>OY294040.1:3226432-13226432 GCA_958510855.1 Rhagonycha lutea | reverse complement strand
TCAATAACCATCAATATCAATTTTCAAATTAAATACTTCCATTTGATTGCCATAAACGCTATTTTCAAATTTACTATTATAAAATGCAGCAATTAATCCATTTTTCAAATTTTCAATTTTTGGAAACACTTCTACTTTCTCAAATTTTGTTATATAATTTATAAACTTTCCGTCTGCTTATCTTTCGAAGATTGTCCTTTTCACTTGTTACATTGGTTATTATTAACTTGTTCGAATTACTATTGCCTTTTATTTAATATTATGATTTTCAGTTTTATCATGTGTAGTTCCTTCTTTAAATTTTAATATTTACAAACTTTTTTTTACTTTTTTTTACTTTTATCAAAACACATTTAGTTCCATTCATTTTCCATTTAAATCGCGGTTATCTTTAATTTTGTTCAACCTTCTTTATTCGTCCTTGGTTACTTTTCATATTTGATTAGATTAACCGGATTAACCACCCTCCATCTTGATCGCCGATACTGCCGCTTTTCCAAAATGACCTTCATTTTGTTTTCCACGACGTCTTCCTCTTTAAATATTCGTTTCTTTTCAACCAACCACTTTTTCTTTATTTTCTTCTTCTTGTAACCCAACCCTTCTTTTTTAATTTCAAAATACCAAATTATTTTGTTGGACGGCACATCAACTTCGTCCTTTATTTCATCCTTCCAACTTGCTGAACGGGGAACATCATTTCGATCGGAAACCATCTTCGAAGTAATCATGTTCGTTTTAATTTTATTTTTCTTCCTTTTACAATAATTGTTATACCTTCTTTCAAAATTACTTTTTCGTCCATGTTTCATCTTTCGCCATTTCATTCGTCGCATCTGTGTTCTGGTGAATATCCGGGCTTTTTTATTAATGCCGCCGGTATGACCCGTTTCTTTATTTACTTCTCCTTCCATTTTTTCATTTCTCAAGTCTTCTTTATTTTCAATTTTACCCCATTCTTTTTCCTCTCTCTTCTGTCTTCGATGCTCCATTGCATAAGCTGATATAGTATTCGATCAATTCGATCCATCGTTGTAATAACCATGGCCACACTTCTCTTATTACTAATCTCAGGGTGACAGCCGGTTCTGCGGTGAACTTTTATTTTTACTAATTAATTACCTAAATGCCCCACGTCACGGGTGCCAAGATGCAATGTAATAAACTACCCTTATAAATTTTAAATGTATTCAAAATAATTACGCTTCCTGAACTGTAATTTCCTAATTTTCCATCGGACGGGTCTATCACATGCATACGCCACGACTAGCCAGTGGTATCGTTATCACTCCTAACAGGTGACCTTCTATTCAAACAAATTTCTAATTTTGTTCCAAATTTTTCCAAAACAATGGTCTCTAAAATAAAACTAATGGTTTCTAAAACAAACGCACCGCTTTTCAAAATTAATCGTATTTATTATTCTCTGAATAAAAAATTTTTCACTATTTTACATCATCAACCAAAAATCATCGACTCGCTCGCACGGCGGTCAAAATGCGAGTCCCTTATCTTACATTCGGCGCTCTTTCCTTCATAGAGGCCGCGAAACATACAAAATTTAAAAATTTTACAAAAAAAAATAATTCCTCTACAAAAGCTAAACTGATCGCTTTTTTATTACAAAAAATACACGACAATATAAAAGTTTTTCCGAAAATTTTTAAATTAAACACAAAATTTTGACAACACACCAATAAATATTAAAATTATAGAACCTGTGATCCCCAAAACTTTTGATTTCAGCTTCTTTCGCCCCTACTTTGTTCCATTCACTAAATTTTCTCTGCCTTCTTTTCTTTTTTACAACTTTCACTTTTCAATTTTATTTGTACTTCCATTTTCAAAATTTTCCTAACTGAATAATTTGCCGCACCTCCTCGTTGGAAGTCTCATTCGGAGCTACCTTCTCTTAGCAAAGATCAAACGTAACTACTGTTGTACCATCTTCACTTTCGAAGGACAAACCGTAACTCTCCGTTGCACCACCTTCCTCTAGGAAGGACAAGGACAAACAGGAAATTTCCTTCTCCTTGGAAGGATAAACTGTTACCACCTTATCTTTAGAAGGACCAAAATGAACTACCTTCTCTTATGAACTACCTAATTGCACCACCTTCCTCTATGGAAGAACAAAAATTAACTTCCTCTCGCTTTGAAAGGTAAAACGCAACTTGCCTTTCTCTTCGAAAAGTTCAAACGGAACTAACTTTTCAAACCTTCCCTTCAGGAGACAAAAGGTAACTAACTTGTTTCTTGTTGATTTTTCTATCCCTCTCAACCTGTTCCATAATAACCGCCATCTCCTAGGTATCTTCACGATTTTCCAAAATATGCCTGCTTTTGCTTTTTTAATCCACCTACGCGATTCGGGATACCTTAGTAACTTTCATTTACTACACATAGTAATTCGTCCTTGAACAATTGTACATAATTACAATTTATTTTTAACATTTTTCTTGAATCTTTGACCATAAGGGTCTACTTTTTTTTTCTTCACACCTTGTCATACATTGTTTCTTGGAACCATGCTATTCATTGCAATGAACGCATGTCCTCGATAACAAATCACATCACATAAAATTTTTACTTTCTCTCTATTTATTTTGAGCTTGACTACATTGTTTGTATAATTTATTATAAAGCCTTTATGTGATTGATGCTTTCTCTCTTAGTACCGCAGACCCGCATGAGATGACCATTTTGATTGTGGTCACAGGCTCCCCGTTTGGTCAAGTATCATCGCAATATATTGGTTATTTTATACCTCCCCAATAATACCATCAATACTGATAATACGCGATGCAGTCATCTTCAGAAATTACAAAATAATAGTTAACCAATTTTAGATGATATATTAATTAATCTTTTCTTCTTCGGCACTCCATTCTTTTCGGAATATCTCCACATCGTTTGATGTTTATAAATCGCTTTTCTGAGGTGGATCTTTCTACAATCTTCTCTTCTCTCTCGCTTCCTCTATGACCCTTCTCGGTTTGTTCCTGTCTTTGCAGATCTCTCCCCAATTCTCCACCTTCATCCTCTTCAATTTAACAGGGATATTCCTCTATAATTATTGCAATCTTTCTTGAATCCCGTCTTGTAAACCGGGACTATTTCCTACCTATTCCACTTCGTTGATATCCTCTACTCTCTCTATACCTTCAGAATCAGCTGGGTCACAATTTAGATTTTGGTATTTGTCCTTCATTTTTCTTGCCTCGGCCTTTACATATGATTTCAATTTGCACATTTTTACTTGTTTGGTTTCTTTTCCTTATATTATCTCTTATGATGTATTCTGTTGTTTTTGTTCTCAACTATCTTAACCTAACTTCCTCTCTTTTTTCTATTATTTATTCATATTATTCAGTGTCGAACCATTCCTTTTTGTTTTGTTTTTTCTTATGTCATACAGAGAATAATATGGCTGCTTTCACTATTGCATCCTTGATAATCATCCACTCTTCCTCGACATCTTGATTTTTACTTTTTCTGCCCATTTCTTTTATTCAGTATTTTAATGTATTGTTTTACATTAGAAATATGTAATGTGCATATCGCATACTTGTTTAAAACATGGACAACCTAAAATTAAAGTAAGTATGAAGCGGTTAAGTTTTATTTGGGGCAGTGCGGGTGATTTTAATAAACTGTAGTTTCTCCAGATTTAAAATGAAGCAACAGTTAATTAAGTAACGACGGCGACGTCGCCCTTTGGAAGAAAGATTTACTTAACATGAGATTCTACATTATAATACAATGGCATTAATTTTAATTAATCTTAAATAAGAAAACTAACATACATCCATGAAACTGAATACCATTTTGTAGATGTGAGTACAAGACTACGCTGAAGTAAAATTTTCAAGATTACCTAATTGAAAAATGTTAAATTAAATTATCCCCTGTCCGTCGTATTGCTTCTTGACAGAAGCGTCGTGACCTTTAACAATGCTTGTTAAAGGCGTTCATGGCAGATTACACCCCGGTGGTTTGCCATTGCCTTCCGAGGGGAGAGATGGTCAGAATAAAGTTCTTACTTCACTCGAATTCGAACCGGGTGATTAGCGTTCATAGTCAACTCGCGTGAACGCTATGCTCCGACCGCCTCTTATTATTATTATTCATAAATTAATTTGAGCTTTTAAATTGTGAAAATTTTATTTTGACTTAGTTTCATTAAAATAATGTATTTATACACTAATAATTGATTTATTACATTCTTGCATTAAATAATATTGATAATATAATTGAAAAATAAATTCAAAGAAAAAATCAATGAAAGCACTCTCTCAATGATGAGCACCGCAACGTTTTATCTGACAACTTTAAGTGTTAATAGACTCCGAGTTCGTAATTTAATTTTACAAATTTTTAGTACTAAAAGGGTGCAAATAAATATCGACGTTTGAAAAAAAATTGTTCAGAGCTCTTAAAGACTATAAGTTAATATTCTTTGCATTACGCACTTTTGGAATCCGTCAGTTTTGATTTTATTAGTAATGTATTGCTAAATTAATGAAAGTTTAAGAAAATTGATTGGTGTATTTATTAGAATAAAATATGATATTTTCTAAGTAGAATTATTAATAGTTATTAAGAATTATAATATTTTTGTGAGTTATAAAAATTAGTTATTACTTTAATCATTAATAAGGTCACAACATGAAATCTGTATATTTGTAGTAATTAAAATAACAAATTTTAGAAATTATTATTCCAATATGTAATGTCTCCATTTTAATACAAATTTTATTTGTGTTTTCATTTTGTTAAAAACTAAAACAGTATAAATAGAAGCATAATAATTATTATGGTAAAGCTTTAAATCTACTATCCGACATGTGTAGGAATAATAATTATCCAAATTAATTAATGTAAAATGATCTTTGTATTTCGAGTTATATTTTACGCATATTTAAACCCGAATGTAATAAATTTTCACATGCATAAAATTAATTTCAGTAATTAAAATAAATATTATGTACATTGATACATACATACATAGAATTTGATCGTAAATGGTAAAAATTATAAATATTTTATATTATAAATAAATTGACTCATCAGAAATTAAATCTAATCAATTTGGATTCGAAATTAAAAAGTAAGTACAGCAAATACTAAAAGTAAAAGAGAACCTAAAATGTCTCAATCTCATTTTTATTTAAAGATCATTGAAAATAAATTAACAATTACATTATTATAAACAACTTTTAACAGCTACTATAAATTATGCTGTATTAAAATTTTAATTTTTCCCAATTTTTTTTATACAATGCACCTAACTACTAGTGCATAATACTATAACTAAAAGTGCTTTAATAGTTTTATATTCGTGGGCTGTAAAATTATGAGTGAGTAAATAACTAAATGAAGCATATCCGTTATTTAAATATAAACACGAAATATTCACTTTGAATTAAATGTCAGCTATAGGTACATTAACAAATTGTGCAGTATCAAATAAATAGAAAACCGTATCACTGAATTACTAAATATTGAACCTTAATTTATATTTTATTAATGATAGGAAAATACATTAAAATTATTTTACATTTTAATTTTCACTGAAATATGTCATATTTTTGTTATTCGTTATTGCACAGAATAATAATTCTATCACTTACCATAAAATTAAAATTTCATAATCTTCTACAGCCAATCAGTTATTAATAGATCAATAATTTACGCAGATAGTTCAATGGAATTTTGAAGCTTTTATGGTGAATATAAAATTTTATTGTATATTTTGGGAAGTTTTTAGCATTGTTGTTCAATAAAATCGATATCATAAAATTATAGAAAACAAATATATAATAATAATTATACTTTGTCTATCTAACTTCTAATAGATGCATCTAAGCACCTCCCAAAAAAGCGAGTGATAATCGAATATAATTTTTCTAATCCTCTATTTTTGAAACTCCCGTTTACAATATAAACATCACAGTTACAACTACTGGTAACTATGATAACTGCAACAGTTATAATTATAACTGAATACCGCCTGAGCGCCCATTGTCTTAAATTTTTGGAGAAGAGCTTGGGTACATTTGTACACCGACAAAATCTTCATTATAAACCTCTGTAAAAAATTGAGCGATATCCACGTTAATGTACAAAAATAGCAAGGATGTTGATGTCGATCGCAAAACTCATCGCGATATTCACATCGAAATCTACTAATCCCTGCTATTTTTGTACCTTAACGTTGCTTATTTTATAAAATTACAATATTATATAAATATTGTCCTATACTAACGCTATTTTTCCTAATGAAAAAAATCAGAAAAAAATAACTATCAGCCCTTAGTATAGACGATCCCTACACCTCGGCTTAGCTCAAGAGACTCGAAGATATGAAAAATATTTTTTTTTATGCTCACAGGTAATGGATGTTTCCACCAATTGATAAGTTGTATCTCGTTCAATAAAAACCAAAATTAGATTTTAACAATAGAACATTTAATATCAAACGGATTGTGATACAATTTAAATGAAAATGGTCAACAACTCTATTAAATTTTGTTGAGAATATAGGATACAATCCAAAATCGAAACAGGTCGTTTTGAAATCACACCACCGATATTTATTTTTAAAATTGTCTCTGTAATGGTGTAAATCCAAAAGAGAAAAAAATTAAACAAAATGATATAAAACCCATAATGCGCAAAATTTTAATTATCAGTTCAAAATTAAAATTAACTTTTCGAAATTCACTTTTGCATTATCATGCAATACGCGCCCGGCCGATAAGAAACCAAAATTGTTCGTTTAATTTTTAAAACAAATTCTGACCTTGCTACTGTGGTGATCGAAAGATACAGCTTTTCCCATATAGGTACCATTCCTTGTTAAATTCATAAACATCTTCATTTCTTCCATAATAAAATTTCATGTTTATTGCTACTTGATATCCAATTTCCATCAGGTGCATGCACATTTCACCATATTTCAATAAATTGTGCAATATCTCGACTATTACAACTTATCCAAATCTTCACAATTTTAGAATTTGGCACTTTCTAACTCGAAATAACACTCTAAATTTTCCCTGATTGGGACTCTTGGATAATTATCGCACAAATTACTCATAAAAAAAATCACTAATTGGTACTCAATTCCAAAAACGACCTCCCTCTCATACATACGGCGAGGAAGTCCTTATCTTCATGTAGCCAACCTTTCTTAACCAAAATTTTCAAATTTCCTCCATGTTTGCGATTTTTCACCTTTTCAAAACACCGCGCGAGCGCGTAACAAATCCGCACAGAATCATTGTTAAAATGGGCCAAACCTATTACAATTTTATTGTTTATTATTCCCTTCTCCTTTCGAAGACCATTCGATTTATTTCAACACATTCAGGCACAATTGCACTTCTCTAACAAAATTGTTAACCCGCTCCTTTTGAGTGTACAATGAATTTAAGTATCCAAATATTGAATCCGTTCGACAAAAGGAATACAACTTTCACTGAATAAAACCCGACAACTTATCAATTGATTTTTTTTATCCTCCAAATTTACACAATATCGCCAATCAATTCACCCTTACAAACGGAAGACGACAATATATTTTTGGGTTATTAATTAATGCGAAATTTATAAATAAAAATTTTAAAAATAAAGTTCAAAGTGAGGTTTGAACTTCGGTTATTTCCCCGTTAGCTATAAAGCTTAATGCATTCGCCGAACGAAGCACACTAAAAAAATTGTATCAATTTGTATCATTAGGTATACTCTAAATATAAATTATACTAGGAAGAAAAAGAAGAAAAATTATTATACGTTGTAATACGTACTTTATATTACAGCTAAACTTCATAATAACATATTAACAAAAACACATCATATATTTAAGTGTTTAAAATTAAAACAGGTGGAGTTTAAAGTGTCAAAATTTACCTTCACACTAGGATAACAATTAAAAGCTTTTAAACTTTATCCGTCGTTTATAATTTCTACCATAAAATAAAAACATAAAACAAAACTTCAGCACAAAAATCAAAAATTATCTTTTCCTTTTAAAATCAAAGAGAGAAAGTGACTCAATTTTTTTAGTAGCATCCTTAAAGGTATTCACTACGACCGCGACCGTTCACGCTATCAACCATCTGCTGTAAAATACATTGAATTTAACGATTGAATTTAAATAAAATTCATGGGCCGTACTTAGAAGTATTGAATTGAAATGAAAAAGTAGTACCACTTAACGAAGTGCAAAAATTCGTTACACCTTCCTTATCTGCACTGCAATTATTCTGAACTAAAACTTTCTATACTCCAAATTTATCAAAATCAATCCTCGCAAAATATAATAAATTATTAAATTAAAGTTATTGGGATATAAAATTTTGATAACTATTGATTTTTTGATTATTATCTAACTATTATAATATCAGATTATAATTTTTGTATAGGGTGTTTTTTTAGCTGCATGAGAACTTTCAATAGGGATAACAATTGAATCAAGATTGCTATGGAAACAGTTTTTTGACATTTGTGTTTAGCAAGGTTTGGCATTTGATAATGCATAGATTGACCATTGAACAACGCTACCAAATTGGGCTCACAACCAATTGGAAGTGGATCCATTTTTTACCGTAAAATTTTGTTCAGTGACGAGGCACATTTCTGGTTAAATGGGTATGTGAACAAACAAAATTGCCGTATATGGAGTGAGACCAATCCGGGACATTATCTTGAGACTCCATTGCATCCATTAAAATTGACTGTTTGGTGTGGAATACACGCCAACGGCATCATTGGTCCATATGTCTTTCGAAATGAGGAAGGAGCTACCGTTACGGTGAATGGTGTGAGATATCGACACATGCTCAATACATTTTTGTTTCCAAAACTTCAAGAGCTAAACATTGACAACTTATGGTTCCAACAGGATGGTGCTACGTGCCACACAGCCAACGAAACCATCAATTTATTGAAAGGACAATTTGGTGACAACATTATTTCAAAACGTAGTCCTATCAATTGGCCTCCAAGATCGTGTGATTTGACACCTCCAGATTATTTTCTGTGGGGGTATGTTAAATCCATGGTTTATGCTAACAAACCAACAACTCTAGAAACATGGGAGGCTAATATTCAGCAAGCCATTTATGAAATAAAGCCAGAAATATTGGAAAAAGTGGTCAAAAATTGGACTGAACGGATGCGCTTCGTAACCATTAGTCCTGGTGGTCACATGCCGGAAGTCATGTTCAAATCATAAATGCCATTAACTGTACTTTCATAAAAAAATTATAACCAAAACATTCCGTCAGGTTTTTAATGTTTTATTTCATTTTGAAGTTCTCATGCAGCTAAAAAAACACCCTATATTATATGTGACTTTAAATTTTATATCGAGAGTTTAAACCTACACCAATTTGGTTATCAATTTCGCATTTTCACATTGCTAGTTACAAAAAGTGTCCTTTAAAATTATTAAATTTTGATATATTGGAACCTTTTGAAAATTCAATATTAGGACGTGATTTCATTAATTTTTTTTTAAATTATTATACTTAATTAATTTAAATACTAAATTTAATATAATTTTATCCAGCTACATTATTATCTCATTCAATTACATTTTTTTTTTTTAGTTAAAAACAAATAATAACTACTAGTGATAAGTAAGGAAATTTATGATTATCAGTAATAAAGCAAACAATCACGTGAAATAATACACAATTTTAATATTATTTAGTACGTTAGTGTAGCAACGTTTTAATAATTAAAAAAAAAATACATTTTTGGTGTTAGTTCTTTAGAGATGCTTTTAATAGCAATTTTTACTGTGGTTAGTTTGTATTGCGGTTTTTTGTATATTAAAAGATGGAGAAGACGAATAATTATTGATAAAATGCCAGGTCCCAAGGGATACCCGATAATTGGAAATATGTCAGCATTCCTAGGTGATAAAGGTATATATTACAAAGTTTACATTTATTTTTATTATGGCACAACAAAATCTAGTTAAATTAAATTTTGGGATACAAAAATTGTAATTTAAATTTTTTAGATAACGCTTTAATAACTATTCGAATGTGGTCTAAGCAATATTGTCCAATTTATAAATATTGGATTATAAATGAACCGGTAGTTAATTTACTGGATCCAAATGATATCGAGGTAATAAGACAAATTATTATTACATAAGAGGTGGAGTTCATTAAAACAATTTAAATGGAGGCATAAAACTTAAAACTCAAAATGGTATAATATTTTGAAGTATAATAAACCAACTCCAAACATTTCAAATTATCATTATATCTGAGAGCCCAATCGTTTTATTTTCCATAAATTAATAAAATACGTCGCTCCAAATTTTATCATCTAGACGGTCGTTATTGCGCGACCTTGCACTTTCAATTCCAATCTAACTCGCAAGCCAAAATAGTAAACTTTGCAAAACTTAAAATTGTTCTCTAAATTTAATATTTTTAGATAATAATGGCTACTACAAAACACTCAGCAAAAAGTATAGTTTATAGTGTTTTGCATCCATGGCTTGGTACTGGATTATTAACAAGTGAAGGTAATTTCATAATTTCAATTTTAAATTAGTTACTCTAAGATAGATAATAGAAATACTAAATCGCGTCATGTAAAATGGGACGTAGTTCATCCAGAAATATTCTGATAAAATGAAAAGAAAACTCCGCATTATTTCAATAATACTAACCCCAAAGTTTCTTCTCAGTAACAGATAATAAGAAGCTGAATTGATGGAAGCTGGCAGTCCCAAATTGAATTTTACCTTATTTTTTTTAATTCTCTCCCCCTTAGTTTCAATAGAGACTTAGTTTCATCTTGAAGTGCTTCAATCACCACCTTGAAAAGTCTGGTAAATCATCAGCTTTTACCTATTTGACTTGACTTTCTTGTGTTTTTTGTGCATGATTTCGTATAATTTATCGTAACAAAAGCAGCTGCATCTGACCAAGTGCCCCAAAGAGTTTGTACATTGTTTTTAATTTGGTAGGTTTGAAATGGCACCAAAGACGAAAAATTTTGACACCAGCGTTTCATTTTAACATATTGCAACAATTTTTAACAATTTTCGTAGAACAAAGCGAAAAGTTAGTAAAAGCACTTGAAGTCGAAGTAAATCAAGATTATACAGATATTCTACCTATTATTTCACAATCTACATTAGAATCAATTTGTGGTATGTTTCTTTATTTTTATGTTACATTATAATAATGATTTATTTTTTTAAGAAACGGCGATGGGAACCCAACTAGATAAAAAAAATAATAAATCAAGAGAATATATAAATGCGGTAACAGAGTAAGCAGTACCAAATTATTTGTAGAACTTTTGCTTACATTTAAGTTTTTATATCTTTAGTATTGGGGAAGTTATTGTATATAGATTAACCAGGCCATGGTTGGCTGCAGAACTTGGTTTTTCTATGACTTCAATGTATAAGAAACATAATGAGTGTATCAAAATATTGCACGACTTTACTGGTTCAGTTATTAAAGAGAGGCAACTAAATTTTGAAGAACTACAATTTTCACGAGATACAAATGAATATGTTTCTTCTAAAAAGAAAAAGTTGGCAATGTTGGATTTACTTATTTCTGCTAAAAACTCCGAAAAATTAATAAATGACGAAGGTATTCAAGAAGAAGTTAATACATTCATGTTTGAAGTAATTAAGCTTTTTTAATATTTTTTGTACAGAATTATCTAAGTGCGTTTTAGGGCCATGATACCACATCTGCTTGTATATCTTTTACATTATTCGCATTGGCTTGTCATGAAGATATTCAGGTAAGGCCTTTAATATTTAATTTTATAGCATATTTTTGAAGTAATTATTATTTTTACATTACGAATTTGACATATAAATTAAGAATAATTTGCTGTAGGGTGCTGTGTTCAGTTCTACAACAACTGAAAGTAAGAAATTCTTATTTAACCCTTCACTACATGACTTTTTTTGCCTTATAAAAATATATTTTGTTTATTGTGGTTTCCTGATATATGGAGATATTAAAAAGAATAATT
This sequence comes from Rhagonycha lutea, assembly GCA_958510855.1. Lineage (NCBI taxonomy): Eukaryota > Metazoa > Arthropoda > Insecta > Coleoptera > Cantharidae > Rhagonycha > Rhagonycha lutea. The sequence continues at coordinate 13,214,399 of OY294040.1, read as the reverse complement.
CTTGCAAGGAATTTTTATTATCGAATAAAATTAAGTTTTTTTCTAATTATGTTATTGTCTATAAAATTCTTTCTTTTGCATTAATTTAAAAATAAATTAAATAAATGTGTTAATCAATACCTTTCTAAACTAAATATCACCTCACAACAATAAAAAAACCAATTTAAAAAGAAAATAATTAATAATTCAATACGTAGTAACAAGCACAAGAACAGTAATCACACTAGATTCACGACTTCGAATGAGTAATTTGCTGAAATCTGCTTATCTTTTGAAATTTATACCTCTTGCACGTGATAGCAAGAATCCCAAATATATCGTGGCATTGTTTAAATAAAAAAGTTCAAATAAATGCAAAATTTGAAATTTTTACAGGTGATTTAAATTTATGTTGTTTATAAACATCACATTAGCTCGTGTTCATGCAAAAATAGTATAATTACAATATTTTTTATTACAAGACCAAATTCTCATTTACTTTCACACGAAAAGTTTTTTAATTACTCTTTTTTCAATTTAGAAAAGAGTTTACGAGGAATCTTACGACTTACTTTCAAACAAGGAAAATAAAATTACAATTCAGAGTTTGCAACAATTGACATATTTAGACTTGGTGATAAAAGAATCTTTAAGGATGTTTCCTAGTGTTCCTTATATTTCAAGAGTTACAGAAGAAGATGTTCAAACTTCGACAGGATATAAAATACCGAAGGATGTCGTAATACAGATTCATATTTTTGATATACATCGTGATCCTAAAATTTACCCCAATCCTGAAAAATTTGATCCCGATAGATTTTTACCAGAAAATGTAGTGGGTCGTCATCCTTTTGCGTATATACCTTTTAGTGCTGGGCCGAGAAATTGTATAGGTATGTACCTGAATTAATTTTCTTCAGTTAAATTAAACTTAACATTTTTAGGACAAAAGTTTGCCATGCTGGAAATTAAAACAGTATTAATATCCATAATATATAATTACATTTTGAAACCAGTAGATAATTTTGCAAGTGTTTCCTTTACACCTCACTTAATTTTAAAATCAAAAAATGGGATTAATATTAAATTTTGTAAACGTAATTCATAAATAAATTACCTGTTTGCAATATAATATATTATAATGTGCTGTAAAACCCTTCCTCTTCCTCCCCCATGACGTTCATAGACGTGTCTCTGATTGATACTACCGTTTTTGTAGCAAGTTCTGAAGATTAGATCTTGAAGTTAGTATCACAATCAGAACGATTATTTTGGAAAGAATTTGTGTAAAAAATTATTCAATTATAAAATTAATTTTGTTATCCAATCACTTCTCCTCGTACATCAAAGTGGAAATTATTTTTACATTGGATCAGGAAGACACAATCTTGATATTTCTTCTTGAGGTTTTGCTAGTTGGAGAAGTCGATTGTTTTAATTATGGCGGAGATCGGAATAGAGAACAACCGAAATGTATAATTTAGTTACATAATAATCACGGTAGGTATGCGGTGTTAATGGTAATAACCTTAACATCGCATTATATTTTTTCTATTTTTCATTTAAATAATTAAATTCAATTATTTATGATAAACAAACTGCCATTGATTTATTATCGTGTTATAAATGAACTTATATTCGCAGTAATGAGAGAAAGCAGTATTTTCTTTATTGCAATCCTATAATCTCATAGATAAAACATTATAAAAGGTTTACAAATACGAGCTATTTGAAATTAAAACGAAACAGTATAAGATATCAATGAGATTTATTTATATGTAAATATAAAATTTGACTTTAGCACGTCAACTTTTGGTCACTTTTCTAAATAAATCAGCACTTATTTCTCCAATGACACGAATAATATTGGGTTTAAGATCATTGAGTGTTGGTTGTGTATTGAAGTAAACCAATGATTTCATATAAACCCAGAGAAAAATGTTAAATCATAAAAGATATTAAAGCACAGAACTTAAAACATTCATATCAAATCACAACTTCGACATAATTTTAATATCCGAAACACATGACCGAAAAAAGTTATATGCAAATTCCAAAATATTCTTTACACACACAGCATCTTGTGGGCAAGGCCCAAGGAAGAACCGCAAACCAATATTAATCACCATGAGATTGTCAAATGCAGGCAGCCTAATTTACAGGCCACAGCTGTAAAAGAAGAAAACTGGTACTGTGAACTGGTTCTATCAACAGTGTACTATCCAGCTAATATTTGACAAAAACTAACAATTTGAATCCTTCTTTGAATCTCTTAGTCACTAATTTGTGGGAGGGGTAACTTTAATGCAAATCATATAGTTGCTAGGGCTCTCGATTAATTACTCCAAGATTCTGGCAACTCTATTAAGCGATATTAAGGAAATAAGTGAAGAGCTAGTGAAAGACAAATTCATTTTTTTTCATTACGACAGAGTAGCCGAGGAAAGCCTAAATAAACCGTTGAATGAACTGTTGGAAATTGTATTAAGGAAAGAGGGGGTTTTGAGGGAAAGAAAAGAAGAAAGTGTGGATAAATGATCAGGCGCATCTAGCGAGTCCTAAAGAGCCACAGAATATTTCAAGGTATACAAATAATTGATGATGTTTTTCTTATGCCAAAGGGAATCACACCTTCAGAAATTGCAGGGTTAGAAATTATGTACATCTTGTTTGTAAGCGAAAGGGCGTATATCGGCGGCATGTCCCGGGAAAACTAGTAAAAGTCATTACCTAGAACAGGATCCGATAAGAGGAGAGGAGTCGACAAGGAACTAAATCTTATGGATCATATCAGATTGCAATTTGGTGGACCCGATTATGGTAAACGTGGAAGTAAATAAGAGGGATATCAATGTAAGTGGACACAGGTTGAGAAGTGAGCTGTATTCCCTTTAGTATTCACAACATTGGCATGGTTATACACCAAACTTAAAGACCCTATTCCAACCGAAAAGAAATCCGATCTTATTATCAAGTGAATTGTACTAATTGCAACTTAGTTATGTTGGACAAACGAACGCATGATCTATTTTTTATATAAAGATTTTCGTATACAAGCGCCTCTGGCACACCGGCACCAAGCGAAGTTGTTACGCCAGTGGCTGGTTCATTACAACACAACATTGCCACAACGTTTGACTTGCAATAGTAGTACAAAGGGGATTGGGGTGGTGTTGTCACACATAACTCCATATAGGTCAGAGGGACCAATATGCTTCGTGTCGTGGGTAATATCAAAAGCGGAACAGAACTATGCAATGATACAAGAGGAAGTATTAAGCATAGTCTGGGCAGTAAATAAATTCTTCCAGTACCTGCCAGGGAGGAAATTTCAATTAATGAACGACTATCAGCCCTCAGAAGCATTAAGCCTGAAACAGAATGAACGCGAAACCAACGCGACGTCAGCGACCGTCAACGCTGACGTTACGCTTTCGAAAACGATATGCACAGAATAGCGCGACGCGACGTCGAAAACCTAACCTGCAAATTTCATCTGTAAACTTTTGTTAATATAACTTTTGTTAACTTTTGAATATTCATCCAATACACCTTCCATTATAATAATTATAACAAACAACAAAATCTAACAAAGGAACGTAAAACGCGTGGTACAACGTACGACGCGAGAACTGAGGTTAGGGTGAAGTTCGGTTAGATTTTTTATCGTCGTTCGCGTTAAGTTTGCTCGACGTTGGCGTTGGTGTAGCGTTGAGCGCGTTCATTCTGTTCGAACGTATTGCAACCACATACATTCAACTTTTTACGGTCGTTACGTCGCGTTTGGTTTCGCGTTCATTCTGTTTCAGGCTTTATTTGAAGATCATAGAAGGTTATCGCAGATGGCAGCGGACGTTTACGGAGGTGGCCCCTTTTCTTGGCCAATTTTGATTATTCTTTTAAATTTAGGGAAAAGAAAACGTGCAAGCAGATTGCTTATCAAGACTATCGCTGCCGGACTAGTGGAAGAAAGAAACGGAAAGTGGATATTATTACTTAGATTTTATGGAAAATATTGTGCCGATCGATTTAAATCGAATAAGGTCAGCAACCAGGAAAGATTTGGAATTGGGAGAAATTTTTAACTATATAAGAACCGGATTTTCAAACAAGAGTAATAATGAACTGTTGAAAGCTTATTTTTTTAGAAGAGCGGAACTGTCAATTGAATATGACATGATTATGAAGATATAGGGTATTGATTCCAAAATTCTTGAGGTTGCAGCTATTGAACGATCTCCACAACAGGCATGAAGGATTCTCCAAAATGAAAGCCAACGGAAGATCTGCTGGCCATCATTAGATACTGATACTGAAAAATTTCTCAATAAACATATTTTTATGAACGGATTTATGCGGATTATTTGGGCGCCTTTGAAAATAAAATGATTTTGATAATTTCCAATAGTTTATCTAAGTGGGTAGAAGCTTTTAATGTTGTTACTGTGGATATGAAAAACACTGTAGATAAATTTATAGAATATTTTGCTAGATTTGGTCTACCAAAAACATTTGTTACAGATAACGGTCCGCAATTTAGTTCCAAAGAATTTGCAAAATTTATGAACGAAAATGGCATCAAATACCTGACGTCTCCCCCGAAGCATCCAGAACAAATGGTTTTGCCGAAAATTGTGGCAATGATTTCAAACAAGGTTTGAAAAAGTGTTGAAAGATGACAACAACAAAACTAACAGTTTTGTAACATTAATGAGCATAAGCTCATTACATGAGCACAGGAGGCATCCCCGCGAGTTTGGTTTTTAAGGGAAAAATTAGAAGCCGTTTTGATTTATTGCTAGAAGGCATTTGAACAGAAAAGTCTATCTGAGAGGCATTCGAGATATAAGATTTGAGGCAGGTGAACGGGTACATTGCAGAAATTATAGAAACCTAAATAAACAGGGATATAACCTAGACCAGTTTATATGAACCTGATTTGGAAAGATACCTAAATCAGATTATTGGAGCCCAACCTAAAGAAGAGATGGAAACGCAGAATTTACTGGATAGGAACCGGACTAGAATAGTACCGACTCCGTAAATGGATTGTATAATAATATATTTAAATTTGAATATAACTATATCGGCGCGCTGCTAGAGGGCGCAACTGTAAAATATTTATCCTTTAATAATTAACCTATTATTTCTATGATATTTATTCATGTAAAGTACTAACGTAAACTTATGTAGATTATGTATGTTTTTATTCGGTTCATAAACCAAGTATTTAAATTTATCGAGTAGCATTTATGGAAATATACACTACAAATAAATAAAAGTGATGTGTAATCAGGGATATTTTAAAAACCAAATAATCAAATTATAGATAATATTTAAATTGCTAGGTTATTAACTCGTGATAAAAAATAATTAAGGTATTTTAAAATGTTTAAAAGTTATACAATTAAAATATATAATTAATTATATTTTATGAAATATGAACTTGTAAAAATATACAATGTACTGCAAATTATTATTACTCACATAAATATGTACATAGGTATTATATTTCAATTTTCAAAATAACTTGATACATAAAAAGTTTACTAATTAAATATAGTAATAACATTGTATTGTTTATAAGTTAGATAATATAATTTATAATTATAATATGTTTGTACCGAGTCTGTCAGTGGTGTAGTGTAGAGTAAATAAGTGGTTGTTGTAATCTTTAAAAAGTTTATTTTTAGTTTTGTTTTGCGATGTTATTAATAACAATTTTTATTTTGGTTGGTATATATTGCATTTTTTGGTATATGAAAAGATGGCAAAAATGCATAATAATTAATAAAATTCCTGGTCCCAAAGGATACCCTATTATTGGGAATATGTTAGCATTTTTAGGTTCAACAGGTATTTTACAAAGTTCAAAATTTATTTTGATTTTGATAATCTTTTTTTAATTTAAGAAAATTGAAATTTTAATTTTTCAGACAATATTTTATCAAATTATCGATCATGGTTTAAGAAATATTATCCAATTTACAAATATTGGATTTTACATGAACCAGTAGTTAATTTACTCGATCCAAATGATATTGAGGTAATTACATAAATTAAATATTAACAAAATGATTTATTATCATTTTAATTTAAGTCATAATATTAAAACTGAAATAGAATAATATACCTAATATAATAAGAGGAATCCTCCAAGTTGGAAAACACACTTTCGGAATTCGCTGTTATTTTGCTTATTGCTCAAAAAAAATTTGCACACAAGTATATATTTTTTAAAAGAGAACACTTGGACGCAGGTCGTGTTGTTTTTAATTTTTTAAATTCAATTTTTTTCAAGCAATTTGAATTTTAAAAAATTAAGAACAACACGGGCTGCGTCCAAGTGTCCTCTTTTAAAAAATATATAATTGTGTGCAATTTTTTTAAGTACTAATAAGTAAAATAACAGTGAATTACGAAAGTGTATTTTCCAACTATGAGGATTCCTCTTAAGCATCAATGATAAGTTTAAGGAAGGAAGAACTTTATTCTCACGATCTGCTATCAGAATGCACTGGTAAACCACCGAGGTATAATCTGCCCAATAAAATGAGTAACAATCACATAAACATAATACAAAGGTTATCCTTTAGAGAGACTCTGATAAGGCACTTAAAATAATATTATTATTTTACTATCTCTACTGTTACTATGTATAATTTTCATTGAATGACCATCACATTTAATATTGAGTAAAATATTTAAGAATTTTTTTCAAATTATGAAAGAAACAAATAGCAATCCTCATACAAAGTTTGGTCCTATTATTTCATAGTTCCAACTAAAACTATTTTTATGCATAAACGTTCAATAAACTTAATACTTTTAGATAATAATGGCGACTATGAAACATTCAAGGAAAAGTATAATTTACGATGTCATGCAACCATGGCTTGGTACGGGATTATTAATCAGCGATGGTAATTAAAATAATTACATACATCAGCATAAACCTTGTAAAATACGTACCTTTCAAATTTATAGGTTCCAAATGGCACCAAAGGCGAAAAATTTTGACACCAGCGTTTCACTTTAACATTTTGCAGCAATTTTTAAAAGTTTTCGAAGAACAAAGTAAGAGGCTAGTGAAAGAACTTGAAGTCGAAGTAAATAAAGATTATACAAACATTCTTCCTATTATTTCACAATCTACGCTAGAATCAATTTGTGGTATGTTTATATTTCTTCTATATCAAATTTATTGCAATATTTTTTAAGAAACTGCCATGGGAACCCAACTGAATAAGAAAACTAATAAATCGAAGGAATATATGGATGCGGTACATAAGTAAGTAGTACCTACATATTGGTAAACTTTAAAAAAAAATTAATTTCTCCTTTTAATTAGAATTGGAGAAATTATTATATACAGACTAACAAGGATATGGTGTGCGAACGACTTCGGTTTTGCGATGTCTTCATTATATAAGAAACACAATCAATGTATCAAAATATTACACAATTTTACAAGCACAGTTATTAAAGAAAGGCAACTAAACTTTGAAGGACAACACTTTTCACAAGACACAAACGAATATGGTTTTTCCAAAAAGAAAAGGTTAGCAATGTTGGATTTGCTTATTGATGCTAAAAACTCGGAAAAACTAATAGATGATGAAGGTATTCAAGAAGAAGTAAATACATTTATGTTCGAAGTAATTTTTGTCCTTTTCATATTTCTTGTGCAAAATAATTTGAGAAAGTTGTAGGGCCATGATACCACTTCCGCTTGTATTTCTTTTACATTATTCGCATTAGCTTGTCATGAAGACATTCAGGTAATATTTTTATAATTTTTTTGGGTTATTGGTAAAAATATTTTTGTCATCCAAGAAACATTTCAGATCATTTTTTACGTGATCTGTTATTTTTGATTTACATAATTTTGCACAGTGTTAGTAAAATAGTGCAAAAACAACATTATAATGAAAGAAAATTGCTCAAAAACCAAAATAATTTCAAAATATCCTTTATAAAAAAGTTTTTTAATTTAGCGAAGGGTTTACGAAGAATCTTTGGACTTATTTTCAAACAAAGAAAATGAAATTACAATTCAGAGTTTACAAAAATTGACATATTTAGACTTGGTGATAAAAGAATCTTTAAGGATGTTTCCTAGCGTTCCGCTGATTTCAAGAGTTTCGGATCAAGATATTCAAACTGCTACTGGATACACAATACCAAAAGATGTTATTTTGCAGATTCACATTTTTGATTTACATCGTGATCCTAAAATTTACCCCAATCCTGAAATATTTGATCCCGAGAGATTTTTACCAAAAAACTCAGTGGGTCGTCACCCTTTTGCGTATATTCCTTTCAGTGGTGGTCCAAGAAATTGTATAGGTGGGTACCTGAATTTAAGTTTTTGCGGTTAAATTAAAGTGTATATTTTTAGGACAAAAATTTGCCATGTTGGAAATAAAAATCGTATTGATATCGATACTATATAATTACATTTTGAAACCTGTAGATAACTTTTCAAGCGTTTCTTTTGAAACTCATTTAATTTTAAAATCAAAAAATGGAATTAAAATTAAATTTTGTAAACGTAATTTGTAAATAAATTACCTGTATACTTAAATAAATATATTATATTATAAAAGAGAAAAGCGTATTAATTCGTGATTGAAACTACGCAATGCGACATTTATCCACCTCAACAAAAATTAAGGTGCCGACTTTGCTAGCGAAGGGAGTAGTGTATGGATGGTAAGAACTAAGTAAGTAAATTTCGCACCAGAGTCGATTTCACGGGAACGTCACATGACGAAATCGAGAAAATGACTAAAGTCAGTAAACGAGAAGTCATAAAAAACAAACACCCAGACCTACCATTATGCTTTAGATGCTTCAGCTCCTTGCAATCTTAGTATTACATCTAAAACAAAATATACACAGTACATAACTAAAAATAGGTGCGCAAGAAAAGACATCAGTATCTTTGATACAAATAACCAATTAAATATAACAAAAAACAGGAATTCAAATGGTAGCAATATAATGAAATTCTAATTCATTGTATGAATATAACAATAAAAATAATAGGAACATTTTGTGAATTAAATATTACAGTTCAATCATTTCGTTTCTTTTTTTTTTTAATTATAATTAAATACTTTATTTATTTTCAAGATGACCAAACTTCAATTAAAATAGATTATAATAATGTAGATACTTATATTGGCGATAACATGAAAACATTTTTTTGCAGTTCCAAGCTGATACCAATTCCCGGATCCAAATAAAAAACAACCAAAAAAGTTCGATTCAGTTTTAATATCTTTTTCCATAGTTACCACTCAGTGCAGTTGTAGTGCCTAGTACATACTAATTAGTTGATTTTTAAAAACAATTAATTTTTTAGTTTTAATTGTTTAGCTATGATTTTTATAGCAATTTTTACTTTGGTTGGTTTGTTTTGCAGTTTTTGGTATATTATAAAATGGCAAAGCCGAAAATTAGTTGATAAAATTCCCGGTCCCAAAGGATACCCAATTTTAGGAAGTATACCAGATTTTTTGGGTGAAACAGGTAATTTACAAACTACAAAATTTATTTTTATTTAGTTACAGCAAAAACTAAAAAAATTGTTAATTACATTTTTGGGTTGACAAAATTGAATTTTTAATTTTTTAGAACATATTTTTACCACTCTGCGAGCATGGTCTAAACAATATTATCCAATTTATAGATTTTGGATATTATATGAACCAACAGTTAGCGTGCTCGATCCGAAAGATATTGAGGTAATTTAAATTATTAAATAGGCAATTAATATTCAGACAATAATTTAATTATTATTAAATGCACCTCATGACTTGCATAATTTCTAATGTGAAATACCCAGTTTGATTTTAGACAAACGAGAAAATTCCTTCTGAGTCCCGTAGCCAAATTGTGCTTTTGTAACGGGCACTCATGATTTTTTAAGTTAGTGGTATGCGGGGCCGCACATACGATATAATTAGGGAATAATTTTACAAACCCATTAAATTATATTTTTTATATAAACATTATTTCGAGATAGGAAATATTATCTTAACCTCTTCAAGGACATAGGCACATAATATGTGTACGTTTCGAGAAATTTTAAATATATGTAAATAAACGTGGTACTGTTCACTGCCAACCGTTGTGGACGTTTTTAAAATTAAAAAAAAAAATTTGTCCCTGAAGAGGTTAAATAAATTAATAACCTTCAACACATTTTCAAAATTTTGTCCTTTTGAAAACGCTATCTCTTTGATTATGGGACTGCCAAAAGGCAAAGGTAAATTATCCAGGTGTAATTAAATAAATCTTCTCGAATAAAGTTTACCAGATATGCAGTAGTTGAAGTCAACGGTAAACAATTGATACCCTGTGTGTGTGATGGCATTTGCATGCATAATACAATATTATTATCAGAGAAATTTGATAATGCATTTAAAAGAAGATAAAATATATTAAAATAAATTTAAGACCCTCCACTGTTACTATGCTAAATATTTATTGAAAAACTAGGACAGTGAACATCAAATAAAAATTTTCTTTCTTATTTTGGTGGAAATTATCAAAGATGCTTTATACAACTTTTTGCCCAACAAGTTCCACAGTTGCAACTACAATTACATAATTTATAAGAAGGTATTAAATATCTTTAATATTTTTAGATAGTAATGGGAACTATGAAACACTCAACAAAAAGTATACTTTATGATATCACGCATCCATGGCTTGGTACTGGATTATTGACAAGTGAAGGTAATTAAATAATTACAATTTTAAATAATCTTGGATCCAAAATAGTTTAAATCGTTTGGGCTTCCTTATCGAGAATTTTTATTTTTTTTTTTTGTAAGTACGTACATATATATTTCGACACATTTCAAAAGTTCTCAATGGAAGCTTGCGACAATATTAAAAGTAAAACTCCTCTAATCATAATTTATCAGATTAGCAAAAGCTTGGAAGTTGTTTTCACGTTTTCAAATCGATGTTATCCAATCGGAAGACATGGGCGAAAATAGGTACATATAAGTAAACTGCTCTAGGAAGAACGATTGTTGACATAAATTGCGCAGTAAATGTAGAGGAGGAGCTTGCAATTTCTGTCGGGTAAACGGACTGAACCAATTTTACAGAAATAAATTTTAAAAAGAAATTTCAAGAATATCGGTGTGATATTAGTATGTGTTTGTAAAATATAAATTTAACATTCAGTTAAGTTTTTGTTAAATTTATATGAACCAATTTTGGTTACTACAGATTTCCCCCCCCCCACTCGTTCTTCCTAACGCGGTTTACCTATATCCCTCCCCGATCCACTTGTTTCTTTTACACCTGTCTTAGTGTGAAGGGTTTAGACATAAGATCAAAATAGTTTAAATTTTTTTATTGTTTTAATAGGTTCTAAATGGCACCAGCGGCGCAAGATCTTGACACCAGCATTTCATTTTAATATATTACAGCAATTTTTAAAACTCTTCATAGAACATGGCGAGCGTCTAGTGAAAGAACTTGAAGTAGAACTAAATAAAGATTATACAAATATTGTTCCTATTATTTCACAATCTATGCTGGAATCAATTTGTGGTATGTTTACGTCTTTTATGTATGCAATATTCAATTTATTGATTCACTTTCAAGAAACTGCCATGGGAACACAATTGAATAAAAGCAATGAGAAGGCAAGAAATTATATAGAAGCAATAAAGGAGTAAGCAATACTATATTATAAACATTTGTGAAACTTTTCAAAAATCTTAATTTCTATACTTTTAGTATTGGAGAAATTATTCTATATAGAGTAACAAGACCATGGTATGGGTACAAGTTTTGTTTTCTTATGACTTCAATGTATTGGAAGCATAGACAATGTATCAAAACATTGCATGAATTTACAGGTTCAGTAATTAAAGAAAGGCAACTAAATTTTGAAGGGCAACAATTTTCACAAGACACAAACGAATACGGTTTTTCCAAAAAGAAAAGATTAGCAATGTTGGATTTGCTTATTGATGCTAAAAACTCAGAAAAAATAATAGATGATGAAGGTATTCAAGAAGAAGTAAATACATTTATGTTTGAAGTAATTTATCTTTTTCATATTTCTTGTGCAAAATAATTTGAGAAAGTTGTAGGGCCATGATACCACCTCCGCTTGTATTTCTTTTACATTATTGGCATTAGCTTGTCATGAAGACATTCAGGTAAGATTTATCTGATTTCATAAACGGCATCGTGCACACCTTTATTTACCTGATTTCTTTAATTCTTTCACTTTAAAGTTTATAATTCCTATTTCTTATTTTAGCAAAGAGTTTACGAAGAATCTTACGATTTACTTTCTAACAAAGAAAATGAAATTACAATTCAAAGTTTGCAAAATTTGACATATTTAGACTTAGTGATCAAGGAATCTTTAAGGATGTTTCCTAGTGTCCCGTACATTTCTAGAACTTCGGATGAAGAGATTCAAACTACTTCTGGATACAAAATACCAAAAGATGTTATAATACACATTCACATTTTTGATTTACATCGTGATCCTAAAATTTACCCAAATCCTGAAAAATTTGATCCCGAGAGATTTTTACCAGAAAATTCAAAAGGTCGTCATCCATTTGCGTATATTCCTTTTAGTGCAGGTCCAAGGAATTGCATAGGTGTGTATCTAAAATAATGTTTTTGCAATTCAACAACTAAATTTTACAATTTTAGGACAAAGGTTTGCGATGCTGGAAGTCAAAACCGTATTGATATCAATACTACATAACTTCGTTTTAAAACCAATTGACAAATTTTCAGATATTTCCTTTAAAACTCACTTAATTTTGAAAACAAAGAAAGGAATTAATATTAAATTTTGTAAACGTAATAATAATTAAATTTCCTGTATAATTATAAATAATTATAAATTCATTGCTTATCCAGTTGTTTTAGTAAAAATAAATAGTAATAGTATAACTGCAAGATGGTGCATAATCATGTCTTCGAGATGTCTTGCTTATAATAGTAATTAACCTGGCTAGTCTCTTCATTCTGTTCGCGACAAATGCTCACAATCAAAATAATGATTATGAGTTAATCTAAAATATCCCAGTAAATGCTCCATGCGACTTCAATAATAGTGCTTGTCATGGACAAAATTTACAGGTTCTACGGGATTGACTTGAGGGTGATAGGTGGTATTATTCCATATCTTCTGAAACTTGCATTACATCATATTTTGGAAAAATTGAACTCGTGAACTGTATCGTATTGTTACACTGTAAGGTAGCTGTTAATTAAATCCTTACATTTTATAATTAAATATTTTTAGGATATTAAAATAGTCTTTAAGTGAACCAAATTTCTTACATAATTTTTTTATGATTTACAAAGAATTTTATAATTTGAAACGTACTGTTTAGTTAAACCAAACCATTTTTTCAGCGATTAAGTAATTATCTATAATTTACACCTTGGATTACTTAAGTTGTAACTCATTTTAATAGAACATACTTTTAGACAAATTTAAAAATGTAGCTTGCCACTTTTATAAAATTATGAAATATTTCAAGTACTCGAAAGCTCCGTATTGCGTACTGTAGACATTCATATTTATTATAAGAATATTTTTGCAAGACTTTTATGATAAAAGTACTTACTTTAGTTAATATGTAAGAAAAATGTTGGAAAATATCAAAACAACTTTTTAATAAAATATAAAGTACCCAAGTTTGTCAATCTATCAGAAGTCAAGAAAAATCCGTTGAGATGGTCAAAATATTGTTAAATACTATCGAATATTCTCCTAAGAGGCTTTCAAAAGTAAAGTTTTACTTATTAACTTATTAACTCTTTATGTGGCATAGGTTTGCAAGTTTATTCCGAAAAATGTGTACTTACTCGAGAAATGGCTTAAGCTGACCTATATAAACTTTTCAAATTTCTAAACTTACAACTATATTAACTTTGCGACGCATGTAACGCAGCCTATTCCAAGTCATGCTCAGTAATTCTGGGCAATTCAAAATAGTTACTTCAAAAGAAGACTTTTAAAGTAATAAAATTCTTCACATTTTATATCTTATACCTTGCAATAGTTTTGTACTACATAAATGCGCTCAAATATAAGTAAATTTGATTAAGTATATTGGAAAACTTCCCTTAAATAAATTTGTGTAGGAAATGAGTATGTAGTGGTTAGTACACAAGGGACGCAGTAATTGTCTTAAGCCACGAAAGGGCAGTTTCTTCCCAGGCGAGAGTGCTAATGTCCAACTTCCTATTTACACGATTAATTCATTAATTCCTGCAGTGGGAAACCTAACTTACTTAAAAACTAATTAGTGCAAAATTTATACTAATAATTTCTAATTTAAAATGGTAAAGTAATACCGCAACATCTTGGTGTATTTTAATTCAAAAGGATTTAATTACTTTTTTCAACGCATTATAAAAGTTCACCCACATTAGTACACAATACCGTACAAATGTACCACGCTTATCACCTCCATCGCTTTCGGTAATTTTTTTATAGTAGTAGTAATAACAATATTATTTATGATAACACTTTGTTAACTTCCTGATTATCTTTTAATGGTGGTCCATTTTTGTCAAAAATCACTGCACAGTCATTTTGGAGACAATTCAAAAGGATGAGCTATACGACGATCGTTACGACACAAAAAAACATATTGTTATTAGCTACTATTTTAATGTAGCCCATTTTTGCCCTGATAAAGTAGTAAATAATATTGCTAGAATGTAGAAGTTTAGATGAAAATTTTAAATTTTGCATGTAGAACTGTTAGAAGTGGACATTATTTACATTTATTTTGATTTAAACAAAATTTCCGCTTTTTTTACAAAAAAACTGAAAGCCATTTTCTTAAGTTATCATCTGCATATGCAATTCTAATGATACAATTTCTTACTATCATAACGGCCAGTTGGCACCGCACCAGACATCATAACCCAGTTTCATTGCCATTTAGAAGCTGCAACCCCCAATATAGTTACCCTGCTAACAGAAACAACTGCGGCAGTAACCCACATCCTAATAGCTACATTGCTATATTTCTTTACTTTTCACTCCTTCCTATTTTCTACCGCACAATTTCGTTACATTTTCATCAGTCTTTAACTCGAAAACTCCAGAATAGGACTTATCTAATTGCATTGCGACATTTGCATTTTATAGTAATTATTACTTTTATTTTCAAAATCTTTCTTCATTATTTAATATTACAATTATTCAATAAAAATATGGAGACGTCGTAAAACCACTAAGTCGGTTAAAATTAATTAAAGTGATTTAAGATTACAATTTGGATGCCATCCCTTTAATTCCTTCGACTTAATTTTGGCACTAGGAAGTAGCCACTGTACAACTTGTTATTTCGTAAATTTTGACATTAATGTCCAAGCAGGATTAAGTTAAACTAGGTATTGATTATTTAGTCAATAATCAAATAGCTAAATTACCATAAGATTTACCCTTGAGAAACTCTAAATATTTATTTGAATGTTATACAAAATTATATTATAAAGAAAATGGTTCAAAAAAAACCAAGATTTTATTCGAACCCAAAATAGAACTTTTAATATTTGTCTTAAAGTTTTGAAAACTTGTCAAGTTTAATTATGACATGAAGAAGTATTGAAATTATCTAGAGAATTATTATCTATTTGTCTTCAATTTATGTATATTGTACTCTACCAATCGCCTTTTTCACAAATAATAATAAATTTTCTTTCGGAGAAGTTTCAGAATAAAAACGCATGACCGGCAAAGACAATCAAAGCTGTTCCGACTAGCTATGACTCTTATCTTCAGTAATACTTCAGCGAATACACCGAAGGACTCCATATCAAATTCAATAAAACTTGAAATCAAAATAAACAAATTTTTAATTTGGGAAGAGATAAAATTTTCTTCCTGTTAAGCTTTTAGCATCAAAAACCAACAGATTATTCGATAAAAATTGAAATCTTAAAACCCTCTTCTCATTTTCTGCAAGGAGACATTTACTTTAAAAAATCGTGTCTACTCCTTGCATACACAAAAGAATTAAATGCCAAAAGATTTACGAATATTGTCATTGCAATTTTCTTTGTCAACCACAAATAAAACCTATAACCTCCATGAATGGAAGCCAATCCAAATATGATAACAGTACAAAGATCGAGGATAGAATTGAATTTTCATGTAAAACTAAAAGTTTGTTAAGTAACGAAATAATGCGATTTTTGAGGTTTGAAGAATTCACCACTTTATTCAAAAGAAATGTTAAAAATTTGGAAACACTGTAATACGTCCGATGTGAACAAGATAATATTGATTCTCACAAACGTTTTTTGAATTCCAAATTGTCGTTTATTTTAATCAACAATAATCATAATTTTGGTAATATCATTTTCAAATGCAGCGGATACGAGCAACAAATGACATTAAATATGCAGTTACGACTAATATTAAATGTGCGTTCGTAAAATTACCAAGTTTGAGATATTTGATGAAACCTTTTTTTCTAACTTTTTAGCCACGATTGTGGAAGTGTAAAATTTTGAATTCATGTTTGTAAATACAGGTAATTTCAATCTAGTAAAAGTTAATTTCGTTGATAAACTAAAATTGAATGTTTTATTTACAACATCGAACCGACATCGAACCGAACAAATTTAATTTTGTTTGATAAACAAAATTAATGAATAAAAATTACATACCACTGAGCAAGCTTTTATTAACAGAGATGAAACTTACTTTCTGAAAATAGAATTTTAAGTTTAATCTTTGTTAAATAATTTTAATTTATTAATCTAAATTGAAATTTTTGTTTCAAACTGAAAAAAAACCGTTTTTTGCAAACATGAATCAATTTTGAAGAGAAATAAAAGGTCGAGGGAAAAACTCAGACAGAATTTTTTACCAGAAAACTGAAACATTTATTGCTTCGCTTTAACATATTCGGTAGGTTTGCGTAAATTTAACGAATATTTTAGTTTTGATCAGTTAAATTATTTTGTAATTGTATTGAAAAATTGGGTGTTGGTTTTGTTGAAAATAAGAGCCATGGCTTGTTACTGCTGTACTTTCGTAATCATCACATTCGAGGATGAATTAAATACTTTTTGTCACTTTCTTTGGTTAAGTGTTTTCTATGTAAATTAGATTACATTTACATGTAAATATGGAAAAATTAAAATAATTTAACATCTGAAACGTTGCAGAAATAAGGTCAACATTTTTAAACTTTGTTAATAAAGTCCATTATTTGTTATATCTAAATTATATGTAACTACAATATAGCGGTTTTCAAATTATGTAAACTTTTTCTTTATTGTGTAAAACTTTTTTGAATAAAAACGTTTGTATCCAATAACTGACAATTTATATTAAAAAAGTTGTATTTTTAAATATTCGTGGTATGCTAATAAAAATTCTCCAGCTTTAAATATGCTCTCAAATTTATAACTGCATAATCTTCTGCTGGGTATAATATTGGGTAATACTTAAATAGATATTTTTTATATGTTACTACTACAAGATAGCTTTTAGTTCAAGTTTATAGTTTCAAATATAATATAAGCTAAAACAAAAGCAATAAAATACAACTTCCGGCTTTATGATTGATCGTATCTTGAAGTAAATCTATTTAATTTTCTATATTCAGAATTTACTAACATAAGATAGATACTTCCAACTGGTTTCACTTTACTCTAATACAATAAAATATGCATCAGTTCATTCCTAATTGAAGCAAAGAATAAAATATATTTGGCTTTCGTTTATGTGGCTTTAAACGTGCCTGTTTTTGATGTTATTGAGTAGATTTTATATCATTTGATAAAATCAATTAAATTATCAATCTTTTTAAATTATTGCAAAATTTCTAGATTTAACAAGTGCGATTTCTCACAAACAATACAGCTGTGTTCATGTTTTTACTGCAAGTTCCTCCCATTATATTGCGTTTATTAACTCCTAACGTAGACGATATTTTACGCGACCATTTTCAACTTAATGAAAATTAGTTACGCCAAAATATCTGACTATTACATAACCAGAAAATTGACCTCACGTTACAGACAAAACATTTCGCTCATGATCGGTTTTAATATTGTAGGAAAAATAAATTATTCTCTTTAATATTAATAAGCAAATTTCTACTCTAATAGAGACGTAATTAGTTAAAGAAAATTTAATTTTAATGTTTACTTGTAACTGGAGAATAAAAATAATTTCATATCTCAGAAACATTCCTTCATTATTTCAAAGTTAGGTTTTTCTTTTGCATTCTTTTATTATTTAATGAAATTGCTTTAATAATAATGGTTACGTTTTATTCGTTCTAAGAAATTTAACAATTTTAAATAATATAAATATTATGTAAATTCAGTGGAATAATAACTACAACAATGAATAGTAAATGATTTTTAAAACAAAAACTTAAATGTTAAATTTTTAAATTTACATTATATAAAATATTAACCTCTTAAAACGACCGTTTTAAAATTATTGTACTCCGGAATCTAAAATTTGTTTAATGAAATTAGTAAGGGGGTCATTACATTATTAATATTAAATTTTAAAGATCATTTAGAAATCAGAACGATATTAGTCCAACAACCGTAAAAATAACATTCTAATATTGTATTGGCTGTTGCTGTTAGTTTAACTCTAGCCAACTCACAGTTTATTTATACCTACTCACTTGAAAAAAATATCCCTGAAGCACGCATCTTCAAAACCGGGATAATGTCACAAAAACATTTATCACTATCACTTTCACTACTAGCCTACTTCACTCAACTGCTGGAAAAGGCCTTCCCTATCATTTTCTATCTTTCTCTATCTTCTGCCACATTCAACCATCCAATACCTGTTGTATTTTTTATTTCGTCCCTCCATCGTGTTTTTGGGCATCCAGTGCTCCTTCTTCCAGATCTTGGTCTCCATTGTAGCATCTTCCTAGTTCACCTATCATCTCTGATTCTGGCTATGTGTCCCGCCCAATTCCACTTCAGCTGGGATGCCCTTTCTACAACATCCTTAACCCTGTCTGCTGTCTGATCCATTCATTTCTCTTGTATTCTCTTAGAGTTATGTCTAACATTTGTCTTTCCATTGCTATTTGCGTAACTCTAAGTTTCCTCGCATTGAACCTTGTTAAGCTCCAAGTTTCTGAGCCATATGTTAGAACAGGGAAGATGCACTGATCGTATACGTGTCGTCTAAGCGACATTGATATTTTGGACTTCAAGATATATTTTAATCCCCCATAAGCTCTCCATCCCTGCTTCCATCTTCTAGTTATTTCAGGTGCCATATTTATCTTTTTCCATTGCTATGCATTGACCTAGATATACAAACTCCTTCATTACCTTCAATGTATTACCATCAAGCATATGCGGATTCCGTCGTGGTTGTTGACGTTCGACATAACTTTTGTTTCTGCTTTATTTATTTGTAGTCCTACCAGTTTAGATGCTCATTGAAAATCGTCCAGCATTATCTGGAGTTCTTCTGTACTTCCAGCTATTAACACGATGTCATCCGCGAATCTTAGGTGGTTAAGGTATTCCCTGTCGATACATAATCCTTTTCTTGCCAATACAGGTCTTTGAAAACATCTTCCATTGCTGTTATGGAGAGTTTTGGCGAAATCGTATCACCCTGTCTTATCCCTCTCTTAACCGACATACTTTTTGTATATTCGTTTTTATTTTTCCATTGTCATGTTATGTTTTTAATTAGGGTGGAGTACCTGTCATCTATTCTACAGTTCTTTTAATGATCGAATTGCCTGTTCTCCACAAGTTCCATCACGACCACCTCTTCACCTTCTGTTATCATTTCAGCGATGACTCGATCACTTCATGGTGCTTTTTGGCTTTTTGAGCTTCTTAGAGCGTTTTCTATTTCTACTTTTGTGATATCGGGTATTTCCTCTGATCCTACATTTAACACCTTAAGTCGATTGTATTGTTGTTGTTTGATTGGGCTTAATTGTGCTTTGCTGCTATACAATATTGCTTGTAATAGTTCTCCACTTCCGCATCAATCTTCATTGTATAGGTTATTAGATCATCACCACTGTTTCTTATTTTGATTATTTCTCTTCTTCCTATTGACAGGTTCTTCCTTATAACTTGAGGCCCCTTTCTTTGTTTTATTAATTTTTCTATTATTTTGTGTTGTATTTTCTCATATCTTTTCTAATTTCTCTTCTTATGAGTTTATTTCTTTCTGCCAGTTCTATCAGATTGTGGTCTTCTTTTGATTTCATTTTTCTTCTCTTCTCCATTAGGTCCTCAGTTGCTTTGGTTATTTTATTTCCACGCGATTTCTTATTTTAATCTGCTATTAACTTAATACACCTGATCATGGACTCAATGATTTTTTTTACTTTCTCGTTCAGCGATGATAGGTTTTTTGGATAGGTTTCAACTTTTCTGCTTCTTAGTTGTTTTTCTAACTCTTATTGATATTCTTCCTTATGCGTCATTAGGTCCTCGTAGTTTATTCGACATTTTGTACCTTGAATCCTTTTTACAAGTTTATAGCATGTGATTTTAGTAATGATAATAATTCATATTTTGTAAAAGTAAGCTCAGTATTATTGTATTATAAGGTATGTAAATTTTATATGATGTTACATCAAAATGAAACGAGATAGTATGCTTTTATGGCTGAAGGTGATTTATCCAATCCCCAATACCTTTCCATATTTCAATATGCCAGATTTTCGTAGTTTTCACAGTGAGTACTTTGCTGTGATATACAGGGTGGTTAACAAAACTACGTTTCTCTCATTTTTCCATCTGCTATCGCCTTGCTTCTTGGGGCATAAATTCTTGGCGCCCCCTGTATTATCCACTTACCATCAGGGCAAAGGAATTGGCACATCATTTTGCCTCTTGCTTTCTACGAGCTAACCTAAGGAGCAATCCTATCTTATGTTGCTACACAACCCTAAGATTTATGTTTTCGGGTAACAAGAGTATTAACGCCCAACATCCTAGGTCATCTTCATGCAAAGTAATATTTAATATTTACAATTAAAATTGCAATTCAAGTCATCCTTTACTTCACCTATAACGCATTCACCGATTCAATTCATCCAGGTACTTTCTAAAATATCCACCAAAAATGCAATTAGTGCATTAAGAAGATTAATTCACTCGCATCATCAATTCCTAGCATCAAATGGCCTTTAGTGTAAAATGATGATATCCCAGTTAAACGAATCGAATATTGACTGAGTTCAAAGTCAGCTGTGTTGATGAAAACTTGAACAACAATGCAAAATGAAAATCAATTTAAACAGCAAAATTTTTCCACCATGTAGAAGTTATAGTATTACCTTTTGTTATACAAAAATTCTTATATCCTGAATTCTCTATTTATTATTTATATTAGTGTTAATTATATTTAAAGCAAATGTGTTTCGTATGAATTTGGTTTTCTAGATGGAAAAATTTTTTCCATACAAAGAAAGATATTATGTCAACAATATAAATTTAACATTTTCGTCACGTTATGCTTGGTTTGCAAAAACTTTTAAAAGAATTTTCGATTGGAAAGGTAAAAGAAGTTTATAATATTTCAATATAAAAATAAGTTTTTAAGTAAAAATTTATTTATTTGACGTTGCTGATATAACGAAGAGTCAAACCAATGAATAACTTTACATGCCTTTCAGGTGAGAAAATAAAACTAAATTTTTCTCGAGACAGTAAAACCTACTAAGTAATTATGTATTTTCCAAACTATACAAGAAAAACTGTAGCCACAGAATTTATTATAGTGGAACCAATTTAGCGACTCGTTTAAACAGCACCACGTCAAACTATCCACAACGATGTATAAAATCATAAAAAGTATATTTTAAAACTTAATTTTTGTTTGTAATGCTGATAAAACTCCATACCGGTGACATCTCCTGCTTTGCGTTAATACAGAAGAAAACTATTTCAAATTAAAATTCATTCCAGCGGAAGAAGACGAAGTAAGAAAACTAATTACAAAACAAAAACCATACTTGTTAAGTTACAACGAGATATCATGCGTGATGTTACAATTAAGTTTGTCGTGAATAACTGAACCCTGCTAACACTTAATTAATTATTCATTGAAGATGTAAGAAGTTTGATGGGTACGTGGCTCTCATCATCAATAAATCCTAAGTTCCTTAGGAAAACCTAACTATTTTTTGCGAAGTCCTTGTATTTACATATATGACTGACTCTAAATCGGTATTACATTTAATATAAATAGAATATATTATATATTATAGGTTATGTACGGGTTGATAGGAAAAACTACTTCGTAAAGGAAACTAAACGATACGATGTGAGATTATAGCAACGCGGTTTTCACTTAAAGGACTATCCAATTTGAAACTAGAAATTATTGCATTAATTTAGCCCGAAATTTAATTTAGTTAGTTAAGAAATTGAGGCTGGAAATTTGAAAGGTTACTGAAATATTATAATATATTTTTGTTATATAAGTTATAACATCTGCAATATAGTTATTATTATTATTATTACTAACCAACTTAAAAACTACGTTTTCCTTTTAGAAAATATTTTTAAAGTTATATGTAAATTTTAATGTAATTTTAAGAAATTATTCAGTCTTCTTAGAATTAAAATTTTAAATTTAGGCAATGTGCTCTTTATTGATCAGAAATAATCGACTAACATTTATGTAAGTCGACATTAGTGAACAATATTTTATGTAAAAGTCACTTGTTATGATATGCAAAACACAAAAACACGCAAATATGTCATTATTAATATAAAATAATAAAATCAAAAACTATTTTTTAAATCTAAACACACTAATTTTCTAGACGTTGAAAAATATAGATTCCTTAATCGAAACTGTATATTAATAATGTTTACAAATTATATAGTTCAGTTAGTAATGAAAGACTTCTTATAACTATTTTTTGATTATACTTGAAAAAGTAAATAATTGTTTAATAAAAATATTTTGAATTTTACAAATTGAACTGTAAAAATAATTTTAAAATAAACACGTATAAATTTTTAGATTTATTCAATTTTCTCATTTATCATAACCACAAACAAATAAATTTGAAAATTTCATTATCGGAAAATGACGTGCACTTCTGACCTTTTAACCGATCTCTAATTTTAGTGCTGGTCTTACAGAAGCTTAAGTTTCATCAAATATTAAACCAACCAAAATTGAAATTTTTCATTAAAAATGAAAAAGGGTTTTATATGAAAAATTATCACTTTTAGCATGGATGTATTATTTAAATTGTTCCTGATCCCATTTTAACGTAAGACTAGGAAACTCGCATATTTATTTTTAGGTTACTTTCTTTAAAAATAAATTAAATTTGAAGTAAACTCTCGAAATTCGTTTTAGCATGGATCGGATATTGAATATTTTATATACTTCAACTTTGCAGAATTTCCTAACGACTCGATTTTAAGAAAATCCCTTATTTGCTTAATATTCAATACATTTTATAGAAAAATGTTTAGGTAATAGTTTGTCTTATAAGTTCTGTGACAATGGCGCTAGAAAGTAAACAAAGAGCTCTATTACATTCAAAGGATTGTAATTGGAAACCTTTCTCGTTTATTTGACAACGAAATAAAAAGCTCTAAGATTGTTTGAGCTTCTTTAGGTAAACAAGATCCGTACTTTCTAAACAAGAGAAATTCCAAATTACTATCTATTAACTGAAGGCTTCACTAAATTAAAGGTCGCGAAATTTCTTGTAAGTTACCTGCTTTAATTAATCTTTCTTCTATTTATTTAGTTCAATAATTGAGTGTGCTGATTTTTTATTCTACCGCTTTTTATAAAACATGGATCGACCTTTCTAAAGTAAAACATTAATAGAAAGAACTTAATGTATTTCTTGGATAATTTCAACGAATCTAACGAAGGAAATGTGTTAAAGCTCTAAGTAAATCGTTCGTAAGAAATGAGTTGGGGTCGAATATCGACGTAAGGTAAAACATGAATTTTTAACATAATGCATTAAATATGAAATATCGATTCACAAAAATTGCAAAGTTTTCGTTTCAATTATAATTTATGATGTATCCTTCAATAGTAGATTTATTGCTAACACCCTTCAAAATATATGAAATCCCAATGTGCGACAATGCGATTAGACATACAGTCGTTGTCCAAATTATTAGGCCCACCCAACAAATTTTAATTTTTTATAAATTTAGCTAATATTAGTCAAATAATAATGATGCAAGTGTTTCTAAATAACATTTATTGAATTACAACATATATCTTACACAATAAAAGTACAGAAACATAAACGAAAATTTAAATTTTTTAATATTTTGTTAAACCACCCTTCGCAGCATAAAGAGCAGCTACTCTACATGGCATGCTTTCAATGCTGTTTAGAGCTTTTTGTTTTAATTTCTTGTTATGGTTCCAGTGGTATATGATTCTGGAAATCAATTACACCCTTGTGGTAATGATTTCTTTGGCTAAAAGCCTTTTAGAAACTCCCAGACGTTTTAAATTGGGTTCATGTCTGGAGTTTCCTGCCCATGGCAAAACTGGTATTTGTTCTTCTTCCAAATATTTATTTTATAGATTTTTCAGTATGGGAAGGTGCTCCATCATGCAAAAAAACTTTAGAGCCATCCCCAAACCATTCTTTCATTTGAGGAAGCAGCTTTATCTGAAGCACTTGCTTGTATTGATCTTACCGCATGGTTCCTTCGACTTCATATAAACGTCCCATTCCCTTCCCACTAATCACTGATCATACCATGACTGACACAAGATGCTTGACGGTCTTCACAACATAATCAGGATTATATTTTTCACCTGGTCGACGCCTAACAAACTATGACTTGTCATCCAAGATGTGGAACGATTATTCGTCACTAAAGCAAGTCTGTAATTAAGCAAAAAAAAATTATTAAAACAAAGACTCATATAATTTCAATCTCCATACTATACTCCAGTCTTCAATAGTTAAGTGCTTGTGAGCATAAGCCCATTCATAACCCTTTTTAATCATAGCTGGAGTAAGTAGTGGCTTCCTTACAGATCTGCGACGTTTGAAACTAATATCTTATAGGATTAGGCGCACTGTATGAAGAGCAACAATGACCCCTGCTTCTGCTAATTTATTTTTTATGTCACTTTGGGTTGCTCTTCTAAACTTCACAGCAATATTTCGTAGTAAAAGTTTTTCCCTTGGTGTCATAAGGCATTTTTGACCACCAGCGACCTTTACGAACAGCATCGTAAGACGCTTTAGTCTTCAATTTTTGGTTCAAACGACGCACTGATGCACAAAATACTTCGGTTTTAGTTGCTATCTGGCTTTGACTAAATTCTGTATTGCTTATCAATGCAGATATATAACTTTTTTTTTCATTTGTCAGATGTTTAGCATTTCCCACCTAAAAATTTTTTTTTTTTTAATTTTGTAAATTTTTTTTGGAAAATTGGCTAATAAAAAAGCTTAATAATACTTCTTAGTCTATAGTTAATGCAATTATATATTTACATTTCAATAATATTTAGTAAAACAGGATTTATTACACTTTTAATTCAACGCAACTTTTAACTGGTAATCACCTGGCAATGCCAAATAATTATAAATCGAATAAAAATCCGCATTATTGACCAAGATTTTTTTTAAATCATGTGTGGCAAACCCCATTACACAGGTACACCACCTTTTGCTTACCAAATCCTTCGTAAATTTCAAATTTTATGTAAAATTTTAAAATTTTTTGTTTTATTTTATTTTTTTTAAAAATAAATTGGACAACGACTGTACATTTATTGAACTAACATCAATTATCTTCTTAGTATTTAACAATAATAATTTGCTAGAAATCTCTTCCTCCTCCATGTCATTTTGTAGGTGCGATTTTGATTGATTTCTTTATTTATTACCAATTAAAACAGTTTATTAACTTAAAAACAGTTTGCCACAGTTCCTCTCGAGCGAGGACGAAGGCCGAATAACTATATCAATCACGCAGTAGAAGTCCCAATAAGTTCGTTAATAAATCGTTAATTTCGTGTAGCGGAACTATGAACAATTAGTTAAGAGTGCAGAGTTTTATTTCAAAGCTTTTCGATTATCCTCCTTTATGACGTTATTTTTTATTTGCGATACCACCATTTAAAATCAAAGGGTTGTAGGATTGAGTTACGATTGTCACTATATGCAGTGCTCGATGAAACTATGTATATGTTACGGTCAATGATGTCAATTCGGCCATTAACGTCAATGGCCGGACAATGACGTCAATGCCCGGCTTAGCTAGGCATTGACGTCAACGCCCGGCCAATAACATCAATGCCCATGCATTTTGGGCGATGTTGACATTTAAAATTTCATACGTGGTTTTTACATTATTGACCAGGCAATGACGTCATTGCCCAATACAAAGTGGCCAATGATGATATTGCTATTCTATGGTGAGGAATGTGGTATAGCAAAGCTGTTATTATTTTAGTTCTTTTTATTTTCTAAATTCTACCATATTTTTCAACTTTTTTTTAAAAGCACTACGGTTTTTGAACCCCTTCCCCCGTATTTGCAATTTTTTTCATATTTTGACACAAAAGGTTATAAATAGAGACAGGGTAGTTGGGCAAAAACAAATCTAACTTAGAAGAAGTCCTAACATAACTCACCAATAGAGAAAGTCTATTACCAATTAAAACGTTTATTAACGTTAATAAACTTCTCTGTTGGTGAGTTATGTTAGGGCTTCTCCTAAGTTCCATCTTTTTTTACACAACTATCATGTCTCTAGTTATAACTGTTTTTTAAAGTGTTCCTAAATAAAATTTCTTGTATGTTGTTCATTACTTACGGTTAAAACTCTAATGTTTTAACGTTTAGTTAAGAGCAATGTCTATTGCTACCCCCCTGTACAGTGTGAATATTTGTGTTTTCTGTCATTGGACGTTACAAAAATTTAAATAATTGCTAGATTGTAATATCTTTCTACTTTTTTTTATGTAAAAACGCTAAAAGAAATTGATTTACTTATTTGAACATCGCGTAATTTGAAAACTACGGTTGGAAGGGGGGGGGAGATTCCCATGTTTTAATTTTCGAATAACATGGTTTTCCAATAAATAAATCAACTTCCTTTAGCGTGTTTATATAAAAAAGTGTTGACAGATTTTGTAATGCTAGCAATTATTTAAATTTTTGTAACGTCCTGGAAATAAATGACAGAAAACACAAATATTCACACTGTATAGGGAGGTAGCACTGGACATTGCTCTTAAGTTTTTGTTACATTTGGAAGATAACAAACCAGTTGGAGAAATGGAAAATAACAAATCAGATGGTGAAATGGATGATAATGTGGAATTAATATTTAAAAGAGATCAATAAAATTTGTTTTGTAAATGCGTTGTAAATGCCATGAATCACTCTCATGCCAGAATAAAAATGATTAATTTAATAAATTTTATTTAATTATTTTTTAATGTTTATTATTGTTTAAAATTTTTGTTAATTTTTATTATTTTTATTAATAAATTATTATACTACAATGAATACAACACACCTAAATGTCACTTGCCAATTGGCTGTCAAATTCAAATAATCGTTTTGCTGGTCCTTATAGTATTTATTCCATATCATCATTGCCCAATCCTTGTTGGCCAATAACGTCAATGCCCGGCCAAAGACGTAAATATTACAATCAGATGAAAATATTTGCATCATTGCCCACCGTTATCGGGCGTTGACGTCAATGACCGGACAATGACGTTAATGCCCAGCATAATTGGGCATTGGTCATTGTCCGGCCATTGACGTCAACGCCCGATTTACATCATTGACCGTAACATATTATATAAAAAAACCACATCCATTATTTTTAAACAATAATTAATTATTAAAATTATACATTAATATCAATTTGTTGTTTTATTAATTAAATTATTGAAAATTTTAATAAAAAAATAGGCTAATACCAGAGCATAGTATATTTTCTCTTTAAATCTTTATTTTCCTGGTAGTTTTTCAAATCTTGATCTACTTTAAGATGCCAGTTTTATAGATTTGGTTATAAATTTTGTTTTGGCAATAAGATTTTCCAGCTTGGCAATAATATTTATTAAACGAATAAAATATTGGACGCTTTAAAGTTTAAGGTATCAACACCAGATATTATAAAACAAGCAATTTTTTACGAAACCAGAATGTAAAAGCAAAATTCGATAAATTAAATGAAAATAAACACATAAAGTGATATAATCAAAATGTAACAAAGTAATAATTTACACTGTAATAAATTAGAAACTCGATTAAAAATAAAAATGTTTTGTATACCCAACTGATATATTTCCAAGTTTCCAGCTTACGCTAACCGAGATTTCGTGTTTTCACTTATGATAATCGAAATTTTAGACCCAAATTGAATACAAATTCATGTTTATTATTATATCGCAATTTCTGATTTTACTACAAGTTGACAGGTAGCTCGATACACAAACCTCTAATGTACTATTCATTAAAAGATAATTTTAATAGTTAAAAGGAATAGAACGCAATAATTTCCAAATAAAATATAACCAAATTCTAATTGAAGTTCAATGTCCAAAAACACCAGTAACGCAACCCTTAAGATAGCTCGAAAACCGTCGCTGGTAAGAGTGGCTAGTCTTTATATCCAGTATCAACAAGAGGTTGAAAACTTCCGAATTCTTTTCCTTTGTTGCTTGTCTGGCAACTAATAAAAAAGACGATCCAATAAAACTAAAAATAAAGTTTTCTTATAAATTGTCCAAAATGTTACATTGTAACATTTGAAAAGTTAGTTTGTGAATTTGGCGTCAGTTGAATAATAATTTATTAATCACTTATTGTGTATTAGGAAGTGAATAAAATTGCAGAAATGTACATTATTTGATTACTTGGCAATAAACTCATGTGAAGGTTTATGGGTACCTACTATTCCATCAAAGGTATGGTAGGTTGACTGGACTCCAACATAACAGGGCAGAAAAACTCTGAATAAAATGTGAGTACTAGAATTCGACTTGAAATATTTTACTGTTTCAAATCTGAGTGAAGATAAAATTGGCAAAGAGTAACCCCTGGATTTAGCTCGCGAATCTACTTAGTAATGTTACAAACCCAATATTTTGGGTGAGTCAAGTTGCATTCCTCCATATTTTGCAAATGAAATGTACCTTTAATTTTTGTGTTGATGATAGATCAAATAATGGACTATCTCTCACATATGCATGGAATAAAATGTAATCCAAACCGAATAGGACTGTAAAATCGATGTAACAATTTAAGCCAGAACAAAAAGAGGTTGCTAGAATCGAGAAAATCGCGGACAGTTTAAAATGTATGCTAAATAAATTTCAGGAAGCTATGCTGAATTTTCTTCGTCCTACGCAATAATTCACATACAATCGCCGAATACTCCCAATGAAATCTAACTCAAGTAGTTGCAATATGAAATTCCCGGCCTTAGAGGGCAGTCCATATTTTAGGAATAATTTCTGCTAAATCATTGGTGCGTGAAATTAATTGCTTATAGTAAAAAAATGTGAAGTTATTTACATTTCCACAAACCATAAAATTTAAACACATCCAATTTTTATAACATCTTTAAACTGAAATTTGTTATAAAAATATTTCTTGTTTTAAAAAATATGTACCTACGTTGGTTTATATAACTTTGGAAACTTTTGAGTTATAGAAAGAAATACGTTACGCACTTCCACTTCTGTGTATTTCTTTCCTAAAGAAGACATTGGATTCAAATTGCAATAACCCCAAAAGTTTAGCCATAAATTTTGATCGATTCCCCGATTATAAAATCATACGAAACTTTTAAAAATAATTGAATTTTAAACTAAACTAATTGGCTTAATAATTATTATTCAACTGTAATAATGGAAAGAAAATTACTGTATAATTAATTTAAATTTCCAACCTTTTTTCTATTAGAAAAACTTCCAATAATATATTAGCACTTAAGTCCGTAAGTTTCCAAATGTAGAAGCCATAAATTTCGTTTCGACCAATTGGTAGAAAGTTTTTAAGCATAAAACAAAATTATTTTTGTTGTAGTAATCTTAATATCGATAAAGCAAATTCTGTTTTCTCTTCCATGCTTGACGCAATTGAAAGTTGTCAATATATGTAGAAGGCTCCCTGGTGCACAATACTTAAAAAGAAAAATTGAAACTTCTTGTCCTATCTAAACATCGTAGGTGTCTTTAAAATAGAAACTTACATCCTCATCCAAACACAATAAACTCTTTATCCGTCCATTTTAACTTCTTCATTTTAAATTTTTTTATGTAACTTTAAATTAGTTATGCAACAAGAAATGCAATTAACTTTTAAAATATTAAATCTTATTACAAAGTTAATGAAATTTTCCGGAATGCAAAAATAAATTGCGTTTCTTCGATATTTTCTGTTAAGTACATGTAAAAACAGGACTTATTCAAACTAAATGAAGTTGATTTAGGGCGCAGCAGTTGATCAAAGCACGTAAAAAGTTGTGGTTGGCTATTTAAAGCTTTTTAATTCAAAAACGAATATAAGTTGATTAATATGTGAAATTACATCCAACTGATGATTGGCAATTAAACCCATTGCATAGGCATACGAGTAAAACGTAGTTTTACCTACTGAAAAACAAGGGGTGTACGAGTTTAATGTGTTTGTTCAGTTTTTAGAAATGATTAAAGCTATTGATTTTGTTTTTTCCCATTTTACATTCTGAGAGTGTATTTAGATAAAGCACAAGTTGCTGCTATTACTGGTTTTGTCAGAAAAATCTAAATTATGATGAAAACGTAAAATGATTACTTATTAATAGCAAACCAATTTAAAACAATTAATAATTTTTGCTTGGTTCCTTTTTGCTTTACGCTATTCATTTCTCCCTAATGTTATGTAATAATAATTTGTTTGTGTCAATAAATTTTAAAACATTACAAATTTTTGTTATTTTATTGTTATCATAAAACCCAGCAAAAACTCTTTTGTAAATATTTTGTTTTAATTAAACTTTTTATCTCAAAAAATGTATTTCCTGTTGAATTATTATTTACAAATTTTGTATTTTTAGATTTGTACATTTTTGGATAACATTTAAAGTTGTAAAACGTTTAACCCTTACCTGTACAAAATTGTAAAATGGAGAGAGCGCTGGAGCTGGTATAAAAATTGGCATTAATTAGATTTGATAAATTTAAGTTATTTGTCGTTTAATGCTTTGATAATAAATTACTATGGTATTACGTTCTAACATACTTTATCGCTTCTACTTTAACAACTTTTCAGATTATCTGCTGTCGTTCGAAATGACCTACTTTTAACCATTAAACTTTTAATACACATCACTTCTTTCGAAATCCAATTTTTTTCACAAAGTGTTAAATAAACTTTTTTAATTAATTTGCAAATTTCCTGTGTAATATCAATTTTGTAACTGGTGTCTATTTGCAGTTTATTAGATATCTCGCATTCGGAATTAGTACTCCCTAATTTTGTTTCTGCATAACTCCATTCTCACAACATGTTTGTTTTGCATAACATGCACGTTAACAAATCGCTAACTCAGTGTTGACCATCCATGAAACTATTTCCATTAAAATAATCAAAACTTCGAAACCTTCGAGTATTTAGTATTTTCAACTGCTTTTACTTAACATATCCAAAATTACATCTAATGCTTGCTTTGCTAATGTGGTATTTTGATAATAAATTTAAAACCTTAATTTGTTATAATCACAATAATGTAGATAGTTTCAACTTTGCTTTCCTAATACTTGACAGTTTCAAACTTTTTATGAAAACGTTTGATCTCGTACTTTAGGAAAACTTTTCGACATTTTTTGCCCGATACGTTTTTTCATGTTAATCTAGTGTGAGTTATTTAAACTCCAAATGTATTGTATAAGCTTAGAAAAATATTGCATATTTTTTCTTTACTATTAAAAAAATGAACCCTGTTGACATTTGATTTACAGCAGAGTGAAGTAAGTGTAAAATAAATTCTAACTATGATTTACTGGATATGTTATTTGACAGTCGAGTACGGCACTTTCATATGCAACTAAATTTTTTTAGTGATCGATAAATTGTCTCAAAAGTAATGAGAATGATTTACTATGAAATATTTAATTAAACTTATTTATAATTTAATCTTATCTACTTAAAAATGTTCTCCACGATATATTTAAGATCAGTACCATATTGCCAATATCATCAGTTAAACCCAATACTGGCACAACATTGATTATAATTATATTGTGGGGCATATTGGGCCAATATTGAATTAAATATTACACTTAAGCAATAAAATAATATAATATTACAGAAGTGTAGATATTGGTAAAACTAAATGTTAAGTTAATTAAATAATGATGAAACCATAAGTACTATAGTTATAATATTTATTTACACATATACAATAAAATTTATTATATTATTATACAATCAATACATAAGTCTATATTATAAATCAGCGATTCTCAACCTGGGGGACGCGACCCCCAAGGGGGTCGCGGATCTATTTTAGGGGGTCGCAGAAAATGTAGCTATTTCTTTCCAAAATTAGTTTTGAATTTGAATTGGAAATTAGTAACCTGAATTAAAATTCTTAAATTAAACAAACACTGAAAAAGTAATCGAGTAATCGATTCAGGCCCGTAGCCACCAGGGGGTGGCAAGATCGGGCAACACCCGACCTTCTAAGGATGTTTACCCGACCTTTTAAAATAAAAATAGGTAACAATAAGTTAACAGAAAATATGCCCATTCCACATTGGTCCTTTTTGTACAACAATTTTTTTATCTTTAGTTCATGCACAGTACATAGTATCTACCTACGTAGTCAAAGCTATAGAAAAGTTTTTCCTTTGCAAGCGCTTATTTTATATTTTTTGCGTGTGCGATAATACGGCTAAACAAAAAGTTGAAACACAAGACAGACCCACCGACATTCGAAATAGATAGTAGATTGAGTGTTAGGTTTTATATTGTGTCTGTTTTGTTTAAATTTAACTATGGATATACAGAAATTTTTCGAAAAAACACGATTAGATAGTGACGAGCAAATGGCACCACAAGCTATAATACCTTCCTGTTAATTTAGCTATGTTTATAACTTCATCTATCTGCCAAACTGATAAATTTTCTAACTTTTCTTAAAACGCGTTGACCTTGAAATTTAAAAATTTTTCGCCTACGGCGCTTGGGGAAACCACACGACTCCCCTCCCACTCATGTCATTAAAATTTGCTCGGCCATACAAACCATTTGCCCTACCTTCATTTTCGGTCTGGCTACGGGCCTGAATCGATTACTGACATTGTTGGGGTCGCAGAAAATAAGCAAGAAAATTTGGAGGTCGCATCGTAAAAAGGTTGAGAACCGCTGTTATAAACCACTGTAATTAATTACTCTCCGTCAGCATAATAATCCGCAAACGCCGTATGCGTATATTATCACTCAATATCGTCCCCGTTCGATCTGCAACCGTCAAGAGCAACCCTCAAACCCCGGTCTACACTCGTACGTGTTCGCTTTCAATCGCTAGAGGCTACCTTCCTTTCCACCGAATTACACCACATAGATATAGCGTTAAACTAAACCTGATTCACAATAGCACTCATCTGGCATTACCATTTTACTTACTTCGCTATGTTTTATTTCCATATACCGACTAATTTCTTCTTTAATAGCATCCTCGTTTGCAAATAACGCCTCATTGTCCAAAATTAATATATCTTTATTGCCGACTTTTTTTATTACAAATGTAACTCAAAACCGCTCAAAGCATTAATTTGACCTCTAATTATTTGACAGTATTTCCTCATCTATTCAAAATATTCGGACTTCGCCTCTTTTTAAAAGCTGATTTCGTTTACATCCTATATGTAATGGGTGTAACAAATGTCCAACTTGGTCCCCTCTTTTAATGGTGCAAGTACATCTACTTTACTAAGAATCGGCAAATCAATTAAAGAATGTTTATCTGCTGAAATAAGGGTGATGTCGGTACCCGTATCGATAAGTGACCTCGAAAGTTTATCATTTATGGACATGTCCTTCAAATTTCTTCTTTCTTACCGCATTGAGAAATGTATCTTTGGGTACTCCGCCGTGACGTGACCAGCAAACTTACCCCATTCATAACATTTCATTACTTTGCGCTTTATTGGAGTTTGCCACACTTAATTTGAATTTAATAAAAAAAAACACACAATTTCATCGTCGGATAGCACTGCATCTTTGCTTAATCGCACAAGATTGCATATGAAATGCCGGAACGGTGTGGTTCCTCCCCCTTAATAACAGCGGCCGGTTAACTAGGCAGTGGAGATGGGCGTGGGACAAATGATCAGGGACACTGAAATAAGAGAGGGAGGAGGAGACGTAATCGTGAAAGAGAATAACGGAGTATAGAGGGCGCCACCAGATGTAACGTTCCGTAACGACTCACCTTTACCTTCGATTGTATTAACAGGAAATACATCGGAGGCCACAAGCCGCACAGTAAGGAATCTTAATAACAAAAATAATAAAATAAGTGAATTTAACAAAGCAATATAATAATGTTAAATAAAAAGGGTAACCGGATCATATTAATAGTGTTAACACAAGTTAGACAAAGCTCTTTAACTTATGGTTGACTGCAATCACCACCGAAGAAATAGGTTGAATTGAATAATTAATTTTTATGGAATAATGATGAATTTGGTGCATTCTGTAGGATCTGGATCTGGACTAGTAGAATCCAAGTATGACCGACATTTTGGATTGTAATATAACAAGTAAGTGAAATTTGTTTTCATTGTCAACAAAAGAGGAAGATTTGCACAAAGAAGGATGATTCTATGTTTTTTTGGGTAAATCTGAATCTAGCTCCTTCTTGGGAATTAATTGAATATCTCGCATGTCGAGAGAATTCTTCGTGTCAGTCGTTAATGGACAGATGTGCAAAACGTCGACGTCTCTATCATCTATCCCAAGCTAGTAATTATCTAGATCGTCTGAGATTTGCGTTATCCATACATGAATCCATAATCAATCAAATAATAACTCTTTATTAAATATTTAGTTTAATTGAACCATGGCTCACAGATTCAATTGAATAAATCCTGATGATAATACTAAAGCTCGTTTAATTTGCAGGATTTTTTCTTCGCTCTTAACTTTGGTACAATTATCAACGATGTTAAAAATTGCATGCAACATTAACCCTATAAATATCTGCACCCTATAATTTTAAACCCCTCTAATTCCTTCGTTACGTTAAATGTCAAAAAGTTTTTTTTATTTTTCATTAGTTAGTTCATTAGGCCCATTTAACTATCCATGTGTTCAACAACGTTTTTGTATTTTAAATTGGTATCATTACTTTAGAAAAAGATAAACCTCGTACATACTTAAGATAAAAGCAAAACACGAAGCCACATAATTGAAGCTCATGTTCACCTTCATTAATTAAAGCTTATTTTTAGCCATGTGTGAAGCAATTTAATTAGTGAAAACTAAAGTCATAGGTTGTATCACTGAACTCCATTGCTTTCGTATCTCCCTATTAGTAATCCGAATAATAAGACAGATAATCGTTGACAGGAAGATAATCGCAATACAGCTTTATTATAATGGATTATAAGTTACCTACTACGAAAATCAATACCCGTAATACCAATGCAATTTCATAAGCTAATGTATGCTTCTTGAAATGAAAATTATCCCAGCGATTACAAAGGATTTACAATTCAAATATATATTTAATCTTAGGAAGAGAAATAAGCTCTTGTGGGCTCTGTGTGGTATACTGTAAAAAATAAATTGTAATAGTTTTTTTTAGATCTGTTTTATATTCACCGATTCTATTTGATCCCAATTTTTATTATAATGGAAATTTTAAAAATTAAAAATCACAGTTGTAAGTCACCCCAAAGCTCGCATCGAACAAAAAACCTATTAAAATATCGTTTATTTGCGGTTAGCAAATAAATTTTATTGTTCTATTGGTTGAAAACATACATTGATGTAAACAACAAAGTTTAATTATTTCTGAAAAATGGAACAGCCAATTAGAAATCAAACCATTGAACTAATAAACATCATCAAATGAAACCGTTCCAAAATTTGACAAATAAAATTACATTATAGAAACAATGAAAAATGTACTTCGTGTAAAGTATCACGATATAAACTAATAATGTGAACATTAAATACCATAAATTAAAATATTTTATTTTGTTGGGATAATTTAACACTAGTAATAACAAATTTCAAACCGGCAATTGGCAATTATGGAAATTATCATGGAATTATGGAAAGATTTCACCCCTACATGCTAATATTATTGTTTACATATATTCTTAAGATGGCTAAAAATGATAACTAAACTGAAATTAACTCAAAAAAATTAATTGTATGTGAAATTTTCTTGTTTAGTTAGTAAATATATTTATTATGCAATTTACACTTCATCCTTTCAATCGATTTTCATTTTTGTTCTTTAACGTGATGGCGCCCAATTTCCCTTTTTATTTCTATCTTAATATGTATTCATGGTTATCTAGACGCCCCCCCCCTGCACTAAACTACACTGGCAAAATCGTGAGAAAATTTCACGAGTGGTGAGTGGTGAATCGAAAATCGAAACAATTATATGATTCACTTTCAACATATTTGCTTATTTAAGATTCAAATATATTGCATTTGTTTGTCATTCTAGGGTCAATTTAGTTTAGTAAAATGATTATATTGCATCTAATATCTCTACGCCTTCGTTGTATGGATGGAAAATAGAGCAAAAGTAAGAATCATAATATTTACACTGTTATCTAATAATCCTATGCTAAGATTAAAATGAAGTAATTTGAAAATAGACAAAAAAAATATAATATATTCAACTAGAAGGCAATATTAAATTAAATAAATATGTATAGTAGAAGGTTCAACTTATATTGCTTTTTTTAGTAATTCACGTAAAGAAGCTTTTGTTTCATTAACTTTAATCGCTAGTCGTAGAACGTAACCTCTATTATTTAGATTTAGAAGTAACTTCAATGTGTAACTGGATAAAAACTATTGACTAAATTGCAATTTTTTCAAATACTATTTCTAAAAACTATTTTTTAGAAATTAATCGATTTAGACAATAATTAAAGGTCCGGTCTGATATTCTAACATAAATTATGAAAAATGTGCTTCATCTCGTTCAATGGCGTCCAAAAATTCATAGCGCCGTGAAACTGCGCTTGACAATATTGTATTCCACACTAGGTGGATTGTATAATATGTATGCATCAAAGTAATTTCAATAAGTTGCATATAATAATTTTGCAAATATAAACCGAAATAATGGTAATGGTGTCAGAAACAGACTGGCACGAAACTATTAGTGTGACATAACTTTGAGAAGCTTTGAATGACGACAACGGAATTCAAGCATTTGAACAAATCAAAAAATAATCAGTATTATGCAAAACTCATTATAAAAATCGCCGTAAGGATTTTTTCTTTTGTCAGAAGAATTCAGAATCTGTTCTAAAAGTTTAACATTGAGTTGAGATTTTTAAAGATTTTTGTCACCTAAATTAAGAAATTAATCTGTTAAGTCTAGATTTTAACTACTTCGGTTCTTAGTGACAACTAATACGTAATTTTAATATGCCAAAAAATATAGACATTATTTTAAAACAACGGTTTTATTTGGCTTTCAACAAAAGTAGTCAATCTAACCTCACATTACATGTTTAAATCTTTATTTTTTATTACATGAAATAAAAATTTGTAAAGTTACCATCGACATTGGAAAAATAAAAAATATATTATATGAATAAAGGG
The DNA here is from genome assembly GCA_958510855.1 of Rhagonycha lutea. Taxonomy (NCBI): domain Eukaryota; kingdom Metazoa; phylum Arthropoda; class Insecta; order Coleoptera; family Cantharidae; genus Rhagonycha; species Rhagonycha lutea. Next base: position 13,176,576 of record OY294040.1, on the reverse strand, counting down.
TACCCCGACAAAATAGCCCCGGGCAAAATAGCCCCGTCATAATAGCCCCGTCAAAATAGCTCTGGCAAAATAGCCCAATGACAAAACAGCCCCGACAAGATAGCCCAATGACAAAACCGCCCCGACAAAATAGCCCAATGACAAAACCGCCCCGATAAAATAGCCCAATGACAAAATAGCTCCGACAAAATAGCCCTATTTTAAAAAGCTCAAAAGGATTTTTAAAAGCGCATGCGTGGCTGCGCATTGTTCAGTTTTATCATACAGGGTGAAAAGTAACATTACTAAATCGGATTCGCATTTTTAAGGACCGCATTCAGGGTGAAATTTTTTGTTTTAATGATGTATACAGGGTGAAGCATCAAACATCAAAAACACATACCAGAGGAATTCTGATAGGATGAAGCAGGAGCTGTATTTGCATAGGTGCAACTAGGGGGGGGGGGCTAAGCCCCCCCAAAATATCCCAATTTTTCGTTATTTTTACCCCTATGAATAAACAGCCCCACGCTTTTATATTGATGTTTTCGAGAAACTTTGTTAGTTCTTATTAAAATTATTTTTTACTTTTCAATGCACCTTTTCAATTTAAAAAAAAGGTTTTTTTTAAATTTTTTATTTAATATTTTTCCTACCAACCTATCATTTCCAACCGGTATACCAACCCAGCATTACTATACAAATTATAATCAAAACACTTTCTTGTAAATTATAACTTTAACTTTTCATACGAATACACGCATAACACCAATTAATATCAAACATATAAAAGACCAGCACGCTCCTCCAGCGTGTCATTTTTTAGGACACACAACTATTTTGACGCTATTTTGACGGGGCTATTTTGTCGTCGGGCTATTTTGTCGGGGCTGTTTTGTCATTGGGCTATTTTGACGGGGCTATCTTGTCGTCGGGCTATTTTGTCGGAGCTATTTTGTCGCTGGGCTATTTTGTCGGGGCTATTTTAACGGGGCTATTTTGACGGGGCTATTTTGACGGGTCACCGAATAAAGCCCTAAAGCCAAGATACTTTAGATACAGGCAGCTTTATTCACATAATCACAAAAATTTGCTCCCGTCGCGCGTCGCCATCGGTAATATCTCACGTCAAAAGTAAAATGCTAAGCCGTCAATTGTACCAATTTGGATGATACCACCGTGGCAATCAAGGGTACTAATGCAATTTGGCCATCTTTGTGTTCCAGAGATTGGGAAGGGTAGTGTATGGGCTCAATAAAATTAAGCAAACATCTAACGAAGATATTAATTTTGTAATATTCTTTTAAAATATGAGTATTCTTAAATTCAAAATTCGCACTCCCTATCGTTGAGAGGGAGATTCTTATTATTTCAATGTTATGGATTCTTCATCCTTTTCTTTTTGTATTGACACATGTCTTATGAACAATGCGAGTAACTTTGATTCCAGCCATGAGATAGAAAGGCTGTGATGAATTCAGTGGAACATTTTTGTTTGATTGTGGAAAATTCTTCACTGGAAATTTTCAGTCCAACTGTGGTGTTCCTGTTATCGAAATTATGTTGTGTCACGCCCAGTGGAATTTGCTTTTCAAAATTTTGGGATTGTCTCTTGGGAGTCCTACTTACTACTTTATCTTGATTCTATTTCCTTTTATTAAATTCTGCTTTCGTCTATTAAAGTATTGTTTGATTTTCTTTTAGCGTGTAAGTTCAGTATAGGACGACTTGCATCTCCAGTTTGAATCTTCCAGCCGATATTATCGGATTTAGGTGATTCGTCGCTAAAAGTCATTATTGGTTGCGCCCTGTCGATTTTCTTATCATTTATATCTCTCTTTCCTCTTTATTTCAGTGTCGCTGCATTTGAACCATGCAGTCTCCACTGTTTTAGCTGGCTGGCCATTGATCTAAGGTGAAAAGGACCAATCCCAGATTTTGGCGTGTCGTAAGACGCAGACTTAAAATAGTCGCCCAATTCAATTCAAGCTAATCTTTGAGATACCGTCAAGTTAATAATGATCATTAAAAATCTTTTCAGAAGGCAATCCACGAATCGGATGCACTTGAAACATCCTTAATTTATCATTCCTTCTGCTATTTACTCAATTATTATTTAAGCTATTTAATAAATAAAATTATTCTCGAATGTTCGATTTAAAAAAGTTAATGATCATTAATTTTGTGTATGTCGATGGTAACATCTGTTACCTGATGTACCGACGGACAAAAGTCTAATTTATAAAACTTCTATACCTTCTTGTTTCTCTAAATTCTCTTCGGCTTTCCGAAAAATGGAAAATTCAATGATTTTATGTCTAATGAAATATTTCTCCCTACGCAGTACCTGTTTCCTGTTTGACCTAAATAAGCACTACGTCTTTTATTCCCAACATTTTGTTTTTAAGTTTGCAACAGTTGTTTGCTGCTGTGTAAGCTGGCCTTATTGGCGACGACGTGTCTATTCCTTTGGCGCCAGAAGAGACGCCACAGCGTCCTGTTGAAACACTGTATTAATCATAAGACGTCGCCCTCCTTTGACTTGTCACTTCCTATCAAAGTACATTATGATCACTTCAACAAAAAGAAGTTTAAAAAATAATCAGTTTTTGCGAAACATTATTGTATCAAAAGTTAAACAAAACAAGATATAACTTCATTACAGTTTCAACTGCTTATTGATTTTCGCTTTTCTCTAGGCAATATTAAAAATAATTTAGCAAATTCGTTATATAATAAAATTTAGAAGTTGCTACAAAAATAAATTTCAGTCGATACACGAAAAAGAACGAATTAAGTTTCTTAACAAGTATATCAAATTTTATTAAAACTTGAAGCTTAGTGTTTCCTTTACAGGCTCTTTATAATACATACACATTTAAAATTATTTCTCATTGAAACTTACAAAAGTTTTAAAAACTTTATAACTTAATTAAATTATAAATAACGTTTCAGTCTCATTGACATTTTCAAAGCAAGAAATCTTCTAAAAACTTTTTTTATTTAGAATGAAAATTTCGTTCTATTTCTCAGCTTAATTAATTTATACAAAACAATTTCATTTATTTTAATCTAAAAATTCTCGTTTAATTATATTCAAGTATAAAACATTTTTTGATTAATTAGTAAATCTTCAAATCTTAGCAAATAATGAATCCCAGAAACCATCCAGATACTTAACCATAAGAAACACAAAATTTCGTTAATTATTTATGTCATTGTCACAATTTAATTTTCATTTTAACTGTACTTTTAAGTAATTAATTGTCTCTGTATAGGACGTTATATTTATTTCTTATTTATTAGAGTTTCATTAAATGTTAAGAATATCCTGATAATTATCTAAAAAAAAATGTCCTTGATAGTCCTCGATTATATTATAGTAGTACAATTAATGGTTAAGTAAGTAAAAAATTGTTAGAAAATTATTAAAACTATTTTTTATTTTTCTTCCTTTTTTTCTTGCAAATCCTGTACCTTTCAAACGAAATGTTTCATAAAAAAATTACGCTCTCCATTCCGAATTGGAAATTTATCAGTCTACAATATTTTAGTCTAGCAAACTTTTTTGAAAATCCAATTCGTTTCACCGAAGCATTGAAATTATAGAAAAATAAAATCTAACTATATTAGACAGTAGTTTGTATGTAGATCTCAGCTATATATTAAATTTTGTATTTCCATATCTCTCTCTCTACACATATTTATTTCCTTATTTGTTTAAATTAGAACGACAGTATCTAGAGCTTTAATTTTGTCGATTTGAAGCAGTAAAGGTGCCTCTATAACTTTCCTCGTGTTTTATATTGTAAACTCGAGTTCTGAATTTCCTTATTTTATTTTTATGAGTTTAACCAGACCGTGTCAAATGTTTTATAGTTTAGGATATAAATGGTGCAAACAATGAGCCTACATAAAGAATGACACATTTTGTTTTGTAAGTCAAAGGAGAAGCTTTTTACGATCTAATTTTTATAAAATTTGTGTCCAAAGAATTATAACGTAATTTAAAATTCCTTCTTGATTTATTTCTCAAGTTCTATATCATCCTAATTTTAAAATTAAAATGTGATTAATTAATCTTTAAATTATGTTTTCAAAACTTAAAAATGTTGTATAATTAAAAAGGCGAGTAAATTAGATCTCTTCCGAATTTTTAAAAATATAAATTTTCCTATGGTTTTCTCCACATAAAGTAGAGGTTTTGGATGTCAAAAGTAATTATTATTAATGATTATTGTTTCGGCTTACTTATTTTTTCTTGTAAATACCTGCACTTTTCTACAGCCAATGTCAAAATAAATTATTTTTACGACTTTTGGGAAAACTTTTTATCGTTTTATTTAAAACACCTATCGATTTTACATTAAAACGCTTACTTCAAATTTCAATTTATGAACAACAAGGACTATTTAATATTTTAATCTAGCCAATAGCCTATTACAATTTAATGACTAAATATAACTATTAATAACTTAGAAGGTTAAAGCGCGAGGGGCGTTACAAGGGGTTAAATTAATCGGGCAAATAAAATTTTACAAATGTGTGAAAATTAGCTGTAACTTTTAGTCCATACGTAGAAGTCCTATATGCAATTACTTTTATTCAATTTAGACGATATTATTCTCTATCCATTCCTCCATAATCGAGGCTGTAGTTCTGACCAATATGCAAATCTGACAAATTTTCAAAATATTGTCGTCATCCAAAGGGCCTATACTCTGTTTACCCAACAGGTGCACCGAAGCTCCTCCCTAAAAACGCGCGGGATATTCAAATAGAATTTTTCTATTGCTCGAATTTTGAAACTCCCGTTTACAACACTAACGTCATAGTTTTTTTAACCTATAAATTCATTTTTAATGTCATACAATCAAACTTTTATGTAAAAATTTTTAGCGTGTAAAACTGGTTGATGCGCTCATTGGCTTAAATTTTTGGGGAGGAGTCTTGGTGCATCTGTTGGGTAAACAGAATATAGTAAAATTAGCATTTTGTCTAGCATTGCATGAAATTTTAATTTTTTTTATTTTAAAAGTTTTATAAAAAAAAAAAGGCTAAATTTACACAGGATCATTTTAATTAATTTTAATTCTTGATTTGAGAGAACGTTGTAGGCACAACAGGTTAAAGAAAGACGTCTATGTTCTTCAAGTTTGAGTGGTCACCGCCATACAGGAAAATGTTGTAATTTATTCGCCACACTCTCTTCCAAAGCGGCGTTAGAGCAGCGGTCTAGACGTGTGGGTTTGTGCCCTTAGTGTTTATTATGTAGAGTCAAAATTTTGGACAAATTAAATGCGATTTTGAACAGTGTTCACAGCATGAGTGCCTTCGAGTGTCGAAGATGTTATTTTGCTGATGAAGAGCTGGAAAAGTGTTTTCAAAACTATCCAGAAAATGCAGCGTCCTTTGATGAAAATGGATGATCCTTAAACGAGAACTACCATCTGATCAGCAACCTCGAGAGGGTTTACCCAAACAAGAGAACATCGGTTGTCATTAACGTTTTCTTTTGGTTTACAGTTTATTTTGATACCGCTAAATATTGAGATAGACAGCTGTTCTTTCTGCTCCTGGAAAAATTGATGACGCGGCGCTCGATTGCGGATTACTTGAATTTAGTGATATTGACTTGGACTACTGTTGTAACAAAAAATACCCTCTAAAACGCAACCCCTAATGAAAGGGTAGATCCAAACAGAGACCATCAGAATCCGTCACAATCTGGAGATGACCTCTATAGTTTGTGTGCCACGATGTTAATAGACCAGCTCCTTATTCATGTGAAGGCGTGGGTTGTGAATTTCTGAAAAAAAGACCGATAGCTTGGGAAACTCAAAAAAAGCAAATAGGAAAGAAATGCTTTAATTAACACACAAAATTTAATAGATACTTTATAGTTCCAACAATTGCAATGTATATGGTTGCGCTAACATGCACACAGTAGCCAATGATATTAACAATCAAAAAATGCACAAAGTCTAAATATAAACAAGTACCCATTAAAATCAGTAAACACCAACGGTTACTCATAATTGAACACAAAAGCCCAGGGTTCATGCAAATTGGAAAAGATAAAATTGCTTACCTTGAGCTCGGATAAACTTACAATATAATGATGACAGGTGTTCGCCTCCAACCACTTTTCCAATGTGTGGCTTCAAATATGAAAATCTGTAACTTGTTAATTTGCACAGGAAAACACATTTCGCAAACACAAAACACTGCTTGCAGACCTGTAGCTGGAACTGGACCAGTGAGAGATGGCGTTGGAGATGTTACGCAACGCTGGACCATCCAGATGATCAAGGAATTCCTCAAATGATCATCCAAAATCAATAACAATAGGATGTTGCCAACTCAAAAATATCCAAAATAGTCGTACAATTTGCACACAAGAACTACGTAGTAATTTGCGCATTAAGAGCCTTTCCTGTTTGCAGATGTTTAAAAACAGGAGCCAAAAACACCACACGATAACTATACCACTGTTTCACACGGTAAGGCACAATAAATAGCTGCACTAAACCAAAATATACTTAACCCCGCACTACAGGTATTTAATTAACAAAATCGTCGTGAAAACGACGCACGTTTTCTATCGTCGAGCTTGCTCAGGTATTCCTACGCGAAAGGTTCATCTATCAACCATCTGCTGCAAAATGCATTAAATTGAACGATTACATTGAAATCAAGTGCATGGGCCGTACTTAAAAATATTGAAATTCAATGAGAAAGTAGTAAATGCAAAAATTTGTTACACTACTACGTTATAAGTAACTATTGCTATAATTTTCGGTCCTTAATTCTATATATCGCTTTAGATTGCGTTTATGACAATTTTCATCGTGGATCTCGAAGACCCACCGTGTGGGTTTCATATTGGGCTCATGACCTTGGCTCTATTGTTATCATTGATACCACCGTTATCAACGTCCCGTATAAGCAGCCTTATACCAAAAGACTATATCCGGTAGGACTGGCAAGGAAGAGGACCTTGGAGTACTTTTTTTCATCTGGAACCATCAATCGCGTACAGAGAACTCTGTATAAGGTTCATTGTATAAACACCGAAAGAACTGAGGTGAGTTTTATTCCTCTGTTTTTTTACCGTACAGGCCGTTTATGGTCTGTACATGTACTTCCACGTACCCTCTATAAGCCATTTGACGTTAGTAGTTTATGTTAAATAACGTTTTCATAGTTGATCTATGATCTATGATATAGTTGATTAGACTTTTAATTACCTCGAGAAGCGAATTAACCGAATCCTTACCCAGAGTCCAATATATAAGACTATCTTCTTCCATCAAGCCTCCCCCCCCCCACACAAACTTACCACTATATCTGGGTGTGGGGAGATTTCGAATTGCCCAAGTAATCGATATTTTGTTGCATGCTACCACAATTCCAAAAATATTATTGCAATGTAAAATAACTGTGTAAAATAACAGTAGCAAATGAAAATACGGTGTCACAATAATTACAAAGTACACTCATATCAAATTAACAAGCACCCAAAATAAAACAGTAACCTCTATGGGTTACCCACAAATGAAATATAGAAGCCAAAAAAGACACAAAAGTCTAAACAAATTGGAAATGATAAAATTGGAGCTCATTTCCTTTCTAACGTGTGGATTTAAAAGGTGAAATTCTCGAACACTTGTTAATTTTACGCAGAAGACATTTGATCGACGCTCTCGAATACAAAACACTGCTTGTAGATTTTGACGCTACAACGTTGAACTATCTAGATAATAAAAGAATTCCCCAAAGTAATTCGTAGCCTCCAACAGATAGCGATGTTGGAAGGTTAAAGTTTTCTGGTATACAAAAACTGAAAAGACGTCGTTTCCAATCGTAGAGAATTGGAAATAGTCGTACAATTGCGTATCAAATACTGCGTAGTAGTTTGCACATACAGGGTACCCAATTACTGCCAGATGTTTACAGTTGCAAACCATTTTATCTGCCAGAGCCGGAACACCTTGTCACAAACGAACTGGCATAAAATCGGGAATCGTTGAATGAAAAATATTTGTCAGAATATTCGGCACCAAAGTTTTATTTGAGAAGCTACCCCTCATTCACATTTTATTTCAGAAAACCTACGTCCTAACCCTCCGGAAATGATCACCAAGGGCTGGTCTATACCAACATCGTAGCCACACAAACTGGGGAATCACCTTCTCCAGATTGCGAAGCATTCTTAGATCTTTTTTGGCAACCCTCTCATTAAGGATTGCGTTCAAAGAGGCAGTTTGTGTTTCAAAACATTGTATAGGGTGTTTTTTTAGCTGCATGAGAACTTTAAAATGAAATAAAACATTAAAAACCTGACGGAATGTTTTGGTTGTAATTTTTTTATGAAAGTACAGTTAAAGGCATTTATGATTTGAACATGACTTCCGGCATGTGACCACCACGACTAATGGCTACTAAGCGCATCCGTTCAGTCCAATTTTTGACCACTTTTTCCAATATTTCTGGCTTTATTTCATAAATGGCTTGCTGAATATTAGCCTCCAATGCTTCTAGAGTTGTTGGTTTGTTAGCATAAACCATGGATTTAACATACCCCCACAGAAAATAATCTGGAGGTGTCAAATCACACGATCTTGGAGGCCAATTGATAGGACCACGTTTTGAAATAATGTTGTCACCAAATTGTCCTTTCAATAAATTGATGGTTTCGTTGGCTGTGTGGCACGTAGCACCATCCTGTTGGAACCATAAGTTGTCAATGTTTAGCTCTTGAAATTTTGGAAACAAAAATGTATTGAGCATGTGTCGATATCTCACACCATTCACCGTAACGGTAGCTCCTTCCTCATTTCGAAAGACATATGGACCAATGATGCCATTGGCGTGTATTCCACACCAAACAGTCAATTTTAATGGATGCAATGGAGTCTCAAGATAATGTCCCGGATTGGTCTCACTCCATATACGGCAATTTTGTTTGTTCACATACCCATTTAACCAGAAATGTTCCTCGTCACTGAACAAAATTTTATGGTAAAAAAATGGATCCACTTCCAATTGGTTGTGAGCCCAATTTGGTAGCGTTGTTCAATGGTCAATCTATGCATTATCAAATGCCAAACCTTGCTAAACACAAATGTCAAAAAACTGTTTCCATAGCAATCTCGATTCAATTGTTATCCCTATTGAAAGTTCTCATGCAGCTAAAAAAACACCCTATTATAAATCATGATTTTGAAAATTCATTGGATGTCGAATCGGCAATATTTTTAATTTAATATACAGGAAACATTAATAAAATTTCATTTTATTGCTTAAATTTTAATAAAGTAGTTTTATTGGGTTCAATGAAAAGTATCATGAGTTAATGTACAAGAGTTTACATGCGACAAAGAAAAGAATCACTGAGCTAATTAATTATTATATTGCATCTCCATTTCACCTCATTTGTCACCAATTGTTTCAAAAAAATAAGATTTTCGAGCACATTATTTTTATTTCAAACCTTTTTTGTGTGAGGCAAAAGCGCAAACTACTACCTATTATAATTTGAAATTAAATTTTAATGTGATATTAGAATGAAAGTCTACCATCGCGCATAATTTGCTCGAAGTTCTCGAAAATTTCAAAAATTGTGCCATATCTTGGTGAAAACCGAAACTAGAATTATAGAGAGGGAAGCTGAAACGAAGCTCTGTTAATGAAATAAAATTAAGGAAAATTTAAAAATTCGTTTTTCATTATAATTTCGGATCAACTGATAAATTTTTAGGGCACCCTGTGTAAGTTTCCATTATAATAATTTTACGGTGAATTTGTTTGAGCTTTCTTTGAATATCAATGAGGTTTTCATCCTATTAATTTTGTTTAATTTTCTAACCAAGATATGGTCAATAAAATTGGATAGCCAATTAAGAATGGCCACTGTAGTTGCAATTAAAATAACAGAAGATACTCGTTCAAAATTTTACGAGTAGGTGTCAAATACAATTTTGCCGCAAGTTTTTCTTAGGGTTTTCTATTTTTATATAAAAATAGCTATAAAATATACCATCTGAGAATACCCCAACCATTCTAACCTAGAAGTCACGATCACGAGAAGTGATTCGCAATTACTTATGCCACGTTGCACGGAATATGAAATAAAGATAACTTTTATTACAAAAATATTTCTACCATGTACCCTAAGTATGTGTAAACATTTAGAACGATTTATTTACAAACATTCCTAAATGACAAGAATTTCGTTTTGCTTAAATCTTTTCATATTGCATAACTGATGTGAGTATGTAGATAACTCATAAAAATTATTTTAAAAATCTTTTATACCAAGCAAATTTCCTATATTAGATTCATTTTTATTTGTTACCAAAAGAAAATTAACGAAGGAATATTAAAGGAAAACCAAAAGTTTGCTAATTTAAATTTGCTTACGATTTTCTCTCAAAGCGCTTTCAAAAATTATAAATTCAATACTTAATATTATTTAAGTCGTATTTACATACCTACCATCTATAACTTGATTATTTAAGTAATTTTTCAGTAATTTCGATATTTCTTACAAAATTTAAAAAATTTAAAAAATTTTAACCAAAATCTAATCAATTCTAAGTTTAAATATAAAATTTGTTTGGGATATTCTTATTGGTTTGGGAGGTTGTTTAAAATAACAAATATATTTTTGTATAATGTAACGTAACTACAACAAAAAATTCAATTTCCATTTTATTTTTACTCTAATACGAATGGTCCACAACAATAATTTTGTAATATGAAGTTTCTTGTACTAAATTGTAATATGATTTCGGGTTGGCGTCAAAATTGCTCTCATACCCTAATGGTTTGATGTTAATTAAAGGGGGTGCTTAAGTTGGCATGCGGGTCAAGGTCTGGACTTATCCTCGCTTCCTTTGTTTCTCTTCGTGAGAGGAGAATGTATGGGCAATTTTTTATATACTTACTTATTGCATAATTCATTAGTCCTGAATATCAGGCGCTGGAATTTTGAGGAAAGCTTTATAAAGGAATTCCACCTCTTTAACTATCTTTATTAGTGATATAACAAAACAATTTTTAAATTTATTTATGCAATATATTGCATTATAATTTACTTTGCATTTTTTTACAGTTTATCATCTTATGTATATACGAATCCAAGATATCCCTGTTTTCGACGCTGGAATTAAAGGCTAGTCGCCTTTTATTTAAAAAGAAAAATGGGTGGAAATGTAGTTCAGAACTATGTTATAATATCTGACGTCACTTACGATGAGTGAAATCCAAGAATTGAAAATTTGATAATCACAACAAATAAAGCCAACATCCAAAATCGAATTTAACATAATGAAAATAATAAAATGGCGGAGTAATATTAAATTTGCATGAAATTGTGTAAAATTATTAAATGAAAATATGACGGAGCTTGAAATAAACTATTTTTTGGCGGATTTTATTTGTATAGGAGAAGTTTAATTAAATTTGATGTTCGTTACAAAAGTTTCGAAAATATCTACGTGGTATAAAATAACAAACGATGCAATTTGATTGATCCTCCTTACTTTGAATACGCTATTCATTTAATAAATAATATTTAACTTTACAAAACACTAACTGCATTGAAGCGAAAACTGTTTTTCAATTTATTTAATATTTGCTCTAATGTTAGCTTCCCATATTTAGTTTGAGCTGTTTTTGTTCAACACGAGTGCACAATATTGAAATACCGATCAATAAGGCTCGAGATATAGATGTTATAATACATTAGATTTCTTGGACTTTGATGCCGTATAATTTCTAAGTTTTATTTTCTCGAATAAAAATCCTAGCGTTGATCGCTACGTTGTAACAATCGAGAAGATATAACTCGTTGCTTTATATCCTAACTTCTTTAAAGACATCTAACGCTTTTCGAGCTCAAAATTCAATTTTAGATGGTGACATTGTTAAGGCCTTTATAAATTTCGTGTTGAAACTCCAATTAGGTTTGTTTAAATACCGACGATTCCAGATATCGCCCACCGATAATAAAAAAAGGTTTCTAGAGAGAGACGCACCCAATTGTTCTATATAATTTCTTTTGAAAATTTTGTTAAAAGTTCTGCCCTTTCAGCTATAAGCTAATATGAAAAACAAATGCTTTTGTTACCAGTTCAGACATTCTAGTTTATTTTAAAGTTTCAGAATTTATATTTGACTTACAAATCAGTTTAAATCGGTTCATGGACAGCTGAAAATGTAACCCATAATCTCTATAACTTTTGTTTTATGTAAATTATTCATTTTAGAATTTATTCTTCGGAGAATGTTTGGGTTGCGATTTAAGCATTAATTAAGAGGCTTTAGGAAAAAAAGGATCAAAAGCTTAATCAGAAAGAAGTTGTTTGGGAGGTTAGCTGTATCATAATAATCGTATCCAGTGAAGCAGAGTTAATTGATTTATTATTTTCAGAATGCACTGCAGATAGATCAATAAACAACCTCAAGTATTTGAGTTTACATTGCAGAACGAAATTTGAAATTAAAAAGAAAATTAGTATTATCAAAATTATATTTATAATATTATATTGCGATGTCAAGGTCTGTTCGCCTTAACACCTCATACATTTATGGATCGCAACTTAGGTACATCCGAATTAAACTAAAAACTGCCATCTCTCCTACTACAATCAAAAGTACTTCCACACGTTCTGCAACGGCCTCGAAAAGAAACACCAAGACCGTGTCCTTCTGATCCAGTGTAAACAAAATTTCAGATTTTGTGGATAACGAGACGTGGCATTTCCCTTTGTTGTACTCATCGAAAATTTGTTATACAGCTTTTTAAGATTTATTTTCATAATTAATCTATGTTATGACCGATTATGACTTATGAGCACTGGTATATTCTGTATTTGATATAATTAGTAGTAATGTCTGTTCGTAAAATTACAAAGTTCAAGATATTTTATTAAAATGGTATTTTTGGCTTTCCAACCACGTTTTTAGAACTGAAAATTTTGATCATTCAGTAATTTATTACAGATACAGGTTATTCTAATGTAGTAAAAATTAATTTCTTTGGTAAAGTTGAATTAAATGATTTATTGATAACGACGATCCAATTAACAATAATTACATTAAGAGTTTCAACGCATTATTTTATTATTTTATCCACCGAGCTGGCTTTTATAAAATAGGATCATATATATTTTGCTAACCGCAATCCCGGATTCAATAAAAAAATAATTTAATTTCAGGAAATTGATTTTTTTTTAGTTTAAATTTTTTAAATTAGATTTAGAGGATAAAATGTAAAGAAATATAATAATAGATATTAAATAATAATTAGAATAAGTCATGTACGATTATTGATCTTTTGGTATGTGTTATGTTCTTCAAAATATTATGGCAATAATTTTTTAATGATAAATAATTAATTAATAAATGAAATCATAAAAAAATAGCTTTAAAAGCAATACTAAATCCAATTTTTAACGAACAATTATCGTAATTATTGCAAATGCATTTTAAAGTTTTAAACGGATGTTTCTGTAAACTACGTAATTATATCTACTGAATGCAAGCAAATTTACATCATGTCAACAAATTGTCTATTGTTCATCGTTAATGAAAAGCTTTTAAAACCCACTTTAAAGTTCAAATTGTTTCCAATTATTAAATCAATATTTTAAATTTTTTAGTAGTATTAGTAGTAGTAGTAGTATATCCATTACTATAATGTAAAAATTTTATTTTATAAAAAGCAATTATAAATCAATTCTGATAGAAATTACGTGACATAATAATTAATACTCCCTATAAATCCTATCAAACTATTGTAATATTGGCAAAATGTGACGAGGATATTGATTTTTAATAAGTTGACGGCTATTTAACCATTTTAATTTATGTATATTACAATACTAGGTTAAATGCACACAATTCACAATTTTAATTATTATTAGTCATTTCAATCATTTTCATTGGATCTTAAAAATGATTTAATTTATTAAATATTTGTCCAATCGTATGAAAAAAATAATGAAGTCAATTTAAAAGTTAACGTCAAAAGATCACCGTAATATGTGATCCATTCCATTTATTATGAATCCAACAACAAAAATAGGCACTTATTTTAAATATTGTAAAAGATATTAAAAAATTTGATTGCTTTTTTATTAAAATAGTTTTAGTGTACATGCTCCTTACCCAATTTTTTTAAGTAGTAACTTAGATCCGTTGTACAATCTGATATTAGAATAATACTTGGGTATTAATTTAACCAAATAAAATGTATATGGTTATCCAAAGGATCATCATTCAATACGTGTTCTCCAATTGAACTATTAAAATAATCCAAATCTATAAATTTGAATGAGCTAAACAATAAATTACATAAAATTGCCTTTTTAAAAATTCCTTTCAAGTTTTTACAATAGATAGTTGTGGTACCGAATGTATTTTTCGGCAACAATGCAAATTTTAATTACGAATTTAGTATTGTGTGAACTGGAATATTCACTTTGAATAACATGCAAACAATGTTTACATGTTGTAATATTATGTTTTTCATTTTCTAATAACATATTATGTCTGTACCCTAACACATTTTCAATGTAATCTAATTAAGTGCCACATACATATCATGTGGTGGATAATCGTGATAGATATTAGATGTCTGAAGTTAATTTCCGTTTAATTAGCTGCAGCCAGTGTTTTGCGTCATTATTTGTTTATTATTTCAAGGTACAATTTTAAAGACTGTTTAGAAACAGCAGAAAATTGGTTTACCTGATATTGCACTGTTTGTTAAATATTTGTTTTGGGGTGTAATACAATCCATCATACAAAGATTGGTTATTATCCATTCAATTGGTTTTTTATGCTAGAGATAGGTATGCAAGGAGATGGTCATTTCATTGTAGCTAACGCAGTTGGATATGAATGCGGGGTACCGGGTTCAAACCTGGGGAGAGTCAAACACACCTATGACCAAGTCTCCATGCTTCGGAGGACACGGTAAGCCGGCGGTCCCCCTGAGTTGACGAATTGCCACTGTTAGCAAAAAACAGGGAACACATGATAGCTAGCCTAGCAAGCTGCTACCGGATATAAAACAGCTATTATATTATAAAACCGATATGTGGACTCACCAACCCGTCTGGTCAGTGAGGTGAATTATGGCCAAGAAACCTCCATAATATTGTTGTGATATTTTCAGGTTTATTAGTCCGGATGGATTAATAAGGTAGTAATTTAACTTAATTTGCTTTAGATTCAATAGGTCAGTTGATTTGACTGACATAAAAAGAAACATTTGCATCAATTTTACGAAAACCATTATTTGTAACAGATTTTACGGGACTAGTGCAGTTTGACGCCGTCGTTTTGACGCGAGCACGTTTCGACGCGGGCACGTTTTGACGCCGCACGTTTTGACGCGAGCACGTTTCGACGCCGCATGTTTCGACGCGAGCACGTTTCGACGCCGCACGTTTCGACGCCGAGCGTTTCGACGCGGGATCAGTTTGACGCAAGCATGTTTCGACACCACACATTTCGACGCGAGCACGTTTCGACGCCGCACGTTTCGACGCGAGAATTGAAATTATTATTTATATTTGAATTATTAATTATTAAAATTATTAGAAACCACATGAGGATTGAAAGAAGACTTTTGCTTGATTATTATAGTGCATTTGAAATCCCAGATACAGACAGAAAAAATGTCGAAAACTAACACTAACCTAGCCTCAACCGGGATCCACCTTTTAATCGGGAATCCCTTCTTAAGATTCCATTTAAGTAGAAGTCGATTCCCAACACCAATCTAGGCTCTACCGGTGTATCTACTTTTTAATGACGTTCTCTTTAAAAAAAAGTCGAAAACTAACATTAACCAAGCCTCAACCGGGATCCACCTTTTAATCGAGAATCTCTTCTTAAATACAAGTCGATTCCCAACACCAATCTAGGCTCTACCGGTGTATCTACCTTTTAATGTGGTTCTCTTTAAAAAAAAGTCGAAAACTAACACTAACCTAGCCTCAACCGGGATCCACCTTTTAATCGGGAATCTCTTCTTAAATACAAGTCGATTCCCAACACCAATCTAGGCTCTACCGGTGTATCTACCTTTTAATGTGGTTCTCTTTAAAAAAAAGTCGACAACTAACACTAACCTAGCCTCAACCGGGATCCACCTTTTAATCGGGAATCCCTTCTTAAGATTCCATTTAAATAGAAGTCGATTCCCAACACCAATCTAGGCTCTACCGGTGTATCTACTTTTTAATGACGTTCTCTTTAAAAAAAAGTCGAAAACTAACACTAACCTAGCCTCAACCGGGATCCACCTTTTAATCGGGAATCTCTTCTTAAATACAAGTCGATTCCCAACACCAATCTAGGCTCTACCGGTGTATATACCTTTTAATGTGGTTCTCTTTAAAAAACAGTCGAAAACTAACACTAACCTAGCCTCAACCGGGATCCACCTTTTAATCGGGAATCCCTTCTTAAGATTCCATTTAAGTAGAAGTCGATTCCCAACACCAATCTAGGCTCTACCGGTGTATCTACTTTTTAATGACGTTCTCTTTAAAAAAAAGTCGAAAACTAACATTAACCAAGCCTCAACCGGGATCCACCTTTTAATCGAGAATCTCTTCTTAAATACAAGTCGATTCCCAACACCAATCTAGGCTCTACCGGTGTATCTACCTTTTAATGTGGTTCTCTTTAAAAAAAAGTCGAAAACTAACACTAACCTAGCCTCAACCGGGATCCACCTTTTAATCGGGAATCTCTTCTTAAATACAAGTCGATTCCCAACACCAATCTAGGCTCTACCGGTGTATCTACCTTTTAATGTGGTTCTCTTTAAAAAAAAGTCGACAACTAACACTAACCTAGCCTCAACCGGGATCCACCTTTTAATCGGGAATCTCTTCTTAAATAGAAGTCGATTCCCAACACCAATCTAGGCTCTACCGGTGTATCTACCTTTTAATGACGTTCTCTTTAAAAAAAAGTCGAAAACTAACACTAACCAAGCCTCAACCGGGATCCACCTTATAATCGGGAATCCTTTCTTAAATACAAGTCGATTCCTAACACCAATCTTAAAGTGGTTGGTTTTCTTTTTTTCGGCAAATGTAAGCTAAAGATACCCCTAAACAGTGAAATTTGTTCGAAGTTAATTTTACGTACTTTTTGTCCATGCGCCGTCGAAACGTGCGGCGTCAAATCGTGCGGCGTCGAAACGTACGGCGTCAAAACGTGCCGGCGTCGAAACGTGCTCGCGTCGAAACGTGCGGCGTCGAAACGTGCGGCGTCGAAACATGCGGCGTCGAAACGTGCCGGCGTCAAAACGTGCGGCGTCAAAACGATGGCGTCAAAACGGCGGCGTCAAAACGACGGCGTCAAAATGCCCGGCTCCGAGATTTTACACATAAAACAAACATTTTTAATTTATTTGTGAAATACAAAATTTATGTCGCATCCTGTACATCATTTTGGTAATAAATTAGTGACGCCAGATTTCTATAAAACAAAGTGTTAATAATATTTAAGTGCACACGCGATTAAAAACGTTATATTACCTGTAGAAGAGCCATTTTTGCTGGCAAGAATGAAAAAACTCCCACTCAAAAAAATCCAATTTCGAAAACTGGGAACGCAAAGCGAGCGAGCAGCGAATCAACAGCCAGTTGCCTGGTAGATCCCAAACGAGGAACTCGTGTCTGGAGTTCTTTGGTGGCCTCCAATTGAAGAACTCGTAAAAAGTTCATTGGTAGATTCCAAAAGAGGAACTCGTATCAAGCTTGTTGATCCGGGAATCAAGGAGCGAGATTCGTAATTTCACTAAAGTGAATAATTTACGAGGGTTGCGTTTTCACGTAATTACTAATTACGGTCCATAATTAGTGGAAAGCTGTGTATTTCGAACGTAATAAGGTATTAGTTAATTGAATACCTACAATAAAAAAGTGATTGTAAAAATTTGTACACCTGATACGAATTGAAGGTTAAGTCCACACGTGGTGAACAAATTAAAATTAATAAATCAAGTAGTTACTTACCTAGATGTTATCTAACACAAGGATTGTTTAATCAACAAGTTGGAAAGTTGACTAACAGGAAGAAAAGGATTTAATCGGCACTTTAAACACGAGAATTGGCACAGTTTACCGGTAGCGGTGAAAATTTCGAATGGCTTCCGATCGAGTAGACAGAGGGATGGTTACCAACTGTTTTCTGGTGATGCACTAAACCAAGTGAAAAGTAATAAGGTACAAGATTTATTTTTGTTTTAATGAATCCAATTTGAAAACAACGATTTGTGTTGTCAATGGATTGATTAAAAAGAAACTTTGTTAAATGTGATTTACTATTTTCACATGCTACACAAATAATGAGATATCCAAATTTAGCTTCTGAATTTGAGGAATTAAATGTTATTTGGATCCCTTGATTATTACACCACCACACATTTGGTTCAAGACAAATTTGTTGTCTATAATAAATTGATGCAAATTTTCACAATTAATTATTTTCATTTAATAAATTATGTGGTTTTCGAATTGTTATCTTATTATTTCGTCTGTCGAATCCATCGACCCTGTAAAAGAGAAAAACTCTGCTACGGCGTAAAAATGGTCCAGCGGCTTTAGTAATAGTTCTTTGAGCAGAAGAATCATAGCAATATGTTTAAAGGGAAGCCTATGTCCGACACCGGATTGAAAGGTGATATAATTCGGATATGAGGATTGTAGCCACCATTTGCAAGTATGGATCATGTATATGTATTATGTCCACTTTTCAACACCTAGGGATTCCTTTAATCACAGTTGTGGTTTGAACTCATCTTGTCATAGCATCGCTGGTAGTCGTGGCAATATAACTGATTTTTTAAGGGCATAGTTAAGGGTTTGTCACTGCCTTCCATTGGAAATTTCAAAAGATGAATTTATTAAAACATATTTAAACTTCTTTCATTAACTGGAAACTTAAATTATTTGGTTTGAAATTTTCATGTCGGTCCTCTCCCAAAGCCTTTTGTCGTTTAAATAGGAAGTATTTCATTTCAGCGACGATTCTATCCCTTGGAAACTTTTATTTGGAAATAATCTCAGTTTATAATATGAGTTAAAAATTTTAAAGCTTTAAATTTCCATTTTAAACTTTACTGATTTAATTATTTATTAATTTTTAAACTATAAACTTTTACAGCAACTAAATATGTAGTACGAGGTTGTAAAGACATTAATGTTTATTTTATTAATGAACTAAAATCTTCAACATAGTCTGCTTTTATGCGTTGTGCTTGTGTTCTTACTGTTTACTTCACTAATGCTGCAGATCACGTTTTTGAAATGTTGTCTTATAGATTTTGCATGCATATTACATTTAAATCACAAATTCTAAAAGTATATTTTTTATTCAAACATTTCAAGTTCGAATTATTTAAAGTTTGGCTATTAATTTTGTGTCTTTATTATTGTACTGCATTGTAAGATAATATCCAAATGTTGACTTCAACCTAATACTGGGTTTCAATTACAGTTTTATACCGTGAAGATGATTTTCATGATTTCTAGCCAACGTCAATTTATTATGAATGTTGACCAAACACAAAAATCCACGTAGTAACAAATAGAAATGCTCACAGTGCAATCAGGTAAATAAGTGCCGAGAATGATGTCGGAGCTGATATTTATTGAAAATACAATCGTTATATAATTAAATTTAATATTTGATTTTGAAACATAATAATTAATATGAACATATTATCTATACTTATACCTGAAATCTGTACCTAACAAACGTACGTGTTTTAAATTCTAGTGGTATTTTCTCAAATCTGGAATAATCACGTTTTCCATAAATGGCATAATTTTTATTATTCTTAAATTTAAATATATGATCATCGTTGATAACTAGACAAGATCAAATTTCAGCTAAGGTGGCTTAAATAAATCGGAATTTTTTGGGATATTTGAGTTTTTAATTACCTAAGATAATTTTTAATGGAAATTTAAGCGCAACAAATCCAAAATTGTTTTACATTTTATTGTTTTCTAAATATTTTAAGTAAAAATTATTGATTTCATATTTTTCATTTCTAATTAATTTTAATTAGACTGTCGACTGTCGGTACCGATAATAAGCAAGCAGGCTTCCTGCCCTGCTTTTACTGTAATCGTGCCTTTTCACCGCTGCTGTCTGTTACACGACAACTGCCGTCTCCATCTCATACAACCACCACGTGAACTGAACCAAAAGTACTGAGAAAATATAAATGGAATGAAAAATTTTCCATTGCCTTCCGAATAAATCGATCTATGACTTCAAATCATAGCAATGTATGCAACACCATCAGGTATAGAATTTGTTATACAATATTGCTAGTGCATAAACACCAGAACCGTTTAAAAATGAGATCGATTCCTGGAGAAACAAACATACAAACATTTTATTATATTTTTTCAGTATTTTACCCGATTTCCAAATTTCATTTCATTAGGTTACAAAAAATAATTTACGAAATAATTCTACACATTGGATTTCATTTTATAGTTTTCTCGGCAATAATTTTCTTGCATCTTACGTCAATCAATCAATATTAAATTCTAATTTATCAAGTACCCGAAGTTGTGAAATGTAACATACAAGTTAACTACCATATATACAGAAAAGCTTTATATAAGACAGTACTACCGGCAGTTTAAGTGTTAATTCAGAAATTCTATATGCCTGACCATGCAAAGATTCACAATTTTTTATTAACATTTTTGTGAAGTATTTATCAATGAGCTTTATATAACAAACTCATGTGAAACAACGCAAAACTACTTTCATCTAGCAATAGATACTGCTTATCACAAAAAATTAGTATGCCAGTGGAAACGAATATTTTAATAACTTGTCTCCACAACAGCATTTTAGTCTAATTAACGAATAAACAAAAGACTGCATAAAACTTTAAAATTTAAATTAAAAAAACGTTTTCAATAAAATCTACTTACAAATCACAACTAGTTTTTCAAATTTAATTAAATTTTGAATGGTGAGTTTGACAATATCATCTATAATCACTTTTATAATTTTTTAATGAAAATATGATAATTTCTCTTTAAAATTATTTTTCATAAAGCTAATTTATACTAAAACGCTATATTTTGTAAATCAAGTGATATAAAAATTTCAGATTAATTCTAAAATGCTCTTGCTAAAAGAATACAAAACATGAATATTTATAACGTTGACCTAACAATTAATTTTTTTTAATTTAAAACGCCGCTTCAAATTATCATAAAGCAAATCAACTAACAAGCAATTTATAAAAATTTGCAAGCGTAGAAATTCTTATTTTTCTGTTTTTTGTCGCTAATTTTGAATAATTGAACCTGGTAAACTTTCAAATCTTTTTAAAATCGATAAAAAATATTGTTTTGTTCTACATTTTTTTAACTTAATTCTCCAGTTATCTTATTTTGCTTTGCTTTAGTAGTTATAATATTATTACTAGGGTGTTAGAACAGCACTATAATTCAACATGCGGAACTATGCATATTTTAAATTACTTTATGAAAATTTTTGTTGTTTTCCATAAGTTTATATACAATGTGTTCCAAAATTTTAACAAGAAGTAAAAGGTTTTTGAAACTGTTAACAATCAAAATGAAATGGATTGATTCGCTGTTGCTATCGGGACCAATAATTAATGTGAATGCGATACGTGTTTCAAATTCTACTAATAGGTATTTTCCAAAATTTGCATTAATCATGTTTTTCATAAATATGACGCAATTTGTAAAGACAAACACTTATGAAAAAGCTAAGGAACCGTCACTATTTATTTGATAATAAATTAGTCTTGCTTTCCCTTCTTTTGATTTCCAAATTTTGTATTAAAATATTTACCTAATTTTGACGAATTGTTTATTATAAGCAATTATAAATTGAAGTTGTTAAAAATAAAATAATTCCTTCTGAAAAAATTAAACAACATTTTTCAGAACCCGAAAAGCTTTGTTATAATAGAAAAATTAGAAAAATTTCACATGTTACAGCCACATCTTTCACATTCAATAATGGGAAAAAGATAAAATGTTCAGGCTTTCACACGATCTCGCCTCAGAAACATAATATACAATGAAAATATAAAAAAAAGACAAACTCAACTGAAATATTTTTTTAACTAATTTATGTAGTACCTACCTAACCGAGTGTAATTGTGGTAAATTAAAAATACAGTAAACCTTTTTTAATTTCGAGTTGCAATTTTTGTATGACATACTGAAAACCAATTCAATCTAGTTACACACTTGTAAAAAATAGTTCTGGCGCAAACTTGAAAGAGAAGCGAACTGAAAGGTAAGTGCGGCTTCATTGTTATAACTAACGATAAATCCATTAAGAACAAAGTTAGTTGAATTCAAAGGGCTTTCTAAAATAATGATGTACACGTCTTTGACAATCTCAATTTATTCAACTTATTACCTGCGAGTAAGTTAATTAAAAAGAAAAAGAATTGTATTGCTCACAAGCTCTGATCATATCAAATTTAATTCGATTAGCGTAGGCTATTGAATGCGGAAACGTACTTACATAATGAAATCTGTGGGGATCGGCAATGAAATGCTTAAAAGGTTTTATTTTCAAGAGTGGTTAATTTTTTAAATGTTATCTCATTTTAAAGTAATCCTGTTATCTGCAGCCATTTATTTAATTATCTTATTTAGCTATATTTGTATTCGGTTGTATCAAAAGTAAAAAAATCTTTTTGAAATTAAAAGTGATCGATATGAAATCGAAGGATAATAATAAATCTGGATTTTTAACCACTGACAGTTTCATTTCAATCTGATACATTAAGTACCTATATTTTTCAATGATAAATTACATTTGAGTTATTAGTAGGTACCAATGTTACGTTATCAAAAAATTTTATTTCATGATCAAAATATATAGCTATAAATCTCTTGAAGAAAAACGTTAACATTATTACTGCTCATGATTTTTCATAACGTAAAATTTTTTTGTAATCCATAATTAATTAATTACTACATGCTTTTGCGAAATTTAAAATATCTACAATAATTACAATTTATATCAATTTTAGTATATTCAATTTTATGAACCTCTTAATGTGATAACATAATTAATAAATTAGTTACGTTAAGACAAAGTAATAAACCACTTTCGTTGATGGAAGTGTTAAATTACTTCCAATTTAACCCTCAAGACTACACTAATTTTATCAGGTAGTGTTTTATGTACTACTAGTTAGTTATATTGAGAATGTTGCGATAGTATTAAAACAATAAATTATGTGAATTCTATTTTCTTACTTACAAATTTACCTTTTGTAAACCACTTTGAATTTTCTAATTTTTTTTTTATTTCAATTACTACCAACAATTGAGAGAAAAATAAATACAACCTACCTAATAATCAGTATATAAAATTTAGACAAACAATGCTTGAAATTTGTATGGAGTCGGGAATATCTTAAGAATCCAAGAATGACGCTTAAAATCAGAATCCTTTAAAAAAACATCTTGCGATGCAATTTTTCAATGTGGGTTCCAATTGCAACTTTTGTTTCCTTTTTTGAATTTCTTTTTATGACTATTTGAATGCATAGTAGAGTCTGCCTTCATTTGAGTATGTCCCTTTTCTAAATATTTCTGTTTGATATTGTAAAGGAATATTAATCAAAACATTAGAAAGGGTGGCATTCCTGCTTTGTGATGTGCAGTCATTAACTCCAAAATACAACACTTTCCTTATCTTCTAGTTGTGTGGTTGCTAAGTCTTCTTTTAGAAAATAGCACAACATTGAGGCATACTCATTAGATGACATTTCTTCAGCTGATTCGTGCCATATAAAGCAGTATCCGTCTTTACTACCATTTATGATCCATGTCATAGATTGTGAAATTCAATTCCTAATCTTCTTGCTTCCTGTACCTTCCATTTATTTTACCAGATGTTGTGTTACAGGACAACCTCGCAAAGCGTACATTTACCCACCCATAACAAACGTCAAAAGTTGCCAGCTATAGACTCGCGGGTGGGGGTAGGGCGAATGTTAAAACGAAAATAAGTAAATGTCCCAAAATGATTTACGGACGGTGGTAAATCTCCCACTGATCGGTACTAAACGGACGAGGGTGCCAAAGTCGATTCTTCAAGGTCACGAAAGAAGCTATCGTGCTCTAACGAACCCACGACTTACTGGCTCGAACACACGGTGACTAATACAGGAAATAAGATTAAAAACACGGTAAGAAACGCAACTCACAACAGACTTCCGTTCGATTCTCTATGCTCTCCTCCTTGCTTATTCTGGTACATCTAGAACAGAGCATGTAAAATATGTACATAGCTAAATAGCCATGAAAGAAAAGACATCGGCTTAAGTTTACTTAAGTGTAATTTTGGTACTACAACATGGTGCATTATCTGAACCAACTAATGTCCTGAAATGCGATCAACAACAGCGGGCGAGGATCCTTAAATATAAAACCTAAATTGAATGATTAATCAGCCGTAACGATACCTAAAAATAACCTTAACCTAAAACAAATATTTACATAGACAATACTTAACGTTGTCCAACGTTAAACTCTACTGCCATCAAGCTGGCTCAGAACTTTATGTTAGTAATCTTCGCACAATTACTAAACGGTATATCGTCACTTCACAAAAATATACAATAAAAGTAGTGCTCACATAATCGGTAGTTGTACTTTCAGCAAAAGCAAATCAAGGGTCAGGGGGAAAAACGATGATTGTCCATTTTTAATTTTTTTGAGGTTTGTAATGGAATTAACAAAAAGTAAAACCGAATAAATAAACAAATCAATATATTTCTTGCTTCTCTTTAAACGCCTGTACATCCGCGAGAGGACGAATACCCAAAAAGGACCTTGAAAGTTTTTGAAATTAAAGGTAAGAACTAAATATCCTGTAACTTTCAAATTGTTCTCTCTTACCAAACACGTAAGAGACATAATATGGCATCCAGCTCTGGGGAGCTGCGAGTAACTCCAACATCGCCAAAATACAGCGGTTCCAAGCTAAAACTCTAAGAACTATCGCTGACGCTCCTTGGTTTGTACAAAATCATATAACTACCCGTGATCTACAAATGCCCACCGTTGAAGAATGCATCAAATCGTTCAGCAACAGATATCAGGATCGAGTTAGAGATCATCCCAACTGAATAGGAAAATAATTAACACACGTCTAATTTTCACAAATGTTTATTTCTACACGACTAGATTTGTTGTCATAATGAATTTACACCAAGTGACGACCGAATCTATTAATTATTTATCATCCCAACTCATTCGCTGTGGATTTACTATCTTCCCACCGAACTAAGAGACTGAAACGTCACGACCCATTGGACTTACCTCGCCGCTTCTGAACATGGCTTCTGTCTGAAATAACACTCCCGGATGTTAAAATTTAAAGGAGGCTTGCCATTGAGCAATCTCCTTTTATGTCACTAGTTCAGTGTGTCATACATTTTACTTATTGTCTTTTGATAGATTGTAAAATACTACGATTCCAAATTTAAAAAAAAAACCAGACACGTCCAAATTGTAGCCTGACATGCAAATTTTCAAAATTTTAAGCAAAGCTTCTCTTTAAACGCCTGTACATCCGCGAGAGGACGAATACCCAAAACGGACCTTGAAGTTTTTTGAAGTTAAAGGTAAGAACAAAGTATCCTGTAAATTTCAAATTTTTGTCTATTGCCAAACACGTCCAAATTTTAGCCTGAAATATGCAAATGTTTAAAATTTCAAGTAAAGCTTCTCTTTAAACGCCTGCACATCCGCGAGAGGACGAATAACCATAAAGGACCTTGAAGTTTTTTTAAGTTAAAGGTAAGAACAAAGTATCCTATAAATTTAAAATTTTTGTCTATTACCAAACACGTCCAAATTGTAGCCTGAAATATGCAAATTCTGAAAATTTCAAGCAAAAATATTTTCAAAACGAGTTGATTGGGTTAGTGGATTTTAAATTTTTATTTTCTTACGATATATTGCACTTTAATATCTGAGAATGATTAAACTTTTTTATTCAACAGCGCAGACACTGGAGTCAATTGAAAATCACAGAAACAATAAAATAAGTACATGATGTATTTTCCGGTATTTTCAATACCATGTTATTTTTACTTTACCATGTTATTGTTATTTTACGTCAAGAGACGGTCATTGCCTTGCAGCTAAAGCAGTTGGATGCGAATTCGGGGCACCGGATTCAAACCTGGGGAGAGTCAAACTTTCTTATGACTAGTCTGCGTGCTTCGGAAGGCACGTTAAGCCGGTGGTCCCCTGGGTTAGTGAATTGCCACCATTAACATAAAAACCAGGATACATGGCACATCTGAAGGCAAGTCTAGCCAGCTACCTAATGGATGTAAAATTTGTATATGCTCACAGAACTAACACTGCCAAGGAAACGACGCAGATGTTGGTAATAACAAGCCTTACGGTTTAAACTACGTTGAAGAAGAAGAAGAAGATGTTATTTTCCAGATAGGTATATTATAAATTATGTACATTTTTAGAAACTACCATCTTTCTATTTCAAAATTCCACATTGGTCGAGTAGACATCTCTAATAGAAAAATTTTTATTTGTAATTTTCTGACAAAGGTCTTAATGCAAGATCGAAAGCTCAAATATAACTTTTAATATTATTCCTTAATTTGTTATTTATTAAAAATAAAACATATTTAATTTCACGAATTAATAATAAACCAATTTTGAAAAATTTTTACAACTAAAACCGCTAAGCACAAAAAAAGACTTTTCAATTGCTTTAGTTTGTGTGGACCGGAAGTGGAGAGTGCGAAAATTAAATCCTTGGCAATCTTATTCTTTGGATCCCTAAGGAACATTCCCACAAAGTTTGAGGAAAATCTGAAATATGCTGGCTTTTCCGATTTGATGATTTCATATGGAATGACTCTATACCTACACCATCGTACAGTTAACATCGAGCTAATTTCACTTTTTACTGGTATTTTTGGTTAAAATTTACCGGAAAAAAAGAAAGATCCATCCCGTTCCCAGACGGCCCTAGGGGATAATTTTAATTGGTAAAGTGTTGTTAAAACGGCTCTGTAGCGTCCGAAGCTAAGCGGAGGAGTGGAACCTTACTTGGAAGACTGTAACAACTCGGATACTTGCATGTATTTCATAAACCATAAACTTATTTTTAGGCTGGTAAATTTTTTTGTGGTTGATAGCACACGAAGGAACTGATTATAGGCGTAGTACTTCTAAATGACACGGAGGAGGAGCTTTCTAGCAAATTATTATATTGGATTCCGTTAGTTTGTTCGTCTGGATGGGATGATTTGCATTTTGAAAGTATTTAGATGCTCAGTAATTCCAATGCATGATTTCGTTATACCCTAACTACTTTATAATGTAACTTCCATCTAATATGACATCAATTTTGAGTTTTTTTGTTAATTCCAATTGCATTGTTTTAATAAGAAAACCTAATCTGGAAACAAGGCGTGACAAACTCCTCAATAACATAACATCTGTTGAGTATTTGCAGTCATTATGGGTTCACTTTGTTAACAAATCATCCCTCTGCAAACACGACCCCTAATGGGAGAGTCGACCCCTACAGAGATCAGGATCTGCAACAATCCGGAGAAAACCTCTCCAGTTTGTTTTGCCACGATGGTAATAAACTAGCCATGATTTATGCGAAGGCACGGGTCAATGGGTAACTGAAAAAAAAGACAGGTAGCTTGGGAAAACTCAAAAAAACGCAAATACAATAAACAAATACTTTAATTGAACACATAGAACTTGAGAGATGTATCAACAGTTTCAACAATTGCAATGTAAATTACTGTGGCAACAATGCACACAGTAGCAACTGAAAGATTACGGTCACAATCAAAAAGTGCACCCAGCTTAAATTTAACAAATACCAAAACACACAGTAACCGCTATGGGCTACCAGTAATTAATATACAAAAGCCAAATAAATGTACATCGGTCAGACGAGTATGATAGAATAAACTTTACTTACATAAACGTTTCATAAGTTTACAAACTTAGATGTTGACAAACGCATCTTCCTACTCGACATTGACCACTGGCTTGAAGGTTGGAATCTGTAACTTGTTAAATCACACAAGAAAACACTCGATTGCTATAATCGCGAACACTAAACATCTGCTTGCACATTTGTAGCCGGAACCTGGACCAGTGAGAGATGGTGTAGAGATGTCAACAAGACGGAACCTTCCAAACGATGGAAAGAATTTCCCAAGTGCTCATCCATCCAAAAACAATAACAATAGGATGTAGCCAACTTGAAGAAATCCAAAATGGTCGCACTACTTGCACACCAACAAGAAAAAAAACTGTAATCGATTCCTGCACATTTGAGTTACCTAACTACTGTCAGATGTTATACAGTAGCATCAAAAACATAGCCAGAGCCGGAAAACCATATTACGAACTAAACTGGACGATCAACCAGTGGTTTAACAAAAACACACTCCAAATCGGCAATCAGATAACTGTCGCAACAAAAATCGACCGCTCGGTTCTTAGGTACTCAGGTAACTGTCCTAAATACAAAATTCTACGCCGGAAATATGTCCCTATCAAATTCGAACGTTCACAGTTCACGACCATCTGCCTAACAAAATGCATTAAATTTGCGATAGCATTTAAAATAAATGCATGGGCGTACTCAGAAATATTGCGAAATGATATGAAAAGGAAACCAAAGTAAGAATTAATAAAAATTCGTTACAACTTTTAATATAATTTAATTTAATTCTAAAAATTAAAATTTGTAAAAATAAAAAAAAAGAGAAAATTTGTCAAGTCGTTGAAAAGTTCGGTCGTAATAGATAAATGTAGAAAGAAAACTGCGAGAAATTAAATTATTCTATTTGAAACATTCTGAAATGTTAAAACCGTAACCTTACAAATAAAAGTAGATTATTATCTGAGCAATAAACATTATGAAATGAAAAATTAGAAAATATTACTATAGTATAGAAACGCACGGTTTTAATAAAACAACTGAAATAATTTACAAAAACTAAATTATTAACTTGGGAGTAGTACCTACGTAAACCTACCTAGATAAATCTAAAACAATCGCTCGTTTCTTACAAGTTTGAACACATTTAGGAGGATTAAGAAAAAATATGTTGCTCCTAACTATAAAAAGCTCTAATTTTCACGTACTAATATAGAAAAGCATAATTTTTGCTTAGCATTTCGACGTTCTCTAACCTTTCCATCTAAATTTATAATGAGGCAACCTTCTGCACCGTTAAATCTTATAATAGAATACACATTTTCTAAAAATATGAAAATTCTTTAAAAAATAATGTATCACGTCAAACTTGAACAAAAAAGTTCAAAAATGCACGAAAAGTGAACAGTATCCATAAAGTTTGTGGACTTTTTAAAGCCGATCTAAAAGAGAGTAAGATGACTGTGAAAGATTTTGTGTACACAAAGGATCTTCTATATTATCAAAATCATAAATTGCTTATTACGGTAAAAATGCAAAATATAATTTATAAATTGTAAAACTTGAATATCCAAATGCTGTCGATCGACCCTCGCCTAAAAATTCCATGCACATCTTAAATAAGATAAATTCTACTTCTCATGTTCCCAAGTTAGAATTAGTGCCCAAGATGGTTAGTACCTACGCTACATTTCATCTTATCAAATAATTTTCAGTCGGAATGATAAGTATGTTTCACTAATACTTACACTTTCCTCGCTAAACCCACGAAAGGCAAATATCGATCTTAACAAATTAATGCCTGCACGGAATGATAAGAACCGTCATTTCGAATTTTGAAATAAAGAATGGAGAAACGTTTATTGTTTTTATATGAAATCCATTCTGTGGTATATTTTGCTTTTATTTTGTTAACCTTCAGGAAGTGATTCAATTTAAATTCAAATACTGTGCGTCACTAAGTTGGGTAGGCTACCAAAAATTTATGAAGCTCGGACAGCAATCTTGTCCAAAAATATAAATTTTATTTTTATTAAAAAGTACAAACATGGATAAGAATATAAAACCAAATTGTCTAATCGATACCAGCTTTTAAGTTTTCCGCAAGGAAATGTTAACCTTCAATATAATAGCATTGCAAAGGAAACCTTCACTTTTGCCATAATATTAAAATAGACTTAATAGATTAATTTGTTAAGGAAATTTTGGTAAATGAATGTCACTCCACTCTGAATAATTAAACCTTTTTCGAAGGAAGTGTGGGAAATTTATCAACACAGTGCATTTTACACATTGTTGAAGCTAAATTTAAAATTCATAGTCCTGTCGTGGCATGCACTTTATTGCCTCAGGGAATTGTTACCCAACAAATATAGAAAATTCGAGTGAGGACGCAAAAGGTATTATCGAGTGAACACCATCCAACCCTCGAACGTTGATCATAAAATGGTAATTTAAATTTAGTTTCAGTTAACTATTGACTTGCTGCTTCCAGTTTTCAATACAAATATATTTACCAATAGTTTAAAACAATAGATCACTTGAAATCATGTTGATACAGGATGCCGAGTTGATTCAGATGCTCTATTAAATGGAAAGTAAACATTTAAATGAGGCTAATATGAAATAATAAGTAACACTTTTCTCCTGCGTAATATTCGTATTACAACGCTTTATTAATAAATTGCAATTTTCCGTTTTTCCTATTGGTTTATATTACATGAAATGATTACTTTCTCAATCTCAATTAATCCACAAGTGTAAACCTTCATGAAAAGACAGGCGGCCGGAAGTTAGAAACTGGTGACACTTTTATAACTTCACGTACTCTGAGAGGAAAATGTGTCAAAGGAAAATAATCATCGTGTAACCCATAGACGAACGTTTTGTCCACGGGGATTCGTAAATACAGATTCGGGAAAAAGTTAGTTTTATGTTAGTTAAAAGTTATCATAATGTCAGATTCAAATATCTGCTCTGTAGACATCATTGCCTGCAATTCTATACAAATAACATCAACAGGAAAGTTTGACTTGAAAACAGTTCAGTTCTCTCATTCCAATGACCTAATAAACTACAATATATCCTGGTGGACAGGTTATTATTACTACTAACAAGCAATAACTATTGATAAAACTTATATTCTTTAGAAAAAACAGCTCTTGTAAATTTGGAATAAAATGCATACTCGGCACAATATTTCAAAATATTACTTACATTTGGGATTGAAATAAAATTGATAGCTTTTACTAGGTTTTTATTGACAAGCAACGTTTCGTTGTCACATCTGCTTCAACTTTGTATAAGATGAAAAAGTAGAAGAGCGATTTTAAGATAAATGAATTTTTTAAAATGGATAAGAAACTTCGCAAGTTTTGGGGTCATCCGTTTTCTTTAGAATGAAACCTCCTGGACTTAAGGCGAAGCATCACCACGTGACTAAATATTGGTGTAAAACGTTCTTTAAAAAGATTTGTTAAACATGTTTTTCAAGAAATATTTAGATATTTTTGGAATTTTAAAAATTCAGCTTCGTAGCTCAATAGAATGATCGTTTCTGTAAACTAAAGTATTACAATAATTGTCTTTATTACTACATTTGAAAAGAAATTTGACATTCCTTTTTTTGAAAATTCTGAATATTAGAATTCGAGATTTCTTTAATATCGTATTACTAAATAGAATTACCAAAAGTTGACAGTATCAAGAAACAATTATTCTATTGAGCTACGAAGCTGAATTTATAAAATTCCAAAAATATATAAACATTTCTTGAAAAACATGTTTAACGAATCTTTTTAAAGAAGGTTTTACACCAACGTGGTGATGCTTCGCCTTAACGACACTTCTCGAGGTAAATTTTTCCTTAGTGATTGGCACGTGACTTGGGCTTGCGCAGCAAATGTGGAGCTAGAACCCGTGACACCTAATTCCACCAATTGACACAAACATAGAACCGAAATGACGAATATTCGTTTCTGCACATTAGCCACTCCCAACCACTAAGGAAAAATACAACTATACCTATACAACTGGATTAGAATAGAATATGAAATTTTACTTCCCTTTTGCTGTGATGAAATAAACGTTTTGTGAATATCTTTAGTATTTTAATTTCGTTACATTGGTATCACAAAACCAAGAGGCATCAGGGCCGGTATTCTGAGGTCCTCGCTTTTAGAGGAGCGGAGCGATATAGCTGTCATATGGCTGGAGCGGCACACGAGAATCAATGAGAATACAAAATTTCCACTCCACTCGCAATTAAACCACTCACTCGCTCGCTTGGAGTGGAGCGAGTTCAGAATACCGGCCCTGATGACTCTACCGTAAGGTTAAAGTCGAAATCAGCTGATAATGCAATGAGGCTTGTGATTCAATGTCTCGACTGCTTCTGCATTTCATGCGTAGTTGTTGGGGCGTTTGGCTTATCTGCTCACGTCGGCTGCTTATGTTATGTGAAAACTTATCCATCGTACAGGTAGATTAGTGCGACACAGCCAAAAAACGTACACAGTAGAGGTGACTTAGTTTTTAGATTTTTAGGTGTTTTTCATTGCAACGAAGAACAACACCTTTACCTCTTGAGATTACCATCAATAATTAAAGAGGGTGAGATGGTCATTTCCTTGCACCTAACGCGATCAACTGCAAATGCGGGGTACCTGGTTCAAACCCGGGGAGAGTCAATACTTTTTATAACTAGCCTCCATGCTTCGGAAAGCACGATAAAACCACATAAAAACCAAGATACAAGATACATCTGAAGACAAGTCTAGCAACCTACCTGATGATGTAAAAATATGTATATGCTCAAAGTTTCTAACACTTCCGAGGAAACGACGCAGTTATTGGGAAAATAACAGGCTTTAGCCTACTAGAAGAGGATTCTCTAAGAATTTCTTCTAGGCAGTGGAAGAAGAAGAATTAAAGAGGCGTTTTCATACATCACGACTTACAACCGCAATCGCTGGAAGCCCACACCAAACACTTGGTCACATCTGCGAATATAAATCCGGAATTCCGTCATTTTGGAGAAAATCTATTTTGAAGAAAGAAAAATGTTGCATAATTCTGTTTTAATTCATCAAATTAAAAATTTAACACGCATAATTTTCTAAACATTTGAAGATGCTGTTTATGTTTTATCCTAAAGAAACGTTTGGTTTTGTCAGAGGTTTTGTCAAATGTAATATCATGAAACATAGGTTTTGCTGTTAGAGGATTAGTATGATAATTAACGTGGATTTATAGTGCATTTAGATTTTAGACGGTCAAACAATTTGTTCAAGCTTACGATTCAATAGCGCACAATTTTTTTTAATCAATATCGATTGGTTTGAATTTTTAGTTTGAGCAAATTACTTGAGCGAGAGTCTAAGTACACCTTAAATCCGCTCTTCGAGTAAATTTAACCCAAATCAAGCTCAAATCTCTGTTGAAATTTCAAAATGATTGACATTTTGCGAACATGTACAAAACCAACTCGGTGATTGTTGCGTACACTCGCCTAATAAAAAAATTTCAAATGCTGAGAAATAAAATATAGTAGGTAGAACCATATAAAAAATTACAATAAAAATTTTAAAAAATTCTAGCTAACAGGATGAATGAAGGAAAAAGTTTTGAAAAAATTATTTGTTATAGAAAAATAATTTGTTCCACAAACGCGCCCCACGTTTTATTAATGTTTTCAACAATGTTGATATTAATTTTTACTTAAGATAATTAATAAACAACCTTTTGATAAAACACAAAATTTTAGCAACCACTTCACTGGGTGGGTTGCGCGCGAACCCCCTTTCTTCCGGCCCCCAAACTTTTTACAAAAATAATAGCAGAAAGATTAACCAACAAACTAGTAAATTCAAATTGTATAAGAGCTATTTACATGCGCGAAGATATAATCTAATACCAAATACTGATATTCATATTGATTGAATTTATTCTTTGATCTGTTACAGATTGGAAATCTAGAGCCAACTAGACGTCACGCCAGATTGCAAGTCGTTCGGTAATCAAGACGCATGTCGCTGCCCCCCCCCCCCCCAATCCAAATTTTGGGTTGAAATTGGTATCAATCGTTAGAGCTTCCTTAGAGTCTAAATGAGCTTCCATTTTTTTCATTTGAGCCTCAACCGTCGCGAAAACGTTTGGGGGAATAGGACACGTTGCCCCACCCCTCTGCTCGAATTTTAGGATGAATTTGGTGTCAAACGTTAGAGCCTAAATGAACTCCAATTTTTTTCGTTTGAACCTTAACCGTAACTGAGTTATTCGCAAAATAGTTCATGGGTAGAAACGTTGCTCCCCCAAGTCGAATTTTGGGATGAATTTGGTGTAAAACTTTAGAGCTTCGTTAGAGCCTAAATGAGCTCTCATTTTTTTTATCTAAACAAAAATTTTAATCTAATAAAATAGAATTAAACTTGAGGATTTTCGAACGGAACTTGCTCAGAGGACGCAAAAATTTGAAATGCCCGTAACTTGCTAGAAAATGAAATTAAGATGTTGGAAATGGGTGCTCATTGAAGCTCTAACGTTTGACACCAATTTCACCCAAAAATTCAGAAAATTAGCAAAAATAGAAAAACATGTCTACAGCCTCCCCCCCCCCAACTGTTTCACGAATAACTCTGAGACGGATGAGGCTCAAACAAAAAAAATGGGAGCTCATTTAGGCTCCAACGATTGACACCTATTGCACCCCAAAATTCGATTTAGGGGGCAGCGACATCCGCCTCGGTAACCAGCCTACATATTTCCGCCATTTTAATAAAAATACTTAGATGTAAAAATGTTTTCTCATTCTTGAATGTTTTAATAAAATTGTGATAAATTTTTTACATCCTGCGGTAATTTCTTCTCACTATAAAAATTTCCTAAAAAAGTACCGATTTTCTTTGTTCTAATAATTTTGTATGTCTCCCCTTAATGTGAGTTACTATATGAAAAAAGCCCTACAATGTGGTTTTTCAATTTTGCGTCTAAAACAAAGTCATTATGAAACCCAATCTCGTATCGAAGCGACTGGCGTCTAGCTGCAGGAATTTTATTTTTAAAAGCTTTTATTTAACTTGATGTGAGCGTTGTCCGTATTATGGGTGGACTTTTTTAAGGCCATTTTTAACCAACTTCCTGACGTTCTAGAGAGCTGAAATTTGGTACACAGCTTTCACGTACGGCAAATTTTTATATTTTAATTTTATTTTTCTAAAATTCTGAAAAATAAGCGAAAAATCGGGAAAAATAGAAAATAATAAAGCGCATTGAACGGATTTACTATAGTTTAGAGTGGAAATAAGTAACAATTCTAAATCCCACTCTTAGGGAACGCGTTCAGGCTGAAGTTGTTTGTTTTGTGGGGCTACGAATTTCGTACACCAACAGCGGGCCTGCTTACCTACCTATAAATAAATAGCCCCACGCTTTTATATTGATGTTTTCAAGAAGCTTTGTTTGTTCATATTAAGATTATTTTTTACTTTTTATTCATGCACTATTTTAATTTTAAATAAAAGGTTTGTTTTTAATTTTATAGTCCACTTTATTTCTTTCTGGAGGATTTCCGTTGGAATGACCCTAACTCTTATAGTGCAGAGTACACATGAGCTTATTGATAATAAATTACAGAAATAAAAAATTCATCTTTCAAGTATTGTAAATTTTATTAAGTTACAAACTTACAAATGTTATTAAAATTTTGAACACTTTAGTTACCAAATAGATACAATCTACCTAGCAAATTTACTTTATAAAAAAAACAAGTTTGTTTAAATTATTATTATGATAATATAATGTAAAAATTGCAATTATTTTGTAACTCCAAAAACAAAAAACAGACCCTTCTAATTATGTTTAATAAATTATTTTACCCTAGGTACCTCTAAAAACAAAACCTTGTTATCAAATATAAATAATTAGTACTAAAGAATAATTTCAAACAAATAGCACTCTAAAGACCCCAAAGGACAAACTAAATCAAATATTTCGGATACTCAAATTATATTTTCTTTCTGAGTGCCCTTCAACTACTTTGTCACTATGTGCAATGAAATACATTTTCAATTGAATTTAAAAATTACAAAGTGAAATTATTTTGAATTTAAAAGTAACAAGAACATGCAATGTGTAAAAAAAATGTGCCTTTACTTAATATTGTAAAATTATTACCTAATACTGGAAGAGTTTCAAAGTTAACATAACATACAAAATAACACCAAATACTAATAAAAACATTAAATATCTTCAAAATTCCGTAGTGGAGTTGTATCAACAGTTTTATTTTTGCTTTGTCTTGGAACCCCTCTTACCTCTTCGTAACCTTTCCATTCATTGTCTGATAATGTACAACCATTGTCAAATATTTCACTGTTATTTACAACATTCCAACAATCCTCCTCTTCAGTTGTAAAACAACCATCAATAGTATTGTCAATTTGTTGAGATTCAATCGAAGCCTCACTAGAAGCACTGCTTTCATTATCTGGCCAATTTGTATCTTCATCCGGTTTAGGTCCACTTAATCTGGTTTGACAACAATAAGAAAGTCTTAACGCGTTTTTCATGTTCTCATAATTGGGAATTTGTAACTCATCAGTATCGATACAATTTCTTTCCAAATCTACCTCTTTCATATTTGTGTTGAATTCGAGATTGCAGTCTATAAAATTTTCATACAAATCTAAACTCTTTAAATTTAGAGATAGCAGATCTCCAATTTTTAAAATATAATTATTGTTTGCTTTCAAGTATTCTAAATACTTCCAATTGGTGACATCTACGTCATCCATAGTATTTATTTCATTGTGACTAATATCTAAAATTTTTAGCTTTTTTAACTGAGTCAAGCATTTCGGAAAACTGACAAAGTAGTTTCGACTTAAATACAATTCTTCAAGGCTAACCAGGCACTTCATTGCGTCAGGAAGAACATAAATCATCAAATTATTTAAATTCAAAACTCTTAAACAGTCGTCCCACCTTGGTTCTATAAACATTGTAGCAAATTCGTCCATCGAGGTAAATCCATTAAGAGATATTTCAACAGCATTACTAATATCCAGATGCTGTAAGCTCCTTATTAATTTTAAATATTTTAAGTCGGAGCACCGTAACAAGCAATTGCGCATTTCCAGTCTCTTGAGGCAGTAAGAACTCACAACATGAAATTTCGACAACTTAAAACCAATTATCTCGTTGTTACTGTAATACAATTCTTCCAAATTAAAGCATTTAACTTGCTGAATCCACGAAGGCACGTTTAGGAATTTGTTGTTATTTAAATGCAACACTCGCAACCGCTTAAAGCAAGCGGGCACTAGACTAAAAAATTGCAATTTGTTGTGCGACAAATCTAAAGTTTCCAAAAACTTCAAACCCTTGTAGATACAATCTGGGATTTCGGTAAACGAATTATACGATACATTTAAATTTACTAAATTCAAACTTGCACAAGAATCGGGTAAACAATCCAAGTTGGAATTACTCAAATTTAACGAGGCAATCGATTGAAAATCAATTAACTTTGTAGGTTCCTTCAGAAATGAAATTCTTAATTTGGTTTGGTTAGTTAAATCAAGAGATGCTGTAGTAGATGTAGTACTATTTGAACTTACTTTGGATATATCATGTTCGTCATCGACTGATACGGTTAATTCGCCCAATGTTGATTCATATATAAACACTTCTACACTTTTACCCAGAGTCATTTTGAAGTAAAGTTGCACTAAATTGAGGTAGTCTTGGTTATAAAATTTAAACAGAAATATAACAAAAAGAGAGGTTATAAATGCAACGTTTTTGTATTCTAGTTGGCATTATAAATTCCTGTAATTTTGGTAAGAATTATATTTATATAGGATGGTTCAACGTTGATTGGACCATTTCAAAAATTTGAATTTGTGTATATTTTAATATTATTTCAATTAGTTGGTCTGATGCACGGACTTCTTAAAGTAACCTGGACTTCTAATGCTTATAGTTGAGAATCCAAAAAGGTGAGGCATATAATATGGTCAAGTAGATATACTTCTACAATAGGGTGGCCAGATGTCCCATATTTTACGGAATTGTCCCTTATTTTCAACTGTACCTAACTGTCCCGTATTTTTTTTTCTGTTTAAAATTGATTTTTGAATTAATTTAATGGTAATTTTCAAAATAAGTAAACATTAACAAACTTTACAATTACCGAAAGTACTATCGAAAATTAAAATGAGTTAACTTGTGAAAATTATAAAATTAATTAATTAAAAAAAGTTACAAGTTATATGAATTTTTATACCCATGAAAACCCAATGATGACTGTTATCAAGGATAAATTTTCCGGATTTAAAAATAGTCCCCCAATCGCATCTCCGGGGAAGGGGGAACACTATGAGAATAACCAAAAATCAGGCAATAAGGATTGAAACCTCGAATATGCGAGGCTTGCTAAATGCGGGAAAGCTCCAGATTATGGAATAGGAGCTGAAAAGAAACGACATTCAAATTTTTGGCATATTCGAAACCCACTAGAAATATTACGGACAGACCAGCCTTAGGAGGCGGAAAGAAATGGGATATACTCGTCGGGACACCAGGAAAAAAGAATAAATGGAGTAGCAGTATTAATACCCAAACGTCTATCAGGGGGTGACTGCTGGTAAGGGTCTCGAGGAAAATACCTGTGTCAAGCTAGCACCCCCACTTTTTCCAAATTAAAAAAATAATAGTTAGGAATTTTGTGTAAATTTTGTGTGCAAAAAAAAATTTTGTGCTTTCATTGTTTTAAAGTTATGACCATTTTAATGGTGGGGGTGCTAGCTTGACATCAAGCCAGCACCCCCACCTTCATAACTTTGCAACCAGTTATGCTACGCCAAAAATAAACATACCAGAATTTTGTGTAAATTATGTGTAAATTGTGTGTACCAAAAGAAAATTTTGTGCTTTCATAGTTTCAAAGTTACAACCATTTTAATGGTGGGGGTGCTGACTTGACGTCAAGCTGGCACCCCCACCTTCATAACTTTGCAACTAGTTATGCTACGCCAAAAATAAACATACCAGAATTTTGTGTAAATTATGTGTAAATTGTGTGTACCAAAAGAAAATTTTGTGCTTTCATAGTTTTAGAACTATAACTACTTGGCGCATGGTGGCGCGGTGCCGACTCCCAGTAAGTTGCATCACCCAAGTATTTAAGTATTTCAAACCGTAGTCGCGCACTGATATTGAAACAGTACCAAGGGTACAAAGACAAAATATTTCGTAATGCTTTTTATGCTATTTACATATAGAAAATGAAATATTACAAAGAAGGCACCGCCCATGCGCACAACCAAACTGTTCAGGCTTTCAAAATGTCACAATATCAAAGACTGGAGATATTGTGGCTCTTGAAATTTTTAATTCCAAAGATTATAATCGGCCTCCCAGGGTGGAGTATTCCTCCCTTTGCAGTATTCCTGAAAATATAAATTTACCATTTTTAATAAATTATAAATTGAAAGGGGTGGTCCACTTTGAATCTCCACAACCTGAAAGTCAAATTGGCCATTACTATGGAATTTCCTTCAGGAACAGAAAAACCTGGGTGAAACTATAGATGGTTTGAAAACTGAAACCGAGTCTGTATCAGGATTCAGGAAGGACATTAGTTCATCCACAACTTATTATATTATGCAAAGTAATTTTTTTAAATGTAACAAGCTCTTATTAAGAGCAATGTCCAATGCTACCCCCCCCCTAATATACAGTGTGAATATTTGTGTTTTATGTCATTTATTTCCAGGACGTTACAAAAATTTAAATAATAGCATTTCAAAATCCTTCAACTTTTTTTTATGTAAAAACGCTAAAAGAAATTGATTTACTTATTTGAACATCGCGTAAGTCGAAATCTACGGTTGGGGGGGGGAGATTCCCATGTTTTAATTTTCGAATAACATGGTTTTCCAATAAATAAATCAACTTCCTGTAGAGTGTTTATATAAGAAAGTGTTGAAAAATTTTGTAATGCTAGCAATTATTTAAATTTTTGTAAAGTCCTGGAAATAAATGACAGAAACACAAATATTCACACTGTATAGGGGGGTAGTACTGGACATTACTCTTAAAATAAAAAACTTTCTATTACTTAATATTATATGGGATCTTAGACCTCTAGACTAGAGTACTATGAAAATAATTTTTCTATCTGGACGTGCCACGATTTAAAGTAGTTTTAGTTCTAAAACAATGATAACACAAAATTTTCCTTTTGTACACAAAATTTACACATAATTTACACAAAATTCTGATATGTTTATTTTTTGCGTAGCATAACTGGTTGCAAAGTTATGAAGGTGGGGGTGCTTGCTTGACGTCAAGCTAGCACCCCCAACCATTAAAATGGTCATAACTTTAAAACAATGAAAGCACAAATTTTTTTTTTGCACACAAAATTTACACATAATTTACACAAAATTCCTAACTATTATTTTTTTAATTTGGAAAAAGTGGGGGTGCTAGCTTGACACAGGTGAGGAAAATACAGATATCGATTTAGCATTACCATAAATATAGAGAAATGCCTCTGCTATGCAGCTCTACCAGAAATCCTCTTCCTACGTTTACGTCATACCCCCTGACTAATCGTAATAGACTAACAGAATAATAGAATAACAGGAAAGGACAAAAGGCGAGTTCCTTGCGCCTTAAAACTGGGACAGGTGGACTAATGGAGAAAACCATGAAAAAAATCCTTGTACTCCAATTTGGGGGTTTGGGCCGCTGGGTTAGAAAAACAAAACAACATTGTTAATGCGATGATCATCGATCCAGAAAATTAATTATTCGACTTTTAAATTTTCAATAAATGTATTAAATTATCATCATCATCATTTTTGAACGTCAGAAAGTTTGAATACGAACAATTAAAACTGTCAGTATTAGGAAACTATTCAATTAATAAAGCCCGAAGAGATCTCCACAGGTTAAGCTTAAGTTAAGCTTAAGATTGTGTTCTACAATTGTCGTATAACGTTCTTGTTGGTATAAATTGTGGTTATACCTGGTTTAACTTATCCCTCTGAAAATGGTCGAATACCTGCTCGGATAAGTTATTCTTGTTTTCTATTGGTCAAATCTAATATAAGCTATCATTTATTTTAAGGTTGGATTTTAGAGTTTGACAGTTGAATGACAATTTTATTTATTTCAAATGTGAAATTCAATTTATTATTGTTGAATTTTAAGTTTTTATTAAATCATTACTTTGATTAGTATTTATAATTAATTAATTAATTGAGGTTTGTGAGTGAATTTAAAATTTTTGTAAAAATTCTTGTTATTGCTTATTGTTATTTATTAAGGTTTTTTGTCATTTTTATTGTTTTTGGATATTTCATTCTCGAACCATGCTTTTAAAAGTTTCATTCTAATAAGTTGCATTTTTATGTAATTATAAAGTAATTTGTAAAATTTTATAAAATAAAAATTATTACAAAAGATTTTAAATCTTTTTAATATTGAAAACATCTAATAGCAATAACCATTGCTAAAAATAATTTAAAAAAAAGAGAATTTGTTTAATTTTCTGTTTAAACATCTTTTACAACAAAAACTATAACCAATAAATCAAATGAACGCTTCACAACGATGTCAAATAGTTATCCTATGGTCAAATATGCTGCGCAAATGACCTATAATTGGTGCGGAGGAACTAATTCCAGGTATAGTTATACCGACCGTGTACGAGCATTGTAGAACGCAAAAGCTGATATACCTAGAATAAGGAATAAGTTATACTTCGAATAAGTTATACGGCGAATAATTAATCGGGACTTTATACCTGCTTTGTAGAATCGGCGTGTAAAACTTAGAGCAAATACTATTGGGATCTCCAGCTAAGGACTACGCCGTCTTGCGGTGAATTTTAGAACTACTCCTGGAGACATAAACAAACAAAAATTACATGCAAGTTATACGTTGTGTTACCGTTTTTTTAGATTATTTATGTTTTGGTGATTTTCAATTTAAATAAAATTTTATTTGTTTTTGTATACTTTTTTTCTCTTATTGATTCCCTAAAGTTTATTGCTACGTTAACTAATTTATTTTCTAACATTTAAAATAGGTCTATTTTAAAATTAAATAATTTGTCAAGAATTTTCAAGAAGTAAAGTAAAATTTTCAAGTAAGTAAAGCCCAGCACACTAGCGCCAACAACGAATAGAGTTTAAAGTATTCAGTTTGACAGTATATGGTTTGACAGCTTGACAGTTTACACAAAGTAGATAATCTTTTGACGTTTCTTATAAATATTTGATAAAAAATCAATTCAAATTCAAAAGATAAAAATAAATTTAAAAAAATTTCACACAATAATTAATCTATGCACCTATTTCGTCGGTTTAGAATTTTAAAAGTATACGGAATCATCAAAATTGTATTTTAAATATTATTTTTAATTAAATATACTTTTAAAAATTTGTTTAATGTTTTTTTAGAAGAATATGTAGGAAGTGTTATTTATTTATAATTCAAAAAATAAAAATAAATTTAAAAAAATTTCTAAATAATTTATTAACCTATGCAGTTTTATTTCGTCGGTTTAAACTTTAAAGCAATGATATAATTGGTTTAAAGATAAAACTCGTTAAGTACACCTCTGGACGGCGGGAATAAGTTCATTAACTGTAGTAAAGTAAAGTGTTAACTGTAGTAACTACTCTAGCAAATAGATGGCGCACTTTTTTTGGGCTACGAAATTTCTATTGTTATAGGCCCGAGTTGGACGTATTATCCTTTCTATAGTATTTGCTTAGAGTAACGGTTTTTAATGGTACCGTTCTAATCGCTGTGTAATGTGTAAGAAGCGTGGTAAGGTGTAGTGGGGTATGGTAAAAGCTAGAACCTACCTAGCTTTTACCATACACAGCGTTACAACGACCAATCAGAACAAACAGATCAGGTAATCCGTTTCGTTTGACATTTGTGTTGACATGTTTCATGGTTACCTGACGTTTAGTTTGACAGAAAGCCAACTACCATCCACTACCAATGTGAACACTAAAATTCTTACACACTAATTTTTACCCACTACACGTTACACTACCAATACACTACCCTATGAAAACGTAGCTTTAGTTCGAGCTTCCAGTCGCTTCCAAACGCTTTGGCTCCACACCAAAATGTTTGTAGCGTTTCTGGCGACTGAAAGGGGCGGAGGCAAAGCTTTTGGAAGCGACTTGAAGCTCGAAAAAAGGAATGGAGAATGGAATGGAATGGAGTTTTTCAATAAATAAAAAAAATAATTTTCCGTATTGCCAATCATAGTAAAAAAAGGCAAGTGCATAATATATTACGATGTAACGATGGAATCTTAAATTGGTTCTTTGTTAATTAATTTGTGATGATAAATTAATTGATATATTTTTTAATAATTTACTAATTAATGGAATTAAAAAATTGGTTATTAATTAGAGTCCGGATTTGTAGCTATTATGCTTTTTCTGAAAATTCAAAGCAGCTGAAAATTTTTAGAAAAATTTTGTGTTTTAACTGAAAAGAAGTCATTTGGTATCATGATTTGGTTGAATTTGGTATCAAGTTTTATATGCTTTTTTT
Source organism: Rhagonycha lutea (assembly GCA_958510855.1). NCBI lineage: Eukaryota > Metazoa > Arthropoda > Insecta > Coleoptera > Cantharidae > Rhagonycha > Rhagonycha lutea. Next base: position 13,132,971 of record OY294040.1, on the reverse strand, counting down.
GCTTTTATTTGACTTTTTGTGCTTTTCGTGCTTTTTTATACTTCATTAATGCTTATTTTACAAAATATTTCAAAGTTTGATCTTTTAAATGCATCTTTCTCTTTTAAAATGCAGAAAATTTTGAACATTTTAAAAATGTTGCTTATGAATTAGAAAATTCGGATAGCAAATCTATAAAAGATTGCCAAAATCTATTAAAGAATCCAGAACTTAAAACAAATTTAGCGTTTATTAAATGCCACTGTAACTTTGTTACTGATGTTATAAAACCTCTCGAAAAGCAGCAAATGCGACAACATAAAAAAGAAATTGAAAGATGTGTTAGAGAAAAATGAAGGATTAAAACTCTTAAATAATATAGCTAAAACAATAGCTGGAGAAACTATTGAAGATTTTGAAATGGAACCCCACTTGTAGCAAAATTCAAATTTGCTTTTGACAAAATTGATACTTTTTTTAGTATTATTTGGTGCTTTTTTAAGCACTTTTTTTCTCATTTTTTATGCTTTTTTATCCGGACTCTAGTTATTATATTTATGAGCTTTCAAGTGCTATGCAAACTTCATCAGAATTATTATTTATTATTCTGATGAAGAGTGCATAGCACTTAAAATCTCATAAATAGTATAATAACCAATTTTTTGAATTTATGAAATCTCATAAATTTTAGCATAAGCAAGGACTACTAAGCCATACAACCTGAGTCCGGACCTGTACGTTAGAATAAGCAAGGACTACTAAACCATACAACCTGAGTACGGACCTGTATATGAAGAGGGAGAGGGCCCTTTAAATTTTGATGCAAAAACATGTTTCAATAGGTGGCGCGCCCTAAAATATTAATCTTTTCTACTTATCTTTTCACCAATACAGAATTCTAATAATTTATAAAAGTCATATGAATAATCGATAACTAATTTAGGTATGAGGAAGTTTGAACTCTCAAAGTTAAATATTTTTAAAAATATTCAATATTTTCAAATATGAATATCTTTTTGGAATATACTTGTAAATATTCAACATTGGAAGCTCAAACTTCCTCATTATCTAAATTAGTTATCGTTCATTCATATCACTTTTATAAATTTTTGGAATTCTGTATTGATGAAAAGATAAGTAGAAAAGATTAATATTTTAGTGCGCGCTATCTGTTGAAACATGTTCTTTAAAGGGCCTCTTGGGCCGATTCTACAAAGCAAGTATAAAGTCCCGAATAGTTATTCTCCGTATAACTTATTCGAAGTATAACTTATTCCTTATTCTAGGTATAAAAGCTTTTGCGTTCTACAATGCTCGTACACGGTCGGTATAACTATACCTGGAATTAGTTCCTCCGCACCAATTATAGGTCATTTGCGCAGCATATTTGACCATAGGATAACTATTTGACATCGTTGTGAAGCGTTCATTTGATTTATTGGTTTTAGTTTTTGTTGTAAAAGATGTTTAAACAGAAAATTAAACAAATTCTCTTTTTTTTTTAATTATTTTTAGCAATGGTTATTGCTATTAGATCTTTTTAATATTAAAAAGAGTTAAAATTTTTTGTAATAATTAATTTTTATTTATAAAATTTTACAAATTACTTTATAAATAATTAGGTACTACATACATAAAAATGTTACTTATTAGAATGAAACTTTGAAAAGTATGGGTCGAGAATGAAATATCCAAAAACCATAAAAATGACAAAAAAACCTTAATAAGTAGCAAAATAAGCAATAACAAGAATTTTTACAAAAATTTTAAATTCACTCACAAACCCCAATTAATTAATTATAAATAATCAAAGTAATGATTTAATAAAATAACTTTATAGGTAGAAGCACTTGAAATACAACAATAAATTGAATTTCACATTTGAAATAAATAAAATTGTCATTCAACTGTCAAACTCTAAAATCTAAAACCTTAAAATAAATGATAGTTTATATTAGATTTGACATGGATTTGACCAATAGAAAACAAGAATAACTTATCCGAGCAGGTATTCGACCATTTTCAGAGGGATAAGTTAAACCAGGTATAACCACAATTTATACCAACAAGAACGTTATACGACAATTGTAGAACGCAATCTGTGTGATTTATTCTCAGTATAGCTAATTCGTACTTTATACCTGCTTTATAGAATCGGCCCTAAGTAAGTTGGTATTATAAGGGTGGTAATCAACTGAGGTATACCATAGCAGAATCTCTTCTCTCTCTTTATCAGCCTTTTCCGTCCACTGCTGGACAGTAGCCTCTCCATATTATGGAGGTTTGGTTTGACCATAACTCACCACGCTGGCCAGACGGGTTGGTGAGTAATCCACAGATCGATTTTGGACTATAGTTGTTTTACATCCGGTAGCAGCTTGCTAGGCTAGCATTCAGATGTGCCTGTAGCCCTGTTTTTTTGTTAACGGTGGCAATTTGTCAACTCAGGGGGACCCGGGCTTAACGTGCTCTCCGAAGCACGGAGACTTGGTCATAAGAAAGTTTGACTCTCCCCGGGTTTGAACCCGGTACCCCACATTCACATCCAACTGTGTTAGCTGCAAGGCAATGACCATCTCTTCCATAGTCATTCCATACCAGAATATAATTATGTAATAAAAAGTAGAATAGAAATAGGGTACCTTTCGTGCAAAAGAATTCCAACTCGAGAATGTGCTCTTTCTTGTCTGGCCTTTCTACTGTAGATTAAGATGTAATTATAATTAGCATACGCAGAAGTTCCTTGGCCTTTCTTCTTTGTTTCTGAGAGCCCGCATATGTCTATTTTGTGTTTGTTCATTTCTAAAATAATTTCTTGTTCTTTTCCATTCCATGTTTTTTTTCCAAATTCCGTTATTCCTGTTTCTCGCCGTGGTCGTCAACAATTGGTTCCGTCCAGTATTCGAGGCTAATTCTTCGATTCTGTGTGCAAAGAATGTTTTTATCCTAGGCAGGGAGCTAACCTAACCTAGGAACCTTCTTTATTCGGGCTCGGGACCGGCAACAACCCCGACTGAACTACTCGATCCATCCAGCCGAAGTTGCAGGCGAAGTAATAGGGTAATAACCTGAATAAATAGTAGTCAGTCGAAACGAGACGGTCGTTAGCATAGCGATTAAACGCATAGACTGCTAACACAGAGAACCCGGTTCGACTCCGGACGAAGTTAGAATCATATTGTAGCCGTCTCCCCTCAGCAGGCAATGGCAAACCACCGGGGTGTAATCTGCCATGAAAAGCCTTTGCTAAAAGGCTCACCACACCCTGCAGAAGGGTTATGGACTGAGGAGAGTTTAAAAATTAGTTTTATTTTATTTTTATCGCAATTATTTTGGCTCACGCTAACATAAATATAATAATTCCATTAAAATTCGTAAATTATTAAAATATAACAATTAATTGATAGAATCTGTAGTATATGGAACTTACAAGGGGACATTACAGTGAGTATGTCGCCAATCGATATCCCAATTTTTTTGGTGATTCTAGTTGCTAAAAAGATTATCACTTTTTCGAATTTCAGTCAATTGGTCCTTACTTTTTGGGTTACAAATTTTTGAGAATATGTACCATGCTGGGTTAACTGCTATTATTATTAGCTATTATTACAAAAAACCGTGGTGATCTAGCAGTTAATAATTTGTAATGGTAATTAGTAGGTCATTAATTTTTTAATTCCGATAATAAATTACTAATAAGAGTTGCAAGAGATCTCCGACCACCGGGAAAGCGTCAGCCGGGTAGACCTCCCAAAAGATGGATTTCCAGCTGGGCCTCATCTTCGATAGACACTCCATGAACGATATATTTATTATAGAATAGGAAACGTGTAAAGAAAAACAGGCGCAGAGCCTATATAAAAGAAGAAGAAGAAATTACATAATTTAAAAAAAATTCGCCGGTACTAGGATTAGAACTCAGGACCTACGAGTTACAACTTCCATAATGCTAAACCTATGGTAAAACCTTCCCTTTCAAAAATTCATAACTCAAGAACTAAGAGGCAATCGACTAAAATTCGAAAAAGTGATAATTTGTTTAGCTACTAGAATTACCAAAAAAGTTGGGATCTCGATTGGCGACATACTTACTGTAATGTCCCCTTGTTAGTCTAATTTAGAACTTCGAATCTTTGAGATCCAAAAATATAAATCGTTTGTACGTACCTCAACTGTATCTACACATCATTAGAAATACAAGCAATGTGTATGCATGGATTATTGTCGTAGATATTCTATCCAATGATAGATAAATCCTTCATACACATAACCCAAGCATCGAACGTGAGCCATTGTCCAAGCGCCTCCCCGGTATAATAGATAACATGCGGAAGACATTTTTATAGCATGCACCGCATGCTTCATTGCATTATCGCCAATTTCGACTTTAACTTAGCGATATAGTCTCATCAGATGCATCCTGGCTTGCAGTAACAATGCTTCAATCTTTCAACTACATTGAATCTTTCACATGCATACCAAGACGCCTCGTTAGATTACCGAATTGCTTCTAAAGTTTTAACGTTTTGATTGATGTTTTTAGGACTGCTATAAACATTTTTAGACGTTTAGGACTAAAAAACTAGAGTTATCACTTATCATATTGTGATAGTCTAAATTAGATTAGATTATGATATGTTTCTATCAAGTTACACTACATCAACCACGATACAATTAATTAACAAAAAATGATTTACCTAGATTTCCCGATCGCCGCCGAGGAGCTGGTTATTTATTTTGTAACATAATTTATGGATACTTACACCATTTTCAAAATTTGAGATAAGCCAGGCAAACCAAATTATAAGTTAATAATCGTTACTTAATAACTAAACATAAACAAGGACCTACAGCTTAACGTGAAATATGAACCGCGGATTATATATGTGTGGCCTGAAGTTTCAGCTTCAGTAGTTAATAATAATAATATCTAGAAGAAAGATGCAATAAAGAGGTTCTAAAATTAATAACAAATCCTCGTAATTGAAATTATATCGATTAATAATGTTTGTAAAGAAGAGTTGAACTGCTTCATATCTCTGCGAGATTTTGGTATCTCTTTGACATTTACTGCGTAAATTATTTTTAAGTGTTCGCTGTGATATAAATTAAATTCTTAAATTTGTTTTTTGCAAAATTGAACTATTAAATCGATATTTCATTTTAAGTTTTTCCTTAAAATTGTTCTACAATTTGTTCACTACCGTCTAACTTATCAACAAGTAGAATTTAATTAAAAGTTTTTTTAAAAGCAAAGTTGTGAAAATATTTTTCACAGTGGCACTTAAATTAATTTTGTTCGGTTCTGAAATATCATTCATTGTGCGTGCATCAGCTGTTCCAGTTAACGCACTTGTTCGGTATTCACAGAATGGTCAAATAGGTTAGTGTGAATCCGCGAATCGAGTTGGAAAGTTGGGGAAAAGCATTAAATGGTTTTGTGCTCTTCGTCCTTAATCCCTTGGGATCTGGCAAACAGAAATCCATTGCTACACGTCCCTTCGTATAAAGCTATTTACCACGACATAAAGAAATGGCTAAATAAATATATTGAACTAACCCAGCTGTAAATTACTCTATCCTATTTCGATAAATTTTTAGATTCACAAATTTTTTAGTTTCTTGCAACTTTATTATTCCAACAGTGCATGAAGGGACAGTAAATAACTTTGAAACTTCATGAGGAAAGTTAAAATTACCAAATTTTTTATTAATATATCATAATTATTTAAAAGCTCCAACTTGGAAAGTTATATCTTCAAAGTTAATGTTACATAAAACTTAAAAAATTTAATTATAATTTCGTATAAGGGTAATACTTACATATTCAATTTGAATACTGAATATTTTTGTTTGAACATTATTATGCGGTGCATTCGCTTTTTCGGCCGTTCAAGCGTAATGAGCTTCATTTGGTCGTTCCGTTATCCGCGTAACCCAGCCGTTTTCAATACAACAATGACCGATCCGATCAAAAATAAATTATTATTTTGGTCAAATCTATGGAACTAGTTACAAATACATATCTGGTTTACACTAAATACAATCACAGAAGAATCAAAAAGAGAAATGCAAGATGAATGACATGTAATAAAAAAGGCAATTAAGTGAATTTTATCTCAAACGCGTGAGTGACTGCAAAATGTCCCTAGAATAATATACGAATTACAAAGCAAGGGAAGTAATTATTCTAGCTTGTCATTTACGATATAGAGAATTCTACTCACTTGGAATTGGGTTTCCTTTTAAAAACCACAATTTGCAGTTTCTTTGATCCTAAAATCTATACTTTCTACTATTCCACTCCACAAAGACAATAATAAAAGCTAACAAATAAAACTGCAATTTTTTATATTCCTTTTTTAAATAAAAAATTTAATTGTGCCCAATTGAAGTATCTACCACCATAATAAAACAGTAATTTTTTGCAATGCTATAACTATATACGTTGCTGTCAGGTGTTTATTAAAGTAGGTAACAATTTTTCCAGTATTTAACCACAAGAAAGAACAATATTGATATAAATAAAACAAAATAAACTCAAAATTTTTATTATCCACTTTTAAAGCATGCAAGCGATTTTCCTCTTTTTTTCAATTAGTTTCTGGTTTTTCTCAAGTTAATTTAGTTGTGAAGTGTCTGCTCTGTAGACACCATTGTCTTACTTTATGCAAAATACTTAAATTCATGAATATGTAACAGCAAATGCTCCTAGTTTCTGACCACAAAATCGGACAGTGGAACAGACATTACATTGTGTGAAAACCACAGAACTGACGCAAATAAAGTAAAGAAACAATTAGTCTTAAAAAGAAAATTTCCTGAGGGAATAAACTACCCTAATTTAATCAATAATTATTTCCTTGAGAGCATTTCTCCAGCTAATAATGGTAAATTTACACCTGTTACATCTACATCAGGATCGAATTTCTAATTTTACAGATAATTTTGTTTTCGTTTGGTTATTGAAGGTGAGCGTATCCTATTATCATTAAAATCAATATAAAAAATTCGATACTTTCTGCTTCTATAGTATATTTTGAAAATACCCACTTATTATAGTATAATATTACATATTATATTTATTCGATTTCCTGATACCATTGACGCACATATACTTCGACAGTTGCTTAGCTACCAAGTAACTAATGGTAAGAACCACGGAACCTAGAGTATGATCCTGGATAAATTAGCGCACAAACAAAATTTTTGCTTACAAAAAGTAACTATTGAAAACAGACAAAAAGATATAATTAAATCAGAATTTCTAGGGCGTCCGACGTCCTTTACAATATTAAATAGTTTAGATATTTTTGATGCAATTCATTTACAGATTAGTAAATAGTACAATTTAAATCGCCGAGAATGTTTTAAGATAGCTTGTAACGAATTTTTGCATTTGTTACGGGGCCACGGCTTTACATTTCATTTCACATATTCCTAAACGTGGCCCTGCATTTTATTTAATTCAATCTGGTATAGCTTGCACTTGAATGCACGTTATCTGCTGTCTGAACTTGGCGTAGGAATACCAGTAATCTTTTAGTGAGAAAGTTCCGGCAGTTAGACAAGTTTTCGGTTCGACATAACTGTTTTTTAGTTCCTAAGTAGTACAGACCACCTTAACACGCTGTCAATTGCGATCATTTTGGGTTCCTGTTGAGACTCGTCAATGTGGCCATTCGGGCAATAATTTTTAGAGTAATTTTTGATCGTGTAAAAGGGCTGTAAGATTATAACTACGTAGCTTAGCTGCTTTCCTGAACGAAACAGGGTTTTTCATATCCATATCTTTTTTGTTTAGCAAATATTTGAGATGGAAACTTTTAAAATCAACAATATGTTTAATTTTTATAGCTGTAGCTTGTAGCCGACTGCAGTTGAACAAGAAAATTATCAAAAGTAGCTTATCCAGCTCTGAACATACTTATAAGCTGCGTGTTATATAGAGGTATTTCTCTGGATCATGATAGTCGTTCATTTGTATAAAAAGAAAAACTCTCCCTTAGCGATAATAGCCTAGCTATAAAACAAGTTGGATAAATTTTTTATGACAGTAGCTACTATTAAACGAACGATTAAACCTTTCCTAACATTTTCAAATACGAATTCCTTCTAATCAATAATAAATTGCTGATATTACATTATTAAAATACAAAAATTGCTATTATTTATCTCGAAGTACATCATTCAAGCCTTCTTACATAATATATTATATAAGACATAAATAGTAGTGCGCAAAATGTTTTTTGCGTACTGTGCCTACTCACTAGTCTCGATTATGTAACGTAAATTACATTTCCGATTTTAGTTGCATTAAGATCCATCCCTCCATCTTTTGTCAATTTATTTGGTGAAACAATAAGCAAACTTTTTCTTTTATTATGGTTTTATTATATCATTTGGCACCCCTAATATTATATTTTTATGTTCTCATAATAATTGCAAGGAAAATATTTGAGTTAACATTTTTTCGAGTTTCCGCACCTTGGATGCTGAATAAAATGGATAGCCGCCCTTAATATAAAGAACCTTTTATATTATTTAAAAGATAACTATTTTTCCGTAATTTGTGGTAATATTTCACTGCTATATAATTTTTTAGAAACTACACGTACCGTAATATAAAAATGTAAAGTTGTAAATCTACTCATTTTTTGCGTCTGTTTTTTAATTTAATCTGCAAATAAAATGAACAGTGAAAATTAACTTCTAGTTAAAAGAAATAATATTATAAATTATTAGCCATTATTATGCTATGACGCGCAACGATCATCGTCCTTAGAAAACTGTTGTAGTGCAAGTGGTCGACTCAGTGACAGTTGTCGCTAGCGACAGCGACATCGCTCGATGCTGTCGCCTCGAACAAACCGCACCCCAAACCATAAGTTTTTTACGTTCAAGAGGCGATTACAAGCCGTATATTTTAACACGTTTAACGATAACAATTCATTCAGGATTTTGTCTAGTTATTTTAATTATTTAATGCTCTTTAAATACTTTCTTTTTTAAATATTGCTTAACAAATTATTAAAAATAGAGCGGGAGCTGCTTAACGTTAGTTAAATTAAGACTCAAGATAATAGGATTAAAAATTTCAAACGGCTTTCGTAATTATTAAAAGCGTGAAAGATAATTAAAATTATAGAAGTTTAATCGATTGCACCATATATAAAATTTGTAACCTGTACTTTAAATTAAATAATTAATTATTGAACTAATCCTTTTGTTTTAAATGCCAATTAATATTAGAGAATTCTAATTTGTAGTGCCACATTTGGAAACAATTATTCTCTGACAAAAGTAACAAGTATACCATTTAATCTAACTACTTATAAGCTTCATTTAATGAGTTGTGTTAAGTATTTCGGATTAGCATAGTTGACCTAATCGTTTTAATTTAATTTTAGCGCTTAATCCGTTAAAATATTGCTACAATTATAAATTCCAAGGAGAAATATTGTTATAAAATTTATTAAAAATGGGCCTATTTTAAAAATTTAATTTTTATATCTGAACATGCAGATATCTAGTGAAAATTTACTACCTACATAGTTACTATACAGATGAAATTTCTCTTCCATTTCCTCTCCGTTAGTCCAAAGCCCACGCATACACCTTTAAGAACTAAATATGCTCCTATGAGTTTCTACATGACTTATTTTTAAAAAAACCTTTTGTTGTGTATTGATCAATCTCATGAGGGTGTATACAGAGTGTTCGATAAAATGTGGGCAATCTCTCGGATTTAGGTGCATTTATGAAACTCTCTGAAGAGAAAATTTACTCTTCAAATTGAGCGTTTAAAATCGATTTTTTACGTTATACTTTTTATTGTTCAGTTGTAACGAAAACTACCCCTAATGGGAGAATTGACCCAAACAGAGACCAGAGTCCGTCACAATCCGGAGATAATCTTTCCAGTTTGTTTAGCCAAAGTGCACTCACCTTAAATTTACAAGTAGGTACCCAAATATAAAACGCAATAACCTCTAACTGTTGCCCAAAATTGAACACTAAAGCCAAAAACATGTCGCTTCACACGAATTAGAAAAGATAAAATGCTTACCTCGAGCTCGTATAAGCTTACAACTTATAATTGTGCCAGGTGCTCGCTTCCAAACGCTGCCCAACGTGTGGTTTCAAAAGATGAAAATCTGGAACACTAGTCAATTTTACACATCAGAAGCACTTGATCGACTTTCGCGACACAAAACACAGCTAGCAGATCTAATGTTGGAGCTGGACCATGAGCCATGAGAGAGTTAGTGTTGGAGCTGATAAGCAAGATTGGACCATCTAGATAACAAAAGAATTCCCCACTCGTCATCCAAAACAAGAAAAATGGTCGTTAACTAGAAGTGATGGTAAACAACAACCAAAAACGTCGCCGTCGCTAACCAAATGAAGTCGAATGCTATCAGTCGACTTGCGCACCAAAAACTGAGTAATAGTTTACGCACCAAATAGTCTCTCTTATCTCCAGATGTTTTACACTACGCTTCGCTCATTTTATCAACAATCTACCCGCAAAAAATGCACGCAACAATGTTTGCTATACAATATTGCATTAAATAATATGCAGAGCCGCATCGAGGAATATTGTGAAATGCAATTCAAGAAGGAACTAAATAACAAATGCAAAAATTTGTTACACAGTAGGTTTTAAATATAGTATTATTATGGTACTTTTTTTGCAAATTTGCGTTTTTTTTAACTGACGGGGAACCTACCCACTCGTCATCGCCGATTTCGTCCAAATTCACAGTATATAACCAGGTGAGTTATTTTCTTAAGAGTTTTTCAAGTAGTGTGGAAAGAGTTTTGAATATTTTCTGGAAACGGGAAAATTAGTTGTTTTTGCGTTCCATTATAACGTGGCGGAAGTTGGATAGTATTTCCGGATGTTAAAATTTCGAGCATTGCGTCCAGAATTTTGGAGATTTGAAGATTTATGGTGTGAGTCAAACAATATTTAGTTATTTTAAGCCAAATTTGTCGATCCTACCATAAGATTAAGTTGGATGAATCGAATTTCTGAATCGAATGCCAATATGTGGTTTGAAAAATGTTGAGGTTAAAAATTGCCAATCCAGATATTAAAAACAAGAAAAATAAAGAAAAGGTATACCCAACGTTTGATTTTTTATACTAAATTTTTGCTACTTGAGTGTCTAAGCAGCAGGTTAATTTGATATGTAAATATCTGCTTAGAGGCACATGAAAAGGATTGTTGGTTATAAACTAAGTTTTTTATCAGTTCAAATTCCATAATTGAGGTGTTGAATTATTGTATCATTTATTTATACACGAAAAATGTATCCTTTGGCTGGATTGAAGTTGTTTCTGCTTATAAAAAGAGTTTTTATTGAGCGAGCAATTCACACATAGTGATTTTCTTTATTTTTCCGATCGAGTAAAATTTTTTTCGAGTTTCCAATATCATTTTTGAGCTAAGCGTGGTGGATAAATTAAGAGAATTTTCCCCATTGACTTTTTCATAATTGCGGTAGTAGATGACAATTTGTACTAAGTACATCAATGGTCTTCAACCTTTTTTCCGGTCCCAGAGTACAGGTATCCTTAGGGCTACACATAATATACCCCTGGTGGAATGCCACTGCACTATAATTATCAATCATAGTCTACAGTGCAAAATATAGTTTAATTTGTACTGCCGAGTATATCAAAATGTTCACAATGAATACTCAAATTTTTTTGCATGCAGGCATTGTGCTTTTGTACGAAAATAATAATACTCGTACTGCTAATATTTAGTATAAGGTAAACGTTTTTGCTTTCCCTAAGTTAACCAAAATTCTTGCTTATTGTCCTAGCGAGAGCATAAGAAATGTTGTTGATAACGTTTTAAAGATTAAGCTACGTTCCATTTATTTGCATAATTTTGCTAATATACTTTTAAAATACTTTTATGTTTAAATATTGAAAGAAGAGGGTAAAATTTAGGGTAAACTTATTTAAATGTACAGTAATTTTCATCCTAATGATCACAATTACTTGTCATTCCATACTAAAATTTAAACTTCTCCAATTTCCAGAATAAAACTTTGTCTGCTACATTTTATGTCTTCAACATTACGCTAATGTTAGGTGCTTTATGCTTATTTTTACATTTATTACGTACCTACAAAATGATTTACATATTTCAAAAGTATTTTGTAATAAATACTATAAGTAATAAGGGTCTTTTTTGTAATATATAACTTTTTTACTGGTGAAATTAATAATATCAATTCTAAAGATTGTAGTTGCGGATTAGGTAATTAATAATCTACAAAATAGTTTTGATCTGCTTTTTTAAAAGCTTTTATTTAACTTGGTGTGAACGTTATCCATCGTCCGTGTTTACCTGAATCCTGAACTGAAGGAAGAACGCGGTCTGCAAGAGTAGTCGAGTTTTAGGTGGACGACGATACAGATGTAAAGGTAAACCGGGCGATGATGCAATGGGGTGGTTGCAGAACGAATAAGTTGACCGTACGATAGCCGGCAACTTAACGAATAATTAATAGAAAATATAACGGTTTTATTACCGGGTGTAATAATTTAAAAAAAATAAAGAGGCGGTCATTGCCTTTACACGTTAAACCGGCGGTCCCCGTGAGTTGACGAATTTCCACTGTTAATAAAAAATAGGGCTACACAGGCACATCTAAAGGCTAGCCTAGCAAGCTGCTACCGCATGTAAAACAACAACTATAGTCCAAAATTGATCTGCGGACTACTCACCAACCCGTCTAGTCAGCATGGTGAGTTATGGCCAAAACCTCCATTAATGGAGAGGCCTACTGTCTAGGAGTGGACTGGGATAGGCTGAAGAAGTTAGTGTAACGATTTTAATGCGATGGATTTGAGTAATTGGATCGATTATGTGTGTGGTATAGTTAGCCATCTAGATTACAGTTTAAAATCTCCGCAGTAGTCAACTAATTATCTTAATTATCACGTTTAACTTATTAAATTATCTTAAAAATTAAATCTTAAAAATAAGAAAATTTAAATTTGTTAATTTAATTAGTCTTGTTTATGTATCAATTTTAAACATTGAAATGTATCAATTCATATTGTTTATATTTCTTAAGTCTTGTTTGTTAGGTATAACAATTAATAAATAAAAAATTGTCTGCCAATTCCTTATTTTAGACACAGCTTGTTTTTCTTTTAATTTGTATCCTTCTTCCTTGTGATTTTCTACTTCATGATATTTTTGATATTAGACGTTCTTCCCGCATTCTGTCAATATGCGCATTAATTAATTTAATTGGAAAATTCTTATAGCAACAGAATTTTCTTTTCTCTGTTTTTAAAAATCATGTAAGATTTGTAATTCTTTGGACTTGACGAATCAAACCACCGTCACTTCAATTATCGTTTTAAAAATTGCACTTACAACAATTTGAGCGTAAAATAAACATGATTACGAAAAATTGATTCAAAAATGTTATCTGGCACTGACGTACCGCCATCATCAATCGTTTACAGTACGTGATTTTGATTGGATCGTCATATAAATTTGCATAGCTTTAGAATGCACTTTGCACATTCATTCAAACGTACGGTACATGCCAGAAAGATTTTCCGAATAAAATCTGAATTTCTCTTTCTTAAAATCGGCGCTTGACGCCATTAAATTACAAATAATTATGGTACAATTAAAATATTTTATTTGTAATAAATTGTATACGTATCTATATTAATAAAAGAAAATTTTCGTACAAGGTGAATTTTATTTAAGTCACATTAAATCTTGTCGCAAAGGTGTAAAGTTGAAACCTAGTAATAAAACATCTGAGATTAGTTTAGTTGGCCATAGCGAGGAACACACTTTATTGGTCCTTCGGGACTTACCTGTTCATGGCCCGCTTTGCAATTAAGATCTTTAAACCTATAAATTAACGTAACGCACTTTAGGGATGGTTATTCATTTTATAGATATGCATAATTATTGTTAGAATTCCGAATTAATAAGTATCTACCTATTTACTTTTGTCGAGCAACTCGAACAATCGTTGAAATCGATATCCCGAAAACTTATGGGTATGTTTGACTCAAAAATTTATATTTAATGTAATTTATTTTGCTAAAACTTCTTTGGAGACATAAAAACTTTATACTAGGTCATTATCACTTATGTGTTGTTGTTTCAAGATAGCAAACATTGCAAAGTACTTTGCAACTGCTCTAAATGTCGCGTCGTAGAGGAAAACTTTTCGGTCGGATTAAAACATAAAACTCGAATCACCCAAAAAGTAGGTGCATTAAAAGTTTCAAACTGCAGAATCAGAATTTGAAAGTGTATTTAGTTTATAAATTATACCTATAGCTTAAATAATTATTGTATGTAGGTACAACAATATAACATTATTATATGTTGCGGAATTGTTGTGGTCAACTGTTTTTAAATAACTTTTGTTTTTCAAACAATTTTAAAATTCCTTTCAAATCAAATAATTTGAGTTTTTATTTTTTTAGGAGGATTCGCTCTTTCAAGATTTTTAATAGATTCACTTATGTATAAGTAATTAACTTTTAGAAATCCAAATTTTGCAATAATTTGTAGTGAAGAGCAAAACTGCTATTTTTAGTTGTTAACAGGGAATTATGACCGGGCGGAGCTAATGTGCAGTAACGAATATTCGTCCGGATGCGTTTATGTTTTAACTTGATGGAATTGGGTGTCACGCGTTCTCCCTCCACATTAAAAGCGCAATATTTTGACTTTTCCCGGTCAAAATTCCTTGGGCTAACTTTACTGTAAATAAAAATAACAGTTAAAAATAACAGATATTATTAATATGTTATTTTAAAAACAAAACTGTTTCTTATTGTATCATTCAAAATAATTATGTTACCTATGTACCCAGAGTGTTACATAGTAAAACCACAAGTATTTCAGAAAATTGTTTATTTTTATATGACCTTAAGTTTAAATATCTTATGTGCATGTTCTATTGTGACGTTTTTTTAATGAAATTTAAAAGAAAAATATGAATTTTTAAGTTAATTTTATTTAACGTTATTTTTATGGATAGAGGAATTAACGCACATGACTGAATCAACGAGATTTCCACGGTTTACTATTACTAATCTGTGATAATGGTGAAAAGATTTTCACAAATCCTTTTGTCGCTCAATTTGTTGGCCAAAGTTGATGACATTGGTGGTATAAGACATACACCATGTACTCGACCGCGTAAGGCCACGCGCTTGATTTCGGGCCTTGAAAAATTATACATATTTAATAAACAGTTTTCTATAAATTAAACAAAAACTTAACTAAATGTTAAAATATTAGGATTTTAACTTTAAGTAAAGAACACAATACGAGAAATTTTATTTAAAAACACTTTAAAAACGTCTTTTATTCCAAATGACAAAGTAGAACGAGAAAATAGTTTGAAAATATGAAAAAGAATGCAAATATGGAGAGGGGGGTGCAAAAACGTGGAGTTTTTACGAAAAAGTTGAAAAATATAGCAATTTATTTCAAGGTTATTGCCCATCATCAGTCGCAACTAAACCGATAAAAAGAACAAAAATGAAAAAATTGATCGGAAAAATAATAATCGAAGCAAAAATGTGAAAACAAATTTGAAAAATTCACAAAAAATGGAAACTAAGAAAAAATGCAGGATTATAATATACTTATTTATTAATATACAATTTATCGGTTTAGTTGCGACTGATGATGGGCAATAACCTTGAAATAAAGATCTTTATATCGCAATAACATTAATTTTTACCTAAAATTTGCTATATTTTTCAACTTTTTCGTAAAAACTCCACGTTTTTGCCCCCCCCCCATATTTGCATTCTTTTTCATATTTTCAAACTATTTTCTCGTTCTACTTTGTCATTTGGAATAAAAGACGTTTTTAAAGTGTTTTAAAATAAAATTTCTCGTATTGTGTTCTTTGTACTTAAAGTTAAAATCCTAATATTTTAGCATTTAGTTAAGTTTTTGTTTAATTTATATTTTACAACACATACTAATATCACACCTATTTCTTGAAATTTCTTTTTAAGATTTATTCTGTATAAAAGTTTTCTAGCTCTGAAAATATCCATTTTGCACCACATTTTCAAAAAAACTTCCCGAAATATACTCCCTGATCCCTCGCCCTCCGGCCAACCTCGTGTCCGACCCTTCAATCATACATAAAGGTACGTGCAGAGTAAAAGCGGGTTGCCGGTTTCAGATTATCGCTACCAACAATCCCACGTAGTAATTAAATGCAAGTGCTCACAGTGTAATCAGATATATCGGAACGGGTTTCTCGAACCAGCTTGCTTGTTTGTCGGAATACAGTGCGCATAGTAAACGCGGTTTTTGTATAAGCGCCGACTTTTGCTCATAATTCAATGTAAAGAGATGGGAGTGATCACGTGGTTATAAGCAAGGTCGAATCTCGCTGGTAGCCTGCTGCCTATATTTAAAAGAATGATTTGTTCATTGTTTGCTAGCAGGTACCCGCTTTGTTGCTTTCAATCGTTAAATAAATTAATTCAATATTTGATTTTGAAACTTTATATGTAATAATATGTACATTATCTACACCGTAAATTAATTTATTGTTACTATTTTATAAATAAAATAGTAAAGAGACGGTCGGAGCATAATGGTAGAATAAGTTGACTATGAACGCTAAATGCCCGGTTCGAATCCGGGTGAAGTAAGAACTTTATTCTGGCCGTCTCTCTGGTCCTCCAGGTTGGGGGTTCTACGTCGGGCTTGCTCCTCGTCTAGGTAAAAAATGTAAAATGCTAACAAACCAAACACCAATTCGCAAGGTTGGTAGTTAGGTATCGGATAACGTCGCAAGACGTTTCAAAACCGACTATATAATAATAATTTTATAAAAACCCGAAATAAATAAAAAAAATCATTTTCATGTGACAGGTGCAATAATAATTATTAGTACAAATTCGATAAGTGTTTCAATTTCTACTAGTAGGTATTTTCAATAATTTGCAAATTACTTTTTCCTAAAATTTAACACAATTTGAAAAGACATAAGTTAAATCTACGACCTGGTCGGCAAACGAGAGAGCAAGCGGTATCAAGTTTCTTAATGGCATGCATATTACTAATATTTTTTAAGTAAAAATTATTGATTGAATATTTTCCACTTCTAATAAATTAAGATGTAATTGATTTGCATCGCTAATTAGTATGCACTAAATTTTAAATAAACATCAAAAACCGTATCAATTTTAAGTATCTACATAATAATGTAATTTATTTCCAAATTTATATAAAAATTAAATAATCATAAAAAGTGTTAATAAACTTTGGATAAAGAAATGCATGTATTCAAAATGATACAATAGTATTAGATTACAAGTATGCGTAGGTGCACGTGCAGTAGTTGTCGTCTTTGGCGTGGGCGCGGCGCGGCGCCCGTCTGTCTGCTGGCGCTGATGAAAAGTATTCAATTACAGAAATAAACGTTGCATTTGTATGTAATAGATTCGCAACGAACGTGTTACAATTTAGCTTCTTTAATACGCAGCAAAAACAAAGATAGATGCTACGATGCTTGTTATATTTAAATAACAGTTAATGTAAGCGGGCAAAACCGGCGTTTACTCTGCTCGGAACAAGCTATCGGCTTACTGGTAATAAGCTCGCTGAAATGAGCTTGCTGGCTACCCGCTTTTACTCTGCACGTACCTTAATAATATGAAAAGGCTTCGCCAATTTATTTTGCGTTCACTACAAAATTGGGTTACGCCGCCACTGGTTGATAATATAATAATAATGAAGATCTCATCAGGTATCATCTTAATTTATTTATTTTTACACTGTTACCTTGATTATTATAGATTATCTTTAATCATATTACTAATCGTTATAAAATTTTACATAGGCACTTTTAGGAAATATATTTATTCGTTTATAATATTTTAGATGGAGCAATTAAATTTAAACTAAAAAATTGGTGTTTAAGACTGTTAGGAAAGTTGTTTAGTAGACAATAAAAAAGGAATGTGGTGAATTTTTAAGTTTCTTGCATGGACCTTCAAAAGTATTTTGCAATGCAATATTTCTTAATAAACAAAAAACTCAAGAAAATTAAGTTTCGCTTATTTTATACTTATATTTTTACCTATATCTATTATGTTAATTTTTCACCAGTAAAAACTCATAATATTTTATAAATTTTAATTCAGTATAATAAATATGTATTTTATATGGTCTAGAAAAGATATCACAATGAATCGCAATGCCGGGTTCAGCCAACGCGGGGTCCATAGCAAATGTTGTCGAGGAGCCCTCATATTTGTTGAATAACATGTTTTACCCTTTCCTAACTAAAAACGTTCTTTTCCCAGGAAGGGGGAACAAGAATGACCTTTTTAGTACTACCCTTTCCTTAAAATAAAAACATTTTTCTGCCGGGCGCGGTGCCCGCAGCATTTACTATAGGGTGTTTTTTAGCTGCATGAGAACTTTCAATAGGGATAACAATTGAATCAAGATTGCTATGGAAACAGTTTTTTGACATTTGTGTTTAGCAAGGTTTGGCATTTGATAATGCATAGATTGACCATTGAACAACGCTCACAGATTGGGCTCACAACCAATTGGAAGTGGATCCATTTTTTTACCGTAAAATTTTGTTCAGTGACGAGGCACATTTCTGGTTAAATGGGTATGTGAACAAACAAAATTGCCGTATATGGAGTGAGACCAATCCGGGACATTATCTTGAGACTCCATTGCATCCATTAAAATTGACTGTTTGGTGTGGAATTGGATGCCAACGGCATCATTGGTCCATATGTCTTTCGAAATGAGGAAGGAGCTACCGTTACGGTGAATGGTGTGAAATATCGACACATGCTCAATACATTTTTGTTTCCAAAACTTCAAGAGCTAAACATTGACAACTTATTGTTCCAACAGGATGGTGCTACGTGCCACACAGCGAACGAAACCATCAATTTATTGAAAGGACAATTTGGTGACAACGTTATTTCAAAACGTGGTCCTATCAATTGGCCTCCAAGATCGTGTGATTTGACACCTCCAGATTATTTTCTGTGGGGGTATGTTAAATCCATGGTTTATGCTAACAAACCAACAACTCTAGAAGCATTGGAGGCTAATATTCAGCAAGCCATTTATGAAATAAAGCCAGAAATATTGGAAAAAGTGGTCAAAAATTGGACTGAACGGATGCGCTTCGCAACCATTAGTCGTGGTGGTCACATGACGGAAGTCATGTTCAAATCATAAATGCCTTTAACTGTACTTTCAGAAAAAAATTATAACCAAAACATTCCGTCAGGTTTTTAATGTTTTATTTCATTTTGAAGTTCTCATGCAGCTAAAAAAACACCCTATACTTCTACTACTGTGTTAATCCAGCCCTGATGAATCCTACATTGCATAAAACAATTTTTATTGTACCTACATTATTTGTAGTTGTTAGCTCACAGTAACCAACATCAAATTCAGGTATAAATTCACCATAATCATGACTCGAAGATATTATATTTATTAAAGAACAGTCAACGGAATTTGATAGATAACATTAAAATAAAGCGTTTAAGGTGCGGTTTAGCCAAGAATCGATTTTAAAGCAATTGATTTTTACGAAAATTTCGACCTTCTTGGCGCATTCTATTAACAGTCCGTGTACTTTTACCTAGTTTTGTTACGGGGCGTGACTAAAGACCGCGGCTGCAGTAGTAATTCCGACGTGTTCTAAGCACTAGGATATGAACGTTGTTTACACTTCATGCTAACTTGCATATAATTAAAGCTTACTATTCAAAATTCATAATTTTTGAAGGTGTGGAATTGTGAAATATTTTTTGTTTTAACTTGTAGGGATTCCAAAGCAGAATCATGTCAACATTTTTTTAGAGTAGCACGAAAATGCTAACGTGGTTAAAATGCAATAGACTCCAAGACGTCACAACTTTGAATTGAATTTTGCATTTTTGAAGATGTTGCAGGCGGAATTTTGAGATGATCTTTTTTTTAACTTGTAGGGATTCCAAAGTAGAATTTTGTCAATTTTTTTTTAGAGTGGTACCAAAATTCTAACAGCCAAATATTTTTTTTTAACATTTATCAATTCTTATTTTGTTGAATTTAATCGCGAATGAATTCTAAAAAAATATTTTTATATTTGTTGGGTAATTTTAGATTTTTCTGAATTTTTTGAGATTTTTCGGATATGTCTTAGTACAATAAAAATGACAAAATATGAAGCGACGTGAAAAAACCGATTTTTCCTTCTAAAATCAACAGGAATTAAATTAGAAGGCTGAAATTTTGCACAGACTGTCTTTTTACATAACAAATTGTGTAAAAAATTCCCACCATAAAATTCCAAAAAGGCATTTTTAACATACTTACTCTGCCAAACCCTTTGACATATATTTGTTGGCTTTAAGGTATTTTTTTAATAAGTTAGACTGTCTCAGATATCCACATTTTCTAAGATTCCGGTTGGGGTGGTGGAAGGCATTCAGAGATATTTTCAATGAGTGGACTGTCTCCGAGATCCTGATTAATTAGTTCCATGCATTAAAAAGATTGCAACATAACTAAGAAGTACTTTAATGATTAATTTTTCATGTTTGTATTAGCTATTTTTAATTCTTGATGACCAAAACGTTCAAATGAGGGTGTCTTTGAGACGTGAGGCGTAAGAGGGGAGGACAAGAGGTCATTCTTACGGTCGAGGGGTTGGTTGAGGACTCTTGGACCATCGGGGGTTGAGAGAAGAAGTAGAGAAGACGCTTGTCATGTAAACAAATATTGATATCTGATAATTGTTAATAAATCTAAGTTGAGTTAAAGTGAATTTTATTTGAACCTGAGTTTGTTCTTGTAATTCGAGTCGTGGCTTTTATTTGATTAAGCAGTGGCTTGTGAATTACAACTTGCTCGTGTTTATTCCTGTTAACAGAACAGTTGAGTTCCCTTTCAGTCGTCTATTCATTAAAAAGATCTCAGAGCGCCTTCCACCGCCTCAACCAGAATCTTAGAAAAAGGATGAATATCTGAAAAATATACCCCAGAGTCAACAAATAACCTAAATGTGGATATTAGAAAAATCGTGATCTCTGAGAGGTAGGCGGGGCTAATCTTATAATTACTTTCCAGTTTTTAGCAAAAATTTAGGCCCTATTTGCAATAATCCGCAAAATTGTTGTTTCATATTTGCTTTTGGACTGTTTTCTATCATCCTTTACTTCGGAAATTTTTATCTATGGTGCTGTCCTCCAAATTCATTTAAAAAGTAATAATTTTGCAATGTCTTAACTTAAACTTTTCATTTTACTGTGTTCAATTAAATTATGGTCAATAAAGTAGATTAATATTCTGCATAATACACTTGATTATTTTTTATTTATTGATGCATAAAAGTAAGACTTGACATCATAATGAGGGGTACATAATTAACAATAATTAACATGCTTAATCTAATCATAAAAGTTAACAAAAAGATAAAGAAATATGAATGTGATCACAAAGATCTCCTTTATTACACTGTAATATAATACAGTTAAAATAAAAAAAACAATTTTTTATCTTCATTTTAATAAATACAATAAACTACACCTAAAACATATTTATTGTGTTTTTTTATCATCTTCTATTGCACTAATTTTTTGCGCGCCACCTTCTTGTCGTAACTGATCTTCCCCTGTATATCCAAATTCATTACGTCGAGTCACATCTACTCTATATATCCAACGTTGATACAGGAAAATCAGAAAAACTATGTCATCTCTAAAACAACCCAACCTATACATGGTGGGCATTTTAATAACAAAAGCGAACATGTCATCGATGAATGTGTTTAAAAATTTGTAGGTCAGCATACGCCACGGTAAATGAGCTACCGATTTTAATTTGTAATTGATGAACAATTGTGGAGTCATCATAATAAAACCAAATGTAAGCAAAAATCCATAAAGCATACCCAGTACAAAGGAATACCACCCCCTGTGTTCCAAATATAGCAGAGAATAAACACCATACCCGGCTAATAATGGAAAACATAACCAGGATAGATACTTAAATGCGAGTTCGTCGTAAAGTCGAGTGCTACTCTGTACATAGGAACCTTTATCTGTAAAAGTGATCCAACCGTTAACAAATTTAATATCAATTACTTTATTAATTTTCCACAATTCGATACCCAAACCGATGAAGCAGCTGATTTTAATTACGGTGTTGGTGTCATTATCCAAAACGTACAACAAGACAATAACCGATTGGAAGACACCGAATAGAACGGAGCGTACTGATAAACCTTCCAGAGAATTACGGTTATTCCAAAATTGAATATCATTCTTGAAGGCCAACAGCTCAAACACCGAGTGTAATATGGTAACAAAAACGGTAATACCCAACAAATAAGGGTTTGTTTCCAACAGGGTTTCCTTAAGAGTATCCTGTTCTTCGTCAGTCTGTTCGTTCTCGTTATCACCGAACAAGTTCCACTTCTGTTTGGACATTTGAGCCGCATACAACTGCCACTTGAAGAGTCCCACCGGTTGGAAGGTAATTTGGAAATTTAACGTCTCATTTAGTGGTTTATAATCTCGTGCCATGTTCCAAAAATTGTTAGCAAACAAAACCGGCTTGTAACTTTTCCCATCGTCTGTAAACTTGATGTATTCATCTAGAGGTGCTGGCACCGAACCATAAGTCCAGTGGGTAAAATCGGTCACCAAATTTAAGGTTATATTAGGATGCCAGTGAGATACGATCAAACCCTCTTTAATGTCCTCTAACCCATCAGTCTCCCCGGTTAACAAATTTTTGGTCTCGCTCTTCTTGAGCTTTTTAAACTTATTTAACTGCATTTTAACGTAACTCACCCGGTTTTCAGCGTAATTATTCGAATTTGGATCAGGATGTTCGCCCATTTTAGTCAAATATGCGTGTAAGTACAAGGAACCATTATTCTTAAGGTGGTCATTTATCACTATCTCCTTTTCGTACATGTGAATACCGTCGTTATCGTCCCCGGAAGTCCAGTCCCCGTACTCCAAGTTATTCTTCATCCAAAACAGTGAATTCGCACCAAACGTGTTTACATCACCTTCGCACAGATAAATATACAACGATAATTTGGTGCCGTTAGCAAACAAATTTTGCGCCATTTGTGCTGGGGCACCGGTAGGATTGGTTGGTGTGGCTGGCGTGCTTCGGGAGCGGAAAAACGATGTTATGAAATAAATTATAAGGGCACGTATGATTAACGATTTAGTTATCGCAAAAAACGATTCCATTCTGCTGGGTTGTCGCAGTAGAGCTGCATCGGTCTAAAATGTAATTAATTAAATTTCGATTTCCTGCAGGATAATTTTGCTACTTACGTTATTCGTTGGTGCATTTTCTTCGTTTGAATTATCTTGCACTTGGTTTGCAACGGCATTGGAAACCGAATCACTTGGATTCGTATTTTCACTCATTTTTCAACCTTTTTTTTGGAAAATCATTCGGAACTTACACTCATGAATCGGTAAGTCACATTTATTATTTAGGGAATTTCATAAAGTAAACGTCATGCCAATGCTGCCATTCGTTTTTCATAGGAGGGGGATCGATTATTACAACTTTTGTTCGAAATTCTTATCTATCTATCTAAATCGACATTCTTGTAATTTGTTTGCTATTTACTTAATTTAATGGTGATCGTAATGTTTCTTCCTAAATTAAACTATTAATTTCACTTTTTGTTATACAGGGTGAATCAATAGTAGGTGCCTTTCAGATGTTTCCCTTCATTCCTTCACTCTTTACAGTCTTATATGCTAAGTACTCGGTTCGACTCTTGGTGAAGTAAGAACTTTATTCTGGCCGTCTCTCTGGTCCTCCAGGTTGGTGGTTTTGTAAAATACTAACAATCCAAACGCCAATTCAACGAGGATGGTAGTTTGGGGATCGAACAACGTCAAAGACGTTTTAAAACCGACTATTATACATAATATTATGATGAGGAGTACAGTCTTATCTTTTATCTACTGCCTGCTTTATACTGTGAATATAAACAGCTAGAACGTATAAAATATAAGAAGTTAATATTATAAACTATAATTGCGTAGATTAGAAATAAGCTATCATCAGCAAGATGGGTGCCGCATTTGTTAACTGATGATCAAAAACCTTGGCCGGAATAGTGGCAGAAGTCAGAATAGAGATTTTGAGTAAACAGCGCAAAAGGTGTTGTTTTAAAAGCAATAATATATGCATATTTTGCTATAAAAGGTTTTCTATTCATTTTAGAGTTGCGCCACTATTTTAGTTCAATTAAGCGCCCAAAAATCTACTTAAATCAATAAAACATGAACACGAAATTTTTCCACTTGTGCCACTATTCCGGCCAAGGTGCGATGTGTGACAACTTCAACGCTTGGTTTAGAATTGTTTCAAGCTAATCCAAGCGAAGTTTTCGTCGATTTATTACTGTTGATGAAACATCGATTCAACATTACACACCAGAAACCAAGAAGCAGTCGAAATAATGGGTAGAAGCCGGTGGAAGTGCTCCAAGCAGTGGCGGCTCGTGACATTATGAGCAAGTGTGCTGCAATAGGGAACTTCAAAAAGGGTGGGGGGGGGCAATTGTTTTTAGTAATTATTTAAATGATTTTTTCGGAAAACATGCGGAAAAATGTACTTTCCGAACCTCTTCCTGAGGTCGGAAACGTATTCTTATATATTAGAAACTATAGTGGACATTTACCAACCACAAAATAATTGGCAGTTCTGCAGCTCTGCAGCACATAGGGAATAACCGCCACTGGCTCCAAGGAAGGCAAAACAAGGTACCATCAGCCGGGAAGGTTATGGCAGCTGCTTTTTGGGATGCATGTGGCATAATATTTGATTACTTGGAAAAAGGAAAAATAATAACAAGACTATAATATTATAAATCATTACTGGATTGAATTTACACCTTGTGATTATTTCCTCTTTTCAAATTTGAAAAAATGGCTTGCTGGAAGATTTCAAACAAATGATGAAGTAATTGTAGAAAGTTTGTACGATTACTTCATCATTTGTATGAAATCAATCATTTTTACCATGCTCCTTAGCACCGCTCCTACTCCATAACAACTGGCATCACAAGCTATCACGATCGGTACTTTTGCATCGTAATGTCCCAGTACGTTACTTTGGCAAATCTGGCGTTTACTCCATTCGAAATGTTCTTCGCATTTCGGAGCTCATACAAATTCTGAATTTTTTTCTAATAACCAATACAACGGCTTAAGTTGTGACGATAACATTGGTATAACCTTTGAATAATAATTTAATAAACCCAGATACGCATACGCCCAAATTCAGTAACAATTTTCGGTTACGGCGCTTCCATAATTGCCTTAATTTTGCTCGATGTTGGGAATACCTTCCTTACCAATTCGATGACCCAAATATTCGAGACTTTTTTCGAAAAATTTGCTGTTACCCAACAATATCGACCAACATCCTGCATTCATTCATATCTTTGCCTGTAATGTAACCAAAATATCATCCAGGTAACACTTCACCTTTGGAATCCCCATTAATATGCGGTCCATCACTGACTGAAAAATTGATGGCGTGGTAGACATACCAAAAGTTAATCTTGTATAGCGAAACAGCCCCATATTAAGTATTAATAGTCAACAACTCTTGAGATTCTTGTGCTACATTGACTTGAATTAAATTTTGTATAACCAGTTGCATAAGTTTACGTGCATTCGACTATTATAAATTAAATTACGTTACGCTAAATTAAATTTCTTGCATAATCCGACCGTTAGCCTATTACCGCGAATACCAATCTTCCCACTAACGAAGCAAATATAGGAATTTACGAAAATTGTACCGGTAGATACTGCTTCAACGGGTGGCGTTTGAAAATTCAATCGTATCTTCGTCCCACATTGGAATATTAAACCTAATTTACACCCAGTACGTGTACCTGGTTGATAATTCGTAAACCGACACATTAGGCATTTAATTTTCGAATGTGGGTCGACACAATAGTCGGTAGATGGTGGAGGACACAAACAATTCGGCACCGGCGACTCTGTACCAAAAGAGCGGATTTTTAAGACCATTTCTGTCACATTTTTTGAGGAACTTACGTTAGTGTCAGGAAACGATATTTTTTTAATGAGGGGACCTTTGAAAGAGAGATCCACCGGTCGAGCTTAGGTTAGTGTTGAGAAACGATTATTTTGTAATGAAAACAATAATTATTTTCCAACTGGTGCCGAATTTTCCCGGTACCGAGTGGTCGTGTACCGGGTTGGTGGGGAGGGGGTTAAACTTAGAATTCAAATAGTGTATTGGTTTTGAACGTCCCCATTTATTTTTGAAACGAAATAAACACCTGGTATGTATTTATGCAAACACAAAAAAAAAACAAATTAAATTAACTCATTAGAATGGTTGAAATAATAAATAATTTATTTTGAAATAGGTACATACTAAAATAAAATTATTTTGTACAATTTTTATATTTTCCATTGTTTCATGAACAGAATAAATTATTCACATTTACAACTCTTCACCTCGGTTTCGTTTTGCTAATTTTTTTTGAAAAATTTCGGTTATATTTCCATCTACATTTGGTATAAGTGCATCGGTTCGAATTGCCAGCTGAAATAAATTTTTCGATTTAATTAAACATTTTCATTTTATGGTACAACTACCCACATGAAGAGCTGGGAATTATTAAAATTACAAAATGCCCTTCAGTGCCATCTTGGCTTTTAATGTACAGATAAAGTGACTCTATTGGCTTAAAATACTAAAAATACAAGTCAATACTGTGCTGTTAATAATACATGAGTTTAAGAAACATAATTAGATAAAACATAACTTTTGGTACAGGTTTAAAATTTTAAAATTAATTTCGAAGCAATAATTGTCTTCAAATATGACCAATCACAGCGCTGATAGAGCTGGTCACATTATTTCTTCAAAACTAATTTGAATTTCAAAATTTTAAGCCTGTACCAAAATAGTTTTAGGTTTTATCTACAGAATCTTTTTTTAAACATTTAAAAATATTTATTATTAACAGCACAATCTTGACTTGTTCAAGAACGTCATTTTAAGCCACGAGAAAGTAACCAGAAATATTTACATATTCTGTCTTTCTTTACTATTTATGCCAACTCTGTCCTCAGGAAGCGCATAAGAGTGAGTGGCACCTCAAATATAATAAAACCTTACAAGGAGAGGCTACCAATTCACCGATTTCATTTCTTTTCACTGTACATGTAAATCATAGCTAGGACATCAATAGCTCCAAATTATAAGATGCGCTGTTCAGTCATTTCCGAGAAAAAAGATTAAATTCTTGCTCTAAATTCAGAAACCAATCGGAGCTTGCCAAAAGTGCATCTTATAATTTGAAGCTATTGAAGTCCTAACTATGGCGTACACGTACAGTGAAAATAAACTTCGTAGCCTCTCCTTGTTGGTATGTTCCACCAGTCCCCCTATTAATTTAATAAAATCTTACCTCAATACTTTGAAGCAAACGAACTTCTTGAGCATGTGTTATTAAACTGGACACTTGACAAGATTCTGGACTACTTAAACGACCAACTTTCCCAATTCCGTGTATGTAATCGGCAGCATGAATGGGAAAGTCGTAATTTACGATATGATCTACGTCACATATATCTAAACCTTTACCTGCCGAGTTTGTACATACTAATATATTATTGGGTCCATTTATAAAACTATTCCACTGTTCGATTCTCGTCCAATGGTCCATTTTTCCGTGAATATGCGAACACTCTAAACTGTTCCTTTTTAAAAGTTGCGTTATCCAACTGCAGATTTCGTTACGATTTGCAAACACTATTAGAGAATTTTTTGCAGATTTGGCTGTCTGCAACAAGAGATGAGGTTTTGCAGAATGCCTTACTCTTGAGAAACGTTGTGTTATATTGTTTAAAGATTTGTGTAGTAGGGGGGAAGTTACATAAGTAAATTGCTTTTCTTGATTCAACACTGCTGGCAAGTTTTTAGGAAAAGTTGCACAGACCAGAGTTAATTGAGATTTTGAGACAGCGCGCGTTAAACTAGCTATTTCACTGTTGAAACTGTTATCCATCAAAGTATCTGCTTCATCCATTACAGTAAAAGCTACATCTTTCAAGCGATACAATCTGTTCGCATGCAATTTTTGTATCACACCTGGCGTACCAATTAACAAATCCACTCGTGAAAATTCAGATGTAAACAATATCTTTTTTGTATTTCCTCCAACTAATACTTTCACATTAAGGCCAACAGAACTTGCCAACGCTTCCGCAACAGATGCAACTTGGTAAGCCAATTCTCTTGTGGGTACTAAAACTAACGCCCTTGGTGCATTCTGTTCCTCGCTCTTTTTTCCAATCAATTCCTGAATAATGG
Source organism: Rhagonycha lutea (assembly GCA_958510855.1). Classification (NCBI taxonomy): domain Eukaryota; kingdom Metazoa; phylum Arthropoda; class Insecta; order Coleoptera; family Cantharidae; genus Rhagonycha; species Rhagonycha lutea. The sequence goes on along the minus strand of OY294040.1, from coordinate 13,104,563 downwards.
GCAATAAATAAGCCAAAGTCTTACCACATCCAGTTTCGGCAGCTAGTATCGCATTTTCTCCTCTTCTAATAACATCGATGGCTTCTTTTTGGTGGGAAGTCAATTTAGATATATTTTGTAATTGTAACGACTTTTTTAACTGTTCATCTAGGCTAACATCACTTAACAAAACGCATGGGATGTTCCTCAATCCTTGAGGATTAGGATACACAACAAAATAATCACCAATAGATTTATGGTCTTCCCAGTTCTCAGAAGCCAAATTTATCTTACCATATTTATCATAAGTTTGTCCTAAATAGTGGTCAAATCTCTTGTCTTTACATTTTATTAAATAACGCTTTTCTTGCACTTTGGTTTTAGGAACTGCATTCGAAAAATTCGCTTTCGAAGAAAATGAATTTAATAATTTGAATCGGATTGTGGTACTGTTAGCGTTTGATAAACATAATTTATTGCAAAGCATTTCAAAATAATTGTAGAACGTACAAAATAATTATTTACACTTAAAAATCTTCGTGTTCTAAAATCAAGGTTATGTTTGACATAACAAACGTGCGAATCTGTCAAGCAACCATAAATGTTACAGAACCGGATTAAGGTAATAGATTTAAAAATTTTATATTTATGCAATGTGCATGTCGCAGCAGAAAGTAGAAAGTAGAACAATGCGAGTGCTGGAAAGGCAGATATTGCGCGCAATTCTGGGCCCAAAAGGAGAGGAGAACGGCGAATACAGACCGCTAATGAATCACGAAATAAAGGGTGCAATAAAGGACGAAGACATAGTGAAGTTCGTGAAGTTGCAGAGATTGAGATGGATGAGCCGTAATCATGAGAAGCAAGACGAGAATATAGAGAAAAAATAACTTTATGGAAGCCAATCGACGATAGAGCACGAGGAAGACCAAGGGCGAAATAGTGGGACCAGGTGGAGAGCGATGGATAAAGGTACAAGATAGGAGATATTGGAGAGCAGGTGCGGATGGGGCCGTCGGGATACCGGGAAATTTCCCGGTGGGCCGTCGGTCCGTAGGACCGTGGGCCGTCGGTTGTGGGACCGTGGGCCGTCGCGTCGGTCAAAAATTTGTCACGGCTCGGCTGTCGGCCGCGTTGACGGCCATTGGCCCATTTCTAACTAAACATAATGAAATATAATATCAACTTTAGAATTTATCAATAATTATTTGTTTGTGTTTTCCCATGGATATCCTAATAAATAGTTATATCGTAATTAGAGACAGGATGGTTAGGCAAAAACAGATCTGACTTAGGAGAAGTTATAACGTTAAAACCAATCAAAACGTTTATTAGCGTTAATAAACTTTCTCTATTGGTGACTTATATGTTAGGACTCTTCCTAAGTCAATTTTTTAATGTTACACTATCTTTAGCTATCTGCCAAACTGATAAATTTTCTAATTTTTTTTAAACCACGTTGACCTTGAATTTTCAAAAATTTTCGCCTGCGGCGCTTAAAAAGAATTCCGCCACCCTCATGCGCCCATAATTTGCCCGGCCATACACACCGTTTACCCTACCTTCATTTTCGGTCTGGCTATATGGGCCTACTTTGGCATACCAATTTTTACATTCATTGCCCATTTCGCAAGTAGCTTGCGAGAGATCGTTTTCAGATAATAAATAAGAATCATTCAAGTTGATGAATATAGAAAAAAACTTGATGAATGACATCGACAATAACAGCAGCAAATTAATGAAAGATGCACTTTTATTTTAATTTTTTCGCAACGAGAGGGGGACTCCGCCCCTTTCAAAAAATTTTCGCCTACGGCGCAATTTTGGACTGTGACGATTGCATTTTTGGGCCGCCGACTCAAATTTTCCGGTAACTTTTTGATAGCCCATCCGCCCCTGTTGGAGAGGCGGTAACACATGCAAAACTGTAGAACATCTCTGGAAGAACCTAACATATTGAAATCGAAACATGTTATTTGGGGGGTTAATCCTCCCCTTCATACGGATTTGACCTAAAAAAACCGTTTTAGAATCACTGCTTGTAGTTCATATCATAACCTCTTTTGTTGACATTTCATCATATTTTGTATTCTAACCTAAGTTTTAAGAGCAAGGTTTGCTCTGCGTGATAAAAAAATGTTTATTAACAAATTGTGTTTGTTAAATTGCGAATTGCAACTCGCAAATCGTTTTAAATTAGCAAATTCATTATACGTGAGGGCAAACTTTTGTACAGAAGCATCAAATTCGGAAGATAAACGTGTGATAATAAAATGTAATCGAAAGCAATTAAACCATTATTCCGATCAAACGTATCATAAATTTAAGGAAATTCCTTTGGCCACCAAAGGATGGAAGCATATTAAATCAAAGGGCGACAAGTTTACAGTTTATCCCAATTTAGAGTCGGTGCATACGCCACCGAACATACCGTTAAGTGAAGTAGCTTTAGATGAATATTTAAAAAGGGGTCTACAAATGTTAGGTATTGAAGAATTAACTGCCTTTCAAAACGAAGCCCTTCACGTTATTGGAAGAGGAGATCATACGTTATTAGCTGCCGAAACTGGTTGTGGTAAGACTGTGTCCTATTTGTTGCCCCTTTTTGAACAGCTCATTGGAAAACAATCACAAGAATTTAACACACCCAGGGCTATAATTATTGCACCAAACCGAGAATTGGTGAGTCAAATTGGATCCGTTGCGATGACTTTGGGGAAAAGTGCTGACGTAAGGGTGAAAGTTGTGGTTGGTGGAAAAACTGGGAAACAGTTATTAAATCCAAGTTGCGAGCAAGTGGATTTATTGATTGGTACACCAGGTGCGATGAGGAAACACGTTCGTTCTGGTTTTTATCATTTACAAAATGTAGCTCTTACCGTCATAGATGAAGCGGACACTCTAACGGATGACAGTTTTATCGATGAAATGACCTCGATAATAAACGCGATACCAGAAAGTCAGTTGACTTTGGTTTCCGCAACCTTACCAAGAAGTCTACCGCCAATATTGCAACCCTACGATGCACAATTCACTCACGTGACGTCACCATTATTACACAAAGTGTTGTGTAATATTACACAACATTTTTATCGAGTAGGATCTGATCAAAAGTCTGATAAACTTTTAGGTTTGGTTAAAGGCAGTTCTAGCAAAAAGTTGATTTTTGTTAAAGACAATTCAACATGTTTTTGGATTTCAAAGTATTTGGCAACTTGGAATGTGGACTGTGTGCGGCTTAGTGGAGATATGAAATCGGACCAAAGGATTAAACAGTGGAATACATATTTAAAAGGAGATACGCCCATATTGGTGGCCACCGATGTGGGTTCCAGAGGGTTAGACACCACAGAAATTTCGCATGTTATAAATTACGATTTTCCTTATTATGCAGCTGATTATGTACACAGAATTGGTAGAACTGGTCGTATAGGAAGTCCTAATTTTTGTAAAGTAACAAACTTGATATCGAATTTGAGAGAAATTCAATTAGTACAGAAAATTGAGGTAAGCATACGATTCAAAGTCTTGTAGTTAGAAGATTTTTTTGTGTCCCCTGATGGGCAAGGTTATCACTACATGTAACACACCTCTGATTGGTTCATGTATTTATTAATAATATAAAAAAAAGCAAAATTATAACCCTATCCACTAGAGAGCGCAGAAAACCATTATCTGAGAACTAAGTTCTCAGAATATACCTTTTAATTTTTATGTCTAATTGTAATTATATATTATATTTATATACTTCAAAATGAAATGTGTAATTTTTGTTTCAGCATGCAATACGCACAAACCAAGAGGTTCCAGACATAGATGGAAATATAGTCCGACTTGTGCAGAAAAAAATTAACAAAAAACTTGCTCGATCGAAAACCCATGTATATTAAATAAATTTTATTTACAAAAAAAATAACAAATGCTTTTAATTTTTGTGAACTTCATCCAACTAAAAATAAACCTTCCGGTTCAAGTCATAAGTTATAGTTGACGCTTTGATAAAAGTTTTTTTGAAATGTTCAAGATAGTTTTTTTACTCATCATCACTTTCGTCACTACTATCACTACTGCTGAGCACCTCAGGTGCCGCTCTTCTGTTAGGATTGATAAAAATGTCGTCATCACAATCACTACAACTGTTTCTGTCTTCATCATCTATCACTTCCGAATTAGTTTCTTTTTTGTTCAATTTTCGGGAATCATCGAACGCTTCAGGCCAAACACCGTCACTTTTGTAATATTTTATGTGTACGTCGGACAATTTCCGCACCATTTCTGCTTTAACCTTATCACCTTCGGCTATTGGTTCTACCAATATAAAATCTCCGCGTTTAATATACACAAACTTACGAAATTTAGTTGGCATGCTAACTAAAAAAACTTCGCCTTCTGCATTAATCACTTCATGCAGATTGTTACCACAGCTGCGAACCATTTTCACAATTTGTTGATTCGGTGCTGGCAAATCAAAATCATCTTTTAAGGCTTCCTTCATTAAATGTTTCCTTTTTGTTGCTCGTGACATTTTTGTTACTAAAAAAAAGTTATGTTGGAATTAAATAGGTAGTACTTTTATTAAATGTAAAAAATGGTTCTTATATAGATAGTTATAATATCAAGTTTTTCAATTGGTATTGAAAATAAAAAATTGGTATTGGTAATTAAAAAAATCAAGAGGATATCGAAATTAAAAATGGATCACTAGTTATTGTTATTACTTATTAGTAGAGCACGGATTCTAGGCAATTTGCCTTTTTGTCCTTTATTTAGGCAATTCAAAATTATAAATACAGAAATGCCGTTCAAACGATTTTGAAAATTTTGAACCCTACTTTTATTTGCCTAAATGCCTATTTTCGATGTTACTGACCTAAAATAGATTTTTAATGCCTAAAAAGCCTAAACCAATGATTTATCCCGTTTACGTTACTAAAAGTTAAAAAATAATAGTTTTTATGTTTTTAAAAATTTGTATCTCTCAGTCAGTGGCGGATTTAGCACTTGAGAGGCACCAAGCGCAATTTAATTTTGAGGTCCTCCTCCTAAATCCGAAGAAACGGTTTTTATAGATCTTATATAAAACTGTGGAAGTTACTTTAGCCCAAGAGGTGGCGACAGATTTCAAAAATCCTGAATGGTTTTAAGTTAGACAGGTACCCTCTAAATACAAAACCGTAAATGGCAGAGGTTCTTCAGGTCTGATAGGGGGGGGGGTGAATTTTCGAAACACTTAAAAAAATCGTAAATTTATTTTTTAACTTAAAAAATAGTAACAAATCACAACGAACATATTTATTAAAATTAACACAGGTGGTGTTCGAAAATTAAATCGTGCCTTCGCCCCACATTCGAATATTAAACTGAATTTATAATACATGTGTCCGGTTGGAACGTAGGTAAATTCCTCCGACTACTCCCAGTGAACCGCCTCAGTCGACCCATTTTAAAGAAAATCTCGATGAACATTTGACATAGGAAAAGCGGAAAACTTCTTAATCTTGATTATGTTATACTATTGCATGTATTTTTTAATACATGATTTTAAAAATAAATTTAATAATTTTAATAAGAACAAACAAAGCTTCTTGAAAACATCAATATAAAAGCGTGGGGCTATGAATTAATTAAACTGAAGATTTGTGCAGATATAGTCCTCTGTTCTCCCAATTATAAATAGAGTTGAGTATGCACAAAGAAATTTTCCTATATATCTTGGCAATACACTTACCTATTACTTTTACAATACCACCAATCATTGTGACTTCCAACTTTTTCAATTGCTTGATAAATATCCAAAGACTCTCCATTGGGAATTCCATAACCTTTATCCAAACCATGTGGATTTGAAGGTGTTTTGCAATTCTGCTTAGAATCCTTTCTCAAAGCGGTATCTACTTCCACGGATGAAAAAAATGCAACCGACTGTGGTAGATCGTTCAATCCTAACTTTAAGGCACAAAACGACCGCGTCAACAAATTGGTAACGTGCATTGCTAGAGTTGCTTGATATTTATAGTCTTGCGCTACCAAATAGCGCACTTCGTCGTGAAAACTAAGACAAAACCTTGCGCGATCGTTCATCAACCACCTCATACAGACCAACATCAAATGAAGAAAATCTACAGCACCACTTTGCACTACCCAGTTAACTCTAGTCGGTAAAAATCTATCGCTGGGCATAACTTGAGGTTCCAAAGCGCGACTCAAGCGGCAATTAAGAAAAGGCGTTGTAGGTTCAGCACTCTCAGCAATTTCTTCCAAACGATTAAACATAGCTGACTCTGTGCCACCAACCCATTTCCGTTTAGAAAACATCTCTTCCACTTTCTTTCCATGTGATTTTGCTAATTCGAATGCTTGCCAACGTCCATACGGTTGATCGGGAAAATCGGATAAGTAATCTTCGTTCAAATAAAAAAGGCGCTTCCCTTTGGTCAAATTAAACATTTTAATCGCTTTACTTCTAGCCTCTGCTTCCGTCATTGTTGGATTAAATTGTCTCAATAGCTGTTGGGCAAAATTTTGACCCGCTCCGTAAATTCTCGCATAATTAATTACTTTTGCGTGATCTCTCGAAATACCGATCGCCTTTGCAGTTACACTGTGCATATCAGTTCCGTTGGCTTTATTCCCGCTCAAAGTCATCCAACCAAACGGCGTAGCCCCGTGCATTTTAGCAAAATCGGCATCTCCAATTACAGAAGCAATCCACAATTCTTGAGAATCGACATCTGCGCCTATTATATTATAACCAGGTGGTGCTTGAATCATGGCGCGTAATTCTGAACCAACCCGTTCTACATGCGCATTTGAAGCAGTCATCCATGTAGGTTCTACTGCTCGTCGCGTCAGTGTACCACTAACAACTACTTGCGGTAAAATAGCTCCATATTTTATTCCATTATCTCGAATTGAATCAGGCAAATCTTCATCTTCAAGCCACACAAGCATCTGTTGCTCGATGCGTTCTCGATTATTTCGCCAATAAGATAACATCTTGGCTATAGTTAAAACCTTTTCGGCGCTTTCCGTATTGCCCGCCAAAACACTTTCCGAAAACTTATTCAAAAAATCCTTTGCTAAAGGATTTCCCACTCGGTGAGAAGCGCCATCTTTGTGAGGCAGCTTGAAAAACCAACAACAATTTTCCAGGATAGTATTGTTCCATACACCCGCTCCTTTATAGAGACCATCAGTTTTATCCTTTTTTACTCTGGAATAATATTCACGTTTAGACAAATTGTCTTCCACTGCTTTATCTATTTTCATGTCAAAGTTTGCGTTTTCATTCGACTTATCACTTAACAATGGACACTTTTTCAAAAGTTGCTTCAAAGGTATTTTGGATACAATTTCTGGGTCATCGGTGAAAGGAACTAATAAGCCCCAACCGGAACCTTTAATATAGTGTAATGGATATCCTTCCCAGGTTAGTCCTAACAGTTTTGGAGTCACTTGCATAGATGTGCTGATTAAGTGAGGTCCAGGAACCCAATCTGGTGAGGAGTTGGGTTTTGTGCACAATTTTCTGAACCAGTTTGGATAACCTGGAAGGAGGGTTTCAACAGCGGGCAAAAAGTTTCGGGTTTCTTCCAAGTGTTCAAATTTTTTATCCAATTCGTCTAACTCTTCTTCGTTCCCAATATTTTGATTATCCTCGGGTTTTGATTTAGATTTTGTTTTCTTAAGCTTAATATTTTTTACCTCCCAATCTTGATCCCACATCCAAAGATCTTCCTTGTATTTGTCATCATTTAAGAGTCGACATGCTTGTTCTGCTCTTTTTGCTAGCATTAATCTGCCTTCCATATCCAAATCTTCATAAGCCTGATTGGAATCGTCGATATATCTTTCCCAATTTGAATTGACGGGCAGATACGCTGTTCCCAATTCTAGCATACCAGCAAAAGTTACTGGATGTGGGAAGCGTTCCAAAAATAATGGAAATAGTTGTTTTAGGACGGCGTAAGTTGATTTTACATCATTGGCACAATAATTCATCACTGTTTGAAAGTTATCTTTAACATCTGATAAAGTTCCTTCTACAAAAATGTCGCGAGTATCCTTGATTAATTCTGTTCCGCAATAAAACTTGTGCACTGCACTTAAACTATTTAAAGAGCTTTGTTTCATCCAACCTACATCTTCGACATTTTCCTCGCCCGATTTTAACACTGCCCTCTGATAACTGGTTATTCCGCTAACGCAAACATGTAAAGACATAGTATCCACAAATCTCATTCCAGTCCTATGAAGCCAATATTGCTCTTTGATTCTGGCCCTATCATAAGAAACGTTGTGGCCCACCAATACCTTTGGTTTAGAAAATTTAGAATCTAAATTTACACTTCCACTTTCACTTGGGCAGCTTTCTAAGGGAATAAGAACGTCTTGTAAATACTGATGGCTTGTGACAGGTTTAGTAGTCCCATCCAGCACCCCTTGACTTACCCACCCATACCAAGCTTCACTACTAACCGCGGTAGCTAAAGTAGGCGCCTTGCCAGCTTGCATACAAACTTCCACATCAAACACTACACTATTTTCTAGAGGATAACTAACTTTTTCTGGTTTACAATTAGGAGCATACCGCATCCAACCTGTGACTAATAGCCACTCTTTTGGCATTTCCGGGATTCCCTTTGTTAACAGTTCCAATACAAGATCGCGATAAGGTTTAGCTTGCTCTTCACCGATAGTTTCAAAATGTTTCAACAAATTTTTTCCCACAATGGGAGGCAAATTAAAATTTACATCGTGAAATTTTTCCGTGCTATCCCTTTTTGCCATGTTGTGCTTTGCCAAATCTTTCTGGCACAGCGTAATGGTCGTTGGGTCGACCCGATTGCGAGTTGTCCCCTTAAACACTTTCTTATAGATCGTTTTAGGAAGCAATTGTATTTCGACCTCGTTCTTTCGAGGAACTCTTGCATCCTTCATTTTATTAAGTTTTTGTAGATTAGGCGCAAATATTTTCTTTGTTTGGTTAGGTATGAATTCGTTTTTTAAGGAAATTCGTTTGGCATTGTGAATACGACGAAGGAAAGTTATATTTTTTGCACAATCGAGCAACATACTAGAAAATTAAAAAGAACACTAATTACCACTAATTGCCAAACGTGAGGCAATCTTATAAAATGCGTACTATTTTAAGGTTATGTTCGTTGCGATTTGACTTACATAGTGAAATTACTGAATTAAAAACTTGGAAACTTACCTTATTTTGGAAGAGGTGCAATTTTTCAATAATAATTCATTAAATTGTAAGAAGAAGCTGCTTTTATTCTTATTTGTAACCAAAAATTAAAATTTACTGACGTTTCTAATCACATTGTTCACATTAGTTCACACGCGCTTGACATTGACGGTAAGGTTGTGTTTACATCGATCTTCATCAGGAACTACCAAAAAAAAAAAAACTACCAAATATTGAAAGCGCTCAGTAAATGGGATCGAAGAGGTTTTGCACTTGCTTGGTTACGTTTCGTCTTGCATAGAGATGGGTAGTTCGCGAACGAACTAATAAAACGAACGATTCTTTTACACGAACGAAACGAACTAGTTCGTCAATTTAAAATGAACTAGTTCAAAACGAACGAGTTGGCTATATCGAGCTACAAGTATAATTGAATGAGATAGAAAATGAACTAGTTCAAAACGAACGAGTCGGCGTTATCGAGGTATGAGTATAATTGAATGAGATAGAAAATCAACTAGTCTTTAAGCAACTCTAGTTCAAAACGAAAACGAACGAGCCGGTAATATCGTGATATGAATATTATGAATGAGATAGAACGATGAGAAGATGAGATAGAACGAATTTCAAACGTTCATACAAAAACATAGAATAAAATGACGTTTAATAAGGCTCATAATGGATTGCTACAATTTTAAAAGATTGTACTAAATCGAATGCTTTATGAATGCGCGGCGTAAAGAAAAATAAACCTTATACATAAATCAGTTTTAAAAAGTTTTAATATTTTGCTAAGAAAAAATCAAAAAAACTTAAATTATCTCTTTATTAATAAAATAAACTTTGGGACACTGTAGGAATTTTTAAACGTCAAAATGTAAAATCTTTGATTTGTGGTCGGCGTGGCCGGCGGGCCGCGTATTGCTCGTACCTTACCTAATCTTTACCTTATCTTTACCACAAACAAAATAAAAAATCATTCATTAAAATCAGAATTCTATTTAAGGATCAGAAAATATGGTCTTGCTTTACTTTCGCGTTGCAGGTGTGAATTTTTTGAAAATCTATTAATTAATATTGAAGATAATAAAAAAATTAAACAAAAAGCACGTGTTATAATAAGTCTCGTTTCGGATTATTAAAATTAACACGATGATAAAAATGATTTTACGAACAAACGAAAAACGGCTTTGAAGTTGTAAATGTTTATAAATTATAAATTTTTGATAAAGTTGTTGCATTTTTGTTTGGACTCTAGTTATATTTCTGTGCTAGTTATCTTTCGTTCATCAACCAGCACGCCGGCCGGATGCGTCATTCGTTCGTTCAATGAGTCTCGGTCTATTTTGTGGTCTCGGTCTCAGATCTCTTTCTCGCCAACATAAGTTCATCATTCAAAGGGGAAGGCCAACTTTGGTCGTCACAGATCTGCACCATTACCTCTATACCTTTACAACATAATTAGAACGTCACTTGCTGAAAGTTTAACGACCCGGAATTGAGAAAATTTCAAAAAAATATTTTTTAAAAATATTTTATAATTTCTTAAAACACACGGGTAGTTCAACTGTACCAAGTATAAAAATTGAACAATAGCAGCGACAGGTGATCATAACCTCAAATAACTCGTCGTGAAGGTCGTATTGACATGCATAATTTATTCAGTATAACAAACTTATTTCAACTTTGAAGTAGTACCTATAATTATTACACACGGTAAGCAAAATTTAGTTAATTTTGTTTTGATTTATTTCGATAAAATTTTTATTAGGTTACAATTTGAAAAGTTTTAACTTTTAACGCAACTTCATGTGACTCGAATCGAAAAATTAATCTTCAGTGATTACCGCAGAAGCTTTTGGCGCCATTAAATTATTTGCGACAAGGAGCTTGCTCAAAATATATTATATTTGCATATTTCAATTGTCTTTTTGAAATTTCACTGTATCGTGATGGTTCATCGGTAAGTTAAATTCACATGCACTAGACCTCTAAACCAGGCTCATTCTAGTTTTGATTTTCAGCTCCTCGATACTGGTCATGTCAGCAAGACGTTATTTTCAAGAATTCATCGTAAGTTCGCCTTTGACTGAAATATTTAGAATCTATACTTCAGATAAGTAATAGGAGCCGAATTGTCGATAACATTTTTATATTGATTATATAAATTAAATATAAGAAAATATTAGTTATTACAGTTTTGTGTTACAGCATTACAATAAAAATTATATTTATAGTAGTAATTATTTTCATTGACATTATTATAGTAAGTATTTGATTTATTATTATTGATTCACTTTCTCAATTTCTTCAGTGACAAATTTATGACAACTGCAGTTTGCCTTCACAACATTTAAGTTTGACCAGTATTGTCTGTAATTGGTTCTTTTGGCTTATACCTTGGGTTTGTCCTTTGCATTATGAAAATACGGTTTAAGTATGTTGAATGACCCCAGATTCGATGACCGTGTACCATTCTTGAAGGAAACATTGAGAAATAAACGAGTCTTGTGATATCATGTAAATAGCTGAGCATGTACTTTGTTACTGTCCAGCGCTGACTTCAATGAGAAGATCGATGCTGACATGACCAGTATCGAGGAGCTGAAAATCAAAACTAGAATGAGCCTGGTTTAGAGGTCTAGTGCATGTGAATTTAACTTACCGATGAACCATCACGATACAGTGAAATTTCAAAAAGACAATTGAAATATGCAAATATAATATATTTTGAGCAAGCTCCTTGTCGCAAATAATTTAATGGCGCCAAAAGCTTCTGCGGTAATCACTGAAGATTAATTTTTCGATTCGAGTCACATGAAGTTGCGTTAAAAGTTAAAACTTTTCAAATTGTAACCTAATAAAAATTTTATCGAAATAAATCAAAACAAAATTAACTAAATTTTGCTTACCGTGTGTAATAATTATAGGTACTACTTCAAAGTTGAAATAAGTTTGTTATACTGAATAAATTATGCATGTCAATACGACCTTCACGACGAGTTATTTGAGGTTATGATCACCTGTCGCTGCTATTGTTCAATTTTTATACTTGGTACAGTTGAACTACCCGTGTGTTTTAAGAAATTATAAAATATTTTTAAAAAATATTTTTTTGAAATTTTCTCAATTCCGGGTCGTTAAACTTTCAGCAAGTGACGTTCTCATTATGTTGTAAAGGTATAGAGGTAATGGTGCAGATCTGTGACGACCAAAGTTGGCCTTCCCCTTGTCAGTTGTAGTTCGCGAACGAACTAAATAAAAGAACGATTCTTTTTGGTGAACGAGATCGCGCGAACTAGTTCGTTCAAGTGAACGAGAATTCCCATCTCTATTGCACATGCAAAATTTGTTTGTTAAAACAACCAGGGCCGCGTATATTGGGGGGGGGGGGATCATTGACATAGCAGTTGCTTTTATATGCATAGTGGAGCAATTATTTTTACCGGATGGAGCATCAGGTACTCCTGCTTTGGTTGGTGATATGAAAAATGTATTCTTGGAATACATGGAATGGAAGCTCTTCCCAGTATTAGGTACTAACACATTTTTTATATTTGTAATAAAACCTTTATTTTATCAATATTAAAATATATCGTACTCATTCCAGAATCAATCATCTTCAAGAGATTATTTTTTTATGCTATGCTCCGAGAGTACCCCATATAAATGCCGTTCGTCACATACAGTGAACAAAACCATTTATATACGCTAAGTTTCCAATAAAAAACGTTAACATCTCATACAACTTTAATAATTAAGCCTACAAATTACATCTAACAGTACAAACAAATTAAGCAGGGTACGACATACTCGAACTAAATTCACTTCTAAAAATCTTTCTGTGAAGAACATCATAATTTTAAGTAAGTAGTACCTATTTATTCGGCTTTCATAATGGTATCAAACCCAATTACAAATTCGTTGCAAAAGTTCCCATCTCAAAATATTGGAATAAATGGAAATTTGCCTTTACATCGAGCCCATTTCAGTGGACCTTCGGGTGGATATCAAACTCATCACGTTTATCACGAGTATGATGGAGGACATGGACACGGACATGGACATAGCCAGTAAGTTTCTTTTTAATTTTTTTTTATTTGAAGATTTTTCTTTGTATCAAATGCTTCATTTTAAATTAGTTTTTTAAAATGATCGGATATATAATTAATTAAATTTATATTCGTCACGTGATTATTTATTATATTCAAATTTTAAATAAAATAAAAAAATATTTCATCAAATCTCAAAATTTGAGTGTTGTAAAAGAGAACAAATTAATATATCAGTAGATTTTATCAAATAGAGCCACAGATCCTGCTGATGCTGGTGGAATATAATTATTTGGATTATATAGATAATTTTTCCTTATCGCATCCTAATGCCGAAACTTTTATTTCCTGCAACATTTATCATTGATGTTATAAAATAACAAATCCTCCTTACAAAATAAAATTTAATAACCTCCCACAAATAAATTTTTAAAATAATATATTTTTAGTTCAGGTCATGGAGGTGGTAAGAAAAGAAGCATAGCTTTATCTGCATTGACGCTGTTAGCGTTCCTCTTTTTTCTAAATATACTTCAAAATTGTCTTGATGAACAAATGGAAGCTACGACGACAAATCCACAAGTAGTAGTTATGGCAGCCAGACTGCATGATCATTTCAGGCAAGAACAAAATCGGCAAGATTCAGGATCCAGTGAAAGCGCTAGCATAGAAGAACGGCACGATATTGAAAAAAAAGAAGATACCAGCGAAAAAAATAATTTCCAACACATTGACAATTATTTTAATTCAAGTATAAATCACAATAAAAAACATAAAATAGGTAAACTTTAACCTCAGTGTTTTTTTCTATTAATTTATTATTATAACTTATTAATAAAATCGGGTAAAATTAATCTATGTACAGTATAGTTTTTTTAAATATCTTTCCAGTTCCTTACACCACAAACAGGTTTGGTTTTTCTATTGCGTTTTTTTACTGATTTTAAATAAGCACCGAATTAAAAACAGATCTAAAACAAAAAAAATCCAGGATAAGTGAGATAATTTTGTCCCATTTTATTATTTTCCTTTATGTGGCAAAAATAGTAGTAATAGTGGTAATGAAACGAAGGAATATCCCCTTGGGGTGCTTTCAGACTGGAGGCTTGGAGGCAGGTTTGCCGGCGCCGGCTTACCTGTTCATCTCCCTCCAATGTTAATTAATATAATCAAGCACAAACAAAGCTGGTAACCGGACAGATGCAAGGATCAAATCGGGTAAACCGGATCGGAAACTAGCGTTCACTATTCATCCTAATAACACAAATTATTATTTCTCTCACCTATTTAACTCACCTGGAAACCACACAAACTGCCATCCGGGGCAGGTACCCCGATTTACCCCCCCCCGCCGGTTTTTGTAGCTTTGTAGGTTTAAACGTAGTTTCACCTTTATAAAATCACACTTTTCATTGAAATAAAATTGAGAAGATATCCAATATTTTGTTGATTATTAAATTAGAAGTGTGTTTATGAAGCAAACTTTCGAAACATTTTGATGAACAAAAAAATTAATAAAAACAATTTTTAATATTTATAATTATATTATTGAAAAACTACGTCTCGAATTCTAGGACTCCACAATCCTCCAGCATCTATACATTTTATCTCAATGGTTTTCGATTATTTTAGAATGTAAAATATAAACTGCTGTTTGTAAACAATATGCGCCGTATTTACGCTTGGTTAGCGAATTTATTATAACTGTGTAATGGAAAGTGAAAATTGAACTCATTGGAGCTTGTTTGGGTTCATGTGTCCAGGTGTATTTAAAATGGAGCGAGAAGGCGAAAGTCCAGAACACGCAAACCCTTTTGTGTTTTTGGACATCATGATCGGAGATGTAAAAGGTTTACTGCTAATAATTATAGTGCGAAATCCTTTTTTAAATGTAATATTACGGTTTGCTTCCAGCCGGTCGAGTTGTAATAGAATTGTTCAAAAATAAGGTTCCCCGAGCTGTTGAAAATTTTCGAGCCCTTTGTACAGGAGAATTTCACAATGCAGCTGGTCGAAAATTGCATTATAAACGATCTTATTTTCATAGAGGTAAGAGATAATCATGATAACAATAATATACTTAGGCATTGTCGTCAAACTGTGAATACCTCCACCGTTGCCTCCACCAATGTGGTAAACAGTAAATTGTTCAGGAAAGTCAATAAAAGTTGACTTTGCTACATTAGAGTAAATGTTAGAAAAAATTTAAGTAAGTAGCCTAATTTATTATAATGTAGTAATAAATTCTGATATCTTTTATTAACTTACTGATGAAGTTTGTTCAAAGGTATCTTTATCTACCCTAATATCATTTTCAGAAAATTTGGCACATTGGAGGTATTCACAGCTCCTTATTACTTTATTTTATTTGCTTCAAGTAAAGAAGCAAAATAAAAAGTTAAAACTTGAAACAAATTGTATTTTGATATTTTCAAAAAAGTACAATTTGAGGTTATACTTCGTTCGGTTTCAACAAAATTCTGTCAGGGGGCGCCACGAACTCCAAAATGTGCCATACATGATCCATAGATCCATACTCATGATCCACACAAAGGCACTCCATTCCTGACGGAAGATCGCCACATCTTTGGACGTTCTTCAATACATTTTCTAGGATGGATTAGTCTCTATTTTGCTTCTTTTAGCTTCTTGATGTGTTGTTTACAAACTTCTGTGTGTCTTTGTCTCTTCCACGAACCTTCTCCATTGTTGCCTATCCAGTGCTTTTTCATTCTAGTTTCTGATCCCCATCAATCTTAGGTCATTGTGAACCTCTTCTTCCCATCTTATTCTTGGTATTTCTTTTGGTCTCTGTACGCTCAGTCTCCACTTCATTATTGTAACCTGGTCTATGAAAAGGGAGCTTACATGCGAAAATAAGTTATCGAGAAAACAGCAGTTAAAGGTAACAACTCGTTGCATCACTTTCGCGTTAGTTGTTCCCGTTTATCTGTGTTGCCTGGTAATTCCACAAATTATGACTTTCTGGTTTTCATCATCTAAAAGAGAATCTTATACTCTATCTGAATCGGCAAAAAAGTGGAAAATGATTTTTTGACACCTAAGTCCCCTTTTCATAGACCAGGTCACATACACCTAATTGCACCATTTTCCTGCGCTCTCAGTACGTGTCCATACCAACTCAATCTCATTGCCTTAATATATTTCACAATGGTTCGTTCTTGTAGTTCAATTTCTATTTCTTCATTTTTGTTCTATATTTTTCGTCACTGACCTTAACTATCCCTATAATTTTCCTCATTATTTTTCTCTCAAAAACTCGTAACTTCTCTTCTTCTTTCTTCATTAAACACATTACCTCCATTCCATTATGTTACTATAGGTCTAATCAGCGACAATATTTTATAAGCATTTTTCTGCATTCTCTTCTCTCTCCATACCAGCAATATTATTTCATACATTCTTCTTATCATAGTTTTATCACCCATTTTCATCAGCTCGGAGTTTATGAAGTCCAATCCCTGTGCTTTCCTGTTATTCGTCAACATTAAAACCTTATAGAATTCTTCGTCTCTGGTTTGATGTTCTCTCATTATATTGTACTTTCTCTTAAGTCTTCAGTGAACAAATCTTTAAAATACTCCATCCATATGTTGTTAATCTCCATTTCTTCAGACCTAGTATTCCGTTCTTTGTCTTTCATTCCTCTCACTTCTGCTGTGTTATTGATTCTCTGACTTTATTTTTTCATAAAATTCTCTAGGGTTTCCATGGGTTTCTTCTATGTCCTTCATCATTCTTTCTATCCATTTTTGTTTTTTACAGTTGCACATTTTAACTGTTTCTCTTCTCTTTTCTTTGTATCTTTCTTTATCTTCTGGTTTTTGGGAGCTTATCCATTTCATTTGTGGCCTGTTTCTTTTTCTTCGTCGCTTGTATCGCTTGTGCATACTTCTCCTGTTTTTCATCATCATTTAATTTTTCTGTTACAAATCTTTTAGTTTTAGTTTTTTCTTTACATGTCTTTTTCTATTTTGTGGATCTTTCCCCATTATGACCATGTTGTGATCCGTATCTACAGTTGTTCCTCTATATGATCTTGCATCATTCACCTTAAAAGTTCTTTTTGCCACCAATATTATGGTCAATTTGGTTTCCTTCTTCACTTCCAGGTCTCCTTATGTTTGTTGTTATGTTTGAATTCTGTGGTTACTATCCGCAAACCACATACCATGGCCAAATTACACAGCTTTTCTCCATTTTCGTTCGTTTTCTCGTGTATAATGTGTTCAATGTGCATTAAAGTCACCTAACACTATCAAATCATCTCCTTTTGGTATCCTTTCGAAAAGTTTCTCTATTTCCTCATAAAATTCATCTTTTGCTTCCTCAATTGGTGCATAACCGTTTATTACAGACGGCTTCGTGTGTTCACCCTTAATTCTAACATAAGCGAGCCGACCGTTTACTGGATCAAAATTCATTATGCTACTTTTAAAGCTTCTTTCTATTATGAAGGCTATTCCATTTCTACCTTGCCTTTTCTCACCCGAATATAGCATTACATACTTGTTCATTCTCACTTCTCCGCTCTCCTTCCATCTAACTTCCTGTATTGCTGCCAGACTCACTTTGTACCTCTCAATCGTTAATTCTTCCAGGCAATATCATAGTTCGTTTTTGCTATTCTTTTCTTTGTTTTAATCTTCTTTTTTCTTGTCCATAACCCTTTTTCTTTTTGTTTACATTTTACATTGCCAGTTTCATAATCCATGGGAGTTGCAGGGGTCGTTATATTTTGAGAAACCTGTTGTTTGTCTGTTAGTTTTTTGGATCCAGCCTATCCTCTGTTTCTTGCTGGTTTCTTATGGCCTCCGTTATGTCTCTCCATTCACGTACATTGTTGTTGATGGTTAGTTTCTTGTATCCAACTCTAATTTTGTTCCTTCTTCGATTTCATTTCTTGCCACTTCTCTTATCTTATAATTGGCACTTTCATCTCTTTCATTGTCATATCGCTATCTAGAAATAATTTCTCTTTCCCCTCAACTTACTCTTGTTCTTCATCACTTGCATCTTCTCTTCCCAGGTCTGTACTTAGTGATTGACCTTTTTCTTCACTCTTCCCTATGTGAAAAACTCCCGTTCAATTTCCACTCCCAACTCATCCTTCAATAGTTTCTGGACTCTTTCTTTTAGTTGCTTTGGGTTTATTACTTCCAGTCCCTTGACTATTATATTGTTCCTTTTTTTTTCTTGTTTTTCAAAAGCGTTCTCCAGCTCTTCAATTCTCCTTATATAAGTGCTTGCTTTTCCCGAGTCCAGGTTTCCTCCTTCTTTTTACTCTCTTCCTATATCCTTTTAATCTCTTCTCTGAGTTCTCTCATTTCATCTCTGTTCTCCTTAAAACCATCACGCATTTCACTTATATACATATAATATGTTTTATCTCCATATCATTTGGTCTGTTGTTTGCTTGCACCTAGCAAATTAGTGCAAATTAAGAAGTTCGTTTGCACGAACTGAACAATCTTTTTCTAATAAGTGAAGAAAATTGTTTATTTTAGTTCACCAATAACATAAATCTCTACAATCCCACGTGTGACGTGTGATCAGATTCGCTTTGGATATAGACGAATTGGACAAACACAAATCCAAAAAACCGCTTTTCGAAAAGCTTCTTTTGCATATTTTTTACATATGGTACATATGATAGCAAATAATGCGTAAAATATTGGTGCATATTTTTGCATTTTACGCAAGATATGTTACTGACAGACTCAATAGAATTAATTGAGATATTAAAAATAAATTAAAAAAAACTTGACGAGATTTTTACTTATAAAAATTCAAAACCTCTAGTGCGTCTGAGAATACGGAATTTCAGACTAAACTTCTGTGTTATCAGTGTATTAAAATACAATTAAAATGAACTCCCACTTATAATAGACTTTTATTGTCCTTTAGTCCAGTATAAGCGGACTTCACTGCATATAAAGTATAATAAAAATATTCAAATTATCTGTTAAAGTTATAGTGGTCTTCTTCAAATTGTGAAATAGTCACCACAATTTATTTTGTCTTTAAATATTCCAGTTTGCAACTTGAGTTGGCTTTCTAATTTTTGACATTATGTGTCATTTCTGTATATCAAAATTTTTGTTTGTAATCTTAACATAATCTACCCTAATTTTATCATGCATTAATGTGATTAAAATTATAAAATTGTTAAGATGTCGTGCAATTGCTGTGAATGCTGTAGTAAGGCATTAGATGAAGGACCAAAAGGATGTAGTAGCACAAGAATTGAAGAATCCACATCTAACGAAGGTCTTTCTCAGTGTGAGTGTAATAAATGTTGTAAAAAGGTTCGCGGAAGATTTGGTTTGGCGTGGCTTGTCGAAACACCTGGTTGTAAATATGAGGAACCAACTGGCTGGCAAATTGAATACATTGATACACCGTCGAAAGTATTTGAAAAGTGTCAGCATATGGTATCTTGGGTGAATTCACCACCAATGGATTGTTCAGCAAGCCCTTCATCAGAGCGGTATTACCCTATTCCACCCAGTACTTCCAACAACAATTGCCCTCCCGTTTCTGAACCACCAAAATGTCGATGTTGTTGTGAAGAAACTTCTGAATCTGAATCGTCCGACTATTGTGATTGTTTTGATCAGGGTAACGAACGTCATTCCGATAATTTTAGCTGTTGTTGTGGAAATAATAATAATAATGGTAGTGCTCCTCGTCCTTTAATATGCCGATGTGAAGATTCCAGAAGATCATCTGGTAAAGGTAGCCCCAAATCAAAATGTTGTAAAAGTAATAATATTGGTAACGACTCAAATCGCAGATCCTCGTCTCCAGGTTTCGGTGAAGAACAATATTCTGGTGATAGAAGACATAGTAAATTAAGTAATAAGCAAAAATTTACTTGTTGTAAGTGTGAAAATCCAATACCTAAAGTTGAAAAAAGCTGTAGATGTAAAAATGAAAATACCGTGAAAGTAGAGCCTTGTTGCAATTGCTCCAATCAAAGTGGTGCAGCAACCGATTCGTATGAAAAGCTTAGCAAGATATGCAGTTGCAGTCAACAGCGCCAAAAGGTTGAACCTGAACCACAAAGATGTTGTTGTTGCTGTTGTAATTCCGAAAGCAATCCAAATCCTGAAAAGAACGGAAATGATTCTGCAAATAAAAAAGATAAAAATATTGATACAGTAGATAATTCTATGAAAGAAGCTGATCAGGAACCTGCTGAGAAACCACATGCTAAGCGCCCTAAAGCTCAAAGAAGAAAAAAGTGAGACCTAAATGAATACCTAACTTTCGAGTTATAATTTTCATAAATCAGCTTATTTGTTGTTGAGTGGAATAATTGCACTTTAAAATTTAGAATAAAAATTGAAATTGTTATTTGTAATTTGGCATTATTATTTCACACATTTCGAAAGATTTGTACCCCTGCGACTTTTATTCTGTTTCAATCCATTTCCATATTGTGGCTTACAGTTTCACCAAGGGGATCACCGCAACAAGTACTCTCTTTTACTGTTTTTGGCCCTTCCATGTTTGAGATCCATTTCGTCGAACGCAGTATACTAGCTTCAGCCTGCGTTGCTATTCTGTTAATGTGCGACACAAAACACAATCTGGAGTTACACCTAGACGTTTTACCTTGTCTTCTTTATCATGTGCGCTCCCATACCCACTATCTCAACCCCGCCGAATAAAATGCGTTTCTCACTCAATAGCGTATCTATCATTTCCGACATGATCCCGATCCTAACGTAACTAAAACTGTTTTTTTAAAATATCCGGTCAAGAACAAAATTCCGTCAGCAGAAAATCCCGATGGAGCAGTAATCCCGACAGAACCAAAATCCCGGAAGCAGAAAGATTCCTAAAATCCTGATACGGCAAAGAAATATTTCACATAGAAAAAAAGACTGGGATTGCTTTAAAACAAAGATCTTTAGGTTATTTGTTGAAGTATTCTATCTTTAGAAAAAAATTTGTGGCGAATACGATAGATTTGGATTTACTGGATAAAACCATTAATTAATAGAGCGTTGATCAATCAACGATAAAACTGAGGTTTATCAATGTTCAACTTATTAAATTAAGTTTTTTTATTGATCAAAAAATTGAGACAAGACAAAACAGATAAAATTTCACATTCTGTTCTCATGGTTGCTCATGGGAATTTGCCTTGTCGGAATTTTCTCCATATTTGTATATTGGTTTCTGGGGATCTTCGTACTTTTGGGATTCTTACCCTGATACGATTTCCTCTTGTTTTTGGAAGTAGCGGTTGGTGACGGGGGCTCCGGGGAGTTGCACCTCCAAGCAATATCAAAAGAAAAAAGAATTATAAGATATCAAGTTAAACATTACTTTTTCTGTTATGTTTTTGTATAAAAATGAATTAGACAACTTAAAAGAAAGAGACGGTCATTGCCTTGCAGCTAAGCAATCAGCTAAGCAATGAAAGGCGACGGGTTCAAATCCGGGGAAGAGTCAAAAAATGGATGTAATATCTTCCGATCTCAAATATTTCTTTCGCTTGTTCATCGTCGTAATGCTATCGTGACGTATCGCACCTAGTGTAAGCATAATTTAAGGCAGGAAGTTGGTCTAGTAAGGTGGGTGCCGGACTTGTTAGTAGAATTTCTGAGTTCGAATCCTACTCGGAACGATTTTCTTTCTGTCCTAGTGGTTCGGATTCCACTTTAAACTGTAGGTCCCGTTGAGTGGTGCTAATGCACTGCTCTCTGTAAAAATGTAGTAATATATCAAAAAGGGCTCATGAAAAATTAGATATACCACTTTCCTGTTATTGGGTTCGCCTGTTGGAATTTAACTGATTAATTATTATTATAATATTAAGCTTTGGACTCCAGTTTGTAACGTCCACCGACCTTAAACATTTATCTCACTCGTTCATCATCGTCATACAATTAAAATAAGCCTTTAATAACATGGTTATTTCCATTTAATTTTAAATACAGAAAATATTGTTGTTCCTAAATAACTTAATTAATTTTCCCGTGATCATCTTTCCTACATTGTGTTTTTGCCTTACCATAATACACGTTCAAAACTAATCTGAATTCCTGATTGCATGATATTGCGATCAAAGCTCGTTAAGAATTATCTGTGTAGAATAGACGAACGCGAATGCAACTGATGAGTCAGAATAAAAGAACGAAATAATCATGTTGTCTGCTTTACGGTGTATGCCAGTTCCGATTTTTAATCAGCCCATTGGTTTCTTGAACTTGCCACGTCTCCTTTCTCACTTGGATCATACTTCAGGGCTCTTTTTGGCTGTCGTTGGTCTTATATTCTTTGCTCATGTTCCTTCCATTAGAGTTTATCATAATTAACATTGCCTTTCTCAGAAAGATCTGAAGTTCCTCTTTGATATCTTCATGTCTAGCAATGTACAGCCGCTGCTAGAAGAAATTTTATTTCTGCTGCTCTAGTTTAGCTTCATGCCTGGTTTGTTATCATCCAAGTTTCTCGAATGTTTCGATATACATAACAATCAAATCGATTCATTTTAAACATCTACGTAATTCGATGTTTTCAATGATCCATAAAATTTATGTTTTATAATTGCTTTTGGATTTTGGACCCTTTAGCATCATCTTTTACTTCAAAAAATTTGTGAACCCAGTTAATGTGCTATTCCCATTCAAATTTGACCAAAAGATTTATAACGGTATTTAATTTAATTTTTTAATTATAATTTTATAGTGGTAAACCAAACTTCACGCTTCTTAGCGATCGTTACGCTTAACGGTAATTACTTACAGCAAACTTGTTCTCTCTTTTGTTCATGCTCTTCAAATCAGGCGGTAAATTGCCGAATCTTGTTATGCTTAAAAATTCCATCTGCATTATAACATGTAAATAATTAACATTCTATTGTAACAGTATTTGTTTCAAATTGCAAAATTGGATTTTTTGATGTTAATAATAAAAAATAATAGCCTCTTTTTTATTGCAGTGGTTCCACAATTTTTGGTAGCAGGAGGCGATATTACGGATGGGGACGGTACCGGTGGTGAAAGCATTTATGGACCAGAATTTGAGGATGAAAATTTTACTATTTCGGTAAATATACCTTTTTAAACCTTGATTCCACCTTGAGTTGGTTTATCAATACTCGAATCTAATCAAGACCAATCAAAACCGTACGTCACTACTAAACATGGGTGCCAATAGGCTTTTTCCCGGGGAGGGGGTCTCAGGCAAACTCAAAATTAAAAATATTTTTCTGTAATCTACTCTAATTTTATAGATCCCAATTATTGCATCTTCAGAAAATTTCAATGGCCTTTTAAAAATTATATTTTGATACTTTTTTTCATTCGTCCCTTTGCTTTTCTTAATTTTCAATACTTTAATTTCCTTTCAACTCATAATAAAATATCCTTTTTTCTCACCATTAGGGACGCCCTTGCCACTAAAATTCATTCTGTTTTTAAAAAATTCCATTTTGTTTTAATAGCACGAAGAAATTGGAATGGTGGGCATGCCAAATAGAGGAAAACCTCACACCAATAATTCGCAATTTTATGTAACAACAGTGCCATGTACTCATTTGGATGGAACAAATGTGGTTTTTGGTCAAGTTCGTAAAGGTTTAAAAATTTTTAGTGAAATACAAGAATTGACTCGAAAGGATGACTTACCTGAAGTGGTAAAATGACGATTTTATCATTTTTATTTTATTGTAAATGAATTTTTTTAAGCCATGTATGATAGAAAACTGTGGAGAATTTAAACCCGGTGATCGCTGGAATATAAACACAAATGATGGTACTTCTGACGTATATCCGCCATGGCCACATGATTGGGATGTAATGGGATCTCAGGAAGAACAAAACACAAAATTTGAAGAGGCGATTGTTAAAATTAAGGATTCAGGCAATTTCTTTTATAATAATCATAACTACATAGATGCAGAGGCTAAATATAAAAAGACATTAAGGTACATCAGCTTTTTATTGGCTTCTAGCAAAGATTATAGTGGAAACGTAGCAGTTCAAAATGAAACCACGTTGTATCTCAATTTAGCCGCAGTTGGTTTAAAAAGAAGAAAATACAGCAATGTTCGTGATTATTGTAAAAAGGTAGGTAAACTTTGTGCTGGAAGAAGGGAACACATTGGAATAAAGGTCGAATGTATCAACTTCATTTAAAGATTTAACAGACATATTATAATTTAACTTATCGTGGAGTGTCTAGGGAAGGGAGAATTTGATTCTGTCCGAAATTTTTAATAATTCAAATTTTTTAGGTTTTTTTGTTAAAATTCAATTCAAATTTTAATTTCAAGTTTAAATACTTCTAAAAATATCTACAATTGAATAAAAGAAGGGTCCTGCCTACCTAAGCCAGACACAAAAACTTCTTTGCGATGCTTCAGATTGAAGAAATGGATGGGTATAAGTAAGTAACCTTTTAATAACAAATATTGCAACGTAATAAAAATAGAAAATTCAATAATTTCCTTTCAAAAAAATTACTTTACGTGTAAGACAAAATATATAAAAAAAAACATAAAAAATCCTGCAGTTTATTTTTTCTCAAAACTTGACAAAATGAGATTAAGAAAATGTATAATATACGAAGGGGAATGTAAAAGATTTTTATGTAGGGGCTCAAAATTTATAGTTACGCACCAAAGTCAGGGTTTTTGTCCTCTTCTTCCAAAATGTGAATGTCCTAGTTGAACATTTTAAAATATGACACTATAATTCAGTCTATAATTTTCCACGCTCATACCAAAAAGGTGCACTTTCAGTACTAGATACATAAATAACTATTAGTTTAAATGTCTGTTAAATTCTTAAATGGTGTTGGTGGACCAAGAGTTGCTTCTAGGTCGAAAGTTATGAGAGCTAGATCTTCTTGTTATTCACATTAATCAAGAATTCAAAGCAAATTGAAAACTGTTTGTAAAATTAATAATAATATACACTTAAAATGTTACAAAGTAGCAATATGACTCATTTAACTTAAAATTATATTTAAATTTCTTAACAATATAAAAATTACGATTATACATGTACACTACAAGTTTTTTTTGTTCACTTCCAGGTATTGAAGGTTTCTGTGTTTTAGGTCCTTAAAATAGACCCTTGGAACAGTAAGGCTTTGTATAGAAGAGGTCAAGCATACATTGAGCTTAAAGAGTATGATAACGCATTGGCAGATCTTAAGAAGGCTTACATGGCATGTCCAAAGAACACTTTAATTCTTACACAGCTCAAAGCGGCTTTGAAATTAAAATCCGCTTATCTGGAGAAGGAGAAATCTATTTTTAAGAGAATGTTTAGGAGGAGTTGTAAAAATGAAGGAAAATAATTAAACCTTTTTATAATGTATTTTTATATTATGCAACAAAAAAGCTGTACAACCACAAAGGCGTTATAAAATTGTGTGTTCAAAATTATTATCATATTGCAAGTAAAAAAAAGTTTTGTATACAAAAAATGTAGAAACAATTGCACATTAAAGAGATTTGTGTTTTATAATTCGTCTTAAGGCAAATGTTACACGTTAGTTACTTAATAAACATGTCAGGTTGTAATGTAATTTTATTTTCTGTTTAGGAAAGCTCAAATATCGCATACCTTAACTACTTAGTTACTCTGTACATAAAAAACAAAATCAAACTTAACAGTGCATTTACAATAAGTTAAATAAAATCTAAACGTAAGTTTTTTCCAATGGCTACTTTTCATGCTTAAAAGTTTTACCTACTTAAAAAAATTAAATTATCTTTGGGGGTGGAGCTTCAAGTTTTAAAAAGAATTAACATCAATCTTGCAAGTTTTCTTGTTCGTTAATGAGTATAGTAGTCTCCAATTCTATGTTTACAGAATCTATGTTCTCCATTTCGTCTGTTATCGATGGTAATTCGCTTTTATTTTCCGACACTGTTCGCATCACACCATCCACTAAACTTCCTGCATACTGTTTCAACTCTTGATTCGCGCCATTTGTAGAGTTTCCTTGTTTACCTCGTTGACTCACCGGTAATGGAAGAGATGACGGACGGGTCTGCTTTTGAAATGGAAACAATTTAGCCGCTTCACCCTGATTGAAACATAGAATTAAAGTGTGAAACATTTTTAGTACCTCACCTACTTGAGGAGTGTGCACGGCGATAATTTCAGTTTGAGTAGCAATGGCATTATCGTTCAACTGTTGACTAATTCCAGGTACTTGCCCAAACGCCGCCATAAACTTAACAATATCCTGCATGGATCCTTGCAGTTGCTGTATCTACGAAAAACAAAAATAAGCCATTTTGAAAATTATGACATCAAAATTTACTTGTGAGTGTAACATGGTGCACGTATGAGCAAGATCTTTAACAATTTCATTATTATCAAAAGGCGCAGTGGATGAATTTAAAGTGCCGATACCGCTAGTGTCGCTATCAGGTTGTAAAGATGACACTTTTTTCCAAAGAGCGTTAATAGCTTGCATTTGGAGCATTTGAATCCTACGTTCACTTTCTAAAGCCACTTTAGTTGATTCCATATCAGTCGCGAGTTTTCTGCAAAAAAAAATAGACGTTTTGTATTGGTTTGATATAGTTCATCAATCATCAGTAATTAACTATTAGGTTCACGGGAGGGCATGATTGGTTAGGTATCTAGAGTGAATTTTCTCCTTAGTGACTGAGAGGAAACAAAAACCGGCGCAGTAAATGTGGAGGAGCAGCTTGCCAGTGCCGTAGTCAATTTCATTTACTTCTGACAGATAAATATATTTAAATTTTATAGCAACGTAGATATAAAATTAAGAATAACATAACCTTTTACGAACATAGAAATAGTAGTTATGAAAAAAAAAACCCTGTTTGCAAACATGGACTCATCCTGACCAATATTCCTTTCTGCACATTAGCCACTCCCAACCACTAAGGAAAAACAAGCTCTACCACATAAAAATATAAAAAAACTTACTGGATGTATTCCTCAGATCTTTGAGATTTCAAATTTTTGAACAATTCTTGAACGTATTTGTTTTTATTTCTCGTATGATAACCACGCCACATTTTTTGAATGAAAATGGCGGCATTTTCGACCTTATCGTCGCAGCTACTATTGCTATGCAATTCGACATCTTTCTGCTGCCTGCGCTCTTCCGCTTTCATTTGAATTGTTTGTAATTTAGCAGGACAAATTTCTGAATCTTCTTCACTGCTGGGCGACTTTTTCATTGCGCTGTTCGCGTTATTCGCTAGCTTCTCCGATTTTTTTAACCTATTCAAAGTAGTAAAACATGAAATGAACAAAAAAATACAGAAAACAAATGGACTTACGACGGAGCTGGTGAATTTTTACGTTGTTGAATTGGTGATTGGGTGTTTTTTCTGTTGTTTTCGCAAGCTGCTTTCGTTTTAGCCGTGGCGATTCGCGACGGTTTTGGCGATCTAACTGGTTGCACAACTTTGGCCGAATTGACTCGTGAAGGTAAATTTACTGAGGGTGCAGTTGGTGTGGTGATACGATTTATTAGTGGTGAAGGCCGATAATCGGGACTCATCAGAGATTCAGGCACCGGAACTAATTTTGATAACGCTTGCAAGGGACTGTTAATGTCTAAAAATTCAAATGGCAAACTAGTAAATGTTGGTTCTAAAATTAAAATTATACCT
Source organism: Rhagonycha lutea (assembly GCA_958510855.1). Taxonomy (NCBI): domain Eukaryota; kingdom Metazoa; phylum Arthropoda; class Insecta; order Coleoptera; family Cantharidae; genus Rhagonycha; species Rhagonycha lutea. The sequence continues at coordinate 13,076,683 of OY294040.1, read as the reverse complement.
TCCAAGCATTTTTCTATTATTCCATTTTGATGATGCTCATTATTGGCGATGGGCTCAGGTTTAAGATTTATGCTGTGACTTAATAACGTTGGATCAAGACTTTGGCTCATTAAAGGCGAATTCACTACAGAATTTGTCATGTAACAACTGGATGACATACGATCAGGAGATTTTGTACGATTACTCAGCCTGGATGCTAAAGAAAACAGATTAATACAATAAAAACTTAAATTAAGTTTGGGTAGTTTAACTATAATAAAATACAATTTTTGCACTCTCATTTAAAAAATTATTATTGTAAGATGAGTGGAGAAGTTGCATTTTATTGCAATAATTGATGATGAAACCTTTCATGTTCAGGTGAAACTTTGAATTAAATTTGACAATTAAAACGAAAAAAATTAGGTATAAGTCAAACTATGTCATGATTTGAAAATCACGTTTGCGCCGTATACTTGATATTTTTGTATGGAAAAAGGTCCCTCACAGTTGCCTTTGCATCGGCTTGGTCGGTGCAGGGGCAAACTGTTTGTAAATATTAATTTAAATAGAGTTTGTTGATTGATTGGTCCCTCACAGTAATTTATTCATAAATGAACAATTCAACTTTTTAAATCAAGATGAGAGAGAACAACGTGGGACTACTTTTTCTTGTCGCGTTCCGAGGGTTTCGTACGTTGTAATACAAGAAGTGAAGCAAAACTCTTTGAAAAAAATGACCTTTTTTAAACCCTATTTCATAATTTAACTTTCCTCACACTACATTTTCCCCGAGCAACATGCGTCCACGATCGATCGCGCTATAGTTTAATTTGCCTAAATGTCTATTTTCGATGTTACTGACCTAAAATAGATTTTCAATACCTAAAAAATGGGGTGTCAAACTGGCGGCCCGCTACGTATATTTATGCGGCCCGAATGAACTTCCGTGATTATTTTTTGTATATAATAAAAAATATATATTTCTGTGTGTATTGTATATTTTAGGATAGATTATATCGTTCAAAAATGGAGATGAGTTAGCAAAAGTCATTTGTGCGCCCCCCCGGCTGGAATAAGTTTGACACCCCTGCTCCATAGTACTTTAAACTCATGATTATTTTACGATAAAAAGGACCCCTTTTTATTAATTATTTTACATGAGCGTGACCGTACATTGTACGGTTTCTCGGCTGCTTGGAACAAACCTAATGAGGACCTACTAGATTTTCTTTGATGAGGACTCTTTGCTTTATTATGTACACTGTTAATTCGAATACTAAACCGATATTTCTCATCTCGCGAATAGAGGTGCCAATTCAGATTCTACATGTCTTTGGAAAAACCAACGTAATGTATGTTCTGTAATTGGATTTATTACATAGCAACCATTTCAAATTGATATACGAAAATGTCTTGGTATTATATGACAGAGGATTTATTATATAAATTATATAATTTTGAATTTTATGCTGTAAAAATTTTCAATTAAATCTCAGATGAGGAGCTTCCTAGCAAAATATGAAGAGTGGTCATTATTTTCTTTGAAAATTGAAATATCAAGATAATTGATTCCATTATTAGTTTTCATTTCTTTAGTGAATAATGTAATATGATAATATGTACACTGTTAATTCGAATACAAAACCGATATTTCTCACCTCATGATTGGAGGTACTAAAATTCAGATTTTACATATCTTTGACAAACCCAAATTCCGTGTATGCTTGGAGGGTATTCCACACCCCCCAAACCCCCGGTCAGGAAAATCATCATAGTGTAATATGTTCTGTAATTTGATTTATTACATAGAAACCGTTCCAAATAGATAATACTATATCAAAATGTTTTGGTATTATGACTGGGAAAAAAACTCACCGGAATTCGATAGATAACATTAAAGTGAAGTGTTTAAGTTGAAGAATAATCCAAAATATCGATTAGTTTGGTTAAAAATCGATTTTAAGGTTTACATTTTTATGCAAATTTTGATCTTATTGAAAATATCATTAACTCATTATACGCTGACCGCCTATATTTTTGCGACCACAATTAACTTCTCAACCGATCGACGCATGTTGCTCGGACCAAATGTAGGCGAGGGATTCGACAAGTTTAATAATAAATTGTGAACTAGGTTTTAAAAGAGCCACGAAATCAAAAAATTATGAATCAAATTAAACGCACGAGCAATAGGCACCGTGCCAGTCATGTTTAGACGCAATCGACCAGGCGACGCATGTTGCTCGGAGCAAATGTAGGATCTAACAAGTTCAATTACGGAATTTCAAAAAATGTCATTCAAAAAATTTTCGTAATTAAAAATTATTAGGTATAAAAAAAAAAACAAATTGCACACCCCGGCGCTAAACCGTCTTGTAACGCCACTGTAGAATGGACATCTTATTCAAAAATGGAGAGAGGGTTAGTAGTAGTAGTATCGGAATAGCTTTTTCGGAGCAGATACGGGCTTAGCCCGCTTTTCTCCTTCATCTATGTGTAACATAGTTGTTGGGAATTTAATTGTTTGACGGCATCGAGCCTTTATCATGATTTAGGAGCTGCATTGTTCCAGCGGTGTGAAGCACCGTTGGTGCAGCTCAGCTCAGCTTAGCTTCGCTTTCTATACCACCTTCCCACGCATTCGTCCGTTTCACCGTCCGACGCTAGCTACGTAAATTTATTTAAATGTTAAAACATTTACACATAATTATACATAGCCATAAAACAAATATAACGAAACAGATATAACAATAAACTTAACAAGTAACAAAACAAATTCTTCATGTTCTTCGAATCGGACTGTAAGGAGAGAGGGTTAAAAAAAAAGGTCATTTGTGCCGCCCGCGAAAATTTTTTTGTCAGGAAATGACCCGCGGCTGGAATGAGTTTGACACTCCTGTTGTAGCCCAAGAGGGGGGGGGGCAAAGGAAGTGAATTTTCCTACAACTTACAATATCTGCAGACTTCACCAATTGTGAATCCCTCACCTACATTTGCTCCGAGCAACATGCGTTGACAAATAATCAGCAAAGTTCATTCAGGGCGTGTTGTATAAAATAAATCGAACGCGGGACTGCATTGGCATCCCGTCCCGTGAGGAAATGGCGATCCCACGAGATGGGACAGGATTTTTCCCATCCCACATTCTTCTCTAGTCTATTCTATTTCTATAGGTATAGTCGTATAGTGTATACCATATTAATATTGTACATTATAATGTGCATTAACAAAACAAATAAACCAAACCATTTCCAGAAAATAAAACACCAAATATCCGGAAACACACTGGAAATTGCATCTTACTCTTACTTATCGCTACCTCAGAGCCAAAGTGTTCTATGTCCATAATTGATAATTTAGTATAATTTTTCACTAGAGGGCAAATAAGTTTTTTTTTGCTCGGAAATTAACAGTTGTTATGGACATATAACAAAGAAAACTCAACAGAGTGATGAAGCAAACGACAAAATATATAAAGTGATGCACGACCTGAAGGACATAGAACAAATTGGCTTGATGTCTCAATTTTAAAATTTATGGACATAGTACACTTTGACTCTGAGGTAGCGTTATGTCGAATTTTTAGTTTGAAAATATTCCGTGTGGTGGCGTTTCGTTAATGTAAATCGCGAATAGTCTTATCAGCCTTAATAAGATCAAAAAAATAGTGGCAGATGGTAGAAAATAATAGCGGTACGCAGCCTCATCTAATGACCCCATTTTGCCCCACCTTCTTTCTTCTACAGGTTAAATTGAAAAATATGGAAATTTGAGTAGCAGCGCAAAAACAAATTATTTCGTATTATGATATAAATATAAATAATAGTTAAATAAAAACAGTCTACATATTTCCTTTGTAACATTTGAAATAGCAAAGTTGTAAATTCCGCAAAAAATCAATACCCAAACAACGCATTATTTGAAAACAAAATGTAAGCAAACAAATAAAATTCAATTTATTTTATAAGCTTTTGACAATAATTTATTGTCTTCTGTTTTCTTTTGATATTTTGAAACATGCCCAGGAAGACAATAAACGTTGAAAGCTCACGAAATAAATTGAATTTTAGCGTGTTTACTGAGAATAATTTTAATACAATAAATAATAATTTTTAAATTTTACTCACAATTTAATCTCGGAGAATTTCTAGGTCCCGGCTTTTTCCTACCAAGCGAAGGCGAACTTTCAGCTAAAAGGCAAAAAGTTAATAAACGAAATAACAGTTTTCAATTGAAATCTTACAACCACTTTCTTGATCCCTCAACTGTTGCTGATGGTGTTGCGCTTTACTTAAAATTAACCTTAATTTACGATCCTCTTCAGTCTCTAATGTTTCTCCTGTCAAAGGACAAACAGTTGCTAGATACTGCCTCAACTCTTGTTGATCACCAATACGAAAATGTCGTCCTCTACCTTGCGAATATAACCACTCTGCTCTTAAACTTTCAATTGCATCAACCAGATAACCATCGATAACACGAACGTTCATGCACCAGTTGATAATAAATGGACGGTAATCGAAACCTCTACAGTTTTACTTAAGGAAACATGAAATCTAAAATTATTCACAAGTTACAGCAAATGAAAAGGATACGGCACATTTCCACCAGTCATGTTAACGCAAGGATTATTAACAACAGATATGCTATATAAGTTAGTAAGATGAACTAGCTGTGAGATCTCATTCAGATCGATAATGTTATTAGATGCTAATGTTAGAGTGACTAAGCTGGAGGGTAAGTAACGCTCACATTGACGTAAATGCCCAATCTTATTGTTGTGCAGCAAAAGCTCCTAAAGTTAGTTAAAATAACAGTGTTAACGATTTATGAAACAAAAGTTACAAAAGTTGAATTATATATTAAAAGTTCCAGGTTTATAAGGGAAACCAACCTTGTTACCAACCAACCAAGTAAGTTTCCCCTTGAAGGGTTCGTTTAAATAATATCAGCAATCTGTTCTTTGAATTTTATTTTCAGAATATTACAAAAAAAAAAAACCAACAGGCAGGAATGGCGAACCTTTATGTATCAACGTGCCATTTTTTCTAAATAAATGTTTAATGAGGCCATAGACGTGCCATCAGATAATTAAATATAATATTTAATAGTGTATTTTTTTATCGGTGGCGTGCCCAAAATATTGTGTCGCGTGCCATAGGTTCGCCATCACTGGTGTAGGGCTAAACATACATTCGCAGGAATGTATTCCTAATCTCGTCGGATACACTGCTGTGATTTACCTGATTTAACATCATGGAGTAAGAAGGTAAATCAATGCTTAACATGGATCTATGTGCTATTTAAATCATCCATCATGGTTACCGTCCTGATATTGCAGAGGAGAAAATCCCTCTTGTGGAGTATCAGAGAGCAAGTATATAATACTCGTAAGGTGAACATGGGGAAGTGTGACCGCTTTTTCAATTAGTTAATTTTTGGGTCTTGTTTTCTCATCTTTGTTGTAACTTTAAAAAGTTCAAATTTTTTTTGCATTATGCCAGAACATCTAATTACTAAATGTAAATATCTTAACTTGATTCTATAAACTGTTAAAAAAATAATACCATTTTTTTAAATTTTGTCTGTGGGTTACACTTTCTCGTCAAGTTGGGGCAAGTGTGACACTGCTTTATGATCTCGCCAGATATGCTCATATTTTAAAAACTAAGAGCAAGTATGAAAATTTAGGAAGTAAATTATAACCCATTATTTTATTTTTGTGGATATCTTTAATAGAAAAAAAGTTACAAACTTTTGAAAATTATAAATGTAACCCAGCAAAATCAACTTGAAAATGAAAATTATTTCTACTGTGTTCAACTGGATCTGGTAAATACCTTATTATGTCTTCAAGGACTACGGTATTCGTATCTGCTATTTCTGGCCAAGAAAAGGATTTTTTCCTATATTACAGGAATAATACGATACTAATACGATTCGTGTCTATCTTTGATCTGCCCAACAAAATGTTTAGTAGCTTTCTTCAAACTATATTATAAACTGTATTTGTAAATAAACGGTATTTGGTTTCACGCTTATAATTTCTAACCATTTTGACGCCTACAAAAAATGATTTTTATAGTGTGCTATTTTCAAATTTACAAGTTCACACTTGCCCCTTAAAGTTAGGTCACACTAGCCCCAATATACTTTTTTCTTGAGGCAAGTGTGACCTATCCTTTAAAACTATTATAACAACAAAATCTAATAATGTAGATATTGCACAATAAATATCTACTACTAATCTATGTTCCCTAAAATAAAAACCCAGATTTACCGCAGATGTTACGATGTTTTGTTTTCTTCAAAACAAACGTGTTTACTCACTTAACATCTGAAATACACTAACCTTCAACATGCATAGAAAAATTGCATAAGAAGTAATCCTACCGAGTTCAAAATTATATATATGTGTTTGCAGATAACCTAAGCACCTTCTTCCAAAATATCGCTAAGATTGCGTTCTTGGGGGCCAATTTAAAATTAAAGTTCACACTTGCCCCAAAATCACACTTCCCCAAGTTTACCTTACTCCACTTACTCAGGCCACTTGTATCTATCTCCTTCATATAATGCCCACACAACCAGACCTACATCCTAAGAATGAAGTTAAATACGACGACAGCCATGGTATCCAAACCACCCGGCCCAAAAAGAGAAAGAATACATTTTTTACATTACCAAAATATTTATATGCTCATATAGTAGATTCTAACACTGTCAAGGAAACAACGCAGATGTTGGTAAATACTAGGCCTTAAGGCCTAAATTAGAAGAGAATTCTCTAGAGAATTGCTTCTAGAAAAGAAGAAGACATTTTTTACCTATATGAAATCGTAACGGGCACAAAAATGGGACAAAAACTCCCGCTCGTGTGACAATATTATGTTCACGCTTAAGGGTGCGATTTTAAGGACTATTTCAAAACTTCATTTACAGCTCAAAATTGGTTATAGTATAATTTTTTAATTGCTATGTTTAAAAATTCGTTACATTCTCTTTTTAAGAAAGTCCTTGAGAAGATGAAAGAAGAATTAATGTTGAAATTACAATTCTTACAATTGCATTTAGGTGAAAATGTATAAATTTCCTTTTGAAGGGACGAATCTGGCAAAAGTTCATGGGGGGGGAGTAATTAACATTTTCTAAAAAATTAAGGAACATTGTTCAAATTTGTAGTAATTTTGATAAATTGATTGTAGAAATTAAATAGGAATCAATTAAAAATCTTCAGATTGCCCTCCTTTTACGACCGAGATGTTTTCCGTTACTTTGGATGTCTTCCACGTCTAAACTATTGAATATAAGTATATGCTGCAACGGACTTTTTTGTAGGAGTATATAGATTTTATTTTACTGTGGTGGTGTTGATTCTTCACGAAAGTAACAGCTCCACCCTTTTTCCTAATTTGATAATTTCAATTTTTAATTAAAATAATTTATTTTTTATTATGAAATGTTCCTTTGAGCGAATCAGAATGTTTTTAGTTATTGAAATATAATATAATATTCTGAAAATAAACTACACTTGAGTGCAAATAAATCGACCCACTTTACACAATCGTATAATATAACTTTATATGGTAGGATGCTAGTGTGCTAAAAATATTCGCTTTTGCGCAGTGACGTCAGTTCTGTTCTAAAGACATCCCAAGGCATTTTATTTATTTATAAACAGTGTAAAAAAATTAATAACATTCTAACTTTTTTAATCTCATGTCTGATTTGTAAAAAAGATCATTCAGAATCTAAAAGTGTGAAGTGGGACGATTTATTTGCACTCAAGTTTGCATAAAATAGAAATTACTGCATATATTATTCAAAAAGACCCTTAAGGCCTTGATTATGATAACAATCACGAGAGTTTCAATATGACTCACTCTTAATAAAAAGTACATGTATATTTTGTAACAATTACGATCAACATAATCAAATAACATGCGTTCATTCACAGAGCATCAACAGAGGAGTCATACTCAAGCTCTCATGGTTATAAGAGTTCTAATTTATATAGTTCAGATACGCAACCCTTACAGGAGTTAAGGAAACACCAGATGTAGTTTAAAAGATTACCAGCAGGTGAGGCTTCTAACTTTGAAGGATTAATAAATTACTTTATTATTGTAATTCTTGGTTTATATTATGGTAGTACATGTAAAGATAAATTCAAGCAAGCTGAAAGGGTCTCGCTGGATAAGTATGTTAAAAATGCCCCGTTGGAATTTTATGGTGGCAATTTTTTGAAAGACAGTCGTGTGCAAAATTTCAGCCTTTCAATTTAATTCCTGTTGATATTTTTTGATAATCTTTTTAACTACAGTGCAGTCTCGGTAATCCGAACACTCGCTAGTCCGCACAAATCCGAATATTATTCTATAATCCGAACACAAATAATAAAATGTTTGGATTATAGAATAATATTCGGATTACAGAACAAACGTTTCTTTGTTCTTTTGTTCGGATTAGCGTGTATTCGGATTAGCGTGTATTCGGATTACCGAGACAGCACTGTATTACCAAAACTCTTAGGATTTATGTATCGGATACATTAACCCCCACTTTCATAAAACTTTTAACAATGATGCATCCTATTGGTCTATAAGGGCCAATATATTCACCTCCTAGTAAAGTGTTCAATAGCGTAACTGACAGATAAATAAACTGTCACCAATCACATTTTCACATTTCAGTAAAATCACCAATCAACAAGGAGGTTTATAAATTTACTGAACACGTAGTTACCCGACACTTTAACCAGAGGTTTACGGACGTTTTCTATTGGTTAGTTAAATTTAACACGTTGTTAGGGGTGCGATTGTAAGGACTGTTTCATTTCATTTACAGCTCAAAATTGGTTATAGATACAGGCAATGATCTTTTTTAACAGAAAGAGAATTTTCTGAAGATCATGATTTAATTTTTAATCGGTTTTGATAACGGATTAATATTTTGATTAAGTTAATTAACGATTTTATATCAAAAACGTACAATTAATTAAAATTTAAAATATGTCATGACACAGTTAAAATAGCAGTCTTTAATATTCTACATTAAAATTGTTTGTATTTCAAGTATTGTAAGTGCTGTAAATGTAAATGGGAGTTAAATGCAAAAGACGCGTCTTTTGAAATCAATGAAAATTTACTTGCATTCTTTCCAACCAATTAAACTGCGGTAAAAACAACTAAGCCACCTGTTGAAAAGGTTCTCATCCTAATGATAGATTGGGCCCTTAAAAGTTTTATGAAACCGGGCATAAGGGCCGTTTTTTCAATGCTAACCAAAAGTTAACCAAAAATTGAAAAAATAACCCTTAAGGGAGCAAACACTTTCCATCATTTACACTGAAGCAACTTTTGTTCTTAAGACTTAAAAAATAAGAAAGGTGTAAATTTTCATACCCTGAGATTCTTTAGAAAAGATAAATCCGTAATGTGAGTAATACTATTTTCTGATAAATCAATATGCTCCAGGTTGATATTTGTATTTAAGTGTTCGATGGTCTAGAAAAGAGGCAATTAAATTTAAACTCAAATGCATAAAAAACTGTAAAAAGGTACCTTAATAGTATTTCCTGCCAAGCATAAGCATTTCAAATTAGTAAGCTCCTTAAGCCCCTCGATAGTTAGAATACCATTATTTGCTAAATTTAATGTGTGAAGTGAATGCAGTCGACAAACACCGTACATACGCAAAAGTACATTTCTAACAGCCGACAACTAAAAAGTTAAACTTAAATTTATGTTAATTCACGCTTTACAAAAGTTTACTTTTTGAACTTTGGTGAATGAGTCAATGTTATCCAATCTCTGCAACTCATTATCGTCGAGTATTAAAGTAACAACTTGTGCCTCATTAGTTGTCGGTTTACCCAACTTTTTAAGCTTTTTTCCAGACAAATCTAACGTCTCTAAATCTAAATTCTCTGAAACGTACAACGAAACCATTGTATATTTAAAGGAATAGGGTTAAGTTACATTTTGTGTTAAATTGTGTAAATGTGGATACTGTGGTGTATAATATGAAAAGCAATAATATAAAAACGTACCCATTGGTATTTTAAAATAAAAACATCCTTATCCTTAATTATTTTCCTCGTCCTTTGCATTAAAATTGAGTTTATTCCATCCAACTTAATTTTTTTATTGACATTTTAATGTTTAGAAAATTATCATATGACGCTTCAGGATTCCCAACATCGAAGAATAAAACGGAATTCACTATATTTTAGTTGGTTCAGTGGCGTACATCTCTGTATCTTTTTTATATTATTTTTTTCTAGATAAATCTGTTTCAATAGCTGATGAAAAAGGAAGCCCCGAAATGGCTTTGTAACTTTGAAAGTTGTAATCAACCGAATTTTATACTTATAGAGCCGGAGTGCGCACGTCATGTATTCCCACGTAGAGATCATTTTCAAGAAATGATTTTATAATTCCGAATGCCAATGAATCAATTTTTTAATTTAAACTATAATAATTTATTTATAAACACACAAATTTAATTTAATAAAAAAGTATCATAGTTTTGTTATGTTGGTATCACCATTGTATGGTAATAATGTGGGACAGGAGTAGGTTGTCCAAGTTAAATTCTCGCATTACTTTTTAAATGCGAAGATATAAATAATCTCGAATTATTATACGTTATCGAGATAATTTTTACAATAAAAATGGATTAATTTTGGATCGATTTACGTGTAAACGTTGTCGTTACGTAACAAAGTTTTGAGCTTTTGACAGGTGCTAGCTTATGTGCAAGTGTCAAAGTACATGCACGACGGTGTGGTGAACATCAGCTGAGCATCATCGTCATCGAACTCCCCTCGAGGCACTGTATGTCAACAAATTTTCACGTTTAATGTAAATTAAAAATTCGCCAAACTGGAGCGCCTACCAGAATATCTCCGCGAAACCGTGGATTGGTTTATGGGGTGAGTGGATTAAATTTTTGTGTGCCACGAAATTTTGGTGTATTTACTTGGACACCTTCACGCATTCAATGCGTTTTAAATTAACGACCAATTAAATCTTTCTTTAAATTTTATCGCCCACGTAAAACGCAAGGTCGCATCAATTAGTCTATCCAATATATTGCTAATTCATTTTTATGAGGCTTCGTGGTTTCATTTTTACAAGAATAGAACACGGTCATTAATTTAATAATGAGACACTTTTTATTACCTTATCGTCTTGAAGACGTTCAATATTGGTGTAAAATGTGGTTCGGTCGAGTCGTGGGTAATGTGAAATCTGACAGTTCCTTTAGTCGAGATTTACCATTTGATTTTCATTTTGAACAGACAATTAGTTGCTTTTGCAGGTCAATAATTTTTTAATACTAATCTTATCATTTTTATTGGACAAGGTGTTTACTAGTGTTGTTTTTAAAATTTATCATGTTTTTGTACATATTTTTACATGATAACCTAATATGGAATTAATTTTTAGCTGACTCAATCTATAGTCATTATCTTGCACTATGGCGATGATGGCAATAGAAGAAGACACAATTTCAAGTAAAATTTTTATTTAGAGTTCAAATCCTCAGGGTAGCCCCCTTCAAACCAATTTTTCTTGATTCTACCTTAAAATGGCTGTAGCACGCACTGAAACTATTGCTTTGTTGATTGATATAAATCATTTAATGCTTTTTTAAATAGCCGATAATCTTTTTTTTTGTCTAAAATCAACGGTTTTCGAATTAAACTAAATTTAGCAAATTAATTTAAAATTTAGTTTTTTTCTTGAAAGCCCTGCAATTTTAAATGAAACGGCGCATTCTGTACAGAAAATAAACTAATCAATTCCTTGTAAAAATTTACAAGGCGAAAGTACTGACTGATGTCATAACAGTAATCCTAACCACTGTCCAAATAAATTTGGGAGCAACTGTGTATCTAACCTGATATTAGCTCTATTCGCGGTAACACCTCTGGATACGTTTTATCCTACTGCGTCTGCGGATTTATACCTTTTATCATCTAATTTGAGCTTTAATGACAATTTTATTATAAATCCGCAGACGCAGTAGGATAAAACTTATCCAGGATTGTTACCGCGAATAGGACTATTAATGGTAGAGTACATGTCCATACCCACCACACGAAACTACCTGTACACAAATGATCAAATTTATGAACTACCACTTTAAAAGTGTCGATTAAAGAAAAGTATTTTAAATAGGAATACCCAGGCGATTCTCACCTCTAATGCCATAAAATCTTTAAAGGCGAGAATTGCGTACCGGATGGTCAGGCAAGTTTCGCCTCTAAGTTTTCAAGTAATCTGCCCTCCTAGTTTGAAAATGTGGTTTCGAGAAAAATGCGTTTAAAGTTTTACGAGCACTTAGCAATACAAAAGCGAAATCACAGGCTGCTCTATTGAGAATTGAACCATTAAAAAAAAATTTTCTATAAGACCCGCTGGATATTGTTTTTATGACTAAAGTATCGTTTAAGTCCAAAAAAGTAAAATCAATTTTTCCAAAATCCTAGAATGGTGTTAGGCCTTAATATAAATAATTTGTATTTATTTAAATGCAGTTAGTTTAGTCGACTCGCATTTGATTTTTAAAATTTACATTGTTTCAAAATGTCAGGGAAAATTTACAATTTTTGTCATGAGAAAATGTGGGAATTTATTTTGAAAAAATCAGTGAGTATTCTGCAAAATGACTTACTAAGGAAATGTATTGAATCAGGTGGTTTCCCGTTGCTTTCTTCATAAGTAGTCTACAATACTAATGCCTGTTTTCACCAACAATTTATTTAAGAATTTCCTAGTAAAGAATTACTTAGCTAGGATTCCATAAATGTGATTGGTGAAATTTGACATAGTATTGACATAAAAAATTCATATGTCAAATTTGACCAATCAAATTTATGGAATCCTAGCTAAGTAATTCTTTACTAGGAAATTTTTAAATAAATTGTTGGTGAAAACAGGCATTAGTATTTTAAATTTTTCCACAAAGTTTTCACTTTCTTGCAATTTATTGTTATTACCTTGGGTTGACCATTCTAATAATAAATTAGTTTGATTTATCAACTAATTATTTAAATTTGCTTATAAGTTATAAGTAAACAAATTTGCACCACCATTCAGTGCTGTCATCGGTGTTCTCTAACAATGGCTAATTAAAATTAATTAATTAAAATGTAATGATGACAACAGATTAAGGCCCAATTTATCAATCTCTAGTTAGTGTCCAAAGTAAATTTACTTGTCAGATAAATTTACTTGGGGCCCTAACTAGAGATTGATAAACTGGGCCTAAATAAAAAGTATCAAAAAAATTTCAAGTAGGTAATACTTCTGTGTGAAAGCAAACCGTGTCTATTGAAAACTGCAACTACTGTGGGCGTAAATCTAGGAATCTAAACGCTTGTGATGCTAAAACCATTAGATATTATGCTTACTAGGTGCGATACGTCACGATTGCATGACTATGATGGACTAGCGAGAGAAATGTTTAAAGTCGGTGGACGTTATACAAGCTGGAGTCCAAAGCTTACAAGAATATCGCCAACTGAGATCGCAATCTTTTTGGCGATTCTAGGAGCCAAAGAAATTGTCATTTTCTCGGCATTTAGTTGAATGCCCCTTAAAGGCGTGTTCATAATGAAGTGGGTTCTTGCTTCGGTAGAAAGCTGTAAAAAAATGAACAATTTTTGATCATAGAAAAGGATAGAAGAAAATACTTTAAACTAATTGGTTCCAAACTTCAAACTTTCAACTTTATGTATTCATACGCATCAGTGGGGAACACATAACGGATAAGATCTCTGCCAACAGATAGTACAAATGAAACATTTTAGTACTATTTAGTTCATACTTTTGATAATGAATTTTGTATTGCAAAGTTTGCTTGTCATCATACTACAAACCTTGAAATTTGAAAAACACTGCTGAATCATTCGTGGTCGAAAGAACCCTTTCACACGAGGTCGGTACAGTGGCGCCACTACCTTGACATAGTACCAAACGATACTTTTCACATTTTGATCATTATTTCTTCAACATATTTTACCTTCAAGCTCACAGCTGATAATTGTATGACGTCGCGTACACGCGATGTATTGTTAGTAATCTTGTGACATTGCGGAATTTCAAGTGCTGCATATAAATCGGATAATTTGCATTGACCGTTAATAATTTGGTTTTTCCAAAGTTTGGCGAAACCTTACACTTTATTAGTCATCTCTGTTGTGTCTGGAGTCGAACAATTGCTTTCGTTCAAACGCGTTTATTTATTTTAAATTGCCAAATCTTTTATCATTTATTATAAATATAAAAATCTTTACTTTTGCTCCTTTATCTTTACTATTGTAAAGTATCCACTAAAATCAGATTTTTTATTTGCGTGGGTATACGCAATAAACGACAAGAAGGATGTACTTTTTTACGGGCAAGTACTACATTGATTGTTCTTTCAATGTCATTAAAGAGGACATTGAACCATCTGCAGCTAATATGTATATATTTTTTATATTACTTCTGCTACTTTTTTGGTTACATACCTATATCAAAGATTGATTATTGTAATTTGTATGTTTGGCACGATTACTTGACGGAAATTGCACCTACTTAATTATCGTCTTCAGCTATTCCGGAAATTGCACCACACAATAATTTTTGCTTTTGCTCATTAACGGAAGCACAATTTATAGATGCGGCGCTGAAATTTATACCTTTTCTGTTTATAAATTAACATTGTGTTCAAAAGAATAACTTTAATCTTCAATTACAACCTCATAGCCTCATACAGACTACGGTGTTTATATTATAGCAAATCCAATAATATTTTGTTTGAAAATCTCTCATAATTTCAATTAGAAAAAATTTAAGAAAGCCAGGATATGAATTATCCAGTTTCAATTTTGTTTGATCCTATAATAAATAAATCTGTTTTTTGAGCTATCCCAAAATATTTGAATATAAAAAATATTTTTTTTTATTTAACCTCCATGAACGTCAAGAAAAAGTTTGCAAAACTAGCACGTATTTTATAATAAGGACATGTAGTTTGTTCTAGTAGGGTTAAACCCTTGATCTAAAGGTCATAAGTTCAAACCTCGTCTATTTCCAAATTAGTTTTACCATACGTTTTATTTATGCGTTTCTTTCAAAAAATAAAAACATATTCTTGAATAATTACTTATATCACTAATTTTTTTGTGGTTTGGATTCCACTTGAAACTGTAGGGAAGATTACGACCAATGTATTTTTATATTGATAATCCCCTGTATAGTATTTTAAATCAATTCTGATTTGAATTGTTGCGAATTTCTATGTCAATGGAACTATTTTCATATTTAATTTCGCTCCGCGGAAAACATTATCAGTATTGGTCTACACGCATGGTCGCATTTCATCTGGATGAGGCCGCAGGCCGAGCAATCACATCCACCTAGTAATAATTATAAAATTCAATGACTATTTTATTAAAGTATGTGTGATTAATTATTATGACTCACCTAAAGAGTCGTCAATATTATAGGATAGGTAACCATTTGGAAGTATGACAAAATTATTAAATTTATGTGTGTATAACTTATCTTCCAAACAAATATTTTTTAATTAGTTTTGTTTACAAGAATGAACCTTGAACTTACTAATTTATTCTAACATATTTCATGTAAACATTTACAAATGTAAAACAATTCAAATTTCATTCTAATTTTGTGTGAAAACCTGGAATATTGAAATGATCTATTTAATGATTGTAAGGCTTATTATTCTAAAAGGAAAGCACATTTGTGTTCGTTTTGAGTTAGATAAATTATTTCTCGGCAATAAATAAATAGCATTCCCAATTACTTAATGTCCTCTCATTTCGAAGTTACCCTCTTACTTAATTATTTAGCTCTCAAATATTTAATAGTGATTAGTTTTAATTTTGTTTTAATAGTTTGTAATCAAGCAGGAAATGTACTCAATTATTTTATCAATTGGTTTTATTAACGTGAAAACGAAGGGTGGTTAATTGATTGCAAATTTTTATTTAACAACTTTTTTGTGCTCCTCGAAGTTGACCAAGGATGCTAAATTTAATATTTTCTTAAAATTTAAAAATTATATTTAAATTGTTTAGTTGTTAACTCGTGATAATAAATTAATTAGTAAATTCACTTTTAAACAATTTTACGAAGAAGAGTATACAAGTGCTTGAAAGCTTAATAAAAATATCTCGTAAATTTTTTTTAAATATTCCAATTAATTAATAGTAAACCATAGAATCACAAAAAAATACACACAAAAGTATAGACCAAAAAAAAGTTAAAAAAGAAAGAAGCGAAGAGACAAGAGGCCCTTTGCACTCCATACGTACGCCCATGAATGTAATAATTGGACTTGAAATATTCTTTTATAATTTTTGAATTGCGATCGATTATTCTATGTTTGCAACCTATAGTATAAAATTCCGAACTTGAGTATTACGTCATGGTACGTAAGCACCGCCATTGGTTAGTCAACTAAAATAGCCTTTGTGATTGGTTACGTTCTTATGACATAATTTTCATATTTTCCATAATTAACCACCAAAAATGGAGTTTCAAATTAACAAGGAAATGGTCAACTTTGGTCATGTGGGTCATAATTAAATCTTCAACAGTTGAAAATTTAAAAAGTAATTCGGTCAATTTGGCACTTTTATGTGATTATCTCATTTAAGTTAGCGTCAAAGTTGATAAGCCTATTATCAATGCATGTAAACATTGATGCAACTTCACAAAGAAAATACTATTTAAATAATAAAACTTTTACATCTATCAGCCTCCGGGAACCATTTTGGAGAGAATAATATTTTTTCACAATTTACAGTGTCACACAATGATGAAAAAATTTAAACAAAATCAATTTTTTAGAAAAGCGAGGCGCAAAGAAAAAGAAGGTGCGGACTCTGGTGCTCCTGCAAGCGATTCAAAATTATATTTAGAAAAGGCAGTGCTTGAAAGAAAATTGCCCGAATTGGATATGAAAACCTTAGTAGAAATTCCACCTGGTTTAGACTATAACGAATGGTTGGCCTCACACAGTAAGTCACAACTTGTACAAAATCGTCACAATTTCCTTACCATTGCATATTTTTAGCTGTTGCCGTATTCAACAATGTTAACTTAGTTTTTGGAGCTATAACCGAATATTGTAATGCAACCTGTTGTCCGGATATGACTGGGCCAGGTCAAAGGTGCACATTTCTGTTTTTGGTTCAAGGGGATCAGGTGGTTAAATTTTGAATGTTTCAGAACGTACTTGTGGTATGATGAGAAGGGCAAAAAGACCAAAATAGCTGCTCCACAATATATAGATTATGTTATGACGTTTATACAGAACACAGTTACAGATGAAAATGTTTTTCCTACAAAGTATGGTGAGTTATTTAAAATGGTTATAAAATTTAAAGCTAGAGTGTATTTTTGATTTTAGGTAACGAATTTCCTACGTCCTTTGAACCGATTGTGAGAAAAATGTATCGATTGATGTTTCATGTATTAGCACATACATATTACGCCCATTTTAAAGAAGTGTGGTTAGTAGGTTTACATGCGCATTTAAATCTTGCATTCTCACATTTTACCGCTTTTCATCGTCGCTATAATTTAATTGACTCCAAAGAAACCGAAGTGTTGCGTGACTTAGAAATAGCTTTACATTTGTGTGATGATTTCAATCATCAACCCGAACTTGCCGCGACTCTCGCAAATATTAGCGATATTTTGGAATCATCGGATAGTAAAGAAGCTGGTGCTAAATCACAATGTACCGATGATACAAGTGGTAAGTTATTATTTACTTTTTATAATGTTTTTTATTAACTTGGATCACAAATTCATGATTTTAGCCGAACCAAAATCATAGTTTGTTAGAAAATCAAAGTTGGAATATAAAGGGAAGATGTGATGGACTCGAAATATTGTTAAACCACTTAGCTAGGGCATGTGATTCAGAAACACAGATTAGTAACTTTCCTAATCGTTTTCTTTGTAATTAAAAAATGGATTTATTTGTGAACGTTTGTGTACCCTACACGATTGAGTTTGTACTTAGTAATTAATTTAGACAAATTTTAAAGATAACTCTTTGAACGGACACCTATTTTTAGGGATTTTTAGATCTGTTGAAATTTTTTTTTGATGGGAAAGTATTATTTAGTTGATATATTTTAATCCAAAAAAGTAAACAAAGAATTGCTTGCAATAAATACACACGTCGGAAGACAGCTTAATTATTATTGCAAAATGAAACTTTAAAATACAAGATTAGATATTTTCAAATAAATTGTGATCACCAAAAAAAAATGTTCCGGCATTTCAATTTCACCTTGTACAGTGTTGACGTTCCTTAATTATAAAAGCTACCAATTGTATATATTAAATTGTAAAATGATTTTAGTTTGTTGTTTACTTTAGTATGTAATGGTTATAATCTGATAGCATTTGTTGAAGAAAAATACATACCAATGTTATCAAACCAAATGTTTTATTTTATTCCCATTCCACTTCTGATATTTGCTCAACATAATATTAACTTCTGTAAATAATACATCGGAAATCAGGCGCGTAGGAGCGTCTAAACTAAAATATTGAGGGGGCCAATAGTGAAATGTAAAAAATATTAATTTGTTTTATTTCTGTCCATTAAAAACCAAGATTTTCTACCTAAGTTTAAAAAAATATAATTTTCCATTTGTGATTAGATTATAATATAGTAAATCCATGTAGTAAATCTGTGGTTTGTCTTGTAACAAAATTTTTTTTGAAACAAGGAAAGCCACAAGGACATTTTGCTTATGAGCTCAAATAGAGGTGGGGGGGAATCGTTTGCTGGTGGAAGGCTACATTTTTCTTTTACCATAATATACTGACGATGGATCTGCCAGACCATATTATCATGGTCAATAATCTACATTCTCCAGGTATGTTTTAGAAGTTTGATGCTTCACCCTGTATACATCATTAAAACAAAAAACTTCACCCTGAATGCGATTTAGAAATGTTACTTATTTCCACCCTGTATGATAAAACTGTTCAATGTGCCTTACTATTTTCAGTTTCTTTTCCCCGAGTTTGGGGAAAAAGGTGACTTTTGATAAACGTGCGCACTGAAAAACGATAACTCTTTATCTAATTTTCTGAGACCACCCTCCATCATCACAAAACATAGCTCAACCTTTGGCTTCGCATTTTACAAAAAGCATTTGGAGCAGTACAAGAAAATTGGGGATTAAAATTACAAAAGATCAGCGTAAATAAATGCGCAGGCCGAGCTATGTTACTCGGGAGAGAAGGAGAAGACCACCTATGACAAAGGGGTGAGGGAGGGGTAAAAATTTGGAAAAAAATTGCAGACAACCTCATAAATTCAAAAGTTGGTTTCAAAATTAATTTTGCCTTTCCTTTTTGCAATACTATGTGATTAATTTTATATAGAAATCGAAAAGGTCACCTTCTAAAAACTATATTAGGGTAATGCAACCAACAATAAAGATTTCTAATAAATTTCGTCTGCAAACCATAAAGATATTGGAGGGCCATTGGCCACTTGTTCTTATGCGTCCATCGGAGATTGTGTAAGCATCCTCTATAAGAGGCATTTATTTTACTTATTTAACATTAATTCTCCGATTAAACTATGGTCACTCGTTAAGAAAATTTGAATTTATATTTTAGCAACCTTTGTGATGCATTTGATTTAGGATTGGAAGGGTCCCCAAGTGTGTAAATTTTCTTTCATGAGTGATCACAATATTATATTTATTGATAATAATCATAAGTATTTTATAAAAGTTTTAATTTAAAGGAAAAACCAGTCTATTAAAAGTAGAAAAGACGTAAAACTCCAATAAGAAACTATAAATATATTAAATTTACAATAAATATATAACATTAGTACGTATTAAATAATTATCAATAAATTGTGCTTAAATTTGTAAATACATTTGTAAAAGTATGATATTGTGAACTTATTGCTCTAAAATAAAAATATCTGTATAATGGATGTAGAAAATCGTGCATCCTACTTAAAAATCTAAGTTGGTTTACATTCGCAACGGGTGCCAGCATCACCAATAGTGTCCATTTTTTTTCTTTTATCTTGCTTAATTTCAAATAATCGTATAGACTTGCATATTACAGAAATTTCTCTTATGAAATAACCCAAGCCGTCCGCTAGTGGTTCGCACAAATCGCGTATCGACGTCGCAACATTATATAAAAATATTAAAGGTGGCTGCAAAACTGCATTGAATAATGCTGCCAAAACTGGTTTGAAAAAATAATCCGATAATAATTGTAAGAGACCAATAGTTAATGGACGTACGATACTGTATAGTACAAATCTGGAAAATATTTGCATAGATTAATTAGTGGTCTTCTATAAACACAGGCTGTTCCCCAATAAAGGATCCTTCAGACCAATACGGTACATCTGATGCGTTTTCGTCTCGATGACAAAGATTACTTATACAAGGTTTGTTCCAACCAGCCCGAGAAACCGTACAATGTACGGTCACGTTAGTGCGCGATAGCGATAGGTATGATTTTTACCTACGTTTTTTTGGCTGGTTGGAACAAACCTATTATGTACCAGTGTTCTGTTTCATCACAGAAAGTAAAGAACAGATTCGCTTCGGGTCTCGTGTTAACAAAGTATTTCCCAATCATATTTGCTCCCGTTTTAGTCTGGGGGTCCTTCAAAGTTGGCTTATACAAGACTCTGTTAAACGCCGACGCTCTGAGAAACAAACTGAGAAAGGTAAAGAAACAGTGCATAAATTGGTAGGTAATTTGAAATAGTTAAATGTTAGATTAGGATTTCAAGTTCAAAATAAAGAAAAGGTAAGATGAGCATACACAATTTAAAATTTTCACCGCGCTCTCTTAGTAGTTCGCGAAAATTACTATAAGTTAAATATCCTTGATTCAAGAACTTTTCAAATTAAAAAACTTCAACTAGTTACCTAAAAAATTGTAAAATAAAAGTTGTAATAAACGCAAAAGCGATGTATACGGTTCCAAATAATTCGGCCCAAAATTTGGTCGCATAACCTTCCGTTTTTTCAGCCAACAACTCGGTAGTAATTACGGGGGGCGAATCTGTAGTTCTGTAATAACTAAAATTTTCAACAAAAAAATTAGTAAGGATAGCACTGCAAGACTTAATCAACTCACGCAGCATTGCCATGATCAAAATAATAAACATCGACCTTTGCAGCATCTCTCTCGTACTGTTGGGGCAACTTATTTTTTTCTTCCAGATTTTTATAATAATTTGGTTCTTCTAGACATGATCCACTATATTTTTCGTTATTATTATTTATAGTGACGCCAGAATAACTACTGTAAATTCCTCTATAAGAACGATGCGATTGTCGAGTTTGTTGTAAACGTTCATTTATGTATAAATTTTTTGTCGAGCAGGATGTTTCGTTACAGGTTTTTGTATTTGTAGCTGCATTATTTACTTCAGGTTTTGATTCGCTTGGAACGAGATCGAACACAAATCTCTAAACAAAGTATTGCATTATTTTTAGATTAACTTAGCGGTTCTTAAACTGGAGTCTGCAGAGCTAATGTTGGAGGTTTTTTTCCTATGGCAAAAAGACCTTTCTCTAAGAAAAGAGGTGGATGCCACAGATTGGATGTCTTTTTATATGGTTCTCCAGACTATTTAAGTTTAAGAACCGATGATCTAACACATTTGCATACTTTTGGAAGACCTCCATTTCCTTTCGGTTGAATAAAATCAATTTTATATAATTCATTACCCAAATCGGTTTCTTTACTACTTTTGGTAAGTCTTTGGATAAAATCGGATAATTTTCTTTTTTTTTCAACAGAGGTGTTACATTCGTTTTGCGTTTGTGCTGGAACTATGGAAACAATAAAATATTTGTAGAGTGTTTTTATAATGGAATTTTTACCAGGGGGATTATTCCTTAAAGGAAATTGCTGCATATAGTTCTGCTGATTACTTGCTACAGGAATTTGTTGCATGTAACCCGGATTACTTACTACAGGAATTTGTTGCATGTAATTCGGCGGATTATTTCCCACAGGAATCTGTTGCATATAACCCATTGTATGGGCACATACACAACCTGGATTCATACAAAGAACAGCTGGTGGTAAAACTGCTGGTACACAGATTGGCTGAGGAATTTGTGATGGTGGTGGTTCTTGGGTTAAATCGTGAGATTTTACTTGCTTTTCGGTCCTTTGACACTCTGTACAATATGACATTCTTGTAATATCCGATATTTCTCGAGGAGATTCATTAGGTGTATGCATATCTTTTTTGCTTACATGTTTCACCTGCAAATATTACAAGTTTCTATTTGAAAAATTAAAATTATGCAGAACTACCAATACTCCTCAAATAAAAGGTTCGAGAAACTCTTTAAAATACCTCAAGTAATTGTGAAGTGGCTATTTTGTTTAAGGTAAATATTTGAATTTTTATAAAAACCAGATATAACGATCCTTGTCAAGTCGGATTAAATTATTTTATGAAATGCGTGTTAACTATCATTGATTGAGGAATCGGGTACTCCGTTTCTGCAAGGCAAGCAGAAATCCTCAAATGTGATTCTGGATAATTTTGTTAATCATTTAAAAGGAGTTATTTAAAGAACGTTGCTGATTGAAATATTTGGGTATTTGAAATTACCTTGAGAAGTATTTATCTATCTTCTATCTATATATTGTCGTGGGAAAAAGTGAAATGGGAAAATAAAAGAATCAAGGGACAACAAGTCAGTTTTAGTTTTTTTTGTTTATGTTGGGGATGTATTTTTTTGTGTGGATGAAATGAGCGTGTAATAATTTGAATAAAGTTGTATTAAATAATAAAAAGAAACAAGAGTTGAAAAGTTTATGACATTTTGGCGCAGCAACGTGTGGCACGAACAAGACGAGAAAATCGTCGAAACTACGAAAAAAAAAAAAGAAAAATATAATTGACAAGCAAAAACGTCAGAAATAAAAATTTGGGATTAAAAAATAAATTAGGAAATGGAGACAAGGTGCCGAAAGGTAATAGACGTGATAGAAGGAAAGATAGGGGAACAGGTAGAGGAACAGATTGTTGAGACGATCGAAGGAAATAGTGAAAGGGTCCTACCGGAGAAAAAGCAGGACAAGGGGATGGACATACATAAAATATTAATGCAGATGATGAATAGAATGGATGAGAGCAAAGCCGAGATGATGACAAATATGAATCAGAAATTTGATGAAAACAAGGCAGATATGAAGGAAAAATTTAAAGAGAGCAAAGCAGATATGAATGAACAATTCAATGAAATGAATGAACGGTTTGCGTGCGTGGAAGAAAAAATGAAAAAAATGAGAGAAGACACTAAGATCATAATGGAAGAAATGCGGAAGAAGGTTGATGAATGTGCCAAGGGTGTAAAAAATTTGAATGAAGAGAATGCGCGACATAAGACGAGATATGAAGAAGGAATAAAAACAGTTAATAAAATAGACGGAGATAGTGTAATGGAAGAAATTACAGACGATTGGTTTGAGAAAGAAGAAGTAGTTATTAGTATGGAAGATGTGAGTGGGGTGAATTATGTAGAAAGAAAAATAGAATTAGATGGGAAAGAAATATTGCTAAATTACTAAGAGCAACATTTAAATACAGTAAAAAAGATATTGGAGATTAATCGTTATTTAATAAATGAGGAAAATAGGATCGCGAAAGGATATGAAAACAAGTTAAATATTATTAATGAGAAAGCGAACTACCTCATACCGCATGCGTATAAACAAGAGATTTGGGAAGAGATAGAGAAGATGATGAAGGATGGAACTTATAGGAAAAGGTGTATGGTTCAGAAGAAGATGGGTAAAACGCGGAGAAGAATGCTTCAAGGAATTTTGGCAAAAGAAGAAGTGGGTAAAAGTATTGGACGTGTCAACTTGGCTAAATGGCAATTCCGTCGTGCAAGATGGAAAGGCGCGGAAGACACCGACTCCCAACAATAATAAAATAAAAAAAAATTTATTAATGTTTATGAAGACTGCAAGAAAATTGGAAATGGTAATGTTAAATAGTAATTAAGTTAAGAAGTTTATGTTGAAGAGTAAAAAGGTTTGTGTTGCATGGAAAAAAAATTATGAATAAATGGTAAAGAGTATGTGAAAGGAAATAATGATGTTAAATAAAAATGATGAATTTAAGAAGATATGGGTAAAGGTGAATAAGAATTCGTAGAAACAAGAGTTAAGGTTTTGTGTGGTGAGGAAGTATAAAGAAGAAATAGAATATGGTGATGAGTAGAAAAGTTAAGTTGGCATGGTGAAGAATTATTAAGAAAAGTTGAAGAGTATAGGGGTTGAAATAATGAAGTAAATAAGAGATAGGTGATGGTGAAGAGTGGAAGAAAAGTTAAGTTGGCATGGTGAAGAATTATTAAGAAAAGTTGAAGAGTACAAGAGTGGAAATAATGAAGTAAAGAAGAAATAGGTTATGGTGAAAAGTGGAAGAAAAGTTATGTTTGGATATGTTGAAGAAGTAGGAAGAGGGATTAAAGATAAAAATTTATTAAAAAGAAATGGAAATTTCTTTTTGTCAAAATTTTGGAGGGGATAAATGTCGTGGGAAAAAGTGAAATGGGAAAATAAAAGAATCAAGGGACAACAAATCAGTTTTAGTTTTTTTACTTTACCATACATAGTATGAGTATACGTAGTATACCATACATAATGGTAAAGTATTGTAATCGAAAAAAAAAAAAAATTTCAGATTTCGACGGATTTATGGTCCTTGAGGTCCAACGAGTTGTTTGAGACCAAACATCAAGAAATGTCTGTGTGTGTGAGGGTGTGTATGTCACGTAAATTTTGTGTGTGCTCTAGCGCTCAAACTAACAGGAATTTCTCAACCAAATTTCATATTTAGTACTTTTATATTGAGACTTAGAGCTGATTAGATTTTGGGTGAAATTGGTTCACGGAAACCTGATGGTGGGGTGACGCGAGGGAATGGATTAACGAGATGCCACTGTTTTTTTGTTTATGTAGGGGGATGTAATTTTTGTGTGGATGAAATGAGCGTGTAATAATTTGAATAAAGTTGTAATAAATAATAAAAAGAAATAAGAGTCGAAAAGTTTATGACAATATATAAAAGAATAAACTGACTGACTGACTGGTATATCAACGCACAGCCCAAACTACTGGGTCCTTAGCGATGAAATTTTGCACAGAGGTTCCTGTTATCACGTAGGCGAGCACTAAGAAAGGATTTTATGAAAATCCTATCCCAAAGGGATTTATCACCTATTATCTAATTACTGGTGACGCGCATGAATGGATTAACGAGATTTCCACTGTCGACGTCCTTCAAGTATCCAAAACACAGTCTAAATGCGGATATACTGTCTAGAAGCATGGAATTTTCTTTAGGATAAAAAATATACATCAATACGGGATTTATCACCAATTATCTAATTAGTGGGACGCGCATGAATGGATTAACGACGAGATTCCCACTGTCGACGTCCTTCAAGTTTCCAAAACACAGCCTAAACCGGTGGGTCTACTGTCCAGAAGCATGGAATTTTCTTTAGAAAGGAAAAGAATAAACTTTTAGAAATTAAAAAATAAAAGTGTGAGATAGGTTAGGATAGAACGAGAACCTCCGAAAAGTTGATTTGGGTTGTCGTTTCTAGCGCGAGTAGAGAGAGAGAGAAATGAAACGTCAAACGAAATGGAAAGAAGAAGGGAAAATGAGGAAGATACAAAGAGTACGAGAGGTGGAGGTAGCCGGAAATGGGAACTGATGGGAGTTGGAGGATGGAGTGCAAGAGTAATGTTGAAGCCAGGAGTAACAAGCGAGGTACGATTTGGGAGCTGTAGAGGTGGATGAGTGGAAAGAGAGCGTGCAGGACAGGACTGCATGGAGAAACTGTGGACAACATACCAGGAGAGAGAGACCGATGGAGTAGAGAATAGAGTATAGAGACGGAAGGAAAAAGGTTTGCGCGCAAAAAAGTGAATTCCACGCGGACGAAGTCGCGGGCAACAGCTAGTTTTTAATATAAGAACATTATTTTCAGTTCAAAAAAAGGCTACTGTTACTAACCTTAACAACCGAACTAAAAATGGAGGTAGACGAAATTATGGAATCTTCATTATCTGCATCATCATTGCTTGATGCATAAAAGCATGGAGATCCACTTGGTTCCATTGTATCCAAATTATCAATAACTTGGATCAATTGGGCTTGAAAGTTACTCAATCTTTGAGTAGTACTGTCTATGACAAAAAAGTGTTAAAGTCATCCAAAACAATGTGAACCCTACCTAAATTAGCGTTGACTCCTTTATCTTCTGTATTTGCGATAGTTCGTGGTCTATTCATTATTCATTTAAAAAAAATTGATTTTTAGGTATTTCAATGACATAAAGGATGTTTGTCATAATTGTTATATTTGTCAAGCTAATATTTATTACAATTGTTTATACAAGAGCGAAAAAAATTAATGAAATTAATAATAATAATATGATGAAATAATATAAAAAAATACACAGTAAAAAATGTATGATATGTTACAGTAGTAGCAAAAGCACTAACATTTAAAAATTACAACAAAGTGGAAATACAAAATATTAAAATAAAATTCCCTTTGTTGTTAAAATAAAATTACTTATTATACTGTTAAGTACACATAATAACAATATTATTAATAATAAATTTGACTAGATTAGTTATTAGTTCTTAAAACGACATTGTAGCACGTGATAAAAGCGCAAAAACGTGTTTCAGTCATGAAAATAGGTTTTTAAGTGCAGGCGTGATATTGAAATATTTCAGCACTAAATTAACGGGATCTGGAATGTTTTCCAATTTAACTGGAAATTAATTGTTTACAATTAAAACCTAGAACTTAGAGCTTTGTGCTTCATTTCGGCATAAAATCGTAATTGCAAATACAAAATAATTTATATTAGACAGAACGGTTTTAAATAATGTAATTTACAGAAAATCACAAAATTAGTACTTCTGAATTTTAGTCAATAATAATATTAATATAATATTAACCTTGACAAAACTTATACTAGATCAATTGGAGGCCTAGAACTACCAAGAGAGTAAGGAAGATAAAGTTGAGGTAGAGCTATGAGAAACATGGAAAAAAGATAAAATTGTGTAACATGAAAATGTCTAAAAACGAAAATCTATCATAAAAAAGTGTTATCTATCCAAAATTATCTACATTTTTCACAACCATGCAGTTTTCAAGGCGATTAACCTTGAAGAACAATAAAAATGTGATGGTCTTCTTTTAGTATCAAAATTTTATTTTCTACTACTGAAAATAATTGTCAAATGTTCTGTCCTTGTATAAGTTACTTGTATTTTATACGTACACATAAAATTTCAAAATTCTTTTAAAAATTTAAACATATTGAAAATTGTCTTTATGTCGCAATAAAGGCTGATGCTCGATATTTTTATCCAAATCATAACTTGTCATCCAATCTTTATTGATAGGTTTCACCAACCCAAAACAACTGAACTCAAAAAAGTCGGCTAAATTTAGAATGGGGCTTCTAGAGAATGGGCTCTTTCCAGAATTGCTTATAAAATGAGAGTAACGTCCACGATTCATTCGCTCATTTGTTGTCATTCCAAGATAAGAAATCTATTAAAAATATTTCAAGTTATTAACTTAGTAGTGCTTTGTTAATGTAAAATTAACAATGAATAATAAGTACATGAGCTGATATTTGCTCAATAAGTATTGAAATACGACAATATTATATCCTTTCGAAACAATATTGTCTTATTTCAATAAGTACATAAGCTTGAGTAAATATTAGCTTATGTACTTATTGAAATACGACAAGATTATATCATCAATTATATAAACAATATTGTCGTATTTCAATAAGTACCCAAGCTTGAGCAAATATTAGCTGATGTAGAAGTATCTTCGCAATATCAAGAAATTTTTTGTTAAAATAAACCGCTTATTAATCAGAGTCCTTTCGCCTGCAAAAAAATTGTTCCCAGTAACGCAAAAGTGAAGTTAGAATTACACAAAAAACCTCTTAAAAATCGCCCAATGTATTCTGATGACCGAAATGTTTCAAATCCCTATAGCTATACTATTAGATAGTACCCAACTTTGGTGCAAAATATCAAGTCCATCATAGGCTTATTATACAATTTCTTATTTTTATATCGACTTACCTGATATAACTGACAAATTAATAACATAAACACCCAAGCAAGATGAAGCATCGAATTGGCTGCAACCCATGCAACCCAAGCATCACAACGGCCCACTTTAATTAACACTTCGAAAAATCCATCTTGTATGGGCTGAATGTGACATTGATCTTTCCAAAATTGCATCGATCCGTAAATCATTTGACCACACATTAACACCAAACAAGCCAAAAACCCAATAAAATACTTATGATTTTTAGCACCTGCAAAAGATAAATCAAGATTCCAGTTCTCCGTTTCATCAAATTAAACTTACCTATACAATTTGCTACCCATGGACAGTGATGATCAAACCTTGCAACGCATCTGTTACAAACAGAACAATGCTTTGACCGTAGAGGTCTCTTTATTAAGCAAGCCGAACAAAAACTGGAAGGTTCGAATCCGCTGGGTCCCCTTTCCGCTAATTCTATTATTGTCTAAAAAAAAGAAATTTACAAAATCTAAACTAGGAACTTTGTAGACGAATTTACCCTGAATCGTAAATCTTGTGTTGCCACTATCACTCCTGGGTCACCCAACCATGATTTTAAAAAACAATACCACAACAAACCAGAACTCGATAAAAATATTACACTGATAAAAAAAGGTGTATGAGGCGTTACGTAAAATATCCAAGTGACGTACATCCAAATTTTTGTAGCTAAATAAATACTAAGGGGCAATAACGCCATTAATCTATCGTCATATAATAATTGACCAGCAAAATGCAAAACTATGTATAGACAAACTAAGAGGAACATTTTTATTAAAATTAATGAATTTGCACCTAAAATTAAACCCGCAATATAAAATGCTATAAAAGGCGTGCCCACCATACACCACCATCTCACTCTCTGTAAAAAAAAAAAGAAAAACAGTTACCAGTAATTATACAGCACGCGTATTTATTTGTAATTGTAAGTTTGCAATTAATCAGTGCAATAATGCATTTTTACATGTGTTACATACGAGATTTGATCTGCTTCCGTTCGAAACATAATGAATTAAGGCAGCGATTTCCAAACTGGGTTGCGCGAAAAGTTTAACAAAATTGTAATTTCATTAAATTAAAATATATGAATAAAAATTATATACAAAATAAGCCCCATCTTAACGTGGGTCGAAATTAGCGGAGTTTACAAAACTCCAGTAACATAAAGTTTGGAAAACATTGAATTAAGGTAATAATATGTAATTTTAGATGTTATCCATATTTATGTTATGGGTACATCTACAAGATTACTCGGCCTACGGGCTCATAGACTTATGTTTTGTTGTTTCATGTACTTACAAATACATAATTAGAACTTCAATATGTGTAAAATGTAAGGCATGCAATTCAATGAATTCTGAGAGAAGCGATTTTGATTTTAACAAAATGTTCATTGGTCATGAGGTGTAGAAAAGGACGCGTATGATTGGATTAACAAGATTTTAAATTGCTTGCATTTTACAGGGTTTTTCAATCGCAGAAAAGATCGTTTTCCTTAAGAGGTCTGGCTAGTTTAAATATTTAAAAAATCCAATTTTTTTTATTAATTTTATTTTATTTTCATTTGGAAAATGTTCCCAGAAAGTTTTAAGTAAATTCAGTTAGTATTACCAAAGCTATCACAAAAAATTCTCCAAAGTCAGGTATTTTGTACTTCTAAACTAGCAAGACTCCTTAATGGAAATATGTTTACCTTTTTCAAACGGAAGCAGGAATGATAAATAAATGTTCAAGCTTACTTTGTCTTTAGTTATACGATTTAAAATATTGCTAGATCGTTGTGTTATCGCTGCTTCTCTTATTCGTTCTGCAACTTTCGAACCAATCCACACAGTTCCTACGTAATTCTGTAGCATGGTCAGTGGCGTATCGCCTCTATGATTTGGAATATCTAAATTTGCTTGAGCCTAAAACAAATAGGATTTTTATTACGAGACAATGGTCAACGTCTCATCTTAACAATAATTCTTACTTGTAATATTAACGTTGATATGGCAGTTGTGTTGCGTGCCAAAACAGCCCAATGAAGTGCGGTGTTACCTTGCGTACTATCGGTTAATTTAGTCGAAGCACCTAACGTTAACAACAGTCTCGTGGGATCTAAACTACACACTTTCCAACATGACCACATAAGGGGGGTCATACCTCCTCGATCCTGTAGATCGGGACTAACACCACGAGCCACAAAATAAGCAACCAAAGCTGTGTGCCCAAACTGTGCGGCCAAGTGAATACAAGAACAACCTTCGGCGTCTCTTAAAGTAGGATCCGCTCCAGCGTTCATCAATAATACAACAGCATCCAAGTGACCTTGTCTGGTTGCCCAGTGCAGTGGTGTGGCATCCAATTCACCACCCACCGCATCAACTTCGGCACCTTTATCTACAAAGAACCGCATGATTTCTTTACGATTATTTATTGCTGCCCAATGAAGAAGCGTGACAGTCTCACTGTCTCGCTGATTAACATTGTAACCCACATCGATGAGTTCCTTGACTCGTGAGTATGCTCCGTACTAAAATAAGAGTTAATAATTGGACTATTATTAAATGGTAGGTTTAGGTGTGGGGGGATTGGTTACCTGGGTGGCTTTAACGATGTCGAAACCGCTGTAGTCGTGCTCCACTGGTACAGGAGCTTCTCTGGAAATCAAATTTTGACATTCTTTATCACCTTCTACACAACCTCCAGCTGAGGCAGCTGCACCACAAGCATTTTGATACATAGCTGCCTTTTAAGAAAAAAGGACTTCAAACGAAAATATAATTCGCTACATTAAAAATAACGCTTAAAAAAGGTTAACACATTTGACCTTTGCTTATGAAATGAACAAACTATTATCGATTTCTTTGAACTACCATCCAGGGCCGGTCTGAGATCATATTATTATGAAATTTCTGAAAGAAAATATAAAGATATTTGGTTTTTTTGAAATCCACTTGCTTACGCCCTATATTAAATTTGAGGGTTGCAATTTTTTATAGTATGTTAACGTGACTATTTATTTTTGGACCCAAAACTGGACATCAACCCATTTTTTCTTAATTTTTTCTAAAATTTCTATTTCTTTTATATTTGGGACTCAATTTTGCATTACAAATTTTTATCAGTATTCATGACCTTTTTTTAACTCCCGTCCCTTGGCTTGACAAACAAATAGTTATTGTAGGTGTTGCAGGCGGAATTTTGTGATCTTATCCACATTTTATCTTTTAATTTTTATAAGAATTCCATAGCAATCGGTGGTCGCAGTAGCGGATCCAGGGGGGGGCACGGGGGCACGTGCCCCCCCCCAGACGGTATATTTTTATGCATATTTTTATATTTTTGTGCGATATGATAACAGTTATTGTTGACTTTTTTGCCCGTCCGCCCCTTTGTGCCCCCCCCCAGAAAGAAATCCTGGATCCGCCCTTGGGTGGTCGGACATTCTAACATGGTTAAATTATTTTTTTTAAAGTTAATCCACGAGTTAATCAATTATTATTTTGTTGAATTTAATTACGAAGGATTGCGAAGTCCAAAAAATTATTTCAAGTTTAAAAACTTTTCGCGTGTTTCCTTCAGATCAGTCCACCCCTGCACAAACCGCAAGACATACAGAGTGGTATATAAATAAAAGGCGATTCTAATTCTTGTTAATTCCTACCGTTTTGATAGAATTGCTACTGATTTGCACGTATATTTGTGTAAATTCAGTCTCTTTTATAACTTTTCTACAAGATTATTCAATTGCCATACAAAATAAATTAAGCATAATAAAAAAATTTTGCTTCTAACCTCAAAAAGTGACAGTTACATTTTAATTTGGCGCGTATTTTTGTTAGATGTCCTATCGTTACATTAACATTTAATTTAATATCGAAAATAAATTATAATATTTTATCGAATAAACCTGACAAAGATGAGTGACAAACGCAAAGTTTCCACCGGAGATGGAAGTCCTAGCAAAAGATTCAAGTAAGTCGTTTTTATATTGAAGAATTCAATTTTTAATCTTCTGTTCCTGTTCATAGAACTATTTGTTTTAAACGACCAGAACCTCCAAAACTGGATCAGGCGACTACGTCGTTAACATTCCATCAGTTAGAATTGGATAATTATGTGGGGTCTCCATACCCTGGAATGCCGGGGGCTCAAACCGGACCTGTTCCTGTTATGCGAATGTTCGGTGTTACTAAATCAGGCAACAGTGTTTGTTGTCACATACATGGATTCTCGCCATATTTTTACGTTTCTCTACCAAAAACTTTTACCCAAAAGGACTTGTTATCGTTTAAGGTAATATAATTTTGTTTTTCGTGCGGAATTTTTGAATTACTGTGCTTGTAGAATGCGTTGAATAAAGCCGTGATTGCTGACATGCGCTCCAATAAGGAGGAAGTTAAGGAAGCAATTTTAATGGTGGACATTGTACAGGGAAAGTCTTTGTGTGATTATTTGGGGGAGGAAAATTTAAGTTTTGCAAAAATTACTGTTGCCTTACCAAAATTAATAGCACCTTCCAAACGGTTACTGGAAGTCGGTAACATCCTTCCAGGACATTACTTTAATTCGTTTGAATCCAATGTGGATATTGACACAAGGTTTGGGTTTTTCTTGAAGTTTTCCAGTGAAGCAAACGATTTGATAAATTTATTGCTTTAGATTTATGGTCGACAAGAAAGTGTTGGGATGTTCTTGGATTGAATTACCAGCGGGGAAATGGTTTCTCAGGTCAAAGAATTCAATCACTTCGCGCTGTCAAATTGAAGTGGATGTGTCCTGGGTAGATTTTATAGCTCATGCTCCTGAAGGAGAGTGGGCTCGAGTGGGGCCTTTCAAACTTCACAGTTTTGATATTGAATGTGCTGGACGAAAAGGTTAAATTTATGATTCCATATTCTTTTTTTCTTTTATTTTAAGGCTTTTTTGATAAATTTAACAATTTTTTGTTTGCAGGAATTTTCCCGGAAGCAAATGTAGATCCCGTAATACAAATTGCCAATGTTGTTAAATTGTATGGTGCCGAAGATGTATTAATTCGGAACGTATTTACTTTAAATACTTGTGCTCCAATTGGCCATGCTGAAGTAAGAGCTCTTTGTTGCTATTCATTTGAATAATTTAATAAGAAATGGTTTTTTTAGGTACGCAGTTTTAAAACCGAAGAAGAAATGCTTGAGGCTTGGGCTGAATTTGTTAGAGAACTGGATCCTGACGTTTTTACAGGGTATAATATCAATAATTTCGATTTTCCGTATCTCTTGGATAGGGCAAAACATTTGAAGTTAAAAAGATTTGATTTTCTTGGAAGAATATTAAATATCCGGTAAGTTTTTAGTTAGAAATAATAACAACAAAAATAAAACTCGTGTTTGGTAAATTGACAGGTCTACTGTGAAAGAAACTCAAACCCAAACCAAAATAGGACGAAGAGCATATAAGTTCATAAATTTAGAGGGTCGCGTTTCCTACGATATGTTGACCGTTATGAAAAGAGATTTCAAATTGCGGTCATATACCCTAAATAATGTATCAAATGAAATTATGGGCGAACAAAAAGAAGATGTGCATTACAGCATCATTACAGACCTACAAAATGGAGATGAGCAAACTAGGCGCAGGTACGTACTAAGAATAAGTCTTAACTGGATTAGAATGGTAAATCTGTTTTTACATGTTTTCAGTTGAATTTTTAATTTTCACTTACTTTCATTTTCAAACAACTTGAAAATACCGAAGTTTGTTAGGTTCATATCCGAATAGGCCAGTCAGTAGAGGGTCGAAACAAGTCCGCGAATTTATGGCTGCTATCATATTTCGACAGTTTAATTTTACTTTGAGAGTAAAATTTGTAGTTTTTTGATATAGTTTTGCTTAAATTCCTTTTTAAGAAATGTATAATTAGCCGCTTTAATTAAAAAATTATAAGTTTTATGGCGTTCCATTTTTGGGACATTGGCGGGATATAACAAAATTAAAAGAAAATCTGCGTCCCATAAATGGGACATAAATATTTATAAAATTTATTTGGTAGCAGTTGAGGAATTTCATTCATCTGTATTTGCGGTTGGAGTACCCAATATTATGTTGATTTTTGCATATTTGTGGAAACCAAATATTATGACTGAATAATTTGGTACTTTTTATTGAGTTTTGAAGCTGATCTTCTGTCCTGGAGTATAATTTTAAGTCTATGTAAAGCAAATGCGTTATGGTACAATTGTTTAGAAAATTAAGCCTAAATCCTGATGTAGAATCATTCAATAATGTCAAAAGTGGATTAATAGCCAAACAAAACCAAAGTGCACTCAATTAATCGCCTTGAAAAATTCCACTATTGATTTTAATTGATTCTAGTCTGATTCTATTATTCATGATGTGTGTTCCACTTCGACATCATTGAAGATGATCTTTTAATTTTCGAGTCTATTTTAAAAATTATTAATATACTAGCTGGATACCCGGCTTCGCCCGGGGTTTTACATAAAATAAAATACTTTTTCGCGTGTACTTATATAGAAAGAATTTGTGTTGTGAATTACTAATTAATTTTTCTTTATTAATTTTGGTTTAGGAATCTGTTCAATTCCTCCAGTGTTATTACATTAATGTTATTACTAGCCTTCCAGTAGCAAGTCGTTTGGTTTGTGTTTGAAGTCATTGCTTGCATTCATTTTCAGTTTCTGCGGCACTTCGAATGTTTTCTTTTTTGTTTTATTCATTTCTAGCATAGGATATTCTCAACCTGTTAGCTTCAGGTATAATAAAGGACGCATTTTCACTTTCTTTACTTCTAGCATTGGCCTTGATCTATTAGCTTCACGTCGAATAACGGCAACATCTTCGTTTTCTTCAACTTTGGTATCGGTCATTCTGAACCTCTTAGTTCTATGTCGAACAACGACAACATCTTCGTTTTCTTCAACCGTGGTATCGGTCATTCTGAACTTCTTAGTTTCATGTTGAATTTCCAGCATAAAATTTCGAAGGGGCATTTTTAATATACTTATCTGGCTGACCCTTGAATAAACCTATTATTCAATTATTATATTGTAATGATATTCACCCTTAAATGAATGATCACCCCACAAAAGCCCCAAAAACTAACGTTACGCCGGAGATGGGTTTTTCTCTTCCTCAGAGCTGATAGGTTCGACGAACGAAATAAAAGGGTAGTTCATTGTAGACATAATTTATTGAATGATAAAAGGAAATCAATAGTAAAAATTTGCATCAAATTACTTTAGACAATAATTTTGTCTGAAACCAATGTGTTATTTTATGTGTAATAATTAAATCATCCAAATTACATTTAAATCCTCGATTTTAGGAACTAAATTTGGATATTTCATTATTGGTGTAATTATGTAAACAATTTATAATTATCAATCTTAATAAAGTCCTTTAATCAATCTAAAATCAACACAAATCGTTGATTCACAATTTAGATTCATTAAAAATAAAAAAAAAACAAATCTTGTACCTTATCGCAAACTTATAACATTCCATTAAACTTCGTGTGTTGCCGGATGCATGCGTCGAAACTCCTGCCAGTAGTCGCCAGCCGTTTCAACCTGTCCAAAGCTATGAATGTTCCACACGTCTGCCAGTATTCCAAATACAAATACGTCACCAAATGTGAAGTTAATTTCCAATTCGCCACGTTCACGATACACAATTTTTTATAAACTACCGGAATCTCGTAACTTTACGACTCCACTATTCATCCACCTCCGCTTAATCAAGTAAATTAACGCCTTGGATTTTCGTACCAAAGAACCGCAATTGAGTTCCCTAATTTGAGTTCTCTCAAGAGACCTCACGTGTACTCAAATTGAGCTCTACTTGAGCTTCACCCGGGAACTCTTCTCCGCTTGGAGGTCACTTAGGAACTGCGTGTTCCCTCTTTGAGTTTCACCAAGAGACTGGCTTCATTCTGGCTCGCTCGCCTTTTGTCCCTTTCCCAGTTTTCGAAATTTGATTTTGTGGTGGGAATCTTTTAATCCTGGCTTGCTAAAATGGTTCCACTGACAGGTAACCTAATGCCGTTAATCGTGTACGCACCAAACTGACATTAACACTTTCATTTTGCAGGAATCCGTTGTTGTTTTTAAAATCAAAAATCACTTACAGGATGTTACAAAAATTCTGTATTACATAAACAAATTCAAAATTGTGTTTTATGTGTAATAACTCGTTACATGTGATGGTTTTTTGTTTTTGATGCAAATTTCACTTTCTTGTCAGTCACATCAACTGACTACTGAATTAAAAATTAAATAAAATCAAATTACTCTCTTATTTGCTTGCTGTCACTCTTAATTGATCAAAATACCACAACAATATATTATTATTATATCATTGTTTAATCTCCAAAATTGGCATTTTGAATATTAACCATGGAAAATCCATTTCGTATACATAATATTGCATTTATCAAATTTAATAGTTTAACATAATATTTTCTAATTTCATTTATTGTTAAAAGGAATCTTTGTCATCGTATTCATTTATAATCAATTTTAACATAATATATTAAGTAATTCTTCACACTTTACAATCAATAATAATTAATAATTTTATGTTTTTTATAATTCAAATAATAACTTGCATTAGGTAAATTATTGTTACAATGTAAATAAGATGAATCATCCGGAGAAGCATAACTGAGGTGATTTCAAAGAATTCTGCACTAAAAGCAGAAACATAAAATAAAAAATGATATTTTTTGTAACGTTAAGCAATGAACTTTGTAAATATTCTTCCTTGTTAAAAACTGTATACATTACATATTTTTGTTAATAAACTTCAGTCCGCTTTAAAAGCGCATTTAGTACTCATTCCGACTCCACCACGACTTCTGCTTAGAACCAAGTGTAAATAATTACCATGTATGCTGACACTGGAGTATAGTAAGCGGCAACAAATAAGTTTACAAAAGGGGAATTTATTCAATCATTCTTATGTATTTTGTAATATTATCTTTTAAAATATGCAATTTTGTCACCCTGCAACGAATATTGGAGTTCCAACGTATAAGGTGCATTTATTTATCTCTAAAAAATGGTAATATCTTACAATATATGCAGGAATAGATTTATTATTATTTTCTGGCTATGACCCCTTTAATTGAATTTAATATAACTTCATTGTAGACTTGCCGTTTACTGCGTCAAAGATGCAGACCTACCACTGAGACTGTTGGATCACGTTAAAAGTTTTACAAATGATATCGAAATGGCGAGAGTTACGGGTGTACCAATCACAAGTTTGTTAACCAAAGGTGAACAAGTTAAAGTCGTGGCTCAGTTATTGCGTCATGTAGGTTATTTTTGGTATTTCATATTCTTAGGTGAATAATTTGAACATTTTAGTGTCAAGATGCTGGATATTTTATGCCAGCTCATAAACCAGGGGTTAGTTCGGAACAATATGAAGGCGCTACGGTAATTGAACCCATAAGAGGATATTACACAGATCCGATAGCCACATTGGATTTTAGTTCTCTATACCCAAGTATAATGATTGCTCACAATTTGTGTTACACGACCCTTTTGAAACCCAACATGAAAGATAAATTAGGGTTGACACCCGACCAAATTACCACCACACCTGCTCAATGTTTCTTTGTTAAGTCTACGGTCAGACAAGGACTGCTGCCACAAATTTTACAACAGTTACTTGCAGCGAGGAAGCGTGCAAAAGCTGCATTAAAAGACGAAAAGGATCCGGTTATGCGTGCCGTCTGGGATGGTAAACAATTGGCACTGAAAATATCGGCTAATTCCGTTTATGGATTTACGGGAGCACAAGTCGGAAAATTACCTTGCTTAGAAATTTCAGGAGTAAGAAAATTGCGAAAATGCTGTCTTTATACTTAAATTATTTTTTTGTTTTAGAGCGTAACAGCTTACGGTAGAAGTATGATAGAGCAGACCCGTTTAGAAGTCGAACAACATTATTGTATTGCCAACGGATATGAAAGAGATGCTAAAGTTATATACGGCGATACCGATTCAGTAATGGTGAATTTTCAAGTTAAGTCACTTGAAAGAAGTATGGAATTGGGTCGAGAGGCAGCAGAGTCGATCAGTAAAAAATTTGTTCAGCCGATCAAGTTGGAATTTGAAAAGGTTGGTTGGTCTGCTTTTAATACGTTGATAACAGTTTGGTCTTAGAATTTGTCATTATATTATGGAACTTTCGATTACGACTCCATTATATATGAATTTCATTGTATACGAGTTTAACTTTTTTAATTTTAGGTGTATTATCCATATTTATTGATCAATAAGAAAAGATACGCTGGTTTATATTTTACAAAATTGGACAAATACGATAAAATGGACTGTAAAGGTATTGAGACAGTACGAAGAGATAATTGCACCCTTGTGGTCGACGTCATCAACACCTGCTTGCGAAAATTGCTGATTAATAAGTAAGTGAAAGTTTTTGAAATGTGGAGTTGTAATTTAAAAAATTTAGGGATCCCGATGGTGCGGTTGCTTATGCAAAACAAGTAATATCAGATTTGCTTCAAAACAACATAGATATATCTCAGCTTGTGATAACTAAAGAATTAACAAAAGACGATTATGCGGCAAAAATCGCTCACGTTGTGCTTGCCGAAAAAATGAAGAAACGTGATCCAGGAAATGCGCCAAAAATTGGTGATCGAGTTCCATATGTTATCACAGCCGCTGCTAAAAATACGCCAGCGTTTCAAAAAGCAGAGGTAAATTTTGTAGATTGAAATGATTATGTTCAAACAATGTTTGCTTTAGGATCCTATTTATGTGCTAGAAAATAATATTCCAATTGATGCCAAATATTATTTGGAAAATCAACTGTCCAAGCCTTTGTTGAGGATCTTTCAACCTATTCTTGGTGACAATGCAGAATCAATTTTATTACGTAAGTTGGGTGAACGGGAATTGTAGTTTAACCTCGCTTGGGCGTTTGTTGGTTGAGGATCTTCTAATTGAGTTTTCAATCACTACAAGATAGTTAATTTTACATATTGTAGGTGGTGAACACACAAGAACAAAAACAATGGTCACATCAAAAGTCAGTGCCTTGTCAGCATTCACAAAAAAAAAGGAAACCTGTCTTGGTTGCCGTTCTGTACTACCAGCTGGCTATGAGCAGGAAGCTTTATGTTCGTATTGTAAACCCAAAGAACCAGAATTGTACCAACAGGAACTGAGCCACAGGAAACATTTAGAAAGCCGATTTTCTTCACTTTTCACGGAATGTCAACGATGCATGGGATCTTTAAACGAAGAAATTTTGTGTACCAGTCGTGACTGTCCAATTTTCTATATTCGTACCAAGGTACAAATGGAATTGGAAACCAACGAAAATCGTTTGAAACGGTTCGGAGAACCATTTGTCGAAGATATTATGTAGTTGTTTTATTTTGGACCGTTTGTTTTATGTTTTGAATACAAAACTTTACGAATCATTGTTTTTTTTATTAAAATGTAAGATATAAATTCTTCTATTAATTATATTATACAAACGCATACTTTCTTTTAACCTTACAGCATATAATACGACATAAATAATACAAAATAATGGCGCCAAATTTTGATAACAATTGGGCGTTCGATACAAAGTATATTATATAAATTTTATAAAAAAAAAAGACCTACAGTTGCAATTTAAATAGAAGCGTAGGAGGAATGATCGACAATGTATGGATTAGCAGCATTTTCCTGTCAAAATAAAATTTAGGCAAACAAACACTTTGTTTTAAAATGTAAAAGTGTTACGTAGTCAAATTAAATCGTTGCACAAATTTTCACGTTGGTGCTTAAATATTATACATAGTAGCAATAAGAAATTCGAGAAAATCTCCTTTATTTGGCTATAAGTTATTATTGCAAATCACTTAAAAACAATGTGAAAAAAGTAATGGAAAAAGTAGGACTAGTTGGTTTTTTAAATACAAAAATTACCCTAAATAAACCGTTATTTTTTATTTTGTAACGCGTTAGCCAACCAATCCATCGCTTGATCTAAACCTTCTCCTTTCGTGGCGGAAGTTTTAAAAATTTGAAAAGTTCTATTTTTAAGGGCCTCGAGACCCAAAGCTTGATGCACTTCCGCTACACTCATGCAACCTGACATGTCTTGTTTATTAGCTAACACTACTAGAATAGCATCCTGTAATTCTTCTTCCTGTTGATCAAACATTTTAATTTAAATCAAACCGAAAACTTGGTTCAACTTACCCGTAACATATGAAACAGTTCGTCTTTTGATATTCCTATTCGTTCCTTATCTGCCGAATCCACAACATAAATAATTGCATCTGTATTACTATAATAACACCTCCAGTATGGTCTAAACAAAAAGCATAGTTTAAATTGACTACCAATCAGAGGCGCATAAAGTTTTTTTTAAGATGAAGTTTTAATTATAATACTGCTGTGCTAAGCAAGAGGGTCGTATCTGCAAATGCCGATTCAAGAGATATCTTTTACATAGTTGTTATAGTAATAGAATTTTCAATTTTTACAGCAGAAGATTGCAATTTAATCGAACAAAAACACATTTGACTTGTTTGAGTTTTGTTGATTTTTAATGACGCGCATGAATGGATTAACGAGATCCAATTCGTCTCAAGAAATCTTTTATAAAAATGACTGTTTACTATAATATGGTAATTTAAAATACAAAGGGATAAAATGTCTCAACGCAATTGTTCATCTCTTTGTGCTGAAAAGTTCTTGAAAATCGTTTGCAGGGGTTTCCCAGTGGATCAATGAAAAGAAAGCAGGCTCGCACCTATGGAATGACAATAAGGGCCAAAGGGGAAATTAATAAATTTAATTTATTACTAATAGTATTTATTTTTACTTTTTCAAATGGGAAAGTCAGGATACCAGACCCACTGTGGGCCGGATTGGTGGTGCTTGCGGGCTGTAATTTGGAGATCCATGTGTTATCTATAGAAATGTTCATGTATTTCTTAATAGAATTTTGACTAAAAATGGAAAGAATAATGGAAGCTTTGCCTCAAAATGGGTCAGTTGAGGGGGATCACTTGCTGCAATTGGAGGAATTTACATACGTCCTAAACCCCATGGTAGCATAAACTGACTGAGAATTATGGGGGGTTGGTTAAAACAGTTTTGCCAGGAACCAAACCTGGTACCTTCAGCAGCTGAGCGCTCTAATAATGCTATAAATAATTTATTGGTTGTTAAAACACCTGAAAGGGAGCTAGAGTTTAAAAATGAAGTGCCATAGTATAAATGGAAAAGGGCTTTCGAATTATGCATGACAAGCAGATATTATGACCTTTGAGTTCAAATTTGTTCATATCTAGAACAGGAAGGGGGCTCATGAAGAAGTTTATGCTGTAAATTTACCCTAAGATCATTACTTTTGAATGAAAGTATACAGAAATATTAGGCACCTCTTTGAAAAAGAGTAAATTTACCTTATGCTAGTTTGTCCACCCAAATCCCAAACTTGGAACTTCAAATTTTTATACTGCACTTGCTCGACATTAAAACCAATAGTGGGTATTGTAGTTACTACTTCACCTACTTGCAGTCTATAAAGTATTGTAGTTTTACCAGCACCATCCAAACCCAAAATCAGTATACGCATTTCTCGAGACCCAAAGAGCCCCTTAAAATAACTGAACAAACCACCTAAAACATAACCTAAATTAGTAAGAATCCGAAACACTACAAACAAAAACGCACCCATTTTTTAACTGCTTAAAAATTGTGTTAAACTTCTAATCTTATTTAGTTATCAATTTATTATATCATTTTTCTAATTTTATTTATCAAAATTAGTTTTCGGCGAACCGCCTGACGTGTACATCTGTCACTTTCAGTTACGTACCGTACCAATCGCGCCAATCAAAAATCACTAAAACGCGAATTTTTAAATTTAATAATCGGGTTCATTTACATTTTTTTAAAGTGATCCAAAAATATGGGTTCAAATTGAATTAACTTGAAAGTTTTGATTATATTAAAATGTAGTTACAAAATTTGATTACGTTGACTTGCCCTTTTCATGACTGCTTTTCCGATTAGCACATTTTAATTCGGCAATGAAAACCTGTTTTGTTTAAAAACTTCATTGGCGTGCACCATCACAATTTACAATTCTTTCGCACCTTACGGTTATTTTAGACGGAGCTTCGGTCCAAACAATTAAAATTATGTTTCGGAAGAAGGTTTTGTAATTTTGTGCACAAGTTTCAAACGCGAATTTGAGATAAGTTGAGTTATTTTGAAAATTACTTCCGACACCCATGATAATGGTATGTTTACTATACAACAATCAACAAGTGCGTGCGTAAGCGTGCTGGTACTTCTAATAGGTATTTTTTACGTTTTTTCAATGAAAATATGAAGTTTTATTTTTGAGTTTTTTTTAATATAACGGTAGTGTTAGTGTACCTGCTCATGACCATGTAAATGTGTGAAAGTTGTGAGCAAAATTACAAAAATATCGGAAAAGTTTTGTTAAGAAATTATAATGGAATGTAGTCGCCCAAACAGGTGAGGAATGAGCCCGAAGGGATTAAAGACCATTGGAATGCTGTACGCACAACCTAACTATTAACATGGCCCACCAAAATGGCTCGACCCCTTCAGGTTGGGAGCCACTCGGTGGGGCTACGTCCGAATCTCCGGAACAACAATGGACAGGGGTTGATCATCTTTCTGGACCCCTTAATCCGCTATGCATTACCGATGCAAATCACGAAATTTTGAGACCAAAACCCCGCAGGTAGGTAGTACATGTTTGCTTTTTTACAATACATAAAATTATTAAAACGCGTTTTTTGTCTTCAGAATTTTTATTATTCTTAAGGCGTGTTTTAATAATATTAATCGACAAAACCAAATTTATTAGGATGTTACATGCTTATTAAATTTTAAACAATTATAAATAACCGTTATTTTAAATTGCAAATTTAAATAGAGCGCATCAAAATGCAAAATATTTTTAAATTATAATTTTTTATACTATTAGGTATTGACCAAAAAAATATTCATAAGTTGTATAAATACGACGATTATAATCTATTAATATTCCATCTAACTAAGGAATTCAAGACGACTACAAAGAAAATGTTAACAAAGGTTAATAAAAATACTAACCAAAATTTATTCGTTAAAAAATTACGCAAATAAAAAATGTA
Organism: Rhagonycha lutea; assembly: GCA_958510855.1. NCBI lineage: Eukaryota > Metazoa > Arthropoda > Insecta > Coleoptera > Cantharidae > Rhagonycha > Rhagonycha lutea. Next base: position 13,033,305 of record OY294040.1, on the reverse strand, counting down.
AAGCAAGAATTGAATATTGATTCTACATTTTCTTTTACCTTCATTTAATTTTTTTGTGGTCCAAAAATTAGAGAATACCTCTTTGAATTTTAGAATAGTAGAAAATTTACTACGCCTTTTACTTCAGAATCTGTTTCTTTTCGAATTTCTTGTCTTTCTACGTTTACGTAATAATTTTGCAGTTTCATCTTTCATTCATAAAATTGTATTTCATCACAAAGCCTTTTGTTTTCTGTACAAGAATTAACAAACAAAAGCTTTAGACGCAGAGCCGGCCTAGAAACTTGCAGAGCTGTGTGTAAAATTTGCGAGCAGGGCCTTTCCGCAAGTAATTGGCGCAGTCAGTATTATTTTTAATATGGAAACGGTGAAATAAAGTCCCTTTCTAAAATTGTCATAACCAAAAGTTACCAAAATTGAGCTTTCCGGAGATTTGTTGGTAGAGTTTACCTATAATATTGCAAGTATTATCATTGTATCATACTTATAGAATAGGTTCACTTGGCCGATTTTATGACCATGAGTTGAACTCGCGCATTCTCCTATGCGCACTCTCTAATTGTTGTAATTTCAATTGTCCATTGTTATAAGTTATAATTCACATTCTCCATTGTTGCAATTTTAATTTTAAGTTGGCAGCATACCGGATTTAGTCAAGATTTACAGCCATATTCATAAAAAATTTAAAACAGTCTTGTAAGCCTGTTTTAGTTAAAGTGCTCTTTAACCCATAACCTAACTTTTTTTTTGCTTGCATTTCGAATATTTTTAGGTTAAAATACCAACTTATTACAGGTAACGCGCCGAACTCCCTATAAAATCTTCTTCTTCTTCTCAGCCATTTTCTTTCGTCCACTACTGAACATAGGCCTCTCCTATTTTTTTCCATTCCGCCCTATTCTGTGCCACCTGTTGCCAATTTTTGGCCGCAGTTTGTTTGAGGTCGTCTGACCACCTCTACTGGTGTCTCCAGACGCTTCTCTTTGTGGTTCTCGGACGCCACTCGATTACTCGGTTTGTACACTTTCGAGATCCCTCTCTTGCTACATGCCCCGCCCATCGCCACTTCAACTCCGCGTCAATGAAAAGTTCACTTTATGGCTTTCTTCATTGTATTAATCGAAAAGATCGTGCAAAATGTTATAAAATCAATGATTTTGAACCAATGAATCCAGAGTTCATTGATTTTATGAATTTTGATGTACTAATGCTTATAAATTTTGGCTGTACGTGCCTTTTTGCGTTACTGACAGATAAGCAGAATTGGGATTTAATAAATTCTGTTTTGATTAGTAGATTGTTAAAAGTACAGAAAATTCTTGTTACACAAATAATGTAGTTCTGCTAAAAATCAGAAGTTTACTGATAGATAACCATATCACGAAATTCCTATTACTTTTTTCAGCTAATTAACCCTTAAATAAATATTAACCCTTTAACGGACAATTAATTGTGGTTCGATTGTGGGTGGTCAAAGTTAATTAAGTACATAATAATAATTAATAAGTTAAATAATCAAGTAATTTTGCGTGTGGGAATCCTCGTGTATAAACGGAGCTCTGCGTTAACTGGTTAATAAATTCTAATAAAATGGGTTTTTAAAAATTAGGAATTTGTTTATTCATCAGGATAAATGGATGGATTAGAAAAATTTGTGTCTATCAAACTACATTATAAATACAATTTTGCTTATTCTGCTGCCACTTTAGTTTATTAAAAAGTTGCTAATATGTTTGTTTACTGATGGAAACATCGATATTCAATGTTATTCTATTCTAAATAATATGATATTCGATATTATTGACTCGGAAATCGATAACTTGCTATAGGAAGGTATATCGATTATTATTGAATCGATACTTTTCCAATTATTGCAATTCTAAAAACAATAAAAAATACATTTTATTTAAATTAAAAAAAAAAAAAAATTGCATCCGGATGCCATTAAATTTGTAAACAAGATAATTTTAAGATGTTATCTTCTCTCAAAAAGAATGTTCTTGTACTTCGTCGCTGTGCTTTTCCTTATGTAAATTATTATTTACATGTTGGTTGATCATATAATATGATTGTTTTCGGTTTCTGCATGTTTTTAATGAAGGAAATGTTTCTTTTGGCATTCTTAGGGCGAGGATCACCAAAGTCAGGTAGTTTATCCTCCTGCTAAATAGTTGGATATAATTATTGTTATCCTGTAAGTGGGACCTTGCATAACTATCTATATAGTCGGTTTTGAAACGTCTTGCGACGTTATCCGATACCTAACTACCAACCTTGCGAATTGGCGTTTTGGTTTGTTAGCATTTTAGATTTTTTATCTAGACGAGGAGCAAGCCCGACGTAGAACCCCCAACCTGGAGGACCAGGAGACGGCCAGAATAAAGTTCTTACTTCACCCGGATTCGAACCGGGCATTTAGCGTTCATAGTCAACTTATTCGACCATTATGCTCCGACCGTCTCACCTTGCATAACTTTGATGTTTAATTTCCAAACGCCATCTGTCATCTGTAGAACTGAAAGTTAGCGTAGAATCTCGTGTAAATTAGAAAATAATTTACAAAGTCCCACTTACACGATAACAATTATTATATCCAACTATAGCTGTATTCTTTTTACCCATTTTAAGTGAGATTGTATTGAGATTCTCAGTTACTAAGTTAAATGGGTGTTCTTTTTACCGTTGTGATGGAAATGCTGTGCCGTGCCGAACTGAGTTTTAACTGACAAAATTATCTCCCTCCCTAACTCAACTGATCTTGCTGTTTCAAAGTTTTACAAGTGAGATAAATTGGGAAATAGCCCTAATTGGTCGATTTAAAAAAAAATATATCCTAGGTAATTTATTTAATATAAAAGTGACATATTATTTTAACATGCAGGGAAAAAACCTTAGATCATGTATTGACTAGATACAGGACTCCTATCTAAATAGAAAATTTAAATTTGACATTCAGGGACCAGGTAAACATTGAGAGCACCAATCAGATCCAGGGACTAGATAAACACAAAAAGTACGCCATGCTAAAATAGACCTTATGGTAGGCTTCAATTCAGGTACCTGCATCCTGTATCTAGTCAATACATGATCTAAGGAAAAAACGATAACCTTACTTACTATAACCAAACTATGACGTTTCTTAGTAGTTTCAAATTATTCCGCGTGGTGGCTGTTGTTAATGTAAAACGTGAATAAATAATAATATTTTTGTTGTTCTTTTCATCTTATGTTTTTCTCATTTTAACTCAGTTCATCTCTGTTCAGCTCAGCTCACTTTGTTTCAGTTGGGTAACTGAGATGGAAATAAAATAGGTAAAAAGAATACGTCTTATATAGCAGAAGGATAAACTAACTGACTGTGGTGATCCTCGCCTTTAAAGTAATAAAATGCATATTATAGTACAGACATTGACGATCATATTACTCACTATAACTTCTGCTGCAGGGAAATTAGTCAATTGCAAAATGAAAATAGAAAAACTCAAATTTAATTTTATTTGTCCGTTTCATAACATAACTGCATATAAAAGGACAAATATAAAAGGAAAGAAAAGGAGTTTGCTTAAAATTTTCGTGGGACGAAAAATATACGTACTTGTGCACAGGCGTGTAGGATTGTTGAGAATATTGAGGGGATGAATAACGGATTCTCATCTTTTATGAAATTAAGAATAGATTTTTGAGACATTTATGAATGACTAGAATTTCAAATAACGCCGCAGGAAATCTTTCTAAATGCTTTAAGGATAAATAGTTAAAAAAAACTTAATAATTTTTAATTTGCGATAATAGAAATATGTGTTTTGTCTTGTAGCAATATACCTGACCGTATAATATCATAATCAATAATAATAGAAAGCATAGCATATCATTATTTTTGTATAATGGCACTCTCATTGCTCACAGAGTTCGCGTTTTACATTAACAAGACGCCACCACACGGAATAATTTTAAACTTCATTTTGTACGTAATGTTGTTAGTTGGTGGCGCCACCTGCTTTACAAAAATTATATTTCCTATAAATAAGTCAGCGACAGCATATCCAAAAGTTCCAAGTTGAGGATTTTAACTTTTTATTTGCTATTCGCAATGTCTTCCATGCCTAAATAAGTATTGAACAATACTGTCGGCAAATTTTTTTGCAAGAAATTTATTCTTAAAAGTTCTTTCTATAAAAAGTTGTTCCATTTTTTTACGGATTTTGTAACATTTCGATTAAAACTCGCGGGATTCTTTAACATTTACTATAGTTATTCTTCGTCAGAAATATACTAATTAATTATTATCACGAGTTAATAATTTAAAAATTTAAAAAATTAAACACCAAACTCTTTGAAAGTATAAAATTGACTAAAAGCGTGGGGTTTACTACTTTCATACAAGATCGGTGTCTACGTTTCTATTTCCAGGAGATTTTGAATAAAAGATAAAGAAAATTTTATTTTATTTTTCATTTTAATGAGTTCTTTGGCCTGAGAATTTCTTAACATATTTATTATTATTTTGCTAAATTATGATATTGTGATTTTTGCGATTGTGTTTTTTATTTCCTATTTTAAATAACTCTTTACATGATTTTTTTAGCCATGGTAACAAACTTCTATTGAAATACACTATTAAAGAGTATCGATTTTATCACATGTTTCGAGATGCTTGTATACATTTTTTAATGAAAAAATCTTGACAATTAGGGGAAATATTGCCGTTGCTCCAATTTGTATCATGACTTGCGGTAACCATGATAACTCTGAGAAAGAAACAAAAACGTTTAGCGAAATTTTGATTAAAAAAAAAAATAGCGAGGATTTTCCCAAAGAGTTCGATTTTCGGGGTTAAAAAATTCAGTTTTTTATTATGTGATATTCTATTCTATGATATAATGTGGTTCTCTAGTGATTGAAATGCATCTTGATGGTGACTTGCTAAAAAAAATACAAAAGTAAATTACAACTCCCAAGTTGGATATTTGAACCCAGAATTTCTATTTTATATCTAACCCGCGATGACAGTAAGCCAATCCTGCGAGAAACTAAGTTTAACTCCAACTAACTAACCTTAATTAATATCTAACTTAATTAAAAAAAAACAACACCTCTAATTATGCATAATGAAGCTTCTAACTTGATAATGACCTAAAAATATATAGCAAACTAGAAAGTAATTTTAATAATAAATAATAAACAATTGTGGTGTAAAGTAAATTGTTTATTATTGTCTTGTATGCTTCTTTGTATTTAGCTGTAATGTGAGAACTTTAATAAAAATTCATCGAAAGAAAGTGCATTTCTTTTTCACAGAAAGTGTGCGAAAATTGGACTGAGTTCATTGTAAAAATATATATTTTATTAAAAATCGATCAATTAGTGCAATTCCGATAGCTTTTTTAATCGATTATTTTGTTTGGCTCGTAAGAACCAAAATTAATGAGAAATGTATTAAACAATTAAAGAGATTCGAAAAGATGTTCTGACAATGAGTGTAAAGGTGTGACCCTGGAACAATATTAAAGATGGTTTTGAAAAGGAAATTAAAACAATGATGGGAAGTGGTCCATCTGCATTTTGATGATTTTATTAGTATTTCTTTCATTTGACTTAACACTTTTGAGAAGGAATCATGATTTACCATTTACTTTCATTTTTTTTAACGTGTTGTAGTGATGTTTTAAAGTTTTGATTGCGAAATGCGGTGTTCCGATAATTGTGTCTGTTTGCTATGTCTCGAGTTAAATAACATCGATAATAATGCCCCCAGTGATAATATATCGAATAATTTTATATTGGTGCAACCCCCAGGAATGGTTAAAAAATATGCGGATATTTTTGATAATAAAAATTTCACCTATTTTGGCATGGACATTGCTGAGTTAAATAAAAGTGCAATTAATAATAGTAAAGACGAAAATAATAATGAAAGTGATAAAATTGAGAAGTGTAAAGAAAGTGTGGATGATAGAATATATGAAGAAGAACAGAGCGCAAATGACAAAATTAATAATAATAAACACAAGTCGGTTATTTACATCAACGACACGCACAATGATCCAAATGGTCAATCGGGTGCAACAGAACATTCCAATATCTTGATAAGTGAGGTTCTTGATGAATTTATGAGTTTAGATTCGACTGATTGTAGTAACGTAATTAACGTAATTTTTAAAAACACTTTTCCATATGCAAATCAACTCATTAGTGATGTTAATTTGTCAAGTTTAGACGCCGATGATTTTCCTCTTGGAATCGAAGCAGATATATTTAACAAAAATTATCTTAAAAGGCAAAGGTAAAATAATAATAATAATACTAACTTATTGACCAAAATTTATTTATACAATAATTGCACAACCAAACAGGATCACGTAAACAAATTGTTGCATAAAATATAGATATTATTTAGAAAAGTAGGTGCTATTATCTGAACAAGACACTGTCCAATGACCGCATTCGCAATTTTAAATTGGATTATTTACGGAATTGTATGTAGAAAATTATTCATATTGACATGGACCAACGGAGCGGCCCCAATAGAATAGCATTATCTACTAATACAAAACTGTTACTATTTCTCAATATCGGAAAAGTTCTTCATTGGAAAATTTATAATTCCTACTGAATATTCTGAATTCTTTAATCATACGTGAAATATTTATCTTAATGCAGGAAGCAGCTTTCTGTTTGTTAGAGATAAAGTTATATTTATAAAATTATATACTGATTATAAATTTACTACTACACTTTCAAATTCCTATTGATACAGGAGAGGTCCAAATAAATCCCAAATAAAATAAATCTGCAGTACCTATTAATAATAATATTTATAACAAATTTATTATACAGTTTGAGTTAGGAATTATTTATATTATTTAAATATTTCAATGTCAGTATTTAAATAACATACTGAACTTTTTGGTTCGATGGAGTGCTGGGGCGGGGCTCCATATTTCCTTCATCTAGCGATGGCGTGTGAGGGGATTTGCAGTGGGTTTGGTAGATTTTGGAATTCAAGTAGATCAGGGCTAGGCTAGGTCGACCTGGTTTGAGTATGTAAACCTACGAATTTAAAAGAATTTTTTAAAATTTAAATGAAATGCAGAAAAAATGGTGATAACATCAGGAATACATATCCATATTACACATTATTTATCTATAATATTATATAATATTTAAATTAAATATTTTCCGGCACTATTCGTTACTATACTAAATATGGTCAGGGTATTTAAATAATTTTTAATTTTATAGTATTATTTAAATCATTAAAAATTATATATTTTTAAAATATAAAAATAAATAAATGTATTCATACAAAAAATTTAGATAAAACATAATAATATGTACATTGTGTATGTCATATAGTTTAGATCGCTACTAAAATTAAAAAAGTTTAAAAATTAGTTAATAACTGAAAAATAATTAATAAAAATATTTAAAGTAAATTAAATTTCTAAAGTGTGAACCCCGACGTTAAACACGCACAATTAAAATAGATATTATTTAAATATTGTTTAATTTATTATTTAAGTAATAATGATCTTTTATAATTTAAATACTTTATGTAAACATTTAAATAACTTTGATGTCCTAAATTCAAATATATAGAAAAATATGTTTAAATAAGATAAGATAATATTTATTATTATTTAAATAATATTTGTTTCAGATGATTTATGGCAACTCTATACGTAATATAATATTTCTGCGATATTTTCTTTGTACGATATTGTGTCGTTTTTTAATAATAGTGCTCCTTAAAATTTTTTTTATCTGCATTTATTACCTTATATCAAACGAGGATATTAGCATTTTTGAATGTATATTTTTTTCTACTTTTTTTTAGTTTGTTGAATATTTGTTGTTTGCTCTAAGTATTTTGGCCTAGATATTTTGAATTTTTGTTATTGGCTGAAAAGGCGGCTGCGGAATTCCAATTATAAATTGGATACTCCTTTGCTGGATACTGTGGCGTCACAAACTATTTTATATTATTTTAATTTAAAGTTCTTTTAGGGCCGATTTCATAATCAAAACGTTAATGGACACTTAACTAAATTTTTTTTTAGTCTAACGAGACACTTAAGTACTCTGTTAAAATTTTGCATTTCATGATTATAAAAAAATTTTTAGCTAATGGAACATTTAGAACTATAATTTGTAAATTTGAACTAAAAACTGTCAGATAAAAATTTTTTGACGTACGGTATACTTGATACTAATTATCAACCAAGATATTTGTGGTAAAGCAAATATTGTTTATAACAACTATTTTAACCATAGTGATTGAATATTGTTGTGAATAACATAATTTTTTAACACAATGGATAAAGAAGCAGGAAGATTTCGAAGTTCAGTAAAGAAGAACTTCGTTTGTTAACTGAAGTAGAAGATTTGAAGCACATTGTGGAGAACAAGCAATCTGATACCTTGTAAATCGAGCAATTTTATAAAATTCTTCAGCGGTTTTCGCCAATTCCTCTCGGGTTTCAGGCATTTTAATGTAGTTTGGAGCTAACATAGCAATGGAATCAGAAATTCCCAAGTTAATTCTCGATGCCGAAGATGTTGAAACTCCACAGAAGTCCGCTACCGATTCTTGCATACATCATGTTGCATAAAATCGAAAAGTTAACAGCAATTGAATAACAAGTTGAATGCTTCCACCTCTATAATAAACAACTATAATTAATTTAACTAATTAACCGAGGACATAGAGATGCAGAGGGGAGTTCGTCAGGACTGTGTGCTCTCACAACTTCTCTTCAATTTGTACTCAGAGGCTATTTTTGAGGAACCTCTGGAGGAGTCACAGCTTGGAATTAAGGTGAACGGAAGATACTCTTCTATGGAGTTGAAGGATGGACTATAAAGATTCATCCATTAATAAACTGGAGGCTTTCAAGATGTGGATGTACAGAAGAATGCTCAGAATATCTTGGATTGAGCATGTCACGATCGAAGAGGTTTTACGCCGCATGCATAAAGATCAAAAAGTCCTCACCACTATCAAACGAAGAAAGGCGGCTTTCTTCGGGCATATTTTTAGAAAGGAAAAGTATGGAGGGGAAGATAGAGGGTAAACGAGGTCTCGGAAGAAAAAGGCAATCATGGCTGAAAAATCTGAGGCAATGGTTCGATATCCGGGACGCCGCAACAAAACTCGCGAAGAACAAAGACTAATACAACATCATGGTAGCCCACCTCCTGTGAGGAGGTAACATATCGTCTCGTCCTGGGTTGCAAACGATCTTGAATTTGTTGCAATACTACATTAAACGTTTCTTTAGTTAATCGAAAGCTTTCAAAAAAATCTAACTCGTCCATGTCTTCGACGTGATTTTGTCTTATCCTGTATCACTTTTTACGCCTAACATATAATTCATCTTCTGAAGAAGAACTAGAACTGCTATCTAATAAAATATTCATTATTTCACAAAAACCCGCAATAGAATAATACTCGTGACTTCTATAGGTTTATGTTATGTTTAACAGGCCTTTTAAAAATTTAATGCGCAAAAACCGATGACTTAAGTTAACAGTCCATTAAATATTGACAGCTCGTTAAAATTGTTTATGAAATTCATTTTTATTTTAAGTCTCCTTTTAAATTTTAATGCCATGTTAACTTTGATTATGAAATCGGCCCTTAGTAGGTATAGGGTGTTTTTTTAGCTGCATGAGAACTTCAAAATGAAATAAAACATTAAAAACTTGACGGAATGTTTTGGTTATAATTTTTTTATGAAAGTACACTTAAAGGCATTTATGATTTGAACATGACTTCCGGCATGTGACCACCACGACTAATGGTTACGAAGCGCATCCGTTCAGTCCAATTTTTGACCACTTTTTCCAATATTTCTGGCTTTATTTCATAAATGGCTTGCTGAATATTAGCCTCCAATGCTTCTAGAGTTGTTGGTTTGTTAGCATAAACCATGGATTTAACATACCCCCACAGAAAATAATCTGGAGGTGTCAAATCACACGATCTTGGAGGCCAATTGATAGGACCACGTTTTGAAATAATGTTGTCACCAAATTGTCCTTTCAATAAATTGATGGTTTCGTTGGCTGTGTGGCACGTAGCACCATCCTGTTGGAACCATAAGTTGTCAATGTTTAGCTCTTGAAGTTTTGGAAACAAAAATGTATTGAGCATGTGTCGATATCTCACACCATTCACCGTAACGGTAGCTCCTTCCTCATTTCGAAAGACATATGGACCAATGATGCCGTTGGCGTGTATTCCACACCAAACAGTCAATTTTAATGGATGCAATGGAGTCTCAAGATAATGTCCCGGATTGGTCTCACTCCATATACGGCAATTTTGTTTGTTCACATACCCATTTAACCAGAAATGTGCCTCGTCACTGAACAAAATTTTACGGTAAAAAAATGGATCCACTTCCAATTGGTTGTGAGCCCAATCTGCGAACTCACGACGCAATCGATGATCATCAGGCTTCAGTTCTTGAACCAACTGGATTTTATAAGGTAGTATAAATGAAGATCTTTCCGTAAAATTTTCCATGTAGTGGACGGACAAAGCCCAAGTTGTTGAGCACGATGGCGAATTGAAATGTTTGGGTCCTGTTGCACACTTTCACTCACAGAACTGATAGCTTCTTCGGTACGCACATAATTTCGTCTTGCTGGTGTTTTTATATCACGCAACGAAGAAGTGGTACGAAATTTGTCTACCACCGCACGAATAGCTTGCTCAGAAGGTCGAAAATGTCTAACATAAAATGGGCGAAGGGCTCTATATGTTTGGCGAACAGAGCTTTGATTTTTAAAATATATTTCTATAATTTGGTAGCGTTGTTCAATGGTCAATCTATGCATTATCAAATGCCAAACCTTGCTAAACACAAATGTCAAAAAACTGTTTCCATAGCAATCTTGGTTCAATTGTTATCCCTATTGAAAGTTCTCATGCAGCTAAAAAAACACCCTATATTATGCCGGTTATCATTTTTATCACTATAGTTTGTCCTTTTAGTAGGCATATGCCGGTTATCATTTTTATCACTATAGTTTTAGATAATAACAAAATGAGTTCTAATCAAATTATATATTCATCAGTCGCATTAAGATTTGTAAATATTAATTAGGGCCGATTTCATAATACTTTTAACGAGTCGTTAAAAATAAAAGTGGTTTGCTATTGGCTTGTTAGAGTGAACGGACGTTTTCTATTGCTTAGCAACGATCTTTCAGTTAAGTCTCCATTAACGTTTTGATTATGAAATCGGCCCATATTCTATTAAAATTATAATAATATTATCAAGACTTATTAATTACTATGTGGTCCATGGTACCACATATACCTTTAAAATTTATGATGTAGTATTTTCAAAATTTTTACTTCAATATTGTAATTTACGTTTTTAGCTTAGTTGATTTATTTAGATCATATAGGTCTCCAAACTTTTTAGCCCGCGGGCCACATTGACTCTTCTACTAATAAGTCCCGCAGTTACCTTATCATACTAACCTAACGGAGCCCCCCCCCCTAATCTCTTAGTAGTATTGGTTGGTTAAAGACTAAGAAGTAGTAGGCTGATGGAGGGGTTTCCCCCGAAGGTCCGAAGAAAATCACGGAAATTTCTTGAAAATGTGGTTCACAATGGTGTATTTTGGGGCTTTTCCAGTTAAAATTAAATTTGTAAAATAAATTATTTTTACCAAATTTTGTGTCGTAATTTAAGGTCACATTAGACGGTTCCAATAATATAATTGAAAAAATTTTTACAATGTAACTAAAATAAACTGACGGGATGGATACCGGACAAATCTGGCTTGTGGTAGGTACCGGATTGTGGCCCGCGGGCCGTAGTTTTGAGACCCATGATTTAGATGGTTGATTGTTGTATTGTTCTAATGTAAGTAATAATGGTCTCTAATGTTAACGCTTTATTTATGTATTAAATCAATGTTAAGAAAAAATTTACTGATTTCATGCAAACAATGCGATTCATCCCCGAACTTTGCTAATCTTAATATAAAACCTTTTATTTCCGTCTAATAACCTTTTACCTCTGGCTCATGCCTCTGGATCAAGGAAGTTCAGGGAAGAATAAGAGTAAAAATTTGATACAGTATAATATACAGTGAGTCGCATAATAACTCGGACACCTAATAAAATTGCAATAATTTCCTTGTAATTCAGCTATTTTATAAGAAAACAGCTGCTTCAACTTAAAATTTTATGAAGCACTCCTAAGCCCAATGAATTGCTAGAAGCACAGATTAATATCATAGTAAAAGAAATAATACAGTATGGACAGTCCCTGGTCGGCCCTTTGTTCTTGGGTGTTCCAAAAAATCTAAAATAGTTTGAGTTCATCTGTAGCACCCTAGGGGGCTACCTTTTGTTATTTATGAATTCTAACCTATAAGTTTGAGGTTTTGTGAATAATTGTCGTGTCACGTGTCGTGTGACCGACTGCGCCATCTGTGAACTCTCTTCTAAAGAGCACCAAATACAATTGAAATAGACTGCGACATCTGTGAACACCTATACATACTCAAACTATTTTCAGACATGCGTATACAAATTTGTAACGGCAAAAATGCTCGACTGTCCATACTGTATTATTTCTTTTACTATGTTAATATAATGCAATTATTGCACTTTTCTGAAGTCACAAATAGTTTTAATTTCAATACCATGAATTTGAACCACGACATTGAAATTTTATTACGATGTAGCGCTGAAATTGTAAAAATATAAGCTTTTATATTTGCAATGCAACTCGTGATATGTCATCATTCCAAGACTAAATCATAACGTGAAATTGGAAAACTACTACATATAAGTAAAAGTACCGTATGAGATATTATACACGTTAAAATGTTGTAAATCAAATTGATTATACAAGAATTACTAACTGTTCACGTAAATTAAATTGTAGTGAAGTAAGCTATGTTATGATAAAAGTTAAAGAAAACTTAGAATTAGTGCACGAAAGTTACAAACTGAAGTACTACAAACAATTCTCAAGGATTAAAGAAATAGGGGATGTAGAGATACATTTTTCGTTAGTGGTTGGCACGTGACTTGGGCTTGCGCGACAAATGTGGAGGGAGACACCCGTGACACCTAATTCCACCAATTGACACAAACATAGAACCGAAATAACGATAATTCGTTTCTGCACATTAGCCACTCCCAACCACTAACGAAAAATTTTACTCTAACGGCTGAATGGTTGAAAAAAGTTCTTCGTTAGTGAAGCCAATAAAATGAAACGTATTCGGTACGCAAGGATTTCCAAAATAAATGGTATTTTGGATGATATCCTGGTAGAACAGTGTTATATTTGTAAACGAAAGCAAATATAACATTTTAGACTCTGATGATTGAACCATATAACCTAAAGCCAGTGGTGGATTTCCAAACAGGCGTACGAGGCGCGCGCCTGGGGCCTCATAAATCAAGGGGGTCTCAAAACTCAACTTTCTTTTGGACCACCGGTATAGTGCATACCAGAGTAAAAAAACCTGCGCGTAGAATGCACACTGTAGGGCGTTGGGGTAGTGAAAATAATTAGATGCCTCAAAATTTAATTGCACTTGGGGCCTCTCAAATGCTAAATCCTCCACTGCCTAAACTAAATAGAAAATTTGATTCGCAAAATCTACTTGGACATGTTAAACGCAGTTATGGAAATGTGCTTGTTGAGGGGTATATTTCGACTGAAGGGGTGGGTAACTTAATTGGAAAACAAGGAATTATGGACAAGTACAAATATTTGTAGCTCCTACAAAATAATTATTTATTGATTGATACAAGTTTTAAATATTACCATGATAATAATTCAAAACGTAGAATAATTACGACCATACGGGACTGCACTTGTTTGGCTTCCTTTTGACTACTACAACCATGTGCGATAGCTCAGACATCGACATTAACCTGTCTTAGTTCTTATAGGTTTTATTAAATTTAATATAAGATTGTTTTTAAAATCAATCATTATTCCCCAAATATGCTAAAAGTTTCATTAGCAGTACCTAACATTAAAATTTACGAATAAAAATTCGCTTATTTGCTTTGTATAGAAATTATTAATTTCTTTAAAAAATTTGTCATTAATATTTGATTTTTTGTCTCAATAAGATGATGAATATTGATTAAAAACAGTCGAATAATAAATAAGAATCGGTTATAATTATTAGCTAATAGCTTAGACTGTATATTATCTTATAATTATTTCTTCTAATTAATGCCCGAAATTAATAACTTTGGTTTTTGCAATACAAGATCCATATAAAAGTCTGTATTGATTTTGAAAACTAATTTTTTATATTATAGATTATCAAGTAACTCAAGAAACGACCAAGTATATCCACCATTGGAAACTCCAACTGACAGCAATACAAATAAAGAAAATAAATCACTTCAAGTAATTACTCCAACAAATTTATCATTAAAATATGTTTATTCCGGTACATCATCGGAATCGACGCCAAATACTGATAGAATGGTTTCGCCAAAACGGAAGGTGGAACATTTTCAGCATCTCTATGTGGCGAATAATGTTAAAACCTCGACGTTCAGCGAACAAATTGATAAAAACAATTTATCCAACAATAAAAATAATCTACTGAACAATCACGAGTTCAACTCAAAATTTGGAAATTGCTCTCACTCGTCTATGAACATGGTTCCTGAAAAGGACACCAGCGGTAATAAAGTATTAGCAGGGTCTGTTAGTGCAGCGGTAGGTAGTTTAAAACTTCCTAACTCTTCTCAAGGGATTTCTAAATATAACGGCGAAGTTTCTGGATCGGACGACCACCGAATGGTTTCATCTAGACCGCATCATCATGTTAGCGTTCAAGAACTTAGATTACAGGTAAGTTCTCTGTGTGTTTTACCTGCCGAATAGTTCATAAGAAATTAATTTATTTAGCAACGTGCTCAAAATTGCAACAGCTCATCAGATGAAAACAGATCGTCAGGACACGCTAGTATGTCTGATACTGGTAACAGCTCTCCAAGAGATGCTAACACTTCTATTAGCGATCGATTAACCGCCGGGGTTAATCAAAAGTCTACTCGTAGTCGAAGCGTTTCTCAACATACCAGATCGCGGCATCGTGCAACTCCGGCTAAAGTATGTAATCAAGTACTGATTTGGAAATAAAATAATATTTAAATTTCCAGTTGCAAGTACCTTGGACGGGTGGAGGAGGTCTAGAAGACATAAAATTAGCTTTACAGCAATTAACAATCAGGTCTCACACATCAACAAGTACATATTCAAGTGTTAGTGCTGGATCTGAAAGTTCAGAACCAGCCATAAGACGTCTCATACGCCATTCCTCTTTAGAAACCATTAATACAAACATCACAAATGCAGACGAATTTGTTTGGGTTGATTCTCATAATAGGTTAGGGGTTTAAAAGCAATTTTTTCTTCAATATCTAATTTCCTCACTTTTTAGACTTGTCGAGCTACAACACTTGCCATGGACTAACCATTGCATATTAAGGGTTTTGCAAACGGGTCGTTGTCGGGAATATATGACTCGCGTGAGCGTGGAAACAATTCCAAGATTGTCATACCTTTTGCAGAGGGCTTTGGTAAGGTTAAGTCGCGAAACTCAAAGATTATCATCCAATTTGGGCATTTGTACTAAACACGATATTATGGTTTCATTTCGTATCATTCTTTGTCCTCCACTTGCGGATTCGTGCATTAAAGCTTGCCAGAGAGCTGCCGCCATGCTAGCCATGTCTGGTGATGGTACTTTACGTCAAAGTAAGTCGACCAGAGCAGGTATACAACTTCATGTCGGAAGATTCCATAGGTGGATGACTGATGTAAAATTGGCTAGATTTATTCATGAGTAAGTTTCAGTTATGGTTTAAAAGATTTTCGTTATTACCACGCGAAATTTTATAAATAAATTTATAGATATGCAGCTGTTTACCTTTGTGCTGGATTAGAAAATTTGTTGGAAGAAATTTTACTTCAATGCTTACCAAGTGATGTCGATGTTACACTGACAGCTACACTTTTGGAACACGCAATTGCTAATAATGGAGATTTATGGGGATTACTTCAACCTTACGCTCATCTAAATGCCGGAAGAATAGCGTCAGGTAATTTAGTCAGGCGATGTTTTTCAAACAACATTACATGATAATTTGAATTTTTATAAATTTTTTGGATTATTTCTTTCCAGGTGCATTAGCCTTGCCACGTTGGGCTTCTGCGTCGAGTGTCAATTCTGGTCGTGATTCTGGCCGTGGTTCTGGTCCGCCGGAACCATCTTTAATGACTACTTGTGTGGGTTCTTTAGGCGAGTTACAAGAACTTATTGGTCGGATGAATCCACGTATTCCTCTATGTCCTCAAGCTGTAAGAGCATTATTTTATTTTATGAGGTGTTCTCAATTAGAGCATGGTGAACAAGGCGGTAGCGCAGTTCAGGAACTGTGCTATGAAAGAGCATATGTAGTTCTTCCGCCTTTAGTAGAATGGTTAAGAGTTGCAGCTGCTCATGGTGAACATCGTTTTGCTGCTGTTTTAGATAGGGATGATATTATGCAATCTGCTAGGTTGTTATTGCCTGGAGTTGACTGTCCAGTTAGAACCTTAGGTGAGGAAGCAATTCGTATTAGAAGATATAATGGTGGAGAAGAGGATCACATTGAAGCTTCCAGACAAATTCAAGTTGAATTAGCATTTAGACTTATGCTTACTGGAAGACCCGAATTAATTCAACAAGCCATACAACTATTACCTTCGTCTCATTTGGACACTTTTAATCTTCAAGGTCACACAGCTCTGATGTTAGCGGTTTTGATGAACGACGATTTAACTACAATAGTAAAGGAATCAAAGCAGAGTGATACTTTTATTAACTTTTTTACTTTGTAGGCTTTATTGGAAGCAGGAGCTTCTGTTGACATTGAAACTCCAGCTGCTAGTCCGGTTTTTGCTGCAGTTAATGGTGAAACACAACATTGGACAGCAGTGACCTATGCTGCAGCAAGAGGACATATTAGATGCGCACGTTTGTTGTTGGAACATGGAGCCAATGTGGAAGGAGGTGCACATTTGAGTGAAGAAAAGTGTACACTGTCACCCTTACAGGTACGTAATTATAATTTTTTAATGCGTAACTACATTAATTCTCGTTGGTGTTCATTGATTGTAGGCGGCTAAGCTTTAAAATTTTTCATTACATTTTATACTTAGTTTTGTTTTTTCCTTCTACTAATAATCCAAACTATTTTTCTTAATTTATGAAATGCTAGGTTGCCTGTGGAGTAGGAAATTTGGATATGGTTAATTTATTGTTGACGCATGGAGCAAATCCATTTTTGTCGACGCAATTAAAAGACACTTTATGTTATTCGGCGTCAGCCCAAAGGGGCTGCTATAGTTCCATGTCTGTGGCAGCTGCTCACGGTAAAAGAGCAATTTTACAAAAGCTAATTGATCAACCTATCGCATCTGTAAATAAAGAAGTTTTGTCGCTGGAAGAGATGCTTGCTGAAGGTATTGATTGCCAAAATAATGCTGAAATTTCCCGTAATAAATTTATAAAATGATTTATAGGAACAGGAACAACTAAGGAACAACACACCAGCCCTTCAAGTTTGACTCCACAATTTAGTAAAAAACAAATTAAAGCCTTGCAAGAAGCAATGTACCATAGCGCGGAAAATAACCATTTGGACATTACAGTTGAAATTCGAAGTTTGGGTATACCATGGACTCTGCACTGCTGGATGCATTCGCTTGGTGCCGCCCACGAAGCTCGTTTGGACTGCGTTATCGACCAACTTTTACAAGACTTTCTGCAAGTTTGTCCCGACGACTACAGTTCTCAGTTCGTACAAGAATGTTTGCCGCTTCTTTTTAATATATTTCGCTACAGTAAGGTAAGTTTCTACAGTTTCAAAAAAAAAAACATTTGTTAAAGGTAAAATTTTATAGAAAGAGGGTACCACACTTCTTTTGGCTGATATTTTTTCTACGTGTTTCGGTTGGGAACCAATTAAGCCAATTCGGGATTGCGTATTGACAACCGCTTCAGGTTCACGTATAGATCCGAAATACGTTAATAATCCAGAATTGAGTGACGTTACTTTTCGAGTTGAAGGCAGATTGTTTTATGCCCATAAAATCGTATTGGTTACAGCAAGTCCGCGTCTGAGAGCAATGCTGAGTTCAAAATTGTGTGAAGGGGGTACACCAACTGTTCAGATTAATGACATCAGATATCATATTTTTCAGGTAAATGTTGAAATAAAATTAGTTTTTGGGTTTTTTACTAAGAGAAAACAAAATTGTAGATTGTTATGCAATTTCTTTATCAAGGTGGATGTAAAGATTTAGAACCAGCACCGGAAGATATTTTGGAATTAATGGCTGCCGCTAACTTTTTTCAATTAGAAGGTTTGTTGAGGTATTGTGAAGGTCGTTGCTCGGCCATGTTGGCTTTAGATAACGTGGTGTCTATGTACATTCACGCTAAAGTTTATAATGCCGTACAATTATTGGAATACTGCCAAAGCTTCCTCTTGCAAAATATGGTAGCTTTATTAACATATGATGATTCTGTAAAAAGATTACTATTTGCCAAGAAACTGCCAAACCATGACGTCTTGGGAGGATTATTAAATACACTACAAAATCGTATTAAATTACGACGAACCCTAAATAATAATGCATCTAAGCTTACTCAAAATGGTCACAAGAGTGGAAATAATAAATAAAGTGAAATTTAGGTTTAGAACAAATACTTTGAATGCCAAAATTAAAAAATTATACTGGGAATACTTTTTATTGGGAAGTTTCTGCGAACAAAAGTCTCTTATAGTTTTGGTATTCAATGTATTGAAAAGTTTAATTTATTTAGTGATTATAATATAATTTAAGAAGTAATTTTTTTATAATCACATTTTAAGTTTGTTATTATTTTGTTGACATGAGGTTTATTTTGCATTTTGTGTTTTTTATATTTATGCATTTTATTTTATATTATTTACATTATACAACGTATTGTATAGATTTTCTATTTTATTTAATTATATGTTGCCTATATAAAATCGTCATGTTGTTATTTTTAATCCTCTTGTTTGAAATTTTAAACATATTTCAATATGGCTGCTACTCAACTGAAGGAAGATGCAAAGAAGTGGACATTCTAAATTGGTAAATGTTGTTGAATGTTTCCAATTGCATTCACCCATAGCTGATAATTATTTGAAGACAAGATCTGTTTATTATGTGTATGTGCAAGTAGTAAAGTTCAACCAATCGGCAGTGTTAGAAACCTTGAGCATATAAATATTTTTACATCGTCAGGTAGCTTTTCTTCAGATGTGCTTTGTTTCCTGGTTTTTATGTTAATGGTGCCAATTCACTAACCCAGGTGACCATTGGCTTAACGTGCCTCCGAAGCACGGAGACTACTCATAAGAAAGTCTATGACTTAGCTGCAAGCTAAGAGTTAGCTGCAAGGCAATGACCGTCTCCTCAGTAATTATTATTGTGAAAAGGAATCCATTGTGCAAATATCGTCCAGAGCTGAAGAAGGACATCTTTAAGAATCATGATAAAGTGTCACTTGTAATATACATGGACACCGAAAGTTCTACAGATCTTATCGCGGTCAAAATTGTGTAAAGTGTTAAAGTTTACTGGACAATGCACCCGATGCAATTGAGATTGCAGGAGGAGCTTGGTTTTCAAGTTGCTACTACATGTCACATTTGGAGTACGAAATTTACAGAAAATGACATGAAGGTCAAGGACCACTGTCACTTAACAGGTGATTATCGTGGAACTGCTCACAATTTATGTAATCTCAATTATAAAGACAGCAAGACAAACCCAATAATTTGTCATAACTTAGCGGCTAAGATGCACATTTCTTAATCAAAGATATTGCTCAGGAGGGAGCCAATCATTTTGACGTTACACGGAGTAAAAGTACGTACAGTTTTTTTTTTTTGATAAATGCAATTTTTGTTGTAGATATTAACGCAGTGAATCTATTTAATGCTAACTCGAATCTATTTATTAAAAATATATTGAACGTAAATACATTAATAACAAAACGTATTTATTAATTGACATTTTCTGTAACTAAGAAAAATATAATATAATCAAATACTAAGGTGGGTTTACTTTATTATCACACCCCCACTTAAACCCATATTCATAGCACAAAATATTAGTTTTGGACTAGTAACTGCCTTCGTCAATGCGTCTGCCACCATTTCTTCGGTTGGCGTGTATACCACATTTACGAGTCCTTTTTCAAGAACGTCACGAATAAAGTGAAATCGTATATCGATGTGTTTCGATCTTGGCTTGAAAGCATTGTTCTTGGCTAAATGTATTGCCCCTTTGTTATCGCAGAAAACTTTAACTGCTTCATTTGACAATCTTAGTTCAAGTTCTTGTCCAAATTGTATTAACCAAATAGCTTCTTGAATGGTTGACGATAAAGCCATATATTCAGCCTCGGTGGATGAAAGGGCCACTGTTGGTTGTCAACGGCTGCCCCATGAGATAGCTCCATCTTGTAATTTGAATACGTACCCCGTACATGATCTTCTTTTATCCAAATCGGAAGCCCAATCTGAATCCGAATATCCCTCGATATTCAAAGAACCAATTTTGCTGTATTTTAACTTAAATTTTAATGTCCCCTTTAAATATCTCATTATACGTTTTACAGCTACCCAGTGAACTTGATTAAAACAATTATTGTAACGACTTACATCTCCTACGGCAAACGCTATATCAGGGCGAGTTCCTTGAACTAGATACAGCAACGCTCCAATTGCCTGTTGATACGGTATTCTTCTTAGTTCATCGTCCTTTTCAGATTCTTGCGACATCTGCTTCGATAATTTTTGATTAGGATCAGATGGCGTCGATAAAGCATTACAATCTTCCATATTAAATTTCTTCAAGATTTGATTTATGTAATTTTCTTGATCGAGATAAAGATTACCTTCATCATCTCGAGAAATTCTTATTCCAACACAATATTTTGCTTCTCCAAGGTCCTTCATCTTAAATTCCTTTGATAACGAGCTTTTAATCATTTTTCTTTTAGTTTCATCTAACCAAAATATTAAAAAATCGTCTACATAAACGGCGATGATCATCACTATTACTTTTTCTTCTAGTTGGACGTACACACATGGATCGGCTCTTGACCTTTTAAAACCAAACCTTTTTAAAGCTTGATTAAGTTTTAAATTCCATTGCCTTCCGCTCTGTTTTAATCCATACATTGCTTTTTTTAGTTTGCATACCTGCGATGTTTCGTTACTGAATCCTTCGGGTTGATCTATATAGATTTCCTCATTTAAATCCCCTTGCAGAAATGCTGTTACTGCATCCATTTGATCTATTTTTAAACCAAGTTTTGCAGCTATAGCTATTAAATATCGAATTGATCCATATCTTATTACTGGTGAATAAGTCTCCTCATAGTCCAGACCTGGTATTTGTGCATATCCTTTTGCAACCAACCGAGCCTTGTATCTGACTATGTTGCCGTCTTCGTCACACTTTTTTTTAAACACCCACTTTGTCTTTAAAACATTTTTGTTGGACGGCAAATCGACCAGAGTCCACGTTCCGTTTTCCATTAGCGAATCAAATTCATTTTTCATTGCATTTAACCACTCCGCTTTATTTTTACTATTAGTTGCTTCATGAACAGTTAATGGTTGTTGGATTGATTCTGTTGCCAACATGACAAAATCATTTTGAAAGCGAACGGGCAATTTTTTTTCCCTTACTGGTCGTTGAAATAGTTCTTCATCGTCTTGCATCGTTTCTTGAATCGAAACCCCCACTGAATTCAGATCCTCTGTAATTCGATCCTTTTCCACATCCTTGATTTCATTTCCGTTTTCTTTTGATGTAATGCTAGTAGATTCGTTCTCTACTTCTTCAATATTGGAATGTTCAGCCTTTGTTGGAATACAGTTTATTTTTGGACTTTCAAAAAATACGACATCCTTAGCCTTCGTTATTTTTCCTGATTTTTTATCGATTAGGCGATAGGCTTTTGTTCCTTCGCAATATCCTACAAAAAATAATTCTTTACCTTTAGCATCCCATTTTCTTCGTTGAACTTTTGGAATATGAGCAATCGTTTTCGTTCCAAATATTCTTAAGTTTTTCAAATCCACTTCGGATTTTGTCCAAATTTCTTCTGGCATCTTCCCTGTCGATTTTGCTGGCGATCGATTTATTAGGTAAACTGCTGTGTTGACAGCTTCCGCCCAAAATTTCTTCTCAAACCCTGAATCAAACAAAAGACATTTTGCTCTTTCCACAATGGTACGATTCATTCGTTCTGCTCTGCCATTCTGTTCTGGAGTGTGTGGAATAGTCGTTTGGCTGATTATTCCGCACCTTTTTAAGAAACTTTGAAAATTGTGATTAACGTACTCACCCCCGTTGTCTGATCGTAAAATTTTCACCTTTCGTTCGGTTTGATTTTCAACCATCGACTTGAATTCTTGAAAAGTTTCAAAAGCTTCGCTTTTATTTTTTAAGAAGTACACAAATACTTTTCTTGAAAAATCGTCTATAAAAGACATGAAATACTTTGCTCCACCAATCGATTCATTTTCCATTGGGCCGTTCAAATCGCTATGCACCAAATCCAAGAAATTGCTTGCTCGTTTCTCTGATCGTTTGAAGGGCAATTTCGCCTGTTTGGATTTGGCGCACACTTCACAATTTATTTCCGTTTCATTTGAACTGAATGTAATACCACCAACTTTGTCTCTTTTCATATTCTGAATGTCACTACAATTCAAATCGCCTAATTTTCTGTGCCAAGTCACTAAATTATCTAATTGTCTACTTGCACTCATCCCGTATACTGTTTTTGTTTTCAATATATACATACCGTCAATTAAAATTGCCCTTGCGATTTTGTTGTTGTTGCGGTTCAATACGGAACAACCGGTTTTATCAAATTTAACTTTGTTACCCGATTCTGTTATTTTTGAAACAGATAACAAATTTGCAGCGAGACCCGGAACAAAAAGTACATTGTTTACCTTAATAATTTCATCGTCACAAATTATTTTAGTGTCACCAATACTTTTTACCACTAATTTATCATTATTTGCAGTGCTAATACTTTTCGTTGGTGTCGACCTAGTATTCGTTAGCCAATGTTCATTAAAAGTCATGTGCTGTGATGCACCCGAATCTAAAAGCCATTCGTTGTCCTTTAAATCCCTAGACATGAACATTCCATTAAATGCATTTTCATTTTTAACTACAGCTTGTTTTTCTGGGCATTTATTTGCAAAATGGCCCTGCCTTTTACACTTAAAACACGTCACTTTCGTTTGCGATTTTTGTTTTCTTGTAAATTTCTTCCCGAAAAACGCCTGCTGCTCTTTTCCATTTACCGATGGACTGATTTCATACAAACGGGTTTTTATTCCATCCCCCGTAATTTTTATCCCGGAACTTTCTATACCCATTATAAATGGTTTATAGTCGTCTGTAAGTCCTGCTAATAAAAATGACCCTATATATTCCTCTGAAATCTGGAAGCCTATTTCAGTTAACTTATTTGCCGTTCCAATAATTCTGTTAATGTAGTCATCCATTGACGAACAAGATTCCAAGTTTGTTGATATTAATGTCCTTAATAAACCGATACGCCGATTCAAACCTTTGTCCTCGAACATAGTTTTTAAAACTTTCCATATGTCCAATGCAGTTATACACGATTGTATATGCACATACAAAGCTGGTTCGATTGTTAAAACTAATTTGGCTTTTGCCTTCTTTAATTTCGTAGCATCCTTCTCGGTATCATTTTCCTCAATACATTTTTCTAAATCGTTTAGTTCAAGTAGCGCTTGCATCGAATATTTCCACGTGTTGAAATTTTCAGAACCCCTCAATTTTTCTAGCGAATTTTCTTTTCCATTGTTAGTCGACATCGTTGCGATAAACAAAACTTGTAAACGAAAATTATAACTAAAATCAAATTGTTAGTCCACACAACCACGTTTTATTCTTTGCTTCTTTTTATTCTGGTAAACTGGGCACCATAACCTGTTGTAGATATTAACGCAGTGAATCTATTTAATGCTAACTCGAATCTATTTATTAAAAATATATTGAACGTAAATACATTAATAACAAAACGTATTTATTAATTGACATTTTCTGTACCTAAGAAAAATATAATATAATCAAATACTAAGGTGGGTTTACTTTATTATCACAATTTTGTATAAGAAATGAAATTTCCATACTTAATATTAAAAATGCCAATTTTTAATAATTAAACAGTAGAAGATTGGATAAACTTTATAAAGCAAACAATGTTTATAAATTTATTATTTATATTCCTTGTTATCCCATTTTGATTATCTTAAAGTAATTTCGTGATTAAGTTTTTCTGTGTCAAAATAGTTTGAGAAAACTTTATTGTATTAAATCTATTGATATTAAGAGTTAATATAATTTGCTTCCAAATTGTGACAATTTCTGATTAACAAACACTTGATTTTAAAAATCTTCTGTTGATTTTGAAGACGCGGCGATGCTTTGATGTAAAGCAGATACCTTGGAAGTTGGCTCTGTCTCCAGTATTAATAGCGGTGTCGGAACATGATAAAAAATATCCTAAACATTTGAATTATTGTAACACTTTGATTGCATCCCATTTATCATCTCAAGTGTGGATTGTTACGATTAGCAACCTTTTAAGTTATTAAATTAAACGAAAACTCGAAATTTTAATTTAACGTTAATTTTATGAACAAACTAAAAATATCTGTATTATCCATTCTACCAGAAAAATATAAAGTAAAGCTATTTAACAAGTTCGCTTAACACCAAGAAATAATTCTTGGAATTTTCTAGAATATTTCCTTCTTACTTTGTTAACTTGGATAGTATAATAGAAACATTCCATTTACCGCTAGACAGTCCATATAAGGTAATCCTTATAATCCTCTTTGTTGATTGGTTAAAAAATAATCATACTATTGGGTTAAACCAATAAGACAGAGGTGGCAACTGAAGTTATCGTATAAGCCTCTAGCAAACTGGAGATCACTCTCTTACAAACAGTCAAGTAACTAACATGTGCTTAAAACTAGAATATTATTTTTATCTATTCATGATTCAATTCCTTAAGTGATGTATCTGTGTTAAATAATTAACATTTCAACATATAAATGTTATTTTCTAGTATTAAAATTATCTTCCAAACAAGTAAAAAATGTTAAAGTCAAACGTAAAGTGTAAACCGCTTTAAATAATAACTATATTAGTGCTTGTAACGACGTAAGTTTATCATTAACTTTATGTATCTAATATTAAATAATAATTATTGAATATATAAACTATATAAGTTATGGTGAAAGTGAAATATAATTTAAAAGTGCAAATATGAAAACCTTACAAAGGAAGACGCTTCGTACTTATGAGTTTGGACCACGAGCCTACAACCTGTGTGAAAACAGCGACTAAAGTCAGCGACAAATTTTACCGAAAATACCCGAACGGGGTAAATAAATTCTGACATTTTTTTTTCTGCGCATGCGCACTCATTTATTATATTAATAATTCCTTACATAATTCTACAAATTTTTACATTATATATATAAAAATTAATATTATTCGTAAATATTATTATCCCATCATTCTATAATTTCAATAATACTTGAACAACAATGCTATTATCACTTATAATATATTAAGTGCATTTTTGATTATCAGTAACAATTTGACTACGTTGCCATGAAAACTTTGTTGTCAAGTAAATGTCCGAATGCGAAGCATGAGGACATTTACTAATAACAACAAAGTTTAAATATAGTAACGTAGTTAAATTGGATGATAATCAATAATGCACGTAATAAATTCGGTAAGACTATTGCACACATTAGAATTAGACACAATGTAACAGTAAATAATATTTAAAAAATTCTGTCATGGTTATTACGTTATAAATAAGAGCAACGTACACAATTATCAATAATATTATTATGTATTTAGGTAGCATGAAATAGGTATAAACATTTTGACGGGAGAAAAAAATTATTTTCTCAAAAACGGTACATACTCCCACTTTTAAATTTATACCACAGGTACTACCCATCAGGAGCTACATATCCAATAAATTTCGTGGATTTGCAATGGGTCCACGGGGGTAACAACTAAAAAGATATGAAAATCATCTAAAATTTTGAAGGGAGAAAAAAATTAATTTCTCAAAAACGGTACATACTCCCACTTTTAAATTTATAGCACAGGTACTACCCATCAGGAGCTACATACCCTAAAAATTTCGTGGATTTGCAATGGGTCCACGGGGGTAACAACTCAAAAGATATGAAAATCATCTAAAATTTTGAAGGGAGAAAAAAATTAATTTCTCAAAAACGGTACATACTCCCACTTTTAAATTTATACCACAGGTACTACCCATCAGGAGCTACATATCCAATAAATTTCGTGGATTTGCAATGGGTCCACGGGGGTAACAACTAAAAAGATATGAAAATCATCTAAAATTTTGAAGGCAGAAAAAAATTAATTTCTCAAAAACGGTACATACTCCCACTTTTAAATTTATACCACAGGTACTACCCATCAGGGGTTACCTACCCTAAAAATTTTGTGGATTTGCAATGGGTCCACGGGTGTAACAACTCAAAAGATATGAAAATCATCTAAAATTTTGAAGGGAGAAAAAAATTAATTTCTCAAAAACGGTACATACTCCCACTTTTAAATTTATAGCACAGGTACTACCCATCAGGAGCTACATACCCTAAAAATTTCGTGGATTTGCAATGGGTCCACGGGGGTAACAACTCAAAAGATATGAAAATCATCTAAAATTTTGAAGGGAGAAAAAAATTAATTTCTCAAAAACGGTACATACTCCCACTTTTAAATTTATACCACAGGTACTACCCATCAGGAGCTACATATCCAATAAATTTCGTGGATTTGCAATGGGTCCACGGGGGTAACAACTAAAAAGATATGAAAATCATCTAAAATTTTGAAGGCAGAAAAAAATTAATTTCTCAAAAACGGTACATACTCCCACTTTTAAATTTATACCACAGGTACTACCCATCAGGGGTTACCTACCCTAAAAATTTTGTGGATTTGCAATGGGTCCACGGGTGTAACAACTCAAAAGATATGAAAATCATCTAAAATTTTGAAGGGAGAAAAAAATTAATTTCTCAAAAACGGTACATACTCCCACTTTTAAATTTATAGCACAGGTACTACCCATCAGGAGCTACATACCCTAAAAATTTCGTGGATTTGCAATGGGTCCACGGGGGTAACAACTCAAAAGATATGAAAATCATCTAAAATTTTGAAGGGAGAAAAAAATTAATTTCTCAAAAACGGTACATACTCCCACTTTTAAATTTATACCACAGGTACTACCCATCAGGAGCTACATACCCTAAAAATTTCGTGGATTTGCAATGGGTCCACGGGGGTAACAACTCAAAAGATATGAAAATCATCTAAAATTTTGAAGGGAGAAAAAAATTAATTTCTCCAAAACGGTACATACTCCCACTTTTAAATTTATACCACAGGTACTACCCATCAGGAGCTACATATCCTATAAATTTCGTGGATTTGCAATGGGTCCACGGGGGTAACAACTAAAAAGATATGAAAATCTTCAAAAAATTTTAAAGGAGAAAAAAATTAATTTCTCAAAAACGGTACATACTCCCACTTTTAAATTTATACCACAGGTACTACCCATCAGGAGCTACATATCCAATAAATTTCGTGGATTTGCAATGGGTCCACGGGGGTAACAACTAAAAAGATATGAAAATCATCTAAAATTTTGAAGGGAGAAAAAAATTAATTTCTCAAAAACGGTACATACTCCCACTTTTAAATTTATAGCACAGGTACTACCCATCAGGAGCTACATACCCTAAAAATTTCGTGGATTTGCAATGGGTCCACGGGGGTAACAACTCAAAAGATATGAAAATCATCTAAAATTTTGAAGGGAGAAAAAAATTAATTTCTCAAAAACGGTACATACTCCCACTTTTAAATTTATACCACAGGTACTACCCATCAGGAGCTACATATCCAATAAATTTCGTGGATTTGCAATGGGTCCACGGGGGTAACAACTAAAAAGATATGAAAATCATCTAAAATTTTGAAGGCAGAAAAAAATTAATTTCTCAAAAACGGTACATACTCCCACTTTTAAATTTATACCACAGGTACTACCCATCAGGGGTTACCTACCCTAAAAATTTTGTGGATTTGCAATGGGTCCACGGGTGTAACAACTCAAAAGATATGAAAATCATCTAAAATTTTGAAGGGAGAAAAAAATTAATTTCTCAAAAACGGTACATACTCCCACTTTTAAATTTATAGCACAGGTACTACCCATCAGGAGCTACATACCCTAAAAATTTCGTGGATTTGCAATGGGTCCACGGGGGTAACAACTCAAAAGATATGAAAATCATCTAAAATTTTGAAGGGAGAAAAAAATTAATTTCTCAAAAACGGTACATACTCCCACTTTTAAATTTATACCACAGGTACTACCCATCAGGAGCTACATATCCAATAAATTTCGTGGATTTGCAATGGGTCCACGGGGGTAACAACTAAAAAGATATGAAAATCATCTAAAATTTTGAAGGCAGAAAAAAATTAATTTCTCAAAAACGGTACATACTCCCACTTTTAAATTTATACCACAGGTACTACCCATCAGGGGTTACCTACCCTAAAAATTTTGTGGATTTGCAATGGGTCCACGGGTGTAACAACTCAAAAGATATGAAAATCATCTAAAATTTTGAAGGGAGAAAAAAATTAATTTCTCAAAAACGGTACATACTCCCACTTTTAAATTTATAGCACAGGTACTACCCATCAGGAGCTACATACCCTAAAAATTTCGTGGATTTGCAATGGGTCCACGGGGGTAACAACTCAAAAGATATGAAAATCATCTAAAATTTTGAAGGGAGAAAAAAATTAATTTCTCAAAAACGGTACATACTCCCACTTTTAAATTTATACCACAGGTACTACCCATCAGGAGCTACAGACCCTAAAAATTTCGTGGATTTGCAATGGGTCCACGGGGGTAACAACTCAAAAGATATGAAAATCATCTAAAATTTTGAAGGGAGAAAAAAATTAATTTCTCCAAAACGGTACATACTCCCACTTTTAAATTTATACCACAGGTACTACCCATCAGGGGCTACCTACCCTATAAATTTCGTGGATTTGCAATGGGTCCACGGGGGTAACAACTCAAAAGATATGAAAATCATCTAAAATTTTGAAGAGATAAAAAACTTAATTTCTCAAAAACGGTACATACTCCCACTTTTAAATTTATACCACAGGTACTACCCATCAGGAGCTACATACCCTAAAAATTTCGTGGATTTGCAATGGGTCCACGGGGGTAACAACTCAAAAGATATGAAAAACATCTAAAATTTTGAAGGGAGAAAAAAAATTAATTTCTCAAAAACGGTACATACTCCCACTTTTAAATTTATACCACAGGTACTACCCATCAGGAGCTACATACCCTATAAATTTCGTGGATTTGCAATGGGTCCACGGGGGTAACAACTAAAAAGATATGAAAATCATCAAAAAATTTTAAAGGAGAAAAAAATTAATTTCTCAAAAACGGTACATACTCCCACTTTTAAATTTATACCACAGGTACTACCCATCAGGAGCTACATACCCTATAAATTTCGTGGATTTGCAATGGGTCCACGGGGGTAACAACTAAAAAGATATGAAAATCATCAAAAAATTTTAAAGGAGAAAAAAATTAATTTCTCAAAAACGGTACATACTCCCACTTTTAAATTTATACAACAGGTACTACCCATCAGGAGCTATATACCCTATAAATTTCGTGGATTTGCAATGGGTCCACGGGGGTAACAACTCAAAAGATATGAAAATCATCTAAAATTTTGAAGAGATAAAAAAATTAATTTCTCAAAAACGGTACATACTCCCACTTTTAAATTTATACCACAGGTACTACCCATCAGGAGCTACATATCCAATAAATTTCGTGGATTTGCAATGGGTCCACGGGGGTAACAACTAAAAAGATATGAAAATCATCTAAAATTTTGAAGGCAGAAAAAAATTAATTTCTCAAAAACGGTACATACTCCCACTTTTAAATTTATACCACAGGTACTACCCATCAGGGGTTACCTACCCTAAAAATTTTGTGGATTTGCAATGGGTCCACGGGTGTAACAACTCAAAAGATATGAAAATCATCTAAAATTTTGAAGGGAGAAAAAAATTAATTTCTCAAAAACGGTACATACTCCCACTTTTAAATTTATAGCACAGGTACTACCCATCAGGAGCTACATACCCTAAAAATTTCGTGGATTTGCAATGGGTCCACGGGGGTAACAACTCAAAAGATATGAAAATGATCTAAAATTTTGAAGGGAGAAAAAAATTAATTTCTCAAAAACGGTACATACTCCCACTTTTAAATTTATACCACAGGTACTACCCATCAGGAGCTACATACCCTAAAAATTTCGTGGATTTGCAATGGGTCCACGGGGGTAACAACTCAAAAGATATGAAAATCATCTAAAATTTTGAAGGGAGAAAAAAATTAATTTCTCCAAAACGGTACATACTCCCACTTTTAAATTTATACCACAGGTACTACCCATCAGGAGCTACATATCCTATAAATTTCGTGGATTTGCAATGGGTCCACGGGGGTAACAACTAAAAAGATATGAAAATCATCAAAAAATTTTAAAGGAGAAAAAAATTAATTTCTCAAAAACGGTACATACTCCCACTTTTAAATTTATACAACAGGTACTACCCATCAGGAGCTACCTACCCTATAAATTTCGTGGATTTGCAATGGGTCCACGGGGGTAACAACTCAAAAGATATGAAAATCATCTAAAATTTTGAAGAGATAAAAAACTTAATTTCTCAAAAACGGTACATACTCCCACTTTTAAATTTATACCACAGGTACTACCCATCAGGAGCTACATACCCTAAAAATTTCGTGGATTTGCAATGGGTCCACGGGGGTAACAACTCAAAAGATATGAAAATCATCTAAAATTTTGAAGGGAGAAAAAAATTAATTTCTCAAAAACGGTACATACTCCCACTTTTAAATTTATACCACAGGTACTACCCATCAGGAGCTACATATCCAATAAATTTCGTGGATTTGCAATGGGTCCACGGGGGTAACAACTAAAAAGATATGAAAATCATCTAAAATTTTGAAGGCAGAAAAAAATTAATTTCTCAAAAACGGTACATACTCCCACTTTTAAATTTATACCACAGGTACTACCCATCAGGGGTTACCTACCCTAAAAATTTTGTGGATTTGCAATGGGTCCACGGGTGTAACAACTCAAAAGATATGAAAATCATCTAAAATTTTGAAGGGAGAAAAAAATTAATTTCTCAAAAACGGTACATACTCCCACTTTTAAATTTATAGCACAGGTACTACCCATCAGGAGCTACATACCCTAAAAATTTCGTGGATTTGCAATGGGTCCACGGGGGTAACAACTCAAAAGATATGAAAATCATCTAAAATTTTGAAGGGAGAAAAAAATTAATTTCTCAAAAACGGTACATACTCCCACTTTTAAATTTATACCACAGGTACTACCCATCAGGAGCTACATATCCAATAAATTTCGTGGATTTGCAATGGGTCCACGGGGGTAACAACTAAAAAGATATGAAAATCATCTAAAATTTTGAAGGCAGAAAAAAATTAATTTCTCAAAAACGGTACATACTCCCACTTTTAAATTTATACCACAGGTACTACCCATCAGGGGTTACCTACCCTAAAAATTTTGTGGATTTGCAATGGGTCCACGGGTGTAACAACTCAAAAGATATGAAAATCATCTAAAATTTTGAAGGGAGAAAAAAATTAATTTCTCAAAAACGGTACATACTCCCACTTTTAAATTTATAGCACAGGTACTACCCATCAGGAGCTACATACCCTAAAAATTTCGTGGATTTGCAATGGGTCCACGGGGGTAACAACTCAAAAGATATGAAAATCATCTAAAATTTTGAAGGGAGAAAAAAATTAATTTCTCAAAAACGGTACATACTCCCACTTTTAAATTTATACCACAGGTACTACCCATCAGGAGCTACATACCCTAAAAATTTCGTGGATTTGCAATGGGTCCACGGGGGTAACAACTCAAAAGATATGAAAATCATCTAAAATTTTGAAGGGAGAAAAAAATTAATTTCTCCAAAACGGTACATACTCCCACTTTTAAATTTATACCACAGGTACTACCCATCAGGAGCTACATATCCTATAAATTTCGTGGATTTGCAATGGGTCCACGGGGGTAACAACTAAAAAGATATGAAAATCATCAAAAAATTTTAAAGGAGAAAAAAATTAATTTCTCAAAAACGGTACATACTCCCACTTTTAAATTTATACAACAGGTACTACCCATCAGGAGCTATATACCCTATAAATTTCGTGGATTTGCAATGGGTCCACGGGGGTAACAACTCAAAAGATATGAAAATCATCTAAAATTTTGAAGGGAGAAAAAAATTAATTTCTCAAAAACGGTACATACTCCCACTTTTAAATTTATACCACAGGTACTACCCATCAGGAGCTACATACCCTACAAATTTTTTTCTCCCTTCAAAATTTTAGATGATTTTCATATTTTTTGAGTTGTTACCCCCGTGGACCCATTGCAAATCCACGAAATTTATAGGGTAGGTAGCCCCTGATGGGTAGTACCTGTGGTATAAATTTAAAAGTGGGAGTATGTACCGTTTTTGAGAAATTAATTTTTTTCTCCTTTAAAATTTTTTGATGATTTTCATATCTTTTTAGTTGTTACCCCCGTGGACCCATTGCAAATCCACGAAATTTATAGGGTATGTAGCTCCTGATGGGTAGTACCTGTGGTATAAATTTAAAAGTGGGAGTATGTACCGTTTTTGAGAAAATAATTTTTTTCTCCCGTCAAAATGTTTATACCTATTTCATGCTACCTAAATACATAATAATATTATTATGATAATAGCATTGTTGTTCAAGTATTATTGAAATTATGGAATGATGGGATAATAATATTTACGAATAATATTAATTTTTATATATATAATGTAAAAATTTGTAGAATTATGTAAGGAATTATTAATATAATAAATGAGTGCGCATGCGCAGAAAAAAAAATGTCAGAATTTATTTACCCCGTTCGGGTATTTTCGGTAAAATTTGTCGCTGACTTTAGTCGCTGTTTTCACACAGGTGAGCCTACAGGAACAACAAACAACTTCGTCTACCTGCAATCCTTAACATAACGTATCGCCCGGTAAAACTATAATTCCGTGGTATGTACAATCTTTTTATTGATTAAGATGTTAATTAACTTGGGTTTACTATTTTTATTCGATGATTTATCTTGAATTTTATGATATTCTTAAATATTAAATTAGTTATCATTTAATAATGAGTTGATTTTTGTATCTAAATTGTTAATAATTGTAAATGTTCAACATGATATTTCATATTATAATGTTTAATCCCATTCATGTTTCTTTGATTATGTCTTATCTACCTCAACCAATTTATTTGAAAAGTTATTTGCAACCAAATGCTAACCTACGCCTGAGATAAGTGTTTCATGCAATTCTGTCCGCTAGCCAGGATACAAGTTAATTTTGAGAGAAATTAATAAGTAATAATTTTACCGTAAGTACACCGCTAACATATCAGGATGTATGCTTAAGAAGTGATAAATACAGCATACACAAGGAGAAATATTTTATTCTCACAAATACATTTAATTCATTTAATATTAAAATCAAATTTCAGAATCTCGGTTGACTTCATGAACGTAAATGTAATTTGCATAAGATTCAGCTTCATGAAGTTTCAATTTCTTATAGTACGGTCTCCACAGTTTATATCCACAAAATACGGAAGTTATAAAACATACGCCACTTACTACTTTCCATATAGGCTTTCCACGCTGCATATTTATCCACATCTGAAACACATTCATTTTCAATTATAAATAGAATTGTAACCGTGTGTAATTTCTTTCTTTTGCGAAAAAGCTAGACTTAACCAAAATTAAAGTGTCAGATTTCTAAAAAGCAAACGCATACTATTCATTTCACGCTTACTTCGACAACCGACGACGCGATGTTCGATATAATGCGTGACGTCGTTTACTATTTTGAATGCATGAAACGAAGCTGATTACTGTGTTAGTTATTAAGATACATTAAAACTATTTAAATAATAAATATTCAACTTCTTCTTCTTCACTTCAAGGATTAGGCTCATATGTCCTGTTATTTAACACATTCAAGTAATGTGTTAAAATAAAAAATTGTAAAAGTAAAAATATAAGGGAGGAACGTTGATTTATGTACTTTAAAACTGAAAGTTTTTAATTCTGATTTGACGCAAACTTAATGTCCACTGCGCTAATTTAGTGATTCATGAAAATTACGAAGATTAACGTTAACGTTAAACCGATTCCAAATTTACCAACTGCGTTTACATTTTTAACGCAAACCAATTTGTCGATTAGTTGATAAAATAAAGTGTTCAAAAGTTCAGTTCTTCAAAAACATTAAAAAAAATGTAATACAAAATTTTATTTAACCTTTAAAGTTTTTTATATTAATTTTATAAACTTATTTTACTCAAATTGCAAAAACCTTTTGGGGCTTGAAGTAGAAGCACAAAAAATTTCTTATGTAGTAAATCAAATTATTCTTCTACATTAAATTGATGAATTATTAAATCACTAAAAAAATAATAAATATAAAAAATTACTTTGCTACTTTTTAACGACCACCTTGAGACTTACGATATGAGAGTCCTTTGAACGACCCGATCTGAAAAGTGCTTCACAATCAATGTAAGTACTACACAACTTATGAAAATATACCTAATTGTTAAAAAAAATATTAGTAAAGCAAATTTGGTATAAGTACAATCTTTGATTGGTGCAAAAATTATTGTTTTTCATTTTTGAAAAATTCCTTAACAATTATTTATGTTGGCAGAAGTTTCGATTTGCTCACAAAGCATCAATAGCACATTTTTTTGTAACACGATTAAAGTATTATAATATCTGTTTTAATTATAAAAAGAGTAAATTAAAAACTAAAGATAAAAGTCCCCACAATGAGAAATTAATCTATTTTATGGTTTGATGCTTTTGTAACCACGTCACGGGAGAACATAAAAATTTATTTTAAAGGTAATCCAGGATATTGTACATTATTCTTTCCACGATGATAATAAAATATGACAACGTATTAAACAAATTAAATTTCGCGGAAAAAATTTTAGGCAAAGCTGGGCAAAGCTTATTGAAACAACCCACTCGTATTAAATTTTGGGTGTTACATTATTTCATTTATGCTATTACACTCCATTTATTTTTCTGTGCAAAATGGATAATGTAAAGTTTAGAACTTTATATTAATAAAGATAATGAGGTTAAAACTAATTACAAATTACAATTGTAAAACCAACCGTTACATGTTTTTAATTTTTCCTAAATTCAAGTCTAAATTTTAATTTTGAAAAACGCTGTGAAGTCACCATTTCTTAAAATTTTGCATGTTCAAAAATTCGAATTTTAAACGATTTTTAACAAAATTTTTATATTTACTTTTAAAGCTAATAAACATTCGTTAAGTATTTTTGTTCTTGTTAAGTTGTAAAATAATTGGTAACTAACAGTGAAAATGTTGTAATTAAAACTTTTTGTCATTCGACCTAATTACTGCCATGTAGTAAACATAACGAACGACGAGACAATGTAGTTTCAAATATCGTAGTAAACATAAACATGAAACATAACATTACCTACATTAAAATTACAATTTCTCTTGATTTATGGAATTGTTTTTAGTCAAAACAATATTGCAAAACTTATATAATTATTATTATTAACGTATGAGTATGACCCAAAATATAGTATCTACTTATTAGTTCTTATGTAGGCAATTCCGCTAAATGCACATTACAGCGATGAAGGGAAGTTTTGTTGCACGGAAAAACGCTTTTCATGAGAAATCGCATTTGTTTTCTTACTAACTTGGTAAGTACTAATCTACGGGCACTATAGTCGCACATGAATAAATTGAACACATTATTGAAAAATGTTTTTATTCTATGTAATTTCAAATTTATTATTATTTATTTATTTAATTATTTATTTCAAAAATTTTAAAAGAGACGTAACAAATTTTTGTATTTAGTTCCTCCTTGATAGCTGGTTTGAATGCAAGCGTAAATTCAGTTTCCTAAAGAGTCATAGCGACGAGTAGTTCTCTTTTTCTTTGGACAGCAATTGTCTTAAGTACCGGAATTGGTCCCGACGTCACTATTTTTCGTGCCAAGTCGTGTAAGACAAATATTTCAGCTGCCTATTGGTGTTATTTTTGGTGTACTTTTATGCGCGAACTACTACGCAGTTTTGGTATGCAAGTTGTACGATTATATCCGACTTCATTCGGTTAGCGACGTGTACGGGCGATGTTATTTTCAACAAGAACATAACCTCGAATATTCGGCTTTTTTGCATCTGGGGATCAGTGTTGCTTCGTACTACCATCAACGACTCTCTCAACGGTCTAGCAACATACTCGAATAGTGTTCAGAGTGTTAATGATAATGTCGGCCAAGTGCCACCCATTAATTTGCGAGAAGATCTCCAATCTTCACCTTCAAAGCCGCATGTCATCTTTCGATTGGAAAGGAGCGTCTGTCACCATAAAATTTGTAAACTTACTAGAGCTCTACGCAAGTAATATTTTATCTTTTCCAATTCATGTATACCGACATGTATTTTGGTTCAATTAAATCAACAAAGCTTTAATATAATAAATAAATATTTGAAATCATATAGGTATAACTTTAAAAAAAAGTTTATTTTGCAATTTCAGCTTCTTGAAAACATTAATATAAGAACGTTGTGAATAAATTATGCACACACACGGCAAAACTTTTCATTTTAATTAAAAACCTTTCTTTTAATGCATATTAAATAATGGTGGTAAATTAATTTTTAACAATACGAGATGTCAAATGTAATAATACTACTTACAATTAGTTGCCTTGTTTGAAATTATGTTAAATTAATAAATTGAAATGTAAAACGAAAAAATTGTATTCAAAACTAGCTTGGTCCAATTCAGATAACACTGGGCTTGTAAATAGTAATCCAAATTTAATCTGGCAGGATCCGTATTCCTTCCTCTACTTCAGCAGAGATGTGATTGAGTTCACTTACTTAATGTCATTTTATTTATGTTCTATGTTATTTATGTTTTTATTTAGTGCGTTTTGGATTAATTTCAGACCTGCCACAATTTTGATGCCAGTTAGTCATTTCATTGGAGGTCTCCTCTTAGTCTTTGGCTGATACGGAGGCCATACTCGTTTAAGTGATCAAGAGGAAGTTGATGTTACTCTTCGTTAATTGGAACAGTAATCACAAAGATTTGCCATAATATCATTTTTTAGTAATCGTGTATTTGAGTGGCTTTTGTATTAATAATTAGGATGTTTTTTTAGCTGCATGAGAACTTTCAATAGGGATAACAATTGAATGAAGATTGCTATGGAAACAGTTTTTTGACATTTGTGTTTAGCAAGGTTTGGCATTTGATAATGCATAGATTGACCATTGAACAACGCTACCAAATTATAGAAATATATTTTAAAAATCAAAGCTCTGTTCGCCAAACATATAGAGCCCTTCGCCCATTTTATGTTAGACATTTTCGACCTTCTGAGCAAGCTATTCGTGCGGTGGTAGACAAATTTCGTACCACTTCTTCGTTGCGTGATATAAAAACACCAGCAAGACGAAATTATGTGCGTACCGAAGAAGCTATCAGTTCTGTGAGTGAAAGTGTGCAACAGGACCCAAACATTTCAATTCGCCATCGTGCTCAACAACTTGGGCTTTGTCCGTCCACTACATGGAAAATTTTACGGAAAGATCTTCATTTATACTACCTTATAAAATCCAGTTGGTTCAAGAACTGAAGCCTGATGATCATCGATTGCGTCGTGAGTTCGCAGATTGGGCTCACAACCAATTGGAAGTGGATCCATTTTTTTACCGTAAAATTTTGTTCAGTGACGAGGCACATTTCTGGTTAAATGGGTATGTGAACAAACAAAATTGCCGTATATGGAGTGAGACCAATCCGGGACATTATCTTGAGACTCCATTGCATCCATTAAAATTGACTGTTTGGTGTGGAATACACGCCAACGGCATCATTGGTCCATATGTCTTTCGAAATGAGGAAGGAGCTACCGTTACGGTGAATGGTGTGAGATATCGACACATGCTCAATACATTTTTGTTTCCAAAACTTCAAGAGCTAAACATTGACAACTTATGGTTCCAACAGGATGGTGCTACGTGCCACACAGCCAACGAAACCATCAATTTATTGAAAGGACAATTTGGTGACAACATTATTTCAAAACGTGGTCCTATCAATTGGCCTCCATGATCGTGTGTTTGACACCTCCAGATTATTTTCTGTGGGGGTATGTTAAATCCATGGTTTATGCTAACAAACCAACAACTCTAGAAGCATTGGAGGCTAATATTCAGCAAGCCATTTATGAAATAAAGCCAGAAATATTGGAAAAAGTGGTCAAAAATTGGACTGAACGGATGCGCTTCGTAACCATTAGTCGTGGTGGTCACATGCCGGAAGTCATGTTCAAATCAGAAATGCCTTTAACTGTACTTTCATAAAAAAATTATAACCAAAACATTCCGTCAGGTTTTTAATGTTTTATTTCATTTTGAAGTTCTCATGCAGCTAAAAAAACACCCTATATTATAAATAAGATTGTGTAGAATAGATTATTATAGATTATGCCTACAGGGGAAACTATTATAGACAAATCTATTGATCAAGTCCGCTGGTATAAACCTTTTGAGTCGACGTGGTTTATAAAAAATATTAAAACCATTTATTTATAGAGAATTGCACAATCTACAAACTTTGTAACGACTGTTTCTGCGATAACACTTACCGTTTAAGAGATATTTGCAAAACATTGATTATTTAACTTTGAATCGGTAGTAGGCGACTTAGTTCCAGGTAATTTTATCCCGATATACTGATCTTGGTAATTAGATCCCCAGGTAAATTTTAGTCCCCGGTATATAATAATACAGACCAGCCGTCTGGCGTAAATCAAACACGGATAGACTACAGAGCGGGAAACCGCGGTTCTAATCCTTATGATTGCGTCGGATATGTGCTGTGATCTAAAAGTCCAAAATCGAACTGTGGACTACACTCGCCAACCCGGTTGGCCACCGTGGCGAGTAATCCCTAGTAACACACATCTGTGCTACTAGGGATGGCTGAACAACCCCCCATAGAAATATGGTGGAGGCTTTAATCTGACTATGGATTGCATAGCTGTCTTAAGATAAGATAAGATATAATAATATATTATGGAATAAAAAAGAGACGATCATTGCCTTGCAGCTAACGCAGTTGGATGCAAATGCGGGGGGATTCAAACCTGGGAAGAGTCAAACTTTTTTATGACTAGTCTCCGTACTTCGGAAGGCACGTTAAGCCGATGGTCCCCTGGGTTAGCGAATTGCCGCCATTAACATAAAAACCAGGATATATGGCACATCTGACGGCAAGTCTAGCAAGCTACCTGATGGATGTAAAATATTTATATGCTCACAGAACCAACACTGCCAAGGAAACAACGCAGATGTTGGTAATAACAAGCCTTAAGGCTTAAACTAAGAAGAAGAAAAAGAAAAAGGAATAAAAAAGTCCTAGTTGTGACGTGGTTGCCTTGTCAAAATCGACTCTCCGCTCCGGTCTCCTACGCTCCGGACGCTCTAAGTCGTTTTGACTAATGCTGTACTCTGTACTAACGAAAGATATCCTACTCGTCAACGTGTGCTAATAGGAAGGTGATGGATTTCTCTTTTTTTTCGGTAATCGGGTGAAGTTACCGGGGACGAAATTACGAGGACTAAATTACCGTGTAGGTTTTGGATCGCAGGAAAGTTACCCATGTAGCACACAATGTTGGCTCAATATTGGTCCAATATTGAAAATATATATTGGGCCAATATCGAGATGTGAACATTTTCCAATATTGGTGCAATATTGGTTTCCAATATTGGTGCAATATTGGTTTCCAATATTGGTGCAATATTTATTTCCAATATTGCGCCAATATCGAGATGTGAACATTTTCCAATATTGGTACAATATTGGCTTCCAATATTGGCGCAATATTTATTTCCAATATTGCGCCAATATCGAGATGTGAACATTTTCCAATATTGGTACAATATTGGCTTTCAATATTGGCGCAATATTTATTTCCAATATTGCGCCAATATCGAGATGTGAACATTTTCCAATATTGGTGCAATATTGGTTTCCAATATTGGTGCAATATTTATTTCCAATATTGCGCCAATATCGAGATGTGAACATTTTCCAATATTGGTACAATATTGGTTTCCAATATTGGCGCATTATTTATTTCCGATATTGCTCCAATATTGAGATGTGAACATTTTCCAATATTGGTGCAATATTGGTTGCCAATATTTATTTGCAAAAAAATTAATTATTTTTTATTTTAGTATTATTATTATTGGTTCATTTTTATTTAATCTACCATATTATATTTATATTAAAGGCTCCTAAATGAAGTTAGTGTACCTGAAGAAAATCTTTTTAAATCAATTTTTCTACTAGTGTCCATGGATATGTTGCAGCGCCAATCATTTCTGTGAATCTGAAAATTAAATTTGAAGATTTTTTTTCTTACCTTAGATCCCACCGGGATTCGAACCTACGATAGATCTTTCGAATTGTACTAGAGCCGTCTACTCTAACCACTAACCTATAGGGGAACATACTTATTTTCGGAGTTTGTCGGTGATTTAATAAGATGTGTTTATATCGTTTTGAAAAATTCAAATATTACATAATATTTTTTTAATCTACATTTTACTATTTTTTTTGT
This sequence comes from Rhagonycha lutea, assembly GCA_958510855.1. Classification (NCBI taxonomy): domain Eukaryota; kingdom Metazoa; phylum Arthropoda; class Insecta; order Coleoptera; family Cantharidae; genus Rhagonycha; species Rhagonycha lutea. Next base: position 12,992,124 of record OY294040.1, on the reverse strand, counting down.
TTTAGAAAAAACGTATGGACATACTTTTCGTAGATCTAGATTTCGACATGTTTATTGTTTTTACAATTAATTTATATTTAATTATATTATTACATAAATGTACCAAAATTAAATTATAAGAAAATTTATTTAAAAATTTTCCGTAAAATTTGCACTTGTTTTAAAATGCCTCTGGCGCAGGTCGGTTTTTTCAAATTATGTTGGTAAAACATGGTAAAAACTATTTAGATTTACATAGATGACGTCAAATACTAAAGTATTTGATGACGTCTTTCATTGGTTGGAAAGAATGAAAGTAAAATTGTTCATTAAGGTGGTCGATTTCTATGGGGATTATCTACTTTATTTTTATTTTTAAAATTTATTTAACAACGATTGCAATTAAATAATACTATTGCTACAAAGAGAGACGGTCGGAACATAGTGGTCATGCGAGTTGACTATGAATGCTGAATGCTAAATGCTAAATACCCCGTTCGAATCCGAGTGAAGTAAGAACTTTATTCTAACCGTCTCTCTGGTCCTCCAGGTTGGGGGTTCTTCGTCGGGCTGGCTCCCCGTCGTAGGTAAAAAATTAAATGCTGTGAATGCCATTTGATATTAAAAAGTTAATATTATAATGGTCAGCCAAGACCCATTAGGGTTGTAGCGCTACACGATTGCTACAATTACGAAAATTTTACAAATTATTGCTCAAAGCTTCTTGTGTAACATATTGAAATATGAGGCGTAGAAGACAATTATTAAATTGATAATAATTAAATATATAAAGCGATGACGTGTATTGCGCATGCGAAAACTAATACACATAATAATTTATTGTCTCATATTTCAATATGTTATACGTGAAGCCTTGAGCAACAACCTGTAAAATTTTCGTAACTGTAGTAATTTTAGTTAAGTTGATAATCCCCATAGAAATCGGCCACCTTAACATGATGAAATTATTAACCCGTTATCGAAACCGATTAAAAATTATATTATTAAGACTACAGACATTTCCACCGATGGCGATGGTCAATTTTAAATCCTCGACGCTAAAATGGTTACGTTTGAACAGTGGACAATTCCACCGATGCGGGCCGAGTACCTTCCTTATGAAGTATTAGAAGTTGCACAATGGGGATTAACAAACTTGAAAATCCCTTGAAAGATTACAAATGACCAAAAATAAATGCAGCATTTTATAGATTTATCAATAAAAATTTAATGTAGTAAATGAAAAAAAAAATTAATTAATTTATTTATAAAAATTCAACATAGAAGAAAGAACAACAAATAAATTATCGGACGCAACTTGCTCGGAGGAATCGAAAATTTGAAATGCCCGTAACTTTTTAGAAACTGAAATTAAGATGTTGGAAGTGGAAGCTCATTTAGGCTCTGACGAAGCCCTAAAGTTTGATACCATTTTACCTAAAAATTCATAAAAATAGCAAAAATAGAAAAACAGTCTACAGCCTGCCCCCCCCCCCCAACTGTTTCGCGATAACTCCGGGACGGCTGAGGCTCAAACGAAAAAAATGGAAGCTCATTTAGACTCTAACAAAGCTCTAACGTTTGACACCATTTTCATCCCAAAATTCGACTTGTGGGGGGCCAACGTGTCTACAGCCCCCCCCCATTTTTCGCGAATATCTTCGCGATGGTTGAGACTTAAACGAAACAAATGGAATCTCATTTAGGCTCTAACGATTGACACCGATTGCACCCCAAAATTCGATTTGCGGGGGGCAGCGACATGCACCTCTAAAAATACGTACAGCGACGGGTGGGTACCATAAAATTTTGAATTAAATATATTATGGAATAAACATATTTAGTTATATTAGGGCTTATAATAAATAGGGTGTTTTATTTTACCTAACTATCCTGTTTCTAATCATGACCTTCGGAAAATAAATCAATCATGCGCATCAATGTCGTCGATGTTCTTTAACTATTTCAAAAACTATTTGGGTTTATTACACCCTATATACAGCGGCGGTGCATGTCGCCCCCCCCCCATTTAGAATTTTGAATCCAAAATAGTCTAAATCATCTGTGTATCGTTTGTACGTATCGTGGTTTGTACCTGTTTGTACAAAAATTATTTTCGTTTGTAGAGGTAATTTTATTTATAGTGGTTGGGAGTGGCTAATGTGCATAAACGAATATTCGTCATTTCGATGCTGTTTGTGTCAATTGGTGGAATTTGGGTGTCAAGGGTGCTCCCTCCACAGTGGCGGATTTAGCACTTCAGAGGCCCGAGGCGCAATTCAATTTTGAGGCCCCCTCTAAATATTTTCACACCTATGTCACACTTTTTGGACCACCTGATGTATACGGTTTGTTTCAAAATTGGGATCTTTAACAAAAAAAATAATGAAATCTATCAAATGGGTATCATTATCACTGTTTATTAAACATTAAATATAAGTAGGTATAATAATAAAAATAACAAATCTTTTTTCGCAATACTAACAACAAACTAAATCGGAACTTTTCTCGCTTTAGCTTTAGCAAATTTATCAATTAGACTTTCATAATCAATTAACATAACTATATCATTTTCTATAAACATCATAGACAAATGACTTAAATGAAGTTAAGATAAGGAATTTCTTAAATAATTTTTAACTCTTTTAAGAACTGAAAAAGAACGTTCTCCACTTGCATTACAAATTGGAATTGTCAAAAATATTTTTAAAATTGTCTCTACATTAGGAAATGTCGATTGCAAACCTGCAATTAACAATTTATACATCTCCACAGGATTGGTGACATTTTCTTCTCTTACGTAGGCAATAAAATGAACAAGTTCGTCTTTAAAGTTTTTAATATCAGTATCATTTTGATATTTTGTACATAAGTTTTCCACACAATCATTAAATTGGACGTCAGGCATTTTAAAATCAAAAAATAATCCAAAATCTTTTAAAACTTCACTCTAAATGGCGCTTCTTCGTGATAATTCTGATATGAGTACATCACAAATAACAGTAGGTCAAGGCCAGGTAGAAGAAAGGTACAAAACAAAATAAATTTCAAAATTTCCCAAAAAGTAGCTTATTTGGCAAGCAATTTGTACCTACCTGCTGATTAAAATCGGTAGAATTTGTAACAATGGGGTCTATAAATACAGAAATTTATTTAAATGAATGCATCAAGAAACGGTTGCTACCCTTTCTGGAATCACAAAACACCCCACCATTGTTCTGGCCCGATTTGGCAACCTGTTCATCAGATTAATCATCAAGTTATATAAGAGCAACATCTATGAAATTATGAAGTACGCTGTGATAATATTAATTATTTTTATCATAAAAATAAAATTATTTTATTTTATTGTGAGAGCTGAAATTTAAGGCCCCCTGGATTTATGAGGCCCGAGGCGCGCGGCTCATGCGCCTGTTCGGAAATCCGCCACTGTCCCTCCACATTTGCCGCGCAAGCCAAAGTCACGCGCCAACCACTATGAATAAAATAACCTATACCCAAATAGTTTTGAGAAATTTCAAAATTTCGCTGGGGGGGGGGGCTGGAGACATGCTTTTTTTAAATTTCGGATTTAAAATAGTCTACCACCCCTATTCTGTAACTTTTTCGTTATCGTTAACGCTATCGTTGAACCGCAAAATTCTTTAAGTTGTTAAGTTCGTATTCCGTAACTTAAAATTCGTAAGCATATTCGGTATCGCATTCGGTAAGATCGACATAATGGACGAATGCTCCAAGTGTCGCGTTAAGAGCATAACGAATACATTGTGGCTGTGACACTTGCGTATTTTGTTCAGATTAGTAGTATTTCTGTTGGTTTTTGTTTAATATTTTACTAAAAAGTACAAAATGGATGCGAATTATGTTGGCGATAAACTACAGCTTGAAAAGAATAGCGTTTTTCTGTATTTTCAAAAAATTCTGAGTGAAAGGCTATTACAAAAAACGAAATTTGAATCAGATAACTACATTCTAAGAAACTATCTACATAAAATTACGCAAAGAATAATTATGTAAAAATTCTTATAGGGCTTCAAAATCCAAACTAAAAATGAGCATAAACCGATACGTTTGCGTTTTAAGCTGCTTTTATCGGAAACTTCAAAACAATGCAGGGGTAGTAGACCCTAAAAACAGGTACCTACAGGGAGAAGCACCAGTTCCTAGGAATAAATAGTACAATAACATAATAAAATTGAAAAATTTATTAGTTCCTATTCATTCTTATTATGGCATAGACAAGTAGTGTCAAGTGTCTCTTAAAAAAAGTTGCAAAATAGGGGTGTTAACCATTATTTTTATAATAATGTTCATTTTCTTAAATTCTATCTAATCCTAAAATTTATAAATCACGAAATGAAGAATTCGCAAGAAAAAATAAAATTTGTTAAAGCCTTGTAGATTTATAATTATGACGCCATACACTTAATAAATAAAATAATTAAATTTAAATTTCCAAAACCGAAGATGAATGCATGATACGAAAACAACTTCGTAATTATTCGTACAAGAAACCTGGGTTTTTTCGTTAAAAACGTGATGCGAGCGATCGCCGTACCGAATGAAGTTAGAGAATACCAGTCATAGCGAAATTCGGTTGAAAGTTCATAGCGAAGCCAATCTTAACGATAACCTTAACGATAACGAAAAAGTTACAGAATAGGGGTGAAGTCTATGACGTTTGTGTTTCGTTTGTGCAGGTTTGCGCAAGTCTTATTTTCGTTAACAAAGTTACGGGTATTTAAATTTTTCGAGTCCTCCGAGCAAGTTCCGTACGATAATCTTCTATTTGATGAGATTAAGATTTGTTTCGATTAAGGGGTTAAATACACTGTATTTTAAGTAACTTGAAATCACCAACCCCATTATTACACCAATCAATTCTTGCAATTTTTTACATGAACTTATTGGGAGTAGTTCGGAGTAATATAACAGACCAAATATTTGATTTCTTATATTGCCCCTATATCGGAAAACACTACCAATATTGGTGCAATATTGGGAATTTACATTACCGTTGGTGGCGCCACCGGCACTACCAACATGGCGTGGTTGATGAGTACAGTTGATGTTGTTTATATGGGTGTTGGTGTGTTTTGTTCATAAAATCTGTGTTAAATATGTAATGGTGCCTTAATAATTTTGTGTTTTGGACAACTCTGAATTAGTCATGTGTATGCTAATCAGATTATATCATAAATCATAATCATATTAAATCATTTTACGGTTGTCGCTCGAAAAATGGAAGAGAATGAAGCTTACATTTTCAACAATTTCCGCATCCAAAAAGTGGTTTTTCTATTAATAAAAAATGTGTTTGGCATTGAAGAGAAGGTGGATAGTAGGAAAACTTGGAAGAATCTACTACAAACTCTTTATCGGAGAATGAACAAATGGCAGTAGATAATTTACTATGCGAGTAATGTACTATATTAATAACTGTAATTTTTAATAAAATAAAATGCATTATGATAATAATGTTAATATTTATTTATGTGTACATATCACATGTAACATTTTATTAAAGTAATTATTCTGTAATCGTTGAATTAATTTCATTTTCATAGTAAAATGTACAACGTACTTCACAATTATATTAATAAATGACGAATCAAAAGAAGCAAAGGTAACGAAAGAGCATTCATTTAAGTTTAATAGTGCCATTCCAAACTGGAAGTGCATAATGTTTTTTTGAACAAAATTTCCCCATCAACCGTAACAACATATTTACATGTCGCGATGCAGTTTATACCATCGTGGGTGAATCTCAACCAGGGCTGATGTTTATTTATTTAGCCTGGTTTGTGTGTGAAAGATAGGTAATATTTATTACTCATAATTGATGACTTGCTGAAAAATACCTACATGAATTTAAACAGAAAAATATTAAGATCAACATTTGACTTTTAGGTTAAGTGTACCTAAAATTAACGTTTTTAATATAAATTTTAAATAAAACTATTTACCAACTTAAGTAATACATGAATATATAATTAACAAATTAATTATTTGTTAATTTTAACACAAAATAATAATACACTAATCATAAAGATCATACAAACAATGTAAACAAACGATCTGACAGCTGCAGGTGTACGCATCGACCAAGTTCAAATTACCGACGAGTGGTGGCGTTTGGTTAATGTAAATTCCCAATAGCGCCAAGCTGCAGCCAATATTGGTGCTATATTGATTTCCTTTATTGATCCAATATCGGTAAACAATATTGAACCAATATTGGCTAAATATTGGCAGACAATATTGGTTTCCAATATTGGTGCAATATAGCGTCAAGCTGCAGCCAATATTGGTGCTATATTGATTTCCTATATTGACCCAATATCGGAAAACAATATTGGACCAATATTGGCTAAATATTGGCAGACAATATTGGTTTCCAATATTGGTGCAATATAGCGCCAAGCTGCAGCCAATATTGGTGCTATATTGATTTCCTATATTGACCCAATATCGGAAAACAATATTGGACCAATATTGGCTAAATATTGGCAGACAATATTGGTTTCCAATATTGGTGCAATATAGCGCCAAGCTGCAGCCAATATTGGTGCTATATTGATTTCCTATATTGACCCAATATCGGAAAACAATATTGGACCAATATTGGCTAAATATTGGCAGACAATATTGGTTTCCAATATTGGTGCAATATAGCGCCAAGCTGCAGCCAATATTGGTGCTATATTGATTTCCTATATTGACCCAATATCGGAAAACAATATTGGACCAATATTGGCTAAATATTGGCAGACAATATTGGTTTCCAATATTGGTGCAATATAGCGCCAAGCTGCAGCCAATATTGGTGCTATATTGATTTCCTATATTGACCCAATATCGGAAAACAATATTGGACCAATATTGGCTAAATATTGGCAGACAATATTGGTTTCCAATATTGATGCAATATAGCGCCAAGCTGCAGCCAATATTGGTGCTATATTGATTTCCTATATTGACCCAATATCGGAAAACAATATTGGACCAATATTGGCTAAATATTGGCAGACAATATTGGTTGCCAATATTGGTGCAATATTGCGCCAAGCTAAAGCCAATATTGGTGCAATATTGATTTCCTATATTGCCCCAATGTCGGAAAACAATATTGGACCAATATTGGCTGAATCTTGCAATATTGCGCCAAGATTCTATATTGGCGCAATATTGGGCCAATATTGCGCCAACATTGTGTGCTACATGGGTTACATGGAATCGATGGGGATTTTTGACATCCCATTTAAAATGCTGTTTTTAATGTGCGTACCAATTTTCACGTTGATAAGAATTTTTCCGAAGTTTGGACTTTTTTTTGTATATGACTGGATTAAAATAAAATATTGACCTCTCATTGAAACAAATTAATTCTTAATTGATAAGGATAACCTGTATTATACAAATAAAGATTTTAATTATATCATCCTTCCTCACAACTGCACATTTACTCTTACTTTACCCTAACAACTGTGTAATCGCTAAAGGAAATTTTATAATAAACTTTCGTAATAACGCCACTGTATTTTTATTTTTGAGCACCTCTTATTTAAATTGTACAGGTGAGCTTATTATTGTCGGCCACTTGTTGCACATAACTGGACAAGCTATTGGACAACTAAAAATAATCTTTGATTTATTTATCAAGATTTTCGTATTAACAAATTCCTTAACATCGGAAAACGTTTGACCTTAAAGAGTACAAACGGTGTAATTTTCTTCGCTTTTATTTAAGTTACCTTATTGATTTATAATATCAGTCATCTAATACCTTCATTAAGAGCTCCTTACCTTTGATGATCCAGGATGATCACGCTTAATGAATGCAAAATTTTGGCTTTTTTATAACCGGAAAAGCATCGAAGAAAAATCGCAATAGAAAATAAAAATTACTCCTACCTTTTGTGAAATACAAAAATTCATGCTCGGCTTCACTTATCGCAGCAATTCACAATTATTCTTACTACTTTTGGTTTAATAAAAGCCAATTTGGGAACATTCTCCAAGACGAAGCTACGAACAACGCCGCATGTTTGTTCATAAAATAACTCTCAAAATTTTGGGTTTTGAAGTGGCAAAATGAGGTTTTGTTTTTGCTCCAATTTGTTGCTATATTTGCGTGGTTTGTTAATTATTATTACTCTACTAGATTTGCAGTGTTAGTAATTGTTTGTTCACCTGTGTTTATTAATTAATTTTCACCTTTTAGATCTTAAAATGCACTTGGTTTATTATTAATTATAATCTATACAATATACATAGAAATATAAATTTTAGGATGATACAATTTTTAAATGTTTTATTTTGGACTTGAACTTAAGATTTCCTAGGAAAGCTTTTTAAACTTGTTATAGTCAAATTTGAAAGATGACAATTATAGTTTTGGCTTAAAAAGAACATTAATGTATGGATACTAATTTTAATTCCAGTCAAGAGTTAACTGAACTTTGAATTTGTTTCATGTATTTGCTTGTGTCTGGTACCTGATTTTGAATTTAAAATATGCCTATCCTCAACTTTTTTTTATAAAAATATTTGTATTATTAGAAAAACTTCCAGTTTAAAATTTTTTTAACATTCTTACAGTTGCTAATGATTTTTTCCAAAGGAATTTATAATATTATAAAAATTATTAAAATTCACTTGTTTTTATTAGTATTGCAAAAAAGTTTAAATTATTATTGATTAATAAATTGGTTTAATTTAAACGTTTTATCAAAATTTTATCCGACAAATTCGGTGGTATTTGTACTGTACTCTATTTTCACCCTTATTCTGTGGTTTATGCAGTATTCATTAACCTAAAATGCTGGTAGGGGTATCGCTTTCAGATGTTTTGCACTTTTAACGAAATGTTTGTAAATTTTAAATCTTGTAATACCTGCGATTATGCAAATAGATTTTTAATCTACTTTATTATTATTTTGTTAGTGAAATGCCATATACGTTTTTAATTCGTTAAATTAATAATAATTAAATTTTAAAAATTATAAACAATTACTAAGTTTCTGAAGAAAACTACACAAATAGCTGAAAGCTCAAAAGTATTATAATTGATTTTATTACGTTTATTACGTATCATTATCCAGTTAATAATTTTATTAAATTCTTTTTATTAATTAAAAATGCAAGGTTCCTTATTAATGAAAATGTATCTTTGAGCAAGGTGTCCATGTTTTTTTAGGAAGTGATTAACGAGTTTTGGTCTTTTGTGAAAGTTTCACAAAAGGAAATCGGAAACCCTCTCCGAATCTTATCCAATCTTTTTTATTATAAATTGTTTATATCGATAATAATACTGATATAAAATGATTATTAATGTGCAAAAACCCCCCTCTCAGACGCAACCTCTAATGAGAAGGTTGACCAAAACAGAGACCAGGGTCTGTCGCAATCTGAAGAGAACCTCTTCAGTTCGTGTAGCCACGATGCTATAGACTAGACCGTGGATTCTAGAATAAAAGTAGTTTGGGGGAACTCAAATAAAATGCAGGTGATGGTAATTGGTAATTGCTTTAATTGACACAAATAATTAAGAGATGCTATCAATTCCAACAATTGCAATGTAAAAAATATGCACAGTTAGCAATGAAAATACGGTGTCACAATTAAAAAGTACACCCACCACAAATTAACACGTTCCCACAAATAGTAACCTCTAAGGGTTACCCAAAAATTGAAATTAAACGGCAATGACACGTCGATCAACACGAATTGGAAATGGTAAATATTGCTTACCTCGAGCTCGTATAAGCTTACAACTTATAATGGTGACAGGTACTCGCTTCCAATCGCTTTCCAACATGTGGCTTCAAAAGGTGAAAATAAAAAAAAAACGTCACAGACGTAGAACGCTGGACTGTTGAGAGAGACGATGATGATACCGATTCTGGTACTCAAACTTGATATTATCGAAAAGAATAGAATATTATGTTGATGTTTGAAATAAGCATTTTATCGTACGACTTGCGTACCAAAAACTGCGTAGTAGATCGAGCAATAAAATAGTTATCCAGTTGCTGCCATTTGTTTACAGAAGCAAAGCAACCATATAGTCCTTGCCAAATATCTGTGCGTCTACGTCATAGTTGAAAATGGTATGAATCAAGCTGGAAAACATGAGTCAAACGAGTGCTTTTTAAAATGCATCTTTTCTTTTTAATTTAATGCAACTTTCTCTCTTACCATAGAAACGTAGACGTGACAACTACGTAAATCACAAATTTTTACCCATTATTTATGGTAATAGCTCAGACATACTAATTTTTTATTGCTTATTTCTACAATGTGCAATATTAGTAACGTACGACTTTTATTAGTTTCGGTCAACAAGACATGCAAATGTTTTTGTACTCTTTTTACTAAAGCTGAACGACGTCCTACATTATATTCCGTACGTCATTTCTTAATCAGAAATTAGTGACGTAGACGCACAGATATTTGGCAAGGACTTTATCTGAGAGTATATCAGAAACGACCTGGCACGAAAAATGGAAATTATTGAAAACAAAAATATTTGTTAACTCAAACCAAATCGGTACTCACACAAAATTACGTCGGTTCTGTTAATTATTTGTCAGGGTACTGAAGATATTTCAATATTCCTACTCTCAAGCATTATCAACGTATGCATGCATAAAATGTCTGCAATAAAAGATTGCATTTAAATAAAAATGCAGGGCCTCATCGAGGAATATGTGAAATGCAATTTAAGGAAGAACCACGTAATAAATGCAAAAATTTGTTACAAATGATAAAGAAATTATCTTTCCTATAATCCTATTAAAAAAACACCCTTTAGTATGAAGTAGTCGTTCTTTTGCGTTGGTGGGAGGCATTGAACAGCTACTTCATTGGAGATTTGCAGTTTCTAAACCAAGGCGGGATATTAGATAGCTTAAATCTCTTTGATCCCAATATGAAAGTTACAGAATTTTTAGCTCGGCCCTTCGTTGAACATCACATTCACACTGTATTTATATTAGTCAGTTAACTGATAAAACATCAAAGCCGAAAGAGAGAAGAAAAAGTTGTGTTCCAACGAAAAGTTCTTTAAAGCAAATATGTAGCGTATTAAAAATGTTCAACTTGAATTTCATGTTCTAAAATGTAAATGATTATTTTTATGTTAAAAGTCGTCCAATGAATTCTCTTATTTGAAATCATAAGAAAATGCTTTATTAAAAAATTAAAATATTTGAAACTTTTATTTCTGTAGAAAAATAAGTAAAACAATTTTTCGATAAATCAACAAACAAATCCTTTAGGGCTTCTCTTTTGTTGTAGACGTCGTTATTACAAATAACACAAAATTGAAATTTTTACAGTGATGAAAAAGCGAAATAATTTTTATTTACATAAATCACAATACAATAATTTATTAAACATACATTTTTTTTTGACATCAAAAACATACCTAATCACAGAATTATTCACTACATATACCACGTTTAAATCAGTCTTATTTTTTATATACAAGTTTCATTGTTATGCTTTCGAGAAACATAAAAATTACCAGCTGAATTACCTTCAGGAGTCAAGCACAAGGAGTTTAAAACTCTTTTGTCACTTAAATCGTCGGCTTGCATTAAATGCAAAATGTCTTCTTCTATAATGACCTCTTCGGTGGTGGAATTCATAACAAAATGTTTGTTGGACTCCTTAACCATGTTCAAATTTGAACTTCTATTAAAGTGATCCGAAGATGATAACCTCTTGGTATCCCTAAATGTGGAACTTTGCCTCAGCAAATTGTGGCTTGCTTTGATACCACAGAGTATTTCTTTAAACGCATTTCTGTATCGATTTGACATTACATTGTACAGAATCGGATTAAGAGTCGAGGAAAAATAGTAAAATATTCCTGTAATGTAGAACATCCATGCGTTCACTTCTTGATAATATGTAAAATCGCGTCCATAAATTACTATCAAACGTTGGGCGTGAAAGGGCGCCCAGCACATAAAAAATCCGATTACTACGGCAGCTACAGTAATTAAAAATTTGATTAATTACATAATGAAGGTTTAAATTTTGTCTTGCACTTACCCAGCATCCTGATGACAGCTCTGTGAGATTGAGATTTCCTGTTGCTTCCTCGATGAACAGATCCATTTACCCCTTTTCCTAATCGACTTGTCTGTTTGGCAATTTTGATTCCCATTTTGATATATTGCATGGCAATAATACTCATCGGCACTAGGAAGAATAAGCAAAAACTTATTTCGGCCAAAGGAAAATTATCTGGTTGAGACATCATTGCGCAAAATGCAGATTCCTGAAAAATATAATAAGATTATTTTTGCTAAACTTAAGAAGGAAATTATTATGAAAATCAGGTAAGATTTGATTAATAGAAATTGGAAAGTAATATGGAAGGGTGTTCTAGCAGTCTGTTGGGGTTGCATCTCCCACTGTAGATGTTGGGAGGTATTTCCTTTGAAATAACAATTTAGATTATAATATACAGTTTAACTTTTAAATGTTTGTTGTCTTTTTTCCAGTGACTTTTTTCCAAACAAAAATGTCATGTCATTTTAATTTATCTTATAAGTTTCCAAACTCTTTTATTTCTTGAAAATTGGCTCCCAGCTAATATTTCTTTAGCTAACTGTCAAACAATCGCCCGAGTACCAACGTAGGAAAGATCTTCAAGAATATAATTTTAAACATTTTCTATTGAAATTATGGTAGTTGAGGCTACAAATTACAAATATAAAAATAAAATTTTGTGGATAATTTGAAAATTTGGGTTAAGTTGGCCAAAAATTGTAAAAATGATATACGACTATGATAATATTGGCCCTGGTTATAAGTTTATCTCCCTCCCCCTTTTATATTGTCCTCTACCAACTCTACTAAAATAGGTTTTAAATGATTTATTTAAAAAATTATAAACCTGATTTTTAAGCTTACCTTTACCCATAATGTTAAATAAGTGAGGTTATTCTCGAATAGAGAGGAAGTAAGTTCTTCCAAGTTTATAAAAATATAAGCCAAAGCCAAACTCATCGGTAATGCTCAGGACTTCTTAATTATTGTGAAAAACCTCTGTTCGTTGTAGAATATACATTTTTATACACAAAAGAATAATTTTTATTTCAAATTTTAGTAACAGAAAATAATTACCTATATTTAGATTTATTTAATAAAGCTCTTATTCTTTCATGTTCATGATTGAAATTCCGAATGTTACTGGACAATCTCACAAAGTACATTTATTGCTTTGATTACCAAGCTACCTAACTTTACGGAATAGTACAAGTCAAAATAAAAATTATTATACAAAATAAAAAGTATCACTAGTGCGCCACTGATTTTATTTCCCGATATTTTCCTGCGTGTATTTAATCTGATCACGCGGATTAGTTGCCCTTTCATGTGCTACTGCTATTCCTATTCAAATCGGTATCACCCCATTTCGCTGCCTATGAAATCGCCGCCGGTCATTTCGCCGCCACTTTTTTTTATCATTCGCCGCCGATTTAATTTAAATTTGATTTATTTAAAATAATAAATTTACAGTAATTAATTCAAATGTACATAAATATGACTAACACTGTCTAAATATTCAATCCACTGAATTTCATTAATCAGCACAATTTGTTGCAAGTTCAATCTATACTCATAATCACAAAATACCAGCACAAAATCCCCCCCCTTGTGATTTTATAAAACGTATTTCGTCAGCCATTTCCAAATTTTGAAAATTTCTTTTGTAGTTTTTTAATTAAATAAAATAATGTTAAATTGAAAACAAGGTTATTCATTTGATTTGTAGAATAGTTGGATAGATAGGCAAACTAACATCAGCTTGCCATCCTAAGCATCATGTCTACCAACCAAATAGGCGCTGAGCTTGTGTCAAGTTCAATTCAAAAACAAATAATCGGAGAATAGCATATTCTGAAAATTTCAACTTCCTACGATTATTCGTTTTTGAATTGAACTTGATACTAGAATTAAAGCAATGTACATAAAATTTCAAATTTTAACTAATCAGAAGTAAATATAAATAAATTTCAATTAAGCATACCAATGAAATATCATAAAACAACTAGTGACATCATCTGTTGAATTTTATGATTTATTCCTATTTATTTTTTTGGAGCGGCGAATGGGAATTTATTTTTTGGCGGCGGCGAAATGAGAAGGCGGCGAAATGGAAGGCGGCAAAATATAAGGCGGCGAAATGGGGTGTATTCATTGAAGTCACCTCGTGGATAAAGTTCTTTAAAATTGTTTTATAAGTTTGTGAAAAAATAATTATTATTAAACAAATTTCCGTATAGAATATGTAGGAAATCATCTGTTGACGGATAAATCGTAATAATCTCCTTATCCAGCTAAAATTTTATAAACTTATCCTCTTCATCTACATGATGGTGTTGTATGAAATTTTTAAGACTTAAAAATTTTAGATCATCGAGTTCGATTTCAATAATCTTATAACAAAAACGAAGTTCAATTGACGAAATGAGGAATTAAATAATTAAAAAAATAACTATATTTTTGTAAAAAAAGGCATTCATTTTGCTAACACTATCGCTAAATTATCGTTTCAATTGCAGAAAAACTTACGATCCTATATTGATGTATCTCACGCTTGTGAAAGTATCTCACAAATCACACTCTGTCCAAAATTTTCCTTCCAAAATGACAAAAATCTTGCTTGTACAACAACAGACAACCCAAAGCATACCTTTTCAGCCAAACTTGCGCTGGACGTAAATCAACTTTATTTGTTTACAAAAATACAAGGTAACGATTATCTGTTCAAGTCAATCGAAAACTTATTTACAAATACATACATTTTAGAAAATCAACAATTCTATTCTGCCTTCTAAAGTCTGTCTTGTAACCTCATGGGTCATCCATTTTGCAACATGACAATATATAATCCCAGCGATTCTACAAAAATAAAATAAACGTTTTCGAAAATTAAATTCAAATGACCGGATTATCCACTATCATAGCCCAGGCTAATCAAATCGTCCAATTGCTGGGCGGTTATCGCACGACCTTGTTGAGTGAATTTTTTCATTGGTGACTAGGAGGAGCCAAAATCTTGCGTAGTAGATGTGGAAGGAGAACGTGTGAGTGTGACACCCTATTCCATCAATTGGCACTAACATAAACCCGAACGAACAAATATACGTTTCTGCACATTAGCTCCTCCTAGTCACTATGGAAAAACTAAACATGCCGTTCTGCAGAATGACAACCCAACCATTCAACGTGAAAAATCGAATTTTTAGAATCAATTATTGCCTAAACTAATATCTTTTTGACCAGGTTAGCGTGCTCGAATCTCAGATGCAGTAGCGCAAACTAGGAACAATTTATTTTTAAATTCAAAACTAAAATTAAAATGAAGAAAAATATTAATGTTGAATTGAATAATATGACATATAATAGGTATATTACATGAAATCTTTGCTACAACATGTAAGAAAATAATCTAATATTCAATATTGCAAATTTTCTCGAGAAAGTTATTAAGTTGAGTTTCTTTCTACAGGTTCAAATAATGCAAAATTGCAATAGTTTCTTTGCTGCATTAACTTGAATGTAATTATTTATTTTACTACTATAAATAGCTCAAAGGACTTGATGTTCAAAAGGAAGAAATTATTTCATTATATTTGTAACTACAATACGTCCACTTCATTAAAGTTCTTAATTAAAGTTGTTCAGTTTAATTGTAGTTCTTAATTACTGTAGGAGTTTATAAGTAGTATACATTTTTCTGTGTAAATTTAGCGTGGATTTTGCGAAAATTTTGCATTAATAAAAAAGTTTTAAGTGTACCTATTTTAAGTTTGCAAGTATGAAACTTTTTTTAATCGTCAATTACAAAATCCAGATAAAATGTATATCCGGTATTGGATGTACTGACAAGTTAAATCTACTCTTCTAACTGTAACCATGTGACAATCGAAACGCAGGTTTAGATTGTCAGTAATTATTAGTATTGTTTATTTGACATCACCTCGTATTCGTTTTTGTTAGTCACATGAGATTTTTTTGAATTATCTTTACGATTGCCAAGTTGCGTTTTTAGATGTTTTGAGGTGTCTTTTAAATTTCCATATCCTGGCTTTCCAGAACTATAGGTATAAAAGCTAGCTTCAGCACTACTAAAAGTGTTTGCGTGAGATGTCGCAAATTTTGCTACTGCAGTCGAATACTGACTATTAAATTTCAATATAAAAACCTTTTTGTTGTGTTAGATTCTTGTATGGGTTTCTTAGCTAATATAGAACTTAATTGCTTAGTTATTGTTGCTAGGTATAATAAATTCGAAAATAAGTCAAATTATACCCAAAATACAACAACGACAGACATGTTTCGATCTTGTTAGATCTCATCAGTGACGTATAGCTGTGAATTTGGATATAATTTGACTTTATGTTTTTTCCCTTATTTTTTTTGTTGTTTTTCCCCTTAAAAAAAAAAAACATAAAGTCAAATTATATCCAAATTCACAGCTATACGTCACTGATGAGATCTAACAAGATCGAAACATGTCTGTCGTTGTTGTATTTTGGGTATAATTTGACTTATTTTCGAATTTATTTTACAATTTCTTGGCAACTAGTTAAGTTGCGCCACTTTGACCTCGCGAAGGGTCTTATTGATTGATGGTTTATCCTCAACATATTTAGTACTGTCGTAATGACATGTCTTCACGACCTCTCGAAAAGTGCTTCCACAACACCTCCGTGTGTTTATTGTGTTGCTAGGTATATTAAATTGAATAATTTAATTATTTTATAAAACTATATCAAGTACCATTTTTTGCAAGCAAATGTTGAACAAAAATTACTTTCGTAAAATTTTCAGGTAAATTGATTGATGAGTAAGTAATTTTTATAATGAACTTAGCTTTAAATTGGACAAAAGAAATTTTTTACTCATAATTGGACCAAGGTGCCTCAAGATCAAATATTCGTTGTATTCATCGAAAAAAGGTAGATAAAATCTATTTTTTTTTTATTAATTTAATTAAGTTACAATTTATTGAAAATAATAAACATTTTTGTTATTCGTCAATTCATTTCAAAAACATAATTTGCCTTCCTAATAGTTATTTTTGTAAAAGCCTTTCAAAATTTCCAATTACTTAAAACGTAATTGTTTACATTCGTTTTTTGATTTCTAGGTTGAAAGAATAAAATAAATACGAAATATTATTACAGCCAATGAATTAAGCTAATTTTTTCAACTCATTGAATTTTTCTGTGAAATGTAAAATCGCAGATAAATTTTTTAGGAAAACTTTTTAATTGAAACGTAAAAAATTGAGAGCAATTTAATAAGTAATTCTGTTATGCATTATAGATTCTCAATTTAAAAAATAAGAAAAATAATCAGAAAAGTTTTAATTTATTCGTTAACAAGAATTACAAACTGAAACCCTTCTTAATCGTTGTATTCAAAGGGGTTGCAATTAAGGTTGCAATTGTGCAAGCCAAATCGATCAATTTAGATTTCAATATAGCTTAAAAT
Source organism: Rhagonycha lutea (assembly GCA_958510855.1). NCBI lineage: Eukaryota > Metazoa > Arthropoda > Insecta > Coleoptera > Cantharidae > Rhagonycha > Rhagonycha lutea. The sequence continues at coordinate 12,974,619 of OY294040.1, read as the reverse complement.
ACAAACAAATGCAAATCAAATTAAATTTAAATTTACAAAAGTGTTTTAAATTCTGACAAATTTCTAAATATTAATCTTCGAATAAACAGCATTATAATATTATATTAAAATATTCCTTCCTATAGCTTTCCTTTCGAAATATTCTTTTACTGACTAGCTGTTGATGGATTTCTGTTATACGTCTGCCAACTATTCAGATATATCATCACTTACATGCAAAATAAACTTGAAAAAACAGAAATTGCTATCTGTAGAAATAAAAGGTAACGAATACTTTTAGTTTTATAACAATAAAAAACATTTTAGTAACAAGTAATAATGACATCTTAATGGACATAAGCGCAAGAGATATAATATAATGCGTAAGGTTTACAAAAAGATGAAATAATTTTAACTTTGATCCATTTAAAAATTTATTTACTGCGGCTGTCAACTCTAAGAACTCCAATTCGAACTGAGATTTAACATCTTCATACTCCCAAAATTATAGAATTGTGCCTGGGAGCGAGGATCAGTCAGAATTTAAATAACATCTTTTTTAAAATTATTAATCATACAATTTCTTTTACTTTAAACTATCTCGTATAAGTATAGGGGACAGGTTTGCAGGTTGCCACCTACTGCAGGTTGCCACCTATCTTGGATTTTGGTGTTGGACCAATGTCATAAACTAAATTTTGACTGAAATCGAAACCTAAGGAGGTGTGATCACTTTTAAACTAGTTCTGGAGCGGACAGAGCCACTAAGACAGTGTGTGTTGACAAAAGTTTGAAAAGTTGTATCGTAAAAATTTAAAAATTAAAATTGTGTTTTTGTTCTGTGGTCATAAATTGAACATTTTAATCGAGAAATCAAGGTAAATATTTTTTCTGTGTTGCTTTTACATTCAACTTACATTATCCTAACAAAATTTCAAACATATCATGAAATAGCAATTTTTTTCAGATATAATTCTAAAATAGTGCTAGAATGCAGGTTACTACCTATCGTGTTTCGCTTGTTTACACTCATATGCCCGTTTTTATGATTGTTTGATGTTTACAATTGTTATTGAGTCAAAAGTGAAGTGTTTTTATTGCATTAAATAATTAAATTTGCAAGATAATATGGAATCATGCAAATTAACATGAAAAATCAAATTTTGATTTTTTATGCCAATTTACACTAATTTTTTTTATGTTTACGACCACTGAGTGTCAATAAAAACCCATAAATTTTATAAATCAGTTGGTTTTCTTTCCGTTTTTCTACATTTTCAGCAATTTCTCGATGGGTGGCAACTTGCAAGCCTAAATTTCAAGAGCTCGATTTTAGGTACTTTTGAAAAACTCCTGTATAACTTTTATTTTTTGAAAATTCAAATAATTTCTACGTCAGGATTGTGCCTTTTGAGTTCCTCTTTTCAACGAATATTATAATATCAATAATATGTTGATTTTGTGACGAGCTATGAGCAAAAAAGCTAATGGGTGGCAACCTGCAAACCTCTCCCCTACTACTGTTTTTTAGGCAAATCTGCCTATTGGAACTCTTATGAATTTTTCAACATTTACTTGTTAAGCGGCGTTCACAATGAAGTGGGGTCTTGCCTTGCTTCGGTAGAAAGCTGGCAAGCGTCAATTAGATTTAAGAATTTGCTTCTATCCTTTTCTATGATTAAAAAATTGTTCATTTTGATTGGCTCTTGCTAGCTTTCTACCGAAGCAAGGCAAGGCCCCACTTCATTGTGAACGCCGCTTTAGTCGTTCGCCTATCAACGCTTAAATTTTAATAATTGTGAGAACACGATTGATTCCAATCTATCTTTTCTCAAGTATCCCGTTTATCATCAATTTAACCTCCAAATTTTTCAAAATGTTTCGAAAAACTTTTAATTTTCATGTTTCCATCCACAAAACTTTCTAGTATGTAGGAGAAAATTGCCTGTTTACACACTTTCGTGATATAATTAGTTCGATTTTTACCTCGATGGATGCGATGGGCATCGATAAACCTTCCAAGATAAAAATTGCTATGCCAACACACATCACCCCTCGGTATGCAGTAAAAACACCTTTTTCTTATTTTATGTACGAATAATCACCTCATACGCTTCGATGCACTTTATTTCTCACTAATTAAGATTACCTCACAAGTAATTAATAACTTCGGCCATGCTATCCAGAAATTCGATGCGTAGCAACATACAACGCCGTTTTCGACGTAGTTAACGGAAGAGAAATTTATTTCAATAGTTTAAACCAGCGGTGCTCAACCTTTCATATAACTTGATCTAATATTTAATATCTGAAAGTCTTGAAGATCTACCTTCTCTACTATATCAAAATACTGTGGTAGACCAATTTACAAATTTTGGAGAAAGGGACTGTAATTCGGGTAAATCAGTTTGAATGAAATTTTCTTGGGATCTACTGAAATTAGCTTTGCGATCGATCGGTCGATCGACGGGTTGAGCATCGCTGATTTAAACTATCCATTTGAAATGTCTAATGTTACCTCAGCTACGTGAATAGTTTGGACACTTCTTGGTGTCGTGACCATAAATGGCTTTAATGGCAGATTACCCTAGGCCTAGGTGGATTGCCTACCAGGGCAGATGGTCAGAATAAGGTTCCTACTACTTTACAACTTTACAAAGAAAGAGGAAACAGAGAAAGAGAGATAATGAGATCTTCGGCATCGTTCTGATGGGGTACAGTATACAGTTGCAGAAAGCTAAATCATTGGAGAGCATCGTTGAGCATACAGGAGAATGTCTTAACATTTGGAGACATTTGAGTGGTAGAATAACATCGATTATAAAATATTTATAATTGGGTTACCACTACACTTGATGTCATTTCGTTTTTAAGGAAAAAAGTTTCATTTCATGAAAAATTATTTTGTTTATTAGTTTAAGACGAGATTTTGCATTTAAATTTTCTTATTTTAGAATTTATTTTAGAAATTTGTGGTATTTATATGAAGTATAAATTAATTCGTTAGGGTTAGGAGATTTTTAAAATGAATGAACGAGAATGTATAAATTATCATTTTCTGTAGAACTATGCGCTTTATATTTTCTATAAAATATAAATGGAACTCCCTCCAGTGTTATTGTAAATTATAAGAATGCTTCTCTAATTCTTGAACTCATAAACCGAATTTCTAGATATCCGCACATCAGTTCTGCTAATTTTATTTTAAATTCCTTCGTCATTTCTTACAATCTGTCTATACAATAAACAATAAGTAAGTGAAATGACAATATTAGGTCTTAATATCAATATTAGGTTTTAATAACAATTTGGGTTTGGGTGTTATAAATTTAATTCATTGGGCAAATCGAGTAGCTAGATCAGCTATCTTGAAGCGCTTCATTTTTTTTTAAACATTTAAGATAATTTTTTAATTTTGCTCTACTTCCACGAAGAAAGAAATGATCAAATTGATTAGTTGTCAACTATAAGCTTCACTTGAGACATAAATATAATATCGTATAAAAATCTGTAAGTAAAACCATTTTAGTTCGAGCACGTTGAACTTAACCCATAAGATATTATAGTAAAAACTCAACGGGAACTAATGGATAACATTAAAATGAAGCGTTTAGGCGTTTAGAACCGCAAATATTGATTAATTTAATAAAACTTCGATATTCCAAATTTGATTTGTCCCGGTTGCTGCATTTATTGTGTTGAGGGTACGTGAGCTTGAGGTAAATACTCACAGCAAGGTTAAGTAAGAGGCGGGGCTACCGCAGTCGACAGTTACTTGTACCGCTGATAAAATCATAAAATCAGATTTAAAAATTATATTTCTCAGTTTATAATTATGGCGGTTTAGGTTAGTCGTAAAGTTAGAAACAGTATATTAAGTGGGGGATGGCCGGAGATAAAATTATAGCAAAAGCCAATACAATACTCGCGTTTTATTTTTATTGTTTTTGGCCAATTTCACCCAAATTTTCGAATGATTTATAAAACAATAGAATTTGTTGTTTACACCCTCAACTATTAGCCTACTCCATGAGCCCACCTAAAGCTCAAGTTATCAAAGCCAAACGACGTCTCTTAAAAGAATTGGGGTATTCGGTACATATCATGAAGCATCCCCATAAAATCATAGTCATGTACTTTCAAGTTATTAATTGAGAAAATAATCAAGAATTTATTAATGCAATACTGTTGGAAATATATGAACGATTCTGCGAGAACCAAGTTTTCGTAAGATATCAACCAGAAGCCATTGCTTGTGCATACATTTCTCTAACTGCAAGTAAATTGCAACTACCCATACCGAATAATCCACACTGCTTTACTTTATCTGGGGTTACAGAGAAAGAAATTCGTGAAAACTATGAATATATGTATAATTGGCCAAAAATTTGGAAAAGAAAATTGAAAATCTGAACAGTACGAAGACATTTTACGTAGAAATAAAAGAGAACATCTTAAACAAGGAAATATCATCTAAACCAGTAGTACAAGATCATACATAAAAAGATAACAAGTCATGGGGTAGTTTTATACGTCGATCGGGAGATAGTATAGCTCCATCATCTAGTCGCTCATCAATAAACAACAATTCCAAAAACCAACATTGAGACATTCCAAAAAACATCAAAAGTGATATTCAAGGTCAAGAAGTAATTCATCACATAAAATTAGAAGTAAAAAGAGATAATCGAAAGTCGAATGAAAGAAAAAGTGACAGGTATAAAAGCTATTATGCAAGACGTGAAAGAAATTATGAGAAGTATAGAGAACATAAAAGTATATTAGATTAAAATCAGAAAAAAATAAGGAAGATCGAAGGACATAAAAGTTTATATAGTTATTTTATCGTTCAAAATAAAAATGTCATATTATGCTGTAAAAAATAAAAACTTACTTCCAATATTTGATCACTTCCAGGTGGATACGTTAAATAATTGATGTCTGAGTAAATAGAAAATGGTGTAGCGCTTAATAACGAGAAAATCCATAAGCACGTGATAATTCTTAATGCCCTCTGAAGTCCTGACATGGTATGTAAATATAGTGGATAACATATAGCCAAATATCTCTCCGTTGAAAATGCTACAATGGTTAGCACAGATACATAGGTTGCCCTTGAAAATAATGGAATATAATTTTACACTTCGTCACCTTAATGATTATAAATACTGACATTTCCGAAAGTAAGGCTCTAATCTTGCAGAAAGTTTCGCCGAGTATCCAGGGATATTGATGCCAATATAAAGCAACATCGTTGGGTAGACCTGAAAAAAAGTAAATATGATTAATGGAAATTCGTTTTATTCGAAAGTTTCAAATTTCGTATCAATTTTTAAGTAGGCAATATTTTATTTGATGGTACAGCGATAATAATTAATAAATCTTAATTAGTCAATTTATTTAAGATATATTAATTAAACTTAATTTAATTATATTAAAAGGTATTTTTAAATATAAATAAATTATTTATTTACCATTACTGACGAAGAGTGCGTAAGCACTTGAAAGCTTAAAAAATATATTATAATTTAATTTATTTATGACTCGTAAAATTATTTAAAAATATCTTTTAATTTATTATCACGAGTTAACAACTAACCAATTTAATGTAATTATATAAAATTTTGTAGATTTTTACTTGGTGACTAATGCCTGTTTTCACCAACAATTTATTTAAGAATTTCCTAGTAAAGAATTACTTAGCTAGAATTCCATAAATGTGATTGGTGAAATTTGACCACCTCGAGTTGAACCAGGATGTGACTATATAGTTCTAACTCAGCTTATAGTTGTTATGATAACTTCACCAGGTGCTCAAGTATATAGTACGTGGCTTTAACCCTTCACTGCATGACATTTTTTTTTGCCTTAAAAAAAATATATTTTGTTTATTGTGGTTTCCTGATATATGGAAAAATATTAAAAAAAATATTTCTTGCAAGGAATTTTTTTTATCGAATAAAATGATGTTTTTTTCTAATTATGTTATTTGCTATAAAATTTTGTCTTTTGGAATAATTTACAAATAAATTAAATAAATGTGTTAATCAATACCTTTCTAAACTAAATATCACTTCATAACAATAAAAAAAACAATTTAAAACGAAAATAATTAATAAATGAATACGGAGCGAAATATGCATTAACAAGCAATCACGACTTCGAAAGAGTAATCTGATGAAATCTGCTTATCTTTTGAAATTTATACCTTTTGCATGTGATAGCAAGAATCTCAGATATATCGTGGCATTGTTTAAAGAAAAAAGTTCAAATAAATCCAAAAGTTTAAATTTTTACAGGTGATTTAAATTTATGTTGTTTATAAACATCACGATGCAGTGAAGGGTTAATATAGTAGAATCAATATTATTATAATAATTATTATACAAGCATCACTTATTTGTTGCAGAAATTATACTATAATTTCCAATTTGCATAGAGCGAATTATATTGCAGTTGCTTATGTGCAAATAAATATTATATAATGTAACCCTTGTAACTTTGAATGATAATTTATTCATTTCTCTCATTTTATCCGACTAAAGTTTTACGATTCAATGGATTGTTTTTATCCGGGATGAGCTTATAGTGAAGTTTGTTTACGATGTTAGTCAAGTTCATTTTCTAATTGTTATATAAACAGGCTCCTGATGAAATAATTTACATATTTAAATCCTATTACTCTAATGTTTGGTACTCTATTTACAATAGAGTGATCAGCATTTCCTAGCAGTAAGCTATTTATTTAAGGGGCGCACAATCTCCAAGAGTAAGTTAATTCTATTAATTTTTTTTATAGACAGAAGGATAAAACATTTACCGAAATGTAGGTAAGCTTCATTAAATTTAGGTTTCAAGCTCGAGATTAAGATCTTAAATTCACACGTGAAAGCTAATTTTGAGTCTTGGGGGAAACCATTAAATGAAACTTTATTTAAACCTAGGATTAAGTAGAGTAAGGCAAGTATTTATGAATAAATCCATTTAGTAAAATTATTTTGTTGTCTAAATTTAAGATACAATTTCATATGTATCAAGAAAGTTTTAGTTTCAGAGTTTTGTTGTAGTTGAGAGTTAACTGATAACTTAAAATTGTTAAATTTGGCAAATTTGTTAAAAGTTATTTATTAGGTAGGGATTCTGTGGTAATCTTACAACAGAAAATAAGAACAAAAAAATACGAAAACTAAAAATGATGGAAGAATTTTTGATTGATGATACTAGATGAGTTGACAAGAACAGCAAATATAGATGGTAAGCAATCCAATTTCTAGTTTTTACACCACTCGGAGAACTGGAACAATTCTTGTAACGGGCGAAATATCATCTTCGCTCCTTTTCTAATTTTTAAGTATGAAGTAATTTTAATTAATTTTCCAGTAAAAATATTAATATTTTAGAACATTAAATAGCGCTGAAACTAGCAGCTATTAGCAAGCAATATAGCAGCTATTGAAAATTAGGAGCCAAAAATGCAATGTAAAAATGGATTGCAAATGTTCTCCTTTCACTAATACTAACCCAAATGTGTCACATAAAATGCCTTTGACACATTTATCTCCGTTACCATAAAAGTAATTTAAAGCTTCAGCTAATGCATCAATTTACCTGTTTAATTATTGGCTATTATCAATCTCGGACGAGCCCCCACTTGTATAAAGTAAAATATAAAGGTGTTATTTAGAGTTTATTGATCAAAATATTGTATAAAAAGATAATATAAGTTCACGACTTGTGGTTTTCAACAAACCTAACTTTGGAACTGTTAGCACAAAAACGTAGCTAGTCACCTATAAATATTAGGCAGGACATCGAGGCAGTGGTGTAAACTTTTACGTGAATTTTTGTTTGATTATATTTATCTCTTCAAGGCAGCCGAATTGCGTATAGGGAAAGGTAGAATACGAAAGTAAAAGAATTTTACGTTTAAAATTCTTGTACAAATTATTACAGTACTTGGTAACTGAAAGTTACCAAATTATAAGCGAGACAAATAATTCTTAAAATTTACATTGAGCGAATGTAAATAGTAATTTTGTAAAGAACAAACAGGTAAAATAAACAAAAATACACCTGTAACAAGTAGGTCTTACTTTGTTAACAGTATCTTCGCATTGAACATTTAAAATATTTACTTGGTTTCAAAGATCAATAAAGAGCATATTTCAGATTTATGACTACGTAGAATTATTAACTTACGACGTGAGATGAATTAAAATACAATCCTGTAATTGAAAATGTTTGTAATTATTATATTGAACGAAATTCACATTATATTTTTTTCTCTCCTCAGCTTTTCCGTCCTGAGCCTTCTTTTAAGCTTCCCATTAACAGTGATTAAATAAATCAACATTGCCAAGCTAAAGAAGAAAGTCCTATCTGCAAATAACCCTTCTGAGATATCTGTTATATGATTATTAATATTAATAGCATCCTCAATTTTTAGTAGTATATTATGTAAAAGGGGGAAACCTCTCAGAATCAGAATTTTTCAGATAGGACTTTCTTCCTTAGCATGGCAGAGCATTCTTTTAGTTGCAATTAACAAACACTAGTTATTTATGTAAGAAGTTTATAAAGTAACATTATAAAATGTTTAGCTCATACAGTAACATATACATACAGTTTTCGGCTCTTTCTGTAAACTACCTGTCTTGTTGACGAAAATGTATCTCTCCATCCCTAGGACCTAATAATAATACTACTGATATTTTTCATTTCAATATAAAGCAAATCTAATCAAAAATAATATCAACAGTTCGGATTCATCAAAATTTTTAGCTGATCCATCTAGCAGTATGTAGATATAAAGCGGCGTTCACATAGAGGTTCTTGTTTTGCCTTGCTTAAGTGAAAACTAAAAAGAACCAATTAAATTAAAGCATTTACTTCTATCCCTTTCTATGATTAAAAATTGTTCATTTTGATTGGCCGGTTTCTACCGAAGCAAGCAAGGCAAGATCCCAACTTCATTATGAACACAGCTTAATGCATCTTTGTGTGTTGCTGCTGCCCTGATGTTTTTATCACGAAGTTTCACAATGAAGGTGACTCATTAGAATTAGCGTCATCAATAGATTTTAAGACCCATATTAGAGTTAATCAACTTGGAATTTTGTTCTTTTATAAAAAGCTTCTGAAAAAGTTTGAAGTACTTATTGAAATGGAACAAAGGAATTCTTATGGCATTTCTCTACAATATTATTATGGATTTTTTAAAAGTCAGAGATTTAAAATTTAATATTATATTTCACTTTTTAAGGGCAAAGGGGAAAGTGTTGTATTGTGACAGAATTGTTCGTTGGAATGCAATGCTTGGAAGTAACAGTCGTTTTCAACTAAATTTGGTATCAAATAAATCCTGCAATTACAACAATGTACAAAGGTGAAAAGCCGTATTTTCATATTGTTTGTACCTTTGACTTTACAAGCGTATTTCCTATTTTGAATCAAAACTATGCATATTAAATTTTATGTCTTAATTTTTTTTCTCTTTCTTTCTCCAACTGCATATTTTTGAATGAAAATATTAATATTTTTTTGTATAACATAAAATGTGCACGAATAATTTTTTATTGAAATCATATATGGCTAAATTAATAAACGGTTATTTTTTATTCTTTGTTACAGATTTGAAAATTCAAAGATAACGTAAGAATTGTTAAATTCAACTAAAATAAATTATAATTTACTTATAATTTACATTTCATTCGTACCTATTACTATTCATTGACATAAGACATAACAATAGAAGCACATCTCCAATCAAGTAACACGAGGGACCGATATTTCGATAGTTTTGATTAAATTCATTCATAAGTTCTATTACGTATACAAGATTAGGCACAAACTTCCGTATGAATGTTAGTTTAAAAAGTTATCATTAGATATTTCAACAACGTAGTAATATTTATTTACTGCATGTTTTCATCTTATTACATGTAATTAGTAATGTGAAAAAGGATAATAGGAGAAGAAAATGGTTCTGACCTTCAATTTGTAATTTCAAATAGAACTTTGAGTTAAACCCTGCATGGTGTAACGAATTTTTGCGTTTGTTACGTAGTTCTACTTTTTCATTTCATTTCACATATTCTTCCATGCGGCCCTGCATTTTATTTAAAAGCAATCTCGTATTACAGGCATTGATAAATGCATTTTGCGGGCAGAATGTTGATAACTTGAACGCTTTAACGTAGGAATTTTCAAATACCTTCGAGTCCTCCAACTGCTATGAAAATGCCGGTAGTTTACGTGGACAAATATGTTTACATTTTTTCGTGCTAAGTCGTTTAAGACAAGTAGTCCGGCTGTAGTTTAGTGTTTTTGAGCTCATGTGTAAACATCTGGAGTCGAGCAAATGTGATAAGAGATCCTCTTTTATGCGCAAATTCCATTTGCGATTTCCTAAGGTTGGCAACATCTTTATGTTGTTGTTTTGACACAGATGATTTTAACCTTCCAACATCGTTATCTCTCGGAGGCTACGGATTACTTTGGGGAATTCTTTTATTATCTGGATGGTCCATCGTTGCTTAACATCTTCAACATCAGCTCTCTCACGGTCAACCAGCCAATATCAGATCTGCAAGCATCAGTGTTTTGTGTCACGGAAGTCGATCAAGTGTCTCCTCTGTAAAATTAATACATTTTCCAGATTTTCATTTTACGAAGCCTCACGTTGCAATTTTATCTTTTCAAATTCGTGTAAACAGACTTGTTTTTGGCTCTTGTGTGTAACCGTTAGAGGTTACTGTGTTTATATTAGGTATTTGTATGATTTGAAGTGGGTGCGCTTTTTAATTGTAACACCGTATTTATTTTGCTACTGTGTGTATGTTTTGCACAGTCATTTACATTGAAATTATTATACTCAAATTCTTTTGTCAATGAAGGCACTTTATTACCATTTGCATTTTCTTGAGTTACTCCAAGCTACCGTTTTTTTCAGAATCCATGGCTCAGCCTACGCACAAATCGAGAGCTAGCCTATTAACATCGTGGTTAAACAAACTGAAGAGGTCATCTTCAGATTGCGACGGACTCTGGTATCTCTTTGTGCCAACCCTCTCATTAGAGATTACTGTTCAGAGGGTAGTTTTCGTTTCAATTTTCAGGTTTCATTAAACATCAACATAATATACAATGAAGATTATCGACATGATAGTTTCTCGTACGGCTTGGTTTTAGAAGTGCTTTCAAAATGTAAATTAAAAGTAAATAAAAATGTTTTTCAGTTGAATTTTATAATTTTTTTAAACTGTTTGAATAAGAGAAAGAAGGCTGTAATTTCACTATAAAAATATTACATAAATAATTATTGATTTTATTAATTAGATTGAACCACTTCTGGGATGAAATAGTAAAAATAATATTCTCACTGTTTAAAGTGCCATCGTTACATTATAATAAAATCAGCATAGAACGAAATAGCAATAATTAAAGCAAGGATTAAAATTAAATATATAAAAACAAAATTAAATGAATCAAAAAATAACTGTTACTACTAATAAAGCTATATTTGGACCCCACCGATTGGATCCTTTGGGAATGACGCACATGAATAAATTAACGAGATTTCCGATCGGTGCTAATCAACGATAATTTTATTATTTAATTATTCATGTAATACATTTCCATTGTTATTATAAACTAGCTGTTGCCCGCGACTTCGTCCGCGTGGAATTCACATTTTTGCGCGCAAACCTTTTTCCTTCCGTCTCTATATTCTATTCTCTACTCCATCGGTCTCTCTCTCCTGGTATGTTGTCCACAGTTTCTCCATGCAGTCCTGTCCTGCACGCTCTCTTTCCACTCATCCACCTCTACAGCTCCCAAATCGTACCTCGCTTTATTTAACATTACTCTGGCACTCCATCCTCCAACTCCCATCAGTTCCCATTTCCGGCTACCTCCACCTCTCGTACTCTTTGTATCTTCCTCATTTTCCCTTCTTCTTTCCATTCCGTTTGACGTTTCATTTCTCTCTCTCTACTCGCGATAGAAACGACAAACCAAATCAACATTTCGGAGGTTCTCGTTCTATCCTAACCTATCTCACACTTTTATTTTTTAATTTCTAAAAGTTTATTCTTTTCCTTTCTAAAGAAAATTCCATGCTTCTGGACAGTAGACCCACCGGTTTAGGCTGTGCTTTGGAAACTTGAAGGACGTCGACAGTGGGAATCTCGTTAATCCATTCGCGCGCGTCACCACTAATTAGATATTAGGTGATAAATCCCATATTTATGTATATTTTTTTTTATAAAGAAAATCCCATGCTTCTAAACGTAGACCCACCGGTTTAGGGTGTGTTTTGGAAAATTGAGGGACGTCAACAGTGGGAATCTGCTTAGTCCATTCCTGCGCGTCACCACTAATTAGATAATAGGTGATAAATCCCTTTTAGATAGGATATTCATAAAATCCTTTCTTAGTGCTCGCCTACGTGATAACAGGAACCTCTGTGCAAAATTTCATCTCTAAGGACCCAGTAGTTTGGGCTGTGCGTTGATATATCAGTCAGTCAGTCAGTCAGTCAGTCAGTCAGTTTATTCTTTTATATTATATAGATATAGATAATATTAAATTAATTAATTTTTGGGAAATGGATAAGATTAAATTGTATAATTTACTTACAAAGTCGACGATAACACACAGATAACATAATAAATAATATTAAATAAATAAAATAATCTCTTTTTCCAATTCATGATTTTATTAAAATTGGCGGTGGCGCACACTGGGCTGAAAAATGATGTAAAAATTTATTTTCCAATTAATGTTTATATAGTAAATTTTTTTAGTTGGTAATATTAAAAAAATCGCACATTACATTCGCAAAATTCGTTATGTTCTGGTGGATTGTTTTGCGTTTAAATGCTTATGAATATTAAATATGATTATATTAAACAGATGATACTCATAGCAATGCGTTTATTTTAAAATTTATAGGTAAAATAACGATTTTAGGGTTTATCTTAACTTGAACTTTTCGAGCGTTCTATAAAATTGAGAACTTTAAAATTTAGACCTGCGTTACTGTTACCTAAACATCTATATCGTGTATCAATTTCTCGCTGGAATGTTTGCCTATAAGGAAGATATTGTCATTTCAAGTTTTAATCTCTTAATTTTATGTACCAAATCCGCTCATTTTCATCATAAAAATATGAAAAAAATGAAAATATAAATGTATATCAAATATATTTGTAACACGTAAAAGGAATTAGATTAGTAAATTATTAAAATATATCAATTAATTTACTATCACGTATTAAAAACTAACCAATTATAGTTAGAAAATACTATAATAATTTATTATTGTTGCATTGATTATACATAGCGTAAAAGAGTTACCAATCAGCGAAAATTTAAAATTAGTTTTGTTACCAGAACCCACCTAAACAAATTTATATTTGATTTAAACTAATTTAAATTAATTTTTATTAATATATGAAAATAAATTATTAGTAGCTACATAATTATTAATTTGTATCGCTTTCAGTAGCGTCTGTTAATTCAATTTCTGGAGTTAATTCCAGTAATTCCAAAGTTTCGGGTAAAAGATTTTTTGTTTGTCTTTTCTGAAATGGCCGAATACTTGATATAAAAGGATCTGAAGATATTAGCATATTATGTAAAATATCTTCGTTGGATGCTTCCCTGCAAAACTTTCTAGATCGGGTTTCTCTATATTTTCGAAAATCCTTATTTCTTGCTTCGGAAGCTTCTTCTGATAACTGGCCAATCGGAAGAAGAGCGTGTTTAATAATGCCTTCACCATGAAAAAGTATTTTGTGAAGTGAAACTGGCATATAATACCACTCATATAGTGAAATATACAAATTCGCTGTTTCTTTTGCAAATATTTTGAATTTTGTCAGATTAATTTTTTCACCGGACGCTATTGCATGTAATATTGTACTAGTTATTTCTGCTGATATTTCTGCATTTTCAAAAAATTTTCTAGCAGTGTTTCCATCATTTGTCGTGCCATGTCCTTGTTTTACTATATCGACGAGTAAGCCAAGTCGAGTTTTAAAAAGATTTTGAACTTTTCTTTTTTTGCTTTCTTTCATTTCTTTTTGTTCTGCAGTTTTAGCCGACCATTTCTTAAATTCGAGATTATAAGAAATGTGTAGTAAACACTCGAAGCTTCTAATCCAAGCATGCAAAGGAGAAATTCCAAATTTATAATTATCTTCGTTAGGAATTTTATCTTCTAATTTTTGGAAATTGTTCATCTCGCTTGGTTTTGCTTTACAAATATAACATACCATTGAGGAAGTAGTTTCTGTTAGTGTTTGACATACTTTGCCGTCTACCATAGTGAAACATACTATATGCCTGATTGTAATATTTTCTTTGTATTTTGTCAATATTAACGTATCAATTTGTCTTTGCAAAAATTTCATTTCGTTCTTTATAACTTCTGTACTTTCCTTAATAAATTCAAATTTAATTGGGCGACAAAAGAAAGTTGAAGATGGTCGAGAATTAGTCCAAATGATATCAGATTCATCTTTATGATAAAGTTTTAGGGGAACTAAAGCTGTCATAAAAATACTTGAATCATGAGCAGTTTCATCTGAAAATTTTTGTTTGTATGTATTTTGACCGGAAGCTCCATCAAAGCCGCATTTACTTATTAATGTGAATTCGCCACTTTCATTTGTTTGCACATATTTTAAAATTCGGCTAACAGTGTGATCTAAAAGTTCTTGCAAATTAATTTGTGCAACAGTTTCAGTCACGGTTATGGATTCTCTCCTAGGATAACAATCATTTTTTGCTTGTTGAATTTTATAATATGAGGGAAATAATTGAAGTTCTTCTTTTGAAACCGATTCTCTAAGTATTATATATTGGGACTTGGACAAATTCAAAGATGTGTATATAGACAACGCCTTTTCTTTCGAGTACACGACAGGTTTAAATTTATCATCAAGAATTTTTCTTATTTTTATAACAAATTCAGGATTTTCTTGTAAATGTTCTAAAATCCTTGCAACATCGTTAAGTCCATTGTTGTACATACTCCTGATTGTAGAACACATGAGCTCCTGCGTATCCTTATATTGAATAAATTCGGTCTTTTCTACCATATCTTTAATTTTCAGTCTTATACAATGAGGCCAATTAAACTCAGAATGCAACCATGAATTATTGTTCTCCAAAAAAATTTTTTCAGTACGGTTGGACTGTTTCCACTTCCTACGCAGCTTCAAACAAAGCATTCTAATACTATTTTTTAAAGTATTCAGTTCTGATTCACAAAAATTGATATCAAGTCTGGAAGTAACCATTTCAAAAAGTTTCTTGTAATCATCAAGATGTGTGTCAGGGGAGCTTTTAAGTAATAAATAAAGATCATAATTTGTTCTTAAATTATAATTCATCTTGATTTGATTTGCTTTTTTTCTAATTCTCTATTCTATTTCCTTTTTTATTTATATTTTCTCGATTTTCAAAACCTTTATAGGCATATTATCTCATCGTATATACGGATCAATGGATTCTGAAGCATGAAAGCTTTCATATTTTAGCGAAAATGAGCGGATTTGGTACATAAAATTAAGAGATTAAAACTTGAAATGACAATATCTTCCTTATAGGCAAACATTCCAGCGAGAAATTGATACACGATATAGATGTTTAGGTAACAGTAACGCAGGTCTAAATTTTAAAGTTCTCAATTTTATAGAACGCTCGAAAAGTTCAAGTTAAGATAAACCCTAAAATCGTTATTTTACCTATAAATTTTAAAATAAACGCATTGCTATGAGTATCATCTGTTTAATATAATCATATTTAATATTCATAAGCATTTAAACGCAAAACAATCCACCAGAACATAACGAATTTTGCGAATGTAATGTGCGATTTTTTTAATATTACCAACTAAAAAAATTTACTATATAAACATTAATTGGAAAATAAATTTTTACATCATTTTTCAGCCCAGTGTGTGGCGGTGCGGTGGGGTATAAAAAATAAAACACCAACTGCCCATAAACACACTAAAGATTGCATCTTACTATACGTCTAATTTATAGTTTGAAATTATTTCGTGTGGTGGCGTTTTGTTAATGTAGGCGAACAAGGGGTGCGGATTTATTTATAAAAATTAAACATTAAAAAAATAATAACTAAATTATAACGACAAAATAATATTAAGAAATTTCAATTAAAATTAAACTGAAAATCCTTATAAATTTAAAATTTAATTGTCTCCTTTTGGAATAGTATTTTAAGTGGCATTTATAATTGCATCCAATTATAATTTGGAGAGAACGGTATAATTAATTGCCACCCAATGATCGACAGAAGATGATTGGAATTTAATTAAACCAAAACATTCATAAACATTTCACAGCAATATTGAAGTCTGTTTTTGGAATTTTTTGGTGGAAAAATTTAAAGTTCACACAATTAAAAGTTACTTCGTCCAAACGAATTTGATCTTTGAGATGTGATTTGAACTCAGATTATGATCAGAATATTAGAAGTTATCTGAATATTTTGTATGTCTAATTTGGAATAACTATGTCAATTTGGACGACAACAGACCTATCCTTTTACCCTCGAACGCTATAGATTAATTGATGTATATTATGCTTTCATAAAAGAACGCATTCCTAAAATGTTATCTTGAACATCTTATGTAATGCTAAATGGCAACATAACTCTATTAATAACAAAATTTCATAATAGATATGAAATTTCTCGACAGATGACTAAGTCAAGTGTTGCATGCCATGAAAATTATAATCAATTATGTATATGTTGTCTTCAGCTTGCTTTATATAGTGAACATATAGATCGAAGTTTGCGGTAAATAAATTAACAACGAATGAATGGTATATTCTTATCAGGAATGCATTAAGATGTTTTGATGGATGAATAAACTTTAAGAAATTTTGAAATTTGAGATTAGAAACAAATTAAAACAGCATTGCAATATAATCTTCAAAAATAGTGTCATATCTTTAAAAATGTTTGAACAAAGTTTTTTGGATAGAAAATTTAGAAGTTTAAATGAAAATTTGCAGAGGCGCTCGGAGCATAGCGTTCAAGCGAGTTGCTTATGAACGCTAATCACCTAGTTCGAATCCGAGTGAAGTTAGAACTTTATTCTGACCGTCTCTCCGCTCGGAAGGCAATGGAAAACCACCAGTAGTATGCCATGAAAGCCATTAACAAGCATTGTTAAAGGTCAAGATGCTTCTGTTAAGAAACAATTCGCTATTTGCATGGGTGGAGAAGGGATACGAAAACCGATCGAAACGTTCGGAGTGGCCGTAATAGAAACAAAACGGAAATTAATTATTTAAATTATTATTTATCTATTGCTTTATGTGATTAGCATACACACCAATACACCACGGACCTCTTAAACAAAGTTTAAATTTAAATTTCCCTCAAGAATCCTTAGTTGCTATTGCTAAAACAGTCCCAATTCATTTTCTTAATTGAGCCACCAGAGGGCAGTAGGAGGAATGCACACAGCGAATACGACTAAGAAGAAAATGAAAATTATAGGAAGCACAATTTTTTGTTCAAAAAGTAAAGCTCAACGTTCGTTTGATAAAAACATACAAGAAAAGTCTACTAAATTGTAAATCAGATCAGCATTCACAAGTGACTGCGAAGCACTTTATCAAATTTGATATTGAAATATTTTGGCAAAATGCAATTTAAATGTTTACATACAGAAGTTATGTACAAGAAAAACATTTTCAAAGCAACAAAAGTAAACATTTCAACTATAAATTGAAATACATTGTACGTACATCCAAAAAAAGTTTAATTAAAATATGCAAACGACAATTTCGAATAAAGGCGGTTAAAAGAAATAAATTAAAATTAGGAAATGGCAGTTCCGAACAACGATTTTGTTTAATAATACATAAACGTAAAAATTTGACAAAGGATACAATTGCATGCAAAATTAAAGCTTTAAAATAAATTAAAAAATGTATCAAAAAATTATGGCAGAATATAAACTTTAAATACTTCTTGATTGAAACATTATTAAGTTTCAATGTGCGTCAGGATTAAGTTTTCGCAAGGTACGACTCATATGGAATCAAATACTTTGGCGATCATCATAAACTTTTTATTTAATGCCTTATTAAATTCCTTTATAATTTTTTCACTTTTGAAAACGTACACTGATTTGTACCAAGAGTAGGCGGAAAATCCTTAAAAGCTCCTAAGGTAATAAATAATATTTATTTTTTTAAACCCACTTTTCATAAATAATGAAGGTGGGTTACACCATCATACGATGTTTCTCATCACAACATCACTGAAGCAGGGTGGTGATCTCTTTCACCCTTAAAATTGTTTAAAAAGCTTCTTACGAATTCTGTTTCTCAAATATTTCTCATATCTAGTAAAATATTGTTTCATTTGTAAACAAAATTCTTCGATGATCGTCATTAGCGTGGTTCCCCAAATGTCATTGTGATTTCACCCTTGTAATGTTTTTTAAAGTCTCGGTAAGCCCTTGTTCTGTTGCACGAGGGTATTTGACCCAAGTGTCAGGTTATCTTTAATACGCAAGACATTCTTCTTTTTAAAATTTCAACTTCTCTGATCCTCCATTTTCTGTTTTTGTCGACGATTTCTACGAAATTTTTCTCAAACCAATTTGACTAAACTGCAAAGGTCCTTGAAGTTTATAAACTATTAATAATTGCTTAATCGTTCATTACACAAATTATTGTGTGATTTTTAGCGGTTTTACTTGAAAATTTCACACTCGGACTTACCACACTTATGCAACTCTATCATTACAATTCTATTTTCATTTATGCCCCACTCCATGTTTACTTAATTACTACAAAATATCGATTATTGTAAGCTTACGCACTAATATATGGTCAATCTAAAAACAGCAATTTTGGCTACTACCACGCCTTTAAGAGCGAGGAACTTGATTTTATATTGGTGTGAGTGAATTTATAGGAGGAGTTACCTACTTAAATACTGCTTTTTCCAGTACATATTCAGTACTCCAGATAGTACGTCATATTTAACAAATAATCTTCTAGTTTTTCTAATATTTTGTGTATAAAGCATTTATTCATCGGTTTAACCTTAATTAATTCAAATGGTAAAGAAAACACACCTTCGTACATAGTACATATTAGCAAAAGTTAATCTCACAATCCATTTCAATTAAAAAGAGAAATTGTTGCAATTAAAACTTGTCGTCAAGCTACCTATTATAGCTTGCATAAATAATGAAGCAAATCTATTGTTTATACTAGAACAATATTGCACATTTCATGAAGGTAGATACTTGTTTATGATGGAAATAATTATTTCATATTTACTTTCTCGTGATAGAGCAGCTTCAAAATTACTTTTTTATTTTATATCACAGCTTTGTGGATTTATTTTACAACAAAACTAATATTTATTTATGATTCACGAACTTTTGCAAATTAGCTTAAATTAAACATATTTATGTATTACCGAAATACATTAATTTTCAAGTTAAAATTTCCAGTGCTAGTTGAAGGGGTGGGGCGAGTGGAAAATGTATGTAATTTGCTAATAAGTAGATACAGCTCCACCAACGTTAGAACCGACTTTAGGGGCGTGTCAGGCGCTGCTAAAATTAAAAATGTAAAATCCATAAATTATTTTGTCAAATTGCAGTCACGAAATACGTAAAAAATGTAATATATAAATTATAATAAATTATAAAATAACACGAAACCGAATAACACAAAAAACCACGACAAATGTAAACACACGCAATGATTTGTAATCTATCTTATCCCACCCAAATAATTTGAATCACCTTGGCACATAACCTTAACATAATATTAAGCATTGGAGATCCTTTACGTTCTCTATGAGGTTTTAAGGTGCTCGCTCACTTAGGCCACACCACACCACGCGACATCGACACCTAGCTACACTTTTGTTGTAGCCTGGTGCTATGGCCTGGTGTCTCGAGCTATCGCGTGGTTTTAATGTGCGGACTTGCATTTGATTCTATGGAAACCATTCGCTTCGCGTCGCTTATTGAATCGTCGTGTCGCGTGGCGTGGTCCAAGTGAGCGAGCACCTTTATTATCCAGAATGGAAATTCACACTTCTTTATTTTGTTTTTATATTAATTAAAATTTTGTATAATACTAAAAAATACTATTGCGGGTATAAACATTTATGTCGATAAAATGTTAATTAAGTTTATTGACAATGACTTGCGGCATTATTTATATTCGTAACCTGGTAAAAGCTCTGTAGAGAATGACAAAGCGTTGTCAGAAATGATCATGATGAATGGCAATATGAAAGAGCAAAACGTTCTTCTAACTTTATTACTAATCTAACTTTATTATTAATTGTTCAAATAATAATTTATTACAAATAGTTTGACACTTAAAAATTTGATTAAAAGTATTTATTTTGTAAGTACTCTTAATAAAAAATGTAATAGAACTATGAAGTGATTCTAAATGCCTTGTTAGTGAAAATCGAAAGCTAAAGTACTGCAGATATTGAATTTTTGATATTGGAACAAACTAGGGAAACAAACTTGAAGAAATTGGAAATATTTATTGATGATATCGAAACTTGGATGTTACTTTTCTGAGCATCTTTCGTTCAATTTTAATAACGTTGCGATAGCTCGGGGTACAATTTTGTTACAATTACGTAAAATTACTAGTTATTTACACAAATTTATAATCTAGAAATAATATTTGTGTGCTTTACTTGAAATTCGTATAATGTTTGATTTTTTGGGCTTACAATAAAAAATCTACTTATGTAGGTAAAGTAAAATTATTCGTTTGATTTCTCAATATTTGTAAATTTGGATTTATTGTTTGGAACTGTTGATTTGTATGGATGAATATGCATTACCAACCCCTTTTAAACGTTTTTATTGAATTTAACATGACAGATATTGCCCGTCCATTTGTGTAGACTCTTTGAACAGGTTTTTAACCAATTTTGTCATACCTTAATATGTTGTTTTTTAAAATTGTTAAAAATAACATAAAATCTAAATGAACACTTAATTACATGTAATAAAATTGTCATAAAAATAAGTCAGACAAATAAGTCTGTGACAGCTTATATTTTCCAAAATTAAGGCACAAGGCATTCAAAATCGCAGAAATCGCAATAAATGATTATACATAAACCATCGCGAACATTTTTATAGAAAATTTGTTCACAAAAATAAATTATCCCTATAGAATTTTGTAAATATTTTAGCTATTCTAATTGAAAAGCAAAAAACAATTATCTTTCGATTTCGATTAGAATAAAATTTAATAAAAATAAAATTTGAAAATGTTACAAAATTGAGAATTTCATAAATTAAAAGTTAAAATTTTTATTTAAGTTTAAAGTTAGATTTCAATACTGAAAATGAGCAATATTTTTATAGTAAAGTCAATATTACTCAAAGAAACCTACATATGTGGAGTAGTTTCACCAGAAACGCTGCAAAAACCGCAGCAAATAAGAAAAATATTTATGCACCTAAGTACACACAAAATTTTGTAGGAAATAAAACCTTTAATAATTTATATGGTATCGCAGATTATTACTTTAAACATTTAATTTACTAAGAATCTGTTGATAATAATAAATTGTTTATTTGTATGTAACTTTTTCGTTTTTATTACGGTTTTGCTTCCAGTTATTCTGTTATTTTTTATAACTTTTAGTAACTTACAAAAAGCTTTTAAAAAGAGTTGTAGAAAAAGAGCGAATTTATAAAATTTTTAATTATATTAGAAAATTTATTGCTTAAGGCAGTCTTCTGGTTTAGAATAAAAAAAAAAAAAATAAATTCTTTGTTTCTTGTCTATTCTTAAAGTTTAGACCTTTAAGGATATATTCTCGAGAGAAAATTTTAAAATTCCAATAATTTACCGAGTTATAGCTATTTTAGTAATGCAGCAACTGAACCTAGAAGTAATCAACTTACCGAAGGTCCTAGTAGCCATGTATTTTATGACATTTTTATATTTTTCAACATGGTTGACATGATATCTCAAATTATATTTATCTGTTTTACTGGCTGAAAGTTTTCCTCAAAACTTTAATCGCGATTTTTCTCAAAACTACATTTTTCAACATGGTTAACATCATAATATCTCAAGTTATATTTAACTGATATAATTCAAATTTTGTACCAACCTCCAATATATAACTGTCTATCGCCCCTACCACTTTTGTATCAAAATTATTTGTTTTAAAATTATGAAAAAGCTTAGCATCAAATACCAATCTCAAATAACTCATTGAAGAACATCACCTTCCAATGTGTTGAAAAAGTTGATTATAAATGCACCACATCAAAAGCGCATCCACAGCACTCTGAATCCTAATAGAATCCTTGTTCAACCTTATCGAAGAAATATAAAAAGGATACAAAGCAAGGGACCCAAATAGTTGGGATAACCGCATCTTTATCTGGATTTTCTCAGATACATAGCTGATAAATCGATAATGATATCGAGCATAAAATTTTAGTTTTTAGGATTAAAGAAAATGGCGGGGTTAACTGTTACCTTCAAAATAAGCTATCTCCATGAAATCCGAACTAAACAAAAAAAATACCAGCACAACGTGGCATATTAATTTTTTTAAATTATCAAAAATGACGGGACTAATTTCACGAACATTACATTTTTTGCTCATTATTTTTTCATGTAAAAGTGATAGATGTCAGCTACTGGTGCAGTTACCTTACTATAAATTAAGTTTAAGCTGTTTTATTAGTAAATCTAATTATTAATTAAATTCATTTAAGAAGTTACTCTTAAATTCCATAAACTGTTTTGGATTATTCAATAAGGTACGCTTGTAAAGTTTATCAACTTTATTTATGCAGATCAATTCCTATGTCGATATGAAATTGACTATTAAGTTCATTCATGTGTTCAAATAAATCAACCAAGCAATATTTCGCACTAGTTATTTATTTCATTTTATTGGAAAAATTTGCCGAATGATTTTTTATATTATAAACTTTCCGGAACGCAGTATTTAATTGAGAATTTAATAGCAATTAGTGGAAATTTTTGTTAAATCCATCAATATTAAAAATTTGCAAAAAATAGCATTTATTAGTATTGTTTAATGAATTTTTATTTACACTCTATCATTAGCAGGTATTTACCTTGTTACAAGCCACATATTACTGGCGATAGCTTTCGGCTTTGTTAGGACATGCGGTTACCCACCTTTGAAACTATTTCTCGTAAACACAACTTGAACAACAAATATTATATTCGATTTGAAAATTTTGATAAGTGCAAAAGAAACGTTAATATTAATGTCCTGTCGTATGTCAATTCTTCATTTTTAGCGGAAGTCTTGTGGCGAATTTTAGGGTAATGCAATTTTTTCCATGATTAGTTTCGTCCCTAATAAGAATTTATTGATACTTTTCTTAATGAATCTTAAATGTAAAAGGTAAATGGTGTGATAATATTTAGACAGATATTGCTTCGCATCATATTTAATAAGATGAGATTGTCTTTGCGTTAACTGATGAGTCAGTTCTACATAATCTTCTTATTTAATCTAGGACTTTATCCTGTTATTATGGACAACAAATGTCCTTGTCATTATTGGATCTGTGAGCACTTGGAATAATTTATGCTGCATGGTGTTAACTTTGGAAGATGATTTAAAGTCCAAATATCAATGTTGGACGTTAAGATCACAAAAGGACCTCAAATGCGAGCAGGAATAAAATCGCGGTTTTCTACACCCTAGCCTCCCTGCTAGTTAAAATTTACACTGCATAAGGGAACTTTTGTTTAAGATATTTTTAAAAATTTGGGTATTATAATAATATAAATCCTTAAATATTTTTAGAATGATGATAGATTTTATAGAACCGAATGATACGTTTCGAGTGATTAATTGATGTTATTGTAAATTTAGATTAATTTTTCGTTATTGAATTAATGACATTGTATAGGTATCATTTACAGTATACACAAAATAATAACTATCTACTGTTAAAATATTGAACAAGCAATAATTGGTTTCGGATAAATTTTGTAATTATTCAGCTAAACAAGTCAATTATTAATCAAGGATAAAGTTAATAAATACTATCAAATGACTTGTTTTATCGACTGATGTTAATAAAAGTTTACATTTTCCAGCATAAATTGCATTTTACATGAATGAAGTTATTAATTTTAATCCCCAACCAGTAAGCGCGTGTCGTTTAAAAATCGATGATTAAAAATTTAAATAATAAAATGCATTCATAAAAAAAAAATTAAGCGATACAACATTTTTATTGGGATTTAAATACTAAAGAACTGTGAAAGATAACAGCTTAAACCGCTTTTCATTATTACGTAATAAAAAAGCTTTTATGATACAGATGAGGCGTTTATTTATACTTTTATGCAGTATAATAACCAAATAAATTTCATTTCCAAATAAAATTTTTTGAAGTACCTACTCATCAAAGTTATTTATTATGAAATGAGATTTAATTAACACACAAGAGCTCAGAAAGATAGTAATTAACTAAAGGTGGAAATTTTATCTACACCTTAGAAAGAAAATTTGCATTTCTATTTGGCTCTTTCTAATTTTATATCCTTACAATATTTCATAAATAAACTAAATGATCTGGGACTAAGTATATAAAAACAGTGGTAATTTTTTGTTAAAAGTAATAGCTTACAACTTTTTCGCCCGCTCCCCAATACTTGAGATAACTAATGAAAAATTCTTTTTGAAATATGTTTTGAGTTTTTCCAACTTATGTAAATAGGTTAGGATATGACGAGCAACAAATTTTATTTTAGTAAGATGAATACACCTGAAACTTAACTTGCATTTTTCCGAAAGCCAAGTAATGAAAAATTTTCTAATATATGGAAACAAATATAATTAAAAATATGTTATAAAAATCTGTTGTAAAATATACTTTCAAATTTATTTAAAAAAAGCTTTGGTTATGTACTTTTCTCTTATTACAGTCTTTTAAATTTGAATTTTTCTAATTTAAAATTTTTTAGCATTAATTTTCCTCGCTTTTGGTCATATTTGAATTTATACAACTAATTAAATATGATTGATTGAAGTTTTATTCTTTACAAATACTATAGCTGTCCCAAATATTCACAATCAAACAACTTAACAATACAAGGTTTATAATAAATTAATATTCATTGATTTTTCAAAAAATGAAATTTCTTAAATTTCATGATTTACTTGATTAAATAATCATAATATCTATATTGATACTTTTACTTAATTTTTATAATGAATAATAATAATAATTATAATAATATTATATTATTATTATAGTGAGGGAGACACCCTTCGGGTTCGGCGTGAGGCCAGCATCCTCACACCGTAAAAAATTAAAAATGGTAAAAATCTCACAACCAAGCTTCGGAATATGGACGGATCAAACGGAAAACGGCAGTGCAAACGGAAACGGAATGTGAATTTTGATACAGGAAATGTTCAGGGTATAAAAAATTTAAAGATGGAAGAGGTGCTAATATAAATGAAAACTTACGACATCGATGTTGCCTCCCTCACTGAAAGCAAGAACAAAGGAATCGGCATGGAGGAGATTCAAAACTACGTTTATATCTTTAGCTGAGTCCCTAAAGATGAAAGAGCTAGGTGCGGCGTGTTCATCATAATAAAAAAGAACTTAAGAACATTCATAACTAGTTGGAATCAAATAAATGAGATAATTGTAAAGGTGGGGACACGATTTGGCAATATTTGGAATTTTAAAATAGGAAGATGATCCAGAAATCATCAAGCAAACCTTCTTTGAAGAGATCGGAGAACTGCTGGATAATGTGAGCAATCGGACAGAAATTATATACTATTGGGAGACTTCAATAGTAGAACAGGATTTCAACTAAATCACCTGATTGAAAGCCGATATGGAGAGGATAGCAGAAACAGCAATGGAGAAAAGCTCGTACTATTGTGTCAACAACAAAATCTGAAAATCACAAGTAGCCTGAAAACATAGGAGTACATGAAGTCAGGAAAGCTCTAAAAGACATGAAAATGGCAAGTCAGCAGGACCTGGAAATATACCAATAGAACTAATAAAAGCAGCCCCAGATATTCTTTTAGAAATCTAGGAAGTGCAGTAATATGGGCAAATAGACAACAAAACACTGTTTAGTTTGTTTCTTGCAGATGACCAGGTACTGATGGCGGTAGACGAGTACGATGTTGACTATATGCTCGGAAAACTGGCAGAAGAGTACCAGAAATGGGGACTGGTGATTAAAATGAAGAAAATGCAGTACTTGGTGATTGATGAAGAAGGACAAAACCTTAATATTGAAACAGACATTGTAAAATATACAAAACGATTCAAATATTTGGGTGTTACGTATTCTAGAGCCAGCAGCAGCAATGATATAATAAATAAAATTGGACAAGGCCGACGAGTAATCAGGTAATTGAACTCAATCTTGTGAAATGACAAAATAACTAGAAAGACCAAAATATAATAAATCAATAAATTATTGAAAGTAAAACAACTTATGGGTCAAAGGTTTGGACAGTCAGCTCTGGGAATAGAAGCAAGCTGAGAGCCTTTGGAATGGATTTCTTAAGACGAAGTTGTGGTATGTCCATAATGGACCATGTTAGAAATGACCATATCCGAAAAAGAATGAAAGCAGAGGGCTCAATAATGAATACAGTGGAGGCTAAGAGACTGAGGTGGTTCGGACACGTTCAAGTATGAACAACGACAGGTGGCCGAAAAGGATATGGGTATGGACGCCACACTTTGAAAGGAAACGTGGAAGACCTGCTAAAACATAGGCACAGAAGGTTGAGGAGTAATGAAGGATATAGGACTCTAAGACAGTAATTGGGCCGACAGACAGGCTTGGAGGGTGAGATGCGAGAAAATGATACGTTTGTAAAACACACACTCAATTTTATTCACAAATTAAAAAAGCAAGATTTGGTTGGACCCACTTGATACAGCCCCCACCCACTTTAGATTCTTTTACTTTTTATGCCATTTTTATTTAACATTGAAATGTCGACTTTAAAGTTGGTCTTTCTTATTCCAATTTTGTTGTCTTTATTATAATTTAAAAGTGCTGATCAAGTACTAGCTAATGATATAAAATCTTTACAAATGCTACTTATGAATTTTACTTAAATTGCAGAATTTGTATTCAAGAATTTCAAAATAGCTCCGAGCAAGATTCATTGAATTAAAAATAACTAAAAAGATTGTTTTCCATCATTTATTAAGTTAATTATAAGATATCATGGATAAAATATTAGCTAATTAGTATACTAAAGTTTTGGATCTTATCCGGTGTCTCCACCATGGGCGCGCATAAATGGATTAATGAGATTCCCAGTACCGAAAGCTCACTCACTGATCATAAATTTATATTAAAAAAGTAGAAAAGTTAATTTTATTTAAACTTTTCTTTATTATTTCAAAATATATTTCATTTTCGAGAGCGATAAACAATTTTTTGCTGGCCCCGTGGTATCTCTCATATTTATGTCTTAATTTAAAATTAAATTACACTAAATGCATTGTTATTATAATGTACATATAAAAATATCATTTTTTACCGTGCATAGACAAAAATTATATTAATCAGATTTCTTATTCTTAGCACATTTTTTAATGATATCGTAGAATGACAACAAATAAAAATAAGCCAAAATCCTGAACGGACCCAAAAAGAAAAATTGATAAATTAATTCCAGTGGGGAACCAGCTCGAGTTATTCCAATACATAAATTTGTATTCAAGAAACCTTCAAATCCTACATAACTGAAAAAATTTCCAACCATCGCATCTTTGTATAATTTCTCAGCCACTTGCTTGACTTTAACCAATCCTGCTGCATTGCAAATAGTCGATGTTTCAATAGGTTTGGTTTTGTTTTCGTTTTCAAATCCAGGAGTGTCAGTATCTGGTGGTACACAGAAAGTTACACTGATATCATAATTAGTGCATTCCATATCGAGAGATTCCGCCAGTCCCCGAAGAGCAAACTTAGTTGCGCAATAAGCAGAAAAACCAAACATACCAATCAAGGACAATTGAGAACCAGTTAAGACAATAATACCTTCATTTCGCTCCTTCATTTTTGGAAAAACAATTCGGATTGGATTTACAGTACCAAAATAATTAATATCCATTAAGCGTTTCTCTTCTTCTAGTGGAAACTCTTCAAGCTTTCCACACAAACCCATACCGGCACAATTAACCAACATAAAAATCGGACCAACTTCCTTTTCGACCCGATTTAATTCCTTTTCAAGTTGAGTGTAATTGCAAACATCCACTGCGATAGCTTGAATTTCTTGGTTGTCATTAACACAATATTTTTTGATTTCAGTAACAGCACCGTTTAAAAATACAAGATTTCTTGCTATAATTGTTACGTGGGCCCCCTCTTCCGCAACTGCAATTGCTACTCCTTTGCCGATGCCCTTTGAACCGCCAGTCACTACTACATGTTTGCCTTTTACCGACTTTTTCTTCGACGCTTTAGTAACGTTGCAGTAAGCAACACTAAATAATAAGAAAGCTGCTATAACACCGACAATGCACAAACAAACCATCGCTAACGTCAAAAATGTGAGATTATGACTTATGACAGGTAATTCGTTTATATTATGTCTGCTTAGTGCTATCCTACATAAGCAATGCTATTGGTTATGTAACCAAACAGCTTCAATGATTGATTGGATTAGGAGAACGTAACACCAAAGTTCACTCGCAAGAACTGTATAAAAATAAGTTAAATTTTAAAACAACAGAAACTTTTATATGCGTTGTTTTCTTGATTTCCCAATAGTCAATAAAATTCAGATGGTCGAGCTGCAGGAGATTCAATTTTATTCTAAAATATTTTAATTGTGCAACGCAAAAATAAATATGTTGTTTGGAATTAAATAAGTTTCGTATTAATTGAAAATGAAAACTTGGTATTATTTTTACCAACATAATAATGAAAGGATTATGAAATCTACGACAAAAAGTTAATTAAACATCAAATACCACTTTAACTTAAATGAAAGTTAATGAAAATTTCATAATTTTAGAAAACTTGATTGCGTGTGAAGAAAATAAAATAGTAAATTTGTTTTCAATTTAATCTCAGTGGAATATTGACAAAGTATTTAAACGAAAACTGTAATTAAATATTTAAACTTATTCCTGAGAAAATAAAAGCTAATGGAGAAAACTAATTTTCTGTAAGTGTAAAATGGTATCATTTAATTCGAGCTTCTTTTTAATTATTAACCTGAGGGTTGGCACTTCACTGTTAATTGTATTGTATTCGTAAATAATCTTTACGCTTTTAAATTCTATAGCTGTTTTAAAAAATTAATTATATTATAAGGTTCGAGAAAATTCGAGAAACTTAATGTAATTTAAAAATTTTAATTATAATTTATGAAATTCTAAAAAAAAAAAACAATTAATTCTTCTATAATTCAATTGTACTTTTGTGGTTAACAATGAATTAATATTATCACTCGAAACTACAATTTGTGCTATTGAAAAGACCAGACACGAGGTTGTACTATTAGCTTTTTTGTGAGCGTGCGAAACTGATATAAATGATGGATTTGCCGTTGGATTAATGGATTAACCATTTCAGCTATTAAGTTTGGAGGGAAGAATTAAGGTGTCTATATTATTTATATAAATTAGCCTTATTTTTTAACTTTTTATTGGGGTGATCAATTAAGCAAATGCTTGATACTCAGGTGCAGCAACTGTGCTATCGACCCGATAAGTTTTTATATTATTTAAGACTGTTCTATCATTTGCTGTTTATTTTGCTCCATTCATGTGCGATATTTGATACAATCGAATTTATAATCTCGACGATCGCACGTGAATAGAGAAATTTGAGAGCAAACATAATTGCTGCCTCTCCGTTTTATTGCAAACAGATTGAAAATGTGATTGCTTCAAAGATCCTACGTGATTTAGGCAACGCTGATCAGATCTGGTTGATCATTTGTTGCCAATTTTTGTAGAAGAATTTATTGTTCATAAGCATTTTGATTATAAAATCGTGGTATAATTATTAAAAAAAGATTTTAATACATTACAATGACTTAATAACTGCTTACAGCTCAAGTTAGAGTAATTAATCAAACAACTCCACCGTGAAAGACCAAAATTCTGAATAAACCGCAAATTTAAATAATTTATTGTATTTTCACATAATAGAAGTTTTAGGTTAATGAAATACTTAACAGGTATAATATAGAAATGGTTTGGAATAATGGATTAAAAACGTTAACCCATTTAAGTCAAACTACAGTTTACAACGTTACAAAGTTTGAAGAAAGTTTTAATTTCATAAACGTTTATGTAACAATTTTTGAAAGCACTATAACTTTTAATAACCAGGTTTAAAGTATCTACCTACAGAAGTACTTGAAAAGTTTTGTTGCATTTCATATAATTTAATTAGTTAGATTAATCAGGACAGATAATATCCTGCCCAATAGAACGATCGTGGTGTATCGATTTTAAAGTTTAGATTTCTCTATTTGATTTGGAGTTCATTAAGTTAGCATTTCAGAGGAATTTTTTTGTTTTAACTTTACTTTACAAAATAGAGTAAGATTTTAGAAACTTAAATAAATTTATCAACCTACCAGGAAATATTATGATGAATTTAAAGAGATGAGTATAGTATTTGGAATACCAACGTGACACTGCAAACTAAAAATTAACTATACATAGGTAGAGTACTTTTCATCTACAAT
The DNA here is from genome assembly GCA_958510855.1 of Rhagonycha lutea. Classification (NCBI taxonomy): domain Eukaryota; kingdom Metazoa; phylum Arthropoda; class Insecta; order Coleoptera; family Cantharidae; genus Rhagonycha; species Rhagonycha lutea. The sequence goes on along the minus strand of OY294040.1, from coordinate 12,943,851 downwards.
AAATTAATATAATAATTATATTATCTAAGATTAGGTTTCGGGTCATATCACTTAGTATCCAAAATTTCCTCATGATGTAATGGAAGACGCAAGTAAAGTTTTTGGAGAGATAATTAATTTTCAGTGTCTTCGAGAAGGGTAATTTAGCAGTAAACCACCTGTTAAGAGACTGGAAAACAGCAGTTTGAAAATATTCACTGTTTCATTTCAGGAATTTCAAAAGAGTTAGATGTAATAAAGAAATGAATATTTCAAATTTTAAGCCTTTTTTACAATTTTTAAAACTGCCATCATTGAGTTCTCAGTGAAAATTTGATTGACTTCCTTTTAAAATTATAGAGTTTATTAATTGTATTAATTGATTAACAACTGATGACTAATGAATACTTATTAATAATATTTATTTATTAATTGGTACCTATATTTTAAATAATTTTAAGAGTTAATTAAATTAAATTATATTTTTATCAAGCTTTCAAGCATTTGTGTACTCTTCGTCAGAATAAGCTTGATAAAAATATAATATTTAATTTAATTAATAGCCGAGATTATAAAGCTCTGCCTAATTTATCTCTAATAGATTAAATATTTAGTAAACTGGTTGTGGTGTAAGCTGTGCTTTGAAATGAACTTGACATTTAATTTCCAAACGCCATCTGTGATCTGTTGAACTGTAAAAGTTCGCGTATTGCGTGTAAAAACAATGTGTAACACTAAAATAGTCAGCTTAAAGTAAATTATTTTATAATTTACAAGTGATACGCGAACTTTCTCAATTCAATAGATGGCGTTTGGAAATTAAATGTCAAGTTAATTTCAAATCAATATCAATCAAAAATTGTGTATCTCTGGTGTCAACGGTAACATTTATAACCCGTAATTGATCTTTATGCTCGATGTAAAATAGGTGGAAAATTTTACCTTTCTGAAATTACAAATTAATTGTACACCCCCTGTATTCTCATTCGATTCACCACAGTATATACAGAGTGGTGCAAACCATCGTTATGGTTTGAATAGTTAATAATTTTTTTACTTCAAAGGTTCTTTTTAAGACCAAATATACTTGGAAAGGGTAAACGATGATGGATTCGAGATTTGCCGTAGTTGCGTTGTCAAAATCGACTCTTCGCGCCCTCCGCTCTGGTCCCCTCCGCCCCGAGCCGTTTTGATTAACTAAAGATATCCTTTAGACCGGTCGTACTCAGCAAAGTGTGCTACTAGGAAGGGGATGGATGTCTCTTTCTTTTTTGGAACATTTAAGCCAAAATTATCCCTAAACCGAACCCTAAACAGTGAAATTTGCTCTATGTTAACTGTACATTGGTGTAAGTACAACTAAAACTGAAAATGTTATGTAATTTCTGTAAAATTATGTTTCTGCATTGATAACATGAGAGGCTAATTTCATATTTTATTAATTAGGATAGTTTTAATTACATAATAATATGTAATTAAAAAGTGACTGCGAAGAATTTCTATTATTAAATAAATATGCCTACAGTTTTAGATTTTCAAATTTTAAAAAATTTTAATTTGCTGAGATTATTTTGACAACTTGTACAATAGGTCAATTGTAGCAATTTGAAACCAATAGCAAATATTAATTCGAAAATTACAATTTGTTATTATTAAATAAAATCTACTATTTTTACATACTTACTGCTATAAAAATCATCAATAAATGCAAATAATTCCTATTATTTTATTATTATAGTAATAATAATAATTATATAGTTTTTTATGTGCTTCCACTTTACTTGGCACCACAATATATAATCATATTATTGTTGATTAACTGTGTTTTATTTACCTTATTTAAAAAATTCATTAAACAAATAATTTTTGTTTATTTATTTTACACTGTTCGATTTATTTCCAAAATCAACACTTTAATTTTATTGAACAATGCCCAGTTAACGAAAAATTAATTTCTGGTTTGCAAAACATCAATGCTTACTTAAAATCTTATCACCATTTTTTTTAAAGGATTATTTAAATTACGCATTGGTCCATCTAATAATATTTGATATTAGATTATGCAGGTCACGAGATATTAGATATTAAATTTAATTATAATATTAGATTATATAGACATTTCGAAGAATATAGCAGACCAGAAGAAGCCTGTCTAAAATATTGATTCCAATCGAAAATTTGATAAACCGAACTGTTGCTTTATTCGGTGTATCTATAGTTTGTACAAAATACTTTTAAAATAACTAGTTGTTTGTTCGTTGGTTTAAATTTTACAAAATAGCTGGTGAGTTGTCTTCCAGTGTTGTACCTTTTAGTCAATCCCAAAGTCTGAAATTCTCTAAAAAAATTTTAATTTATCATGTAAAGTTTAATTGATATTCAAAAGTTAAGTCTTAATCGACACGTAAGTGCGACACGTAATCGACACGTAAGTATCAGTCCAAACTTAAATAAATTTAAACTTTTACTGGCGGCGCATCACATATAATTTAAAATTTAAAGCATAGAACTGCTATTAACAATTTATAAGCTTATGATTATCGATGATGATATTTCGCTCGTTAAAACAATTTTACAAAAACAAATTATATTTGATAATAATTTATAGTCATATCCGCAATAATTACATTCAAATTCAGAATGCAACTTCTGGTATTTATGACTTTCAATGAGAAAATCTCAGCGTCTATTTCTGTTTCAAAGTTAGACAAATAAATTAAATTTTATAATAAATATTTAATTGATCGTTTATAATTCAAAAGTTTGAGATAAATGCTACTCATGTAGAATGTCAAGTTTCGTTTGAACTAAAATTGTCTTCCAGCATACACCAGTTATATCTCTACATTCTTCTTGAAGCTTTACAGTTGTCAAAATGATGAGATATATGGAAACAGTTACGTATCACGTTATCTTAACTTGGAATATAATTACGCTTTGTGTTTATTCTTCGTCTCTTGATACCCAACGCAACTTTCAATTTGTCAATCTACGTGCACTGCACTATAAATTATTTAAGATAACTCGATGAGTCTGCTACTGATATGAATATTTTGATTAAAAGTTTTCTAATTTTCCTTTTTACAATTTTAATATTTTATTATGAAAAATATGTAGCATTTAAACTACAAACTAAATACATTTTTAAGTTAATTTAACACAATAAAAATCAATTATATATTTTCTTGAAGGTTCAGTTAATGTAATATAATGAAAATGTATCTAATTGTTTTTATTGGCTGATACTAACGTACAAATTTTAGTAATTTTACATTGTCAGGTAATTTAAATTTTCAATTAACTGCAGTATAAAATTATTATTACTGTTAGAAATTTTTTTAATAGAGTTTATTAGAAAATCAACAAGAAAAGTAAACACTATGAAATTAGAATTATTTCATAAACTCTCAGCAATAATAGTAATTCAAATATTATGAGAACCGCAATTGGCAATAACTGGTCACCGAAATGAAATAATTTGAATTTTACTGTCTTTACTTAGCTTATCGATTTTGAAATTAGACGATTTCATACTGTTTAACTATGATTACTTAGTATTATTACTTTTTGTTAATGTAGTATAAACAATTTTCGGTAATATTTGTTGAATGGTTTATAATTTAGACCTATAAATTTGGAGATACTCAGGTGACATTCTGTTGAGTACCAATAATGAAAGTACATAGATACACATAATAGAATCACTTGTACCTTTCAATGTCGAGGGAGCAATAAAAGCAATAAAATAGAAAAAGCGAAATTTGTTAATGAAATTTAAAAATTTGCATTCAATCAAAATTTCCTTTGATCACATCAGCATATGGTGTGCTTGAGCCGATATTCTGAGTCCAAATCTCGAATTAACAACACATTTAATAATCGGTTAAAATTTCAATGCGTGAAAACGAACAATGAATACACGAAAGCGTAAATTTTCATTGTTTAATTTTAGGTTTTGTAGTTCTATTAAATTTTAACGCCGAAAAGCATTTCCAAACAGGCTGTTAATTAAAACTTAGCCATAGGTGGTGCTACAATTTTCTAATTTATAGTTCATATTAGGTACCATTAAACTTTCAAAATATTGATAATTGCTTTGCAAGATTTTATCTTAGAAACTTTTTTCATAAATTATTTTCAATATTGGTGTTGACTTTTCAACTGATTTGAAATTAAAGTAGAAAAACTAATTTAAAAATTCGAACGCTTTTAATCAATTTTGTGGGAATTAAAATACTAAAATATTGAAATATAAAGTACAGTCGATGCGTAGATTGACTGTTTTTATAATTTTGTACAAAACTTGAGTTTACAGTGCCTCGTTCTTGATTTAAAAATTTATTGGTCTATTATACTTTCGGAGTTGGTCTGCACCAATTATTCCATCATATACCTTATATTTTTGTTGTAACTTCTAATTGGATGATCATTAAACTTAAATAAGTTACGATATTCGGATCATATCAAAAAATATTAATTTTTACACTTTCAATATCAGATTAACGAATTTAAATCCAATCAAAGTTGACATTTTTTAATTTTTAAGATTCGAGAACCAGGTTTTTATTTAAATTGGCTTGAAAATATAATTTTTCAGCATTTTAATTACCCAATTATCGCTAATAACTTACAATATAAATAATTTCTCACTTTAAATTACTACCCCATTCTTCGCATTACAACAAAAATATCTCAATTTTCAAAGTCGTTGAAATTTTTTGATTGCTCGTGAAATAATGTCAAATTTTATCATCTTTTCATGTCTAAATCTCTTTTTTTACAATCATTTGTTCTCTTTTGGGTTAGTTTCTTCCTTGAGTGGTTTATTAGTTTCTATCTCTGGTATTTTGTGCACTATTTTGATTAAATCATCTTCTTCTTCCATTTCTTTGTTTAAATTGTCGCAGTGTTTTTTAACATCAGACAAAATTTTTGGCTTTTCCTTGTTTTAATATTTTTCTCCAACCATCTCAGTTTTATTTTGGTTTCGCTTTTGATGTTTTTCATACTAATAGTCGAAATAAAAACGGGAAGAATGAGATAAGATCAAAAAGATACCAGTAAGGAAATACAAAATGAAAAAAACAACCGAAACGTAAATGTCAATGGGAAAGAAATATGAGAAAGAAAAGCAAAGATGAAGAGCAGGAAAGAAGAAGGCATGAATATTTGAATCCGGAATTTAAGGACGATATCAAAAAAAAATGTTACCAATAAGATTTAAAATAAGGTAACTACATGATAACAAACATGAGGAGGTGGTAAAGGAAGCACTTGAATTTATTTTAGGTATAATCTTATATTTCTTCTTCTTCAACTTAGTTTAAGCCTTAAAGCCTGTTATTTTCAACATCTGCGTCGTTTCCTTGGCAGTGTTAATTCTATGAGCAAAAATATATTTTACGTCCATTAAGTAGCTTGCTGGGCTGGCTTTCAGATGTGCCTGTACCCTGATTTTTATGTTAATGATGGCAATTCATTAATCCAGGGGACCTGGAAGCACGGATATTATATTTTTACATTGGAAATCCATTCATCTGTTTTATCTAAAGTAGTATTTTCGTTGGTGTAGGTGTTTTTCATGATAAATTATATTAACTGAAATTTTACATTTTGTTTGTTTACCTAAAGTTTTTGCATATTATAACGTTAAATTTTACAATTTGCAAAATAACTGTATATTCAAAAGTTAGATTGGTAAATAAGTATCTCTGGGTATCTCTTTACATAAATATATTTTACTCTACACAAAATTCTACACCCTACACCTACCTATACAAACAGAATAACATAAATAGAAGAATTTTTGTATTATGTGCATAATAAATTTTTATTTTATCCTGGAAAACTTTATTTACATTTGAATCGCTATGTCATGTCGCACGGTTTGCGTCTTACGAGTCCCTTATGATATCTGCAAGAGTCAAAATGTCATTTTTTATAAGATGTGACATTATTAAATAAATGTCTACCAATAAATATTCCATTGGCTTAAATATATTACAGTAATTTGTAAGAGTGCCCACCTATTTTAAGGCAAATACTATAGATTTCAAGTCACACAGTTGAGATGTGAAAAATCGTCCAAAATGTTAGGGTTGACAAAAATAACATAATTTATATTCATAGCACGTATTTAGGGTTACTAGAGAAGCTTAACTTTTTTAACAGAATTCACATCTGTTTCTATGCATTAGTATTATATTTGAAAACCTGTAAATTATGAATTTTTTTTTGAATATTTCACAAAATGTTCATCTTGAATTTGTGATCACTTTGTTGCAATATTTCAAAAGGTTTAGTTACACAACTTCTACCGCGTTTATCGAGATCTCTTATCAAGTTCTTGAACTTTAAGCAGCAGCTTTATGTCAAACAAATTAACTAAAGGTAAAGTATAAATTAAATTATAACAGTTCAATCCGCTAATCCCTGCTTTCGTCAATCCGAGGGTGTTTAAGAGGTGAAAAGTTTCGTTAGATGGAATGTTTTTCTCATGCTTGTAGTTAATCGAAATTAAATTAGAAATATGTTAACGCATGATTGACCGGTAAAAGAAAATCACCTACTACTAAACATATAGAAAGCTTGCTATAGGATTTCTAATATTTAATTATTTGCTTCCAATGCCCGGTTATATCACTTACCCTTAACGTGTTAAGTGATACTTAATCAGGTAAATGCCACGTAAAGTGACACTTGTCGGGTAATGGAATACTTAAACATTTTAAGAGTAAGTGGTGCAAAAACTGTAATTAAACTTCTTGTATTAAAAAAAATACTGCATCGTACATGCCAGTCCTAGGAAATAGGAAGAAAAATCTGTTATTTTAACAGAAATCAATGGTTCCTCGGAATTGTCGAATTACAATTAGAACTAAAATTTAAAACACTGCCTTTTAAACATTTAAGCATGAAGTATTTTTTCTACAAAAGCTTATTTACCAGTTTGCTCTAAAATAATTAGAAGAGTAAAGAAATAAACATTAAAAATTTAGTACAGTAAAACCTTTGTAGTCTGACACAAACGGGATCCATTTCCTTTCGTAGTACTTGATGTAAATATCAAAACCTGTAATTCGAAGTCTGCAATCTCAAGTTATTATCGATTATGATTATACATAACTCAGTCGTTATTATGATGTGATATCATATATCATATCAGCAAAATAGACAGTAGGTAAATTTCCGTTGTTGAATTATTACACTGAGAAATGCCGGGCAACACAGTGTCGGAGCAGAGAGGTTCTACTGTATTAACTAAGGTACACCGGGGTAAGTGGAAATTTGGGGTAAGTGGAACCCATGGACTCTAGGAGCCAAAATATGGTCTATCTATTCACGACATTCACAGTACTTCAAACGTACAACTCTCCCCTTCCCCTGTCTCGCTGCAATCGCAGCTAGAAATCTCATGCAGTTCTGTGCAACGTCTTTAATGAACAGGTGTAATTTGTACTGGAAATCAACCTCGTGGTAGGTTAAGAATATTTCTTATTTCTTGTGGAAAATTAAAGTTATAATCTTAATACATGAAGTAAGTACTGATAAATGACTACTTGAAAATATTTTATTACTCTCATGCATGTATATCTGTTAGTTTTAGTGAAATTTGATGGTTTCCACCTGCCCCACATAAATCACGATATGGGGCAAGTGGAACCTACCACACCTAACGTGACCAGACGTCTCGTTTTGAACGGGATGGGACGGGTACTATGAAGTAACTAAAGAAAAGCAAAAACCACTGAAAAAGACACCGAATAAAAAAGTTATTTTGAAGGAAAGCAGTGATGAAGACGAGCCTGTAGAACTATAAAATGATTCTGATGAAATGGATGATGAAGCAGCAGAAATGAGCGAAGAAAGGTAATTTTTTGATCTTATGTCCAGAGATGTATCTGAAGCCAAAGTAGGGGATTGGATAATTGCAAAATTTGTTGTGAAAAAAAAATGTAAAAATGTACGTAAGCCAGCTAACCCATGCAGGCGAATAGCTAAAGGCTAAATTTGGAAGAAGAATTGGCGATTCTTCTACATTCCATTGGCCATTTATTGAAGATAAGAGCATTTTAGAAAAAGATGAAATATTCAAGCTTTTACCGACTCCTATATTTGATAAGCGTGGAAAATTTAAGTTCGAAATTACATTTGATTCCTTTAATGTTTCTTAAATAATATGTATAATATTTTGCTTGTTTGTTTTTGTGTTTTAACCCTTCACTGCATGACATTTTTTTTTGCCTTAAAAAAAGTATATTTTGTTTATTGTGGTTTCCTGATATATGGAAAAATATTAAAAAAAATATTTCTTGCAAGGAATTTTTTTTATCGAATAAAATGATGTTTTTTTCTAATTATGTTATTTTCTATAAAATTTTTTCTTTTGGACTAATTTACAAATAAATTAAATAAATGTGTTAATCAATACCTTTCTAAACTAAATATCACTTCACAACAATAAAAAAAACAATTTAAAACGAAAATAATTAATAAATTAATACGGAGCGAAATATGCATTAACAAACAATCACATTAGATTCACGACTTAGAAAGAGTAATCTGCTGAAATCTGCTTATCTTTTGAAATTTATACCTTTTGCATGTGATAGCAAGAATCTCAGATATATCGTGGCATTGTTTAAAGAAAAAAGTTCAAATAAATCCAAAAGTTTAAATTTTTACAGGTGATTTAAATTTATGTTGTTTATAAACATCACGATGCAGTGAAGGGTTAATATAATATTTAAAACATTGCTTTTTGTACACATACCTACCCTATTCACTTTAATATAGCTTCTAAACATGCTTCTAAATACAAAAACAGGCGATGGGTTCCACTAGCCCCACACTACGAGGCAAGTGGAACCCAACGACAATATAAAATATTTTTTGTTTCTAAAAATAAACCATTCAAATAATGCTTCCCGGTCTTCTTCTTATAGTTAAGTAGATGTTATTGAATTATTACACAAAGTTTGAAAAAATTCTATGGTGGATTACGTGAATAACGACCAGTTAAAGTCCAACTATTAAAATTTGGGGTTCCACTTACCCCGGTGTACCTTATATTATATTATCCAATTCTTCATCCTATAGTAATTATAACTGTATATAAAAGATTTCATAAAACTTTTAGTGTGAATTCACCTTAAGAATAAGAAGTAGGTACATAAGCAGAATACATCCGTATTGGTTTTAATTTAATTGCTCTAAGTTTAACACGAAAAGATACAAAATAATGTCGTAGTTTGCATGCTGATGTTTTTAATTTTTAAATTTCTTGGCACTTTTTAAACGCTAATAAATTTTTCTAAAGCTATTACTCATCATTTCAAACAAAATCTGTTAATAAATAACAGTTCAATAACGTATCCTTTTTGAGTTATGATACAAATTATTATTGGTTTCTTTTTACGCTTTTGGAAAAGAAAATCATCATGTCATTCAAAATTTTGTGTTTTTATTATATCCAGAAAATATACAAAAATTTCCTATTGTGCAGTTTTGCAGTGGTTTAAATTCCACGTTAAGCTGTAGCTTCTATTTCCCTGTAGATATAAAAATGGATCTATTTTCAATATACGGTTCATAATCTGAAAAATGCATATTATTATTTATAATATGATAGTGTAATTTATTGAGTTCGCTTATTGGAAATCAAGCTGATGAATATTATTAAATATTTGTCATCCTTTTGATTCTGTATCGCTTCAGATATAATTTAATACTAAACTTAATTGTGAAATTTATAATAATTTTCCTTTGCGCTCACAAGTAGGAAATTGGAACGTCAGTGACAAAATACAGAAAAAATATACAAATACTTTCACGGAGACTACAAGTCACTCTGAATATTTTTAGAATAATTAGACGCATATGAAATAATAAGTTCAATTGAAAATAACAATAAATAAACTATTAATTGCCCTTCCATTTGTATATAATAATAATTAGTCCAGGAAAGTGGTCAATAAAGATAATCAAATTTAATTTGTCTGAAGTTTCGGATGCTTTTAACTCATTGTCTTTTTTATACACCTATCATTATTGGAAGAAATTCTGGCAAGAAATTTTCATCAGATGGTTGTCGTTTTTTAATTTTTTGTTAAATTTTCTTACTTTTTACTATTTCTTTATAGCAATGAAATTGGGTTAATAAATATCCAAAACGTCGAACAAATTGATTTTTATTATCTTTATTCACCACTCTCTTCGACTAATTATTAATACATTGCAGTACCCCATTAAAATAAAATAAGACCACTTAGGTTTTATATCCAATTACAAACTTGGATATCATGCGATTATCGATTGATTGAAAGTTGTTGGAATTTTTTTAAGTTATATTTTGATACGTTTTTAAACAAATGAAAAGTAAATTGTTGGTGTTAATTGCAAATTAATGTTTATTGGTTCAAGAAGCATAACACCAAAATCGTTTAGGATTATACACGTAAATTGGCCTTAATTCAAGGCGAATTGTTAATTAGGTAGTTTAATTATTTAACCCTAGATTGAAGTAACTAAGTTTCGTCACAATATTGTTTATTATCTAACTTTATAATCGTACGAAAATTTAACTTAAATGTTTTTAATTTCATTTAGTTTCTATCTTAGTTGCGATATATACTTTACCCATTATGTTATTTGTTTATGTAGGTAATTGAATTACAGTTAATATTGTAAACAAATAAAAGCCTCAGTGGTGGAGTGATGGGACCGCTAGTTGAGTTACAGAGCGGAAATTCTGGGTTCAAATCGCGGACCGTACAGAATTTCTTAGCTCGGCCTTCCAGTGTACATCCACACTCTGTTAGTGTTATCTGTACAGGATATGATATTTGTATAGACGTCATTACCGTGAAGGGGCTGCTTCATTCATGTAAGTTTCTGGGATAGATTAAACATAGATATCTGGTTGAGAGTGGGGAGATTTGGGCTAGTATAGTCACCAAGCCATATAAGCCTTCTAGGCTCGTAGTGCTGTTACATATTTATATATTGTAAACAATTAACAGACCAGCAGTCTGGCGTAAATCAAACACGGATAGACTAAAGAGCGGGAAACCGCGTGGTTCTAATCCTGATTGCGTCGGATATGTGCTGTGATCTACAAAGTCCAAAATCGATCTGTGGACTATGGGGAAGGCAACGGGAAACCACCCCATTAACATTTCCCTAGTAAAGTCTTCTTGGCTTAGCCAGGAGGATCACTAACATCTGAAATCGGATAGGCACTTGAAGAAGAAGAAGATATGTTAAACGATGTATTGTTGTGTAAAGTCAACATAAGCAGAAGAGTTTTCACGTTTGATAACACTTGAATGCCCCTTTTGATAAGCTTGATGAACGCTCCGATCTTATTCTGCCTTTATCACGTTCTTCTACAGTTTTAGTTCACCTGCATTCTTCTTTAGTTTTGTGAGTGTTAGTTTTTCGACTTTTTAAGCGATCGTGTTATTGGATTTGCCATTGAAAATTACTTTCCTAACTTAAAACCCTTTTTTCCTATTTTACTTTTTATTTTGTTCTTAACCTTTAGTTAGTGACGTGAATTTTTCTTACATAACCAGTGCGGTGGTCGCCTCTCGCACGTGTTTATTTAAAAATATTGTTTTAAATGTTAAATAAAAGCATTTTTATATATTGCAAGAATAGATCACATTACCTAATATTTTATGCGCTTTTGAAACAATAAATAAAAGGCGTTAATGAAATATCGGTGTTTATTTGCCAGTTGAATTTTAATTAAATTTTTCAATAAGTAAATAATATACAAAATCGAAATTATTAGTAATTGGAATAGCATTTTTTTTACAATTTATGAATTATAATATAACAGAAGAAACTAATTGAAAACCGTCGCAAATAAGAAAATATAAAATTAATCTATCTACCCCCTTATCTATTACATTTACTTCCTAAAGCGGCTGCACTATATACGTAAGTAGTGAAGTGGTCGCCGCGGAGGCGACCAGCAAATACATCCTTTTGCTAAATTTATCTTTTTAGGGGTTTTACAATCGTATTTGTACGGAATATATTAGGGGTATGTTTCTAACATTGCAGACGAGGAATAGCTAGAAGTATTTTTTTAAATTAGGAAACATATAAAAAATACAGTCATTTTAATGTACACCATTGCCTTGGAGACGCCCACGTCACTAACTAAAGGTTAACAGGAGACCGCCTTCTAGATTAGATTACATATTAAAATCCAATACAAATAAAAATAAAGAGATAGCGCAAAGGAGGGATCACAAGAAATATTTTTTGTATAAAATATCTAGATTTTGACTGACAATTCCACCAAAACCTCTAAATATTCTAAAAAATATGGACATTTCGATAAATATAAATTTGTTATGATTTCATTTTTTTTCAAATAGGATTTTCTGATGCAAAAATGCAGAAACCAAGGAAGAGACATGTTTGCATGCTTTATAGATTTTGCGTAAGCATTTGATAGGGTACAACAAGCCAAGTTGGTTGAAATGTTTCGAGAGGCCGGAATAGACGAAAAAGATTTCAGAATAATAGAAAATCTTTACTAGTACTAGCGCGGATAGGTCAGATTTGAACACTACAAAACATCAGAACTGGAGATCCAGAGAAGAGTACGCCAAGGATGTATCCTCTCCCCACTACTATTTAATTTATATTCGGATAATATGATCTTTAAGAAGGCTCTAGATGGACTCCATCTGGGGATCAAAATTGGTGGTGTCTATATTAGCACAATTAAGTACGCGGACGACACTGTGGTCATGGCAGAATTCGTTAAAGATCTTCAACTACTGCTGGACCGAATAAAATACGAAGGAGATAAACTAGGTTTAAACATCAACATCTCCGAAACAAATTTCATGGTGATCATTCGCCAAGACCATAACGATGCGATAATCTTCCTCGATGGTGAACAAATCGAGTCGGTGAAAGTATTTAAATACTAATTATTAATCCTAATTATTGAGAATTATTTAGACCCGAATAGAGAAGTTAAGTGCCGAATTGAGTCCGTCCGCGCTATATTTAAGAAACTGAAATCACTATATTGTGACAATAATTTAAATTTTAAAACAAGACAAAGGATGGTTAAATGCTACGTTTGGTGTGTTCTACTATAATGGCGCGGAAGCATGGACACTCCAAGTAAACACTATGAACCGTCTGGAAGCCTTTTAGATGTGGTTAATGTGGTCTGGATGAATGCTCCGAATATCCTGGGCAGAGAGGATCACAAATGAGCGAGTCTTGAATAGAGCAGGAACTGGATTGTGTGTTGCTGAGAGGGATGAAGTGTAGGAAAGTTGCTTACCTAGGGCATATACTGAGAGGAGAAAAGTACCATCTGCTTCAGTTGACAATGAAACGAAAAATAGAAGGTCGCCGAGGATTGGGAAGAAAACGGATGTCCTTGCTGAGGAACATTCGCGAATGGAGTGACATTCGAGGTGCAGAGGAATTGTTTAGAATGGCGGATAACAGGTTTACCTTCGCCGAAATGATCGCCAACGTCGCGAGGACCTGACAGAGCACATGAAAGAAGAAGAAGACATCTTTTATGGCCGAGATTATAAACGATGAAGTTATTCTCGATTAAAATAGTTATTCGCTAATAAAGTGACAAGTGACACACTTATACAATTATTTAGTTATTTATTGTTGGTTAATATAAACACTTACCAATAAATGCGTCACTTTGTCACTTTATTAGCGAATAACTAATTTAATCGAGAATAACTTTATTCATCGTTTATAATCTCGGTCATTTGTGTGCACAACTTAAAATTCGAGTTACGCTAGTATTAATTGGGGCCATCGAAATGCACAATACACTAACATCTGTTTTTATTGCCATTAATCACTTCTTTGAGTGTGCTTTTTTTTTAAACAAAGAAAATGTTTTTGTGCTTGAATCATCAAATTTTCTCTTTGTCGATATTTAACCGTTAAGCACAAGTTTTATTTTTAATATTCAAAAATTGTTGTTAGCTTTAGGTGAAAATACACGTATACCTAAGTAAACAGAATGGCGTGATCTACATACATACATAAATTACTTTTTCATCAATTAAAATATTTGCCGAAATATTCAATTTAATTTTAAAATATCTTGATTATTTCCTTATTTTACAGCAAATAGAATAACTTTAATTAATAACTTTTATTAACTTCTGGATTTTAATTAACTTCCATGACAGACCAAAATGAAGTTTCTCTTAATTATTTCCTGTGAAAACTTCACAAAAGGTAATACTTTTGAAATGAATTAAAATTAAATTTTTAATTGTAAAAAATTTGATAGTCCCCTTAAATATAAAAATTAATTCTGCAAATAACTTCAAATATTTACAACTTTGACCTACGTACGAAATATCCACTCAAGGGATTTACAAAGTTGATACCCACACCTTCTCCTTTTGATGTGGATTTGAATAACAAATGCAAGAATTTATACCCGCACTTCCAAAACAAATAAACCAAGAAAGTACACACTTCCCTGACAGCGAATCGGGTAAATTAAAATTAATCATAATAATTAATATCATCAACATTATTTGTTCTCGCTTTTGTTATTAGATGATATCAACAAGTTTAATTATTAAGTATAAATTAATTTAATTATTTTTGGAAAAACATTTTCATGGGTAGGTGTATTCAAGGATTAATTAAATTTGAAAACGGTGGAAGTTTATTTAATTATATTATAACAGTTAATACCAATAATCCGTATAGACTAAACACCAAAATGTCATGCGTTTAGTGAAGCTTTAATTGATAAACTCAATTAACTAACCTCTTACGTAACATCAATTAAAATTATAAATTTATTCAGTGTTGATAAGAGGAATAAGTTAGCGTTTATGTTAAAAATGGAAATTTTGAAAAACAAAAATAAAAATTAAAATGGCAAATCAATTTGTGTTTCTTTAGTCCTATTGTTTCGATTTATGATAGATATTTCGGTTTTTTTTTGTAGATAGTTGAAATAGTTTTAAATTATTGAAGTTTTCTTTTTAAATTTTCTCATGTAGATTACAAAAAAATATTTAAACATATCGTATCATAATTTTTAGTCTAAAAATTATATTGTTATTAATTTTTAGTCTAAAAATTATATGTTTACTATCAAGTTGCACTACATCGACCACATGTCTAGGGTTGCCACCCGTACTTTATAATAAAGTATTGTACGTTATTTTAGGTAATTGTACTCTATACTTTATGAGAAGAATAAAGTACACGAAAATACTTTATTTCGCATGATTTGATTTCTTAGGGATTTTGTATCTTTTCGTTAAACGAAATTTTTCTATTAGTGCTGAATCGATGTCGCAGACTCGCAGATGTCGCAAAATGTCCCGCTTTTTAGAAAATATCTGCATTTCCCCGGTATTTTTGTCAAAAATTCCAAATTACCTTATTATTTTTTAGTTTTACTAAAAAAAAAAAAAAGGTTGACCACACCCCCTTTAAAAAAAAATTCCGCTTGCGGCGAGCTTTTTTTTTTTGGTCCCGCTTTGTCTCAATGACAATGTGGTCACTTTATACATGCTTTATACTAATTTGATACAAACTGCAAAAAGCAATAAAAAATATGTTTTTAAACATAATAATAAAGAAAAATAAATTGTACTTTATTTTGATACTATGTACTTTTTTTTTCTTACCTATAATAACCAATGTACTTTAACTACAAAAAAAAAGGTGGCAACCCTACACATGTCGATAAATTAAAAAAAAATTATATTAATTTATTGTAAAAGCAAAAAGCCGATAAAAATATCGTATTTTAAAAATGAATGTCAAAGGCGTCATTGTGCTGAAAGAAAGAGGAGCTCTTCAAAAATGAAAATTTTCCTTTCTGACGATTTGTGCTAAAATTGAATTTCTGATTTTCTTATAGTATACCTACCTACATAAGTGTAGTATATTCGTAAGTAACATGAACTTTACCATTAATAAATTGAAAGTTCAATTTAAAATTTGGTTATAAATGTTGTAGTTAAAATTGTTACTAATTGAATAAACTTGAAGAGTACGCCAACCATTTGGAGGAAATTCAAACTCGACCCTTCAAAGTGGAGCTTTGATAAGGTAATTTTAGAAAAGGAATTATTTATTAGTTTTAATGCTGAAAATTTACATCAATAAGCTTCCAAATCAATCAGCAAGTACTAATCCTCATCAATAATTGATACATCGTTGCTAATGATACATCGTTAATAATAGGGAAAATATGCATTTGAATGCACCCCAAAGGACTTACCTCGACAAATTGGCCGGATAATGGCTTTTAGAAAATAAAATTATTATTTTTATTCTGAGAAAGTTACCATCATAGGACGTGATGTGATTGTGTTTATAGTGGAGTATTTTCAAGATTTTACTAAAGTAAAAAATTCGATATAAGCAAAAATAGTAGGTATGTAACAGATGACATGTCACCTTCGCTTCGTTGTACATTTTTAAACATCAATGAAATATTTATTTCAAGGTAAAAATTTATTTCGAATTGAGAAAATTAAAATTTGACATTTGGAGATTCTTTTATTCATTATTTGAGGCATAGATCTATGCGAGATTGCGACATTATTCTTTTAGTTTTTTCCACAGTCTGTTATCGCTATCGACTACATTTTTTATAATTTGCAACGTCACAAATACATGGTTGTGCAAAATCTATCGACATATAAAAACACCATATTTGAGTAATGGATTCAATTGTGTACTTCCCAAACGAATAGCAATTTCACAACCAAATTTCATATTTAGTACTTTTATATTGGGACTTAGAGTTGATTCGATTTTGATTAAAATTGGTAAACGGAAATTAAAAGTGGAAGTGACGCGTATGAATGGATTAACGAGTTGATACTGGCTTTCAAAAATTTGCTTTACAATCCAGGCGTCGCGTCGTGAGTATACTATGTAGTATGTACGTCGCACATGGGCGCCAAATTATAAGGGCGGATAATACCGGAGATAAATACATAAACATTAAAACACGAAAATATAACGTTTACTCATTTTATGAAATCCGTATTGAATTCATTACATTAAATATATAGTAAAGTCATGTGATGTCGACATCAGAATATTCCGATTTTTTGCTCAGTAAGGCCAAAGGCCGACATACAAAATTATTCTTTACTTTTAATGTATTTTCTGTTTTTAGTAAAAGTGATTTAAATTTTTCTTCTTCAAATAATGGAATTTAATTGAAAAATGCTTGAACGAATTTTTGATTAAATTTTGTTAATTGCTTAATTAAAAACTAATTAAAAATTATTGGAATGACATTTTCATTGTTTTTGTAATCGCCTTCGTTTACATTTTGGTTTAATTTTGTGGCAGATTTGTGGCAGTTTTGAATATGTAAATTAATATACTAAGGGCCAGTTTATCAAAATCTCTAGTTAAAGTGTTCGTTAGTTAACCAATAAGTAAAGTTACTTGCCGAATAAACCTTCTGGTAAGTAAAATGGGTTGATTACTTTAACTTTAACATTTTTAACTTTTGATTAACTACCGAAGAGATTACTTAACACTTAATGTTTAAACTAAGTAAACTAAAAAGAAAAAAGATATTGGTATCATTGTTGTGGTGTATTTAGTTAATTAACATCAGAAGTGGAATTATTAGCGGATAATCCAAAAAGATATAAAAAATTAATTAATTTGTCTATACAAGACAAAAATAGATATCGAATTTGGATACAAAATAAATAGAAATTGTCTATAGTAGCGTGGTCTAAAGTCTAAACAGTGCAATCTGATAGTAAACAAGGAGGAGTTAATTTTTCTCTTAGCTAAAACAAACTCCTTATAAAGATAGTATTAAAATACGGTGATATTTCGAAAATAAACAAACATATGCAAAAACGTAGAAAGAAAAGAAGGAATAATGGGATGTCATCGCCAAAGAATTCAACGCTGGTAGCAGTGGTTGTCTGGGGATTGTTTCAAGCTATGGGTAATTTCAACCCCTCAGCTGCTATGGGGAATTCTCGCTACAGTCGCGGCACCTAGCGGATTTAGTATTTTTAAGTGAATTTCTCGGCCACCTTAAATTATTTTTATATTGAAAATATAATTATTTGTGATTGGTCGGATTTTATTTAACTCCTACAAGTAAATTTAACAGCTGCTTGGACCGGCAAGTAAATATTATCTTACAGGTAAGTAAATTTATCTGACAAGTAAATTTTAACTAAACATTGATCAACCGAACTTGGGACACTAACTAGAGGTGGATAAACTGGTTCTAAATAATATGTATCTACTTATTAGTAAATAATGAAACATATTACCCGAATATTATGTAGAAATGTAAAATTTAGATTTTTTAATCTTTATTTGTTTTTATTAGTATACTTCTTCAATTGGGAGCAACATTTTCTATAATGGAAGAACTGAGTTAGTTGTTAAGAGAATTTATTGCTGTTATTATTATAGTACCTAAATATTTATTTTAGTATGAATTGGAAAACAAATAATTTGATAGATATGGCTGATCTGCATAAAACTGGCAAAAAAATGATTGTATAGGGTGTTTTTTTAGCTGCATGAGAACTTCAAAATGAAATAAAACATTAAAAATCTGACGGAATGTTTTGGTTATAATTTTTTTATGAAAGTACAGTTAAAGGCATTTATGATTTGAACATGACTTCCGGCATGTGACCACCACGACTAATGGTTACGAAGCGCATCCGTTCAGTCCAATTTTTGACCACTTTTTCCAATATTTCTGGCTTTATTTCATAAATGGCTTGCTGAATATTAGCCTCCAATGCTTCTAGAGTTGTTGGTTTGTTAGCATAAACCATGGATTTAACATACCCCCACAGAAAATAATCTGGAGGTGTCAAATCACACGATCTTGGAGGCCAATTGATAGGACCACGTTTTGAAATAATGTTGTCACCAAATTGTCCTTTCAATAAATTGATGGTTTCGTTGGCTGTGTGGCACGTAGCACCATCCTGTTGGAACCATAAGTTGTCAATGTTTAGCTCTTGAAGTTTTGGAAACAAAAATGTATTGAGCATGTGTCGATATCTCACACCATTCACCGTAACGGTAGCTCCTTCCTCATTTCGAAAGACATATGGACCAATGATGCCGTTGGCGTGTATTCCACACCAAACAGTCAATTTTAATGGATGCAATGGAGTCTCAAGATAATGTCCCGGATTGGTCTCACTCCATATACGGCAATTTTGTTTGTTCACATACCCATTTAACCAGAAATGTGCCTCGTCACTGAACAAAATTTTACGGTAAAAAAATGGATCCACTTCCAATTGGTTGTGAGCCCAATTTGGTAGCGTTGTTCAATGGTCAATCTATGCATTATCAAATGCCAAACCTTGCTAAACACAAATGTCAAAAAACTGTTTCCATAGCAATCTTGGTTCAATTGTTATCCCTATTGAAAGTTCTCATGCAGCTAAAAAAACACCCTATATAATGATGAAAATGATGTGTATACTAAAAGTATGCAATATATTAATTTGTTAGAAAGTTACTTTTCCCCTGTGTCACTTTACATTTAATAGATTGGTTTTCATTGTTTTGTTCATTTATTTCCAACAAAAAAGTTAGTTTCCGATAAACTTCCTACAGATAGCTTAATTAGGTTGATAGATAAACGAAATAAATGAATAGAACCAGGAAGTACCTGTTAGGTAAATTATAACAATAGAATTTTGTGAAGAGATTTTCTAACAAACAAATTTTGGATAAATTGCTGTTAAGAGTAAGGTGGGAGTTAGGTAAAGGTTTGGGGTTGATTTAGTTGTAAATAGGAGAATTTCAGAAAATAAATAATATATCCTTACTTATCAATATTAATAAACAACTTTTGTAACATATATTTATTACTGATTAATTCATTTAAGTTCTTTAAAGTTACATACTCGTACATTTATCAAAATCTAGAAGCATTTCTTCATTCAAATGCTCATAAAAAGATATTGATATACTTGTTTGAGTGAGTTATAGTGAGTATTTTTCGAACATTATCCGATTCGTGAAATTCCGTCTAAAAGGATTCTTAATGATCATTAACTTGGCTGTGTGTCGAAAATATAAAACAATTTTATCAATCTATAGTAAAAACTTTTTATTAACATCATGCTATGTCTTTTATCCAATACAATTAGTAAAATGAGCTCAAATTCTTTTATCTGCCTGATAAGTTTATTTGGAACTTTAACTGGAGGTTGATTTACTGATACTTACAGCAATAAGTAATTTAATAATTTAAATATTTACCCAATTTAGTTTGCTACATGCAAAAATAACGTACAATGCTGTCTCTGAAGCGTTGAATAACATTTAATTACGCGTTATTATTTGCGATCTCAGTTTAGTGGTTTCCCTAATTAACGTACAACTTTCTCTGTTCCAAAGGTTAAAAATGTTTAAAATATAATGAACCTCATAGTCACAAAGGTAATGGGAGAACACAGAATCTAACAAGTGGTAAACTCGCTCGCTATTACATATGAAAATATATCTTATCACATTATAATAAAATTTTACAGAGTCTTATATTACTATAACCTTTTAAAACAATTGAATTTCAATTTTAGCTAGCGTGGAAATTTTACTTCGTGAGGTTTATTACTTAATACCTATCTATCTCTTCCAAGATTTTCTTTTCAAAGTATACCACTTCTAACAAGCGATAAATATTTTATTCTTGAAGATAAGTAGGTGCTACATTAAAGTTATATTAATAATAAATTATACACCCCACCAAATAAGCCAATATAAATTTTATTATATCTTGTGCTATATTAAGTTTTATACACGGGCGTAGTGACATACTTTGCAAAGAGTTAACATTAAAGAATTATTATCCACTTGTAGAGATTCAAGTTGAGTGGTCTTGATCAGGACCGTAGCTAGCCTTTGGTCATCGGGATGTCCTTTGATTTTATAATTTTTCTTGTTAATTCTTTTAGTTAACGTCGTATCTTGATTATGGCAACTTTTGTTACAATGATTGGTAAGAAGTAAAAATTAATATGGGGGTCAGCAATGAAATACGCGAAATGTCATTTTTTGTATAAAAGTGAAGGGAACTTGTCATTCACATTTGAGGAAATTAATACACTCTTTTACCAGATTGAATCAATCCTCAATTCAAGACCTCTCATACCCCTATCCACAAATCCTCAAACTCATACTTGCTCATTTCCTTATGGGAGACTCACTAATGTCATTACCAGAACCATCACTTATTGAGATCAAACAAAATCGGCTCAAACGCTTTGAGATAGTTCAATAAATGCACCAGCGATTTTGGAAGTTGTGGTCTAAAGATTACTTGATGTTACTACAACCATGAGAAAAATGGCAACGTCATCCAAATTCATCAATTCAACCAGGCGCCCTCGTCATAATGTGCGAATCACAAGCACCTCCATGGGTGTGGCGCATCCCCTAGTAGCTTAAGATACTCAGCATCTTTTGTACAGTACAACCGATTAAGTTAAGCTGTTCTACAGGGCGCATACTTGCTTGTACTCAATAAATTATCAATAATCAACCATAACCATTTATTGCGTCTTGTTCTCAAAGAACACATCAGTTTTCTTGGTACATCAATCAAGAAATCAACTAATATGAATTATAATTATTTGAGAATACATAGATTTTTAATAATCTACAGGTAGATCTTAAATTTTTACTTCTTACAATTCACTATTCGCTGTGTGCATTCCTCCTGCTGCCTTCTGGTGGCTCAATAAAGAAAATGAATTGGGACTCTTTTTAAGGTTAAGGATTAACCAAAAATTAAGGATTTTTGAGTGAAATTTAAATTTAAGCTTTACTTAAGAGGTCCGTGGTTCATTGGTTTATATGCTAATCACATAAGGCATAGATAAAAAATAATAATTAATAGATAAATAAGTTTTTATTACGGCCACTCCGAACACTTCGATAGGTTTTCGTATCCTCTCTTCACCCACGCACATAGCGAATAACAAAAGCATCTGGTTGGATTTTATTCTTGTCTGATTTTAAACTTTATCAGATTGTTTTCTTACTTATCTTGACATTTTTTTAAAATTCTTTCATGGGACGTGAAATGCTTAAAATAGATGTAGTTAAACACAGTAAGTATAAAAAAATTATCTACATACTTGTGAGTACAATATAATATATTTCATTTCCAATTATATTCGCTCTTAAATAATCGAAGTTTAATATGAAAAGAAAGTGGAACCAATTCTTACGGAATAATTTGCATTTAAAATTAACCAAATAACAAAAATTCAATTAGCATTATATTTTAAAGCAAATCTGAAGTAATATTATGGTAATATCATAAAAATTGAGCAAAAACAAACTAATTTTATCTCTATTCCCACATTTATTTTATATTATCATAATTTCATAATATTGAACTTAATGCCAATTATTTAGCTTTAAGAATATACTTTCCTTAATTTACATTGGGACAAACATTTCAATGAAATTAACTTACAATGACGCAGAGTAGTCGTGTTCGTGTTAGTAAAATGGATGTAATCCGTTCCATTCCGATAAGAAAGAGAGTATTCAACCACAAATTTAAGAGGTAGAAAGAATTATTTACCCTCTTTAAAAGTAAAAGTGGATTTGCTTCCGAAGAATAATACTGTGCTGTGAAATTACTTTATACAAAAAAATCGATGCAAATAATAAATTATGCAGTTAGTTATAAAGATTACCAAGGACTGTACAAATTTTTTTGCATCAGTCTTATCATCGACATTAGTTAAACAAATGAAAACTCGATGAAAACTTTAAATTTATTTTCAAAGCCTGGAAAAATCGGAAAATTTTTGAATTGAAAACATTTTAACTTAACCGATGCCGTATCCTGTTTGCTTCAAATGATTTGAAGGATACAGTACGCCGCAGGAAAATATCAAATAAGCGAGTAAATTTTAATTTTCCGCCTTCAAAGTACTGATGTCAACTAAAACTTTGTCTCCTACTAATTTCATGCTTTACGCACAGCTGTGGGCAAAAGCAAAAGATGAGGATATTTAAAAAGGTTATATGTCCAGTAATGTCCTTTGTGGGGGTTCGCCTCTGATCATAAAATGAAACAGAACAAAACCACACAAATTTCGTCACAAATCACCAAATTCACACAGCGGTTCAAGCCCCGCGATCAATTTCACGTAGAAATCAAACTCACTGGACAACTGGGCAACTACGACATCCAAGATTTCCCGAACATCAAGAGTTCAAAGAATATTCTCGCTCTGCGGCCCCACTAAGTATCTCGTCATGTTGAAAGACGTTAACAATCTTCTTTATTCTAGACCAAAAGTCCGAATTCCCCATGATTATAATTTATTGTTAACCAACCAGGAGAAGCTAACTTAACAACTTCGCTACCAAGAAATCAAGATAAGTCCCTCAGACAAAATTGTATATAATATATTTTCTTTTGGAGAATTCGCCAATCGAATGATGGTTGATGTAGCATTTATTTTCTTTGTTTCTTGTTATGATGATGAACTGAGCGGTTAAATTTACACATGCAGGAGCATCTCCATGGCATTCCGGAGCGAACCACCTACCGCACTTCGGTTTTCTCCCCCCCCCCATACGGAATAACTCAAACCGACTTGACGAAAACTGATTGAGAAATGTCCAATCAAGACCAACATTTTGCTAAACTAAAAATTTAAAATAGTCGTACGATTGTAAGAATTTTTATCCAATCGGTAAATCCAGAAAAGACATGTCTTCCACGACGACGTATTCACGTTGAACCTACGGCTATGTCTCCGAACATAATATCCTCGAAGCCTCTCCATCAATTTTCTTAACCCTATCAACGCGGATATTAAAAATTAAATTCTATTTTTTATTACATAAACGAGAAAATAGGATAGAAAAAATAAAATAAAATCTATGCGTCCTAACGAGATGATTTCAAAAGTTATAAAGACGTAAAATTAATTCTAGAGAAAACGACGCAAAATTAATTCTTACTGTGTTGCTTACTTACGGCTGGGAGGTATTTCATACCCTCATACCTCCCGGTTTTCCTATTGTTTATTTTTAAAAGTACCCTCAGGTCAGAAAAAGATTGTTTCAACAATATAAACTATTTAATACTTAATTTTACTTGATATTTTAATTATTTTAATTATAAAGTAATTATGTCACATAATTTTAAGGTATAAAGTATCATATATGCAGGTCCTAATTAACCAATTAAAAAGTTATTGGCAGCACAATAACTGACAATTATCGGGAAAAAGTTTTCCACTAGAAAATATTATTTATGTTTTCGTGAAAGCAAGAATTACATTTTAAGACTGATAAATTTGAAATAACTTCACCAAAATATGATATATAAATTGACATTGATTGACATCAATTTGAAGTAATTTTCACTAAACATCAAATTTTATAGCTTGTGGTTATAGACTTGCATGTAAAAAAAATTAAATGATGCAATAAATTGTGCCAATAAACAAAAATCTTAGCCAAAATGCATTGAAGAATATATTTTACAATAAGACTGTAAAGTTTGGTTCCCACATAATATTATAGCTTGTATTTCAATTTTTAAATTTAATTTCGGGTGTAAACCAAAACTTTACGGTTCTTGACGCTGCGGTGGATACGCTTAAGATTTTAGTTATTGAATAGGAGTGAGCGTAAGTTTGTAGTTTTAGAAAATGGCATCCATACAATATTATTTCTTTAATTTAAAAAAAAACTTTAAGCATAGATGGAATAATAAAAATAATTTTAACAGTACTTAAATAAGCACAAAAATATTTGAATCTAAACTGGAAAAATTTTTTGAGCGGATTATATTGCAGGGATGCAATATCGAACACCTAAGTAAACTGCAGACGGTAATAATTAATAGGAAAGCAGTTTTAAATTGCTTATTTTGATTGCTTTAACCGGGATGAGTATCCTGACCGAGCTTCGTCTGGTTTTATTTTACTGTGTGTATTTGATTAATGCTTTTGACTATTATTGTAAAGTTTATTTACTGTGCTCTAGTTATTTATTTTTCCTTAGCCTTCGTACTTTCAGGCATCATCATGAGACAATCAGATATTCACTGCTAACCTAACCCTCTCATAATTTCATAAAACTTTTAACAAGCAATTAAAGTTAACGGATGAATTCTATTGGTGTATAAGTACTAACGGACATTTGAGTCGTTAAAAGATTTATAAAACCAGGCACTAGTCTGTAACCCTGTCATAAATTGTTGCGCACTTGAACCCAATCGTAGTTTTTTGTTTGTTTGTATTATAATCGTTTGTAATTTTATTTATTTATTTACTTGTTTTTATACTTTAAAAGCTTAATAAATTAACACAGAAAAGAATAATACGGTGTAACTACACCATTTCAAGCTTTAATTCAGAAAGCATCAATTGTAAATCAGATTAACTAGTACTTTTGGCCTCATGGCCACCCTTCTAATTAACTGTGAGAGACCGTTCGAAATAAATTTTAACCCTTCTGGCTAGCTCTGCGATGCTGCTCGGTATTCGACCTCGTACAATTCTCTGCTTAGGTAATGGCGAGGCAGAAAATATTGACTAATCTGAACTGAAATTGATGCTTTCTGAATTAAACCTTGAAATGGTGTAATGCCCAATAAAGTTTACGCCTTAAAACCAATTGTTTTGGATTTTTAAGGGATCATTTTATGCTATTTTCCCCTATCCCTAAATAAAGCGGTTTAAAGCCCTATAAATATAATATGAATTTATTTATAACTTAACTTAATAAAATATTATTTAATTTCAGATTATTGATTTGGCTATCTCTCATACGTTAAAAATATCATTAATCAAAGGCATTCTAAATGCGTTTCACTTGAAATCTCGATTAATACCAATTTTGGTACCCATCAATGAAAATAAAATAAAAAGCTTGTATGGAAGTTCATCAACGTCTGTTTGGGTTAAAATTCCGATTTAAATTCTAGACGGTTATTTTGAAAGCTAATCTTTTTAACATAAAGTTTTTATTCTAAGTAATTACTCACATTTAACTATGCTTTCAATTTTGTGAGATTTATAAGAAACGTGAGACTGAAAAATGTACATAGGGATTTAGAAGGACTTTAGTGTTAGGAGGAAGTTATTAAAATGAAACTGCAGATTAATCTAGCTGATCATTAATTTCAGAAAACTGACGGTTGGCAGCTTCATAAAATGCATACTTATTAAACGTAATTAAGAGTCCTTTTACTTTTAAAATGTTAGTTTTTAACTTAATTTGGTGGCCTGGGAACAAATAAGTAAATGACATCGTTAGCGCAAAAGCATGATAATAATGACTTGTCACGCGTGGTTGCATACACAACTTTTCTGCTTCAGTTCGAAAAAAAATCATAAAAGTAAGATTTTATTTATGAACAGATTTGTGATTTTGAAACAATGTTGTAGCGGCAACAATCTACAAAATATAGTTTACGTATTTTGAACACGAAAGTCGTAAAATAGAACATAAATTCTTCATAACCATTAAGAGAGGGTAAGGTGGTAAAATACTATTTTTTTATTTTGCTTCTAAAATAAAATCATTCTCATTACGATACGCAATCGCGTATTGAAGAGGACTTTATTATAAGACGCAATTTTTTGGTTTAAAAGGTTGGTAACATAAACGCCATTGAAAATTAAAACGAATAATATGTAAGGGAAATTAAATGCCTTACGACACGGCAAAACCAGGGATCAGTCCTTTTCACCTTAGACCAGTGGCCGACTAGCTAAATACAGTGGAGATGGCGTGGTAGATTGAGAGGGCGCCACCAGCAAAAAATATCAGCGACGACTCACCTAAAACCGATAGTATTCGTTGGAAAAGACTTACTGATTCACAAGTCGTCCCGTAATGGACTTACACACTAATAGAAAATCAAAACAAAACTTTAATAGACGAAAGCCATATTTAATGAATTTTGAATTTTAAAATACTCATATTTTAAAGGAATAATACAAATGTTTTTTAAAAACAATTTATTAGTTGCAGTTTTTTTATTGCGTTTTTTTAACTTTTGTGCGATCTTTGACCCAAACTTTATAAGTTTTCAAATTTCACAATTGGTTTTAAAAGTTTATTATTTTACAGAAATGAACTTTTTACTACGACAACATAATTAATAGCAAAACGCTGATATTTGTATTTAAAATTATAAATAAACTTTACTACAAGAAAATTGTAGGGGAAGAAAGTAATTACGTAGGTATACGTATAATTTAGGAAAGAGATGTAATTTATTTAGTAGTTAAAAAAGTTTAAAAGGGTATGGACAAAAAGCCATACTTTTTTTATTATAAAATATAAAGGATTCCGGTTCTTTAAAGAATCTAATAAGTTTGTCATGAAAGATACCAATTTAAAAAATTTAGGGGTTAATGTTTGAACGTTATATTTAAATTTCTTAGTTATGAATTGCTCGTGATAGTAATTCAATAAGATATTTTAAAATGTATTAAGTTATAATTAAATTATTTATATAATTTTATTGAGCTTTCAAACGTGGATACGTCTTTCGCCAGAATAATGTAATATATTATTGTAATGTTATCGTCTACCCGCACACAAGAAAAATGCCCCTTGCTCATGAACTGCAAGTGTCGAATGAACTCAGCTCTATAGTCCGTCGAGTGAAAACTACCACAAGTGATTTTCTATGTTATCGACTGTGTTTATTTTACAGGTAGAATAACAACAACAAAAAATTGTCCATGCTGTGAATTGGTTTGATCACAAAAATAATTTAAATTCACATAATATGTAATTGAGTTATCGTGTAGAATACCTACTAATTTAAAAGGTAAATAGCAATCAATGTACATCATAAAATTATTTTATAATACAAATTTACGTTAATCACGTGGACGATTGATCGAAGAAAAATATCGAGTTTTCACGATAACCATTGTTGGTTTTATTCGCTCCCGTTTGTTTACTTCCCAGAGTAATAATTTGAGTGACGACTGAGATCGACAGATGAATATAGGAGTAGACGTTGGACTTGTTCGATGTTCCACTCTAGCACCAATTGCTTGTCTCGTAGTAGGTAAAATTACTTGTCGCACTTTGTCATATTAAAAAATTTTCAAAATAAAATTTTTCGAAACTGTTAACTTTGTTTATCGTAGCAATTAATCGTTGGAACTGTCAATCTACGGGTGTGTCAAATTGACCCAAAGTGAGTGCTTCTTGGAGCTCTTCCAAAAGTCAACTGACTCAAATTGTTTGAGATCCTCCTTTTATAGATTTTATAAAACACCGCCTATTCTAATTGATTCTAACTTTTTCCAAAATTTTCAAATTCAGGCTAAGGTGATGTTGACTTTTTTTTAAATCATCACCAAACTTAATGAATTGTGGTGGACATTTAAAACTCCTTTACTTATTTTTAAAATAAGCGATGCAAAATTGAGAACTGCCAGAGAAACACGATAATTACAAATATCGAAAATTCATATTTCTGGCCCGAATCTCCTGTTTAAATATTATGGATCACGTCCATTGTGTTATTTAAATTGTTTTGACACTTCATTTTCTATCTGAAAATTGTTATTTTGTCCAGTTGATGTTAATATTTAAGATTTACGGTTATTATTAGTAGATATTATGCAGTATTATTTTTATTTCCTAATTTATTTTTTAAAGTTTTTGGTACATAACAATTAAAAAAGATTGATAATCCACTGGATTTAGATTTCATTATGGGAGCAAGATAACCTCGCACGCACTAGGGCCTCTAAATCGGACCCATTGTACAATCTTCGATTTACCACAGCGCCAACGTGTGAATGTTTGAACTTTGAATGTTGAACGGCGATCACATCACATAAAATAACGATCACAATTTAACGTCGAACTTGGATTGAATCTCTAGAAATATTTCCTCAATGACTTGAATCCACAAAATTCCCCCCAAAAAGATTTATATCCTTCATCCTCATTTTTGGCTGGTGTACAATTCTCTACCAGAAGGTAGAGGTCTGAATCAAACAGTTATATCCATGCGAAAAAAAGCTGTTTAGCTCGAGCAAACTTCATTCTTCTCGTAATTAGTACGAAAAAGTAACTATTTTCCAACGAGAATAAGTAGTAAAAGTAACCTTTTACCAATGATATAATGCTTTTACGCACGGCTTTAAAAAAATTATTTGGTAAACGATCTAGACATTTCTAGTACTTACTCCAAAATTACTATTATTATTCTACAGCGTATATTCGAATGA
This sequence comes from Rhagonycha lutea, assembly GCA_958510855.1. NCBI lineage: Eukaryota > Metazoa > Arthropoda > Insecta > Coleoptera > Cantharidae > Rhagonycha > Rhagonycha lutea. The sequence goes on along the minus strand of OY294040.1, from coordinate 12,914,593 downwards.
TAATTTTAGCAAATGAATTTTAAATGAATAAAAGCAAAGATTAATTATTGCGAAAGCTTAGGTATATTATCGTATAGTCACTAATTGCTACTTTTATAAAGAAGTTGTATCTCAGTAAGATTAATTACTATCTCAAGTTTGGGTTAAGTCGGAAAGAAATATTTACTGAAATGTCTTGAGATTATTGTGATTTCTTTGTAAGTCAATTAGAAAATTAATTTTCTTCAAAACACGGTAAGAAAATTTTGAAATGCTGTTTCTACTCAAATATTTTGCGTCATAGTTTTTATTTCCAAAAAATAATATACTAAAATATGTATTCATTAATAGAGACCAAACAGATACGACACAGGTTGGTAATGTAATTTAATGAATATAAGTTCTTTTTCCTTTTTTGACGAGTACGTTTATTTTTCTAATTTATGTTTCATATTTTGATAAATACGAATAAAAATACGCAGATAAAAACAAAAAATGTTTAATTTAAGAAGTTATATATTTTTGAACTTATTTATTTGACTTGACCATTATATTTTTGTTCTATCAAATTATTTTCTGGTTTTTTATATCTCCGAAGTCTTACAGGTTACAGCTAACAAAAGAATTTCTAATTTTTTATGCTTACCATAAATATAATATTCTCTGTTCGGACGTTTTTACATTTATTTAATATATTTTACAGTGTAGCAATTACTTTAATTTATTTTACATTGTATCATTAATTTCAAAAACGTTAGCAACTAATGTTTGTTTATCTAGTTAGTTTTTTACATCTCAAATAGACAAGTCATGTTTTTATTTATTCAAAATATGTATCAATATTACTTGTTAATAAACTACTAATTCATTTTACCAATTACAGTGCAACTCAAACTACTAATCATTTATTTTACCAATTACAGTGCAATTAAAATTATGCATGTACTATCATGCAACTACAAATTCTAGATATAAAATAGAATTAAAAAAGTGTCAACAAGGCAGCAATCTCTTCATTCTCGAAGGAAATATATTAATAATTATTATTAAATTAATACACCAACATTTCAAATATTTAAAAGGGTCAAACCAAGAAACATTTTCAAAATGATTTAAGAAAATAATGTCTTTAAAAGTTATTTCTTTGTAAAATTTTTGTGTTACAATTTTAATTTCTAACTAAAGTTAGAAGTGGAATGTTTAGTTAGAAGCGTATCGTTGAGTTTAGGTTTAGATCATCTCCATCGCTAACTACGAGTTGGTGATATGATAAGCAGGACCAACGCGATTAAAACAGTGCCACCTGATTAATGCGAACTGGTGGAATTACTACTTAAGCAGCCGAGCTACTAGAAAGTCAACTGGAGGATATCAAGTTACATCCATGTGAGGTAGAAAAGGCGAAAGTTAGCATCAGTGGACGCAAAAGTGCCCAGTGTAACTCAAATTGTGTAAAATTGTATCACATTGTAACAAATTTTTGCATTTATTATTTAGTTCCTCCTTGCATTGCATTTCATAATATTGCAACGAATTACAAAAATTCGTTACATTAGTTATGATCTATGTAAATATTCTCAACTATAATTTTCGTTATTTGTTTGTATTAAAGGTATTATATTTTTATCAGTATAAATAGTATCAATCGAAAGAGATTTTTTACACGATTAAAGATATACCCAACATTTGATATTTTTGGTGTTTAATAAATTAATGGTCGTTAATACTAAAAAAGTAAAGTTATCGATTTTCAAACAATCAGACCTGTTTTGGAAAACAAAAAATCAAAAAATGAATTATTTTGATCTGTAAATGTAAAAAATTAGACTTACTTTGGAAAAATAATAACACCTACAAATTACTTTGACAGATGAGAATTACCATATTTTACGTAATTTTTGAAAATGGAATGTCCACTAACCAATTTAATCAAGTAGTGTATAAATAGAGATACTTCATTAGAGCTGATCTTGAATAAAAATAATATATAAATAAATAATAAGTATTTTTTAAAAAGTAGACAAGCTAAAAATAAAATAAAATTTTTGGCAATAACTTACCTAGCATATCAAATGTATGATAAATTACTTCAAGGTCATAACTTAAATATTATGTATTAGATTTTCTAAATATATAAAATTCAAGTCACCACGTACTGATTGCTAGCAAAGTATCTTACTTCTCGTTTAGCTTCTGAAATTTGTATATATATACAGATGTAGAGTAGTACTGAAATCGACAATGTACGAATCACCTTAATTAATTATACAGGGACTGTGTAATTAAGTATTATTCTAAAAAGTCAGATTTAGAGATATATTATCACGAATTTATATTGCAAAGCCAAGAACAATCGATCGGCTTAAAGGTTCATCTGAATAATAGATTATATAAATATATTATTTATGTTGTTAAATTCCAATTAATTAAGAGCTTTAGTAATAAATAGAGACAGGATAGTTAGGCAAAATAAAACCTCAAAAAAGGCAGGCAAAAAGGCATTAAAAACAAGCAAAAAAGGCAAAATAAAAGGCAAAAAGGTACAAAAATGGCAAAAACGATTTTTCAACAAAAATCATACAAATTCAAATTAATTCTCTTTATTTTTGTACCAACTTGTTACCAGAAGTTTTTCGATATTATCTACAGCATCTTAAATTTGTTCTTCTGTCACTCAAAATTTGTTTGAATGTGGAGAACGATCTCTCCACGTCGCAAGACATGCTAGGGGCAAATTTCAATGAACTTATCTGATCTGGAGTTAGCTCTAAATCAATATCGTCATTCGAAATTCCTTGATGTATTTTAGAAATTTCCTGTATAATTTTATACGATGGATTTTTTTCTAAAACATTATATTAATTTTTCATTAAATTTTTTCCCTATAGTGTCGATTCTCTGCTTCACTGGAAAGCTAACAATAACATCTAATAAGTCAGTTTGGAATTCGTCAAATAAGCATAACGTCGCCGAATCGTAGTAATGTGATAACGCGCGCTTCATAATCGAATGGAGAAGAGGTTTTGTTTTACTAATTACGTCTAGCATAACTGGATTATTTCAAGAATCGGATTCTACCGATTAGTAGAATTTGAATTTAAAAATTTAATAATTAAATATAACATTTAGAAATTATTAAATAAAATTAAGAAATAAATTTTAAAAAAGCAAAAAAGAAATATTTTGGTTCAAAAAGCACAAAAAAGGCAAAAACAACCGCAAAATAGGTGAAAAAGGCAAAAAAAGACTGGAACCCCCCCCCAAAAAGGCAAAAAAGGCAAAACAAAAAATGAATTTTTGAATAATACATGCTCTGAAACGGATTTTAAATTGGGTCTGCCTGAAATATTTCAATTTAAAAAAAAAAGGCATTTTGCCTAACTATCCTGTCTCTAGTAATAAATCATTAAATTACATTGGTACAATTGGCCCTAAGAAAGTTAAATCTGAGTACTCTAATATTGCCAAGAGATTAACTACAAATATGACTGTCTTCTTTTATTGTCAAAATTTTAGCGAATTCCATTAACAGATGTTTGGAATACAATGTAACACAAATCCTGTCCTCGATGGGAACAAATCCCATTTATTTATAATGATTATTATGTGAAGCCCCAAATGAAGTAAAATTGTTGATAAATTGCTGCCAAGCCACAACGAGTGTTTTACGATCCATTCTGACTATTTTGAGAGTTGCTTATTTGCACATAATGAGAGGAGAGGAGGCGGACCTACTAGGTATTATATCGTCCTATAACCGCAAACGCTGCAAATTCGGTTTGCAATATTTCCAGAGTAGAATGTAGTAGCTTATGAGGCAGCTATATTTGTATCACCCTGTACAGGTGTGCGTTTCATCTACTTTTGTAATTCACAAATTGGTCGATGTTGATGGTTGACAACAAATTTTCCTGTTGTAAATTTTAGAACCCTTCAAGTTTAGCTTTATTATGAAGGTTTGTTATGCCAGTTGTGTACATAAATAATTGCGTAAATTGAATCAACCGAAACTTAATTGCTACTACACTTTTCAAAGAAAGTCCCACATCCTAGAATCTCAGATGTCCCAAATTCGCATTGTACTGTTATTCCGTGCTATTCACCATCGTGCAAGCTATTATCTAACGTTGAAAAGATTACAATTTTCGGTTAAAGTGTGTGTCTTAATGTCAATGAATAAATCCCTGGGACAATTATTGAAAGAAAAGGTTTCCGACATGAGCCAAAACTACTTTCTTTAGGGACAACTTGCTTAAAAAATAAAATTCAAACACATAAAATATTTAAGGTTAGAATCAAAGTTTTGACAGTCACTGCTACCTATGATTCGACTTGCGTTGCGTGCATTTGTATTGCAAAAGTTTTGCAGAACTTTTTTATCCTTTTTTTTATCTTTTTCCTAATAGTTACATTTTGGTTTTTTATTGTAAGTCAACTATTAACGATCAAGGGCTTTTCGATCCCTGTCGGAATATTGCCACTTCTTTTGAAGTCTTCACAATCCATTTCACGAAGTGGATTACTCCTCTTTTGCTACTATTTTTACTACAACTTTTCACCACAGCGTGTGGATGTCCATTAGAAGGCCGAGCTAAGAAATTCTGTGAAGCCCGCGATTTGAACCCAGAATTTCCGCTCTGTAACTCAACCAGCGATCACATCACTCCACTGATGTGTATTTTATCATTAGTATAATATATTCAATTTTTTTGGATGAGCACTTTATTGTTGCTTGTATATTGTTAACGCGTAATAATCTAATAATTAATAATACACAGAGGATCTATCAAAACCATTTCATAAAGAATATATAATTTACTATCGAAATGATTATTATCTAATACCTGTTCGCAGAATAAGAGCCTTCGGCCTTAAATTTATTTATTTGATATATTATATAAAATTAATTGTGACAAATTTAATGAACATAGATACAATAGCATGCATAATTCCTTACCGATATTATGTATAGGGTATCTAATCTCCATAATTATCAATTAATTTTGTCTTTGTTTGATCTACGTAAACGTTATCAAATTTGATGATCAACTTTTATTTTGCTAATTTTTGTTAAACTTTTTGTTTTGTATAACTTTAATTATTATCAGTATATTAGTGTGTGTTTATTTTTTCTTTATTTGTTGTTTGGATGACTAAATACAGTAGAGTTAATAATCTATAATGAAAGATGCTCAATTCTATTTCTATCACTAACGCTTCGCATTTTATAACATACACTTTTTATAATAATAATTGAATTTAGGATTTAAGTAATCATTTCAACTAATTGTACAATAAACTATTAATACAAATGTATAAAATGACATGGAAATTTTAGTCAAAAACCCAAAATGTCATAAAGAATACATTTCTTTGTAGCATTAGAAAATTTTCATTTTAATTTATGTTAAGTTGGCACTATTATTTTCTATTATAAAATTTCATATTTATATGAGGTAAGCTTAATTTCTTATCTCCAGGGTTTTAATGATAAGTTAGTTTCTGAATTTAAAAACAAAACAATTTGAATAAATTTTTACAAAGTTACATTTTACTGTGATTTTTACCCTCAAGTCATATTAAACAAATTTATAATTTTATAAATTTGTTTTATATTATTTTGTAAAACTTTTTGTAACAAGTTATTAAAAACTGAAATCAATAAACGTAACATAAACTATGACAACGTTCTTTCGTTTTATTTTTATTATTTATTAAATTTAAAAACTTACGTTTAAATTATATTTCCCTTTTGAAGTCTAATGGATGAAGATATAACTACATGACATATAAACTGAAAAAACGGAAAATAAAAATGTTTGAAAACAATTTTTGAAATAATTCATGTCAAAATGATAAGTAAAAATAATGTGAGTGCCTACTATGAAAATTATATAATATAGCTGGATACCCGGCTTCGCCCGGGGTTTTATATAAAATAAAATACTTTTTAGCGTGTATATAGAAAGAATTTATGTTAGTGAATTACTAATTAATTGTTCTTAATTACTTCTAGTTTCGAAATTTATTCAATTCCTCCAGTGGATGCAAGTTAAATAATTTACCGTTCTTTCGCCTTGTGTTTGAAGCCATGTAGTCCTATTTTTGCAAAATTTGTTATGAACGACCTCTTGTGTAATTTTTTTGGTACACGTGATTTTGAGTTACCATTCCTAATATTATACGTAGATGATATCTTGACGTCGATTCCTTCTAATAAAATACAATTTTGTCTTTACACATTTAATAATTTGGATAAATTACTGTGTTTTACCCATAAGATGGAATCTGATGGTATTATTCCATTTTTAAATCTATATATTAGTCGGTAAGAATATCGATGGCTCTCTTATACCGATTTATATAGAAAACCTACATCAACAAAGAAACTTTTTAATTTTAATTCGGCGCAACTTTTGAACCAAAAAATGAGTGTGGTTAGAGCATAAAACATAAAATGCTAACTTGTGTCAGCCCTACATTTAGACGTGTAAGATTATATGATTTGAAGGCGCAGTTATTGATGCAATATTGTTCATTATTACCGAAGCCCTCACCAGTACCCACTATAGTGTAACAAATTTTTTCATTTGTTATTTAATTCCTCCTTGAATTGCATTCCTCGATGTGGTCCTGCATTTTATTGAAAAGCAATCTTGTATTGCAGGCACTTTGTGGGCAGATAGTTGATTATTTGAACTCTTTAGCCTAGGAATTTTGAAATACCTTTAGTCTCCCAACGCCAACAATAGCGGAAGTACGCTATTTCACAACAATTTTGTTAAGTGCCGATAGTTTGCATGGATAAATATTATTTTTGGGCTAACGTCACTATTTTTTGTGCCAAGTGGTTTAAAACAAGTAGCTCCGATGTTGTGTGGTGTTTTTAGCTCCCGTGTAAACATCTGGTGATAGGAGAGATGCAGTTTATGGTGCACAAATAGTATGATAACATCCGACTCCATTAGATTAGCGACGTTCTTGGTTGTTGATTACAACATAACCTCAAACTAATATGTCACAAATTTTGATCAAGTGTCCTCTGTCGAAAATTAACAAGTGTTCCAGAGTTTCACCTTTTGAAGCCATACGTTGGAAAGCGATTGGAAACGAGTACCTGTCACCATTATAAGGTTGTAAACTTATAATAGCACTTACGTAAGTAAATTTTATCTTTTCCAATTCGTGTGAACCGTCGCGTCGTGTCATTTTGGTCCTTGTGTTTCAATTTTGGGTAACCGTTAGAGATCACTGTGTTGTTTTGGGTGCATATTAATTTGAGGTGGGTGCACTTTTTGATTACGACACCATATTTATCATTTACTACTCTGTGCATATTTTTGCGGAGTCCATACATGGCAATTCGACACATGAAAGGACAATCGGCATTCTGGATTATCAGAACACCTAATTGAAAATAACCATTTCTCCTCATTTTTAAATGGAGAACCTAATTATTCTACGAGGACTTTTCTTATATTATAAGCTTATATCTGAATAAATCTGAATAATATAAATAAATAAACAGATATTGGCTATAATGGCTTTTTAATATAGGATTTGCTATTACAAAATAATATTTTGAGGTGATGTCATTTTATGTTGCTCTGATATCTTCAAATAAATTTTGTTGGTAAATATCCGAATAATAATTATTATTATAGAACACATTCTATTATTTTTATTTTAACTTTCTTTTATTTTATCTCGCCCACGCCACGTATTATTTCACTGGTATAATAAATTTTTCATATTAATTACTTTTTAGTTATCAAAACTCCATAATTCACTTTTTATAAGTAATTAAAATCCTGCTGTAATTATTTCGGTATAACAAAATTAATAAAATATTGACGACAAAATACCTACGCCTACGGTAATTTATTATTAAATTTTTTCAATTTTTTGCAATTACTGGTATTCTTGCTGTAAAATATTTCTGGACCACCGGAATTCTCATACTTGAATGCAACAACAACAAATAACTCTTGATTACACTGGTTAACAAAATCAAACTTTTTTTAATCATCACCAATGTAAATAAATTTTTCTGAACCAATTTTTTTTGCCCTGATTTCAAATCTCTAATTATATAGATATTTTCTAGCACGTCGAGATATTTAGTTACGAGAGTTCTTAAATTTTGATGGATAAAACTAAAACACATTAATGATGAAATATAATAACGTCTGATTAAAAGTTGTAGTTGACCAGTATTATTTAGTGAGGGTCTAAATTTAGAAGATCAAATCCACAACAAACACAATTTTGTATTTCTAATTTTTCTGAACCGGCCGGTTTCATAAAAACTTCTCTGATCGTCGATTAGTTGACCCTTCAATAATTTTAACAAGCTGTTAATGTTGAAAATGAAAAATTGGTTCAAAGAGGAACTAAACTATGGAATTATGGAAAGTAAATAAAACATTTTACATTATTTATGTGCTACTGGTGCAATCGACTTTAACTAATTTATCTATATTTTCCACAGACAATTTTAAGTTATGTAAAAAAATTGATAGCTTAAAGTTTCTGATAAAAGAAAGACGAATTATTTAACATTTTGTAATCCTAAAGAGACTTCTACAATTTTATGTATATCCTAACAGGTGAAGTAAAGCTGAATCTTCCCATAAGTTTCATCGTTACATCGATTCTGTACTTACTAACCGTTAATATTATTTCGAAATAAAATAGAAACAGAATAAATTTTTACTAATTCTCATAATGAAAATTATACATTTTTGTGTAATATAAAAAAATGTATATAGCTCAAAGTTTTGTATGTATAAAGTTTTCACATTTTGAAAACATTCAAAATAACAGCTTGTAGAATGAACGAACTAAAATAATAAATGAAAATTATCTTTAAATTGTTACCGGGTATGGTCTACTTTCTAGTTCCGCATGGTCTAATTAATTTTCAAAAAATTGTGACTAATTTTACTTGATCAACCGAGATATTATGTATATTTAAATTGTTTAGTTGTTAACTCGTGATAATAAATTAATTGGTATATTTTAGACAATTTTATCAGTTAAATAAATTAAATTAAGAATATATTTTTATTAAGCTTTCAAGCACCTGTATGATCTTCATCAGAATAATACATAATAGACTGTTCAAATAAACACATAATCCTCCTACTACATCGGTTGCAATATTCCGTACGCAAATATTTAGGTACCTATATCCGATCCCTGCTACCTTACAAAGTTAACATTCATGCGAAAATGATGAATTATCTATTAAAAACATAAAACTTTTATTTGATGCTCCAACCTGAATATATTTCCAAAAAGTTCAAAAGTTCCAAAAAGTAAACCGATTATATTCGATTTAGATAAAATCCCAAATAAGTATGAAATTCAAATTGTGTAAAAATTCAATTTGTATCAGATGAACCGACAAATTAACTTGTTATAAATTCTAATAAAATTGTCTCTCCGGAAATATAATAAATAACGTTTTCGTTTATTATTCCTACCCGCAGCCGGAAAAGGACAACGGAAGTAGATGAAAGCAATTGCACAGCTTTATAAAATGTTTTAGTATTTTTGTACAATTTAAAAAGTTTGTGCTGTTTGCACTGTTTTTAGAATAAAAATGAATAATTTATAGTTTTGCCTATATCAATAATAAAACCAAATACGGGTAGTGCAAATATTGCATTTAAACCCAAGGTTGATTAATTTTAAGTTGTTTTATAATATCTATCTGAGAATAAAGAACAATAAATTGCGTTATGACATTCCGAGTCTGAGTTTAGTAGTAATAAGGAATGCGTTTTCTTATTATGAAGGTGTATTATTGCGATGTCTTCTCGTTGGGCGCCGATTTTTTATATTATATAATATGTGCGATGTCCTCGCCTTTTTAATATATATCTAATTTATTCTTATACTTAAAAATTGTGAATTTATTATTTTTTTAATAATTCACTTTAAATGATGTAGATGTGGATTCGTATTGCTTAATAATAAATTTCCCTAAGTGAATACGATAATCTACTTAAAAATTGATTGAATTCCAAATAAAACCATATTTATTTGTGTCTTCTTTCACTATTCGATATTACAATTGCTATTGATAGTACAATTTCTTTTGTGGTTAGTTTTCTACATTCATATAAATTAGTTTTCAAACACACGTGAGAAATAATCCTCGTTGATATCGCTAACAAACAATGGAATTTTTATTTTATTCCTCACGATGTTGCTTTCTCGGACATGTCACTCCAATTCTCTATAACTATTAATTTAATTTAAACATATAAAATTAGCATCAAATAACGTTGTACCAAAAGTCACGATTTTATCTCGATATTTCTTCATTTTTGTTTTGGTTAAAAATAATCAAAATATATTCAAATTAAGTTAAAAATCTCAGGTTATTGGAATTGCAATGAAACTAAACGTTTGCTAGTCAACTGTTTCGGTCATTTAATATTAAACCATCATCGGGACTGAAAAAAGGAAGAGAAGAGAAGATATTACCGGAAAGAACATTAAAAATTAATATAATCTCACACTTACCAAACAAAATAAGATTTGAAAATGTTATTAAATTAAAAACGCGAATTAGAAATCGAAAATTAAAATAGAACTAATAAATAAAATTTGATTATAATTATAAAACTGTGAGTAAAAATTTAACTAAATGTCAATTTTGAAAAGTAAATTTTGACTGAAAAATAGTTGAAAAATCTAATGTAAAATAATCATTAAAAATGCAAAATAAAGTGAGTGTGAGACCAACTAACAAAGCTCAACAATAAACTGAAAGAAACAATAGAAAAGGGGGAAAAAAAAAAAAAAAAAAAAAAAATTAAATATACATCAAGAAAACATATTAAAATTAAACAATGATACCTTATAAAGAACAAACAGTATCTTAAAATTAGTTACAAAAGGGGGGGGGGGTTTAAGGAGGACGAACCTCTATTTTCCGTAGGTAAGATCTTAGTAAGTTTTTATATCCGACATTGATATAACCATAATCAGTTTGTTTATTCATGTTGTTCTCTGAAGTTGATATGTAAGCAGCTTCCAGAAATGTTCTTTTTTGATAGTTAGGTTCAAGATTAAGGATGTTAACATCAGTAAGATCAAAATGGTGTAAACCTATAGACATATGTTCAGCCAAACCCGTTTTCTTCGAACCAGTTCTTATGTCATATTGGTGTTGCTTGATTCTGGTTAGTAGTTTTTGTTTTGTTTGACCAATATATAAAGAATCACAGTTACATTTAACACTATATATAAGGTTATTATTATCTAAGGTAGGTAGTTTGTCCTTTGTCCTTGAAAATAACAGTCTACCAAGTGAAAACCGATTACTAAAAACTAAAAACACTTTGCTGTTCCTTAGAGATGCACTCAATATACTATAAATCCTCTTAGACAACCAAGGATGGTATGTGATTTTACAAAATTTGTTTGGAATGGATTCATCTAACTGAGGAACAATAGTAGTGATGCGACGTATATTGTTTTTGAACAAAGCACAATCAATCAATCTAGCAGGGAAACCATTCTTCAAAAGTTGTGATTTAAACTCAAGAAGTCTAGTAACAACCATGTTTACAGGAACGCAGTTAATTATTCTATTTTTTAATGCAAAAACAACACTCATTTTTTGCTTAAGTGGGTGGGCAGAGTTAAAATTAAGAAGCCTATCTGTGGAGGAAGGTTTTCGGTACACATCAGTACTTAAACTACCATCATTGTGTTTCTCTATTAATAAATCCAAATAGGGAATTTTATTGTTGGATTCTAACTCGTATGTAAATTTAAGTAACGTATCAAAAGAGTTAAAAATTGATAAACAATTATCAAGCTCATGGGATGGTACTGCAGTTAAAATGTCATCTACATATAACAATAAAAAGGGGAGATCAAATTTTAACATACCGAAAAAGTTAAAAAGTAAATCATTCATAACAAAGTTAGAAAAAATGGGGCTACAAGGGTCACCCATGGCTGAACCCACTAATTGAGAATAAAATTGACCTTGGAAACTGAAATAGCTGTTATCAAATATATTGGAAACCATCTCCATGAACATAACGGATGGTATGGTAGTAAATTGAGAGATTATGTCCCAGTTGTTAATAAGTGATTTAATTACTGACTCCTTTGAGATGTTAGTGAATAGTGATACGGCATCAAAAGAGACCAACACATAATCTTCTGGTAAGTTAGTTTGTAAGATCTTCTCTTTAGCCTCCATCGTATTTTTGACATTAAAAGGAAAAATGGTATAGCGTTCTTCAATATGTTGTTAATAAATTTTGCTAAATTGATGGAAGGGGAATCCAAACAACTAATGACAGGTCTCAAAGGGACACCAACCTTGTGAGCTTTAGGCAAACCATAAGCTCTTGGAAATAATGAGTTGTATTTGGTTAATGATTTCCTGGTATTAATATCTATGTAACCATTATCATGTAATTTTTTAATAATTTTATTAAATTTGCCTTGAATGGAGGTAGTAGGGTTACCAGGTAGTTTTTTGTACGTAGTTATATTATTAAATAACTCATTCATTTTTTCTATATATTCATCTTTATGTATAATCACAGTTGAATTGCCTTTGTCAGCTTTTATAACTAAAAGATTGGGGTTGTTATTTAGAAACTTTCTAGCGGTCCAAACTTGTTTAGCAAATAGATCTATAGTATTAGATCTGTTACAAAAATTATGTGTTATATTAATGAGTTTGCCTCTAAGTAACTCTCTTTCACTATCAGGGATAGTTATACAAGTTAAAGCATATTCAATTTCAGAAAGATAGTTAAACATAGGAAACTCCTTAAGTGATGGTAAAATTGAGAATTTTGGGCCCAAGGATACCGTCTTCATCACTACTTCAGGTATTTGGGTATTAGTACAATTCAAAACCCAATTAACATCACCTAAAACTTCTGACTGTTGTTGATTGTAACATAAGGTTCGAAATTTATCACATTGTCGGCCTCTAACAATGTTAAATAAACCTTCGGAGTGACATCAATGTCGGATATAAAAACTTACTAAGATCTTACCTACGGAAAATAGAGGTTCGTCCTCCTTAAACCCCCCCCCCTTTTGTAACTAATTTTAAGATACTGTTTGTTCTTTATAAGGTATCATTGTTTAATTTTAATATGTTTTCTTGATGTATATTTAATTTTTTTTTTTTTTTTTTTTTTTTTTCCCCTTTTCTATTGTTTCTTTCAGTTTATTGTTGAGCTTTGTTAGTTGGTCTCACACTCACTTTATTTTGCATTTTTAATGATTATTTTACATTAGATTTTTCAACTATTTTTCAGTCAAAATTTACTTTTCAAAATTGACATTTAGTTAAATTTTTACTCACAGTTTTATAATTATAATCAAATTTTATTTATTAGTTCTATTTTAATTTTCGATTTCTAATTCGCGTTTTTAATTTAATAACATTTTCAAATCTTATTTTGTTTGGTAAGTGTGAGATTATATTAATTTTTAATGTTCTTTCCGGTAATATCTTCTCTTCTCTTCCTTTTTTCAGTCCCGATGATGGTTTAATATTAAATGACCGAAACAGTTGACTAGCAAACGTTTAGTTTCATTGCAATTCCAATAACCTGAGATTTTTAACTTAATTAAAATTGCATTGGATGAGATTTTTTAACTATATATTCAAATATTTTATTTAAATTGTAAAACATATTATTAACTCATCGGCGGATTTGCGCAGCTCAAAAATGCTTTGTCGGTGACACATTTGTTTCTAATAAAGTTTTTTACAAAGACAAGACACAACAAAGTATTTCCAACAAAACAAAGTGTCAGAAAATTATTCGAAGATATTTGATTGTAGTTGTTGTCGTTTAACAGGTGATATATTAACCAGGAATTTGCATATATTTTCTTGTCATTGATAAATGGAATCACAATAATTTTGTGCCGTAATAATACTCAAATATTTATACGCGTATAATTTATAATTTATTTATTAAAACAGGTTTTAAAACTTTTTTGCGGAATATTTGACTGTAACAGACTGACGGATCATAACAGTAACAAATTTGACAGCAATTTCAACATTACCTTAATATGTAATGTATGTAATTATTCAAAAGTTCTTAAAGTAATGAATTTACCATGTTCAGCGTTCATGGCCGAGTATTAGTCTGAAAGTTTCATAAAATCAATACTAAAATATTTTTACTTTTTTAATACAATTTTTGAATAACAATAATTCAGTAAATAAATGTTTGGGCCAGAAATGTACGCATTCAAATATGACTTTAAATTAAAAAATTAAATTAATTGCTTTTTTAAATAAAATAAAGAAAATTTATTCATTTCAGAACAAAGCTTGAACAAATTACTTGTCGATATATGAAATTTAATTTCTGTAATTATCAGGTCATTTTGTCTTTAACTTCTCACATTGAACTTTGTCAAATGATGTCATTTAAATATTTATAAGCTTTCAAGTGCTCACGCACCCTTCGTCAAATTAAAAATTAAAATAATTAAAATATAACAATTATTGAGTTTCGAATTTAATTTTATTTACATGTAATTTTTTTTAATGAATTGTGGATTTTTACACAAATAGTGAATGTTTCAAATAAAAGGTTATATAGATTACCGAAGTTCAAACCTTAAACTTTAACTTATTAGTTCCTAAAGTATGTCGTATAATATCTGTTGCTGACACGAAAAATACCAAAAAATATAAGTAATGACCTAAATCTAATCAAAGATATTTAATTGGAAATAAAAAATGTTCGAAATTTCTTATTCAAAAATTGATTTATTATCGGAATTTTGGAAACAATATATTGCATCATTAATATTTAAGGGACTGAAATTGGGGTACCATATTATTTACGTTACTGTTGAAGTAATATTATTCTAGCGCAATCTTCTCAAGGGAAGGATGGAGAAAAGAGTAATAGTTCTTCACAATTACATTTTGAGGCTTTGTTAAAACCGCTATTCGGTTTTAATTTTCACAGCTTAATTCGTTTTAGCAGTCTGGTAATTCATTAAGAATTTTAAATGTTCCTTACGACGTCAAGTTTTAATTCGAATTAAATTTGACATTTTCATTAGTCTCATGAATTTTCACTAGATTCAAGTTAAAGTGTTGCGATGTTCTTTATTTTTAATAAAAAAGACACCTAAATGTAGCTCGTGTTAAATTGTTCTCGAGGTACGATAAAAATAGTTGACCTTCCAAATGATAATTAAGTTTTTTGTCAAGGTTTATAGGTCATCAGGAACGAAGCTATATTATCCAACTTTGTGAGCTTTTATTTCTAAAGCTGTGGGAAATTACCTACAGAAGGTAGACTAGTCAATATAAGAAGTTTAACAAAAAGAATCCCAAAACATCGTAAGATGTTTATACAAACCATAAAAATTAGTAACAATTGCAATCATGAATTATTCAACAAATATAGGACGCATAATATCAACAAAAGTATGAAACGTATTATATCCATTAAAACTAATTGGTATGAAAAATCCAAAAAACTTTACACATGATTCCATTTAAAAAGCTTCCACAATACAGCGAACTTTGATATTGATATTCTTGATTTTATAAAAATTTCACAAAAACAGTGATTTATAATATTTTTCTTTACTTCAACGAATTGTAGCATTTCAAATGCTATTATTTATATTTTGGCTGAAATCTATGCATCACCCTGTGTGCGTTTCAAACACGCGCAATCGTATATTGAATTTTGAAAATTTGTCAAATTTCATTCTTCTGCTTATCTGCATGAAAGATAGAAGTTTCATTTTTCGTTGTGTGCAGTTTTATGTTTTTAAAAGCCACAAATTGTTAGTTTATTGAAGTATTCTTTTTTTATTTTACCTTCTGTGCTACATTTGTGGGTAAGATTGCATTATTTTCTATCATAAGCGGAAGTTTGACTTTGATAAATTTTAGCTTTTTCGTACTACCACGTTAATTTTCTGTGACGTCAATTTTTGGTTTCCAATTTTAATTATGGTTTTCTGAGCGGGTGCACATGGTGATCAGTAGCCCGATTGTCCATCTGGCTGTTTTTATCCACCAACCATATGGTTATTTGTATGGATATGGGCCAGCAGTTTGGTTATCTTGTTTCCACCTGTGATAACCTTGATTCCTGCGTCGAACCATCTGTGGCAGCCATTTTTAACGATGTTGGGATTTCGTTTTTGGGTTCACCATTCCCGTATGAGATCAATGGAGAGGGCAGGACTGATCAACATTCATTTATCCCCAGCTTCACCGCAGTTTTGCGTTTTTGATTAAGAAGTGGTGTGATAAGTTTGTCACTTTGGCCGTCTCCTTTGACGATTTATCCGTACTTTTTGGGAAGACATGCGAGCTCCATTCCAACATCGAGGGATTTCTTGTCGCAGCGGTAGCGTGAGCCTATACCAATATTCCATCTCTAGTGGTTAGGACAGCACCAACGACGTAGGATGGCTGGAAAACCATTAATTAGTTTTTTTTGGAAGCGCATTTAGAAGATTTGCTTTTCTTAATTAATTACATCGACATTGAGATGCTATACCGTTCGCAGGTGAATTGATTCTTGTTTAATTGTGCAGTTTTTGTTATTTTTAGCTTTACACCTGAAACTCAGTTTAAACGATGAACCATTAATATTCCAGAGGTTCCAAAAGAATTGAGATGTTGAATCGGACGGATTGAGGTGGAAGGGTAAGTTAGAAAGCAATTGCTGTATTTAATTTTACTTGATGATATCTCTTGCGAATGTGTTTTTTGCATTTAATTTTACCAACGTTTTATGTCTGCGTTGGGCAATCTCCTGGATGCGCGGATTATTTTTGTGAGTTGTCTTCATATGGCAACTCATCTGTATTTTATTTTTTTGATTTGATTGTCCCAAGGTATCCCCTCAGGGTATCTTGGATTTCACTTGCTTTGTTATGTGTTTTGTGTCTCCTATTGGAGTTTTGGAATCAAATATTGTCAACTCCAGCTTTATCTATACTTTGTTCTTTAAATAAAATCAACTCTTATTTAGTTCCGTATTTTATTTAGAGGACTGGCGCCCGAAATGGTTTTTTCTTAGTTAGTTGCCAATTGATCGCCTGAGCCAACGGAAGAACCTACGAACCGCGTCCGCGCGACCCATGTTCTGGCACTGGACGGGGGTGTAATCCCTTTAGCTGGCCTGTCTACCATTCCATTCGTAGACCAGCGGGGAAGTGGCCCAAATAAGAGCAATTTGCGTTACAGAATTCTTTCAGATTTTTTAACAATTGGGATTAAAAAAACTAATTTAATCACGAAATTATTTCATAATAATCAAAACAAGAAAGGTTAGATTCATTTCATTTTCCCATTTACGTAGTAAAGGAAAGTACTGCAATTACAATTTCGATTCACAGGTATCAATTTGATCGTGAACGAGTTTGTTTTGGACAATGTGGACAATTTTTCACAACTTGAAATTTTGCATACTAGTTTGAAGAAACTTTGATTGAAATCCCTTCTCTGAAATCTCTATTTGTTTCGTTACTTTGATCTTCAATGACGCCCATGAATGAATTAACGAGATTCCTTTCTTATCAAAATTTTCCTTATAAAAAAAGACAGATTATTAAATGGTGATTCGAAATACAAACTGACTTTTGTTAGACCTACGAACTGACAATGGGGAGAGGATATGACATACCTTTCGATTATTTACTTAAGACGCAGGAGATTTTAATAATTAAATTCTAAAATAAATTAAATAATAAAGGGGTAAATTGAAACTTACTATGGGACATTAAATCTAGCCAAAATAAATTATCGAATTTCTCATAGAAAATCAGATTATTAAATAATTTATTAAGATATAAAGATTTTGCTTTACTCTTCGATATAGCAGAGATGATAGGATTCTTTTTGCGTTGATCTAAAACAAAACCTAAAGAGCCAAAGAACAAAATCAAAGCGATTGTGTTTCATATATTACAGTAGTTACGAATATCTCTGCTTCAGACTTCAAATATAATCCTTTGACGTTTTCTATCTTATTTATCCGATACTTAGTCGTCATAAATATAAGCTTGGTAGTAAAAAGATGAGTAGAGTACAGAAGTAAAGTATGCATTATTTATGACACACTAGAATTATTGCGAAATAGCGCAGGAGGTGACGAATCGATGAAGCGATAGCTTTAGAAGTTTGCAAAACTCAGGACTATTTCCTGCCTTATTATCAAATTGCATAAAGCCCGTGTGACACTTGTTCAAATTTCTTACGAAAATAGTTACCCAATACGCTGAGAAATTTCTAATTTGTCAACAAAATTTTTCACAAAAGTTAAAATATTTAAATTGACCTGAACTGAAGCTATAAACCAAAATCTGTCACTAAACTTTGATACCAACTCGAAACAGATGTGTAAAGCGGCGTTAACAATGAATTGGGTTCTTGCCTTTGTTTCGGTAGAAAGCTAGCAAGAGTCAATCAAAATGAACAACTTTTTAATCATAGAAAAGGAGAGAAGAATATGCTTTAATCTAATTATTGGCGCTTGCCAGCTTTCTACCGAAGCAAGGCAAGTCCCCACTTCATTGTGAACGCCGCTTTAGGCAACCTGATTATTACAATATACAATATATTGTATATACAATATACAATATTACTATTTACAAAAATGCATGTAATTTTTTAATTTTATCTCTAAAGATTTCAACCCTAAAACTGACAAGGTAAAAGTCCGGACCTGAATCACTTAGAGAATCTATGTATATGGAATAGTTATTGATGACAAATTGTAGTCATAAACCAAGATGGTCATGAGATGGTCATTGCCTTGCAGCTAACGCAGTTGGATGCGAATGCGGGGTACCGGGTTCAAACCTGGGGAGAGTCAAACTTTCTTATGCCAAGTCTCCGTGCTTCAGAGGGCACGTTAAGCCGGCGGTCCCCCTAAGTTGACGAATTGCCACCGTTAACGAAAAGCAGCGTTATAGGCACATCTGAAGGTTAGCCTAGCAAGCTGTAACTGGATGTAAAACAACTATAGTCCAAAAATCGATATGCGGACTACTCACGAACCCGTCTGGCCAGCGTGGTGAGTTATGGCCAAAACCTCCATTACTGGAGAGGCCTATGGTGCAGGAGTGAACTAGGGTAGGTTGAAGAAGAAACCAAAAAATGAACTTGAAAACACCATAAAACAGTTAGGTGCGACAAATTAGAACCAGATGTGCTGTGTATGCCTTATTGAATTGATATCGACAGGTCTATGCACCCTGCATCCATTTTTCGTAAAATATTTCAGAAAATAGAACTGGTTTTATATGAATTAGTTAAAGAATTCGTTAAGAAATTTCTCAGTAAAATATTCTGTTTTACACGCAACAAAATTAGTTAGGAAATTTCTCAACGAATTGGCCAACTATTTTGGTAAGAAATTTGTACAAGTGTCACACGGGTTTTACATATCCAAACCACACAGAAGATAAAGAACAACAAAAATTCCATACAGGAATGCTATCTCCTATCTCCTCTCCTTATCTACCAACATTTCAAAATAAAGCAATGAACTGCGCGCTCAGTATATGAATTTAACATCCAATCGAATAATCAATCTCGCACCAAATAAAAAATAAATTTGAACGAAAAACATGAGGGTAGGTTAATTCCCAAAGAGAATAGAAGCAACAAGCAGTCTGCAGTAAGATAAGATGTCCATGACGCAAATGCTGAGCTAAAAGATTTCAACTATAGGTACGTCGAATTTATTTTATTTTTATTTGACGTAATCAACAGTTTATCTCACTTAAAATTGACAGGAGTTTTTTATTTGTTATTTGCCGACTAAATGAAATCGACAGGTTTAAACATTAATACATTTAGTACTAGAGGATGTTGAGTTAGCTAATTTGACATGGAAGAAGGTGCGACGTGAATCTAATTTGTTAGGTGTAGTTATGGAATAAAATAAAATATTGATGATGAGGAGTTTAGACAAAACTCTAAAGCTTAACTGGGACTTATACAAATTCTTTACTTATACGAAATGTTACGGTAGAAGATGTAAAACATATTTCAATATTGATTGAGCTACTCCAACTGTTAAGTGTTTTTTAATACAGAAAGTTAAAACCTTTTATATAAAATTAAATGAAAGCTTTCATTTGAAGTAATTTAAGAAGGTTTGTGTGGAAAACGTTAAAATTTGGATGTATTAATATCAATTCCTATTACAGATATTGAAACCACATACGCGGTTATGTTATAATGTAAATGAAAATTAATGGAGAAGATCACAAACAAAGCTGTTTTAAAAAATATTGTATTCCACTGCAGAAAATGATTTATGAGCAATGGTTTACAAAGACAAAGAAGATGTTTATTACAAAATTAACTTTTTTGGGAAACATTTGGCAATGATGGTGCTTAAGCTGGCAGATTCGTGAGTAGTACAATCCCGTATTCTCCAAAACTAACAAAACGAGAGCATAAGAAAATGTAAATAATTCTGAAACTTTGGTAACAAGCAATTTTGGAAAAACATTCAAAAGTTATTTTTTTCATCAACTTCACGGTTCCAAAAATATGAATTTTATATTATTTTAAAATCGATAACCAAATAACATTAAAATCAAATTTCAAGATTTGGAGATACACAGGAGTAAATATTTAAAAAAGTGTATTTTATGTTATTCTCTTGAAATTCTTTTTAAATTTTCAATTATTTTCTAACTTAACTTAAATTAAATTTAATAACTAATTATTGGTATATTTTAAAATATATCATATATAAATATATAGTACTTATAAAAAATATTTATCAAAAACTCAAATGGGGTTGTTCCTTAACTCACGATCATCAAGACTTTATTATAATCTACAACTAACATCAAACGTCAAGATCCAAGATAAAGACTTAAAATTTATGTTTCAAGATAATTTACGTTTTAAATCTGCATATCTCTTACGATGTACTTGTTTACAAATTAGAACATCCGATGATAGCAATAACCTAAAATCCTTGCCATGAAACTTCAGTTTTACGTCATTCTAATCTAACCAATAATGGAAACTGTTTTGCTAAACTACACAATATTAAATTTCCGCGGTAGGAACTTTATTGCTTCTAAAATTTGATATTTATTGTTTACTTACGTTAATTTCGAAATTTGTAGTTAAAGTTAAAACATTAAATTTTTTAAAGAACTTGTTTATTTCACTGAAACAAAATTACACGTGGAAAAGAAATTTGAACATTGTAAAACCCCAAAAATAATATAATCTCATTTAATCAAAAAAGAAGAGAGTTGATGTCCTTA
This sequence comes from Rhagonycha lutea, assembly GCA_958510855.1. Classification (NCBI taxonomy): domain Eukaryota; kingdom Metazoa; phylum Arthropoda; class Insecta; order Coleoptera; family Cantharidae; genus Rhagonycha; species Rhagonycha lutea. The sequence continues at coordinate 12,893,311 of OY294040.1, read as the reverse complement.
AATTATTGTATCGAAACAAAACCATTCTTTGTGCAAGGAATTATAATCGTCCTTGTAAATCAAAAGTCCCTTTGTTCTACAAGGTTAACTCTCTGCAGGATTTACAGATGCCTACAGGAGATTTTCTCATTGCGTAAGATTATTTATTCATATTATGCTAATAAAATGAAATAATTAAAGTAGAGAACCGATAGATTTACATTTTTCCAATTTGTAACTAACTTCAAAAAAACACGAGTAATGAAAATAATCGGCTATATCAGACTTAGCAAAACTTTCTTCATACAAATACCTATAATTTTTCTGTAAAATTAATGAGGAGGATTGGTATGGTTTCATGTATAGGTACTTACCATGATTATATTTAATTATGTTGATCATTATAGATATAAATTATTAAATTTTGTTTACGAAACAACAAATCATAGCAACACTTTATATTATGTCTTTGTTGCCAGAAGGAAAAAGCTAATGTTTTCGACAAAAGTAAAATTTTTTTTCAGAAATCCATTGCTGCGCATTTTTAAAATGAAAATATTTTCAATTTTACATCTTTCATTAATTTACTAATTACTAACTTGAATATTTATCCATAATTGGATATAAAATTTCAAATCAATTTAAAAAAAGGAAATCAGCTATCGGATTTCTAAAAAATTGGACGGCTGTAAAATAAAGTTAGCTTTATTTTGTTCTATGGGGAACAACGTCATTTAAAGTTATCTTATAACTTCTTTCTGTATTTCCAATTGAAAATTTAACAACAGAAAAGTCGGCGTTTTCCATCATAAATTTTTTTTAATACATTTATAATGGATTTAATCAAATTTAACACCAATCTTGGTAAAAAAATATTATGAACGGTTACTTGAGATGTAATTTAGCGTAATACTTAAAATTCGATTATAAATTTGAAATAAAATAATTATGTTGAATGTCTGTTCTTGACAATTAATTTTTTAAAGTTAAGAGTAGCTCAAGACAACAAAATGAATATAATAAGTGGTGGTAAAAGAAGGTGGTCTAAAGGTAATTATCATTTCCATGTTTTTCATCCATTTTTGCTGTGCTTTTTAATTTTTCTTGGTATTTTTTTAATAGAAACTTTTTAGGAAAGTGAAATTTTGCTATAAAAATGATAAACGAAAGCTACAATTTTCACCTATTACCTTTGTATATGAATGATCATCTGTTGTTCTGGAGATATACTCTTTATTTAATGATTGTACCAAGATTTTTCCAAGAAAATTCGTCAAATAATTCTTATTTTGCTTGCTTTTATTTAGAAAGTTTCAAAATGACTCGCAATCGGTGAACTTCGGAAGCAGCTTGCAATCGTACTTGCGTTTGCGGGATTTAGTTCTTACGTTTTATTTATAGAGCTTTTTGTAGTGTTTCGATCTCACTGGGTTATTAGGTCGAAAAATTTGGTTATGTAAGTAAAGTAAACTTTTTTGCTTGAGGAGGCGATATATTGTACTCTACCACCCGATTATAAAATAATTTGTGAAATTGATGGGGTAAAAATCGTGGTGATAGATGTAACACTTTATTTTTTGACTTGTTCATAGCTCAAGATACAATTTTGACTCTCTTGATTATTTTATGCTGTATAAATTTGTCAGGCGCCAATGCGGAACTTCCTCACATAAAATGATTTTAAAAATGAAATAAACTTCTTTGAAACGGAAATATAATTTAATTTTATGAAAGGATTTTTCGTCTTATTTACAGTAAACAACACCTTTGCTATTATTTTGGGTTTTATTATACAAATTATGATTAACCAAATTACCTTTGTTTTAAAGTTGCAATTTAAACGTTTAATATTATTAATCTTTCTATAAAATACAACGCTCAACGGGAAAGAATTTTAAAATTAACAAAAACAAAATTTTATTACTGGCAACGAAATTTTAAGGATATTTTTTCCACAGTGACTAGGAGGAGCTACTGTGCAGAAACGAATATTCGGTATTTCGAGTATATGTTGGTATTCGTATTAATTGGTGGAATTGCGTGTCACGCGTTCTCCTTCCACATCTACTGCTCAAGAGTTTGGCTCCTCCTAGTCACTAAGGAAAAAATTCACTCTAATACAACCAATACAACGCAGTATTAAAATTATTCCAAAAATATTATTAAAATTGTGTTTTAAAACCATCCAAATGTTATTAAACAATTTGGGAATTATTATTTGAAGTTTATTTCGCGTGAGGTGGGTAAAAATTGGTTTTATTGTCACTAATTTTAATTTCTTCTTCTTCCTTTCCAAGTATAGGCAGTGTTTGCCCGTTCCGACTTCATAGATCTCGCCAACGGTTTCTTGGGCGTCCGACATCTATTCTCCCTTTCGTGTTATACGAAAGGATCTTCTTAGGGATTATGATTTCCAGTTTTCTCTATATTCCGAGATTTGTCTTATTCCATCCATTTCTCTGCAGCCTTTAGTTCGTCTCATCAATGTCATTTCAGCCGCTTGCATTTTTGATTCCTCTCTCTGGGATGGTACCCATGTTTGGCATCCATACCGAGGTCTCGGTCGAAACCTATGTCACATCCCGGAAAGTTGAAGTGGGATAGCTCTTCTATAGATTGATCTTCTATCACAATTTTGAAATTTTGAAATGCCATAACTTTTATGTTTTTAACATTTTAACTTTTTTTTATTAATGTGTCCCTACTTATCCGTATCCCTGAGCCGATGTTATCTTTCCATTCTATTATCATGTCGTCGTTAAGACTGCACCCTTGTCTTAGACCTTTGTTAGTTGTTATTTTATTTGTACCTGTGTCTATTTGTGATGTGTTTTTGCATAAATTTTTTATGGCAGAGATTAGGAGTTTGGCATAACCTCACTTTCGCAACACTGCTATGAATTTTCGTCGATTGATGGTCTTCGTCTTTCCATTATTTCTTTTACTGGAAAAACATTGCCACTGCATGATCTGTCCTTTCTAAAACCCGTTTTGTTCTTCCCATATAACGACTTCTGCTATCTTCTGGATTCTCTTATTAATAATTTTCGTAGATATCTTGTATGCGCTATCCAGAAGTTTTCGATAGTTTTGACAGTTTCTTCATTTCATAGCTTTAATTTCATAACCTTGAAATTTAAATTTGTGATTGTACCTTAAAGTTTAGGAAAACTTCTTGCATTTGCTTAGTAATGATGTAAATCAATATAACATCATTGATGTAGGGGAGGAAGGCGTGAAATTTTCACGATACAAAAATTTCACAGAAGGACGCTCGTTTCCTGGACAATTTTGAAGACGTTTCTTCAGCTTTCCAATACTTGAAAACAATCTCGAACATTCGAGGACACTGATGCGATGATTTATTATTATATTATTTATAAACAACAAATCTTTAGAGCCCCACATTTCGTGTATGCTCCGTTCTGAAGCCATCTTGGGAGAGAGCGTTCTTGTCATACCATTCAGGCAAACACAAACTCAAGAGGTCCTCAAAATTATTAGTAAACTTCTTTAACACGTGAGCAAATTATTATATTAAACGGGATTTAAAAGCTGACTTCTATTGGTTAGATCTATTTATCGCTTTGTAGAAAATTTACTGAAATTGTCAAATTTTCACGGGCAAATTTTAAAAAACTTTTACATAAATTCCATAAATTCATGTTTTTTTTACATTCTCTACCCACTTGCACGTTTTATCTCATATTATTTTTAATATTGTCAATATTTGAAATTTTCCTATTTTGTTAACAAAATATTTACTTTATAAACTTTTATGTTCTCAATACATCATGTTTAATAATAATTTTTTCAAAATTAATTACATTAAAGAGGAAGCCACACTTTACTTTCGTATTTAAAAAATTAAAATCAGTACTACAAAAAATTATGAAGTTAATTGCCAAGACCCCACTTCATTGCGAACGCTGCTTAAATGGATAGTAAATTTATGACATATAATTTAGCAGATTAACCTGTGCTGTTGATACTATTTTTTTCACTCAGCCTTTTCATAGGATCATTTCCTGGGTTTCATTCGGCTTTTCAAGTAGACCATTTAATTTTTAAACGGTTATTTTAACGAAGTAATTAATCCCCTTGGAGACGAAAATTAAAATTAAAAATTTTGTTTTAATTTTAATTAAAAGGTGTTGAATTTTTAAATCAAGTTTGAGAGCTACCGAACCCAACTGAGTTAAACTAATGTGTAATGATTTAAACCCAACGACGTGGATAAGTTCAATTAACGATGTTTTGCTAATTAATTTTGCTAAGAATATTCTAGATTAAAAAAGTTATGATGAAAATCCCCTTGTTATTAAATTTAAAATTATGCAATTTATTAAAACGTCGAGTCGCGTCGTGGTAATTTTTCCGGATGAAATCGAATAGAAGTTCAAGAAAAAGCTTCCCGTTTTAACTGGTTTTTTTATTTTCTGTATTAAAAATATAGGAATACATAATACACAGTAGGATTTATTAAGACATCCAAAACTTCAACCTTTCTTTTTTCAAGTTTATTATTATATTTACATAACTTTATTAAAAAATTATATGTTATCAAACGTCTTCAACGTACTATATTTACTTGGGCTCTTTTATTTTTATCTTTTTACACAAAAGGTTATAAACAAAACTGTCTTATCATATAATTTAACTCATTGTTTTTAAATAGCAGTAAAATTTTTATCATATTTTAATTTAAACAAGATTCTTAATCAAATAAAATTTTTGCATTCCTACAGCAGGTATTCAAAAGACAATGACCAAAAGCTAAAGCAATAATTAAAATTAAGCTCTCGAGAATGCACTGTTCTCAAAACTAATCGAAAATTTGTCTATTATTTTTAAATAAACCGCTATGCTAATTATTATTATTATTTAAATCAGGACGCCTCAAACTTTTGATATCGTATCCCCTAAATTTGGAAAATAATTTTAATGCTCCCTTTTCTTCTCGCATTATGATAAACTAAAAGTTCCATAATAGGAATTAACCCCTAACAAAATTGTACGACCCCCTGGAGGCCAAGGTTTACAGTTTGAGAAGCACCGATTTAAATAACTGTATTATTTTTTAAAAATTACACATCAACAAAATTATAATTTATTAAGATAAATATTATACTTACCAAATATTAATAAGGTTAAATCGGAGACGGCTAAATTGAATAAATAGTAATTGGTTGCTGTATGTAACGAAGGATGTCGTATTATAACAACACAAACGCTTATATTACCTACTAGTCCTGTAATAAATATAAGGACATTTACAACCGTTAATGGGATTGCAACTTCTAGAGGCAATTGTTTTGGACCTCTTTCATTTTCTAAAAACAACCAAACTGACGTATTTTCGTCATCAATATAATCACTATCGGAAATTAGAAAATCCATTTTCTCAAATTAGTTTATTATAAGTACTAGCCACCGTTATTCAATTTCACTTTTTATTAAAACAAATTGTAACTTTCATGTTTAATAAAACTTTTAGTGAAGATCAACATTAAATTTTAAATCTTGTCCAAAGTTTATTTTTAAAATGGGCGATCAACTTTGAAAACTTTCGTTTGAATTTACAAAATATTTTTGAAAGCTTTGAATTTTTTGAAAAGCAAGGAAACAAAATTATTTTTAAGTGTTATCAGATATCACTGAACTATGTGATACGTAACTAATTATCACTTTGTTACAATTTATGAATATTCTGCATCTGGGTGAAGCGCTCGAACGCAACTAACGCTTTGTGCGGAATCCTGGTAATGATCTCAGCGACTCCGTGTTTCACAATCATCGCATCGTTTTCGACTCCCGCATTATGCTCGCTTGATAATTATGATAACTTTTTATTGTATCGCTGCTTAGTAAACTGGCAAATATTTATTTTAAAAGCATCAAGTTATAATTAACCGCCCCCAAACAACCTGTTAAAAATGTTATATTCGTAATATTCTGCGAAGATTTTTACGTCTTATTGAACTTGAATAGCCTTTCATTCATTAACTCTGTCGGGAAAAAAATGGCATTTGTATAAATGTAAGTAAAATTTCCAACCTGAATAGTAAAGATCATCTGACTACACTAAAACTGCTCGTGTGGAAAATGTATAGAAGAACGAGGGCGAGACAGGTGGGCAGGCACCCAAGACAGAAATTGATTTTGCTGAATTACTTTGATGTCACATTTTTTATTACAACAAAAACATTCCATAATTCCCACTTTTTACATCAAAATTTTGTTAACATGACAACGTACAATTTCTAGGTTTAACTATAACCATAGTAGTGGTTTGATGTGATCGTTGGTTGAGTTACAGAGCGGAAATTGTAGGTTTCAATAGCCGACTTCACGGAACTTTGAAGCTCGACATTTCGGTCAATATTGACATACTATGAATTTAAGAAGTGGTTCTATATTTACATCAGCTTGGCCAATTGACAAGACGTTTATGCCAAAAAAAGAGAGAAAGAAAAGTTAGGATATGCATAATAACTTGAAATGTGGCTAATTTGTATGTAAAGCTCTCTACAGAACGAAAAAGTTTTGAAGGAAATTAACATGAAAAATTACTGACGAATACTGCAATGATTTTTATTTTTTAGAATCCAATTTGTTAATTTAAAACAAATTATGGAAAGTTTCTGTTATTTTTTCAGTTATACAAGCGAAAATTAATATGTAGATGTGTGTATATTGTAAATATATGCCATCGTCGCGCTGAGGCGACGCGACCAGAGTGGCAGCGTCGGCTTCGCGTTAAGTCACGCAGGAGTATTGTTGATTGATAACCCAGATAGATTCAGACTCTGACGCTCTGTTGACGCTATAGATAAGTAATGTAACGCTCTATCAACGCTTCTACTCTATTTTATCATATACTAAAGCTGTAATTTAAAGTTAATAAAAAATTGTGGGGATAAACTAATTAGCATAAAGCTGCATTCACACAAGGTATAGTATGTGGATTTGGATGTGGATAGTAAAATTTTTCCACCAGCTTTTATACAGCTCAACATAATTCACATAAACTTAAAAGTTAGTTTTAATTAAAAATTGGTTTATTTTTAATTCGTGAAATTAAATATGTTTTATTTTTAATAAATAACGAATTAAGGAAATACGACTATTAAGTTATATTTAAGCTTTCGATCATGCATTTAGATCTTCAGAAAATTACAAATAATAAATGGGTAAACATGGAAACAAAAATATACAATGTATTGTCATTTGACCGGTAACTAGATAAAATCCAATAACCGTGAGTTAGGAAAAACCTGGATTGTGTTCCCCCAAAAGAGGAAAACCTAGCTCCAATACGTAAAAAGGTTTATACAAGCAAGTGGCTATATATTGTCCTCTACCTACCTCTACCTTTTAACTTTTACTTATGCTTTCAGTTGACTTCAGCAAAGGAACATAATCCGCCACACAGCTAACTCAGAATGCAAAATTAAACGTATTATAACGATTCAAACAATTTAATTTATTATCTCTGTTCAAATAAATGTTTAACAACAAAAGCATATCATCCAATATTTCGTATTTCTTAATTTTTGTAGTCGTTAAACCTGAATACGCATTACCAATTCCAAGTTCACACATTTACTATTATCATCCCCCTGTAACTTGCAATTAATAATACCTTAAAATTTTTCTTAAAAATCTAATGTTTACAAAATTTTTCAATTATCAAAAATATTTCATTACGGCACTGCATTTAAAATTTTATTTGTGTAGTTCCTCGTGGCCTTCAAAATTTTACGCCATGCGTTACAGCAGATGGCTTGCGCAGGTGCAGTTCGATTATCGTCGCCGACACAAAAATTTTTAACATGTGGTACTATTAAAATTTTTTACCTTAATTTGGTAATTTTATTCTTTTCCAGCAATTTCCTGGATGGATTACAGTTGATTAGCATCATTTGTTCAATTGATTAGTTGGCGGTCGACCAGTCTCGCATTTTTCAATCTTCTTAGTTTGTTGAAAAAGACGCTTCCCAGTTTATCATCCAAATTTTGGCTTTTCAGCTTTTCACCGCTTATAAAATTTTTCCATCAATCGATCTTGATGATACACTAATGCACAGCATTAAATTTGCTAAATTTTGTACATTTTATATTAATTTATGCACTTTTATGTCGCGCACCACAAAAACGCAGCGTGTCTTGCAGGCGTCCCAGGAAAGAGAGCGTTCTTTTTCTCCCCTCTTCACAAAGTTAAATTTTTATGTCGCACTCCGCGTTTGTTTTTGGAACTACCTTTAAATTTCAAATCACCAAAATATTTAAATCCTTATTATCTAACATTTTATCCTACTAAATTAAGAATTATTGGTTATTAACAGGGCTCGGAACTTTAGGTAATTGCATATTCGTTGGGAAAGCGCATATTGTAATCCTGGTTTGACAAAAATTCGTTTCATATTACGTACATTTGTAATATAAAAGTTTTTGTCGCATAATTTTGCATATTTTGTTAATTTTTGGACAAACTGGCATATTTTAAGTTTAAGAACATATAATTGCATATTTTGGCGATTTAAAGAGAAAAAAAATTCGTATCCCTAGGCCGTACAATTTTTTTTACTCCCTAGGCTGTAAAATGGTACTTTTCGTACCTCAAATGAGGCCGTAAACCACTCACTTTACGGCCGGAAGCAAAACGACGCCGACGGTCTGGGGTATCTAGACTAAACCATGATACAATAAAATATAATCGACGAAAATAGACTTTGGTTAGTCGAGTCTATCACTTGTAGTCCGCTCGTGCTCTATTAAAAATTTATATAAACCTAAACGAAAATGCCTAAAGTTAAGCAGTCATTGTCTTGTCGTCTTAAATCTGTAATTTCGGAATTTGGTGAAAATGTGTTTTTGGTCAATGACAAAATTTTATTTTGCAACCTATGCAAATTAAATATTTTTCCATGTTCTAGTTTCAAATATTTATTTTTATTTATTTTGTTTTAATACATAATGTTAGCAGCTACAACTTTCTTCATTTGTTATTTTAAGATCAAACAAAAAATTGCATATTTTTTTGTTCTTTTTTGTATTATCCTAATTTTTACTGCATATTATATCGCATATTTTTCTGTTTTTTAACTCATACGTATGCACATATTTCATTGTTTTTTAGCGCATAAAGTTCCGAGCCCTGTTATTAAGATCAAACAAAAAATTACATATTTTTTTGTTCTTTTTGTACTTATTATCCTAATTTTTACTGCATATTATACCGCATATTTTTCTGTTTTTTAACGCATACGTATGCACATATTTCATTGTTTTTTAGCGCATAAAGTTCCGAGCCCTGGTTATTAACAACAAAACAATAAATTTGTTTTATGAAATTAAGAAATATTCATGCCAGTTTGTCTTTAATAAACAAATAAAATTAATTAAATTTTTAAACTCCTTCCACTTATTTAAAAAGAGAATAATTCAAAACTTATTTGTACATTCCGCACCATCACGTGGCAAACTACGGAACCAAAACAAAAATCAACTGAATTTACAATTAAAATTTCTATGATGATTTCAAAATACTACAATATAGTACTTAAGCCCTCTATATCGGTTTGACGGTTCATAGTGTTCTTGGTCTTCTTATTATTTTATTTATTAAAAATAAAACATATAAAATTATTCAATATTATTATTATATATCCGGTTTATACTGCAATACGCAGCATCCTGGTTCTCAAACGCCAAATTGGCTTTTGGATTTTGTTAGCATTTTACTCTTTTCACCTACAACGAGGAGCAAGCCCGACGTAGAACCCCCAACCTGGAGAACCAGAAAAGCGGCCAGAATAAAGTTCTTACTTCACCCGGATTTGAACCGGGTATTTAGCGTTCATAGTCAACTCGCGTGACTACTATGCTCCAACCGCCTCAATATAAATTATAAACTCAAATTATAAACTCAAAACTGAAATTATCAAACATGTTAAGTTTTTCGTCGAATGTTTGCTTTTGGTTATAGTTTTGATAGTACAAAATTTGTTACATAATTATTATTACGTATAAAGGTAAAAAATATAATAGTAAATAAAAGTAATATAAAGTGACAGTCATAAGCCCATCCCTTCGACGCCACTGATTGGGGCTGGTAAGAATCTCTTGCCCCGTGTACTGTATAAGTTAAAAGTCTGTTAACTTTTCCACCGGTTCTTCCACCAGGTAAGAAATTAATAGCCGGTTTCAGCAACATTATGTTATAATTAATCTCTGATTAAGTTAACTCAGATCAAATATGAACCAATAGAAATCGGTTTTATGACTTCTAGTCGTTTTCCATTGGTTCTTATTTGATCTGGGTTAGCTTAATCAGAGTTTAACTATAACATAATGTTGCTGAAATCGGCTATTAAAGCTGGTTCACACTATATGATTTTTCATCTGACTTGTCATATGACTTGTCATATGACAAATATTTTTAGGTTCACACTATCTGATTTTTGCTATTATAGAAGTCATAGCTAAATAATAAGCTCGGTCATAGCAAAATAATAAGTGATTTTCAGAGGTGTCTATTTTGCTATGACTTCTTGAAAGATTTTTTTACAAAATTTCAAAAACTGAATTTTTTATAAAAAATTATTATTTATCGAAATAATCACAAAAACTGAAATATATTTTAACAAAAATTTATCGAAAATTTTTCTTTAAATTTTTCAAAATATCGTTAATTTTTCAAAAAAGTGACTTTTTTCCGAAATTTCAAAAACTAAATTTTTATAACAAATGATTATTTATTGAAATAATCACAAAAACTGAAATATTTTTGAACAAAAATTTATCGAACATTTTAGACAAATTTTATTAAAATTTTTAAAAATTTCGTCAACATAATTTTTCGTCAAAAATGATTATTTCTTAAAAAATTATTGGATAAAAAGAAGAAATAGACACTGATGACAGAATATTTTCTATTAAATATAAAATTCAATTCAAAATTAACCACTTATTGCTATAAACTTAGGTTAATTAGAATTTTTTTGACATATGACAGCCATTTTGACGTTTTAGTAATAAGAAAAGTCACAAGCAATATTGCACAGTGTGAACATAAAAATTGTTGGTCATATGAAAAGAGAGAGAAAAAAGAGTTTCGTATGATTTTTGCCATGACTTCTCGTATGACCGAGTCAGATGAAAAATCATATAGTGTGAACCAGCTTTTAGTCTACCTGAACGCTTCTATCTGAGTTAATGCCTTTTAACTCTTACCTGCCAGACCAGCAGTCTAACGTAAATTAAACACGGATAGACTGGAGAGAGGGAAACCGCGGTTCTAATCCAGATTGCGTCGGATATGTGTTGTGACTACAGGGAAGGCAACGGGAAACCATCCCACTTAAATAAAGCTATTCGTTTGCCCAAAAACAATTCCTAAACTTAAATATGATAACCAGGAGCGGTGTTACCCCTTAAGAAACTTTTCGAATAACATTGGTATGTACAAGTATCCTAAACATAATCCTATCATTTTTTGGTGCTTTTGATGTCTGATTTTCATGAACATGCAATGTAACGAGTTTTTGCATTTGTCATGTGGTTCTACTTTTCATTCTTTTAAAATATTGGATTTTTGTCTGCATTCAATATTCGAATGCATGCATTTTGCGGACAGATTGTTGCTAACTTAAACGCTTGGCGTAGGAATATCAGTCTCTCAAGTTTAATAATAGCTGACGTACATTGTTTTACAGCGATTTTGTTAAGTGCCGATCGTTTAACGTGGAAACATGTATGTTTGGTCCAGTGTCACTATTTCTTCGTGCCAAGTAGTTTAAAAACGAGTTCTGGGTATCGTGCGGTATTTTTAGCTCATGTGTAAAACATCTTGTAACGAATTTTAGTTCTGTTGCATAACCTTCTCCACAAATAATTACTCAAATATTCTGAGTACGGCCCAGTCTTAATTTTCCAGATATTTTAATATCTGCCTTGTGTTACTGACCTTCGAATTAACATTTGGTTAGGGCTGTCATGTGACACGCGCTTGGAGGTAGAAGGGACACGAGGTAACGGGAGTGAGTGCCTGGCAATCATAGAAAACGGTCGAGAGAATATTTAAGTGCGTAAAAACATCATTTTTGGCGGAAATCTTTGAGTGACGTCATTGAAGTTTATATCATTGTGACCAGTGATTTTTTGCGGTCCTGTACGTGTATTTGGGATACCACTTTTCTCTGCACTTTTCTCTGCAAGTATCTGCACTTTTTTATAATCGAGGCCAGTTTGACAAGTGCGTCTGGAGTTGCGAAGCTGTCCAGGTGCTTCTGTGTAATTGATGCGAATGCCAGTCCTCATTCTACCAGAGGACACGTCGGTTGCAAGTGGCATACTTGTCACCGTTTTAAGATCTTCCAAGAGCTCTTGGGGTGATCAGTTGGGGGTGATCAGTTGGGGTGATACAGTTGCTGGAACGGTTGGAATGATGTTGAAATGATGTTAAAGTAAAGTTGGATAGATGTAGTATAGATGTAAATGGTGAAATAGTTGACCATAACCCAAAAAGTAAAATTTTGGTCCGTGTTTGTCAACACAGAATCGAGCCTTCACGAGTGAGCTCGAGCTAATACGAATCAGAAAATGCCTGCGTCGAGAGAAATGCGCGTGAGCACGATAGCGTCGGCCACATGTGGATACAGAAAAATGCTACTGTGTACCGGTGGTATCCCAAATACACGTACAGGACCGCAAAAAATCACTGGTCACAATGATATAAACTTCAATGACGTCACTCAAAGATTTCCGCCAAAAATGATGTTTTTACGCACTTAAATATTCTCTCGACCGTTTTCTATGATTGCCAGGCACTCACTCCCGTTACCTCGTGTCCCTTCTACCTCCAAGCGCGTGTCACATGACAGCCCTAACTAAATGTTAATTCGAAGGTCAGTAACACAAGGCAGATATTAAAATATCTGGAAAATTAAGACTGGGCCGTACTCAGAATATTTGAGTAATTATTTGTGGAGAAGGTTATGCAACAGAACTAAAATTCGTTACAATCTTAAGATAAAAGAGGTTCTTTTATGTGCAATCTACTACGCAGTTTTTGGTGCACAAGTCGTCCGATAACATCCGACTTCATTCGGTTAGCGACGTTGTTGTTTGTTGTTTACTATAACCTCGAGTTAATGACCATTGTTGTTGTTTTGAATGACAATTATGGAATTCCTTCGTTATCCAACATTATATTTGCAATCTGTGTTTTGTGCCGCAAAGTTGATCAAGTGAATTGATAGGTATTCCAGATTTTCACCTTTTGTGCCACACGTTGGACAGCGATTGGAAGCGAGCACCTGTCACCGTTTTAAGTTGTAAGCTTATACAAGTACTAAGAGGTAAGCAATTTTATCTTTTCCAATTCGTGTGAACAGACGTGGTTTTGACTTTTGTGTTCTATTTTCTGTTCAACCGTTAGAGGTTTCTGTGTTTATATTGGGTACTTGTTAAATTTGAAGTACATTATAGGTGCATTTCTTGATGCAACACAGTATTTAATTTGCTACTGTGTGTATGTTTTGCACAGTAATTTACATTACAATTATTGGAATTGTGAAAGCACCTCTCAAATTTTTGTTTCGATTAAAAGATTTTATCACCTTTTGCGTTTTAAAACAAATTTTAATACAAACCGTATTAAAACAAACCGTGAACGAAGACATGACTGCTCGTTGCTATTGCCAAGAAGGAAAGTAAAAAGTGACGTTTATTAATTTGGTGGTGTGGCCATGACTATGTTTATGCATAGATCTTAGGATGATAATAATAATATGAAGTTTTGAAGCCAAATAAATTTCTACTCAAAGTTCAAATATTACCTTCTAAACTAAATTACAAAAGTTTAATGATTATTACTATCGGGAACCCGAATCTCGTGTTTAAACATAAATATTATTATACAGAGTTTCTTATCATTATACCTGTTTCAATAATTTTTTTCAAAAACGGTTAGTCGGAGAGAGTTGGGTCAAAAAAATTTATTATAAAAACCTGTAATAAAGAATCGAATGGTTATATGATTATTTCCCGAAAAAGTTTGCATCTCGAGTAGTTTGCTCCAGAATTTTAAATAGCACCATATGTTGCCATTTAAAATAGTTAAATTGGTCACAAATATTACTAACAAGGGGACCTTATCAACTCCCCCTCACCGATTTGCACAATTTTTAACACACCTTTAGGCCATATTTAGTTATACATAAATTTAAAATCTTAGCTTCCCCAATTTAGGTAACTCGGAGGAAATCAATTTTGAAAATCCAATAAATTACCAAACTAATTATTCGAATACATCTCCCTTTAAGTACATGTGTTTAGTGATCACGTGTTCGCTCAGAGCGGGAAATTGTTCAAATTAAGAGCGCGCTGCAAATTTTGATGCAAAAACATGTTTCGACAGATGGCGTGCCCTAAAATATTAATCTTTTATAGTTATCTTTTCACCAAAACTGAATTCTAATAATTTATAAAAGTCATATGAATAAACGATAACTAAGCTAGGCAATAAGGAAGTTTGAGCTTTCAAAGATAAATATTTTTAAATATATTCAATATTTTCACATGTGCATATTTTTTTGGTATATACTTGTAAATATTCAATATTGGAAGCTCAAACTTCCTTATTGCCTAGCTTAGTTATCGTTTATTCATATGACTTTTATAAATTATTAGAATTCAGTTTTGGTGAAAAGATAACTATAAAAGATTAATATTTTAGGGTACGCCATCTATTGAAACATGTTTTTGCATCAAAATTTGCAGCGCGCTCTTAACATGCAAAATACAGAGCGTAAACGTAAACAATAATTCAAAAACAAGAGATATCTTAGCTATATGAGATTCATATAGCACCAACAATGCACCAATAAGGAATATAACTGGTACGTTTCAATGCAGTAGTTAAACCCAAATTTAAATTATTTCGATTTCAATCTTTGAACTGTTTAACCTCACTTTTTGTTACAGATACAGATTCTCCTAAATCCACTCTGAAAAGAACATTGCAAGTTTTTTTAATTTCTCAACGATTTAGAAATTAGATAATTAACTTCTCATATCAGAATTCACTGCAAAATTTGGCCATATTATTTAGTATCTGAAAATTAAAATTCACACGGGTGAAAAACCTTTAGTAAGTTTAAATTTGAAAGTATAAAATCAATAAGAATCCTTTATAAATAATGTAGACACTTCTTTTTCAGGTAATTGGGGCATTTTAAAATTTGTGAAACCCGTTAATAAAGGCGGTAGAAGATGTAAAAGCGATGCATCGGAGTCATCGGTAGGATATTCATCAGAACGAAATGAATTTTATTTTGTAATTAAATATTGTAAATTTTAACTTAAACAAATTCTTTAAACAAATAGAAGTATGTATTGTTGTGATATTTTCATCATTTAAGGGTGCAAGCAGACGAATGGGGGAGTAATTTAATTTAATTTGATTTCAAATTCAATAATCAGTTGATATGGCTGATATGAGAGTGAAATTTGCATCAATTACAAAAAACCAATTCTTGTAACGAATTCCACACACAAAACAAACAAACTTGAATTTATTTGTGAAATACAAAATTTGTGTCGCACCCTGTACATTATTTTGGTAATAGATTTGTAACGTTAAAGTTCTACAAAGCAAAGCGTAAATGATAATTCAGTGCGTGGGCGATTGGAAACGTTATGTTACCTGGAAAGAAGTGCCATTTTAGCTAACAAGAAACAAAATTCCCACCACAAAAATCCAATTTTGAAAACTTTGAACGCTAAAATCAGCGAGCAAAAACACAGCCAGTTCTCCAGTGAAGACGAAAGCGAGAACTCGCGTGGAGTTCCTTTGTGAAGACCAAAGCGGGAACTCGTGCTTGGAGTTCTTTGGTGGTCTCCAAAGGAAGAACTCCTAAAAACTTCTTGTTGATCCGGGGATCAAAGAAGTGAGATTTCGTAATTTCACTAAAAAGTGAGTAATTTGCGATGATCGAGTTTTCGCGTAGTTACTATAAGTACGGTCCATAATTAGTACAAAGTTGTGTATTTCGAACGTAATGAGGTATTAGCTAATTGAATACCTGTAAATGAAAAGTGATTATAAAATTCTACACGTGGTCCTGAAATTGGAGATTAACTTCACATTTGGAACATAGCCGGAGTCTGGAACATCTGCTGCTCTCAAGACGTAAGAACAGGAGGAGACTACTGATGACTCGACTTGCAGTGGAACAATAGTAAAAGTGAAAAATTACCAAATTATAAGGTAGAGAATTTGTTTTTTCATTTTAATGAATCCTAATTAGAGCGACGATTTGTGTTGTCATTGGATTGATTAAAAAAAACATTGTTAAATTTGATTTATAATTTTACACGATACACAAATGATGAGAAATACAAATTTAGCTCCTGAATTTGAGGAATTAAATGTAATTTTGGATCTCTCGATTGTTACACCCTACACTTTTGGTTTGAAACAAATTTATTGTCTGTAAGGAAATTGATGCAAATGTTCACGATTAATTATTCTCATTTAATAAATTATGTGGTTTTCGAATTGTTATCTTTTTATTTCGTCCGTTGAATCCATCGACCCTGTATAAGAGAAAAACTCAACTCCGGCGTAAAACTGGTCTTGCGGCCTTTGTAGGTTTTAAGGGAAAAGATCATCTCAGTATATTATTTTCAGCCTACATATTGTTAGGAAATTGATTACATTTATTCTTATTTCACAAGGCTTTTCACACGTGTGAATTTTAATTTTCTGATATTTTATATGTCCAAATTTTGCAGTGAATTCTGATATGAGAAGTTAATTATCTAATTTCTAAATCGTTGAGAAATTAAAAAAACTTGCAATGTTCTTTTCAGAGTGGATTTAGGAGAATCTGTATCTGTAACAAAAAGTGAGGTTAAACAGTTCAAAGATTGAAATCGAAATAATTTAAATTTGGGTTTAACTACTGCATTGAAACGTACCAGTTATATTCCTTATTGGTGCATTGTTGGTGCTATATGAATCTCATAGCTAAGATAATTCTCGTTTTTGAATTATTCTTTACGTTTACGCTCTGTATTTTGCATGTTAATTTGAAAAATTTCCCGCTCTGAGCGAACACGTGATCACTAAACACATGTACTTAAAGGGAGATGTATTCGAATAATTAGTATGGTAATTTATTGGATTTTCAAAATTGATTTTCTCCGAGTTACCTAAATTGGGGAAGCTAATATTTTAAATTTATGTATAACTAAATATGGCCTAAAGGTGTGTTAAAAATTGTGCAAATCGGTGAGGGGGAGTTGATAAGGTCCCCTTGTAAGCTCTGAATAGCAACTTCTAATGAGAGGGTCGACCCAAACAGAGACCAGAATCCATCATAATCCAGAGATCACTCTCCAGTTTGTCTGTCACGATGTTAATAGACTAGCTCTTGATTCATGTGGAGGGATATGGATCATGGGTTTTTGAAAAAAAGAACGGTATCGTAGGAAAACTCAAAAAATCGCAAATAGAAATCAAATGCTTTAATTGGCACACACAGAATTTGAGGGATGCTATTAAAGTTCCAATAATTGCAATGTACATATATGTACATTTTTTTATTATTTGAGTAGTAATGTACATATATGGCTGCGCTAACATGCACAGTAGCAATGAATGACTACAATTAAAACGTGCACCCCATACTAAATACAAACAAGTACCTAATAAAACCAGTAACCTCTACGGTTACTCAAAATTGAACACAAAAACTTATAAATACATTGGTTCATGCGAATTGGATAAGTTAAAATTGCTTACCTTGAGCTCTCGTATAAGCTTACAATATAATGGTGACAGGTGTTCCATCTCCAATTGCTGTACAACGCGCGGCTTAAAAGATGAAATCTGTAACTTGTTATAATTTCATTACCAGAAAACACTTGATTGATATTCGCGACACTGAACACTGCTTGTTGATCTATAGCGTGAAGTGGTCCAGTGAGAGGAGGTGTTGGAGATGTCACGCAATGCTGCACCATCCAGATGACAAAAGAAATCCCAAATGATCATCCAAAACAAACAACAATATTATGTTACCAACTCGAGAAAATCTAAAATGGTCGTACAACTTGTACAACGTGTACCGCCACATTGAGTTACCCAATTTACAGCCAGATGTATTCAGTGACCCCAAAAACATTAGCCAGAGCCGGAAAAACTTATTAAAAATTAAACTGCCATGAAAACGGAAGTTGTTAAACCAAAAACATGTTTAAACACACACCAATTCGGCGCTCAGAAAACTGTTATATAATATGAAATAATATATGTCCGCTCTGCCATTTGGTACCTGGGTAACTAAATTAAATTACTACGCAAGAAATGTTCACAGAAACTCAAGCGCTCACGGTTCACGCAACCATCTGCTTAAAAAAATGCATTAAATTTACGATTATATTTAAATAAAATACAGGGGTTTACTTAGAAATATTGAACTGACATAAGAAAGTAGTACCGCGTAACAAATTGCAAAAATTCGTTACAAATTTAAAAAAATAAACTATCCATTGCCAACTTCAAATAAACAAAATTTTAATAATTAAAATTATTGATGTTTTTTATAAATTTTTTTTTTTAAGTAGATACTTAATTAAATTAAATTTTTTTATTAAAATAGTATTTTTCATCACAAGGACGTAAAACGAGATTTTTCGTTCGAGGGGCGCCCGAACGCCCCCGAGGAGAAAAAATTTTTTTAGTACTCTTTAACGATACTGTCTTAAGTAAAAAAATTAAAATATTAAGTAGGTAAAATATAAAACTATTTTGGTGCAGCCAAACCCTGCACTTTTAGCTGTGAGAAAAAAATAACTTAAAAAATGGGAAAAAATGAATAATTTTAATAAATTTTCTCGTGAGCAGATACTACATCTAATCTAACCTTTGTTATATAAAGTAAAATACATTGAACCTTCTTTGTAGAGGAAGTCTCCTATTCCGACTCATATTTATTTTCGTGTTATGAACAGATTGTAGTTTTTGAATTAGTTAGTTGTGTGTAAGAAGCAAGCGAGTAATTACTGATATTGAACTTTAAATAAAAACAATTATTTACAATAAAAAGTGTTATTTGTCCTTCGGCCACACCTCTCATAATTTCACAACAACCGAAATTATAAAAATCCTTCCTAGGTAAATCAATATCAACATTTTCGGACCTAATTTCCAAAATTGCGGCAATTTTTGGCGAATTTTTTAAAATTTTAAAAATTTTCTTGTTTTACTTTACTGTTTATATTTTCTATGAACTATTGAATCTGTGCAATTGATTTATTAGGAAACGTAAAAAACAGAATCGTAAAGTGTAAAAATTTGCCAAAATGAAATTTTTATAATAAATAGTCATATTTCTAAAACACACTTTGATATAAATTAGTAAAAATTATACGTAAACGTCACCGTGGGGTCTGAGATACCCATATAAATTTATTTTCAATATATTAAGGATAAGTTTTCGTCCATTTTTAATTAATTTATTTTCTTTTTTTCAATTATTGTAATTCGCCCAATGACTAAAAGTCACCTACGGATATTCATACTTACTCAGATAACTATGAACTTAATTTACAAGAATGGATTTTAAATAAAATGCATTACATTCCGTAGGGTATTAACTTATATTACTCTTGCGGTCTCTGAAACCCAAGGTGACGTTTCAGAGTTGCTGTACCTTGAACGGATCAAAACAAAATTGTATGAATGTTTCAAAATAATGATGATACTGGATTCTGGATTCTGGATTGAGTGTGGAGGGCAAACCAAGGTTTACATGCACTCAGGCCACAAAACCGGGCCCATTATTCTACCTCCGGTGTCAGCAGCCCCCATCCTCCTATTCCTCAAGCCATCCCAAACTCAAGACGAACTCGAGTATTTTTGAAGGCGGTGTGCTACTAATACTGGCCATGCTAGGCCAGAAACTACCCAACATGGATCCTCTTTTCGATGCTAACACTGGGCAGTCGCAAAGCACATGTTCCACTGTTTCATCTTCTTCTTCACATCCCCGACACAATGGGCTGTCAACCAGTCCCATTGTGTGTAAATGCTTGTTTAGCTTACAGTGCCCCGTAAGACATCCCACGATAATTCGTAGGCTGTCCCTAGACAGCTTCAGATAGTATCTTGCATGTTTGTCAGACGGTGCGTTAATTGCCGCCTTAGCCTGACGGCATCCAGCGACATTCACCCATCTTTCCGCATGCAGTCTGCGGGTTTCCCCTTTTATGATAGCATCAAGGGTTTTAACAGCCAGTGTGAGAAAAGGTTCCGGACCGCATGGTGCATTTCCCGAACCCAGCCTCGCCAGCTCATCAGCCCTCTTGTTGCCCTCATTCCCTTCGTGCCCTTTAACCCAGCTGAGAGTTACGACATTGTGAATTGATATCACGTTTAGTGTCTCGATGCATTGTAACACCGTATTGTAAGACCAGAGATGATCTTGCAGCGATTTAGTGCCGCAAGGGTCGCCCTACTATCAGTGATTATTTGAATTGTTTTGCCCCGGATATTTCTTTCCTGGACTAATTCTGCGCAGCGGAGCACTCCAATGAGTTCCGTCTGGAAAACAGAGGCGTACCTCCCCAACGATATCTTCATATCTAGCTGCAGTTCCGAGGAGAATATCCCCACACCCGAGCCAGTCTTGTTTTTGGAGCCGTCCGTGTACAGACATATGTCAGCACGGTCAGATCCTTTTGTGTCTAACAGAATTGTAAAATTTCTCCTAAACACATATTTGGGGGGGATCCTGTCAGCATCAAGACTCAGAAGAGGCAACCTTTTAGAGTAGTCCTCCAGAATCCGTGTATGCCCCTTGGCTCCCCACCTATGGGTCCAAAGACCCCATGCCCGCATTCTTAGAGCGGCTCTCAGCGCCTGCTCCTCCACAAAGAGATCTAAGGGAGGAAGGCAGATGAGAACCTCCAGTGCAGCGGTGGGTGTTGTTCGCATCACTCCCGTCACTGCTACGCAGACTGATCTTTGCAGCCGTTCAAGAGAGGACACCACCGTAGTCAGTCTGGTTCTGGGCCACCAGACGAGTGCGCCATAGCAGAGCATAGGCCTTATTACGGCAGTGTACAGCCAGAGGGCAATCTTTGGGGAAAAACCCCATGATCTTCCCAATGCCCTGCCACACTGCCAGTAGGCCATGCTTGCTTTCGTCGCTTTAGCGCTGATGTGTTTGCCCCAGTTTAGCTTCGAGTCGAGTGTAATTCCCAGATACTTGACCTCTGAAGCCAATTTAAGAGGGGTTCCCTTTAAGCGAGGCATTCTCATGTTCCTCAGCTTTATTTTTTTGGTGAATAGTACAAGCTCAGTCTTGGTTGGATTAACCGAAAGAGACTGCTCTGAACACCATACTTCAAGGATTCTTAAAGCGCCCTGCATTAATTCACACAGGACATCTTCAAATTTCCCCCTAAGCAGTATGGTTATATCATCTGCGTATCCGACAGTGTAGAAACCGTTATCATTGAGTAGCTGTAGGAGGCTATGCACCACAAAATTCCACAGCAAAGGCGAGAGTACGCCTCCCTGCGGACAGCCCTTATTAACCGCCCCTCTAATATTCGCATCTCCCACACTTATCTCAACAGCCCTACAATTCAGCATAGATCTGATCCATCTGATGATGGTGTTAGGCACATTGTGTTCATGTAGGGAGATGCAGATGCTTTCAGAGGTAGCATTGTCAAACGCTCCCTCAATATCAATAAACGCTCCCAGGGTACATTCCTGAGATTGTAACGATCTCTCGATACGCTCCACCACCTTGTGTAGTGCAGACTCAGTAGATCTCCCCGTAGTGTATGCATGTTGATTCAGGTGTAGTGGGCTATGCACCAACACTCCATCCCGAATTTCTCTATCGCACAGTCTTTCCAGTGCCTTCAAAAAGAAGGATGTAAGACTAATTGGCCTATATGATTTAGCCAGAGAGTAGTCACTCCGCCCTGGCTTGGGTATGAAGATTACCTTAACCTTGCGCCATTCCTTTGGTGTGTAGCCATGCGCAATGCACGCCTTGTACACCTTCACTATGGGACTGAGTAGGAATACCAGGCCCCATTGGAGTAGGGCCGGATACACTCCATTCAGCCCCGGTGATTTAAAGGGACTGAAGGATCTAATTGCCCATTCCGTCTTGTTAGGGTTCACAGTTAAATTTGCACTTTCCCAGTCCGCCTCGGTCGGTGTTCGCGCGCTAAGCTCAGTCCACTGGTGATCCGAGACAGTTTTGCTACCAGGAAAGTGTGTTTGTAACAGTACCTCGGCAGTCTCCTTGAGGCTCTCCGTAAAGGAGCCGTCATCTCGACGGATCGTGCCAAGCTGTTGGCTTGGGTCTTTGGAAATTATCTTCTTCAGCTTAGCCGCCTCCGTAGTGGACGCAATGTCGCTGCAGAAGTCCCTCCAAGACTCACGCTGTTTTTGGCGAATCATCCTCTTGTATTCCAGCCGAAGGTTTTTAAACTCCTCCCAGTCAGAACCACTTTTGGATTTCTTCGCCTTGTTACAGAGCCTCGTGACCGCTTTCCTCAGCCGATCCAGCTCCTTGCACCACCAAGGTGTTGCTCGTCTGCCAGAATCAACCGCTGTCAGCGGACAGGAAGTCTCAAATGCCTTAATGAGTGAGTTTTGTAATACGTTAGTGCATATTTCAATCTCATCAGTGTTTTCTAGTCGATCTTTCTTTGTGATTGCCTTTGGCATGTCGGCCTCCAAAGCGCTAGATAGTACATCCAAAAAGACATGCCTATCCAGCTTCCTCGGATTCCTTACCTGCCTAGGCTCGACTTTCACGGCTTTAATTTTAAAGCAAATCCATCTATGATCCGACATAGTCAGCTCTTTTGACACATGCCAGTCAAAGATTTTTGTTGTAACACTTATCGACGCCAAGGTGATATCAATCACGAAATGGCATTCGGGCGACACATACCAGGTTGGTGTGTCACCCCGATTAAGAATTACTAAGTTAGTACCAATAAGGTAATCGAAAAGGGACTTACCTCTCTTGTTGCAGTCTCCACTCCCCCACGAGGTATGATGAGAGTTTGAGTCACAGCCAATGATGAGGTGTTTTTTGTGCATCTCGCAGTGCCTGACCAGTTCCACCAGTTTTGAAGACGGTGGCGGATCCTGAGAGTCGCTTGGAAGATACGCTGATGCTACAATAACGTCGCTAAGACCATCCCCAAGGTCACAGCTTAGCCGGGCAACCGTTAGATCGCCTTCACTAAACTGCGGTAAGGGATTGGCCTGAATATTACCAGATATGTAAATACATGTTCTGAGTTTTGTTAAAAGGCTTCCTGTTATAACATTTCCTCCCAAGGATGAGAGGCCTGTAACTCTGCCCTTCACTATTCGTGGCTCTTGTATCAGAGCTATTGTATCCCTGCAGCCAGCAAGGCGGCGGCAAAGAGTCGCCGTAGCCGCCCGGCCATGCTGCAGGTTTGCCTGAATAAAATTCCACTCTCCCAAGGCAGCCATTAGGCTTCCTCGATGGTGGGATTTTGTGGTGGAGCGGTATCCGCCGCCTGAGAATCATATATGAAGAAAGTTGATAGAAGATTATAAGCGATTAAAAATTGTATGGGCGAATCAAATTCAAGCATGGATATGGACGTCAATAATGCAATCAAGGTATTAAGCAATGTTATGTTGCAGAAAGGAACGAATAGTGGGGAAATGGATGAGGACGTGCGATGTCTGCGGGATAATCTCATGGCAGCACTCAGTGCAGTGCCCGGAGGGAGTTCAGCAGTATTCCCCTTCAGAAATGAATCCACTATTCAGACTGATCTGCACATCAACTCAGATAATGGAATCATAACTGAGAAAACCGATAATGAATCTCACTTAATGCGCCTACCATCAGTCAAACCGGATGGCGCGGAGGTTGCATTAGGAAAATCTGGATTGGAAGATCGAGAAGAAGATTGGACACTAGTCGAAAACCTCAGAAAAAGGAAGAGTATAAACAAAAAAAGAACCACTTCGAAAAAGGTGAAGAAAAGGAACACAATCGTTAATGACACTAATAAGAAAAGAAAAAATTGTCTAATTGATTCTGATAATTCAGACACAGAAAATTCTAATCTACAGCTCAGTAAGAAAAGAGACAGAAGGAACTCTTTCGAAGATTTTATGGACGATGACGTGGGTAGTTCGACTTTGGTCTCAAAAACGGTAAGGGACGTCTCCCAGGAGGGAAACAATCATAATGAAGCTTCAATTAGTTGTAATAATGAACCAATGGCAAATACTCAACAGGAGGTGGTAGATATGATTAACACCATGAGAAAGGAGTCTGATATCAATGAAGGAAGTGAAGAAGAGAAAATTCATAGGGAAATTGACGATATGACGAACAATTTCAGTGACGTTATTGAGGAAATGATACTTTTCATCAATAAAAGCAAAGACTCGAAAGCGGTAAGAGAAGGACTCATTCACAAATTATTGAACAGCAATCGAGAAATGAATAGAGTAATGAGAAAAGTTATTCGAACGGCGGGGAAAATCGATAATAATCAAACTATGGAATCATCAAATGGAAAATTGGTTAAAAAAATCTGCAATGAAGATATGAACGTTTTGGTTCAGAAAATTGACAATATTGATAGAAGTATCAGAACCATTCCAATACCAGCACCTAGGAAAAGTCTTCGCCTTGGCAACCTCCCTGAACTTGTGGAGAAAGAACTGATCAAAGACGGAAGAGATGGAACGAATGTTGGCCCGGCTACTAATAAAGTGGCAAACCCACCTTTTGACTACCTCGCGGCTGTTAAGAAGAAAGCAGGAATTAGAACAGCTGAAAAAGCAAATACAGGCACCAAATATAAAATTATGATTCATCCATCGGAATGTGTTAATGCAACCAATTCAGATGACACCCTCAAAAGATTGATGAGGCTCCCGGTTACTACGTTTGGTATGAACTTTATTCCAGAAAAAATAATAAAATTGAAGAACAAGGGTTTACTAATCGAATCCTCTAGTAAAGAAATTTTTAATTTAGTTAATAACGATGTGGTATGCGAACAAGGATTAGTGGCGAAAGCTCATGAAGAAAAATGGCCCAACATAGCGATAAATGGAGTAGATAAAATCTTTACAAAAGAAGACATAATGGACTCCTTTAAATTAAGATTTGGCGACATAATCGAGAAAACTGGACAGAACTGGTGTAGAAGCATAAACCTTGTGGCCTCGAGAAATAAACCATCAAATAAATGGGTGTTGGAAGTACATCCTCTCATGAGAGAAAGGGTAACTAGAAATGAAAAAATCAGCATCGCTTGGGGTTACTATGCAGTAACTGATTACATTAATATTGTTAGGTGTTACAACTGTCAAAGGTTTGGACACACCGCGAAATTCTGTAAATCAGTCAAGACATGCTCCTATTGCACATCCACGGAGCATGGAACGAATGACTGCTCTGTAAAAGAGGATGCTGCTAAGCATAAATGTGTTAACTGCGTAAGGGCTAAATACGCAGCTTCCGGGCACTCTACAGCTGCCGCAAGTTGTAGAGTTTATAATTCAAGATTGGAGGCTTACTGCCGTTCAATCCTAAATCATGACGTTTCTGATGGATAATTTCTTCAAAATTATCCATATCAATCTTAGGAATTCAGAGGCCGCCACAGCGGATGCCCAACGCTTGATGGCCGATGAAAAATTTGGAATAGGGATATTTCAAGATCCCTATTGTTTCAGTTCAGAGGGGTCCTTCAGACTCCCTTACTTTCCGAACATGCAATTAGCAGCATTAAGTAGAGATAAATTCTCTACTTGTGTTATATTAAATAATTCTATTGGGAACGATTTTACTTTTAATTTCCTTAGGCATTCTTCAAGTATATATCACACGGTCACTTCATTAACTTTCAGGTCAAAGAAGCCTATCATTATCATAGGAGCCTATATCCCACCTTCAGTGGATATAGACCTTGCTCTTTTCGAAATTAGAAGAACGCTTCTGCAATTCAGGGGGTATAGAATCTATCTTTGTGGAGATTTCAACTGTAGATCCAAACTTTGGTTCGATGTTAAGGAAGCTGACGAGCGTGCCTTGAAATTGGAAGAGTTTATCTTCCAATTTAACCTGCATATTTTCAACCGGCCCTGTAGGAAAATGTCTTATGAGAACGAAAGGGGGGGGTCAAGTAATATTGATCTTACCCTTGGGACAGTCTGCTCTATTCCGGAAACCCATAATTGGGAAATGATGGAGAGGGTAGGTATTTCAGACCACAAAGCCATCTATTTTTCTATAGGGAGGGTAGAAGGTGTTGCAGGTAACCACATTAAAATTAGAAACCCAGATACTATTCCAATTGAAACGGTGGAAAGAGTCCTTCATCCTTGGGTTAATTCCAATGTTGAAATCTCTGAAAATCTTAGTAGAAAAGAAGAAATCGAGTCTCTAGTGGTAGATATGAATAAGTCTCTTCAAGATCTTATTTCAAAACATGCTCGGTTTAAAAAAACATATATTGGGAGACCTGATTGGTGGACAGATAATGTTGAGAGATCACGAAGGAAATTTCTTGATAAGAAAAATCTTCTTTACAAATGTAAAATCTCGGAACAAAAACAAGCCCTTTATGACACAATGATTATCTACAAAGATAGATTCATGAAAACTTTAAAACTAGCTAGGGAAAACAGCTGGAAAAAATTTGTGGAGAATGATTTACCAGAAAACCCATGGGGGATTACATACAAACTAGCTGCGGGAAAATTCAAGAGGAGAAATGTTCTAACCTCTTTCCTTGATGACAAGGGTGTCGAAACAATGACGCCTGCCCAGAATTTGAAATTCCTATTAGACAAGCTTCTCCCGGATGATGATAAGAGTACTGATGCAACGATGGATCACCAAATCATGAGGTCGGACTTCGATTCATTGGGGGGAGGGGAGAATATGGAGAACGTAAGACCTGTGGATGTGGCTGAGCTAGATATTCTTGTTCAAAACACCCAAGCTAAGAAAGCTCCTGGTCCAGATAACATACAGGGATCCTTCCTTAAGAAGGTCTATATTGTTATCAGGCCTATAATCTTGAATATTCTTAACGCATGTTTGAAATTAGGCTACTTTCCGGTTTTCTGGCAAACTGGAGAACTTAGGATCATAACTAAAAATCCTAAGGAAGACCCCGGAATCATAAATAATTACAGACCCATTACTCTTCTTCCTGTAATGGGAAAAATTCTTGAAAAAATAATTAAATCTAGATTGCTTGAAGATTGTCCTCAGTTTCATTCTTCTCGACAATTTGGATTTGTAGAAGGGAAGTCAACCAGTTTGGCCTTGAGTGAATACTTCACCAAGGTTAAATCTTCAAAAAGCAAGTTTTTAGCATCTATATTCTTTGATATAGATGGGGCTTTCAACAATCTTTGGTGGCCGGCTGTTTTTAGAATTTTTGATAAGAAAAAGATTAAGCTTCGACTGAGGCTTATTCTTAAATCCTACCTAATGGATAGAAAAGTTTCCCTGAAAAATGGTTTAACTGAAGTTTTCAAAAAGATTTCTAAGGGCTGCCCGCAGGGATCGGTTCTTGGTCCTCTCTTTTGGAACTCCTGTCTTGATGATTTCTTCGAAGGTCCACTTAAAGGCATGAGAGGAATCACTGAGATAGGATACGCTGATGATGTTGCCATTATTGTAGAAGCGGAATCTGAAATTGAGTTATGTAGAAAAATCCAGTTTGTGATAGATTCTCTCCATAATTGGTGTAGGTCCATGAAACTGAATCTCTCCGAAAAGAAGACTAAGATCATGGTACATAGGCCAATTTGGAAGAACTACTTCAAATGGAATATAAAATTGAATAACAAAAAAGTTGAGATTGTCGATAAATTCAAATATTTAGGTTTACTGATAGATAATAAACTAAGCATGCAAGAACATGTAAACTACGTGTGTAGAAAAGCAATTACTTTGGTCTCATCCCTCAGGAGAAAGGCCAAAGCATCATGGGATATTAACCTTTCTCAGTCAATGGAAAGAATTTATAAAGGAGCTATTATTCCGATAATAGGTTATGCTAGCGAATTTTGGGTTGAAAAAATTGACAAAATTTCAGTGCAAAGGCGACTCTTATCTTGTTATGGAATTTGCTGTCGAACTATGATCAAAGGCTATGCTTCTGTATCCTCCATGGGTGCTGGAGTTATTGCTGGGATTCATCCCTTAGATTTGGAAATAGTTCGACTAAATGCCTGGAAGAAATTAAAGAGAGGAAGAACTGCCTTATTTTGTGGGAAAACTTATGACCCGCAGGGTTTTAAGTATAAAACACATATGAGGCAGGCACTTTCCACTGAAATACACAATATCTGGCAAAAAAGATGGGATGAGTATGAATTTGGTAGGGTAACCTATCAATTCTTACCCGAAGTTTCTATGAAACTCATTAACCCTCCGACTTTCAAAACTGCACAGTTACTAACAGGGCACGGGGAATTCAGAAAGTTTCTCCATCGATTGGGGAAGCTGGAAGATGGTACGTGTCGGGCATGTTCAAACCGTTTTGATCTTGCTCAACCGGTTTTGGATGACCCCATCCATAGACTGTTGGAGTGTGGATTGTATGATGATGAGAGAGCTGCGATAGAATGTTCCTACGGTGGAAAAACTCCAGTTAACTTATATGACTTATACAACCTTACTCCGACAGAGCTTTTGGATCCATTCATTGAACCTAAAAATACGGAAGTTGATGATAATCTCAACAATTCACAAACGGATAACTTAACTGATGATGATGACGTCTTTGGTTAATTATCAAAGACATGCTGTTTTATTAGATATGAAAATGGAATATTTTCTTTCTTCCACCCTGTACGAATTTTGGCTTCTTGACCCGAATTTTCTTGATTGACCTAAAAGATATTTACTTGAACAAATAAGACCTACAAATTACATGAAATACTTACCCATTTAGTTCCTTACAATACACATTTATGCGACGGCACCCATCTCTTAGGAACCAACCCTTCATGGCATTCCTTCCCCGGCGTATGCTGGTTTTTTTTATCTTCCCTGTACGACCTGAAAATATTATTATTAATAATTGGTATATGAAATTTTAATTTTTTGCTATGGATTAACGGACTAACCAATTAGTTAGTCTTGCCAATACTATGTATTTTATTTTATTTTACTAAATAAAGATACTTCAAATGAGAATCCCCATGAAGAAAGTTGAGAGAAGATTATAAACGATTAAAATTGTATGGGCGAATCAAATTCAAACATGGACATGGACGTTAATAACGCGATTAAGGTATTAAGCAATGTTATGTTGAAGAAAGGAACGACTAGTGGTGAAGTGGATGAGGACGTGCGATGTCTGCGGGATAATCTCATGGCAGCACTCAGTGCAGTGCCCGGAGGGAGTTCAGCAGTATTCCCCTTCAGAAATGAATCCACGAATCAGACCAATCTGCACATTAACTCTGACAATGGAATTATGACTGAGAAACCTAATAGTGAAACTCACTTGATGCGCTTACCATCAGCCATACCGGAGGGCGCGGAGGCTGCATCAGGAAAAACCGGAATAGAAGATACAGAAGAAGAATGGACGTTAGTCGAAAATAACAGAAAAAAGAAAAATATAAACAAGAAAAGAACTACTTCGAAAAGAACTACTTCGAAAGAGGTTAAAAGAAGGAACATAACCGTTAATGACACAACAAAGAAAAGAAAAAATTTAATTGATGCAGATGACTCAGATATAGAAAACTCGAATTTACAACTGAGCAAGAGAAGAGATAGAAGGAATTCTTTTGAAGATTTCATGGATGAAGACGTGGGAAGTTCGACTTTAATTTCAAAAGTTATAAGGGATGACACTCAGGAGAGAAATACTAATAATGAAACCTCGATAAATATTCATAATGAAACAAGGGTGGATACTCAACAAGAAGTGGTTGATATGATCAACACCATTAGAAAAGAGTCAAGTACCAATGAAGGAAACGAAGAGGATAGAATCCACAAGGAAATAGATGATATGACGAATAGTTTTAGTGTTGTTATTGAGGAAATGATACTCTTCATTAACAAAAGCAAGGATTCGAAAGCTGTACGAGAAGGACTTATACATAAATTACTGAATAGTAACCGCGAAATGAACAGAGTGATGAGGAAAGTTATACGAACTGCTGGGAAATCTGGTAATAATCAAATTATTGAATCATCCAATGGAAACACGGTAAACAAGATCTGTAACGAAGATATGAACGTTCTGGTACAAAAAATTGATAATATCGACAGAAATATCAGAACTCTTCCAATACCCGCACCTAGAAAAAGTCTTCGTCTTGGTAATCTACCTGAATTAGTTGAGAAAGAACTGATCAAAGACGGAAGAGATGGAACGAATGTTGGACCGGCTACTAATAAAGTGGCAAACCCCCCTTTTGACTACCTCGCGGCTGTTAAGAAGAAAGCAGGAATTAGAACAGTTGAAAAAGCAAATACAGGCACCAAATATAAAATTATGATTCATCCAGCCGAATGTGTAAACGCAACCAATTCTGATGACACCCTCAAAAGATTGACTAGGCTCCCGGTCACAACGTTTGGTATGAACTTTATTCCAGAAAAAATAATAAAATTGAAGAACAAGGGTTTACTAATCGAATCCTCCAGTAAAGAAATTTTTAATTTAGTTAATAACGATGTGGTATGCGAA
Source organism: Rhagonycha lutea (assembly GCA_958510855.1). Taxonomy (NCBI): domain Eukaryota; kingdom Metazoa; phylum Arthropoda; class Insecta; order Coleoptera; family Cantharidae; genus Rhagonycha; species Rhagonycha lutea. The sequence goes on along the minus strand of OY294040.1, from coordinate 12,862,543 downwards.
CAAGGATTAGTGGCTAAAGCTCATGAAGAAAAATGGCCCAACATAGCGATAAATGGAGTGGATAAAATCTTCACAAAAGAAGACATAATGGACTCTTTTAAATTAAGATTTGGCGACATAATTGAGAAAACAGGACAGAACTGGTGTAGAAGCATAAACCTTGTGGCCTCGAAAAATAAACCATCAAATAAATGGGTGTTGGAAGTACATCCTCTCATGAGAGAGAGGGTAACTAGAAATGAAAAAATCAGCGTCGCTTGGGGTTACTATGCAGTAACTGATTACATTAATATTGTTAGGTGTTACAACTGTCAAAGGTTTGGACACACCGCGAAATTCTGTAAATCAGTCAAGACATGCTCCTATTGCACATCCACGGAGCATGGAACGAATGACTGCTCTGTAAAAGAGGATGCTGCTAAGCATAAATGTGTTAACTGCGTAAGGGCTAAATACGCAGCTTCCGGGCACTCTACAGCTGCTGCAAGTTGTAGAGTTTATAATTCAAGATTGGAGGCTTACTGCCGTTCAATCTTAAATCATGACGTTTCTGATGGATAATTTCTTCAAAATTATCCATATTAATCTTAGAAATTCTGAGGCCGCCACAGCGGATGCCCAACGCTTGATGGCCGATGAAAAATTTGGAATAGGGATATTTCAAGATCCCTATTGTTTTAGTTCAGAGGGGTCCTACAGACTCCCTTACTTTCCGAACATGCAATTAGCAGCATTAAGTAGAGACAAATTCTCTACTTGTGTTATATTAAATAATTCTATTGGGAACGATTTTACTTTCAATTTTCTTAGGCATTCTTCAAGTATTTATCACACAGTCACTTCATTAACTTTTAGGTCAAAGAAGCCTATCATTATCATAGGAGTATATATCCCACCCTCAGTGGATATAGATTTAGCTCTTTTTGAAATTAGAAGAACGCTTCTGCAATTCAGGGGGTATAGAATCTATCTTTGTGGAGATTTCAACTGTAGATCCAAACTTTGGTTCGATGTTAAGGAAGCTGACGAGCGTGCCTTGAAATTGGAAGAGTTTATCTTCCAATTTAATCTGCATATTTTCAACCGGCTCTGTAGGAAAATGTCTTATGAGAACGAAAGGGGGGGGTCAAGTAATATTGATCTTACCCTAGGGACAGTTTGCTCTATTCCGGAAACCCATAATTGGGAAATGATGGAGAGGGTAGGTATCTCAGACCACAAAGCCATCTATTTTTCTATTGGGAGGGTAGAAGGTGTTGCAGGTAACCACATTAAAATCAGAAACCCAGATACTATTCCAATCGAAACTGTGGAAAGAGTCCTTCATCCGTGGGTTAATTCCAATGTTGAAATCTCTGAAAATCTTAGTAGAAAAGAAGAAATTGAGTCTCTAGTGGTAGAAATGAATAAGTCTCTTCAAGATCTTATTTCAAAACACGCTCGGTTTAAAAAAACATATATTGGGAGACCTGATTGGTGGACTGATAATGTTGAGAGATCACGAAGGAAATTTCTTGATAAGAAAAATCTTCTTTACAAATGTAAAATCTCGGAGCAAAAACAAGCCCTTTATGACACAATGATTATCTACAAAGATAGATTCATGAAAACTTTAAAACTAGCAAGGGAAAACAGCTGGAAAAAATTTGTGGAGAATGATTTACCAGAAAACCCATGGGGGATTACCTACAAACTAGCTACGGGAAAATTCAATAGGAGAAATGTTTTAACATCGTTCCTTGATGACAAGGGTGTCGAAACAATGACGCCTGCCCAGAATTTGAAATTCCTATTAGACAAACTTCTCCCGGAAGATGATAAGATAACGGATGCAACGATGGATCACCAAATCATGAGGTCAGACTTCGATTCATTGGGGGAAGGGGAGAATATGGAGAACATAAGACCTGTGGATGTGGCTGAGCTAGATACTCTTGTTCAAAACACTCAAGCTAAGAAGGCTCCTGGTCCAGATAACATACAGGGTTCCTTCCTTAAGAAGGTCTATATTGTTATCAGGCCTATAATCTTGAATATTCTTAATGCATGTTTGAAGTTAGGTTATTTCCCGGTCTTCTGGCAAACTGGAGAACTTAGGATTATAACAAAAAATCCTAAGGAAGATCCTGGAATCATTAATAATTACAGACCCATTACTCTTCTTCCTGTAATGGGGAAAATTCTTGAAAAAGTAATTAAATCAAGATTACTTGAAGACTGTCCGCAGTTTCATTCTTCTCGACAATTTGGATTTATAGAAGGGAAGTCAACCAGTTTGGCTTTGAGTGAATACTTCACCACGGTTAAATCTTCAAAAAGCAAGTTTTTAGCATCTATATTCTTCGATATAGATGGGGCTTTCAATAATCTTTGGTGGCCTGCTGTTTTCAGAATTTTTGATAAGAAAAAGATTAAGCTTCGACTGAGGCTTATTCTTAAATCCTACCTAATGGATAGAAAAGTTTCCCTGAAAAATGGTTTAACTGAAGTTTCCAAAAAGATTTCTAAGGGCTGCCCGCAGGGTTCGGTTCTTGGTCCTCTCTTTTGGAACTCCTGTCTTGATGATTTCTTCGAAGGTCCACTTAAAGGCATGAGAGGAATCACTGAGATAGGATACGCTGATGATGTTGCCATTATTGTAGAAGCGGAATCTGAAATTGAGTTATGTAGAAAAATCCAGTTTGTGATTGATTCTCTCCATAATTGGTGTAGGTCCATGAAACTGAATCTCTCCGAAAGGAAGACTAAGATCATGGTACATAGGCCAATATGGAAGAACTACTTCAAATGGAATATAAAATTGAATAACAAAAAAGTTGAGATTGTTGATAAATTTAAATATTTAGGTTTACTGATAGATAATAAACTAAGCATGCAAGAACATGTAAATTACGTGTGTAGAAAAGCAATTACTTTGGTTTCATCCCTCAGGAGAAAGGCCAAAGCATCTTGGGATATTAACCTTTCTCAGTCAATGGAAAGAATTTATAAAGGAGCTATTATTCCGATAATTGGTTATGCTAGCGAATTCTGGGTTGAAAAAATTGATAAAATTTCAGTGCAAAGGCGACTCTTATCTTGTTATGGAATTTGCTGTCGAACTATGATCAAAGGCTATGCTTCTGTATTCTCCATGGGTGCTGGAGTTATTGCTGGGATTCATCCCTTAGATTTGGAAATAGTTCGACTAAATGCCTGGAAGAAATTAAAGAGAGGAAGAACTGCTTTATTTTGTGGGAAAACTTATGACCCGCAGGGTTTTAAGTATAAAACACATATGAGGCAGGCTCTTTCCACTGAAATACATAATATCTGGCAAAAAAGATGGGAGGAGTATGAATTTGGTAGGGTAACCTATCAATTCTTACCCGAAGTTTCTATGAAACTCATAAACCCTCCGACTTTCAAAACTGCCCAGTTACTAACAGGGCACGGGGAATTCAGAAAGTTTCTCCATCGATTAGGGAAACTGGAAGATGGTACGTGTCGGGCATGTTCAAACCGTTTTGATCTTGCTCAACCGGTTTTGGATGATCCCATCCATAGACTGTTGGAGTGTGAATTGTATGATGATGAGAGAGCTGCGATAGAATGTTCCTACGGTGGAAAAACTCCAGTTAACTTATATGACTTATACAACCTTACTCCGACAGAGCTTTTGGATCCATTCACTGAATCTAAAAATACGGAAGTTGATGATAATCTCAACAATTCACAAACGGATAACTTAACTGATGATGATGACGTCTTTGGTTAATCATCAAAGACACGCTGTTTTATTAGATATGAAAATGGAATATTTTCTTTCTTCCACCCTGTATGTATTTTGGCTTCTTGACCCGAATTTTCTTGATTGACCTAAAAGATATTCACTTGAACAAATAAGACCTACAAATTACATGAAATACTTACCCATTTAGTTCCTTACAATACACATTTATGCGACAGCACCCATCTCTTAGGAACCAACCCTTCATGGCATTCCTTCCCCGGCGTATGCTGGTTTTTTTTCTTTCCCCCTGTACTACCCGAAACAAAAATATTATTATTAATAATTGGTATATGAAATTTTAATTTTTTTTTGCTATGGATTAACGGACTAACCAATTAGTTAGTCTTACCAATACAATGTATTTTATTTTATTTAACTAAATAAAGATACTTCAAATGAGAATCCCCATGGATCCCCATGAGGTCAAGCTCTGCAGTCACCTGCTCCACCGTTTGTGTCCGTACTGCGCTCTCAATGCGCTGTACCCTAACTCGGAAGCTTGAGAACCTGTAGCTCAACCTTTCCTTCCTTGCTCTGAGTGCCTCGGCATCCCCTTCACCGACACCAAAGACAATGAGCTTCCCCAAGGGGTCGCTCTTGTCGGTGTCAAAGAAGGTACACCACTCATTGATTTTAACCCAGGGGTTCTGAGCCCTAAGCCGTCCTATCACCTCTTCAGTAGGCTCAGGTTTCCCCGGAACCCAGAGAGTGACCTTGGACAGCCTGGGCAGGTCATCCACCTGAACTACTTCAAGCCTTGCCCCCTCCCACAACTGCGGAAGTCCAGCAACGGTTGCTTGCAGCCACCTCAGGGAACCCTCGTTATCACAGGCAATCCGTAGGATCTCCCCAGAATAACGAAATCCCCCAAAAGTGGGTACATCTATTGCTCCCTCATGAGCCAACTTAATGGTTCTATCGAGGGCCAAGTAGAGGTGTCCCTCAACTATTTCCTTCCGGGCCTCCGTTAGTTTGCCCAGCTGACTAGAGCGGTCAATCACTGCTACCCGGAGGCATCTAGTGACAGCCTCCTTGTAGGTGATCGAACCCGCTGGTCTGGATTTAGGCGCAGACATCTTAGCCCTCTTCCCCTGGTTGCCCTGGGGCGATGGCCGAGAGTCCGCAGACCTTACCCTCTTTTTGGCGTCATGCTTTTGAAAGGGTTTGGATTTCCCCCTCTTCGCTGGCGTCTCTTTCCCCGTACCCGACCCGGAGGGAGTGCTGTCCTCTCCCATAGGTTTGGACAGCCCAGCCCTCTCATGCTCAGTCACGGTGGTTAGCTGGCCAGCTGCCTCAGCAGCCGCTTGCTGTAATTTAGCCTTTTTACGCCTCTTCTTCTCCGCACCGCAGATCCTACGCTTTTTAGGGCGAGTCCCCTCAGTGCAGCCTTCGGATGGGGCATCCTTATCGGACGTCCCCTTCCTGGCCTCGGAGTCTTGCGTGTTAAGGGCATCCTGAGCGGACGCACCTTTGTTGGACAGTGTAGCCTCGGAGGTCACATCTGTCAGTTTGGTTTGTTTGTCTTTATTATCCATGAAGTGTATAATAAATTTCATTCCCCGAGCTCCCCACCCGCCACGGAGCCCGCAAAAGGGGACGCCGACAAGTCGACATCAGGGCTACTCAGGAAATATAGCCCCCAACAAGGCAGAATGCTGACGCACCCCGTCCTTGCCAAGGACTCGTCCCACCGACCCTCAGATGGAGGGCGGCAAAGCCGATTGATCTGGGTGGACTAGCCCAGACCGCCCGTTTAAGAAGAAATCAAGGCCAAAGTGGAGTGTTGCCAGACCCAGGAGACAACTGCCGCCCCCGGGCCGACTCAGCCACCAGGATCCCCTCATCCTTCCTTACGGGTTTCCACGCACGGCAAAAACACGCGTGTACCTGTATTAGTATGTTTCTCCACGTCAGCCGTCATCCTGGTTCCTTGACAGACAGGACCGAGCCCAAAGGTTTTTACACCCCGGCCAAGCCCGTCCGCCAAATCAGACCGAACACACAAGAGTTTTAAGTCCCCGGTCCGTAATCCTAACAGGTGCACGCCCGCCGCTTCATCAAAAACAAAGCCCCCTCACCACGGCAAGGTTCAGGTAACTTCGAGGGGGAATGATGATACTAATACCAAGGACTTGTTTGATGATCAATGTATCATTTTTGATCTTGCAATTAGTGCTGTCCTTGAACAGCACAAATGATGCAAAAATTCGGTCAACTCAATAAAATAAATCTTAGTTGATGCAATTTTTATATTTTCAGGACGATTTAAGATCTATGTATTTATTTATATACAGTAATGTTTGTATAATTTGAATACCCCAATTTTTTTATAATATATCCATAAATTATTAAGTACAATTCCAATCCAATGTTCTGTAATTTGAACTGGAACCTATAGGCTCCAGACATTTCTTCTTCTTCAGGTGCCTTACCGATTCCAGATGTTGGCGATCCTCCTGGCTAAGCCAAGAAGACTATACTAGGGAAATGTTAATGGGGTGGTCTCTCGTTGCCTTCCCCACACATTAGTGTATAACAAATAGGCTCAGTTATTAGCCTCAGGCTCAGGCAATAAAATAATTTCATTTAAACCCGAAAACCTTTATTAAATCTAATAAAACAATTGAAAAATTGTAACAGTTTAACAATATTAAGGTCATTGCACTTTAGTTATGTGCTATATATTTCCAGACATTTAATCGCAAGTTTAATCTGAATTCTAAGATATTCTATTGGGAAATCTATGGTTTTTTGTGTCTGCTTAACAATTGTTCCAAGATAAGTTGAAATCAGCCATTATCTTAAGGTACGCAGGTCTCTCAGCTTAAAATGCTAAAAATTCAAGTCAAGATTGTGCTTTTTAATAATATACAGGGTGTCCCCGCACTCACTTTACATAACTTAGGTGGTGATAGAGGACACTTTTCTAAGAACAATATTTAACAAAAATTTTTTTCTAAATTCAAACCCTCGAGAGTTAGGCCTCTTTAAAGCATTTTTTTTTATTTCCACCTTAACGTGGCTATAGCTCCGAAAATAATGATTTTTCAGTAAAAATGGTTTCGTACTTTTTAAAAGAGCGTGAAATAATCTACAAACTAGGTTTATACCTTTTATTGTCTAAATTCAACGGATTTCGAGTTATGAATTAAAGTAAGCTAAAAAATGTCGAAAAATTTGAGCTTTTCTTTTTTTTGGTTTCTTTTAAAAACCCTGTATCTTTTAAACGAAACATTTTACAAAAAATCTGACGCCCCATTTCGGATAGGAAATTTAACGGACTACAACTTTTGTCTAGTAAAAATTTTTGAGAAACCAATGCATTTCACAGAAAATTAGAAAATAATATGTCAAAAATTCGAATTTCTGCGATTAAAAGTGTCGAAAAATCGATTTTTTTCGATTTTTTTCGACAAACATCTTTTAAAACAATCACGACTGTATATTGATAATGAGGGTGGTCATTTTCAACAATTGCTTTATTAATGTAATAATTTAAAATTAATTAATAAAATAATTTTTCAAAAAAAATAAAAATTTTGTGAATTTAATTCTATGTTTTGTAGCTGCCTTGTTTGTTACTTTCTGATTTTCTGTGAAATGGATTGGTTTTTCAAAAATTTTTACTAGACAAAAGTTCTAGTCCGTTAAATTTTCTATCCGGAATGGGGCGTCAGATTTTTTGTAAAATGTTTCGTTTAAAAGATACAGGGTTTTGAAAAAAACCAAAAAAAAAGAAAGCTCAAATTTTTCGACATTTTTTAACTTACTTTAATTCATAACTCGAAAGCCGTTGATTTTAGACACTAAAAGGTTTGAATCTAGTTTGTAGATTATTTCACGGTCTTTAAGAAAGCACTAAACCATTTTTACTGAAAAATCAATATTTTCGGGGCTATGGCCACGTGAAGGTGGAAATTAAAAAAAAAATGCTTTAAGAGGCCTAACTCTCGAGGGTTTGAATTTAGAAAAAAATTTTTGTTAAATATTGTTCTTAGAAAAGTGTCCTCTATCACCACCTAAGTTATGTAAAATGAGTGCGGGGACACCCTGTATATAATTTTAAATAAAAACAAATTACGTATGTAGGTAAAATATAAAACTATTTTGGTGCAACCAAACCCTACATTTTAAGCTGCGAGAGAGGAAATAAATGGTGTAGAATATTAGTTGCTCAGCATAGCAGTAAACGAGGCTTTTATTTAATTTTTATTGGGCGGTAAACCTTTCCATATGCGTTTATAACTAAAGCTGTTAGATTCCCATCAACCACTGTTAGTTGTATCATATATTCTCCACTTGGAATTAAAGGAGGAAGTCTTGATGCATCAGGGTAAATGTTGCAAATGTGATAAACTACACCCTGGAAAATTAACTAGTACTCAATAATGCACTTAAAAATTTAAATTTTGTGTGTAACACTACATACCTTCATAAAATGACAATCCGTTACATTTCCGCATCGTGCAATTATGTCAAAAGTTCCAGCTATATTGTGTTCAACTAATCGGCAAAGATTTAATTGTAAGCGTAACGGAAAGATTCTATATTCATTACTATAAAATTTAAATGCCTGTATAACTATCTAAATAATAGATAATAATATAAAAATTAGATATGAATATTTCAATGGGTGCCACAAACTTACACCCAAATCTGTATTATGCAATTGAACTTTTTGCTGAAAAGTTATATTTGCAACAGCAAGTGTCCGATTATGTTTAAAAGTAACAATTTGAAACTTTTCGTAAACGTCTTTGTTGTAGCTAGATAATTCTAAACGAGTAAATTCTATTTTGTAATCATGTTGCTGAAACTAATAAAAATTATTATATTAAATATAGCGGTACCTAATAATAATAAACTTGCTTTTGAATATAAATCACCACATGACACAAGATATAATTGGAAGAAAAGTAAAATGATCAATATTGGAAACATTTTTGCAAACTTTGTTGAAGCAAATTTAAAATTTTAAACAAACTAGTCAACTGGTTTTATGCACATAGGTGGATCATTATATTATATAAATATAAAGCTATAAGTATTTCCGGAATCAGGGTACCCTTCGAAATTTATTAAAGTATAAATTTACTGATGTTGAACAAATAGTAAAAATTGTGGTAGCTAAATAACAACAATAATATTATTGATGATTTATTACTATTATAATTTACAAAAACATCAAAATTTTTTCCAACCGGTTATTTACTGTTGTGGGATGTCATCAGAGCTGTCTAAAGCACTTTGTGAAAGTAATTTAATTACCAAATAATTTGTTAATGTCGAAAGTACTTGAAGTAATAAATCTTAGTGGCGGTTTTAGAACTTATGAGGCCCCAGGCGCAATTCAACTTTGAGGCCCTCCTCTAAATATTTCCACTAATCCTACACTCCCTAAAACAATTGATTTAAACCCCTGGTCCACCAGCACCGCAGACGATTTATTCATTTAATACTTATTTTATTAAAAAATTGCACTGAAATCAAAATAACTCCAAATCCAAGGCATCTTAGGGCTTAGAATTTTTTCGTTATTTTTTCTGTGTTTATTACAAACGGAATTAATATTTTCATAAAATTTCAGAATATTTGAACAAAATTAAATTGTTATAAAAGAATTGGAATAAAAAATTGCATTGAAATCAAAATAACTGAAATCTAATGCATTTTAGGGCTTAGAATTTTTTCGTTATTTTTCCAGTGTTTATTACAACAGAGTTAATATTTTCACAAAATTTCAGAATATTTGAACAGAATTAAATTGTTATAAAAGAATTTGAATAAAAATTGCATTGAAATCAAAATAACTGAAATCTAATGCATTTTAGGGCTAATTTTTCGTTATTTTTCCTGTGTTTATTATAACAGAGTTAATATTTTCTTAAAGTTTCAAAATATTTGAACAAAATTAAATTGTTATAAAAAAATTTAAATCAAAAATTGCACTGAAATCAAAATAAGTGCAAATCTAACGCATCTTAGGGGTTAGAATTTTTTCGTCATTTTTCCTGTATTTATTACAACATAATTAATATTTTCACAAAATTTCAGAATATTTGAACAGAATTAAATTGTTATAAAAGAATTTGAATAAAAATTGCATTGAAATCAAAATAACTGAAATCTAATGCATTTTAGGGCTAATTTTTCGTTATTTTTCCTGTGTTTATTATAACAGAGTTAATATTTTCTTAAAGTTTCAAAATATTTGAACAAAATTAAATTTGTATCAAAAAATTTAAATCAAAAATTCAACTGAAATCAAAATAACTGAGATATAATGCATCTTAGTGTTTAGAATTTTTTCGTTATTTTTCCTGTGTTTATTAAAACAGAGTTAATACTTTCACAAAATTTCAGAATATTTCAACAAAATTAAATTGTTATAAAAGAATTTGAATAAAAACTTGCATTGATATCAAAATAACTGAAATCTAATGCATTTTAGGGCTTAGAATTTTTTCGTAATTTTTCCTGTGTTTATTACAACAGAGTTAATATTTTCTTAAAGTTTCAGAATATTTGAACAAAATTAAATTATTATTAAAAAATTTAAATCAAAAATTGCACTGAAATCAAAATAACTGCAAATCTAACGCATCTTAGGGGTTAGAATTTTTTCGTCATTTTTCCTGTATTTATTACAACATAATTAATATTTTCTAACAATTTCAGAATATTTGAACAAAATTAAATTTGTATCAAAAAATTTAAATCAAAAATTCCACTGAAATCAAAATAACTAAGATATAATGCATCTTAGCGTTTAGAATTTTTTCGTTATTTTTCCTGTGTTTATTACAAAAGAGTTAATATTTTCATAAAGTTTCAGAATATTTGATCAAAATTAAATTGTTATCAAAAAATTTAAATCAAAAATTGCACTGAAATCAAACAACTGCAAATCTAATTCATCTTAGGGGTTAGAATTTTTTCGTTACTTTTCCTGTGTTTATGACAACAGGAATTTAATTAATATTAATTAATTTTTCTTATTTTGAGGCCTCTGCTTAATTTATGAGGCCCTAGGCGCGCACTTCTTGCGCCTGTTTGGAAATCCGCCACTGATCAACCTTATAAATCGAAGGAATGAAAGAAGGACATCGGGATGATTCAACTTCTTATTTGCAACAAAATGGCGACTACAAACACGTGATCTTTTGCCAGGTTCTCATTGTTTTCTTCCAGGTCTGCAACAAATAAACGTAAATTACTTATAATATAATTAATAAAGTGTTAATTAAAGGTACCTACTACAATAAATTAATAATATAATATTTTATAACCTAGATTGCACGTCTAACGGCCACAATCTATCTTTTCCTTAGATCTGTTTCCCATGGTCTACTTGAAAATATAGAAAATTGTTCCAAGTGAAGGACTATAATATGTGTTAAAACATCCCACAATACAATAATTACTGCGTGCCTTCGGTATTTTTTTTTTAATACAGTAAGCAATATTTATAGATTTAACTCACCTTTTGAAGTTTTGACCCCTAACGAGGAGGTTTACCCAAACAGAGACCAGAGTCCGTCACAATCCGGAGATTGTGTTCCATTCTCCACTTTGTTTAGCTACGATGTGAATAGGCTAGCCCCCGATTTGTGCAAAGGTGAGCTGTAGGTTCTGAAACAAAATATTTGCTTGGGGAAACTCAAAAAACACAAAATAATAATAAAATGCTTTAACTGGCAAAAGAATTTCAGAGATGCTATCATAATTCCAATAATTGCAATGTAAAATAACTGTTCTAACCAACGCACAGTAGCAAATGAATATATATGGTGTCATAATCAAAGTGCACCCACCCCAAGTTAAACAAGTAAGTACCCAATATAAAACACAGTAACCTCTATGGGTCATCCAAAATGAAACACAAAAACCAAACTACAAGTCGGTTTACACGAATTGGAAAGAATTGCTTATTGGTGCCAAGTGCTCTCTTCCAATTGCTTTCCAACGTGTGACTCAAAAGGTGAAAATCTGGAACACTTGTTGATTTTACAACCGGCTACACCTGATCTACTTCGCGACACAAAACACAGTTTGCAGATTGGATGTTGGCTGGACCGTTCGAGAGCTGATGCTGGAGATGTTAAACAACGCTGGACCATCCAGATAATAAAATAATTCCTCAGAATAATCTTCAGCCTTCAAGTTATAAGGATGTTGGAAGGATACGATCTCCTGGTGTGTCAAAACAAGAACACAAAGACGTTGCCAACTGTATAGGAAATCATAAATTGTCGCACAAATTGCGCACCAAGAACTGCGTAGTAGTTTGCTCATAAAAGAGCCTATCTCATCTCCAAATGTTTGCATAAGAGCTAAAAGCACTACACGACAGCTGGACACTTATCATAAACGACTTGGCACGAAAAAATAGTCACGTTTCAGTACTTTCCGAATTATTCTGTTCTTATTCACTTCATAATTATGTAATGTACATAATATACTTTAATATAAAACAAATTATAGTTGAGAAAAGATCTAGAATAATCCAACAAGTAGATTTTAAATTTACTTCTTACAATCCATTAACACAAAAGCACCAAAAAACCAGGGCCGTCATTAGGATTCGGCGTATATTCAAAAAATTAGCGAAAAAAATTATAAAATCAAAGAAACTCTTTAAAGGATTACAATTGTTTCAACCTTAGCCACGTTTTTATACGTGACATTGGTATCGTCAGATCCGTATTGGTTAAATGAAAATACAACTTTACTCACCAACTTTCCAAAAATACTCCAATCCTTTAGATTCTGATGTTCAAATGCCTTGTTGATAATGAAATGTAAGAAGTTTACACGAGCTCTTTTAGTATTAGAGCGTGGACGTGCAAGTATTGCCAACTGCTCAAGCGGTTGATAAATAAATGTTTCCAAAATTTGAATTTAAAAAACCCAGAATTTTAAAAAACGTAAATAGTTGATCTTAAATTAATATAAAACAAATTATAAGTTGAGAAAAGATCTAGAATAATCCAACAAGTAGATTTTAAATTTACTTCTTACAATCCATTAACACAAAAAACCATAAACATAATTAGATACTATATTAATATAAAAGACAATTTTCTAATTGCTTGGAGAAAAAATTCTTTTGTACCTAATACAAACAACTCCAAGAACGAATAGATAAATGTTAACTATTTGCGTTAAAAGAGTGGCCTTATATTGAAAAGGGTAAAGTGTTGTTTGAAAAAGAAAAAAAATTATATTTTAAAAATCACAATTCTCAAGTGTGCATGGCAAGGTTGAAAAATTATTCGAGTTTTCGAAGTCGACTAAAAGTACTCATCGAACACTCTCAATGTTTCCAATTTCTTCGGTGAATTTATTTTTTTAAACATTATTTAATATTTGGATTTGCATCGAAAGTTAGATTTCTGGTTTCATGTATAAAAATTAAAATGCTGTACTTATGTAGGTATTACAAATCAAATTAATATTTGGTGGAATTTCCAATAGTCTAATGTATTCATTTAACGATGATATTCTGAATTAAAGGCAGGGTTACATTAAATTTAAATATTGCTTGATGTTCATATTAGAGTATAAAAGTCCTTCTTTTTCCACTTTCTAGAAGCAATTCTAAGAGAATCCTTTTCTAGTAGGTTAAAGCCTGTTATTTTTCCAACTACTTTGCCAATGAAAATAATATTCTTGTTCTCAACCTTTTTTCACCCACTGCTGCACATAAGCCTCTCCCATTAATGGAGGTTTCTAGCCATAACTCGGGTTGGTGAGTATGAGTAGCCTACAGATCTATTTTGGACTATAGTTGTTTTATATCCGGTAGCAGCCTGCTAATTTTTTGTTTTTTGTTAACTGTGGCAATTCGTCAATTCAAGGGGACCGCAGTCTTAATGTGGTCTCCGAAGCACGGAAACTTGGTCATAAAAATGTTTGACTCTCCCCAGCTTTAAACTCAGTCCCAGCATTCGCATCCAACTGAATTAGCTGCAAGGCAATGACCGTCTCATCGGAGACAAATAATATTAAAGCTTTATAATTTAAATTAAAGTAAAGAATATTAAATTCTAAAAACTTTATTAAAATAGACTAAACTGAACGGATATAATAATACCTTAGTGTGAAACTACACAGGCGTTATTTCCGTCGCGTATTTATCGTCGCGTTTTCTCCGCTCGATCTGGAGCAACTACACGAGGCGATATTAATACGCCGGGTACAGTCCGCGAAGAAACTTTTGTTAATGGTGTTAGTTAAAAAGGAATACCACTAATAAATTTTTCCGTGTCAAACATTTGTATAGACTGTACAATCGCTGGCGTTTTACGCTCCAGTGTAGTTTGCCAGATTCAAACACTGTGTTTGCGTTCTCAGAAAAACGCCGGCGAGTCTCGACGGGACGGAAACAACGCTCTCGAGAGCGTTCAACTCGCTCACGCCGACGGAGGAGCGTTTTCAACGTTGGAAATTACGCTCGTGTAGTTTATTGCATTTAAACGTGGGGTTTGCGATCCGGCGGAGAATACGCGACGGAAATAACGCTTGTGTAGTTTAGCACTTAGGGTTAACGTAATACAGATCAGATTTTTTCCATCAATAATGTCTTTCTTATCCAACGGATATTACAACTGAAGCATAAAAGCTGAAAATTTCAATGAGCATTAATTTTCAAATATTTTTCTTCACTGACCATAATATAAATTGCTCCAATATATTTATGTACGAGTATTTGATTAAAAATTGAAACGGTCCGTATATATAACTTTTTCTTTTCGGTCAGTTTAAGCGGCTTACTTCGGGATTGTGAGCGTAAATCCATGTTTAATTTATTCTAAAGTCTTTCTGCTAAATTTCAATATTTTAATTAGTTATGCTTATATAACTATACAAATTAATTATAAAAGATAACCACAATAACAACTTCATATTGCCAAATTTGCAAAAGAAATTTTTATGCTTACTATCAACTTCAAAGACTGATGCTACACTAACAAGTTGTAATAAATTGGAAACAATTGATATTTCAAAGAACCCAAATTGCTATAATAAATAATATGTTTATAATTAACAAATTCTGTTTAAATAAACTTTTGTATAAGGGAATTATGTCCAGAATGATGCACAAGGTTAAAATGACATAGCAAGGGTTTTGATCATGGGAGTTATCAAAAAATACATTTGAGTTTGGCATTGATACCTAAAGTTATCTGTGAGAACTTGTATTTAAAAGTTTTATTATGTGAAGAATAAAGTACTGACAAATGGTAAAATGACACAATTTCGAAAGCCAGTAAAGATTTTGTTAGATATATTTGGAAAAAGAATTGCATAGCTGGTGGTAGCAAAACTCTGGTAGTTTTTTAAATTAGTTCAAGGTCTTAAAATGTTATGAATCGCTTCGACTCTATGATACCAACCCTGGATAACTAAAAATGTACTAAAGTACGAACCAATAAAATACATGAATATTGTAAAGCTTTTAAAAACTTTATTTGATTTGTAATTGCTGCCTAACTATAATAGTAGGAACTTTGGTATTATAGTATGTTGCAATTCTTGTTTCAAATAATGCTACTATTATCTATGTAGTACATTAGGTGATGACAATTTCTCTACTCAGCGATACAAGTTTCGGAATTCTTTCTCGAGTACTTCAAATGGATTACTTAACGGCTTTGTAATTATAAACTACGCTTTATTTTCTAAAATAAAATGCTTTTAGGAATTTTGTCCTTATTGAAATGATTTATTATTATTAATTCATTTCTTGCACAGATATTTAATGATATTTACATTATAAAACAGTAAAAGTTACATTATACTGTATGCGTGCAATCGGTACGTTGCCGGATAACGATATTTTCCGAATAACAGAGCGCATATTAAATATATAGCACAGTTTAACGTAACCATTTTATATTCTTTGTTCATATCTATAAAAGATCATGCCTATTAATAGATCTGTGGCGACCCTGTGCAATAAATTAATAATAATAATAATTTTGAATAATTTTGACAGTTGTCAACGATTGTATTATTTGGTTGAATAAAAACGATTTTTCTACCATATTTTGATGTGTGCACATACCCCACACTGGTGACCCCACAACAAGAACGTTAAAATACCGTTGCGTAGAACCGTAGAAATCAATATTACAAATCAACTCAAAATGGTAAACAACGAAGATGCGATTGCCGATTACGAAAATCAACCATCAACGACGGCGGATATGGAGCGAAAAATTCAAGAACTACTTCAGCAAGTCACTGATTTAAAGGCCCAGCAGCAGCCCCTGCCAACGCATAAATCATCACCACAAGAGCCTGCACAATACGAGGCTTGCAAAATTTCGACGAAGGTTCTCCCGTTTCATCCGACGAAGCCGGATTTGTGGTTCTACCAAATTGAAGCACAATTTCGCAATAATGGAATCAAGGCGGACAACCGATATAGTGTTCGATATAGTGATAGCATCGTTAGACCCGCAATACCTTGAAGTTGTGGGTGACATATTACGAAACCCACCTCCAAACCAAAAATACGAAGCGTTGAAGAAACAACTAACAAATGAGTATGCCGAATCACAGGAGAAGAAACTAAGAAGGCTTCTACAAGGTATCGATATAGGTGACAGCAAACCATCCACTTTGCTATGGAAGATGAAGGACTTGGCGGGATCATCCATGAACGAAGACGTTGTAGAGTCGCTATGGTTGTCTAAGTTACCTGAAACAACACGGGCGATAATCAGTTCACTGGACATAAGCTCAAAGAAGAAGGCGAAACCGCAGATAAAATTTCAGAGATGACAACATTTGAAACATCCGTTTTCGCAACAACAGCACCACCGAATACAAGTACCCATGACAGTTTGTCGAAGCAAGTCATGGCGCTTTCTAAGCAAGTGGAAGCTCTCTCATCAAGATTCGGTAAAGCAAATTCAGATCGAAGTCGTTCTCAATCACGAAACCGCAACGAATCACAAAGTAGAGATGGATCCACCAACAGAAAACACGACACTTGTTGGTACCACTATCGTTTTGGTGATCAAGGGAAAAAGTGTACCGATTGGTGTAAAGAAAACGTAAAGAACCAAAGAAACTAGTCGAGCAACACCCATCTCCAGCAACCGATGAGGTGTTGTCCAAGATTTCAAGTAGGTTGTTTATAACAGAAAGATCGTTAAATAAGAAGTTTTTAGTGGATACCGGATCAGATATCTGAATTATCCCTCCAACTGCTTCCGACAGAAAAAATCTCATCTCTACCAATGTGAAATTATATGCCGCAAACGGTACACTAATTCCGACATTTGGAAGGTTACTAATTATCAACCTTGGCTTACGTCGTTTATTCGCATGGCCATTTATCATTGCGGATGCAACAAAACCAATCATAGGCGCCGATTTTTTGGACAAATTTGAACTGCTAGTTAACTTAAGTAACCAGAAGCTGATCGATAAGCAAACTAAGTTAAAAGTTTCGGGTCAAATCGAAGTGGTTACAAACGCTGACGTAAACATCACGTCAGTCCCAAATGGTTCCGAAGGCGAACAACTTCTACGTGAATTTGTGGATATCACTCAGTCCACCCATTTCAACAAAGTATCTGAAAAAATAAACATATTTCACCACATCGAAACTCAAGGACCACCCGTTTTCGCAAAAGCACGGCGCTTGCCTCCACAGAAATACGAAATCGCAAAAAGTGAATTTGAGTTCATGGTACAGCAAGGCATCTGTCGTCCCTCAAATTTGCCTTGGGCTAGCCCACTGCATCTGGTTCCGAGAAAGAATGGCGAATGGCGTCCATGTGGTGACTATCGTCGTTTAAACGCCATAACGGTTCCCGATCGATACCCTGTTCCACACATCCAAGACGCAACCTTAAATATGTTTAACTCTGAAGTATTTTCGAAAATCGATCTGACGAAAGCATATCATCAAATTCCGGTACATGAAGAAGACATTCCCAAAACCGCCATAATCACACCATTTGGACTCTTCGAATTTTTAGTGATGACATTCGGGTTACGCAATGCTGGTCAAACATTCCAAAGGTTTATCGATCAAGTGTTAAAAGGTTTACCGTTTGTTTTCAAATACATTGATGACATTGTAATTGCATCCAAGACTCAAGAAGAACACTCGAAACACCTCCGTACTGTTTTCGAACGTTTTCGCAACCATGGTCTCAAAATTAACATAAGCAAGTGTGAGTTTTTCAAAACCGAAATTATCTTTCTGGGACATATCATTAACAAGCATGGTATTCGACCCTCACCAGAGAAAGTCGATTCAATTATAAATATCCCTTAACCCAAAGTCGCTCAAGAACTTCGAAGGTTTATCGCGTCCTTAAATTTCTAAAGACGTTGTATACCCCATGCAGTCATCTCCCAGGGTATTCTGCAAAAGCTGATCAATGGAAACAAGAAAAACGATAAATCCGAAATCAAATGGAACGACGAAGCCGTAGCTGCTTTCGAAAAATGTAAACAAGAACTATCCAACGCCGTCATGTTAGCCCACCCATCCGCTGACTTCCAGTTATGTGTATACGTCGATGCATCTGATACATCCATAGGAGCAGTAATACAACAGGTAATTGACGGAAAATGTCAACCGCTAGGATTCTACTCGAATCGTTTAACTGACACACAAAAACGTTATAGCACCTACGATAGAGAGCTACTAGCTATTTACCAAGCCATCAAACACTTCCGATCATCTCTCGAAGCAAGACAGTTTACGATTTACAGTGATCACAAACCATTGATTTTCATGTTTAGTAAGAAGCCCGATCAAGCATCACCTCGTCAATTACGCCAAATGGACTATATCAGCCAATTCACCACCGATATTCGACATGTTCCAGGTTCAGAAAATGTCGTTGCAGACATGTTATCAAGAATTGAATCAATAAACAGTTCATCAAACACTATTGATTACGAATTTCTAGTTGCACAACAAGCAAACGACGAAGAACTGCAAGAAATTCTCAAATCCGACGATGCGAAGATGTCATTGCGGTTAAAATTATGCACCTTTCCCAACGTCAACTCGCAAATATACTGCGAAACGTCAACCGGAAAAATTAGACCTTTTATTACCAAGACAATTCGGAGAACAATTTTCAATGCAATCCACAATCTAACACACCCCCGGCGTCAAGTCTACAATCAAATTAATAACCGATAGATTTGTCTGGCCATCAATTCGTCAGGATTGTAGAAAAATGGCCCAAACCTGCCTCTCCTGCCAAAGATCAAAAGTACAACGTCACAACAAACCAGCGCTTTCAACATTTTTAGTTCCATGGGGATAGATTCAGCCACATTAACATTGATTTAGTTGGTCCTTTGCCGTCGTCTCAAAATTATAAATATTGTTTAACCTGTATAGATAGATTCACACGTTGGCCAGAGATCATTCCAATTCAAGATATCACCGCCGAAACAGTCGCAAGAGCATTACTTTCCGGTTGGATCTCAAGATTTGGAGTACCTCATCGCATCACAACGGATAGAGGAAGACAATTTGAGTCAATGTTGTTTAATGAATTAACAAAAATGATGGGAATCAAACACCTACGAAGCACCGCGTACCATCCACAAGCAAACGGTTTGATCGAACGTCTCCATCGGTCAATAAAATCATCGATAAAATGTCATCGATCCATCAACTGGGTTGATTTAATTCCAACTATTTTATTAGGCTATCGTTCCGTACTGAAAGAAGATATTGGTGCCACTCCGGCAGAACTAGTTTATGGTACCACGTTAAGATTACCCGGTGAATTTTTCGAAAAGTCCAACGGCACATCACCCAGCGAATTTGTAGCGCAACTAAAGGAAGCTTTGGAAAACGTAAAACCAACACCAACATCTAACCACGCAACAAGGAGACCAGTATTTGTGCAAAAAGAATTAAAAAATTGCGAATACGTTTTCCTGCGCATCGACGCCGTCACCCCACCCTTAACACCCCCTTATGACGGACCATACAAGGTAGGGTAGAGGCACCGGTTATAGCCAGTGTTCCAGTTTTAGCCACTGGCAGCATTATTATGGTAAATTAGGGCCGTGTGGCAAAATAATTCACCAATACAAATAAAATTTACTGATTAAAACACATACAAACATAAATACTATATTATGTAAACTTTTGTATCTATGTTATAAGCTTCAAAATTTGGGCCAAAGTATAATAGGTTGTGAAACCGTACGTTTTGTTAACAATTTTCTTTAGCAGGAGATATAAGTGTTATAAGTACTTTTATAAAGAAAATTGATAGTAAACTGTTCTAAGTTGGTTTATTCAGTCAGATAAAGTATTAGTTTTTCTTTATTTATAAAATTTTTTAAATTTCTAACCGAAAACTTTTAAATTTTGAGGTGGCTATAAGTGGAACATCTTTGACATGATGAGTTCCAGTTATAGCCATATCTATAAAGATGATTGAAAGTAATTCTCTTATGCTCTAGCTTTAGCCACACATGTTTATATTGATTGATATTATTTTATAGTTTTAATTTTATATAATTAATAATGCATATATCACTATATAATAGATATAATAGCACCATTTACTGCTAAAAGGATATCCAAAACTACAGTAAAAAGAAATAAGGGTCCTATTCACTAATTTCCCAGGAACAGCTTTCCAGAGCTTTGACCGAAATAAAGGAAAATTGCATTCCAGTAGCAACAAGGGTGTGTTGCAACAAGGGGAGGATTTGAAAAGTAAGGTAGAACTTTCAACTTGCCATTCCAGATGTAGGTGCAAATAATGTACACATGTACACTCAAACAGCCAGCAAAAGGTTTTTTATACCTAGAACAACTTAAAGGGATAAAATTTCTGGAAAAACAACAGAAAACATAGAACAAGTAAGCACAGATTGTTTCCTGGGAAACAAAATTGAAAAAAAAAGAGTTAGAGGATTGGATTATGAATAGCGCAAACCTGGTAATACTGGTAATTCGGTCAAATACCTATAATAACTTTAGTTGGGATCTATTAAATTTTAAAATATTATGCATTATTTGGGTCCAAATTTTATTTGTGACGTAGGTATCAATTTATATGAAGTGAAATGTAGGTGGCTATATCTGGTACTGACACCTGGCTATATCTGGTGCAAGGATCTAAAACTGGCACAATTGGAATATTTTATTTCATTTACATTTATAAAAATATAAATCATTTCTATTACTTTCAAATGTTAATTTTCTGTAAATAGACCCTTGTACTATTTTATTTAACTATGCGACGTAAAACATAAACTGCAGGGAATCTCAAAAAACTTAAACACATTTTAAGTTTGTCTTAAAGTGGCTATAACCGGTGCCTCTACCCTACTACAGCGTAAAGAGGTCACATTCATAATTGAAATAAAAGGGAAACGACAAGAAGTGTCGGTCAACAGATTAAAGGCAGCTTTCATGGAGGATATGAGCAGGTCAGTTGAACCACAAACAAAGGAAGATACAATACTCAAGCTACCAACCACCAAGAAGGTCACCTTCCAAGAACCGCAAAAAACCACGTCACGAACAGGACACCACATCAAACGTCCAGATTGGTTTATCGCGACTTCGTCACTGGAGGGGGAGTAGTGTGGCGACCCTGTGTAATAAATTAATAATAATTTTGAATAATTTTAACAGTTGTCAACGATTGTATTATTTGGTTGAATAAAAACGATTTTTCTACCATATTTTGATTGTGTGCACATACCCCACAGATCTATTTTCTATTACATAAGAGACAAATCGTTTACATAACTGCATAACCATTATAAAATGCATCAGAGTCAACTCTTCCTTTATAAAATTACGAAAATAGGATTCGAAGTTTGTTAAATTAATTATTTACAAAATAAAACAATTTAATTTGAACTTTTGAAAAGCGAATAACAGATAACCAAGTAGAAATAAAAACTGTTATTAATAATTTTTCTCTATACATTTTCTTGTTCGCATTCTCAAAGAACAAAAGAATGTTTGAATGAAAGAAAAAATGTTAGTTTTTTATATTATAATAAAAAATACTTCGTTGCATTTTTATTACATTGCGAAGCTACACAGGTTATACACTAGAAGCTCCTTTATCTAATATCGCAAAGTTTTGGAATTTGACGGGATCATTTTTTATACATAATCAAATAGTAATTGATGAAAATTTATATATTATTTATTAACGCCAATCTTTTTACAAAATTCTTACATTCGTTGCATATTTCATTTAGGATGGATTTGTTCTGAAGCTGTTTATTGTAATGTTTCGAACGCTTTCGTTAGAATTTTTTCAAAAATTTTAATAAACGATGATAGTTAATGCATTCTTTGTTCGTCATCCACCGTCTATACAATTCACAGTTTGAAAACATTTTTTTCAACTCATTCAAAGATGAACCAATTTTATATTATGTATTTCAATCGATAATGACTTGAAACATTGATTATAAATTTGAGAAAGATACGCAAACGTATACAAATTTTTATGCCTAAATTTATTTCAAATATTATTAAAATATTAACCTTGCACTAATGAAATTTTGAGATTGAATTTACATGGCCAAATAAGGCTGATACTTACACGGTGCAATTAATCCATGAATTTTACTTTCTTAAATTAATTCAAGTAAATTTCTATAAAGCTTTCACCAACATTACACCCCAGCTTTATACTGGTATACATTGATAGTTTCTGTGCCTCTATTATCCATAGGTTTGGTCCTTAAATGCTCCCAAATTTAAATCATATTATGACATTAATTCAATTTATCCAGAGATGTATGTCGGATACTTCCATACCATGTTCAATCCTGATTGTGTCTCAATTTCAATTTGATGCATAGTCGTTCCGTAAAGTTAGAAGCGTTAGAAAGTATAGCAGCGTGACTTTAAAATGACTAGGCGGGGAAAATTCTTTGCGCTGTAGATGTGGATGGAGAACGTGCCAGTGCCGTCGTGTAAACGGACGCACGGTAGAAAGTTGACAAGCGCCAATTAGATTAAAGTATTTTCTTCTATCCTTTTCTATGATTAAAAGATCGATCATTTTAATTGGCTCTTGCTAGCTTTCTACCGAAGCAAGGCAGACCCCACTTAATTGTGAACGCCGCTTTACACCTTTTATTACATTCGTGTCCAGTGGAAGGTCATTGCAATCTTCACTTCCAACAATGAGGTATTCGCATTTCGTCAAATTCATGGTGAATCCGGCCTTCGTGTATTCCTCATGTAGTTCTCTAACCATATAACTAAGATCTTGTTCATCTTCCGCTATCACAACCTGGTCGTCCGCAAAAAAAAGGAGTATAAAGTATGTCGTCTCCCATTCGTAGTCCCATATTTCTACACTGCTTCATTCATCCTTGTATGGTAAACATACAAATTGAAATTTGTAAATTTGTAAGATAAATTTTAAATAGAGTGGGTGATAACGGACATCCCTGTCTGAGTCCTTTGGTCGTTTGAAATATTTCTGTAACACTGCTTCCAACTTTTACTGCGGAATAGTGCTCTCTGTAATATTCATGGATAGCTCTAAGTAAAGTTGGTCTTATTTTTTTGCTTCTGTACTAGCTTCTGTACTTCTGTCCATAGCTGTCATATTGGAACGTTGTAATATGCTTTTTCCAAATCAATGAGGGTTAAGTGTGTTGCTCGATTTTACTGCATTCGTTTTTGTATGGCGATTTTTTATTAAACAAGTTGTCGACCTTAGACCTTCCAGTTTTGAACTCTGCCTGATCTTCGGGTGATCATTTTTAATATCGTCCTCCAAGAAGTTCCTAAGCATTCTCACGTATATTCTGCCAATTTTTGGGATAACTGCTATACCTCTATAGTTAATTGTGTCGTTTTTGGAACCTTTCTTGTGTATGGCTGTTATATATTGACGTGATATGGGCCCACCGATAAATTCCGAAAAAAACATAAACTTTCCAAAACAATACTTAACAATACGGGCCACCAATCTCGCCCCCAGCTGCTCAGTCCAAAAAACGTTATCGTCCGCGGCTTTATCAGCACGACCTTCTAAATATTTATTTTTAAACCAAATTTAATTTCTAAAAAGAAATAAACACTAACTATAATATTCAATTCAAAACCGCAACCACCTCACTCGGTGGGTTGCGCGCGAACTCCTTCCTCCTTCCGGCCCCCTGCCGGTTTCGCCGAGACCCCTAGTGGCCGCGCGAAACATTCAAAAATTTAAAATTTTGTGATACAAAAATTCAATACAATCTCCATAATTAAATTTTCTGCTTCTTCATTCAAAAAAAAAATACGACATCTAAATCCTTCCTAGCTTTTTGAAAAATCCATATAGGATTATGAAAAAAGGTACACGACGTCGTATCTTTCGAATGAAGAACCAACTTGCAAATCTTACAAAATTAAATTAAAAATTTAAAAAAATATTTCAAATAGGTTAATCATATTTACAGCACCTAATTACAAGTTGAACGCCATCATGCAAATCATCAATTAAATCTTAATCATACTAGACCAATTCTTCTTAATTTTCCGATAACTCTTCTTTAAAATTTTTCCAAATTCAACTCTTCAATTTTATCCATAATTCCGTAAAACCTTTCATTTTTCTGGATTTTCCATCTTCATTCAATGGCTCCCAACAACTTTCAATCTCCTTCGCATTTCTACAACTTCGTTTGTCATTCAATCTTCCAATTGACCATTATTCAATTAAATTCTTCACTACTACTTTTATTATTTTCAAATTACAATTTTTATATCACCATAACCATTCCATTACATCGCTACATTTTTTAAGCGGTAGCCTTTCAAAACCTTTTTCTTAATATTTTATAATCATCCATAATAACTTCTCTCTTATACTCATTTTATAAATTTAAATTTCCAAATCTTCTCTAAATATTCAATCATTATTCATAACAAATTACTTTTCCTACTTAATCCATAACTTTAAACTTCAAATTTTGTAGTGACCAATTCTTTTTAACAAAAATATCAATCTTCTTATCAAATTCTTTCTTACATTGTGTAATTGCTATTTCAATTTAATTGTCGTAAGGGTCCACTGTTTAACTTCGTTATTATCCGAAAATTTTTTAATCTGTTTTAAATTATTTCGCACGTTTTTAATTTTCATCTTGCTTTTTCGGAAAATTATCATTTATCACTTTTTATCAAATTTTTGAATTGTTAAATTTTATTTTATTTCAAACTTTTATCGCGAGTAGTTTTAATCTTTGTACGTTTTATTGTCCAGTTCTTTTTAAAATTTAATTGTTTGTTCACTTTGATAGTACCGCATTCATTTTAGTTTTATCACATTTACAAAATTGTCTTATAATCAAATTTACATTTTCAAATTTTAAATATTAAGGTTTTACTTTCGTTTCAATCTATTTCCATTTTCAACGCAGTTGTTTTCATAATTTTCCAATTCTCCCATCCTTCACCATTGGCTATTAGGGTTTGGTGACTTCATAGCTTTTTCGTCTCGCTCGTCGGAATGCCCACTTTAACAAGACGACTTCCAATGCTTGCACTACGACTTCTATCTTCTTCGTCCTTTTATCTTCAAAATTCTTCTGTTTTTCTATTTTCTTTATCTTGTTAACAACATGTTCTATTTTAATTTCAAATAACCATACCACTTTTAAGGACGGTATCTCGTTTACATCCTTCCAAATTGCTAACCGGGATATCTCTTCTTTACCGGACCTTCCTACCGATCTCTCATCCGTGCCATTACTTTTATTTTCTTTTGTTTTATACCGATCTTGATCTGATTTGGACCTCAGTTTTCTATTATTTTGAATTCTTCTCCATTTGATTTTTCTCATTTTCTTTATGGAAAATACCAGGACTTTTTTAACAGTGCCGCCTGTGACACTTTCTTCTTCATCTTCATTTGCTTCCAAAATTATTTCTTCCTTTAATTCTTTTAGCTCTTCTTCCTCATTTTCATTCGTTTCATAATTAGCAAAGCTTATTCTTTTGCTCAATTCTTCACAATATTTAACCCATTCTTTTTTTTCCTCGATCCTATTCTTTGCCGCCTCATTTTTATCATCTAACCTATTATTTTCTGCCTCTTTTTTATCCTCTAATCTGTTCTTTCTCCTCTCTGTCCTGTCTTCAGCCATTTGATCTATCAGCTGTTGAAGCCTCCACTCCAATAGATCCAATTTATCCCAGCCTGTGGCCATGGTCAAACTTTTTATTATTCAAATCTCAGGGTGACAGCCGGTTCTGCGGTGAACTTTTATTTTTACTAATTAGTTACCTAAATGCCCCACGTTGGGCGCCAGATGACGTGATATGGGCCCACCGATAAATTCCGGAAAAAACGGAAACTTTCCAAAACAATACTTAACAATACGGGCCACCAATCTCGCCCCCAGCTGCTCAGTCCAAAAAACGTTATCGTCCGCGGCTTTATCTGCACGACCTTCTAAATATTTATTTTTAAACCAAATTTAATTTCTAAAAAGAAATAAACACTAACTATTATAATATTCAATTAACTTTATTTATAAAAAAAACAATCTCTTTAATACTCAAAATCGCAAAAATAGCAAAACCGCAACCACCTCACTCGGTGGGTTGCGCGCGAACTCCTTCCTCCTTCCGGCCCCCTGCCGATTTCGCCGAGACCCCTAGTGGCCGCGCGAAACATTCAAAAATTTAAAATTTTATGATACAAAAATTCAATACAATCTCCATAATTAAATTTTCTGCTTCTTCATTCAAAAAAAAATACGACAATATGAAGAACTGGAAGAACGATGAGACTTCATTTTTTTTCAAAATCGATATTTTATCGGAATCTCTTAGCTTGTAACATAAGCTATGAACATACCAATCCTCACAGGAAACAAACAATGAAATTCCACTAAAAACTGCGGTTGAAAATCGGCAGCATAATGTAACGTTACGTGTTTTGAACAGTTGTGAAACTTTAAACCTCGTTTTACTCGACTATTTAAAAATGTGACCCTCATCGTTCTTCCAGTGGACCCTTCATATGATGTTCTCTATTCTTTTGGAATCGTCTCTCCATTTAGGCATCTTTCTTATAGAGCTCTCAGCATTTCTATTAGTTTCTGTGGCCCATTTCTTAGAAATTCTGGGTGTATTCCTCCTGGTCCCGGTGACTTCCTTGGAATATGTTATATATTCTTCAAAACTCTATTTTTGAAGTCGGTGGACACGATTTCTCAGAAAGTAATACACCGATCTTATTAAAATTATGCACACTTTTTCTAGATATGAATGATTAGTGTTTGAACGATTTGTTTTTTCATCAGAATTTATTTTACAAGGCAATACATAAATTTAAAAAGAAAATCCTTCATTCAATAGCTATTCTCATCTACTAACAGAAAATATTTGGTTTTTTGATTTCGGATAAAGTTATCACGAGTTATCCTATTCACCGCAAAAGATACTTTCTTCTACGGGATTTCCCAGGTCGGCTGAATTTTAAAAATTTTAAATGATAATTTTATAATATAATATCCAAATGTTGCTCTTTTATATTCTTAAAAGTATAGATAAAATAATTCTTTCACTATATTAAAAAAAAAAAATGAAAAAATATGTGGTTTTTTAACCTTCGAAACCCAAAAAAAAGCCTTAATTTCACAAGTGAGTATTTTGAATGAAATATTGAATTTCGATAACAATATTATTAATATGGTGTAAACATTTGTGTCACATTTCCACATACTTCCGTAGTCCCATTCCTTCCCAATCTAATTATCTATTAGTAACTTATTATAGTTTAGTTTATGGAAACTTACCTCAAATAGGTTGCAAATTGCTAAACTTTGGGGCAAAATGTAATGCAATTTAAAATATCTATATTCCATTTAATAAAAGTTTTAACTAATTTATGTAGGTAGCTGGTCATTGGTTACCGGTTGATTTTTACATTCGTGCTTTTTAGAGTTCTTGAGATTACAAAAGCTAAAAGATGAGTGAAAATAAATGTTATAACAATAATTGTTATTCGAATCTGATCTAATATTCCCGTTTCTGCTTTTACCTTAATTTGAATTTGCATTGTTTATACATTTTCTATAAGCTCATACCTACTCAATTGTGATGGAATATCTTCTAAATGCAAACTGACGTTCAACTTGGAAACTTTTAAAATGCACTTAACTGTCGTGTCTTCTCCAATAAAACCATTTGGGAAAGCATTAAGAAATTCATATTTTAAGTTTGTAAACAATCCACTTTGATCTACGTGCATTTCAACTATTTCCATGGATGTTTTTATTGATATTTCTAAACAGATCAATAATCACAAAAATAAATTTTCCAGGACTCCATATTTTGAATAGCGCTCGAACAAATATTCAGCTACAGGAGCAGAAGAACTACCTTCCATCCTTCAGTCATGTCTGTCCCCAAGATGTAAATTGATTCCTTGCATTATTTGAATACATCTCAACCATTCCTTTTTACCCAAACCTTGCAATCAAGTTTATCAAGCATACTAGAAAATGTTATTAAGTTTATCTTCAGTGGGTGTTTTCTTAGAAATATAAAGTCTGACAGCAAGGAATATCTGGTGTTCTCTACTGGCACTCTACTAAAATATATTATTCAAGTACTCATAAAACCCAATACCTTCAGATTTATTTGCATTTAGCGTAGTGGATGTAGTCCCAAATGAAGAGGAAGAAAAAATATAACATAAAACTGGAACTTAATAATTAATTTTTATTTCTTAACTTCAAAGGTGACTGCACTAACTTGTAAAGAAACATTTTTAATGTATGTTATTATTCTATCTGAAAGAAATATTTAGACATAATATCCTGCATAAGGCTTTTTATGATTCCAATCGTGATATAACTAAAGATGTAATTAAAAAATCCAGTAAAGGAACACGTTGTTTTTTTACAGTTTAGGATATCCAATAAGGAATTAGTATAAATTTACCGGCATTATAATCTTTTTCTAAATCCTGCAATGAGGAGGAAATCGTGTCCAAGACATCGTCACAATCTGTGGCGGTAGTGCCAGACTGCACTGATTCACACCTCCTTCCAGAGCCCTTAGCCGCAAGGAAACCGCCTTCAAGCATTACTTTCACGGCTAAGGGTTGTAACAAATGTATGTATATTGTCATGTTTAGGACGCAGGAATAGGCTACAGAGCTGGTTTTGTTTGGATGGTATGCGCCGATGTGGCATTTCAAAGTTAATCGAGTTAAAATATTACATTTCATAAAAATAAATATTATAAAGTTGAAGTAAAGATCATTTTTGTTAAATTATACTTGAAACTAATTTGCATTAACGTAATTAAGAGTCCATATGACTATCAAGGAGTACCGAATATAGAAAGATGTGTTCCGATATCAATGTTTTAGATATTTGAGACAGAATTTGTTAATTTTAAGTATTGTTTGTTAGTAATTAGGTAAAAGGGCACTTGGAGACGACATACAAGTGTGGGTAACAAAATATAATTCACCAGAGAGAAGATGTCATCTTTTCATATGTCAAATTTTGAACTGCTTGGTGAGGGTTTATTTCAATTCCTCGACCAAATGTTAATATTGATATTGTTGTATTCTGTGTTCAGGATGATGTTTGTGATGTAAAATCTAAAAATTAATGTTAAAATTTAAATTGATATAAATAATATTTTTTCTGACATTTACCAATTTGAAATAATTCTAGCGCTGTTACTATTGTACTTAGAATTATTTCCTTTCTTCAGTGAATGTAAATAGGGCGTAGCTACATGTATCCAAAATTTCAAGAAGTTTGGTGAAGATTTTTGGAAATCGAAAATATCAAGTGATCCAAACTGCATAAATTTTGGTTAATCACAAAAATCAAGCTACCTTTTCGACCAAAAACTATAAAAGGCGGTGGAAAAATGGAGATTTGGTCATTCTTGTCTAGTAGCTGCAACCGAAAGGTCACGTGCGTTTGACTAAAACTTTACAAAACGATAGAAAAGTAGTTCGTCGAAATAAAATTATTTTGAAATAATTGTTATTTATTTAATTCTTGTGCGAAATTAATTAATCCGGAGTGTTGTGCTTCATCACCAGTATCCACTGAAATCAAGGTATCAAAATTTTATTAGATCGATCTAAATAATTAACTAAACAATTTAAATAATTTACCTACGCCCCTGACATTTTATGTCAGAAATATTTAAACACGTCACTGGTTTCTAGGTTATAATTTTCTGTGTTACCAAATATTTTCTAGTTTATAAGTTGATGTTCATTTTTGTATTCTCTAAAATTTATCTGTCAGTAAACAAATTTTTTTATAACGTCACTCTGTGTTTAAATTCATTAACGTCACTACAAATATAATTAAACAAAAAAAATAACTTGAAGTCAAGTGTAAATCGAATGAACTATTACTTTGACAGTTTGTATCTAAGAAGCCGGACAAGGTAAAGTAACAAATACACCATACGAGCTGAACACAGCGAATATCGGCATACAACTAAGCAGGGGTTATCCAAGTAAATATTATATAAGGAGCGACATAGCAATATGTTATTTTGTTCCTCTTTAAATTGTAATTTCACAATATTCTTCGATCCGGTCCTGCATTTTTATTTACATTCAATCTTTTATGATCCATCCATTTGGATGCAAATGTTGATCACTTAGCGTGAACGCAACGTAATTTTGTTTGCTCACAACGATATTTTAAATGCCGATTAAGTTTAGCTTATAACAAATTTTCGCTCCTGTGAAAACATCTGGTGAACAAAGATAGGCTCTTTTGTGCGAACTACTACGCAGTTGTTAGACGCAAATCTGAAGATCATTGCCGATCTCCCACTGTTAGGCAGTATTTAGTGTTGTTTTAACAACCAGAAATTAACCTATAAACTTTGTCCTCTGTTGGAAACTATGGATCACTTGGGTGAATTTTCCATTATCTGGCTAGTTCAATTTTGTTGCGCATCAGAAGTAGTGTTCTGTGTATTTGCGCTTAAAAATGATGTCAGATGTCACCTGCTGATTTGGATCAAAGCTAACCAGAGCGTTTGGAGTGAATTGGTGCCATCTTATGATTGTGTAAGCTTACTAGAGCTCAATGTAAGTAATATTTTTATCTTTCTAATTCGTGCAATTTTAGTACTGTATGGGAGTTGGTTAAATTTGTAGTTATCGTTTACTGCTTTATATTATTGGAACACCTTTTGACAGGGCAGCGTAATTATTTAACAATGCTTGTATTGTTTTGCACTAAATAATTTTAACTTTTCTTTTATTGTAGTTCCCCAAACTATTTTTTCTCCAGAATTCACGACCTCACTTCCGCAAATAATTCAGGGCTAGTCAGGGTTAGTTTACAACATCGTGGCTGCATAAACTGGAGATATTCTCTCTGGATTGCGACAGAATCTGGATCTTTGTCTTGGTCAACTCTCTCATTAGGGGTTGCGTCACATAGAGCAGCTTTGTGTTACATTGGGATACAAAGGTAAAAATTCCGGAGTCATCAACTACACTGACGCTCCGAAGAACGATATCCTATGTTTTGGCTCCGTAATGATTTTTCACACCTAACCTAACTCAGCTTATTAGGTGAAAATGTTATTTAGAGTTCCTTCTCTTCCGTTATTATCATCTTAACAAACGTGTGGTATCGCACCATATTTCTCTCTTTAACAGCTGTAGATCCAACGGCATGGCATGTTCAATAGATAAGGGCGAATCCGCATAAAATATAATAAAATCTATAACCTAAAAGTTCTTTGGCAATTTGTTTATTAAAATTAATTGTCAAAAACATAATTTTGATTTATAAAGTTGGACAAATTAAATAACAACCTTCGAGTATTGTACTTAATGTACTTATGCCTATACCTAAACAAATGCAAATTTTATGTTGCTACACTTTATAGGCCCATACTTAATATAATATTACACTTATTCTTAACCAAACAACACAAATACATATTTATTTGAAAATACCCTGTATTGTTATATTTCACAATTTTGACATATTCTATCATAATAGCTTTAAATACTTATATTTATACTGAAGAAAAATAATAATAACCCAGCAGCGTGGCATAGAGTGAAATGTAAGCGACTGTGAATAAGTAGTTGTGGGATCGAATTACCAAGTCGTCTGTTGGGCCAACAAAAACAAGAACAAAATATTATTCAACCTAAAACTTGTAATGTTAATAAAAATATTCAGCAGACTAAGAAAAAATAATGAACATTTAAAAGTTCTAACTTTTATAGTTAGTTGTAAAAAATAATAACAATAACTTATAGTATTAAAAAATTTCAATTCCTAATAGTATCTACGTACGTTATTATTTCATCAGTGTCATAAAGCAGGGCGACTGCTAAAAGTGCCTAATTTTTTTTAGTATGTTTACCTCCAGAACCCCAATAAGAAATTCACTGAAAGATGGATAGGTTTGATGCCATTCTTTTACATTTCTTTCTAGATAGTTATCTGAAGCACTTGGATTGAATATCTCTTTTGGGGATAAAATTGAGGAACTGTGATTAAGAGTTTAAAGTGCTGTTCCGACAGACCAACCAGGTATCTTAAAGCATATGAGCCAATCAATGATGGATAGTGCTAACCCATGGAGTACATTGTTTCCAGCAGCTTCGATAAAGCAAACTGGATGATTGTCCCCCAAATATTATTGATCATCTCGATTCCCTTAGAATAATATATTCTCGTAGGAATGGTATATTATTGTCTAGCAATCTTATGGAAAGTTGGACACCTCCTCTCGAGTCTGCGTTGTGCATTTTTGGAGCTCATATTCTAGATGGTTTATCCAAATGAAACTACATTCACGATCATGAATGTAATTAATTAAATCTTGTGCTTCATTATAACAAATAAATATTGAATATACATTCTTATTTTCATTAAAGGTATAATATTTACATGTAGCCCTGTGAGTAGATTATTCAGCGTATCTTTCTTCTTTGGAAGAATAGAATCACAGCACAAATTATGAGATATCTTTTAGCAGTCGCCATAACATGGGAAAAATTCATAAAATTACAGTTTCCTTTCAAAATCAATCTACCCCATTAAACTAATACCTACTACAGTTCTTAGCAGGAAACTTTGGTATTGGGTCATTCTAACACAACCAATCACCGAAGTTGGTTTTGTTTATGTACAATGACCAAATACCAAGCTTCTCTAACAAATACTATAATTATAATGAAAACAATGAACATTATTTATTTCTTTGCACTACTTAAACTAACGCATTAACAGCCGAATTAGCTCTAACAATGTCAGTATCCGGACAAACGAGAACGTCCTTAATTCTAAATTCAGGGTTTGAATTTGGTTTAATAGTAAAGAATTCTTCATTCCCTATTTTACCGGGAACTTCCGGAGAAAAACTAGATGTCCACACAGAAGGAATACTTCCAAAAAACTTTTTCAATTTAGTAAAAATTTTTGATTTTTCAAAGTAATTTTCATTTGGAACCCTTCTACTATGCAATTTTTGGTCTGAAAAGAACTTTTTAGAATTTGCAAACATTGTTACTGATGGCCAGGATGCTCTCGTGTTGCGATAGGAAGGCGTTACTTCGTTACTAATTGTAAATGGTTCTGTCACTAAGTTTACTCCTTGCGTTAAAGAAGTAGAACGAGACAGTAGACTTTCTAATCGGGTAATTTCTTTATCGAGTACTTCTATCTCAGATTTGTATACTTTGTTTTGCACTTCTAATCTGTACAACAATTCTCGATGGTCATCAAACATTAATCTTCTTGTGTTATATTCTAATTTTAATCCCATACTTTGTATTACAGTATCATTATTCTGGTTTCTTCCAAAAGCTAGTTTCAATTTTGGAAGAAATAGTTGAACCAATGTTATTGTAGTTGATATAAGGATACTTATGGCTGTTATCAAATAACTTAAAGTTGTGTAATATAATACAAAATTTGTTACAACCACAACCACTGTACTTGCTACCACACTGTATACACATATTCCAATATACTGTGAATCATTAAGGGATGGAATTTTTACGTGACGTGTTTCCCATGCCATATAAACACCGGTGATCAATAAAACACCTTTGTAACTGTATATTGCAATAAACCAACCTGTTGTATTTTTGGAGCGGCATACCTCTAGCTGAAAAGTATCTCTGTGGTAAAAGAATCTAGTAACTATTCCATTACCTGAGGTTGGTATACAATGCCACGATCTTCAAGACTTATTTCAATTGGCAAATTTCTCAATTTTCTCTCCATTGGATCTATTAATGCCCACAATAGTAACATTAATCCATCTATTAGTAGTAATCCAAATACCAAACCAATCAGCTGCTTATCTTTTAGTAACTTATCTTTTACTAAACTGGTTCCACTGTACGTAAATATTCTATGTACTCGATAGGTTTTGGCAAAAATTGAACCGAAAGTTAGAGAAAATCCAGCAGAAAGAAGATATACTCGTATCTAAAAAATCTTTTATGAACATCTACAAAAGTCCTAAAATGTAATCTTACTGTACACAAATGTGAAAACTTTTCTTTCATGAAAAACGATTCGTGATCTAATCCTAAAGATATAACAGCCAAATATACCAAAATGCATCCTAGCACCACAATATTATTTAATCGAGGGCTCGAAAGTTTAACTGTTTGTAATCTTCTAAAATGTAAATTAAAGTAGAGAAAAATTAAGGAAACCGCTATTCCAATTGCCGAAAAACAAGAAACGATGATAAAAGCTATCTTTGGTATACCGATCAATCGAAATTTTAGTATTCTTTGTGCTATTGGTATTTGGTCTCCTTGCCACTTTATTTTTGTGCAGTCGTGACAATTAAAATTTAAAATATTCGATTGTGCGTAATATATTGCAATGTTGAGCAAATTTCCATCTAAAACAGTTTGATATATTATCAAATTTTATAGAGTAGGTTAGGTTACCTTGTATTTGCTTAAATGCTGAATTTCCTATTCGATCCGCTCCTTTAAACTGCACTGGTCCCTGAAAATTAAAATGAAAGATAAAATATTTAATCATGGTATATTAATAATAATAATAGTATTTTATTGGCATAATAGTAAATATACTGTCCTCTACAAATTCCCTTATGATAAATCGAAAATTTTTGGAAAATAAAATTCTTATCGAATGCTTTACTGGACAATCCTACAAAGCACATTTATGGTTAAATTATAAACTATAGGTAAATAAATTTGCACTTCTAGTTTTAAATATCACTCCAGATTTTAAAATAATGGCTATACAATATTACAACAATAAACACATCACAGCGACTTTTTTGGAAAGCTTTGATTTTCCTATTCAGGAACTTAATTTTTGATTAAAAATACAAATCCATCTGGTAATTATTATCTGTTTACCTCTATCTGAACTTATTTACAAAACACAATTTTGGCAAGTTCAATATTTTTATTGTTTTCTCTTCCGTTGTTCTGAAGTTTTCCTGTTTACTTTTGTTCATCAATTTTAAAATATGACAATACATTGAAATGAGTTAATGGTCACTTTTATAATAGAGCAATATCTACTAGTTAGAGAATATTCGTGTATTACTAAATGTGTAAATAATTATATCTAAAATGGAACTCAGTGATGTATTAAATATATTACCAATATACCCTTAATCGCTCTAAATATGAATTTTGATTTTATGTTATGTTTGAAGTTATGTTCACATGTTAATTAGCTTTAATGGAAATAAATCAAATTTTCCTTCCATTGCATATTGCACCGATTATTAAGGATTTAATACATAAGTACATAGATGCAATTTATTTTGGATTTGTATGTGTGATTCATTAACGAATTTAATTGGATGATTTCATTATTTTCTAAAGTTGTACAATAATATTTATTTTTGTTCGCGCATTTTGTTATAATATTATAGAAAATTATGCAATTTAATTTGCTTACCGAAATTCCAACAAAGTTCAGTATATTCATTTCTTTAACAAATGTTTTAATCAAATTTGTGTCTTTATAATTAAAGCTTTTCAAATATCCAGAATATTTACACGAAATTGCGTTTTGTAATGTTAAAGCCATTGCCCAAATAGCATCATAAGATTGAGGTGCATTCTTTGAATTGCTAACATTTAGAGAAGTTAATTGTTCTTCAAACGCTTCACTTGTCTGCTGAAAGACCCTTATACAATCAAAAATTAATTACTGTTTTAATGGCTCTTTAATTCATTACCAATCCTGATATTGCTGTTTGGTTATCTGTCAAAAAGTTATAATCGGAAACTACGATTAATCCTTCCACTGCTTTTTGCAAAAATAGTGAATTGCATTCTTTGGAATTATTCCACCATATTATTGCTTGATCTTGAAGTATCCAAACGTAGTCTTTACCATACATGTCTAAATGGTACACTTCGCAAAATATTTTTGGGGCAATAGTAGCTGAGAAACTTCCAATAATGATCCTTGTATCTAATTCCTGAAAACGTAGATAAATAAAAAAAGTGGTTATTGGTTTGCCAATATCATAATTACCTTTAAGGTCCGGAGTTGTTCTTTATAATTATCTAAAGAAAATGTGACTGATGCAATACAAGAAATATTTTCAACCTCTAAATCATTAATAAAATTGTTTAACGATAATATGTATGGTTGGTGACTTAAACTGAGTGTAGTAACTGTGTTCCATCCGAAATGTTTAATGAAAGATATTTTTGCCGCGTTGTGAGACGAATCGGGTGCAATGGTTCGGAAGAAGAGAGGATATTTTGTTCTGTCGCTTAGCATTGGTGAGGTTGATCCAAAAGATACCTACAAAAGGACAAAAAACTATATAAGTAAATAATATTATATACTTATGTCTGTGTAGGGTAGACCGGGGTCAGTTGAAACGGGGGGCAGTTGAAACAACGCTAATATTTCAAAAACTAATAAAGATAGCGGAGGGCGTACAAAGAGAAAAAGACGCGGCTTTCTTGTCGGAACATGCCCGACAATATTTGGTTTCGCTTCGAGTCCATGTTACGCCTACAAGAGGACACATTGTTATTTTGAGTGCAAAAGTAAGTATTTTTCTTGTTATTAATTTGTAATTTGATACAAAACTATTCAATTTCGGTTATTATAGTTTTTAATGTAAGAACCTTGGTTGTCGGGGTACAAATAGGTGAAATTATTTTTTATTTAAATTGTTTATTTTGGATGTTATAAAGACAAATTTTCAAAAAGATGTGGTGGGGTCAGTTGTAACAATTTTTTCGGGGTCAGTTGAAACGCTTCAGCTCCTGTTGGAGCCATATGTTTAAAAAAAATAAAAAAAAATTTTAGTTTTTAATTAAGTTTTATAAAGTTTAGGATTATCTTACGTTAGACTTTAATGTTGTACCTTTAATATCTTCCATAACATTGATTGTAACCCTTTTGTTCAGAGCATAATAAATTAAAAATCAAAATTTCTTGATATTGCGAAGACACCTTCTTCTGTCTTCCCAATATCAACAAATGTTGATTTTTAATTTAGTAATATCCATAAATAACCATATTCTGTAATTTTTTCAATAAATAAGTATGTAACAACATTTATTTTCTTTATTCTGCTAGTGTTACAACTCACCCCATTCACTGTTACAACTGCCCCTTATATGGGGACAGTTGAAACACTTTCTCTGACTTTATAAATTGCCCTCTGGTGTTTTTTGTAATGCAGATAATGGCAATATATAACCTTATCCATTTGTAGTCAGATAACTAAGGTTCAATTAAGGCATAATTTCAAATACGTTTAGTTCAAATTGTTGTTACAGGTAGTGATTTTGTCGAAATTGTTTCAACTGTCCCCGGTCTACCCTACAGAACGACGCCGACGGTCGTTAGCATAGTGATTAAACGCACTGACTGCTAATAATAATAATATAAAATAAATAAAATTATTTTATTTAATTATTAAAAAAGTGAGACATAGGGAAATAACATTGAAAATTCACCAATATAAAATTACAACTGCTTGGCTATATTTTTTAAAGGTTTGCAAAAACTACCTTCAAACGTCCATGGGGAATTTCGAGGTAAATAGCAACATTTTGTGAAAATTTAACGGACCTAATTTTATGAAATTTTATATAATTATAGATTGGGTATTAAAACAAGGTCTCAGGTGGGCCTCTCGCCCCCCGTGTGCGGGAGATTGAAAATCATTGTTGTGGGATGTAGGAGTAGTGAAAATATTTAGAGAGAGAGGCCTCAAAAGTGTTAAAACAGCCATTGGCTGTAGTATCATTTCATTACACGTAAAAATATGTTCCTCGCATGTTGCTCGGAGCAAATGTAAACGTGAGATTCAATAAGTTTGGTTAATTATAATTAATTATAATTTATAACACATGGTTTAAAAAAAGGTAATTCAAAAGAATTTAGTGATCAAAGTGAACAATTAAAAAGTTAGTGGTCCTCGAAATTTAAATTGCGAATTTAGTGGTCCGTTAATACCTAAAAGGTTGCCGACCGCTGGTCTAGTCTAGTACTTAAAATAAAGCAATATTTTTTTTAGATTATAATATTATCTAATATTACTTTCTATGATCACAGATGAAAATTTGCGATATTTTGATAAAAAATTTTTATGAAATAAGTTGCATAAAACCTATTAATGTCGGTAATGAATTTTAAATTCTAGACAAATAGTTAACAATGTGAAAATATTAAAATTTAAAAAGAATTATTTATATTGTACTCTTTATAAATTTAAACGTCTGGGAAGCTTTAAAAATAAAAGGACGACCGGTTGAGACAATCCTGTGCTCTAACTAGCAACGACTCTTTTTGAACTCTCCTAGGATTCAGTGAATACACCAAAGGATGCCTTATAAACTTAATAAAACAAAACTCGAAATAAATGACCAAATATTTAATTTTTGAAAAGAAAATTTTTCTTGCTGTTAACTTTTGCATAGCAAAAACCAACAAATTATTTATATCAAATTGGAATGAGGAACAACTACAAGTTCCATTAACTCTTCTTTCGCTTGTACAAGGAGAAATTTATTAAACTCAAAATAGTATCCTGCCCCTTACATATAAGAGGAAATTAAAAAAAAACAAAATTTCAAATTATATGTAATTTAATAAATTACAAATTAATTTCAATAATTATAAAAATATTCTCGGTGTAACTTTCGTATTAAATTTGATATTACCGCAATCCTCTTTGCCGACCCAAGCAATCTAACCTTCAAATATGACAAAAAATCTAGTGGGATTAAATTATCGTCAGAATAAACTTCAATATCCCGAAAAACCAAGCATACTGTCGCCATCCAAATTAAGAATACACAAATACACTCCATTTAATTACAATCTTCTTTTAGTTAAATCGTCGAGAAAATAATATGCAGGCGAGGGAGCTCTCATGCATAGAAAACTCAAATTTTAAGTAAAACTCAACACAATTTTTAAAAATTGATCTTTAAAAAAAATAAAAATAACTAAAATATTTTTTGTGGCATCCTTCGCCGTATTTGCAATCGTTGGTTATCGCAAATTGTATACGACAATAATTTTTTTCAAAAACGGTAAATCGAGAGTTAGGTCAAAAAATTTATCATAAAAACCGTAATAACTAGGGAGCGGATTTCTAAGCACAAAAAATCCGGAAAAAAGCGCTTAAAAAGCACGAAATTTTGCCTTAAAAGGCATAAACTTCTTCAAAAAAAGCATAAACTTCTTCAAAAAAGCACAAACTTTTGAAAAATAAAATTTAAAACATTAAAATAGTATTATACATCGAGGGAGTAAAGTGCCACTTTTCGTCATGAGGGTAAAGGTTTGCTTACACGAGGCGCAGCCAAGGGGAATAATTACCCGAAGGACGAAAAGTCACTTTAATCCCGAGCGCGAATATACTATTTTTTGCCTTTCCGAAAGCCAATTACGAAATTCAAAGCAAATATTTATTGCATTTTTGGAATCTTAGACGTAGTAATAAATTTGAATCGTTGTTGCGCAACGTCTATAATTTCAAACTTGTAAACGTTCATTTCGTTTTGTGGTTTTATGTTGGTAAGCTAAAACGTGCAAAAAAAAATGAGTTCTAAGATTGAAATAGCTGAAGCAGCTAAGTTAGCCTGTGTGGAAGGATTACCATTAAAGTCGCGGAAGTGATATGAAAAACAATACGATGATCTTGTGAAGTAATGTGGCGAAAAAAACGTTGTGGACTGCTACAAGTTATGTTTACTCATTATAAAAGACCAATTATAATCATAAAACGCAAATGGTCATCAAGCTCATCAACAGGACGTCAACAGGATGTTGATAAGCATAAAGAATACATGCATCGATAACCAACAATATGGATTCTGCAATTCAGAAGGCCAAGAACATCACGCCACTGAATCAACAGATGTTATATTGTAAATAATATTTTATTTATGTAACACTTTTAATAATTGTAGTTAGTATTCAATTAGTACTCAAGTAGTTAGTACTCAGTTTGTATTCAAGTAGCATTTATTATATGTAGTTGTTAGTGATAATTATTATAGTTGTTCTTTGAATGTAACAATAATTAAAAAGAATAAAAATCATTTTTTTTAAATAATTGAAAGTGCATAAATCATAACTCTACACGGAAGATGTTTTTATGGCTTTCTTCTACGAAAAAGCTAAAATTGTACAGGCGTCCACCATGTGGTCTCATTATTTAATTATAAAGGCGATGATGAAAGTACAACACGATATCGATATATTTACTTTTCTTCCCGCTCCTAAGAAAAGTGGCCTTTTGCTCCCGGAAAATCACTTTACTCCCGGAAAGACAAAAAATATTATACAAAAGAGTTTTTGAAACTTATTTAAAACACTGATGACCGCACTCTTTCCAGTCTTTATAAAAAATTATAATTATAAAAAAGCACAAAAAAGCATAAAAATTGGAAAAAAGCGCAAAACATCGAAAAAACCAAAATAAGCATAAAAAAGTTGGTGTCAAACGATTTATTTTTCTTTGAATCGTACTCATTTCTTAAAATTTTTTTACTGCTTGTAACCGTCGCAATAAGCATAATGCTTAGAAATCCGCTCCCTAGTAATAACGAATCGAATGGTGATATTGTTATTTCTTGGAAAGGTCGGCATTCGAAGTAATTTGGTCCAGAAACTCCAGAACTTCAGAATTTTAAATGACACAACTTCAATAGAATATTACTTAAAAGGGGTTGCAGTTATACAATAATTTTTCCTATAATACTTGCTTATTTTTGCAAGATCATTTCAACAATACCACTTTTGACCTATGGTGCCATTTAAAATTCTGGAGTTCTGAAGTTTCTGGAGCAAACTACTCGGGATGCCGACCTTTCCGAGAAATAATAATATCACCATTCGATTCTTTATTACGGCATTTATAATAAAGTTTTTAACCCAACTCTCTACGAATAACCGTTTTTGAAAATAATTGCTGATACGGGTGGTCTCATTCACCCTGTATATGAAAATTTATTCCTCCTTCTTGGGTTATAAATAAACAAAAACTTGATAAACAACAATAAACTTTATTTCAAATACATCTGTATGTAAATGTTTAATGTTTTTCAACTAACAGAACTAACAAATCTAAGTAATTTATCGTAAATAAACCAAAATACAAATTAATTACTTAATCCCAGCTTATACGAAGCAACTCCTCATTCAATCGAATTTTGTTGGAAAATTAGAACAAATGCCACACAAATCTATGAAAATTTACATGGAAAATTTACTATAAACTTCTTGTTTTATAGTTTATATGATCAAAAGTTATTAAAGATATTTTTTGTGTAAAGAGTTTTATCCATAAATATGATTTTGATTCGTTAATAATCTGTCTATCTGTTAGAAACACATACGACAGCAGATAAAATTGCAAATTACATAATAATTGACATTTTATTGCTGGATTGTGAATAAAAAGAGTTTATAAAGTACAAATAAAACTTTTATTTGATTAAAAGATTATGAAATACAGTAGAGCAGTGACCGACAACTTAGGAGTGAATGAAATCGTAGTAAAATTTTTATTTTTTTCTTAAAAATTTTTTTAAATGTATAATTAAGTATTTCTGATCTTATTATTATTATTATTATAATCAGCTCACCTGTAAAACATTCCAATAAGGTAAAATATTAGCTAGGCTCTCCGTAACATTGGAACAACCAGCACCAAGCAGCATTAAAATTAGTTTATCGGAGTATAAAGCATGAAAAAATCTATCGACTCCGACTCCAGGGTCGCACTACAAATTATTAAAAGTTATTAATTATTATTAATAAAAAATTTAATTACTTTATCATAAAATGTGAAGAGGAGTTCAAGTAACTACTGCAATTAAGGCTTTCTATCACATTTTACGAGTGCTCTTATGGGATCATTAGGAAACACTCGATTTTGATTAAAATCTTCATAACACAAGGCATAGTTACATTTATTTAAATTGCTAAGTTTGCATTTTAAATTTTAATCTTTATTTTTTGATGACTTCATCTTATTAAGTGCCTTTGTTTTTTCATTGATTATATTGAAATTTGATACTTGAATTGTTATTGTATTACCCTTAATATTTAATGATTTTCAAACTTCTTCGTATATTAAATTATTCAGTTGAAAATTGAACTTATTAATGGTTTTGTTATGAAAGCAAACTTGATAATCTCTGAGTAGAAGCATCACATTCCTCCCAAAAAATTTCATTTATTTACTTTTATATTATAATATTCCTGAAATGCAGGTAAATACTAAGACACAGTTTCTACTTCCATTAGCAAAATCTTCATTAAAAAAAGTTTTTCTGAAAGCTTTATTACTTAAAAGGAAGTTAATTTCTATTATGTTAAAAATTCTATTAGAAAAACAAAGTTTCTTTTTCTGTCAAAATGCAATAAGCACATGCAAAATATTTCAATTATATCATTATTTTAAAGTGAAAAATACGTAAAAAAAACGCGTTAATAAACCGTAAATGTGCTTACTGTTTAATTGCGTTGTAAAAGTGAAAAGAAATGAAAACTTAAAAATTTTGGCTGATGACCATAGTCCGAAAGAAACAAATTTCGTTGAATTTACAAATAAAAATACCTTTAAACCGCATATTTACGTACCACTGAGAGTGCAATATTACATCATTTCTAAATTTTGTAGGTTGATTGACATGAGGAGGGTTAGAATAACGCTTTAGACAAGGGTTGATGGCACTGAACAAATGCGAATATAAAAATTTAATTAAATGAATTAAAAAAAATTGTCTTTATTAAAGTTAGCGTCAGTCGGCATATCCTAACTTTGTCAAAAGCTTTCCTCGGTGTCGAGAAATGTAATTTCAATGTGTTAAATTTTGATGAACATCTTTCACCATTCGTGCAAGTTTGTTATTATGAGACAAAATCAAGTTCTAAAACTTTAATTTTTAAGACTTATACAAATTTTTTTCAAACTAATAATTAGTAAACTTAGTTAATTTACCTTCGTATCATTGGTAATTAATTTTAATTTGTATCCTGGTAAAATTTTAAAGTCATTAACGTGTTTCACAGCTAAGTGAGCAGCAAGCATTTCGCTATATCCTTCCGATCTTTTTCCCCATTTGGTGCTTAGTTCGAATAATCCTAATATGTATATTTCTGTAAATTCGCTCTTTTCACTTGCATTCTGTTGCATTTGCGGAATGTTAAATTTATTTCGATAACTTTTTCCAAATTTATTAAAATAGTAATTCGAGTTTTGATTCAAAATTTCATCCTCTTCTTGAATTTCCATGTCCGTTGCATTAGTTGAATTTTGTTCGGAAAATATATTCAAGTTGTACTTATTGCTAATAGTAATTAAAGTTGTCATCGAACCTAAAAGTA
This sequence comes from Rhagonycha lutea, assembly GCA_958510855.1. Classification (NCBI taxonomy): domain Eukaryota; kingdom Metazoa; phylum Arthropoda; class Insecta; order Coleoptera; family Cantharidae; genus Rhagonycha; species Rhagonycha lutea. Next base: position 12,818,910 of record OY294040.1, on the reverse strand, counting down.
AAATCACGACACACAAATGTTTTTGGTAGGTGTTGGAAAACCACATTTTTGCAATTTTAATTATGCACAAGTTGACCACAATTCACTGCAACAAAATGAAAGACTGAAACTATTGTGTAAAATATGAATGCCAACCAAAGCTTAAGGGCTTCGTGAGTACCTCTTCACGACGCGCATGAATTGTCGAGTACTTTTCTTTGCCAATCCGTAACAATTGAAAACTCAGCTTTTAATTCGCTTGTATGCTTTGAATGGGCTTCTCATTTTATGTTATAAACTGCTTAATTAGAAGGCGTCAGTAGGTAAACTACATACAAACGTAGATTTACGAAACAATTCTATATTAAAATTTACAGTAAAAATATACTTATATAACAGGTGATTCTATAATAAAATCAATGATAATTTCTATTTAATAATTTACTTATTTCCTTATTAAAAACGAGAGGCGGTTGGATTAAAGAAGTACCGCGCTCGGGGCACCTCAATCTTGTCTGCGCGGTATAAACCTTTTATATTTTTAATTATCAACTTAGAAAAGGGTATTATTCTTTTTTTACTTTCTACATACAAAAACTAATTGAATGTTAAAATTACTTTAATCTCCAATCAAAAAATAATATCAATAAAATTGCAATCAAATTAAATTAAATATTTAAAAGACATCTTTGAAAACGCTTATTATTATTATTTACATAATCTGTAGATACAAATTTCTACAAAGCATCAACACAGAAACCAATAAAATTTAAAATATTTAATAGATTGCAATGTTGTTTCAACCCCATTCTGCTCAAGACATTAGTATCGTCAGTATTATGTTGAAACCAATTTTTATCTACTCATGAAGCTTTCAACGATCCTTAGCTATAAATTCATTTTGTTATCGTTTTTGTAGGAAATGTATAAATCTCATTTCTATTCTAATATAATGGTAAAAGTACCAATTACGGCGAAATTATATCCATTAAGATGATAAAACAAAGAAAAAAGGGGGAGAACAACAGGTCAATTTAGTAATCAAAAGTCATCCTTAAAGTTATTAAACCAAAGTTAATAAGTAGGCGAAGCACAAATTGCTATAAATTTTAATCACTTGCCTCGATGGCCTACAAATGCTGAGTGGACAATTAGCTAAAGGTTTTATTCACTTATTAGGTACCCCAGTTGCGGAACTTTTCAATATTTAGAATCAAGCAAATATCCGGCAGATAACTAAGGAAAAATTAGTACATTAAAACTTTATAAATTTTGATAAAAAATTACCATCCTCGATTATTTCCAGTAATATTACTACAACGCAAGCGCATTCATAAAATTTCGTTCCAACAGACTAGAACTACTAGTACAGAATTCTAGATTACTATAAATCTGCTGTTCCAACGAGTTTAGAATCAGTAATATTACCGGTCAAACTAGTTCTAACGATTCTTGCTTCGAATCAAGAACCGAGCGTTCTGCAAGTGGTTAAACTTAGTTGCAGCAAATAACACGTGTTTTCACACCAAATTTATTCGTCTTCATTATTTTAAAATTTTGGGCAATTTTAGATTTAGGTAGAATCGATAAAATAAATTTTTTAGTTAAAAATATTGCTTAAGGATTGGCAACAAGTTATGGTACAGTGTCAATCATCCTAATCCCAAAACTTTGATGTGCCTCCTTGAAAGGTCTGTTCATCAAAATTTTACGTTTAACCATGTCACTCACACTTTTTTTGAAAACAGAACTGCAACCGTTCTACGTATTGCGCGTAATTTTAGTAATCTTGTTCACGCAAGCGCAGTTCCTAGTTCAATTATTGGTAGTGAACGATAACGGAACTGCTTGTTGGAACAAAGCTATTATAAAACCGATAATAAAACAAATCTATGGTTTTTCGTTCCTGTGTTGATGATTGCCTGATTACATGAGATGGAAAGGTATGACAGTCTGTGATAAAGTAATTCCCCGATGCTAAAAATCGGATACACTAAATGTATAGTCTATCATCAAAAGAGGATGAAAGAAACAACTAGTACCTACTTAATTATTTCGCTTCAGTTGATATAAAAAAACTTAAAACAGTTTTCGCGTCCCTAAATCACCTATGAGAGACTGTGGTCTCAAAATCCAAACCTCTAAACATCGGGTTAAACAAGGTCATAGTTGTGTAAACAAATTGATGCACATAATTAGATAAGCGAAGTCAATCAAAGCAGAAAATGGCGTACTAACTACATATTATATTGAAGCAGTCAATTCCTTTGTTCAGATAAAATAATGTCGTTAGTGTGCAATGGGCGTTAGACATTTGTAATATCCACCCCATTCAAGTTATCTCGTTACGACCATTTACTGAAAACCAGAAGAATTGATGAGAAAAGGATCGTGTTAAAAAGCTAAATCAGAGATTTGGAGTAAAACCTGGATTTCGAAAGGGGTAGCAATAAAGCTATGGGTTTTTTCCGGGAGTCGGATCTGGAGATCCGTACCATAAAAAATGTTACTATTTGACTGCTCCAAGTGATTTATTCTTATTAAATATTATAAATGTTAAAAAATAATTAAAATTTTTGTAAAATTTATACGTAGGTTGCCTTTTATATTTCGGGATTTGAGAACAACAATAAATATTTTTCATCAAAAATGACTTTATTAGTTTTGAAAATACTCTTCATGAAGATCAATATACTTTTGCATGCGTTAAAACCAATTCTTGAAACCCTTTTTCCACTCCGATTGAGGTACCTCCAAAACTTGCATTTTGAACGCACCAGCCGCTCCTTCAGGTGTGACCTCGCTATTTATTTTTGACGTGCGGAAATAAAATGAAGTCATTGGGTGCTAAATTAGGACTATACGGCGGATGGTCCATTAAATCGACGTTTTGAGTGCTCAAAACTTCACTTGTTCGAGCCGATGTGTGAGAGCTCACATTGTCATAGTTGAGAATGATCCGTCTTGGCGGTTGGTTTTCCTTATTTCTCCGAAGACTTCTGGCAAATAAATGATTATGTACCATTCAAAATTTACCGTTCTACGTTGTACCAATGGTACGGATGCACCATGTCCAGTTTTTCCGAAAAAACAGGCGACCACTTGCTTCGAAGTGTTTCATGCTCGAACAGCTTTTGTTGGATGGCTCATTTTGAAAAACGCACACAGTCGACTGCTTTTTATTTTTGGGCTCATACGCGTAGATCCGTGATTCGTCACCTGTCGCGATGTCATAGACTCATTTTGAAGCACCGCAATCGTATATTTTGAGCAGTTCTTTCGACCAATTGACAAGAGCCTTTTTTAAGCAATTGTGAAATTATGCGGGACTAACACAAAGAAATCTTTTTGACAACCAAATGTTTATTCAATATTGAATGTAAGGTGGTCCCCATAATGCCCAAGGATGCCTCAATCAAACGATAAGTCATATGACGATCTTGCAGTATCAGTTCACCCACAGCATCAATGTCTTCGGGAACAACAACATATTTTGGCCGACCTTCACGAAATTCGTCGTTGAGAGAACTACGGCTACGATTGAATTCGTTTAATCAGCGATAAACACTGGTCCTTGATGGTGCTTCATCGCCAATAGTCGAATTAAGTTCATCGATGCACTGCTGTTGAGTCAATCCACGTCGAAAGTTGTAAAAATAGTCACACAAATATGGTTCATGATTTAATTCAATTTTTTAGACGAATTTACTTTTCAAGAATTTTTAAACAACACAAATGGCGTTCATACGGCAAAAAGTTCTGAATACATATACCATCAAAAATGTCAAACTTTACGATAAAAATATTAGTTGCCAGATGGCAGCACTAGGGTAGCTGAATCCCGAAATATAAAACGCAACCCACGTATATAAAATTAAGTTTTGATAAAATTTTAAATCTAAAATTAAAATTGTATTTACTAAAATGCCACTCATTTTCATCAAGCTAATAAGAATAATTCACAAATGAATTTTAATCTTTTTAAATAATTTTTGTGACACAACACATGACTTTCCCATTTAAAAAAAATAAAAGTAAATAGTACCAAATTAAATATTTTAATACCCTCTACTGCTCTAAATTGTCACTCCATCAGTACGGGCTTGCTTAGTTTTCATTGATCTACTGATGATAAACACCAGTAAACTATTTTTAAGCACTTTCAAGGACAAAGAAATGAGCAATTGCGTTAAACATTTTATCCCTCTATATTTTAAATAACCATACAATAATCTCTCATTATTTTTAAAAGAATTTTTTGATACGAATGGAATCTCCATCCATTCATGCGCGTCATCAAAAATCATCGAAACGCAAATAAAAGATGTTTCAGTGGAGGGATTTCAACCAAAATCTAATCAGTTCTTTACACGCTTTGTTAAAACTACGATGCAAAATGTCAAGTCAACTGGTGCGTGCGTTTGGTCGTAATCGTAGCCGAAAAAATGCACACCACACGACACACACATCCAGACATTGTTCCAAAAATCGTTCAGAATTAAAATTATAACTTTTAAACGAAATTCTAATGTGCCTATGCAAAGTTGGTTTTTGACTCGATCACAATACTTTCATTTACTTCGTAAATGGGAAAGTAATTGTTAACAATTGACGGTTCTCAATTAAGTACTACAAGAATTGAAAATGAAACAAAATATTATTACGAATGACGACATCGCGACAATCGACAATACGATTGATAAATTTACCACCCAGATAAGCAAATTTTACAACAATACCATTACCCAAATTTAATGTTTTTTAAACCAAAATATATTTATATATTTTCATTTTACCCAAATTTAATAATGCAAATAAATAAATTCAATCATGACATTAGAAACGCGGCGACATCGACATTTCAAAACTTAAAAGAGCAAATTGGGACAAAACTTTAGCAAATGAGACACCTTAAAACTTTTAAAAAGTATGACGAATTGCCATAATACTTAAAACCAGATCCATCATCCGTCCAACCAAAACATATCTATCCTACAATCCCCACAAGGACCAACCATCTTTAATGAGAAAAAGGAAGCACCATAGCTCAAGTTTATTTAGATCACTACAATTTAACCAACCACACCTTGAATTATGTCTTCAACGTCTCGTCCAAAAATTCATCGATCACATTATCAACACCATTTCTCCCGCCCCAAATTTCGATTTAACATCTCCTAATAAAATTCATGACTTTACAGTACAACTCCATAACCGTATACATCCTTAAATAACTTCCCAAAAAGCAAGTCGTTCAAATTTACTACATTCTCAACATTTACTTAAAAATTCAATACTTCCCAAAAATTTAGAAATCCGCTATAGTCATCCCCATCCCTAAACCCAACAAACCCAGAAACATCTCCTCTATCAGCTACAGACTCATCAGTTTCCTCCTTACTCTATCCAAAATCCCTGAAAAATAATGAAATCTTGATGTCGGTGTTGTTAATAATTGTGTCAAATTAATTTCCAGGTTCTTGTATAACAGAACCTTTCTAGTTAAACTGAAAAATTCATTTTCAAACCCCAAACGCCTAACCCATACCTGCTGGAATTCCGCAAGGCTCCATCCTATCCCCAATTTTATTCAATTATTACATTAATGACATCTCAAAGACTGACCAAACCTGTACTCACGAGTAACGACGACGATGCCACTGACGACGCGCGACGCTGGCATTTCAGCAGACGACACCAAAAAGACGAAACCATATCAATATACTCGACAACTGGAGTAGCGACCAAAATTAGCGAAGACAGACTACCACAAAAAACGTGTAAATGATAAAAAATCATCGTAGATTTAACTTCTTCTTCTTCTTATGACTAGGATTTATCCTGTTTGTCTTGCCTCATTCCATTGACGAGGAAAACCAGCTTTGGGCCCATCTCTTAGGCGGTCGTCCCGGTAGTCTTTTGCCCTTCGGCAGTTCATCTTTACAAACTTTCATCCTTCCATCCTCCATAAGTTCTACATGGCTATTCCATTCTCGCCTTCTGATCTTGCTCCACTTCACTACGTCTTGTATTTCGCAATCTTCTCTTATTGAAACACTGGGTTTTCTATCGCGGAGTGTTAAATTCGAAATGGATCTTAATACTTTCATCTCTACAGTTCTCATTCGTTGTTCAGTTTTTTTCGTTTCCGCTTTATTTAATAGAATTTAGATTTAACAGAATTTCAATAGATTTAAAAAAAGTTCTCTATAATGGACAAACTTTCAGAGATTATTTTTCCAAAAAAGTTTCTGTAGATAATAGAAATCAATTTTCTCTATATTATACAGGGCCCCTTCGAGCCCCGGGCCCTGGTGCCTGGCACCATTCGCACAACCTGCAAGTAGCAATTGCTACGTTATTGGTGTCAAGTTTTACTTACGTAAGGTTTTAATTGTTTTTAATTGGGCTATTGAAATTACTTTTTAGTTTGAAGTTCTGGAAAACCATCAGAAAGACGATGCTAACGATTAGGGTCCGTTTTCCATACATAATTTTGATTTGGAAATGGCTAACTCCCACATGGACCACAGTAGATGATCCACAAATATAAATAATTAAATTATTTTTATTTTGGTATTGAGTTAATATTTAAATTTTGTTTTTTTTTATTTTATAAAAGACATTAAAAAAATATATTTAAAAAAAAATTAACAGGGGAAGGGGAAGCCAACAATCATCCTTACGTAATTAATAGACGCTCCATAATGATCATGTTCTCTCATCGAAGGGACGTAATTACGAACCAGCTCACAATTAACAACACCGACATCAAATTTACTAAACAAGCAATTACCTAGGTGTGACGCTTTACCAAGACTTACATTTCGGCCCCAGCACATCAACCTGACGGCCAAAAATGGCTTACACGCCCTGTACCCTCTTCTCACGTTCAAAAAGAAACTTGAGCTCAAAATCCTCTTCAACTTTACAAATCAACGATTCTCTTCATCCTACGTTATGCCTGTCCCGTGTGGAGTAAAACCGCATGATACAACGTTTAAATTTTACAAGTCAGAACAAATTCTTCTGAGTAATCACCGGAGCTCCTATAGGCACATAGAAATTTACGATCTACACGACATCGCAAACGTCTCACGTATCCCTACATTCATTCATCACACCTCAGTACATTTATTTTTGAAAACACGGTCAGGCGGAACCCAAGCACAGCCCACACATCAAGACTGTCAATAATTGAAATAAGCCCTTCAGGGGAATTAAACACAAGATGCTTCATAACGTCATGTTATAAATAAACTATACACATATGAAGAAGTCCAGAACTATCAATGGCCAAATAACGCTGAAATATTTGAAATGAAGCAGTGTACACATCTGTAAATAACATTAATTTATTATATTATGTATAGTTCATCCAAAGTTAGATGACTGGGCGGAGCTAATGTGCAGAAATGAAAATGTGTCGAATCCATTTTTGCAACGAAAGGGTGTCAGGTTGAATTAAGCCACTCATCTTTACTATAGGTCAAAAGTAAATTAAATACACAATGGCACTGGCACGTTCTCCCTCCACAAGAAATTGGTTCTGTAAATAGCAAAATAACTAAAAAGAATAGTTAATAGTTTGTTGTTTGATTGATTATTGTGCGACTCGATTGTTTCTAAGTCCAAATGTTTTTTACTTTTGTGTTGCCTTTATATTTTATTAGATTAACTTCCAAATTTTACGTGACCCCCTCTCCCCACTTCAAATACGATAATGATACCCATAGATAAATAAATAATAACACCTAGTAATCTGTGTTGATGCCGATGTTGGCTTTGAGTCCATCCATTTTGGTATTAAGTCCGACTTGAAGAAATGAAAAAAGGAGTGAAGATGAGGAGGGTACGGGGGGTAGAAAAAGGGAAGCCCCGCAAGGTGCAAAAGGATCTCCTCCACCTTAAATACCCCGTCATTTGCGTTTTTTCACTAATTAGTTTAACTCTAACAAGATAAATAATAATCGCAAAATCTGACAGATGGAGAAATAGATAACCTAAAATTCCATTTTTCTTATTGCTGTATATTTTCATCGGCCAATCAGAGCGCAACGTTACAACGAGCTTTGTGCGTATTATTTCTCATGTATAAATTTAATATACTTTTGTATGAGAAATATTCAGTATGAAAAATGTCCATATAGTTGTTACTAGGGCAACGTACCCAAGTTAAATCAAACAATTCTCAACTTGACGTTTCACTTGAACTTAAAATGAATTGGCAAGAAGATATAGATCTCTTAGTGGGAAAAAAGGTAAATAGTTTAAATGCTTTATTTAATAATTTTAATAAAAATGTAATGTTTCGTGTAATGTAGTCTGCACCAAAGCAAGGACGGAGAGCTGGTGCACCTAAGAGCCCTGAAACTACGGAGCAGCTTTTGGATAGTGCATTGGAAAGTATTGCTTACACCAGTCCCCGTGAACTTATCTCTCAACCTAGAAAAACAGGTGGATGGGCAGATGAAGGAATTAAATCTGCAAAGTAGTATTTCATAAGTTACTAAAATTGGATTCTCATCAGTTTTATTTTCAGGTCCAAGGGTACCCCAAATTTAATTGAAGAGTAAGTTTATTTTTCTCGTATTATTTATACTTAATAATGTATTAACTATAATTAGGGAACGATTTCAAGATCATAATATTGATTCAGATAATGACGATATTCCAATAATACCAGATATCGATGACATTCAAGAAGATTTACTAAGTCCTCAAGAAATGAAGATGCCTACGTGAGTACTATGTGAAAGGGTTCAAAATTTACTATTGTTTTTGCTTCGTAGGATTTTAATTAACAAGTCAACTTACAAAGAATTGGATAAAGAACTAACAAATATACAGCTAACTTCCAACTCTTTACAGTCTTTAGCAAAATCGGATGACATTAATTTAAGCATACTTTTTAAAAATATGTGTAGCGAAGCGGATATCGAGGAGGCCGACGAGGAATGGACTATGGATTCTTTATTTAGCGACATAATTTCGGCAAATACTGCAATATAATGTAGTTTCTTTTTAAATAAAAATAAAACTTAGTTACTAATATCTTTTATGTGAGTTTTTCTATGTGTAGCCAGTGCACCTGATTGAGCAAAACTGCTTCCACAAATTGTACATGTGTATGGTTTTTCTCCAGTGTGAGTTCTAAGATGGGCTTTCAGACCTTGCGATTCCGTAAAACCTCTGCCACATGTTAGACAAATGTGAGTACGCTCACCGCTGTGACTTCTCATGTGAACGGTAAGATGACTGGAAGTAACGTAACGTTTAGGACAAATGGAGCATTTGAATGGTTTCTCGCCGGTATGAGTTCTCATGTGGGTAGATAAATCTCCAGATCTGGCACATGCTTTTCCACAAACCTACAACAAAAAAGTTAATAATAATTGATGACATAAGTGGACACAACACAAAGTTGGACTGTTTATTTTTGCCCCCCCCCTTAAATTAACAAAAAAATAATTTTAAATATAGGTACAAGAATCTTCCTGTATTCGCTGGGTGCATAGTGGGGGTATTAAAAAACGACGCCAGCGTCCGCTGCGGACAAATTGTGCAAAAAACGTGGTCAGATGGCACGCACCCATTGGCTGGGTGCGTAAACGACGTCAGCGTCCGGTGCGGACAAATCGTGCAAAAAACGTGGTCAGATGTCACGCACCCAGCGAATAAGGAGGTCACTGTGAGGTCTCTCGCGCTTTCTTTTATATTTGCAGAAGAGTAAGGCTGGAGGCAGAGCTATGTTTTGTGATGATGTTAATTAATTGAAACGCCATTCAGTTAATCCATTCATACGCGTCAGTGGTATACGCATAACTGATTGATAAGTTCCCTTTTTTTTAAAAGCTTTTATTCGTTATATAGCACCGATTTTACCGCAAACTAGTGAAGGATTTGTCAAAAGCAATTCGTTAACTTTTTGGTTAGCAAAATCACTCAAAAATTAGCAACTCGGGAAAGCATTCCCTGCCCCGAAAATAACTCATTAACCCTCTTAACTATTACTAAAAATATAACCGCTTACTCACTGGCCACAAATTTATTTTAAAAGAAATAATTAAAATAAAATTACTAAAACTATACAATTACAACTAATTCAATAAATTAATATATTTACATCATTTTACAATTCAAATTTTGGAATTATTTAACTGGAAAACGTTTCTTTTAGTCTTGTGTTTGTTATGTTTTAGGTAATTCAGCGCAATCGTTACATTAAGATGAAAAATTATGTATATGCACACAAATAAAAATATTAAACCGAGGCTCAAAAATTCTCGTGACATAATAATTATGCAAACTGCAAGTTGTAAAAATATTAACATAAGAGTAAGATAAATACATAGCTGAAAAATTTGTTTTCTTCTTATTTTATACGATAAGTTCTTCATGGTATTGTTTAGAAAAACAGTTAACATTTGAAATTGTTCGGAAAATTCAGTTTGTTGCAGAGCACTGGCGATGAATTTCAAAAATATGATGTATTCTTCTACCATGACTTTGGAAGCGGTGTGAAACGACTTTAACAAGGTGTTGGATTTTGGAATTATGAATAAATTGTAAGAGTTTTGTAACAATGAACTGCGGGTTAGTCTTCTTAGTTTTGACAGCAAAATGTTATCTTCGATGCTGGGTTGGTTTAGGTTCTCAGCAACGTTTTCTTGATTGACAAGTAAATTTTTCTTCCAATTAGTTCCAATTAATAAAACCATTAAAATTGTTGGAGAACAAGTTAAAAAGTTCTTCTAGATTTGCAATTAAACAACAAATTATATTTTATATTCACTTGCCAAATTTTATTAACAATTAAGTGCATTGACTGAAGCTTCTTGTTTATACTTGCCCCACAAACGTAAAACAAAATTAGTACTGCAACTTGAACACCACGAGATTTATTTTCCAATATTCCAATTTTCAAGATTCTGTTCTAAGGTTGGTGTTGGTTTGGTGTTGGTAACACTGTTTCGACAAAACGCAAAAGAGAACTAAAGACAAATATTAAGTGCCGTATTAAGGCAATATTACATGATTAAGGTAGCTTTACGCACTACAAACTCCACCAACGACCTCTTCAGCATGAAATGAATTTAGTTTCTTCCATTGGTTCATATTTGATCTGGGTTAACTTAATCAGAGATTAACTCTAACACAATATTGCTAAAACCGGCCATTAGGGTGTTAGATATGAGTATAATACTAATTTTTCTGAACCCCCATTACTGAGAATAATTGCGTTAATTTGAATATGTCTTTAGATTTTTATATTCACATTAACCAGTTTCTACTGCAAAAACTTGTTTCCGAGTTTGGAAATCGCTACTCGACAGTTTCTCAACGTCCCTAATCGCGACGTCCAGACTTGTTCCTGAGCAGGTTACAAACCTTTTTTTTTATTTTACTCTTTACACAAAAAAGATTGAGAAACGAACGTTTTCAGTGCGTGCACATGAGCCAATGTTTACAAACAAAATCGCTATCGTTGGCAGGGTTTTATTGGTCAACAATTTTTACCCACCAATCAAAACAAAAGGCGGCCGTATTGTTGGTGAACATGCGCACCGAAAAATACTCTAGTGTCGCTTCTTGTTTTTATCGTAAATATTCTTTGGTAACTGAAGAAATTTCTCTGAGAAGAATTTTTATAAAAGCGAATATCGCTGAGTGCGTGACATCTGGCCACCTTTTGTGCACAATTTGTCCGCAGCGGACGCTGGCGTCCTTTTTAACACCCTCATTATGCACTTCGCACCCAACGAATGGGTGCGTGATATCTGGCCACTTTTTTGCACAATTTGTTCGCAGCGGACGATGGCGTCGTTTTTAATACCCCCCCCACCATGCACTTCGTACCCAGCGGATAAATTTAAACCCTAGGTCTAGGTGCATGTCGCCAGACCCCCCCATATCGAATTTTGAATCCAAATTAGTCTAAATCGTATTTGTGCATCGTTTGTACCTGTTTGTGCAAAAATTATTTTCGTTTGTACCCAAATAGTTTTCGAGAAATTTCAAAATTTCGCTGGGTGGGAGCTGGAGACATGCTAAATGCCATATTTTGAATTTTGGATCCAAAATCGTCTAAATCTTTTGTGCTTTGTTTGTGCCTGGTCGTGCAAAAAATTTTTCGTTTGTGCCCAAATAGTTTTCGAGAAATTTCAAAATTTCGCTGGGGGCGGAAACATGATTTTTTGAAATTTCGAATTTAAAATAGTTTAGATCCTTTGTATTTCGTTTCCGCTTGTTTGTGCAAGTAATATTTTCATTTGTACCCAAGTAGTTTTTGAGATTTTCAAGGAAAAACATCAACGATACCGACGCCCATGATTGAATTTGCGACATTTTCCATCACACGTGGTAGCATAGTTTTTTGAAATTTCGAATTCCAAATGGTCTAGAACGCTTGTGTTTCGTTTGTGCAAGTCTTATTTTCGTTTGTACCTAAATAGTTTTTAAGATTTTCAAGAAAAACATAAAGGACGTTGATGCGCATGATATAATTAACGAGATTCTGGAAAGAACTTACAGCATGAAGAACAAAATAGTCTCAATCGTTTATACTTTGTTTGTACCTGTTTACATTTATGTGGTGGAACCCCTCTACCCCTCACGTGAGATTTACCCTATAATAATTAAATACTATGCCTTATTGGCATTGTAAAGGTTCTGATACAAATTCATGTTGAATACAATAGCATCGGTTTATGTGTTGCAGATATCACGACTGTCTGACAGCTACGCAGTGATTTCAATTAGCGCGGCAGGGAATTCCCCAAATGAAATCTGACACTTGTGCGGCACTAGCTTCAAATTGGGGAATCGTGGGCATATTTAATATTGGACAATATTTTATATTGTCTGAGCCCGGGATTGATATTGTAATACACAATGTTATTTATTATAATAATGTACATTCTCTGAATTAAAAAGTTGACGTGAAATTTTCTTTGACTCCCCCCTCTCTTTAATTGAGATTTGATGAGATTTTATAGGACCGCTCCTCCTCTATTTTTAACGCATGTAATTAATGGACGCCCACTTTCTTCAAATAGTGCTTTGCGGTAGCCATCAGTACTTCTTAGGGCGAGGATCACCAAAGTCAGTTAGTTTATCCTCCTGCTAATAGTTGGATATAATTTATTGTTATCGTGTAAGTGGAAGTTTGAATAAATTTGATGTTTAATTTCCAAACGCCATCTATCATCTGTTTCGAATTTAATATAAATCACTCACAAAACAGTTAAAACGGCAAGCTCAATGTAAATTATTTTCTAATTTACACGAGATTCTACGCCAACTTTCAGTTCTACAGAATGGCGTTTGAAAATTAAACGTCAAATTTATTCCAAGTCCCACTTACACGATAACAATCATTATATCCAACTATTTAGCAGGAGGATAAACTAACTGATTTTGGTGATCCTCGCCCTTATTAGTTTATGGTACAACCAATAAGTAAAACAAAAATTGTTAGTTTAACAGATAGTGACCTATTGCCGATATTGTTTGGATAAGGTTGGTAGAAAACTGATTGAAACAAACAAACTAATAATAATTAAAAAATAAGAAAAAGTGAAAACAATTTTTGAACAAATAGGTACAAACGAAGTACAAAAGATTTAGACGGTTTTGGATTCAAAATTCGATATGAGAGGAGGGGGGTGCTGGCGATATGCACCTGTCCAGTTACCTAGATTTAGAATTGACATCTTTTATTGGTTGGAAAGAATAAAAGAAAAATTTTATGATTTCAAAATGCGCCTTTTGGAATCATTCAAATTAAGGCCGAAACAAAATTTCTTTACACCAAGTACAATACTTGAAATTTAAACAATTTTAAGGCAGCATATTAACGATTGCTATTTTAATTTATTGTGTCATGTCATGACATTTTAAATTTTAATTAATTGTTTGTTTTTGATACAAAATTGCGAATTAATATAATTAAAATGCTAATTCGTTTATCAAAACCAATTAAAAATTATAGCATGACCTTTGGAAAATTCTTCTCTTTCCATTAAAAAAATTCAACGCTGTATCTATAACCAATTTTGAGCTGTAAATGAAGTTTTAGAACAGTCTTTAAAATCGCACCCTCAAAGCAAAATTTATAATTTCTATAATAGTACTTTCAGATGGGCATAATGCTGAAACTATTAGGTAACCTTTTTTTCTAAATGCTTAACTACTTTTTTAAAGAAATTGAAATTAGCTACAAATTAAATTCTAACGCTTTGCTTTATTGACTATAAACAAAAACTGAAATACTAGGTTGATGATAATTATTACAATAATTTATCGCTTAATTCCGCAGCAGGGACAGGGACATGCACTTATAATAATAATTTATTAAATTATTATAGTAATTAATACCTAAGTAAGTTAAGAAATTACTTACGGCACAAATATAAGGTTTTACCCCTGTGTGAATTCTCAGATGCATATCCAACTGACTATTTTGAGCAAAACCCTTATTGCACCAAGTGCAAGTGTATGGTAATTCTCCTGTGTGTTGTCTCATATGTACAGACACGTAATGGCTCTAAAATCACAATGAGTAACGCTCAAAAATGTTAAAATAAAAATCACCTGAGTAAAGGATTTTCCACAAACGGAGCACAAATACGGCCTTTCTCCACTGTGAACTCTCAAATGTTTTTTTAGCACAAAGGAATGCGAAAATAATTTATTACATATATTACAATCGTATTTCTTCTCCCCGGTGTGTGACTTCATATGGCTGCGCAAACCATTAGGATCGGCAAATCTTTTATTGCAAACATTGCATTCGATGGGCTTCTCTCCGGTATGAGTTCTCATGTGAATAGACAAAACGTTTGCTTCATAAAAACCTTTACCACAAACCGTACACAAATGTCTTTTTTCACCACGATGCTTTCGTAAGTGTCTCGTTAAACTACCCGATTCCGAAAAGCTTTTTTGACACAAATCACAACCAAACGGCTTACTTAACATGTGAATGCGTACATGACGTTTCAACACTTTCAAGTTATTAAATCTTTTATCACACATTGTACATAAAGGAACCTCGTTTTGAGGATGACAAATCATATGGGTATTAAAATCACACTGGAGATCGAAACTTTCCTCGCAAACCTCACACTTAAACAAACCCAAGTTCTTTATTTTCCGTCTTCTTTTCTTTTTCTTTGTCGATTTTTCTTCCACGTAGGTAATATTTAAATCAAGTGCGTCGTCCAGTGCACTTAAATCATTTCCAATGTTTAAATTATCCGAAGAAGCATTTTCCAATTCTTGCGCAGCACTGTTAATAATCTCACAACTTTCTAGGTACCTAAGCAATTTGGAATTCGATTCAAAACATAAATTTTTAAATAAAGATGCTCTATCCAATTCGGTTTTACATTGAAAACATATTGAAGGCGGTAATTTGTCGCTATTGTCAACCTGAAATTAAAATGTAAGTTCTGGATTGTTAAACTTAATAACGTACATTTAAAGAGGTGCAGAATATAAACATATCTCTAACAGAAACATCATAAATAGAATACATTTCTTGCTTCTCAAATAAGCAGGCTCTGCACACTTTTTGAATATCCAAAAATTCAAGCGGTACATCCATTGTTATTGATAAACAAATTAAGGTGGTACCGTTGAACTACTACTGAGAGCACAAATTATCTACTATTTAGTTCTTTTGTACCTCAGTAATATTACAGTGAGTCGCGTAATAATTAGGCCATCTAATAATATTGTAATAATTTCATAATAATAATAATTCTTACAAGGACATAATATACGTAATTTTATAACTTAAGCCATAAGTAGCGAAAAGAAATCTTATTATTTACACCAAGTCAATCTGAAATTCAATGTATTGTTGTATTCCAACTTTGATGTATAAAATCGACGAGCACTAATTCGAATTAGACTGTGTGTTTTTGGTTTCAAGCACCCAAATTTATATGATTTTTACGGAAAATTGGGCATTACAAATGAGGTTGGCTTTTAGTTATAAAAACAAACAAAAAGTACTTCTTCTAATTAAATGCCTTTTATGGGCAAATAAAAATCATATAGGTAGATCTAGGTCGATTCCATTTGAGATGACTTCATGTGTTTTCAAAATGATACAAATTTTGAGTGTCACTAATATTGTAAGTGCAGTTTGTTTACATTAAAAATCTTAAGATGATAATATTTTCTTAATTAATAGTTTTATGTTTTTTCAAAAGTGCGTAATTTCAAACATGCGAACGAAATTACGTATTACCTACTTGTTTCTATGATGCAATAAGATGCAAAATTTATAATAACAATAAAATAATATTTACAATTATTAGTAAGGGTTCCTTACAGTATCCAAGAAATTGGAAATTTCTTGATCGTGATATTATTCATTCCAAGTCCAAACATAAAATAAACTTGGTAAATGCTGAAAAAATTCTTTATTGGAATTAGTACACCCAAAAACTTATTACGTTTTCGTAAATTTCGTGAAACCATTCATGCGCGTCTTTATTTTAAAAGTACTAGGCCAACAAAAAACGCATTTTGTACACTTCTACATTCCCGTATGAGACGGCGGCGGCGTAAATTACAAATCAGATTATGAAAACCCTTGACGATCATCGGAGTAGATAACAGTCGCCCCATTTTCTATGCTTAAAATTACCGTTGACTTTTTGGAGTGTTGCTCGAGTTTGACAGGTAGTACAAGCTTTATGGCAACACGACTGAAGCAAGAATCAATCAAATTAAAGTATTTCAAATTTGCAGAGCGCGTACTTTCTGGCCCGGACTGGCTCATTTGGGGGCCATCGGCTAGAGACTGATGAGGGGACCCCTTACCAATAGGGGAGATTTTTGAAAATCACATTTTCCGATATTTTGACACTTCGAAGTTATTTGAGTAGTATAAATAACTTTTTTTGAGGCCCTTTTGGGGCCCCATTGGGTTGGGGCTCTCGGCGATTGCCGACCTAAGCAGTCCGGCCTGCTTTCTGTACATAACTTAAGAATTCTCAATTTTTAATAATAATCTTTAAGCCTGTGTATGACACGACGCCGACGTTAAATTTTAACGTGGTGTCATACAGCAGGCTTCCACATGCTAAAATTATACATTTTTAAATTGACAATAATAATATGACAACATAATTTATGTGCAAAGAAACCGCAAAACATTTAAATATTTGTAAATTATAACAAAGTAATTTATAGTTGACCTTAAAAACAATTTTTTTAAATTATCTTTGGTTAAACCCTAATAAACCTTTACACCAAAAGGTTATTTATGGTTTTAGCAATTTTTACCTGCCAATAAAATAAATCTGAGATCATGAAATCGAAAATAAAAAATAGATAATTTTTGAATGTGTAGGGTAGAATGGGGTCAAATAGGTATGGGGGCATAGTAGGTCATTGGCTTTGACGTCGCCATTGTATTACATAGGCCGCCCGTTTTGCGTGAATTAGATACATAGTGGCGAAAAACGTTCACGGCAAAATTTTGGCTGTCGCCATGCATCTGTCAGTTTAGTTATGGTGTCATTCATTTTGACGCGTGTTCTTCTGTGAAAAAACATTATTTTCTCTCTGAAATGCAGTGTATTAAATTAACGTAAATAATTGTCAAGTGAGTTTATTTTTATGTAGAATTTGACGTTGAACACGAATATTGTGTTGGTTCTTCGATATTTTTGATTTTGAAAAAAATACAGACCCCAACATGAAACATGTGCTTGGGGGCAACATAGGTCACTATTTTTAACGCTCACGGAAATAATTAAAAAAAAATTTTTTTACATTTTTTCGGAAGATGATATCATGCCGGCATCGTAACCCCATCAAGAGGCTGGTCCATCGAATGCCGATCAAGAGCCCAACAAATTGCAATTAAAGACACGGCCGTTTCCCAAAGCTCCACTGCTCAAACCATCGAATTATTATTAGTGTTACTAATTTTTATAACATCAAGAGTATTCATATTCTTCAAATAAAAGCCATTAGAGCTAATTTTTTACATGTGCTTGTAGTTTTATTTCACCTCGAATATCGTGACCTATCATACCCCCAAATTTTTAAAATATCAAAAAAAGGTACCTTCGCCTTATCGAATGTAGCTTTCAAAATATTTATGCTAGACATAAAGTTAGTGGCGAAAATGTTGCCAGATAAATAACCTTTCCAACGAATGCTAATTTTTCGAAATCGGTGCAAAAACACCGTCGTAAGGGCTCTTCAAAAAAAACCTACCTACTTGACCCCACTCTACTCTACTATAAATTTAATATTTACAATGCGTATTGATCTCACAATTGCAGTATATCAATTTTTATACATATTACAATAAAATATAGTCCAACTTAAATCTGAAAATTAAATCTAAATAATTAAGTTAATCCGAATTTAATTGCAAAACTTTTTCTTCTTCTTCCTATTCTAGAAGCAATTCTCTAGAGAATTTCCCAACATCTGAGTAATTTCCTTGGCAGTGTTAGAAACTCTGAGCATATAAATATTTTAGATCCATTAGGTAGCTTGCTAGACTGGTCTTCAGATGTGTCTTTATCCTGTTTTTTTTATGTTCATGATGGCTATTCACTAACCCAGGAAAACTTAAGATCGACTTTACAAATATTTTACATAGAAGTACTTTTCATAACATAACCAACCAATTACTGTTTTCATACTTGTAAATTCTACTGACTGTTGTTAACTTGTTAAGGCAGGCATTTACGAAAATTGCACCGGTATATACCTACCGTATCTGCCGGTTGCATTCGGAAATCCAATCGTAACTTCATCCCACGTTCGAACATTAAATGCCCAATGTGTCGGTTCAGGAATTATCAAGCAAGTACATGTAGTACCGGGGGTAAATTCGATTTAATATTCCAACTTGAAACATAGATATTGATGAATTTTCAAGCGCCACCTGGTTTAACCGGTATTGCAACCGGTATCTACCGGTACAATTTTCGTAAATGCCTATTGCAAGACAATACGCTAATCTCTAATCTCTATGTGAAGGCCGCTTAATTGAAATTCAAATTGGTACTACCGAAGTACCTTTTGGAAGGCAATAAAGGTATAAAGCAGCACCACTGATTGTTAATTTTAATTAATGGTTATTTAAAGTATGGCTTATATAGTAAATATTGTTTAAATTAATTACTAGGTATAGTACCTATTTAGTGTAATGATATTTCAAAAATTTTAATGCTGACTTGGGATAATATCGCAATAACAACTTGAACCATTAGCCTGCAATTTTTAGCATAGTAAAATCTATACAATGAATCGTATATTGACATTATCAGTGACGTAGCAACAGGTGGTGCAAGGCACCAGGGCCCGAGCCCCATGGGGCCCCGGTACACGAACAAAATTTATTTACAGAAACTATTTTTTTTAATGATCTATGAAAGCTTATACATTGTACAGGACTTTTTTCAAATAATATATTGAAATTTTGTGAAATCTACAATGACTTTTTGTCATTTACATGTATTTTTGTGCAATAAAATTGTTATTTACGATTTTTGTTGTTGAAAAATAATGAACGTGGTCCGCCGTGGAACTTGCACCAGGGCCCGAATTGTTTACCATCCGGTAGATAGCTTGCTAGGCTGGCCTTCAGATATCCCTGAGTCCCTGGTTTTCTGTTAATGGTGGCAATTCATCAACCCAGGGAGAGACAAGGTTTAACGTGCCCTTCGAAGTGCAGAAACTATTATAGAAAAGTTTTACTCTCCCCGGATTTGAATACAGTACTCGGATTGGCAGTTGGATAGTGCTAACTGCAAGGCATATCACAGTCTTCCATAGCAATAAGTAGTTTTAAACTGTTGAGAAAAGAGGTCAACGCAGTTTAGATTAACCTACATTGACTTCTTTTTAAGTCGCAATCCATCTGATGAAGAATTAAGAAGATTAACTTCCTGGTACTTCGTCTTAGTCATAAATGCAAAATCATAATACTGTCTCAGTGTTTTGTTATAATATTGTATTATTTTCGATGTGATTGCGGCAGGATCTGCTTTTTCACAGCTTTCTCACGGCGCGTCCCCTTAAGAAGAAGAAAAGAAACGCGACACGGTGCTCGACGCTGCCACTTCGGATATACATACCTTAACTAGCAACCCCGGTTAGGACTTCAAACTATAACAAAAATAATGAATGGCAAGGTTATTTTTATAATAATATATTAATTTAGCAGATCTTGTGCACGAATACGATTCATTCGGACCTTGACATTGAAGGGACCACAAGTTCAAGGCTAAAAGATGTAAATGTATAATATATTTTTTCTATTTTGCGTCTAAAATAAAGTCATTTCGATACGCAAATGGGTATCGAAATGGACTCTATTACGATACGCAAATTTTTGTTTTAAGAGGTTGGCAACATAAACGTCATTCAAAATAATTTTAATTATTGAAACGAATGTCATTTTAAATCACATTTAAAATCTCCAAATTTGTGTTAAACATTTTAATTAACTTTAAATTAAACATAATTATAATAATAAATAAGGAAAATTATTAACGGCAGGTATAATTTCGTTTATTTAAACTTTCGACAATTTGACACAAACTTGAAAAGTTTTTCAAATTTCAATTGTTTGTAAAAATGTCAAAATATTACCAACCAACATTAAATAAAACGAAATTTTTAAATTGACCATCATTTAATATTGACCTTTTTTTTAAATTTTAAAGCATAAAAAATGCAAAATAGAAAAAATTGTATAAAGTGCTCGTTTTATAATTGTTTTTATCGCACTTATCTTTTAGAAAACTCCCCGCTACGCGGGTCGTTTTCTAAACAGATTTCGTACGATAAAAACATCAATTATAAAACTCGTTCTTTAATATACTATTAGTCAATTATCTTTCAAGGTGATAATTTTAAATACTGTTCATTATTATTTAAAAACTCAGTGACAAACATTAAAACATTTTTTATTTCCTTAAATTTATTTGCTACCTTTGCTAGTTTGTTACATCCTCATTTGATGTTAATCGCTTTTCACTGAAACCTACTGGTGTCGTTTCTTAACTTTTTTATTTAAACATTTGGTAATTTGCCGTTTGTAGACAAATTAAATAAACAATTACTCAGCTGCCACCAGGTTCACTTGGATGTTGATTCGATTAGAAAAAAGGGTTAATAGTTCTAATCAGCGGTCGAACCAATTCCGCGAGGTAAACGAGCTACGGAGGAATGAGGAATGAATGATTTAAGAAAAAAAAATATATAATTAGCACTAACAAAAATAAAATTAACACTGAGTGCCGATTTTTAATCCGGAGGCACAGGGCTTGCTCTTGTTTGAATCTCGATCTCTTACTCATTAGGTCCATTTTGGAGCCCGTATTTATGTTTATCTTTTTCTATCCTCTTTGTTTTAGCTGTGGTCAGATTTTCCGTTGTTCGTTGCAAGCTGGGTTATAAAAAAAACCTATTATGTTCTCAACATTTGCATTTCCTGCTAAAATCGTAACGGGGCAAGTGGTGAGATTATACTATAATTTGGTTTGTTTAATTTTGTTAGAATAAATATTTTATATATATTTAGGGAAGGGGTGTTTGTTACGTCACCAAGCCATTTTTTCATGTTTGAAGGTGGATATGGCAGCAATTTGAAGCATAATTTGACCATATTTGCTATGGCGATTCTGAACGAGTACTCAGGTACCTAGTCACGATGAAAGATCACTTTTTTCTGTGCCAAATGGCGCCGTTTTTCATCAATTCGGAGTCAAATCGTCTCAATAAATTAACATAATACTGCCCTGTGATTGTCCTTTCCTTCTCCAAATAGCAGGTTCGCCGGGTTGGTGGATGGATCCATGTTTGTTTGATCCATGTTTTATCAACAGTGACGAGGCTCTTTTGGATTACGCTTAAACTTGTCCAAACAGGGCTCCAAAATTGTCATACGATTTCTTCATATTTGCTTATTTGTTAGCAAACGCGGCATCCATCTCGCCGATAGCCTTCTCATGATGTTTATAGTCTCAACAAGCTATATTGGGCGGCCTGCTAACACAATTTCATGGATTTTCTTGACCAAATCTTTAGTAGTGACCTCAATTGAACGGCCTGGGCATTCTTCATCAGAAAAGAATGTTTGGCCTCATTTGAATATGTTAAACCAATCTTAGTCATCGAAGGTGCATATGGTATTCATAATCAGCATGCAATCTTTATTTGATTTCCGCACATGTCTTCCCATCCAAGATCCAAAAATAGAACTCTAATCACTGACTGATTCTCTAGGATTGCTAACAAACACAAATTTGCTTCTTTCAACAGCTGTCAAAAACAAAACCACTCTATAAATCTGTCTGAAATTTTGACAGACATAGTTCTACAGATGGCGCTATACGATAGTATGCTAATTCCGAGACAGTGGCTCTATCAGTTGTTAAAAACGGTTATTTATCATACCGCCCTCGTACATAGTCCAAATGCATTGTTAAAATTGAACCCACCTATTTCATTGCTGTACAACAATGCATGAGTAGGCAATAAAAATTTATGATTGTTTATTTTTAAACAAACTTTTCTTTATAAACAGCAATCACTGTTTATTAATACAACCGTAACAACTAATGAAATACTTATTAATTTTTGTGTAGAATCAATATTTTTCAGTAAGTTTTGCGAATGTTAATAATAATTTTTTATTGTATCAGATTTACGGAGGGTAAGTAAATTTTATAATCTAAGCGCAAATATATATTTACAAATAATATTAATTACCTATTAAAAATTTTACTTATCTTTCCTTGAAAAGAAAAATTTGGATGCATAAAAGTTTCTTGAATTTAATAGAAACTAAGAATAAAATTATTATCTAAATTAAATTTAAAATAAGGTTTTTAACTCGTTAAATTAAAATGAAAATAAAAATATTTATTTATTATCTTAGAATATCTAAGATTTAGATCATAATATTATGAGCTAATTGGAAATTGATTATATTATATGAATTAATTAGATTAATTTAAATTGATAAGTTTATAACTCGTGATAATTTAATAAAATTATTAATAAATTAAATTTATTATTATAATTTCTTTACACCATCTATAAAAAATGCTGTTATTATCACATACTATATCACATAATATATTATCATATTATTTCAAGTGAATTTTTTTTTAATGTTTGCTTTAATTCAATATAACTTCTCTACTAAAATTGATATAGATTCTATATTCACAAATTTTTCTTTTGACCTTAATAAATCAAGTCTTATTTAGTGTAACACTTTAATTTGAGCACTTTAATAATTAAAGTCGTGCTGAGTATTTTACAGTACAGAAATCATTTATAGATTACAGTGCAATAAAAAGTTGATAAAATGGACAAAGCTAAGATATTGTTGTTTGCCACTTTAATCATAGCTGTTTGCGATTCTTACAAAATCTTAGGATTATTTCCTCTTAATGGGAAAAGTCATATGGTGATGTTTGAAAGGGTAATGAGAGGGTTGGCAGATAAAGGACATGAAGTTGATATACTTACAGCATTTCCAAGGAAGACTGCGTATCCCAGGTACATATATTTTTTTAAATAAGTCTTATGGTGGGTTGCTGCAAAAAATTTAATTTAACTTATAAATGAATGCAAGTAATTCCATATCAGCGTCCATACAAAACAACATTTAATTCAACCTAAGGGAAAAGTTTGCTAACATTTATCTTTCATGTTAAACTAACGTTAAATGCACGTTAAATGATAAAGTAAACCGATCATTAAACGAATTACTTAATTTTTTTCTAGATACACTGAGCTAAGTGTGGAAAATCTTATGCCAAGTATGGTTAATAACTTACCCATGGAACTAATTGAAGCCAAAATGGGTACCACATATGATGCTGTACATTTTATAGTAAACGACATGGGTGTAAATCTATGTAGTTTAGTATTTAATACTACCGTCGCACAAAATCTAAAAATGAGCAATAAAAAATATGATTTAGTTATAACTGAAACTTTTGGAACAGATTGTATGTTGGGTTTTGCTTACCATTTTAAGGTACCAAGCATTACAATGATCAGCAGTGTACTTTTACCATGGGCAGCTGATAGGATAGGCATTTTTGATAATCCGTCTTATATTCCAAATTACTTTACATCTTATTCATCAAATATGAACTTTTTTCAACGGTTGTTTAACACCGTAACATTAGTTCTATATAAATTACAGTAATTCTGATTTTTCACAAGCTCTTTCAATTTTATTAACAATTTCTTATTAAAGGCATAGTATGGCATCTTCTGAAACTAATATTATTGCAAGAAAATTTTTTGATAATGATCTTCCCGATATGGAAGAATTAGCCCGAAACACAAGCTTAATTCTAGTTAATAGCCATTTAAGTATCAACTATGCAAGGCCGTCGGTACCCAATTTTATTGAAGTTGGAGGATTACACATTGAAGCACCTAAACCATTACCAAATGTGAGTACTAAACGCATCTTTTATTAAAATATTATTCTAGCATATTCATTCCAAACGTTAGTAAGTTAAGGGTCGATTTCACTAATGCAATTTAAAATACTTTAATATTCTAAGCAAACGCAATTAAACTCAAACACAAGAAGCCAATAACACAGACAGCAGTGTAGTGTAAAGTATACACTGCATAAGTAGACTTAAATATTTCGCAATTTCATTTTAAGATTTCGCATACAGCCTTACATTAAGTAGTTCGAATTATCGGGATTAGACTGTATATTTTTGTAGATTTTACGACAAAGTCCGTTGGTCACCAAATTGTAAATATTATGGTTCACTTTTTTTACTAGTGTATTAATCATATGGGGTACAGTGAAACATGTTTTACTGCGCCCCATTAATTCCTGTTTTATTCTGGATTACAATTCTCTGTTATAGAAATATCCTAATGAAAACTAAATAATTATGTTGACTTAGGGAATCATAAGGTTGGTTTCTGTTTAAAGAAAAGTGTCCAATTATTATTTATACGGTTTTTTAAATAATATTTTAATTTCAGTTCATTTTTTCAAAATAAATTTTGCGGGTTATTGAATTTTCTTGCACATTTTAGCGTTTTGTCTTTGGAAATACAGTCAATCAAAGCACAACGAAACTTGAATTCTTTATAAACTTATTATTGTGCTGTGTGGTGGACAATAAAATAATCTCTATTTTTGTTTATTATTCGACATTTATTATTTATTAGGAAGAGGAAATAATAAACTTCGAAACGTGAACCGATATAAAAATAGAGTTTATTTTATTGTCCACCACATCCGCAAAATAATAAGGTAGTATGAACGCAATAAATGAATTTCTTTATACAAATTTTTTTCAACTTGTCATAATTTATGGATTTGCATTGGTTACAAAAATGTACAGATGAGATTTGCACAATAAATCCTGATGGATTTCCCAAAACACATTAAAATTTTATATTTAAATTTAATCTAACTTTTTTTTTTATTTAAATGAAAAAAGATGTGATACTTAAAATTGCGGATCATGCCACTATTAAGATTTATCAACAAGGAATTAATTATAAATTAAATTTATACTTCTTACAATTCATCATAACAAAAGCAATAACAACCAGGACCGTCATTAGAATTCGACGTTTATTGAAAAAATTAGAAGAAAATTTATAAAATCAACAGACCCGTACTGGTTTAATGAAAATACAATTTTACTCACCAATTTCACCCATCAATTTCTATGAGGTTGGCAAAATCAAAACTGCAAGTCTATGCTCTAAATTAGAAAAGGGCAATTGAAAAACTCTTTACATTTTATTATCACAACCAATCAAGACCAAACAAGATCGAATTTTTTGTTGTTGGAAAATTGGTGAGTAAAATTTATTGTATTTTCATTATGCCAGTACGGGTCTGATGATATCAATTTTACAAGTAGAATCGTGAATGAGATTGAAACATGTAATTCGGTAAGGTATTCTTTGATTTTATAATTTTTCTTGTTAATTTTTTCAATAAACGTCGAATCCTCATTATCCCATAATCCTGGTTATTGTTGCATTTTTATGATGAATAATTATTATTGTAAGAAGTAAAAATTTATTATACACCTGTAGATTACTAAAGACCTATTATTATCAAACTATAATTTGTGTTATATTAATGGAAGGTCAACTAAAAACGTTTTAAGAATTTGTGTATTTTTTAAATTCAAACATTAACTTTATCATATTAATTAATTTTTATTATTTTTAAATGACAAGCAACTATGATAATAAATTTCAGTTCATTAACTTCGTCTGTACACTTTTTATTGAAGTTTATGTTTGTAAATACTAAGATCATCTTGATGTGAATCCAATAAAATAATAATTATACCTCGACACTTCCGGATAACAATAAATATAATATAATTCTTTCCGACTTATTTACTTTTTTTGCTTTTTCTTTTTCATTATCAGCATTTTGATTGAATCATAGCAACCCTCCAGAATATTATTTGTATTATAAATTTAATATTAAAATAATAATTAACATTATAAATTATAATATAGAATACAATTTAAACACTTATAGGCTACTAATACAATTTTTTGGGAACCGTTTTCGTACAAATTTCATTCCCTACAAAATTATTTATACTATATTATGTAAATTTGTCGTATTAGTTATGGTTTTCGCAGAATATCTAATGTAAGGTCGCGTAATGTTATCTTTTTCTGATTTTTCCCAAGCCGGGAGGTTACGATTATATAATAATTTAAACCATTCTTTGTTTTTGATGATTGAGTGAGGAGAGGACTCTGATATTGTATTGATAATGAAGTATTAATGGGAATGGGGTACCTATTCCAGCATTACACATAAGGTAATAAGACGGTGTCATAAATTCCCGTGGTGTGTGATAGATTCATCATGGAAAAATATTTGCATAAAAATTTTAATTTTGTATGATAAAAGATTAGTTATATTATTTATCAAACGGTTGACTAACCAAATGTTATCTTTTCCTTTGCATACATTTGGATATAGCACATATTTTAGAAGAACGTTGACTAATAACAATGATTAATTACATACATATCCAATTAGTTTGATCAATTGACGTGTCAATTTCCAAAATTAAGATTGTCAAGTTGTTTAAATTTAAAGTTTTTTATTTATAAATATTATTTAACTTTAATTTTTGCATAGTAGATTAGCATAAAATTAAACCACACCACCAAAAAATATATTAAATACTTTTCACAAGAATTATTGCAATAAACAAAATTAAATAAATAAAATAATTGGCTACAAAGCATTAATTTTATTAAATAACAGCTAAACTGTAAATTCAAATTAACCATAATGAGTGAGCATAGTTTTCTCAAAGGTTTGCGTAACCACTAACGCTCTCTAGTCAGATTATACCGCGGTGGTTTGCCATAGCCTTCCGATGAGAGTGCGCTTAATCGCTATGCCAATAATGGTCTCATCCCTTACTATGATTCAATCGTTTTTAAAATGAAAACTTATTTTTTGTTAACCCTTTATTATAGAATTTGCAAGAGGCTTTAAATATTTCACACCAATACAATGGTATAATATATTTGAGCATGGGATCTATGGTAATGACAGAAACTTTTGAGATTCGTAAACTTGAAGCATTATTCCAAGCGTTTTCGGAATTACCATACAAAGTCATATGGAAGGCAAATAAAGAAAGAATGCCAACAGAACTTAATGTACCTAAAAATATAGAATTTTTTTCATGGTTGCCACAAATTGATGTATTATGTATGTAATCGTAATTAAAACTTTATAAGTTATAACAATTAAAATAAATTATATTTATTAGGTCATCCAAATGTAAAATTGTTTGTATCTCATGGAGGTCTTATGGGATCTCAAGAAAGCATTTATTGCGGCGTTCCACGCCTAGGTATACCACTTTTTGCTGATCAAGAATCAAATTTAAAACAATCCGAAGCGATGGGTTTGGCGATTATGGTAAAATACAATAGCATAACAAAAGAAAATATACTTCAAGCAGCAACTTCACTTTTGTATGACCCAAAGTATGTATGACGATGGATTTTTCATCACAAATTACGAATGAGCATATTTTTAAATTAATTATAGCAACAAATTTTTACTTTTGCAGGTATAAAAATAATACCGAAAAATCTTCCTCGTTATTTAAAGATCGTCCATTGACTCCGTTGGAGACTGCAATTTATTGGATTGAATATGTAATCAGGCAAAATGGCGCAACTCATTTAAGAACTGTGGGCACCGATTTACCATTTTATCAGTATTATTTAGTAGATGTTGGATTAGCATTATTATTTATTTTGGCTTCAATTGTTTTGATTGTGTATTTCTTCGTTGTATTTGCAATATCTGTTGTCTTATTTTTAATATCTCATAGAGTCAAATCTAAAAACGATTGATGATAATGCAGTAGTAGATAAATAATACAATTTTAAATAAACTTTTTAAATATATTAATTCACTGGCGTAAGGTTGCAAAACCAAACAAAGTTTATCCCACAACTTATTGTTGCAGTAGAAAAATATTAGAATATCATCCCCCAAGAAACAATAAATAACTTTATTTGATTTATCCCAAATCATGTGCAGGTTATCAGACCAAGGGGATGCAATTCACGGAATAAAAATAAAGAATTGTTATATAATATGATTTTGTTTAATTTCTTGAAAATCAGATTTTTTGTTGACATAAGGTTATATAAAGGAAAGCTGAAATTTTACACGCATGTGGAGTCAATGGCAACTAAAGGGAATATTTCCAGAATATGGCCCCACTATTCTATTTAGAATAGTCGGCCCCAGAGATTTTAAGGACGGAGCCTCGACGTTCTTGTTATTTAAAGTAAAATTTTCGATTTTTTTTATTCATTTACTTCGTTTAGAATTTAGAATTGTTTTACGCAAAAAAAATGAGGTCATAGATCTATATTATATTTTCGATTTTTTCATTCCTATACTGCAAAAGTTTTTTCGATTTGTTTCTTTGAAATGTTTTGTTCTCTTGGGGAAGATTTCGCATTATACTTCGTTTAGATGTATCAATCTCAAATTAAATATATAAAGAGAAAAGTAGTTGAAGATAATACACATCTAATTATGTAGTCCACTATCCTAAAAATATTATAAATTAAATTTTAAGAAAAGCATAATTATTATATGCATATTATATGCATAATCTATGCAAAACTAGGTAAAAACATACACAAAGAGATCAACATTCAAAGAACAGAATTACAAGTTACATTGGCATTGGCATTGTCGTATAATTTAAAAAAGATTATTTAATCATCAATGTTATGTAATTTTAAGTGATTTTAACTGTAATACCTTCGACACACTTAAAATTAATGATCATTAACTGCTTTTAAATGCAGATTTGCAAAAATTAAATTTATTAAGTAACTTAATAGTTGAATAAATATACTATAACAAAATAAATGGTAATTTGAGTATTTTTCATATGTGGATTCGATTCGTAAAATTCAGTTTGAAAGAATCTTTTATAATCATTAACTTGGCAGTGTATCGAAGGTATTATCTATATAATTATCTCAACATTTCAATACATCGAGAAAGTTTATAACATTCGCTCGGTTGAACTGCGCAGTGTGAAGTTTTATATTACCTATAAATAATAATTTGTCTTATATTGCGGATATATAATTTACTCCGTATTTAAATTGTGATCTTAGTAATTAGATAAGTAAGTCCATTTTGATTTTTTTTAAAAATTTTGTGGTTTTTGAATGCATAAACCTTTGAAGTTATTCTCAATTATAATTTTTTTTGCTTATCAAAGTTATCGCTTATCTAATAACATTTTAAAAATATATAGTGAAAATATATCACTATTTGTTTATCATTATTTTAATATTTGTTAGTATAGTTGCATACTGTTATATTTATTTTGTTGTAATCTCTCGTAAATTATTCCTTACTGGCTTGAATGTTTTCATTGAAATACCAGCTTTGTTTGTCCTTGATTACTTCTTGTATTATTAATTATATTATATTAACTAATGCAAACAAGGACAAATGCAGCTGGTATTTCAATAAAAACATCCAAGTCGGTAAGCAGGTTTCGGCAACGAAAATCCCAAAATATGTCATAGGTTACTGTTTCATCCAATTTTCTTTTAAAAATTTCAATTTTCAATTTCTGGAATTTTATTATTTTTGGTTTGGTTAAAGAATTTGTTTTGCAAAACATTTACCGTTCATTCAATATGAATCGAATATGAATAAAATAATAGTAGATACTGTTTCAATTTATTCATCTAATATTGATTTTATATTATAACATAATAAATTCGCTATAATTTTATAATTTCACAAGATTAAAATAAGGCAAGGTTGTTTGTATGACTATATCCGATTTTTTAATCAATTATTAAAATTAATTAATGGAAATATATTACCTACATTATATTTTTGAACTTGAAAATTAAAGTTGTTGGGTACCTAATTAGTATAGTACCTATTTATACTAAGTAATCATTGTCTGCATTATAGTAAATTAATATAGCTAATTCTGGATAATTAATAAATAATAATTAACAAAGTTAAGAATAATAAGAACCACTATATCTAAACCATTAAACATTTTTTGTTTTTGCTTTAATTAACAGTTCCAATTCTTAAGGGGGGAAACACTGTAAATTATTTTAAAATGCCATTTTTTGTTGAAATTGTACGTCAAAAGATACATGTTTTAGAAATGTTATCTCTAAACATCAGAAAGAACTTCGTAAAATTGACTGAGTTGTAGCGTCGTCTTATGACTGGGTTGCAACTACAACATACATAATAACTAATAAGTAATAGTAGATAGGTAACTAAACATTTGCACATTTTAGCAGCTCGAATTCTTTTTAATTTATTGTATTATAATATTTTATCATAATATAAACCAATTTTTAAAAAATAATAACATCGAGATATTTACTGTATTGTTTGTTGTGAAACTGAAAATTGTAAAGCAAGAAAATTAATGGATTATTGAGTTGTAAATTTTAAATATGTCATAAAATGGATCATTTAATGGTTCCCAAATGCTATTACAGGAAACAATTGGACCTTAGCTATGACCAGCAATGTTAACTAACAAGATAATTTACTTAGTAGACCTGCTAATGTGAGGACGTATTTTTAAATAATCCTTGCTACAGTATCGTTACTATTAAATATAACTAAAACAAAAAATTTACCAGTGCAAATCAAAAGTGTAAAACAAGGCACAATAATAAATTGTGAGTATTCAATCATTTGTTTGTTTTGTAATTAATTGTTTAGCTGTTATTTTATTGATCATTGTAATTTGAGACATTTTTAAATTTGAACAACGGTAGTAATAATTATCATGGATAGAAAGGGTAAAAGACATATAGTTGGGACTAAAACAAAAAGGGGTGACAGAAACGAGGAAGGCCAAATCCAGTATCTCAATACGATTTGGAAGATCCGAATATCAGCACTTTTTCGAGGAAGCTTAGTAGAACCGATCTGCTTGGAAGATATTTAGCTGCTTATAATCAAAATAATAACGAACATTTTAATGCTGTAATTTGGAAATTTCCACCAAAAACATCATTTAGTGGCACTAATATTGTAGAAATTGCTGAAAATATTGCCACAATTCTCTTTAACGAGGGTAATACAGGATTTTTGTACATACAATTTTTATTTCAAACTAACCATATGGCCGAATTGCTGTCATCCAGTCACTTACTTTTTTTTTCAAGAGCAAATTTTCCCGTCGCAAATATTATATCACCGAAACGTGAAAAAATGCCGAATAATAATTTTGTACTTAAGTCACATAACTTCTCCAAATTCACACTATGCTAAAGTGTATCTCAGTAGGATTACCCCTTAATGTTGTCTTCTTCTTAGCTCGAGTAAATCCATTCCTGAATATAAGATTCTCTCATTTGCCTCCATATCTTTCTACCCGCCGCCGCCGCTTTTTGAAACCAGTTCCATCCTGATGCACTCTCATGTTATCCAACCATCTCTTTTGGGGTCTTCCCATACTTCTTTTGGACAATTTTTGCCTAAAGTGTAACAAAAATGTGACAGCAGACTTATGGAGCGATAGTTCTCTATATCTATCTTATATTTTTTTCAAAACATTTATTTAGCAGCAGACCAATAGCTTTTAGTAGGTAGATACTGTTTAAAGGGTACTTTACATTATTAGATATTGTATTGGATTTTTGTATTCGAGATTTTTATTGGATTTCATATCCAATGCTCGAATATAAATGCATTTACATTATTGGATATTTGTATTGGATTTGTAATGACTAATGACGGTGCTGTGAATAAAATCATGTTAAAATTTTTGGTTAGGTTCATAGTTAGGTTTTAGTTTTTGTTGTAAACAATGCCAATCGGTACGTATTTGACGTATCAATTATCAAAACGAAGCAATTTATAAAAATTTGAGGTTAACAAAATCAACCATGAGTCAAACAATTACACTGCGCATGCTCACAAATACAAATCTAATGGAAAATCCAATACAAATAGATACCGTCCTATTTCTTAAAAGTCTAATGAAAAATCCAACTGTTGTAGTCCAATGTGAAATCGAGTAATGTAAACGCGGAAATTTTTACATTAGACCACATCTAATACAAAATCCAATACAAAATCTAATAATGTAAAGATACTTTAATAGCTGCTTTAGTACTTAATGTCGTACATTGATATATTAGAAAATAAAATGTTTTATTACTTAATTAATTTTTTATAATGACTCTGATTTTTACATATCTATGACATATCATGTAAAAAAATATTGCATTGTACTGCAGGGTAAAATGACAGACTACACTAATACTTATCGGTAGCGGTTACTATTGCGCATGTCTAAACTGTTTAACTTTTATTCTAATAAACTTTGTTTACATTCCTTAGAGCGGTCCCTAAAGCGCAAGCCTGCCAGTCATTTTAATATCCCGCGTTTTTACTGTCAAACTGCATCGTTGATTCGTTCTTACCGTTCTTACGTTTCTTTTGGCTTGCATTTACGTCTCGAACAAATTATTTTAAATAAATAATTTATTGAAATAAAAATAAATAGCAATCTTCTTCCTCTTAGTTTAAGCCTTAAGGCTTGTTATTACCAACATCTGCGTCGTTTCCTTGGCAGTGTTGGTTCTGTGAGCATATACAAATTTTACATCCTTTAGGCAGCTTGCTAGACTTGCCGTTAGATGTGCCATGTATCCTGGTTTTTAT
This sequence comes from Rhagonycha lutea, assembly GCA_958510855.1. Lineage (NCBI taxonomy): Eukaryota > Metazoa > Arthropoda > Insecta > Coleoptera > Cantharidae > Rhagonycha > Rhagonycha lutea. The sequence continues at coordinate 12,785,663 of OY294040.1, read as the reverse complement.
GTTAATGGTGGCAATTCACTAACCCAGGGGACCACCGGCTTAACGTGCCTTCCGAAGCACGGAGACCAGTCATAAGAAAGTTTGACTCTCCCCAGGTTTGAACCCGGTGCCCCGCATTTGCATCCAACTGCATTAGCTGCAAGGCAATGACCGTCTCGTAGCAATACTTGTCGTAGCAATATTTATTGCTAAATAAATATAATAATCAAGTTTGATTATGACTGGCAGGCTTGCGCTTTAGGGTCCGCTCTAAGGAACATAAACAAAGTTTATTAGAGTAAAAGTTAAACAGATTAGACAAGCGCAATAGTAACCGCTACCGATAAGTATTACCGATAAGTACCGATAAGTTACCGATAAGTTACCGATAAGTTACCGATAAGTATTAGTGTAGTCATCTATTCTAGCTATTCTCCAACATTCATTAAATTATTTTTAAAAACTTCTTTACTATATCAAATTTTTTGTTCCATCTAAATGCACCCCAAACCATGATGATAGCTTCGCCCGTCATTTTGCTTTTAATAAAAATTAGTTATACTTTTTTCGGGAATGAGTTTGTCTGCTTTTGGAGGTTGGAGAAAGTAAAGTTTAGTGGAAAATTATTTGGTTAAAAGAAAAATTTTTCAGATTATAAATTTAAAATGTATAATTTGGTGAAATTTATATAATTTAATTCTAATTTTAGATACCTACTCACTTGATAAATTAGACATATTATTAGATGGTATTCAATGTACATGGTCGTATTACGTTATCTGTTGATTTCCAAATAATAATCTCAGTCCGTAGGTTCAAGTAACAGCGCACTTACACACTATAAAAGTAACAGTTAGTATGTTATAATAATTATTATTAAATGCATTAATAATATTGTAATTAATTTTTTAGAGCAATGAAGCTACTTCATTTTCTTGCAGTTACTATACTTTGTAGTACATTATGTGAAAGTTATCATATTTTGGGAATTTTTCCATTACCAGGTAAAAGCCACATGGTAATGTTCGCAAAAGTAATGAGAGGTCTGGCAGAAGCTGGCCATACAGTTGATGTTGTAAGTCATTTTCCGGAAGAAAACCCTATACCAAGGTAAGATACTACTATAAAAAATCATCCGTTTAAATAATAATAATCGGCTGACTTGTAGTTTTAGTAATGAAATTTGACAATAATAGTAAGTACATTATATAACAAGGGACTAAAGTGCAATATTAATCCTGAGCGTGAAGTTAATTTTGCACGAGGCGTTAGCCGAGGGCAAATTATCACATGATGGATTAAACTATTTTAGTCCTGTGGTATATACATACATTATTTTATACTCTCCCAGTATTATTTCAATTTTTAAAATAATGTCAATTGGACGTTTTTCTACAATCTACATCATAAAATGCATGTTGTCATAGCAACACGTTCTATTGTTTTACTTAAGTCCCTAATAGGTAATCCACTTTATTACTTAAGTCCTGCATTATCATTTTAGGTCCCTTGAGATTTAAAATTACATTTAAGACTTTGACAACCGGGACTAAAATTGCAATTTAAGTCTAAGGAGTGTATAAAATAATATATCATGTGTTAACTACAATAGGTTATTGCTTATTTAAACAGTAAATTTGAAAATGTGCTCTAATTTGCGATTTAATGATTTTTGTGAAGACGATGTTAACAATGATGCAATATAATCAAAAATAATGTTTCCAGAAGCTAAATCATAATATATTTTATCTCCTATTAGCTACTTGAGGTTCATATATTATTTGGATAAAATTGTTTGAGTAAGGGCCAGTTCTACAAAGCAAGTATAAACTAAGAATAAGCTATACTGAGAATAAGTCTCTCTTTTCTCTCTCTAAATTGCGTTCTACGCTTGCGTAGAACGAAATCTGTGTGACTTATTCTCAGTATAGCTTATTCGTAATTTATACTTGCTTTGTAAAACTGGCCCTAACTCAAATCTGACTACCTAATAGAGTGGGTATAGACGTTTTCAGATAAGCGATACGCTAGCTTGTGGCAAGTTTTTGTACTAGACGAGGATGTGTTAGAATGGTTGTTTACATTTGTACTTGTGAATTATATTATATATTATGTTAGGTATGTGAGGTTTGGCGAGTTGATAATAACCAAAAATAAAAATTCGATTTTTGGATGTACTTCTATGGGTAACAGATATCTCGAAGTTAGTTTACATGCCTTTTTCAAAAAAGCAAAAGTATTTAGCAGAAGTATTTATAAGAAATTCAACATTCTCGAACAGGTTGATCGTCAAGCAGCGTGTTTCAAAATTTATTAAAATTTGTTGACGTCATTTTATAGCAATTTTGTTTGAAAAGTAAATTTTAATTTTTGTATAAATACGGGATTTTTATTTTACCCCAGTGGTAAAATTTAATTGGATGGAGAGTTTATACAAATTTGTATCTTTGTTGAACACGAGGAATTTATAAAATTAACAAGGTCACGATGAGCGAATTGTTTTTGATAAGATTTGGAGCTTGGCATTGAAAGATAGAAGGACCGAGCTAGCATACATTTCTGGAGTTGGAGAGCTTTATATATTTTTTTTAATTTTGGGTTTTAAAAGTTGTAGAGTTGGAAAATTATAAATCAATATTTTAAGTAAATTAAAGTCAATAGATTACACAAAAAGCACCTCACGCAATTGTAAATTTTTTGTAATGTATTGGGAATATCATTCATTTAACATATCTCTTCTAGTACCAACATGACAGTTAGAGGCGCTACAATCTTAAATTGAAACGCCTAAATAAAAGAGAGTGGTCAAGCTGTATTAAATCAGAACATCTATTGTTGTCCAAAAGAACAAATTTTGTATGAAATAAAGCGTATTTTCGCGAGGATCCCGGCTTTTGGTCAACTTTGGTTAGTCCCCCACCACAATTTCTAATTTAACATAATCTCAAATCCTCGTCTTTAGAACGTTTAGAACCACTTCCAACTTTAAAATTTAAATTGTGGCGCACATTTGTACTAGCAAAGCAACCGCAAAAAGTAACCACTGATTTTGAGCGGTCGTCTTTGGTTAACTTGGTTGGGTAACTTTTTAACCAAAAACTACCTCCCCTCTAACCGTTCGTCGCGAAAATGACACCGGTTAGTTTTGGTCACTTTTGGTTAACTTTTATGCCTCGCGAAAATACGCCTATAGTAGTAAAATTACAATTAAAAATATTTTTACGCACGATAGCGCAAAAATGAAGTACTTTAGAGTAACCGAAAGTTTGGTTCAAGCATCTTATTTTGTCACAGCAGTATATAGTCGGCCTAAAAAGAAAATCCATTATCTGCATATTTTGCAAATTTGATTTCAATGCAATTTAATTTTATACTATTCAGGTAGCAGCAATTATGTTTTGATATTACTTCTGTATGCGCGATTGAAATGATAAATTTCATTTATATAAATTCAATTGTTTATTTTCTTTTCTTTTAGGTATAACGACTTAAGTGTTAAAGGAACACTACCTATTCTTTCTGGCAGTTTTGACATGGAAACAGTTAAAGCTAAATTTAGAGATCCAAATATTCTAATGGATACAATTTTATATGACTTAGGGTATAACATATGTGAAGCTCTTATGAACACTTCCACCCTTCAACAATTAAAGTCAACAAAAGTCAAATATGATCTTATAATAACAGAAGTATTTGGGGATGAATGTTTCTTAGGGTTTAGACATATTTTTAACATTCCAGTAGTTAGTTTAACTTCAAGTGTCGACTTTCCATGGGGCGGAACGCGACTTGGTAATCCGGACAATCCCTCATATGTGCCAAGTTATTTCTCAGGATTAACGAATGAAATGAATTTATTAGAACGAATTATGAATAGTATTGAGATTTTGACTGCAAAATACAAGTATTACATCAACATCCTAATTACTGTAACAACTTTTAATTAAATTATTATTTTAGATATTTCCAGGCTCAAGCAAAATCGAATGAACTTGCTCGAAAATTTTTTGGAGACGACTTACCAAACTTACGAATATTGGCGAAACAGACAAATTTAATTTTAGTCAATAGTCATTTTAGTATAAATTATGCTAGGCCAACAGTTCCAAATTTTGTTGAAATTGGCGGTGTACACATCGATGCTCCAAAACCACTTGAAGAGGTAAAAAGTCTTATACCAAAATTTACAAATGCAAATTATTGTATTGAGCCAGAATACAGAGTCCTACTTCTTCTACGTGAAAAGTATAAAAAGATTTCGGAAACTCAATGCAAACTGCATCTTATAATATAAAATTGCTATAAAATGCGAAATCTTTGTGGAAAAATTGGAGTACGCATTGGAATCGAGAGAATCCGTGCGAGCCGATTTAAAACAAAATTTTGATTGCAAAAAATTCTTATCGCACATTGTCGTTTTTGAAACAGCTTCATTTGTTTTTTCTGAAATAATCACTTTTAAGTTATTATACGGTAAATTTAAACTAACTTATAATTTTTAGCGTTTTACTGCTATATTTAGAGATGAAGAGTTATTCAAAGGTGTAATTTATTTCAACATGGGTTCACTTGTTGCATCGGAAACGTTTGATAAATCAAAACTAGAAGCTATCTTAGAAACTTTTGCCAAGTTGCCATATAAAGTATTGTGGAAATCAAAGAAAGAGAAAATGCCAAATGATCTCATTATTCCCAATAATGTTTATTTTGATTCGTGGGTACCACAACTTGATATATTATGTAAGTTCAATTAAATAATTGATTGTCCAAAACTTCAAATGTTAATTATGTATAATGTAGGTCATCCAAACTTAAAATTGTTTATTGGCCACGGAGGACTTATGGGAGCACAAGAAGCAGTATACTGTGGGGTTCCTATGATAGGAATTCCATTTTTTGCTGATCAAAAATTAAATTTACGAGCTCTGGAAAAGAATGGTGTGGCTTTTATGATGGAATACGATAGCATTACTAAAGATAGATTCCAAAATTTAGTTACTGAAATATTAGACAATCCAAAGTAAGTAAATATATTCATTTGATTTTTATAAAAGATTCCTTAAATTTTCAGGTTTAGAGAAAGATCAAAGCAACTATCAAAAGCTTTTAAAGATCGGCCCCTATCTTCATTAGAAACCGCAGTATATTGGATTGAGTATGTAATTCGACATAACGGAGCGTTACATTTGAGATCTTCTAGTTCCAACTTACCATGGTATCAATATTATTTATTAGATATTGCAGCTGTATTTGTTACGCTTGTATTTATGGTCATATACTTAACTTATTGCATATCATCATATCTTACTAAGAAAATTTTATACCAAAAGTCGCCTGTAAACAAGTTAAAATTAAAGTAAAATTTGTATTATCAATAAATGACAAAATATAAACTGAAAGTTTGCGTCTGTAACTGAATACCAGCATTTCTCAATTAAGAAGCTCTATAAGCCGCACTCTTCAAAGAAGCAACTCTTATTTTTTGGGTTCCTTTGATTGAGAGGCCCCTGAATTCTTATTGACTGAATTTTTCAAGAGTTGAGTTTCGAATGTTGTGAAGCTCCAACACCAGATTATTTGTTTATTGTCCTGTATAGATGCACAGGAGGCGGTGGGAGCCTCCATATTCCATAGGGAATTGACTATGAACGCTAATCACCCGGTTCGAATCCAAGTGAAGTAAGAACTTCATTCTGACCGTCTCTCCCCTCGGAAGGCAATGGCAAACCACCGGGGTGTAATATCTGCCATGAAAGCCTTTAATAAGCATTGCTAATGGTCACGGCGCTTCTGTCAAGAAGCAATACGAGGAAGAAGAAGAAGATAGATGCACGAATTAGCTCGAACTGACCATTAGATCGATCTCAGCAAGCTCGGTTTTAAATTTACTGTACAAGGTATACATGCATTGAGTTAGATCGAGCTGAAAGCAGGAAACCAGAGTAAAAATTTGGTCGACCATTGTAGAAATTGCGCTATTTTGGAGAGTTGGATGATCATCCGTTATTATTTTGGTTAATGATCATAATTTTCGAGCTATTATTTCCTGGATGATCATGGTCACAGTTGGGGCGTTATTTTGGTAATTAAAACTTAATGCACCAACAACGACCTAGACCAGCCTCCGGAGTGAGGGCTACGCTACATGGGGAGCAGTAACTACTTGTTCTGTGAACCGGACCTACCCACGCACCAAAGCATTACTAGCAATACTACTACCAAGACGTTAGCGAATTTTTGCAGAAAAGAAAATATTTATTTTCGCCCAAGACGAAAATAAAAAATTTTTCACCCCGAAGGCTGTTTAAATTCCACTCGCGTTTTTCAGCAAAACTTCGAGCGCGTTCAGGCCTTGCGCTCGATCACCACTTGACTAGCTAATTTTAATTAGTTGGCCATGAGAAGCTGTGCTGTGCTGTTAATGATCCTGGCTAAGTTTGGAACAATAAAATTTTGGAGGTTAGAATTGCACTTTTTTTTTCTTTAACAGCCTCTTTCCTTCCAGTGTTGGACATAGGCCCCTCCCTTCTGTCTCCCGCTGTTGCGGTCCGCCGAGAATCGCACTTACCTAGTTATTAAGTTTGTTTTTACCTGAGGGTGGAAGAATTTTCTTCACTGATTATTTGGAAGATAGCATAATTGGTTTAGGAGTACATAATGAAGTTAATTTTTGGGCGATCATTTAGTCCCTCTGGAACGCATAGTAGCAAATGTGGATGGCAAATGGATGTGGAAAGTAGTCAATGGCAACTTGTAATTGTTCCACATTTCAACAAAACATAAATAATCTGTTGATTGGTGTAAAGATAAGAATCACAAAATTGTCCTTTCCCTAATAAAAATTTCTTTTCGTTTTTATGGAGAGTTTTATTGCAATACTAAGGTGTCGTTTAGTGTATTCACTGCCGAATGTGACGAACAAAATGAGAGTCATAGCTAGCCTGTGCATTTGAAGAGTGTATTAAAGACGACTAGCAGAGTATAATACAGAACTGATATTTTGAATAAATTTCGTAAGGTTTGAATAAGTACTTTAATAAATATTATTGAATTAAGAATTTATTAAGAAGACATTCGAGAAAGCAATGAGAAAACAAACGAGAAAAACACTTTTCTGCTGTTTATGGACTCCAATGTTTACCAGTACAAATCCGAATCGGTCATTGACTGCCAGTCCTTAAAGCACAACATCTGAAGCTGATGTCTTCGAAGCTATCGTTACCTTACCTGCTACTCTTAACTCTGGACATGATGGAATTCCTCATTTTTTATCAAAAAATATGTGTATTCTATATGCAGTCCTATTTATAAAATATTTAAGATATCCTTAGACAGTGGCTGCTTTCCGTTGACGTGGAAGGAGAGCTTTGTTACACCAATATTTAAAAAGGGAGATAGAAGTAATATTGGCAATTACCGTGGTATCTCTAGTCAGTCTACCGTTCCTAAAATGCTCTACAAATTGGTTTCGGTATAACTAATGTCTGTTAGTAAGAATCCTATTGTTGATTAACAACATGGATTCAGTTCTACTTCATCTAATTTATTATTTTTTATCTCTTTTTGTTTTGACCCTTTTGAGAAACATTTACAGGTAGATGCCGCTTATACTGATTTCAGCAAAGCGTTTGATCTTGTTTCTATTCCGGCGCTTGTGGCGAAACTTATCTCTCTAGGTTTTGATTCGATCATCAAATGGCTTTGCAGCTTCTTAACAGGTAGAACTCAAAAAGTTAGAATCAATAACTTTCTATCATATATCATTCTAGTATCTTCAGGTGTTCCCCAGTGGTTTCACTGTGGGCCAATCTTGTTTTTGCTATTCATTAATGATATTGGCAAAATACTAGTTCATTCTTCTTATCTATTATTAGCAGATGATATGAAAATCTTTAAAGCTATTAAATCTTACAATAGCTCTATTCGCGGTAACAATCCCAGTTACGATCTAATTTGAGCTTTAATGACAATTTTATTATATATCCGCAGACGCAGTAGGATAAAACGTAACCGGGATTGTAACCGCGAATAAAGCTAAAGATTGTGCTTTGTTTCAAAAAGATCTCGATAGTGTTCACAACTGGTGCAAATTAAATAATCTTCATCTGAGTTTTGAAAATGTTTCATAATCTCATTTGCAAAAAAGAACTCTTCGTCCTTCCCTTATGCTCTTAATAATATAAAACTCTTCGGCGTGTCACCGAGATTAAAGGCCTTAAGTGTTCGATTGGATGCTGGTAATTTAATCATGATTGGAGTTGTTTAAAGTATTTTGCAAAAATTCAAAAGTGTTCATAATTCGTCCGCCAGGTTTTATAAAAATTTTGTGTTAAAAAGAGAGGTGGTAAAGCGAGGAATAATAAGCGTCCTATTTCGACTGTGGTGTGAAAGCGGGCGGTTGAGTATAGCAACCCGCCAATAAGAAATGTTTATAAAAGTGCATTAAAAGTGTTAGAATTCGCTACTGAAGTGAATGAAGAACGTAGGAGTGATCCTACAAAATTTTGGAAGAAATGATGGACCAAACAAATTTGGAAAATCGAATTTTGTGTGTTAACAAAAATAACGCATAAAATTATTTAGAAAACATTCAGCTGGACGATAATTTCAATTTGATGAACACCAGTTGGAAGCATTTGGACATCAGTAAAGAGACGGCAGGCTGTAACGACAAAATGCAAAGCTATCACCTACAATAGATGATAATGGTAAAATGTTTTGAAAATTATAAACATTAAATTTGCTGCAATTATTAAGCTACGTTTAGATCTGAACTTTATTCCAGAAATATATATAAAGTGTCAGACATAAAATTATTTTGACCGTTTACATCACAGGTAGAAATTCCTTGAAAGTTTAGCCGGACACTTATTTTCAGAAATATAAATAAAGTGTCGGACATAAAATTGCTTCGACCGTTTACATTAGTATGTCAGACACTTAGAAATTTCCGACATTTTATGTCGGGCAGTCACTGTCGCTAATGTAAACGATGCAAAATTTATGTCGGACATATATATTTGAATTTCCGACAATAAGTGTAGACACTTATAAATGGTCAGATGTAAACGCTGCACTTTAATAGGCAAAATTTCTGTCAGACATTTATTTATCAACTTCTGTCGATAAATGTTTACACTTATAGATGATCAGATGTAAACGCTGTAAATACATATTCCGAGTTGCTTGGAATAAATTGCAAAAGTTGATCACTCGTCTACTTTTATGGAAAGTGTCGTACATTTTTACATGTACTTTTTTGATAAATTAAGATTTTTACAAAAGAATTTTAATTACGATCAGATGTTCATTTTATTAACCTCTTCAAGGACAGATTTTTTTCTTTTAAATTTTAAAAACGTCCATTTTTTGTTCCAGTGACCAGACCACGTTTAATTACATATATTTAACATTTTCTAAACGTACAAATAATATGTGCCTATGTCCTTGAAGAGGTTAAAAGGATATAATTCGATTAATTTCTTTTGTATTTTCAATGAGTTTCTAAATGTATTTTTGTAATAAATTGTATTTAAATACAATAAAAATGTATTTTGCTTATATCTACATTATTCAATTACATTTTGTTGCCATTTAATTACATTATTTAAATTATAAAAAAATGTGAACTGTGAACCTTTCCGGTCAAATAATCTTTACGGAATGAAGGAATCAAGGAACTTCTACCTGTGATGTAAACGCTCAAAGCAAGTTTATGGCAGACACTTTATATATACTTCTGGACATAACTGTAGTGCTAAATTTCTACCTGTGATGTAAACGATCAAAATGAATTTATGTCCGACCCTTTATACATATTTCTGGAATCGAGTGTCAGATCTAAACGCATCATAAATGTCCGACAGAAATTTTGCATCGTAAAATTTTGCGTTTACATCTGACCATCTATAAGTGTCTACACTTATTGTCGGAAATTCATGCGTATATGTCTGACAGAAATTTTGCATCGTTTACATTAGCGACAGCTGGTGTCTGACATAAAATTCGTACAATAAGTGTCAGATCTAAACGTACCTTTACAACCAACCTGAAAACGTTGAGTGATTCGCGCCACTGCGACCAACTTTAATAATGCGGTTTTACGCGTCCTGAAAATATCGTTTATCTTTCAAACACCTGTATAAACACTTTAATAACGATGTTGTTTTTGAATTGCAATTTGAATTTTATACATGTACTAGCTGGAAAGCCCGTTCACGGACGGGTGGCTAGTCAGTGGAGCTGTTCTTTAGCGGTTTTTAACGGTCTTAATTTAAAAAAAATGTCATTTCCTAACGCTAACCTGAGCTCGATTCCTAATACTGACAATTTTAATTGTTCGTGTTCAAACGTCCTCACTTTAAAGAATTATTTTAAGAAGAAAAAGCTGCTTTCAATTCGCAGGTAGTTCCATATATCCTGTGCTTCAGCATTTCATAATCATAGTTAGTACATCAACAAAATTATTACCGGTTCCATCATCCGTGACCAATCAGAATACCATGTGTGTCCTAAAAAATTGACACGCTGCTTTTTTGAAAAATTTTGAAAAACAATACCTGATTGGTGTGCTACTAGATCCCAGGGGGAGACGATTAAGTTGGTACTACCAACGACCAATCAGAATGCGTTGTGTGTCCTAAATAATTGACACGCTGCTTTTTTGAAAAATTTTGAAAAACAAAACCTGATTGGTGTGCTACTAGATCCCAGGGGGAGACGATTAAGTTGGTACTACCAACGACCAATCAGAATGCGTTGTATGTCCTAAATAATTGACACGCTGCTTTTTTGAAAAATTTTGAAAAACAAAACCTGATTGGTGTGCTACTCGATCCCAGGGGGAGATGATTAAGTTGGTACTACCAACGACCAATCAGAATGCGTTGTGTGTCCTAAAAATTGACACGCTGCTTTTTTGAAAAGTTTTGAAAAACAAAACCTGATTGGTGTGCTACTCGATCCCAGGGGGAGATGATTAAGTTGGTACTACCAACGACCAATCAGAATGCGTTGTGTGTCCTAAAAAATTGACACGCTGGAGGAGGCGGAGGCGGCGGCGGAGGAGCGTGCTGGTCTTTTATATGTTTGATTTTGTAAATATTAATTTTAAGGATTTATTATGCTATTTATTTGGTCGATGCATGATTATAGGGGATTATAATTCAAAATTAAATGTATGAATTGTGCATTAACCAAGGAGTCAAATTGATTGAAATAATTGCGTATTTTTCTCAAATTGCCACAATGTTATATCGATATGCCAGTTGCATATAAAATTTGTATCAACGAAATCTCTGTTTCTTTTGGTGAAATAAATCTATTGTTAAATGAAAACTTTGTTGAGAAATTCTTTAATACGACTGGGTTAGCCGGAGCAAAAGTAAATCGTTCCTCAACCGTATTTCCAGCAGGATTTGTCCACAAAAAGGAAATATAAGTTCAAGGGAGGTTAGAGGACAATATATATAGATATATATTATTTTTATAAAATAAACACACGGATGTGATGTGGAAGCACTTTTCCGAGAGGTCGTGAAGTATGTCATTACGACAGTACTAAATGTGTTGAGGATGAACCTTCAATCAAGACCCTTCGTGAGGTCAAAATGGCGCAACTTAACTAGTTGCCAAGAATTGTAAACAATTCGAAAATAAGTCAATTATAACCAAACGACAAAATGCTATATAAGTAAAAACTTTAAAGTCAAATTATAACCAAATTCACAACTGTACGTCACTGATGAGATCTAACAAGATCGAAACATGTCTGTCATTGTTGTAGTTTGGTTATAATTGACTTATTTTCGAATTGTTTATATTATTTTTTTTTATTATTTTGTGTGTGTGTGTGTTCTTGTGTAATGTATGTGTTAATAATTCGTCTATGTAAAAAGTTATCCGTTAATAAGCTAAACTAATTACGTTATCTATTGATTTACAAATAATAATCTCAGGCCGTAGGTTCAAGTAACAACGTACTTATATAACACATTATAAAAGTAACAGTTAGTATGTTATAATTTTTAAATACATTAATAATATTGTAATTAATTTTTTAGAGCAATGAAGCTGCATTTTCTTTTAGTTACTATATTTTGTAGTACATTATGTGAAAGTTATCATATTTTGGGAATTTTTCCATTTCCAGGTAAAAGCCACATGGTAATGTTCGCAAAAGTAATGAAAGGTCTCGCAGAAGCTGGTCATACAGTTGATGTTGTAAGTCATTTTCCGCAAGAAAAACCTATACTAAGGTAAGATACTACTATAATCATCCGTTTAAATAATAATCGGCTGACTTGTAGTTTTAGAAGTGAAACTTGACAATAATAGTAGTACATAATATTATATAACAAGGGACTAAAGTGAAATATTAATCCAGAGCGTGAAGTTAAGTTGCACGAGGTGTTATCCGAAGGCAAATTATCACGTGAAGGATTAAAATACTTTAGTCCTGAGGTACTTATATATACATTATTTTATACTCTCCCAGTATTATTTTAATTAAAATATAATATTAAATGTAAAATAAAATCAATTGGACGTTTGTCTACATCATAAAATGCATGTTATCATAGCAACACGTTCTATTGTTTTACTTAAGTCCCTAGGGAATCCACTTTATTACTTAAGTCCCGCATTATCATTTTAGTTCCCTTGAGATTTAAAATTACATTTAAGACTTTGACAACCGGGAATTAAAATTGCAATTTAAGTCCAGGGAGTGTATAAAATAAGGCAAAATGAAAATATATAGTCATGTATGTATGAGATAACACTAAAATGTTATGCTTAAGTCATTCATTTAACACATCTGTTATATAGTACCAATTAACTTAACCGCTAGAGGCGCTATAATCTTAAATTGAGACGCCTATATTCAAGAGAGCGGTCAAGCTGTAGTAAAACAGAGCATCTATTGCTGTTAAAAAAAAAATTTTGTGTTAAATAGTTTTAAGAAATAGAACATTTTTATTCACGCTAGCGCCAAAACTAAGTACTTTAGGGTAAATGAAAGTTTGGTTCAATCACCATATTTTGTCACAGTAGTATATCGTCGGCCTGCAAAGCAAATCCATTAACTGCATATTTTGACGCAAATTTAACTTATGCATGCAATTTTATACTATTCAGGTAGAAGGCATTATGTTTTATTCTAACGTTTCGATATTATGTGTGTATGCGCGATTAAAATGATAAATTTGATTTATATAATTCAATTGTTGATTTTCTTATCTGTTAGGTATAATGACATAAGTCTTAAAGGAACGCTACCTATTCTTTCTGGAAGCTTTGACATGGAAACAATTAAAGCTAAATATAGAGATACAAATATTCTTGTGGATACAATTTTATATGACTTAGGGTATAACATGTGTGAAATTCTTATGAACACTTCCACTCTACAACAATTAAAATCAACAAAAGTCAAATATGATCTTATAATAACAGAAATATTTGGCGATGAATGTTTCTTAGGGTTTAGACATATTTTTAACATTCCAGTAGTTAGTTTAACTTCAAGTGTCGACTTTCCATGGGGCGGAACGCGACTTGGTAATCCGGACAATCCCTCATATGTGCCAAGTTATTTCTCAGGATTAACGAATGAAATGAATTTATTAGAACGAATTATGAATAGTATTGAGATTTTGACTGCAAAATACAAGTATTACATCAACATCCTAATTACTGTAACAACTTTTAATTAAATTATTATTTTAGATATTTCCACGCTCAAGCAAAATCTAATGAACTTGCTCGAAAATTTTTTGGAAACGACTTACCAAATTTACGAATATTGGCGAAACAGACAAATTTAATTTTAGTCAATAGTCATTTTAGTATAAATTATGCTAGGCCAACAGTTCCAAATTTTGTTGAAATTGGCGGTGTACACATCGATGCTCCAAAACCACTTGAAGAGGTAAAAAACCTTATACAAAAATTTACAAGTGCAAAATATTGTACTGAGCCAGAATACAGAACCATACTTCTTCGACGTATAAAAATATTTATGAAGCTCAATACAAACTGCATCATATAATATAAAATTGCTACAAACTGCAAAATCATTGTGGAAAAATAGGAGTATAGCCTTCGAATCGATCGAATCCGTGCGAGCCGATTTAAAACATAATTTTGATAGCAAAAAATTCTTATCGCACATTTTCGTTTTTGAAACAGTTTCATTTGTTTCTTCTGAAATAATTCTTTTTAAATATGTTTAATTATTAATAAATTACGAATTAAGGAATAATTATAATGTTATATTTGAGCTTTCGATCTTGCATTAAGACCTTCGTCAGAAAATTACAAATTTACATTATTTTGTAATTTTTTACAATTATTAAATTGTTTAATTATTAATAAATTACGAATTAAGGAATAATTATAATGTTATATTTGAGCTTTCGATCTTGCATTAAGACCTTCGTCAGAAAATTACAAATTTACATTATTTGTAATTTTCTGACGAAGGTCTTAATGCAAGATCGAAAGCTCAAATATTACATTATAATTATTCCTTAATTCGTAATTTATTAATAATTAAACATATTTATTTTCACGAATTAATAATAAACCAATTTTAATTCTTTTTAAGTTAACATACGGTAAATTTAAAGTAACTTATAATTTTTTAGCGTTTTACGGCTATATTTAGAGATGAAGAGTTATTCAAAGGTGTAATTTATTTCAACATGGGTTCACTTGTTGCATCGGAAACTTTTGATAAATCAAAACTAGAAGCTATCTTAGAAAGTTTTGCCAAGTTGCCATATAAAGTATTGTGGAAAACAAAAAAAGAGAAAATGCCAAGTGATCTCAATATTCCCAATAATGTTTATTTTGATTCGTGGGTACCACAACTGGACATATTATGTAAGTTCAATGAAATAATTGATTGTCCAAAAATGCAAATGTTAATTATGTATATTATGTAGGTCATCCAAACTTAAAATTGTTTATTAGCCACGGAGGACTTATGGGAACACAAGAAGCAGTATACTGTGGGGTTCCTGTGATAGGAATTCCATTTTTTGCTGATCAAAAATTAAATTTACGAGCTCTGGAAAAGAATGGTGTGGCTTTTATGATGGAATACGATAGAATTACTAAAGATGGATTCCAAAATTTAGTTACTGAAATATTAGAGAATCCAAAGTAAGTAAATAAATTCATTTAATTTTTATAAAAGATTCCTGAAATTTTCAGGTTTGAAGAAAGATCAAAGCAACTATCAAAAGCTTTTAAAGATCGGCCCCTATCTTCATTGCAAACCGCAGTATATTGGATTGAGTATGTAATTCGACATAACGGAGCGTTACATTTGCGATCTTCTAGTTCCAACTTACCATGGTATCAATATTATTTATTAGATATTGCAGCTGTATTTGTTACGGTTGTATTTATGGTCATATACTTAATTTACTGCTTATCATCATATATTGCTAAGAAAATTGTATACCAAAAGTCGCCTGTAAACAAGCTAAAATTAAAGTAAAATTTGTATTATCAATAATTGACAAAATATAAACTAAAAATTTGCGTCTGTAACTGAATATCAGTACTTCCTAATTAAGGGAGCTCTGTGAAGCTCTAAAAGCCGCACTTTTCAAATAAGCAGCTCATATTTTTTGGGTTCCTTTGGTTGAGAGGCCCCAGCCTCAGGTCAAATGTATTTTTCAAACATGGCATGGTATCCATAACGTTTTTCAAGTTTAGTGAGAGAGAAACTCACATGACCTCATTCATCACGTAATAATATCGCGGCTGAAAATTAAAAATGATATACTTAAGCCGTTTAGAGCAAGTAGTCAGTCACGCACGATGGTTTTAATGCTGAACGAGTATTATCATTATCAGTAAAGCAACGTCGTGAATTTACCAACAGGATAACAGACTCAGGCGCCGCCACGGTGCGCTCCGACTCTGGGTTCTTGTTGACTGAATTTTTCAAGAATTGAGTTTCGAATGTTGTGAAGCTCCAACAACAGATTATTTGTTTATTTTCCCGTATAGATGAACGAGTTAGTTTGAACTGACCGTTAGATCGATCTAAGCAAGCTTGGTTTTAAATTTACTGTGCAAGGTAAAAACTGCAAAGTTGAAAGCAGGAAACCAGAGTAAAAATTTGGTCGACCATTGTAGAAATTGCGATATTTTGGAGCGTTGGATGATCATCCGCTGTTATTTTGGTTAATGATCATCATTTTCGAGCTATTATTTCCTGGATGATCCTGGATAAGTTTGGAACAATAAAATTTTGGAGGTTAGAATCGCACTCACCTTGTTATTAAGTTTGTTTTTACCTGAGGGTAGAAGAATTTTCTTCACTGAGTATTTGGAAGATAGCATAATTGGTTTCGGCCTAACGAAGTTAATTTTTGGACGATCATTTAGTCCTTCTGGAACGCATAGTAGCAAATGTGGATGGCAAATGGATGTGGAAAGTGGTCAATGGAAACTTGTAATCGTTCCACATTTCAACAAAACATAAATAATCTGTTGATTGGTGTAAAGATAAGAAGCACAAAATTATCAAAATTAAACAAAATCATAAAACAATTCTTTCTTTTTAATTCCATGTATTGCATCACCTTGCTCTAATAGCCTATACATGATTTGGGATAAATCAAATAAAGTTCTTTTATGTTTCTTGGAGGATGTTATGCCAATATTTTTCGACTTTAACAAGAAGCTGTGGGATAGACTCAGTTGCAAGAACGCTAGCTCGAACCCTTTGCATTAACTCGTCCCACAAATGCTCATAGGAGGCTTCATGGTGGCCAGTGGCCACGCCATAACACGAATGTTGACTTTGGTAAAGTACTCACGCATGATTATCGCGATTTGTGGCGTCGCATTGTCCTGCATGAAAATAAAAGTTGTTGCGATTTCGCTCTTTTTAAAACTCAGACCAGCTAGCTCTGCATGAAATCTTATCTTAAGGCCGGAGTTAGCATTTAAGTGAGAATACTTACCCTGCTTTTCTTTTATATTAAAGGTTGAAAAGACAGAAATTAAATCAATCAGAATTAGATAAAAAAATTATAATATATAGAAATAACTTAATTGAACGATACATTTTTAATATTACAAAAGCCAAAATGGATCACAAATCTTGACTCGTAATTTAAAAGTCGGAGTAACATCTATCATAATTAATACACAAAAACTTATTCTAAAAAACATAAATACACAAATAAACTGTGATTACGGTAAATGTGACAAAATTATTAAAAGATCATATTTAATCAAAAACTAAAGGAATTAAACCAGTAATCAAAGTTTACCAAATAGAAATTCGATAAATTATAATTGTGATAGGTACGTACCCAAAAGTTTATTATAAATACGAATTCACTCATTGTGCGCATTTTGTTGTCAAAGTTGGTTGATTTCCCAATCCATTTACTTTCTTTAATTATTGATGGTACGTGGTCCAAAATCCATGA
Organism: Rhagonycha lutea; assembly: GCA_958510855.1. Taxonomy (NCBI): domain Eukaryota; kingdom Metazoa; phylum Arthropoda; class Insecta; order Coleoptera; family Cantharidae; genus Rhagonycha; species Rhagonycha lutea. The sequence goes on along the minus strand of OY294040.1, from coordinate 12,768,222 downwards.
AATTCCAATTCGGCGATACATTTATCCATATTTTTAAGGACACTGTATTTTATAATTCACTGTTTAAAGAGTTCACCAAATTTATTTCGTAACTTCTTAAAATTAGATACATTTTTAATAATTGTAGAATTCACAAACGAAATATTCGAATAGATTTTTGATAAATAACTATCTTAGTTTATACGATAATTGAGTTGACACTCATTATTATTTTAAGGCAGATTAAAAGTGTTAGCGATAAGTTAACTAATTCATTTCGTAACATAATGACTTCTTTACTGAACCAAAGCCAGAAGACAAGTGTGTTCACGTTTTAGAAATGTACCCTTCCTTTCGGTTTATCTTTTGAATAACTGTTTCTAATTGGTTATTCAGAGTGACCTGTTAGTCGTGTACCAATAAGATTAAGTTTTACCAGGATGCAAGTAACAATGAAAGTCTAAGAAAAATATGATACCAGTCTGTAGGCTCTAGCATTTAGATTTAAAGTTGCAAAATTGACTAATTTAAACATAAAGAATTTTATGGTTATTTTTATACAATAACAAATTCCCAGACGTTCTTTATTTAAACATATTTAGTAATTTACCAACGAATCGAATAAGTAATATTTAAGTTTTATTTATTTTATAAAATTGAATAAGTAAAATTATATTATTTTTAAAGGCGTAATTTTTTTAAAAGCGTGTTAATCGTAACAATTCCCTTTAAAGTTATAAAAAAAACAAAAAAAAATGCGTAATAGTCGTAGTAAAATAATAGTGAAGTTAGAAACATACAGAAAATGTTTCGTAAAACCAAAATTAATTATTTATTTAGTCACAATATAAGTAGGAAAAGGATTGTAAAGGAAACAAAAGGAATTGGAATAGGAAAGGATAGTTTCTTGAGATATTCACGGAGGGACTAGCTCGAAAATGATAACAAGATCTTATTGTTCTTCTGAACCAAAGGATTGATTCAGGAAATATATGTTAGGCGCCACTTGATTTGGAATATTCTGACCCTAAAATCAAGAAATGAAGCCAGAAAGTATTGGTGCAATCATATTTACAGCACGTAAAAGAAAGTTTATAAAAAAACTTGAAAAGTGTAATCATATCTACAACACTGCACAGGGTAAAAATCAGGTCATCATATTTACAGGCTTAAAGATCAATTATTCATAAAAATTATTAGAGTTCTTAACATGGACTAATTAACAATGTACGAGAAGGTAGATAGTTCCTGCACGGGATTCAGAACCGCTATGATCCTACAGGTGCATGCGCTTTAGAACATGAAATATTCCATAAGAATTTACAAAAGGTCATCATATTTACAAACCATTCTAATTAATCCTCAAGATCTTAATCTTTGTAATTTAAATGAAATAAAAAACTAATTAACTTCATATTATGTTCAGACAAATATTTAGAAAATATCATGAAAACTAACGGGATCAAAATCTAGTTTTGCCCTACCTAATTAATCAAAAATAATTTACTAAAGGGATTTCCCTAAGAATACAAAGTGTATTATTCACAGTCACCAACTTATTAAAATAAAAAGGTGCCTCAAAATTCAGAGTTCGGACCTGTAGATTTAATAAACAAAACAATTACAGAGTGACATTCGGTATCCGCGTCAACCGAGCGCTCTAATCCCAATAAAGTCTTGAAATCAACCCAAGTTCTCCTTCCAACATCCGAGGTTTAAAATCATATTTACATTAAATTAGTGAATAATCCAAAATCAAACTATGTTAACTTCGTCTTGTATCTAGAAAATATTTAATAAAATCAAGAGAAGACTAACGGGACCAAAAGCTGGGTTTTGCCCTACCTAACCTAAAATTAAAAATTAATAAAGGGATTTTCTAGAAAAGTTTCGAAGTGTATTACTTCAGATAATAAATTATCAAAAATAATCCGTTGCATCAAAATTAGGAAGTTCGGTCCTGTAAAGGAAATTCAACCAAATAAAATTACAGAGTAATATCAAGAGTCCGAGTCGTCTTGCCATTATTTGTCCCAATAAATTATAAGGAAGCATCCTATTCAAATTTTCCCAACCTAACCTGATGTGAAGAATCAAATTTACAATATTCAATTTCCGGTATTGAATATTTCAGAAGATATGGAAACTTACTTCATATCCGCCACTCCTGAATGGGGATTATGAAAATATTATTATGGGCCAGACGCCTAAATTGTTATTGGCCAGACGCCTTAAATTTAATGCGATGCATTTAAAATATTTAATATTTATAGAGCTCTTTTTCGTAGAATATGGCAGGTTTAGTTCTAGTCGCAATGGTCTTTTAATAACACAAAATTAGATACTAGCTAATTTTAAGCTGAAGTTAAGCTAATTTTAAGCTAAGGTTAAGCTAATTTTAAGCTAAGGGAATTTTAAATTTTTTATAGTTAAAATAATTATTAATTTAGATAACTTCGTAAATTACGACATTTAATAAATTCAACAATACACAAGAAAAGAAAAAGGACATAATGTTCAATCTTACAACACGGGACGTTATAGTTAATTCAAAAAAAATTTTTTTTTTTTTTTTTTAACATATTCACGCGTGACGTTAAAGTTAAATAATATAAACTTAATTTATTTAAGACAAAAGTAAAAGTAATAATATACTCGACATTAATTATTAATTAGACAAAACAAATTCAAAACTCTAAAAATGAAGACAACAAAATACAAAATCAGATAGGCTTTCAAGTGACAACTACGTTAAATAGATTGATTATTTATTAATTAGACAAACAAATTTAAAATGCTAAAATTTATGATATCAAAATACCAAAATTTTATAAGTTTTCAAGGAATAACTACGTTAAATTGATTAATTATTAAGAATAAAAATTTTAAAAAATGATAAAATTAAAATATTAAAAGTGAAATGAGCCTATCAACAAAACAACATTACATTTACCGACTATAGGTGATCAATCCATAATCAATGGTAAAGTAAATCAAGGAGCGATTAAACATTATTGGGGTTGCGACCAAAGACTACCATATTATTATGTGGAATAAAATATTCTTATTTTATTCGGAATGATTCGAAAAGAAAATATTAAGATAAGAGACGGCAAGATAAGATTTTTGCTCGAGACTTATCGGTATAAGATATTGTTAGATTGCTAGCGATATTTAATCGATACGCGATGCTAATCATTTGAAGTTAATCATCGATAATTCTGTTATCTTTTAGATAAAATATATTATTATCGTTAGTTGTTATATTTTAACGATTAACTATAATATATAACTATTGTTATAATTATTAAACTATTGTTGACCTACATTTAAAAAATTGTTGATTTAGGAACTTAACTTACTATACCAACTAAATCTTAAAGTAATCGGCAAAATGGTATAGGCAAAGATAATGATTGTTTAAAAACCCGTCGTCAATAAGTTCTCTCAAGTAACTTTGTAATTCCTTAACAGCCAAACACATGTCTTGGAAGCACTAAGGGATTTTAAACTGGAATACGCATTACCAGACGTAATTCTGATTCCTTATTTATTTAACAGCAACTGAATAATTGCCAAAATAATTTTATTTGGGCCTTAACCAAGATGTTAATAAAAGATGTTTAATAAATTCCTAACTCTTCTTATTGAGCTGAGGAAAGCCGATAACAATGATGTTAAAAAGATTAAGAGATCTAAATTAAATAATCATACTCTACAAATTTAAGACAATTCAGAGCCATACATATGTGGGTGTTTAGAATACTTAATTCTGTTAGAGATTTTTTTTTCTATTAGATACAAGTGTAGTATTATTAAGGTGTATTAATTCCTAAATCTTAATGAAATTCATATTGTTCTTTATTGAAATGAGGGAAGCTGATAATAATGTTGTTATAAAATTTTTAGAAACCTAAAATAAATAATAATACTCGACATTCAAAGAAAGTTCAGGGCCATACGTAAGTGGTTGTTTAGAATCACTTAAAATGTTCGATATTCTCTTTATAAAGGCATAAGTTATTATCAAAAGGTTTATTACTTCCTACATCTTAACGAATTTACTATATTAAAATAATATAATTAATAAGTCAACATAGCTCTATAATATTATTAAATGAGCACATAAAAATAAAATATGCTTGATAACAGATCGATTAAAGTTACATAATTCGTAATACTTGACCTCAGACAGGACAATTATTGTATACGTATTTTATGTAATCCGATAATTGTTCATTTTTAAATTTATTATTTAAAATGACTTAAAGATATTCATATTTACATGGACCAGTTCCATAAAAATTCTCAAATATTGATGTTTGTTGATAAATCGTAAAGACAATAAAATGTTTTCGATAAATCTTAACTTCGAGAATTATAATTGATATGAAATTTAATTAACTTCTTTTTGTAGTTCAGATCCTACCTGTCAAAGAGTCAATTACATATGGCCAACCGCCAATATTAATTTCAACTTAAAAGTTGTATCTACTTAATTACTGGAAAAACGATTCCAATAATTTTGTAGGGTTACCTATTTTTTCCTTCTGCTACTCATCCTTATTAACCATAGGACATGATAACAAAATTAAGATAGTAGTACTAATCTACCTAGATAAAGTCATCATTCTAATAAAAATGATTATAAAAAGGGAAGTTACTAATTTAATTTGAAGTTAAAATGATTAAATGTTGTTAAAGAAATTCAAATTGTTTTAATTCATATAAGTTATAAAACGTCGAAAAGAAATTTAAATGAATTAAGGTAAAACATTATTATAATTAATTAATGATTAATTAAAAACAAAGTAAAGTGACTTACGCAAAATAATATAATTGAGATTTGATAAACAAGAAATTACTTATAAAAATTCAAAAATGAAATTGAAGATAATACAATAATTTTAACGTTACTAAAATTAAATAATGAATGTATTTGATTCAAAGAAAATATTGATTGATAAAAAGAAATAATAAATTGAACTGAAGTGATTTAACAATGAAGGGTTAAAAATAAAAATGAAGATAAAACAAAAATTTAACGTTATTACAATTTACATAATGAATTTATTTAATTCAAGAAAAGTATTAATTTACAAAAAGGATAATAAATTGAACTGAAATAATTTAACACTAAAGGGTTTAGTTACTATTTCAAACGCTATTAAAGTTAATTTGAACTTAATAATTCTGCAAACAAAATTTAACAATACTATAACGGCATTAGTTCGATATTCATTAAATAATCGTATAAAAGATAATCGAAGTTTTATTTCATAACTGGACTTCTAATAATTTTTCAAATTTTTACCGAGCTCTGGTAGAACAGAAATACAATTAAAATAAATCCATCAACGCAATAAGGTACGTATTATTTTATTATAGAAATCAGTTAAGTAATTCAAAACATAACACTAAGTTATAAATAAAATTTTTTTTTTTTTTTAATTAAATTCAAAAATGATAATAAAGATACTAATTTATGTATGCAAAAATAAAATTAAAATGTTCTAATTATATTACTAAAGAATGTGAAACGACAACAAAGTTCACCTTGAACTTGAAAAGTTAAGGTCCTACACCAATGATAAATTAATCAGTAAAAATGATCAAACGAAAAAATTAAAATTTAATTCAATGCTAGTTTCCAAAATGACTAAATAATTGATAGTTAATTTACTTTATTTTAGAAAAGAAAATATAATTTTTAAATAAAATTCCATTTTAAAAGCTAGAATGATATTATTTATTGCAGAATAAGTTGTAATGTATAACTTTCAGATCTAAAAATAAATGAAACGAACACCTCTGGTGTTATTCACGGACTTGATGAGGTAGCCTGTAAGGAATAAGTTGGTCATTGTTCTTTAGTTATCGACGTCTCGATAATTAATGACGTAATCACATATTCTTAAAAACTATAAAACTTAATATTACGGAAAGCTTTAAAACAACTTAAAAATAATTTACGTTAAATACTTAATAATATTTCTTGATCTAAAATGAATTAACGAAAATCTTATTTAAGATTTATTATTTACAGGGAATAATTATAAATGACTTAATTTAATAATTTAAGCAAAATTCTTACGCGATAAAATCCTAAAATTAGCTAACGAGGTTATTTTTTACACTAAAAGAAATTACTTACTAAAGAGTATGGTTACACAAAATAAAAATCTATTAATGATAATAATTAGATAGCCTAATTTAATTTATATACAGAGAAGAAATTTAATTAACTCAATTATACCTAAAACAAAAAATAAAAATCTATAAGTAATAATTTATAGTCAAGGTAACTTTACTTTATTTACAGGGAGTTTCTAAAATACTTGACCGTACTTAAAATAAAAATGTCAATCTATAATTGATAATTATTAGACAACCTAAGTTAATTTTATACACAAGGAAAAATTTAATCTAAAAGATTACATGCAAAAACAAAAAATCTATACTTTATTATTTATTAGGGAAATACTAAATTACTTGATAATACGTAAAAATCTACAATAAAAATCTAAGGAGTAATTACTAGACAAAATCTCTACATGAAATTCCTATACAAGGGAGGATTTAAATTACTATACTACAATAAAAACAAAAATAAAAATCTATAAAAGGACGTTAATCTATAAACTTTTATGTAAGAGAATTAATTCAAATATACGTAATTTGGAAAATCAAAATTTAAAGAGATGTTCAAAAATTAGATTTTCAGAAAGTAAAAGAATTTAGTTTTTTAATTAACGAAACTAACTTTATCCAAAATTAAAAGAATTGGGTTTTACTTACTTAAAAATTAATTACGTTATGACCGCAAATAAAAATACGAAAAGCTAAAAGGATTTAAAATGGATATCTAATATAAATTAACGACCCACTCATAGTTAAATAATTAGTACATTGTACGTTTACATGTACATTTAATGTAAAAACATCTACGAATTTATAAGTGAAGCAATGGTTTTCTTAACATTCGAAATTATTTTCAAAAATAATTTTTAATCTAAATAATTAGAATTCCAAAAATTCGCAAAAACAAAAAATTACGTTAACTTTACATGTTTACGAAATTTAAAAACACAATCTTCAAAACTAAGTTTCTGATATTTAAAATATATTTGATAAAGCTATTTAAAATAATTTTTAAAATAGGGACTAAGAAATTTACTTCTCTTAAAAATATTCGAATACGTTATGAGTTAATTATTAAAAAGAATTACACTATTAAGTTATGAACTCGAGGGTTCGATACCTATGATATCATCGTCTCTTAGAAACAAGGGTCACCAAACAAGTTGCTTCTCGCAAGTATAAAACAGGGTTACTAAACAAGTTAAAAATATAAGTTAATTATTAATTTTAATGAAAGAGATTTTTAGTTTTTATAATTTTCACTAACAGAATTGATTTATTATTTTAAGTTAATTACTTGATCAAGGTAATTATTAATGATTTTCAAAGAAGCAAAATTTATCTAATTTAAAATTTATAATTGATAAGACATAAAGAAACATATGTTTAAGAATAAAAAATGTAATTCGTTACTACACGGGGTTATTAAAAAGTTCTATACAAAATTAATTTATATTTTCCTAAAAAAATTTAATTTAGTAGTTATTATTTATCAGTTAAAACTTCTGAGTTCGTCTCATTCCTAAACAAAAGGATAATATGACCTCATACCTAAACAAATTTGCTCGAAAGCGCCGACTCCCTCAAAACCCATTCGTTTCCGATCCAGTTTTACAAGAAAAAATAAAATAGCTATTATGTTACACGTTAATTTGACTTAAATATTTTTTTACACAAGAAATCAAAATTTGTTTAATAAAATTTCCGACAATTAATTAGATAGTAATTTATATTACATTACTTGATTACACAGAAAATAATTTTTTTTTTTTTTACTTTAATTTGTTAAGGGACGATCAAAATTAAACTTTAATATACTTTAAAAGATTTGATAATTTCTCAATTTAATTTTAGGAAGCTTAGCTACGTTATTATAATAATAAATAATATTCAAAATAATATTTTATGACAAAAGAAAATAGATGACTTAAAATTTCCAAGGATACTCACATAGTAAACGTCAATAATAATTTTAAAGGATTAGATAATTTCAAATTGATTTTTGGAAGATTTAAGTTTTTCTTAAATATTACAAATTAATCATTAAAAACAAAAAAAATAGTTTAACTCAAATTTTGAAGAAAAGTTCGTAATAATGTTAGTCATAATAAACATTTGTCTACGACAATGTTTTCATAAAAAGCGCTAATTAAAATAATTTATACAAAAAGCTTTTTTTATCAATATTTACAACGGTATTAATAGATTCGAAATTACTGAGGAAGCATTTCGATATTTTTCTCAAGAAACAGGAGTAGTCATAATCAGGATTTTAATCAGTCATAATTGGGATTATTTGGTCTTTTCAATCTCACCCAACATCTCATTACTTTATCAAAATCAGTAATCAATATTCTCTTCATAATTAATTTTGATTTAAAATCAAAAATTATATTGACATTATTTTTGTACATCAAAAATAATATTTTTTCCGATCTTACTTTCCAATCAGATAACATTAAAACAAATTGTTACTTCATTTGTTTAATCAACGTTAAACATTTAGCTAGCAAAAAGTTTGAATATTTAAGGAATTTTTAAAATAGTTATACAAAAATGAAGTCGTTATACTCATATAAAATATTTTTATCAAAATACACCAAATTAAGGTATAGAGACATAAAAGTAAAAGTTATGCTGTTATTTAAAAATCAAAAATCGTATTTGACCAGAAATCCTACCGTTGATTCCCTAAAATGAATCTAATTTCCATTTATGTGTAGGTATTTATTCATTTTAATTTTCCTCTATTTTTATTTCTTTAGCCAAAAAACCTTTTGTATCGTTATTGCTTATTTTATTTGATATGCAACTAATTTTTGATTTCGAAATTTCGATAATTTCATACGTTAAATTGTTTTTTAATATTTTATTAAATTCTGTTAAAGATTTTTTAATATCGCTAACATTTTCTTCCCATTTTTTACTAAAGAATTTTGTAGTTAAGAGTTTGTTATTTACCAATACGATTCGTAATTTAACCTCCATCTCTGATTGATTTAATTTTTACAGAAAGCTATTCTTAATTAAATGCTCCACTTGCGGGCGACATTGTTGCGATTTCGCTCTTTTTAAAACTCAGACCAGCTAGCTCTGCATGAAATCTTATCTTAAGGCCGGAGTTAGCATTTAAGTGAGAATACTTACCCTGCTTTTCTTTTATATTAAAGGTTGAAAAGACAGAAATTAAATCAATCAGAATTAGATAAAAAAATTATAATATATAGAAATAACTTAATTGAACGATACATTTTTAATATTACAAAAGCCAAAATGGATCACAAATCTTGACTCGTAATTTAAAAGTCGGAGTAACATCTATCATAATTAATACACAAAAACTTATTCTAAAAAACATAAATACACAAATAAACTGTGATTACGGTAAATGTGACAAAATTATTAAAAGATCATATTTAATCAAAAACTAAAGGAATTAAACCAGTAATCAAAGTTTACCAAATAGAAATTCGATAAATTATAATTGTGATAGGTACGTACCCAAAAGTTTATTATAAATACGAATTCACTCATTGTGCGCATTTTGTTGTCAAAGTTGGTTGATTTCCCAATCCATTTACTTTCTTTAATTATTGATGGTACGTGGTCCAAAATCCATGAAATTCCAATTCGGCGATACATTTATCCATATTTTTAAGGACACTGTATTTTATAATTCACTGTTTAAAGAGTTCACCAAATTTATTTCGTAACTTCTTAAAATTAGATACATTTTTAATAATTGTAGAATTCACAAACGAAATATTCGAATAGATTTTTGATAAATAACTATCTTAGTTTATACGATAATTGAGTTGACACTCATTATTATTTTAAGGCAGATTAAAAGTGTTAGCGATAAGTTAACTAATTCATTTCGTAACATAATGACTTCTTTACTGAACCAAAGCCAGAAGACAAGTGTGTTCACGTTTTAGAAATGTACCCTTCCTTTCGGTTTATCTTTTGAATAACTGTTTCTAATTGGTTATTCAGAGTGACCTGTTAGTCGTGTACCAATAAGATTAAGTTTTACCAGGATGCAAGTAACAATGAAAGTCTAAGAAAAATATGATACCAGTCTGTAGGCTCTAGCATTTAGATTTAAAGTTGCAAAATTGACTAATTTAAACATAAAGAATTTTATGGTTATTTTTATACAATAACAAATTCCCAGACGTTCTTTATTTAAACATATTTAGTAATTTACCAACGAATCGAATAAGTAATATTTAAGTTTTATTTATTTTATAAAATTGAATAAGTAAAATTATATTATTTTTAAAGGCGTAATTTTTTTAAAAGCGTGTTAATCGTAACAAAGTGTCTCCATAAATTCAGTGTAAAGCATTACATGCTCTGATAGAATCTCTTCAAAGTACCATGCGTCTAGGGATTCACGGGGATTCACTAGGGATTCATTATGCATGGGGTCGTAGGAAAAATAATATAATAATACTAGTAGTTTTTATTTCTCATGGAATTGCAGAGCACACAAATCTCATACTAATAATACAAAAAAATAAGACAAGAATATAATAGTAAATCAAAAGTGAACCCAATAGCCTCATAAAAAAAGGGCGAAGTTTAGATTAACCCCCGTAGGGGTCGCCTGCTCTTCCACTCAAGTATTGGATGTTAGGCTGCCAGGTACTTTTATTTAAACATACATTTATTTCGTAAACTTTGTATAAAGCTGCACGTGCACGCGATTTATTGCGTAAAATTTATAGTTTTTAAAACATTATAATTCATGCAATAATGCTATGAATGGCCTATACAAATTATTGAAAGTTTTTACTATGCAAAAATGACTTTTATGGTATGTTAAATATGTTTACAAGGTTTTTAGCGCATTAATAAAATATTTAGATAAGAAATACATTCAGAATAAAATATGGGTTGAAAAATTAGGTATAACAGATAATATATAAATGTAAGATTATTTAATTTTAAAGTCAATTTGGTTATTGAGGTGTTCTATAACAGGTCTACTAATTAATTAATAGTACTGATTTATATTACAACTTTTGAATAAATCCTGGTAAGGAATTTTTTAATAATAAATAATAATAATATATGATTATTATGTATCTACTATCAATAATAGGGGTTACCAGAGACAAAGATTATAACTTCATATATCTGATTATAATTTGATTGATTTTAACATCATAATCGTTTGCATGAGAGGCAATCACTATTCATTATCCTTAGATCCTTAGCTTAACATTTAAACCTTAGATTAGCAATTGAATAACAAAATTCCAGTAAGTTGAAAGACCAGTGGGTTCTATTAATCATTCATTAATATAATGGATTAGCGGAATATTAGGAACCTCGTTAATCAATTCATGCTCATGATACATTCTCAAAATTAGCTGAACAGTGCGTTTCAAAATTTGAACTTCATGAAATCCTAACCATGATCTACCCGCATCAAGCTAGCGCCGCCTCTTTCTCAAAACCTAAAAAAAATATGTTGAGAATTTGTTGCTAATTTGATGCTAATTAGTTACGGCAATCGCGATTTTGTTGCTCTTACCGTTCGCGAATTACAGCCACCACTCAAAAATTTACCAAAATCAAAAAATAAGTATATGGGAATTTGTTGCTAATTTGTTGCTAATTAGTTGCGGCAATCGCGAATTTGTTGCTCTTACCGTTCGATAGTTACAGCCATTTAAGTGGTGGCGCACATGACGCGCATGAATGGATTAACGAGATTCCAATTTGTTGCTAATTAGTTGCGGCATGCATAGCATAAAACATAGCACGCCCCATCTACGGAATGGCAAAAAGGATGCCCTCAGGGATACAAGTTTTTGAAATTTTTCAACTTTTCAATAAATTGGAGATAATTGATAAAAAAAAACACAGGGCTGCACAGAAATTAAAGTAAACAGTCATTTATAGAGAGCGGATTTATAGGCACAACAGACCGGTCTTGAGGTAACACCCCCATAAACTATTGGATAAGAAACATTCGTTACCAATAGCTGCCAACAGAAAACATTATTAGCGCTAATAAATTTTTCTAAACCAATTGTTTATGAGGTGTTACCTCCAGACCGGTCTGTTGTGCCTATAAATCCGCTCTCTATAAATGACTGTTTACTTTAATTTCTGTGCAGCCCCGTGTTTTTTTTTATCAATTATCTCCAATTTATTGATAAGTTGAAAAATTTCAAAAACTTGTATTCCTGAGGGCATCCTTTTTGCCATTCCGTAGATGGGGCGTGCTATGTTTTATGCTATGCATGCCGCAACTAATTAGCAACAAATTAGCAACAAATTCCCATATACTTATTTTTTGATTTTGGTAAAGGTTGATATCAACCTAGCGCCGCCACCACTTAATTGGCTGTAATTCGCGAACGGTAAGAGCAACAAATTCACGATTGCCGCAACTAATTAGCATCAAATTAGCAACAAATTCTCAACATATTTTTTTTAGGTTTTGAGAAAGTGGCGGCGCTAGCTTGATGCGGGTCCATGACCCATAGGTACATAAGTAAATTGATAGTGAAGCAAATCGATGATTTCAATATGGGAATCTCCCCTTGTGAGTTTCATAAAATAACAGCCTTATGCTCGTTATGTTATCATATTTACTTATCATTATTGTATTATTTAGATATATTATGGTGATATTTAATCAAATGAGGGGTATGCTTATCACAAGTAAAGTAGTCGTCTTGCACGCATATGGAAGACGAATAAAGGACCACACTCACATAAAGGCACATACAATAAAAAAACTCATCATTCAATAGAACTGAGACAATTTAGAAAAGTTATGCTTTTATGTGAGGATAGGATCTTTTTGAAGAGAGTTGTCATCAGGACATGTGGTTATTGCGACGGGCAACATGTTTCCATAAACTAAGGGCGACGAAGCGAGAAAACACGAAGAACATTTGATAAAATTATTTGAAAAAAAACAAAACATGTGTTACTATTCTTAAGTTTGTCAATTGTTGATTGCAAATAAGTTTGTCGAGTTGTGTTAAGAGGAATCCTCAGAGTTGGAAAACACACTTAGGTAATTCACTGATATCTTGCTTATTACTCAAAAAACTTGTAGAAAAGTAAATATTTTTTAAAAGAGGACACTTAGACGTAGGCAGTATAACCTGATAACGTAAAACATATTTTCATTCAAAATGTTTTCTTCACACGACAATAAAACATACAATTTTGATACTTTACAGATAAGGTAATTTGTCTGCCAGGGGCAGAAAAAGGCTATTAGTATATATGTGCCAAATATATGACAATTTAAGTGATTCTCTAGGATCTAATGTATTTTTAATTATTTTTCAGGAAAATGAAATTATTGATCTTCGTTTTAATTTTCCTTGTAATGCTTCACGGCATTGAAGCTTATCGAATACTTGCAATATTTCCATTCCCTGGCAAAAGTCACATGTTTATTTTTGAAAAACTCATGAAGGAACTCGTAAAGGAGGGCCATACGGTAGATGTTGTAAGTCATTTTCCTCTAGAAAAGTCCATTCCAAGGTAAGTGATAATAATTTAGTATTAAATTAAAATTTGAAAATCAAAAAACCATGGCAAAACAATAAAATTCAAATAATATCATAAGATTTCAGCAATTCGTTTAAAAATTCCTACAAAACTATTCGATATAAAATATTTTTTTTTCCTTCCAAACGTCATTTATTTAGGAAATTCAAAATTATGAATACACAAATTCGTTAAAACGATTTTGAACGCTACTTTAATTTGCCTAAATGCCTATTTTCGATGCTAATGGCCTAAAATAGATTCTAATGTCTAAAAAGCAAGATCAAAATTTTGATCAAGAAGCACAATGCAATTTTGAGGCCCCCCTATAAATATTTCTACGGTGTGCATTAGTGCATTCAATTCAAAAGGTGAATTTTAAGGCTGCTTTGATTTATGAGGCCCCATGTTTGGAAATTCCCTACTGCTCACAGCAATCTGATTTGTTTTGAGTTCCTGTATATATTTCGGTGAAGTCAGCATAGATACCGAACTGGCAGTGGCCGCTGGGTCAAAGCTTTTTTAAATCGTAAAACTATAAAATCGTAAAATATTTTGTAACGGTAGAAAATGCTATCCAAATTTATATGTATGTTTTTTCCCCAGTAAGAACTTGGCGTTACTATTTTTCTCCCCCAGTTTTAGATGGAGTTACCGATTTGGGGTTACTATTTTTAAATATCGTGAATTTATTTGTTAATTTAAAAAAATATTAACCCCAAATCGGTAGCGTCATTTGTAAAAAGGGGAGAAAATTAATAACACCATCTATTTAGGAGGGAAACGAGCTTACATATAAATTTCTATAGCATTTTCCAAATTTACAGCTCTTTATCTCTATTAAAACTTAGTATTTTTTTTAAATATTACGGTTGTAAGTTTTTGCAATAAAAATATATTATTGCCTAAATTCTTAATTATTGTGCCTATTTTAATGATTTTTATATCCTATAATAAATTGTGCCTTTTTAATATTTTTTACGTCCTAAAATCCGTGCTTTACTCATTACCTTTTAATTTTTTATTGCATCTCAACCCTTATCTAGTAAATACCATTTATTTTTATAATTTTAGATATAACGATCTAAGCGTGAATGGCACCGCTCCTATAATTACTGGTAATTTTGATATAGACTACTTAAGAGCAAATACTGATATATCGGATGTAATCCCACTTATAGTTCATGAATTCGGAGCAAAAATATGCAAAGCTCTGTTTGATACGACCGTTCTTCAAAGCTTAAAATTTACGCACATTAAATACGATTTGTTAATCACACAAGTGTGGGGGGTGGATTGCTTTCTTGGATTTAAACACATTTTTAATATTCCAGTGGTAAGCTTATTAAATATAGATTTACCATGGGGTGCAACTCGCATTGGTAATCCAGATAACCCGTCTTATATTCCGAATTGTTTTTCAACATTCAGTGATGAAATGAATTTGTATGATCGATTTATAAACACTAAAGAACTAATTACAGCCAAATGGATGTAAATTTAGAGCAGTTGTGTTTAAATGTATGTTTTTATTAATAATTCTAAATTTAGGTTTTGGAAATATCAAGAAAATTTTAACGTTATTGCGCGTGAATTTTTTGGAAATAAATTACCGGACTTGCAAGAGTTGGCTAAACAGACAAATCTCATACTAGGATATAGTCATTTTACTACTTTCTATGCTAGACCAATGGTACCAAATTTTATTGAAGTTGGTGGACTACACATTGATTTTCCAAAGCCACTATCAGAAGTAAGCAAACTGTGGAATATTATAAAATTCTAATTTTCTAATATAGGTACATGTAATATTACTTTATAGGCTTTTAGCAGTTGAACATCCGCTTTTATTAAAATTTCAAATTATGTGACTTTTTTCTGTATTTCAATTTTCATGAATTTGCATGGCTTCAGAGATCTTTCCTGCCACCTATAAAATTATGAGATTATTTTAAAATATTTATTATTATGTTACTTTTGTATATTTAATAATGATTGTAGAATTGCACTTTTCAATAACTTTTCCTATTTTAGCATTTCAATAATTTAGTTCATGTAGAGCATCCTTTTAAGGGTGTAATTTACTTTAGTATGGGAACAATAATATTAACAGAAACTTTTTCTAAGTCAAAATTAATAGAACTATTCGAAACGTTTCGACAGGTACCGTATAAAATTTTATGGAGAATCAATACAGAAAAAATTCCCAAAGATTTAAACATTCCCGGTAACATTTACTTTGAATCATGGATGCCTCAACTGGATCTTTTATGTAAGTTAAAAATATCACTTAAACTTTTGAAAGAAATCGTATTAAATTCACATAATATCTTCTATACCGGTTGTAAAATGCAGGATTTATACATATTTGTTTTCATCTATAGGTCACAAAAATGTAAAGTTGTTTATCAGCCATGGAGGTATCTCGGGAACACAAGAAGCTGTATACTGTGGAGTTCCAATTCTTGGTATACCAATTATTGTTGATCAGAAGCAAAATATTAAATCACTGGAGAAGAAAGGTCTTGCGTTATCATTAGAATATAAAGACATATTCAAAATTGCCATGATTGATTTAATAACTCAATTGACGGAAAACCCTAAGTAAGTAATATTAAATTTAA
The DNA here is from genome assembly GCA_958510855.1 of Rhagonycha lutea. NCBI lineage: Eukaryota > Metazoa > Arthropoda > Insecta > Coleoptera > Cantharidae > Rhagonycha > Rhagonycha lutea. The sequence continues at coordinate 12,751,948 of OY294040.1, read as the reverse complement.
TAAAATAATCTATTAAAACATTAACCGTTGTATTCATAAAAAAAACAATATTTAAGAGAGGCTTTTACAAACCTTTTTTAAACCATAACCTAACTTTGTTTACTTACTTTACGAATATTTTCGAAATTTATAGGTTAAAATAAAAATATATTTATATTTGCTACCAACTTATTACAGTAAACGCGCTAACATTCACTATAAAATAGTTCAAAGTGAGGTTCAAATGAACTATTTTATAGGGAGTTTAGTGCGTTTACTGTAATAAGTTGGTAGCAGACCGTGTCTTAACGTTAAGTGAGCGTTTTAACTAAAACAGGCTTATAAGACTCTTTTAAGTTTTTATGAATACAACGGTAAATATTTAATTATTAACTAATAAAAATTTATAGGTATGACAAAAATGCAAAACAACTTTCGGTATTGTTCAAAGACAGGCCTATGTCTCCTTTGAAAACTGCAATATATTGGATAGAATATGTAATTCGACATAAAGGAGCCCCACACTTAAAAAGTGCTGCTGCAAATTTGAATTGGATTCAATATTATCTTATAGATATTGTAATTATTGTTATTGTCTCACTTACAATTATTGCATATTTAATTTATTCATTAATCCTTTATACTTTTAATAAATATTTATTTCATAAAAAAGTTGTAACCAAATTGAAAGCAAGTTAAATGAATGTAAAGAGTTAGATTTAATTCAATGGTATCATATATTATGTAGTAAGTATTATGTTTTAATAAAAATAAATTATTGTTTATTAAATAATTTCAAAAAAGATTTAAATCAATTTTTAATACATTAACTATTTTTTTTTAATTTATTTTATTTTATTTTATTAATTAAGTAAAACCTGTCTAAGTCGACACTGTCAAGTCCTACACTTCTCAGAAATTCATTGTGAAAGCCGGCAGAAGTGGGCGGCAGCTTACCTCATGTCAGGAGCAGGTGTACCTGCTATCCGTTTATAAAGTAAAATAATAGCACAATCTAGTAAATAAGGTCTGTGGCTCCTCGATCCGCGCATGCCAAAATTTACGAAGTTAGGCAACCCGCTGTTGCACATTATTATTAATCTGTGCGCTGTTGTATGTTGTCCACCACCATCTTGTTTGTTTACATTTACTTGACAATCTTTCGTTTGTTTACAATTTATTAAGTTGGTATTGTTGTACTTTGATTGTATTATATTAGATAACTTCCTACATTAATATTATACCAATCAGAATAATGCATTTTGATCACGTGAGTTACATTGACTACTCCAAACAAACTTTACATGGTAACCAGATTCGAAGCGATAAGTACCCGCAAAATGCGGGCGATTTGTTAAAATTGAGCTGATAACTACCCTCTAAATTAAAATTCAATAGTTACCTATGAAATAAAATTTTGTACTGTCAAACATAACCTGAATAGACGTAGGTTTGACAATCCAAATTTTATTTCATGGGTAACTATTGAATTATATTTGACAGTAAATGTCTGTGATGTAGAAATATAACTCATTTACTATTCTTTTTCTAAATTATTGTACATTACATTGCTTATTTAGGAAGTTATCTCACCGAATGTACCTCGGTCAATGATAAATCCTTATAATTTTGGTTAATAATTCCCTCAAGTGTGTTGCTTGAAGTAACTGCCCTCCGCCTATGGCGTCGGGCAGTTACTAAGCAACACACTTTCGTAAATTATTAACCAAAATTATTGCGTGATTATCATCGCCCTCGGTTCATTATAGCTGATAATTACCCGCTAAATTAAAATTCAATAGTTACCTATGACATAAAATTTTGTACTCTCAAACATAACCTGAATTAGACGTAGGTTTGACAATCCAAATTTTAATTCATGGGTAACTATTGAATTATATTTGATAGTAAATGCATTGCGTGATTATCATCGCCCTCGGTTCATTATAGCTGATAACAACGTAAATAAGGGGTGGTAATTATTCGCACTTTAAAATAGATCAAAATAGCTTTAAAAAGAAGTGAATAAACATTAAAACAAAATATTAAAACTTTTAGAAAATATAATACACGAAAAAATATATATTCCACTTTGAAATATTTTAACACGCTTAAAATAAATCAAAATAGCTTTAAAAAGAAATTATTAAACATTAAAAAAATTATTAAAACTTTTATGAAAGATAATACACTAAAAAAAAAGAAATTCCACTTTGAAATATTTTAACACGCTTAAAATAGATCAAAATAGCTTTAAAAGAAATTAATGAACATTAAAAAAATTATTAAAACTTTTATGAAAGGTAATACACGAAAAATAAAAGAAATTCCACTTTGAAGTATTTTAACGCGCTCTCTAAATACCGTTTGCAGATAAAAACGATACATCGCACTTTGAAACGTTGGTATATCCAATGAGTAATACTTTGAAGGCTGTTGAAATTTAAAATTTCACCGCTTTCCAAGTTAATACCGTAAATACCTTCCAATAATTGTAGGTATTAATAATTGGAAGGTATTAACTAAGGTAACAATCCAAAAGAGGATGACAAGTCTGTCTTCTATGCTAAATCAACACAGAATACTACAGACGTCTTGAGTCTTGACCCAAGAGGACATACAAAGCTGGAAAGATACTCAATTGAAATGGGAATCTTTTGACAGTTTTCATAAAGCTCAGAAAATTATAAAAGTAACCTCTGCTATTCCGAAAATGATAAAGTTACATCTCGGTGCACTTGTTCAAGTTTTCTGAAGCAATATGTTTGCAAGCATTCTTTGGGTATGTTAGTAATTTTAAAACAGGCAAAGGTGCCCATGGAAGCAAAAACTGTACCTCTTGGCACGAAAAGGAAGAGAGGACGGCCAACCAAAGCAAAAAAAGGCACTAATAGTTCAATAATATTTTTTCCTTGACATTTATTGTTCTACTATTTCATACATATTTATTGCTTATGTAAAACTGAATTTTGTAAATGAAAAGATATACGCAATATACGAATAAATTAGTACTTCTCTAAACAAAGTGCGATTGTATCATTTTATAGTGGGTAAGTTTAAAGTTTAAATGATCCCAATCCAAAGTGCGATTATATAATTTTAAATTGGGTAAGCTTAAAGTTTAAATGTGCCCAATCCAAAGTGCAAATGTATCATTTTATAGTTTGTTAGTACAAAGTTAGGAAGATTTTTTTAAAGTGCAAATATATATACCCCGTAAATAAGTGCATTGAGTGTTTTTTTTGGATTTTCCGTTTTGAATTTTTTATTTTTAATTAAAATTAAAATTAAATTTTAATTTAACGATGATTGATCTGAGATATTATATTATATTAAAAAATATATAATATGAAATTGTGTATTATTTACAATATCTATCTAATCTACCTATTAACAAATACCTAATTCATCAATTACAATATTATTGACTTCGTTTTTAATACAGGAATTTAAATTATCGCGGGGAAAAAATCAAAGATGGTGGCCGTCAACATACGCACATGCTGCGCAGAAGGGTCACAAAAAGCGACAAAAAGCTTTGGGCAATGTAGTGAGATGCCACAGACCTTATTTACTAGATTGTGAAATAATAGTATACATTATACAACATTACTATAAATGTAAATTTTACTTGATGTGTTCTAAACACCCCACCTACCTATTTACGTTACTTAAAACACGATTGTCTCGCGACAGTAATAACCTGGCTGTGACTGTGGCGCCATCTGTGGTGCGGTGATGTAACTCTTAGAAAATTTTACTTCACAGTGAGGTTATGCGAAGTTGTGTTATGTTTCCAAGCATGCGCATTTGGTGCTGTTTTGTACTTAGGAATACCAAATTTAATTTTGACATATGTAAAATTTCTGTAATGAACTTACTACATGAAATACCATTACTTTACGTTAACAATATTCTAGTCATGTTATTTACTCTACTTCTATTACTATTTAAGTTATTGAATAAATTATTTAAAAAAATAATGATGTTAAAAAACACATTCAATATTAATAATTATCTTAAATTCAATATATTATAACCTTAAAATGAAATTATTCAATGTTTAATTACTATTAATATTAAGGTAAAATAAGTAAAACTGTTGTATATGAGTATTATAATGAATGGGTTTTTAGATTCTCTTATGTGCACATTTATTTTTAAATATGTGCAAATTATATACTTCAACGGTTTTTCGCCTGTATGAGTTTTAAAATGATTTTTTTTAAATTATTATTATGTACACATTTGTAATCACAAATTTCACACTGAAACTAATAAACAAATAGTAGTATTACTGTTTATGATTTATTATTGTACAAGGAAAAAATTTAAATAATAAAATATGTACTTTAACGAAATTTGACATCTGTAAAAATTAAATTTGGTATTCCTAAGTACAAAACAGCACCAAATGCGCATGCTTGGAAACATGACACAACTTCGCATAACCTCACTGTGAAGTAAAATTTTCTAACAGTTACATCACCACACCACAGATGGCGCCACAGTCACAGCCAGGTTATTACTGTCGCGAGACAATCGTCTTAAAACCATCGTCCTACTTAAAATATAATGAGTTTATGTGAGAACTTTAAGCAATGTGGTTATTATATTCCTTCCCCTTTAGGCGTATTTTCGCGAGGCATTTTGGTAAACCAAAAGTAACCGGTTAGATTTTATGTCATTTTCGCGAGGAACGGTTAGAGGGGAGGTAGATTTTGGTTAAAAAGTTACCCAACCAAAGTTAACCAAAGACGACCGCTCTAAATCTGCATACAGTAAAAGTCGCTACGTGCGCGCGTGCGCAGTTACTCTCGGCGACTGTGACGTTGTACCGATTGGTATTATTTAGTTACACTTGGTTAAACTTTAGTTGGTACTTCTGCAACCATTAATTGGAAGTTTTGGGTACAGTCCAAAACTTTTTCAGTTCTTTTCGGTACTCTCGAACTGCAGTTTGTTTTTGCACAAATTTTTAAAGCCTCTCCTTTAAAGCTATGAATTATGCTGCAAATATACGAATTTTTTCGAGTACTTGAAAAAATCAACAATAATTAACAACCAGTCGAGCTAAGGTTAGTTTTACAAAACGATTTTTTTTAATGAATAAACCGTTAAAAGAGAGATCCACCAGTCAAGTTTAGGTTAGTGTTAAGAAACGATTATTTTAATGGGAGGGAGCACGATATAATAATTTTGTTAAAAGCGAGATCCACCGATTGAGTTTAGGTTTGTGTTAGGAAACCATTCTTTTAATGGGGACTCTTAAAAGAGAGATCCACCGGACGGGCTTAGGTCAGTGTTAGGAATCGATTTTTTTTAATGGGGGAACCGTTAAAAGAGAGATCCACCGGTCGAGTTTAGGTTAATGTTACGAAAAGCTTTTTAATGTTAGGAATTGATTTTTTTAATGGGGGTGGGGGGGAGTTAAAAGTGAGATCCACCGGTCGACCTTAGGTTAGTGTTAGGAAACAACATTTTTTTATTGAGGGGACCATGAAAAACGAGATCCATCGGTTGAGCTTAGGTTAGTGTTTGGAAACCATTCTTTTAATGAGGGGGCTCTTAAAAGAGAGATCCACCGGTCGCGTTTAGGTTAATGTTAGGAAAAGCTTTTTAATGACAGGACCGTTAAGAGTTATATACAGTTTTAGATTTGGGCCCCAAACTCTGATCCGTTCCTGTTTATAAAACTAAAAATTTAATTTTTACACACATTCGGCGCACATTTGACTTGGGTATGGCGCATGCGCGCCTTTACATTTAAATACGCTTCACAACTGCGCACGCGCGCACGTAGCGACTTTTACTGTTTGCTCTCAAAATCACTGGTTACTCTTTGCGGACTCGTGTCTAGAGACAGTATATTTTGTTTTTGATCCTGAATCCTTACGCATGCGCATTTGAATATTTTTTGTACTTAAGAAAATCAAATGTAATTTTGACAGCTGTCAAATTTCGTCAAAATAGTACGTTTATTATTTAAATTATTTCCTTCTATAATAATAGACCGTAAACGGTAATACTACTAATTGTTTAGTAGTTTCAGTGTGAAATTTGTGATTACAAATGTAAATAAAAGGACAATTATTAAAAAAAAATCACTTTAAAACTCATACAGGCGAAAAGCCGTCTTTAAAGTTAACAAATTAATTATTTAATATAATATATTAAATATATTATATGTAATAATATTAAATATATTATATTAATTATTATGAACGCCAGTTTATTGTAGAAGGAAATAATTTAAATGTAGTAATTTAAAGACGGCTTTTCGCCTATATGAGCTTTAAAGTGATTTTTTTAATAATTGTCCTTTTATTTACATTTGTAATCACAAATTTTACACTGAAACTACTAAACAATTAGTAGTATTACCGTTTACGGTCTATTATTATAGAAGGAAATAATTTAAATAATAAAAGTACTACTTTGACGTAATTTGACAGCTGTCAAAATTGCATTTGATTTTCGTAAGTACAAAAAAGAAATAAATGCGCATGCGTAAGGATTCAGGATCAAAAACAAAATATACTGTCTCTAGACACGAGTCTCTTTGCGGTTACTTTTTGCGCCATCTGTGTGCGCCACAATTTAAAATTTAAAGTTGGAAGTGGTTCTAAAATGGATTTGTGGTTATGTTAAATTAAAAACTAAACAATCGTTATAAATTAATTTTCGAAGTTATAAAATCGTTTTGATTATTATAAATATTTTGTTGTAGAATTAGCGTTATTTTATATTAAAAATATTGATTTTTAGTTGGTTGTTAATGAAGATTTAAGTTAAATTAAATAAAATAATTATAATCTTTGGTGTTAACTGCGAAGGTGTATCTTTTTCTTGGTGAAGAATGACATTGCAAATCATTTGAAAGGTAAATGTAAATAAAATTCTTTTTTATGTTTGAACATTGTATTCATATTAATTTATAGATCTTGAAGAAGCAATAAAATATATAAAGGAACTGTATTCAGAAAATCAGGGATAATTAATCGACCTTACAAGTAGGTAGATCCTACGTTGTAGTTTGAAGTTGAACTTGAGAAGAAATTGATAATGATAAATATACTTTAATGAGTATTAATTAATTTATTGTTACAATTTACGGTAATGGATCAATCAAATGAACTACAAAGTTAGAGATTACTCGGTGGCTGATTTACCTTATTTTTATATCATATTTTGGATATCAGTTATATTAGAAAGGTAACTTTTGTGTTCTTTACGTGTTTAAAAATTAATATTTTTTTTATAATAAATTTTATATTGTAACTTTTTGCTAAACTAGAATAATTATTAATTTTCAGGTCTATGGAAAAAGCAAGGTGATCGATTACTAATATCCTAGAGTTGGAAGAAAGTATTAATTTGATTATGAAGCTGCGGATATGCATTTTTACAATAAGGTTGGAACAGCATAGAATAATTGAAAATTAAGAAAACGAAAAAATGTGAAAACATAATTATTTCAAGTAGTACACACTCTGATATAAAATTTATTTTTATTTAATAACTTTTATATTAACCATTATAAATAAAAATTGTAACAACTGAATTATTAATATTTAGATTAATCTTGCAGCTATCGCATTTCTTTTTGTTCCATTTCTTTTTTCCTGTAGTTCTCTGCATGGTGGTCCTACATCACTAGCTATAGTATTGTTATTATTATTGTCTTCCATTTGCCATTCATCGTTGCATAAATAACAAAAATTATGCAAAACACAGGCAGCAGTAGTTATTTTAATTCCTTTTGAAACTGTGCCTGTGTCTATATAATGGAGTCTTGCCCACCTCCCTTTTACTAAACCAAATACGTTTTCAATACATATACGATCTGAACTTTAACAGATGTTATGACTTTTTTGCACTTATGCCATATTGTAGGATCTATGAAACGGTTTCATGAGCCACGTTTTTAATGGAAAGGCACTATCACCTATTATATGAAAATCTTCATTTGGAAAAAATTTTTGTTTTCCAAACTCTTCGATGTGTTTCACTAACAATGAGTTTGAAAAAACTCTTGAATCGTGAGCCGAACCAGGAAATCCAACAAACACGTAGGTAAATATTTTATCTGCAGAACAGATTCCCATTAAATTAATAGAATGGTTTTGATGCCGATCAATGTAGCTATCTTGCTGGCTGGCATTGATTTTAACGTTTATATGGCTTCCATCAACGGCTCCGATACAACCCGGGTACTTGCGAAAACCATTTTTAACTTAATTGGATTCATTTTGTGTTTGCTGCAAATAGATTTTCTACTTCGCCAAAAACATCTGTAAGAACTAAAAGCGCGAATCAGCAGATGGTAGATGTGATTAGATTGCATCATGCTGAAGACAAGCGAGATAGTGAAAAACATTTCAATTGTCTGTAATTGTTAATACTTCTAAAATTCTAATTGTTAATACTAATTGATTAGTCCTTACAAGTAATAAATAAAAGCAAACAACTTGAAGAATAAATCATTGTTTACATTTCACAAAAGTTTGGTTAGTTTTCATTTCAAATTTTAACCAAAAGTAACTTTTTGCATTTTCGCGACCACAAATGGTTAAAAATTGTGGTGGGGGACTAACCAAAGGTGACCAAAAGTAACCGAGCGGTACTAACCGGGATCCTCGCGAAAATACGCTTCATATCCTCTTAAAGTATATACCTGCCTTCCCTACAACATCCACACCAATTTTAATGAAATATATTATAAAGCAAGTGAAATATTTTTAATTATCTTGACAGGGCAATGAAGTTATTGATTTTGGTTACGGCTTTTACTACATTGCTTCACAACTGTGAAACTTATCGAATACTTGCCATTTTTCCATTCCCTGGCAAAAGTCATATGGTAATATTCGGAAAAATTATGAAAGAACTTGTAAAAGAGGGTCACACAGTAGATGTTGTAAGTCATTTTCCTCTGGAGATACCCATTCCAAGGTAAGTGATAATAAATTAAAATTTCTTTTATTGTCTGACATTAAAGTAAATTTAAAAATTAATAAGCTATGAAATCAAAATAATATTCAATTTGTAAACCATTAAAGTTTCTTTAGGTATGTAGATACATATTTTTAATATTCTGATTCTGTACTGCTTTTATAATTCGTTTTGTCTTTATATGTAATTTAGTATACCGTAACCTAATTTAATAGTGGCAAAACTCAATTAACCTCATGAGAAACACCGATAAAAGTTCAATACAATATTTAAAATTTTTCTAAAACATTTTATTTTCAAAATTATTTCCCATGAAACGCAACAAAAAAAATGTTAAAATGACAAAAATCTATTGTTCTTGTGTGCCGGGCCCTCGTGACTGGCACCACCTGTTGCTATACGTCATTGCAGTTAATGTATGTTAGTAATTTATAGTGATAGGTAAATATTTTTTAAAGTATATTACATATTACGCATTTAAAAAGTAAATAATTTGAAACTATATGCATAATTTCAGCATTATTTTCATTTGGGTCTCACATTTATTTTGATTACAAATAGTTTTGTTATTAAAAATTTAAACTATGCATAATTTATTGTAGTCATATTTTTTATCTATGTTGCACACTTATTTTGATAACAAATAATAGTAGAAATACGTTGAATTATTTGATAACTTCAATTTTTTAAAAGAAATTAAATTTCCATGTTTAATATTAAACATGGTAATTTGTAATAATTAAACACCCGGAACACGTTGAGATATTTACTAGAAAGTGACCATATTATCTTCACTATAAATTCTTCCGAAATTTATTTGCTAACGATGAGATTGTCGTTATCACTATATTTCTCTATATAAATCCACTGCAATAAAATTTTCTATAAATCATCTCTTTATCTCCGATTTATTAACATTTAAAAAATAATATAGAAATTGGTGATTCTTCAGCTGTAGACCCCTTGTTAGTTAATGAGCTATCATTATTACATAAAACCTAAAGTTAATTTTATAAATATCAGCAATTTAAAGATAATAGAAAAAATAACTCTAAATAAAGAAAATATCTCACCCCAGAGTCAGATAAAGATGGGATAATCTTGGACTGTATGTTGGGGGATGTTGTAAATAAAATACAAACGAGTAACGTCGACCGGTTTCGGCTACAATTTTGCCATCTTCAGGACTAAAAAGTAATTTTTTACAGTAAATTTATACCCGAAACCGGTAGACGTTACTCGTTTGTATTTTATTTACAACAGCCCAAGATTATCCCATCCTCAATTAATTCTAAATTTTACTCACAGTTCCATTTGTTTTCATATCAACCTGTTTTGATTGAACTTCATAAATTCGAATGCTACATTTTAATTTTTGTTGTTGATTTGGCTTGCGTTATTTTCAACCATTTGTTTCTAAGGAAACAAAAATTCAAATTGATCAAATTTTTGTATGTATTATTTTAGATACAACGATCTAAGTGTGAATGGCACTGTACCTATTGCTGCTAATAATTTAGATATGGACTATATTATCTCAAAATATGCTAAAACATCTGATGGAATCATAGTACTACTTGATAATTTAGGTGGTAAACTATGCAATGCACTATTTAATACTACAGTACTTCAAAATTTAAAAGTTACCCAAGTTAAATATGATTTATTAATCACGCAAGTGTTGGGAGTAGAATGTTTTCTAGGATTTAAATACATTTTTAATATTCCAGTTGTAGCATTTCAAATGCTATTATTTATATTTTGGCGGAAATCTATGCATCACCCTGTGTGCGTTTCAAACACGCGCACGCGTTTTGAATTTCGAAAATTTATCAAATGTTCATTCTTCGCTTATCTTTATGAAAAGTGCAAGTTTCATTTTACGTTTGTGCAATTTTATGTTTTTAAAAGCCACAAATTGTTAGTTTATTGAAGTGGTCTTTTATTTTACCTTCTGTGCTACATTTGTGGGTAAGATTGCATTATTTTCTATCATGAGCGGAAGTTTGACTTTTGATGAATTTTAGCTTTTTTTTTTCGTACTACCACGTCAATTTTATGTGACGTTCATTTTTTGGTTTCCAATTTTAATTATGGTTTTCTGAGCGGGTACACATGGTGATCAGTAGCCCGATTGTCCATCTGGCTGTTTTTATCCACCAACCATATGGTTATTTGTATGGATATGGGCCAGCAGTTTGGTTATCTTGTTTCCACCTGTGATGACCTTGATTCCTGCGTCAAACCATCTGTGGCGGCCATTTTTAACGATGTTGGGATTTCGTTTTTGAGTTCACCATTCCTGTATGGGATCAATGGAGAGGGCAGGACTGATCAACATTCGTTTATCCCCAGCTTCACCGCAGTTTTGCGTCTTTGATTAAGAAGTGGTGTGATAAGTTTGTCACTTTGGCCGTCTCCTTTGACTATTTATCCGTACTTTTTGGGAAGACGTGCGAGCTCCATTCCAACATCGAAGGATTTTTGTCGCAGCGGTAGCGTGAGCCTATACCACTATTCCATCTCTAGCGGTTAGGACAGCACCAACGACGTAGGATGGCTGGAAAACCATTAATTAGTTTTTTTTTGGAAGCGCATTTAGAAGATTTGCTTGCCTAAATTATTTACATCGACATTAAGATGCTATACCGTTCGCAGGTGAATTGATTCTTGTTTAATTATTGTGCAGTTTTTGTTATTTTTAGCTTTACACCCGAAACTCAGTTTAAACGATGAACCATTAATATTCCAGAGGTTCCAAAAGAATTGAGATGTTGAATCGGACGGATTGAGGTGGAAGGGTAAGTTAGAAAGCAATTGCTGTATTTAATTTTACTTGATGATATCTCTTGCGAATGTGTTATTTGCAGTCAATTTTACCAACGTTTTATGTCTGCGTTGGGCAATCTCCTGGATGCGCGGATTATTTTGTGAGTTGTTTTCAGATAGCAACTCATGTGTATTTTATTTTTTTGATTTGATTGTCCCAGGGTATCCCCTCAGGGTATCTTGGATTTCACTTGCTTTGTTATGTGTTTTGTGTCTCCTATTGGAGTTTTGGAATCAGATATTGTCAACCCCATCTTTATCTATACTTTGTTCTTTAAATAAAATCAACTCTTATTTACTTCCGTATTTTATTTAGAGGACTGGCGCCCGAAAGGTTTTTTTTCCTTAGTTAGTTGTACACTGATCGTCTGAGCCAACGGAAGAACCTACGAACCGCGTCCGCGCGACCCATGCTCTGGCACTGGACGGGGGTGTAATCCCTTAGCTGGCCTGTCTACCATTCCATTCGTAGATCAGCGGGGCAAGTGGCCCAAATTAGAGCAATTTGCGTTACACAGTGGTGAATATATTAAATATAGATTTTCCATGGAGTGCAATAAATATTGGTAATCCTGACACCCCTTCCTATATTCCTAATTGCTTTTCATCATTTACTAATGAAATGAATTTGTATGAACGGCTCATCAATGCTAAAGTATTAATTACAGCCAAGTGGAGGTAAACTACGAGTAACTATTTTCAAGTTCCATTTTTTAACTAATTATTTTGTACCTGTGTAGCTATTGGAAATTTCAAGAAAATTATAATAGCATTGCTCGTGAATTCTTTGGAAATGACTTACCTGACTTGCAAGACTTGTTGGAGACAAATCTAATACTAAGCTATAACCACTTTACTACTTCCTATGCCAGACCATTGGTACCAAATTTTGTTGAAATTGGTGGACTACACATTGATTCTCCAATGCCACTATCAAAAGTAATTACAGTGTTGTACATAACAATTAACTGCATAATGTAGTGTTAGTTAACTTGAATTAGCTCATATCTTACTAATTACGATCGGTGGTCCACCGACCAAGTAGAACTTAAGAAATATGTTATGCTTTTAATACGTTAACCGCCACGTGCAGTTAATTTAATTCACACTAACATTATAAACAATAGGACATTTTTAAGTGTGGCGGTCTACATGTTAAACATGGCGTCCTTGCTTAACAGGACGGCATTATATGGTAGTTCTTAATATGGTTAAGATAAGTCTTCTTCATCTTCTTCTTCATCAGCCTTTTTTCGCCAACTGCTGGACATAAGCCTCTCCATATTATGGAGGATCTGGCCATAACTCACCACGCTGGCCAGACGGGTTGGTGAGTAGTCCGCAGATCGATTTTGGACTATAGTTGTTTTACATCCGATAGCAGCTTGCTAGGCTAGCATTCAGATGTGCCTGTAGCGCTGTTTTTTTGTTAACGGTGGCAATTCGTCAACTCAGGGGGACTGCCGGCTTAACGTGCCCTCCGAAGCACGGAGACTTGGTCATAAGAAAGTTTGACTCTCCCCGGGTTTGAACCTGGTACCCCGCGTTCGCATCCAACTGCGTTAGCTGCAAGGCAATGGCCGTCTAAGATAAGTAAGTAAAATTATATGGTAATTTTTAATCGTGTTATGTAATTAATTGCACGTAAAGTACAACCACGGATTATCGAACCAACATTGTCTCCGTAATTTCTTAGGTTAGGATGACGTGACACCATAAATATCAGTGTCAGGCACCTTCTCCCTTTTTTCTAAAATCATTCTTGTTTTATTGTTATCAAATACAGTTACCAACATGGCAGTTTTAAGATATTCCTTCGTATGTTTCTTACCAGAGCTTTAGTTTCTTTAAATAAAATTTTTAAAAATCTTTAGCACTTCGATAATTTAACTCATGTCGAATATCCATACAAAGGTGTAATTTACTTCAATTTGGGTACAGTAATATTAACAGAAACCTTTCCAAAATTTAAATTAATAGAACTTTTCGAAATCTTTCGACAAGTACCTTATAAAATCTTATGGAAAGCAGATAGAGAGAAAATTCCTAACGATTTAAACATTCCTGGTAATATTTACTTTGAAACGTGGATGCCTCAACTGGATCTGTTATGTAAGTTAAAAATATTACTAAAACTTCAGAAAAGAATATTATAACACACATACTATCAAAATTCAGGATTTATACATAACTCTTCCAATCTGTAGGTCACAAAAATGTTAAATTATTCATCAGTCATGGAGGTATTTCGGGAATACAGGAAGCGGTATACTGTGGAGTTCCAGTTCTAGGAATACCAATATTTGGTGATCAAAGTCAAAATATTAAATCACTAGAAATGAAAGGCGTTGCGTTATCAATAAATTATGAGAAAATATCCAGAGAAGCAATGTTATATTTAATAACTCAATTAACAGAAAACCCTGAGTAAGTAATTACATAGAAATCCAATACCATTTGATCAATAATTATAGTGATATGTTTGGCTTTAATCCAAGAATCCAATATAATCTCTGTGCCTTGGTTGGCTAAAACTTACTGTTTAGATTTCTGTATCAAACTGAATTGAATTATTGTGCATATTATTTAAAGATCTATAGAAGATCTATAGAAAATATTGCCATATTTTATAAATGTATGCAAAATATGCTAAAATGTTCTACTCGGGGGGTAATTCACTAAGGTTTAAACCGTACAATGGATTGCAATCCTTATAAAGATTGTAGAGATTTTATAGATTGAAACAAGGATTGATTGGATGTTTAGTGAAGAATTTTATAGATTAAAATCTGGATTTTGCCTTGATGTACAACAGATTTTTGAAGTGATTTACCCCTCGGTTCTACTATTCAATTTCTTAATTACTTAATTAATTTATAATTACAGTTACGACAAAAATGCAAAATACCTTTCAGTATTGTACAAAGACAGGCCGTTATCTCCACTGGAAACTGCAGTATATTGGATAGAATATGTAATTCGACATAATGGAGCGATACACTTAAAAAGTGCCGCTATAGATTTAACATGGATTCAATATTATCTTATAGATATTGCAACCATTCTTATTATTTCAGTTTTAATTATTATATATTTAACTTATTTATTTCTTCTTTATATTTTTAAAAAATATGTATTTCGTAAAAAAGTTGGAATTAAATTGAAAGCTTCGTAATTTGATATAAATAATATTAGATAATAATAACCAGTATTATAATTATTAATAAAAGTTTATAAATTGTTGTTAAAACCAATGGTTCAATTTGTTTTATTTCTTTTACTTTTTTGTTGTTAATTAAAATTTAACATGAGTTGCTGAGTTGTGCTCAATTAAATATAATATATTTGATTTACCCTTTGAGTATCTGTTTTTAACGTAATTTGTAAAAATTATTCGACTTGATTTTAAAGCTGTAATTAATCGAGGTCTTTCCAAAGTAAAGCATTTAATAATTTTTTGGTGAAATTAAATCTAATCATCTGTGGTGCGCTAGATCTTCAACTCAGAATCCAATCTTACCAATTTAATAGGCAAATTTTATACTAATTTTTCGATATTTCAAGCTGTTTTTGGTATATAGTCAATTACCTACAACATTTCTTCATTCACTCGGTAACCTTGTTTTGATTGGTCGATTTAAAAAAGTACAAAAGTTAAATGGTGATAATCAGTTTATGCAGAGGAGAGGTCGGATCATCGTGATCACGTGAGTTGACTATGAACGCTAATTACACGATTCGAATCCGAGTGAAGTAAGAACTTTATTCTGACCGATTCGACTGCCAGGTCGGGATATTTGTATATCTTAATAATTTTAATAACGATGGGGGTCATGGAGTGGTGGATAAAGGTACAGGACAGAAGCCAATGGAGAGAAATAGTAAGAGAAGCGAAGACACACGCAAAGCTGTAGAGGGGTGCGAAAATAGGAAAGAAGCTAAAATATAACATGTTAATTGGGGGCTAATCCTCCCCTTCAAATGGATTTGTAAATCCCCCAATGGGATAGCAATGTTCTACTTTGAATGTAATGCTTTAAATAAATAAAAATAATAATAATAATTTTAATACGTCATGTCGGGGTCACCACAAATTACTCCATTATTTGTAGTATGCCACAGATGCGCGATAAGTGCATATTTTTGTTAGCGCATAAAGTCCCCGAGTCCTGGAGATCAGGTGTGCGAGAACGGAAGATTAAAGTTTCAGGATTACAACTTCAGCTGATGGTATTTATTTTTAACATTAATTATCAAATTTTTGCTCGTAATAAATCATAATACATATCGTCCCCTTAGTAATATAACTAGGTAACTTGAAATTACTCATATTGAGAAAATCAAGTTTAAAGTTTAGAATAGCAATTGGCAGGATAGACTTAGGTATGATTCTAGTTTACGGTTACAACACCGATCTTCTTCATATTTGGTGTGGACATGCTCCATGATGTTCTGAACACGAATCACTAAAAATTTTTGCGCGGAAACTATTTATTTGCCCGTAAAAAAATAATTTCTAAATTTGGATTAAAATGTATCTACATTTTGCAAGTGGATATTTAATATTTAGAAACATAATATAAATTTTTTAGTTGTAGCACTAAATGAAGCGGTTAACATTAGGTGATTACATGTAGCTAACTCAAAACAGCCAAAATTCAAGTTACCTAGTTGTAGTACTAAGGGGACGATATTATATAATAATTATTCTAATGATTTCATTGTTTGTTACCTTGCATTGTACCTAATAATAAGCATTTTTAACCCATTAAATATTTGAAGTGAAATATGGGTTAAAAAATTAGTTATAGTACATTAAATTTACAAAAATTGTAATTTTCAAGATAATTATTATTATCATCAAGTACTTGGTAGTATTGCAACTGTTCCAGAAATTCAGGTAATGCATATTATTAATAAATAGTAATAAATAGGTACTTATATAACATATAAAAAGGTTTTTCTGAAATAAATGAGTATAAAATTATGTGTATAATATAATTTAACAACTAGAGACAGGATTTTAGGGATATTGTTAGTACAGTTGAATCAGTTATTGCTGAAACAACCTAAGTCACTTTTTATAGATGTTCAGGAAACGTAAAAAACGTTTCACTGTTAGGTAAGCAACCTGCTAAACCGAAAATTTCAAATATCGTTTTCTGTCATAAAGGATATACTTTCTTAACCCTACAGAGCACACGTGAAAAAAATCCCACCATTGAATACGTGAGGCTTGTCAGGCCCATACTTTAACAGGCCTTCTTTTCATAGTTTGAGAATTTTTCAAAAATTTTTTATATAGAAATCGATAATTGACATTTAGAAACATAAAATATTTATTAATATTTGTGATAAAGTAACTACAAATTAATATAAATGGCATTATCACGTAACATGCGCAAAACTGACACTTTTTTTATTTTAGGTTTAAAAAGGCACTTTAAATTTTCAAAATTCAAATTTTTCGGCACAATTATCACAAACGACGACGTTGGAATGCTCCATACAAATACATGTGTACCATATTTTACAATAATAGCGACTTTTGGGCCTCTTACAAAAAGAGCAATATTTTCGCTTATTTTGTGCCGTGATTTTGTGTTTGTGCTTGTTCAAAACAATCAGAATCAGCCTGAATCATCATCATAGTCTAAATCCTCATTATCTGCAGGGACTTCCTCAAAAAATTTTGTCAATCTTTCGATTTCCTTTTCGTATTCACACATTACTGAAAATCGCGAAAGAAATAGGAACTACATTTTTAGAGTAAACACACTATATTAAATTATTCTTAAATATCTGATTTTAGAAATCTTTTACGTCGAAAATTATCTGACACCCAACGTATGAGATAGAAAGAGATAGATACAATAGTTCTTAGCGTGCATAATAATTTTAATGAAAGTAGGTTTTATAGTGACTGTTGCTTTAATCTTTTAACAAATTAGTTTGATTTTAGGTTATATTTCCATTTCATTAGAGCAGGGTTTCTTAAATTTTTTGATTTCCCAAACCGTTTTTGGTATGAATTTGACCGTGGACCCACTTATTTCATAAAAGTAATAAATATTGTTAAAAATAAAATTTTAAGCTTATTAATTATTAAATTTTATGATTTAAATTTATTATATCAAACACTTATGTGACACAATTTTCGTCTTATTACATACAAATGCCGTTTATGACGAAGCTTCATTATTCGTGCAAACTGTATCTCTCGTTCTATAGCTCGATCTAACAAGTGCATGTGATTCTAATATCGTGTAATAATTGGAAAACCGATGTTATATTATAATATTTTGCATTGTAGGAAAATATCTTTTAGTTATTTTGTTTAAAATAAAAAATTAAAGCAATAATAAAATTTCATTATATTGCAAAAATTGTTTGCTATTTTACCAATTTCGTTCGTTCACGTAGAAATTAGCGTATTGTCCTTCTTGGGTAAAAGCTGGAAGGAGCCAATCAGATTTAAGTAAGGTGTATAAATTAATAATGCGGGTTTTGCTAACAGATAGCGTTACTAATACGTTTGTTGGTATTGGGCAATGACAGTTATGTCATTTTGAAGAGTAAACATACACCATAAAAACCTGTTTGTTATTAATTATTATTGTGCAAGAAACATAGTTTTCCATAGCGTCGAGAATGTCCAAATTTGAGCGAAATAAACAGCATTTTCGCGAAGTTCTACTTTTTTTTTTAATTGTGGAAAAAGTGCAGCTGAAGCGCATAGAAATAATGGATTTATTGGATCCATTAAAAAATGGATTTATTTCGACAATCGTAAACGCAAAAAATCATGGGTAGACCCAGGCTAACCATCAACGTCTCAAACAATACGAAAGAAGACATTGGTGTGCATTTGGTGGGATCAGAAAGGACCTGTGTATTATGAACTGCTAAAACCAGGTGAAACAGTTACTGGTGATCGCTACCGACAACAACTAATCAAATTGAACCAAGCATTGAAGCAATAACGACCATGAATGGGTTGAAAGAACACATAAAGTAATTTTGCTCCATGACAATGCTCGGCCGAATGTTGCTAATCAGGTTAAAACGTACTTGGAAAACTTTAAATGGGACGTGTTACCCCACGCGCTGTATTCACCAGACCTTCCTCCATCAGATTACTACTTGTTCCGATCGATGCAGCACGGACTTTCGGAACAGCACTTCAATTCCTACGAAGAAGTGAAGAATCTTGATGGATGGTTAGCCTCAAAAACCGAGCAGTGGTATTGGGAAGGAATCCATCAATTGTCAGAAATATGGGAAAAGTCATATGTAATGATGGCCAATATTTTGATTATTGAGTTCATTCACTTTTTACTTCAAATAAAGCAAAAATAAACACATAAAAAGCCGCATTATTAATTTGTACACCTATTATTTGCTTCTTGCGAGCTACTTCCTAAGCAAGGAAACTTAATATTAGCCACATGACAATATTTGGCTTACATACTTTATAATTTATACAGCGTGACCCACAAGAACTCGGACAAACGTTTTTAAAAAAAAAAACTTATTTAAACGAAACAATTCAAAAATTTAAAAATGGATAACAATTAACAACATCCTTATGTACATCATAAATTATAAAATTTCAAAGTGGCTTCCTTCTGCGTGGATACAGAGCTTTAAACGTCGAATGAAATTTTCGGTCGTTTTTCGTACCTCTTCTAGGGAAATTTTGTCCCATTCCTGACGCAAAGATTGTTTTAGTGATTCCAAACTTTTGTGGGATTTTGCACAGGCCCTGGCCTCTAAAATTGACCATATGGCGTAATCCATGGGGTTGAGATCTGGTGAGTATGGAGGCCATTCAGCGGAACTGATAAAATCTGGAAAATTGATTCGGCACCACTCTTGTGTAGTTTTCGCCTTATGGGCAGGTGCAGAGTCTTATTGAAAGGTCCAATGTTGGTCAACAAAGTGCTGTTGGGCCCACGGAAGAACTACAGCCTCTAAAATATCCCGGTGGTAGATTTCCTTGTTAATTTTTACTCCTTCCACAAAAACTGAAGGTGTTTTACCGGTAGCACAAATACCGCCCCAAACCATGACAGACTTGGGGAATTGGCGATGAGCAACGATGGTCAAAGGTCCAGGTGCTTTTTCTGACCAATACCTATCATTGAAAAAAAATAATGTTTGAAAAAATTTGAATTTAAAAATAAAAAATACAAAAATCTACAAAAACGTTTTAGTTGACCGTTCCATTAAAATAATTAGAAAAATTATAGTTGAGAATGCGGTCATTAATGATCTAAATATAGATCCGAGTTTACTTCTTACATATCATCACACAAAAATAGGAACAAACAGGTCCGTCTAAGGGATACGAAGTTAATTGAAAAAATTAGCAAGAAAAATTATAAAATCAAAAGACACCTTAACGGATTACATATGTTTCAATCTTAGGACGTTTTTACACGTGCCACTGATATCATCAGATCCGTACTGGTTTAATGAAAATACAACTTTACTTACCAAATCCTTCAAAAAACTCGATCCCAAAGGTCCTGACTGTACACCCATCTCTGTGATAATAGAGCATAATAGATAGCATAATATTGCATACTTACTTCTTACATATTATTATCACAGAGATGGATGTACAGTCAGGACCTTTGGGATCGAGTTTTTACTAATACTTGCAATATTTCCTACCCCTATCAAAACTCATATGATTATATTTGAAAAAATTATGAAAGAACTTGTAAAAGTGGGTCATACAGTAGATGTTGTAAGTCATTATCCTCTAGAAAATCCCATTCCAGGGTAAGTAAAAATAAATTAAAATATATAGAATAAGATAAACCAAAGCGGATTATATTCACATTAAAATTTCTGTTTATTTCTCTAATAATGTTGGAAATTATAGAATTTATATTATTTGTGTATTGTTTTAGGTATAACGATCTAAGTGTGAATGGCACTGTACCTATAGTTACTGGTAATTTAGATATGGACTACATTATCTCAAATTATGCTGGAACATCTAATATAATCAAAGTAGTACTTGATACATTAGGAGAAAAATTATGCACTACCCTCTTTAATACTACTGTGCTTCAAAATTTAAAACTTACTCAAGTTAAATATGATTTATTAATCACACACATATGGGGGTTAGATTGCTTTCTGGGTTTTAAATATATTTTTAATATTCCAGTTGTTAGCATTTCGAATGGAGAGTTGCCATGGAGTGCAACGCGTATTGGTAATCCTGACAACCCATCTTATATTCCTAATCTTTTTTTACCACTCACTGATGTAATGAATTTGAATCAACGACTTATAAACACTAAAGAATTAATTGTGGCTAAGTGGAAGTAAAGTAAAAGTAAGTTTTTCAAATATTATAATAACTAATAATTATTCTTAATGTAGGTTTTGGAAATATCAAAATAAATTTAATAGTATGGCACGTGATTTTTTTGGAAAAACATTACCGGATTTGCAAGAGTTGACTAAACAGACAAATCTGATACTAAGCTATGGCCACTTTACCACTTCCTTTGTTAAACCAATGCTCCCAAATTTTATTCAAATTGGTGGACTACACATTGATTCTATAAAGCCACTATCAGATGTAAGTCAAGTGTTGTATTTATAATTATTATCAATTACTAGTCAGCAACCAATTTATGAATGGTCAATTATAAAAATAAGTTCTTTTAATTTTGGTATTATATTTAGTAACTATTCTGTAAGTTATGGTCATAACATAATCAACGATTTGGTAGTGTAGGTCATAATTAGGACTAGATCAAATTCACTGGTTAAAAATCAATTTTGAGAAAATCTATTTTTAATAAAATTTATAAACCATTTTAGCACTTCAACAATTTAATTCATGTCGAGCAGCCATATAAGGGTGTAATTTACTTTAATTTGGGTACAATAGTACTGACAGAAACATTTCCGAAAAATAAATTAATAGAAATTTTTGAAACCTTTCGACAACTCCCATATAAAATATTATGGAAAGGAAAAATTGAAAAATTTCCTAAGGATATCAACATTCCTAGCAATATTTACATTGAATCGTGGATGCCGCAATTGGATATATTATGTAAGCGTAAAACTTTATTACAACTTACGAAAAGCATATTACCAGCTAAGAATAATATATAATATTGTACAGTGGTTCACCCGTGTGAATTTTACTTTTCTGATATTTTATATGTCCAAATTTTGCAGTGAATTCTGATATGAGAAGTTCCTTTCATCTAGTTTCTTCTTTGAAAGCGTTGAGAAATTAAAAAAACTTGCAATGTTCTTTTCAGAGTGGATTTTACGAGAATCTGTATCTGTAACAAAAAGTGAGGTTAAACAGTACAAAGATTCAAATCGAAATCATTTAAATTTGGGTTTATCTACTGAATTGAAACTTACCAGTTATATTCCTTATTGGTGCATTGTTGATGCTATATGAATCTCATAGCTAAGATATCTCTCGTTTTTGAATTATTCTTTACGTTTACGCTCTGAATTTGGCATGTTAATTTAAAAAATTTCCCGCTCTGAGCGAACCGAGTTGCCGCAATTGTGCAAGCTGAGATTTTAAATTTATGTATAACTAAATATGGCCTAAAGGTGTGTTAAAAATTGTGCAAATCGGTGAGGGGGGGGTTAATAAGGTCCCCTTGTAAGTAAAGTTAATATTACGAAAAGGTTGAAGTGTTACTACAATAATTTTTTGAAATCCAAAAAATACTAGAATTAAATATTACGAAAAGATAAGGTAATGATTGGATTTTAATTCAGTTATGGTATTTTGTATTTGTTTGGACAAACCAAAGCAAAGTTTACTCTTCTAAAGGTATTAACCTACATTAAAAAAGTTAGAAAGAGAAATTATAGTTTGGAGGTGTATGTGCAATGCAGGCGTAGAAAAATTTATTACTTTAGAGGGAAGAGTTAATGCCACACTTTAATTAAATCATCTAAAAGTTGTAATATATTACTTGAAACTAAAAGGTTATTTGGTGACTATTGTATATGTTACCGGCAATCCGCGAAATCAGTCAATTTGCACAATGCCTAGATAATGTGCAAACCCACCAGGTCGTAAGGTATTGTGCAAATTTACCAGTACTTTAGGCAATCTGAAGAATGGCTACGGTCTTTCAGGCAATGTGCACATTGTCTATATTGTTAGTTAATGTGTTTTTTAAAAATGTAACAGACTCACATTGACTAGACATTGTGCGAGATGCGTAAACTAGTAGGGGAGGATACTTGCATGTTGCCACCGCTTGCAGGTTGCTACCTTAGCTACATTTTGGTATTGGACCAATGTCATAAAGTAAACTTTGACTGAAATAGAAAACTAAGGGGTGTGGTCACTTTTAAACTAGTTCTGGAGCGGACAAAGCCAATAAGATAGTGTGTGTTGAAGAAAGTTTGAAATATTGTATTTTGAAAATTTAAAAATTGAAATTTTGCATTTGTTCTGTGCTGATCAATTGAACATTTTTATCGACAAATCAACGTCAATATGTCTCCAGCACCCCCCAAGTGTTTCGCGAATAACTCCGCGACGGTTGAGGCTCAAACGAAAAATTTGGAAGCTCATTGATGCTCAAATGATGCTCAAACGATGCTCAAACGTTTGACACCAATTTCATCCCAAAATTCCACTTGAGGGGGCCAGCATGTCTCCAGCCCCCCCCCAAAGTTTTCGCGAATAACTCCGCGACAGTTGAGGCTCAAACGAAAATATTGGAAGCTCATTGATGCTCAAACGATGCTCAAACATTTGACACAAATTTCATCCCAAAATTCGATTTGGGGGGGGGGGGCTGGCGACATGCACCTCTTTTTCATTCAATTTACATAATCCTGACAAAATTTCAAATACAGCATGAATCGGCAATTTTTTTCTGTATAATTCTAAAGTAGCATCAAAATGCAGGTTGCCACTCTTTTCGGCTTGAAAGTTGCTACCTCTTTTTCTTCGCTTGTTTACACTCATAATGCAAGTTTTTATGATTGTTTGTTGTTTACAATATTCTTATTGAGTCAAATCAAAAGTGAAGTGTTTTTATTGCATTTTACTGATATTTTCGGTGATTTTTTTTACATTTCCGTTCGCTCAAAATGTGCTGATATGCGGTTTAGTGTTTGCACTTGCCCTAATTATGATTCCGATAATGATTTCGAATGATTTCATATAATTTTACAAAATTAAATTTGGAAAATAATTAAATTTCGTTTTTAACATTGCCTAGTCAATGTGAGTCTGTTACATTTTCAAAAAGCACATTAACTAACAATATAGACAATGTACACATTGCCTGAAAGACCGTAGCCATTCTGCAGATTGCCTAAAGTACTAGTGAATTTGCATAATACCTTACGACTTGGTGGGTTTGCACATTATCTAGGCATTGTGCAAATTGACTGATTTCGCAGATTGCCGGTAACATAAATCGGTAACTCTATCTATAAGAAATGAAAATATAAGTTTGAATGATGCATTCATATCAAACATTATAGTTTAACTTACTTAAATTAACCTGCTTATGGGAGCAACTGTACATTATGTCTGTAGTAAAACTTAGCATATTATATCAGTTGTTAAATTGACATCCACTTCATGAATTGAAACCAAATTTTCCTTTTTTTAAATTTGGACACTCATGTTCACTTTTATATTTCTTCACGTAGTGAAAGTCTCTAAAATTAAACTGCAACCATTATTTATGATGACAATCATCACCATCATGAACTGTAATCATGGCTTATATCAACCACTAAGATGATAATGTGTCCATTTGCTGCGAAATTACGCGCAGTATACAAAGGCATTTTTATAGTTCATGAAATGCAGACTTTTCATCTTTAGATTATTTAATTTTAAAGACATCCATAAAGCGGAACAATGTATTATCCATTTCATAAACTGGACAGAAAAATCGCCTAATAATAAATTGTAAAGAAAACTAAAATTATTCTATCTTGTCCAAGTTCATGAACAGACATCGGTACAGAATAAAAATGTTATTGGTGATAAAATGCATTATTTACACGTTTCTCTAACCGGCAGGTAACAAAAATGTTAAATTATTTATCAGTCATGGAGGAATTGCTGGAACACAAGAAGCGGTATACTGTGGAGTTCCAGTTCTAGGAATACCAATATTTGCTGATCAACATCATAATATTATATCACTGGAAAAGAAAGGCGTTGCTTTATCTTTAGAATATGAAGAAATATCCAGAGGTTTAATGCTACATTTAATAACACAGTTAACGGAAGACCCTCAGTATGTACATACTTACAGCCGTATTCATAAAAAACTTCAAACAGTCTTGTAAGCCTGTTTTAGTTAATGAACTCAAATGAATTCTTTAACCCATAACCTAACTTTTTGTTTTGCTGTAATTTCGAATTTTTTTAGGTTAAAATACCAACTTATTACAGTAAACGCGCTAAACTCCCTATAAAATAGTTTACTCAATATTTAGTCCCTATAATATGTATAGGGAGTTTAGCGCGTTTACTGTAATAAGTAGGTATTTTAACCTAAAAAATTCGAAATGCAAGCAAAAAAAAGATATGTTATGGGTTAAAGAACTCATTTTAGTTCATTAACTAAAACAGGCTTACAAGACTGTTTTAAGTTTTTTTATGAATACGGTTGTTTATATTTAATTTAATAATAACGGAAAAATGGGACACTTATTTGTTTTTCTTCTAAACAATCATTGTTTCTTCTTAATAAACAAAATGGGAAAGGTATTTAAGTATCCCACTTCTCCCTTAGTTAACTTATAATTTATTTTAAATTTATTTTATAAAATTAAAAGGTGATGGAACAAATTTTAAGTTACAATAATTGGTTAGTCATAAACAAACGAAATCTAAGTAACATTTTAATACTTCTGAGTTATTGATATATTCTAAGGTATATTTTAGCAATTTAATCCAAGAGAGAGGGTAACATAAAATTCTGTTACTGACTAGCCAATTAATAGTAAATTAGTAGATTTGGTACGTGTATGTTTGATAAATATTATTTAATTAATTAAAAATTACAGATACGACAAAAATGCAAAACAACTTTCAGCATTGTTCAAGGACAGGCCCTTATCTCCGATGAAAACTGCAATATATTGGATAGAATATGTAATTCGACATAAGGGAGCCCCACATTTAAAAAGTGCCGCTACAGAATTATCATGGATTCAATATTATCTTATAGATATTGCAATTATTTTTATTGTCTCGGTTACAATTATTGCATATTTAATTTATTCATTAATCCTTTATATTTGTAAAAAATTGATATCTTGTAAAAAGGCTGAAATTAAATTAAAAACCTCGTAATCGGATATAAATGATAATCAGTAAAAATTAACGACTCTAATTAGAAATTATTTACTAATATTAATTTAAAATGGTTAAAATTTAAATTTCAAAAAGATGAACTTATATAAATTCATAAAAATCTTCACCAATGATAATCCCTGTAGATCGGACACTAGGCTTCCATTCCCTGCTTTTTTGGTTTAAAGTATTACTTTTTCTAAATCAATGTACTTTCTTACGCACTTTTTTTCTGTAGAGCCTGTTTATTTTTCCGGTTAGGAATCGGAATATTTACGTAGAATAACATAATATCAAGGGGCAGGGTGCAGAAACTATAAAGTTTACAATTTATTTTTAAGTTCATTGTGTCAATTATTGCTTTATTATTTTTAATTTTTTCATTGTTATTTGGAATTGGTTTAATTTATTACTATTGTATGTGCTTTGTTCTCATCAATTATATCTTTTATTTAACTTTGAGTATCTTTATTTAAACGCTATTTGCAGAAATTGAACAACTTGATTACATTGATGTATTGATGTGATGTGCACTATATTATTAAAGAATATTTAACATGTCCTCAAAGTAATTCGTAGTTTCCAACAGAGAACGAATTTTGTAGGTTAAGTTCTTCTGGTTTCTCAAAACAACAGCAGGAAATGATTGACAGACTTGGGCACTCAAAACTGAGTAGAGCTCACGCAGAAAAGATCATTTCTTATCTTTATTCACAAGATGTTTTCTGGAGCCAAAACACTAAACGACAGCTGGATTACTTGTCATACACGACTTGGCACGAAAAATAATGACGGTGAGACCAAAAAAATATTCGCCCACGCAAAGCTACTAGCACTTAAGAGAATCATGCAGAAACGACGCAAAATACATCATAGCTATCACGAGACTAAGTTCAAGGTCGCTTTCACGAAAAGATTATCCATATTTGCACCAAATGCATGCATAAAATGCATAAATATTGCTCATTTTTAACAAGTTGCTAAAGTTACAGAATAGACCTGATTACCTATATAAATTGCTAACTTACGTTGTCAACTTGTAAACATGCAAATTATTGCATTATTAATTAACTATTATTAATCATAGAAACGTGTAAATAAAAGGCGCTAAGTCCATTTCTTACCTTGCATTATCAGCAAATTAATAAAATGCATATTATGCATTCACATATTACATATTTGAAATGAAATATGGGTTAAAAAATTAGTTATTTGCATAAAAATTACAATTACAAAAATTTTAATCATTCAGTTATTTATGCATAATATATTATGAGAATGTGTATAAATTATATTAGTAGTATTGCAACTGTTGAAGAAATTGAGGTAATGCACATGTTAATAAATAGTAATAAATACTTTTTGTTTTAAATGACCGGCTCCCAATATGAGATATTGTAAATCCAATTTTCGAAAATAATCAGTCTAAGGGCCGATTTCATAATACTTTTAACGAGCCGTTAAAAATAAAAGTGGATTTCTATTGGCTTGTTAGAGTGAACGAACGTTTTCTATTGGTTATCAAGAATCTTTTAGTTAAGTGTACATTAACGTTTTGATTATGAAATCGGCCTTAATAGTATTTAAATGGTCGTGAACGATAATACACAGTTAATATTCAATTTAAACGTGCGACATAGAATTAAGTCACAATCGTACCCAGTCACCAAATTTGTTTGCGAAGAAACATCCATACCAGTTTTAATGAATAAAATGAACTAATTAAAATATTTTTTATTATCTTGAACAGGAAAATGAAGTTATTGATTTCTATTATGATTTTCACTGCATCTCATCAGAATATTGAGGCTTATCGAATACTTGCAATATTTCCTACCCCTGTCAAAAGTCATATGATTATATTTGAAAAACTTATGAAAGAACTTGTAAAAGTTGGTCATACAGTAGATGTTGTAAGTCATTATCCTCTGGAAACTCCCATTCCAAGGTAAGTAAAAATAAATTAATATTATTATAGAATAATATAAAACAGAGCGGACAAAATTCACATTAAAATTTCTGTTTATTTCTCTAATAGTGTTGGAAATTATAGAATATTAATATAATAATCAAATCTAGAAACGCGCAATTAATTATTTAAAACTGACAGAAAATTTATTGGAAACTGATTTTCCAAAAAAAATAGTCTGATTCCTTTCGAAACATTGTTGGCCAAAATCGCACTTTAAATTTGAGAACTGACCCCGCTCTAGCCTACTATTCTTATTAGTATTGAACAATGAAATTTAACAAGAGATTAAAATTAAAAATTTTAATATAAAACTATAGCTATATGACAAATAATTTGCCTTAGTTTGCAGTATTCCTAAATTAGCAATAATTTAAAAAAATCATCTTTTTGGGTTTAAATATTGTAAAATTAATATAATATTTTAAAATATATCAAGTTTTAAAGTAAATAATAAAATTATTATAAAAAGTATAAAAAATATGTGTATAGTATTTTTTATTACGATTTCAAATGTTCTTCGTCAAAATTTAATTCATTACTTTTTAACTCGATACATTTTAAAATATCTTATTCATTTATTATCTCGAGTTAAAAATTTAACAAATCTAAAAAAATTATCGGCAGGTCTGATATTTTGGTGAACTTTATAGGAAGCTATCGAAAAATTAAATGTTTTTCTGGTGTACTGTTTTAGATATAACGATCTAAGTGTGAACGGCACTGTACCTACAGTTACTGGTAATTTAGATATGGAATACCTTACCTCAAATTTTGCTGGAACATCTAATATAATGAATATAATACTTGATACTTTAGGAGAAAAAATATGCAAAGCACTCTTTAATACTACCGTGCTTCAAAATTTAAAACTTACTCAAGTTAAATATGATCTATTAATCACACAAATATGGGGGTTGGATTGCTTTCTGGGTTTTAAACATATTTTTAATATTCCAGTGGTTAGCATATCCAATGTAGATTTCCCATGGAGCGCATCGCGCATTGGTAATCCTGATAACCCATCTTATATTCCTCATCTTTTTTTAGCACCCACTGATGTAATGAATTTGTATCAACGACTTATAAACACTAAAGAATTAATTGTGGCTAAGTGGAAGTAAATTAAAAGTAAGTTTTTCAAATATTATAATAACTAATAATTCTTAATGTAGGTTTTGGAAATATCAAAATAAATTTAATAGTATGGCACGTGAATTTTTTGGAAACACATTACCAGATTTGCAAGAGTTGAATAAACAGATAAATCTGATACTAAGCTATGGCCACTTTACCACTTTCTTTGTTAAACCAATGGTCCCAAATTTTATTCAAATTGGTGGACTACACATCGATTCCATAAAGCCACTATCAGTTGTAAGAAAAATGTTGTATTTATAATTTTTATCAATTACTAGTTAGCAACCAATTTATGAATGGCCAATTATAAAAATTAGTTCCTTTAATTTTGGTATTATATTTAGTAACTATTCTGTAAGTTATGGTCATAACTAGAGCACGGATTCTAGGCAATTTGCCTTTTTGTCCTTTATTTAGGCAATTCAAAATTATAAATACAGAAATGCCGTTCAAACGATTTTGAAAATTTTGACCCCTACTTTTATTTGCCTAAATGCCTATTTTAGATGTTACTGACCTAAAATAGATTTTTAATGCCTAAAATGCCTAAACCAATGATTTATCCCGTTTACGTTACTAAAAGTTTAAAAAAAAAATAGTTTTTATGTTTTTCAAAATTTGTATCTCTCAGTCAGTGGCGGCAGGCCCTTAGCCAGAATTTCATTGGGGAGAGGGGGCACTTGTAAAAAACCTTTTGTAAAATGTAAAATTTTCGGTTGTTCCCCTTCCATTTTCTTTGCCTGGCTATAGGCCTGAGTGGCGAATTTAGCACTTGAGAGAGGCCCCAAGCGCAATTTAATTTTATGGTCCTCCTCCAAAATACCAAGGAACTAACAAAATAGAAACAAACAAAATAGAAAGAATAGATATTTTCGATACTAGTTAGGAAAAGTAACATTTTTCCAAACACTTAAAAAAATTGTTCTATTTGTTAACTTAAAAAATATAGTAACCCCCCAAATTAGTAGCGCCATATGCAAATAGAGGAGATAATTAATAACACCATCTATTTAGGAGGGAAAAAAGCTTATACATAAAAATTTCTCAAGTATTTTCCATCCTTTTATATATCGTTATTACAAAATTTTTAACTAATTTTTTTAAATATTATGTTTATAAGTTTTTGTAATGAAAAATACATATTGCCTAAAAACCCCTAAATTCTTAATTATTGCGCCTATTTCAATGATTTTTATAGCCTAAAATTGTGCCTTTTTTAACATTTTTTACGTCCTAAAATCCGTGCTGTAGTCATAACATAATCAACGATTTGGTAGTGTAGATCCTAATTTTATTAGGACTTGATCAAATTCACTGGTCAAACAATTTTGAGAAAATCTATTTTTAACAAAATTTATAAACTATTTTAGCACTTCAACAATTTAATTCATGTCGAGCAGCCATATAAGGGTGTAATTTACTTTAATTTGGGTACAATGGTACTGACAGAAACATTTCCGAAATATAAATTAATTGAAATTTTTGAAACCTTTCGACAACTCCCATATTATAAAATCTTATGGAAAGGAAAAATAGAAAAATTTCCTAATGATATCAACATTCCTGGCAATATTTACATTGAATCGTGGATGCCGCAATTGGATCTATTATGTAAGTCTAATAAGTACTTTATTACAACTTCCGAAAAGCGTGTCACCAGCTAAGAATATACAGGGTGAATGAGACCACCCGTATCAGCAATTTTTTTCAAAAAGAGTTATTCGTAGAGAGTTGGGTTAAAAAAATTTATTATAAAAGCCGTAATAACGAATCGAATGGTGAAATTATTATTTCTCGGAAAGGTCGGCATCCCAAGTAGTTTGCTCCAGAAACTCCAGAATTTTAAATGGCACCATAGGTCAAAATTGATAGCGTTGAAAGGATCTTAAGCAAGTTTTGTGGGAATAATTATTTTATTACTCATGAAATAAGTTCTTGAAATAAGTATAAACTTGGTATGCGACATCGGTACAGAATTAAAATGTTATTCGTGATAAAATGTATTGTTTACACGTTTCTCTAACCGGTAGGTCACAAAAATATTAAATTATTCATAAATAATGGAGGAATTGCGGGAACACAAGAAGCAGTATACTGTGGAGTTCCAGTTCTAGGAATACCAATATTTGGTGATCAACATAATAATATTATATCACTGAAAAAGAAAGGCGTTGCTTTATCTTTAGAATATGAAGAAATATCCAGAGATTTAATGCTACATTTAATAACCCAATTAACGGAAGACCCTCAGTATGTACATACATTATTATAATAAATAGAGGAAAAATGGGACACTTTATATCTTCTCAATGAACATAATAAGAAAGGTATTCAAGTATCCCACTTCTCCCATAGCTAAGTTATAATTTATTTGTAATATTAATTTATTTTTTAATATAAAATTAAAAGTTGGAACGTTAAAATTATTGGTTAGTCAAAAACAAACGAAATCCAAGTAACATTTTAAATTGAATCCAAGAGGGAGGGTAATATAAAAATCTGTTACTGATTAGCTAAAATAGTAAATTAGTAGATTTGGTACGTGTATGTTTTATAAATATTATTTAATTAATTAAAAATTACAGATACGACAAAAATGCAAAACAGCTTTCAGCATTATTCAAGGACAGGCCCTTATCTCCGATGAAAACTGCAATATATTGGATAGAATATGTAATTCGACATCAGGGAGCTTCACACTTAAAAAGTGCTGCTACAGAATTATCATGGATTCAATATTATCTTATAGATATTGGAATTATTTTTATTGTCTCAGTTGCAATTATTGCGTATTTAATTTATTCCTTAATCCTTTATATTTGTAAAAAATTGATATTTTTTAAAAAAGGTGAAATTAAATTAAAAACCTCGTAATCGGATATAAATAATAATCAGTAAAAATTAACGACTCTAATTAGAAATTATTTACTAATATTAATTTAAAGCGATTGAAAATTAATTGAAATTTTATCTGTGTATGATTACGGTAAAACATATTTTTCAAAAATGTGATCAAAATTTACATTTCAAAAAGATGACCTTATATAAATTCATAAAAAACCCTAATTTCAAACTTAATTTTTGAAAAATATATCAGTAGAGACCGATATCTACGCAATTATGCTTATTAGATTAAATTTTAAAAACAGTGAAAAAGATTTGTGATTTGCATGAATTATATAAATGAAGAAATTGGACACTAATTAACTTGTTCATACTTTTTTGGGACTTTTTGTTTATTTTTGATTTTAGTGCTTCTTTAGGACGTCCATTTAGTTAATTTAATTCATCATCATCATCCGCAGGTTTTAGGCCGGTGGCCCGTTACGTCACTCTAATTGGTCGCTCCATCTCTTTTTGGGGCGGCCCACACTTCTTCTTCCTCTCGGATTATATTGGAACATTTGTTTTGGCAAACGAGTCTGGTCCATCCTGTCTAGGTGTCTTTTCCATGCCATTCTATAATCACTTATCTTCTCGTTGATACTGTAGATGTTCAATTCATTTCTTATATCCGTATTTCTTTTTCGGTCTATCCTTTGATATCCCGCCACTGAGCGTAGGAATCTCATTTCTGCACTTTGGATTCGTCTTTCGTTTTCTTTATAAAGTGATCGTCCAAGTTTCGCTGGCGTATGTTATACTAGGTACTGATATCGTTTTATAAAACTTCAATGCAGTATCCTGATTGGCTTTGCTCTTAAATGTTCTTCTTATTGTGCCATTTATGTAATTGAATTTCTCAATTTTTTTGGGTATATTGTCACAACCCCAAAGTTGAATAAACTTTATAATTAAAAGAAATGCTGATTTGTAACAATTTCGAAATCACAAGAAACAGTTCCCAGGTTGACAATAGTAGTCATGCAAATTAATAGAAACATATTTTGCAAGAATATCAAATTACTAGTTACACAAAATAAATAATTATTTCTTCTTGGTAATCATAAGAATCTAATCAGCTAAAATAAACAAATATGTATGAATAAGCAAGATTCTTCTGAGAATGTAATTACTCAGGAATCTAAGGAATTTAGGTCATTCAAAGGAATAACTGGTGGAGTTTGCAATATATATAGAGGAACTAATTTGTGTATTAGGACAGTCTTAAGTTAGTGTCGGTCATGACTCTTGAGTGACGATCGTGAGTGTCTTCAGTGTTCGTCCGATTCAACATCCGCCAGCCAAGCGAAGTTAACAGAAGGATGTCGCCTTCTTGGTCCGCCTTACAAGTCATCGTAGGGTATGAATAAATTGATAATATCGAATAGACTGACCTATCTAATAAGCGCCTCTTATGTATGTAAAGTTCTATTCTTAAATTAAATGTATATTGTGGAAGACATGCTTTTATTGAAGTTGTACTAAACCCCCCGACGAAGAGTAATATTGGTACCGAACGGTTAAAACCCTAGCCGCCTAAGATGGTCCACTTAAGAAAGTATGGTTCAAGGAGGAACCTTAAATTACAAAGGGTTTTAACGTGACAATATCAGCCTCCTCAAACATGGACATCTTGCAACCTAGGAAGTCAAAAGACTTCACTTGCTCCACAGCCCGGTCATCTATCACTATTTTTGAGCGTATTTGTTCTTGTCTCAAGAATGCCATCACTTTTGTTTTGTTAAACCAATTTTAAATAGATAATTTTGTTGCGATTTCGCTCTTTTTAAAACTCAGACCAGCTAGCTCTGCATGAAATCTTATCTTAAGGCCGGAGTTAGCATTTAAGTGAGAATACTTACCCTGCTTTTCTTTTATATTAAAGGTTGAAAAGACAGAAATTAAATCAATCAGAATTAGATAAAAAAATTATAATATATAGAAATAACTTAATTGAACGATACATTTTTAATATTACAAAAGCCAAAATGGATCACAAATCTTGACTCGTAATTTAAAAGTCGGAGTAACATCTATCATAATTAATACACAAAAACTTATTCTAAAAAACATAAATACACAAATAAACTGTGATTACGGTAAATGTGACAAAATTATTAAAAGATCATATTTAATCAAAAACTAAAGGAATTAAACCAGTAATCAAAGTTTACCAAATAGAAATTCGATAAATTATAATTGTGATAGGTACGTACCCAAAAGTTTATTATAAATACGAATTCACTCATTGTGCGCATTTTGTTGTCAAAGTTGGTTGATTTCCCAATCCATTTACTTTCTTTAATTATTGATGGTACGTGGTCCAAAATCCATGAAATTCCAATTCGGCGATACATTTATCCATATTTTTAAGGACACTGTATTTTATAATTCACTGTTTAAAAAGTTCACCAAATTTATTTCGTAACTTCTTAAAATTAGATACATTTTTAATAATTGTAGAATTCACAAACGAAATATTCGAATAGATTTTTGATAAATAACTATCTTAGTTTATACGATAATTGAGTTGACACTCATTATTATTTTAAGGCAGATTAAAAGTGTTAGCGATAAGTTAACTAATTCATTTCGTAACATAATGACTTCTTTACTGAACCAAAGCCAGAAGACAAGTGTGTTCACGTTTTAGAAATGTACCCTTCCTTTCGGTTTATCTTTTGAATAACTGTTTCTAATTGGTTATTCAGAGTGACCTGTTAGTCGTGTACCAATAAGATTAAGTTTTACCAGGATGCAAGTAACAATGAAAGTCTAAGAAAAATATGATACCAGTCTGTAGGCTCTAGCATTTAGATTTAAAGTTGCAAAATTGACTAATTTAAACATAAAGAATTTTATGGTTATTTTTATACAATAACAAATTCCCAGACGTTCTTTATTTAAACATATTTAGTAATTTACCAACGAATCGAATAAGTAATATTTAAGTTTTATTTATTTTATAAAATTGAATAAGTAAAATTATATTATTTTTAAAGGCGTAATTTTTTTAAAAGCGTGTTAATCGTAACAATTCCCTTTAAAGTTATAAAAAAACAAAAAAAAAATGCGTAATAGTCGTAGTAAAATAATAGTGAAGTTAGAAACATACAGAAAATGTTTCGTAAAACCAAAATTAATTATTTATTTAGTCACAATATAAGTAGGAAAAGGATTGCAAAGGAAACAAAAGGAATTGGAATAGGAAAGGATAGTTTCTTGAGATATTCACGGAGGGACTAGCTCGAAAATGATAACAAGATCTTATTGTTCTTCTGAACCAAAGGATTGATTCAGGAAATATATGTTAGGCGCCACTTGATTTGGAATATTCTGACCCTAAAATCAAGAAATGAAGCCAGAAAGTATTGGTGCAATCATATTTACAGCACGTAAAAGAAAGTTTATAAAAAAACTTGAAAAGTGTAATCATATCTACAACACTGCACAGGGTAAAAATCAGGTCATCATATTTACAGGCTTAAAGATCAATTATTCATAAAAATTATTAGAGTTCTTAACATGGACTAATTAACAATGTACGAGAAGGTAGATAGTTCCTGCACGGGATTCAGAACCGCTATGATCCTACAGGTGCATGCGCTTTAGAACATGAAATATTCCATAAGAATTTACAAAAGGTCATCATATTTACAAACCATTCTAATTAATCCTCAAGATCTTAATCTTTGTAATTTAAATGAAATAAAAAACTAATTAACTTCATATTATGTTCAGACAAATATTTAGAAAATATCATGAAAACTAACGGGATCAAAATCTATGTTTTGCCCTACCTAATTAATCAAAAATAATTTACTAAAGGGATTTCCCTAAGAATACAAAGTGTATTATTCACAGTCACCAACTTATTAAAATAAAAAGGTGCCTCAAAATTCAGAGTTCGGACCTGTAGATTTAATAAACAAAACAATTACAGAGTGACATTCGGTATCCGCGTCAACCGAGCGCTCTAATCCCAATAAAGTCTTGAAATCAACCCAAGTTCTCCTTCCAACATCCGAGGTTTAAAATCATATTTACATTAAATTAGTGAATAATCCAAAATCAAACTATGTTAACTTCGTCTTGTATCTAGAAAATATTTAATAAAATCAAGAGAAGACTAACGGGACCAAAAGCTGGGTTTTGCCCTACCTAACCTAAAATTAAAAATTAATAAAGGGATTTTCTAGAAAAGTTTCGAAGTGTATTACTTCAGATAATAAATTATCAAAAATAATCCGTTGCATCAAAATTAGGAAGTTCGGTCCTGTAAAGGAAATTCAACCAAATAAAATTACAGAGTAATATCAAGAGTCCGAGTCGTCTTGCCATTATTTGTCCCAATAAATTATAAGGAAGCATCCTATTCAAATTTTCCCAACCTAACCTGATGTGAAGAATCAAATTTACAATATTCAATTTCCGGTATTGAATATTTCAGAAGATATGGAAACTTACTTCATATCCGCCACTCCTGAATGGGGATTATGAAAATATTATTATGGGCCAGACGCCTAAATTGTTATTGGCCAGACGCCTTAAATTTAATGCGATGCATTTAAAATATTTAATATTTATAGAGCTCTTTTTCGTAGAATATGGCAGGTTTAGTTCTAGTCGCAATGGTCTTTCAATAACACAAAATTAGATACTAGCTAATTTTAAGCTGAAGTTAAGCTAATTTTAAGCTAAGGTTAAGCTAATTTTAAGCTAAGGGAATTTTAAATTTTTTATAGTTAAAATAATTATTAATTTAGATAACTTCGTAAATTACGACATTTAATAAATTCAACAATACACAAGAAAAGAAAAAGGACATAATGTTCAATCTTACAACACGGGACGTTATAGTTAATTCAAAAAAAATTTTTTTTTTTTTTTTTAACATATTCACGCGTGACGTTAAAGTTAAATAATATAAACTTAATTTATTTAAGACAAAAGTAAAAGTAATAATATACTCGACATTAATTATTAATTAGACAAAACAAATTCAAAACTCTAAAAATGAAGACAACAAAATACAAAATCAGATAGGCTTTCAAGTGACAACTACGTTAAATAGATTGATTATTTATTAATTAGACAAACAAATTTAAAATGCTAAAATTTATGATATCAAAATACCAAAATTTTATAAGTTTTCAAGGAATAACTACGTTAAATTGATTAATTATTAAGAATAAAAATTTTAAAAAATGATAAAATTAAAATATTAAAAGTGAAATGAGCCTATCAACAAAACAACATTACATTTACCGACTATAGGTGATCAATCCATAATCAATGGTAAAGTAAATCAAGGAGCGATTAAACATTATTGGGGTTGCGACCAAAGACTACCATATTATTATGTGGAATAAAATATTCTTATTTTATTCGGAATGATTCGAAAAGAAAATATTAAGATAAGAGACGGCAAGATAAGATTTTTGCTCGAGACTTATCGGTATAAGATATTGTTAGATTGCTAGCGATATTTAATCGATACGCGATGCTAATCATTTGAAGTTAATCATCGATAATTCTGTTATCTTTTAGATAAAATATATTATTATCGTTAGTTGTTATATTTTAACGATTAACTATAATATATAACTATTGTTATAATTATTAAACTATTGTTGACCTACATTTAAAAAATTGTTGATTTAGGAACTTAACTTACTATACCAACTAAATCTTAAAGTAATCGGCAAAATGGTATAGGCAAAGATAATGATTGTTTAAAAACCCGTCGTCAATAAGTTCTCTCAAGTAACTTTGTAATTCCTTAACAGCCAAACACATGTCTTGGAAGCACTAAGGGATTTTAAACTGGAATACGCATTACCAGACGTAATTCTGATTCCTTATTTATTTAACAGCAACTGAATAATTGCCAAAATAATTTTATTTGGGCCTTAACCAAGATGTTAATAAAAGATGTTTAATAAATTCCTAACTCTTCTTATTGAGCTGAGGAAAGCCGATAACAATGATGTTAAAAAGATTAAGAGATCTAAATTAAATAATCATACTCTACAAATTTAAGACAATTCAGAGCCATACATATGTGGGTGTTTAGAATACTTAATTCTGTTAGAGATTTTTTTTTCTATTAGATACAAGTGTAGTATTATTAAGGTGTATTAATTCCTAAATCTTAATGAAATTCATATTGTTCTTTATTGAAATGAGGGAAGCTGATAATAATGTTGTTATAAAATTTTTAGAAACCTAAAATAAATAATAATACTCGACATTCAAAGAAAGTTCAGGGCCATACGTAAGTGGTTGTTTAGAATCACTTAAAATGTTCGATATTCTCTTTATAAAGGCATAAGTTATTATCAAAAGGTTTATTACTTCCTACATCTTAACGAATTTACTATATTAAAATAATATAATTAATAAGTCAACATAGCTCTATAATATTATTAAATGAGCACATAAAAATAAAATATGCTTGATAACAGATCGATTAAAGTTACATAATTCGTAATACTTGACCTCAGACAGGACAATTATTGTATACGTATTTTATGTAATCCGATAATTGTTCATTTTTAAATTTATTATTTAAAATGACTTAAAGATATTCATATTTACATGGACCAGTTCCATAAAAATTCTCAAATATTGATGTTTGTTGATAAATCGTAAAGACAATAAAATGTTTTCGATAAATCTTAACTTCGAGAATTATAATTGATATGAAATTTAATTAACTTCTTTTTGTAGTTCAGATCCTACCTGTCAAAGAGTCAATTACATATGGCCAACCGCCAATATTAATTTCAACTTAAAAGTTGTATCTACTTAATTACTGGAAAAACGATTCCAATAATTTTGTAGGGTTACCTATTTTTTCCTTCTGCTACTCATCCTTATTAACCATAGGACATGATAACAAAATTAAGATAGTAGTACTAATCTACCTAGATAAAGTCATCATTCTAATAAAAATGATTATAAAAAGGGAAGTTACTAATTTAATTTGAAGTTAAAATGATTAAATGTTGTTAAAGAAATTCAAATTGTTTTAATTCATATAAGTTATAAAACGTCGAAAAGAAATTTAAATGAATTAAGGTAAAACATTATTATAATTAATTAATGATTAATTAAAAACAAAGTAAAGTGACTTACGCAAAATAATATAATTGAGATTTGATAAACAAGAAATTACTTATAAAAATTCAAAAATGAAATTGAAGATAATACAATAATTTTAACGTTACTAAAATTAAATAATGAATGTATTTGATTCAAAGAAAATATTGATTGATAAAAAGAAATAATAAATTGAACTGAAGTGATTTAACAATGAAGGGTTAAAAATAAAAATGAAGATAAAACAAAAATTTAACGTTATTACAATTTACATAATGAATTTATTTAATTCAAGAAAAGTATTAATTTACAAAAAGGATAATAAATTGAACTGAAATAATTTAACACTAAAGGGTTTAGTTACTATTTCAAACGCTATTAAAGTTAATTTGAACTTAATAATTCTGCAAACAAAATTTAACAATACTATAACGGCATTAGTTCGATATTCATTAAATAATCGTATAAAAGATAATCGAAGTTTTATTTCATAACTGGACTTCTAATAATTTTTCAAATTTTTACCGAGCTCTGGTAGAACAGAAATACAATTAAAATAAATCCATCAACGCAATAAGGTACGTATTATTTTATTATAGAAATCAGTTAAGTAATTCAAAACATAACACTAAGTTATAAATAAAATTTTTTTTTTTTTATAATTAAATTCAAAAATGATAATAAAGATACTAATTTATGTATGCAAAAATAAAATTAAAATGTTCTAATTATATTACTAAAGAATGTGAAACGACAACAAAGTTCACCTTGAACTTGAAAAGTTAAGGTCCTACACCAATGATAAATTAATCAGTAAAAATGATCAAACGAAAAAATTAAAATTTAATTCAATGCTAGTTTCCAAAATGACTAAATAATTGATAGTTAATTTACTTTATTTTAGAAAAGAAAATATAATTTTTAAATAAAATTCCATTTTAAAAGCTAGAATGATATTATTT
Organism: Rhagonycha lutea; assembly: GCA_958510855.1. Classification (NCBI taxonomy): domain Eukaryota; kingdom Metazoa; phylum Arthropoda; class Insecta; order Coleoptera; family Cantharidae; genus Rhagonycha; species Rhagonycha lutea. The sequence goes on along the minus strand of OY294040.1, from coordinate 12,711,777 downwards.
ATTGCAGAATAAGTTGTAATGTATAACTTTCAGATCTAAAAATAAATGAAACGAACACCTCTGGTGTTATTCACGGACTTGATGAGGTAGCCTGTAAGGAATAAGTTGGTCATTGTTCTTTAGTTATCGACGTCTCGATAATTAATGACGTAATCACATATTCTTAAAAACTATAAAACTTAATATTACGGAAAGCTTTAAAACAACTTAAAAATAATTTACGTTAAATACTTAATAATATTTCTTGATCTAAAATGAATTAACGAAAATCTTATCTAAGATTTATTATTTACAGGGAATAATTATAAATGACTTAATTTAATAATTTAAGCAAAATTCTTACGCGATAAAATCCTAAAATTAGCTAACGAGGTTATTTTTTACACTAAAAGAAATTACTTACTAAAGAGTATGGTTACACAAAATAAAAATCTATTAATGATAATAATTAGATAGCCTAATTTAATTTATATACAGAGAAGAAATTTAATTAACTCAATTATACCTAAAACAAAAAATAAAAATCTATAAGTAATAATTTATAGTCAAGGTAACTTTACTTTATTTACAGGGAGTTTCTAAAATACTTGACCGTACTTAAAATAAAAATGTCAATCTATAATTGATAATTATTAGACAACCTAAGTTAATTTTATACACAAGGAAAAATTTAATCTAAAAGATTACATGCAAAAACAAAAAATCTATACTTTATTATTTATTAGGGAAATACTAAATTACTTGATAATACGTAAAAATCTACAATAAAAATCTAAGGAGTAATTACTAGACAAAATCTCTACATGAAATTCCTATACAAGGGAGGATTTAAATTACTATACTACAATAAAAACAAAAATAAAAATCTATAAAAGGACGTTAATCTATAAACTTTTATGTAAGAGAATTAATTCAAATATACGTAATTTGGAAAATCAAAATTTAAAGAGATGTTCAAAAATTAGATTTTCAGAAAGTAAAAGGATTTAGTTTTTTAATTAACGAAACTAACTTTATCCAAAATTAAAAGAATTGGGTTTTACTTACTTAAAAATTAATTACGTTATGACCGCAAATAAAAATACGAAAAGCTAAAAGGATTTAAAATGGATATCTAATATAAATTAACGACCCACTCATAGTTAAATAATTAGTACATTGTACGTTTACATGTACATTTAATGTAAAAACATCTACGAATTTATAAGTGAAGCAATGGTTTTCTTAACATTCGAAATTATTTTCAAAAATAATTTTTAATCTAAATAATTAGAATTCCAAAAATTCGCAAAAACAAAAAATTACGTTAACTTTACATGTTTACGAAATTTAAAAACACAATCTTCAAAACTAAGTTTCTGATATTTAAAATATATTTGATAAAGCTATTTAAAATAATTTTTAAAATAGGGACTAAGAAATTTACTTTTCTTAAAAATATTCGAATACGTTATGAGTTAATTATTAAAAAGAATTACACTATTAAGTTATGAACTCGAGGGTTCGATACCTATGATATCATCGTCTCTTAGAAACAAGGGTCACCAAACAAGTTGCTTCTCGCAAGTATAAAACAGGGTTACTAAACAAGTTAAAAATATAAGTTAATTATTAATTTTAATGAAAGAGATTTTAGTTTTTATAATTTTCACTAACAGAATTGATTTATTATTTTAAGTTAATTACTTGATCAAGGTAATTATTAATGATTTTCAAAGAAGCAAAATTTATCTAATTTAAAATTTATAATTGATAAGACATAAAGAAACATATGTTTAAGAATAAAAAATGTAATTCGTTACTACACGGGGTTATTAAAAAGTTCTATACAAAATTAATTTATATTTTCCTAAAAAAATTTAATTTAGTAGTTATTATTTATCAGTTAAAACTTCTGAGTTCGTCTCATTCCTAAACAAAAGGATAATATGACCTCATACCTAAACAAATTTGCTCGAAAGCGCCGACTCCCTCAAAACCCATTCGTTTACGATCCAGTTTTACAAGAAAAAATAAAATAGCTATTATGTTACACGTTAATTTGACTTAAATATTTTTTTACACAAGAAATCAAAATTTGTTTAATAAAATTTCCGACAATTAATTAGATAGTAATTTATATTACATTACTTGATTACACAGAAAATAATTTTTTTTTTTTTTACTTTAATTTGTTAAGGGACGATCAAAATTAAACTTTAATATACTTTAAAAGATTTGATAATTTCTCAATTTAATTTTAGGAAGCTTAGCTACGTTATTATAATAATAAATAATATTCAAAATAATATTTTATGACAAAAGAAAATAGATGACTTAAAATTTCCAAGGATACTCACATAGTAAACGTCAATAATAATTTTAAAGGATTAGATAATTTCAAATTGATTTTTGGAAGATTTAAGTTTTTCTTAAATATTACAAATTAATCATTAAAAACAAAAAAAATAGTTTAACTCAAATTTTGAAGAAAAGTTCGTAATAATGTTAGTCATAATAAACATTTGTCTACGACAATGTTTTCATAAAAAGCGCTAATTAAAATAATTTATACAAAAAGCTTTTTTTATCAATATTTACAACGGTATTAATAGATTCGAAATTACTGAGGAAGCATTTCGATATTTTTCTCAAGAAACAGGAGTAGTCATAATCAGGATTTTAATCAGTCATAATTGGGATTATTTGGTCTTTTCAATCTCACCCAACATCTCATTACTTTATCAAAATCAGTAATCAATATTCTCTTCATAATTAATTTTGATTTAAAATCAAAAATTATATTGACATTATTTTTGTACATCAAAAATAATATTTTTTCCGATCTTACTTTCCAATCAGATAACATTAAAACAAATTGTTACTTCATTTGTTTAATCAACGTTAAACATTTAGCTAGCAAAAAGTTTGAATATTTAAGGAATTTTTAAAATAGTTATACAAAAATGAAGTCGTTATACTCATATAAAATATTTTTATCAAAATACACCAAATTAAGGTATAGAGACATAAAAGTAAAAGTTATGCTGTTATTTAAAAATCAAAAATCGTATTTGACCAGAAATCCTACCGTTGATTCCCTAAAATGAATCTAATTTCCATTTATGTGTAGGTATTTATTCATTATAATTTTCCTCTATTTTTATTTCTTTAGCCAAAAAACCTTTTGTATCGTTATTGCTTATTTTATTTGATATGCAACTAATTTTTGATTTCGAAATTTCGATAATTTCATACGTTAAATTGTTTTTTAATATTTTATTAAATTCTGTTAAAGATTTTTTAATATCGCTAACATTTTCTTCCCATTTTTTACTAAAGAATTTTGTAGTTAAGAGTTTGTTATTTACCAATACGATTCGTAATTTAACCTCCATCTCTGATTGATTTAATTTTTACAGAAAGCTATTCTTAATTAAATGCTCCACTTGCGGGCGACATTGTTGCGATTTCGCTCTTTTTAAAACTCAGACCAGCTAGCTCTGCATGAAATCTTATCTTAAGGCCGGAGTTAGCATTTAAGTGAGAATACTTACCCTGCTTTTCTTTTATATTAAAGGTTGAAAAGACAGAAATTAAATCAATCAGAATTAGATAAAAAAATTATAATATATAGAAATAACTTAATTGAACGATACATTTTTAATATTACAAAAGCCAAAATGGATCACAAATCTTGACTCGTAATTTAAAAGTCGGAGTAACATCTATCATAATTAATACACAAAAACTTATTCTAAAAAACATAAATACACAAATAAACTGTGATTACGGTAAATGTGACAAAATTATTAAAAGATCATATTTAATCAAAAACTAAAGGAATTAAACCAGTAATCAAAGTTTACCAAATAGAAATTCGATAAATTATAATTGTGATAGGTACGTACCCAAAAGTTTATTATAAATACGAATTCACTCATTGTGCGCATTTTGTTGTCAAAGTTGGTTGATTTCCCAATCCATTTACTTTCTTTAATTATTGATGGTACGTGGTCCAAAATCCATGAAATTCCAATTCGGCGATACATTTATCCATATTTTTAAGGACACTGTATTTTATAATTCACTGTTTAAAAAGTTCACCAAATTTATTTCGTAACTTCTTAAAATTAGATACATTTTTAATAATTGTAGAATTCACAAACGAAATATTCGAATAGATTTTTGATAAATAACTATCTTAGTTTATACGATAATTGAGTTGACACTCATTATTATTTTAAGGCAGATTAAAAGTGTTAGCGATAAGTTAACTAATTCATTTCGTAACATAATGACTTCTTTACTGAACCAAAGCCAGAAGACAAGTGTGTTCACGTTTTAGAAATGTACCCTTCCTTTCGGTTTATCTTTTGAATAACTGTTTCTAATTGGTTATTCAGAGTGACCTGTTAGTCGTGTACCAATAAGATTAAGTTTTACCAGGATGCAAGTAACAATGAAAGTCTAAGAAAAATATGATACCAGTCTGTAGGCTCTAGCATTTAGATTTAAAGTTGCAAAATTGACTAATTTAAACATAAAGAATTTTATGGTTATTTTTATACAATAACAAATTCCCAGACGTTCTTTATTTAAACATATTTAGTAATTTACCAACGAATCGAATAAGTAATATTTAAGTTTTATTTATTTTATAAAATTGAATAAGTAAAATTATATTATTTTTAAAGGCGTAATTTTTTTAAAAGCGTGTTAATCGTAACAATTTAAATTCATCAATGATAATCCCTGTAGATCGGCCACTAGGCTGCCATTCCCTGCTTTTTTGGTTTAAAGTATTACTTTTTCTAAATCAATGTGCTTTCTTAAGCACTTTTTTTCTGTAGAGCCTGTTTATTTTTCCGGTTAGAATCGGAATATTTACGTAGAATAAAATATCGAGGGGCAGGGTGCAGAAACTGTAAAGTTTACAATTTATTTTTAAGTTCATTGTGTCAATTATTCCTTTATTATTTTTAATTTTTTTATTGTTAACTGAAATTTATTTAATTACTATTGTATGTGCTTTATTCTCATCAATTATATCTTTTATTAACTTTGAGTGTCTTTTTTTAAACGCTATTTGCAAAAATTGATCAACTTGATTACAAAGCTTTTCTCTGATGTGCACAATATATCAAGGAATATTTAAGGTGCCCTCAAAGTAATTCGTAGTTTCCAACGAAGAACGAAGTTTGTAGCTTAAGTTCTTCTGGTTTGTCAAAACAACAGCACCAAAGACTGCTAATATTCTATGCTGCTAACAGTGGAAGATCGAAAGTGATTGGCATATTTGGGCACTCACAACTGCGTAGGGCTCATGCATAAAAGATCATCTCTTATATTTATTCACCAGATGTTTTCATGAGCAAAAACACTAAACGACAGCTGGATTACTTGTCATACACGACTTGGCACGAAAAATGGTGACGGTGAGACCAAAAAAATGTTCGCCCTCATGCAGAAACGACGCAAAATACATCGCAGCTATCACGAGATTAAGTTCAAGGTCGCGTTCACGAAAAGATTATCCACATTTGCACGAAATGCATGCATAAAGTGCATATGAAAGCAAATTAATATTCAGAGCCTTAAATATTGTGAAATGGCAATTTAATGAAGACTAAATAACAAATACAAACATTTGTTGTATGCAAAAATTTGAAGTAGTCGGTATAATGCGGTATAATGCTCAAGCCGTTTGCGAGCATTTTTACGTTTTTGTAGCCCACCTCATGGTAGTCGTGTATTTTGCTAATGGTATTCCATTTTCAAGATTCCCTTAATATGTGTTTTTCTCTGTGCTGTGCTTGTGACTTGATTGTCAATCCTGTGTCCATATCATTGTTTGATTGGCTACTTTCCAAAACAAATTTCATTACATGAAATTAATATTATAGTACTTTTATAAATTGCTAACTTAAGGTGTCAAATTGCAAACATACAAACTATTGCATTATTAATTAACTATTTTGTTAATCACAGAAACTTGTAAATAAAAGGCGCATGTCCCTTTTTACCTTGCATTATCGGCAAATTATTAAAATGCATATATGCATTTTACATTTATTACATATTTGAAATGAAATATGGGTTAAAAAATTTAGTTATTTATGCATATAATATTATGAGAATGTGTACAAATTATAATTAGTAGTATTGTAACTGTTGAATAAATTCAGGTAATGCATAATATTATTATTAATAAATAGGAATAAATACTTTTTTTCTGAAAGAAATGTGTATAGAATATATTGATAAGAACTTAATAACCAGAGACGGGATATAACGATATGAGAGAAATGGTCGAGGTTGTAGGCACACAGAAATTACCAACACCAAAATTCAAAATCATAAAATAAATCGGTAAAAATTCCCTAGAGAAGTTTTACCCTCAGTTATAAAAATAAAGAGGTAAAATTAAATTCAAAATATCCTCACTGATGTTTATCCTATAAAAATTTTTTCATATCTTTGTTAATTCCTTTCTAAAAACACTCTCATTATGGCTTCGTTGTATTTTTGGATGTAGCAACCTTACTTGACAAAAAAAAATTATATTAACTACATTGTGGGAACTTTTTCAAGACAAGAGCTATTAATTATATTTACATTATAAATATTATATACGGGGTGACCGGCTGCCGATGTGAACATAGAAATTCACATGGGAAATTGATTTTTCTTTAATTCCTGCTTCCCATCATAACGGATAAGAATAAAAATGGTATCAATTTGAAGAGATATTTATTCCGCTTCTAAAGATACCTATTACTTGATATCGTCGCATCAGGATCAGAGTATTCTATCTCCAATTTTTTGAGAAATCGAGTTATTTATACCATATTAATCTATGTTCATTTCTCTACAATTTAATGTAAAAAAATTGCTAAAATATTTTACAATACGCGTTAAAATAAGAATCAATTTTATTTTATATAGTGGCGAGTAATGCAATAGAGAATCTTTAAACAGCTTTACTGTAAAATTTAGATCAGTGATTCTCAACCACTGTGCCGCGGCACTTTTGTGTGCCGCGAAATTCTAAAAGAGTGCCGCCAAATTTTAGATGTTAATATTATTGTTATAGGTAAGTAAATAATTTTGTGCCGCCAAATTTTTTAAATCGTTAAAAGTGTGCCGCAACAAAAAAAAGGTTGAGAATCACTGATTTAGATAAATGGAGATAGAATACTCTGATTCTGATGCGACGATATGTTGTTCTTTAGTTTACTGTTAAACACTCACTAATAAAATGCAAAATAGCGCATTTAAAATATTTTTAGTTGCTTTGTTTGAATTTTATTGCAATTGATTTTGCTGGAAAACCAATAATTTCCAACAAGTTACTTTGACATATTACACCAAATTTGGTTAATAAACGCTAATACATGATGTTCTTAACTTGTTGGAAATTATTGATTTTCAAACGAAAACAATTGCAATAAAATTCAAACAAAGCAACTAAAATAATTTTAATTGAGCAATTTTGCATTTTATTAGTGAGACTTTAACAGTAATTAAAGAATAAAATATCAAGTGTTAGGTATCTTTAGAAGCGGAATAAAATACTGTAGTTTTTGCCACAGAACTTTAGTGTTGCATTCATAACGTAACTAATCAAAGTATAAATAGATTACATCAAGGTATAATCGTATAACGAGTTTTCATTCAGGTATTGATCATACCTTGTAATCTATAATACTTTTCCAATAAATCATCGATACTGTTTTACTTTTAAGTATTCAATGGCAGTTTTTATGTGTAATCAGCAGTAATTGGAGTATGGCCACAGAGCCGCGATAAGAGCATATTTTTGTTAGCGCATAAAGTCCCGAGTCCTGATTATCAGGTGTGCAAGAACGCAAGATTAAAGTTTCAGGACTACAACTTCACCTGATGGTAATTTTTAACATTAATTATCAAATTTTTGCTCTTGAGCTTTCAGTAATGAATCCTAATACCTATAAATTAAATTATAAATTATATTAAATTATATTATCCACATAAGTTTATACTCATTTATTTCAGAAAAACCTTTTCATATTATGTTAAATAAGTATTTATTACTATTTATTAATAATATGCATTACCTGAATTTCTTCAACTGTTGCAATACCAAGTACTTGATGATAATGATAATTATCTTGAAAATTACAATTTTTGCAAATTTAACGTACCATAACTAATTTTTTAACCCATATTTCACTTCAAATATTTAATTTGTTAAAAATACTTATATAAGACACAATTCAAGGTAGCAAACAATGAAATTATTAGAATAATTATTATACAGGGTGTCCCCGCACTCACTTTACATAACTTAGGTGGTGATAAAGGACACTTTTCTAAGAACAATATTTAACAAAGATGTTTTTCTAAATTCAAACCCTCGAGAGTTATGCCTCTTTAAAGCATTTTTTTAAATTTCCACTTTCACGTGGCCATAGCCCCGAAAATATTGATTTTTCAGTAAAAATGGTTTAGTGATTTTTTAAAGATCATGAAATAATCTACAAACTAGATTCTAACATTTTATTGTCTAAGACTCAACGGCTTTCGAGTTATGAATTAAATTAAGTTAAAAAATGTCGAGAAATTTGAGCTTCCCTTTTTTTTGGTTTTTTTCAATAACATGTATCTTTTAAACGAAACATTTTACAAAAAATCTGACGCCCCATTCCGGATAGGATATTTAACGGACTTTAATAATTTTTAAGAAACCAATTCATTTCACAGAAACTCAGAAAATAATAAACAAGGTAGCTACAAAACAAAAAATTAAATTAAAAAATTTTTACTTTTTTTGAAAAATTATTTTATTAATTAATTTATACTATTAGATTATTTAAGTAAATGTTGAAGATGACCAACGATCGACCAAAATTGGCCTCGTAATCGACCGGTCGACCCTTCGACCTTGTTGACCACCCCTGGTATAGTGGCTCTTAACAAAAAAGGAAGTGTTATAAATAATACTATAAAACATCTTTTAAAACGATCACGATTGTGTATTGAAAATGAGGGTGGTCATTTTCAACATTTACTTAAATAATCTAATAGTTTAAAATTAATTAATAAAATAATTTTTCAAAAAAAATAAAAATTTTGCGAATTTAATTTTTTGTTTTGTAGCTACCTTGTTTATTATTTTCTTATTTTCTGAAAATGGGTTGGTTTTTCAAAAATTTTTACTAAACAAAAGTTGTAGTCCGTTAAATTTCCTATCCGGAATGGGGCGTCAAATTTTTGTAAAATGTTTCGTTTAAAAGTTACAGGGTTTTGAAAAAAACCATAGAAAGAAGAAGCTCAAATTTTTCGACATGTTTTAATTTACTTTAATTCATAACTCGAGAGCCGTTGAGTTTAGACAATAAAAGTATTAAATCTAGTTTGTAGATTATTTCAGGCTCTTGGAAAAAGCTCTATACCACTTTTACTGAAAAATCAATATTTTCGAGGCTATGGCCACGTGAAGGTGGAAATTAAAAAAAATGCTTTAAAGAGGCCTAACTCTCGAGGGTTTGAATCTTTGAATTTAGAAAAAAAATTTTGTTAAATATTGCTCTTAGAAAAGTGTCCTCTATCACCACCTAAATTATGTAAAGTGAGTGCGGGGACACCCTGTATAATAATTATTCTAATAATTTCATTGTTTGCTACCTTGAATTGTGTCTTATATAAGTATTTTTAACAAATTAAATATTTGAAGTGAAATATGGGTTAAAAAATTAGTTATGGTACGTTAAATTTGCAAAAATTGTAATTTTCAAGATAATTATCATTATCATCAAGTACTTGGTATTGCAACAGTTGAAGAAATTCAGGTAATGCATATTATTAATAAATAGTAATAAATACTTATTTAACATAATATGAAAAGGTTTTTCTGAAATAAATGAGTATAAACTTATGTGGATAATATAATTTAATATAATTTATAATTTAATTTATATAGCTCGAGCTAACAAGTGCATGTGATTCTAATATCGTGTAATATTGGAAAACCGATGTTATACTATATTTTGCGTTATAAGGAAATATTATTTAGTTATGTTGTTTAAAATAAAAAATTAAGAAAATAATAAAATTTCATAATATTGCAAAAATTGTTAGCTATTTTACCAATTTCGTTCGTTCGCATAGAAATTAGCGTATTGTCCTTCTTCGGTAAAAGCTAGAAGGAGCCAATCAGATTTAAGTATTTGCTTCTTGCGAGCTACTACCTAAGAAAGGCAACTTAATATTAGGCACATGACAATATTTGGCTTACATACTTTATAATTTATTATCTATTTTTAAATGTTTTTAAATTCAAAAGATTTAATAGATTTATTACCTGCTAATTTATATTAATCTAAATTTCCATTGGGAAAATAAAGAAGAATTTTTCATCCAAACATTGAAATGTTGCCGAGTCGAAACATGCGGCGTCGAAACGTTTGCGTCAAAATGACCGGCTCCCAATATGAGATACTGTAAATCAAATTTTAGAAAATAATTATTAGTCTAATATTTATTATAATATTTGATTTAAACGTGCGACATATAATTAATTCACAATCGTACCCAGTCACCTTTATTTGTAAAGAAACATTCACACCAGTTTTAATGAATTTAAATATTTTTTATTATCTTGAACAGGAAAATGAAGTTATTGATTTCTATTATGGTTTTCACTGCATCTCTTCAGAATATTGAGGCTTATCGAATACTTGCAATATTTCCTTTCCCTGGCAGAAGTCATATGCTTATATTTGAAAAAATAATGAAAGAACTTGTAAAAGAGGGCCATATAGTAGATGTTGTAAGTCATTTTCCTCTGGAAAACGCCATTCCAAGGTAAGTGAAAATAAATTAGAATATGTAGAATATATTTTACAGGGCATTTCAATATACAATAATCAAATCTAGAAACACGCATTTAATTATTTGAAGCTGAAAGTAAATTGGTTACTGATTTTTCCAAACGTAAATCCGTTCTTCGTCAGAATTTATTAATTATTTAGTTTATAACTCGGTAGATACATTTTACAATAACTTATTTGTTATCACGAGTTAAAACTTAACAATCTAAACAAAAACATTCTATAAACAAAATTATAAAAAAATGCTGCTAAGGTTACTGCCAAATGCAGTATTAGGTCTGATATTTGATGTGCTATGAAGGAAGCTGACGTCGAAGAATACAATTTTTTATGGTGTATTGTTTTAGATACAACGATCTAAGTGTGAATGGTACTACGCCTATAATTACTGGTAATTTAGATATGGACTACATTATTTCAAATTATGCTGGAACATCTAATGTTATCAATGCAATACTTGATACACTAGGCGAAAAAATATGCAAGATACTCTTTAATACTACCGTGCTTCAAAATTTAAGACTTACTCAAGTTAAATACGATTTATTAATCACACAAATATATGGGGTAGATTGCTTTCTGGGTTTTAAATATATTTTTAATATTCCAGTTGTTAGCATATCCAACGTAGATTTTCCATGGAGCGCAACGCGCATTGGTAATCCTGACAACCCATCTTATATTCCGAATTGTTTTTCACCATTCACTGATAGAATGAATTTGTATCAACGACTTATAAACACAAAAGAATTAATTGTAGCGAAGTGGAAGTAAATTAAAAGTAAGTTCTTCAAAGATATATAATAAGTAATAATTTTTAATGTAGGTTTTGGAAATATCAAAAAAAGTTTAATAGTATAGCACGTGAATTCTTTGGAAATACATTACCGGATTTGCAAGAGTTGACTGAACAGACAAATCTGATGCTAAGCTATGGACACTTTACTACTTTCTTTGTTAAACCAATGGTACCAAACTTTATTCAAATTGGTGGACTACACATCGATCCTATAAAGCCACTATCAGATGTAAGAAAAGTGTTGTATTAATAATTTTTATCAACTAAGGCGATTAACGCAACCCGCTAAGTTTACTAACCCATTGGGAATTTTTTTATATCTGTTGTTAATCTAATGGATTATTAAACCTGTAAATAATCTCATTAATCCATTCATGCGCGTCAATTCTTCAGAAGGCCGATTTTTCCTTCCTCTGCAGAATGCATAACACCTTGCAATGCAAAAAAATAGAGTTTCTTTAAATAAAATTTCTAAAATATTTTAGCACTTCAAGAATTTAATTCATGTCGAGCATCCATATAAGGGTGTAATTTACTTTAATATGGGTTCAGTAATACTAACAGAAACATTTCCGAAATCTAAATTAATAGAAATTTTTGAAACCTTTCGACAACTGCCATATAAAATCTTATGGAAAGGAAAAAAAGAGAAATTTCCTAATGATATCAACATTCCTGGCAATATTTACTTTGATTCGTGGATGCCGCAACTGGATATATTATGTAAGTTTAAGGCTCTTTTATAACTTCCTAAAAACTTATTACCAGCAAAGAGGATATCATGTACCCATGATCATGTACCTATGTCTGTAGCACCCCTTAGCATAATTTATGAAATAAATTATGAATATAAACTTGACATGCGATATCAGTGCTGCATAGTATCTAAAATGTTATTGGTAATAAAATGTATTTACACGTTTTTCTAAATGGTAGGTCACAAAAATGTTAAATTATTCATCAGTCATGGAGGAATTGCTGGAACACAAGAAGCAGTATACTGTGGAGTTCCAGTTCTAGGAATACCAATATTTAATGATCAACATCATAATATTCTATCACTAGAAAAGAAAGGCGTTGCTTTATCTTTAGAATATGAAGCAATATCCGGAGGTGCAATGCTACAATTAATAACCCAATTAACGGAAGACCCTCAGTATGTCCATACTTAATATTAATTTAATAAATTAAGGAAAAATGGGACACTTCTATATTTTTTCTAAATATTCATTCCTTTTTCTCAATAAACAAATTACGAAAAGTATTCAAGTATCCCACTTCTCCCTTAATAATTAACTTATAATTTGTTTCTAATTTATAAATTTATAAAATTTTGGAACAAATTTTAAATAACAATAATTTATTGGCTAGTCTGAAAGAAAAGAAATCCAAGTAACATATTTTATATTTTTATATTTTGAATCCCTTAAAAATACTTATTATTTACAGCCAGTCTTGACTTGTATATTTATCATTTTAAGCCAAGAAAAACAGTAAAATAAAATTCTGTTTATGACTAATCGCCAATTAGTAAATTTGATATATTTTGGGAAGTGCAATTATTATTAGATACAGTTGTTTGCACGAATAATGAAGCTTCGTCATAAACGGCATTTGTATGAAATAAGACAAAAATTGTGAGTCACATAAGTGTTTGATATAATAAATTTAAATCATAAAATTTAATAATTAATAAGCTTAAGATTTTATTTTTAACAATATTTATGACTTTTATGAAATAAGTGGGTCCACGGTCAAATTCATATCAAAAAAGGCTTGGGAAATCAAAAAATTTAAGAAACCCTGCGCTAATGAAATGGAAATAGAACCTAAACACAAACTAATTTGTTAAAATTAATGCATCATTCACTATAAAACCTACTTTCATTAAAATTATTATGCACGTTAAGAACTATTATGTATATCTCTTTCTATCTCATACGTTAGGTGTTAGATAATTTTCGACGTATAAGATTTCTAAAATCAGACATTTAAGAATAATTTAATATAGTGTGTCTTTGTTTCACCTATGTTACTATAGGGTGTTTTTTTAGCTACATGAGAATTTCAAAATGAAATAAAACATTAAAAACCTGACGGAATGTTTTGGTTATAATTTTTTTATGAAAGTACAGTTAAAGGCATTTATGATTTGAATATGACTTCCGGCATGTGACCACCACGACTAATGGTTACGAAGCGCATCCGTTCAGTCCAATTTTTGACCACTTTTTCCAATATTTCTGGCTTTATTTCATAAATGGCTTGCTGAATATTAGCCTCCAATGTTTCTAGAGTTGTTGGTTTGTTAGCATAAACCATGGATTTAACATACCCCCACAGAAAATAATCTGGAGGTGTCAAATCACACGATCTTGGAGGCCAATTGATAGGACCACGTTTTGAAATAATGTTGTCACCAAATTGTCCTTTCAATAAATTGATGGTTTCGTTGGCTGTGTGGCACGTAGCACCATCCTGTTGGAACCATAAGTTGTCAATGTTTAGCTCTTGAAGTTTTGGAAACAAAAATGTATTGAGCATGTGTCGATATCTCACACCATTCACCGTAACGGTAGCTCCTTCCTCATTTCGAAAGACATATGGACCAATGATGCCGTTGGCGTGTATTCCACACCAAACAGTCAATTTTAATGGATGCAATGGAGTCTCAAGATAATGTCCCGGATTGGTCTCACTCCATATACGGCAATTTTGTTTGTTCACATACCCATTTAACCAGAAATGTGCCTCGTCACTGAACAAAATTTTACGGTAAAAAAATGGATCCACTTCCAATTGTTTGTGAGCCCAATTTGGTAGCGTTGTTCAATGGTCAATCTATGCATATCAAATGCCAAACCTTGCTAAACACAAATGTCAAAAAACTGTTTCCATAGCAATCTTGGTTCAATTGTTATCCCTATTGAAAGTTCTCATGCAGCTAAAAAAACACCCTATACAATTAATTTAAAAAAAAGGTTGTCGGTACTTAATTCAGATGGTTGTGACGTAAGCTTCATTATTCGTGATTACAACTGTAAAACATAAAACTTACAAATGTAATTAACTAAACTGTTTACTAATAAGTTTGCAACATTATTATCATACGTTTCGATCATAATTAGGGCTTCACATCGAGTGAAAATTTAAAATGGCACAATTCATCAGTCAATTTGGAGATAATCGATTTTGAGAAAGAAATAATGTACATAATTCTTTTAGAAACAAATTATCTACAAGATACATACAACCATCATTATAATGTTCATGTCTAACACAAAACAACAACATATTATTATGTATCATAAAATAATCAAATAACTATATCATCTGTTGTAGAGAAAGTTGTTATTTGATTTCATACGTGCATATGTTATAAATATTATTTAATTAATTAAAACTTACAGATACGACAAAAATGCAAAACAGCTTTCATCATTGTTCAAGGACAGGCCGTTATCTCCGATGAAAACTGCAATATACTGGATAGAATATGTAATTCGACATAAGGGAGCCCCACATTTAAAAAGTGCCGCTACAGAATTATCATGGATTCAATATTATCTTATAGATATTGCAATTATTATTATTGTCTCAGCTACAATTATTGCATATTTAATTTATTCATTAATCCTTTATATTTGTAAAAAATTGATATTTTGTAAAAAAGGTGAAATTAAATTAAAAGCCTCGTAATCTGATACAAATATTAATATTAAAATGGCTTATTAAATTTTTGGTATTTATAATTTAGTACTTTTTTAAAGAGCCCGCAGTTTTCTGAATAAATTTGATTTTAATTCCTATTTTCCTGATGGGTATCCATAGTTTAAATTAATTGATATATTTTATTGATATATTTTAGAATAATACATTATGTATTATTCTGACGAATGGTGCGAAAACACTTGAAATCTCATAAATATAATATTAATTTAACTTTTTTCTGACGATGATCGCAAAGCGCGATTGAAAGTTTACATACACTATTAAAAAATATGTTTCCTTAATTCGTATTTTATTAATATAAAACAATAATTTAATTTAACTTTAAATATTAACTTTTGATATTAAAATATATCAATTACTATTTGTAACTACCTAAAGAAATGTTAGAAATAGATAAAAAGTTACGACAAATAATATCATGAAGCTATCGTTTTTCAATTTTGTTTCTTTTTCTGGAATATGTCTAATTGATTACTTTGTTTTAACATGGAACTAACTTACAAATTTTGTATATTGTTTATTTTGTGTTACAAAATGACGACAAAACTGTACCCAAGTAACACACACCCTCCTGGAGCGTCCTATGGACGTCCGTTGGAGATCAATTGTATGTACATGGTCCGCGGACGTCCATGGGACGCTCTAGGAGGGTGTGTTACTAGGGGTAGTAATCAATACTTTTATATAGTAACTAGCTGGAAAGCCCGTCCACGGACGGGTGGCTAGCGGGTGGATCACTTCTTCAACGGCTTGTAACGGTATTCATTTTAAAAAATGTAATTTTCTAATATTAACCTGAGCTCGACCAGCCGACGGATCTCATTTAACGGGCTTCATTAAAAAAAGTAGTTCCCTAATACTGACAATTTTAATTGTTCGCGTTCAAACGTCCTCACGTTCAAAAATGATGATGAAAATAATTTAATAATTGTTGAAAATGTAAAAGTCGAATATTACATTTTCTGGATGGATAATAATCATCGCATTAACGCAGATAAAGCTTTATATATAAAGATTAATATATCTGGAAGGCTCATCCATGGACGGACAGCTCGTCAAGATTGGAAACTTGATTGGTGTGCTACTGGATCCTAGGGTAAGGTGATTTTAAGTTGGTACTATCAACGACCAATCAGAATGCGTTGCGTGTCCTAAAAAAATGACACGCTGGAGCAGGAGCGTGCTGGTCTTATATTGTTATGATTTTACTTCTTTATTGACTTGGCTTTAAATTGCATTGAAAGCTTGGCTTATTTCCGATTTGAATTAGATTGGTGTTACTAAAGGACCTGGTAAGATTTGATTAGTATTTATGACTCTGATGTGATTAGCTTGGCCGTCGTTGATGGATCTGGTGAGATTTGGTTGCAGGACTGGGTAGGAAATAACTTGTTTGGCTGCTAGCGGTCTCACTAGTATTTAAAAGACGATAGGCCTGCTTACCAAGAAGTAACTTCATATTTGAGTACTAATCAAAGACAAACTCCAGCTATTACTGATTTTAAAATTTAAAATTTGTTGGTCTTTGCATTAAACACATTACTTATTTGATTTATATTTCATATAAATATTGCAATTATTAGGTGCTGGTAAATGCTCTAGCTATTTTAATGAAATTTAACATCCACCACGAGGATGGGTGACTTAATATCTATAATCGAACCAGTTTTTTCAAATTCTTTAATTAATCTTCAAATTGATGACTCATTTGGAACATTATTTCATCGAATTTGAACGTTCTTATAGTGACACTCATTACAATTATTCACATTTTTGCTGAATTGACATTTGTGCTAATATTGCTTAAAATGCTAATAATGATAGAAACTATGTTGTAGCTAAATAATTTAAAATGTGCAAGTTTATGTGATTATTAGAGCTGAGATTTTAGTTTTTTTACCTTTTAATATGGGATATAGAAAATTAAAATCAATTAAAGGTAAAATCCGTTTCAAAAAATTTCCTTTAATATGGGCCTAACTCGTTTTTACCTTTTTTTGTATTTTTTTGTTTATAGCACCTTTTTTAACATTTTAACTCCCTTTTTAAACTTTTTGTCATGGAATTTGATCCTAATGCAGCTGTGTCTATAAAAAGAGCACAAGAAGTTTAAATGTTCAATCTCAATTAGTTTATATTGCTACAAATTTTAATATTTTGCATGAAGCATTACAAAGCTCGAAACAGTAGAACTTTCCTTAACTGAATCTTTGTCCATTTTTAATAAAGTAAAAATTCATTTGGAAACTTGTGGGGGGGGGGGAGACAGTGAAAGACAAATTTAAAAAAGTTACAAGTAGAAATCCCGGATATGAAACTCTTTAATGTCAATATTCAAAATCTTTTTATGGGAAAACATCACTTTACCTGTTAATTAATAAAGAATTACGATTAATAAAAATAATGCTTTCATAGAACTTGTTTACCTAACCAAAAACTTTTTTTCCGTGCTCTTACCGAAAGTAAACTTTCTTTTTCTATAGTTTTTTTTACCTAAAGCTAAACTTTTTTTTACCTAAAATCACCTTAAATAAACTTTATCTTACCTAAAATCAACATTTTAAGCACTTTTTTAGTTACCTTTTTTAAACATTTTTAGTACCTAAAATCTCAGCTCTAGTGATTATCTGATTATTGATTATATTACAATAAGTTTATTTGTCAGAATTGCAACTTTGTAATCAATAAAATTTCAATGATTAAATTAATTTGTAAATTAAACGATACTCAAATTAAGAATATCAAAAATTTGCAATAGAAATACACCAATATTCACACAAAATCCTAGTTGCAAATTTAAAATGGAAATCTGGAATTGATTAAATGCTGAGTTCATGTTTGAAAAAGAAAACCGTAGGTGCCACAAACTCAAACTGTACTGCAACTAAGATGTAGGTTAATATTATAGATAAAATCTAAAACAAAAAATTTTATATTCAGTTTTATGGATAATTACGTTACCTAAACCTGGTAAACCGCCCCAAGAGACCACTTCATATAGACCGATCAGTCTTTTGCCGATAATGTCGAAGTTGCTTGAGAGATTATTATTAAAAAGAATCCAGCCAATATTGACAGAGAAGAATATAATTCCAGAATATCAGTTTGGTTTTAGAAAACACCACTCCACCATCGAACAAGTACATCGTGTGGTGAAAAAAATAAATGAAAGTCTTGAAAATAAGACATTCTGCACAGCTGCATTCATAGACATTTCCCAGGCATTTGATAAGGTCTGGCATGAAGGCTTATTAATGAAAATTAAACAAATACTGCCTGAATATTATTTGCTCCTCAAGTCCTACATTTTGGATAGGATGTTTCGAGTCAGGTATGGGGAATCATTCTCTAATCTCTACGCAATAAAATCGGGTGTACCTCAAGGTAGCATATTGGGGCCAGTACTCTACCTGCTATACACGGCAGATATGCCAACAACTGGGTTTACGACAACCGCCACGTTTGCAGACGACACACGACACAGTAATCATGTCTTCTCATAAAAATAGAAATCAGGCATCAGCTGACCTACAAGAAAGCGTAGATATCTACCAGCAATGGACGAAGAGATGGCGGATAAGACCAAACGACACAAAGTCTGTACAAATTACTTTGACTACAAAAAGAGAGGACTGCCCACCGGTAACATTAAATGGTCGCAAATTACCATAGGCTGATGAAGTGAAGTACCTAGGTATGCATCTAGACAAACGCCTCACATTTCAGAAACACATTTGGTCAAAAAAAAAGCAGCTTGGTATCAAGTTTAGAGAAATGTACTGGCTCATAGGTCGCAATTCAAAGTTATCATTGGAAAACAAGATACTATTATATAAATGTATTCTTAAACCCATATGGACATATGGAATTCAGTTGTGGGGAACGGCAAGTAATTCGAATATTGAAATCCTTCAAAGATACCAGTCAAAATACCAGTAAACGCACCGTGGTACATACCAAATGATGTTATACACAGAGACTTAGAAATGCAAACAGTGAAAGAGGTAATAAAATCGAATAGTGAAAAATATAAAGATAAACTAAGTTATCACCCAAATAAGCTGGCTTCGGACCTTCTTATAAACAACACTCAACGTAGACTAAAAAGAAATCACCCGTGGGATCTTCCAAGTAGATTTACATAATATTATTTGTAATATATAAGTAATGAAGGGTGGTAAAGTCATTGGACTTAACCTCTTTTGACAATGTAGAAGCTAAACAATTTACTAAATGTTGTAAAACAGATTGTAAATTTATTAGGATGTCAATAAAAAAAAAAATAAATAATTCAGTTTATTATGGTAAAATTATATTGACTTACATTTGCAAATAGATGACTATCCAGCGTTAACATGCCTGACGCTGATAGTTCCGTTGGATATTTTTTAATCACGAATGAAATGCATTCAAACTGAAAAACAATAATTATTTCAGATCAGTTTTCAATTTTGCTCAAAAATGTGTAATAAATCAATTTAATTAATAATATTTTACCTAATAAATAACTTACCAATTAATGGAATTATATAATATTATGTTTATGAGCTTTCAAGTGCTTATGCAGCCTTCATCAGAGTAATCTATTAAAATAATAAATAATTGTTTAATTTAATTCCATTAATTCGTAAACTATTAAAATATATCAATTAATTTATTATCACGAATTAACAACTAACCACTTTAAATCAAATTACACTAATAAGCAGGGAATAATTTCAATGATATTATTTTTAAAACAATTACAGTAGAGAGAAAATGAGCGATATATGAAAATAAAGCAATCAGAGTGAAGATTTACGAAAATTTAATATGAGTTTCCTTGAAAATAACTAAAAAGTGCGTCGAAAAATTTGAACCCATTTCATTTCAGGTCACAACCTGCACGCACACCAAATTGGTGATTTGGAGGTCTAGTGATCTCCTGTTAGTGTCCATTTTCAATAGTAATTAATATTACAATACATACTCGTATAGTTAATTTGTTAAATAATTACTTTAGAAATTTTTATAAAGTTTGCTTATAAGATATAGGACATAACGCACCTGGAGTTTTTCAGCAGGACTTAATACACTCAATGGAAATTTTTGTAAATAAGACAGACTTTCGATGTACTGAAACAAATTAATTATGATAATTAACTTTTTGCATATTGTTTGAAATGTAAGAAATTAAATTGAGGATTCAGCATGCATTAATATTTTTTAGTTATTTTTGTACTTTATTTTTGTCGATTTTTTAACATTAAAAAATTTTGTTTGAAGTATTTGTTGCTCAATTAACATTTTCTGTTCCATCGTCACGGTCAAACTCAAAAGAGCTCTAATGGAAACTTCACCTTCAATTCAAATCTACTAATGCCAGAAAGACAAAAAGAAACCTCGATTATCATCCAAGTCTAACATTTCAATTTACGAATCAAATAAGTAGTGCAATAAAATAGTTCTCTTTACTCACCAAGGTGGTAGATTTTGCTACTTCTGACAATAAAAATCCTGCTGAGAATATTACTACTACCATTATGATTCCAACACCGAGAATTCTAACCCGCATCAAGCTAGCTCCGCCACTTTCTCAAAACCAAAAAAAATATGTTGAGAATTTGTTGCTAATTTGATGCTAATTAGTTGCGGCAATCGCGAATTTGTTGCTCTTACCGTTCGCGAATTACAACCAATTAAGTGGTGGCGGCGCTAGGTTGATATCAACCTGCGTCGCCACCACTCAAAAATTTACCAAAATCAAAAAATAAGTATATGGGAATTTGTTGCTAATTTGTTGCTAATTAGTTGCGGCAATCGCGAATTTGTTGCTCTTACCGTTCGATAGTTACAGCCATTTAAGTGGTGGCGCACATGACGCACATGAATGAATTAACGAGATTCCATCTGGATTAACGA
This sequence comes from Rhagonycha lutea, assembly GCA_958510855.1. Taxonomy (NCBI): domain Eukaryota; kingdom Metazoa; phylum Arthropoda; class Insecta; order Coleoptera; family Cantharidae; genus Rhagonycha; species Rhagonycha lutea. The sequence goes on along the minus strand of OY294040.1, from coordinate 12,690,492 downwards.
ATGGATTAACGAGATTTCTGTTGCTAATTAGTTGCGGCATAGCTGCGGCATGCATAGCATAAAACATAGCACGCCCCATCTACGGAATGGCAAAAAAGATGCCCTCAGGAATACAAGTTTTTGAAATTTTTCAACTTTTCAATAAATTGGAGATAATTAAATATAAAATTACTGCAATTCTAGGGCATCTAAGGGCTTAGATTTTTTTCGATATTTTTCCTGTGTTTCTTACAACAGAGTTAATATTTTCATAAAGTATTAGAATATTTGAACAAAATTAAATTTTTATCAAATTTAAATCAAAAATTGCGCTGAAATCAAAATTACTGCAAATCTAGGGCATCTAAGGACATTTTTCGTTATTCATCCTGTGTTTATTACAACAGAGTTAATATTTTCATAAAGTATTAGAATATTTGAACAAAATTAAATTTTTATCAAAAAATTTAAATCAAAAATTGCACTGAAATCAAAATAACTGCAAATCTAAGGCATCTGAGGGCTTAGAATTTTTTCGTTATTTTTCCTGTGTTTATTACAACAGAGTTAATATTTTCATAAAGTTTCAGAATATTAATTTCAGTTATTGCATCCATATTTAATAATTATTTTCTTGCTTTTTTTCTTTATTTGCGGGGTTGGTGGACAATAATATTAAACTCTATTATATTTTTTAATTAAGATAACGTTTCGATGGTTGTGTTTCCTCTTCTTCAGACCTGAAGTTATATTAGTGAAATATAGTACAACCCCGCAAATAAAGAAAAAAAGCAAGAAAATAATTTCAGAATATTTGAACAAAATTAAATATTTATCAAAAAATGTAAATCAAAAATTGCATTGAAATCAAAATAACTGCAAATCCAAGGCATTTGAGGGATTACAATGTTTTCGTTATTTTTCCTGTGTTTAATACACCAGAGCTAATATTTTTACAAAGTTTCAGAATATTAAAATAAAATTAAATTTTTTCAAAAAATTTAAATCAAAAATCGCAATGAAACCAAAATAACTGCAAATCTAAGGAATCCAAGGGCTTAGAATTTTTTAGTTGTTTTTCCTGTGTTTATTACAAGAGAGTTAATATTTTCATTAAGTTTATTACAACAGGTATTTAATTAATATTAATTAAATTTTTCTTATTTTGAGGCCCCTTGATTTACGAGGCCCTAGGTGCCTCTTGCACCTGTTAGGAAATCCGCCACTGCGCAACTAATTAGCAACAAATTGGAATCTCGTTAATCAATTCATGCGCGTCATGTGCGCCACCACTTAAATGGCTGTAATTATCGAACGGTAAGAGCAACAAATTCGCGATTGCCGCACTAATTAGCAACAAATTCCCATATACTTATTTATTGATTTTGGTAAATTTTTGAGTGGTGGCGACGCTAAGTTGATATCAACCTAGCGCCGCCACCACTTAATTGGCTGTAATTCGCGAACGGTAAGAGCAACAAATTCGCGATTGCCGCAACTAATTAGCATCAAATTAGCAACAAATTCTCTACATACTTTTTTTAGGTTTTGAGAAAGTGGCGGCGCTAGCTTGATGCGGGTGAGAATTCTAGTAGTTACTGAAATTTGATATACTACCAGCAGTACTATTACAAACAAAAACGTTATAAGAATGATTTCACCCAATAGAATTATTATCAATATAAGAGGATTGAGGATTTCAACAAATTTCTTTGATAACTTTATTAATGCAATATAAGTTTCAGCATAGACTCTTAGTAAATCTATTGAGTTTACTTGTGGCAAGGAAACAATGCAATTATCTTCGTTTGTTAAATTCAAAATTGTTTTATCGCAAACTAAATTTTCCAAATCCAATTTTAGGAAATGATTGTATTTCTTATTACAATAACCATACAACTTAACTATTAATATTGATAAACTGAACAGCACAATTATTGAATCAGTGCAAATCAACAAGCCAAATTTCTCAATTCTACTCCATCGAGGTTCTATTTCATAAACGAATATTGCTACTGCAACAATGCAAAAAGCAATTCCCCGCAATGCTTGACATAAGAAGGCAGTTTTGCGAAACCCAATAGCAACCTCAGTCGGTAATAATATAGTGTGACGTATAGGTGGTAAAATGTTTAAATATGGAGTCAGCGTATAGAAGTAAAGCTCCGTTTTCATAGGGTAGTGTAGTGGTAGCGTAAGACTTAAGGTACGGTCAGACGAAGCTACTTTTGCTGCGCTGCCAATTAAAAAACTGCGCAGCTTAAGTTGCTTCTCGTGTGAACTACACTGCAACCCATAGAACAGCGCATGCAGTAGTACTGCTTGCAGCATTTTTTAACGCGCACGCTGTTTAAAAGTAGTCTAGTGTGAGCCACAATTTTGTGGGTTGCAGTCGCAGTAAAAATTATTCATTTGGTTGAAACTTTTGCAGCGGTTGCACATGCAGTTTGTGTGTTGTTTTTAACAATTTTTAATATAATAGCTCTATTCGCGGTAACAATCCTGGATACATTTTATCCTACTGCGTCTGCGGATTTATAATAAAATTGTCATTAAAGCTCAAATTAGATGATAAAAAGTATAAATCAGCAGACGCAGTAGGATAAAACGTATCCAGGATTGTTACCGCGAATAGAGCTAATGTCAGCCTGTAACTGGAAGCGTGAAGAAGTTTTCAAATTAGTTGAAATGGTGGAAGACTGAAATTGTCTTTGGAATGTCGTGAGCTCAGATTATCATAATCAAATAAAGCGGTGGAATCAGGCCTGGGCGGAATGGTCTTGCAGAAATTGCATCTGCATTAAATATCTTGCTGATGAAATTAAAAAAAAATTCATACTCTTCGGGCTCAACATTCCAAAGAACGTACAAAAATGAAATTGAAAAAATCTGGAAGTGGTAGTAATGAACTATACCAAACCAAATAGGAGTTTTTTTACTGCTTTGCAGTTGCAGCAGAAGTAAAAGCAGCCAAGGTGTTGGTTGCAAGATGAAGTAAAAGTAGCCAAGGTGTGAACAGCTTTGCTACTTTTGCGCAGCTTGCAACTACAGTGATTAAGCAGCCGCAGTACAGAAAACTGCGTATTGCAGGCTACTTTCGGTCTGTGTGTGAACCCTGCATGCAGTTTATGCAGCCGCAGTAAAAAAACTGCGCAGCAAAAGTAGCTTCGTCTGACCTTAGCTTTAGTGTGTAGTGTAAAACTTAGAGTAACGGGTTTTAATGGTACCGTTCTAATCGCTGTGTAATGTGTAAGAAGCGTGGTAAGGTGTAGTGGGGATGGTTCTAGCTTTTACCATACACAGCGTTACAACGACCAATCAGAACAAACAGATCAGGTAATCCGTTTCGTTTGACATTTGTGTTGACATGTTTCATGGTTACCTGACGTTTAGTTTGACAGAAAGCCAACTACCATCCACTACCAATGTGAACGCTAAAATTCTTACACACTACACATTACGCTACCAATACACTACCCTATGAAAACGTAGCTTAAGCTTTCCAGTGATGATTTCATAAACAAACCCTGTAAAGTTGACATGAATACCATTTCGTACAAGAGAAAATCAACAGCTTCGAATAAGTATTCATAAAGTACAACAGTGTTTCTGATGTCTTTAACGGTAGTTAATGTTGCATAGTAGTGACATATAAAAATAAGAATCAGGTATAAAATTGCAGGAAGTGCCTTCCATTTGAAAAGAATAGGTTCTTTTATTCGATCCATTGTCCTGCTTGCATGATTACAAGCGAAATTTGTTTTTGATAGTCCCAGCCAGCTAATCCATAAAAACAATGGACTTAAGGCGCAATGTAGACAATTAGGATATACCTGATAACTGATAAGCCATTATTATTTCAAAATTTGAAGTCTACGATAGAACTTTATTTTCGTACTATCACACTTATAGCCAGTTTCATAAAACTCTTGATCAGCCGACCCTGATCACCGATCAGCTGATCTCCGATCACGTTGATCGGAGTGTCAAAATCAACGGGTTTCATAAAGCTTTCTCCGCTTAACAGTAACTTTATTTACTTTTGGTTAACTTTCAATTATTTTTATATATTATGTGCATTTTTTGTAATATTAACCCTTGTTGATAACGGATGAAATGATTTTAAATCAAAATATCTCATTTTTTGTTGTTCAAAACAATTTTAATATGTTTTATCTGTACTTTAAATTTTAGGTTAGAATATCCATGTTGATCTCTGATCAAGCGCTTGATCCTAGAAATTCGAGTGATCAAGATTTGACAGCTGATCAAGTGTTGACAAACCTTTATGAAACACAAATGTGCACTTAACAGACGATCACCGACTGATCAGCTGATCAAAAGTTTTATGAAACTGGCTATTACTTTATAGTCTACTAGCAGCAACTGAATAGAAATGTATTTTTGTAAAAATCAATATCAAAATAGTTTCACTACTTTAAAAAGATAAATACAACAAAATTTACATTTTGTATATATTGTTCTTGTAACATAGTAAATATCAATGAACAAAATCTACTATTTGTATTTATAAGGTATATGTTACAGTTAAAACCCGAAATCAGTTAAAACCCGAATTAACTAGTAAATTCTAGTTTTAACTAACCTCTTTAGTAAATTCTAGTTTTAACTGGTTTAATTTTAGTTAAAACTAGAATTAACTGATTTCTAATAAATCTTTTTAGTAAATTCTAGTTTTAACTGGCATTAGTTTAGTTAAAACTAGAATTAACTGATTTCTAATAAATTTTTTTAGTAAATTCTAGTTTTAATTAACATATCATAATTTTTAGACACACTAAAAATGTAATAGACACTTTTAGCACTAAAAATATATAAAATTGGCACAGATGTAAATATACTGAAAGTATATTATTCACAATCGATTTCGTTAACACAGTAACATCCTCAGGTGAGTAAACAGGTAAAACTGTATATTTACATCTGTGCCAATTTTATATATTTTTAGTGCTAAAAGTGTCTATTACATTTTTAGTGTGTCTAAAAATTATGATATGTTTACTATCAAATTACACTACTTAGACCACGCTACTCTAGATTACTAGTTTTAATTGATATAAGTTTTAGTTAAAACTAGAATTAACTGATTGGTGTTGGTAAATTCGCGATCTATCATCGTTACAACTAGATTTAAACAACGTTTAAAGTAAAAGTAAACGTAATTAAATAAAAATGCTAATTCTTTATACTTTTACAGGGGAGGCCAAATGCATTTGTGTTTTGGATTGAAAAAAATAGAAGGAAACACGATAATTTAGAATTTGCTTGTATTTCATATTTTGAATTTAAAATAAAAATTTCAAAATCTTTTTAATAACAATTAATTTTAATAATTAGTACAAGTATAACACGGCCTTTACCATATAAAAATAAATGAAAAAATTTATTAAACAATAGTTATCAACAAAAATTTTTAAAAAAATTAAAAATTATAACAAGTGACATCGTAACTGGAAAATCTAATTTTTGAATTTGAAATGTATTTTGAAAGATGTATATCGGGTACTTTGAAGCACAAATTGCAAACGAAAAAAAAAATTTTTATTTTAAATTCAAAATATGAGATAGATACAAGAAAATTCTAAATTATCGTGTGTTTCCTTCAATTTTTTTAAAGCTATAACAAATTAACATTTTTATTTAATTATGTCTACTTTTACTTTAAATCTAGTTGTAACGATGATAGATCGCGAATTTACCAACACCAAACAGTTAATTCTAGTTTTAACTAAACTAATACTAGTTAAAACTAGAATTTACTAGTTCATTCGGGTTTTAACTGATTTCGGGTTTTAACTGTAACATATATTTCATATACAAATATTAAAACTTATAGTAATATGTTAATAATTTCAGTACCTTTACAAAAATAAATACGACAATATTTATATTTTGTATATTATATTGTCCCACTAACACAATAAATATCAGTAAACGTAATCTATACTATTAATATTATAAATCAGATATATAAATAATGAATAATATAAATATAAAAACTTACAGTAATCTGATATCGAAAAACTAAAGTATTAATAATAATAACATTTAAAACAAAAATTGATTCTATGAATAAACTTTAAATTCAGTAAATAATAGAAGTTAAGATTATTCTTTTAGTAGTTGAACCATTACAAAATTTCATTGATTTAATAAACACTAATTTTTGTGTATGAACAGCGAAAAATCTTGTTAATCTATTCATGTGCGTCCTCAATTTCAAAATTGAAATAACTTGCAAAGTAATTTTTTTAAGACAAATGGTCAACACATTTCTTTTGTTAGTCTCACTGTTCTCTTGACGACGCGACGGTGACCCTCTTCTCGATTTATGTGCAAAAATTATTATCACATCGCAAAAACCCAAAAACCAATCTTTGGTCAATATCAAGGTCTCTCCATGGCATACTCTACATTTAGTATAAGGGCCTTAGTGACTTCTTTTTTAAAGGAATTCCTCCACCTTTCACTCTATTTTTCTATCATTCCACCCCTTACTAATTTCTTGAAGGCCGCTTTAGAGAGTCTCCTTTTTACAGCTGTCGTCACAGATTAATGATAATTATTTAGTTATCTATGGCTGTCGTTATATCACCTTATTTTGGAAGGGAGCACCTTTTCTCCTCTCATAAGATTACTTTCTTTCTAATATTACCAAGTCCCATTGGAGAGTTACCGCTAGGACTTGCATAGCCTCTGTGGAGAACGTTATCATTAGAGTACGGACTTTTAAGCATAAAAAATCGTGAAAATAGCGCTTAAAATAGCACAAAAAATTGCCATTATATGCATAAAAATATGCATTAAATTTAAATATAATAAGTAATAACTAATAAGCATTAAAATAATTTTTTTAAATAAAATTTATTTGAAAAGTAACACACTAAAATATGTACATAATTACTGTACATCGTTTTTACCATAATATTTTTCTAAAAAGTTTCTAAATGAACCGTTTTCCAATTTTGATAATGGTATTTGCGTTTTACATTAACAAAACACCACCACACGGAATAACTTTAAACTCCATTCTGGACGTATAGTAAGATGCTATCTCCAGTGTGTTTATGGGTATTTGATGCTTTAATTTGTGTAAATATAGTTTAAATTTAAAAAACACGATGTGAAGTTAAGTAAAAGCTTCTAATTTATTGTATTTTAAAATTGGTTTATTATTAATTCGTGAAAATAAATATGTTTAATTATTAATAAATTATGAATTAAGGAATAATTATAATGTTATATTTGAGCTTTCGATCTTGCATTAAGACCTTCGTCAGAAAATTACAAATAATAAGTGGGTAAACATGGAAACATATATATGTACATTAGGGCGGAGCACAACGTATAGGAGAAAAAATTTAGTTTTGAATTTGAATTACCCTGGGTGCGCGATAGTTGTCTTTTGATATACCATACACAATCGTAAAATTTTTTTTTTTAAATATTAATATCTTCAGGTTCCTTTTTTCATCTAAAAACATAAAAAAAAAATTAATATTAACTTTTCTATGCAGCTCTTCGCTTGATTTATTTTTAAATAAGCTTCTAATTAAAAGAAAACAACTCAGAATCTGCCATGAGAAGGTGGCTGTATGTCGGAGTCCACCCCCCCCTCCCATTTATTTGACTAAAAAGTTACTTGATAAAATCGTTCTTTGTATTTAGCTTTGGTAGTGCTTTTCTGGAAGAAATTTTTCTCGGATGAGTCCATCCCTAGCCTCGTTACCACATAATGACGAAAAAGCTTCTGTTACCATCTTTATATGGCGTTCTACAGCCTGAGTGTGACATGGAAAATTTAAATTTTCAAAGTTTTCCGGAATATTTGCAATCATTTCTATAAGATCTTCTTCAGTGATGCTTTTGGTCAATGGTGGCTCTGTTACGTCAGTAGATTGACAATCAAATATCTCATATAAGTACTTTTGGTCAGTACTCAAACTGCTAATGTTTACTGCAGGAAACTCAATATTGTGATCAATTTTTTGAAAAGGCACAACTGGCATCGTCTCACATCTACTGAGTTGCTTGCCTATAGGACCAGCAAAGCCCTTTGGATCATTGGTTTTTCCATCAATTTTCAGAATTAAGTGACGAAGAGGAAGTTCGTTCATATGCAATAGGCATATAAACCAATGCAGCGATTTTCCAAAGACATCTCTAAGCCGTTTTACGACACCATTCTTAAAACCTGTGTTAATAACGGTCCCATCACATCCCACAGCGGTAATTTTGTTCAAATTTTCTCCCAAAAAATTTTGGAGAAAGTTAAAAAGATTCGTTCTAATGCTTCCGGAAGTGGGTGTCAGATGTCCTAAGTAAACAGAACCCGGTTCTGCAACAACTACTATAATATGCTCTTCAGTAACTTGCTTGGTATGATAACTGGTTTCTATTTTGACATTTACAAGTGTCTTATCTTTTCTTCCGTCAAAGTAAATTCCATGAATATCATCCTGGTTTTCTTTCATTTCATTAAATAGGTTTTCTTTTTCTTTCTCGTCTAATTTTACTTCTATCAATGATTAATGATGAATCTTCGCCACTAGTAAGACCGAAATCTTTAAGCACTGCATTTACAAGAAGCGACGCACTTCTGTCTGAGACTCCACTTCTGTCACAGGCTTCGGCTAAGTTAGGCAAAGCTAATCCTTTTTTGCAAGACATTCTTGAAGACTTTGATGTAGAAGGCTCTGAATGTGAAATAATAGTACCGTCCCCTTCAATTTTTCTTTCTTCGTCGTCGTCCTTTTTTTCTTCTTCTCTATTCTGTTGAACTGTAGTACAAATTGGAGTTATATTTGCGATCTTTTTTTCAGTACGTTTTCTGTCTAACTCCTTTCTTTCTAACGACTTTACGATTTTCTTTGTATAATTGGAGGTTAACCTAATATTGTTAGGACGTGTTTATTGCGTGCGCTTGATATTGGTTGTTTTTTTTTGGATGATTTTGGTCGCTAAATATAGGAAAAAAAGCGATAAGTGAATCTGACTCTAAATGGAGTTAGATTGTGGAAAGTGTGGTGGTGGTTTAAGAAGAGAAACATGTGTTTTGATGTGTGCGGGCTTCTGCAGAAAGGCATTCCATGGCAAGAAGTGTGTTGGAATTCCAGAAAGGGAGTGCGATATATTCAATCAGTTTAAAAACATCAAGTTTATTTGTGATTCATGCATCAATACTTTTGAGGTGTTAAGGTCTAATCAGGAGAATATTTTGGCAGAGATAAGGCAATATGAAGTGGATATGAAAGGATTAATAGAGGAAAAATCAAATAGTATTATTAAAAAAGTGGAAGCTGTAATGAAGGAATTCAAAAATGAATTTAATTTGCAAGTGGTAGATAAGAAAACGAGTGTTGAAAGTATTGGGAAGATAGCGACATATGCAGAGCAACTAAGATTGCCGGTAATCGTCAAGCCTAAGGAGAAATCGCAGAAAGTAGAGAAAACAATGGAGGATATAAAAAAGAACATAAACCCTTCTTCTATATCTGCAAGAGTGAATAATATTGCACAGTTAAAAAACGATGGTGCAATTTCGATAAATTGCAGCAGTAGGCAATCTGCAGATAGGATTGGAAAAGAAATTGTGAGCAGGTTGGGATCTGAATATGATGTAAGGGTGTCAAATGTTAGAAAACCAAAAATTCTAGTAGTTGGAATGAGTGAGGAGATGGGCAAAGAGGAGATCGTGAAGGCAGTTAAAGCTCAAAATGATTTATGCTTTGATGAATTGAATTGTGTTAAAGTATACAGGTCTTACAAGAACGATAAGATTTTTAATGCTATTTTGGAAATGGATGGTAAAGCCTTCGAACGGGTATTAACAAGTGGAAAAATTAATATAATGTGGGATAGATGTAGTGTATACGAGAGTGTTCGAGTATTGAGGTGCTTAAAGTGCGGTGGCTTTAACCACATGGCTCGGAATTGTACGGTTGGTTCATTGTGCTACAATTGTGGAGATGAGAAGCATATAGCAAAGAACTGTTCGGTGGTTGAAACTAAATGTGTAAATTGTTCTAGAGCAAACAAGGAGTTAAAATTACAACTTGATGTTGGCCATAAAACCTGGAGTGTGGATTGTCCAACATATAAGAGGAAAGTAAATATAGAGAAGCATAAGACAATGTATTAGCAATCAGAGATTGTAAGATGTATATATCTAAACATTCAAGGTGTCATCAACAACTTTTGTGAGATGGAACTGATGATTAAGGAGTGTGATCCGGAAGTTGTGTGTTTAAGTGAGACTCATTTGACAGATATGGATGAAGATGGTTTGATTCTGATTGACAACTATGATGTAGTGAGAAACGATTCCTCATCTCGTCATGATTGCATTGTCATTGTTAATCAGGAGTTGGCGATTCTGAGTGAGTGGTTGCATATGAATAGTCTGAAACTCAATGTTAAGAAAACAAAATGTATGATATTAAATGATAGAGTTGGCAGAAATGCTGATGTTTTGATTGATGGTGAGGTAATTGAAGTTGTGTATCAATTTAAATATTTGGGTGTGATTATAGATGATAAACTTAATTTTAAGGGTCATTTTGATTTCATTTGTGGGAAAATTGCAAAAAAATTGCATTTCTTTTCGAGGATGCGTCGAAATGTTTCTACGATATGCGCTATTAAGATTTATAATTCGATGATAAGACCACATTTTGAGTATGCTTCAACAGTCTTGTTTTTGGGTAATCGTGGCATGCTTAATAGATTACAGAAGCTTCAAAATAGGGGTATGAGAATTGTACTTAGGGTTAATAGATTTGTTTCAAAATTTGTGCTGCTGGAGACTCTGCAGTGGCATAGTGTATACCAGCGTATTGTTGCAAATGTTTTGATTTTTGTATTCAAGGTGAGATCTAGGATTCTGCCCGGCTATCTGAGTAGTGGCATTGACTATGTAAATGATGTGCATGGTTACTGTTCGTAACATGCATGATTTTAGATTGCATTTATTTAGAAATAATAGAGCGCAGAACACGCTATTGTATAATGGCTTGAAATTGTTTAATAGTTTGCCTATAGATATTAAGGAGGATATGAAATTTTCTAGTTTTAAGAGAAAAATTAAAAAATATGTTGGCGTCAATTTTATTTAATGACATGTAAATTGTGTTGTATAATAATGTTTTATTTTATAATGGTTATTTATACCAAATAAAGTTATTATTATTATTATTATTATTATTATTTTTCATGTCGATACCGCCAATCATGATTTTTCGTTGTGTTCTCTGATCTTGTAGAAATTCTCGTTCTATTATTGGTACTTTAATTTTGCAGCTACATAAATCAAAATTGACACATTTGCAAGGACAAAATATCAAATAGTCTTAAACTGTGTGATTTGAATACATTAGTTTTTTCCATAGATTTATTTTTCTTTATATTCTTGTATATCTCATTATACTCTTTTATTTTTTGGATTATACGTTGGTCAGAAATCATTGGAAGAGAAGCTTTTTGCCAAATTTTTTTAATTTCGACAATAACTTTCTTAGAAATATCTAGTATTTACACTAGAGTCTTTATCACTTTCAGCTTTAAAAAGCTCACGATACCACAAAAACAACTTCATAACGTCAGTATATGTTGGAAGGCCATTGCCACAAAGTTCACTTGGTGTCCCAAATATGTCACAATGACATGTCACTCGGGTTCTAGGCATCATGTAATCTCAAGTTCTCGTCTATACACTAAATCGCACAAAATCGCAAAACACAAAATCGCGTCTAAACACTCAAATAAAATGGAGTGTTTTTTGTTAAATTTTCAAAATTTCAATTTCGAAAAGGAATCTGAAGATATCATCACACATGAATGAAATTTTGTATGGTATATTTTGATCTTAAAAGGCAACTATTCCACACCCAGGGTTTCAAAATTTCCAAAAAAAACAACTACTATTTGTTTAATAAAATGGAGTGTTTTTTGTTAAAATTTCAAAATTTCAATTTCGAAAAGGAACCTGAAGATATCATCACACATGACTGAAATTTTTTATGGTATATTATGATCTTAAAAGACAACTATTCCACACCCAGGGTTTCAAAATTTCCAACAACAAAATTTACACTCCGCCCTAATGTACATTGTATTGTCATTTGACCGGTAACTAGATAAAATCCAATAACCGTGAGTTAGGAAAAACCCGAGGAAAAACCTGGATTGTGTTCCACCAAAAAAGGAAAACCTAGCCCCAATACGTAAAAGGTTTTACACAAGTAAGTGGCTGTATATAGTACTTAAGCCCTCTATATCGGTTTGACGGTTCATAGTGTTTTTGGTCTTCTTTATGCAAATCATCTCATGTAGCAAACGATCTTTGTAATTGCTAACCGATTTAATAATTTTTGTGTTCATAAAATTAGCATCGTGCCCGTCAATAAGAATATGTTTAGCAATGGCAGTACTTTCTGGTTTATTACATCTGATGTTAGAGATGTGTCCACTAATTCTTTTTTTAAGCCATTGGTTAGTTTGTCCAACATACACTAAGTTACAAGTGGTACAATCTACTTGGTATATTAGGTCGGATTTCTTTTCCGTTGGGATTGGGTCTTTAAGTTTAGTATATAGCATGCCGACGTTGTCGGGCACGATGCTAATTTTATGAACACAAAAATTATTAAATCAGTTAGCGATTACAAAGATCGTTTGCTACATGAGATGATTTGCATAAAGAAGACCAAAAACACTATGAACCGTCAAACTGATATAGAGGGCTTAAGTACTATATACAGCCACTTACTTGTGTAAAACCTTTTACGTATTGGGGCTAGGTTTTCCTTTTTTGGTGGAACACAATCCAGGTTTTTCCTAACTCACGGTTATTGGATTTTATCTAGTTACCGGTCAAATGACAATACAATGTAGATATATATGTTTCCATGTTTACCCACTTATTATTTGTAATAATAACATGTAATAATAATAATAATTCACACTATATGATTTTTCATCTGACTCGGTCATACGAGAAGTCATGGCAAAAATCATACGAAACTCTTTTTTCTCTCTCTTTTCATACGACCAACAATTTTTATGTTCACACTGTGTAATATTGCTTGTGACTTTTCTTATTACTAAAACGTCAAAATGGCTGTCATATGTCAAAAAAATTATAATTAACCTAAGTTTATAGCAATAAGTGGTTGATTTTGAATTTAATTTTATATCTAATAGAAATTATTCTGTCATCGGTGTCTATTTCTTCTTTTTATCCAAAATTTTTTTAAGAAATAATCATTTTTTACGAAAAATTATGTTGACCAAATTTTTAAAAATTTTAAGAAAATTTGTCTACAATAGGCGTTTTCGAATATTATACCGGTATATACCGGTGCAACCTTTCGCGTTCGAAAATTGTACCGGTTAAGGGGAAGCGACGTTCGGAAATTATACCGATGCATCGTGATGCACCGACTACATCTACCGGGTAGATGATTTGTGAACCGAGATGTTTTGACGAGCGACTAACGGCAGCCGGGTCTCAAAATCTCCGTCCAATAGGAGCGAACTAACGTCGCGCGCATTCGTTTTAAATTTGACGTTTAAAAATGTAAACGTTCAAGTTGTTGCAATAAAAGCGTTTGCTGAATATTTCATAATTTTTATTAAAAAAAAAAAACCAAATAATTTACAAAATAAAATTAAAATACTAGTAAAATTATATATTAAGAAGATTTTCTTTAATAGAAAGGTTTTTCATAAGAAAATTCTTCATAATAAAACATAAGTTACTATTATAATTTTATTTTGTAAATTTATTATTATTTGTTACTTTTTAATAAAAATTATGAAATATTCATCAAACGCTTTTATTGCAACAACTTGAACGTTTAAAAGCGATAGATAAACTGTTAATATATAGTAAATAACGGTGTTGATTTGTTTTCATCGTGAATTTGAAACAAAATTTTAAAATTTTTAAATAACTGAACGTCAAAATTTAATGATTACAGACAACATTAATTTATAGCAAATACTAAAGTATTTGTTTATAGGTTAACTTTCTACATTTTTAAACGTCAAATTTAAAACGAATGTGCGCGACGTTAGTTCGCTCCTATTGGACGAAAAGTTTTGAGACCCGGCTTCCGTTAGTCGCTCGTGATGTTTTGCCGGTAGATCATTCGGTGGATTTGACATAACCTTAAATAATTTGTTGTTTACTGATGATTTGATAATTAAAACTATTTTTGAACAATAATTGTTACTGTTTTTCTTATTTGTGATGAAGTTATGGCCCATATTTGTAATTTTATTTGAATATTATTTTGTAGTTTATAATAATAAATTATTTGCAATATACATTTTTTATATACAACTTATTTAATTCAAATGGGACGTTTATGCGAACAATACAGTTTTATAAATTATTTATTGCATAAAAGTACGAAAGTTTTGAAAAATTCATTAAAACACGAAATTTGAAAAAAAAACAACATTTAAATTGATACATTTTTGAAGAAGTTATGACGATGAGCATAAACAAAGACCCTCTAAAATATTGAAAAATTTATATCTTGATAAAAAAATGTAAATTTAACAAAAACGTAACTGGGCGCTGTACTGTAACTGTAAATAAAGAACCATGGACAATTTTAGAATTAGGTAGGTATAGACTTAATAAAACAAATTTTTTTTATAAAAATAGTATTTAAGAGTGAAGAACAATAAATGTATGATGCAGTGCGACACTTTTCCTAATCCATAAAATGTAGGGTAGGTACATAAAATCAGTTTACAAATCTTTAGGTTCTGAATTTTTAAACTTTGGCGCGTACTTTATTAACCTGAGCGTTCGTAAATTCCATCTACCGTTCCATCCACAGGTGCATCTGCTGCATCAGCTGTTTTCAAGCGGTGAACCGGCATTCACCGGAAGATATCTACCGGTATAATTTTCGAAAACGCCTAATGTTCGATAAATTTTTGTTCAAAAATATTTCAGATTTTGTGATTATTTCAATAAGTAATCATTTGTTATAAAAAATTTAGTTTTTGAAATTTCGGAAAAAAGTCACTTTTTTGAAAAATTAACGATATTTTGAAAAATTTAAAGAAAAATTTTCTAAAATGTTCGATAAATTTTTGTTAAAATATATTTCAGTTTTTGTGATTATTTCGATAAATAATAATTTTTTTATAAAAAATTCAGTTTTTGAAATTTTGTAAAAAAATCTTTCAAGAAGTCATAGCAAAATAGACACCGTCCTATTCTGAAAATTACTTATTATTTTGCTATGACCGAGCTTATTATTTAGCTATGACTTCTATAATAGCAAAAATCATATAGTGTGAACCAGCTTTTAATGCAAGATCGAAAGCTCAAATATAACATTATAATTATTCCTTAATTCGTAATTTATTAATAATTAAACATATTGTATTTTAATTGTAATTGCATTAACGCCACCACACGGAATTATTTCAAAGTTCATTCTGGACGTAATATCCCAGTAAACACACGTACGTGGAATAAACGTTAGAAATGAACGATAACCATACGTTAATATACGTTATGGAGTAACGTATTATTTGCGTAGAAATGTCGCGAGCTTTAAAGTATTTTTCAACTTAGCAACCAACGTTGTTTTAACGTTGATTTTAACCTTTATTGAACCATCTCAGGCAAAATGTAACGTTATTTTAACGTATATCCAGTAAACACACGTACGTGGAATAAACGTTAGAAATAAACGATAACAACACGTTATAATAACGGTTATGGAGTAACGTAAAATTTGCGTAGAAATGTCGCGAGCTTTAAAGTATTTTTCAACTTAGCAACCAACGTTGTTTTAACGTTGATTTTAACCTTTATTGAACCATCTCAGGCAAAATGTAACGTTATTTTAACGTATATCCAGTAAACACACGTACGTGGAATAAACGTTAGAAATAAACGATAACAACACGTTATAATAACGGTTATGGAGTAACGTATTATTTGCGTAGAAATGTCGCGAGCTTTAAAGTATTTTTTAACTTAAACAACCAACGTTGTTTATAACGTTGATTGTAACCTTTATTGAACCATCTCAGGCAAAATGTAACGTTATTTTAACGTATATCCAGTAAACACACGTACGTGGAATAAATGTTAGAAATAAACGATAACCACACGTTAATAACGGTTATGGATTAATTGATTGGTTAATTGATTTAATATTATTTGTTTAAAGTAAAAGAATTAAAAATAAATTCAATTATAATTATTTATTTAGATAGATATTAATTACATCTTTAGTAGACCTTGATTTTTCCGTAGTACTAAACCTATTGTGCAAATACATATTATTATTAATCATAATTTTCATAATATCCATTTATTTGTTTCCATGGGTATTTTCTATTTCTAAATCAATCCATTTCAATTGCATCCATGTTTCTGAAAAATAACTATTGATAAACATTAATAACACAATCTACTTACTTTTTATTTTTTTCCAACGCGGAAAAAATCTCTCCTAGTGGGGATCGAACCTGGGAACATTTTTAGTCCATTGCAAGAGTCTAGCGTTCTAACCAGCTGGGCTACACAGGGTATATAAATTAATGCAGTTGTTTGTGATTATCAATTTTGATGATCACAATTATTATTATAACTAATTTATAAATAAATTCACTCGAGAAAATAATTCGTAGTTGACAGTATCAATTTCTGAAATGCTTAAAATAAAAATTAATATTTAAAAAATATAAAGGGTATCCGAATAAATTTTATAAATGTGGCCTGTTAAAACTTGTAACTTAAAAGTTAATTTAAAAAATGAAATGTAAGGTTTATTAAAAAAAACTTTGCGTTTAAAATATAAAACATAAATAAAGTGCATATTTTTTAAGAGTCGTTTAAAATAAAATAAATGATAAATTTTAAATCATATTCAATACATCATAATATTATGTAATTCACTTTTTGAAATGATTTTAAAATAGATAATAATATTGAAAAATGGCGTTAAAATTACGTTAGAAAAATACGTTTAAATACTGGGTATCTTCAACGTATGGATAAATGTGGTGTTATGTACGGTTTTCTCGACGTTTCATCCATAGCTAAATAATACGTGTTTTTTGGCGGAAATATCACCAAGGCGTTGTCTTTTCATACTAATTCAACGTTAAAATTACGATAGAAAAATACGTTTAAATACTGGGTATATTTAACGTATGGATAGACGTGGTTTTTTGTACGGTTTTCTCGACATTTTATCCATAGCTAAATAATACGTGGTTTTTGACGGCAATATCACCAAGGCGTTGTCTTTTCATACTAATTCAACGTTAAAATTACGATAGAAAAATACGTTTAAATACTGGGTATATTTAACGTATGGATAGACGTGGTTTTTTGTACGGTTTTCTCGACATTTTATCCATAGCTAAATAATACGTGGTTTTTGACGGAAATATCACCAAGGCGTTGTCTTTTCATACTAATTCAACGTTAAAATTACGATAGAAAAATACGTTTAAATACTGGGTATATTTAACGTATGGATAGACGTGGTTTTTTGTACGGTTTTCTCGACATTTTATCCATAGCTAAATAATACGTGGTTTTTGACGGAAATATCACCAAGGCGTTGTCTTTTCATACTAATTCAACGTTAAAATTGCGATAGAAAAATACGTTTAAATACTGGGTATCTTCAACGTATTGATAAACGTGGTTTTATGTACGGTTTTCTCGACGTTTTATCCATAGCTAAATAATACGTGTTTTTTTGGCGGAAATATCACCAAGGCGTTGTCTTTTCATACTAATTCAACGTTAAAATTACGATAGAAAAATACGTTTAAATACTGGGTATATTTAACGTATGGATAGACGTGGTTTTATGTACGGTTTTCTCGACGTTTTATCCATAGCTAAATAATACGTGGTTTTTGACGGAAATATCACCAAGGCGTTGTCTTTTCATACTAATTCAACGTTAAAATTACGATAGAAAAATACGTTTAAATACTGGGTATATTTAACGTATGGATAGACGTGGTTTTATGTACGGTTTTCTCGACGTTTTATCCATAGCTAAATAATACGTGGTTTTTGACGGAAATATCACCAAGGCGTTGTCTTTTCATACTAATTCAACGTTAAAATTACGATAGAAAAATACGTTTAAATACTGGGTATCTTCAACGTATGGATAAACGTCGTTTTATGTACGGTTTTCTCGACGTTTTATCCATACCTAAATAATACGTGTTTTTTTGGCGGAAATATCACCAAGGCGTTGTCTTTTCATACTAATTCAACGTTAAAATTACGATAGAAAAATACGTTTAAATACTGGGTATCTTCAACGTATGGATAGACGTGGTTTTATGTACGGTTTTCTCGACGTTTTATCTATAGCTAAATAATACGTGGTTTTTGACGGAAATATCACCAAGGCGTTGTCTTTTCATACTAATTCAACGTTAAAATTACGATATAAAAATACGTTTAAATACTGGGTATCTTCAACGTATGGATAGACGTGGTTTTATGTACGGTTTTCTCGAAGTTTTATCCATAGCTAACTAATACGTGTTTTTTTACGGAAATATCACCGAGTCGTTGTCTTTTCATACTAATTTAACGTTACAATTACGATATAAATAACGTTATATGGCAACGTTGACAATGAGATCTATTTGTAACGTTGCATATACGTTTGAAAAACACGTTACAATAACCATAGAAAGTAACGTATAATTAACGTCAAAATCGTACCAATGGTTGAGTTATTAGTATTTATCTACGTCGTTATAACGTTGGAAATTAACCGTTTGCTATCAACGGACTACCAACGTTGATATATTCAACCAAAAAGTAACGTATAACGTACTTTCAACCTAAGTTACGTTGTTTCAACCGTAATTCAACGTGTATGTGTTTACTGGGATAGTGGCGCCACCAACGGGAATTTAAAATGCGATATTTAAATCTAACGAAAACGTTTTCTAGTCTTGTGATCAACTAGAACCAGCGATTGACTCAAATAAAGTTTGTTGTTTGCTTGCATCATTTGTAAGATGTTGCATTATGCCGACTTTAAGATTTCTTTTATTATAAACAAAACCTGTTGTCAACTAAATATTAAATTCAAAGTAAGAAAATTGTAATTTTTAGGTATTTTTAATGTATTTACTGCAATTTTTTTATTAATTTATCGAAAATGTGCTAAAATAAGCACTAAAAATGCTTAAAGATAAATCTAAGCATAAAAATGTTAAAATAAGCATATAAGCATAAAAAAAATAGCGCCAAGTGACTTATTTTTTCCAAATTCGTGGACATATTAATATATTGTCGTGATCCACGGCTCAATCACACCCCTACTTATGGTCAGCGGTGAAACCTCGCCCAATGTGGTCCACTTCAACAATATAGGACCAGCTAGCTTTACGTCGGTTTGCATATACGAAACCACAATATCTCAGGTTATGGGTATCGGTGAGATTAAAGCAAATTAATAGGCAACAATAAATCAAATGATAATTTATTAAAAAAAAATGGAATAGGAGAAAAGTTGTTTTTGTGAAATATTAGGCTCATAAATGCCTGCTCTGCCGTGGGGTGTAAAGGTGAATCACAGTCGTAAATTCTGTTACATTTACTGTTCATAAAAAATTCTGAACGAATTTACGACTGGATTATTGTTAAAGTGTAAGAGAAATAAACAATTTACAAAATAAATCAATTTTGTTACAATAACATTTATGGTTTCACTAACCCTTGTAACGCTGTTAAATAAAGTTGCCACGGTTGTGATGAAAAGTGAAACTTCCAAAATTGAGAAAATACACGCCGCCACTGGAACTGCTACGTCGCTGGAACTCGTGATCAGCCGTTTCTTGTCGGCTACCGAATTGAGACACCTGTCGCATTTGTCAACTTCCAATTCCTTCCAAACCAAGTTCATCCAATGTTTAACAAATTGCCAGTGCTTTCCAACAAACAAACTTGCTAAATAAATCCTGGTTATCGTTTAAATTTACTACGCCAGACTTCGTAAGGTAAAATTAACCTCCAAATTTTATATCCAAAATTAACCAAATTTCCACTTGTAGGTTCATTCGACAAAAGTAAATCGAATAAAATAACGCTTTCACGCAATCAACAATTCGTACGATCATTTATTCACAAAAAGGATCGCTTTTTATGTGAATTTTGCAAAATGGGCGGATAACCATATGTTCAAACAAATTATCCAAAATTAACGTAAAACACTTACGTTTTCACTTCCAGCGATTGTAAACTTTGTGTTCAACACAAATATCATATCTCGGACATCTGGTTCCAAGAATAACTACCGAAATTTCACCTTTTGGAGGTGCCTCCAGAAAACACACCTGGTCCTCTCAATGGTCGCCGGAAAAGACAAAAATTCTCCTTCCACTTTCTCGTACCTTTTACAAAACGGCACTCTACTTCCAAAACGTAAGTTCCTAACTTTTAGTGGTAAACTTTGAAATTCACTGTCACTTACAAATTTCACTTTTAGATAGGATTCAAAAATATCACTTCATCAAGACAGATCAACTAACTTAAAATTATTTGTATCAGTGTAAGTGGAAATTGTGACAAGTTTTGGCTTTGAGACAACAAAGAACAACTTTTCTCTATCGTGCCAGCATTTCGGCAGATTATTGACTTTTTCTCACTTCAACTTACCCCCTTATGATAAATTCCATCAGCAAACGCTTTGTCAAAACTAGTGCGGCCTGGTGGCATTTCTCATATAACACAAGAAGTGATCTAAACTGAAATCCCTTCATTTCAAATCAAAATTTAGCCCCAGTCATATCAAATCTATAAAAACTAATCAAAATAAAATTCCTTCATTCGATGATTCACGTAAGTGAAATCACCCCCTAAAATTTAAATAGATGCAATTTCCTTTCTAAATTGCAACATAGAACAGACCCCTTCGTAAATTACTAAGCACGTGGGTTTCTCTCGTCTAATTCCAACATCTTAGTTGTGTTTTGCCCATGATTTGCGTCCCAAAAATATCAAAACCTCACACCTACTTAAATTTCCTACTAATAATCAAATTTACATCTAAATCTAGTCTAAATAAAACCTTTCAAATCACATTTCTAAAATAATATCATCCCTTCTATTAAAAAATCTCGCTATCGTCACCAACCCCTATCATCATCAATCAAAATTTTCAAATCTATCAAAGCTCATGCGCACAAAATTAAACTACCCCCTATCTTCTTAAATCTTGGTGACTCGACCAACTTCTTTTGAAACTTTAGCAAACTTTTCTTTTTCAAATTCTCTTCAAAAACTTTTTCTTATCTTCAAATTTTCCTTCGATGAACCATCAACA
Organism: Rhagonycha lutea; assembly: GCA_958510855.1. Classification (NCBI taxonomy): domain Eukaryota; kingdom Metazoa; phylum Arthropoda; class Insecta; order Coleoptera; family Cantharidae; genus Rhagonycha; species Rhagonycha lutea. The sequence goes on along the minus strand of OY294040.1, from coordinate 12,669,136 downwards.
ACTTCAATTCGCGTACTTGCATAAATCTTTTCTTCATTATTTCAATCTAACTAATTACTCTAGTCAAATCCTTCGCTATAACTTTATCATTTATAATCATAATCTCAAATCTCCATTTTCTCATTTCAATAAATCTTGCAAAATCAATAACGGGTAACATTCTATAGAAGCGGCTCCCTAACAATTTTTAATTAATTCATATCATAATACTCTATTTAATTCTCAATAATAACTCCAAAATATTCGCGTTATAGCGACAAATTCTTTCAAAATCCAACTAATATCATCTTCAATACTATTAAATCATTGCATAATACGCTTGTAAAAATCTCTATCGTCGATTGTTATTATTTGTTCATCCATAATTATTTAATTAAATTTCAGGTGGAAAACCTGATTTCTTTCCAAACTTTCTTCTAAATTTTTTAAAAATTTCCAATTTGCCTTTATTTCAAAATTGTTTTATAAATTTGCTGTTTATTTCACCTTATTTTAATCTTATGATTTATTTAAAACTTTCTTGGGCGTTGATTTAAATTTTTGTGTTTTAATTACTAAATTATTTAATTTTAATTTCTTTAATTTTCTCATGATTTAAAAATTCTTCTCCTTGGTGACGATTCGCGTTTAAATGGTTTCAAATTTACAAAGTCCTTAATCACTATTATTTACAAATTATTTATTTACACTTATCCATTTCCATAGCGGTTATCATAAATTTTCTCTCCCACCTTTCTCTTTATTCATTGGGATGGGTTGTCTTCGTCGGTGTATTTCCAACGACTTCTGCGATACCCCCACTTCTGCAAGGAAACTTCTCGCATCTTCACTACCCTTTCTTTCATCTTCCTCTCTCGAATGCCTCCAAAAATTTTCTTCATTTTCAGAATTTTCCTTTTTTTAAAAATTTTTCCAATTTGAAAGAACCACTTCATTTTATTGGCTGGAATGACATCTTCGTCCATAATCACTTCTTCCAAACCATCATCCCCTCTTAGACTTGGATTGGGAGCACCTTCCACTTTTTCATTTGACCTATTAGAAATCACTTTTATTTTTATTTCACTTTTATTCTTCTTTTCACTTTTCGTCTTTGCAACCAATTAATTTTTCTTTTGGCCTTTAGCTTCCTCCATCTTCTTCTTCTGACTTGTCTTCGTGAAAGGATCAGGACTTTTTTAAAACCAATGTCGCCTGTATGACATTTAAAAACTTTTTCTTCTTGGGTTACTACCCCCTCGTCTGATAAAACCTCCAGGACTTCATTACCAATGTCGCCTGCGACATCTTCTTCTTTCATCAGGGTTGCTACCCCCTCGCTCGCGACAACTTCTATTTCTTCATCTTCTTTTAAATTTTTGTTTCGCTCTTGTTTGATAATTTCTTCTAATTTTTCATTTTCAATCTCTTCCTCCAGGACTTTTTTATTTGTAATGTCGCCTGTGACATCCTTTTCCTTTCTTCCACCCTCTCTCAAATCATTGATGATTTCGTCCATTTTTCCGATTAATTCATCTTTTGTTTCTTTCATATCTACTTTTAATTCATTTATACTCTCGTTCAATTGATTAAATTGCATCGTCATCATGGCCATGAGTCCATTCATAGTTGCCATTTTAACAAACCCTATGCTAATCTTCTAAATTGATTATAAAAAAATCCCACAATCGTGCGATGAAATAAAAATAATTTTAATCTGCGGCCGAACTACCGCACTAAACCTAAATTGAACTTTTTGAACCCCTAATTGATCTATCGTGCCCCTAATTTACCTATAAACCTGCCCGTAAGTTGGGCGCCAAAAATTATTGTTGTCTCTACCCCTATTTAGCCCCACTTGCGGCGCCAAAAATTATTGTTGTCGTGATCCACGGCTCAATCACACCCCTACTTATGGTCAGCGGTGAAACCTCGCCCAATGTGGTCCACTTCAACAATATAGGACCAGCTAGCTTTACGTCGGTTTGCATATACGAAACCACAATATCTCAGGTTATGGGTATCGGTGAGATTAAAGCAAATTAATAGGCAACAATAAATCAAATGATAATTTATTAAAAAAAAATGGAATAGGAGAAAAGTTGTTTTTGTGAAATATTAGGCTCATAAATGCCTGCTCTGCCGTGGGGTGTTCAACACAAATATCATATCTCGGACATCTGGTTCCAAGAATAACTACCGAAATTTCACCTTTTGGAGGTGCCTCCAGAAAACACACCTGGTCCTCTCAATGGTCGCCGGAAAAGACAAAAATTCTCCTTCCACTTTCTCGTACCTTTTACAAAACGGCACTCTACTTCCAAAACGTAAGTTCCTAACTTTTAGTGGTAAACTTTGAAATTCACTGTCACTTACAAATTTCACTTTTAGATAGGATTCAAAAATATCACTTCATCAAGACAGATCAACTAACTTAAAATTATTTGTATCAGTGTAAGTGGAAATTGTGACAAGTTTTGGCTTTGAGACAACAAAGAACAACTTTTCTCTATCGTGCCAGCATTTCGGCAGATTATTGACTTTTTCTCACTTCAATATAACAATTACGCTTCTGCTATCAATATTTATGTATAGCAAAGGGTCTGACCGGTTAAGCATGTTAAAAATGCCTTTTTTGAATTTGATGGTGTGAATTTTTTACAAAGTATGTTATGTAAAAAGACAGTGTTGTGCAAAATTTCAGCTTTCTAATTTAATTCCTGTGGACTTTAAAGGGAAAAAACCACTTTTTCACATTTCTTCATTTTTTTGGTACTAAAAGATATCCGAATAATTTCAAAAAATTCAGAAAAATCAAAAATTATATAAGAAATATGAAGACAATTTTTTGAAATTCCTTCACTATTAAATTCCACGAAATAAGAATTGATAAAGTTTTAAAAAAATTATTTGACCATGTTAGAATTTTCGTACTATTATAAAAAAAAATTGACATAATTCTGCTTTAAAATACCTACAATTTAAAAAAAAAATCATCTCGAAATTCCGCCGACAACACCATCAAAAATGCAAAATTCAATTCAAAGTTGTGGCGTCACACTCACGGAGTCGATTACACTGCCAGCTATCAGAATGCTATAATTTATCGCTGTCAGCGTCAAGTAGTGAAACGCGACAAATAGTGAAACGAAAGTAAGATTTCAATAATTTTAAGACTTTTCATGTACTTATTAATGACTTTAACGATTGATTTTGTTTACTTTAATTTTATTATGTTGTAATAGAGTACTTTTTAGTTTGAAATGTTTATTATTTTTAAGCATTTTCTTATTTAACTTGTGAAACATGAAAATATTCTTATATAATTGAAATAAATATTTAAAAAAGTACTTTTTAAATTAAAAAATATGTTGTATATCACATCAAAGAAGAAAAAATTACAAAATAAATGCTGATTGTTGTTATTATAATCACAATAAATGTAAACGAAAAAACCTCCCTGCCACTATCGTGGTCGGGTCGGGTACAGTTCGGCGCAGCCCTTTCGGAACCGCCGGTTCCGCGCAGCTGCTTCGGCGCGAGTACAGTTTGGTGTAGACCCGATTCGGCGCAAACCCGGTTCGGCGCGTGAACAATTTTGCGCAGACCTGGTTCGGCACGAGTTCAGTTCGGTGTCGACCGTATAGGTAAAATCATAATTTTAATATTGTTAAGTAATTTAAGAAATATACTTGTATTTGCAATGTTAGAATGATTCACCACTACTATGTTGCATTTTATGATTATGTGAAAAGAGTGTGCGCAAGAAAGCGTGTGCGCAGAACAGTACTCGCGCCTAATCGGGTCGACGCCGAACCGTATTCGTACCGAACCAGGTCTGCGCAAAATTGTACTGGCGCCGAACCGGGTCTGCGCCCAACTGTACTCGCGCCGAACCGGGTCTGCACCGAACTGTACCTGCGCCGAACCAGGTCCGCGCCAAATTGTACACGCACCGAACCGGGTTTGCGCCGAATTGTACTTGCGCCGAATTGTACTCGCGCCGAAGCAGCTGCACCGAACTGTACCTGACCCGACCACGATAGTGGCAGGGAGGTTTTAATTTAAAACATTATTATTTAACAAAAATATTAAGTACTATATACTATAAATTAATTAAATGATTTGTGAAGAGATATTGGATATCTATGAAGCACAAGAGAACTATAGTTTATTTATAAATCTTGAAAATCAGAAATAATGCAATATACTGAACCTATTATATTCTTAAAAATAGCAATGTTGATTATTCTTGTTTACTGTAATTATTATGTTGTAATAAAAGTACTTTTTTAAATTAAAATTTATTTTATTTCAATTATATAAGAATATTTTCATGTTTCACAAGTTAAATAAGAAAATGCTTAAAAATAATAAACATTTCAAACTAAAAAGTACTCTATTACAACATAATAAAATTATAGTAAACAAAATCAATCGTTAAAGTCATTAATAAGTACATGAAAAGTCTTAAAATTATTGAAATCTTACTTTCGTTTCACTATTTGTCGCGTTTCACTACTTGACGCTGACAGCGATAAATTATAGCATTCTGATAGCTGGCAGTGTAATCGACTCCGTGAGTGTGACGCCACAACTTTGAATTGAATTTTGCATTTTTGATGGTGTTGTCGGCGGAATTTCGAGATGATTTTTTTTTTAAATTGTAGGTATTTTAAAGCAGAATTATGTCAATTTTTTTTTATAATAGTACGAAAATTCTAACATGGTCAAATAATTTTTTTAAAACTTTATCAATTCTTATTTCGTGGAATTTAATAGTGAAGGAATTTCAAAAAATTGTCTTCATATTTCTTATATAATTTTTGATTTTTCTGAATTTTTTGAAATTATTCGGATATCTTTTAGTACCAAAAAAATGAAGAAATGTGAAAAAGTGGTTTTTTCCCTCTAAAGTCCACAGGAATTAAATTAGAAAGCTGAAATTTTGCACAACACTGTCTTTTTACATAACATACTTTGTAAAAAATTCACACCATCAAATTCAAAAAAGGCATTTTTAACATGCTTAACCGGTCAGACCCTTTACTAGAAATCCGTAGGTACTCTAGTTATCATAAAGTTATTAGAGGCCATAAGCACAGTTCAATGCGCTCTATTAATATTTTCTCCTAATGTTATTTTGTTCATTTCGTGTCCCCAGACACTCGCACCTTACACCATGCTCGCTATATGATGAGCCCTTCATATATTCAACGTCGTACGGTTCAATCCCCAGTACCTTGTGAGGATCCTCCTCATCCCACTCATAAAAGAGCTCATTTTGTTCTTGATATCATATAAATTGCATACAGTAAAAGTCGCTACGTGCGCGCGTGCGCAGTTACTCTCGGCGATTGTGACGTTGTACCGGTTGGTATTATTTAGTTACACTTGGTTAAACTTTAGTTGGTGCTTCTGCAACCATTAATTGGAAGTTTTGGGTACAGTTCTTTTCGGTGCTCTCGAACTGCAGTTTGTTTTTGCACAAATTTTTAAAGTCTTTCTTTTAAAGCTATGAATTATGCTGCAAATATACGAATTTTTTCGAGTACTTAAAAAAATCAACAATAATTAACAACCAGTCGAACTAAGGTTAGTTTTACGAAACGATTTTTTTAATGAATAAACCGTTAAAAGAGATCCACCAGTCAAGTTTAGGTTAGTGTTAAGAAACGATTATTTTAATGGGAGGGAGCACGATATAATAATTTTGTTGTACCATGGGGGACCGTTAAAAGTGAGATCCACCGGTGGACCTTAGGTTAGTGTTAGGAAACAACATTTTTTTTATTGAAGGGACCATGAAAAGCGAGATCCATTGGTTGAGCTTAGGTTAGTGTTTGGAAACGATTTTTTTAATTAGGGGACTCTTAAAAGAGAGATCCACCGGACGGGCTTAGGTCAGGTGTTAGGAATCGATTTTTTTTAATGGGGGAACCGTTAAAAGAGAGATCCACCGGTCGAGTTTAGGTTAACGTTAGGAAAAGCTTTTTAATGTTAGGAATTGATTTTTTAACGGGGAGGGGGGCGTTAAAAGTGAGATCCACCGGTCGACCTTAGGTTAGTGTTAGGAAACAACATTTTTTTATTGAGGGGACCATGAAAAACGAGATCCATCGGTTGAGCTTAGGTTAGTGTTTGGAAACCATTCTTTTAATGAGGGGACTCTTAAAAGAGAGATCCACCGGTCGGGTTTAGGTTAGTGTTAGGAATTGATTTTTTTTAATGGGGGACCGTCAAAAGAGAGATCCACCGGTCGAGTTTAGGTTAATGTTAGGAAAAGCTTTTTAATGACAGCACCGTTAAGAGTTATATACAGTTTTAGATTTAGGCCCCAAACTCTGATCCGGTCCTGTTTATAAAACTAAAAATTTAATATTTACACACATTCGGCGCACATTTGACTTGGGTATGGCGCATTCGCGCACTTAACATTTAAATACGCTTCACATTTGCCGGGAATTTTTGCGCGTGCGCACATTCGACGTGAGTAACTGCGCACGCGCGCACGTAGCGACTTTTACTGTTTGTTCATATAAATGGGTCCCAAAGTGTAGTCTGGGGTTCACGATGATATCAAGGTACTTTGTATGTTTTCCCTCATGGGTGATGGTGGAGCCGTTCACTTGGATAGACGGCGGTCTTGAAATTGTAAATTTACCCTTTAGCATCATGCTTATTGTATTTTCTTGTGACTGTTTATTACACTCCCTCCCATTCCTTTACATGTTTTAATGCCAAGTTGCCTTTGGTTTGTAACAGTTTCCTCGCATTTGCTTCTATTAAAATTAAAATGTCATTGGCGTATGCGACTACCTTGAATCCCAAAGTTCTGAGTTGCACGAGCAACTCCTCCATCATGAGGTTCCACAAATAGGCCCTATTATGTATCCTTGTGGGCACCGTCGCTGGACTTTTCTAGAAACTGAATCTATCTCCCCAAGCACCCTAATAAAACGCTTAGGTGTAATGCTCAAGCTGTTCTCGAGCATTTTCACGTTTATGTAACCCACCTCATGTTCGTCTAGTATTTTACTAATGGTATTGAATTTGGAATTTTCCTTATAAGGGGGGGAGCAAAAAAGTCCAACTTTGTGAATTTTCTCTAAGAAGATGAATGTAATTACATACATCAATTTGGATTTCCAATTTAATCCAATTCAACCGGGTTCAAACCTGGGGAGAGTCAAACTTTCTTATGACTAGTCTCCGTGCTTCGGAAGGCACGTTAAGCTTGTGGTCCCCTGGGTTAGTGAATTGCCACCATTAACATAAAAACCAGGATACATGGCACATCTGACGGCAAGTCTAGCAAGCTACCTGATGGATGTAAAATATTTATATGCTGACAGAACCAACACTGCCAAGGAAACGACGCAGATGTTGGTAATAACAAGCCTTAAGGCGAAGCATCACCACGTGACTAAATATTGGTGTAAAACGTTCTTTAAAAAGATTTGTTAAACATGTTTTTCAAGAAATATTTAGATATTTTTGGAATTTTAAAAATTCAGCTTCGTAGCTCAATAGAATGATCGTTTCTGTAAACTAAAGTATTGCAATAATTGTCTTTATTACTACATTTGAAAAGAAATTTGACATTCCTTTTTTTGAAAATTCTGAATATTGGAATTCGAGATTTCTTTAATATACGTATTACTAAATAGAATTACCAAAAGTTGACAGTATCAAGAAACAATTATTCTATTGAGCTACGAAGCTGAATTTATAAAATTCCAAAAATATATAAACATTTCTTGAAAAACATGTTTAACGAATCTTTTTAAAGAAGGTTTTACACCAACGTGGTGATGCTTCGCCTTAAGCCTTAAGGCTTAAACTAAGAAGAAGAAGAAGAAGAATTTGGATTTTGACACAATATTGTACTATTGTACAAGTCTAGAAAAACATTTTAAAAAATTTTCAAATCATAATATTACAAAATGGCTGCGTGGCAACTGAACTCCAAAATCAACTCTTAAAATGCAGTGGAAAATCTCCCAATGGTGTCATTAGACCTACATCATAAGAAATGACAAAATTTAGTTTAATATTATATGTTTTTCCAGTCCGCCTCGATCCATTTTTTTTTATATTTCAATTTTTATTTTTTTGAGACGGTCATTGCCTTGCAGCTAACGCAGTTGGATGCGAATATGGGGCACCGGGTTCAAACCTGGGGAGAGTCAAACTTTCTTATGACTAGTCTCCGTGCTTCTGAAGGCACGTTAAGCCGGTGGTCCCCTGGGTTAGTGAATTGCTACCATTAACATAATATACCAGGATACAGGCACATCTGAAGGCAAGTCTAGCAAGCTACCTGATGGATGTAAAATATTTATATGCTCAAAGTTGCTAACACTGCCAAGGAAACGACGCATGTGTTTGGAAATAACAGGCCTTCGCCTACTAGAAGAGAATTCTCTAGAGAATTACTTCTAGAAAGAAGAAGAAGAAGAATTTTTATTTGAGTTATAAGCATAATATTAAATAATTAAAGTTTTTATTTCTTATGTTGGAGGTCTAACAACACCATTGGGAGATTTTTCACAGCATTTTAAGAGGTGTTTCGGGAGTTCAGCTGCCACGCCGTCATTTTGTAATATTTTAACTTGAAATTTTCTTCAATGTTTTTCAGACTTGTACAATAATGTGTCAAAACCAAAATTGATCTAAATACATTCATTTTCTCAGAAAAAATTCACAAAGTTGGACTTTTGCCCGCAAGGAACCCCCCCCCCTTAATAGAAGGGGGTTACGTGTCTTCCTCTGGGTTGGGCTTTCGACTTGATCCGTCAATCCTGTGTCCATATTATTGTTGGATTGGCTACTTTCTTGGCGGTGGCGACTATGGTGCCTCCCCGTCCCCTTCAATACTGATGCCCTAGGAACTACCCAATAGCCCAATCCGATTTGATTCTTCAGACTTCTACCTGTGTCCTGGATATACGAGCCTTCGGTTTCATCGGAGGATTGGAGGTTTTGGCTTTCGTTTGTACTTCGATTTGGAGTTACGGGATCATTAAGAGGTACACGGGTCCTGAGTTTTTATCGGTTATCATCATTTCGATTTTAGTGACTAGTTTAATCACCATATGATCACTAGAGCACGGATTCTAGGCAATTTGCCTTTTTGTCCTTTATTTAGGCAATTAAAAATTATAAATACAGAAATGCCGTGCAAACGATTTTGAAAATTTTGAGCCCTACTTTAATATGCCTAAATGCCTATTTTTCGATGTTACTGACCTAAAACAGATTTTTAATGCCTAAAAAGCCTAAAACGATCATTTATCCCGTTTATGTTACCAAAAGTTGAAAAAAAATTATTTTTATGTTTTTAAAAATTTGTAACTCTCAGTCAGTGGCGGATTTAGAGGCCCCAAGTACAATTCAATTTTGAGGTCCTTTTCTAAATATTTTCACTGCCCCTACACCCTACGGTGTGCATTCTATGCTCATGTTTTTTAGTATGGTATATGCATTATACCAGCGTTGATACCAGTGATCTAAAAAAGCTGAATTTTGTGGGCCCCTTGATTTATGATGCCCCAGGCGTTCGGAAATCCGCCACTGCTCAAAGTAATTTGAGTTGTTATGAGTTCTTGTATTTATTTATCTCGGAGAAGTCAGCATAGATACCGAATTGGCAGTCGCCGTTGGGTCAGCGCTTCGTACCCACGCGTATTAATAAAACTGTGGAAGTTACTTTAGCAACGGATTTCAGATATTCTGAAATTGTATGGCTTAAAGTTAGATAGGTACCCTCTAAATGCAAAACCGTAAATGGCAGAGGTTCTTCCGGTGGAATAAGAGGGGTGGGAGGGGGAGGTAAAGAAGGTGAATTTTCCAAAATCTCACGAGGTTTTTTCAAAAAGTCGTAAAATTTGTTAATTAAAAAAAATAGTAACCCCCCAAATCAATAGCGCCATTTGCAAATAGAGGAGAAAATTAATAACACCATCTATTTAGGAGGAAAAATGGTTAACATAAAAATTTGTATAGTTTTTCCATCCTTATTCTAACTTCAAAGTTTTTCTAACTAATTTTTTCAAATATTATGTTTGTAAATTTCTGTAATAAAAATATATTTATATTGCCTAAAAACCCCTAAATTCTTAATTATTGTGCCTATTTCAATGATTTTTGTAGCCTAAAATTGTGCATTTTTTAACATTTTTTACGTCCTAAAATCCGTGCTCTAAGAACACCATAGATTGATCTCCATTCAAGAAAGTATTTGATTTGAGGCTTGATCCCCATTTGGGGTTTTATCATCCTCATTGGTCGTCTTTCCTGCTTCATTAATATTATATTGTTTCATGTTTTTCCAGTAATGTTATACTATTGGTATAATAATTATTCAAATTTTTTATACCTAACCCACATTTGGCAAACATGCAATTTCAGTTTGCACTTTTTCCTAAAATAGCCTACATTTCACTTCAGTGGCGTATAAAGAAAATTGATTATTCTGGTTATTCCCACGTATGAGTAGAAAAAATTGTTTGTACAAAATCTGAAGCATATATTTTATATTTTTCAAATTTTGCCTTACTCTGTATTTAAATCAAATTTATAACTGCAAATATTGAATTTAACAACTCTTAAAGATTTTACTCTATTTCCTAGACTATTACACTTTCAAGCACGAATAAATTAAATTAAAAAAATTATATTAATACACACAAATTTTGCTTTGGCGCGAAATATTTGAAATTACTCCCTCTTAAATGTCATTCTCTAACCAAAAAATGCGTGCTGCTGCTTGCTTTGATAACGGTGAAACTTTCACTGTATCTACCCCTCGTAAATATATATCTATACAACCCCTAAGTTGACAAACCAAAAATATTAATTGGGTACGAATAAAAAGGCAGTTTTGTGTGAGAATTTCGAAATAAACTTTACAAGTATTTATTGTAAAATGGGTAAGTCTACTCAATTGTGTGGATATAATATTAAATTACAAAATTAATTTTTTAACAAAGTTGAATGTAGAGCACATCTCTCCTAATCATGTGATGTTACTTAACATCAACTTTGTAGATTTTGCAAAAATTTGTGTTTATTGGAATAATAACAACTAACTTTCTTGGTGGTTTTAGTATTGTGAAATAATTTTAGTATTGTAGTATTCTTAACCTAACTTGACCAACTTTTGATTTACTTAATATTGACTTAAAAATATTTACAGACCAACAAATACTGCAACAAGCAAGAGTTTACCCCATTAGCGACTTTTCTATTCCAAAAAGAAACGAGGTGATAGTGCGGGTTGTAGGTGAAGACGATAAGTGTTTTTTGGTATTAACTCCAAACGATTGTAAAGTGTTAGTTAAAAAGAATGAAATTTGCAATTTTGGCAACGTTCTCGTTGGGGATCACATCATAACACAATTTAGTACTTGCCCATTGTCGGGACAGGTTGTTTATCATATATCACGAAGATTAACCGATGCACATGTGGTTATGTTCAAGAGAAGTAATTTGTTTCCAGGCTTATTCAACACACGTCGACTGTAGTAAAGAAATGTGTTATTAAGCGATCTCTGTCAAAATTGATAATAATGCTCTGCCAACTCGCCAGCCAACTTTTTTACAATGGCACACAAAGCAGAACATACACAATTGGTTGCAATATTGTAAATAATTTTCAAAAATGTTTTTCAAGTTTTTGTGTGCAATTTTAAAAAACTTTCTCGTCCAGGGTATCTTACCATATTTTGGTTAAAGTAATATTAAAGACAATATTGTCTGTCCGACTGCGGTGACAGGTCGCTTAGATCCAAAAATTTTGGTAAATTCTGTGATAATTTGCATATAAAATTTTTGAGTAAATATTTCATCTAATTTGTAAAATATTTTAACTGAAGAAATCGTATTTCTTTTAATTTCTCATTTTAAAATATCTTGCAAGTTATAACAATCTTTGTGATATAATTTTAACTTATATTAATCAGTTGGCTCGTTGGTAATTGATAGGTCATAAAATGCTTCCTTTATCATGAGATTCATGAGACTCAATTTATTTTCTGTATATAAATATTGATATAGACTTTATGCCAACAGATTCTTCGTTTGTGATCTGCTGCAACGATTTATTATCGACAATTATTTATTTTAATTTATCTTCGGATTTTTTACAATAATTTTATTTAAGTAATAATATAATATTGTGGAATACCCACCTATGATTTGCACTGAATATATTTTTTGACCTAATAATTATTGATAAGTTGCTGCTTTTGTAATAAAATAGCCTTAATTAGAAATAATAAATTTACAATAATAAAATATGTAAAAAAAATTTTTATTAAGTAATTATAAACTTTTACAAAAATTAGCTTTTATGTCGTCTAAATTTTTATAAGTTAAAAGAATTTAAATATTAGTTATAGTAATACTGATAGGTTTCTTAATAATGAAAACTTTATTTCAAAATTTATAAGTTAAGCTAAATGAAATTTTGTATTTTTAAGTTTACTTTACAATTACTTCTTTACCTATTGTAACTGAAATGTTTTATTATTGTAAAATAAACAAATTTTTTAATATAATAAGAATGTTTAATTTTAACTTGAAGATGAAGAAATGTACAGGACTCCAAAAACTTGCAACTGGGGACTATAGGGAGCTCCTGGGACAAGGATTAGAGAACTGTCCACAGAAATCTGAAGCTCCAGGAGAACTGGAACCAATGAATGATATTGTCATATCAGCAATTACTAATACCTACGAAAATGGCGGCCTACAGGCTAATTATTTTAAATGAGTTATCAGAGGGTGATAACTCCAAGGAGAGGATATCACACCATGATCTTCAACTCAATTAGGAGTTCAGATAGAACCCAAGGGACTTCCAAAACCATTTTAAGGTAGTAGTACCTAAGAGGGGAGAGTAAAGCACCAACCAGGAGCTGGAAGCTCGATTTGATACCATCTGGTATATGGATGGATTAAAAAGGGATATAAGTACTGGAGGAGGAGTTATGCCATTAGCATAAACCTGGGCTGTTACGTAATTGTGTTCCAGGCGGAAATTATCGCTACAATGGTCTGTGCAGAGATGATGGGGAGGGCTTATGTAAATAAGCGAATCTATATGATTTCAGACAGCCGAGCAGTACTCGGGGCTTTGGAAGTAGTAGAAATACAATCCAAGGCCGTGAAGCAATGCCTAGATGTACTGGAAGGGGGGCTGGCACGGCGCAACAGCGTAACGCTGAGGTGGGTTCCGGCTCATACAGGCATAAAGGGACACGTACAAGCAGACTTCCTGGCAAAGAAAGCTGCAAATAAGCACTTAGTAGGGCCAGAACCAACTTTCTGGTTAGCTTATCTCACCGCAAATGGGACAATCAAAGAACTAATAAGAAGCACACATCTTGAATACTGGGAGAGACTTAGGTAATCGTGGATGTTCATGGAGGGCCCCTCCAGTGGACAAAGGAAATCCTCCCGCTAATCCCCCTAAACTAAACCCCTATGCGGGGAGGAGGAGGAAACTCCACACCACATACTATGTGTATGCACAATACTAGTACCAAAAATGCTAAAACATCTTGACTGTCTCTATCCGACTCTCGGAGAGATACATCAAGTTCCTCAACTTTATAGAGGATACGAAACTATTGGAGTAAATCGTGGAACGCGGGGTGCAATAAGCCAGAAGCTTCAGTGCAAGTGGTTCTAAAGAAACATAACCCGTTCAGCAATAATAATAATAATGTCCAATGAGGAGAAGGTCAGCAAAATGCGAGACCACTTGGTGGAATCGTGAGCTCACCACCCTCGGGGGGGAAATTCCTAGACTCTTTAATCGGGCCAAAGAGACTGGTGCAAGGGAAATTTACAGAGATACCCGTCTAAGGGCGAGGATCACCAAAGTCAATTAGTTTATCCTCCTGCTAAATAGTTGGATATAATTTATTGTTATTGTGTAAGTGGGACTTCGAATAAATTTGACATTTAATTTCCAAACGCCATGTGTCATCTGTGATACTGAAAGTTAGCGTAGAATCTCGTGTAAATTAGAAAATAATTTACTTTGAGCTTACTGTTTCAACTGTTTTGTGAGTGATTTATATTAAATTCGAAACAGATGGCGTTTGGAAATTAAACGTCAAATTTATTCGTCTCACTTACTACACGATAACAATACCATAGTCCAGTCAAAATAGACAAAAAAAGTGCAAAGTTTGCAATAATTCGCATCCAGCTGAAAATTGGCATAGACCTTAAATGCACTATTACAAACAAAATATCAAAAGTCCCCACCGATCCCACATCTGCTAAAAAAGTTATTCAAGGTCAAAAGTCAACAATATCGATTTTTTGCCACCAAATTAATTTGTTCAAAAATTCCCATTGTCTCAAGTTAGAGTAGTTCCAAAGAAAGATGAAAAGGCTTAGCCAAAATCTGCCGTAGTAGAGAGATCGCGTAACACCCAATTCCACCAGTTGACACCAATATAAATACAATTGTACGAGTTTTAGTTTCTGCGCATTAGTCCCACATTTTCTTCTTTCTTAGGAACCACTCGACGCTTGCGCTCTCAAGTTACGTACGCCTACTGTCTCAAGTAACCCCTTATGATGGTGGATAATATTTAAATATAGAGAAATAATAAGTAGCCCAAGGCAATTTTTTTAAATTCAAGTGGTGGATATGATATTTACATAACTTATTAGATTAGGTACTTATAGAAAGTTTTGGGTATTTCTACTGCAAAAATACTTCAAACGATAGCCTCCTCTAAAATGTTAGAACGGGGTTTTGTAAACTCCGCTAATTTCGACCCACCTTAAGATGGGGCTTATTTTTTTTATAATCCTGGTTGTAAACTCCCCTAACGTCGAGGGATTACTAGGCAATAAGATTATAAAGCTTATAGGTAGGCTTTAGGGATAATTATATTGCTACCAACTTTGATGAATATAAGTAATCAATCATTTATTTGATTACTAAGCAAATAAATGGAATAGAAAAAATAAGTCAATTAATTAAAATGTTAATAATTGGTGTAGTTGTGGTTCGTTTTTCTACAATAAATTGTTACATTATGTAAGTTTTAGTTTTTGAGTTCATTATTGGCTATAAATGCAAAATAATGCTACACAACATTGCTACACAACATTATTTTGCATTTATCACGTTTGGTTGTTTGTAATTACGAAAAATATTTTTAACGTTGTTTCAAATGTAAAAATGTTGGGTATCCATAAGTTACTGCTTCAGGGGTTTATTATCTCAAGTTGTTCTTATTTTTTATGTAAATACTTTCAAACATATTGGCCTATAGTTGTTTCACGCAGCTTTCTTTGTTTTTATTAAAATTATTTTTCACTTTTTAGAGCAATTTTTTTAATTTTAAATAAAAGGTCAATAGAAACTTCATGTCAATGTGAAATCCATAGCTAGAAAATCATAGCACATCAGAGCTTAGGTTATTTTTTGAAATTCGCTCTTTTTTTTATAAATTTGTGGCCAATATGCAATCTGTACAGACAGGTTTAGAACATCAGAGCTTTGGGGTCGTCCATAAAAAAAACATCTACGTCTAGGGGGGAGGGTCACAAAATGTGTGCCATATAAAAAAATTTTTATTTTCAAACATATTGGTCTGTAGTTGTTTCAAGAAGCTTTCTATGTTCTTATTAAAATTATTTTTTAATAAACAAATTATTATTTTAACAAAAACTTCTTGTCAATATGAAATCCATACACAGATAAGTTTGGCACATCAGAGCTTAGGTTATTTATTGAAATTTGCTCTAGTTTTTATACATTTGTGGCTTGTTATGTTTGCTATATAAAAATTGTTTTTATAATTATTACTTCAGGGAAGTTATTATTTCAAGTTATTCTTAAGCGGCGTTCACAATAAAGTGGGGTCTTGCCTTGCTTCGGCAGAAAGTTAGCAAGAGCCAATCAGAATGAACAAATTTTTAATCATAGAAAAGGATAGACGAAAATACTCTAATCTAATTGGCGCTTGCCAGCTCTCTACAATGCAAGACCCCACTTCATTGTGAACGCCGCTTTATTTTTTGCGTACTTTCAAATATATTGGTCTGAAATAATTATTGGACTACTGGTCAATGTGGTAACAAATTGTTAATTTATGAGGATTATAAATTTTATTTTAATCGTGCATTAAAAAGTGGAGATGCTGTGATCAAACTTCCAACAGTGAACAATAACCATTGAGAGATAGAAATTAATTCAATTATTTGACGAGAAACATCATTAATTATTATTATCAAATATGCAAAAAACTATACTGAAACGTTTGACACCTATTTCAACCAAAAAGTTTAAAAAGAACTTGCTCGGAGTACTCGAAATTTGAAATACTATTAATATATTTTATTATTACATTATAGTAATAATAATGAAAATAGGAAAACATGTCTCCAGCCCCACCCCCCAAATATTTCGCGAACCGCGACGGTTGCGGCTCAAACAAAAAATTTGGAAGCTCATTGATACTCAAACGTTTGACACCAATTTCACCCCAAAAGTTCACTTGAAGGGCATGTCGGCATCACAGTTTTATAGGTGATTGGTTTTCATTAAGAATTTTGTGTATATTTTAAAGTTTAAATAAATTCAAAATTTTCTGATAGTTATTATGTATAATTTAGTTAAGTCCTTCTTAATTATCCTACTTAAAATGTATTACATTCGGGGAGTTTACAACTAGGATTATTGGTGAAATCTTCAAAATTAGGGGAGTTCACCACTTTTTTTAAATTCTACCTGCTGGATTAGGGGAGATTACATATGCCCGTTAGAACACTTTCAACTTTTCTCTTATTAGATTTACTTTTTTATTTATTTATTTAAAGCTTTACATTCTCGAAAGAATATTGCTCTCCTATTTCTAGGATTTACAAATCATCTTAAAGGGGAGGATTAATCCCCGTATAGCATATTACATATTTACTCTTCCTATTTCTCTCTCTTGGTGTGTCGTTTAGTTTCAAGTGGGTCAACGCTTTCCTCACTATTCCTCTCCACGTTGTTTTGACCTGTACCTTCTCCCTTCATTCACCCACCCCCATAGCACCCAAATCGCTCACCACCTGATCCCACCATCTCACTCTAGGTCTTCCTCTCGTTCTACTTTCATTCGGCCTCCATAGGGTTATCCTTTTCACCATGTTGCCATAATCGCTTCTCATGATGTGTCCCATTCTCTCTTCACGAATTTCCCCACGTCTTCTCCATTTACGGCATCTTTAATTTCGTGGTTCATCATCTGTCTGTATTCACCGTTTTCGTCTCTTTTTGGGCCCAGGATGGTGCGTAGTATTTTCTTTCAAGAACCAACAGTGTTTCTATCTCTAAAGCGCCGTTCACAATGAAAAATTTCACACTTTTCACACAATCACAATTGAAAAATGAAAAAAAGAGTCTAGCGAGCACAAGTGAGAGCTCGAACATACCCGAATGACGAGCCGATTAAGCACCCGAAGTGAAGTATGTTTGGTACTAAAATTTAAGTGTTCAAATTCGTAGTAAATAATATTTTGCGGTATTTATACTCATTGGTTCATTTTTTTATCTAAAATTAAAAAGTTCCCATTTTAAATTAAAACTTTTAACTTGGATTTATTTGTTTTGACTTTTGATTATAATAAATTAGAGCACGGATTTTAGGCACTAACAGATCGGACTTAGAAAAAAACATAACATAACTAACCAATAGAATCGTTAATTAACGCTAAATTAACGTTTTATATTGGTGATAAACATTTTCTATTGTAAAATCAGTGTAATTCAGTATCATACTTTTATAGTTGCAGTTTTTTTAAATTCGTTACCGGTGGTGGCTACCGAAAGCAAGGTGCCACGCTAATTCTATGTGAACGCTACTTAACTGCGTTATGCATAGTGTCTCCGCAGCTTATTAGATTTACCATTTTTTAATAAAATTTTTAACAAGTTGCAGAAAAACTTTTTTAACTCTTGCGCTAGAAAAGTGCATTCATAAGTTTGGCAGATATTCCAGCACTCGCCCTGCTAGCCACTGCTGGAACTAAATGCACTATTCATTTTGTCTAGAGTAGCGGTACTGGAAGAAAGAAAGGCGGAGCTAATGTGCTGTAACGAAAACTCGTATTTATGTTTATGTTGGTGTCGATTAGTGGAATTGGGTGCTACGCGGACTCTACTGCGACGGATTTTGGCTACGTCTTTCTTTCTTCCAGTACTCCAACTCTACCAAACATATAGGGTAGGGTGGGGCAGGTTCGGACATGGGGCACCTCCGGACAGTTTGAATTTACCGCCATAGAATGGTGTGATATCAGTCATTTAGACAGTATGTATTCCTTTACCGTTTTAGTAATGTTGGATGTCTTAATTTGTCAAGTTCGTTTACAAATTTTTGTTTTATGTGACAAAATTTAAAAATATAGTGTAAAATATAACTTTTAGTGAAGCCAGCGTAAGGTTTTACGAAAAGAATAACAGTTTAAGGTACGACTAATCTTATTAATCCTAATTATTGATACGTTTAGAAACACATAATCTCAAAAAAACGTGCATCAAAGCAAGGCGCGAATTTATATTTAAATATTTACATATTTTTGCTACATGGGGCACGTTCGGACATTTTTGGTGGGGCAGTTTCGGACTGTCCGAATGCGGTGCTTAATCGCCAAATTTCAATTCCTGTGGCTGCAAGCACTTTTGACATACCAAAGTCAACTCTTTATGATCATGTAAAAATAAAAAAACGTAGCAATATTATTAATATATTAAATATAAAATATAAATAAATAATATTAATGTAACATTCACCTATTTCCAAAGCCGATATAGTATCAAAGTTACCTAATCCAGACGGAGCCCCAGGGACGTCAAGGATGTCTTCACTTTACAGGTTTAATGTAAACTTTGACAGTTATAATGTACAATAAAAAAATATGTATATTTTTGCGTTTTTTCACACTTGTCCAAAACTGCCCCACTACTTGTCCGGATGTACCCCACCATGGGGCAGTTTCGGACAAATTCCCTTTTTTGGAAATAAATTAATTTAGAAAAAACTACTGCATTTCCTTTGTTTAAAATAGGGTTTAAATGAAGTAAATAGACCAATGTAACCATAGGACTCAAAAATAATCTTGATTTTCTTCTTCCCTCTGAAATATGAATTTTTGAAAAAACGTGTCCGAACCTGCCCCACCCTACCCTACACTTTAGGCTCCTTCCCAAAAACTTAAGCCAATGTATTTATGCCATTTGTAAAAGGGAGTTTCAAAATTCGAGCAATAGAAAATTACTATTCGAATATTTTGGGAAGAGCTTAGGTGCATCTGCTGGGTAGACAAAGTATAGTTCAGGGTGTAAGACAAGCAAGAGCGGATCCAGGAGGGCGGGAGGGCGATTGGGGGCGGCTGCCCCCCTCCTTGGAAAAATACAGCATTGTATTCGCTTTGTGCGTGGATGGAGAGGGGATACGAAAACCCTTCGAAAACCTATAGAAGCGTTCGGAGTGGCCGTAATAGAAAAAACCAATACATCACGGACCTCTTAAGTAAACCTTAAATTTAAATTTCCCTCAAAAATCTTTAATTTTTGGTTAATCCTTATCCTTAAAAACAGTCCCAATTAATTTTCTTTATTGAGGAACCACAGGGCAGCAGGAGGAATGTACACAGCGAATATAAAACATAAAATCTAAGATTACTGGAAAAAAGTATAGAGGGGGTTACCCTTCGCTTGCATTTTTCTTTTCAATCTACGAAATCACCCCATTCCCCACCTTGAAAAAGTTGCTGGTTTTGCCCCTGAAGACAAGACAGACCAATTTCAGGCGAGTCCAACCCAAATATGAAATTTATACACTCAAGCGGTTTTATTATCTAAAGAAAATTTAAATATTTCCACCATTTTATTTGAAACGATCCTTGCGCCCTCTAATTCAGATAAAGGTAATTTCATGAAGTTACCATTTTGACAGGAATCGTACATAGTTTACAGTTTTCATTTAACATCTGTCAAATGTCACGCATTGCGCAAAACGTTGCGCGAGTGTACGAAATTAAACCGTCCGTGAATGTTTGTGTCGTGTAGTGTATTTAAATATGTTGGAGCGAAATAAGTGTGTTCTGTGATATTGTTTGGTTGAATTATAAAAAATGTCAGAAGTGAAACGTGCCAAGTTAATTTCGTTCGAAGCAAATAGGGTAGACAGTGCAAATTTTACTAGAACTGTGCGAATATCTGTTATTTTGCCAGAATCAACTGAAGACAACTGCCCAGAGTATAACTATAAGGATGAGCTTGTCGCTTCAAAGGTGAGTTTATTACAGAAAATGGTTACTATTTCAGTCGAAAGTTGAACTAAATAGCGAAATAAACATGTGCCAACTTATTTTGCACTTTTACCGCCTCTTTTTTGCACGTTTTGTCCACTCTGTGTACGTTACTTTCAAGTCGACTCGCGCCCCAACAAAATTTGGGTTGATGTTATTCAAAATGCCTGGACGTCCTTGTAATTGTCTAGAAAAGATTATAATATGTCGACGCCATATTTGAGGGATATTTAAAAAAAAAATTGTTGCACCGGTACGTTCTTGTGGGGCCCTATAACTTCGCCTTCTTCCAGACTTGATGTCCAAATTAAAACTGCTTGACAGCTCTAAATAAACAATTTTATTACAAATTTATGATAGAAGCCAACTCCCTGATCTGTGTCCTGTTGAAATCGATGAGTTTTACGTGCTTCCGATCGCGTGGGGCTGATCTAAGCAGCCCCCAAATCTATGGACCCCCACAACAACTCATACCTTATACTGAGCATTAGAAACTTCCAATTTTCACAAACAAAATTTTCTGCCCTCATTAATATTATTGTGTCGTGTTCTCGAATTTATCAGTTTGCATTTTTATATATGGCTCGGTTTAATAAGTTATTTGTGCAACGTTGCCATTGTTTTATTTAAATTTTTTTTGCAAACATTCGACTCACGTTTTTGTGTTAACCTCATATAATTCGATGATAGCTGGTGGTGGTGTTCTTGGCGTGTCCTTTTTGCTTGATTTGTGTTAAATTAGAATTTTACTTTTAATTGCTGTTAGAATGAAAATAGTACTTTTTAAAAAACCGACTGGTTCTTTGCAGTGGATAGGTCGATTTACAGCAAGTTTTCTATCTCGCGCTGTTTCTCACTGTTAGTTTAAATTTTTTTTTATTTCTCAAATAAAATTCTAAATTGTTTATCGAACGACCAGGCATCATGAATTACTTAAAAACAAACTTATTATCTTGACAACCCACCGTGGAAGTCAATGCCGATTCGATTGTTTTATCGCGCTGATGAAGTCAGAACCGAAACGTTATTTTGTTGCAATTATTAGGATATTGAATTGTTTTATTTATTTTACTTTTATCTTGTCTACTTTGTCTATAAAAATAACTATTTTTAATTGTCGGTTGGTTTTATTTATGGTTCTGGTTCATTTTAACTGCTAGTAGGCATCGAATTTGAGCGGGTGATTCTGGCGCGCATCGAACACACGGAGAGACTTGACCGCGCTCGGCGTTTTTTGCAAATAATTTTTTTAGTTTTCTTAATTTATTTATTTTTAGAAGATACATTTAATTATTTGATGGTAATGCATAATTTTTTAAAAAGGTGTAAACTTGTAAAAGAAACCACAGACCTACCTAAGGGATCACAAGTGTTCAATTTACGGCGCCAAAGTATCAGGAGCACAGAACAACAAGGAGTGCGTGCGATTTGGCAAATGCGCTCCTCGCTTTTACTTTTTAATCTAAATTCAGTCACCTTTCTCGCATTCTGTCTGGCGGGCATTTTATTTTGTAAAAAACTCATTTTACATATTATTATCGTTACTAATTTTTTTCCAATTAATGTATAATTTTAATATAAATAATGTGGATTGCGATAAGAGGTATCATTAATTATTTTACCTATAAATTTGGACCTTAATTTATATTGAAAAATTCAAAATATCCATTTCAATTAACTTAATATCTTAATAATGGTTTATCTATCTGTAGGTATTATTTTTGTTGAAAATTAATTAAATACATTATTATGTAGGTATTTACAATATTCTAAAGAGGATCATATTATACCGTATACCATAATAATATATTATTTATGTATTATGCATCAGTTTTTGATACATTTTTTCTGAAATTTGTAATTATTGAGTTCAATAAATTAATCTAATAAAGTTATGCATTATCTTAAATAAATTACAAGTTGATATTAAATTAATTATACCTACTGTAGTGATCATAGAAATAGCACATCCAGTGGCGGATTTAGCACTTAGGAGGTCCCAGGCTCAATTAAATTTTGAGGCCCCGCTCTAAATATTTTCACTACCCCAACATCCTACAACAGCGCTTGTACATAGATTTAGAATTTTTTCAAGGGGGGCGTAGAAGCATCAAGTTTGGAAACTACTGCGCTAAAGTGGTGATTTTTAGGGGGGGGGGTAAAACAACAAATAATTAGTTTAAATGTTTGAAACTTGTTAAATATATTAGTGTTAAATTTGTGAACACTGGAAAAATAGTGAAAAAATTCTAAACCAAAGGGGAGTAGTATTTTGGGGGATTAAATTGTAACATTTTTTCTAAAATGTTTGAAACTGTAAATTTATCAATGTTAAATCTGTGAATGCCGCAAAAATAGTGAAAAATTCTAATAGCAAAGGGGGTGATTTTGAGGATGGTTAGCAATAAAAATTTTGTTTAAAATATTTGAAACCTTTTAATTATTATATTAGTGTTAAATTTGTCAATACTACCAAAATAGTGAAAAAATTTTAAACGAAAAGGAGGTAGTTTTTAATGGAGTAAACAGTAAAAAATTTGAAACTATAAATTAATTACCCCTATAAACCTGCGAACACTATAAAAACAGGAAAAACAAAATTTATTCGCTAAGGCAGCGATTTTCCAAATGGTAGATATGCCTCACCGGAGAGGTGCGAAATTTTGTGTAAAAAAAGTTTTTATTAATTTATTGGTATATTTTAAACAATTTTACTAGCTAAATTATGTATTATTCTGGCGAAAGGCATATGCGTGTCTGAAAGCTCAATAAAAATATATTAAAATATATACCACGTAATTTATTATTACGAGTTAACAACTAAACAATTTAAATTTATTTTATTAATTGCATTAATGCATTTTTTACCATTTAAAAATGATTGTATTATTAAATTTTATGATTAAATTTCTTTTCTCATGGGGGGCATAGTAACATACCCTAAAGTGTGCATTTTGTGCACCTTCTTTATTCTCAGTCACCTGATTTCATTTTTTTTTAAATTTTGTTAGGCTTCCGCATTTCCACCAAATTTCAGCGTCATAGCTCTGTAAAAGTTACGCCGTCTTGAGTAAATCTATCTGATGCATGTCTACGATTTTGGTTTTGGCTCATTTGGAGTACGCCATTCGCTCGATTGACATCAGGCTTGCGTCTCATACTCGTAAACCTACGTCTCGTCACCAGTAATGATGCGTTTGATCAATGTGGGACCAGATTCAACCTCGAAAATCATGTCTTTCGCTTCATCCGTCAATACGAAACTTTTTTGTATGAAATTCAGCTCTTTTGGTTTGCAGCGATATACCTGAGGGTCAAACCACTAATAAAATGTCTTGAACGGATCCATAAGCAATGTTCGAATTCTCTGCTAGCTCTCTGATGGTCAATTAGAGATTTTCAGCCAACATTTCTTTGATTTTATCAATGTTTTTGTCGGTTTTTGATGTTACAGTCTGCCACTGCGTTCATGACGTTTGTGCCACACATAAATGCACAATCTAGATCTAGATCGTGCATAAACGTCTGTATTCGATAGAGTTATCTGGCCAAAACAGTTCTCAAACATTTCCAAGGTTTCCTCACCATTTTTAACACAAAATTTATTGCAAACTCGTTGTTACAATGTTGATTCCATTTCAAATGTGAAATATGCGAAATATTGAGTCAGTTTGCTTCATTAGAATGATCTTTCTTTTTTGTATAGAGCAGTGCTTACTCCGTCTCATGCCTAACTACTGCAAAACGGTAAAACCTAATATTCAAAACAACTTAATTTTTATCTTTTTCGAATAGTAGTACTAATACTTATTCGCTTTAGAATTTTATTTTTAAAAACTGAAATTTCTATTGAAAATACACCATTCAACAGCATATTATGCTATTTTTTCTTTTTTTTCTGAGTTTTCTGAGCTATTTCATGCGACTAATTTTGCAATACTAAAATAATTTTGTGGAATTGATTTAATATTTTTAATTTAATTAAGATAATCTAAGAAATAAACGCTTAGCAAAATTTTTACATCCATTAACATAGTTATAATTTATATAATATTGTATTATAATATTTGAAGATAATAAACAATAAAGTAGTATACCGCATAATAATACAACAGATAGTGCTAGATACATTTTGTATTAGTTTTATTCGTGACCTCAAAATGAAATAAACGTGTAATGTTTAAACACTACTTGAAATGCTTCATAAAGGCAGGAAATGTTTTTTTGAATTTAATTTTAATTCATTGATCATAATAATGCATAGGTATAATAATGTAGCTAATAAATATAATTTAATTTTTTTTTCTCTTTTTTTTAAATTAAAATTAAAAACTATTTACCATTCCGGGGTGTCTTCGGATTCGGTACAAATAAATATATGCTTTTTTTCAGTCTTGTTCATAAGTCAAATTCAATGTGGTCCTTTAAATTTATCTTTGAAAATGTCTTGTTTATGAAGAATATCAAACTTTTCCGAAGGAGTTCTAAAAAACGTAAAAGTTCCACCTACTTCCTGACCTCGTCCTTGGTGATATATCATAATTTTTTGTTATACTTATTAGCTCATTACTATAAGTGCCGGTTCAACAGTTTTGCACGCCCTAAGAAAAGACTTGAAATTTTGTTTTTCAATTTTATTAAACATAATATCAGTTTGTTGCTACGTACATATTATTCAATATTGTTAAAAGTACATCCTGTCTGATCATGGAAAGTATATTTAGGTTATGTAGTATTGGAACCTGGAGTCAGCAGGTAGACATTTGGTGAAAGAAATTTTGAAATGCCACTTGAGTTTCTTGAAGATTCTTGAACTTTTCAGTTTTTGTTTCTTGGCACCCTGAGCCCGTGCCTTACTGACCCGCTTCTAATAGAGTCAACCCTCTAATACAGCATAGAAAATGTTAAATAGTTTAATTTTAAAGTTAAATAATTGGGATTCCCTTTAAGCAAGTAGGAAGTTGACAAAGGCAATAATGTGGCAGCACTTAATACATTAGCAATTAGCTGAAAACTATATATAGCTTTCTCTCAGTTTATGCACTCATTGGTAATTTATTTTATTCTCCTGCAGAATTAAATTCAAGTTTTAACGAGATAATAGTAGGATAACCGTTAGATTTCTTGTACTAGAACAGTAAAATAGAAACAAAAATATTCTACTTAAAATGGGGGTCAGTTTTGTAAATCGTTATGGTTTATTATTTTCGATTATATTATATTAAAGTTACGCCTTTCCTTAATATCTTCTATATTTTATAACGAAAATAGTAAAATAAATAAGAGAGTTGGATTAGCTTTACTAATAGTACTAGTGGATTTTTTCAAAGTACATGCGAGACGAAATGATATTTATGATATAAGATAGGTAATTTTATTAACGTCCCGGTTCCTGCACATTATATGAGTATTATGACCTATTTAACATTGTACTCTGAACAGTACCAATCGTGCCAAATGAATGCAATTTTAATCTGGCGTTAAATCTTTTGTCACTATTATTTTTTAATTGCATCAAAAGTCGCTATAAATTAAAGATATTTCTCACCTGCAAAAATTTCGTTTATCAATTAATTTTAAATTTTTCTTTTAGTTTTCTAAATTGTAAGTAAAATATACTAATTTATTGTGAAAGCAAAATTCCATTTAACCCTTCTTTCGGATTAGTATTTCTGGTCGATCCCTGATTTCTCTTTTTCTGATAGTTTACGACCTACAAACTAGATACTAGACGCATCTCTGATTAGTCACCATCCCTCCCAAGTGAGGCCAGACCACGATAAGAAGCTTAAAAAAATGCTACATACGAACGAAAGTCTTCAACAAATTCAACCACAACGAAGCTCACCGATTGCGATCGCGTTGGAACTCCTTAACAAGTTCAAGTATGACGAGAAGTTCTAATAAAATTGAGACGTTAAAACTCTTCACATCGCACGGTATGTTTTGGTTTGAGCAAATCGAGTTTTGGAGTAGATACCTATTGAGAAACTTACAGCAGGAATTACTAAATTTTATCGTATCCACATACTGTATATTTTGATATAGTAACTCAGATACCATCTTCATTTAGTCTTTTGGGCCTTCCTTTTGTTTTCATTTATCCTGTATGGGTTAAGGTATTCTTTTAAATATCTTATCTCATTGTCTCATTATTTTGGCACGTCCTAACTATTTTAACTGTCCTACCTGTACATTAACCTCTACTGATTGTGTTCTTGATGTCTTTTTGATATTTCTTCAATAGTACGAATAATTATTACCTATAAGAATAATCAGAATAAACCTCATAGACGAGGTTGTAGATGTTGGTTCTACACTTTAAGGTGAAATCCGAACCACGTCACAAATAAATTTGTATTTGGGCAATATTCAAACTTTGAGACTTCAATCCAAAGTCCGACTACAAAGTTTGTAAATAAAATTTTTTTAATCTTATCGAGTTTACGTTTTCCTTTAATTTTTCTGGGAAATTTTGTTTCCTCACTTTGAACCTTTCACTTTTATTTCTTATCTCATCGAGTTTAGTTTTTTATTCAGTTTAAATCGTTTTCTACGTTAAACTCGATTAATCCTTTTCCATTATTGATTCTAATTTGTTCTCTTCGGCCCATCCATTCTTCTATACTTATCTCTGTTATTGTTCCTATACTTCCATTAAATTCTTGCATTATTATAACAAAGTTATTATATTTCTTTATATCTATTTTCTCTTCCATTTCTACGTAATCAACGGGTGTGGCTCATTTAATCCACCTGCACTGAAGCAAGCTAGCTTATTGTACCCTGTCCTGTATCGTATCGTCCGTCCAAGATTGATTGTGAGGTGGAGACCTATCAGATAGATCTCGATGACTACCTCGGTCACCAACAGTGTAGATGTCCTCTGGAAGGCCAAGCTTTAAGAAATTCTGTTCGGTTCGGCTTGCGCTGCGGGTCCATCTGTCGGCGATTCGAACCCAGAATTTCCGCTCTGAATTCAACCAGCGAATATTAAAATTTTAATTTTTAATTATAAATATTACATAAATAAATTATTGATGCAAAGTAAAGCATTAGGTCAGGTTCCGTATGGACGCTTCCTGTTTTCAGCATCGATGCTTAAGCAGTAAATTATACAATTTTTCTTGTTATACTCATGAGAACGATTGATAAGCAATCCACTAGTGGAACAGCGAAATAAACATGTAACCACTCAAACATAACGCGCCCTATATGGTCATACTCAGACCTACATACAGACAGACATAACAGAAAAATGATTTCCGCTGTACTAGATTATATTTTAAGCCTCATTCGCATTTTTAATTTTCTGACTGAAAAGGAGGGGGTAGGGTGCTATTTTTTCATTTAGGAAACATTAGTGACATATTTAGTTTTAAAATGGTTCATCAATCTACGGCCCACAAGCCAATTTCTCAACTTAACTTTTATTATGTTGGGGTGGGCCTACCTCCTACCTACAACAAACTATTTTTTTGTAGCTTTCACATTTAGTTAATTATCCCGATTTATTAATTTGTAATGTAGCAACATTAATCAATAATTTTTATCTGCAAATTTAAATTAAAATTTATCTTTAGGAACTGCAAAAAATTAAGTGGGTACTAAGTAGTTTTGGTTTTAAATTTTAAAATTAGATTCACAATATAAATTTTGCACCATCATCTTCTTAAGGTGGCCGAGAAGTCCGAATAGCAAACTAAATCTGTTTGGTGTCGCTACTGTAGCGGCAAATTCATTTTTCGCATTAAAATAGGTTTGTGGCAAAAATTTATTATCCTAGAAGCTTAGGGGCTGAAATTACTCAAAGCAGGTAGCAATCCTTTTCTTTAGGGACACAATAGGTAATTTTACATTTTACCGTAAATACATCTTAAATTTTGTAACATATTTTTATTCTAAACTGTGCTGTTTCAAATAATTTACTAGAAATATGCCTAAATGAAAGGATTTTACAATTGAAACGCGCGGTACCATTGCATTACAATTTATAAGGTGGGAAAATACTTTTAAGCTCTAGTGTTGTAAACATGCTAATTCATTAAAAGTAAATCACCTTTATTGATTGTGATGACGAAGTAATAATTAAGATATTTTAAAATATAGAGTTATAAATAAATTAAATAACAATTAAATTAAATATTATATTATTCTGACGAAGGGCGTACACATGTCTAAAATACAAGTACTAATTTGCAGAACACAATGTATGTAGAGTTCATCTAAAGTTAGATAATTGGGCGGAGCCAATTTCTTGCACAGTAGAAGTGGTGAGAGAACGTGCCAGTGCCGTTCTCATTAATTTCATTTTCAATAATAACTAACAAGCAATTTCAAAAATTATTTATTTTCATATTTACACTAACGAACATACGAAAAATGTTACCAGATGCGAGCAAATAACATCTTGGTTGAAGTATTCGAGCGATTTGGCGGATACTACTCTTGCTTATTTTCATCATTTTCAGAATCAAAACACAGCTACTAGCTCATTTCGTTTTCCCCAGTCAAGTTGTGACAGTGAGTAGTTTTTCTTTTTTTTATGACTAAACCGAAAATACTAGCTGTCCGACGATTTTTTCTCTCTGTGATAAAGAGCTCAGAGTCATTGATATGTGTGTTATGTTATTTATTTCCAGGACGTTACAAAAATTAAAATAATTGCTAGCATTGCACAATTTTTATACATTTTTTTATGTAAACACGCTAAAGGAAATTGATTTATTTATTGGAATACCACGTTATCCGAAAATTAGAATGTGGGAAACTCCCCCCCCCCCTCCAGTCTTAGTTTTCGAATAATAATTATGCTTCTATAGAAAACTTCTATAATATAGGATATAAATAAATTACATAAAACACAAATTATTCAATGTAACACTGGATATAATTAATTATAATATAATTCTTCTTCTTCAGCCCATTCTAGTCCACTCCTTAGCTAAGCGACACCTTTAAGGATAGGTGGTGCAAACGGGCATTATACTAATAGTAATAATAACTATGATAAGAACAATTCAACAAGTAAAAATACTTATTCTATAAGTATCATACTATGTTATAATTATCGTGCTCCCTCATAACCCCCCCCCCATGACTAATGTCTATAATTATTTTTTTTGAACTGGAAAGGTTTGGGGAGTGACAGGATCGGGATGAATTTTTTATTTTGATATATGCACTAAACCGGTGGTCCGAAAAATCTGAATTTTGAGGTCCCCCTAGGCCTCATGCGCCTCTTTGGAAATCCGCCTCTGACAATGGGCCCGATTTAGATTCCTAAGTACGTGTGAGTTTATCGTTTATCTTATACATTATTATACAATAAATCCAGAATCCAAAAGGATTTTGAATTTTTAAAATCAAATTTTAAAACACAATTTAATTTAATTTTGCTTTTCTTTCTCTAACTTATAATTAATAGTTTGTGTTTTTTAAATACAGTAGACTCGCGTTAACGTGAACAACAAAAATTAACCTGAATAATATTATAAAAAATCGTTAAATAATACAACTTTAAGTGTTTTTTGTTCTTTATAATCCTTTATTATCCTTTATTATAAAGAACAAAAGACACTTAAAGTTGTGTTATTTAACGAATTTTTATAATATTATTCAGGTTAATTTTTGTTGTTCACATTAACGCGAGTCTACTGTATCTTAACTGAATAGATTTATTACAATTATTGTAATAGTAGTTGCAACCGTACCTAAAAAAAATTTGGGTATATTCTTAGGTATATATTGTGTGCTCCCTTATACCTGGAAGGATATTACCGTAAATTTTTAAAATTAGATCTGCACTGTTGGTTGCCTACATATATGTGTTATTAGAAAGATTTCAAGACATTTTCTATTCGACACAAAACTCAAAAAATAGAAAATTTTAACATACCGACTTTGTGAAATATTGTTCTTCAAGGTTTCCGCTACAACTAGAATCCAAATTTGGGCTTTCAAAATTTACGATGAAAGAAATATTTGTAAAAACCAATTTGTAATATCAAACTTAGGCTTTCTGATACTGTTTTTAGAATTTCTTCAACTTTATTCGTTTTTGAGATTTGTGTCGAACAAGAAAAACGAATTTCTCGGCCACCTTAAGAAAGTAATGAACATGAACGAACCAACCAACTTTCATACTGTTAGGAATTGAGATCGGCTAATTTATTTGCTAATACAATAGGAATTTTGTTGCAATTTCATTGTCAGGTCCGGATAAAAGGCCAGGTCAGGACGAATTTATATATTGTATTTAGCTGTTTATGGAGCCCATCCGCGAGGAATAATTAACTTGTATAAGCCAGTCAAGGATATTGAGATGTTAAAAATCGAAGATGTGTTTCATTTTTTTACAACTTCCTGCGAATATGTGGAGATTCCAACTTTTATATAAAATAACTTTTTGTAGGCGAAGAATTGGATAATTTAATAAGAAACGTGGGTTTTCATGGGGGTTAGTGTGTCATCACGTACTGAGTTGATGTAATTTGAACAATATTTCTGAAGTAAACATTGCTTCTGTACATTTTTCAAAAAGATGTTTTCTGTTTATTTGATTTAATGTAATATTTTTCACGATTATACTTTTTACAGAGGAAAACAACTGCGAAAAAAGATGATGGAGAAAATAAAAAAA
Source organism: Rhagonycha lutea (assembly GCA_958510855.1). Lineage (NCBI taxonomy): Eukaryota > Metazoa > Arthropoda > Insecta > Coleoptera > Cantharidae > Rhagonycha > Rhagonycha lutea. The sequence goes on along the minus strand of OY294040.1, from coordinate 12,638,178 downwards.
CCGCTGCCAATGGATTGAATTTATTTGATGAGGAGGATGACAACGATGTAAAAAGGATAGCAGCTGAAATGGAGGCCAAATATGTAAACACATATTTCCATTTTGTAATTATTTCTTACATTTAAATGTTTCTTCTTTAAGGGTGAAAATAAAAAGCGAAAACGTAAGAAAGATGATTATGCCGATATTGGTATGGGTTATGATGAATCAGATTCATTTATTGATAACACAGACGGCTATGATGAAATTATTCCTAAAAATGTTACTACGTTACACGGCGGTTTTTATATTAATTGCGGGGCATTAGAATTTAAAGCCGACGAAAATTTAAGTTCTAATAATTCGAGTTCTTCCGAAGAAAGTGACGACGATGATGATGAAGAAGAAGAAGCAGCAGCTGAGAAGTCTGAGAAGTTAACTGCGCCGGCGCGTGTTGTAAGTGTTTCAGATTAATCTTCTCTGAATAGATTTAATCTTACTTACATTTTAGCGAAAATTGGAATCTTCCACTGAATCGGAAAATGAAACGACAACGAATACAAATAATCTAGAAAGAAAGAAACACTTGATGAAGGTGGTTACAATTTATTTTACTGATATTTATGTAAGTTTTTTTTTTTTTTTTAGAAGCAAAAGTTGATGATGAGTAATACCACAGTTATGCAGAAAGCAATAAAGAAGAGGTTATTTAGTCACGACAAAATTAAACAATATAAGAGAAACAAAACTGAAGAATATAAAAAAACTGTTCGCGAGTTGTTGAAAGAGAGAAGAGACGATGTGGTTGTTTCTTGTTCTGTCGAAGACGATAAGAAAGTCGAACCAACGTCAGTATCTATATTAAAGGAAAATAAGAAGCCAGTTGTTTTGGCTTCTGTTGATAACGTAATAGAATCAGTAATAAGTAAAACCATTCAAAATAAAATCGAACAGTGTCATAATGAAATAGTTAAGACTAATAGTGAACCTCACAGTTCTAATGAGGTAGTAATAAATAATAAAGTAGATGTTGGTGATGTAAAAAGTGTAGAAATCGTTCAGCTGCCGCAAAATCTTCCTTCTGATATTGTAGAAATTATAGAAAGCATAAAAAAAGCGGCAGCTAATAGTACAGAAGGCAAGGTCAAGTTCTTCACGGGACACGTTAACACCATGCTTTTGAAGTAAGTGGTTTATATATTTTTTAAAAGGGGGTCAAACAAAAGGCGATGAAATTTTTTTAAATTTACTTTTTATTTTATAATTTCAGAAATTTATTTGCCTGGAACAAAATTCATTATTAAATGTGCCAATCAAATTTTGGTTTCGATATCCACACCAATTTTAGACTTAATTTAACCGTGACCATTCCGTAGAAAATTTGGGGAGTATAAAAAAACTTGATGTATTTGATGAAATTAATGGTCACAATTTTGAGTTTGTTGAAATACGACAATATTGTTTGGAAAGGTACTTAAAAATCAAAATTTCTTGATTCCTTCGAAGCAAAATATTGTCGTATTTCAACAAATACATAAGTTTGAGCAAATATTATCGGTTAATATTTATTTAAATACGACAATATTGCTTCGAGAGGTAATTAAAAATCACAATTTCTTGATTCCTTTGAAGCAATATTGTCGTATTTTAACAAATACACAAGATTGAGCAAATTTTATAGGTTGATATTTGCTTACACTTATGTATTTGTTGAAATACGACAATATTGTTTCGAAAAGTAATTAAAAATCAAAATTTCTGGATCCCTTTATCTTCCCTTTCTTTAATTCAGAAAGTTTCAAATTGCAGTCAAGATTAGCCAATACTTCCGGCATTACAGCCGCCCATTCAGACAACTCTGCAAGGCTAAGTACCATGCAATGTCGCAAGGTTAAAGCTGGACTTTAATCAACCTGTATTTGAATCAGAAGGCTGGCCAGAAGTATTGGTTAATCTGATTGCAATTGATGCTTTCTAAATTAAAGTTGGAAATAATGTAGTTTTGAAATAACTTCGAATTTTATAAGACGGTTTAATCCCGAAAGAATTGATTTAGAATTTGGTTGAAATCTCTCAGCTGAAACCTGCATGACGCGCATGAGTGGATTAACTAGATTCTCTTCATCTCAAAAACTTCCTTTATAAAAAATAACGGATTATTGTATGGTAATTCAAAATAGAAATGGATAAAACGCCTGAGCCAATGAACAGGAAGCAGACCAGTACCTACAAACTGATAATGGGGGGGAAAGAATTAAAATATGTAATTATGTTACTATTTACTTTTTCAAATGGAAAAGTCACAATTGATTTAATGGTCTAAAATTAGTTGAATATCAGGGCTAAAAATATATCGAAATTGATTGGCCAAAAAACTGGTTACTAATTATGTTTCTTTTACTTTTAGTTTAGAATCTAAGTGTAAATGTTTAGGTAAACATTCGAGATTAAAAGTGTATGAACATTTGGCGCCTTTTGTTAAATGTAGGAAAGAGACGCTCATAAAGCGTGCTAAAAATTTATGTGTCATAGAAGAACAGAAAAAAATTAAAAATTTGTTAGAAAGGTTTGTTTTCCATTCCTCGGACAAGAAAAATGCTTATTTGTATTTTTTTTTAGATTAAAGATTATAGTTTCTCAAACAATGCCAGATTTGGTTAAAAATTATGAGAAAGAAACGAGCTTGGTGTTGCAGAAAAAGTAAGTTTTCAATTTAATTTTTGTTAAATTAGTAGGGCTGTCTCCTAAATTCAAGTTTGCATGCATCCTTCTTGATTTTACTCAATTACAGAATTCATCAGCATACTTTTAATAATCTTGCCTAATACAGGGTGGCGCGCAGCAGTTGCATGGATTTGAAAATGGAATAAAACGCAGACTGTTACAAAAGGATCAAATTTTTTATTTTTCTTCTTTCAGGAACATGGGAAATTTAAGTTTACACGGTTTTGAACAAAGTATCAGCCAAATGGCGCCCCTCACACTCCAAACACTGAGTAAGCCTTTTTCTGAAGTTTTTGTGCACTCTTTGAAGCATTGCCACAGGAATGTCGGCGATTTGTTTTTTAAGGGCGGGGCGATCGTTCTAAACAAAGTATTTTAGATATCACCACAGTGTCTGCGCACAAAAAACACTTTCTTTCACGGACCACTCCATTATGGTGACTTACATCGCGTGGAACATAAACTTCGCTTTCCAACCGTGTAGCACCAGGAAGGGAGCAATTCCCTCTTATAATCCATGCATCTACCGCGCGTCGCCCTGTATTTCTCACAGACAGATCATTTTTGTTATGTAAACCTTTTTTCTTGCCAACAGTGAACAATATTTAATGTTGTATTTTATATTTCAGGTTTTCAGCGCAAGGGGACGAGGCGAGTAAGAGTCTAAGGATGCCAAAACGTCAGTTTTTATGGAACGAGGAAGCCAAGTATGTAAAAGTTAAATCCTAGGAATTTCCATTTATATGTTTTTTTTTTATTACAGAAAATTGTTGAGGGATGTAATGACATTGCAAAAGAAGTGTTTCTTGTTAGAAGGCAAACAGAAGGAATTGATCGAGACTCATTTGTCAGATTTTCTTAAAAGTGATGTACTTACAATATGGCCAGAAGGTTGGATGTCCCTCAATAACTTGTTAAAGTATTGCAGTAGTATTTTGGATATAAAAAAGAAAATTCCTATTGTTCCAAAGAAACAAACTACCGAACCACCTTCCACAGCTTCCATTGCTTCTATTGTCACAACTCCATCAAACATTATTTCTGCAAATTCTGCGGTTACGATCACACCTGTTACCACTCCGGCAACCCCAAAGATTAGTGTTTTGCCTGATGAAGTGTTGTTTAGTAAAACTAATATAAATAAAGCGCCACCTGACGTTGGAAGTGCGAAATACGTTCCTATTAGTAATAAAACCGAGGTTCCGGATGTAATACTCATCGAAGAGTCACCTTCCAAAGAGAAAACTATTGACAGGGATAAAGACATATTCCAAATCATAGATTTAACGGATCCGTCAAATCGAAAAACTCTACCGAAACCTAAGTTTTACAACTCACCGCCAAAGCAACCTAAACCAAAAGAGCCCCCCACTTCTTTCGAACGTCCAACGTCTCACGGTAAAGAAGAAATGAACTGTTCTTCTGCTATAACACAAATTATTGCTGATTCGTTACGACAAAACACTTCCAGCAACATATCGAAAAGTAATACGCTTATATCGGAACATAATAAAAAGTTTTCAAACGCGAGTTCATCAAACGATTACGTGAGGACGTTTCAAAATAGCGATGGTGACGATATTATGAAAGTAATGGAAGATTTGAAGGTGTTGCAGAAAATGTCTTCTCCAATAAAGATTGAATCGACAAATTCGTCTCCCGTTTCGGTTATAGCTTACAACAAAAGTTCTTCTCATGATCCAAATGTAACAGCAGCCAATCAACCAACCCCACTGCATAGGAGTAGCAGTTTTCAAGATGCCTTTCAGAAAAAATTTATTCCAGACTTTTTAAAAGCTACTCAAAACTCTTCGGCGACCACGTCCACTTCTAAACAACAGGGAAACGGATCTAATAGGTGCAAATAAATAAAATAAAATATTGTTTCTGTCGTTATTCATTGTGTTTACATTTTAGTTTATATAAATATAACAATAGCACCAGTATAAAGAATAACGAGAGGTATTTGCAGGTAATTTTATCCAATTGTTTTATGTAGTTACTTCAGAAACTTTTTATATTTAACTAATTTTCGTTTCTATCTTGTAATTTTAGATTGTTATCTGTGATGTTTATTAAAATTATTATTTTTTATTTGAAAAAAATTAAAAGCACATTTTTGTTTTAAAATTCAAGTCACAAATTTATTCCAAATTATTGCAGTAGCGTAGCTATAATTAGGAAATATGTTAAAAAAGAAGTCTTGACAAAACGTTTTCGAGGTGGGAGGTAAATTTTGGAGACGCCCCGGGCAAAAGTTCTAGCTACGCCACTGAATAATTGGACCAGTTATATTAGACCAGTCTAAATTAATCAGTAAAAACTTCAATTATGATAACTAAAGTTGGATCTGGGGCACTATAACTGGGATTGCTTTTGCATTGAAAAGTTAACCATGAAGCTTTCACATCATCTTAGGATCTCAAAAAATACTTTCTATGAAGCATTTGGGTTTGATTTGATAATTAAACGTGTAAATCTATCAAAAACAGAATTTTAAAAGTACAAATGAACCTATAAGATGTGTTATTTAGGATAACCTTATTAATTTAATGGTTTTATTTGGTAACTAATAAATTAACCATCCAGATGCGTTATTTAACGCAAAATTCAATTCAAGTGGCCATTCACAACTACCATAAACATAAAAAGTTGAAACATTTGAACTTTTATTTTTTAAATTTATGCATGGGTCATCCTAATACAAAAGCCATACGTCAAATATAATATAGTTGAAATATTTCAACTTTAATTTTTACGTTTTACCAGTTATGTCCATTGAAAATGGCCACTAAGGGAGCATATGCCGTGCATTTAGCTCGGTGCGCGCATGCGCCGTTACTTTCTGCGTCGACGGATCTTATCTGATGAGTAGAGAGCGGATTTATATGTAACAACAGACCCGTCTTAAGGTAACATCCCATAAACAATTGGTTAAGAAAAATTTATTACCAATAGAAAACATTTTAAATTTTAAACATTTTAAATTGGTTAGAAAAATTTATTACCAATAGAAAACATTTTAAATTTTTCTTAACCAATTGTTTATGGGATGTTACCTTAAGACGGGTCTGTTGTTAAAAAATTTATTACCAATAGAAAACATTTTAAATTTTTCTTAACCAATTGTTTATGGGATGTTACCTTAAGACGGGTTTGTTGTTACATATAAATCCGCTCTCTACTGATGAGTGTACACCACTTACGTGCATGAATGGATTAACGAGATTCTCTTTATCGACCGCTCACTCGCTGACCCGGAAAACTATTTTAAAAAGAAGAGCACAGGTTAACAAATAACGCAAGTTCTGATAGGTTTATAAAAGTAAGAGCTTAGGTTATTTGTTATGTATTTTTTATTGTTTGAGTACTGTTGATTAATATGAATGAACGTTCGAAAAAAAATATAAGTAAATCAATTTCCTTTAGTGTGTTCACATAAAAAAGTGTTGAAAGATTGTGAAATAATGACATAAAACACAAATTATTTAATGTAGCACTAGATATTCCTCAAGAATTAAATTTTTTTAAATTATGAATTAACTCTTCCATATTATATTACATTAAAGGAACTTTAATTTTTGAATTTTCAAAATCTTGTGAATCTTAAAAGGGGGATAAAAATCTCAAAAATATCTACACCTCAAATATAGAAGAAGTCTTCAAAAATAATAATCTTAGAAAGTATTTTTGACGTCATAAGATGATTTGTGATTTTTGTGTATGCACAAAAATCCTCGAAATTGAGCACTTTGGGAGACCGTCGGATTTTGTGGTCAAGTTGTTTATGTTTGTAGATAATTTTATGTTCTTGCTTAGTTTTCAAGATTTTATGTGATTTTCAAAAAACTACAAGTCTGGTTTTTGGGTATAACTTCCCTAGCATTTTAACTTTTACGTTCAAAATCCATCCCAGATCTCGGTTTTTATAGTGGTTGCAGCTTATTTATTAAATTTAACTTTGAATTGAATAGAATTAATTAATTTGGAGGTTAAGGCCCCTAAATAGGTCTATTAAAGATAAAATAGGTAAATTTTTATTTAAGTTGGTAACATAAAATTTTGAAAAAAAAAAATTTAAATTGACTTGAAACTAAAATTAAATAACACGAATTAATAAATTTTAATTTTTAATGCAGAATGTATTTTTGCAGAATAACACCAATAATAACTACGCTCAACAAATTTATAATAAATTAAAAACACAGCAAAGTGTGGAAGATTCGTTAGATTTGCTGTTTGGTAATTTTTTAAGTAATGATCGTAACCATTCGAGGACAGGTGGGTCTTCATCACCATTTCAGTAAAGTAATTAATTATTTTCTAATTGTTTTAGGTAATTCAAAATCAAACGCTCCCCACAAATAACATCAGTTGTACGTAATATAGAATGTCTGCTACTGCCAATTTTAATTGTATAGGTCCCATAATATATATTTAAGTTGTTGTATTTTTGTATATATATTTTGAAGATTATGTAAAAAATCATTCCTCCATTGTTTGTTTTTAAATTTATTATTGTAAATAGTTTATTATTTTTTCTTGTAATTTTGTAATTGAATTGTGATTGAAAATAATGTGATAAATTATTTAAATTTGGCGCGAGTTATTTTCAAACCTGGTGACTAACCTTTTCCCCTAGAAACCAGTCGATTCCCCCATGTCAGTTTAGTTGCGTTGGATTGTGGTTCTTGTACCAATTTGTTAATTTTGCTCGTTATTGATTTATTTTAAATTTGTGCTCTTGAAAAAGGAAAATCGTGTTTAATTTATGGTAAGACAAATTTAAGATATTTACTTTGAAAATTATTAACAATGATTCGATTATGTGGGTCAACTTTTAAATTAATAATATTAACAGTAGTAAATCGCCCCCTCAATTCTTATTTGTTTTAACATTTCTTATTTAATTAAACAACTAGTAAATTTACATAATATTAAGGCATTTTTGTCGAAAATCTATTACCCATCTGATTTGATTTCATTGACCTATAGTCGTCAATTTGGGGGTGTGTAATAATTTTCAAAATAAAGAATCTGTTAAAAAACCAAAATATTGAATTAAATAAATATTTATTTTAAAACATTTTTGAATTGTGTTAATTTTGAGTAAAGTATCACTTGCTAATTGAGTTAATATCAATTGAGGACAACTTGGCGTTAATTTGTGTTCCAGTTTTGCTTCTCTTCCTTGAAGTTTTAAGTTAACAATTTAGCAAAGTGCGTGAAGTTAAAATTCAGACGAAAGTGTAAATTTCTTCAACCCTCTTGGGCCATCATTCGAGGTTACTAAATTATTAAAATTTTGTTAAAAGTATCCACTAAATGGGAAAACATTTTCTTTTGCAAGCATTTTATTTTGAAACTTGCAATGCTCTTATTTTTTGACGGTGCATTTGGGGTTAATATTCAAAATTTAGGCTAATGCAATTAACATTTTTTTATAGGTATTTGAAATGGTAATTTTCTTATCATGTAAGACAGGTGTCTGATTATAATGAACTTATGTAGATCAGCACTGATCTAGATCATGGAATTTAAGGTGTTAACTGCATCCTGCTTAGTATTTAACAAATTTTATTTTTAGAGCATTTAGTTAAAGAACATTTTTCTAAAATAGCCACCATAGGCGGAGTAAGACTTAAATTTAGGGGGCGCTCAAGCAGCGGCGGTGCAAGAATAGCTGGGGCCCGTAACACGGTGTAGAAACTTCATAGGAAAATATTAGACCCTGATTTTAATGGTATTTTAGTTGTCGGATTTTCTTAAGATGGCGCTGTTTCAATATTTATTTAGAAAAGTAAACAATACCATAACATTATATCATAAAATATCCTATAAGTTGGAATTGTAAGACGATTAATAAATTATAATAGTGAAAAATAGTTAAATTGAATGGAAATATAGTGGAATAATTTAGTTTAGTCTGATTTAGTTGACCCATGACACCCAGGGGGCGCAACGAAAAGACAGTACAAGACTGTCTAAAATTTTAACATGGAAGTTTCCCTTCTATTGTAATCTTTTATTCTATGGCCCGTAAGCAAATATACAAAACGGGCCCCTAAAAAAAAAAGGTTGTAAGTTTTTTGCTTGCATGAAAGATGGGGTGGTAGGGCCCCTTATGGTCCCGGGCCCCTAAGCATTGCTTATAGTAGCTTACTTATATCACCGCCACTGCGCTCAAGACTTCTCCACGAATGTCTAAATATTATAAAACCTAAACTTCATATCTAGGCCCTAAGCTCCCAACCCCGCCTATGTGCAATACATCTTAGGGTGTGTTCCACTTAAAGCCTACGACGGACGACCGCGGCGTGGTTCCGTGGTTCTTTGATTGGACTGACGATCGACCTTGGTTGTCGTGGGCTAAGTGGAATGCTCCCTTACATTATTGTAATGGTACAATCAAGTGATATTCAAACTGTTCCGCGTATCGACCTGGATTCTTTGAACAATTTTCGAGGGTTCCGCAAAAGAAGCAATTATTTGTAAAACTCAAAATAAGAACTTACCATAGTGGCGGAAAGCTTTCTGGCCTTAAGTATTATAAAGATTTTGGTGAATTGATTTCAGTACAATTTTTCTTGAAAGAAAATAATCAATACTACTTACAACTCTAGAAGTTTCTAGAAATTTGACGAAGTTAAATGGGCTAAACTCTGCCCAAGAGTTTTAACCCAAGTTGAAGCTGTTCAAGGGTGAACAGTAGAATGCATAGTTTGTGTAGGTAGGGGTAGAGTGGGGCGAAACCGCCAGTTTTTTTGTTGTCGAGCTGTAGAGCACGTATTTTTTAAGCTATCGTCAAGTGCCAGCCCATTTTGGAAAGCTTGATTCTTTGGCTACAAAATCGCCATGGAACACTTTCGTGTAACTTGTGTCCGTGCTGAGCTACAGTCGTTCTACCAAAACCTCTCTTCTACCACCCCCTGGGGCGAAAAAGCCAGTCGCTTTATGGGACAGAAAATACCACAAAAGTTGTGCTAATCGCAGTTTATTGATTCAAAAAGTTTTTATTTATGTCCAATAGTGAATTAAGAGTATGAAAAACATTATATGAGTTGGCCAATGTCGAAAATATGCGGCCCAAAAATCATGAAATGAAAAATAAGAGAAAATTATTGTTCTTCAGCTTCTTCGTCGTATTCGTCGTCTACATCCATGTCTTCTTCGTACGGATCAATTAGGCAGTGGGCACACTTGTAAATTATGACTTTTCCGCAGCATTTACGGTGCTTGGCTTTTTCGCCCCACCACCACTTTTTTAAGAAAATCACGATACACGAATCAAATGCGAAAAATATCGAGAAACCAACTAAATATTCGTGTTCAGCACCCTTTCTTCATAAGAAAACACTCACCGGATTTTGTGTGTGTGTAGTTTGAATGCACTTTATTCAACAAAGAAAGCAGAGAAAATATTTTCCTTGAACTCGTTTTTTCACGACTGACGCTCTACAAACTACGCCATGACAGCTCCGACAGTGAACTGACTGCCATCGCTGCGGACTATCATGGCGACTCTACATTACCGTAGACGCGAGATTTGAAATATTTTTCTTGAAATGACATTCAATTGGCTTTTTCGCCCCATGGCTTTTTCGCCCCACTCTACCCCTACTATAAGTTCAAATGGATTTTATTAATTAGACAGAATTGTTTTGTACGATAATGGAGTATTTGATTCCACAACTCTTTTTGCTCATCTCGTACATACCCTCAATTTCATAAAACTTTTAACAATCTGTTAAAGTTAACGGATGAAATATATTTGTCTGTTAGTACTAAAGGACGATTTCTATTGGTTAGTTAAATTTAACGCGTTGTTAAAAGTTTTACGAAATTGGGGATAGTCACAATCTTGACAGGAATTTGATAAGCTGATCCACTCTGGGGTCCATTAGAGGTGAAAACCGCGGTGTTTGAAATTAACCTCAGATTCTGGCCAGGATACCCATGATCAAATTTGATATTTGGAATTCGTTTAAGGACCGAAATGAATTTTAAAATGAAAGTTTTCTATTTTAATAAAGTTAGAGTTATTTGTTATTTATCAACCTTTTGCATTTTTGTCTGAAGCTATTTTTCTATATGTATTCCTCTATGATGTAACACAAACTGCCCTCTAAAAACGCAACCCCTAATGGGAGGAATGCCTAAAAAACAGATTAGCTAAAATACAGAGTAGCTCTTCAGTTTATGATGCTACGCCAAAAAAACTGTTTGTCCTTTGAAGAAAAACATTCAGATATCCAATTTTCCACTTCCTCGGCTGTTTTGAAGTGCTGCTTTTTACGTGCGTGTCCCATTCATAACAGCAAATGGTAATCAGAAGCAGCCAAGTCTGGCGAGTAAAGCGGATGGGGTAACAAATCCCATCAGCCAAGTGATTTCAACGTATCCTAGACCGGTTTTGCTTTGTATGATGACGGTGCGTTGTCGTGGAGGCAAAATTACCTTCCTGGTGCCTTCTAGCTCATTCTGGTCGTTTTTAGATCAAAGTATGGTTCAAATTGATCATTTGTTGCCGGTAGCAATTAGCATTAACGGTTTCACCGGGTTTTAGGTGTCTTTAAACTTTCCCAGTTGTCCATCAAAATCAATATTTTTTAAAGCGTTCAAACCAGTCTTTGCAAGTTGTTTTCGATGGAGCATACTCACCATAAGTTTCTTGAAACAATCTATGTGCTTGAAATGAAAACAAAAAAGTAATGATATCCGCAAATACGCCTTATTTGGCACGAAATACTTTCGTAGGAGCTAGGGAAAGTTTACAACAATAATACAGAACACCAACGTCTTCCAATCGCCTGACGTGCGGCTTCGAAGATGAACATGGTTATACGGAAGGACCTGACCATAAAACGCGATAAAAACTGCACAAGATGAATTGTAACCGTTGAGTGAGCAGCTGTTATAACAAATTTGGCTCTTCTAAACAAAACGGAAGTTACAGATAAGACATTGGTTCTTGGAATGTAAAGAAACTCAGGCAGAAAATCATACAGGTCGAGTATGGTTGAATAAGGTCGTAAAATTTGCACATCACAACCACGAATGAGCAGCGAACAAAAAAATAGACTGGCCAGATGGTTAAAAACCACATACCAAATTTCACAAATGTTAAAATCAGGTAGTAATGGTGGGTGACGTCACAACGTCATCGAAGTGGAAAACATAACCCATTTTTCACACTCAAATATCGAAATTAAAACTGATGTAAAATTGAGTAATACATCAACGTGACCTTGCGATCGCTTACCCGGGCCAGACTGACTACCTGATTAGAGCACCGCCGCATCCATACCAGCTTATTGCACCGAGCGAGGTCGTATAGCAAATATTCGCATACAAATCATACAATAAATGTATTCCAGGTGAAATGTATAAATATAGGACCGGCGTAAGGAAAATGAATGAAAATAATTTAAGGAGGAACTTCAACTAATTTGCCTTCTAACGGGTGACAACTAGAAAATTGCACAAACTTTGATGGTTAACAAAATATTTAGTTTTTATTCAAAACAATTCAATCATGGCTCAAATTATTCCACCTAATATCCTTTTTTAGAAAATATTAATGTACTTGGTCAAATGGTCAAAAAACCCTTATCAGCCACACTGCGTAACGAAGTCGAGATGCGTTCACATGCCCTCTGTACACGTGATTTGTCCTAATTTCTAATGCATAATCGGATTTTATTGATGAGTTCATTGGTATTTTTCGCTTTCCAGTTGTTCTTATATACTTCGGCATTTAGAGCTCCAAAAAAATCCTCAATAGGACGGCACTGTGGTAAGTTTGTGGGATTGTGCAGTTTGGGTACAAATTTTATCGAATTCAGTTGGAGAAACTCCAATGTCTTTTTTGCATAGTGGGACGATGCTTTGTCTGGCCAAAATACATAATTATCATCCCCATGATGTGCCTTTAAAAATGGAATCAAAATTTTCTTCAAGCACTCGTTTTGATACACTGCTTGATTGATTGCAATCCCACTTGGCTTGAACCAAGGCTTTGAAATACCCTTCTCTGATATTGCAATATATAACATTACCTTCGGCTCAAATTTTGCCTTAAATTTATATCTAACATCGGTATTAGATGTATTCGCGATATTGTCTGTATAAAAAATATCATTTCCAGGTACTTGACTGCGGCTTAATCCAAAATAACTTTCATCTTCCAAAACATAATGATTTCCTTGATAATTTCGGGTTATCCAACGGCATTGTTTTTTCACGGTTAGAATTTGCTCCTCTGTATATTTTGGCGATCTCTGCTTATGCCTTACTTTGATTTCACACCTTTTCAATACTTTTGAAACATATTGCTGTGTGCAATTATATTTTCGGGCGGCATCTCGTTGACTAATATTGTCTTTGTTGTTAAAAAGCGTTTTCAAGCTTACAATGTTCCTATTGGTCATAATTTTAGCTTTACGGCCGGTGCAACCTTCGCGTTTCACTTTCATGTTTTGTAAAATATAGTAAATTGTTCTTTGGGAAATTGATTCCGCTTTAAAATGACTTACAGTAAACTTTTTCCCGAATTTAATATTTGTTTTATAGAACCGTACAATGCGTTCGCGCAGGACTTCTTGTTTCGACGCCATTATTAATACTAATAAAAATTAAAAAAAAAAATTGCTATGCAAAGTCAATAAAGCATATCCAGGGTAATAATTTGTGTTACATAGTCGACTTTGATTTCTCAGTATTTTAAAAGATATGGACCTTTAAAGTTTGTGCAATTTTCTAGTTGTCACCCGTTATTGTAATGTTTTATAAGTATTATAATATCTTTGTATGATTTTTGCAAAACTTTTATTTTCTTCGAGTTAGACCTGCTTTTTCCGAATTTGGATTTAATTCGATTAGCCAAATACTCGGGCTTTGGCATGTAAAAACATGGTTTTTAAATTTTTCTTGTATAATAATAGTGTATAATAATTTTCCGTGGAAGTTGAAGAGATATTAAGATGCGGTTTACGATGATCTTTTTTTGGAATTGATTCAACGATGGTTAAAACTTATATGTATATTCTCGTTCATATTATCTCAAAATCGATTTTATCGTGATAACTATTCTTTCCCTACCAGTATTCTTAGTACTAGAAACTAGAAGGTCATTAATGACGGCCGCATTTTGGTCAAATGTGGTAGTTCGGCGTAAAAAATGCGGAAGTGTCGATGTTACCGGCAATCCGCGAAATCAGTCAATTTGCACAATGCCTAGATAATGTTCACGGTATTGTGCAAATTCACTAGTAATTTAGGCAATCTGCAAATGATCTTTCAGGCAATGTGCACATTGTCTATATTGTTAGTTAATGTGCTTTTTGAAAATTTAACAGACTCACATTGACTAGACATTGTGCGAAATGCGTAAACTAGTAGGGAGAGAAGCTTGCATATTGCCACCGCTTGCAGGTTGCCACCTTAGCTACATTTTGGTATTGGACCAATGTCATAAACTAAACTTTGACTGAAATGGAAACCTAAGGAGGTGTGGTCACTTTTAAACTAGTTCTGGAGCGGACAGAGCCAATAAGACAGTGTGTGTTGAAGAAAGTTGGAAATCTTGTATCTTGAAAATTTAAAAATTGAAATTGTGCTTTTTTTCTGTGCTGATAAATTGAACATTTTTATCGACAAATCAACGTCAATATTTTTTCTGTGTTTCTTTTTCATTCAATTTACATAATCCTAACAAAATTTCAAACATCGGCAATTGCCGGAATCGGCAATTTTTTTTCTGTAAATTAGCGTCAAAATGCAGGTTGCCACCCTTTTCGGCTTGCAAGTTGCTACCTCTCTTTCTTCGCTTGTTTACACTCATATACAAGATTTTATGATTATTTGTTGTCTACAATATTGTTATTGAGTCAAAAGTGAAGTGCTTTTATTGCATTTTACTGATATTTTCGATGATTTTTTTTACATTTCCGTTCGCTCAAAATGTGCTGATATGCGGTTTAGTGTTTGCACTTGCCCTAATTGTGATTCCGATAATGATTTCGAATGATTTCATATCATTTTACAAAATTAAATTTGGAAAATAATTAAATTTCGTTTTTTACATTGCCTAGTCAATGTGAGTCTGTTACATTTTCAAAAAGCACATTAACTAACAATATAGACAATGTGCACATTGCCTGAAAGACCGTAGCCATTTTGCAGATTGCCTAAAGTACTAGTGAATTTGCACAATACCTTACGACTTGGTGGGTTTGCACATTATCTAAGCATTGTGCAAATTGACTGATTTCGCAGATTGCCGGTAACATCGATAATTAAAAAAATACAATTTGATCTTCGGCCTTCCTTCCCATAGGGTGGGGATCGTTACTATACGTGAAAAACATATCCTGCATACATAATGCATTTGGTGAAATAGTTTAAAAAATGTATAAAAAATGTTCCGAATATTATCGGTCTCCCCTTCCTTTAAAAAGAAAATTAAATATAATAGTTATGAATTATTAAAATCGATATTTTAAAATAGGTATAGATTTATATTTTTCGTTTTAAAAGCGTTTAATACAGTTTTAGTTTGTCTAAAAATTATGATATGGTATGTTTACTATCAAGTTGCACTATATCGATCACACTATTATAGGTATAGATTTTGTTTTTTGCCTTTATAAAAGTAAAACTGCATAATTATTTTGGTAATAAAAATAACACCTGGTACGTATCTATAAACATCGTTCAAAAGTGCAAGTAACGATTATAAATTTTGTTTATACGTGACTTTTTGCGTTACTAACAGATAGATCTACAGACAGACTTACAATATACAGTAAAAGTTTTTTGTACATTTTATCCATATAACTGCCTACAAATAGTAATTAGTACTACTATTCTGCGTATCATCCCTCCCAAAAAAGGTTATTCATTGTCAACAAAGATAACTTTTGGACTGGATTAATTTAGTTATAAAAATTTTCTCCAAAATAGCAGTTTGTAAGTGAAAATTAAATTCTACAACAAATTGCGTTAACAGACTTAATGCAGATATCAAGACATTCACTGTGCTATTTAGACATAAAAGATGATATAAATGAATTGTTTCTCAAAATGGTTGCTTTGCTGATGTGAGATAACGCATTCCAGTAATTGTTTCTAAAGAGTTTGAAAGTCCCTGGTATTTGGTATATTGTAATTACTAAGAAAAAAAAAAAAAGTTTTGATGATTGAAAAAATATCCTTAGAAGATGCATAAATATAAAATGAATTGAAAGAGAAAAGTACATTGATAGAAGGCAATTGCCTTGGCTGTTTATTCTTTTCTCCGTTTCAAGACGGGTTTGTATCTTAAATGATATGGTCTTGTACCTTGTAGCAGAAATAAAAATAATATAAAAATACAGAATAAAATATTTGTCTAAATTATTCCACCAGCTTGTTTTTATTGATTTTCATTGTTGAATGATATTATACTGGAACCATTACATTTTATTAAATAAAAAATACTTGCAAAGTTAAATACGATAATAAATTCATATTAACTAAATAAAATTGCACTAATCAATAACGAAAGACGCCCGTAAGTAGTAAGTACATTCCCATAATCCCATACGTAAGGATACCATTCTATACCATAAAATGGAACATTAAATTTAGTATAATAGTATTTTATTTAGTAGTTAGAAAATTTAAATATATACCTACTTGAAAATTATATTTCAAAATTCTGATATAAGGCATAAATTCTGATCTGCGTCGTATGATTCAATTTACGTCTTTTCAGATGAAATAAGTCTGATGGTCTTGCATCGTATGTACAATTTAGCAACAGTAATTTAATATTATCAGCAAAAATATTGCCAAGAAAAACTGATAGTTTTCTGTTTGAAAATTTGGAGGTTGTAGAGTGAGCCAAGTCCATGCTGAACAACGAATTCTATACGTCTGGGTATTTGGTGTTTAATTTTTCTGTCGTGATCCTTATAAACTCGCCTCGAATTTTCAGATTGAAGATCTTGTTGTAAAAATATAAGTTGAGATATACAAAATGTAGTTTAGTTATATATCTGAAGCTCAAGGAAACTGATGAAATATACTCTTATTAAAAAAGTCAATTATGGTGTGCTAATATTTGAAGCTAATTTGACATCGTACAATCTTTTTAGGTTGGCAAAATATGAACTATTTTCATTTAGTTGTTCGGCCTCATTCGGAGGGATTGTGGCAAATCAGATGCGTATATCTATTTCGTAGGATGTAAACGTTTTTAGGGTAGTATAAGATTTTTTTGGTTAATAAATGAATGAACCAATCAGAGGCATGTCTATAGAGATGACACGGAGTAGGAGCGTCCTAGCATATTATTAAAAGTGCGCTATGGTCCTGATAGCATAGTTAAAATTAATTTTAAGTTGAGCATGCCCAGCAGAGGTAAATCCTGATTTCAGGAAAAATAGGTGTAATAAACACCGTTGGGGTAAAACTAGGAGGTTACACAGCCAAATTACTTAGGAAAAACCAGTTTTGTCTTATTACCAAGAAAACTAAGGTTTTATTACCCAAAGAATGATTACGAGCAATAATTCACGTTGCAGCATCACCGCATATAAAAATATTAAGTACCTACATTGCAAATCATTAAATACTAAAATGGATACGGTATTATTGTACTTGTACCATTAGTAAGATATTTAGGAAGATTTACTACCCTGTCATTTGGTTATCGGGTACGGAGAACGATACATGAGACTTCAACGGAATGTTCAAATACTAAAAAGCATACAATAAATTAATTTTTTAAAATGTGGAAAGTTGTCCGAAGACACGAGTAAAAAAGAAAGGTTTGGCTATAAAGTAAATCATATAAAACCACATGAACTATCTTCAAATCGATTTGATTGATATACATTACATTCATAACGGGATGTGATTAAAAGTTTATCGTGACTTACCAAAATGTTTAATTAAATTTATTGATGTTTAAGAATGTACACTTCCATCAATAGGGAGCGCCCATTAATTTTGCTGTTGTAAGAGGTAGTAACCCTTTTTTGAAAGATAATTTTGAAAATTTTTGGCTGCCCGAATTCTAACGGTTCGTAAGATTTTGAAGACTCCAAACAACTTTAAAATAAATAGAAAGAAGTAACTTAGGTAAGAAAAGCTTTCTATCTTCCAATCCTCACCAACTATTCGTATGATTTCCCGGAACCTTTCCTCCAAAACCCGTAGTAATTAATGGACGCTCTATACCAGCGTTTCCCAACTTGGAGGCAATTATTACTTACTCCCATAGTAGTAAAATAGTTATTTCATGAAGGGGGAGATGGAGATCTTTAGAAAAACAAATTGCTCATCGCACCTTTGTGCAACAAGGAATTGCTTTATACATTTTAGAAATTTTAATTTGCATCCTCTATTTCCAAATTGGGAGGCGCGGAGTAGTGCAAAGTCAAGTTACCATATCTTCGTTTTTAACGGGACAATTCTGCTTTGAGGTAGGGTATCCCGTTGTCCCCAAGCATAGCTTTCAGACGCCGAAATGTCCCGTTTAAATAATATGATTAATATCGTAATAATGTAGAACACTAATTTTCTGTCTATCTGTTCGTAACGCACCTATGATTGGGTTGTTGAAAATTTTTCAAAGAACCTACCGATTGGGACATGACAAAAATCTATATATCATTATACTTCTTATAGTCAGGTGCCTGCTGCCGAACAGGCTACCTGGAGCTTCCCGATGGGCTCTCCATGAGTTTAATTAAAACGGCTATTACTTTCGTTTAGTTTCATACTTTATATTTATAAATTATTTAAACGATATAATATAAATATGGAACCAAACAGATTTTTGGAACCTTCTTATCACATTTTTGAAGGCACATCCGGAAAATCCCAGTGGACCAGCACATGCTCGCCTAGCCTCGTGTATCTGACAAAAACCGGTGGCTTTCTTTTCACATTTTCAACTTCAAACGTTACGAACAGACATCTGGGATTTTATATAAAAGATTAGAGACATCAGAAGTAGAAAACTTATGAATAAATTGAATTCTATAATATTTCAACCGAATTATTAAAATTTGGTTTACGTATTCATATGTTTTTCAAGAAAATATCAGAAAATTATAATTTTGGAACTGAAACGAAATCATTATCATTAAAAATATTATATACAATAATGTACTAACGACCCTAATTAGAATCCAATTGACCCTGTAAAGAAAGCCTGGGTGTTTTAGGGTGAAAGACCCCAGCAAGTTTTTGAGACACTATCATCTAGAAATAAAAATATAATAAATAACTAGTTATTATTTAAAAACTTATTTTTGACTACATTTCAAAAGTGTTAATTATTACCATCAGTTTATGATATAACCAAAACCACGTTTTTAATTTTTTTAAAAAGAAACTGAGTTTTACTTTTAAAAGAAATCATGACGGGATAACTGGGTTAAAATCCAGGGTAAGAGAAAAGTTTTATTGTTAAAAAAATTTCGTTGCCGAGATTAACTTTTATTCTATTTTATATTTTACTTTAGATCAAAAGGACACAATACTGTTAACCAACTTTTTGAATTTTATCTGATGACATCATTTGGAGACATACAATTCAGAGCGTGAACAGAACAAATCTGGTTCTTCAAATTTACATTTCCTGAAGTTTTTTAACTAATGTTAGCTAATCTTTTATTTATTGTTTCAAAAATTTGAAAATAGATTTTGGAAGATGAAGTATTGTGTAAATTTTGTGACAGTCGTTCATGCAATTTGTATTGGATTTATTGAAAGGCCAAGGTAAAATCCACAGACCAAAAATATTTTGATAAAATTTTAACAGAGCACACTATCTGCACGGGATGGGATGTAGGTCAAATTTCATCAAGAAGAATATAGGCACAAAAATCAGATCGATTTTTCTTAAAGGTTTATTATGGGTTAGAACATTAGTTTTAGTTTATTTACCCTAGGGTTATGAACTTTGGAATTGATTGTGAATTTGTAACCTTTAATTGGGACACTTTTTTGTCTACTGAAATATCTATGGTCTACGATTTTTCGACCAATCGTTTCCCTCATTTAATCTAAAACGAGGCAATTTACTTTGACTATTAACGGAACTTTCAAGTAATAATGATCAACTTCCTTCAGGAATAATTGACACGATTAACCTGCAAGTGGAATCGATTGATATTTGAATGCAATGGGTGATTTGGTTGTAAATGTAGTAATTTGATTTAGTACTGTTATTGAGGTTTAATAATAATTGGAGATAACATATTTCCAATAAAGTGCGTTGGCGAATGAATGAATATATTGGAATTTCATAACTGGGATTAAACTGGGTTGTTTATATTTGCCCGATTTGTTCTTGGAGTGTTCTTTTATGTTGAAGTAATTGATAGGTGAAAAAGAAGTGTAGAAAAATTTTATTTGACTATCGCCCAGCGTTCTGATGCGACTCTTTTCAATGCGCTATGAGGCTGTGGAAAATCGAAAAATCAATAGTAGGTCGGGGGTGCGCGGGTTAGACGGCGTCGCGCCGGCACCGTCAGCGTCACTTCCCATTTTTTCTCTTACACAAGTGGTAGTATTACGCCTGTAAAAAGTGTCGTGGTGCGTGCGACTTTAATTTTTAATAATTATTTAATTTGCTTGTTGTTTGATGGGTCGGAGGTGTTCTTTTGATATACTCATTTGACTTGTGCGAGGAAAAGTTACTGTTGTGTTTTATGATTTTAAGTAAGTAGTAATTAAATTTTCTATGGGTATAATTTTTATTACATAAAACATATTTTTAATGTATTATACCTGCATGAGAACGTCTATAGAAAGTCTATTTTCCCAGACGCTGTTTTTGACCTATGAATAATAGGAAAATTTGGGGTCGAGGAGTATCGACTATGTCGGTAGCGCAACAGATTTTTTTTTAACTTTTTAAAACTTAAATACAAATTTGCTTAAAAAATATCCTTCTTACAAGAAAACACAGTAAGCATGAATTTTTACTAAAATTGGAACTTTTGATTAAGTTTAAATTACTTTTGAATAAAATGGTATAATAGCTATATCGATATAATCAAATTATTTTTAGATTAAGCTCTAACATTTAATGACATTTGGAAAAGGGATCAAACATAAAATGTTAAATTTTTATAGGCTTACATTTTAATCCTTGATTTTGTTACAGGATATTAAACTGAAAACTTACAAAGCTTAAAATGTCAAAACCTCGATGTTTCGAGGAAAACAAGTAAGTTTCTTTGTATAAGTATTAATAGAAAATAGATAACATCAAAAATTGTTGTTAATTAGTTACTGTTTGAATTGATCGTTTTTGGAAATTCATCTATTAGATTGATTGACCCATAAAACTTTGAGTTAATTGTAACAATTTAAATTTTGGTATCTAGCGATGATGTTATCATTGGATCGACTTTTATTGGCCGTCTGCGTCGCGGCGTATCAATCGTATACGTTTACGTACAGGTAACGGCGCCACCAAGACTGACTTCGATCTTTCATTTATCACGCAACAACCTTTCTTCGCTTTTTTAAACATATTATTAATTCTTCCTAGAAATATCGTACAGTCGTTCCGTATAAATTTGTGATTTTCATGGTATACAAATTACTAATTTAATTATTAATTAGGTACTACCTAATTGTGTAGATATGGCTAAATTACTTACGTTATCATTTCCTAATATTAGATTGTTCGATTTTATTCAATTGATTTTTCATTAGGAATTTACCCATGAAGGTGTTTGCCTAAATATTTGTAACGTTCAATAAATAATAGATTTACTATCCTCAACAAATATTTTTTAATTTGTTTTTGGTTAAATCATGAGAGTTTCGGTTTTTTCGTGCAGACCGCTTCAGTTGGTAAATTGTAGCACTTATCGATTTGCATTAGGTTTCCACTCAGGAAATCCGATTTCACTAAAATTTTACGTCATCGCTTAACACGTGCTTGACCATTTTTTCCGTACCAGTCATAAACTTTATTGCTCCGTAGTAGTTTACATTTGCTTCCACAATCCAGGTCGTGTCTTACTTTAGTTTGGAAAATTTGAATTTACGCATAACATCCTTTAAAATTAACAAACTTAACTAGCGAACAAGCTTAAAGATGCATGAGCTTTAAGGAAAATGACTGGAAAAAGTTGGGAGTCGCTGCTTTGAATAGACCATTAATTTTATATAATGTTCCCCGAGACAGTTTATGATTTTGATTAATTGCTTATTCGGGAAATAGTTTATTTCAGACTAACCAGAACTATGGAAGCCGCACAATAAAAAGAACTAATAAAGCATTCAATACTAACATTCCCCCCCCCCCTCAAAACTGACCATTTAGGTTCTTACTACTTAAACACCCTGAGGAAATGATTGCAGCCTTTATTGCTGACATGTACCATTGATTACCAAACCTGGGTTTTATTGGAACACTTAAGTTTGCAATTACACTTTTGAACCAACAATGAAATCTTTCGTATTAGAATATTTCAGAAAATAAAGATTTTCCTCAGATTTGCATTTGAAGGGGATGGAAGTAAAGTGGGCAATTTATTATTTTCCAAAACAACAAACCAAATCGTTTGAAATAATTTTGTTACTACTTAAACTTGGAAACAGGAATGTCACGCACCCATCGCGCGTCGTCATGAAAAGGAAAAACAATTTTCTTTCAGATTTAATTAGCAATATCAGTTTAGAACAATAAATTGTTAACAATAAGTTTTGGTGTGCATTTTAAATGTTTCTCCAATTACCTTGAACTCTTGAAATTTTTCAATACCCTTAAATCATTTTCAAGTTACCAGAACTTACACAACTTTCCGGAACAATCGATCCTATTTGGATAAATTAGATTATTTTGGAATTTTAGAA
The DNA here is from genome assembly GCA_958510855.1 of Rhagonycha lutea. Classification (NCBI taxonomy): domain Eukaryota; kingdom Metazoa; phylum Arthropoda; class Insecta; order Coleoptera; family Cantharidae; genus Rhagonycha; species Rhagonycha lutea. The sequence continues at coordinate 12,615,603 of OY294040.1, read as the reverse complement.
GTTTTTATATGTACAACGAAACATTTCAACATTTTTGTAAAAGAGTAATAATAAACAATTATTGTTTCACATTTTGAAATCCTGAGGTAAGCACATTTTTCTTCATAAAGTCCTTTTCCAATGCCCAAATTCATTATCAAAAATTGTTATGAAACTGGAAGATGGACCTGGGTTTGTTCATGTAAACCCTCTCCTTCAAATGTCCAAAGGAAAAAATTGAGGGCGATTAAATTTCGCGAGTGTGGATGCCACTTTTTGTAGAGTAATGTTTGCCAAATATGTTTCTCAAGAGCTGTATATTTTTGTAATCTTATCGTAGTTCCAATAACCAACGGTTTTCAACCGATTTTTTTAAATTGAACACAGTAGCACTATTTGAGTCTTATAAAGCGAGATAATCATAAATTAATGTTTTCGGATTCGTTAATACTTACAATAGCAGGGCGAGAAATTGTAATCACCGATTTACATCATTATACGTGTGGGTCATAATTAGGACTTCATCAGGTGAAAATTAAAAAAGTAAATATGCAGCCAAATTCGAGAAAATCGATTATGAACAACGAATCTATTTGTGTACATTTTATACGCATTGCTTTATACTTTGAATTGAAATAAAGTTATTTATTAACGCGTAAATCATCATTGCACGAAAATATGAACAAAATAAAGAATATCATCCAAAATCAAAATGCAACAAAATTGTAAATGCACTTACTTCTGATGCTAAACAAACAGGTTTACCGCGCTTTGTCCTGCGTGTTTTATTCTACGATGTACTCGATTAAAACTTTACTAAAATTTAAATTTAACATAATAAAAATGTAATAATCTAAATATAAACACAATTTACCTTCATCCGCTCGCGTATTTTAAAGTTGGAAATTGTCTTTTTGAATTTTCTCTCCCATTTCCTTCCAGAGCGTCATGGCAGAGGTGGAAAGGGCTTGCATTCTCTAATTACTATCTCCACTAGACCATGCCCGTGTTCTGATTAAAAAAGCTCCACCAGCCGGCTCAGTACAGCCACAAAGTACCCCTAATTGTCTACGCGAGCGGATGAAGGTTAATAAAATATTTAGCCGGGTATGCAAGGTTTTTTAAACGAAGTCTTTTCAATCCAAAGTAAATTCGTTTGGCGGACATCCACTTTAAAATTGGGTTAGCGCTCATATTCCAGGGTTTGAAACCAGATCAAGGAACATTTCTGCAACATAAAATATAATTTCACTGAATTGAAAGTTTTTTGAACTTGAACCTTCCTTGACTTTCTAAACCTTCAAAGTATCTACTTTGATTTCGAATTGGTGCATAAAGGATGGTGTAAAATAAATGTACACTTTTAAACAAATATTTCAAGTGTATAAAAGAAGATACGGTCATTTGCCTTGCAGTTGGATGCGAATGCGGGGCAGCTGGGGAGAGTCAAACTTTCTTATGACTAGTCTCCGTGCTTCGGAAGGCATTTTAAGCCGGTGGTCCCCTGGGTTAGTGAATTGCCACCATTAATATAAAAAACCAGGATACAGGCACATGTGAAGGCAAGTCTAGCAAGCTACCTGATGGATGTTAACTATTTATATGCTCATGGAACTAATACTGCCAAGGAAACGACGCGGATGTTGGAAATAACAAGCCTTAAGGCTTAAACTAAGTTGAAAAAGAAGAAGAAGAAAATATGTTTAAAATTTAATATTTTGCTTATAACTTTCTTATTGTATTCCCTATTCCGTCGAAACATACACAATGCGGTTAATAAAATTAATAAGATAAAGTTGTAATTTCAAGTTTCACTTCCTTTAAGTTTGTTTACTTTTTATTAAATAGAACCTTTATCGATTTTTTTATTGTTTAACCTTTTTGATAGAATGTTAACGTCAATTTTTTTTATCGTAGCGCTCCGTCTACTGGTACCTCACAATAATGTCTGCATTTTAATAACAAATTTGAACTCATTTCAAAATTAACAAACAAGAACATAATAATTGGAATTTTATCATTTAGTATTAAATATGATACAAGTAAAAAATTGTATTGTGTTGCTCATTAATAAATTTGTTTTGCATTATTAGATTTTTTTTTAAAGATATGGAGGTACCAGACATAATAGAATGTTCAGTAGTGGATAGTCGATAATCATTAATATTTAGGAACGAAAAGGTGTTGTTATCGTGGGAGTTTACTTTTTTTTTTTTGATATTACATGATTATGTACCTACCCACCTACATAACAAAATGACGTACTTAACTGACATTTTTCTTCCGCCAACCTTCAATTTGGTTTGCATAATTTTTGGTATGACAATGTTTAAAATCGATTTTATGCTTTCTTAAATATGGATTAAAAAATATCACTTAGGCTGTACTGAACGCTCCGCGAAAAAAGTAGTACCTGCAAAGTACTACGATCGACCTTGGATAAGTATCCTAGGTCAACCTACGGTCCTTGTAAAATATTTTACTTTACGTCCTAATTAGTTGCTCTATTTTGGTTGATTTTTTACTATTCAAAATAAAACAATATTGTTATTTACAATTATTTAAATCGACTTAACTTAAACGATTAATTTCCCGATCTATATAGTGCCAAAGTGATGAATTTGAAATATTATATGCGACTCTTCTTAAAACTTTCTATTTAACTTAGCATGAACCTTAAAAAGTGTTTACAAATCATGAAAGTGATTTATTCGCTGTAGGAGAATGTACGATGTCGATTTCATATTGAATTAGCCCGAATGGGTTCCAGTTATGACAGAAAAGATTGATTATTTTAAAATAAAGTCACCTTTTATTTCAATATACTTTTGCAATCTATCAATTATCATTTCTATATCCCTATAGAAATATTTGGAAGTTTTATCGTTGAAGTCAGCAAAAAATGCAAAAATTTGATCTATTCTCAATTTTAGACCTTTTGAAAATGTCACTACAGCAAATGAAAAAGTTGACAAACATAATATAATAAAAGAATTTATTCTTAGAGTAGCCGCAGAGTAAGCACTGGTCGCCGAAACCGGCTTCCCTGCTCGGATGTTTTCATTAAAATACCAGGTTCGTTTGTCCTCGGTTACATTAATTAATATAATATAATAACTAATACATTAATTAATGTAACTGAGGATAAACGAAGCTGGTATTTCAATAAAAACATCCAAGCATCAGGTAAGCCGGTTTCGACGACCAGCGTATACTCTGTGGCTACTCTTATACAGCATCATGGGTCGGCAACATTTTGTTGTAAGAGGGCCAAAAAAATTTTTATAGTATGAAAAAAATACATCAAAAATTGAGATTCAATTTTTAAACGAATTGGAACTTACACTTGATAACAATGCAAAGCTTAGGGGAGTAACCTAAGGTCGAGTCAAGATAATGTGGTAACTTCCCATTGTTTTCGATATCACACGGTCACATCATGACTGCTTCAGGGTAATTTTCTTATCACTCTCACAATTACTTGCATTAGTCAAGACAAAAGCAATTTTGGCGTTATATTGAAGCCACTCATTCTCTTAAATTTTGCTTTCAATTGCGAAGCATTCTTGCTTGAAACCATTTTGTACTTAATTAATATTTTGTTGCAGGTAAACTAAACGGCCTCCATTATGCCCTGGGATGTTGTGTGGCGAATTTTACAGAACACCCTTAGGTCTTCAGTTGAATTTTGCGGACACACGTAATCCTTATTCAACAGTTCTTGCATTTGTACAGAGCATGGCAGCCATTACTGCGCACGTCGCTCAAGACGACGAAGATATTTTTCTTGGTACGCTATTGCATTTTCGACCCGTCGTTTGTGTATTAACGAGAAAAATAAAATAATTTTTCAGAAAATGGATTGATGAGTTACGAAAATCCGAATTATCATTTAGATCCGGCTCGAATCGACGATGCGCTTAATTCAAATACTGATAAGCTTTATGAAGAGCTTTATCAAGAATTAGACGAAATTTGTAATATGGGAAGTAGCGAAAAGGAATCTCTTTTAAATTGTCCTCTAAGGAAAGGATATGCAGCGTTAGATATAAGTTCTATGGGGGTCGATATTACAACTGGCTCTATGACTGATAATAGAAGGTAAGTTGCCATCTAAATATTTTTGCAAGTTATTAGTGCTTTTAATATACATTTTTGACGTGTTTGTGTTTTAAAAATTTTGACTCGAGTGATGATTTTGGAATTCCCAACAAATTCTTTGCTGGATGATCCAATAAGGTTGAAACTTTTTCTCAATTTAATGTCTAGAGTAGAATTGATTGGCAAATTTTAAAAATTGTAACCAATCTAAAAATAATCCAACCAAGCTGTTAGTTATTCTGTACAAAATTTTACATTTTAAACGAAACTTTAGAACATTTTTGGCTTGGTTACTCATTACATGAAAATTTGTTGTAGGGACGGCGAATACAACGGCAACGACGCTGTGAGTCAAATGGACGTCGATTCGAGAAACCGGAATGTAAAGTACGTACTTTTTTATTTTGGATACCTTTAAACCTTTAACAGCTTGGTTGAATTAATCACAAAAGAAACGCTCAATTATTTGAATACAGGATGTTATTTAATTTTGTTTTTGTTTGATAGTACGTGCGAGAAAACAATAAAAAGCAATCGAGATAATCGCGATGAAAGCAACGACATTCCACATATTGTTAGTCAACTTAATAACGATCTATACGCCATTCCAGTTAAACGCAAAAATCAAAAATCTTTGGATGATATTGAGCATCAGGAGATAAATGATGACACTGTATTACCAGCTGGCTGGGAAAAACACGAAGGTAACTTTTTTTAGATTATACGCTATGAATCCTGATGAATTTCCCCACACCTCCACCTTTTTTTACTAAAAAGGCTGAATTCGTTCGAACCCTTAGTTATATTTAGAAACCTGATCCACAACAGCGAATTGCGATTTGTTACCAATTAGGACACCTATAGATTTACAATTTTTGTTTTTAGATAATGATGGACCGTATTACTGGCACATTAAAAGTGGTACAATTCAGAGAGAAATACCATTGATTTCAAACACTGAAAAATCAAATAAAGTAGAAAGTAAAGGTAGCTTTAAAGAAACAACTGAATCTCTAATTTCAAAATTTGAAAACTGTACGAGTTCGGTCACCCGAAGCAGCACAAGTTCGGCACTAGATTTGGATTCTGATGATAGAAAGAGGAAAGAAGAGCTTGCATTGAAGTAAATTTTAGTTAATACAACAAAAATAAGAATGATAAAACATATCTATTGCAGGAGACGAAGTTATCCTGCAAGACCAGATCAAGATTCCAAGGAACGACCTATAAGATTCGCGGTGAGGTCTTTGGGTTGGGTGGAAATTGCGGAAGATGATCTGACACCCGAACGTAGTAGTAAAGCAGTAAATAAATGTATAGTAGATCTTTCCTTGGGCAGAAATGATTTGCTGGATGTTGTGGGAAGATGGGGTGATGTAAGTTACTATTAAAATTAACAAATTTGAATATAATTTTTGTTTACTTTGTACTAGGGAAAGAATTTATTTATGGATCTGGACGAAGGCGCTTTAAAATTAATCGATCCCGAAAATCTGACAGTTTTAAATACACAACCAATTCACACTATTAGGGTGTGGGGCGTAGGGAGAGACAATGGAAGGTCAGTGTTGTTTTATTATTTTTGTAAGTTCCATTCAGAGTGCTTTGTTTTAAGTAGGTTAACATGAAGATCTCTTTTATTGTAAGAGTAAAATGCGAAGTTAATTGGGATAAATTTTTTCATAAATAACTGACGTGAAAAATTGTAAACGTTTTATTTGGGTTAAATTACAGAGTTAATTTTTCATTTCCTTAATGGTTCATTTACCGTTAAAAATGGAACTAAAAGCAATTTGTTTGTTTTATATGCGCCTCAATACTTCGCGCACACCTTTAACTGATTATTGGGTGCATAGCCGCCGTAAACTTCATTTTCTGCCAGGCTTTAAAAAGTTCAACTTTAGTATCTTACATTTTTATAAACTCCATTAGTAAACTTGGTTTGGTTTTCAGATAGAACCAAACATCTGGTTCTAATTAACATCTTCTTAGTATACTTTTCTTTTGGCTTTGGTTTCATGGTGGGTTGCATTCTAAAATTTTGATTTTTAATACGCGACAATTCAGTTTGAATTTCATTACCAAGGAACCAAGGATGTAAACATAATAATATAATACTTTCAAATTTAGGGTTCCTTATTTTCACTTGGCCTATTACACTGTGGTGTGGCTTCCATTTTGAGTTACAACCCTCAATTACAATTGCCCAAGTGCAATCAACACTACAAGGTCAAATGTTTAACACAATTTTATTTAAACAGTTAATTTGCGTCGCTAATTATATTGGTTTAATTTTCATAAGATTCCATATGTTAAAATAAGCAAGGAATCTATGCCATGTGAGTTTCTTTTATGACTAATATACAGAGCTTGCAGTTTGAGCGTTCTCCAATAATAATAAGTTTTAGAACGACTAGTTCGTTACCTTATGCTCTCTCGCAAACAACATCTGCTGAGGTGTTTGACAGCAATAGAAAACGTTTTACAAGTAAATGGCACCCAACGTGGGGCCGTTGTAACTTTTTATATAAGCATTTGTGCATAATATCTTTGCAATTGACGGTGAAATTCTATGACTAGAAACAGCAACGGATGTGTTAGAATAACATTAAGTTAATTGTAATTTATAACTCATAATTGAGTTGTATGCATAAAACTGTAACGAATTTTTGTAATTTGTTACGTGGTCGTGCTTTTTCATTTCATTCCAATATTTCTGAGTACAGCCTATACGTTTTATTCGAATGCAATGCATTTTACGAACAGATTGTTGATAACGTGAATCATTTTGGCGTATTGGCGGAATTGGCGTATGAATACCTTTAATCTCGCCAGATGACGATAGTGCACGTACATTACGTACATAATTTCAGAGCGACTTTCTTAATTGCCGATAGTTTGCTTGGATAAATAATTTTTTGGTCCAATGTCATTATTTTGTCGTGCCAGTCGTTTGAAACAGTAGTTCAGTTGTCGTGTAGTGTTTCTGAGCTCCTGTATAACATCTGTTCGAGCAAAAGTAATAAGAGAGGCTCTTAATACGCAATATTTGGTGCGCAAATCGTCTGATAACATTCGATTTCATTCGGTTTTGTATGTTTTGGTTGTATTTACCATAACCTCGAGTTAATGTCCATTGTTGTTGTTTTGGATGACAAGTGGGGAATTCTTTGTTATCTGGATGGTACAATCTTGCTACAACTCCAACACCATCTCTCTCAAGGTCCAGCTAAGAATTCGCGTAACAGTGTCTGTCGAATCGTTCTTAAGAGAAATTTGCAAGTGATCCAGTTCACCTTTTTCAAGCCAATCGTCGTATTACGAGTAGAAGGAAGAGTCTGTCACCTTTATAGTTATAAACTTGCAATAGCACTATAGTAAATAATTTTTATTTCTCTCTAATTGTGGCTTTTGTATCACATTTTGGTAGCCCATCAGAGGTTACGGTTTTCATAGTAAAAGAAATAATACAGTATGGACAGTCGAGCATTTTTGCCGTTCCAAATTTTTATACGCATGTCTGAAAATAGTTTGATTATATATAGGTGTTCACAGATGGCGCAGTCGGTCGCACGACACGTGACACGACAACTATTCACGAAACGTCAAACGTTTTATGTTAGAATTCATAAATAACAAATGGTAGCCCCCTAGGGCACTACAGATGAACTCAAACTATTTCAGATTTTTTGGAACACCCAAGAACAAAGGGCCGACCAGGGACTGTCCATACTGTATTATTTCTTTTACTATGCGGTTTTGTTGATAATTAACACCAAAATTTTTTGTTTGCTACTGTGCTTTGTTTATCACAGTAATTTACATTGCAATTATTAGGATTGTGAAGGCATCTCTCAGATTCTTGTTTCAATTAAAGCATTCGTTTCAAACATTCGGAAAGGTTTATTTGTTTATAGTTTTTCCATAAGTTAATTTTAAATCAAGTTTGTCAATGCTCAGTGAAAGTTTATCAACGATTCGTACTGTCCATCGGTCAAATTAGGTAGCTAATCATTGGTTAAGCTAATTGAGATTACTGGGAGTTCGGATTAATGGATTAATTTAACTTTTAAAATATGATTCAATTCATAAGTAAGATATTCATTCATTTTACAAAATCGATTTTCTCCAAATTGGCTGAATAATTGGTTTTTAAATTTTCACCTGATGAAGTCCTAGTTATGATCCCCACGTATCTACCCTCCTCTTATTGTTAGTACACAGTATTTTATTTGTTGTCTTGTCCAAGATCTCAATTAATACCAAACTTAATTTGTTGGAAATTATGGACCAAATTAAGGACAAAATTTAACATAATTAATTTTTTTAATTATGTATTTATCAAACCTACACAATGTAACATTTTTCTACTCTAATTTATGCAATGTTTATTCGTTATTCAGTTGTGAAATTTTCCATGCTTAATTTTCAGAATGTTAATTACAAAATCTGAAAGAATAAATTAAAAAAAGTTTTAATAAAAAAGTTAATTTTTTAAACATATTCGTGACTAATAGCTTTCACCCTACTTTGTTATTATTATTTTTGTAAATTAACTTGTTACTGTTTCTCAAGAACTTATTAATGCCTTTCATAATAAAATCTGAAATTAACATAATATTTTACATTAAATTCGCGGCTTTTTTACCACTTTTAACATAAAATTAAGTTTAAATGTATATAGACTAAGGTGAAATTATCAAACAAAACTTGATTTTAAAGCTTATCAATTTCAAGATACGCCATTTGCAACATTTTCTTAAAACATTACATCAAATTTTAAATAAAATTTTCATCAAATCTTGCATATACGCCGATCTTTTGTATGTTTTTTAGTTTTCTTAGTTTGTGATTTAACATTTAATATTTTTGGTATTTAATCTTTTAACCGGAGAAATTCTGTACAAAAGTCGCCTGCGGTAGTTTTACTCTTGAAAATTAATATTATTTTATTTTACATTGCTGCCAGGCTGTCATCATGAAGGGTTGATAAAAATTTACATAAATATCTGTTAATTTTAGTAATTGTTTCAACCCAATAATTTGGTGCTTCTCTGAACCAGACAAAATTTTTTTAAATTATTTTTTTTCTATTGCAAAAGATTTATCCCATTTAACCAAACCTGTATGTTATAATAATGAAAATCTACATGGTGAGCCATTTGAAAGATAGTTACTTACTCAACAATGATTTGTTACTTATATTCGATTTTTATTTTTGTATGCTACTTGACATCTTCTAACTTCCAGAGAGAGGTAAATTGATACGTTTTTATTTCTCTAAAAATATTTTATTATTTAATAAGCATTTTTATAGCTTTGTATGAGCTTATTTTATGATTTATTGCATGTTCTGCTACCATATGATTTTTCAAAAACGTTTTTTCTTGCATGACTGATCCATTAAACTAAGAATATTCCAAATTTAATACCAACATGTTTGTTACCTTCCTGGTTATTTTTTTAATGTGCTGTTTTACTAACCAGGATATCATTCCTCAAGTTAACGAGATATTCAAGCTTAAAAAGTACACTCCAAGCCACGACATATGCATCGGTGCAAGCAGTGCTTTTAACGCAATTTCCTTCTCTTATGTGGCCTAAAATTAGTTCATTTGTGTGGTATTTGAATGTGGAATTATATTGACGTTAATGTTAAATTTTCATTTAGGGATTTTGCGTACGTTGCAAGGGACCGAAGCACCCGTAAACATATGTGTCACGTATTTAGATGTGACATGCCTGCCCGTACTATTGCCAACACCTTAAGAGATATTTGCAAGAAGATCATGATAGAGCGTAGTTTGCAACAAAATTTGACCAAACCAACAGATTTAAACGGACGGGCTATGGCAACCAGGCCAACTAATTTGCCAATGGAACATCGACGATCAAATCGAAATAGTCAATCTTTAATTAGTACGTAGTTTTTTTGCTTTTGAAACCATTGATAGTAAATTTGTTAACTTGAACAGGCCAATCATTTCCTACGCCAATGGAAGAACCTAAAAAGGTGTTGAGAGCACAATATTTGGGCAGCATTCAGGTGGATCAAGCGACAGGCATGGATACACTTAACGATGCGATTGATAGATTAGTAACCACTTTACCACAAGAAGATTGGCAACCTGTAAATGTTGCTATAGCGCCATCAATGATCACAATTCAGCATCCAACCGTAAGTAAAACAATTTTATTGGTTTGTTTGCTCTAAGTTTACATTTGTAGGACGATAAATTAATTGCGGAATGTCGGGTGCGTTATTTATCATTTTTGGGAATTGGAAAAAACGTGAAGCAGTGCGCGTTTATTATGCATACAGCTCAAGACATATTCATAGCACACATTTTTCACTGCGATCCATCGTCTGGCGCTCTCTGCAAGACTGTGGAGGCTGCATGCAAGGTGGGATTATTGAAAAAAATTGCTTCAACATTTCCTTTACTTCTCTAACTTTTTAGTTGAGATATCAAAAGTGTTTGGATGCTCATCCTCAAGGCTTATCTAAAAATCGTTCCAATATCCAAACTCCTAGCAAAAGTCTGGGCGCAGCTCTTAAATCTATAGTTGGTTCTTTGACCGGTCGAAAAGGCAAGAATATGGAATCCTGAAACGAGGCCCAATCTCTGCAGGTAAATTTCAATTACTTATTACGTAGTTAGTTTACTTCCATTTGCATATCTAATATGATATAATTAGCCAGATATAGTGTCTAGTGCATTTTTCCGACGTTTCTGACATTTGTTAATCCATTATCAAAGCTATAAAAAACAAAAATAATATAAGTAATAAAGCAATGCCTCACAGCCCTTTGCTTTTAAAATTACTAAACCTAAAGAACAAGTAGGCTGGTATAGTGGTACACTTTGGATTGAAAGCTGGCGTTCAAACCCCATCACAGCCAAAATTTATTTGTACCGTGCCTCGGATTCCACGTTAAACTGTAGATCCATCTACACCATTGTCCATCATATATTAGGACTCATCAACTCCCTTAGCCTTGAATAATATTAAGATAAAAACATTCAGGGTCCAGAGCTGGGACCTGCTGTGGAAAGTATTTGAATATACGTTACTATTAACCACTTCATGCATACACAAATTGTGTTAAGGACCTGATCTATCATCAGGAAGAGAAATTTTTCAATAGGTGGCGTAGTTACCAAGATTTACAATTTAATTATTCCAAATTATAGTCGAACCAAAACTTAATTTAACAGTACTTGAAATTTAAACAAATTTAATACACAATATTAAAGATTGCAATTTTAATTGTGTCCTAACATACTTTTAATTAATCGTGTGTTTTTGATATAAAATCGCTAATTAACATTATCAAAATGTTCATCCGTTATCAAAACCGATTAAAAATTATATCTAGTAGACCTTCGGAAAATTCTCTTTTTTCCTGTAAAAATATTCACAGCTGTCTCTATAACCAATTTTGAGCTGTAAATGAAGTTTTGAAACAGTCCTTAAATTCACCCCTTAAATTAAACAAGGATAAGGGCGATGCGAGTCTCAATATTAATTATTCTTTATTTCTTGATTGTGTTTGCCTGAGAATAGACTAATAAGGTCGAAACATATCATGAAGGCTTTTTTCTTAATGTGTTGGTATATCTGGGTTATATGATAATGGGTTAGTAAATATTGGAAATGTCAGGAGCAATGAATTTGTTATACTTAACTTTTATGAGCTACTATTCTCAATAATTAACCCATAATAGCCCTGAATCTATTTTTTTTTCGAAATCTTAAATTTTTTGATTTGTTTGTTGGTCAGTTTATTAAGCTAAATCTGAGAAAAATATTACAAAAATTCTGAATATGTTGTAAATAGCCGAAACATGATGTCCTTTTAGAAGAAAATCATTTCTTTTATTCAAATAATTTCATAATTTGGGCAAATAATTACAAATTTATGCATAAAACACTTTTATTGGACCTTTTTGTATCTAAATTTGATTATAATATGTAATCAAAACTGCGAATAACAACTTCTTCCTGTGGAGAGTTGACGAACAGCTCATTAAAAAACGTAAAAAAATGTAAAAAAAATTCAAACATTTTAATGAACTAATATTACTAGTTAGCGAGAGTTTATTTCTGCTGTCCTTTTAAAATGACGTTAGGGCTATATGGGTTAATTATTATTATATTTATATTTATATTATTATAATTATTATTTACCTTAGAAAATAATAATACTAACATTTTTGTTTCCTTTGAAAGGATTTGTGGCAAATTCCTGCAGAGGGAGAAATAGTTAAACGTAAACATTTACAATCACCTCTAACACGCAATTATTTCAGCCTTCCTTCGGCGGAAGTGCATTCTCTGTTATCTCCTTCGCTAGACGCAAGACGTCTGCATTTAGCACGCTGGGACTCGTTTGGTTAGACAATTTTGTAACATTATTTAATAGAGAAGAATTGATAAAGACACAAGTTGTATATATATAAGTTTTACTAAAAAAATTACTTTTTTGGGTTACCTTATATTGGAAACGATGCTTTTTTGAACTAAAAATATGAAATTAGGTGTTTCTTGTATTTACAAACAAATGCAAAGTTGTAACCAGTGCCACTTAAGGTTATGAAATCTAAACCACAAAGTTATATTGGGCGCCTGCCATAATCACAAAACTATTACCCTTTAATGTAGTTGCTATGATTGATGCCATAATGGGACCCCTCTTAATATTTCTCTTTGTTTGGGATAAGACTAGGAAGTTCTAGGGAATTGGATGCTTTTCGGCCCGAGTATACACTGCAAGATTTCGGTGCAGAACCGGTTTGACGCTTTTTGGTGCAATATCCATTTCGGTACAAAGTCGATTCGCTAGGCGTGAGCTGAGTTTTTAGTGCTAAGTCGATTGGGAGCCAAACAATTCATTATTACCAACCTCACTCATCAGTAACGTAATCGCGCCGAAAGACTCTAAATTTATTTTCTTGGCTTCGAACTATCCTAGCGCTTAATTTACTTCACGCCGAATCCCTCGCGTCTTGTACCGAGTTCTAGGACCCAGGCAGTTCATACCTAAATACACCACTGGTTGTAACTTAAGTTGGTACTACTGCAACGGTCGATTTTCAAAATAAATTGTATTTTATGCTGACTTCTATGGAAGGAACTTAATCTATTTTTTGTGATGATTTAAATGTAAATGAGTGAGCTCTTACAATTATCTATGCAACTACGTAATATTGTGCTTTTTAGTAACACTCTTAATTCTTCATCATCATAAAATATACACTAGGTTCTTAAAATACTTTTTGTTATGACAAACGATCAAAAACAACAACTTAAAGCTAGGTTGATAGCCCACTAATGAACTTACTAATAACGAAATAAAGAGGTGGATTAGGTTGTTTAGGATAAAAAAATTTGATTGAACACCAGCTTTATCGGCGATGTTGCTATGATTGCACTAAAGCATGCATGCTGTTTGGCAAATTACAGACCAATTTAAATTTTTGTACATACATTGTAATTTAAAAAAAGGAAGAATTGAAGAATGTATTTAACAAAGCATAGAAATGCGAAAATTTTGGTTTCTTAGAAAAAATTGGACGACAATATGAGAAATTGTAAAACACTGATTTTAAAATACAGATGCGTGATGCAAAAATAAATCGAATAAAAATGCGCACTTTATTGATGAGAAAAAAATAGTAGAAATCTATATTTTTTCGTATTGAGTGTGTGCTTAGACGACTGTAGCTTTGAATATAAAAATAAGAATGATCAGTGCTATTTATAGATTTGCACTGTTTATTGTGCATTTGTATTTATGTAAAGTGTTGCATTTTTGGTTTCTTCGTTATCAAAAATAATCAACTGCAAGTTGTTTCTAACTTTCGCTCTGCTGCAATGCTACAATTAATTTATTTTAAATTGGTCAACAAGTTGGTGATATAAATCAAATCAAATATGGGAGGTCAATATTGCAGTGCAGAGTTTTAGTAGCACAACACAAAGAGCACATAAATTATTAGAAAATTTTATTAATAAATCAATTAAATCAGGGTTCTGGAGTCCAACTAATTTCAGACTTGATTAAACTTGATTGAACATTTCAATAACATAATAATCAACCTGGATAGTCATTCAACTGTGGGAAAGTCACACTTTTTATTGAAAAGTTAATTCCCTACAAGATTATCATGTCCTTAATGTTTTCAAGTTTCTTTCGGTTTTTGCAGCGCTTTGAGTGAAAGGTCGCGACTTTATTTTACATCGAAATCAGGTTTAATTGAGTCAGAAGTTAGTTCGATTTTAAGCTTAAATTATCTAAATTAGGTGTCCTAAATTTTGAAAAGACTTAAGCTGGATTTATAGTTATGCGGAATACGCTGACGCTCAACTTGGCTCTATACTTTGCAGCTAAATACTGTTTAGTTAGGTAGGTCTTCAATAATTGAAACATACGGCGAGTTTGGACCTGAGAGAATCGGGGAGGAGGAGATGAACAGCCTAGCTCGCGAGGTTACTTTACTGCGGCCATATTTAGCTCCGTCTTTTGCCTCGCACTTAGGTCTATAGGCAGTACATTTTTCAATTTGAGCGTTAGCGGAATAAATTATAAATTCCTCTACACATTTTACTGCCCAAATGTATAAAATATTTTCGTGTGATACGAGTTTTGGATGTTTGGGAATTTGAAAGTGTCCATGCTATGTAAAGAGTTTTTTCCATTTAATTTATGATTAGTAAGGGACCAATCTTTCATTTCTGTTGATGAATTTGGAAGATTTTTAACAATAGACAATTATTTTTACTTTTCCATTTTCACAGTGGCTAATATTCTGTCAGGAACTTGGTATGGTGGTCCGCTAAATGTTTTTCCAATGTGGAAATTGTAAAATTTAGTAATTCTTTTGTGACTTCTAAGATCTTTTACATTTTTGCGGGTTCCCACTGCGTTTTCCCATAAATTTCACTGTTGTGGTGTGAAATTACTAAAATGAACAGTATGGAGATCAAACACCAATATGGCTCTTGGTTAAATTTACCAGTAGCTTAACGAATTGTTTTTGAGATCGAGTTGGAAATATCTTGCATGGTTAACTATTTTTTGTAATAAATTAAAAATTGACTACTACCACTATAACTTCTTGCAAATAAAATTATTGTAAATATGCCTTTCGTGTAAGGACTGTAATTAATACTAAATAAGCTTATTAGTTAATAGTTTTATTTTATCTCTTAAAACCGAAATGGAATAAAATAATAAATATGTATAGTAAATTGGTGATACTTAATTGCAACTCTTTTGTTCTGATGTTTAAATAATTCAATATGTTGAATTGTAAGCTGTAATGAATTGAAAAAAAAAACATTTCGAAGTTATTGTGTAAATGCCTTTTAGGTGTTTATTTTAAAACTTCAATTTCTGTGTTATGCGAATCTGTATTTTTATAAAAAGCGAATGTATGTAGGCATCTAAAGATGTTTAGTAGGTTTATCTAGTAATAATTTTACAAAATTATAAATCACCGTCGATGTAATGTGCAAGCAATTTGAAAAGTTGTGTTTTTCTTTGCAATAAATATTTATAATATACTAAAATTGTTTGCTAATTAGTTTTATGAAAATGTAATAACAGTCATGAGTGTTTTTATTACTTTGCAATTCATTATCAAGTCGTGCAAAACTAATTTGTTACTGAGATTGTCCAAATAAAGTGCATACCTAATTTGTTTTTATTCATTATTATCATATTTTCATCTAACAATAGAAGGGATCAATAGAAGGGAAATCACCTGCGGCGCCTTTACTTATTAATGCAACGGTCACTCAAATACACGATTACAAAATCTATTTTAAATATTCTGTACGCGCTGTCCCGTTTGAAGGAGATGGCAAATTGATCAGACCCAAGCGTAATTTCATTGCAAGGAACAAGACAAGGAGACCCACATAGCAAGAATTAATTCTCAAAATCCAAAAATATGCCTGTGTTGAACGAGTTAACCCACTTTATAATATAATCAATGGAAGCAGAATCAGCTTCCATGACTAAAAAACTTCCAACTTAATCGATTGCAACTGGTAAGTATAACTTCCTATTTGTTTACTATAAAGCTCGTGCCTAAGACGGACAGACACAAAGCTAAATCATAAAGCTTCTTACTGTTATTGTTATTATTAAAGCAAATCATTCATGAAGAATATTGTTATCCTATTTCCAGTGGCGGATTTCCCAATAGGCGCAAGAGGCGCGCGCTTAGGGCCTCGTAAATCAACGGGCCTCAAAATAAGGAAAATTTAATTATTATTAATTAACTTCCTGTTGTAATAAACACAGGAAAAATAACGAAAAAATTCTAAGCCCTAAGATGCCTTGGATTTGCAGTTATTTTGATTTCAGTGCAATTTTTGATTTAAATTTTTTGATAAAAGTTTAATTTTGTTCAAAAATTCTGACAATTCATGTAAATATTAACTCTGTTGTAATAAACCCAGGAAAAATATCGAAAAAATTCTAAGCCCTAAGATTCCTTAGTTTTTCAGTTATTTTGATTTCAGTGCAATTTTTGATTTAAATTTTTTAATAAAAGTTTAATTTTGTTCAAATATTCTGAAAATTCGTGAAAATATTAACTCTGTTGTAATAAACACAGGAAAAATAACGAAAAAATTCTAAGCCCTAAAATGCATTAGATTTCAGTTATTTTGATATCAATGCAAGTTTTTATTCAAATTCTTTTATAACAATTTAATTTTGTTGAAATATTCTGAAATTTTGTGAAAGTATTAACTCTGTTTTAATAAACACAGGAAAAATAACGAAAAAATTCTAAACACTAAGATGCATTATATCTCAGTTATTTTGATTTCAGTTGAATTTTTGATTTAAATTTTTTGATACAAATTTAATTTTGTTCAAATATTCTGAAATTGTTAGAAAATATTAATTCTTTTGTAAGAAATACAGGAAAAATTACGAAAAAATTCTAAGCCCTAAGATGCGTTAGATTTGCACTTATTTTGATTTCAGTGCAATTTTTGATTTAAATTTTTTTATAACAATTTAATTTTGTTCAAATATTTTGAAACTTTAAGAAAATATTAACTCTGTTATAATAAACACAGGAAAAATAACGAAAAATTTCCAAGCCCTAAAATGCATTAGATTTCAGTTATTTTGATTTCAATGCAATTTTTTATTCAAATTCTTTTATAACAATTTAATTCTGTTCAAATATTCTGAAATTTTGTGAAAATATTAGCTCTGTTGTAATAAACACAGGAAAAATAACGAAAAAATTCTAAGCCCTAAAATGCATTAGATTTCAGTTATTTTGATTTCAATGCAATTTTTTATTCCAATTCTTTTATAACAATTTAATTTTGTTCAAATATTCTGAAATTTTATGAAAATATCAATTCTGTAGTAGTAAACTCAGGAAAAATAACAAAAAAATTTTATCTTGAGTGTTCTTGTCATGACCAGCATGTCTTTTGCATAGGCAATCATCTGTCGCACTCTATTTACGATCTCCCTGTTTCACACGTTTGTTTATCTCGAAGTTCTCGGTTTCTCCTTCTGTGGTTCTGATATTGTTTTATTCATTGTCATTTGTAGCAATCTAATTTGCTTGTTCCCCCCATTTTTCTTCCATCACCCTAAATAGTTCCTCTCTGACCACACTGCCAAACGCTTATTGGAAGTCCACAAACAGCTCATACAGTTGGATGTCATGTTCTGTCACTTTTTCCGCTCATCTCACTATGTGGATTACGCCTATCGTGGATTTTCCCTCTGTGAAAACGAATTGGTATCCGCAAATTGTATTCTTCACCTGTTCTTTTAGTCTTTGAATTATCAATGTTGACAGTGCCTTCTATGTCGAATTAAGCAACGTTATGCTTATGTAGTTTGTGCATTCTTCTGGATCTCCTTTCTTTTTTATAGATACTATAACGTCCTCTCTCCATTCTTTACGAGTATATCTTTTCGTTCCATACTTGTTGAATCAGGTCACATGTCCTTTCCTGGAGTTCTTCTCCTCCACATTTGACAAGTTCTATGCCTGTTTCGTCACTTCCTGGAACTTTTCCATTTTTTATTCTTTGTATTACGTTCATTATCTTCGTGTGTTTGGAGTGGATATTTCTCGGTTATACCTACAGCCACTGCTACGATTGAATTGACATTTTCTTGTTGTCCATTTAGCAGTTTCTGAAAATGCCCCATTCAGATCTGTTTAACTTTCTCAGCATTATGTTGTACTCTTCCTTCCTCGTCTTTAATGCCTCTTGGCGTTACTTGGTTAGCAATTTTTGTTTTTTTAACATTTTACTAAACTTATTTCTATTTTCAATTTCTTCCATAAACTATTTGTTCTTTTTTGTTTATATTTCTAATTTGCCTGTTTAGTGCATTTCCTGTAGCTGTCCAGGTATTCCTGTGATCCCAATTTCAACCATTTGATTTTTCTCCCAACCTTTGTTTTGCTGTATTCCATACACTCACTGTCAAACCATTCCTTATCTCTATCCTTCTCATTCTCCTAGTGCTTCATTTGATGTTTTATTGTATACTTGTTATGATTTTACTCTTCTCCTCTATATTATCATTATTATCGTGTAGCGCTACAACCCTGATGGGTCTTGGCTGACCATTATAATATTAACTTTTAATATCAAATGGCATTCACAGCATTGCATTTTTTACCTACGACGGGGAGCCAGCCCGACGAAGAATCCCCAACCTGGAGGACCCTCTATGTTACTACCCTTTTAGTCACTAAGCAACTCTTCTTTCAGATTTTCCTCGTATCATTATTTTCTTTTCTCATTGTTTTTAAGTTCTTCAATCATTATCTTTCTTTTAAATATTCTCGTTCTACTATATTCCTTCTTTTTTTGTCTCATTTTCGCAACCACCAAAATGGTAAGAGTCTGCATTCGTCCCTCTGAATGTTCGTACATCCTTTACTGTGTTTTCCTTATTTTTCGATACCAGGATAATGCGATCTATCTGGTTCCCGTCTTAATTGCTTCCACCCGGCCAAACCCATGTGACTTTATGCAGATTTTTGTGTTTTAATTTGGTGCTACATAATATGCTGGCATTCGTTGCTGCTGCCAGATTGCCTAACCTGTCTCCATTGCCGTTTGTTTCTTCATGTAACGTTTGCTTCCCCGCCACTGCGGTTTATAGTCTTCCTTGTCTAATTTCGCATTGAAGTCTCCCAGTATTATCAATATGTCCTGCCTGGATACTGTATCACTGTAGAATTACTCTTTCTCATTTTCGCATCCGTCATCAGTTGGGGTATAGCCATTTATGATTGACATATTTGTTTTTGATTCTATTCGAAGGTACGATATTTTTCCGTTTATTGCCTTGAACGATAGTATCGTCGGGTTGTTGGTAAAAATGACCAAATGTATAGGATTTCTATGTTAGTTGGTCACTTTTACCAACAACCCGACGGTATCTTCTAGTCATTTTTCCAGTTACCATGAAGCCGGTTCCGTTTCTTCCCTGCTTGCTTTCATCAGAATACAGGAATGTGTAGTTCTTCCTGTTTATCTCGCCATGACCCCATTACTATACTGCGAATAAAAGCTTGAAACGAAAATAAATTTCAAGTCAAACTTCAGAATCAGAAGTATTTACATCATCAATCTATTAAATGCAACTAGAAAATTCATCTTTGCAAAGCATCAATTAGAAAGTAGCAGGTAGTTTGTACTCGTGTACTCTAAGAAGAAAGGAGACCTAACTCAGGAACCTGAGAAAGAAATCAGAGATAATTAAATACATTTTAAGGTAGGTGCAAAAAAAAGACATTTAAATAACATGTAATTATTGTTTTAATTAAACTAATTTTTCAATTTTAAGAAATGTGCTGAATTTTGAGCGTATGTAAGTTTGCTTCCCATTCACGTTATTAATAATAATAATATTTATTCTAATAACTAAGATATCCAAATGGTTAAATACATAAACTTCCTATGATTTCAATTTAACCTAATTATTAAAATTTGGCAAGGATAGTGATATTACACAAACGATTCAATAACTTTTATTTTAATTACTAAGTATGCGAATACATACTTTTGTGTAAAATTACACAATAACTGTTATTTTTCCTCATTGCGATAGGTAAGGTCGTACCTTTCGATCTTCATTTGAGTGACGAAAAGTCCCTTTTTGTCGGACTCCGTAAAATGAGTCCGGGAAAGTTTTTCTCGGACTCATTTTGCGGCCGGGAAAGTAGCAGTTCCGGATTAGGAAATTCACTTTCTCAGGCGACTGAGATTCAATCATACACAATAATCAAAATAATACGTTTAATTATTATAAATATTAATTGTTATCGCCTTTTTTTTTTGAAAGTTATACCTCGAGAAGTCGATGGAGGATCAGGTTGGTCTTCTAAAACTTCTTTTTTCTTTGTTTGTTGCTCCAACTGTCCTGCAGGAGCAAATATTGCAACAGATTCACCAGTAGTAAATGCCGTAACTACCTGTGCAGCTATTTCAACCGTTGAACCTAATATTTTGGAAGCCACTTGCAGTTTGTTCTCGACGGAGTTTTCAATATAACCTTCTGCAACATTGGTAGATTTCCATCCACCATGTCGCTTGAGAGTCGTTATATCTGCTCCGGCGTCAGCCAGCAAAGTAGCCGATGTTCGTCGGAAACAATGCCCTGTGTATCTATTTGAATTTGGTAGTTGAAGATAATTTGCAATTTTTTGGGGAACGTTTCCGATGGTATGTATACCAACCGGTTGTTTGGTACATTTACCGTTACGATACGAAACAAAAAATCTACCATGTGGTACTGCAGATGGACGCAGGGAAGAATATTTCTTGAAAATTGCTAAAAGGTCAGAACATTCAAAGTTTCCTTTGCTTATAGTAAATTCTCTTCTTATATTTGTTTTTGTGTATGGTATGTTGATTAAAATGTACGAGCCCTGGTCTCGAACATTTTCGAGCAGAAGAGAAGTCAACTCTTCTCTTCGACATGCGCCGCTGATACCCACAATCAGTGCTACCTAAAACAATTAAATTTCAATTAAAATAATTTCTTGATTAATGTAAGTTTTTAATTCATTACCTTCATGAAGAGATACGTCGTATCATCTGCTTCCTTTAAAAATTTTGTTATTTCTCCCTTTGTGAGAACACTGGACTTTTTTGTTGTTTGTCCAGTCGATTTCCTTTTAAGCAGGGCAACCAAAGACGTAAACTTTTTGATGTCAATTTTTTTTTTAAGTTGGATTGTAGCCCTCAACATCGAATAAAGAGTCCATAGCGTAGATCTCTTATATGTCTTTGATTGGAGTTCAAAATACGCCATCAAAACTGCTTCGTTTATGGTTTTAACTCTTTTTTCTGTACACCATTTCTCGAATTTGTTATACGCACCTTCATACTTGTCTTTTGATTTTGCCGGTAGCAAAGATTGCGCAGCTAACGAAGCTAATTCTTCGATATCGGAATCTTCAGATAGATCACTCATTTTGTCACCGAGATCTAAAACAATGCTGCTTGCCTAAATAAAATAAAACTGTAATTGTGGTACCTACTTATTTTAATAAAATAATTACCTATTTTAATTTTACAATTAAAAATGTATTCGTGTTTCACAAATATGTAACACATAAATTGTTTTAAACAACTGCACACTCTACAACTTAGCAACGCTTTTAATTCATAATTACAGTCACACACGCCTTCTAGTGCATGAGCATATTTAAATTACACTTAAATTTTTGTGTTTTATTTAGAACGCAATGAGGAAAAATCTTGTATGCTACTTGTAACGGAAAGTTACTATTTCAGTACGCGGCTCTTTTTTGTACTCGGCTGCGCCTCGTACAAAAATATATCGCCTAGTACTGAAATATTCAACTTTCCGTTACTAGTAACATAAATAGCTATTACAGTACTTTTGTGTAATATTACTAAGAATAATGTAATTCCATTTTACATTTTTTACTGTGATAATTTTTTAATTCAAAATGTTGCAAAATGTAAAAACGTGTCTTGTAAATTCATTTCTAAAGGTCAACCTAAATTTAACGTGAAAAAGCTTTTCTGAAAGACATATTTTTGACAGTTTTGTTGCTGGGAAAACGTCTTCATTCACGAAAGGGTTAAAATTAAGAAATTCTTTATTTTATTATTTGGTGGGTAACAATAACAAACCAAAACATTAACTTTGAAACTAAAATTAATTTTTCCACTTTTAATAGAATTTGCTTTTGATGCGCATTAGATTTATTATCGAAAAGCATTTGTTTTTACTGATAACGCACAATTATTATTGTGTTTATGTTGTATTGTCCAAAATAAATTTATTTATTAAAATGTTACACTGTAAGTAATTTTAAACATTTTTTTAACTGTCGGTTCTATATTGAGTCATTCGTGGTTTATATAAATTACTTTCAAAATTGTACGGAAAAGTATGAAAAAAATCCAATTTAGAGATTATTGAGATTTTCCAACTCAAATTTTGCATTTTATACGTTATAATCATGATTTCTTTTACAATTCTGGAATTGAATTACATACAACATGGTTTATTTAATTATTATTACAGTACCTTTTGGGATATCTCTACCTTCAATTCATAGATTTGAAGACCTTCCACCCCATCCAGAATTTGGTGAAATTGATTCTATGGGTATACATGCCACGCTGACATCCGAAAATATTAGTCAGCAACTTTCAAATATATTAGAGACGATTCCAAAATCTGTATTAAATATGACTTCCATGACCATAGTAATAAAGCAAACCATTATTGCAGCTTATGAAAAATTTACTTTCAATTTTAGGTGGAATTGCTACAGGAATATGGTTATCCAGTGGAAACCCATACTGTGGTTACATCAGATGGTTACATTTTAACGTTACACCGCATTCCATATGGTACCTCTGGACCATCTAAAAATAGATCTCCAATTATTTTAGTGCATGGTTTATTATCTTCATCGTATGATTGGGTTTGTTTAGGCCCAAAAGCATCATTAGGTGAACTGAAATTTTTTATTTGGAATGAAATTCATCAACTTTTCATTAGGTCTTTTATTAGCTGACGCAGGTTATGATGTTTGGTTGGCTAATTGCCGTGGAAATAAGTATTCACAAGAACATACATATTTAAAGCGCTCAAATTCTTTATATTGGGATTTTAGTTTTTATGAGAAAGCTATCTTTGATTTACCAGAGATGATAGATTATATTTTAGCAATCACTAAAGAAGCAAAACTATTTTATATAGGTCACTCTATTGGGGCAACCATATCTTACATATTATGTGCCGAATATCCTGAATATAATCAGAAATTTAGGGTAATTTTTAGCGTTGCTCCAATTATGGAGGATGTATTATGTCCGTTAATAAAAATTGTGTCTTCATTACTTAACTATAAAAAAGTAAGTGGAGTATAAACCTTATATCATGGAAAATTCAAAAATTATTTATAGATTTTATTTTCCATAATTGGGGAAGATGAATTTCTACCTGATCCCAAATTGATACAAAAACTTACAAAATTTACATACTTTTCTGCAAATTTATCCACCCGAAGCTTAGGTACCAGTGTAATGGCGATGATGTGCGGTTTCACTCCATCAGAAATAGATACGGAAGCACAACTCATCATACTGAATCAAAACCGCTCGGGAGTTTCTACCAAAGAAGTTATTCATTTAGCACAAGTAACAAGTATTGGTAAATTCTTCGTATTAAGTAATTTATTGCCGTAATAATAAAAAATAATTTATTAGGAAAGTTTTGCCGATATGAGGATGGCGATGCCATTAATTTTAAAAATATTAATTGCCCAGTTGTGGTATTCTTCGGTACTAATGATTGGATGTCGGAAAACGCGGAAGTAGGTAAATTCGCTGTACGCTTACGTGGTGCTCGGAAGGACTTTAAAACAATTGGTGAAGCAAGCCTTAAACATTTGGATTATTTGTTTGGAAGAGATACATCGTTCGAACTTTACGATGAATTAAAGAAGATAATTACAAAGTACTAACTTGTTATAAAAATTAATTAGAAGGCATAATATAATAAAATTTAGTGTTTATTTTTTAACAATTTTCAAGTCACTAAAATAAAGTAACTGTATTGTAACTGTAACTGTAAAATTCTAAAATAAAATTTTTAATTCCCAAAATTTGGTTTAATTTTGAAATCAAATTACCGAATGGTTACCCAGTTCCGTCACTTTGCAGCAGCAATCGGAAATTAACTGTACACCGCATCGCAGGTTCTCTGATCCAAAAGAGGGGGTCAGCGTTTATCTCTAACATCGAAAGCAGAGAACTTGACTTTAAATGGATTCTTTACTCAAAATATTTCAATCAATTTCAATTAACAACTCTATATTATTCTTTTGATTATTTACAAAATATATTTCAGAAAGTCAAAAATGCCTTCTAACTGTTGGACACCAAATATTGAAATTTAAAACAAACTAAAAACAAAGTAAGCATAGGTCGATGAAGCTAAGTGAATTTTCTCAAGGGGGTGGTAAAATCTTCTATAATCCAAAATTACACTGCATCCATCAAATCCAAGATGTGTTTATAACCATTACCAAAGTTCTCAAGAACCTTTTTTTATCCTTTATTGACGTACATAGTTGCAAAAAGATAATATGGCATCATATTATCCCCCCAATAAATCATTATTTGGGTACGCTAAACCAAAACGAGATTTTGGATTTGAATTTAACTTTATTTGGACAATAAAAGTTAAAAAATGTTAACAACAAAGTTGGATTTCAAAAAAATTCTGCACACATTGTATGTATATTCCAAGTGCGTATAAGCGGTTTCCTTAGTATTGTAAGAACAAAAGTATTTCATGAGTTTTATTGTTAGGATTTTACTGTATTTTATTAAATTATTTTTAGTTGGACACTTTTTTAAATCTGGCGATGCAGTAAATTTGATTTAAAACAGATAGCCTGTAGCTGTTCATCCACTTCATGCATTTTGTGTAGGTATACAGGAAACCATAATTTACGGAAAATACTTTATTATTTATAACTTTTTTGAAATACTAATTAAAACCTGTTGCATATACTGCAACTTAGAATATTGCTTCGAAAATTTTAACATTTAAGGCCGTCTTCTGGTTTAAAAGCATAAATTATGGGCGATTTGTCGAGCTCAATAAAAACAAAACAAACAATATTTTTACCATTCAGTTTTATACAACATATTTATTGATATTTCGAGAATATACAGAAAAAATTTTAACAAAAAAAAATGAAAATTAAACAAGCTATAAGCTGGTAAAGTTGGGGGTAAAAAAAATTGAGGGTGTACTGGTTGACACGATTGCAACCCTTCTGGTCATCGAAAACAAGATTTAAAAAAAGATTCTTAATTAGCAAGAATGTCGTTATAGCCCCTACTAAAGAGAAAACGGAAAAAAAATTTTTCACAAAATGGCGGCTGTCTGAAGAAAAAAATTCATTTTTTGACTATTTTTTTCACAATTCTTAATTTTTTAAAATAGTAAACCAAATAATTTTTATACAAAAGTAGTAGGGGCTATAGACAGTTATATAGTGAAGGTTATTGGTACAAAATTTGAAGCAAATCGGTGAAATGGAACTTGAGATATCATGTCAACCATGTTAAAAAAAGTAGTTTGGAGAAAAACACGTTTAAAATTTTAAGCAAAAGTTTCAACCAGTAAAACAAATAATTTTGATACAAGAGTGGTAGGGGCGATAGACAGTTATACAGGGTGTCCCCGCACTAACTTTACATAACTTAGGTGGTAATAGAGGACACTTTTCTAAGAACAATTTTTAACAAAAATTTTTTTCTAAATTCAAACCCTCGAAAGTTAGACCTATTTAAAGCATTTTTTTTAATTTCCACCTTCACGTGGCCATAGCCCCGAAAGTATTGATTTTTCAGTAAAAATGATTTAGTGCTTTTGTAAAGAGCGTGCAATAATCTATAAACTAGATTCAAACCATTTCTTGTCTAAAATCAACGGCTTTCGAGTTATGAATTAAAGTAAGTTAAAAAATGTCGAAAAATTTGAGCTTTCTTTTATTCTGGTTTTTTTCAATATCCTATATCTTTTAAACGAAACATTTTACAAAAAATCTGACGCCCCATTCCGGATAGGAAATTTAACGGACTACAATTTTTGTTTAGTAAAAATTTTTGAGAAACCAATCCATTTCACAGAAAATCAGAAAATAACAAACGAGGCAGCTACAAAACATAAAATTTAATTCATAAAATTTTTATTTTTTTTGAAAAATTATTTTATTAATTAATTTTAAACTATTAGATTATTTAAGTAAATGTTGAAAATGACCACCCTCATTTTTAATACACAGTCGGGCTAGTTTTAAAATATGCTTTATAGTATTATTTATAAAATTTCCTTTTTTTTTAAAGCCATTATAGCAGGGGTGGTCAACAAGGTCGAGGGATTGACCGGTCGATCACGAGGCCAATTTTGGTCAATCGGTGAGTGTGAAAAGTGTCAAAAATTCGAATTTCTGCGATTAAAAGTGTCGAAAAATCGGCTTTTTTCGATTTGTTTCGACAAACATCTTTTAAAACAATCACAACTGTGTATTGAAAATAAGGGTGGTCATTTTCAACAATTACTTTATTAATGTAATAATTTAAAATTAATTAATAAAATAATTTTTCAAAAAAAATAAAAATTTTGTGAATTAAATTATATGTTTTGTAGCTGCCTTGTTTGTTATTTTCTGATATTCTGTGAAATGGATTGGTTTTTCAAAAATTTTTACTAGACAAAAGTTGTAGTCCGTTAAATTTCCTATCCGGAATGGGGCGTCAGATTTTTTATAAAATGTTTCGTTTAAATGATACAGGGTTTTGAATAAAACCCAAAAAAAGAAAGCTAAAATTTTTCGACATTTTTTAACTTACTTTAATTCATAACTCGAAAGCCGTTAATTTTAGACAATAAAAGGTTTGAATTTAGTATGTAGATTATTTCACGCTCTTTAAAAAAGCACTAAACCATTTTTACCGCAAAATCAATATTTTCGGCGCTATGGCCACGTGAAGGTGGAAATTAAAAAAAATGCTTTAAATAGGCCTAACTCTCGAGGGTTTGAATTTAGAAACAAATTTTTGTTAAATATTGTTCTTAGAAAAGTGTCCTCTATCACCACCTAAGTTATGTAAAATGAGTGCGGGGACACCCTGTATATTGAAGGTTTGTACAAAATTTTAAGTAAATCGGTCAGATGGAACTTGATATATCATGTCAACCATGTTGAAAAATGTAGTTTGGAGAAAAATTCTATTAAAGTTTTGAGCAAAAGTTTCAGCCAGTAAAACAAATAATTTTTATACAAAAGTATTAGGGGCGATAGACAGTTATATAGTGAAGGTTGGTACAAAATTTGAAGCAAATCGGTTAAGGGGAGGTTCTCATGAAACTACCAGAAAATAAGGTGATTTTCTTCAATTTTTTTTTCATGGAAGGAAGTAAATAAGCAACTTAAAATTTTTGACACTTATTTATTGAATTATTAACTACAAAAAAATTTTTTTTTTTAAAGAAAAATGACGTCACGGGAAATGTCTAGAAGTGTTGTAAAATGACCGTCTCTAAAAAAGGTGCCTTCACTGCAGCCACTCTAGCACTCTTAAAAATTATTTGAAATCAAAAAACAAAATAGTTTTATAAACTATATAATATTTATTGGGGGATGAACTACAATCATCAAAAAAAGTCGAAAATTAAAAAAATAGCGGACATGCAAACTTTCGATACCGGTTTTTCACTAGTTTTTCGCTCTTTAAAGTGGTATAAAACAAACAAATCAGCGAATATTACCTTCATTGAAGTTCATCCCCCTATAAATTTAATGATCTTCAAATTTAAAAAAAAAAAGTGAATCTAGTCGGTAGTTTTTGAGTTATCGTGGCTGCAAATGTAAAAAATGTAATTGTTCAGGAAACGCAAAAAAGTATTAATGTATCGTATGTATGTATGTATTAATGGATCGACTTATTATGCCATAACTTTTTTATGAAATTTATTTCAGTCAAACAGTTTGGGGAATAAATTCTACATATAATAAGCTATCAAAAAATGATATAAACAAAAATTCGATTTTTGGATCTAGTTTTATGAGAACCTCCCCTTAAATAGAACTTGAGATATTATGTCAACCAGGTTGCAAAATGTTGAAATGTCTTAAATACATAATTACTACGACCTTCGGTAAGTTGCTCACTGCTAGATTCAGTTCCTGCGTCACTAAAATAGCTAAAACGTGGTAAACTGTTGGAATTTTAAAATTTTCTCTTGAGAATATATTCTTAAAGGTCTAAACTTTAAGAATATGCAAAAAAACAAAAACTTGATTTTTTTTTAATTCTAAACCAGAACACGACCTTAAGCTAAAATTTGATTTTAAATGATTTTTTAGTGAAATCGATCAAATTCGATTTATACACGTTATTTAGCCATAAGAAGCAACTACCAATACAATTAAAACAATAACCTATGTATTATAAAATGCTTGAAATCCTGTTTTATTTTTGGGCAATTCATCAACCCAGTGGGACCACCGGCTTAACGTGCCCTCCGAAGCACACGGGCTAGAAAAAAAACTAGAAAATATTATGACGATAAATATGTACTTCTCTCCGCTGCTGGATAAAGGCCTTCACCATCATTTTCCATCATCTCTATATCTTCCGCAACGTTTAACCATCCAATACCTGCTGTCTTTTTCAGTTCGTCCCTCCACCGTATTTTTAGGCATCCAGTGATTTTCTTCCAGATCTTGGTCTCCATTGTAGCACCTTCCCTGCCCAAACAAGAACTCGGGGGTAGACATCATATTATTCAAAAGGGGTGTAAAAAGGGTGTACAAATCCTGTTCAATCTAACAGGCCAAATTTGTTACCTATGACACTACACACCAACTAATTTTGATTATTTTACGTCTTGTGTGATTCGTGCGAGTGCAGTGACGGATTATAGTGAACCTGCAAACGAAAGATTATTGCTGAGAAATTTGAAATTGGCGCCAAAGTGTTTACCTAGAAAATTATTTTATCTTTGTGAAATTTTGGATTTTAGAAGAGTGGACGAAGGAAGTGAAAAATTAAGGGCTTCACGAGACGTCCTTCTGCGAGAGCGGACGTTGTTTTTAGTTTGTCGAGAAAAGTGAAGATTTGCGTTTTTCTTGGAGCCAAATTTTTATTCCAGGGCCGGTATTCTGAGGTCCTCGCTTTTAGAGGAGCAGAGCGATATAGCTGTCACATGGCTGGAGCGGCACATGAGAATCAATGAGAATACAAAATTACCACTCCACTCGCAATAATTAAACCACTCACTCGCTCGCTTGGAGTGGAGCGAGTTCAGAATACCGGCCCTGGAATCCTTTTGAGTGATTGTTTGCTGATATTCCTGTTCGGGAACTCTTAGATTTTTGGTTTGACGTTAGAAATTGCGAAGTTTTGAAAAGCTGACCTATTGCACAAGAGTGAGTCGGTTACATCAATTCGCAATTATTGGACGAATTATTATTATCTATCATCCGATTGCTAATTTAGCGGATGTTTGTTAATCCAGCGATCGCAGTGCTGGATGATTCTAAAATTCGAAGATTTAGAAAGATAGTAAGACAATTTTGAGGTTAAGTAAAACCTACCTTGAGGAAAAAAAAGTTGGTATTATTTGCGTGGTAAATTCGGTTTGGAATATACAGCAACTGATCCGCGGATAATTTCAACAACACAAATAAGAAAATTTGGTTGAATTTGGTCACCAGCAGTCTGCATTAAATCAAATACGGATAAACTAGAGAGCGGGAAACCGCGGTTCTAATCCAGATTGCGTCGGATATGTGCTGTGATCTAAAAAGTCCAAAATCGATCTGTGGACTATAGGATCCATTCCAACCCGCATTAGGCGAGCGTGGAATGGTAAGGCCTAAACCTTCAAGTTCTAATGATTGAAAGAACTTGAAGAGGCGTATATCCAAAAATGGTGTAAATAAAAACGCTAATGAAGAAGAAGAAGAAGGTTGAATTTGGTAAAATCTGACATTAAGAAACACGAGATAACTGCGCGTCTGGTCAACACCTGTCGTAGATACTATAATATGACGTCAATACCTCAGCGAAGGCAGAGCAACTATTCCAGCGGTTTCAAAACAGCGTGTACAAAAGAGTTCGTCTGAATTTGTACATTTTTATTTAAACACTTTATTTTATAAAATTTGAGTTTTGCCACATTTTATTATATACGAAGGTCTCGAACCATAATGTAGGTATCAGATTGATAGTAAATGTAATTGTAATCCGAAATAGTCTTACACTATTACACGAACGGCCAAGGGACGAAAATTGTCGTAACAACAAGGATTAAATACTCAACGTTTTGAAAAATTGTATTAAATCAGCTTTATTCACCCGAATTTTTAATTTCGAGTTGGAACCCAACCTTCCCTGAGGGAGTACTTTTGTTCTCCACCATTATAGCAACAAAATTCATTATAATATGTATTGCTATGATATAAATCTAGTTAGATACATCTATTGCGAGTTGCTAAGGTAACAAAAAAGTAATTGATTAATACAAAATAATAAAAATGGAAGATCGGTAAGGTGCCTGATAATTTAAATGTTACATGATTTCTAGTATTTTGCAATTTAAAATTGCAAAAAAACTATCACAAATAAAAAGTCAAAGAATGTGCATAATTTGATGTGAAGAATCGCAAGGAGAATTAAGTATGCAAGGAAAATCAGGTTATGTGAATTTAAATTTAAGGTAGTTTAGTAACCACAGGACAGCGTAAAATAAAGCACAATGACAACACCTACACAATTCGATTGAATACACAAGGTTAAAATTCAAGAAAAGTTTTTGTTTAATAAATTATGTAAAAAGTTGCATGTTAAACACAAGACATTGCATAAATATAAACTGGACACCCTTTAGGGCTTTAACATAAGTTAATGCAGTGAGAGGAAACATCGCAGTATATTTGTTGCCACGATGACAAGGGACATCCCAATAACTTGAATTATTACTGCAAGAATCCGTTTTCGTTACTAAGTGTTAACTGCAAAATTACCAAAAATCGGGGTAATTCCGATATGTTCTACTGATAACGATTAACGAAATAACAAAAATAAAATCGTAGTTCATCCCTTTATTTTGTTCAAAAATATATCGTACCTACTTTGATGTAATTGGTAATAATCCTACTGTTTAAAATTTAGTAAGTAAGTCATTTTAATACTCTTGCTTTCAATTTAATTAAAAATAAAGGAAATGTGTATTGCTTTTTAATTAACTTTTTATAAAAGAAAATACTTTATAGTCTTTTAAACAATAATAAATTATTTCAAATTTTATTTGCAAGTTAGATATAGGTACGTTTTTCATAGTCATAAATTTTCCCATAATACTCTTATACTTAAAATATGATTGTGTGGCTGCCAGAATAGTAGGTATATTACATCTCGATGAAGTTATCATTTAAGTTTTTGATCGTTTATCATTGTTAATAAACAGAAGTGTCTTTAAATTTATTAATTTGTATAATTAATAAATTATTATGAGCAATTTAGAATACGACTATAGGAAACTTACAAAATTGAAATTAATAAACTTCGCAGGTGCTCCATCTAAACAGTTTTTGTGAATGTTTTTACTTATTGAATTATTAAAGGAAAGCACTGCGCACTTAATTTATGTATTGTCTCTATTTTAGTTTCACACAATATTTTGTTTTTAACTTTATTAATCTTTCATAATAATGTCTACAGGGTATTCTTAACTTCGTACAAGTAGTTTGGTTTAAATTAGTCGTTAATAAACTACTTTTTCCGTGGTTGCGATTTCACGTTAACTACATAATCTTATTGTAACGTTAAGTCAATATTTCTGACTTGTAATTTACTCTTGCAGGTTTATTCTGTAGTGGATTCAGAGTTTCATTACATTTTGAAAAAGTGGTAATTCCAATTAGACATTAATTAATAAGCGGTCCAGAAGTGAGGTTATGCGAATTATATAATTAGAAATGAGGTTATGTCGATCATAGCACGAAGACAAGTTCCACTGTAGATTCATACATCAAAAATTAGTTTTTAATTAATTTGTAAATGCTGTAAAAAAGTTCACCTATGAATAAATAAACTTAATTAACTGGTTTCTATTATATTTTTTAAAATTAACTAAACTTTCAACAATTTCTTTTTTAGTTGAAAATTAGAAATTTTAAGTTTTCCGATTAAATACATAATACCTGCATATTAATTAAAATATTAGGTTGTACAAGAGATTAAAGAAACCTTAGAATATGTAATATGCAGTAAATTGTACCTCTGTGAAGGCAAAGTAATTTCCTTTTTGAAATAGGCATAGGTTTACCAACTATGAAGGGGATTTGGATCGTTGATTACCCTCTTCATCTTACAAAACACGATTTATTTTCATTTTGCACTTAAATATTTTTCTACATGCATATGGAAGAAAAACTATATTATAGGAGAAAAAATTTTAAATTTGCATTTCTAGTTTACTTAGATGTGAGAATCCAGTGATGATCAAAGAGGAAGCAAAAGTTTAATCGAAAATGTACCTAATTATAATTGAGGTTGTTTATAGTTATTTATAATAATGAAAAATTAATCTATGCGTTTAAAACGCATTTTCAAATCTGTTTCGGTATTAATTTATATTTACACTTTTTCACCTATAAATCAGCACTTTATAAAAACATTTTAGAAATTTCATATTTTAATTTCGGGAGGATTTATTTGCTTTGCAGAAAAACATAAAAATGTACAAATTTAATGAGATTTCTTGAATTTATATAAGCGGAATATTCAAGAAGAAAATTAAATCTCTTGCATCATCAACTATTAATTAGCATTTTTTGGATTTCCTTTTATATTATTGTTTCATTTTTTAAATTAGTAAACCACATTAGCGAACTTTTACTCCAAAATGTAATTATGAAATTGAAAACACAATAAAAGTTTGTTATAGAAACAAAATAATTTCATTAAAATTTTAATTGACCTAATTGATTTGTTATATACCCAATAATTATAAAATGTAATCAAACATTTGATTATACAGGGTGTCCCCGCACTCACTTTACATAACTTAGGTGGTGATAGAAGACACTTTTCTAAGAACAATTTTTAACAAAAATTTTTTTCTAAATTCAAACCCTCGAAAGTTAGGTCTCTTTAAAGCATTTTTTTTAATTTCCACCTTCACGTGGCCATAGCCCCGAAAGTATTGATTTTTCAGTAAAAATGGTTTAGTGATTTTTTAAAGAGCGTGAAATAATCTACAAACTAGATTCAAACCTTTTCTTGTCTAAAATCAACGGCTTTCGAGTTATGAATTAAAGTAAGTTAAAAAATGTCGAAAAATTTGAGTTTTCTTTTTTTTGGGTTTTTTTCAAAACCCTGTATCTTTTAAACGAAACATTTTACAAAAAATCTGACGCCCCATTCCGGATAGGAAATTTAACGTACTACAACTTTTGTCTAGTAAAAATTTTTGAGAAACCAATCCATTTCACAGAAAATCAGAAAATAACAAACGAGACAGCTACAAAACATAAAATTTAATTCACAAAATTTTTATTTTTTTTGAAAAATTATTTTATTAATTAATTTTAAACTATTAGATTATTTAAGTAAATGTTGAAAATGACCACCCTCATTTTTAGTACACAGTCGTGCTCGTTTTAAAATATGCTTTATAGTATTATTTATAAAATTTCCTTTTTTTTAAAAATCCATTATAGCAGGGGTGGTCAACAAGGTCGAGGGATTGACCGGTCGATCACGAGGCCAATTTTGGTCAATCCGTAAATGTGAAAAGTGTCAAAAACTCGAATTTCTGCGATTAAAAGTGTCGAAAAATCACCTTTTTTCGATTTGTTTCGACAAACATCTTTTAAAACAATCACAACTGTGTATTGAAAATGAGGATGGTCATTTTCAACAATTACTTTATTAATGTAATAATTTAAAATTAATTAATAAAATAATTTTTCAAAAAAAATAAAAATTTTGTGAATTAAATTTTATGTTTTGTAGCTGCCTTGTTTGTTATTTTCTGATTTTCTGTGAAATGGATTGGTTTTTCAAAAATTTTTACTAGACCAAAGTTGTAGTCCGTTAAATTTCCTATCCGGAATGGGGCGTCAGAGTTTTTGTAAAATCTTTCGTTTAAAAGATACAGGGTTTTGAAAAAAAACAAAAAAAAAGAAAGCTCAAATTTTTCGACATTTTTTAACCTACTTTAATGCATAACTCAAAAGCCGTTGATTTTAGATAATAAAAGGGTTAAATATAGTTTGTAGATTATTTCACGCTCTTTAAAAAAGTACTAAACCATTTTTACCACAAAATCAATATTTTCGGCGCTATGGCCACGTGAAGGTGGAAATTAAAAAAAATGCTTTAAATAGGCCTAGCTCTCGAGGGTTTGAATTTAGAAACAAATTTTTGTTAAATATTGTTCTTAGAAAAGTGTCCTCTATCACCACCTAAGTTATGTAAAGTGAGTGCGGGGACACCCTGTATAGATATTTTAGTTAACTTTGATTTACATTTTTTAGGATATATTTGTCATGAATTGTTCTTTTTGTCAGCCGGGCATCTCCGTCCTTTCCATCCATGGCATGGAAGAAGAAAGCATAGAAATCCTTTTATTCCACGTATACAGACCTTATAATATTCTAGAATTGCTTTGTTAAGTTTTTCGCCGATGCGGTACCTAATTAAATTTATTTAGTGAAAGTGTAACGTGGTGAAATTTAAACTTACCCGCGCTAAGTGGTGTAGAATTTTTGGTGTTCGAAGTATGGTACCAAGAAAAGAGGTTCCTTTCCGGTTTCCATTTGGGAAGTACGGACGTGCTATTTTTCGTCCGTTGTTATTTGCGATAATTTTGAGTTTTCTGGAGTCAAACTTGATTCCGGAAGTATTTGAGTGGTAATTTTGCGTTATTTCTGGATACGAGAAGTTCTCGCATTATTTACCATCGATAATTTAGAGATTTTTGATAGTGTGGCTTCATGGTCAAATTTGGTCGATTAATTATTGTGTAATTCGTGACAATTTTGGATTATTAGATGATCATCAGTTATTATTTGGATGGATGGATGATTGAAATTTTTGAGTTGTTGTTTCTTAAGTTCAGAAGATTAAGAGTTTGGAAGAATAAAATTTGCAGATTAGAATCACACTTACCTCGTTATTGGTTTCGTTCGTATGTTTGAGGTTAATATTTGAAGATAATTTATTACACTGGAGCGCATTGGACCATATCTGGATCAGCTTCTGTTCTTGGAGGTCCGATTTTTTGAGTCGGTAAAGAAGATTGCGGTGGTATTACAGTTAAAGTTACACACAGAGAAAATTTTTAAAAGGTACCAAAAACTTTTTGTTATTATTTTACAATTACATTTTTTTAAAAAGTTGATTCGTTTGTGTATGCAAGGAGTAAACACGATTTTGAAGATAATTGTCTCCTTACATAAGAAAGAGAGGATTTAAAACGGAACGTGTAGTTATTCCAGACTTCAATTTAATACTATTAATATGTTGGTTTTTGTGTTCAAATTTTAGAAGCATAAAAAATTACTTTTTCCTAATGTAAAAATTTTGTTCATTACTACAAAAAAATTTTATTTGAATTTAATAGTACCTTCTTGGGCGTATTCGCTGAACCTGAAGAGAGAGCATCAAGAGTCATTGCTAGCCGGTGCAATTGGATTGTTTTTGCCGATCGTACTTTTTATTTAAAGCTGCCCCGAATTAAATTCATTATTATTTTAATTTATAAAAGACGATCCGGTAGAGTATAATATCTTGAATATACAATGAACTTAAAAAATGTTAAAGTCCAAATGTTGTATAATAAAATAATAACGATATAAATAAAATTAGTATTGACTCAGAACTTATTTCTATTGTTTCTACTCAAACGGTAGCTTCTTTAGTTATTTAAAACCTTAAATCGTGGAGTGAGACTGCTCCTC
The DNA here is from genome assembly GCA_958510855.1 of Rhagonycha lutea. Taxonomy (NCBI): domain Eukaryota; kingdom Metazoa; phylum Arthropoda; class Insecta; order Coleoptera; family Cantharidae; genus Rhagonycha; species Rhagonycha lutea. The sequence goes on along the minus strand of OY294040.1, from coordinate 12,579,460 downwards.
AATCAATGAAAACCACTAGCAAATAATTTTTCAAGTGTTGGAAATTATTTAGAAAGAAAGTAAACATATTGGAACCACAAGAGAAAATGGGGTTTAAAATTAGTTAATAAAGGAGGTTCTCAAAGCATGGAAAACAAAAAAGTCTTCTTCTTTCGGTTTTCGTTCCGTTTGGAATACAGAGACTTTTAAAGAAGTTTTCTCAATCCATTTCATACGGGGATCACTTCTGTTTATTTTTTCTTTTTGTTCTCTTCAACAACTTCCTATGAGATTTCGCTCTTTCGCTTTCCCACATTCTTCTTTCCAATTGACGATACCTATCGCGTTCAGATCCCGCTTCACCTCATCCAACTATCTCAAAGTTGGTTTATCTACACGTCTTTCTTCATATGGCTTCATGAGCAAAGTAAAAACCATACCAAACATTTTTAGACATATTTCACTGCTGTGAAAGTTTTTTTTAAATATTCACAGGAATTCTCTTAAACCATTTAGCTCTAAAAATTAAACCCTTGCTAATTTAAGAGCAGGCTAGTACCACACCAGAAAAAATTGGCACGGCTTAAGTCCTGAATCTAACCCAACATGGAGAGGATGGTATTAAAATACATAAAATAACTGCTCCATATGATACTGTTAACCACTCGCTGCTGTGGAGGAAGCTACATAATATATTTGGGACAAATAAAATAAAGAATCAACCAAGGAAGTTCGAGATCCGAGGAGAAGATACTGTCACAGTCAATTTTGATTGTTTGAGGTACCTTAAATTTTGGGGATCTTATTCCTCGTCCAGACCATGTTTGCTTAATTGGGGGTTATAGCTGTTTAGTAAAGAAAACCACTCCGTGATGGTAACAAATAATATAAATAACTGTAAACTGTACAATTTATAAACTAAAACATATCGTATTAATTATTAATTAACGTATTCCCTAAAAATATATTGTCCTCTTACCTTCCTTTAACTTATTATTCGCTTCTCATCAGCATAAGGAACATGAACAAGTGGACACTTTATCAACCCTAACTAGCCCAGTCGTCTCAAATAAAACTTTGGAAAATTCTTTTACACTAAAACAATTTATTTTCTTGTGAAAAGCAAAGATATTCGACTTACAAAGATGATATGCAAGAGAGCATATTAGCATGACAGTTACTTTTTGAGAAATTAATACAATTAATTCAACCAACTTAAAATCCATTGATCACCGCAAAATTCACACATTTAATTAAGTAAAATTTTTTATATAATTTTGCAATGATCAAACATGAGAAGTAATTAAACTTAATATTAAAATTGATACAATCATGTACAAGGAAATAAAATCTATTGAAATTTAATTAAGGTTAAAATTTTATATTCTTGCCACATAAAGTTTATGTTTTCTAGATCGGACATACATTAGTTAAAAACTTTAGTAAGCATGCAATCGCGCCGCAGCTGTATGTATTTAGGAATCAAACTTGTCTCGCGAACCACATGTTAATTAAAAAGTTAAAAATTTTACTTTTACAAAATTTTAACAAAATGTTACAAATTTAAAAATATTGCATAAAATGCAATAAATTATGAATTTGTTGATTCATGGTCGGCCATTTTCGGCCAAAGAAAAAACTAAAGTTAAAAATATGGGACTAGTGCAGTTTGACGCCGTCGTTTTGACGCGAGCACGTTTCGACGCGGGCACGTTTTGACGCCGCACGTTTTGACGCGAGCACGTTTCGACGCCGCATGTTTCGACGCGAGCACGTTTCGACGCCGCACGTTTCGACGCCGAGCGTTTCGACGCGGGATCAGTTTGACGCAGGCATGTTTTGACGCCACACATTTCGACGCGAGCACGTTTCGACGCCGCACGTTTCGACGCGAGAATTGAAATTATTATTTATATTTGAATTATTAATTATTAAAATTATTAGAAACCACATGAGGATTGAAAGAAGACTTTTGCTTGATTATTATAGTGCATTTGAAATCCCAGATACAGACAGAAAAAATGTCGAAAACTAACACTAACCTAGCCTCAACCGGGATCCACCTTTTAATCGGGAATCCCTTCTTAAGATTCCATTTAAATAGAAGTCGATTCCCAACACCAATCTAGGCTCTACCGGTGTATCTACCTTTTAATGACGTTCTCTTTAAAAAAAAGTCGAAAACTAACACTAACCAAGCCTCAACCGGGATCCACCTTATAATCGGGAATCTCTTCTTAAATGGAAGTCGATTCCCAACACCAATCTAGGCTCTACCATTTTAATGACGTTCTCTTTAAAAAAAAGTCGAAAACTAACACTAACCTAGCCTCAACCGGTATCCACCTTTTAATCGGGAATCCTTTCTTAAATACAAGTCGATTCCTAACACCAATCTTAAAGTGGTTGGTTTTCTTTTTTTCGGCAAATGTAAGCTAAAGATACCCCTAAACAGTGAAATTTGTTCGAAGTTAATTTTACGTACTTTTTGTCCATGCGGCGTCGAAACGTGCGTCGTCAAATCGTGCGGCGTCGAAACGTGCGGCGTCAAAACGTGCCGGCGTCGAAACGTGCTCGCGTCGAAACGTGCGGCGTCGAAACGTGCGGCGTCGAAACGTGCGGCGTCGAAACATGCGGCGTCGAAACGTGCCGGCGTCAAAACGTGCGGCGTCAAAACGATGGCGTCAAAACGGCGGCGTCAAAACGACGGCGTCAAAATGCCCGGCTCCGTAAAAATATATCATAAGGATACTAGAGTTGACTTCTGGAGCAAGGAAAACACTTGCATCGCAGTGTGGGTGATTGCTCACGAAACAGTTACCGTCAGGAAATGACACTGGATGGACTATATAGAAATGATTGAACAAACTCTATAGCGTATAGCAGGTTTTGTCGAGAAAGAGAAAAACTAACTAAATGGGGTTTTCTAGAAAAATATAAAAATATCTATAACTGCGGAAAGTACAATTCATTCTGCACCAAAGTTCTTATCATCATTGTCCCACAATTTTCACACACCACGCCGGCGCCGTGTACTTAATTGCTCAGGGGCGGATTAAGCACTCTCAAATTATATTATTAATAAATTAATGGAAATCTAATACTCATCTTGAAGAAAATTAATGTATTACATTTTTGTACACTCTATGTTAAACCAGTAGGATTTTGAAACTCAATATCATTCTATAAAATTTAGTTCAATCGTATTTCGTATTTGGGACCAATCCGGCTATAGACTTGGTTAAATCTGTTGTCAGATTGGAAAGCTACATGGTATTCGTACTTTTTTTAAATAATTAATAATATTTTTGTTCAATTTGACCGAATAAGCTGTCTATTATTTTGGCTTGACAACCTGGCATAAATTGTTATACCAACAAGCCAAATTAATAGACAGCTTCTACTCGATCACATCAAATGGAAAACTAATCAATAAATCTTAACGTAGTGAAAAGACCAATAAAATGCTAAATTTTCGATTGTTGTAAATTACAATTTAATTATAATTTGAGGTACCTATTTGCGAACATTTTTAAATATTCAGGGTTCAGTAAAAATATCTGGGTATCTTCGGAAACCATTAATTAAAATAAATTTGAAACGTTTCGGCATTATTGATAAGGGCAATTTGATAAGTGCATACGTGAGCAGCTATTTTGCGTACCTCCACGACTATAAATAAGTGAAATCCAGCTTCCTAAAAACATTTACAACAAAAATATTCACGATAAAATTTATAGATATGTTTTTTAAAAAATCGTTTTTAAGTTGATAAAATGTAATAGATTGTTCTTAGAAAATATATTATGATTTATGCATTAAATAAACCGTAATATTCCCAAGAGACGATATGAAATATAGGAACTAAATCGTATACTTTTCAAATTTATACTTCGGAAGAGCAAAGAAAAATCCGGCCAAATCAAAATATTAGTGCATCTACATTGCTAACTATTTATTTTAGGGATTTATTTTTCATAAACCGAAGTAGACGGTGGTTATATCTGTTCTCAAACTCAATAAACGTGTTGACAAGACGTCTTTCAATCGCTATGTTTACCAAAGAAACCCTCAATAGATTGCGAAGCTATGATATTGAAAAAACACTCCAAGTGGCGTATTTTTATCGTGGTTTTTCAATTTCCGTTTACATTATGATTTCATCAAAAATAACAAAATATCAATAAAATATTTACCTATAAAAATTATTAACCAACCTTATACCTATATAATTTGGTGATCTATACTTCACAAGTCATAACCTAAATCAAAACTCGGATTGATTGTAATTATGCTTCGACAAAATATAGTCTGCAAGCTGTTAATTCATATTACAATTTCGCAAACTTGCAATTAAATGTTACAACACTAAAATTAAGTTGCAGATATATGCTTACAAGCAGATACGTTGTAGGGAGAACAATGGATTCCACATTAACTGGATCTAAATGATAAGAATGTTTTAAACGAAACGGGTATTCTGGTTTACTCGGGATAAAATTTTAAATTACCTTGTATGTGATACGGATACAAGCATTGTATCTTTATATCTAACAAAATCAAAACTCACTGCTATATTCTGCTATCAGAAATAAATTCCTCTTTTGAAACTTTATTAATAAATTGAATTCATTTAATGAAAAACCTCATTTTTCCTAACTCTTAATATTAAATCCCATCATAATAAAGGAGTCAATACTAGACTTTACTAATTACATATAGTGGTCAAAACAATTTCTAAGATTAACGAAGTTGCGGCTAATCTACTATCAATAATGACAAATTATTAAACAAGATTAAACTTAGGTACTTTTTGCTTCGTATATCCACAAAGAAAAATAAACTAAACAACCAGACCAAAATATAAATTTTATATCCTCTTTGGACTCTCCGCTCTCCTAGGTGTTAAAATTAAAATTTATGTATATTATACGTTATCAATTACAACTTTGTAAACTGTGTAACGGTACGCTTTTTGCTATCGTAATTTTTTGTACAAATTTAAATAAAAATTTCTTTAATACGTCCCTGTCAATTGATTTGTCATGAGATTTTAAATTACATCCATTTTTGAATAAAAATTAAGTATTTTTAAGAGAGTTTTGAATCAGACCACCCTGTATTTACGTTAAATTTTGTAACTATTAAAAAATGATGTAATAAATGAAATCATCTTAAAATTCTTAGGAAAAATAAGTTTTTGGCGACTGAAATCTGTGTAGATTTTTGCCTTATGTAATGTTCTGTTAGATCACCAAATTTAATTGTTTTCCTAGGAATTTTACGTGGAAATCAATTGGAAGGAGAGTATTTTTGAAGGATTGGGGATAAAATTTCCTAAGAAAGGGAATTGATATAAATATCAAAAATTAAGGAAGGGAGGCAGTTCTCGATAGTTTTTGACTGTAATAATCAGAAATCAACTATAGTTAATTCATACCTTCAGTGTATCTTTTATCTTATCTTAAACAAAGTTTGCGTTTTATCTAAAATAATTTATCGTTTTCAAGTCGTATCTGTGTAAAATTAAATGTTAAGAACCATACCGAACAATCAAAATTAATACCTAGTGATATAGACAAAAATTTATAATATCAAATAAAATACCTGAAATATTGTTTTGGATTTGAAGAAATTATCGAATTTTAATCGACCGTGTGCAATTTTAAGTAGTGAGATTTATTATAAACACTATTTTAAAACAATTAAAGTTTTACGAGTTTTGTGACCAACAAAATTTGAACTTGAAATAGTGATCTTGGTTAACAAATTTATAGACTTATTCTGATGTTAAGTGTGTAAAAATAAAAATATTAATTTTTACAATACGGTTACTGTTATGAAAGACATACCTATTTAAATTGATTATTGGATATTTCGTGAATTTTTTAAAGAACATTATATCTGAAAACTACCGAAAATTTAAAATTAAAAAGAAAAACTATCACCATTATATCAACTATGTAAAATCGATGAAAAAGGAAGATTTATAAAAAATCCTGTCTCTATCTTCTAGGAATAATTGAATTCGATAATTATTTTACATGTGAGTAAAGTTTAAATGTTAAAGAAATTATTTTGAACATTTATTTTTAAAAGAGTGTATTTTAGTAGAAACTTAATTACGTCTTTTTATCAAAATAGAAATTTATTAAATTTTAGTAATTTTTCCCTATTTTTGTGAATTTAATTTTATCTAATTATCTATTAATTTTCAAAATTTATGTACTCTGATCAAGTACTTATTTTATTTTAGTATCTTTTCATTTATATATATTAATAATTATAATTTTATTAACTTCCCTTTATTTTATTTGTTTAAGTATTTTTGTATCAATTGTTATTTTAGATTTAAAGTGTAATTTTTATAGATTTGTGTATATTTTTTATTATGATTTTATTATATTTAATTATTCAGTTATATGAGTTTTATTTAATATCAGTGGTTAATTCAGTGTATAAGCCAATCTGTCCGTCAAAATAAATGTAACTTACTCTCCCCTGAAAGATCTCAAGAGCTAGCTGGCATTGGGCATCCATTCTCGCAAGGTAAAGGTAGGTTTCTTTGGTTACCATAAGCGGTGTGCTGAAGAACTAACCCTTATATTCCTTTACGGCGGAAGGGGCGTTACAACTGTAATTGAGAAAAACCAATTGAAAAATACAAAAATATCAAACGATAACTATCGATATATCGATAATTATTATCGATATATCGATAATTATTATCGAAATATCGAACGATAACTCGATACATCGAAAAATTAATTAATCTATAAAAAGTTCCAGCCCTAGTTTTAACTCAGATCCCAAAATTGTGTCACAACTGACCCTTTTTCTTTTAGGTCTCCTCCATAACCCATTTAACCCTCTCTCAATTTTTGAATGACATGGCCATAAATATACATTGTTTATCGAAATATATTTTATATTATTATATTATACAAATAATTAGCAAACTTTATTAGATAAACGAGGTTTTTATAGATATGTTCAGTTAACCCACATATTAGGTTAATTGGATCATTTTCTAGCTCGTTATAAAAATCAAACTGATACAGTTTCTTCAACCACTTCAGTTAGTTTTCTTGAATGGTGTACTTCTAAAAATTTAAAAAGTTGTGATAAATATTTTGTTTAGTTTTTATCGTTACTTTGTTTTAAAGTTGATCAAACTAAACATTGCTCTTTGATGATTTTTGGATTAAACGGAAGCTGTTTGAACTTGTAGAGTATCCATTCTGTAAATAAATTTGTTATCGTGTTAACAACTAATGGGCAAATTGGTCTTGCGTTAAAATTGAAACAAAGGCAGTGGTTTTTATAATTTACTACTACCTTCGGTTTAACGTAAACTGAGTTTCCCTTTGAAAGATAAGGAAAACATTTTAATTTAAAATTTTTTTTAACGTTTCTCTATAATACATATTATTCTTGTACTTAATTTGTGTCATATTTTTGTTAAATTCTTATAATTATTTTTCTCCAACTAAAAAGTTTAAAAAAGGAATTTTTAAACATTTTGTGGTTCTTTCAAAAGAAAAATGAGCGTAAAGATACATTATTTGTTTTTCATAAACAGAATTCATTAACAAGTAAAACTTCATTAAAGCAGAATATTTTAATTACTATACGTAATCGTAAGCCATAATAAAATGTGCGTTTCATTTTATTAATCTATATAATTTTTTTCCCCAGTAATTTCCAAGTATCTTCTTGGAGTCAAAATCCTTACGTACCCAAATTGTTTGAAGTCGATTAAATTTCTGGTTTAGCTTGTCAGGTAAGTCAAGCTCGAATTCCTAAATTCGGACAGTGGATATTTACGTCAAATCTGGATTAAGCTTCGTTACTTTAAAATTAACTTATAGTAGATACTTTTCAAAACAAGCCAAATTCATTACTATTATAACAAAATTACTTTAACCTATTTTAGACTGATAATGAGATGTTACGCAATGCTGAACCATCTAAATGACGAAAGAATTCCCCAAGTGATCATCCAAAAAAACAACAATAGGACGTTACCAACTCAAGGAAATCCAAAATGTTTCCACAACTTGCGCATCAAAAACTTCGTAGTAGGTTGCGTTTTAAGAGCCTCTATTACTTTTGCTCGAACAGATGTTATAAACAAGAGCTTTAGACAATACACGACAGCTGAGCTACCCATTCTAAACGACTGCCACGACAAAAATGGTGAAATTAGACCAAAAACCTAATTTGTCCAAGCAAAATATCGGAAATTACTAAATTCGCTCTGAAATTATGTACGATCACTATCGTCGAACTCGCGAGACTCAAAACCCAGGTATTCTTACGCCAAACGTTCCCAGCCGATAACCTGCATTCAATTGCAAGCCAAATGTTTGCAATATAAAATTGCATTAAAATAAATCGCATGGGCCGTACTTAGAAATATTGTGAAATGAAAAGTAGTACCATGTAAAATTGCAAAAATTCGTTACATCCTGTTGATAATCAAAATCGTTTATTATTATTCTCTCTCAATTTATCACGAGAAAGTCACCTGTTATCTGCAGGGCTTTAATTATTTGCCCAAGAAACATGAAACAAGTAGACCAACTCATTTTAAACTTTAGTAGCCTTAAGTGTTTTTTTCACATTTTGTATTATGTATTACGTACATACATTTTGGAAAATGCAAGTATGATATTCTGCTAAATAGAACAACAGATTATAGTAATTAAAGTTGTATTATGTTAATGCTGTACCTACCTACCTACTAAATCTTACGCCCCAAGCGGTTAATAATAAATTAAGTAGATTATTGATAATGTATTTCTTTTCCATTTTTGAGGAAACTCGATGATCGAAAACTGTAATTTGGCTGTTAGTGCTGCTCAGATAAAGTATCAACGCTCACGATTCAAACCAAAGCTTTAATTTATTTAACCAGTATTTCGCTTCAACTGTGATATTATTTAAGTATAATTTGGGAAGAGCTCAATATAGTTTCGATCTAGCATTAGGCTGCTTCCACAGTGGAGACCGGTTTACCAGCTCCAACGTACCTGCTTGTCTCCCTCCAATATTCCAATACAAGCAGCTGGTAACAGAATGTATATTTCAATGCAAATATCCAAGCAGGTAAGTCGGTTTCGGAAACCAGCGTTTACTGTTCGTAGTTTATAAAAAAATTATTTAAGTAGGTATGTGAGATCTTTCACATTCCACATTCTTTATTTAGAAAATAAATTTAATCAATTTGATCAAAGTCTGGACGAGGAAAACCGAAAAGTATTTGATAAAAAAAATTATTTAAATAATATATAAATAGCATGTAAAATATCTTAAAGTTATATTTATAAATTAGAAACATCCGCACTCTTAATTTAGAAAATTAATTTAATCAATTTGATCAAAGTCCGTTATATAATATTACAAAAAAAAAAATAAAATTTAATTTAAATTCAACTTTAGTCCATATTAATAGCATATTCATTATTAAAAAAAACAAGGCATTAGTTATAAATCTTTTATAAAAGTTAAAATATTATTTTAACTCGAAATGGTTGAAATGCATATAAATTTTAATCAAAATATAATATTTTATAGACATTTCTGTAATGCGAAGAATGAAATTATAGGTAAATGAAGAGAGGCGGCTACAACTTCGTGGTTAAGTGATCCTCATAAAAAGTATAGGCTTAAATAAATAATATATAATTTCTAATGAACGTAAAAAATAAAAATTTTCAAATTATTCCAAGAAAGCTTTTAATTAAAAAAACAATTAGCACATAAGAAAATGTGGATGTCTATGACAATCAAATTTCAATAAATCAGCTCAAGAGTGAACTAAATATTATTGAGCGTTCGTGGTTGATATTTGAGAACAATTTATACACTTCTCGCTTTCATTTAGCCTCTTCTACGTAGTGACAGTAAGTTTTGTGTATGAACATAACCTAATTTCCATAACAAACGTTTTATCCAAGTCGAAACTTTTAGATTTCATCAGTTCTAGTTCAATAATACGTTATTCACAGAAAATTGTCACAATAATATTGAACATGTGCAAATGTGTTTTAAACAAAAATCGAACAAATCACCAAACTACGTATCGTTGTTGGTAGCAAACACTACAGTTAATTGTTATGTAGCTGTTAATCACAATTATTAACTAAGTACTAATAATAGCCAGTTTTACAAAATTTTTGATCAACTGACACTCCAATCACTTTAACAGATAATGTGTTTTCTAAAGCATTCTCCGATATATGATAACTATCATATATACATGATAGTTATCATATATCGGAGAATTTAGTTAAATTTCCCTAAAGTGAAATAAACCTGACTCTTGACATTTGATTTTTACCGGATTTTGATGTACCAAAATTCGTATCCTGTCACGAGCCATCAGATTTTTAAGGTTAATTTTGAATATGAAGAGACTTAACTCTAGGTGATTCTAATAAACTTCCTTTGTTAGCCAATCTCAACTAACGAATCGCTTTCTGAATGCAGCAATAATCAACACACTTTCATTTGAATTGTAATTCTATGCTCGACGTTTTTCTTGAGCCATTTTGAACTACGACAATCTGTACTTCAATTGATTCTATTCGAAATATATTCTTTTATTTATTTGCAACACGGATGAGGTTAGTGGAAAGGGTGAGTCGGTGGAAAACTTATCAATTTGTTTGTTTTACAATAAATAATACAGTGACACTCTCTACAAGCTTGTTGTTATTTGTGAGCATTCTGCTGTCGGTCCGTGCACTTTAGCTAGGTCTAGTCGCGGAGAGTGTCGTATTTAACCCCTCTTCTTCTTCTTCTTCTAGTGCCATATCTTCTTTAGACGTAGGCGATCTTCCTGGCTAAGCCAGGAAGACTTTACTAGGGAAATGTTAATGGGGTGGTTTCCCGTTGCCTTCCCCATATTTAACCCCTAAACATCACCAAAGGGGTTGAGGGGTTAAATACAACATGGTGGAGGTGGCGGGTATCACTTCTAGTGGTAGTGGCATCTAGTCATAGGGAAATATACCAAAAATCCAGTTGCGCGCGCATTATTGAAAGTTGTTCTAAAGTATCAAAGATTTTCTAAGTGTCAACTTTTCGGACATAACCCAATTTAATTTTTTTTTAACTGATATTAATATTGTACATAATTCAAATTTTGTTAATTGTCATATAATTATATGGTATAGAAAGTCCCTGTAGTATTTAAAGCAAACCTTTTTAAAATTTAATTGGTTGCTAGCTCTCTGGCGAAAAACCATTTATGTTTATGACATAAAAGTTTTAAGAATAAGAATTAACGTATAGATTTAAACTTGATCAAACATACGGTGTTTGTGTGTGTGTGAGTAAAGCTACAGAATCTTACTTGGCTTTAAATTCTACTCCTATTTTATTTAAAAAAAAGTGTTAAACATAATTGTCACGCGTACACGGTTTCTCGCCACTGTGATTTGCTAAAACTGGGTTTCGTGCTATAAAAACAATTTATTTATTGTATTTATTTTATTGCAAACCTTAAAAATTAGAGTTATATAAGATGTATCACATAAAAATTCTAGTAAGGAAACAAAAATGAATTAGTACAATTTATTACAATTTACGAATCAAAATTAATATCAGTTAAAAAAAAATTAAATTGGGTTATGTCCGAAAAGTTGACACTTTGAAAATCTTTGATACTTAGAACAACTTTCAATAATGAGCGCGCAACTGGATTTTTGGTATATTTTCCTATGGCTAGACGCAAGTGCGGGTATCGATCCCAGTCATGATCCATAACATTTTTTATATAATTGCTTTTTGGACCGTTTACCATTATTTTACGTTGTGTATTTAATTTTTATGAAGTATTTTGTTCCTTCTGATGACTCAAAAGTCACATATTGTGTTTAATTTGATGTAAATGAAAACGATGAAAACAGAGAACTTCGAAGATTGGGATTTTAATGTTTTAGGTTTTACACAAACTGAAATATTTTAGATGATCACTCGATACGATCTACCTATGTACCTATGTTTATATTCTATTATGTATATAATATCATATCATATCTTACATAATGTTAGTAATTCTTTTTAGTTTGGACTGCAATTAAGTGAGTGTAAAGGTTTTGTGAGTCCATTTGTTTTATTTGGCTAGATGTAATACTAAATTAAAAAAACAGACAAAAAATAATGATCTTATCCGTTGTGTGCACCACTGACGCGCATAAATTGTTTAACGAGACTCCTGAAGTAAAAAAAAAATAACTTGGTGGTCACTGAGTGAGCGGTTAGTAGCCTAAATTTCGTTAATCTATTCATGGGGGTCAGTCATGTACCCAACATAACGGAAATGTACTAATGAAAAATGTATTTCACTATGAAATCGAAATGGCAAACATTATTGAAGAATGAATGTGACTTCTCTATCCAAAAATATGCAGTGGCCCAAGCAACAATTGGCTCCATTAACAACAAGAGGAATCAAATTCTTAGTACAATTTATTAATTACACATTAAAACCTAATAAGAAGTGTATTTGAAACGTATCCGAACTTCCACATTATAATGATTATAATACCTACCAGTTTTTTTTTTGTAGCCCTTTAGTATGAATAATTGTGTTAATTTGAACATGCCTTTGCATTTTTGTGTTCAAATTATCGAATTTCTACTGTAGAGCAAAATTGAAAAATAAACAAATTCTATATTTGCAAGAAGAAACAAGTAGAAATCATAAACTACTGCGACCAATTAAACAAACCATTACATTGTGGAGAAATTTGCTACTTGGAGTTTTACAGAAACCAACATAGAAAATCTTAGAGTTGCACAGAGGCGTATGGAAAAGTCTATGTAGGGAGTTAGCAGGATAGCAAGGCAAAGGTCTGGTTAAAAAGCAAGACCAAAGTTATGGATGTGACTTAATATAAAGGTTACTTTTGAAGAAGACCGGAGGATATCCTGAAAATGGAGCAAAATGAACTTGACCATATTGTGAGGAAGCAGTACATGAGATTGACAGTCAATAGAGAGAAGCATGTAGGGAGGCGTTTGTCCAAAGATGGAACTATAAGAGGTGGTATGTACATGTGGTATTATTTGAGGATATTAATTACAATTCAATTATGAACAGTGGCTTTTATGAACATCATAAAACCATTTAGATACAATTGCATCTAAAAGCGGGGCTTTAACATTTTTAGATCCATCTCCTAAGAAAGATCTGATTGTACTACTTATACTTATTATTTTATATCGAGGTACTCTATTATAGACCGGGCGTCAAGAAAAATTCCGTATACAAAAACCGTTGACCGCATTCTGATTGATGATTTCAGTTAAGAAAAACTTAAAAAATGAAATTGTGGAGGTTGCCGGACGGAATTAGTATCAAAAAAAGTAAGCCGTTTACATATTAATATAATTAGTAATGAAAAATAACAAAATTTTACACTTATATGTAAGTAAGTCTTGACAATGATTGTGAATGCATTTGCAAAGAGAGATACAGAGAGAGAGAGAAGATGTTGGTGTTTTGCAACTTTTTTCATCTTTTTTTTGTTTTGAATTGTTTCTTCGCCGATATAGCTGGCCATGCAACTTTTGTGCCATGAAAAAAATTGTTCATCAGCATCCGGAAGAATGCGAGGCAAGGGGGTGGAGTTACAATAAACTTGGCAGCTAGCTTGCCTGGCAACCTTCAGTTCCGGATATCTGAGTTTGCCACAAAAACATTCCAACCGACAAATAACGGTCAACGGTTTTTGCATACAATGCATACAATGTCTCTCAGAGCTTGAGCATTTTCTTTATGTTTTGGCGTTCTTCTTAATTATTCCATTTTTAAAAATTATGTGGTGCCCAGTAATTTGTTCCTATATATGCAAGATAACAAATAATAAAGAAGCACACGAAATTCGAACTACATACTCTATACTTCATAGATCAAGCTAATATTGATGCTATAGTCGTCTTGTTCCTCATATTTATTTGCTTGGACGTATGTGTAATTTTCACTTTTTGGGGGTAATAATAAATTCCACCTATGGAGGTAAGTATAAATCAATAAGGATTAATAAGGGCACAATAGACATATTAAATAATAACATGTAAATCTCATTTTAAAACTAAAAGGATACACAAAAACCGACTTCTCAGAAGTACATATAAAGGCTGGTCACCTTTTAGATAAAGTGTACAAGGTGTTACGTCGGATGTTGGACGCTAAATCTATTGCTACCTGAAAAACGACACTCAGGGCTTTGTAGCAATTTAAGATGTAAGTGCCCTCTTGGCTAGCTCTGAGTACGCAAGAGGCAATAAAGTGATGTGCCAATCTCCCTCCTTGTTGACAAATGGATGATACAGGGGGCGCCGAAAAGCAAGGCGATAACTGCTGGTAAATGAGCGCCACGTAGTTTGATGAACCACCCTGTATATCACAGCAAAATACTCCCTGTAAAAAACTACGGAAAGCTGGAGTACTGGAATAGGGGAAGGTAGAGGAGATTGGGTAAATCACCTCCAGTAACAAAAGCGTATTATCTCGTTTTGATCTAGGTGTAATGATCAACATTAAATTATAAAAACTGTCGCAATAATTGAGCTTACCCTTAAAATAAAATATGAATAAAGTTGTACAATTACACGTATTAAGTTATAAAAATAACTGATGTTTTGTTTACCTGGTATACGTATACTCGGCGTACAATGTGATATACTTACACGCCTCTGTGTTAAATTCACAGGTTAATTGAACACATTGATATAAAATAAAATAACAAGGGAACGGCCCAAAATATTCCGCACAGTAAAATAAAATGTACAGATATAAGAAAGATATACAAAATTGGCTTATCTTGGCGGTGTCTTCTGATCCACGGTGTTGGGGTGGTGAATGCAAGATGAATAACACGATCCAGAGTATGGCAGGTGGTCGCCAACTTGGTAGATGGTGATACCAAGGGAGTGATAACAGTCCAAACAACGAAAAACGGGATGGGTAAAAGAATTCGCAATAAAACTCGGAATTGAAGAAAAACTTCCAGTAAAAAAAACCCTAAAGGAAACAAAGTCAAATTACCTTACAAATTGTAATACGGGTTTTAAATATAGAGTTTTAAATTATAAAATTGCGTTGAGCAATTTAATTTCCTTCAGAAATTATATTATTTCGAGTTGCAACATGTATTATGCAAGCTGCGAAGTCTATCGTACTTCAACCATCCTAATTGCACCCATAGAACAATGCGCCTTGTGTAGACCCTAGCGTCAGTTCTCTTAGGATGGGATTTTTCTTGAAGGCTTGCTTCAAGATCTATCTTTTTAAATCGACCAAATATAATTTTAGCTCGTGATATTTTTACCCATTCACTCTAACATATATCCTCTCCCTTTGGTTTTAAATAGGAAAGGGTTCATATTCCCACTCTATATTTAAATTTTACCACGATTTTTGCGTGTGAAGAGGCAGTAAGTCAGTGGAAGTCAAGTTGTTCACGACTAACTGCACAGTTTTGCTGTACGACCTACTCTAGGTCCTGGTTTATAACCTTGACCGATATCGACTATAAGTCGGAAGTGAGGGTTAATCACCCCGGTTGGACATCGAGTTAGTGTAATCTCTATTTAACATCTTTTCGTGTTGAGGTGTTGTGAACTTTAAGTTAGTTGAAGTAATTAAATAATTGTTTATTTGGATCTCTCGAAGCGTCTACCGTGCGTTTATCGTTTATATAAAAGATTCCGCCCTCGATTATTGAAATCGGAAATCATAAACGCTTCGTTAAGAAATCCAATAAATTAGTCACCTGGTGAAATATATTTACTCCTGCAAAGGCATTATTACTCTCAACGTTAACATTTTCATCTATGGTCACCACCTGACAAGTCATACTTGCATCTCCATCTATTGTCCCGTTATCTGCCGGAGACCACCTGTACGCTCCGCTACTTCCGTTCTTTCCTGTTGGCACCTGTATCTGACACACCTGACTGCGTTGGAAGCGACACTACCCGCTTTAGCTAGAGGTCGCAGGAAATATATTCAAGTAAGTCGAATTTCTTTAAGTGCTGGCGGATTCAATTTTGATTTACGTGCAATCGTGCGGGATTGACAACCTAACTCGAACGAGAAGTTTATTGTATAACCATTATATAATCGTACCATTTAGTTTTATTAGAAATATTATCTACGTAATTATTAAGGTATTAGTTGTAATTCAATCATTCAAATACATCGAATCTACCGTGTATTTTGTCTGGTTATCTGATCCACTGCCCCTTCCGGGTTTGTCGAGGTCAGTATCAACTTGCTCAGTCCATGACCTACCGCAGTGTACCTAAGATTAAAGGATGGTCCGGACTGGCCCTGTTGGATTTATTTTATTTATTCAAACTAACGTATTTAGTGAGTAAGTTAGGTATTTTTCGTGGCCACGTATCAATTGTTCAAGCAGGAATAATTATTATAAGAACCAAAGAAGGCTTTATTGTCTTTTGTTGTGAAGCGTATGCTTTCTGTAATTTTGTTCCACGGTGTTATCACCAATATATTAATTGACCACAATTTTACGACTTTTTATTATTCACCATAGTTTGTTGGTAGTATTTTTGTTGCATGCTGTGTGTTTTGTTCCAGACCTACCTCAAGCTAAAGCTAGTAGTCCACCGACTCCTTGCAATACGGTTAGTATCTCGTGTGGTGCAGTTATCAGGTGCAGGCGTGAATCAACCGAGCACTCTGGTACCCTTGTTACCCTTCCCTTGAAGATTCTGGCGCCCACTACTCCCGTTCTCGATTTTGACGCACCCTCGAAGCAATTTTTAGTTACACCTACACCCCCCCTCAACCCGCGCCCAGTCCCGCGAGTAAACCGGCACCATTACGTTTTGTTACAAACTTCAGAGGGTAGGGGACGCTTCGAGAAATCCGACGGTAACAAAATCAAAAACATTAGGAATACTACCTCAGATGGTCGAGGGTTGCTGTTAAAGCTTGAACAGCCACAATTCGATGAGATGGTCAAAAAAACTTGGGACGGGTTGAAATCCTTCAAAATAAGAAGCTAGGATTCTCTTGGAAAAATTACTTCAAAGAAGTCGGTACCCAGGAGCAATCCGAAACAAGCGGTTGAAATGTATCCCAAAAATATGGATAGGACGAAATATGTCCAAAAATGCTTCCAAAATCCGCTCGACGTCCTCAGAAAGTTTTACAAAAACGTAAAAATATCGATCGAATATAAATGGTGTTTTAACTTTTAACGTTTTCAACAACTAAAACCTACAATCTTATCAATGCCTTTGTATCAGCTGGCTTTTTAAAAATATTCAAAATGATACTCATGATAATGAAATGTTTCCAAAATTTGAATTTAAAAAAAAACCCAGAATTTTAAAAAACGTATTATAGTTTTGATCTTAAATTAATATAAAACAAATTATAGTTGAGAAAAGATCTAGAATAATCCAAAAAGTAGATTTTAAATTTACTTCTTGCAATCCATTAACACAAAAGCACCAAAAAACCAGGGCCGTCATTAGGATACGACGTATATTCAAAAAACTAGCAAAAAAAAATTATAAAATCACAGAAACTCCTTAACGGATTAATTGTATTTTCATTTAACCACTACGGGTCTGACGATACCAATGTCACGTATAAAAACGTGGCTAAGGTTGAAACAATTGTAATCCGTTAAGGAGTTTCTGTGATTTTATAATTTTTTTTTGCTAGTTTTTTGAATATACGTCGTATCCTAATGACGGCCCTGGTTTTTTGGTGCTTTTGTGTTAATGGATTGTAAGAAGTAAATTTAAAATCTACTTGTTGGATTATTCTAGATCTTTTCTCAACTATAATTTGTTTTATATGATACTTATGATGCCATTTAAAGGCAAATCAACAAAGCATTGAAAGATTTCTATATTAAAATATCCAAAAATAAATTTGAATGTAAAGGAAATTTAACGTATTTAAATTTTGAACCGTAACAAAGGTTCAATGTTGGTATAGATGGGTTCATCTTGTGTTTATAGAGTAACGCGTCATATTGATGTTATGTTCTTCTCGCTTTCTTCAACCATAATCGGCATATGAATTAAAAAAGATTAGGCCACCTGCAGTAATGTCAACCACACTTACGGTAATCTTCAATCCCAACTTCAAGGATTGGGTGCGACATAACATCGAACATCTTACGTCAAGCATACCTACTCACATTTTTGAGTGTTTAAAGTACTCGTATCAAGGAGAGAACAAGGTGATATTAAAATAAGAGTAACCACTATTATTTTTATATTTTGGTACTTACCAGCGACTTACCAGTAAAGTACATCTTTCTTAATGTTCTTTCAAATTTAACCCAATTTTACTGGGTGCTTATTTATAATTAAGGTGATTAGCTAATCGTTTTTAGGAGGGGGAGGGTGTAGTAAATACCACCGATAGCGGTAAGTATACTCGTAGATTAATTAGATTAGAATTAGTAAGTGTACAATAGACAGATTAAAAATGTAAATTTTATTTGGTTAGGCATTTTATTAAAAATTGTAAATGTAAATCAGAACACTATCGTAATCGAGTAATGTACAGTACTGTGTTCAGTACTTAGATGGGTGAACCTCTAGGGAACTAGGAGATTAATTTAGTCTGGAACCTACCTTATTACTCCTAGTATCAAAATATTGAAAATTAATATAAATAAATAAAATTATTACAAATAAATTATTTATCATAAATATAATACGTACACATGACAGGCAGTGTATTTTATTTTAACAACAATTTTAATTAAATATGTTTTATAACTTTTCCATTTGAAAATTAATTAACTAAGGGGAGTTCCGGAATTATGCAAAATTTGTTTATATCGCCTTATTGAAATAGTTGCAACATTAAATTGCTGTTACATTGATTCTTTGTAAATATTTTACGTAGGTAAGTGTAGTCAACATCTTATGAAATATTGCATCAAAATAAGAGCATGGGGATTAGTACTTAATAATGCATTAAATAAATAAATTCATAAAACTATATTTCTTTTCAATAATATTGTTGTGTAAACTTGTATGGTGCTGTACTACAAAGCCATTCAGCTTTGCAAACTTTTTATCGGATTATTTTAAAATAACAAATTTTTAAAATTCAGCGAAGAAAATTGCAATGGCAAATTTTTTTGTTTTGCACATAAAATTGAATTTATTCGATTCCTGTTAGATATCCAATTATGTATATTTAAAATAATATAATTCAATTTGGTAAGCACGGTTGATGTTTTGAAATTCAAATTTGAAAATCTCATAAAATATTTATACGATTATGTGAATCTAATTGTTTATTGAATGATATAAACCAGAGATTAAGTTAATAAATGAAGCTTTTGAGATTTACTAAAATGTTCTGCTTCTTAAAAACAAAGAGATAATCAGTTTCTCTTGAATTAATTTTTCTTAGTGCTACTTGAAAGCACTTCTCCTTTGTTCTGAACGGACTCTTTTTATATTTTAGCGGCTGTAACTAACATACAAGACTGATCTTTAAAAGATCACTGTTATTAAAGACTACTGTGGTTGCAAGGGATTGTAATAAAATACACCACCGCTGAAGTGTGAAAGAAAGTGGTTGGAGGAATTATTTTTCCAGCAGAAAAGAATTACATTAACGCCTAGTTTTCTTACAATATGAACAAGGTCTTTGTTCTATATATCATTTTCAAACAGAATATAAATTTGCTTCACTCAAAATCACATTTTTTATAATCCGTAAAATTAGCTGAAGATGAAGCTAGTAAGCTAAAATAGGTCTAACAATGCGCATCAGTTAATGCTTTGTGAATTAACGTAAAACATAAAACAATAAAAAATATTGGAAAAATCGAATATGTTAAACATTAATAACAATAAAGTGTTTTTAATACTTGCAATAAAGCTCTTTAATCATTTTTCATTTTGATTGTAAGGATTGTCTGTGTTGGTGACACTTTATATTATAGATATTTTTATATTTTCTCTGACTATTATTTTCTCATAAGTTCACCTTTTTTTTGACTACAGTGTTACGTAGGGTTTCAATTGCACTTTTATATTGATGGCATTATTATCTACTCACTCCAACCTGGTAGGGATACACAATATCAAATTATAAATGAACCACGTAATATGAAATAAAAATTTAATGACTTAATGAATGAGGTAGGATAACAACAATAAAACACAGTTAAGATTAAACAAAGCCCAAAAATTCATTTATTTTAATAAACGTTTATTTTTCGTATATAATAATAGGTCTATATTACAATATGACAATATACATGAACATGTGCTACTGTTTAAGCATAATAAATTACAAATATGACTCTAATAATTAAATTTTGTTATTGAAAACAAAATATTTCATAGTCTGAGAATGTGTTAATTTTAATTTGTTTTAAAGTCAGATTGTAAAAATATTTTGTAGCGGGCGTTAATAAAGCTCGTAGTTTAGGCGGAAGTAAAACAAATCAATATCAATTTTGAAGTTCCCGTACCCGAGATTCAATTAACGTGGCACATAATTAAACCGCTACCTTTGGCAATGGGAAAATAATGATGAAGGTATAACAATAATTTCAAAACAGAAATATGAAATCCAGAATGTGCTCTTTGTTCTTGTGGTTAATATAGGTTAAAGACGTATTTATCTTACAGTAACTGTGGGGTTAGATTGTTTATAGTAGTTTAGTTAAACTCAAACACTCGTAACAGTATAATTTCTGTTTCATAGTTTGTATGGAATTTTGTATTATGTATACGTTTAATGACATTCTGTTACTTAGTTTTCACTAAGACGAATGGTCATAACTTTCTATCATAGATTACCATTTAACTGCTGCAGCACTTTATCACGATCAATACAATCAAGATCGTTCACAAAACATTTTCCAATACTTAAATTTCATTTTCTAATTTTTAAAAAATCAAATTTTACTGTTTTGTATGCCAGATATGAATTATGGCTCTCCCAAAATTGGGAAAATTCATTCTTCACTCATCCTTACTTTCTTTTGCCTATTTTTACCTAATAAATAAATCTATTTCATATTATTTATCACATTTAAATTGAAATTATAATATTTCCTTAACAATTACATTCTACACCAAAAGAAAAACATTTATTCTTTTAGGACGGTATATCAGTGTGCCGATCAAAATGCAGTTAAAAATCGGTAAATACGAGAGCCAAGAGATCTGTAATACTATTTTACGTCCGCATTAAAGATAACTTGGAGATAAAGTTAACTTTGCACACCGAAATACCGGCCGCTGGAATTACACACATGCGATTAATGCAAAACTTGAATATTTATTATTAACACTGCTATTCTAAAGCTGCATTAACTATTACATTTCTTTTAAATTCAATACTGACTGATACTTTGATCTTTTACATAGTAGGTAACAATAAAAATTTACGTTAGCACCATTTTATCCATTCAGATAAGAATTTACAATATGAAAAGTTTTTGAGTTTCTTTTCCAACTAAATTAATTATCCCGCCGTTGAAACACTTGCATTAAGTTAAAATTAGAAAAAAAATTAAAAGAGAAGCACATAATCACAGTCTTAACGTTTCTAAATTTCTCAAGGTGAACATTTGGTAGGTACTTTAATTAAGTACCATCTGATGCTCGATTATTCTCAGACTTTGAAATTCATCCCTGTCTAAAGTGACACGAAGACAAGATTGAAACGAATATAAATATTGTTCATGCAGCCGATTTAATTCTCATTAGCGAAATTAATTTTCTATGTATAATAAAATATTTTGTTAGTAGCGAATTAGTTATTATTATTATTACTGAATCTGGACACGGTTTGTTTATTAATCTATTATTATTGTTAATTACTTAGTTATTATTTTTTATATGTATAATTATTTCTAATATAGAATAAACAATATTCTATATTAATAGCAAATCTATTATGACACTTCACTTGGTCGTTATTGCCTTTATCACATAATTATGTCGCTTTAATGTTCTCAACAATTACATATTTACAAAGGTATTTTTTTTTATGGAGCGATGATGGACCCACTAACTTATATACCGAAGAAATGAGCGCAATGTAAATCCAAAATAATATTGATGAAAGCTTCAGTGAAGCGAGTACTGTAGCGAATGGAAAGAGTGGTCTTTCGTATCGGGACTCCATTTATTAGCTGTAACGGCAGAGATCCATTAGTGAAGTATACATACCCTACATACGTACGTACGTGCACCTTATATTCTCTTTTTCACTTCTTTACTTACCTTTATAATGCATCTCCTTGTACATTGTTGGACAATTGTTATTCTGCAAATTAAAAAAAGGATTATTTTATTACTAATTCTTTATTTAAATTAACTAAAATAATAATGACCTAATTTCATAAAAGTGACATTCTTCAGAAATAATAAAAAATTTAGGCCTTAAAGCAGTCAACTACAAAGCAATATGCAATTAAACTTTAATATCTTTTCGCAAAATCTCATGAATCTTATACTAGTACACGATATAGTCATATCCGCAAGAGCTCGAGTTGGTCATAACCAGATGTTAATGCTCTATGAATTAACACAACATGGTGACGTTACTTAAATCAATCCGTCCGTCTACTTTTCTTGATTTGCCGATTTATAAATGGGGAAAATCTTTTTCGTGAGTAGCAAAGCAACGTCTTGTGTTTACCTCGGCTACCTCAATTATTAATTGTCGACTCAAACAATAAAGCTTATTCTGAAAAGAAAGCATCATAAGTGTGAATTGCTCACACAAGCAAAACACTATTTAACTAGGACAATATATTTAATTATTAAAAAGAATAAATTTTGGTGTATTATCAAATGAAAAACTCGGCGAATTGCGCCTTGCCAAGGGGCGGAGCCCCCTGGACCCCCGGGTTTCTTCTATTTTAGTCTCTGACTAATGTATTAAACATGGAACATGTTTTTCGATACCGAACTACCTCTCTGGTTTCTAATACCGAATACAATGATTTATTTAACATCTGTTTTTCAAGTTGGTACAGCGTGCTGGCCTTTTATTATTTTGGATATTATGTTATGTTTTGTGTTGTTTTGACTTTACTTTTGTGTGTTGTTGTGTTTTGTTTTTTCTTTGCTTTGCTTCGTTTATCCGTTGATACGATTTACTTTGATTTGATGTCAGTCGTTTTTTGGCAGATAACAAAGTGCTAAAACATGTTCCATGTTAAAAATAACTCTTCACCCCAGTTGCAATATTTAAACTCATAAACACAGTTTATAAACCAACAGATGCCTTTGATGCACACCTGTAAGCGGATATTTAATAGCATCAATTTTTCGTACCAATTACCGTACTTTGTAGCATTATAATTATTGCTATACTGCAGTAGTTTGGTGTTACACTGACATTTACCTTGTATATAGCAACGAAGGGATATGAGTGCCATCTATGGTACGGAAGAGGACCTTCGAGATAAAAACATTGCGGTTGGACGTGTTTTACAGTTTTTTGAACATTTTTAACGATTTATAATACCAATAATTATTATTTTTGATGATTTGTTATACACACCACCAGTAGCTTAGTGATATTGATTACGTGGTGGATACTTTTTACCTCGTCATAGTACCCAATATTGAGGTTTTTGCGAAGACTTTGGATGTCAACGTTAGCTTTCCATAATATATCACCTGCAAGTAACGATAAGCCGTTATCATCGTTCGCAAACGAGGGATTAATACTTTTACGGTGACCCGAGTAGTTAGGAAAGATACGGAGTCACCAGTTGGAATTTCAAACTCGAAAGTTTACGAATCAAAATTTATCTTGATGTTTCTTTATACCATCAAGAAGTTGTATAATTCGCTCTGATGTATCCTCAGTTGTTTTAACCAATTTGCTGCCCATCAACGCAATGGACGATTTCCTTCGACTTGCCCGTGGACACCTTTGAGGAAATTCTTACGAACTGCTTTTTGTTTGCACTTGCGAGTGAGGTCAAATATTATATGTGGGTCAATTGATTAATAGTTTAATTGCACTTGGGGCATTAACATTATTGTTTTGTTTTGGATTAATACTTGCGCTGGAGCTAATATTAGTTGCAAGTGTAATTGATTGATTCGTAGCTTGCCTTTCAGAAGCATTCATCATCATTTTATTGACAACCGACTTCCACCTTCGAGAAGAGCTCTCATCGGGGATTGGATTGGTCTAGTGATTGTGTCGAGGTTGTTACATTTGTTGCAACTTGTCAATTTTAAAGGCACTGGGGTAAGTAAGCTTTTCTAGTAGTTATTCTGCAT
Organism: Rhagonycha lutea; assembly: GCA_958510855.1. Taxonomy (NCBI): domain Eukaryota; kingdom Metazoa; phylum Arthropoda; class Insecta; order Coleoptera; family Cantharidae; genus Rhagonycha; species Rhagonycha lutea. The sequence goes on along the minus strand of OY294040.1, from coordinate 12,555,184 downwards.
GTGCTTTTAGCTTGATTATTATCAGCGTTTGCTTGTAATATTAGACCAGAAGCTTTTGGCTTCCGCTTGAAGTAATATTTTGATGCTCATGTTGATTTTGACAACCGTTTATTGTTTAAGCCATCTTAATGCTGCCCACTTTTGTTTGTTGCCTTTGGGTCAGATTTAAGTGTTGTGCAATCGATTGTGATTTGTTTCGAGAATGCGTAAACCGACCATCTTTCTCTATTCTTCTTTGATTTTGAATAAATCACCACATTTCTCCTACTGTGTACTTTATTTAGACCTGGCGCCCCTAGAGCATTTTATTTTCCAGCAGCTGATACAAGGTCCCTTGGAGGTGTAGAACAAACCAGCATAAGGCCGTTTGAGTTAAGTACCCTCGAACATCCCCCGCTCTTGGAACTTGGAGCAGTTCCTTGTGGAGAAATATCCTTGTGGATATTTCTGGAATCCAACAATTTCTACAGGAACGCAAAATTTTCGCAATTCTCTAGAGATAAAACACTCATCTAATATTCGAAAAACACTCTTGAGAAAAATACCGCAATCGAAAAAGGCAAATTTAGTCCAAATTTCGACACTCAAAAATCAAGAGGAATGAAGTGTACGTCCACACAGAACTCCGTTTCACATATAGGTCTTCTTATCTTCCGGAAGTTTCCTGCCATACCAAGATAACCAACATTTCTTTTGTTGTTTTACAGTTCAATTTGGAACAATTGAATACATATTTGGAGCAAACAAAAACAGATTTGCAGCAAACGAAAACAGATTTTCAACAATTAAAAATAGATAATCCGCGAACAAAAAGTCATTTCGGATTAAATCATCATATTTTATTACAAAGAACAAACTCCCAATAAAGACGAAGGTGACAAAGTATCTATGGATAAGAAATTAGAAGAGGCATGGTAAGATGGTTTGATGAATACTGTGCAAGCTCCTGTTTGCCATACGTTAAAAAATATGAATAAGTAATGAAGAAAAAATGAAAATAGAAGAGATTACTTCAACAAAATTTTACAAAACCGAGCTTTTTACGATTTAAGATGTAATGGAATTCCATAGTAATTCCATGGGATTACAAGTAATACCTCAATTAATTGCAGCAATCACACTTTGCAATTCTCCCCTCTGCAAGACCCACGTTGGTGCTCAAAATTTGTGCCGACGCCGACGTCACTTCTCCAATACAGTGTAAATTACTACCTTTACTTGATGGAAAGATTATTCTCGCTCTTTGGCAATCCTTAATCTAATTTCCTTTTGACGACAATAAAGATTAAAAATTTCATCAATCCAAGGAAATATGCGACTATTCGTTCTGTTTTGTAAAATTTTGTCAACGTAAGCTCGTCGGTTTCCTTTGCTTTCTTCATTATGTTTCATGTTTACCATAATAATTTCCAATTCAGGCAAAAAATATTGTTCCTTGTAATGTAATGTGATGGATTAATCCGAAATTAGTTTTAGTTAGGAGATTATTTGCTTTCACTTATTGGAAAAGTGTTTTTGTTTGTTCCTTATCGGTTTTCGTTTGCTCAAAATCTGTTTTCATTTGTTAATATGTTAATATTAAGGGTTCCGTCAAATAAAAATAATTTCTAATAGTTGGGTGGACATAATAGTTTGGGAACCGCTGTAAGTAACATATTGTATTAGTGCGTAATTATTTATTCACCACCAAATCTACTGATTTTATTGTTATTAATAATTATTAGTTTTAAACTTGCAAGTTTAGGGTTTAGTTTGCTAAACATTTTAAAATATAAGTTTAGAATTTATAAATAATTTAGTTTTAAACTTCACATTTTACCGTAAAGTTAATTAAAATTGCGTATTCGAATTATTCTTTTTATTATTGTTAGCTTTCAGGATTTATTATTTATAGGGTACACCAGGGTAAGTAGAGCTTAAGGGTTGGTAGAACCAAAATCATACATAATCAAATCATCCCGAATGGAACAGAAAAATGTTCGGTCATTAAAGTATTTCAAATGCTATTGATCTTGCTTGGCGTTTTCTATTAATAAATGTATATATTTATTAACGCTTAGAGATATCATTTTATGCCAAGGGTTTAGCGAAATTTTAATTTAAAAAAAATGGCGACGATTTAGAATATAGTATTACTTATGAAATACATTTTGTTTTTTTAATTCAGATGAGCCGTTATAGTGTTATCATTGTCACCGCAAGTTATCAATTAATTGATATTCTTTAGGGAATTTTGAAATTGTATTTTTTTAGTCGTTACAACGGATGAAAACTGTGGTCATATTGAATAGTCTGGAAAATTTATAAAATTAATAGTTTCATATTGAAAAATAAAATTTATTGAAAAGTGAAGGTCGCGCGATAACCGACGTGTGTCTGATTAAAAATAGAACCGACTGAGCTAGTAATTTTGCAAAATTGGTAAAGAGGATCTTGAAAATTTTTAGTTTAAGATTTTTGTTTTTGTGTATGCCAAATTTGAGTTCAATAGAATAAACATTGTTAAATATAGTTCAAATCATTCCTAGAAGTTAACTTGGTACTTGTTCAGCTTAAATATGAGGTTGCTTATACTTATATAACTTTAAAAATTAATTATTTAAATTTTGAGAAGCGTTTTCAAGTTTAAAAGTTAAATTTGTTTTAAGATGTAGTAACTATTTTATTTTGGCAGTTCTAACAACTTAAGTTTTAATTGAGATCAACTTTTTAGAAATTAATTTCAGTTCAATAAATATTATATTATTACATCAATAAGAAGTGAGAAATAGCAGATAAAATATATAATATAGAGCGGATGCTCATTTATGATGTTAAATGTGGTTTTCTTAACTTGAAAATTGTGTTGGTGTAGTCAAAGTCAACAATGAATTTTAATTATGGTGAAAATAATATATTAGGGGAAAGAAATGATCAAAAATTTGTATGCATGAAGAGAAAATCTATTATATCAATGTCATCTCTGTAAAGGTGTGTTATTTATTTAAAAAATTGAAAAGTATTGATTTGCTATTATAAAAAATAAAATACGTAAGTCTTGAGCATCAAGACTGCTACCTATTATGTTCTATTTTAAACTAATGATCATTTTCCATTTCCAAGTGGAGTTTGTATTTTACAAGGTAACAAAGTAAACCTCTTTTTATACATAAATCGATTTATCAATCAATAAATTTTTTAGAGTTTCGTAATAATATTGTTGTGCTATAAAACAAAAGATTTTAAAAAAAGATTTAGAAAGGAATAATATAAAAATAACTGTCGAAATAACTAAATTTATGTACCGTATGTCGAAGTCTATAGAATAAAATAAAAATGGTGCAGGTACTATAAAACAAAAAATTTTTAATGGCAATAAAGTGTCGAGTTTATGCAGGACGTATACAATTAAATGCAAGGATAAAAATTGCTTCCTGATATAAATTTTTTAAAGAATAATAAAAAATTGAGTTATTGTATCAGCAAATGTTATAGATAGCTTTATTTACTTCTATCCGTTTTTCAATAAACGCTATAGATTATTGAAAAAGCGATAGTACTCTCTTTCAAAATTCAGTTCGACTATGCTTCACCCAAAAAACTCTCTAAAAGTTAGTATTATAATGACTTTCCGTCTCCTTTTTACTTATTACCTAATTTATAAAATTAGCCCATTAATGTTAACCTTAGATCATTTAACCAATTAACTTTTAAGTAGTGAAGCAAACATAAATGACGTCACACGTGGGTTAACTGCTACTATTATACCAACTTACTATAAGTGAAAAAAAATCGTACCTATATTTCATTAATAACATTAATCTTGATACACATGCAATCCCACGTGTGACGTGAAACATGTGTTTTCGTCACTTTGTATTCCAGGAGGAATATGGAGGAGCGTGTCTATAAGTTCAAATGGTAGTATAAGTTTAAAAAAATAAGTTTAAAAGATTTGAAAGGCAATCAGGTAGAGATGTAGTGACTGACTTTCACTTCATTACCATTCCCATTCCTCTCATTCACTCATCAAAATATCATTTAAAGCCGTTTGGAGGCGGCAGTTTGGACATGATACGTTTCAGAATTAAAATTCTTTTCATAAAAACTTAACCTATCCTGAACCTAAATCCCATTTCTTACAAAATTTTTAGACAGACGTTGGAAGGTTTATTTAAACAATTGAACTATATCAATAGACGTTGAAAATTCGAACCATCTATTTTTGTAGATGGTATAGTGATATTTAGTGAAAGTGGAAATTAGGTTCGAGAAATGTTAGGCAAGCTTCATATGAGATCAAAAGAAATGGGAATAAAAATAAATACATATCTAAAAAGTAAAATATATGACAAATGAGAAAAAAATAATGAATAACATCTTGTTATAACAAATAGAATTTTATTTTTGAATTCCGGCAGCCGAATTCTTCTTCTTTTTGATGTTGTAGGATCAATTATTATGTTGACGAATTACGTGAAAATTCGTTTTTCATACTATGATTCATAATATTTTATAAATAATATCAATAGACGCAATAAACTTTTGATTATCCAATAGTATCGTCCTGTTCCTCCAGTCGCCTTATGTATTTGTTGTAGATTTTTGTGAATATTTTTTAACGAAGTAACCAACTGAAGTGTGCAGGAATAACTACATCCAATTAAAATTTAAAAAAATATTAAAAAATTATTATTATATCATTGAATGTACAGATATGATAAACTAATTTTTTTTTTTTTTGGGAAGGAAATTAGTATGCAGAAATCTGTTGGTCATTTGCTGATAACTAAAACAGTTTGATTATATTTCAAAGAACCACATAGCACTGATTCATTATGTGACCATAATATAACAGTGATTAAAAAGACATAATGTTAAGACATTTGTTTCATAATTAAAAAGACATGAATTTGTAGTATTTACCAGCCTCGCGTAGATAAAAACGGTTTAGTTATCCACATTTTAAACAGAAGTTTAGTTTTAAGAAATAGAATAAACTCAGGTGAACTTTATGTTGAGAACAAAGAATCAAGAAAGTTAAAATCATATATAAACTCCTCATTCACCATGCACAAGGCAGTCCAGATTGAAGTCTGAACCACATCATATCTATGTTAGCTGCATAAGCGATGTTATATGCAGGGTGTGCTAATGCCCCTATTCGAATGTTTAGAATTAGAATTAGAAATTAACCTACAATCTTCGTTATCCGTTGGAAATTACGGATCACTTGGGTAAATTTTTATTATCTGGATGTTCCAGTTTTGTTTTACGTCACCAACAACAGCTATCTTATTGGTCCAGTAATATCAGCAGTAGTGTTTAATGTATTCGTATTAACGTCGCCATCGGTCAGGTAGAACCTGTTAATTTGCAACAAGATCTCCAATTTTCACCTTTAGAAGCTACACGTTGGAAAGCGATTGGATGGAAGCTACTGTTACCTTTTACATATTATTGTAAACTTATCACAGCTCTAAGTAAGTACTTTTTATTCTTTTCTTATTCCTGTATACTGACGTCCTATTTTTTTTTGCTGGTATACTCATTTTTGTGTAACCATTAGAGGTTACTGATGCGGGCAGACTTGTTTATTATCTGTAGGAACACCTTTCAACAGCGTACGTAATGATTAATACTGTGCGTATTGTTTTGCACGGTCAAATACATTGTGATTATTGGAATTTTGACACATCACTCAATCATTATTTTTTACTTCTATTAAAAGCAATTTTACCATCACCGGTCTTTTATTGTAGTTCCCCAGTCTACCATTTTTTTCAGAATTTTCGATCTTACTTCTCCCAAAAAATTAAAGGCTAGCTTGCAACGTCGTACCTACATATATTGGGGAGATTCTCTCAGGATGGCGGCAGAATTTGGATCCTTGTCTTGGGCAACCCTCCCATTAGGGGTTGCATTACAGAAGGCAGTTTGTGTTTTAAATTTTAATTTTAAAGTAATTATACGTACACTCACTCCCATAGGTTTCAAATTAAAACAAGAAAAATTTCAAATCCAAATCAAAAAATGCCTGTAACACTTTTGTTGGTCACCGCCATTTTATCCACCTGACTTATCGTCTGTATTTCTCAACATCGATTAAATAATATTGCACTTAGGTAATGAATTCAAAATTACACTCTGGTTTATTAAATCAAATTTAAAATTCCAATTGGAACGCAAACTACCCTCTGAGCAGCAACCTCTATGAGAGGTTGTCCCAGAACAGAGACCAGAGTTCTTCACAATCCGGAGATGACCTCTCCAGTTTGTTTTTAGTCACGATGTTAATAGACTAGCTCTCAATTTGTGTTAAGGCTGAGCTGTAGGTTCTGAGAAACATGGTAGCTTGCGGACACTCAAAAAAATAGGCAAATAGTGAACAAAGTGCTTAATTAATACAAGAATTTGACAAGTGATTTCACAATTCCAATAATTGGAATGTAAAATAATTGTGCTGAACAATGCACAGTAGCAAATGAACATACTGTGTCGCAATCAAAGTGCACCCACTTCAAATTAAACAAGTACCTAATATAAAATACAGTAACCTCTATGGGTCAAAATGAAACACAAAAGCCAAAATACACGTCGGTTTATATGAATTGGAAAAGATAAATTGCTTACCCCGAACTCGTATGGGCTTACAATTTATTGGTAACAGGTGCTCGCTTCCAATCGCATTACAACATGAGGCTTCAATAGATGAAAATCTGGAACACTTGTTAATTTTACACAAGGTTAACCTGCTGGTGGACCGTGAGAGAGATGCTGGAGATGTTAAACAACGCTGGACCATCTATATTCTTCTTAGTGCCATATCTTCTTTAGACGTAAGCGATTTTCCTGGCTAAGCCAGGAAGACCTTACTAGGGAAATGTTAATGGGGTGGTTTCCCCTTGCCTTCCCCATAGTTCACAGATCGATTTTGGACTTTTTAAATCACAGCACATAATATCCGACTTAATCAGGATTAGAATCGCGGTTTCTCGCTCTGTAGTCTATCCGTGTTTGATTTACGCCAGACCATCCATATAATAAAAGAATTCCCCAAAGTAATCCGTAACCTCCATGAGATAACGATATTGAAAGGTTAAAATCTTCTGGTGTATCAAAACAACAACACAATGAAGTCGCCCGCTTCAAAATCCTGCAATATTAGATTGAATTAAAATAGAATTTTCTTCTTCTTTTCCTTCTTCAGCCTGTTCCACTCGACTCCTTGACGTAGGCCTCTCCATTAATGGAGGTTTTGGACATAACTCTTTTTGAAAAGGAATCAAGTAACAAATGCAAATTTTTGTTTATAAAATTGGAAACAAAATCAAAACGAATAATAGAATGAAGACAAAAGAGGTGAACGTCCATAAATAAAATGGACAGATGATAGAAAAAAGTCTCACATTCTTGGTGAATTTATACGCGGCTACGGTAGAACTCTCATATTCATTTCACGAATCTATTCATATTATTTTTAATACTTCGAAAACAAATATTTTTGAATTCTTTTCGTAGTAGGGTGTGAGGAGAGTTGTTGATAGTATTAGGATGACATCATGTGTCAGTATTATTACCCCATTATGAAAACTGTCTTGTAAATGTTTGATATATTCATTGAGTAGTTGCTGAAATTATATTATGGATAAGGTGAATCCGATTACATTTTCTTCGGGGGATGTACGTTTTACGAGTAATTCGAATAAGGATTAGCGAAGATTAACAAAGTTGGAATGGCTGATTTGTAATACTTCAAATGTTAGTTTTTTACTAAATGTAATTGTTAGCAATAAATTTGATAGTTTTGGACTTAGTTCCTTTTAGTAACTATTTAAGAGATACATAGTTGTAATTGAGTAATTTTAATTTATTTAACTACCAGTCGTTTCTTAATCTTAGGATATTAATCGCCTGAGGCGCAATGGAAAAAGAAGTTGATCAAGTCCTACCTAGTACATCGAGGTGGTGGCATAAATAATGATCAATTTGTGGCGCACACTTAATTTACATTAATTTGTAAATCCATATAATTTACTTGTACTAAAAATTTATTTACCTTAATTAAATGCAAAACCTCAAAGAAACATCTTATCTTTTTTTCAGATTTAACAATGATATTTAATTATGATGAAAAACTTGAATTTTGTAAAGGATTTTTTAATGAAGAAAATTAATTACAGCAGTGAACTTTAAATTTGTAACCATTATAATATAAATTAAATAAATATGTACGTGAGTTAGAGCGATTCACTTTGAACTTACAATTAGCTTGATTAACTATAGAGCTTAATTTTAACTTAATTAAGAGAATAATAATTATACAATCACATGTTCTTGTAGTAATTATTACATTGAATATATTAATATGATAAATTAAAATTTATGGAGGTAAGATAATGCTGACACATATTTTAACTAAGTTTGTTATTTTTCATAGCTTCGTAGTTGGTAAGGTTTTTTGAAATGAATTATTAATATTTTTCATAGTTTTTTTCCCATTTTCGCCCAAGTTTTAGCTAAAAAGTTTGAAACTTTCAGTACTCATTATGATTACAGAAGCGCAAAACATTAAAAAGGGAAAATAATGGAATTAATAAAACGAGGTGAATTCTATTAGCAGAAAAATGTGTAACCTGCCAATGAAAAAAGCAATATATATAAATATTTAAAAGGAAATAAGAAAATTAAAGGTTAAGCAGTTCGTCTGAGTAAAAATAATAGCTCAATTTAAAAAGTCAATTGCCTATTTCCCGTTCCCTAAGATAATGCTTAAATGACCTCGTAACCAAATGACATTAACGGAACGTTTTCTCGCCTTTGGCGATGAAGCCTGAACTTATTGGGGTTGAAGTTGGTATGAAGGCAGCCAGCAGCGTTTTATAATACGTCCATTGTCGCCTAATTATCCCGTACAAACCACAACTTTACAAGTTTTAATAAATAATAGTCGGGCAAAGTTTAGAATTTTAAACACGAGAACATTACAAAATAATATTAATAATATAATACTTTATAATATTAGGAAAACAATGCAAACCTCTATCAGATTATTATTGTGGTATTTGATGCATAACCCACATCATTACTCTTCAGTATTCAGTGTTAATGAACTGTCAATCTATTTTATGATGGCATTTATAGATAAGCAATGTTAATATAAATTAAAGTACCCCGGATGACACAAGTGTGTTGATAATTTAAAAATTTTAATTTCCTCTTCAGTTAACTATAAATCTAAAATATGTAAATGTTCTGGATGGTCTATATAAAAACAGCATAGTATATTCGTTTGATTCTACACTACATACATATTTAAAATCTCAGTTTTTTAACGTTTGGACGAAGTTACATTCAAAACACGTTTCTCGTTGTGGAAGCATTACAGTATTAAAATTTCTACATAATCACTGGATAATCGCCACATAAAGTGGTATTAACTTAGTAATAACATTTGTATTCTAACACTTTATACATAATAAAGATGCTTGAGTTCATGTCGAGCAAAAATTTGTTTCAAATGAACTTGGTATTTATACAATTTACAATATTGTTTTAAGTTCTTTCGAGAGGTTTAATTAAAAAGCGAAAATGCACTTTAATTAATTTAAATGCTAATAAAATGCACGAACACTTACAAATTCCTTTTTATCACTTTGTTATAAAAGAATAAGTGGATAATTATTTAAATTAAAAATTTTTTAATGAAACTTCGCAAAGAATTTTTAATTGTAAAAAGGCTTACGTAAAAATTTCTATATTAAATATTTTAATAAATATACGTAGATACTTTGAATATTTTTATATAAAATATTAAAAAAAGAATTTAAGCAAAAGTTTATAGTCATCATTGCAATAATGTTAGGTTTACAATTTAAAATTCCCACTTACTTTTTAAAAGTATCTAAATATTTTACGATGTGAATTTGTTTTAGCGGTTCATTTTTCATTGCCCGTATAGGTCATTTAATAGTATTTCTATAGGTAGAGGTTTAATTTGGTAACATTGCGGTAATATTTTATTTGTGTATTGGTATTTATTAATGTTAATTGGGTTAAGGTGTGGTAATACATCTACCACATCATAAAATATCTTCCTTGTTAGATGACAGTTTCAGTTATTTGGTAATTGTGTGCTTTTAAAAATGTGTATAATTAAGCATAAATAGGTATACATAAAAGTGGAACTGAAAAAAATTGGTCACTATATTTTACAATAAATGAAAACGAAATTGATTTGTATATCAGTAATTCTTATCGAATCGCCAGATTTTTTATACATATTTAATTTTAAATTAATTTACCCATATTATATAACAAAACGTTAAGGTGCTAGTTCGCAGGGTGGAAGGGGGTCGTGGATAGATGGTACGAAATAAACAAATAAATACGATATAATGTTTTGCCTGTAAAAATTGTACACGTTCGGTACGTAAAAGATGGGCGCCAGGGTCAATTTCACGGGAACTTTACGTTACTCTCTCGTGTTCAAAGAGAAACCAAGGACTCAAAATTCCTATCACACGATGAATCATCAACAAACAACACACAAGCCTACCATTAAGCTTTTGCTTCTTCAACTCCTTGAAATCGTAGTACTACATCTAGAGCAAAATATAAACAGTACAAAACTAGATATTTGTGCAAGAAAATACATCGGTAGCTTCGATTTAGACAAATATAATATAGCTAGTTTCAATGTTACAAAACCAGCACTGCCACGACCAACTGTCATGCAATAGTAATACTTATTCCTAGCATAAAAAATGGGGTAATCTTAAACATACTCAACGGTCGCAACGCAATCTCCAAGCTGACGACAAAAACTGCTTCAAAATTTTAATTCCCCACTCTAAAAATGACATGGTAAGGGTGAAATAGCGATAGAATTAAACAAGAAGAAATAGAATATTTCGCAACGATATAATTTCATCGGGTAACACATGACCATATAACCTTTACATCGAAGACGGACATGGGTCAGATTGCACTTCGACATTTGCAACGCGGATAATTTATTCAAATATACAATGCTTCGACTAATAGATATGAAATTTGATTGATTTCGAATATATTTAATACAAAGTTAAGGATGAAATATTAATAATAATTCTTTTTAATTTTAATTAATTCTTGCTTGGATGACAGTTTGGTCACTGTTTCCATTTCAAAATTTTGTAATCCAGTATAGTTTTTCATTCCTTAGTTAAATGTCAATAATTAATCAGCATCCTTTAATGACATGATTGGCTTCCGCTTCAATTCTTCGATTAGTATTTTTTTTCCAGTTTTTATCCACTGAACCGAACCTTTTTTTCAACCCGGATCCAGTTTTTCTTTATGCAGTAGCTTCCTTTTTAAACTTGCACGGTTAATCTGGGCACATAATAAATTTGCTAATTGTCGGTGTGATAGTTGCGAATGTCCGTTGCTATTGTATAAACAAAAGGAAGAGAACAAATTTTTATGGCATTTGATGAAAATTTTATTTCTCATCAATAATAATAATGGCATAGATAAATTTAGGAGCAATCGGGATTTGAACGTATTGTAAAATTAGAGTACAAGATTTTGAAGCACCCTATAGTCCTTTATTTGCATTTATTGGTGATAACAAAACTTTGGAAAATTTTCATTTTTAACCAAACAAAAGGATTTATATGAGTTTTGTTAGTTGGTAGATAAGAGCGGACTAGAACAAGCAGGCGATTTTGCATATTTGCGGTTATGGACGATCGGAAATAGGAAAGTGAGAATTTAGCGAACGATATCGATATCCAGTTTTCGAATTCCACAATCGTATCAATTATTGTTCACGAAGGGCTGTCAAAAGTCCAACTGGACGTTCCACGTGATATTTCCACCTGGCGTGGTTTACAATCCGGTAGATTCGACGCTGCTATTTCAATTCAAGTCTGCAGCAATCTACGAACATCACTTTCAATTATTATTCCATCAACCACACGAATTTTTCCTTACCATCGATAAAAATTTGATTTACAAGTACGAACACCTGTATTTCGTCTGAGTGCGGCCCTGCGTACCCTTCCTTTGTGGTTTCGACGTCATTACCATCGGGACGACGAGAATAGCATCCAAAGTTGTCATATAAAGAAGATAAGTGAGATCCATCAATTGTCAAGAGACAAGGGTTACTCCATCTTTATCACTAATTCGATTGCAGTTGGCTCCATTCAGTGGAGCAGTTGCATTATAGAGGCGCATCTATTGGAAAGGAGTGAACGTTTAATTTTCACTGTGACTTTTGTATGCACGAAGCGAGATGCTTCTTCGGTGCAATATAGATAGTGCACTTAAGTACACAGGCGGTTTTTCGGCGAGGAAGATAAAAGCTTAATTATCTTCGTAATTTTTTTATTTAGTTTGCGAAAATCGGATCGATAGTTTCGATTGTATGATTTTTGTACGCCGAAGCATATCTGAAGCGGTACTTAATAATTTCCAACTGCGTCTGACTTAATTACTCTGGAGTATAATTGTTACTGCTTTGACCATCTTTTGGTTTCCATTTATTAAAACCATCTACTTGTGCCGTGGAGTTGTATTTCACAATTTCGTGCTTTCAGGCATCACCAACATCTGATAAGCGGCGATAAGCGCGTGGCGCCTTTATTTTTCTTTGTGCAGTATTTTTAATAGGCGTCGAGGACTTCCTCGGCTTGCCCCCACAAATAGCTGTTCATAGTTCATAGCTGAGCTGAGCCGTAGCGCTGCTTGAGTGGAATGCAGATAAGATCACAAGATTTGGTAGATTGGAGTTTTGTGACCTCATATTGAGGTTAACGTCATACTATTACCTTTATGCCTATAGCCTAACTCCCTAACCACTACATCAAACTATCTGTTCACTTTACAGCCTCTATATACGTATAAACTTAAGGGTTGGCGGAGCTATATTTATAGCAACAGCCAATATAATACTTGAATATTATTTTTACATTTTTTTGGTTTATTTTCCCTAATTTTGAAATGATCTGCAAAATTGTATGTTTATATTTGTAATTTGGAGCCTCAACTACCATAATTTCAATAGGAAACGTTTAAAATCCTGGGTCGGGTTATCGTACTTATTAATACTATAAATAATATAAAATTTTTAGGTAAAGTTAAAATTCAAGTATTATTTTGACTAAGTTTTCTAGACTAGTGTAAAAATATTTTCGAGATATAGATTTTAAAAGTAAGCGGAATCGAAAACTCCGCGAAGAAAAGTAGTACATGCAAGCGACAGTCTACAAATTACTAATCTCGCAAAGCTTTGCCAAAATTATGTTATATTTGTGTGCTAATAACTGCTTCATTTTAGTAAGTTTTATTTATGAAGAAAAAAACTATTAAACTAATAATATAGATTATTGCAAGCAATTAAAATTTGAAAATAAGTATTGAATAATAAAACTACATGGACAAACAATTTTTACTATTTTCACAATAGTATTTTTTTTGTAGTTAGAGGAAAAATTTTAAAATTAAAATTTACAATCATACCAGTTTGCAGCTAACATTCCGATCTTAATAAGCTAAAAAGTTACGTTATTGTGAAACGGTTTGTGAACAGATAACAACGTCAGTATAGTATATTAATGCTTAAAAAAACAAAAGCGCAACTTTAAAATTCTCAAATATTTGGGACTAAGAATATAAATTGGTAAATTTAACGTTAGAATGTATATGAATATCTAACAAGTTTGAGTGACGTCGTCTTATTTATCTTAATGTATATATAGCATATGAAAAAAAATGTGTTACTAGAATGGAAAATATGCTAATGGAATGGCCATCACAATAGAAAATAAAAGACTCTTAGAAAGAACAAGAGTGTGGTTGTTTATAAAAGCTTTCGTATACGTTCTTCTCAACTAGGTGAATAATACTTGAATTTGTGTTGAAAATTATTCTATAGTAGGAAAAGAAAATGGATTTTGCATGATAACTATGTATTATATAAAAGTTACTTTGGTAGGCTCAGCAATTTTAAATTTATATTTATATAAAATTAACGTCAAAGGAAAAGTTACTAATAAAAATAAAAGTCATTAATAATAATAATTAATGATTAATTTAAGAGACATTTAGTGATTTTTAATTAAATTGACATGTAAACCATAACATCTTGTGAAGTAATGAGTGGATGTTTTTGAATTTTGTTGGAATATGTGAAGATTTCTCTGGTTGTCCAAGTCTGAAAATATAATATTCCGATCATATCCATATATAAGAAATATAGTGTGGGATAGATGGTTTGATTCCAATTTTCTGTTTACAGACATAGCTACTAATTTAAATCCACTACCTCATGAAAGTGTATCACTCTTCCCTTGCTGTCTAGTAAATTTTAATAGGTTGCTTTAAATGCGGGAGCTTCACGCCTTTTTGAAGAGTTATTTAGTAGACTATTTTACTTTACTTCGTTATTTTGAATGAATGGCCATTAATTATTTTGAAAAAGAAGCATAAGATTTAGAGTTGCCACTATCAAGTAAATTAATTATTAAATTCATTTTAACATAGTTATGCAAAATTTAATAACTAGTATAGTAACATTTTTTATGTCATTTTAATTTAGAAGCTGCTGACTTACGGTTTAAGCAGATATAGGTACAATTGATTATTTATTATTACAGTTACATCGAATGGATCATCAAATTCAAAGTTTCAACATGACATCCTTTAAGGCTTCTATACGTAGTACGTCGACGTGAAACGGCAAAAAATCTTAAGAGCCATCAGCGTTAATGCTCACATGAATTATGGAAAACATAGATTACGTGGAAGTGGAGGTTCAGAAATGACAGTGAGAATTACAGTTAATATCACTTAAGAAGTTTTGCCTTTCCACCGTCGATATATTACAGCACTCAAGACATTCCAAATTATTATCTAGGTACCTATATTGTTCCCTACTAATCACCTCTTTAATAAATGAAATCGAAAATAGGGGAATAATATTCAGAAGCGATGAGCAACGACACTCTATAATTGCTCCGACTAGTTATTGACTCTTTAATACTGTAAATACCTCAGCGAATATGCTGAAGGATGCCTTTAAATTTAGTCAACGACTCTACGTTGTCGCTACAAAAACCATCTGGGGTGAGAAAAATAAGCAGAGTGTACCTTATTTGTACTACCATTAACAATGGTGCCAATGTTTATCAGAGCATTTGGAAGACGACAATATAATATAATAATCTCCTGTTTAGATAGTTAAGTTAATCTCTTAATCTAGTTAATTAGTACCATAATACTCCAATAATCATCTGTTTATCATATTAAAACGTATAGATAATTAAGAAATGTTATATCAGTTCCACCTTGTTTCAATTGTTTTTCACCGTATCATCATAAAAGTTAAGATTTTCGTTTGCTTCGATTGTTGTGTGAACCTCTGGAATGGGGTCAACGATTTTCTCTCAATATTTGTTCATTTCGGATATGGTGATTTTATTTACATCCCTCCGGATTTCAGTAAATTTTGATTACTTATTATGCATATAAAGCAAAAGAGTAGGTACTGGTGCTCCAATTAAAGATTTCATCCTAGACGACAATATTGCCTAGTTTATTTTTCTTACTTCACAGTTTGTAATGTAGAAGTAATTTGTTGTATAATATTCCGCATTGTCCGTATAACAAGTCTACACCGGTATGTCTACACCCACTCTAGTGTATTGTATAGCATTATGGATGTAGCTACTTTAGCAGTAATGTGTAATATGTAAATAAAATGCAGAAAATGTACAATTCCTGCTAACTAATTATAAGTAACTACCTGTTTCATTTGTTGTACTTGAACCCTAGACCTAGGATTACAAGTCAAAAAACTTCACCGACTAAACTATTGAGGCTTGCGTGATAATTTATTACAGCCTTTTTCCCCGTAATTCATTTCCAATATTGTACAAAGTTTTTGAACTTCCCAACTTTGGTAGACTTAAAGACTTTAGTTTCTGCAACCTTCAATTAACATGGCCAACACTAAAAATCAAGATCAAATGTTTGTAAACTTTTCTTATTTCTATTATTCGACTGTGTCTAGGCTAGACAGAAGTACAGACAAGTTTTGCTGGTCCTGTTATTTTATTAATTCACATAAACATGTAATTTGGTATATAGACAAAGAAGCACACTTGATAGTGAGTTTGAATCTCAGTCATTAATCATTTGTCCCTTGGTTCGGATTCCACGTTAAAACGTAGGCTTTATTATCTACATAATATTATATTGTCCTATACTTCCCCCCTTATATTTTTAATTTAATATAATATGAGTTCGTATATCAATCCTGCCTTTTCGACTAGCTCAATCGTAAAAAAACTTTGAAACATTTTATATGACAATTCTTTATTTTTGTAAAATAGAAGGATAAAACTTTTGTTATTACAAAATATTAACATGTATTGGCATATTGGCTTCACAGGTATAACTTTGAGTCTTATATTTCAGCGCTAACAAATAACACACTTTGATTGGCTGTTGCAAGTTCACACATGTTAAAATAATAAATAATTTCTATAACTTGCAACGACCAAAAAAGAAAAGAAAAATTTATTAAACCTAATATTTACAAAATTTTACACAACAGGCATGATTTGAATCCAGCACTTAGTAGAAAATTCTGGATGTAATTTATAGCCGATATCGATACGTCGCCGTCGTAGCGAGTTTTCGGTTTTATTAACCTCGAAGACTTGTATTTTATTAAAGTTCAAAATTTTACCTTTTCTTCCAGAAAATACTTGTGACACCTCCGGATAGATGAATGCATGAATGGTGATAATATCTAAACAATCTGGGACAGGATAGCCTAGAATTTACCAGATGATTCACAAATTTTAAGAGGGCTGTATACCTAACTTTTAACGAATAACCATATAGCTCTTTTATTAATGTATGGAATTTAATGCGGTTTGAAGTAAACGATTAGAAAAAAAATCTAGTTTCACGGAAAGTCATTAAGAAGTTAAAAAAAAAATTTTTCATTTTTTATTATAATAATTAATCACTCCAGTGACCTGCAAGTGACTTTCCATGAATATACAAACTATTTAAATTAAAACTAGTTTTAAAATATCTACGTATATAAGACAAAACCCTTATATATTTGCTTTTTAAGAAAGTGCATTTAAATCGTAAAATTTGGTTTACACCCATAACATTGCCGGTTTAACGAATTATTTAATTCAATTATGAGTGTAAACCAAACTTTATGTTAGGTATAAAGTCCTCTTAACATCAAAATTTTCCAAATTAGGACGCTTCGCCCATTTATACAATTTGCAGCCGGTTATCTTTGTTTCAATACTTGACATTTATTCCCCACAATTGGACATGCTGGTTGCTAATAAAATCAAACCCAATTGCATAGGTTTTACAATATTTTATTTACTTTTTATCAAATTTATGTGGGAGTGCGTTTCACACATGTCTCTATCTTTTTAACCACCACTTCAAGAAGAAGCGCTCTCGTACCATACTCGCGAACCTCCAGAAACTCAAAACAACCGTTCACGCCTTGCGGCACTTTTTCGAAGCACAAATTCAAATATTGAAATTCAAATTCAAATAGAAATTAATTATACAAATACAGTTAAAACAAATTTTCTCTCTAATAAATTGTGGTTGTTTGTTCAAAATTTTTCATACTCATTTGTATGTCACAGTCAAGCCAATATTTTATTATCTTAAAAATTTTTTGAATTTATTTTTATGAAAAATACAAAATTTCTACTCCTCCTTTTTTTTTAAATATTCTCCACATGATTTTATAATACCACAATATGTAAGTGTGTAAGTAAACTAAGAATTTGTAATTTGTTACTTACTATTCAAACTTGTGTATTTGTATTCTTAGTTTTTCGATATATATACTATTATATTGTCATGTTATATTTTCAAAGGACGGGTGTGAGTAGAATTTTGATTTTATATATTTCTGAAAATACAAAAAAAATTGCAATATTCCAAAAATTGTCAAGAAAAGTTGCACTGAATACATATTAATGGGGAGTACTGTGAGCTGTCATGTGATATGAGTTTGACAATATGTGTTGGATTGGTTCTTTAGATTCACTATAATGCCTATAAAAAAATAACCAATATAGTATTTATTCGTTATTTTGGTTTAGGTCGTATCCAGCAGTTATTAATAAAATTAAATGTTATCAAGAATAGGGCATTAAATCGAACATCGATTAAATCGCTATTTTCTGATTAATTTCTTTTTGATGGCTCATATAAAGATTATATTAAATTACTATAATGTCGAATAGCTAATAGTTTTTTTTTAATTGAAGTGCTTCCAATAATTGAGGGTTAGTTTATAACTTCATCGTAATTATTAATGAAATATTTCGAAATATCCTAGTAAGTGTAATTTATTAAACTTCTATTTTTTATATCTAGTCGATTGAATATTATATTGTCTATAATATTTTCCCTTTCCCTTTTGTTAATAATGTGATACGTCCGTGAAATGTACTATGTCAAACAAATGTTCCAAGTTTGAAAAGCACTAATCAAGTCATTAAGGCAAATATATGAGTAAATATATGAGTTATAAGGAAATCTTGGCATTCGCATTATTTCACGCCTTACCCAATGTGCTAACTGAAAGTTCAAATTCATATTATATTTATTTGATTGTATATTTGCACCAATATCTTAGAATCACAAGTTGAAAGTTCTACCTTAATTTTCACCGAGAAGCTTCGAACCACCCTTCATATCCACCATGTGTTAGAGAATGTAAGGTAAAAAAAATTTAAATTGTAACTATGAAATTCTAAAAGGGCCAACAATCTAATTAGCAAACATTGTAACATTCCAAATGTTCGTTTTTCGGTTAGAGTAAGTTTATTAAGAATTAACATATAATTTATTATATTGAGCATATTGATCTTGTAATTGAAATGTAAACCAAGTATAGCTAGTACGTATTTCCGTACATCAAGATTCACACAATACGATTATTAACATTTATCGTGGTTATACTGTAGCTAAATTTCATGCATCGCTGTAATTTAGATATAAAATAATTATACCAAAATTACAAGTGTTAATTATCTGGTGCTGTCCGAGTTTCGAACTGATACTTTGTTACATCTTCGTAATCTCTGTAGCATAGTTATGTCCTGAGGGATAACTTAAGATTATTTGGGACTTAAAGCAACATTTTATTCATACTACCCTCAGTTAATTCACAAATGGAAGGAACTCGGCAACAAATTTTAGTCGCTGACGACCGAGCTAGCCAGAAGAGCATTGCCACTTTTTGTGAGATTGGTAGTCTGGGGAAATTCCGTAACATCAAATTTTTGTGGTAGACTAGTAGTGGATGGTAAAAACAAATTTTTGGTTAGTACCTTTTACCATAATATTAAACATACTTGTAGTTACGTGTTAGTATAAAAATGCAAATGAAAATATTGGGAAATTTCTTTTAAATAAAAACAGCCTTAAAATTATTTTTACTTTTTCAAATAATAACACAATAATTCGGGTTAAGCGTGAAGGATTGGTTGTCTAATATTATGTCGAACTGGTTGATGTTGAGCACTAAGCAACGTCAAGCACTCCTATGCCGCTCTACTTCGTCGTTAGAAATTAATAAGTGGTAATAAAATACTTTCCAAATTACACAAATTGATTTTAAATTGGATGCTATAATATAGAGGTTGTCGAAAATTTTAGCTGCTTATATTACTAATAACTAGACCTACCACCTATCATCCTTTGGAGCACAGATCAAAGACTTGCAATGGGGTTTAATCTCTACAAAGCTCCTTGTGTAGCTGGTGTACAAACTTATTTAAATTATAACGACATTAAGATTGTTTGAGAAATTCATAATTAATGCAAAGATATTAAATAAATTTGATGTTAATTTTTGCAATTATTTCGAGATATTAAAGATTTATAAAATACATATTTGCTAATTTAGCTAAGCAACAAAAAATAATAAACAAGTGTAACAAATTTGAGTTGTTTACAAACCTGCACTGCAATTTCCCCAAACGTTCTTGAAGTAGTCAGAGACGCCTGCGAAATTGTAATCAAAAATTAAAAGCTTAAGCAATTTGTTAAGGCAAACATAAATTTAAAACCTCTATTTATCTCTACAAATTGAGTATATTATGTACATAAAAAATGTCTGGATATTTACAATTTAATAAATTCATATTTTTCTATATTAAGAAGACGCCGATATTTTCAATCCATAAAAACATTTTCAATAAAAGATATTAAATTTTTTCTAAGTAATCTATTGAAACTGAAATCATCTTAAAAGCGTAATAATAAAAACAAAAACAATGCTTAAGAATGAAATTGTTTATTAAACTTTTTAGATATTGAGCAAAAATATTGGCAAGCAAAAAGTTGATACGACTTCCAGTTCGGTTTAAATTATAAGTTTTAGATAGTCTATACTCGATACTCTATAGAGAGCCCATTATACTTAACCTTCCTCGAGAGACCAAGAAGTCGTCTATCAAGTCTAAAGAAGCCCTATTAGTGTGAAGCATGCAAAGTGCACATTAGCACCAACTAGACACGTACATAACCAGCAACTTAAATATGTATACGAAAACAATCTAAACTTTGAAAGCGCTTTTTAATGAATACGCAGCATAAATAACATTTTTTATATAATGTTTTTTAAATTAAACAGTTCCGAATTTTTTAACTAAAAGTTTAAGTAAGGGTAGTACCTGTTGGTAGAAGTTAATATTCGTGCGAACAGTTCGGTGGTGAAGTGGTTGAAGTGGTCTGGCGTTGTTTCCTAAGGGAGCTTTTGGCGCTTCCTGTGATCCTTGCATTAATTTACGTAAAGCGTATAACTGTAATTAAGAAAATATTGACATTATTAAAGATTTTAAATGCGGTGTGTAACATCAAAATTATATTAATTCAAGAATCGCTAACGTTAAACAATTTTCAAACTTCTTTCGTTGCTTCCTGCATTTGCAAATTAAATTTTATAATCAAGCTAAGGAATTAAATTTAACTGTTACACAAAAATATTAAAAGGTGTTAATAGTCAAGAGACCCAACAATAATTTAGTCTTTCATAAGACCATTCATTTGGGAAGGAGATGAACTATACATATTTAGGGATTAATAAACGCCAACGAGGACTTTAACTAAATTGGGGATAATTTTAATGATGAAATTAGACAAATTTAAATCATAGGCACTAATATTTGCATAACAGAAACTGCATATTTTTCATTTTCTATTGGTTAATCAGTGTTTCTCAAACTTTTACATTTAGTTTCCGCACTCCCCAATACGCATTATATATTTTTTTGTTACTATTTGGAATTGAACTTTAAAATTGTTTATGATGGTTTCCTACATTTTTTTTCGACGTTTGCTTTAGTAAATTATTTTATAACATAATTTAGAGTCTCATTGCAAATGGATCTCCTACTGAGCTGGTAAATTAAAAAATTTAGTGTTAATTATCATATTTTCTAATATTTTTTTAATTTTATTATTTCACATACACCACATAATGTTATAACTACTAACACACACACACACACCCCTAATCATGTAGCCTTGTTTTTGTACTCGTTTTCAAGGAAGTATTTCACGTGGGAGAAATCTGGACCAACACCCGCCATTCGATGTTGCTAATACGCCACCGCAGGAGCAGCAAAAATAATTCTGTTAAATAAATTAATTGCCTTTGCATCGGCTTGGTCGGTGCAGGGGCAAACTGTTTGTAAATATTAATATAAAATATAGAGTTTGTTGATTGATTGATAATACAATATATTGAAATCTTATAAATCCAACCTCCAATTTTTAAAAGTTAAAATAAAATTTTCCATAAATTCATATTTCTCTAATCTTTTTAATTGTCGGAGATAATTGTCGATTATAGACCAATATACCCCGCGTTCGCTCAGTCGACTATCTTATTTACCCCAGTAATCTCACGACCTTGCAAAATTTCATCCAGCTGACTTTAACCCAATGTAATAATTTTCGCTGATTTTTAAATTGTTCCTTTCGAAAAATTAAAATAAAAAAACCCCCAAAAAAAACATTTTTTTTATACTCAAATTTAATTCCAAACTTATACACAAAATTATCTCATCCAAAAATTGCGACCTTCACCTTGCTGGTCGTTCGCGAAATTCTATCAAAATTATCGGACTCTACCTCGGCTTTGCAAATCATGTCATGCCATTTAGAGTTAGTTGCGATATTTCTATATAAACTTGACCATATTAAATTTATAGTGTTAATTGACTTTACTTTTTCTTGTAATAATAGCACCTCATTTAATAAGGTCTAATTTCTAATAGGTATAAGTTTTCCACTTCCAAGATTTTTGGAAAGTGATTCAGTTTTTGTTAGATATTTAATAGAATGGGTGGTGCTAGGAAAGAACCTTATCTTAATGGAAAATTATTTGGCAATTCTTTTGCTAGTCCAATTCTTGTTTTGGATATGCTTCACTCATGAAGCCATCAGTGCCGGTATTCTGAACTCGCTCCAATCCAAGTGAGCGAGCGAGTGGTTTAATTGCGAGTGGAGTGGTAATTTTGTATTCTCATTGATTCTCATGTGCCGCTCCAGCCATATGACAGCTATATCGCTCCGCTCCTCTAAAAGCGAGGACCTCAGAATACCGGCCCTGGAAGGTTTTAAACAAATGCAGATTTTTCAAAAATTTATTCCATTATAGTAACTTTAAATAAAATTTTTACATTGTTAAAAGCTGCATATTTCAAAGTTAATCTCGATAAATGCGAATTCTGCTGCATGTCATTAACATTTCTAGGCTTTATAGTTGATGAATCAGGTTTGCGAACTGACCCTGACAAAGTAGATGATATAAAGAGATTCAAAGAGGCCTCGTTAGTTATTATCGAATTTTTTGCTGAATTTGTCTAATAAATGTAGCATCACTAACTGCTTTAGTCAAAAACAAAAAGAAAGGCCAGGCTGTTCAACGGACTTCTGAAGCCGAAAAATCTTTTGAAGAAAAAAAGAGACTAATTGAGGACCGTTTTTTCAAAACTCGCTTTGTCCTAAAAGTAAAATTTACAGGACACGAGTTTTGCTAAGCCGACATTTTTGTATAAAGTTAGTTTTGTAAAAACTTTTTTCTCTAGCGTTTTCTAATGAAACAAAGCGAAATTTGCAATATAATATGATAG
Source organism: Rhagonycha lutea (assembly GCA_958510855.1). Lineage (NCBI taxonomy): Eukaryota > Metazoa > Arthropoda > Insecta > Coleoptera > Cantharidae > Rhagonycha > Rhagonycha lutea. The sequence continues at coordinate 12,532,007 of OY294040.1, read as the reverse complement.
CAAATTCTGAAAGGCCGCAAGAAAATTATATACATTTGATATAAAGATTAATATTTTTTAATTTGGACAAAGCGAGTTTTGAAAAAACGGTCCTCAATTACAAGTGCAGCCATACTAACTAGTCCAGATTTCGGTAAGATATTTTTTATTCAAATGGACACTTCCCAGGTCGGGGTAAGCGATGTGCTTTTCAAAGAGCAAGGTGGAATGGAACACTCAATTGCGTATGCTAGTGCCCTGCCGGCCGCTGAGCAAAAAAATTCCTCTACGGAACTTTCCCCTTTCCTTGTCCAAATTTTGCTTTAAAGTTCGCTATCGTCCTGGCAAACTTAATATTGTTCCTGATGTGCTGTCCTGCGATATAGCTTTCTAAATATAGATGTCTTAATAATAACCAGATGGTTATCCTCGCTTTAAAGTTGCAAATGACCGTCTTTATAAATTTATTCCGTCTACTTTGCCAACCATCTCAAATATTCCCGAATGGAAATTACTTGTTCCTACCAGAAACCGTATAGAAATTTTAAAGTTATATCATATGAACCCACTTCTACACATTTTGGTGTATGGTGCTGCATAGCCGAACTGTATTATTGGCCTAAACTCAAGAGAGATGTTAAAAAATATGTAATAATTGCCATATTTATGGGTCACAAAAATGTTCGGTGGAGGAGTTTGTAAGGACACTAGTTCAATTATGATGTAATTAAAGAAATTCACGTTTACAAAAAATCTGGTAAAGGATTGAATTTCCTAATGGACTATAATTGGTATCAAGTATATTGATGTCACGTTTCGTGAATAATTTTAAGTGATCATAATAACTCAAATTATGTTAGTTATTGGTTAAAATATTTTTTTGTTCTAAAGAAAAGAGTAAACATTTTTAAAGCTCGTTAAGTCAGAATTTTAATTAAAAAGGCATTGTTGTTAATAAACATCTTAAAATATGGTCAATTTTCAATTTAATTTAAAAACTTTAATTAATAATCATTTTCGATGTCTTACTTATGTTTTACTTATTCGCAATAATTATTATTAACCATTTTGGATAATTATTAATGTGTTATTGTAATATTACTTATTTGCAAAATCATTTATAACAATTTAAATGTGCAATAACTATACATTTTTTCTATAATAATTAAATGAAATTGCCTAGAAAAGTAGGTCAAACTTTGAACTTGAAAGGAAAAAATGTTATTGTATGAATCTATTATAGAAAAAGACAACTTTTCTATTGAAAATTACATTTGTTACAACTTTTTACTAGTTATTTCCGCTATTCCTGAAGATTTGGTTTAAGTGCATACTTTTCATTTTGTATTGGTTATTGATAAAAAAAATTAATATAACTTTCCAATAAAATTTTTGAAACATCTGAAAGGAAGGACGAATAAAAATAATGTTTGTCTATATAAATCATGTTAAAAGAATCTATCGCATAAAAAGTGTTCAACAGAGGAATTTTCGAATAATATTACAAAAATTCCTAAAGAATAAGTGCATTTTTTTATCATTCCGCAGAAATTAATTTTTTTGGTAAATTTAAAAGTATTTTCTCTACAAAGTTAATATTAAAATAATCTTACCTCATGTTTTGTTATATAAATAGGCTTATTTAATATTATCCAAACTGTGGTTTCCCAACATCCAGGATGTGTAGTAGATCCTTCATATGTCATGAACTGTTCCGTGTCGGGTAAAAGACTTCGAATGGATAAATGTTTTATTGGCGTGAATGCTCCTGAAATAACCATAGTGTTTATTTATTAATCGGCCAAAAAAGTTGACGTTTACTGTCTATTTTTATACGTTTTACAATACAAGCTAAAATTGCAGTTCAATTCCAGCGAGATAGAACATTTATACGAAAGCGCAACTAGACGCAATAGAGCGATTTAGCTGGTGATATATTGACAAGCGGGGAAATCGGGGATATCCATTTACCTGCCTGCTCTGCATGCTTTGCAAAGCTGCTGCAAATAAAACGACTTTTTTTAATATTTAAAATAAATCTGAAAAGTAGGAAAAAGTCTTTTTAAAAGTCTACTTCAATTTCATCCGTCTATAATACTACTATTATAGTAGTAAGTGTGGTATTTAGAAGTTCGGTATCACAAGAGGTGTAATAATAATAATTATTATTTAATTACAATACTCAAATTTAATCAAAAGTTTTCTTTTAAGTAAAAATTTCAGATGGATTTGCTATGCAAAAAATACTTTAAGGTGGTAACAATTAGCAGTTTTTGATCTAATTTTGTACAAATTGAAACAATTCCAAAACCATTGATATTCAATCCAGCCCAGACGACCTAAATGGTAGCGAGCCATATTCTATGTATTTTATTATTCATTTTCTTGCCCTCTCAAATCGAGAACAATTTGTTAGCTTGGCTCTCACACACCAAGCATATTTCACTGGCATACAGAACGGAATGAAAAAGGGAGTTCAAATCATTTGTCGCTCTTAAGAAATGTACAAGGGTTTATGTTTTTATGCTCTTCGTTTTCTAAATTTCACTTGTGTTGAATTGAACATTTGCTGAGTATGCATTATCACGAGTGTGAACAAACGTTTGATTCCGTTTACTATTTTTTATATGTCATCAACTAAGAGCATTTCCCAAAAACTCAAAAACTTGTACTTTTTACGATATGGTTGACCACTCCGTTCGTTTAATATTTTTACTTATACCTGCTAAAATTTGCTACTATTTCCCATGTAGTAGATTTATGTCGTTCAAATTCAATATCCACTGTAAATACGCTAAACTCACAACGTGTATATGTTCATTAATTTAAAACAAACACTACCGGGTTAGGTTATTAAAAGTAAACTAAACTTGCATATGTTTCACTTATCAAATTAATTTTCATTTTCTTTCTTTTCCCATGTAATTTCAGTTAACAATATAACAATAAAATTAAATTTAATTTTACTTTTCATGTACCACCTGAATCGTGCAACTGATAAAAAATTACGCATGCTTGATATATTCCAAGCTTCATTGTCTAAAAACATTTACAGTTGTTTGAATTTTTTTTCCTGAACTCGGCACTAAAGAACGAGCAAGATAGATTTTTGTGGTTCTGGTTCCTAAATTAAAAAAGTTTTCTTTTTTGATACCACATAATCTTTCCCGAAATAACAATTCTCAATTCGAGACGTTAGTTCCAGGCAGCGTTAAAAAAAGGTATCTAATTTAATTCTTAGAGTTGCGTTTTGTGGCCAAAGTGTAAAACAGTGTAACATCAATGTTTTTCGGTATGCTGTGCTTTACGAGTATACTGCATCCGATCGAATAAAGAAAGTTCTGGTGAATCTGTTTGTCTGAATAAAAAGTTGCATTTACAATGTTGCTTACTACGTAATAGCTTATTTGTATTCACTTTGATGGCAACAATAATTTTCGCGTTGTTAATTCATTTAAGTACACACGAGATACTTTCTTTATTTGGGTTAGCTCTTTCAGGTATAAAATAGTTAATTTTTTATTTCCTAAGTTGCATACACCTGATTATTGTTTGAGTATTTCAGATTTTTAACCATCATTTTACAGCTCCAAATTTGCATAGATACAACAGTTGAATAGTTTAAGGTTAACCTGCAAATTATTGGTACTGCAATACTTTGAAAATAAAATTAGATGGTGAACTGGAAACAAAATTTCTTTTATCACTTATAGAATTAAATATTAACATGTTTTTGAATCAGTTCTTATTTACCACATTATATGAAAGAAACGAGGTATAAACTCATGTAGACACAAATGTTTTATTTATAATAACTCCAATTCCAAGAAGCCGTCGGGGAATTTCAGTATTTACGTCAGTTGCTCGTGAATGTTACAGTAGTATGCTGGGTATGCAAACTTATTGTTAACACTAAAGCATGAAATATGTAAAAAACGTAAACTATGGAACAAATATCTATAACGTATAAAGCCAGTAAATTGGATAGCGATTAACTGCTCTAACATTTTAACTACAGAATTGAGAAGTGCACGCTCAAACTATGAAGAGGCAATTATTAGCTTTGGAGCGAAATATTTTTACAAATACATCAATCAACACTTGACGTCACGATTGTCATCAATAACCCTGCACTGCCAGGACGAATCAGAATCATCAGATACAAACACCACGCCAGAAATATTTGCAAGCCTCTTCCACGGCAGCTCTGTTAGTGAATCGCCAAATTCGCCAACTTTGAATATATTAACTCGAATTCAAAACAGTTTAAACATAGTGAGATTCACCAAGAAAAGTGTCCTCGAGCACCTAATTGAATTGAAAACAGATTAAAGCCCGGGGCCAGACGGTATTTATCAAAATTTTGTTAAAAGTTGCGCAACTTTATTGGCAGAACCGTTATCAACCTTAATTCAAGCATCACTAGATCCAGAAACATGGCCTCAAGATTGGAAAAGTCAATTATTGTACCCATATACAAAAATGAGATAAACTTCCTGCTATATAGAAATTACAGACCGATCAGCCTTACTTCCGTCATCTGTAAGTGCACGGAAGAATTGTGGCAAAATAGTTTACTGAATTTCTGTTGACCAACTCTGTAATTTCAAATTGTAAGTATGGTTTCGGGAAGATCAGTGCCTTGAAATTTGCTGATGAATCTGGAAGATTCGATTAGGTCATGGAACTCACGGACCACATTCGATGTCATTTACCTAGACTTTCAGAAAGCTTTTGACCAAAGATAATTATTGAAGTTTGAAAACTATGGTGTTCCAGATAATTTGTAAAACTGGGTTAAAGATTTCCTTTCAGGTCAGCTCCGCATCCAGTACTGAACGGCGTACCCCAGGGCTGCCCAAGGGGTAAATTAATTTTCTTGTCTACTCGCGGACCTTAACGACTGCATCCATTCTCCCAAAGGTATGCTCACAATTCTACAATAACCCGATCGTCAACAGATCAGTCCTGTAATCCGTTTTAGACAGAATCATGGTAAAAGCATGATAGAAGTACTGACAAGTGTATTATTCTCCACATTGGTGCCAACAACCCTTGAATTGTGTGAAAGCCAACCTCTTTGCTTTATTTAATAAAAATATCCTTTAAAGGTCTAAACTTTGAAAATTTATAAAGCGTTCATTAGAACCATATTGGAATTTGGAGCGCCCGTCTGGTACCCATACTGTGCTAAAGACGTAGACTACCTGAAGAGGTTCAACGTAGGGCTACCAAGCTGGTTGCAGGTTTAAAGAATTTGCCAAATGAACAAACCCTTGCACGGTTAAAGATTCCTTCTTTGAGGGACAGACGCAGATATGAAGACTTGGTTGAAACGTGCATAATAATTAGTAACCGTTACAAGTATTACAATCTTCATTTGTGGGGTTATTCTCTTAAGCTGGTACACCGTAAATTTCAGAGGGGGGCCCAAAAGAACATTCTTCTTCACTCTGCCGAATGACATTGTTAATGCTCGTTCATTGAACACATTCAAGAGTATTTTCTCTTTTGATCGTTTTCATGTGTTATTGTTGGTGTTCCAATTCTGTAGTTTGTTGTTGTTTTGTAAACTTTATATAAAATATTTTTATAAATTTAAATAGTTTTTAAAAATATATTTTTTATTCGCCCTCGCGTTTAACAATGATGGTGATACTTTTAATACATTTATTGAAAATGTAAAAGTCGACTACTTAATTTGCTGGATGGATGATCATGGTATTAAGGGAGATAAAGTTGGACCGATTAGGTTGTTGGCCAGATTAATACAGGGGGATCAGCGTCCTGGCTCTTTACATATTATTATACTAGTAACTTACTTGGTGTGCAACTCAATCCAAAGGGAGATGATTTTAAGTTGGTACGATCAACGATAACGACCAATCAGAATACTGCGTTTTGTGTCCTAACAAAATTACACGCTGGAGCAGGAGCAACGTACTGACCGTTTATTATTTTGGATAATTTTGATAGCTTTTTAATTAATATCCTAAAATTGATCAAGATTAAGAAGATTATAAGTAACTGAGCCAATTTTGGAAAACATATTAAAATTACTTTTTCACTAGAGTAATTTTAATTTATTATTTTATTTAATAAATTATTTTTAAATTAATAAAGTTAATTCCGTAAAAAAACATAAAAAATTTGTATTTCATGTTTATCTTTACATCTCTAGTCAACCAACCCAAATTGGCATTTTAAACAATTTGTCAAATCAAATTTTTCTTTAAATTTGAAAGATTACATAGTTAGGTTATTGTGGGCGTTACTGTTTTGAAAGTAAAGATTTATTTATAAGTGGTACACAGGGTTATAATATACTAACTTGGAATTTTTAGGAAATAAAATTTATAAAAATGTCACAGTCAATTTCTTTATAATATTTCAGGTTCAACGGTATAAAATAAAAATTTAAAATTTTCAGATAAAAAAAAAATTTTTATACAGAAATTACGATAAGAATACAAATAATAAGTAAGCAAAATTTCCTTCGGCTACTATCGGAGTGAAAAGTTCTGCTATTTGGAATGAAATTAAATAAAAATATGATAATTATATACCTAGTTTAATGTCAAAATGTCATACTAAAATTTTATATTTCTTTACGCCTTTGTAAAATTATTCAAAAAAATATTCAAAAAGTAGATACCTACTATTTTTAGAACCGTGAACCTACAACTTTGTTGTTTTTCTTTTATAAAATTGAAAAAAAAAATTTTGTGATATAAACAAAATTTTTTGATGTTAAAAAGGTTTTATTTGGCTTTTTATAAATTTCGACTGGAAATGGCTTTCTATTAATATTCATTTTTTAATACCTACTTAATTTGTTATTTCTACAAAATCATTCATAAAACAATAAATAAGTGAGTATTTAATAATTTGAAATGAATAAAATTTGAACGAGGGATGAAAATACCTAGGTTGCGGTCGATTTCGCGAAAAAAGTGCTTACTTTATTGATATTAATACGAAGCGGATATTTTTTGCAACTACGATTGATTTTGCAAATAAAAACAATAAATAAGGAAAAATGTAAATATCAAACTAAAAAAAACTGAAAAATATTTTTAATATTATGTAATAGGGGGAAAAATGTAATTTTCCGTTTACTGCATATAAAAGACGCGAATTTCACCTTCCATCTACTATGTAATCAACAATCAACTATGTAATCCATCATTTTTATCAAAATTTTCAAACTGTAGTTTGTTGTTTTAATTTAAAACATTTTGTTTATTATTATATCTGCTTCTAAATTTGTTCAATCATTTTTTCATCATTCGTTTTAATAACGAAGAAGCAATACTTTGTTTTGTTTACTACTTCAGAGATATTGCTACCAAAGCTTTGGAACATAAGAGAACATAACATAAAATATAATATGCTTCATTGTGTTTACAGTTAAAATTTCATAATGAGGCCTTATAATTTTATTATACATGGTAAAATTAAAATTTTGCATTATAAAAAAATTTAAATGTGAAGAAAATCGGAATCAGGTAATAGATAAATACTGCAATATATTGTCATGAAAATTTCTGTCTTTCACAGTGAAGGGGCAGTGTAAATAAGTAATTAATCTTTTGAAATTTTGGTAATTTTTGCTTAACATTCAACGATAAAGTTGTAAAAATAAGTATAAAAAAGTAAAATTTTGTAGTTTATTTTAAGGGGCGGATAAAATAATATAATTTAATAGATGTTTGTTGAAAGGGTATTAAGCTTAATTGTGTCTGAGAGGATTTAAAAATTTACAGAGAAGAAAAAATGTTCGAGAAGAAGATAAATTTGTGATAACCTTGAAAAGAAATAATAGGGTCCGAAAATCAATTCTATATGGGAAAATTGATATTGGTTAAATAAAAGTTTTAAAGTTGGTTTGTGTATAAAAATTGAGTTTGAAATAAATTGACCAAACAGCAAACCAACCCTAGGTTACAGAAAGTAAAGATTAAATTTCAGAGATTTGTATGTTGATAAGAAATTAGTGCCGCTGATAATTTATGTTATTATTTTTGGTTTTCACATCAAAAATTTATAATTTCGTATCGTTTTATTGCAAGTTTAATTACTACACTGTTAAGAACACAAAAACAAAGCAAAAATCGAAATAGACATTTAATCTAAAATTTCCATAAAGTTATGTAATGGGAAAATAAAATCATAAATTTGTGTTTGTATTTGATTGAAAACGAAAATATACAGTATTGGATAACATAAAGTATAATAAGAAGTTTTATATTACAGGATGAAGTTTATATATACTTTTAAGGATAACTAAGAAAGTCTAATACAATAAAAGCAGCTTTGGTATCTGATACACCACAGGGTTTAGCTTTTCAAATAAACACTTTTGCAAAGAAAACATTTATGTTTGTGTTAATTAAAGTTATGTAAAGAAAATGTTGACAATTTGTAAAAATTACAATAATTCGTGTTTAAAATATATCCGAGAAAACTTTGAAAGAAATCTATAATAAAAGTTTTCCAATTTTTTCACTTTCTGTATTAAGAAACCTAATAACTTTCTTATTATTTCAACAGCGTAACTTTTTAAGCTGTGAGAAAATTTGAAAATACCTTGATTGAGTTATCCAGCACATCGTCTTTAAAGTTTCAGAAAAATTTTCTAATCAGTTTGAAAATAAAAATCTCATCTGCTCGTTTAATATTTACCTTTTTAAAAAGTTCGCATAGAGCCTTTGAATTTAATGAACATCTTTTATGTCGAGATTTGCATAACATTTCCTTCCTCGATTTATATAGAAAAGGAAACACCGATGCCTTGTGGTTTGCAGAAGATTAAACTGTAGAGACGTATGTACGTCGACGTAAAAAACACAAATTCATTAAAGTAACTCTCATTGACGAGAGCAACTAAATCTAAAACGAACTTGACTAAACCAAAAAGAAAAATTATACAAAACTCCTTTGGCGTCGCCGTCGTCGAGTAGCTATATAAATCTTCTGCTTCGTTTATATTGTTGACAGGTAGACTAAGAGACGTGCTAACGATGGGGTCCTTAGAGAATTTATCCACAATGAGAGATGCAAGCAAGTCCGACAATCAGCGCGTGCAATTAACAAAATACAGTCACTGTACTCTCGTAATTTGTCTGCATGTTACATTACTTAAAACAAAGTACTGTAGACGTACCAAAAAGTGGCGTGGATAGTTAATACGTGTAGAGAATTTCTACCGCACTTCGCCTACTAACTGCAGTGTCATGGGAATTCAGTCCATTACAAAATCAACGTTACGAAACCACCACACTCAAAATAGTGCAAATAAATGTCTATTTAAATTAACTTGAATGCCTATTTGTAACCAACTCTGCAATATTTTGTTAATGAAAAAGTGAAAACAAAAAACACCTCTCGTGAATTAGGTACTTCTAATGTAACTACCTAAGGAAAAATGAAAAATATGACAAATTTTTCAACGAAACTAATAAGCACCAATTTTCTTTTTCTTACTCATTTTAAATTTTTGCAAATGTAATAAAAATTTTCAACTGGGAAATTCATATTCTGTTCGTAAGGGCTCATTTAGCTATAAGTGAAAAGATTCCAGTATGAGAGCCCACGCGCTTAATTACGTTTTCGTGTTCTCGTTACAGTGATCACATGAATGTCATCGGAAAAATACAAATATACATTAATTATTTATTGCTCTAATCATAAGATAATAATTTATTCATCAATTTTTATCGGAGCATATTAGGGGTAGTATTGTACGAAATGCTATCCTATATTCCAAAATTATTAACATTTCTTTCTGCTTTTAAATATTTACTCTACGTTGAATGTATTATATTTTACACATCTCTGTACTCAGTTTTGAAACCAAAGTTTCGTTCTTAATTTATCTATTTAACGATCATCAGTTACTGATGTGCAGGTAGATTATTTACTTAAACTCTAGTGTTAGTAATAGAAAGCTATAAGTACGGCCACCCCGACCCTTATGTTTTAGTTTATGTATAGATACAGGAACTTCACAATTGTCTTTTTCAATTACCTTTATTAGTTTTCTCTAATTTCTTTAAAATTTTGTAGGGTCCTTGATAGAGATCCCATAGGCGAGTTGCATTTTTAAAATCTAGATGTGCAAATTAATTAAAATTGGATGGATGACGTGGAGGTGTAGGTCGCAATAGATTAATAGATTTTTTGGTTTGATTTAAAACATCAGATGTAGTGCCAGAAGAAGAATCTCTAATAAAACATTCTCCAAGAATATTTAGAGGTTCTCCATAGACCATCTTTGCTGGAGCACATCAATTGCTGTGCGAGATCCAAATAAAATTATTGGATTTTCGTTGCTCCAATTCTTTGTATTTTATCAATCCATCAAAGATTTCTTTGATTGACGGTATAATCGTTCGATAGAACCGTTACTTTGAGGATGATAAGTATTGGTATGTATCTTTTGAGCTCTAAGTAATTTTGTTAAATTGTCAAAAATATTTTATTTCAATTGTGAACCTTGATCAGTTGTGATTACTAAAGGAATTCCAAAACGCGGAATGTATTGATACATTAAAGTTTCCGCAACTGTCATATATGTACGCATATATACTGTTCCAAGTCCATCTTAAAAGGATGTCGATATTATGAATGTATTCTAGTTCTGTACTATATTATAAAATTACATAATATATAACTACTAACTCTTGGCAAATTTGTTCTGTAAATCACACTGTATAAAAACTATAAAACTATTTTGTATAAGTAATTAGTAAGAAAGTAACAAAATAAATAAGCAAGTAGTTATAGAAGTAATCAAAAGTTTGTTTTAAATTCAGATTATCTTCAACTTTATTTGAAGCAATACATAAAAAAGATAGTCTGAGGTAAGTCGCTTAGTTAGTTATATTCTGTTTCTTTCGAGAATTAGGTTAATCTGGAATGGTCTTTAAATAATGTACAAAATTAATCATTAAATTCCATAACTATTGTTCAGTATACTTAGTAGCAACCATGAGAGCTCGAGTACTAGATAATTGCAAAGATTATAGTTGAGGAATAGGTCGTTAATAGTCTACAAATAGATATATTCTTACAAATCAATATGATAAAAGTGAATAACAATCTGGACCGTCCTCAGAATAACTAACAAAAAATATTTATTAAAAATATACAGAACTTAATTCATGACCATTTTACTTTAAAGAATAATGTATGTAGATCCTGAGGACGGCCCTGATTACTGTTGTTTCTTGATATATTGATGAGGTGGCCTTATAAATGAAGGTGGCGATGACCTACTAATAATCTCTAATATGAGGATCTAATCTACAAACGTTTGTAGGGGGATTTTGAATCAATTTAAATTAATTTTACCCTAAATTAAAGATCATTTTTCCCGATTCCATGCAGTAAAATGATTACTTGGCAAAATTAGCCTTTTGCATTATATCTGAGTCTAATTTATATATTGCGATGTTAGGGTCTTTCGGCCATCAACAACCCATACTTACATTAATGGATTGCGACTTATATGCAAATTCAACTTAAAACTTCTTTTATGTTCAACCACAATCAAAAGTGCATCCCCACGTTCTGAAACGACCTCAAAAAGAAACACTAAGATCGTGTCCTCCTGATCCAATGCACGTGATTGAATACAATTTTAAAATGTATTTAATTCAAGAATTTATTTATAAAAGTCAATTACCCTTGTCTGCGTCATGCGAAATTAATGTACAAACATTTTACCCAAAAATTAAAGTCCACGTAAAAATTCTATAACACACAAATAAATATTTAAAATTATAGAACCTGTGATACCCGAATCGGTTAGCTGTTCTTTTTCTTTACTAACAGATCCTCCACTGATTTCTTTATTTCAGGTTCTTTCGCCCATATTCTAGTCCATGCATTTTCATTCGTTGTTTCGCAGACACTTTCACTAAATTTTTTACTTCACTTATTTAGTCACAACTTTCTTCTTAACAAAGATCAAACGGAACTACCGTTGCACTACCTTCACCTTCGAAGGACAAATTGTAACTCGTTCGTTGCACCACCTTCCTCTAGGAAGGACAAAAATAAACTACATTCTCTTTGGAAGGATCAAAAGTAACTTGGAACTGTCTTTTTTACCACTTTCTTCTTCGAAAGATAAAACGCAACTTTTAACACCTTCCCTTAGAAGGTTAATATTGACTCGACCTCCCGGTTCGAAAGGTAATATTAGACTAACTCTATCTTGTTTAATTTAATTTTTTTATCAACATTTTCCATAACGACCGCCATATCCTAGGTATCTTCTTAATTTCCTCCTTAATTCACCTCGCCATTCTTTGTTTTTTGGAACCATGCTATTCGTTGCAATGAACGCATGTCCTCGATGATGAACCCTTTTCGAAAGAACAACTCATCATATAAAAGCTATATTTTCTCTATATTTACTTTTACTTTGCTAAATTGTTTGTTTAATTATAAAACCTTTATGTGTTTGGTGCTTCATCTCTTAGTTCTGCAGACCCGCTTGGGATGACCATTTTGATTATGTTCGCAAACCCCCCGTTTGGTCAATTATATTATAAAGTCATATTATATTATATTATATTATATTATAAATCATATCATATTATATTATAAAGTCATATATGACTTTTGTATTAGTACAATGTTTTAGAATTTACTAAAAAATATCTCAATTCGTTAGATTGTTTATTCGGTGTTTTATAACCATTTTTATTGTAGAGGGATCAATTTAGGCCAATGTCTCCTGCCCTTTAATCAATTTTAATTATATAAAATATTTTTGAAATAGAGAAGTTTTTAACTTTAACAATAAATCAAAGTTTTAAAATATTGTCGAATTAACTATAGAACAGAATAATACCAATTATTTATATTAATTTAGATAAATGTATACAAAATTTTTAGTCACCTAAGAAATTAAACTTTTTTTTTAAATATCACCTACTTTTTTGATGCATCATAAATGATCAAAGTTATGGAAAAATATTAAATGAAAAAGTTAGACATATTCTTATAATAAATTTAAAGAAATAACATATGAAATTGAAAAATGATCAAATATTTTAAGTTGTAAGAAATTGAAAAATTCTTGTTTAAAAATATTTTACTGAAAGAAGTAACTTTCCTTTTCATTGGTTATTCTAAACATATCCACGACCTGTTCCAAAAAACTTAGTTTGATCGAAAGAAAACTACTCTTTGTGAAACTTCTGTACTTATTAAAGGATTAAACGTTTAAATTGTAAGTCATCGATCATAGAACAATAAAAAAAATTGAATTTTTAACTGTAGCTACATTAAATTTAACATTTTTCCTGTTCCAAAATTAATATTAATCAATTGATTACGTGGAAAAGTTAAAGTTTGTAAAAAGGTCAAAGATTTAACAAATGTTTGGGGTCATTACTCAAACTGTTCGTAAAAATATCTATTATATTTTTAAAGAATTTAATTTAAATGCTTATTTTTTATGTTCTGCATTAAAGTAGCAGAAACCCACATTAAAGTAAAACTGGTAAAACCAAATCGACAATAAAGTTCAACTTTTTTTGGACGACAACTTTGCTAACTTCAACGGCTCATGTTTATAGTACTAAATTAACAGCTAATACTGTTAGATTACAATAAATATCAATAAATTAAAAATGTTATGCTTACAATAAACTTATAGATACATTAAAGGGTAAAAGGTATCATTCTTGAATGTGTAAGTTTGCTATTTTATTTAACCCTTATAAGACCTAACCGAATTGAGGGGTCAGTTAATTATTTGAATCAAAGAAAAACAGGCATTTTTGTGAGCTATTTTATCATTTGATGTGACTTCGGCAGAATCTAGAAAAGCTGAGCCGGGTCTTAACGGGTTAAGCATTTTATAAAAAGGTTATAAAACTTTGTTGAATAACAAAACTAAAATATAACTTTTAATATGTTTTCTTAAAACTTGGAAAATTTTGAAAGTTATATTTGCACTGTATAAAAGATGAAAATTACCTACAAAGATGGTATTTAATTAGATTCAATTCAATCATTCTTGTATAGGTAAATTTGCACTTCCAGGAATTTTACAAGAGCGATTTGTGCCGAATTAAGTGGAAAGTCCAAATATCGGAACGACAACGTTTTGTTTGGTTAGTATGTTTCTATTATTTAGTACCTATGTAAATTATAGCTGTAAAACACCAGAAGTGAATCGGAAAATCTGAAATGAATAGTTTTAAAAATTAACATCAAGTGAATATCAAATTTATAATAACAAACAGATATGTCAAAGTACCGTTGTAGAAAATAGTTTATTGTATAATAAACGAATATTTCATAATTAACCTGTGCGATTCTACAAACGTTAGAGTATATGCAATAATTAAATTAATAATATTAAATATACGTTCGTAAAATTGCCAAGTTCAGATATTTGGTGAAACTTGTATTTCTGGCTTTCTAACCACGAATTTTTAATGAATTTAATTTCTTTGATAAACTAAAATTGAATGTTTTATTTACTTCCCCAGGAACAGGAATTATCTGCATTTTTGCCAATTGCAAATCCCAAATTCAATAAAAAAATTAATTTGTAAAATTTGAAAACTTAAGTTTAATCTTTTAAAATAATTTTAATATCTTTGTGAGTGGAATTTTTACAGGGCAATGTCTATTTCATAGGTCATACACTTGTTTTAAGGTGGTAAATATAATAAAGGAACAAAAAAGGCGTTTCTATAAATGATACGTAGGAAATAAACACAGTTGGAGTGTTTGTGATAATGATAAGTCACATTATTTGTAAACTTTTAATATTATATCAATGATATCAATGAAAGAGGACGAAAGTGAGGTTATACTTGTACTGCTTGCAAGTTTTTTTTATCTAATTTAAGTGAACTGCCATTTGATGTTATCTATAATAAAAATAATTAAAGCATTTGCATAGCAGTTATAAAATATAATAAATTGTGTTCATATATAATTTTTAATGGTTCACATCTGAGTATTGTAATTTTTTTGGTGTTAATTATGACGAACATTGTAACCACATTTTATAAATTTTAATAACGCTTTTTTGGCGAAATTAAAGTAATATGTTATCGTGTAGGTGTAACAAAACGGTCGCGCATTAGAAATAAGCAACAGAGAATTTGCAAAAGCGGTACACCACTTTACATTAGTCAGATTGCTCGAAATCTGTCTGTTATATAATAGCTATCATTTTTAAGAGAGTTGAAACTGAATGCAGCCATCATTTGTAAACGACGACACATTGCTATTTATTCAGTTGACAGAGCAGTGGGTAATATTGCGGCATTAGACATTTGATACAACAAACCATGAGGAATTTGTAAAGCATTGTATCCGATGACGGATCTGTATGTGTTGGTTGACACTCAGTTTAATCCTCAAGGATTAACACCTGCTCGCGGTACGCATCGACCTGATTAAATGGAACGCTACGGTTTATGATTTACTTAGTCGTAGGATTTACAGTGGTAAAACTGTTGTAGTTTGTATTTGAGTTGCCAACAGAATATTCTCTTCTGCGTATTAATATTTTAAAGCCGTTTGTTTCAAAGGGACTTGCTAATGTTCTACTGACTTATTAGACGTAAAAAAATTTTACATTAACCATTATCATTAATAATTTTGATGAGATTAATCTAAATAAAATTTTTTGCCTCGATTCAAATGCAAATTATATTAAGATTCTGCTTTTATATCGACAATATACGTTACGCCTCATTTCTACCCTAGCACTAAAAGCTTCCTTTGTATATGATATAAAGTTTTTGTTGCACTTTTGTTGAAGTTTCAAATTTTTTAAAAGTAAAGTGAAATCAAATTATTTACATTAATTATAATTTTGACACCGTGACGTGGTGGGATGGCAAAGTTTTTCTTTAAAAATAGGATCAAGTTCTTGCTATAACTAAGCAGTTAAGTTAATTTACCTTAAATGTATATTGATGTTTTTATGGTTGCGGTTGAAAAGTGTGAGAAGCAATGTGAGCGGGTGTAGATGATTACAGAAAAGCGTCTCGACGACCCTACTCGCATTGCAAACGCTCGTAAGCTTAGCAATCCGATTACCGGTTTACTTTGCACCTCGACCGCGTAAAGTCTCAACTGCTACCAACCAGAGAAATCAATTTGAGCGGTTTTGTAACAATACCTGTGTGCTATAACTAAACGCTTTACCCATTTATAACAACATTTGTGAAACTTGTGTAATTATACCGGCTAGTGTAGATATTATTGTTGAATTTCCATTCAACTCTATTGCTTTCACAGAGAGATCCTATTACAAAGTTCGCGTCAGCGTGATGATTGAATTATATTGTTTTACCGCACGCTTACACATACGAGATGTTACAATTTGTATGGGTTTACCAGAGTTATGCTACGATGAACCTAGCCAGTTTAACACCAGTGTCTCTCATATTTTATCCAAATATTACACATCAGTTACACGTTACATTATCAAATTCATCATCGCACAAAACTTCGCTTTTAAGGTCGTCAAATATTTGAAATCAAACATTATTGAAGTAAACCTAGAACCTGTACAAAATTATTCCGTTTCATTTAGCCTTTAAGCTCTTTTCAGGTTTATACAAGGAAACGTAACTGAAATTTTGCAGTGCAAATTAAAAAAAAACTTTCAATTTGTACATTTCTAAAAATGTAAATCTTGTGATTTAATGAACTTAACGGTAACCACACGACTGCGCCAATACGACTTAATGAAACTTTTAGGGCCATCCGACTTTAACTTTCAAATAAATAAAAATCATTGCTATAGTAATTTTCAATTTTATGTAAATTTACATAACGCATATCGATTCCTTCAATGCAAATATAAATAATACCATAAATCGGTTAAAACAAAAGGACTTTCTTTGATTCCTTACATTTCTTATTAAACGATTCCATTAACAACTTATTTTTTTTAACTTTGCATTTTTCAACCATATAAAGTTGAGCGTTCCCAATGAATTCATTCAAATAGGTGTGAAATGCACCTAGACAGTAACGGCCGATTTCAAAAAAGATAATTAAAATTTAATCACTGATTAACTGTATGGAACCAATAGGAAACTACTATTAGCGCGCTAACAAATGTTTTCTATTGGTTCGATATAGTAGTTAATCAGTGATTAAATTTTAATTATCTTTTCTGAAACCGGCTATGAAAGCCATTGAGGTAAAATTCATACTACAAATTTTAATTAGAAGAGGCACGCTAAAAGATTTAGGAAAAGCAAAAGAAATCCAAAGAATGAAAGAGGAGGAAACATGATGCTTTTTCACGAGTTCTATGCACCCTCTTGGTGTAGGCACTAGCTATAAGATTTTTGATAATTTTGCTAACCAAAAGTGTAACTGCTGGCCCAAGGTAACATTATAAAAAATATTGTCGGTGAATTATACAAATTTTTATTTCCGTAGTGTGGAATCCACGTTAAACTTGTGTTTGTCATACACTTTCAACATAATAACGATTAAACAGGACATGTAATAATAATGTAATATCTAACGGTATTTCAATTTCCATAGCACAATTTACGTACAGCTATATCGTATTAGCTACTATAAAAAATTTACAAATGTATTTGTGGTTTTATGATCATTTTGTTTGCTAGGAATTAATCTTATGAAATTTTTAAGAAAGCCAAATGTAAAATAGACAAACTAGAAACAATCTATCTATCTATCTATCTATCTATCTATCTATCTATCTATCTATCTATCTATCTATCTATCTATCTATCTAGAAGACAATATAAAAACCAAAAGTTTTCAGAACCAGAAGGATTTCGTTCGTATCATATCTAATACCCATTTTGTAATCGACTCACCCTAGTAAAAAATAGTAAAACATCAGACCAACTGCAAGAATTGCTATTAACTGACGGAAAAAATGTAATCAGTATTCAATCGGTATGGATAGCACGAACCCTAATAGGGTAGTTACTCGGAAAAGAATCAATCGATTTGCCCGTGACTGGTAGATCGATTTGCTTACTTATAGTTTCTTTTTGGGAGCAAAGCGTTTATTGGCAAGTTAAGTTTTCACTGGGTTTCGAAAATTTCTTGCTAGGTTTTAGTTACCATTGCTTCCGAATACGGCTCTGGTTGTTCATTGTGTATTCTGAAAATCTATGTTTGCATTGTAAATCACTATGACTGGCTTCTTAAGAATATTACACTGTTGTGAAAATATTTGTCAAATTTGAAAGTATTGGGAAAGGCATTTAAATTAATAAGATTTTAAATTGAAATCAATTAAGAGACTCGGGATACTTCGTATTGTTTAATGAATCTGAACGTAAAATGTAAGAATTTGATCTTGTTATGTGGACTACAAATTGTCCTGTAGCCGTATGAAAGCTTGTGTAATTGTATCAAACAACCATTATATTTAATATCAATTTCCGCCGAAACTATGCTCTACAAATAATTTGTGTTCTTTCAAAATTCTGGGGAATTTTAGAATAAATTTGATGCTGATAGGTTATGACTTATGAACAATAATATGGGCTCTTTTTTGGGAACGGCGACCGAGCCACAAGTGAAAATTTGTGTCGTCACAAAAGTTTCGGGTCTAGGAAACATATTAAGCGCTTAAGCAGTGCAATTTGATTTGGAATAATCAAATTTATTTCCCAATGTAGGAAATTTTAGTAATTTGATTGATAGTGACGTCATCGTCGCAGGAGTGGAAAACACACAAATTTGCATTTTACTTGATGAATATCATTGTCATCGGGTGTTCGTGTGTGCAATTTGCATTAGTTAATACAAGCATCAACAGTTTTGGAACTTAAAATTTTAGAATTATTAAAACGAGGCATACTAAAAACGATTGCAAAGGTGCCCAATCACCGAGAAGCACAAATTTATCCGTGGATAATTAAATCACCATAATTTCACTAAAATTGGAGAGCTTTTGTACCCCGATTTGAGAGGAGATCTTCACAGGAAACGAATTGTATAACACGACGGCTGCATACTGTTCAGAAGTAGGTTACAAGTAACGAAGGGCGTGACCAACACACCAGCAGTTGCCAACAAGTTGGGTTTGCTATTTAAAAACTTTATTTTTGCATTATATTTGTATACATTTTGATTTTGTTACACATTACATAATTCAATCAGGCGTCTATTCAGTAAAATTGAGTTTAAATATAGTGGATGTCTGAATTGGATACACAATTTTACACTTACGGTAAATTGAGACCGATTGTGGTCAAAATCAGTAGATAAAATTTTACAGCATTGTTTTACATCATTAAATTATATGAAAATTCGTCCCCTTTTTATTATCTTGTATCCGGTTTTTCCCTTTTTGATAGAGTTTTCCACATCTACTATTTATTGCATAGAACGTTTGAGCTTCCTATTATTGAGTCTAGAATTCAGCCTTCCCTGTATACTAGTGGTCTTAAATATGCTCCAGTGGGAATAAAGCTTATGTGGTATTTTAGTGTGATTGTTCGGAACGAAACAACTACCTCAGTTTTCCGATCGAGGGTCTGAGAGGTTGGGTTCGGAACACCACAATATATCGATCTTGAATAAACGATCCAGATCTTCAGTCTTGTAAAGTTATCGTGAGTCAAGGATAAACTTAATTTGTGGTTCGGAAAAATAGGAATTACTTCACCAATATATGAAAGTAATAAATTAAATGAGTAATTGGCTCATAAAAAAATAAAATAAAATTATCTTCTTCTTAGTTTAAGCATTAAGGCTTGTTATTACCAACATTTGCGTCGTTTCCTTGGCAGTGTTGGTTCTGTGAGCATATAAATATTTTACATCCATCAGGTAGCTTGCTAGACTTGCCGTCAGATGTACCATGTCTCCTGGTTTTTATGTTAATGGTGGCAATTCACTAACCCAGGGGACCACCGGCTTAACGTGCCTTCCGAAGCACGGAGACCAGTCATAAGAAAGTTTGACTCTCCCCAGTTTTGAACCCGGCGGTGCCCCGCATTTGCATCCAACTGCGTTAGCTGCAAGGCAATGACTTCTAATCTGTCACGACGATTATTGTCTCTATTCATCTGCTTAATTAAACTGGCGGAAGGGTTCCTAATGGACTTTGTGTCCTATTAGTAATTACGTATGCTATTCTTACAGAATTATGCACAATGTTCACCTGTTGAAGATCTAATTATGATGAACACGTATAATAATCATGGTGCAAACCGGTAATGGCCAATGTTGCCGTTCCCTCTGTTAAGACAAACTAACACGAATAGTGAAATTTAGCAAAAAATTATTTTAATAATAATGCTATCTAATACCAATTAAAAACAAACTCAATATTAAGCCTTATAATTCGACCTTATTTCTTATTTAAATCATCGATAATAATTTATTTGGGAATTTTAAAGCAAAATTTAAATTAGAAATAACATTAAACTAATTTTAAACAAAACTTTATTCATAGAAAACTTTTTAATATTTTCTTATGTTGGGTGTCATTAACGAAGTTATAAAATTAGTTACCAACAGGAGTGTTTTGACACGGAGACTTAAGCCTTAGAGATTTTTCTTGGGATTTAAGATTTGATATTTACAGGTCAATGCGTTTATTAAAGAAATTTAGATATTAAAAGTTAAAATATTGGTTCGACATGAAATTTAAATATTCACTAAGTTTTTGCTTATATGGAACGAAAGGAAACTAATCAATAATATGACCATCAGATTTACAACTAAATTTTTAAATGTAGTTGTAATTAATGAAACATAAACAAGGAATGAATGAAGGTTAATACATAAAAAAGTAAATGGTAAGAGAGTGAAATGCAAGCCTATGGCTAAACACTTTTGTTTTAGGTACACCGTAATTCTATGCCTTTTATTTACTTTTAATTATGGTTGAATGTGCTTAAAGTAAAATATAATTATTGAAAAAGTAATGTAAATAAAAGTGATTTTTATGCGGGTTTCGTTCAGCTGTTGGATTTCCACATACCCTAAAGTTACTTTCCAATTTAAAACTTTATTTTCTAATTGGCTGCTATACACTATTTTACAGCAGTTTTTGTAATCCTAGGATTTAATAAATACAACAAAATGTTCTTTTTCTGTCTGAATCTGCGGTATTTTAATAAAAATATACCATTTAGTTGAATTTAAAATATTTTGGATACAATGCATTCATAAATTGTACTCACAACAGAAGTGAAATCTAGAATATGTAAAACGTTACGTGTTAACATAAAATTTACAATGTTAAAATGTAAATCCACTTTATAAATTTAATAAAATCAAATTACATTTTAGAGTTTTAAATTATTATAAATTTACAACAATTTGGGTAGTTTTCATAAATTACTTCTTCGAATCTATCTTGAATGAACAGTTTAATTGATTTTCGAAAGGGTATTTTAAAATTAAACTATCGATAATTATAATTGAATTATGTATTGTATTCGTTTCATGATTCTCTATGTAAATGGGATAAAATATTCTACTATAATAATTTTATATCTACTAGGCACACTGCGAAACAGTTTTCCGAAAATTTGCCAAAACTCTAAGTTTGATTTTTACTAAAGAGTGGAGTCAAAGTATTTGTAATGTGAGGATTTGATAAATGCTAATCAAAACGTCTCAGTTACACGTGGATACCTTTGAATTTGAAATTATTCTCCTAAAGCTAAATTTGAACAAAAATTTGGTATAAAACATTCAGTTAAATAAAACAATTCGTGAAATGTAATATAGGAATTCTTGTTGATGAGGAAAATTTTTCTAGTTAATAGGGTAAAATGTGTACTATTTTTAATAAATGAAGTCTTATATGGGATAATAACGATAACTTACTAAGCAAGCAGTTGACAACATCAAAATAAATTGTTTTCAGTTCATATAACATAATATTATGTTCTAGTTCATTACTGCAAAATAGCATATCCGCTTATCAAAGCCGAAATGCCTCCATAACCACAATTATTATGGTCATTTCGCGAAATGTACCTATACAAAACAAGACATCGCAGTACAAAATCATAGTAATAGCGCATGTTTAATAACTTCTTTGTTTCACGCTAGCAGACCGTGGTAAATATGGTGATGTATCGGTTTAATTAATGTCTATCAACAACGCATGCAAACTGCTAATGAAAATGTTTAATGCAAGAAAATTTAAAAAACTTGTAACCACACCACGGTAAGTATCTACGCGCGCAGTTTTATAAAATTGGTTGCTTAACTTACGACCGGTATTAGAAAATTCCTGATTAGTTAGACAAAACCTATATTTTCCACCTCGTAAATGGGGGTGCTAATTCGAATTTACGTTTGCGTAGGAAACCGTAACCCCGTAATTCTGCTTATGCTTGGAAGATATTCCATACCCTCCAAACCCCCCAGTTACATAAACCAACATAATATTATGGTTGTTACAGACTTTCTCCATAAAACGACATTTACCCACCCGTAACAAAACGTTTAAGGTACCTGTTTGCTAGCGAGAAGGGATGGTACGAAATAAACAAGTAAATGAGACATAATCTTTTGCGGACTTCATTAGACACTTTCGGTACTTAAGAAATGGGCGCCAGAATCGATTTCATCTGAACATTACGTGACTTCCTCGCGCTCAATGAGAACTAACGACTCCTGATTCTCAGCACACGATGAGTCATAAGCAAATAACACACACAAGCCTACCATTATGCTTTAGATGCTTCAGATTCTTGCAATTGTAGCGTTACAGCTAGAATAAAATCTACACAGTAGACAACTAAATAGTTACGCAAGAAAAGACATCGCTAGCTTCGGTATAAACAAGTATGATGTCGATAGTTTCAAGTTACAAAAATAGTATCGCCAGGACCTATTGTCGAGAATAAATTCGGCAACTCGATTTTGTGAATTTCTTTACCAGAAAAGATTGATAACACTTGACTTAATCGATTTGTTATGAAAAAATACACCAAGAAGTAAAAGAAATATTCAAATCACATGGTAAACTGATAAATACAATAATATTTTAATTTAAGTAAACCCGTATGACCCTCCTAGCAGGTCAACACATAAAGCATCGAAACTAACCCATTGCGTTCGCTAAAAATTATATACTCAACGATCGCAACGCAATCACAAAGCTGACTCACGAAAATTATATCAAAATTCTAATTCAGTACTTCAAAAATGCCAAGGTAAGGGTGAAATAGTGATAGAATTAAACAAGAAGAAAGAGAATATTTCGCTAAGTTATAACATCACCGGTACCACACATGTTCCTATAACCTTTACATCGAAGACACACATCGTCTAGATTGTTGCAACGAGGATAATTTATTCAAAGCTACAATGCCTCGGTTAACAGATACGAAATTTGAACTTGACAATATTTAAAATGATTTCGAATATAATTCAAAGTTTATTAAGGATGAAATATTAATAAAAATTCTTACCAGAAATAACTTGATTACATGGTGTAGGTTCTGCCAACTATGCTAAATTTAAGGTTAACTTAATGGCTTTTTTTTAAATAAAAATATAATGCAAACTACAGATATAAATTACTAGAAAAACAAATATGCTGGAATGGGAAACAGAAGCAATATTTTAATCCTTTCAGCGCTCTAATTGCTACGATTTTTTAATTATCATTATTCTGTTTGTAATTTCTTTTATTAAAAAATGAACAAATCGGAAACAAATCAGTCAATAGAGAATGCTAACGGCGCAGGCAGAGTTTTCAGTTTTGGTCCTATTAATAGAGAAAACAAAAATAAAAATTTTAATTGCTTTAAAGGCAAATTCGCGTAGCCACCACATCATGTAAATAAATTAAATTTTATTTTGTTTTAATTAAAGTATAAACCATAATTATTTAGTTTCGGATATTGTAAATTTTATGATGTTGTCACAAACGCGAATTAGTTTAAAATGTGAAAATGAAGTAATGATAGTTAGCATAGAAACGTTTTAATTAATTTCGATGTTTTTAGGTAATTAAATTGTGGTTTATTTAGCAGCGACCGCAATAAATTGTGTCTGATATCCTGGCGGTGGTATATCGCAATCGTAAATCATGCTATTGCAAGAGGAGATAGTTGTGCTCTTAGTTGCCCAATAAACAACCTCACTCCGGAATTCGACACCATTTTTCATGGCTTTCTAAACGACACGCAAACATAAAAAGTCAAGCAATGTTTACTAAAGAAATTCAGACGTGATACAAAACAGAAAAAAAATATGCAGCGTATAATTTTTGTTAGACGTTTTCTGTTTACCTTCGTTCTGATAAAAAGCAAATCGAGATTTGTGTTATGTCCACTTGTTAGTATTGTATCTCTTGCACACTGGTGTGAGAAAACGCAGCTGTATTTATAGAATACAGCTCAGTTTGTGTATTTCGGAAATGAACAAAAATGCCGGGAATTAAAAAATAAATGTAATGTATGCTTCCGAATTTATCAAATCCTAATACATAATACAAAATCTTTCAACCAGGAGACAAATATTTTTTATGATCGACTATCCATCCCCACTTCTGACGTCTGCATACAGCTTATATACATAGTACCAACTTTAAACACGCACGGTAATAGTTGGTGTAAATTTCAAGATAATCGAAAGCTTTCAATTTGATGATGCTAAGTTGTTGAAGGTGAAGACGTTAAAATTGTTTTGTGTGAAGCACGTGCCAGAGTCACGCTTA
The DNA here is from genome assembly GCA_958510855.1 of Rhagonycha lutea. Lineage (NCBI taxonomy): Eukaryota > Metazoa > Arthropoda > Insecta > Coleoptera > Cantharidae > Rhagonycha > Rhagonycha lutea. The sequence goes on along the minus strand of OY294040.1, from coordinate 12,507,337 downwards.
AGCTTGTTAAGAAAAATGATATAACTAATGGGTTTTTAATAGGAAATTATTGCAATTCCAACACGCACTTCAATCACAAAACGGGACGTACTAGATATATTTCATTATGGAAAAAGAAAACGACACGCAAATGTTCGAAAATGTCGTGTCATAAATAACGCGACTCGCTTTACCACATAAATAGCGTGACCGTTGTGATCAAGCAAATGTATAATTTTCTCCAAGCACTATAAATCAGGTTTACTAACCTTATTACTATTTTTTTATCTGGTACATTTTCCAATTTGTTTATTAATTTTTTTTGAAAACTTTATTCATCGCTTGTTGATAAAACATGCACCTATATGTAGTTAACAAATCAAATATGATTAAATTCAAGAGTTATTGTGCGTTCTAGTGAAGCTCAATCTTTCTAACTTTCTGATTCTTCTTGAAATATTGTTATACCGCGCTGTGAGGATAGTTGGGAGCACAAAATTATATGGTAGAGCATTTTAAGGATTTCGATAGAAAATTAAACCATTGTAGAATTAACTATAAGACAATTTTTAGCCTGACCTACATATTTATTAATCACATTTAAAAATAATTCTGATAAGCTTTAATTTTCAACTTTTTCTTAGAAAAAATGCGGTTATGGTGTTACGCATGTAATTTACGTTGCTAAAAGTATTTCATGTTAAAAAATTATTAAGAAAGCACGTTTAATACGGTGTAGAAAAGCAATAGATCAAAAAGTTATTACGATAAGTAAATAGCAGATAGTAAATCTTGATTCAATTTGAATTTCCTCAATAAAGTTCTTAATGAATTATGCACGAGAAAAATAATAAAAGCTTTAATTTTCGGTTCCTATCTTTATATCGTTCTTTTCGAATCATAGGTAACTCGTTAAGTTATGTAAACACCTTATTGCGGTTTTGTCGGTGTTGTAATAATAATTGATAGTACAATAAAGGAATGATCTTATTTAGCTATACAACAGAACCTTTCGATTAATTATTACGATAATGTCCAATAAAACCGTCTATGTGACTTTCTAGTGGTATATAGCTGGCTCGAGAATGAGAATAGCATCGAGTAGTGTAAATAATTGCCAATATATTATTCGTCGTTGAATTAATTCATAGAAGTCTCGTTTTTACGTAAAGGACATATTTACAAATAATTTTCTTTGGCGTAAATTTAGATGCATATCTAAATGCCAAGTTAAAGGGTGACAGAACGATGGCGGATCAGTATTAATTATTTATTAGTAACACATAAATTTACTCAGTTTGCTCAACGCTAATTGTAGTTTCTCTCAAATGGTAATAGCTTTCAAATAAATACTTTACGAAGTTATAAAGATTTTATCTTATGCAGCAGTCCTAATGATAGTTTTGCACCTAACGTAGTGTAATTAATTATTAGTAACTTTTTGTAATTCAATTTACAAGTTAAAATGAACGAGTTATTTGTAGATACATTTTTACTGATAAGTTTGCAGCATCCTGTATACATCATTGGTTATAATGGAATCAATTTTGTATAGACTTCAATAATATTGTTAAAATTGCTAAATTTAAATTATTTTTTAAAATAGGGGCAGTGAAAAGCATAGGTAGATACACTAGGAGCTTTTTTTAACTAGCTCAGCGGATTCAAATGCATAAAAATTCTTTTTGTGTGTTGATAGTTTTGATTATATTGACTTAAAATAAAACATTTATCTTCTAAGTAAAGAAATAAAATTTTTAATATGTTGGAATCTCCTATATCAATAATAATAATAAATTTATACAATGTTCTTAACATCCAAACTTTTATTAAAAAAGAGAAAGCACACGTTTAATTCAATATTATAAAATTGTGATAACCAGAAAATCCATTTACTACATTTAAAAATTAATTGTTACAAATTTGCTTTTTTCCTTCAATATCATCGTCAAATTTGTTGTAAAAATTCATCTTAACAATTGAATTATTTATATAATACTTAAATCTACTTTACAAGTATAGTTTTCTGGGTATATTTTTAAGAATTTTTAAGAATAAATAATAACTAATACTCTAATTACAGGTTTAATTCGGATTTTGATTTGAATAATATTGTTTCATTAAAAATAATATTTACCATGTAATAATACATTAAACATACAATATTTAGTCTATTATTCACATAGAGCAATGTTATTGTGTAAGCATTGTGTAATTAAACACAACATTTTCCGGCTATACGATAAACAATTTAGAGAGAAGCAAAAAAAAACAATATGATTTTTATAATATTTCCATAACCCTTTAATAAGAAAGTGCAAGAGTAATTTATAAAATAATTGAAAAAATACAAGAGTTATATTTAGAAGAAATTCAAGAATACACAACATTCTAGTTTCTACTATTACCTATAATAATGCATATTGGTAGGATTCTCTCAAAAACTACAGCGTATTTTCAAGATTTCCGAATTTTTGCTTGATAGACAATCATAATGAGGTTATTCTAAAGTACTCTTTACGCCGATCTGTTTTGAAATCCACAAACATCAAAGCAGAAGATTTCAACAATCACTTCGCGAGCATAGCTCAAAATATTATTACAAACATAAAAAGCCTTGCATTGCAAAAGTAAAAAATAATAAAGCTAAAAATACGCAGGTGTCTTTCAACTTCAGGGAAATATCTTTTATAGAAATAAGAGATGCGATTAAAAAGATAATGAACAAAAGTAGCAAGGATAATTATGGTATAAATGCAAGACTCATAAAAGATCTGATGAATCAACTCGTGATTCCGCTCAATAACTTTTTTAATGCATGTATTAGGGAGCAGGTATATCCGGGATCTCAAAAAATTACAAAAGTTATACCACTTTTTAAGAAGATTGACAATCTACACAGCGATTTCCTTGATCACGACAATATATCAAAGATCTTCGAATGTTTGTTTGAAGATCAGTGACGAAGCTATTTAGAAACTAATAAGATATTAAACAACTGTCAATTTGGCTTTAGAAGAGGGAAATCCACAACTGAGGTGAAAAACGTGTTAATGGATTACGTGACCAGAGGTTTTAAAGAAGGAGATTATATAGGCGCTACTTTTTGTAACATCTAAAAATCTTTCTATTGCATCTGCCATGTTATTCTGCTGCAGAAACTCAAACAATATGGTCTAGAAAAAAAAGCTTTAAATCTTTTAAAGAGCCATTTATTAGATAGATTTCAGAGAACAGCATACGAAGACGAACTTTCGAGAGTGTGTCGTGGTGGTGAAGGTTCAGTGTTGGGTTCATTAATGTTTCTGATCTATATCAATGCTAACATTGATGACACCACCATGCTAAGCAAAAACAAAGTGTTGAGTAAATTATAGGAAGATATAGATTCAAATAGGAATACTATGAAAGAATGGCTTGAAAACAACCAACTTCATCTAAATGCAGGCAAAAAACAAACAATGATTTTCTCCCTAAGAAAACTCGACCCCCATACAAATCCAAGCAGTGTTAAATTTTTGGGGGTAGCATTAGATTCTATCCTAAATTGTAATGATCATATGGAGAATATGAGTCAGAAAATATATCAAAAATTATTGTGCTTAGAAGTTTGGTCAATCTAGTGGAAATTTTGATTGTTATAACAACTTTTCATGCACTAATCAATCGCAATGTGTGCATTACTGGTGTGAGATCACTCTAGTCACTGCTGAGTGAGTAACTGTTAATGTAAAATCAAATAGAGATAACACAACCCATTCAGACGGAAATGAATACCCAAGATAACGAATTCGGCTCTTCCAAATAAAACGGAAGTTGGAGATAACAAGATGGTTTTTAGATTACAACAATACAACAAACGAACCTATAAATACATATAAACAGCTGAGTGTGGTAGGATAAGGTTGTCAAAACTTGCGCACCAAAGCCACGAAACATGCGATGAAACAAAGCCTTGTCAGATGGTGAAACAGGGCACTAACATACCATGCAATTGATCTAAAGATTGTGAGCGATGATTGGATATTACGGTCACAAAGCGACGTCGAAAACGGTAGCAGAAAAAAACATACCGGCGCATATTGTCACTAACATCAAATTTATAAACAGATGTAAAATTGAACAATACAACAATACGTGATTGTTCGCTATCGCATCCTATGCAAGACTGGGTACTCTTTGCAATGACCTCGACAAGCACCGCTTTGAAATCACTGTGTTTGTTTTAAAATTTCGTCGTTATTAATTTTGAACCAGCTTATTATTCGGTCTAGAACTAGGGAAAGCGGCCGGTTGAACGCGGTCGTTTGAACGCGAGATCTTTGAACGCGAAGACGATTGAACGCTAGGACATTTTAACGCAGAACGTTTGAACGCAGGGACGTTTGAAAGCGATCAAATAGATGCAATTGCACCCCCTTTATTATATTACAATATAATAATAAATAATTCATTATTAAAACATATGGACTGGTCCTCAATCGTAATGTTTGACTAGTTTGACTAGGCCACCCAAATACCCAGTTAAACAAGTTTAAAGGGTTTAATTTGATTTAACTGCATTGGATCCTAGTCGAGGGTGGATGTCTTGCCAAAATTGACTCTTCCGCGCGCCCGCTACGCTCTGCACGCTCCAGAGCCATTTTGGCAGGACTGCACTCATTAAAAACATCCCCTAGGGCCTTCCAACTCGGAAAATTATTCTACTGGGAAGGGGTGAATCTCACTTTTTAATTTAAAAAAATTTAAACCAATAGTAATTAATGGCCCTAATTTGGTCATAATAAAGTGTGTCGGTAGAGTGGTGTCAAATAAAGAAGAAAAGGTGGAGCTAATGCGCAGAAATCAAAACTAGTAAAATCGTGTTTATGTTGGTGTCAATTGGTGGAATTGGGTGTCACGCGATCTCTACTGCGCCGGATTTTGGCTACGATTTTTCTTCTTTATTTGACAACACTCTAATAAGTCTAGTGAAGGTGAAATTTCTAGCGTTCAAACGTCCGTGCGTTTAAACGGCCGCGTTCAAATGTATAAACCGTAATTTTTAGAATTACGTAAGAAATTTTTCAATGTCGGATATGTATTCCGTATTTGAATATTTAAAATTGCAGGATTTACTTACAATTTATTGCGATGGGAATAAATTCACACACTAATTAAGGAGTACACTCCGCCAGACTTGATATCAATGGATCGCAGAATATTACAATGCCTATCACGAAATTTGTCTCTTAATCGGACACTTGACTTGGCTGTAAAACGGTCAACACTTTAGCAGGGATTGATCCAGAATGGCTGTTCTGCTCATTTGCAACATGGACGTTTTCGTATCACAAGTTTTCCAAAAACCTGTTCATTAATTCGTCTTAATTTATTATCAACACCTTTATATTGGGCCTGATTTGTTCAAGTTTCTTTTTTTAAGGTGATAAACGCCAATAATTGTTATTGTTTTTATTAAATCCTCCAAATTAACAATTAAAGCAATGTTATTAACAAAGTTTAAGATTATTCAATTATCCAACATTATTTCTGAGGCATACTATCTCGCTTCTTCTTGTTCAAAAGATATATATGGTTCATAGCAAGGAATAATTAAAATGATTTCAATTAATTGTTCGATTCAATTCAAGTTTTGTTTACAACTATTTTACTTTTAGAGAATGAATGTTTGTTATGGCTCCTACATATATAATAAAATAATATATACCGGGTAGTCCACTTTAAGGTAGCCATAAAGTTATAAGAGTGTTATATATTCAGGGCTAATAAATATAACCAAACACAAACGAAGGAGGCAACCGGACAGATATTTTTCTTTAACAAATAAACCATTTTCCAACAATTATAAATAAATTACAAATAAGCTTTATAACGTCAGACTTTTCAAGTTATACTTTAACCTCACTTTATAAATTGATTTATATTCGCTACAAATAATGAAGAGCAATATGGAATATGGGAATCGAAACAATTACTGTAGAAGTCGTTCTTTAATCACTTAAAGCTCATTAACGTGCCTGACACGTCCACTTCCACACGCCCCGTGTCCTTGTTTAATGTAATTCATGTGTTTATTTCGCATCCTTGTTTAACGTAGACTACCGACCATTAATGTGAGGATAAAGTGGTTATCTCCCTACATTAATTTTGTATAGATATACTAGGTACTACAATAATATATTGTATGTTTATTAGAATAATCATCATAGCCGTCGATATTAATCTCATTTTGTAGTTAATATTAACAATGAGAAGCAAAATAAGTAGGTACATAATTCAATTTTCGCTTTTCCTATAAAATTGTTGTTTCATTTTGCGATGTTTTATAAGGACTCATTTATTGCAGTTGTAAACATGCAATAAAAGTGCAAGAATAATGCGACCGATGATAACACGAAGAAAACTGCCAACTGTAGTTATTTGATTTTTAAAAATAGTGGTGAGATGGTTTAAACGAGTTTTAAATTTAAAATTTAAAAGAATAGCGATAAAATACTGCAATAAACTTCAAAATAAATTATAACAATTTAAATCTTTCAACCTATTTTAAAAATCTTTATCTATTCTTTATTACATCACTTAAGTTGGCAGACATACATTTATTTTATAATATTACATACTAGTTATATAATATAGTACTGTATTTTCTTGTCATTTTTCCGAACTGCGTATAATTTACCACGTTTTAAAAATTAATAAGGTAATTTATTAGAAATATTAATTTTTGCATCCGGCTGAATGAAAAGTTATAGCTCGGAAATTTTTGTGGCACGAACAAAAATATATTTTTTATTAATGCGGAATGTGTACTACAACAAAACATAAATTCCTTTAAAAATGTAATTATAATTAAATTTGAAATTCAAATTTTACTAATTTCATTATTTTTTATAGTATCGGATTGGGTATCAAATATACATTACTAACAATTTTTATCAAAAAATTGTAAGAGATTATAAAATTAGTAGGAAATGTAAATGTGCATAAACATTACAGTGTTATTAATAGAAATTTAGTTAATGATTTTTTCATGCGTGATTAAAATTAATTATAAAATCTTATATCCTTCATTTTTATTCTTCATTTGAACATGCAAGCGCCATTTCAGAAATTTAGTAGGTACTCAAGAAATCACTTACCTTTGTATTTTACTTTATCAAAACTACTAGTAATGAGTCGTAGTTCAGGATTAGGAGTATCTCCAATCTGTAACAATAATGTAATTTTTAAAGTACATTCTATAATTTAATGTGCCACAATGTAGTTTTACTTTACTTGGTGTGGTTAAAGTGGTTTAAAGAATTAAAAAGCTTTTTCAATAGTAGGGTTTCAAGATACAATCACTTTTCAGATTTAAATCACGTCTGGATATGAAGTTCGTACAACGTTTTCACCACATAGGAGTCACAAACGTCGATTACAAAGTGATATTTATACAAAAGTTTATCCTATCTATTGCAATTTATGCTAACGCACCCGCCTGAATTGAAATTGTTAGTAGAAAGCATTCGAAAATAAACTACATCTTTAAATCTGAATATTGCAACAATGCATTATTGGAATATTAGAAATGGTCAAAAGTAAACCATAATTTTAAAATATCAGAACATTTTCAGCAACACTGATCAATAATATTTGAAAGCTTTAACTTTTTGAGAAAGGAATATCATTTTTTTGCCGATAGTGGATAAACCGCAGCTTTGGTTGAATTTTAAATTATTAATCAACTAATTAACACCAAGAATGTCCAATAGATTCAGATTCAAAATTGACTCTTATTCTTATTCAAAACATGATGAATTTCTAATTATGATCTACCCATATGATCAAATCGGTGTTACCAATGTGGGACCCTACCAGTATTATTATTTGTAAAAGTTAACCCAATGAAAATTGTGTTTTTAGAAAGTATTATATTTTAAACTTTTAAAGGAAATGACTGCAGATTTAATTTAAAAACTACTCTTACAGTTCAGACTTCTTGACTTGAAAGGGAATAACATTAAGTTACTAAATATAATTTAACTTTTTCTAGTTTTAAATAAATCTTTATATAACAAACGAAATGGCAATGCTTATTCTATTCAGAACATGATAATCTAAAAGTTTGTCAAAAAAATCAGATAACAAGTAATTTCAATCTGTCCATCATATGCAAAGATATTATTTTAAAAGAAAGAAATTTTGAAATTGGTATATTAAATAATAATATAAATCTTATATTATGTATAATACAATTTAAAATTTAAAAACAATTTATTTTTAATGGAATCTATTTATGTATCATTATTATATTACATTACCATTATTTGTATTGTATTATGAATGTTAATAGTATTATATATAGGGTAAGTCCGGGATAGTTGGCCATAGTTTTTATTTTGGCGAATAAAACAATCATGAACAGACAAAATGATGTTTTATTTTTTTTTAATGAGAACTTTAAACATTTAACAACTTATAACTATTGATAAATTTAGCAAAACTTACTTCATAGAAGTACCAAATAAATTAAAAAAAAGTGCTTTTGGCCATCTCTCCCAAAGTGTGCCGGAGAGATGGCCATGTTAACTTAAACCAATAATTTCAACTCTTTTTACTGTTTCCTATCCAATTTAACTTACCACGCCTCTGATATAAATTGGAATATGTGGTACAAGTTTCATGAAGCCAGAAATGACACCGATTACAACGAATCCAATCTAGTTTTTGTTTTGCTTGGTTCTAGTCTTAGTAACAATTAATAAAATAACGAAAATTATAATAAATAATAATAATAGATATTATTTAAATAAAATTAAAAATTAAATAACATTATAATTAAAAAAAATTACGAATAAAAATTACGAAATTATGAGTATGGCCATCTCTCCCGATTTTATGAGAGAGATGTTTAAATTAATTATTATAGTTTAAAAAATGTTGTTAATTTAGAATTTTAGGTGAGAAGTTCTCACAATGATTCAAATATTGACATCTGCAAAGCAGTTGTTTAAAAAACACACACCACTTATAAATACAACACAATATCTGAAAATTAACTAAAACTATTCACTAAAATTTTTTAACCGATTGCAATTTCATTATCTTTAAACAGAATTTTATCAAGTTGCAACAATTTAAGGTAACATTCCATCATAACTGAATACAAAAATTGGTCTGGTATCGCAATCTATTGGTATTTCTAAAACTACTGACTATGGCCATCTCTTCCGTATGGCCATCTATCCCGGAATTACCCTAGTTTTTCTACTCTTGATGTTGTAGGTTTAATGTAAATGTTTTATTAAGTATTTATAGTGATTACCCATAGTGTTGAGTAATGCTTTATTACTCAACAATATAGAGTAATGAACTTTGTTGCTTAACAAATTCATCTTAGGCATAAATTGTCAAAAATTTGTGATTTCATTCGGAATACCTCTAAAATAATAAAGTAAGTTGGTATAATGTCATACTACTCATGAGTCATGGTTATGACTCTCTCGGATGAATTAAGATCAGGAGTAATAACTATCTTAACCCGCTCATTGAATACTAGAATGCGGCCAAAACTCCCGACAGCAATAATCCCGAATGTTGTAATCCTATCGGTGAATATCCTGTCAAAAACAAAATATCATCAAGGACAATAATAATTGATAAGACAAAGCTCCATATTAGTTTATTACCGTGACTACTTATCGAAACTTTGTTTTTTTTATGCTTTTTACTGTGGAGTGATCAAAGCATTATTGCAGAATTCATATGTCGTTCTCCTTGATTTAATTGCCATATCTCTTTGACAATTGCACGTAGTACCTAATAACTTGTTATTAACGAAACTTTTGACGTAATCTTCCGATGTAACGATAACCAACTTGTAAATCGATGTTGAGGGATAGTTTGATGTTAGTTGATTGAAATAAATATATTGTCGTGTTTCAATGATCTTGACTTCCCAGATCCCCTCAATTCGGACGCTTGGGGTAGTCGATATGCACCGAAACAATTGACGATTTTAAGTTCCCGGAAAGCTTTTTTGTCGAGAACACTTATCGAGACCACAGCTCTACAGTTTGTCGGTCCAAAAAATTCAATTGAAAGGTCGTGGACGCCAATAAAAATGCTTACCACACTAATCTTTGTAGTAAAATAAGTCAATAAGAAGGTTATGGAAATTAAATAGTAATTTATTTACTTGAATAAAAATAATTATGAGAGCAATTTCGGATATCTTTGACACAAACGTCAAGTGATAAATAATATCGTGTATTGTGTGCAGTCTCAAGTAAAGCGTAGTATTTACTTCAAAAATGTTAGCTGTACGTTTACTTGACACCGTTATTATGTTAATTTGTGTAACAATGAATAAAATTTTACAAATTGTGTTATTAAAATAAATGTTCAGAAACTTACGAAGTTGGTTTATTATGCCGCACTCGGCACTTGCATTAAATTCAAACGGTTGTCGTATACGCAAATCCAATATAGCTTCTCCAGTAGCAAACATTTCAGTAGCAGTTATGGCACCGGTTGAACCAATTTCTTGTTTTTCCAATTAAATCAAACGAAGTTTCGAACGGAATACTTCCAGTGTTGTGTTGTCCTCCAATCCTCCATTGTCAGTTACAGCGAAATTTCCAAATTTTCAAGCAAACCGATGTCCTTCTCACATGTGTTCAAACTAACCTCAAATTTTGGCGATGAGTGGATAAAATTGATCAAAATATCAATCATCCACCTTCAAATATAACGTAAATTGATCCTATGATAAACGACGATTATCAGGATAACACTTTTTCAATAATTTCTTGTGACGTAGCACGTAAAATGAAATTTTTTGTCAATACAGTCGACAAACGCTTGCAAATACTAAATTCTTGTAAAAAATACGATTTTTACAAATTACGCAGTTCAAATTAATCGCGAACACTTTTAATAACTCGCAGATACGCTCTTGAGATACTCAAAAGCTCTCAAACTAACATTTTATGGGATTTTGCAAAATATTTGCAAAACCCAACCACTCGCTTGCGAGATCGACAAAAATCTGTTCATAAAACCGGCTCACCAGTTCCCTTGACGTAAAATCAACCTACCAACATTATTTAAATAAATTTTACAACAAATGTAAGTTTCCGCTTTTTGACGCTGTTTGTTTGAATTTCAAAACTTCCTATTCTTCCAGATAATTCACTCACTGCTTGTTTAAATTTTACCACCACAACAAACATTAAATCAAATAAGATGTGTAAAACGAATCTGTTAAAAGTAACATGATATCACACTTTATCCTTTTAATTGCTCTCATTTTTGTGTCTTACAATTGATAAAGTTTAAATTTACAACAAAAATCATTCCAGGACCTCAAAATCTGACTTTTGGATATAACAATATTATTAACAAAAATTAACGTTAATTAGTATTTTATATGTACAGGAGAGCTGCGGTTCTAGTTTATCATATAACTTTGGCATTGCTGGAAAGGCCAATAAACCGTTTCATGTTTTGTATTACATAATTTCGTATTCATTATATTTCAATAAACTCAAAATTTGTTATAACTAAATCCTTGATCCTTAGATGTTTCAGATTTAATTAATTATTGCACTATTGAGCAACGAATATATGCCAATTAATGTTCACAAAGTGAGAATTAATTTAACACATAAATAAAACCCAAATGGTTGAAAGGATTGTAAATTCATATTAAACGGGTTTAAAATTTTTGCTTCTAACAATTTACTATGAAAATTGTTCCGGTTTTAATTTTCAAAAAGGAACAGTCTTTCCAGTAAATCAAATTAAGCAACAATTTGATAATAGTTATATTCTACCTTTGGGTATTTATGGAGATAAAGTAAACGAAAAAGCTCTTCCGAGTTAAATTGGGACAATTTTTTTTTTTTTTGCAAGTTACAATAAAATCGTTATAGCGAAATATTTAATTTTATATTTTGTTTCATTTTTCCTATTTCTCGTTAGAACATAAAAACTGTTTTAAAAAGTAATCCACTGAATAAATAATATGATATGCAATCCGTTACCCTTCCCAGCCAGACGGTTATAATTTTCTCTAAAACTTAATTTGTACTAAGTTTCTCCTAGATAAAGTTTCTTTTTGAAAAATCATGTTAATAAAAGAAAGCACGGAAAAAACTTTTCTAACCCTCCTAATTTTAACACAATTCAATAATGAAATCGTTAAAGTTACATTAACTTAAATTACTATAATAAACAAAAACATGAAAACTTCTGTGAAAATGCATAAATAGCTCCAGTTCGGTTAAAATATGCTAATTTTAAAATTTATGCATGCTTGGAACACAATTTAAATGTTCATCTTTAAATTTTAAAATTGTAATGGTAATAATTTAAAAAAGTTTGTACTTTTCAATTTCATTAACACACTTTGTAATTATTCCATTAAAGATTTTTACTTACTTATCTCTTTAAAAATAAATGAAAAGTAGGGTTAGTAACCTCTATTTTGTATTGTGATTTTAAAGTAAGTATCTACTATAAGCTAAAGACCTCAACTGGTAGACAAACTAACGGCAATAAGACGCGAAGATTTGGTAATTTTAAAGTGATTGGACCAATTTACCATCTTTAAACGTCACGGAAGCTTTATCTAACGGACAAATTCATGAAATCATGATATTATACGGACGCTGACATGGTGTAATATTTAAATAAATTTGTTCGAACTGGAATATCTTCAAACAACATGGAACGAATGGTAATTTATTCAAAAACTATAATAATAAGCAGGCACATAACCTAACCTCACAATTTCCTATTATACCAACATCTACCCAGATCTACAATGTTCCAAAATTATTGCTTTTAATTGAATAGGATTTAAACTGTGTTAATCATAAAATTATATATTATTTTACTTGTATAAGTTTCCAATAATACATTTTGATGCTTTTTAGGTTAGCTTTGGCAAATGTCAAAAATTTTATGGTTATATTTTACAGCTGTCATTTTAAATTTGTAATAATAGTTCTCAAAACTTTTGACTAAGACTGTATATTCTTCTCCGAATGTTTCAATCATGCTTCATTTTAAAGTTAGGAAAATCGTACAAAATGAAGGCACCCAGCTTGCAATAAAAATAAAAGATACTTAAAGAAAATATAGTATTCCCTTTTGCACGCTTTACTAAGTTATTTTTCACGTCCTTGCATTTTAGCTATACGGTATTGGCAGTTTTAAGCCATCTCCATTTGCTAATGTTTTCACGAATTTCCTCACATTATTTTCTAATACTATTATTCAAATATAAATTTTATGGCTTAAAAATCGCTCAACAGGAAATTTTATTATTTTTCAAACTACAATTTTATAAAAGTAAAGTTCAACAGTGAAATGTTAATTTTTAAACTATTTTTGTAAACAGTGAATTGAAAAGTTATGGGAGGAATCTGAGGTGAAATTGGACTATTTTAGTTGGTAAATAAAACAAATTCAGTTAGCTTTATTGCATTTGAAATAGTAGAGGGTCGTGAAAGGTCATAAAGCTAATGAACTTTGCAAATCTTATGAAATTATGTGTCATTAAAACTAATCTACTTCAACCTCATCATATTTTATTTATCATTGTGCGTTTATCACATTTAATTTTCTAAAAATAAGATTACCGTACTATATCTTTAGTAAATTCGGACATATCGTAAAATTTGAATTCTTATCACAAAACGTATTGTATTTAACGGTTAAAAGAAGAAATCAAGTACCACGGTCGATTGTTGGTAGAATTGCTGCATGCAACGCCGAGAGCTTGCAGTTTATCTAATATTAACTTAAATTCCAAATGAAAGCATTTCTTTGCACGTGAGCACACTATTAAATTTGAGTGACAAAACCAATTGACGTAATAGTGCAAAAGCTTGAAGTACTGCTGGAAAACTTGCTATTTACTGTTACCAATTTTCTAGATGATAAGACGTGAAAAGAGCATAGTAAAAATATAACTCTATGGCATACTATACGGCAGATTTGCTTTATTTTGCAGTGTTCTTTTGAAAAGGGTTCGTCATCGAGGACATGCTTTCATTGCAACGAATAGCATGCAAGATGTGAGTGAAAATAGGAGGAAGATAAACAAGGAATATTGAAGTTTTTACAAATTACAGAAGCCGATTGTGGTCGGAGATTTAAAAAGAGAATTAGTAAACGATATAATTTATGTTGTCACAAAACGGTGAGTATGCGGTGTTAGTGATATAAGACATTAACATCGTAACTGATAATACTAAAATTAATAAAAAACGTTTTCTTTGCTTGCGAATCAGTCAAACTTATATAATTACAGAACCAATTCTTAAATCCTAAGCATGTCGTTGTTCTGCTCACTGGAGGGCCGAGCCCAAAAAAAATTATAAAATCCTCAGTTCGACAGCTACTGCTGCAGATAAGAGAGCAAGTCGAAGCACACGTTGGTCAAAGTTAACAAGCGGCATTTTTTACGTTAGCATAATATGTAAATTGTTTTTTAGCGACTGCGATGCGGCGGAAGCAGCACACCATAATTTTGAATCAATTATGATTTAAATATTTACTAAATGCACTTATTAATAATGTATGAAACAAAATAAAGTATTTAAGTAAAGACAAGCTCAATCGTGGAGGTGCTCCAATTTAATAAAACATTAAGTCAAAGTTGATGATGCTGTTACGTGTTTAGGTTAAACAACTTTAAAATATTTAAGGCTAAACTTTTTGTATTAGTCGAAAGAAAGAAACCGAAAGTTAGTTCTTGTAGAAAACCTACGTGAGTTAAAGCAATTGTTTTCATGAAAATTTAAAAAATTTTCTTATTCTACTACGCCTTGTTTAACGTAAATTGATTCTTTAATCTGCAATTGTTGAGATTGAATTTTAAATATTAATGGGACTTTGCAATATAAATAATAAAGTAGGAATAAGATTTAATATATTAATATGTATTTAGAAGAGCTCGCTATATTTGTGTGCATAATTTATGAGTAGTTAAGTATGCGAAGTCAAGTTTGTGGAATTATTATTTTATAGTATAGGATTAAAATATTTTATTATGCACATACAAACTAACCATATCAATGTACTTTACACGACCAACCTAATAAAATGTATGTGGAAAATACTGCTGTGTTAGTGTATTATATAAATTGTTAGAACTAAATGTACAAAGACTAGAGACCCTTTTAGAGAACGGACACGTTACACTAAGCGGACGGTAATGTCACTGAAGATTAGCATATTGTGAATGTGCGATGTCCGTTCTCTCAGCTTTTAGATGGCTTTTATAGTGACCACTGTTCATGCCAAATATGCATACGCTGAAAGCATTACTACTACCAGCAGCTGAATAGTGGTCGCGTGCCACTCGTTATTTCAAAATTGTGTACTAACTGTTTTCTGGCATGCAGAATTCACGCAGATCCTGTTTTAACAGTATATGGAATTCGCTCGTTCGCAACCACAACTACGTGTCCATATAAAATTAAACCTATTAAAACTACAAATAACGAAGGACTGTAGTAATATATACGAGGCTACATCAATATATTAACTAAAAATTTATGTTAAACGTAAATAGCATAGTGTAGCATAGTACTTCACAACTTCAAACAGTCACATTTGGATTTTGATTATAGATGTTATACTATGGCAGATACTGCTATGTTATCACGAATTATCATCTTCTTCAGCCTGGCAACAGTTAGTTAAATTGTTAACTACTTAATTGTTGGTTGATTTGGTTTCAAAAGGACGACGCAACACGTAAAAGATAATGTGTAGATGCAAAAATACTTTAATACCGGATGGTCCAAAAAAATAAATGGTGTAAATCAAATTTCCATACTACTGAACAACTAATAACTTAGATTTTCATATTATATCCTAATTTTACTACCTATTCCTTGAGGACATTATTATCTTGAATGAGGATGAAGATTCTTTGCTTATCTAAGGTAGCAAAAATACCAAGCTTCCATTTTTTCAGAACTTACGGATCAGCCTTCGCACAAATTGAGAGCTAGCTTATAGTTTATTTATTTAAATAATCTACCGCGTAAATTATATTTAATTAAATTATCGAAAAAAAAAACAACACGTCAAGTGGGGTTATATTCTTCTGTCATAATATATTTGATAAACAAATGCATTTGATGTACGCGTACGTTTGATGAACGCATACATTCATGGCATTTCGAGCAAATATTAAGTTTTCAATCAACGTTAATGGTAATTAATATAATTAATGCAGGTTGTATTAGATGTGGCTTGCGAGATTTAAGTATAATATGATACAATATAAAAGCTACATTCAAGATACGTAAGATCAATTTGTGGATTAACTAGGTAGAATGTTTTATTACAAAATAGTTGATAAATGAACTAAAAGTTCATAATCAACGTGAAAATACAATATGAATAATAAATTATACTGTAGATAAGCGTGTCGCTTGTGCTATATTATACGTCAAGTCAATTACTATATTGCAGCGCCTTTCTAGTGGACGTTCTCTCTAATGTTCTTATTACACCTAATATAAATTAAATTCTTATATATCTACATAAAAGAGTAAATGGCTTTGTATCAGTACGGGTTTGAGAAGGACAACATGACGGATGATCAGAAACCTTCAATATATAAAATTTATATTCCAACCGTTGTACTATACTAATTACTCAGTTCATTCCTTCTGCCAGACACTACTAGACTATTTTTACAAGCTTTTTCTTAACTCCACATCGTCTTTATTTATGTTTGCTATATATCTTGTAATCCAATTTTGATCTGCTTTCAGATGCCAGCTTGTCTTGAAATTTTGCAAACATACGTAGTTCCGATGACAATGCAATATTCTTCAAAAATGTTCAATTAATATATTTACTGTCGTGAAGAGAAGTACTAAAGAGAGAATGAGATACATATGGAGCGGTCTTCAGAATAGCTTGGTAGTAGCATCAGCGTCAAGAGTGGTTAAACGAATAAGGTAGGCCTAATTAACAGTAAATTTTAAAATAAAGACTAAAAAGGATAAAATAAATAAATATTTTTAAAAAACAAGCACTTAAAAAATGAAAATTTAAAAAAAATAACAAGTGGTTTAAATCCTTGAAAACATCAATAAAAGCGTGGGACTTATAATATCATCGACAAACAGCGCCAAACAACACAAATTTAAACCACTTTCCTCTAGCAAACGCGAAAAATTATATTTTCCATTTCAGATCTTTTTTAATTTTCTTTATTTAAAAGCTTGTTTTTAAAAAATATTTTTTATGTATTTTTTTTATGAACATAAAATCTAAAAATTCGTGTGTAGTGTACAGTAACTCAATATAAATATTGCTCATGAAATGCTATACATTTTCTATACATTTCTATGCATGAACTGTGCTCGTAATCTCTTTTTAATTACAACAATTTAGCAGCTAGTTCCAACAAATCCTCTTCATATTATAAAAAATAATACGGTAAAACTGAGAATACATTCGCCATATCAATATCCACTCTGATTGATCCCTTCAATCAGATACAACCTTTGTAGCCTCGAAATTTGGTTCTTAAGGTGAGGCTACTTGTCTATATTCTATATTATTATTTATGTCATCATTAGATCACTCAATTTACTATGGCCTGCAGGCTGTAATGTATCACCATTTTCTTTGTTATCTTTCTCTCTTTTATCAAATACGTAAATCACAGTCTTACATAAATATCATGACAATACATAACTTGATATTCTTCTTATAATTAAGTTATTTAGTGTTTGAATTTTCGTAGACTGGAGATGAGAACAAAGCTAAACCTCAGTGTATTATTTAGCGTAACTTAGTTACCTATCTAACGCAGTGAAATAGCGCAGTATATTGACAAATTAAAATTTAAATGTTGTTTATTTTGTAATCGTGTATTGAAATGCCCTTTGTTTTAATTGCCAAAATCTGTTTATTTGAGGGACAGTTACAGTTAATTGACCTTAGGCTAATGTGTAGTCATTTTTGAATTAGTAGCTTTATCACGTCGCTTTCTTGAGCAATCTCTTTTGAAATGTAATAGAACCGAATTTGTTTTTCCAACATCTGTTAAACAAACATAGTAACAAACAAATATAACGCATGCAAACAAGTTCATGGACTCAGAAACATCGGACTGCTCCGGAATGAAGAGAGGGTCATAGCATGGTAATTAACGTGACCAATTGCTAATTCCATTGTACCAGGATTAAAATCCGGAGAGAGCTACATTTTCTTATGATTTCATCAATTGATTCGTGGTTAATGTAGTGTAACTTGATAAAATCATATCAGTAGTAACTAAATAATTTTAGAATTAAAAACATACAGCTCAAACAAACAGCTATCTTCACTAAGGGAAATGCAACCATATAATATGGCATTACAGATTGACAGACCATAGTTATTGTGCCAAATCAAAAAATGCATACGTCCATTTCGTATGTCGATTATTTTAGATTGGTAAACTTTTCTTGGTTGGTAATAAATGAATAAACTAATCATAGGTGCGCTTATAAATGGCATAGCGAAGAAGGATGAGGGACCGGAGGAAATTTTTAACAAATTATTATATTGGATGAGCGGTTGGCAAACTTTGCCAAAAAAGTGAGTGTCTGCTACCAATGCAGTTAAAAAAACTATGAAGTTTTCAGTTTTATATAGGTACTTCCTATTTATAGTTAATTTTTATAATATCAGTGAGGTTAATGCAAAGTTTTTAAAAAGATGAGACTGAAATCCTTTTATTGCAATTGTAATGCAATTGCACTTAACAATTTCCCGCAAGTGTACTGCAAGTTTTAACTCAAAACTTTTCAAAAAGGTAATAGAACTTTGTACAAGTGTTAGCCATCTTCAAGTCAACTTACACAATCGACATTTTTATGATTCTGTTATAAATGTTATTACGACCAGACTAAAATAACAACATTTTCGAACAATATTAATAAAATTTCTGTGATTACTTGTTAAATAATTTATTTGTTAGCTCGATATAATATTATAATTTATAACGTTTTGTTGTACGTTTTACCTAGTAGTTCTGATCGCTCCCATTCCAAATTTTTCTTTAAATATTAATTGACTCGACTGGATCTTTTCACGCCTATAAGTTATATCTCCAACTTAACAAACAGACAATTCTTTGCTCTTAACCTTAGACCATATATACCTATAGACCCGCCGTTTGCTATCCAAGAGTGAGCCAAACATAAATCAGGCCACTCAGGCAACACACTGAGCATGTGACGTCAAGGAGCGGGGTAAATGTACGTAAAGCATAGGCTTAAATGAAGAAAACCGTTTATTTTAATTCACAGAAAACTTAAATCTGGATGTTTGAAGAGTATTTGATTAAGAAAATCACAACTTTCATACTTTAAGAATATTTGTTAAACAAAATCTGAATATAAATCCGTGTATTTCGTTTATAATTTTAATTTTTTAAAGACCGCTCAATTCCATTTACTATTTTCTAAATTCAAAAATAAAGCTCAAATCAATTTGTGGTACATATTTATTATTAAGAAAAATAAATTGATTTATTCAATACTTAAAAAAATTATTTTCTATTTTTAATTATTGACCAGAAAACAAAATTGCCTTATGTACCTACCTAATTTATTTCTTAATTTATTTGAATGTTTGTTCATGCATTCACCTAGATGATACAAGTACTTAATATAATTTTACAATATTTAACAGTAATAATTAATTTTCAATTAAATTTATTGTCGCTTAATATTGTCCAAGTGCAAAACACATTTGCTGAAATTGTGAAAGTGCGGCTTCATTGAAAGAATAAAGTAATAATTGCAGGCCCGTAGCCAGGATTTCATTTCGGGGGGGGGGGGCACTTTGTAAAAAACCTTTTGTAAAATGTAAAATTTTCGGTTTTTCCCCTTCCATTTTCTTTGTCATTTCAACATTTCGGGGGGGGGGGGGGCACGTGCCCCCAAGTGCCCCCCCCCCTGGCTACGGGCCTGAATAATTGTAAAACCTCAATAAAAGTAGGAAACTTACAATAATCCAGCAGCATTTGGTCACCAGTTAAGAAATATATTAAATAAAACAATTTTGTTTTCTGGTCAATAATTAAAAATATAAAATAATTATTTTGCATTAGTAACAAAATTGTTTCATTTAATTTATTTCTTAACATCTTAACTTAATGTTTGTTTACTTAGAACCTAGATTATACAGGGTGTCCCGTTATGAGTGGTCCAAACGGTAATTGGTGAAGGGTTGGACTACCCTCTATCAGAAAAACAAAAAATAGGTATAGTAAAAGTGTCATGGTTTTCGAGATATTTGAGATCAAAGATTTTTCTTTTAATTTTCGTCTTCTCATATTATATTTCCTGTAAAATCCACAAATGAAGGATTTTTTTATTTATTTTTTTTGTGAATGTCTCTGACTACGTGCTACAAGACGTAAATCAAAGTTTTTCAAAATTCTCATGGGATTAGAAAAAAATAAAATTATCTTATTAGAAATTTTCAACCTTACAAAAAATCATTGAGTTTTGGAGCATCATGGTTGAAAAAAAGATATTACAACCTGACTGCCCATGATCTTAAAAAGTTTCAAATGTTGTGTAGAATACGCAAAAAAATAAAAAAATAAATTAGTCCATAAACCAAAGAGTTATTGCTATTTTATCAACGTAGGGGCCAATTTCAAAAAAATTGCGTTGTTAGATTTTTGTCTTGTATTTCATTTTTAAATGATATTAAGACATAATAATCAAGGCAACGTTAGTTCTCTTGAAAAATGTCAGGACATAACCCTCCCTTGTTCCTCAGTCGGGTAAAAACAAGCGACGGTATTATTCCTATTATTAATATTGCAACCTTCTTGTCATTCAAGGATGCTTGTTGGAATACTTTCAAAGTGTAAGATGACAATTGCTAGGCAAAACAGTGTTGTCAATTACCTGCTAATTAAACATCGACTTGGCATTCTTGGACTACTGTTTTGAGCTTTGTGTTTTGGACTCACGTGAATTGGTGCAACAAACGACTTGGCAATTTTACGGAATACGATATTAGTATTTTGCTGCCTCTGTTAACATGGCGCACTACACACCAGCAGAGTATATCAACATGCACTACCTCTACGGTTTATGTGATGGAATTGCGAGGCAAGCTGCTGCACTCTACAGGGATCGCTACCCAAATGCTCGGCATCCTGACCACCGTGTTATTAGCAGACTACAACATGTTGCGCTATCAGAGGGAAGATTTCCTGGAACTGGCGTGGGTCGCGGTCATGAAGGAAGACCGCGTTTCGAAGGCGAAGATGAAGTATTGGCAGAGAGAGAAGCTGATCCAACTACTTCGGTACGAGAAATTGAACGACGCACTGGTGTCTCAAAGTCCAAGTAATACTCAAAAAAGTTCATGGATTTCATCCGTACCATGTGCAGCGTGTGCAAACCCTGCAGCCGAGAGATTACGCACAAAGAGTAGCTTTTTGCAGAAGAATGCTACAAAAAATGAGAGAAGATAACGATTGGTTTAATACCATATTATGGAGTGACGAATCCACATGCCGAAAAGACGGATTTATGAGCATGCACAATCTCCATAGCTGGCAGTTGGATTCAAAGTGAACTTATAGACAAGGATTTTAAACGGAGAAATTATTGGACGGTTTAAGCTACCAGAGACCCTGAATGGGGATAACTACCTGCATTTTTTGCAAAACGACCTTCCCAGCCTCTTGGCAGAAGTACCACTCAACATTCGGAGAACAACACGATGGTTGTCCTGCACATTATGCCGTGCAAGTGAGAAATCACTTGAATGAAGGGTACCCAGAAAGATGGATTGGCCGCATCGGAACCATATGCTGGCCCCCAAGATCACCCGATTTGAATCCCCTAGATTTCTTTTTTAGGGGATCTTTAAAGGAGTTGGTCTACAAGAACCCAATCGAAAACTTACAAGATCTGAAAAGAAAAATCCAACAATCCACCACGACAATACGAGAGCGATAAGGGGTCGTGGTGGTCACTTTTGAGCATTTATTATAAAAACATTGTTCTGTTTTAAATAAGAAAATCTGTGTCATGAATAATAGGCAGTCCACGATCAGGCAGTCTAATTTTATATTTTTATTTTTAATATCTAACACTGCATTGATTGTTTCATCTCCAGTTTCTCGTACATTTCATCTGTTGTTAATAATTTGTTAACAATCTAGCTGTCAAAACTCCATAAAAACACCTTGAAATGTTAACAAGCGATTAAGAACAGATAAATGCACGGAAAATCGAGGGTACATGTCTTAATATCATTTAAAAATGAAATACAGGACAAAAATCTAACAACGCAATTTTTTTTAAATTGGCCCCTACGTTGATAAAATAGCAATAACTCTTTGGTTTATGGACTAATTTATTTTTTTATTTTTTTGCGTATTCTACACAACATTTGAAACTTTTTAAGATCATGGGCAGTCAGGTTGTAATATCTTTTTTTTCAACCATGATGCTCCAAAACTCAATGATTTTTTGTAAGGTTGAAAATTTCTAATAAGATAATTTTATTTTTTTCTAATCCCATGAGAATTTTGAAAAACTTTGATTTACGTCTTGTAGCACGTAAAGTCAGAGACATTCACAAAAAAAATAAATAGAAAAATCCTTCATTTGTAGATTTTACAGGAAAAATAATATTAGAAGACGAAAATTAAAAGAAAAATCTTTGATCTCAAATATCTCGAAAACCATGACACTTTTACTAAACCTATTTTTTGTTTTTCTGATAGAGGATAGTCCAACCCTTCACCAATTACCGTTTGGACCACTCATAACGGGACACCCTGTATATTACTACTTAATCTAATTTTCCAATAATTAAAATTAATAGTAATTTTTAATTAAATTTATAGGTAATTGTTTATTTTGGATGTGTCATTTATTTGCAATTTAACCATTATATTTTTCTTTTAATTTGTTGTGTGATATTTGATACCAAAAATTTAATTCAATAATAATTCTTACTTTATTTTTCGTTGCAACTTGTTCATTACGCATTTCCTATTGAAATCCAATTTATTTTTCTTAATAATAAATGTGTACCACAAATTGATTTTAGTTTTATTTTTGAATTTAGGAAATAGTAAATGGAATTGAGCGGTCTTTAAAAAATTAAGATTATAAACGAAATACACGGATTTATATTCAGATTTTGTTTAACAAATATTCTTAAAGTATGAAAGTTGTGATTTTCTTAATCAAATACTCTTCAAACATCCAGATTTAAGTTTTCTGTGAATTAAAATAAACGGTTTTCTTCATTTAAGCCTATGCTTTACGTACATTTACCCCGCTCCTTGACGTCACATGCTCAGTGTGTTGCCTAAGTGCGATTTGCCTCAGTTTCTTTTAAAGAAGAGATAGCAAACGGCGGGTCTATAGGTATATATGGCCTAAGCTCTTAACTAATCACGTGACGAGGAAGGATATTAACCTGTGAATATCATAACGGTCGCATTATCTTTTACTGAACGTAAAATTATCTTTATCTTCAAGTGAAAAACTTAACTTCTATCTAACAATTAACTAAAAGTGCAATATGTGTTTAAATACCTAATTATCTTCAAATTTAAATTAACATGAGTATCTTGTGAAAATCTCGTAATGTGTCTAGCCAAATTAAATTACAATTATATTTCTAAATATTCGATCACGTAATAATAATAATTAATTCGATTACAATTATCTAAAATTTAATGATAATTATATTACTAAATGAATTTACTTCCTCTATTTACGCAAATCTTAAATAAAACTTCACTTCTTGATGTTCAATTGTGAATCATCATACTACCAGAACTAGTGCAAGATACGTCCTCCATGAAGTAAATGTCAACGTTCAATTTAAATAATTTTTATTTAATTTATCTGCATTACTTATTGCGAAATTTTAACGAGCAACAAAAAGTAGGCGAATGAAGATAACTTCATAACCCCCTGGGAATCTCATACTTTACTTCTGAGCAACCGGAGTGTGGATTTCTTCACTTAGAGAGGCCGTATTACTTTAAAAATATCAGCGTTGTGATATAATTTCTCAACTTATTTTAAAACCCCAGATACTACTCTTTCACAAAATAATGAAAATAATTATGATCCTTAATTAATTTAAAATTTTGGTTTGTATTTTGAGTAAAACAGCATGTGAGTTACACTTATAAAATAATTTAATCCACATGGATTAAAGATATGATTTTCAATATTCCGCGGGTTAGTTATTACTATATTACTTAGTAGCAGTTAACAATAAATTAATTTGATTTGAAAATAAATTATAGGTATAATATTAATTAAAATTTTTTTTTTAATTGTCAAGTTAATTTGACCATTGCATTTCCCTCAGTATTCTTAAGCGTTACTACAAATTTGAGATAAAAGTAATTATTAGGCTAACGGATAAACTTTTGTTAAAATATCTTAAATCTGTTCAACCCCAAGTATTTGGAATCGAAAGTGTTGTATTACAAATTTAATTTAGAAAATTTTAATGGAAATATTTAAATTTCATTAAATGGATATTCTCACCTGCACCATAAGCGATATTCCTACAATTCCTTGAGTTTTATGTTGAGCTTCTGACATATTATGATATAAGTCTTTATTAAATCCATATAATTGAATCTGAAAAAAGTAAATTAAGAGTGAAAACAAATTTGCACAATATAATACATAGCATAATATAATAAAATTACACAATTTTTTCGAGTAGTTATTAAAAGGAAGTTGTATTAAAGCATTTTATTATATTAAATTTTGCTATTTTCGAGATAACTTGGTAAAATCCAATAGTAGGCTTTCATATACAGATAACATTCATCTTCCTGAAATAACTCAGTTTCGAATACGCTTATTGAATTCTTTGAAAAGTCAACGTGATGGACTGAAACATGTGCATATATTCCTTTATTACTTTTATTGATTTAAAATGTTCCACGAGGTCTTTTGAATTCATTTCATTGTTAATGTACAACCAACGCGTATGCTGTAAGTATCCAAACAAATAATATTTCCAAAATTATGTTACCTAGTAGAACTTTTATACGATTTCTTACTATATTACTTTTTGTATTTCGAAAACGATAAAAGAAAATTTAAATATAGCATTGCAGAGATTCGCAATCTTGTTGAAGAACCTGGTATCTCTTGTAACTTATGGAAGCCAAACTGCCAAAACAAAACGGCTTGTTCTACGAACTGCTTTTTTTAACTTTCTTTTGTTTATGTCTATTGCAATTTGTAAACTTTTTTAGTAAATATAGTTTAACCGAAGATGGATTGGCGTCTACTCGATAACCTGAACGTCAAACTGAAGCCCTAAAATATAAATTCCTACAGGAACACATCTAACACATCTACTAAACCAAGATACTACATCAAGCTGTCGAAGAACTGCGAAGTCTTACTTAACATTCCATACGTTTCGAAAAAAAAACATGTCGATTTTTCAGAAAAATTTGTCTATCAGTTTTAAATTTAAATTTTCTAAAAGCTTACGGTAAATTTACAACTCAATTTTAGTTTAAGCTATTTAAATTGTACATTCATTTTTTACTTACTTCTCCAGGAAAAGAATACCCGTGGATGTGATGTTCGGAACCTTGCTGGTTTTCGGTTCCATAATGAATGTAAATTTCTTCAAATTGATAACGATAGGCGAGAGGGCCGCCTGATATATTTACATGGTTTTTAGTGTCCTTATCAACTCGAAATACAAGTGATTGACCCGTATTTTGCAGCATTCCGCTGACCTGGAAAAAATAATCTTGTATGAGTAATCTGGTAATCTCAAATTGAAAATTGTTTTATGTTATTAACACAACCAAGTTTTATTAAATTATGGTTAGAAATAATGAAATATTAATTTTTGTGGCTCAACTTGGCTGAGTCACGGTACTTTCGTACTATATAACTATGGCATTGTATTTTTATATTGTTGGCTTAAAAAAACCAAATGTGCCGTACCAGTTGTTTGTGTATTTGTTTTTTGTCCGTGACGAATGATTAGGTAATTAATTATGCTAAAAGAGAATTATTAATTGAAATAAAGAGTTTGAAAAATTGTATAATGACCAACTGTCCCTACGATTGGCAAATTGTGTGATGGATTATTGTGAAACAATTATTTTTTATAGAAATATTTAGGCGATGAATAGAAATGAGAGTAGTTAAAGCATGACGTGTTGTAAAAAATACACGAATTTGAACTGAATATAATGGTTTTGATCATTAGTGGTGCCCCGCAACGCAACCGCCGTGATTGAATGATAGATGACCCAAGACTTGGGACTTCCCCTTTTAGTTCTCTATTCTCATACCCTTCATGTCATATAGATCACATTTAGCACTTTGTTGTTTAAATGACAAAACGTGTATGTGCATATATACGATTTAACCTTTTATTTGCTTATTTTCAAAACGTTCACTTGCTAAAAATTTACAAATGTATATGCAAAGTGATAAAGTATACACTCATATTACACTAACCTATTTTTATACGTCCTCAGAATTTTATGAGATTCATTATAAATGCAAATGTAATTTTCCTTTGTCAGTCATCTTTGTCTTTATATCACGTTACGAAATTGAATTATTGTAAAAAGGTATAAGCTACATGCATATTACTTGTGATAATAAATTCCTCGTATAATTTACGCCACAATAAAATAAAATACAATGCATTAAAATGCAATTATGTTGAGATACCGTAAACGCAAAAAACCTGATATATTCTAATTTCGTAATTTTAAGCCCAAAAATGTGTTTACTTTTTATAAATAGCAGGTCTCTGGTAAGCAATTGGGAAATATTAGCATAAAAATTTAATTCAAGTTTGTGCTAAAAGGTTAACCTAACATTGTTATAGGTACAAATTTTAAACAGTTAAGATAAAATTACCCAATGCAATCTTTTGAAAGATATAAAATTTTGCAACTTTCACTATCAAAAAATAAAAATTCCTTCTTCTAAATTTCCGATATAGGATATACCATAATTATGATTGAATAAAGTATAACATAAAAAGTATTAGCGAAGTAGATACATACATAATAAGTTGTATATTATATACAGATCTATTAGTTATGTATGTAGGTACAATATTCTTTTCGTGAATATCGAGAGATACATTGTAATGTGTGACTTCAAAAAACTATTGCGGTTTTCAACTAAATAATCCTTATTTATTCAAATCAGGATTTTATCACTACTGTTAAAGCACAAAGGAAACACTTAGAAAAATAAATTTAATGAATGTATGATTTGATTATTTATTAGTCCACAACGCCCTTATTTAAAAGTTGCATGTCAATTTAACAACTTCATTGTTTTTGTTGACCGAGACATGTAAATATCTTTATGTTTTTATTTGAATATTTTATAAAAGTTTTGACATTTTCACCATATTGGGTTTTCTTGCTCAATTTTCAAAATTCTTTCGCTCATCCGAAGCTAAGATATATTATATACAAAATTCCATTTGAAAAGTTATGCTTAGAAATAAAACCAATGTTCGTAGGTCGTGGAAAAATCATAATAACTATTAAATACAGGGTTTCGACTAAACAACACAAAATTTTGCTAAGGTGACAAAACTAAAATAAACACAAAATACATTTCTATTCAAAATAGATTGTCTTTTCTACATTAAATTATTTAAATATGGGAAAAAAATAATCAAAATAATTTACAAAATTAAACCGTTTGAGTAATATTGTCGTATTCTCATTTGTCAAATCAGCAACTGAAGATTATTTCAATTCAAAAATAAGACATTTTGAAAATTATTTTACCCTGAAATTTTTATAAATTAGATTCATTACGTTACATAAGATAATTAGTATTAGAATTGCTTACAAAAGAGTAATTAATTATTATATTTTAATAAATTACGAATTATAGAAACATATATTTTAATGTATTTTAAGCTTTCAATCGCGCGTTGCGATCATCATCAGAAATTAAAATACATTAATAAAAAATATGTTTCTATAATTCGTAATTTATTAAAATATAACAATAATTTATTTTCACGAATTAATAATTAACCAATTTTAAATTTATTTTATTGTTTAAAATATTTCTGACTTCTAAGGTTCACATATTATGAACATGTGTTTGTTGTTAAATAATTGCTCGTCACCTCAACAGTTACAAAAAATTTAAAAATTTAAGTTAATAAACAACAACAGAGCTGTCAATAAGTTAAAAACGTTCGCACTGTGAAATTACAGCCAGGAAAACAGAAATTACGAAAACCTCATGCGGCCAACAAAATAAAAATTCTGCCAGCTTTTTGTGTGAAACACCATGATAGCCGGAAGAGCAGTTATTTGCTCTTTTGGAATATTGAGTGTAGTGCAAAATTAATCGAGAATTGATGATAATAAAAATTGTTCTTGATAGTGGTGAGACGTCGACAAAGTTTTTATAAATGTTTTTTAATTATGTACAAGGAAGATTTGGCACCTACAACAATTTGGTGTGGAACAATTGGATGATTTTGATGCAACAGAAAGTGCATTTCAACATCTACAGTTCAGAAAAACGAGTAACCTACTAAAATATTTCAAGGGAAGCATTCAGTATATATTTGAAAACAACGCGTGGGAGTGTTCAATTAAGTTCAGTGAATATTCGGTAGGACAATTATTTTTATTGATAATTTTTACTATTTTAACTTGGTGACATGAAAGGAAGGCACTACATTTGAAATAGTTAATTTCTTAAATTTCTTTCCTCATATTATGTCACATTTTTATAATGAACGAAATTTGTATTTTCTGTTTTTCAACAAAAACTTGGAAATTAAGAACGTTGTTTAATTTGCAATTATTAGTTCAGGAAAATTCCAACAGATAATACTTAAAAACAAACTTTAAAATAACTTTAAAATTTTAAAAAAGTAAATGTTTTATTTTGAACAAATAATCAGAGCCACCAGCAAATAAATAAGAGTTCTTGTTGTGTTGATATGCACTTAAATCTGCTGAGCTAGTTTATAAATTCATAGTGCATCTACATTTGTTTTTATTTCAAGTAGTTTATATTATTTATTACACGATCGAATGAGGCAGCGGCCTTACTCGTGTCTCAAAGACACAATTTCTTGATATTTTGACAGAGAGAAGAGACGGTCATTGCCCCGCAACTAATGTGAACAACTGCGAATGCGGGGTACCGGGTTTAAACTTGGGGAGAGTCACGACATTCTTTATCCTAGTCTCCATGGTTCGGAAGACACGTTAAGCCGGCGGTCCCCTGGGTTAGCAAATTGCCACCATTAACATAAAAACCAGAATACAAGGCATATATCTGAAGGCAAGTTTAGCAAGAGGTACCTGATGATGAAAAAATATTTATATGCTCAAAGTTTCTTACACTGCCGAGGAAACGACTCGGTTGTTGGGAAAATAACAGGCTTTAGCCTACTATGTATAAGAGGATTCCCTTAGAATTGCTTATAGAAAATGGAAGAAGAGAAGATATTTTGACATAATTGTTAGTGTATGTTGTCATTATTGCATTTCAATTTACATGTTTTACAATCGCTTTATTTTTTGGCCCACTGTTTTCCACGTCATCTAACGCCAAAACATCTACCAATCATAATAAATAGTTAGTTCTGGAGATGGTTTCAATAAATGAGCCAAAATGTTGTCAGATAATTTATTTGTTTAATTTTCGTTCCACAATATTTCTTTGAAAATTAAAACAAGATTTTGCAATCAGTTGCTGGTTTTTATATAACCACTATGAACATTATATGGTAAGGGGTAAGTTCTTGTACCTGGGTTCCAATGCTTCGGTAGAACAAGGGCAGGAGAAATTTAATCCCCAGACACATTGAAATATCAAGAAAGGCAGACTGAAGAGGAAATTATCGATCTGTCCAAAAATAACTTCAGTTAGGGTTACTCTTCAAAGGTACATTATTATATGTGTAGCCTTAAATACGACAGTTTGACCTTGACAATTTTCACCTGCAGCGCAATTTATCATTCTAACTTTCAATTACTTTTTATTATCCCTTCTTCTAAAACTGGTCAGATCTGAATCATTAATATTTATTCAGATTTAACTGTTTGTTCAACATTTGCATAGTACATTTTCTATTCTGAAGTTCCATTTTCGGCATTGTTGTGAATGAAAACCAAATTTCAAAGTAAGCTTCAAATATTGTGGAAAATAAAATAAAATATGTTTCGTGAAATATCACTATTATTAGGTTTTTTCTAAGTTCCTCAAAATTTTTCCGTTTTCTTTGAGAAGTGAGGTTATGTTCATTTAAAAATTTATTTTCACGTGTACTTAATAGAGTAGAATAGCTAAATAAAGAAAAATACTTTATTTTTTTTTAATTGTTTAATAAATAGATCACAATTCCGTCAAGTTAAAAAACAAATTTACGAAAAACAGTTTTCCCGAAGATATGTCCAAGTTAAATGATAAGGTTGAACATGCAGCTACTATTAAAGCTCTGATGTTATGTAATACCTCAACGTTGAGTTGCTAAAGATGAGTATCCGGTTATCGTTATGATCAGCGATGAGAATAATAACATTGTTACTTCATAGTATCAAAATTAATTGCGCTAAGGCTAAAGGCGGATGTAAGTATACACTTGCATTTTGATACATTGGAGAAGTTAAGACCATCGGGTAGAGTAGTTGTACTAGAAGACAGAAAGGCGGAGCAAATAAATGTTATTTCTTTTGTTTTTATGACTGAACAGAGGTGATTGTACTTTTATTCAATTTTCTATTACATACATTTGACACCTTTAATTTTGTTCTAACTATTGAAGCGTGGGATCACAGATCCAAATGAGTAAAAAATATAAACACAGAGGGGGTACATTTATCTGCGAAATAATGCTTCTCTATAACACCCTATATAACTATCACTGATCTTAAATTGAACATATTGAAAATCCTCTCAATTGCACTTTAGGTTCTATGTTATAAAATAAAGTACCTACTATTATATTATATAACGTATAATTTTACTATCGGATTTATTATTTTTAAACTCCTTTATTAATATTAATTAGTTATCACCAAAAGAAATTGCTTTATTATCCATAATTAAGAACATAATTGCAGTAATTGAAAATAAAGTTTTATTTACAATTTTTATAGTGGTGTCCACCCAACCCATAAAATGTTAAGTCAATTTTATGCAAATGTGAATAATGATAAAGCAAAGTTTCTCTATTTTTAATCACAATCATGCACGATTTTTTAACAAGAAAGGTTTACTTATTTTCGTATCTACTATATCACACTGTCTGAAATATTGCTGGACGGTGAAATCTAGGAAATTACATTGAAAAAATTATTACTATTTAAATGTCGGTTTTGCGATGTATCGTGTTCGTTATAACATTAATTAAAATGTAAATGAAAAAATATGGTATTTTACCTTATGTTTATCCAAGTGTATGTGCCTTAGAAAAGGGTCAAAAAGTAATTTATCCGGTTCTACGTTGATTGGCGACTGCCTACGACCCTTTGAGCACATATTCCACTGTGGGTTCATTAATCCCCAGTATCCAGGGCCTGTAAATTAAATAGGAATTAGTACTTACTACAAAGTCAAATGCATGTCTTACTAAATATATGGTATACTACATCAAGCATTTTAAATTGAATCTATCTCGACGTTTTGTTAAAAGTTCCTCGCTATCACTTATTGATTGAAAAGTCCATTTCCCGTCAAAGACTCGGTTTTCTTTGAACTTTGACTCTACTGTATAACTCGTTACGATGACGTTAAGTTTGATACAAAGTAACTTATCTTAGCAGTACCTTCAAATTTGTTTAGAATTCGAAAAACTTGCACTATTTCCTCTTTCATAAACTTCAAGACAAATAAATAAAGGTAATTATTTCGTTCATGGATTTATCATAATCATATGTAATACTTCGAGAGCTAAGATTGAGAATAATTTTATGCACTTGATGAAAGTTTCCCTCAAAATTACATAAACATGACGGGTGACAGACCGAAACGAAACTGTAGAATAATAATATAACAGAGGTGTTGGTTTGTATTTGAATGGCCTTTCAAACTTTTGTGAAAAGGTAATGTAGCAAAATACGTTCTGAAGCCGGCTAAACCTTCTATTTAACAAATAACATTAATGTACCTTCTTCGTTGCCAGAAAATGTAAAGTTTAACAAAAAAAGGTTTATTGTTAAACTTTGATTTGATATTATATTTTTAAATTAAAATTTATACCTATCGTTTTTACGTAAATGATCAAAATTTTAACCACATTAATCCGAATCGGATCAACATTACAAATAATATTTATTTCAATTTTATTTTCGAGTCAAGTTTTCCAGAAGCGATTAAGTGAAGTTAATTTTACGTGGTGGATTATTCATAATTATTTATATCAATATTTCATTTTCAAAATGCCAGACATTTTAACCTTCCTACGTACTACAGAGTAAACGCTGGTTGCTGAAATCGGCTTACCTGCTTGATGCTAAACGATCAAGATAAATTTTTTAGCCAAATTCGCACTGGACGTAAATCAACTTTTATTTATTTATCTATTTGCTCGGTAAGTTGAAATTGTGGTTAAAATATAATTTAGAGTCATTTCATTTAGAGAAGCGCTAATTTAGGGCACTGAAAATTTTGGTTTGGTTCCCAAATAAGTTATTGCTTATAAATTTCACACACAACTAATTAATTTTCTTTTAGGTTTTACGATCACTTCAGATTTTAATGTTATGGACCTATAAGTTTTACAATACCAAATAATTCAAAACAACTTGGTTCAGATCACATTCGAATATTCAATCTTGATCGCTTATGTTTTACCTGTAATTTTCCTCTCCATAAACTATTCATTAAAACAAAACAAAGAAGTAGTGTGGACTTGGAGTAGTTTACGTATACTAATGTTGTAAATATTTGCAGAGGATTGAAAAAGGAATAAACAATCGTTTAGGCGCAAAGACGGAGTGATTTATTATACTCTACCTGATCGTCTTTTATAAAATAACATAATAATAATTTAATTCAGGGAAGCATCAGAAAAAAAGCACGATCGGCAAAGACAATCCAATTGCACCGGCTAACAATGACTCTTACTTGCTCTTTAGTTCTTCAGCGAATGCGTCGAAGGACATGCTTTTAAATTTAATAAAATTCCAGATCACAATAATTAACAAAATTTTAACTTTTTAAAAGACAATTTTTGCTGTTAATCTTTTTATCACACAAACCAATAGATTTGAAATTTTCGAATTTTCGAAATTATTTAAATTTATAAATTGAAATATGAAACAATAATACAAGCCTCAATTTAACCCCTCTTTCGCTTATGCAAGGAAAATTCTCAAAATCGTATGCTACTCCTTGCATACACGAAGGAATGAACTGTAGAAAAAATGCAATTAATTACAAAATAGTAAAATTTTTTTTAAAAGCTTATATTTAATTCCCGATTTTATATCACCCTAATCTTCTTTATCGACACAAGCAAACTTAATTTCCATGAAACAGAAGCCGATCCCGATCCTGATGTGATGTAATGTGCTCCAGTGCGAATGAATTATTCCAAAAATTAACTTCGGTATCCCGAAACCAATCGAATTATTTTAAAATTCAAATAATGATAGAACTTTCGTTACCCTCAGGAGTACAAACAAAATTAATACTGAGGCAAGTGCGATCTTAACCTCCAAATTTTATATTCCGAAATTTGAATCTTCGTTTTTCCAAATTATTTAGAATCATACAAAAAATATAACAATTCAAAATGATAATCATCCACCAAAATAACAATAGCTGCTCCAAAAATATTACAAATTCGCCAATGGTCGACGAAACTTTACCATGAGGCTGCACTATCGAAAATCTTAAAATATCGCTCAAAAAATAATTTAATAACTTCCTCTGTATTCAGGAATGACGCAAATAATCCCTCAATTACTTCCGAAATCCAGTTTGACTCCAGAAAACTCAAAAATATCGCAATAATTAATAACGGACGAAAGATTGAAAGATCTTCCAAGATGGTTACCGGAAAGGAACCTCGTTTCATGCTGCTACTCGCCGAATACCAAAAATTCTACCATTAACTTGTCGCGGGTAAATCAAATTTTCACAACGTTGAACTTTCACTAATTACTTTAATTTAGGCATTATATCGGTGAAAAACCTACCATAACAATTCTACAAGTCCCTAAATAATTTTACTTCCAGAAGGTCAATCATCCAATTATTCGAAGAGGACAAATTTCCTCCTTACTACCAAATAACCTGTTACCATCATCATCATCACCAAAATAAAAATTATCTTTTCCTTTTAAAAATCAAAATAGAAAATCACTAAAAATTTCCATAGCATCCTTCGCGTATTCGCTAATTTGGAATAATATTTATTTCAACACGAATACGACAATATACTATGGTATTGTTGTGGTTCAAATGGTTTGAGAAAGATTTCAAATTAATTTTAATTAATTAATTTTTGTAAATGTAATTTTGAAATTAGAAATGATGTATTAGTCTTATTATTTGAATTCAAACATTTGAATGAATGGTTCCAAAAAACGCCGATAAGTGAAGTTGGTAGGAATTTTGATTTTTTTGTGTTGGTGACAATGGTAGGAGAACGAGGCGGCCTCTTCGAAAAAGAACAAGAGCATGAACAGAATTGATGTGTTCCTTGGAGCTCGTTGTGAAAATTAAATTAAGTCCTAAAAATTGTGAAAATAGCATACGATTTTGTGCGAGAATCATTGAATTAGTACCTTATAGGATTGAAGGTTGTTTTCCAGCGGTGAGAACCTGGAAGGCCTCGATGAAATTGCTTCAACAAGCAACGCGTTCATTTTGAAAAACTTGTTGATGGAAAATTGCAAACATCTGGATAATTCCACGTCCTCCTTAAGGATAGCGTTGATGTTTTATCACTGTGCATCGCTGAGAAGCAATACCAAGTAATTTTACTTCAAATAAGGTAAATGTTAAACTTTTAAAATATTTGTCTCCTCGAAGCGAAGCCAGATTTATGGACAGCATCAACATTGCATCTTTCTGTTTCAAAATAAACTACCGAAATATTCCAGTCACGAATTATTGTAAAAACTTTAATGACCCCAAAACAGTTTTGAAAAGTAATTAAAATATTCTCCAAGTGTTAACGTTTTTAAAATTCAATCGCTCCGCGGCAAAGTGCGGAAGTGCGGTACTTGTGGCATTCTGTAAATGTTGTATAAACTTTAAAAGTTAATTTTGGGGATCTTCTTTGGTTTTCATTTAAGGACTGCATTTATAGAAAATTGTATGAAGAGTAAATGTTTAAATTGCAAATTTTAAATGAAACGATGATTTGGTTGATCAATGAGGTATGTGGTATGTTATAAGATCCAAAATCACCATCGAGGTGCTATTCTGTGTCATAAATATTGAAATAAAAAAAATTATCCTTTATTTTTAATAAAAATTAAATTTCATTTAAAATAGAGTTTTTCTTTTAAAAGTTTTATTTGAGCTAGCCGGAAGATTGGAGGTGTTTTCCTTGACAATAAAATTTTCTTCTTTGAATTCATTATCATTCGGAAATTATGATTGGTAGAGGACAATATGTATATAACTTGTAACGAATTCTTGCATTTGTTGCGCGGTTATAGTACTTTTCTATTCCATTTCACATATTCCTCGATGCTGCCCTGCGTTTTACTTTGTGTTGATGGCTTGAACGCGAGCGTAGAAATTTTAAACACCTTAAGTACCCGAATACCACAAAACCGAGATTTTCTGAATGTCGAGTTTAGTTTGCTTTTCAAATTAACCTTAATGGATGACCACAGGTTAGGTATTATCTAAATTTTATCGTAGAAATTACTTTATCGAACCATATTAGTAGTACTTAGTAAGAAAATATTAAATTGACTTTGCCCACAAAAATATCTTGGTATAATCTATCAAGTCTATTTATCTACTATAATCAGAGTATCAAATTTTCAATAGGCCAGATTTCGAACATTGCAAGCAAGCCTGAAACAGTCTTCCAGATGATGTTGTGACTGCCCGTGACTACCCGGGCAAGATTTTACATGTCAAATGTGTATCAACGTAAATTGTAGGTCACGATGTCTCCTTTCAAGTAATAACTGTGCCAAGTTGGAGACATATCTCTGATGTTCATCATGTCCCCAAACGTCGTTGAATCCTTGTTAGACACAAAATTACAAAGATTATTATAACCTCTGGTGTTTAGGTAATTAATCCTTTGCGAGTGCAAATGATCCACTTTCATGAGCATTTGGAATACTTTGCGTTCTTTATTTTGCAATAAAATGTTAACAAAGAGAACATAATACAATGAACTTTAATGTTAGACAGGTTCTAATTTTTTATTACTATTACAAATGATTAAAATACCGTTCATAAATTGCGGTTTATAATTAAAAAAAAAGTATTTGATTTACAAAGTATAAAAAGTTTCGTGAAACGTTTTAACTAAATTGAAAAAAATACTGAAAATGATGATAATAAACCAGACTTGCATGTATGCATTAGGTTTATAGTACTACAAGACTGGACGGACGAGTGGTACGTAATTCTACCGGATTGAACCCTTGCCAATCTACTGTGAACCTGAATTGTACTGATTTAGCTGAATCGCTGTAGCGTAAACTACTTACGTTTAACACTTTATAGTGGAATTTCGTTTTATAAAAATAAAAACTTTAGAATTCAGGAAAATAAAATAAAATTTGAAATTCTATAGTGGATTTACAATTGTGATTTAATTTAAAAGAAATACTTACTTCCACAAATTTAAACTTTTAGAAGTTTTTAATGGTTTATCTCAAAATGTAATTTAACAATGTTTACCAAATTTCCTGTGTTTTTATTTTTGTTTATGATTTTCAATTTAATTGACAACAACTGAATTTACGTTCTATTCAAAAATATTCAGATTGGTTTATATTTACGTAATATATCACTCCATTAAAAAAAATTGAAAGTGATATGAATTTCTTTTTGGATTTTGTTTAAACATTCTTCCTGAAGTTGGTAGGAATTTTGATTTTTTTGTGTTGGTGACAATGGTAGGAGAACGAGGCGGCCTCTTCGAAAAAGAACAAGAGCATGAACAGAATTGATGTGTTCCTTGGAGCTCGTTGTGAAAATTAAATTAAGTCCTAAAAATTGTGAAAATAGCATACGATTTTGTGCGAGAATCATTGAATTAGTACCTTATAGGATTGAAGGTTGTTTTCCAGCGGTGAGAACCTGGAAGGCCTCGATGAAATTGCTTCAACAAGCAACGCGTTCATTTTGAAAAACTTGTTGATGGAAAATTGCAAACATCTGGATAATTCCACGTCCTCCTTAAGGATAGCGTTGATGTTTTATCACTGTGCATCGCTGAGAAGCAATACCAAGTAATTTTACTTCAAATAAGGTAAATGTTAAACTTTTAAAATATTTGTCTCCTCGAAGCGAAGCCAGATTTATGGACAGCATCAACATTGCATCTTTCTGTTTCAAAATAAACTACCGAAATATTCCAGTCACGAATTATTGTAAAAACTTTAATGACCCCAAAACAGTTTTGAAAAGTAATTAAAATATTCTCCAAGTGTTAACGTTTTTAAAATTCAATCGCTCCGCGGCAAAGTGCGGAAGTGCGGTACTTGTGGCATTCTGTAAATGTTGTATAAACTTTAAAAGTTAATTTTGGGGATCTTCTTTGGTTTTCATTTAAGGACTGCATTTATAGAAAATTGTATGAAGAGTAAATGTTTAAATTGCAAATTTTAAATGAAACGATGATTTGGTTGATCAATGAGGTATGTGGTATGTTATAAGATCCAAAATCACCATCGAGGTGCTATTCTGTGTCATAAATATTGAAATAAAAAAAATTATCCTTTATTTTTAATAAAAATTAAATTTCATTTAAAATAGAGTTTTTCTTTTAAAAGTTTTATTTGAGCTAGCCGGAAGATTGGAGGTGTTTTCCTTGACAATAAAATTTTCTTCTTTGAATTCATTATCATTCGGAAATTATGATTGGTAGAGGACAATATGTATATAACTTGTAACGAATTCTTGCATTTGTTGCGCGGTTATAGTACTTTTCTATTCCATTTCACATATTCCTCGATGCTGCCCTGCGTTTTACTTTGTGTTGATGGCTTGAACGCGAGCGTAGAAATTTTAAACACCTTAAGTACCCGAATACCACAAAACCGAGATTTTCTGAATGTCGAGTTTAGTTTGCTTTTCAAATTAACCTTAATGGATGACCACAGGTTAGGTATTATCTAAATTTTATCGTAGAAATTACTTTATCGAACCATATTAGTAGTACTTAGTAAGAAAATATTAAATTGACTTTGCCCACAAAAATATCTTGGTATAATCTATCAAGTCTATTTATCTACTATAATCAGAGTATCAAATTTTCAATAGGCCAGATTTCGAACATTGCAAGCAAGCCTGAAACAGTCTTCCAGATGATGTTGTGACTGCCCGTGACTACCCGGGCAAGATTTTACATGTCAAATGTGTATCAACGTAAATTGTAGGTCACGATGTCTCCTTTCAAGTAATAACTGTGCCAAGTTGGAGACATATCTCTGATGTTCATCATGTCCCCAAACGTCGTTGAATCCTTGTTAGACACAAAATTACAAAGATTATTATAACCTCTGGTGTTTAGGTAATTAATCCTTTGCGAGTGCAAATGATCCACTTTCATGAGCATTTGGAATACTTTGCGTTCTTTATTTTGCAATAAAATGTTAACAAAGAGAACATAATACAATGAACTTTAATGTTAGACAGGTTCTAATTTTTTATTACTATTACAAATGATTAAAATACCGTTCATAAATTGCGGTTTATAATTAAAAAAAAAGTATTTGATTTACAAAGTATAAAAAGTTTCGTGAAACGTTTTAACTAAATTGAAAAAAATACTGAAAATGATGATAATAAACCAGACTTGCATGTATGCATTAGGTTTATAGTACTACAAGACTGGACGGACGAGTGGTACGTAATTCTACCGGATTGAACCCTTGCCAATCTACTGTGAACCTGAATTGTACTGATTTAGCTGAATCGCTGTAGCGTAAACTACTTACGTTTAACACTTTATAGTGGAATTTCGTTTTATAAAAATAAAAACTTTAGAATTCAGGAAAATAAAATAAAATTTGAAATTCTATAGTGGATTTACAATTGTGATTTAATTTAAAAGAAATACTTACTTCCACAAATTTAAACTTTTAGAAGTTTTTAATGGTTTATCTCAAAATGTAATTTAACAATGTTTACCAAATTTCCTGTGTTTTTATTTTTGTTTATGATTTTCAATTTAATTGACAACAACTGAATTTACGTTCTATTCAAAAATATTCAGATTGGTTTATATTTACGTAATATATCACTCCATTAAAAAAAATTGAAAGTGATATGAATTTCTTTTTGGATTTTGTTTAAACATTCTTCCTGTGTGCATATTTATCAATTTATCGAAACTATTTGTACTGTCAAAAAATTCAATTACAGTGATTATTTCAAATATTCAACAATATTTTTTAATGCAAACCAGTCTAAATAAAAATTTGAAATATCTAATATCAATTTTCTATTTTAAACTGAATTAAAAAGAAAAACATGGGATTATGCGTTTAAGATGTATGTTTTCTCAGGATTTATTACAATTAACAACTTTACACTTTCACAGAAAGCTTCTTTAATAAAACTTGAAGAGTGCTTTACAGTTTAAAATAACTTGTTATTTTAATGTGTATAAGTTTAATATTGCTACTGGTGGTAATTTATTATACAATATTGCTTAACTATTTCCTATCCAAATAAACAAAAGTTTTTGACTGATTAGCTCACTAATGGACAAATAAAATAATGTAGTCTATTAGACCGAAACTTCACATACAGCTCTTCATTTTTCAGTCTGGTACAAAAATTTAATTGTGTACTATGTAATTCAAGTTCGAGTCGAATTAAAACCAATTGCAATGAACTGCAAAAAGTATTTGAATCAAAAATAATTGAAATACTTTAGTAGATGAACTGCTATTTCTATGGTATTCATTTTAAAATTTAATAATCTCATGAATAACACGCAATTTTTTTTCTACATATTTTCTACCAATATGTCAAATGAAATTTATTCAAAAATGCTAGCTTTGACGCAATTATTACTAAATTCGGTCTATTAGTTTTCAAGTTTTTAAAAAAGTTTTTCAGATAAAAAAAATGAGGCGATTAACGCGAGTTGACTCTCCCCTCTTGATTTTCCCCTCGGAAGGCAATGGCAAACCACTGAAATGTAATCTACCATGAATGCCTTTGTCAAAAGGTCACGACTCTTTTGTCAATACTAAGAAAAATACAACTAAGAAGAAGAATTTCAAAAATGTAATAAAATATTATTTCATTGGTTTGCTAAATTATTAATTTACTCCCTAAATGGGTGCTACTAGATGATACTCAATGATTAGTGGCTAAATTGGGAAATGCTTACAAAATTGAGTCTCACTGTATGTGAAAGAGTTACAGATAGCCAACCATATACATATAGGCGAATATAGCCGACAATAGTGTAGAAGTATGACGTAGAAATTAAAGTCACAGTCGTCAAGGAAACTCTGAAAGAGAAATAAAAGCCGGTGCAATTTATTTTCCTAACATTAAGCGATTTAAAGTTATCAATATAATAGTGAAATGCGTGCCCCCCCCCCCGTTTCGTGTAATGATCTCAATGAAATAGAGCAAAGTTACGCTTTTCTGAAATAAAACTTTTCCTAATAATCATACTATTTTTTTCCGAACAGTGGCAATTTGCTCCCTAAACAATAGGAGTAGAGCATATCAGATATGGTATTATTTACTAATTGTTTTCTAAGTATATAGAAAAATATTGAATTTATATTATAAATATAATCACATAAAGTATAAATCTTCGAACTTGGCTGATATGGCTAAGTTACATCTGATGATATTTATGTTGACATTAGTTTGTGACTGACTTAGCGATAAAAAAGTTAGGTATTAATTTAATAGTTTCATTTGTTATCTGCCAGAATTTCTTCATTGTATAATTAGTCACAAACTAATGGCGACATAAATATCATGTAATAAATAAATGTTAGTTGTAAATCAAGCATTATGCTATAAGCCAACTTTTTTTTATAAAATCTGCAATTCAATAACGCGAAGTGTGTTTAATTTAGGGGAAACGAGGGCAAGTTGTCGCACATGTAGGTTATTTCACTATTCCTTCGAACTAGCCGCCCATAAAAATAGATGGCCAGATTATTTCATCTTTACTCATGAATGACGCTTCAAAAAATTAGTATCTCCTACAGTTCCATAAACTTAAAAATCTAACCTCAATCGACGTTGACAGTTAAAATCTAAGTGAACACAGACTTAAGTTTATCTAATTTACATAGTAAGTTACCCCAAAGTATTATTTATTTTCTGTCTATGTTCTAATGTTTGCTTTTGAAAATATGACAAAGATATCCAAATTTAATGCATCAAATCTTACTGTATACAAAGATATGTCATAAGTTACAACTACAACATTTGTTTAGCGGGCACATATTGACCATATGGATGAAACGCTTACAACAAGATGTTACCAGATTTTGAAATTTACCGTTCATTTGGCTGTGTTTATTAAATTACTTTAAATGTTCACCTGCTATAACGAATTAAATTTTTAAACTGAAATTAAAAATATTACGTTAGCTAAAATACAATAGCAAAATGTTGCAGTTACATTCTATCGCGATATATTTTTAAAGTCAGCAAGAATCATCATGCATCATGCTGTCCTAAAGGGAAAAGAGAGGTTGGGCGACCGAGGAAACGATGGACGCCGGAACAGGCTTCAGCCTAATCCAGGAAGTTTGATGATGATGATATTCAAATAAAATCATTTTCTTTAAACATTTATTTGGTATTTAATTTCATTTGTCAATTAATTTTAAGGCCAAACTATTAATTTTGCAATAATAATTTTAGTAAATAGGATCGTTCGTTATCAGCCTTTTTCCGTCCACTGCTGGACATTAACCTCTCCATATTATGGAGGTTTGGTTTGGCCATAACTCACCACGCTGGCCAGAGACGGGTTGGTGAGTAGTCCGCAGATCGATTTTGGACTATAGTTGTTTTACATCCGGTAGCAGCTTGCTAGGCTTGCATTCAGATGTGCCTGTAGCCCTGTTTTTTGTTAACGGTGGCAATTTGTCAACTCAGGGGGACCGCCGGCTAAACGTGCCCTCCGAAGCACGGAGACTTGGTCATAAGAAAGTTTGACTCTCCCCGGGTTTGAACCCGGTACCCCGCATTCACATCCAACTGTGTTAGCTGCAAGGCAATGACTAAATTCTGTCTATTAGTTTTCAAGTTTTAAAAAAAGTTTTTCAGACAAAAAAAATGAGGTGATTAACGCGAGTTGACTCTCCCCTCTTGAGTTTCCCCTCGGAAGGCAATGGCAAATCACCGAGATGTAATCTGCCATGAATGCCTTTGTCAAAATGGTCATGACTCTTCTGTCAAAAAACTGTCTTAGTCATACTAAGAAAAATACAACTAAAAAGAAGAATAGGATACTTCTTGTAAATTCGTTTCTATGTATGCATAAATTTCGTTGTTTCATTATATGGATTGGTAACTTAAAATTGAATTTTATTGTGGCCTTTTGGTCAAAATTGTGTTGTATTTTGTTTCAGATCGATTGCATTGTAATGTGAATAGAACTGAGGACTCCCAAAATTATATTAAGTAGATTATTAGAAGTGCGGGAGGTTTGTTATCGTAGGATTTCTCTATTTCAATACGCTACATCCACCTTTATTTGCTTAATCGGATCTTTCGGCAACAATTTTCCTTTCTTCCTTCTTCGTTCCTCTGTAAGAACATCTAGCGAACACATCCTCCTCGACTTGAGTAGTCGGCACATTTATGAAGGGTGAACGATCGACGAGAAAATAAAATAGTGATAATATATTATTACTATTTTAATCTCAAAAAGTAACTCTTAGTAGCAAAGACATGTATATGAGTATAATATTGTTACCATCAAAAAAATGAAATGCTTTCCTAGAAAATGAAAGATCCAGAAGCAAAAGTTTATCAATTTGCCCCGCTTTCCTACTTAAATTTCAACGTTAGAACAAGACTTTACTGCCATTTTTAATGATACAACAAGTATAATAAACATTATAATTACATTAACACAGTGTTTCCCAAAGTGGGGTACGCGTACCCCTTAGGGTACGGGAAGAGTTTGATGGTGTTGGTGGTGAGAATTTTAATTTGCGTTTATGTAAAGTGACAAAAGAAAGACATCTGATGGATATAGGGTTAAAAAAGGGTAATTCAAAAAAATTTTCTTGACGAGGGGTTACAAAAATTACAGAAGGGTGTAACAATCCAATTGTTACATGGCTTCGCTAGTCTGGTTTTTCTCTATTTTCGTTTGTATTATTGGAACATTTTTATTTTTTAGTAATAATGTATTTTTAAGATATTGTTGTGGTATTTTGATCAATTAAGAGTGACAGCAAGCAAATAAAAGAGTAATTTGATTTTATTTAATTTTTAATTCAGTAGTCAGTTGATGTGACTGACAAGAAAGTGAAATTTGCATCAAAAACAAAAAAAGCCATCACATGTAACGAGTTATTACACATAAAACACGATTTTGAATTTATTTGTGAAATACAAAAATTTTGTAACATCCTGTAAGTGATTTTTGATTTTAAAAACAACAACGGATTCCTGCAAAATGAAAGTGTTAATATCAGTTTGGTGCGTACACGATTAACGACATTAGGTTACCTGTCAGTGGAACCATTTTAGCAAGCCAGGATGAAAAGATTCCCACCACAAAATCAAATTTTCGAAAACTGGGAAAGGGACAGAAATCAGCGAGCAGAAACACGGCAGTTCCTAAGTGACCTCCAAGCGGAGAAGAGTTCCCGGGTGAAGCTCAAGTAGAGCTCGATTTGAGTACACGTGAGGTCTCTTGAGAGAACTCAAATTAAGGAACTCAATTGCGATTCTTTGGTACAAAAATCCAAAGCATTAATTTACTTGATTAAGCGGAAGTAAATGAATAGTGGAGTCGTAAAGTTACGAAATTCCGGTAGTTTATAAAAAGTTGTGTATCGTGAACGTGAAATTAACTTCACATTTGGTGACGTATTTGTATTTGGAATACTGGCAGACGTGTGGAACATTCACAGCTTTGGACAGGTTGAAGCAGCTGGCGACTACTGGCAGGAGTTTCGACGCATGCATCCGGCAACACACGGAGTTTAATGGAATGTTATTAATGTGCAACAAGGTACAAAATTTGTTTTTTATTTTTAATGAATCTAAATTGTGAATCAACGATTTGTGTTGATTTTAGATTGATTAAAGGACTTTATTAAAATTGATAATTATAAATTATTTACATAATTACACCAATAATGAAATATCCAAATTTAGTTCCTAAAATCGAGGATTTAAATGTGATTTGGATGCTTTAATTATTACACATAAAATCACACATTGGTTTCAGACAAAATTATTGTCTAAGGTAATTTGATGCAAAGTTTTACTATTGATTTCCTTTTATTATTCAATAAATTATGTCTATAATGAACTACCCTTTTATTTCGTTCGTCGAACCTATCAGCTCTGAGGAAGAGAAAAACCCATCTCCGGCGTAACGTTAGTTTTTGGGGCTTTTGTGGGGTGATCATTCATTTAAGGGTGAATATCATAACAATATATTTGTTTGAGGTTTTCTGCTCTAGACAGACGGTAGAGCC
Source organism: Rhagonycha lutea (assembly GCA_958510855.1). Taxonomy (NCBI): domain Eukaryota; kingdom Metazoa; phylum Arthropoda; class Insecta; order Coleoptera; family Cantharidae; genus Rhagonycha; species Rhagonycha lutea. The sequence continues at coordinate 12,462,462 of OY294040.1, read as the reverse complement.
AATGAGAGGGCTCGAGATTTTAACGTGCAATTGCACAGAGCGCAAGCTCGAGGTTGAACACCAAGCTATGTACTACGACACACACAAATTTTAAAGTGACGAACAAAATTTCACAATTTTTAAAGAAATAAATGTGTTACCAGTTGAAACTGTGTTTCAAAACGTGCGCCATAATTTCCCACATATGGGCAAATGTTATTTTTCATGAGACAATTTTATAAGTCCATGATTTTTGAAATTGTTCAAAATCGTCTAACAGACGCTGGCTTTCGCCATTTTGGAACGCCAACTTTAAAGGCGAAAATCGAGTAATTGCAGTCAAGGGTAAATTTTTTTGCGACAATAAGTCGATGGAACCGACAGCTGTAGTAATCGAGAACTATCTAAGCCCTTTGGAAGGAAATTTTATAAAAATCGAATGTGCCAATCAACTTCAGTATTTCTTCAACGATTCTACAACTCTTTACGAAAGATTCAGTTTGTAGCTTTTTATGCTATAGAAGTCTAGTTACCACAGCTCACGTTATTTATAGTTTTCTATATATGTAATTCTGTTTGTAGTTTTCACCAACATACAAGCCGAACGATCGCTAGAGGTGCACCTACTGAGATCCCACGGACAAACATGTCATTTAATATTTTACCATCGAGCCGTAAGTAAATCTAGAATTGCTTACTATAGAATCTGTACTTTGCGTCAGTTGCTTAATGATAACTTTTCTGCTGGCTATTTCTTCGTCAATTCGAATACTATTGCATGTTGTGTCTAACACTAACCGTTTATACACTTCGTATACTAAAAGCCTTTTAACTGCTTTGAATCTTGTCTATGCTTTCAAGAACAAATTTGTAATCACGTTAACAAACGAAAATGTCAAACTGTGTATATATTTCTGTAAATTATCGTCAAATTTTATAAAAGTAGTGCTAAGCAAGAATTTTGTAATATATTTTTAATCTTTTATGTGTGACTCAAATTTTTCTTTTAACGTATGTTTATTCATATTTATTATTTGTATTTTCATAATAATTAAAAGCTATATCAAACACAGAATAGTTTTTTTAATCATTACTGGCGCCCTCCGGAATATTTCTAGTGGAGAAGAACCATTCACGAACGAACCCACGATACTCAATAACATCGAGAGTAGCCTTCAATCTCCGACACTGATTGAACACTATGAGCTAGCCGTTACGTACAGTCAATCTACGAACGTGAAAAGAGGCATCTCTTGCTATCCAGCCATTTGGCTTTATTTTAACGTGGCACAAGGGGTATACAGATGTCGAAAGTTTGAGAAATACTGCATTAACACATTCAATAAATCTTAATTATTTTAATAACTAGAAAATTGAAATCGATAATGATAAGATAATAATTATTCAAAAACAAAAGGTAAAATCAACTTTCACAAGTCCAAACAGGATAGAACAGTAGAAATTCAACACTACGAATTTAGCGGAGTCGTAAAAATGAATATAAGAAATGTATTGCAATGTATTATACCAGATGTACCATGAGAGTAAGTTTTATATAGCAATAGTTTATTGTATTCAGTATAAGATTCGTTGTTTTTATTACACAAAAGCATGTCACACTAAATTCTTTAAATATTGAGCTTAGAACACTTAATATTTTATTAAGCAGATATGTATTACACATCTAGAAAACGCTAGAGCGTTTAGAGTTCATGGGTGCAATATTAAATTTATTGTCGTATTCCAATTTGTCTGGACAGCTGAAGATTGTTTCGAAGCGAAATAAATATTTTTAATATGAGTATCATTAATTATTGCTTTCATGTTGATAATAAGTTTCTGACTTCCAAAAATGCACAAATGGACGTATTGTGCTTATTAAGATTGAAAAACCCATAGACGTTATACAGGGTGTCCCTAAACTTGCATGGCTGATAAGCCAGATCATGACTGATTTGAATATCAAAATAAGTGACCCCCCTCTTAAATACAGATTATTATTTTTTAAATGATTCCTATCTGAAAAATAATCCTATAAATTTCCTATAAAAATGAATATTCGTTGCTAATCTAGCAGTGAAAATAATACAACGCTACCTCCTCTACTATTAGTATTATACTATTATATTATGTAAATTAGGATAGCATATTTAGTATAGCATAATGTGAATTAAATCTACAATTTACGGATAAACCATTAAATTTGAGATAAACCCGCATGACTGAATTACACGCCAACAGTTTTTCCTTACCGATTGTACTTAATACTACATAGCAAACGCTACAGCTTAACGTTGAAACCACATTACGATACAATTAATTTGTGAGCAGTAAAAAATTGAAACCACAGCTATCAGATTCGTAATTCAACTCCCTCCATTACCACTACAACAAATTAACTTTACTAAGCTATGTATTGATTTAAACTTAATTCAATTAATTCAGTGTCTTTATGTTGTGATTGGATAGTTATTGGCACCTATGTAGTTCTTAGAGCATCATTAGTTCAAACCCCGGCCATGTTTAAATTACTTAATTGTTTCTGAACCCATATTAACAAGTCGGCCCTGTTGCTACAAAAAGAAAAATGATAAAGAAATACGAGAAAAGATACATAATAGGAATAAAATTGGGTTGGTTGTTGAAAATCAAAAAACAATACATGCGGCTTGAAGCACTATAATGTTTAACATTATTATGAAAGTTTCATGAACTAATCAAACCGGTGCAACAATTTTTATTACACTATAAACGAGCAATAAGAACTGAACTTTGGTAGTTCCAGTAATGCATTTAAGCTATGTGGAATTGTACAAATTTTATGTACTCCCCCGACATTATTTACGTGTTTGCTTTATTTATTTTTGTAGTGGAAAAAGGTTAAATTTTGAATTTGGAAAGGAAAAGCAAAAGTTGGGTCGTAAAAACTAAAACTCTAATTAATCTCAGGTAGTTAAAAGAATAAATCTGTATCGATGGATAATTCAGTTTAATATCAATAATGCAAATATTTGACAGTTATATCGAATTTTATACTCAAAAGTCTTATAAGTTAGCTTTATAATGCCCTTTCTTTAATAAATTCGTTTATAAATCCTTTGCTCGAAGCAGAAGGGAGGGCAAAATACCTACTTTAATATATTCGGAATGTCGATACAAAGACATTTTTTGTAGCTGATGTAGCTTGAAAATTTTAAGACTTTAGATATTTATGGGAAAAACTTTTTATGCGGGTTAACTTTTAAATAAAAGTTTTATACACACAAAGTTGAATATAATAATACACCTTATGCAGGTGGTTAATTTTTGTAGTAGCTCGTTATATTTTTATCGTAAATTTTAAAAATAGTAACTGTATTAATTGTAAGCATCAATTATGTACTCTGAATGTATGTAAAGTGAGTTACATATTTAATTTGTTGTACTAAATTAAAGGGTTCTCGCGTGGCAAAAAAAATTTTAAAAAGCGTCCGACAACAACTTGAAATAATTACAATCTACAATTTAACGTTTTGTTTACTAGAAACACGTAATTTTTCTAAAGTGTACATTTTTATTGGATTAAAATTTGCAATATCTGTCATGTCATCTATAAAATCAAGAAAGCTTTTTTGTGTAATTCAATTCTTTTAGTGTGACGGTTGTGGTAATGCACTTAGTGGTTACTTGTTTGAAAGAAATACAATGAAAAGTGAAGCTTGTTAATCGATATTTTCACTAATTGTATTCTGATGCTCTGATATGACTTTCGTATTAAATTTCAGAATTTGATTAACAGTCTATTAAATAACAGAGACGAGCTCAGCAGAGTGGCAAGTGTAAGTGACTACAAATCAAGTAGTCTTACGTTTGAATCTCCCTACAAAGCAAAGCAGCATCACAGAAACCAATAAATGGTCCGGTCCATATCTAGAATTAGTATAAATTCAAACAGTAACTAGAAAAAATTTAAACACTCAAAATCCTTAATATATTAAAATGTTGTTTCAAGTTTATTCGCGATTTTACTTACGATAGTGAGAATAAGTACAACTCATATTTCTATTTCATATTACTCATATTATATTAGTAATTAAAGTAAAACCAGCAATCGGAATGCAAATACATTATGTAATAATATTTATCTTTGTCACATTTGTAATTCTATTCATCAATTTAAATAACCAATTCTAGATATCTACTAAATTCAGATGGACGTCAGGTAAAGCCTTTGTTAATTTATTTCAACTGTACATAATAAAGCACTATATCAATCAACAAGTAATAGAGTGTTTACACAATACATTGAAACAATTACACTGAATTTTTGGGAAAAGTTTTGGTTTGGTTGCATTCTTTATTACAAGTTTACGGTAGTAATGAACATCTAGATCTGTTCGTAACGCATGAAGTTAGATTCAGTTAGTTCAGGATTGGTTTAAAATATACCTCAAAGTTTGGTTAATCAATTTTAAAGTATAACCTTGGTATTATATTTTATTTGTATGTATTGAAACTTTATTGTTTCTGAGTTATAAATGAAAGTTTTAAAAGTTTAATTCATTTGTATTAAAAGAATTGAAAAACAATGTCACAACTTTTGAAACAAATTTGTTACAAAATTTTAAATATTTATTTATTGGAAACGGAAAGAAAAGTATCATGCACTTCCGTGCAAATGATTTATTCATGTTGTTATTCACTGAGGTCGAAGAACAAAAATTTAAATAAATAAGAAAAACAATATAAATTAAAGTGAAATGCATAAATTGTTAAACTATATTAACTAAAAAAATTTATATTATGAATAAATCATATGCAACAACCCGCATGCTCTTTTTATCTTTACATTAGCAAACTCTTTTCTTTTCTAATTTTAAGTTTCAATAAAATGTTATCGACTTTCAGCTCTTATAGTGCAGGTCATATTATTGCTTCACAATTAATTTTAATTTCAAAATTATAAGGCTGTACCAAAATTGTTGTACATAATTTTTTTTCAGTCATTTCAAAATATTTATTATTAACAGCATAATATTTACTTGTTCAAGATCTTTATTTTAAGCTACGAGAGAGGCGCCTTAACAGAAAAATACCGGGTTTATAGGCATAAAAGGTACCAGTTTATTGATAACCCTTTGTAGGAAATATTTTAATTATCAAGTTATAACCTGTTAAAATTGTTTACCTAATTTTCTAAAAAAATAGAGGTATTAGAAAAATAAAAGAGGAATACAGTACAAAAAATTTCTAATATAAAAAGAAAAATTTGTCTTTTAAAACACTGTTCGTGGTAAATTGACCAACATAATCAATCCAATTAAGTGTTTTCTTGATCTTTACAGAAACATTACTCACCAAGGCAACAAATGTCCGTTATTCAATAGCTCACAAGTAAAGATAAAACTTTTATTTCATTGTCTATTAGAGAAATCTTGAACTTATATGTAATTTGTAAAGCAAATTAAACAAACTTTTGTTCACCTTTTGATCGAAATTTGTCAGTATTGAGAGAATAATCTTATAATTATCATAAAAAACGGCTTAATATGTTAATAATAATAATAATTATTGTTCCTATATATCAGATCTTAAAGTAACAATAACCTAACGTATGAGTTGAACATTATAGCCCTCATCACTGATGAGGCATCTTGGTTCTTGGCAGTTTTCAATACAACAGTATCGAAAACTAAACTAAACAAAAAGAAAACTAAACAAAACTTGACTTCACTGCAGTTATGCAATTTTGTGTGTATATTCAGAAAGGGTTGAAAATTTAAAAATGAAAAGAAAATTATTTTTAAAAGGAATTCAATTAATAAGCAGACAAACAATTAAAATGCGTTTTGCATACCCGAATGGGTTCTGTCCGGGTATTTAGAGGAAAGAGAAAAATTTTCTGAAGGTCGTGACTCGTGATATAATGTTTCATCGGTTTTGATAACGAATTAATATTTTGATTATGTTAATTAGAGCTTTTATATCAAACACACACATTTAATAAAAATTTAAAATATATCATGATTTTTCAAATATTGTAACTAAGTAAGTAAATGAAGTTTCGTTTCGACCATAATTTGAATGATTTCAAAAGTCGCGCATTTTGAAACCAATGAAAATTTACTTTAATTCTTTCCAACCAATGAAAGACGTCATTTAAAATGAAACTTTTTCACCCGTTGAAAAAGTTCTCGTCTTAATAAAAATTATCTCTATAGAATAGATATACCAGATTAACATTGATGTGGCTGTTCAGAGAGAATACGATCAACGTGAAGGCCATAGTTGTTCAGTCAACGGCTCACCCAGAAGAATTGTTACCAATCAGGTGCATGCATCTAATTCTTAAATTTTTTTTAAGTTTGTAAAGTTCTTCGATTGATAATAAATCAACAAACCAATCGCATACGCACTTAGAAATTCCACGGAGGTTGGGAATGAGAAGTTTTCTGGAAAATTATTATACTTTATGATATTTTTAAAATTCTTTCTTATTGAAAATTAATGTAGCTTTCAAGAAAGTGGTTTTGTAGCTTTGTTTCTATCCAGATCTAGTATATATTTTTTATGATTCTAAATCAATTATGTGATAAATAGAAGCTGTGAGCTTACGATTCATTTTATATAAAAGGTGGTCATTTTTCCCCAGTTTGTTAAACGATAATCACCTAAGGCGCCTTTTTGCTAGCGAACCTCTGATAGAAAATACCGGAAGATAATCTGTTGTATCAGTAAGACGGTGATATTGATCAGTTCATTGGTAATTCAGAACCTCTAAAAATTTAGTAAAAGTTACAAAGGCCACATTGCAGCATTTAAAACTTCAAAACAGATCAAATTTAATGGGTGTGGAAAATAGCAGTGCTATGAAGTATTCGAGTAACGTTTCATCTGGTGCTGCCCGTTTTCCGTATAATATCACGGTTCATCTGTTTTAATGAGAATTTCTAATTATCGCTATCTGCGTTTTAAATTGTATATGGGGACTTAGTAGTTTTTATATATTATTAAGGAATTTATAGTAGGTACATAATAATATAATGAAGAGCAAAAATTGTAGGAATCGAACGCATTTTATTCTAGTTGGTGAAATATTATGATGAAGTTGCGTTGTTTTTATAATTTTATTATATTTGAATTTGTGCGTGTTTCTTACATCAGTTTACCCGCTTCCGTGAACCCAACTCTAAATAAATTTTCCTTTATTTCATTACGTAAAATTTTTATCTGTAATATTTTTAAGTTAATAGTTTCAACTTTCATCAGTTTTGGATATTATTTTCATACGGGTAGCAAGTATCCACTTTAATGTTGAAGTAAAGCGTTTTTGTTAAATTTATGTTGCTGCTTATATCAGATTAAATCAGTTGTTGCTATTTTTTAAATGTAACAGCAAAATCTTACAAAAAAGTTAAATTGAAAATTTCATCTCGCATATGTAGGATTCTGATTGTATCTCGAAGTTAGATACGTTAAAATGCATATTTTATTGGAAGATGCAAAGGTGGTGGCCCCAGTTTAGGCAATAGTTAGTAAGGTTATGTTGAATAGTTCACGAATGAGTGAGGTTATGTCGGCTAAAAGATTTTGTTTGTTAATAAATATATCAATATTCGAATAATATCAGCCCCCCCTCCCGGGGTATTAACGGTTTTATTGTTTAAAAACATTTTTATATCTAAATTTTTGTTTTATTGAAACATAAAATCCCAATTACTTGGGAACAGAATCCTTGGCGTCTTCAGATTTAACGTGTAATAGGTTCTTTAAAATTTAAATGTGACCCTTAACCAGCAGCGAGACAAGTGAACGATAAACATGATAAAAGGTTTCATTACTGTGAAGTAACTACAAAGTTGAAGTCTACCACAGTTGGTGCTTGTATTATGAAAGTTTGAAAAATATCGAATTAATTTTAAAATCCATCTCGTTAATTTAAAAGTTAATTACATATACTCGTACGAAGTATTTAATAAACGTTTATCCAAATGAAAACCATTCAAAAGTAATAATTAAATTTTAAATTAATTTTAACCTTTAATATACACATATTACATTATGACAGCAGCACTAGCAAAATGCCACTGTTTCTAATAAATAATTCTTGTTCATATTTTATTGAAAGTCATGAGTGGATTCTCGAGCTAAGTGTCACATATCCAAAATAAGAAATGTAGGGGTACAAATTAAAAAACCTCTTAACTAAGGAGTGAATCTTTCATAACTTCGTAAGACATTATCGGAAGTGCTCAATCATCAAAAAAATATGTTAAAAATGATGGAAAACTTCATAAAACACAACCACCATTTCAGTTTGAGTGTAGTTAGTAATAAAATGTTATGGTATAAAGTAAAAAGTAAACTTTCTCAAGTAATAATAAATTAATATAAAGTTGGTTTATAAAAATAACTTTTCAATAAAAATATTATTATTATTATAAAGACGTAAAATTAAAAGATGTAATAAGACTTACGACATAGTAAACTTTTGCAAGTCGATATAATTTACTAGGAGCTTTAGTGATGTGACAGTTTTTGAAAACATGCAACCAACGATATTTGTCTCAGATGCCACCCCGTCATATGAAGTTTTTTGATCTTTATCCGCGTCAACAGCCTTTTATCAACTTGTTGTCGTTCCCACTTCATTTTTCACGATCCACGTCATTTGTCAGTAAGTTGGTGAACACCGTAATGAGTTTGAAAACAAGGGACAGGCGTGACAGCAAACCATAAAAAGTGCTCGGTCCAGTTTTGCGGTAAACCAAGTCGTATCTCTTTGTCTTTGTCTTTTTTCTTTCGGTTACTTCTAAAATAAACTTAGTTCAAACAAAACTTGGGCGAGCGAAAGAGAATGACAGTAAAAAAGGAAGTGCACGCGTTTGTCTCAATGCTATTCATCTTTTTACTGCCTTTCGAACAAAAGAACTCGATTGTCGTTTGAGGAACGACCTTCATTAGCGTTGTATAACGACCGAAACATTGCCACCCTGAAAGCTTTGTCGTTCCACTGCCATTTAGTCAATTGACTTGTTTGTGAAACTTCCTCGAACTGCGGGAGATGTTGAAGCAATGAGAACAACTTCATCCAGCTTCTTGATATAAGGCACGCGGAATAATCATCCCCGATTAGCGCTGTAGGTCTTCCAGTCACGACCTCGTGATTTAACTCTAACCTACTTTACCAACCGGCGTCTTAATTAGAAATTACATCTTGTTTAGATTCGATTAAAGTCGGTGCTGCGTCTCTACTTATTAAAGCTAACGAGTCAAAACGCTATTCACTTTCTCAAAAACTAATTGCATAGACAAACAAAAACGCACGCCGTTTTTTTAAAGAAATTACTTTGATTATTAAAATTAACCACTATATTTAATAACTGAGCGTTAGAATTTGATAACTTTATTATTGCATTGCTATAAAATTCGATGCGAGTTTGGCTTAAAAGAATAGAAGCAGCGTTAGCGTTGTTCTCAGCTCGAAATTCTAGAGCGTTCAATCTCAGTCACTTCCTTGATCTTAACGCGACTCATCTCTCTTACCCTAATACAGAGTTTTATCTTTCCAAATCACACAATCCTCGCCTCCAAATAGCTTTATTTACTTACCAGAATATCTATACTACTAAGAGAGTTTTTCCGCGTAGGGTGTTTATGTGGAAACAAATTACAGGCTGAAGTGCTTCTTGTTACTATTATTTGTGAGTTAAGCATCGGGCGTGCGGATATCTTCTCCACCGGGTACCGCTGGTAGTTACGAGTCGCCGAGCATCAACGCATTACGTTAAATGTCTTCACGGGTTATCAAACATACTATATATGTCGCCTGAGTAGCTTGTTTCTCTCCTCGTATGTTTTGATAACATCAGCAATTGAATTTTTGGCGAATATCTCGTCGTCTCGTGTTGCTTAAGGCAAATACGAGTCTATTTTACATTTCACTATCTTAACGACTTTCCTAAATCAACAAAAACGCATTTTCGGAAATGTAATTTTCAAATAAACACCTTTTTAGTTATCTTGAGAAATAATTTAAATATCATCGATTAACTCGGCGCCTCTACAAAATTTGTCATCATCGAAGGCGCAGTCATAATTTACGTGTAGATAGACTAGAAATAAGAACTTGACGATTCTAAAAGCGAGTTGTTCTAAGCTTCGGCTATAAAGAAAGAACACATCAAACAATGGTCTCAAAGTTGAATTAGTTGCGTTCGAGCAGAGAATTTTGAACGATAATCTAACTAAAGAAGTTGAAGAAGGAGATAGACAAACACGTCGGTAATGGTGACGCCGTATGAATACCAAATGAAAATTCGTCGACCGCCTTACATAACTTTTGCAATGTAACATTAGGATTTATAAAAAATTTATATTATAACTATCTAATATTTTATGTCCAAACTTTACGCAAAAAATATTTATCTCAATAATTTTTATTTTATATGTATTACTATTAAAGTTTAAATATAATGTAAGCACTAAGAACAATTATAGCATTATATGGATTATACTAGCAAATTTAATGCGGTTTCCAGACTAAAATAAATTAAACTGAACAGCATTTGAATATAATTCAGAAGATGGAATATTATCAACTTTAATTTCTTAAAAGTTGTGGCAGATGCAATAGTTTCTCAATAAAAACACTGATACACGATCAAAAATAGATATTTTTCATAATTTACAAAACCCCGAAGAAGCATAGATTTCTCGAATTACAACAACCCATATAACTTTGCAGGTGAACTTAAAATAACCAGGATGGCAGTTGTTCTCCTAATACACTCCAACTTAAATGGCTCAAAATTAAAGCAGACGGATTCGCAAGATTCTAACTTAAAAACAGGCAACTGCAGCCCCTATTAACTGAATCTAATCTACTGCTTTGTACATTATTTTTATCAGCAATTTACGTCTTCAAAAACTTCCTTCGAATTGGTAAATTGTTAGGAAACCACTCATCCTTTACTTGGGTTAATTATTTATCTTCTCTGCCTAATCATAGTTTCTAACTGAAAGTAATCCTTTAGAGCACTCTACCGCATTACCTTCGGTGCATTTTCGATGTGTACGAGAAACATCGTCTAATTACCATTTAGTGATTTTACTGATGAACCTATTTAAATGATTAAAGATTTCACTTCAGCAGCATGGTATTTTGAAAAATATTTTCTCTCAGTTTATGATCGTCAAAATTTTATACAACTTACCAACATTAGATTAAGAAGACCATTAAGAGGCGGTCGGAGCATAACAGTTAAGTACGTTGACGGTTGACTCGAAATGCCCGGTTCGATTCCGGATAAAGTAAAAACTTTATTCTGGCCGTCTCTATGCAGAAGGGAGAGGGACCCCCACTGTATACGTACCTTGTCCCAAGAAAGCAACATTCGCAAATGATAAGCAATTGTTTATCATGAATGCTGCCACGATGCCCGAATACGAGCATACCGATCAAGAAAAAGAAACATTAGACATTTGGATGAAAAACGAAACAATTTTTAAATTTTTTTAATTAGTAGTAGCTGTACTTTATTGTATACAAAAAGAATTGAAGATAGCAGGGAAAAGCTGTAGATCTTGTTTATGGGAAACTACCACTTGAATGAAAAACGGCAGTGATTACCAAAAAGCTTTATGGGGTATAATCCAAACGAAAGAAAAAACAAGTTTAGTTTAGACTTATTTGATACAGCATTGAGATTACAATTAACAGATCTTGCTGACCAGCAAAAGCGCTTAGGAATTACTTGAGTTGATTAGTGCGAAAGGCGTAACTTGGAACATATTTTCGCATAAATATTCATAATTATAAAATTTTAATTCTGATAATAATAATCATTAAAATAATAAGCATGCACCCCAAAAATAGGACAATTACCAAGGTTCGATCTATCATATTAAATATCAAGAGTGTAAGCTTCTGGTAATTGGAACTTGCAAGTGTAGTAATCGGCAATAAATATGATATTAGAAACATGATTACAATAAACTAATTAAATAAAATATGTCAGTGAAAAACTAATGACATAAATTGAAACACCTCTGCAAGAGTCAATTACCAAGAAGGAAATTAATCAGAAAATTATGTAAGAATGTTTAGTTGAACTTGCAACGAGGAAAAACCTGGGGTATACTGACTAAGAAGAAGAGGTGCGGGAATGTATCTAAATAGGAAGCTGGTGGGAAATTTGAAAGTTAGCTGCAATATTAGATAATATATTATTATTAGTTACCCAAATTTCCGTGTAGTTTTATGTTGAGTGAAATAAAATGCTACAGTACTGAGTAATTTAAATTTACGCTCCAAGATTTTTGTGGACAATATTGTTTCCAAATTTATAACTTCTGCACTAAACTTTGCAAAGTCAATAATAAGGATAAAGTCATTATTGTTTATCGATATAGTAGTTTATGATTTTAAGAGTTTATGGCGTAGAAATTGACGTTATTAAAAGATTTTCTTTTGAAAAAACAAATATAGTAATTTTTATTACAATTTAATTTCTTTACTTTGTGAAAAGCAAAATAGAGAAATTATGTTAAAATGTCATTAACCCTTCACTGCATGACTTTTTTTGTGCCTTAAAAAAAATATTTTTGTGTTTATTGTGGTTTCCTGATGTACGGAAAAATATTTAAAAAAATATTTCTTGTAACTAAATTTTTATTATCGATTAAAAGTATGTTAATTTTTCATTTTTTGAATAAGTATACTACAAATTCAGTAGATATATCTACTGAATTTTTTCTTTTGCACTAATTTACAAATAAATTAAATAAATGTGTTAATCAATACCTTTCTAAACTAAATATCACTTCACAACAATAAAAAAAACAATTTAAAACGAAAATAATTAATAAATCAATACGGAGTAACAAGCAATCACACTAGATGCACGAATACGAATAAGTAATCTGCTGAAATCTGCTTATCTTTTGAAATTTATACCTTTTGCACGTGCTAGCAAGAATCCCACATATATCGTCGCATTGTTTCAAAAAAAAGTTCAAATAAATGCAAAATTTTAAATTTTTTTTACTTTTTCTTTTCTTTTAGCTTTTTAGCAAAATATCTTGCTCTAATTTCAAAATTTGAAAACTCCTTCGTTCACAGTCGCAAATACTTAAAGATACATTGGGTGTAGAATTTCACAAAAAAACCTACATAATAAATTATTTGCAATGTGAATCGCCTCTACCATTGATAGTAGTTCAGAAGGTACAGGAAAACTACAGTTTTATTCCTTGTCACGCTGTTGAAATCCAAAATTTTTTTATTAAATAAATTTACACTGTAACTGTTTTTTAAGGTATCATGTGGTATTGAGAGACTTGAATTGGCGCCCAACGTGAGGCCATCTGAGTATTTTACTTTTGGTGAAGGAAAAATCGGACAAAATTTATTGATTTGAACTAAACAAGAATGAACTCAAATTGGAATTAATTGCATTTATCAAGAAACATTTAAAAATACTTTCATATTAATTGGAATACAATAAAAATTATATTATTAGGTCATATAATTTCCAACAACATTTGTTTTCAAAAATACACATTTCGAGGGGGAATTATTATTTTTAAAAGTGTTATCTCTCTATTTGACAGAAAACCGGAAAGGAAAAGTTTTGTTTAATATTATTATACTTGTGGCAGGTCATGCATAATTCAAATGAATTCAAATCTAGTAATTCAAAATAAAAAAAAGAATGTTATGTTAATATGCAAATGCAAATTATTGTTAATTAAACAATTATTTTTTATGAGTTGTTATTCGGCAAATTTTCAGCTGGAAAATTTGTAAACATTAAACGAAACAATTCCATTGTATAAAATAAATATTTATTATGTTGTTAAACGCCAAGTAAACAGTTAGTCCTTTAGTTCCTATTGAGAAATACCATAGACATCTCAGTGATTTTTACCAAATTTATTATAAAGATCCTATTTGAGTTCTAAAAAGAAATTATTTATATTATATGTGACCTGGACTATGAAAAGGGGGCTTAGGTGTCAAAAAATTATTTTCCATTTTTTGCCGATTCGGATAGAGTATGAGACGCTCTTTCAGATGATGAAAACCAGAAAGTCATAATTTGTGAAATAACGCAGATAAACGGGAAAAACTAGCGAAACTGATGCAACGAACTGTTACCTTTAACTGCTGTTTTTTTCGATAGCTTGATTTCGCACGTAAGCTCCCTTTTCATAGACCAGGTCACATATACCTACCTTTGCTATTTCACGTTTTTAATAATAATTGGCGAGAAAATTCCAATTATTGCAAGGATTCATTGAGTGAAAAAATTACTTTTCTCACACAAATTAATGTCAGGTTAATATTATGAGAAGAAACTAGAAATTTAAGTTTCATAAACAAGGGAAATATGGGAGTTGATTTGTGGAAATTTTGGAGGGGGTTATGTCATGATATTTTATATGACTAAAGGAGGGGTGCTTAGTCTTATACCAAATATTTTAAACAATTTATGTTAAATAATGATGAGAAGAAGTTACGGAATATGACAAGAGTGGTTACTCGAGTCGTTGAGGTTTGTGAATTGACAGGATCTACACAATTAATATTGTTATTCGCCAGGTGAAGGTCAAGCGAGCAGCGTTTCCAATATACTCCGAAAACTATCATACTAAGCTTAGCTACTGAAGTACTTTTAAGTACATTAGACATAATTTTTAACTTTTATTTACTTTAAAGTTTAGCTTGTAATTAATCAAAGTACCATCTATCCAGAAAACAATAAGAGCAGTCGTTTTATTAATTTACCATTAAAATATTCATTAATCCAATTGCATTGGTTCTTAAAATATGTAGAAGTAAACTAATTTAATAAAGAAAAATGTGTTTAAGTTCATTTTAGTCAACTACTTCAGTGAGGTAATTTATTTCTTTGAACTTCTTGAGAAAGAGAAAGAAAACTCATAACTGTAATGAACGAATACAGCTGCAATTTTGAAATACTTTTTAATTAAAATTTAAATAAAAAGTTACTTAATAAATAAAATGATTATAAATATTCTCTTACACTTTGCTAAAAATATGCAGTGTATAGATTTATACCTCGAGAATTATCCAAAATGCTGGGTGATTTATTTTTGCACCTGAGACAAAACATTCATCACTAGGTCAGTTGCCAGCGATCGTCGTACCTATATAAATAATCTTCATTCGAGATAATACTGCTACATTCGAATTTCCCAGCAATTGAAATAATATCTGAAAGTTTGCTGATTAAAAGAGTTAGCCGAAATTTGCACTTACTGAATGTGTTTAATGTGGCGTATTTGATGAGATTGCAAATCGATCAAATACCTACACAGAATGCACAATAAAGCTTACCTACTCGATTTTTATAACCAATATTTTAAAATTACTGGAATTCTAAAACAATTTGTTACTTTTACATTGAAGTGAAATTCCAGCAAGTCAATATAATTACATTAAATCAAGTTAGTTGTAATCTTATAAAAAAACTTCTCTAGACTGAAGCATCAAATATAAACTTCCGACAAGAGTAGAGCGATAAAAAATGTAGTACTGGCAAGTTTATATTGTATAAAGAAATAGTTGGTTTTGATGTCTCTAGAGAGTTGAGGTTCTTGAAGGATCCGTCGTCCATTGGTATGGATCATTCAAGTAAACTTGTGTTTTTCTTTACCGCTGGTTTCCGCAACTAATCTACATTTTTACGTATTGAACGTTAAAAATATATTAAGGTTAAGAATTTTCTGGGATACGTAATCAACACAAAAGAACAACATTTAATTACAAAGAAATGTATTACTAAAACAACATGCTCAACCTGAATTGTAGTATTTTCTTTAGTTTCTTTTCTCCAACACGCCAGAAAGTTTGCTTAAGAAAATGCTATTAGCATATTGCATCTTGGCAAACTCAAGTAGGTACATGAAAACTTTTCTTTATTTACTTCTGACTTGTATATTTCTTTACGTAAGAAAAACTTGCTTGTTGCAAAATTTGAATTACATTTACTTGTTTTGCTATAAATATACATTTAACACAAAACACAAAATGAATTCTTAGCTTCCTTTCTAACATCAACATATTCTTGCATATTTTCCCGTGAATAGGAAAGCTGAACCGTTTCAAAATATTTACTTTGTAGTTGAAAAATATATTTTAACACGGAAGTAAATCAACTTAATTGAAAATAATACTAAACATTCGTGACCACAAAATACTAGAATGGGTGACCGCTCTGAGAACAGCGCTCAATTAGCCAGATTAAACGAGAGATTTCCTAAAGATTGTTATTTCGAACCAAACATTGTGAGTAAGTTGCATTACAATTTTGGTTGCAGTTTTAACTTTTGAAATTTTATTTGTAACGGCTCATTTTAATTCAATTTGAACAACTTGTTAATTTTATCTTTAAATTACTAATAAATGTAATATTCACAAAAATATTTACTGATTTACTCAAATTATTAGAGCTCGAAACGCAAATTTTGAAATATTACAGTTTTACAAAACATCATTAACAATTTACACTGTAGAGTTTTATTGCTGATTCTACAGAGGAAGTTGACACAGTTCAATTATTTTGGACACCCGCCCACTTGGAATTCCCCTCGATGTAATTTAGTTTACAAGATGAGTAAACTTTTGTTAATTCATTCCTTTTTATTTTAATTTATTTTTTGTTCCATGATTCCATGAGATTATTTTGTAGGTTAATATTTATTTCATTTTGATCGAAATGGTATATGGCATTTCAAATGTTAGTTTTCACTAACAAATTGTAATTAATAAATTAAATGTTAAATTTAGAAAGTAACGCGAGACGATGTACGCTATCATTTTTGACAAAACAAAAAATTGAGACAGATAAGAAAACTAATTGAAGCTCTCAACATCCCAACCATCTCCAAAACTGCAATATTTTTTAGAATATTTTAAATATTTAATTTAAAATTTGCACGACATTTCGGTTCTTCTAAATTTATTGTGACGTTATTTAATGGTTTTTAAAAAATTCTAATTTTGGTGGGTCGTTCCCTTCTATTTATTGACACTCTATAGAAACTGTTGAATACCCAACCTACGTAATTAAATCAGGAAACTCTTGAAATGCGATTTAAGCTTTAAAATAATTTTTTAACTTGATAATTTGTAACAAATTTTTGTATGTGTTATTTAATTCCTCCTTGAATTACATTTTAAATATTCCTAAATGCAGTCCTGCATTTTTAGTTGCATTCAATATTTGATTCCATGCATTTGATACAGATATATTGCAAATAAATGCTTATAGCGCTTGCTTAAAGAGATTGAGTCTGCTAGCTTCGACGATTTCTAACGTAAGTTATGTCGTCTCAACGATTTTGTTAAGTGCTGTTAGTTTACTTGGACAAATAATTTTTTGGCCCGACGTCACTATTTTTTCGTGCCAAGTTGTTTAAAACAATTAGTCCGACAGTTGTTTAGTGTTTTTGAGCTCCTGTGTAAACATCTGAAGTCGAGCAAAGGTGATAAGAGAGACTCTTTTATGCGCAAACTACTAACGCAATTTTTGGTACATAATACGACGATTTCCGATCCCTACGGTTGGCAACATCCTTTGTGTTGTTGTTTTTGACACACTAGAAAATCTTAACCTTCGAACATCGTTATCTTCTGATAACTCTTATTATTATCTTTTGAGATCGTTATCTCCAGCATCAGCTCTCTCACGGTCCACCAGCCAACATCAGATCTGCAAGCTATGTTTTGTGTCGCGGAAGTCGATCAAGTGTCTCCTGTGTAAAATTAACAAGTGTTCCAGATTTTTATCTTTCGAAGCAAGTAATTTTATTCTTTCCTAGTCGTTTGACCGATGTGTATTTCATTCTATGGTAACCCATAGAGCTTACTGTTTTGTTTTAGGCGCTTGCAATTATTCATTTGCTAATGTGTTTATGTTTTACACAGTAATTTACGTTGTAATTATTGAGATTGTTAAAGTATCTCTCAAATTATTTTTTTCAATTAAAGCACTTCATTACAATTTGTGTTTCTTTGAGTTTCCCCAAGCTACTGTCTTTTTTTCAGAATCCACGGCCCAGCCTTCGCACAAATCGTGAGCTAGCCTATTAACATCGTAGTTATAACCCTCCGGCAGTCGCGTCGAGGAACAGAGGTCCGCACTTTGATAAAATGTGATTTTGTTTACATAGTCTTCAGCATCATTATATCGAATGATGTTCTTAGGTATGGTTTCCTGACTATGGTAGGCAAAATTTGATATCAACATCACCCGACTAGAAAATTACCTTCAGTATGTTATCAGTCTTTGATGTCTGATATGCAACATAATCTCACAAAACAACTGATATCTCATTATGCGGACCTAAGGACCACGGCGCGACTGCTCTAAGGAAAATAAAAGGCGCGACTGCCGCAGGGTTAAACAAACTGGAGAGGTTTCCTCCAGATTTTGACGGACTCTGGTTTCTATTTGGGTCAATTTTAAAAAATCTAAAATAGTTTTTCTTTCTAAGAGTCGAAGCCGAGTAAATCGAGTACAAAAACCCAGCTCCATAGTTTGCTATTTATTTCGTTGTATTTTCTCAATTAATGTAATATAACCGAGGACAAACGAAGCTGGTATTTCAATAAAAACATACAAGCCGGTAAGCAGGTTTCGGTGACCACTATGTATGCAGATATAATCGTAGTTATTAGGGATCGATCAAGAGATTCAAAATTAAATCCATTATAACTAAGAAACCAACAACGACAGACATGTTTCGATCTGATCTCATCAGCAGGTGTATAGTTCTGAAGTTTAGTTATAATTAATTTTGATTGTTTACCTTATATATTTATTTTATTTATCAAACACACTGCATTGTCCAATAAGCTCAGAGTTATCCAATTAAATTCGAATCAATATTTCACGCAATAACTATAGGAACAACCTCTGGATTCTGGATTCATTGTGGAGGTTTAAGTAAATTCACATGCACTTATCCATCAAATTTGGGTCCATGTACTACCTCTGGTTTTCAACTCCACCCCAATCTGGTCACTTCTCAAGTCATCTTAACTGCAGGATGAACTTCAGGATCTTGGCAAGACAAGTTGTATTGATTCTGGCCAAATCGGGCCAGAAATTCTCCGAAATGGATCCTCTCATCGAAGTCAACGGCATACAGTGACAATGTATGTATAACAAGGTAAGTTCAGCTGTTTCTTTCTCTTTGTTACATCCACGACATAGAATCATCAGAATACCCCATCGTGTGAGGTGTTATTTAATCTTAAATGTCCAGTCGAAGTTTCTGCAATTGTCCGCAGATTGACTCTGGATAGCTTCAGATAATCTAACATGTCTCCACCAAGGTACACATTACACATATTGCAACTTTTGTGTGGTTGCATTCATGGGTTGCGTCAAATTCTGCAGAATATATTTCTACACTTGATTCAGCATTATTTTTGAAGCCATCCGAGTATTTATAGACGTATGTCTTATTCGAATGTTTCATTTGCATTTAACAGGAGGTCGTACTTCCTGTCAGTTACGCATTTAGGATTTTGTCGGATTTATGATAAAATGTATTAGATGGGGTGAGTTAATTTTCAATTGCTATACATATATATTTTTAACTTTGCGTAGGTTTCTTTTCTTTATTATGAAAGTTCTTAAAAAGTTAAAAAGTGTGTACACCGTCTTCGCTCTCCTCTAGTATTCTTTATATCCCAAAAATCATTTTATTTATATTTTACTACCACAGAAACATAAATTTCAATACTTAAAGACGCACACTAACTTCATGAATCTCATCTCACAGATATTAAAAAATTAGTATAAACACAAATAAAATTTAAAATATGAAGATTTTTAAGATTCTCCACGCTATAAATAATTAAAAATTTAATAATTCTTCTCGTCTATGTAAAAGACAATAAAAATTTATTTTAAAGGAATATTTAGAGAATTTTTATTAGTAATATTTTTAATCTGAACGTTTTATGAAGAAGGTAATTAAAGTTTTAATTTTACCTTGAAAATCAAAATTGAGTAGTTAAGGAATAACATAAAAACTTCCTTTACAGTTATTTTTTGTAGCTCAATCGTAAACTCAGGATGAACTAGGTTATAGTGTAGCCCTCGTTTCTTTTATTTAGCACACCCAATTTAGTTACTTTGTAAAAATCAGTGGCGTAACTACAAAACAAAATAAATAATAATAAATTGTAAACTTTTATTTTTATTTATTCGAACCATAAATTTTATTCTTGTAGTATTTACGTCTGAGATGTCCTCTTTAATCTGGAAAATGATGAAATAATCGAGGAAAGAAATCCCATTATATTGTTGTATTATTTTAACAAAATCATTCACTAGGCTTTCGCCAGTATTGCAACTCCGAATGAAAAATTATGAACGTAAAATGAAATCACTTTTTAAAATTGCAAATTATTCAACCATCGAACAAGAATAAATATTTACTTTAGTTTCTGTTTCGTAAATTAACTTTTATATTTAGAAAAAAAATATCTTCACTTTATCTTATAATTTTAAAATTTTTATAAAATTGTTTCGAGAGTTTTCGAGAGTTTGAAAATCAGCAATGATGCTTCGTTAACCAATATTCTCCATAGTTTACTCTTTTATAGTAAGTTTCCCTTTTCAAACCGACATTATCCACTTTTTGATTGCAACAAAATTTTAATAAGATCGGTTTTATTAAAAAATAATATGGAAGCTACAAGATAATATAAGAAAACTTTTAAAAAATATTCGATTTAAAATTTCTTTATTTTAGTTACCTAAAAACGTGAGTTAGTTTTTAAAATATCGATCTGCTATTATCTGATCAGAAATTATTGAATCGGGTCGTATCTTTATTTGATTTTCTTTTCCTTCGTCCAATAGAATTACGACTTTGCGACTGCTTTTTAGTAACTGACTGCTATAACATACAAAATTAGATGAAATAAAGAACAAAAAATGAAAGTCGTTTCTGTGCTTAAAGAATCTACTTTGACATTACTCGCTCCTGTTTTGCTAGAGATGGAACTTAGAAAACGAAAAGTGGGTTTTGACCGAGTTATGTTCGTGCTTCGCGTTCTTACAAAATTCCTAAACCATCCTCGTTTTGTACCTCACTATTAGTTTGTTGACTAAACTTTATTTAGGTAGTAGGTTGTATTATTTTAATGAAGAATTACCTATTTACCTCCATGGAGGTTTTATTGGTAATGAGGATTTTATCTGAAAATTATGATTAATCATTTGTTTATCGCAAAGAAATCGCAAAATAATTAAATCACGGAATTTTGCGACTATTAATTGCATGTATAACTAGAAGTAATTTTTTATTTGAACTATAAACAGCAAGAAACTAATCTGAATCATGATAATCCAATCAGAATATTTACATACATCCCCTTCAGCTAATAACAGAACCTGTCCGAAGCAAAACACACCTGTATCAATAAATTATTATTGTTGGAATTTCGTCTCACATTCACGAAGGGTTTGCAATAAGTTAAGCAAGTTTTGTTGAAAGTTACGTAGTTGTCAACATTATTTAAAGTTGGAAACTTAAAATATCAAAAAAAAAACGTGAAAAAGAAAATTAAATAAAGGAATACACGAAGGGATTCCAGGATGTCACAGGCACGTGACCTCGTCAACGCGTGTTACCCGTCCAATATGCATAAATAGCGAATGGACAGTCCAGCGGTCGCAAACTTCATGCATTATTCTAGCGAGACAAGAGATGCCTCACCATCTGCAAAGCTTCTATGATGGAAATTAGCACAATTCAAATTATACATCGAACTAATTCCGTTTTCACATTTCGGATATACAGGCAGCGAACC
The DNA here is from genome assembly GCA_958510855.1 of Rhagonycha lutea. Classification (NCBI taxonomy): domain Eukaryota; kingdom Metazoa; phylum Arthropoda; class Insecta; order Coleoptera; family Cantharidae; genus Rhagonycha; species Rhagonycha lutea. Next base: position 12,440,642 of record OY294040.1, on the reverse strand, counting down.
TGACATAATCCGTATAGCCGTAAGCCTCGGAATCAAATAATCTCAGATCCAAATGTACAAGTACCTTACCGGCTGGAAAAGATTGCTCTTGTAAATATCTTATGGGCTATTCGCAGTCGCAAAATGCCAGCTCTACTTTCCAATTCAATCTTAAGCGTTTCATTGCTTTTTCTATATCCGCGTTTGTAACAGAAGAAATATCCTCTCCTACCTTTGCTTATGCATACGCAAATCACGACAATTGAAACAAAAAGCACTCCCAAGTTCTCAAACAAATAAATCAGAACTAGATTACCTTTTTTGTGATCTACATAACTAATTATTTTAGAATTATTTAATTAGTTAGATACTACATCATGGACAATAGCGCACATGTGGCTCGCTTTAGTATAACCGCACTTGGTTGGGAAAATCAATTTCCTGAAAGTCTGCAGTGTGGCGAAATGTAACCGCATGCATCGAAAAGCCACTTTGCGATTTTGTAACGGATACTAACTTATTTTTAAAATACGAGTAGCGCTTCTCCCTAAGATACAACTTTCTGTTAAGTTACACTATGGAAGGATTTTTTAATGGCTAATTTATATAAAACTTGTTACATAAATCTTCGAGATTCATGTTTATATTTCAATAACTTACGCTTCATCGATTTTTATCCGGCAAATTGGAAAAAGCATTTAAAAAGACGTCACTTGGAGTCGGTTGAATATATTTTAGTGAATAGAACGACGACTCGAGAAATTTCACAAGACTTCAAAAACTCTTTCCTGTTAAAGTAATATTGCTGACAAAAGTGAATATTTCTTTTTCATGAAACTATTTACTCGATCACAATTATTATTTGCCTGGAATTTAAATAAACTATATTAGGTTCAAATCTTGCCCATCAGTGCCCCTGCAATTTATATACATTTTCCTTTCAGCTAAAACCATAAACCAGGAAATAATAAATATTTATTAATTTTTTATGTTCTATTACCAATAAAAGAGATTAATTTCAGATGTCTAAAGCTGTCGTATAACTTGGGGTCTTCAACGAGGCAACTAGGGTGCCTCCCCGAACTTAAGACGCCCCAATACAGTTATACTTGTTTGCGCTATTAACTTACTTTTTAGAAAATGAAGTAGCTGGGATAAAATCAGGGTTGATGCTAGAGTTTCTGTGTCTAAAAGCAATTTATTTCTAGGTTTTCTTTCTTCCTTTATAAATTTTAATTAAAATTGGACAGAGTACTCAAATGATACAGAATGTTTCATCGCATTTCTTAAATATTACATCCAACGATAAGAATGATTTATTGTGAGGTACCAACCCTTTTATATAATTAAGATCGGCGATCGTAAAATGAGTTTATTAATTTTTCAACCGCAGTGCACGGTTTTGAAAGTAACACTTCAAATTAAGAGAATCATTAGATTAGACCATACGGGAATTCTTCCCTTAATCTTTTTTAAAAATAGCTAACAGTATTACAAGGAACAAAGATGGGGGGTGATATTCGCAAAAATATTGTTTACAACTCAGAATAACCAATTTTTGAAATTTATTTAAAATATTAGGTGAAACTTCTGTAACATTCACAATGTTAGTTTTATAGTTCAATTTATGAGTTAAAATTAGTGTCACGTGTAATTAATTTTATTGAAACTGTGAATCGTCATTCCTGCTGTTCCAACGTCAGGTTAGAATTATATTATTGTTAAGAAGTTCTAAACTTTTATTTAAGAGTATCGCTATTTAATTAATAAGAATTTTTTACCAAATTTCAGCTGTTGTCTTTTAGGTGTGCAAATAATTTATTTCGTGCTGTGCTCTCTGACGTAATCTATTTTAACCGCTACAAATTACTACTCGATTATATGCCGCTAGTTTTGATTATAATTGATAAAATATTCTCTTGGAAATGCGAATAGATCTGGTGTAGTCGTATGGGTTGTTTGCTATTTAATGCGAGTAATTATTGCTTTACTATAGAATTATTTAAATGGCCAATTAGTGGTGCTCTTATTAATATTTATCAGTTACATTTGAATTACTGCTGCAATACACCATAAATTTTAAGAACCGGTAAACCGCTATGCAAAAGAACCGGTTTGGTAAAAAGCCTGCAAACCGGTTTACCGAATCGGAAATATTTACCGACATACCGAATCGGTAAAAACCAGATTTACCGGTAAAAAAAACGATTTACCTAACTAGCAATATTTACCGAAATCAGAATTTACCTCTTGCAAGCACATGACCATGCAATTTCGTCGCATCCAAATTGTTTGGATTTAATTTGTTAGCCATTCCCTTGGGTTGATGATTGGCTAGCATATTTTATGGAAATGATCGATAGGATTTACTACTGTTAGTAACAGTAGCCAAAACCAATCAAAGCATCCGAGACTTTTTCAGTTCAGAGTTAATCCGCAACAACATTTATGAAGGTCTGTTGAAAAACTCCATTTTTATAATGACGTATTTGGATTACTGTTTGGATACTGATTTATTCGTGATTTTCACGAATAATTTTCTCAGGTATAATAACTCGTAACGATTTGAAATTTTTATGACAGTTTAATGCATTATTAAAGAACAAGTTGTAATTTCTTCACTATTATAAACAATGCATATTTCAGCTGTGTACACGATTGAGAAAATTCTACTGAACCGATTTGGCTTTGATGGCTCATTTTATAGATAATTAAATTCTCTTCGATATGACGTCAATGTTTTTTTGAAAGAATATAATTTTTATAATTTTTTCGTATTTTAAAGTCGATTTTTTTAATCGAAAAATGCATTTTGACTTTTAAACTGTGTAAAAACATGCAATTTCAACTTTTTATTTAAAAGTCTTGACATCAAATAGAAGCTAATACAGGGTGACCCAAAAAAAATGATAACAAAACTTTTTATCATAAAAACTTTATTAAACGGAGGAAAAACTTTTTCACAGCAAATAATAATAACTAACATTATTGTTGACAAAAATAATTAACTAGTTTTGAAATGGCCTCCTTCTAGTGCTATACACAACGTCAAACGCTTTCGAAAATTTAAGGCTACGCGCCGAAGCTCTTCTATAGATATCCGATCCCACTCACGGGACAACGACTGCTTTAACGCCTCCAAACTTTTGTGGGGTGTCCCACAGGCTCTGGCCTCCGAAATTGATCACACGCTGTAATCCATCGGATTGAGATCTGGCGAGTAGGAGGGCCATTCCGCGGATGTGATAAAATCCGGGAAATAAGCTTTGCACCAATTTTGAGTGGCTTTGCCCTATACGCTGGAGCAGAATCTGTTGAAACGTCCAATTCGCATCACCGAAATGTTGATGAGCCCATGGAAGGACGACGGCTTCGAGAATGTCGTGTCGGTAAACCTCTTGGTTAATTTTCACACCCTGATCCACAAAAACCAAGGGGTTTTTCCAGTTGAGCAAATTCCGGCCCAAACCATCACAGACTGTGGATATTGACGGTGCTCTACGACAGCAGAAGTACCTGGAGCATTAACAGACCAAATCCGGTTATTTTGACGGTTGTGCGCTTGCTCGACGGTGAAAGTTTCTCATCTGTGAACACAATCCGATTCCACGACAGAGATGCGACGCGACGAAGTAGCTGACGACATCTTTGAAGTCGCACGAGCTTGTTACCATCGGTCAACAGTTGAACTTTTTAAAGCTTGTAAGGCTTGACCTTAAGGTGCTCCTTGGCTATTCGGCGAGCCGATTTACGTGAAACACCGATCTTGTGGGCAATTTTTCTCATTGAGATCCTGGAATTTCGCAGGAGTCGTTTCTTGATGATCTGACGGACCCTCGGCGTGTTGATTGTTCGCTTTCTTCCGCTCCCTGGATGACGTCCGGTATGGCCACGCTTCTCAATTTGTTTGATTGTTCGGCTGACATTTGGTGCCGCTATGCCGAGCCTTCTTATATTATCTATAAAATAAGTAATAAAACACAAGGCAAAATTTGACAGTTCACCATACATGTAGCATTTTTAACTGGCAATCCCACTGTGCTAAAACAAAATACCAAAAACAAAACACTTTCGTGTTAGAACCGATTAAACTTTGATATCATTTTTTTTGGGTCACCCTGTATTATAAACTTTAAAAAAAATTTGGGATTTTTGTTTCAGATACAATTTCGGACGCTATCGTGTACACAGCTAAAATATTGACTTTACCAAATTTGGTAGTTGTTATATTAAATTAAAGAAACACACTGCATTATTGAACACGTTTGGTAACATTTTCTTCAAATTCACTTTTTGATCATTTAATTCTTACTTGCGGAAATTTATTTAAAAATATATTTCTATTTTATGCGTTGGCGATGGATGGTTCAACAATTTATACCTCTCTGGTTCTTAAGAATTTTTATTAAAATATTTCTTTGTGAAGAATTATATACTTTTGGTTTGCAGCTTTATAAAATTAAAATTAAATATTTTACGTATTGTATATTTTTAGCTTGCTAAAATTATATTGTATACCTAGATATGTCTTAAAAATTGAAATAAGTCAAGTATAATAAATTAAATAGTAGGTATGTAATAATAATTATGCCTTTCATAATAATAGGGCATAAAGTCCAAAAAACGACATTTTAATGTTTTTACGGCCAATGCTGAGATTCGACCAAAGCCCGAAATAAACTTTGTCTCAGAATTAGAATTGTCCACAAATTCAATATAACAAAGACCAACAACAATCGGGACTGTCTTCGTGGTCAACGTCTAATCAGAAACTAAAAAGAAAAATTATAAAATTACACAGACTTTAACGGGTAACATGTTTCGATTTCATCCACGATTCTACCCGTGAAACTGATCTCATCAGACCCGTACTGGATAAATGAAAATAAAAAATAACTGGCCAGTTTACTAAAAGACTCTGAATCCCTGTGATATTTTCTAAGATTGTAAGATGGGTTTGTGATAATAAAATATAAACGTTTGTAAGCTTCTCTCTTATTTAGTGTACCAAATTCACAAGTTTGCCGAGTTTAGTAGCAATTGTAACAAAATGTATTCCTATAATTATTTGGCAACGATAATAATAGTATTTGAAGTTACATTTGTTTTCTTTAATTTATTTTGGATGCGTTTTAACTTTGGATATTTCACATTTGCATATTCCTAGGCGTGATCGTTTCCATTAGGTGAAAATCTGAAGATAAAATTAATATATTTTTAACTTTGGTCTGCTGGAAATCCTAGGATTGGGATTAGTCAAAATAAAGTCCAATAGCCGTTCTTAGAGTTGTGTTCAGCCATGACACTTGTTTCACTGTTATTAAATCTCCTCAGATTACTACAGTAATATCGAAAAAAATTAATTTTTTTAATTTGATGTTCACAATAATTAAAGTTTTGATTCTACCAAAAGTAGACTTTAGTTTGTACAGGTAATATAAAATATAGATGATATTTGTTAATCAATTGTTTTGTCAATAAATACCTACAATGAGGAACAAGTTTCACAAAAATTTAAAGAAATTTTCAAATTTTGTTTAACTTTTTATTATCGCAAAACCAGCAAAATTTACTTTTACTGTGTTAATGATGGAGCTTTATTTTCAAAATCTCTCATAGGTGCACCAAAACGTAAAGGGAATGAAATAACCGTAAACAAATTCTAAAGAAATTCTTACCAAATACCGAAATGTATTCTAACCAGAGAAGCTACTAAAAATCTAGAGCACTTATCGTATAATCAAGTAATCGAATTAATGTCGATTTTTCCATTTTGCTTCTCACAACTATTTTGATATAAAATTAATTTTACAAATTATATCTATATATAATTATGTAATCGCTCTAATTATTCATATATTCAACAATAATTATCTGATAATAATAGTAATTAACAAAACCACCAAACTAAAGTAATAAACTAACCATAAAATGCAATGAACTGAACGTGACAAAAGAAACTGCTAATGAACTATCAACTATCCAGCGAAATTTAAAGTAATAAAAACCCATTATAAAATTATGCAAGCAAGGGTACTGTTGTTGGCAATCCTACGCGGATATGATAATTATAAGAAACTACAATTACAAGCCACACTATATCTGCAAAAAAATAAATTAAAATAAACAGAGCCGGAAAACAGGTAACTTTAACAAGCTTAATTTTAATATTAGAAACTGAAGTGCTAGAAAGAAACAGCCATCCTCGTTAAAGTTAATAATAAAGGGTAAACTTGTTCTTGTTACTTACGCTTCTTAACATTTGACTTACTTTTATATAATGTTGTTGATTATTATTTTAAATTTATATAGTAATAAATAACTAATAAGGTATTGGACAGTTAATCAAAATTTTTTTTATAAAATTCATATCTCTCCTACTTCTTGTTATTTCTTCGCAAAATTTTTTTTTACATGATAGTAAAACTATGAAAATATGTATAGTTACTGGACGGTTTATATAGTTCCTGACAGGATATAGCTCAGTGGTAGGACAGGGTTAAAAATTCGTTCGCATCTATTCCTCGCCTCAGTTCGATCAGACTAGTAATCGAATTTGCAGCTCGGTATATAGAATGAATATGCATAAAATCGATATGGCTTCTGCATACTTAGACGAAACAATTTACGTGCAACCACCGAAAGAATTGTCGAAGGTTCAGAAAATTATATCTGAAAAATAGGAACCTGACGTTGGTATGAAGGCCAAAACCATGCTGAGAGAATTTAAAAATGTCGATAAGGTGTGTCTATTAAAAAAATCACTCTACGGTTTACGACAACCTGGTAGAAGCTGGTTTAAGTAGCTCAACGGAATCTTGTGTGAACTTAGCGCTGAACAAACAAATGTATACCGCTTAGGTCGAGGGGAAGATATGGTACTGATTCTTGTTTACGTAGACGATATCGTAACTTGCTTCAAAAAATCTAAAGGCAATTAGCGATATCAAGGTAGAACTCTCCGAAAGGTTTGAAATTAAAGTTATGCGAAATGAAGGATAGTCTTGAAATCGAATTTTGTCATGATGGAAATAAGATTGGACTCGATCGATGGTTACATATTATGGACATATTGAATCGTTTTGGCATGGAAAATTGTAAGCCCGTTGGCACTCATATAGATTGTGGAGCAAATTACAAAAGTTAACAGGAGCTCCTACCGATGAAGAAACAAAATTGCCCTATCGTGAATGAATTGGAGCATTAAATTACTTATCAATTGCTACCAGACCCGATATCAGTTTTGCTGTAAGTGACTTAAGCCAATGCTTACGAAATTTTGCGTTTCTTGCAAGGTATGATCGATTTCAGAATTATCTTATAGACCAGATAATAAATTTTTGTAAGGCTATATGGACGCCGATTCGACTGGGCGAATTGTTCTACAGACGGACGTTCGTATTCTGGTTTTACATTTGTTTTGTCCGGTGGTCCTATTTCGTGAGAATCTAAAAAGCAAACAACCGTTGCCTTTTCATCATCCACTAAGGCCGAGTACATAGGGATGACTTAAATTGCGAAGGAAGCAATCCTTTTACGTAAATTTGGAATAGAATTGGGATTTAAGGAGAAAAGTAATGAAATTACCTATGCCTATGACTGTTGGTAATTCACAGTTACCAGATTATTTAATGCATGCAGTATTGAAATAGTTTAACTATTTAAACAACAGTAAAATATTTAAAAATTAGAAATAATCGTTATAAAACGCTTTTTTACCAAAGTTACCACAAAACTTGAAATTGTTAGCACATAAAAGTAAAATCAGCTGTGGTATAGTATAAGATGACGTTAAAAAGTAGTTCAATTATTTTGTCCAAATTCCAAAGTAGGATAAAGTGTCTTCAATTGAAAACTTCAAAATATAATTGAAATTCCAAAAATGTATTTTAAATATTTTACCTCGTAGTATCTACCCAGGGCCGCCGCTAGGGGTACTTCCGCCCGTGTGCAAGTTTAATTTGGCCGCCCTTGTAGCCGATTTTTTTCAGGTTTTTAATACAATTTCATAAAATTTCTACTACTTATTCCCTGCCATAAAGTAAATGACCTTTTCTAAACCCCTATTTTTGGGATTTTGGCCGCCTCTAATTTTGGCTGCCCGTGTGTTTTGCACACTATGAACAATAGGGCGCGGCGCCCCTGTATCTACCTACGAAATATTTTCATTTTAAATATTTTACAATAAACAATTAATAAAATGTGAAACTTCGGTTAATTAATTTGATTTGTAGTATATTTACCAGAAACTACGCAAAGTTATTCAGTTATATCTTTTGTGGAGTAGTAAATCAGTATTTTAATGTACTTTTAAAAATATTCGCAAGTTCAGTATTTGAAAGTTGAAATGTATACACTTTACCAATTTCCAGCTTTACAAAGTTCTGCAAGCGCCACATGTGTTTTTGTCACTGTATGTAAACTTAAAATGACAAGATAAAAAGAAATGATCAAAGGCAAAAATGTAAAACCGCACTACGAAGAGTTGAACTACATAAGATTAGCCCTTAATATTTCATTTAATTTCATACTACAATTTTTTTACGGTGGTAATATACATTCTGATAAAAAAATTGCACTTCTTTTTCAGTATTGGGTTTTTATTATATACAAATATATTATTAAAGATGATTTTTGGAGTTTTTCGTTGTGAATGTGTTATAGAAAAATATATTATTAACGTAAATAAAAATCGTGTAAACGAATTAATTTATTATATCAGCATGTACTGTTAATGTTTTTAATTTTTTGTATTTGTTAAATCCATCTGAGGAGCCTTACAAAAGCAAAACACGTGTTGTGGGTTAAATGTTAATAATATAATTTAGGTATATTATAAAATATATAATAAAATAATAATAATAAAAGTAATTGCGGTTTTCGAAAAAGCTTTGAAAATTCTAATGAAGTAAGGTTAGTAAAACGAATTATTTGAAAGTTTTGTTTAACTTTCCCTACCAAAGAAAAATAAATTTTAATCAAATAATTTTTTTTTAAATCGCATTGAATATAATAGCGGCAGCCGTGTCAAGCTTATAATTCCTGCAGCGTTTTTCTTCTGCCGAGATTTTTAATTAAGTAAAGTGATAATTATTTTGTTGGGATTTCTTAAAAGAAATTTAATTAAGTAAATCTGAAAATGTTATTAAATGTTACACGAGATTCACATACATTGAGTTTATGTAGCCATCGTTTACCGATTTAGAAAGCATCAGTTTATATGTGCGTTTCCCAAGCATTGCTAATTTAAGAGAAAGCTTTTATGACCAACAGGAAAACCTTAGTTAAGATCACGAACCTACCATATAAAATTACTCGCATTTTCAACCACTATCACAAATTAACAAATTTTATTGTTGCACAAATAAAAATTTTACATCACTTCAACGTTGTACCTGTATTTAATTCGTTCGAAAAATAAGCGTGATATAATAATAAGGTAATTTAAGAGGGTAATGTAATTAAGTTCTCTGTTGAAAATATCAAAATTTAATTATCGCAATTTTTAACATTTTTATTTCATAACTTCATATTTTTAACCGTTTACTAATCATTCAACGCTTTTTGAAAATTAATGTCCCTAAACCGAGTCCCTAAAATAGATTAAATTTCCAAAAGCGTAATAAATACCTGCCACGAAAAGTTAAAAAATTTCTAATTACGGTTATTCAAATTGAATTGACATAAACAAATTTTAATAAAATAATTTGAAATATTAAAATACCCCAACATTTTTCAGTTTGCTCTGTAGTATATTCCTAATATGGGTGTAATATTAAGAGTTTCAACTTCTCTCATAGAATCTCTAAGCTAAAAACTTTATGATGCCAACATAAGCATTTTTCTTTACTTAAATATCCTCATAATGACAGTGCAAAGAAACTAAGTAAGAAAAGTAGGAAGAAGAAAAGTAAGAAAAGTAAGAAAAAAAGAAACAAAGAAACTAGTTCAAAATTTTCACCTTTACTTGAATACAAATGAGCTTTAAAAATACCAATTAATTACAATAACAATACGAAAACGTATGGATTACATGCAAAACTCTGAAATCTGTAATCCACCTTTGATTAGTTCATCTTTAGTTTATTGTTTAAAAATTCACAACGAAAATATATCATTACACATTCATATTCTTTTTAAATTCAATGTTAGGTGACAGAACATTGGTGGAACAACATTAATTATATTATCGATAGTATTATTTTTCTACAGATTGACTCTTAAATGCCATATAATAATAATAAAATGAACCTTTTATTGGTGAAGGTTAAACTGGACTCAATAATTTTACAATCATTACAATTTTATTTACAATAATTATTTACATTATCCTTTCTTTGCTCAAATTTTTAATTTTATATCCATACATAATATAAATACATTTTGTTTTAAAAAATCTCATTAGGTATTTTCATTAAAGAATGTAATTAACTTTTTGTAAAAAACTAAAATTAAAAGAATGTAGAATAACAAACCCTAGACAAAACATTCAGGGTCTGTAACAAAATTAAGTTTTAAAAATGTGAAAGTATTTTCTTTTATTTGCTTCATATTATTAACTAATTTTTTTATATTAAGTAAAACGAAAATATAAAATTTAGATTCCAACCGCAAAAATATATCATTTTCATATTCATATTTTGTTTTATATTCAATATCTCTTGACACGTAAAAATGTGGCTTCTATAAAATTATTTGCATTTCCATACAATATTTTAAAAGATAATTTTGATTTATTTTCTAATTCGTTGTTATAGCTGGGTATATAGTAAAAATACATTACTATGTTAGTATGTAGTATTAATATTTATATACGACGAGGGTCAGCCTAAGCTTTGATAATAATCAAAATTGTATTTGAAAAACTGTTAATTTTCATATGGGATAAAGATTCAAAAAATATTATTTTTAGCGAAAATCTTAGCGTGGAAGGTCAATTCTTATTTTTCTCAGGACGGCTTTGTTGTCATTTTGTACATTTTGTTCGTCTTTACTTCTACACAAAGATAGTACCATTGATTTATATTTTTAATTGTAGTGAGAGCTAAATTTCTTTTATTAAAATGATGTACATTTTATTATATTTAATGAAAAATATTCAAATGGAACAAATGAATAAATTGATTGAAAAGTTAAAAATTGTTGTCGATCACCTATGCATCCAATATTTTGTAAGAGTTGCAGAAAACTATCGTTCGTCATTAACCCATCTCTCAAATATTGCGTACTCGATATACATGGATTTACAATTTTGTTTTCCATAAATGTGCACAATTTTTCTTTAAAAAAACTTTTTTCTTCCACCCATTGTTAGGTTAAATTTTATGCCATAAAACTACCCAAATAGGGTTGCTTACTTGCACAAAAGTTTACCCAAACGTTTACCTGTTTATTTTACGTTTACCGCTTTTAACCCAATAAAAAATCTGAAACCAAACCAGATTAAAATTGATCTGAAATAATGTACAATTTGTGTAACTTTCAAGTTACATTTTTTTCTGTAATTAAAGATAGTATCGTATTGATTACTAACTAATCCATATATTATTATAATATTTTTATTGACTATATTAATAAATATTTTAACATTCGTCTTATTTGAAGTTTTAATCGAAGTTTGAATGATTATGTTAATTAGAAATTTGATAACACTCTTAATAAAAACAAATATATTATGTACTTTTTTCCAAGTTTTAATTACTTATATAGTTAATAGATTCGGTCGTCACTTGGTGAAAATTCATTATGAAGGAATAAAATAATAACGAGTCTAATTTTCACAAATATTTATTGTTATAACTACTAGTTTCGCTCTCTCGAGCATTTTCAAGTTACTGAAGTTTATACTACAAGTTACATGATTATTAATTCTTAAGAATTAAATTAAGAATTAAGAATGTCCCTTCTGGAAAATAAAATCATGTAACTTGTAGTATAAACTTCAGTAACTTGAAAATGCTCGAGAGAGCGAAACTAGCAGTTATATTAAATAAATATTTGTGAAAATTAGACTCGTTATTATTTTATTCCTTTTAATTACTTGTTAATCCAATCACGTGCATCATTTTCGGACTTCAACTAAACCAGTTAAGAACTTAAATGTATGTATAATTAATTATATCTAATCAACTCGCTGATGTAAATTAATGATGGCTGCAATTATACGTAATTGAAATACATTCAAATGACTATAAATAACATTTTGATGACAATATATTATGGGAATGTAGTACACAGTAGAAAATACATACAATTCAAATTTCTAAACTACACCATTTCCAGCATTAATTCAGAAAGCATCAATTGTAAACCAGATATAGCAGTACTTCCAGCCTCACGGCCACCCCTAGTTAACTCTGAGAGGCCGTTAGATATTCAGCTTTAACCCTAGCTCTGCGACGCTGCTCGGTATTCCGACTCATATTTATCTAGATGGGCGGCAGTGAGGTTTGAAGTTAAATTTTTTTGGTTCTTTTTGAATTAAAGCCGGAAATTGAAATATAAAACTCCATCAACCAAACGGTACTGTATTGAAACTGATACGATTTTGTACCATAATAAATTAACAAAAATTCTGTAAAAGGAACTACCAATTCAACCTTAAATTCAGAAAGCATCAATTGTAGTTCAGATTAGTCAATATTTCCTGCCTCACTACTTCCCATCTAGAGAGTTGTACGAGGTCGAATACCGAGCAGCATCGTAGAGCTAGCCAAAACCAGATCAGTCAAAGTTGAACTTCGAACGGTCTCTCAAAGTTAACCAGAAGGGTGGACATAAGGACGGAAGAACTAGTTAATCTGATTTATAATTGATGTTTTCTGAATTTAATCTTGAAATGGTATAGATTATAGAATATTTGACTATCTTTTTAAATACGAGTGGAAAATAAAGTAATATACATTATTATGTGTATGGGGTCGCTGGAAATCTATTTTTAGATGGACGTTTAAGCCAAAGCACCTTTAGCAGCAAACTGTAGCTCAGTCAAAAACATGGATCACTAAATAGTATTGCATGATCATGATTTCGACCTTAACCTTAGGTATTGTTTCGTCAGATTTTCACTGGTTAAAAAATATCAATACTTCTAGATTTCAAATACACGAATGTACACCATTATAACTTCAAAATTTAAACATTTCGCAGCCAGAGAGCAAAGATGTACAAAAACAGCATAGAACCAACATAATAAAAAAAATTGGACACAAAGGAGGCTCTTTTGTGCAGCTACGGCAAGGAATGAAGCCAATTTGAACACTATGCGAAATTTTTTATGAATCATCGTTATTTGAAGCTTCAATAGTTTGAGTTTGATTTTTGGTGAGATTAGGAGTAGCGAGTGACGACGTGTAGCTGCAGGAACTAGGTATATTGCTTGATTTTGCGATAATGATTTCTCAAAGTTGGATGATAATATTTTCCACTTGAACACGAACATTTTTGAATTTGTACGACCTAATAAATTTGTGAGGATTCTTCTAGGTAGACGTGGAGGATTGTCCTAACCAACTCAGTTGGAGAATCAAGCGCGGGTACAAACAGGAGGCCATCCAATTGAACATATGCGTGCACTTGCAACAGAAGTGTACTACTTGATAATTGTACAGTGGCGTAGTATAAATTAATTAGGAAAACATTAAATTTGTAAAACTTGATTTATTGAATATTTCTACAATATTAGTGTTTTATTTGGAAGTTGTTTTCCAAGATTTGAAATTTTATTGGATGTCGAATTGACAATAAATTTTTATATCATCAATACAGGAAACCGTTATAAAATTGCATCTCATTGATTAAATTTTAACAATACTATTTTATTTAAATTTGTTAAGACAGGATCACTATAGTTAACCCTTTATATGGCAGTGGTCGCTAGTTTAACCACCTCTCGTAAAGACCAAATTATCTATAAAGCCCTGTACTTATTGCATGTACATAAAAAGAGCAGTGGTTAATATAGGAACCATCCTCCAGAGGCCTTATTTATGTTTTAATAATTTTTGTATTGTAAGCTAGAAGGAATAATTTAAGAGTGTGCTTTTTTGGTATTAAAGAAATGCGTTCATTATTTCTTCTCTTTGTTCTGCCTTATTTTGTTGATATCTGCCTCAATTCGCGTTATCTGTTACTTAGAATTGAATTGCCTAAGGTACAAAAGAACCTGAGAAATGCTTCAGAACGACCCAACTCCAATACTGAATGATAAACTTAGTTAGCCGCCTAAGTCGGTAAGGTAGGCCATCGAAGTAGTAGCGCAAACTTTGGGCAGATTTTTTAGCTCTGAAGCTAAAAAAATATATTTCCACAACAAGATGGTCATTACTAAAAATATTGCTACCTTTTCTTATACGTAGCACATGTTACATTTATGTATCGTAATTCTGATACAATAAAATTCCATAAGGATACACAAAATTTTGTGAATTCATGACGATTTAATATAAATATTGAAATATAAAAATACTCATCCGATGTAAAAAGTACTATCCGTGCCCTATATAAGCTCTTAACCCACTTCCTAATTTTTTGTTGCAAACACGTAAATTCTAAACAAAGAACCTTTCTTCTTTTTCATTCTGGGAATTAAAACATCTCAATTTTTAATTTTACTTTTTAAAATAATTGTTGTAGCCTATAGAAAAATCATTCACCCTTAAAATAATGGCTTTTTATTCAAAAATGTAAAAATGTACAATTTTCTTTCGAAAAAATATCACTTGTAATTATTCAGTTAAAAAAGTTGTCAAAAATGGTTAAAGAATTTATTCCATAGCAATATTCCACATAAAAATAATTATTTATTAATTTTTTCTCCAACTACGATGAGAGTAAAGATTTATATTCCCTTTTGCGTAAGAAAGTGGTAAATAAATGTACATAATGTAAACAATATCTCAAAAAATTGTAAAAAGTTTGTTCCTTGATATATTTGCGTCACTATTATCTAATAAAATAATTATCTTTTTGTGTTATATTCTAGTCATAAATAATTTGGAATGTGATTTCACTAAACTCGCCTACGGCTCTCATTCGGTTCTGCCTGTTATGTCTAGTAAAGGAGTTTTTCCAGCTTTGTACGTAATTTATTACTGTTAGCAGTACGTTTTATTTCTGTACATTTCTATAACTTTGTTGCAATTTTTGTTACTTTGTTAATGTTTTTCATTTTCATTTAAAACTTTTATACGATACAAAAACCATAGTATAATAAAGGAAAACAAATTTCAATAAGCTATTAAACCACAAATGCACTGCTTATTCTGTGTTTTCCATATTGTCAAACTAAATTTTGAAATCAACTATAAAATTGTTAGTAAATATGGTAAATGTAAAGTTTAGATATAAAAATTATTGAAGTTGAAAATGAAAAGCTAAAACTTTGTAAGTAATTTTTTATATGAGTGTCACGTATCTTACTTCTTCTTTTTGTTGTTTTGAAAACGTTCGCTATATTTTTCACATAAATTTATTTTCGCCATATGTGTCCGTCCATAAGTTGATCATATTTAAAATGCTTAAGTTTTATCAAAATTAATGAAGAAGTTAAATATAAATATTTTAATAAAAACTTACCCGATATTCCATCGTACGTCCACCATTCCTGCCAGTTGTCACAACCAGCTGTAACAACAGATAATTTCGTTATAATTCATCAAATTTCAATAAAACTTTCGGATTTATTAGATTTGTCATTAAGGTCAATTAAGTTAGTAACAAAATTATTGCGATGAACACGCATAAATTGAATTACATTGGATTAGCTAAAAGTGTTTATTGTCACATTTTTATTATCGACCTCATTTCGTATGAAAATAAAATTTACATCCCTTATGGGTACTACGAGTATAATAATAATAATAACGTTTATTTAGCCTCTGGCTATACATTAACACAAACAGAAAACAAAAGAAACAATAATATATAACAAAATAAATCTAAAATGCATATTATATACAAAATACACTATTCATCAAAGCTTATCGTCCCAAGATAACTCTTCAATTGTTTCTTGAATCCGTTGATACTGTCGCAATTCCGTAACTGCTCAGGCAACTCATTGTACCGTACTGCACCTCGAAAAAAGATTGTATTTCGGGCAAAAGCAGTGTTCACTCGCCCCAATACAATCCTATTCCCGTTCCTGGTATCATGCTGATGGACCTCGATAATGCCATCAAAATATTGGGGCATCATTCCCAACATGACCTTGCGAATAAATAAAAGCACCTGGTAATCTACCATTTGCTTTATGTCCAACCACTCGAGTTCCCTCAGCATATCACTAATTCTGGTATACCGATCCACCTTCAAAATAGTTCTCATTGCCCTATTCTGAAGTACCTGCAGTCTATTTAGTTCCGTTTCATTTGTTTCATAATGCAATACAATTCCTTGAGTCGCAGAAATTTAGTAATGTTAAATTGACGAACTTGAATGTTACGTCATCCTAACCTAACTAATTGCAGAGTCCGATGACGTAACACCCAATTTTGAAGATTTATACTATATCTGCAGCTTTTTGATTCATGAAATCGCAAATGAACGAAGATTCACTTCAAATTCAAATTACACTTTTATTTTTACTTACTCGAGTTTTAACAAGTTTTAAATAACGCATAGCACAAATTTTACACCACTTATAATACTTCAAAGTTTGAACCTAAAATATTTAATTGAATTTGAAAACAAAACATTATAAAGAGATAATCATTTTATTTCAATCAATTTATTGACCATTTTAATGACATTGTAACGGATGATTCGATCATTCAATTTATCTATCCTATTGAGTATTCAATATCATACGTAGTTGGTATGCCGAGAGCATTGCACAAATGTAATGGAATAATGTTTATTACCATAACCTCTGAGTTTGATAATACATCCGTATTAAATTTATTATATTATAGGAAAAGTTTGCTTATTTGCTTAACATTTCTTTAAAAAAAAAACATTAAGTCCGTATGGTTATTATTTTAGCATCCTGGTGGTTGGAAAATTAAAAATGGATTTGTATAGTCTTCCACCAAATTCAATCGTGATTTAATATTGATCGAACCTTTGACTGAAGCGTCGAAAAATTTTCATTAATATTATATTAATCCAAGATTATGTTTTATCTCTAAGCGCAAAAAATTGATTTTTAAACACATCAATCAGATATAAAATTGACTGTCAAAAGTTAAGATATTAAAAATTTTGTCGATAGCATAGTTGGATTCGAATGAAGATTCTAAATTAAATTAAATGTCCAGGAAGTCTGTAACTTAATTCAGTGACTAACCTGATGGTTAATATTAAAATTAAATTAATATTAAATAGTAACCGTGACTAACCTAATAGTTGGAGGGGTGAGGACTTTCTGAGTGGTTAATTTAATTTCGAATCCCACTTGAAATAGAAACTTTTTAAAACGGAACGCTAGTGGCTAAAAGATTTTCTCGTAAGATTATTTTTATTCATTGAAAATGTTGCTGTGACCGTTAGGTGGAGCCAAGGTTTTTGTGAACAAAAAGTTATTGTTTCAACACTTAAATATGAATAAATAAATGAAATAGAAGAAACGCATTTTATGGAATTATTTTAAGAACGTAGGGGTTGAATTGTAATGCGTTGTTATATGGACGAGCTTCAATTCGTAGGATGCTATAACAGAAAAACATCGTCCGCCCTAGCACCCAAATCTAGTAGTCGTATCTATATTTATTCCTTGCTCGTTTTTCGCTTTATTCATTTTCCCGACAGATTTGGCGCCATGACCGTAGAGCCGTAGACTAACAAAAACTATCTGCAAATAGGTTTAGTTGATTCACATCGGACGCCAGACTGACTGGCGCTGCCTGGTTCGTCGGATCGTTACAAAGTGGATGCTGCAGTAGAAACATGCGAAGAGCGATTTGCTGATTTTCATGACTGTATTTGGGTCGACGCTTTTCTCCTACAATCAAACCCCATGTCTGAATCATGTGAAATGTTTTAACACGAACGTCAACCAGACACATACGTTTCCTGAATATTTGATCTCGATTTGAAATTCAAATGTTGCATTAGTGACAGACACTGTGCATACAATACGATTTGAGATGGGAAATTGAAAAGTTATACTTTTAACTAATACACTCTACATCTTCAATTCAGCTTTAAAACCTTAAAAATTTATGGCCTTTCCTTAATGGAATTCAAGTTGGCGTTAAATTTTTAGTTTTCATTATCAATATTTATGGTAAGAATAAATTTGCAGAAAAAGCTTTATCATCTCGTGATCCGACACTGTATTTTACGTTGGATTTTTAAAGGTTAAAAACGAAATTAGTTATCTACATGAAAGTGAATATTTCTAGGAAATAGGAAAGCGTATTCTACGGTAATGGTGCCCTTTCATCCGGAATTGATAGTGGGATTACACGTAAGGAAATACACAGTTAACCAGAAAACGCTTGTTCAACTCACAAGTAACCTGAGTAGCCGAGAATTAAAACTTATCTAATTATTATTAATCAAAAAATTACGTAGCGCCCTAATAAACCAATTTTAAAAGTTGTCTGGTATTATAAAAGATCCAGCGTAAAAGTTTATTTTTCTTTTAGACATGTAACAAGGAACTAAGATCTGGGCACCACCTACCTGGTCATCAATTTTGTACCCGAATGAAGTTGTCGTTCTTTCGGACTGGTCAGTTCAGAGTACCGATAAACCTTTGGCAAACTTTTAATTGGATTAGAATCTAATTTAGTTTTGCCGACCACAACTAGAAGAACGGCTCACGAACAAACCAATTTCTGTGCGAATTCAATTATTTTAGGACGAGACTATAAATCGTCCTGTAAGTTAAATATAATTGATTTTACACATCCAACGCTTTTTTGTTTTTATTTATCTCATTTTGAAATATCTAATTTAAATTGCAATCTCGACAAGTCGTTTTTAATAAATTAGTTACATTTTTCAAAAATAAAATTAAACCTTTATTGAATGGTAGTCAAAATATTGGGCATAAATCTTTGTTTTGTATTTGCGAATACAACAACGCCGGACGTAGCTTTAGGATGGTTAAGAGCACCAAAATAAATATCCAGATCAATGATGCGTGATTAATTGAGCATGGTTTGGTCAGGACAGGTAGGACAATAGCGATGGACATTCCTATGAATAACGTAGCCTCAGTTTCCGGATAAAGCTTGACGCTGTTTCCGATTCTATCGGAATTTCATTTGTTTATTTAAAAGGCGTCAATCATTTAACAAATTGAGAAATTTTTCTAAACCTAATAGTTATTGGGCACATGCAGGTATAGTTTTTATATCAGATTAAAACCGATAAAGCCGCGAAATTTTGCAACAACTGATTTAAAATTGTATTGGAAAGTTTACTTAATTACTTTGTTAAGTGTAAAGAGAGCAAAAATCAATTAAAATTCGTTGACTTAATCAGCCGACATCACGACAGGAACGAAATGATAAAATCTACAATTTGTTATACAAGGGTCGACGCCATCCTATACCGCACCGTTCTAATTATTATAGCCGACATTATGGAAATGCACTTAAAATTGAACGACGCCAATCTGCTCAAATTTCTTTTACTACTGTCCAAATTACCTCGTTAAATAAATGTGTCAACAAAATTATGAATTTGAATTAATTTCTATCGTTATATTATATGTGTTACATTATTCAGGCCACTAAATTTAATTGTGGGTTTAGACATTTTCGGGTTTTTCAGTTCAGTAATACGTAACAACTCCATCACATTTTTAACTGCTTTCAAAATTATAATATGTTCCTTTTTAAACTTAATTTCACAAGAAAAGAACAATAAATTTAAAATTTAACTCGTATGGTTCCGAAAAGGGCGAGAAATAATATTTTTTTTGAGTGATACTAACAAACCGCAAAATCCAACGTAAACTTTTACCTTGGGATAATAATTACATAGCTACTGTTTTCCACTTATCGGGTAGTTTGGTTAGTTGATTAAATATTTATGGACGTGTTTACAAAATTAGATCAAAAAGAAGATAAGCTATATCAACATATCCATGGAAAAACTAAACAGGTAAACAAAGTAACTATAAATTTAGTTTTCCACTTTAAATATTTATTTGGAGTGTACATTACTATTGCACCATTCTGTATGCTAGAATTCGAAAAATGTTGGTATATTTTGACAGCTTCGATTATCGTACATTTGGTAAAGCTTTTAGATAATTAAATAGTAGTAAAATAGTATGTAATGTACTATTATTATCCCACTCTACTTATCGTCTAGAACAGTGTTTCCCAAATCGAGGTCCGCGGACCCCCAGGGGTCCGCGGCATGTTTGTTGGGGGTCCGCGAACCCACGACATAACAGAAAAAAAAATTTTTTTTAAATATTTAAAATAAATTTTTCTTTTTAAGGATGTTTGCCCGACCTTTTAAAATAAAAATATGTCAATTATTGGTTAGTTTCTAATTCGTGATAATAAATTAATTGATATATTTTAATAATTTACAGAAAATTTGCCCATTCCACATTAGTCTTTTGTCTGAAAACGTTCAATAATAGATTGAACAGAAAGTTGCAACTTTATACTTAATTTTGATATACATTTTAGTTTTTTAATTATTCCTATGAAAATTGTTATTTTTAATTTTTTAAGAATTTCTTTAATTTTTTAATGTTACACATTCGCATAAAGCTATCTTTATGTTCTGCCAAATTGGTAAATTTTTTAACTTTTCTTAACCGCGTTGACCTTGAAATTTCAAAAATTTTCGCCTGCGGCGCTTGAAACAAATCCCCCCATGGTACTAAAATTTACCCAACCATACAAACTGTTTGCCCTACCTTCATTTTTAGTCTGGCTACGGGTCTGCTCTGTAACCGTTAAAAATTTATAAGTTTGTAAAAAAAATTCTTTCATGGGGTCCACATGATACTAGTGTCTATTTTGGGGGTCCGCAAGTTCGATACATTTGGGAAAAACTAGTCTAGAAAATAACGCATGAAATCGGCACTAAAGTTAAACTTTTTTGTACGACTATTCTGTCGGTAACGACCGTCTGTTTACCTATTTACTATCTCTCAACATGTAATAATATCTAATTATCTATTTACCATTTTATATTTCAAACGAAAAAATGATAAAGAAACGATCATTGTCTTGCAGCTACTAGTCTCCGTACTTTGGAAGGCACGTTAAGGGCTTAGATGCAGTCAGGATTTTCAAAAAATCAATTTTGGGTTTCCTTCATTTTCTTAAGGTACTACAATGTTTCAAGAATATTCTGTAAAAATTTCAAATCGATCCGATAAATAGTTTTCAAGATATCTTGTTGTTATTCGAACTTTAAGTAAGTAATTCATTGATTATTATTATTCAAACTTTAAATGTAATTATCTTAAAACTACATTTTCAAACCGTTGGCAACGATATTTCAAAAACCACTGGATGGATTTACATGAAATTTATACAGCATATTCTAAACATTCAAAATCTGTGCCTGATCGAAAGATTTTGTAATTAACCGAAATTTGTGGTTTTTATTAACAATTATCGAGCGATTTTTCCCTCAAAATTCATAAAGTCGAATTCCAGAGGCCGCCATTTGGCGAAATTTGAAAAAAAAAGCAGAAATCCTTCGATCAGGCACAAGATTAACTATTAAACTAATACAAAAAATTTTATTAATAATTGATTTAGGAAGATTTAGGAAGGTTCTGATGACAACCGCAAAGCACCTTTTTTAAAGAGAGGTCTACAATTAACTTGATAACTTGATGCAGAATAAATATTTTTATCTGAAATTTTTGTAAAAGTGACTTAAAATAATATAGTGTAAAAAATTAGAAAAAGATTCTTGAAAATGACCATTTTCTCACACCTGTGACTGCACCTAACCCCTTAAGCTATTGGTCCTCCTGGGTTAATGGATTACCATCGTTAACATATAAAATCAGGTTAAAGGCACATCTGTAGTACAGCCCAGGAAGCTACCTAATGGATATAAAATATTTATATGCTCATAGTACTACTTTAAAAAAAAACGACAGAAATTGTTCAATAACAATATTATTAAAAAATAAATAATATGCTTGTAATTTGTTAAGTACTGTAAAATTATATACTCCGAGGAATTATTTTCGGATCTATTCATTGAAATTTAAAACATATTAAAATTTTAACCAACGTTAATGTACGCAAGGGAAACCTTTTGGTAGTAAAGAAAATACTTTTTAACAAAATCCAAAGCGCAGTAATAAAATTTCTAAAAAGTACAGCTGGACATAAATTATCAGATGAGAAGAGGAATAAGGAACTAAGAGTTGAGTTGAAGATTGATCAATTTAATAAAAGAATAGAAGAAAATAAGTTAAAATGGAGTAACCATCTAGAAAGAATGACAGCCGAAAGAATATCTCAACATGACATTACAAGCCGATAGCAAAAATAAATATCGGTAGGTCGAGGAAAAGGTGGAAGCTGGAACAGGTCATATGAACCTAATTGATGCAGTGAAGAAAAAGAAGAAGATAATATATACATTTATTTATTAATTATTATCAATTAAAATGGTGTCTCTTTGTTACTTTTTTATATCCGGTTTATACTGCAATACGCAGCTTCCCGGTTCTCAAACGCCAATTTGAGTTTTTGTTAGCATTTTACATTTTTTACCTACGACGAGGAGCAAGCCTGACTTAGAACCCCCAACCTGGAGGACCAGAGAAAACGGCCAGAATAAAGTTCTTACTTCACCCGGATTTCAACCGGGCATTTAGCGTTCATAGTCAACTTATTCGACCACTATGCTGACCATCTCTTCTAACTAACTTAACTATTTAATATTATTTAATATTTAATTTTTATTTAATGGTTAGTTTGAATAAATAAATATAATATGTACTAACAAACTGTTTTGTTTAAACTATTACTAAATAACTAACATAATAACCTAAGCTATAAACCGGGATCATTTGAAAATTTTAATTATTAAAATTAAAAATTAAAATTAAAAATTAAAAAGTGGAAAACAAAAATGAGAAATTACCAGAAATAACTCCCAGCTCTGCTCACGCAAACCTTGAGATGTATACATGTCCACCGACGTAGCTAAGGGGGGGAGGTTTGATAAAAATTTTATACAGGGTTTCGTGACAAATGGTAATTAGCAAATAGAAAACGTTTCTTGGATACTAACTTTCGTTTTATATTGGTTAGGTATCATTTCCCACCAACCCCTGTACAAGATTTGTATAAAAACCCATGTTAGCTACGGCGGTATTTAACACTTTTACAAATAATTGTGATGCAGGTTTTACTTTGACATGTCAGGATTTCTTTTTAGGCAACGGTTTCCGCAAGACTAAATGAATATGAGAAGATTTTTTGGCCTTGAATCGTCACCCACTTTATAAATTATTTTGCTCTTTCTTAAAGTAATTTCAGATCAGCTGCATCGAGAAATCCTTTTACGTCCTAGCTGGATTTCAGCCCATCCCACCGTTATATCTCGGGTGGTCAGGCACCAAACGACGTACGAACGACCAAATTATGTGACCAGGTTTTTCTGTTGCTAGGATTTTATTTTTGTACTTAA
The DNA here is from genome assembly GCA_958510855.1 of Rhagonycha lutea. NCBI lineage: Eukaryota > Metazoa > Arthropoda > Insecta > Coleoptera > Cantharidae > Rhagonycha > Rhagonycha lutea. Next base: position 12,417,077 of record OY294040.1, on the reverse strand, counting down.
TCTTTAATATGCTTTTACATACATTTTTCTAATCACTTTTCTGTAAATTAGTTACATTGGAACGTTGGGTTTGTGATTTATTTTACTACATCAAAAGATTTTTGCATTATTTTCGAAGATACAGCACTGTAGATGATGCCTGTTATCTTGAAAGTTAGAACAAGTTTAAATTTAAATTTAGCTAGATGTTCCTTTTACCTTTGGTTTTGTTCTATTTCCATGTCATCTTTATGGTCATAGTAAGGGAAATGCGACGAGGTTGCATTTTTGAAGCCAGTCAAATCCCGACCGTCAAGTCACATAGTAAAAAAGAAGAAATAGGTTCTTTGAATCTTATCGCTTAAAAAGAGGAAGTGAGTGAGTCACCCTGTCGGAAGACCTACCTGTGAATGTTAGTATATGTAGACCACCATCTTGCATATTTTATCTTATTAAATTGAAATATTATCTTGGATTCAATGTTCCGTTAGTTTTCGTAACGTAGTAGTTTAGTAGTTTAATTTTGTTAATGACGCATTGGTACCCTTCATTAGTACCGTTTTCTTGTGAAATATCCTATCGACCCTCTTTAAGTCGGAATTCTGGATACCAATAATTGCGAACATCCTTTATCATCGCTACTATTTACAAATTGATTACATAATTTTAATTACTTGGTGGTGATTTAGATGTGCATATTTGTTTAAGCTGTAATCTACGATGATCTAAGGCACATCCTAAACGCAACGTAAGTTTTGTTTCTTGTGTTAAACTTCCATGCAATGGAGTGCTCGAATCGGTATTTGTGTGTTAAGGTCACGTTACGATTCCGTAAATTTAATTCTGGCGCCCATTATCCACCTTTATTTAGAGATTTACCGAACGCATCCAGTGAGGTCTGCAAAACGTTGCAATTACATTTACAAGTTATCTCGTACAAACTATCCATGCCCACCCCTGTTAGTAAACCGACATCGGCACCTTAACTTTTGTTACAGGTAAGTAAATGACGTTTTTTTTTAAAAGATCGTAACAGTTATTATTCTTAGTTCCAATTACTCCGTGTTCAATGTAGTGCGTGTCAAAAAATCTTACTTTGGAGTCCGATTTTCAACCCCACTTTTGTTTGATAAATAACGTTAACTATCTTTGTGTTTTATTCAGAAGACTGGCGTCCAGGAAACCTTTCCTTGATTAATTGGCACAAATTCGCTAGAGCCGCAACGTAGGTTGAACCCTGAAACCGAATGTACGATCTGGTATTGAAAATTTCTCCTTTTCTTGGTCGGGCAGAAAGAAAGTTCTTTGTCTGACTAAAAAATACAGTAATATTTTTTTAAGTAAATCGAAGATCAATGAAATATGACAACCAATTAACTATTTTATTTCGAATAAAACTGTCACCCCACAAGTAATATCTCAAGTTCAGCACTAGGAAAATTCATAGAAAGCATTTTCATGATGTTATAAGTTATAACATTTTTTTATGATGAACAGATTCATTGCCTCCTATACTTACAAGCCGTGAAGTCGCAAATTTGGCAACGTCGCCGGTGGTCCTAATTTTCAAATTCTTGTATTGATGTTTATGTGATTTATGCATATTAAATTTGTGTAAGAACACTTTGTTAGTAATAATTAACAACTAAAACTAACTACAATCATAGATAAGTGTACAAGAACTGTTTAAATAAATCTGTAGCCCAAAAATTGATTCAATTCCTTATTAAATAGTTGAAAGGTAATACTTTACTTTTTGTAATTCGTTGCATACTGAATAATTATTTATTAGTACACTTTATTAATGACATTGTTAATATATCCTAGATGCTGTGTGCCAGATTGCACATCAAAAAATTACCTAGAAATTATCCGGAACAAGGAAGAAATGAAGAGTTAAAAATAACTACAAAAATTTAAGAATTTTTAAAAACGACAAAATAGAAAATTATAATTCGTTGCAAGTTTTACAAACAAGCTAAAGTTTGAAAACTGGAATTATAAAATTTATGAAGAAAAGTTCACGTTATTTTATAGAATGAATATCGATTTTGAAATTTCCAACACTTCTTGTCATGTCGAAGATGAAACAATACAGTGATAAGTGTTTCAGTTTCTTAAAATATGACTGTCAAAATTCTGCAATTTTCAAATTTCGCCATAATGCGAAAGGTAAATGATAATATCTATGATAATTATTATCAACATCGATTTATTTGCAGAGGGGGAGGGGTGCAATTACTTTACTATGCTATTCATTTGGAAAGTGACCTAAAAATTTAATTATTCAAATGTACAAATCGTTTTGTTATATTCTCTTAAATAATAACAGAAAACTTACAAATGATCAATTTCAAACTGTTGAAAATTTAACAAAATAGAGAAAATTACATACACTTTTACAAACCTAGAAATTGCTTTTATTAGTTATATTTGTGCTTATATTGTGAAGTAAGTACTTTATCATAATAATTAGTTTAACTTTTTGATAATAAAATTGTATAATTTATTAAATCTATTTATTAACATAAAATAACAAATAATTTGTATATGAGACACTTTGCAAGTAGGACCACCAAGTACTGCAAATGCGACGTTGCCAAATGTAATTTCACGGCTTGTAAGCATAGGAGGCAATGACAGATTCCAAAAATTACACTAAAATAATTATTGTAAGATGCAAAATTTACTTAATTTTGTGACAAAATTTTAGTTGAAACAATATTATTTTTAAATAGGATATAGAAGAGAAAGCTATAACACAATAATATACCATAAGTAAATTTCTACATGATCACGTCACCCACCCCTTGAACTTTATTTAAAATTGGTATGGTATAATTTGTTCGGTTAGATAGAGATTAGGGTCATGAGATTTGAATTAGCTGATGTAACTTAGAAATAGCACTTTGCAAGTCGTTTAGTTTTTCCGTTCGACGTCTTATCGTTAGTTGTAAAAATGTAGTACTATAATAAAAAATTACAAATATAAACATATTTGAAACGGGAGTACCTCGTAGTGCAACATAAAATACATACCAAGGAGGAAATTCCTATTTTCAAAATGGGCTATTTGATTAAATGCAAATATAGCGCCTACAGCCTTCGTCACGCTAGCCGCCATTCAACCCAACTATATTAGTAATTATACAGAAGCTTATTAATGCCGGTGCTTAACATGTTAATTCCATGCACGGCGTGTGGGGTTCATGCCTTATTCCTACAACTTAGACTATGTATATTTAGCCACTAACGAAATAGCTAACCGATGCTTCTTAAACTTTGTTAGCATCCATCATCATGTATCTTATGATAATGATGCGAAAGTCTTCATCATTTTGCAACCCCCCGACCTTACATCTTATTACCTTCCCTTGATATCGGCACACCGCAATGTGTAGTAGATGTGCTAATCAAGTTCTCGTTAACTCCCGCCCTAATTTGAATTGCATACTGTGATATTAGCATGCTAGAGCCTGGTTCCTCGATCGATCTGTAAGTAATCTTCGCGGCCTGTCTTATTACCACTTCACCTCCGTTAGCTGGTTAGATAAGAAAACTTTTAACGGTAGTTCTCTCGCAAAGCGAATTGTGGTGACTATTGTATTCTATCATTCGTGTGAAATGCATTTGCCCCGTTTAATTTGCAAGTTTTGTACTAACCCATACTTCTACGATGCCGCATCTACCTCGTAGCGTTCCAACAAAACATAAATTTTGCCATGCCACCATTTTAATAAGTTTTCTCTTAGCATATTTGTATATCTAACCAAGCGGCAAACAGACGCAAAAGGTAAAACAAAAAATATTATTTAATCCAATTTAGTATTACCTACTAGAAAGGTATGTATATTTTATTAGCAAACAGACCCGCCATTTAAAGTTGTATCAATTCTTGTCTATTTCTATCTCACTACAACACAGTTCTCTTTAACTTAGATGGTGTTCTAAAAACCTCATTTGGAGGGTTAATCTTGTACATGCAGTCTCATAAAACCTAACAAAAAAAACAACTATTAACAACAGATAGGTAAAAGTTTTGTATCCCCATCAAAGTACATCATCGGAAAAAAAAATTGAAGTGCTTTACATTTTCTCCCCACTATAATATCCAAATTTATTTGTAATTTAGATTATCTACGTTTATGGAACGTTAATAATTCGCGTGATTAGCAGCGCGGTGCGATAATCGAGCGTTTAGTAATTAACAATTACACACGATAAACTACCTTTGCCTAAAGAAAATGTCGCCCACGTCGGCATTTATTTCCTAGAACATTAGCAAAAACAAGTCATTTACGTGTGAGAAACATTTGTCTTAATTATCCGACGTTCTTCTTTGCAAGAGATCACGTTCTTATTCTATTGCTAAATCGTGCTGCTTACATCTAACTGCCACTTACAACGCGCAGATTTAGGTGTTATTCAGTTTGTTGCTAAAATACTGCCTTTAGTGTATTTCTATTAGAACCCGGCCTGCGTTTTATTAGGGTTAAAAAGTGGAGAACTCGGTTATCAATTTATCATAAGTATATGTAACATTTGGTTTTAACAGCAAGTTCTTTTTAAATATGTTAGGCTATATAACCAAATGGACACGCCGATGTATGTTTTTGTTGACATCGATAGACTTCAATAAAAACTTTTATTAAGTGTTCGTTTGATAAATAAATAACATTTTTCATGGCATACAACTTTTTGACAGTTACTGACATAAACAACAAAGATGTGACAAATTTCTCAATTGGACGAATTTGTTATTCGACGGTTATAAAATAAAACAAATTTAAGGGCAAATACTTTTCGCAAAATAATATATTGTTTTGGAAACCACGCAAAATTGTGCACGTTTTACGAATATTATGATTAATTCAAAATCATTATCAATTTATTTCAATTTGCGGATAAACCATTTTACAATCGGGATAAACCCGTGAGATCGATTTACAAATGCGTAGTTAATATTTACTAACTAAACGTAAAAAAAATATCAACGTGTGTAAAAATCTGATTTTTTGTTATGGTTTAGTTACTTTACATACGGATCTCCAAAAATGTTGGGTTATTTCACGTAAATGGTCATTGATGCGATCACCGACCGAGATCAGTTATCACACTAGTGCCTTAGTCTTCTGGGTGCCACATTACCTTTGCACTTTTTGACCTTGCCTAGATGCCGTCGACCATTGAGTTATCATTGAGAAGATCCGTGCTTCGGAGGGTACGTTAAGCCGGCGGTCCCCCTGAGTTGACGAATTGACACCGTTAACAAAAAAAACAGGGTGAATGCTAGACTAGCAAGTTGCTAACGGATGTAAAACAACTATAGTCCAAAATCGATCTGCGAACTGCTCACCAACCCGTCTGGCCAGCGTGGTGAGTTATGGCCAAATCCTCCATAATATGGAGAGGCTTATGTCCAGCAGTTGGCGGAAAAAAAAGCTAATGAAGAAGATGAAATAGGAGAGATTGAGTTATTGCTTCAATTTTCTGACGGAGTTGACTGATTTACTCGCCCAACGCTCTAACCGTCAGTATGATAACTTATAGCAGCATTAATTTATTTAAGTTTCTTACTACTACGATAATCTGAATGACATGAAGGAAGTCAAGGGGGATGCGCTTCCAATATACTCCGTAAAGTCGTCTATGGCTATGATATCGTATATGCTATGTTTCACGCGAACTACATAATAGTACGATGCAATCCAAAATTCCGTACATATACCATAGATTACACCTCTTCTAAACCGAAGTGATTCAAATTTTAAGCTGAATTTTTCAAGTTTCCATTTTTCCAATGGCGTTTATGGTGGACCATGCATGCATATGTTGTTAAAGTTAGCTCAAGGAATCGGGGAAGGGCGGAGCTAATGTCCAGAAACAAAAACGAGTTTATGTTGGTGTCAATTGGTAGAATTAGATGTTACGTGTCATCTATTTCACAAGATTTTAGCTACGCCCTTCCATGATTCATTGGGTTAACTTTATCTGGATTTATTATTATTACTATTTTTTGGATAACGTCTTAAACTTCTTAAGGACTAAAACGTTTGTTGATATTGCGAAGACACCTGGTCTATATCGGGCAATATTTGATCAAGCTTATGTAAAACTTTAAAACTTTTAGTTAGAACTGATAAAATTTTAAGCGTAAAATGAAAATTCTTTACGACGATTGGAAATGCAGAATTACTTCTCACCGTGTCTCTGGAAATTTGCTGACCGGTTTTAACTACATTTGTTATTACTACAATGCGATTGTTGGAACTTGAAAGCCATAGTTCATTTTCTGTTTGTTTTTTATCATTTCTAAGTACATTTTCAAATGCCAACCTGTCGTTCTGAAAATTTTCCTAATTTTTAAGAGATGATGTCAACTTTTAATTTGTAACTTTATTATAGCTATTCAGCTTTTGTACATTTTCTGTTGTTGCATTTTCTAGAAACAAGCACGCATTCAGTGCAAGCTTTGCTATCTGTACTTATTATCCTAATGTTGGGAAAATCCTGTAATTTATCTTGTAAGTTGTCTCATTAAGCTATGTAATGCCCTAAGTTTCAAGAATTCACTTGTACTGTATTTTTTAACACCAAACGGTGATACCTCGAACATGTAATTTATTAGTTTAGGAAATACCCCATTAGGACACAAGGCTCGAAGATGCTCGAAGTGATAAATATATTAGAATTTTTGGAGATTTTTGAATTAGCACAAAGCATCCAAAAAGACGCTTTCTTCCTACGAGGATAGTGAGGAGTATAGACCTGTTTTAGTTCAGATTTTGTTTTTCCTAAAGTGCCGTTGGGAAATTAATTAAGTTTGGTTTTATTAATCCTCCAGAGTTTATTCAAGTACTGGACGTATTTGCGTTATTTCGGGAGACCTGGGAAGATTATTTGCGTTCTATGAGTTGGAATATCAACCACAAAAATTTTAAAAATCGTGGTAGATCACAGGTAAGTGTTTGTGCAATGAGTAAGGTTAAAGTCGACAACACATCACAGGGGCGCACGTAAACGAAGTTCATAGGGTACCGCATATTTTATTTGCAAATGATTTTACTTTCCTTGATTTGTTCTTGTAATCGGCGGATCATTTTGAACATTAAATTTCTATTTGCAAGCTCAAGTAGGGTCCTTGTTGGTTATAAATTTTGTTCATTTCATTCCAAATACATCATTGACGTGTTGATTTTTGTCAAATTATAAAGTATATATAGCTTAGCTATTCATATTTACCAACAATTATGTTGCTATACGAAAACACTAGTAAGTCAATAACATCTGGGAATCAAACCTACGACAAGTTAAATATTTATAAAATATATGCACGTAAATTGGTCCACGCTTATTATAACAACTACAAGTTTACACAGTTTTGAAAGACAAACTTTCAAAATATTCAACATTCAAATTCATTGCCTCAGTCTGAATTTTATAAGGAGTAAAAACCATCCCAATTTTCTAATTAATTATTATTTATAGATAACTGTAAATCGAACGGCTTTTAAATTAACTTGAAATCTTCTGAAGCTTTGAAAATATTTTTTATATTATTGCACTTTCAATATAAAAACCGTCGTTTTGCATTTTATTGTCACAAATTTTTTTAGCCATACAATTGGAAAAAATAAATCTATAGAAATGGATGTAATATGTTTCAGTTTGAAACCCAAAAATTTATATAAGTAGACGGTTTAGTCTTTTATGCTGATCATTACAATAAAATAAATTTTCATAAAATATTCTTATGGTTAGACATCTTGAACCGTCAAATTAATGAAATTTATTTGCACAAGTTTTCAACACTGCTAACATTTTTAACGCCTGTTAGCAAGCTGCTAAAATTTTCCGTGTTTAATAACACCAAGATTTTCTTCATACCAAGACGACACCTCTACAATCTTAGTACTAACTTTTAATTAATTTTCATAATTGGTCAAAATTAGAAAATTCTCTTACAGCTTGATATTTCTCTTGCATTTTTCATCGATTTTATAATGTTGAACCTTCGCTTATTTTAAGGAATACGTTGATTACTCGGAGTATTTACATTAAATCTTCAATATCAAATTTTGAAAAATATTTTCTTCCGGTATTAATATTATACAAGATTGTTCTGAATTTTAAAATAAATTAGGTAAATAATTTTACTTGAAATAATTTTATTGAATATAAAATATATAAATACTTTATAGTTATTAACTTGTGAAAATTATAAAATTAATTATTTTATATGAATTACAAGTTATCAGACATGAAATTAATTAATGAAAATATATAAACTATGACATATTATGTTTCGCTCTTAAACTCTTTACTGAATAGCAGTAAAAGTAGCCCCCTTGAAATTGAAATCAACCTGTCCAAGCGTTTTTCACTTTATTATTCTTATATGTCTTGAAATATCGGATTTATTTAGCATTCTTGTTGAATAATTGATAAAACTTCAAAAAAAAATTTGCGCCGAATTCAGGGGAGCAAGACCTTTCAAATGAGGTGACACTTGCCATACCATCCCTATTAACATTTCAGGGGTTGTCATCACAGCGCGAAGGAATGAAATAATATGGGAGTGACATTGGTCGCAAAAGTTGTCCCCCTCGATGGTAAAATTGACCTGTTTCTGCATTTCTTGAAAAAAAAATTCTGCTAGCCACAATCCCGTATGTTTCGATTTCCGAGGGCCACTCTGTATTTTTTGTTATCAGATTTTCCTGCCTGTAGAGGACCGTAGTTTAATGTGGATTTAGACCCACAAGAATAAACAAATTTTAGTATCGGGAAAGAATGGCTAGTCAGCTTTATTACCTTTACACTTAAAACTTATTAAAATTTGAGTTTTAGAAAAATGTTGATTTCCATTATACTCAATGCAAAAAATTTTAAATAATTTTAAAAGTTTTATGATTTTGAATGTTTTGATAAACACCACTGATAATAATACTGCATGTGTTTAAAGCCACGTTAATAAAATTTTTATTGATAATTAAGCGGAATGGTAATTGTAGTGCTATTACCAGCAATAAACAATTAACTAACATTAAAATTTTTATGTTTTTAAATTTTTGAGATTACTTTGTACTTTTATGCCTTAGTTCGCGTTTTTAAGTGTGTTTCTAGCTATTTTAAGAGAATTTATTATTAATTGGTGTTTATAGGGATGTTAAAATCCGAACTAAAAATGCATTTAATTTATTCTGGTAATGAATACTAATTTTTTGTATTTGTTTATAAACGGAATGTTTGTAAATTTTGTCTAAATAACAACAGAAAAATTGTACATATAAAACACCAATTCTGTGTGTTTTGTATATCTGTTCGTAACGCAACTTTGATTAGTTGGAATTGGGGATATGGCATTCGCATTACCATAATATCATATCAATTATGCATGTACATAATATTAATAATTATAATATACATAAGGTTTACCAATATAAAGTTCTAAAGTACTAATCATGGAAGCTTTTAAACATATTAAAGCCGTTTTTTTATTTAATTATCTGCAAATAACTAACGAAACGCCCCATTCTGAAGAGATAATTTAAGGGGCTATAACTTTAGTTTATTGAACTTTTTTGAAAAATCAAATCAGTTCCACAGAAAAGCCAAGGCGTAAAATCCACAGTCTTTTTCACCCCCCCCCCCTTCTTAGAATGCCGCTAAAAATATCACGACAATAATTTATTTATTTATTAAATATTGACATTAACGTCAATAAATTATTGTAATCATCTCAAAAATCAAATATGGATACCCAAGTAAAATTTAATTCGATTTTTGCTTAATCAAAGTTTAATCAAAATAACATGTAAAATCTTAGATTAGCAATTAAGTAAATTTTATTACACTCCTTCAAGTTATAAAATACGGGTATATTGAGCAAGTTGGCAACGCATTGAACATTAGTCACTCTTTGTTATCTGGCCATCAACATTAGCCGACAATACCAACCTCGAAACAGCAATTAAGCGTGCTCCAAGATATCCGCCTTCCGGTACATTTACTTATGAAGACTATCGTGATAATGGCCTTTGTATCAAGACTAATAGTTGCATGCGTGAATGCTAGTCGTGCTATACAACTCGAAAGCTAACAACAATTATTTTTATTGTTAAATTATTACCACTATAATTTAATCGCTTCACCATTACCTTCTAATTAATTGATTAAGTAATTTTATGGAAGATTGATTTTTTCATTGTGTGATGGAATCTACAATTTGTTAAAGCTTCCATCGCTTTTCTCAAAATAAAAACAAAGCAAACCATACAAAAGCTCGTTAACGTGCATTGCTAATTTAAAATTAGCACAGAAGAATTTAAAGCGAACTTCGCGCTCTTCATATTTCATGAAATTTTTAAAATAATTTAAAAACCGAATCAACGACATTGTATTTTTTGTATTTAGAAAAAAGATTGACAAGGATCACAAACCCGAAATTAGCACTTCTGATGCATTTTTATTCATTTCGAATTGGGAATCTTTTATATGGGTTAAAATTTGATATATTAAGGTGAGGATACTAGTGAACCGAAAACTCTAATTAAATTTATATTGCAAAATCCAATCAATAAGTCGTTACCTTTAAAATTATAATATTGAAGCTCTCTAATGGAAAAAGTAATTAGTTTTAATACTTATTATACATCATCTTAGCTAAAATCAAGTGTATCTGTTATATCTGTAATTTATTTATACAATGCAACCAAAAGAAAAACATGTTTCCGTGCAATCTTAACAAGATTGCTTTCTGTACAATAATATTTTGAAGTTATTAGCTTCTACTAAGATCACGTCACCGTACAAGATGATTGCATTAAGGCAAGCAATAGTTATTGGTGTACGATTGGCGCGAAATGATATCTACCATTTTAGCCAAGGCAAAGCATCATTTGATAATATTGTATGCTGAATATAGTATAACATTCTACAATTTACCTCCCAAACGCTTTTAACTGGTCACAACATTCAATTTCCTAAAATCTACACCAAAGCGATAAGCTCTGTTCTTCTTTTTTGCCATAATAACTGGATATGCCTAAGGTCGATTACTTCTCCTTTTCATAACACTCTTTGCAATTATGTTATCCAATTCTACATGTTTTTGCATGGACAACTGGGAAAACTGATTTCTACCTCTGTTTAATTGAGTGTTCTGGCAACATTCAGATAACTAAACATATCATAAATCTTTAGACAAACTAAAAATAATGTATTAGACACTTTTAACACTAAAAATATAAAGTTGACACAGATGGTGACTAAACTGTTTAGTCACCTGATGATGTTACTGTGTAACGAAATCTATTGTGAATAATTATACTTTCAGTATATTTACATCTGTGCCAACTTTATATTTTTAGTGTTAAAAGTGTCTAATACAGTTTAAGTTTTGTCTAAAAAATTGCACTATTAGACCACGCTACTATAGATTATGTTCAGATAACTATCTGGCATCAACTTATTATACATATTTTGATCTTATTAATTTATTAATAGTTGGAAACAAAAATTTAGTTTATAATTTATAATATGCGATGTAGAAGAATCGTTAATGAAATTTATCCTTACATAAACTGAAAATGGAAGACTGAAGATAAATCTTAACTGAATTTTTATTTATTCAATCCAACCAATTATTTGCATGGTATTATACGTTCAAAATAATTCACGATACTGATAAATTTTCTCTAACAAGAAAACTTAAATATTTTTAAAGCTGAAGACATTTTGCAGTAAAAATATTTTGCATAAACCAATTATAGCTAAGGATGAGAATAAAATTTTAGTGCTTATATATTAAAACCAAAAATTGGACATGTGGGCGTCATCGTCGTTATTCCTTGGAATAACTCACTTAAAACCTGAGTATAATTAAATATTATCATCTACTTTTTATGATTCAACCTTTACGCATTATTAAGAATAAAATATTTTTAAATTAATCTCTATTCCTTCCGAATTAGGACCATTATCCATCTTATTGTTAATCCACAAGTAGGTGACAATATTTGGGATAAACCCGATAAGACCGACTTACAAGTCACTTATACTGAAGTAAACGTTGTAATAGGATCGATAGTTTAACATGTAAGCCTAGCCGTGGCATACATAATTTGACAGTAATCAGGAATCGAACCTATAACTTTAGAGCCTATAGCTCAATTCCATTACATTACTACATCAAATTACCTAACTGTGCTATCTTTATTTTTAATTGAAGTACATAATATTATGATGATTTAGAAAATTTAACCAAAACTTACATAAGGTAAATGTATTATGTAAATATAAATAATTTAACATTTTGTACTGCACTCAATTTTACATAATTTTAACGATTTACATATGAAATTAACTTGTAATCATGATGTGGTAATAATAACATACTTTAAAAAAATTTAAATATAAATGTGAGCTTATAACAACTACTATGATGAATATAAATATTATAACATTTTCGTTTAGTTAATGGCAATATTATTAAATTTTGAAATTTAATATGTTACTCTACGAATGAGCAGAATTATTAGAACAAAGTATGATTGTAGTAAGTTTATATTAAAACGTATTCCTTAAAATCCACCAACTTAGTTCAATTTTTAACGCAAATGGCCGGCTGTATAATAGCGGTACGCGAAGAGTAGCGGGTTGATGACAATTAGAAGTCTAAGACATAAGAATCGATAACAATTTGAGCACAAAGAATTACTTATGTGTCTTAATCGTACAATTGAGGAGGCTAAAGCTCTAAAAGAGCTATTTGGTCATCGGAAGTAAGAAGAAGTAAGTAAGTCTTAATCGTACAATTTCCTATAGCTTAAAAAATTACAGCAGTCAAACAACAGTCTTTGGCGTAATTAATTCCACTCTAGATTACATGGCACAAACAGTTACATTAAATTTTATCATAACTCTTAAAAATTTTCCTACATAAAACGTATTATTCGCCCATTTTCAGAAAGCTTTTATCGCTATTTCTTATAATAAGTCTTCAATCTAAAAAGATTAACTGGTACAGGCGATCCTATGCTCCGACTAGCAATGACTCTTTATTACTCTCTCCAAGTTTTAGGAACACTACGAAGGACGCTTTACGAGTTTAAATTAAAATCCAAATAAACAAATTTTTAATTTCAGAAAAGATAAAGTTTTGCTCCTCTATTCCGTTATAACCAAAATCCACAGATTGTTTGTAAAATTGAAATATGGGATCGTAACAAGTCCCGATTACCTTTCTCTCGCTAATGCAAGGGAACATTTAATATTTAAAACTTTCCCTGCCCCTTGCACACATGAAAGAACGAAAATTAAATAAAATTTAAACACAAAAAAGTAATAATCAAGTTTATGATATCTTTCTTTAATTTTCTCACTTCCGAATACTAGCGCCGCAATCGTCCTTATTTGCCACTAACGAAACCTAACTTCCATACAGGGAAGCCAATCCAAAATATGACGCAACAGTGTAATCAGTGTGATCAACCATCTCCAAATCAACCTCGGTATCTAAAAATAACGTGTAAATGTGATTCCCAAATTTTTTAATTTTCTCCAAATCAACTCTTCTAGATTTATCTAAAAAACCACTAATCCACGTTTTGATTATCCACTAAAACAATAATTGGCGATCCTCTACTTATCAAACGATATCAAATTTTTTTTAAAATGGTGGATACAATTTAACCAAATGTGGGCACTTTACCAAAATTCTCCAAATAATCGCATAGAAAAATAGAATTCCTTCCCGTATCCAGGTATAACTCATGTTTCTGGAATCAATTTTAATCCCAGAGGCTCAAAATCCGCACATTAATCTCAGATATAAAATTCGCGCGTCCGTGCTTCAAAATGGTCGACGAAGACGGACCCCGTTATCTCCGGGGTTATCCTCGCACGTCGAAAAGTTTTTACCCGCTCTTATCAGGATTCGCGGTTAATTCAAACAGCCGCACACTGCACTTTCATTAATTTCTTTCTTTTTATGTATCGTTGAAGTGAAAAATACAAGATAATCATTAAAAAAATTCTAATTACAGATTTCCCAGAAGGGCCAATCATTTAATTGCTGGTCAAAGGACAAATCTCTTCTTTATCAAACAAACAATCCATTGTGGGAGCCTCCCAACATTATAAACTCTAACTTAGAACTGTTTTTTTTATCTTTTCCTCAAAACAACTAAATTTTACTTAATTTTAAAATAGCATCCTTACATTTCTTCATGATACAACAAACAAAACTACCGTTTGTTGTATCAAAAAGAAACATGACAATATAATGAAAAACTCTTCAAGATGTGATAGCAATAATAATCTTTTGTTGATCTTAAAGAAAAAATATGATAGTAATATAATTAGCCCATGTGAAAACCAATCAGTATCAGATGCTCGACTCTCAAAAAATGTATGACTTGGGCAACAAGCTCTTTGCAACATACAAGCTCGCACTTCCAAAAGTTCAAATCGTCCACCCATATCCCTGATTACACTAACCCAAAATTAGTATCGAAAAATTTGCCTCTAAAATGGGCCACACATTAACATTAGCGACATTAGCATTAAGACATTAATCAAAACTAATTAGGTATTACTTGATAAAATCGATATTAATAGGAAACCATTTAATTCAACAAAATTTCTAACCTCTATCGAACTAAACAAATATAACAATAACCTATGAACTATAATCAGCTTTGATTCCGAATAGAATGGAATGTTTATTGCAAATGCAATAAACCCGCTTGTAACGAATTATCAAAAAGCTAGGCCCTTGCGCAAATTTTGAAAAATTGTAAGTAATAAATTAATAAAAATTCGCTGCAATACTGACAAGCATCAATGACATATTTTGGTACCCCGTTACGACTACATTTTTCGATTCTCTCGAAAGATTTACTGCTTCCTGTATGAACCGACTTTGCAATTGTGGACCAATCAATACTGACTTCATAGCAGTGACCATTTAATGTCACCTAATGAGACTGATACCAACCGCAAAAATTAATTAATATTTATTCATAATTTGAAGTTTTTTTTTAATTTAATAAAAAAGTAATTAAAAGTGTAAAAACCTCAATTCAAAATTTGGCATTATTGTTTTTGTAAAATTAATTAATTTAAAGTTTTGATATTTTATGCAGGGTATAATATATTATAAATAATTTAAAAATGAGGGCATGGGTATTAATGGACACGCTATCCATGACGTGTTAATTAAAAACCGTAAAAATGATTTATTTCAAGTATTTTTAATTTTTTTTGCTAAGAACTCCACTAAACGGGTAAATTTACATCCTGACTTTATTATAAGAATTTTGAGAACATTTAGAAAATAAAAAAGAGTTCAGCATACCGGTACAAGAAATCTTCAAGAAATATGGGAGTTAAAATTGAAAATTTGTCATTGGTTGGACTTTATTCGTGTGAAAGAAAGTGGGTACGGATTTCTATTATGCGATGAATCGCAGCAAATGGAAAGGCATTATTGAGGAGGCTAAAGCTCTAAAAGAGCTATTTGGCCATCGGAAGTAAGTAAGTAAGTAATAGATGCCTCCTAGAGGATGCTTAAACAATCTTCAATGAATTGTTACAGAAGCACACTATTTGGAGGTTATGTCCGGGAAGGTAAGGCATTATTGAGGAGGCTAAAGCTCTAAAAGAGCTATTTGGCCATCGGAAGTAAGTAAGTAATAGATGCCTCCTAGAGGATGCTTAAACAATCTTCAATGAATTGTTACAGAAGCACACTATTTGGAGGTTATGTCCGGGGAGGTATCGATTTCTTTGAATAGAGTAAGTTAATATGTACTTTCTTACACCATTATACGTCGGAGGAGGTGAAAGTAAAACTCGATCATTCATTAAGGTTAATTAGAATTAATGTTTTAGCTACTACCTTCCACTTAATTTCAAATCTGAGGGCAGAGCTTTTCAAATATACCTGATAGTAGGTCCAAGTTTAAAAGTTTTAATCATTTTATATATTAATATATTTTGGGTTATTAACTTGTGAAAATATACATTGAATTACTTTATAAGTAAAACTTATTTACTTATATTAGTACGACATTCCATAATCGTTATGATTCTTAAATGTGTCAATTAATAATTAATGTGGCATCTGTTTAAACCAATTCATGATAAATTAGCTTATTTATAAATTAATAGGATATACTTATAGTGAAAGTACCCTTATTGGGTTAATTTTACACACAACATTAAATAAAATAGTAAAGGTGGTTTTGTCTTATTAAATTTTAACGACTTCTTAACTGCTGTGAAAATGCCAACATAATTAAGCAAATCTCTTTGAGGTATTGGCTCTTTAGATACTAGAACAAATTATTGCAAATTAATTAATTAGGTCTAATCTTAGTCAGATTAATGACTAACTCAATTAATATAAATTATCCTCAAATTACGTAGGCGTACTTAATTCAGAATATGAAATATCACGTCTATATATAGTTTAGTACATAGAATAATATTCTCTAAACAAAATCAAAATTAGGTTCTCTATTAAAAAACTAATCTATAAAAATATTACTAATACTCTTTAAATCATGGATGGTAGTTAAATCGTTGTCACAAGCATTGATCCTGGTAGTAGCGTTCCTTCAAAGCTCCGTCTGTAGCTCACGTGTCGTAAAGGTTTATCTGTAGAGATAACAGGTAACTCAATAAAAGGTATTTTTGCATTTTTCATTTTAATTTGAAACGAAAATTACAAATGCTGATTTTATGACAGGCCTTTCTAATTTCTTTTCCAGCAGGATTTTCAGCATACTGATTGGCTTGGAATTGTAAATTTTTTCCATATTTTAAGATAATCAAATTTTATATACAAAATTACTTAATTTTCAACTCAGTTGGAAATCTTTTATTTATTTGTGTTTTTTTTTAATATATTGACGTTTATTGGAATCATCCTGAAGAAAATTTCGAGAACATTTTATTGAGAGTTTTTTTCTCTAACTACGTTAAACTTTGAAATAGAATTTTTTATATAAGTACCTACTGTTGGACAGTAAACAAAAAGTTAGAGTAAACCTAATACTTACAAAACTTATTTGTATCCAAACTTTCTATTTCTAGAGTCACATTTAACTTATTCAACGCCTTCTCAATAGTTATATTATGAAACTACGGTTATAATTCATTTCAAATTCAGTATTCCCGCTAATTTAAAATAGTTAAATTAATAATACGACACTTGCACAAAAACATTGTTGTCTAAAACTTGCGATAATTTGAATTTTGGAAAGGTTAGAGTTTTTATTTCAAATATTCTTTTGGTTAATTGAAAGTGATTCTCTCATGATTCGATACGGCGCGGCGATGATCCATATGTGTCACAATCTTTGGATAATATTCGCATCATTGAAATATAGAGAAGTTGAGAAGTTGCGCTGAAAACAAAACTCAAAAACAGTACGTCGTTGTGCAGCAAATACCAGCTTCCTCTGTGGAAAGCAGTATTACAAATTTTAAACAAAATAGAGATAATTATTGTATCGTAGAAAATGTATTTTGTTGTTGTTTTGTTAAATTAACCAAAAAGAAAGCGAGAATAACCGACGGAGCATATACACCGACCATTAATTATTATTATTGGAAAGCGATACTAGATGGCCAGTACAGTGCTTCTAAATACTTTTATAGTTATTTTAAATAATTAATTTTAACATGAAATTATATTGTCACTAACATATTATTTTATTATACTCTATTATAATTCTCAAACGTTTAATGCAATATGGGCTTTATTTATTTTATTACTAAATTAATATTTGCTTTTTACGTCCCATATTTCATTGAAGCTTTCATTAACAATTTGTGTAACTTTCAAAACTATTGTAGATTGTATATTATTAAATTGTAATTGTGGTTAGTTCTTATGACATACCAGCATCCACATTTGCCATCTTAAAGTGCTTAATTATTTACTTATCATAATCTGTAACGCTAATTCCTGGGGCCAATGGATAAAATTGAACTTTACTTGGATTTGATAATGTGATAATGCGAGATCAAGGTTAAGACATTTATTATCGCTTATTCATTTATCTCTAACAGGTGTCGCTAGTGAATCGTTTAATTTTCTACGACAGTTTTTTATTTACTATTGAAATACAGATTACCTTTGGCTAATTGAATTTGATGATTAAATAAATTCTTTTAGACGAGTATTTAGTAATTTATACTGTCCATAAAAACAACTTTCAACACATTTATTAATTTATTATATATTCGAGGTGTAGGTGAGCTAGGACGATTACAATGTGGGTGTTTTATTTGACGATTTAGAGCTGGCGACGATTTTCCTTTCCTTTGAATTGCACTACCTTTTGGCAATTATAATTAAAGGTTTAGTGACAAAATATTTTGTAGTAAATTTAGGTCATAACTTAATATAAACATGGTCTCGGACTAAATTCAAACAAATTTCAGACAACATTCAGACAGTCCCGCGAGTAAAGATATAATCAAATAAGTCGCAATTGCAGTAAAGCCCAGTTTTATTTTTAATCTCTCGCAACCCTTAGTGGTAATAAAAAAACTTTTTAAATATACTTAAAATATTTTTATTACTCAATTAACAGTAACATGAAAAATAATTAATAATTTCTGAGTGATTAATATAAATATGAATGAAAAAAAGTAGTAGAAAATATAAAAAAAGGATGTTGGAATTGAAAAATAAGAAATAACTGCTATCATTAATTTTAATTAAACATTTCATTTATAAATTAATTGATTTCGACTAAACTGTAATTTATAGATTTTAACATTAATTTAAGTTTAGTTTAGGTTTCTAATTGTAAGTAAAACTAATATTAATGCGAGATGAAACAATAGTATTTCCAACTAAACGGTTTTGCCTCATTTCGCATTTCGTTGTGTTATTAAAATTATTCGACGTTATTCGATTGTCTTTTCAATTTAATAAAATTACATTTTGAATGATATCAAATTTCTGGAAGACGCAAAGTTTGTGCTTTATGAATTGACAAATAGTTAAAATAGTACCAAGGTTAAAAGCTCCGTCGGGTATTTGTTTTGCGTATAAAATTTCTACATGAGATCTTGGTTGTTAAAGAACGACGGAGATAGAAAATGGAAATGGAAAACCAGAGCAGATAAGCAAGGACTGAGAACGACGCGGTCGGCCACAAATAGCAAGGGAAACAAGGGTGCAGATTACAGATAGATACTCGGTTTACTTGTCGAGCCCCCGTTAAGTACAAGAACAATTACTGGTATTTTGGAATAGTCGCGTATTTGTACTTATTTACTACTAATACAAGCGCTAAAACACAATTCGTTATGTATTAATTTGTACTAAATTTCGAATTTAGTTAGTACATTATAAAGTCTCTGAGCGAGTTAATTTGTTTAGCATATTCAATTAAAGTAGGTACGTAGGTACCTTCGTGTCGACGTTATAATTTTTCTTGTCGTTATGTTTTAATTATAATAATGATAATTTTAATTATCCATTTCTCAGGGTGTTGTTGAATTATATTAGCGAAAAGTTTGACTCACGTAGAAGAAGTAGCAATTGAATAAAATATCAGCATGTCACGTTCTTTGAAGTGCAGTACTTTAACCGATAAGACACTCTACTTGAGTGTAAATTTTGCTATTTTAAAGATTGTAATCTAAAGAACATGTAAGATAGCAAAAATCACGAGTTTAATGGTTTTAAGTTTGAGAAAGAAGTTACTCTCGAATGTAGCCCCTTAAAGTATCCGGTAGTAAGCGTGCGTGTCTGTATGTGAATCTGACAGCCCTTTCTAGTTTCCACCGCCGCCACTTGTAATGTCACGGTTTTTAAAAAAAAATGTATATACGGAGTTGTGATAAATTCTTCATAAGGTAAATCGTAGCCAACGAACCAATCATTCTGTCGTCTTCATCCCCTACTTTTAGATTGTGTAGCTTCTTGAGATTCTAACTCTCTGGAATAAACATTTATTGCAGCAGTATTTTTGCCAACATAAGTTTAGCACAAAGAACGTTGAGATAGCGGCAGAACGGAAGACGTGGTTGGTGATATATGTGTACTCCGTCTCGATAGCCTTACTATAATTTATTCCCGGCGACAATGCTATTCAATTAAATTGGATTGTTTGCTATTCCGAATTATATACCAATACTCTGAAATTAGATAGTATATGGAAATTGCACATACATATATGTATAATTAGTTTGTTTAAATTTTAATTACACTAAATAACGGATATTTTGAAATTAGTCAGTATGTTCACGTTTACGAATAACGTGTGCGCATCCAATGGTTTTTCACGTTTTTTACTTCTCTAAAGAAGTAACGAGATAATTTGCTAAAATCGTTTAACGCGATCTCGTTACCTTTTTCAACAGTATAATTAGAAATTCAAAAAAGATTTTCTAGTGTTTATAATTTTTCAGTGGTTATTTAAATATTTTTAAAGTTTTTACACTTTAGAGGGGCAAATTAATCGATCGATTTGAAAATTAAAATTAATTATGACATTATAACTAAACAAAGAGCCACTAAATTACAACCTAATGAAGTTGTATTCGTTTCACATCATCTATTTACAACAATCATATATCAAAATACCTGGTGTATAGTATAATATATTTTTGTAGTTACATTAAACTACAACATTAAAGTCACCATAATGAGAATGTAGTATTTGCTACAATAATTTCTTAATTTAATAATTTTAATTTATTTATGTGCTAATTTAAGATTAATGGAAGATATGAAATTCAGTACACTTAGTTTTAATTAATTTGCAACTACTGGAACAATTCTCAAATCCTCTTTACTGTAGAGGATAATTTTTTATAAAGGAACGTACAAGCAATCACATCACAATTTGTTTATTTTGGAAACTGTTTTAAAACGGAAAGCTGGTTATATTTCACGACAAAATAATAGTTATAAAGATCAATCACTATTGCCTGGCCTTAGTCTGCTGTTAGTAATCTATTATACTAAAGG
Source organism: Rhagonycha lutea (assembly GCA_958510855.1). NCBI lineage: Eukaryota > Metazoa > Arthropoda > Insecta > Coleoptera > Cantharidae > Rhagonycha > Rhagonycha lutea. The sequence continues at coordinate 12,396,094 of OY294040.1, read as the reverse complement.
AAATTACGATAAACGTCAAGGCCATAGTTGTTCAGCCTTCATCTAACTAAGGAGGGGATAAGTTAATGTGAAATCAATGCTTTGTTGAACTAAAACACTTTTAAAACTAAAAATATTTAGTTATAACAATGAAAAATATACTCAAAGTAATTTGACTTAAAACGAAAATGTTTTTGAATAAATTATACTTTCAGTATATTTTACACAGTGTTAGACTGATACTAACTATATATTTTTACTTCCAAAAGTGTTTTATTGCATTTTTAATTAGTCTAAAAAATTATAATATTATGTTTAAAATGATTGAATCGATTACACTTGTTACATTATGTACCTGTTACGTAACAATCGCCTTTACGGAAAATCCCATTCAATTTTCTTTATTATTTTACTTAGTATTTATTCCGTTTTTGTCTATCATCATCCATCACAATAGATTCAATTGAATATTCTTTCTTAAAAGTTTCTTACCAAATTGACTTTTAAATCGAAAAAGTAGAGGGAGTAGTAAATTCATCTACAGATGCGTCACGGAGTACTATTACATTTATTTTTAGATATAATATAAAAAGTATTAAAAAACTTATAAAAAAATATCCGCCATAACAGCGATGCGTTTTTAATATTTTTCTTTGGGTGCCAAACACGTAAAAATTCTACAACCGATTTTATTGATGCCTTGTGTTAATTCAGCATTTAACAGTAAGATCAAGCTAAAAGACCCAAAATTTGGTACGTAAAGGAAAAATAACGGAAAACTACGGTTCTCAGCTATTAGTATTATTCTTTGTTTTCAAAATTATATTTAATTTTAACAATATTAAATTTATTTTGTATATCGTCTAGACTCTAGGTGTATTTCCATGAAAATTTAATCAAAATCTGCATTAAGAAGAGCAAATATTGTAGTCCAAATAAGAATTAAAGCTTTTTCTTGCTATTTATCGCTATTTATTAATTAAATATTTTAATATTATTTAACTAAATGCAAAGTTAGTGAACAGTGTGAATTTCTTTACTAGACAAGATTTCTCGATCTTATTCTAAGGTACAAAAGAAAGTAGAAAATAATTCACACTGATGATCTCTATAAAGAACATTTCAATGTAATTAGAATGAAATATTGGGATGGGGAGAACTAGGGATTGTCGTAGACTTTATATAGCTTAATTAATTTATTACAAACTTCAAACAATATCTACCGAAAAAAATTTCAATTTGCTGTTAATTTGAATATAGATCTCGAAAACGGCTTGTGGTATTAAAAAATTTTCCCTAATCATATTTTCCGTCGATTTTGTAAGTTCAAGACTTTTGATGTCAATCAAAAAGATTAAAAATTTTGATCAAAAACACAAAGCGGGAGATATCACGAACATAGCATGGTAGTAGTGACAAGGCCCGTTCAGACGATCAATATAATATATTGTCAATATATTGATATTGTCAATATTATTGAACGTGTGAGGGTCAATAAGTATTTATCGTCTGAGTCAAATTCACTGTGTCAATATTTATTGACAGTATTGACAATATTTTATTGACAATATTATTTTGATCGTCTGAAGGGCCCTTTAGACTTACATCCATCGCCTGGAACTCAAATCCAAAATTTTAAATCTTAAAACATTTAATCCACGCGTTTAGACAAACATAAATGAAACAAATCACAAAGTATTTACATAAATGAAATGAGTATGTCATTTTGCCCTTATACAAACGAGTGACATTTAGATTTTTAAGGAAAGGCGAATTTCATGTTTTAATGTTTTTTTTTAGTTCAGTGAACAAATGGTTAAAGTTTCAGTAATATATTACCTCAATTGATCAAGTTCTGCGCCAAATCAATTAGTGTATGTCATTTTATGCCAATTACTTATGGTTTAAAGTAAAATAAGACAGTACAAAATAATTGGGGGTATACGAATGTTGAACCTACTTACAATCATTGAATTATGCATTCCAACTTTTATACCTCGTCGCACACGAACCTACCTCAATGCATATTAATGTATACAGATATTGCAGAAAGTTGAAGTTGCAGAAATTGTATTAAAAAGTAATTTGAAGAAGATAATATTACAATTGGATATATTATAAATTGGAAATAACATCAAAATCAATTTCGATCCAAGATTGTACAAAATTCCAGGAATCCTTGTGTGGGGTTCAAATTTTCTATTAGTAAATGACAGACACTGTTGTACAGATACATCATGTCATAAAAGATTCACTGACATTTTGAACTGTGATAAATTTCAAAACTTGTCTTATCTCTAAATTATGATAATTGCTTGGTCAATTTTAATTAGTTTTAGTAAAAGGGTGTATCAATACAATAAAAAATACGCGTTTTTCAATAAAAAAATTTGGTAGAAAGGACCAGATGGTGTCAGTTATTAGTATCTACTATAGCGTAGTTCTTCCATTTACAATAACTTTTTTATGCTATATTACCTACTATACATTTAATTTCACATTTAGCTGCAATATTATTTTATTTTTCGTACCACGCATAGATCGTTCTCAAGGATTCCAAATCAATTATGATAAAAGAAAACCACTAATAATGAATTTCAGTTAAGTATATCTAAAAATTACTATTATGAATGCTAAAACCGCAGATAGGCTAACTTTTCAAACTGCTATTTTATAAAAATTCACATTGAATAATTTCTTTACAGAATCAGAAAATAATTTTTTGTGGTAAACCCTGGCACATCACTTCCTATTCCTTCAAGCGTTTTTTTTATCAAGACATTATTGACATTTTTTAAATGAGATAGTATATTATTTTTGCAATTTTGAGGTAGAGATTAAAGCGAAAATTCAATTAAATCACTTCTTTTTTGTTATTTAATTTACTTAATTAATTTTTTCGAAGGAAAACATCAGTGGTGACATGGAAAGGGAAACAAGTCATAAAATTCAATTTCACAGGAGAGCAATATGAAGATTTATTAACTTTTTCAGATCTAAACATTCAAATTATATAATATCACATTTTTTATCAAAAAAAAACTTTATTCAAAACCCACAAAGCAAACATTTACAATATTTTAGTACATCATTTTTTGAAACGTTGCAACTTCAATCGGTGATCGATGTATTACAATGACCGATGACTAAATGTAAATATCACAATTATTGCTCTACAGCATGTAACCAAGTTGCATTGGATTAACATTACTTTTGTAGATAAACCTATTGTACCTATACATACAAACACCACAAAGTAAACTCCGAACAGCTTCGCGAATACTCGTTTGGAATATATCACACTATAGCAATTCTCGCAAGTGCAACTTGGACTTAAACGCGCTAAAACCGAATTACAAGTCAGAACCTTTCAGTTCTGACTCCTAGTACCTACTCGTAATCCTAGTCAGTACTATTTGAATTATTACTCTAAACTACCTACATATTGTCGTGGTATTTTTGGGATGAAGAACACTAATAGTTTAAGTTGAATTGTAAATCTAAAATATTATTTGATGATTTTACAAATTTGTAATAATTTTGAATTTTCGCGGCAAAAAAAAACGCCGCTAGGGTGTGTAAAAATTTAACTGTGAAATAGTTTACGATTTTGATTAAAGAAGGAAAAATAAAGTTTGATTTTAGCGCATGTAATTTTTATTTGAGGTACCAGAGTGTTGGTGAAGTGAAGAAATTCCAAAATGGAAGGTAATTTTGAATAATTTTGCATAGCGACCAAAGGTAAAATTTTACGAGGGCTGAGTAGTTGTGGTGCATGAGCTTCTGACCAACCGACGATATAAATGTGGTTGGATAGCAGCGATAGTTGGAAAATTTTATTGCAATTTTGAATATAAAAATTCGTGGGGTCGCGTCGGTTTAAAATACTACAATATATTTGGTTAATTTTAGTGTAAAATCGAAAACTTGTGTTTTTACTGTTTACTGTTTTAAGAAGAGTCTAACTGGTCTAACTCAATGGGTACACTGGACCAGGATTCGTTTCTTTCTTTGTAGCTACACTAAGACGGCACACATCTGGATGGAACGGATGCGGACTGAATATAGATAAAACTTCTATAAGTATGAGTTACGCTTACTCTTTAAACAAAAAAAGGTTTATGTGACCAATGTCAAGGGCGCATTTTGCGCAATTTGAGAAAAACCAGACATAAAACCGGTTGATATGGGAGGTAAGGAATTATCCCCAACCCCCCAGTATTAAGCAAGCATTCATTCATTATTTATGGTAAGTTTAGCGATGTCGCCGAATTAATTTATGCCTATATTTTTAAAAGTTATATAAGCAAAAACATCAGAAAAACATAATGTGACTATGTTGTTCAAGAAGGAAACGAAGACATTTTCTAATAATATTGCGGCAGTGGCATAACTACTAGAACTTACCGGAACATTATTTGGGGGATGTTAAAAAAGGGATCATTGATCCCAGCTCTCAGTTTTGTATCAAGGGCTAGTCGTTCTGTACATCAAAGGGGCTACATAGAGTGGGTATATATAAAAAATTGTGGCTTAGTATTGTCATCTTTCTAATTCATCGCGCCATTCTTTTCTCATTTAGCGCGCGAATTTTGAAATAGTTTAACGGAAATCCTTGCGATAGGCGCCAAAATGACAATTATATGTTAAAGTTACACGGTTGAAATATTTTTTTTAATAAAAATACCTGATTGTTATGTAATTGGCTGTACTGATACTGACAAAAAGGGGTTTTTGATTAAAATTACGTAACATTGCTGAATTATTACCGAAAATTTTTAATTCAATCTTATCAAGTTCAACGTTTTTGTCAAAGAAAATCAACTGAGTAGATAGATATGCACGTACTATCAACAATGGAAACTGAAAAACATGATGACGAACTACAAATTAACATAAAATTTTTACAATGTTAAATTTTTCAATCTCTTTAAAAAATTATCAGGTTTATTGACACATTATAATGCCACAGTCAGCACAGTCGATAATGTCGTTCGCCGTTCTTATCTCGAATCTCGCGACCTTGCAATACCAAAATATTTTCCAACAATTTATTTAGTAACTTGACAAAAAAACTTCCAAATTTTTCTTTTCTCAAAATTATATCTATAAAAGAAACACTACGATGTTTTTTATACTAATTCTTTATTTTTATTCCAAAAATAATCATATTTCTACAAAACTTTTGTCATTTCTCAATTTTCAATTTGGAATTCATACGAAAGTCTCCTCTCTAACTCTAACTACTTCCGGCCCCCTCTTAGCTTCACCGAAAAACAGAGTTAAAACTTAAAACTTCTAAGTACAAAGTTAAAACTTAAAATAAAACTACCTCGACCAAAAACTTCTTCACTCCAAAAGGAATTCGACAATATATACCCATTCTAGGGCTACCTATCTTTTTACCAAATTTTCAGTTTTTTTATTTCATTTATTTCTTAACGTTTCTTCCAATTGTTTCCATACTCAATTGCTCAAAATATTTAGTTATACGCAATATTTCTCTTCAGACCACGGCTTGGAGTGATGTGGTCGCTGGTTGAGTTACGGAGCGGAAATTCTGGGTTCAAGTCGCGGACTTCGCAGAATTTCTTAGCCCTACCTTCCTGTTGACATCCACACGCTATGGTGAAAAGTTGTAGTAAAAAGAGGATTAATCCACCTCATGAAATGGATTGTAAAGACTTCAATAGAAGTGACAATATTCCGACAGGAATGGAAAAGCCCTTGATCCTTGAATATTCCTCTTAACTGATTTTACCATCTAGTAATACGTTGCCGTCGAGTCGGTAAATCGCGTCAATTGCACAAAATTTTTATATAGATAATAATAGAAACAATCTAACTAATTGTAGGTATCTACTGCTGTTATGTCTTTAACACATTGAGTCCCAGGTGGCATCAACGCTATGACACACTAAAACGAGCGTTGGGTGTAATAAAAATTATTTTGCTTTGCGAGTTTTTTTGACTCAGACCGCGTATTATCAAGATACCGCATTATTTATTTCATGATATAATAAAATTTACAATTTCATTAAAAATAAGTTAAAATATACGTATATAATATGAAAGTAATTAATATTAAAAGAATTTCAATATCGGTCCCGTGGACCAGAAAATAATTAATTAGATCCGTGTTCAAGAAATTTAATTGAAATTTAAGAAAATTTTTTACCTAAATATAAGAGTTCTTACTTACCCACTCCTTAAGGAGTAATTATTTTAAAATAAAGATGATTGATTTACTTTTTAGAGTTTAGACTAATCAACTAGGGTTTATTTTCAAAAAATAATTTAGAATTAACCATATTCAAAATTTCAATTCATGAAGTTTTGAATTGAACAAAATTCAATTGCCCCAGCAAGCTACCTAGTGGATGTAAATTATTTATATACTTATAGAACTAACACTACCAAGGAAACGAAGCAGATGTTGGAAATAACAGGTCTTAAGCCCTAAACTGGAAGCTCAGCCTCCTCAAAAATCAAGGGATAGCCTATTAACTTCGTGGCTAAACAAATTGGAGAGGTTTTCTCCAGACTGTGACGGACTTTGTTTCCTGTTTTGGGACAACCCTCTCATTAGGAGTTGCTGCTCAGAGGGTAGTTTTCGTATGCCATACTTTTCATTGTATATAAAATATTAAAGTATTATGAGATATTCGCACTTTTTGAATTTTTGATTTAACAAAATGTTTGTCTTGTTGGACATTTCTCAATCTGTTTTTGTCAAGTCGGACTCTCTGCTATTGAGTTATTTCGTAGCCCTGTATTGTGGTGTTTCTTATTCGATATTTTGCTCGGTATTTTGTAGCTGTGTTGGGTTGTTTCCGTAGCCCTAAACTTTTTTTTATTTATATTTATTTATTTATTTAATTTAATATTATTTTAACATATACTTTGTAAATATAGTCTAATTTTATTAAATTTTCTATTCTTCTTGGAAAATTTTCTATTATCGAAACCTAAAATAACTATTACATAATAATATATCAGTAAGTTTGATGATCTTAGATAAGGTTTCAGCCCTTTCAGATAAGGTTGGTCTTCTCAAATTGTATTAGCGCATAAAATGATGAATTCCTTCAATTTTTTGAACATGTTACCGCTACATTTTTACAAGTTTTCGTACATGATATCGATTTTACACAGATATATTTACGTCAAAACGTCACTTTATAATAGAACGAATCAAATAGTGTATTATGTAATAAGGGAGCAAAATGACACTTTTCAGAGTAAAGAGAAAAGTTTATTCGCGATATGTAATACACAGATGAAGTGATTTTTTTTGCTTAACCTGCTTTACTCCGACTTATATGTATTTGGATGTTTCTCGGAGCACAGTTGTGCCAAAAATTAGTAATTGACTCCCTAAAAACGAAAGAAGAGTGACCCATTACATTTAGAAAAGATGGAAAACTATACATCACGGAAAAAAACTTAAATGGTAAAAGTTTCATAAAACAAGTTTTTATCACACGTGCCTATATTTAAAGGACAAGTCCTTTAAGGAAAAAATGCGATAAGAAAGTCTTATTAACTGATTTTTATAGTCCATTTTGCACTTTGTCTTTCTGAAAATATAAAAATTTGTGTTTTATTAAATAATATGTGGTCGATTTACACATAGGAAATATTGTACTTATATTGTGGTGGTGGATATCATTGATATTTTGGAATCTATAATTATTAATTTGTGCCAATTTTAGTATATAATAACTGCAAAATTCAAAGCAATAATAGAAGATTATATATTTTAGAGAGGTCATGTTGATTGAAATTTGACAACGTTAATGTTCAATGCCTCGAATGGTTAATTATAAATAATAGTCCTTGTGATAAATTTAGTTTCATAATGACTTCATTATAAGCATAAAGAGCAAAATAAACTATATTACAATCACATTAAAAAAGTATCAATGATGTGATGAGGTTATTGTTGCAATTAGAATTGTTGCATAAAGCGGATAAAATTTGTAAAAATAAAATTCTTGGAAAAATATAATCACTTATTTTTTAAATCAATAGGATATACTTTAAAACGGTTAAAGTATTAGTGATATCGGTGGATTTTACACACGCAAGTTTCTGGTATTGATACAAAGAACAAATTATTATAAATTGTTTGAATATTATAAACGTTGCTTTGTCAATTTCTAAATAATTACAATCAATTATTCAATACCGACTCACAGATCATTAATTTAATTAAAAGTAAACTTTAGTAATAAAACAAAGTTTAAAATCAGTTAGAGACAAAATAATAACATAGTAATGATTCCAATTTATATAATTAATTATTAAATCATTCGATTTTTCAGTTATTAAGTTTGTTAGTATTTTTAGTTTTGCTAAGATCAGAACCCTCTTAATAAATTAAAAATTTAACACTAAAATAATTTGATTTAAATTGTTCTAGAAAATACAAGCTAATGCATCAGATGGGCGTTCACTGAATTAATGTGATAGTGATTAATTAATTTGACTAGGATATTAAAATTCCAATTTCAATTAGCAATATATTGTAGGAAAAACTTTAATGAAAAAATAATTATAAATCGATAGAAATTGATTAAAACAGTGTACATTGAGTTTATAATATGCGAAGCAATTTGAAGCATTTATTAATTATGAAGTAAATTACTAATAAGTAACTTTATATTAATATGAAAAACGCAAGAGGAAAGTACAATATAGTAAGAGTAATTAAATTTCATAACAGCAAATAGTTACTGTTATTAATATTGTGTATACCTATTACTAAAATTTTAATTTATATTTCATTAGTAGATATCAATAGATATAGTACCTGAAAGAAAGTTTGAGCGTTTCGCAATTAATTATATTTATTTTGCAGCAAGTAATAATATTTCGTGATACGACTTGAGATGCATTGAAAAGTTAAGTACGATGCAGTACATAAAATCTATTCATCACAGTTTTACCCTTACATTATAATTCGGCTTGCTGATAAGGGTTTAATAGAGCTAAAACACGCTAGTGTTCCAACCTTGTTTCTAAAACACGTAGATTTAGGCGCATCCCTGTCATAAACTGGACATAATGAGTTATATTTCGACGCTTATCTGGGTCCTTAACAGACGAGTAAACTAACTTAGGAGTGATTACACCAGCGAGTACAAGTTTTTACGAATTCAAAATGCGCCGAGTAATCGCATTGAATGGAATAGCAATTTGCAAATTTTAAATTATCTCGTGAGCTTTCCACTAGTTTAATTTTTTCGTGTTTTTTAAATAAAACAAATTTCCGGTAATCGCATGCATATGAATATTACCACTTTTTTTGGCTTGACAATAATCGCTTTATTGTTGTATACAAACGCTTCCCTATATAAATTCCTGGGTAACAATTTGGTAATACGAGTAATCCTGACCAAACAGAACCAGCTTAGAGTATGTAATACCCACTAATCTATGCAGCATAATTAAATGTTAAACGGTATACACACCTATTTGTTGAAAATGATGTAGTATATTTTTCGAGTTAGTAACGGGCGTTCAAAAATCTGCATTGCTATTTAGGATATTAGTTTTATCATCTCATTCGTCATTGTACCTTTTTATAAAATGTTAATTTAAAATGGGCGCTAAAAATACGAACGGCAAAATTTAAATAATTGAAAGAGATATAAGTAAAAAATTCTACAATACCAGTGGAAGCTCTAAATTTTTATTAAGAACCCAAAGCATTCTCCAGCATTACGAGAAGCTTAATCTACTCAACGCGATAAATTTGCAGTTTCCGAGATTAAAACTGGATTTAAAACGATCCGATCCGTAATGTGATAAGTGGAAAATAGAGCAGAAGATGTTTCAAAGACAATTTAACCAAGTGTTTTTTTTTTATTATAAAACATCACGTACCATTGTAGAAGAGCGTGACGAGTAGAACGCAGCATGTTGTGGCACGCATCTTCATAGTTTAGTCAGCACATGTCGCAGAAGCGCAAATCCACGTGCCAAAATCTACTCATTAAACAATTATTTTTTCCTATCAAAAACTGCTAAAACTATATTTAATAATAATTGTGTCTTTTTATGATTCATGGACGACAACAGATTTGCGTGTAAACTAAATAAAAGTCATTATAATGTTCGCGAATTATATTCTTTGCGTCAACTTTCAAACGTTGTTACAGGATTTCGTCCGCACGCAAACTGTCGACGTCTCCGTAACCGGTGGACGTTCGATGCCGAAATGTGTCGACTCAGCTTTACACCGATGTGCGCCGCGACGTTCTCTCGAGACCGGCCCGCGCCAGGATTGGCGGAGAAAGCACACTTTGTCCAATGGGAACTGTTGACAACGCGCAGATTATCTATTTTTTATCCTTTTTGTCAGCTTAAACGATGTTTATTAAATAACAGTTAAGGGCTTTCAAGATTCTCTTAAAATATGTACCTAATTTTATAATTAATAATACCAAACAGAACACTTTATTACCTATACAACAACAAAAGTTTTCCTTGGCGACTAATCAAAATAATAAACTGTCTCTTATCTAAAAATTCAAATAATGTAAAACTTTCTTAAAAGTTGCTCTGTTTTATTATTGAAACCAATATGTTTTCGTAATTCCATAGTAGCTATAACAGACTATCACTATTGCGAAAAATGATAACAAAAACTAGAAGGAAAGTAAATAAATTACACCCTTTAGTTTCAGGATAAAAAATTTTAAACTGTAAAAGATTCAGTAGTATCTACTATTAAAAATTAATAAAACTGAACTTATATTTCACTTGTTTTTCAACCTCTAAAAAGTTATAAATGCTTACTTTACACTCAGTCAATCAGTCCAAAATAAAAAATTTTCGACTTAAAAAATCTCTTTATAAGATACTAACGACATTGTTGATAACTTTAAAGCTCCATCATATTTAAGCCAACTGGTATTTGAAAGTTTATCCCTTTTTTTGGTGTAAATTCTCCAGTTTGTTCTAGACACATAAAATACCTCTCCGTACAGAAAGGATGAACCCAACACAACTGGATTTGAATTCTCGTTTATTTAAATAATATCGCAGCGTAAGCAAATAACCGTTGTTCAATAATGAAATGCAAATAGCATCCATAAGTAAGACAAAACTATATTAATTAAAATTCAATTGCAAATTCACCTCAATTCATCATGTGGGACTTATGTTTTTCTAATTCGCTTTCGGTAAATAAATCTACAAAAGAAAATTAATTCCACAAAATTACCTGCTGAGCTATATGACCTTGAATTCCAGATTGTATTCGTAAATGAATAAAAGATCTAGTCATTGAAATGCAAAAAGTAACAAAAATGAAATCTTTTACAATCCAATTCATGAACGCAAAGTAGTGAAAAATTCATAATGGGGTCAAATTAATGTTCCATCAAAGATAGGATTGATAAGAACGATTGATTCATGAAATACTGGCGAATGCTGTGGACACAACATGGTATGGCACGTCACACCTCATACAAAAACATCGAAAGGCTAAAAGATGGAAATAAATCCTAACGAGTTGATCCAAGATAATCATTTCAATTTCTAAATTAACCAAATATTTGCAACAATAATTTACTTAGTAAGTATAAAATATCGCAGAAAACTCTGTCTCTCCGTAACGCTCTCTCGCACTGCTGATTGGTTGTTCTTTATTACAATCCTAAAAATATTTCTAGAGCCGCCTCTAGGCCGCACAATTGGTGCACTTTAGTACAGTATAATAATTAATTAAACAATGTACCTGAAGGAAGATATAATATGATGATTATTCCTTAACAAGATGAATAATACAGGAAGTCATCACGTACACCATTTGAAATCATTAAAACAATAAAATTGATAACTTTTGTAGCAAAATCTGTCATTGCAAAAGTGATGCCGATTTTGAACGTCAAATTCCCCATTCTAAAGAATTAAATATAAGGAAAAAGAGCCTTACTTCTTCAACTCTCTCTCTTAAGGTGGCTTCAGAGCGAAGCATACATGAAATGAAGGGCTCCAAGTGAAATTTGGTTAAAGTCCGAAAAATTATGCAAATCAAATACAGTTTTGATTAATAAATCATGGCATTAGTATCCTCGAGTGTTCGAGATTGTTTTTCAAGCGGTGAAAAGTTAAAAACCCGTTTAATGTCCATCCACCAGGAAGAGTCCCTTTGGATGAAAATTGATGCTCCAAAAGTTGCGATCATCTGGTAATTTCCTAATCATCCGACAATAAATTAATAATATTATGCCAATTTACACCTTTCCGAAGCCAATGCAAAAAGTTTTTCTTGAAATTAACTTAATAAAATAAAATTAAAAATGTTATGTTGGACGAATTGAACGAACTCAACTTAAAGGTTATGAAAATAGATTACATTAAGAATATAAACAATTTTCTTACCGTATTCGATGGTGTAACCAATCTGACAGTAATCGCGTCATTAAATTAAATTTCCAGTGGTATTTTCACGCAAGGTTTCGCAGGTCCAATTGACCAATTTGGTATTTGTTAATTTTATTTGGTATTTCCTATTTAAGGATTGTAAGTTATAGGAAAGTTTTTAATGTCAAAATTAATAACCGAGGTGTGTAAAAATGTATCCTTTTATAAAATTAAATTATATCTCCGTTTCAAAGAAGTTTATTTCATTTTATTATTTATTTTATATGTGTAAGCAACTCACATTTTGAGCTACGATAGAGGCAAAAAGCAAAAACGAAGTGTTACATCTAACACCACGAATATATCCCGTCAATTTTACAAATTATTGTATAATCGGATGGTAGAGTACAATATATTATCAATTTCTCATCAAATATCGGCAACGGAGAACCGAAGATATTGTCGCAATTAACCCCTAACTCCTTCATAAGGGTAGTTAGAGATTAATGTTTGGTACCAAATTACTCCGTATTGTTGGGGGTGTTATTCTCTTATAAATGATAGACATGTCCTTCAATAATATTTAAGTACAATGCGGTAATATTTTCATAAATCCTTAAGACTGAAATAAGTTTAGTATAATAATTGTTAATTTAATATTTGGACATTGCTCACCTTAGATTATCAGAGTTGCTGGTAACATCTTCTTGGTCTCAACAGCTTCTTGGGCTTGGTGTAGCGTTTTGAGGTTGATATAGCGTTAATAGCACTCGAAACTCTTTCTTACCTTTGTTCCCTTTGTTACATATGTAGTTCATTTAACTCAGTTTCCGTTCTTGATTTCCTCATATATAAAATCCGATATTTATTCGCTTGAGTGAGTCATTCGTTTCCTTGAGGAAATCTTCCTTGTATGAATCATAATTTTTATGTTTCCATTCAATATTTTGTCAAAAATTGAAACATTCTTGATTATCATTCCTCTTGATTTATGAAAAATTATTATTTGAAGAAAGTTAAAACTAAAATGTTGCACAGGAGCACAGCAAAAACTTATATAGTGGACCAAATCATCACTGGTGCAACCTTAGAATAAACGAACTAAATTAAATTTTTACTGCCATGAACAAATAACATAAACAAATAACATTTTCCAAATGCAAATTACAACTTTGATGGCCTATTATGATGTTCAGTTCTCCACACAACTGCTCAGAGAATCTCTAGATCCTGAATAAGCTTCCCAAAACTTAGCATACAGGCTTTACAATGATTAATCTGAAGTCAATTTCCTATTACGCTCATATAAATAACGGTGCGGTGGATCTTCATCAATAATAATAGTAAAAACCACGAGGAGAGGAATTGAAAATAAATTAATACACACATACATAAAAAATATTACAATGACTTTCTACGTTAAAATTCTTCCGAAACATTAGAATTTTAAGGCATCCAGATACAAAGGTCCTTCTAAATCTTAGAACTGACCGGATTGAATAGTATCATAGTGAAAGGGAATTTTATTTATTTAAATCTTTACATTAATGTTATTGCTTTATTACATCAATAATTCCAACATGTGAGTTAAAATCATTGTAACTGTCATATAAGTAGCAATATTTCTCTGTGTTAGGGCTAATGCAATAAATAAATAATTTCTTGTGCAGTGTGGAATATCAAATAAAAAAATATTTAATTGTGAAATTTTTCAAATTTTATTTGTTGATATTTTCACGAATGTAATGTAACTTTCTAAATTTAAGACGATATAGTATACCTATACTTTTATAATATTTACTTAAATTTTGAAATAATCTAATACGTAAAAGGAATATTATATAAAGTGATGTGTTGGTTTCGTTATGTTGATGTTGTTTTTACCCCAACTTTAGACAATTTATATAGATTTAAATTTTTAAATAATAAATATTTATTTAATCATACATTATTTGAATAAGAAGTATCATCTCATTTTAGCATCACTTTTTACCTTTAAATACTTCAAAAATATTTAAATTTTTCTATATATAGTTAAATAATTTTGTTCGTATAAATAATATATAGAATAGAACATCTTTAAATATTAATATTAGTATTTACATATTGCATAGTACATAACATAGCAATTGTTAATATTATAGCCCATAAAATCATTTATAGTACCTACCTATTTATAGAAAAGCCTCACAATGCGGGTGCCAAATAAAAGTACTGTGACTTTCCTATTTTTATACTTTGAAAAGCTATAATCATTGAGTGTCAATAAAGTGATGAATAACCCGCTAATTAATAATGAATATGGAAATACGGCTTAAATAAAAAATTTGAGGATTTTAGTGAGCAGTGTAGCAATATTGGAAATTTTGCCTTGTATAAGTCAGTACAAACGTTATCAGTAATTTCTTCCTGGTTTGGGAGTTATTAGGTGTTTGGCTTTTAACTCCCATTTATACAAAAATTCTATACATTTGTTTTGATACAATAAACCATCATTATATTGCCATTACGTATTAACGCTAGTAATGCAAAAAATGATAGAGTAAAGCGATAAGAAGACTTTAACTAACGGTAAAACCAATATGAACGTTTTTGTATCAACTCACCATTTTCTTTCTTCTTAAAAATCATGTTTTTTTATTTAAGCTGTTTTTCCATATTGCCACAGACTTAAAACCTTTTGATGTATAAAATTTACTTACTTTATTTGTTTACGAACGAATACTCGCTATATTAAATACGCCACCGTCTACTGGGTGACAATTAAATATGTGCTGTAACTCAGTACTGAAAAATAAACTTGATGAACTAAAACTCCATTTATTATTTTGCCGGCTATGCTCATGAAAAATATTTTTTCTAATGTTGTCAATGGCAACGTACTTTATAGAATTATAATGTAACCTTGTCAACGACAACGTACTTTATAGGAAATAAAATACGTTAAAATTCTAATTTTTATATTAGTGTTAGAAAAAATATTGAAGACAATGCGTGTTTTATAGATTAAAAATCTTTTTCTATTAAATCCTCACTCCCTACGGTCGTTCGGATTTAAACTACGACATCAATTTTTAAACAATCTATAAAACACTAGTTGCCTTAATAGCTATTCAACTTCTATTAATTGAATTTAACTTAAAATTTCTCTAGTTTTATTATATTAATTGAAGACAATTCGCAGCATCTTTGAACTATTTGTTACGGTTTGTATCAGCCGATTATAATAAAACCAATAGCAATTAGATACCGATAGCCGAATACAGTCCCTGCCCTTAGGGTCACATTAACACTCCAAGTGTATACCTATATTCTTTTAAGTTATCTCAGAATATTTAATCCGCATTATTTTATGGTTATTAAAAATATTTTCACTAGGATTTACTCGTACATACTTTTATAAATAACAAATAATGAATACTATTGCTAATACAGCGTGACCCACAAGACCCCGGACAAACATGTTTTCCTATTTTCGCGAAAATCACTGAATTTTAATGAAAAATAATCTAGTAATCCGATTCTAAGAACTATGGAGATCAGAAAAACAAAAGAGCAAACAAATCAAACAATAAGTTTGTGAGTGACAAGATGTCAAAAAGTCGCGCCGCAATTTTATCATTATTTGAAGCTGGAAATCGTCAATGTGAAATATTTCGTATTCTTAAAATTCCTCAACAAACCGTTTCCGACGCCATCAAACGATTCAAAGAACTTGGTAATATGGAAGACCGACCCGGAAGAGAAAAAAAATGTTCTGCCAACACTCGCCGGAATCGCAATATCATCAAACTTCGGATTCAAAGAAATCCGAGACTGTCGATGAAAAAGTGGCTCGTGAAACTGGAATCGCGCGGGAGTCGGCTCGACGAATAGCTAAAAATGAACTTAAGAAGAAACCTTATAAACTGCGAAAAGCCCAAATGCTAACTGATGAAAACAAGCGAGTACGACTTCAACGATGCCGTGCTCTTTTACATCGCACCGCTGCACAGTGGTTTAAAATGCCAAAAACCTGGCCATAATATGAAGGCGTTCTTTAATTTGAATGAAATTTGGTATACTAAGGTTTTAGAGGTCGCTGATTACGAATAAAAAGTCGAAATTACAAAAAACAAAATGGCGGATTCAATATGGCGGACGTATGTATATAAAAATTATCAGATATAGCCAAAATTTGGTGACTGGGTGTTTTTGAGGTCGCTAATAACGAATTCAAGATCAAAATGACAAATAACAAAATGGCGGATCCAATATGGCGGACTTTGTATTTCTAAATTATCAGATATAGCCAAAATTTGTTAACTGGGTGTTTTTGAGGTCGCTGATAACGAAATCAACATTATAGTGTCAAATAACAAAATGGCGGATCCAATATGGCGGACGTATGTATTTAAAAATTATCAGATATAGCCAAAATTTGGTGACTGGGTGTTTTTGAGGTCGCTGATAACGAATTCAAGATCATAGTGATAAATAACAAAATGGCGGATCCAATATGGCGGATATATGTATTTAAATATTATCAAATATAGCTTAAATTTGGTGACTGGGTGTTCTTAAGGTCGCTGATAACGAATCCAAGATCAAAATGACAAATAATAAAATGGCGGATCCAATTTCGCGGTTATGAATGTTAAAAAATCGAATAAATAGGAAAAATCGGAAAAATAGATTTTTGTTAAAAAATTCGAAAATAAGTAAATTATAACCAAAATACAATAACGACAGACATGTTTCGATCGTATTAGATCTCATCAGTGACGTAAAGCTGTAAATTTGGTTACAATTGACTTTTATGTTTTACCTATATAGCATTTTATTAATAAAATTAAATGTATTATCCGATATTAAGAGATATCCAAAAAATTAAATTAATAATTCGCGCAATGCTAATTGGTATAAAACGACCCGTTTATATAATAAAATAAACACACGGATGTGTTGTAATAATAATAATAATAATAATAACAAAAATAAAATTACCGTTAAATTAACCGTTAATAATTATACCCGTTGAACAATAATTTGTTATACACCTTATATAAAATACTACTCGGAAAATGCCTTGCGACAACATTTTTTAAAAGGCAATAAAGTAATTTTTGCATTTTTCATCACAAAAAAATACAAAGAAACCGGGGGGGCAGCTAGGGGCACCTGGTTTTTAATTATTTTATTAAGAAACAGTATAGGCTACAATGTACAATAAGATTTTTGGTGGAACTCTACAGATTTCATAACATTTTTCTAAATTTCTATACGTGTCTAATGCAATTTTTGCATTTTTCATCACAAAAAAATGCAAAAAAACCGGAGGGGCAGCTAGGGGCACCTGGTTTTTAATTATTTTATTAAGCAACAGTATAGGCTGCAATGTACAATAAGATTTTTGGTGGAACTCTACAGATTTCATAACATTTTTTCTAAATTTCTACACGTGTCTAATGCAATTTTTGCAGTTTTCATCACAAAAAATGCAAAAATACCGGAGGGGCAGCTAGGGGCACCTGGTTTTTAATTATTTTATTAAGCAACAGTATAGGCTACAATGTACAATAAGATTTTTGTTGGAACTCTACAGATTTCATAACATTTTTTCTAAATTTCTACACGTGTCTAATGCAATTTTTGCATTTTTCATCACAAAAAAATGCAAAAATACCGCAGGGGCAGCTAGGGGCACCTGGTTTTTAATGATTTTATTAAGCAACAGTATAGGCTACAATGTACAATAAGATTTTTGGTGGAACTCTACAGATTTCATAACATTTTTCTAAATTTCTATACGTGTCTAATGCAATTTTTGCATTTTTCATCACAAAAAAATGCAAAAAAACCGGAGGGGCAGCTAGGGGCACCTGGTTTTTAATTATTTTATTAAGCAACAGTATAGGCTACAATGTACAATAAGATTTTTGGTGGAACTGTACAGATTTCATAACATTTTTCTAAATTTCTATACGTGTCTAATGCAATTTTTGCATTTTTCATCACAAAAAAATGCAAAAATACCGGAGGGGCAGCTATGGGCAGCTGGTTCTTGTTTATTTTATTAAACAACAGTCTAGGCTACAATGTAGATTAAGATTTTTGGTGGAACTCTACGGAACTCATCAACTTTTCTCTAAATTTCTATAAGTGTCTCATATAATTTTAGATAAATTTTAACAAATTAAATGTATTTTATCTTAATTTATATATTATAAAAAAAATATTTTAAATATATGTTCATATTCTATGAACTTTCAACTAAACGATCCATTTTATAAAATTCAAATAGGTAAAACGTGCAAATTTTGGTATGCTTCTAAACACAATGATGTTTTATCCTTGCGTGCATCCTAGATGCTACTGGTTCGACAGTTACTTTGTGCTGGCTGTATAAAAGTTAATATAAACAATTCTTCCTACCTAACATCGTTTAATGACATTTCAATCTTTCGTCTACACAACCCAACAGTCAAAATTCCTTAAATTGAAACTTTATTTCTGGACTTTTGGCCAGGTTTTTGCCATTTTAAACCACTGTGCGCTGCTCAACAATGGGAAAATTTTGTTTTTACTGATGAAAAAATTTTTACTATGAACAAGTTCACAATCGTCAAAATGATAGGTATTGGTCAGAAAAAGCACCTGGACCTTTGGCCATCGTTGCTCATCGCCAATTCCCCAAGTCTGTCATGGTTTGGGGCGGTATTTGTGCTACCGGTAAAACACCTTTAGTTTTTGTGGAAGAAGGAGTAAAAATTAACAAGGAAATCTACCACCGGGATATTTTAGAGGCTGTAGTTCTTCCGTGCACCCAACAGCATTTTGGTGACCACCATTGGACCTTTCAACAAGACTCTGCATCTGCCCATAAGGCGAAAACTACACAAGAGTGGTGCCGAATCAATTTTCCAGATTTTATCAGTTCCGCTGAATGGCCTCCATACTCACCAGATGTCAACCCCATGGATTACGCCATATGGTCAATTTTAGAGGCCAGGGCCTGTGCAAAACCCCACAAAAGTTTTTTAATCACTAAAACAATCTTTGCGTCAGGAATGGGACAAAATTTCCCTAGAAGAGGTACGAAAAACGGCCGAAAATTTCATTCGACGTTTAAAGCTCTGTATCCACGCAGAAGGAAGCCACTTTGAAATTTTATAATTTATGATGTACATAAGGATGTTGTTAATTGTTATCCATTTTTAAATTTTTGAATTGTTGCGTTTAAATAAGTTTTTTTTTAAAAACGTTTGTCCGAGTTCTTGTGGGTCACGCTGTAAACCAACTGTAAACAGTACTTAATAAGTAAAATATTGTTCTTCTATTAAATGACTTTTAATAGTTTCATGTAATTTTTTTAGTGTTAATATTATATATACAATTTAAATTTTTAATATAATCTACTTCCTAAATCAAAAATAAGCCTCCAGTTGAGTGATGTGATCGCTGGTTGAGTAACAGAGCGGAAATTCTGGGTTCAGATGTCAGTGGACATCCACACGCTGTGGTAAAATCGAACAAACAAGGAAGGAAATGCAATGTATACATGGGGGTCTAATCCTCCCCTTCAAACGGATAGCTATATTCATAATAAATGTAAAGCTTTATAATAATAAAATCAAAAATAATACTCCTACGTTTTAAACTATTTATTTGTATGGAAGCTTTTAATATCTATAACTTTCCATTTTTTAGATTTATTTGATAAAATATCAATACCTTTAATTCAACATATAATTTGAATTTTTAATATAACCATGAATGACAAATGAAATGGAACGCAATAAATTACTGATTCTGGCAACTATCGATGAAAAGGGAAAACGGCACGTACGCGTATGAATGAGACGATACAGAAACAATATTACAAAGATCGTTGGAATAAAGCAAACTGAGAATTCTTATTATATAGAAAAACTGCAATATCTAAATAGATGCAAATGTACTAGTGGAATAAATTAATACCTCGTAAAAAGTATCCTGTCAAATAACACTTCAATTTTTCAATAAAAGTAAAGAAACCAAAGTAAGTATAAAAAAGAGCAAACTTATAAATACACACGGCAATGTAACATACCGTGACAAATTACAATTAATATTGTAATTTCAAGCAAAGCCACATAGCTGTTTTACAGTATTTACATATTTAGATCATAAACACTCTGCGACAAACCCTAAAATAATTGCATTAGTAAGAGTATTGTAATTTATACAAATAGAAGAAAGATTATTACAATATTATAATTGCTGTACTTATGTCTATTGATAATTGAATTTTAAAATGTCCTTTTAACGTTGAGGTTGTAATAGAAATTTTCCATAGAAATTTAAATAATCAGAACTTAAAATATCATAAAAACCTAAAAAACTACATATTTTGGCAACCAAAAATTATCATCACACCCAGAAGCTGCTAATCGGTGCGATTCTGATTTGAACATGGTTGTACAACAATATGGTTACGACGAGTTGGTTATCCTAAATTATAATCATGTTCTCAACAAGGTTCCAAAAAATTGCGATTCTATTTAACCTAATTTAAACATCATGGTTATAAGTTATACGTAACAAATCATGGTTATGATTAGTTCAAAATGTACCGTATTAGTTCACATGTATAGCGCTTTATATCGTTTGACAACCGACTATTTCAAACAGCTGATTCATTTGTTGTGATTAAAAAAGTTTTTGTTGTGCTAAATCAAAGCTAAATCAAAGATTAAGTAACAGTTTGTGTTGTTTTTGTGGAATAATGGCCGAAGCTAAACGAAGAGGAAGGAAAACTACCCCGGGTCAAATGGAAGTCATTGTTAAATATTTACAAGATAACAAAATTTTTTTAAGGGGGAAGTGCCATCCAGCATACCCAAATGAAATAGAGGAGAAGTGGGAAGAGTTATCCGATAAGTTAAATAAAAAATCGGGAGGTGCAAATAAAAGTTCAAAGCAGTGGCGAACTGTAAGTTTTATATTTTAAATTTAGAAGTTTATTTGCGGTAACATATAGCTAGTACTAAGTAGGCCCTGTATTTTTGTTATTATAAATATTCGTTTTTAGTTCCTAGCGGAATGTAAATCTAGGGTTCGGAAGAAGGCTCGATTCTATCGAGAAAGTCTAAGCAGAAGAAGATGCACTAGCGGAGGCACAAGAATCTGCCGAGAAGCTAAGTTCAGCTGTCTCGAAGCTCTCGGAGAGTGTATCGACATTGGCCGATGCAATGAATAATTTTGCCAATGCTTTAAATAAATCTAAGCAGTAATTTTTTATAATTTATTATTAATATTATAAATAATAAATATAACTAATAAATATAACTACTTAAAAAAAACTATTGTGCTTCTTCTATAGAGTTAATTAAAGTTCTCCGTATCATACGTCCTTGCGTTAAGAATTCGTTAGCATAATCTTAAAAAGAAAACATCATTAATTCAATATACCACCAAAAGTATATGCTTTTTACCATCTCTGTTAAGTATTTCTACTTCACGTGGGACTAACGGTAATTCTTCCACTTCTTCCGAATCAATCGGTACTCTAAACGTAGGTTATCTCAAAAAATTTAAAAAAAATAAAAAAAAATTAATTATTTCATTTTTCTTACTGATTTTCAACATTTTCATACATGTTTTCAAAATTTAAGTGAAAATTAACACCAATTGGGTCCATTATTCACTGCTCACTGTTCGATTAATGCAACAATTATAAAAATACTTGTAATTATTTTGACAAACTAACGAATTAACTGCAGAAAAGGTATAACCATAGGTCTAACAACCACTGAAATGCAGTTGTTATGATAGTCATGAATTATAACCATTATTGTTCAGAAACCACACCCCTCATGGTTATGTCTTGAAGATCAGAATACCAAATACTCCCAAATAACCATATTGTTATAAAATAACCATTTGGTTATCATAACCAGATTATTATGTCAAATCAGAATCGCACCGAATAACTTACCTTTTTGTTATAATTAACCCTTCACTGCATGACTTTTTTTTACCTTAAAAAAATATATTTGTTTATTGTGGTTTCCTGATATATGGAAAAATATTTAAAAAAATATTTCTTGCAAGAAATTTTTATTATCGATAAAAATTAAGTTTTTTTCTAATTATGTTATTGTCTATAAAATTTTTTCTTTTGCACTAATTTACAAATAAATTAAATAAATGTGTTAATCAATACCTTTCTAAACTAAATATCACCTCACAGCAATAAAAAAAAAACAATTTAAAATGAAAATAGTTAATAATTCAACACGGAGTAACAAGCACAAGAACAGTAATCACTAGACATCGGATTATATGCACTAACAAAATGCCAAAATATGCATGCAAATATGCACTATCAAAATGCTATTTTTGTATATCAATTAAACAATTTTAATTGGTATTCCAATTATTCCTCGAAGAAGGTATTCGCTTGTCACAAATCTTGCAGAAAATCACATTGCCATCTGTTGTAAATTTTTTGCATATTTGCATATGCAAATGCATATAATCCGATGTCTAGTAATCACACTAGATTCACGACTTCGAATGAGTAATTTGCTGAAATCTGCTTATCTTTTGAAATTTATACCTTTTGCACGTGATAGCAAGAATCCCAAATATATCGTGGCATTGTTTAAATAAAAAAGTTCAAATAAATGCAAAATTTTAAATTTTTACAGGTGATTTAAATTTATGTTGTTTATAAACATCACGATGCAGTGAAGGGTTAAATTCCAACAATAAATTCATAAAAGTTATGCACTTGAAAAGAATCGTCTAATCTTAGGATTATACATTATAGGTATTTTTGGAGTTATAATATTTGGAATGGACCAAGCTGAATTGTGTTCAAAATTTAGTAAACTAAAAATCTAAAACTCTCCAGCTTCAAATATTTGTTAAAAAGACCAGAAACAGTAAACAATTTTAAATGTTTTTGAAGAATTCTTAAACTTTTCATTCATTGAACTTTTCGAAAAACAATGTTTATTTTGGAAAAATTAGTAAAAAGGAGCTTATAATGATTTTTGTTTTGTTCATTCCTTTTAGTTCATTTGTCGTTTGTCAATAATTTTTTTTAAATAACTATATGTACATGTTTTTTAGTACCATTTTTAAATCAAATTTGTATTTATTTTTTATTTTATTTTTGGATATTAAATTTAAAACAAAACTTTTTTTAATAAGATATTAAAAAGATTTTGGCTCAAGTAACTTCAAATCAAATAATAACAGTGGATTAAAATTTTTCATCACACTTTTGGATGAATAGTACCGAATAGAAAGGTTTTTCAAAGAAACCCTTACTAAATAAGACTTCACTTTGTGCACTTTAATTGTGCGGCACATCTTATTGTTTACGTTCAAGAACTAATAAATTTGGAAAACAATTTATCAATTCGTGATTAAGTTTCTAAAATAGCTACATCAACTTTGGTTTGTTTGATCTTTTATGAACTTGACTCCCTTATTTCTCATAAGTCGGATTAACTACACCGGATGCTTTATTATCAGATGATATGGTATTTTCATTACAGAAATAATTTTAATTCGGTAATTAATAAAACTTTTAAAAATCTCTGTTTAATTGCCTTTAAAAATTATTTACATAAACTTGAAGTACCTTAAATTTTCATTATCCCACAAATGAGCTCACATAAACAATATTTGCTAATTGAAATGAGGTTTTGTGGTTTTAATGTAAATTGAAAATTCTTGTAAATTCTCTAACCCGTAGATAATAATAAAATCAAAACTGTTTGAAATTTTGGAAACTTCCATAATTTGCAGCTATTTTCAGTATCATTGTATATTAGAGGAAGTGGTTAGCTTTTATGAAACCAATAATTACGACTTTAAATACTAAGGGCAAATAATATTTGCGACAATGTTGCAGTAATTAAACGGTGTGTTTATAGCTGTTTGTCAGAAGGTATTAGGCCATTGGGAGTCGACATAATGGACAATGCTTGTTTGAAACTTGCAATGAGGTGCACGTAAAGACCGATGCGGATAGATAGGTGGATAGACAGATACGAAACCACCCCAAATTGGGTTAAATATAAGTTAACTAAAATTTGGTTATTTAATGTGTCAAAATAATATTCTCCCAAATGTTACACTTTACAAAAGTCAATATTAATATTTAAAATGGCGTGTAAAACTGAAAACTAATTAAGAAAAGTATTCGTTTAATTGCTTTTTCTTAGTAATAATCGCTCGTCTGTGGGAGTTTCATCGTTGAGCGCGTTAAATTAATGGGAATTGTCGACGGCTTTTCTGTGAAATCTAGCGCTGCTGCGGCTTATCGGCCGCTGGTGGCCGGATGAGCCGATAATATTCTAGTGTTGCTCATTATGTCTCATATTCACCCTTATCGTAGTCTTAGATAAATAATATACACTTGCAAAGATAGATTTTCTTGTCACCATCTATCACTGAGTTCACAATTTATGTACAAATGAATTCAATTTTTCACAATCTTTTTCACTTCATTTTGTGCTTCTCAGTTTTCAATTTAAAAGTTATGTCAATTACTTTAATTATATTACACTATAAATGACGAAATTCCAAGCTCTCTTGGCGAAAGAATTAATTAAAAACTAACTTGAAAATTTTGAATTTATTATTTAGCATAATTTTCTCTCAAAATCAATTACCACAAACTTATCGCTATTCTAGTGGAAAATTAAGAAAAATAAGACGCCACTATTTTATGTAGTACTATGCTGCAGAGAAAGTAACAAAATGACATCACATTCGGGTCGAACGTAGAAATCCTCGAATTGATAATATGTATTTTCACTGTTGTTACGTTATCTGGGTTTCAATTCCATTAGTCACGTGGGATCATCCTTAACCTACATAATCAGTAATCATTGTCCCTCGACATAATTTTACATCCGACTACTGAATACATCAATAAAAAGCACTGTTTTACATTGAATTATAAATAAAATTCAAATAGTACTGACAGTTGGGGTGGGTGCTTCAAACTAAAATCTCAATATGCAGTGCTTTAATTTCGAAGCTGATGATTTTAAGTAAGGATTTAAATAAAAAGCGGCTCGATATACTACACATCAAGGGGGAAGTTCAAAATTAATATTTATCTCCATTAATGCCAGCTACCATTACTTTAAAATTTCACGTAAACCCACACTCATATTAAATACACAATTAATAAATGTTTCTAATAACATTTCATAAAAACAATACATTGTACCCAGATTAGCTTACAGGCGTACCCTTTTGAGCTCACATGCATAATCTGGAAATAAACCATATTCTTATGTCCAAATTTCGAAATCGACCGATTAGAAAATGTAAAAATTTTACCTAAAAGTAGAGCATAGTCTCTATAGTTTAGTTTAGTTTCTATATAAGCCTTATGAACTGGCTCCATCGATCTCCAAAGATCTATCACATATTGAATTTCTGAAAATCATGTCCTTTACGATTAATTTCAATTTTGATAAGTAATGTTTAAGTTTCAATAATTAACACATACGAAAGCCAATAAAGCAAACAATAAAAGTTATAAAAATGCTAAAATGTTCACAATTTATTTCCATCTTCTTCTTAGTGCCATATCATCTTTAGACGTAGGCGATCTTCCTGGCTAAGCCAGAAAGACTTTACTAGGGAAATTTTAATGGGGTGGTTTCCCTTTGCCTTCCCCATGGTTCACAGATCGATTTTGGACTTTTAGATCAAAGCACATAATCGTCTGTTTAGAAGTAAAACTCACATACAGTGGTTTGCACAGGTTGTAGTTAAGTGTTAGTTAAGTGTTAGTTAAAGTTAACTACTAATTAAACATAAATTTGCTTTGTACCGTCGCATTAACTATTAGTTTATACTTTAATTAATAGTTAAATTTAATCCCCGCTTTTAGTACGGATTAAGTGGTAGTTAAGCGTTATAGTGAATGTAACGGAGAGATGGAAGAAGCTAAGATAGAGCGAGGAGTGAGACAGAGGTGCTCCCTTTCCCCATTGCTGTTTAACTTGTACATACAAAAAGCAATGGAGGAGTTCCGGCAAATAAGACAGACAGGTATAACGATACACGGGGAGAAAATCGACACGATAGGATATGCAGACGACATAGTCCTATTTACGGAAACAAAGGAGGAACTGACACGGTCTCTGACTGATATGGACAGGGTGCTGCAGACGGGATATGATATAAAAATAAATAAGAGAAAAACCCGAGTGATGGAATGCGGAAAGATCGAACTGAGTATGGGCAATATATTTGTGGACGGTGAAGCTATAGGAGAACTGAATGAATTCCCATACGTAGGTAGCCTAATAATGGCCCTCATTCCTAAGATGGAAGGAGCAGCAGTAGCATAAGGAGTGGTGTAACACCCACTAACATGTTTAGTTAAGTCAGCGCGATTGTTGGTATTTTTATAAAATTAAGCGGAAAGTAAAATTAACATCGCACGCCTATGGAAAGGAATTTTAAGAGATAATAAGAAATTTCACTTAAAGTCTTGACTTTTATATCGAAGGCACGAGCGAAAAGTCACGGTATTTCCAAAAATAATTAGAAGGTCGGATCAATTTCAATTTAGTATGCATATTTGATTTTGGACCTGTATAAAGAAATAGTACTTTTCATCACAAGGCTGTAAAACGCCGTTTCCCGTCCGCGGGAGCGATAGTAGGAGCCGAGAGCGGAGCGGATTAGAACCGCGGTTTCCCGCTCTGTAGTCTATCCGTGTTTGATTTACGCCAGACTGCTGGTCTAGTACATTCTTTTATTTACATGCATTTAAGTAATTTTAATCACCACAAGTACATAAAATTAGGTATTTTATTTTACGAAACGCCAACCGGATGTCCCCGATGTCCCGGAGTTATGTCGCTTTGACCGATAGCAGGATTCTAACTAACTGTTAAGTTTTTTCGGTTTTTTTTATATTGTTTCTACTACACATGTCCCCATTGTGCAATTCTGCAAAATATCCTTGCAATTGATTTTTCTGGATCATGAATCTTGACAAAATTATGATTACTTAAATAAATTATATCTATACTAGGGGGGGTTCGCCCCCCTGGCCGCTAACGCGGCCCAACCCCCCAGGGCCGCTTTGCGGCCCTAATAACTTCAAGTTGTAAAACTTATTTCCATACAACATTTTTTATGTTGCTTTCACTTTGAATTTTTATTCCATCCTTCGCTCGACATCTTGATACTGCTACATACAGTGCCGTTCCTAGGGGGTATTGCGCCTGCATGCAAGAAATTTTTTCCGCCCTTTATGCTAGATGGGCTATGGAAATTGTCTGATGAGCAAAAAAAAAAAGATTTTAACAAATTTTCTCTGTATCTAAAAAAAATTCTTATCTCTCTCCAAAATGCCGCCCCTTACTTTTGCCGCCTGCATGCGGGGCATACACTGCATACCCGATAGGAACGGCCCTGGCTACATATAACTGTCCATGACTAAACAAAGGCCTATCGATGTATATACCAACTTTGTTAAAGCTCTGCTAGCATAACAACAGATCCTATTTTAAGTTTTGATTTGTGTACCGGAAAACCAGGGAAATTCAATGAATTTAATTATTCGACTTCATATTCCAACCGAATGTCCTCTTCTGTTTGATCGACCCCTCGATGTTTAGCTATATCTTGACTTAAGTAGGTATGAATCTCGCCCGAACATCACCATTGTGGCAGGCTAATATAATTCTGTCGGAGAGATCGGCATTAGAAGCAATTGAATTGCTGTAAATGTCCTGAATTATACGGTACAGGACAACTCGGTACCGGACAACTCGGCACCGGGAAAACTCGGCACCGGCGACTCGGCACAGGACAACTCGGCACCGGACAACTCGGCACCGGGGAAACTCAGCTCCGGGATAACTTGGCACCAGTTAAAAACTTTTAAAAAATGTATTAGGATCATTATTAAAAGGTAGATCCCGGTCGAGGCTAGGTTAGTGTTAGTGTTAGGAAACGACTTTTTTTTAAAAGAGAAGGTCACCTCGGATTTTTAAGACCATTTCTGTCGCAAAGTCACGTATGATAACTTCGGTAGCGTTTGTTCCGGAAAGTGAATTATAAAAAGATATATAATTTATTTAATATAATAAATTTTTTATATTTTAATTTTTTTTAAGTTTTTCAACTGGTGCCGAGTCCGCTCCAGAGCCATTTTTGCAGCACTAAACTCCTTAAAAACATCTCTTTAGGGCCTTCCAACTCGGCAAATTGTGCTACTGGGAATGGGGTGAATCTCGCATTGTTTTTCGGTACCGGACCATATTATGTCACACATTCAAATATTCTTTATTAGTAATTAATCTACCTTTTAATGACTTTCTCTTTTAAAAAACAAGTCGTTTCCTAACACTAACCTAGCCTCGACCGGGATCTACCTTTTAATAATGATCCTCATATATTTTTTTTAAGTTTTTCAACTGGTGCCAAGTTAGCCCGGAACTGAGTTTCCCCGGTGCCGAGTTATGCCGGTGCCGAGTTTTCCCGGTGCCGAGTTGTCCGTGTCCCTGAATTATATTTGTAGATTTCCAGCTATTCGGTACTTTCAATAATATAATGCTGCTTGGCCAAATTGATGTTGACTTTAAAGTATAATTGACTATCTCCACAGGTAAAGCGTATTTTATAACAGGTAAAACTTGACGAAAGTCACCACCGAAAATAACAAATTTGCCACCAAACGGATTTTTCCATTTAAATAATTCTTTGTGTTTTTGCGTCGCATGGTTTTGTTGCCTTGCTTTTGCTTTTGCTTTTGCTTTGCTTTGCTTTGCTTTGCTTTGCTTTGCTTTGCTTTGCTTTGCTTTGCTTTGCTTTGCTTTGCTTTGCTTTGCTTTGCTTTGCTTTGCTTTGCTTTGCTTTGCTTTGCTTTGCTTTGCTTTGCTTTGCTTTGCTTTGCTTTGCTTTGCTTTGCTTTGCTTTGCTTTGCTTTGCTTTGCTTTGCTTTGCTTTGCTTTGCTTTGCTTTGCTTTGCTTTGCTTTGCTTTGCTTTGCTTTGCTTTGCTTTGCTTTGCTTTGCTTTGCTTTGCTTTGCTTTGCTTTGCTTTGCTTTGCTTTGCTTTGCTTTGCTTTGCTTTGCTTTGCTTTGCTTTGCTTTGCTTTGCTTTGCTTTGCTTTGCTTTGCTTTGCTTTGCTTTGCTTTGCTTTGCTTTGCTTTGCTTTGCTTTGCTTTGCTTTGCTTTGCTTTGCTTTGCTTTGCTTTGCTTTGCTTTGCTTTGCTTTGCTTTGCTTTGCTTTGCTTTGCTTTGCTTTGCTTTGCTTTGCTTTGCTTTGCTTTGCTTTGCTTTGCTTTGCTTTGCTTTGCTTTGCTTTGCTTTGCTTTGCTTTGCTTTGCTTTGCTTTGCTTTGCTTTGCTTTGCTTTGCTTTGCTTTGCTTTGCTTTGCTTTGCTTTGCTTTGCTTTGCTTTGCTTTGCTTTGCTTTGCTTTGCTTTGCTTTGCTTTGCTTTGCTTTGCTTTGCTTTGCTTTGCTTTGCTTTGCTTTGCTTTGCTTTGCTTTGCTTTGCTTTGCTTTGCTTTGCTTTGCTTTGCTTTGCTTTGCTTTGCTTTGCTTTGCTTTGCTTTGCTTTGCTTTGCTTTGCTTTGCTTTGCTTTGCTTTGCTTTGCTTTGCTTTGCTTTGCTTTGCTTTGCTTTGCTTTGCTTTGCTTTGCTGTGATTCGTCCGTTGATGTGATTATAATGTTGATTTGGTGTCGTCCAATAACTGTTCTCAGCGTTGCATAAAAACGTTGCATATTTTTCTTATCTTTTTATATATATAGAGTAGATTTGATAGCTCTACAGGCCTAGAAGGCCCTTGGCTTGTTTGACCCCATCGTTCCATGGTTTTCTATTCATTGTCCTTCTTTTCCAATCGCAAATGCCTATCATTTCCAAATTCTCTCTAACCTTATTCTTCCACCTATTCATTGGTCTCCATATACGTTTTGTACCGTCTATTTCGGACGTCTTCTTTCATTCTTAGAATATGTCACAGCCGGTATCCGGACTTTTGATCCCCGGAAGATTGATCCCGGAGGTTTGAACCCCGGACGATTGATCCTAGCACGATTGATCCAGCGGACGGTTGATCCAGCGGACCATTGATCCCCGGACGATTGATCCAACTGACGATTTATCTCCGAGCGATTTAATTTCTTATTAGATTGTTAGTACGATGGGTAGCTATAAAGTACCACACTTTTCTGAGTTGGAAGACCCTAGGGGGATGTTTTTAATGAGTATAGTATATGCTCTTCCGCGCCGCGCTCCGCTTCGCTCCGCCTTACAGCGCTCCAGGGCCATTTTGGCAACACATCCACCTACGACAGAGTTGCAAACAAAAAAGCGAGATTCAGCCCATTTCCAGTAGCACAATTTGCCGAGTTGGAAGGCCCTAGGGGGATATCTGTCTGCAACCAATGAGTAACTACGAGCAAAATAGAAGCGATACAGAGTGGATGAAAAAACCAAAAATTCTAAAGTTTTACGGTCACCAACCACACAATATGTGAAAATGTTAGCAAATGGTTATATTATTGATACTAATAGAGAGCGGATTTATATTCACAACATACCGGTCTTGAGGTAACACCCCCATAAACAATTTGTTAAGAAAAATTTGTTACCAATAGAAAACGGTTATTAGCGCTAATAAATATTTTAAATTGGTAATAAATTTGTCTTGACCAATTGTTTATGGGATGTTACCTTATAAGACCGGTCTGTTGTTGCATATAATTCCCTGCTCCACTGATGATGGCCCTGTTTATGAGTTAATCCGTAATTCTGGGGTTGGTATAACGTAATGGAATTAGTTATTAAGTTATTATTATATAAACAAAATAACTGTATTGGTAAAACATAATAAAATAAAATAAAGAAGATAAGGATTTGAATTGAACATAGCGGTTACATTCGGTTCGTTATATAACTCGTAGTATATCTCCTCATTACTTCTTCTTTGCCATTGTACATCAATGTTCTTCCCTCCGAATATTTTTCTCAGTATCTTTCTCCCCCATATTGCAAAGGTCTCTAGCGTTCGTTTTCTTGGGGACCATACCTCACACCCATACAACACGTTGGTCTTATGATTTTTTTTATAAATTCTAAGTTTTATCGATTTTGAGAGGATTTTGCTGTCAATCACTAACCGTAGTGCAAACATGCTTCAATTCCCACTATTTTGCTATTAACTTCTTCATCTCTTCTTGGCTTTCTTTCGATGTTTGTTCCCATGGTTTGTTCCTAATTAGTTGAAACGTTCTACTTCTTCGAATTTCATCTCCTTGTCTTCTTTTCATTTGACGCTCAGGAATTGCTTTGACGCAAATGGTCTATCTTCCCATGTCATATATTTGGTCTTCTTCTCGTTGACCTTCAGTCCCATGTTCATTGACGCTGCTATTAATCTCTTTATTATACTTTCTAACTCTGCCTTCATAGTTGGTATAACATTCCATTTCTGTTTATATTCGCTTTTCTAAGTATACTTTCCAGTTAAAAACAGTTAAAGGATTAAACAAAATCGATAACAGAGGATCTCCTTGTCTTAATCCTGTCTCTACCTCGAAACTTCTGGAAATCATACCTCCTACTATCACTCAATTATGAGTCTCTTCCAGTGTCATTTGAACTAAGCGTATCAATTTCTCTGGTATTCCCATAAAATATACCTTGCACCTGTTTAAAATCTAGGAACAGCTGAGCCTTTAATTTAAGCTCGTAGCTTGTCATTTGTATCTCTTTCAATGTGTAGATTTGATCTATTACCGATCTCTCCTTTCTAAACCCGCACTGATATTCTCCCAGTATCGTTTTCAAATATGTTCACATTTTTTGGGCACGTAACTAAGTATATGTTTCCTTTCTCTTTTCCACTCTCGTGGTGTTCCCATCTTTATTTTCTTCGTTTTATTTATTAAGGAGTTCTTGGAAATATTCTTCCCATCTATAGATTGTGTCTTCGTTTGCTCAGACAAGGATGCTCTTCTTATCTCTACAGAACGTTGTTCTTCTTTGGTATCCTTTTTTTATTCTTTTGGTACCTTGATTAAAGTTTATCAATTCGTTGTTGGTGTATTTTTCTTCCAATTCATCCAATTTTTTGATTTTATACTTTCGTTGACTTTCAATGATAATTATTTTACATCTTTTTCTTTGTTCTTCGTATCTAAGTTTGTTTTCTTCTGTCTTGTTGTTTAACATTGTTTCTCTTGATTTTTCTCTAGTTTTTGTCTCTTCGTTGCATACTTTTTTCCTTCAATTTTTAAAAGTTCTTCCATCTCTTCCCGATACTTTGCTTGTGTAATTGGATCATTCAATTGTGTTCTTCTTAATTTTCTTCTTTGGTTTTCGCCCCTATCCTTTATACTTGGTAAAATCTGTTTAATATTTATTCCTCGTCCTCCACGTTCTTATATCTTTGATGCAATTCTCATTTTCGTTTTCTACCATTAACATGGTCAATCTGATTAACCGTATTAGCATCTGGACTCAACCATGTACCCTTATGAATGTCCTTGTGTATGTTGAAAATGGGTACTCTTGATTTTTTCGCCCACCACGAACATTATATCGTATTTGGGTATATTTTTTCATATATTCCATCCAGTTATTCGTAAAGTTTTTCTTTAGTTTCAACATCTTTTTCCCAATAAATAAATATATTTTAAATCATAATAATAGAACTGTTTTGTCATTGGATGAAACTATTTCACATTAAAATTGAATTTCCATAAATGTTTTTGTTTGCGGCACCAAAGTGTAATGTGTAACAGTGACAACATACGGTTGTAACTATAATGCAGTTTTAAAGAAAATTAAATTCAGAAAATAATAAGTATTTTCTTACAAGGAAATTCGTAAGGACTTAATTTTTGTTTATGTACAAAAATATAATGTAAGATTCCAAAGAAGAGACAGTAGATCATAGATTTCCTGATACCCTACATGCAATTTTCCACACCTTAAGCTCACGAAAACTAAATAAATTAGAAGTATTTTTTACGTAATTTATAAAAATCGATTGTTTTGCAATTTCTTGTTACAATTTTAAAATTAATACTTGGATATTTATCGAGGATGTAATAGAAATGAATTACAAGCACTATCGGCTTTGAAATTTTTTTGCTATGAAATACGTACCTAGTTTTTCAATTATTTTTTAATGCAAATGTAATATTAGATTTAAATAATCCAAATTTGTATACAGTTGAACTGGTAGCTATCTATACATAGGCGGAAATTAACCCGCCTTCCCAATTCACATTTTGATTAAGTGGCTATAGTGGGAGCTTGTTTTGTGCCAGGTATATGGGTGTGTGTAGTTCCGACTGGTCATATCTCATGCGATCCATTTGTGAAAGTGCTTAATCCAAGGTTTTTAATCAGTAAAAGCTCTTGGACACGCGTTATCCTTAATTGATTTTAGATTTTTTTTAATTTACATTGTTTTTATAATTTATTTAGAAGGGAACACTTTTTCAACAACGATTAAAGCTTTTGTAATAATTTTTAAATTTTATTGAATTTTGTCAACGTAATCCTTTTTAGAATATTAAGTTGTATAAAGAAATCTCTCAAGTCTCGCGGAATGCTAGTAGCCCATTATATTACACTTGTATTGAGATAACAAGTGATCTGCATAGATATACTTCGAACTTCTCAAACTAAAGCAATCGTAAGCTATGTTTGCAATAGCTTCAATAATACTTGAGAGTAGTAAACTTTTCGATTGCATTTTAAAATTTTATAACTTTTTGTTACCTCGCACGTATTAAAAATTTCTACAAGTTAACAAGTTTCATTCTACGTTATTAATAAATTATAGTGCTTTTATGTATGTAAGTCCTTAATAATGATATGATAATTTTTATTTTATAAAATGTGAATTAAATCAGAGGTTGTCATCTGTGCGTTAGTGCGTTAATTACTGATGCTAAGTACCCAGTTTCATTCCAGAAAAAGTAAGAACTTATTCGGAGCGTCTCCCCTAGGAAGTCAATGGAAAATCACCTACTATATCTTTATTTTTCTGTATCCAGTACTAATCACACCGCATATTGCATAAAGGATGTAATATAATAAATTATGTATAAATGACACAATTAATGAATAAAAGTTTTGCAATTATCTTGCTGTTCAGCTACCCAAATATTTTATAATAAAATTAATGTAGTAGGAATAAAGTGGCAATTTATTTCAAAATTATATTAAAACAAGTAGTTCTATACTAATGACGAGATTAAGGACAAATAAATAATTACAGCGATCAATTTTCCATTATTTTTAAACTTTGACTACAAGTGAAGTAAAGAAATTAATCAAATAATCATTTAATAAAAGGAAACAAACGTAAAAGTACCAACTCGAATTATAGTGATTTATAAGTTGAGTGAAGGATAACGTTTATTATAGAATAATAGGATTACTTGGAATTTTTGTAACTCAAAGTATTAAATATACTTACTTTTAGTCAGTGTTTTCAAAGTAGATTACTGAGTCTTTGATCAGACTAGGTTTGGTTTTTCGTATCATGTAATACTCATGGGAGACATTAGCACGTCTTGTTATTGAATCGGAAACAAACTTGCTGTTATTACAGGATTTTTAGATTAAGTTAAGAAATATAAAAATTATTTTCTTGTGCAACAAGCTCAACATAAGCCTTGTATGTCTTTTACAAAATGTCGAGAAAGTTGTTAAATATAATTTATTAAAAATTATCACTCTGCTCTATATCTATTAATTTTACTTCGTTAACGAGAAATTACTGTTTAATTTAGAACCAACTTTCAAACCTACGCAAAGTACAAAATTAATGTTTATTTACTGTAAAATACAGAAAACCATAGGTAAAAAATAAATATTGGTTTTTCACTCTAACATATAATTTTTTTAAACAAGCATTTAATTATGTTATTTTTAAATAACTTTTGTTGAATTATTTTGTTATAGTAATTTAATCAATTTATTATTAAAATAATTTTGCCTATTGTTGACTACTGGCTATTCTGAAAGAAAATTTTACAATCATATTTTTATTTAAAATTGTTAAGTATACTTATTCCTCATATACCTACATGAGATCAATGACATGAGATGGTTATTGCCTTGCAGCTAACTCAGTTGCATGCAAATTCGGGGTACCGAGTTCAAACCTGGGGAGAGTCAAACTTTCTTATGACCAAGTCTCCGTGCCTCGGAGGGCACGTTAAGCCGGCGGTCCCACTGAGCTAACGAATTGCTACAGTTAACAATAAACAGGGCTACAGGCACATCTGAATGCTAGCCTAGCAAGTTGCTACCGGATGTAAAACAACTATAGTCCAAAATCGATCTGCGGACTACTCACCAACCCGTCTGGTCAGCGCGGTGAATTATGGCCAAAAACTTCCATTAATGGAAGAGGTTTATGTCCAGCATTGCGCGGAAAAAAGCTGAAAAGAAGAAGATAGAACCTCATAACGGAAAATATTTTCTGACAATAAGAAAATTTAATCAAAATGGTTCAGATGGATTTTCGTGCTACTGGCATAACTTACGCACCGAAACGTCGATTTAAACAAGTAAAAACTTCGTAGGTGGTAGCTTAATGATTTGGGCTGCTTTTCAGAAACCTTTTCGTATTTCCATGTAATCAGTTGTTATTCGTATTTATTTACTAACTTTGTAATCAGATAATTCTAATCGATTAAGTGCTAAGATCCTGATAAAAAATCTGCTAGGTACATAATGTAAGTTACCAAATGATTTCAAGGGTAGTTCTGACAACGCTTGCGCGACTACAGCGACGAATTCGCATTGCGACGAAAAAAAGAAACAAACGATGTAATTCAGTATAACATTAAGTAAGTATAAACATAATATTTTAAATAATCGAATAAATTGTAACAAAGAAATATGTAGAGCAAATATTTAAATTCAATAATAAACTGAAACATTGCAAAAAAAGGAAAATGTTATAAATTATGTTTCCAGCTAAACACAATTATGTGCATCTACACAAATTTTAACTTGAAATCTAATAATTTAATAACAATTATTTCTGAAATGAGATAACTATTGGATTTCATTACATAAGTAGGATTTTCCAATTTTCGCAAGGATCTTATTTGCATTAACTAAATTATCTCAATTCTAACTTTAAAATAAAATTATAACTTTAGAATTATTATAATTAATTATTAGTTTGAGAAACTTTTAAAATCGATACCTACCTTGTATATGGTAAAATTATTATTTTTACTGCCCAAGTGAGTGGTTTAATCGCAAATTTATTTATAACGTTATTACTTATTAGGTACAGGATGGTACAATTGTACAAAATTCTAGTTATAAGTAATTTGCCTGATCGAGGTGGGTTCATTTTGATTCCCACGTGACTTATATATACAACAGAAAATCACTTTCTAGTGAGCTAGAAAGCGCGGAAATTCAGAAATAATGGCAATAAACCCCTTAGTAAGCAAGACAATGACTTCATAAGTGTGAATTAATTAGATGGTAATAATCAAATCAATGAGATAACAATAATTAATTATAATGGTGTGGGGAATGATCAGTCGACAGTCACAAGCAAAAAGTGAAATAAGTCGTGATTAGGTAATGTAAAGTTGTTAATGAGGTGTTGTGTGCGGAACTGGTGAAGTGCCAGTCACTCTTGAAGTGAGTATCCAGTACAAATTCACCCCAGTTTACATTTTTAGGTTTCAAGTAATTTAGATATAGTTATTATACTTAAAAAGGAGCGGTCGGAGCATAGTGGTCAAGCGAGTTGCCTAATGAATGCTAAATATCCGGTTCGAATCCGAGTGAAGTCAGAACTTTATTCTGACCGTCTCCTCTCGGAAGGCAATGGCAAACCACCGAGAGTAATAATATGCCACTTAGAATCCTTAAAATGTCAATGATCTAAAAACGTTTTTCCGTTCCGGTTTCCGAGGCTTATTTTGAGTTCTTTTAGCAGTTGTTTTATTTTTCTTATGTGATGAAGAGCTAACCCAACGACCAAAACCCCCCAACTTGAAAGACCAGGATTTTATTTCATGGTTTTCTCAATTAGTCGATCTGTCCCAATTTTAAACCGCCAGGAACTCGCCTTTCGTCCGTTCCTGTTAGCTACAATCTATTACGACTACAATCAGGAGGTCCGGGGAAGTGTAGTGGATAATTCAACAGCAGTGCCTAGATCATTTATGGGTACAAATCCCTACATATCACCATTCGCGCATATAGAGCAAAATCAGTATCATTTTTATAAGCAACCTCAGTTAGGTTAGGTTAGATACAGTGTATCAACCTCAAGATATTACATATAACCAATCACCGTTTACCCCTCTTACCCGCGCTTTATTTAATCTTTAAATATTTACAATATTAAACAAAATGCAAAAACAGGGCCGTATTTAAGGTACATACATCACAAAATGGTATAATTTTTTTGATTAACTTCATTTTATTTTCTTGGAATTTCACAATTACTAAGAAGAATCCTTAAAATATTAATGATCTAAAAAACAAAACGGCCAAAATTAATCTGTGGACTATGAGAAAGGCAAACCATCGCCACCACATTAATATTTAGCCGCGGGAGGATCGCCAAACATCCGGAATCAGATAGGCACTTAAAGAAGAAGAAATATTTTCACACAGTTACCTACGTAGGAAAATAAAAGTTTTACGACTTTTTGGGTCTGCGTCCTTTTAGGTCTGTGTCCTAACGCTCGCGTTCTTTTTTCCTAGATCCATAAATTATGTGTTTTTATGAGTTTTATGAGTTTTATGAAAATTATGATTTTTTTTATTATATGTTGTTATCCTGGCTTTTATACCGCTGAGCGGTTTACCAGTTCGCAAACGCTAGCCGATGCTGGCCAAATTAATCTAAAAACCCTTGTCCACGTCGGACAACACCTTTCACTAATTATCAGCTTGAAAAACACTTGGGTTTTCCGAGAAAACTCGAAAATTAGTCACTTAAGGTGGACCTCACCAAAAACACACCTTGTTGGCTTCACAGTCGCACGCCAAGCCCTCGCCAACATTCTCTACCTTCTCTGTTTAAAAACTTCAAAATACCAACAGAAAATCGAAATTTTGAGCCACTTTGCAATTCAAAAAAGGTAAAATTTCGCGCTCAAAATTCAAATGCAAATAATTAAATTCGTTCCTTTTTAGGTTTAAATACGGCAAACAACTTTATAATCACTGAATTTCACTAACATTCACCAACAATTGTGTACTTGTGTCAGTGGTAACATAAATAGACCTTTAATTACAAAACCCTGCTCGACCATGTTATTTCGGATAAAACATCCCTTAATCCATGGCAAATTATTAATGCAAAGCTGGATTTCATTTCGTTTCACGACAATATATTACATTACCAAATTTTCTGATGTAATACTGACATAACTACTTTTGTGAGTCAACTTTAAAAATCTAGTTGTGTTGCTTCTCCAGTCAAAAGAACATTTTGTTTATTATTAGATACCTATTTAATAAATCCGTACAAAAATTATCGAAATAAAATTTATAATGGATTTCCCAGATATTATCCAATGATCGTGAATCGTGATCGATATGTGGTTGTTTGGCAATCATCAGCAATGCGAATTTTTATTTCTCAAAATAAGCCCAAAATAAGCTGATTTTCTTCTTTGCAAATCAATCAGACGAAGCCAACTATCCAAATATGGGATCTTTTCACCCTCTCCAATCGATAGATTAATGGTATTTTGCTAATTATCATTACTTCAGCTTTTGTTTATTTATGAGGAAATCAAATGCATTACTGGCATATTCAGAATTATCGGTAAGAATGGGGGTGTCGTCTACATGGAGTATTTAGTGCTATTAATAAGTATTTATTATTAATAATAAGTATTAATCAATCTTAAATTCATTTAAGACGGTTAGCACCAACAACTTTGCTGGACTTGTTATAAATTCTTATTTTTATTAACAGCTAGAAATCAGAATAAAGAGATAATTAGTTAATTGTAAGGCACAGAAACAGATAATAACCTCACATAATAAAATACTTCTCTTTATCGCACCAAAATTTGCATTAAAGGTTTCAATAGAAACCAACTTGCGAATTTCACACTTTTTAGAGTAAGTAAATCAATATTTCATGCGAAACTCGCCATCATAATATTAAAAGGTTTTTTGGTAAAATTGAATCGTGTAAAAATTAGTTTCACTATTTTTTGCAACAAGCTGTGGATTTTTTGAGTTATGGCGAACTTATGCTTAACAAAATGAAGACGATAAAAGTATTGTTTGCCTTAATTGATGGCCATCATTACTCGGGAGCCACCATTCCTACATTTCCCATGCCATTTAATTTTGAGAAGAGGATTTTAATAAAGGTAAATAAAATCTGATAACACTTAAAAATTTATAAGTGCGAAGGATTAAGAGTTGTTACATTAAACGTGAGATTTTAATAAAACACGAGCGCGTTACATGTTAAGCTTTAAAGGGAAACTTATAATCCACATTTAGCATATAGGTACTTTGGGATACGTGTAACTTTTATAATGCGATAAGTTCAGCAACCTTCGCGATGCGTGAAAACACAATAATTTATTTGCGTGGATAATAAATAGAATAAAAAATTAAGTTAAAGTGAGAAGAAGACAAGTTGATGTATTTCTTGTTCAATATGACCACAACGGAAAAACGAACCCCTATTAAATTTTCTCTCAGTTTTACAATCCGATATCTGCAGTAATAAAATTAAAATTACTTTATCATTCTTCCGCGCCATTAGTTGCTGATTACTTTTGTAATATTAAGAGAAAAATGCGAAGCGACTGTTTTATCTATTGAAGACTGGGTTAATTATGAACTCGAGATCTCATTAGTGTCGAGATAATTACTTGCCAAGTTACACTTTAATTACAGCATTTCCAAAATTAATTTTTCTTTCATTTTAGTTTAAAAATTTATTTTAATAAAGGGAAAACACTTCCTTAGAAAAAATTACCATTACACAAAACGTCATGCATAATAAAATCGAGTATTAACGAAATTACCACGACGACGTTTGTCAAACCGATGAAATTGAGATTGAATGCGAAAAATAAGTTCCTTTTAAATTTGTCGATAAAGAAAGTGTGCGTCTATTCATTACTTTATTGGTGGGTTTAATTTATTCAAAATAAAGTTCATCCATATTTATTTAGTTATCGTGTAGCGGACGGAGTAGGTACACCGCGACCAACGAAGGTTCGTGCATGTCAGCACTTGTCTATCTATATGTAAATTTGGCCGCAAATTTTAGGTGTTATAGCTGCAGATCAAAATACGATACCGAAACATGCACGATCTTATATTTACAGGTGATTTACCCAATTACACGAACGATAAATTTGAAAAGTACAAGCTATAAGCGACGGCGGTCCGAACAATCTCATATAATCCGCACACGGACTCTTGTTTTATTTTGTATCCGTCGGGAATACAGCTCTGATTATTAATAGATAAGATGTAATGGATGTCTCTAACGAGTTTCGAAAGAGTTTTCTTTTATAGGGAGAGGCCAGTTGCACACGTCACCAGAATCCTGAGTATTTGAGCTTTTGTTTGGTTTTACTCTCTTCGGTCCGGTCTTTGTAAATTACATTTGCTAGATACGATTGTTGTAAACTG
Organism: Rhagonycha lutea; assembly: GCA_958510855.1. Lineage (NCBI taxonomy): Eukaryota > Metazoa > Arthropoda > Insecta > Coleoptera > Cantharidae > Rhagonycha > Rhagonycha lutea. The sequence continues at coordinate 12,355,080 of OY294040.1, read as the reverse complement.
GCAGGTGCGTAAATTGTAAACGTGAGCTAAAGTTTGCACGTTGTTATTTCAATATTTACATGTAATATACCACGCTTTCTGCGTTTATTATATTACAAACGCAACTGAAAATTAAATTCTTTTTGTATGTGTGGAAAAACGTACAAAAGCAATTTTCTTATTTTGTGTGTAGAAATTACCTTTGAGCAAGTAAATGTAATTATTTTTCACTTCCTACCTTTTTATACACACATTTTTTAGAAACTAAATATTTACCCTAAAGTGCCATAATTTATCTAATTTTCCCTTTTTCATTATAACTTACTTTTATATTTAAATTTTTTCCACAAATTTTTATTTAAAAAAAATTATTACTCAATGCACTAAATATAAACTTCGATAATTACGATAATTACGATAAATACGATCCCTCTGATCCTAAATTAAATACAAATAATAAGATATCGTGCGTAGGAATGCCAGATATGAATTTCCATATTGGGTAACACTTGCTTTTCATAAAGGACGCTTGCACAATCTCCAATACATCATTGGAGAAGCAAAATATTGAGGTTATGGCCAGATGATGATATAAATTATTTGTAATTTTACGAAGGTATCGTAGATAAAGCCTTAAAATTTATATTTTAGCTGCTATATTGTATTTACATAATTTTGGATAGCAGCAGGACCCCATCAGTATGTGTATTTCTTATGAAGAGTAGTATTTAGATACATTGGCGCAATTAGAGTCAAAAGTTTGGGGGGGGCTAAAAAATTATTTTCGAACAATTTTTTTAAGAAGGGGGTAAAAATAACGAAATATTGGGATATTTTGGGGGGCCTAACTTGAATTTTAGGGGGGCTTAGCTCCCCCCAGCCCCCTCTTAGTTGCGCCTATGTTTAGATATCATATTTAACTTTTGATAGATCTAAATGAGCGAATGCCCAATTCTAACGGTATGAAAAGCGTATACTATTTTTTCAAATATTTGGTTTTTAATAGTAGTTATAATATTATTTACTTACGGGCCTTAATATTCGTAAGTAAAGCGGTCGATTAAATTTCGAATTATTAATTTCAAAATATTTTAGTTACATAACCAATGGTGTGCAATAACGTAACACCAAAGCTCCCTGGCAAAGACTAAAACTAACCTAAGTTTTTATTACCTTCATATGCTTTTTAGATATTGCATCCCATTGTTAAAATCTGAAGTGATCGCTACTGGATTTTAAACACAATTGTAATGTCTCACCATAAATATGGGCATGGCATTAAAATAGCAGATTCAAATCTTGAAGTGCATGATATTTCTTAGGTCGGTCTTCCAGTGACATATAAGAAGTAAGCTATTATGTGAAGCTATCAGCAAGGCGCCGTTTCCACTTTAACATCACACATCTATTTTCTTCATTTGCCCTCAAAATTTTCCAAGGCAATCCTGAATGAAGAGAGTGAGACAACTAAGAGCCGTCACGAACACATAAAAAATCGAGACTGTTTTATAATGAACCAATTAGCGATCTTGAAATGCCTAAATAATACAGAATCTGTCAAAAATACAGAGTACCGAAAATGAAAATTGTATTTATTTTTATTGTTCGTAATTTAAATAATCAAAATGTGCAATATTAGGGCGCAAATAAGCTTTATAATGATTTTTTGCAGATTTACTGGGAGCTGCTTTATTCAAATCCTGTCGATATTTTTCTGAGACTTGATTCAAACTTGGGCTATTATCTCGTCCATTTCCGTATGAGCGGAAATAATGTTCTACTAAAAAAACTTTTCGTCAGTTATGGGAATCATTTTCAAAACTTTCTAACACCAGCGCAATATTAATATTACAATAAATTAATGACAAATGCACATATCGCGCGAGCAATTACACCGGATTCAAAATTTGGGTACTATTTATTTTGATGAATTTAATTTCAGATATTACTGATATAAAAATTCGAAGCCGCAAGCTAAGCTATGGGTGGTAATCATAAGTTGCCAACCTCGTTAAGCTAGACAGTAGCTTATTTTCTAATAAAACTAATTGTAAATAAGAAAAATCAATTGTGTAAGTACAATACATTTTCATCTAGGTAAATACAATTTTAAAATGTGAAATTTTAGCTTTAATTCACAATTCTCTTTTAAAATATAGGTACATAATAGTATATTATAGGCCAAGGTTGTGAAGACATGCATTATAGCCCTAGCGCCAAGATTATATTCCGAGGTGCGAAGCACCGAGGAATATAAGGCGCGGGGGCTATAATGGTCTTCACAACCGTGGTTATATATACGATTTTTTCCACTACTAGGTTTATTACAATTCTTTTAATTGTTGTTAATACAAAATATTCTAATTTAAAATATTTATTTTAAATAAATTATAAAACAAATGACAGTCTTTTGTTTTCTTGATATGACATTCTTGAAAATTTTAAATTAATTGTGATTAAAAGTTGAAATTTGAAGTTTATGAGCCGTTTAGTGAGTTTTTTTAACTGTTTTGTAATAGAAAATCTACTACCGGAAAATCCTTTGTGTTTTCGCATTGAATTTTATTAGTAAATTAAATAAATCGTGGTTCGTCAAATTAACAAAAGATGGCGCTATCACTATCTGTCACATTAATTCGAATTTAATAAAAATTTTAAAATTCAATTAATCTGTTAATAAAGCGTTTTTAATAGTTTAAATACAATTAAATAGCATCTCTTGATTATTCTAAATCATCTTATAACAACATTTTTCTTTAAAATAGTCCCCAAATTATCGAAAAATATCATTTTGTTCATTATTAACTAGTAGTTAATAATGGAAAAATTGTTGACCACTAGTCTATAACATGTCACTTCTGGAGCTTCATACCTAAGTAAAAATGATAGCCTATATGACTAGTAGTGGAAAAAACACATTATATAATTTATAATATACCTACATTAAATTGGTTAGTTGTTAACTGGTGATAATAAATTAAATAGTAATAATAATAATACCATTTAATATACCTACATTATATTATAAAATGTAGCTAGAATGTAACAATTATTATTACTGATTATCAAGTTACCAGTATAATGAAATCTATAAAAGAAAATATATAAACCATGACAAAGTTTCGCTTTCATTTAAGCTCCTCAGATGGCTACAATATATGTAGAGATATATCACTTTCTTTTAAAGAATTAGTAAATCTGAAATTGAAAAATAATTAGTTGAAATAAAAATTAAAATCTGCTTGCTATATTAACGGTTGCTTATTTTAAATTTAAAGATTAATATTTGATTCAGATTTTTTTTGCAATGGAAAAGTTATGTAAGGATACTGACGTCTGCTCAGTTAATGACAGCTAATTATGTTTTTAGCCAAATGGAATCAAAATATCAGAAAGTTGACTAAATGTAAGGACTTTATGTAATTTGTATAGTGTGTGTATAAGGGATATGCGACCCTGCATCTTGTTGCAGATTTGTTGTTTTGTTTGGTATGAATGTCAAAAGTTTTTCCACGATTTTACAATTCATGGAATGTCAAATCTTCTATATTTTATTAAATAGATACAGAAAACTAATAAATTTACTTCCCATTTCTGTAATTTTGAACAAGCTGCTTGACTTGAATTTGATATAACAAATATCGTCGTTGCGCCTTCAAAACCCGACATGTGCATTTTAGTAAATTGTTCAGGAGAAGGTTTAAACTGATTTATTTACACATTTATTTACACACATAGCGCTTTGTGATTTACCTTCATTAAACAACTATTTTACAGAAAAATGCATTATCTGCTTTTATGGAAATGTCCGGCTTGAAACCCTTAATCGAAATCTGTACTTAACGCATTTTGCTCAAAATGTGCACATGTCGGGTTTTGAAGGCGCAACGACGATATGTAATCAATGAACAAGAGTCTACATACGCCAATTAAAAACCACTGAGCTAGTTAATTATAATTAGAGCACGGATTCTAAGCAATTTGCCTTTTTGTCGTTTATTTAGGCAATTCAAAATTATAAATATAGAAATGTCCAGGAAGAAGATCTCTTTAGAGACACAACCATCATCACAATGGACCAACACACACGATTGACAAAGTGTAATTACTAATTAGTCAAGATAAACCAGACTTCACCAACAAAAAACGCATGAAATGCGAAAGAAGTCGAAAACACCGACCTACAAAAACCTCATTGCATTATCAACTGATTTCGACTTTAGCCAAACGGCATTGCTACCTGTCTGCGTCCAGTCGCAAAAGTTGGCGGGACAAACGCTTCCCAGACTTACCTTGTTTGGGTTAATGTAGCGGCACTACGGCTAACTCAACTGAGAGCAATTTATGGGGGGGTTAGAAGACAAGATTGGATCTTGCTCCACTCAAAAAACCATCAATTGCAAAAAAACAAGGCGCCATGCACTTTTTGCCGCTCGCCGAGATGTAGGGGTCCTAAAGTGCAAAAGTAAAATAAACAAACTCAAACAAGGGTAAGCTGCGTTTATTACAAACAACGTCGAAATAAATACAGGCACAGTACTCACACCAGTACTGCAAGTCGTACGCAGCGATTAAAATAAACCCTCAATACCGCCTTCAGATCTGAACGCTCTAAACAATCCTTAAACCTAAACACAATATTATTATCGAGCGTTGCTCGATTCGCAAACAATAATATTAGGGCGTTTAAAATAAACCTTCTTGTCTTGGCGATCTTGCCACAACAGTAATCATAAAATATAAGTAAACTTGCTCACCACTGAAAATCCGATGTTACGCCCCTGCTCTTTGTTGTTGGTTTAACGGTTGACCAAATCCAGGCTCGACGATCGTGGTCTCTGTTTGATTCACAAAAACGCGTTTCTTTATAGATATTTCCGTGCTCGCCTTGAGGAATTAATTCGTGCACAAACTCGCAATTCACCGTAAAGTTATGGATCTTGGATATCGGTAGCAGATAAAAAAGGTATGTGTAAAAGTGAACCATACGTAACCTCGCTTATAAAGATGTTAAAAATTTTTGTCAACAGCGTCAGTTTTCGTTGGCTTCCAAACTCGACTTCTTGAATAATTACTAACGACCCCGAAAAACGGACTAATTCTACTCGTCGTCTCAACGAAAGACAGAATTCCAACAAAATCGACTTGGTTCAAAACGGTATTCAACCGGGAAGTTACTTGCTGCATAAAACAACCAAATACTACTTCTTAACCATTAGTCGCCGCAATCTATTCAGAACATCTCACTTTTTGGCCACCGAACTAACGTGCCAAACTTTTTTGATGATCCCAAATCTATGCACCTGTTCAAGTTAATACCAACCTTTTCATGGCACCAGCCAGTTATCGCATTTCCTGGATTCAAGCGCCTAAATCAAATTTACACAGACGTAAATCCGAGGTAAATGCGTTGGTACCAGAGAAGGTATCCTATTTGTTAATATAGTATCGTTTTAGGTGGCCTACGATAACTTTTGGTTACGTTCAAGACGTAGCGATGGAATCTAACGTAACAGCATAGTCTCATCAGATGCACCCTGGTTTTTTATTTTTATTGAATTTATAAGGCGTCCTTCAGCGTATTCACAGAACTTGAAGAGAGCATATAAGAGTCGTTACTAGTCGGAGTACTGGATTGTTTTTGCCTATCGTGCTTTTTATCTCAAAACTTTTCCAGCCCTTTAAGTTTATTATAATTTTTTTAAAGACTTCTGGCAGAGTACAATATGTACGCGTTTTCTCCCAGTAAATAGATAGTGTTGATAATTTTTCTCCTAATTGTAGATGGCGCATATTAAACTCATAGACACGCCATGCCTTTTCAAGTAGTGAATCGAACATAAATGACGTCTCACGTGGGTTAAATACTACTTTACACCTGAATATACCAACCATAAATGAAGAAAATCGTTTATCTTAGTTCACCAATAATCCCGCGTGTGACGTCACAAATGTTTGCTTCAGTTTGTATCACGGATGTATAATAGATTAGGTGAAGTGACGGGCTATGATTTGATCGAAAAATATTGGAACGATTTTGTAGTCAGTGTGCGAGAGAGATTACCCATAAAGAATAGACGAGGCGCGTCACGGGTAGCGTGCAGATTTAAGTCGAATACAAATTGGTTCTGTGTTAATTTTTTATATCATAGACAAGAACAAGAGAAATTAACAAAACAGTCAACTGTCGATAAGAAAAAATTAAAATTAGATCGGTCATAATTAATTAAATTTTCTCTTGTACGAAATTTGTGTACGTTTTAGTGAATTTTTTCACTATTGATTCGTTTTACTCGTCTTTAAATAGACAAAATTAAATTATATCATTAAATTAATAATTATTATAAATTCCCATGCATATAAAATAATTATTAATTTAATGATATAATTTAATCTTGTCTATTAAAGGACCAGTAAAACGACTAAATTGGGAAATAATTCATTAAAAAGTATATAGTTATATAGGTAACAAATAAAATAATGTAATAAGAGTTCAAATAGTCTTAATTTCATGAAAGTATGTAAATTTCTTAACTTTTTAATATTTGTAATTAAATTGTTCCTATTACCACAATGCTTCAAACACGTTCAAACATATCGCGCCTCGGATATCCTTGTCTAACACAGCCGGCGACGTTCAAGGGCCATGCCGTAGGTAGCCGTCACCTCACCTAACCTATTATACATCCGTGGTTTGTATTCAAAAAGGGGTTAGTAAGTCGAAAGCCCGGAACAGAAAATCTGATATTTATTAAAGAAAACTCAACGGAATTTGATATAATGTATCTTCTTCTTCAGGTGCCTATCCGATTTCGGATGTACGGTGATCCCCCCGACTTAACCAAGAAGGCTGCACCAGGGAAATGTTAATGTTAATGGGGGGGTGGTGGTTTGCCTTCCCCTTAGTCCACAGATCAATTTTGGACTTATTTAGATCATTAACATTTTAAGGATTTTTCTTGGCATATTACTCTCGGTGGTTTGCCATTGCCTTCCGAGGGGAGACGGTCAGAATAAAGTTCTTACTTTACTCGGATTCGAACCGGGTATTTAGCGTTCATAGTCAATTCGCGTGACCGCTAAGCTCCGACCGTCTCAATATAAAATTATATTTTATAATGTATAACATTATAAAATGAAGCGATTAAGGTGCGGATGAATCACCAATATTGATTAGTTTAACCAAAAATCGATTTTAAAGTTTGCATTTTCTACGCAAATTTCGACATTATTGGAGCAGTCTATTGGCGGTCCGTGTACTTCTACCTATTATAGTCTTGTTACGGGGCATGGGTAAGGACCGCGGCTGCAGTAATAGTTCCAATTTCGCGTTAGAGCTGATATCACGGTTTAGGAGTTCCTTTGGCTTAAATATGTCGATTTGGATTATTTATTGGCCCTGTAATTAAAAACATAAGTTCTTTCGGCGTATCATGAAAATAGTAAGTATCTTTATGAGAACCATCCAAACCAACTCGAATGAACAGTACAACCGATAATCGTGATTTAGTAAAAAAAAAAAGCACACTTGCTGCATTAGACGGGATTTAATGTCGTATTAAACCAAGTAATATAATCTGTATTCTTTTTACCTATTTTAAGTGAGATTGTATTGAGATACTCAGTTACTCAGTTAAATGGGTGTTCTTTTTACCGTTGTGATGGAAATGCTGTGCCGTGCCGAACTGAGTTTTAACTGACAAAATTACCTCCCTCCCTAACTCAACTGATCTTGCTGTTTCAAAGCGTTACAACTGAGATAAATTGGGAAATAGCCCTAATTGGTCGATTTAAAAAAAATATCCTAGGTAATTTATTAATTTAATATAAAAGTGACATATTACTTTAACATGCAGGGAAAAAACGATAACCTTACTTACTATAACCAAACTATGACGTTTCTTAGTAGTTTGAAATTATTCCGCATGGTGGCTGTTGTTAATGTAAAACACGAATAAATAATAATATTTTTGTTGTTCTTTTCATCTTATGTTTTTCCCATTTTGACTCAGTTCATCTCTGTTCGGCTCAGCTCACTTTGTCTCAGTTGGGTAACTGAGATGGAAATAAAATAGGTAAAAAGCTAGCTAAAATATGAGTTCAGAAACTGATTATTTCAAACGATAGATAAGATATGGAAGTATTAAAAAATATGTAATGGCTAATTCAAAATCCTAAGAAATCTTTTGAACGTGTCGTTATAAGTTTGTTTTCTGTTTTTAAGCTTTTGATTGAAATAAATTATGTATAATATTTCTCTCTTCAGTCCTTTACCCTTCTGCAGGGTGTGGTGAGCCCTTTAACAAAGGCTTTTCATGGCAGATTACACCCCGGTGGTTTGCCATTGCCTGCCGAGGGGATACGGCCATAATATGATTGTTACTTCGCCCGGATTCGAACCGGGTTCTCTGTATTAGCAGTCTATGCGCTTAATCGCTATGCTAACGACCGTCTCGTATAATATTTACATTGAATAATTTTTAATGTATACATACTGCTTTTGCAGTTGCACCAAACAAAGTGATATAATTTGTTGGCTTATCGATGGCCTAAATCAATATTCATAACTCCATTTGCCATACTACTTCTGAGTTAATTTAAAAAGCTCTATTTTTGTTCCGTTATTTATTATACGTTTTGTTAAACTATCATTATTATTACTTATTTTCATTAATACTATTACGTTTTCTGGATATTCTCAATTGCATAGTCTCAGATTGCAGAAACTAACAACTGATGTAATTATTTTTAATTATTTCTGAAGTATGACAAATGGATTTACGACGCTTCATTCTGGGATATTCACTTATAGTTCCTTTTCTAGCAAATGGAGTACAAAAATCTAGCGTTTTGATTGACATTATTACTGGTGATAAAAAAGCATTAGTCGTTGGCTTTTTGCCGAATTTACTTGTTTTTGATAAAAGCTTCATTGTCACGAAAATTTCTCTAAAATGAAATTGAAAATCATGATACTGCAGGTTGAACGCTTTTATCTATTTCTCTTAATTTGAAAGAAATTTCTCAGTGGAAAATTAACCTCACTTCAAGAAGGAAACAATTAAATTCAAGGTAAAAAGCAATCTGAGGTGTATGTGTATAATAATTTGGAATATTCTGATTGGCTAAATAATTTGAATTATGGAGACGAAAGAATCTAGAACCAACTTGTCGCTATACTTCATATAGAAAGCTTAAAAATACAAGAATGAAAAGAAGAAGCCCTGTATAATTGCAAAAATAAGGTTAAAATTGTAATTTAATAATGAATTTATCGATTCTGACAAGCAACTTGTGTCGTTTAGAAAGTTTTGTTAAAAATCAGCTTTAATACGAAATTATTGAAGTAATGATTTAGATAATGTTGTTTAATAGTTTTGTCGCTGAACATCGTCGGTGGTGATATTGGACGATAAATCTGGTTAATAGGAACATCGAGCGTTGTAACCGCAACTTATGTTATTAAAGTAAACCGGCAATATTAAATGACAACGACTAACTTTAATTCCATTCGTTAAGAAAGGTACTTAAATAAAATATGCATTAAAAATACAAAAGCTTCTAAATTTTGCAAACGTCTAGAATAATCACGATGAGAACATATCCAGATGCGATACCTCTATAAGAATTCTCAATTAAGAGGTGAAATAAAGCTGGCTTCGGGTTGTTAGAAGTCTGCACATTGAATTTGGAAACTTATAAATTGCAATTTACTTCCCGGCTTAAAACAATTAGTTGATTTTGGGGTCTGGTGTACGTCGGGCAAAGGCTTAAAAATGAATATTAATATTTAGATTATAAATTCGGATATTAGAAAATTAGAGAGTGCGGCGTAATGGAAAGAGCAAAACTGTTTTTGTAAAGAAATTGACATTCAAGACGCGCGTCCGGCCGGGAGGGGCTTCATCAATATTCGCTAGGAATTGCAGCCGACGTTGCTTAATGGAATGTGGTCGGAAAAGCCGCGAGGTGTCTCTCTCGAATGACCTAATGACACGTCCCCTCAGCGTCTTGTGAGCGTAAAAATTGTTTTACTGTCGTCGAATTATACAATATCTCCCGGGTGAGCTTCTTTCTAAACGGAGAATCCAATATAGAGAATTGGATATAAAGAAATAAAAATGTTATAAAATGACGACCCTAGCTAGTACTGAAAAAAGTGTATTCGTAAGACTGAAAATATAAGTAATTGAAGACAAGAAATGTGCAGAGCTTCTGTTAGATGCCTAGGGCGATTATAAAATCTAAAAAAAATAATCGTTCTGTACCTATCCGTGTATTACAAAATTTCATCACAGTTTTCCAAGATTTATCTGGTAACTTTTACACATTTGCGGTTTCATTTGAAATAATTAAAACGGAAAAATAATTCGATCCCGTTTTAATCAAGCTTTAATACAAAAAACGATTACCGAAAAACTAATTAACTTATTTCGACGTCAATTGATGTATTTTCTCGACTAGCTTATTTCTTCCTGTTATTTTAATTCAACGATTAAATCACAGATATACATGGTTGAACGAGCGTTGTTATTTCGTGCAATTTCATTTAATTTCGTTAGATATTTCAATCCGTCTTTGTTATCGCGTTTTCAGGTTCCCGACAACTTGACCTAAGCAATTTAATTTGTGGCAGAGCTTTTTGCTGTTTCTTATCCTACGCTTTTACATTTCCGGAACGTTTACTAGAATATACCGTTACGGCCACAACAAGAACACCCTCACTTTTGATCTTGTCTTTGTAATAACATGCAATCGCTAAATCTTTTTGCATATTATCACTTAAGAAATAATTTAGCCAAGTTATTTTGAGTAATCGAATTGCACGTTGAAGTAAATTTCATGTTACATAATGTTTACCTAAAATTGATTTTACCAAAACATATTTCAACTGCTAAAATATTCTCTTTTCTTGTTACTACTCTTAGTAATTTCTTTCAATCTAAATTTCTTCCTACCATTTTTACATGTACCTAGTACTTAGAGTAAAATGTACGTGTAACGAACTCAAGTGTAATGGAAATTCACATAAATACGTTGAGTATTTCAGCTTTCTTAATTTTTTTTATTGTCTAAATACGTCCATCGACGTCAACGTAGAAATGTCTACGTCCATCGATAACGAAAACTTAATATTATATTTTTTTTTCTTGATTCTTATCCAATTTGTTTTCTACATTTACTTTGAGGCCTTTCTGGAGGCGGACAACTCAGTGCCAACCTAATTCGGGAATCTGATGGTTTAATATTGAAACTTGAAATTTATTTTGAAACAACAATAACTATGCATTTTGCTTCATACCTTCATTCTTCTCTAAGCCCCCCATCTCTCAAATTCAAGATATACTATAATCGTTCCATATCACCAGACTCAACTCCATGTATTATGTGAATTTGGCAGTGATCGACAAATTTGTATGTTGATTGAATTAATTGTTCCAAGATTTCAAGGAAAAATCTGTCATGCTAAATGTCTATGTACAGTCAATATTTGTAATCCAAATATCTTTTCTTTATACAAGCGAATAAAATTTGTTAATTCAGAAACGATTTTCTATAGTTTATTTTTTGAACCGACTGAGCAGGCTGTGGTTAAAAAGGCGTCCACTTATACCAATTCCTAATGATGATGGGAAGCATACTATGAGGTAAGGGTAGTTAAGAGGACAATATTATATAATAGATATTGCAATGGGCCAAGAATAATTCCTTGTGGAACTCCAGCCTCTATTGGTACGAGAGTGGTATAAGCTTCACCATGTCGACACTGGAAAGGTCAATAGGCGTAACCCACATTAAAAAATTTTTTTTTATATTTGTTGATATCTATTAAACCAAGGGTAGTATTATTTCACAATAATTTGCAATTGATAAAACAAAACTTATTACAAACAACATTGCAGTTTTCAACTATAACAATTCATACATGAATAATTAATTTAGTTTCTCCTGGCAAAAAAAATGAAAAATTTTTAGTGAGGGTTACGCCCATTGACCTTTCAAGTGTCGATGTCTAACTTGGAAATGTCTATGAGTGAGGTAATATGACTCAAGGATTCTCCAGTACTCGTGTGGAAGGTTGAGTTTAATCTTGTAGATTAGGCCCTGGTGCCAGACCCTGTCGAAGGCTTGTGATATTATGTCAAGGAACGCCGCCGTATAATATCGCTTGCATTCCGGGTCCTACTTGATTTTTCTTGCAACTCGGTGAACCTGTTCCACTGTCGCATGATGTTGACAAAAACCGAATTGGTGGCTTGGGATTAATTTTCGTAGAAGAGGTTTTAATTTTTCTGGAAAAAGTTTTTCACATACCTTAGAGAGGATGGGTAATAGGCTGATCGGTCGATACGATGTTACTTCAGATGGGTCCTTTCCAGGTTTTTGAATAAGTATTACCTGTGCCATCTTCCATTGCATTGGGAAGTATCCAAGTCTAAGAATAGCATAAAGATCATCGTAAGTACCCTAATGCCCATTATTGGTAGGTTTTTCAAGATTTCCCCGGTTATCAAGTCGTAGTATGGGGCCTTTCTTGGGTGTATGTTATGAGTTGAAATATATTTGACATGTTTAATTTTTAGGTGTTTTATTGGAAGTTCCATCTGATATGGAGCATTTAGATAGCGTTACTAACATTCTTTCCGAAAATTATATGGCGCTACTGAAAATCAGTTTATTATCCAATAGTTTCACAAATATAACAACAAGGTGGGACACCGATGCCTGCTGTTGTAGATTTGGGTCTAAATTATATAGCGTACACGGACAGACGGGCACGGAGTTAGACCATACGACTTCGTCCTATACTTTATACTACACATAAAAATCCTAAAATATACACCAAAATGTAAACACCATCTATTTTTTGGAAGGAAAACTATTGTTGTAAATTATAATATATTTTTCGACTTGGTTCACATTTTTAATTTGATAATGGCATTACTATCTATGCTCCATCAACCACATTTTCTACAAACACTGTTCAAAATAAGTACTATGGTTCCGAATCGTTGAAAGTTTCAGAAATAGATTAAAACTAGTAAGTTTTAAAATTTATTTTCATTTGTGCCAGTTAAGATCTGAATTACTAAGAATTTTTAATTATTTGCCATTCAACTTTCGTCAAACAAAATATTGGTGCATCCTTTAAGATACACAGCCAAAAAACAGATAGTTCTTGTTGAATTAAACAACTACCAACTGCCAAAATTTTCTAAATTAAAAAAAATATATTATTGAAAATTATATCAAACCATAATCGCAAAAAATGGAAAATCAAGAAAATAATACAAATATTTCACAAATTGAACAACGCGAAGAAGAAGCGCCTCAACAAACTAATCTAATGGCTTCAGAACAGATCCAAAACGTTAGTGAAAATGTTGCTCCCATCGATACTGGCAGTGCTAGTATACCTGGACAAGATAGTAATCTAATGCCTTCAGAACAGATCCAAAACGTTAGTGAAAATGTTGCCTCCATCGATACTGGCAGTGCTAGTATACCTGGACAAGATAGTAATCTAATGGCTTCAGAACAGATCCAAAACGTTAGTGAAAATGTTCCTCCCATCGATACTGGGAGTGCTAGTATACCTGGACAAGATAGTAATCTAATGGATTCTGAACAGATCCAAAGCGTTAGTGAAAATGTTGCTCCCATCGATACTGGGAGTGCTAGTATACCTGGACAAGATAGTAATCTAATGGCTTCAGAACAGATCCAAAACGTTAGTGAAAATGTTCCTCCCATCGATACTGGGAGTGCTAGTATACCTGGGCAAGATAGTAATCTAATGGATTCTGAACAGATCCAAAGCGTTAGTGAAAATGTTGCTCCCATCGATACTGGGAGTGCTAGTATACCTGGACAAGATAGTGATCGAAAACTTTTCGTTGCTGGTTTACCTAGAGAAACAACTGAAGATGACCTAAGAACTTATTTTGCCAAGTATGGTACAATTGATAGCGTGAAAATGAAAATTTATCCAATCTCTCAAAGGTACAAGGGTTTCGCATTTATTGTTTTCAATTCGACCGAAGGCATCACTAATGTCAACGCAGCAGGCGAACACATTATTAATTACCAAAGAGTCGATGTAAAACTTACAAAAGCAAAACGAGGTAAAATTTACGTTGGTCGTGTAACTTCAGAATTATCTGAGCAAGACATCAAAAATCATTTTGGGCAATTTGGCAATGTTGTAGAAGTACAAATGCCATTTGATAATGTAAGAAACCAAAGACAAAACTATTGTTTCGTAATTTTTGATTCAGAGGACGTAGTCGAAAACTTGCTTAAAACACCAAAGGTTTCTATAAAAGATGTGGAGGTTGATGTCAAGAAGGCTATATACAAACCCTACAATTGTAGGCGAAACCCTGTTCCTCAACCATTTGCTGGACAAAATTACTGCCAACAGAATTTTAATGGTCAAAATTGGAATAGCAATCAAATATATGGCACATATGGTTACGGTCAACAACCTTTCAGAAATTCTTATGGTGTATATACTTATCCTGATGGTTATGGAGGTATTCAATCATATGCGGGCAATTCTGAACCAAACAGAAACAATATCACTAGGTTTACTCGAGGAGCTGGTAGAGGAAGAGAGGGTAGAGGAAGAGCGGGTAGAGGAGCAGGTAGAGGAACAGGTAGAGGAACAATGAGAGGAACAATGAGAGGGAGGTAACAATGCAGGTATGTTTAATGGCGCTGGTAATATTGGTGGAAATTTCAACTATCAACCATACTAAAACATTTTTGTGATGCAGTTCAAATATTTTACTTGTTTTTGGATAAATGATTTTTGTATTGTCAAGTTTTTACCTAATGTTTCTGTTTCGTAATTTTAAATATATTATATTGTATCTTATAGTCATCATTAATTTCTGAGCATCAAACTAATTTATCTTTTTGACTGTTTTAATAGCTCCCGTTTTGGGCTCAGGTAGGTCCCCTATTTTGGAATATAGAAAATTTTTCTGTCATTTAGAACGGATGGCGAAGTGCCTGGAGAGTGCCATAAATTATTTTGAAAATGCTGGTTTGGTTAATTTTTATTAGCAAATAAATATTTTTAACCGAATAAGGGAAACCAACTTGATGTCTACCCCCTACTTTGGAATTTTTCTTAAATTTATTTGAAAGTGCTTGCGAACTACTAGCGAGTGCTATAATTTATTTTGCAAGTGTTGGGTTTGTTTCATTTTTATTAAAAATTGAAATATCGAGTAATGACAAAAACGTCATGTTAAGTCCCTCTGTATTTAACATTTATTAACTATTACAAAAAAATTTGTATGTTATTTGAAAGTACCTACTTGTGAAGTGCTGGCGAATGCTGTAAACTAAAGATAATACTCATTTTATTACAAAATTTAAGAAAAACTCCGAGCAAGACACATTAAATTCAAAAAATAATTTTGTATTATTTTAATATAAGTTTTCTCATTTATTTGTTTTTATTGCAAGCCAAAAGTATAAAATGATTATTATACTAATACTTCAACAAAAATAATTTTTAAAGTTTCCAAAAAGAATAAAAGTGTACAATAATGGATTTATCAGTATTTATCAACATTTCCTTTTAAATCGATCATGGTATAAGTAGTTCCCATTTTCCATGCAATTATTTAGCTTTAAGCATATGCCACGAAATGACCAACTTTCACATTACTCAAAATAAAATTTTCAACAATTCCTCGCAGATGATATCGCCACCCCCAAGGAACAAAACGGTAACTCGAGTTACGTCATATTTGAGTTATGACTACCGCTGTAATCCTTACAAAAATACCTTTTTTTTGTAAAGAAATTTTTACTCTACGACCTATAATTTCAGAGATAATCAGTGGAACAAAGCTGTATCTCAAAGTTTTTTTCTAATCGAGCAGTAACAAAGCCAGTAGTCGAGTTACGATTCTTGCCAATTTAGCGTTTCTGATTATTTTGAGCGGAAAATAGCCGTAACTTCAGTTACGGCTTTGTTCTTCGGAAAATATTTGAGGTTGGAACTTCATCCTAACCAATGGGTGACTTTGGTATGTTGTCCCAAACCAATGAGATCACTCTATGAAATACGGCTTTATTTCGCCAACATATATAGTTAAATCATCACATAATTTCCAGACGTTTCCACCTTTAACCCTTATGGAGCCATACAAATTTACACCTTATATCGGCCATACGTAGTACCCGGGTACTACCATATATTTATATGCAATTCCTGTTATGCTCAGTCTTTAAGCGGATTTTTAATATATGCTTATAAGCGTTTTTAATAACAATTATATTTATATCGAGTTACATTTATGCATAATGTGATTGTGACTCATGGTTTTTGGCAAAATTTTATTAAATTGTAAGCAATATTCTCAAGTAACGCTCATTAGTCAAGTGTAGAAGATGTTACCTTGTCGATTGCAGTAGGTGGTTTTTCAATAACATAATAAATACTAATAAATTTAAAGTAGCAGTGAATCTTAATAATTTATTATTTGGTGCAATTCGTGATTTTTTTTCACCAGTAATTCTACTTCCGCATCGACATAAACGCGGAACCTAGACTAGACGTTACTAGCCACATGAAAGTAACATGATACTGTTTTTTATGTTTATTGAATGTTTCGAAAAGGCAAAGGCCTGAAAAAGTTGCCAGAAATACCAAAAACCTGCGTGACTTCATATTAATGTCCCTAAAAAAATTTGTAGAGCTGAATATAATGAAATATAACTTGATTTATTTTTTATTTCAAATTGCCTCTATTCTAAAGTTAATTTCAAGTAAAATGTGAAAAAAGTTATATTTTAACACATCATATTATGTTAAATTGTTATCAATAAATATTATAACAATTTTGAATGAATGGAGCTATTCTGTTGTATTTATATCCCATATAAAAGTAATGCAGACTACGTATGGCCGGATTACGTATAGTTATAAAAAATTTCAAAAATTTTTGACTTTATCACTATTTTTCCGTTTTATAATATTTTGTGTGCAGAGAACCGTTTTTGTAGAGATGTCACCGAAGCTCAAAAAAATCGGCTCGGTAGAAAAAAAGTTGTGTTGTTTTAAAGTCAAAATAGTACCCGGGTACTAGGTATGGCCGGATAAGGTATAGTTTTAAAAAATCTCAAAAATTTTTTACTTAAAATCACTATTTTTCCGTTTTATATTTTTTTGTGTGCAGAGAACCGTTTTTTTTTTAGAGATGTCACCGAAGCTCAACAAAATCGGCCCGGTAGAAAAAAAATTATGCTGTTTTAAAGTCAAAATAGTACCCGGGTACTAGGTATGGCTCTATAAGGGTTAATATACCATATTTTAAGGTCACTCATATCAACTAGAGATTTCTACTTTGGATAGTATTCAGTTAGAATGTGCTAGTGTCACAACGTGAATCTTGGCGTTATCGAATCTTAACTCGCGAGTTCAGCTCGCGCATCACTCTCGCTAGAGAATCCTGCGAATCGATGTATTGATGCAGCGCGAAACGAAAATGCGAATCTCTTTTGAGGCGTGCTCGAGACCGACTAACCGACAGCTCGCAGGGCGTATGCCTCGCGTGTCGTGATTCGCGTCTTCTTATCGCGCCTTTAGATTAGACCCTGCGTTCGGGGAGAAGCTACTTTCACTACCAAACATTTCTTTTATTCCTTCTTTCGAGCTTCCAAACTCTTTGGCTCCCCACCAAATGTTTGTAGCGTTTGCAGCAACTGAAAGAAGCGGAGCCAAAGCGTTTGGTAACGAAAGTAGCTTCTCCCCGAACGCAGGGAATATGTTCAAATGTAATCAACTGATTTTCATACAGATTATATAGATTTGGGTCTAATTTATATACAGTACACGGACAGACGGGCACGGAACTAGACCATACGGCTTCTTCCTATACTGGCCATAAAAGCTTAAAATATACACCAAAATGTAAACACCATCTATTTTTTGGAAGGAAAACTATTGTTGTAAATTATAATATATTTTTCGACTTTGTTCACATTTTTAATTTGATAATTGCATTACTATCTATGCTCCATCAACCACATTTTCTACAAACACCGTTACAAAATCAGTACTATGGTTTCGAATCGTTGAAAGTTTTAGAAATAGATTAAAAATAGTAAGTTTTAAAATTTATTTTCATTTGTGCCAGTTAAGATCTGAATTACTAAGAATTATTAATTATTGTTTGTCATTCAAATTTCGTCAAACTAAGGATTTGTGCATCCGTTAAGGTAGACAGCCAAAAAACAGTTAGAAAATGTATACTTCAATAATTCAGTTCATGAATCTGTTACCATTTTGAGGGTTAATTATATTATCTTGTTGAGTTATTAAACAACTACCAACCGTCAAAATTTTCTAAATTAAAAAAAGAAATATTATTGAAAATTGTATCAAACTATAATCGCAAAAAATGGAAAATCAAGAAAATATTACAAATATTTCACAAATTGAACAACGCGAAGAAGAAGCGCCTCAACAAACTAATCTAATGGCTTCAGAACAGATCCAAAACGTTAGTGACAATGTTGCTCCCATCGATACTGAGAGTGCTAGTATACCTGAACAAGATAGTGATCGAAAACTTTTCGTTGGTGGTTTACCTAGAGAAACAACTGAAGATGACCTAAGAACTTATTTTGCCAAGTATGGTACAATTGATAGTGTGGAATTGAAAATTAATCTAAACTCTCAAATATTCGAAGGTTTCGCATTTATTGTTTTCAATTCGACCGAAGCAATCACTAATGTCAACACAGGAGGCGAACACATTATTAATAACAAAAGAGTCGATGTACAACTTACAAAATCAAAAAAAGGTAAAATTTACGTTGGTCGTGTAACTTCAGAATTATCTGAGGAAGACATCAAAAATCATTTCGGGCAATTTGGCAATGTCTTAGAAGTACAAATGCCATTTGATAATGTAAGAAACCAAAGACAAAACTTTTGTTTCGTATTTTTTGATTCAGAAGACGTAGTCGAAAATTTGCTTAAAACACCAAAGGTTTCTATAAAAGGTGTGGAGGTTGATGTCAAGAAGGCTATATACAAACCCTACAAATGTAGGCAAAACCCTGTTCCTCAAACATTAGTTGGACAAAATTACGGCCAACTGAATTTCGATGGTCAAAATTGGAATAGCAATCAAATATATGGCACATATGGTGACAGTCAACAACCTTCCGGAAATATTTTTGGTGTATATACTTATCCTGGTTATGGAGGTATTCAATCCTATGCGGGCAATACCGAACCAAACAGAGACAATATCACTAGGTTTACTCCAGGAGCTGGTAGAGGAAGAGAGGGTAGAGGAGCAGGTAGAGGAACAATGAGAGGAGCTAACAATGCAGGTATGTCTTATGGCGCTGGTAATGTTGGTGAAAATTTCAAGTATCAACCATACTAAAACATTATTTGTGATGCAGTTCAAATATTTTACTTGTTTTTGAATAAATGATTTTTCTATTGTCAAGTTTTTACCTAATGGTTTTGTTTAGTAATTTTAAATATATTATATTGTATCTTATAGTCATCATTAATTTCTGAGCATCAAACTAATTTCTCTCTTTGACTATGTTTTAATAGCTCCCGTTTTGGGCTCAAGTAGGCCCCCCATTTTGGAATATAGAATTTTTAACAATAAGCTATATTTTATTAATAACCAAAATGGTACTAAATACCTCTGCATGGAAGAGCTAAGAAAATATATACCATCCCAAATTACAGTTTTTTCACGGAGTTCCAGAAGTCAAAAGAAAGATTTCATCAAAAATTTGCTCGCGGAGACAATTCCTGAACACGACTTACATCCTAAGCAAGCTGATTTATAATTTTTATCATCTTTTTATAAATCCGCACGCGCATTATAATAGAATGTATTCGGGATTGTTACCGCGAACAAAACTATTGAAATTGTTCTACCAAGATATGACACTAAAGAGCAACCAAGTTAAACGGTAACGGCCTGTTAGTAAGTTGGTTATTGTCAGTTTTGATAAATTAACAACAAAGGAGTAAAAGTCAGTTCACACTGGGGAACTGGGGAGAAGCTACTTTCGCTACCAAACGCTACCAAACATTTCTTTTTTTCCTTCTTTCGAGCTTCCAGTCGCTTCCAAACGCTTTGGCTCCCCACCAAAATGTTTGTAGAGTTTGTGACGACGGAAAATGGCGGAGCTAAGGCGTTTGGAAGCGACTGGAAGCCCGAAAGAAGGAAAAAAAGAAATGTTTGGTAGCGTTTGGTAGCGAAAGTAGCTTCCCCCGAACGCAGGGAATATGTTCAAATGTAATCAACTGATTTCCATACAGATTACATAGATTTGGGTCTAAATTATATACAGTACACGGACCGACGGGCACGGAACTATACCATACGGTTTCTTCCTATACTGCACATAAAAGCCCAAAATATACACCAAAATGTAAACACCATCTATTTTTTGGAAATAAAACTATTGTTGTAAATTATAATATATTTTTCGACTTTGTTCACGTTTTTAATTTGATAATGGCATGCTCCATCAACCACATTTTCTACAAACACCGTTACAAAATCAGTATTATGGTTTCGACTCGTTAAATGTTTTAGAAATAGATTAAAACTTGTAAGTTTTAACATTTATTTTTATTTGTGCCAGTTAAGATCTGAATTACTAAGAATTTTTAATTATTTGTCATTCAAATTTCGTCAAACTAAAAGTTTGTGCATCCGTTAAGGTTGACAGCCAATCAATAGATAGAAAGTGTATACTTAAATCATTCAGTTCATGAATCGGTTACCATTTTGAGGGTTAATTATATTATATTAACTATTATTATCATGTTGCGTTATTAAACAACTACTAACTGCCAAAATCTTCAAAATTAAAAAAAGGAATATCATTGAAAATTGAATCAAACTTTAATATAATCACAAAAAGTTGAAAATCGAGAAACTAATACAAATATGTCACAAATTGGACAACGCGAAGAAGAAGCGCCTCAACAAACTAATCTAATGGCTTCAGAACAGATCCAAAACGTTAGTGAAAATGTTGCTCCCATCGATACTGGGAGTGCTAGTATACCTGGAGAAGATAGTGATCGAAAACTTTTCGTTAGTGGTTTACCTAGGGAAACAACTGAAGATGACCTAAGAACTTATTTTGCCAAGTATGGTACAATTGAGAGTGTGAAATTGAAAACTTATCCCAACTCTCAAAGAAACAAGGGTTACGCATTTATTGTTTTCAATTCGACCGAAGCCATCACTAATGTCAATGCAGCAGACAAACACGTTATTAATAACATAAGAGTCAATGCAAAACTTACAAAATCACAACGAGGTAAAATTTATGTTGGTCGTGTAACTGCAGAATTATCTGTAGAAGACATCAAAAATCATTTTGAGCAATTTGGCAACGTCGTAAAAGTACAAATACCATTTGATAATGTGAGAAACCAAAGACAAAACTATTGTTTCGTAATTTTTGATTCAGAAGACGTAGTCAAAAATTTGATTAAAACACCAACGATTTCTATAAAAGGTGTGGAGGTTGATGTTCAGAAGGCGATACACAAACCCTACAATTTGAGGCGAAACCGTGTTCCTCAAGCATATGCTGGACAAAATTACGGCCAACAGAATTTTAATGGTCTAAATTGGAATAACTATCAAATATATGGCACAACATATTATGGTTACGGTCAACAACCTTTCGAAAATTCTTATGGTGTATATTATACTTATCCTGGGTATGGAGGTATTGAATCCTATTATGCGAGCACTATTGAACCAAACAGAAACAATATCACTAGGTTTACTCCAGGAGCTGGTAGAGGAAGAGGTGGTAGAGGAAGACCTGGTAGAGGAAGAACTGGTAGAGGAAGAGCGGGTAGAGGAGCAGGTAGAGGAACAATGAGAGGAGCTAACAATGCAGGTATCGGCAGGTATGTTTAATGGCGCTGGTAATGTTGGTGGAAATTTCAAGTATCAACCATACTAAAACATTTGTGACGCAGTTCAAATATTTTACTTATTTTTGGATAAATGATTTTGCTATTGTCAAGTTTTTACCTAATGGTTTTGTTTAGTAATTTTAAATATATTATATTGTATCTTATAGTCATCATTAATTTCTGAGCATCAAACTAATTTCTCTTTTTGAGAGGCTCAAGTAGGCCCCCATTTTGGAATATAGAATTTTTTCATTTACAACGGCTTGCGAGGTGCCTGAAGACTGCCATAAATTATTTTGAAAATGCTGGGTTGGTTAAATTTTATTAGCAAATAAATATTTTTAACCGAAGGGAAACCAACTTGATGCCTACCACATGCTTTGGAATTGTTCTTAAATTTATTTGAAAGTGCTTGCGAACTACTAGCCAGTTCTATAATTTATTTTGCAAGTGTTGGGTTTGTTTCATTTTTATTAAAAATTGAAATATCGAGTAATGACAAAAACGTCATGTAAGTCCCTCCGTATTTAACATTTTTGAGTGGTGATTCTGTAAGGAATATGTTAATTTTAACTTACGTTAAAATATATTAATTTTTAACATAATTTTGCATTCTGTAAAACAGTAGATAACGTATGTGTTAAAATTTTTAAATTTAACATCATGCGTTAAAACGTTCGGTAATATTCGTTAAAAGTAGTTGCAAATTATCAAATTAGTTCCAATACCGCTCAAACAAAATTACGAACGTCAAAACACCTATGTACCTACTAATTATATAATATAAAACTATAAAAGTAATTTCATTTATTACAAACAAAGACTTCCGAATGAACAAAAAATGGGAACATTAAAGAAAAGCAGGAAGTAATTGATTTCGAATTTGAACTCCTTGATTAAACCATTCCATATTATTGGGCGGATCATTCTGGTGATTAAATCTTGGTGGGGGAAGTAACTGGTTGTTATCAGGAAAATTTGCAAAATTGCAAAACTATAAATAATTTTTGCAATTCTGAATGGATTGTAATGTAAAGCTCTATGGCCACGAAGAGCTCTAAATCTTCCTTTTAATAACCCAATTGTATTCTTCTTCTTCTTTAGGGGCCTATCCGATTTTGGATGTACGGCGATCCCTCCGACTTAGCCAAGAAGGCTGCACCAGGGAAATGTTAATGGGGTGGTGGTTTTCCTTCCCCTTAGTCCACAGATCAATTTAGGACTTATTTAGTTCATTAAAATTTTTAAGGATTCTTCTTGGCATATTACTGTCGGTGGTTTGCCATTGCCTTCCGAGGGGAGATGGTCAGAATAAAGTTCTTACTTCACTCGGATTCGAACCGGGTATTTAGCGTTCATAGTCAACTCGCGTTAGCACTATGCTGCGACCGCCTCCTACCTAATTGTATGTTCCACTATAATTCTTTGGTTTGAAAAAGCAACATTAAATCTTGATTGAGGGCTATTTTCTGCAGCATTTATAAATGGTACCAACAACCAGGTTCTAATGGATAACCACTGTCGCCAAGTAATAGGTAGTTAAAAGAGCCGGTATCTACATAATTCCTTTCTAAGACTCTTCTTGCACCACACGTCATCCATATAGCAGAATCGTGCACAGAACCTGGGAAACGAGCATTTATATTTGAAATTATACGATTTGAATCACAAATAATTTGTGCATTAATTGAATAATATCCCTTTCTATAATAATAGGCATGGGCGGGATATATAGGATGCTCTGCAGGTGAGGCTACTGTTCTTATATGTGTACCATCTACCACCCCAACAATATTAGTAAACACTGGGTTCAATTGTTCAAATCCTCTCTTTACTCTTAGCTGTTCGTCTTCAGATTTTGGAAATTTTATTCATGTATTAAGAAGATGCCTGGTCCTGGTCATGAGATCTGAAACTTCTGCTATGCAGCGACTAACAGCATGTTGACTTTGTGCTATAGAAAATCCGTGGCCAGTTCCCACTTGGTAACTACCCTGATCTAAAAATGCAATGCTGCTAGTATTCTTAAGTGAATAATTTGCGGTTGTTGCATATATGGCGAAAGATTGTCGATCAAACTTTGAACACATACCTTGTTCAAACGGAACAATCTTAAAAATAACTTATTGGATAGTTCAAAGGGGTTACTAGCATCTCTTAATTGCCTTTGAATCGTTCGAACTTTTCTAAATATTTATGATATAAAAATTACATACTGTCTTTGTTGATTATCATGATTATCAACAATCATAAGATGAATAAACCCATCCAGTGCCATATTTTTAACAAAAATTTACAAAATAACTTTAACAACTGTCACAAAACAAGAACGAAAATTTTTACCATGTACTACTTGGGTAGGCTTTAAAATCAAACAATAAACGCCTTGACTTAACGCATTATGTTAAAAATTTAACGGTTCCCGATCTTACAGAATAGGTATTTATGTTAAACTTTTAACATTATGTTAATCTTTTAACATTATGTTAATTGTTGTTTATAGAATTGGAATTGAAATTAACATCACGTTAAAATTTTAACACCCGTTAAAATTTAACATTTTCTTTACAGAATCACCACTATTAACTATTAAAAAAATTTTGTATGTTATTTGAAAGTACTCGTAAAGTGCTGGCGAATGCTGTAAAATAAAGATATAATACTCATTTCATTACAAAATTTAAGAAAAGCTCCGAGCAAGATACATTGAATTCAAAAAGTAATTTTGAATTATTTTAATATAAGTTTTCTAATTTTTTTGTTTCTATTACAAGCCAAAAATATAAAAGTATTATTATACTAATACTTCAACAACAAAAATTTTTCAAGTTGAATAAAAGTGTACAATAATGGATTTATCAGTATTTATCAACATTTTCTTTTAAATCGATCGTTGTATAGTTCCCATTTTCCATGCAATTATTTAGCTTTCAGCGTATACCACGAAATGACCAACTTTCGCATTACTCAGAATAAAATTTTAAACAATTCCTCGCAGATGATATTAGTTGTGGAAGGGGTACTTGATCAATGATAATTGGGAGGTGTTATCTTCTCCACTATGCCACGGTATAACTTCGTCGCCGGTCAAATTACCTCGACGACTCGTCCCAGGGAGATGGCTAGCTCCAGCAGAGAGACTCGAAATTTTCGCCACCGAGTTTCTTCCAGATGTTTGTGAGAGGAGTAGAGTAAAATTTGCCGTGGGCGCCACGTAATCTTGGCTACTCCTCAGCACCGATCTCTCTACCCCGATTACGAGATGGTAGAGAGTTGCGGTCGAACCTCGGCAGCTCCCCCAGTAAACACATACACGTTGAATTACGGTTGAAACAACGTAACTTAGGTTGAAAGTACGTTATACGTTACTTTTTGGTTGAATATATCAACGTTGGTAGTCCGTTGATAGCAAACGGTTAATTTCCAACGTTATAACGACGTAGATAAATACTAATAACTCAACCATTGGTACGATTTTGACGTTAATTATACGTTACTTTCTATGGTTATTGTAACGTGTTTTTCAAACGTATATGCAACGTTGCAAATAGATCTCATTGTCAACGTTGCCATATAACGTTATTTATATCGTAATTGTAACGTTAAATTAGTATGAAAAGACAACGACTCGGTGATATTTCCGTAAAAAACTACGTATTATTTAGCTATGGATAAAACTTCGAGAAAACCGTACATAAAACCACGTCTATCCATACGTTGAAGATACCCAGTATTTAAACGTATTTTTCTATCGTAATTTTAACGTTGAATTAGTATGAAAAGACAACGCCTTGGTGATATTTCCGTCAAAAAACACGTATTATTTAGCTATAGATAAAACGTCGAGAAAACCGTACATAAAACCACGTTTATCCATACGTTGAAGATACCCAGTATTTAAACGTATTTTTCTATCGCAATTTTAACGTTGAATTAGTATGAAAAGACAACGCCTTGGTGATATTTCCGTCAAAAACCACGTATTATTTAGCTATGGATAAAACGTCGAGAAAACCGTACATAAAACCACGTCTATCCATACGTTGAAGATACCCAGTATTTAAACGTATTTTTCTATCGTAATTTTAACGTTGAATTAGTATGAAAAGACAACGCCTTGGTGATATTTCCGTCAAAAACCACGTATTATTTAGCTATGGAGAAAACCGTACATAAAACCACGTCTATCCATACGTTGAAGATACCCAGTATTTAAACGTATTTTTCTATCGTAATTTTAACGTTGAATTAGTATGAAAAGACAACGCCTTGGTGATATTTCCGTCAAAAACCACGTATTATTTAGCTATGGATAAAACGTCTAGAAAACCGTACATAAAACCACGTCTATCCATACGTTGAAGATACCCAGTATTTAAACGTATTTTTCTATCGTAATTTTAACGTTGAATTAGTATGAAAAGACAACGCCTTGGTGATATTTCCGTCAAAAACCACGTATTATTTAGCTATGGATAAAACGTCTAGAAAACCGTACATAAAACCACGTTTATCCATACGTTGAAGATACCCAGTATTTAAACGTATTTTTCTAACGTAATTTTAACGCCATTTTTCAATATTATTATCTATTTTAAAATCATTTCAAAAAGTGAATTACATAATATTATGATGTATTGAATATTATTTACAATTTATCATTTATTTTATTTTAAACGACTCTTAAAAAATATGCACTTGATTTATGTTTTATATTTTAAACGCAAAGTTTTTTTTAATAAACCTTACATTTCATTTTTTAAATTAACTTTTAAGTTATAAGTTTTAACAGGCCACATTTATAAAATTTATTCGGATACCCTTTATATTTTTTAAATATTAATTTTTATTTTAAGCATTTCAGAAATTGATACTGTAAACTACGAATTATTTTCTCGAGTGAATTTATTTATAAATTAGTTATAATAATAATTGTGATCATCAAAATTGAAAATCACAAACAACTGCAATCATTTATATACCCTGTGTAGCCCAGCTGGTTAGAACGCTAGACTCTTGCAATGGACTAAAAATGTTCCCAGGTTCGATCCCCACTAGGAGAGATTTTTTCCGTGTTGGAAAAAAATAAAAAGTAAGTAGATTGTGTTTATTTAATGTTTATCAATAGTTATTTTTCAGAAACATGGATGCAAATGAAATGGATTGAAATAGAAAATATCCATGGAAACAAATAAATGGATATTATGTAAATTATGATTAATATAATATGTATTTAGTATGTATCTGCACAATAGGTTTAGTACTAAGGAAAAATCAAGGTCTACTAAAGATGTAATTAATATCTATTTTTACTTTAAACAAATAATATTAAATCAATTAACCAATCAATTAATCCATAACCGTTATTAACGTGTGGTTATCGTTTATTTCTAACATTTATTCCACGTACGTGTGTTTACTGGATATACGTTAAAATAACGTTACATTTTGCCTGAGATGGTTCAATAAAGGTTACAATCAACGTTATAAACAACGTTGGTTGTTTAAATTAAAAAATACTTTAAAGCTCGCGACATTTCTACGCAAATAATACGTTACTCCATAACCGTTATTATAACGTGTGGTTATCGTTTATTTCTAACGTTTATTCCACGTACGTGTGTTTACTGGATATACGTTAAAATAACGTTACATTTTGCCTGAGATGGTTCAATAAAGGTTAAAATCAACGTTAAAACAACGTTGGTTGCTAAGTTGAAAAATACTTTAAAGCTCGCGACATTTCTACGCAAATAATACGTTACTCCATAACGTATATTAACGTATGGTTATCGTTCATTTCTAACGTTTATTCCACGTACGTGTGTTTACTGGGGAGATATTCAAGAGTTTAATTGTTGTATATATTTATTAATTTTGGAATTTAGACAAAAAAACTTGAAAAATGGCAATATCACGAACAAGACAATAACAATAAAATTCCCCTCGTATAGCTATACTCGGTTCACACTTTTTAACATAAAAAAAAAAATAATTTCGCCCCTTTTTCCCCAAAAATTCTGCCCAATGAATTTTATTTTTTTTTCTAAACAATAACAAAAAGAAAACAAGAAGAACAGTCCAAACACTTAGCTTTCTTGGTCTGGGGTGCAGGTAAAGTCCCAACTCACTGGCTGCTTCCCACCAGGCCTCGGTACCCGGACTTGGTACGGACTTGTTATAAAAAAAAACTTGTTACTAAAACCCTCAAGCTGTTAGGAGGGTCGACAATTAAAAAAATGAATCCTTGAGTTAAAAAATATTTAAAAAATTGTAATTTTATCCTCGAGGAGATTGATAATGATATCTTCGAGTTTCGCTGATTAATCCCTAGCTATAGGCTGGTTATCCCACTATACCACTTTTTCAGCCAAACTCGTACAATTTTTAATTCCACTTTTGTCACTCCAAATTTTAATTTCTATCTTTTTTTTTTCACTTGTTCCATAAACAACCCCGATTTATATTATAAAAAAATTAACCCCGTGCCAAGCTTTCTTACAACGATTATTGGACCGTTACAACTATCAGTTAACCATTCCATGAATAAATAGGTATTATTCAAATTACTTCGTCACGTAACGTCTTAGTATCACACGTAGTGCAAAATAATAACTGATCTTGAATTATATCATTTAACTTATCTTCAATTTCTCTTCCGACAATACTTAACTACATATGGAAATAGATGTAGTCGCGAGCCATTCCAAATGAAGCAAAAAAATTCTAAATTCCAACATTCGGATTGGGCAACTTGACGGAGCTGCTTACAACCGTCATATAATATTGAAAAACTACTACTATGGAAGGGGAACTATATACCTCCAAGTTCTCGTGCGTATATGTAAATAATATATCTACATTACATACGAAGATGTTTTACCAACCGAGAAGATACTAGAAGTTTCGGGCGACATATCGGCGTGTAGTCGGTGAGTTGGAACTCTATTGATGTGCTACCACCAATCAAAGCAGCGTAAAATATTTTTTGGTTGGAAATTGTAATAAATATAGACAGGATGGTTGGGCAAAAACAGATAGGACTTAGGAGAAGCTGTAACAAAAAACACCAATAGAGAAAGTTTATTAACGCTAGTAACGTTTTAATTGGTAATAAACTTTTTCTTCAATC
This sequence comes from Rhagonycha lutea, assembly GCA_958510855.1. Taxonomy (NCBI): domain Eukaryota; kingdom Metazoa; phylum Arthropoda; class Insecta; order Coleoptera; family Cantharidae; genus Rhagonycha; species Rhagonycha lutea. The sequence goes on along the minus strand of OY294040.1, from coordinate 12,326,014 downwards.
TTTTTCCTGTTTTTTTTTTCCTTTTTCTCTATTGGTGAGTTATGTTAGGCTTCCCCTGAGTCCACTCTGTTTTTTCCTAACTATCTTGCCCCTAGTAATAAATGAACAATCAAATAGAAACGTCGTTCGTGATTGATGTAGTTGTTCGGCCTTCGGATTCAGAGAAGGCGAATTGAACGTCACGAGGCCCAGACCGATTTACTATAATGATAATTTGTGAAATCACTTTTAGACATCCTGGGTATATAGCAACATATTTCCGCTGGTAGTCCAATAGCAAATGAATACTCAAAACGAATGATTAAAAGACTTGAATACGCTATTCTCCAATAAGTTATAATAAACAAAATGGTACTAAATATCTCTGCGTGGAAGAGCTCAGAAAATATATACAGTTTATTCAGAGAGTTCCATAAGTCAAAAGAAAGATTTCATCAAAAATTTGTTTACCGTAGGAATGCTATCCAAACTATATGAGCTTGTTCGCGGAGACAATAATTCCTGAACACGACTTACATCAAAAGCATGTGGATTTATAATTTTTATCATCAAATTTGGCCTTTAATGACAATTTTATTAGCTCTATTCGCGGTAACAATCCCGGATACGTTTTATCCTACTGCGTCTGCGGATTTATTATAAAATTGTCATTAAAGCTCAAATTAGATGATAAAAAGTATATATCCGCAGACGCAGTAGGATAAAACGCATCCAGAGGTGTTAGATATATATAATATATTTATAATAGAACGTATTCGGGATTACTACCGCGAATATATAACTATTGAAATTGTTCTACCAAGATCAGTTTTGATACATTAACAAAATAGTAAAAGTCAGTTCACACTATAATATGATTTCTCATATGACCAACCCTATTGAAGTATATTTATTTAGTTGTTATAAAAAAATAACATAAAATACAAGTTATTGGTAAGACCAACTAAGTGGTTGATGTGTTTTATCCAGTTAAATGAGATTAAATTTTCATCTTCTTCTTCAAGTGCCTATCCGATTTCGGATATTAGCGATCCTCCTTGCTTAAGCCAAGAGGACTTTACTAGGGAAATGATAATGGGGTGGTTTCCCGTTGCCTTCTCCAGATTAATTTTCATAGTGAATTTTAAATTTTGTTTCAAGAAGTACAGGGTAAAGAAGAAAAAACAACCGCGTAAGCCTGGGGGTGGGATTCCATAAAATGGTTTGTTCCCGGAGAGAGGTGCCGTCGCATAAATATATAATGTGTAGGGCAATACTCTAGGTAAGTTGTTCGAGTATATTTGTTTTGAAGGTCCGTTTGTTTATATATTATTTATGTTTTAGGTTACATCAGGAAAATTCAAGTCAATGAACCCAAAATTTATACACAGGGTGAAGAAAAACTTTCCTTATCCCAATCAATAAGAAAGGCATGTCCTTGATTATTAGCCAAAGACGTCATCGTCATCAGAGTGTTGTTGATCTTATCATCAACTTCCATTGCTTTGGGTTCAGTAAATGGGTTTAATAGTTCTATCCTGGTTGATTAAATCACATAAGTTTGCCGGAGATTTTCCACCGAAGGAAGATTCGATCGCGGCTCTCTCATCATTATACAACTCACACTCCAACAGTCTATGAATAGGGTCGTCAAGAACAGGGTGAGGTAGTTCAAATCGGTTTAAACAAACCAGACATGAACCATTCTCCAGTTTCCCCAAACGATGAAGAAACTTTCTGAATTCTCCGTGTCCGGTTAACAATTGAGTTAATTTGAAAGTCAGGGATACTTTAATTCTGAGGGATACATCTGGTAAGAATTGGTAGGTAATCCTACCAAATTCGTATGTGTCCCATCTGCGTTGCCAAGCTTCAGTTATTTCTATCATGATAGCCTCCTTCAGGTGTGTTCTGTACTTATAATCCTTCGGTTTAAAAGTTTTCCCACAGAATAAGGCTGAATTTCCCTCCCTTCTTCAGAGATTTCCAAGAGTTCAGTCGAACAAGATGAATCCCAGCAATGACACCTACACCCATAGAGGATACAAAAGCATATCTCTTAGACATTGTTCGACAGTATATTCCATAGCAAGACAAGAGTCTTCTTTGCACTGAGTTCTTCCCGATCTTGTCAATCCAGATTCACTGGCATATCCAACTATAAGTACCACCGCTCCTTTATAAATCCTTTGCATGGAATGGAAAAGGTTTATATCCCACGCGGCTTTGGCTTTTCTCCTAAGAGATCCGACCAATGCGATGACTTTCCTACAAACAAAATATGACCATCCCTGCGTTCGGGGAGAAGCTACTTTTTCACTAGCAAACGCTACCAAACATTTCTTTTTTTCCTTCTTTTGAGCTTCTATACCTTTTGCAGTATAAGTTGGAACAACTGGAAACAGATTTGGGGCAAATGGTAACAGACTTGGTGCAAATAAATACAGATTTGGAGCAAATAAAACCAGATTTGGATCAAATGAAAACTTATTTGGATTATCTCTTTAGTAACGTAATTTGCTTATATAGGTTAAATTTCGTCAATTACGTACGTAACAACAACCAAGAACCAACCATTTCAGAATTTAGAATGCGTATTCTGGAAGACAGTTCTGATATTGCATTTCCAAAGATGCGACAGGAACATCTTCTTAGATATGCAAACCATGTGGAACGATATTATAGTGCATCATTACGACAAGAAGACATTGTTGAAATTTCATAAAAATAAAAATAAATATTTAAATTTTAAATCATAATTTCCAATTATTTCAAATCAGCTTTCTTTTGCTCCAAATCTGTTTTGGAACAAATTGACGGTCATGCATCTAACCTTTTGCAGTATAAGTTGGAACAACTGGAAACAGATTTGGATTAAATGAAAACTTATTTGGATTATCTCCTTGTAACGTAATTTGTCAATATAGGTCGAATTTCGTCAACTAATTTATTGTAATTAATTTTCATATAATTGGATCGTGATGCATAACTTGACCAAGCACCAATATGAAATTCAGAAATTTTTGTGCCATGTACAGCACAATAATGTAATTTAACTATAGAAAAACAAAAATCTCTGAATTTCATATTGGCGCTTGGTCAAGTTATGCATCACGATCCAATTATATGAAAATTAATTACAATAAATTAGTTGACGAAATTCGACCTATATTGACAAATTACGTTACTAAAGGAGATAATCCAAATAAGTTTTCATTTAATCCAAATCTGTTTCCAGTTGTTCCAACTTATACTGCAAAAGGTTAGATGCATGACCGTCAATTTGTTCCAAAACAGATTTGGAGCAAAAGAAAGCTGATTTGAAATAATTGGAAATTATGATTTAAAATTTAAATATTTATTTTTATTTTTATGAAATTTCAACAATGTCTTCTTGTCGTAATGATGCACTATAATATCGTTCCACATGGTTTGCATATCTAAGAAGATGTTCCTGTCGCATCTCTTGAAATTGCAATATCAGAGCTGTCTTCCAGAATACGCATTCTAAATTCTGAAATGGTTGGTTCTTGGTTGTTGTTACGTACGTAATTGACGAAATTTAACCTTTATAAGCAAATTACGTTACTAAAGAGATAATCCAAATAAGTTTTCATTTGATCCAAATCTGGTTTTATTTGATCCAAATATGTTTTTATTTTATCCAAATTTGGTTTTATTTGCTCCAAATCTGGTTTTATTTGCTCCAAATCTGTATTTATTTGCACCAAGACTGTTACCATTTGCCCCAAATCTGTTTCCAGTTGTTCCAACTTATACTGCAAAAGGTATAGATGCTTCCAAACGCTTTGGCTCTCCACCAAAATGTTTGTAGCGACTGAAACTTGTAAGTTTTAACAGTTTTTTCATTTATGCCAGTATAGAAATCTAAATTACTAAGGGGGTTATTCTGTAACTTTTAAGGAATCCTTTAGAGCCGTAAAGTTTGGTTTACACCCATAATATTGCCGAATTATCGGATGTATTATTTAATGGGGTATAACCTACGTTTCAAAGTGCGATATATCATTTTTAAGTGCAAACGGCATTTACAAAGTGTGTTAAAATATTTCAAAGTGGTATTTATTTTTTTTCGTGTATTACCTACGTTTCAAAGTGCAATGTATTGTTTTTATTAAGGGTCCTGTTCGCAATGCCCGTGTAAAATGGCCTTTAAAATGCTTTGTAAAACATATTTTCCAATAAAAGTTGAAATATCTTGGTCGGTTTTAAAAAGCAGCTCTATAGCGTAATAGAATAATTTTTTCTTGATACTGTCATCTTTTGGTAATTTTATTTAGTAATAGGTATATTAAAGAAATCTTTAATTCCAATATTCAGAATTTTCAAAAAAAGGAATGTCAAATTTCTTTTCAAATGTAGTAATAAAGACAATTAAAAATACTTTATAGTTTCCAGAAACGATCATTCTATTGCGCCAAAGAGCTGAATTTTTAAAATTCCAAAAATATTTAAACATTTCTTGAAAATATGTTTAACGAATCTTTTTAAAGAACGGTTTACACCAATATTTAGTCACATTATGAACAGGACCCTTAAGTGCAAACGGCATTTACAAAGTGTGTTAAAATATTTCAAAGTGGAATTTACTTTATTTTCGTGCATTACCTTTCATTTAAGTTTTAAAATTTCTTTTAATGTGTATTCATTTCTTTTTAAAGCTATTTCGATCTATTTTAAAGTGCGGATAATTACCACCCATATAAAAGTAAAGAGCATCCGTTAAGCCCGACAACCAATCAATAGATAGAGAAGGTATACTTCAATAATTCAGTTAATGAATAATTGGTCAACATTTAGGGGATTAATTAAATATATTTAGCAGATTATTTCATTAAGTTATTAAGCAACTACCAACTGCCAAAATTTTCTATATAAAAGAAGAAATATCATTGAAGATTCATATATCCTACAACTTAAATTAAAGAAAAATAATCATTAAAACGATGGAAAACCTTGAAAATAATACAAATATTTCACAAGTTGAACAAGTTGAACAAGTTGAACAAGTTGAACAAGTTGAACAACGCGAAGAAGAAGCGCCTCAACAAACTAATCTAATGGCTTCAGAGAAGATCCAAAACGATAGTGAAAATGTTGCTCCCATCGATACTGGGAGTGCTGGTATACCTGGACAAGATAGTAATCTAATGGCTTTAGAACAGATCCAAAACGTTAGTGAAAATGTTGCTCCCATCGATACTGGGAGCGCTAATATACCTGGACGAGATAATGATCGAAAACTTTTCGTTGGTGGTTTAACTGAAAACACAACTGAAGAAGATCTTAGAACATATTTTACCAAGTATGGTGCAATTGACAGCGTAAAATTGAAAATTGATCCAAACACTCAAAGATCCAAGGGTTACGCATTTATTGTTTTCAATTCGACCGAAGCCATCACTAAAGTCAACGCAGCAGGCGAACACATTATAAACAACAAAAGAGTCGATGCACAACTTACAAAATCAAGACAAGGTAAAATTTTTGTTGGTGGTATAACTTCAGAATTATCTGAAGAAGACATCAAAAATTATTTTGGCCAATTTGGAAATGTCGCAAAAATACAAATGCCATTTGATAAAGTGAAAAACCAAAGAAAAAACTTTTGTTTTGTCATCTTTGATTCAGAAGACGTAGTCGAAAATTTGCTTAAAACACCAAAGGTTTCTATAAAAGACGTGGATGTTGATGTCAAGAAAGTGATACAAAACCCTCATTCTGGTTCAAGTGGTAGAGCCTTTACACCTTCCCAACGTGGAAGAACTGGATTTGCACAAAATTCTGGACAAAATCCTGGTCCTCAATCATATTCTGGACAATATTATGGCCAACAGAACTTCGAAGTTCAAAATTTGAATAACAGTCAATCTTATGGTACATATGGTTACAATCAACAACCCTACGGAAATTCCTATGATGGCGCTGTATACAACACTGGATATCAATACGCTACTCCTTATACTGGTTATGGAGGTGCTGAAAGCTATGCTAGTACTACTGCACCAATCAGAAACAATATCACTGGGTTTACTCGAGGAACTGGTAGAGGAACTGGCAGAGGAAGAGCTGGTAGAGGAGCTGCAGGTAGAGGAACTATGAGAGGAAATAACAATGAAGGAAATTTTAATGGCGCTGGTAATTTTGGTGGAAATTGCAGGTATCAACCATACTAAAACATTTCTGTTCCAAGTTTTTTTTTAAATATTTTACTTTTGTTTTGATAAAAATACTCTTTCTATTGTCAAATTTTTATCCAATAGTTTTGTTTATTAATTTTAAATAAATTTTATTGTAACATTCATCATTAATTTCTCAGCTAATTCATTTTTTAAACTATATTGAAACTTAACGACCAAGATGATATGACACTAAGCAGTAACAAAGCTAAATGGTAATAGACTGCTAGTAAGTTGGTTACTATTAGTTTTGATAAATTAACAACAGGAGAGTGTGGTAGGGGGTTGGAGTCCCTCCTCCCTTACGAAAACTTTTAATCAACCACACCACATGGATATCCGTTTAGCACGATTTAAATCTAAAGTTAATTTATATTTATTTAAGGTGGCCGAGAAATTCACGTAAAAAACTAAAGGTGTCGCGACTGTAGCGCGAATTTCCCATAGCAGCTGAGGGGTTGAAATTACCCATAGCTTCAAACGATCCTTTTCTTTAAGGATCCATTAGGTTACTTTTAAAAGAACTTACATACATGTATTACTAGAAGGATTTCAAAAGACATTTTCCATTCGACACAAAACTCAAAAAATTGAAAATTTTAGCATACCGACTTTGTGAAATAATATTATTCACGCTACAACTAGAATCAAAATTTGGGCTTTCAAAATTTAGGATGAAAAATATATTGGTAAAAATTCTCAAAAATAATTTTTCCGCGAAAATTTTTTTGAAAAGCACTTACCTCGTAATTTCAAACTTAGGCTTTTTGAATCTGTTTTTAGAATTTTTTTAAATTTATTAGTTTTTAAGATTTACGTCGAACAAGAAAAACAAATTTCTATGCCACCTTAAAAAAACTCTGTTTATTGTTTCTATTTTAGTCTCAGACTAATGTATTAAACTTCGAACGTGTTTTTTCGATATCGAAAATCTATGATACCGAATCCAGTGATTTATTTGATATCTATTTTTTTAAGTTAGCAACATTGACAACAAAATATAATATGTCAGTATAATATAAACAAATTGGAATTAAGAATTAAAATTTATGACGTCATCACTTTTCTATACCTTTTACAGTATCATTTGGAGAAATTGGAAACAGATTTGGAGCAAATAAAAACAGATTTGGAGCAAATGAAAACTGATTTGAAACAATTGAAAATTCTTCTTCTTCAGGTGCCTATCCGATTTCTGATATTTGCGATCCTCCTGGCTAAGCCAAGAAGACTTTACTAGGGAAATGTTAATAGGATGGTTTCCCGTTGCCTTCCCCAATTGAAAATTATGACTTGAATATTTATTTTGATGAAGATGAAGAGCAGCATGCACAAGAAGATTTAGCTATTTCTAGGATGTCATCTGCAGTTCAAAATATTAAAGCAGAGGGTATACCAGACAAAATATCACCGTCACCTTTACCAAATACTAATTATGATGATATTTAGACATCGTCACTCGTTAACCCTGCAACCATAGATGAAATAATTATTCGAGATCCTGTTTGCAACGAAATGAGCAAAAAAAATATACAAGAAAAAAAACTCGACTACGTTAAGAAATGTCTGAAAAGCGAAAAGCAAGCTTTATTAATCTTGTTATTTGTTTTATAAAAACAAACAACAATAGGATGTTGCCAACTTGAGGAAATCAAAAATGGTTCTACAACTTGTGTACCAAAACCTACGTAGTAGGTTGCGCATTAAGAGCATTTCCTATTTCCAGATATTGACAAACAGGAGCCAAAAACACCACACGACAACCATATGCCACTATTTCACACCTACAGGCACTTAACAAAATAGTCGTGAAAACAGCGTACGTTTGCCATGGTTGAGCTTGAAAGACTCCAGACTCAGGTCTTCCTACGCCAAAGATTCACTCGGTCAACCATCTGCTAGCAAAATTGCATTCAACGATTGCATTTAAATAAAATGCAAAAGGCCGTACTTAGAAATATTAAAATAAAATGAGAAAGTAGTAAAACGTAACAAAGTACAAAAATTCGTTACAAGATTCGCTTACTCATATTCAAATCAAAGCGGAAATTAAGAATGCGTGATCAAATTCTACTTTGTGCTCCTCCTACAGTTGTTCAGCCTATATTGGCCTCACTTGGAAGATTGAGACAAATCAGATAGTATAATATGATGTGTTTATTTCATAAGTTGTAAATTTGTTTTAGGTTGGTAAATATTGTTGGTTGAAAATAAATAAACATACCAATCAGATGTCAGATGCATTTATATAAATGACACAGAAGAGAAGGGGAGTTTTCTAGCACATGGTTGTACCCAAAACCAACAATAGAATATTATTGTTAGTTTAGTAGGTACTATGTAATCAATGGTAGATCATAAACTGATACTTGAACATTATCAAGGACGCTAATTAATTTTTAATTAGATAGATATATATCTAATTAACAAACAAATTTTTTCTTCTTCTTTCTAGAAGTAATTCTCTAGAGAATTCTCTTCTAGTAGGCCAAGGCCTGTTATTTCGCAACACATTCGTCGTTTCCTTGACAGTTTTAGAAACTTTGAGCATATAAATATTTTACATCCATCAGGTAGCTTGCTAGACTTGCCTTCAGATGTGCCTGTATCCTGGATTATTATGTTAATGGTAGAAATTCACTAACCCAGGGGACCACCGGCTTAACGTGCCTTCCGAAGCACAAACAAATTTGTTAATCTGAATTGTAATGGATGATTTCTAAATTATGCTTTCTAAATTCCATTTGAATAAATTGAATTAAAATTTACTGATCTGAATTACTATATTCTTAATTTCAATTAACACTTAGACCGCCGCGCCACGCTTAAAAATAGCCTATTGTTTTAATGTTAGTGTGAGTTAAAAATGCACGTTGCAGCTATCGTATTAACTTAAAAATATTTAATTTATAAAAAAATAACAAAAAATAATAAGCAACTTTGCGACCAATGATTTTATTAATGAAAAAATTACATGTAATTAGAAGTATTTAAATTGGTTATATATTTTTATTAAGCTTTCAAGCACTTGTATGCTGTTTGTCAGAATAATACATGTTAATTAACTTAACTTAAGTTAACTTAACCCTACTTTTGTACTTAAGGCCGTCTTCTGGTTTAAAAGCATAAATTATGGGCGATTTGTCGAGCTCAATAAAAACAAAACAAACAATGTTTTTACCATTCAGTTTTTTACAACATATTTATTGATATTTCGAGAATATACAGAAAAAATTTTAACAAAAAAAAATGAAAATTAAACAAGCTATAAGCTGGTAAAGTTGGGGGCAAGAAAAATTGAGGGTGTGCTGGTTGACACGATTGCAACCCTTCTGGTCATCGAAAACACGATTTAAAAAAAGATTCTTAATTAGTAAGAATGTCGTTATAGCCCCTACTAAAAAGAACACGGAAAAAAATTTTTTCGCAAAATGGCGGCTGTCTGAAGAAAAAAATTCATTTTTTGACTATTTTTTTCACAATATTTAAATTTTTGAAATAGTAAACCAAATAATTTTTATACAAAAGTAGTAGGGGCGATAGACAGTTATATAATGAAGGTTGGTACAAAATTTGAAGCAAATCGGTCAAATGGAACTTGAGATATCATGTCAACCATGTTGAAAAATGTAGTTTTAAGAAAAACACGTTTAAAGTTTTAAGCAAAAGTTTCAACCAGTAAAACAAATAATTTTGATACAAAAGTGGTAGGGACGATAGACAGTTATATATAGAAGGTTTGTACAAAATTTGAAGTAAATCGGTCAGATGGAACTTGATATATCATAATCAACCATGTTGAAAAATGTAGTTTGGAGAAAAATTCGATTAAAGTTTTGAGCAAAAGTTTCGGCCAGTAAAACAAATAATTTTGATACAAAAGTAGTAGGGGCGATAGACAGTTATATAGTGAAGATTGGTACAAAATTTTAAGCAAATCGGTTAAATAGAACTTGAGATATTATGTCAACCAAGTTGAAAAATGTTAAAATGTCATCAAATACTCACTGCAGGTTCAGTTGCTGTGTCACTAAAATAGCTAAAACGTGGTAAACTGTTGGAATTTTAAAATTTTCTCTTGAGAATATATTCTTAAAGGTCTAAACTTTAAGAATATGCAAAAAAACAAAAACTTGATTTTTTTTAATTCCAAACCAGAACACGACCTTAAATTAACTCTAAATTATTTGTTGATATATATTCCTGTAGTTTTGTTTCCAAACCGCCGCCGTATTCATAAAAATAAATCAATATTTAAGAGAGGCTTGTAAACCCTTCTTAACCATAACCTAACTTTTTTTGCTAGTAAAAGCATAGAGAGAAAATAATAAATATAAAAATAAATCAATATTTAAGAGAGGCTTGTAAACCCTTCTTAACCATAACCTAGCTTTTTTTGCTAGTAAAAGCATAGGGAAAAAAGCTAGGTTATGGTTAAGAAGGGTTTACAAGCCTCTATTAAATATTGATTTATTTTTATGAATACGGCGGTAAGTGTTTAATTTAAATAATTAATTTCCTTCTCCAGTTCAGCGCATTTTTATTAACATTTTGTTTAACGTTAAAATTAAATAAAGTTAAAGTACTTTTCGACTCCTGGTTAGTGCAGAAAGTGTTCTTTTATGAGTTAAAGGAGAGCGTTATGCAAGACAAAATTAGATTAAGTGACAAGGGCTTTATCATTTTTCACTACAGTTCTTAAGAAACCACTTTGTCCTAGTTGTATTTTTCTAACCTTGGCCCAAACCATCGCGTTTAATCGATAAAATACAATGCACATTTCGAAGATTATTGTTAGTGTGTTTACCATATTATAATTTTTAAAATAATAATCAATGAAAATAAAAATATTTTAAGATAAAATTTAATTTAATATTAAAAAGCTTTACAAGTAAAATAAATTTGAGGCTGAGAATTAGATAGCGATTTTTAGTAGATGGTTTTGTATTTTATCACTTTATCATTAATAACTGTAGCCACTTCACCGTCGCTGATAGCATTTATACTCAATTTTTGATATGATTTCAGAGAAAAGTGCTACTAAAACAGGAAGTCTGCAAACTTCCGGTCTTTCATGTAGGGGCAGAATTTCATTTTCGAGAAAAACACAACTTAAATTTAGTGTTCTTGTTTAAGTATTTTAAGCGTTTCCTATTTTCCACCAAGATTAAAGAAAAACTCATCACCATGCGATATTATAATACCTGTTTTATACATTTGCGGATTATGTACAGTGCTATTAAAATGATATAGCGGGACCCTAATGCTCAACATAATTGTATTTCGTATTTTATGCGCGACACTTCACAGAAGCCTTCTATTTTTTATGCATTAACACAAATTTGTTAATACATAATTAGTAGATATTCAAAATGTAGATGTATATGGTAAGGTTTAGTAATCAATCCTTACTACTGCAGCCTCATACATTTTAATGATATTCAAAGAGATGTGTAAGATATCTCACCCTAAACATCTCCAACATAGCGTCAGAACATGCTCAGTCGCTTTTGCCAAGTGCCGTTATGAAAATATGGTTTAAACTTCAAAGCTTTGCTGTGTCGGAATCATCTTCAGATCAAGAACGATCAAGTTAAAGAACATAGAGCAATTTGTGCATGCAGATTTTGTTGGTGGTAAAGCGTACATCTCTCGCAGGAATTGAATCGTCGTTCTGGGTTTCAACATTTTTGCTGTTCTAGTCGACGGATAAAGATATCCTTTGAGCGTCATTTGAGATTTTAAATACATCAGCTACACGTATTTTATTACTACATAAAATACCCTCTAAAATTCAGATCAACGCTTTCTTAACTTGTCAAACGAGAATTTTATTTGTCTCAAAATATTCACTTTTACAAGTTTTTCGTGCATCATATTTTTATAACCTCATTTAATAAATAATCACATCATTGACACCTAAGAGCATCAAAACTTTCACCCAATAACTTTTCACTGTTTTTGCGCTTTTGATTGAAATTGAATATTGGATTCTTACAATATAAGGAAAATAAAATAAGAAAGTTTCAACTATTCCATCTTGACTTGTCTAACGAACCGAACGTTTGTTTCACAAATACGGACAGGAGGGAGACACGTGTGATCAAAACCTCACGCACGTAGGGATACAAACTTTTCACAATATTTATCAATGTTTTACCCAAAATATTTTTATTTTTAAATATAACAATATGGTTACCCAGCAATTTTTTACAATCTTTGAAAGGTACTTGATTATTAACATTTTTTGGCCGTGATCAAGTCCAGATGGTTACACTGTTCCATTAATATTCCAAAAATGTTTAATCTTGAGTTTGCTGTTAGGATATGCCTAATTATCTTTTACTGTGTATAAAAACGTACACTGCGCGTCTGTAACATTGTTCTGCTTTGGAGAACGTTTCAAAATCGATTTAACCATGGGCTTTAAGATTTTATAGGTTCCATAATTTCTATTGCAATTGTTGAGGTTTCCAACAAAAATGCATATGGAAATGTTCTAAAAAGAAAAAAATTATAAATGAAAAGTAAAGTTTTTAATTTTTAAGAGAGAGGAAAAGATTATTAAAAATTAATGGAAATTACAAAAAAACGATAACTTATAACAACATTATTTATCTTGTTAAATTTTCTTTAGGCAAGTATAATCAAGGAGACTTGGTAAATAACGCAAAATTTGAAAATTATTAATATTACATATAAATTATCTTGATTATACTTGCCTGAAGAGTTTAGGAAACCGTTGAGATTAAATAATTTACAGAATATAAAGGTACGCTCACAATTAACAGCAGGCAGCCTGCTTTCTTATTATCGGTACCGACAGTGGATGCTTAGGTCCAAGAGATGTGGTTGAAGTAGGGCTTAATAAAATTTTGCAAATACGCTGAGTATTCAATCCTGATTTTACGACAATTTTCGTCTTTTGGCCGTTCATGTAATAATGTAAGACTGTTTCGGACCACAATTACATTTACTATCAATTTGATATCTAAATTGTGGTTTGAGACCTTCGTGTATAATAAAATGTGGCAAAAATTCAAATTTTATACAATAATAATGTTCAAGTATAAATTCAGACGAACCCTTTTGTGCACACCGTTTTGAATCCACTGGAATAGTTGCTCTGCATTCGTTGATGGGTGTTGACGTCATATAATATTCACGGTAGTAAGTAAGTAGGCTCAGCTCGAGAATATTAAATTTATTAAAAACATCTCGACGGATTTAGATAGAAAAAATATAGACGAAGCGATTAAGGTGAGGTTGAAAGTCGTATATCGATTAGTTTGGCCAATAATCGATTTTAAAGTTGCCAATTTTAGCTCGATTTTGAAACGTCACAGTCATTCTGTCGTCCGTCCGTGTGGTGTGAGTTACTCTAACACTTAGAAAAATCGGAGCACGCGTGTGCTCCCAGTAGTAGCTAGTCCGTCGCGCAGTTAACATCGACATAATTTCACTTTTTAGGGGTATTTTTGACTAAAAAACACGGGGAAATTCATCGTACAGTTAACGTCGAGGTAAATTCACATTTTCAACGTATTTTTGGCTTAAATTTGCAGCAAAAAAAAGCGAGATTCATCCCTTGCTAATAGCACAATTTGCCGAGTTGGATCACCCTCGGGGGATGTTTTTAATGAGTTTAGTGTTGCCGAAAAATGGGTCTGTAGCGTGCGGAGCGCAGCGTACACCCAAACACCCCCGCCAGAGATACATAACAAAAGCGAGATTCACCCCTTGCTAATAGCACAATTTGCCGAGGTGGATCACCCTAGAGGGATGTTTTTAATGAGTTTCCGCACGCTACAGACCCATTTTTCGGCAACACAAACACCCCCGCCAGAGTTGCAAAAAAAGCGAGATTCAACGTCGTTAAAACCGTAACCCTTTCTAAGTATTTTTGGTCCTAAAAAGAACTGTTTTTTAACGCTCAACACACGACACGTTGTTGTGATCGCCAGAACGTACTGAGAGCATTTTATGTACACACCTCATATTTATAAGCTTTTGGTGGGATATATTAGAGGCGGGGTTTCGGGAGCCAATGAAATGTTGTAAACCGTTTCTAACTCGTAAGACTGCATCGGACAATACAAATTTTGAAAATTTGACTTTTTATTAATAATATAATTAATAATATTTTGTTTTATAATAGCTTTTTGTACCGTTTTTAATGATTCTTGACAGTGGAAATTTTAAAAATCTGTGCTGAGGTTTCTTACCTACCACCGCAAATTTTTCCAAATTCGTCGCCTCACGGTAGGTTTTTCACTTAACCTCAAAATTTTCCTTTTATCTTAGTAAATCTTCGAATTTTAGAATCATCCAGCACTGTGATCGTTGGATTAATATGATGTATATCCAAATTAACAATTAGATGATCGATAATTTGTCCAATAATTGCAAATTGTTGTAATCGACCCACGCTTGTTCAATAGGTCAGCGTTTCTTTACTTCGCAATTTTTATCTTGAAACCAAAATCTAGGAGTTCCCGTGACAGGAATATCACCAAACAATCACTCAAAAGGATACCTGGAATCAAACCTTCACTCAAGGAAAACGCAAATGTTCACTTTTCTCGACAAACGAAAAACAGCGCCCGCTCTCGCAGGAGGACGTCTCGAGAATCCTTTTCACTTCGTCCGTCGTGCATGTTCTTACTGCATCCACTTACTGCATCTGTAAGAAGAAAATGAAATTTACTACGAAACTTGCAAGGTCCTCCTCCACATTTACTTCGCTGGTTTTTGTTTCCTCGCAATCATTAATAAGAATAAAATTCACTCTCCATTTATTGAAAATGTAAAAGTCAAATAGTACATTTTCTGCATTATTATACATAAAGTTATATTATATAAAGATTAATAGAGCTGCAAGGCTCATCCATGGAGGGGCAGCTCACCAAGGTTGGAAACTCGATTTGTGTGCAACTCGATCCCAGGGGAGGTAATTTTAAGTTGGTAAGACCAACGCCCAATCAGAGTGCGGTGTGTGTCCTATGAAAATGACACGCTGCAGCAGCAGGAGCAGAAGCAACAGCGTGCTGGTCTTTTATTGTTGTGATTATTTATTGTAGCAGGTTTGGTAGTTAAACTGTCGCCAATAATAAACAAATCATTCTTGTGAATATCCCGGTACCGGCTAACTTAGTTCGACCTTGCTTGTAACCACGTGGTCACTTAGATCTCTTTACGTTGAATTATGCGCTTCAGTCTGTACTAAAAAAAACTTGCTTGTACTGTGAACATTTAATTGCGATAAATAACGGCGCCGACAGTCACCATCAGCGCTTATTTACCTGATTGCACTGTAAGCACTTCTATTTGTTACTTCGTGGGATTGTCGGTATTAACTCAATTAACTCAATTCCAATCATCGCAGGGCTATAAAAATTCAGGACATTTATAATTTTGTTTAATTTTAAATAAAACATTTATTTTATATGACATTCTGATATCATATTTTTCCAAAAATTACTGTCCAAAATAAGGGATGACTTATAGAAGGTTTATTAGGTTAATATTTATTATATTTTTCTCTAAATATTTGCTAGTCAGTTAGTGAATATTTTCCACTGTTGAAAATGTGCGTCTGTAAGTCATTGATATGCCTAAATCAAAGTTTAAAGGTGGGTATTTAACTCATAAATGAAGTTTATGGGCATACACCCACAAAGTAAAATAAAACCTGCACAAATGAGTTGCCCAATGAAGACTACCTACCTAACTAATGAATTCTTGCATCCAGAAGACAGACTAATGCAAGCGTCAACATTGTAAATTATGATAAAATTATACATTTGCAAGAGAAATTGTCTCTCTCCCTGTCAATTTCGAAAAACAAAGTTCCTATTGAACTAAGGCAGTGGTGGGAGCAAAGGCTCTTGCATAGGTAACGAGTGCGAACAAGGATCGTGTTAAATTCGAAATAATTTTACGTACTGCGTTATCTAGCTAATTGAATTGATTTACTAAATCTGTGGACAATAATTAAAATGAATCATCTACGGACATTAAATTCAAAAACTGATATTATGTTGTGGATATAAAATTGTTTTGGTCTTGTATTTGTATAAAATATTCTTCTAACTTCTCCTAAAAATTGTTACTCAATTTCCTAATTGTTGCTCATGTAATTCCTTTCATGCTAAATTAAAAAGAAAAGTTGATGAAAAGAAAGTTGTAAGTGTATTTTACTTTTTAAAACTTACGTCTTTATTTTCAGTTCATTTTTAATGCAAGTTTTTAATAAAATTTCAACCAAATTGGTACGTTCGTTGTATAAAAATTCTTAAAACAGTTTATTATAGAAACATGAGGAACATTTTACAATGCTGTTTTAGAAAAGTTAAACTTTTTAAAAAGTTCTCGACCCATTTAAACATAATTAATAGATTATCTGTCGCCCCATATTAAAAGATTGATTTCAATTAGGAAATTTGCTTTTCAGCACCTAAATTAATTAAAGAGGTGTCCATTGAGAACGCAAAATAGGGTTATAGTCTGGTAAACGTTAATTTAGTAAGAGAGTACAAAATTGATCGATGAGCACTCCAAAATTTTATAAGTGTCATTGATACATCATTTATTTTTGTTTGTAATTTGACATAAATAACTTTTGATTTGATTGATATCAATTTAATGTTATTGATGTTTTCCTTTAATTCTATATCTTATACCTACAATTTTGTGGAACTAATAATTTGTATGGATCGACTCGAATATAATTGCTTATTTTGAAAGTTTTTAATAGGTTACTATGTGATTGCGTTCCATCTTCATCTAATTTAAAAGAATATTTTAAATTTTAAAACTTAGGAGAATGTAAAAAGAGCAATGGTTGCTTTATGAAATACTTAAAGTTGTATAATAAAGTTGCGTGACAGATTTAAGCAATAACGACCACTGTAAGGCCTTATGAGAAAATAAATTTTGTCTCTTATTGTCAAACTTTTTATAACTTCGTGAAAGGACGTGATAAAAGCTGATGATTTTAATTATTGTTTAATTGCTTTAAGTTTTAATTAATTTAGTTAAATTTTTTGCTTAAGTGTCGTTCGACACCAAAATTTATTTTATTAATGTTAACTATGTATTTCAATTTTACGCTCAATGAATACCAATTTCAAATTTAAGTCTTCAAATTTCCGAAGGATTTTACTTTGTTCCAAAAATATTATCGATTTTCTTAGTAGGTGCAGCTTACCTACTAGAATATTACACACCATCCAACTTGTCGTAACTTCTACTTTAATACAAAAAATACACTGAAAGAAAATGCAACAAAAATGTAGCGGAATTAGAGTACTAATTCGGATTGCTTCTTACTTATAAATATTTTTATTAATTTTTAATTAATTTATTTAACAAGAAGTTGCAGTAATGCAACCTGGTTATCTGCTGCTAACATTAACACAAAATATATTATTTTTAAAATAACTTGCAACGGCATTTTTCAACTCGCCAAATTAAACTTAACTTAAACTTTTAAAATTTGATTACCTACTGAATTTATTCAATACCTTCTAGAATAATTATTTACGCAACCTTGCCACACATTTTTACACGTTTACTTCACGTCTTATTACCGTTACAACTTCTGTTATTAGATTTATCACCTTATTACGATAACAACACCTATGCAATTTAATTACGTTAATACCAATCGATTAACGTAATTTTCCTCTAACATCAAAATAAATTTTCATTATTTCGGGCTTGGCAGGTAACCTGTCGCAAATATTGAACAAATCATTCTAAAATCATTATCCCGGTACCGGTAGCCATCAGCTTAGTTCGACATTGTTCACTTACATCTGTTTACGTTGAATTATGCGCTTAAGTCGGTGCTTAGAAATAACCTGATTGCACTGTGAATACTTAATTCCGATAAATACCAGCGCCGTTAGTCATACTCGGCGCTTATTAACCTAATTTCACTGTCACTACTTCCATTTATTATTACGTGGGATTTGTGGGTACCGATAATCTGAAACCGGCAACCTGCCTCTACTCTGTCTTTATGTTATATTTATATTATCTATAGCCATCTGGCAACTTCCTGGCAATCATCTGGCAGTTAATTGATAGGAACACAAAGGTCTGGCAGCTACTGCTTGGCAATCAATTGGCCTCTAATCAAAGCTTGTTAGGTTCGATTTGTACGTACATACATAAATAACCTATGGTTTTTATACAATGCTGTAAAACCGTGCTGAACCGAGTCAATTCTTGGTTTTCTTCTGAATGTTATATTGTGTGTTTGATTTGTCTTCACAAACTTTTATTACTGTATTAGGATTTAAACTACTATGAAATCTAGTATCATAAAATAATTAATATTTTATTGCTATATTTCTTTAGTATGCTATTGATATACAAACGAACAATAATACAAAAGGACCTTAATTAGCTATATTAACCACGAAAACCATTAATAAATTTACACATTTGTTGTGAATTACTTTAGAACTGAGCGTAACAATAAGCAGAATCCTCAGGCTTAACTTTGCCTTCAGAAGATTTTGTTAAGCCTCCCGTGCCCTAATTATTCACAGTCAACTGACATCGAATTCCATATACCCTAATGTACTACTATGTATACGTAGGGTTCTAAAATTTTACTCATAACATACATACGGTTCTAAAAGCATTCGCAAACGTCCTGACTGGGCCTCCTGACCGCCTGGAGAAAGAAACCCGGTATTACATCCACACGCTCTGACCGGGTTCGGTGTGTACAGCTACGCCAATAAATAACTTTATTCGTTTGTAATTTTGTGTGAAAAGTAAAAATAAAAACACATAACACATAAATAGTCTAACATAATCTTCTTCATTCGATTGGTTAATGGCAAAAAGAAATTGAATTTCTTGTATTTTTATCAATTAATAGATAAAGGTAAGTATTCCGTACAAAAATATTTTTTTTTCTGTCTTTGATCTTGACAACCCACTTTTGATTGGTTCATTAATTTATTACCAACCTAAGACAATTTCCGTATGTTAATCATTTCCTTCTGCTTACATTACAATTTAGTGATAACTTGCGTTTTGTGCGTTTCTGGAGTCAGTTGCGCAATAAAAATCTAAAAATTTCAAATTACAAGTTACCAGTTGATTATTATTATTATTACTAATAAATAAGTTCCGCTACGTCCAAAAAATTCTAGCTTCGACTGAATACACTAATAATTTTGAGGCAATTTTAAATTACTTGTAATTTGTTACTCTAATAATAATTTTTATACACTCCCGGGACTTAAATTACAAATTTAGTCTCAGTTGTTAAAGTCTTAAGTGTAATTTTAAATAAAATGATAATGCGGGATTAAAATAGTAAAATGGAATCTCTAGGAACGTACATATTTTTGTGTGTAATTGGAAATAAAATTTAAATAATTTAATTTTAAAATTTTTATTTCTATTCGTCGGCGTCGTTTCGATTTTAAATATTTTTCATAAATTACCTATAACTCAGTATAATATGTAACTCTGCTTTACTGGGAGTGTATAAAATAATTTGTAGTATTGTTGTCTTCTAATTGAGATCAGGAACAGTAGTAAATACGGTAAAGGACACCACTGAAAAATTACAGCTATTTTCTATTTTTTGTTTTTAAGGAAAAGATAATTTTAAATTGTATGTTGTATTTTGGTTTAAAATTGAGTTTCCAATGTTGGCAAGCTCCACCAACAAATTTTTTGTTTTGGTAAGGACGAAATATGTCGTCTTGTAGACAATTGAATGATTATAAGTTATAACCCTCCTGGGAAGTTTGTATTTGATAATTTTAGAATATTGTGTTGGTAGATTTTTCACTTATGTGGTGACCACAATAAAATTTAATTAGTGATGGTGCGATGCTGTGCAATTTGAATTTACCCGAGCTAGAAAATGATAGAACATTTCATTTTCGAAGAATGGTGTCAAGATAAGAGGTTCCTTTCCAGTTACCAGTTTGAAAAGGGTGGACGTGCTGTTTTTCGTCTGACATTAGTTTTATGATTTTTTGAGTGTTCTGGAGTCAGACTTGATTCCGGAAGTATTTAAGTGATTAATTGCGTTCTTCCTGGATATAGGATCATCAAATTGGAGTTGTTATTGTCTGGATGATTCTAGATACATTATAAATGAAGATTAAAAATTTTGAGGTTAGGATCACACTTACCTGTTTTTTTTTCGAATTCACTTTTGCTGGCGGAAGGTAAAGGAAGTTTCTTTTTTGGGAATTTCTGGAAGAATACAATTAGTTCTTTTTATGAATATCGAATTTAAGTGTTTGAAGAAAATGGAATCGCACTAGAGCGACTGTTGTCACATCTGGATCAACTTCTATTCTTGGAGGTTAGATTTTGTCGATAAAGAAGATTACGGTGGTATCAAATTAGATAGTTAAGTTACACCGGGAAAAATTTAAGGTACATAAACTTTTATAAATTTTGTATTTGGTTTTTTTACACTTCCTTCGTGAATGCCAGGAGGAGAATACGATTTGGCAATAAATGTCGCCTTGCACAAGTGAGAGAACAGTTTTATTGAGACTTGTTGTTGTCTCATAATTCAATTTATAAAATAATCTGTTGGTTTTGGTATTATAAGATTAACAGAATAAATTGTCTTTTCCAAAAATTAAAATTTTGTTTATTGCGATCTCCAGTTTTATTTTGAGTTTAACACCGATGTATTCGCTGAATAATTACTGGATTAAGAGTCATAGCTAGTCGGAGCAATAGGATTGTCTTTACCGGTCGTAGTAATCTATAAAATTTATTAAAATTTTGAATGAACTAAATATAAAATGTTTGACTTGACAGGGTACTAACCCATTCTAACATTAAATTTTATTATTGAAAAAGAAATCAATTTTATTACTACCTACTAAAATTATTCACAAACTTTTATAACAATAACCTCTAATTTCTGCATGTAAATATTTAAAGGAAACTTAAGTTTTATGCGAAAAAATTAATAGTTTTATTGGGCATATTAATTTGTGCCATGAAGTTTTAATATAATATTTCTGCTTATAATATTTATTTAGTTTTCTTAAATTTAAATTTACAACGTCTCAAGGATCGGGAGGTCACGTATGAACTTATCGTAATTACGATACCTCCTTATACTTCATCAATATTTGATAGCAATGTTACTTATTCTGTCAATTTAGATCTTTGACACCTGACTTTTATTACAGGGTAGGTTCGTACCGAATTAAATAAAAAATGATTTTATAATTTTAACTTGTAACTTTTAGTTACAAAATAAATTTTTGTATGACTTATTTATTAATATTTCTTAAGCTGGGTTGACATGGGATGTGAGCCACGGCCGTGAGCCACGTTTTAGTAAAATACGCACCTTGTAAACTGCTGTTTCATGCAATACGAATCGTAATATCTTGCCACAAACTGATAAAACTGCGTTCGTGGTGAGATCAAACGTGTTTAAAAACAGTTAACACGGTTTTAAGTTTAAGTTTACGCGGAAAGTATTTTACTATAACGTGGCTCACGGCCGTGGCTTACATCCCATGTCAACCCAGCTTTATTCTTGAATTACATTATACTTTTTTCGACTTTTTTCATCTAGATCTCGTTCGATTTTGTTTCGAGTTTTTATTTCATTTGCTTTAGTATAGATGGCGCCAATACGAACTACCTATCACGGACCTCTTACCTATACTACGCCAATAGGGATGCTGGCACTCCCGAACTCGGACCGACCCGAACGAAAACTCGGACGGGCTGCATATTTCTATTCGAGAAATCTAGACGAAAAAAGTATAATGTAATTCAAGCTTTATGATTTTGTAATAGTTAACAATGGAAAGTCTAATGCACGTATTCACAAAGAAATGTATAACGAGTGATTTCGTAACGGATCGATTACATAACGGATGATTTAATTGACACGACCGTAAAATAAAATATGGTATTCATAAACATTACAGGCGATTTTGAACGGTTGATTACGCAATCAAGCGTTATTGGGAATGTAGGGATATAATATGAACAAGGTTGGCAGTACTAATTGTAAATTTGTCACTTCTAGCCAGGTAGCTGTCAAACTTGGATCATTATAATAGACTGCACTGCATGGTCAATTTTTAATTCTCATTTTTAGACTAAAATTTTAGTTAAAATGTAAAAAAAAAACTCATCAGTCGGGCCAAAAGCCGAACAACTTAATCCCATTCTTCTTTTTAATTTTTAACTCCAATTTAAGCCTAAAAAAGAGAATTAAAAACTGACCATGCAGTGCAGTCTACCACTAAAACAATATCGTCTGGTCACTATTCATTTCAGTTTCACCCCCGCGCACCTATTACGTCAGAAGCTTTTATTTTGCACCTAACAGTCGGCCTCGCTACCATTGAGGCCGTCCTCATCCTCGCCATCGATATTGGTTTTTTCCTCTACATCATCATCAGCTGTACAATCCATAGTCGGATTAAAGCCTCCACCATATTTCTATGGGGGGTTGTTAGCCATAACTCGCCACAGTGGCCAACCGGGTTGGCGAGTGTAGTCCACAGTTCGATTTTGGACTTTTAGATCACAGCACATATCCGACGCAAATCAGGATTAGAACCGCGGTTTCCCGCTCTGTAGTCTATCCGTGTTTGATTTACGCCAGACGGCTGGTCTTCCTCCAAATCATCTTCAGGTAATTGGCACCAGGGCTTCAATCGATCACTAACGTAGACGCCACGGAAGAGTTTCTGAGTTCTCTGTAACAATCCATTTGTTACATGGCTTCTCTCGTCTGGTTTTTTATTAGTTTTGTGTTTACATTTTGAAACATTTTTATTTTCTAGTGATAATTATTTTTAAGAAACATTTTGAAGTTTTCTGGTGTAGACTCACCAAGAGCCAATGAGAGTGCTCGAGGTTTTTCAGGGCTTCAATCGATCACTAACGTAGACGCCACGGAAGAGTTTCTGAGTTCTCTGTAACAATCCATTTGTTACATGGCTTCTCTCGTCTGGTTTTTTATTAGTTTTGTGTTTACATTTTGAAACATTTTTATTTTCTAGTGATAATTATTTTTAAGAAACATTTTGAAGTTTTCTGGTGTAGACTCACCAAGAGCCAATGAGAGTGCTCGAGGTTTTAACGCGCTTTTGCGCAGGGCGCAGCTCAAGGTTGAACATCATGCCATGTACAAGCACACGCTAAATTTTTAATGTGACTACATAAAAATCACAATTTTTGACTTAATAAGTGCGTTAACAAGTGAAACTGTGTTTCATAACGTGCGTCACAATTTCCCACGTAGGGGCAAATGTTGTTTTTCGTGTGGTATTTTTATAAACCCACGATTTTTGTAATTTTACCAAATTGTCCTACTGACGCTGGCAAACGCCATTTTGCGAAATCAACGTTGAAAGTTGAAGATCGAACAGTTGCGGTCAATGGTTCATTTTTTGTGACGATAAGTCAATGGAATCGACAACAATAATAATCGAGAGCAACGAAAGTCCTTTTGAAAGAATTCGAGTGTGTGCCAATCATCTCCAGTGTTCATGCAACGATTCGACAAATCTCTACGACACAATCAGTTTGTAGTTAGCGCAGTAAAATTATTAGTTACCACTGCATTCGTGTACTACAGTTTCCTATATATATGTAATTCTATGTTTTAGCTATCAACAACGCGTAGGTCGTAACGATTTCCAAGAGAGCTCTTTTGCGATCCAACGAGCAAACACGTATTACATAATTTTACCATCACAATCGTAAGTAATCTAAGAATTGCTTATTATAGAGACTCTGTATTCTACGTTTGTTGTATCAATAACTTTTCTGCTAACTAATTCTTCGTCAGTTCTAATGCTATCGCATTTTGTATTTAATACTAATCGTTTATGCAACTTGTACTTTAAAATCTCTTTAACTGCTTTGAATCTTGGCTATGCTTTCAAGAACCAATTTATAAATACGTTAAGAAACGAAAATGTTAAACTGTGTAAATATTTATGTAAATTATCCCCAATCTTAATATTAGTAGTGCTCGAATAAGAATTTTGTAATATTTTTTTAGTCTTTTAAGTGTGACTCAATTTATTCTTTTTGACGTATGTGTATTCATACTTTTTATTTCCATTTTACAATAAATATACGCTGTTCCAAAGAAAGAGCAGTTTTCTTTGTTGTTGGCGCCCACCGAGTTATTCCTATTGGAGAAGAACCATCTACAAGTAAACCCACGATACTCGATAACATCAAGAGTAACCTATTATCTCCGACGCTGACTAAACCATATGAGCTAGCCGTTCCGTACAGTAGAATAACTACGAACGTGAAAAGCGGCATCTCTGGCCATCCAGTCATTTGGCTTTGCTTTAAGGTGGTACATCTCTCTGCTCCCGGAATGTCCGTTTTGCCTGCATCTCTTCTAATTAATACCAAATCCCCTTCTTTATACCGAGTAGGCTTCTTATAATGTCCATCATACCACTGTTTACTTTTTCCTTGCTGCTTTTCAATCCAAAGCTAACCTTCCTACAATCATATCATCCTCTTGTGCTTCATTTGGCACCACATAAACGTCCACTTCTATTTTCGTATTGTCCACTTCGATTACGAGATTTCTTCTTTCTATTGGATGACATCTATGTACCTTCACCAAATTCAAGCAGGATCATAGTGGTTGATAGGTAACTCAACTTCATTCTCAACGTCTTCCTTTATGGTAACCATATCGCTTCCTAAATCGATGAAAGCTGATGTTTTCCTTCCATCTAAGGTCACCATTTTATGATATTCATCTGCCAATTTGTTATCTTCTACTCTTATGATGTTTTGAGTTCTTGTGTCAGATGTTGACTGCTCAGTTCTATTATCAGGACAATGGGTCCTTCAATCAGATTCAATCAGAACTCGACGTATCCATTTCAATTTCTTATAATATAATATTATTATAGTGATAACACAAATTTGTAGTAAAAACAAATTTCATGAAAACTGCAATTGAACCCTCGATTGAACCATACTTTTCATACTAAAGTAATCACATGATAGTGTTTCAATGAACCGTTATTTTTATTAGGACGCAAAGGCTCTCGTTATTATTATGGTTAATTTAACGGTAGATCTTACATAACGATCGTTTATGAATACCAAACTTAAACTATTTAACGGTCCGTTACGTTTGACGTACCGTTAAATTTAGTTACGAACGTTCGTTAATATTTAACGTTAGATTTTACATAACGATCGTTTATGAATACCAAATATCACTATTTGACGGTCCGTAACGTTTAACGGACTGTTAAATTCAGTTACGAACGTTTGTGAATACGGGCATAAATATTTATTAGATAACAGTTTTTTTATTATCGATTTAACAAATATTTAATACCCTCAGATTTCAACCACATTGACAAAATGCAACTGCACGTGATAGAAACATACGATTTAAAAGATAATAAATTTACCTATAACATTTACCTATTGTGCAATATTATTGTATAATATAAAGTACTGCACTGACATTATTTAATATAATTGTCACTGTAATATATTGCACAATATATTATCGACAGTGGAAAGGAAGCAAGTCTTAAGCGCTAATGCTTATTTACCTGTCTGACACATCCACACCTACGTGCGCTGTGTCTTTGTTTAATGTACTGTAGGTGTAATTAATGTGCATATCGCAACCTTGTTTAATGTTGACCACACAAAATTATTAATGTGAGCTTAACTTTAATAGCGCTTAAGACTTTCTTCCTATTCACCATCGATATTGATCAATATATAGACCGTCTTATGTTACTTTATAAAATTATGTTTTTAATTTATTAACAAAATGTTAATTACATAAGCATTAGTTTTAATAAATAATAAAAATATTATTACTATTTTAAATTTTGTGACCGGACATTTCATATTGCCATTATTATTGTACGAGTACATGGCATGATATTTTAAGTAAATCAATCGACCTTAAAAATTAATGCTCTTAGTTAATTCAATATGATCATACTTAACCCTTTTCATAAACGTAATCAATATTTTATCATGTGGTTAACCAACAGAAAACTGTCGGAAATTGCAGACAGGAGCAAAATTTTATCCATTAAATTTATTAAAAATTTAGGCTAGTAATTATAACTTTAATAAATTTTATTGTGGTTTAATTTTTCATTTCTAATTTCAAAATTACGTTTTCAAAAAATATTTTATTAAACGGCTTATGTTAAATAATTTTGGGTTTATTATTAGCACCTGATATCTGATTTTAATAAGATCACTTCACATTGAACTTATAAATTTTCTAGCAGGTTATTTAGTACCAAAGATACGGTTAAATGAGATCCTAAGAAGTAAACAATAGTGTATTTCACACAAACTATAAAATCCTAACTTTATTACAGCATGTCTCGAAAATAGTGCCTCGTAAAAGCGAAATAACAAAAATTTAATTTCTTATTGATTGTAACGACCCCAACTTTATTATATTTAGTTTATAAAATTTGATAAAAAAAAATAATAAGAGATGGTCAAAACTTCAAATTAATTTTCTTTGCGTTCTTGTAATAAACTGTAATGTTTCTAGACTAAATTAAAAATTGTTTTGATGCAAATGCATTTGTAAATTTAAACTGTGCAGATATAATGCGATTTATGTAAAAGTAATCAAAAAGCTTCTTACCGACTTGAAAGCCAGCGTACAACAGCGATAATACTTTTTATCACTTCTTGGTATAAAATTGCAAAAATTATTAAGTGTAATATTGCAAATACGACTATCTTTTATTTGTCAATTTTATTTATTTGCATTTTATATTTTTAAGTTAAATATTGAATATTATACTATTCTACCGTCACTCCATAATGCACAATGCAACAATCCAAATTTTTATTGCAAATTAAAATTAAATATTCATGTAAATTTTATAATTCGTTGAAATCAAATTATAGATGATTGGATTACAAAAAAACATCCAAAACGTAAGCTTAATTCAAATATTCTAAAAAGAATAATTTGTAACTCCGACTTCTAGTGTCCCATTACCGACAGTGGAATGATCGATGTCTAACAATAATTACTCAAAATCGAAACTTTAAGGTCACCGGACGCAGATTGAGAACTAAATGTAAAAACAATGATAGGACGACAAAAGTTGTTTGTGAATAGTATCACAGGGCGCCACTTGGAATTCAGTTTATAATCACAAGCTAACTTGAGGTCCACTTTTCCAGAAAAACTGACTACGCAACTACGGTGCATGGTGAGAAACATCTCGGTCCATTTAAGGCATAAGCGAGCATTTCTAATTTCTCAAATATCAAAACAACTCGAGATAGTATGTAAATTTCAAACATCCTTATTTTTTGTCCTATTCTCGTGGTGTCTAGTTATGGATCCCGTCACGTCCTTAGCGTTTATTAAATTGTTTTTGCACTTTTTAAGTGCCTCCAAAGATCACCAATTTGCTGTTATAGCCAAATATGGTAACAATCTGTTACGTGGGAATGAAGTTAATGATAATTTATATATTTTGTGCATTTTAGTCTGAAAAGTGTCGAGTGCATCTCTTAATCTATAAATATGAAATATGATCCTTTGTTTCTAAAGTTCTCGTGAACTTTATCAATCGCTTTGTATAATTTGTTTTTTATTTGATTTATTTAATTTATGAACTCGAAACGAAGCAAAACATTTATCAAAATTGTGCACAATATAACATTAAAAGAATTTAATACATTATTACTTAAGTTGAGGTGCAGTATTATACAATTTGTCATATCATTCAGGAAAAAAGTATTCCATTAGCAAGAGCGATGTCGTATCTAAATCAGAGTTAATGCTATTCTTGAAATGAATCTGCTTGAGATGGATAAGAAGCAAAAGAATGTGAAATAGTATACAAACCTAAAGCGTTTGAAATCGGTAAGGAAACCAAAGCCAGGAAAAGGTCGAAAGCATTGAATTGTATTGCATTGGGACTGTTGAAATATGATCCTTAAATGATGGATTGTGCATCAAGTCGAGTTAAAGAAATGAGTGATGAAGTAAAGTATACCCACTATATTGAATTTTTTGAATACTTACTTAACAAAATAAACTTTAGTAAACATTTTCAGTTATAAAAGTTATCACAAATTTTCTATTGAATAATTAAAATTGCTTCGTTATGCAGGATATTATTATTACTTGCCAGTTAGCAGCACATAAATATTTTGCTAGTTTAGTTCAGCTTTGGAACTTGCGAAAGTTTTCGCATGAAACTTGTAAAAAATTATAATAAAAATCTCCTGTTGAGTAAAAAGTTTATAAAAAGGGGAAATCAATCATGTTATAAAGTGCTGAAACATTCGAAAAAACTAAAGTGGTTTTTCATTTTAGTTTGAAACAAAAAATTGTGAACGTCAATGCACAATATAGAATAAATAATATGATTTCGAAAATCTAAATAAATAAATTAATTTAATAAACTGGGTAGAACAAAAACACTACGATGTAGACATCATAAGAATCAAAACAATACACTTAGATTACGTTTTACACGCCATAAACTAAATTTAAATTTGATATAAAAATGGGGTGTGAACAAAACATAACAGATAAAACATAAAAAAAGAACCAATTCGCAAGTGATATATACGCGAAGCAAGCTATCGCATTATCTCAGCGAATAACCTAAACATGCCTGCGAGGAAAGGATGAAAAAGTCGATTTAGAGTACCGAACTCTTTTTCAAATATCTAATCTACAATCTTGGGAGAGTCGTTTAGCGAGCTAGCTTTCCCTATGGAGACCCATATCGCTAGCAATCACTTCGGTTCACGCAGTTTGCATGAACAGCGCAATTCCCGTCTTTAGTTATTGCATACACTTTTCATGACCGCTTCTATACTTTAGCTATACACTTTTAGCCGGTTTATCCTTTATTATTTGCCATTTAACATCCAATCGTTATTATTTATGCATTTCTACAACACTTTCTAAGTAATTACACACAAAAATTCAACGGATATTTAACCGCTGAGAGACTTCTTTATATGGCTAAATTGTCCTCGAACAATTACGGTAAATAAAATTTTAAACCTAGAGGACATTTTAAAAGTTTAAAGCTTTGTGTAGCTTTTTTACGCAATTACGGAAAATGCTAAAAATAGAGAAATACTTACGAGTTTAAGCTATTAATGCATCAATTTAAATTGTTCAACAAAATTGTTTATAATTATGATTTATCAAGAATTTATTCATTCTTAATTTATTACATATTTTTGAACATAACCTGACTGAAAATTAAACATAATTCACATTTGATATTATGATCGCTGAAAAAGAGCGTCGCATACTTGATAAGACTCACCTTGTGAGTCACAGTTTAAAAATTACTCAATTTTGCACAAAATATTTGGAGTACCGCAAATGCACTCCTTATCTGTTGGATTTCTGGCACCCAAAGAGTCCAAATTTTGTTTTTTGTTGTGGTAAGATGAAAATCGCAACAAAAACAATACTTCAGCGTGAATCAGGTTTGTAACTCGGCTATATCCTGGATTACTACTTTGCATTTAATTTTACTTTTAGATTATTTATGAAGCACTATCGCGGATTTTAAATACAAGTTATGAATAGAAACTAAAGTAGCAAAATGTAATACAAAAGCAAACTTGTTCGCGACATTCAACTTTCCTACAATTTAAAACACAGTCGTTTTTTAAAATATTCTAGAAGTGTAGCTTTTTTCAATATAAAATCAATAATTGAAGCAAAGTAGACACTAATGCCTCAGGTAAATTCAATCTTACTTTATTGTTATTCAAATATACAATTTTACAAAATTTTAGAATTTCGAAAATTAAATGTCTTAATTTGGATTCGAGAAAATGTAACTATTTTGAAATACGGCAATATATTGTACTACATTACTGCTGTTATAACAATTAAAAAAATAAACTATTAAATCTCCATCAAGTAGCAAAGTAACTTCTTATTTACCTCAGCTAACTAAATAAAAAATTTGTATACTCAAAGTTATTAACTTTATTCTGTAAACTGCTCGCACAATAAAATAAAACTTTTTAATTGAAAAGGAAACTTTAATATATTGTCATGTTTTTTTTTGTAATAAAGTAGCCGGTCGATATGATAATGGAATTCCAATTTTTAAAATTAAAAATTTGTACAAATTTTGTAAAATTTTGAAGTTTGTGCGACGACGTGAGCTCGTCGAGGTCGAAATGATAAGGAGACGATAGGAGACTCGCCGCTTACCTAGAGGCGCGGGTGAGTTTTTGATTTCTGTGCCCGCAAAAAGCGGAAATTTTGTATTAAGTTGATTAGAATAAATAAGAATAAAATTGAGAAATAGTGGTTTTTAGTGATCTTTTAGCATCCAAGAGTTGGAGTTAATTGAACGTACAATATTTGAATAATTAAAATTAAAATTTTGATTTTGGAAACATAAATTTTACAAGGTCGCTTGATAGTGGGCGACAAACTAAAAGATAACCGATTGAGCTAGCCGGGTGAGAGGTGTGATTCTCCGCCCGATTTGAAAATTTTATAAAGAAGTAATTTGAAAGTTCTATAATAAATTAATGTCACGGAAGTGAATTATTACATGTCAATATAGAAAGGATAAATTTGGTATATTATAATATTGGAAAATATCAACACTTACGTTATGAGGTTATAAACTCATTATGGCAGTTTATAAACCAACAATACCCTCATGTACTTGTAAGCGTATATTTAAAACTCAAAGTAACCTGTCGCTTACAAACACAGGTAGGAAAAATTATAATCACTAACGATATCTTTGGGTATACCTTTTTATCTTCTGGTGTAACAGCAATGTATTAAAATGTCAAATCCAATAAATCGATCTTCGCACTAAAATACGGCAGTCATTTGATAGCAAATTCACGTGCCAAACTGCAACTACACTTCAATTATTATTTTTAATTGGAAAAAATAATTTTTTAATTAAAAACGGAAATTATTTATTCAAAATTGTTTGATCTTCAACAACAAACGTAAGTAGCTTCACACTTCCAAATCCTAACCTCAAAATTTGTTCCAGCACATTGCTTTTGGATTTCAAAACAATCATAAACATCCACTGCAAATTTCAATTACTCCCAACGGAAAAGCACCCAATAAAGAAAAACGATGCAACATAATCCATGCACCATGGGATTCTTCAGATTTTCCAGAAAACGTCTGTCCTCGATGCAGTTCCACACTCGAGTCCATTATCTTCCAAACGTTTTCTGCCACATTCGGAAAACAAAAATTTCTAAAAGTTCTCGCAACTTTCGGGTAAGGAAATTAGAATTACCATCAATTTTTAAAATTAATTTCCGCTTTAAAACTTGTAGGTACCAATTCAAATTTAAATTTCATACTTATTACAAATTAATCAAAAATGAAAATTTCCATTCACGTCCAGGGCTGTTGGTTATTCAAAAGTTTTAGAAGGCACAAACGTTATCTTTACAACAGAAGCCAATTGAATAACAAAAAAATACACCAATGTTGTAAAAATGTATCCATTTTCAAAATAATAAAAATTAAAATAACTGAAATTCAAAATTTTTAGGGCATGAAACTCATTGTGCTTTTTATAAGGAAAACGCTATATAACTACAATATTTATATACGGAATTTCTACGGCTGGTACCGCCTCTCCGTTCGCAGTCTCCATTTCATTCTATCTTATCATAACTCTTCTTCTAGATTTCTGGAATTCATCGTTCCGTCTATACCAATCTCTCCAATTTCGTCTAAACCGGCCTCTCCTTCTTCGTTCTGGCAGGATCCATTTCAATATTTTTCGTTGCCATCTATTTTCGCTGATTCTTTTTATGTGCCCAAACCATATCAGTTGCTTCTTTTCAACTTCCTCCACTATATTTATCTCCGCATCCATAACCTTTCTAAGATTCTCAAAAATTGAATTCGGTGCTTCTTATTACCTTTCTGCTTTTCTTTATTATTTTCTTTACTTCTTCTTTACTGTTTTCGTCCTTGTTAAATATAACTTCCAAATATTTACAGTTATAAACTCCTTTCATTATCTCTCCATTAAGAGGGAGATAATTGCATTCTTCACTCCCAACAATAAAGTATTCGCATTTACTCATGTTCATGGTGAGGTTGGCTTTTTTATTTTCTTCTGGAAGAAGATTTATGTGAAGATAATCTATCCTTGTAGAATTTCGTTTTAATAAATTTTGAATCTTAGTCTGTTTTTTTAAGAATCGAGTAGAAAATTTCTATTCCAAGTGGATAACGTGAATGTTAACCAATAAAATTGGTTGAAATTAAATTTCAAGCAAGGTTGAACCCTATTCAAGGTTGAAATTAAATTTCAAGCAATTTCATTGGTTAACATTCACGTTATCCACGTGGAATAGAAATTTTCTACTCGATTCTTTAAAAAAAACAGACTATAAGTCCCTTGATCATTTGGAACACCATTTGAAAATTTCCAATCTTTATTCCAACGTATGTAGTTATGGTAATTCTGAATATTTATAATTAAAGGTGGCTTTGTATTGAGTTTTTTCATTTCCTTCTATAGTTGTGATATATATTGGAACGTCCGTCGTTATAAGCTTTTCCCTGGTCACTGAAAGCCAAATGTATTTCCCGGCTCCGTTGTACGCGTTTTTCCACAGCGATTTTTATAGTGAACATCTTGGTCCGTTGTTATTTATTTTGTATATCAACGACGTTAAATCAGTTTTAAAATTTTGAAGGTTTTTGTTGTACGCCAACGATCTCAAGATATTTTAGGGTTGCCAACTCTTGTAACGAATTTTTGCACATTGTTACGTGGTACTACTTTCTCATTTCATTTCAATATTTCTAAGTACGACCCATGCATTTTATTTTAATGAAGTTTTAACATGAAAAACATTTGGCTTGCTATTGAATGCAGGTTATCAGCTGGGAACGTTTGGCGTATGAATACCTTCAGTCTTGAGTCTCGCAATAGCTACGACGCGACGGTGAGCGTACATAATTTCAGAGCGACTTTGTTAATTGCGATATTTTGATAATAGTGCCAATGTCACTATTATTGTCGTGCCATCAGTCATTTGAAATAAGTAGCTCAGCTGTCGTGTAGTGTCTAAAGCTCCTGTTTATAACATCTGCTCGAGCAAAAGTGATAAGAGAGGCTCTTAATGAGCAACTTACTACGCAGATTTTGGTGCGTAAGTTGTGGAACATTTTTGGATTTCCTCCAGTTGGCGACGTTCTATTGTTATTTTGGATGATCACTTGAGGAATTCTTTCATCATGTGGTTGGTCCAGCGTTACATAGCATCTCCAACATTATCTCTCTCAAGGTCCAGCTACAAATCTGCAACAGTGTTTTCTGTTCGCGGAAGTTGCTCAAGTGGTTCCGGTGTATAGTTTACAAGTAGTGTGCCAAAGTTTACCTTTTGAAGCCAGCCATCGTATGTCGAGTAGAAGGAGACATTTGTCACCAGATAAGTTATAAACTTGCGAGAACATTTTATATATCTTTCTTACTGGTCTGGCCGATGTGTATTTTTGGCTTTTGTATTTAAATTACTGGTAACCCCTAACGGTTGCTGCTTGTTTTGGTGCATGTAAAATTAAGTTAGGTGCACTTTTTCTTTATAACACTGTAATCATTCATTGCAGCTGTGTGTCTGTTTACAACAGTAACATACAATGCAATTATTGGAACTGTGGTAGCCTCTCTCAAATTCTGTGTGTCAATTAAAGCATTTGTTTACTATTTGCGTTTTTTTGTGTTTCCCCAAGCTATCGGTCTTTTTTTAAGAAATGTACGACCTACGCCTTCGTATGAATAAGGAGCTAGTCTATTAAAATTGTGGCCAAACAAACTGGATAGGTCATCTACGGATTGTAACGGACTCTGGTCTCCGTTTGGGTTAACCCTCTCATTAGGGGTTGCGATTCAGAGGGTAGTTTTTGTTGCACTCTGTGCATGATTATGAACTAATTTATGAAGATCTTCGTTTTTTCAATTCGTGATGTAGGACGAATTTTATAGAGTTAAATATTATTTAATGCAAATTTTTTAATTTTTCTGTATAGAAGAAAAATAACTAATAGCCAATGCTTTGATATTTTCAAAAGTAAAAATCTCCACAAAGTCGGTTGTAATTCTGCCCATCTGCAATTTAGATTATAAATGCAGTTTCAATGATTAAATTAATTACTTACATGTTTTTGTTCCTATTGAAACTGTAGTAGAAGAATTCGAGCAGCATTCATGGAGAAGCGTTATTTTTCTTACCTCGGTTTACAATATTATCTTTTGATATAAAGACACTAGAAATTCTGAACAATCCATATATCAGTTTCGATTTCCAAATATCAATTTAAATTGATGCTATGGTTACTGTCAAGGTTCGTTACATGCACTACCAATCACTTTAGGGGTTCAGTATTATAACATTACAAGTACAATTTAATAATTTTCAGACGCAAATCATTTATATACTATACATTTCTATAAACTTAAAATAATATCAATTTCAAAGAGTATTGAGCTATCTGTTCGCAAATAGAACAATAACTTTTCACAAGTACTACGGGAATAAAATTATTGAGAAAGTCTGATATATTTGGCATTAAATTAGGTATAGCTACAAAAACTTGAAAAATAATTCTCGTGTTTAGAACTAATGGGTTAGTGTATTATAAATCACTGAGCACGCATTGGTTAAAACTTTATCTATTTAACTGTTCTAACTATATTCTTGAACTGTTAATAAATTATTGTATAATCTTCCAAAATTTCTTCCTTCCTAAATTCCACAAATATTAAATTGGAGGTTTTTTTAATTAATTATTACATAATCAAATCATTGTTTACTAAAAGTGGGGGGCTCGTCCGGGATATGATATATTATACCAGACTATCGTACATTGGTCAATCATTTGTTTCAACTTTGTACTCCCCTCATTATGCGTTTGCCTTGCGTACATCGATATAGCACCCTCGCGGTTGTTAAACCTAAAATGATGGAGATAAAAATGATGCACATTTTGACCATGTGCAATGATTCAAAGCGATAAAGAAATTGATATTATGTAATAAATAATTAGTGTAATGATTTCAATGATATTACAATAATAGTTAAAATAAATGGAGGAAAATATTTATAACAGCAAATATGTTAAATTTGAAATTTATAAAATATAATATAGAAAGTTTCTAACGTCTTTCGTAAACGAGGCATTTTTGTTAAAAACTACAAACCAATTTTTGTATTACTTCAAGAATAATGAAGGGAAGCTTTGTTAAGATAGAATTCTGTACTTTTATAATTAAATTATAAAACACAGTTTTAGAAAATTATAACCGCGAATACAAAGGAGACACAATTTAATGTATATTCCCAAAGTAAGTTATCCGTTTTATATTAAATTGTATTATATTTAAATAAAAAGTTCTGGGACATTAGGCGCAAACATTTGAAAATAAGTTTTCATTCTCAAAAAGTTTGACCTAATGATCCAACGACCCTTGTCAAATATACATATACTACCCAACGATAACTTTAGAACAATTATTATGAAGTGGTTTTGTTTACAGTTAAAGTCAAATATAGTGCCTCTACGGTTACAAGGTAACAGAGATGACAAATTACAAAATATAATTTTATTGCATTGCTAGCTTAGCGGGTAGGTAGATTCGAATCTACCTGATGATGGTGAAATGTGTTAAATTCTGTATTTCATCCATAATTACGGCGAATCATGTAATACAAAATACATATTTTTTCTTCACTGATGAATACATGTTTTAGAAATGATCTCTCCAAGTCAAAATAAATAATGCAATTGCAAATACACTCATCTTTTCTACGACAAATTTTCAGTCACCATTTCAATCCTTCATGATAAATATAAAAATTGCACATATAAATCAACAAAAATTAAATCACCAATTAAACACAAAACACTCAATTTTAACTTGTAGACTAAATTACAAAAAAAAAGTGGTAATATAACAATATTTTCGGTAAATTGTGATTGAGATTGCGGTAACTTTAATATATTGTTGCAGTGGATATTTCATTTACGGCTTAATTTTAAAAAATCGCTTTATAAGACAGTGTTTTCGGTGAAAAAATTTTAACGACATCTTTATCGTCGACATTATTTTAGTTACTAGTATAAGTTAATACTGAAAAATAAGAAAATTTAAAATGTTATCGTCGCCATTAAATTTGCATATTTAATAAGTAAATTCCAAATAGTATAGCAAGCTTCAATAATGCATGCAATTTGATCTCGATGAAGTTATTTTATTTAAATTTATTATACATTTTAAGTAATCTCTCTGTTTGATGACACGGTTAATATTGGTAATGGTATGTTATTATGTATAAACTACGACCGCGTTAGGATAGAAACAAAGCTAAAAATTTTAAATTCTGCAATTCAAATTTTCATTAGAAGATTTTTAAGGAGAAAAATCGAGATTTTCTACAAAGTTCTTGATTCGTGATGAATAAAAATTGGCTTAGAACGAAGGGAGACATGCAAATCAGCAAAAACAAGAGGAAAACTTCAAAAAATACCTATATATTTAACGAGAGACTTCCTTTGATCAAATATATGCAAATTAGGGTTACGTCGTGTCTTCCTGATGTCCCTTGATCCTTTATAAAGTTCTTGTATCGTCGACATTTGCAAGCTGGTCACATTTTAGACGTTCAAAGAACCGTAGAATATGTGAATTGTTTTCTAAGTCCGATCTTTATTATGCACATCTAATTAAATCGACAAGATACTTGTATATTGCCCTAGTCTTATTCAAAATTCACAGTCGCTTTTCAATTAGCATAATTTAATGCCACAATTAAATTACTTTTTGTTATACAATACCTAATACTTATTGATCGCATTTTTTTAAATTATATAGATATTCAGATTATTTTATGAATGCTAATTTAATGCATATTACATTTACATTTTGTTTCAATATTTTAATTTTAACTTCAATGCACATTAAGAAGTAATTAATGACACGCAAATTTATGCTAAATAAATGAAGAATGTAAAATAAATTAATCAAGTCTTGTTCTATTTAGTCACGTTTATTTAGTCACAACTTTTATATCTAATATAATAAAAAAAATTATTTCCATTTTATTAGCGCCACAGGTAACAAAGAATAAATTTCATCAACTTACTTCGCTTTATTTCCGCTTCGTTTACAAAATTTTCTCTTAGATAAGTTTTCACAATTATTACACAATTAACTTTGAAATAGGCAATTGAAATGAGTCCCAATCTCAGCTGCTTTGGAATTATTTGTGCTATAGTTCCCATTCCACATTAAGCTGTATGTATATTGTCTATTATGATTACATGTAGAATCTATAAACAAAATGTAGACTAATTTGATAATAATTAATGGAAAATAAAAAAAATTCGAAAATAAGTCAAATATAACCAAAATACAACAACGACAGACATGTTTTATTCAAACCGAACTGCGCACTACTCACCAATCCGTCTGGCCAGCGTGGTGAGTTATGGCCAGATCCTCCATAATATGGAGAGGCTTATGTCCAGCAGTGGGCGGAAAAAAGGCTGATGAAGAAGAAGAGGTTTGAATAATTAAAACATTTCTACCTAACAAATTTTGTTTAATATTTAAATTTAACATTAAGCCCGTATGACACTACCACTATTTAGTTGTGAAATTTTTGAACAAAATCTTGAAGGAATTTCAATTTAGTTAGTTTCTAATAGTTTCTATATAGTTTCTTTCTCATAACCGAGAGGTCGAGAAGAACAAAATACATTTGTTACTTGGTGAGTTTGATCCTTCGAGGAAGAAGGAAAGAAAGCAGTTATTTTGGACTTTCCGAATGCTGTTTGATGTTCTTTTTTATTTTTATTTATTTAAGGAAATATCCATTAAACAACTAATTACAACAACAACATTACAAGTAACATCTGAAAATTCTGATAGGATGAAGCTGCATTAATATTTAAATACAGAAGCAAAGCTTCCTGAAAACATCAATATAAAAGCGTGGGACTATGAATTTCGTACACCAACATCAGAGAGCCTGTTTACTCATTTATACATATACAGGGTGTCCCCGCCCTCACTTTACATAACTTTGGTGGTCGTAGAGGACACCTTTCTAAGAACAATATTTTAAAAAAAATTTTTTCTAAATTCAAACCCTCGAGAGTTAGGCCTATTTAAAGCATTTTTTTTAATTTCCACCTTCACGTGGCCATAGCGCCGAAAATATTGATTTTGCGGTAAAAATGGTTTAGTGAAATAATCTACAAACTAGATTTAACCCTTTTATTATCTAAAAATTTGAGCTTTTTTTTTTTTTGTTTTTTTCAAAACACTGTATCTTTTAAACGAAAGATTTTACAAAAATCTGACGCCCCATTCCGGATAGGAAATTTAACGGACTACAACTTTGGTCTAGTAAAAATTTTTGAAAAACCAATCCATTTCACAGAAAATCAGAAAATAATAAACAAGGCAGCTACAAAACATAAAATTTAATTCACAAAATTTTTATTTTTTTTGAAAAATTATTTTATTAATTAATTTTAAATTATTACATTAATAAAGTAATTGTTGAAAATGACCATCCTCATTTTCAATACACAGTTGTGATTGTTTTAAAAGATGTTTGTCGAAACAAATCGAAAAAAGGCGATTTTTCGACACTTTTAATCGCAAAAATTCGAATTTTTGACACTTTTCACATTCACGGATTAACCAAAATTGGCCTCGTGATCGACCGGTCAATCCCTCGACCTTGTTGACCACCCCTGCTATAATGGATTTTAAAAAAAAAGGAAATTTTATAAATAATACTATAAAGCATATTTTAAAACGAGCACGACTGTGTATTAAAAATGAGGGTGGTCATTTTCAACATTTACTTAAATAATCTAATAGTTTAAAATTAATTAATAAAATAATTTTTCAAAAAAAATACAAAAATTTTGTGAATTAAATTTTATGTTTTGTAGCTGCCTCGTTTGTTATTTTCTGATTTTCTGTGAAATGAATTGGTTTCTCAAAAATTTTTACTAGACAAAAGTTGTAGTCCGTTAAATTTCCTATCCGGAATGGGGCGTCAGATTTTTTGTAAAATGTTTCGTTTAAAAGATACAGGGTCTTGAAAAAAATCAGAAAAAAAGAAAGCTCAAATTTTTCGACATTTTTTAACTTACTTTAATTCATAACTCGAAAGCCGTTGATTTCAGACAAGAAAAGGTTTGAATATAGTTTGTAGATTATTTCACGCTCTTTAAAAAATCACTAAACCATTTTTACTGTAAAATCAATACTTTCGGGGCTATGGCCACGTGAAGGTGGAAATAAAAAAAAAATGCTTTAAAGAGGCCTAACTTTCGAGGGTTTGAATTTAGAAAAAATTTTTGTTAAAAATTGTTCTTAGAAAAGTGTCCTCTATCACCACCTAAGTTATGTAAAGTGAGTGCGGGGACACCCTGTATAGCCCCACACAAGTATGTCCCACACTTTAATTTTAAATAAAAGGTTTTTCTTAATTTTTAATTTTTTTGCGTTATGGTTTCTGCTATTGGTCTCGATATCTTGCATTAACTCTTCAATCCTCCTGTCTTTCGGATTACAGGCAACCAATTTTATGGTTATCCAATATAATAATTTCCTAGAAATTTTCTCCTCCTTCTCCATGCCCGTCCATGCCATTTATAAACTTGCCTCTGACTTCTGATTGATTTATTGGGTCATTCCAGCGAAGATGACACCACAGGTCGAAACAAGAAATTATAAATTTTGTATTTAAATCTATAACTAGAGTACAGCCAATAAACGAACTCATCAGATATCAACATTTTTACTATTTTCCCTTTTTTCCCGCTTTATGAACGTAGCCGTAGTCCGATTTTCCATCAAAACAAGCGGAGACAAACTATTTTATGAGTTTACTGATGCTATTTATGCTTTGCACAAAAAAGTCTATTTTGTCAGTTTATTATATTAATAAGTAAGATTTCTTTAATTTCTCTTTGTCTTATTAAGTTACTTTATTAAAAAATATTATAAATATGCATCTAAAATAAGCAGTGTTCATTTTATTCATGTTTGATATGTACTCAATTATAACTTGTCCCACCCGTCACAAAATGCTGTCCCACCCGTCACAAGCTAAGAGAAGCATTTTATAAAATTTAGAACAGTTAATTATTTAATTTATTATTGAATTTATAGTTGGGAAGAGGTCTGGTCAGTAAAACAATTTTATTTAATTGCCGACGTTTCGGGCCCTTTTATTGGGATACTGAAAACTGCCACAATAGGGCCTCCTATAGAGGGAGTTGAAGTTTTGAATGCAATATAAGGAGGCTAATTAGAAAATTCAGTGCGAGCTTGTACCCAAACGGTACAACTGAAAATTCGAATTATGCCACTAGTTGATTTGCCGAAATTGTGTCGAGGAAGAAAAAAGCCAAAGTAAGTTTTTCTGTTTTTTGAATTTTTCTGTTTATTGTTACTATTCATTATTCATTTATTTCAATTATTCATCGTTTCTTAAATTTATAAAGGGGGTCAAAACTTACAGTGGTCTCCAAAGAAGGTTAGTATATAGTTAATTTATCTGTATTACTATTATTATTATTATAATATTAGTTTTAGCCTTGAAAATGGGCCAATAAAAGGGCCCGAAACGTCGGCAATTAAATAAAATTGTTTTACTGACCAGACCTTTTCCCAACTATAAATTCAATAATTTATCTAATAAAGGTCAACTATATATTTACTATTATTTAATTTATATAGAAAATAGAGAGCGTTAATATTCCAGTTATAACATAAAATTCACTTAACAAACTACCATAGTTTGCCTTGATTTTAGAAGTGAAGTCATCAACTTGGGCAGACGGGTGTCATGACTTGGATATGTAAATTTTTGGGTATAAACAGTACAATATTTATTTTTTCATTAGTTGCGGTTGAAATGAACATCTGGCTTCACGATGTTATCATTTTTAAATTGTTTACGTAAATGGTTAGGGAGAAATTAGATAAAGATTGAGCAAAATTGAGTCAAAATGTCCCACCCGTCACTTTGGAATGACCCTATTTCCAACCTAAAACAATTATGACACACTAAATAAAGAATATACTGTAAAGATATTTCCTGCGACCCTACAACTATAATAGTATATTATAGGCCAAGGTTGTGAAGACATGCATTATAGCCCTAGCGCCAAGATTATATTCCGAGGTGCGAAGCACCGAGGAATATAAGGCGCGGGGGCTATAATGGTCTTCACAACCGTGGTTATATATACGATTTTTTCCACTACTAGGTTTATTACAATTCTTTTAATTTTTGTTAATACAAAATATTCTAATTTAAAATATTTATTTTAAATAAATTATAAAACAAATGACAGTCTTTTGTTTTCTTGATTTGACATTCTTGAAAATTTTAAATTAATTGTGATTAAAAGTTGAAATTTGAAGTTTATGAGCCGTTTAGTGAGTTTTTTTAACTGTTTTGTAATAGAAAATCTACTACCGGAAAATCCTTTGTGTTTTCGCATTGAATTTTATTAGTAAATTAAATAAATCGTGGTTCGTCAAATTAACAAAAGATGGCGCTGTCACTATCTGTCACATTAATTCGAATTTAATAAAAATTTTAAAATTCAATTAATCTGTTAATAAAGCGTTTTTAATAGTTTAAATACAATTAAATAGCATCTCTTGATTATTCTAAATCATCTTATAACAACATTTTTCTTTAAAATAGTCCCCAAATTATCGAAAAATATCATTTTGTTCATTATTAACTAGTAGTTAATAATGGAAAAATTGTTGACCACTAGTCTATAACATGTCACTTCTGGAGCTTCATACCTAAGTAAAAATTATAGCCTATATGACTAGTAGTGGAAAAAAATTTTTATTTCCTACTAGGACAATATCTCTACCCTAAAGTGCTATCGGCAGCTATGCGTTGGTTCGCATTTGTGTGCGGAGACAAATAACAGGGCTGGATTCGACTTCTCTCTCTTTCGGGTGGCTAAATAAAATAAATTGTTTGGCCTTAGTGCCGCACTAAAATTGCTCAAGCGAAATTCCTCTATCAGGATCAAAATTGCATGAAATGCCTTAATCGAATTCACTGTCGCTATCGACAATGTCAACAAAATCAATCGGGGTGTGGTTCGTTTCATAAAAAATAAATTAAAACCAGCCTCGTAGAAAATGAATAATTTAATTTTCATCAAATGAAATTCAATTTTAAAATAAGTACAAAACAGGTCGAGCATGAACTGTTTACGAACAAGTTCGTTTTGGTCGCAGAGTGTAAAATTGTGTAATAAAAACCCTTC
This sequence comes from Rhagonycha lutea, assembly GCA_958510855.1. Classification (NCBI taxonomy): domain Eukaryota; kingdom Metazoa; phylum Arthropoda; class Insecta; order Coleoptera; family Cantharidae; genus Rhagonycha; species Rhagonycha lutea. The sequence continues at coordinate 12,283,462 of OY294040.1, read as the reverse complement.
GTATTTGCATTTAACTGCAAATCGAACTCAAAATGCTCCAGGTTTCTATTTAGTGTAATTGTGTAACACAAATAAATTTACAATAAAAATGGTGTAACAAATTATAAAGTTTATTATTTACCAGCGATGCGGCACTTGTTGTCGACGTTTTGGGACCGCTGTTTTCTTGCTCATGAAATCATCAGTTTGACACCTGTTGCATCCTCGAAACATCCACAATTATTCCACAAATGTCCAAATAAAGACGATCGGCAATCGTATAATAAAGTTTGTTGGCAAAACGTAACAGATTTGAACCAATCTCAAAAAATTGCATAACTAACCTCAAATTTTGTAAGTAAAATTATTTGATTTAAATTTCAACCAATTTGAATTCTTTCTTCTAAACATTTACTTGTAGGCACGTAATTGTCGTGATTACAAAAATCATTCGATTATTCATCAATGGCGGACCAAAAAATACGCACATGTGTGATATCAAAATTTTATAAATGTGTTTTTCCAAAAACACCGTAATTTGAAGATTCTACTTCCAAATTTATCCAAAAACAATCGTCTACTTTAGACGACACTTTGCACTACTATTATGCTTGAAAAACACCTTGTTTTTCCAAGAAAAACTAGAAAATCTGTCACTTAAAGCGTATTTTCGCGAGGATCCCGGTTAGTACCGCTCGGTTACTTTTGGTCAACTTTGGTTAGTCCCCCACCACAATTTCTAATTTAACATAACCTCAAATCCTCGTCTTTAGAACGTTTAGAACCACTTCCAACTTTAAAATTTAAATTGTGGCGCACATTTGTACTAGCAAAGCAACCGCAAAAAGTAACCACTGATTTTGAGCGGTCGTCTTTGGTTAACTTTGGTTGGGTAACTTTTTAACCAAAAACTACCTCCCCTCTAACCGTTCGTCGCGAAAATGACACCGGTTAGTTTTGGTCACTTTTGGTTAACTTTTATGCCTCGCGAAAATACGCCTTTAGGTGGACCTCACCGAAAATACGCCTTGCTGGCTCTACAGTCGCCTCGCAGCTCTCCCGCCAACTTTGTCTAACTTGTATGTTGAGAAAAACTAAACCTACCAACTGAAAATCGAAATTTTAAGCCATTTTTGCAGCTCAAAATAGGTAAGATTTCGCGCACCAAATTCAAATTCAAACAATTAAATTCGTTTCTTTTCAGATTAAATTCACCGTAAACTTCACAAATCACTGGATTTCACCAACATTCAACAATAATAGTGTGTTTTTGTGTCAACGGTAACATAAATCAACCCTTATTCAACAAACTGTGATCGACCTTGTCTCTATGGGTAAAAATCATCCCCTAATTTGAAATAAATTACCAATGCGAAGCTGGATTTCAGTTTAAATCACGACAATACTTTTAATCTGATGATCTTTAATTTTTATTGTGGCAGAAAACTCTGTCTCTCTTTCACTGTTTGTCCTTAACGCTTTCTCGCACTTGATTGGCTATTCATTATTAGCAACCTAAAAAAGATTTATTTGTCTCTGATAAATTCAATGTCAAGTCAAAAATTAATAAATTCAGTGCTAATCGGTAAGCCAGATAAGCGACGCATACGGACGCAATAGGTCAGGGGATGACGCATCAGAATATGATCTACATTTGCATTATGTTATCCATTCATAAAAAATTCGGATTGCAACAATTGCTAGAATATTAGAGGATTAAAATTATTACAAAAGATAACATAACATAACATAAAGTGCGATGGTCGTAGGCCCAGCTATACATGGGAGGAGAATGCGATGACGGATACTGAGCTGTGTTATACGAAGATGAGAAACCAGAAAACTAATCAATTTTTTCAGTCGCTTTTCAGTGCCCACGTTCACCAACAAAATGGCCACCATTTACATTTTTAAACATAACCTAAATTCAGGGACGATGCTAAGCTGTAAGCGACGCATAGGGCAACAAAATGTCAGGAAACGCTTCAGAATATGATCTGCATTCGCATTATGGCCAAAATACAATTTTAAACTTTTTCATTGCAACTTTGTGTTCAACTTTAACTTAAATTATCATATTTTTATTATAATTCTTTAACAATTTATAATTTTTGCAACAAATATAAGTAAAAATATTTGAAATTTCTACTAAAAAAATATACTCCTTTCCGTTTCGTTTACCAGTTTATAGATTTTCGTTTTAACTATAAATTAGAAATCTCTTTTTAAATGTCTAAAACAAAGTTAACTGCAAATTGTTTTATACTCGAGTAGTCATTGCAAACTGATAAAGTGAACTTGGCAATATCTTATAGAATAAACAAGATGCGGCCACTTACCTGTAAGATTGAAAACCTCTCGAGTTCTCTATTGGTTTAGCCCTATAGTAATGTAAAGCAATCTGGCTGTCATTTACACGATATCATGACAATGGCGTACACCTGTAATGAATGTTTAAACCAAACTAGAAATACGATATGCTGACTCACTATAATATAGTTGTGTAGATATACGGTGGTTGGAAAATAGACAAAGTTCGATATCCAGTTTACATAAATTCCTTTTTACGACAAGTGTAACAGTCGAAGCAATCTAAGAACTACAGTAGGTGCTGATCTATTGTAATCTCGATCTATTCCAATTAATTGGATTTCATTAAATTCGACAACGTCGAAACCAGTTAGAAAATCCGGAAACCAATTAACGATTGCCACTAAAGCGAATTAGAGGATTTACCTTGCTAGGCTTAAATAATCGAAATTTATAACATTTATTCTTTAAATTGCAATCGCTGTAATGAATTCCTTAATGTATGTTGAAACTATTTGAATTTTAAATAAAATGGTGATGTGCGGTTTTTTTGCTTTGCACGCATTTGTTGCCCTTAGAGACTCCGGAGATGGAGCATTCTTTTATCCACATATCCGTTGAAGAAATGCTACTGTATATCCGTAGAGCCACAATAATAGATGCACTACTTCTATTGTGGGTGTCTCGCATCTTCTCAAATGCTATTACTATACTAGCACAAATCTAGCCATTTCAAAGTACTTTTAGAAAGAGTACGCGATTGCATCAAATGAGCCATTTTGAATATGTATGCCTACGTGTAGTACATACTTGTATTTTAGAAATTTAATTTTGGTTCAGATAGAGTGGTTTGAATCGATCCCAGACTTGATCGAGTTATGATTGAAACGCTATTTCCTACTATCACGACCTTTTTAGTACTAAGCAATAATGTATTCTATTGTACTAAGTTCATATTCATGGCTTTTATATTGCATACAATATTTGTAATCATCTCCACTCACTTTACACAACTTTAATTGTACTTTATTCAAAAAGTGAAATCAATACATAACTTGGAAGTATTTTGCTTTATTTAAAAGAATAAATTCGAAATAATCACACATAAAAAGGAACGGTTTTTCTTTTACTGGTGTAAAAATTGCATAATATTGAATATAAGTAATAAAAGTAAATATTACGTTTGTAAGCGGGCATGTTTTATATTTGAAAATTTCAAATATTACGTTCTGTTTTAAGAGCTAAAACAGATTTAAGAAAAGAGCGTTTTTCACTTTTAGTGGCATCTTGATGGGCTCGGGGCTAGTGCCCGATATTTATGGGATTCGGTGCAGGTCTGTGACAAAGAACCTGCCAGTTTATTTCGTGTCCGCGCCCTTATAAACCCGATCATATTTTGATCGCGAACCGGTCTTTCTTTGTTCACTTTATTGATGTTGAAGGCAGTCTGTAAATCTGAAAACCATCAATCATGACTTGTTTATTCGCGATTTTTAATCCTCAATCGCAAATAATGGAATAATATGCAATATTTTCAAGGCGAACGACGACGTCGCCTTTATCTGTTCAACACAGAAACAGGATTAATAAATTTCATAAACTTATCATTAAACTTGTACTTTGTGCTTAGTTATAAATTCTTTTTATATTTTTTAAAACATAATTTTTATATGATGTTTTTGCCAGCAAGATCATCCTTGAAAATTTTCAAAACATCCTAGTTAAAAACATCAAGGACTTAAATTGCCTTAAAAGTTTTAATAATCTCAGATTTTTTCTTTGAGTATTAAATTTAATATAATATAATATACTTTTCGCAAACCCTTATTATTATATTATGTAAAAAGATTAAATTAAACATAATACATCCCTTAGTACTCACTTCCCATTTTTTACTTACATCTTCTCCATTATTCATAATACTATTTTAGAATAAAATCCTTTTACTTAGAAAGTTTTTACTGTGTATTCATGTGAGATATCATTAATATATTTCACAAAATATAGAGCGTTAAGACGTTCTAAGTTTTTCTAACTTTTTTGGTTTTATAATTCTTAGGTGTAGTAAGTGTTTACATCTACTTGCATTTATATTTTTGCTTTACTTTTTCGTCGGTTTTAAATCACCCTACTGTGTAAAATAAAAAAGAAATTTATTTATTTTGAATATTTAATTTTTATTTCCTTTTAGTTCATCGGTATTGAACAAGTCAATAACAATCATATTTAACTATCTTTAAATATCCCTCTCCTGGGAATTCATACCTGGCCTCACCGGTTCAAATTTGAATTATTAAAAGTATTAAAATTAAATAAAAAACCAAAGGAAAATCCGCAAAACTAAGGTCACATAGGAAAATGATTTAGATTAAATTAACGATCACCGACCAAATATTTGAGAAACAACCCAATTGTGAAGCTATTCGGGTAAAATCTTACAAATGGTTTGTTCCTAACCACATCATTTAATGTTTTTATGGTAAGTTATTTAATATAGTGGTATATCTATTTATGTACATAGTGGTTTAAATTATTACGTTTTTATTAAATAATACTATTACAAAATGGTCATTCCTTGAATTTAATATGTAAAAACGTTAAACCATCTTGGAATTTCGTATCCGGTGTTTTGGTTGTCGTGTTGTCGAAAGGCAATACTGGCACTGTGAATTAGTTGATAAATCGTATGTAAAGCATTTCTCTTAAAAAAGATACCAACGACATTGTAAACGTATTGCGATCTCCGATAAATATGGAAATAAAATAAGATTGGATGCATGGCAATGCAATACTAAAAACCATTCTACTTTTATGCATTTCTGAAATCGTGTACAAAAATATGTAGAAATGATTTTAATAAAGTTTTCGGTTATGTAAAAACGCTAAAAGAAATTGATTTACTTATTTGAACATCGCGTAATTCGAAAACTACGGTTGGGAGGGGGGGGGGAGATTCCCATGTTCTAATTTTAGAATAACATGGTTTTCCAATAAATAAATCAACTTCTTTTAGCGTGTTTATATAAAAAAGTGTTGAAAGATTTTGTAATCCTAGAAATTATTTAAATTTTAGTAACGTCCTGGAAATAGATGACAGAAAACACAAATATTCACACTGTATAGGGGGGTACTACTGGACATTGCTCTTAACATATTGCCATACAAGATAAACTTAAAGATGGAAGTGAAGTGCTTAACAGTAATTAGATTGCCTTCAAGGAACAAACCTCACTAAAACAAAGCTTTATACATCCAAATGACCTTACAACGCTCAAATAATAATAGTTGCGTAACTTGACTAACAATGAACCGTCACAAATGATATATCAAGATACAGGAATTAAATCACAAACTAAATTAAACTCACACTACTTACGAATAAACCACGTTCAATTCCTTAATGCACTCCAGTAACGCTCTTTGTTCATTAATGTAAAAAGGATATTTCCATAAATAAATAAATACATATTAATTCGGATTGCAATCTCCTAACAAAGCTACAAATGAAAATTGATTACCCACGTAAACCCATATCAATTAACTATGATACATTACGTCAAGTAACCACATTGAGATAATGACCATTTAAATATACCTGTTATGATTACGTACCAAAAATCATCGGAATTGTCGATATATCAAAAATTCGAGACATCTAATGATGTTTGAAATATTATACTGCATCGTTAATAAAAATTATGACAAATGCGTTTTCGAAACTTGGAAACCGTAATTTCAATTAAGAAAATATAAAAAGTTTCAAGTAATGTAAGTAACTGCAACGAGAAAGTCAATATTGGTATGTTATGTGACAAGAGTAGTTAATCTCAATTAGTCGAGGATTTACCGTTTACGATAAGTGCAAGTTATTGTAAATTGTATTTATTTTATTTGTATTTGAATGAATAATGATAATAATATTAAAAATGTAGTAAATAAATTACCCCCAAAATCATCGACTTGTGAACAATGGAGAAGTGTGACAATTCAAGATTACGAATGGATTCAAGAAATATGAACTTGTAGTGGCAAATACAAGGTACATTTTAATTTTGTGTATTTAAAGTGTATTTATGTTTAGTACTTTTAGCTTTTAGACCTTCTCCTCCAATAATATTGCTGGTTTATAACAAACTTTGTTTTAATAAATTTCTTTTTCTTTAAGCGGCGATAGAATGTCGTATTGTTGCTATGGTTACAGTTGAATTTGTCGTGATGTTTTGTGATATTTTGTTAGCCGGGCGGCTGAAAATGACTTTGTCTGTCTCCCATGTCGACAGACAAAGTAAAACTGCTAGCTTTTATTATGTTTTTGTGTTAGGGAAGAGTTCTCGAATATTAGACTCGAAGATATTAAATTTATTAAAGAAAACTCAACGGAATTAGATAGATAACATTAAATTGAAGCGTGTAAGGTGAGGAAGAATGTCATATATCGATTAGTTTAGCTAATAATTATTGATTTTAAAATTTACAATTTTACACAAAAAGTGACTTTAATGACTACATATTCTATTAGCAGTATTTGCAAAGTTACTTGGGCTAGAGGCTGAGCGTGCCATAACATCGCGAGAGTAGGAGTAGTGCTTGCACCATGGCAGCATTAACATCGAGCTAAAATCACTGTTTAGGGGTATTTCTATCTCTTCTATCTAATTCTATCTCTAGAAAGAGAGATCCATCCCCTGACCAGTAGCACACTTTGCGAGTTGGACGCCGCTAAGGGATATTTTTAATTGGTTTAGTGTTGTTAATACGGCTCTGGAGCGTCCGGATCGGAGCAGAACGGAGCAGAGCGAAGCGGAGGCGTAGAAGACCCAATTTTGACAAGACAAGCACCTTCCACCTCGGATCCAACGCTGTTAAATCAATTTAAACCCTTTAAACTTATTAAACCACATGTTTGGGTAGATTAAACTGATGGGTCGGCGGAACTTATCTTATAGCGGCAGCCAATACTATGTCGTGGAAAGATAGTTCATGTAAAACTAATGTTCCAACATAGACAATGGATTAATGCTACCCTAATTATTTGGGTCGGTTTTGACCACCTCAAAAATGAACTTTCTTCTTTCTTTCCTAGGTCATCAAAATTTGATAGTATGTTTGTTTATTTTTGAGATTTTCTCTAATTTAGGGCTATGACTTTCACTAATTGATATAATTCTCTACAAAGTAAAATAATTTTATCAATATCAGCTAATGGAGAGTTTCTCAAATCGGGGAATTTTCCTCCGATTTTCGAATCGGTGGCCACAATATGATAAATCTATTGATTTATGACGCAAGAAGCACAAATTTTCAATCATAATTTAACCAATTCTTCTGATAACTATCGAAATAATGGGTTTTAAATCAGAAGTTTTTCCACATAATTTTGGGATAAATTATTTTGTTCATATTTTTTTTTTTTTGCTTAGATTTAATTTTAAAAGCACCAGAAGTGGTTTGATATCTGCACGAATTAGATAGAAATAAGCAATTTGGTCATTATTTTTTAATGAATTTTTGTTATTTTTGATTGTATTGCTTATTTAGAAGTAACGAGTATTTTTAGTTAATTTAATTTGGCTCTTGGCTTGCGACAGAGATTCAAATTTTAAGGGTACGATTTTAATAACAGTTTCAAAACGTAATTTACAGCTCAAAGTTGGTTATAGATGAGAATTTTCCGAAAATCATTATGTATCCAGTTGTAAATAAATGTTTATTTATAAATATTATTTTATTTATGAATACCTAAATAAATAAACATTTATTTATAACTCGATAAAATTTAAAATAGGTATCTTATTTATTTATTACGAGTTAATAACTTAACAATTTAAATATTTAGTTTATGAATTATATGTTTAAATATGTATGTATTAGATTGATTAATACTTTAAATAAACATTGCCCTGTCTGGGCAATTAGTTAGTTCTACCACCGACAGTTTAGTTGCCTTTTTTTGGTTTCTGATATAATAAACTTGTGAACTTGGTCTTTTTACCTTTTATTTACATTTATTTAATACGTTTAATATTTACACTTTTACATGTTATTACAACCGATGACGAGCAGGACAACGCCTTGCATCGAAACAACAGAAGCTGTTGCACTAGCAGTGCAGGGTTCTGACTTCAGAACGATAATGTTGTTTTGATGTGTATGTGGGGTGTTTATATATGAAATCTCTTCATTGTTCCATTGTTCTTCTAATGGTCATCCAAGTTCATGTATTCCGCTGACTAAACTAAATTTTAACACTTATTGTAATTATCCTATAAACTAAACCGCTTATATGTGCAATATTTAATATATTGCAATACTTGCAGAAACACGTATCTTTGTAACTTACATTTTCGCACAGTCATAAAATGCAACAAAGTAGTGGTGAATTATTTTAACATTGTAAATATAAGTACATTTCTTAAATTACTTAACAATATGAAAATTGGTGAATTTACCTATACTCTACACCTCTCCCCTTGAAAATAAAAAAAATTAAAATTACAATAAATTTTCATTTTTTTGTATAATACAATTTTATTCTATTCTTATGCACTAAATATTCCTTATTATCTACACTGATTAAAACGTTTGGAGTCTCTATTCCTATCACTTTATAAGGTCCTTTATAGATTTGCTCCACTTTATTACCCGCACTGTTTCTTACCATAATTAAATCCCCTACTTTATAATCTACAAATTTAGCTTTCTTATCATAAGTCTGCTTTCTTTTATTCTTTGATTTGATCAAATTATTCTGTGCATCTCTACATGCTTGCTGTAACCGATATTTTAATTCGATAGGGTAATTATCAAAGTTGTAAACCGGTTCCGTTCCGTTCTGAAGATTCGAAGGTAATTTACAAGACTTTCCGAATACTAGCTCGTATGGTGCATAACGCGTTTCTGTATGTACTGTTGTGTTGTAGGCAAAACACCAGTATGGGAGCCATACAGACCACGACTCGGGTTGTTTTGAAATCTGCATCCGCAAATATGCCCCTAAGCACTTATGTGAGTTTTCAAGTGCGCCTAACGTCTCATGATGATAAGCAGTTGAATTGAGTTTTTCTATTTGTAATAATGAACAAACCTCTTTGAAAACTACCGCTAAAAATTCCGTGCCTTGATCCGTAACAATCTCGTCAGGAATCCCGTACCTTAATATGAAATTTTCCACGAAAGATTTTGCAACAGTTTGCGCCTCTTTATTCTCTAATGGATATCCCTCAACAAATTTGCTTAATTCGCATTGAATAGTTAAAACGTACTTTTTACCTTCATTATCTTCTTCAATTGGCCCGACCAGGTCTAAATAGATTTTTTGAAAAGCTGATGAAGCAGTCGTTGTGATTGACATCGGTTCAATGTTCGGCTTCGAATATTTGTACCTTTGGCAATCGTCACAACGCCTCACAAAATTTTCAATGTCTCTACGCATTCCCGTCCAGTAGTAATATCTCCTTATCCGGTAAAACATACGATTTATTCCCGCATGTCCTCCCGTAGGTAAAGTGTGATAGTCGTTTAAAATAATCTGTTTTTGTTTATAATCGTCTATAGTCTGAACTCCTTTAATGACCGAAATTTTTATTCCTTCCTTACTGAAAATTTGTTTATATCTCAATATAGTATTTAATAAATTGTGGTGCGCACCGTCCTTTATTATTGATAATTGGAAAATGTTATTTGCTAAACAACATTCCCTTATTTTAAGAGCCATTGCTTTGCTATCGAAGATAGAAAGCATTCTGGTATTCTCTTTAAAATATATTATTTGTAAAGCTTTACTATTGGGAATTTACATTACCGTTGGTGGCGCCACCGGCACTACCAACATGGCGTGGTTGATGAGTACAGTTGATGTTGTTTATATGGGTGTTCGTGTGTTTTGTTCATAAAATCTGTGTTAAATATGTAATGGTGCCTTAATAATTTTGTGTTTTGGAAAACTCTGAATTAGTCATGTGTATGCTAATCAGATTATATCATAAATCATAACCATATTAAATCATTTTACGGTTGTCGCTCGAAAAATGGAAGAGAATGAAGCTTACATTTTCAACAATTTCCGCATCCAAAAAGTGGTTTTTCTATTAATAAAAAATGTGTTTGGCATTGAAGAGAAGGTGGATAGTAGGAAAACTTGGAAGAATGCTACTATAAAATCTTTATCGGAGAATGAACAAATGGCAGTAGATAGTTTACTATGCGAGTAATGTACCATATTAATAACTAATTTTTAATAAAATAAAATGCATTATGATAATAATGTTAATATTTATTTATGTGTACATATCACATGTAACATTTTATTAAAATAATTATTCTGTAATCGTTGAATTAATTTCATTTTCATAGTAAAATCTACATCGTACTTGACAATTATATTAATAAATGACGAATCAAAAGAAGCAAAGGTAACGAAAGAGCATTCATTTAAGTTTAATAGTGCCATTCCAAACTGGAAGTGCATAATGTTTTTTTGAACAAAATTTCCCCATCAACCGTAACAACATATTTACATGTTGCGATGCAGTTTATACCATCGTGGGTGAATCTCAACCAGGGCTGATGTTTATTTATTTAGCCTGGTTTGTGTGTGAAAGATAGGTAATATTTATTACTCATAATTGATGAGTTGCTGAAAAATACCTACATGAATTTAAACAGAAAAATATTAAGATCAACATTTGACTTTTAGGTTAAGTGTACCTAAAATTAACGTTTTTAATATAAATTTTAAATAAAACTATTTACCAACTTAAGTAATACATGAATATATAATTAACAAATTAATTATTTGTTAATTTTAACACAAAATAATAATACACTAATCATAAAGATCATACAAACAATGTAAACAAACGATCTGACAGCTGCAGGTGTACGCATCGACCAAGTTCAAATTACCGACGAGTGGTGGCGTTTGGTTAATGTAAATTCCCAATATAAAAACCATTCATTTATATAATAATTATTCCCTTCTTTTTGTAATTGCAATTGTAATTGTTCGAACCTATCTCTATCTATTATACGTAATTCAATAGCGTCTTTAGGACGTTTTACAAGTTCAACGATTTCTGGTTGATCAATCCCGTTCTGTCGCTGATTTGAAGTAAAATCCTCTTTGACATTGCTATTGCTACCTAATTTCTTACTTTGAGCCCTCGTTATAACAATCATCGTTCCTTGTATTTTGGTGGTCATATTCTTTAATTCTTCCGAATCAATCTCTATTCTAGATAAAGCGTCTGCCGTGACATTATCTTTACCCTTTACATAATTTACTGTAAAATCATACTCTTCTAAAACGAGCCTAAACTTAGTTAATCTACTTGAAGGATTTGACATTCCAAACAAATATACTAAAGGTTTATGATCCGTATAAATAGTAAATTTTCTACCGTATAGATATGGCCTAAAATGTTTTACCGACCAAACTATTGCTAACAATTCCTTTTCTATGGTACAATATCGACTCTCCCCTTTGTTCAAAGTTCTACTCGCGTATGCAATGGGTCTACCATTTGCATTTGCCAAAACTGAACCTATAGCGAAACCTGAACTATCTGTAGTTAATTTAAAACAATTTTCTGCCGAAAAATCTGGGTATTGTAATAAAGGTGGATTCATTAATGCTAATTTTAACTTTTCGAAAGCGTTTTGACATGTTTTTGTCCATTCAAATTTTACTCCTTTTCTTGATAATTTATTTAAAGGTGAAGCTATATCCGCAAAATTTTTGATATACCTCCTGTAATAATTTGCAAAAGCTACAAATCTTTTTGTTTCGTTAGCATCCTTTGGTATTGGGTAATTTTTAATAGATTTGACTTTATCTGGATCTGGTGAAATTCCGCCTGCAGAAATCACGTGACCTAGATATAAAATCTCCTTTCTTAAAAATTCACACTTACTAGGATTTAATTTTAAATTTACTTCCCTTAATCTTTGTAAAACTTTTACCAAATTTCTGTTGTGCGTAAGCAAATTATTTCCGAACACAATTAAATCATCCAAATAAATAAAGCAACTTTCATAATTAAGCCCTGACATGGCTATCGTCATTGCCCTTGAGAATCCCTTTGAACTAACTTTTAACCCCATAGGTAATCTTTTCATCTGATATTGACCTCTATCCGTCGTAAATGCTGTGCATGGTCTACTTTTTTCGTCTAATTCGATTTGATAATAACCTTGTGACAGGTCAAGATGTGAAAAATACATTGCAACCGAAAGAGAATCAAGAATTTCCGTAATACATGTCAAAGGAAACTTATCGTCTTCAATCCTATTGTTTAATTGCCTATAATCAATAACAACGCGCCATTTTTGTATTCCGTTCTCGTCTTTTTTCTTGGGAACTACTAGAAGAGGTGAAGACCACTCTGATCTAGTCTCCTCAATAATCTCTTACCGGGATGGCTAAGTGAAACGATAAAAAGTATGATCAAGCTACGTGAGGAGGCTTACAAAAAGTATTCCAAGTCTAAACTAAATGCGGATTTCAACTACTTTAAAAAACTCCGTAACTTGGTGACACAAAGTATTAAGAAGGAAAAACAAGCATTCTTTCAATACGAAGTGGAAAGTAACCTTCACAATCCACAGAAACTCTGGAAATTTTTTGACCGTACCAACATACACTCTAAACCCAAGAAAGAAATAACCCTAGAAGAAGATGATGCGAATGATTTGAACGAATTTTTTATAAATGCTGTCCCTAACACAGCTATTGACGATGTCACATTGGATGACTTCTCGCGTAACAACCATCCGTTAAGGACTGGGACCTTGATTTTCTGCCCAGTGAGTTGGGAAGACGTAGCTAACGCCATCTGTAGGATGAAGTCTAATGCCACTGGTATCGATGGAATCAACTCCAGAATGTTGATTTTGCCGATTCCAAAATCTAGTACTGCCTGCAGCTTTGGAGAGCTGCGGCCAATAAATATCCTTCCAGCTCTATCGAAAGTACTGGAACATTTTATTCGTAAACAACTTCTGGATCATATTGAACTGAATCATGTAGTACCTAACGCTCAATCTGGTTTTCGCTCAAGATTCAGCACTACAACTGCCTTATTAAAAGTGGCTGGAGATGTCCTCGCTAATATAGATGCTTCCAAAATAACGCTGATCACATTTTTGGACTTCAGCAAAGCCTTTGATGTCATTGACCCTGACCTACTTATTGCCAAGCTCAAATATTATGGCCTTAGCGACATGGCTTTAAATCTGCTATATTATTACCTTACAAACCGTACCCAGAGGGTCAAGCTGAATGGTAAGGTATCCAATGAAAGGGAAAACAGTCGCGGAGTTCCTCAAGGTAGCCTCCTTGGACCATTACTATTTATAATCTTCACTGCGGATCTTCCGAAAATTTTACCAGATTTCTGCTTCTTCCATATGTACGCCGATGATATACAGATTTACATATCTGGCTCACCGTTTGACATAAACCGTATTATCATCAAAATGAATTTTGTCTTGTCCTTGATACAAAGTTGGTGTCTAAAAAATGGGCTACTGCTAAACCCGTCCAAAACATTTACAATGTGTATGGGTAGTCCTCATCACTGCCAGACAAGAAGTCAAACTTACTGACGTACTCGTTAACGGTTGCGTAGTCAAATGGTGCACCGAAGTAAAAAACCTTGGAGTGATATGGGATAGACACTTGTCTTTTTCTGCTCATGTCAAGAAGATCCTCAGGACGTGCTATTTCAAACTCAAGACAATATATAGATACAAGACCTTCCTGTCATCCCTGGTAAAATGGAGAATCGTGGAGAGCCTGGTACTATGCCATATCGACTACTGCATCACGGTATACTATGGTAACCTGACTGACGAACTTAGAAATAAGCTCCAAGTCCTACAAAATGCTTGTCTCCGCTTTGCTTATGACGTCGGGTATAGGGACCATGTTACCCCTCATTATTCTGCTCAAGGAATAATGAAACTTGATACTCGCTTCAAATTCCGATTTGCAGTGCTGATTTTCAAAATATTAAAGTTTGGTCAACCAGGCTATCTTAAGGATCTCCTCATCAGAAGGTCGGAAGTTCATAACCGAGATCTACGCTCCAATTCGCTTCTGTCGGTTCCACAACACCTTGGTTCCAAATTCGAAGGTTCATTCCAATTTTTAGGGTCACATATCTTTAACAAATATGCTGACATATACTCGGAGTCTCGGAACGTTGAAAGCGAAGTTGATGGTCAAATTATATTGAGGGTTTAGGTGAAAAACAGCCTTGCTGACCCTTCACCCTTTTAGGTAATATGTACTAAAATGTATTTTGTGTATTTGAATATTGCCTAATAAAAATTATTATTATTATTATTATTATCTTCGATCATCTTTTCGACTTGCTTATGTATTTCCTCTTTTTGTGAATGAGGCAATCGATATGGTTTTATGTAAGAAGGACTTGAACCTTTCTTTAAATAAATTTTTTGTTTGTAAACATTCGTTACCGTCAGTTTGTCATCATCAAGATGAAATACGTCATCATATTTCGCGCAAATCTTTTGAATCGAAATGCTTTCCTCGTTATTCAGTGGTTTTGTTTTAATAATTTCTAATAATTTTTCGACCCTTTTAACCGTTCTATTACTTTGTTCAAAGCTACAAATATTATAATCTTTCATACATCCTAATTTTGGCTGAAAGTTTCTTAATCTAACATCCTCCTCTCTTACATTCAAAATTTTCACAGGTATCATACGATTTTGTGGTTTCACGATCATTCCTGCTACAAATATGCCTTCTGTTAACTCTTCAGATAACACCAAACATTCCTCATTCGTACCTATCCAAATATACTTGATAATTTCACACCGTGCTGGTACCGTTGTCCACATTTCTTCTCCTCTCGATTCCATCGGAATTGAAATATCAATGTCATTCACTCGAAAATTAAAACTAAATTTTTCATAATTTAAATTTGCAAAATATTTTTGAAAAAAGTCTGAACCTAATACTCCGTCCAAATTTCCTTGATTAAATTTGTTTATTAAATAAAATCTGTGACCTACATTCATATCATTCACTCTTAATTCAATATCAGCTAAACCGTGGGAACAAACCGTTCCTGAAATTCCTTTGATTTCTATCTTTCTTGAATAATCAATCCTTTCATCTTTTGCTAAAATATTTTCAAAAATCACACTAATTGATGCACCACTATCTAATAAAAATAATAAATCTTTCTCTCTATATTTCATTCGTACAAAATTTAAACCTTCTAAACTTAAAATTACTGCCTCCTTAACATCATTACATTTACTGTGGGCCTCGAAAAAATTCTGCTGGGTTCCGAAAATCATTTTCTCCTGAACTACCCTGTTCACCCGTCATTACGTTTATTCTCGCCTTATTATTTCCGAAACCTCTTCCTCTATTATTAAAACCACTTCTGTTATTGGATTTTCCTCTGAAATTGCTATTAGTAAATTGTCTCGAGTTATTATTAAAATTACCCCGATTGTTCGAAAAATTTCTATTATCACCTCTAAAATTTCCTCGGTTAAAATTTCTAAAGTTTGAATTCAAATTCTGATTTTGATGGTATGAACCACGATTGAAACTTCTAAAATTTTGAGAGTAATTATTATTATTTCGCCCAAAATTCTTATTAAAGTGGAAAACCTGATGATTTTGATTCATTTGTACCGATTCATCCTTAGCACCTCTAATTGCTTCGTTCAATTTTGTATAATTTCTACCTTTCACAATATTTTTTAAATTTTGATCATTTAAACCATTTGCAAATGTATTCAAAGCAATTTTTTCATTATTACTTTGTAGGATTTCGAAAGAATCACAATTCCCGTTTGCCTGCGTGATCGTTAATTCTGACATAAGTTGTTCAACACAACTACCGAAATCATCAATTGATCTGCTACCTTGTTTTAAATTGTGTAATTTTATCGAAATTGCCGCCGAAGATTGTTGCGTTATGAAATGTTTTTGTAAATCGGCAACTAACTCGCTAATATTGGAATAATCTTGTTTCATTCTAATTTTTGCTTTTTGTGACAACCGCATTTTCAAAACGAATTTTATTAAGAAATCTTTACCCGATTGATCTAAAATCGATTCATAAAGCATGATTGCGTCGATCATTTGTTTTACCGTTTGTTCTTTTTGATCAAATAAAGGAATCAAAGAAGATGCAGTTTTCAAATCAAATTTTTCCCCCATGTTTTCGGTTTTTAAATTAAAATTTGTCAATCTATCGTTTAAAATCGACTCTATTTTTAAATTTAATTTGTCAATTTCGTTAGCTAAAACTTTTATTTTCGCGTAATCGTCTTTGTCTATTTTTGCGATATCATCGTTTACCTCACTTTTTAAATTACTGAATCTATCTACAAAATCATTAAAACTTTTTTTCTTACTCTTAGTGGTTTCCAAACACTTCCGACGTTCTAGGTTGTCCTTTGTGAGATTCTTGTGAAATGATGCGAGCTCCTCCTGAAGTTTTTTGAATTTTTCCAACAATGGTTTAGATATGAGATCTGACATTAACTCTTTTGCTACGAATATTGTCGTAAGTTCCGGGACGTTTACTTCCTCCATGTGAAGTCACCATTCCAAAAATATTTGTTTGACCCTCGTCCATGAATTATGCAACCAATTATTAAACCATAACAACTTCTTTGCAATCATCCAAATTAAAATTTCCAACCATAATAATTTTTACCAATTTCATCCAGTTCCAAATTTTTAATTTAATTAATTATTTAAAAATCCATACCATTATAATGTTGATTCATTTATACCATTCCAATTTGCGTCAATTCTTCCAAATAATTTTTATTGAACGCTTTTTCCAGTGGTCCGCCCAGTTAGAATCGCCATATAATAAACTTGTGAACTTGGTCTTTTTACCTTTTATTTACATTTATTTAATACGTTTAATATTTACACTTTTACATGTTATTACAACCGATGACGAGCAGGACAACGCCTTGCATCGAAACAACAGAAGCTGTTGCACTAGCAGTGCAGGGTTCTGACTTCAGAACGATAATGTTGTTTTGATGTGTATGTGGGGTGTTTATATATGAAATCTCTTCATTGTTCCATTGTTCTTCTAATGGTCATCCAAGTTCATGTATTCCGCTGACTAAACTAAATTTTAACACTTATTGTAATTATCCTATAAACTAAACCGCTTATATGTGCAATATTTAATATATTGCAATACTTGCAGAAACACGTATCTTTGTAACTTACATTTTCGCACAGTCATAAAATGCAACAAAGTAGTGGTGAATTATTTTAACATTGTAAATATAAGTACATTTCTTAAATTACTTAACAATATGAAAATTGGTGAATTTACCTATACTCTACACTGACTTTTAAAATTTTTTTTTTTAATTCAAATCATGTCACATAAATTTTAGTAAAAGATATTAGTACATACAAGATATTAACGAACATCATGCTGAAAAGACTAACTCCATTTACAGAGAATAGCATTGGAGACTACCAGGCGGGTTTCAGACCAAACAGATCCACCACAGACCAGCTGTTTATCCTTAGGCATCTACTGGAGAAGAGTTGGGAATTCAATAATCGACTATAATCGAATAATAATATCGACTTCCAGAGAGCATACGACAGCGTGACTAGAACTGAACTCAGGAATGACATGGCAAAGATATCGAGACAGGGGGATGCTCTATTATCTCTCCTATTTAATATCATCCTGAACAGAGCTATAAAATTATCCGAAATTGAATTACAACTGTTTGCAGTGGACGGTTTCAGACTCCTACTGGAATATACGGACGACGTGGATATAGCGGCAAATATCATAATCAATGTGAAAGAGATGTTCCAGGGGGTGGAGAGTGAGACAGAGAAAATAGGTCTTGTAATAAAATAAAATAAGTCAAGACAAAATACATGCGAATGAATAGAAAATCACACAGAGGCCGACTGGGAGAAAATTCGAAAGAGTCCAAAAGTTTAAATATTTGGTGTCAATTATTGACATTACCGAAGAAATAAAGGGACGCATACAGAGTAGTAACCAATGTACGTTTCCCCTGGACATCAGGCTGCTCCGTCCGAGAAACATAAGAACCTCAAAAATCAAGATCTATAAAACCGTGGTTAGGCCTGTTGTGATGTAAGGCTCTGAAACCTGGACAATGACCAAAGCAAATGAACAACGATTCAGAAGACCCATACCATATAAGAGCAAATAAAGAACTATTACATCGATCCGGATATAGTACAGGAAATAAAAGTTCAATACTACGCTGGATCGGACAAGTTCGGAGACAACCTGATAGTAGGCTAATCAAATTGGTATGGGAAGGGGCTCCAGATGGTAAGAGACCGGTGGGACGACCAATAACAAGATGGAGAGATAACGTCATGTCCGATTTGGAAGCAATGGAAATCCAATACAACGAAGCATTAAACCTGATGACAAATAGAGAGGTATGGAGGGCAATTGTGAAGTCAGCCAAGACCCACCGGGGTTGTAGCGCTACGAAAGAAGAAGTTTACCATATCGTCGCTGGTTTGTAGTAAGGGCGAATAAGCCATTTTACGAAAATGCGAATTACATATTTCTATCAATTCTTTCTCCTTGCACAAATAATTTGAAGCATTATTTTTATATTTTATAGTAAGTAATATCCTTAGACTTTAATATGAACACTTAACAAATTTTAAATCGTTAATAGATAACTCGCACAATAGCCGTAAACGTCTTGAATGTTAAAATTTTCATTTGGTTTATTCGCCCTTACTACAAAACAGCGACGATATTCTATTTAATTCAATTGTGAGTGTAAACCAAACTTTACGGTTCTTAACAATTCGATGACGAACGAGTTAGGAATGGAGGTGTAATAAAGCTCGATATATTTACCATTGGGTTTTGTAGTTCTAAAATCAATCGTATTTGACGTTTTTCAATATTAACTTTTGTGGATCTTTTTAATATGTGAATAATGCGAATAATGTCTAAATTAAAATTTTGACTAAAACTACACTTATTTAAAGCTTTTTTTATCCGTTACTCACAGAGGCTATGTAAAATTACTCTATTATGACGCGCATGAACGGGTTATAGAGATTACCACTGAAGTACTGAACCATTTTGACGAAACTTTAAAATTAAATTAAAAGAAGAACTACCAAAAATAAAATTAATTTAAATAAAAAATATACTAATTTAACCTTTTCATGCACAGAGGCCACCCACAATTTGTGTATGTATGAATTGACTAAGAAAGAAAAGGCCTAACGACGAAAATATAAAAATTTCTATTGCTTCTTTCATCTTCTTCTTGGTCAGTATTTCATTAATTTATGATGATTGATGAACAATTGTTTAACATTTGAGAATGCTGCTCTCTTGGGACGAGGTTCGTATGCAGTGGGGAACCCTTTCCCTTCTGCATAGAGACGGCCAAAATAAAGTTCTTACTTCATCCGGAATCGAAGTGGGCATTGCGAGTCAACAGTCAACTCATGCCCGTAGCCAGGATTTCATTTCGGGAGGGGGGGACACTTGTAAAAAACCTTTTGTAAAATGTAAAATTTTCGGTTGTTCTCCTTCCATTTTCTTTGTCTTTTCAACATTTCGGGGGAGGCACGTGCCCCCAAGTGCTCCCCCCTGGCTACGGACCTGAGTCAACGTATTTAACCTAACAGGTATTTTATAAATAAATAAATTATCATTTTTGTTATAAATAATCTAGAGAAATTCTATTTCTATTTTGGAAACTACTTGTAAAAGCTTTATGATTTTATCACATTGTTAAGGACAGTAATTGGAAGCACTAAACAATACTATGAGAAAGTTTAAAATAAAAATTAAAGTGTCTAATTAATTTTAGTTGAGTTTCAAGTTGATTTTGATGTTGATTGTTGGTGAAGTAAGACCTCATTACCTCAATTTAGTTAAAACATGATTCATCATTAGTGTGCAGACAATAACATGACCCTTCAGTTTACGAAGCTAATTGACTACTGTTAAATTTTCCTCATTTTATCGATTGTCTCGGAAAGTATCGCATTATTCAAATAATAGCGTAGCTATACTTCTTTTCCTTATTTACAATATATGCACGAAAATTTAAAAAATGTTTTAACGAAATAAATCTTGATCATTTATATTTTATATCCGGTCTTGTTATTTTTAATAAGCCTAATTTTTTTGGGGAAAACTTCCGAAATTTTATTTTAACGATTTTGATTATACTTGATAAATGTAAATGTGTCGTTAGTCGAATTTTATTGGGGGAATAAAATAGAATGAATTACTTCTCTCGAGCAATAGGAAATGCATCTGATCATACTGGTTGCTAAGAACTTTAATAAATGGAAAGGAAGCTCTATTTCAGTCATTTCTTGTAAACGATATTTATAAATGTCTGTCAGGTTTGACGTCTCGGTACCGCTCCTACTAGCTGATGGAATTGATAATTTATATCCACTAGAGCTCAGGAGGGTTTCCTAGCTTCGTGTAATAGATTGGACCTACACGAAAAAGAATATTTATCCTTCAATTTATTATCCACCTCTAAACGTACTTTTAGACATTATTCTATTAGTTTCATTACATAATTATTTTTTTAATTTAGTAACGTGGAATTAACCTAATTAATCATTATAGGAATGATCATTATTATTTTTATTTTTAAAACCTAACGCAATCCAATTCCTTTTAACATCTTTTCTAATCCCTTTAATAAAATATTACAGAGATATAAATTCTAAAATTATTTTTTAATTAAGTTTAAAATTATTTATTTCAAACGTTTCCTGCTAGGACACCAATCCATGTCAATAAATAAATTGGATATATGCTATTTGCTGAAAGTTGAAATCATTTTGTTTGTTTTTCTTTTACATTCTTTCCATAAAGAAGGAAATATAATCTGATTTTTATTGATGCAAAATTTAATGTAATTTTTATTAATTCATAAAAGAAATGTGCATTTTTATAATTGCAAGTTTTCAACTCAATAATTTCATTCGTTATCTTTTTACAAAATTGTATACATTGGCTTTGCAAATTCCTGTATTTTATGATTTTTAATTTTAAATTTAATTTTTATTGAAGTTTGATATAACAAGAGCGCCAGCGTAGCGCTGTGTGAGCGATTTCTTTTACTCTCTCTTAACTTAGCATTATTGAAATGGTATAACTAATTTGTAACTGTCGCTGTTTCTAAGTTCTAAAGAAATAATCTAGAAGGCATTGTAATTGAAAACAAAATAACTTTTACTGATTAGCACAAAAGCTGGTAATTTGAAGAATTGGTATGGAATATCGTCCATTGACTTTAATCATGATGATATTCCCCAAGATTGCTATATTTTCATACGAAAAGCATGCGCCTAGTCTATGTTTTCGGACAACAAACCACAAACACAATGCACTAACAAACAATGTGCATGTTTCAATATTAATCATTTGTGCAACAGTAGATGTCATTCCAGCAACCTTGCCGAAATACATAATTGTAAAAAAATGTTTTACATTTTAATAAATGTAAAGTTTTATTTACTTATTTATTGTACTGATATTTACCTTTAAAAATCTACAAAGGCCGCTGGACCAGTTTTACGCCGTAGCAGAGTTTTTCTCTTTTACAGGGTCGATGGATTCGACGGACGAAATAAAAAGATAACAATTCGAAAACCACATAATTTATTAAATGAAAATAACTAACTGTGAAAATTTGCATCAATTCACTATAGACAACAAATTTGTCTCGAACCAAATGTGTGGGGTGCAATAATCAAGGAATCCAAATTACATTTAATTCCTCAAATTCAGGAGCTAAATTTGTATATCTCATTATTTGTGTAACATGTAAAAATAGTAAATCAAAAACAAAGTTTTTAATTAATCCATTGACAACACAAATCGTTGTTCTAAAATTGGATTCATTAAAATAAAAATTCAAATTCTCTACCTTATTGCAAACTGATAAAATTTCATTAAACTTTGTGTGTTGCCGGATCCATGTGTTTAAATTCTTACCAGTAGTCGCCACCTGTTCCAATTTGTTCAAAGCAGCAAATATTCCATACGGCAGCCAGCATTCCCGCGCCAATAGTTGTGTTAAATATCCAACCAAACCATTTACTCCTTTCCACCAAATGTGAAGCCAACTTCCAACTCGTTACGTTCGCAATACACAATTTTCCACTAATTACCGAATGTAATTAAAGATTACACAAACTCACGATTCTCACGACTTATCTACTTCTATAAATAAGTAGATTTTATGCTTTGGTTTTTGAACCAAAGAAGCTCATATGAGTTCTTTAATTGGAATCTACCAAAGAACTCCAGAAACTCTGTTTGAGATCTACCAAGAGACTCTCTGTGTTCTCCGCTCGAGATACACCCAGGAACTGGCTGCTTTTTCTGCCCGCTTGCTTTTGTGTTTTTAGTTTACAAAATTTTGATTTTTGTAAGTAGGAGTTTTTTCATCCTTGTTGGCTAAAATGACTCTTCTAGCAGGTAACATAACGTTTTTAATCGTGTGTGCACTGAATATTTTTAGCACTTTACTTTCTAGAACTTTGACTTTACAAAATCATTACCAAATGATGTACAGGATGCGACATAAACTTTGTATTTCACAATAAAAATTCAAATCGTTTGTTTTATGTGTAAAATCTGTTACAAATAATGGTTTTCATGTAATTGATGCAAATATCACTTTTATATCAGTCAAATCAACTGACCTATTGAATCTAAAGCAAATTAAGTTAAATTACTACCTTATTAATCCATCCGGACTAATAAACCTGAAAATATCACAACATTATATCGTCGTATGACAAGAAAAACTCATTAAGTGCAGTTTTCGACAAAAACGAAATGTTTCACTAAGTGCGTTATTTTATGATTATGCTTGCCTGAAAAAAAATTATGTACCAATTTATAATATGAATGAGGATTCATTAGCATTTTAAATATCAAAACAATTGCTGTTAAATACGATTTATCAGATATAAAAAATGTTTAAACTTCATTATCTCTGTTGTCTTGAAATGTACTTAATGAGTTTTTCTTGTCATACGACGATATTATACATTTACAAGCACTAATTAACATATTCGCTTGAAACTATCACAAACATTCAAAATAAATTGTTGAACAAAAAGGAAAGGAAAAATTTAAATACAAAATTTCAATTATCAGCTTAACTACACCACATGCATATTATATACGTAGCTGGCTATAAATTTTAATAAAAAGATTGCATTTACTGAAATGTAATTCTGCTAACACAAATCTCATATTATATTTAGAGTAACTGCTAGATATTCTACATTTAAATGGGAGAAGTTCAAGCTCTCAGAACGGATTAAAAAATATTTTAGTGACTGCACTTGACGTACGTAGTCAACTTAATGGAGCTTTAACAAAATGTAAATATCTAACCTACGATTTCCTGCTTTTTTCAACAGCATTTAACAATTTCAACAAATATATTCATATTACAACAAATCTAAACTACGTATAAAAAATCGTAAATATGGCGTAGCACTTTTACGAAATAATATCCATATTTTATAGGCACTTGACTTAATTTAGTTTTCCTAACTTTTATTTATTGTTTTTTTGTTATTTTTTTCTATAATAATAAATTGATGCATTGAGTTGGATCAACTAATTTTAATTGTTTTCCAACGATCGGGTGTAATACCGCGTTGATTGGAAACAGGTAAACACTTCGGGCAAATTTGTTTTAAATTGATTTTTATTGTTAAAAACCTTTAATGTTTAAAGAACATGAGTAGGATCTCATGTATGCAATACCGAATTAAAGTAAATGTACTAACATTTACATAACTATTTATATCCTGATAACTAACATAAATACTCATATTATATTGTCCTCTACAAATCTGCCGCACTAAAAAATGTACTGTTTTTCTAAAACAGGGTCAAGAAATATTATTCTTTTTAAAATTTTTAATTACCTATTTCTGGTATACTGGGGTATAACTGGGGATATGTGATGACAGAAAGTAGATCTATTTTATTACATGCTAACTCAGCGGATGCGAACGCTAATGAGACTCTTAATTTATTGTGATGATCAAGGTTGAGGTTATTCCAAATATTCTATCACTCGTAAAGTTACCTAAGTCAGTTATTATTTAATATTATCTTAAAAACTAAGTATACAATAAAAATCTTGATGATACGCCCTGCATTTTTATTTGATAATTTTCTGCTTGGGGTTTAGCATGTTACCCACGTTTGTCTCTTTACCAAACATTTTTTTCTTTTTTTTCTTTATCAGCCTTTTCCGTCCACTGCTGGACATTAGCCTCTCCATATTATGGAGGTTTGGTTTAGCCATTACTCACCACGCTGGCCAGACGGGTTGGTGAGTAGTCCGTAGATCGATTTTGGACTATAGTTGTTTTACATCCGGTAGCAGCTTGCTAGGCTAGCATTCAGATGTTCCTGTAGCCCTGTTTTTTGTTAACCGTGGCAATTTGTCAACTCAGGGGGACCGCCGGCTTAACGTGTCCTCCGAAGCACGGAGACTTGGTCATAAGAAAGTTTGACTCTCCCCGGGTTTGAACCCGGTACCCCGCATTCACATCCAACTGTGTTAGCTGCAAGGCAATGACCGTCTCTGACCAAACATTTGCAGTAATTTAATTATTTAAAATTTCAATAGAAATTTCGATCTTTATATTGAAATATCTGTCCGGTTGCCTCCTTCGTTTGTGTTCGGTTATATTAATTTATCATTGGAGGGAAATGAAGCTGGTAATTTGACGCATAAAACCTGCGTTCATTGTGGAACCACTCTACGTTTCTTGAAACTAGTAGTGTTAAAAATTTTTAGTGAAAAATTAGAGCTCAGCTCTATGATCATCTCGCAGACCCTCTGGGTGCCAAATCACTAAATAAAACACGGAAGAGAATTAGTCTATCTACGTCTTCTTCTGTTCTGTTCGCTATGGGAAACAGTAGCGAATACGTTGAGCGATGCTGCTAAAAATCTAAGTTTTAATTCTATATGTTTGAGTTGAAAGAAAAAGATAATTTTTCACTTTGGTGCTTGAGTGTTTTCAATAGTTGAGTTTCCAATGTTGAGAAGCTCCAACAACAGATTAATTGTGTATAATAAAGAGAAAATTGTCCTCTACAGAGATATGAATGGTTAACACTTCTGAGAGTTTTGAATTATTTAAAAATAGTAGAATTGTTAAACATAATGATTTCCAAGACTGAACATAGAAGGTGGAAAGTCGTCAATATACGAAGCGTTTATTATCAAAAAATGATTATGTTTTATTGAACTTTTCTCATGTCAAAAATTATTAGATGATTCGTAAGAATAAACAATACCAAAATTCAATGAGCGCTGTTGTTCAAAAACCAATCAATATCCAAAATATTGATTTCCTAACTAAACTTTTTAAAAACTCTCCCCAACCCAATTTTGAACTATTTCTTTCTTAGTTGTTACCAACCTCAGAAATAAATATTTATGATGGGAATTTTTCAGGCAAAATTAATTACACCTAACGCTAATTTTAACTTGGAAACTAATTACAAAGTGCTGCTGATTAAATTAAGCAAAACTATACGCAATATAGCATTACAAATGTTATAAGTTGATGAAGCTAAATGAAGTGAAATATGTTTCTAGCTATAATAGTTTTTAGTTTGTGAGGTTAGACCAATATAAATAATAATTTTTGATGATACTCATAATAATTCCTTCCTTTTTAGCGGGGATATAAAAAAATGCCTACATTAATAAACATTACTTTTTCTTATATCTCGACTAAAAGAAAAGTAGGTAGTTAATTTAATCAAAGTTAGTTTGTTTCAAGTTGAAGTAGTACTTGACGTTTTATTATGTCGTTTGTAGATTATTGGTTTGAGTTATTACTTGACTTTATAAAATTAAACTCATTTTTCATTATTGTCCTTCAACTTTATGTTAAACAATGAGTTTACTTGACGATTTCATTTTTAATCAACTTTTACGAAAGTTTAACAATAAAGTTACAAAGCCCGCGCATTTTTCAACATCTAAATTAGTACACACAAAAAGAACAAAATTAAAAGTTTTCAAATTTGTAAAAAAGTTGAGCATTTTTTTGAAAATAATTGTAACATCTACAAAATTCGTTGAAATGTAAACCGTAATTTAGAATTTAGATTGAATTAAAGTAATGTTAATACTTAACAAGAACTTTATATTGTTATTTTGTGCACATAAGCCTACAAAAGTTTGGGTTTTTTAAACAATCCAACCAACTTTTGCAAATAAACACACCTTGATTAAATTTCTCCGCAGTTTCGGTGATGTCTTTGTTATGCTCGTGGGAAACTCAGGCCGAAATGAGTTCTCACTCATTGTTTACTTAATTTTGAAAAAGGAAAACTTTGGTTGCACTGTAAGCAACATAATAATTTAAAGCCAAAATAATTTTCTTATAACTGCAAAGTAAAACAATTCTTTTAGGGAATTTTGCAATTAACATAATGAAATTACCTTTTAGGTAGGGTACATAAAAACTTACATCTTGAAAATGTTTTCGATGAAAATTTCGAAAGGCGTAATATAACTCAAGTTGAGCTTTTTAAATTGCTTTATTAACTGTAAATTTAGCAAGTATATTTTTATTCTTTTAATTGCAAGTAAAACTTTGAATATGCATACAAAATTGTACCAAGTAATATAAATTTAGCAAAAGAAGAACACTTTTAGAATCTTTTGTTAGGTTCTTAATATAATTGCGTAGAAATATAATCCAGTATAAAAGAGCGAGAAGCTGGAAAAGATTGGCAAGAGTAAATGAATCCAAGCGAGCAGAAATACTTGAGAACTTTAGAGGATTTTTAAAAAGAAATGCAAAACACCCAAAGCGACATTCGTGCAAGTGTCTGCAAAAGAATATTTGATTAGTTCAATCAATATATTTCTGAATAAATCTGCCATCTTGCAAATCAGTCAGACTTCCCCGGAGAGAACCTTTGTCCGGATTGTTAAATATGATATATAAGATATAAGTAACTTACCTTTCTAGAAAATTTGGCACTTTATTTCTGTCGCATTGCTCCCTTGGGAACGCTACGATGAAAGGACAAGTTTTACTAGATACGCATTCAGAATTTCTGCTTGATTAGTTTACAAAAATATATTTTTAAATTTACGACAACATTAAACATTTAAACCAATGTTTTAATGTATCTTTTATTTAGATAATTCCTGACAAGAATAGTAATATAAACAATAATGCAAACAGAAATAGTAGTAAAATTGGTTACCCATCAAGTTAATCTATTCTACAACAGTGCTTTCCAAAATGTGTTCCTCAGAAAAATTCAGGGGTTCCACAAAACGAAGTCCTTGTGCCTGTCTAACATTCGTAAATGGAACGCTCAGCTATCGGTGTAACATTTTTACAGAACCTTTAGTTCATTTTCATGTTAAAAGATGCCATTTAGGGCGACTACAAATTTATATTACTTGCTACTACTGGAAAGGGATTTTAATGTACTTTATTAAAATGGTTTAATTCCAATATCAGCTATTGTACATAGCATTGAAAGATTACAATCAAGAAGTGCACCCCATACTAAATACAAACAAGTACCCAATAAAACCAGTAACTTCTAATGGCTACTCAAAATTGAACACAAAAGCCCATAAACACGTCGGTTCATGCGAATTCGAAAAGATAAAATTGCTTACCTCGAGCTCTCGTATTACAAAATAGTGGTGACAGCTGTTCGTCTACCACCGCTTTCGCAAAATGTGGCTTTAAAGATGAAATCTGTAACCTGTTATAATTACATACAAGAAAACACTAGATTGATATTCGCGAACACTAAACACAACTTTCATATCTGTAGTTGGAAACTGGACCGGTGAGAAATGGTATTGGAGATATCAACAAAATTGGACCATCCAAACGATGAAAAAGATTCCCCAAATGATCATCCAAAAGCAACAACAATTGAATTTACCAACCACAGAAAATCCAAAATGGTTCCGCAGTGTTTACAACAGGAGCCAGAAGTACCACACAACGACGATATTCATGCTTCATACGATCGCTCACCAATACAGGCACCAGCTAAATCGTTGTGAAAACAACGTACGTTCGCTATTGTCGAGCTTGCAAGACTCCGCCACATTTAGTAACCCAATTTACTGCCAGATGTTTAAGTAGCCCCAAAAACATTAGCTAGAGCAGAAAAAACTTGCTACAACGAAACTGGCATGATAACGAATATCGTTAAACCAAAATCACACTCCAAATCGGCAATCGGAAAATTGTTGCAACAATTCATGTCGTCCCTGCTATTTGGTACCTGGGTAACTAAATCAAAATTACTACGCCCGAAATATTCATATGAATTCAAACGCTCACGGTTCACTTCACCATCTGCTAGCACGGGCCGTACTTAGCAATATTGAAATTCAATAGGAAAGTACCGCGTAACGAAGTGCAAAAATTCGTTACAAATTGTAGGTACGAAAAATGGAACTTTCGTGAAAAAATTTTCGTGCATTAATTTGTAGGGCTTCTTGTGGCATTTGAAAGTGAAGCACCATCCAAAAGTACTGTTTATATAGCTACTTTTCCGAACCCCAACGTCAACGCACCACTCTCGGTGACGAATTTCGTGCAGGTCATCCAGCATCATCTGTGTTGCCACTAATGTGCCACACAATTACCTGTATCAAGCTAGCACCCCCACTTCTTCCAAATTAAAAAAAAATAGTTAGGAATTTTGTGTAAATTATGTGTAAATTTTGTGTGCAAAAAAAAATTTTGTGCTTTCATTGTTTTAAAGTTATGACCATTTTAATGGTGGGGATGCTGGCTTGACGTCAAGCTAGCACCCCCACCTTCATAACTTTGCAACCAGTTATGCTACGCCAAAAATAAACATACCAGAATGTTGTGTAAATTCGGAGCCGGGCATTTTGACGCCGTCGTTTTGACGCCGCCGTTTTGACGCCATCGTTTTGACGCCGCACGTTTTGACGCCGGCACGTTTCGATGCCGCACGTTTCGACGCGAGCACGTTTCGACGCCGGCACGTTTTGACGCCGCACGTTTCGACGCCGCACGATTTGACGCCGCACGTTTCGACGCCGCATGGACAAAAAGTACGTAAAATTAACTTCGAACAAATTTCACTGTTTAGGGGTATCTTTAGCTTACATTTGCCGAAAAAAAGAAAACCAACCACTTTAAGATTGGTGTTAGGAATCGACTTGTATTTAAGAAAGGATTCCCGATTAAAAGGTGGATACCGGTTGAGGCTAGGTTAGTGTTAGTTTTCGACTTTTTTTTAAAGAGAACGTCATTAAAAGGTAGATACACCGGTAGAGCCTAGATTGGTGTTAGGAATCGACTTGTATTTAAGGAGAGATTCTCGATTAAAAGGTTGATCCCGGTTGAGGCTAGGTTAGTGTTAGTTTTCGACATTTTTTCTGTCTGTATCTGGGATTTCAAATGCACTATAATAATCAAGCAAAAGTCTTCTTTCAATCCTCACGTGGTTTCTAATAATTTTAATAATTAATAATTCAAATGAATCAGTTATTGCAGAAACAACCTAAGTCACTTTTTGGCCAAATTGAGTTAACACATGGAAAACATCTTTTCGACAGTTCCGCATCGTTTGGTGCTTAAAGAACTTAAAAAGGTAATTCTTTATCGCCTTTATGACAGAAAACGATACTGGAAATTTTCGGTTTAGTACTTAAACAACCTAACTCGCTGACTTTTTTTCTTCTTAATTGGGGACCAGTCTACTACAAAAAAGAAACGCTTTCCGTGGAAACAGAGAAGTCGTCTAGAGCTGTACGGGTATCATTTTCCATCTCAAAATTCCACCATTTCGTACATGTATCTACAAAACCGGGTTATGTTAAGGTTTCTGAATTTGTACACGCACAATTTGTACTACAGTGAGTTGATAAAGAAAATAAACCATTTTATGAAGATATTTATGAACTACAACAAAACAAAAAAGCGAAAAGAGAAGTCTACCACCGCAAAATAAAGACGTATTCTCCTCAATAATGTACTATTTGCATTGAAGTTTTACGTTTGTTGCAGAAACACCTTAAGTCAAAATTTTCAAAACGGTTTTTTGATATGATAATTAAGTTCTAATAAAATATGATTTATTCGATTCTGTATACAAATAAACAATTAAAAATTTGAATTAATAAAAATTTGAGTTATTCTTTGTTTCTGAGAGTGAAACGTTTTTTTCGTTTCCTGAACATCTATAAAAAGTGACTTAGGTTGTTTAAGCAATAACTGATTCAAATATAAATAATAATTTCAATTCTCGCGTCGAAACGTGCGGCGTCGAAACGTGCTCGCGTCGAAACATGCGGCGTCGAAACGTGCTCGCGTTAAAACGTGCGGCGTCAAAACGTGCTCGCGTCGAAACGTGCTCGCGTCAAAACGACGGCGTCAAACTGCACTAGTCCCGTGTAAATTATGTGTAATTTGTGTGTACCAAAAGAAAATTTCGTGCTTTCATAGTTTCAAAGTTACAACCATTTTAATGGTGGGGGTGCTGGCTTGACGTCAAGCTGGCACCCCCATCTTCATAACTTTGCAACCAGTTATGCTACGACAAAAATAAACATACCAGAATTTTGTGTAAATTATGTGTAAATTGTGTGTACCAAAAGAAAATTTTGTGCTTTCATAGTTTTAGAACTATAACTACTTGGCGCATGGTGGCGCGGTGCCGACTCCCAGTAAGTTGGATCACCCAAGTATTTAAGTATTTCATGCCGTAGTCGCGCACTGATATTGAAACAGTGCCAAGGGTACAAAGACAATATTTCGTAATGCTTTACTGCATTAGCATTTAATTAAAAATACATTAAAAAATTTTAAATTTTACGGTCACGACATCTGTTGAATCATGTTTATTTGCAGAGAGCTCTTAAGGGTGGGATTCACACGTCCGATTGGTGTCAAACTAGCACCCCCACCTGAATAACTTTGCAACCAGTTATGCTACGCAAAAAATAAACATGTCAGAATTTTGTGTAAATTATGTGTAAATTTTGTGTACAAAAGGAAAATTTTGTGCTATCATTTTGTTTTAGAACTAAAACTACTTTAAATCGTGGCACGTCCAACCAAAAAATTTTTTTTCATAGTACTCTAGGGTCTAAGATCCCATATAATATTAAGTAATAGAAAGTTTTTTATTTTAAGAGCAATGTCCAGTACTACCCCCCTATACAGTGTGAATATTTGTGTTTCTGTCATTTATTTCCAGGACGTTACAAAAATTTAAATAATTGCCAGCATTACAAAATCTTTCAACACTTTTTTATATAAACACGAAAACCATGTTATTCGAAAATTAGAACATGGGAATCTCCCCCCCCCTCCAACCGTAGTTTTCGAATTACGCGATGTTCAAATAAGTAAATCAAGTTCTTTTAGCGTTTTTACATAAAAAAAAGTTGAAAGATTTTGCAATGCTATTATTTAAATTTTTGTAACGTCCTGGAAATAAATGACTAAAACACAAATATTCACACTGTATAGGGGGTAGCACTGGAAATTGCTATTAATAAGAGCTTGTTACATTAAAAAAAAATTACTTTGCATATATAATAAGTTGTGGATGAACTATGTCCTTCCTGAATCCTGATACTGACTCGGCTTCAGTTTTCAAACCATCTAGTTTCACCCAGGTTTTTCTGTTCCTGAAGGAAATTCCATAGTAATCAATTTGACTTTCAGGTTGTGGAGGTTCAAAGTGGACTACCCCTTTCAATTTAAAATTTGTTAAAAATGGTAAATTTATATTTTTAGGAATACTGCAAAGGGAGGAATACTCCACCCTGGGAGGCCGATTATAATCTTTGGAATTAAAAATTTCAAGAGCCACAATATCTCCAGTCTTTGATATTGTGACATTTTGAAAGCCTGAACAGTTTGGTTGTGCGCATGGGCGGTGCCTTCTTTTCAATATTTCGTTTTCTATATGTAAATTATAGTCTTTATGTAAAATAGCCTTTTCCCTAATTGGTTTAACCTGAAATTCAATAATAATTCGTGACATAGATACATTTGGGACTATCACAAGTCAACGTCTCTTCGAAGCTGGGAATCTTTTTTAATAAACCTGATTTATCTCTTTTTATCCGATAATCCCATAATCAATACTTCATATATATCATCCTAAAACAATGATAGACCAGCAGTCTGGCGTAAATCAAACACGAATAGACTACAGAGCGGGAAACCGCGGTTCTAATCCTGATTGCGTCGGATATGTGCTGTGATCTAAAAAGTCCAAAATCGATCTGTGGACTATGGGGAAGGCAACGGGAAACCACCCCATTAACATTTCCCTAGTAAAGTCTTCCTGGCTTAGCCAGTTAGTAATAGAAGCCTACAAACTCGAAGTCATGTCAAATGGTGCAATTAAATGCTAAGAAATTCAACCGAAGTCTTTCAAATTTGGTATACAATATCTTTGCTAGTGTAAAAAATGTTTTTCAAATTAGTTCCAACGTTTGCAAAAGTGTATTAATGTCCAAGGCGAATACTTCAAAAAGCAATCAAGTCCAGAAACTTTTCCAGCAGCCTACGTAATATGCAAACCTGGACTACCACCTTTGACTTAATACAACTTTTACCTTCCCTTTGGAAGTATCAAATGCAACTGAATCTTCCACTTGGAAAGATGAAGGATAACTCACTATTGGATCACAACCTTCTTCTGAGAAGGATAATTTTCAACTCCTTCTCTTAGAAAGGATAATGAACAACTAACTTTTTATCACCGCTTTCCCTTGGAAGGCTCTAGGACAACTAACTCATCTTATTGATTTTACTCTTTTCATCGGCTTTCTCCCTAACAACGGCTCATCTTCATAATTTTTCTTAAAATTGCCTACTTCTTACTTTTAATTATTTCTTTAGTCCACCTAAGCGATTAGTAGTTTAAGCAACTACTACAAACAATTAATTCGACATTTAAAAACTTTTTGACATTATTTCCTTACATTATCAAAGTTATCTTTGACCACATGGTCTATCTTTCTTCCACTCACGTCTTGTCATTCTTTGTTTCTTGGAAACATGCTATTCGTTGCAATGAAAGCATGTCCTCGAAGACGAACCCTTTTCCAACAGGACACATCATCACATATAGGCTTTACTTTTTGTATATTAATATTTCGAACTTGACTAAATCACTTGCTTAATTATAAAGCTTTTATGTGATTAGAGTTTCCTCTCTCAGCCTTTCTAATTTCCTCTTCTTGGCCTAGATAATAGACCCCCTTTTGGTAAGTAATCATCGTAGTATGTAATATACAAATATGACATTTTTATTATTAATGTCATTGTAAGCAGCAAATTTGATTGAATAACTTTAAATAAATAATAAAAGAATTACTTTTTATGTACACACCACATGGGTGTAAAAATATGTCATAAAAGTTTTAAACAAAGGAAAATCGAATATTTTAGTTACATCTTCAGTTAGTTATGACATCCATTGAATGTTGAATGCATTGAAAGTTTCTAGATAAAAACATTTATTTTAATGCAAAACTTTACATTGACTTTATAAATTTGTGAATTTATTGAATATATCCTTTAAAAATTCCGTGCTACTTAGAAACTCAATTTCGTATTTGCACATAATTTTGACATACTCTCAAAATGGTCATACAACAATAATTATTATTTAAATTATTAGTATTATTACCTTAATCTGAGTTAAATAATTTCCCAACTAAAAATTATTTTATTACAATACTAAACGATTTTGATACTTCAAAGACGCAACGAAGCTTCGTAATAAAAATTTGACCAATCTCTAGATGGAATGACATAATGCTAAAGGGAATTTTTATAAGAAATTTTAATAAAAGTATAAAAACTTTAGTAGCAAAGCATCAATTTCTTAAAATTCTAATATTCCACATTAAAAACATTCCAATTTGAAAACCTTTTGGAAGAATGTGATATTAGATTATTATTATCCCGTGGCCAATAAATTTTTCTCAAGTTTATTTCTTAAAAATGTTGTAGTTTAATAAAATTTCAGTATCATTGTAAAAGAACTTTGTAATATTTTTAAAATGAAAGCTTTGTCACTAATAAAAAATACATAACATTTGTCAAAATTTGTAAACGCTTTACTCTTTTGTTATTTCTTTAGGTATACCGGGTGACCAAACTTAACCCCTAACATTTATTTTAAAATTAATTATTCTAGGGTTCCTGCTTCCTATTGTAATGATAAGGTTGGTAAGATATAATTGATAATAAGTGAATAATAATAATTAATAAATAATAATAAATAAAAAAGTAAATAAGTGATTTTTGAAAAACAACCATCGGTTGAAAAATTTCAATAAATATGACTATTTTGATCTGGCAAGGTTGATAAAAAAAGTTCTAAATGCGAATACAAAAAAAATATTCAATTCAATATTAAAATCCTTGTTTGTAACTTTATCAAGACTCAAGTTTAGCATCATTATAATATAATACTTAAAATTTGTATTTAACTTTTCCAACAAACTTCTTTATAATTAAATATTATGAACCTTAGTTTGATAACGATAAAAATAGGTAGTAAAAGCTACTTTAGGAAATTGTTTACTGTCATGCAATGGTAACATTAATAATTGGGACTATTCAGAATTTCAAGATTGACAGCGTCAGATTTATCTTCATTTAGAACTGTTAACACATTACAAAATTAATTGTTATTAAAAGCTATAAATAGAATGCAATACTTAACTAATTTTTGGAAGAAAGGCGAAGTATTAGATAAGATCGGTATTAATTTTTTTAAATTAACTTGTAAACTTTTAACTTAACTTTTTTGTGATTAATACTGCTCGTATTGTCTGCTAATGGTTTTTGGTAATCAATAGCTTATACTGAAAGACACAATAAATAACTTTGACGTTGCAAAAACATAGAAGTTTCATGCAATATGAAACCAATCACTTCTGTAGTTTGTTCACAGCTATCATGCCAGGTTTTGAGATCGAGAATCGTATTTTCGGTACATTATCATCCTACATAACAATATAAAATAGTTGAAAGAACGTAGTAGAAAAGAGGGAAAAAATGTTGAAATGGAGAAAAAATTGTATACCCTTTAAAATGTAATGATCGCGGGATGGGTCAACTCGACGCCAAGCCAACTTGTTAATATAATATTTTTAAGTTTTAAATTTTCAAAAATTGAAAGTAACTCATTGTCAGGCAAAAAAAAACTATTGGTTCATTTGATAATAGTAATGAGCTATATCCGTAGCTCAATAGCTATGAGCCGTGGATTCTGAAATAAAAGCGTAGCTTGGTGGCACTCCAGAAAACCGTAAATGGTAATAAAGTGCTTTAATTAACAATAGAATTTGAGAGAAGCTATCACAATTCCAATAATCGCAATGTATGGACTGTGCAAAAAATATACACACATGATTACACAATGATTACGGTGTCTAAATCACAAAGTACATCCACTTCAAATAAGTAAGTTCCCACACACAGTAACCTCTAAGAATTTAGGACACTGCTTGCAGATCTGATGTTGGCTGAAGCGTGAGAGAGCTGATGTTGGAGCTGCTAAGCAACTAGACGATCTAAATAATAAAAGAATTGCCCCCAAAGTAATCCGCAGCCTCCAAAAGATAACGATGTTGGAAGGTTAAGATCTTCTGGTGTGCCAAAAACAACACAAAAGACTTTTCCAACCATGGGAAATCGGAAATGGTCGTACAACTTGCATACCAAAAACTGGGTAGTAGATCGCGCAATAAGTTACCCAATTACTGCCAGATGTTTACAGTGCAAACCAAAAAAACATCTGCCAGAGCCGGAACAACTTGTTACACATGAACTGGCACGAAACAGGATTCGTTGAACCAAAAATATTTGTCAATACAACGCAAATCGGCACTCATAAATCGTTATGAGAAAGCAATACGTCCGCTCTCTTATTTAGTGGTCGGGTACTGAAGGTATTTCAAAATTCCTACGTTCAAGCGTCCAAGCGCTATCAACATATTATTACGCCTGGAATACAAGATTTCATTTAAATAAAATACAGGGCTGCATCGAGGACTATGACAATTCAAGGAAAAACCACGTAACAAATGCAAAAATTTGTTACACGTGTTTCTGGTGTTTGTACTCTGACGAGGCCTACGACTCATTTCCTTGGTCACCTAGGTCTAAATGGTCTTTGGTAAGTGAGACTGCTTAATTAATACCTGCAGATGAACTATGAATTTGTAATACAACAATTAAATGTGGTGGCTAATTTGTATTTTTGATATTATAAGCTTTTTGTCATTAATAGAAACCTACCTGTAAAAATTTCGAATATTAAGCATTTCTTGGTGCACTTATTAAGATCTCCGTTAGGACAAGGCAATTTTTCATTCTTTTAAGGAACATGGTATAATTTAATCGAAAAAAACGAAAGTTGAACTTGATTCAACATGGGTTATTTCGAGGATGAGATGGCAAAGATATGGTTGTGGTGGCTGCAAGGACAATGGAGGGAGGATCGTTACATGACGACCGCAGGCCTATGAGTTTTTTGGCTGGATTTTTTAGTTTGGTGACCGTTGTGGTTTTCGCCAAATAATTTTACATTTGAGATTTTCGTCGACATTACCTAGGTTAAAGATCTTCTTCTTAACCTTTTAATTCTTAAAATTCTTAATTCTTTTCCATGGATCGGTGTGGGGAATTTTGAATTTTGCAAATTTATGTTCTTTGCAGTATTGTTTATCATTTCAAATTTGATTAGAATTTTTTTTTTAGGTTAGACGACCTCATTTTTAAAGTGTTTGACCAAAGTTTTATAATCAATTCTCTTTTATTGTTATATTGTCGTCTAACCTAATGTTTTTGCACGTCTCTTTGCATTGTTCACGCTGCACCATGGATTTGCCTGTCTGGGCATTCCATGAAACTGTTCATCCGATTTCCTAGGTAACGTTATGACATGTAATTGTTTTGTAGCCAGATCATTTGTATTTTTTGTTAATAAATAGTCCTGATGATGGGTCGCATTTGACCCGAAACCGGTCGACGGAATCAATTTAGTTTCTTTTTGGAGCCCACCCCACTACCAAGATTCCTTTTTCGGTATAATTTAATGTGTTTTGGAGATATAAAAAGTAGAGTAAGATTTAGTTTCACCTTTCCGAATTTATTTATTTTGGTGTTATATTTCTTCCAAAGCTGCTACTCCGTGAACGTTGAGGTTCAAACGAAAGAAAATGAAATTCATTGAAGCTCAAACAAAGCTCAAACTTTTAACATCAATCCTATCCCAAAATTCGATTTTTGGGACAATGTGTATACAGCTCCCACTTGAGGCTCAAACAAAGAAGATGATAGCTCTTTGAGGTTTAAAGCAAAGCTCAAACGTTTCCACTCCAAAATTTGATTTTTTCATTTCATTAAAATAACACTAATTAACTGCTAATCGTGTTCGGAATTGGCAAACTATCAATTCTTTGTTTAATTAATTATTCCAATTTGTTGCCAAATTAGTTACAACTTTTGTTGATACTGTTTTGTTGAACTATTAGAAGAGTTTATTTTAAATGAAGTTATATTCAACTGTAAATAGTAATCAATTTACTATTGATTAAAAAGTCTTGGCGGTTTTGCAAGTCATCCACTTGTGGTATTGTTTTCAACAAAAGAAGAGCAATTAATTATACATGAAAGAGAGCTTTTTTATTCAAAAAGCTTTTAAAGAATACACTTCAATCAGAAGTTATACATAATTTAAAAATTTTAAGTTAATATTGTTTTGTGGTTAACTAAAACACATTTCTTTAAGTAGCAGTTAAAGCTAAGAAGTGAAAATGATATTATTTAAATTAGATTTAGGCATTGTAAAACTTAAACCAAATTATTCGTTTCTTCTTCTTAATCCAGACTTTAAGCTGACAATCTTGGGACTTGGTGAAAATTCATTTTAGCGCCACTTTACGTTTAAGCTCAACGTAATGTATTTTTATAAGTTAATTATCACAATGAAATACGATGACATCGACGCGAGAAGACCTTTAAAAAGAAACTTAATAATTTTTCTTTCCTATTAACGTTATTATTTAAGCTAAACATAAAGCACTAAATTTGAATGTCCAATAATTCTAGCATAGCACATTATACCAGCCAGCATTATTAAATTTTAACTCGCTCCATATTTCTATAGTTAATATAAAAAAATTTGACTTATTAAAGACGTTATCGGAAATTATAAGGAATAAAGGATTTACGAGTTATCCGATAAACTGTTTCAACAGATTTTCGAGAAAAATCGGACCACTGACTTATTGTTATTATTCTCATCACACGCCATATTACACCACGAGAGGGCTAATCCAGTCTTCGGACTAGCTGACTCGGCGGTTTGTCACTTCAGAGATATGAGAGCTGGCCCAAGAAATATTATCTGCGATCATATTGTGAATTATTTGCGCCAGATGTGAAACGGTGCATTAACCACGTTGGAAACACGGGGATGAACGTTTTGCCATTATCTTTTTTACCATCATCGTCTTTTTATACATTAACTTCCGGCATTTTTATCAGACATTATTTATTACAAAATCTTAACAAAGCGTCATCTTAATTAACTAATTTATTCAAAATCTTGGATTAACAAAATAATTATGCAAATTGATCTATCGGATCGTTTGTTTTACACCTAATCTAATCCGACTTATTTGACTCGCTTATCTAATTATTTACAATGTCGATTTATTTTCTACTAACTTAACTTGATTGTGATCAAATTTAATCGTTACATTTAAGCTTAATATAATCAATTATAGCGCCTGGTTATTGAGATGTAATCCGATTCATTTACTAATAAATTTGTTAATAAACAGGATGTGTTCTGAGCCGTACGTTGTACTCGTATTCGATTCAAGTTTTACTCAAAATTAGTTACGCAATTCTTAAACTGCGTTATATCCTCAATTAACCTTTCCAAAGCGCCCTCGCATTTTTCAATCTCATACTTTTTGCAAAACTTTATTTACACTAGCCAATCGTGCTTTTAGGTTACACAGTCTTTCATTTATTTGACTCTTATGTGTTTGCTTACTCAAGCGAATTTTGACTTTTCTTTTATGTCAACTGCATAAAAATAGAAATACAAATCAAATTCAATTAGATATATTTTAAATTTTTCTTCTTCATATAGGAAAAATGGAAAAACTTTTATACGCATACAAAGAAGAAATAATAATAAAATCTTTCCCTAACATTTAAAGAATATTGTTAAATAAGAGGATTAACTTGTTTCACCAATTTCAAACAAAGCTCTTTAATAATTAACATTTTGGGCGGCACTGAACTCAGAATTGCTGTTTGATGGTGAATTTTAAATGCTAGGTGTGTGATTAATGAAAGGGGTTATTTTAATTAAGGACTCTTCTGTCGACAGGGTAATTATAGTAAGTAGGTGATTGAGTTGCTCCAAAAGCACTTGGATCTGTTGCATTAACACTGTAAAAAAATTACCCTGCTCGAAAAACTACTACAATTGCTTTTGAAATAATAAATCAAAACCAGCAAACAACTTTTACGATCTGAAATGCAATTCCAAACTTAAATTGGAATATACTTAACGATAATATTTTTTAATTATTTTTATTGAGTTTTCCTAAAAAATGCAATACTTCTAAGAGAATTCATGTTACAAAAGAAATCAAACCAATAAAAAAATTTGATTTTTCACTTAGAAAAATATTCTCAAAAATCGAGATAAATAACAAAAGGTTAAAGAACTTATTGAATTTTTGATATACAAGACAGTAGATATAACAAAAAGACATGCGTTATTTTGAATACAATACGATTGTATTTGAATAGAAAATTCCTTTTTTGCTTGCAAAATTGATTTTTATTACAAACGTTAATAAAAGTGTGCACAATAAAAAAATTTAATTAACAAAAGTTATGTTTTTATTCAAGTTAGTTCACGGTGTTTCGGCCATACACTAGAATACTTTGTAATTTATTATTTTCCAAATAAAAATACGTAATTATATTTATTTTTATATTAATAATAATAAATTATTTACATTTATAAACCCTATTGATGTAAAAGAGATGTGCAGTATTCTATTTTCATCAATGTTATTGGCATGTGACAACGACATTCGATCCAAACAAGATTTAATTTTTTGGAAAATTGGATAAATTTTTCATTGATTTCAATTTCTTGGGGTTATTTTGTTGAAGTTATTATTGTTCTTCTAAAAAAAATGTTCTTATCCTAAAGTCATCTCATTCAAATACAAAATTATGAGAGACGGTCGTGTATATTTCCCACATTTAATTACAGTAAGTTGTTGGCGCTAAATCTGAATATCATTTAGTTTACATCCTGATATTGGTTTATGTTATCGGCTTTGCAATAATTGGATTTCTTGTTTTAGGATAATTTAATGCAATTGAAAGCAAGGCAAATAATAATTTATTGTAAGGAATTGTACGTGATTCACGTTATGACTATCGTAAAAATACGAGATGTTTAAGACAAGAAGGCCAGTATTTTAATGGAGTATTATTACGTACTAGGTGGAAAGCCCGTCCACGGACGGGTACCTACCCAGTGGATCCCTATTTTAGCAGTATTAATAAATAATTAATACCGTTCTAGTGAACGCCGAATCTGACAGAGACATAACAATAAATTATAGGACTTCAAATATTCGTAACATTTTGGAATAATCTACTGATTATTAAAGGTGTCTATTAGCGGTGCATTCCTACAAAACATAACCATTTTAAAGTAATTTTATTGGATAAAACTTATAACAAATCAATATTTTAAAGAGTTCTTTGTTGTGCTTACCTTTGATGAATTACCAACGCAACTTTCAATCAGTAGGCTTTGATATGAACTTGCTGTAGAGCTTACGTTTGTTGAAGAACTTGTAGTGGTTGTTCTTCTCCAAATAAGCGACTAGTAATCTGGGAGCTTCAGCATCAGGTTGCTGTTTTATTTGTGTTTTAAGGGGTTATGAATTTAATCTCTTTCTAGAACTTCTTGTCATGCTTTTGACTAATTTAACAAAATCGTGATTATGATCAGGTTTCTTGATAATAAATAAAGGAAACAATCCGATGCATATCTATGAGCTACACGGAGGAAAAGCTTTCTCGCAGATTATTATATTGGATAATCAACGGTAGGTATTTCGCTTTTGTTAAAAATCCTCAGGTGAATTTCATATGCATAAAATTATAACCATAATTATTTTTTGAAATTTTTACACAAATATTTACATAGCATTAAAATCTACTAATTTTGTATGGTTCATTTTTTAAAACAATTATCTTGATTAATTTATAATCAGACTTGAAGCAATGTGCGAGAAATGCGATATTGTAAATACTACATAATAAATTATTATTATTATTATGAATATTTTAATTGCTGCTGTAAATGAAAAGAAAACCGTTTAATCATAATATATCATCGTTTAATACAAAGCAGGGTGATTTGTAATTTGTTATGCTTAGGTATTCAATTAATGATTGCAATTAATCGAATTTCAAATTAAAAAGTAGAATAAACTGTTGAGATAAATTATGTGTTTATTATGAATGGTTTTGCAGTTTAATGAATTAATTAAAAAGATTTCACTATTTTAGTATAATCTAGACTAGAAGTTCCTTTTTTTACAAATATTGTTATTGTTTAAAAAAAATTGATGAATGTTCAAATAATAAACTGTAAAAAAATATACCTATACAATAACATAAAATTTGCAAGTTAATTCAAACGCAATAAAATCAAATTATATGTTTCTAGCTACATATCTATTTACTATAACAGAACTATTTATACTACATAAAAGCTTGTGAAGATACAATTGATTTTTATTGCGCTTTTTATTAGTTGGAAGCTTATGAATATACAGGATGTCCAAATAACCAATACAAGCTTTTTAATACTATACTGTACGAATAGTGAAAAACAACTTTATAAAACAGATGTTATTAGTTTAATTAATAGCCGAGATTTAAATATTTAATAAACTTGTTGTGGTGTAAGCTGTGCTTTGAAATTAACTTGACATTTAATTTCCAAACGCCATCTGTCATCTGTTGAACTGTGAAAGTTAGCGTGTCGCGTGTAAATAATAAAATAATTTAATTTAAGCTAACTATTTTAGTGTTACATGTTGTTTTTACAACTCGGCAAAGTGTGCTACTGGGAAGGGGATGGATCTCTCTTTTCTTTGCTGCAAATTTAAGCCAAAAATGCCATACTTTTCACCCAATCACAACATGTTTTTGACCCCGGTTGCGAGAGAGAAAAATGCTAAGTTCTGACAAGAACCTAAGGCGCCGCCGCCGGCTCAATTTTCAGTCAATTACCACCCCGGTTATGAGAGAAAGTAAGGAATGTTAATATGCCTACCTAACCTAACTAATTACACCGAGTTAAAATGTGGGCTAGAACAGGGGTATCAAACTCATTCCGGCCGCGGGCCACTTCCTGGCAAGCAAATACAAGCACAAGAAGACATGATGGAACCTGTGAAAAGCTGGTTTTCCAACCAAAGAGAAACATTTATTTTAAAGGCTTAGAGGCACTACAAGTTCGCTGTGAAAAGTATGTTGAGTTAAGGGAAACTATTTAAGTTAAGTTAAGGGAAGTTCTCGTTGCTTAAAGGTAGGTTAACCCAATAATTCAAGAAATCTAATCTGAATTACCAAAGTTCATTTGGAACGTAAAAATATACGCGGCAGGCTAGGAAATTAGAGCGATCTTAAAATTGAATGTAGACTCCGTAGTTCGAACTACGCACAATTTGACCTTGGTTCGACCAATCAGGTTACCTCATTGGTTGGGAACACTGCTTTCAGTTCGAACTAACTAAAAGCATGTATTCACCCGTACGGTAAATTTAAAACCGAGCATAACAACTTCATAATGTTCTTCTTCCTTTTCTAGAAGCAATTCTCTAGAGAATTCTCTTCTAGTAGGCCTTAAAAAGCCTTTATTTCCCAACATTTGTGTCGTTTCCTTGACAGTGTAAAAGCCGGTTTGCACTATCTGATTTCTCATCTGACTTAAGTCATATGAAAAGTCATGGCTAAAATCATACCATCTTAAAAGCCAATCATAATGTATATAATGCTATAATATCAAAAATCATATAGTCTGAACTCTGAACTCTGAACGTAAAGATATTTCTCATATTATGAGAAGTCATATTATGACAAGTCAGATGAGAAATCAGATAGTGTGAACCGGGTTTCAGAAACTATGACCATAAGTATAAATAAATATTTTACATCCATTAAATGGCTTGCTAGACTGGCCTCCAAATATTCATGTATCTTGGTTTCTTATATTAATGATGGCAATCCATTAACCTAAAATGATCACCGGCTTAACGTGCCTTCCGAAGCACGAAGACTAATCATAAGAAAGTTTGACCCCTCCTCGGATTTGAACCCTGTACCTCGAATTCACAGTTGATTGTGTTAGCTTCAAGACAAATACTGCATTATATACCTCGTAATATGTAGTTCTTTTTTTTTCTATTATAATAATAGTTTTAAATTCTAGTAAAAATATTGGAATGCATTGAATACTTTCCGAACTTCTTCTTCTTCTTCTTCTTGGTCGTTTTGCCCGAATTCGGACGTCGTGACAGCATTCATGATGACTGATGAGCAATTGCTTATCATTTTTGCGAATACTGCTTTCTTGGGACATAGTACGTATACAGTAGGGG
This sequence comes from Rhagonycha lutea, assembly GCA_958510855.1. Taxonomy (NCBI): domain Eukaryota; kingdom Metazoa; phylum Arthropoda; class Insecta; order Coleoptera; family Cantharidae; genus Rhagonycha; species Rhagonycha lutea. Next base: position 12,239,344 of record OY294040.1, on the reverse strand, counting down.
TCCCCCTCCTTTCTGTATAAGAGGAGGCCAGAATAAAGTTTTTACCTTATCCGGAATCGAACCGGGCATTTCGTGTCAACAGTCAACGTACTTCACTGTTATGCTCCGACCGCTCTATTCCGAACTTACCTGATGGAATGAAATTTAAATAAATTATTAGGTAATAATTTTAATTGAAATGGAACACTTTAATCGGTAATACATCAAAATATAAAAAATTATGTAAATCAAATTATTATGCACTATTCGAATGATAAATTATTAACAGTAAATAAATAATTTGTCAAAAATTGCTTTTAAAAATGGTATATTTATTATTTACTAAGTTTAGTGCCGTACTAACATTGTTTTATTTTTATTTTAAAAAGCTTTGAAATATTGATTTGATTTGCCAATGCAATTGCAATAATTTTAGTATAGTAAATTTTCAATGTTTATAAAAGAAATTAATTATATAAAATTACCTTAATTTCTTAATTAAAAAGTGAACAAAGTAATTATTCAGTATATAATATACTACCAAAAAATATGTAAATAAATATGGTAAAATAAATAAAACTATTATATAAATTATATTACGGTAGTGGGTGTCCTGTCATTTTTCCGAAATTTTTTGGCCGAACTCAAATGAGTTCTAAATAGCCGACAGTTTTTCACCGATATATCATTTGGCCGACAAAACATTTGATCGACAACAAATTGGCCAATAACTAGGAATAGTTAATTCAATGGAGGTTTTGTGAATTGCCCTCCTAACTTAACCATAAAGCAGTAACCTGCCTTCCGAGCAAAAAGGTTTCCAGTAATATCAAAAATGTTAACTTCCCTCCAAACTACACCATATTATTATTTAATTAATATATTCCATAATTTACTATGCCAGTAAATATTTATTCGAGCAAAATCAGGAGGAGGAGAGAAACCGTTACGATTATGTTGTAGTTCTGAATGTATTTTAATCATTTCATACAAATATTGTAGATAATCCTATTATTTTTATATTTGTTTTATATTATTTTTGATAATCCCGTTCAGTGGCTTTACCAGTGTGCGCGGTGTGCGAATGAACACGGCCGGTAATATATTAGGGGCCCGAGGCAATGAAAAGTAAAAAATTCTTAAACAATGGTAAAAAGCGCCGATGTAAGCCGGAAACGGACAATTCGGCAACGGAAATCCACCGGTCGAGCTTAGGTTAGTGTTAGGAAAAAATGATTTTTTAATGAAGGGACTGTTAAAAGAGAGATCCGCCGGTGCCGAGTTGTTGTACACCCTTCCCTGTCCTGGGGGCGGTATTCCCAATAAATTTTCTCCTGGACCTTCTGATGGTTTGCGTTTTGCGAAAGATAGAAAGTGCGCTTAAGAACTGGAGGGTCTGTGAGTATTTCCGTAAGGAAGCAACAAACAATATTTTCAAGACCAAATAAATAGTTTTTTTCTTTTGTATATTTTAGCTTTGATCAATTCTCGTACCTAATTATTAAAAGCAAATATCGTTGCCATGGTTACCGATGATTCTCTTCAAACTTGGCATATGGAACCATTGTAGGGCCAAGTGGGTTTGGGGGTCTGGATTTATTGCAGAGAGTAAGATAAACTCACACGCAATTAGGCCTATAATTCGGACCTATTGTACTACTTCTGGTTTTCAGCTTCACCCCGATCCTGTCACTCCTCAAGCCACTCCAGCTGGGCTTGGGGGTATAAAACATTCCGTTCCGTTTTCCGGAACATTCCGGAGAATTCCGTTTATTATGTAAGCAACAAGAAGACAATTCAAGAATTAAACTTGCTTGGTTATCAATTTTAAAAAGTCGGCTTGTTGCTTATTATGTATACCTGGGGGTATTCCCCCCCAGACCCCCCGGTTTCAAGCCCATTTCAGGGGAATAGATTAGTGTTGGTTTAACAATGTTTTAATTGAGCTTTTAATAAATTGATAATACTTAATTTTATCTCATTTTGAAGTGTTTATCAATTTTCTAGGGTGGATAAGCCCACTAAATACTCTAAAATGTGAAGAAATGATTATGCAATCTAGGGTCTGGGGAGGTATGGACAATGGCGTAAATAACGGGGGGGTCCCTTAAACTGTATTATTTTGGGACCAAATTTTGTTTTTAAATCGCACACCTCTAAATCGAGGGGCCCGTCAAAGCTTTTACTTCCCAGGTCTAAAATTTGAAGTTACGCCACTGATCCCGTTATTCTACCAATAATTATATTGACAACGAATTTAAAAATGCCGTTTGAAACGGTTAAGAACAGGATATTTTTTGAAATATAAATTATTACAACAAATTTTTTTTAAATTTTAATAGGTATCTAACTTCCTTATGCATCCGGTCAATAACATCAATAATAATTTCAGTGGTAAGAAATCATTTCTATAGTACCTACTTTTGACATTGTATTTCATCATTATTTCTAAATATTCTTTAGTCCTTTTTTTATTTAAAATTTTGCTTTTCTGGAAGTAAACTTTTTCAATAAAAGAATTTTTTTTAATTTCAATTAATTTCATAATTTTAATTTCCATTTCTTACTATTACTTTCTTTACTTCCTCCAGTTAATTTGATTTTTTTATCGAGTGACGTAAGTTGACGAAGTAAATGATTTCTCTTGACCTTATAAAACATATTTTGAATTCGTGATGAATGGAGTTTTCAAAAAAGGAACTTTATCATTCATAATCGGAAGAAACCGAATATTCCTCTTTTGACTAATGGCGAAGGAATAATGATAACATTATATTTTGATCGAATTCTACATCATGCAATCCTGAAAAATCGGTAATGAAAAGTTTAATCATCTCTTCGAATTTTCCTTTAATTGACAAATTTTCTCAATTTATTACACAGAACCGCCTTTTACACGTTCAATGAATTTCTTTCCAATAGTTGCACATCAGTTAAAAAATCTTAGTGACAAATTCGTGTTTCTACTGTTCTGAACTTGGCTCTAACTCGTGAATTTTCACACCACTTTAACTTTATATTGCGTTTATAGCTTTGTATTGTGGAAATTGTATTACACGAATAACCGTTTATGTTATTACGTTATTTTATAAAATATTATCATCGGATGTTTTACTGTAGGAAATATGTTTAAATATGTGAATATTTTTGTTTTAGACGGATTGAATAATAATTATAATAAAATAGAACCAGTAAATATTTTTTTGTTGGATAAATTGTACTTTCAAACATCAGAATTGGAAGCCTTTCCCGATGGATACGTAAAAATAAATTATATGGGTAGCAATACTCGACTTACAACTAAAAATGTTATTTCATTGTGAAGCAATTTCAGTACCATAAACTTTTACATTAAGCTTCCAAATATTCTTTTTCCCTGGATGAGTAGTTTTATGTTGATAGATGAAAATTTTATTTCATTCAACCATTTTCGTTTTACAAGAAAATTGCACGAAACGTAAAACATAAATAATACTATCGTCACAATTTCCTCTCAGCTTTGCTCCAGTTTATACGATATCTAACAAAATTTTTCTGTCAATTAACGACAACTTAGTTTAATGAAATCGTCTTTCAAGTGATTTACTTTGAAGTTTGTGATGTAATCTAAATTAAACACTTAAATGTTGTTCAAAGTTGGGATAACAAGAATCACTTAAATTTTCTTGATGTAATAATTTTAATGTTTCTCGTAATTGAAATTTGTTGGCAAATCAATGAACAAGTTTAGACAGTTTGCAAGTTAAATATTTGATAGAAGTCGGCTGTGTGGCTGAACGTTATTTGTAATGGTGGTATAGAAGAGATGGCCCATCGGAGTTGGGTCAGTTCTCAAGGGATTTATAGCGCCGTGACTATCCGGGAATTCCATTATACCAAAAGTACACAATCCAGCGGTCACTACAAATCAAGAAGTTTGCTTAACTTTGATTGAATCGAATTCAACTCAATATTCATAATTTCTTGCTGAGTTTTCTTTACTATCTTATAACACTCGAAAACTCAATCAGTACTTCACAGTAATATGCAAACATGGTAGCGAGAAGTGAATAACAAAATCCAATCAATCAGAAAATAATTTAAACAAAAACGCGTCACATAGAGAATCATAGCTCTGAATGCAATAAATATTTAAATTCTAATTCAATATGGCATAGCTCATCAATTGAATTGTTAAATGGGACAGCTCCCCGACTATAATACGTTTTTGCATTCAGAGCTACGAGTCTTCTATGCTAGTATTTGATCGAAATATTTTTAAATTACTTTTAGCTTGTTTACTGATTACGGAAGAGTGGGAGGAATGGGAATACAGATCCTAAAATTTAAAGGTCACGTATTGATGGATTTAACCAATTTTACATCCGTTTAATTCAATATTTTAGTGTGAATTATGAGTTAATTTTTCACCATTGTTTTTGCTTTGCGGACCGTAATATTCCCGTAAATGTTACCCGACATTTACATCAGTTGCATATAGTAGAGTAAATTTTATCCTTAGTGACTGGGTAGAAACAAAAACCAGCGTAGTAAATGTGGAGAAGGAGCATGCCAGTGCAGTAGTAAATTTCAGTTATTTCTGACAGATAAATATATTGTGGTGATATTTCCACATTAGAGGGTGTAAACGAGCAGATAAGAGAGTAATTTTATTTAATTTAATTTTTAATTCAGTAGTCAGTCTATACGACTAACAAAAAAATAAGATTTGCATCAAAAACAAAAACCATCCCATGTAACAATTAATTGCACATGAGACACAATTTAAGTTTATTTGTGAGATGCGGAAGTTTTGTAACACCCTGTGACTACTTTTTAAATTTAATAACAGCCGCGGTTTTCTGTAAAACATAAGGTGAAAGTGTTAATATCAGTTTGGTGCGCGAGCAATTAACAACGTTGCGTTACCTGCTAGTAAGACCATTTTGGTTGCCAGCAACAAGATCCCCACCACAAAAGCAAATTTTGAATTTTGGAAAAGGAACGAGAGACACGGCAGTTCCCGGGTGAAGCTCAAGTAGAGAGGAGTTCTTGGGGAGACGTCGTTCGAGAAAGAATAAAATTCTCGATAAAATCCCAATTAAGGAACTCAATTGCGATTCTTTGGTATAAAAAGACCAAAGCATTAATTTACTTAATTAAACCGAAGTAAATGAATTTACAAAATTCGAGTATTTGATAAAAGTTGTGTATCGTGAACGTGGCGAATCGGAAATCAACTTCACATTTGGTGACTTTTTTTGTATTTGGAATACTGGCAAACGTGTGAAGCATTCACAGCTTTGGACAGGTTGAAACAGCTGGCGGCTACTGGCACGAGTTTCGACGCATGCATCTGGCAACACACGGAGTTTAGTGGAATGTAACAAATGTGCGATAAGGTACAAAATTTATTTTTTATTTTTAATTAATCTAAATTCTGAATCAACGATTTGTGTTGATTTTAGATTGATTAAAGGACTTTGTTGATTTTAATGATTATAATTTGTTTACATGATTACACAAAATAATGAAATATCCAAATTTAGCTCCTAAATACAAGGATTTAAATGTAATTTGGATGCTTTAATTATTGCACAAAGATAACACATTGGTTTTAGACAAAATTGTTGTCCAATTTAATTTGATGCAAATTTTTACTGTTTTCTTTTACCATTAATAAATAATTGATGTCTACGATAAATCACCTCTTATTTTGTCTGTTGAACTCATCAACTTTTTCTCTTCGAAAAACCCTACTACGGCGTAGGTAAATTAGGGGTAGTTGGCACCTGCACGTGGGGCTAAATAGGGGTTGTAATAACATCTATTGGCGCACGAACGTTGGGGCTGTAATAGACGAAATTAGGGGTAGTTAGATAAAAATTTGAAAATAGAAATCAAAAATTTGAAAATTAAAAATTTTAAATTTTTAATAAAATTGATTCTAATGTGTTAGAGAGAGCGCATTTGTTAAATTTAAAGGATAGGAACACGTGAATTTATTCAAACCACGAAATAAAAGGTCAATAAAATTGCAGCTGCGAAATTTTAACATTGATAAATTGAACAAAACAAAAATTTGAGGAACACATGCTCAAAAGTTCAACATTTCTGAGGCCAAGTGGATGAATTTAAAATAAAATAATTTTGCACATTTAAATTTAAAATAAAATTTTTAAAAATGGGTGATAACGGTAAAAATAATACAGGTGTACCAGATTTAAACGCACCAATTATAGACACAGGGTTAATCCAGGGTTTTGAAGACACAGGTACTGAGACTCAACTCACACAGGGTACACTTTTGGGAGATGCATCCCAAATTTCAGATACAACTCCGGAAGTTCCGATAGCTACTAGTACACCAGTAGCAGGTTTGCCACAAGCACAAATAATTCCAACTCCAAGTATGGACATGGGAGCTTTTTGGGCCGCTATGAAAAAAGAATTGAGGGAAAACACCCAAGACATAAAAAAAGAATTTGGGGACCTCAACAATAAATTCGGGAGCCTCAGTAATGAATTCGGGGACATCAAAACAAAACTGGGGGAAAACACCCTAGACCTTAACAATAAATTCGAGGATCTCAACAATAAACTGGGGGAAAACACTCTAGAAATCAAAATAATAAAGGAAAACACCTTGGACATAAATAATAGATTTGAAGCCCTTGATAAGAAATTAAGCGACGAGATTAAAAACGTTGAGGTTAAATTAAATAAAAAAATGGATGAAATTCTGGTTCGAAAATTTTGTAATTTGGATTCTGAAGCAAAAGAAGACAAATTAATAGAATCCGTATTAAGCGAGGGGGTAGATACCCTGGTGAAAGAAGCAGATGTCACAGGCGACATTGAACTTAAAGAAGTCCTGGAGGAAGAGATTGAAAGTGAAACGGAAGCTAAAGTCAACAAAACGGAAGAATTTAAATTTGAAGAAATTATCAAGGAAGAGCAAAATAAAATTTTAAAAGAAGATGAAGAGATCGAAGTTATCGCGAGCGAGAGGGTAGCAACCCTGATGAAAGAAGATGTCGCAGGCGACATTGGTAATGAAGTCCTGGAAGTTTTACCAAATGAGGGGGTAGAAACCCAAGAAGAAATTAAAATTGAAAGATGTGGTGTAGGCACCACTATTAAAAAAGTCCTGAGTTATTCGAGACGACAAGTAAGGAGAAGAAAATGGAAAAAATTGAAAAACAAAAGAAGATTTCGTTGGCAAAATAAACAACAAAAATGTAGTGAAATAAAAATAAAAGTTAATTCGAGTAAGTTGAATGAGGAAGTGGAAAGTGCTCCAAATTCTGAAAGGGATGATGATTTAGAAGAGGTCGTTGCTGACGAAGACGCCATTCCAGCGAGTAAAGCGTTATGGTTCTTCCAAATTGGACAAATTATTAACAAAAGGAAAATTTCGAAAATGAGAAAAATTTTTGGAGGTCTTCAAATAAGGAAGAGGAAAGAAGGGGTAGTGAAGATGCAGGAGGCTTCTTTGGAGAAGTGGGGGTATCGTAGAAGTCGTTGGAAAGCCACCGATAAAGACGACCCACCCCAATAAATCAAGAAGTATGGGAAAAGGAAAATTGATGACAACCTGCATGGAAATGGATAGTGTAAATAAACAATAAGTGTAAATAATAGTTAATAAGGACATGTAAATTTGATTATAATTAAACGCGAATCGTCACCAAGGAGAAGAAATTTAAATCATGAGAAAATTAAAGAAATTAAAATTAAATAATTTAATAATTAACAAAAAATTTAAATCAGCACACGAGAAAATTTTTAAAATGATTACAAATTTAAAATGAGGTGAAATTAATAGCAAATTTTAGAAAACAGATTTTGAAGCAAAGGCAAGTTATAAATTTTTGAAAATTTTGAAGAAAGTTTGGAAAGGAAACAGGTTTTCCACCTGAAAGTTAATGAAAATTATTATGGATGAACAAATTAAAACAGTCGACTATAGAGATTTTTGAAAGCGTATTATGCAATATTTTGATGATTTTGGAGATGTAATTAGTTAATTTGAAAGGATTTGTCGCTATAACGCGAATATTTGAAATTATTATGAGATAAATTGGATTTAAATTGTTAGGGAGCCACTTCAATTGAATGCTACCCGCTATTAGTTTGCGAGATTTGTTGAAATGAGATTATGAAGATTTTAGTATTGATTATGAATTATAGAAAAGTTATAGCGAAGGATTTTAGTACAGTGATATTGGTTAGATTGAAATTATAAGAAAAGTTTTATGCAAGTACGCGAATTGAAATTGTTGATGGTTCATCGAAGGAAAATTTGAAGATAAGAAAAAGTTTTTGAAGAAAATTTAAAGAAGAAAGATTTGCTGAAAGTTTTAAATGAAGTTGGTCGAGTCACCAAGATTTAAGAAGATAGGGGGTAGTTTAATTTTGTGCGCAGGAGCTTTGATAGATTTAAAAATTTTGATTAGAATGATAAGGGTTGGTGACGATAGCGAGATTTTTTAATAGAAGGGATGATATTATTTTTAGAAATTTGATTTGAAAGGTTTTATTTCAAGTAGGATTAAGATGTAAATTTGATAGCTGTTGAAAATTTAAGTGGGTGTGAAATTTTGATAATTTTGGGACGCAAATCATGGGCAAACCACAGCTTAGATGTTGGAATAAGATAATGTTGAAACCCACGTGTTTTATAGAATTTACGAAGGGGTCTGTCCTAAGTTACAACTTTAGAAGGGAGTTTGCATCCATTAAAAATTTTAGGGGATGATTTCACTTACGTGAATCATTGAAGGGAGAGTTTGTTTTTGATTTTATTATTGTAGATTTGACATGATTAAGGCTGAAACTTGTTGTGAGGTGGATGGTATTCAAAATATCACCTCTATTTTGTGTAAGAAATGCCAACAAGCCGCACTTATTTTGGGAAAACGTTTGCTGATGGCATTGATTACAAGGGGGTAGATGTGGTGATATTTCCACATTAGAGGGTGTAAACGAGCAGATAAGAGAGTAATTTTATTTAATTTAATTTTTAATTCAGTAGTCAGTCTATACGACTAACAAAAAAATAAGATTTGCATCAAAAACAAAAACCATCCCATGTAACAATTAATTGCACATGAGACACAATTTAAGTTTATTTGTGAGATGCGGAAGTTTTGTAACACCCTGTGACTACTTTTTAAATTTAATAACAGCCGCGGTTTTCTGTAAAACATAAGGTGAAAGTGTTAATATCAGTTTGGTGCGCGAGCAATTAACAACGTTGCGTTACCTGCTAGTAAGACCATTTTGGTTGCCAGCAACAAGATCCCCACCACAAAAGCAAATTTTGAATTTTGGAAAAGGAACGAGAGACACGGCAGTTCCCGGGTGAAGCTCAAGTAGAGAGGAGTTCTTGGGGAGACGTCGTTCGAGAAAGAATAAAATTCTCGATAAAATCCCAATTAAGGAACTCAATTGCGATTCTTTGGTATAAAAAGACCAAAGCATTAATTTACTTAATTAAACCGAAGTAAATGAATTTACAAAATTCGAGTATTTGATAAAAGTTGTGTATCGTGAACGTGGCGAATCGGAAATCAACTTCACATTTGGTGACTTTTTTTGTATTTGGAATACTGGCAAACGTGTGAAGCATTCACAGCTTTGGACAGGTTGAAACAGCTGGCGACTACTGGCACGAGTTTCGACGCATGCATCTGGCAACACACGGAGTTTAGTGGAATGTAACAAATGTGCGATAAGGTACAAAATTTATTTTTTATTTTTAATTAATCTAAATTCTGAATCAACGATTTGTGTTGATTTTAGATTGATTAAAGGACTTTGTTGATTTTAATGATTATAATTTGTTTACATGATTACACCAAATAATGAAATATCCAAATTTAGCTCCTAAATACAAGGATTTAAATGTAATTTGGATGCTTTAATTATTGCACAAAGATAACACATTGGTTTTAGACAAAATTGTTGTCCAATTTAATTTGATGCAAATTTTTACTGTTTTCTTTTACCATTAAATAACTGATGTCTGCTATAAATTACTGCCTTTTCATTTCGTCTCTTTTAATTAATTGATAGGCACCGTAAGTGGGGCTTTATTGGGTTCAATTAGGCATAACTTTTTGGCATCCTTTAACGCGGAGCTGTAGTAGATAAATTAGGGGTTGTTAAGTGCAACTTTTGATATCCCTTAACTTTACAACGAATTGCCCTCTTATTTCGTCTACTGAATCTACTGACTCTGAGGAAGAGAAAAACTCTACTCCGATAATACACTAGCTTTATAGGGGCCTTTGTGGGGTGATTATTCATTAAGGGATGAATATCATAACAATATTTCAATTTTATTATTAGTGTAGAATAACTTAATTATACAAATTGATTTGAAAGAAAAACAAAGATAAAAATATATAAGATATAAAACTAAAAACATAACAATAACCTTTTACTAACATAGTATAGTAGGAGGGTTATGAACGCTAAAATTTAACACCCCCTGCATGCAAACATGGACTCTTCCTGACGAATATTCGTTTCTGCACATTAACCACTCCCAACCACTAAGGAAAAACAAGCTCTATTATGTGCGCAAGTTTTGATGGTCTTCCGACCACAGTCTGCTGTTTACGTTTATGGGTTTGTCTGTTGTCCTCCAAGAACCATGGTATCATCATCAGCTTCCGTCTTGTTTGGATGAGCTGAGTTAATTATTTTTGAGAATTTCTTTCCATCAAGATGGGTTGTGTTATTGCTACTTGTTTTTTTTTACATCAACAACTGCTCACTCAGCAGTTCTGGTACATCTAGTGCAGTGTTTATTGCGTATTTCCGGTCAGATGCTACACTGCTTATCTGGAACAAGTGTAACCATTGGTCATCTTTCAAAGCCGCACGTCAACTAAATACAATTGGAAGAAGTTAGTGTCATTTTATATTTTGTAAGCTTATGAGAACTCTATGTAAGTGAATTGTATTTTTCCAATTTGTGTATATTGACAAATCTTAAAAAGAAATTTCAAGAATATAGGTGTGATATTAGTAGTATGTGTTTGTAAAATATAAATTTAACAAAAACTTAACTGAATGTTAAAATATTAGCATTTTAACTTCAAGCAAAGAACACAATACGAGAAATTTTATTTAAAAAACACTTTAAAAACGTCTTTTATTCGAAATGACAAAGTAGAACCAGAAAATAGTTTGAAAATATGACAAAGAATGCAAATATGGGGGGGGTGCAAAAACGTGGAGTTTTTACGAAAAAGTTGAAAAATATAGCAAATTTTAAGTAAAAATTAATGTTATTGCGATATAAAGATCTTTATTTCAAGGTTATTTCCCATCATCAGTCGCAACTAATCCGATAAAAAGAAACAAAAATGAAAAAATTGATCGGAAAAATAATAATCGAAACAAAAATGTGAAAAAAATTTTGAAAAATTCAAAAAATTGAAAACTAAGAAACAACTGAACTTAAATCAACGATTATAATAATTTAAAAAACACTTTTTTAATTTTAAATAAAAGGTTTTTTTTTTTAATTTTTAATTTTTTATTTTTAATTTTTTAGTCATGTTTGTCAAATACAGCTCCTGCTTCATCCTATCAGAATTCCTCTGGTATGTGTTTTTGATGATTGATGCTTCACTCTGTATACATCATTAAAACAAAAAATTTCACCCTGAATGCGGTCCTTAAAAATGCGAATGCGATTTAGTGATGTAACAAGGATGTAACTTTTCACCCTGTATGGTAAAACTGTACAATGCGCAGCCACGCATGCGCTTTATTATTTTCAGTTTTTTCCCGATTTTTCGCTTATTTCGCGGAATTTTGGGACACAAAATTAATATATGAAAATTCGCTGCAAGTGAAAGCTATGTTCCAAATTTCAGCTCTCTAGGACTTCGGGAAGTTGGTTAAAAACGGCCTCGAAAAAGTCGAAGGGACGGACGACGGACAACACTCACACCAAGTTAAAAAAGCTTTTAATTAATAATAATAATTAATAATAATAATAAAAATAAAAAATAACTAAAATTTTTGAAATTTGAATTTTTGAAATTTTTGAAATTCAAATTTATATTTTTGAAGTCATGTTGGTACTGTGTACACCATGCTTCTCCATTGTCAGTGACAATTTTAGTTATTTTAATTTTGTAACCTTCATTTCGTTTTGAACTCCTCGTGCGGATGGAAGATGGAACCTTTAAAATATATATTATCCAAGTGGTAAGCTTTTTAAAATTAATTTTCTGTAGTATTATAATCGTTGATTTAATTTCAGTTGTTTCTTAGTTTTCATTTTTTTGAATTCAAAATTTTTTTCACATTTTTGCTTCGATTATTATTTTTCCGATCAATTTTTTCATTTCTGTTTCTTTTTATCGGTTTAGTTGCGACTGATGATGGGAAATAACCTTGAAATAAAGATCTTTATATCGCAGTAACATTAATTTTTACTTAAAATTTGCTATATTTTTCAACTTTTTCGTAAAAACTCCACGTTTTTGCACCCCCCTTATATTTGCATTCTTTGTCATATTTTCAAACTATTTTCTGGTTCTACTTTGTCATTTGGAATAAAAGACGTTTTTAAAGTGTTTTTTAAATAAAATTTCTCGTATTGTGTTCTTTGCTTAAAGTTAAAATCCTAATATTTTAACATTCAGTTAAGTTTTTGTTAATAGTTATAGTTTAAAATTTAAAAAAATGAAAAGGCATTCCAATGCGTTTTTTTATTTTTACTTTACTTTTCATTGTTTGTAGATAGTTATACAGACAAGTAAGGACTAGGTTCCACTTACTCCACAGTGCGGGCTAAGTGAAACAAAAGACTTGACGTAAATTTTCTACCACAAAATAATTTTTAAGTTACGATTTTCTGGTTTACGTTCACTGCACCATACTACAGCTCCACCAAGCTTAGAAAGGACGCGGCAAATATGCCAACTAATTTGATAAAAATTTGAATGAACCAATGAACGTTGAGTTATTTCTCAAGTACATTCTGTTGTAAAAGTTTTGCGTATGTTTTTTGACAATAATTTATGGATTTTAAATATTCGCGCAGAGAAACTTCTTCATTTGAGTGTACATTTTTAATTTTAGCAGCGCCTGACACGCCCCTAAAGTCTGTTCTAACGTTGGTGGAGCTGTATGCACGTCTATGATTGAGCACGTAAACTGAGCTTTATTTTAAATTCGTACAAAATAAAATTTAAACATGCGCATTCAATTGTTGTTGGTTTACAAAAATTTGTGGTTTTAATATCAAGTTGTTAATAAGAATGTTGTAAATAATGAATTTAATCGGTTGAACAATCACCAATAACTTATCAATCTTTAAATTAGTGAAGAAAGTATATTAACTTGGAATATGCCAAAGAAGACTGAACAAATGTTGGGCAGTTATTATTTTGTTATTGTGGGTCATTGTGATAATCCCATTTTCGAAATGGAATTCACCAACAGCAAAGAACCCAAGGTTTGCCTCTTACAAATTTTAGGTTATGTTCTCATGGTTTTTGTTTTTCAGAAGGACGACCATCGACATTTAAACCAATTTATAGCACACGCCGCGTTAGATTTAATTGACGAACATAAATGGAAAACTCAAAATATGTATTTAAAGTCTGTCGATAAATTTAATCAGTGGTATGTTTCTGCTTTTGTTACAGCCAGTCTAACACGATTTGTGATTGTACATGATAACAAAAATGAAGATGGAATTAAGAGTTTCTTTAGTGATATGTATGATGTGTATATAAAACATTGTATGAATCCTTTTTATCAAGAAGATACGCCCATCAAATCCAATTCTTTTGAAAGGAAATGTCTCTTGTTCGGTAAAAAATATTTAACTGCTTAATTTAATTTATTATGATTAGAATAAGATTGAACTAGAATAAAAGTTGTAATTATGTATCGAAATAAATTAATGGTCCTGGTATCTATAGAAGAATTTTTATAAATATTTTCTTTATTATCAAAATAAATATCAGGTAACATTAAATATAATAATGACTATATCACTTAAAAATACTTTATATGATTATATACAACTCAATTTGTGACTGAGTTAGGTCCTATAGTTTTCATCAACTTATAACAATCCTGTAAACGTTTTTTATCTCCAATTTTCTCCAAAGTTTTTGCAGCTTCAGCTAACATACCAGCTCGTTCGCCTGGTGAAGAGAGTAACTGTCCTGGTAAGTACCGACAAGCCATATATAATGCAGTTGCATGTTGTCTGTCTCCACCCACTTCTTGTTGATTTTTATCTACAAGCAACAATAGATTATAATAGTGTAACAGATATGCAAAACTGTATGGAAGTTTTGGAAACAGTAAATGTAGTTCAAAAGATTAACAGATGATGCTATTACATCAGGTGTTTCCAAAACTAAGTAAGTTTGGAACAAATTTATTAAAAAATGATTTACATTTAAAAAAATTTCGATGTCATTACTCTGAAACAAATGACGGTAAAAAATTAAATTTTTGCAACGAATATCCATTACCTACATACACTTGGGTACAAATAAATCGACTTATTACGAGTTACTTTTGTTTTCAGTTTTTTTGGGATATTAGGAGCCTTTCAAACAACCTAAATATCTGAAAAAATGTATCTAAAATCCAATGTGTAAAGTGGGTCGATTTATTTGCACCCAAGTGTATTTTGCGAAATTGAGTTATGCATCCAATTTTATACTATTCAGGTAGAAAAAAAATAAAAGATCTAAAGATTCTTTCCAAAAAACATTTGTTAAAATTAAATTAATTATATTGCAAATGTGTACCTTTAGCACAAAGCATAATGGATGATTTTGAATATCTCTGTCTGAGACTTCGGTCAAGTAATTGCTGAGTTCGACCTGGAGCAGCACCTGCCATCATACGAGCGGTCGCTTCATATAAGAAAACTCTTGGTAAAGCAGACTGTAAAATATGCAAGTTAATTGTCATGATATTAATAAATCAGTGGGAACTACATACTGGAATATGTTGTGTTAAAGCACGTAAAGATGCCAGATCCTTTTGGAATGAAGACAGAACATAGTTGGGCACACACTTGTTACATATATCAGAGTCTGTGTTATCTTCCCATAAGAAAACCCGTGTCTCTAAGAGCCAGTCGCATACCAGTAATTGCGTCATCTAAAAGAAATGTTTTTATGTTATATTTTGAACATTTTAATCTTATAACAAAAATTTCACCACAATAAAGGTTCAAAATTACGATTTTGAGGTGGCAAGAGGAACTACTAGTTTGTACAAGTATCAGACCAAGGAAAAGTTCTCTTCTCACCATCTCTTGGCAGGCAATGCCTCTAACCACAGATAATCTGCTGTGAGAACCGTTCTCAAAATTAAGTACTAAGTATCCAAGGTACAATTTCTCAGGTGAAGATAGTCAATTAAGGGCGAGGATCACCAAAGTCAGTTAGTTTATCTTCATGCTAAATAGTTGGATATAATTGTTATCGTGTAAGTGGGACTTTGAATAAATTTTGACGTTTAATTTCCAAACGCCATCTGTTTCGAATTTAATATAAATCATTCACAAAACAGTAAGCTCAAAGTAAATTATTTTCTAATTTACACAAGATTCTACGCTAATTTCAGTTCTACAGATGGAGTTTGGAAATTAAACATCAAATTTATTCAAAGTCCCACTTACATGATAACAATTATTATTATATCCAACTATTTAGCAGGAGGATAAACTAACTGACTTTGGTGATCCTCGCCCTTATAGTAATATAAATTACAGTTTATTAATTTATGTATGTAAATTGGTACTGGGAATGGTAATATAACGAAACATTGCAAGGTACATAGGTGCTAACTAACAAGGGGACATCACAATCAGTATATCGGCAATCGAGATCCCAATGTTTTTGGTGATTTTAGGAGCCAAAAAAATTATAACTTTCTCGGCGTTTTGTCTAATATCCCTTAATTTTAAAGTTATGAATATTTGAAACTAGATATAACTGCTGTTACTATTAGCTGTTATACCAAGAAACGGTGGGAGTTTAGAGGCACAATATTTGAACAGTAATTCGTAGGTTAAAATATAAATAAAAATTTAAAAATATATTAATGTACAAGACATTTACAAAGTAAATTTTTAAATTTACCAGTATATACACTTAAAAATTACAATTAATTGTTATATTTTATATAATTTTACGAATTAGTTGAATTAAATTATAATATATTTTTTTCATTCTGACGAAGAGTGCGCAAGCACTTGAAAGCTTAAAAATATATTATAATTTAATTCAATTAATTCGTAAAAATTTTTTAAAATATAACAATAATTAATTTATTATCGCGAATTTACAACTATCTTAATTTAAAAATTGCAAATTTATTCAATTATTAAATCATTAGATACTTTGATTATTTCTGAGTAATTAATTAAAGTTTAAGAGCGAATTTAAATTTTTTGGGAAAATTTTTGTGTAATTGTTATTTAATAAGGTTCTTTTTTGTCATTTTTATGGTTTTGGGACATTGTACTATCGACCCATGCTTTAAAATCATAGTAAGTAACATTTTTATGTAATTTATATTGTAAGCAAGGGCGAATTGGCAGGGTAATTATTATTGTGAATAAGAAAGGCAAATTTTCTTTCTGTAGTGTTTTTGTAAACCAAGTTGCACTGGAGCAACACTGCACTCTTAAATAACATGCAATGCAACTACAATGCACCTCGGGCTACAAAATTGTATAAAACTCCCATTTAAAACAAAAATGAAAAAAAAAGCAGAACTTACCAAAACCAAACCATTTTGTTGTTTACAGCTGCTATAATTCAAACTGTCTTCCAATTGTAGTCCAGCAATTTCGCATTGTCTTAAAATACTTTTGCTACAACTTTTACCATCCTTCTTATAATACATGATTCTAGCAATAAAAGAAGTCAAAACGGCTTTAGGCAACGGATCCGAACTTTGCAATAAACAATTTGGAATGTTTTCAATATGCTTGTACAAACAGGCTGCCTTATCATCTTCCCCCATGAGCCAATAACTTGCAACAGCCAAAATATTAGTCCACCAGTGAGCCACTTGATCTTCAAAACCTAGGATCATGTTTTAAATATTTACAAATATTTGAAAATATTTAGGAACTCACCTTGATCAACATTGATATCAAAAACTACTGGAGCATCAGTGGTAAGATTCTCAAACAACAATTGCACATAATTTAAAACATCCGATGTCTTGGTCTTTTTATCATTTTCATTGTTACGACTACCAGGTGCGACTAGCGCCTGCAAAGCTTTTTCGATCAAATGTTCCCGGTACACCTTCATTACGTGTGATAAAGGATCAAGTTTAGTATTGAGGTTGCTGTAAATTCCGTCACTCGAATCAAAATCGTAAGAAAATTTATTACAGATGAAAAATCGATAACCGTAAGAGTTGAAAAGCCACTGCAATCGTTGAGGTAACGGATCACAAGAATTTGTTGCCGCCAATTTCGCCAAACCTAAGTAATATCTGTGTATACCTTGAAGAAAGCTCAAGTAGCTTGTTTTAATGCGAAGAGCCATGGTTACGTATATATCGGCCAAACATTCCAAAGACATTTTTGTATCTGCCACTTCAGCTAAATTAGTTGCAGTTAAGGATAAAATAAGTCCGATTATGTGATCATTTTCCATTGAATTGTTAACCAAGTGCAGTTGATTAAGATTGTGGTAAACCAACGCCAAATTGCTGTAAGATGTTAGAGCTTCTTGCCGCGTAACACTAAAATGTAATTTTAGAATGTGACTACCAAGATGTAGGGTTAAAATTTTACCTGTTAGCAAAAAAACCACCGGCGTGTTTCGATAACCACTTTCCGATCCATATGCGATGCAAGACTTGTCTAATTGATTGCCACGAGAAAGTTACAAATATCTCAAAACGACTGGTGGGTAACGACAAGCCATAAGCACGAAGACAACGACACAATTCTTGATGTGCTCTTAATTTATCGCCCTACAACAACAAAATATTACTTCTTTTAATGCTTTTTTAAACATTCGGTTGTTTAGTAGGTCAAGTAATTAAAAAATTATAGGTAATAAAATTTTATCAAATAAAATCGTAAAAGAATTTCCAATCACCTTGGATAAATAAAGATCTGCTTGTTTACGATGTGACAAAAATATTTGGGATTCTTTCGACTGTTTGGAAACAATGGGGTCGCCATAAACCAACAATTTTACAAAACATCCTCCAAAAATTAAAATATTTATCATCCACAGTAACCAAGTCGAGAAAGAGAGGTTCCATGTAGAAAATTCGTCATCTAAACAAAAATGTTTTATGTTATATGACATTTAAAAAAAGTTCAAAAAAAGTTTCTAAACTTAATTTTATACTTTCAATGATTGTGATCCAAACATACAGTAAAAACTCATATTTATTTCTTGTTAATCTTGTTAATCCATTCATGCACATCTATATAAAAGATAAATAAAAACTTTAAATGGAATTTTTTTTGCAAATGCTTGAGAAGTATTTGTCCCCTACTAAATCCTTAAAAAAAATTGGTGACTCAAAACCCCAGCACTCTGCTTGTTATTGCACCCGAGTTTATAAAATACAGATAATTATGGTTATCAAAAAACAAAACATTATATTTAAAACGTAAATTGCTTACCACTTAATAATGTTCTTCCTTTACCCAAACGATCCTGGTCATCGATCATGAACTTATTATAAACATTACCAAATGGATTAAAGCACACAACTGCAAACATGAACATACACAATCCCATTTTCGAATGATCCAGCATTCCTCTAGTTATACCCAACATTTCATCATCACTTTCCATTTTCATTTCTGTTTGATACTCAGGACTTGAAGGTAATGAATTTTCAGGTGAAAAGTTGGATATGTCGGAGTGAGGAGGTGTATCGGCTGGATCATATTTAGGTGAATCCTCAAGTTTCATCGAACCAGTAACCAACAAATCTTTTAGTGTGTTCTTCTGTGCAGCCATTTTCAAAGCCATATTTTCTTGTTTCAATTTAATGTTAGAATTTTGTAAAAAACGAATATATTCGATTGCTTTGCGTAATATTGCGGATTTGTTTAACTATAATGACAACAAAATTGGGTATAATTATAGGTCATTAAAATTTTGAGCTTACATAATAATTTAATTGACTTCAAAGTCCTCGATTAACAAAAATCATGCTGTTCAATTTAATTTCAAATTGACAAGAAAATAACTCACCTTAGCGTCGAGCCCCACAATCATATTTTTCAATTCAATAATTTTATCATTGATACTTGTCCTATATTTTCTTTCGATTGCATTGTGTGCACTCCTTTTCACCTCCTTGACCTTTGGTTCCTTATTAATTTGGGTCGAAATTCGATTAATTGCGATCTTCTTGTCAGGTTGTTCCAACACCAGAGGTATACCGGTGGCAAGTATTTGACCGCCACCGTTAACTAAGGTATGTAACGAAGTCTGATTGGATAAATTATTTGTGATTGTGTTGACATTCGTTAGAGGTGCAGTAGTGTACATGACCGTCGGTTTATTTAAAGAATCTGTATTTATGAGTTTTGTTTGCAGCAAAACCTGTTGCATTTTTTCAGCTGGAATTTGTCCCACACTTTGTATTAACACCTGTTGGGGCTTGGTCTTATTTTGTGCTGGAACCACTCTCGTCTGTTGTAGAAGCACTCTTTGATTGCCTTGCATAGACCTCACGGTGGAATATGAAATCGGGGACGCATTTTGGTTAACATTTGCAGACGAAATTATCACCGCATTAGGAAGTTGTTGATGTACAGAAAAATTAACCACATTTTCGGGTTTAACATCAACTTGCATCTCTTGTTGTAAAGGTTGCACATTGCGAAGGTTAATAACCTGAGTAGGTTGCTGCGGTTGAGGAATTGGCTGAATTTGTTGAGCAGGTTGGATGACGGGGGGGTTCACTTGGGCACTGCACAAGGTTGGATCACTACTTTGAGACCCAAAAATATTGTTCTGTAAACCTAAAATATCTAAATCGTCCAACGATGTAATAGGATCTTGCAAAAAATCCCCCTCGAAGAAGCCAGTCTTCATTAACTCGCTCTCACAGTTTGATATTATATCTTAAAAATATTGCATTCAAACATTTTCAATTTTGAAAAGAATAAACTTACCGTCAATTCCAGACAATTCGTTAAGATTAAAATCATCCACCACACCAAAACTCGTACCGCCTTTAAAGTCACTCATTTTTCTTGTTTAATTTTTCACAATTTTGGAAATTTTAAAAAAATCCTTTAATGCGTAACTCACCACATTTCATCAGCGAATCGAAACGTCAGAATCAAATCGTACGATATTACGTCAGACAACAATTATTGAATACAGAGCCATTTAGCGGTAAAAAGTGAAACTCAAATTTTATTCTAACTTTATTCCGACAGGTGGCACAATATGACACCTTTTAACTTTTAACCTTTTCAATTTTTGGTAAGAAAAATTATTGTAATTCGCAAGGTAAAGGTAGAGTTTTTTCTTTGTTCAGTTCATGACTATGAAAACCATAGAATATGAAAACGAACCTTTTACTTTGCAAAGTTCCAAACCAACAAAAATGAAGAGATCTCTTGTTTCATGTTTGTAGCAGTGCAGTGGCGTAACAAAAACCTTAGTTGGGATGAGGTTAAATTTACTACTTCTATTCACGATTTAGTAAACAGATCGTGCTACTATTGAGAAGTTTAGTGAGAAAGCTTTGACCTTGCATTCCACCAAGCTCACATGATAGGTTAATTGTTACCTTAAATAGATATTTTCGATACTGGTGCGGAAAAGTAACATTTTTCCACGCGTATCGAACAATATTTTTTCTAATAGTTTTTGAAAAAGAACCAACAACATACTTTTTATACCTAATTTAAAATAATTTTATATACTATATACGGTTGGTAGCCGTGGTAGTATTGACTACCAACCGTACTTTGGTGCACTATATTAATGATCATGATCTGTGTGATCAGTTACAAAAGAAAATAGGTTAGTGATCGCAGGTTTTTTTAAATTTGGTGCAAAGCTCAACTTTATGGAGCTGTTATTCCATGTTGCGATCGACATTGTCGAACTTTTTCTTTTCCGCACTAATTTCCCTTCTCTTTTCTCTTTCCCACACACTAGTTTTTGACACTAGTGCGGAAAAGTAATACATTTCCGCACTCTTTTGGATATCACAAAGTAAGACTTTTTCAAACACTATTAGAAAAACTAATTTAATTGTCGACTGTCACAATATTTTAACATGGCAATTTCCCTTCTATTGTGATCAATTATTATATGAGCATTGTTCATCAGTCATCACGTAATCATGGTATTATTCCAGTTAAAGATAATTTAAATAGATTGGCAACTAAATACATAATGCTATATCATAGCACATTAATCAACAAGATAAGCACGATATTAGGCGACAATCTATAATAGAGAAAGTCGTAAGGTATCTAAACCTGATCGTAGATAACCACAACAGCTTCCGTTATTGGTTAGATTGGAATGACGTAACACGAAGGTTTCCTGGCAAGGACTATAGATTTTAGATGAAGTAATTCGAAAATGACTATCGTTTGTTGACTTCCTTTTACCTAGGGCACTTCTACGTTGATATTCAACACAGTTGCCCTTTTCCTAAATTACATATTTATGCCAAACAATGCAATTATTCTAATCTCAATAATTTTCGTGAGCAGCAACCCAAATGTTACTTTCCCACTGATGCATAAGCATACCTTTGCAAAATTTAAATTTATCAAGGTTGGAACATAGCATTGTATAATATTACTTATAGATAACAATTTATGCATATTACAAGGTTGGCTTCATTTGCCAACATTTGTTTATTAAAAAGTGTCCGTTGATTACAAAAATACCAGAAGATAAGAATTTATTATGTTACCTATGCGAATTAATTTTATAACATTTTCTTATTATATTACGCATAAAACCCTAAAATACGATGGCGACCACCAATTGTAAGTTTTGCATAAGGTGGGTGTCCAAACACAAACAAAAATGTTTTATCCAAAACATTTGGGTGCGCATCCATATTTCCAGTATTCTTCTTAAAAACTTTTGCAGGTCCTGTTTTACCGATTGTAAAATTTGTGTTTATGTTAGCATAATTTCTGCTTGATTGAATTCGAAATTGTGATGTATTTGCAACGCCGGCCGTAGCTAACGCAGAGGCAGAATCTGTGATACGGGAGGGTCCGAGAAGTTTTAGGACCTGAGAACCTAAGAATAAAAAGGTCAGTAACAATGTCTTCTTCCACTTTCTAGAAGCAATTCTAAGAGAATTTTTTTCTAGTAGGCTGAAGCCTGTTATTTTCCCAACAACTGCGTCGTTTCCTCAGCAGTGTTAGAAACTTTGAGCATATAAATATTTTTACATCATTCATCGGTAGCTTGAGGTGCATGTCGCCAGCCCCCCCCCCATGAATTTTGAATCCAAAATAGTCTAAATCGTTTGTGCATCGTTTGTACCTGTTTGCGCAAAAATTTCAAAATTTCGCTGGGGGGGCTGGAGACATGCTTTTTTGAAATTTCGAATTTAAAATAGTCTAATAAATCTAAATCGCTTGTATTTGGTTTGCGGTTGTTTGTGCAAGTATTATTTTCATTTGTACCCAAATAGTTTTTGAGATTTTCAAGAAAAACATCAGCGACACCGACACGCATGATTGAATTAACGAGATTTTCCTTAGCAGGTGGTAACACATTCAGTTTTTTGAAATTTTGAATTACGGATTCCAAATAATGGTCTAGAACGTTTGTGTTTCCTTTTGTACATGTTTATGCAAATCTTATTTTCGTTTGTACCCAAGCAGTTTTTGAGAATTTAAAGGAAAACATAAAGGACGTTGACGAACATGATATAACTAACGAGATTCTGGGTAAAACTTACAGCATGAAGACCAAAATAGTCTCAATCGTTTGTACTTCGTTTGTACCTGTTTGTGCAAGTTTTATTTTCGTTTGTACCCAAATAGTTTCCAAGATTTTCAAGGTGCATTGATGCGCATGATTGGATTAACGAGATTCTGTGGAAAAATTACAGGATGAAGACCAAAATAATCTCAATCGTTTGTACTTCGTTTGTACCTGTTTGTGCAAGTTTTATTTTCTTTTGTACCCAAATAGTTTCCAAGATTATTCAGGAGCATTGATGCGCATGATTGGATTAACGATATTCTGGGATGAATTTACTTGATGAAAACCAAAATAGTCTTAATCGTTTGTACTAGACAAACTAGACTAGTGATAGAAAGTCTGACTCTCCAAGGGTTTGAACCCGGTACTCCGCATTCGCAGTTAATCGCGTTAGCTGCAAGGCAATGACCGGCGTCTCTCTAATGTATGCGATACAATTATAAATGGAAGAGCAAGTGAGATCTTTCTTATGATGATAGAAATCTGGCCCTTTGATACCAAGGAAATAGTTACATCAATATCTCGATTTGCGGCGTACAAAAAATTGTATCTGTATAATAGCGGTATGATTCAATTTGTACATTTCTGTATAAAATAAATTTGTTTTGGCTTTCTTTTTCAAATTGCTCTAATTTGGATCACTTGCACCGCTGATCTACAGTGTTGTGGTAGACAGGCCTGCTAAGGAATTACACTTTCGTCTAGTACTAAAGCTTGGGTCATGGTCACACATACGCGGTTCGTGGGTTCTCCACATTGTGACTCAGGTGATCGTTTGGTAACTAATTAAGAAAACAAATAATCGGGCGCCAGCCTTCTAAATAAAACTCAGAAGAAACAGAAGAGTTTTTTTATTTAAGAGGGCTGTATACCTAACTTTTAACGAATATCCATATAGCTCTTTTATTAATGTATGGAATTTAATGCGGTTTGAAGTAAACGATTAGAAAAAAAATCTAGTTTCACGGAAAGTCATTAAGAAGTTAAAAAAAAAAATTTTCATTTTTTATTATAATAATTAATCACTCCAGTGACCTGCAAGTGACTTTCCATGAATATACAAACTATTTAAATTAAAACTATTTTTAAAATATCTATTTATATAAGACAAAACCCTTATATATTTGCTTTTTAAGAAAGTGCATTTAAATCGTAAAATTTGGTTTACACCCATAACATTGCCGGTTTAACGAATTATTTAATTCAATTATGAGTGTAAACCAAACTTTATGTTAGGTATAAAGTCCTCTTAATCAAAAAAAATGTGTAGAATGTAAAGGTGGGGTTGACATTGTTTCTTTCCAAAACTCCAACATAGGAGACACACAAAGCACACAACATAGTAAATAAAATTCGGGATACCCTGAAGGGACCCTAGGACAACCAAATCAGAATAAAATGAAAAATACAAATGAGTTGCCATCTGAAGAAAACTCACAAAATGTTATTTCGCGCATCCAGGGGACTGCCCAACTCAGACATAAAAAGTGGCTATTGATAAGTACAGTAATTGCCTGTCAACTTACCCTTCCACTACAATTCGTTCGATTCAACATGTCTATTCTTTTGGAACTTCTGAAATATTAATGGTTTATATTTATAGTTTAAACTGAGTTTTAGGTATAAAGCTGAAAGTAACAATAACTGCACATAATTAAATAGGAATCAATTCACCAGCGAAAAGTAACATCTCAATGGTGATGTTTATAACATCCGATCCTGGCAGTGGCGGATTTAGCACATATGTAGCCCCAGGCGCAATTCAATTTTGAGGCGCCCCTCTAAATATTTTCACTAAGTACCCATAAACATAAAAAAGTGTACCAAAAATTTAAAAATTCCTCAACATAAAAGATCAACATAAAAGATCACAATTGAGAAAGTGGTAACGTCGCGTCGGAATGACTAGGTCAGCTCAAGTGAGAGCTGATAAAAACGGGACCAGGGTAAAAAATGACAAAATAAAAGTAGCATTACCACAAGGATAATAGGAAAATTTGGAGAGAATTAATTAGAAGAAGTGCTCTAGTATGTACATACTGTTTAATATTTTACTCTCGCAAAACGTTTGTGATGTGCAACGAACAGTCAATATTTTTAATTTTATTACTATTACATTATACACACTAACACCTACAATTAAAATTAATATAAAAAATAACATTCACGATATTAATAATAACAAAACTTATAGTTGAATTTATCATGCTGTAAAAACAAAATTTTATCTTTAATTATTTGTATCTGATTTCGTGCGGAAAACACTACTTTTGTCACTCATTTGCATTAAAAGTGTACAATAATTATTTTTTTAATAATTAATTCGAACGGAATCAGATAAAATTTTATATGCGACACGTATGAAAATACATTATTGCACTCGTGCAATAAATGTACCTTTTCACACTTGTGCCATAAATAAGTATTTTTCAACTAAAATAGTATATAATATATTTAAAACCCCAAAAGTAACCTTTGGGCAATAAATTTTCAGTCATAAAAATAAAAAGAGTCTTTATAAAATATAAACCCTTTGTAAACTTAACTAATACAGAAATAAAAATAAATAAAAAATTGCTTTGTTGAGGTAGATAGTTTTTATAATTTTTAATACAAAAGGCTTGCATAACACACAGATTTAACATAAATCGTTTATTTCCAAATTCAATATGTCTGACTGTTTTTTACTGATTGGACAACATATTGAATTTTAAGTTAAAACAAGTTAAATATTTCATCTTATTTATAAGTTTATACAGTCAACAAATTTTTCGATTCTAACCTAATGTACTTTTAAGAAAGGCTACAAATTTAATTGGTCTTTAAAATCTATGTACAATAAAGGCACAACGTGCAAAATTGATTTCTTATTGAAAATAGTACTCTCAAAAATTGATCCTCAAACCTTCATTTTTACAAATTTCCTACACTTACAAGGTGAAATACATTATTTAGTTATACTTGTTTGTGTAATTTTCTTATTCTATTTATCTATCTATCTTTTTTCCACCCTGTATGCAATCTATGTTTGATACTTATAGAACTCAATACTAAATCATGATGTGTACAATTAGCAAACTTAATTATAAATGAAAGTTGTCAGTCTTTGTGGATATAAAATCTAATTATTTACTATTGTTGACTTATTATTAAAGTACAAGGTGCGCCATAAAAATGAGAGATTATGAATTCGTATTATTTTTTGACGGATAAATGACAGAGACTATTGTCACTTTTTAATCCAACAGTTGTGATCAGTGATCTTCGTTCACTTGCTGTAAAATTGCGCTAAAGGCTGAAAGCAGGCAAGCGGCCTCCTATCACCAAGCGCTAAAAAAAATGACATTCAAAATCTCCAGTTTCCACGGCGCACTTTGTATTCATAGAGGATACAAAATCTCATCAGCAGTACGCCGAAATTTACAATCACATCTCGTTGCTTTTAAGATTTTGAAATCATTCTGATAACAGTGATAATACAAAACAAATAAATATAAAATATGCGTCAGTCTAAAAATCACAGATGTGGAACAAAAAACAGTTAAAATAGCCCTTCCAAGCACGGTGCAATTACTAAATGTAATTATACTCAAAAGTTTTTACATTGTACAATCTCGGCACTTCGATGCCTTTTTTTTATCAAAGTTTTGCCCAACTTTTAAAACATTTATTACACAGTTGGCACTTTTAAAAATAAGCTTATTGCACCCCAATAAAAGTGAGCTATGTACATAATTTTTAATTAATAAATATGGTGCCACGGGGTATTCAAAATAAAATGCTTAACATCGGATTTGAACCTACTAAGTAAGTACAAAAAAAAGTAAAATGTTTTTTAGTGGTGCACTTAATTATGATCTTTTCGCATCATAAAAAAACTTTATTTTTAATACCCTGTAACACATTTTCAGTCTTAAGTGTAAGTATATTCTCATGAAATAATAAGTTTAGCTATATCGAATAAAATAAATTTCAAATTCAATGTTTATTTATATACATTCCAAAAAAATTTAGTGAGTAATTCTTGATAAAATTTTAAAAACTTATTTAAATATAAGTTTTTGTAATATAAACGATGTAGAAAGTAAGACAATTTTATAATTTTTTATTTTATAAATTGATAATCATGGGCGGTACTGACAGGATTTGGGGGTGTTTAACACTCTCAAACTCCGAATTAGTAATAGGAAATGTATACTTTGCATTTGGATATCCCGATATCCGTTTCTACATATTATAACTCAATTACCTGAATTAGTACCCCAAAATTTGATCTAGTGTAGCGGTCAGCAACCGGTGGTCTGTAATTTTAATGATCCGCAAAGAAATTCAGTTATTATTTAAATTTCCGGAGCTCGTTTAAAAAAATGGGAAAAGTAAGTATAAAAAAAGTCGATAAATTTGAAAGTGAAGAAATTTAGTGGTCCGCGAAATTTTAATTGAGAATTTAGTGATCCGCAATATCTAAAAGGTTACCGATCGCTGGTCTAGTGAAGCAATTGCTTTGTAAGTGTGCCAATTTTGAAATTCATGTTCTTAAACTTTACTTTGTGTTATATAGGTACATATTTATTTTAATTATGTTGATAAAATTAAAAGTTAATTTTGTAAAAGATTAATTTTAAACTTCATTATTGATTTATTTCAGTCTGACAATGAGAGCGAGGAACTTTTTTCCCATTAATTTCATTTTTGGAAAATTGTTTATCCTAGATATAGTGAATTACTTCTTAGTTTTGTTTTTATATACCTACATATTGCACAGAAGCATAGTTGTTGTAGGACAGAAATATCTAAACTTTTTAACTACTCCGCCAAAAATCCCAATCTTAGGTATTTAATCTTTACCACTCTTCACACTTCCATTGTCTTCCATTTTATCTTGCCCTGTATCATCAACATCATCGATGATTTCTTCTGTTCTTGTTGACGATTGGGAATTTGGAGACACCATCAGTTCGGGTTCTTCTTTTTTCTTCATTGACAAATCTTCAACTTGGTTATAATCATCTTCATCGTCAGTTGTTTGTTCATTTGATATACCATTATTATTTCCATGTGCTCCAAACCTATTATAAGGTTTATACAGAGTTGAAGGGCCAGGGCTCGGACTTCGACATTGCAAATTTTGTTGGTTGGTACTTGGGAAGTTTGCAGATGGAATGGTGCTAGGTAAATAAATTTCCTCATCATCTTCGTGATCTTCCGGCGAATTTAGTATATTATTAATAGTTGGAGCACAACAATTTCCGTTATTAGTTTCCACTGCACGTGAAAAGCTATTGCCGTTTATAACCTGAAAAATTTCAGCTTTGTTATCTGTAGTGTTCCACCCGTTTGCATTTAAAACCGCTTGAACTTTTTTAACTTTATCGTAAAGAGTGCGCGATGGAACCTTGAGTCTTCGTGCAGATTGCAAAGCACTTTCTTTCGCAAATATGACTTCGATTATTGCAGTTCTTAACGCTTCTGGTGTGTATTGTTTATAACGTTTCCATTTGGTATCTTGATTGCGTGGATATGCTTGAGATGAAGTCGACGGTTGTTCCAATCTTAATTTTTTCCCGTCATCCGTGTGCAGCTGATTGGAGTAAGTTGTTGAATTATTGGTACTCTTATTTTGGGTTTTCTAAAAATATAGCAAACTGTTAATTTTCAGTGAAATTTATATAATTTTATAATGTGCATACCTTGTCAAAATGATTTCGCTCTGAAATATTCGAATGTAAATTTTCGTAATTGTTATTTGGTAAGACAGCTGGTTGAGATACGCCATTTTGACCGTGACCTAAGGCATTTCGAAGTATTCCTGTATTCATATTTAGTGATCTATGAGAATAAAGGTTATTGCTAATAAGAGGTCCGTCCATTGCATTTTGAAGGATTTGCGGTAAAGCTTCCATTGCGGCTTGGTGACGTCCAGACATTAAAAAAGGATTATTCACTATTGGAACGCTGGATCTCACCCAATCAGGAATGTTGTTTGATATTAATGGGTTTTCATACATATTGCAATAATTTCTTTTGGACGTTCCGATACCATTGGATAAGTGAGTTGGCGATTCCTTTTTATTTCTATGGTAAGTTGATTTACTAGTCGACGTTGCATTGCCCGGAGGCGAGACGCGGTTATATGAATTACCTTGTCGTGAGTCTTCAATTATTTGGTCATCCGAGAATTCGCTTTTATCTGTTAGACCTTTAATTTTTAAATTCGTACCAGCAGCAATTAATGACTGTAGTTGACTTTTGGGAACGTTTACTTCTCCTTTGTAAATATATTCCAATATTGCCAAAATTGATTTTATATCATTATTCAACGCTACCATAACGGGTTCATCAGGTAAGCTGGCAAAAACTTGTGCAAAATACGTAGAAGAAGCTGCTAAAATTACTTTATGGCACTTAATGAAAGTTGCACCTTCCACAATCAAAGTAACGTCTGAAAATGATTCATTGTACAGCAAATCCTTACAAATTTTTATAAAATTATCTTGATGCTGATCCCATGATAACCGATATAGTTGGGGCTGATTTTTCATTTCCATGGTTACTATAATTTAAAAAATATAATACTAAAATTAAAAAATGTTTAGATTTTGTACCCTAGATTAAAAAAATGCTCTTTATGGTTTGCTTTACCATTACTTTAAAGATAAATTTGTTTACTTGCAGGTGATAATGAACGACGAACTATCTTAATCTTGAGACCAAATTACTACTACCAACTACTTAAACAAAATATAATCGTCTAACGTTTTTTTCTAAAGTTGAAATTCTTTAGTAAAATTTGCTATAATAAAAGTCAGGTGCAAAAATTGAAAATTCAAATTAAAAAATTCCAATTGTATTATAAAAAATATTAAATCTTAATAGAGAAAATGCAAATTTTTCATATGATTTCTGTATTTTTAGAAAACAAATCAAATAATTTCACATCAGTAAAGTTTTAATAATTTGAAAAAGTTGCTGCGTATTTTTTAATTAATTGGTAATTAGCAAAATAATTTCAAATTCTGTTATCAATAACAAAAATGTGTAACTTACTAAAAAATATTAAATGCAATACAAAATTTCGTTGATTTTTAAATTTAGGAAATAAAAATACCTTTAAATTACGTATATTTTACACAACACAAAAAAACTATCGAACAGTGCTTGTAGTTTTTGGATTTTGATAATTAACAATTTTCATATTTGTAACGAAATGCACTTTTAACGCGGAACTTTTTTACGAAATTGCTCGCACGAATTCAGAAAAATATTTGATCGAAACCCTACATAAGTGGGGGGTGATAAGCAAACACACGCAATAAGCGGGGGTGCACAAGCTTTTAAGAATAGTGGGGATTAAGCACACGCATACTCGCACGCACATGCATATTATGATGATCATGGTGTAGGTTCATGGGTGTAGGTGTAAAAGACAATATAAACATGGGGGTCTATAAACAAAATGTTGTCTGTTATTTATTCCTCCCAAAAAACTTAGCTTGATTCCTCTGTTGAACTTTTAACGATTTTATACTTTTTCTAAATTTATCTTACAAATTTGAAATTTTGTAATTGACGTTAAATTTATTGGATATGTAGATAATGGCAAAATAAAACGTGTCCCTCTTCATATCGATTGGTATCATGTAAAACTAGCCTGAGTCATACATTGCGTGTACATCACATAAATTGAAAAAAAAATTATACAAATACAAAAACTGTCCTCAAATCAACCACATTCACTAAAGAATTAAGGCAATTAAATTTTTACTTGTCTGGGTTGTTATGTAACCCTTATAGATATAACACAGAATGTTCATTTTATTGTTGATTAAAACTTAATTGCCGCTAATTCGTCCTTGAAAATGATTGAAGAGGTCTTCAAACTTTTTCATTTTCAGACAATTCAATATTAGGCAGCCAGAATGTAACCTTTTAGTAAATTATAAATGCTTAATGTTATGTAAACTTAACAAAACATTTTTTAAATTTTACTTTCTCATATTTTTCATAGATCAGCAGATACAAACCTCTCTATATTTTACTATAATAAATTTTATCAATCATTCACTGACCTCCGGTCTTGCTACTTTATTTTATTTTTGACTTTTGTTTTTGACTCTCATATCATACAGGTCTCTGACCAGTGACCACAACATCCCTTCATCTCATTCGCAGTGTTCCCGATTCACAACGTATAGTAATTTTGAACTTAATAATTATTTGAGAATTTATTGTCATGAAGAAATTGAAAAGCTCCAGGAAACAATTTTTTAGTTTCGGATTTCGTATGCGAAAAAAATGCAATCATTTATGTTATGTAAATATTGCGATGATATTTGACCAAACGGATGGTCTACGACCACAATCAACATGGTCATCGCGCACACGTCTGTGGAACTAATAGAGAAGCAACAATCACATAAAGGATTTATGATAAAACAAACAATTTAGCAAAGTTTAGTACAAAATTGAGAAAAAGTAAAGCTTTTATGTGATGTTTTGTTCTTTTGAAATGGGTTCGTCATCGAGGACATGCGTTCATTTCAACAAATAGCATGGTTCCAAGAAACATTGGATAACGAGGTGTGAAGGAAATGAAGATCATGTGGTTAAAAACTAAAGAAAAATGTAAAATAAAAATGTAAATAGGTTAAAATTCGTTGTATGACCAAATTATTTTGTATTAAGCATGAACTTAAACCTTCTAAGTTCTTAAAACAATAAAGAAGTAGGCATATTTTGGAAAAAGCATGAAGATACCTAGGAGACGGTGGTGTTTTTGTAGAAAACAAAAATAATAATAATAAAAAATTAACCAGAGAAGTTAGTTACCTTTTGTCTCCCGAAGAGAAACGTTGTAAAAGTGAGTTGGGTTTTACCTTGCGAAAGAAGAGTCGGTCAAGTTTGGTCCTTCGTAGAGGAATGTGGTAGAATTAAGTAGTTACTCATCATCCGTTCTAAGAAAAGAGAATGTAGCTCCGAATAAGCTTTCCAACGAGAAGGTATGGTAAATTGGGCCATATTGATGGCAAATGATCAAATTTGAAAAGGATAGAAATTGGAAGTCCAAAGAAAATTGAAGAGCGAAAGAAAAAGAACACATATTCCCTATTCGATTCGGGGACCAAAGATTCTATGATTTTATTATTTGTTAGCGTGTTGTAAAAACTTTGTGTTTGATTTTAAAAATTTTGCAAAAACTTTTGTTATTTTGATTACCAAGGACCGCCAAGAACCATGGGTAAGGCTTGTTGAACTTTAAAAATAAATTATTGAGCTACAAAAGTTTTTATATTGAATTCAATCACGTGTCATTATCCACAAAATCGGAAATTTTGTTCACACTAGATCAAAAGGATACGATCTTGGTGTTTCTTTTGGAGGTCGTTGCAGAACGTGTGGAAGCACTTTTGATTGTGGTCGAAGAGAAGGAAGCTTTTAGTTTAATTCGCATACTAGTTGCCATCCTAAATGTAAGTATGGGTTGTTAAGGTACAAATACCAAGAAAGGCCAGTATTTTGTCTGCAATGAGACACGAAGTTTTGAGTTTTTACATGAATTTTGAATGGATGGAAGCAAGTATGGAAATTGTAACAATGAAAAAAAGAAGGAAAATATTAGAAACAGCAACTACTTTTTGATTTCTTTTTCTTTCAAGAAAAAAGTTTCTTCGGGATAAAGAAAATCACCTAAATCCGAAAGAGTAGTGTTCGAAGTTCGTTCCGTTGCCTAATTTTGTCCCCAATTAATGTTCAGCCAGTGGGGTTTGCTGCTTAGCGATAATCCTTTGGAAGATGTAGTAAACGACGCAATAGTAAGCTGACAATCAACGTAAGTCAATCACTATATTCAATTTAATTTTCGATTATAGTTTTAACCGAAGTGCAAACTTTTCAATTTTCTGTTCAATGGTTTACACATTCTCTACGCTGAAAAGTACATTGCTTTGTCATTTGATCTTATAACCTACCTGTTCTGAACGATATAGGATAAACAAGCAGCCAAAATTAGGAAGATTATAGGTCCAAATTTTGTTCCTTACCCAGTTTGTAAAAAATCGATTTTGAAGCACTTTATTTAATGTTATTTATAAGAATGACGCGCATGAATTGATTAACGAGATTCGCACTGGATTGTTGACCTATTAGTCATTAGTCCATACATGTGGGTTACTCCCACTCTCAAGTTTCCGTGGACTGATTTCAACCAAAATCTAGTCAGCCTACATATGAAATTTGGTTGTAAAATCTTGTTGGTTTTGGAACTAGAGCACACACAAAATTCAGTGACAAATAGACACACCGACATACTGACATTTCTTAATGTTTGGTCTCTCTTAACTCGTCGGACCTTAAAGAATCTAAATTCGTAAAAACCTGAAAAGGAAATAGAAATTTTTTCGGCTACAATACTTTCCCATATGCTGGATTAGTAAAAACCAAAAAGATCTCATTAGTATTATATTCTTCTACGAAGCTCAGTGAACTTTATGGAAATTTTGATTTAAAAACAAATGGCGACGATTTTACAAAAAAGGTCGATTTTCGGGGTTGCAAAAATTCAATTTCTTGACCGAAAAATTATACATTGTATTCATCATTTTGAATATTCATGGAAGATTACGAACCACCGTCACTTGCATGGCTGATAAAGGCTGGTCGCCCTTGAACACCAGGTGGAACAAGAAATATCGATGCAGTTGTGCAAACTTAGAACAATTTGTACCTACTTCGATAATAGTAGAAAGAAGGATAACAAATGGAATGCGACTGTGGTGCCCACTGCCCATGAAGAATGGGAAAAAGCTGCATTAAACTAAGAAGAAATATATAGGACCAAAATGGATAAATATAATCTAATATTGAACATCAGAAACGTAGATAAATTAAGTTTTACATGGAAAAAGAACAGAAAAGAATATACATTTTCATACGAAGCTTGAAAAGTCTCATTCGACTAAGCAAGACAGGCAGCTTACAGAATGAGTTAAAGGAGGTTTTAGTTTTCAGTTCCTTGTTCACTAGTTGGATTTGGAAACCGTTTAACCTAAAGTTCTGATAAAAAAATACAAAATTGATTTATAATAAAACTAATTTTTTTAAACTAGTCTTTTCCAATACGATTTTCTTACAATTTGTAAGTGTAAGAAAGTAAGTGTAATGTCTAATGGTAAGGCCTAAACCTGAGATGAGTTGAGAGAACTTGAAGAGGCGTATATCCAAAAATGGATGTAAATAAAAACGCTAATGAAGAAAGAAGAAGAAAGTAAGTAAAGACTTGGTAGAGAAGTTAATGTGGCCCGCGGGCTAAAAAGTTTGGAGACCCATGCTTTATGCGAATTTTGCCTAGAAATATAAAAGTGGGGGGGGGGATAAAAGAATTATCCGTCTACCCAAAAAGAGAGGTTATCGTGTTTATAATAATATGTACATATTATGTTTCGTTGTTTGTGCCTCCCTAGAGCTTAAAATATTGAACCGATTTTGACGGAACCTGCACTGACCGATGGCTGCTTTATCCATGTTTCCACTGAAATACGAAATCGATTTTGACAAGACTTTACTGATTCACAACTATATTATCCGAAAATAACACAGGCTAATATTTACGCTACTGTGATGTGCATGAACGGATTAACGAGATTGCCACTAAAATACCTAACTGATTTGGACAGAACTTGAAAATTACATTAAATGACTACCAAAAATAAAAATTATTAAGATAAAGAATATCGTAGTGCCTTTATTTTTTCATAAACGGATTTCTTCCTGGCACAAATGGCATTAGTGCATGAACTGTTCATTTTTAACTATTACCAAAATGTTCAACCGATTATACAATGTTCTAATTGAAGTAATAGAAATTTGAAGTTTTATAACTTATGACCATGATGGTTGGTGATCATTAAAACGTTAAATTACATAAAGACCTTGTAGAAATTGTACGAAAACCTCGGTTACATTGGAGTTCAACGAATGATACTGATACTTGTTCATTAAGATTAGGAGATTAAAAATTGTTTAGAATACAAAATTCAAATTAGGTACCCAGCAAGTATTATCCAATTGTATATAATATGACCATGAAATAAACCTTTCAATGTTATTCGCTCTTGTGATATAATATAACATCGCTTTATTATCACAGCTTATTTAATATTGGCCAATTTACACTATGATGCGGATGTTTCGTAAGTTCACATAAAATACAAATATATAGGCGGAAGCTTATGTTATGGTTAAAATCTTTTTTGTTTGAGATGCATATCCAATAATTATTCACAAAATGAATAAATCAAATTATAATAAGTTAGATAGTGGATTTTATCGCAACTACAAAGTTCAACAGTCAATAGTTGTACTTAAATACAACAGATAAAAATTAAGAAATTTATTAAATTTATCAACTTATTAGAAAAAAATGTTTTAAAGGTTAACCGGATAATCTTTCGGGGGTACCTACCAATTTTGCTTTTTTTAATACCATGTTTACTTTGGCAGTCATATTTCATAATTTGCATGAATGAAAAACCGTACTACGAGTACTACTAATCTGCTAACCCAACAAGTGGGCTCGATTCATAAAAAATTGCAAACCTGACCATCGTAATATGTTTTTGGTGGGATAGGAAACTTACCGAACAACTTTGCAAAAACGAACAAACCCGAACGTTTGCAAAGCTTTCGGGTTCCTGTTTTGCCACATTATTCGCGAGAGTTGATTGGACTGATGAGAAGCTGCTGTGTGTTCATTTTTGAAGTGTTTTCAAAACAGTGCTGTGCCCAAATTATGTGTGATAGACGTTTTGCATTTTAATTATTTGGATAATTTATTAATACCGAAATAAAGCACCAGCTTTATTTATTCGATCGACTTATAAATTATTTAGGGAAAAATTTTATCATCGTCGAAATAGGCTTTTTAAAAGATGTATAAAGCAGTCGAAGTAATTGTCCGCAAAACACGCAATTTGAAACTAATCGCTCTTCTATTTAGAATGTCCATTACTGTAATATGCAGGACTCTTATTAAATAATGCAGAAGAATAATTATTGTGGATGGCAAGTTAAATTGTTGTGTTCAAAATTCGTTAGCATAGCAACGATATTCCAAATTAGCTCATAGCTTTAATATCAGTCACGTTCTATTATTCGGGAAGTTCTATTTATAAAATCTAAATGTTTTACAAATTACCTACCACACCAAAAAAATTGGATAAATAATAATACTATTATTATAAACATGGCAACTTCAAAACTTTACTTCACGTTCAAGTATATAAATTCATTTTTTTTTTCATTATTGGAATTTTATTTGCTTGCATTTTATTTTCAATAAAGTTTTACCTGTTGAAGTATGTCAATCAATATTTGCTATAGCATACCATATTATTAAGTTTTCTTTGAATTAATAATGCAATATTCCATTATGCATAATTTTGTATGCATCAAGTTTTCCCAACTTCTCAATAATGTAAAAAAAAAATATTTGCTATTGCGTCACTATGTATTTATAAAGGACATTGAGGGTTAAAGCTCCCCTTGCGGACAAAAATTAGTTTTTAATGTTTCGGCAATTAATTATATTCACCTTAAATTATTGGTAAACCATATATTAGTGAAATCAAACCATTTGTTTTGTTAGAAGTGTAAAAAGTGCTCCGAGCAAGTTCCGCATATAATTTGCACTTACGTCTTTTTAACAGTGCTTATTTTTTTTATGTGAAATTAGTAATTTTTCACTTTTTGTGAACCAAATGCCAAAAAAATATTCAAAAATTCATGGAAGTTATGAAACTTCTCTGCCAAACTTCTCAGATGAATCAACTTTTGTAAAAATTTATTTTATAAACCGTTATTGTCCGGTTATAAGTTTTACAAACCCATTATTTAAATAATTTACCTTATGATTATTTATGTGCATGCTAAATATTGAGAAACAACATAAACCGTAATTTTTATTAGGAGTTGCCAATCATTGCAAAAGAATGGAGAGAGATCATTCGTAAGAGCCCATAATTGTGTTAAATGGTAAAATCTACATTATTGCACGATTAAGTCATTGTTTAAACAAATAAAATCACATTAATAACGGAACACCAGCAGATGATATTCTGTGAACTATTTTTGAACCAGTTGATGTGGGTTCAAAATGCACAAATGAAAAAACTAGTGAACACTTACAAAATTATTGTTTTAATTTAATTTATGTTAAACTTACAAACATTAAGAGAGTGAGTTTCATTTTTTACAAACGAAATTTTGAATAATTTATATTTAGAACTCAAAATCAGACTTAAATTGATTTTAATTATTCCAATTTAAAAATTGCCGGGTGTAACGGATAATATGCTTCTGGCAATATTTTCTACTTTCACATTTTTCATCAAGGTGAAGAGTCATTGAAACCTGAATTTCAAGGATTGTTTTTACAAAAATTATAATTATAAATGGAGCGTGAATTTTTAAATCCATTTCCAATTTTGCATTAAAATTAAAAATTGTGTTAATATATCAAAAAATATAGGAGGTTAATTCCTCCCTGAAATTGTTTTTAATCCCCCGACTACTTATATTTATTTTTATTCAGAGATAATAAATTATGCTTGGATTAAAATAAAAAATTAGTACTACTTCATACATTATTTTTACAAAATACAAAAAAAATGATAAAATTATTTAGGCAATTAGATCATTGAAATTTTTTAAAGCCATCTTATCTAATATTTAATAAAAAAAATTGTGTAATTTTTGTGAAATATATTTTTACACGAGGCAGCATTGTTTAAAATTTAAATCGGAATATGAAATTTTATGTTCAGTGAAAACCATCCATTAGTGTTTAATTTATACAATTATGTTAACTAATTATGATTTCTATTATCACTTAAAAATATTTAAAGAAACAATGAACTATAAGAAATTTTATGTGGAAAAAATCGTGAAAATTAATTACCAAAACGCGTTAATTACCTAATTACAATTATTTTTATGGTCCACATAAAAATATTTTTTTTATATTTTTCAGTTATTTATAGCAAGTTTTAACTATTTGCTGCAGGTGCAACCCTTTTCGAGTTTGCATCCAAAAAAAACTCGTTCTCAGCTATCTAATCCCAGCACATACATAACTTAAGACCATTATTCAAGTGCTTCACCAAATTTCTCACGATACTAGAGTTCAAAAAATATAGAGGCACAAAATTAACAAAAATTTTCAAAGAATAAGCAATATTTATTTAGGTTATCGATTGGAAAAGTATGAATTTGGCGCCAGCCATGGCGCATTAACAATTAAATATTAATGCAAACACTAAATACAAACACAAACTTCACCTTTCCAAATCATCGAAATATCCAAGGCAAAATCGCACTTGCGTTATTAATATTTCGGAATTATCTTATTTAATTTTTTATCTGTTTGCCCATAAAATGTAACCTACAATTTTTTTCAAATAAAGTGTGTCGTAATTGTTATTTTATTATTCGTACATTTAACAATTCCATACAAAATTTTATGATTGCTGATAATTATCTCTCAAAATTATTATTTATGTTAAGGTTAGATTAGGTTTTCAAGATAACAGCGAACATTCTTTACGTGCAAACAAATTATAATTGTTAATTTTTGGGACTGGTTAATTAGCTAATTTGCTTATAGCCATCTGCTTTCTCTCGCATCTGTTCCATTGAAATGGCTTCTTGACTTGATAACTACCAAACACAACTCGGGGGTTCGTAAATGAGAAAAATAGCAGCGTTTCTGACCCAAACCATTTTTTTTTATAATTACATATTTTTAACTTGCGTTTTAATCAATAATCATTTTTTTGTGATTTTTTATACCAGCTCCAAACTAATCTTATAAAGTTTTATAATATTCTCCGTTACCTAAATTTTTTTTAGACGTTTGACCTCGATTGTATAGGCATATAAAATTTAAATTATTAGCACGTACCTACAAGGCTATTATGGAAATGTGCAATAGGCATGAAATTTTACTATCTAAACTGAGAACAGGTTCTGCTAAATTTTTGTTTAAGTTTCGTTAACCTGTAATACGAAGAGAAATTTTGTTTATACTTGAAGCAACTTGAAGGTTACAGTTTTTTGTTTCCGTGTGTAAAAATTTTAATTATTACGAAAAATAGAAAGAGCAAAATATTTCGAATCACAAAATTTTATTTTATCAAGATGTACAAAAATTAATTTTATGGGCGACTACCCTTTATTCTAAGCCTCGAGAGCCGGGATATCATATGGAGTTTTTATATATGTGCTTGTCTGACAATTAACTGAAATATAACCGTGTTCCAGTAACTCAATTAAACTTTTGAAAAAAATAAATCATTCATCTGGAATTCATAATAAATTTCCTCCAAGGTCATCTAAGCTGCAAAAGGCTTTGGTATCAGGAATTCTCATATTAAAATTCTTTCACATAAAGAAATTTAGGGAAAGATACCACCTCAAATTGGAATAAATCCACCAGGGATAATATTATATTGAAGGTAGCCCAGTCCGCTGTTGCCAAAAGCTTATATTCTCCATTCAATCTGATTTGATAATTTAAACCAATATAAATTTTCATGCATCTTTTAGTTGGTGTAAAAGAAACCTCAAAATTCAAAAGTTCGTTTCGAATTTTATAGAAATCAAAATCGAAATAAAACCTTCATTGTAAAAAGTAAAACAAACGTTGGTGTACTGTCTTGACATATCGAACAGAAAGTGCTGTCAAAAATAGAATGATTTCACTTTTACCAATCATCTTAACTTTTTAAAGTAATTTATATGGGCGAGTGGTAGGTACACAAGAAACTATTAGTAATTTTTAAATTTTTAAAAAGGAAGATGAACATTTGGAACGTAGGTTGTTTAGCCTTACGTATGTTTATGTGTCGTGTAAATGAAATGTCAGCAGTTTCATGTTGAGTAACACGAAAAGTAACCCATTTCCTTGCTTTATTGCAAATTTTAATTTTACTTTCCGACTTAGACCAGAAAACATTTACTTTTCTGAGACTTAAATCTTTCCTTTCTTACACAAATCTTTTCATTCTTCATGAGACTCTACCCTCTGAATCGCAACCCCTAATGAGAGGGTCGACCCAAACAGAGACCCAGAGTCCGTCACAATCCGGAGGGGACCTCTCCAGTTTGTTTGCCACGATGTTAATAGACCAGCTCCTTATTCATGTGAAGGCGTGGGTCGTGGATTTCTGAAAAAGACCGGTAGCTTGATGAGAAAACTAAAAAAAACGCAATTAGTAATCAAATGCTTTAATTGACACACAAAACTTGAGAGATGCTATCACTGTTCCAATAATTGCAATGTGTATGGCTACGCTAACATGCACAATCTCAGTCTAAATATAAAGAAGTACCCAAATATAAACACAGTAATCTCTAACGGTTACTAGTAATTAAAATACAAAGGCCAAAAAATCCACATCAGTCAGACGAGTAAGAAAGAATAAATTTACTTATATAAAACGTTCTTTTCATAAGTTTACAACTTAACTGGTGACAAACGTCTCCTCCTACTCGACATACGACATACGATAAAAGATGGAAATCTGTAACTTGTCAATTTACACAGGAAAAAAAATTAATTGATGTTCGCGATACAAAACACTGCTTGCAGATCTGTAGCGGGAACTAGACCAGTGAGAGATGATGAATGACAACAAGATTGGACCAACAACGAAAATAAT
Organism: Rhagonycha lutea; assembly: GCA_958510855.1. Taxonomy (NCBI): domain Eukaryota; kingdom Metazoa; phylum Arthropoda; class Insecta; order Coleoptera; family Cantharidae; genus Rhagonycha; species Rhagonycha lutea. Next base: position 12,198,681 of record OY294040.1, on the reverse strand, counting down.
TCCCCAGGCGTCATCCAAAACAAACAACAATATGAAGTTACCTACTCCAAGAAATCCAAAATGGTTTCACAACTTGCGTACCAAGAACTCTCCTGTTCCAGATGTTTACAAACAGGAGCCAGAAAAACCACACGACAACTATGCCACTGTTTCACACGGGAAGGCACAAATAAATAGCTGCGCTGGACCAAAAACATACCTGACCACGCACTATTGGCTATGTGCAAGGTATGGGAAGGGATAAGCAAATCGAACGAAGCGTTCGGAGTGGCCGATAATAGAACCTCAACAGGACTTGCATTATGTCATAAACACGTGATCATACAAAATTAATTAAATTATTTGCTATAAAACAGTTGGTATTCAAATTTTATGACAGCAAAAATATTCAAATTTCTCATGGCGTACTATTTTCACAGTGAACATAAAATGTTCACAGTCCCGAGTAATTTTCTTTATTGAGCCACCAAAGGGCAGTAGGAGGAATGCACATAGCGAATAGGCACTTACAAAATCGTCGTGAAAACAGCGTCCGTTTGCCATGATCGAGCTTTTGTTTAATATACTGTAGATGTAATTAATTAATGTATATGTCACATCCTTGATTAACTTTGACTATCCACAATTAAATCATGTAAGCATGATCGCTACGATGCTTAAGACTTTCTGCCTTTCCAACGTCGATACCATATGTGGACAATGTGTCAAAATCTGCGACGAAATGGAATTTTCCATCTACCCAAAATTTTATTAAAAGTGGCTCAGTCGTAGAATCCAATTGCACGAAACTCTTTATTGTAACTAAACGCATTATTTTATCAAATTTATTCACCAGCTTATATCATTTTCCACTCATCATCCATTATCTTTGATTATTGATTTTGATAATTGACTTTGATTATCTGGCAATCGATCTTATTGCATTCGTCCAACACCAATTAATTGCATATTTACCTCGCCGGTGAATTATTATTTTTTAGCATTATTTTCAATTTTTCATCACATTTCACCTTCTTCAGCCTCAAAAATAAGAGATATTATCTACTCTAAAAAAAATATAAAAAAATCAAATTTACAAAGTTACTATATCATTCATTAAAACTTTTTCGACCTAGCGGTTCTTCATCCAGCCCTAAAGTCTCCACCTAACCTTTCCTTCTCCCTCTCTCGGACCTCTTATAATAAAATGAAATCTTTGTTATAGGAGGTCCGTGCTCCCTCCCCGCTATCTGAAAATAATACGACAATTATGTTGTAATTACCTCAACTACTATACTGCCATTGGACATATTCACTTTCTGCTTTAACTCATTTATTTATTTAAAATTTCTTTCTAGTCTCATTTTAATTTTTCAAATGCGTCTTCCAATGTTGCTATAACCGTGGTGGGGTGAGTGTTCTCATATGCATAATTAGACTATCAGTTCACCTTTGTCGTAACGGTACAACGATATCCATGTTTAATGCAAATTTTCCTTGGTTTGAAAAGTATCTATGTTTGACGCGCAAATAAAAATCGTTGATATTATTCGTGACCTCTGTATTTCGGTCAATAGTATGATGGCTAAGTACATTGACCACCATTGCCTGGTTCGATTCCAGTAAAGGTAAGAACTTTCTACTCTTTTTCTACTCGTCTCCTTGGGATGGCAACGGCAAACTACCAAGGTGCAATCTGCCTAGAGAGCATTTAAAAAATGCCACTATATCCTTTTATAGGACGAAAAAAACTATGAGAGAGAATTCTGTACACCAATTCTCTAATCTCGTAAAATTGATCAAGGAATTCCCAAAAGATTAAGAAAAAGAAATTCTAACAACCCTTTTTAAAGGTCCATTTCTCCCCTAAATTTCGAAATTGAAAGTCAAAATTCATACAACAAAGTAATACCTGTATGTTAGCTTTTGGTGAGAAAATTACCCGTTAGGACACACATTTTAGGAACACCTTGCACAGGTAGGTATAAATTAATAGAATCTGTGTTGAGAGACATCCGGCCCGACATGACAAGAATCAGTGACACCCCGCCTGCCAAGATCCTAAGAGTTTATCAGTTGGTATGACTTGAGGAGTAACAGGATCGGGGTGGAGCGAAAAATCGGAGGTAGTACAATGGGCCCGATTTAGAGGCCTAACCCTAGTAACACACACCCTCCTAGAGCGTCCCATGGACGTCCGCTAAAGATTCATTGGACGTCCATGGACCATGTACATACAATTGATCTCCAACGGACGTCCATAGGACGCTCCAGGAGGGTGTGTGTTACTTGGGTAAGTGCGTGCGGGTATATTCCTCCACAACAAATCCAGAATCCAAGTAGGTAAATTAAGCTGTGGTTCTAAGTGAGAGCTTCAGTCTCATTTTAGAGAGTTTTTGACCATATACTATCACACAGGCCAAGTATTATTTGCTTAAATGTATCATCACACGGTCACCCATCCAAGTGTGAACCGCTAGCAACCATGCTTGTGCTAACGATAACTACTATTTGTATTGCACTACGCTCGCCATATTTGCTATTCACCCATACTACTGATTAAATAGCGGAGAAAAAATTCAGCTTTTGCTTTTTAGCTTATCTTTTAGCATTTTAGTCTAGCTTATCCTAAACAGATCCTGAATGGAAGAAAGAAAATTCATTCTGCGATAACAGAGCAGCTCACATTTTTTACAACTATGGAATCTTATGAAAAATTGTGAATAAATGCTCATTATGCCCGACTCAAATCGAGACCCCAGTGTAGTTTACATGGAAGATAATAAGTAACATAGTAAATTTTTTATCGAATGGAAAACGGATACGTGAGTTTTACTTCGACGATACTAAAATAATTTTATTAGAATATTAATTTTGCGGCACATCCGCTGAAAGTTCAGCAGTGTGTAACGCTTAACCTACATCTGCAGACCTTTTGTTCCAAGATACATTATAATGCTTCTTCATTGTGCGAACTATTGAAGTTTTAGGATTATCTCAAACTCAAATTCGTAAATTATTCTGTAACCCGCTTTTGTAAAATAAAAAAGTATTTCAATGGAAGCAAGAGTTCCTTCTCAATAAGTTTGTCAGCTTTTCTACCCAATTAACTTCCACACATTTTAAAAGCAAGGTAGCAATCGGGAACAATTCTTTTATGGTCGATATTCCGAATAGCATCTGGCAATCTTAATTTTTGGTTGTTGGTTTTGCAGGTGCCACTTGTTATTCTAACCCTTTTGACCTACTTTTCTAATGATATAAAAAACAGTTGCATTGATTGTTCCATTTGATTGCTTAAAACTTAGGTATAATAAGGACACTTTTGTGTTTTAACGAATGAAATTTAATAGGTAGGTCCACCTTCTGTTGAATTCCTTACCCTCAAGTTACGTCTTATCAAATTATATCACAGAATCCGGAAATGTAACCCCATATTTAGTATTCAAGCTTTATCCAATTTTTTACCATGTCATAAGTTATAGTTTATCTATTTTGATAAGATATCAATATTCGACATAAATTTATACTCATTGAAAGGTGGAATTTTTTTTTTTTATAAAAGACATTTATTTAAATTGGTAGATAAGAGTATCGAAAAGTTCTCCAAAAAGTAAATATTGAGCTTTGCGAGCCTTCATATTCATCTCGAAGGGGTGCAACTTGTAAACAGAAAAAGCAGACGTTGAAGACATCAATTTACTATCGTAAAAATTCCGGTTTGGTTAGATCGCTTATATGCGGTGTAAAATAAATAAAAGGTTACGCTATGCAGTAGGCAGCAGGATATAACTAAAATATACGTGAATTCCTCTGCATGCTTAAACTATAAGAGGATAGAGGAAGTCTTTTTCTTATACCTACCGAAAAAATATTTTATACACTTATTATGATGTCCTAATTTTTTCATATGAAATTTAGATAAACTTTGTTTATGTTATGACGTGGATGTATTTTAAAGTTACATTTAAAAAAAGTTACATGTGCTTGCTTAGATGCCAGCGCCGATTTTTTCTATCTTTCCCAAAATTTTAGTTGGGAACCATGTTCGTTTATATTTGAACATTACACAACCATTAATTTGGGCATCGAAAACGGATCACTGATTTCTCTGAAGTGCATAAAATACAATCAACTGCATAAAAGCGGTTCAACAATTTTGTGCAAATTGGATTTGAACAAAAAAATTTAAAACAGCAACAAAAAGAGTGAAATTATAGATGTTGATGTTTTACTAATACATGAATTTAGTATTTAATTTTAGACAAAATTTGCTGAAGGAAATCGATTGTTCAATTTTCGGCTTTGCGTTTCATTTATTATTAATAGCAAATTGTTCTGCTTTTTACGAAAGTGGTCATTACTGGAGACAAACACGTAAATGCTTCATGTCGGAATTGCTAACCAATATGACGTTGATATCAATTTACCATTAAAGTTTTATTTCTAACAACTTTTCTTTTAATTCTTGACGTTTTTCGGAACATAATTGTAATATTATTTAATTGAAGTTTTATGGATTTTCTTGTTGAATTTTTTAAATAAAACCTTCAACGTTAAAATAGCAAATGAGGAAAAGCGTAAACTATAAAGTCTAAAGCCGCTTCCACACGATGTGTTTATACGCAAATGTTCATGTTCATGGCATTTGCCAAAAAATGTTTGCGAATATTGAACGCCGCAAATGTAGTTTTTGTTTTTACGTAACCTCAGAATTCGTCATCCAAGTTTAGTTAAAATTCTTGCAACTAGAGAAATAACAATAAATAGAAGACATCTTAGGAGGGTAATTAGAAGAAAAATTCTAGAGAAAAAAATGACTTTGACATCAAAATTTAGACTGAAAATAATAATATAGTGTACAAGATAAAAGAAAGATAAAAAATTATGAATGTCAGATATGGAAGTCGCCCAACTTGGCAAGACTGCAATGTAAATGCATGCTATTTATGTACATATATTAGATGTGTAATATGTTTATTTAATATGTAATGTAAACATCAATATTTAAACATAAACATGGGTGAATGTCTCATAGTAAGAATCTTGATTACAATTTCTACGGAAATATACTAAGAAAGTAAAACAAAGAGAATGATCATTATATTTTATAAACTAGCTGGCGCAGGTGGCATCTGGCCATGAGAATGAGAAATACATGAGGCCGTAGTTCTTCGGCATTCGGCCTCACTGTTGGGGGAATTGTTACAAATCAAATACATGGGTTAATTTCTTTTTTAGGTTGTTATAAGCTTTAGAGGTGCGCCTATCTATAATACGGAGGAGGATCTTTCTAGCAAATTATTATATTGGATTTGAAGTCAGTATTATTATCATTATAGGTGGAGCTACTGTCTCAGAATTTAAATGTATATTTCCTAACTCATAAGTGGGGGTGTTAATTCAGATTTTACCTTTGCTTAGCAAAAACCGAAATCCCGTAGCTTCGATTGTTCTTCAAATCCCGCGATTACTTATAAAAATTCAACATAGAGATAGAGAGTCCAGGTTTTGTCCTCTATTTTTAATATGCAAATGTCCGATATTGTCCTGGAATTTTGAATGTTAATGTTCTAGTTTAGCATTCCAAATTACGGCAACTCTATATCTCGATCTGTTTCTTAAGTTGTACAAGTTCCTTGCTAATGTCTATCTCATTGCCAAGTAAAGTAGTTAAGGTCACAGTATATTTCGATGATCACATTACAAACACCAAGAACTTGAAAGCAGAACATGGAGCCAGTGCCGAATTAGTACGGTAGCAGAAGTAGCAAATGCTACGGACCACGCGCTTCCGGGGGCCCTGCACCAAGCGCGAAAGTGTTTTTATTTTTAAAAAAGGTCATTCCTATGCTCGTCTCGGGAAAAATAACGTTTTTAGGTTCAGGTATCAGGAAAAGGTAAAAACCGGTCATTAAAAAAATAGGAAAGCCTTTTGACAACATCTGATGCGGGTAAATGTTTGAGCTGGCTTAATCCGGCACTGCTTAAATCAAAGACAAATTAGGACTTAGAATTTTGTAGTACTTTTTCATGTTTTTATTATAATGGTATTAGTATTTTCATAAAGTTCCAGAATATTTGAAGAAAATTTAACCTTAATTATCAAAAAATTTAAATAGAAAGTCACACTAAAATCAAAATAACCTGAAATCATCGGCAGTTTAGGGCTTAGAATTTTTTCATTATATTTCCTGTCGGTATTACATAATAGTATTAGTAATTTAACAAAATTCCAGAATATTTGAAGAAAATTTAACTTTTATCAAGAAATTTGAAGTCACACTAAAATCAAAATAACCTCAAATCTATGGAAATTTAAGTCTTAAAATGTTTTTTTATTATTTTTCCTGACTTTAGTGTAATAGTAATAGTATTTTAACAAAATTCCAGAACATTTGAAGAAAATTTAACTTTTTTCAACAGATTTAAATTAAAAATCACACTACTATATCAAAATAACCTAAAATCTTCGACAGAATTTAGAATTTTTCATTAATTTTCCTGTCTTTATTGTACATTATAGTACTAATTTAACAAAATTCCAGAATATTTGAAGAAAATTTAACTTTTTTCAAAAAATTTAAAAAAAAAATTAAACAAAAATCAAAATAACCTGAAATCTACTGCAGTTTAGGGATTAGAATATTTTCATTATTTTTCCCGTCTTTATTATAATAATTATTGTTAGTATTTTAATAATACTTCAGAATAATTGAAGAATATTTAACTTTTATCAAAAAATTTAAATAGAAAATCACACTAAAATCAAAATAACCTGAAATCTACGGAAAGTTAGGGCTTGGAATTTTGTCATTATTTTTTCTGTCTTTATTATAATTTATTGTATTACATAGTATTTTCACAAAATTCCACAATATTTGAAGAAAATTGAATTTTTATCAAGAAATTCAAAGTCACACTATCAAATCAAATTAACCTGAAATCTTCGGCAGTTTAGGGTTTAGAATTTTTTCATTAATTTTTCTGTCTTTATAATACATAATAGTAGTAGTAATTTAACAAAATTCCAGAATATTTGAATAAAATTTAACTTTTTTCAAAAAATTTATAAAAAGTCACACTAAAATCAAAATAACCTGAAATTTGCGGCAGTTTAGGGCTTAAAATTTTTTCACTATTTTTCCTGTCTTTAGGGTAATAGTAATAGTATTTTAACGAAATTTCAGAATATTTGAAGAAAATTTAACATTTTTCAAAAGATTTAAATAAAAAATCACACTAAAATCAAAATAACCTCAAATCTACGGCAGTTTAGGGCTTAGAATATTTTCTTTATTTTTCCCGTCTTTATTATAATAAATTGTATTTAGTATTTTAACAATATTTCAGAATATTTGAAGAAAATTTAACTTTTATCAAAAAATTTAAATAGAAAATCATATTGTATCAAAATAACCTGATAACCTAAAAATAATAATCAAAATAACCTGAATTCTACGGAAATTTAGGGCTTAGAATTTTTTCATTATTTTTTCGGTTTTTATTATAATTATTGTATTACATAGTATTTTAACAAAATTTCACAATAGTATTTGAGTAAAATTTAATTTTTTAACTTTATCAAGAAATTTAGTCACACTAAAATCAAAATAACCTGAAATCTTCAACAGTTTAGTGTTTAGAATTTTTTCATTAATTTTCCTGTCTTTAGTGTAATGGTAATTGTATTTTAATGAAAGACCAGAATATTTAAATAAAATTTAACTTTTTACAAAAAATGTAAATAAAATATCACATTAAAATCAAAATAACCTGAAATGTTCGGCAGTTGATGGCTTAGAATTTTTTCATTAATTTTCCTGTTTTTATTATGCATAGTAGTAGTAGTAATTTAACAAACTTCCAGAATATTTCAAGAAAATTTAACTTTTTTCAAAAGAATAAATAAAAAATATCACATTAAAAGCAAAATAACCTGAAATCTTCGGTAGTTTATGGCTTAGAATTTTTTCATTAATTTTTCTGTCTTTAGTGTAATAGTATTAGTATTTTAACGAAATTCCAGAATATTTGAAGAAAATTTAACTTTTTTCAAAAGATTTAAATAAAAAATCACACTAAAATCAAAATAACCTCAAATCTACGACAGTTTAGGGCTTAGAATATTTTCATTATTATTCCCGTCTTTATTATAATTTTATTGTTAGTATGTTAACAATATTTCAGAATATTTGAAGAAAATTTAACTTTTTTCAAATTTAATTTAAATAAAAAATCACAATAAAATCAAAATAACCTGAAATCTACGGCAGCTTAGGGCTTAGAATATTTTCATTATTATTCCCGTCTTTATTATAATAATTATTGTTAGTATTTTAACAATATTTCAGAATATTGGAAGAAAATTTACTTTTATCAAAAAATTTAAATGGAAAATCACACTTAAATCAAAATAACCTGAAATCTACGGAAATTTAGGGCTTAGAATTGTTTCATTATTTTTCCGGTCTTTATTTTGACTTTATCTTTATAATTTATTGTATTAGTATTTTAACATTATTTCAGAATATTTGAAGAAAATTTTACTTTTATCAAAATATTTAAATAGAAAATGGAAATCTGCGCAAATTTAGGGCTTAGAATTTTTTCAGTATTTTTTCTGGCTTTAGTGTAATAGTACTAATTGTATTTTAACAAAATTCCAGAATATTTGAAGAAAATTTAACTTTATTTAAAAAATTTAATTAAAAACTCGCACTAAAATCAAAATAACCTGAAATCTTCGGCAGTTTTAGGGCTTAGAATTTTTTCATTAATTTTCCTGTGTTTATTGTGCATAATGGTAGTAGTAATTTAACAAAATTCTAGAATATTTGATGAAATTTTAACGTTTTTCAAAAAATGTTAATAAAAAATCACAATAAAATCAAAATAGCCTTCAATCTACTGTAGTTTAGGGCTTAGAATTTTTTATTATTTTTCCTGTCTTTATTATAATTGTGTTAGTATTTTAACAAAATTCCAGAATATTTGAAGAAAATTTAACTTTTATCAAATAATTTAACCTCTTCAGGGACATAAGCACATTTTTGTGTACGTTTCGAGTAATGTTAAATAATATAATGTAATTAAACGTGGTTCTGTTCTTTTCACTGGCAACCGTTGTGGACGTTTTTAAAATTAAAAAAAAAAATCTGTCCCTGAAGAGGTTAAATTAAAAATTGCATTGAATTTGAAATAACCTTAAATTTAAATTAAAAATCTAAAAATTGAGCTTTTAGTCGGGAAATGGTAAAAAAAAGATCATAAAAAAAATATAGCTGTTCCGCGATAACATTTGCTACGTGCCCCGCGCTGGCTTAATCCGACACTGCATGCGGAGCAATTATGGAATTATGCTATCAATGCCAAGGTACATTTCTCGTAAATTATGGGAAGTTAAATCTCGGCGTTGCGTTGCTTTATTCATACCATTTACGACCAGGAATAGATGAGAAATAATTGAGTATATTAGTGTGACATAAGGACGCCCAAAAAGGTTTGTGTCCATTAGTCCATTTAAATCTACACAAACTATTGGACACAAACCATTGATTCACTTTAAGCAACATAGATAGCCTACTTTCAGGCGCACTGACATAATAAATTTAATTATTTAAAGTTAAACCTACCGAAATTCAGCAAATCTATAGAGACCATCTGGTGAGCTGGTGAGCATAATTTTTCTGAAAAACTTCTATAAAAAAAGACTAAATTTTTTTCTCATAAGTTTTAGCTATTCCAGAGTTAAAACGAAAGAAAGAGGAAATAAGTCCTCAAAAATAAGCTCGAAGAGAAGATAATCTTGCACCGTAATCTTGCAAAGATTGTCGATCTGTACCAATCACATCTTCTAGCAAAAGCCAAAACAAGCATGCCAATTTGGATTAAAGTAGAATAGAAGAAGAACTTGACGTGATTGAGTCAAGATTTAGAGATGATATTACATCGAAAATTTTTGTGGTCCAATTGGAGAACTGGTTTTTTCGGTTGAACCATTTGCACATTTCTTTAAAAAAATGTAGGTACATAGTAGAGTCATATTAGAGTACATCAGGCTCATACATCTGTGATTGGTTCATTCATTTATTGCAAACCTAAAATATATCAAGAACCAATTCGAAGTGCAATGTAGTGCTTTTATATTAAGGTTTTGGTGGAAAACGATTAACGGAAACTTGAAAGTAAGACTGACGAGCATGAATGGACTAACGAGATTTTAATAATTTTTTATTTAAATTAATTGTAGCATATTCTCCTAAAACATTTACGTTCATTATTGTATTGCATTCCTTTTTGTATTATTACTTTATTCACAGGAACCCTCAATACTTGCATGGTTAGTGTTTGGAATATTAATTAATCTACTAGATTAACATCGCACGAATTTTTAAAATACAATATAAACCAATTTAAAAACCAACTGAGCTTTTACTAATTGTCTCTAATATATTCGCATTAGGTAACCTTGGCTAGAAACATTTCGATATTGAAAATACCGTTAGTATATTTGCTATAAATTACCTGTACGGTTGTTTTAGGCAACAACTCTCTTATTTACAATGTTATATCGGCAATTTACATAACATTTTTTCTACATTACGTAATTTCATCTGTTCGTTGCTAAACGTTAAATAACTGCAAAAGATAACTTAGAAAGTAAATTATTCAAACACTATCACCTTGTTTGACAGGAAAAGGAAATTGAGCAACACCATAGTAATTTTAGGTTTACTGCCGAAGAACTTAACATAAGGAACTGCAATTTAAAAGAAAAATTAAAATGTCATATTTGATAGTTTAAAAAACTTAGTCGCAGGTGTGTTGACTAAAAGTTTTTACATACCTGCCGTTTTTTTATTCGATGGAAAGAAAAGAGAATAGCAGCGACAAAAGTTATTCAACGATGATAGGATGTAGGGTTGGTTTATAGGGAGTGGCGGTTTTGTCTAGCAATTTACTCGAAAGATCTCTATACAAAAAAGTAACTCTTTGTGCTGTTCTAGACACATAAGCTCATAAGCAAAAGGTTATATACCTTATTTTCACGTTTTCGTTTGACCTTCGCAGCTTTAGTTTGAGAGTTTTTTGAAACAAGGATCTGAAAATTAATAGTGTCTAAAAATGAAATTGCAGTTACAGTTACAGTTACGAAATTTAATGCTACCGCATTTTTTTAAATTCAAGGACAAATTTATTAATGTATGAGGCCAATGTGCCTGCAGCCTTGTGATTGAAACCCTGTGCAAGTAATTATCTGCTCCAGAGGTTCTCAATTTTTGGCTATTTAAAAAGTAACAAGTTTCTCATTGGCTAAAACAAAAAGTGTACTTATATTGCTTCCTGCAATAAGCAAGCTAAAATTTGTCAAGTATAAAATTTGGACAGGATGAAGAAAATGGATTATCATTATGTCTTGTCAATTATTGTAAGCTTTAAAGTTTGTTTTATTCCACGTAAATTTATAATGCTTATCCACGCATAAAAAATCGTCTGCAACGTTTTTTCATTCGATTAGGAGCATTTTATTTTTGAGCTACCTGAAGAATCTGGTTGTTAGGAAGGGTTATGAATAACTTTAATTTGATGGTGTATTGTCAAACCATGACCGTGAGATGATCTTAAAAAGAAACGCCTTACTCCTTTGTTTTATTTTTACGGATTTTAAAAATGGGTTAAGGGCATTTTATATTTTTTATCATGTTTCACCTAAAATTGTATGTACGAAAAGTGTAGCATATTCACTGAAGAAAATAATAATGTACCTACTTCACATTTGAAAACAAAATTGCAGTTTTAGTACCTATTCAATACAAAATAATTTAATTCACTCTTGAATGAGAGTCTAAATGTTAGGTTTAATAATTATTAAGGAATAAAGGAAAAAAGTGAGTGCTACCCGCATGTTAAAAAATTTAGTATTGTTTATTATGTTATTTAATGTGGTCCAATTCTAAATTTAGGATGGGTCAAATAAGCACAATTGGGATAAATTACATACGCTAAATTTAATCGTTTGATTTTCAAAAATGAAAAATTTGAAATTATTTAAATAAAAAAAAACAATTAGTATTTACAAATTCTAATATTTCACACGCTGCGTTGCCTAATGAATTAAATAAAAGTGTTTTTCTGTTTAATCTCATGAATGAGCTAAAACTATCTGTCGACATTTTATTGAAAGGGCAAAAGTCTGAATTCAACGACCTTATAATTTAGATTTTAGAGGGCATATGATATGAAGGACAAGCTTGGGGGAAGATGTTAAGTCGCTATCAACAATTCGTATGCATAAGCTGGGTACAATACAGTTAAGTATATAAAAGATTCTCTTAAATATCTTGAGCTTTAAAAAAACGAGAACCAAATTGGAAAGATCAATCGGCTGCTGTTATTTTTAAAATGTATTTTTAAATTATTTTGTATTTCTGTTATTTTGTAAAACTTATTATGGAAGTATTTTGCTTCCATCAAATTATCCCAAGGCTTTTTATAAAGTTTGGTGATTAATAACAGTCCAATGCAAAGGCAGGTCAACTAAAATTTCTTTGGAGTTAATTCACTTTGAAAACTGCTGTCTACAGAAAAGAAATTTTCCATCTTGTTTTTGCTTTCAAAATTATTAGGGATAAACTGTCATCTCAACAATTTGGTAATCATGTTAAAATCTTGTCGCTGGGTGTGACCACTCCAATGCATTTTTAGCTTTTTACGACCCTGATCCAATCAAAAACGTGTAGTTTCATCTAAACTACAGTTTAGATTTTCACATAATCCTTTACGCCAGATCTAGCTATAATAGGTAACTTTATATAATAATCGATGAAATATTAGTCCAAATTTTGAATTAATAATAATTATAAAGTTTAAAAAGATAACGAACTAGAGTAAAATTGTTCGTTAGTAGTTGGGAGTGGCTAATGTGCAGAAACGAATATTCGTTATTTCGGTTCTATGTTTGTGTTAATTGGTGGAATTAGGTGTCACGAGTGTCTCCCTCTACATTTGCAGAGCAAGCCCATGTCACGTGTCAACCACTAAGAAAAATTTCCCTATACGAAGACATAAAATAGTCTAAGAGCAATTGACAGATTTCATCCCAGATTTCAAGAGTCCTAAATATATTATGGCTTAAAGATATACACCCCCTATAATCTACCTGGTCGTAGACCAAGGATATAGGATATAGAACAAGGAAAAAGGAACGTAAATAGAGATATAAGAGATAAATTTCGAGTTTTAATAGTTTTTAATAGTCCAGAACGCGTTGTGGCTGTTTTAAAATAAACACTCATTTTGGATGTTTCAATTACAATAACAATTATTGTATTTTGACAGCACTTAGACCTAGAAGATCACTGTTTCAGATAATAGAAATAAAACGTTAATTGAGTTCAATTACAGCTGTGCTCCTGTACTCCTAAACAAAGATTTGAAAGAAGCAAAGTGTTAAACTCCAAATCGAGAAATAAAATCACCATCCAGAGGACGAATGACCACAGCACTGTTCAATCAAACCGAAACCACAAAAAAGACGATATCTACAGCAAGACTTGTAAATGTAAAGGTAGTTTGGTGAAGTGGTTAGGGAGTGAAGGTCATGGGTTCAAATCTCAATCGCTGCCAAATTGATATGTGCCGTGTTTAGGGTTACACGTTAAACTATCATTCTGCTATGCCATTTAGTCAACAAATTATAGAAAAACTCGGTCTATTACATTTGGGCGTGAGTGAGAGGCTGCTGTCGTTTAGGCGCAGCCCCATGTAGACTCAGAACCAAGTAGGTGCAGTTCCACTTTTGAGCACAAACATCAACAAACTTGGCACGATCATCACTCTGCTCAAATTTGGCACGAATAGTTAATATTTAATTAATAATAATTATTATAAATAATATAGAGACAGTCATTGCCGTGCAGCTAACGCGATTTACTGCGAATGCGAGGTACCGGATTCAAACCTGGGGAGAGTCAAACTTTCTTATGACTATCAAGTCTCCATGGTTCGGAGGACACTTTAAGCCAGCGGTACCCCTGAGTTGATGAATTGCCAGTGTTAACAAAAAACAGGGCCACGGTACATAAGAAGGCCAGCCTAGCAAGTTACCTACTTGACGTAAAACAATTATATAGTCTAAAATCGATCTGCAGACTTGACATGACTAACAGCATGGCGAGTTATGGCCAACAACCCCCATTATTGGGGAGGCCTAATCCAGCAGTGTAAAGAAAAAAGCTAATAATGAATAATAATTATTATTTATTAATGTAGTAGGTAATCGCGTTTTACATTAACAAAACGCCGCCACACGCAATAATTTCGAACTCCATTTTGGACGAAATGTTGTTAGTTCGTGGCACCATCAACGGTAATGTAAAACACGAATACCGAATACCACCGTAAACAAACAATCTTTTGCTTCGTTTAGGTTTACATCTACATTACCAAAACGCCACCACACGGAATAATTTCAAACTTCATTTTGGACGTAATGTTGTTAGATGGTTGTTAGTGATGGTTGCGCCACCAACGGTAATGTAAAACGCGAATATAATGTTGGATACAAAGTCATAAAGCGTCCATTTCCGAAATGTACTATACTTCTTCAGAATTTAGCAGCATGCAAACGACTAATTCTAGGATTCTGAAAATGCGAAATGGCGCATTTCGATGACGACCTTAACGGGGAAGGTCAGTATCCATTAACTCATTACTAACAAGCATCTCATCCTTGGCTTCACATGGGTTTTAGCTAATGGATGGATGTAAAGATTATTCTTTTTTATGAATAAAAATCACATATAATTCCAAATGGCGTTAGCCAACAAGGTGCTAGAATAGAAAGTAATATAGTAATACGTTACATTCGCTTTTGCAGAATCCTAGGCTTGTTCGTTTGTACGCGGCCAAAGTCCGAAGATGAAGTATATTTTGGGATTTGGTCATGCGAAACGTCCAAATCTCGGATTGGTTAAATAAAAACGTTTAATGAACATTTTTGGACTTTACGGCCAACATATTATACTGGGTGATCCACTTTAAAAACCGGCTCCGGTTTGGAGTCTACTATTACCACTGCCAGTGACGGATTTCCGAACAGGCGCATGAGGCGCGCGCCTGGGGCCTCATAAATCAAGGGGGCCTCAAAATTCAACTTTTTTTAACGTTCGGTATAGTGCAGGGGTGGCCAAGAGGTCGACCGCGAAGGCGATTTAGGTAGCCCGCGAGAGTCAAAATAAACTGAACAGAAAAATATAAAAGACATATAAAAGACATATAAAAGACATAACCTATAAGTTTATTGTAACATGAAAAAGAATACTTGGTGTTTTTAACTATTTTATCAGAATGAGTGGGCCATCTAGTTCGAGAGAGTTTTAAGTCGATTTAAAAAAAAATGTTTTATTTCTCTCTTCTAAACTCTACCTTGCAGTCGACCGCAAGAAATATTTTCGAGCACAAGTACTAGACCTCACAGGTCAAAAGTTTGGCCACCCCTGGTATAGTGCATACCAGAGTAAAAACGTGCCCGTAGAATGCACACTGTAGGGTAGTGAAAATATTTAGAGGGGGGGGCCACAAAATTGAATTGCGCTTGGGGCCTCTCAAGTGGTAAATCCCGCCACTGACCACAGCTATTACTATGAATAAATACATAATACAATAAACATATTCATAAACCTTTTCAATAATAATATGAAATTTCATAAATAAAGTGAATATCTGTCTGTTCATGGGTTGAAATTCATTGATTTCAATGAAAGTTTTCATATTATAATAGCTTTGTTCGCGGTAACAGTCCTGAATGCGTTTCGGAGTCCTGCGCGTGCGGATTTATAATTTTTATCATCTAATTTGAGCTTTAATGATATTTTTATTATAAATCTGCACGCGCAGTATAATAGAACATATTCGGGATTGTTACCGCGAACAAAGCTATTATATGACAGCTTTTGGTTAGTATGGAGGTTCGAAAGTATTCGGCTATTTGGCCAACAAAAAAAAAACAATAAAGAGTATGTATTGCGAACAATCACATACTGTTTCTTTCCAATGCCGAAAATTAAAAAAATTATTTAGTACCACGGATCTCTTTGTTTATGAGGTCCATGTTTAGGACCTGAAACTACGTGGATCTGCCAGAAATCAAAGCCTCTGGAATTTCTGTAAGCAAGAACAAATGATTAGGCTAGTTAATTGTCGATAAAATCTAAATTTTTATTATTGATTAGCCCTCTTTGATCAACATCAAAATTGCCTTCTTAGAATAGTTCACAATTAATTTATAAATTAAACATTGCGTGTTAAAAGGTTATTGATAGAAGTTTACCAAAGCAGATAGATTAATTCATCTACGGGTCATTCCATGTGAAATCAACACACTTTTCTTGGTCACCATCTCAGATTTCGATAAAATTTGGTATATCGATAGAGCGTACTGAGACTAGCAAAAATACAAATTTTTATTTAAATATCTTAAACGATTTCCAAAATATCGCTATGTAAAATTTTCAAAAATTGACTTCCGGAATATTTCCTAATCATTATAGCAGCTCTCCTAATTAAGCTACAGAGGTGGGCGTGCTGTCATTTTACTCAGTTTTTAATGCCCTTTATTTATTTATTTATTTATTTATTTATTTAACGGGTAAACCAATTTACAAAATTCAAAATTTAGAAACAAAAGAAATATACATAATGCCAGTTTAATGACAATCCAATGCATTCAAATTCCACATGAGGTTCCTCTTAAACTGAGGATATGTACTGCCCAATAAATTAAAACTATCAAATTTGTTTAACTTATTGGCAAAACGACACATCCTAGTTAGGGGGCTATGCATTCCATAATTTGTTCTATTATATTCAATCACAAACAAGTCCTCATGCCTTGTATTATATACGGCTACACGAAACTTGAAGCGATCCAATAAAATATCACAACTAATCCTTTTATTCAACAATCGATGGACAAAGCATAAATCGATGACGATTCTTCTGTATTCCAAAGATTTGGTCCCACAATTCATTAAAGCATCTTCTTGGCAAAAGTCATCCTGCACGCCACCACACTTGAAGTGGTGGTATTTCAGGAACTTACGTTCCACCTTGTCCAACCTAGAAATGTGGGTTTCGTAGAAGGGAGACCATACACAGGAGGCATACTCTAGTTGAGATCGAACTAAAGAAAAGTAAAGACATTTAACTGTGTTAGCAGAGAAATGTGTACTTTGCCTTCGAACAAACCCCAACGTGCGCATAGCCTTACTGCATATGTTATCGATGTGGCTCTTAAAAGATAATTT
This sequence comes from Rhagonycha lutea, assembly GCA_958510855.1. Taxonomy (NCBI): domain Eukaryota; kingdom Metazoa; phylum Arthropoda; class Insecta; order Coleoptera; family Cantharidae; genus Rhagonycha; species Rhagonycha lutea. Next base: position 12,181,393 of record OY294040.1, on the reverse strand, counting down.
GGAGTCCAAACGAACACCCAGATCATCGATTTCAACTACTCGATTTAATTCCACGCCACTAATCTTGTACTTGAATGCATCACAACTAATATGTCTTTTGAATGAGATAACGGAACATTTCTCAAAGTTTAGCCAAAGCTTGTTATCGGCACACCAACGTTGAATACTATCCAGATCAGATTGCAATAACAAACAGTCCTCAATTGACCTGATTATCTGAAGATTTTGAGGTCATCGGCAAATAACAAAAACGAACTATGCTTTATATAAAATCCAATGTCGTTAATGAACAATAAAAAAAGAATAGGTCCACAATGGGAACCTTGGGGAACACCGGAGTGCACCATTATATCATCGGAGACAAAATTCTGAATTTTCACATTCTGAATTCTATCTTTAAGAAAACTGACCAACCACTCAACAGCTTTGGAACCAAAGCCTAAAGCAGTTAGTTTGGACGAAAGAGCTTAGAGGTCCACACGATCAAAGGCCATTGAAAAATCCGTATAAGCGGCATCAACTTGCTCGTTATTCCTGAATGCATCAAAAATAAACGTTACAAACGACAATAAGTTGGTGGTTGTGGAACGACCAGGTAAAAACCCATGTTGATGTCAATGATATAGTATTTGCAGACTTGCATAAGTTGAACAGAAACTAGTTTGTCCAGCATCTTTGGAATAGTCGATTGAATAGAAATTCCCCTGTAATTCCCGATATCACCTCGTTTGCCTTTTTTAAAAATAGGAGTTATGAAACTCTTCTTCCAAATACGTGGAAAACGACCACTAGACAACGACAGTTCAAACATTTTAAAAATTGGGGTCGACAGCGAATACTGGTATCTCTTTATAAAAACGGCAGCAAGTCCATCAGGACCACAATTTACACTGTCTGGCAATTGTGAGATTGCGTCAAAGACTTCACTCAATGAGATTTTGAACAAGTCGCAGTTAACAACATTGCTCGAAACGTATTTAGCATGTGGAGCATCATTACTTGAGTAAACTTTAGAAAATTGCTTAGCAAACAGATCAACACACTCCTGGCCAGAGGAGGAAATTTCATCGCCTAAAAACATGCAAGCCGGATACCCACTAACTTTTTTGCAGTTGTCAACATAATGCCAGAAAGATTTCGGATTTGTAGCAATTGCATCCTCCATCTTTTTAATATACTTCTGGTGAAGCAGCAAGTTAAGTTTCTTAGCTTTATCATGCAGTTTGCAAAAATTCTGGTAATCAATTAAGCTACGAGTAATCTTAAATGATTTATGCATAATCTTCTTATCAGTTATTAGGTTAATCAATTCCTTCGAAAACCATGCGGGATACTTGGAAGCTGTTATTTTCTTACGTGGAACATGGGCATTGATGATAAGCCACAATTCATGATAAAAATGATCGACAACTACATCAATATCATCAGAACTTAAAACCTCCGACCAATTTATATCCAACAGGCAGTTATTGATGACATCAAAATCAGCAGATTTATAGTCAAAAATATAATTAACAAATTCCAGATGTGAATGCAAAGAACCAACATCTGGGATATTTATTGTGTATGCGGTATGATGAATCGATGTATGTGACAATAAGTCAATTGCCGTGTCAACCGATGCATTGTCTAAGTTGGTAAAAACTAAGTCGAGCAAAACCCCACGACTATTGGGAATTTTATTCAGCTGCATAAGATTGTGTAAAGACATACAATCATTGATAGCTTGAGTTTTGTTACATGTAATACCGGTACTCACACAGGTACCATCAACAGACCATACAGCCTTGGGAAGATTAAAGTCGCCACAAATAACAAATTTAGAACGTGGAAAGTTATTGGAAATATTCTCAACAATGCCACAAAATTCATCATAGGTAACGACACTTGTATCGGGAGGTAAATAAACTGCACCAACAATTAAGCCACCGATTCGGAGAAAAACAGTTTCCACGGTTAACACTGTGTCGATTTGAATACTTCTCAGATTTTTGCGAACGGCCATAAGTACGCCTCCACCACTAGTTTTCATACTTGATACAGTTGAACGGTCACATCGAAAAACATTATAGTTATCAAACTTTAGTTCACTGGAGGCAATGCTATGGTCAAGGAAGGTCTCGATTAGAATTATTATATCGTAGAGACAACAGTTGATGTTGTCACTAAGTTCATTAAGCTTTGTTTTGATACCACCACAATTATGCATGTAGATGCTTAAATTGGTATTTTCACGACTATGAGAAGCATCCAAAGCACTAGGCGCAGGAGCTTCTCGGTCCCCGAAAGAAATTAAATTCCGATGATATATAACACAATATGCTTTATTATAAAAATCCTTTTCAAAACTCAAAATCAAAATTTTGAATTTGATTTTCTCAAAAAATAATCAGAAATTGTTTGTCAAAAATGAAATTTACAATATTTTATAAAAAATATATGTTAATTTTACGGAAATGAGTCTTTCCAAATAATTTGGTGCATTAAATGAGGGGGGGGGGCACATCTTGCCGGCAAAATTGAAAAGTCCTACTTTGATAATTTTTTCTGAGAAAATTAAATTATTTAGATCAATTTGGGTTCTGACACATTATTATACAAGTCTTGAAAAACATTTGAAAAATTTTTCAAATCAAAATATTACAAAATGGCGGCGTAGCAGCTGAACTCCAAAAACACTGTTTAAAATGCGTTTGAAAATCTCCCAATGGTGTCGTTAGACCTACAACATAAGAAATAAAAAAATTTTGTTTAATATAATATGTTTTTCCAATCTGCCTCTACCCCAATTTTTAAATTCTTGTCTCAAAAATTTTTTATTGCCGTTTAAGTCATGATTTTTGGTCGAAAAAGCTTTTCTCGACTTTGAACCTTTACAACTCAAAAAAAATTAAAATATAAAAATTCTGGGTCGATGCGGACTGGAAAAACATATTATATTAAACTAAATGTATTTATTTCTTATGTTGTAGGTCTAACGATACCATTGGGAGATTTTCCACAGCATTAAGAGGTAATTTTGGAGTTCAGTTGCCACGCCGTCATTTTGTAATATTTTGATTTGAAAAATTTTTAAATGTTTTTCAAGACTTGTATGATAATGTGTCAAAACCCAAATTGATGTAAATGGATTCATTTTTTCAGAAAAAATTCGTAACTTTGAACTTTTTATTTTTACCGGCAAGGTGTGCCCCCCCCCCCTCATTTAATGCACCAAATTATTTGGCAAGACTCATTTCCGTAAAATTAACATATATTTTTTATAAAATATTGTAAATTTCATTTTTGACAAACAATTTCTGCGGTACTTTACTTACTATAATATAAAGTCTATCGTTCTTTCAAAACCATCTTGTACTAAAAAATTATTTTAACTATGAAGCCATTACCGTCCCACTTTTAAATTTTGGCAGTCACTTACCATAAGTACAGACTATTCTCAGGAATTTTTTTAAATTTTTTGAAGATTTACTTTTTGAGAAAATCAAATTCAAAATTTTGATTTTGAGTTTTGAAAAGGATTTTTATAATAAAGCATATTGTGTTATATATCATCGGAAAGGTCATTAAAAACTGAGTAAAATGACACCACGCCCAACTCTGTAGCTTAATTAGGAGAGCTGCTATAATGATTAGAAAATATTCCGGCAGTCAATTTTTGAAAATTTTACATAGCGATATTTTGGAAACCGTTTGAGATATTTAAATAAAAATTTGTATTTTTGCTAGTCTTAGTACACTCTATCGATATACCAAATTTTATCAAAATCTGAGATGGTGACCAAGAAAAGTGTGTTGATTTCACATGGAATGACCCCTACCTTAGAAGTTTACTTTATTTTCAAAAACCAAAACATCACAATATTCAATAGGTTTTCTAAAACAAAACATTTAACATTTAAACATATTTTTTTGTTGAATAAATAAAATTTAGAGCTTAGGCCTGTATTTAGCATTTCATTTTAAATTTCAAATCAATATTATATTGTTGAAATTTTTTTAAATTTGAAATTTAAATTAACGATTACTTCAAAGTAATTCCGTCATCTATTAGCAGTAGCACGAAACAAAATTAAATATTTTGAAATGTTTTCGTTAGGTACTGCTAGGTAACGAAGATATTGTTGGTATCCCTGCAAAGCGTGTCGCAAATTTTCTTGTAGTTGGATTTCTTTTAGTGACATTCTTGTCGTGTGTGCATCATCAAAAGTAAGTAAATAAATATATCCGCAATCATCTCTCAATTTATTCAATATTTTCCAAATTTTAAGCAATTTTTGTCAAGTAATATACGTCATTTTTTATTGTGATATGTAATTTTAATACTTGTGAAATTACTAAACAACTAAAACAGTCACGAGAGTTTTTGTTGGTTATGTTGCTAAATTTATAACACATTTTCTAATAATAATAATAATTAATTATCTACACTAATTTTAGGGTAATCAGCAATGGCAAAACAAAAGGGCGAAAAGAAAGGTTCCGCGATTAATGAAGTGGTCACCAGGGAGTACACCATAAATCTTCACAAGAGGTTGCATGGTATAAGTTTCAAAAAGCGGGCACCTCGTGCCATCAAGGAAGTGCGTAAATTTGCCGTGAAGCAAATGGGCACCCCAGACGTTAGAATTGATACGCGTCTTAACAAACAATTGTGGTCGAAGGGTATCAGGTATGATTGATTTTTGCCACTATTTTACTTAATATTAACGATGTGATTTTATAGAAATGTACCTTTCCGTGTTCGCGTTCGTCTTTCACGTAGGAGAAACGATGATGAAGATTCGGCACATAAATTATTTACCCTTGTTACATACGTTCCAGTTGCTACCTTCAAACGTTTACAAACTGAAAACGTTGATGCCAATCAGGAATGATTTAATAATTATAAATAAGGTACACAATAAATAAATGTTTGATACTGGATTGTTTTTTTGTAATTTTATTCCCTTAACATGATTACAATTTTTATTAATCTCCATAATCAAATTACGACGTGGTCAATTATATTGGTTAATGGTATAAAAAATATCGTGGTAACTATTTTATGTTTATTATTATCGAAGAAAGAATTCTTATTCATTTGATGAAAAGACCATTATTGTTAAATAATAATTGAAGAGAGAAGTGCATAATGGATTAAAGTACCTTTTCGTTTTTGGAATAGAGTTAAAAACCAACTTAGCATAGGCAAATTATGATTGTATATGATTTTTGAAATAATGTCTGGCTGTTAGTAGATAATATGGACTACAATTATGAAGAACTGCATGGCCAATTGACTTGAAACTACTTCACTAATTTGATTCCTGGTTTCGTAAAACTTTTAACAAACCTTTAAATTTAACTAACCAATAAGAATCCACCGTTCAAGTCAGGGGTTAATAGGAATATATTTTTTTAGATTTACTTTCTATTTTTATGCGACATAACGCCTTCATCCGTTCAGGTCTTCATTTGTTACTCAAGTCTGTCCCACAAGAGTTCCAGTATGATTAAACTAATTAGTTATTCTCTAATAACTCGCAAATGGTAAATGATACCAAATATTCATCTTTTTCTGCTGAACACACTTGGCTTGTTTGATATATTTCACCATTTTCGAGTTAGGAGAAAAACTGATTGAATCAAGCTCATGTGGGACTTTTTCAAATGGGAAAGTCCGACAGTGATTTATTGTTTGTTTCACAACAAAGGGATTTATGTCCTATCTAATATAATACAGTCAAAACTCTCTAAATCGAATTCTCATAATGTATTAAAAATGTTCGCATTAGAGAGTAAGAATTGGATTGTAAGTTAGTTGGACCTGCCAAATAAATAATTCGATTTAGAGAATATTTCGAATTAAAGAGAGGTCGATTTAGAGAGTTTCGACTATAAGATTATGAGTACCCTTACTTTGACCACACGAGTGGTCCTATCCACAATGCACACGGGTTATTTTCCCTGTGTGTAGCTCGCTAGGCCACAACAATTATTCGCGTTTTACTTTACCTAAGACTTTACCGTTGGTCGCCATTTCAGGGTGCTCAGCGGGTTACTTTTGTAGTAACTGGTTACTTTTTTTTGATTCGGTTACTTTAAGTTACATTTCTCAAATTTTGGTTACTTTAGTTACTTTTTCAACCCCAATTGAAAGATTTTTAAAAAAATTTAAGAAAACTTAAAAAAAAAGGTTTTAAAAAAACTTTTATAAAATATTTTCAATTTAAAATAATTTGATATTTTTAAAAATTACTACTCTTATTTATTATTTTTAAAAAAAAAATTTCCATGCCAAATTTTTTTTCCGACAACTTAAAATTTTGTAAATAATCTCTTTTACACTGCCGGTTAGTTACTTTTGGGTTACTTTTTGAATTATTATAAGTTACTTTTTTTTTTCTAAATAACGCTGAGCACACTTACGTCCAGAATGGACTTTGAAATTATTCCGTGTGGTGGAGCCACAAGCTTTTACTTAACTTTATGTTTAGTAAAGGGGATGAGAAGGCAGATTCTACAGGCCACAGGTTCTATTTTATTAATTTGTGTGTAATTTAGTAAATTGGGGTATGTGTGGGAATATTGTGGGCATTTGTTTATTGTTTTTTTTTAAATAAATCGTTATATTGAACATTTTAATATTGAATCATTTGCCTCGTCAGTTATCAAAGTTGAATTTTGTTATCACGGATCAGAATTCCACATCAGGTGGACTGATATCGACATTGTGCAGAGCAACAAGACGCAGACTTTACTTGTTATAACATTATAAGAGATAAAGACACATATTATTAGTTGTGATTTGGGGTAAGTATGTAATCTCCTCCTTTCATACGGGGGGACATTGCACTATATACCTTGGGTATATCTATGGTGAACATCCTTTTTTTTTAGGAAAAAAGAGTAGTACAAGTACTGACGCACATGAGTTGATTAACGAGAATTCTTTTATTTTTCATTGGTCTTCGCGTATTCTTAAATTTTTATAGTAGGAAAAAATGTAAAAGTACTAAGGTATTGACACGCATGAATGGATTAACGACATTTCTCGTTAGTCGAGTTAGTTTCATTTTGAGATATCTGAAAAAAAAATTATGACCGTTCAAGTGACGATTTATAGTCGAAAAAGTTTTTTTCAACTTTGAATCTCTATAACTCAAAAAAGAATTAAAATATAAAAAATCTGGATCGAGGCGGACTGGAAAAACATTATATTAAACTTCATTTATTATGTTATAACGACACCATTGGGAGTTTTTCCATCGCATTTTAAGAGGTGTTTTTGGAGTTCAGCTGCCATGCTGTCATTTTGTAAAGCCAGTGTCTCACTATCAAATTTTCGTCAAAATTATCATAATATTTAGTATACAAACGGTTTTGATAGTGTGACAGCGATGTAGTTGTATCAAAATGACGTAAGCTACATACTTTTATATGCTGCTTCTATTTTCATGACGTCACGGATTCGATTTGATACAAACGTTTTGATAAAAAGAATTTAGAACAGTTTCTATAATTTTGATGCTATCAGGCTTCCCATAGGCTGTTCGATATCCCACTCTTATATCTTTGACACTTTGACATAACGTGGACATTACCATACTTTCAGTTTTATTTTTTAATTTTAACGCGGTTTTTAATTAGGTCTAAAAGGTTAGCAATTATTATGGCTGGTACCACAAATCAGTTTCCTAATTGATTTGTATCAGTTGGAACCAGTATAACCAGTATATTTGAACGTATAAAACCAACTCTAACCTTACTTTTCACAGCTGACCTGTGGCTGAGATCGTTATTATACCAACTTGATTTGATAGTGAGACGTTGCTCTGCATTGCTTTAAAATATTTTTACGTAAATGACGTCACATCGTTTGTATAATAATTATTATAATAATTTTGATGATAATTATTTGATAGTGAGACACTGGCTTAATATTTTGACTTGAAAATATTTTTAAATGTGTTCACAAAACAAGCAGGACGATGAACTAAATGTCTATTGGGATCTCCAGCTAAGGACTACGCCGTCTTGCGGAGAATTTTAGAACTACTGCTGGAGACATAAACAAACAAAAATTACATGCACGTTATAGGTTGTGTTACCGTTTTTTTTAGATTATTTGTGTTTTTACGTATAGTAATGATAATATTTAAATTACCAGTATATAGTACAGTTATAGTCGCGTATATTTAGTGAAATTTATTTGCCAAAGAAGTTTTTAAAAAGTGAAAATAAGAAAAGTTAGATACCAACAAGTTATAGGTTGGGTTACCTTTCTTTTAATTTTGTTACTTATTGTTACGAATCTTAATGCAATACTTGGAGGACAAAGAATCCAGATTCTTTAAAAGTTACGAAAATGATTAGCCCTTTTATGAGAGTTTGTCACATTTTGATAAAGAACCTATTCAATAAAGGTAAGCACATTCTAATTATTGACATCAAAAATGCTTATTTCTTATTTTATTTAGGTTTTACAATTGGTCATAAAAACTTTTTAAAACCATTGGCAATTCCCACAATATAATAAATTATTGTCAATCACTTCCATGTAGTTCAAGACCAGGTGCTGGCCCATCAATCGTCAACTTCAAAATGATGCTAAAAATCAAGAAAGGAATGCTTTTATAACTTAGAACCCATACAAGATGTGAGCCCAGATTGTTTCAAGGATGTAGATGATAATAATTTATAAATAATAAAAACAAATAAATGAAAAAGCCTTTTATTGTGTAGTTATCGTAACATTTTAAAATATTCTTCTTTTACGTTAAAGACTAATTTGTGAGCAAATTCTCATACTTTAGCTAAACTATCAATAAACTACAAAATAACAATGAAAAACTAAGTAATGTCATCTGCAATTGTATTTGGTCATAGAAATTATGTTTCTCCGTTAGCTGATATACTAAGTCGGTCAGTCGGAGATACTACTAGTCCTGTTTCGACAACTTCATTTATATCCAGTACTTGTTTTAAAGAGTTTTCTAGGATGTGGATCTTATTATAAACCATAATCTGTATATTTATTTGAAAATTTGACCAAAAAACTGACCACGAACACTGAATGTTTGTCTGCGATATTACTTCAAATTTGTTAATCGAAGTTCTAAAAATCATTAATACAGTAAGATAGTAAAAAATTACCATAATAGTGCAAAAATTTATACCTTGTACACCCCCAGTAAAGTGTTTTTCACCTGCAGCAGGTTTACAACACCAAACATAATTACATGCCTTGTATTAAACTTCTTGAATTTTTGTTGGAGTTTTCATTGCCATATACTTCCTTAAAATAATCTACAACAGAAATATGTGTTTCATTTCTACAATCCATAACACATTGAACTCAAATACAATGTTTACTTACATTCCATTAGTATGTTTACATAATCATAAATCGTACAAAATTCGTTATCAATAACCAAAACTCAAATTAATTTGTTACCAATAAACAAAACTACGACACACAACATTTTAAATTGTTTAAAATGATTGTTTTATATGTTTAAAAACAAAATTTAAAACGCATAACCTCCATATAAACCTTAACATAAACACGAACGATGTCTCCAGGAGTAGTTCAGATTTTATCCGCACTGGCGCTGGGATCTTAATATTAGATCCCAATAGTTAAGTTAGCCCAAAGAATCAGGACAGGGTGGAGCAAAAATATTGCGCAGTAGACGTGGAGGAAGAAACCGTGACACCCAATTTCACCAATTGATTGAATAGGCAATCTATCAATTATTATAGATAGTGGTTTATACAGTAACATAGCAGGGTTCAGGGCTCATGGGGCCCCGGTACACAGACAAAATTTATTTACAGAAACTTTTTTTTAAATAATCTATGAAAGTTTGTACAAAACTTTATTCAAATATATTGAAATTATGTGAAATCTACAATGACTTTTTGTCATTTACATGTTTTTTTTGTGCAATAAAATTGTTATTTACGATTTTTTTTGTAAAATAATGAACCGTGGAACTTGCACCAGGGCCCGTAAACAAACAAAAATTACATGCACGTTATAGGTTGTGTTACCGTTTTTTTAGATTATTTGTGTTTTTACGTATAGTAATGATAATATTTAAATTACCAGTATATAGTACAGTTATAGTCGCGTATATTTAGTGAAATTTATTTGCCAAAGAAGTTTTTAAAAAGTGAAAATAAGAAAAGTTAGATACCAGCAAGTTATAGGTTGGGTTACCTTTCTTTTAATTTTGTTACTTATTGTTACGAATCTTAATGCAATACTTGGAGGACAAAGAATCCAGATTCTTTAAAAGTTACGAAAATGATTAGCCCTTTTTGAGAGTTTGTCACATTTTGATAAAGAACCTATTCAATAAAGGTAAGCACATTCTAATTATTGACATCAAAAATGCTTATTTCTTATTTTATTTAGGTTTTACAATTGGTCATAAAAACTTTTTAAAACCATTGGCAATTCCCACAATATATTTATTGTCAATCACTTCATCTTCCATGTAGTTTAAGACCAGGTGCTGGCCCATCAATCGTCAACTTCAAAATGATCCTAAAAATCAAGAAAGGAATGCTTTTATAACTTAGAACCCATACAAGATGTGAGCCCAGATTGTTCCAAGAATGTAGATGATAATAATTTATAAATAATAAAAACAAATAAATGAAAAAGCCTTTAATTGTATAGTGATCGTAACATTTTAAAATATTCTTCTTTTACGTTAAAGACTAATTTGTGAGCAAATTCTCATACTTTAGCTAAACTATCAATAAACTACAAAATAACAATGAAAAACTAAGTAATGTCATCTGCAATTGTATTTGGCCATAGAAATTATGATTCTCCGTTAGCTGATATTACTACGTCAGTCAGTCGGAGATACTACTAGTCCTGTTTCGACAACTTCATTTATATCCAGTACTTGTTTTAAAGAGTTTTCTAGGATGTGGATCTTATTATAAACCATAATCTGTATATTTATTTGAAAATTTGACCAAAAAACTGACCACGAGCACTGAATGTGTGTCTGCGATATTACTTCAAATTTGTTAATCGAAGTTCTAAAAATCATTAATACAGTAAGATAGTAAAAAATTACCATAATAGTGCAAAAATTTATACCTTGTACACCCCCAGTAAAGTGTTTTTCACCTGCAGCAGGTTTACAACACCAAACATAATTACATGCCTTGTATTAAACTTCTTGAATTTTTGTTGGAGTTTTCATTGCCATATACTTCCTTAAAATAATCTACAACAGAAATATGTGTTTCATTTCTACAATCCATAACACATTGAACTCAAATACAATGTTTACTTACATTCCATTAGTATGTTTACATAATCATAAATCGTACAAAATTCGTTATCAATAACCAAAACTCAAATTAATTTGTTACCAATAAACAAAACTACGACACACAACATTTTAAATTGTTTAAAATGATTGTTTTATATGTTTAAAAACAAAATTTAAAACGCATAACCTCCATATAAACCTTAACATAAACACGAACGATGTCTCCAGGAGTAGTTCAGATTTTATCCGCACTGGCGCTGGGATCTTAATATTAGATCCCAATAGCCCCTAAACGCTGGCCACTAAACACTCAATACGGGCCATTAGTGCATGGCGGCATCAGCTAGCAGCTTTCATTGCGGCCATGTTTGAATCCAAACAATGCAAAATTAACATGGGAAAATACTGAGCGCAAAGAATAATTCGAAAACGAGAGATTTCTTAGCTATGAGATTCATATAGCACCAACAATGCACTAATAAGGAATATAACTGGTAAGTTTCAATGCAGTAGACAGTAGATATACCCAAATTTGAATTATTTCGATTTGAATATTTGAACTATTTAACCTCACTTTTTGTTACAGAAATAATTCTCGTAAAATCGCTCAAATAACTAGTTAATATGTTACTTAGACATGTTACAATTACTGAGAATTAATTTATCGTACTTTCTGTACGTTTTACAAATACTAACTAGTTAACATAATGGTTTCGTAGTTACAAATTGCTACGATAAGGAAATTTGCAAGTTTTTTTAATTTCCCACCGATTCAACAAATGAGACGGAAAAAACATTTCAGATCAGATTTCACAGCGAACTTTGCGATATGAAGCATCAGAAATTACAGTTTTGCAAAACCATTTTAAAACACACCCACCGGCGAAAAACCATTTGAATGTGAAAGTTGAAGTAAAGAATGCTTTATAAATAATGTAGATGATTGTGTTTGTAATTTGCTTTTCTTTACAGGTAATCATTGTCGTACATTTTAAACAATTGGGGCACTTGTAAAACCCCTTAATAAAGGAAGTAGAAGACAAGTATCATGAAGATAGCGATTCATCGTAAAAATGAAATTTGTTTTGAATAAATATTGTAATTAACTTTTGCCAATTTATATACAAATTTTTAATAAAAGGAACAATGATACATAATAGACATTTACTCTTATTGTTATTCATATTTTATTAATTGTTAATTAAAAATGCAGTTAGGGAAAACTAGGATCTTTCGATTTCGCATCGAGTCGCATGTTTTGAATAAATTACTATTAACAAACACAAAAGTTTAAAAAAACAAATTAATTAGCAATTGTAGAAACAACACTAACATTTGGTATAAATTTGTTAACATAAAAGTTTTCCAAAATAGCAATCTTGATTTCCCAGCTTTTTGATCTTAAAATAATTACAATTTGGGTTTCTTTGGGAGTCCACACCACCAAATGGCAATATTTCTTGTTTAAAATGTACGACAATGATTACCTGTAAAGAAAAGCAAATTACAAACACAATAATCTACATTATTTATAAAGCATTCTTTACTTCAACTTTCACATTCAAATGGTTTTTCGCCGGTAGGTGTGTTTTAAAATGGTTTTGCAAAACTGTAATTTCTGATGCTTCATATCGCAAAGTTCGCTGTGAAATCTGATCTGAAATGTTTTTTCCGTCTCATTTGTTGTTGGAATCGGTGGGAGATTAAAAAAACTTGCAAATTTCCTTACCGTAGCAATTTGTAACTACGAAACCATTATGTTAACTAGTTAGTATTTGTAAAACGTACAGAAAGTACGATAAATTAATTCTCAGTAATTGTAACATGTCTAAGTAACATATTAACTAGTTATTTGAGCGATTTTACGAGAATTATTTCTGTAACAAAAAGTGAGGTTAAATAGTTCAAATATTCAAATCGAAATAATTCAAATTTGGGTATATCTACTGCATTGAAACTTACCAGTTATATTCCTTATTAGTGCATTGTTGGTGCTATATGAATCTCATAGCTAAGAAATCTCTCGTTTTCGAATTATTCTTTGCGCTCAGTATTTTCCCATGTTAATTTTGCATTGTTTGGATTCAAACATGGCCGCAATGAAAGCTGCTAGCTGATTTCGCCATGCACTAATGGCCCGTATTAGCGTAGTAAGTATGGTTGGCCTATATTTTAGGCGTTTTACGTCACATTCCATTATAATATTATTAGCCCTATTCGCGGTAACAATCCTGGATAAGTTTTATCCTACTGCGTCTGCGGATTTATAATAAAATTGTCATTAAAGCTCAAATTAGATGATAAAAAGTATAAATCCGCAGACGCAGTAGGATAAAACGTATCCAGAGGTGTTACCGCGAATAGAGCTATTATAAGGTGACCAACCATTCTGATTTAACCAGAACTGTTCTGTTTTGGAAACTTAGCTATGGTAGTAAATAGAAAATAGTAAATGTTCTGCTTTTGATACACTGTTCTAGTTTGTTCAAAAACGAAAGATCTTTTTTTAGCTCTTTAGAGCAGCCCAAATAAACCGTATTATATAAAAATAGATAAATGAAACTATGTCGTCATGTCTATTTTCTCATGTACCTAGAGTAGCTGTATTTAAAGAAGTAGGATGGATATAACAAGATAGTTTATGATCTGGTTCCATGCACATATGTCTGCATAATTAAAAGCCAATCAAAACTTTCCAAATTATTTTGTTTTTGTAGAAGTTGATCATTTGGTGATCTGATGATAAGTTGATCATATAGAAGCCAAATAACTGCGGTCATCCGAGTTCCATCTTATTTATTTTAAATTTTGTTTTTGCATTGTAAACATTGTTATTAACATTTTTATGTTATAATTGGTTATAATGTTATAAAAGTTTTAAAATGTATTTAAAAAAAATCATTTTTATTATCTTTCAAATCTTTCAATTCAATCGGAACAGGCAAACATTGCCTATACCTTGAAAGGAAGAAGAAAAAGGACTGTTTTTTAAATATTCGAACTATAAAATAAGATTTTAGATATCCTCAAAATCGATATCCTTTTATTTTACGTTACGGAGATATTTAAAAAAAAAATTTTTAATTTCCCCCGCGCCCCTATCTTCTAGATTCGAATTAATCATTTTACCTGAATTTGATTTGATTGAAATTATATCATGGGATTTTAGAGGTCAAAAAGCAAACATGATTGCCCTTCAAAAATTAATTAAATTGTAGAAAAGCAAAGGCGCACGCTTTTATGACAAACAGAACAACACAAGTTGCTTTACATTTCCTGCCGCCGCTGGCAGCAGACAAAGTCTTTAACAAAATACCACATGACATCGCGACAGCCAGGAGTAGATGAAACTTGAACTTTATTTTATCGCCGAAATTAAAAAATTACCTATACATTTTAGATATTATCAAAAAACTGATAATTTTTACATCAACTACCAGTGGCGGCTTTAGAACTTATGAGGCCCCAGGCGCAATTCAATTTTGAGGCCCTCCTCTAAATATTTTCACTAATCCTACACTCCCTAAAACAATTCTCACTATTCTCACTATTCTCACTAATTACACACCGTACGTAATTAATTACTACGTAATTACACGACTCTCGTTAATTATTCACTTATGTGAATTCGCAAATTTTTACTCTCTGAGTCTTGGATCAAAGAACTTCGCACGAGTTCTCAATTTTGAATCCACCCAAGAACTTCACGTGTTCTCAGTTTGGTCTCCACTCAAGAACTGAAAAACCTCCTTCCTTCTTTTCTGGCTTTGTTCCCCCTATTCAAATTTGGTTTTTTGAAGTGGGAATTTTATTCCTGTCAGCTAAAATGGCTCTTCTTGCAGGTAACATAAAGTTTTTATTCGTGTACGCACCGAAATATTGTTAACACTTTGTCTTCTACGATTCTGGCACTGTTCACCATGTAGAAAATTATACACAGGACGCGGCATAAACTTTGTACTTTACAAATAAATTCAATGTGTTAGTTTTATGTGTGGTTCTGTCACAAAATTGATGGATTTTGTTAAACTGATGCAAATATCGCTTTTTATACCAGTTGAATTAACTGGCTACTGACTTTAACGCAAGTGTCTTCAAATTACCACCTTATTAATCCTTCTGGACCCATAAATCAAGAAATATCACCACAGTATGTAAATAAAACATTATTGCACTGAAATCAAAATAACTGCAAATCTAAGGCATCTTAAGGCTTAGAATTTTTTTGTTATTTTTCCTGTGTTTATTACAACAGAGTTAATATTTTCATGAAGTTTCAGAACATTTGAACAAAATTAAATTTTTATCAAAAAATTTAAATCAAGAATTGCACTGAAATTAGGCAAAATAACTGCAAATCTAAGGCATACAATTTTTTCGTTATTTTTCCTGTATTTATTATAAGTAGAGTACGGATTTCTAGCAAATTTGCTATACATAAATATTGATAGCAGAAGCGTAATTGTTATAAATGTCCACGAATTTGGAAAAAATAAGTCACTTGGCGCTATTTTTTTATGCTTATATGCTTTTTTTTTTTAACAATTTTAACATTTTTATGCTTAGATTTATCTTTAAGCATTTTTAGTGCTTATTTTAGCACATTTTCGATAAATTAATAAAAAAATTGCAGTAAATACATAAAAAATACCTAAAATTTACAATTTGGTTACTTTGAATTTAATATTTAGTTGACAACAGGTTTTGTTTATATAACAGAAATCTTAAAGTCGGCAAAGATTTGATATTTGAAACATCATTTCATTTGGAAAGTATGAAAAAATTATAAAATGCTGCAAGTAAACAATAAACTTTATTTGGGTCAATCGCTGGTTCCAGTTCATCACAAGACCAGAAAACGTTTTTTTGCTAGATTTAAATATCGCGTTATACATTACCGTTGGTGGCACCACTATATTTGGGGGGGGGGGGGAATTTGCCAAATTAATTAATTCAAAATTGCCAACTCTTTGTAATTGTCCATTTTTCCTATTATAGGTTTAGCGGCTTTTGCCAACTTGACCAAATTTTGAATGATTTGACCAAATTTTGAGTGATTTTGCCAACTAAAAAATTATTTTAATGCTTATTAGTAGAGCACGGATTTTATGACGTAAAAAATGTTAAAAAAGGCACAATTTTAGGCTACAAAAATCATTGAAATAGGCACAATAATTAAGAATTTAGGGGTTTTTAGGCAATATAAATATATTTTTATTACAGAAACTTACAAACAAATATTTAAAAAAATTAGTTAGAAAAATTTCAAAGAGCTATAAGGATGGAAAAAATTTTTATGCATGCCTTTTTCCCTCACAAATAGATGGTGTTATAAATTTTCTCCTCTATTTGCAAATGGCGCTATTGATTTGGGGGTTACTATTTTTTTTAATAAACATATTTTAAGATTTTTTTGAAAAAAACTCGTGAGATTTTGGAAAATTCACCTTCTTTACCTCCCCCTCTCTTATTCGACCGGAAGAATCTCTGCCATTTACGATTTCTTTAAGCTATACAATTTCAGAATATATTAAATCCGTGGCTAAAGTAACTTCCACAGTTTTATTAATACGCGTGGGTACGAAGCGCTGACCCAACGGCCACTGCCAGTTCCCTCTCTATGCTGACTTCTCCGAGATTAATAAATACAAGAACTCATAACAACTCAAATTAATTTGAGCAGTGCGGATTTCCAAACGCCTAGGCCATCATAAATCAAGGGGGCCTCAAAATTCAGCTCTTTTAGATCACTGGTATCAACGCTGCGCATAAAATGCACACTATAGGGTGCAGGGGTAGTGAAAATATAGAGAAGAAGGCCTCAAAATTGAATTGCGCTTGGGGCCTCTCAAGTGCTAAATCCTCCACTGACTGAGATACAAATTTTTAAAAACATAAAAACAATTTTTTTTTAACTTTTAGTAACATAAATGGGATAAATGATTGGTTTAGGCTTTTTAGGCATTAAAAATCTGTTTTAGGTCAGTAACATCTAAAATAGGCATTTAGGCAAATTAAAGTAGGGTTCAAAATTTTCAAAATCGTTTGAACGGAATTTCTGTATTTATAATTTTGAATTGCCTAAATAAAGGACAAAAAGGCAAATTGCCTAGAATCCGTGCTCTACTTATTAGTTATTATATTTAAGTTTAATGCATATTTTTATGCATATAATGGCAATTTTTTGTGCTATTTTAAACGCTATTTTCGCGATTTTTTATGCTTAAAAGTCCGTACTCTAATTTATTATAAGGGTATTAATATTTTCATAAAGTTTAAGAATATTTGAACAAAATTAAATTTTTATTTTAACAAAAAATTTAAATCAAAAATTGCATTGAAATAAAAATAACTGAAAAACTAAGGCACCTTAGGGCTTAGAATTTTGTTGATATTTTTCCTGTGTTTATTACAACAGAGTTAATATTTTTTTATGTAGTTTCAGAATATTTGAACAAATTAAATTTTTATTAAAAAATTTAAATCAAGAATTGCACTGAAATCAAGATAACTGCAAATCCAAGGCATCTTAGGCCTTAGAATTTTTTAGCTATTATTCCTATGTTTATTACAAGATAGGTAATATTTTCATAAAGTTTCAAAATATTTGAACAATATTTAATTCTTATCAAAAAATTTAAATCAAAAATTGCACTAAAATTAAAATAACTGAAAAACTAAGGCATCTTAGGGTTTAGAATTTTTTCGATATTTGTCCTGTGTTTATTACAACAGGAATTTAATTAATAAAAATTAAATTTTCCTTATTTTGAAACCCTTGATTTACGAGGCCCTAAGCGCGCGCCTCTTGCGCCTGTTGGGAAATCCGCCACTGTCAACTACATAATAATTTTCATATTATTTGTGTGCGAATTTCAAATTAGACAGTTTGTATAATACTTTTGAATATAACAAAATAATATTAATTTAACTATTATTTTGAAAAATTGAAAAATCCTCCATTTTACAAAGTTCAAAAACTTCATTATGATGTAAAATGGGTTGTATACCTTTTCGTAGATGGCTATGATTTTTCTTCTTTCTGTGGAGTTTTATTTCTATGCATTTTTTTGTTTATTGTTTTGTTTATTAAAATTAAAATAACCAGAGCAAATCAACTACATCATCTAACGGTCCGATATTTTGTATAAGTATAATCAAAAGAATATAGAGTTGTTAATTGAATTGAATTGATGCAATATGCAATAATTATCAAGGCTCAAGTGCTCCCGTGTCTTGGAATTTTTCTAAATATAAGTGAAAATTATTTATTTGCGACATTGCTCTTTATTTAAAAAATTTGCTACTAACGTAGTACTTTTGTACGAACATACAAAACAACCAAAGAGGAGCTCAGATTTTTTTAAATTGCAGAAGGGCCATAAGCCACTATGTAGCGGGAGCATACCAAAATTGATAAAATTTGGAGAGTTCCCAAATGGCATTTGTCCTGCCATTTTCTCACTACAAAAAATGTGTTTCCTCAATACTTCAGCTATCAAAAACTATTATTTCGAAATTTTTTTCACCTTTATTTGATTTCCTATAATGACGTTATCGGGTCATCGACTTCTTTCTTTATTTTTTTTACGGAGTTGAATATAACGCATAATTTTCGCACAAGAGTGTGAAAATGGCAAAACGTAGGATCTCAAGAGAATAGTACTTTTCACCACAAGGGCGTAAAACGCCATTTTACACCCGAGGGGGGAAGCAAAGCCGAGACGCAGCGGAGTCGAGGCGGCCGAACTTCCCCCGAGTGTGTAAAAACGTTTTACTCGCTGGTGTAGAGGGCTTTTCGTTGTTACGGAACTACGCCATCATCTTTTTTTTTACAAAAATTTTCTAAGTCCCAAAAACATTTTTGGAAAATAAATAGTTTTAAA
The DNA here is from genome assembly GCA_958510855.1 of Rhagonycha lutea. Lineage (NCBI taxonomy): Eukaryota > Metazoa > Arthropoda > Insecta > Coleoptera > Cantharidae > Rhagonycha > Rhagonycha lutea. The sequence continues at coordinate 12,162,222 of OY294040.1, read as the reverse complement.
TACATTCATTGATGTATTTTACATCAAATAAAACTTTTTTACATAGGGCATAAAAACGTACTTTTCGTACCTGTAAACGGGGAGTGAAAGGGTACTTTCGCTCCCGGAATAACGAAAAAAGTTTTTCTTTCGTTCAACATTTTTGCAGAAATCTTATTGCTGTCTTTCTGAAGCCGTTGATTCAAATAAATTTTGTCAACTTTGAAAAATTAAAAGAAATTTAGCTTCTCATTAATAAATCTTTAGTTTCGTCTAATAACTTGACCATATTTTTTAAACCGAATTATATAGTGAGGATTCCTTAAATATTATTTGAATATTTTTTAAACTTTGGGACAGATTATCTCAAAAATTTCCTCTTCAAAAAAACCCTTTTAACACATTTAAAAAAAGATCTGATGCGACACAACACATAACTTTCCCATATGAAAAAGTAAAAGCTGTGGTAATAGTAAATAATAACAAATTAAATCTTTTAATTCCCCCTTCGGCCATTATTGGTGTCTTTCCGTAAACACCTGTAAACGATTTTCAAGCACTTCACGATGTGCAATTGCGTTGAAACATTTTATCCCTTTGTATTTTAAATTACCATTGTACCATCTGTAGTTCCTTATAATAAAGAAACTTTTGAGAAAAAGGAATCTCGTTAATGGAAATAAAAGAGGTTCCAGCGGAGAGATTTCAACCAAAATCTAATCAGTTCTTTAGACCGTTTGTTCAAATATAGTGTGCAAAATTTCAAATCAATTGGTGCGCGCATTTGTTTGTAATCATAGCCGAAAAAATGTTCTCAAAAAATGATTGTTCCAAAAAATCGTTCGTTTTAATTTATTGTAATTACATTAATCTTCATAAACCCGAGCGGGATACAGCTGTACCCCAGACTAGGCCTACCCCAGACATGAATTTTTGAGTATATTTTCTAAATTCTTAAATATATATCTAAATTGGTATACAAATTTTTGAATAAATTGCTTTTTATTGTAACTAATCATAGAGAGTTTTGTTGCAATCAGTTCGTATGTGCAGAACATTCAAAAAATATAACAGTTTGTAACAAGTGTGATAATTAAATCATTATTTAAAATGTCACTAAAATGCTTGTTCTTTTTTCATAATTATTTTTGTTTTTATTATTTCTAATCATTTCATATTATTTTTCAAAATGCGTTTACTCATTTATCAATGCTGATAACTTTTTTATGTAAAAATATATTTTTTTATAAGCAGAATGTGTTTTATTTTTAATATTCCCTAATTATAACATTAAAAAAATAATAATAAGCCAAAAAATGTTGGGGTACATTTGGACCCCACTCGGTATTTAATGTAAGTTTTTGACCACGGGTTTATGAAGGTTAACACGCCACCACACGGAATAATTTCAAAGTCCATTCTGGACGTAATATTGTGGCGCCACCAACGAACGGTAATGTAACGTTTTACATTACATTGTTTTACTTACAATAATTAACCATTTCTACATTAGGTAAAAATATAATTTATTGCAAAATTATTACAGCTCCTCAAATTAAAATTTGGAATTAAATTTAATACGTGGGGGGAGGCCCTTCTATTTTTTTTTAAATTACTTCTTTTTAGCCTCTCCTAACCCAAAAATGCTAATTTTCCTGAGGCGGAAACAGGAATTACTTTTTCCGGGCTCGGGGCCCGTATTTTGCTACTTCTGCTACTGATGAGTTAATCCGGCACTGTGTAAATAATATAAGGTAAGATGCAAATTAATGTAAGAGCGCGCAATTCTTCATTTTGAAACGAAAAACTTTTCTAGAGAGTCAAGAAACTCATTTAATTAACAATAAATCAAAGTAAAATATTTTTTTCTTTAATTACTACTATTTGATTTCTTGTTCCTAATTTATTATTCCCATAATTACGACAAAATAATTTTTTATTTTGATTTATTGTTTTTTTTGCGTCCAAAAACTTTTTTTTATAAGTTAATTAGACATATTGAAATGAATTGGAAAATTAGATGACACATTATGTACGAGTATTTTAAACTTGGCGATGAGATTTAAAAATTTTGCTGCCTTTACTTATATTGTATTTTTTGGTTTAGGAACATACACGGGGGTCAAAACTTTTTAAGTATAGTATAGTACATACACTTGAATTCTATGTAAGTTATGGGAATAATAATAAAATTTCACATAGAAGGTGTAAATACCCATACCAGCGTATCACGCAATTTATGTATCGATGTTTTGATAAAAAATTATTGTTTTAGGAAATACCTTCCCTTACTTAGTACGTAATTTGTAACTAATTATAGGGTATGACTTAACCCATACTTTTTTTAAAATTAAAAAGAGATTACTTGATGATAAAATGCACATGTGACAATTGTTTGTGTGAATTATTGAGCAAACAGGGGGCGGTAGATTCTGATATACTAAACTAATTATTTGTTATAGTGCAAAACTATGGAAGTGCATCAGTAACAAGAATGCTCTATGGTACAATCGAGGATTCATTTCAACTTGCGTGTGTGGGGGACGTGCTTTTCATTACAAGGTATCAGTGATAACTGATAACATGCGGTGATAACTTCTTGTATAATTTGCGGAGTTTTATATTATAGCGGCGGTTTTATGGCGCCGTAAAAATGTTATTTTAGTTTGCTTGGAATTCTCAGTAGGTCAAGTTCTCGTATGGAATCGTGGAAAAAATTCCGCAGTAATGACATGTGACACCCAATTCCACCAATTGACACGAACATCAAGTCGAATGGTATTTTCATTTCTGCACATTAATTCCACCCGGTCACGATTCTCCGCAAGAACTTTATGCATCATTAACACATTGATTGCCATGTCATTCGTATTGCAGTACGGATCATGCTGTCTTCTTGTCTTTGTAGGCGAAACCGTGGGCAGGGACGTGCCACAATAATTTAGGAAATTGGAAAAAAGTTGGCAAAATCACTCAAAATTTAGTCAAATCACTCAAAATTTGGTCTAGTTGGCAAAAGCCGCTAAACCTATAATTGGAAAAATAGATAATTACAAAGAGTTGGCAATTTTGAATTACTGAAGTTGGCAAATTCCCCCCCCCCCAAAAAAAAAGTTGGCTGTGCACGTCCCTGACCGTGGGTCGCAACCCCTCAGGGTTCTTCGAAAATTTTTGTGAGTCGCCAAATTCCAAAAATGAGAAAAAAAAACGATTCAGGGGTCGAGACAAAATTTTACACAAAAGGCAGGATCTGGAACGGAAATAGTTTGTGGACCACTGTTTTAGAATTTAGAGGATTGAAAGTGTGGTCCCTGGCAAATATTTTGTTGTATTTGGTTTTTGCTGACCCCTACAGTTTAACCTATTTGATAAATAAAACAATAATAAATTAATTGTTACTTTACCATCACAGTATGGGAAAATATCGCAATCGAAAAAAAAATTATTTTCAGATTTTGACAGATTTGCAGTCATTCCTTGAGGTTCTACGAGTTGAAAGAGGCCAAACATCAAGTAATGTTATCTTCGCGCGCGTGCGTGTGTGTGTATGTTACTGAATTTTGTGTGCACTCTACCTCCCAAACCAATAAGAATATCCCAACTTCCCAACCCAACTAAATTTTATAATTAGTACTTTGAAATTGAGACTTAGAACTGATTATATTTTGGTTGAAATCGGTTTACGGAAACTTGGGAGTGAGAGGAGTGACGCGCATGAATAGATTAACGAAATGTCATTGGTATTTTGAAAAATTGTTTTATTTATTTTGTAAATGAAGGGTCATGGGTACATTGTGCATACTGTACATTGTCGTCGAATCATATGGCATGCCAAAAACATAAACTATTTTCATTTATTATGTACCTAGTTTGTATTGATTTTATGTATGATTGGTATTAGATTTAATGTATCTTCTCATTCCATGAGGCCGAAGGCCAAACAGCAACAAAAAACAACAAAATAATAAATTGTTTAAATTTCTATTAAAAGATTTAAAAAAATGATCTAAACTAAAACAATTTAAACACAATTAGGGCATATTTCGCAATAATAAAACCATCGTTCCACGTTTTTTTAGAGTTTCTTCGTGAATAATTAATAATACGAAACACAAAATGTTATTATCTTTCTTCATTTGAGTAGTCTGACTGACTAATTTTCCAATATTCGCATCAGATTTTTGGAACAAATATATTAACAACTGCATAAAAATTATACTGACATGAGACGTTCAATAATGTCCTAATTTGTTTGCATCCACGTTCTTATTGCATTCTGGCACAGCAACTTAAAAATTTTCTACTCAATTTCTTGCCTTCAGAATAATTCATTCTGTGGGACAAATTATGATTGATATGAATGACATGATTATGATATCGGACGACCAGTGGCGGATTTCCGAACAGGCGCATGAGGCCTGGGGCCTCATAAATTAAGGGGGCCTCAAAATTCAACTTTTTTGAACGTTTGGTATAGTGCATATCAGAGTAAAAAAACGTACCCATAGAATGCACACTGTAGGGGTAGTAAAAATATTTAGAGGGGGCCCACCAAATTGAATTGCGCTTGGGGCCTCTCAAGTGGTAAATCCGCCACTGCGGACGACTCGTGATTCGTCCCAACTTACTGAAGCATTATAGGTGGACATGTAATTATGGGGCTGTCTTTTGAGTGTTTTTCGTATATTTGAGAATATAATACAAAATATAAAGTGTATGTACAAAAAACTACTAATTGAATACTTTTGTGGTTGGTTTGACAAAAAAATTTTAAATTTTAAAAAGTTATAATTTATAAAATTAATTTTACATCACTACCGCTCATAATGGAAGTTCGGACACCTAATAAAAAAACATAGTAAAAATTAAATGATATTGTTTTTTAAAACTAGAGCGCACACAAAACTCGATGACACACAGTCATTTCTTGATGTTTGGTCTTTTTCAACTTGTCGGACCTCAAGGACTCTAATTTTTTTTTGCCCAAGGACTCTAGGTTTATTGTAGTCCGTTCCCTTGTTCCATATTAGATTGTGATGGAATTGTGAAGGAAGGAGCACTAATTTGCTCACTAAAAGACCAAGCTTATAAGAAATTCTCATTAGTCCACGATTTGAATCCAGAATTTCCGCTTAAGCTGTGTTTATTTTATTGGAATTGATGATTTAACTCTGATTTAACTGATACCTTTGCATTTAGCAGTATCTATCATCTTTATTTGGATTGGAAAAATTTGTTTTACGCCCATTGCCATACGAGACTACTGCAGCACAGCTACGCTTTAGTTCAGTTAATGACTGTTTAGTGTCTGTATTAATTATTATTTATTCTCATTAATGCAGGGAATTGGAGGTCCCGAAGGTGATTTAATCATAAGACATTCATGACATGATCAGTACGATACGAGAAATAGATGATGGATTCCTATCTAAATAGTAGTATTGGTTGTTGTGTAGCCAGTTTTTATTTATTTGCTAGCTATTTGTTTACAGAGTCCAGTGGTTCTCATTGGGTGCTCTCAATATTGTTTATATTTACGTGGTCCTTGTCCGACAATCAGATCCAGGGACTCTGTAAACAAATACAAACTCGCCTCAATATTAATACCTATATTCATCATTTAGTCTATAGTGTAATAATATAAGATCGCTGCTTCATTTTACCTGCAATCAATGAAAAAACTTATGAAGATTTCTGACTTACCGGCGTAAATGCGACATCTAGCGCGACTCTTCGAAAGCTGTAATACGGAATAAACCATAGATCTATTAGCAGTTATCACGCTGTGTAACATTATTAGGGATTAGGGAATTTACGTTACCGATGATGGCACCACGGGTACTACCAACATGGCCGTTATAGTGGTTATAGCCTGAAGCGCCTGAAGGTTAACACGATCAACCGCGATTGCAGGGAACATAAGTTCAAATCTAGGGAAAGTAAAACTTTTATTACGATCGTCTCCGTGTTTCGGAGGGCATGTAAAGTCGTCGCGTCGGTCCCCCTGGGTTGATGAATTGTTACCACTGACGAAAAAGACCAGAATCAAGGGACAAATACAGTGGCTCCAGAAATTATGAATACACCTTATAAGATTTCAATAATTTGATTAAATGTCTTAGTAATTTTTATTCAATTATAATTTTTCTTTCTTTATTGTATAAAATTATAATTTAGGATTGATTCTATAAAAAAAAAAAACATAAAAATCTTTATGCGTAAGTGTACAATTCGAAAAACAAAACATTTAACAAAAATGGACTCAAACAATTATAAATACACTACACTTTGAATGAATAGAACGAAACAGCATACGCTGCATTTTAAAAATTTTCTAATGCAAAAGGTAGCTCTTTATTAATAGAACACATTTATAAGAAGTCATTCAGTTGAATCATCATCCTGATTAATATTTTGTAAAAATGGGTAACAAAAAAAGTGAAACAACAATTAGTGAACGACAATTAATTTTAAAATTAGGATGTGAAGGAAAATCTTTTCGGGAAACTGCTAAAATTGTTGACAGATCACTTGGTGCAGTGCAATATGCCATTAATAAATTTAAAAACGAAGGCAATCTTCAAAATAAAACCGGATAAGGGAGAAAATGGATTCTCACACCAACGGACCACCAATATATTATTATACAAATAAGAGTTAATCCAAAAACAAGTGTACCTAAATTAACGGCCGAGGTTTCAACAGGTATTGGTAAAACTTTATCCACTGAAAATGTACGAAAAGTCTTACGTAAAGAAGGGTATAACGGCCGAGTTGCTCGTAAGAAACCCATTATAAATCAAGTTAATCGTATTAAAGAGTACAATTTGCTAAAAAATATATTAAATTGACTTGAATTTTTGAAAAAAAAAAAATTTTCAGTGACGAAAGCAAATTTAATATATATTTGGTTCGGATGGGAAGCAAATAGTGTAAAGGAAACCTAATACAGAAATAAGGAAAGATAATTTACGTGGAACCTTAAAGCATGGCAGCGGAAATGTTATGGTTGGGGCTGTATGTGGCTGTATGTCTGCAGATGGGGTAGGGAAATTGCAATTTATCGAGACTATCATGTCTAAGTTTGATTATATGAATATCTTGCAATCAAACTTACAACCCAGTGTTGAAAAATTAGGGTTGAAAGACGGATATTTGTTGCAGCAGGCAACGATCCCAAACATACATCGTATCTTTGTGAAGGAATGGCTTTTGTATCACGTTCCAAAACAACTCCACACGCCAACCCAATCACCGGGCCTTAATCCAATCGAAAATTTGAGGCAAGAATTGGAAAGGCAAATCCGACAGCATCATATTTCAAGTAAATCCACATTAAAAACTGTATTATTGCAAGAATAGGAGAAAATATCAAAAATTGCTACCCAAAATTTAGTTGAATCAATGCCAAGACACTTGCAGGAAGTAATCGAAGCCGAAGGATATCCCACAAAGTATTAATAGTTTTCAAATTAATAATTTTAACTTCATTTATGGAAGTGTATTAATAATTGTTTGAATGTAATTTTTGTAAATAAATTGTTTTTCTGTAATTTTAAGTTAATAAATTTCATTTTTCGATAGTTTTTTTTTATCATATCAACTGTTAGTTATCATTTAGTATAATATTTTTAAATTTAGAAATATTGAACTATAATTAATAGGTTTTTTCGTATTATTATTTGCACTTTATAAGGTGTATTTATAATTTCTGGAGCCACTGTACCTACCGGATATAAAACAATTATACGCCCATAAAACCAATAGTTCCGATTAACCAACCAGAGCCAGAGGTGGATAACAGGTTTTAGAGATCATACTGTTTGTATAATGTAATTCTTATGCTTATGTTTTTTTAATACAGCAATGAAATCAAATTGCCATTTGATAAAATTATTTCCTGTTGTTGACAGTAACAAAATATGGGATCACAACAAACCAACCACTGCATGACTACGCCACTGTCTTATTAAGAAAATAATCTTTATAAGCAGTCAAAATTAAAGATATATTAATTAGTTTATCTCTAATAATTTTATGGTTCATTTAAATAATTCAAGAGAATCTCAATATCAAAAACTGTTAAAATTTTACTTCGTAATAATTTTTTGTAGTATTAAATTTATTTTGTAAAAAAACGAAATCGTATGTGAAGGAATAAAAGCCAAGAAGAAAAGTGGCAGATGGCAATGTTAATTCGTACAGGTAAATTTTTGTAGGTACACAACAAAAATACCCTTACTAATCCCTACCACCACGAATTAGATAACTGGAAGTTGAACCGATTGTTGACATTGCCGGCAGTGGTGGTATTGCTACTCCTACTTCGGAGTGGTGAGGTTGTGTTTTGTTTTAGTTCCGTATCCGTTGTCTGTTCGTGTGTGTGTGTGTAAATAACGAAATTTTGTTGTGTCAACAAGTGTCATCTCGTGATTTTATTTAATTAAGTGAACGTGACAAATTTTAATGTCGAAAATGGATATTTCGTGCAACGAAAATTCCGCCAGTACAAACTTTGCCAAAAGGGATCCCAACATTTTTGGCGATTACCGTGTTATAGAAAACTTACTGAAGGACGAAGTAAGATACATGCCGACATGTAATTATTTCTTGGAAGTTCAAAGTGAAATTCGTCCCTACATGAGGAATGTGGTTGCAACTTGGATGATGGAGGTAGGTTAAACACTTTTTACAACTAAAATGCACAACATTTTCACATGTTGATTTTTAATGTGTGACGTTTCGAATTTTAGTTCATCTTCAGACAAAAATTATTTCAATAAATTATCACTTATAATATATTAAGTGCATTTTTGATTATCAGTAACAATTTGACTACGTTGCCATGAAAACTTTGTTGTCAAGTAAATGTCCGAATGCGAAGCATGAGGACATTTACTAATAACAACAAAGTTTAAATATAGTAACGTAGTCAAATTGGATGATAATCAATAATGCACGTAATAAATTCGGTAAGACTATTGCACACATTAGAATTAGACACAATGTAACAGTAAATAATATTTAAAAAATTCTGTCATGGTTATTACGTTATAAATAAGAGCAACGTACACAATTATCAAAAATTATCAAATTGCATATGTGTAATTATCAAAGCAACTTGAACAATTATCGCTTAATTCTAACGCCATTGGTTAGAGTTGATCGGATCGCTAAATATCATTGGTTCATGTTAGTCATGTGACACATGTGTGCAATAGTCAATAATAATTTGTTGCTAATTGTTGTAAATTTCATTATTGCAGGTTTGCGAAGAGCAAATGTGTGAAGAACAAGTCTTTCCCTTGGCTATAAATTATATGGATCGTTTTCTCTGTGTGTGCCCTATCAAACGTCAACAGCTTCAACTTTTGGGAGCCACTTGTTTACTTTTGGCTTCGAAGATTCGCAGCAGTACACTTTTGTCCATTGATTTGTTGTGTGCCTATACAGACTACAGTGTCACTTACAGTCAAATTTCGGTAAGTTGAACTTTGTTTTATCGAGATACTTCTTGGTATGTCGCCGGAGTGGCGAGTTAAAGCGACTATGTAAACAGGAACTTCCTGCGATCGGTTATGTTTTGCAACACCAGACTAGACGTATCAATGATTAAGCACCGCACTAGCCCAAATAATTATTGCCCATTATAGTTTTGCATTCATTTGATTGAATTTTTGTTTTATTACTTCACGTTTGAATTCTTCCAAAATTTTCTCTCAACATTGCGTGTATTAAAAAAATTAATCGCTGTGGTAAGATGATGGGTATTCTGGTATCCGGGAAAAGGATTCAAGGTGGTTGACCACCCTTTTGGTAAGGTCTTTCATAAGACATCCACACGATAATTTGCGGTAAGATGTCTTCGTTTAAGGAAAGCGCCAATCATTTGTATTAATCTAAGATTATGAGACCTGCCACGGGTTAGATTAGAAGATAAATATTATTGCCGGAAGCACGACGCATTGTCAACACCGTAAGCTCAATTTTTTGTTTCCAAATTACGAACTTCCTTTTTTCATTGTTTCATTGGAGGAAATATTAAGATAAAGATAGTCGATATGTAGTTCAAGTTTGGTTCGATGGTAATCAAGAAATTCCTGAAGGTGATTCGGTCTGTATGCGGCAGGTGCACATTGATGTATAAAATATGTAGAAAGCGCCCAATGTGTATCTCAAATCATCTTAATTTTTTTTATTTATAATAATTGGCAGCTGCTTAATTTTTTCAATGAATCTTTTTTTTGCTAATAATAATAATTGTAGTATACTTACTATTATTTTTACTAAAGCTGATTGCTTAATTATTTAAATTTTCTCTAAAAGATAAACCAGTGGTCTGCAAACTATTTCCATCTCCCATTTTGTCGGACCTCTGAATTTTATTTGATTATTATTATCAACGTAGTTAAAAGTGAAAATCTTTCTGGGATTTTTCCACATTTTTTTTGAATTTGTCAACCCGCAAACATTTTCTCGCGACCCATGGTTTGTGTACCACTGAGATAGACGACTCTTACGATTGATTACTCATACTACCTTTGCTAAATTTTTTAGTCTTGTGAAAATTGCCAACATCCGTTTTTCTTTTTTTGTTCCTTGCTTTGCTTTATCTGGATTTTCCTGTGCTAAATATGGGAATGCCATTAGTTGAATCGTGTTGGAATGGGAGCCGGTCATTTTGACGCAAACGTTTTGACTACTACTTCGATCTTATTAGATCTCATCAAGCAAACTTAGCTAAATTGGCACTTGATAACTTACTGACGAGAACTAATGAGATCGAAACAATAAAAGTATTAATGTATTATAAGAACAAGGTAGCAGCTGAAACATAATTGTAATGAACCTTAATGTGTGATCGCGATCGGTTTTATCCACGCATTGTCGTGAAATTTACTCCCTCAGACTCATATTGGTGTAGAAAAGCATAATCCAAATCGCACTAATGCAATGTGATAGTTTTTCTGCGACAAGTTGGTCTGTGGCAAAAAGACCGTTTGCGATTATTGCTTACTATAATTTTGATAACACCTCATCACAATACTGAGGACGGCCCAAACCATTGTCTGGAGTTCCCGAATCAGGATGTTGTTATTCCATAGCTTCGACTGTCAATAATCTTTCCCTGAATAATGCGATGCAATATTCCATCCCTCTCATGAGCTCCCTTGCATTATATGGCTGAATTACTCCAGACAGAAAGACATTTCAGTGTCATGATGCATATCAGTCCTTATTTATTAATTATTAGTTACTCGATCAGCTCGGATTTCGTATAAGTGTCCAAGTCCTCTTCATTAGGACTCGAAGAACGTAGCACTTGCCTATCTGCACTCTGTCTCAATATCAGATTGAACCTCTTTTCAATGCCGTTTCTCTGATTCTCTTTGCTTATGATTACCTACTTCATCTTCTCTATGTTTAGTTTTAATTTTTATTGATCACAAACGTCAGCCACTCGATCCCCAAAGGGTGTGGCCAAAACTATTTGATTCAATAATTCAAGATTTGGTGAAATGAATGGAAGACATCAAAAAAGAAAAGAAATCTGCAAATTTAGCCTCGTTTGAGCTATCATTGTTCATTGAACAAATCTTGCATAATTTCACAAAGGGCTCGGATTGTTAATCCTCATCAGTACAATACTCTCAACCTATTATTCTTAAATGCCCTAGGCTGGACTTTTCCTAGAAGTTTTCGTTTTAATGGGTTGAATCTAAATATTTACCTTCAACAATTTCATGATTTTGTAATTTAATAATTATGAATAAAATACTTGGGCACTAATTTAATGGCGGAGTGTTTATAATTCAATTACGTGCGTATGATTATTTTAAAATATCCATCATTTATTTTTTTCTTGTAAAATTTTATTACAAAACTTCAAGCACACATTTGATTATCAGCTATAATGTAACAAGGGCGATGATAATCACGCAATAATTTTGGCTAATAATAGGGAAGATGCATGAATAAAAAAATTTAATTAAAACAGTATTTTTTGATTAATCTAATATATTACATAACAAATCAGCAAGAATAACTTCTATTTATTGTATTTTGTTATAAATAATCGATTTTAAAATTCACTGATAATTTAAAATATATCATGTGACCATGAACGCAACGCCATTGGTTTGACGTCATAAGGTAGAACGATTCCCGCGTATGCAAGCAGTTGGTACGTATTCAAGGTATATTATACGAGTTACTTTGGTACGTAATTCTGTTTTGTGTACGTAATAAAGCCGATATCGTATTTAAATAATATTATTTTTGATTGTTTTATTAGTTTGTTTGAGTGTTTGTTATTTCGACCATGACTGAAAGTGGTTTTCTGCAAGCTCAGTCTGATAATTTGCCTAAAATAGACGTGTTTACGATGAGCCATGATTCGGTATCGAGTATAATTTGCCATGTCTTTTTCTACCTATCTAAAATTGAAATAAATATTATATTATACATCAATAAAAATTGGAAGTACGTAATAAATAATGTAATGCATTCATTTTTCAACAAAACGTGAAATAGTTAATTTAATTTTGAAACCAAAACAGCTCATTTGGTGTTTTTATTGTAGTGCTCTTACATTTTAGAACAATGCAATACTAACTTATAGCCCGTCTTCTTTTTGGTTTCCATGATAATAACACTAACTTCAATTTTCAAAGCACAAAACTAAACTAACCCAAGATCTAAAATTTAACAAAAAATTACGCGCTAAAATATATTTGTCATGTATTGAATGTCGTTTATCAATATATTATAGAAATAGAAATATTTATAATATGTTTATGTTGGTACAAAATTAATCAAGATTAATCCTTTAATCTTTAATTCTTTCTTGAATTAGTTTCTAAACTAACGTAAGTCGTGCGTAAGTCCCATACTACCAGATCACAGAATACCAGATTACGTCACAAGTAAATGGCGCCATGCGCGGTCGTTTCCTACCATTCAAATTGATAGATTTTTAAATATTTTTTAAATTGTTATCGAAACGAAAATTAATAAATTAAATAGTATTAATCAGTATATTTAGGTATTTTTTATCCAACTACGCTATAAAAAAAATTTATGCATCTTCCCTATTCCCTCAAGTGTTGCTTAGTAACTGCCCAACGCCGTAAGGCTGAGGACAGTTACTCGAAGTAAAACACTTGAGGGAATTATTATTAGCCAAAATTAGAAGGGTATATCATTGACCGAGGTACATTCAATTCCAGTATTGCGATTATTCCACGCATTGGGGGAATTAGTCAATGTGACCCACGTGATTAAAAATGCAATATTCTGATTGGTATAATATTAATATACGAAGTTATCTTACATAAGATTAGAGTTATTTCAGTTTATCGAGAGGGTCGAGATTATCAATATTGATATGGGTCTGTCGGTATTGGTGTAATAAATCTTCACCTTCCGCGATAAGTTCTTTAAATGCATCTTTAACACTTTAAAAAGTTTTCATTGTAAATTTTGGAGTGCATTTATACATAGATGATGAGCATCCTTTCGATACCGGATGTAGGTACCTAAAAATATTAGATATCAAAATGGACCTTCTTTTTCGTTCATTGTATTTGAGCCAGACAGTTTTTTATAAGGTTTAAATAAGAACGTGCAATTATTTATTCGTGTTACCGATTAACCATAGGTTTATTTATGCGTATGGTAATTATTTCCTCTCAATAAGGGGAACAAGTCGTAGAATCTTTAAACATCTTGATTCTCTTTATTCTGTTCCGGTCCTTTTTTAAACCCTCGTCGTTGTAAGAACCATTCCGTCCTCTGTCCGAGTCCCGTATCGGAATTTGTCCCCTTTTCATTACATCGCTCTATTTTCTCACACTTTCAGCTTTTGAGGCTGTTTGTGATCTCGTTTTGAAATGTTTATGTAATGCGAAATGAGGGTTGAAAGATTTAACTTGTTGATATATTTTTATTTGTAGGTAGGTACGTATGGGAATTTAACTCGGGGCTTATTTTTGGAACCCACCTAATGTTATTGTGTTATTTTTGCATTGTTTAATTAGCTCATTTACAATGGAATCAAATTTGAAAGGTATTTCAACCACTCACTTCCAGTTTGACCTCACTAAGTAGGTATAATGATTTCAGGAAATATCGTCCGTTTTGTAAAAAATCAAATTACGTAAGTGATCCTGTGGTCATGCTAAGTAAACACCTAATAACATATATTCAATTAGGTTACAACGTCTTCACGAAGGTCAATTATCAGTTGAACTTCCTGAAGGGTTTTTCTTTCCCATTCAAGCAGCGTAAATTCGACGACAGACGGTGGTGAAAAAATTCCCGCGCGTTCCACTAACTTCATTTTCGTTATGCAATTCTGTAATGTCTTTGCTACATTTAAATAGTTAAGGACTAGTGAATTTATCAGTTAAATGCGCGGGAGCGCCATTTTTATGTTGGTCCGAACTTCTTCGTTTTCCCACAGTCGTTACACCATCCCAATGTATTGTTCTTCTAACTTCTACGAAATGCCCCTCGATGCGATGGTTTCCCCAATATTCGTCTGACTAGACATTTTAGAAAAAATTCTCACAATGTGCTAGGTGTATTGTTATGTAGGGTTGCGATTTGTGTAACCAAATTTCACGACATCTATTTGTTGTCCCCAAACCGCACTATTTATTCAAATGTCGTTTGTGGTTGTGGGGTACAATAGGACGAGTTTATCAGTAATTATATTTGCCTCGTTTTTAATAGCGAATTTAATTTGTTTCAGGCTTGGGAAATACTCGTCCTCTCAAAATTGCAATGGAATGCTGCATCGATTACCGGATTTGATTACATCGATCAAATCGCCGAAAGGTTTTCTTGGGGAAGTGAGAGTTCCTACTTACGCCGCCATGCCCACACCTTAGTTTCAATATGTTACACAGGTAAGCAGCATCGATGTGACCAATTACCAATACAATTTTCCAAAATGTATCAATAATAAAAAGCAAATAAAATGATAGCACAGCTGCAAAACTAAAGTAATGCACATGTCCACGAATCCCTGGTTTATCAGGTTCCCCCGACAGCTGTAGATGGATAACGATAGTAATGTACGATCAAATACTGTAGGAGTGTAAAGCTTTTTAATTCCGATAGGGTGTTAGGTGGACCTAATTGTATAACCCAAATGCGTAATATACGCACCTACTCGTTACCAGACAAGGTGTTTAATTTTTTATTTCCATAAACAAAGAAGCGTCTGCACATAAAACCCTTTCATGTTTATGAGTTCAAATGGAATTCTTCTTGTTAGCGATTCGCAACATGTTGGACCAGTTCAGGTCGTGTGCATTTACGGCGCTTTATTGTTTAGTTAACAGATGCCTGAATTATTAATTTTTATTTTGGCGGCGCTGATTTAAACTTCTCCAGGTGGTTCGCGATAGGTGCAGCAGCAGCAACCTGGACATTTAAATGCGACTCCATTTTTAAATGGCTTGATGGTTCAATAAACAATAGGTGACACGTGCTCGTTGAACTATAAAACATTTTTAAGTTTTTAACTTTTATGTTAGCCAACAGATGTTATAAACATGGTGTGATAAGTAAGGGATTGGGTAATGCTTAACTATTGCAAAGATAAGTTCGGGTATTTTGCGTAATTCATGATGGAAAAAGTTTTCGGTACAGCTAATCATTAAATTATTTAAATTATTGCTTCATCCAAACAATGCCGCATTTGTTTGACATAATCAATTTCTTCAGTAAGATAAACAGAATCTTCAGATTTTTGATAAATGTTTGATAAAAAATGAGACAGAAGTTTCATGGAATTATTAATTCGTAATAAAAATTTTATATATTATTAGTAAATTTATAATGATGGAAGCAGGCAAATATTTATGGTGTAATTGCAATTACCAAAAAGTTGACTGGGTGGGAATCGCATGAGTGACTTCGGAAGTTGACGGTGTTTTATTGCCGCATTTGGTGTAAAGTTATCTAAGCATTTTTAGTCAGGTGACGAGGTAATGTAAGCTCGACTCCGGGGTTCGACCCTTATTACCCCGGATCCAGCTGTATACTCCGGTATGACCAATACTTGCAGCTGGAATGATATCAGATCTGTAAGTTACAATTACGATAAAAAATGACTTTCAATAAAATGCAAATACTAATAGTAAAAATTGCGACTTATTCATCTTGAGTAGGTATGGGGTCGGAGAAATATGGTTTTGTTCTCATTATAATTAAGTTTTTAGTTTGCCTATGGAAGAGAAGAGGTGGCTTTGAAAATAGAGTAATAGATTCCCATCATGAATTAGCAGTTTGTTGGGAATATCTAAACGTGTATTTAATGAGAACGATACCGTTCCCTAATATTAACGGCAGTTGTAGTAAGTGTTTCTAACGGCAGGAGGTTAGTAACCCTATGCGTCGTCTTAAGGGTGAAAAACCAGCTTGAGCGTCTGCGTCCATCCCCTTAGCAAAAGAAAACTATCCTGTCCTGGCACAAAGGCATAATCATAATCGTGAACTTTCATAAAGCAAGTCTGGGTCCCCAGGCAGATTCTGAATAATGCAGCAGCGGCCACCCGTGTTTTTTTTTCTTACTCACCCTTCAATTGGCCGTCTTACCCTCTTGCAACAAAAGATCGCAATGCATTTTACTCGATTTTTTCCTTAGTCTGGGACTCCTTACGACCTTTTCAATATGTTCCGATAACAATGGATTTTGGGGTGCTTGCGTCACCGGTGCACAAATCTTAACACCTGGCTGGCCCGTGCCGTCTAAGAAGCTGGGATTCTTCTGCGACAATACTAACGTCTCCGAGGTACCGTATTACCTACTCCTGATTTATGTACCTCAATTTTATGGAACACGTGCACCCATGTCGCGTGTCCAACAATGTTCGACTCCCCCGACACCCTCAGTTTTCTTTTCATCTCCCATTAATACTTAAGAAAATCTGCTTGATTCTGTTGACAATTGGGGGTAATCGGGACAAATGCCGCTTTGCATCTGCTTATACTACAAACATAAATTTGTATTGTTACCTTCCTCGATAACGATACCACATATTTTCGGTTTCTTATACTCCAAGACCCTACGAAGTAATAACAGTTGGACATTTAACAAGGGGTCAAAATTCAAGAAAGTTCACAGCTGGATTGTTTGTAAAAATATCGTACTCGCCACCAACTGAAAATATAAACAATAATTATAATGTATTATGCTGGCATCGCTAACTTCAAAATTTTTTTTCCAAATTTCCTGTGTTTTTCATTAAGTTTTGGTATAAATTTAAATTAATTTCATCAAATTGTAATTCTACAAGGTATTAAAATACAATTTTATTCATAATAAGATATTATAAAATTTTAAATTGTTTTAATTAATTTTAAAATTTAAAACATTTAATGAGCATCAATTACCTTTGAGAATCAAGCATTTTTTAGTTAAAATTAAGACTCCATTCAAAACGGATGACGTACAATTTTAATAATTTTTTTTATCAAATAATTTGTACTATAACAACCGTAAAGTATTGTTTCAAAACAGTAAAGAAATTTTATTCGAGAACAGGCAATTTAATTGTGTAATGTGAATAAACCTTTATTAAATTTTATATTGTGTATTAAAAATTTACTTTTGAAATTGTTTTTCCTGGAGCATTTTGACGAAACAATAATAATGCTTCTTCTGGATTTCAAGGTTTAAGGTTACGGTGCTCATCGTTTCCTCGGCCTGTTGCATCTCTTCTTCATAATACACAAACGTAATACCAAAATTTAAAAACGTGCCGCAAAATTTTGTAAGAAAATCATTTTTCTGTAGAAATACAAAACTGTCTTTGGCAACTAGCGTAATGATAAAATCGCTTTTACCAAAAGGGTCACCCATCCAAGTATTCTCGAGAGTATTCGTTCATAATAAATTGTTGTCAATAATTTATTGCAATATTATGGTGTTTGTTCATAATGAGTTCATTATTGGATGGATGGATGTATACGCTTTCCAAGTAAAAATCATCGACCCTCTATCAATTCAAAAACGAAATGCGACATTTTAAGATTACGGAATTCGTTATAGATATAGCAAAGTAAACGTTCTTTTCACATATTTTTTTTAAAGAAACCGAAAGTCTGGATGTTCGTACACAATAAATCTTGGACCCCATAAATTGTAACAATACGTCTATACAGTGACTTAGTTTTAGTTGGCCATTGTACGAGCTACCTTGCAAAATATCTCGAGCAAAGGGGCTGTGCCCTTTTAAGCTATATTTTACAATATTATAGCGGACCATAATAAATTGTGTATCACCTTTTATTGATTTAGGGATTAGAGTTTTTTTGACGACTGTAATTGATAAAATCCCAGCTGCAGATTCGTTATTGTTAAAGCTTTCTGCGTTTATCTTGATTTTTTGCATCATTTTTCTTGGGTACCATAAATCTTGAATTATTTGAAAATTCCTTTTTTTTTGGGTGTATATTTAAATAATACGACTTGGAATCATTTCTTGTTAGGTAAATTTCAGACACCAGGTGCAGGGTGTTTGACGCTCTTTTTGCCCCTATACATGTTTTATTAATTTCGTAGTAGTATTATTATAGTTCCTTCACATTTCCTCCCGTGCAAACAAGAAAGGAGGTGAAGAAACTGGAAACATATGCCAAGGAGTGCATCGTCCAGCTATAGGGCAGGTGGTCCGTAATTTTTTCTGTTTTTTTTATAGTGAACCCTTCAAACCTGTTGTCCCTGTCGCGTATATTATACTTTATAAGTGAATTCTAATAGTTTCATTATTCTTAATTTGTCCAATAACCTCTTGATGCAGCACATATGTCGCTATTGTTACTTTACTACGTACGTATTCTCGTTAGGGTAACTCGCCTAACGTGGAATCGAATTCTCCCCAATATCTTTACTTAACTTGAGTATCGAAGCGTTTCGCTACGATTATTTTTAAGGAGTCCGTTCTTCAGGTGGTAATTAACAATTGATATTAGGTTACCGGTTAAACCAACTGTTGAACTTTCATTGAAAGTAAAATTAAGGAAAGAACGTCTTCTAACAGTAAGCCGATCTGTCGTACAAGTCAACGGTCCGGAACAGCAACTCGCGTGTGGTGGTGGCGTGTGCCGAGCTATCCTAACTTCCTTCAAGACGACACACTTTCGTACTTCCGGAAACAGAAGATACGGAGATAATCAGATAATTGGGACCGCATTAACTTGTCAGAGGGTAGCATTTTGTTGTAATTTATTGGAGTATATACCATCAAAATTTTAAAGTCATCTAACTTTTAAATGTCACTTTCAATATCACGTTGGAGGTTCGTTGCTCCAAATATAATTATTTTTTTTATTATCCTACTGGCATCTGACTTGGTTCTTATGGCGTAGCAGGTGAAGTTCAAAGTGGTTTGTTTCGTAGCAACATGTGGCATAACTAACTTCTGTTGAACTTTTTGTATATTTCAAATCAAGGTCAAGATTAGCGTGTTGAAAATAATTTGGAAAAAAAATTGGTTCATAATTTGGATTATATTCGCAGGTTCATGACATTTCGTCGAGGTCTTTATTCCCGAAGCTTGTTAAAAGTTTATATTATTTTGAAACCTATATTTTGTTGTGGTCACGTGGTTTGTTTTTGTATATCGCGCTTGGTCCATACAGCAGCAGATGTTTAGCGTGGTGATTTAAACACCGTAATCGAACGATGCGATGTCGCAATCGAAAGCAAGGTGCAGACCATGAACAGACATAGGCACTGGGTACACCAAACCTGACTGTCTGCCACCTGCCGTATTCATAATTACTATACACATAATAATTAGCCTATGACATGAACTTTCCATTAAATTTCGTTCACTTGTTTAATTGAAAAAATTAAAATTACTTCACTTGTACGCATTGCTTAGAATTCGTCCTACCTGTATAATAATGAACTTGCAAAAATAGGTATACCTACCATCCACCACTATTCCATAATAGGAAGTCAGGTGCCAGGTGACGATGAACCCCAACTTCCATAGGTACAAAAGATGGTTACAAAAAATACGTTTTTTTTAAATTTTAAAAACGTTGATATCCTGATGAATTTTTTAATATTATTTTAAGGTTCGGGGATTCACAAACAGACTGTACATTTTTCTAATTTGCATCTTTCCGTTGGGAACGAACCCTTTAACGAATACAGCAAGAATTAACAAAAAATTTATAAGTTAAAATTGTAATCCAATGAAAGATATATTTTAAACAAAGATACATAGGTAGATTATTTGAAAATATTTGAAACAAAAATATTTATACCTAACCAAATGATAAGTCAATGTAATCAAAGCTAATTCGGAGAAAATTAAAAATTTGTTTGGAGGCATCATAAAAGAAATTCGTCGTCGTACTTCCGGTGGTAAAAATAAACAAGGCATACTAAAACACCATCACTTTGCAAAAATTGTTAATTTTAATTTAGAATAATTGTCAACTTATTATTAGTATTACATTACAAACAAGATTACAAGTATGCGCAATCACATTTTTACTACCGGAAGTGCAAAAATAGTGTACGTGATACGGTGTATATTAACAGACCTTGTTATGATGTAATATTTCATGGTTATCATTTTTCTTGTAGTTAATAAAAATTTCTTTTGTTACAGAACCAGCCCTAATTCAAACACCGCCTTCTTTAATAGCAACGGCTTGTATATGTGCAGCCATGAAGGGTTTACGTATGCCATCTACAAACAACGCAGTCTTGGATATGTGCTCACTTTTACATATAAATGCCGAAGTTGTAGAAAGTCTCCGCCACTTTATAGACCACACAGTCGAAAAAGGTTTACCGAAACAACCAGAAATAAAAATTGACACATTAAACACAAATTCATGCACCGATAATGGTTTCCAAAGTCCGAAATATGGACAACCAGAAACACCCACCGAAGTTGAGAATGTCGAATTTTGAAAACAAACAAAAATTTCTTGCGTTGTTATTTTATTATTTTCTTTATAGTCTTATTTTTGTTGTGTTTGAAGAAAATTATTAAAGTAGGTTACCTTTAAACCAGAAGCATTTTTCACAGTTTTCAAAAAACTAAATTCAAATCAGTTGACGGTTAATGTTATATATTTTTCTTAGTTTCAATTTTATAAAAAAAGTTTAGGCGAATTTGCGTAGTTGTTAAATTAATGAATATGTTTTATACCATGAATGAAACTTGTTTTGAACATAATAATAATGCAGCTAATGCAGGAACTGATTGGATCATTAAAAATGGTTACAAGGACCCTTTGCATAAGCATGGGGAAGTACCTGATTGATCTGTTGCTGATGATGTGGGTTTATTCATTTCTTATAAAAGAAAATCGAAATACCCCCGTGATATTAACCGAGTGCCCATTTCATAACCAGAAATGTTACTTTTTGATCTCATTATTTACCAGTAGTATTGTAAAAAATGTGCCTTAGAAGAATTATTGAAGATCTCACCAAGATTTTCTTATGTGTGCACCTTGTATTTGGTGAAATACAAAAGCGTGTCGTTTAGAAAATTTTACTAATTAAACCCCCATTTTAAAATAGATAATAATTAACGAAATCTGTGATTATAAACAATAACAAGCAGGTTAAAAAATAATAACAAAATTTAATGTTTCAAATATTTTCTCGGATGATACGAGAGAGAATTTTTCTTTTGATGTTATTTTTCATTTTGTTATCTAGTCTTAGTTTATTTATTTGTTGGTTCAACTTTAAGTTAAGCACCCACATACACCACTTACAACAGTGTACAGAATGTACAAATAAAAGTATTACATTTACGAATGCATATTGCAGTTCTCGTGTACATACATTTAAATACACCAAAGTTATTTTAAGAAAACATTTCTTGTCGAATGCCCAAAAGTATTTTATTCAGTATTTCAAGTACCTAAGAAAGGAATTTAAGTTTTAAAAATTAATAGATATTCGAAAAATTTGCAAACGAACAAGAAATGTTTGTTACGAGTAAGTAGTTTTTAGTTTAAATGTGTAAGTTCTCAATGTTAATTTTATTTATTTATTTTTTCTTTTGTATTTTTATATAATAAAAGTCAAACAAATTTGTATTACAGTTTTTATTAATAAACCTTGCATAATAGCCATGATTAGACCAAATTTTGGGATCAGTGTCTTATTACGATATAAGTGATTGGAATAACTCTTTCCACTTGGTGACATTGTTTTAACTCCCATTACCAACGTGCAGTAGGAAGCCAGGTTAAAGGTCAAATCGCTGAATTTTCCTTTCATTTTTCCAGCTAGAGCATTAACACCAATCGAGTTTATGAATCTGCTTTACCAGTAAAATTATAAATTTACAATGCCCCTGTAAATTTCGTTCCGTAATAGGTAGGGCATGAAATAGACGAAAGGTGAATAAAAAATATTAAATAAAATATTAATAATTAAAAAATAATGTTGGATTAGGTGTAGAACTACATGTATTCCAGTGGATTTAACCTGGGTAAATACATCTCTGCATTTTAGTTGGAATTCGGGGTTAATTACGATACAGCTGAAAAAGGCAGAATTAATATTAAAAATCAATTTGTAGTATTGTTAAAATTTTCGATGATACCAGTGGAAGCATTCCGGTGGAGTACCATGCAATAAAGCGTGTGAAATAAAGTGATGTGGTGGATTTTTCGTTTATACAACCGGCAACGCCATGGGAGCACGTTTCAACCCTTACTTACATGTGTTAGAAAAAGTACTGGAAAAAGTCACAAAAAATTGGCGGTCTTTTAAAATAACCGTTTAATTATTTCATTTTAGCTTTCGGATGCGTAGGTATGCAATTTGGCAGAATAGTAAACTCGATAAAATATTTATTTATTGAATTTCTTATTAACCTTTCAATTTAAACCTTGTTGACTTTGGAAGGGAAAAACTGCTTTTCCACGTTTCTTCATTTTATTTGTACCAATGTTTAATTAATTTATTTTTCTATTCTTCAATTTATCTGAAACCTTATGAATTTTATAAACATTCTACACTGGATTTGGAGGAATTCACCTGTCGGTTTGCATTGTATTCACCAATTAAACGCCCACGCGTCTAGAACTTTCTTTTATATTGTTCCTTAGTTGTAAATCGTATCTTGGTACAAGAACGACCTACAGTGACTCACAAATGTTTCCGGACAACTAATAAAAAATTTGCATTAATTTCAATGTAATTTGACTTTTTGAAGTTATTTAAAACCATCCTACTATTGTACCCTTCTTTTTAAAAAAATGTGCTGATTGTTTAATTTTAACGCACTAACTAAGGTCTTTCTGAACTTTATTTGAAATCGATTCGATCTTCTTCCTTAAAATGCATAATACTATGTGCCGCAGTGTTATTGTCCATATTGGGCAACTTCCAAATTTCCTGATGCGATATAGCTTTCGATTGTTGACTTTAGAAGAGAAAAACTGCTTTTTCACATTTCTTCATTTTATTTGTACTAAAAGATATCCGTAAAGGGTGAAAAAAATCTTCAAAAATTCAGAAAAATCAAAAATGTCCTTAGAAACATGAAAACAATTTTTTGTTTAAAAAAAAAAATTAAAAAAACTTGCAAATTTCCTTTTCGTAGCAATTTGTAACTACGAAACCATTATGTTAACTAGTTAGTATTTGTAAAACGTACAGAAAGTACGATAAATTAATTCTCAGTAATTGTAACATGTCTAAGTAACATATTAACTAGTTATTTGCGTGATTTTACGAGAATTATTATAATAATTATGTAACAAAAAGTGAGGTTAAATAGTTGAACAAACCTTTTTAAATTAGATAATAATGGACGCAGTTCGCATTAGACCTAATTTATAATACTAATTTATTGGATTTTTAAAATCGATTTAATCAAAATTTATTCAAATCCGGGTCCTGAAATTTTAACCTGAAGTATAAAAAATTATTTCCTAAAAGGTATGTTAAAAATTGTGTCAATCGGGGAAAAGTCGTCGACAAGGTCCCCTTGTTAGTCAATTCGCGTTAGACGGTTTGCCAATTTCTAGGCGTTGTGACGTCACACTAACGGACTCAATGCCGCTGCGTTAGAATTGATTTCTAATAAAAATGGCCAAGTTTCTTGCAACAGGACTGGGGTTATTCAATGCCATTTAGTCGTTTTTCCCATTTTCGTAGTTGGTCACTTTTGCTTGTATGAAGACGATATGTCAATTTAAAATTTCATGTAATATGGTCTTTTAAAAAAAAAGTCAAAAAATTACTGTTATTTTTCGATTTTATAGGAAAATAAATAACGAATTTTTATCCTTCTGGTCGAATTCCATAGGCTTTTTCATTATCTACAACTTTCTAAATTGACTTTCTTTTGTAGGATACTTCGTTTATTATTAAATCGCAAAATCCGTTTTCTCAACTTTGTTTAATTTTTTAGGTTATGTTATACACCATAACATAAAAAAGCAAAAAGCGCTATTTTTTCCTAGAATTTTTTCTTCTACTCTACACGACCCCATTATTTGCTTCCGGGTAGCATCGTTTTCGACTTTATCTTTATCTCGTTTGTAGAATGACTGGACTAAAATTTGGTGCTCCCCTTATTAGTGATTTGTTTCTCGGCTAAATAATAAGCAAGAGATCATTAATTTGAATTGCCTACTTTTTATTTTATTTCAATTTTTTGAAGTCAAAAGAACTTGAGAAGGATTATTATTGTTTACTTTTGGCTTATTTGAAAACTGATTGATCAAAAAATGTTAAGACATTTTAGCAGGGTGACCAACCGTACAGAAATAGGTTCCAGTGTTTGTTAACCCGTAACTATTACTAGTTCTTTGAATAACATAATAATTTGGGTCCTGAGGACCCAGTAGTAGTAGTAGTAGTTACAGGTTAAAGTGTCCCAGAATGTATCGGATTTATTTGTTTCATCCTGAATTGTACCGGAAAATCGCCTAAGTCAGGTGCAAAAAGGTTTAGGTAATTTACTGACTACCCATATAGAGATAAATATCATTAGTATGGGTGTACCTTCCAAACATTATTTTCCGTCTTCAGTCACACAAATCATAATAAATAAAATAATAAGTAATTAAGGAACAAATTTATGTAAAAATAAAAAAGACAGTACATGTAGGCACAAAAACATATTATGTAGGTAAACAATAATAAAACGATAAAATATTGAAACACAAAATTAATAGTAAGTAGATACTTATTCAACAAATCACACTGTGTTGATAAAAATACTATAGAGTATAAAATTTTAACAAAATTTCGAATGTTTTTACTTCATTTATAATTTATCTTATTAAATAATTAAAGACGCTCTTAACTTGTATTAATTCGAACAAGTAATAACAAAAAGTAATATTACATATTATCTTAATATTAAATAACCAAATTAATTCCTTTCGTGGTTATAACGTATTACTTTGGTAATTCATGAGAAGGTCGAACAACTTGTCCCGTTATTACTTTCTTGACCGAATTCA
Source organism: Rhagonycha lutea (assembly GCA_958510855.1). Lineage (NCBI taxonomy): Eukaryota > Metazoa > Arthropoda > Insecta > Coleoptera > Cantharidae > Rhagonycha > Rhagonycha lutea. The sequence continues at coordinate 12,136,758 of OY294040.1, read as the reverse complement.
TCTTTCTATTTAGCACCTTAAAACATTTTGTAGTTTCGCCACTTTGGATTGTTATAAAACTAGAATTTTTCTCTTTACCGATAACTAAATTCGAACTCTGTTTTTGAGGAGCTGACTTCAGGTCAGATAAAGGAGTCATTTTTGGAAGCGTCACTTTGTTTAACTTCTTAACCGGTAATTTAGTAAGGGTAATATTAGTCGACTGCGGAACCAAAAGTGATTTACCATTTTTAGGTGTCACCAGTAACTTTTTTCCATTTTGTAGACCAGATACTCTTTTAAATTTAGTGGACATTTTATCTTTGTTGGCAAGAATGACGTATTTGTTTTCTCCGTCACTTTTTAAGGGCAATAAGTTAATATATTTTCCTTTCAGCAAACTCGTAGTGTTTCCATTTGCCAACATAACTTGTAATCGTTTTTGAATTGCGGATTCCGTTCGAGCAACCACAATATTATTTTGAAGTCCGGATTTTTTAGCTGCGGGGATTGCACCATTACGAAGCTGTGTGATATGATTTTTGAGTTGTGGTCGAATTATAACGTCATTTTTAACATTGCTTTTCAGTCTTTTTGGTTCTGGTTGAATTACAACATTATCTTCCAATTGCAAGTTGCGCTTTTTCAATTCTGGTTGTTGTTGATTTCGAAGAACCGATGTAAGTTTACTCTTTGTTGTAGGCTCTGCTTCGATTACAATAACATCATCTTCAACCGTGTTAACCTTTTTTCTTTCACTATTAGCTACAACAGTAGTACCAAAACTGTGCAAACGATTCAGTTTCGTTATAATTACATCGTTGGTACTTGCATTTGACTTCCCTTGAAGTTTGGAGATCGTAAATTTTTCATTAGGCAAACTTCGTCGAATTTCTTTAAATTGTATATCTTTCTTGCTCGAAATTGGTTTTAATTCTATGTCAGGTTTACTATTTGATGGAATTTCTCTTTTTGATAATCTTATTCTTTGAAACTGTGAGGTACTTAATTCTTTGGTCGCAACGATGTTTGTAGATGATGAATCTCCTTGGGCTTCTAAATTTAATGGATCTTCTATTTGTGGATATAATCTAATTCTTTTGAATGTTGATTTTTCACTGTTGGTAATACTGTTGCTGGATTTACAGGAGGATGTTATTGGAGGTTTCGGACTAACTGATTTTCTTTTTTGTGGACTGATACTAATTTCTTGAACTTCTGCTGTACTTAATTCTTTGTTTTTACCACTGTTGGTAGATTTACAGGAGGATGTTATGAGAGGTTTCGGACTAACTGATTTTCTTTTTTGTGGACTGATTCTAATTTTTTGAAGTTCTGCTGTACTTAATTCTTTTTTCTTAAAATTATATGCAATATATTCTAATTGTTTATAAAGTTTTTCCATTATTGATAAGGGAAATAAATTTATAAGCTTGAATGCCTTTTCTATATTTTTAATAGAACTTCCAGCTGTGCTAAGCTTAATAGTGGAAATTATTTTCTTTGTAATCTGAAATTAAAAATGTTAAGTTAAACTGGAGTAATACATTTCTTTATCAGAAACAAGCTCTGATTTATATTGTGAATTAATAATGAACTTATTGTTATTTGATTATCAGCTCCAACCAACTATGCTACCGACGCGAATGTTTTTATTTTCGTATCTGCTATATTTATTGGTAATTCTATAACAGCTAAGCAAACAGTGGTCATAGGGTCTATGGGCATCCCCAAATAACAAAAAACGACAAATAAATTTGAAAAACAGACCCCAAAAATTTGACATTATTAATTCATCCAAAGTATAAGAAATACTATAAAAAAATTACAAAATCTAATAAAAAGCTTCAAAATTAATTTACCTCTGTGAGAACATCACCATATGAACGTTGAGCAGAAGTACTTCCCAAAGAAAAATTTTGCGCTAATCGATTAGTTAAGTCAAAAATTAGTCGTTTTCTACGTTGCATAAGGACAAATTCAACTTCTTTATCGGTTAATCCCACTGCTTTTAATTCTTCAATGTTAGCATTACGAACACTTTTCATTCCAAAGTCTCCAACCATCTAAAAAATAACTTTTTATCAGATAAAATTTAAAAAAAATATTTAAAATTTCAGCCGTCAAGAGAGGGAAAAATCTTAATAGGAAATATAAGCATTCATATTATGAGTTATGACCGGGTTTATGGAATTTTGAACCACTGTGCATCCATTTTAAAATCGATTTGCGAAAAATCTATAACGGTGCTAGCTATTATATTTGGGTGCTAGCTATGAGGATTCGGGAACTAGCTTTTTGAGAAAAAATATTAAATTTGGGGGGTCTGACATTAAATGTCTGCTATAGTGTGCAATCTACCATAAAATTTCAATAGCTGAAGCAAAATTTTCCCAAAAATATAAGCTCTGTATTTATTGATTTATCGCTTATGGATCCGAAATTTGACGTGGTTGCGTTGTCAAAATCGACTCTCCACTCCAAGCCGTCTTGACTAACGCTGTACTAACTAAATATATCCCCTAGACCGGTCCTGCTCGGCAAAGTATGCTTCTGGGAAGGGGATAGATCTTTTTGGGAAAAGACCACACACTAGAACAGCACGGGTATCAAGACGGAGACGGTTTTAGTATGATATATTGCGATCATGACTGAACATACCTACTTAAAAACTGTTAAGATTATACAGAAAAGTTAAGATATTCTTTTTGTCCATATATAACACTTCTGTACAAAAATATTGATGGTTAAAGGGAGCCAGAGCCAGCTAGCAGTGTCTATATAACTACAATTTGCTCCGTCCCATTAAGATGTTGTTGGGCATATGACATGGTAAGATCTTTTTTAATGCAACTCATTTACATGTTTCGAGGGCAAAAAAGTTATATTAACAGTGGAAGTCACAAGTCAGAATGCGTTTCTCACTCAGCATTTTTTCAAGGAGGGATTCATATATTATGGTTAGTAAAAAATGAAATGCATCTAGAAAGAAAAATGTTAGTTTTCTTTATATTGTTGTTAACATCAGTAAGAACTTTTACATGTTTTTTTACAGTGTGCAGTTCCAGAGTCAGTTTCCAAAAATCTGGATTAAAAGATTCTGGCCAAGGACGTTCATCAATACTTCAGTAAAGGTTATTATTAAAAAGGTAATAATTTTTCAAATTAGTGCGCATGGACTTTTTTGTAGTAAAAGGAAATATATGAGTTAGTTCTAGCTGTGTCGAAGAAACAATCTACTTACATGGTATCCATCAAGAACTGCTAAACTTAATGGTGTTTTCATGGTAGGGTTGAGTTTTGTCAACATTCTTACTCTTAAACCAAGTTTGAGCGGAACTACTATAAGGTTTTGAACTAATATTCTGCAAGAATAATTTTGACATGCATTAGATCAGACGAAAAAATTATATTTAGTAAACTTACCTAGTAATTCCATCCATAGCTGCGTTATAAGAGGAAAACCGTCGAATTTTATTAGTAAGGGGACATACAATGTCGACATCATTGGTAATTTCATGCAAAAACGCCTTAATATATCCCAAGCCAGGAACGTTGCTAATAAAATATCGAATTGCGCCTTTGTTCTTCATGGAATAATAAATTTTGTCCAATATTTCACTGTCAGCTTTATCATGCACTTTTGCAAAATCAACATCTTTCATGTACAAATATAAATCATTCCAATATACATCTTCTTCATAATTAGTTGCATCTTCGTCATAATTAGTTGCATCCTCATGATCATCATTTTGTACACTATCTGAAGAAAAACCCAATATTCGAAGTAAATTATTACATTTACAGTTTTTCAAAATAGTTGTCAGTTCATCTTCATCTTTTGTCAGATCAATGCAACTTTCAGTATTACCAGAATCTTGAATACCATCTATTTGATTTACCCAAAGCCCATTTGTATTATCTATCGTCACTGTTTCAAAAAGCATCCCTTGTCGAACCACCTTAGTAATAAAAATATCTACATGGTGATCCTCGTCAGTGAAATAAGGACCAATAAAAATCTTATCCACATAATTTGGAACGCAAAATATGCCGAAATTTCGATGACGGTGTCCTTTTTTAATATCATCAGACGTTATAATCACAGTTTTTCGTTTATTTCGAGATAATTGCACAACTTTCATAATATCACAATACTTAATGGTAAATTTATTGCAAGATAAACGAAGATAAAGAAATTCTTGATCACAATGAATAAGCCTCCATCTGCATTTGCTAGGTTCTCGAGGTAAAGGAAGGCGAACGTCTTTTTTAGTTTCGAAAAAAGGTGAACTTACACTCTCATAGTTAAAGGTATGTGGTTTAAATTTTTGGACACGGTAAGTAAGCAGAACCCTTTCATTTTGCTGACCATAATGAAGAAATTCGCCTTGTAATATTTCTTCTGCTTCGTCTTGTTCTATAACTTCATCTTTATTTTCCTTAGCTACACTTTCAATATCGATGTCTTTTGTTGACGGAGTTTCTTTAATTTGTTGAAGTAGTGCAACTCGAATTTTCTTCTTATCAGTTGCCAACGATTTTTCACATACACTATACAGTTCGGAGCAATTGTTTGGAGCAAATGACAGTATTACAAAGATGTTGTCTGGATTTTTGTTCATAGGAACCTTATTATGTACAACACATCGAATAAAATCTAATGGAATTGATGCTTCTTCTGGAAGGTGTTCAAAAACTCTTATGTTGCAATGATTAACCGAAGGACGCGTATTTCTTTGCGTTATTAATATTGGTGATATTTTAGTTGTATTTAAATACCAAATTTCAATAGATTTTTTCTTGTAGTTATTTACCAGAGACGTCCAAGGTAACAAGCGAAACTCTTTCTGCTTTGAAGAAGTATACATATACTTTTCTTGAATATTACTAGAACATAGTAACGCTGCTTGATCAGTACCGTTGTTGTCTGAATTATTTGTTCTATAACAATTTATAATAGCGCTTAAACTATTGCTTGGAGGATTTTCTGAAGTATCTTGAGAAACTTCAGGATTAACAGGTTGAATTTCTAATTGGCGTTCTCTTCTCATAGTTTCGGGCGTAACTACACCATTCATTCTTTGATATAGACGAGCGATAAGATCATCTAAATGTCTTTCTGCTCGAATGAAAGGTGTCAGCCTTTCAATAGTCTCGCGAATCAAATCACGTTCCACTTCATCATTTTCAGCTTGTGTAGCATCGACAAATTTAGACGTATTACGATTCATGTCGTTGAGTTTAACTCGAAGACTACGCACATAACGGGTAAGGTCTCGACTAAATCTTTTAGAATTTCTCAGCATGTTTTCTAATTGGGACTCCATCTTATTTCTGGGAATGTAATACGAAGTAGAAAGTCCTCTAGTTCGCGAACAAAACTCTTCTTTATTAAATGTTTTGTCGTCTCTCTCTTTTCTAGAGTATTTTACTCGCTTCATGGGTTTTACAAAGCCATTGGCCAAAGCCGAAGAATGGGGCCGGGGTATTTTATATGTATATTTCTTTCTGGGTTTTTTTACTATATCGGATTTAAGCGAATCTGATTCTTCAGGAGCAAGTACTGGAGTACAATGACTAACGAATGGAATCGAAATTGAATTCGCAGAGTCTGATTTGTACATACAATCACATTTATACATCCAATGTACTATGCAAAAAGGAATTATATCGTTAAAGTTATATTTACATAATGGCACAGAACATGGCTTGACATCGTAGCAATCAGATGGCAATGCTGTAAAACTTTCATCATCAGTTGTACTCAATTGATGATTGTCACTTTCAACAGTGTCAGTTAAATCTTCGTTCAAATAATCATTGTATTTCTTTGGTGTTTTGGTAACTCTACGTCGTCTTTCTTTAGAATCTCCTACCATTATTAATTGGTTGTCTGTTTTGATGATTGTCTGCGTGAATTCCTTCTCAACCTAATTAATGAAGAAATATAAGTACACAGATACAAACATTTTGTTATATAAATTTATAATCAAAACAACTAAACAGGAGACAAAGAAAACATAGTTTTTTTTTGCAATGGTTGGTGTGCATATAATTCAAAAGAAATAGGGGAATACCATGTGCATGTAGAAAATTATTCTAGTCCTATTATATTTCCCAACAATAGGGTTATCGAAAAAAAAAAAAAAAAAATAATGTTTGAAAAAATTTTGAATTTAAAATACTTATAAGAATTATACAAAAATACAAAAATCTACAAAACGTTTTAGTTGACCGTTCCAATAAAATAATCAGAAAAATTATAGTTGAGAATGCGGTCATTAATGATCTAAATATAGATCCGAGTTTACTTCTTACATATCATCACACAAAAATAGGAACAAAGAGGTCCGTCTAAGGGATACGAAGTTAATTGAAAAAATTAGCAAGAAAAATTATAAAATCAAGACACCTTAACGGATTACATATGTTTCAATCTTAGGACGTTTTTACACGTGCCACTGATATCATCAGATCCGTAACAAAACAGGTATTTAGCGGGAGTGACGTCCAAACTGTAGATTTTAAATCAACTGATGTTAACATAGTGGTTTTCAATGCAGATGGTAATGCATTAACCTGTGCATAGGTATATTTACTAAAACCAAACATTTACACAAAACTTTCTGATTATTCTCTTCGGTATAACGGTTATTCCCCGTACAATGAATTGAGCGAGCAAAAATAGCGCCGTAGGCGATATTTTTTTTTGAGTAGTGATGACGCTTAATAGATGTATTTTATGGAATATATTATTATTAACCACAATTAAATATTTAATGTACCTTTATAGCATAATCTTGATAATCCGGATCCACCTTAATTTGGATACTTGGGTTGAATTGATTTTCCATCATGTACCTATATTATAATGCCGATTGTTAGTGCTTTGAAAATGTGGAACAGTAAAGTTAGTAGATGTATAATTATGTTTCGGATTCACCATTCATTTTGAATGTTATAATATTCAGATGCGAGTGAAGAACCAATCTCTTGTAACAACTATGGGAATTCTCCTGCTTACAAAAAGGATAACTCCACATGGTAAACATAGGATCCTAAGTATAAGAGAAAATTCCGAAATATTAGATACAAAACATTGGCAAAAATCAGGATTATTGTTTTAGAAACAAGACACTTCGAAAAATCGGATTTCTTTTCTTTTAATTAATCCGGATTAACAAATTTACAGTACAATTTCGATAATCCGAATAATTAAAACAAAATTTCGAATATTTTTTTTAAGGAGGCTAGAACCTACGTTTAACACGACAAATTTTTGTCATTGTATTCCAGGGTTCCCACTGTATTTTCAAAAGCAAATTCACTAATAAGCTCTAAAAACCGAATATGGGTCGACTAACTAAATATGATAATTTACATATTATTATACAAATAAAAAATGATTTTTATATAATATTATAGTTTTTCAATTTTTTCCTGGTTATGAGGTAAGTTTTACCGACTTTCCATGACCAAATTGGTACTTTCCAAATTCTCTGACTTTTTAAGATATTTTAGGCGAGTGGGAACCCTCATCCATCAACTATACCTTTTGCAGTATAAGTTGGAACAACTGGAAACAGATTTGGGGCAAATGGTAACAGACTTGGTGGAAATAAATACAGATTTGGAGCAAATAAAACCAGATTTGGATCAATTGAAAACTTATTTGGATTATCTCTTTAGTAACGTAATTTGCTTATAAAGGTTAAATTTCGTCAATTACGTACGTAACAACAACCAAGAACCAACCATTTCAGAATTTAGAATGCGTATTCTGGAAGACAGCTCTGATATTGCATTTCAAGAGATGCGACAGGAACATCTTCTTAGATATGCAAACCATGTGGAACGATATTATAGTGCATCATTACGACAAGAAGACATTGTTGAAATTTCATAAAAATAAAAATAAATATTTAAATTTTAAATCATAATTTCCAATTATTTCAAATCAGTTTTCTTTTGCTCCAAATCTGTTTTGGAGCAAATTGACGGTCATGCATCTAACCTTTTGCAGTATAAGTTGGAACAACTGGAAACAGATTTGGATTAAATGAAAACTTATTTGGATTATCTCCTTTAGTAACGTAATTTGTCAATATAGGTCGAATTTCGTCAACTAATTTATTGTAATTAATTTTCATATAATTGGATCGTGATGCATAACTTGACCAAACGCCAATATGAAATTCAGAGATTTTTGTTTTTCTATAGTTAAATTACATTATTGTGCTGTACATGGCACAAAAATCTCTGAATTTCATATTGGTGCTTGGTCAAGTTATGCATCGCGCTCCAATTATATGATAATTAATTACAATAAATTAGTTGACGAAATTTGACCTATATTGACAAATTACGTTACTAAAGGAGATAATCCAAATGAGTTTTCATTTGATCCAAAACTGTTTCCAGTTGTTCCAACTTATACTGCAAAAGGTTAGATGCATGACCGTCCATTTGCTCCAAAACAGATTTGGAGCAAACGAAAACTGATTTGAAATAATTTAAAATTATGATTTAAAATTTAAATATATATTTTTATTTTTATGAAATTTCAACAATGTCTTCTTGTTGTAATGATGTACTATAATATCGTTCCACATGGTTTGCATATCTAAGAAGATGTTCCTGTCGCATCTTTTGAAATGCAATATCAGAACTGTCTTCCAGAATACGCATTCTAAATTCTGAAATGGTTGGTTCTTGGTTGTTGTTACGTACGTAATTGACGAAATTTAACCTATATAAGCAAATTACGTTACTAAAGAGATAATCCAAATAAGTTTTCATTTGATCCAAATAAGTTTTTATTTGATCCAAATCTGGTTTTATTTGATCCAAATATGTTTTTATTTTATCCAAATTTGGTTTTATTTGCTCCAAATCTGTGTTTATTTGCACCAAGTCTGTTACCATTTGCACCAAATCTGTTTCCAGTTGTTCCAACTTATACTGCAAAAGGTATAGTGTCGAATCTCAACTAATACTAAGGTGAGTTTCTACAGCAGTGCATCCGCAATGTAGTATTGGTCCAGTCCCCACAGTTGTGGAATCTTGAGACATATAGTTTTTATTTTTCTGTAGTTAGTAGTTTATTAAGTATTATTTTATTTAATTTAAGATAAAAATATTTGGTTAATCTAACTAAAACTTTTTTTTTTAATTTAATAAGCAATAAATGCGAATCCGAATTCAAATTATGAGGATTTTCAAACGGAAATTCCCCTGAAATTCTATTTAAAATATTTGAGTAATCAAAAATATCACGCGCAAAGCAAAAATACTGTCGGGACGAAATTATAACAAAATTTTCTATTAATTAAAGATAAGTTTATTAAATCTTTATAGGGTAAATGTTCCAGTGCTCAATCTCTTAAAAAAGACGTTCAGTAGTCAGCCACCTAAAATAATAAATTGTTTTATAAGGAATAAAAATGTGACTGGTGAATCTGTAATTTGATGGACGTTGGAAGAAAATTAAAACGTAAAACAAATTAACTTTACCTATGCTAAATAATTAAATTTGAGAAAAACGAAAACATAACTTTTTCTGACAAAAACAAGCAACTTTACTTTGTTTGTCGCCGGCAGAAAAAGACTTTATATGTCGCCCACTGCAGTAGACAAAGTATTTTCAGCGGTCTGCTAATAAAGTACAATAAAGACATCACGACGACAAAGAAATAAAACTTTCCTAAAAAAATCTAACTTAAAAATTTGAAAACTTCCGCATTAGGCGGGAAAGATAGCTGTTTGCGGCAATTACAAGTACTAAATTTAAGTGGCAAACTTGATCTAATGAATTTACAGGTGGTTGATTTTTGGGACTAGCTGGCATTACAAACATGCGTTTACCCTACATGAGATCTATTTAACTAATAAATCAATTATTATAGAAAGTAAAAAAAGACCTACTTTTTATTTTGCACTTTTATATCATCATTTTTCTGATTTTAGCATCTGATTGCTTCTTAAAATTTACCAGCCTATTAGAACAATTCTTAACAATAAATTTCCCGCAAATCGGTCTTTAATTTTGTTGAGATTTTACTTGCAAGATCTAACACTGCTCTTATGACCTTGTAGCAAATTTCACTTCAATCCATCAAGAACTTTATCCCCTGAAAGCGTTCGAAGTTTTCACCTTTCACATGTAACTTGTGAATTCAATTTATTGTAGATAATTATAGTTTATTGTTTTTCCACGATTTGAAATCACACTCGAAAATTCCGTCACATTTAAGTCGTAATTTTGATACCTAGTTTAGTTTTGTACCGGCACTACAAATCTACATTTACTTCTTAGCACCCCAACTGCCAAAATTAGTAGTAAAACAATGGCGACATCCGCTCCCCCCATCTTTTCCGCCATTTTCGGTAAATACTAAATAGCACTTTTTCAATAATTAGCGGTAATTACCGAAAAAGGAGGTAAAGCGGGGGGGGGGGTTGTCCCCATTCCCTTGCTACTAAAATTTCAAAAATCTCAAAAAACTTCAGCTATTGAAATTATATAAGGTAGAACGCACATTGTAGCAGAAATTTTATGGTAGAGCGCACACTGTAGCAGTAGGTACGAATAATAATTATTAAATTTGAAATATTATGTCTAATACTTTTTTAATTCTTTTAGATCATTTTTTCACCAAGAACCAATGTACCTACATAATAAATTATAATATAACATAGGTACATACACGATCGGTACATATAGGTATCTACCAACATAATAAGAACAATATCCACTGCTTACTGAATAATTTGTGTTTTATGATTTATGTCATTTATTTCCCGGACGTTACAAAAATTTAAATAATTGCTAGCATTACATAACCTTTCAACATTTTTTTATGTAAACTCGTTAAAGAAAATTGATTTATTTATTTATTTATTTGAAAACCATGTTATTAGAAAATTAGAATGTGGGAATCGCCCCCACCAATCTCAATTTTCGAATTACGGAATGTTCAAATAAGTAAATCAATTTCCTTTAGCGTGTTACATAAAAAAGTGTTAAAAGATTGTGTAATGCTAGTAATTATTTAAATTTTGTTAATGTCCTGGAAATAAACGACATAAAACACAAATTTTTCAATGTAGCACTCGATGTTGCTCTTACTGATCCTGATTTTCAAAGCACAACAATCTGGTTATAACATACATGATGGAAAATCACAGACTCCGAATTACTGAGGATCCGGATTATCGAAAATCTAATATACTTATAACCTCCTCAATGCAATGCTCCACGGAAAATTAAAAACTAAAAAGGGGAATAAAACAAGAAAAGAATTTTTTTCCTTCATCTCCTGTTATTTAGTCTGAGTGTTTCCTCGGTACTAAAAACCAAGCTAACCCACAAAAGCAACAAAATTTGAACTATTATTGTAGTTAATTAGATACTCAAAAAATCTCACCTTGGCTAAATTTTTCTTGGCCTGATCTTGCAACCGATTAATAACTCCAGCATTTAACAAATTGTAACCAGACGGAAGTAAAGTTTTATCCATCTTGTTGTTATTTTTACAGCTGCACTTGAAAATACATTTCCATGATCCACAGTGAAGTGGTACCAAGTTTTTAGAATCACACCGTAAAGTTTTACATATGCAACCTAATTTACAAACTTCTTTCGTACAGTTTTCGTTTTCAATACTTTCTTCATCGTTCACTACCGACACAATTTTACAATTCAACCTCTTCATTTCTAAAGCAGTTTTATTAACTTTTGATCTTGGACCTGCTTGCCGCCTAACAGGTCGATCAACCGTCGGCACAGTTAACTTTGGTTCCTCAATACTGCTTTCAACATTTTCATCATTGCTAATGTTCAACTTTTCAATATCGTCTAAAACATCGACATAATCCAATAATTTATACATAACCGAATTAACCCCTTCTTGAATTTCATCATCGTTTTCGGTTATCTTAATTTCCTCGATTTTATCCACAACAGATTTCTTTCTTTTCATTTTCATAGTCTCTTGTTTGTTTGGGAAAACTAACGGAAACTTAAAAGTATGCAGTTTTGACTTGGCATTTTTAGTTCTTAACAAAGACAACGCAAATTTTACACGATTTTCACTTAAAAGCCAGGTTTCATTTCCAATTAAGTGTTCAAGGTTTGGATGTAAAACTTGACCGTATTGTGGAACCACCGATAAAGACACTTTTGGAAGTTTCATTTCCACAGTTTCCCATTCCGAAGAATTAAATGGTTCATGTTTAGGTGGTTCTTTTAAACTTTCCAGTAGTGATGGTTTTTTTGCGATAGGAGCAAGTTGTAGGGTTTCATTCGAAGCTGGAATGTATGGAGATTTGGGTTTGGACGGTTTTCTCCGATATTTTATGTTGGCTAATACTTTGTCTTTTTTAAAACTGGTCACTTTAAGTCTTTTATTGTTGCACAAAATATAACTGTACATATTTACTATATCGGACGAAATTTTATACGAATCTCGGTCAAATGGCACTTCGGAGGTGAAGAGTTGGTTGTGGAAATTCAAAATACGACTGCGGTTTGTTTGGCGTTGTTCTTTATTCATGGAATGTAGTAAGTTGGCAGTTAATGGCAATTTGGATTCTTCTAATAATCGTCGCTTTTCTGCAAGAGTTTTAGGTTTATACGGTTTTATGGTTTCACTAAAGGTAGAATATGATGGAACAATAGTATCTGTTTGTTTATTTGCAATAGAATCAGCAGAGGAAACAGAAGGAATTGGAGTAACAGTTGGAATGGTGGAAACAGTAGAGGTATTGGAATCGATCAACTTTTCTGATTGAACAAGAGAATTGGATGTGGGCATACTGAAAGTAGTTGAAATTGCTGTTGGAGAATGCGCGATATTGTTGTGATCAGGAAAGCTTATAAATTCGGTGGGAATTGGAGATGTAGTCAAAACGGTAGCAGTAGTGGAGGTATTAGAAGTAGCTGGAAGAGTAGCACTAGTGGAGGCATTAGAAGTGTAACTTGTGGAAGCCTCCATGATATTGGATGGGGCAAATACTGTCGAAACGCTAGGGATAGGATCGGTACTGCTGCTGATATAATCAGTGCTACTTTTCCCTTCTTGAATTCCATTGGCTGTGTGATATGACTTAGGTGCACTACTTAGAAACTGATCAAGTTTTTCACTAATAAATGCAGATTTATTACCCAAAACGTTTTCTTTCTGTGTTCTAATAAATGAGCTGTCCTTGCTTACAGTAGGTTCTTTCTCATCACTCTCTACAAAGCGTTTTTTCTTCCATCCTTTGATCTTAGTGATATCTTTTGTTTTAGTTGGAGTTATAATATTTACTACCGATTTTGAAAATATATTTTCGCTTAAACTTCTTAAAAAGTTTCCAGTTGACCTTGCTTCACCCCTTTGCATTGGCTCGAAATTTGCACCAGCATTATCTCTCTCTTCATATTCCAGAGATTGTTTAATATTATCACATATTTTCAATTTAGAAGTTATTTTACTTTGATTGCTACTGTTAGATTCTTCGTCTTCCAATAACTGATTATCTTTCTCTTTATAATCATGCAATTGCTTAATATTTTCACATATTTTCACTTTGGAAGTTGTTTTACTTTGATTACTACTATTAGATTCATCATCTTCCAATAACCGATTCAGTGATTGTTTAATATTTTCACATATTTTCAATTTAGAAGTTATTTTATTTTGATTACCATCATTAGATTCATCCTTTTCCAATAATTGATTATCTCCCTCTTTGTAATCCAGTGATTGTTTAATATTTTCACATATTTTTAACTTGGAAGTTGTTTCACTTTGATTACTATTATTAGATTTATCGTCTTCTGAAAAATGATTTTCATTAGAAGTAGAAGATTGTTTGTTTAAATCCAAAGGATCCATTTTGTTCTCAAATAATAATATCTTTTCGATATTATCACATACTTTCAGAAACAAAGTTGCATTACTTTGATTACTATTGTTAGATTCACCATCCTCTGGTAATTGATTTTCATTAAAATCGAATGGATTCTCAAATTCTCTTTCCTCTTCACCCTCATTATTGGATACATTTTCAGGATCATAATTTGACTCTTCTCGAACAGGAGATTCATAACCACCAATGACATCAACAATCATGAAATCACTATCACCAGTTTCTAACACATCCATCACTTTATTCCAATTTTGAGTAGAATTTTCAGAAAGATTTTGGGCGTCTGTCAACTCGTTTCCATTAACTAAACTTTCATTATCTTCAACAGATGGATTTTTAGTAACATTTTGAACATCAACCAAACTTTCATTATGTTCAATAGATGGATTTTCGGTAAGATTATGAATATCCGACTTTTCATTCAAATCTTTTCCATTAACTAAATTTTCTTTATGTTCAACAGATGGATTTTTAGTAGCATTTTGAACATCAACCAAACTTTCATTATCTTCAATAGATGAATTTTCAGTAAGATTTTGGGCATCCGACTTTTCATTCAAATCTTTTCTATCAACTAAACTTTCATTCTGTTCAACAGATGACTTTTCAGTGAGATTTTGAGCATCTAACTTTTCATTCAATTCTTTTCCATCTGCTAAACTTTCATTATGCTCAATAGATAGATTTTCAGTATGATCTTTAGCATAAGAGTTTTCCTTCAAATCTTCTCCATCAACTAAACTTTCTTTATGCTCAATAGATGCATTTTCAGTACAATGTTGAGCATCCAACTTTTCATTCAAATCTTTTCCATCAGCTAAACTTTCATTATTCTCAATAGATAGATTTTCAGTATGATCTTTAGCATCAGAGTTTGCCTTCAAATCTTTTCCATCAACTAAACTTTCTTTATGCTCAATAGATGCATTTTCAGTACGATTTTGAGCATCCAACTTTTCATTCAAATCTTTTCCATCAACTAAACTTTCTTTATGCTCAATAGATGCATTTTCAGTACGATTTTGAGCATCCAAATTTTCATTCAAATCTTTTCCATCAACTAAACTTTCTTTATGCTCAATAGATGCATTTTCAGTACGATTTTGAGCATCCAAATTTTCATTCAAATCTTTTCCATCAACTAAACTTTCTTTATGCTCAATAGATGCATTTTCAGTACGATTTTGAGCATCCAACTGTTCATTCAAATCTTTTCCATCAACTAAACTTTCTTTATGCTCAATAGATGCATTTTCAGTACGATTTTGAGCATCCAACTTTTCATTCAAATCTTTTCCATCAACTAAACTTCCTTTATGCTCAATAGATGGATTTTCAGTAAGATTTTGAACATCCAACTTTTCATTCAAATCTTTTCCATCCACTAAACTTTCTTTATGTTCAATAGATGGCTTTTTAGAACTATTTTGAGCATCAAAAGTTTCAGGTTGTGAACACAAAAACTTCAAATTTGGTTTTTTCTTTTCTCTTAATAATTCCAACTGCATTTTTAGTTTCTTTCGTACCGCTGCTTCCTTTTCAGCTTTCTCAATTTCGTTTTGCTCTCTCAATTTTCCTAAAAATGCGTATTTGTTATGAACAAATTTTGCTGCACTCCTGATCGAGCATTTGCCTTTTACCCCTTTTACTTTTACTTTTACGTTGTTTCGGGCTTTGGTATAAATTTTAACGAAATTTTTAGTATAGCCTTTCAATAATTCGGAACTATTTTCACCTTTATCACTAATACTAATAGTATCTATCTTCCTACTATTGTCTTTTGATATTTCACAACTATTTTCATTTTTATCACTAATACTATTAGTTTCTATCACAGCTGATTTACTAGTCAGGTTTTCTTCTGAATCATCTATAATTTCTATTGTCGCCACCACACTCTCCTGAACATTTGTATCATCCTTTTCACAATTTTCGGTGTGTTCTTCAATAATTTCGACATCAGAATCATTCTCTTCTTCGCCTTTATTCGCAGACATAAAGAATTTACAATAGTCTGAAATTTCTTCTTTGACTTCTGCCTTCACATTTGATTTTATATCAGAATTGCTACCCTTATTGGCATATGTACTTGATTTATAATCAGATAACCTCAAAAGGGCTTCTTCCAGAGACCATCCTGTTTGCTGGAGCAACGTTTCAATTGGATTTTTGGAATCTTTCACCTTCAAATCTTCGAATTTTATGTCATTCATGGTGAATTATCTGAAATTAGAAAAGAATAAGTAAAGAAATAATCAATTATTGGTCCAATACCAATCTGTCGATATTGACCAAAATAATTAATAACACAACAGAATGTATTCTGTGGTGTACCCGGTTGCCCATATTGAATAGGTTTATATTTGATATAATTTATTAATTATTTGACAAGAGGTAATTGGTTATCAAAGTTACATCATGAAATATTCAAAAATTGGAGAATTAACAACGCCACTTTATAGATTTGTTCCAACAAGGCAAAAAATCGTTCAGTACGTCACACTTTTTGGAACAAAACTTATGCTTATGTACGTTCTCTAATTTGGAGGAAAGATTTTACATATTTATGAAAATAAGAGAAAAAACATACGACTGACTCATTTTCATTTCATAAATATTAATTGTAATGGAAAAATCAAACAATTCGATTGCCATATTTCACACATGAATTTACATTTAATGGGAAAAGATAATGAATCATAGCAACAGATCAAAAACAAGAATATAAAATTATTTTCGCTATGATTCCTCCCCTCGAGGAGGGCTGGTTAATAAATATATTTTAATGGGAAAAATCTTTTAAGAGTAGTATCTACTGATTTATGAGGCACTTATGGATTATGCAATTTATATCCGGAATTGCAGAAACATGGCTAATTTTTCACAATCTTGAAACATTTATTTTCTTATTAGAATATCGAGTAAAATGGAAAGTCCAGTTTGGGAATCCCCGAAGTATACAAGTAGCACACAACGTCCTACGGATGTCCGTTAAAGATCCATTCTAAATACATAAGTCTATGGATGAGAAATGGACGTATGTAAAACCTATTTTACTGTACGTTTGTAGGATCTCCAAAACAAACGTTCGATGTATGTCCATTTAAAATACGGACCATACATGGACATACATAAAACTTAGAGTTACTGACGTTTTTGGGACAGTGCTTTAAATGGACTTTCACGGACGTTCGTTGATGCATTAACATGTGGACGTCCATAGGACTACCTTGTGCTACTAGGGCTAGTTTCTATTTTAAGCGACATTCCAATAATGAAAAAACAGGGGTAGGCAACTCGTGAGGCGTCTTGATGCGGCCCATAACTCGAAAACGAATGATTTTTTTTTTTATTTAAAAAAAGCTCTTTTTAGTGGATTTGCCAAGAAGTGCGGCCCACACTAATCCCCACGTAAAATATTTGGCCCTTTACAACAAAAGGTTGCCGACCCCTGTGATAAACCATTAAATTTAAATTTGCCGCTATTTCTTTAACGAAGAAGGCGTCGCCAAGTTCCCATCGCACCATTTTGCAAAATTTTGGCTTGCATAGGCGTCGGCGGCGTCAGTCGACCTCTAACTTTTGAGCAGTAAACCACTTGCTTGTGATAAATAATTAACATGTTTTAGTTGATATTATTTGTAAATTCATCTTCACTGTTTCGTGAGTTAACTTGCTTAAATCAAATTTGTGAAGTTTTTTATGTTAAAGTAGAATGAAGTTTTGCCACTTGAAGATTTATCAAGATGGTGTCTTCATTACAGCACGGCTTTACAACCGATTCATTCGATTACCAGTTTATGCACCGGTAAAATTACAAGTAGGTAAATTGAATTTTATATGTTTACATAAAGAGATGTTTTAAGATTGGGGAAAACTATTATAATCTCAGATTTCATAAAATTTGTGAACCCGTTCCCACCCTCCACGTGAGTAACACGAATTCTGTAGAACACGGATGGCAAATGTGCCAACAAATGGTAATTGACTGTTAAACCCGAAAAATTAGATATAATAATAAATAATAATAAAAAATCATGAAGATATTTCATAATAATCAAAGCAAAATAATGAGGAATGTAAACAAATTAAAGCAAACAATAGGCATTTTACTCAAATAGTACTGCTTGCTTATTGAACAATTGGAGCATTGTTTTATTAAAATAAGTTATCGCCAATGTATTTTGTTCAACTTATCAAAAAATCTAGTTATCCAAGAACAATGAATAAGAAGTAATGAAACAAAGGAAAGAATTATTATCAGCTATTATTGGTCGCCTAAAATAATAATATTTAGTAGGACCAATTCAAATAGTAATATAGGATAAATCAATAAATTAATACCATAAAAAATGAAGGTCGAAATAATACTCCAAGTCTCCAAGCGAAACTAATTCCATCATTTAAAAAAGCTATTACTTTTGCGGAAAACTACGAGTAAGTATCATCTGAACAAAATTCTTAACAAAATTTCTTACATTTTAATATACCTAACTTCAAGTTAAAATTTCAAATTTAAGTTCAAAACGGAAAAGTTCAATGTTATCTACAAAATATAATTTATGTCTGATGATAATTTTTCGTTACAGTAAAATTAAGCAGGTCGCGAGTTATAAACGAAAAACCAAATTGGGGGGCGAAAATCCTTAATCGGGATTAGGAAGCAGAGCACATGAAATTGGTGGGTTCTTTCGAATAATATTCAAATACACGTCTACCAAATTTCAGCTTGCCCGGTATTTTTGCAAGCTTTAACCACTTTTTTGATTTCATTGTCTGGAATATTAATAATCCCAAAAATTGATTTCTCTTCTCATGATGTTGCTTAGAGATACGAAATTATACTGAAATCTATCGTGCACTTGCAAAATACAAGAAGAAAATGAGGATCTTGTCTTCTTGTCCGTTATGTACTATTACTGACGCGCATGAATGGATTAGCCAGATTCCCGCTACCGACCGCTTACAAATTTATTTTACAAACAATAGTACAGTTTAACAAAATAAAGTTAGCTCTGATAGGTTTGGAAACGTAAGAGCGTAGGTCAGTGATGCTCAAATAGTCGAACGCAAAATCTTTTACGATCGATCGCGAAGCTTTTACATCCGATCCTTAATAATTTGCAACTCGTTACAAATTGTAGTGTTTACCTTGACAAAAATGAATATTTTCTGGGAAAAATTTAAAATTATTTGGTTAACAAAAAAAAGTCGATCGCTCGCCGCCAAATCATTTTGATGTTTATTATGATGATTATTATCAATAATAGGTAAAAGTCTGAGCACCACGTTCCAAATCTGACCCTAATTTTTTGCATAATAATATAATCCTACAAAGTTACTTTTTTGTATTTATGTGTTTAGGTTATTTTATTTCCTTGTTTAGTATAATTAAAAAATACGGCTATGTTTAGAATATTGCTCAACTTTGCTTTTTTTAAAATAAATTTGTGATCCGAGTGAAATGTCGATAGACGAAATCTTGTTAATTCATTCATGCGCTTCAGTGGCCGACACATAGCGGATAAGATATAAAATGTTAATACCAGAAATATTATTATAATGCTTTAAACTAAACTTTAAAAACTAAAATGTAACCACGGGACGCAATTTAATTTAAATTAGAAAATATAACATTTTTACTTCTTCTTCACGCTTTATAGACATTGGTCCGTCACGTCACCTCTGATCCCTCCATAGGTTTTTGGATCTTCTCACATTTCGCCTTCCGACTAATTTGTATAAGTATTCACGTTTTACATTACCGTTGGTGGCGCCACTATATTACGTCCAGAATGGACTTTGAAATTATTCCGTGTGGTGGCGTTTTGTTACTGTAAACGCGAATAGCTGTTGTTGGGGTTACTTTTTACTAAAATTTACTATAAATCGTGGTTTACACTAATAACGTGTCAACCTCGCGGCGTAATTTATCTGCGCCCCAGAAAGTGTTTCCAAAATTCCCAGGAAGTTTGCCTATCTGATATTATAAAGGTTACGGTAACAAAATCAATCGATATACACAGTGGCGGCGTAAGCGACCACACGTACGGCTTCGCACTTGAGGGGTCTGTATATGAAGAGTTAATAGTGTTCAGCACAATAATTCCAGATAAAATTGAAGATGCTCGCGACGGACGTGTATAAACTTACAGTAAAAAGAAGACTTTGGGAGATATATCCAAATATAACTGTCGTCATTGCCAGTCAGCACAGCATAATGCAGAAAGAAATTTCTCTTGCTTAAAATTTAAGAACAAGCATGCTACAAGAGCGGCTCATAGGATTGGCAAAGTTATCCATAGAAAAAAAAACTAGCATCATCTTTAGATTACAGAGAGAGACGGTCATTACCTTGCAGCTAACGCGATCGGTTGCGAATGCGAGGTACCGAGTTCAAATCCGGGGAAGGGTCGAACTTTCTCATGCTTACTCTCAGTGATTCGGAAAGCACGTTAAACCGGTGGTCCCCCTGGACTTGTTAGTCAATTGCCAACATTAACTTAAAATACCACGATACAGGCACATCTGCAGACCAGCCCAGCAAGCTACCTACCAGATGTAAAGCAATTATATATGCTCACACGCTCACAGTGGTAATTGTGCTAGGGAAATTTGACACAGTTGCTTATTATAGAACAGATCATTGATCTAAAAAGAAGTTAAAGAAGAGGATCTTTAGATAACACTAATTTGTTAGAGGAGCTCAGTTCCAGAAAAGAGAGACAGAGGGCTGCTTTTTAGGTGAATTACAATTTACAGCATTTCTTAAATACTGATAATATTAGGTGTATTACTTTTGTGTCTGTAATTTATGTAAAAATAAAATATAATTTTCCAACCCCTAAAAATAATTATTTTGTATCAAATTTAAAAAAAAGAATTCCGGGGAATACCCCGGACTCTTCATTGTAAGGGATAAATCCTCCAATCTCCCCCCGAACCGACTTGATATAAGGAAGGGGGCCTCGCCAATTTACTACGCGTATGTTACAAAATTAGATTACGCCGCCACTGAAGTATTTAAAAGATTACTACGGATCACGAGGAACTAAACAGTAAAGTATAAAATATTAAATTATCTTTTGTTTGTTAAGCGAATCTTTACAAATGCACTCACTCACTGCATCCTGCAGAATTGATTTTTGTTATTATTCGCAGGACAGTTGGTATAATAAAAAGTGAAGGGGGGGACGCATATACATTTTTAAAAAGATGGCGTTGTTTTACCTGGTTAGAATACAATCGCTTATTTTGTGATATTTACTTTAGTTTATTGCTAGTACCACTTCCTAATAATAATAACATTAAAAGTCCTGATACTGGAATAACAACAGTGGCCAGATGGTGGCTAGCTATTTTGGCTGATTTGACATGAAGAATTTGGTTGAGATAAGAATGCGATATGCAAAGTAAGAAGAGCGCAGTGTGAAAAACTTCCTTATTCAAATTCATTATCACTAGTACACAAAAATAACTGATTACATTTTATAAACACAAGATCAACTCTTCCCAAGTTGAATTAGAAGTACGTGTTAAATAAATAAATATAATAAAAAATGTTTCCCGTTGGAATTGTTAACAGGCTTATATTTTGCAATTAAAAAAACACAATATACATGACTCATTGCAATAAATAAATATCATGTTATTTCTAACCCACCAAGATTTCCAATATGGCCGCGGACGTGATACTACTTATATTACAATACATGCAAGGTTATAGAAACTAAATTTTACTCTTTCAGTAATACTTAGATATTACTTAATACCAAAATGAAAAGAAGATTTGTTCATGAAAATTAATTTATTCAATTAAAAAATTAAAATAATAATTCTTTTATATTACCGAACACGAAATTCAAAAAATTGTAGCTTACCTTGCTTACATATTATTATAAAATTTAATTTAAGAAACTATGTGTGTGTGTATGCAAATATTTGTAAGTTACAATTCAAATTTTAATAGAAAAATTAATATTTTTATAGCCATATTGAAAAGATTAAGTTATTCTAAAAAAATTAGATACGCCACTGTATTGTTACGTTGCAATAACGAATTACTATTAGGTACATGAATAAATAAAAAAAAACATAGGTAATAATATTGATAATAAAAATAAAGAACAAATCGAACAAGAAATCATTAACAGTAATAGAAATCTTTTTTCAAAATTGAATTTTGAAGTAACATTTCAATGGGGCAAACTTAAATTTCATAATGCAGTGGTTCATATAATGTAATATTATGTATTCAATTTTTAAAAGAAAAAATATTGTTAGTATTGCAATGTACATTTCCTAATTTTTTTTGTAAAAACAATCATTATTTTACATTATAAAATTCGAATAGATAGATCCATCAGAAGAATTTTTGTTTGTACATGCGCACAAGCCCACTATGTCCACGAAATTTTAGTGAATTACATACCCACACAAGAAAATTTAATACATTGCAAATTACTCGTATAATTTATATAAATTACCTTTAGTTGTTTGTAGAAAAGTAAAATACTTGCAAGTTCACCGTTAAATTAAGTTAATATTAAATCATATTTTTATCTTTACACAGTGATTTTACTAGGAGTGCTACCGGTAGCCATAACACAACTGACGTCGATTACGTTTCCGCTATGTTTTCACAATTTTGACTACGTAATCCATATGAGAATACAAATTTTGATATTTTATACTAGAAATTATTGTATTAAAACATATATTAGGCATAGATAATATTTTTAATTTTCAATCAAATTTTTTTAAATTAATTGCAATCTTTCTAACTTACCTTAATTTCGTATTTTGGATTGCTGGAAATTTCAAATGAAGAATTTGATTAAATTTTCGTTATAAACTCCTGAAGAAAATGCTTGGAAAGAAATTTATTATTGATCAAATAATTCAAAACTTTCTTTAATAATTTCATATAAAATGCAGTAATATACCAAGCAATTAGCAAAAACTAAAAAAAAATGTATTTTTGACTATATCGTCCATTTTGAAGTTGGTAGTATTGTCGAACTCACACTAATAATATCACCAGGAGGTTTCAAATAGAGAAAAATCTCGGAAAAATTACTATAAAGTAATATTTTATTAACATTAATAGGTAATTTCCTACTATAATAAAGAATAAAATGTATGAAAAGTAATCTTTTCTTCGTGGAGTTTACAATTTTTTTTTCATTTTTTACGTATATTTAAATTACTTATTATTAAAATTAATTAAACGCTTTTTTTTTTCAGAAAAAAAAATGGTTAAAACAATCCATTTTTTTATTGTTAGTAATTATTAAAATTTAAATATTTTTTATTTGTAGTAATTAGTTACATTTGATACAAAAATCTTGGAACTTGAAATATAGCGTCGTTTGAATCTAACTTGGGGTGGAGCGTTAAGAGGTTAAGAATTTTAAAAATAGAATAAGACTAAAATAAACAAAGCAAAATTAGAAATAAAACAAATATGTACCCTACATAATTATTTGAAACTTTGATGTCCAACATAAAAGTAAAACTTTATTATTAATCATTAATTAATTTTATCACAGATCGCTATGTGGAAAATTATGCTTTTCTATATTACCAGAAAAAGAAATACTTAGTTTTAAAACTGAATTCGATAGATGGCATTTTCATCTAGTGGGCAGGGTTATTATTACGTTACAATAACGTAATTCTGATTTTGATTATTTCATTTGTTTATTACCAACCTAAATAAAGTTCAAGAACCAGCAAGAAGTGTGTTATTGTAACTTTACCCACCAGGGGACCAGAAAAACACCATACTCCATACTGTGCATCTGTAATAGCTATGAGTTGTTACTCTCTATGTCTGTATCAGAGATTTTAACTATTACCTAGTAGTATAAACTCCATTCTGGACGTATCTTTATTAGCCCTTTTTCCGCCCATTCCTGGACATGGAGAAGAAGCCTCTCCATATTATGGAGGTTTTTGGCCATAACTCCCCACGCTGGCCAGACGGGTTGGTGAGTAGTCCACAGATCGATTTTGGACTATAGTTGTTTCACATCCGGTAAGCAGCTTGCTAGCCTAGCATTCAGATGTGCCTGTAAAAGCCAGTTCACACTATTTGATTTCTCATATGACTTACTCATAAGAAAAGTCATGGCTAAAGTCATACCATCATAACAGCCAATCATAAAAGCCATAACTTCTATAATATCAAAAATCATATAGTCTGAACCTAAAAATATTTCTCATATGAGAAGTCATATGACAAGTCAGATGAGAAATCAGATAGTGTGAACCGGGTTTAAGCCCTGTTTTTTTTAACGGTGGCAATTCGTCAACTCAGAACGTCAAATTCTGGACGTATAGTAAGATATAATCTCCAGTGAGTTTAAGGGTAGTTGGCGTTTTAATTTGGGTAAATATAGCTTAAATTTAAAATATTTAAATTGATTATCTTTTAATTCGTGAAAATAAATTAATTATTAATAAAATACACAATGTAAAGTTAAGTAATATTATCTTGTAATTTAACGATTGTATTCGTTACTTATAATTGTAATTACATTAACGCCACCATACGGAATAATTTCAAAGTTCATTCTGGACGTAATATAGTGGCGCAACCAACGGTAATGTAAAACGCGAATAACTGGACGAAATGGTAAATGCATTGTCCAATTGTCGCCATTTGCAAAACAGGCAAATTAACCGAAAAAATGATATTAGGATATTATTTACATTTTAAGTTAATTATTTGAATAAATACATATTTTCATCTACCCTATATATATAAAAAGATAAGGCAAAATATGCAACGTTTTTATGCAACGTTTATGTGCAACGTTTTTATGCAACGCTGAGAACAGCTATTGGACGACACCAAATCAACATTATAATCACATCAACAGATGAATCAAAGCAAAAGCAAAGCAAGGCAACAAAACCATGTGACGCAAAAACACAAAGATTGAAAGATTTATGTAAATGCAAAAATCCGTTTGGTGGAAAATTGTAACGAATTTTAGTTCTGTTGCATAAACTTCTCCATAAATAATTACTCAAATATTCTGAGTACGGCCCAGTCTTAATTTTCCAGATATTTTTATATCTGCTTTGTGTTACTGACCTTCGAATTATCATTTGGTTAGGGCTGTCATGTGACACGCGCTTGGAGGTAGAAGGGACACGAGGTAACGGGAGTGAGTGCCTGGCAATCATAGAAAACGGTCGAGAGAATATTTAAGTGCGTAAAAACATCATTTTTGGCGAAAATCTTTGAGTGACGTCATTATAATTTATATCATTGTGACCAGTGATTTTTTGCGGTCCTGTATGTGTATTTGGGATACCACCGGTACACAGTAGCATTTTTCTGTATCCACATGTGGCCGACGCTATCGTGCTCACGCGCATTTCTCTCGACGCAGGCATTTTCTGATTCGTATCAGCTCGAGCTCACTCGTGAAGGCTCGATTCTGTGTTGACAAACACGGACCAAAATTTTACTTTTTGGGTTATGGTCAACTAATTCACCATTTACATCTATACTACATCTATCCAACTTTACTTTAACATCATTTCAACATCATTCCAACCGTTCCAGCAACTGTATCTGCACTTTCTTATAATCGAGGCCAGTTTGACAAGTGCGTCTGGAGTTGCGAAGCTGTCCAGGTGCTTTTGTGTTAATTGATGCGAATGCCAGTCCTCATTCTACCAGAGGACACGTCGGTTGCAAGTGGCATACTTGTCACCATTTTAAGATCTTCCAAGAGCTCTTGGGGTGAGTCATTATTTTTAGTATCCATTTTGTTTCTGACGTGTGTTGTTGTCAGCACCATTTTTTATATAGAACTGTGTATTTGCATTTGTTGTTGCGAACGCTTGTTTGACAGTAAAGTCAGTGGGCTGTGTTTTATTAATGACCAGCCGGTTCGGTTGCTATTGTTTGTAAGCAGAGAGCACGTCTCTAATTTTGTAATTTGTTTTATTATACACTTGTTAAGATCACTGTGTTTTTTTCTACCCCTGGCTACAGAGTTTATTTCAGAACCTACGGTCCCCGCTTTCCACACGAATTGCGAGCGAGCCTACATTTACCATCGTGGCCAACAAAACCTGAGAGTTTCTCGGGATTGTTTCGAACGCGGCACTCCGATTGGGTTAACTCTCCCATTAGGGGTTACCTTTCAGAGGGTGGCGTTAGTGACAAAATTTGTTATTTTCGGTGGTGACTTTCGTCAAGTTTTACCTGTTATAAAATACGCTTCACCTGTGGAGATAGTCAATTATACTTTAAAGTCAACATCAATTTGGCCAAGCAGCATTATATTATTTTCTCGAGGGCGAGATTCATACCTATTTAAGTGAAGATATAGCTAAACATGAAGTCGAATATTTAAATTCGTTGAATTTCCCTGGTTTTCCGGTACACAAATTAAAACTCAAAATAGGATCTGTTGTTATGCTAGCAGAGCTTTAACAAAGTTGGTATATACATCGATAGGCCTTTGTTTAGTCATGGCCAGTTATATGTAGCATTATCAAGATGTCGAGCGAAGGATGGAATACAAATTCAAAGTGAAAGCGACATAAAAAATGTTGTATGGAAATAAGTTTTATAACTTGAAGTTATTAGGGCCGCAAAGCGGCCAGGGGGGCGGAGCCCCCCTAGTATTATTATAAAATAATAAATTGTAGTATTCGCATACAGAAAGACCATTTTTATAGTGCTATGCTATAACTAATATTGTGAGATTAGAATATTGTCTGTTCTACCAAATGATCGCTAACTTCACTTTTTCATAATAGGAAATATCGGTAGTTAGTCATCTAGGTTATAGTTTAAAATCTCTTGTATATATTGATTTTATCCGTTCTCTTTTAAAATAAATTTGTAGTCAGTGAGCAAGCACAAGCAGCAAGGTAGCGGGAATCTCGTTAATCTAATATACCTAATAGATGGAAGGCCCATCCACGGACGGGCAGTTCGCCGAGGTTTAAAACTCGATTGGTGTGCTGCTCGATCCCAGGGGGAGGTGATTTTAACTTTTAAGTTGGTACTACCAACGACCAATCAGAATGTGTTGTGTGCCCTAAAAAATGACACGCTGGAGGCGGAGGAGGCGGCGGAGGAGCGAGCTGGTCTTTTATATGTTTGATATCTAATATACCAGGCCCGTAGTCAGGATTTCATTTCGGGGGGGGGGGGGGTACTTGTAAAAAACCTTTTGGAAAATGTAAAATTTTCGGTTGTTCCCCCTCTATTTTCTTTGTCTTTTCAACATTTCGGGGGGGGGGACGTGTCCCCAATTCCCCCCTGGCTATGGGCCTGTAATATTACGTTATTAATGGTAAGCACATAACGGCTAAGATCCGTATAGACGTATAAAGTAACGGCGCATGCGTGCACAGAGCTAGATGCACGGTATGCCCAGAAAAATTATCTGTCGAAGTAAGTTTAAAAATTAAGTGGTCCTTCTCTGTGTGTACATCCTCTTTGATATTACCAATCTTTTTATAATGTTTGCTATAAGAAAATTGTGCTACTCTGGATAATAGGTATCCACTATTAGGGCCGGTTTAACTTCGCTTAAACTTCACGATTGAACTGACCCCCCCCCCCGGAGTAATTGGTTTTGTTAATTTAATATGTTAAAATGTATCATTTAACGATTAAAGCGTTTGATCTTAAAATTTTCAAAAAAATTGACCCGCGGCGTAATGATCCCTAGATTCCAGTTCCAAAAAAACAGGTCATTAGCCTAAAAAAAGGAAAAAACCTTAGAAAAAACAGTAAACATTTTATAAAAAATATTGAAAAGAATTTTTCGGGTCCTAAAGGTTTCCAGCATGAGCCTGCATTTAAAATTGCCGTAATTATTGAATTTTGTGTTAATTTTAATATAAGAACACCAAATGCAACTGCACTTAACATTTTTTGTTATTGCTTTTTTAAATTTGTCTTCAGAAAATTAAAAAAAAATTTATAACCTCAAAAACAAAGTTTGAGGATTGCGTTGAAATATAACTAATTCGACAAATCCTTCATATCTATCAATAATTCGTTTAAATCATGCATGTCAAACACCATTGCTAATGTGAGCCAAAAAAGCAAAGTCTAAGTTTATGTGGGCCGTTATTAAGTTTTTAATAACTTCATACGAGATACTGAATTTAATTTTCTAAATTGAAAAAAAAACACTGATGTTGCTGTGGTCCCACAAAAATCTTTGGCTCTTACTCATTGAGTGCCTAATAAAAATATTTCAGTCTCTGATTGAATACTATGTGCGTGACTTCTGTAGAACTGCAGTAGAAAGAGCATTTCGGCAATGTTGCATGTCGCAGCTGATAGGTGACGTCAGCTTCTTGTTTAAAGAAATCTCATTTATTCTTATCGAATCATCTAATATTTATAAATTTATTTACAAAAATAAATAATTAAATCAGTACAATTTTAATAAATTTAGATTTATTTCAAATTAAATTTTTATTTTATTGATATATGTACAAGAACTGGTTTGGAAAATTGTAATAAATAGAAACCAGATTTGACAATAATTACAATTTTTTTTTTTTTTTATTTATAGTTTAACGTGCTTCAACTACACGGTTATTAGCACTTTGTATGGTACAGTTATTATATACAATTTTGTATTGTGGAACTGTATATTTTTAAAAACATGATTTTTAACAATATTTTATAATAATAAAACAAGAATAAAACAATGTTCCGGTGCTGCCATCCAATATTAGTCAAATGAGTTACTGTAGAGTCTTCATGAATAGCAAAAATAAATTAGGAGCATACGCAGCAAATGGAGGCTGATAATTATCTTACATACCTTACATAAAAATGATAATTTTTATAATTTTTATGTAAGGCTGTAGAGTTCCGTTATTGAAAGAAGAAAAGGTGGAGCTAATGTGTGCAGGAACGAAAATTAGTCCGTTCGACTTTATGTTCGTGTCATGTGTCAATTAGGTGTCACATGTCATCGCGGACTTGGCAGAATTTCTTAGCCCGGCCTTCCGGTGGACATCCACACGCTGTGGTGAAAAGTTGTAGTAAAACGAGTAGAAAAAGAGGATTAATATACCTCGTGAAATGGATTGTAAAGACTTCAATAGAAGTGGCAATATTCCGACAGGAATGGAAAAGCACTTGATGATGATGATGATGTCATCTTCTGCGCCGGATTTTGGATTCTTCTATTTTTCTTTAGATACCGGTACTTTACTAGAATCATTTTTATATAACTTATTTTCACCGAAAGATATTCCATTACCATGTATCAGATGGTCACGATCACGATTTGCCTATGTCAGTCCACTGCTGGATGTAGGCCCCACCATATTTCTATGGTAGGTTGCTTTAGCTATAACTCGCCACGTTGGCTAACCGGGTTGGCGAGTGTAGTCCACAGTTCGATTTTGGATTTTTTAGATCACAGCACATAACCGACACAATCAGATGGTACTGATAATTAATTTATATCAAAGTTGGACCCTGATCGTTGTTCCCGTGTGCTCTTCTAATGGTAGAAAGTTGAAATTTGATGTAGAAGTTTATGGTTTATATTTCAATATTATCTCATGATCTACTTCATGGTTTAGGCCTGTTGGTCTGTTCCAACTCAAGTCGCCATCTTGATAGTGGTCTTCCCACATCTCTCTTCCCTCTGGAAATTCTTGAGGAGTCTATTCTGTGTAGGTGTTCTTCCCACCATTGCTACATTGTTTTATTCTCTCCTGCAAAGGAGTCGTTTTCAGCTCTCTTCGTATGTCTCCATTGCGGATTCTGTCAACTCTTGTGCATCCTTTTACGGATTGGAGAAATTTCATTTCTGCTGCCTGGATTCTTGATCTGTCTCTGCTAGACATCGTCCATAATTGCATTCAAACATCACATTTCAATGGATACTACTAAAAGTTGTGCCCTAAAAGTATTGAACGCACTATTTCTATCTGCCATCTTGAAAAGATTGGTAACCCAATTCAGTTGTTCGATCTTATCTGAAGATATTGATGAATATAAAAGTTAAAGTTAGGATAAGGTGATAGGATAATCATACCATTTTTCAAGTTTGTTGGCAATTGGCACAATAAAATTTGGAGATAATCGACCATAATGAAAATTTATTTAAAAAGTTATGAAGTAATAATATTTATTACACTATCTGGCTCAGGCAGCATTATTCGGCAGCCTTGAGCCATCTAGTGAATATCGGCGGTAGTCATTCGAGATAGTCAGTCACTGCTCACTGAGGGCTCTTTACTTTTATATGGGTGGTAATTATCCGCACTTTAAAATAGAACAAAATAGCTTTAAAAAGAAATGAATACACATTAAAAGAAATTTTAAAACTTAAATAAAAGGTAATGCACGAAAAAAAAATAAATTCCACTTTGAAATATTTTAACACACTTTGTAAATGCCGTTTGCACTTAAAAACAATACATTGCACTTTGAAACGTAGGTAATACACGAAAAAAATTAATACCACTTTGAAATATTTTAACACACTTTGTAAATGCCGTTTGCACTTAAAAACGATATATCGCACTTTGAAACGTAGGTTATACCCCCTTTTATATTAATAAATGCATAATTACATATTAATTATTTATTCAAAAACCCTAAATTTTACAATTAAAACAATCTGGCAATTTCTTTGGTTGGACTGGTTACATTTTTTGTAGTGTCTTTCGCTCAGTTTAAAATCCAATTTTCACTTAAGGAGAGGACAGTTTCAAGTTACACTAACTTGTTCCGGTAGGTCAATAACTTCAATTTGTAAATTTAAGCAATTCTTATGTTGTTGTTGTTGATGATGATTATTATTTTGCAGACGATGATTTATTGTAGGAGGGAGACGTTGGGCTGTATGCAGGAGAACTTGGACTATATGCAGGAGAACTTGGACTATATGCAGGAGAACTTGGACTATATGCAGGAGAACTTGGATTATAGGCAGGAGAACTTGGATTATAGGCAGGTGAACTTGGATTATATGCTGGTGAAGTCAAACTTGGAGAAGTTGGACTATATGCTGGAGAACTTGGCGAGTAGCTCGAATTATATACTGGAGAAGTTGGACTATATTTTGGAGTTGTTGGACTATAAGAAGGAGAAGCTGGACTATAAGAAGGAGAAGTTGGACTATAAGAAGGAGAAGTTGGACTATAAGAAGGAGAAGTTGGACTATAAGAAGGAGAAGTTGGACTATAAGAAGGAGAAGTTGGACTATAAGAAGGAGAAGTTGGACTGTAAGAAGGAGACGTTGGAGTGTACGATGGAGAAGTTGGACTATATGACGGAGATGTCGGACTATACGAGGGAGATGTTGGACTATACGAGGGAGATGTTGGACTGTAAGATGGAGAAGTTGGACTATATGATGGAGAAGTCGGACTATATGCTGGAGATGGCGGACTATATGATGGAGATGTCGGACTGTAAGATGGAGAATTTACAACGCCATATGGAGAAGTTAAACTGAACCCTGGTGAAGTCGGGGAATAATTTGGAGATGATATAGCATAACCAGGACTAGTAAGTGAATACGAAGGCGAATTTAAACCGTACGATGGAGAACGATCACCACACGTCGGCGACATTCCTGATCCTGCAACCGGTGAAAAGGAGGGACCTCCAGGTGTAGAGTAATCTAAAAATAATAATAATGATTTTAATAAATAATATGTAAATAAATTATAACTGTATAACTTACTGTTGGATGACCAAACGTTTGGTGTTGCTCCTGAATTCCAAGGTGTTGCACCTGAATTCCAAGGCGTCGAATTCATCATAGGAGTAGCAACTGATCCGTAAAACGTCTTAAAATGACTGTTTTCTTCTTGACCAATTACCATAGATGTATGACAT
The DNA here is from genome assembly GCA_958510855.1 of Rhagonycha lutea. Lineage (NCBI taxonomy): Eukaryota > Metazoa > Arthropoda > Insecta > Coleoptera > Cantharidae > Rhagonycha > Rhagonycha lutea. The sequence goes on along the minus strand of OY294040.1, from coordinate 12,104,993 downwards.
TTTTCATCATCCAAAACTAAATCAAAACAAGCTGTACCCAATTTAGGTAGCTGTCCCATTATAATATTAGCCGAAACATCTCTTAATGGGTCAACTTCGGCGTGACAAGATGCTCGTAAAAAAGTATCCACAGTTTCTTCAAACGAACATTTCATGAGAGGACCAGTATCTTGTCTATTAATTCCGTGTCGACTGATAGCCAAAAGATAACCTTTTGCAGTCATAACGTCACACAAAAGAGCAAGATGACGATAATTGACGTATAAACCATAGCATTTTAGTACAATATTAATTTCTTTTTCTATAGATTTACGTACCGCTTCAATACCTAATACCTACAACATTGAGCAATAATCAATTAATTGTTTTTTTTTAAAACATATTTAGATAACTTACCTCAAATATTTCACAAATATCATTAGAGTATGTACGTCCAGAATCAACGGCAGGTTCTGCTAAAACTTTCAATAAACTGGTACCGTCCGTTTCCAATATCCATTCTTGAATTGATTTATACTCTCCAGTTTGGGCAATAACAAATTTTTTCTTTGAATCTTCTTGGGGTTGATGCATGTAAACTTTTGAAATTTCTTCTATTCCCTAAGAAGAATAATTATTTAGTAGTGTTTGACGGTGGGTGAAATATAATTTTAAATGAAGATGGTTCATAAATCCGAAAGATTGATGTATCAAAAATAACTTATATAAAAAGCACAAATTGTGAAACTAAACGAATGAGTTTTTTTTTTTTTTTGATATTCGGTTTTTGAGGTTATGGGCCTCATATATTAAAGCAGAACTTACTTTTAAAGATAATTCATTTAAAATATTTTCTTCGATACATCGTAGAAGTGAATTCAATGGCATTTTCTTCGTTTCATCTTGCGTTTCTTCAGTCAACTCCTCATTTGCATCTTCATTGTTTAGAATTCTAATTCTTAAAACTAATTTTTCAGAATTGTCATCATTGAAAATACAAAGCAAATCGTTTCCAAATTGTTCCGTAATTTTATCAGATATTGCTTCCATCGTCAATTTTTTATCTAAACATTACACATAGTAATTATATCTTAATTTTAAATTTTATGAAATCAAAAATAATTACCAGTCATTTTCTTGCGATCTAACTCGATACGTAGCAACCAAGCCGAGATTTTATGAACATCGAAATCTGGTATTTCATAAAACATACTAACAAATTCTTGATCTTCCGGAAAAATGGTGTTGTTAGGATCGGGATCGTAATAAATGGCTGTGTCGGAGATGACATCTTTCATTCTAGTATGCTCAAGACGACACAATATATCTTTAGCTTTTTTCTCATTTATGGCAGCTTCTCCATTTAAAAATATAGTAAGTGATGGGGATTTAGGATTTTTGGAAACATCAAGAATTTCCTTAAGCCTGGGTACACCAAGGGTTACATTTTTGGATGAAACTCCAGCAAAATGAAAAGTATTTAAGGTCATCTGAGTTGCAGGTTCTCCAATCGATTGAGCTGCAATAACACCCACCATTTCGCACGGATGAACTTTTGCACCTTGAAATCTTGTTTCAATTTCTCCGATAAGCCATTCGAAAGCAAGAGTGTTCAATCTATATTCTTCGGTAACATTCTTTGAGCACAAAATTGATCGAACTAAACATTTAAAGAGCAAAGTGGCATTTTCGTTTGCTTCTTGAGATATTTTATCGATTCCTTCAACCACAAAGCAATTTTGTAATAGTCCCCTTACATCTCTTATTACTTTTAATGGGGATAAATCAGTCGGACTGTTGTTGTCAATATGGAATATTTTTTGTACGTTCCAAATCATTCTTTGCAAGTTACATGGTAAGACAACTTTTGATTCACCGGTGGGAAAAATCTCTCTCAATTGACTTCTATCTTTTTGTAGTTGTTCCCACTCACTTTCCAGCTCAGACAAAGTTTCATTTGAAGAGAGAAGTTCCGCATTTACATCGTCCATAAAAATCCGCTTCAATTTTCTCTTGTTATTTAAATCAAATTTAAATCTTTTCTTAAACGCAGCATTACTTGGTGTTATGGTCGGTAAAGTTTGAAATTCAACCATTTCTCCAGCAAGACCGTCTTCTCCATACGTAAATTGAATTACTTGGTTTAACGAATTACGAACTGTTCCATCATAGCAAACCATGACAGATTCCATAGCTTTTATAAGTCTACGCTGAATGTATCCTGTTTCGCCAGTTTTAATTGCAGTATCAATGATACCTTCACGACCACCCATAGCATGAAAATGAAATTCGGGTGGAGTTAAACCGGCAAGATAAGAATTTTCTACAAATCCTTTAGATTCGGGACCATAATCATCTTTAATAAAATGTGGTAAAGTTCGGCTATTGAAAAGAAACGAAATTCGTTTTCCCACGACGTTCTGTTGCCCTACACAAGCAATAACTTGTGAAATATTAATATCGGATCCCTTAGAACCTGCTACAACCATGGCTTTCAAATTATTTTTTTCGATAAGAGATTTTTTTGCCGAACTGCCAGTTTTGTCACGAGCTTCGTTCAAAATTTTATTAACATTACTCTCAAACGATTCTCTTGGAGTATTGCCTGGTAATTGTGTCAATTGCATATTATATGCTAGGTCAATTTGTTTTATTACGTCACATTTTCCTGTAGAAATCGTATCTCGAATTGTTTTGTAAGTGCCGGGATCGGCAATTGTATCCTGCACACCTACAGTATGACCTTCCGAAAGTAAATGGTTGTTTATCACCGTTTGAATGTTCCCATAAAATCTTCCGCAAACTTCATGCCCAAGTTCCAACATGCAAATGTGAAGCAAAGATCCAGCAGAAGCACCCAAAGTCTTTTTGCACAGTGTTCCCATAACTAATATTCCTTTTTCTATTAACACCTGAAATTATTTTTGAATAAAATAAAATAGTTTAAAAAAATTGCGATACTTACCTTAGTATCACCAGGGGATAGCCATTTATAAGTAGTATTATCCTCATCGTCAGGGTGAGTGGAATGAGTTCTAATTAAGTTTAGAGTTCCGGGAATTATTAAAGAAAATAATTGTTTTCCTGTCCATAATGGCACAGGTTTACAGATAGCCGGTATTGGTAGTTTTCCGTCCCAAATCGGCAAAAACATTAGCAAATTTGTTAGTTCAGCTTCGTTAATAAACACATCTCGTTTGGTCATTTTATATGCTCCAATTAACGTGTCTTGCACAATACCCATAACAGGTTTGTTTGCTTGAGGTGTTATTATTTGCCTCGAAGTAAGGTGCAAATTTTCAACTTCGGCTCTTGATTCTTCGCTTTGTGGAACATGCAAATTCATTTCGTCGCCATCAAAATCCGCATTGTAGGGAGAAGTACAACTCAAATTCATTCGAAAAGTCGACCCCGGCATTACCTTGACTCGATGTCCCATCATACTCATTTTGTGTAGTGTAGGTTGTCGGTTAAATACTATTAAATCTCCGTCGAGAAGATGTCTCTCCACCCTAATTAATGCAAAAATAGAAAAAGTGAATTTTCACATGAACAAGTATTTGATGGTAACTTACGTGTATCCGTTTTGAAGAACCAATTCAGCCTCTTTTGGATTAAATTGCAAATTAATTCTGTCTCCAGTGTCTCTAATTATGTATTTTGCACCTGGATACACGGAATTGCCTCTTTTCACCAACTCTTTCAATCTAAAAATGAAAATATTATAATTTGCAATTAGAGAGTAGAGATTTGACTTTAAATCTTACTTGTCGATATTATACGAAGAAACTGTTTCTGGATATGTCATATTTTGAGCAATGTTTATGGGTACTCCAATTTGATCAATTCGTAAGTTTGGATCAGGAGTAATTACAGTACGTGCCGAAAAATCGACTCTTTTTCCCATAAGATTTCCTCTCACTCTACCTTCCTTTCCTTTCAGTCTCTCTACCAAAGCTTTTAATGGTTTACCAGATTTATGTTGCGCTCGTTCTATTCCAGAAATATCGTTTTGCATTAGAGTGACAACGTGAAATTGCAGTAATTTGATATTTTCGGAGACAATATGAGGTGCAGCACCAGATGCTTCATTATTTCTTAATTCATTATTTGCCTTTATTATGTCGGCCAATTTATGAGTAAGATCGTCTTGATTTCTAGTCGATCCAAACATTACAACGGATGGCCGTACAGGAGGAGGACATACAGGCAAACATGTCAATATCATCCATTCTGGTCGAGAAAATTTTGGATCCATTCCCAAAATGCAACATTCTTCATCAGTAATTCGTTGAAGAATTTCTAGAACTTGCTGGGCCGATAACGTAAATTTTTCTTCGTCTACTTCTTCAGTTTTTTTTTTAAATTCAGCTATTATTTCTAAGCCACTTACTTTAATCATGGGTTGTTTACGGCCACAACCACTATGTGCCTTTGCTTCCTCTAAAAAGTAAGCGAACCAATTTAATTTTACAAAAAAAATTTATATAAAAACACCTACCGGATTCTTCAGTTTTGTAATCAATTTTATCACCACCGTAACATAGTGTTTTTCCTTTACATAATTCGTAAACTTTAATAAACCTGAGACGTGGTTGTCCTTTAGAGTGTTCAAGTATTTTTATTATTTTTGAGTTAGCCTTAAAAATTAAGCAAAAATAATAATAATTATACTGCTGCAGAATTTGAAAAACAAATTTTAACTTACCGGGTCAATCAACAATTTACTACAATAAATGCAAATACATTTCAAAATTTTGCATACTGTTTTAAGAAAACCAATATGGTACACAGGTTTTGCTAAATTAATGTGACCAAAATGACCGGGACATGTGGACATATTTCCTGCACAGGTTATGCAACGAGATCTTCTACCTACCGCTCCCATTCTGGGATCCATAAGGCCACCCATTTTTGGAACACCCGCTTCCATCGTAACTGGAAATACGAGGCCATCCTGATCGATTACAGAATTGTTGCGCTAAATAAAAAATATAATGAAATAAATTTTATTTTATTTATTTATAAATTAAAATCATAAAAAATTAATTTTACAAATTTATATGTATACTTTTTTCTCCGGTAAATAGATGGCGTTACTAATTTTCTATCCCATTTATAGATGGCGCTACTGATTTTGGGTTACTATTTTTTAAATATCGTGAGTTTATTTGTTTTGTTTAGCGCCATCTATTTACCGGAGAATATTTACCCTGTTCACTAACTAACTTAGGGTTAATCGTTAAGAACCGTGAAGTTTGGTTTCCATATCCATTACCATATTCAATTTAATTCAATAATTTTATTGTAAACCAAACTTTACAGTTTTTAACGATTCGAAATAGATAACGCTAAGTTCTAGTGAATAGTGTTTTTTTTAGGGAAATTTTAGATTTCTGTTTATTCAGAATACAAAATGGTCGGTGAAGCTCCTGCAACAAACCGTAACAGGACATGGCTAATGAATAATGAGCATAAACGAAAATTGATTTGGTCGAGTCCATGTTGGGGTCAATTGATGGAATTGGGAGTCAATTGTTCTCCCTCCACTTCATAGAAACTTGCCCACGCCCTGTCACGATTCGTTGCGGGAGCCCTACAAGTATAGCTATGCTATAACTAATTATGTAATTTGTAGCTTTAGGCTGCTACGATAGTTGTAATAATTATTGTTATTAATAATATGAAGTTAGTGCATAATTTTGTACTTACAATTTCATTTGGACTTAAAATACCAAATTGTACTCGTTTTACATCGCGCACTGGAGCATTACTATCTTGAAACATTTTCAATTTTTTCTTCCAAGTCTTCGTTTAATAATAAATTTAATAAATGTGCAACTGGTTACCTATTTTATTTATACTATTTATTAATTAACTTTTTTATGTTGGCACACGAAATTCATTGCTTCCAATTGTCATAAAATTAAAAGAAAAATAACTGAAAAATCCAAAAAAACACACATAGATGGCATATCAACTGAATTATTACTGAATTATTCAAAGTTGTGGATGTCATACCATTTGTATATTCTAAAACTAAACAAATATTCCGAAATTAAATTTTTCAGTCTAAGGTGCACTTACCTAAATAGTTTTTAGGTTGGTAATTAAAAGTGATTTTTTCATTTTTGTCTGATTACATACGACTGACGATCGCCAACAAGCGTGAAACAACGCGTTGTATCGTATTACTAATCTAAATTCTACAGTAATTTTACTATAGTGAAATACTATATTAAAATTACTAATTACTATAGTAAAATATAATTACAATGTTCTTTCTCCGTCACGAAATATTATTTCCTTATTTTTTATATTTTTTCTAAATTCAATTTTGTATCGTGCGGAGAACGCACTGCTTACCACAGCTGCTCAATTAGAGTCGCATTGTTACCACTTGGCGGCTATCGCACTGAGCTCTACAAAATTTGGTAAATTACCAATTTAAAATGTTTATTAGCGTTTTCTATTGGTTAGTTTGTTAGGGTTACCTTAAGACCGGTCTGTTGTTGCATATAATTCCCTGTTCTATTGATAATGATAAAAATATTTGAGTGACTCAGTATCGGGTAAAATACCATCTGTTCAAGATCCACACATATATGCAAACAAAGCAGGACTTGCTAAGCAGGACCGCCGCTAGGGGTACTTCCGCCCGTGTGCAAAGTTTAATTTGGCCGCCCTTGTAGCCGATTTTTTTCGGTTTTTTAATACAATTTCCTAAATTTCTACTATTTATTCTGCTAGCTGGTAGATCTCTATTTTAGCGTTATTAATTAAAAAAAATATCGTTCTAAATTTAATACTCACACATTTAAATAAAAAAATTAATCATTAAACGCATTTATATTTAAGTAACTTTCTACAAACTTGCAACTTTAGAGGCATTTTTCTTGATACTTGGATTCTTTCTGATCAACATGGTACAAATTACAAGTTGTTTTTTGGACACCCTGTATTAACCCTGTATACAGAGTACTACAGCTGAGGTGGTTTTCCATGCAGACATTCAATTATTGTTATCGACTACGACGCGACGACGTTCATGGCAGCATTCTTGATGAACAATTGTATATAATTTACGAATGCTGCTCTCTTGGGAAAAGATACGTATGCAGTGGGGTCCGTGCAGACACGGACAGAATAAATTTCTTACTTCATCCGGAATCGAATCAGGCAATTAACTGTTATGCTCTGACCACCTCCAGCTAAATCTAAATAAAAATAAATAAGGTTTGATTGGTTTTTATAAAAAGAATTTTGATCCTAAAACGTCTCGTGTCCAATTGACCGCGTTCAAATGCCCCAAATTGTTATTTTAGTCCATATGAATCCCATTGACCATGAGAATTTAGAGAAGAGGTAAATTTTATCATCATTTACATCAAAGAGACTTACTATTTAACAATATTAATACAAAGCATTTATTTAATTTATGTTGTTTATTATATCTCATTATAATTGTAATTATAGCAATTTTCAACAATAAGTTACACTTTGATTTCTCGCCTTAGTATTTTCCAGTAAAGCGTTTCCATTATATTGAATTAGTACCAGTTCATAAGTAACAATTGCTCCTGCCATCTAATTAAAATAATTATCATTAAAATCATAAAAATATAATGTTAATAAGGTAGAATGGGGTTAACTGAACAGGCAGGTTAACTGGACAATTTGATATACTACATTAATTCCCCCTTGTTTTTGCTTAACCATGGTAGTTTTAGATTTCCAAATGATCAATTTATCTATATAGAAAATATTTTACTATCCTGCCATCATTTAAACAATATAGTAACCCCACTCTACCCTATATGTGTCCGTGATATTATACTGTTTGTTCATTTAAAAGTTATCCACCATAAATATCTTCTGCTCCAAAATAGATACAATATCCGAGAAAAGAGATTTGTAGATATGTATTGACATTTATGCACTTGCAAACATAATATTATGCAGACATAATTAACCAATAATGACAGCAGAATGGTGATATCGCATGTTGGATTGTACAAGAATCAAATATTGACGTAACTTGCATTAATAATACTGGATGAAAACAAACAACATTAGTATATAGAAATTGTAAATGCAATCAATGTAAAAAATTACAAGGTAATAATATCCCATGTTACAAGATTAGAATAATTATTACATGAAAGTATAGATATACTTGCCAAGGACAGATAATATGTACTACGATCATTTATAGCAAACAATCCAACCATACAATTTTTTATTAGGCGCATTTCTGCTACAAGAGACGGTCATTACTTTGCAGCTAACGCAGTTGGATGCGAATGCTGTACCGGGTTCAAACCCGGGGAGAGTCAACTTTCTAATAACCAAGTCTTCGTGCTTCGGAGGGCACGTTAACCCGGTGGTCCCCCTGAGTTGACGAATTACCACCGTTATCAAAAACAAGGTTACAGGCACATCTGAATGCTAGCCTAGCAAGCTGCTACCGGAAAACAACTATAGTCCAAAACCGATCTGCGGACTACATTAATGGTCAATTTATACTCAACATTTTAACTTTTAACATTTAAAAAGATTAAGCAACAGTTAAAATAAATGGTTACACATGATTCTATTACTTAATTTCTTAAATGTTAAATGATATGCGATAAATGAACTGAGTATAAATGAGGCCTTATATTAAGTTGAAATTTATTTCAAATAATTCATTATATATTTATAGTGGATTGTTTTTAAATGGACATACAGTGACATACAAGTGCATTCACACATGCACATCCATAAAATATTTTCTTACCCTCAATATTAAACCTCTTGTTATATAAAAAAAATTCTTTCCAGTTAGAGCCACAGTGTTGTATCTGACTTGTTCAATTAACCTAAGAATCTGAAAAGAAATCATATATTATTATGCGACCGATCATCAATAAAATAGTATTTCATTTTTCTTTTTCCAGCAATACCTCTGTGTTATATAGTTCAGAGGGCACTGTGCATAGTATGGACATTGGTTTTTTACTTTCATCATATATCCAAGCACCACAAATACACACCCATACAATGCGTAAAATCAAAAATCCAAATGAAAAGAAAAAGTATACTTTCTCTATTGTGCTCTCCATTATTCTAAAATGAAATAATAGTTTGTATATTTATTATTTAGAATAGAAGTTAGTCTCTTGCTGCTCGGGATGGACATCGATGGTTAAAGTGTACATAGACGATATCAGAAACCATGCAAGAGCAGCAAGGACACTTTTCTACCCGTGGTACACAACCAATTTTTTCTACCACCATTGACCACTTAAAAAATGAGCGAATTTTCAATTTTCCTCATTCTCACCTTATTTTCATATTCATTTCTATTTTCAATTTAGTAATATTAGTTCAAAGTGGCAGAGAGTTTTGAATGTCAAAACAAATATACTAATCAGATTTTTCTTCTTATTAAAAAGAAACAGAATTTTGATGCACAAAATTTTCTTTGTTTAGGTCTTCAAAAATTATCCTCGAGTGGTAAATGGAGGTGCTTAATATAGGGCCAACTTGCCTTATTTCGCAGCATTATTTTAGAATCTATCGGTTTCTATAGAATTTATTTATTCTTTCAGCTTTTAAACTAAATAAGATAGCATGATCTAAGAGAATTGTTTAAATTCGAAAAAAAAATTGAAAAGTAAATATTTAAGGCAAATCAGTTCTAATAATTCTAATTTTACCTCATACTGTTAAAAATCTGTATTAGAACAAAATATAAATTGTTAGCAAACGACAGAATAATTATGTATGATAGAGAATTGTTGATGTCGCCAGTTAAATTGCACAATCTGTTATAATCTTCTCTAATTTCGCGCCAAATCTGAATTCTGGTATTCTATATAAAGAAACACTATGAGAAAATTATAGAACAGCAAGTCTTAAGTTCTACCATCTTCAAATTTCCTTTTAGCATTCTTAAACGACCTGTCACTTGAGAAAATCTTGCTGCTAAAGCTGTACCAATTAACATGATGAATAAATCATTGAAAGTCCATGCAAATGTCAATTGGAAATTAATTATCTGCAAGTATTAAGGATTTTTATTGGAACGTGGGGGCAATAGTGTAATCTTACTTGTAATGGAATTGCTAACCAAATATTATAACCCAATAATTTAAATAATTTAGGATATACAGTTCTGGTATAGTAAAACTCTAAAAATTCTATTGAACCTCTACATTTGATGGTGAAAATTATATGATTTATTCTGGAAGATATATGTTCCACTGCAATTCAAAACGATATTATAATTTTTTTGATATGCGTGCAAAAACTTTACTTAGTCCCAGAGATAATGCAATTGTAGTTATGACATTAATTCTTCTTTGCAATCGTTGAGGATATCCATAATTTCTCATGCAATATTCTACATATATCCATTTTTTCATTAGTTTTGACCATTCAAAAGCCAATTTTAGAAATAATAATGTTATTATAAAAGTATTGAAATGAAAAGTAAATACAGCTAAAAATATTTACACTACAGTCATTATAGCATCAATCTTAATAATACTCTGAAGAATTCCCAATTTGTCTTCCTTACTTCATGTCCAAATTTTACAGTAGAAATTTTACTTATATCAACTACATACTTACTTAATTGGTTTAAATCTATACCATTCTTTATCATTATGTACAAATAAAGTATGTTTATTAACGCTGCACAGAAACAGTATAAGATGGAATACATAAATCTCCAAGACTTCATAGTAAATCGTAACGAATTTGGATTGGAATTGGAAACACCGATTACTGGCATTTGCCCTAAACATTGACCAATAACAAGGAACCATTTCAAACACACGTGAATGCTCTTTCCGTTTCTAGATATGCTACGATTACAATCAATTACAGATACATGATCTTTATTTTTCATTGAATTTATTTAATATGTTTTAAGTATTGTTACATTCTTTTTTCAGTTTTATAGTGTCGAGTTCGATGTTTAAATGGTAACAAGAATGAATTATCTACAAATATTAGTAAGCTTTATATGCAGGTCATATTATATTTAACAATTTCAATACAAACAATTTATTGTTTACCATATTTCGAGCGATTGTGGCACTTTAATGTAGGTGGAATCCATTAAATTTAAGTGAAATCAATTTTTTTATTTGTAGTTATACTAACGTTTGTATGTTGATCAATGATCAGATAAACAGCTATTTTTAAGAAAGGAAAAGTGTAATTATATAGGTACTATACCTTTCAAAATTCTCGTTATTTATTAAATAATAAGATTTAGGAAATTCTTGGCAGGGACGGATGTGCCCAACCAACTTTTTTCAAGGGGGAATTTGCCAACTTTGTTAATTAAAAATTGCCAACTTTTTGTATTTGTCTATTTTGCCTATTGTCGGTTTAGCGGCTTTTGCCAAATTGACCAAATGTTGAGTGATTTTGCATTAAATATTTTATCAGAATCGGTAAGAATTCTGCTGAAATTACATATATTTCGGTCCTAAAGGTTTAACTCAGTTGTTTGTGAAACAGAAACAGAGACAGAAGTCGATGAAATTGTAGTTACCTCTTCATCTTGCTCTTTTTGTTTCACAATACTCGTCGAAATTGACTTGAATGTAATCCGTATCGCCGATGAGTATGTCGAATACGGTGGGGGCACGATTTTTGTTGTACATGAATTCATGAATAATTATCCTTATCCTCATTCAGGTTCAGACGGTTCAGATAATTCAAATTCAACCGTATTCTTCTCGAAACGATCGGAAAAAGAAGTCAGCTTGTGCAGCTTATTTTGTTAGGTTATTTTGAGATTTAGCATTCATTCCAAAAATATCTGAAATTCCCTCGTATAAATTACTGTTTGTTAAGATGAAAATTATTATTCAAGCTTATTCGAGTTATTTATTTAATATCATTTTTGTCAAGAAAGAAATTCTTTTGTTTATCAGGTTTCATGTAGTTACGTTCATAAATGCCGAGTATCATATTATAAGCTTACGGTTGTCAAGCATGTATTTGCAAATTTGCACCTTTGTTCATGGATTCATTGATGTTCAAAATTCTGTGCAATTTCGGTTTGGTTTAGTTAACAACATTACGATAAAGTGTATGTTTTGATTCTTCTGATCAAGTTTCAAGTTTCAAAGGGTAACATCTGCATATCATCCTCAAAGTAATGGACTTGTAGAAAAACAAGATCGTACCATATAAAATAAGCTTCTTAAAACATTGTATAAAGAAGAAAACGTAAACAAATGGTCAGATGTAATTGATGGGGTTCTTTTTGCTCATTGTACTGTGCGTCATAAACATAAAAAAAATGTCACCATTTTTCTTACTATATAAAAAAGAGCCGAAACTACTTGTTAATGTAGAAATGGATGGAAGATGGAAAATGTGAATGCAATCAAAAATGAGGAATATGAAGAGAACGTTGACGACTTTTTGAAGCGACAGATTATGCAACAGAAAATATTTTTAATGAAATGTATTTGAAAAAATCTTTGAAATATATTACAAATTCAAAAGTCTGTATTTAAACAGACGTCCAAAAATATTAAAGAAAGCGCCGTTCAAATCCAGTGAAATTTAAAGTTGGCGAATCAGTACTAGTACGAATTGTAGACGAGACGATCATAAAGGTGGCTGGACCCTAATGAGAGTGATTTAAGAAATGAATGAACAAACAAATACAAGAATAGTTATAGGGTAAAAATTTACTGATGAGTATATTTTGAACTTATTTTTACTCCTCGGTAAAAATTCACTAGGGAAATTTTACCCCATTATTGTTTATCACTGACCCAGTAGCGTAAATACCTGGGAGCAGAGACCAAATTTTGGTTTTCGTTTATTTTAAATCGCACACCTCTCAATCAGGAAGGGGGCGTTGAAGCCCTTGCTTCCGGGCCCAAAATTTGAAGTTAAGCCACTGCGCTGAGTTAGCAAAAAAAATAACGAAAAATCAAATTTTTCGTAAGAGTCACAATTGCAAATGGAAAGACAACTGCAACGTAAACAGTAGTTTGGTTTTTCGACAAAGATGTCAAAAGAACTAACTCTGAGAGATTATTAAGAGTGAGATAAGGATTAATATAAAACGTTTATTTAATTTTTTCTGTTTATTGTATCTTATTATTATTACATAGCAATTTTTAACAATAAGTTTCACTTTGATTTCTCTCCTTTGTATTTTCTAGTAAAGCGTTTCCATTATATTGAATTAGTACCAGTTCGTAAGTAACAATTGCTCCTGCCATCTAATTAATATAATTATCATTAAAATCATAAAATTTTATGCTAATAAAGTAGAATAGGGTTAAACTGAGCAGGGAGGTTAACTGGAAAATTTGGCATAACTGCCGTCTGTTAATAGATGTGATCACAAATTTAGTGATATAAATTACAGAGAATTAAATGGGTCTGAACCAGAGAAAAATAGTGTGCATAAGTTATATCTTCTCCAATAATAGTTAGCTATGAATGCTAAAATGCTTTTTTCCATTTAGTTCTTTTGAAATTTAGTTCCTAAACATTATTACATATTACCTAATTTTTATTTATATCTTTTTTAACTTTTAACTCAATTTTGATTACATATTATATTGTTTGTTCATTTTTAAATTATTATATTCTTAAGTTTTATTAAGTTTTTTAATATTAGCTTACCCTTAATATTAATCCTCTAGTTATATAAAAAAAGTTCTTTCCAGTTAGAGCCACGGTGTTGTACTTGACTTGTTCAATTAACCTAAGAATCTGAAATGAAATGAAATCATATTATATTATGCGATCAAGTATCTATATTAGTATTTTTTTTCTGCCAGCAATACCTCTATGTTATATAGTTTAGAGGGCACTGTGCATAGTATGGATATTGGCTTTTTACTTTCTTCATATATCCAGGCACCGCATATACACACCCATACGAAGCGCAAAATCAAAAATCCAAATGAAAAGAAAAAGTATACTTTCTCCATTGCACTCTCTATTATTCTAAAATGAAATGGTGTATAGTTGTTAGACTTATTTAGAGTAGGTGGTCTGTTGCTGCTTGGGATGGACATTGATGGTCGAGGTGTACATACGTAGCCGATATCAGAAATCTTGCAAGAGCGGCAAGGACACTTTTTTGCCTGTGGTACACATACTATTTTTGCTACCATCATTGGCTACTTCAAAAATGAATGAATATTCAATTTTCCTCATTTTCATTTTATATTGATTTCTATATTCAATTTAATAATAATAGTTCAAGGTGATATCGGTGTTCAAAAATTATCCTCCAGTGGTAAACAGTACTTTGTACTATTGTTATTTAGTATAGGACAAACTTGCCTTATTTCGCAGCATCATTTCAGAATATATCAGTTTTTATAGAATTTATTTATTCTTTCAGTTTTTAAACTAAATAATAATATAATAATAATGATTTAAGGCTATTAATTAAAATAGAAAAAAAAATATTTAAGGCAAGTCTGTCCTACTATAATTAGTAATTTTCTAATTTTACCTCATACTGTTAAAAATCTGTATCAGAACAAAATATAAATTGTTAGCAAACGACATAATAATTATGAACGATAGAGAATCGTTTATATCGCCAGTTAATTTGCACAATCTGTTATAATCTTCTCTAATTTCCCGCCAAATCTGAATTCTGGAATTCTATATAAAAGTACACTGTTAATAAATAATTTCAATAGCACAGCAAGTTATTTTAAGTTCTACCATCTTCAAATTTTCTTTTAACATTCTTAAACGATCTGTCACTTGGGAAAATCTTGCTGCTAAGGCTGTACCAATTAACATAATGAATAAATCATTAAAAGTCCATGCAAATGTCAGTTGGAAATTAGCTATCTGCAAGTATTTATTAAGGATTTTTTGGAACAGTGCGAGCAACAATGTAATCTTACTTGCAATGGAATTGCTAACCAAATATTATAACCCAATAATTGAAATATTTCTGGGTATATAGTTCTGGTATAGTAAAACTCAAAAAATTCAGTGGAACCTCTACATTTGATGGTGAAAATTATATTATATATTCTTAAAGATGTATGTTCCACTGCAATTCAAAACAATATTATAATTTTTTTGATATGCATGCAAAAATGTTACTTAGTGCCAGAGATAGTACAATTGTAGTTATGACATTAATTCTTCTTTGCAGTTGTTGAGGATATCCATAATTTCTCATGCAATCTTCTACATATATCCATTTTTTCATTAGTTTTGACCATTCAGAAGCCAATTTAAGAAATAATAATGTTATTATCAAGGTATTAAAATGAAAAGTAAATCCAGCTAAAAATATTTCTCTTATTGTCATTATTATAATATTATAGCATCAACATTAATAATACCATATAGTATAATACTTATAGAATAAGTAGTTTCACTTGTTGTCTTTACCATTGTTCTCGGTTACCACGAGTTAAACTTGTGCATTCTCCTGGGCTCAAGTATTAGGTTTGTTCCAACCAGCCGAGAAACCGTACAAAGTTTCAAAAAATGAAAGGTTTTTATCTATTGCGCATGATTTTTACCTATTGTGCATGAGTGTGAGTGGTGTCACCACAGACATAATATTGACTTAATACGGTATAATGCCAACTTAAGATTTAAAGTTGCAACAATGGAGAATGTGAATTATAACAATGGACAATTGGAATTACAATAATTAAAAAGTGCGCAGAGGAGAATGCGCGAGTTCAACTCATGGTCATAAAATCGGCCAAGTGAAGGTATTCTATTATGATAAAACTATGAAGAATTTTTCTTTCTTATTTCATGTCGAAATCTTACAGTAGATGTCTTTCTTAAATATCAACTGCATACTTACTTAAGTGGTTTAAATCTATACCATTCTCTATCATTACATGTAAATTAAGTATGTTTATAAACGCTGCACATAAACAGTATAAGATGGAATACACAAATCTCCAAGACTTCATAGTAAATCGTAACAAATTTGGATTGGAATTGGCAACACCGATTACTGGCATTTGCCCTAAACATTGAGCAATAACAAGAAACCATTTCAAACACACGTGAATGCTTTTTCCGTTTTTAGTTATGCTACTATTACAATCAATTTCAGATACATGATCTTTATTTTTCATTGAATTTATTTAATATCTCTAGAAGATGTTACATTCTTTTTTCAGTTGGATGGTGTCGAGTTCGAGCTTTATACATATTAAATATATTTAACGCTTTCAATACAAACAATTTGTTGTTTATCATATTTCGCGTGATTGTCACACTATAATGTGCGTGAAATCCATTAAATATAAGTGGAATCAATTTTATTATTTGTAGTTGTAACGTTTGTGTATTGATCAGATAAGCAGTTTTTGTAAGAAAGGAAAAGTGTAATTATATTGGTACTACTTTTCAAAACTCTCATTATTTATTACATAGTAAGATTTAGGCAATTTTTGAAAAATTGCCCTATTAAAAATGAATAAAACACTCATAAAATAGTTCAAGAATGAAGGCCATGAAAACATTGTACAGGGTGGCTAAATTGTTGTTTCGTATAGGAGATATGGAACAATAATTTATTGATGGCGGAACTTCGATTTCTTTTTTTGAGGAAAACTCAATAGCAAAACAGGAATTCACGACTTGTCCTGGTTACCGAGTTATATGCAAAAGTTCTATTATTGGACTTTTCGATTCAGTCAGTCAGGTCAGTTATGGTCCATTTATGCTCACTCACTTAACACTTATCACTAGAGCACGGATTTTAGGCACTAACAGATCGAACTTAGGAGAAAACATAACATAATTCATCAATAGAAAAAGTTTATTACCAATAAGAAATGTATTATATCTTTGATATAACACTGGATAAAGCTTTTGACAAAGTTGGCGAGTTCTTTACTTGCTATATAAATTTGTATTAGGTTGGTATTAATTCTCTTCAATTCTAAAATAATATAAAAGGCTTATTAGTTTTTCGTAATTCTTAGATTAATTCAAAATATAGACAAGATAAAATTCAAGAGGAAGATTTTTTCATTGAAGTATTTGTCAAGTTACCGATTCCAGAATCATTTTTCCCACATTACATTACCTGAAGACTGCAACATTTTGTTTAGAAAATATAAAATAAAATTACATCAGGGCAGAAATTTTTTTATCGATTAAAAAAGCACCAGTCGCATTGTAAATATCAAGATTTTCAAATTTTAGTACAATCATTATTTGGAATAAACAATCGAAGAAACATCAAAATTGCAAGAATATTTACGGTACATAATTATGTTTTCGCATTAAAGTGGTTATTTCACTCTTCATTTTTGAGAGATTTTAATTATCACATAATAAAATCGGAAAGAATTGTTAAGACAGCGGAAATTATATGGGCATCACCTAAAAGTAAGAATAAAATTCAAGGTATTGAAAACAAAACGATGATATTAATTATACAAAACATTGAGAATTTTACTGCAATTTTAGCAATCTTCTATATAAATAACCCTAAAATCACCTTTGCTACCCTCAATTTCATAAAACTTTTAACAAGCTGTTAAACTTAACGAATGAATTCTATTGGTCTATTAGTACTAACAGATGTTTTCTATTGGTTAGTTTAATTTAAAGCGTTGTTAAAAGTTTTACTAACTAGGGCATAGAACTTGTCGTGGTTTGAGAATTTAGCTAAATTTTGACACATTTTTTGAATGGACTAGAAATTTATTTTATGAAAAATTGAAGGAAACATTTTAAACTAATCTAATATTATAATTTTTGGACATGTTGCGTTTTGAAAATAAGCCCCTCATATTATTATGTAGCCGAACAGAAACAAAGCAGGCAATCAATTGGAGGAATAATTTGCCAAATGGAGATTAATTGTGGTAGTACAAGATTTTGTCTTTTTAAATTAAAATATTTGTTCTATTATAATTATCACATTCAAATACGATCACAAAAAGAGTAACGGTAGTGCGGCCGAGTAAGCGAACACAGTGAAATACGATTTTATGAGCCGGCTGACCAGCGTACAAAAAAAACAAATGTAAGTAATGCTGATTGTTTTATAGTTAATAAATTAATATTAACTTTATTTAATAAATAAACTAAGAAATTTTACAAAAAAAAACATGCATTAAATTTTCATCACGTTAACGGCGTGGTGACCTTGACCTTGAACGATATCTGGATTGCGTTCTTCCTTCATTTCGTCGATAGGAATCTCTACGATACTCCGTATCGTATCGTGAACTACCACCTTGTCCTCTACGATCTCTTCCACCATCATTGAAGCGTCGGTTACCCATATACAGTCCAGGTGTAGGAGAATGTGCACGCTTGGTCAAAGAAAAATCAACCCTTATCGTTTTTCCATTTAATTCCAGGTTATTACAATTTTCCCTGGCTGTTTTAGCATCTTCAAGGCTTTTAAAATATATGAAAGAATAACCACGCGATTGATTACTTTCCATATCATAAATGATTTTAATTTTATCAATTATGCCATATTGCGCGAAAACATCGCGGAGATCTTCTTCCGTTGTATTTAAATTCATTCCAAATACACCTAAACATTTGGATTCTTCGGGATTTTCACGTTCACTATGACGGTTGTGATGCTCTCTTCTAAATGTACGCTCCCTTCTCTCTGGAGTACGGCGTTCACGATAACTTCTTCTAGGAGGACTGTTATATCGCTCATAACGGTTTCGGGTATTTCTTGGTTGTGGCGATTCACTTCTTGACGAACTTCTGCGATTATAATCCATCGTATTCCTTCGATCAACTGGAGAACGTCTTCTGATTTCTCTATTGTCCATGATATTTACCTAAAAATTATTATTATTTAACTGCTTCTTAACGATTCTTTTATATATTAGATATTACTGAACAACTTTAAATTGGTAGTGAACCAATTTGTAACCTATACCAACATGTGAATTATGTACCATACCTGTTCAATGTGTAAAAAAATAAATAAGATATTATTTGAATATTATAATAGTTCCATAATAAAATTATTATCATTATAGACAATAACCACAAACAACAAAGTCATAGTCTTGCACATCGAGTCAAAAAGGTTTATAAGTTAGACGTTCGAGGATTAAAAATAAAAAATTATGTCTTGATAGCTTTGCCCACTATACTTTAACCAATCAGAAATTTGTGAATAATTATTTAATAAGTTCAGGGTAGCCAATGCAATATGCTTTATAGTTCGGCGACATAACACAATAAAAAAAAATAACTAATTCGCGCAACTAATTCCTCATAAGCCTCATGTAGTGCCAAAATTTAAATTCAATGTCCAAAATCCAAATATAAATATATATAACAAATCAGTTTTGTTATAGGTTTGAGATTCATACATTTTAGGATGAAATCGGGAACATATATATCCCGACAGAGCCTTGCTTGGTTAAGCTACTTAATAATTCTTTAGAATTACTGATGCCATTGTGCGAATTATTTTTTGATATACAGGGTGGGCCATAAAGACGTACGAATTTTAAAACATTATTGCAATCGATCGGTATGTCGGAGTGGGGCGCGGTTTGTAGGGATTAGTAGCGTGGTTAATGGAAGTTTAGTCACGATGGAGCGCTTTCCTGGTGAGTAACGTGCATTTTGTGTAAATCATTTTTACAAAAATAGCGATTCATGCATTGTTGCACAATGACAAGTTTGGCGCACTGTCCTAGCGAAAGTGTGATTTGGCTTTGGGTGAGAAAGTTTGAGGCTACAGGGTCAATGCTAAATCAGAAGCCACCGGGTCCAAGGCCAACAAGAACGGAGGAAGCAATTAACGAAGTTAGGTCTACCGTACAAAGAAATCCTGGATTATCAAGTCGGAAGAGATCAACTCAGCTGGCCATTGCAGGAACATCTTTGCGGCGCATTTAAAAAAAAGATATTTTAAATTATACCCATATAAAATTCAAGTAGTGCAAATCACAAATTTAAGAGACATATTCGAAGAGTGCTTGAATCGAGATGGCTCACATCTGGATGATGTAAAACTAAATTTCCCAATTGTTTATTTTAAATTAATAGTAATTTATGGGACAAGTGAGTAAAGATAATTTTTATCCACAAACGGAAGATAACACACGAGGCAACGCCGAGTGTGCTATCTTCCGTAAGTGGATAAATATAATATCTTTACTCAAGAGTGGCATACAACATTTTATCCAAAACCTGCAAGTAATATGAAAATTTTCAAAATCAAAAATTTTAAATGACATAATTATATTGCTTGTTTGTGACAGTAATCAATTTGACACTCTAGACTTTTGGTTGAGTTTTAATAAAATATTGCGATTTTACTCATTTTATTCACTAGTGAGCGAAAACTTCACTTTCGCTCACTAATGAATAAAATTCCACTTTGGTTGCTTGAAAATGTCAATGTAAAAGTTATTTTACTTGCAGGTATTGGATAAATATTATTATTTATAGTTATATTTTTATGATTTTTTCATATCCGCTCATTTTAATGGACCACCCTGTATTCCACCAAAAACTTGCTCCCACTGAACGTTTAATAATTATTATTGTCTAGATTGAATTAAAGCAACTATCTTTCTCAGTAACGGTATCCGGACTTTTGGTCCCCGGACGATTGATCCAGTGGACGATTGATCCCCGGGCGATTTATTCATTTCTTATTAGATTGTTAGTACGATGCGTATTGCGTAGCTATGAAGTAGCACACTTTGTGGAGTTGGAAGACCCTAGGGTCTAGGGGGATGTTTTTAATGAGTTTAGTGTTACCAAAATGGCTCTGAAGCGCTGCAACGCGGAGCGGAGTGAAGCGCGGTGCGGAAGAGTCAATTTTGGCAACACATCCACCTACGACAGAGTTGCAAAAAAAGCGAGATTCGCCCCCTTCCCAGTAGCACAATTTATCGAGTTAGAAGGCCCTAGGGGATATAATAATAATTTTCTCAATCAGGAAATGTGAGATAAAAAAATTTTTAGAGTCTGCAACCAATGATTAACTTACGGGCAAATTGGAAGCGATACAGAGTGGATGATAAAACAAAAAATTCGAAAGTTTTACTGTTACCAACCACACAATATGTGAAAAAGTTAGCAAATGGTTGTATTGATGATACTGATGAATGATGATGGCCCTGTTTTTGAGATAACCCGTTATTCTTGGGGTTGCTATTTAACGTAATGGAATTAGTTATTAAAACAAAATAACTTAAAACATAATAAAATATCAATCGTCCGGGGATCAATCGTCCTAGAATCATCAGTAACAGCCGAAATTGCGGTTTTTGAAAAAAATTAAGAACAAATTATTTACAAAAGTTGCACTATTTGCGATAAATCTCCCAATCTGACAACACTGAAGACATCTATTAGAATCGTGGAGATGCATGGACAGTGGCTTAAATACCGGAGGGGGGGGACAGAGGGAGGAATGGCCCTGGCCCAATGCTTTATTCCTCCCTAAAATGAACTATACTACGACTACATTTTGTTTGTTTTTGCTTTTAAATTGCACACTTCTCAATCGAGGGGCCCGCTAAAGCTCTTGCTTCCGGGCCCAAAGTTTGAAGTTACGCCACTGGATAGCAAAGTCAAAACAGTACCCGGTACCTCAATCCGGGAACGAGGGTTAAATTTTATTTTGTCTACAGCCTAATATTAATTTTCTTGATCCGCCACTGATTCATGAGAATTTTTTTTTGAAACTACTAAAATTGAGCACCATCTACCGATTACAATCCATAGTCCAATGTAGCATAGTAGCAGCGCTGCAGTTCGCAACTGAACCATAGTGAAATGCTGAAATGCAAACGTGTTCGATGAGTTGTATGTGGTTGTATGTTCTACAATTTTAACGATTCTGATCACTTAATTTGATGTTTTTTACGATTTAATACAAATTTTATATTTACATTTTACTTTTTAACACTTCAGTTATGGCTGATCAGGCATTGAACAATCAAGAAGTAAGTTATCTAACTCAATCTTTCCACAATTATGTTTCACTATTTTAAGGTTAATCTTATTAACCCTACTTATTCTGAACTGGATGCACCTTTTCTCCCAAAAAAGGACTGCTGTTGATGAATTGTGTTACTTATAATAATTGTCTCTATTTTCATTCTGTTCATTGCTCAAGTTTGTTGTTTTGAATTTTTAAATTAGCAATAGGTACCTACCTACATCAAATTTTATTAGAAATATTGAATAATTACCCAATTTAGGGCAGCCTGTGCAGTGAAAGTAAACTACCAACATTTTATTTCGCAAGGATGAAGTATCACACAGAGCAGTGGCGTACTACACATTTATGACACTCTGGACAAATCATTTGATGATGTAGCATTTGATGTCCAATTTTTGTGCAAACATATTCATAATAAATAACAAAAAATGCTTTTGTTTCCAAAACTTATTGTTTTGAATTGCTGTTTGGTGTGACAGTTCACAACTATGATAATACCTTTGGTATTATAATTTTTGAGATGAAATTACCTGAATTAATTAAAATAATTTTTTATTTAAAGGTGAATTCAATTGAACAAGAGATTGCCCAATTTCCATTGTCAAATTGTTGGAGTTTGTGGCATTATGATAACAGTCGCAGTAGAGACTGGAAAGAAAATTTGAAGGAAGTTTACACATTCCTCACCGTTGAAGGTTTTTGGAGGTAGGAGATAAACAATAATCATTTTACTGCCCCTTTTTTTGACAGTAATCAGTAATGTAGCTACTTTAAATTTGTTGCAAATTTCAGTCCCGCATGAGAATATTTAAGTTAAGTATAAGAGTAAGGAAAAACGGCGCATTGTGTTTTTAGAATGTACAACCACATCCAACCGCCAAGTGATTTAAAACAAGGCTGTGATTACTCCTTATTTAAAAAAGGAATTAAACCAATGTGGGAAGATGAAGCAAACGTAAGAGGAGGCAGATGGTTAATAAATCTTGACAGAAAGCAGCGTGGGAATGACTTGGATAATTATTGGCTGGAAATTGTAAGTTAACCTTTGATTTTTCAGATCAAATTTCTTTTAAATAATTTGTTACATTGTTTTAGTTATTGCTTCTAATAGGAGGAACTTTAATTCACGATGATGAAGTATGTGGTGTAACAGTAAATATTCGTGCAAGAGGAGATAAAATCGGTAAGTTGCTATGAACTTTTATGTATTATCAGATATATTTGTACACCGTACATAAGAGAATTCAATCATAGTGACCAAATTGCAAGGCCATAATTATATTTTAAGTATATAAACTAAATAATTTTGTTTTTTCGTAGGATTATGGACTTCCAATGCAACGAACAAAGATGCCGTATTAGAAATAGGAAAAAAGTTAAAGGATGTATTGCACTTGACACCGAGTGCAAAAATCAGCTACCAACTTCACAGCGATACTAGTGAAAAAACCGGTTCAAATACAAAAAGTACTTATACTGTTTAAATTGCTATTACTATGTTTAAATTAATATAATCATTGACTGTATTTTAATTTTTTTGATTAATTATGTTTGTACTGTAACTTAAAGATCTGAAAAAGCTACAGTATTTGATTTCTATTATAGTAAAAATACCTTTCTACTTCATCCAATAAAGTTTGGTAGATATAGTTTTAAAGGATGGAACATACGATGTATTGGGTGGCAAGCCGATGTGGTTATCTTTGGTACTAACGTCGTTTTCCCACCCAATACATCATTATTCCTAATAGAATCGATGGTTTTTACTAATTTATTCTTAGTGTTTAATTCTAAAATTTATTGCAAAAATGTATAGGTCTTAAGTGTAAACATTTGTTACAAGTGAAGTATCTGTATTGTGCCGATGAGCTCAAATTCGAGTAAAATACGTGTTTTCAATAAATTGAGTTTTTATGCCTTTACTATGAAATTTTTTAGGTGTTACTTGTAATAATTTTCTTTATTGCCTACAATAACCATGCTGATTAAGTTGTTCGATTAATTAAATAAATGAATGAATGAAATTTTAATTTAAGGTTCTAGATCAATAGGAACAGATCATAAAATTCAGCAGATGTCACTAGTTGTTTTATTATATATTATTTTATCCAAGATACAAACCTTTTAAGGTTCAAGATCAATTGGAATAGATCATAAAATTCAGCAGATGTCACTAGTTGCGTTATAATATTTTATTTTATTCAAGATGCAAACTTTTTTAAACAGGTATAATATTGTAATATAACATTTGAAATTTGAAAAATAATTTCAAATACATTTTTTATGTAAAAATGTAAGGATTTTCTAAAATGAAATACCTAAAATAAAATAAAACGAACTGACAGATTTGTGTGTAAAATATATAATTTATTAATAATGTTTAATTTAATAATGGACAAAAGGGGAAATGATAGAACAAGTGATGAACTTTAAATACCTTGGAGTGAACATAACAAGCAATAAGGATGTATTAATGGGAGTGAGACAACAATCGCAAAAAGGAGCAAGAGTGTCAGGATGCCTCAGAGATATAGTATGGAAAAACAAATATATGCTAACAAAAAACAAAGTTAGGATTTACAAAAGTGTAGTCAGACCAGTGTTAACTTATGGGGCGGAAACACGCGCTGATACGAGTAGAACCAAGCAGCTCCTGCGAACAACTGAAATGTCCACATTAAGAATGATACTTGGTAAGACTAGAATGGACCGAATTGCCAAATGCTAAGCCAGGAAGACTTTACTAGGGAAATGTTAATGGAGTGGTTTCCCGTTGCCTTCCCCATAGTCCACAGATCGATTTCGGACTTTTTAGATCACAGCACATATCCGACGCAATCAGGATTAGAACCGCGGTTTCCCGCTCTGTAGTCTATCCGTGTTTGATTTACGACAGACTGCTGTCAAATGTTCTATAGCTTCATCTATATGATGATACCAGCCCGAGTTTTGTATTGCTTCGATATAATTATTTGATTCAGTTTCCTTATTTGCACAGCCAAAATACAACTTGCATTTTGAATGATCCCCAAATGTATGGTGAAAGCCAATTTGAAAATCTTCCCTCAGTGACTGCAGTGGGTTATCTTCAAAACTGCAGTTATAAATAGATGACTGAGCAACGCTTTGTAGGTCGTCAATTAGTTTTACTGTAAGTTGCTTTCGAGCAACATTTCTTTCTGATGGCACAAAAAACACTAGAATCTCCATCAGCTATAAATTTCTTATATCTAATGCCATGTTGTTCTTCGCTAAAGCAGATACCCTGCGCTATTATATCTTGCTCCATAGCGGAAGAGCTACCAGACCAATTACGATAGCAGACGTGATTTTTCGGTTCTTCATCCTTATTAGCTGCACTGGCACAAACAGTACAGTATTTATTTCGCACGCCCATGAACAAAACTTTTTTAGTATATTTCCCAATTATAACTGCCACTCCAGATGCTGCGTTGTAATTATGACCATATGATCGTTTTGACCATCCAGATATACCGTAATAAAAGGTACTCCATCCTTATCAACGTCGTTTTTAAGTTTAGCTTCATCGTATTCGTCTTTACCAGCTATAGACATTTTTGTTTCAAGTTCTTGGTGCCATAATTTTTGCAGAGACTTTTCTTTCTTTGAGTAGGTGTACTTATTTAGGCAGGGAACGTTCATACAATTTAATAGTTCTTCTAAATGACCAAATGTGCCTCCTGTAGCTAAAGTACCCCATACCGCGCCTGTATTGATTACTGATTGTTGGAAATTTGGATCTTCGGTGGCCTTTACCAGGGCCGGATTTACCAATTTGCCGCCTGTAGGCATAATAATATTTGCCGCCCTTTCATTATACAAAAATATTAGGGGGTGAGTAGTGTTCAGCTGACCTGGTCGCCCAGGAGATGTGGGGGGGGGGGTTGAAATGGATTATATGACCACCGATAATTTAATAAACAACAAAATAAGCAATCGCAACTCAAAGTCTACTATTCAACTCAAATTAATACCTATGTATACATTAATTTCATAATGATTTTCTTAGAAGTCAGCGGATATCGTCAAATGTAACTACAGTGGTTCGCAAAAGTCTTCGGACACTCCTATGTTTGACATATAAAAATCGATTTTACAAAAAACTTTTTAAACATTTTTTGTAGAAAATTTCATTATCTTCAATTTTATATCTATACATTTTTTCATTTTGTCGCCCCGTTTTTGACTGAGAGCGACTTAAACAAGACTCGGGAAAATACAAAAAGTATTGTCACCTGTATCTCGGAAACGGTGCGATAAAATAGAAAAATGTATATGAATAAAAATGTAGGGAACGAAATTTACAAGAGACGGTCATTGCCTTGCAGCTAACGCAGTTGGATGCAAATGCGGGGCACCGGGCTCAAACCTGGGGAGAGTCAAACTTTCTTATGACTAGTCTCCGTGTTTCGGAAGGCACGTTAAGCCGGTGGTCCCCTGGGTTAGTGAATTGCCACCATTAACATAAAAACCAGGATACATGGCACATCTGACGGCAAGTCTAGCAAGCTACCTGATGGATGTAAAATATTTATATTCTCACAGAACCAACACTGCCAAGGAAACGACGCAGATGTTGGTAATAACAAGCTTTAAGGCTTAAACTAAGAAGAAGAAATTTACAAAAAAAAATTCCTCTTCATTTTTCTATTTTTTGCACCATTTCCGAGATACTAGGTGACAATATTTTTTGTATTTTCCCGAGTCTTGTTTAAGTCGCTCTCAGTCAAAGACGGGACGACAAAATGAAAAAATGTATAGGTATAAAATTGAAAGATAATGAAATTTTCTACAAAAAATGTTTAAAAAGTTTTGTTGTAAAATCGATTTTTATATGTCAAAAAACGGCTTCAAAATGTGCAATTTACATTTCTAACATAGGAGTGTCCGAGGACTTTTGCGAGCCACTGTATATACTTCAGAGGCTCTATAAGTTGATATTTATGCTTGATAAGTTGAGAGTTAACTTACAAATAATTAAAAAATTTATGGTTGCAAAATATTTTAAACATAATTCTTATTTTTTACTTTTACATTCAAAATTTGCCGCCCCTAAAAATTTGCCGCTCTAGGCAGCTGCCTACTCCGCCTATTTAGAAATATGGCCCTGGCCTTTACAATTTCAATATCGCATGCATTGCATTTAAATTCAATGTGACTAATTAAACCTAAACCTCTAGTTATTTCACGTGAAGGGTATAATAAACCTCCTCTACAAGATTTTGCATGGTTATATTGTAACCTTATTGCCCAATTCAATAAATATCCCAGTTCAACAATTCTATTTCCTTTTATCACATTACGAAAATCAAAAGTTGGGCTACGGTCAGGTTCGATGCATAAATCATGTTGCATTATATTTTCATATTCTTCGTCTCCTTCTGAACTTGAATTAGTGTCTGGCAAATTATCTAATCCGGGAAACACTAATTTACGCTTTACAGATTGATTAGTGGCCGTATAATTTTCTGAGGAAGTGCACAATTCCGTTGACAGTATTTGAGTTTCTGATGTATTATTTTCATTATTTCCTTCTGTATGTGGTAACGGTTTCAATTCGGATGTTTCAGATTTATTATATTTTTGAGTTGAACGTATAGAAGTTGCTCTTTTACTTCTTGAAGAAATTCGCGATAATCGCGATTTTCTATTCACAGTTTCTGAACTACTTTCTTTAACTATGCTATTACTTTCAAATAATAACAGTTTTGATGTTTCGTTGGACAAACACAGACTCGAATTTTTTATATAAATTTTGTATGTCATGATTTTCACATTATGGATGTTCATGATTATTTGAACTCCGTTATTATTAAGACCGTCTTCCGGTTTAAAAGCACAAGTTATGGGCGATTTGTCGACCCCAATAGTAGCAAAACAAAAAATATTTTTACCGTTCAGTTTTTTACGACATATTTGTTGATATTTTGAGAATATACAAACAAATTTTTGAAAAAAAGCAAATGAAAATTAAATAAGTTATAAGCTGGTAAAATTGAGGGTAAACAAAATGGAGACACCCTCAGGTGGTTGACGCGATTGCAACCCTTCTGGTCATCGGAAACAAAATTAAAAAAAAAGATTCTTAATTAGTTAGAATGTCGTTATAGCCCCTATCAAAGAGAAAATTAAAGAATTTTTTTGACGTGAAAACGTCTGTAAAATCGGTAGCATGTTAAAAAATTTTAAAAAATATGTAACCGAAATTGTGTGTGTGTGTACGAAATAAAATAGGTAGCGTGTTCCAAAATTTAATAAAAAATTTTAAAAATTTAATAAAAAATTTAAAAAAAAAAAATCGGGATCCCTCGGATCCGAGGCTATGTTCAGGAACATAGCCGTTAGGTTTTGCGTGAAAACGTCATCGCAGGATACACGTCTTGTCTGATAAAATGATGAATGTATTTCATTATGAACATTAATTGACGTATTTTCCAAAATATTTCTTAATTTAAAAAATTAAATTAATAAAAATTAAAAAACACTAATTTCACAAAATATTTGAAGTGGCGATAATTTATTATTAAATCTAAATAACTGGTAATATTAACTTAATAAAATTTATTATAAGTAAAAATTTTCTAAATGAACATCTTAGCGTACATCCATTAGCGTACATTTCTATTTAGCACAGATAATATTAAACTCATTCGATAATCTTTTCTATACCAACGGAAAATTCTACTATATAAGTAAAACCATACATAAAGTTTAACTTTTTTAGAACGTAACTTTTTGTAAAACAAGTTATACTGAAATCTATTAATGGGGCGTAAACTATGACAAACTATTTTTTCAAAAAAAAAGACAACACAATTTTCGTTACATATTTTTATTAAATTTTGGAACACGCTACCCATTTTATTTCGTACACACACACAATTTCGGTTACATATTTTTTTTGAACACGCTACCCATTTATTTCGTACACACACACAATTTCGGTTACATATTTTTTTTGAACCGCTACCCATTTTATTTCGTACACACACACAATTTCGGTTACATATTTTTTAAAATTTTTTAACATGCTACCGATTTTACAGACGTTTTCACGTCAAAAAAAATAAGTAACGAAAATTGTGTGTCTTTTTTTTATAAAATAAATTTCATTATAACTTGTTTTACAAAAAGTTACGTTCCAAAAAAGTTAAACTTTATGTATGGTTTTACTTATATAGTAAAATTTTCCGTTGGTATAGAAAAGATTATTATCGGATGAGTGTAAAACTGTGCTCAATAGAAATGAACGCTAATGGATGTACAGGGTGGCTCAAATTCGCTTCTTCTTATGGGGAAATCGGTAACTATAGGAGATATCGAAAAATGGATGGCGCATCCTCGATCTCTATTTTTAAGAAAAGCTCAATGGCGAAAACCGGAATCTTTTTTTGTTTTCGAGTTATAGCCAAAAATTCGATTATTGGACTTTTCGATAAATGTCGATATCTCGGTTGTTTTTGAAGTTGCCAAAAAAGTGTTGACACTTTCTTCAGACACTTTTTTAAGGGCAACAAAATAAGCTGAATGGATTTTAAATATTTAAGTGAGTTTCCGAGTTATAATAGAAAGTTTTGTTTTTTTAAATGGAAACCCTAGTTGAATATGACATTTTTAAATAGCATTTCTTATCGTCTTTTCAATGATATATAACATGTGGGGTCCATCATTTCAAATAATTCCCATTTCATTAAAAAAATGCAATAAACATAAGAAAAAAACAAAAAATTAATAACATTTTTAGTAAATAACAATAACAATTTGCAAATAAAACAATAAATACAAAATTTAAAGTAAGTATTCAAACTGAAGTCCCTTATTTTCAATATTATAATTTTGTCAAAACGAAACACTATTTTTATTGTTATTAATTTTTTGTTTTTTTCTTATGTTTATTGCATTTTTTAATAAAATGGGAATTATTTGAAATGATGGACCCCACATGTTATATATCATTGAAAAGAGGATAAAAATGCTATTTAAAAATGTCATATTCAACTATGGTTTTCATTTAAAAAAATACAACTTTGTATTATAACTCGGAAACTCACTTAAATATTTAAAATCTATTCAGCCTATTTTGTTGCCCTTAAAAAAGTGTCTCAAAAAGTGTCAACACTTTTTTGGCAACTTCAAAAACAACCGAGATATCGACATTTATCGAAAAGTTCAATAATAGAACTTTTGGCTATAACTCGAAAACAAAACAAGATAGCGAATTCCGGTTTTCGCCATTGCGCTTTTCTCAAAAAAAGAGATCAAGGATGCGCCATCCATTTTTCGATATCTCCTATAGTCGCAGCAAACTGGCAAACAAGTTGCATGAGCGTGAAAACACACCATTAGTATTATAAATAATATAATAAAAATACAAAATTAAATAAGCATCATTAGAACCAGGTAGAGTCAGGTGGGTATGCGCCAGTTAGCCGCGAGCGTTTCGTCGCGGCCATTTCACCGCAGTCGGTTCGACGCAACCAGTTCGTCACAAAGCCATTTTGATGCAAAATTTATTGGTCGCATGGACAATTTGCCGAAGGACTGTTTGCCATAAAATCCATTTGCCGCAAGACTGTTTGCCGCAAAATCGATTCGCCGGCCGCAGGGATGTTTGCCGTAAAATTGCAAAAAAGGAATTTATTATTTATAATTTTAAATACAAAATTAATAATTAGATTATGTAATAATAAATTTATTATTTAAAAATAAAAACTTGACAAAATTAAAATTTAAAAACAAAAACTTGAGAAAATTATGATTTTAATTACGCATTTCAAAGTTATGCGCAAGTCTTCGTAAATAATCAATAATATTTCTATTTGGAAATCTTGTACCATTTTTAAAATTCTTTTATCAGCATACCTGAATTTTTTTAATTTACGGTAGAGAGTTTCCAGCAACAAGACTAATAATCCTTGCGTCGAAAAGCTTGCGTCCGAACAGGTGCGCGGCGAAACGGCCGCGACAAAACGCTCGCAACGAAAAGTCTTAGACCCTCAAGCATTCAAATTTTCCTGCAGATAGAACAAAAATGTGTCTAGAAGTGTTGGTTGGTACAAAAATCGGATTTTAGCAAAAAAGTGCAATTAGAACACTATAGTACTCAGCTCGCGTAATTGTATTGGCAGGTAGATATTGGTAAAATATGTAGTACTAAAATCCGATTTTTGTACCAACCAACACTTCTAGACACATTTGTTCTATCTGCAGGAAAATTTGAATGCTTGAATGGTGTATCTGAGCCATCAATTATTAGATTGAACGGTGTTTGGAATTAGAACAATCTAGAATCAAAGTTTAGTTCAGTTAACTGACTGATTCTTTATGTTGTGTGTGCTTGTTTGTCCCTGTGAAGCTAAGTTATTACAAAAATATTTTTAATTTTCAATTTAATATTTCATTCTGGAAGCCAAAAACTGACAGCTGTAATATTTGCGGAAAAAAATAAATTAAGCATTTGTGAAGGTTAAAAGGTAGATGTGAAGTTTGAGGAGCACTTGGAACTCAAAAAAGCATGCTATCAAAATAGACAAAAGGACTGACAAAATCAGTTCGGTTCCAATACCAACAAAATACCTACTTACCGCAGACAAAGTCGAAGACAAAGACCTCTATAAACTATTTAAGTTTATTCCAGAAGTGGATAGAACATATATCTAAGGTCCCTCTTCTATGAATACAAGGATGAAGAAGAATGTTAAAGAATTGGGAAAGAAAAAGAAGTGAAGAGTAAAAGAAAACTATATTGATCTAAATTCCTTTTTAAGTCAGTTATTTGTCCTTGTTCTTTTTTTAAGTTAATATTAATCACGAAGTTTTCATAATAAAATTTATTTTTAATATTTTGTTATTATTTATTATATCTACTCTTGTAGTAGATACAACAAACAATGATCCAAAATTAAATTATTTTGGATAAAATTTTTCTAACTGCATTTTTTTTTTTTTTTTAAATAAAATTTTATAAAATTAATAATGTTGTGAAAGTTTTAAAGGCTCATTCGAGATCTGAATCCAGTTGGTATATTATGTACTTGTTTTTAAAAACAATGAAAACAAAATTTAGACAAATATTGCCATTAATCCAGATAGCAGTTTTTTGAATGGCTCTCCTCTAAAATTATAAAACGCGCACATAGAACACTATGTAATATTCTAGAATTCTATAGTATTATAGTAGAAGTTCTGGTTTATGCCTTTGCTACAAATTTGAGTGCCGACCTCTTTTTGAAAATGCTTGAACTGCACATTTACTTCTGATTGGTTAATGCACTTTGAACTTTCAAGTAAATTGCTTCAATTCTAGTGTCCAGTTCAATTCAAAAACGAATAATCGTAGAAAGTTGAAATTTTCAGAATATACGTAACAGATGAGTTTACTTAACATAAGCTATTTTATATTTAGATCAACAGTGTATTTTATGGAAAACAGAAAGAAATTTTTTTTTATATTAATTTTTTCGAAATACAAAATAGCTTACGTTAAGTAAAATCATATTATACGTAGATTCCGAAAATTTCAACTTTCTACGATTATTCGTTTTTGAGTTAAACTTGACACGAGCTCAGCGCCTATTGATCTGCCACCTTAACCTGCAATATTCCATAACTTACATTATTTCTTTATGCTATCTACAGTTCTAAGTAACAACTAAGCTCTGTGAATGTTCATCTGTTTATCACTATTATAATATGGGGAAAAAAGCCGTAGTTACCTTTCGTAAAATATCAAGTCGAATTTATTGAAATAATTCAAGTTTGTGAGATTTGATAATTTACCAGGCAAATAGTTTGTATATTAATCCCGATAATCAGAATTAATTAATGAAAAACTGTTTGGATGGCTAAATTTTTTACTTGCAAGGCAACCACTAGGTATAGTTCTCGCCTATTTGATGCATTATTTCTATTCGTATAGATCATAATTAGAACATCATCAGTTTTTTTGGATCACACATTACATAGATATCTACTATTCAGCCAATTTTGAGAAATGAATGCATATCTACACTGCCGCTTATAAGTTCTACTATTATGATATAATAATAGGTAGTGCATTTACTACTATGCAAATTACATCAGCAATATCCAAACTGGGTGGAGCGGGTGAAGAGATACACCGACTAGCTGCCCGTCCGCGGACGGGCTGTCCACCTAGTTAGATATAAATAACTACATTTATTTATTAACACATGAAAATATTATATTATCACATTATTTAATTTATGTTGCTTTCAACTTCTGGAGTTAATTCCAAAGTTTCGGGTAACATCTTTTGTTTTTATTTTTTCATATGGCCGAATACTTGAAAGGAAAGGATATAAAGATATTTGCAAATTATGCAAAACATCTGCATTACCTATTTGCTTAATTGCAACGGCTAGCGTGTCTGGGCATAACGGGAGCTATGCGAACAACCCCAACAGTGGCCATGGAGGCACTCTTGGATCTACCGCCTCTACACCTACAGGTGCAGAGGGAGGGTCTACAAGCTGCCATTAAAAATGCCCAAATCAGGAAATTCAAACCAGGAGACAAGACAGGTCACCTAAAGATACTGGACTTTCTACAGCCACATCTGTTTGAAAAGCTTTGGGATATCATTCCAAGAACTTTTGACTTTCAGAAGCCGTTTGAGGTTGTTATTCAGGACCGCAATACGGCTAGAAGTCAAAAAATACAAGCGGATACTAAATCCTCCAACTGGTACACAGATGGATCAAAAACTGAACAGGGAACTGGAATAGGCATACATGGCCCAAATTACTCGGCATAAATACCCTTAGGAACCCATCCCACAATTATGCAAGCTGAAATACTTGCGATTGAACTGTGTGCCCATGAATGCCTTCGAAGGAATTTAAAGGGAAAGCAGATCAATATAATGTCGGACAGCCAAGCTGCGATCAAGGCACTCGAAGCAAATAGCTTTGAGTCCTTGTCTACATGGGAATGTAGACAATCTCTCAAGAAACTGGCAATGGGCAACAAAATTGCCCTACGCTGGGTGCCAGGTCATGAGGGAATTGAGGGTAATGAAATAGCCGACAGACTGGCTAGATCAGGCTCAAAAACGCCCCCGATTGGACCTGAACCATACTGTGGGCTAACCAAAGCACACAGGGGGTTAGAGATCCAAAAATGGGAGGCAGAGAACAAGGAAACTCTCTGGAATAATACACCAGGACAAAGACAGGCGAAGAAATTTATAAAGTACTCGACTGCAGAGGCTAAAAAGCTTCTTCTTTTGACAAAGAATGAAATTAGACTCATTACGGGGCTGTTCACCGGACACTGCCCGGTGAGATATCACCTCAAAAAAATGAGACTAGAAGATAGGGTAGGGGTGCGCAGGAGTGCGCACTTTCACGATTTTATGTTATAAAAATAAAGTAAAACACATCAAGTTAAAGTTATTACCATATATTAACTTCTTAGGTATCTGGCTACAAAAATACTATTAAAAAAATAACGAAATATAGACTGTAAAGAAATAATTAAAGAAAATTGTAAGGCCTTTGTTTGCGCACTCTTGTACTATGTAGTGGACAAGAATGCGCATGCAGGCGTGCAAGAATGCGCAGTACGCGTCACTTACAAAGATCACAATTAAAGTGTCCAAGGCCTGAATAGGATGTGCAATTTTCATGCCACCAATTTTTACATAAAATGCACTGGACCCAGTCTTCTATTAAAGGCGTTATGTATGCTTCAGAGCAGCCAGGACACATATACTTTTTGGTTTTTCGGCAGTCAACTTTCTTTGCTTTCTTTGGTGCAGGTCCCGTCTTTTTCATAGCAGTTTCTTCAAGTTGCTCTTTATGTTGAGAACTATACTTAATATTTCAGATCTTTTGCCTCTTTTGCTATATGGACATTGCACAGAGGATTTAGGGTATGGTAACAATTGTGAAACTTTAACAAAAGTAGAAGTTGACGGAGTTGGGTCTTGGAAATTTGAAGGTAAGTTCTGAGATTGTTCACATATGTTTTTAGCGGCTTCTAAAATATCCTCTTCAATTGGAAGCAATTCCCTTGCTGACATGCGCTGGGACTCTGGTGGAATCATTGGAATGATAACGTCTGGTGCTTGTAGAGTTACAGTAGGTTCACTAGATGCAGCTTCTGGTGGTATATCGGTAACGCTACTGGCTTTAAAATCAGCATCGGTAAAAATCTCGTTATTAAATGGCCATATTCCAGTTATTCTGAAGCGCACTCTTGCCCACATCGGTACTGAACACTCTTGCACGCATCGGACTAATTATATTTTTATGATTACTCACGCCGTCTATGAGCAGCGTCGAACAAATGGGTACGCCGGCAAGTATTTCGAAGACTAAATAAATTACTTGACAAATTAGAAATAAGCCTTACCTAACAAATTTTTTCGCAATCAACGTTTTAAAATGTTCAGAAAATAGATTACAGTAACGAAAAACACAATTTGTTGAATAAAACTTGCAAAATTCAATAAAAACAGATTTTTGTAGGTACACGTGTAACTTGTCCGAGATCATTAGACAACTAAAGTTGGACGCGGATGTCTGTCCTCTGCTTGGTTAATGCAGGTGCGTACTCTTGTACGACGCGCACTCCTGCGCACCCCTACCCTAATGACAGGTGCAGACTTTGTGAATCGGAAACGGAGACGGCCGAGCACATCCTCTGTAACTGCGATGCCTTAGGCCGACTCAGGCTTAAACATCTGGGACAGTTACAACTGACGCCCAAAGAGGTGAAAAGCAAACCCCTCAGGAGCATTCTGTGTTTCGCTAGCGAAATTGAATTCCTGAACACCTAATTAGTAGGGTTATGAACAAAAGATCAATACTGGTCGCAGTTCTGAAAAGCTCTCGTAGCCAATCGACCCCTAAGTAGGTACCAATACCTATTTGCTTCTCTGGAATATTTCCATGATCCCGTTTCTCGATCTTTTCGAAAATCTTTATGCCTTGCTTCTGATGCTTCTTCTGATAACTGCCCAATCGGAAGAAGAACTTGTTTAATTATATCTGAACCATGAAATACTATTTTGTGAAGAGAAACTGGCATTAATACCATTTATACAATGAAAGATATAAATTAACTAGTATTTCTTCTGGAAAAAATTTGAATTTTGTTGGATTAATATTTTCATCGCATGAAATTACATGTAAAATTATGCGGAATTGTTTTATAAGATCGAGATCTATACTTGTTATTTCCGCTGATGTTTGTCTGATTTGTTTCCATCCTTTGTCGTTCCGTTTTACCATATCGACAAGTAAGCCAAGTATCGTTTTGAAAAGATTTTGGACTTCTGTTTTCTTTATTTGTTTTATTTATTTTCGTTTTGCAGTTTTTACTGATTATTTCTTAAATTTTAGGTTATAAAAAAAGTGTAGAAAACATTCAATGCTCAATATCCGGGCATGTAAAGGTGAAAATCCAAACTTATAGTTATCTTGGTTGGAAAATCTTTTAATTTTTGAAAATTCTTCATTTCACTTGGGTTTGCTTGCCAAATATAGCATACCACGGAGGAAGCAGTTCCTGTAAGTATTTGACATACTTTTCCATCTACCATAGTGAATAATATTACTACATGTCTAATTGTAATATTAGGTATTCTCTTTGTATTTAGTCAATCTTAAGGAATCAATTTCTCTCTGCAAATGGTTCATTTCATTATTAATAACTTCTTTACTTTCTTTAATAAATTCAAATTTTATCGGCCGACACATCAGATTCATTTTTATAATACAGTTTTAGGGGAACCAAAGTTGACATAAAAATGGGTGAATCATCAGTAATTGTATTTGTAAATTTTTGTTTGTACATACTTTGGTCAGAAGCTCCATCAAAACCGCATTTGCTAATTAATGTGAACTGACCTATTTCATTTGTCTGCACATTTTGTAAAATTCTGCTTGCAGTGTGATCTAAATGTTGCTACAAATTAATTTTTGCCATGTAATCCAATCCAATGTTAAAATAATTTCCACTTTGATGTACGACGAGTGATTGAATAACAATAGGGGTATTCACACTCCCTCTTATATTTCGTGATATACTACTTACACTCTCTTATTTATAAACAACTTTACTAGAGTTTATTTGGCTTAGCCAATCAGAACATCAGAACAACTTAAATATACCTGGAGAATACCCTTGTATGTTTAAGTACCCTTCGCCCTAGTTTTTTTAGTTGCGTATTTCGAATCATTTGTGACTTCGTAAAATAAGGGTAGTGGGATAAAACAGGTACCCTAAAAAGTATCAAATTACATCAAGAAAACCAAATACACCAGCCAGGGACGTAACTAGGGGTTGGCGAAAGAGGCTCCCGCCAAGGGCGCTAGGCTGAGGGGGGCGCAAAATTGGTGACAGATATTGGCAATCTTATCGATTGAGTACGAAACAGCATCAAAATTTGACTATGATGATGTAATAAATGAGTTTGCCTCAATTAAAGCAAGAAAAGTAAAACTGTAAAATTGCTATTTTTGTTTCCCTTTCACCCCTTTCTTAAAATTATTTGCTGCTTTAAAGTAGGTGTAGATTTACGAAAACTATCTAAATTTGTTTTGTAAAAGTGTTAAAAATTGTTTCCATTGCTGGGATGGTTGTTAAGGGTTGGAAGTTTGGTGGGCAGTAGGGGGAAGTTGTGGTGGGGGGATGGTTGGTGTGGGGGGGGGGCGCTGAGAGGCCATTTCGCCAAGGGCGCAGCAATAGCAAGTTACGTCCCTGACACCAGCTTATATACCTGGGTGTGTATTTATGGCCGGTTTCAGCAACCTTAACTTAAATTTAATCTCGGATTAAGTTAACCCAGATCAAATATGAACCAATGGAAACGACTAGAAGTCATAAAACCGATTTCTATTGGTTCATATTTAATCTGGGTTAATTTAATCAGAGATTAAATTTAAGTTAAGCTTGCTGAAACCGGCCATTAGTGTTGTAAATATTATAATAAAGTAATAAATTTTGGTCGCTTAACTGGCAATGCGTTACACAAACTCTTCCTAAATAATTGTTCAACACAGAAATATAAGGTTAAAAACACGAAAATAAATAAAAAACAACAAAGATGGTATCACGGATTCGGTTAAATCTTCCTCAGGTAATGCTTATTCACAATCACAGCTCCAACCTGCTTCTCCAATATTTCTCAATTTAATTTTGATTCCAAATTTTCTTCTCCTAATATCTTGAAATGATAATTCTGATACTTTGCAATTCGAAATTAAATTAAATCCCAGTTTCAAAATTAGTTCTAAAAGGTCAATTCTGTCAGTCACGTCACAATTATTCGATACATATAGGATTAATGGCGACAATCACATTCCGGGCAAGGTTTTAATTCAAAAGCTATGTAAATGTAATTATGTAAAGATTGGGGATAAAAGCTTACCTCAAGGTTTGCATTCAGAATGGAAAACCTTCAAATCTGAATTTGCTTCTCTGACTTTGGTAAATCTTCCAAGATCTGTGATACCATCCCAATCGCATTATGTGCAATTGCACGGGTTTGCAGACAGTAGCTCAATTCCCTATCCTATAGAACTTGTGCCTACTTTAGATCAAGAAAGTTTTCTGATCAAACTTCTCTGCGATTACTTCTTCTTCTTCTTACAATTACAATAATCAAAATCAAGGGAGCTACTATATTGCGTTTGGAATTGTCTGTAGCATTACTTCTGGCTCAATTAATGCAAAAGGTCCAGATTTCTCTTACTGGTTTATTTTCTGTAGTATCCATGGACAGATTCTACTATAGTTTTAAATTGGATTAACTCCGCACGAAACAAATTCTTCTTCAGCCCATCCTATAGTCCACTCCTGGATCATAGGCCTCTCCAGTAATGGAGGTTTTTGCCACGAAACAAATACAAGACACATATAGCAAATCGAATAGCTTCCATTCAGTTTTTTTTTCATACCAAAGTAATTGGTATCATGTCAGATCTCAGTACAATCCTGCTGATATGATTTTCCGAGGTAGGGGAAGGTGTTCCACAATGAGACAAGCGGCTTTTTTTAAAACTTATCGCCACATCAGATTAATGTTTAGTGTCCTTAAACACCACGTGAGGCGTGACATTTTCAGACATTGAGGCAAGTTATTTCGCGCTTCTGTGTCAGTTGGTGATAACGCAGTAACATAAAAGGTATATATTTTTTTTGATTGGCCATCTTCGAAAATGCGTAGAAAAATAAACTGATAGATTTATACAGTTTTCATAATTTGCTATACTTAGTTCATACAAGATGAGGTTATATTGCTTTATTCACGGGCATAGCATGTATGGTTTACTGTAGGGGGATTTTTAAAATATATGTATGATAGTTCCACAATGAGACACAATTTTTGTTCCACAATGAGACTGTCTTATTGTAGAACATTATACACACGGTTTTCCTTAAAAACTCCTTATGTAATGATTCTTAGCCTACCAAAATGGCGCGAGGGAGACAACGAAAAACTACGAAAGGCAATTTCACCCTTTTTGAATCATCAAGTGATGACAATGACGATTATTTACAAGATAATGGGTAGAACTTCCGACGACCTGAGCGAGGAAGAACCCGTCAAGAACCTCTTTGAGTTCACCGAATTGGAAAGAGAGCCTAATATTAACGATTTTGTCTTGGTTCAATTTACTGAATCGTTAAAAACAACTATATACTGTATTGGAAAAATTTTAAGGAAGGAGGAGAACGAGTTTGTGGTCACTTTTCTACGAAAGAGTAACAAATCCCTGAATGCCTTCACGTTTCCATTGGAAGAAGACGTAAGTTCGACACCGAAGAAAGACGTAAAATTGATTCTGTCAAAATATTTAGTGGTAGGTAAAACTAAAAGACAGCAAAATATCATTCGCTTTGAGATAAACCTGAGTTCCTTAAATATTCGTTAAAACATAAGTTTCACTTTTATATTATATTTTGTAGTGTTTATGTTTAGTTTATTAGTCAAATAAAGTTAATTTTTGACCTATAGACGTGTAT
The DNA here is from genome assembly GCA_958510855.1 of Rhagonycha lutea. Classification (NCBI taxonomy): domain Eukaryota; kingdom Metazoa; phylum Arthropoda; class Insecta; order Coleoptera; family Cantharidae; genus Rhagonycha; species Rhagonycha lutea. The sequence goes on along the minus strand of OY294040.1, from coordinate 12,065,050 downwards.
TTTTATGCATGTTCCATAATGAGACATTCTTAATTTTTTTTAATTAAGTCGATTTCGTTGCAACTATGATGTGGGCAGGCTTCTTGTTCACCGCAGACTAATTTTTTCTTCAATATTCTTATCGTAGCACTAAATAAATGTATGTCTCATCGTGGAACACGATTGTTCCACAATGAGACAAATGTAAGGTTTTTTAATTTTTAAAATTTTTATTTTTAAAATTTAATTTTAAATTAATTTTTATTTTATAATTATTATATAATTTTATTATAAATAATATAAATATTTGAGACATCCTAAGGGGAAAATGTATACATTTTGTTCATCAGATATATAAATATAAGTTAGTTTAATTTCTTGAAAAAGTTTTAGGTTAATCACAAATAGAGAATTTCGAAGGCTTTTCATTTATTTGATTTGTAAAAAAATGTGTTCAAAGTCTAAAAGTGTGAACTTTATTTTTTATCCTTGTTATGTTTCGGCCTTAACGAATTACACTCTATTTCTCACCATATTAGAATGTAATTAATCAGATTACAATATAAGAGTGAATGGTTAAAACCACATACCTCTTAAATAAATATGGACAAGCAATTAATGTAAAAAAGTGTCTCCAGTTAAATAACGCATGTAGCGCAATGTGAAAAAGTTTTTCATGTTATCGATATATATTTAATTTAATTACCAAGATAAACTTGGTTAATTTAGCTGACGAATTCACAAAAAGCAATTTAGATTAAGCTTGTTAGCATTTAATAATATTAGAGGCGATTTAAAAGGGCAGCGCCTAAAAAAATCTCAAAAGATGGCGCTGATGATTCTCAATTAATTATTTTTACATGGAACCGCCAGGCTTTAATATTTAAAATATAGCAAATTCGTTGAGATAATACTATTCTATAAACAATATTCTTGGTATTAAGCTTTTTTGGGTTCATAATTTCAATTTATAAAAAAAATTTCGAAATTACAGATTGATAATTTTTTTCAATGTGGATGCAATTTAAGATATTCAATACCAAACCAGCATGAAAAGAAACAAATATACTTAGTACCAAGTAGAAATTGTTAACATTAACGACAGGACGTTCTATACAAATAACAACTTTTACATAAAAATTTACGTCATCATTTGCAATACACTGCAAAGTGTGGTAGCTTGTTCAGTGATGGCGCTGAAATACAAATAAAAATGGTAACTGCGTTACCATCTCATATATTGTTGTCAAGTAGCAAGAAATAGAGAAAACCACAGATTAATAAGAGAAAAGAGAAAACAAAGTGACGAGAAAATCATTCAAGATGTTTCTAAAATATCTTATTATAAATTATTAATTAAAATTACTTCTTAAAAATTGCAATTCTAAACAAATATTTTACATGTTTATCCGTGAACAAAATTATAGACATTTTTGTAAATAAGTTTTCATGTAGTAGCATTATTGGTACGCACTGTACCACGATAGCAAGTGCTTATCAAATGTCATGTGGTACGATGGGTTACGTCACCCGTCGATAACAACAGAACATATTATTAAAATATTTCACTATAAATTTTTCTTTATTTTAATTATTTTATACCATATACCGGGTGCGCAAAATTATTTTGAATTATTATTAGAAGTATCGAAAATTATTGCTTTTGTGGATTCAAGCCATCTTGAAATTTGACATAATTTAAAATTTCTGTTCCTTCTTTCAAGTTCTTTGTTCGACTTTTCCTTCCCCATTAGCGGCGATTCTAGTGCGGTGCGGTCGCACCGGGCGCCATCCTAAGGCGCCAAAATGACAAAATATTTCGAAAAAATTAATAATTTGTTTTTTTTTGGAAAAAAAAATATTTTTCTGAAATTTGCAAGCGCAAAGCGAGGAAAGTGGCTTTGTAGTTAATTTTTCTTTTAAAAGCTAACACTCGAATTACAAGAACAAACTCAAGTTCAAATAAAATTCACTTCAACTCAACTTCGATTTATTAACAATTATCAGATATCAATATTCGTTTACATAACAAACGTGTCTTCTCTCAACCCCCGATGGTCCAAGAGTTCTTCCGCAACCCCTCGACCACAAGAATGACCTCTTGCCTTCCCCTCTTACGTCTCACGTCCCAAAGACACCCTCATTTGAACGTTTTGGTCCTCAAGAATTAAAAATAGCTAACACTTTCATAATTTGTTTAAATACTCCTTTTCAAACAAATATTGTTTCTTTTACGTTTTACTCCACGGAGGGGGGGAGCCAAAATGAGATCTCGCACCAATTAAAAATCTTGCTAGAGCCGCCGCTCTCGGTAATCCGAACTAATGGAAACCTAGCCTCATTCGGATTACAAAGAAGTTCGAATTCTTGGATAAAGTTAAAAAATTAAATAAAAAATTAAAAATTTAAAAAAAAAACCTTTTATTTAAAATTAAAAAAGTGCACTAAAAAATAAAAAATAATTTTAATAAGAAAAACAAAACTTCTTGAAAACATCAATATAAAAGCGTGGGGCTATTTATTTAGAGGTAAGTAAGCAATTGAGAGCCCCACGCTTTTATATTGATGTTTTCAAGAAGTTTTGTTTATTCTTATTAAAATTATTTTTTATTTTTTAGTGCACTTTTTTAATTTTAAATAAAAGGTTTTTTTAAAATTTTTAATTTTTTATTTAACTTTTTATTTTTAATTTTTTAGTCATATTTGATTAAGTGGGAGGCTGTCGCAGCATAGTGCTAACGCGAGTTGACTATGAACGCTAAATGCCCGGTTCGAATTCGAGTGAAGTAAGAACTTTATTCTGACCGTCTCCCCTCAGAAGGCAATGGCAAACCACCGAGAGTAATATGCCAAGAAGAATCCTTAAAATGTTAATGATCTAAATAAGTCCAAAATTGATCTGTCGATTAAGGGACAGGCAAACCGCCACCCCATTAACATTAACATTTCCCTGGTACAGCCTTCTTGGTTAAGTCGGGGGGATCGCCGTACATCCGAAATCGGATAGGCACCTAAAGAAGAAAAGTCATGTTTGTTAAATACAGCTCCTGCTGCATCCTATCAGAATTCATCTGGTATGTGTTTTTGATGTTTGATGCTTCACCCTGTATACATCATTAAAACAAACAATTTCACCCTGAATGCGGTCCTTAAAAATGCGAATGCGATTTAGTAATGTAACTTTTCACCCTGTATGCTAAAACTGTACAATGCGCAGCCACGCATGCGCTTTATTATTTTCAGTTTTTTCCCGATTTCTCGCTTATTTCGCGGAATTTTGGGACACAAAATTAATATATGAAAATTCGCTGCAAGTGAAAGCTATGTTCCAAATTTCAGCTCTCTAGGACTTCGGGAAGTTAATTAAAAACGGCCTCGAAAAAGTCCAAGGGACGGACGACGGACAACGGTCACACCAAGTTAAATAAAAGCTTTTAATTAAAAATGAATTTTTTAGAATAATTTTTATTTCAGAAATAAACAAACTTCAAAATAAATATGTACTACCTACTACATACATATTCTACTGTGCTTAGAAAAAATAATAGTAGTTTACATCAAAAGGCCATAAAAAGAGATTTTACAACCATGGGGCGGGTTTTCATAGACGAGGCGAAGCCGAGGCACCCGAACGCACCCGAGGGTGTAAAAGCACTTTACGGCCGAGTTGGTGTAATAGTACTTTTCACCACAAGGGCGTAAAACGCCATTTTACACCCGAGGGGAGGGGGAGGTAAAGCCGAGACGCAGCGGAGCGCAGCGGAGTCGAGGCGGCCGAACGCCCCCCGAGTGTGTAAAAACGTTTTACCCCGAGTTGTGTAAACGGCTTTTCGTTGTTACGGAACTACGCCAGTTTGATTGCTGTTTTAAATTTCAATTTTGATTGGTGTATATTTAAATTTAAATTTAAAAATTTAAAATTGGTAGTACTTGCGTACCAATCAATTTTGATTGGTGTAAACGGTTGGTATTAACGGCTTTAGTTGTTTCGTAGTAAGTACTATATCTACGGTAATTTTTCATTTTTATTTGTAACGTGTACGAGTCAGTTGTGAGGAAAGTTTAGTGAAGACAATCAAGAGAAAAGATGAAAACCATCGAAGAAGGAGCCAAAAAAAAAACAAAAAAATGTTTGAACAAACATTTAATCTGTAATCCGAATATTATTCTATAATCCTAACATTTTATTAGTTGTGTTCAGATTATAACTATTTGTGCGGACTACTGAGTTTTTCTTCTTTTGTTCGGATTACTGAATGGTCGGATTAGCGTGTATTCGGATTACCGAGACTGCACTGTATATTGGAATGGAAATGTTTTATAAAAATTCGGGTTGTTTTGGAAATGTATAAGGTCTGTTAAAATTTGAAATTTGAATTGACGCTCCATGGCAATAATAATTTAAATGTCACGATTTAAAATGATATAAAAGTGATATCATCAGGACCAGCGGCGGCACTAGCAAGATTTTTAAGTGGTGCGAGATCTCATTTTGGCGCCCCCCACCCCGTCGAGTGAAACGTAAAAAGAAACAATATTTATTTGAAAAGGAGTATTTAAACAAATTAAGAAAGGAAAATTAACTACAAAGCCACATTCCTCGCTTTTGCGCTTGCAAATTTCAAAAAAATATATTTTTTTTCCAAAAGAAACCCAAATTATTCATTTTTTCGAAATATTTTGTCATTTTGGCGCCCCCCTTAGGATGGCGCCCGGTGCGATTGCACCGGTCGCACCGCCCGAGAACCGCCGCTGATCAGGACCGCCGCTAGGGGTACTTCCGCCCGTGAGCAAGTTTAATTTGGCCGCCCTTGTAGCCGATTTTTTTTTGTTTTTTAATACAATTTCCTAAATTTCTATTACTTATTCCCTGCCTTAAAGTAAATGACCTTTTCTTAACCCCTATTTTTGGGATTTTGGCCGCCTCTAATTTTGGCCGCCCGTGTATTTTTCACACTTTGAACAATAGGGCGCGGGGCCCTGAATGTCATGTTATTGTTTCTGCAGAAAAATGCAATCGTTGCATTGTTAATATTTTTACGGAATTCTAGAAATTTATTGAAAAACTAATGGTGCTATAGTGCTCGAGTTATTTTGAGGCGATGATTTCTATTATCAAATTATTAAAAAGTTAAAAATTCTATTTGCAACCGTAGGTTCTCAAACTTTTTTTGTGTTTTCCGTGACCCAAGGAGTAGTACTACATTAACAAAATTGCAAGTGAAAACCAAAATAATTGAATTACGTGGAAAAGATTCCAATTTTATTAGGTGCCAGGTTTATTATGGGATTCACTGTATATACAATTTAAATTTGTTATCAAATTAATATTTTGAAGTGGTAGTATTATTTAAAATAAATTAATTAAAATTTTTGTTAAAATGTACGTGACCTCCGTTAGTTGTATTGAAACGTGATAAGAAATCATATCAACAAACCAGTATGCACTTGCTGATTAAGCATTCCACTTATTGCTGATAATAATCATCTGATATAGTGTAAAAATTGTGACGTCACACTTCTATAGCGCGCCACCTATTCGTCAATAGCCTGAATCACCAACAAATGGAATGTTAAAACCAGCTGCATTATCCACTACTTGGAGTATTAAAAATTAATATTTTAATTACAAATTTTCGATTGTAGCGCCTCTGCAGGATTTTTGCGGTAACTTACATTGCGTTCCCCTTTTAATTTAAACTTGTACACTTTATATGTAATAAATTTAATTAATACAACAAAGACACTTAATACTAAGAAATCAATCCAAAATAGATCTGCTGCTATGAACTTGTCTTTCAGAAATTGCTTGGGGTATTTATAACGGCAGTATTTATCATCAGGACAATACAGTGTACTTCTGTTATATCCATATATGGAACTAAACATTCCATCAAATCCATATTTCATGAAAGAAACATGGACAAGATAATCTACTATTGGCAGTTTACTTAGTCCTATAAAGTTACCTAATGTTATAGTAGACACTGCTAATGAAAAACCAACAAACGTTCCATTCTGAAAGTAATTGTTGAATTTAATTTATAACAAATTCAATTAAAAAACTCACTACTATATTGAAACTACTCCCGATGAGTTGGCCCAAACTTTGAGATACTAAAATTATCATAATACTTATTGTAGTAAACATAAATAATCTAGCCAGTTCCATTGGTTGTCCAGTCATTGGGTATACGATCAAGGTAAATAACAAACAACACAAGACCTGTTCAAAACTTTGTAACATTAATACAAATTTAAAAAAATTAGAATTATTTTATCTTCTTACTGAAACTGGAATGTCACAGAGAGTAGATGCAGTAAAATATACTTTTAACGAATACCATCCATTGAAATATTCATTTGTTACAATAGAAACGTTTTTAACAACTAAAAAGAAAAATATTTTTAAAATGTAAATGGAAACAGTGTTATTAACAACTTGAAATTAATGTTAACATCATCGTAGTCATCATGTGATGGATAAGCACACTATATACCAAGGTTGAGTTATGAGGAACTCTATATGCATCTATTCCTGCCTGCCAATAGAGACAACCGTAAAGAATTCCAATAAATAAATTTACTGCCAGTCTTGTGTATGTTAATGTCTGTAAAATAATACTTGAAAATATAATAAGAGATTTGAAAATATACTCACTTTGTCTCTCTTAGCATTTACAAAGCATCGTCTAAGTAAAATTTGAAATTGTCTGTATGTATCAATAGAATTGTTGTTGTCAATTTGAACATCTAAAATTAAATAGTATTATTGAATTACAAACAATCAAATTTTGACTCACCATGACGTACTTTAGATAATACAAGAGAATTTTGAAACCATTCATGAGTCCTTCCATTTTCACTTAGCTCAACCAAAGTAGAAATATTGAGGTATCCATATTCTGAACTAAGGATTTCCACAACTTGAAATTATAATAAATTAATTAAACATTAATTAATATAAACGATTTATATTTACGATAATCAACCGGATTGTAATACATTGGACAAAGAAAATTTGCACATTCTAAAAATTTAACTAAATTTTTGGGTGCCCCTTGATAGACACACTTTCCTGAAGCTACGACATAAACATGATCAAATAGTTGAAATAATGATGTTGATGGTTGATGAATAGTACAGATAATGGTTTTCCCTTGTTTTGATAACTTTTTTAATAGTCTCACGCTGTGAAAACAAGAGTAACTGTCCAGTCCCCTAAAACATTTTAAATTTTTTAACAGGATTCACATTTATAATTCTTCCATATTTCTATTCTAGAAATATTTTTGTATCTGACCCGATTATTTCAACTTATTTTAATCTAACACCCCCATCCCGTAAAAGGTTAATTATCTGATTTTATGACAATTGTTTGCTTTTTTCACGAATTAAGGGTTAAAAGGTTAGAGGGCGCTAAATTTACTTTTTTGAAAAAACTTTCTTTGAAGATTTCTTTAAACTAAAGGACATCAATTTCGGGGTAATAATAAACCTCTAGGGAGGGTGCTCTCTTAGATGTAAGGCAAATATTTCTCATTCGAAGAGAACAGTTGTTTAAACATTATTGTAGCAATCTGATTGCTAGTTTATTTTATATCATGTACATGTTACAGTTAAAACCCGAAATCAGTTAAAACCCGATGTAACTAGTAAATTCTAGTTTTAACTAACCTCTTTAGTTAATTCTAGTTTTAACTGGTTTAATTTTAGTTAAAACTAGAATTAACTGATTTCAAATAAATCGTTTTAGTAAATTCTAGTTTTAACTGGTATTAGTTTAGTTAAAACTAGAATTAACTGATTTCTAATAAATCTTTTTAGTAAATTCTAGTTTTAACTGATATAAATTTAGTTAAAACTAGAATTAACTGTTTGGTGTTAGTAAATATGTAAATGTAACGCGATCTATCACCGTTACAACTAGATTTAAAGTAAAAGTAGACGTAATTAAATAAAAAATGCTAAATTTGTTATAGTTTAAAAAAAAATTGGAAGGAAACACACGATAATTTAGAATTTACTTGTACTTATCTCATTATATTGAATTTAAAATAAAAATTTCAAAATCTTTTGCATTTTGTACTTCAAATACCCGAAATACATACCTACATTTAAATTTTCCAGTTACGATTTCACTTGTTATAATTTTAAAATTTTTTAAAAATCTTTGTTGACAACCATTGTTTAATAAATTTTTTCATTTCTTTTTACCGTGACCGTGTGATACTTGTACTAATTATTAAAATTAATTATTCAAATAATTTTCAAATAATTGAAAAATTCAAATTTTATATTCGAAATGTATTTTGAAAGATGTACTTCGGGTATTTGAAGTACAAAATGCAAAAGATTTTGAAATTTTTATTTTAAATTCAAAATATGAGATACAAAAAAATTCTAAATTATCGTGTTTCCTTCTATTTTTTCAATCCAAAATACAAATGTATTTGGCTTCCCCTGTAAAAGTATAAATAATTAATAGCATTTTTATTTAATTACATCTACTTTTACTTTAAATCTAGTTGTAACGGCGATAGATCGCGAATTTACTAACACCAAACAGTTAATTCTAGTTTTAACTAAACTTATATCAGTTAAAACTAGAATTTACTAAAAATAGTTATTTATTAGAAATCAGCTAATTCTAGTTTTAACTAAACTAATACCAGTTAAAACTAGAATTTACTAAAAAGATTTATTATAATTCAGTTATTTCTAGTTTTAACTAAAATTAAACCAGTTAAAACTAGAATTTACTAAAGAGGTTAGTTAAAACTAGAAATTACTAGTTACATCGGGTTTTAACTGATTTCGGGTTTTAACTGTAACATACATTAACTCTCTCAAAAACTCAAATTTTTGACTTTCACCAGTTTTCTATTTGACCACAAATGTTATTTTATTTGAATCAAAAGGTAAGCTATTATGATTTTAAAGTTTCTTAAGTTAAAATTAAATCGTCGATGTCAATGTACTTATTTATACCGATAATTATTATTATTATTAGATAAAAATGAGAGACGAAAGTTAAAACAATTATTAAAGAAGATTTATCTTTACCGAGAAACTCCTCGTCAGTCCATAACCCTTCTGCAGGGTGTGGTGAGCTTTTTAACAAAGGCTATTAATGGCAGATTACACCCCGGTGGTTTGCCATTGCCAACCGAGGGGAAACGGCGACAATATGATTCTTACTTGGCCCGGAGTCGAACCGGGTTCTCTGTGTTAGCAGTCTATGCGTTTAATCGCTATGCTAACGACCGTCTCTAACTCTAACTCTCGACCGAGAAACTACCCGGGCCATAAATTTGGACCAAATTGTTAATAATTTGATTTGTGGTTTTGAAGAAGTGGGAGATGCCAAGTTTACCTTAATTGACTTTTATTACCCATATTTTAATTTTTATTGTTTTAATAAACTTTAAAATGTTATTTAATAATAATTTATCAATTAAAATTTATATATTTTAATATAATTTATGTAAATTGACTGTTAATTTGATAAGTATCTGGAAGTAGAAGTATTAGAACGTTTAACATAATATATTCAAGGTTTTTGATATCACACTATCATTAATATTATTTAATTAATTATTATATTTAATGAACTTACATAATCGTAAAAACGCAAAAACTTATAAACAAACATGCTATATAAAGAAATTAATTTTACTAAAAAATTGAATTTTAAAAACAAAATTTAATTTAAATTTTTATGTTGATACAAATTAAATTACAAGATTATTGTACACCGCGATTATAATTTTAGAATAATTTCCGAATTAAAAAATTTATTTGTTTATAATTTTCACCAAAGTAATAATTTTATAACAATAGAACTCTGATATACCAAACTCGGAAATAGCGAATGAAAATGGAAGTCCGGATTAACGGATTCTTTTTTAAATTTCGTTATAACAACTCGGTTATAATAAACACTTGGCTAAAGCGAACTATATAAGTGCAAAAATAAATATTTCACCCGGATATAATAAACTAACTCAACTCCGACGGCGATTATAATTCTGTTATAGCAAACACATTTTCAGGTCCTTAGTTGTAATCGAGGTTGATCTTATTAAATATGATATTAGGGTAGTAGGTACTTACGTAGTTGGTTCATCCAAGAACATAACCATTGGATTTCTAATTAATTCGATTGCGATTGACAGTCGCTTTTGTTGACCTCCAGATAAACACTCGACTTTTAAATGCATAAGGGATTCCAAAAATAATGCAATAAGAATATCGCCAATCTATAATTAAAATTATATATTTTTTAATTTTCAAGCAATTGGGAATCGGAAAACTTACAATGATTTCCTTTTTCTCGAGCGAAATACATTGATTCAGCCGTAAATCAACTGCGAATTTCATATTTTCCCATACCGTCAATAATGGTTGCAAATGATTTCTCTCTGGAATATAACAAGCATACTTTTTTAATTTTTTTAAATCTCGAGGTTTCTCATTGATAAATATTTTTCCATTAGAATCTTTAACTTTATAACCACAGAGTGTTTCCAAAAGAGATGTTTTGCCTGCTCCCGAAGGACCAACTATGGCTATTAGCTGTCCACCGTAAAATGTTCCGCTGATTTGATGTAGAATTTCCTTTTTTTCTGAAAAATTTTAAACTTGAATTGAAATATTAATGATTGATAATATTATCTCACCTTTTCCAAAACCCCCAGATACTGCAAAACTAAGGTTTTCAAATGAAATATTAACATTTTCGTGTTCAATAGCAGTAAAACTATTTTGGATTATATTACGTGTATTTGAAGAACTTTGAATTAGCTCTTCCATACTGTTTACAATAATTAACGAACGTACTGTAAACCTAAGTCTTTCGGTACAATCTCAGTACTTTACACATAGAATATTTGATATCACATAATAAAATGATAAGAAATATAGCATTAAGTGTAAAGTTCAAAAATAATTTTTTCAATTACCAAATTTCAATTTTGCTAATAAAGCAACTCTAGTAATAGCTACAAAAATTTTCCAACAATGATATAATCATTATCAATTCCATCCAGTCTACCTTATGTACTATATAGTTGCAAGTCAATTTGCAAGTTAATATTAATTAATATAATAATCAGTAAAATTTAAGAAAATTATTATTGAGGCAGATTGCAAACAATTTTAGAATAAGGAAAAACCACACAACTTACGGATACACCTCTCTACATAATATATTGAGGATAAACTCTCCTTATGGAGAGTTTTTTTTACATGGTACCATCACACTAGGGAACCGAGATCAAATATTATAGACTATCTTATTACAAGATAACAATCCGGTACAACAATTCAAGATGTGAGGGTATACAGAGATCCCGACTGAGGATCAGATCATTGCTTGTTTATATCAAAAATATACATACCATTCAATAAACACACGGAGGTGTTGTGGAAGCACTTTTCGAGAGGTCGTGAAGACATGTCATTACGACAGTACTAATATGTTGAGGATAAACCATCAATCAATAAGACCCTTCGCGAGGTCAAAGCATAAAGTCAAATTATAACCAAATTTACAACTATACGTCACTGATGAGATCTAACAAGATCGAAACATGTCTGTCGTTGTTGTATTTTGGTTATAATTTGACTTATTTTCGAATTAATTATACATACCATTCATAGCACTTAACAGTAAGAGAAATTGAAGTTAAAAACAAGAAGTACAATATCAATCTTTGCACACGATAGTACCATCAAATACTTGTTCGACAGAAAAACAACAGGAGTAAGATAATAATATCACAAGTAGAGCGAATACACCTAAAAGTTGAACGAGTTCAAGAAGCAATAGCGGTAATGAAACTAAAGAAGTCACCGGGACCATGGAGGAAGACGAGGAGGACCGGACTCAGAATTTATAAGAAATGCTGGGAGCTCTATATGAAAGATACCTAAATAGAGAGACGATTCCAAAAGAATGGAGAACCTCATATAGTTATAACAACCATACACAAAAATGGTCCCAAAAAACGACCCAAGTAATTTAGAGGTATAGCAGTTATCCCAAAAATAAGCAGAATATACGCGAGAACTCTTAGGAACTTCTTGGAGGACGATATTAAAGATGATCAACCTGAGGAACAGGCAGGGTCCAAAGCTGGAAGGTCTACGATCGACAACTTGTTTACTATAAAAATCGTCCTAAAAAAACTAATACAGCGAAGTCGAGAAACACACTTAGCCCTCATTGATTTGGAAAAAGCCGGAGCAGGACATTTGAACGCGGCCGTTTGAACGCGACCGGTTGAACGCGGCCGTTTGAACGTAGAGACGATTGAACGCAGGGACGTTTGAACGCGAGAAATTGCACCTTCCCTCGACTTATTAACGACGCACTTTATTATGACCAAATTAGGGCAAAAGGTAGATTCACCTGTCGAGGCTAGGTTAGTGTTAGGAAACGACTTTTTTTTAAAGAGAAGGTTACTAAAAGGTAGATCCACCGGTCGAGGCTAGGTTAGTGTTAGGAAACGACTTTTTTTTTAAAGAGAAGGTCATTAAAAGGTAGATCCACCGGTCGAGGCTAGGTTAGTGTTACGAATCGACTTTTATTTGAAGGTAAATCCCGGTTGAGGCTAGGTTAGTGTTAGGAAACGACTTTTTTTTAAAGATAAGGTCACTAAAAGGTAGATCCACCGGTCGAGGCTAGGTTAGTGTTACGAATCGACTTTTATTTGAAGGTAAATCCCGGTTGAGGCTAGGTTAGTGTTAGGAAACGACTTTCTTTTAAAGATAAGGTCACTAAAAGGTAGATCCACCGGTCGAGGCTAGGTTAGTGTTAGGAATCGACTTTTATTTAAAGAGAGGATCATTATTAAAAGGTGGATCCCGGTTGAGGCTGGGTTAGTGTTAGGAAACAACTTTTTTTAAAGAAAAGGTCATTAAAAGGTAGATCCACCGGTCGAGGCTAGGTTAGTGTTAGGAATCGACTTTTATTTAAAGGTAAATCCCGGTTGAGGCTAGGCTAGTGTTAGGAAACGACTTTTTTTTTAGGAGAAGGTCATTAAAAGGTCGGTACCTTATCCAATTATCTAATTAAGTGCCTATCTAATTGCTCGCGTTCAATCGTCCTTGCGTTCAAACGTCCTGCGTTCAAACGTCCTCGCGTTCAAACGTCCTGCGTTCAAACGTCCTCGCGTTCAAACGTCCCTGCCTTCAAACGGCCTCGCGTTCAAACGTCTCTGCGTTCAATCGTCTCTGCGTTCAATCGTCTCTGCGCTCAAACGGCCGCGTTCAACCGGTCGCGTTCAAACGGCTGCGTTCAAATGTCCTAGACCGGGAAAAAGCATATCACAACGTTCCAATATCGCAGTTATAGACAGAAATACAGCAGTTAGTAAAGCTAAGCAAAATATAAGACCAAATTTACTTAGAGCTATCCATGCATATAATAAAGAGAACTATGCCGAAGTACAAGTTGTCCGTTATCACCCACTCTATTCAAAATTTATCTAAACAATATTCCTACAAGGATGGATGAAGAAGTGTAGAAATATGGGACTACGTGTGGGAGACTACATACTTTTCACTCTTTTTTTCTGCGGACGGTCAGGTTGTGATAGAGGAAGATGAACAAGATCTTAGTTATATGATTAGAAAACTACAAAAACTACTAACTAACCACTACAAAACTACTAGTGACGAAATAAAAGAACGAATAAACAAGGGCAGAAAAGCCATGGAGCACTGAATTTAGTTCTCTGGGAGAAGAATATTAGAAAAGAGACAAGAAAATCTACAAATCTATGTCCGAAGTGTGATGCTAATGATATATGGCGCTGATGTGTGAGATTTAAGTGCAATCAATAAACGAAAATTGCTGGCCACAGAAATGGATTGCCCGAGAAGAAGTTGTAGAAGATCTAGACTGGAAAGGACTTGATATGAAATTATAAGAAGAAATATGAATATGGGGACCCAAATAGCGAAAGAGTAACGACAACTGACATGGTTCGGACATACAAAGAGAATGGGAGAAAATAGATCGCCATGAAAGGTTTTAGAATGGATCCCGTCGGAGCAGTGGAAGAAAGGACGGCCTAGGAGAAGCTGGAGAGACGATGTAGCTGGGGCGATGAATTCCAAAAATATAGAAGAAGAGTTATGCCAATATAGAAAGGGATGGAAACTAGAAACGGAGAGGCGGCTCCGGGCGTAAAGGATCCGTACACATTATATAAGTATAAGAGAAACTAATTCTAATTGCAGTTCGTTAATTTAGCACCATTTTCAAGGATTCATGGTTATAGCTTAGGTTATTATTTTTTGTTAGACTATGTTCTTTATTTTTAAAGAGACAACTTAACAAAAGACATCTTATGGTGGCTACGTTTTTCTTTACCATGCATAGGATAGTATTGGAAAATATTTTAATCGAAAAATGTTCTTCTTTAAAATTTTTTTTCTATTTGGATAACATCGGGGCCTACGTTATATGATTTGTTTACGTGGCTTTCCAAGGAGGTTTCTTTCCCATGGGATATGCTTTGTAAATATCGTTCGTATCAGTCTTCTTACTTTTACTCAACCAAAGATTAGTAGATCATGGATAAGCCATCATAATTCAGCATGAGTTCTACGACGCCACATTTTTACCTCCAAGTGAAATACCAAGCTAATCTTCCTTAATGTCATTCAGTATACAGTATCTCGCATCCATAGTGAATAATGTAAAGGAAGCTAATTCAATTAATTACATTTCCATAATAGGGGACCTAAACTATTATGTTAAAAAATCAAATTAGTGAACTGCGCGACGTGATCGTTTAATGTAGCCACAACGCGTTGCGCAGTATTAAAAAATCTATACATTTACAAGTATCTCCCTCTGCAAGGGGCCTGTTTAACTTTACTTAAATTCAAATATATTTAAAATAAATTACCGTTAAGTTGAATATTACGATTATAATCACTATGATCCATGCTCGTTTGACTTTTTTTTTTGAACTATCAGGTTATCATTACGATAACGAAAGGTTAAAATTATTAATAAAATAACAGGTTGAATTTATCAAATACAATAAAATTAAGAAATAACAGTCACATTAACAGATTATACTCGTAATATCATAAAAATACAACAAAAATTAAAACAAAAAGTTTTTAATTACAAAATCATGCATTATAAATACAAAATAAATAGTGAAAAGCAAAAATTAAAAAAGAAATAATAAAATTAAGTTACAACAAAAATTAAAAACTTTCGGAAATATTTGTCATTCTAAATGGAATAATCGGTCCCAAGAACTCCATTTCGAGAACAATCATCTGATAATTGGCTATGATTTCAGTGTTTTTAATTATCTTCAGTTTATTTGTACACACAAATTGTATTATTTATTTAAATTATTAAGTTATTAACTCGTGAAATTCAATAAAGCAGAATATTTAAAAATATTGCTGAGTTAACAATTAAATTAATTAGAAAATATATTTTAGCTTTCGGATTCGGATGCAACTTCGTCAGAAATATATTAATAAAATTCATATATTAGTATCATACATGGCAACAGATATTAGAAAGTATTGTTATTTGAACGATCTAGAATAAATATAAAAAATCTAGTGATTTGTCAAAGTATTAGAAGGAAATACGATAAATAAATAACAATAAAATTCTAATTTATTATTTGTCAAGTTGTATATTGATTTCTATACAAATGGGCGTAACCGAATTGCGTCCCGTGGTCACTATTTTTAAAGATTTTCGAAGTGGTCAAAAAAGGTACGTGTAAATTGCGTCCCGAAACCTAATCAGTTTAGCGGTAATACCTAACACAAATTCGAACAAATAACCTATGTGTATTAAAAAAAATGGGACACAATTTGCCGTTTTCGGTACAAATTTAGCTATTACAAATTATTATATTATACTAAAATACAAAATTTAAATAAATTATTTCTATTTTTATTATTTGAAAAGGATTGCATTGCAATTACATTTATTATAGTTTACATAATATAACTTTTATAATATTTATTTCATAAATTCCTTAAAATATCAAGTACCAATAGTAATTACTAACATTTTCAATTGTAATTACTTTGTTTTACAATTATTGTAAAATTGTTTCTAACGTTCACTAAAAAAATATCTGTGGCAATATGAAACAAATCGCTTAAGTCAAAAACCATAATTTTCAGGAGGAAAAATGGTGATTTGACTCAAAATGGCTTATACTGTTTTGCCGTCACTTAAAGTCAACTTATCACTTCACTTAAATTTTTTTTTTTTTTATTAATAATATGAATATAATGTTAATTTCAAATTAAGAAATTACTTATGTTACTTGTACTGAGTACTGACCACCAGAAGACAAAACAGCTATAGTTATTCATAACTTCAAATTTTTGACTTGCCGTTCCTAGCATAATATAACCACAGATTTATAGATTATCACAATACACAATTTCAAAGTGCTAATAAAATATTTATTTATAGTCTCTATTAATTATAAATAATTTTTAAAATAACTACTGTGGCCGACAATATTAAAAAATTGTAATATTTATTTATACATTTTTATATAAAAGTCTTCTTGCATAAAATAGTTGAACCATCAATAATATGTTTTGCTTATTAAAATTAAAGTTGTTGTAAACGTATTTGCATAATATTAAAATTCGTGCGGAGTATATTCTTCCGCTTAGTTGCTGTTAGGTATAAATATACTTGAACAATTCGACCAAGTAATATAGTAATAACATTAAAAGTTCAACATTAATAATTTTGGTTTTAAAGTGACTTAGCAGTTGTAATATACACAGCCATGAATATAGGAAGTATAAATTTTAATATCGATAACGACAATTTCATAGATTATCTCACCGACATTAATTTCCATCGCAGCAATACGTATGCAGCAATTCTAAAGAAAAACAGCATCAAAATTAAAGCTACCATATCGTTCCAAAATTGATCCCCCTTCATGGCAATTTCTTTTAAAAACTTTTCGGGATATTTGTAATGACAATATTCGTCATCAGGACACCAAAGTGTTGGTCTATTTGAACCATAAATAGCACTTACAATTCCTTCCAAACTATATCTTAAATATGAAACGTAGCTACCCCAGTATAAGTGAGGAGGTAAATCTCGCAAGGTCACTCCAAATCCAGCAAACATCATCATGGGTACAGCTAATACAGGTCCCACAAAAGTACCATTCTATGAAATAACAGTTAGACGAAAAATTGTATTAGTTTGCGTTGATACTTACCACAACATTGAAAACTGCTCCAATCATCAAACCAAAACTTTGAGCTACAAATACTGTCAACAAACAAATTACTGAATACATTGATAGTCTATTCCAATCCAGGGGTTGACCAGTCATCCAGTAAGTTATTAAGGAAAATAGGAGGCAGCAAACAATCTGCAACAAAATATTGCAATATATTTTCTAGTTGGCAGAAGAAAGTGTTAGTTTTACCGATAAGGGAAGATCGATTAATGTAATGGATGTATAATATACTTTTAGAGAGTACCATCGATTGAAGTGCTCTTTCGTTAGAATTGTCATTTCATTGGGAACTAGAAATACATTAGATTAATTTATGAAAGCAACATAAAGTAAAATAGTAGTTTCTTACAAGTTAAAATGGTCAACATCATTGTGGACATCATATGGTGCATTAGAATCGAAAATAGTAAATTATAGTTATCTAGTACTTTTCCTCCGTGTTCACCAGCTTGCCAATAAATAACTCCAAATAAAAGGCCAACCAGTATGTTAACCGCAATTCTCAAATACGTGAGTGTCTAAATAACAAAAAATTGGAAGTTAAGAGGAAACATTCGTAAAATGATAACTCACCGAGTCTCTTTTAGTTTTCAGATAACCACGACGTAACATAATTTTAAGTTGATTCCATTGTGATGTACCTTCTAATCGGTCGGATTTTTCTTCCTTACCATCTGTTCTATATGTTTCTAAAATATGTCAGTTTCAATTAATCGAACTTTGTAGTTTAGTCATTAACAAACCTCTTAATTTTTTAAGACTTGGTAATTGTTCTGGTTTATCAAACCACTCCAGATTCTTGCCATTCTTCATTGCGTCGATCATTAAATCTACTTTATCTTCACCATATTCCCCACATGCCAATTCAATAACTGTAATTTTCCAAAATTTATTAAAGCAATAATTATAAAACGACTATGCGTAGGTAACTTACTGTAATCGGCTGGATTATGGTACTTTGGACATGGTAAATTTACGGAATCTAAGAATGGTATAATTTTTTCCGATGTTCCCTGATACATGCAGTTTCCATTCGATAATACGTAAACTTGGTCGAATAATTGAAATAAAGATGCTGAAGGTTGATGAATTGTACAAATAATGGTTCTGCCTTGCTTAGCCAAATCACGTAACAATTTTAAGCACTGACTACATGAGGAACTATCTAGGCCTCTAAAAGTGTTATTATAATTAGTAAATGATTATGTAAGCACAAAAATTTTATGATATCAACAATAACACTAAAATAGAGTAGATAAAATATAACCTAGAAAATAAAGAGCTTTAATATTCCAGTTACAACATATGAAAAATTCACTGAACAAACTAGAATAGTTTGCCTTGATTTGGGAAGTGAAGTAATCAACTTGGGCAGGTGAGTGTCATGGGTGTCCCACCGTCACACTTGGAAAATATGTAAATTTTTGGGTATAAACAGATTAATATTTATTTATTCAATAGTTATCATTTTTAAACTGGTTACGTTAATGGTTAAGGAGAAATTTGATAAAGATTGAGCAAAATTGAGTCAAAATGTCTCACCCGTTACTTTGGAATTACCCCTATACTTTAATTAATAATTCCACAAGAATAATAATAATTATAACTATTATTCTTTCGATATTCAAATGTTCATTTGCTCGTTTTGCTAATAAAACATATTTTAGTTCACTATCTCTTATCTGTACCTATTGTACTTGTAACCTATTGAAACCCAAATTTTACCAGGAGTATGCACAATTTTACTCATTTTTAGCACAATTTTTATTCTGTGCTGAGTCTTCCTTTATGTTAAGATCTACACAAGATCTACTTTTTATCTTAAAAATGTGTCGCGATCGACATTGTCCAAAATAAACCGAAAAAATTTGATTTTTCGACACTTTTAAACGAAAAAATTTGATTATTCGATACTTTTTCACACTCAGCGATCGATCAAAATTGGCTTCACGATTGACCGGTCGATCGCGATCGACTTGTTGGCCACCCCTGCTATAAGTTAATAATATAATTAATTTGACTTACGATACTATTTAATGGGATGGAGTGCGATGTATTTTAGATTATCGCCGTAGTCGAAGTAATTTGGTCATTATACTCATCGTTTATAATCTCGGCCCTTAATATAGGGTGTTTTTTTAGCTGCATGAGAACTTTCAATAGGGATAACAATTGAATCAAGATTGCTATGGAAACAGTTTTTTGACATTTGTGTTTAGCAAGGTTTGGCATTTGATAATGCATAGATTGACCATTGAACAACGCTACCAAATTATAGAAATATATTTTAAAAATCAAAGCTCTGTTCGCCAAACATATAGAGCCCTTCGCCCATTTTATGTTAGACATTTTCGACCTTCTGAGCAAGCTATTCGTGCGGTGGTAGACAAATTTCGTACCACTTCTTCGTTGCGTGATATAAAAACACCAGCAAGACGAAATTATGTGCGTACCGAAGAAGCTATCAGTTCTGTGAGTGAAAGTGTGCAACAGGACCCAAACATTTCAATTCGCCATCGTGCTCAACAACTTGGGCTTTGTCCGTCCACTACATGGAAAATTTTACGGAAAGATCTTCATTTACTACCTTATAAAATCCAATTGGTTCAAGAACTGAAGCCTGATGATCATCGATTGCGTCGTGAGTTCGCAGATTGGGCTCACAACCAATTGGAAGTGGATCCATTTTTTTACCGTAAAATTTTGTTCAGTGACGAGGCACATTTCTGGTTAAATGGGTATGTGAACTAACAAAATTGCCGTATATGGAGTGAGACCAATCCGGGACATTATCTTGAGACTCCTTTGCATCCATTAAAATTGACTGTTTGGTGTGGAATACACGCCAACGGCATCATTGGTCCATATGTCTTTCGAAATGAGGAAGGAGCTACCGTTACGGTGAATGGTGCGAGATATCTACACATGCTCAATACATTTTTGTTTCCAAAACTTCAAGAGCTAAACATTGACAACTTATGGTTCCAACAGGATGGTGCTACGTGCCACACAGCCAACGAAACCATCAATTTATTGAAAGGACAATTTGGTGACAACATTATTTCAAAACGTGGTCCTATCAATTGGCCTCCAAGATCGTGTGATTTGACACCTCCAGATTATTTTCTGTGGGGGTATGTTAAATCCATGGTTTATGCTAACAAACCAACAACTCTAGAAGCATTGGAGGCTAATATTCAGCAAGCCATTTATGAAATAAAGCCAGAAATATTGGAAAAAGTGGTAAAAAATTGGACTGAACGGATGCGCTTCGTAACCATTAGTCGTGGTGGTCACATGCCGGAAGTCATGTTCAAATCATAAATGCCTTTAACTGTACTTTCATAAAAAAATTATAACCAAAACATTCCGTCAGGTTTTTAATGTTTTATTTCATTTTGAAGTTCTCATGCAGCTAAAAAAACACCCTATAGAATAAATTAATACAAATAGCGTGAAGTGACAAAAACATCGCAAAGCATTACAATTTATTAAATTTTTGTAAAACGCACCAGCTGCATTTAGTTTGGGAATCATTTACTTAAATACGTCTGACTCAATTTATGCTGTCTGTTTTGACTATTTGATGCCTAATGGTTTATCCACCGTGTTCTGAGTTTCTTATTTTATATTATTTTGGCAGTTAGCACCTACGAGGATTAAAAATTATATCCCTTCTTGTATCATTATGCTCTTTTATGCTTTGATTAAGCCCGGTTATCATTCTTGATCAGGACTCCCCTGGATCAACAACTCTCCCATAATGTGCTCTCTGGAGAGCTCAGCAGTAATGCCCCTTTGGAATACCCGGAATACAGATAGATTGGAAAAGTTCCATTAATTGACCCTTAATGATTTAAAAACTTCTGGGTTTTGTATTTTACATTATCTTGGCAGTTCCCACCTGCGAGCATTAAGAAAGTATGTCTCTCCTCATGATCTTTTGTAATTTGATTGAGCGAGGTTGTCATTCTTGATCAGTAACCCTCCCAAAATGTGTTATCTGGAGTAACTCGGCTTGGAAAAACTTGGAATACATTAGATGGAAAAGTTTTTTAAATTGACCTTTAGTGCTTGGTTGCGCAGTAGCCACGCCACGTTGCATTTGATGCTGAAAACACTCTTGTTATGGATGAGATGCTAATTTGTGATGATTTATTCGGAATATTCAATCTCCAACTTGAATAATTTGAATTTTGATGTGTATACGATGCACATGTTGAGCAGCTTTCGAATTTTGTTGGATTTATCTTTCGTTATCGTTCGATTAATTCTTCTTGTGTGCCTTGATGAATTAACAAATTCTTATGCCGGTTGTTTAACATAACGAGGATAACATAACATGAAGAGCACACGGGAATAATGACCAAAGTCACAATAAATTATTACATTTTGCGTCAATGCAATTTAAAGATTTATAAACCCCTAAATGATCGGTGAATGGAGTCTAATTCTAACGGTAATGGCAAAATTGGACGCTGATCGTTATCTCCATGTTTCGTCATATATTTAATTGGCTATTAATTGTCCTAATCACATTTTAACTTTCGGTAATATGCGTTATTTTATTCAGCTTAATTATCGGTTTGCTTAAACTCCATCTGTTAATTACCTTTTTTAGTAATCAATAAAGCAGTTTTTTCCCATTTTTTCACCTAACACCAGGTTTTTTTTTATTGTTACAGTTACCCAGATAACCATCTGTATGGAAGAGTGCATGATATTCCGGTTTTCGATTCTGCATATAAAGGCTAGAGTCCTTAGCAACAAGGACCTTTAAAAAAAGCATAATGTTAAGCAGCTGTTACTCCACTAGCGAACACACCAAACTACTTTTATCATTATTGTATTAATGTAAGTAACTTAATTTAATGGGAAGTTTATTAATGTGTTTAATAAACAATATTATCATGAATTTTACACGCAAATGTAAAGAAAGTCGATTAGTACTTCACAAAACAAGCTCTAAAAATAAATGAAAGATTATTGGATGGTGAAAGTTTAATAGCAGCTCCGTTAATTTTAATGAATGTTATAAATTTCTTATTTGAGATAACAATAAAATATATTAATAAGGAAATTGAATGCTAAAGTGAAAGTATAACCGCATAAGAGCCTATAAACTCTAATATAAATTTACATGAAATTAAACCGTGATTTAATTTAATCTATGAAATATGGATATCCCGGTTATCTTTTTTGTTTCGTTTCGAGAATTTCTTTCTTAATAATTGTTCCATCAACAGAAAGCTGAAGGAAGTCAAGAAATTAATTCAATTTTTGGATATTTTATAAAATATAGCAAAACTGTGTTGTTTAAAACATTTTTATTATTATTATTACTTTACCAGATATTAAATTTTGTAATTATTATTATTGTTATTACTTTATTAGAAATTCAATTTTGATAATTTTTGTAAGTGGACAAGGACATGCAGTATCTTAAACTTTGTAATCAATAAAATTGTTTTGTATTAATTATTGAGCAAGGATGCTATCTTACTTTTTCTGATAATCTAAGATTAATGACGCAAATATTTGTTTTATAATTACAATATTACTGAACTGAACTTTTCGTTTATAAAAATATCACTTTAATCTATAAAAATCTAGATTACTACATGCGCGGCTTATTATATTCTCAAGCACCCCTTTTAATTATAAGGACTTTGTTGATAATTAAAAAAGTTTAGAAATTATTTTAAGCGTTATTGAAAGGTAAGGATCGAAGTGGACTCTCCAAATTTATACAGGAATGTATTGACAAACGAAATATTTTACCTACTATAAATTTTCAAATAACTAGCAGAATATCCCAAATTTATAATCATTGGTACATTTACTAACAATGATTAACTGACCCGAGTAAAATACTCAAATCTTTTATTTGATAACTTATTTTGTGCGTCACAGCTTTAGTACTTACGTGGTGGGTTCATCCAAAAATAAGACTAATGGATTATCAATCAACTCCAAAGCAATGGAAAGTCGCTTTTTTTGACCACCAGATAGACGCCCAGACATTGTATGAATTGCCGATTCTAAGCCAAGTGTATCCAGAATTTCTCTAATCTAAATAAAAATGTTTTTTTTAAATTTTGATTTTATAAAATTTAGTGTAAATTGACAAATATATATCAAGATGGAGGGATTTTCAAGATTATGTAGTAAATTCATTGTAAACAAAGTAATATTGATAAAGCAATTTCTAAATTGCTAAACGAAACAAACACAACTGTAAGTTTATTTGTTTCACTTTTATATCTAAATTGTCCTACTTGTACAGCTGATGTAGAAAAGTCAATGGTCATGGGTCAGAGAAGAAAAATTGATAAGTATCCATGTGCGATTTACAATATTCATAGTATAGCAAAATCTTCATTATCATAATATTAAAAATAAGTTATCAAAATTCATCAACTAAATCAATTGAAATGGTTTAAAATATATATATCTTGCAGTGTTTTTTTAATTGCATTGGTTTTAATGTGAAGTTTGAAAGAAAAAATATGCAGATATTTTAGTAATAATATGGTTGCTCAATTTATTCAAAATTAAAAAAAGTAAAAAAACAGTTAAATTAACATATTATGTAATTACGTCAGATGATAACTAAAACATTCATTTTTCTTAACGCAAGGACGTACAGGCTATAAAGGCAAACATTTTAAATATATAAGAAAAGGTAGAAATATTTGTGAAATTATTTGTTCCTCTCCTGATTTTGTTTATTTTAAGTGCCAAATTAAAACCAGATTGTATCCATGTTAATGACTTTTGCTAAAGAATATATCCAATTTTTTCAACAGTTTGTATTTCATCTCAGGAAAAACGTTGCCAAAGACAGACAACGTCCAATATCCACACCAAGAGAGTGTTGCCCTGTTCTTGCAGGACTGGAACAGGGTGAACATCTGGAACCTACTCAAACAGTCACTACCGACAATAACTGACTTATTTAAACATCGTATTGAGGAGAAGAGGAAATTTACTGGGAAAAGAAGTTGCAAAATAAATTTTCTCAATAATGACGCTCCAATATAGTACATAATTTGATGCAGAAGTCCATATTTACTTACGTTGGTCCCTTCTGTTATAATGCAGCATTACTTGGCTGATACACACATTTTGGATCAGAAAAAAGTATAAAAGATCATAGACAACAATGAAGAATATTTTGATATACGAGTATAAGCTCCTTCTCCAAAGGCAGCTGAGCGTTTGGTATACCTAAGATATAACTTTATTCCATGGATTAACCACGGTACAAGTTATTCCTTTTCATTTCCTTGTTACACTTTTTTTATTACCTTTTTTTAGTTTATTTTTCTAAAATGATTAGTAGTATTGATTTTGAATAGAATGGAATGGAATTTGTATTTTTAATCTGCCTATTGTACCCTCGCTAAGTAAGGATATTACTAAATAAGCATAAAGTTATTAATTTATGGTTATAGCTGAAGTTACTACTACTCACGGTTACTCCCCAAAAAAACGCAATTGCATGCGTTCATCAAAATAATTAAACAGTAATACCACAGGCTCAGCCCAACCTTGAGAAGTAGTTGAATAAAAGCAAAATGACTTTCTCTTGTATTATTTTTGAAAGTTAAGTAATTATTATGCGAAAAATCATTGATAAGCGCAAACATACTTTCGCTTTAATACATCTTTGCCGTAATAGGATAATTTACCACGAAAGTTTTTAATTAAAGTATTAGACCATCAAAATATAACTTAATTAATTATATGGTAAATGTAAATGTTTAGTTTAAACATTTGCAACTTACAATATCGTCCTTTTCCATCGAAGAAATATTGAATCCTAGTTTTAAGTCAGCTGTCAGTTTCATGTTTTCCCAAACCGTTAAAAGGTCTTGAAGTCGGTCATCTTGAGTTATGTAACAGGATAATTTTCTAAAGGCATTTAAATCACGTGGACGTCCATTGGTGTACACCGTTCCTTGAATTCCCGATATTCTGTAGCCACTCAAAACATCTAAAAGTGAACTCTTTCCAGCCCCAGAAGGACCCATAATGGCTATTAGTTGGCCAGACGAAAATCGCCCATTGACATTGTGTAAAATTTCCTTTTCTCCTGTAATTAAATGTAATGAGACTTTTTATTTAGAAATCGAAAATTGTATTCATATTTAATTGTTAGTGTAGTAATTAAGCTTCATTATAAATGTAATAATTTTTAGGTGGTTTAGTCAACTTTTGCACTTTGATTTTTAATTATGATAATAATGGTAATTATTGCAACATATCGACTAATTATCGAAAATGTTTTGTAGTATCCATTGTTTTTGAAACTGATAAATTATTGATTAATTATTTTAATCATTCGTGTATGAATTAGCTATAGTATAAATTAGAAACACTGAAAGTTTGAAAATTATTTAAACTAATATTTCGCAATAATTGCGCTAACAACTTTCATGTTACAATGCATTTATTTATTTAATAATTTTATATTCTTTTGTCCTATAAAATTTTCACAACTATGCACTTTAGATGTTAATAATAATAATTAACCACATTCATACTTGCTCAAATAATCGGACTTTAATTTGTAAATGTGAAATTAATAAATGCAGCGCACTAGTGCGTGTAAAGGTCAATATTAACTTGCTAATTTTAATTTGCTATAATAGCATTAAATTTTCTGTTTGGCAATTTATTTACAAAGGTGAAAAACGTACCTTTTCTAAATCCTAATTTAGCAGTATAAGTAATTTTTTCGAATGATAAATGTATTGGATCCTTTTGAGGAAACCGACTAAAACTTCTAACACAATTTTCATCATTAGAGTTTTCTTTGACAACAACTTTAGTTTCCGAATCACTTCTTCCGCACGTTTCACACGGAGTGTTAGTCGAGGCTTCATGAAACATCACTTCCATTTTAATAACATAAACATGTGCAAAATAACGTTAAAGTAAAATAATAACCGTATATAACACGATCACGCAATGCACTATATCCTTTTAAAAGTACATTCGAAACTTATATACAATCATTTATGTACTCGATTGGAACCGGTTAAAGTCCGTGCACGTTGTGCGCTAACAAATCCTTATAAGATATACATAAAGCGTTTCCTCTTAATAATGAAAATGAGATAGATATAATTATTTTATGTTACAAGATGCTGATAAAAACAAACTTTAAAATGTTTTGGTGCACATGGAGCCCTCTATGACATTGAGATATTGACCTATTGAAAACCAAATCTCCATTATATTAATATGTTTTATTATTAAAATAATAATAATTAATACTAAGAGCAAAAAGTTTTCATTTTTACAAAATTTTTAAAATTAACAATAACGAACTATAGCTGTGTAGTAATAATAAATTCTCAGTCACACAAATACAAAACAAAGAGGCTCTTTTTCTTTCAATCAAGGATTATTTTAAATTGAATCAATGTTTATTTGTGTTTGATAAGAAAATATAAAATTCCATTATTGAGTATATTTGATATAAAAATTGTTTTACACTTATTTTTTTTTTAAGAATGATAGTGATACCTTTTGAAGATCCAGATTGGTGTCCAAAAAAGGACACCAAATGTTAAGCTTAATCTTAACTTTGAATCCTGTGTCCGTTCACCTTAGATGATGATTTTGATTACTATCAGAATTTAAGTGATTATTATGCATTAAATGTAAACACAATTTCAAAATTCAAATAACTGCTACATTGCTGATTACCACTACGTTTACGCAAAGCTTTAACTTGATACGGTTTTTTTCTCGTAAAGAAAACATTGTGGCCCAATTTTGATCTTGTTTTTAAAAAATGATCTCTGTTATAAAACATTGAACTTAGAAAATACGATAAGAAATTTTGCTAATGATACAAACACAATATCAATAAACAATTTTTAGATTATAAGAAAGATTTTTTTTGAAAGTAAAAAATTGATTCGATAATTTATTGAATAATGAACAAAAAATGAATGTGTTCAATGCCACTAAATGTAGAATAAATGTACCGGTATAGCAAGTTTTCTTGCTAAAAAGTTAGTGTATTGTTAATTTTAGAAAAGTACATCAAATAAAGGGTGTCCCAAAAGGCTGAATTTTTTTGATACATAGCTCAATTTCCTTCTTCAAGAGGTAGATGTTTGTGGGTTTGTTGGCATAAACCTTAAACTTCAAAAAACCAACCCAAGGAAACAATTCAACGGCATTAAATAGCATGATCACAATTCAGATCACCAAATCGGGAAATTACACAACTAGGAGTAACTTTATTGTTTCTCGGGCTGTATGGCATGTGGCATCGTCTTGTTGAAACCACATATCGTCCACATCCATTTCTTGCAATTTAAGCACAAAAAACGTGATTATCATGTCGCGATAACAAGCACCATTAGCTGCTATTCTTATTATTAAGAATGGTCCGATGATGTCTTCAGCGCAAAATCCGC
Organism: Rhagonycha lutea; assembly: GCA_958510855.1. NCBI lineage: Eukaryota > Metazoa > Arthropoda > Insecta > Coleoptera > Cantharidae > Rhagonycha > Rhagonycha lutea. The sequence continues at coordinate 12,037,344 of OY294040.1, read as the reverse complement.
ACCAAGCAGTGAAACATTGTGAATGCATTTGTTTCTCAACAATCAATTGTTGATTATCTGAACCCCAATGCGACAAACCTTCATTATTTTTAAAATACTGCTGAACTTTTTTAATAACAATTTTTAATAACCTTGAACTGTCAGCTGTAACGCTGTTACAAATGGCATAAAATTCAAATCTTGCATGAATTCTGGGACACCCTTTGCATATGGATGCTTGATGTCCAAGTCAAAAGTTTCGTAACAATGAGATATTTGGTTGTGTTTTAAAATTTTGATGCCCCCCCCCAAGTCATGAATAATAAATAATTAATAATACTATTCAAATAATTATCATCGAAACTTATTTTCATGAAGTGCGGTACACCACTTTAATTTTAATTTAAAAAAATATTTTACTACATATTTTAAAATCATATATCAATATTTGCAAAATATTTCGTATGTGCGTAAAAGATAATTTAATTTTTATCGATGTCGATAAAGCTGGCTGATTCATTTTTCTTTCATTACTTTTGGTATATTTACAAATTAATTATGAGAATAATTATGTAGTATTCTGAATTAATATTACAGAGAAATTGTTGTTTTTAGCAATTGTATTGGGTATCAGTCCTAGTCACTCAAATTGCTTATCATCGAAATAAAAGGTAGCGTCATCTGGTAGGGTATCTTAAGTTTATAATGCGATTATAATTATTATGAAATTAATAATAAAACGCGAATAGGAAAATAACATAGAAGATTGACTTTTTTTATATTCCTGCTGTGCATAAAGGATAAGAATGAAAAATGTATCAATTTGAAGTGTTTTATTTTCCGCGTCTAAAGATTCCAGCACTTCATATTTTGTTCTTAATAAAATATTATTGTTAAAATTGTTCCGTTGTATTAATAAAAAAAGCAATATTTAAAAGAGGGCTGTAAACCCTTCTTAACCATAATCTAACATTATTTGCTTGCGTTTCTAAATTTATAGGTTAAAATGAAAATATATTATTTTATAGGGAGTTTAGCGCGTTTACTGTAATAAGTTGGTAGCAAACCGTGTCTTAACTTTAGTAAGTGTTTTAACTAAAACAGGTTTACAAGATTCTTTTAAGTTTTTTTATGAATACAAAACCAGCGGGCAGAATTAAAATAAGTGATTTTTTAAAAACCGACCTACTTTGGATATTGAATTGCTGGTTGCTGATGGTTGCAATGGAAGATTGCTCAAATTATCTTGATCTCAAAACCAGGAAAAGAGTCTCAGACCAATAAGCTTGCTGCCGGTGCTCTCAAAAATATTTGAAAAACTCTTTCTCCGTCGTCTACTAACAATAATTGTTGAAAGAAAACTTATACCAGATCACCAGTTCGGATTTCGAAACAAACACAGTACAATCGATACAATCGAACAAGTACACCGGGTAGTCAAGAAAATCAGCAACGACCTGGAACATAAAAGATACTGTTCCGCTGCTTTCCTAGATATCAGTCAGGCTTTTGATAAAGTATGGCATGATGGCCTACGGTACAAACTAAAGAAGACTCTTCCTCACCCGTTCTATCAGCTACTAAATTCCTACTTGGAAGATAGATACTTCCAGGTCAAGTATCATGACGAATACACCGGATTATATACAGTAAATTCTGGCGTACCACAGGGTAGTGTCCTGGGACCGGTACTCTTCACACTATTCACAGCAGACTTTCCAACAACAAGATTAACAACAATGGCTACGTTTGCTGATGACACGGCCATATTAGCATCCCATATCAACCCTGTAATTGCTTCAAAAAATCTACAAAATATCCTCGACAAAATCCAAGCTTGGTTAAAAAAATGGAGAATGAAGGCCAATGAAGTGAAATCGACACATGTCACTTTTACAATGCGAAGGGAATCATGCCCACCCGTAAAACTAAACAACTGCATCTTACCTCATGATTAAGACACAAAATACCTAGGTATGTGGCTTGACAGAAGACTTACATGGCAAAAACACATTTTCAACAAACGCAAGCAGCTTGGTATTAAACTTAGACAGATGAATTGGCTGATTGGGAGGAAGTCACAGTTATCCATAGAAAGCAAAATTCTGGTTTATAAGGCTATACTAAAACCTATATGGACGTACGGTATCCAACTCTGTGGATCTGCCAGTGCATCCAACACCGAAATATTGCAGAGATTCCAAAATAAGACACTAAGAACCATCGTAAATGCACCATGGTATGTGCCCAACTTTGTCATACAGCGGGACTTGGGTCTGAATTCCATTCGGGACGAAATCCACAAGAATTATACAAACTACAAAAACAGATTGGAAAACCATCCCAATGAACTAGCCAACGCAGTACTGGACAACACACACGAAATAAGACGATTGAAGCGCTTCAAGATAGCCGATCTAGCTACTCGATTTGCACAATGAAATAAATTTATAACACCCAAACCAAAAAATTGTTATTAAAAGAAAATTTTCAGTGGAAAATTTTCTACGCCACCTAATATTGTCATTCCAATTACTTATTGTTTATTGTATAGACAGATTGTAAGAATTACTTGAAATAAAAAAAAAAAACTTTGGATATTATTTGAACTGTCAAAACTTGAGTTTAAGTTTATTTTTAACCCAATTTATTTTAATCTGTCAAAGTAGCTTGTTGCCTTAATTTTCACACAAAAACAATGTGCAATAAAAGCAACTAAATTAATAAATAAATTAAATTATTAATATATTTTTTTAAGATTTGAAGGCTAAAAAAAAGCTAAAAAAATATTTAATAAATTAAATTATTAATATATTTTTTAAGCGTTGAAAGCTTAAAAGCTTAATAAAAATATATTAATAATTTAATTTATTTTTCCAAAAATCGTCATAGAAACAACACTTCCCTGCGTATCTACGCGCAGGAAAATTGAATTATAATGACTAGTCCGGTAATGTCAGTAATTGATTTTTTCAATGTATTTTGACACATTGACAAACTTGATTTTTGTTAATTTTAAAAATTAGGTTCAAGTTTTGACACATTGACAAACTTGATTTTTGCTCATTTTAAAAATGTTGTTCAATTAGTGTTTTAAAATTTCGATTTTTTACGATTTTCGGAAAAATTTAATACAAAATACGTCAGGAAAATATCTCACTTTACTCGGAGCTTTAAAATACTCGGCACGAAGTGCCTCGTATTTCAACATTGCTCCTCGCCAGTAATATATCATTTTCCTGACTTTCATGTAAATAACTATTACTGATTAAATAGTTTAAACCAATTAATTTATTATAAGGAGTTAACAATTCATCAAGTTGATATAATTATATAAGACGTACTAGCCAGACGTATAAGGTTTTCCCTAGCACCAACAATGATGTAAAACATTATCGGAGAACACATTCAAACTTGTTTCACACATAAAAACACACAATAATTACAGTAATTAATATATCGGTCGACCGGCCGCTAATCTGAACATAGGAAATTAACATAGGAATTTGATTTTTCTTTACTTCCTGCTGACCATGATAACGGATAAGAATGGAAATGGTATCAATTTGAAGAGATTTTTATTTCACTTTTAAAGATACCTAACAATAAGTTGATGTTTTGTTCTTTAATTTCTGTTAAAAACTCAATAATAAAATTAAATGAGTGCATTTAAAGTATTTTTAGTTGCTTTGTTTGAATTTTAGTGCAATTGTTTTTGCTTGAAAACTAATAATTTCCAACAAGTTAATGTGACAATTAAATTACAATAAATTTGGTTAACAATGAACGCAAACACAACTTATACTTAATTTGCTGGTAATTATTGGTTTTCAATCAAAAACTATTGCAATAAAATTCAAACAAGGCAACTAAAATATTTTTAAATGCGCTATTTTACATTTTATTAATGAGTTTTTAACAGTAATTAAAGAACCAAATATTAAGTGGTAGGTATCTTTAGAAACGGAATAAAAATCTCTTCACATTGATACTCTTTTCATTCTTATCCGTTCTGATGGGAAGTAGTAATGAAAGAAAAAACATTTTCCCTTGTTAATTTCCTATGTTCACATCGGCGGCCGGTCACCCGGTATACATTAAGGTAGGAATTTTTCTTATATTCTGAACAGTCTTCCACAAGCTTGACACCTAAATTCATAAGCGTGACTTCGAGGTCACTATGATTTGCAACATTTTTATACTAATGTGAATTTGTAGTTTTTTGGTTTATTTGTTAATAAATTCGTTGATATTAAAAACTAATGTGTTGATTTGAATTAAAACCTTAAACACAGCCATCAGTTGTTAATGCCAATAATTATGTTAGGTATTAATTTTGTATAGTACTATTAAGTGAATGTTATTGCTTAAACATTTTTGTACATTTTTTTTATAACATTAATAAAAGAGTTAATTGAATTTGTAAATTTGTTCCTAGGCATTTATGAAAATTTGATAAAATCTGTGACGTTCAAGTACACTGATTTTATTGATATTCAAATTTTTAACTAACTTATTAACTCGTGAAAACTAATAAATTAAAATCTTTTAAAATATTTTAATTAATTAATTAATTAATTTATTATATTTAACAATATAATAAAATGAAATAATAATCGTTAATTTTTTTAAGCTTTCAAATTTTTTAAATTTTATTTCTGACAAAAAGCGACAGAAAAACCTGGCGGGGCCCAGAAGGGAAATTTATAAAACTCAGAATTTTGTCAGTAATCACAGTAACTGAAATGAAAGGTAAGGAAAAAGATAACAAGTACCACGTAACATCATGACGATATTGAATAGAAACTTTAATCTTATGTAGGTACCATAATAACGAAATGACAGATTTTATTTTCTTCGCTGTGTCCAAATTTGGTTTTGTTATATAAATAATATAAATAATGTAATATCCAACCACATTTTCACAATTACGTAAGGAAAAGTTAATGGCACTTATATTGGAAAATTAATAATATGTATTGTGTATGATCTGGATAATTGAAATAAATCGTTTATTTGAGATTCCCCTATTGTGTTATTTTCAGAAACTCAATTAGTAGAATCAACTTTTAATCTCAAGTCGTAAGTGCATAATTGAAAATAAATTATATAGTATTTTAATTATCTTATCTTACCTTATCCTGGGGCTTTAAACTATGAATTACACAATATCGAATTTATGAGTTGAGAATGGTTAGTAACTATAACAAAATTGGAAAATTCAAAAATATTAATATTTCGATTTTATTCAAACCTTAATCTTAAGAGGTTTAACCACTCTAGAGCGTCCGAAAAGTATATCTTTATTACCTATACTTTGAAGAGTTAAAATATATTTTTTAGCAGTTATAAACAATTTAGTACCTATTTCTTTAGGTAAAAATTCTAAGTTTTTTTACAAATTTCTGCCATATTTGCAAAAAGTGATATAAAAAAATTTCCGTACGTCTTTCTTTAGTTTTTGAAACAAAAGTTTTTAAGAATTGCTAAAATTAGGTTACACCCTCAGGTTAAACCTCTTAACAAATTTAAATATTATGTAAAGCTGAGTATGCATACGTATAAGGTATTACTCATTTTGTGTTTGCGATAACATTGTTGTTGACCTTTAAATAGACCATATTATAATAACTTTATTTTATTCGTCGAAAAATGTATATCATAAATATAAAATCTTCCAAATAACTTAGCCGAAATGTTAAAATATTTCAACCAGCCTCTGCCAAATAGAATTTTTGGGTGAAATTGGTGTCAAACGTTAGAGCCAAAATATGCTTCCATTTTCTTTGTTTGAGCCGCAACTGTCGTGGAATTATTGGGGGGGGGGTTAGACACGCTGCCCCCTCCATGTCGAATGTTTGGTTATAATATGGTTATATTTTCGAGAAACAGTAGCGTAACCAAATTTTGTTAATATTTCCGTCCAGCAAGAATTTGTTGGACCCCAAAATGTTTTGCAACTTAAATCACAATTGCGGATTTTCTAAGCTTGTTTCTAATCTTCATTCTATTGCTGATAGTTTGATAGATTCTAGGTTGATAATTTTAATTATTTATTGTTGTTAGTAGGTATTATATTTTTACTTATACAATGGTGATCACTTACCAATTTACATAACTAATTAGCCTTTTAATTTCAAGAAAAATTGTATTCTGATGATAAATTAGAATATAATTTATTAAAGTCGAGTATTATCGTACGAATTTGCTCGGAGGACTCAAAAATTTGAAATACCCGTAACTTTGTAGGAAGTAAAATTAAAATTAAGGAACAGAAAGCTCCAATGTTTGCCATCAATTTCACCCAAAATTTTAAAATGGGAGTGAAAATCGAAAAGCATAATATCTAAAGCCCTCCACCAAAGATTTTGCGAATAATTTCGCTAATACGGTTGAAGTTCAAACGAGAAAAATGGAATCCCATTTAAGTAAGTATAGCTCATTATGTAGTAGGTATATAATTATGTTTCTACATTTTTTGTTATAAACTATTACTTACACTAAATAAATAATAAAATTTTCTAATACAGGGTGTATCATAAGTCTCTTAACATTTGAGAAGCCCACTGCTTCCGTGCGAATGGGGATATCGGGGTGGGGAAGGTATCAAACGCGAGATCGGCTAATAGGAATAGGAATTTAGTACCATGGCATCATTCACCCAAGCTCAACGTGGGCTTTACGTTCGCGAGTACTATCGAAACAACGATTCTGCGACCAAAGCTAGACTGGAATGACACTAAATTGAAGCATCAAAAGCCCTTACACTCACCGAAAGTTATTGTATGGGCGGCATTATCAGCGAGAGAAATCATTGATCCATATTTTTATGAAGATCAGAGAAGCCGTCCTCTTACTGTCAATACAGAGCGATACATTGCGATGTTATAGAAGTGTCTTGCACAAGCGTTACAGAACTTCTCAGGCTACAATCAACCCTAATAGCACATAATGTAACGACAGGACTTTTGCAACCTTATATTTGACTTGGCAAGGCCAAATCACACCTCCAACGACTAATAGCGGCAATTTTTTTACCAAAAACTGATATCCAAAAGAGGTGACATTAATTGGCCACCCCGCAGTCCGAATTTGTCCCCAATGGACTTTTTCCTTTGAGGATACCTTAAAAGTAAAGTTAACATCAGCAACCCAGAGACTTATAGAAGAATTAAAAGAAAAGATATGCAACGAAATCTAAAACATTTCAATTTTCAATCAAAAAACGAAACCCTCATTTGTGCACTTGAAAATACAATAAACAGTTCTTGATTAATACTGCTTGTTTATTTTTAATGGCCGGTAAATGACGTCATGGAAATTTTACAGGCTAAATTCCTATTAGCCGCTCTCGCGTTTGATACCCCCCCCCCATACCCTCTCCCGTTCGGAAAACAGCGAGCTTCTCGAATGTTAAGAGACTTATGGTCCATCCTGTAGTTTCTTTATATCAAATTTTATTATTACAAAAATAATGAAAAGCATGAGTAATTATTTACTATATAATTAATAAGTATTAATCATTTAGTATATTTGATACATTAGAACATTAGATCATCATTTTTATGAACTTTGAATTATGATTCTTCTTTGTATTTTCTTATCTTATTTATATTATCTAAAACAATACGAAAATTGAATTTAATTGTTTTATATGTAGTATATTCAATAAATACCTATATGTTACGTAGTAGTATATATTATAGTTACTATATCAAGGTTTGGTAGCGCAGCTAAGTTCTATTTTTTGCCCTACTTATGTTTTCCTGATATAATGTACGTGGTCAACTTTTGCCCTTTTGAATTACTTTGTTAAACTACATATTTACTCTTCACAAATATCCTGAACGGACCGACAACAAAACCTGAGCAAAATAATAGACTTTTATGAAACCCACCATGAGAAATTACAACAAAAGTAACACATAAAATTGTTAAATCTTACCCTAAAAATTACGAAGTGCACTTGTAGCAATAAATTTTGCAATATTAGAAAAATAATAATAATAAAAACAATTAATAATAAAAAAAGAAATTGCTCAAGATACCATTCTACCAAATGGAAATAGTAATATAAAAAAATATGTAACCGATAAAGATGATTTTTAAGTACAAAGTGCTATTGAGAAATTGTTATTAGCAGAATATGTGTAGTATTTTAATTTTATTGATAAAAGAAAAAGTTGTTTCTAAAATTTTTTTTAAATTTATCTTTCTGTAGTTATTGAGATAACTGCCTAATGGCTTAGGTTTGGTTAGTAGGTGTATTTTGACTTGCTTTTTAGTTATCTGTACAAAATAAATCTTGCACACGTCATGTAACAATAAAGCATTATAAATCAGTGCCGGATTAAACCAGTGCGGGGCCCGTAGTAAATGTTGTCAAGGGGCCCTCCAATTTTATTTAAAGACTTTTGTTTACCTTTTCCTGATTAAAAAGCAATTTTTAGGTTTTTAATTTAGACTCCCTTATTCATCATCATCTGCAGGTTTTAGTCGCTCATATTAAGACATATTAGTAAGATTTGAGGAAGTGAAAGAATTTACATACATTGGAAGTATGACAACAAAAAGCAAAGGAAGTAATAATGAAATAAAAGCTAGAATAGAGGCGGGTTCCAGAAGCGAAGAAAAAGAACTTATCTGGTGACAAACGTCTCTTTCTACTCGACATACGATGGCTGGCTTCTACTATACTACACCGGAAGTACTTGAACAACTTCTGTGAACACAAAACACTGGTGCAGATGCAAATGTTGATGGAGATGTTACGCAATGCTGAACCATCCAGATGACGAAAGAATTCCCCATGTGATCATCCAAAACAACAACAATAGGACATTACCAACTGGATAGGCTATTCTAGAAAAATTCCTAAAAATACTAAAAGTAGTTAAGTATTATTTTAAATACTATATAATTACATAATAATATATTTTAGATAAAAATATACTAGTAGAGGAGAAGGTAGTAATATGGAACCAGCATTTAATATGGACGACCCTAATTACAACGAACCTATTCATTCCCCCTGCCCAAAAATCACAAAATAAATGTTAACCGATACTAAAAGGGTGAAGTAAACTGAAACAGTGTACCCACACTTGTTTATAGGGCTCGTCTAACAAGTTTTAGTTTAGCCACAGTTTCAATGATTTGTGCGTGTATAAGTTGTGATCGTTTTATTTGTGTTAAATAAACATTTTCAGTTAAAGAAAGAATGAAATCGAAGTATAAAAGATTGTTTTAGACTACAGTGATGGTAAGCTCAGTTGATTTTAAATAATTTTGAAGTAAATTTGAAAATAATTAAAAATTAAGTTGCTTTTATTATGGTCCACATTGGTGCTTTTATTATGGAACCGCATTTATCCATAGCAATTAACTTTTGATAATAAATAAATAAAAAATTTTAAAATATATCGAATTATGAATAAATAAATTGAATTCTTAAGAAAAATATGTTGAATTTTATGTTAAAAAATATATGAGCATTTTACGAGGGCAAGGCGTGAAGGCCAACTATACTGTAAGCATTAAAACACATAAAATTGGAACATTTAGAATATTTTTTTCAGCTAGGGTTAGTCATTGTATCCAACCACAAAGGTTAGATACATCTATGAACTCATTTATTTTTATATTATATTATATTTCCCCCGGTCCATATTAAATACACCTGTGTCCCATATTAAAGGCATAAAAAAAATACCTTGTCAATTTTCATATTTTAAATTAAACGTTTTATTTAGAAAAATATCTGTTTTATTACTTTGCAATCTTCATAATGTGATAGGTTATTAGTGTAGGATTCAGTACATATCATTACTTTTCATTTTTTTTACTAAATTGTAGAGTTAATCGAAAAAAACAATAGGCGGTTCCATATTACTACCTTCTCCTCTATCTATTAATAATTTAAGAATATTATTTTTTGTAACTTTAAAATAAACTTGGTGCATTGGCAAAAAAGCCATTGTTTAAACTAATTATCTCGATGATGTGATGACTAACTATGATCTTTGGAATATTCCGGTAGATAATTTTATGCTTTACCAAAAAAGTTCTCTTCTGGTTTTGGTTATCTCACTGAGTTTTTTCAGCCTAAGTGATTAAAGGTAAATACGTATCTACAATTTCGTTTATTAAATTTTAAGTTAATTTATAAACAAAAAATGTATTGCCCAATTATAAATTATGTAAAAAGTAATGCTACTTAAAAAATATGTAATTATTATTTAATTTTGTTCTAAGATTTTATTTAAATTTCTATAAATTAATAAAGAAAAGTTTGTACAAATAAAAATTTCTAGATATACAAATATTGGTTACACTGTTCTACTTTTTTCCTTAATCTATTATATGCAAGATGTCGCCACAAGTAACTTACTATGAAATTATACGAGGAAATAACAGCTGAAAATGGAGCGAAAATGCAATACAATATTGGTTTAAACATAAACATAAATATTCTATATCATCAGGCAATATTGAATCACCAACTACATTAGAATTTCCAAAAATGTACAAACGTTTTAGAAATATCCCTAGCATATAATGCAAACCAATTACGTAATTTGGAAATTATAGAGAACTTTAGACTATTTTTTATTGTTTGAAAGCAATGGGGTCGCAACTTAATGGAAAAACAAATACCTACTCTGTGACACTGTAATCTCACCCAAACCCTTTCTATAATAATGGATAGTATCAAATATTGAATTCCATTACCTGAACATGAATCCATTGATTAAAAAGGGTTAACTTGAATCCAAATTTACATATAAGTATACAAGGAGCTATTATATTATAATTTTACAAAATTAAAATATTTATTAAAACAAAGTTAAATTAATGGTTAATTACTTACACATGTTTCAATTTTGTTAAACTTTCTCAGATATGTAACCGACTTAAACGGTAAATGCATGCAAAAATTAAGAAATAGTTAGCCAATGTTAATTTGATATTTTCTGCATATTAATTCTATTTGAGGAATTTAACAAAAATCATTATTTTGTTATTAGATATTTATTATTTTAAATCTCGCATAATAGTATATTCATTGTGGAATAAATATAAAATGGGGGATTTAGCTATTAGAATCCAACCATGCTATTATGTATATTGTATATTATAATGTTGCATGCAATTTTTTAAACAAATTAAATATTTTATTAGTTTGATTTTTCTTATGTTACAGCATTTAAATATTTTCTAGCGATGTGGCTCAAAAATTATTGCTTTTTTCATCTCAGGGAATAATTTTGGAGAAAGATCTAAAAGTAAAAACCGTAACTTGGATGGAGAAAAAATTAATTAAAATCTAAGCTTTAAACTCTGAATTAGTTCACACAATGAAATTTTTATTACATTATAATATACAATTTTAACTTTTACCTCTACCCTACAGGTATCGCACCTCGTTGCTTATAGGCCTTTATAACTTGAGCTAATTAATTTATTGGGCGTTATATGAATATCAATTATCTGACAGTGTTCAAAATTTATAGCAGTATCACTATAAGCTTCCCAATTTTCTGAACTCATTTTTTGTCGAAATGACGCCTAATGATTAAAATTATTTATTACACGTACCCCTAAAATAAGAACTCATTCCAAGTATCTTATCTATATAATAATTATTCGAAAGAATTGGAAAGCAATACATCAATTTATTAAGATTTCTATTCTTTATTGGTTATCTTGGTGCGTAGCAATTAAATCAGGACATGAAGCATTCATATTCTTTATAAATAATTTGCCTTCAAGTTATTTATTTATTTAAAATATTATCATTCGCAGTCGTTCTCTTATTAGCGATTGTGCTGTGTTCTCGCTCTTCAGAATGTGATATACTCAGCGTTCTCAACGTCCATCCATATAATAACGCCACACAAACAAATCGCTAGACCTAAAAACGCTAGTTTGTATTTATTCACATGTCTGTCTGTTAGTAATGCGATAAGTCACGTATAAATAGCACAGTTGGAAAGATGCCAAGCGTATTCTCTTTACATTATTTTCACAAGAAATTCCGTCGGAAGAGTTAATCTAGCTGGCAGAGAAATTTGTGCTGTTGAAATAGCGTCGTATTAAACAGGCGCTTTTTTGCACTTCTTTATTAATAAAATAATTATAAAGTTCTTCTAATAAAAAAAAACGAGCAGATGTTTATTTCGATTTAAGCATACCTTTTTGCGTTGTCTGATAGTATCTAAAAGGGTTTTTCTACCCCAAGTATTTTCGAGATATTTAAATGTTTCCTTTGAGACATTAAGAAAAGAAGTTACAAAATTCAAATATAAAAGATTCTTGAAACGACAACAAATCTCATAAATTAGTTATAAAATAATACATCAGGCAAAAGCGGCGGCAGAACAAAATATTACAGATCGGGGAATAATAAAATCCGCACTCTAACAAGTGTTACAATAAACTGTAACCACTACACATAAGTGGAATATTATTAAATGTAGTAGGTCCAACCTAAAAGTGATTTTTGAATGTAAGACCTAGAGCAATAGTAAATTGCAACCATTGTCTTAATCACTGGACGCTAATATTATACATATTTTATTAATCCATCAATGAATTTTGGAAATAAAAATGTATACAGAATTTGATGGGCAAATTTTTGCTCACCTTTTTCGTCTAGTAACTATTGAGCTCAAGTAATAATAATAACTTTATGTATAAACAACAGATACAAAGAAAACAAAGTACAAAATATTATAGGATATTATATAGCAAAGTTGATTTTCAATTATACCCTATCAACTCCTCCTTAGAGCAGCCATCAGAAAATCTTTAATTCTCCGCTTGAAAATAAACCCTGATCCGGACGGTAGAAAGGTCCAAAGTGCTATTATATTATGACAAAAAATCCACGATCTGGAATGGGCGATGTAAAAATTGCTTGTATATGGCTAAATAAACTTAAATAGATAGATGCTTTTATTTTCAATACAACACTATCACAAAACCTCAAATATCGGGGTTTGCCCCCAATTCGAAATTCAGTGCAAAGTAGTCTCGAAAATATAAATTTGGCGTTTTTCATTGAGGTTTTGTAGTTATCTATATTGTCATCTTCTAAAATCACCCCTTAATTTCCACTATTAAATTTTTTTTATAAAGTTGATGTGTGGGGTAAAATTTCTTGAAATTCTAAAATAGAGATTTTAATCTTATGAAATTTATTAATAAATAGGTTGTCATTTTGGTCAATATTAAATTGTTGTAAATAAAAGTTAGTTTGAAGTGAACAGATGATTCCTACGTTTTAAGTTGTAATTTTGTAATTACTATAAAATTTAAGCATTTTTTCATTAGAGAGAAGTGGCACTTTTGTATGACAAATTGAAAATATGTTTCTAAAACTTTCCGTTTAGAAAATTACTGTACCTACAATTTGCTTTTTAATTCCTTTTGTCACAATAATTCTTTTTACTAAAATATAAATGTAACCCACTGTCCCAAAAATTATGAGAATGACTTTCTAATATTTAGAACCTGTACCGCGATCTGTTAGCTACTAATTGAGTTTGTAGTGTGAACCTACCCTAACAAGCTTTACAAGTTTCATGACATTTCCTTCAGTGTGAGTCAACATACTATAACAACGAAAAATATATAAAGAACAAAGAACAAAGAATCAATATTAAATATTTGTTTTAAACTTGGTAAAAATGCTGCTCAAACGTATGATTTGCTTAAAATCGCACATGGTGATAATTGTTTGTCAAAAACACAAGTTTTTAGATTTCAAAAACTATTCATAGGAGGCATAAGTGATGATGGACGTCCAGGTCGACCATCTGAAGCAATTGCTGAAGAAAACATAGAAAATGCGCGTGATTTCGAGAACATTTCTAAGAAATACATAGTGAGATTCATGGAGCTTGGAATACCGAAAACAACAGTTCGTCCTGAATATCGGGTCCAGGCAGTTGGAAAGTACTGCATGTTAATGCACCTTCACATCGTTCAATAACTATCACTGATTTTTTGAGTAAAAATCAAATTTTTTTGCTTAATCATTCACCATGTTCCCTGATTTAGCTCCATGCTACTACTTTCTATTCCCTAAATTTCATTTGACTATAAAGGGAAACCGTTTTGCATCAGTTGAAGACATTCAAAAGGCAACGACCGCCATATTCAACAACATTCCAGTAATTGACATAAAAAAGTTATTTGATACACTTTTTCAACGTGGAAATTCTAATAAATATAATAATTTTTGTCAACATTAATAATAATTAATTATTTGTGTTTCTTTTTTTATCTATACTCATTATTTTTGGGACAGACAGAGGTGTAAAATATAAAGAGGTAGGCAACGTTCAGTTATTCATTATTTCATTCGTCCTTTTAAATTTCTGTTACGCATTGAACATTAAAGCTTGCTTTCGATGTCAAATGTTTAGTCTATAAATAATTTATAATATTTTAATATAGGTAACTATAAATGTAACACTGAAGCAATCAATGCAAATTTAACTTTGTTTATTATGATCATCTTCCTGTTTTATTTACAATTTTATTTATTCCATATTTTTAATTTAATTTTAGCGTAGGTTTTCCGTAACTAGTTATGAAATATTTAAAATTGGTTAATTATTAATTCGTGAAAATAAATTATTACATAAACTGGAAAGCTTCTCTTCAGATTGCGATAGCATCTAGGTCTTTATCTTGGGCAATGCTCTTATTAGGGGTTGCGTCACAGAGTGCAGTTTTTGTGTTTCAATATATTTCCTGCTGTATTATGAATTTCACACTATATGATTTCTCATATGACTTAGTCATAAGAAAAATCATGGCTAAAGTCATACCATCATAACAGCCAATCATAAAAGCCATAACTTCTACAATATCAAAAATCATATAGTCTGAACCTAAAAATATTTCTCATATGAGAAGTCACATGACAAGTCATATGAGAAATCATATAGTGTGAACTGGCTTTAACACTTTATTAGTATCTTATTATCATAATTAATTTTTAGGTCAGGATTAAAATTTAATGGAAATCATTTAAATTTCGGAAAAGTAACGAAGTTTTCTGAAGACAAACCATAGAAAACAGAATATTACTGCTTATTTGCATGAAATCAGGTAAAGAAGCTAACTACTATACTAGTAATCAGTCTAGTACAGTGTAATCAACCAGTTCAGACAAAATACGTACCTACAATTATGTTGTGAATGCCGGTTATATCTGAGCGTTGAGCTTTAAAATTGACTGGAAGAAAGTATTAAATATTGATAATGTTATGTACCTTCTAAATTTATCGACAATATTACAATTTTGTTTAAATATTTAAAATATTTCTAAAATATATAGATGCCTTCCTTTGACAAAGTTCAAAGGCAAGCTCAAGTTTCAGAATGTTTCTTTGTAATAAATAAGTTTTAGATTAAAATCAGTTGCACGACTGATTGTCACTTTTCATTATATCTATTTATTATACATAATTTTGTTTTCCAAAAGGCATTAAAGCAAAGTATGCAATTCTGGTGCTTTTTAAGAGTAAAAATAAGAAATTAATTGTTTGAAATTTAAATCACAATTTGAATTAATTTTCGACGATGAAAGAAAAACATGAAATTTTGTGCGGAGTCAAGGACTTTTTGTGACTCATATATATTAATCTTGTCTGACTTCTTTCAATCGTCCGCCATATTACAGACTCGCCACAAAAAGTAATAGTTTTCTTCTATTTCAAATTACTAGATATGTTTATATTCTTATACTATCATAATTAATAATAATAATTATTATATTATCAATTCACTGAGAA
Organism: Rhagonycha lutea; assembly: GCA_958510855.1. Taxonomy (NCBI): domain Eukaryota; kingdom Metazoa; phylum Arthropoda; class Insecta; order Coleoptera; family Cantharidae; genus Rhagonycha; species Rhagonycha lutea. Next base: position 12,021,556 of record OY294040.1, on the reverse strand, counting down.
TATATTATTATATTATACGCAACAACTCTGTTAATATTGCACAAACTAACAAAGCACCTGTTGATTTTATATTTCTAATTTTCTTTTAATTGCAGAGGGAACTGAATAACTCAATAAGTTTTGGACAACCAACGAAAAAAAGGCTATGCGCATTGTAGGATTTCAAGAGGTGACACGTAATTTGCAAACTTTTATGCTTTTAAATGTATACGATAAAAAAAACTTTGAAAGTTAAAATTTTCTAGTGTAAGGTAAATATCTAATTAGGTACCTATAAATTCGAACATGATTCTCGATAAAAAAAAAGATGAATAATGAATAGAAATCAAAAAAAGTAATTACTCAACAAACTTTTGTTTAACGCTAGATCACTAATCATATTTTCGAATTACACTATCACTAGTAACCATTAGCTCACAGACGAACAAAATAAAACTTCAAACTTTTTTTTTATTCATAATTTTTATTAGTTAAAAAACATATTATGCGAAAGAATATTTATTAAACTTCATGAATAACCACGAAATAACGAAAAACTTATTCTATGCACTTATTACAGCCTGGAATTGTGTGTTTTCCACAAATAGGTTTTCCACAGGAGTAACATGATAATTTCGTCATCCTGCGCTTCTGCTAAGGACAAAACGCTCAAATTTTGCGTTTATTTATTATCGAATATTCGTCTGAAAGACGAAAATTTTGCTGAATCTCAGGATTTGATTAACGTGCATATACAATGAGTACACGGGGGTCACTAATTAGCTTAATTAATTAGTATGTGAGACGAATGGTTAGTGATTTAGGGTTAAAATAGAAGTACCACTTCAGCCAGTTCACAATCAAATCAAAATACGATGAAATTAACCTACTTTAATATAACTAAAGAAATCTCAAACACCCTAGATCACTAATTATTCGTTCAGACGGAATTTCACGAATTCTATAAAAAAATTCTTGAAAAATTCTTAAATTACAATGTATTCTGTTATTTACTCGACTATTATTTAAGATATTTAATAAATCATATGATTCGCGAATTTTCTATTAAGCATAAATTGTTAATGATCATTAATTTTCAGTGTGTCGAAAGTATAGCGCTCAATACTATATTATATTATACAAAATAATAATTTTATAATCCAATGAGACGTTGAAAATAACACGTAGACATAAAAAGCTGAAAATATTAGTGTCAAAAAACTACAATGACCCAGAAACAGAAAATATTTACCGGGAAATTGTGCAGTAATATTCCATTTAAGTGATGAATAAATCAGGAACCACAAAATTTTTATGTGAGGATGCTTTAAAACAAAACTAAAAACAACAAAAACTCGACTTCCGTTTGACATTTCAATTGGAATTAATCTATCAACATCGAGGTTTTTAAATATAAATACTAACTTTGGTTTTGAAATTATATTATTTATTATAATTTAATGATTTAGTAATATTTTTTCTGGACTTTAATTTTAAGTAATTACAAAATTAATAAATTATTTATTATTATATTGGATAAAAACTTATCCTTAATATAAAATATTATTAATTAATGGCGTGAAGTGATAAGTATGACCAATTTTTTTAAAACAAATTTTTGGGAGCGATGAAAGATTTTTGAGGTAACCTTGAACAATGACTGGGCTAGCATCGATCAAATCATTAATCATTTTTGTACAAGACAATTCTGTGCACGTACATAATCATAATTTTATGATATCCAGACATTTGGTACCCGGACGTTTGGTCCAGGACGATTGATCACTAGGGGATTCCATTTCCTATTAGACTGTAAGTGCGATACTCGATACATAGCTAGAAAGTAGCACACTTTACTGAGTTGGACGGCCCTACGGGATATTTTTAATTAGTACAGCGTTAGTCAAAAGGGCTCGGATTGTTTGGAACGGAGGGAACCGAAGCGGAGAACGCGGAGAGTCGGTTTTGACAACGCAACCACGTCACATCTCGGATCCATAAAAACAGAAAGATCCATTCCGTTCCCCGTAGCACACTTTGCCGAGTAAGACTGGTCTAGAGGATGTATTAAGCCCCTATTTAAGGGAGCAATCCCTTAAGCCTTAATCCTTGATCTGAAAAAGAGTGACCGTAGGAAGAATTTACATACGACTTGTTCAGTTATATTAATTCTCATATAAAAATTATTGATGTGATACAGAGTGTTCAATATATCAATCACATCATGGATTAGAATTCTGTCTCACTTGAGTAATTAATTTTTTTAATAAATAAAATTATAATTTATAATTTTCGCTTATAATTTTGAATATTGAATCGTCCTGGGATCAATCGTCTGGGGACCAAACATCCTAGAATCAAAATAGGTAATTTGATAATTTATTGACAATTCCACCAGAAATGTACACAGCTCAATTACACCCCCAATTATAGTCGGCAATGAAACCTCGCTTAATGTGGATCACTCGAACAAAATAACCCCAGCTAGCCTTAAGTCAAGTTTGCACGTTTGAGGCCACAATATCTGCAGGTCGTAGATTCAAAGATAGTAAATCAGTCAAAGATCTCAATAAATCAGAGGGTAGTTTATTCAGACTAAACAAAATCAAAAATGGAGCAATTCTGATACTTTCTGACACAAATGTCAAGCAATATGCAATATGGTGTGTAAAATGTACCAACGACAAATAAAAAATATTATTTACTCTCAAAAACTCAGCTATATTTTTATTTGTCGTTTTGTTTATGTAAATCGTGTAAACACAATAAATAAAATTTTGTACAATAATGTTTTGATATAAAAGTTCAAATTCCTTATTTGAAACGATAATTTGATGCAAAACACAATTTGTGAAACACCCCGTACATCGGCAATGGTCGAAAATGATATGCAACCCTATTATCAAGATGGCTTCTAACTTCAACGGATGCAGTAGCTTGACTTCTGAAGATGTCCAAATTTGTAGTGCTATCCAAAAATAAGTGACTTGAAAGTGAAAAATTCCTTCAGTGGCGCATTTAAATCTAGAGGATTGATTTAAATAAGTGTCTTCGACCTTCAGAACAATACAGTAGCTAAAACGTGTAATTTTCTCATTAACCTCAAAATCAAAATGTGATGATTTTAAATCGACGAAATTTCTAGTCATCTAATACAATAATGCCTGTTTTCACCAACAATTTATTTAAGATATTCCTAGTAAAGAATTACTTAGCTAGGATTCCATAAATTTGATTGGTCAAATTTGACATATGAATTTTTTATGTCAATACTATGTCAAATTTCACCAATCACATTTATGGAATCCTATCTAAGTAATTCTTTACTAGGAAATTCTTAAATAAATTGTTTGTGAAAACAGGCATCAGTGATGTAAAACTCGTTCGTATACCAAATTAACCATTAATTTAAACTTGCACACGTTATTTCAGGTTTAACGATTCCAAAATGTGCAATTTCAATATCACAATCGAAATTTGTTCGCGATCGACAAAAATTGTGAAAATTTCGTTTCCACAAAAACAAAACGTTCCAAAATACGCACGTTTTATTTATAATATCGATATAATTGCTTTTGTGACTCAAAAGCTTACTAAATTGTCTTTTTGGGAATAATTGCAATTAAAATGGTCGCAAGTATCAACGTGTTCCCAAGACGGCTCGTACAAGACAATCTCGTCGGAAACGAACTTATCAAAATTATCCATACCACCATAAACATCCAAAATCCAACACAAAAATCGTATGTGGTGATTTCCTGGCGCCGTTTATTCAAATGACAAAAATTTTCTAATTTCAGGTAAACAATCACTGCACCTGTGTAAATACACTACAAATTCATACGAAGCACATCACATTTTCAAGGAAATCAAATTTGTTCAGTTTTCTGTGTTAAAAGTTACAAAATTATTGCTCATTATCTAAAATTGCTTCCACATTAGATGTCTCACAAAATGACAAAATTCTAACTTTAAAGAAAATCTCTAACTGGCATCTTTGACTGACTTTATCACACTTCAATATATTAAATATATTTTTAGACCAGCAGTCTGGCGTAAATCAAACACGGATAGACTACAGAGCGAGAAACCGCGGTTCTAATCTGATTGCGTCGGATATGTGCTGTGATCTAAAAAGTTCAAAATCGATCTGTGGACTATGGGGAAGGCAACGGGAAACCACCCCATTAACATTTCCCTAATAAAGTCTTCTTGGTTTAGCCAAGAGGATCGCTAACATCCGAAATCGGATAGGCACCTGAAGAAGAAGAATAATATTTTGATTAATATTTCACTTTTTTTTCAAAAATTATAGATGTTTTGGCATTAGGTCTATTAGAAGCATTACAATAATAAAGTAAAACTTACACCGATATACCTCTATTTACATGAAATAATGAGTTTCTCTACTTCTACATTATTTGTATACTGTAAAACAATTTTTATTCAATATGAATGTTAACATAAATTTGAAGCAATATAAAAATGTAAATTTAAATTGCGTCATTAAAATCTTTAACTTTTTGTTTACCTTGTCAATCTAATTTTGTGGATATAAAAATACCAGCCTAAAAACTTATATATTTTACAAGATAATCATTTATATTATTTATAGGGTAGTTGATAAAAACTAAATTAAAAACTTCCTACTCATACAAATTTAGTGTCATTTTATGTAAAACAGAGTCAAGTTATTTAGCGGGTTTCTATTTCGTGAGCGGCTGTACAAATTTCGTCCTCTCTTTGATATTGGATTGTACAGACCATTGCTGAATCAATATGTAACATTTTAAATGCAAACATACGACCACCGTCAGTTCATCTATACAATTTACTCACATTGATTGTATTTTCTCCGTGTTAAAATCATAAATCCATTAAATGATGAAAAGCTCGCTATTTTATTATTAATCCAGGTAGTAGAAACATCAACACAAAATAAGTAAGGCAAGAAGGATAGAGTATTTGAAATATAATTATATCTTTTTCAGAAAATCGAAAAATACTTTTGAAAATCTTGGCCTTTCGAAGTCTTATCTCACATGAAATACTATTTCATAAGTTTTAAAATTACCCAACTCTGAGAACTGTACCTCAATTAAGGATTGAGTAAATGTACATTCACATCTTCAAAAATATCATGCCAGTTGTTATCCCTTCAGGACCTCACTTACAGGAATCAAATATAATTTCTCCGTATGTTTGCCTTATGTTTGTACGGTAACGTAAATTAGGATCTAGAGACATTAATAGGATCAAATTGCCTCTTATTGATATAAATAATTAAACATGTGTAAGAATATCTTAAAATAAGAGATATTTTAAAACGTAATTAAAAAATTTTTAATTAAAGCAGAAATATTCAAATGTTTAACAACAGCAACATTTAAAATTTAAAAATACGTAGTACGAAACATATAACATTTAAAAGAACTACAGAAAAGCCTTCAGGTGAATTTGTCATACTTTCGTAATACACAGAACATCAAAAGCAAAACATTGAAATCTAAAGAAACTGTTTTTGACAATCTTTATGTAAAACAGTCAAAGAATACATCAAATTAATAGTAAGTGAATAAATTTGACACAATAAGATTATTATAATGTTAATAAGTTCTTTAATATTTACGATATAAATCTTTTTCACGCAAGAGTTAGCTCAGTCTAAGTGATGTAAAAATGTCAAATCTGGATTTCCATCTTGGACAACAGATGCCTTTTTTAGAGGACGCTCGCACAATCTCCATTGTGATGATGATTCTAATTATTTATTACCTAAAGCTTACCTCGAATTTATATTTTAGCCGCTGTCTTGCTAATTCAAGTTACTTTAAATATCTAGAAAATTCTGATACTATTTATTTTTAGGTTATCAAGCATTTCTTTATGAATTTTTAAAATAGATATCTTTTTTGAAATTGTTTTGAATTTCGTTTGGTATCATGCGGTTTAACAGATGCAGGAAGGTAGGTAAATCTTTTACATAATAATAAATTTGTTTAACAATTATTATTAATGGTTAGAGTAATCAATGATGCAGCTTACATTGCAATTGTTAGGGATATAATTTAGATTGTGCCCTACATAAATTAATAAATCACAACAACTACTCTGCAAATTTTATGAAATGGACTCTAGGATATGTTACGTCGAGTCGTTGCGCCAATAATGGCCAAGCAATATATTTTAGTTAAATTTTGTTAACTTTGTAATTGTAATTTACACATTTGGACACATCAGTAAAATTTAACAAAGGCAAACGAATAAATAATAGCTACTGTAACCTAATAAACTTTAATCTAATTTTTACCTATGGTACAATTTTAATATTATGAATTTAAATTTGATACTGACACAAAATCACTCATTCATTAAGAATAGTTACGGTTAAATTAAAGAAAATCTGTCAAGTAAAATTACACATCTGTAATACTGCAAATTACAGTTCAGAATTATATCTGCATACGCCCATTTTATTGGACGACGTGACTATAATAAATTCAGTACGAGCAACTCGATGTATGAAAATAACAATTTAAAGAAATATTAAAAATGTTTCAGGTATGTCGCGTTTTCAATGTAGTTCATGAATATTGCACCGGAAACTTTTACAGACACAAAATTGGCAAATTTTGTGTGATGCAAAATGAAATAACGCGGTTACGAGATAATATCATCTAACATTATTCGAGTATTACATAAATCTATTCAGTATTCAGTGTATTCAAATCATAAATTTATAATCGAGACAGAGAAATTTTATCAAACTTGATGTTAGATTAACGCGTCAATTATTAACTTTACCAAGTTGTTAGTTCAAGTTACATAGTTAAAAATTATAATTTAACAAAAAACAAACTAGTTGTTGTTTCGGAAATAATATATTTATAAATATGACACAAAGTTCGTTAATAATGTCATGAAAATTATAATAGACACAACTGTTGAGGTGCGACGAGGTATCTGGGCTCTTCGAAATGGAATAATTTGGGTATGATAGAAACACCGCGAGTATTTTGGAAACAAACAGAAAATTATTCTTTGAGAAGAATGTCGACCTCTATTAGTGCGACCGATGGCAAAACGTAGAGAAATTATTACGGGACCTTTACGCCGCTCGTTCACCCTGATGGCCAGCAAATAAAGGTGCCGAATGCTCAAGTCGAGAAGGAAGGGTTTGCTAGATGTTCCTAACAAGGGAACGCTGGTTACGCGTGACCAATTTTATATTTTATATAACCAATATTTGTTTTTTTTAACCAGAATTTCTTGGCTCGGTCTTCCAGTAGACATCCACACACTGTTGGTGATACCGGAGGTAGTGTAAGGGACCTAAAAGGTCTCCTCCTCTACATCTCATCTAGCATCTCAGTATGGAAGGGGTTCAATAGACCTATAGTATCAGTGCTGGTGGATTAATGGAACCACACTCGTTGAACCGTTTACCATGTTTTTTTACCGCCCAATACTGAGATATCGCTTATCGGTTGATGTTAGTTTGGTGTTTTTAATGCAAACGTTTCGATTTTAAAGAATTAATTCTTTAATCCTTCACTTTTACCTTCTGCTGGAATCTTACAAAATTAATTAATTAATCAATCAATCAACTAAAACAACATAATTGTTTCTTGAAGAGTGATCACCACTTTTTACCAACGTATAACATATTTTATGCAAATTGTAAGTACCTATTATTTTGTGTATACTATGTTATGTTCATGATATTTGATTATGTAGTTTTTAAGTGATTTGAATTACGTCATTTGGATTTGATTAATATTTTAAGGGTTTCAAATTCACATAATGTATTTAACGTAACGTAACCACATCGTATTTCGTAAATTTGGTTTTACTGATTAATTTTAGTAGCTTAGTTTGCTGAAATGTATTGTCGTTTTAATTTGTAATCTTGAAAGTTTTGTAAAGTAATATCAATTTATTGCTGTGATTTTTAAGATTGGAATGTAATAGTTAATTTTCTGAAAATTTGTGGTTAATTTAATTTATAAAGCTTTGAAAGCTCTCAAATTGTAAATCAATTGTTTATTTTATTTAAATTTTAATATAATATATAAGGCCCATTTACATCACTTACACTTAAATTCTTAAGTTATCCATAATCATTTAAATATCATTACCGGCCTTTAGCAACCAAAAAGCGGCACTTAAGTAGCACTTAAACATTTTTATAGAAGGCTTACTTAGGGCCGATCTATTCATCTCTTCGTAAAGTAGCTATTAGCGTTACGGGTAAGGTAGCAGTTCGTAAACGTTTATTCACATCCCAATAGCCACTATTGCCTTGAAAATATGGGTTACGGCTAACATAAATATAAAAGCCGCTTGAAGCGGCAAATATGTTTTACAAATCAGATTTTAACTTAAAATTTCTAGAATTGTGAGTGTTGTATTTATGAGAAATTTAATTTTTGATAAATAATTGATCAAATCGAATCTTTTAGATGATATTAATTTTATCCAAGACGAAAACAGAGTTCAGTAATAGGATAATTTAAATTGTCGGGACTGTAAAAATGTAATCACTTTTTTAACAAAGTGATTTAACAAAAGTTTTGTTGTTTAATTATGATTTCTTTAAAATACACTTTACTCCTTTGGATAAGTAAACTGTTAAAATGTACAAATTGCACATATGACCATATGAGGGATGCTCGGGGTTGAAATCGAGGAGATTGTGGGAGGGTAGTTTCTTGCATTTCTAATGACCTGGACCAAAACTATTTTATCTCTTTCTCTCATAACAATATATTATAGCGCTATCCTACTCTGTCATATACTAACTAGAAGAAAACATCGATCCTGTTTAGTAAGTTCGCAATACCTAAGAACAAGATACGACAAGATGAATATACCCACATTTTTTGCAGGGTACTTGTAAACTTATTTGGCTCGTAATTACGATGCGCTTTGCGAAGAGATGAATAGATCGGCCCTTAGAGTGTAAGTGATGCAAACGGATACTAGTAATCTATTTTGTATACCTAATTATATTGGTAGTGAATTTGTAATTTAATTAATATACAATTTTATCCAAATCAATTAATCTGCTTTAAACGAATTTTATTTACATATCGACTAAGGTTTTAATTTTAATTTTAAGTTTATATGAATGATAATAATTTACCCAGGTTTTACATATGAACAGTTTTGTTTTAGTACTTTTCTCCATTCTAAATTTGTGTGTGACATTCTTCGTAATTTCACACTTATTTCGTTAGTTTGAATTTCCCGTCCCGCTTATATTTTAAGCTTTCGGTCTAGCATTTAGACCTTCGTCAGAAAATTACAAATTTTAAATATTTTCAATTAGATTATTATTACCTATCTTTAATCAAGTTTGAAACCGCGTAATTCGCAATTTTACGATTAAGTATAATTTATTTAGATTATTTCCTTTTATTCGAGATTATTATTTAACTATACAGCAAGAACATTAAAAACGCACATTTGAGTTAGTATTTATTTAGAAAATAGGAAATATTTTTTATTGATTTTAATATTATATCCATAACATTTAAAATTAATTTGTTTACAGTCGTTAAGGGAGATACTAAAAAAAAGTTACGTATTCGGGCATTAATTTGAATAGTAGGTAAACAATATTAATTTTTAATCCAACTTTAAACAAAATTTAACTATGTTAAAATGTTTTTTATACTAAAATCATACATCGAACGGTTTACAGAAATATTTTAATAATCTCAACATCAAATGCAGTACAGTTGCAGTACATGTTAATTATTAATGTTAATTATTTTTTAATAATCACTCGCAAAATGAAAATATTTGAATATGAAAATAATAATTGATTAATAATTAGTTTTAGAACTTGGTATTTTCGCATATTATTGATTTGTTGTAATTCAAATTGCTTTTTAACAATTAAAACTGTAATCGGATTGATTGGTAATACGCATCGGTGTTCTTGCATAACCCCCAGATTATCTAAGTTAAACTTCATGTAAAATAAAAATTTATTACAAATACAAGATTAGCACAACAGCATAATATTTATGTAGTATCTCGATACAACTTCTGTTTTCTATGTATTACTTAAATCCATAAATTTTGTACAGCCATTACATATTACAGTCCTGACGATGGAAATTTTGAGGTCAAATGAAGCAAATAGTTTTTTTTTAAATTTAAATAGATTTAATTAAGGGCCAGGAATGTTATAAATGTGATTAAACCTTGGTTTAATTTAACTAGGTTTAACTTCTATCTGAATTAACTGATATTAAATTAATTACATTAACTAAATAAATTAAATGGTATTTATAAATATTTGATCCTTAAGAATCAAATCCATTACAACTATCTAAAATTCAATGAACTTCCAAATAAGATTAATTAAATTACTCAGTGATTTTACATTTTTTGATTTACTCAAGTCTTAGAGTACGCGTTTTTTGATGTTCCATTATGATTCAACATATTACCTGTGCTATCAGTTGATCTACCAAATTTGTATACTGTCGTATGGCTAATTATTATTATTAGTGCAAGATGCGCTCTCCTTGAAATAAATGGTGTTTAGTTTCTCAATCTAATATATCTTCTCCGGATGGTACAACTATCAACTTATCTTCACAAAGAATGCCATAATTTCTCCATTACAAATTGTTATTAATTCTTACAGTTGTCGTAGTATTTTGAGTCAGTAGCGTAAATATATAGGATTTGAATTTGGGGGGTGATGAATCTGGTAGGAGACACCACCGGGGGTCTGGGATTTTGGAAATTTTTACTTTTAAATGTATTTTTTTGGATTATTATTAGCTTTTGGGGGGTGATTCATCACCCTGATCACCCCCCTTATTTACGCCACTGTTTTGAGTGCAAGGTTGCGGAATCGCTTTCTCAGTTTTTTTGGATGTTTACATATTATTATCCGAGCTCCAATTTCATGTAACTGTTGTTTATTTCATTTGAAATAGCTTCTCCTGTTGAATTGTAAACAGTGTAAATAAATTATTGTACAATTTATTTCAACACAATATTGGTCTTCTGTTTAGCACCAAATTCAAAAGTTACAGTTGGCATATAAACATTCCAAGTATGCATAGAGACAATAATTTCATGAAAATTAAAAGTGAAAATTAAAATTTTGTAATTTAATTTGAATAGAATCTTGAAATGTAATTATCATAGTTGGTTACGAATAGAAAACAGTCGATTATTTTATTTATTTGATATAAATGCCTACGTTGCTTCTTTCCAAAAAGTTTACGAATATGTTAAGAATTCAACGTAATATTGCAGAGCCAGCGTGTAAGTTTGCACCGCTTCACGTGTGTCGACGATTTATGATAAAACTTTGTTTATATTAGAGGTAAAATTAAACCATAAAATAACACATTTTGTACTTTAGTAGTTTGTTTTCCGTTACATCTTAAGAATCCTTAATTTTCCAAGAGGTAATGGAATATGACGACACAGAAAAGTAAAATTTCCGTTTTATAATAGAGGAAATTTTTAAATTATTATTGAATTGTATTAGTGTTTCTCTTGTATCGTTATAAACAACCGCCACATTTTGTATTATTTGAAAAAAATATGAATATTTAAATCTCATAAAAATTTTTTGCTCCGTATTTCTATTGGAGCCCTCGAGAATATTCAAACAAAAATCTCACTTTTGTTTATTTATGATGGTGATTGTATTAATTTATTAAAAATTTATTGATTTCTTTTGCTATTATTGGAGAAGTTTTTTTAGAATGTAGAGTCCAATAATAAACTTTTATTGAAGTCTATATCACATAGAGACTCGTGATCCTTAAAGCATCCAAAACCTCATAGCCACTTTATGATGGATGTTCCATAGAGACTTTATCTCGTAAAGCATTTACTTGGTTTTAGTGCAGTTCTCGTTATCGTTTTAGAGTTAATATAATTAAATTAGCATAAATAACGTAATATATAATTCAGGCAATGCTCAATAGCTAACTAATCATAAATAGCAATTAAAATCTTGTAAAATTTATAAAAGCGTTTATTGCGCTTAAAAATAAATTGTAGCAAAAGAAAATTTGATGATGCTCAGTTTTGATCGCAAAATGCTTATTGAACGGTTGAATTATTGAATACTTCTAACCTCTCAGATTTAAAAACCACATAAAAATGATTATTCAACAGGTTTGTAATATTTTTTTAACACGCTATGTACATCAGGAAAATTAATATTACACCATATTCCATTATTTTCTCCAAAGTAGTTGCTTTTATCATTATAAATTCACCTCTCAAGTGAATATCATTTGTTTTGTATACATTAGTTTAAACGTAAAGCTAGGTAATCAATCATTAATGTTGCTTGTAGTGTTGCGATTCCCAATGTCACTGTATACAATTAATTAGCCATGCAGTGCTTCCGGATATCCGGTTGTCAGATTACACTGCACCACTTCGTCGATATGCTATTAATTCTACCTGTTCCAGATACAGCTTTAGTAACAGGAGAAAGGCTAATGCGTATATTAACCAAAGCTGTTTTAATTTATTGTTTTAACTGAAACAATAAGTCAAAAAGCTATGATATTACTATGAGGTATATCACACATAAAAAACGAATTCTCGTTCTAAAATAAATTTCATTTTACTGCCGCTGGTAACGGCAGACAAAGACAAAAAGCTAACAATAGCTCATGAATAGATATTAATTCTTGGTGGATATTTAGCTTGTTGATTTTTAAATTTTAATGTAAAATTCCATATTTTTCGTCCCAGTCGTTCCTAAACTTATTTGTACCGGGATTAGGATTACACGTTAAACTACGATCCCATAATGACGTTATGTGTTTAAGTTCATTTCATTAAAGTTTAATTCTGATGATGCATAATTACGCAGCAAAAGTTATGTAAATTTGAAAGTACGTTCTATTAGGTGATTAGGTGATGCCAAAGCGATTGACCCGATTTAGGCAGTCGTTATGAAGGTTTAGAATAAAGTATGTCATGGTCATGGATGAGTGAGGTTATAACTATTGAGTCATAGATAGAAGACTTTTACGTTGTGAAATTGTCTAGTAATTTATAAAGAAATTATTGTTGTTTCTATATAAAATTTAGTACTTAAATGATCAAGATTCTCTGTCTGAAAATTTTATATACGTTCTACACGTATGTAAATTACAATTCTTAAAATAATAGTGCTTCCCCATGCACATCATTTATCATTTGGTATCATTAATTGAGTTTTAAGTAAAGTTTCCAATAAACTAAAGAGCTTTTAAAATGGTGATTAATTTTAAGTACTTGTGAGAGATAATATGTAATTTTATACTACTGTACCTAATAAAGTTTTGGTTTATTGATCATTTTCGAAGATGTTGGTCGTAAAACAGTATTGGATGGAAACATGGCTAAATAAATTTTTATTTATTGAAGTAACAAATTTTACGTGGAATTATCTGCACTTTACAGAGAAAATACATTCAAATTATTAAATAATTTATTATGATAAATTATTTTGTATTTATTGAGAAATTGTATTAATTTGATGGATATTATTAGGTAAACTTTTTTCATAAATGCGGACGTTTTGTTTTAACTGTATAGAATTACTACTAATAATGTAGCTTAAATTTTCATACTAGGGCGAAAAAGCGTATATTTCTTTTACAGTATTAATGTGAAAAATAAACATTAATCATTCACATATGAACATGAATATCTACTACAATATGCACTATAAAGGCACGACGGACTGACGACCTTATATTTGAATTTTTATAGTGAGCGAGTTTAATTTTTTAATAGGGCCTATATAATATTTATGAAATATATGTTTTATGCTATTTCGCTAAATTATTTTGCTTTATTAATGAATTTATGGTGACTGCGTATTTTCAATGCACACACACATAAATCTAAAGGATTAAAATGTGGTATTTGAGAGTGTATTTAGGATAATGCACCATATGACATATTAAACTGCAATCCGTAACCAGATTTGGTGATGAAAAGGAAAATTTAAATTTCATCGCAGATATATCTGAAGACGTCTTTGCGTCTGATATATTAATACGGAGTCATAGGATTGGGACCGACAGCTCAAATAAATCATTGCCACCTGCGATTAACTCTCGAATATTGGGATGTCACTGCCATGAATATTAATATTATACGCTATCACCTCGACATACAAATTATTACCACACTTTTTCAAAATGGAATTAAATTTTTAAACTTTTTGTTTTAAATTTATATTGCAATTTTTATACGTTCTCCTTGTTTGCGAATTCAGTTTCACAAAAGTCCACTGCGATAACCATCACAGTAATATTGTGAACAAAATTTATATATGTTCATTTTTTATAATTTATCTATACCGAACAATAATCTGATTATCTGTTACAGAATAAACCATAAAACTGAACATCGTTAGTAGAAATAATTTTCCAAGTAGGTACAACATGTCGATCAGAATCAATTTAAACATGCAAAATGTCATAATAAGTGCTTAATTACTATTAATAAAGAATATTTATTTTGCACTAAACTGCATGTTATATTCAAGAGAATTAAAGTTAGAATATTTGGTGGTTTTCAGATTCAATTTCACTTTTGCTATATCCATTTAGAAGAAAACTACCAGTAAAAGGGGAAAAAAATCACGAGAATAACTCGAAGAATTATGTCATATGAACGAAATTTATTGCAAGAACTGAAGGAAGTAAAAATTAAAATATTGAAGAAGAGATGAAGCAAAATAATGACGAAATAAATACAAAAATTAATAAGAGTCGTCCAAAGCCTAAAAGATGTGGAGAAAAGTTGAAAGCTGGTTCATGAGAAATAATGGAAATCTAGAGAAAAGTAAAGAAGAAAACTACAAAACAGTCAAAGAAATTGAAATGCAGAAGAATTAATAATATTATATGAAAATATAATAATATTATCGTATAATGTAATAAATGACCGTATTTGCAACAAAAACCACAATGAGAAATTTATTAAAAGAAAAAATCGATAAATGAAGATCATCGATGAAGAAACTGCCAAGGGAATGGAATGGAATAGAGTAGGGAAGAAATGGATTACGATCTAAGGAATTTTCAGAAGAAAATTTTTGTAAAAATAGAAATTTATAGATGTGCATCAGGAATCCCAAGATATCGAAATCAGTATCGTTTACCTTTATAGCAGCAGTCACAAGAAAGCAGAATAAGGTGGTACTATAATAATGAATTGGTTCAGTAATCGGAATAGATTCAAACTAGCAGAAATGTTTGGAAGAATACAAAAAATGTAAGGAGAAATTTAAGATAATATGGAACAAAATTGGAAAGGCCTTAAGGGTACAAATATTTCAGAGAAAAGGATGGATTTTTACCATGAAAATGAAATCGTGCTCAAAAACGACTGACAAGTCAATTAACAAAAAAGGTGAAGAGATGAGAGGAACAAGGGTCAGTAGTGAATCTGATAATCCTATCCAGGGATTAAAATAATCGATTACGAATTGAAGAGAAGAAAACATATAGAAATTGAAAGAAACATTGAAGAAAGAGAAGTTTTAGAACCTTTCACGTTGAGGAAATTAATTATGTAGTCGAAAAGGAAATTATTGGTATAGGTGGACTCCAACAATTTCTTTTTCGATTATACGCTTCGAATGAGAATTTTTGACTTGTAATTATGTAGTATTGTTAGATAATTGAGAAGAGACAGAAAATATTATGCTAAGCAATTGAAGATGCAAAGTAGAATAATAATATGACAACATCGTAAGAAGAATTTTGAAAAAATATGAAATAATATTCATTTACGATGAAGCGATTGCTATTCCGCCCATTTCTTGAAATAATCGAATCATTGAATTATTCTTCCAATAAATGCATTGTATCATTGGTAGTATGACAAGTAGCACCGTCTTGTTGAAACCACATGTTCTCCAAACCAAGACGAACCAATTTAGGCCATAAAAAATTAGATAAAATTGAACGAAAACGATTTGCGTTGACAGTTTGGATAATTTGTAAACGTTGTTGGTGCGTGTACATTTACATGATTAAATGGTAGACATTAATAAATACAAATGTCAATGTCACTAAATATTCAAATAACAAAAGCTGATATTTTTATTTACCCATTGAAAACAATGATCCAAATAAAAAATTCTACAAAAAAATTACAATTCAATAACAACAAAATTCATAAAATCCGAAGGATTAAAATTTATATGAAACGCTATTATTACAAATTTTAATTTTATAAAAAAAATTCGGAAAATATAGAATATTATGTTACTAAAAATTTAATAACAATAATTTTGAATAAAAACAAATCCTGAAGAAATTGATAACAACAACATTTTTTAAATTAAAGAAAAAACTACAGTTTTATTTAAAATATTGAAAAAACAAAATAGGAATATATAAAAACCGCAAATTTAAAAAAAATGGAAACTTTTAGTTGATTTTGTATTTAATTGTAAGATGATCTCCGATGATCCGAGTAAAGTAAAAACTTTATTCTGGCCGTCTCTCCACTCGGCAGGCAATGGCAAACCATCACCACATGAGAAGCCTTTGTTAAAAAGGCTCACCACATCTCTTTAGGGTAAAAGGACGGAGAAGGAAGGAAGATGATCTCTTTATTAATTATACTCCTGATAAGAAGAAATATATTAAATACTGAATTCAAATAATAAATTACATAATTGAGGGGTATAGTATCAAACCTGGCTATATCCATTTTTGTCGAAATTGAGTTAGATATGCCATTTTGTCAAGAATTTGGTTCTCTATGAGACCCAATAATCTATCCCTAAGAAAACGGGCTACATACAGTCAAATTTTATATTTAAAGTTTCAAATTTTGCAATATCCATCGACAGAAATGAATCAAAGACGACAATATCGATTAGAGCCAATCAGGTAACATTAAAATGTCATAATGGTATGTGACATTAGTTGATCAGTCATTTTAGTCACTTTGAATAAAAAAAATATAAAAATTTATTTTTGAAAAAAAAAAAATTTTTTTTTACTTCTGAAGTCAAATTCATATTCAAATTATACCTATCTATGCATTCATTCAAAATAAAGATTTTTATTGCTCAATTTGATTAATTTTGATAATTAAACAAGGCACTATCCATTTTTCATTTTCAAACACGGCAATATCCAATATTTAATATTAAATATTTCGGAAACAGTAGTATTTTGTTTTAAAATTTTTATGGAATCTTATTTTGTTAGTTATTATACAACACAAAATTTATATATGGGCGACTAGTATCCTTACAATTAGCTTAAAACAGTTTTTCGTCTCTAATGAAAAATCGTAAAAATGGATATAGCCGGGTTTGATACTATACCCCTCAATTTTCAAAACTAAAAATTTTAAGGTATAGTAATCGAATATGTTTTATTTTTAATATATTACGAATTAATGAATAATATTAATATTAAAAATAATATTAATATTAAGCTTTCGGTCTAGCATTTAGACCTTCGTCAGAAAATTACAAATAATTCCTTAATTCGTAATTTATTAAAAATAAAACATATTTAATTTCACGAATTAATAATAAACCAATTTTATATAGTAATCGAATTAAAATCTACTGTTTAATAGTTCAAGCTAATGCCCACTATGCCACGGACACTTCTTAATAATAATGGACGTATGTAGATTCCTCCTACGTTCACTTTTTTTCATGTAAAGGATTAAGGGATTAAAGGATTAATCTTTGCTTTTGTATTCAATTAGCAATATTACTAAACCACGCTTTTGGTCAAATATTTCTCAGACTATTATGAACATCGACTTTATATTACACAAGGTCGATGATTATGAATTACAAGCCGATATCCATAGTCAATGGCTGGAAATTAAAAACTTATACCTCGCAAATTGTAATCAACGCTTGCAAGCAATGTTCGTAAGTTTTCTGTGCTTTATCTTTTAGAAGACAAAACATCACCATTTTCAGATGTAATTCAGAAACCGTCAAGTGTAATTCAGATTAATTAGTATTTCTATTTCGGTCGTAGCCCCTATGGCTAGCTCTGCAATCCTACTCGATATTCAGTCTCGTAAAGTTAACCCGATGGGCGCCTGTAAAGTCAGAAATACTGGCTAATCGGAATTACACTTGACGCTATCTGAATTACAGCTGCAAATGGTGTAGAGGCATATAATAACCATGTGTAAAAAATGGCTTAAATTTTAGCCATAAATATATTTTTTAAGGAACATAAACACCGTAAATTCGTATCGCAGGAAAATTATAACCAAACTACTTTTAGAGTCATTAGAAAGCAATAACTTTTCGTATCGTGTTGTTATACTTACTTACGGAATGCAACGCCGAATGAACATCTTCAATGCAGTTAGGCAGTATTTGACGCCTAAGCATTGTATTTCTCTTGATACGACTTGATTAGGTTCAGCGTTTTCTTTTAAAATGTTACGATTTTCTCCTTCCCCAGTGGTATAAAACAATACCGAATATTTTTTGTTGCAACACCACTTCGTTTCTCCATTCTTCAATGTACTGTGTTTGTAAAATTTGAAGTATCTGCGCACCAACATTACATTTCCACGTTCACTAACAATTTCTTGTAACATCTTGATAACTGAACACCAATAATAACTAATAATGTAAAATTGTACGGTTTAGATATCGCACTAAAATTGCTCAATCGAAATTTCCTTCTCAGGGACAAAACTGCATGAAATGCCTTAATCGAATTTATTGTCGTTATTGACAATACCAAAAAACTAAATTCGGGTGTGGTTCGTTGTATGAAAATAAAATTAAACTCAGCCTCGTAGAAAATGACTAATTTAATTCTCATCAATAAATTTAATTTCAAAATAAACATAAACAGGTCGAGCATGAGCCGTTTACGAACAGATTCGTTTTGGTCGCTAAGTGTAAAATGTGGTACAGAAAACCCTTCGTATTTGCATTTACTTGCAAATCGAACTCAAAATACTCCAGGTTTCTATTTATGTGTAATCGTGTAACACAAATTAATTTACAATAATAAAAGTGGTGTAACAAATTATAAAGTTTATTATTTACCAATACGGTGGCACTCGTTTTCGACGTTTTGGAACCGCTGTTTTCCTCCAGCTTGACACCTGTCATTCGGCAATCTGTTGCATCCTTGTGCATCTGTGTTCCATAAAATATCGACTTGTGGCCTCAAATCTTCACAAATACTCCACAAATATCGAGATAAAGGCAATCGGCAATCGTACACGAAAGTTTGTTGGCAAATTTCCCCTAATTTGAACCAATCTCAGAAAATTTTATAACTAACCTCAAATCCAGGCAAGTAAAATTATTTCATTTAAAATTCAACGAAATTTGAATTTATTCTTCTAAATGTTTAATTTGTAGGCGTGTAATCGTTGCGATTACACAAATCATCTACGCCAACTTTGTCTACCTTCTATGTTGAGAAAATTCAACCTGCCACCACACAAAACGAAATTTTAAGCCACTTTGCAGTTCAAAATAGGTAAACTTTTCGCGGTTAAAATTTAAATGTAAATAATTAAATTCGTTCCTTTTTAGATTTAAATAACTTTATACTTTATAAATCACTGGATTTCACCAACATTCAATAACAATCGTGTGCTTGTGTCAGCGGTAACATACATCGACCTTTATTCAACAAAACCGTGCTCGACCATGTCGCTATGGGTAAAAACATCCCTTATTCAGTGATAAATTATTAAATACGAAGTTGAGTCTATTTCTGTTTCACCACAATATATAAAAATAATTAGATTTCAGTGCTAAGATTAGGAATACGATACATTGGCGCCTAACGTGGGGCATTGAAAAACCAATAATATCTTTAAGTAAAAGTTTAATTTCGTAATTTAAAACCGCCCACTTCGTCCAATTAGTTCAGTAATTAGTTGATAATGAATGAGTAAGATGTGAAAAACCGTTCATATTTTACATTGATGTGGGCATGTTAAGAGAATGAGTTTAATCCCGTAAATGGAATAGCATGCGGATCAAAAGGATCGGTTAGATGCAAAAAAGAAATTAAAAGTTCTCTTTACAGAAGAGCAGGTGTGACTCGGTATATATGGATGTTATGGAAAAGAAAGAAGTATGCAGATATAGGAAACTCTGGAGATAGTTTTGTGATTCGTTTTACCCGGTAAGGAAAAAGCGCCGGGGTGATTAGTCATGTGTGTAGATAAATAAGTTATTTTTGTAAAATAAATGAAATTTGAAATTAAAAAAGTAACTAAAAACTAAGCCACTCGGCTAATATAAACTTTTAGACCAAAGCATACTTTGCTACCTTATTATGATAATTTCATAAGACGAAACTTAAATATTTAAATATGACTATTTTAGTAGGTAGATACTATTAAATAATTCACTACTTTTGAGTAATTCATAATAATATGCATATTATAATAATAGTATTATATAGGATACTCTTGTACCTATACGAGTATATGCTTTATCTAGATTTTAACATCAATTTGTACACTCAAGTCATTATTATTTCACAACTTTGTTAAATATAGTAGGAAAGCTTTTTGCTTGTCCATATTAATTAAGAGTATTGGAACTTACTGTTACTACATAAACATTAGCTTTCATTTGTATAATGAACCCACACTATTTACTTAATGAAAAATTAAAACCATGTTTTAGTAATTTGGCTTTAATTAAGTAACTCAAAATATACATTATTATGTAATTCAAAATAAAATTAAGATTTATCATTAACAGCTCGGCTGTCGAATTAAAATTAAAAAGATGTGTACAAAGTTTTTATTGAAAATTCAAGTCACTACAGGTATTCAAGAAGCGTTTACTAAATTTAACAACGTTAGGTAGGTTAGTGTAACGATGTTCAAAACTGTAATCGGGTCTTTAAGTTGGCTAACCGAGTTAAATAGATGTAGGTAGACCTGACTAAAAAGTATTTCGGTAGCAATGCTATTGAGTTCTTAAGTTTTAAATTAATAAATTGTTAAGCAGAAATGTTATTTTTGAATGGTACTGACCTAAAACTGCTAAATAAATCATTGAAAATTTAAAATTACACACGGTAATTTGTTAATTGCAATTAAACACTCGATACAAGTTTTAATTACATTTATCAGTTCTTTCGTGCACAACCTATATTAACGTTTCGGGTGTTAACATTTTTTTAATCAACTTATTATCAAGGCTATAAACAATTCATTGATCACTTTACTAATACTTATACACCATATTAGACAAAATAGAAGGCCAATCAAAATAACCTGTACTTTTTTATCATTTATTCATTTATATGTATTAGTACACTACAGGTAATTATTGTAATGCATAAGTGCCCCTTCACAATAACCGTAAACATAAGCATAAGCGTAAAAATTAAAATTAAAATATTTTAGCTCTCTGTTATGTTCATTTATGTTAAGTAACCGTAAGGGTTGGGTACATTTCGCCGGGAACGACTCGCCGGTAACAGTTCGCCGGGAACGATTCACCGAGGCACGATTCGCCGTGGCACGATTCGCCGGCAAGCACGATTCGCCGGGAACGATTCGCCGGGAACAATTCGCCGGGAACGATTCGCCGGGAACGATTCACCGGGAACGATTCACCGTGACACAATTCGCCGATAGCTTCTGGCGTCATTTTAGATGCATTATTAATATTAATACTATATATATCTATTAGGACTACTTTTTTGCATTGCAAGGTAAGTAAACGCCTCACAACACATCAAGCTACAGTTTGACTGCTTATCCGTTCCCATTTCCCAAGTCTATTGCGAGACTTGGTCATGGTTCCATGAGCTTTTTTGTTTTCTTTACAGGTGATGAGGAGCTGGCCCATAAACCCGACCCCCAACCTGGAAGACCAGAGAGACGGCCAGAATAAAGTTCTTACTTCACCCGGATTCGAACCGGGCATTTAGCGTTCATAGTCAACTCGCGTGACTACTATTCTCCAACCGTCTCCTTAATACTAACTTATTAATATTAAAATGTATAAATAGTTTTTGGTTCTACCTTGTCATTATTAAGAAATAACAATGATTTTAAAGTGATATTAAATAAAATTTATTATAATATGTTGTTTACATAAAGTTAAAATTCTAATATTTTAGCACTTTAGGTCCGATTTCATAATAAAAGCGTTAATGCCCACTTAAGTACAAGTTCCCAATTAACCAATATAAAACGTGTGTTAACTCTAACAAGCCAATAGAAATCCATCTTTACTTTTAACGGCTCCTTAAAAGTTTTATGAAGTACATTAGGCGGTTGGAAGACTTATGGCCGGTTTCAGCAACATTATGTTATTGAAAAACATTTGAATTATTAAGCGGCAAGGTATTGGCGTTTTACATTTTGTAAAGTGTCACGTAGTGTCCATAATAGTAACTAACTTAGAATACTAAGTAGTATTCGTGTAGTAACGAAAATTCGGACATCTGGGTTTATGTTGGTGAGATTGAGTATGAAGCGTTCTCCCTCCTCATGTATCTACTGTAAACTCCGCTAATTAGGGGGGGGGGGCGAGGTAAGACAATAGCCTTGACACGTTAGGTTGTTTGTCAAATGTTGTACTTTTTTTAGCATAATTTTGTAGTCAATATGTAATCCAGTTGTAAGTTTGACAAAAAACCGAAGTCATAAAAGACGTTCGAAATTTTGTCTCACCCCCCCCCCCATTAGCGGAGTTTACATGCACCCAAATATGGTAAACCAAAAATATGGTAAACATAAGATTTAAGAAGCAAAAAATGAAGATTTAAAAAATGGAAACTTAAAGATTTTCTTTATTTTAAAATAAAATAGGATTTTTATAATTTATTATTAATACTAACAAATCTCCTATTTTATTTTAAAACAAAAGAAATCTTTGAGTTTCCATTTTTAAATCTTTTTTTTTTGCTTCTTAAACCTTATGTTTACCATATTTTTGGTTTACTAAATTTATGGGTTACCATATTTATGGGTTAAAAATCTAACAAATAAAATTACTCCCGAAGAATTGTTTCTGGCGAATTTTCCCGGCGAATCGTGTCACGGCGAATCGTACCTGCCGGCGAATCGTTCCCGGCGAAGTGTATCTCGGCGAATCGTTCCCGGCGAAATGTACCTTTCCCTAACCGTAATACGTAAGTTAAAAAGTTAAAAATCATTTAAACTAAAAGTTTTTAAAATTTAAACAGTTTTAGCTTAAAATTGATTTCATTTGATTTTCAAACGCACCTGACTCAGCTACGAATAGGACGATAAGATGGAAATATGTCAGTTGTTGATTTCTTGGTTATAGTTGATCTAACTTCGAATGTTTTACGTTAAAACCATAAAATAATTTAACCACTAGAGGTACAGCGTCGCATCTGACGTTTGGGGAGGCTGAAGGCCCAATATGATCGCCTTTCTCCTCAATGAGGTGATAGGCCGAATAAGCACATTTGACTAGAATTTAAAATAATAACTTCATTCTGATACAAATTTTATTTTCAATATTATTTTCAGTCATTTGAATTTATCATTTTTTAGACGAAAGGACAAGATATTAATATTGTTGCTTTTCGTCATATTATACCTACAACGTAATCTAAAACAAAGGTAAGCGGATTAAAACTTTATTTTATTTTAATACCTTTAAATGACAACCCCCCTTCAATCAAATCAATTTCTCTTCAAAATAGATTATTTTAAAATAAATTTTATTTTAAAGTTTTATTATGAATAAACATTTCTTAAAATTCATATTGAAAATCAATGTCTTGTCAAATTGAAAGTCGAAAATATATAACTAACAAAATATTTACCTCAAAAATATAAATTATATTAAATATTTATGTATAAATCTGTATATTTTTGGAAAAACTAATTCCCAATTTTTCTAAAACAAATTGCATAATTAAATTACAGTTGTAATTTAGAGTGATTGATATTAATACGCTGTGCCGTTGGTGCACACAAATATTAAATACTTAAAAATGAAATACAATTTTTATTATACCAACTGAATTATTAAAGTAACCGCAGTCTGCAGTTTTCGAGTAAATTACGATTTTTGCGGTTTTTGCACTATGTACTTCAATTAAATTTTATTTCTAGGTGCGGTTAATTTCCTATTATCAACATGCATTGAATGATATAATGATAGCATGCTAGTTTTTGGTAGCATAAAAATTAAATGTTATTTCGGTAATTACAATATTACATTATCCTGTGGTTGTCTGATTGCATATTATTATTTGCAAAATTAAATTTTATAAGTTTATATTACAGCATTTAACTAATAAAGTAATATCTATTGGTAAGAATTTTAAATGTGCTGCATAATTAGAACAGAATTAGAGTAATATTTTATAATACAATCAACCTTAGATATAGCGAACCTCAAGGGACATGAAAATTTGTTCCTTACAAATTCGTTATAATTTCCACTTACATTTACCCAAGCAAAGTAAAAATATTACAAGAAAAAACAGTAAAACAGGAATATAATAATATTCGCTGAATCACCACTGACTTACTTCAATTAGGTCGAAAATGAGTTAAAAGTTTGTGACCTACTTCGTTGGATTCGAGTGAAATATTCATTACCTATGTATATCCCATGGTTCATTATAGCCGAGTGTACGTAAAGATTTAATTTTTGTTCCTTATAAAGTTCGCTGTATCCGAGTTCTATTGTATTAACTTTCTGTTAAACTTTATAGTGTTCTCACAAATTCAATTTTTAAATTAGTGGATAATGGCCAATAAAGTCAATTTTATAGTATCTACATGTACATAGCTTCAAAAATATGAAATACATGCAACTAATTTTATATTCGCATGAATACAATTTGAATATTTAACTGTAATTTTGTGCAATTGTTGAAAGTTAACTACTACTTTCAATATAATTTATCATTTTTTTTTACTTTAAAAGAGATCACGGAATGGTACAAAAATTTTAGTAAAAGTACACATAGCAATATAATGTCACATTTAATTTTTATAAACGAGTGGATTAGGTGGAAGATTTTCATCTTCGTGAAATTGATAAATTCCAATTTCTGTACAAACTCATAGTCGTTGCAATTAAAGAACGTCCTTTAATGTCAAAAGTCTTTATTCCACTCTGACTACATTACTGTTGAACTTCGCTAATAGGCGCATTCATCAGCCCAAAAGTCAGGTCAGGTTTCATGTAATGACTTTGTTTAAACTTTATTTTCTATTTAAAGCTTCTACCAGTAACGTCACAATTGTAGACTTCTTTAACAACTTTATTTTTATTTAACAAATTGTATTTCCATTTACGTGATTGTTGTATTTTTGCGTGACAATATTTTATTTTTTAAGCCGGTCCTGAAATTGTGGTCGGGCAAGTGTAATGATCTGTACCGGGGGATTAAAGAAGGCAATTAAAAGTCGCATGAAGTAATAAAGATGAATATTTGTGTGAGTTTTCTTTGCTTTCCTTCCGGTTTCTGTAGAGTGAAGAAGCGTCTGCGAAATGAGGCGTGGCATGACAGATGACGGCAACTTTAGACGCGCAAGCCTGCAACTTTGTTCTGTCACACTTTTTTATTGTCCATTTCTGCAGTATTATCCATTCAAGTGTTATTAGATTGCCTACATTTGTTACAACCATTACAAAACTTTTGCTTAAATGGTGCTATACTGACAGCATGGCTTACCTATTGAGTTATCGAATGAAAGGCATTCAAATAAAATAAAAAATTATAATTTACAATTTGTTTTAATTAAATTTACCCTAAACAAGATATAAAATCGATAAACTGATAAAAAAAAAAGTGCAAATGAATCAAAGTTAAATTGTTGTTGTCGTACGCACTTTTTTCCTTAAAATTTCATGTTTTTGAATTTTAAAATGATATAGAAGTGTCATTATTATCGAATTTCTAATGGAGTGGAAAACTATTGCCGGTTTTAAAGTATCACCTAAAGCTGATAATAATTTCAAAGCAAGAGGCTAATATTATTAAAGGGAGGATTTCTCTAGAGATGGTAGTAAGTTTTGAACACTTTAAAGTTTCAAAATATTGTGCTTTATAATTTTGGCAGTAATGAACATGCTATGTATAAATTGTTAACTTTAATTTAACATTAAATGTATAACTTGCCTTGAGAAATAATTAAAGTTTTATCAGTAATAGAAATCCATCAATTTAACCCTAATAATTATGAAAATTTCATTAGGTAACTACAATATACTTCCTATAATGAAATTGGGGCTATCATATTTTGATCATTTAATCATTAGACTATCGATGCCTGTCGAGTATTAGTAATTTATTCATGAAATATTGATAATTGTTTGCTCGCGTATTAGTTATTAGGATGTCAAATATTCAAGTAATTAAATTTTGTTTTAGTTTATTTTGAAGAAGGTCTGCAAAAAATTTCAAGGAAAAAGTTACCAGTGTTCAAATAGCCAGCTTCCTCTTTTTAACTTTTTGTTTTATATCTGTCATATCTAATCGACTATAAAATTTTTAACTAAATTATTAAACTCAGATTAGTTCACATCAAACGACAGTAATGGCTTAGCGGTTAAGTGAATTGATTGTTAATGCAGAGGACCCGGTTAGACTCTGGGTGACCGCGGCACCTGGGAAGGAAGTGTGTTTCACTTACCGCGGTTTGAAAACCACGT
Source organism: Rhagonycha lutea (assembly GCA_958510855.1). NCBI lineage: Eukaryota > Metazoa > Arthropoda > Insecta > Coleoptera > Cantharidae > Rhagonycha > Rhagonycha lutea. Next base: position 11,994,918 of record OY294040.1, on the reverse strand, counting down.
TAAACTGTCAATATTTCAAATGTGTGGCACAACACAGACATGGAAAGTAATGATAGTCAAGGATGCTTGATTAGGTATTAGAAAGAAAAACAATTTAAATTCAAACCTTCCTAAGTTTAGTATGTTAGTGGGATTTTTGAAGACAATTCAACTTTGAAACAAAGTTAGTTGTTCAAATAAAACCTTTAAAATGTATAACTGTTCGCAGATTACCGAATAAAATAATAAACTTTCAAGTTTTAATAGAAAATCTAGTAAATGGGCATAACGAGAATATTTAGTGCCCCAGAGAGGACTAAATACATACTTGGTCTTACAGAAACTGAACATAAGCTTCCTAAGAGCAGACGCAAAAATTGTCGTAACTGAACAAATGAATAAGAACATATTAAGGTAGCAAAACTTAAATATTCAAAAATCTGATTTATCCAAGGTGCTATCCTTTTTACGGCACAGATAAATTTGGGAGCGATCGGGATTCGAACCTATGACCTTTAGATCCATAGCTTCACTTCCTAACTACTACACCCAACTACCTGTACAGCAAAAGATGATGCTTCATTTATGTACTTATAATCAATCGTTTAAAAATGTCACCCCGGTTTCCTCTCTCGTAAAAATTGAACATTTTTAAAAATTTTATCCATTAAAATATCCGCTCCGCGTTGTACTGGAATAAGGGTCTAAGAAAGGGATTAACCGGTAACCACAACCAAAATATTTGTTTTATACACAGACTTTATACACCGCAAGTACTCCAAGTAATTTACATAAATATACTTTTCACTTTTTAACTCTTTCGCGTACTTTCTAAGTACTTTAGGTAAAAAATTTATACACCACTTGCACTTTTCACTAAAATTTGCCATTCACAAATTACTGAATTAATTATTACTGTACAGAAGGTACTGTTCTTCAAGTTCCTATTTTTTGTGTACGTTCCTAGTTTTTTATACTGGGAAAATTTAAGTATAAAAGGCAATACATTGCGATGCAAGCCGGAAATAAATGATTTTTAGGTTGAGTATGAAAAATAGTAAATTGTCAGTTTAATTCATAATAGATGGAAATAATTTGGATATTGTAACGCAAATTGCTCTAATTTGGGCCACTTGCCCCGCTGATCTACGAATGGAATGGTAGACAGGCCAGCTAAGGGATTACACCCCCGTCCAGTGCCAGAGCATGGGTCGCGCGGACGCGGTTCGTAGGTTCTTCCGTTGGCCCAGGCGATCAGATGGCAACTAACTAAGGAAAAAAACCTTTCGGGCGCCAGTCCTCTAAATAAAATACGGAAGTAAATAAGAGTTGATTTTATTTAAAAAACAAAGTTTAGATAAAGATGGGGTTGACAATATTTGATTCTAAAACTCCAATAGGAGACACAAAACACATAACAAATCAAGTGAAATCCAAGATACCCTGAGGGGATACCCTGGGACAATCAAATAAAAAATAAAAAACAGATGAGTTGCCATATGAAGACAAGTCACAAAAATAATCCGCGCATCCAGGAGATTGCCCAACGCAGACATAAAACGTTGGTAAAATTGACTGCAAATAACACATTCGCAAGAGATATCATCAAGTAAAATTAAATACAGCAATTGTTTTCTAACTTACCCTTCCACCTCAATCCGTCCGATTCAACATCTCAATTCTTTTGGAACCTCTGGAATATTAATGGTTCATCGTTTAAACTGAGTTTCAGGTGTAAAGCTAAAAATAACAAAAACTGCACAATTAAACAAGAATCAATTCACCTGCGAACGGTATAGCATCTTAATGACGATGTAAATAATGAAGACAAGCAAATCTCTTAAATGCGCTTCCAAAAAAAAACTAATTAATGGTTTTCCAGCCATCCTACGTCGTTGGTGCTGTCCTAACCACTAGAGATGGAATAGTGGTATAGGCTCACGCTACCGCTGCGACAAAAATCCCACAATGTTGGAATGGAGCTCGCACGTCTTCCCAAAAAGTATGGATAAATCGTCAAAGGAGACGGCCAAAGTGACAAACTTATCACACCACTTCTTAATCAAGGACGCAAAACTGCGGTGAAGCTGGGGATAAACGAATGTTGATCAGTCCTGCCCTCTCCATTGATCTCATACAGGAATGGTGAACTCAAAAACGAAATCCCAACATCGTTAAAAATGGCCGCCACAGATGGTTTGACGCAGGAATCAAGGTCATCACAGGTGGAAACAAGATAACCAAACTGCTGGCCCATATCCATACAAATAACCATATGGTTGGTGGATAAAAACAGCCAGATGGACAATCGGGCTACTGATCACCATGTGTACCCGCTCAGAAAACCATAATTAAAATTGGAAACCAAAAAATGAACGTCACATAAAATTGACGTGGTAGTACGAAAAAAAGCTAAAATTTATCAAAGTCAAACTTCCGCTCATGATAGAAAATAATGCAACCTTACCCACAAATGTAGCACAGAAGGTAAAATAAAAAAAGATCACTTCAATAAACTAACAATTTGTGGCTTTTAAAAACATAAAATTGCACAAACGTAAAATGAAACTTGCACTTTTCATAACGATAAGCGAAGAATGAACGTTTGACAAATTTTCGAAATTTAATACGATTGCGCGTGTTTGAAACACACACAGGGTGATGCATAGATTTCTGCCAAAATATAAAAATAGCATTTGAAATGCTACAATATGTACAGGGAATAGTTGATTATAAGGTCGAAATTCATGTCAGTTCTTTATTTGCTCAGCAAATAACCTTTTCTAGCATAAACGAACATAAAATGTTGACTTCAATAAATCAATTTGTACAAGGTGATACATAAGTCAGCACCTTATTTGTTTAATATTATACGGTTGGGCCGATTTATACAAACGGGTAATTTTTAAAGGAATAATTCAGATATCTCGAATTTATATTGATTTTCAACTCGACAAATATTTATGGATTGTTAACAACTCTTTTTCAAACGGTTGGAACTATTCAAATGTCGTTTATCTGCTGGTATTTTTTTTAGGTTCGATAATGAAACGGTGATTTTAGTAGAAAATGTTCATAATCTACTATGTACGTTAACAACCAAACATTTTTACGGATGTATTAGTTGTTATTTAAAATAAAACTCACAAAAATTGGCAATATTGAAAAGTTCCCAAGGTAGCAATATGTTAATATACCGTAACAAGGTAACAAATCAATTATTGTATATGGTCAGTTATTGTATAGTATGGTTCCGGTTATTGTATTATATCTTAGGAATTAGGTAATTGAATGGTCACTGTGGTTGCAGTAACATGCTGATATGACAACATTTCAATTAGTAGATAGGCAAAATCATGCCATACATAAATACCATACAGCTTGAAGCTTGTCAAGTGATTTGTTAGAAAGAACAATATTATTCAATCAAAGTATTGCAGAATGAAATGGAAAATTGGCAATAATAAAATTGATAAAGCTCTTTGAGGGTGTTATTGGTAATACCATGTAATACTATTCCTATACATTATAATATAGCAGAAATGTAAATGTTGACTTTATATGATTGATATTGGCGTAGAAGGCATACAATCACTTCGTTCGCAAATGATCCTACACTAATTGCTATAGATATAATAATTCCTTCTCTCTTTATTATACAAATATTCATAAAATACCCTAGATTTTATCAATATTTTTGAATTTTGCTCCTTGTAACAAATACAAACTTTACAATATTATTAACCAACAAAAACTATTTTTGCCATAGCTAATAATTAGTTAACAACTTGTTACATCTAGTTAGATGGCAGATTTCCGAGCACGTATCTATTTTCTAACCTCATGTAAAAGATTGCAGATATTTTCAAGAACAAAACCACAACCTAAAACATTTTTGTACCAAGAAATCTTGCAGTTGTTGCTGTACCAAGAAAAAAAGAAAATATCTGATAAAAGTTCAACAATTTTTTTTACTTTTAAACTTGAACCTCAACTTTGTTCACATTAAAAATGTATGATCAGATATTAAGTTCAAACATAATAGAAAATTTCACTGTATGGAATGCTTAACTATAATTATTATATAATTTTACTGCTATTTGTAGGTGATCATCGTTAGGTAGGAAAATAAATCAATATGTTAACAATTATTGTACAATGCATAGCAAAGTCCTGCTTTATGTGTACTATACTAAACAATTGCAAGGTAGCACTGCTAACCTACTCGACCTTCACCCGCTGTATTAAACTCTGTCTGCAGTCTCGCTACTTTCTGTCTTTTTGCTTCAACAAGACTAGGCACTAACATTACACAACATAGGAAGAGCTGTGATGGTTATTTTAGAGAACCTTTTTCCAGATTGCTTTCTAACCGGACACTTGAAGAGAATATTTTAGTACCTACATCAATAAGCCCGACACGTGAGCAGTTCAAAATTAATATTCCTGCTTAAACTGCTATGTTACAAGTGCAATTGTGTCGCAACTAAATGAAAACTGTCGTCAATTTTGATCTATGACCGCATTTTTCATACTTTACAAACATTTGTAAAAAAGTTCAAACCTATAATTATTAAGACAGCCGTAGTTTCTTAAGTTAAATTTTATCATTGGGAATATTTTACTAAAACTTTAAAATTTTCATATTGATTTTTGAAATTTTAAAGAAATTGAAGTGTTTACTCTTTCAGACACGTAAAACTTTTTTGCTGAAATAACTTTAAATGTAAAGCTAGTTTTTATGAGCTTTCATATTGGCAGACCCAAACGTGAATCTCTGCCAACTTTCATATATATGCCGTTTTTGCTTAACGCCGATTATAATCTTTTCTTTTAAATTTTTTTGCCTTAATAATTTTAATAATTTAAATGTGGATTGGGGTTAAATAAAGATGAATTAGGCGATTTAAAACATAAAGAGAATGACCACAAATGAGCAGTGATCTAGTAGTGGTGGTCAATTTAATTAAATAATTATTTTAAAGTAAATACAAGTAGTCAGTCACAAGAACTCGCGCTGTGGGTTGTGCAGAATTGGTTTTTTTGGCAATCACCTCGAACCCGAATCGCTAGACATATATTATATAAAAATATTAATATAATAAAACGCAATTATTGATAAATTTGATTTATTTAACACAGCTGCAAAAAAGTTTTATTCAAAATCAAGATTATCCATTCTTTGCGCTGATACATTTTCTGATACCCACCTACCGGGTAAAGGAATTGAATTACTGAATAAATATATATGATCGCTCGTAAATTTTCCTCATGGATCTTTCCAATACGTGTAGTATCTACATGTACGTGTGATTTGTGTCTGTATTGTTGGTTTTTAGGCATTTTATATAATTAATTGCAAATAGCGGATTCGATACTCTAGTCCGGGTTCGACATTATCAACGTTATTGGAATCGCGGTAGCCTCGGTGGACTCACGCTGTTTGCTGTTTACCTAATGATACAGTAAATTGTATTTCGTTATCCTACTTTATAGAACATACTAAATATCAGCTTTAAATAAACGTTTTATTTATGGTTTCAACATTGCTAATTCAAAAAATTTACAAAGATTTTAAAACGTAATTTAATTACACTTAATTAATTTAAACGCTTCTACGTATTCATATTATAAGCTAATATTTAATTAATTCAATATATTTGTTTACATACAATTAATTTAATTAAAATGTTTGAAAAAACATTGACCAAACTGAAAATTTAAGTTTATTTTTAATTTAAAATATATGAATAATATAACAATAATATTTGAAAATTAAATTATCATCGGTAAACAGGGAAGGACGAAAATATATACTGGAAGAAAACTAAGGCACTGGTTTATCGAGATTTCCTTGGTTTATAAGTTTTGTAAATTTATAGAAATTATCTTATTAGCATTTTTAAGTGATAAAATCTAAAGGTACGCTCACAGTAAAAGCAGGATTATCTGTACCGGACAGTCGGCGCTTACGTCTAATAGATCTGTTCATAGTAAATGTTCGTTAAATCAGCTTTTATCTGAGCCTTACTAATTGTTATTGAAATATAACAAGCAGTGCAGAATCTATCTTAGTTTTTCCTCATATCCGCGGCATACTTTTCAACTGGAAGTTGTTGGCATCATCAGATAGCTAGCACCAGAATCTCTGCAACAATCAAATATTAAATTTAATTATTTAACGTTTGTAGCAGACTAAGCAGGTAACCTGTTGCCAATAATTTAAAAATTATTGTTGTGAATATCCCGGAACCGGAAACCCATTTAGTTCGACCTTGCTTGTAACAACAAGGTCAATGATATCTTTTTACGTTGAATTGTGCGCTTAAGTCGAAGCGAATCTGTTCGATTAAATTGTTCGAACAAGCGAACCTGCTTGCACTGTAAATATTTAATTCCGATAAATACCATCGCCGACACCACACTTGGTGCTTATTTACCTAATTACACTGTGCGCACTTGCATTTGTCACTACGTGGAATAATCTGAAACTGGCAACCTGCCTCTACTATGTCTCTACCTTAAGGCTGCTTCCAGAGTGGAGGGAAGTTTACCCGCGCTGGCTTAGATATTTCAATGCAAAGATCGAAGCTGGTAAACTGAATCCGAAACAAGCGTTCACTATGTACGCAGGCTAAGGATCATATTTATCATAAAAACATTTATAATCAGACCATTTTTAGCTTCGATATTAGCGTTGCATTATCTGCAGGCTTTCATGGGTAAATTATTACTAGCATGTTTCGCGTAGGTGTACTTATTGTATGTGATGATTACGATCGCAAATTAATGCCTTAATCATTAAATTCCTTTTATTTAAAGAAATATCATCCAGCATAATATACCTTATAGTTAAGTTAGTTTGATTTTTAAAATTTGCACCATGTGCTTCAGATCAGAGATTCAGATCACCATTCCTGTTATTAATGTTAAGAATCATGCTAACTAAGATATATGTATGAGATGTAAAGATGGAAAATGATATAAAAATTTATATGTATGCTTTTTTCCTGGTAAATAGATGGCGTTATTAATTTCTTCCAAAGTCCGCATATTTGATATTCGTGTTCCAAACAAATTTCAATGCTGGGTTCAATTCATCAGGAGTCCTCTAGACATCCCAATGACTTAGGAATCGTGATTCAAATAGCTCATTCGCAGCCACCCACCATGTTCCTCCATTCGTGTCGGTCTTCTGCTTCTCTCACAGTTGCCCGTAGAGGTAATTTTGTTAAATTTTTTATTTGATCGATCCATCTATTGGGTGATCTATCTATTGGCATCCTACGCTCTACCTTTCCCTGAACTACCAACTTTTCCAGGTTTGTTCCATCTTTACGCATCAAGTGTCCAAAATATTGCAGGATGCGTTATCGGGGTATGGTGGACAATCTGTTCTTTATTTTGAACTCCTCCACTATCGCCACGTTTGTTCATTTTGCTGTCCATGGGATTCTCAGCAAACGTCGCGTCGCCAGCATCACATCTCAAAGGCGTCAATGTGTCGTCTATTTGTCATCTTGATGGTCCATAACTCCAGGCCGTATAATATGAAGATTGAAAAAATGATTCATAACTAGATGAATCTTTGTGTTCACGGTACTTTGTCTATCGATCCATATCTTCTTTATTTATTTTCTTTAACATCTTCATTTTGTTCTTTATTTTTAGCAATTTAGGTACAGAGAAATGTCATATATCGATTAGTGTAGCTATTAATTGATTTTAAAGTTTGTAATTTCTGCTCGAAAATAGACCTTATAGGTGCATGGTATTGATGGTATGTGCACTCTACGTGAGTCTAAGGTACGGGAAGTGGAGACCGACGCGGCAGCTTTAGTCTTACCTATACCATCATCGTACAGTTAACATCGGAAAATTTCACTGTTTAGGGGTATTTTTGGCTTAAATTTGCCGAAAAAAAAGGAGATCCCTCCCCTTGCCAGTAACACACTTTACCGAGTAGGATCGGTCTAGGCTAGGGGATGTCTTTAATTAGTACAGAGTTGTTACTTACAAGCTTAAACGTAATTATTTATATGTTTTTGTGTATTATTAACTCGTAAGAATATTTAATTATAGTTACTAAATTGTAACTTATATTATTTTATATTCAAGTTAATTCATTTGTAAGTATTTAATTTTATTTCACATTTAGTTTTTTTAAAAATTTTGTTTTACATCACTTTTTACTAAAATTTATCTTTGTTTATATATTATTATTATTTGATAAGTCCAAACAAGGACGAAACAGACGTTTGTCATGATATATATACATCCAATTTTAATTTTTATTTATCCTTAACTTGAATATAAAATAATATAAGTTACAATTTAGTAACTATAATTAAGTAATTATTTATAAAGTATTAAATGCCAAATTTTTACTTTTAGCTTTTAAAACTTTTAAAAGCTTTTAAAAAAAAGGTTTTATTTATTTTATAATAATGTAAAAGTTTTCCTTAACGTCAGTAGTTACAAATTTTTGTTTCAAATCGGATCATATCGAGTGCTGGAAAATGAAGCTAATAATAATATTGTTTTTTATTCTTGGTGCGTACTTCGAAAGATAAGTTGAAAAAATTTTCATCAGTATTGTGGGATAGAAAGAGATAGGTATGTACATATTAGATGTAGGAAGGTATATCAGAATTGGATTGTTTACTTTAACAGAAGAAAGACGGGCGGATGCAGCTATAGACTAAGAGGCATCGACGGATTTCATCCCGGATTTCAAGAGTCATGAAAATTTTATGGCTTGTAGATAGCCACCCTCTAAATACAAAACCGTAAATGGCAGACGTTTACCTGGTCAGATATTGGGGGGGGATTAATTTTCCAAAAATGCTAGACTTCTACTAACTGTTCTTCACCAAACGGTTACATTATATTATTGTCTATAGATCTCCGCGATGCTCTACAAATTCTTAAGATTTTAAAACGTTAATTACTCTTTAATTCGACCAGATCAAATGGGATGAAATCCGTTGATGCCTCTTAGTATACTAGGATGGTGTGGTCGAGTTTAGATAGCAACGAGGGTTTGAGAGACGCATAACGATGCATTGTGTGTTAAACGAATAGGTTGACCATAAAAGGTGACATGGTTGTTAGCGAGTAATTGATGTAATATATTTCGATGCTTATATGCAATAATTAGGTGAATCAAGGATGGTGATTAACCATTTGTAATGATTATGTGTTTATAGCGATATATAGTGTGTGTAAATAAATATTGTTGTTTCATTATTCTTTGATCTTATAATTAATTACATCATCACATCATCCAAAAATTGACTATATTGTAAACCAAGATATTGATTTGTATTGTTTTGGCATATCCTGTATAATTGCTATGTCTATAAATTGTTTGCTTAAAATGTGATTGATCGATTTAATACGGTACTCAAATTCAGTGCAAACAATAAGTTGCAAAAAAAGTTTAAAAGCATACGCGGTTAATTCTATTTAGTAGCCATGAATTTTTATGCTTTTTATACATGCCATTATTGCCGTTGCCGTATATAGACCAAATGAAAATATGAACCAAATTGTCCTTAAAAATTACAATCTTTGGATGTGACATATTTCACCCAAACACCACGGATATAATATAGCATCTTGCATTTTTAATATGCTCAATTAGACAAACATGCCGAATTATCCACTTTTTCCCTAAGATGAAGATTTTGGCATTAAGACCCCAAGACTGCATAGACCGATTGGATAATTGTATGTAGTATTTACTATTACTTGTAAATCTTAAACTACGTATTTAGTTTTACCAGGAATCGGACGTATACTGTCATATCAGCAGTCGATTGATCTACCTACCATTTGGTTAACGCCACATTCAATTCTTCGATATGTAGGTTAAATAAAATGTGAATAATTGTGCTAACCTCTGTGTGCAAAACCGAATGATAAAATAATAAACTTCAATTAAAATTTTTTTAAATATAAAATGTAACATAAGTAACATAAACTGAAACATACAAATAATGTTATTTGATTTAATTATGGTTAAATTTACTCTATTATAAACTTTTTGTAAATATTATTTTAAATTAACCCGCAAAAGAAAATTACATTTACCCCCGACTTGCCCTGACATTAACTAACATTATGTATCATCAAAAAAACATTTTTTAGTACCTTTCATAAAATATTATTTATAAGTTTAGATTAATTTAAAAGTACTTAATAAAATTGTAATATAAACTTATGCATTAAAATTTATTTTGGACAAAGAAAAACTACAAAATTGATTGATTAAGAAAGAGTAAAATACAAATTGCATGTTATGAACTTCAATTCCTTGTTTTGTAGAGGGTCGAATATCTTTTTGATCCAACAAAAGTTACAACATCTCAAATTGCTTTTTCTAAATTAAAATAATTTTTATCAGCCTCAACAACACTTTTACATTAAAACTTTATATAAAGTCAAATTAGATTTGATTTTAATATGGATAATAAGATTTGAGTATCTACTTGATATAAATTTTAATATAAGTCTTATATTAAAGTAATATTTCAAAATTTTAACTGCACTTTTACTTTGTTTTATTTTAAAACCATAATGACAATATCATCACAAAAGTCTGTTATAATATTTTGTTTAACATTCATGTTCAAATGAAATTATTACTTAATCTAGCAAGCAACCAGCAATGATAAATTGCGATGACCATTAAAATTAAATGAGTCGAAATTTATTAGATTAGAAAAGTCGAAAAAGTGTAACGTAAATTAAAATAATGTTCAATTATCTCATAAATATGTATCCATAAAAATTATTGCTGTTGGTGCGGTGGTGGAGTGCATATGAGTGATTGACTTTTTAAGAGATTGGTTTTTCCACCCAAGCATTATTCAGTTTCTTCATAAGCGCTGACATTGCAAGAGGATACCCTCATATCTTCAACCCCTGCTCTCTCATGCAATATTCTATAATCCCTACCTCGCCAATCACCCACTAATCATCAGCAAGAAGGGCGACGAAGTAAAATATACTGTGGATCGAATTACTTTTTACGTTAATCGTATTTTATCCTCTGTTGACAAATTAATTCTGACTTGTAATCTTACGTAAAATTATAGGGTTATTATACATTTTTGCTGATAACGATGCTATATTTAAGTGTGTTAAATTTAAATTTAAATATAAAAGTACACAAGAACTGGTAATTTAGCGTAAGAATATAAATTCTTACTTTTGATTATTTAAGCAAATGAATTAATTTGTCATAATTTGGACTACATATTATAGGTCCAAAACATTTCTAGGGAAAATTTAGATTTGCAGATGGTATGCTAAAATCTAAAAATTGATAGCAATTTAAAATTATTAAAATGTATTTTGATTTATTAGGTATGTCAAAATACATTATTTTGAATTTAATTAAATTTTGGTTTGATTTTATAATAAATTTTCACGAAGACCTGTCAATACAATAATATTTTGGTGGTTTCGCAATGCTTTACAATCATCGTTTTGATTCCGTCCAAAAATAGAAATTCTTTTCAATTACAGAATAATTAAATAAAACTTTCGAAAGTTGCATTTTGATATCTCAGTAAGTTTTCGTGTAAAAGCATAATTTGTTTCCATGGATAAAATGTTGTTGGATAAAACTTTGAGAATTTTCACATTGACATAAGTAGGTATTATGTTCTGTTTGTCAAGGAGAAGATGGGTAAAAACATTATGGTTTTATAATTATTTTAGAAGTTTGAATGTGTTTCCGCCGTTTTTGGTGAAAATGAACTTCTATATTAAAAATTTTTTAAATTGACATGTTATTCTAAGTAGTGTCCATTGTTAGCTATGACTTTTTCCATCTTTCTGTTGATATTGATAGATCCATTATTTGAAATTTTCGTAAGAATCGAAACCGTTGTCGTGTAGGTGGTGAGTAATTTGACCAGTTTAGTGCAATGCGGCCAAGCGCTATCGTGCTGGAAAATCACCTTGTTGTGTCTTTTCGTGTAATCTGGCTGTTTTTCTTTCAATTCTCGGTTTAAATCCTTTAGTTGTTATAAATATCGTTCACTATTAATGGTTATATCTAATCTTCAAATATTTTAAGCCTACCTGAGCGTTCTTTACCTTCTATATAAAAGTCTTTACTTACTTTTAAAGTGCGCAAACTATTCCTGGTTACTGGAAAATTTTAAAATAGAGCATGGTGCATTACAAGTTTGGAACGCTACAGTTATAAAACGCCAGGTGTAAACGAACAAGGTGATTTTTGGAAACAATACAATGTTTCACGAGAGAGCAGCAGCGGGGAAAAACAACTTGCGATTGCTTCAAAAAACAATTAAGTTTCGGGAATATATTGAAATGTCATAAAGTCAATCAAAGAAGTCGGTTAAGGAAATTTTTTTAAAGTTTAAATTTGTCGTTTGTAAGACCGAATATGGAGATAATTTTAAATAACTAGCAATGAAATTGTAACTTTAAACACATAAAACTGTAACAGATTTGATTTTCTTATAAGTGTGATGTGCTTCTTGCGAATTTGTGATGTGTACGCAGGTGTATCAATTAGTTACCTGAAATTGGAAAATTTCCGTAATTTTGAATAAATGGCGCTAGGAAGTGACCACTTACAATTTTTGTGTTGAATTTTTGGATGTTTATGGTGGTATGGAGAGGTTTTGATAAGGCCGTTTCCGTGAAGATTGTCTTGAACCAGCCGTCTTGGGACACGTTTGATATTTGCGGATCATTTTTCGCAATTATTCCCAAAAAGACGAATTTAGTGAGCTTTTGAGTTATAAAAGCAATTATATTGACGAGATAATAAATCGTGAGTATCCTAAAACGATTTTTATTACGGTGGAACGAAGTTTTCACACGTTTTTGGTGGGTCGCAATTAGATTTAACCACGATATTAAAATTGCACATTTTGGGTTCGTAAAACCTGAAATACGGCGAGGAAATTATAATTAATAAGTGATTTGTTATATGGACGAGTTTTATACCACTTATTATCGTCGATGACCAGTAAAATCGCCGATTATAAAATATCACATGAAAATTTTGAGGTTAATGGAAAAGTCGCACATTTCGACTACTATTTTGGTTTGGAAGTCGCAGATGCTTGTCTGAATCAATCTTTGAGATTTGGAACCACCACAGGAGCGATTTCACACGTCACGTCACTAATTTTCTGGATAAAATCACTGGAATTGGAAAATCACAGGAGTCGCACTACCGCGTTTATAGAAACAGGAAGCCATTAGATGTATGGGTGTGTTCAACAGATTGAAACTATTGCCGATGTACAGAGTGCTTCACAAGTTATCCTCAACACCAAATTATTAATTCGAGTAAGAAATCTGAACTTTTTATATCAAAACACCATTGTACAAATTTATTTTTATTATTGTTACACTTTTTACATGCACCAAGCGATAAATAAAAGTATAGCTGAGTTTTTGGTAGTAAATGATACTTTTTATTTATCGTTTGTACACTTTACACTCTATATTGCACATTGCTTGACATTTGTGTCAGAGATTATCAAAATTACTCCATTTTTGAATTTGCTTAGTTTAAATAAACTGCCCTCTGACTTATTGAGATCTTTGATTGCCTTAAATTCACTGAATTCACGACCCTGTAAATATTTGTGGCCTAAAAACTTGCAAACCGAACTAAAAGCTAGCCGGCATTCAATTGTTCGAGTGCACACATTAGGTGAGGTTTCATCCCTGACTATAAATAGGGGTGTCATTAAGCCGTGTTACACGACAATATGTACATACAGTAGAGGACTTTTTACGCATATAGTAAAGAAAATCCGCTTTAGTAATTCAAAAAAAGACAATTTTTGCATGTTTTTCCTAAATCGACAAATCAAGATGGAGACTGGTTGCTTACAAATCACAGTTTAATTATTATAACAACTTAAGATGATTTTCAAACAAAATAAATTTTAGATTAATAACAGAAGGATATAACTTGGAATAAGTTGAAATCAAAAGCATCCTTAAAATAAAATTAAATTTTGACTTTATGTGGGAATTTTAAGCGTTGTATATATAAATGAGATATGCACATGTTAGAAATAGTTCGATGTAGATAAGTCCCCTTTTTATAAAATTTCATACAATTTCAAGTAGATAGCGAACTACTACACAACGAATAGATAAGCGGTAGTTCAAATGCATTCTGGATAGTATTATTTAAGTTAATAAAATATAGTAATTAGGTAAAGAAGCAGCCGAATAGGTAGGTATGTAGAAAAATAAAATAAAAGTCTGAACATTTTTTCGCCCACGGGAAAACCAAATGTTATTCTTCTTCTTCTTCTTCTTTCTAGAAGTAATTCTCTAAAGAATTCTCTTCTAGTAGGCCAAGGCCTGTTATTTCCCAACACTGTTGGAAACTTTGAGCATATAAATATTTTACATCCATCAGGTAGCTTGCTAGACTTGCTTTCAGATGTGCCTGTATCCTGGTTTGTTATGTTAATGATAGCAATTCAGTAACCCAGGGGACCACCAGCTTAACGTGCCTTCCGAAGCACGGAGACTAGTCATAAGAAAGTTTGACTCTTCCCAGGTTTGAACCCGGTGCCCCATATTCGCATCCAACTACGTTAGTTGCAAGGCAATGACCGTCTCTAATGAAAAATGTTATTCAATTTATATAAATTATTAATACTTTTTATTCACATGAGCATAGCCGGTGCAATAAAAATGTGTATTATTTCATTAGCGGGTTACAGTGTATATTGAATTACAAACAATTATATGTTTTATAACATAAGGGCATTTTAATATTACTGTAACAAGATGCAATAATATAAATGTAACAAATGTAAAAAGGGAAATTGTTTTAGTTTATTGCTGATATTATCTTGCTGGGTATTAAAAACTTATGTCTGAAACATGATTTTATTTTAAATTAAACATTTAGATGATTTTATTTTCATTCAAAATTATTTTAGAGTAATAATTTTTAATGTAATTAATTCTCTGTAACTGTAATTTTGTAATAGTAATGTAATTCTATTAGTTTTACTAATAGAATTAGGATCGATTACTTCAATTGTGGAGTCGGGGAATTATAATCTGTGAATAAGTCGTTTTAGATTCGCTTTTACAATCGTAAGGTTAAACTGACTGAGGGTATAAGTAGTAAAAGTAAAAGTACTAAAGGGGGCCTTACAGGGGAATAACAAAACAAAATTTTAAAAACTTTGTTTGAAAAGTAAACTACACAAAAAAATCGGTTTATTTAATAGAATTTGGAACTAATGACGTTTTGAAAAACGTTTTGAAAAACGTAAAAAAAGTTGTGATATGTATCCTCAGGATTTTTAGTTTTTCTATATTACGGTATCTATTACCAACATATTAATATAATTAATATAAAATAAAATAGACCATAATTTTGTTCTAATTATGTGCAAAATATATACTCTATTCTCAAATTTTGTGCTTGCCGTAAAAAGTTTTACAGTTTAATCTTTAATCTTTAAATCATTAATCTTTAAATCTTTAATATCGTTAATATCTTTAATCTTTAATCTTTAATCTTTAATCTTTAATCTTTAATCTTTAATCTTTAAAATAATTTAATTTAATTCTTTAAAATTAATGGATTCTAAATAATGAAAAATAAATATTGATTGCAGTTCTCAATAAGTTGTTACAAAAACTTTTGCAAAATAATGTAATTCAATAAATTATATTATTACATATTATAGAATATTTAAATATGGAATGAAATGGTGTCAATTTTGTTGTATTGACATGTAGAAATTATAAAGGTGTTAGAAATGATTAAAAGCAGTTTGAAGTATCCTTTTCCTCTACTGCTGTTATGAAATAGTACTTTTCATCACAAGGACGTAAAACGCGATTTTTCGTTCGAGGGGAGCGGGGGTTACGAGGCGGAGCGTAGCGCAGCCGAGGAACCCGACCGCTTCCGAGGTGAAAAAGTAGTTTTACGGCTTCGCGTGGTGAGAAGAACTTTTCGTTAGCCGTCAATGTGCGTAATATTTGCAGGAGGAACAATAAAGCGCCGCGCGACATTAAAAAAGCTGCCGTGTTAGTGTTTGCTAAGGAACACGTGCAGCAATTTGTCTCGACGCGACGGCGCAATATAAGTAACTATTATTATGCTAGCCAAATTAAGTTACACTATCACGTTCTAAATATTGCATATAGAAAGTAGTATAGAGGGACGTGACTCTATGCTTCTTTCCGTTTCTCTGTAAATATTGTAAATAGAAAGTATTATAGAGGGACGTGTCTCTATAATACTTTCCTTTTGTACATATTTTGTACTTATTTTGTACATAATACAGTAGAAACTTATGCTTTTATACCATTTTTATTGGTTTTTTCCTGCAAATATCGACGAAAACATACTCTTTTCGTACCTCAAAACGTATACGAAAAGTGCTCAAATACGTCCGCGGTAACGAAAAACTATTTTTGCTCTAATTTTACGCTTACGGATAATATGTAAACTATTCTAACATTAAAAGCAGGTATAACTAATTATTCCCTTTTATTCATTTATGTATGTTTGCTTTAAAAATTTAATTTTATAATTATTTTGTTAAGATAAAAGCAGCAATTCATCAAAATGTACCATATTATGCGCATATTTGAGTGTTGTAATTTATTTTTATACTATATTATTGCGAAATAAAATAGAAAATACAACATAAAATATTTGTTAGGTTAATCATTAATTTGGATTCAATTATTGAAAAGAAGCACTTAAATTTGTATAGCCACGAGTACAATTTCTATTATTCAATAATCTCGAATAGAGTTACCTACAAAGCAATTTCCATTTTGCAAATTATTGAGGCAAAGGTAGAAATTTTGGAGAGAGGTTTTAAATATTTTTATACTTTAGTGAAATTGAAACAAAAGTGGCAGTAATAAATCAATACTAACTATCTATATATTATTATTGCTTATGTTTGCGAATGCTAAGTTAAGCTAAAATGTATATTTGAACATAAAATATGTTTATATAGAACTAATTAAATTTTTAACTTAAAAATGGCTTAGGAACCTGTGATCGTCTGGCTTTACAAAGTGAAAATTATGGATTTAACATTACACAGCTACATCTAAATACGTAGGAAGTTTCAACTGGAAGAATATTTCAGGTTAAGAATAAGTATTTTGATAACGATCATTATAAAGTAACAACATTATTTGTTGAAATGAATTTTTGTTTCAAAAGCAAACAAAAATAATATTTGGCTCAGAATTACAGTAATGTAAAAAATGACCGCATATTTAAAAGCATGCATAGAAATTTTATGTATTACATTATTTATAGTTACTAAATTTATGCAAGGAGCTTTTTAGCTAAAAAAAATTTATTTGTAACATGCAAATTTCTAATTACTAGAACAGTTTAGGTCTTATTAGGTCGTTACATAATGTAATCTAAATTTTTTATAGTTATCGGTTCATGTATAAATATAATTTACTGAATCAATTAATGTTAAGAAAGAGCTTATAGGTATTACCATGAAAAATTAATCACTTCGACTTTTTGTGTAAATGATGTTACGTTCTACCTCTTGTTGCTATCTTTTATACAGAATTTTCAATATTATTTAATACAAGATCTATTAACCCTTATGATTTTACCGTTTTAACTATTTATACCGTTTACTATATTATAGAATAAAATTCGTTCTTACTAATAATAATTATAATAAACAAAGGATTATACTAGGCAATCATAATAAATCATTTTCATGTCATTTGTATGATAATTGTAATTATAATAAAATATTATACTAAGTGATTCCGACCGATTACTTTGGCACCTCGATTTGATTAATAAATTCTTAACAGGCAAAAAACACATTTCAGATATTACAAATAATAATGCTGTTTCTGATGCTTTATTGAGTCAGATGCATCGAACTATTGGTCGTTCAGGTTGCTATTACGCAACCAATTATTACATTGAAGCCAAAATCAGGATCATGCAATTAGGTTTTGTGGTTCATGTTCGTATCATACAGAATCTATAACATAAAATTGCGTCAGCTACAAAATGACTGGCAGTTTAAGTGTTAATTTGGAATTACATTTTAATAAATGTAAAATTTAAAAATGAGAAGAGATTAATTGACGATATGACCAAGAAAGCCACAGAATTCTGTGCGCATTTTCAGGTTTCAATATCAAAAGAAATCAACTGAAAGTGAATTGGATAATAAGATAAAGATTGAGAATTAAGATATTCTACCCTTGAAAGGACTAAAAGTATGATGTGGTAATTGGATCTAAAGTGCAAGAGTAACAACCAAGGTGTAGAGATGTTTTCTTCAATCTCTTGACTATATCAACACAATATTTCCGAACTGATTGTTTTATCAGAAATCTTTATTTTTGAATTAATCGTATTGTAGTAGTATCGGTCGTTTTCTATATAGATAATTTCCGAAGAATCAATCCAGAGGGCAATTACAATAAACGATACTCATTGTAACAGTTTTCATTGTACTAATATCTGCGAAATTTAAATTTAACTGATAACCATTCAAAATAAAAATATGAAATTTGCATTTACTTACCACTTCGTAATTATTGTTTAAATAATGTACAATATACTAAACGATACAAGATCCCATATTCATTTTTATAGCTCAAGTAAATTCGAAATTTTATTTGTAAATTCAATTTAGTGTAATACTGATCTTTTTGGTATAAAACTTTTATTACTGTAGCTTTATAACCACCAGAGCAACCAAGGTGGTGCACAATTATCATCCTAGTGTGCTGTTTCCGATAATGCAATGAAAATTGTTTAAAAATATCGAGCATTCAAACTACGAGCGTTAACTTGGGAGTTAAACATTAAACTGACATTAGTTGAAATGAAAAGAAGCTTGTTGAATAAAAGGTTAACTTTTAACTTATTAGTTTAGAATCGATCCGGATGGGTATCAAAAGGTTGCAGATCATAATGGAACTTATACGAAAAATCCTTATATTCATTATATTTTATTCATCAGTATTAACCCTGGGGGAGAGCACAGAAGTAATTTGCTAAATGTACGGATTCACATTACTTTAATTGGTTTTTGTTTAGAAGATGTTGCGGTACACCACAAGAAACGAATACTACAAATGTATGTAGTATACCATACAATTTTCCATAGTTAAGTTCTGGAGGATGAACTTATAAATTTTTCTGGTTATTGTATAAAATTACTCTTATTTTAAGTTCTTGTGTAGTGCGGCAAAGCAATTGACAAACGCTATTAATTTGCCGTCTGGTTAATTTCTAACAAGAAATGCATTATGCAAGTCTAGTCAGCAGACGTTCAAATGTTTAACGACAGCTGCTGGCTATTTTTTTAACTAAAAGATCCAATATGATGAGTCAGTGATGCTATTAAAACATATTAAGGGTGTAATTAAATACTTAATCATAATATATTAATTGCAGGGCATGCGGTAGGGTGCAGGACGACGAGTTTAACCGATTCGACGCGAATTTTTGATCAAAGTGGGAGTAGCTATGCGCGGCGCCTAGTTTGTCTGAAAACGTCGAGACGCTGGTTTACGTAAAATAACTGTATTTTCATTAAAACATCGTGCGATCGCGAATTGGCGGGCTATTTGGTTTACTTTTATTAACCCAAAATTGCTATTTGAAAATTAGTAAATTAACAACTCATTGGTTACTGCTATACGCACATAACATTTTTTATGTTATAATAATAATTAATATGTAATTTTTAATTAATAAAACGGAACTTGTGCCAGGATTTTCATTAACGCCGGACTTATTGCTGCATTTGCACATTGAGTACCTGTGAGACTTGGTGAACAATATTAAAATTTTATAATGAACCTCGTAATTAGTTTGTTTAATGCTGTACACTTCGGTAAAGCGGTGATAATTAAATCAACTTACTCATTTTTCATCGTCACATTTCTTTAAATATTTGACTTTTTGAATGCGATTAAATAATTAAGAAGTTGACGATTGATTTTTCTTATATTGAGGGTTATTTAAATTTATGTGAGCTTACTTGTGTGAAGTCGGCTGAATATTTGTCGTAGTGCCAAAAGTGTGAAGCGTGTTTAAAAATAAAACATTATTAGGATTTTAAGGTATGCGGCAGTATTTTCAATTTCCTACTACCATGGATTGGAAATTGGTTTTGTGTGTATTTAATATCCTTGTTCAAGGTAAGACAACCTTTTGTTACCTTCATATTTTTGTTTTTGATGTTGCCGCTAAGTTTACTTCGTAGTTTTCGATGTTATATATTTAGACTGCAGTAGCAATATCGGCAGAAATTAATTCAAATCGGTAAAAATCAATCGAAACATTTTTTTTAATATTCGAACTGCGTTTTAGCCCTTTTGTGATCCACAAAAAAAATTTAAAAGTCATCATTTAAAGAGCAATTGATTATTTAATGCATTGCCGATCATATCGTAACACCGGAATCTCGTCATTAGACGTTAAATGTCTGCTAAGGGATCATTAGTTAAATCAGGTAGTTACACTTTGATCACCTGGCTTATTTTTAATACAAATTTCCCTTTACAGTAGCTATTAAGTTTTCTTTGACGAGCACTATAAGTTATCGTGGTAATATGGAAATTACCAAACATTTATCTATAAGATCGCTATCTATTTTATGTCACTCTAATTAATATTTATAACAAAATTATAATTTAAAGGGTAGGTTACGGTAACACGTGCTGTTTAAGATTAAATTAGTCGGTTTTGAATTACAAGTGTGGAACGCTTACTTGTAGTATTTTTATATCTAATTTTATAATCTCTTCCGTTCATCACATTTGGTTTAAAAATAAACATTAGGTTGGAAATCATAATACCTATGCGAAACTTGGCAGATTTACAAAATTATTCAATGCCAAAGTATCAGTGACCTTACATTTTTTCTCTTTTGGAATTTCCCAAACCTCGTCAGAACAAAAAGAAATTAATTCACCTGATTTGAGGATTTCCATTACCATTTTTTACACCTTCCAAGTTAAGAATGATTAGCACCGATTAGCACGGTTGGGTATAACAAATTGGGATGGTTTCTCATGTTTAAGTGTAAAGATTTAATACAAAATAAGAAACCCGGTCACGTGCTTGATTTTATCAAAATAGTAATTTTTGATTTCATTGATCACATTTGAATGTCGCTATTTTGTTGAAACGTAAATAAAATACCTCAGTATACAGAATCGTAAAATTGAAATTGCTAGGCGAGCGTACTTTTGTTGCCTTCCGTACCAAAACCATCTGTATATTCTCGTAAAATTGAAACAGCGTGTTTACAAAATAATTTTGCCCATCATAAATAAAAACGAAATCTTTCATCAATTGACTTGCTGACTAATAACGATTACAATCTATTGCTACATTTTACAGCAAGAATTATATGGTTACTGTGGATACATTAGCTGCCTTTACACACACGGGATTCCTGACGCGATTCATGACGTTCCAAGAACGACGCGAAAACCGACGTGCCGGGAACGCCCCGTTCCAAGAACGTCGTCCTATTTAAACACACACACCAGGCGTGTCGGCAGCCCTTTGTGAATTGGAGCGTTTCAAAACTTTGCCTTTAGACACACGCTCCAAACCCGCACGACTAGTCGCGTCCGCTCCAATCGCGTCAGGAATCGCGTGTGTCTAAAGGCAGCTATTATCAGATAGATAGATTGAGTTAGGGTGTACAAGACTTCACGCTCTAATATTTTGTTAAATTCTTGGTCACCCGTTTTTATTGGTTCAGCCGCGTCGAATACATACCTAAGCACGTCGTTCCCTTACAGGGTAAGCAAGAAGCCCTCCATGAAAAATACAATAATACAATTTTCTGATGTAAGCGCAAAGTGTTAAATCCTTGTTCAATCCTTGAATTTTTGTTGTATTTACTAGTTCCTATAAACTTGCAGATATTTTCTTTTTCGAAATTGCCATTAATCAGTACATCAATACCTACAATGAAAATAATTAGTTTCAAATCAGTTTTAATTTAAATTTCCGACATTTGACAAATGGAACTTGTATATATTACAGCTACAATTTTGTACGTAAAACTTTCATGAAATACATTTAAATCATTGTCATGATGTTATTATTGTGACTGTTTGTTCAACAAGCGTTAAGTAATTTTAATGTGAGCCAACAAATAAGTTTAAATGAATGGCTAATGAATTCGAGTAGTGTAAAATTTGTTGTTGTCAGAACTTTAAATTGTAGTTAGTAAATATATAATAAGCTAAATATTGTTTAAATTGTTGTTACATTAGATTACCAAAATAAATTTGTTATGATATTTCTTCTTATAATATTTAAAGTACCTAATTAAAATAAATTGGCTGTGTTATTAGACGTCGGCCTTATACTATGAGTATCTTGGTATTATGCTCTTAACATTATACGAAGGGTTTTCAAATAAGGGCTTTAGAATGGGTTTTTGTAATAAAATTAACTTTTGTTTTTAATTTGAAACTAAACATTAAACATACTATATAAAAACAAAAACAAAAACATCAAAGAAAATATACAATTGGCTTAAATTGAAATTTATGATAGAAACAATTTTGGTAACATATTTTTGAATTTGCAGACTTTCAAACTCTATCTGATAATGTTTCTAACAAATCCCACGTCAAACTAAATATAGGGTGTTTTTTTAGCTACATGAGAACTTCAAAATGAAATAAAACATTAAAAACCTGACGGAATGTTTTGGTTATAATTTTTTTATGAAAGTACAGTTAAAGGCATTTATGATTTGAACATGACTTCCGGCATGTGACCACCACGACTAATGGTTACGAAGCGCATCCGTTCAGTCCAATTTTTGACCACTTTTTCAAATATTTCTGGCTTTATTTCATAAATGGCTTGCTGAATATTAGCCTCCAATGCTTCTAGAGTTGTTGGTTTGTTAGCATAAACCATGGATTTAACATACCCCCACAGAAAATAATCTGGAGGTGTGAAATCACACGATCTTGGAGGCCAATTGATAGGACCACGTTTTGAAATAATGTTGTCACCAAATTGTCCTTTCAATAAATTGATGGTTTCGTTGGCTGTGTGGCACGTAGCACCATCCTGTTGGAACCATAAGTTGTCAATGTTTAGCTCTTGAAGTTTTGGAAACAAAAATGTATTGAGCATGTGTCGATATCCCACACCATTCACCGTAACGGTAGCTCCTTCCTCATTTCGAAAGACATATGGACCAATGATGCCGTTGGCGTGTATTCCACACCAAACAGTCAATTTTAATGGATGCAATGGAGTCTCAAGATAATGTCCCGGATTGGTCTCACTCCATATACGGCAATTTTGTTTATTCACATACCCATTTAACCAGAAATGTGCCTCGTCACTGAACAAAATTTTACGGTAAAAAAATGTATCCACTTCCAATTGGTTGTGAGCCCAATTTGGTAGCGTTGTTCAATGGTCAATCTATGCATTATCAAATGCCAAACCTTGCTAAACACAAATGTCAAAAAACTGTTTCCATAGCAATCTTGGTTCAATTGTTATCCCTAATGAAAGTTCTCATGCAGCTAAAAAAACACCCTATATTATGAAACAATACAATATAATTTATGATATACTATGAAAGTATTATATTATAACGTACGGTTATGATGTAATATTGTGAATAATTTGAAGGCTTTAGAAATGTTATTATTTTTTGTAATAACATAAACTCTTTTTTATTTCAAACTAAAATTATAATTATATAGGATGCTGAAGTTGATCTAATATAAGGAATTAATATACCAAAAAAAATTAAACAAACAATTTGTTTAAATTGAATTTTATAACAGAACTTCAAAAAAGTATTTTTGAATCTTCAAACTTTTAAACTGTTTCTGACGATCTTTTCTAAGAAACCAAACGTTAAACTTAAACTATAATATACTGTATTATGTACAACGGTTATCTAATAAAGTACATAACCATTCGGTGTCGAGGGAAACATTTAGACTATGTATAAGCTACCATCAGGATCCGACACGTAGAGATTTGGTGAACGAAAAATTGCACTATTTATTGTACGCTACAGGAATCGAATATAAAGAATTTCGACTCATGAAGCTAATATTCCAACTGTTCGGTCATCCATTCACCCAATTCCGAACCGTGACTGACACACAAGTAAGCAAGAAATTGCATTTTTACATGTTAAATCCCTGTGTACTACTACACAATTCAGTTCCAGCATATAAAAGACAACATCGATCAAACAGTCAGTAAGGGTTTCTTTTAAGAGGAATTAATTCTTTTATCTAACAGTGGATATTGATGCACATATTATTTTTCACGTAGCCGCAAAGAAAATTATCTCACGATCTTGGCGGATAATTAACTTCGTCGCGTTGTGAGATAATTCTGTCTCTGAATTTCGATCGCAACAGACCCATTGTTTCGTCATTGTTTCGCCACTGTTTTGTTTACGACTCCGTGAATAAAATTATAATATATAGATGACAGCTGTGAAATATAACCCTAAAAAGTGTTTGACATTTGGCAAACATAGCCTATATGCATCCTGAGGTTACTAATGTACATAAACGCGATATATAATTTCATATTATATTGTAAATTGCAAACATTCTGATACCGTTTTTTTTAAATGTTATATTCCATGACTATTTCTTATCTTGATCTTTGCATTAGTAACACCATTGTAAAAATATCTGAAATATTTATTTATTCGTTTGCATTTGCATGTTCATGTTATAGATTTTATAAATACGTGAAGGTTTTATCGTTATTAAACATATGTTTTATATTTTCTATGTTATTATTTTTTAACTGGTAAGGGTTCGTTTGGTTCCCCTAGTGGATATTTTTAAACAACGCACACTATATTACCAATTAGTTACGCTGCATTTGGCTTTATGATTACAAGTTTCAAATATATCACCCAATAATTATATCTATTTTACAATACCACACAGCAAATTCAATTTTTTTCCCTATTATATCAAAAGAGTTTTTATTTTTAAGTATGCTCCATTACCTAAATTTATTAAAATAATGATCTTTTATGTACTGCAAAACTTGACGTGCTGCGGAGCATCAAAATAATGGACCATTACAAACGTTAGGAACAAACCCTCGAAGATAAATGCGTGAAATACAAAATCATAAACGGTACATACTTTCGAGCAAAATAATTATATATTTTCTTATTAAAATCCAAACTGTTCCTAATTTATAAAAAGTGCGGAAGCACTTCGGAAAAATTAAGTTATTTGGGTTCTAATAAACTTAAAATTTTCTTATTGTGTTTTCCATGCTTATACTAATTACTCTCTTTACTGCTTATTACTTTTCCTAAAGAATGCTTTTATAAGTTAATAACACGAAAATTTCTACCATTTTTTTTTGTAGAAAATTGATTTGTTTTGTTTAACAATTTTCAGCAAGGGCAAGAAAATTGCGCAGTTCATTTTAATGGGTTAAAAAAAGAAATTACAGAGGATTTATAATTCTGATCACGATTTTATTGGATTAATTATTTTAGCACCGACTTTCTTGAACAATTAGTTCATTAGAGAACCAGACAACAGAGATAATACTCGTCAATTTTTAACTTAGCCAGAGTTTACACAAGCAAGTTTTCTATTATAGGAAATCTTGTTTTCAAATTTAGAACTGAAAATTCTATTTGCTCGTTTACAAAGGGTTAATATGAAGTAAATTGTTTGACTAGACACGAACATATAATTTATAAAATTAATACACAAATTTGAAAATAATAGCATTTAAAGCAAAACCATCAATCATATTTATATAAATAGTAGCAATCATTCAATATTTGTTAAAATGATTTTTACAACTTAATGTTATTTTGACCGTTCCTTTATGTAACACACGTGACGCATTTATCGTCCTTTACATGAATTGTAATATTTTGTATCGATATAAAATATGTGCTTTTTGGAAAAAAGATATAAAACATGAAAACCTTTTTCGGTTTGTTAAATTCCAACAAGCGGAAAGACGAACAACCCCACATTTGCGTTAAAGTGGATAATTTTAAATCTTACTGCAATGAATTTTAATTACTTTTGCATTTCGAGCTTAAACTTGATCTAAAATAAATTCAGCCGTTATATCCTTAAGTAAACCGATCATTAGCTAAAAACAAATTCGACCTAACATTTTATGTCATTTTTATTTTTACCATTATTATTAATTAATTTTACAATGATTTTAGGTTCTAATTAACTTTAATGATTGCTGTAATTGCATTTTCTTATCGTTTATGTGAACTAATTTGTGAAAGCCATAAATTGTCATCATCACCAATATTTGAGAGCTACAATTTTTAAAATGATAACAAAAATGATTACAATATTGCATGTCTCGAAATATTTTATTTTCGATTCATCAAATAATACGATTCTGGATTTATTATTATTCTATATTTGCATAGCTAATTATGACGTAGATAATTAACAATTCTTTAATGTTCAAATAGAATGAGTTTATTTAATAAGCTAAAATGATAGAAGTAAATAGGAAATAATAAATGAATAGATGTATGAGATGAAAAACGTTGTAGCAAACTTGTGGAGAAGTATTATTAGAAAGTAGAAGCAGAAGCCTGGAGCGTGTTTGCTCGTCCCAAAAGGGACAACACACGAGATGGTAATGGAATAAATTAACTAAATTTGTTTAATATTGTTAATATAATTTGCTTACATGAACGGCTTACAACTTTTTAAATATTGCATTTCGTAAATAACAAACTTTAACTTTATTAAAGAAATCAATATAATAAAGTTATAGTTGAAAAACTATAAATACCTACTAAATATCTTACTAATTATATCTTAATTATAATTAATAAACAAACACCACTTGAAGTAACCTATGTATAATTATCAAATGAACAGGTTGTCCGCTGTATTTTGAATGCTTATTAGCGACAAATTTGCTTAGTACTACACAAGCATGCTTCTTAACCCTTTGGGTCCTGATGTATAAATTAATTGCCCATTACCCTGATCTTACCTACAAAATTCAGCATCAACCAATTAATATATTGCATTCATTAAAACTTCGGGCATTCAAACACGCAGAAACAAGAAATATACTAACTACCAACATAATTGCCAAATTTGGCTAGGGTATTGTTTCTCCGTGCTATTGCCGAATGATGAGTAAATTCAAACACAACCCTTCTTTACATTTGGGCAGACGTAAGTTGACAAATTAAACTCCGTATATACTGAACAACAATGGACCTATAAATGCTGCATCAAACAAACACAGCGATAAATTGGTTGCTGTTAAAGAAAACATTTCATACAAATTTCTCTATTGAAATGCTGTTTAAAGTTAGCATTTGACCATCTGAACGCTCCAAATAAATACATGTTCCAGTATAAGCGTTAAAATTTTCAACTTTTTACTTTCGATTATTAATTAATTAAAAGCAAAGGAACGAAAAGTGACAAGGAAATTATTCAAAATTTGACGTTCGTTAAAACCAACATTTGGTTTAAACTCAAATATCAGTGCTTTAATTTGAAAATTTAGGTATATGTGTAAGGTAGTGCAAAATAATTTTGCAGTGTAACTAAATTAATATTCAAAGTAAATATGTAAATATTTATTTTGTAAGATTTTTTTTAGGTAGCAACTAAAACATCCCTTATACGTCAGAACTGAGCGTCAATTTGTGGCCACAACGCAAAACAACTTACTCACCGTTTTTACTAATAATTTTAATTAACAGTGACGTCACTTCTACCCAGTAGAGTACGTGGTTAAATCAAATTTGAAACTTACGCGAGTGATTTGATTTCGAATTTCAATAAATTTAGAATCTAATAACTTTTTATAGAAAACTAACAAGAAGTCCAAGGGATAAAAATATTTTTGCAAACCTAAGTTACTAAGGAATTTAGTTTACGATTTTTCTACCAACTAACTATTTTCAAAGTTGACTTGTAACCTTAAATTTTTCACGCGTATTCTAAAACAAAAGCTCCAATTTTCAGAGATCTACTGATAGATGAAGTTGGTTTGCTAGTCACGTCATATCACATCGTTTATATTTGTGCCATTTTGCTTTTATCTACAACGACATTTCTTGAAGCTTTTTTTAGTTTATGATACGATAGATGATTGTAGCAAAATATATTACAGCTATTCAAAAATATCATTTATTTTGAAGTTATCGTTTCAAAAATTAGTGTTTGGTTTCCATTCTCACGATGACATGTCTCGTGGGTATAAATTTTAGACTAGATTTATGTAATCATAAACATAAACAGTTTTAGAACGCATAAGCTCTTTTTAAAAATTTGTGTTTTGTACACCCCTTCATGACAGCCAAGCGTTTGGAAGGGAGCAGAGTAACAACCATTAAAAATTTGACTTTTTGTTACATGCCTATTAATTTTCTGACACGGTTTAGTAGTACCAATCATAATTCATAATTACCATTTGTATGCGTTAGCGAATTCCCCTATTATTTTATGCAATTCAAAGTAATGCCTAAAACTATGGTGTATAAATGTGCTTTATTGAAAATATTATGATGTTGTAAAATTAATAATTAGGAAAATGTTTACGTTTTACTAACAACCATTAACTCGAAATAGCAAACATTAGTAATAATTATTAAAGAGACTTTAATTTAAATTGAATTATAAACGTGAATTTTATGTTGGCGTTATTTATTAAGACTAAACTTTAACCCTATCTAAATTTTATGCTTTCAAGACTTAGTGTGTTTACAATTTCTGTTGTTGAATTCTGTTTGTTAAAGTTATAATGTCTTAGTATTTTATGTTACTGTACTTCTGCTGGGTGATACTAACTTCTAAATTTGTGACTTTTAATACCATTAAGGCGAACTAGCAGCAATACCCTTTATTTATTAACAAACACTGACCTACTTCGACTCAACAGAGACTATTTCGTCGTCTGCTATTGGTTTACAGGGAGTTCGTAACGTTCTGAGTTGCTAATTAATTGTTGAATTTACACTAAAGTTGTTCACCAAATTGTAGTTAGCATTTGAAACTTCAGTTTGTATATGTAAGCTACAAGTGTTAGTTAATCTGGAGCTATTGATGTATACATGCATCACAAATTTCGCAAAGGAAAGAAATCCATTTGGTTATTACAAATCCTTATTTTCATCATCATAAAATTGCAACGGTTTGATAATGGTGAAACGATTAATATCAATAAAGTTTTCTTTTAAAAACTCCTCTTCTAATTTCGTTTTAATTAAAAGTTCGATGAGATTTCATTTAATGTTAACTACCTATTCACCTAAAATTTGAAATTCATTTACCCTTACTTGAACATTATTTTAATAGCAACATGCAATCAGGATTTTGCTGAACTCCACTTGCCTACTTGGTTAAATGAGGCAGAAACTTCATCTTAAGATTTCAAGTTTGTTAATCACTCTTATCAGTTTTATTAGAGTAATACTAATCGGTTAGTAGGTTTATATTTTTTTTATACAAATTTGTTATGTAACTTACAATAACATTATTTAAATGGGGTTCGTTTATCTTGTCACTTTTAATAAATGGTGTTCAAAATGCGTGAATTAATTTTTATATTATGTCATGTAAACAGCAGGTAAAATTGATTAACATAATAATGTTAGGAAGCATTACGATAAGTATGATTTATCTTGTATTAAAAATTTGCTTTAATAAATATTAATACTCGAATTATATTATTGTTAACAAGTTCTTATTTTATTATTCTCGGGTGGTTACTTGTCACTAGTTCTCCTGACACGTAAATTTTTAATGAATTATGGAAATGTATTTCTATTCAGTTTCAGCCCGAAAAAAAAATTCAACCTGCAAGTCAAGTCATTCTTTGAAAAATCACGATCTCTTGAGAATAGTTCTTCATGAAAATTTGTATCAAAGTTTTTCTGCACTGTGAGTTTATAAGGAGGAAAATTGAAATTTTAAATATTAAAAATCGTTTCAACTGCACTTCATATAAAAATATAATTTTGTTTTATTTTATTCAAGAATTTTAGCAACACGTTCATCTATTATTAAAAACTAATTATTTTTATCCAATAAAAGGTGATATTTTTTGATGAAAATGATCTTGTTTTTTTTTAAATATAAACTAATACTATGAGAAAATTAGAAGCTAAGAAAAAATGTTTCTTATTTTGCACACAAAACATCTTCATTATATTGAATAAATTTTAACTATAAGTTTAAATTAATTCGTAAAAACACAACACAAAAACTAAAAATTAATGTGAATTTTAATATCGAATGATTTATCATTGAATATCAAGCGAGAATATACATTCATACAAAATATTATCATCCTTATTAGAACTTACTACGAAAAACCCAAGTTTGAAGATTTACCTTAGAATAATCCTGTATTAATTTAATGCCGTGTCTGTATTGTTTGAAAATTTCATTCATTTTAAATATTGTTAATAGTAGATATTGGTAAAATTTAAAATTTATGTAATGAATTATGTCACACATATAAACATGCACGATGGAATTTATCGAGTTTGATGAATTATTCACATTGAAGGTGTGCGTGTAGATATTACCTCTTGAAGTTTATAGTTCAGAAAAAAATGCATTAAAAGAAGGAACGTACTGACGTAAATAAAGCAATAGGAAAGTTTAAAGTAGTTATTAATCGAAGGGTAGTTAAATGGAATTTCAGTATTTAGTAGTTGAAACGTGAAGAAATTAAAGAAATTGATTGAAAAAATTACTAAATAATATAATAAATTATCATTAAAGAATGGTAGAATGAAGAAAGAGTTTAAATAATGTGGAAAATTACAATTTTCAAAAATTAAGAGAAGTGCATCGACTGGTAAAGTGGAGCCTATCCAGTACTATTACTAGAAGAGCTGCTCAAATGTGATATAAAACTTGGTAAAATTAAAGTTAATACTTAAAAATTTAAGGAAAATTAGTAATAATTAAAGGAAAAAAGCTAAAAAGATAATTACGATAGATATAAGTAGGAAAGAATATATAAAAGGGAAAAAATAAAAATTTCAAAATTAAATTTGTAATATTTTTGGGTAGTGCACTTACTGCGGAGTAATTAGTAAATTGTATTCTTTCCTTCATCGTTTCGCTCTGATTTATTGAAAAATTTGTAAATAAATTTATTTTTTAGTTTATAGTATTTTAAGTTTTTTTGTAGTTTCCTGACGAAGCTTTTAATAAAACGTTGAAGAAAATATGTAATATTTATTTACTACAAGTCCACTACCTAAAATTATTTATTGTTATAAAGGACGAAAACTTATTCCTATAATATTAAATTTTAATGTTTAAAATTGGTTTATTATCAATTCGTGAAATTAAATAATATGTTTTATTTTAATGTATGTATGTACCTAGGTACATTTTCTTTATATTATAATATATTATATAATCAGTAATAGGATGAAAACGAAATTAAACTTTTTGAAAAGTAACTGCGTTTCATTTGCTATAAAATAAACTAATTGTTTACAATAAATTATAATGGTATCTTAAAAGTTTTAAAGCAAAGATAAAAGGCAAATCCCTAGTTTATGAAAAATATTTATTTAAGATTATACTAAAATCTTATATAATCTTTTAAGAAAAATTACTTTTACTTATTTTCATTAAAGTCAAAGTGTTAGAAGATAATACCTGCGAGTATGCAAATGAAGTAATTAAACTTGTAGTCGTTGAATTTTGCTTAAGTACTTTTTAATTATTTTCTAGTCTCACATATTTTAAACGAATATCGAATCCTATACCAAAATAAATGTTTAAAATAAAAATTATTTATTTATATTAAATGTAAAATTATTTCAAGTGCCTAAACTGCAACAAATTGCTAAACAGGTAATTGGGATTTACCGTAGAAAGAAATTTGCTCGAGAAGTTTGAAAAAGTTAATTCATTGTGGAAAAAACTAGTGTAATCGTAAAAAATTTAGCATTTTTTTTGTATGGTGGCAGTGTGCCGCTTCCTTATATATTTTTGCATTTTAAACTTCATTCCATAATTCTAGGGCCATTGTAAATATTTATTCGAATTTTGGTGCTTCCTTTCCATGTTTTTCGTCCTTTTGCCTACATCTATAGCATCTTGACAAGATTTCCTTCATTTAATTCTAATTGATGTGAATTTTCCAACCCCCATAATTATTTCTTTAAAAACTTCACCTATTATAATCGAAACCGCCCGTATGCATAGAAAATGGTGAAATTTACAATGATGTGTATAATTTAAACGGTATAAAAACTGTCAACTAAAACAAAGGACTACTGAATAAGTAATAATAATTTCTGCAGCATAAAACTTGAAGTATTTTAAACATCTGCTGTACTTGATAATGATCCTTATTTAAAATTCTGAGGAATATTAAAAAGTGTTTTTTAAATATATATTCAAGCGCGTTTTTTTATAACCAACCACCTCCGAGGATAAATTATTAAATAATTTTTCTTCTAAATATTCAAAATTGAATTACATTTTTATGATGCTTTCATTTAAAAATTATAAATTAAATTTAAACATTTATTTAAATAAAGTAATATTTTAAAAGAAGTATGTCAGTTATTTCACCGGTGATGAAATACCGGTAATTAAATACCTAAAATTTTTATTGAAATATGTTTTAATTTATAATATAAAAGAAGTTTTTACATGTGAAATATTAAAGGATTATAACAATTTAAATCTGGTACCATGTGGTTCTGTCAAAGAAACATAATTGATATTTGATATGTGTGATTATTGAGTATTGACATTTTGTAATAATGCAGCGGTATACGACAGAGCAATGCATTTTAATTGTTAAAACCTTTCAAATGGATAAAATTTCACTAAAACGACTCGTAATAATTGTGGTATACAAAACCGATCAAATCTGTGCATCGATTAAGAAATTAATCGAAAAATTTGATCTAACTGGGTTAGTATTAGATGTGCAAAGACCGGTGCATCAACAAATTATTTTTGGCACTAATTTGATATTGATATTAAGGACATATGGTTTCAACAAGACGATGCCACGTGCCACACAGCGCGAGAAACAATGCAGTTATTGCACACAAAGTTTCACGGTAGCTCCAGCGTCATTTCTCGTTTCGGCGACCAAAATTTGTGTGATTCAAGCCATTGGATTTTTTTCTTAGGGTTATGTGAAACAAAATGTTTATGGCAATGACCCGAAAACGATTCTAGAGTAAAAGGCGAGATTTGATTACCACAGATTATGAATTTCCACAGGATTTATGCCGAAAAGTAATGGGAAATTTTGTCAAAGGAGCAGAAGTTTCAAGGATATCATTTTTTATGTTTTAGCATGACATATTAAAATAAAATTATCAGCAAATTATCAAAACCCAATGTGTTTCTTTCAAATTTAAATTGCTACCTTCAATTGAATCACTCTATACTTAGGTAAAATGAAAATTATTTGCTCGTATTTGATAAATTCTGCATAATATTTGGTAGGGAAGCTACACACAAAATACAATAATCCATCTTGATTTATTAGTTTATCTGTTGTTTCTATTTTCACAATTTTCTAATATTTACCCTACCGCTGTGCTCTTTCTGGCACTACGGGCTGTCCTTCATCCTACTGGAATGACATTCTATTTAGTCCTCTCTGGCTTACTTGTCTTTTAAATAATATTTCTATAAAAATACAATGTATAGCACTTTGATTAATACTTCACACTGACTGGTTAGATCAATTGATTCACAACTTCATTTTACCAAGAATGTTTGAGTACATTCCCAACGATAAGCAAACTTTTCGAATAAAGCTAGGTTACATCAATATGTGCTCTACAGTTGGTCCAATAATAATTTTAAATTTTTCATGAAAACATTTAAATTTTTAACTACTTTCGGATTACGAATACCTTCCAGATTATCTTTAATTCTTGGTATTTTCTTCCATGTCTCCACGTACCTTATAGAGGTGTGGGGCTTTCTTTAACGAATGAAGTTCAAACTAGCCATGGTAGATATGCAAACTCACCTACGGAATGGAGTTTAACCAATTCTTCTGTATGATATTGCGGTATTACTTATCATTCGAATCTGCTTTAAACTCTGAGACAGTTCAACTTGTTAAAAATGTCCCTGTAGCCCACGAACCTCCTCAACCGGAATTTTGGAAACTGGGAGTCAGCTCAACTTTTTAAAAGTACACCCTAGTGCCAACACATAACCGAAATTGGGATATTTTAGCCAACAGGACTCACAAACCTTGATATAAAATAAGTTAAATGTTGATTCTACATACAATCAACTGTGGCACATCCAACCCTTGTTGCACGTATTTACATAGAGCATACGTATTTAGTACGTACCTTCAACAGAAAGGAGGAACCGCAACCAATCAGACGTAAAATATCAAAACTTTACAATGGATTATTGGCTAAACTAAACGGTATTTAACATTCATCCTTCCATTAAACGCTTAATTTTAAAGTTATCTATTAGATTCTGTTTTTCAACTTAACTACCTATATCATACGGAATGTTAAATTATATACATAGGGATTTAATATTCGTGAAATAACAGATAATCCAATTTACAGCTTGGCTGTAAAACTGTGATCACTTTAACACGCATTGCATTATATTTTTGAAATCTATTTTTCTTTGCTTTTCCGGTTCTTCACTTCACGATTCACTTTAGCTCTACGATAACCAGGAAAGCAGGACATTGGATGTGTGTGTTTTCACGTAGTATTAAATTCTCATGTATTACTGGACAATTCAGCACCCGGTGTGTTGTTTATATAGCAACACGCAATTTTCTACCGTTTTTCCTATTTAAATCATCTGAATATTGATAAAAGGTTAGACAATTAAATTATGCCGTGTACTGCATTTCCTATTTGATTATTTACACGTAATTATACTAAAGGATTACGTTATTCAATTAATCACCCATTTATTTAATTAATTAAAAAATAATGTACATAGTGGCGTTGGAATTATTAAGACTAGACTAATTTACTAAATGACTAAATTTTCGTCAGCATTTCTGAATCCTGTTTTAATATATAGCTTTATTGTACTTACATCTCCGTAGCATAAAGAATGCCAGAATATTTTTGGCAGGTTTTTAAAATTCAAATTAATCATAAATATTTTTTTTGTTATATTAACCGGAGAAGATTGAATTTTCGGTATAAAACGACAGGTCTAATATAAAAATGGAACTTCAGTCTCATTTACATAATAACAGGAGCCGCTAATGTTTTATACTGAGAGGTAGGAAGCTTTTACAATAAAAAAGTCGTTCACACAAGTTTAGAAAAGAGATCAACCGCCATTTTATAAACGCAATAAATAGAGACAACTGCATTTAAAAAATTTTTGTTTGTACTTATTGATAGCATGGACTTTACTTTTTACATCGCATTGCTGCGAAATCCCCCAGGACATTATTATGACAACATCATGTTAATACGAATTGTGATGGTGAATTCGTATACCGATAAAAGTAAAAATACAAATTTTGCAATAGGTATAGTAGAAGTGCTAATAAAATATGCCGTGGGTAGATAAAAAATACCAAATACATAAATATACGGGGCACTTATTATTTATTTAAAATATGGACGTATCAGTATAATAAGTCTACAAGTAGA
Source organism: Rhagonycha lutea (assembly GCA_958510855.1). Lineage (NCBI taxonomy): Eukaryota > Metazoa > Arthropoda > Insecta > Coleoptera > Cantharidae > Rhagonycha > Rhagonycha lutea. The sequence goes on along the minus strand of OY294040.1, from coordinate 11,959,249 downwards.
AGATATATTTACTACCAAAGGAAACCGTAAAATATAAGGGTTATTTGAGCTTTTACAGTCACCGTTTAAGAGCGAAAATGTGATATATTCCGACATCTGCTTATAACTCATTACTATAATATTTTATGAAAATGAAAACCCCCCGCACTACATACAATTTCTAAAGGGTGCGTCATAAATTAAATTTTTTCTAGTTAAGATAAAATAAAAATATTTTATCGTTTGTTTGTTTTGGTGTGAGATATATTTATTTGAAAAATTAGATTCCTTTTTATTTATTATATTTTTTTTGGATTGAGTAAATCAATTCGCTTGTTAGGTGAGTTTATACTTTACCTTAATTGCTTCAGTGTCTGAAATTTATTTCAGCTTCAGTAATTTCGTATATTTTCAGCAATTAATTTTGAAAGATAAAAAGAAGTCAGTAATTTTTGTGTTGTTTTATTATTATAATATTTAAGAACGATGAACAGTAATCAACAGAGACATGTAACATAACAATTGTAATAAAGGTATAACAAACGACAAATTTTCAGAAATTTGTTTTTGAAATAACAACTTTAGATCTTTAGTGCTTTCCACTACTGAATCCGTATTCCTTTCCACCGGAATGACCTCCTTTCTTTCCGTAATCGTCATGATGAGCGTAATGTCCTTCGTGTCCATGGTGTCCTTTGTGGCCCTTGTGATCTTCATCGTAATGTCCTTTATCGTGATGTCCTTTCTTTCCATAATGATCATCATGGTATCCACTTTTGTGACTTCCTCCTTTCTTGTGTTTGCCTTCCTTGCTACCGTGATGACTATTGTGATGTCCGTGCTTATCGTGATGTCCGCCTTTATGGAAGTCGTCGTAGAATTTATGATCCTTATGATAATCGTCTTTGTGGGATTTGTGATGATATCCAGAAGTCTTATGACCCTTCTTGTGTCCTTTCTTTTCACCGAATTTTCCACCCTTGTGACTTTTACCGGCTGCGTGATGTTCTCCATAATGATGTCCTTCATCGTGATGTCCTTTTTTATGCCCTCCTTTCTCGCCATAGTGCCCGGCATGATGCTCCTTTCCATGCTTGCCATGTCCACCTTTATCATGATGATGTTTCGTTTTGTATCCTTTATCACCCTTTTCGCCATGACTGCCGTGGTGTTCAGAATGATGTGAACTACCGCCGCCTTCTTCGTGATGTTTTTTATGACCTGAAGCTGCTACTTCAAGATCACGAATTTCAGCCGATTCTTCATCTTCTTTAATTACTCGAGCCGAACAGGCTGCGATAATTAAACACAACCCTAATCCTATAATAAACGCTCGCATATCTCGAACTGAACTAAGAAACCAACTATGATAAAACAACAGTTCGGTCTGGTATTTATACCATCCAAACTTTCATGCTGTTACTCGTAAATATACTTTGGTTTCGCGTTTTCCGCAACATTAGATTTACTTGTTTTTGCTTCTTAACAATAATCCGATGTAGTACCTTTTTTGTGGGTTTCAATAGAATTTTACGTTTATGTAATGGCTTTCTCTCGGCTTGATGGTTGGTTAGGTCTTTCAATTGTATAATGTAATAATCATAAGCGGTGATGCTTACAAATCTGTGTAATTAAATTTTTATTTCAGCCCGACAACTTTTTATCATTTAAATTTCATAAACACATTTAACAATTTTTTGTCCTTTAGTGTAACAATAATGTCTAAACAGTTTTTTTTAGTTAATTTGTAATATTCCTTTTAAATATTAGTAATTATTACTAAAATGTTCAATCTCGAAGTATGTAACAATGGATTTTTCGTGGGCTGTTATAATTTTGTTTAACTAATATTGATTACCTAATCAAATCTTGAAACAACAGGTTATGTGTAAAATTAATTCTATAGAACTTCGTCACTAATTTTAATTAACACTACGACAGATTAAAGCGCTATAAGGCAATTTTAACTTAATTAAATTTTGTACAATACTTGGAAAATATTATGGTAAAAAGTTTATACCCAAATTAAACCTTTTCAAACCTGCTTATTTAAATTTAGTCCTGGGAGAGTAACACATCCACAGGATTTGAAATCAAACGGACAAATGGGAAATCCAAATTAGGATACTTTGGTGTTTCTTGATCATAATTTATTGTTATTACAACATTAAATTGATGTTTCAGTACGCCAGGTTAACATTATGCTGCGAAAAATGCTAACGATTTTTCGTTTATTAGAAAAATATTATTACGTTTCAGAAACCAAAGAATAATACCACTTTCGGGTAGTAACCTATGATTTTGTGTTAAAATATCACTCGAAGTAGATCGAATAACATATGACTCGCCTGTGTAAATGTGATTTATGCATTGATAGAAATTTAACATTCAATTTTGATCATAAAACTACTGGAAGCAATAATTATAATAGATAACTTCGAAAGATGGTTCTCTATTTTTTTATTAAAATAAAGTTATGAATTTTAACAAAAAGTCAACATTTTAACTACATATAAACGAATAGTAGGTATTACTGTGTACATACAATGTAAAACATTTTATTTTATTATTTTATTTACTGCTTTGTGACGGTAAAATCCAAACTGCTTGAAGTTTGAACGAACTTCTTATTTAAAACAGTGATTCAGATGATTATTGACCAGACTAAAGGAAAGCTTAACTGGGCGCCAGTGCACTAAATAATACGAGGAAGTAATGAAGAGCTGGCAAACGAAAATAATAGAAATCGGGTTGATTATGTTTGAATCTTGAAAACTCGAAATATCCTGAGAGGATATCCGGAAATATAATGTACCTACCTATAATTTGGAATATAAAGTAATTCACTTTCTTGTTTCTTTATACAGATATTTACACTCACAGTTGAATATCGGGAACCTTTACCTCATTTTACTGCAATTGCAACTTAATTCACCTCTTTTCTACAGTCTTCAGAATCCTCATTTCTTGAATATTCATGGATCACCTTCTAAATTTTGTTTGAAAAACGTTAAAAATACAAGAATAGCATGTTAAAATAATAGGAATCGAATAACTTGCAAGTGCCCGTTTTTCTTTAGCCGCAATGGATCGAATAGCTGAATAAACAGTCAATTCTCAAAATGCACGATTACAAAAACAATGTGGTGTTATGATATCCAGGTGATTTCCACATCGTGGAGTTTGCTCAGATGTGTAAAATAAAATAATACTTTTTACAAAAAATCCATTCGTGCACGTCATTTTCACTATGATGCATGAGCAACTACCAATAATTATTATTATTATTGATGTATTGTATTCTAGATATTGCATCGGATGCCATAAATACCTGCACTTTAATGAAAACAGTAACAACAAAGAAACCGTTTTTCCTTACAACAATCTTAATAAAAAGGCGAATTGAATTAAGAAATCTTTAGAAAGTAGAAATTTTCCATTCGATCGCTAGATGGAATCTCTTGCAGGTGGAATTTGACCTCGTAAATTTAATTGCAAAGCATTCTGTAATTAATAAGTTTTCCAACGTACGATCGGCATAAACCTACATTTAGAATGTCACAAGAAAATAACACTAGAAATATTTTTTAAAGAGATAATAAAAATGAATGGGGGTCATTGAAATTATTGGAGAAATTATAACTTAAAACAAAATAATTTCAAATGCGATTACGATAATACAATTAACGGTATTTTTTCGGTGTTGTTACCGATCATCAGTGGCATTCAATCAAAATTTTAAAAATACAGAAAATCAAAACTATTGTATGATTTCTAAAAACCACCCTTGTGGTTATTTATGAGAATTTTTAACAACAAGCGCTGCAGTAATAATCCGCACGCTGTTGAGGAAATCATAGCTATAATGGAATGCGAATTTATAAGCTATACCGGAAAACCACAGATCACATGGCGATGGTTTTCCATTTGTTACTTTTAGGTTTAAAAATACATTAAAATACATTTTGATGAAACATTAAAAAAAATTGTGTGCTGTATTAAATCACATTTTATAATGGAGGTAATTACACATATTTTTCCACAATTTGATTATATAAAATATTGTGTTGGATTTTATAAAATTGCGGTGCCGCTAAGCACGTACAATTCAACTTGCAGAAATAACCATTTCATAGAAGTAAATCAAGAACGAAAACCGAGAGAACGCAAGAAAAAAGTATTTGGTTGTTGTACATACAATTTAAAATTACGACTTGTTGGGTTAAAGGGAATGCTATTGCTTATGAAAATAATTTAAAATTTAAATTAAGTTACAGACATTTGTAGAATTGCAAAAAAAATATGACCGTTTTTTAATGTGCCGTCAATATTATATTGTTGATAACTTAAGTTTGCATTTTTTTGACAGTATATTTTCTGTTGAATCATGTTGAATTAATTTGTTAAATATTAAAAGAATGGGAGAGTTTTAAAATTTAATCAATTTAAATTTTATCGGTGTAACGTGTCGCGTAATCTATTTAGGTTATAAATTCTAAATAGGTTCATCAAGGAGTGTATAGCTTTTAAAAGCACAAGTAAACGTTATTTTGCTAGGGAAAAAAGGTTAATTAATCTTTTTTTAGCATGCGAGCCACATTATTCTTTTACCCTTTTATACAGTCCGACCCTGTTCCGGCTCTGCGATGCTATTTTACGATTTTAACGAAGCATGTCATGACAGCATTTCCATATAAAACGTGGCTGAACCATCTCGGGAAAGCTTTTGCGACGATGGCTGTTATTTAGCAACTGTCATCTTAGTGCTCGTTGAAAATTATTCTTCATACTGCAGAGTCTCATTAGTCTTTACTGGTAACAAAGGTTAATGCTTTGTTTAGAGTTTTGCCACCTTATACCCGGTAATGCTGTACCGCTTACGATTACTCCGTTAACGCAAAATACATTTATCTTACCGAATGATACGCTCTCCGTTAATGGTTGAATTATGGAATTGCATAATTATGGCAGCACAATTTAATGAATATAATTTCTTTTATAAACGAGCGGAATTTAAAATTAACTTCTTGAAATGAAAAATAACTAAGATAAATCCAATTTGTTTATTTTTTTTTATTTAACCTCCGTGATGATAATAGCTTGAATGCGATAATTCCATGATGTACCGCTGCATTACTGATGGATACTGTGAAGACATATTCCTATACATTAAAATATAATCCTCTTTGCATTAATAATAGCGAGACATTAAACACTTCAACATCCCTTCATCACTAAGACGATGAAGATTCTGGAATATACACTAATTGGTGCTTTTGAATGGATTTGCACGTTAATTCTGGGTCCCGATTGTTGTTGTGGATTCAATATTATTTGTAAATGGGATGGGCTCAAATTGTAAAATTGTATGCCTAGATTTTCCAATTATGTAGAACATCATTCATTCGTTATGCCGCAGTATAATCGAATAATTTTATTGCAACAATAAGTAATTAAAATCAGGTCGGAAATATTTTAGAATAGATTGCTTAAATTTTAACTTTTTGTTCTTATTCTATTATACAACTATTTACCTTCAACACAACTTTGATTAGTTTTGTAAAGGTAATTAGGTTGCCTCTAAAGGAGAGCCTATAGGTATAGGAAGGTATTGATGCTAAAGAATTCTTCACATAATTAAATCTTGTGCAGGTTCCTAGATTTTTTATTATTTGTTGTTGAGCTTTTTGTACAGCCACTCTTAGTTTATTGGTGAATTAAAATAAAACATAAAAATAAAAGCTCTTGAAAATTACTTTAAGTTATTAAAAGTAATTTAACTTTTGGAATTTATCCGACAATTCTAGTAAATTAAACTTGGCGCTACAATTATAGTTAAGTTAAATAAGGGTTGTTTAACTTATCGAAATTACCAAATCATTGGAATGTAATCATTCTAGTGGTGCTTTTCATTGTGCAAGTTAGATTAGCAGCAATTCTCAATATTGTTATCGAGCTTTTCTAATAAAAGCTACGAGTTTGATTTCATCAATAAATAATGCCCTAAAAAGTGTTTTGTTCTGTTCGTATTTTTACTCACCGTGGCTTGGGTTATTTTTTATTGTCTCAAAAGAATCTAATTTAAAATGATTTTTTTTAAATCGATATCTCAAAGAAAAATTTCCTAGGAGGTTTGCTTTTCTAGCTGATCTTATTAAAATTCTCATGCAATTTAAATAACATAAATGTAAAATTATTACAAGAAAATTGATAATATAATTATTGCAAAAAAAAATACTGAAAACCAATTAAAATTTACGCTCCAACGCTTTTGCGATTATTTAAAAACGTGAATTTTTTCAGTGTGAACATATAACCAGGTTGAAATATTAAAAAGAATTATAGCTCCAGGCGAATCGAATGGTTTATGGATGCTTTTAAATGTGTATATGAACTTTCAGTGTGCATTTGCTTAATATTGTTCTACTCGACACTTTTCCTACCTGCGCCTGTGAAAAATATAAATTTGTACTTTAAAAGTTATTTCAGAAAGTCAGTTCTTGTAAATAAAAAGAAAATATTTTGTACTATTTTCACTATGAATTTAAGTATGAAATTTATTAAATGAATTTTTGCTAAAAGCGTACAAATTAAACATTTGAAGACAATGGATTAGCAATATGGCAAAAATACATCGGATAAAAATTTTAAAGGACAATATTGCAAGAGTTAATATTCTCTGTGAAGTTCTTAAAAGCAATTTAATTTTATTTTTGTAGGTATTATAATATCTTTTCACTGCTTGCAAAAAATAAATATCAAATATTCAGAAATAAAGAATTTAATAAAATTTCAATTTCGTTGCCTTTGTAACTGACATACACAAATAATTCGTTTCATTAGAAAAACGAAATATGCTTATTATACTTTATCTCCAGCGTCGAAAGCCAGGATCTCGTGGATTCTCCGCTTACCGGGATAAAACTGAAACAATAGACGTCCTTAAATTGCTAAATCAAACAAATAACTTAAGGATGATATAAATTAATATAAGTTGAGCTGATGGTTGAACTTTTAGGAATAACTAAAATATGGTCTAATTCTTCATTGTTCATGCTGACACAGGTAGTAAAACTGACATGAAAAATTTACATAGACAAAAAGAATTCATTGGAAAGAGAAGTCCAGGAATGAAATTGCTTCATAAATAACTGAAAATCTCCAATCTTCGCTCAGAGATTTTAAGAATACAAAATAAAACAGAAAAAAAGTGGTTTTCAACTTTCTTAAAATTTTCAAAAATCAAAATTTTGTATGTACCACATATTGTTACAAAAGATTTAACAATCGTGCAGCTACACCAGTAATTTAAATTAACCTCTTCTCAATCCTTTTACCCTAAAGAGGGTGTGGTGAGCCTTTTTAACAAAGGCTTCTCATGGCAGATTACACCCCGGTGGTTTGCCATTGCCTGCCGAGGGGAGAAATTAACCATTGCATGGTAATCTTGTGAAATAAATTACCTAAAATTGATGCTTTTTTTTTAAAATATTCTTAACCCTCCAGTAGGCGCGTGATTTACGCTTGTAGACAAGCCCTGTTTCAGAACTAATAAAACCAATAATTTACCACTTTAAAAGTTCAAAAACTACTGGATCCGAAAGATTGACTAATTTTTGTCAGCTACTCAAAGATGCAACCGATATAATTCGAACTGTTACGAGCTATGGCGGTTTAAAGAAGGCTTAAAAAAGCATGGTCTACGGTTGTAGACCACGCGACAACTGGAGGGTTAATTAGGTAATCTTTAATTACATTTTGAGCTTTAAAGGTTATAATATTATCCAATTCATTATATTAAATTTGTTTCACTAATATCGGTACATTTTTCATTTTGGTTTGAGAACCTTTTTTTGAAGCAATAACATTACAAAATGAAAAATGTTTATCAAAAGCTTCTTTTACGTTTTAAAATTGATACGTTATCATCTTATCATTATTTATTTGAAGCAAATTTTGAAATTTTAAACAAAATCTCGTGTACAGCATAAAAAACAACCTCTTTGAAATAAAAACGGTTATTAATATTTCATATTAAAAATAACTTGTATTATATAGGGTGTTTTTTTAGCTGCATGAGAACTTCAAAATGAAATAAAACATTAAAAACCTGACGGAATGTTTTGGTTATAATTTTTTTTATGAAAGTACAGTTAATGGCATTTATGATTTGAACATGACTTCCGGCATGTGACCACCACGACTAATGGTTACGAAGCGCATCCGTTCAGTCCAATTTTTGACCACTTTTTCCAATATTTCTGGCTTTATTTCATAAATGGCTTGCTGAATATTAGCCTCCAATGCTTCTAGAGTTGTTGGTTTGTTAGCATAAACCATGGATTTAACATACCCCCCACAGAAAATAATCTGGAGGTGTCAAATCACACGATCTTGGAGGCCAATTGATAGGACCACGTTTTGAAATAATGTTGTCACCAAATTGTCCTTTCAATAAATTGATGGTTTCGTTGGCTGTGTGGCACGTAGCACCATCCTGTTGGAACCATAAGTTGTCAATGTTTAGCTCTTGAAGTTTTGGAAACAAAAATGTATTGAGCATGTGTGGATATCTCACACCATTCACCGTAACGGTAGCTCCTTCCTCATTTCGAAAGACATATGGACCAATGATGCCGTTGGCGTGTATTCCACACCAAACAGTCAATTTTAATGGATGCAATGGAGTCTCAAGATAATGTCCCGGATTGGTCTCACTCCATATATGGCAATTTTGTTTGTTCAAATGTGCCTCGTCAATGAACAAAATTTTACGGTAAAAAAATGGATCCAATTCCAATTGGTTGGAAGCGAATTTGGTAGCGTTGTTCAATGGTCAATCTATGCATTTTCAAATGCCAAACCTTGCTAAACACAAATTTCAAAAAACTGTTTCCATAGCAATCTTGATTCAATTGTTATCCCTATTGAAAGTTCTCATGCAGCTAAAAAAACACCCTATATTTTAATTTTCCTTACTTTCCTCAAAAAATTAAATTTTAATTTTACATTGTTAAAATTATCCTGTAAATGCGTTTGATACTTTACCCTTGTTATTTCTATAAAATTTAACAAAAACTTAACTAAACGCTAAAATATTAGAATTTTCATTATAAATAAAGAACAACATACAAGAAATTAATTTAAAAACACTTAATAAGAAATATTTATCCTTTAGTGAAAAGATAGAACTAGAAAATATTTGAAAATTGGAGAAAAATATAATTTAAATAAGTAAAATATAAGTGGATGCTTACCAATAGAACAAATAATTTAATTGGATTCCTTATACACGTGGTACGTGGAGTTCAAAATGAAATGGTTATTAAAATAAAAATTTCTGCAGTAATCAATTCAATTTTTGCAGTGCCAATTGTAAACTAAGGCCATCAAATAGTAATTTTGTGAGTAGAAAATTCTTCTAATAGTGGAACACCACGGGATTAGAACTCATTAATATTGGCAAGAGAGATGCTAATCTATCATCCATTTACCCACCTTTCTTTCCTTTTCCAAAATATATTATTTAAATATAATTTAAAAACAAATAAATAGAAGAAAATATAATAAGATAACGATAGTTCATCAAAATATTCATCTTTTCAATAATAATTTATTTACCTTGTAATTCTAGTCAGGTAATATACTATTTTGCAGGGTGGCCACAGTATATTTGACTCTACTGGCCACATCAAGCAATTTTCTCACAACCATAGAATGGGATCCTCATGTCCAACTGAAGGCTGAAGGACAAAACTTGCCGAGGAAGTTATATTAAATTATATTGCTATACAGCAGTCGAATTTCTAAAACAGCCAATTTCTGCCAGCATTCTCCATCTTAATATACCACTTCTTTAGTATAAAAAAAGTACATAGTACAATGCGACAAGTGATTTATTTTTGTTACAAATAGCTCCATTTCGTACTTTGTGACTTGTACCCTTAGGACTAGTTCCTGCATGAAAGCATCACAAAAGAGTATAAAAATATTTTGTCATCCTCAATCTATATAATTCAACCCTGGTGTACATATGTAACGCTAATAAGAAAATTTTTGAGCAATAATTTAATTTTAAACAGAGCACTTTATCATAGTAATTTCGGCAACTAGTTGGACACTATAGTAGAACTGCTCTATAGGGATTTGTTGACTGCAGATAAAGCTCAATTACTAGTTTATGTCCTACACCAATTACAATAATTTCATACTTAGTTAGAGTGAGAGAGTCGTTCATTATAAATGGGGGAGCACTAGGGTAAAAGCGCTAATGTTCCCTGCATAAAATATAATTTGATATAGTATGATTTGGGTAAAAAAACTCGAATAAAATATTAACGAAACGCATTATCTTCAACATAATTTTTAATTTTCTGGAAAGGTCAGAAGTAAATAATGTCATGACAAATTTTTATTACTCTGTTTTGATAGAGTTTAAAATGAAACATTGGAGAGACGTAAATCATTTTTTTTTGATAATTATTCAAACTTAATTGTAATTTTATTTTAAATAAAAATCCGAAATAAAATTGACAGATCTATGATTAATTTTTCAATACGACTTATAATATGAATGATACCTATATTAATTCATCAGAGTGGTATTAAGGTGGATAACGTAAATGATTGCTACGAAGTATTCGTGCATTTGGCACTCACGTCCTCAGGCTGGGTGAATGTGATTTTATTTATGTCATCAAATAACTTATTAAAATTGCCAATAATATGTAAGAAACCATAACTTATAGAATTTCACCTTATAATAGAACATGAACACTATACAGCTTCCAGAGTTCAGAGGAATACCCAAATGAAACCTTTGCAAACCATGCGATGAAAGGCCGAAATGGTTTATACCATAATATAATGGAGATTGAATTTTGGACCAATATTTACATTACATAACATATCTAACTACATTGCTGGCAAATATTTATCCGAACAATAAAACTCGATGTACTGGATTCCATCATGCAAATAAGTGCAAAGCTGCTGGTTCACAACATTTCACAGTCTGTCTGACTGCAACTTGTTTGCTTTTACTAAAATTATGGGAATTCATTTTAGGGTATAGTTTTTAATCACAATAAAATTTGGGCTTCTTAAAATGTATGCCTTTATGCGCGAATTTGATTGTGATCAGTAGCAGTTCACAGTTCACCACTTGCAAGCAAAGCAAATTATTGTATATTTGTAATTATTGACTCGAAATCAAATCAGCTAGTTTTTTTGTCCTACCATCATATACCTCCTTACTCGTAAGCTTTTCCATCGTGAGAATTTTAATTAAAATGTAATCATGACAAAGAGCAAATTAAATAAGCATTTTTAAATATTATACAAAGAAAAAATTATGATGGTAGAAATTTAACCCCAGCCAAAACATATTTAGGACATTACACTACAAGGGAAGTATTCGTTAAACATAATAAAGAAGTCTCAATAAAGGAATCAAATTTATTCTGATAACAATGAAGACTGAAAGCACTCAGCCAATTATCATTAACATTATTTGCTTGAAGCGATTCTAGTTATTTAAAGAAAAGAAGTGCCTATAAATTAGGGGACACTGAGTTGTTATTTCGGCCAGATTACCAATACGATTCATGTCACGACGGTCAGAGATCAGTTATAAAGATTGAAAAAAAGCAAATCCGCCAGGAAATAAACATGTTGTCAATAGTTGTATCACTCTTATACAAATTACAAGGAAATTGAATGGATAGGAAAAATAGTTATAACAAACAAAAACAAAGCGCCGGTCTCTTCATGTAGACTTATTTCGGAAGGACACAAAAACTGACTTGTATGTAATAACATCAAATAATATACCAAAAGAACTTAATTCTTTAAACTTAATACTTCAACGTAAGTAGATCAAAAGATATCTAAGGTAGAATTTATTTGGGAATCTACGTTGCTATTCTGTGAACTTAAATCGAGGAAAAATTTTTTCATTTTCTATCTGCATGACTCCACTAAATAATTCAATATGTTGTTCAAATATTCCGATTTAATATTTAATAATCAATCATAAAATTCAGTAAAAAATAACTTCAAGGTAAATTATAGTAGTTTTTGTGCACATTTTAATTTAAGCGTTAAAGATGTTAGTAATATCTGCTAAATTTTACAATTTTCAAAACCTAATCGTATGGTTATAAATAACAAAAGGTATCTTAATAGATCTTTCCTTTATTTGAGGTTAATCCTATCTACTTACGAGTAGGTGAGTTTCCCGGTTTTGGCAGTAAAAACTGGAAAGGTTAAATTGCTCTTACTTAGTCTCAATTCAAGTTTTTTAAGTGCAAAAAATTGTTTTCATTTAATTAGGTACAAGTTGATGTTCTCATCAAGTGTGTTTGTAAATATGCCCTCAAGAAATTTATGTAGATATACCGCAAACATTACAGAACTAGGCGCTAAATTAACAGTTGCTGTTAATTGAAGTGTTGAATTTAAACAGGATAGAGCTACGTAGATTAACATCGATTGCCGTAAGAAAACCCTCAACTACGTCGTATCTTATCAAAATATATATTTTTTTGTTGGAAAGCGTTTACTAGTAATAGTATGTGAACGTTTTAATAAATCATATCCACGTGTTTAAAGTTCATACATCATTTTTTTGAGAAACGGTCCTGTCACATTCACGAATGTTTTGTATATATCAATTGAATTTTAAAATAATATAATATAAATATTTTAACTTGTGTAAATAATAATATAATATGAAATTAAAAATTTTGTTTGGCAATTATCGCAATAAAAATCAATTAACTTTTCATAAGCTTTTAGCTATGATTATAGCTTTCGTTTGATATACAATTGATTTTTATTGCGTTTAATTGACTTAATAATTTTTAAATTTCATATTATTATGGACTGAATTTTCAAAAAAGAACTCTTTAGCAATTCAGCATAATGATTTTCAACTATGTATTTGTGAATGCGTGTTAATAAAATGGCTCGACATTATATCTGAAGTGTCGTTTGTTAAAATTTCTTGCTTATTATAGGGTCGGAAACGATTTTATTGCGCAATTTTATGTTTCGGTGGTAAAATCGATATTTTGTTTTGTTTTGTAGTTCAGCATTTAAATATGTAATTTTATATTAGACTTGGTTTAAAATTATTGATAAAATATGCAAAACATGTGGAGGTGGAAATTTTGCACACAAAAAGTTGCAGATGTCGCAAGGTTGCGGATGGAAAAAGGTTTTACATAAATATATTCTGTTTTCGCTTTGGAACCTCAAATATTGCCGGTTATCTCATATTTTCAACGCAATTTACATTAGGTTTCAATGTTATTCGTGTTATGCATATTTATGTTAGATTAAAAATATAAATCTTTACGTCCGACATTATAATTTAGTGTAAGTGTTGTAGATAAAATTCAGAAAAAAAGTAGTCAACTTTTTAAACTAATTGCTTAATTTACCTTACACTCAACGCGTTGTGTACCTTAATTAAAGTTATTATATAATATAAAAAATATAATGTAATTTTTTAGCACCCGTAAAATTTGGTCATATATTTAATGAACTAAAAAATAATAGCCGTTATCTCTAACACACGCATTGTACTTGTATACGGAAGCACGTCCTGATAATACGTAGTATGTGGTAATTAAGCAATCATTTTAATTGGTTAATTTAACAGATGATTTCCAAGCCAGGAACAAATTTTGATACATCTCTACTTTTCCAATTTTTCAACCCCATTATCAGTCAATAATATGTAATAAGTAATTGATGTAGATTTTCAGTTCGTGTTTGCGTTCAATGCATTGCGTTGTCAATAGTCGGTAGCTACAGAGTTAAATTCCGTTCTAACCAACAACCCACAACGTTCTTTCAAGATCGTCTTTCAATCTGCTGCTCTGAATACGTAACTAGACTCAATAAACTTCGTTTCTAAAGATAAATTTATTCTGATGTATGTTCTTCGTATTGACTAGTACCAAATCATAACTTTATTTCGAAAATAAAACTCATAACTATGTGGAAAGAAAGCTTGGAACACGAAATATAAACATTCAACCAGGAACTTTATTAGTGTTTTGATTAAACTGGTACCAATCGAATATCTACAAATGTGTAAGTAAGCGTATAAAGTTGGTTAAATTACTTTTTAATTACGTTTTTGTTTATTTTTGTTTGATGTTCTTATTGGAGTGTTCGCAAACAAGTAATTAATTGAACACGGAAAGCGGATATTTTAGAGAAGCCATGGTAGCCAATTTGTCAATGTTGTGAGCGATTGGCCGAGCGGTTAGCGTAGTTGTAACGGTTCTTGTAACGCATTCAGTAACTTAGTAACATGGAATATGTTCCTTCTCAGTTTCGAGATTAGTTACGAATAAGGAACAGTGGAACTTAGAGGAAATGCTACTTTCCTTCACTTGAAAACAACATTTAAATAACGGTAGACATTGATCCAAAAATTCCCATATCGGTTATTTTGTAAGGAAATATTACGTTGTTAAATTTGTTGCAAATCTTTCACTTGGGAAGCTGACGTCGACGTAGAATTGTGTACTGAATTAACATCAGACTGCTCGAAGGGACGGCACTTACATGTAGTACGGTAATGTGACAAAAAAATAAAGTTTACCTTAGATAAAATTACACACTTTCGCTGATCTGTAAATATACTGAACAAAAATCATATGCATTCTCGTGATGTGGATTCCACGTTAAGCTATAGGCCTCTATATTTTCAAAATGTGGCAACAGCAGAGTGAAATTAAATTATTGTAAACTATGAAAAGGTACAGGAACTGAGAAATAATGGAGAAAAACTGGAATATACAGACGACATACTTATAAATCCTTAAATTTTAAATTAATATTCTCATAATTATTCTTTACCTAAATTATCTACCGAAATAACTAACGAGGAAGGATGCAAGCAGGAAATATGTTATATTCGATACGATTACGAGCACTATAACTCCAAGGTGTGGTGCTTAACTTGAAGTTAAATACTTAATCTGTAGCGTAAGCTGCAGTATGTCAACACAACTTTTACACACCACACATTAACTTACTAGTCGAGTTTAATGCTTCTGTATTACGAGATGTTTTCACTCGCACATGTTCAAGTTCTCATCTCTAATGTAGAAATTCAGACAAACAATAAACCACACGCTATTTCAATTTCAAAATTGGTAAATTAATTTAATTTTTCGATAGTATCTACATGTATAGCACATACTATACACCCTAGATAGTAAATCGTCTAATAAATTACTCAGTTTACTGGAGTAAAAAGGTTTATATAAAAACCTACTACAGTTCAACGTGGAATTCGAACCGCAGACCGGAAAATTGGAAAAATTACAATATTAAAATTCGATATAAAAGCCCGATATTCTCCAATATATTATCCAGTCAATATATCAAACTGATATTAACTACAAATGTAATAATTACTGAGCATATTTTTAATTGGGGAACAATTTTTGTTTTCAAAGCGTCGACTAATATTTCCCATCCTGCATTAAATTTGATGAACAATAAAATATATTTCCTACATTATGTCGCAATCACATAGCACAGTAAAAATCAATATTTGAAATAGTTGGAGAAATTTAATGAGCAATTATATTATAAAAATCAATATTTTATTGTTGAATTCGTATATTTTACAGATTATGATGAATGCTTTTGTTTAGGGTTTTCATACAAATAAATATTAGTATTAGGATTATTTATAGGTACACAGACAATATACACAGTAAAGGGTTTTATGCGATTTTTATGTTTGATAACAAACATTTGTGTTTACCTTTCCTGTGTGTATTTGTCTCTTACGCGCTTAAATTTCCGCAGAAGTTGGATAGGTACCTACTTCATCGGCATTGACAATTTTTAATGTTGTATTTTATTTTCACTGCATAATTATCTTAAAATGAAACGAATGTCATTTACTGAATTTTAATTGTCAATGTTTTCATTCATTATTCAAAATCAGTTAATTATGCATGTATTATTCAACAATCAAATTTTATATATGTAAAAATTTAAACAATTAGTGCATAATGTATATTTTAATGGTTACTAGCATTTTGGCCAATAATTCTGATTTAATTTTCAGAATTAGTAAATAAATAGGGTTTGGTGTGCAATATAAACTAAATTAAATAGTTAATTGTAATTTGAAACTTTTGAAATCTTATTTGTTGGCAGTAGATCTTGACTTTACCTACAAAGGGTAAATTGTTTTTTGTTTTGTTTATTTGGGCCTATTTTACAACACAAACGCTTTGGAACATGAAATTAAATTAGCTATTACTAATTTTAGTTTAGATAGTTTCATTTTAGAATTTAATTACTATTTTAAATTCAGCACGTGCTGATTTCCACAAATTATAACTTGTCAATTTTATTCCAATCAGTTATTAATTTTGCATTTTAGTTCATGGCTTGTTAATATTATAACCCAAAGGCATTTATAAATTAATTTTTGTATTAAATGGGAAAATACTTTTTATATAAATAGATCTGGTTTTATACTGCAATATGGAACTTTCCGTAGCACAAATGCATAAATTTTCTAGATTTATAAACTCTTCTTATATATGACATCATTCCAAAATATTCTTTGACGACCCCTTTTTTTGCTTTCCGGGAGGTTTCAAATAGGTCCAAATTATTGTATCAATTCTGTCTAAAATTATTTTATCCTGGTCTCCTCACTATTTGACGTTTTTCTTCATTTTTTATATATTCAATCTTTGTAGTTCTAAATAAAAGAAAAATTCTACTGATTAAATATGTCACTTGTTTATAAATTATTATGGAGGCAAGAAATCCACTAGACTTCCTTTATTGGCAATTGCGAAGTTACGATATATCTATATAATCATGGTAACGAAGACATTCACGAGCGCAAAATTGGACATCCAAACTACACTTTTGTTTCGGGATTAAAAATTATTCGCTTTGCTTGTTAAATTAAACAGGAAACTGTTGGGTTAACTATCTGTTAGTCATGGATTTTTAGTAAAGATTTACTTGGTTTTCAGTCTGGATGTTACATGAGTGCATGACAAGTTGCTAAAAGAGGCCCTTCAATTTAGTGGAATTCAAACCATAGCAACAACGGAACATATTCCCTGTAGGGTAATTCTCGTAGCCAAATAGTCATTATTATTTTGTACCTAACTTAACTTGAAATCATTAAAATATGACGATTATGTTGCTTTATTAATGTTACCTTGCCGGTTCAGTTACTTTCCATTACAATAACAAATTATGATTATAAATTAATAATAATTTACTTTTATGCCCAGTAATTTTTTCTGTTTATTTCCATTCAATCATTCATATGATACAAATCTGAGCGCAAATAAATTAATGAAATTAATACATAACCTAACTAACTTATGAAAATGATAATGTTAATACTGTTACGCCACAATTGCGTTACACCACACCGGTTGTACATTATTATGATTTTCTAATCGCAGATTTAGCGAAGTGTCAAGAAATAATGAATTATTAATGTCAATAATTATATAACGTTATTGTAAATATAATTCTGAACAGAAGGAAATAACATCAGTGTGCAAAACTTACAAATTAAGTAAAATATTTTTTGGGGGGGTTATCACGTCATTTTACAAAATTTAAATTCAGATGTGAGTTTTTCCAATTTTCATAAATTTTGTATTACTGTTTGTACAATACAAACAGATTTCCTTACAGATATTCTTATTGTTTAGGCATAGCTACAAGACAAAGTTGATTACATTATAAACCAAAGTAAATTACCTGTGACTCTCAACATCTTTAATAATAAAAATAAGATGTAAAATTATAGCAGGAGTCATAATAAAAATCGAAAATGGTACAATCAAATTCGGTAACATAAATATGTAGTGTACTAAGTGGGTAATTTTCCAACTCAATGTAGCTATATTTCTAACTTTTGCCTTTTAGAATGCTAACCACTCCAAAAGTATATTATTCAAATTTCACGATTTGACAGAGTGGTTTTTAAGAAATGATTTTCTCTATGAATGGCAAATGCAACGGTAAAAACAGGTTAAATTGCAGATCAAGTTTTCAAATGCATTGCAGCAAGGAATGAAAAGCGTTTAGTGAAATATTATAAGTTATGCCATCAAATTAATTTCATCATGAGGCAGGGTATTAACATCTTATTGCTTTTAGTTTTCCTAAAATAACTGTTTCCATATTTTTTAATCTCCATTTACGAGTTTGCAGTTGCTGGATTTCCTGGAATGAACTATTAACAGAATGCATACCAATTAAATAGATAATGTTAATTAAGTTCATAGAAATTGTATGCACTTGTTAATTATGGTAACGATAACTGTAAATTTGTAATATTTGCTCATTTTTCTTCAACGAATTTCAAGTTTTCCTGTTTGTTTTAATATTTAATTAAGAGTGCTTGGGAATGGTATAAATATCTTTAATTACAAACTTGATTGTTTTAAGTATTAAACGTCTTAGAAAGAAAATTGCGTTCAATGGCTGCTTGTCTGGTTTCTAGAAGTGCTGAAAATGTTGTGCATTTAGTCGTCGTTTTCTCGGTTAGTTAAGTAATTACATTCAGTAGAAAAACTCTGGTAAAACTAATAACCGTTTGTATAATTTATTGCATAATTAAAATTATTCTAGATGTGATTTTGTCTTTGCATGAAAATTTCAATTGCCAGTTTGTAATTCACTACCACTATTTCTATTGAAGAGTCTACTTTGAAGTGCTTTACTATTGCTCACTTTGTAATGGTGAACTTGGTTGCTAACTCTATTCACAAACTATTTATATGATTCCAAACTCTGTAATAGTTTAGGATATAAATTAACAAACAACTAAAATCAATTGACGTGGTCGTTTTCAGTGCTAATTATTTTTTTTAACCAATTGTAATTGAATATTTAAAAACTATCGTTTAGGCTATCTTTACAATGAGTTTAAAAATGTCTCAAAATATGTCTGTTTTATTTGGACCACCTTATATACAGATGTTTTTGAAATATAAATTTTCTTCCTAAACTACGATAACTAAAAATATAACAAAATCAAACTTACAAATTTTTTAATGGAGGCCATTTTAATATGCATATGATAAAATTTAATACGGTTTAATTCGAGGATCATCTTAACACAATTTATCACACGCCACTGTTTTAACTTTTGCATTAATATTATTTAGATTTTCAGGAACTTAAAATTTATGGCATAAAATGTATAATAATAAACAAGCTCTTGAGATTCAGCGTTACGAGTTTATTTCCCTTCAATTTTGTAAAGATTTTATTTGAAGAATTTCATTTAGAAAAGTGCATTGCTTCATCAGCAAAAAGTGTAAAAATTTAACGTCTTAAAACTTCCTTTATTTCCCTTAGTTTTTAAAATTAAAATTAATAATTTTCGGTTTTATTAAAACAGTTTTGTACTTTTGAAATTTGTAATGTGCTCATAAAACACCCAAAGAGGATTAAATGACATTTAAAAAAAATTATTAATTAACCCTTGTGCTATAATTTTAATAGAAATAATATTCCATTATAGGTAATAAATATGAAAACCTGCATCAACCTTTTTTCTAAAACTTATAAAGAGTTTAAATAAAATTTATTTTAGCTGTAATTTTGTGCACACCAATTTTAGCTTCGCTGGCGGCTAAATAACTTTTTAGCAAAACTTTGAAGCAAACTTGGTTATAACAATAAATGCTTTAACGGTAATTGCTTTGTTTTAAGTTTTCTTTGAAATTGCAATGGTTTAAATTTGTTTCGTTATATTTATTATTTTCTATTTTATTATTATAAGTAAGTACCCAGGTAATTTGGCTGCTCCAGAGTAAGAAAACCTTTTAATATTCCTTTAGATTTTCTCGCAATAAAAATTTATTCCAACCCTACATGGTTTTACAGCAACTTTTTTTTATTTTAGCTTTCCTTAGCATTTTCATTTTTAGTTTAAAAGAAATTTCCGATTATGCAGGGTAATTTGAGATGCTAGAATCTGGATAATTGAAAAGTACTGTTAATCCAAATTACTTTTTATTTAGTAAACACTTAGAAAAAAGGAAACATAAAGTACAATCAGATATTTTTTATAGATATATGCTAATATTGAAGATTTTGCAATTTATTTGGATGAAACTTATTGAGGAAAATTGTTCAACCACTATTCGTCGGTTCACTAAATTAATTTAATTTGGGAAATCTTCAACGTGTGCGATTTATTTTCAAAAAGTAATTCTTAATTATTATTTAAAAGAAAACATTTTTGTACTATAACAAAATCAAGACTTTTCTTCATCACTGAAAAATAGCAAATTACAATTAGCAAATATTGCTACAGAGTTGTTGAATTGACTAATCACAACTTAGCCTAAAGGACATTAATTTAACCTCAAAGACGATGTCTTGTAAGCAGAATATTAAATAAAATTGCTATAGTCTCTAATTATATCTGGTGTTTTTCAGTTGTGGTGAACGAAATAATGTGACTTTCACTTTCATTGACAAGAGGCAACATTCTGTTTTTGAACGGTTTGATTTAGTTTACTAATTTTTATTTCAATTTAAATACCAAAATAATAAAAAATTCAAACATGTTATTGTTTCTTGTTTAAGATTTTGATTTTAAAATTTTAATAATTAGTATTATTACTACGATATAATTGTTCCTAAAATACATGGTGTCTACAATTTGTGTCCAAATTGGGAGGATGAAGCGGCGAATGATTTTATATCTTTATAATAATATAATATACGGTCCGCATGCGTTCACCGCGTTCGCATGTTCAAAGTTGATTGCATATTCCTTATATTTTTTTCCAAACATAAACTCCCTTGTAATTCTACAAATTAGTTATTAATAACTTTTGTTTTGTTTTGTAGGGTGTAATCACCCTGTATTTGATATCGATTTTGACAAAACATCTAATCCGTAAATTAACAATTACGATACAAAGAAAATGTTGCCTACTTTTTTGTACCTCAAGGGTGCTTTATTTATTTTAAAATTTTACGAGAGTTGGGCTTTGTATTATAACTTTTTCATGGATATTTAACAAAAGTTGTTGGTAATCTACAAATTGTTTAATTTACGTCGACGTGAAGTTAGTTAAGCGAGCCGCTTTGTCCCTTGCGATGCTGGTTTCATTAATTAATGGACCGCTTCAGAACTCTGGTATGAGAGCTTAATTGTTAACACCATGACGGTGTCACTCAAATATCGCTGTAAACTTTTTCAAGTTCTATGAAAGTTGATAAAGATATAATGCAGGGAAGCGTCACAGCTTACAGGGTATATCTTGCTAACGTCGCGTAGCGTCGTGTTGTTATAAATATTTAAATTTTATTTAAATGGCACATGTTTATTTAATTTTCTCTGCAAATTTTATAAATATTATTCATTTTCTTTATGAAATAACATTATAATTTTGTCAGGAGTTGTACAGAAATACAAAAAGCTTTCAAGCCGGATAAATTGTTTTGACTCTCGTAATTGGAATTTGAATTGTGCAGGTTGTAGAGGACCATGGGTAGATTTATTCCACATTCAAAAGTTCAGTTTAGACATTAAGTGAGAAGAATATCAAATTTTTTGATATCAGAAATATTACAAATCTCTAAGTCACCTCTACAACTTGCACTGTTGAAATTTGAAAGCAATTTTATTCCATTCCAAAATCCCAAAACTCTCTTTATCGTATTTATTTCAAGGTAATTGTTTGCTCATCCAGCAAGTTAAGTTTAAATTTGTACCTGATGTTCGATAAATTCACCAGAATTTGCACCAATCCACTCCTGTTAATTAATAATTAATGATGATTAATTAATCGTCATCTGTCGAACATAGCCTATTTCTTTGCCAAATACTCTACTCAGCTCTAATGTTAAATAGGGATAATCTACAGCTTAATGTCGGTTCCGAACTAAAAATTTAGAGCAAGCAATAAAAAAATTTCTTGATTTTTTAAAGTAAAATTCAGAGTATAAAATAAAGGTTGTAGATTCAAAATTCACAAACTAAACATTATTCTTATCTTCAACACAAAGTAATTAAAATTGCTACTCAATGGGGAAGCTTGGAATAATTTGCGATCTATTACAATTTCAAACAGTTTAAAATTAATAAAAATCTACTTCAAATAAAAAATACAAGTCAAATAAAGTTCTATCACTACAATAGAAATTCTTTTTACAAAATTAAATAATAACAAAATTAATTGTTTTAAGGTTACAAAATGGTATAACAAGAAAGCTTTGCTAGTCATAAAAATATCGCCCTACGAATATTTAAAAATATTTTCTTTCTATTAATACTTGCAATTCATCTTAAAGAGATTCACCGTGTACTTCCGAAACACCAAAACCATTGATCTCGGGTTTTGCGTTTGTAAATAGTTGGAATGGTGGTGTGGGTAAGAGATGGTATGGGGAGTCTTGCAATTGAGTAAGTGTCACAAAGGATACTATCAACTTACAGCAATAAAGCACAAGTAGAGGAGTTTAAGTTGTTTAAACATAGTTTCAAAAATAGGGGAATAAGAGATGGAGATCTGCTTTAAGAAATATGGAACAAACAAGATTGCTGAAGGCAGACAAGGTTAAAAGTAAAAAAGGTTCCGTGGTTGCAAAGAAAAAGGTATCGATAGGATTAAACTGAAGTTTAGTTGATAAAATCCCTTTAATAATAGCTTTAATAGATCAAAAACTGAGACTCCTCAACTTTGCGCTAAAACCACAAATGATCTAATAATTAATAAGTTTACCAGAAAATGAATTCCAATTGTCATTATATTTCTGATATACCTGTCGCCTATATCGCTACAATTTCTTGATAACAAAGAAGAAATTCGTTTTAATGCTTGATTTGGTAAAATAACTTAAGAAGGGAAACGACGATGCAATACTTTAAATTGAGGTTAATCCTGTATTTGAAAAAAAATTTGCGTTGAAAAGTGTATGCTAATAATAATTAGTCTAAAGTTAATCACAACGAAACAACTAATTAATTACCTAAGGAAACTTGAAGTTTACGGAAAAACAGTAAATTACAAAATTGAGCAAAATTAAATATTAAATGTTGGACTTGTTAGTATGATAAAATTCCGAGTGATCGGCATTAGGGTGACCGTTAAACATGACAACATAATATAATATAGTATGTATATAATGTAGAATAAATAGAAAAATTCGTTACAGTTGCATCCCACGGCTGCTTACACCGGCTTGGGGAATTGTTTGTGGTTGGTTGCAGAATTATTTTTCAATTCTGCTGCATATAGTTTTACCATTTTCACATCAATAGCTAAGCGCTCTACCACTGGGCTAACCGCACACAATTAATGATTGTTTTAATTACGAAAGAAAATGTAACAATACGTTGCATTAGGTACAACATTATTGCTGTATATAGTGGCTGTCGAGTATTGCTTGGTTACTTTATATTGGTAATTGTTAAATCAATCAACCACGAATCCCAAGAAAAACGAACTTATTCGAAGTTTCGTATCTAATTTATTTGTGGTACAAATAAGACTATAGCAATTAAAGTTACTTTTACCCACTCTAGATCTATATACTCTCCAGATACAGTTATACTGACTGAACAAAACTGAACTTTATGTTATATTTGTCTTGAAAATTGAGTTTTTCATATTTGTAGCAAAATTTACTCAAAAACCAGAAGTTAACAATTTGTTTAATATTGAAATTGCGGAGGTATCTTATTATAGAATATTTCTTTATTATTGAATCGCTAACAATATTAGAAAGTAAATGTTCGTGAGTTATGTTCAAAGCCTAAAGGAATTCCAATAACAAATAAAGGGTTGAGTTTGATTGTAAAATTACAACATAGCTGATAAATCGGTTTGATCTTGAGAAATAAAATATGACCTGTAAATATTATACCGCAAAACCCAAATAAGGGGGACCATCTCATCCAAATTATTGATTAACTTAAATAAATTATATGTTGCTCTTTATCATCCTTCAAAATATTATCGTGGAAGTAACTTCAAAGCTTTACAGTACTCTTCAGGAAAGATGCCGATGAATATACCAGATAGCACAAACATTAAAATTAAAATACAGTTAATCTGAAAAGCTATTATTAGCTAAAAGAGTTCAATCTTAATATTTTTTTGTTGGCCAGTAATCAACAGTTAAAAATATCATTTTTATTGCAAATCGAGACTAAATCAAATATTAAAATCTGTTAGGAATACATAAAAGATAATCAACTAAAGATGAGATGTATAAACAACTCGAAAAAGTAAGAGCGATGTTTCATTATAATGCAATATTAAGTGAAAAGGAAATTAATCATGAAAATGGAAAGGCTGCTCTAATGGAAATAAGGATCTTATATTAACTAAAATAAAAATAGACATTTGCAAAATCTGTAAATACAAAGTAAGGCGAAAGGTTCTAATGGAATACTGCTCTCATGGATTTTTTGCAAGAATTTTTAATAAATTTGTCGAAAACTACATTATTTATTTATGAATATTAAAATACGGAAAAAGTTCTAAACTAATCGAAATACAATAAATGTACTGCATTAAATTATCTTCAACAATTATATTTTAAATAAGTGCTGATTATTATTTGAATAAGTGAAAATTCGTTTTAAGTTGAGTAGATATTTATTATTCTTAAATTGTCTAAAAAAATTGCTCAAAGATATAAATTGAAATTATTTTATTATAATTTCGCTTTGCGTGCTATTTTATACACATTTAATTGAAAAGAATGACAAGTGCAATAAATCAAAGTAACGAACTTCTTTTTGATTGCTTTATCGTGTTTCTAAAGTTCTTTATAAGAAAAATACCTACATTTTTTAAGATTGCCTTGTCATTATGTTATGCTACATTAAATTCAGGTATTGGAGTTTCATTTGAGGAATTTATACATATTTTTCACATAATCTTTTTTGTGACACTCTAAAATAAGAATTTTTTTACCTATAATAATAAAAAAAACCATTGCAGTATTAGAAGTTCCAGGCATAGAATCTGATGAGTATTACAAAAATTATGTTTCAATAGTCAATGATACATAGGTATTTCCCACAATTTTGAAAAGAACTGTCCTAAAATCCAATAACTTTTAAATTGATGTTTTTATCCGAAATCAATTACTTCCCATCTAACATTTCTTTTGATGTCCTGTCAGCTAACCTTTATTCCTAGCGTTGAGAGCCAGGATATTCGTGGTTACTCCAATGGAATTAAATTTCCTAAAAGAAATTGTAATAAGTCTAATAATTTATTAATCGAATTACCTGGAGACAAGTCAATTCTGTACTGAAAACGTAACAAATCTAGAAAATGTATTTCTTTATTTATTGAAATAAAAATTAAATTACTTTATGCAAAAATTATCTATCTTGAAATTCAGTCAAACTACAAAGGAATGCAAACTTTGGAAGTGCTACCAGAATAATCAAGAGCACCAGTAAAAGGTCTTTCAAATAGATCTACAAAAACTTAAAGAAAACTGTTTAAGTATAATTTATTTATTATCATTATTTATTAACTATTTAATTTAGAGCTTTCCTTTTGTGACTTGTTCAGTTGAGCAGAGCAGCTCTTCAAGGTTTATTAAGAAAAAGAATAAAAGTACACTACAATAAGTTTATGTTGGAATCCATTTTGGTTAGCGATTCTATCCGGAGGATAACAAAAACTGCGCCGTAGTGCTTGACGTTCAATGGAAGCTGACCTAACTTTGGTTTTACAAAGGAAGGAAGTTAAACCAACTACCAACACAACTTAATTTTGAGTTTAGTATTGTAGTTCCAAATTTGTGAAGTGAAGGTAATAGCGTTTTAGGCAATATTGTTTACACAAACAATTATACTGACTTTAAAAGTTAATCATTTTCTTTGCTCCTACTTGATTCTTGAACAACAATGTCTTACAATTTGATAAACTAAAAACTAGCCTAATTACAATTATTATTATCATCGTTGCTCACAATAAATAATTCCATATTTTATTCAAGATTATCTACACGTAAAGTGTGAGCTTAGTGTGTACGGCCATTTTAGAAACTATTTATAATAAATTGTATTATATTGTAACTTAATATGCTCAATTGTAAGCAATAAGTGCTTTGTTGTAAATGCACACATTTAAAACTCGACTGCCATGTTGCATACCTAATAGAAAATGTGAAAAACCAATAATATAGTTAGACAAAATTTCTACTATTTTATAATATGGAAAGCACACTATCATGTAATAATTATTTTATATAAAAATTGATGTTTGAGTTACAATTTTTAAATTTGTATTCGCACAATATAATCAATTCATAAGTTTGCAAGTAGGTTGGATTTACTTATGCTCGACACCCACAGATAAAAATTTGAAAACACTTATCCTACGCATCGTTAAATTTATATCTAAAGTTACTGGTTAAGGAAAATTTTAAAAACGGTACCAAGTTCTTGACAATTACTTATGAATCAAACTCTACGAAACTTTAGGGGTGGTTTGTGTTTTTAATAACATTGATATTCAAGGCAGTACAGTAGAGGAATTATTTCAACGTTTAGAAAAAGATCATAGATATTATCAATAATTTACACCGTAGCAAAACAAAATGTAAATTTTTTTAAGACAATATTGTCACTTATTTTTATTATAGAATATGGTGCGAACCAGAAATAGTTTCGCTATTATGATTAATTTACTATTATTATTAATTTTTTTAGACCATAATGAAATTAATATTTTAACTTTGCTTTAAAGCAATTAACAAGTACTAAGTCCTTGCTGCCTCAACTAAGCTAATTTACCTGTATTGCTAACAACGGATGCCGCACTTACAGATCTGGGAGCTGTAATTTCACATATTATAACTGTATAATTTAGTTGAATCTATTGATTCCATTTAATTCAAGTCGTCTAGTTATAGACGACGACGACACGTTGTTAAACGTAATTTATAATTTTGAGTTAATTCATATTTCTATCAAATCAATCCAGGTTTGATTCTCACTATATTCAAAATTTAAACAATGCTTCATTTCCCAATAATGCTCAATAACAAAACATGTGGTTTTCTTTATCTTCCTAAACACTAAACGGCCAATAGAACCAATTAGAGTTAAAATGTGATTTCCTGAATATACAGGGTGGTACAAATTATTTGTCCAACTTTATCTTTAAAAGATGTTAATAATTTTTTGAAACGTGGAAAAATGGTCTAAAGTATGAAGTTATTTATTAGCCTCTAAGTATAGATCCACTATTTTTGTTTCGGAAAGCAATTTTTCAATGAATCTTATGAATCTACGAGTGAACATAATTGCAAACAAGCTGTCTTTCGTTTAGTTTAATATATTGATGATTTGTAATTGCTGCGCCTAAAGTGTCCATTTATAATGACCGTAAGCATTAGCAGTAGACGTAAAAAGTCAAGTTTAAATATCTGAACATTAATTGTTACGTAATGTAAATGGGCACTTAGGTTTTAAACATATTTGAATAAATTTCAAGATATATTATTTTAAATGCTTACGATATACCAACTTAAAGTTTTGATCTAAGCACACTAGCAGTTGGATAGTAATACATGTAAAGTGCACGGATGCATCCGCAAAGTTTCCTACTTAATCGCAACATTCAGGAATATTGAAAAGTAGGAAGGATATTTATCCTCAAAAATGCTCGGGTGTATTTTATTAGATATACAATAATTTTAAACTGATTTAAAAGGATCCTAATAAGTTTCATTTTGCAAAGTATCGTCATTCTGCATTGTAAGTTTGGTTGGTGTACTTCAGTTTAAACATACATGAAACCTGAATTTATATTTATCCCAGAAGACGTCCATGAACTTATATGTACATATATAGATCTATTTAATATTTAATAGTTACTTCCATCTTTTAGTTTTGACCTTTTCCTTTGTGCCCATATAAAATGTATATCTACCTAGACTTTCAAACTGTTATTTTTGGTATAATACATTCCATTTCTATAATCTTCTCAACATCAAAAGCTTAGGGGAACTATGGATAATTATCTGAAAAATATTCATTATATTTTAGTTTTAAAATAATAATAATTACAGATTATTATACAGATTTTGACATTAATTTTTAAATTAACGCATTAACAAGCAAATAACTATTTATTATTATCATTACTTTTTATAAACATACAAACATAAAACTTGTATAATTTTGATAATACAGTATGATTAAGAGTTAGGTTAGGTCGGAATCGGTACTAAAATGAAACGAAATTGAGTTGTCAAATTATTACGCGTCGGTTGAAGTTTTAGTAACGAAGGGTGTCGATTAATTAAGTTTTTTGCGATAGGTAAATAAGTACGTGCATCAGTATTGTTTCAACGAGAATTTAATTTGTATTTAAATTTTTGATATCGAAAAAAGGTAAAAATGTAATAGGAATGAAACAAAAACTTTTTATCTTGGGTTTGTTGGTGAATTAAAAAGGATTTTGTAGAGTTATGCGGTTTAATGCAAATATTTTATACGGAAGGGTAGGTGTTCCTGGCACCTTATTCACAATGTAATAATTTTTGCGTCAGTTGTTAAATATTTTTAGTAAATTGTATCTTTGTAGATAACATTTAACCATTAAATTAAGTATAATTGCGTTCCACCTTTACTTATCTTTTCAAGAATTGTGTGCCTGTTCAAGAACAAATGTAACACCAGTACGCAGAGTTTAAGTTCAGAATCACAATTAAACAGAGCAAGGCAATGCATCTCAAAGATTTATTAGCTGCTTTGAGCAAAATTGAATAAAGAGAGTGAAATAATTAGTGAGTTCTGTGCTAGACAGAGAAGTACGAATGTATAATGAGAACATGGTCTATAAATTAAGGGAAGAAGCAACGGAATTACATTGGAACATGTACAGAATTCTGTCAGTCAACTACTATTAACGCAAAGCTTCTTAGATTCTACGCTTACATACATTCAGAATGGATTTATTTTTGGAAAAGCTGATTAATTTGTACACGCTGTTAACTTTCTACCCCAACTTTATAGTATATTATGCACTTAGCATACTTTTATTCATTTATTACTAATTGATTTGTTGACAATATATTTTATTTGTTTTCATTTCACCATGCCATGACTATTGAAAACGCAATTACTTACTTTACTAACACAGTTTTCAATAAATTTCTTGTCGGCAATTTAAATTTAATTTACCGACAACAAATTCGCTCTAATACTAATGTAACTAAACGACAAATAATTACTAAGAAGGCGTCTATCAAAGAAAACGAATATCTCCTCCCTGAATATATTTACTTACTTTGTAATTTACATCCATTTTATGATTAACCACGAAACATAAAATATCCATATTGTTTGAATAACGAGGCAATAATTTAATGCGTTTTTAATATCATCAATGTAATTATGCAATAATTGTTACAACCTTTTTATTTCCATCATTTTTATTTAATATAATAACTGTTAAGTATACAATTAACGTAAGATTAATTACATCATTAACGAGAGGCATCAATATAATAAACGAGTAATTGAATTAAAATATCAATAGGTATACAAAATATTCATACATAATTTATGAAACATTTACAAGATTATGTCGTTTACGTTGCTGGGGTTCTATATATCACAAAATTACATGGGTGGTGCATTAAGAATATTGAAAAATTTAAAAATTGATTTTAATTTAATTTTTTCCGCCAATCTTGCGTGTGTTTTATCGGGATGTTGTGCCATTTTTTTCATTCTACTACTAAATTGCCTGCGTTGTTTACGCGTTTGAGATAGTCTTTGTAACAAGTAAATTAAATGCTTGGGTATACTCTTAAGTCAGACTTATTCTTCCCTTGCGAAAAAGCAATATGTTGGTCGTATATTTACTTTGGTTTTATTTAATTTCCCAGAAGAAGCTTAATCACTAAAAACGTTTGGAAAAGATTAAATGAGAACAAAATTAATTTTGTTTGCATAACTTCCCTTAATTGTCATGAAATCTTATTTAACAGTAAACTTACTATATTTTATATTTGCATTCAAATACAATAAATTGTTTGCGATAAATCATAACGTGAAAAGCGTGCAGAAAAAAGAACATTATATACTTTTAGTCAATATTTGAGAATCGGAAATAGAATTTCTTTTTGGTGTCTAAGCAATAATTTCATCTATTGAAACACACCATCCGTGCAGAACACGACCGCCGTGGGTATTTGCAAAGGAAGTTTGAACTTGGCAAGACTGATAATTTAATACACTCAGTCAATTAGCGACCCTGGCTTGTTATTATGTGGGGAAATTACCTCGCAAGGGCCCGATTATAACAATTGTTGGAAATGTTCTCCTTTAGCGTCTTGGTTCTCTCCTTACCTTTATAGAGATAATTTTCAGATTAACATCACTAAGTTTAGGTTTATAACTAATATCATCTTAAAACTGATTTTACATTATTACAATCTTATCTTTAATATTAATTGCTAATGAATCTAGTTTTCCTAGTCGAGCTTCGTTATTCAGCATAAGGGTATATCATTATTTTTGAATATAATGTGGAATGTTCAACTATTCCACGATAAATGGACTTTTAAAACTTCATCATTTTTGCATGATTCGCATACATTAAGGATAACATTTATTTACAGGAATATTCTGTAAAATTTAATATCGTGAAAACGGTTCTAGATCTCTTTAAATTTATTAGTTTTCTCAACAGGATTTAATTGCTTTCCAAATAAGAGAAGTAATAATTTTTGAATAAAACGAGAAACCATCATCCCTGAAAACACTTAGGAATGTTTTAATTATATTACTACAGTATTTAAATATTTACATACATAATATATAGGTATTCTGTATCCCGTAGTTGCGAGAGCATCTAAAAGTTTTAATTTTAACACTTAATTAGGTTAAAATTTAATTTAAGTGCACTTCATTTACAGCTTAGGATCTCAGCAATACAATATCAAATTACATTATAACCTTTTTTTTTTCATTCAACAGATTAATTTTGTTTGCGTATAAAAACACACGACTTTTGCCGGGGGGGGTAATTATTGTTGTCAAGTAAAATTTGGAACCCTCACTATTTGTTTCATAGATTTCATGTTTTAAGGAATCCATTAGTTATTAAATTTTTTTTTATTATTAATTTATTACAACCAAGTCATCCATAATATTTGCTTATAAATCAATTACAACTATTAATGTGTGGCGATTGTAATTGAAATTGTCTACATGATCGGGATTTTAATATAATATTGGTAACTCTTATTAATAATTGTAATTTGCATACACTAACTAATTCTCTTCGATACTCGGAGGAATATGAACATAACATTATTCAATGTTGTATAATAATGTGCCTGTCCAATTATATTTATTATATAATTGATTAGTCTTCATTTTACAGTAAATCTTACTGTAGGTATAAATTTAATCGAGTTAACATAATATAATATGTTCAACTTGAAATCCTTTTAAATAAAATAACCTGTACCATCTTTAAGGGTGGGATGCCATTTACATTAGATTTCCTTATACACGTAATATTAATATTTTATTGTCGAGAATATTAGTAATTTGTTGTAAATAACCTTTTATTATTTTACGTTATTTAAACTATTGCCTCAAACAACTCAATCGGGAGAGGGTGACTCCAGTTTGTATTGCCACAATGTTGGTATAGATCATCTCTTGATGATAATTGCTGGAGAGCTAGGACGTAAGTTTTCTGAGATAAACTGTGAATAGGGAGTAGCTTCTCAAGTAAAACTCTGGATAAGTAACTATCAGGTTTAATAATGAAATAACAATAGAAAGGCGTGACATAATTCAAATAATTGCAACCTATACACCATGCAAAACAATACACACAGTAGTTGAATGAGGCAAAACATAATTAAACAAATAAAAGACTTGTTTGTGATAGTAAGTGATAGAGGTTTTCTTCCGCTTGTCGACGTGCGGCTTCATCTAAAGATGAAAAATGGTAGTAAAGCTTGTTCCAAATAAACAGTGGCACCTGACTCGTAAATTATGTATCACGAACAAACACTGTACTGGGAGATGCTGGAACCTAATGAATGAGTAGTTGTTATTGTAGCAAGTGACAATTTCAATCATTCCAGATGCAAGATACTTCTAAAGTTGCAAAATAGGCACTTCCCAACTATTAACGAAAGTTGGAGATTGTTGTTTGGTTCTTCGATGATAACAGACCCATGAACATAACTAGCTAAGTCTGGTCAGATCACGTCGTTGAAACTTGTGCACCAAAAACAGTAAAATGTGCGCCTAAAAACTCTTGTCAGTTGTTTAAAAAAACATACCATGTATGAACAAGTATAAAAATATTGAACAAACAATAATACAAAAATTTTTACAATATTTAATCATATCGCATTCAAAAAATGAAACTTTGTATTAATAAAATGCATTAAGACTCCTGACTATTACGACTACGAGGGCCACCTTTTAAGTTTTTACAAACGACCACTAGATGGCGCTATTGAAATCTGTCATTACTATTTTCGTAAAATTTGACATTTTTTATTGTGACACCAGTGAAAGGTTAGAAATTGACGAGGTAGTTCGTTTACAGTGAGCGTTTAAAAAACAATTTTGTGAGAAAAATGGAAATTTCACGTGAAGGTTTTCGTTGAATGATTTTCGATTTTAGCAAAGGCCTAACTCAACAACAATGCATAGAATCGCTTCGTTCCACTTTTGGTAACGAAGTATTATCAGAAAAGAGAGTATATAATTGGTTTGCAGAATTGGTCGTGCGTCTGTCGTGCGTCTGTCAGTGACGAATCTCGTGAAGGTCGACCAAAATCTGTTGTTATTCTAGATAACATTGATGCTGTGCGAAACATGATTGTAGAAGATCGACATGTGACATATGGTGAAATAGAGGCATCTTTAGGCATATCGAAGACTGCAATACATTCGATTTTGCATGAACATTTAGCGGTAAAAAAGATCTGTTGTCGATGGATTCCGCATAACTTGACTGAAGCAGAAAAAAAGGCTCGTGTTAATTGGTGTAAGGAAATGCTTCAAAAATTTGACCGACGAACATCAAAATCCGTATAGGTACAACATCGGCACAGGTGACGAAACTTGGATTTATTCATATGAACCGGAAACCAAGCAGCAATCCACAGTGTGGGTGTTTCAAGACGAACCGAATCCTACAAAAGTTGTTCGTTCACGAAGCACTTCCAAAAAAATGATAGCTTTCTTCTTCAGTGTCACTGGAGATGTCGCAACCATTCCTTTGGAGGACCAAAGAACAGTGAATGCTGAATGGTATACGACAATTTGTTTGCCAAAAGTTATCGAGGAAATCAGGAAAAACATCAAAAAACGTCGCATCATTCTTCATCATGATAATGCCAGCTCTCACACAGCACGTCAAACAATTGCTTATTTGAAAGAGAAAAACATCGAATTAATGACTCGAATTAATGAATTAATGATAATGATTTATCCTGAACGACTTCTTTTTGTTCCCCAATATCAAACAAAAAATGCGTGGACAAAGATTTTCATCACCTCAAGAAGCAGTTGAAGTCTTCAGAAACCTGGTTTTTGAGATACCATCTTCAGAGTGGAAAAAATGTTTCGAAACTTGGTTTTCACGTATGCAAAAGTGTATTAATCTTAAAGGCGAATATTTTGAAAAACAATAAAACAGTTTGTTCCAAAAAAATCTTTTCTTTCCTAGTTTTTGTAAAAACTTAAAAGGTACCCCACGTAATGCCTGATTTCACCAACATTTATTTAAGAATATCGTAAAGAATTCCTTTGCATAAATGTGATTGGTGAAATTTGACATAACATTGACATAAAAAAACTCATATGTCAAATATGACCAATCAAATTTATGGAAATAATTCTTTACTAGGAAATTCTTAAATAAATTGTTGGTGAAAATGGGCATAAGTCTACATAAAGAGTACACGCTGGCTGCCAAAACCGGCTTACTTGCTTGGATGTTATTATTGAAATACCAGCTTTATTAATCAATACTATAATAAGTAACACATTTGCAAATTAATTAATGAGGACAAACGAAGCTGATATTTCAATGAAAACATCCAACCAGGTAAGTCGGTTTTGGCGACCAGCGTTTACTCTGTGGCTACTTTAACTCTGTGTTCGTGTGTTCCCGACCAATCAATTAACCTGATTGGTCGAAACAAGGTCAAACTGCGCGTAGTTCGAGCTAAATTGTCTAAATTCAATGTTAAGATCGCCCTAACCTCCTAGCCCGACTAGATCTATACCGTTAGATCGGCTTACTCTTGACTTAAGTGTATAATATGAATGAAAAATTAGTCACGTATATTCATGTAAGCAATATGTATCTACATATTTTTACTTGTGCATTTTTTGTATTTACTATTAAATTATCATTATTTTATGGTAATATGTTTAGTTAATTATTCATTACATTTATATTATGTGTATTAGTTTATTATTATAATAATTTAATAATACACAATAAAAATATTATTGTTTCAAAAGAGCATAAAATTAGTAAAATTTGTGAATTAATCAAAATATATTACTGCGATGAATTCGCTTTCCAGTTTTTGATTACGGAATAACTTGAGGTGAGGTTAACCAACTATTTTGTAACTTGCAAAGCCGAAATGTATGATTAACAAAAATGTAGCTTCAATTCAAAGTGAATTGTAATTTATTTTTTTGAGGAAACGTCAGAAAAGTAAAGTGTATAAGAAAAATTAATAAAACTTAATTTTATTTAAAAACTAATTTTCTTAGATTTTTGAATGTACATTTAAATTAAGTTATGTTTATCTTTCTGCCTTTCTTAATTGGGATAACAATATTATATTCTCTAATGAATTCTATCCAAGATCTTTTGTAACGTCCCAAACGAGCCCTGCATTATTAAGGCAATAATTTGGGTTGATTTAGTGTTATCATAAAACAAAATAATATTGGAAATAATCACCTATATTGTATCAACAGAAGGATTTGATGTTGGTTTATTTTCTTGAATAAATCAAATTTTTTAAAATCTTTTAATCCCGGTTCTTTTAAACCTTTTCCTTGTTTTGTTAGGACAGATTTACTTTAAGAAAAATTTTGCAATCGTGAAATTGCTTCAGTACCTACAAACGTTTTTATTTTATTTTTATTATGGATTTTCTATAAATAGAATTTTTTTTAGTAATTGAAAAGCTCTACCTATTTCGGGTTATTTTACGAGAACTTGTTAATTAGTATTTTAGAATAAATACTTTTAGTGTAAAAGTTGTAAAACTCTACATTCAATTTCTATAGCAGTTTCCAATTAATAAACATTATTTCGGGAATTCAGTAGACCTTGCTATTACAATATAATTTTATTAGTGAACCTTTCTTAATGACATTCTCTCGAGAATTGTTCATTCTGATCAAAATTTTAAGGGCTGACCGATATATTATACCATAGAAGCGGCATATTGAATGCTTATGTAACTGATTTTGTTTGAAGATCAAAATTCAAACAGACTCAGGTGCTCTTACAAATTGTTTCTATTTGGTATTGTTAGTCAAGATAACATATAATATTATATACATGACATGATTAAGTGAGTGCTAAAGTACTCATATATCTAGGTACAAGTATTTGTTATTCCTGTATACTTCTCCCTACATATAATAATAATTAATATATTTCTCTGCTTCCCGGTGTTTAGATATAATCAGATGAAATTAGCCGTGGATGTTTACCGAAAGGTTTACTTTAAATATGGAAACTTTACATAATTTGAATGTAAATAGGAAGATGTAAATTACCGGTGCCCGGGTTTGTTTTTATATGGTTAACATAAACAAACGTGTTTTTCGTTTTGGTTTATTTCTACCTCCACTTTCCGTGAAATTGGAACTTTCGCAAGTTCCAATTTTTACGTTTGAAATTAAACGATTTTACTATTACTTAATTGAAGAATTATCCAAGTTGGCAAACAACATCCACAGCAGTAGCAAATGGAATAAAATTTTAGCAAATATTGAGGTGCAAATTATAATATGCTTACGTAATTAGTGCTAAATATAAAGTTTTATCTAAATATTATTGCCAAGTTTTGCTTGCAAGGATTTGAACCACGGCGTGCTTTACAAAATTGACAAAACGTTCAAGCGTTATCAAGACTGTTGGATATTTTCTTCATACACCTAATGATGAATTGAGAAACGTAATACTTGAGTTTATTTATTGGGTTACTTTTAAGTTGCCGAAGTTAGCAAATGGCAAATTTCAAAGGAGTCTTACCTCCGGGTTTTCGTTACTCAAACCGAGAGATGATATGTACATCTTAAGTTTCCTATATATAGTTATTCACGATTTAGTTCATATTCCTGTTTTGTGCTTTGCTGATTAAATGTTATTTTAGGTGTTTACTCTTTGGTAACAGACTTGACTAAGTAAGTTTATTTTTAACGTCAACTTGATGTTCTGTACAACTTTCTTATTAAGAGAGAGTTAGGTACCTATGCTGCTCTGTAGCGTACACTAAAAGTTTTGACTGCTTAATCATAACTTGTTAAGATATTCGTTCATCGTTTTCACTTTGATGACTTTAGCGTGCGCTTAAAATAAACATAGGGGATGAAATAAATACTTCCCTAGCGGCGAAATGTCTATGCGGGGTTCGAAACACACCACAGAGCTGGTTGACAGATCTATGTGCGGTTCCGCGGTTGTGTCGGAGCCTGTTAAGAGCATAAGGTGATCTGTCACCACTAACTACTACAGAATACCTCCTACTATCAAGAATTTGTCATTCGTTACAACCTATTACTTCCCTAAAATGTGCTTTGTATTCGTTATGTTGGTGCTGCATTTATCCTTTCCTTCGCATTTTTTCATGCAAAGAAGCTTCATCGTTAGTTATAATAGATTTAAACTATGTAAACTTATGTTCCAATATTTTTCTTTATAAATAATACGTTTAAAAAGTAAAATATTTTATTTTTGGATTTGTTATTGTGTTTGGGCAGGATATTCATACAGAGGGATGAAACCGGATTATTTGTAGTTGAAGGCAGCGTAGTTGTATTGGTAATAAATTTTCATTTTTTGTCGGCCCTTTTTGTATTTACTGACCTAATTTCGATTTATTTGACTCGATTTGATCCTTTTGACTATGATAGGATCCAAAGGTTAATTACAGGAGGTAACAAACAACAGCATTCTAAAATGCACTACAATTTTCTAGTCGAAAATAATTTTAATTATCAATATGGCACTTGCTAATTTAACAAAATTATTTCATAGATCAACGCGACGATTAATCCATTAATTGGATAAAAATATTATCTTTGCTATCTAAAATCGCTTTGCTCTCATTATTTTCATTATTCCTTTTTTTTGGAGGGTAGTGCAAGATTTAAATTGGATCTACAGTTATGAGTAGGTGTAAAAAGGTTTAATCCGAATAAGCTGCGTATTTCCAACTAATTTTTTGATACGTTCAAACAGCATTGAATTTTTCTACAAGGATGCTTTTATAACTTAAGCTCTGTTCTGATTTTTCAGAATAATTCGGGCAATTGTTGTTAGCTTGCCTTTCTCACAACTTATTCTGGTTAATTGCTTTCTCGT
Source organism: Rhagonycha lutea (assembly GCA_958510855.1). NCBI lineage: Eukaryota > Metazoa > Arthropoda > Insecta > Coleoptera > Cantharidae > Rhagonycha > Rhagonycha lutea. The sequence continues at coordinate 11,921,624 of OY294040.1, read as the reverse complement.
TGGAGACGAAGTTGTGGTTGGGATGTGTGTAAAGTCTGTAAGGATGAACAAACACAAAACTAAAGTAATACCCAACAAAGAACTGGAGCTATTTCTATCAATGCCCCATTGAGCTTTGCCATTCGGTGGAGCACGTTGAAATGGCAAATAATTATTATATAACCAACTTTTTTTCAAATACTTTTTAATTCAATTTTTTAATTAATTCAAACTACATTTTATTTATTACATCTATTTATTTAACAAAAATCTTGATTCGCTTAAATTGCAAATAAATTTAACACGACCTTTTCATGTTTATGTTCATGTTAAAACATTAATCTCCATATAAAATTTCTTATCATCCATGTTTTACATCGGCAGGCGTATGAAATTTTATATTAACTACTATTTACAATAAATTTGTAACTTACAAAGGCTAAACCGAAATAGAGGAATACTAAGAAATGTTTGAGGCTGTATTAACTAAGAGCGCCTCATCTTCCTCCTCTGCTTCTCTTTCAGCTTGCTCTGATTAATTTGTTCGATGATATGATCAAGGTCATCTTCGTCATGAATATTTTGTAAGAATATCAGATGGTAATGATGTTGTCAGTCCTACTCTTGGTTAAATTTCAAACATGGCCCTTTAGGGAAATTATTTGATTCCTGAATGAAGGGCAATTTTCATAAATTGCACGAAACGAACACCGTTTGACCAATTAGTGGTATTGTTGTTGTTCATCCACGAAACCAACATTTTTTCTATGTCCTGGTTGGCTTTTTCAACAGAACCCTGACTATGACGTGGATTTCCATGAACAATTTTTAATTCTGCAAATAATAAATAGCTCCTCTAATATTCTGTTAACAAACTCTTGCTTGTTAACTGTTAACCAACTTAATAGTTTTCAGACCTAACTGAAGGCCAGAAGAAAGGCAGACCGCTTGACCTGCTAGTATAAGGCATAAACAGGAATGGAAAGCTACAGTTTTTGTATTTTGATTTAAAAGGAGAAAAAAAAAACACAATTTTTTAATTAAAATATCGTATCGTTTTTATTATTTATACATTGAAGCTATCGCATATTTTGAATTTAAAATAAAAGATTCCAAGATAGCTTGCATTTTGTTCTTCGGTAACTTGAAATTTTGCTTGTATTTTGAATTTGAAATGTATTTTAAAAATATATTTCGGGTTTTTGAAGTACAAAATGCAACAGATTTTGTCGTTTTTATTTTAAATTCAAAATATAAGATACAATAAGAGTATCAAGACTACTTGGAATTTCAAAAAAAATTCAAAATTATCGTTTTTTCTTCTATTTTCAATCCAAAATACAAATATGTATTTTAGTCACCCTTGTAAAATTAAAACAATTTTTTTCTAAAATTACGTCTACTTTTACTTTAAATCTAGTTTTAACTGCGATAGATTTCAGTTGCAATTTGAATTTACTAACAGATATCAGTTAATTCTAGTTTTTTTTTAACTAAAGTTATATAAGTTAAAAACTATAATTAACCAAAGACGTTAGTTAAAACTAGAATTTACTAGTTTAGATCGGGTTTTAACTACTGATTTCGGATTTTAACTGTAACAAATATAGGTATACATTTACAAGTCAATGTAAAGTAATTTTAACTAACTAGCAAATCAGTAATAACAAAACACCAATTTTCAATAAATTTTTATATTGAATTTTACTATAATTTTTGGAAAATGTTTACACATAGTACTAGCAAGTGTATAAATTTACTACAATTTATGTTTTTACTGTATCATATAATGCTTTTGCACATGGGGAACTTAGACGTGGAAAATCGTCGATAATAATAACTTTTTTTCTAACAGGTAAACCTTAATTACAGGAAAATGTAAGGTACGAGTAATTACAACTACCTAATTCAAAAATAAACTGTTTTTTAATAAAACTTATTACAATGATGTCATTTGAATTTTTTAAAGGAACTTTGACCTTGAAGATATTGATATTCGGTATGCTCAGGTTATACAATACCAACACAGTATAATATTATTATAACATACGATGTACATACATCATTAAGTACTATATAATATAATATATTATATATTTACAGGACCCTGTTATTATATTGTTAATATTGGAGCTCATAATGTTGAATGGACATTTCTTCATAACTTCATTTCTTCAGTTTGTGATATAAAATCAATTATTGTTATCACAATGAAGTTACTTGAGAATCAATCAATTATAGAAACATAAATCAGGCCATATTAATTTATTTTATTCGATGAATTAAAGAGTCATAATCATAAATTTACTTAAGTATATTACGATTGAAAGGATCGTATAACGCGGTTAGTGCGTTATGCGTTGTATGAAGTCGCGTTATAGGAACTTATGATATGCACGCATATGGATAGCAAGGTATTAACCGCGTTAAACGGGAGTCTACTGCATTCGCTTTCAGATGGAAGCCTGTGAAGAATTTATATTTGATACATAAGCCACAAACAATTATGAAGAGATACATAGATACTCAACATAAAACTGAAGAACAGAGTAATCAGTAATCAGGTAAATCAAGTACATTAGACAGAGAACGAAACGAATTGAAAGTTTCAATATTGAAGACCATGGATAGAAACGAGAAGAAAATGTCATTCACAGACACATGGTTCAATTGCTCGGATTTGATCGAATATGAATGACGACTAACCGAACTGCCTGTAGACAGATTTGAGGAGATCTACACTATGCCCAATAATGAATTTTAACAAAGGCGAATAAAAAATAATAGGGATCTATGCACTGCTCCAAAAGTGCAAGTCAGGAATCATTATTATGCTATTTAATAATCCTCTTCTATAGTTTTTCTGTTTCACTTAGAGGCAGCATTTCTGTTTTGCCTTATGGAAAATATAATAAGATGACATCTAATCGGATTTTCTCCGCTAAAGTTTTTTGTAAATCGACTGTAGGTTCGAGCGATCAGGATTAAAATCCATGATGAGGATTTAACTTCCTCGCAACTGTAGCTAAGTTACACAATCAAAAGATAAAACAATTTCTTATTCCGAGCACTTCAATTACTTGTAATTTTAAAAGCAACTTTTAATGATTTATTTAAATTTCATTTCTTACGTAAATTAAAAGTTAATAAAACCGTCAATATTACAAATCACTAGAAATGTTATGATAAATATTTACAAACTTGTACCACTTTTTTTTATAAATAAAGTTGTGCTAATATTTTTGTTTTCTGAAACTTGTGCTTGGAAACTTTTTGTAACAAGTTGGCGTTTTTCAAGTTATTATTGAAACTTATTTTGCAAAACTTCTCAAATAAACTGAAAACGAGTTATATTGCAATAAATAGACTTACATTTGAAAATTTTAGGTATATCTAGTATCCTGTCAAATAATGCGAACAATAACGTCGACTTGCAATAAAATAAAGACAATAACTACGTTAGTGAAGAGTGCCACTTATATGAAAGGGCAGACAGATTTAAGTGGTGTATAAGTGTCATCACCATAAAAGTTTTTCCCTTGTTATGCTATGCTCTTTCATATAACTAAACAATAGCTTTTTCATATAACAATTATTCAAAGCACCCTCTATAAACCATATATAATATTGTATCACATTTCGTACCCCCTGGGTCTCAGTAGTAACATGTAATGAATTCCTGGTTGGCGTTGACAAATCACTGCAGTGGGACAAATATTCATTCGGCATGTAACAGGACAATCTGGCGATCACGATATGGAAACCATGTCGTCGTATGTTTTTATGATTGATTATGATTATGCGTGAATTATTTTCAAATTACAAATTAACAAGTAATTTAATCGGTTGTTGTCGTTTTAGCCCTACATCATAAAAATATTATTAGATTGAAAATTTTCTTGTTTGAGAACGGAAAACGGCAATCAGTTGTTTTATGGACCTTATTATGGTTATCGATCACCACAATTTGTTATGTCCAAACTAATTCTCGTGCAAAACTTTTCTTTCTTTTTTTTTTTTTTTTTTTACAAATTTTACCAATAAATATTGTTAGATAATTATAACCCAAATACTAAACTATTATTTATTTACGCTCGTATTATTCAATCATTCATTATTAATGTCAATATGTTGACCAAAAATGATCATCTTACAGTTTAGTTTCTGGATTCTTAAATTAATTTGCCAATTGAAAATTATAAACATAAGCAAGCACTTGATTTTCCATTTAAATAAGCAGAAAATACCTTTTCTCTATTTTAAATAAATGGAAGCCACTTTAGAATTCCTCAAATTTTTATGCTTGAAACATTAAAAGCGCTTAAACTCTCATTTTATTTTTGTAGTTTGCTTTGTATGCAAATACTAGAACTGCTTCCTTTCGAAACAGAAACCATATAAATGGATTTACAATTTCTCTTGAAGATTGAAGGTGAATTAATTGTTTCTCTTATATTTTCTATTACAATTAATTAATTTTAAACAATGTCGAAATTAGCTTTACAATAATATTATATATTTCCTCTAGTTTAATCCATTGCTTCTCAAACTTTTTCATGTCTCACCCCCCTAATTTATTTCAACGTACACCCAAACACGCATATTAAAAACTTTTTTGTTTTTTAGCGACCAGCAATGCTTAAATATTATTGATCGTACACAATGCGTATTTTTTTATCAGATCCTTAAATATTTAGCGACCTTTAGCAGAAGCTGCACGCACCTTAACGACCACCGTTTCAGAAACACTGGTTTAGTTCTCTTGAAAAAATGTTGAGAATGAGTTTGCCTCATAATTATTTTATTCTTTAGATGTTAAACAATTTGATGTTGCTAGATGTCTTGCTAGATGTTTATCATCTTGAAAACATCTTTATGTCACCGATAACAGTTACATATTTTTGCAGTCAGGAAAATGAAAATTTTCCACATCATTTCTCTTGTGTATTTTAAAATTTAATTGAATTGTTGAATATATTAGGTGAATATGTATAATATTAACTTGGAAATATGGTTTGAGGTTATATTATAATTTGATAACAATAGAAAATTCCATTGTTGTCTATAATTTTATCAATTTTGAAATTTAACGTCGATTTTACAACTGTTTCTCGTACCCGCAGAAGCATGTTTTGTTCTCAAAGTAAAAGCCCTAACAATACCTTTTTGAAATTACATGTAAAATTGGTAATTTTCAGTTTTACTACAATTTGTAAGGTGAAACTTAAATGTGAAATATTAAAGGGAGATAAGTTGTAAATTTTCTTAGAAAAGATGTAACAATTGGAAAATTATATTTTAACTTTCGGTTGCTTATGCAGCCCTCATCAAAAATGTATTAAAAACATGTTTCATCACTGTTTGAAGGAAAAATATATTCATTCCAGAATTACTCAATTGACTAATGGGGTAAAAGTTAGGAATGATTTTCACCATCGTAATTTTCTTCTTCGCTTATGCGAATTAAATTGATAATTTTTCGTTTTAGATTCTCTGACGCTGTCCGAGTTTCGACTTAAAACATAGTCTCGGTAGTAAAGTCTCTGTGCTGAGTGGTATCTTAATATTACTTGGCGCCCAAGGTCAATTTTATTCATATTTATTCAGTTAAATTTCCACTTAGAAGGAACTCGCCCACCGATTTTAGTTTCTGATCACCGAGCTAGCTAGAGAGGCATTAACACTAAACTTGAGGTTGGTATTCTGGGGAAAATTTCCCAACATCGAATGTTCTCCGTGGCGAAATTTTGGGGAAACGGAACTTGATAATGTAGTTGTGTGATATATGATGATAATTTGAAGTGTTAACTAACAATTTTGTTTTGTGAAGTAACAAATTCATACGCGCTTTTTATGTGACAGGTCAAACACATAATCTATCTATTGGTTTTTGTCTCGAAAATATAATTTGATTTGAGAGTAACATTTCAACTTTTTGCCTGTGCATTTTAACTTGATGTTCATGAATTTAATTACGAGTTTTGTAAGTAGTGAAACTTGCAGAAGTGCAGTTTGAATGTAATTTGAAATGTCATGATAACAGTTATGTATTTTACGATTAACATTTAATTTTATAATGTTCACTTTATGTATGTATGGGGAAATGTAACTGGAAATAAATTGCATAATTTGTACATCGTTAATTTGTATAATTGAGTTTGATTAGCAGGTAAAATTTACATAAAATTAATTAGAAATTCTTAACGTGTATAATTCAATTTAAATTAAATATTTAGTCAGTGTAAAACTTATTTAAAAAACAATTTCAAGTAAGTTGGTGGAAATTTTACGTATGGTATTACATTTTAAAAAATGTAACAACACATTTAAAACTTAAATAAATTTTAAAACAAGATCTAGACGAATTTCATCCCCGATATCAGGAGTCATGAAGATTTTATGGCTTATAGATAAACATCCCCTAAATCCTTTCTTTTTCGGTCCTTTTACCCTAAAGTGGGTTAGGTGAGCCTTTTAACAAAGAATTTTCATGGCAGATTATACCCAGGTGGTTTGCCATTGCCTACCGAGAGGAGACGGCCATAATATGATTCTTACTTCGTCGGGAGTTGAACCGAGTTCTCTGTATTAGCAGTCTATGCGCTTAATCGCTATGCTAACCCCTAAATACAAAGCTATAAATAGCAGATGTTTTTCTGGTCGGATAAGGGGCGGTAAAGGGGTGAATTTTCCAAAAATGGTAGACTTCTACCGACTTCGTATTTCGTATGAACATTCGGTCGGGAACATAGTTAAATAAATGTTTTAACATCGTACACGATAATAGAGGGCTTTTGTATAATCATTCGATATAGTGATTATGTACCCGGAGTTACGTAAATTTGTACAAATAACAAATTGACAATTACTGAACAATTAAAAGTGGTGGTGTTTCTTACCTGAAAAGGAGCAAACTGAGTAGGATTGGTGCAATAGGTTCGTTCGTTCGTTATTAGCCTTTTTCCGTCCACTGCTGGACATTAGCCTCTCCATATTATGGAGGTTTGGTTTAGCCATAACTCACCACGCTGGCCAGACGGGTTGGTGAGTAGTCCGCAGATCGATTTTTGACTATAGTTGTTTTACATCCGGTAGCAGCTTGCTAGGCTAGCATTCAGATGTGCCTGTAGCCCTGTTTTTTGTTAACGGTGGCAATTCGTCAATTTAGGGGGACCGCCGGCTTAACGTGCACTCCGAAGCACGGAGACTGGGTCATAAGAAAGTTTGAATCTCCCCGGGTTTGAACCCGGTATCCCGCGTTCGCATCCAACTGCGTTAGCTGCAAGGCAATGACCGTCTCTGTGCAATAGTGCAAATAGAATTTGAAGGACTGCCAACACAAAATCGAATTTTATTGACGGTTTTTGGAAAACTGGCGTTATAAGTACGTCCATGTCCAAGAGGTGAGGTGGACGGTCATTCTGGATCAATCCCTGCTCAAGGATTCTTGAGATCTATAATCTTGCGGGGTGGTGTACCCATAATATAATTGCGAAGTTCTTCACTTCACAGAACAATTTTAAATACAGGATCTGCAATTTAATAATGAATTTGAAAAAAGTTCGACTTGATCAAATTTCATTATAAATAGCGATTGTACCTACGTCATTCAGCGATTAAGGTTAACAAAATTCCAGTTAATAAAGTTAGCGGATAAAAAGGTATTGCACAGGAGCTGATTGAAATATTGGTAGAATCAGTGGCCGATAATCTTTAGAGTTCATAATATTTTCTAATACAGGGTGTTGAGCGAGTGATTATCCCACAAATGAATGTATCCCAGTTTAATTATTTATTAGGATTTTCTCAATTTGATCTGTGATCCTACGTTTCAATAAAACAAAATTAAATGTGTTAAATTTCTGTAACAGGAAACAATCCAAATACAATCTCTTAGTCAATTCAACAAAATATAAAAAATTTTGTTATTTGAACAGCAATAACATCGAGTTGTTATTTATTCTTCACGTCATCGATTTAAGAGATCTCGTGAACTGACTGAGCTTAGTGTTTTTATTATTATTAAAGTTAGAATCTGCAATTGGTACCAGAAAGTATTTTCCCCATTTAAAGATCAACTCATTATAATTTTTGTAACTGATAATACTTTAGTTATTTATTTTTTTAATTTAAATCGAAAACTGACCATTTTAAACAATTATGGGTTATAACCTAGTTTGTAGATAGTTTTGACCTCTTTATAGTAATACTGAATGATTAACACTAAACTGACCAGTATTTACAAATATTTCATTGTGGTATTGTTAGAAAGGTTTCCGCAAACATGGAGATTCTTTTAGGTAGGTAGATACACATTTAGAATAATTAATTGGTATCCTTTTAATTAGTTTATCGATTTTTGTAGAGAATGCTCCTTGTTTTATCCACTTGCGGTATTTGGGACGATCGCAGATAACTTCACATCACATTGATCTGCGTAGTTTTACCTTGAACCCGGCGGCGGCTAAAGATCCGTTTTGAAGTTTCTTGACATTATATTAAAATTTCAGTCGTTTGATATATCAAATCTACTTTGGTTTTCAATGTGCACAATGATTTTATAATTTTATGAATAGCTTTTTCAAATTCTATTTGAAATTGTAGGAAATCACGAGTTCCTAAATATTCAGTCGAGAGCAGCCAATTGTGAATAAATTTGTTATACTCGTATTATATTTTGTGATTTACCATGAATCCACTGCCCTTCCATCTGCATGTTAACTTCGAAATTTCGAAAAATTCAAATATTTTGTTTATTACAAAATTTGACATAATATTTGTTCGATTAGTTTCCATAAAATCAGCGGCATACTGTTTAACTCTTAAGTCTTAAAGCTTCTTCTGCAATCAGAGAACATGCGAAAATTAAATTCAAGTGATTGTAGATACTATTTTGTGTAATATTTTAATCAATAACTTTTTAATTCTGTTAGCATACAGACACAATTTGAAATGTATGAATCTGATTCTACTATATAATAGATAATATTTGATATAGTTAAAAATGACATCTTGTTATATACTACAGTCCATATTCCAAAATTTAGAACAAATTTCCTTAAGGAACAATGACAGGAAATTAATTTCCATGTTTCACTTGAAGTATTTTCAGACTTATTTCCAGATTTTATTAAATTTTAAAATTTCAAATTGAATCTCACGTCTCTTTGCATATTATTTTGCCATGTAACATATTGCTACAATTAAATAAAATATCTGCGCTTATTAGGTTGTCACTAAAAAACACATAAAACAATTTTGCGCAGTACTTGACTTTTAACTAGACACCATTGTCTCACTTTTTGCTTCCGGATAATGTTGGTCAGAGAGAGAAACAAATTTGAAGAGATGAGTCACTTTTCTATATAGCGAAATATCAGAAAACACGCAAAACTACCCTCGAAATGGTCAGGCGTGTCATATTCGTGTTTGGAATGTTTCGAAGATTAACTACAAAATGCAAGTTGTACAGCTGACTATAGCACCTGGCACAATAGGGCAGATGAAGTTATAAAAGTAGGCTATTTTAATTGAAATGGTATATTCTGTCGAACGATAATTGATATTTCACGTTGCGACTATCGATTTCAACAGACTGCGAAGTAATCAATTGAAGCTTGTAATTCCTCTTGTTCGGCAATGAATGCCAACTAGGAACGAAGAACGAATTCAATGATTAAGTGGTCAATCCTATTTATACTCTTGTATCGTGCTATGAACCCATTTCAACTTCACTAATTTTGCAAACACGTTATTATGGATACAAGGTACAAGCTAGAACTTTAGAGATACTACACTTCCTATTTTGTAAATATGAATTATGCGAGTACTTTTTAAAGAACCTTGTAATTGTTGTGAAGTTACAAGTTTATTTCACGAAATAAGGTAATTTAATATCAACAATCTTATAGAAAAATCGTGGTTTCGTGTTACAAATAAACCATAATGTCACACGTTTCTGTAATACAATATCATTCTTTTCTGCGCTGCGTCAAGAAATTTTCATTGTAGGTACGTACATATTGGGGTAATTTATATTTTAAAATAGGTCGTCGATATATATTTAGGATTTTTGAAAGGTTAACTTGAAATACATAATATATTTTAAATAAATGCATTGCTACTGAAAAATTGAGGTCTCGAAATTAGGTTAACGATAATATCTTTTGAGGTTTATTATTTAAGGGTTTTCAACTATCGAGGAATACATGCAAATGAATTTTAGATACATTCAATAGTACGCATGGAATTAATTGTATTTGATTTAAAGCATTACATTTCAGTATAATTTAATTTAAAAAATCGGATCTCTACTCTTCTACCCCACGAGTTTACTTTTGTGCAAATAACCGTATGTTTCTAATGAATTTTACAAAGTAATCTTGATCTCGGGGAAACGAAATTTAATTTAAAAATATTAAATATTTTCAAAGAACATAATTTCAGTATTTTTTTTACAATATACTTTCACCATTCAATGAAGAATGTGGATGGGAATTTCAGTTTAAAATAATGAACAGCAGTACTTGAGTTGTCAGATATCATAGTTTTTTATGAGGACCAATAAAATTTTTTTATGATAAAAGAGTGTTCTCATTTATTATAAAGGATGACAACTTAGTAGTACAAAAAATATTTTCTGATTTTTAGTGGTTAAATTTATTATATTTCATCTCCTACTCGCATTGAACTTTTGAAATATTTTAAATATTTTAGTAACAACACATTAATAGGTTATTAGAAAATAAAATTAAAAATTTCTGCGCAATTCGAATACTTTAATTTCAAAATGATTTAGTGACTTTTGAGAAACTCTCGATGTAAAAACTTCTGCAAAATACCAATTTGAATTGTCTCCATCTATTGATTATGCACATTTATGACATATTTGGGCAGTTGGTTCAAAGTACAATATCTTCTAAGAATCATGTAATGGGAACGAGCCGAAGGCGCGGGAAAACTTCCTAGTTAACAGCACCTTTATATTTCTCAATAATTTCTACTTCCTTACTTCTTGATACCACAATTTCCAAAAGTATTTTGTAAATTACACTTAAGCCAAAAAACATTTAATTATAAGTTAGTAAGTATTCATTTTTGTTCCATTTAAAGTTAATTAAAAAATTCCATGTTAAATTACTTAGAATAATTTTTTAAGCATTATGGAAAAATATAAATCATTAAAAAATCTACAAAAATAAAGTCAGAATGTTGTAAAAACTGTTTCGGGTAGCTGGCACATAGTCTTAACAAGAATTATTTGGAAATTAACTGTAACGAGTAGTTAAAAGCTTTAAATTTATGTGTTATACTTTTCTCTCTTTTCTTTGTGAAATAACTGGACTTGAATAAGTGGAGAACAGATTTCACGTAATTTATTTGTTATTTATTTATATACTACGTACACAATGAAAAATTATGTATTTCAAGCAATTTACATTTATTATCCAAAATACACAACTAAAGGTAAATTTTATTTTTCTGATTGTATTGTATTATGTCCTGATATGTATTGTTACATGATAAAATACTTCTTAAAATGTTTAGCAAAATCCAAATTGTATCAAATAAGCTTTCTACAAATTTTAGAGATATTTTGTATTATTGATAGATAGCAGTTTAGTATATTTCTTTATGTACTTATGAATTTTCAGTTTAAACTTTTTCTCGTTTAAAAAAATTCTTATATAGCTTTTCAACTCTAATTTAATGTTTATTCGTTCGTTTTTTTATTGATTTTGTGTTTTTACAAAAGAATTTGTGAAATGTTCTATAGAAAAAAATCTATAACAAGAAGTCAATCAGTCAATTTTGTAATGTAATGAAAACTACCCTCTGAGCCGCAAACCCCTAAGAGAGGGTTGACCCAAATAGAGACTAGAGTCCGTCACAATCCGGAGATGACCTCTCCAGTTTGTTTGCCACGATCTTAACCCTAGAATGGTAAGCCGTCGTAAAATTTACGACTTGCCTTATACGTTTGGTCTAGTACACGGCTATTTCGGCAAAAGTCACCCTCACGCCTCTTTCAGTACCTTCCCGATTTGGCTTAAAAACATTATATATTGAAGTGAGAAAAAGTCAATAATCTGCCGAAATGCTGGCATGACAGAGAAGAGTTGTTCTTTGTTGTCTCGAAGCCAAAACTTGTCACAATTTCCACTTACACTGATACAAATGATTTTATGCTTGTTGATTTGTCTTGATAAAGTGTTATTTTTGAATCCTATCTAAAAGTGAAATTTGTAAGTGACAGTGAATTTCAAAGTTTACCACTAAAAGTTAGGAACTTACGTTTTGGAAGTAGAGTGCCGTTTTGTAAAAGGTACGAGAAAGTGGAAGGAGAATTTTTGTCTTTCCCGGCGACCATTGAAGACCAGGTGTGTTTTTCGAGACACCTACAAAAAAGGTGAATTTCGGTAGTTTTTCTTGGAACCAGATGTCCAAGATATGATTTTTGTATATGACACAAAGTTTACAATCGCTGGAAGTGAAAACGTGAGTCTTTTACGTTAATTTTGGTATTTTTCACTTAAACATGTGGCCGTTTGACCTCGTCATAATTTTCACATAAAATGCGATCCAGTTTATGATTTGATGATCGTGGGGATTATTGATTGTGTGAAAGAGTTATTTATTCGATTTATTTCATCGGATAAACCCTATAATTGCAATTTTGGTTAAATTTGGATATTGTAAAAATTTGAGGTTAAATTTTACCTTGCAATGCGGCGTAGTAATTTGGATGCCCGTAAACGTTAATCAGGATTTAATTAACAAGTATTCTTTGCTGGAGGGCACTGGCAATATTGGTAAACACCAAATAAGTTACCAAATAAGTCAATAAGTTGGATATAATGAGAAATTTATGAATGCAACACCTGTCAAGTTTGGACAGTGGCGTGCCATATAGCAGTTTCCAGTGGCGGCGTGTATTTGTTCGATGTTTGGAGGTTCCTAATTTTATCAAGCTATGACAACTTTATTTCACGGAGTTATAAGGGTTAGTGAAATTATAAACTTTTATTGTGTCAAAATTGATTTATTTTGTAAACATTTTTCTCTAACACATTTACAATTAATCCAGTCGTAAATTCGTTCAGAAAATTTTTATGAACAGTAAATGCAACAGAATTTGCGACTGCGATTCACTTATACACTTCACGGCAGAGCAGGCATTTATGAGCCTAATTATTGACAAAGAAAAACAACTTTTCTCCTATTACATTTTATTTGAATAAATTATCCTTTGATTCATTGTGCTCATTGGTTTGCTTTAATCTCACCGATACCCATAACCTGAGATATTGTGGCCTCGTATATGCAAACCGACGTAAAGCTAGCTAGACCTCATTTGTTGAAGTGGACCACATTAGGCGAGGTTTCACCGCTGACTATAAGAAGGGGTGTCATTGAGCCGTGGATCACGACAATATGTAGTTATTATTGTGATTTAGTGCCGTTATACCACTCATTTGAGACTCCCTTCGTCAAACTTACGACGGTTTACTAGTTGTGTAACATTTTTCCTTATGGTAATTTTATACAGGTAAGAGAAAAAATCTGTGAAATTTTAAAATTACATATGCCAGAAGTAAGAACAACTCCTGTAGGGAAAAAAAGCCAATTTGTTAATTTTGTCCGAATCGCTTACGGCGGATGACAACTACATATTGTAAAGGTTGCAAACGTCCAATCTGTGGAGATCATCGTGCTGCTTGCTGCTTAGAATGAGGACCCCAATAATTATTTTTGTGTATGTTTTTTTAATTTTTTTAATTAAGGTATGTTTAAAGTGTATTTCTACATTTCCTTTAAAATACATAATTTGAAGTTAAGTTATTGACTATATTATATCGCACCGCCATCGCCAGTTCAATAGGGTTGCAAGTGCAAAATTGGTCTGTTTTTAGTTATTGCTGTATTGCAGTTGTTTGCAATCATAGCTATTGTAGAATACTGCCATATCAGCAAAATTTTGTTTAGAAACGAACTGAGGTAAAAGATAAGTTCCTATGAACTCATTAAGTGTTAAGTAACTATAAAACTGTTTTCTTGATTTCTCAACAATTACTCCTTTTGCACTTGCAACCCTATTGAACTGGGGGTGCGATATATGTCATCGTAAAATTTACGATGGTTTACCATTTATGTACCTCGCAGATAGGCTTACCATTCTTGGGTTAATAGACCAGCTCGTGATTTATGCGAAGGCGAAGGTCATATTGATTGTGAAAAAAATACAGACAGCCAATTATGATGACAATCAAAAAGTTCACCGAACTTAAATCAAACAAGTATCCAATATCAAAAAGTAACATCAAACAGTTACTCAATATGAAAAATACACAAAAGCCAAAATACCACGTCACGTCAGTTCATATGAATTGGAAAAGTTAAAATTTACTTACTCCATCGCTTTATGTAAGTTTATAACTTATTGATGACTGATGAATCTGGACAACTTGTTAATTCTATACAATAGGACTTGATCGACAGTAACCATATCAGTGTTGATAAAGTTTCACGAGTTGCTGAAACTTGACCAAGACAAACAGGGTGAAATTTATACTTCATTATGTGTTGTTTTGCTTATTAATTAGGTGGAACTCGGTACATAAATAATACAAAAAATTACAAAATTATTAGCTAAATTACATACCGATATAGTGCTTTACAATTGAAGTTATTTCCTTCCTAGTCAAGTATGTAAATTACCCCCTAAGGATATTCTTACAAGAACTAAGATGTATTTACGTCTTAAAGTGAAGTTAATAATATCTTTGAACATTTATTTAACTTAGAAATGTGAATTATTCCTGCATTTCAAGTAGATATTAAATATTTTGAATTCGGCAGAGAAACTTTCATTTCTTCTGAAAATAAAGTTTACTTTGGTGTGTTTGTTATCCCTCGTTACACTAGGGCTGCAAATTGCATACCCCGTTACAAAATATGATATTTCATAACTGGTTACATTGCCAGCTATTACATTAATACTCTAATAAACATTAGCTATATACATTTAAAAGATCGCTTACCTACTATCTAATATAAAGATTTGTAAAGTGCTATTATCTCGTAACTAGTGATAAAGTATTTCATATTTAATAAATATGAAATATTGATAATTTTCATTTCATCACTGGATACGAAAGATTTTGTTTTTGTAACTAGTGACGAAAAGCAAAACGTTTGTTAACCCAAATTGGTTATAAAAAGTGATATTAATAAATAATTTTTTTAAATTTGATTTACTCTCATCTATCTTATTCAATTTCAACAGCTACTTACAGACTATATTATCAAACTAACATCAGTGGACCAGCACTTTGATTACTTGTAGCATACAAACCGCATGATACAAGAAAACTTGCCGCTACGATGCATGTAATTTTCACAAGGTTACTGACAGGGTAGTAAATATATTATGTAGTCTCTATATGGTTATTAGTTGACAGTATAACAGATCTAATATGCTTAATTACTAGCAATTCCCTGGTTTAGTTCATAACAAATATGACTGGCAATTGACTTGACAGACTTGAAAATTGACGTGACGAACACGACTAAATTGTTATAATTATTAGAAAAAGCATTAATTTTTAGCAGTTTTACTTCATCTATCATCTGCAATGGCTCACAAGATCTTTGTCAGTCGGCGGAGTTGACAGAAAAAATATTTTACCTCCAAGTCAGACAAAATACTACTTTTATCACGATGATATTAAAATGAAACTATAACCTAAACGAATTGGCCTTCCATAGGAAAACTACAGAAAATAACATATTTACCTTACATTAAAATAAAATGGATCATTATGTAACTTTTTTTGGTAAAGATTTCAAATTATTTATTTATTTCATTATGTCCATACATAATAATGTTTGCCGGCTATATTGAGAATTTTATTAATTTTAATTAAATATAATTTGAAATGCTAATAAATTTTGAATATTAATACTATTCCACACATATGAAATCGGCAAATAAGTATAAATTAATTTTAATAATCCTGCTATTGTTTTAGGATCAGTTTGATCACGTATGTATTATTTACATGCTTCCTCAATCGCGTCACGTAGAACATGTTTTACGATGCATTTTCAGTGCTACCTACACGTTATCGTAAAATTGGTAACGTATTGATGGTTGTCATTTACTGAAATTGTTATAGGATTATTATTATTAGTATCGGAGATAAAATTTCAAATATGGAGTTTCGTTTTATGCAGGTTTACCAATTAAGAAGTTTTATAGCGATTAGTAATTTTGTAACATTTTAGACATAAAAATAATTTATTTCAATAACTTCATTACATAATAATTTTGAATTTCGAATTCAATTTTCTAGGTAATTATGATCCTAGTATGAAAAGTTATATGTCTATCAAACATTGTTTAAATATTTTGCTTGTCGGGTAAATTTTCTTTTGTTGGAACCACTTGTTGGTATTCTGGTGAGTTGAGAACTTGAGAAACCCGCATCTCAATATTTGGCTAATTATATGATTTATACAAGTAGAAGAGGTCGATTACCAAAACATTTAAAGGGTGAACCGAACTCTTGGTTTTCTGTTTGTTTAAGCTTGGCTTAGTTTTGGAACGAAAAACTAATTTCTAAATTAAATTTTGCTTATTCTAAATGAAAATTAAATCATTTTTAACAATATTTAAATAATCCGACCTTTAAAGAATATTATTTCATTTTTATTTTCTTTACAGCAGTAAAGAAATTTATATTTGGAAAATATAGTAGGTACTTAATTTATTTACGATTTTATTAAATATTTAATATCTACTACCTACATTTATATTTTCTAACTTTCATTTTCTCGTAATTTTTTTTATTCTTCTTATTATTTAGATTAATTTTCCATTTATTTTGATTTTTACTTCATTTCTAATTCGTTCACCTGAGGATGAATCAAAAAGTTTAATATATGGAAATTGTCATTTCTTTAAATTTCTACTAAAATCCTTTGAAATTAGTAGTACAGTAAACCCTGCTCAATAACATATAACTTGATACATTGAATTACCGAGGAAAAGCATTCAATATTTTGCTCCTTTGCAAAACAAATTTTGACGCTCCTACGAAATGATAATTTTTTACTTATGCCCTTTTGCCTTATTATCACAGATTAGCAAAGCATTACGTGAAATGTTTAACTCTTGTCATTTAAAGCACTTGAAATGACGCTCTCCACAGCATCTGTTGAATATCCTGCAATGTCATTTGCTAAACAATCACGCAATTTCGTCCTGAACGAGTATTTTCATAAAATGTTGTGACTCTAAATATGCGTTGCTGAATAATTGTATACTGCATCTTAAAAATCATATTATGAACAGACATAACCTCACAAAACAAAAATGGCGGCTTATCAAAATATAATATGAGTTTATTTTAGTTTTCTGTTGTAGACATAGCGAGATACTAGGTTGCTGTTTTCAAATCATTTGTATTTTAAATTATGCAGTAGTAAGAGTTTCGCTTTCTGTTAACGAAAATGAAATTTATTTTCGGTAATATAAAATAAGCGCTTTAACTTTAATATAATGCAAACACAGAAAAATATACTAGGTATATAATAATAAAGTACACTGTTGACTACAAGATTACAAGAACAGCCCAAGGCGATTACTACAAGTTCTGACAGCTTGAATATAATTGAAACTAAGTACTTTAAATACTTTGTTTTATGCAACTTTGGTCATTAAGATTAGGGTAATTCAACTTTTCGAAAATAATAATGACCTGTTAAAATTGCAATTTAGAAAGTATCACATAAATCATAAAATTAAGAAGTTTAATCGTTATATCACGAAGGAATCTTAAAAGGGGCCTTTGTTTCTTTCAAATTGCGAATAAGAAATTATTACTTTTTTATGCAACACGTGTTATTGTTTCTACAAATGTCACTTTACGAGGGATCAATCACTTTGATTTAAATATTTAAAAACAAACCTTTAATTATTCTTCCCATAATATCTCAAATATTTATTGTAATCCTTCATCAGTAAACAAAAAATCGATCTAATGGTAAATTTTACAAATGTAAGAATATTAAATATTCAAAAACACATTAAAAAGTCATACATTTGGTTAACCTTTGGTAAACCATTATTTAGATTATACATACCGTTATTTTTTATTAAAAGTATTGCAAAATTATTGGTTGAAATAAATTTCATGAAATAAAAAATGTTCAATTTAAAATATATTAGTTTTTCGTAATAAACTAATTAGTTCAGAAAACGTTTATTTTAAAAATACAACTTTTTAATCCAATTCTGTTAAATGCTATACAATTTCTAATTAATTTATTCAATTGTATCCAAATTACGCGTAGTCTTCTGTTAAATTATTATTCATTAAAAAGTGAAGTGAATATATTCTTTATAACGCTGCTAATTAAAAATGAAATAAATTCTATTTATAATTTTCTACCGTCTATAAAATAGATATTTTTATTCATGTTCGAGTATCTGAACCAAACCAAATGGTGTTATTACAATACAAACGAATAAAAATCAAATTATAGGTTACAATGCACGTATTGATTAATTTTTATTATTTGGTACTATTACAGAAGGTTTTTGTGTGTAGTATTCCAAACGAATTGGTAGTACCTATCCTGCATAACATATCAATTTACTTATATTACATATATGTTGAAAGTTAATTTATCTACCCAAATTTCATCAATAGGTAATAAAAGCATGTAATATGACCATAAGCTATGACAAACAACATTATTTATTAGTGTCATATTAGTTTTGTTTACGCAAATAAAGAGTAGTCTGTATTTGTTATTAATAAGGCAGTTAACATAATTGGTTTGTAATAAAAATGAAAAATGTCCGCATGAAATCCAAACAACAGTGCAGATTTTAATTTTAGGATTAAATAAAAACGAAATACACATTCGAATTTAATTTTTAAATAATGTATACCGGGTAATACAGCATAATTCGATTGCAAAAATGTAGTTCTCTGTAATCACGAAAGGGGTGCCACGGAAGTGCGAGGCATATTGAAACCGACTCAGAGATTAATGCATGTTCTTTTGTGTAAATGTATAGCACATGCAAAACTATGTTTTTATGTAAATGAAAAACAGCAATTCGCAATTGTTTTCTTAAAATTGCGCTATATATGTAAAATTTTCAACCTGCTATAAAAATTGAAAAGATAAAATTTGTAATTTATTTTACTCTTTATTCCCTAGTGTGATTAGGAAAGATATTTCATCAAGACGCTTGCACAAATGAATTGACACGACTTGAACGATAAATAGGCATGCCTATTCCGGTTCGTCTGTACTGCTGAGCTTTAATATAAACGCCAATCTAATTCATTTTTGAATGTAGTCAATAATTCTCACACTTTTTGACGTCTGTTAGAGAGAAAGTACTGAAAAACGATAGTAAAATTTAATTTCCTTCAAGCCGACATCAACGTGTTCCCGTTCATTCTATTGCCTTGATTTAGCGCAAGTATTTGAATCTATGAATGTAAGTAAAGAAAGTGTTTTTGGAATATAACTACGACAGCTTGACACTTGATTTAAATGTGATTTTTATTTATTCTACGCAGTGAAAATCCAAATCTTTCATACCAGGTCTATTATTGATGCTGCTTTCCATGTTCAGTTTGTCAACGTTACGAGCGATGAACATGTCCTGTTCTCATTTCACGGATCGGTACTGCTAATTACAATAATGGTTCCGATTTTATGTTGGATGCGTTTCCATTAAGAATATAATACTTAGGGCCGATTTCATAATCAAAACGATAATGGAGACTTAACTAAAAGATCATTGCTAAGCAATAGAAAACGTCCGTTCACTCTAACAAGCCAATAGCAATCCACTTTTATTTTTAACGACTCGTTAAAAGTATTATGAAATCGGCCCTTAGTATTTTTTAAAATTAAAGAGTCCATTAAAGCTTTATATTAATGGAATATTCTTGTAATATAATCTTTTAATATTCTCAAATAAAATATTTCGATAATTATTTCAAATTACATTTGAATTGTATTGTTTGCAATTCAAAAAAACATGTTGCTTATCTTTTCCATGTTTAACTCGACGTAAACGAGCACTAAAATTAACTTTATATGGCAACTCTACCATAAGTTACAAAATCAATTATCCGTAAAATATCGAAATAGCCACTAAATTGTTATCCAGCTGTTAAGCCACGGTGTGTCATGTATCGGACACCATGTGCTTTTATAAGCTTCACCTTATAATCGCTTTTTAGATAACCGATTTAACTGAACTTTTTCATATTAAAAAAAATCAATATTTTTAATTAAAGCTCACTGATAACTCTTCTAATGTCTTCAAATGGAATTAAATAATTTTGCAAAACTGCAATCGAATAATAGTTATTTATGGTACAAGTGTGTTATATGACAAATAAGTCATGCGAGAAAAGTTTAGCCCGCGAGGCCGTAAGGCCGAGAGGGCTATTTTCTTAAGTGACTTATTTGTTATTAACACACGCGTGGCATACAAAACTTTATCCAATATCTCGTAATAATAGTTTAAAATGTAATTAAATTTTTGATATTTGACGTTCTAAAATGACAAATTTAAATTCTGGAAACTAGTAGGTGTAAAATATAGTCACTACGGCAATTAACAATGTAAATGATACCCAGTTTCCTTACTCACTAGTGAGTTATACATTACTCACTCAGTGAGTTATAAGGCACTTTACTTATTTAAAAAAACATAGTTATACCTCTATTATTGCGAGATATTGGATAAAAAATATTTACTTAATGTACCTACTCGTATTCTTGACGTTGGCGTCCGAAACATTCCGCATTATTAAATATTTGGTGAAGCCGACAAACGACAAAGCAGTTCCTGATGCTGAGACACTCCCGCTAATTCACGTTTGTATAGTTCCGGGCTATGGCGGAGTTATCACAAATAGTACTTATCGATCTATTGTTTAACTATATTATTATATCTGGTTTAATACCGCCAAATGCGACTTCCCGGTTTCAAACGATAAATATCACGATTAAGTACATCCTCCTCCTCTCTACGGTAATTTAGCATTCTGTCCTTTGTTTCATCATCCCAAAATTTTCTCGGTTGACCTCTTTTGATTTTTTAGGATCAGTCCATTTGATTATCCTCTTCAACCATCGCTGCTCATCCATCGTTAGCAAGGTGTCCAAACCTTTCTGATAATGTGTCCATTGGCTTTTAGGAGCTTTCTTCATTTTCGTAAAAAGTCAAATCAAGTACTGCCTAACTATTACAAGCTCATATTCAATATTATTATTATTACTATTCGAAAATTAGCATTATTATTTTGGATACTACTGAAATAATTGGGTATGAGAGTTTATTGTAATTCAAATCCAAAAATGGATTAACGATCCTCAGTTAAAATATTTCTATTTGCGAGAGCACCACAGCTATTGTTTTGAAAGGCACTACACTAGTCAACAACAAAAGGGAAAGAAAAACGTTTACAGATTATGTATACGACAATAACTGAAATTTTAATATGGCATGAGATCCATCAATGCTGAACCTCACCAAAATCTCTCTCAGATGTTTCTAGAAACATTGTAGATGAGAAGATTAAAAAAATGACAAAGTTTTATTAACTTAATTGCAAGAAAAATGGTTCTGGAGATACTCATGTAGATAAAATAAACTACTGCCGGATAGTAGAATGAACCCCAAATATTTGACCGTACGTTTTTCATTTTTATTCAAAAACCTTTTTAATATTGAATAACATAATGTTATAATCAAGTTTAAAATAACATCTAAAATAGAAAATATGTACAGAATTTTATACTTTATTTATATTCATTCTTTATGGCTAAATTATAATACTAAACTATTAAAATTCCAAATTTAATGATCAGCGTTGTGTAAAAAATTCTAGAACGCTTTTGAATTGAAATGTATTATAAAATCTATTTATTCAGGGCCACATTAGTCCATTATTGTACTACTATAAGGGATTTATCGCGATAAAGTAAACCTTGTACAGAGACGGAATTGATGGAGATAGGACATCTCGCCGGCATCGTCTCAATCACCTCTTTGCGGTGCTGATGATTAGCCGTGTAAAAATTGATAGACGTAAATATAATAAAGTTTTGTATTGCATAATGGTGAAATTTTGATGAAGAAAAAATACATGGGGAAACTGTTCATTTTTTACCATCAAAACAAAATTTCTGCAGAAGTTATCGTTTACTTGTGAAAACTTATGAAGAACCTGTGTGTGAACCTGTGAAAGACGAAGAACACTTTGGACTACCAAATACTTTCGTTAATTGTAATTGCAACACTAGCACTCGATATTCATTCGTCTTCCTGGTAACTTTTCGGATTTTTTTGTATAGATTATAATTATGAGCAATACGATCTATAAATTTAGGTGGAATCCGAACCATGGCCAATATCAAGTTGACGTTAAAAATTTGTACCCATGCAATTTTTGTGTATATAGAGAGAAAAATTGTACAGTTATACTACGTTATTAAGTAATAAATACTTCTTAAATTACCATTTGTATGTATAACGATTTTATCAAGTTTAATACTATTATAGGGTTTCCTTTATTTTCCGTTTAATAGCTGTTTAATGAAGACTTATAATTTCCTCATTGATGTCAAACAGGATCGCTTGTTTGGAGTTTGTGAAATTTTCCTTATTCAAAACTTAGGTTAACATGAATGTGGCAAATAAACAAGATCATTTATCTTAGTAAAAATATAAATTTATCCTACCTTAAGGAAGGTTTTACTGCAATGGGCGAAGTAATAAACACAGAATCTGGATGGAATGGTAGTATCAAAAGAATTTTTTTAATGATCTCCAAAAATTTAATAGACCATGATCGTAGGTGTAGTCCGTACACAAAAAAGTGCATTTTGTTGTGAATTTAGAAAAATTTATAATACAAAGTAAGGTTTATTCGCAACATTGCAAACAATTTAATGAAATGTCGGGTCTTCATAATCGGATTACCGTCTTAGTTCGTAAGGATTCTATTTTGAATTGTTAATTTAAAAAAACATAGAGGACTGAACTGCATAAATCAGATATATTAACTACTATAATATATCCGACGCGTGACGTAATTTTGATTTTAATGATACTTTAAAAGAATAATCCTTAATTAGTCAAAATATTCCAAGTCGCAGAAGTTTTAATTCAGTTTTTAAGAAAAGGATCGTAATTCAGTCGAATCTTATCACATTAAACACGATTGTGAACTTAATATCAAAATCATATTGTCACTATTACTATAATATATCTGACAACTATTAAATTCTCGTTCCAATTCTACAACTATCTTTGGTTGACATCGCAATAGCTATAATATTAGTTGAGTAAACCTCAAGTCGGAGTTAAATTTAACGAAATACATATTTGCGTTGTCAGTAGAATTTACAAAAGGGAAATTTTATGTCTCTGACAATTTATCAGACAAGAGCAAGTTAATAGATTACTAGGAAAAGTAAACCGTATTATCGTTGACGAACTGGATATTTACTTCACTATGTAACTGCACCCTAGAGAATCATTTATTCGACCATAGTTCTCTTTCGCCATTAGCGGAAATAATATGACAAATACCAAGGATTTTCTGAAAAATGCATATGGCTTCTGTTTTCACAGTACAAATCGATTGTGTGCCCGTATTGAAGTGGCAAACATCTTTGTTCAATTTCTTACAACACGAAACTTTGTATTATTTCTGTTTTGAATTAAATATGAATTTTCTTTCATATATGAAAGAAATTTTATGGAAAAATACTTTTCTAGCACTGCATGAAATATTTATCGGACTTCGGAACTATTAAAAAGGTATGTAAATTGTAATTCGGCGGATCTATTTTTCCACAATATAATATAACCATTATTATACGTTTAAAATGTTTCTGTGTTTATTTTTAAAAATTCATTTTATTGTTGTTGGCTAACTGTAGCTGACATTTCTCTCTATCCTTTCTGCTTGTGTTAAATTTTCAACCTAAATTATCATGCACCCGTAGTTGAAAATATCATTAGCGTAAATGTTTCTTTTTAAACAAAGCAGTTACTTGAATTGCTCAAAATTAACTTAAAAAAAAATTGTATTAGTTACCACGAACGTATAAACATTTAATAAAGTCAACAAAAAATTATTTTAAATTGCGTTGGAATCTATTACTTTTATTAAAAGTTATTAGATTGGAACAATTACTTACAATACGTATAGTCTTTGTCAGAAAACTTCGTTGTTACGTCATCAAACATCTGATCGTACATAAACACAGCCATTGGTTATGCAACCAAAAGAGCTTCCGATTAGTGTGACGTAACACCAAAGTTCCCTGGCAAGGACTGTAATAAAAATAATATAATTTCCTAGTGTGAGTATTAGCATAATTATGATAAAAAGATCAAGTTTTCCTTTCTTTTGACCGAAAAATTATATTTGTGTATGTGTCATTTAAATGAAGCTTTATTTTTAGTAAAGTTAATTGTTACATGGTAGAATACATAATTATATACTTATTTGTAAAAACTGTCGGAAGTTATATTTTGAACTAAAGTACTTAGTAACCAGTTTTCTAATATATATGTTATATACATTATTAAATTGTTATTTTACGTGCTAACTGCCAATATGTAAATTTTTTAAATTTTGCGATGTGTTTTATATGCGGCAAAAGTGAAACAAGTAGAACAATTAAAAAGGCATCCATTATATTAGTTTTGGTTAACAATTAATTATAACGTTAAGTACCATAAGGGTATTGTAAATTGAGCATTCAGTTCATAGGAGTTGATAATATTGAATATGGCAATTAAGTAATTCTGTAATATTATTATTGCACTCTGTAAGTGATAAGATCTTGTAATATTAGTGTCGACTATCTGAAGCATGATATTCCGACCCATATTGATATAAATTAGATTCCACTCTTCGAAGTCAATTAGGTATTAATAGGTCATAAAACTCTGATAACTTATCCTCTAGAGATCCTTGTCCACTCACGAAGTATGAAATGAACCGAAACGGTCAACCCTGGACGGCCATTATATGCTCGATTAAACCATATAAACTAGAGAGCAATTTTGTCGAATATGAACACTTCGTCTCGAGTTGCAGTTCAGCATTTTGCCTCTGCGTACATTAGTATAATCCCAAACGCGGTGCATGAATAGGAAATGGTTTTAATGCAACCGATTTACTTCGAATACGGTATTAAGGTTGGATTACGCTATTTCAAATTTCCATAAACATTGCCTACTTAGTTGATAAATTTGAAGCTTACAAACAGCAATTCAATCGATAATAAAAACAACAAACCCTTGTACTATTACCACTTTTTAACTTTTGAAAAAAAATCTAATGCAGCAAAAAACCCAATTTCCATTTAAAATTATCTACTCTCGTTCGCTCATGATAATTTGATGTTTTTTTGAAAATAAAACATTATTTATAAAAGAAATGTAAATTAGAATTGGTAATAGATACTCTTAACATGGTTTCTGATCTTCATCGTACTGTTGTTTACTTATATCTACGCCTAAGTTAAAGGAAATTGCTTCGATATTTCAATAGCAGAATACTATTTACATACGTACACAAGTAATCAAATTTCCAGATGAAAATAATCTGTATTTCGTTAATAGATTTTCTTTTATATTTACATTAGACTTTTTAGAGCTCGTTAATTCTATTAGTGTTGAATGACAAATAAAAATAAAATTTGTTAAAGCTCCTCAGATGGATTTATTATTATGTAGGAAATTAATTGAAAACATAATTACATTGGAAATTTTCATCAATAACATCCATACTCCGCATCCGGTCCATACAAGCTCCTTTCTTATATCTTTTAATTTGCCCCCTTTTTATCCTATCCGTCGTATTGTTCCGTACATTCTTCAAGATGCGTGCAACAACTTTTTTTAAATATTATTTAGTGAACTGTCTCTCGGTACTTTTTTTTTCCTGCGTAGAAGAATTCGCGATATCCCCGCTTTCGACACTGGGTATAAAGGCTAGCTACTACAAGTTCTAACAAATTAAAATATTTTTGTGCTAGAAAGAGATGTACCCGTCTATAAAACATTATACCTAGATACACAGAATTATTCAGTCATTTCAGCTCAACAAGTAAAGTGGTTTTATGTATCTAAATGACCGCACAATGCTAAAATAATTGTTCGAGATACGGATATAAAAGAAAAGTTGAAAAGAAAAGAGTTCAACAAATGTTTGGTGAACTCACCGGTATATAGGCGAGTATCATTTCGCAATTCAATCGGTTTCGGATATTCGAGATATTATTTACTCCTATTGACAACGGAATTAGATTAATTAAAAAAGTAGGGTTAAAATATTATGCCCAATAAAATGTATTTACAGTAGAGAACAACAACAGATTCCAGATGCTCTATCAGACAAAACATGAAAGTGAGGAACTGACATAATTTGCAGTTGATGGGATGACATAATGAAGGTAAATATATAAACAAATAAAATTAAAGAAAGCCCGTTTGGGTTTTTATGGCCCCAATGTGTTGTGCAAAGGTTAATTATTATATTTATACCTACTTTTTGAATTATGTGAATATAACCATTACCATTAGGCTAATGGAAAATTAGTAAATAAGTAGGACGTAAGCTCTAATACGGATACAATCGTGTATAATTTGTTTTATTACATATTTTAATATTATTATTTCTAAGAAATTTAAAATTGTCACTAATTTATAAAATAATACAGCTTTCTAAGAATTTTATTTGTGAAAACCTGGAAAATTACCGAAGTAATTTATTTTACATTTGCATGAAAATTGTAGTTACTTTAAATTTAATCTTCTAACTCACAGACCACATGCTCCTGGCATACTGTAAATTTGGTAATTAGACTTTTATTATAAAAAAATAATTAATATTTTTAAATCATACCTAACAAATTGATTAACTATGTATTACATCGAACACACGTAATACCCTAGCCTTAAAGAGAATTTCAAGCAATTGGGTGATAATATAAAATATAGTATATTTTTGATCAGTGAAATTTGTAAAAATTAACAAAAATAATAGACGACAAATTTTGAAATTTTATGGGATTGATTATATTTTTACTAATAGTATATTGTTTAATGATTGTTGTGAATCTTCAGTTGCATATAAACAAATAACAACAAGAATTTAATGATAGCGGTTAACTGTGGTCAAAAACAATATGGAATTATAATGGGCCCAAAGTGTGATAGCATTTTAATCCTAATACCTAACGCTCGAATCTCAAGTCTTAATATTAATGTACATAACGGTTGTAGATTTATACATAATTATCTGGATGCAAATTTCACATTTAGAATAAACAAAAAAATAGAAAATACTTTTTAATATTACTATGATGGTTTGTTTTATACTGCCAGAGAAGTACTTACAAACTATAGTTATATTTATCTAAAGTAATTTTCCTCAGTTTATTTATTATTAGCATTTTCATAGAAATCTATGTTTATTCAGACTGCGAAAATTTATTTTCCAGACTACGTAACCCCACATTGCGCTTTGATAAAAGGAATTGCTAACGCTGCATAAAGTAAAGGATTTTATTAGGAATTTTAAAGACAGCTTATTACTTGTTACATGCATAGCCTGATACCTATCAAGGAAAGTTCAAAGGAAAACGTGCTATGCAGGGCTTTTTTGTACAAAGCTTCACTTATTTTGTTCCCAACTTCCAGTTCCCATTTCATTTCATCTTCTCAAATTTCCAGCTTGTGCACTCCTACATTTGTTTCTCCCTTGGTTTCTTTATGGTACAAAGGTTATACTTGTAATGCGATTATAGGCCATTTATTAAATTATTACATATCGGTCAGGACCGTATTTCTACAATTTTAATTTAATTGGCAGTTTATTTAATAGCTTTTCCAATTTTTAAGGATAATTACTTCGGGTCCTGACCTACGTAACAGGGTCGATATCATAACTTCCAGCAATAATATTATTGGTAATCATTTATCATTATCTATTTAACATTTCTGGTAATTATAGTCGCAGGTTATATTATTTTATCGCTCGTCTATCGAAAAAAAATACTAACCGAACTAATTTTAGAAAACATTTTAACAAACACGACGTGTTACAGTCGTTATCAGCAAAATCCATAAAAAAATTTATTTATATTCTTAAATCATTCTGTTAGAGAATCATTTTTATACAATTTTTGGGGTAAATGATAAAAACAATAAAATTCACAAAATAATCTTAAACTGTTATGCATCGTCGCGAACATCCATCGAATCGAGTTTTATTTTTTAGTCGTAAGTGGTTTTTGTGTGTTTTTCGTAGACGAAGGACTTCCATAATCGATACTACTACGACTTATTGGAAAATGTTTTCCTGTACACGTTTCTGTTGTCAATGAACTTAATATTGTATCAGACACGTTTTCTGAAACTTAGCGTTAAATTTCTTAATTTTGTAATTAAAGGACTGCCGATAGCAGTCGAAAATTTATTTAACGGAATTAACTAAATAATTCTCTAATCTTGTTGATTCATTCGAGATTGTTTTGGAAGTTTGTAAAATAATATGACTAATTTTGTATTTTGTTACAGGTAAGGTTACAAGATTATGTGCATGAACCAAGTAAAAATGTGGTAAGTTATTGTGTTTTATTTAAATTCGCCACACTCAAACGAAAATCTTCGAAATATTTTGTTTTCTTTCATTTTCTTTTGTTTTTGTTTTGGTCGAGTTGGTCGTAAAATTAGAAAAAAAGTGAGTACAACTATGCGAAAAGCAATCTTTAATAATATTACATGTAAAGCTTTTCTAATAGTAACTTTACTGCTTTTCTCTGAAAGCATAAACTACATTATCTTCGCTCTACCTTCTGAAAGAACCGCTGAATAAGCTTGAAACGCGACAACGTTTACGTAACAAAGTAGCAAGATTTACATTGTTTTAGCAAAAGCAATAGCTGGTACCATTAGTTCCGTCGATTTTTTTTACTTTGGCCTACATGGACCACACAATAGGAAATAATGGATTTGTAGGCCGGTTTAAGCACGTAGCTTTTCGTGTTTTATTTGTTTTTCTTAACTTTTATCAGATAGAAAGTTATATTTGAGTACAAAAAGTTGGTTTTTAAATTGAATTATATTTCTTTTATAAAAACAACATCGACAAGCTGTATTTTATTTTAAATTAACTTAAAACACGTTATTAAATTTCGTACGTTTTGTAATTATTGTCACACCCTATAAAATACGAAATAAAAGTTCTAAAAACGCTTAGTTAAGTTAATTTCATACTATTAAATCTGCTTGATCAAAAGTTTACTGCAAGGACATAATTTTCAATTAGGACATCAGAATATCCCAGATAGTTCGTGCGTAACATTACTACCAATTTAAATTTCTATTAAGGGTTAAAAATGAAGCTGTAATTTAAGAATTTTAGCGTAATATAAATTTAATTTGTAATCACGAAAGAGTTTCAGCTTATAAAGTTTTATTCTAATTATTATTCTTTCATTATCTTCAGCGGGGAATTAAATGATTTTGCTATCCGCAGACCGTGAAGTATTTAATTATCAACCCCCTTATACTCGTACATGCACCTCTTTTGGTTTTCTATCATTTGCAAAACCGTTTTTAAAAATAATTCGAGTATTTGATTACGTTGCAATTTCTTTGTCTTCAATAGTACTCAAAATTCTATACAGTTAAAGCAAAACCGCTCTCTCGTTATACGATTGAATAGCGGAATAATATAAGGAAAAATAGAAAATTACATATTTATTAACAAAAGTTACACAAATTTTATGTATTCAAAATTATACGTTTTCGAAGAAAGTAATATTTTCATTAACTTCAAAGAAAACTTTTAAACCTTGACTTGAATTTTTAACTTTTCACTCACGTATAGATACAAAAAAATTTGTGTAGGCATGGCGGAAGAATTTAAAGAAGTAATTTACACTTTTCAAACATTTTTTTACTAAAATTACAAAATTTGCAAACCTAAAACTTCTAAACCTAAAGTCGCTTAATAAAAACACAAATAGCATTTTTATTTTTTTAAATAAATTCGGAAACATTAATTATGAGAAAATAATTATTATCAACTATCAAAATTTATCCTCACTAAGACAGTAACTTTTCTGTTTTTTGATTATGTTATTTCAGAGTTACCAGAATTGATGCACATTTGGGATAGTTTCACAGAATTTTTTTAACGTTTTTCAAAACTTATGGCGATAAATTCTCCACTTATATTATCGGATGTTGTCCTTAAGGACCGCCAAAGTCTGTAGCTTGTTCGTAGAGACCCATAACTTAAAAAAACCAAATGTCTGGAATGTCTGGAATGCAAGCGAAACGGCGTATATATTTCGGCAATATAATAATTATTAACTTAATGTAAAAAATGTAATTTTGTTAAAAAGTACAAAATCTAGGTATTATCGATTTTGTGATTTTATAAATCGCCAAAATGAGAGATTAAACAGCTAGGAAACGTTTGCTTCATAATGTCCACTGTCGCTCCTGCTGTGTGTACAGTTGCACTGTCTTGCTGGAACCACATGTTCTTCAAACCCAATTCATCAATTTGCAGTAGCAAGAAGTCATCGATCATGTTACTGTAAAGCTTATTACAGTGACAATATTGTCGACGCTGTTTTCGAAAAAATATAAGCCAATCATTTTTCCTCTGTAGACACCATACCAAACAGTTTAGGAGGGCTTGGGTGTAATTTATAAGCGATTAACTATATGCAGGCCACAGCTGTTGCACTTTTTGCACTTTATATGGTAATATCTTCAAGTCTCTCGCCAAATTCACTGTAAAGACCCTCTACTGATGCCCAATTGCTTTGCCCGTCATTTGGTTGATGTTTCAGCGTTCTCTTGGATATTTAAAGCCACAGCAGTAATATTCTCGATCGAATGGCTACTCCAGGGCCGGCCAATTATACTACTGGCCGGTATTGAGCCAGTATCCTCGATGTGAGCGGCTAAGCGCCACAACACTTGCCCAATTAGTACCACAGAACCAGTCGACCAAAATCACCAACTGATTATTTGTTAAAAAATTGACATAATACTTATTCAGTATTCTTGAGAAGAACAGCGGTCCATGGTTTGTCTACGTGTATTTTGCTTCTGTATACTTCACAAAAGTCAAAGTAGCCATGACATAAGACGCCATTTGCAAAAAAAGAGAGCATAAGGAGTTGGATGATCTTTGCGCCACCTAGAGTGCGTTGCACTTAAAGCCCACAACGACCGAGGCTTGGTATCGTGGTACTTTGATTGGACTGATGATCGACCGTGGTCGTCGTGAGCTTTAAGTGGAACGCACCCCTAGTATTATACAAATAATATTAATGTCGTTACAATAGTATAGGTTTAACATGCCGAGAACAATGAGATAAGAATACATTTTAGTTGCCGAATGTACCAATAGAAATCGTTCACCCTTCATATTGTACTAAGCAACTAAGCGCTAAACTAAAACGCTGATTTAAATGGGAGCTTAGCTAGCGTTCGGTATCAGTTCAGCTTAAACGATTCGTTTAATATAAAATTACATATTTTTTAAGTTAATTTATTATTTTGCTGAAATGTACAATGTTTCGTTGAAGACATAGAAAAGGTATTGTTAAAAGTTTCTAAAGAAAAAATGGAGGAAAATTAGTAATTAAATTACGGCTTAAAAATTTACTGCATATTATATTAATTTATGGTAAAAATATTTTTATTCTCGAGGCATTAAAAAAACTTTTTTAATAATAATAATCTTTACTTACAGCAAATGCCACTAATGGTACATCATCATTATCACCCTATAATCATCGCATCATCAATCAAACTATACAATATACACACTTTTGTCATTCAAAACGTCATTTTATTATACAGAAATATATCCGAAATTAAACACTTTTCGAAGTGTTGAAAATATTATACAAATCGGTAAAATAATCTTGTATATTATAAAAATAAAACTTCTTATTTAACTCGAAATATTTTTATTGAAACTCAAAAAATCATCTCCTTTAATTACTTGATGTAGTAACTTCCACATTCTATTATAAGATTTTGATAAATTTGTAATCGCTGTGACCTTCTAGTGAGTATGCGAATATTACAGTTGCTCAGCCTTCGGCCTCAATTAGAAGGATCGATCACGGGAGCCGAGCACGTGAGTGTATCGAGTTGTAAGCGTCCATGGAAACTGTTCAAAGCTTGCGCAGTACCCATTGAAATTTTTCTTCATACTTACCTAATAAATATTAAAAGTTTTAATTTTATAAATGACCGAACAAAAGGGTAACTTCCTGGCATTTTTATTAAATCTAATTTTCAAAAATAAAACTTTTTACTTAAACATACATTTTATGTTTTCAAAATGGTTTTTTATTGATTTTGTAATTGAATCAAAAGTTTAAGTGTGAAAAGATAGTTTTACGAAATAATCATAAGCAAAGGAAGCATAATGAGTGTTCCATTATAAAATTTATCGAAAAAATCTTTAGGAAATGAAAACTTTTCCAAAATTGAAATCTATGTTATATAGTTTAAAATATTATAATCATGTGCAATTAAATCGTTAAAATCTTAACGGTGTGTGAATTATTTTCAGTTGGGTAATGATGGTCATCGTCATTGAGACGGTCGTTAGCATAGCGATTAAGCGCATAGACTGCTAATACAGAGGCAGGCAATGGCAAACCACCGAGGTGTAATCTGCCATGAGAAGCCTTTGTCTTAGGACAAAAGGACCTAGTACGAAACATATAAAGTACATAAATCGTCCCCAAATTAAAAGGTTCACCAAACCCTCAGGACCAGGCGTTTGAATCCCATATGAAAAATTTTTAAAACTAAAAAGGTTTCTGCAATCAACTTCATAAATATTTCTTGAGCCAAAAATATACGGAAACTAAGTTACGGGGGGCAAAAATATATTTATCTTCTGATATACGAAACTATAAATCTTCCAATACGTTATCGAGTTATTGCAAAAAGTTTAATACCTTTCTCGCGTGACTCAGAAAATAGTTGATGACCTGAGTACAAATAGACAGATTTTAATTTTCTTTGTGTCAAAAGAATCTATCAATTCCCTGACTGAAAATCTCTATTTTATTAAAGTACTTTTCGTTTCAAGTTTCATTGAATTTTTGTTCATCTTAAATTTTGTTCTCAAAAGCATAAGTTAGATTAGCAGGAAATGGGTAGGTACGCAAATAAGTAAAAAGTTAGATGATGGGGAAAATAAACAATGTGAGCAGTTATAACTTGGTACTATTATGAAAGATAGAAAGAAAATATGGATAAATATGTGAAGTGATAATTTTGATACAGTCGAGAATGCTTGTGGTTTGGTTTTGGAATATTTTGAAATGGATATTGAAGCGATGGGATTCCTCCAGTTTCTTTTTGTTATACCATCATTTCTTCTCCGCTAGTAATTTTCCCGTTAGTAATTACCGAGGTAATTACCTAACCATCCTGCCTGTTGCGTACTTTTCAGGTAATTACTGTTGGCATCCAGTTCATCTTAACAGGCGGAGAAAAACCATTAGAGGAAGGATGACTTAGCAAGGGTATTTTTGTGCCACACACCCTTCGGTTTGATGAGTACGAATTGTATCAACTTTGAAATCTTGATTTCATAACTTCCTTATATTCAGAGCCCCCGCCCCCCTTTCCATATACAATTTTTATTGCACGCCTTTTGCATTTTATAATTTTTTTATGATATTTTTTGTAATAAATAGTTTTTATTTTTCTTTACACTTCATATGGATAAACTTGACAGATTAAGAATTACTGATTTATGTATTGTAAATTTCAATAAGCAGCTCATAAATGCCATAATGTTGTGAGTGGAAGATATTATTATATTCGAATATCAGAGTACATACATTTACAATTTGAACAAAATCAAGAAACAATTATTATGATAATTGCGGAAATGTTGCATTATTTAGTTTATATAATAATTAACGTATAACGTATAAAAATCATCATCATTATAATTTTCCATTGACGAGTTAGGTCTGTGACCTGTTCCGGCCCATTTCTTCCTCGGTCTTCCAACATATCTGCGTCTTTGGGGTTTGTATTTGTATGCCTTCAGATGTATTCTGGAGCTTGTCATTCTCTGGAGAATTTCTTCCCATTCTCTTCTGTATAAAACTAAAAATAACGATATCAAAATAATAGTTTATGCAGATTATGCTTGAAAATAAAAATGTTATTTGTATATTTAAAATTGGTTTATTATTAATTCGTGAAAATAAATATGTTTTATTATTAATAAATTACGAATTAAGGAATAATTATAATGTTATATTTGAGCTTTCGATCTTGCATTAAGACCTTCGTCAGAAAATTACAAATAATAAGGTCTTAATGCAAGATCGAAAGCTCAAATATAACATTATAATTATTCCTTAATTCGTAATTTATTAATAATAAAACATTGTTATTTGTATATTTTAAACAATTTTAAGAGTTAAATTACTTAAATTATTAATATATTATTACCACGAGTTAACAAACTAAACAAAGAAAATAAAAAAGGGTATATTATGCATATTTTCATACCTTTTTGCCATGTCTTAGGGTGAGATGCCATTATGATCAAGAAAAGATACCTCATACTCCATTTTTCGCCAAAGTATTTATTGTGTGGATCTTTATTTTAGGGGCAACATCAGGTGATTCATTTTGGGACACCTTGTAATAACCACTATAATAATATGCACTTATAGGATTTCTGTGTTGCTGTTATCAAATTTAGTATCAGCATGTTATAAATTTTATAGTTTCTTCGGCTTTTGTAGCTCGTATAGCATATACTTGTGAAATATATTGCTGTGTTATTAAATGATAATGGTTCATATTATAATAAATATGAAAATTAATATATGAATAGATTACTTATAGCAGTCAGATCAGGACAACTCAAGTTTTACTAAAAAGGATAGAAATATTTTAAAATTTATATTTAATTATAGATAAAAATACTCACACGTCAAAATGAGGATAAGGCAGTTTTATGCCAAAGTAATTGGTTGATAAGGAGAGGAGTCTTACAGTATTACAGCATAAGGGTCGAATACCCTTAAAGTCGATACTTTCCATGGACGTGCATTAACTCATATTGATAGGACAAGTTAAATATAATTTTTATCGAACATAAAATTTTAAACAAAATGTACCTATTAGTATCATTCGTTGCCAGTTTAGATTATGTTAACTGAAAAATGCTCAGGTTATTCACATTCTGTCGTGATGTATACCAACTTTACAGTTTAGTTTTAAGAAGAAACCCTCTAATCACCAGGTGCCATTACGTGTACATAAGGCATTACAGCAAAAATCGTAAAGTAACACGTTAACAAATTTAATATGACACGAAAACGCTATATGAAGTTAACTCTAGTATACAATAAACTAAAATTTCAACCAAAATTCTATCCCTTTAAAATTAAAATTTAATAATTTTTCAATAATTATCTTTCAATGTTTGCTTTACAATTAACGAATGTTATCTAAAATCTTTCAGTAAATTGTTGGGGATCGATACGTTATTGCGTACTGTATAAGGTGTATTGAACGTGTTGCTTTCGCAGTTATGACACTTTTACATGCAACTGTAGTTAGGGAAAAAATTTTTTAATTACACTTGCGGACAAGTTTAAATCAGGACCTTATTAACTCGTATAATTTAAATTAAAACGTCCAAAAAATTTATTATAATTAAAAAAGCTAAGTTAACGTTAAACTAAAAAAGAATTATTTACTGAACCAGGAAAACTAAATAATTGAATAAGTTGTGGTAATGGCGATATAGCGTGTTAATTCTTAATGCTCTTACATAGTGAACTGTAATGCAGGTCAACATTATAGCTGAAATACTTTTGACCATTTATTAAAATAGTCATAAATTAAGCATGTTTTAATTTTGTTTCTATCACTGCTTACAATTTCGATATCGTTGCGTTATCGCATTTTAGATCAATTGTTATCAAATTTTGACACATTATTTAATTTTTGTATTGTTAATTAAATGTGCATTAATTAATTACATCAAAATGAATACACGTTAAATTTTAATTTAAACGTGTTTAGCTTGGCAAAATAAACATGTATGCACGGGTTAGGATTAAATCTGGAATATTAATAGTTCAGCACATACCTACCGATGTATTCTCTGTTGTAAGCCATTGTTCATTTTAGTTCAGTCGCAACAATCTATGTGATGCAATTTTCGTGTTAATTTAAATAGAATGTGTCAGTCTGAGACAATGAAGTCAGATAAGGCGCTTTGGCTATTGTAAGGATTCCGTACGTGTCGGAGTAAATGGAGATTACCCTAGTTGCGAGGGTGTTCGGTGGCCTACACCACCTTCGACCAGGTGGTGGGAGCAGATGTCTTTGCTTCACGTCTAGCAGATGCGCCACGTTCACTTTGATAAACGGTTTTATAAATATCAAATGAACAATATTTGTCGTAATTACAGAAACATTAATAAAAATTGGATTTTAATGCGACCTCCACCGGATAATCATCAAAGATTAAGATTACAATAATGTGATTCAAGTTACTCCCTAACATTATCGAGATACAATCACGAGTTTCAATTGAAAATTTAATATTGATTCGACAATATGAGAAAGGGTGATTTACTTTATGAATTTTTTAAAACTAATTTACCTAAATTGGTCCGATAACACTGAAAACGAACAGAAAATGTAATTGTCAAGCCACACTTTTAAATTGATTACTGAAATATTCAGCAGGGTTTTAGTGATGCAAGTTAAATTTAGAGTTGTATTTTGATATACCGTCCATATAAGGTATTATATTCACACAATGAGGCTACTTAGAAGATTATACGAAAATAATACAATACAACAAGGTAGTAGTTGCTTGGTGAGATGAGGAAATTCGGGATTAAAATATCTCAGTTTTTTCGTACATAGACAGGTATGGTCAAACATTATGAACATAATGACTAAGGAAAGGCCAAAAAATGCTAACTAAAACTTAAACAAACCTAAATGTCATCAAAGTTATTATTTTGGTAACAAAAGTTGTTGTCGGTTTTAATGTTAATAGAAGCAGTTACGACAATGGTAACCATTGCTAAAACTAAAATAGAGCAACGCAAATTGTATTTGAGAAACAACTAAATGGGTTTAGCATAAGGGTCACACACTTTTGCTTTTGTATCATAATGAGTGTTGTGATTTAATTGTAATGCATTACTGAAACATTGGTTTTAAGAGGGAGCTTCTGACGTTTTAATTTTAAGCCTGCATAATAATTATAAAATACTAAAATTTTGTTGCTTGTTTAATCGATAATGGATGTTTATCGTTCATGAAGAATCGTTGCTCATCAATCATAATAATAGTTCAATATTTACTAAACCTATTATAAAAAACAAGGTAGGTATTAGATTTTTCAGTCAATAAGTTATAAAGCCACGTCTTTTGTTATTTTTGTTATTTAAATATTCCTCTGCGATATACCTCACAGTAGGTAATATGAACGGATCTTTTGGTTATGAAATTTTGTAGCACAAGGCAATCACTTGAATTGACATTTTACTTCCTTCAAATAAAGAGCAAACAATAGGTTACAGCAAAATTACCAATAATACCCCCGAATTGATATTGTGACTTCAAATTTAATAGAATATTATTAATTAATGATTTTATTCATTCCCAATGATTTGTTATTCCTTTATATTATTAGAATTGTTTGCTTCTTATCTTCATGATATAAAAATTTACGTTACTGATACAAAAGCACATTTACACCGACAACATTCAACTCATTAGCATTTCCACCGGTAGGTAGAGCAGTAGCAACCAAAGATGAGTAGGTGTAGACAAAATCCGGCGCAGTAGACATCGCGTGACACCCAATTCCACCAATTGACACCAACATAAACACGATTATACTACGAGTTTTGGTTTCTACGCATTAGCCCCGCACCTACTCATCTTTATTTGAGACTACTTTAGCTACCCCAACATTTCCTTTAAAAGACTGCTATAGGTTTTCTTTCGCAGTTGGCGGAATATGAAATATTGTGAAGCTAGATTAGTGGTGAGGCTATAAATTAGGGTAGTGAAAATCATTAGTATTTTCATGCAACGCTGAGAAAGTTTGGCGCAGTCCTACGCACTTCATTAATATGATATTTATAAAATTATTACTCCTTCGTCAAATCCCATCAAAGGCTACTTTTACGCCGTGAGCAGAAAAGTAATATTTTCTCTACAACGGAGACGGAAAAGTAATTTGCTTTTGTTTTGCTTAATATTCCATACAATAATAGTATATTATAGGCCAAGGTTGTGAAGACATGCATTATAGCCCTAGCGCCAAGATTATATTCCGAGGTGCGAAGCACCGAGGAATATAAGGCGCGGGGGCTATAATGGTCTTCACAACCGTGGTTATATATACGATTTTTTCCACTACTAGGTTTATTACAATTCTTTTAATTTTTGTTAATCCAAAATATTCTAATTTAAAATATTTATTTTAAATAAATTATAAAACAAATGACAGTCTTTTGTTTTCTTGATTTGACATTCTTGAAAATTTTAAATTAATTGTGGTTAAAAGTTGAAATTTGAAGTTTATGAGCCGTTTAGTGAGTTTTTTTTAACTGTTTTGTAATAGAAAATCTACTACCGGAAAATCCTTTGTGTTTTCGCATTGAATTTTATTAGTAAATTAAATAAATCGTGGTTCGTCAAATTAACAAAAGATGGCGCTGTCACTATCTGTCACATTAATTCGAATTTAATAAAAATTTTAAAATTCAATTAATCTGTTAATAAAGCGTTTTTAATAGTTTAAATACAATTAAATAGCATCTCTTGATTATTCTAAATCATCTTATAACAACATTTTTCTTTAAAATAGTCCCCAAATTATCGAAAAATATCATTTTGTTCATTATTAACTAGTAGTTAATAATGGAAAAATTGTTGACCACTAGTCTATAACATGTCACTTCTGGAGCTTCATACCTAAGTAAAAATGATAGCCTATATGACTAGTAGTGGAAAAAATATTATATTATAACAACAAGATTGAAAAATGCGCTTCCGTTGATCAGAAACCTCAACAAATCAGACAGAAAGGAATTACTTTCGCCTCTGGAACGTAAACTATCATTTCACATTCTCTGTTTCAGAAAGCTACGGCAAGCTGTTAAAATCCATAACTCAAAAAGCTTTAAATATATTTTCGTCATTTAGTAAACCTACAAATCTCAATATTCATAAGATTGTACATGTCAAATTTGGCAAGTTTGGCAAGGCAAAGAAAAGGTTTTGCTCGCTCTGACGAACAATTTAAATAAGTATTATTTTTTTGATAAAAATTCGTAAAATATTCGATGGTAACTTTTTAATATTATTTTCCTTAATTCTGTTAAGTGGTGATTATTTGTTTTACATTACCCTAATTTCCTGCATATAATATTTGTTCAGAACGAAGAAACTAAAATTTCATTATTTCATAAACTTTTATACAAAAAATCATTTCTCATTGCTGTTTTATTTATACTTTTTATCATGCACGTTTAGCGCTTTAGATTAGGCCGAGGTTTCCAGCATTATGGACTTCAGTTTAAGCTTTGATCGAAGCTGTTTCTTCGCACGCATGGCTTCATTGCCGAGCCCGGCAACAGAACATAATATAACCGCCGTTTGTTCTAAAACTATTATTTCTCTAAAGCAAAGTCTAACTTCACTTTTCGGAAAAATAACTTCTCACGAAACTTCATGTAGCATGTCGGCTACAAGCAGTTTTCACACCACAGTACCTAGCTATTAGTAGATGAGGATTGATGGGGTGCCAACTATCAAAATGTTTGTGGTAATAAAATAATCGTAATGCTCTAAATTAAAATTTCTTTTCGTGTGCTAATTATACATTTCCATCTTTTTTCTTTAAATTTAAAATTCTTTTCTCATTTGATTGTTAGCTCTAGAACAAACACTTGATACTATAAAATACACATAAATTTGTTAAAATATTCATTAGATAGAGGAAACTGTTGACACTTTATAAATACTAGAACACTAGTTTTCTCTTTCCTCTAACCAAAAACCATGAATCTATGCTAACAAAGTAAACTTTATTATCCTACATTTCCTTTACCAATTTTGTTGAATATTTCATTAATATTATGTGACAGTGTCAATTTCCATCTTGGTAAAATATTTTTGCGTGGTGATTTTTATTTACTTTTTTATTACTGGAAGCAACCCAGCTTGTTCATAAATATGTAGGGCAAAAGGTCCTTTTTCTTAATTCCAAGTTGGTAACAATTACTTTCGCTATCAATATCTGTTTATAATTTATAAATAAAATATGTTATCGTGTTTTGGTTGTGTAGATTTATACATTTGAACATAGTAAACGTAATTTAAATTTATTGCTCCAGGTGGAAAACAAGAACTGGCTAGGTAATATATCGAATCGAAGAGGTTGATTCATTAAATATTTGTAGATAATGTAGGATAAGATTTCAAATATCGACCTTTTAAAAAATTCAAATGCCTAATAAAAATAAAGGGTCATATTATAGAAGAGTATGTGTGAAACTGCTTTACCGTGAAATTAAAAAATGGCAACTATTGATTTTTTTTCAAGCGTTAAGATAAACTATTTTTATATTTCTAACAGCTTAAAAATCTACTGTTCTTTATTTAAATTTGGATGAAAGTGTAATATTTTACTCATTTTACTATAAATCTTTCGGAAAAAGAAATACATATTTGGTGACCAATGGAACGACCAAACATGGACTTACGTTTAAAATTGAAGAAGTGGAATGTAAAGAAAATCTTTTGCAAAAAAATATCATTCGAAAAGTTAATTTTTCTGCGGTCACTTATTCTCTAAACTTCGAATTTGCAGAAGTACTTAACTGAAAGTATAAATAAAAAAGCTTTCATTTATTATTGGCGTGTTTTTGTACCATTACATTACGTTTCGTTGCAAATATGCACCATTTCGTAAACGATGAATAAATCACTGGTAAATGTTTCCACTATTTAAAAATCACGATAATTTAAACCGATTTCAAAATTCTGAATGCATTTATTTTATAGCAGAAGAAAAATGAATTTAAAAAAGAAAGTGACAATAATTGACCGAATTACATTTCTAACAAATAATTTTATAAAAAAATACCAACTAATTTTTAAAATTAGTTTAAGCAGTACTACAAAATATGAAGCGTTGCGTGTAACTAGCAAATTAAAAGGTTTTAAAAGCATTTGAGTTTTTGCTACTGTAACATATCATGGCTGGTCGATCACATTTGTTTCATTAAAGTATAGAAAAAATTGTATGATATTAAAGTTAAATTGAAATCAACTTCGAGTTACTAATTCTGAAAATTTAATAAGGTTCTTGACATATTTCTTTTCCACTAAAAGAAGAAAATTGTTCAGAGTTTTCTTTAGGTGTGAACATTTGAACAAATAATTAATCATGTTGATCTAGAGAGAGTAGATACGGAAAATAATCGCTGACAAGTGGCGTTAAATGTGGAATATATCCCTGTTAGTATCAGTAGCTAAGCCAATTAAACCGGTACCTGGTCGAAGCGTGCAAGACTAAAATAATAATAACGACTACCATTTGTAATGCAATGAAATATTCACGGATGAGAACGAAAGCATAAATCAGCACATTTCAGCTTTAAATTTTAAGAGCTACGCTGCCATCCGCAATATAAGGTTTACACCTAATGCAAGGCGATTTTATTAACCATCTATTTTAGACATAATTGCTTTTAAGGTTCTTTAAACAAAATCTCCGCTTTACAGTCTAATAACAATATAACCCTAATGACTGTGTAAAATATAAGTTAAATATATTTAATGCATTCTTTTAAAATTTTATTACCAAATTACTTTATATAATGGGGTTTAATGGTTTTATAATTATTAGCATTATTGAATTGAGACTGGTCGTATTAAAAGAAAATCATTATGCAAAATTTTGTTGTTATGGCATTTTATTATGACCAGGTAGAAGGTCGAAACGCGTCAGCACAATACAAATAAAATTTTATAAAAAAAATGCAAGAATAGTGCAATTATTGCAAAATTATTATAATAACATTTTTTAGATATTTTTTTAAAATTTGGGCGAATTAATTCCATGTAGTTAAAATTTAGCAGACTTCCAGTCTGATGTGAAAACAAAAACAGAAGAGTAAAGCTCATTTACACGAGACGGAAAAATTAATGAACTGTTTTTATAAGAGAGAAATATCAAACAACGAGTCAAAGAAAAACCATACTGCTTTATTCCATACCATGGGATGGAAATGTCATATCTACTTTATAATATTAATTAAAGCAAAACGAAGTATAAATTAGAAAACCAGGTTTTGACAAATCAGCAAAACTAGGAGAAGCTTAAACTAGATAACAGAAATTTTGATAGTTCAAATTAATATGACACTTGC
Organism: Rhagonycha lutea; assembly: GCA_958510855.1. Taxonomy (NCBI): domain Eukaryota; kingdom Metazoa; phylum Arthropoda; class Insecta; order Coleoptera; family Cantharidae; genus Rhagonycha; species Rhagonycha lutea. The sequence goes on along the minus strand of OY294040.1, from coordinate 11,879,066 downwards.
AATTTCAAATAGTGAAAGAAATACTGGGGAAGGAATTTCTTAAGCAAACATCGTTTAGTTTTAGGAATTTGTGATTGAATCGCAAAGCTTTTAGAAAATCTAGAATCAGTTTAAAATGTCAAAGCGAGTCAAATTGTCGATAAAAGTAGTTAGAAAGTTGGTTTAAACTGAGACTGCCATAAAATGTAAAAGAAATCGTATTACATATAAAATGTTATCTCGTTACTACCAAATTTATGCTTTTTTCTGCTATTGGCAAAAATTAAATTATTAATTTCTCTATTAACAAAATTACAAATATTTAAAAATTTATAAATATTAGGTATAATTATAATATTAAATAATTTTTTATTTTTGGCTATAAAAGGCTTGGGAACTTTTTTTCCTTTCTAGAACGATTATAACTCCACTACCTAATCCATCCAGCCGAAGTTTGTGACGGTCCAGCAGACGGTTGATTGACATCTTCTTGTTTTCATTCGTTTAATATCCGATTTTAACCTTCCATAAAGAAAAATGTCAATTTTGTTGGTCTTCGTTAAGGAATTTGGGCTATTTTGTCGATTCAATATAGAAAAAGTAGAGGCAATTTTGAACGTCGCGTCTTCCAAGAATTGTACCAAGATATAGAAGGTTTTTATGTATGGGCAGTTGGTATCGTAGACTTGTACCAAGTTTCTTGACGATTATTGCACCTTGGATTCCGTTAATTCAAAAGAGAGTACCTCTGAATTGGGATGATTCATGTGATGCACCCTTTAACCAAATTAAGAACAGACTTGTTACTGCACCTGTTTTAATGTCCCAAAATTTTGAAGGCGTAAAAAAGATTGTTTGTTTTCTGTCGGAATCTTTAACTGAACAAGAACGGAAATATTCAACAACAGAAAGCGAATGTTTGAGCGTTATTTGGGCTATCGAGAAACAGCATCATTATCTTGAGGGTCAAGTATTTACTGTTGTTACCGACCATGCGTCGTTGGTTTGGTTAAATAAATTAAAAAATCCGACAGGGTGTCTCTCAAGATGGGTACTTCGCTTACAACCTATTGATTTTAAAATCATTTATAGAAAGGAAAATGAAAACATAGTCCCCCAGACTTTTTTATCATAATCATAAACAATAAATTTGATAAGACGATTTTTACTTAAAATATTTTATTTATTTATTCTTACGAGAGATTACGAAGGGTAGCACTGGACACGAGAGATGCGTAACGATGGAATGAGTGTTGAACGAATAAGTTGACCGATGTACGATAACCGATAACCGATAACTTTAACGAATAATAATGTAATGTATTTCGATGCTTAGATGACATTAATTCGACGAATCCAACGGATGAAGATGATTTCATGAAGATTGCATATTTGAATTAGCTTTGTATTAAACGATGTATTCTTGTGTATTTAATATATAATTCAATTCAAGATTACAATTAATTACTACTTAATTAATTTTACTTCTTTTCGACATCAATGTGTTTACTTTTTAATTCTCAATCCCTAATGAAAAAGTAACGTTTTAAGTATAAAATCTTTGTTGCGTAATTTGGTAATTGTTGATAGCTAGCAAGTCGCAATATAAAGCTTTGGCGTGCTTTTATCTTCAATTTGCGTAACTTTTAAAAATAAAAATTAAATACTTATAAATTACGTATTTTCGTATAGAATCGTCAGCCACGCTTTAATTGAGGTTATGGGAAATTTTGTTTCGCATTTGTTAGCCCTTATTGAACACATTTTATGGTTTAGTTTTTACATTGTCTAATAGTTGACAATAAATATATAATATTTATTTAAGCTTTCCTCATATTATTATAGTACTGTCAGAATATTATACTTTATACATCTCTTTTTCAAATAAGCCATAAAGTTTGCTGTAATTTTAAACCAGGATTATAAGTCAGAGCTCTGAGCTTTCGTTGATACAGCGACCACTTTCCCTTTATTACTACTCTCCTGTATCCTTTTAAGCTCGACGATTTAATTATTATCAAAATTATCCTCTAAATTTTTAAAAACAAATCCTAAATCATCATTATCTAACAGTCAAATTGGAAAAGGTTGGTTTATAATTTCTTATCGATTTACAATGTCTTATTCTGACTTCAACTGTAAACGTAATTTGTTCAGAAGTGACCAAAGGTGTAGCAAAAGTTAATACATACAGTAAGAAGTGTGGAAAATTTATTACCATCCAAAATTTCACAGTTACACCTGGTTGATTTTGCAAAGGTTAGCTGTAAACTTCAAGATAATTAAACATATAATTTATACATCTCTTGAAGAGAAGGTAATTGAAAAACGTACTCTATAAATTTACTTATTTTCAATTTAATGTAAACTGGTCCTTAATTTCATCAATCATTAAAGTACGGTAGTCTCCAGCACAAAAAGCTACAGACCCGTACAATATGTTTTTATAGTTTTTTTTATAGTGGGTTTAAGCACTCCTAGTTTTTAAACTTTTCCACTGCCGAAAAATTTAATATCAAAATTTTTTTAGATAGCAACTGCATAAGTATTGTGCGGGTTTGTTGTTTAAAAGCTAAACTTAAAAGTCTAAAGTGTATTGAATTATGGAAAAGGTTTCTAGTAGCTGCCAGTTTCACGTCTTATTAAATTTCATATTTTTCAAAATATCAAATTATTTCATTTTTTCTTAAATTTACTCTATATTGGGTATTGTAACATAAAATAAAATGTTTTACAAAATTCATTTTTTTATCATGATGTGAATATTATTATTTGATGAAATGCCAACCGAGTAAGTTTAATTAAAAACATTAAAACCCAGGAGAGGTGCGCATAAAGCGGTAAATCTAGAGTGGGTATATATAAAAGAGTGTGGCCAAGGTGTAGTTTGCGCCAGGTTTTTCTCAGTTTCTATGGTTAGTAGTACGTGCATGTTTATCATAGAATATTTAATTTCTTAAACAAAAACATTAAATTACAAAGTTTCGTTAGCTTCTCTTATCACTTTGGCAGCTGATAGAGCTCTCCGTTCTGTGTTTCTCGGAATTAATTATATTAACAATTATTATTGTTTGTTGAAGTATCAATTTAGTTCTAACTTATTTTGGTGTAACTCTAGTTAGTGCAGGTTCGGTTGCATAACCCAAACTGCCGGTTTCTACTACTTTTGTGAAAATTCGTTATTATTGTTAGTAATTGAATTATAATAATTAAGAAAATAAATCGGAGACATTTTAAAGAATGACAATACTGCAAGAGTGCACGGTAGTGTCGATTAAAACCGAATTTTTAATTAAACCGAACTTTCTTTATTGAAAGTGGCCGGAGATGTCCTTGCTAATATAGATGCCTCCAAAATAACGCTAATCACGTTTTTGGACTTCAGCAAAGCCTTTGATGTCATTGACCCTGACCTACTTTTTGCTAAGCTCAAATATTACGGCCTTAGCGACATGGCTTTAAATCTGCTATATTATTACCTTACAAACCGTACCCAGAGGGTCAAACTGAATGGTAAGGTATCCGATGAAAGGAAAAACAGACGTGGAGTTCCTCAAGGTAGCCTCCTTGGGCCATTATTATTTATAATCTTCACTGCGCATCTTCCGAAAATTTTACCTGATTTCTGCTTCTTCCATATGTATGCCGATGATATACAGATTTACATATCTGGCTCACCATTCGACATAAATCGTATTATCAACGAAATGAACTTTGTCTTGTCATTGATACAACGTTGGTGTATAAAAAATGGGCTACTGCTAAACCCGTCCAAAACTTTTACAATGTGTATGGGCGGTCCTCATCACTGCCGGACAGCAGAGGAAGCTACACATACCGACGTACATGTTAACGGGTGCGTAGTGAAGTGGTGCACCGAAGTAAAAAACCTTGGAGTGATATGGGATAGATATTTGTCTTTTTCTGCTCATGTCAAGAAGATCGTCAGGACATGCTATTTCAAGCTTAAGACTATCTACAGATACAAGAACTTCCTGTCGTCCGTGGTAAAATGGAGAATTGTCGAGAGTCTGGTACTATGCAATGTCGATTACTGTATCACTGTATACTATGGAAATCTGACGGACGAACTTAGAAATAAGCTCCAAGTCCTGCAAAATGCTTGTCTCCGCTTTGCTTATGGCGTCGGGTATAGGGACCATGTTACCCCTCATTATTCCGCCCAAGGAATAATGAAACTGGATAATCGTTTCAAATTCCGCTTTGCAGTGCTGATTTTCAAAATATTAAAGTTTGGTCATCCAGGATATCTGAAGGATCTCCTCATCAGAAGGTCGGAAGTACATAACCGAGATCTTCGCTCCAATTCGCTTCTGTCGGTTCCACAACACCATGGTTCCAAATTCGAAGGTTCATTCCAATTCTTAGCGTCACATATTTTTAACAAATATGCTGACATATACTCGGCGTCTCGGAATGTTGAGTCGTTCAAAGCGAGGTTGATGGTCAAACTATATTGAGGGTTTAGGTGAAAAACAGCCTTGCTGACCCTTCACCCTTTTAGGTAATTATGTACTAAAATGTATTTTATGTATTTTAATATTGCCTAATAAAATTAATAATAATAAATAAATAATAAATTAAAACCTATCGTTCTGATAATCATCTGTGTTAACTTTTAAAAATCTAATCTGAAAATGCAAGTTGGATAGAAAATGTTTATATTTTCTGATTGTTGCCAAATGTAAACCATCGATAAAGAGCTGGTTAGATAATCTCTGAATAAATACTGTAAGCGTTGAGGTTGCAATCGTATAGGACATGTAAATATCGTATAATTGATAAGTTGAAACCCAGTTTACATTGCGTGATTTAGCTTATGGGTAAAAGTGTAAACTACCATTAGAATGTAGGTTCAGCTTCTCAACATACTATCTAAATTCAGTGAAATTAATATTTTTGTCAGTTGGGAATATCTCGTAATGTACTTTTCTAGATTTGATATATATTCCCAGGAATAAACTTTTTGTTGTTGAAAAGTAGGACGTACATCTTAAATATTGGTTTATATTGCTGTTCATACCAAAAACCATTTAGTATAAAGTGTATTTTAGAAGTTGATTGACATTCAACATTAGCAAATTATTAATTAAATATGTAGCCAATCAGAATGTTAGCATGTCGCTTATATCTATTGTGCTTGACCATGCTTGACATATCCATTTTTATGTAAGTCTGCTAATCTGATGGAGATATTGGATTTTGATTTGTTGACATTTGCTTTTTCTCCATTGGCTGTATCCCGAACGCGGTCCCAACTACTTGGTTGATTTTGAGTTTTTGATATTCTAGAACTCTTGGCATATACAGCATGCAAACATTTACCAAATACACTCTTCATGTAGGAAACATTCGCAAATACAACAAATGCGAATGATTGACTAACAACGCATGGTGTGAAACCGGCTTTGCATACACATGTTTAACATTATTAAATTGAGAAAGTTATTTAAGTGCTTAGTTTAGATAGAAATAGTTAATCATATTAGGTAAACAGAAATAGTTTGGAACAGTTGGGAATCCTTATTGGATCGTCAATTTCACGTAGCTTTATTATTTGCCCAATTTTTTATAGTCTCTTTTATAGTTCGAATTAGTATCTGACAAAGGTCAGCCATGGACTGACATTGTCCAAAAAAGAATTCAATTGCTAAACTCCAAGCAGTGACCGGTCTTAACCACAGCAGGAAACCATATTAAATATAAATATTATGATGAATTAATAAATTACCTTCTTATCCTTTTTTTGATTTGGTGTGCTACGCTGGTTGAATTACATGACGTTAATTTCAGGTTTGAATAACAAACTTCCCACAATTTCTTTGCTATTTGGTTTTATCGTTATGTGAGTCTGGTCAGATGTCAAAACATCAAGTTCAAAGGGAATAGAGAAATTTTAATTTGTACGAGTAGATTGCAGTTTTATATTTAATAATTTTCAAATAGAACACGGGGATGAGAGATAATGCAATAAATATGGAGATAATACTAGTTATTATTTTAATTGCGATAAAAATGTACCTAGACCGAATTATTTAAAATATTACTTTTGCAATGTTTAATTATCCCTTTATAAATTAATATCAACTCAATTTATTGTATTGCCTGTGGCAATTTAAATACAGTAGAACCTCGGTTAACCGCCACTCGTTTATCCGCCACTTCTCGGAAATTCATTCAGCTATCCGCAGGGTATCCGTAACAGAAGTGGGAGGAAGCTTACATCATCTCATAACCAGGTGCATCTACTGCTGGTAGATATGATTTCTTATCACGTTGCAAATATCGAGTTTATAATAGCTCTATTCGCGGTAACACCTCTGGATACGTTTTATCCTACTGCGTCTGCGGATTTATACCTTTTATCATCTAATTTGAGCTTTAATGACAATTTTATTATAAATCCGCAGACGCAGTAGGATAAAACTTATCCAGGATTGTTACCGCGAATAGGACTATTATGTACCTTGTATTTGAACAAAAGTTTTGTTGTTTTTAAATAATAGATACTACTTCCCAAATTAATTTGATAACAATTTTAAATTGTATGTACAAGTGAGGTAATGTTTGAAAGTTGATTTTAATTTATTTACTCATCAATTTACAATGTTTTTTTCAATTTGTTTCAATTCAAAAAATTTAATTTGTAATGGTCTAAAAATATTTTATTGCATTGTTAAACAACACGGACGAAGGAAGTTTTATTTGTAAAACAAAGAAAATATTGTACGTTGTTATTATAATCGAGAATAATTATGTGTAATACAACACTCGCTGACTATGAATAAATTTGATATTTATTTCAATCTCGGTTTCACTCGGTTATCCGCACATTCGTTTATCCGCCAGCAAATGGGTCCTGTTGGTGGCGGATAATCGGGGGCTTACTGTATAAGTAAATTGCATCAGTAATTCGTATTGATATTGGAGATCATCTTGAGAGGCCCATCTATTAACTTGGCTTACGGCCGTTCGGTACGTTTAGGCAACTAAAAAAAATCGTTAAAAATAAAACAAAATAAATATTATTAAGTATACATCTCATATTCAGGCTTCAATATTGTTATTCCCAATACAATGCGCTTAAAAGTTTGTTTAAGATTTGGGAACACCTTTTAATTAACACTTATACAGTGTGAATGAGAGCACCCGTATCAGTCATTTTTTTCAAAAACGGCTAGTCGTAGAGAGTCGGGTTAAAAATATTTATTATAAAAGCAATAATAAAGAATCGAATGGTGATATTATTATTTCTTGGAAAGGTCGGCGTCCCGAGTAGTTTGCACCAGAAACTCCAGAACTCCATAATTTTAAATAGCACCATAGGTCGAAAATGGTATCGTTAAAAAGATCTTTAAGAAATAAGCAAGTTTTGTAGGAAAAATTATTTTATTACTCCCTCCCCTTTTCAGTAATATTCGATTGCATATGGGTGAATGAGACCACCCGTATTAGTCTTTTTTTTCAAAAACGGTAGGTCGTAGAGAGTTGGGTCAAAAAAATTTATTATAAAAGCCGAAATAAAGAATCGAATAATGATATTATTATTTCTTGGAAAGGTTGTCATTTCGAGTAGTTTGCTCCAGAAACTCCAGAACTCCAGAATTTTAAATTTTATAGGTCGAAAGTGGTATTGTTGAAAATATCTTTAAGAAATAAGCAAGTTTTGTGGGAAAAATTATTTTATTACTCCCACCCCTTTTAAGTAATGGTAGTCTCATTCACCCATATGCAATCGAATATTACTGAAAAGGGGAGGGAGTAATAAAATAATTTTTCCTACAAAACTTGCTTATTTCTTAAAGATCTTTTTAACGATACCATTTTCGACCTATGGTGCCATTTAAAATTATGGAGTTCTGGAGTTTCTGGAGCAAACTACTCGGGATGTCGACCTTTCCGAGAAATAATAATATCACCATTCGATTCTTTATTATGGCTTTTATAATAATTTTTTTTACCCAACTCTCTACGACTTACCGTTTTTGAAAAAAATGACTGATACGGGTGGTCGCATTCACCCATAATATTCAATCGAATATTGCTTAAAAAGGGTGGAAGTAATAAAATAATTTTTCCTACAAAACTTGCTTATTTTTGCAAGATCTTTCTAATGATACCATTTTCGACCTATGGTGCCATTTAAAATTATGGAGTTCTGGAGTTTCTGGAGCAAACTACTCGGGACGCCGACCTTTCCAAGAAATAATAATATCACCATTCGATTCTTTATTATGGCTTTTATCATAAATATTTTTAACCCGACTCTCTACGACTAGCCATTTTAGAAAAAAATGACTGATACGGGTGCTCTCATTCACCCTGTATAATATTAGATTATCCAATAAGGGCTTTAGGATGTGATCTCATAATAAAACCCACTTTCGGTTTTTTTATTTCAATATAAAGCTTTAATCAATTACAATAATAATTACTGTATTGGTTACGGGCCACTGTGGCTCTTCCACAGAAAGTCACACTTATCACCGAGTTTTATATTAGGTCTGTTTCTGAACTGTGAACTTAATAGATTGTGGGCTGTAAGTGGCACCATCCTGCTGTATTGAATACAAGTGAATTCGATTCAATTCTGATCACACCTCTGCTAATTCTGGGAAACGTAATTTTTATTCAAGATATTATTTTCACAATACATTTCATTTTTGCACTGTATGCAATTGGCAATCATAACCTAACATTCTTTTTATAGTTGTAAATTGAGAGGTTGTAAATGCAGCTTAAATTTGTGCAGGTTAGAGATACATATCCTATTCAGAGAAACACTGGACAAACATAAAACTTTATATAGTTCCTGGAAAGGTTTGAAGTACCTGCTGGATTTGAGAGTCTGCACATTAACTGTGTACTACATAAATATGAAAAAATACCTATGAATTATTTATTTGTTTGCATATAAATTGCATAAAAAAGCTCATAGTTCAATTTGCAATTGCTATTTTGTATATCGAATCCAAAAACTATGTCTGATCTAATCGATACCAAACATGATATATTTATACAAACGAAATTTGTAACCGTGATTGTGGAAGTTCTTAAATATTTAATTCAACAAATTTATTATTTATTAATTATGAGAAAGGAATAAAACACAATAATTCATGAAATGGTAGTTTAAAGAGAATGAATTACTGTAATTTCATACCGAAATGTTTTACCAATCATATAAGTTACTAAGTAATAAACAATGCTACCATCATAAAATATTTAATATTTTCCAGTTGTTGGATATCTTTTCTTCGGCGCCTTTAAAACTTTTCAGATGTTTAATTAAATCAAAAGTTAAATTCCTTACGCAAAACAGTAAAACTTTTAATAAATTAAATGAAGTAATCTTTGGAATTTTATGGTTTGATTGTAAAGTTATATTTATTGTTACGAATATAAGTTTCAAAATATTTGCGAAAGAAATATAATTTTATTAATTAAATGTGCTTTTTTGATAAATGTTGGTTACTTTTATTAAAAAAATCATGTTGAAAATTTTTGAAATATCTTTTAACGTAGTACTTATAATATAAACAAAGAATTTTTATTCTGCTTATTTTAGGGGTAGTTTTTAATTATTAATTTTAAAGAGCATCTGTGGCTTGGAAATATTGTTTAAGGTTTTATAAGCAAATTAATTCTGAGGTGTACAAACATAGTGGGTTCTCAAGTGAATCCTATTACGGCTATCCTCAATATGCATTATTTAAAATTTTTAACGAGAAATTTTCCATAACCAACATAATTAAGTTATATTGTACTACTTAAAAATAAGGCTTGAAATTTTGTATAGTTCAAATTAATTAAATTGTTGTTTAATATTTAAAGTTACCTTATTAAATGAAAATTTTAATACCATTTACCGAATATTCATAGTATACATCTTGTTTAAATCAATTTCGTTCATGTCAACCAAAATCTTTTAAATTATATACTTGTGCTTTAAAATTATAAGTCGAGTGATTTGGATTGCATGGAACAGATAAAACAATTTAATATATTGAATTGTTTGCTCCTTGCAATAATATTGGTGACTCCGCCAATACATAGATTCTATAAAGACTACAGTACATGGGCGTCTTCTAATAATTATTTTGAACCTATTTCCCTTTCACATTATATATTTGGAATAATATCGTTACGATTTGAACTTGGTTAGTTAATCTTTATGGTTACAATATTATTGATATAAAAATTACACTCGCAAAAGGTAAACAAACACTTACACCGAAAACAGTGCTGCATCCTGTGAAGAGAGAGCCAAGTCCAATTAATTAACACGCCCCTTTTTGTATTTATAGTATTGACGTTGAAAAATAAAATGAGATCTATTAGTTGTTATTAGAACTATTAGATTTAGCGCTCGTGATTTTTATTTGGCAGATAGGTTATTTTTATGCACTGCTATAGGCAACGATGCCTTCTTATTAACAATGTAACTTATCGATCTGATGATGAGAATAATAATTAATAAGCATGTCTTGTTGTTTTAGTAGTAACATAACATACTCACTGACGAATACAACATGGGATGGAGGAACAAAACAGCATAGGTTTGAATTTACAGAGTCCAAATTTTTAGTTGATGTTACATTTTGCTCCCTTTTCAATCTTTAGCGGTACTCTCATATTTTATACAATTCAGATAACAAGTACAATCGTGACTGTAATACGGTAGCCTTGCTATAAATTTCACCACAAAGTGCTATCACTATTAATTAGGGTATAGATCTAGCATTCTGTAATCAAATGGCTTAGGTGTTTGTTTGCTAAAGATCGTTTTCATTATTTGAATTTAATTTTCGACTTGTAAACACTTGAAAATATTTGTCTTTAAGGACAACTTGAATTATTAGAAAGCTCAAATAATATTTCAATTGGTCTAATTATTTTCTAGTTAACTCGACAATATTTTAATATTTTATTTATGATTAAAATTAATCTACACTTAACCTTTCAGATTTTACAGCAAAGATGGGCAACTTTTTCATTGAAAAGCTAATTCAAACTTTAAAACATATACCAAGCTACAGGTCGAAAACATTTCCTTGAGGACAATTTTTAGACGTTTTTTAATTTTAACTAATATTAACTTTGGTAATTAGGTATTGATCACTACACACTTTCATTGTTAAGTCAGTAAAGTGTATCGCTTTAAAATTTAAATTTCTGCAGCTGCAAAAATAATTAAATTTAAATTTTGCGATAGCGAAACAATTATTGCAGCTGCTTTTGCTAATCATATCACAGCTTTTTATTTTGCTGTTGAAATGGAGAACTTCCTATGTATATGCAAGATTTCTTAAACACTTCAAGCAACAACACACTTTGTTTTATAAAATCGTTAATTTAATTAAAATTTTTGCAATTTCCTTGACTTGTAAGAAAATGCTGCTGTTAACCTATATGAAAATTTCATAACCCGATGGAGATTTTCTTACTACCTCTAGTTATTAGAACTATTAGGTTAAATTAAAATTTAAAAATTCAAGTTGTTTCATAAGTTCTCAGCAATAATTTGGTTTCCTTTTTTTCTTTTTGCTATCGGTATTCATTTTCATATTTCCTTATACCATTTAAAATCTTGTATTTTTTTAGGGTCATCGTACCAAATCAGCTTATAGACAACTTCCATTTTGTTTGGTTAATTTGTACACCTCATCATCGTACATGCATAATAATCACTATCGGTGATGAAGTGATCCATGTCATTTATCCTGCTAAATGTTTAATTGACATAATAGAATTTAGTCGGTGTATGGATCATTCTCGCAGTATAATTTTATTTTTAATATCTGCTTCACTAGCCCCAAAGTCCTGTTTACAATATGAAATATTGACCTAGCTTTTATAACAAAGTTTACGTCAAAACCCCACTTTTTGTAATTTTCTTTTAATTATCTCTCATATTATATTATATTAATTAAGGATTTTATTTTCTCCAGATTAGGTCGTCAGAAAACGGGGGTCATTTTCAATGTTCCTAATCCCAAAGTGACTTATTAAATCGTTCCTTATCCAAATGTTCGTAGAACATCTTTTTGAATAGACATTGCATTTGAAGATGATGGTCATTCCTTATAGGTGAAAAGAATTGGAGTCGAGGGGGTTTGGGGTTATATACTATAACACTGCACAACCTCCTTGAATAACTGCTTAATTTGTTAATTTTAATTTAATAATCCTTATCAGATTTTAGTACTATTATAAGACAAATTAAAATATACACTGCTTTATGGTTAATTAAAAATAATATCTATTTGATTAGTCATAATGAAGATTAGCATATCGATTACTGAAATAAATGGTTAAGTGTATTTAATTAAAATTTAAGGTAGAAGGTTAGTTAAATATGTTTTAATTACCTGCTGCTAAATTTAACCGAGAAGAGAAAATTGTAAGAATCATCTCAACGTCTAAACCGTTCTCGTTACACTAATTAATTTGAAATTTGGTTCATCGCAATTAAGTGTAATTTTGATAGGAGGATTTGTGTATTTCCATCTTTTCTCCATTAGTAAAATCAAAGTTTGATAATTCCATCTCCTTATACTTCCAAGTGAGTAATAAATCTCTTGTTACCATAGGAAATACAATTATTGTTCAAATTTAATTCATGTAATTGAGCGAGTGCGTTGTGGTTGACCTTACGAAATTAATTAAGCGAAAACGATCTTTCTCTGTACACGGAATTAATATTAATCTGTTACCTTAATCCCCTTATGCATACACAACGTATTGCGTCAGTAATGCGGCACTGGGCATTTCTATTTGTACAAACGTATCTTTATAATTAATCGCGATCTTTGTCGGCTTAAATTAATGCCGTTGTTGAGTTGTTGGTGTTTTACTTAAAATGCGGCTTTTAAATTTGCACTGCAGCTGCAAACTGTCTTGTGCAAGCCGCGCGTGACCGACCACCAGTTCGCGTGCTGCCTGGCGGTGACCCTTTCGGTGTGCGTTTCGATTCTCTTTTCACTCGTCCCTTCTGTCAACAAAATTTCACACCGCATATCCGCTTATAAATAAAATCATTATTATAATATTAAAATTGATCGCTTCGTGATGTATTACTTACGATATTGTTTACTTTTCATTTATATTTACCTTGAATCTAAAACTCCCTTATTGAGGTGGATTTTGATTGTACAGTAAATAGTTTATTTAGGAGTTTTGATGTGATTATTTACTTACCTGATTATACAGTTTAAAAGAACGTGAACAAATTCTCATCTGAAGAAATAGAATTCAACCTAAAATTAAAGAGTTGCATGAGAAACAATTTATGTTAAAGTGAGGAAAACTAACGCAGACTAGGATAAGTTTTCTTAATCCTTCGTGTGCAAGTTTCTTTATAAGGTAATAATTAAAATAGCTGGTTAAATATGTAGACTATAATTGTTACATATAGTAGACCCACTGCACGAGAAGCCTGGAATTTGATTCCCAAGCGAACCAAATTTATTCGAGAAATAGTTCAAAATCGATCTGCGGATTATAGACAAAGTAATTTTCATTTTATTTTATTTTGACCTGGTTTTATCAAAAGCTAATGTTAGTCGATGGAATAATTGAAGAACCACGCTGTATTAACAAGTGAAGCAGCACTTTTAACTCGCATCTTTGCAAGGTTGCAATGTTGAATTTACTACCAGAACTATGCTAAATCCCTAACAGTTTCAGAATTAATAGAAGTGACAATAATTGAGGTTTTTGAAAAATTAGCCAAAGCAGTGCCTGCACTGCCTGCATTAAAAACCGGATGACAGCGATGAAAAATGACCATAAATATTCATATGTGGTTGAAAGAATTCGAGAAGACAGAGAATTTGAATCGCTAATACTACTGCCACAATTTATGTACTCGAATAATTAAAAAACAAGTTGAATCCTCATGCTTATTAGACGTTGTTGGAATGGAATAAGATTCCAAAAGCATGTAAAACTGTTAATTGAAATAATTTACAATTGCCGACGTAATCGTAATTATTTCTGTCCAGTACCAGCGCATACATAGAAATGCCCTTTCTTCATCACTATGATTCAGCCTTTACTACGCCGAATAGGGGAAATACTTGGATTTGGGTAAAATGTATTTGCAGATTTCTGGAAGCCAATATAGTATTTACCTTTTTTTAAAGTTACAATCATATTTTGCATATAAATAGGGCACTAATCCATTTTCACTGCATCCGTTGTTTTTAAATATAGATTGTGGTGTACATTTTTGCTCAAGAACCTGTTGTGTGAATATTTTCCAATTAATGTTTTTCTTAGTATTGGATGAATTCTTTAGATGCTTGTTATTGTAACTATATTCTAATTTATGCCATCAAGTAATTTTTGGGCCAGTACGTTATTTCACCAGGAAGGGGTGCAGCAAATTGTTGTTTTGCGTTACGTTATTATTAATCGAAATTTCAATAGCGGATGTTTTGCTTTGTAGTCTCAACCTGCGATGAAACGATAACTATTCATTTTATGGTACTATAAATTGATCATTATTTATTGGCTTTGATGGATAGTATGCAGTAATAGTAATGTTCTATTTGAGAAAACTTCTGGCGCAATCCTTTTTACTTATGGGTAAAGTTGACTTAACTTGCCGAATTTACGACGTGCAAAGTTTCTGTTTATTATTTGCCAGCCCTTAAACCTCCAGTTCCGAACATGACCTCATTCTCCGATACATTAGAGGACCTAAAATTTAATGTCTGCTGCGAATGATCAATATTTGAAAAACAATTCGGCGTTTAGACCTTACAGCTGCTTATACTAGGTTGGGAAATTGTGTGGGGTTGGTTCCAGTATTAGTTCTTAACTTGTACATAGAATAAAAACTAGAATTTTCATATCAGCAACTATGCACTTAAGCTAAAGCTTATATAATCATAACGAAAGTATCAATTTAATGAAAACGTAGTAATCGGAAAGTGTACGGAATTGATATTCAACTTTGAATTATCCTTAAGTAATTTGGAATTTTCATTGCAGAAAATGATGAGACATGTTAACGATAGGTATACCATATTATTATGATGTACCTAGCTAATTAGTAGGGTATAATTTAAAATTGTCAATGAAAACTGATTTCCTCCAAACAAAATGATATTTTAAATTTCATTATGGTAGAACGTAGGTTCAATAAATAAAAGAAAATTAAAGCTTGTAAATATTTAAATTAAACTAATTATAAATTGTTCAATTAAAAAATCCACTTAAAACTGGTTCCAATGGTTGAACATTTTGTAAAAACCAAACTTCATTATAGTATGTTCTTTATTTCTGTAACAAACTATTTAGGATGGACTTTATAGACTAAAGTAGCTTTAGTAACTATATTACATGTTATTTTTTGTTTTTGCGGTTACTACCCATACCAAATTATTTCAATTCTATATTTTATTTTAATATTCTCTCTTTTATCAAGTAATTTGAATGAGGATAAGTTATGCATTCTTTCTTACACAGGCACGGAACTGCAATACATTTTTCATGCAACCATAAAATTTGCCTATTCATTAAAATTATATTATTATTTATACAACAATATAACTACTACATTACAATGCGATATTGGACAAGAGTCCAATTAAAAGAAAGCAATAATAGAAAACAGTCTGGAGAGCAGAGCTGAAAAGCACACTGCTTTGATAGACTATTCGCTGAACCAACCAATTAGTACCACTAATGGATTTAATAAAGTTAATAATAGAAATAATAATAAAAATTATCTTTGAGAACTACAAGTAGATTTTAATTAACAGACACGGTCGTTAGCATAGCCATTAAGAGCTGTTACGGCTAAAAAAAAATTATTCTGAATAATAAAAAAAGAATGCAATGTCCGTAGGATTTAGTTGCGAGTCCGTTCCGGTTTCCGCGGCCTAGTTAGTACTTGAAAACACAGGTGGCGGAAGAAGAAAAAAAAAAGGCAACCGACGTAAGCGGCATGCGCAAAAAAAAAAATGGAGAACAACGATGAAAGCTAGTGGGTGCAGGAGGAAAAAAACCGAATTTTTCTGTGCAAACGATGATAATTGTATTCTGTGTAAGAAAATATTAAATTGATATTTGTATGATTATAAAATTTGTCTTTTACTGTCAACCAAACTGTTCCCACCCTGGTGATTCTATCATGACTCGCATTCGTTTAATTATTTTTTCATGGTAAGATTTTTAAAGTAACAGTGGCGCTTTTCAACGTGCGGGCAGTTAAAACAGTTCAATTGGCAGAAAAGAGAAATTTAATAATAAAATTTTGTGTTAAGTAATTTTAAGGACAATTTTGTGTTTATCTGAAAAATTATTTTATGTGTTTATTATTGTATAAATTACGATGGAGCCTAAATATTTGAATTCAAATGAATTAAAATTTGAGTTAGAGTGCCGGAAAATTCAACCGCGTATAACGGAGGTGTCGCGCCGCGTTCAGCTAGACATTGCATTACGAGATGGTTCGGTAAAACCAAATTTAGAAAAAGTAGATTGGGACATTTTTGAGCAAGAAGTTCGCGAATCAATAATAGAAATTGGAATAATTTTAGAACAAAATGCAGTGCAACTTAGCATAGAAAAGCGTGACATTTTAAAATCAAGGTTTATACATTTAGACAATCGATTAGAATTAAGTAAGGTGCACATAAAGGGGGAAGAGGAAAGTTTTGTGGTTGCTATGCTAGAAGCGGAAATAAAAATTATGGAAGGTGCGTTGATGGAAATAGGATGCGATGAGCCAAGGTTACCCATATCAGCGTTACGTAATCAGAACCAGACTACGGCGACTGTAGAAAATTTGTCGAGTACGAGTAATAAGAAAAATGCACAAATATTTAAATGGAATTTAACTTTCAGCGGACACAACAGCGATATTGGAATTTTGGAATTTTTGGACCGAGTAGAAGATTTAAAAGAAGCTCGTCAAGTTTCAGATAAGGAAATATTTTTGAGTTGCCATGACTTGTTTACGGGTAACGCGACTAAATGGTTAAGAAACATTAAAGGTAAAGTGAATAATTGGACTGAGTTAGTGCAGGCTTTGAAAAAGGAATTTTTACCGAGAGATTATGAATATTTACTGAGGAAAGAAATGCAGGATAAAATGCAAGGAGTGAGTGAAAATGTGATGGTATATATATTAGAAATGGAATCGTTATATAAACGCATTGATAGTAAGGTTTCGGATAAGGTTTTAATTGATCAAATTATTAGAAATTTGAACCCATTTTTTTTCAAATCATATTGCATTGGAAGATTTTGATGATTTAGAAAAATTTAAGGAACATTGTAAGCGAGTTCAAGAACTTAAATGTAGAAATGAAGACTATCCACCGGAAACCAGTAAAGTACAACGTATCTATAAACCATACGTTGCAAATAAATCAAACCAAGTAGGCCCACAAAAAACTTTTGCCACCACAATGGAGTCGTCAAGAGTGAAGTCAGAAATTCGTTGTTGGAATTGTGAACAAATCGGACATTTAGCAAATGAGTGTACAAGGACTAGGAAACTTTTTTGTTACGGGTGTGGACGACATGATGTGATAAAAGCAAAGTGCGCAAATTGCTCCCCTAACCAAATAAATATAGTTAGTTCGGAAAACAAAGAAGAGGTTGTGGAAACCGAGGGTGTCCCCAATCTCAACAATTCTTTCAGCCCTCTCGAACAGCAAGTGCAGCAGCTAAATATTCATCGGCAAGGGGCACACCAAAATCAAAATTGGAGAAGAGGTCGTGGAAAAACCTTCCAACGATACTGAACAAAACAGTTAATAAAAAAGAGTGGAGTGCGTGGCTTCGGGTAATAAACAATTTTTACAAACAATCAGTGAATATTGATCCGGTAATGGCAAAAAAACCTTTAGACAATCGTCCGCATTTAGAAATCGTGATAAACAATCAAACTACAACTGCTCTACTAGACACGGGCGCAATGTCGTCGATAATTGGAAAAAAATGTTTAGAATATTTAGGCTCCACACAAAAACAAAATATTAAATTGTCAAATGTTAAAGAAATTAAGGTAGCTAACGGAGCAAGTAGCAAAGTAAGAGGTGTTTTACCATTAGAAATAAGGCTTGGGGGTTTAGTTAAAACCATCGATTTTTTAATTGTTCCGGATCTTTCGTATGAAATTTTATTAGGTGCGGACTTTTGTAGAAAATTTGAATTGTCCTTGCATTTTAAAAATTTTTCGTGGCAAACGCCAAAGTCAAATAAGATAGCTGCTACTGAAGGAATTTTAGGTCAAACCACTTTAGACAAAAATCAACAAATGAAATTAGGTGAAATTATTAAAGAATTTCAAACATTGGCAACTAATGAGTTAGGATGCGCTAAGGGGGTAGAACACTACATTGATACAGGTAATGCGCAACCGGTAAAAACTAGGCAATATCCTTTAAGTCCTGCAATGCAAAGTAAGTTACATGCCGAAATTGATAAAATGTTAGCAGAAGGAGTAATTCAGGAATCTAAATCTCCATGGACCAGTCCTCTAATTTTAGTTAAGAAACGGAATGGAGAAACTCGTGTTTGTTATGATGCTAGATCTTTAAACGCGGTAACTGTCAAAGATGGGTATCCTCTTCAGCGGCCAGATACTATTTTAAATAGAGTGCGTAGCGCCAAATATCTGACAAGTATTGATTTACGGAAGGCTTTCTGGCAAATTCCGCTAGAGGAATCTTCGAAACAAAAAACTGCTTTTGTAGTCCAAGGTAAAGGTTTGTTTGAATTTAAGGTTATGCCCTTTGGACTTACTAATGCGCCAAAAACTTTGCAACGAATTATGGAAAGTACGTTAGGATCGGTATTACATAAAGGGGACGCATTTGTGTATTTAGACGATATCATTGTGGTATCTGATACTTTTGATCAGCATTTGGAAACTTTGAATTTGATAT
Organism: Rhagonycha lutea; assembly: GCA_958510855.1. Lineage (NCBI taxonomy): Eukaryota > Metazoa > Arthropoda > Insecta > Coleoptera > Cantharidae > Rhagonycha > Rhagonycha lutea. Next base: position 11,860,155 of record OY294040.1, on the reverse strand, counting down.
TTAACCGATTAAAAAATGCAGGTTTTAAGGTTAACATTGATAAATGCGAATTTTTTCGAAAATCTCTTTCATTTTTAGGATTTGTTGTTGACGAGTTAGGATTACGTACGGACCCCGAAAAAGTCAGCGCTATTAATAACTTCAAAACCCCGAAAACAACCACGGAAGTTAGGCGATTAATAGGATTAATAAGTTATTATCGAATATTTGTACCGGATTTGTCGACTATTTCGTCGCCCATTTCAAATTTAATTAAGAACAAAAAGAAAGGACAAAGCGTTCAGTGGAACTCAGAAGCCGAATTGGCATTTCAGAAAATTAAGGAATTAATCACGAATTCTCCAATCTTAATAAGCCCAAATTTTAACAAAAAATTTTATATTCAGACGGACGCTTCGCTGGTAGGTGTAGGGGGGGTAATATTTCAGGAAAAAGGCGGTTTAGAGCATCCGATTGCGTATTCGAGCAGGACCTTGACCACGGCAGAACAAAAATATTCAGCCACGGAAAGAGAGCTGATCGGTATTATGTTTAGCATTAATAAATTTAGAGGTTACATCGAAGGCACGGAGTTTGTCGTAATTACTGATTGTGCCGCGTTGCAATTTTTAAACACCATTAAAAATCCGTCGGGTAGGCTATCGAGGTGGGCTCTTTACTTGGCTCAATACGATTTTGAGGTCCGCCATCGACCAGGTAAACTTAACGTAGTACCAGATGTATTGTCGCGTAATATTGCTTCGCTAAATATTGAAAAATTGATTCCGGATGAGTGGTATACGGAAATGCTACATAAAATTGAACTGGAACCGGAAAATTATCCTAATTTCAAGATAGTTAAAGATCGATTATATAAGTTCGTTCCGTCTCTTTTACCTACTACTTCAAATATTCCGGAATGGAAACTAGTCGTTCCTACGGGAAATCGGGCTGAAATTTTAAATCAATGTCATGACGAACCAACTTCGGGTCATTTTGGAGCTGCAAAAACTATTGCAAGACTCACGGAATTATATTATTGGCCAAAATTAAAAAGAGATGTGCAGAAATATGTTGCGAATTGTAAGGTTTGTGCGGCATACAAAAATTCGACTCAAGCAAGACCAGGTTTGATGGGTCAATACAAAAAAATTTCCTTTCCTTTTCAGTTAATTTCCGTAGATTTATTAGGTCCGCTGCCGCGTTCAAAAAAAGGAAATCAGCATTTGTTAGTAGTTGCCGATTGGTTTACAAAATTCGTGTTAGTCCAACCTTTGGCAAAGGCCACTGCAGCGGCTGTAGTTAAATTTATGGAGAACCAGGTCTTTTTACTGTTTGGAGTACCTCAAATTATAATTTGCGACAATGGAGTACAGTTTGTTTCTAAAGAATTTAATAAGTTAGTTCGGAATTATAAGGTTCAGCATATTTGGAAGAATAGCGCTTATCACGCCCAGAATAATCCGGTGGAACGCGTAAACAAGGTTTTAGTTGCGGCAATTTCATCATACGTAAATAAATTAGAGCACAATAAATGGGACGAAAATATTCATAAAATAGCACAAGCTATCCGTACGGCGAAACATGAAGTCAGTGAATTTTCCCCGTCATATTTAATGTTCGGTCGTTATGTTCCGATAGATGGAAGTTTCTTTGGTCCTTTGCCCGATGACGATAAAATTCCTGAATTTGAGGAAAGAATTCGTTTAGACAAAGACCAACAAGAAATTCCCGAGTTGTATCAGAAAGTTAGAGAAAATTTGAAACGTTCATATGAAAAAAGTAAACAACACTATGACTTGCGGAAGAGACCCTTGTCTTTTCAGGTTAGTGATAAAGTTTGGAAAAAAAATTATGTGTTGTCTAATGCTAGTAAGAATTTTTCCGCTAAATTAGCACCAAAATATATTTTGTGTAAAATTATTAAGAAAAAAGGTCACTTATCTTATGAGTTACAAAATGAGGCAGGAAAAAATGTTGGTGTGTGGCACGTTAAGGATTTAAAGCCATACAGGGGAGACTAAAATCAAAATTAAATTAGTTTAGTTTGAAATTGTATTGGTCCGGGTGAGTTCGCATGGCTTTACGATTTGATGTAGCGTACGTACTTTTTCTTAGGAGCTGACGAGTTTCCCGTGATAGAAACTGTATTAGCACAGTTAGGAGTAAGGACATCGGATTGGCACGAGCCTGAATAATTTTAAGCTCAAGGTTTCGGACATTTTGGTCTCATTTTAATGAAATTTCAGTTTAAATTTATAAGGATTAAGTTTATTTCGTTAGTTAAGATTAAGTATTTCGTTGTGATTGCTCCGTTTGAGGTTGTGTAATTAATAAGATCAGTTTAGTTTTTTTTGTCGACCTAGGCATTGTCAAAAAAAAAACTGCGCTACCATAAATTCAGTTACGTGTTTGATTACGCTAAGTCGTTGCGTTTTGTCTACGCGCTCGATTACACCGTAAGCACCTTTGTCGTGCAATATATTTAGTGATCTTTGGGCAGGCCACCCAACTCTGAAAATTTGTCAAGAAGATAGATTCTTTAATTTGAAGAAATCTTGTAGTCTTCTACTAGTTTTAATTAATTTTAATTTTTTTGTTAGGTCCAACTCTGAAAATTTGTCAAGAAGATAGATTCTTTCATTTGAAGAAATCTTGTAGTCTTCTACTAGTTTTAATTAATTTTAATTTTTTTAGTTAGGTCCAACTTTGGAAATTCTATTCTGATAACAGGCGAATTAAATCTCTTGTGCTAGGTCCCCTGGCTTACTGACCCGGATGTTTGACAGGATAGCTCTTGAGAGGCATTACGCTCGGTTATTGGAAAAGGTTCCAAAATTTCTTTTGTAAATATTAATTAAATTAATTGTAGTTACATCCTGGCTTGTAAATATGATTTGCCTACATGGTTCGGTATTCTTGTTTGGCCGAAACATTCTAGAATAAACAAGTGGCGCTCAACATTTAAAACCCCACAGAAAAACTCGGTTTAACAAATTTAGTTAAACATTAGTTAAGTAAGTTAGTTGTTTAGTAAGTTATGTCGTTCGTAATTTAAGATGTAAATCAGGATATACGCATTTTTTTGTTTTTTATCGGACTATTTAGAGGGTGTTACGGCTAAAAAAAAATTATTCTGAATAATAAAAAAAGAATGCAATGTCCGTAGGATTTAGTTGCGAGTCCGTTCCGGTTTCCGCGGCCTAGTTAGTACTTGAAAACACAGGTGGCGGAAGAAGAAAAAAAAAAGGCAACCGACGTAAGCGGCATGCGCAAAAAAAAAAATGGAGAACAACGATGAAAGCTAGTGGGTGCAGGAGGAAAAAAACCGAATTTTTCTGTGCAAACGATGATAATTGTATTCTGTGTAAGAAAATATTAAATTGATATTTGTATGATTATAAAATTTGTCTTTTACTGTCAACCAAACTGTTCCCACCCTGGTGATTCTATCATGACTCGCATTCGTTTAATTATTTTTTCATGGTAAGATTTTTAAAGTAACAGAGCATAGACTGCTAATATAGAGAAAATAAAAATCATAGCCGTCTCCCCTTGGCAGGCAATGGCAAACTACCTGGGTGTAATCTGCCATGAAAAGCCTTTGTTAAAAGGCTCACCACACCCTGCAGAAGGGTAATGGACTGAAGAAAGAGAGAGAGATTTTAATTTATACTTCTTACGAATTACTATAACAAAAGCAGCAACAAACAGGATCGTATTCAGGATTCGACGTTTATTAAAAGCAGTAGCAAGAAAAATTGTAAAATCAAAGAATACCTTACCGGATTACATGTTTCATTTCATTTACGATTCTACTCGTGAAACTGATATCATCTGACCCGCACTGGATTTTATGAAAACACAATTTTACTCGCCAATTTTAAAAGACTAAATTTTAGTCTTGATTGTGTAACTACCTTTGTGATAATAAAATGTAAGAAGTTTGCAAGTGCCCTTTTTAGTTTAAGGGATACACTGCTTGCAGTGTTGCCAACCTCATAGAAATTGATAAAATTAATGTTTCATGTTTTATGTTTTTTTTTTGGTAAATTGGTGAGTAAAATTGTATTTTCTTAAATACCAGTAGGGGTCTGATGATATCAGTTTCACGAGTAGAGTCGTGAATGAGATTGAAACATGTAATCCGGTGAGGTATTCTTTGATTTTATAAATTATTTTGCTAATGCTTTCAATGAACGTCGAATCCTTAATACGGTCCTGTTTATTGATACTTTTGTTATAATAATTGTAAGAAGTATAAACTAATATCTACTTATAGATTAATAAAGAAGGCGTTCTCAATAATAATTTTTATTATTATATTAATGGTAGGTCAACTAACACAATTTAAGAATTTTGTATTTTTTAAATTTAAATTCTGAAACATTAATTTGATAAAGATAATGTTAATGTTAACAGAGAACAAAAATGAAGACCGTAAGAATAAAGAATAAAATTTAGAAGAAAAACTAGTAGAAATCCAGCTCAATTTACCTATTATTATAATAAAACAAGTTATTCCAAAAAAATTTGAGAAATTTATTTAAAAATTGTTTCCCACGCTTCAGCATCCTGAGAGGCAGTAATTCCTACAACTACTCACAAATACAAGCAATCAGCGACTTGTTGCATCACAAACTTTACATGAAACTCTTCTATCTGAAGGAACAGAAGCATTGTACGGCCATAAACTATTTTTTGCAGGTATTTTACTATACTCATTGATCACAATACTTAAATTTGACTATGTTTGAAAAACTAAATTGAAAATTGAGATGCATCAAAATCTGAATCAAAAATGTTTAACTAACATGATGGGAATGAATGCAGATATTTTATCTCGTATAGAAAAAAAAAACTCAAAATATATAATTTTATTACAATAAATAGAGTAAACCGAAAGGAAAAACTAACCCTTTGATCTCAAATATAGTAGTATTATTAAAGCCAACAGAATTTGAAGAGCACAATAATTTTATAAATTCCAAAAATATTTTAATCTTTGGCGGTAAATTTTAATTGAAACCATTATAAAATATTTATCCTGTCTGAAGAAAATTTGTAAGGTGCACGGCTTCGCATATATATCGGTACAATTTTCCTCATAAAAACTCGATATCTTAAAGTAAGTAGGTAACTTATCACTATTTTATTAACACGGTGTTTTCTGAATGTAATAGATAACACAAACTTACATAAATCACAATATGGTATTTATATTTGAATTGCTTAAATAAACGGAACATATTATTATTCAAAATTTTATGTTTGTATTGTATAATACAAAAAGTACAGTTAGTTTTGTTTAATGGACTATGAATCAATGGATAAAAATAATCAAAAATGATTTATGCCGTGGTTCGTATTGCACCTTAAATTATGGGCCTGATTACGACATTATTCACTATAGTTATACAGTTTATATGCATGACTGTGTCCTCTACTCTCTTAGGACTGAATATATTTTTATAATAATTAAAACATATATAGGTAATATATAACGTGCACACCTATGTATAAAGCAATTTTGAACTGTTTCCCAATTTGTAACATTAAATATTTTAAATTCAATCTTGTATTATGAATTACATGTTAACATTAAACTTCAGTAATTCTCTTTTCTGTTTCTAGGTGCAAACTAAATTCGGGTTTACAAATGATTATGGTAGGAGATAAATGAGGATTGTAGTGTGCGAAATGCGTTTTGGCGTTATCTTGATTAATGTAAAACAACTAAGTCTAATAAAATATCCAGTGTGTTTCATTCGCATTAGAATTAGAAACAACATGAAAACATTTTTTCCACAACAGAATTGAATTTTGTTTTCTAACAAGGATTCTCAAATATCTCGAAAACCATGACACTTTAACTAAACCTATTTTTTGTTTTTCTGATAGAGGGTAGTCCAACCCTTCACCAATTACCGTTTGGACCACTCATAACGGGACACCCTGTATGTCAAATCAGAATGTAAATAAGGAAAAAATTATAAATAGTGTTACCCATAAATAATAATTTGTAACCAATCAATGAAATCAATGGGGCTTTTCCATTCCTGTCGGAATATTGCCACTTCTATTGAAATCTTTACAATCTATTTCACGAGGTGGATTAATTCTCTTTTGCTACTCTTTTTACTACAACTTTTCACCACAGCGTGTGGATGTCCACTGGAAAGCCGAGCTAAGAAATTCTGTGAAGTCTGCGATTTGAACGCAGAATTTCCGCTCCGTAACTCAACTAGCCATCACATCACTCCACACCGAGGTGTATAATTTGTAACCATTATACTAGGAAATAATTTTGTTTTGCTTCTACGTTCATAATAACATTTGGATTACTGGTGATAAAAGCCTTATTATTATTAGTATTAACATAGTGGAGAGCACAATCACTGAGATTAAAGTGAAGCTTAGGTTAGGTTAAACTGCTTACTTAAAGTTGGGAAGCTAGAAATTGTTCAATGTAGATAATAATAATATTGTAATGGGTTTTCATCGGTTTTTCTATTATATCCAATTTACCATTAGTCAAATAGAGCAATTACCACAAATCACTCTATTTTATTAATTATTTACAAAATAATTATAGTTATAAATATTCTTCTGTCGATTCTAATAAATACAAAATATTAAATATAATGTTTCTTTGATTTTCTGTAGGTCAATGGGTTAATTTATATCCGTTATTTAGATTACTCACCTATACGTATACCACAAATTCGCCACACAATTTTTATCACTTATGTAGATACTGTTGTAATCTCCTGGAAGCCAAGATTATTCAAAATCATTTAGGTCGAATTAAAGATTTAAGAATTTAATTTAATTTAATTAAGAATTTAATTTAAGAATTTAAGGTTCCGACCTGAATGATAAATTTCAACTAGGCCAATGTCAAATTTTTAATAAATTGTTGTTTTTAAAATTTTTTAGACAAAATTGCCCGCGACTTCGTCCGCGTGGAATTCACTTTTTTGCGCGCAAACTTTTTTTCCTTCCGTTTCTATACTCTATTCTCTACTCCATCGGTCTCTCTCTCCTGGTATGTTGTCCACAGTTTCTCCATGCAGTCCTGTCCTGCACGCTCTCTTTCCACTCATCCACCTCTACAGCTCCCAAATCGTACCTCTCTTGTTACTCCTGGCTTCAACATTACTCTGGCCCTCCATCCTCCAACTCCCATCAGTTCCCATTTCCGGCTTCTTTCCATTCCGGTTGACGTTTCATTTCTCTCTCTCTACTCGCGCTAGAAACGACAACCCAAATCAACTTTTCGGAGGTTCTCGTTCTATCCTAACCTATCTCACACTTTTATTTATTGATTCTAAAAGTTTATTCTTTTCCTTCCTAAAGAAAATTCCATGCTTCTGGACAGTAGGACCCACCGGTTTAGGCTGTGCTTTGGAAACTTGAAGGACGTCGACAGTGGGAATCACGTTAATCCATTCGCGCGCGTCACCACTAATTAGATATTAGGTGATAAATCCCATATTTATGTATATTTTTGTTTATAAAGAAAATCCCATGCTTCTAAACGTAGACCCACCGGTTTAGGCTGTGTTTTGGAAAATTGAGGGACGTCGACAGTGGGCATCTCGTTAGTCCATTCCTGCGCGTCACCACTAATTAGATAATAGGTGATAAATCCCTTTTGGATAGGATTTTCATAAAATCCTTTCTTAGTGCTCGCCTACGTGATAACAGGAACCTCTGTGCAAAATTTCATCGCTAAGGACCCAGTCGTTTGGGCTGTGCGTTGATATATCAGTCAGTCAGTCAGTCAATCAGTCAGTCAGTCAGTCAGTCAGTCAGTCAGTCAGTTTATTATTTTATATTGTTGTGGTATTTTGACCAATTAAGAGTGACAGCAAGCAAATAAGAGAGTGGTTTGATTTTGTTTAATTTTTAATTCAGTAGTCAGTCGATATGACTAACAGGAAAGTAAGATTTGCATCAAAAACAAAAACCATCACATGTAACGAGTTATTACACATAAAACACAATCTTGAATTTATTTGTGAGATACAGAATTTTTGTAACATCCTGTACAACAACAACAGATTCCTGCAAATAAAGTGTTAATATCAGTTTGGTGCGCGAGCAATTAACAACGTTGTGTTACCTGCTAGAAAGACCATTTTGGTTACCAGCAACAAGATCCCCACCACAAAATCAAATTTTCGAAAACTGGAAAAGGGACAGAAACACGGCAGTTCCCGGGTGAAGCTCAAGTAGAGAGAAGTTCTTGGGGAGACGTCGATTGAGAAAGTGTGTAAATTTCTCGATAAAATCCCAATTAAGGAACTCAATTGCGGTTCTTTGGTACAAAAAGACCAAAGCATTAATTTACTTAATTAAACCGAAGTAAATGAATTTACGGAATTCGAATATTTGATGAAAGTTGTGTATTGCGTGCGTAATTGGATATTCGCGAATTGAATATCTGAAATAAAAGCGGATTACAGAGATTTGTACAATCTGTAAAAACTACAGGTTATGTTCACACGTGGTGGACAGGTTAAAATTGATAAATTAATTGATTGCTTACCGAAGTCTAAGTAAACACGAAGATTATTTAACCAACAGTTTTTAAAAGTTGGTTAACGAAAATTAAAGGATTGAAGCAGCACTTTTAATCACCGAATTTGGAACGCTTTCACTGGTAGCTGTGAAGACATCGATGGCTTCCGACAGAATAGGCAACCTGATGTTTACCAACTGCTTTATGGGAACACACCAGATCAAGTAGAAAGTAACAAGGTACAAGATTTGTTTTATTTTTAATTAATCTAAATTATGAATCAATGAATTGTGTTGATTTTAGATTAATTAAAGGACTTTATTGAATTTAATGATTATAATTGTTCACATGATTACACCAAATAATGAAATATCCAAATTTAGTTCCTAAAATCAGGGATTTAAATGTAATTTGGATGCTTTAATTATTACACAAAAATAACACATTGGTTTTAGACAAAATTGTTGTCCAAGTTGATTTGATGCAAATTTTTATTGATTCTTTTTGCCACTTAATAAATTATGTCTACAACAAATTGCCCTCTTATTTCGTCTACTGAATCCACTGACTCTGAGCAAGAGAAAAACTCTACTCCGATAAAACGTTAGTTTTGAGGGTTTTTCTTTTTTTGGGGTGGTTATTCTTCTAAGTAAGAATAATCATAACAATATATATAGATAGATTAATAAATTTTACTTTTTTTTGTGGTGCATTTTCTTTTGTTTTACAAATTTTGAGTTTCTAGTGCTCCGAAACTCTTTTCGACACATCCGGTATTGTTTAAAGAGGAAATTTGTCTTCGAGGTAATTTTTGATAACAAAAGCCAGCGTTTGAGAAGTGAAACTTTCATTTATTTACCTAATATTTAAATATTAGGATTTTGTACTTATAATTGGAATTTTTTACCCAGAAGTTTTAGAAAATTTAGATTTTCCGGTGATAGAAAATTTCTTCTTGATAAACACCATATTTCGTGTAGACGTACGGTCCTCCTGGCGTATTTTCTGGAAATGTACCAAAGAGAAGAAATTTTCCTTATTGTCAGGTGTGTCAGAGGGTATATTTGACTCCTAGAACTGCGAGAAAGTTCTGGAAGACGGATATCTGTTGAAATCTTTGGAAGGGAAGAATTTTGAGCTATTTCTGTACGAAGACCAGATGTTACTTTAAACATTGTGAAAAATACTGGAAAATCTATGATTCTGGGTCCACTGTTAATTTATGGTTTTGGACCAATTTTATAATCACCGATATGAGATACGACGGATGATCTACATTATAACAGATATTCGTTGATGCTCTAATTGGCATAGTTTTTGGGGAAGTGGTTTAGCTGCATCTGTTGAATGAACGGGTATAGACTAATATAAAGTTTCAACGAAGAAACATAGTTCCTTTAAATTAGATTGTGAATATAGATGTATTGCAAACTTATTAAGAAGAAGTTAAGGTCGCTAAAGCTGTTCCAATAATATAATTGGAGCTTACACAAATATTCGATAATTTAAAATTCCCAAAAGAATTCCTGTGGACAAAATTTATTATTAACCGTGTAAATAATACTTTTTAAAGAAGATAAACATTTAAATTACATACCTACTTCTAACATTGCAAACAAATTTGATATAGGCACTACTGATATTACAAAATTTCCATTAAAAATATATTTGCTCGAAACATTTTTTGTAATAATTATACAGGCTGTTTTTATTTGTTTTAAAACTTTGGTAAATAAAAAGTCTACATAAGCAAGTGTATTTTTTATATTAACCTCTTATTAACACTCATTTTCCTAAAAAGAAAACTCAAAATTTAAATATTTTTGATTTCTAATGATTTTTGAGTCATATTCAAACACAAAAGTTTTAGTAATTTAAAAATAGTACCGTTGAAATATAGCCTAGAGCCTAAAGGATGCTTGCCCAATTTTAGCTCAGAGTTGAGCGTTAAGAGGTTAAGTAAATCAAATCTTGTTCTTCACAATTAAACTCTAATCAGGCAGGATGTATATTTTATTTTTACCCTTCGTACAGACAGCATATTTTTGGAGTTTATTGTTACTCATTCAAAAATTGTAATTTTTTACAGTATTATGGAGGAATTGCATGCGAAATTTTTAACCTGCCCCCAAGGAAGAAATGTTACGCATTTAAGGCTTGTGAGCATGGTTGCGTGTTTACTTGCCTAGGTTTGTGGAATAAAACCTCAAAGTTTGACTAAACATTTTAGAAACATGCTGTTTACAGACGCTAACCATCAATAGCAAGTAACAATTTTTGATAAACTTGGATCCAAGTTTCCAAGTCCAATCCAAATCTATTCAAGCTTTCCATAGAAAGATCTAAAAGCAACAATGATAAAACAAATTAGAATGTATTTGCTAAAATCTGAATGAAGTATTAAAATGAAGGTTTAATCATTTTTTTGTATTAATCTTTTTGTAATTTTGGAAACTTTTAGTGAATTAAATTAATAACCAATTTTCTGTTGGAAAAATCTAAGTTTTTGGTAATAAATAAAGCAAAACACGCACAGCAACTTTTGATTAATTCCTAAGTATCTTTATTTAACTGTCTGAAAACTTGACTCTGATTTAGTGAAGTTCATTGTTTTTTTTTTATCAAAAATAACTTAATATTTTAAGGAGTATTACATTATAAAGGTTGGTAATTTAATTACAAAAAAAGAATAAATATAGAACATCAAATGTATGTAACCCTCAAAACTTTTTCCGTAAATCTTAAAATTAAAAAAATTTAATATAGGTTTACGTTTTCTTTTCAGTAATTTTAGATAAATTAAATTAACAAAGGAACAATTTGGGCTCGTTTAAAAAGTAATTTTGTGACCTAAGTTAGTTAAACTTGAGGACAACTCTCACAACTTTATGTTTCACTGTTAACACTGCACGTTAACACAAATTACATTTTTTGCTTTAAAACAAAGGGCAATTTTAAACTGTTCTTCATTTCCGCATTCTGATTACGATTATCTGCAGTTGAAGCTATACGAGAATTTTATGTTATTGTTGTAGATTTTCATTTTTAATTTGAAGCGGAAATTACAACACGAGGTTACAATGTAACCAATTTTGGCAAATGTTGATAAATTTGATAGAGCTCATAATAGCATGATAATTTTACTAACATGGTGATATTTTGTACATAAATATCACATTAGGTATAAATTCCATTTGAATTCTTCAAATTTTTGAATGTCCTTTGAAAGTTGGTAAATTATACAGTTTGTCTTGACTAAGAAGCATTTGAAAATAAAATTTAAAAAACAGAAATAAAGTAAATTTAGTGTTCTACTTTTGTTCACATTTGCAAGACAGATGGCTCTGCTGTAAGCGAATAATTCAGCGCTACAATAAATAATTCAGATTGAAACCAAGTGTAAAATTGGGTACGATGTCTTTATAAGCATTAAACTTGGTATTTCTAATGTTGCACTAAACTGCGGGATAGGTTGCCTGTTTTTGTTTCTAACGATGTTTTGTTATTGTTTGAGGATATCCGATAATGAAGTGTTTTTTGTCATTGAACCACTGTAGTCAAGTGTTTTGAATATTGCTTTTTGTTTTAGATATATTTTGCCATTTTTTCCTCAAATTAAATTCACTTTATATTATTTATTAACATGTTAATTCAAGCCAGTAAACACATTATTGAATTTTATTATTTTAGCATGCAACACTAACTTATGCGTTATTGTATTACTAATCAATTAGAGCTGTTTCATAGATTTATTTAAATGGAATTAATTTATTATCTATCTAAATCTCAATCGCTTTAATCTAACTGTTCTATACATGTAACGCATATTTGTAAAAAATATAAGAAGCTGAAAGCCGAGTCTTTGCTTAGAGAAGCCGAATTTTTAATAGATGAGGAATTCTTTCGCCACTGAATTGGTCTCATTGCAGAAAGATGGAAAAAATCAGAGCTAACGAAGGACAATATTTTGAATAAAATGATAATTTAAATTGTTTCAAAATAAAAGTTCACTTTTACAAAAAAAAAAACGGTATAAATACATTCAAGCTCATAATAAATGTAAATATCTACTTAATAATGTAGCGAATAAATTAACACAGTAAAATTTAAATACAATTTTATTATATTTATTATTTAATTACATTATTATGACTGCCGCATATTATATTTATTAATTTTAATAAAATAATGTAGTATATAAAAAAGCACTAATAGTTGTTGAAAGCTATAATAAAATTTGATTTGAATTTTATTATTCTAATGTAACTTAATAACTTTTAAAATATCAATTTAGAAAAGAATTTAAAAAACATCATATTTAAGTATGCATTAGCTACAATTTCTCTCTTTCAAATATAACATGTTTATGAAAATATTGTATTTTAAAGTAACTATAAAAATTAAATTCAATTCTCTGTCTGTCTGTAACCTAATAGGCAAAATTAGTAAATTGCATATTTTTAATTGTACATAACGAAATATACCTAAAAATACAGCAATTTTAACTTGATGATTTTTTCGTATTAGGAAATTCTAAATAATAGAAAAATTGTGTGGTTTAAAACAAGTACCTACCATAAAATTTCGGTTTTCCAATCTTGCTAGCCATGCAAACAGCTTGGTGTAATAGATAATAAATTGAAGCATTTAGAAATAACAAATCCTACTTGTAAGCTTTTGTACGATTATCTGTAAATAAATCCTTTGGCACGATGCACGACTGCTTTTGATAAAACTATCGGAATACTCGTGCCTATGTTGTTTAATATTACATGAAAGTAGGTTACTATAATATCTTCAAAAATACGTGTAATGCATTACACCATTACATTGTGATTAAAAATTAACAATAGTTGGTTTATTAAAAAAATAAATGAAATATTAATTAATTTTTTAACCATATTCCATATACCAAACCTTTCAGGACTACTTAGGTTGTACTAGTGATCCTCAGGAAGGATTTTTTAGTTTTTACTCTGTCCAAACCCGCAGTAATTGCTAAAATACGCGATCAAATTAGTTTTATTAATAATTTGTCACGTAAAGACACATCACAACCGGGAATCTGTCCTTTTCTCCTTAGATCAGTGACCGGGCAGCTAGACAATGGAGATGGGGTGGTTCAATAATTACCGACATTTAAATAAGGAAGTAACAAGGAACATATTCTGGAAGAGATCAAAAATCGAGAGGGCGCCACCAGCAATGACTTTCAGCGACGACTCTCCAATATCCGAAACTATTCTGTAGAAATATTCACAAGTCCCCCTGATTCACAAGTCGTCCTGTAATTAATCTTATGAAATAATACCCAAAATACTATTAAAAAATATGATAACATAATAGCAAAATTTAATGTAAGAAAGCAGAACAAATTTAGAAAAATAGAAACTAATCAAGATAAAGTAGCCTATACAGTCTTATAGTCTAATAATAATCATACCCCAGAAATATAAGCAAAATTGGAAAGTTTTACCTAATGACTAATAATTACACTTACGGCCGCTCTGAAGGCAATTACAAACACAGGCAAGGAGGATTGGACTTCCACGCACTGTGAGGGTTAGATGTAAAAATGTATTTCACTTTTTGAAACGTCTTTTCGAACATTAAATTTTCACCTGATGTACTCCTAATAATGAGCAAATCGTATAATAAAAATGGTGAAAATCGGTGTGGGCCAGTGTTGGCGGTCCCATTGTTAATTAATTCACGTAGAACGGCAAGCCGTTCGGCTAGCTTCTTATTTCTGAAAGTGATAACATTGTTAGAACTATGTTAAAAACCTTATAATTGGTACCTATAATATATTTTGCTAGTTAAGGATAAAGAGAGTTAGTAGTTTATTTATTTAAACTATTTTTACGTTTGTAACCAGATAAAATACTATCAAACTTTTATACTTCAGTGATGTTGGAAAGTTACATTAGAAAATTAGTTTTTAAAACTCTATTTAAAAAGTTTCGTATTGAAATGGTAGTATAAAATAAATTGAATTGAAGAGCAGTTGAGTGTGAACATGTAAACTTGACATATCCTCAAAGGTATATCACCACGTTCTATGTAGGTTATTTACTTTTGTTGGTATCGGAGATGATAAAGCGATACATATCAAAAACTTGGTCGCTTACATTATTTAAAAAATAAATAAAAGATCAAACAAAATTAACATCACCCCTAGTTTTTAAATTTTGTAGGACTAATCAGTATAGTTTACTGTACGAATTAAACGATTATTTCGAGTTTACTAATTAAAAATTTGAATTTACATTTTCAAGTATGTACTGTATAATGATCCTATTAAATAAACACATTTTTCACGTTTTAGGGTACGTTCAATTATGTCTCGATGTTCGTTGATTCATAGCTATGCGCACTATATCAATAATTTTGCTTCGGGATTAACGAATATTAATTTCAATTCGGTCGATAGAGGTTTAACACCTCTGCATTTTTTTATTTAATATTATATCTTACTATTATGATTAACTTGAAAATTACATACTGAGAAGTTCTAGTGTTACTTTTCATGGTCAAGATTTATGGGTTCTTGATTATCCGGGACAAGATTATCACTTGATTAGAAAATAATATAGTAAGTATTATTTTGTCGTTGACCTTATTTAATGATAAGTTGAACTTTGTTGGGGTTCAGATCTAATTAACAAATTTTTAATTATTTGCCGACGTTTCGGGCCGTTTTTATTGTTGGCCTATTTTCAAGACTTTTTTTCTCGAAATATAACTGAATAAGATTTTAAAGTTGTAGTTTGGAGTGTCAAACTTTTTAAAAATGTAATGTTGCTTGCAATGGGCAATTTATTCCATTAATAATGAAGGCAAAATATCTATTAACCATAGGCTAACTATACTACGTGAATTAACACTGAGTCAATTCGCGTAGTATGGTTGACGTATATTCTAGGCGTTTTGATGTCACACTAATGGAATAAATTTCAAAAGGTAATGATTGTAATCCAAATTAATAATGTGATTTATATATTTAAATCAAACATTTACGGATGTTAATTAATAATTAAAATATTTATAAATAATCTTAAATTTTGGTTTAAAATGCGTAATGTACTAATATTAATCTGTTTTGTTTACAGGTACGTTTAACCGATACACCGACTAAGTAGTTAAGTTATTGTTGGGTGAGTGAATTCTAAAAATAATAAAACAAGCAACGTAAATAATCGAAACTTTCTTGTTATCCTAGTTTTATTCGATTTTCGATTTAGTTTATAAATTTATTACGTAATTCAATCAAACATGATTTTTAAAAATCCATAAGTTTATTAAATCATTTCAATGTTGTGGAGCACTGATTTAAAATTTGCAATTTAAAAAAACATCTTTTCAGTTTTATTAAGTACAAAGTAATAAAAAGTGAAAATATTTCTTTTTCTTAAAAGTTTACAAAGTTGGCTTTATAAATACTTAATGAGCTTTTTCGTTCTGACAGATCAATCGCATAAAGCGTCTTCAGAATTCCTCATTTGGGTTTGTCTTTCTTTGTGGAATATCAAACTATGGAAATGTAACTTTGTGTGAATTTCCTGGTTAAATATTGTATTCTATTATTTATTATTATAATTAAATTTTAATTTTTAATTAATATTTATATAGTTATTACGAGGATAAACAAAATTTTTTTTATATAAAAGATTTTAAAAGGTAATCTTGTTTCTAAAATCCAAGTTAAAAATACCCTTGGTGCGGTTTTCAACATAAATCCAATATTTGACGAGAAAATGTAGCCTAAGTGATCTGAATCCTTAGGGTTAGAATAAAGTCCAATATGAAAGAGGTTTATTGGACAGAGCTAACGTATTTTCGTAAAATTGCAAAATGATGACAGATTTCGTGTGTTTTGTTTTATCATTTTTAAAATTTGTCATGTCCTAAAAAAGGTTATTCCTCACTATTAATTGTTATTTTTTTTAACTATAAGTGCCGGTTTTTCACTAACTTAAAATGGAATTGTAAATCATACAGATGACTCCGGAAGAAAATAAAACCCTATAATTAATTAATACATAACTTCCGGTTAAAACGACACTTCTTCCGGACACTCCAGGCGTACGAACAACAGGATCGGCTCGGTCGGTGAAATCCTTTTATTTGTATAATGTTCTACAATACAAGCACGGGCAATTTAACAGCGGATTTACATGATTTACACAATTAGTCGTGCAGAAAACAAAATAAATGCTAAAATGCAAATTAACAAATGCTTTCGTAGTTTGCTGAATATATAAAAACAAAGCTCATTTTATTGTTGTTAGTTAAACCCTTACTGGGAAAAATTAAAAAGATGGAGAAATTAGTAGGTACATCTAACTTAATTAACGGTCAAAATGAAACCTTTTAAAATAACGGAGCAACATAACGTAGTGAAATTTTTATAGTAGGTAAAAAGTTCTCGAGATTAAAAATTATTTTCATTTTTCCTTCAAATTTAATTTACGCGTTCTGTATATTTTCACAAACGTATAAGCTTTTTGTAAACATAACTACGTAGTTACATTTTAAGACGCTATCCTTATGATCAAAAGGATTCTTTGCTATCACAAAATGCATTTTTACTGGTGTAAAACTTATTAACGCTAGGTAAAAGATATTTCAATTTTGCACAGGATACCAAAGAAGTAATATATTTTAAGATGCTTGTCGTGAAGATATTTATTTAAAATTTTTGCTTGGTTAATATTTTAAAATTCTAAAATTGAAAAAAAAAATTATAATGTGAAGAACATACGACTTCCTTCCTACACTGCAAAAATTATAAATAAACAAAAATAAGCTCGTATAATCTATCTCTATGAAATGATCGATCGCTAGTAGGTTCTCAGTTTGAATTTTGATGTGAATTGCGTCTTAGAAGAGATTTAAAACTTTTGTTTTAATTGTTTTTAAGTCTTTGAATTGGAGAAATCCAAAGGTATTAGGCAATCTGGGATTCAAAGATCGAAATTCTAGTAATAAAACTAAATCCAAACGCGGGCGATCAGTTCTAAGCTGAGTTTTGGAGCAGTCGAGCGTAGTCCAGTTGTAGAATCTGCTCTAATCCCTTCTGCCGTTTAACAAATCCGATCACACTTCCGGTAACTCGTAGCACTGCGTCCGGTCGGCATTCACTGCTATCCTTAAACTCAATCACATCCACATTACTACTTTCTAAGGGAGTCCAAATAGCAACCTTTCTCACTCAATAGCGATACATCATGTCTATTACAGATATCGACTTCCCATATCTATACATTTTTATAATATAACTTCCATTCTCTATCTTTATCGAAAAGTTTAAAATATATCGCGTAAGATAGAATTTTAGAATCAAGTTTTCAAAACTTTATAATAATTATATTTAATTTGTTTTTGAAGCCTAATAAAGTATGGCACAAATGAAAATACATTTACCATTCTAAACGATGTTCAAGTATTGATCATTTTCATTATGCATACGTTTTATTGCTTCCGTTTTTATAGCTTTTATAGCTTTATAAAACTTTCTATATTTACGGCAATTAGGACTACCTATTGAAAATGTCAAACAATTTTTTTTAAATATTGTTTCTTATTTATTTTGCATGGAATTTTCTGATTAATAGTGGTTGTGATAATTTCCGAAATGTTAGTCACCAAAAAAAAGTTGTTTGTGACTTATGCATTAATTGTTAATCCTGTCTGTCTCATGAATCAGCAACTTTCTATGAGTCAGTGTTGTATCATAGTGGGATATACGTATTACGTACCCCTATGCAAGGGGGATTTGCATCAGATATGTTTAGCACAGAGCGAGGTTAAATGTGACAGCACGATTAAAGTGCCCCTTGATATTTAAATATTATATCTATATGGATAGAGTTTATTGTTCTAGAGTGACAGTTTAATCTAGAGATATTTTAATGTTTAATCTCATAAAACTTTTATTACATCGGGTGTTGCTCTTTTTATTTTCTGATAATTAAACAATTTCGTTTCTTTTTAATCAAACCGAATTATTATTTATAGACCATTAGAATCTTGAAACGTGTGATCCATTCTCGGTGTATAAAACAGAACGGGGTTGTTCAATCTCAAATGTTTTGTTCAAGTTTCTTGTTCTAGAAGATTGAAATTGTGTCTGTTTTTCAACCCAATCAAGTTTTTAGATCGATAATATTAAATTCATCAGTTTGCATCAAACCTGAAAATTGACGAAATTATAGAGATTGCTTCAAAATATTCCAACGGCACCCCTTCGAAAATTAATTTGCATTAGCTATCGACAAATACTTCCAAAATATACAACGCGTAATAAGCTTTTCAATTTAATTGGCTTTTTTGTAGTTTATGAAATTATTATACCCGGATTACAATTTAAAACTTCTCGTATCTGCACGTATCTAATTTTCTCAAATCATTTTTTGGCTGAAGCAATTTCTATACGACACATATAAATAGAAAGTATTATTTTTCCCTTATAACGTTTAAAACTAAGTAAAGAATTTTTAAAAGTATTGCTTATAATAAATACTAAGTTAAAGTGTTCCATAGTAACAAGAGAATTTATAGCATTTTCCAAATACTCGCAATGCTTTTTTGTCTTAATCGCATTCTTGTGCCTAGAGCAATTTCTCACGAGGAATATGACAGCGTAAGAGAAACTCTACCGTTCAATGTATAACAAAAAGTGTATATTTTTTCAAATCCAAAACTTATTTAAATTTTATTGACAATGTCATAAAAGGCGTTTAAGTTCTTTAACTTTAATACACAGGGAAGAATTCACATACTTATAACCCCAAATCCTAAAAAACGTGAAAGCTTAAAATTTGTTTACTATTCGTAGCTTTCCATAAAATATGATCTAATAAATTGACTTTTTTGCATTATTTGTAGCTGCACCTTAATTTTGCTCTAAGTGTGAGTCAGCTTACTTGCTTTGTTCTGTATAATCGGGAGGACTAAAGGTGCCCACAAACCAGCGTTCAAAAGCGTCACTCAGGTATGTTATAGGTGTTTGCGCACCCATGTATGCTAGTGTGTTGTCAAAAAGTCGCACGTAAGTGCGTCGATTTTGTTTTCTGGTTAGACCGGAAAACAATAACGCGCAACTCGACTCGTACATACATAAGTGTCGGTGTGTGGTGAAATATCACGGTCGTTCGCATTCATTATACAGTGTCTCGCGTGGTGTATTTTATTAGAAAATGATTGATATAATCCATTCTTAGGTAATTTCGCCAATCGTCAGGTTCTACTCGTAATTCTGCTAGAAGATTAATATGGGTATATTCTGAGCGTTTTAAAAGCCATTCCTTCTCCCATTTGGTTCGAGTTTGTCGCTGTCGAACTAATTTATTTTTTTTTTAATTTTTAATCAAAGCAGCGTACGCCGCTGCTAAGAGAATATAGTCGTCGTCACTGCTCGTCAAACTAACTTGTTTGGCAAGATAGTGTGTACGTCTGTGGGCAATCACTATTGTCATACATGTACGTCAATAATGTATGACATACCTGACTGACGCTTTTGAACGCTGGTTTGTGGGCACCTTAACGCAATGGTCTAGTCACAAGCAAATGAGCTTACCTCTGAAGGGGAAAACTGTCATGAGTAATACTTGAACATTTTGCTCACTGCTGTTTTCGTGACTTAAGGATGATAAAATGATTCACAAAATAAACATTCCGACGAAAATATTTAAAAGTAAACAATGTCCAATTACTTATTACCACTATTAGTTAAAGCTAAAAATAGGAAAAGCTTCTAATCTCCGTTTAGTAAGGCTAAAAAACGAAGTTCACTTAAAATCAAGCTATTAAAGTGAAAAGTGTACTCTTTACAGCAATGGCAAAATTTAAAGGGCACCAAAGATGAATGTTGCCGATGATTGACTAATTTAGGTGCTTCTTTCGCTGAGTCAGCAAATAGAAACTACTAAGTTGTTATTCAATCTCAAGGGGCTTATCCAGATGTATCGTTAAAAATATACTGTAAATTAGGGTTCGATACAAAATCCCGAAAACTACAAAAGTCCCAAAAGTGAAAAGTCCGCCAAGCCCAAAAATCCGCTTTCAAAAAATCCTACTACGAATAACTAAATTCGGTGACAAAACAAAGTACGAAAATTACGAGAAAACAATATCCTTGATACATAGAAAATTTTGTCTTCTGTATAAATTCTTGCAACCTATTATCCCTTATTTTGTTGATATTTTTTTTTATCCGTGGGTAGTATAATAGGCCATACAACATTAAGCTACGGTGACGTAAAGTAAATTTTTATAAAGTTTTGTAAACAATAGAATGAAAAACAAAATCAACTTAGGCAAAATTTTAAATTTGAGCCAAACGTAAAATTTTGCGAGCAAAAACTTCAAAATACCAACCGTACAAGAAAATTGTGATTGCCGCTTGAATTGCCGAAATAGTACGTTTTAATTACAAATTGAGGGTGAGTAAATTGTATTCAATTGCGGTGATTTAACCTGTACTCTATTATTATAAATCAGCGACACTTGTGCTGATGATTTTGAGTAATTCCCGAAAAGCAGATATGGGAATATTTTTAAACATATAAGTTTTGGATGTGCGACAAACGTAATTAATAAAATTGGAACCTTGTATATTCCAAATCAATTATATTTTATGATACGATAATAATAAATTGATTTGGATTAATTTCGATCTGAAAGTTTTGCATGCAAACAAAATGTATGACACAGATTTGAATAAAAAATATTTGATTTTTTTGGTTCAATCTTTGGAGATCTTTTTTTCTTCCACAATTATAAGGAACTTATTTGTCGTATTTATACTACTACAATTTGTTAAATTAATAAATACAGGAAGCTTTAATTAATTTACTGTTAATTTCTTTAATTCTGAACAAGCTGATTTATTTATTTGAGTTGATGTAATCAATTCACGAATTTATACAAGAGTCTTAATGTGGTAACATAAGAACTACTGAGCTAATTAATTATTATAGTGTATTTGGATTTGTTATCACTTTGCCCCTGTACTTGTAAATTATTAAATATATTCAAAAATAATTTTTTTCAATTTTCAAATTTTTGTCTGAGGCAAAAACGCCAAAGACAATAATATACTACGTAATCTATAATTTTGAAATATTGTTTTTGCTTTGTTTTATATTATTATTTTTATTA
The DNA here is from genome assembly GCA_958510855.1 of Rhagonycha lutea. NCBI lineage: Eukaryota > Metazoa > Arthropoda > Insecta > Coleoptera > Cantharidae > Rhagonycha > Rhagonycha lutea. Next base: position 11,838,485 of record OY294040.1, on the reverse strand, counting down.
TTTAACATTTTATTTGAACGTGCCGTCAAAATAAATAAAAATTCAGCTAAAATAACCGCACAATTTCCTTTCACGTTTTCCATGTGTTTATATTGTCAATAAAAAATCTCCTGCGCTGCACTTCGATTCTGTGTAACTGTTGTCATTACGTGAATGAAAGCGTTGAAATGAGCATAAAACTTTTATTTTAACGCACTTGAATCGAAAAAATCAAATTACCAGATAAGCAGAACCAAATTCAAACAGATGAAATTAGAGCTTAATATTTTGTGCATCCATTACCGGATATGCTGCATGTTCAATTATAATGGTGTACAGAATAAACCCAATACGATTGGATTGTTTTCATTGTACATTATTGCCAATTTTGATGGAATATAAATAATCTACTGTAATATTTATTTTTAAAATATGTTTTACTGTAATTTTGTAACTGTTGAAATTTATATTAAATATTTGTTCGGAAATTGATGTTAGTTAATCAATGTCCGGTGTTTAATATTACAAATTCTAATTGGTCTTCTGTTTACTGTTATATAGCACTGAATGGGTCACACGGATTTAGTCATACATATTTAATTAAATTGTATGCAATTAATTTGAAAACTCTTGAATATTAGCAATATTTATATTTTATTAATAAAAATTTAGAACATGGTTATAAATTAGGAATGCATGTCAAAATAAGACTTCCAATTTCGTGCTTTTTTTAAATATTTTCTACCACGATAACTTGAAATAAATTATGCAAGATTTCAGATTATTTTATTTTTATGGTGTAACTAAAGTATTATCATAATAATTATTAATGTTCCCGTATTGAGATGCAAACTATTTTTATAATCGTTTGAATCTAAAAATGCTATGTTACTCTTATTAGTTATAATAATTAAAATAATTAATTTTTATTTTCATTTAATTTTATCAGAGTACAATATTAAGTACTGTGGTTGGAGATAACTTAGAATACATCATTCAGAGCTATTCCACAAGTAGTTAAGGTAATTTGATGTCTTCATTAGGAGTTTGTCCAAAGTTTATAACTTGATTATATTATACAAATTGTTCGAATCGTATGTCAAATTCTATGATCAATCGAAATTCGTTTATTCATGTTTTATACTATTACAAATGAGGTGGTACAATAATATACGGATACTAATAAAAAATATTAAAATATAAATTTACAATTAGTAGCTACTTAGAGTGGGTATAAAGAATAATAATGGTTGAAAATTATATGACATTTTGGCGTAGCAACGTGGGGTGGAGAGTGAAAAACGTATGGCCACGGACCATTTAATTTAAAATACTGACCCTTTATATGTATATTATAAAAGAGAAAAACATGGCGCGACCAATCAGAAAAATAGATGACGAGAGTTGGCCACACTCTTTTATAGATACCCACTCTTGTAGTTACGTTAGTAATTTTTAAAATACTTTTCTGCATTTGTAATATTTTTTTTTATTACTTATTTGTTAAAGAAAAAATTACAATTAAGCGACAAAAATCACCTAACAGATTGAGATCCTGTACTGCATGTTTTGTTTTGTAGAAAAAGTAAATATAATAAATTGTAAGAAAATATAATCATTTTGAATTTTTTACAGTTACCACAGCGCCAGCCTGCTTGCGATCGATATTTCTTTGTACCTATATTGTTGAAGTTTGATTTTAATGTATTTTTTTTAAACATTATTTGAAATTGTTTATTCTATATCGAATGGTTCACGTCTGATCGAGGTTGAAATTAGTTCGATTCCAATTTGATTGCACTACAAATGGAACAATGTTGCTTAGTATTTGTTTCGTGGAGTTAACGTATTTTTGTTTATGAATATGTTGCAATAAGGCAGTAATTTCAATTTCTGAATAATCTGCAGTTAGATAGTAATATGCTTGGCTACTTCCTATTATAACGTGGCTTGAAACCATGAAGCTAGCAGCAACAGGATAATACAATTCATCATTGCGTTCGTTGAAATAGGGATAGCTTGGAAAATTTATTATGATGGGAATTGTTTTGCAGCCCGCAGTAGCCCTATTCACCTGATTTACCACCTGATGATATAAATCATATTTACAATGTGTGAGTCGTTTTGCCTTTCAAAGATTGCAAACTGTATTGTTTGATGTACTCTATTTGGTTATTCGAAAACACAATTCAATCTAATTAAAATAAACAATTCAACATACAATTCAATTTTGTATGTTCAATTTTTTATTTTCCATTTTATGTTGATTCACGATATCTTCAATTGAATATCAGTTAGCTTGAAAATTCTAGTTGTACAGCAACAAATTTTGTATTTACTTATGTGATAAATAAATAACGGAGTTCTGGATGTTTTCCACTTGTCTGAAAGTGGCTAACTAAAAAAACTAGCACTAACTTACAAGAGACCCAAACACAATTTTTCTTTTTTAAGCATTGTAACGCTTTTAATCGAGTAATAATTAATATTTACAACACTTGTTCAATTATATGTATACTGTTCCTACAGTAAGTTAATAGTGGGAAACGAATAAGTTGTTAATCTTGAAACTGCATCATTTGAACTTTTTAATTTGTTTTGCAAATGACACCCTACAAATTCTTCTGGGGCGTTGGTGTCATTTATATTTATAACTGGAGACTGGAATTTCGTTTTGGGGTTTTATAAATACTTGAAAGCATCTAGTTTAATTCCAAATGAACAACCTCTCTTTTCTGATTAGATGCAACATTCTTCATTCACCGCTCATTTAATTCTTCAATTATGCGGAATAACTTCTTCTTGTTGATGAGAAAGCGAATAGTATCTATTATAATAATTATAACTGTCGTAATATTTCTTTTCACAATATCTTCTTATATTATTAAGAAGCTTTGATTACTTCATCGTTACTAGATAATCAAATAATTACTGTTCCACTAACGTAAATTTTACCTTACCTTGTGTTGAGTCTTGCTCAAAGCAGAGAGGACAAAACTGTCACAAATCGTTAAAATCCTTTAGATCTGGAGCCACCCCTACCATGTAAATGAGACGTCAGACAGTATAGAAAAATAAAATTAAAACAAATTATTATTTATTGTAAGTTCAATATAATGCGAGGAATTTAACAAGGATCTAATTTACAATTTTATGATTAAACTGGCAGCTTTTGTTTACTTACAATCAATTTAAATAAATTAGATTAATTTAATAATTAGCGTTAACATCACCTGCAATTTACAGATTTTACTTACAAGCAGAAATGACTTGCATGAATAGATTAACGAGATTCTTAGTGGTCCACTAATCTACTAGATTTGTTTGTAAATTTTATATATTAATTTGGTTAAGTAAATGACATCTTAGTATTTTCGCTCGTACATAGTAGAATCTATAAAAATTCCAATGATTGCAGTTCAAAATATTAAAGGTTGAAAGAAATTGAATTAACAACGGCTGGCTTTAATATGAGAGAGATTCCATCAATGATCAATAACATACCTATGTAATCAGAATAACTTTGCCTGCTTTTAATAATAATTACACGATACAATAAATATTTATTTGAAACAAGAACAAATAAATGCATTAAGTTATTGATTATGATTGTTATACAAAGAAATCATGCACAAATGGTGTTTTGTTGGTCGGCTATTTTGGAAAATGCTGTAATGCAATTATACACCGAACCGTGATGGTGTATGTATGTAGAGTAGACTGTATAAAGATCCTGTATGCAAACCTGTATTTATTTATACATTTTACCCGGTACTAATTACCTGCTAATAGTCATGGCTTTACATTTGATTATAAAACACAATGTCGTTATTATATCTATCCACCTCGTTTGAACAGCTGACGTTTTTGATGTGTTTCCAAGCTGTGAATTTTCTCATGAACTTTAGGATACACTTTTTACAATTACATTATACTTTCATATTGTGGCTCTTGATATATTGGAAAAGTAAATTAGTATTGACAAAGTTTAAGCGAAAACGACTACTTTGAACTTTAAATTCAATACTTTCTGATTACTAATATTCCAAAACCAATCAACGTGTTGTTATTTTTATCAAATTTTGTTTTTATAGAAACCCCCAATTATTTGCACCATAAAAATTATACCAAATTTTAAAATTTTTTGACCTGCCTTGAAAAATAATAATTGTAAAAAGCTTGATTATGTTTTAAAGAGAAAAATAACTTTCTGTCCAAAAAACATCGAACCCTTTTCCAGAAAAGCTAGTTATTTATTTTTAGACGGTGTAACTGATATATCTTGTGATTACATTTTTATTATAGTAGAGAGAAAGGTGTGAATAAGTTTTTTTTTGTAATTTTCTTCTTATTGTTATGAAAGCCTGAAAAGGTTTTCTTTTGGTAAGAATATGCATTCTGTACTTGTTTTATTAATGAAAATTCAGATTTTCATAAGAAAAATTTAGTATAAAAGGATTTATTTGCACTTAAAGTAACAAATTAAATTTGTGTGAAGAATATTAAAATAAAAAGATTTTTATGAAACTGCATTAAAACGATAAAGCTTAATAAAAATATTTAATAATTTAATTACTTATTTTATAACTCGATAGTTTTTAAAATATCTTATTTAATAAGTTAAGAAATAGTAGGTTGACGGCTTGAATGTCCAAATTAAACGACGAAAGTATCAAATCATCCAAACAGTATTTTTATCGTTTCATCGCTCAAACAGAGCGCTGGGATATCATAAATGTATAGAAAATAAAACTACTAATATGTTTACATGTGTTCTGATAGAGTGATCAATTTTCAAATTGGCGTATGCATCCAAAGGCTAAATCCCGAACTCTTCTCTAAACCTAAACCTAATGATCGAAATCGACATTACATTTTTATGTGTGTCTAACATAGCGCATGTTATGTCGTTTTCCCCAACTACCAAAATAAGATAAAGGTAGATGTTGTGTTTAACGTATAAGTTTGTATAAGCCTGAAATTCCGAACCGATTTTCACTGATTGATAGCTTTTCATTCGTTGTTAATATAGGATATATAATATTACGCCACTATGTGACGCGCATGAATAGACTAGGTACTCGGATAACAAAACAAACGAAAATATGTTTTTTCTGAGAAACTCAAGTTTCTGTGAACCAATTTCATCCAAAATTAAATGAGCTCCAAGTCGTAAATCCATAGGGTGTAGTCATGCTAAGGTGTATAAATATTAACCATGAACGGTGACGCAGAGATTTGGTATCGTACGGCGTATAGAATGGTTGGCTCTTGATGATAGAAGTATAAACAATAATCAAGTAAATGTTGTTGTACGTATTGATCTTTGTACCATAGATACGATGCACTTATGGCTATAACATGTTAGAGAAAAAGATGTTTCCACTTTTAATATGATGGGCAGTTACCGCCCACAATTTCATTCCTTTGTTGATCACGATGCAAAGATCTTTGTGAGAAGGCAAGAATTGTTACGTTGCCATCAGTCGCGTAAAATCTTTAGATGATTTAACATTAAGTACGCTAGATCTACAAAAGGTCCTAAATAATCCGAGAGATCAACGCTTTTTAGTAGAGCTAACACGTCTAATTACTTAGTTGAAAAAAATTTACTAAAAGGTAAATAGTAAATACTATTATTTAAATTAATGTGAATGTAGGTCAAATAATTTATGGGAATTAATAGTTTAAATCTCCAGTAAAAGAAACTCTTGAATTCAATATAATCAAATTATTAATTAACCCCGTTACAGCTGCATATCAATCGCATGAATATTCTAACCTGCAAATAACAACTAGATAATACAAACTGTCAGGTGTAATTGAAGCATCGACTAAAAGCATTGGCCAGATTTTGGAAATTATTTGAATATTTTAATTTATAGTTCCAGTTGGTTATTTTGATCCGCCGAAAATACTCTAATCTAAAGTGAACCTGTCAGTAAATGATATAAATATAATTCAGAAATAAATATTGTTAACCCGAAGTTAAAAAGAAGATTTCAAACTTTAAATAAATGTAAATATTATGTAAATACAATAACCACTTTCGTTTATTTGTCCCATCCTCAATTTGTTGAAAATGTCACCCGAAATCAAGAACCGTTGAAAAGAAACCACTTCCCTGAGTGAATATACGAGTAAACATGACAAATAAGCAATCATAAACATTACCCTGGTTTTGTATGCTCACCAAAATCTGTTGTCATAGGGAAAAACGGCTTAGGTAAAAATTTAATGTTTCGAGTTAGCTATGTACTATTAGCCAGAGTACAAAAGGCATAAGTAATTTGTTGAAGTTTTGAAGATATGTAAACGGTTTTTGGTTTTTGACTAAAGTCGGGTTTAAAAGGAAATTGAACATGTTTGGTTTGGTTCTACCAAACCAACATTATATCGTCATCACTTATGAATGCCACTAACCCCAAAAAATTTAAATTGAAATTGAAATTAAAGTTGACTTTAAATGGAGGAAAAATAATATAGATATATATTTTTTAACCCGTTTTCTATATGGTCCCCAAAGCTACCCATAAACATTACATTCTAGGCAAGTAATAATTTTCTTGTTAAAGCTCATAAAGTTCATTTTAGAAATTCCAATTATAGATTTATAAAGTTATTTAAGCAAACAGAAAATTTTGATTTTCCCCAGGCGCGTCAAAATATCTCTTTGGATTGATACTACTCCAATCCCCTAAAATAGGAAGCAGGAATATTAGAAAAACGAATTTGCTTGTTATTTCTCTATTTTTGTTTTACCGGGCGTGTCATCAAGTATCTCTATTTAATTGTTTATTATTTGATCGTATTAATTCTATCGTAAAATTGTTAATCCTAAATAAATAGATACTGAAGCGTGCTTGCAAAATTGAATAATAGTTTTAAGTAGGATCTTCGTGATGTATGTTGTATGACTTCCTTAAGTTTACGGATATTGTCTGAACAGTTTTAAAGTAAACAGCTCTATTTGGGATTTACGAAAAGAACATGTTTGGAAAAAGAGGACGTCCGGTAAGTTCACATTTTTATTTTTCTCGCAAGCTGATAATAGATAAAACTTTAAAATGCTTATCTACAAGCACATGAAGCAATTTCCAACATTCATGTAAAGCTAGTAGCTCACCCGATATTGTATTCCTATTTTATTCGTTTCGTCGTATTTGATTTAGTTTGAGATACCGAAGGAAAAATCAATGTGCCGCAGGAAACCGCCAAGGAAAATGGTTTAATAACACTGATCTAGACAATAAAGCGGTGAAGCTTAATTTTCTTATTTTAAACTAGGATGGGGTGAATGTAGTAGTACTATCTGGCGAAATATGGTAACTTACTGGTTATTTTAGGTTAAGCGATATCATCTTAATGGTTCCAAGTCAAATTATTTACTACTTTATCTTACTTTTACGCGGTTTAAATCACAAAATACAATAGAGTTGATAAAGGAATGGATAATATCATTGCCGTGGAGAATGTGTATTCAATAATAATGTTGTAGTAGTTTAGATTTATATATTTTTTAAAAGCTCTTCTTTCCCTAAAGTTTCGAATAAAGTCAAGTCTACTTTAAACTGTCAATAGAGTCAATCGCTATAGATTTGGAAATTCACCGCATGTTAACAACCCCTCACTAACACTATCTGATCTCAATTTAGTCGAATCCCTTTGCAATCAACAGATGACACTCTAGAACCTTGGGGAATTATATAACGTCTTTTTATTAATCGATTTTGTTTGTATTACAGCTTGGGGGGCTGTTATTTGTTGTCAGATATCATCTTTACTTATTTTCTATAGCAAATGATATTTTAGATATGTTTCGTTACTTTTTAATATTTATCTAGGCTTGGGGGGTTTACATGGCGCTGTGCAGTAAAAATAAGCCATTTGTTAAAAATTGGAGAGGCGTTTCTAGAATTAATAGAATTAACTTGGTAGTTTTGTCTTACCTTCTGGACGTTATTTTCAGTACAGTAAGTGTTTGAATAGAATGAGTTTTCTAGAACTACAAGCATGATACAAAACAGCTTTAGTTAGTTACAAAACAAGTAGATTATACTTCCGCAAATTAAAGTTGCTTGAGTTAATGTTTATGTTGAACCTTTTACACATGAACAAATACAAAAATCATAATACATTTTAAACAAGTTATAATATTATAACAACAACAATTTTGTAAACATTATATTTGCTAGAAACAATATTTTGGCAATATAAAAACATTTTAAAATTCATTTCATCATTTATTATTCAAAAGCAAAATTGATTTTGAAATAAAATATCTCGCATAATGCGCTCGTTACAATTAAAGCGAATGAGATTTTGATCATCGCATTTTCTGCTTTAGCCAATTTTTCTTCTCAACAGTTGTAATTAAAGACAGCACGATCTCACTATATGAATGGTTCTGAGAGTCTGGAATGAAATTACTTCTATAGAATAAGTTTGTGTAAATGTGATAAAGAAGATGAATAGTTGGTTTTTAGAGCGAACGATTAAAATCTCGATACAAATAAAAGAACGTATAATAATAAGTGTGCGTAAGACTTAAATATATTGGACAGGTTGATTGATGTCTGCACTCTCAATATCTCCGAAGAGACCGTACGTGTATTTTGAAAATTAATTTGCTTAAATGAAACGCAAACAGAATTGATGATTCATGAGAATTTTAAGTGAAATATGTTACGTACAGAGCGAGTTATTGTTCTATTTATCAACATTCTTCTGTAACTTCTTCTGGAGGTGAATTAAGTTCTTTAATACCAGCCCATAAATACATATACTTTTTTAGAAAATTACGGAGAAACACGGTACACCCTAAACATGCGGATGTAATATATCTCTATCATATAATAACCAAAGTAACGTATGGTGTAACGGCCGGGTGCTGTTGTATAAAGGCCCGTAATCTCGGTTAGAAGGGACAAGAGATAGTAAGGGTGAGGTTGTTGTAATCATCCCCTGCGCTGCCAACTGGCCCGGCACTAAAAAGTTGAATGACTTTGTAACCCAGGGTTACTTGCGCCTTGCACGCACACATACTATCTTTTAACTATCCGCTATTAATTTGCCTTTACGGAAACAAACCTCTTCGTGGAGTCTTAAGGAAGTAACTTTGCGTGTTAAAATTATACCCGAGATGAACTGTACACACTACAGACTACAGAAGGCAGAAATCCCAAAGGTTAAATTCTACTTATGCACAGTGCTTGTTACACGATTGGTACTTGGACAATAATCTTGACAACTCGACAAGTGTTTGGATTCCTCTCTAGGTTACATTTTCAACTTTTATTTTATTCCATAATTTATTGGCTACATTAAGACGCTTCTTTTACAAGAAACATTACTACACTTTTTTTTCTTTCGTTTTCCATTGCAGATCGACTAAAGAGCTCCATACAAAATGTGTTACGCTTTTTAAATTTTTCTGTCATAACTCACGCATGCCAACAAGTTCATAAGCATTTTATGTATGCTGTGCAAATTTTAAGCCAAATTATTCAAATACTAAGGATGAAGCTTACACTTTTATGCACGTTATGTCTTTTATTAAAAATAAATTTTAAAATTTTTGCCACCACAATAGATATTATACAATAATCCTTTTAAGGAGCAGTTTAAATTTACATTTTTTTTTAGTTTTACCTATTTATTGAAAGGCATTATAATATTATATTATTAAAACTGTTGATTATTTCAAGTGATGGAAGCCGAACCGAATTTCAATTATCGTCCTTCTTCATACCAGCGGTTTCTAATATTTCACCCCTGATTAGGTATCTTCTTAATTGTATATTGTGCAGCTTAATATGTATAATATAATTATATTTAAAATGATGCATAATTTAAGCAACAACTCACATAGTAAGTATGCAATTTTTACTAATTATTATTATGAAAGCTTTATTGGACATACAATGAATGATTTTCTGTGTCCTTCAATTTTTGAAACATAATTTTTGTAATACTAAATCCGGTGTTTGTGAACTGCAATATTTTTCTCAATTGCTAATTAACTCTAACCTCACAATTGCGAACGGTATCGCAGAACTGCCGTTCGGCTTTCAAATACTTGATTATACATCATGAAGGAAGTGTAACCGTTTAAACGAATCAATCATATTATTCATATTGTAAAAATTTAGAGGTCGAGTTTTATATTTTAACATTGAAAATTTGATGAGGAAAATTAAGCTAAGGTTACTTTTTTCACTTTTGAATTGAAAGAGTGGGTTAGTCCACTTTTGTAACCCCAACCTTCCTTTGCTGGTTACAAATGCCACTTGTTGGGTATGATGTTAGTAGTGCGGCTGTAGGTCGCTACTGTCTGCTCTCGCTTGCCAACTATAGTCTCTGGTAAAGAATGATAAGGAGGGCGCCAGTTAGTTGCTGGACAGAAAACTAATGTGCTTCGATCCGAACTAACAGTAAAGATTTTATTGAACAACACAGCCAAGATTAATGTACACAATAAATGAGCGGGTAGCTCCAAAAACATTTGCTTATTGAATTTAGTATTCTCGACAGTACAAGGCTCGATGACCCTGTTATGATATACAAATCAGGTGTTATATCGATACTGTATTGTACACTGAACTCTGTGTACCGAGTAAATCTACTCGTATGAAAAGCAAAACTAATGGCTCTAACTGCGTTTTCGTTAAAGAATGTTCAACGAGAAAGGCGTCCTCAGTATACTGGAATTCCGCTCGTTAATCGACGGGACTAATTGGGTAAGCCCTTTGATCTGGTGCTAAAAGACAAGAAGACACATGTAAATTACTATATAAGGAGCAAACTACAGCCAGCGGATCTATAAGCGTAAGCATAAGAGATATTCAATGGCAATATACAGTATATGTATTAGAGACGGTCATTGCCTTGCAGCTAACGCAGTTGGATGCGAATGCAGGGTACCGGGTTCAAACCTGGGGAGAGTCAAACTTTCTTATGACCGAGTCTCCGTCCTTCGGAGGGCACGTTAAGCCGGCGGTCCCCCTAAGTTGACGAATTGCCACCGTTAACAAAAAGCAGGGCTATAGGCACATCTCAAGGTTAGCCTAGCAAGCTGCTACTGGATGTAAAACAACTATAGTCCAAAAATCGATATGCGGACTACTCACCAACCTGTCTAGCCAGCGTGGTGAGTTATGGCAAAAACCTACATTACTGGAGAGGCCTATGGTTCAGGAGTGGACTATGGTCTAGGAGTGGACTAGGATGGGCTGAAGAAGAAGATACAGTATTATAATATAAATAACAAGAGTCGAAGATACCACACGTATGAGATAATCATTCCACTGTGAACGTGCGTCTAAACGGAAATCACCAGAGTGTTGCGACTAGAGGTGAATTGTCAGACTTGCGTTTCCACGGTAGTTGGTCAATGAAATAAACGTATAATGGAGCTCCTCAATGAGAACTAAAAAGGTGGAATCGTCCCAAAATGACTCAAATATATCCGCGTAATTCTCCTCGAATGCGACACAATCAGCAAGTATCGAACGCACCAGCCAAATATTTGACTTCATAAGAAAATGGTGCAGTACAACATGTATGGTTTATCAAATTTCATCAAAAATCCACGGTTTAGGGCGGGTTGTACCAACGTCGCGTCGGTAAACCTAGTTCAACTTTGAACTCAGTTCAATTTATCATCAACCAATCAACATGGTCAAAAACCTCGTATTTAACCATGTTGATTGGTTGAACTAAGTTCAAAGTTGAGCAAGGTTTAACCGGCGTTGGTACAACCCACCCTTAACCGGCTAAAATGAATCGGAAAAACGCACAAAGTAACTACGGATATTGAACAACTAATATACGTCATGTTTACTATCGAAAAATGCAATTTACTTTGCAATTATTTACACCGCTCTTACAATTTGCGTGTGATCTCAGACGCCATGACAGAATCAAGTCTCTGTTTTTTGTACCACACAAACCTGGGCAAACTTAAATATTTCTGGTTTTTAACTAAAATTCCGTAGAATTTTGTTATTGTATAGGAGGAGTCAACGGTAAAAGGACGTAAAATTTATCAATATAAATTATACAAGGCTAAATTTACGCTTAGCCAGGAAAATCGCCTACGTATAAAGAAGATATGGCACTAAGAAGAAGAAGAAATTTACGTAGGTAAAAGTGGTTGCATAGAGCCACAGGCGTAACTTATACCATAAGGGATATAAAATTGACAGTAGCGTGCTATTACCACGTTACACTTTGGAGCTCAGAACTTCAATAATTTTAATTATAATTGACCAACAATCGTGGGTTGGTGATTATATTTCTGAATTGCTATGACGAAGACATGGGATGTAACGTTGATCAAGCATTGAAATTTCCTGACCTCTAAGAATCAGGAAAATATCAAATAACTATGACCTACAATTTGGTCACATTCCCCCTGACTGAGACCGAAAGCCGAACAAATGAATTAAGTAATCGCGCACTAGACTGCTACGCACAATTACATAATGACAGGTAATTTTATTATAATATAAAATGCAAGGTTGATTTTGCAAGCAATGTGACTGAGAAAACACTGTAGGTATTTTATAATTATTATGAATTATTGTGAATTCATTTTTTTACGCTTATACTGGACACAATAAATTTAGTTTTAATTTTTTATCTAGTTCCAACCAAAGTTTTTTTGTTGAACTGAATAATTTTATAAACATACTAAAAGCACCAAGAAAAAATTGAAATTAATTTAAATATTTACATTTATTTCAGCGTTTATTTAAGTTTTTTCATACAATTCATAAATTGCGTTTGTAAAATTTAAATTACTAAATTGACCTTTATAAATTAAGTAATGCTAAAAATCCTTACCTCAGGAAGAGCTGGATTTCAGCTTAGATACTTATTATCCAACTTTAACTAATAAGTAGATTACTTCCTAAGCAGATTATCTTTTCGGAAAAAGTATCTATAGGTTATAACCTACTTTAAATTTTGAAATAACTTTAATGTAACTTAAGCTATACTGAAGGAACTGGATCGTTTTTGATGTAATAAGCAATTTTAGAAGTTGTATATGTGGAATTCAGAAGAAGTAAAAATTATCGTAAATAAAAGGTAATCAAACATTCGACCGAATTGGGTTGTTACAAAAGTTTTTCCTCAAGGGCTCCCACGTTGAAGCTACACATTCATGTGATTTCCCTTCACGCCATTTCACGTTTATTTAATTTCAATTTATTTAGTCTATTTTTAGTTTTCTAATATTCATTCAGTCTAATGAATTTTGCTTTTAATTCAAGAACTTATATTAAGTTTTCACTTATGCCAGTTTCCTTCTAGTTCTTCAACATTTTTCCATTATCAGGTTCTTAAAATCTTAAACTTTCTTAACTGCACTTCTACATTAATGGTAGGTATTAATGAAACATTTTCAACTTTAGTATTGAATTCAACTTTACTTTTACATCCTTATTTACATTTCATTTTTACAAAAAAAAAGTTAATATCATCTCTTTTGATTTCCCCTGTGCGCCTGCGCTCCAGCCACAGTTCTATTTATTTCGTGTTACTTTTCGACTATGCAGTGTATTCCACTAATTCCGTTCCAATTTATCACACTTTAAACCTTGCTAATATAATAATTAATTTATTATTTTTTTATTCTATAAATTTTCAATAATTTTTTCTTTAAATAAAAAAAATATTAAGTAAACCTTATTAACTCTGTAGGTATATCATTTTTATATGTAAATATCGGTTGCAATTCTATTCATCCAAATATAAACTAAAAATAGTAACAATTTAGGAAGTTGGAAAATTAAATGAAAATTTCCTTAGAAATTATTTTTAATGTATTAATATTGTTGCTATTTTATTATTTCAAATTACTTCAAATAATACGAAACTTCAAGTCAAGCTTAGTAGCGGCAATTAGTTTAGTGGAAAGTAATGGACTTGATGGTAGGTATCAAGATTAAATAGATTGTTATCGTGGCTATACGTATTAGCTATCTAACAAATCGAAAACAAGCGAAAATTTAACAAAATGTTCCAACTAACTAAATAATAATCAAAATTACGAATTGCTTCTAGTATATCATCTGACTAATCACTAAACTATCGAAATTATAATTACGATAAATTAATTTTAAGAAATAGAAATACAAATTGAGTTTACTCTACCAATGGAAAACTTAACACCAACTAACCAACGAACTTGGCCAAAGGAAAATTCGTAATTTTAAAAAGTACTTTTGTCAATTGAGGTATCCGAATAGTGCACCAAAAGTTGATTTTACTTCAAAATTGTCCTGCTTTGAAATAGACCCTGGGTGGACATTTTTTTCAATCGGGCGAAATATATACATATCTCTGAACTCTGCGATAACAATAATTTGCAACACATTCACGATGAGCGCAAAAATATTTTTATTTGAATTGGGTTACCAGGAAAAAAAAAAGTAATAAATTCTACATGATTTGGTCATAAAAATAATTGCTTCGTGAATTATCTTCTTCGCAATGATGCATTCATATGAAGTACCTCTCAGTTGAAATGGTATGAAACTTTCCTTATAAACGACTAAAATAATACATAAGAGGCAAGAAATTCTAACAAATAATGAGGGATAATTTGGAATATTATAACATGCGTTTGAAAAGTTTGTTAAAATTCGAACACTTCATCAGTAGCTAAATTAAATTATTAATAGCCAAACTTTTGAAACTATACGCATGACTTTTAATAATTTATGATTATATCGTAACATGAATCCTTTAAAGTTATGTTTTACAACCCTTAAAATAACAGATAAAAATTATTTATTGTAAACCCACTAAAATTCTGAATGTTAAAATATTTTTCATATCTTTCCACTAGCAAAGGCAAAGCTTTTCCAACGGAATATAACGCGTTACGATCGCTATTTACATTTACTCTTTGAAGCAGCTTATCAAAGGTGTAATATTATTATGTGAAAAGTATTAAAGTGAAATTTGATTTTAAAATAATTAAATCATGTGAAAAATATGTGAGAATTAGTTTTTATGTGATGCAGGGTTTCAGATGAAGGAAGTGTAATAAAAATAAAATTTTATCACGTTAGTGTCGCAACGTACACCAAATTCCTATGGGAGGAAATTAAGCGAACGATGACAACCTGGAATTAAAAGTTTTATTTTTAAAAACAAAAGTTAAATATTTAAATTAACGGAGACACATACATTCACTTGTAAAATTATGTCACTATAAATTGTCGGTGTTTTAAATTTTATACCGTATTACTTAATCAGCATTTTAAAAACATGAAAAAGGAACTTGGAGTATAAATTTTTTTATTGTTTTTATATGCCCGGTAACTTTTTAATTTTTTGAGAATTTCAGAAGGTTTTATTTAATTTTCCTATTTAAAATATAAGTTAATTAGATTTTGTAATTTAATTTCATTTCAACAGATTGCATTCATTTTGCTGTGATTCTAGTTTTGATTTACCATGAGTTACACAATTTCTGATACACTTTTATAAATTCCGCAAAGAGTGGAAGCCGTCAGAATATCAAGACATATAATATTCAATTTACAAAGAGACGCTGGGAAGTATTATATTTAAGGTGCACAGAAAGGGTAAGGATTGCCCTGCTTACAAATTGAGGCATCCTCGAGTCTCTTTCTACTGTGACCTAGCATGACGTTACACGTGACAAGCATACAAACGATGTTTGAGTAAAATGTTGTTACTGTTGTCCCCTCAGATGAAAATTAGGCTCTGTTTGCTTTCAGCGATTGTTTTGCTTTTATTAACAAATGCATGATAAGAAATATCATTCAGACATTTTGAATCTTTGTTCCCTTAATGTGTTTCGCAAGTAATTGCATTCACACATTAAGGAACTAAGATAACAAGATTACTTACATTATAATTTTCAGAATGCACAGCTAAGTAAGTTTACTCACTTATGCAAGTTGCTGTTGATGCACATTACAACTTTATAAGCACCCATATTATTATGAAGCTTCAAACTAAACTCGAATATAATTTAAATTTAACAATTTAGGGAATCTCAAATATATACATAGAATAATAATTTTGTTGCTTCGACAATAATAATTTAAGATTGTCACATTGACAACTAAGCTTTCAGCTATATTATGGAAAAACCACCATTATTATTCTATGTAAAAGTAAAAAACTTTAATTTAAGTGATCCAGTTGTCTCGCATATACTTTTAAATAACTATAATGTTTAAATACATTTATTTGGTAATATTATGTAGGAATCTGCTGTTCACGAATCACGATAATACAATCAAATGTCTATAAACAATAAATATAACAATAATATACATCTGTTTGTTTAATACAAATTAAATGGACTACCATCAGTTGAAAGGAAAAAGCGAAGAAAAACTGCCACAAGTTAGTCCTTCCAAGGATCGGGCGATTGCATTATCTACCTTTGAATTAAAGGTTTGTCGCACAATAAAATAACCACACTGCTATGTTATGTAATGTAATTTTACGGGGGTTTTATGTATTTAAATCACATATTTCACTCCTACATTGTTAACAATAATTAAATTTTATTTTGAAACTCCATTTAAATTAATTTTATTCGAAGTACTCTTCTCTAGTATTCTTCTCTAAAAATTAATGTTGAAACGACTTCAAAATGTGACTCGAATCAGCACATTTTCGGCATGAAAGAGCTTTATAATATTGTGTAAATTTAAAATAAATTTAAAGAGCACCTAAAAAAATAAAGAGGTGGATTTCGAACTGTAAGGTTGGTGGATTCGACCAAAAATTATTGATGCTGTGGTTCGAATTCCACGTTAAAATGTAGCTTCCTTGTCGTCTCCGTTTATCCTGAATCTAAAATGGTTTATGCGTAAATTAAATTGAATAACTTGCGTAATAAAACACACTTTGAAAGTTAGCTGTTCCAAATTATCCTCGGAAAAGTTTAATGAACATGTTTTTACATTCTCTTGAAGAGGAAGTGGTAGTATCTAAAAGTTTAAAGAATTTTTTTCGACTTCAAAATAGTTAGCATAATCTTAATTAGAAAGGTAAGGAAATTTCAAATTGCGGCAAATGAATAAACTAAAGTGGGGTTCTAGCATAATATGAAGCTTTCTGGTGAAATGGATGGAAGAGAAAGTTCGAAAAAGGTGGGACTCGCTAAGAACTACACAGTATTTTGAAATCAAACTAACTTACCTGTAAGTGAAGTTCGATTATAATTATATGAAAGTCTCGTTCGAGATGATTACATGTGTAGTACCGCTACTTGCCACTAGTCTTACCACAAATTTTAGAGTAACTATTTCTTTATTTAAAAATACCCTCACTGTATCTATACGCCATCTATCGTATACTCTTCATTTAGTTTAAAGTTATACAATTATTTGTACAGTAAATAAACAAAACAAAACTTACGCTTTTATTCGTTTATATTAAACCTGGGTAGGGATCATTACAGGAGTAATAGGGTGGGTTGTAATCATCTCGAACGAGACTTTCATATAATTATAATCGAACTTCACTTACAGGTAAGTTAGTTTGATTTCAAATTATATTTCAAGTCTCGTTCTTCGAGATTACATGTGTAGATGTTTAGAGATGATAAGTTTTCCTATCTTTTGTTTATTAAATCTTTTTTTTTTTTTTTTTTTTTTATATTGTATTGTCACCCAGCACTGATCTTTAAAGGTTTCCTTGCCCATCTTAATTTCTCTTTTGTAAAACTTGGAAAACACTTGGGATTTTTTGGATCATCCTGCTGGATCCTTAATTACATTTACATCAAATCCCTTTAAATCTGCCATAGATGTTGCCGCATGTCTGGTACTATGAGCCGTGAATTGTTTATTTATTTATTTTTTTTTTTTTAAGTTATGAGTAAGTAATCAATCTTTCCCCGAATTTCTTTGTTATTTGAATGTAATGTAACAATACTCTGGTGAAACATGCGGTCTTCCTATTGACCAAATATGGAATGGTGAATGCTGGTTGGGGATTTCCAACTCTAGATGTCTTTATATGATCCGTTATCTTAATCGTCACCTTTTCACTAGATATTAATATGTTTTCCAGTTTAATGAAGGATAACGTCTGAACTCGATGAGCCGTTGTTAATGCTAAGAGACAGACTAACTTGAACGTAAGTTCCTTCAACTATAATTTTTCCCTTGGTTCGAGAGATTCTGCGCATGTTAGCAGGGTCTCTGTGTTCCCAAAGAACTCATATTTGGGCTTTATGGGTCTCATTTTAAAAACACCTTTAAGGAATCGCCGATCTTTCCGGGTTTAACGTGAAAAGATAAGAACTTTAACACCTTGTTGACATTCGATTCTAAGGGATCAGTCTGGGTCTTCAAGCAATAGTTCCACCAGTTCTTTAACGCCGAGTTATATTGTTTGATGGTGGAATCTGTTAAGGAAGCTGTTAAGATCTCGAAGGCTTCTTCTGGAAGTTGTTTTCTTCAGTAAGCCTTCCAGAGAGCCTCCCTGCAACCAGGGAAAACTGAGCACTTAGGGGATGTTTCAATAACCTGCCTGGAGAAACAAGTAAATTAGGTGATGCGGAAAAGTTTGAGGTTTATCTAAGGGCAGTTCTGTAAATATAGGATACCCAGGTTGTGTGGGCCAATAGGGAACGATCAGTATTCCTTCCTAATTGTTCTTGTGATAAGCGAAAAAGGTGGAAATGCATAGAAGCCAGAATATTAATCCAATCTAATGTAAATGCGTCTATGCAAAGAGTATCAGGATCTCTCTTCCACGCACAGGAACTTATTTACATTGGCCTTTGCATGCGTCGCAAAAGGTCAATGTTGGATATACCCCACCGTCCTGTAACTTTTTTTTTTTTTTTTTTTTTAAGGATTATCACTTATCTCTCATTCCGTATCGATGTTTGTCTTTCTTGATTCTCCATTCGCATCAATGTTTTCCCTCGATGGGATATTTGATGCGAATATGTTTTTCGCCAATTGTTAGCTCCGCAAATTGTACCCCAAAACATTTTGTTTTGTAGTGATAGCCTTGGTATTGTCTATCCTTAGCAATAATTCACAACTCACGTAATCTTTTGCCGCTAAGAATGCGGCTATTATCTCGAGTTGATTAATGTGTAGCTTTCTTTCTAACCTTGTCTGAAAACCATGTATATTTTTCCCATTTGCATGCGCCCCCCCCAACCAGTCAAGAGGCGTCTGAAAAAATTTCTAGCTTAAATTTAACTGATCTAATTGGGCATGATGCTCTAGGAAGTCTGAGCATCGACCACGATAATTCCTCCTTTACTTTATTGCTAATCGACATTTGTTTGTTAAAATCATTCATAATTAAAGCCTTTAATTTTGCTGTCTCTAGGATCTTTGTATATAACATACCATAATATGCAACTCCGGGACAGGCTGCTCAACTACCTATCGAACCTGCAAATTCTCTAATTTGACAAGTGTTCCCGAGCAAAAATTTTTGCCTGGTCTCTTGTAGTTTAACTTTCTTTTCTCCCGTCAGGTCTAATGTCATGTTCAAGGAGTTTATTACAACCCTGAGATATTTACAAGATGTTTCAGGTGTTTGCGAACTTTTATCTTTATTAATTTAATTCCTAACCTTACAAGAATCTCTCTTGTCTTTTTGACATTGATTAAACAACCAGTGAAGGAGGAACCTATACATAAAAAATCGTCCAGATATACTGTTGAAATTAGGCATTGTTTTCTTAAACAATGTAATATTGGTTTTAATAATTTTGTGAAAACCTGTGGACTTGTGTAAAGGCCGAAAAGTATAGACATATACATTCAAAAGTTTTTTCTTTAAATTTAAATCTTAAAAATCTTCTGTTTGATTGTTTTAATGGTACCATAAAATATGTATCCTTTACAGGTCTAAGTTACACATAACGAGCCCTTGTTAAAGTTGAGCGTAAATCTTCTAGTTTGAAATGAGAGATCTGTTTGCTGATCTCTAACTTTACTAGTACTTCACCTACGTCAGAGAATTCTATCTCCTTTGACCAACTTAATGATTTAGGAGGAGGAGAAATAAAAGGCATCTCGTACCCTCTACCCCAGTTTAAAATGCAACTGTCAGTGGTAATTTTTCCCACTTGTGGATAGAATTAACCAAGCGACCCGCCACTAATTTTTGTTCTGCAATAAAAAGTTTTTCTCTTTTTATGCCTGACTCCTTTAACATAGCTCTGACCTCTTCAAGAGTTTCGGAGCTTCAAGGTGACGTTTCATTCTCGAGGGTATTTATTTACGAGTATCTCCTTACTCTCTTTAGGGAGTCCTTTCGTAATCCAAGTGGACCGACTAAACTCTGATGCAAGTCCACACCCTTCTTATATTCTACTGTGGGGTCCGCACCAAGTACCGTATCCACCTCCTCGTCGAAGGTATATTCTCTAATGACTGATGTACTGTCACTGGTTTCCTCCACCATGTCGACCTCCTTTTTAAGATTAACTGAAGGTGAAAGGTGATGTTGGTTCATCTTTGTTTTGTGAACTATTTTGATTTCCATCTGAAAAATCACGATGGTTATCAAATGGCACTAGAGATTATTGCCTCCTACGTGCAAATTTTACTAGCCCAAATGCGCGTACATGACTCATACTTATTGAGAACATGACGCCACACCCATGTTAAATTTTTAAAGGTTTCTTGTTTTGTGAACTATTTTGATTTCCATCTGAAAAATCACGATGGTTATCAAATGGCACTAGAGATTATTGCCTCCTACGTGCAAATTTTACTAGCCCAAATGCGCGTACATGACTCATACTTATTGAGAACATGACGCCGCACCCATGTTAAATTTTTAAAGTTTTCTTTGTTTTGTGAACTATTTTGATTTCCATCTGAAAAATCACGATGGTTATCAAATGGCACTAGATTATTGCCTCCTACGTGCAAATTTTACTAGCCCAAATGCGCGTACATGACTCATACTTATTGAGAACATGACGCCGCACCCATGTTAAATTTTTAAAGTTTTCTTTGTTTTGTGAACTATTTTGATTTCCATCTGAAAAATCACGATGGTTATCAAATGGCACTAGAGATTATTGCCTCCTACGTGCAAATTTTACTAGCCCAAATGCGCGTACATGACTCATACTTATTGAGAACATGACGCCACACCCATGTTAAATTTTTAAAGTTTTCTTTGTTTTGTGAACTATTTTGATTTCCATCTGAAAAATCACGATGGTTATCAAATGGCACTAGAGATTATTGCCTCCTACGTGCAAATTTTACTAGCCCAAATGCGCGTACATGACTCATACTTATTGAGAACATGACGCCACACCCATGTTAAATTTTTAAAGTTTTCTTTGTTTTGTGAACTATTTTGATTTCCATCTGAAAAATCACGATGGTTATCAAATGGCACTAGAGATTATTGCCTCCTACGTGCAAATTTTACTAGCCCAAATGCGCGTACATGACTCATACTTATTGAGAACATGACGCCACAACCATGTTAAGTTTAAGATTTACTTTATTTCTCTTGGAGAAATAAATGATTAATATCAGTAACATTATTAACTTGTTGTAAACTATTTTGATTTCCATCTTAAAAATCACGATGTTTATCAATCGCACTAAGTGATTATTGCCTCCTACGTGCAAATTTTACTAGCCCAAATTGCGCATACATGACTCATACTCAGTATTATAAAAAGCCCATTCAAAACATTTCCCGGCCCGGGCGGCAAAACTTCTAGCTACGCCACTGCTCATACTTATTGAGAACATGATGTCACGCCCATGTTAATATTTAATTAATTTATTTCTCTTCGAGAAAAAAAGCTTAATAATCAGTAAATTTTTACCTGTTCTGTTTTCTTTTGTTTCATTATGATGAAAATTGTTTTAATAATATAATGATGTTTTAATATAAAACATATTTCCTAACCTAGCAACCTTGATGTAATTCATCGTCCTATAAGACATATTTTCTAACCTTTCTTGCTTTCTTCCCATTGAAATTAGAATATATCTTAATTTATTATAATGTTAAGATAATTATTAAACTTTTATCCACTTTTTATTTGACTAATTAAAATTTTCCGATGTGGTAAAACTAGCACAAAAAACGTAATGAAGAGTATACGATAGATGGCGTATAGATACAGTGAGGGTATTTTTAAATAAAGAAATAGTTACTCTAAAATTTGTGGTAAGACTAGTGGCAAGTAGCGGTACTACACATGTAATCTCGAAGAACGAGACTTGAAATATAATTTGGATGGTGATTGTTATTTTTATTATTATTACGAATGTACTTGAGATTCAGTATATATTTTATGTTCGCATTTGGAAGTTTTGAATTCGAAGCATCTTCGTTTGAAAAGGCCGATTTGTTTTTAACGTTGCTCGGCAAAACTCATGAATTATTGTTTCGTGTTTTGTAACTTAACAAAATAAAATATACGGGAGAGAAATAAAACAGGGATTATTTAATTTAAAACTGAAAGGTTAGCAATTTGGATTATGAACAAATTTAAATTTTAATGTTTTGTTGAATTAATTGCGGTTAACGAAATTTAATTTAATATTTACAGTCTTCAATAAGTGCGTAATTCAATTTATTACAGAATAAAAGCTCTGAAATTAACGTGTGCTTTCCCAATCAAATTTGATTTATGATGTACGGTTAGATTATTTGATGTATGATAGATATGGCATTTGTAAAATAATGCAACATAGGAAATTTTGTAAATTTGATGTTGTTCACTATAAATTATTGCTATTTTTTTTTATTATCTCTTTTGCGAGAAACATTTTTTTTGTTAAATAATTCAACAATTACCGCGTTAATAATTATGGAAGTTCTTTTTTTAGATGTTAGGCTCTCTCAATTAAGTGATTTATGTTCTCCTTTGGGACGGTAAATCATGATGGTGGCTATAATTTACGTAATCTGATGATATTGACACCAAATTAATATCATGTTTGCAGTACGTTTTGATAAACGATTCTAAAATGGATGTGGACTTTATGAATATTGGTGATTTTAATTATGTCTGCAATTATTTATAAATTTTGTTTGTGCGAATGACAATTATTATTACTGGTGGCCACTGAACTCAATTTAAAGGCAGCTTTTTTTTGGTGGTATTAATTTTGCATGTTCACAAATTACGAAGCATACTTGATAAGCGATTAAATTTTGTATACCTACCACATTTAGAAAGTGTATAAGCATGTAAATACCGTTCTTAAGCTTTAGGCCCATGAAGCTCGCATTAGCATATCTTTGCGGAGTTTGAGCAGGTTCCGCTTCGTTGAAGATAGATTGTAGCACACAATTCGATTTTAACTTACATGCTTCGCTATTTAACATTGCTTTTGAAAATAGCATAGCAATAGTCCATTTCAAATTGTTACAATTGCAAAATTAATATTGTATACATTTGTATAAGTAATTCAAAGAATCCTCATATTTTTATATTCTTTGCAAAACTCATTGGGCCATTTGAAAATTTCTAAAGATTTATAGTTGCTATATCGATACATATTTAAAACGCCTGCAGTAAAATTACGTATTTGTATGGTGTTCGCGTCTAGTACAGCTGGTACCACTGCAAACGTATCTTAATATTTGGTCATATTTATTTAATAAAAGCTTTTAGCAGGAGTGTATAAATTAAATTTAACCGTTAAACTTGACATATAGGACAAACAGGATAATAACAGTTGACAAATTACGAACTGTTAGAGTGAACACATTGCGCATTATCCGATGTAAATCAAATAATCTACAGGAAACTAATCTTCTTTACAAGGGTCTCCATTGAATACTTAATTAAAAATTAATACATCTTTAAGGTTTCCTATGCTACTATATCGTCAGAATTTTTTAGAATAGCGCCCGGAATTTTATAAACCTACCTGTAAACTCATGCAAATGGAATGTCGAATAAATATATTAAAAAATTTTTTTATATTATTGAAATCTCATTTCTTACGAAAAAAATGCTCTTTGAAATACTTTCAATTAAATACATTACAAAATTTTAAATATTATTGTAATTTGCACGATTAATAAGTTGATAGATACATGCAACAAAACAATTTGGAGACCTCTTGGAGGAGGTGTGGGACAACCAATGCGACTGTATATAAGAATAGAGGATTAGCGAAATTTAGCAAAGTTTGGTTTTTAGTTGACAACATTAAACTTAAAAGTACGAAAAGATAGCAATGCAAATGCGTATTTTGTATTCAAGATCAAGATAAATGTAAAGCCTCCGATCCAATCTGTTCTTCAATGCATACATCTGTATAACTGATTTGGAAAACCGTATCGCTTTGTTCACTTGAGTCAGAATTCTCGGTCATAAGTTAGTGCAGCTTCGTAGACTCCATTTATATTCTGCCTCGTTTAACTTTTTGCTCTTTCAGTGTTTTAAGGAAAATTTTTGAAAGCTTTAAATTTTAAATTATGAAGGATTTGTAAAATGTAAAATTTGCCTTCTTGCCGCTGAAGAATTACTATTCAGACGTGTTATAAATAAGTTATTAAGTGAAACGGTTTTACAATAAATATAAAATGGAAACTTTTTTAAATTAAAATAAAGTAGTCGTTCTTAAAGAATTATCTAAATATAAATAACCTTCCTAGCGTCAAGGCATTAATCAATCTCGAAGAAAAAGAAGTATAAGAAATCTGACGAGTATAGCCATGAATAGACGCGTCGGAGCGGAAATATAGATAAAGAATAAATAAAGACGAAATAAATGCGAAATAACATGAAAACTCGACAAAAGTACGTATTTTGTTAAAATTAATTTGCTTTTCACCAAGAAAATCTGATTTGTTAATTGTGTAGAATCTTAATTATTATGGGTGGAAAATGAAAGGTAAGCTACGACTATACCTATATATCATTGTTACAGTTTAGTAAGATTGTGGTGAATGTTAAAATAGGTAGGGACTATAAAGTCTAGTTAGTATTCCCAATAAGACCGCAACCTTCATCCTACATACTTCACTTTAACACTGCTAAGGGATAGCGCTGTTGTTTTACTCGCCACTGATTGGATAACAACTAATCCCAGTTAATTGAAAGAGGACTAGATTGATCATTTCTGATCTCACCTCTGACATCCCTATGCAACCACATTGAAGATTAAAGGTCATTCCTTTCTTATTTTCCAACTTGTCTAAAAAATGTTAATACAAAAAGTTGTGGAAAGTATTTTAATTAATCAAAACAAAAATCCGTCCAAAAAAGATAAATATTTGTTAGCATTTTTGAAAGCATTATTTAGTATCTTGACTTTTACTTGGCTGTTACATTACTTGTTAATATTGTTTATATTAATATGAAATAAACTTCAAATGTTACTTTACCATACATTTCAAAGCAAGTATTTCCTTTCTCAAAATTGTTTTATATATAAAAATAAAGAGAGAATTTAAAGTATTTGGTTATGTAACATTCAAAATTACAACAGTTTTGTTGCAGGTAATTTGTAAGTTTATCATATAATTTTGATTATTTATAATATGAAACAAACTTTTCACTAAATAGTTGTCAATTAAAACTATTCCAACGTTTTTGCTGAAGATCAATAATATCTTCCCATTGCAAATCGGGATATATTAACGATAGCTTAGCCAAAATTTCAAAACCGATAATTTAAATTTTTGAAACATTAGTCATTGTCTATAAATATTGTCGATATTCTGGACACGTACCTATTAAATCGGCACAGTTAGGCCTATCAACCGAGTGGAGGAGAAAATGTGAAATGAAAATAAACCATTATTTCCATTGATCCGTCGTGCTCTTACTAACGTACACATTTCTCATTTAAACTTATATTATGCAATCCTATTGGGCGAAATGTTTCTAATAGTTTAGTATAATTAAATTAACTTGTTATTAATTTGTTATAATACACACGTCTAAATGTTGCTACCGTTTGCGCTCGTCCCCGTCGATTGGTTAAGCTGAAAGAATGGGAGGTAGCTTTCTAAATAGTTATTAAAGTGGTTGGAAGTAACATTCAAATGTTAATAAAAATGTTCTCATGAAAATTTGGTTTACGGAAAACTGAAGGGAGTAGATTAGAAAATCCATTAACTTCGTTTGAATATTAATTTAGATCGATTTTTCCACTAGTTCTTAAAATGCAGAAACAAGGTCAGTGGATTCATGGTAAATAATTAAAATTTAAGTATAGTATGTACGAGTAGATCGTATTAATTTGTGTTATGTTAGTCGAATATCTAAGCAACATGTTGAAGGTGCAAATTACATGAATATAGATAAAAAGAAAAAAAAAGAAAAGAAAAAAATAGAACTCTATTAACTTTTTAACTTGTGAAATGAATAATAACATAAATTAATTATTTATCAAATTTAATGGTAAATAGCTCAGGGTTATGTACATACAATAATTAATTTTTATAAAGTTTAATTTAATTTATTAAAATATCTCTAAATTCCTTTAAATTGTGATCACTGAAATTGTATGCCAAAATGGCCGATTTGTTATAAATAACTGTTTATAGCGCGGTTGTGTTTACATTACCCAGTAATGTTGTTGATTGTTCAACTGTTATTATATGCATCAATGAACGTATACTGAAAGGTACACTAACTTGTAGGTGGTTTTACCTAGCTATTGTAGTGTACTTGAAGGAAGAGATTAGTATAATGCTAAAATTAAGGACAGAAAATATTATATTGGAATTTTAATGTTTTTAAATAAAATAACTTGAATTGTTACTAAAATTCATTTAAAATTTTCATTATGTGTTCGAAAAATGTAATTTAAAATATTCTAAAATTAAAAAGTAATTAAATCCTGCAACTCCAAAATTATTTTAAAATTCACTGAAAACAATCAATAGAAAAATATTAATTATTTGCTTAAAAATGTTTTAAAATTAATTCGCTAAATACTTAAACTTCTCGTCACATTGAAAATTTTATAAATTTTAAAATTAAAATTGTTTTCTTGTTATTTTATCCTATATGCAAGTAGAATTTACCTTTCAATCAAAATTGTAGTTTATTCGTTACTCCGTTGATCATTTTCATCGTTTATGTAGTTGGAATACATAATCAAGTAGTACGCTTTTTTATTTTGAGTGGATGAGACGATCTCACGTGACATACAAACTTTATTATTAAGTTTAAATTAATAATTAAATTAAATAATTAATTAAATTTATTTTCTTATGGCTAGTCCCCGTGCTTCGGAAGGCACGTTAAGCCGGTGGTCCCCTTCTGGGTTAGTGAATTGCCACCATTAACATAAAAACCAAGATACATGGCACATCTGAAGGCAAGTCTAGCAAGCTACCTAATGGATGTAAAATTTGTATATGCTCACAGAACTAACACTGCCAAGGAAACGACGCAGATTTTTGTAATAACAAGCCTTACGGCTTAAACTACGTTGAAGAACGCCCTTGAAGCATTGCGTCTTTCTGAATTTCGTCTTTCTATAAACATACTACCTTTTAAATCAATTTTGGGTTATTTTCATCAAATAACTAATTAAATTCCATTGACTTCGGTATTATACTTTATTTGAGGAGTCCCCGAGCAGCTGGCACTTGATGGCATTTGACATTAGCTTACGTTTCTTCAAGACTTTCGTTTTCAACTCGTTCTCACTGCTAATTTGTTAAATTTCTTGTCGTGCTTTAGCAGCACTTGTGAGATTGCGACCAATCGAAGTTCGAAAATTTGGTATGGGTGGGAAATAAATGAAGGAATAAATGAAGGAAGAAATAGGAAAGTTATAGGTATTACGCATTTTCGTTTGAAAGCTTAATAAAAATATGAATTAATTTAATTATATCTTTATAACTTGATATATTTTAAAGGTCTTATTTATTAAATTATTATTAGCTTAAAATAAAAACATAAAAATTATGTTTTTAGTGAATTCAATAAAGCAATGGAATGCTATCACTTTTGAGCACTAAATTGCCAGTAACATAATCTCGTGCAAATTACCAGATTGACACACTCAAGATAATTTTTATAACTAATTCAAGTTAATCCCTTATAGTATAACTATAGGTATTTGAAGTGGGTACTAAAATTAATATTGTTGTTTGTTTTAAACAAAAATTGCTTGCTAGCAAATTAGATTTATGCCCATTCAAAAAATAACCATTTTAATCTTAATAATTCATTATTGGGTTAATAACTGCGCAATCTTGATTAAATTTCTAAGTAATAAGAGCCATTTAATTAGAATTTTATTATAAGTGCGCCCCATCAATTTTAAGTGTAGAACGACATCATAAAACTTACAGTTTTAAAGAGAAATTCTAAGTAATTTTTAAATAAATAAATAAAACAGCACTCATCTTCATGCTTGGCATGACCGATACCATTCTATTACATTGTATTTGTAAGTTTCTAAATAAATTTATTATACACTGAGAAAGTGTATGTCGACCTTAAGTTTTTAGAATTTATTTTGTTGTTATCAATTTATTTTAAAACCTTAATTGTAATGAATATACAATGTTGAGGTATTCATGCGAAAAGGTATAAAGTAGCTTAAAATTTCCTGTGTAAAGGTATTTATTTCCTTCAATAGAATGTAGGACAGGAATTGTATAATCATTAAGCTATAAATAAAAGAGGACGTCCTGCTGTGATAGTTAATTTTTGATCATTATTATTTCGTAGTTCGTGTGTTTTATGAAGCACAGGATAAGTTAAATGGTGAATTTTAACGGAAGGTAATTTAATTACCCCGCTTTATTGCATTTTATTATTAAAACTGTATACAGGGTGTGCCTGAGCAGGCGTGAAAAGCTTCTATAATTTATTAATAACGGTATGTGTCATTGACAAGTGATAACTATATAAACATCGGGTAGTAATTTGAATAACGAGAAGGTGCAAGAACATGAAGAAAATCAAGGTAGTTTAAATAAAAATTCTTATTACCTTTTGAATCAGTATCTGAAGTTTGGTAAAATCAAAATATAAAAATAATATAAAGTGGGAATGACGGTCAGTCGGGGGTGGTGAATTTTTTCATGTGGGGAACTATAGAGATATGTTAGAGAATACAATAATACATTATTATTCTAACGAGAGCCATATCCATGCCTGAAAGCTTAATAAAATTATATTAATAATTTAAATAATTCAACTAAGTAAGTAATAAAATTGTTTAAAATATATCTACCAATTAACATAATGTTAAAATTAATACTGGAAAAGTTTGAACAAATACCATATCAGAACTACCCGAACCTAATGGTAAGTGACACGATCATCATTTATCTACACCATTTTATTGAACAAATAAGCAGTTGTGTAACAAAAGTCGTGGTAAAATTGCAAATAAATAAAATCCAGTCATTCCAAGTTAGAAGGCTAGAAAGGTTCTAAAAAAACTTAAATTGTATATTTTTTATTTGAAATTTGAGGGTTACCTATGCCATGAAATCAACGTGGTTGAAAACGTTAGAAAAATACTGCAAAATAGACAAGAATAACAACAAATAATACTGAAGAGTAAAAGGTGTATTGGGAATAAGCAAGCAGTGAACAAAAGGATTGGAGCAATTTTACAAATGGAAAGTAATGAGTAGAAATAATAACCTCAACACCTTCGGGTATAATAGTGAGGAATCGAATATAAATAAATAAATTATTATCGTCTTCGAGTATATGTACATGGTTGTTGAATAATAATCATAAAAATATCAGAGAAAGAAATTATTTATAATTCAAAAGTGGTATGAAAAAATAAGGATATCTCATAAAAATACCTTTTTATGGTTTTGAAGTGTTTGGTAGATTTTCTATTCTAAATTACACTCGTATCTGGGAGAGCATTTCTAATATTACATTATTTCATAAAAATTTCAACGTTGTTGTGAAAAGCGAAAAGAAATTTTTTTCTATTTGTTGATTTCAATTTTGTGTGTTGCGGATTTCTTCCACCGGCGCATACGACATTAAGCAAGAGTCGACAGATTATGATAAATTTGCTTTTTACGTGATTAAACTTCACAAAAACTAAGATTACATCTAATGCAAACAATGGTTACGCCTAATAATCATGCAACGATAAGATAAACAATAGTAATATTGAAAAAAATAATTAGTTTTCGATACGTCCTTTCGGTTGCTTGTTTACTTACAACTTTACTTACAAATTAATTATTTGTCTTCTGTTTTGAGTAAACATTGAAATTTTGTGTAATTGTTGAGCTAACGTTGTTACGGTGCATTTAAAATAAACCCGAGTTACGTTAATCAATATTTTCCTAGTAAATGTTAATTTTTAACTTTAATTATTTCAAATCATACTAACTATATCCCGAGTTTATTTTATTTCAAAAATATCGAGCCAGCAAATATTTAGCCTACATAAAATAAATGAAGTATGTGAATATAGGGAAGCAAATAAAATTTTATAACGAGATTACTTCGATAGATGATCTGAATGAACGGAACGAGAAGAAACTGGGGTTTGATTCTTATTACTAACTGAATCAACAGTCTTTTTCAGCGAATCTAATGGTAAATCCACGGAGACAGATCGGAACATTGAGAGGGAAATATTCATGCTGAAAATAGGGTTACGCAAAAGAAGGGACTAGTTTCTCTTTAATCTTTCTACAGGAAACTCGTCTTTACTTTTGGCAAAACCTGTCGTTTTTCTATCGGCATTTCTATTTTACTACATCTAGCTTACATTACCTCATTCTTTGAATAGCTTTATGTTATTTAACTCCGTGTTTTAGTATAAAGGAGAAAATAATTTTTATAGTCTCGCAGTTTAGTAGACAAATTTCGTTATCATAATTTACTTAAATTGCAATAAATTCTGAAATAATTTTATTGAAAATTATTGCTAGAAAGCGTCTCGCCTCCGCTTGTATACAAAAACGTTTTTCTACAAATAGAGGCAAAAAATTTGTTTGAGAGTTTTGGTGTCGACAGCATAATAATATCTTATTTCTTAATACCTCGTATCCACAAGTTTTTGAAAGTAAGGGTTTTTGATTATTACATTTTAAGATACCCTATTAACTTTAATCTGATACATATAAAAAAGATATTCAAGTAGAATTCTACTTGAGAATATTAGTGCAAAGTATACCAGGGTAATAATTATTTTAATACTCAAGTATATGAAATAAACTAAGTTTAGGGATGAATCTACCCATTTAAATGAAGAGTAAATCATTCTATGGGATCATAGTTTTCCCAGCGTTTCATTTTCCACCATTCTGATGGGATACAAATTTCCTTAAATGTAGTACAAGTCACAACTGAATTCAGAAGGTGAATAGCTTTATGGTTTATGCAATTATCGTTAAGCAGACATGTCTCATGTCAAAAAACATGACATGCTCTATGATCTATGTAACTGACGCTTTACTTTATCTGAATTCTATTGGATCATCTCTCATTGTTTTTGAGTTCAGCAGTTCACAGTAGTATTCTGTTTAATATTATTTTCTCGTCTTCTGGTACCAGTGTGTCATTTTTATCTTTTATCTGCTTCAGTTTAACTTTCTTTTTATTTCTAAACGTTTTCAAGATCATGCAAAACAATGTTTCATTTTCTCTGCCATTATTTTCAATTTAATAAAATATAGCAATAATAGCAAATATTTGCGGTAATTCACATATCATTAAACGACTAGTTTACCTAAACTCTCGTGGTTCTGATTATTGCTAACTAATCTTTTTGAATGCAAATATTTTCTAATAGCAACAAATTTTATTTAACATTACATAAACCTGTCAGCATAGGCGCATAATCGTAAAAACATGCATAATATTATTAAAAGCATAAAATTGTTTATGTTTGCAGGAAAACTATAAAGTATGTTATATATAATAATTTATGCTTGTCGGTTTTGAAGTATAATGAAAATGTTTTACACGTTTATTTGAAAAATTTTAATTAACGGTACTCAATTATAGAAACTAGGTCATGTTTCTTTGAATCACATTTTCCAAGAGAAATAAGGGCAATAGTTTTATTATGTGATTTCTCAACGATTTGAATATCTGCAACTGCTGTAGACGATGTCTATCTTTGCATAGTCAGCTTAAAGTTTCATAGGAATTTTACATAGAAGATCAATAGGAATTACATATAAAAGTGTATTAGGTACATTTTGAAGTTTTATTTTTTTTATTGTGGATGCAACATAGAAGCAACGAAATTTCCTTAACATCTTCTATTGTAAGTTGGATGAAAAATATTAGACGCAGAAGAATAAGAAGATTAGTGGAAGTAGGATATTATAAGCTTTGTTTATTGAAATAGAAAATCTATAGAATAAATGGCGCTTATTGTGCCATATAACAATGGGAAGGTTTATAAAACGTATTTGTTGTTTCGTTTATATAACCGCTTTGACAGCATAGTTAATATTGCAGAAGAACTTTTTAGATGTTCTTAATTAATTTTTTTATGGTTTGTCTGGAAATAATCATAACATTGGTCATTTTAGTTGAACAAAAATTATATTTCTATTTCTTCCTACCGCACCATTTTATATTTGAACAAAATTCCACTCAAGTGGACAACACTCAAGTTGATAATCTTCTTGAACTCTATTTAGTAAACTTTAATGACTAATTAATGAATTCTTGTTTCAGGCGGAATGTCTTTGAGACTTGTCGAGTTAAGAATTCCAAGTCATGCAGTAAGGAACCAAAGTGCACGTCTTGAGTGCCATTTCGACCTGGATGGTGAAACATTGTATTCCGTCAAGTGGTACAAGGATGGAAATGAATTTTATCGATACGTTCCACGTAATATGCCACCTGTCCAGGTCTTCCAACTCAATGGAGTCACAGTCGATGTAAGTTTAAGTAAATTTTGATTTAAGTTTTTAATTGGAACTGTCAATGCAAATTGAATTTCTAATTGACTTTCAATGTTTAATATGGAAAATTACTTATTGTGTATAAAAAATTCTACGGCGCACTGCGTCCTTCTATTAGCAAATAATTATTAATTCGATGCTTTGATAGACTTGTGTTTTAACCGCAAAACCTTTTTCATGGCGCTGACAGTTGTTTATGTTTTTAAATGAAAAAGGAAAACATCTAAGCTTTGAATATATTAACAAATTTTCAAACATGTATATTATGCCAAAAGATTATTTAAAAAGAAATGTTTGAATTTATATTACAATTTATATTGAATAGGGCCGTTGATATTTACATGAGGAAAATACTGAATCTATTTATTCAGTCTTGTGAACTTAAAATACAAAAAATATGTAAATTTTCATTCATTAGCGTATATATTAGTGCATTAACATGTTAAAGTTTTTCCATAGATGCTATGTTTATACTTATTTCAAACTTTAACTTTATGATCATGTTATTGCTAATAAACATTTTGATTGCCAATAAACGATATAAAATTATTTAGGGAAATTTATAACATTTAGCTTGAGTTAGCAATAAACTTTACTAATTTTGTTTTTATCAACACTAAAGGTGAAAACAAGTAAATGTCCTAGAAGTTAACAGTTACGGTGACACGTAAGCTGTTCAATCACGAGTTCACGTGTTCCCACAATTGCTGCAATACTTTTACCCCAAGTTTTTCTACTTTAAAAGGGACTAACAAAGTACCTCCAAACTTTTTTTATTGTGGTAAAATAAATCAAATTTTTTTATATACTTTTAAAGCTATAAGAAAAGATGCTTCAAAAGTTGGAAATATATTTATAACCTCCAATTTTTTATATGCACTGGCTTTATTTTAGATTTGAACAGAAGTGAGTTTTTTTGATTTACAGTGCACTTTGTTTTATTAAAATATGACAATAGATTTAGATAATAGATAAAATAAAAGTTATAAAATACTTTGAAGTTAAACTGAAAATATTATATGAGCCTATGAAATCCATAGGGGTCTAAGTCAAAATCATGTTTTGAACTAATAATAGCTGAAACAACTTCATATTATAGACATCTATACTTACTGAAAAAATTTTAAAAATATAAGTCATTGTTTGTCACATTGTAAGTAACTTGACTTATATTTTTAAAATTTTGTCAGTAAGTCTAGTAGTCTATAATATGAAGTTGTTTCAGCTATTAGTTCAAAACATGATTTTGACTTAGACCACTATGGTTTTCATAGGCTCATATTATAGTGAAAACGAATCCTTAAAAATTCTATGTAAGACGAAATTCGACAATTAATTATTGACAATGTCGAATTATATTTATTATCTATTATAAAGGGTTTTTCATACATTTCGGATGAAAGTTCTGAATTTCTTTATTGAAATATTATTTTGTAAAAACTCAACAATTTATTAATGAAAAACAATACAGATAAATGTCCACTACGACCACCTTTGCAGACATCAATAATTCATTTGACAACATTTTTAATCAGATTTCTGTGGTATCCGGAAGTTTGGTCCCCGGACGATTGGTCCCGGATGATTTATCCAGCGGACGGTTGATTTCCGAGTGATTTAATTTCCTATGGAACTTTTTCACTGTTTATAGAGTATTTTTGGCTTAAATTTGCCGAAAAAATAAAAGAGAGATTCATTTCTTTCCCAGTAGCATACTTTGGCGAGTAGAACCGGTCTAGGGGATATCTTTAGTTAGTATTTTATATCTCGAATCCATAAAAAAAATGATATATCTATCCCCTTCCCAGTAGCACACTTTACCTAGTTAAGACCGGGTTATTAAGGGATTTATTCCTTTACCTAAAATATGTGACCGGCGGAGGATATTAATCCTAATTTAAAAATTGTTTTTGTTGTGATACAGCGAGTGTTCAATATATCACATCATGGATTAGTGGATCAGAACTCAGTCTCACTTGAGACAGAGTAATTAATTTTTAATAAATAAAATTATAATTTGTAATTTTTGCTTATAATATTGAATATTGAATCGCTAGTTGAATAGCTAGCACCGGCTAGCTATGACTCTTTTAATATTCCTTGGATAACTCACCGAATACGTTGAAATTATGAAAGAAAATTTAATCGTGGAAAAGATAATTTTGTGTTTAATCTGTACACAAACCAACAGACTATTTTAACTTTGTTGAAATTGGGAACAAATGCAATTCCTGATTGACCACTTTTATCGTTTATAAACTATCTTCTTACTGCTCCTTGCATTCACGAAGGAATTACATTTAAATAAACAATATTTATTAAATAATCGTTTTTGCGTACCTTAAAAATTTCTCCTAGTGTAACATTTATGATCTATGAAATCTAATTCGGTACACCGAAACCAATTTATTGAAGGGTCCACTGGAAAAACGATGAGGGTCACATTTTTAAAAAGTCGAGTAAAACGAGGTTTAAAGTTTCACAACTGCTCAAAACGCGTAACGTTACATTGTGCTGCCTATTTTCAACCGCAGTTTTTAGTGGAATTTCATTGTTTGTTTCCTGTGAGGATTGGTATGTTCATAGCTTATGTTACAAGCTAAAAGATGCCGATAAAATATAGATTTTGAAAAAAATGGAGCCTCATCGTTCTTCCAGGGGACCCTTCAATTGTATCATATTCCAAACAATTAATGAAGAAACTTCTTCTACCCTCAGATAAATAAAAAGCAAATAATAATCGGGTGGGTTGCGATTCTTAATAAAAAAATTGACTCTAAAATTTTACGTTTTCCAAGTTTATCTAGGACTATTCAGGATTTATATAGCTAAAATTTTCGATTATTCGCCAAAATAACAATCTATCATCTTCTAATATTCAAAAATGTAGTAATTTTTAACTTTCACCATGAGGTCGAAATTTAACGAATTTCAAAAATCGTTTATTAATTAACTTTATAAACTTCCTGTCTACAGGAATCATTCTCCTAATTTCGGAATCAAGTTTGATTTCAGAAAATTTCAAATATTCGTAAATTAAAGACGGACGAAAATTTGCACGTCTACCTTCCAAGATCTCAAAGACCTCGCTTCTCTCTTGCCACCCGTTGAAAAACGAACAATTCTTCCCCTTATTGAAATTTAAATTGTACAATAACACCAACACGTTATGATTCACTTTAGGTAAAAACAGGAGAAAAGTCTACCACAACAATTCTAAAATTTTACTTACTTAAATTCCTAGAAGTCCATTCAAAATTTCTCTACGAGGACAAATTAATTTCCTCTTCAAATTTAAGTACTCTGTTATTAGAACCTCGCATCGTTCGAACTCGAATTTGAAAAATCTCAAGCACCAATAATGTAAAATTATCTTTTCTTCAAATCAAACATAAAATTAGTAAGCTCAAAATTTTAGTTACATCGCTCAATGTATCCGCTACTGCTTATCATCAAAAACGGAAGACAACAATCTTTGGATTTCGATTTCTAAGAATTATAATAACAATAATCATTTCATTTCTTCATGCAGCCTAACCTCTTATTTAGCGTTGAACCATAAGACTGTGGTATCCATATAAGTTGAAGCTAACCCAAGGAATCATGCCCAGGCGGAGCTAATGTGCTGAAACTAAAATTAGTCCATTCGACTTTATGTTGGTGTCAATTGGTGGAATTGGGTGCCACATGTTAATTGCTGCGCAACATTTAGCTCCGCCCGGTTATTATTCCTTGGGTTAGCTTTTTCAAATTATTAACTAACTTATTTATACTTGCGAAAGAAATTACTTAATAGGACTTTTCGAATTTTAGACTATTTCAAGCGTCTGACATTTCCAAACCGTTTCAAACCGCTCAAACTGTTGCAGAAACAGGTCCATTATTAACAGAAAGTATCTGGAAAATTATTGCGTTAAGGCCATCTCATTATTATTAAGGCTATTGGTTAGTTAAATTTAACGCGTTGTTAAAAGTTTTATGAAATCGGTCATAAGAGTTCCCTACAGCATTTTTACGTCTAATTGGGTCAGGTTAATAAATTGATTTGAATTTTTATTATTTTTAAAATGCTATTACTAATTTAAAAGCATTGATCGCTAGGAAGACGAACATTAGTCAAAAAAATCTATTTTTGCAAAAGAAGGTTTTATTTATAGGTTATTTGAAAATGTAATAACTAACTTTCAGTTTGGCTAATGTTGCTACTTTCAATATATTCAACATATTTGGCCATACTCGTCGAAAAAGCAATGTACACAGTAACAAATTACCTATTACAGCAAAACTACGGTTTTTGACTTATGTTGTTATT
This sequence comes from Rhagonycha lutea, assembly GCA_958510855.1. Lineage (NCBI taxonomy): Eukaryota > Metazoa > Arthropoda > Insecta > Coleoptera > Cantharidae > Rhagonycha > Rhagonycha lutea. The sequence goes on along the minus strand of OY294040.1, from coordinate 11,801,332 downwards.
CCTGCTGGTCAAAAATAAATTATACGAGATTCGTATAGAAATTTAAAAGTTTTACAAAAATTCGTTTCAAGAAAATACTACTGTAATACTATTGAGAATAAAAAAATTAGAAGATTTAGTCCTTGTCGTATTGGAATATAGGTACTGCTGTGATGTAAAATTGCAGATTGATCCGTGTTATCGATCAACTGATAAATGTGAAAGTACAAATTACTAACTACAAGTTACAAGCAATTGATTATTCACAACTTTGTACAATTTTATTATTTTCCCCTCATTTACTTCTAGTTCAAGATATTTTATTAATTAATACCAAAAAGCTATGCAGTTTGGGAGTATTTGATCGCTTATACGATTTTCCTTGTTTATGATAAACCTGAAAAATTAATTTTTTTAATAAAAAATTACTTGTGGAATGAAATTTCCCGTGAAGAAATCAAGTGACGATAAGTCTCCAAACCTTGACCGGTATTGACAAGCTGAGCCAACCTCTTTCAATTAACAACGCGCAATTTGGGCACGTAAAATTTTACACACTAAAACTACATTTCAATTTGAAATATTACTTTAAAATATTTATTCAGTTTAAATAAATTGCAAAACTTGTGACATTTCTAATTTAAAACGAAGATTTTATGTGTTTTCTTGTTATACTATTCATTTTTATTTTAATATTTTTGTGAATATTTAATGAATAAGTCACTGCAGATGCGGAAATATCATACTCGAAAGCCTTGTTTAGTTATTTAACATTTATAATAATATAATTTGCCTTTCTTTGTTTCAATTAGAAAAAAGCAGTTTTCGTGAATCCGCAGAGTAATTTTATAGAGAAAACCTACAATAATAGTCGACAACGGGGTTCTTTATTAAGTAAGGGGATTCCATTGTGAAGAACCCACTGCAGGAAAACCTTTTTCACTTCATAGATGAACTTCCCCTTTAATAATGTGTTTGAGTTTCAAATTATAAATTAGAACAAAAGTAAACCGTTAACAATCAAGTTTACATTATCTGTTTTAATTGTAATAATTAATTAATGCACGTATTGTGGTATGATTCAGAAGTGAACAATAATAATTAATTGCTAGTAGTATACTTCAAACATTAATAGGAAATAATTAAGGGTTCAGCTTATATTGTGTTAAGGTAGCTTATAAATTTATCTCGCCTTACGTAATATAATTACGATCTGACGAAAACTTTCTTTTATACAAATTAACCACCACTAAAACCAAAATTAGTAAACAACATTTTTGGATTTAATCTCATCAAATTTTTATGCTCAAATACAAGTAAGATGTATGCCGATCAAAATAAATAAATATGAATGAGATTACCTCAAATGAAAACAAAACAAATGGTTTCTTTGCGGTCGTGATATTTTAAATTTACAATTTTTTATTTTCACCTGCATATTCTATTTTTTTTGTATTCAGTAAACGTTTGCCAATATTGTAAGAAAACCCGACATTTATTTTTGTTGTTTACTAACTTTTCAACTTACTCTACGTACTTTCTATTACAAAGTTTTTTATACCGATCTGTATTAAGTAAAACGCTTAACATCTTGATTAATAAGATAAATTACAAAGTTTTACAGATGGATTAAATTTTATGGTTATAGAATATAAATTATTAGGTGTATTGTGCAAATTAAAATCAATTTAAAATTTAAAAATAAACGAGATACGATAACACAATAAATTCAAATATTTTCATAACTTTTTGTTTTAAACGATTGCTTTTACTACTTCATTTCAATTCAACAACAATGAATTTACTTTTGCGTGGTTTAATATTATTTATTTCACAATATAATTTTAATCTATTTATGATTTACAAATAATGATTTAAATGTTTAAGTTCAAATTTACTGACAACGAGATTTCGTCGATATATTATGTAACACCAATATTAAAACACTCGGAAAAGCAAGGAAAATTAAAAAGGAGCGTCATAATAATTAGGTGGTTTTTGGTTCATTTATATAAAATTTTACATTTTCTGTAACATTGCAAGTTTATAATTTCGCTTTTGTTTTATTTCGAATTTTTAATTTATTTACATGAAACTTCACCCACTTCAATCATAATTTTAATTTTATTAATAATTATTATTCTGAGTGGGTTTATCTGTAACACCAAGCAAATTCATTGTATTCAAGGTAGATTTTCATTAATCAAATACCTACCTAATCCATTAATATTTAATTGAAGTAATTTTATGACTATCAAATTTACAATTGTCGGCATTCATACTGTAGACAAATATCGATAAAGTTACCTTCGACCTCTTGAAATAAATAATTCAATTCACTTTATCCTTACCTAAATTTTGTTAGCTATATCAGCTCAGCTATCTACAAAATACAAAATAACCATTCCGAGATTTTCAAAAATTTATTTTTATAATATTATATAAATTTGCGGTGACGTATTTTTAATTACATCGTATGTGTTTATCATGTCTAAATTAAAATATATTTGGAACAAATATTGTTTGTACCAAAAATTCCATAAATATCACAACTTTTAATGCTTTTAATTAAAATTTCATCAGCACCAACTAAGCGATACTATGAAAAACTAAAGTTTAATTTACATGTTTAGTTACAAAATAAACGAATAATTTTATCTGACTTGAATGCGATCAAATATTTAATTTTACCGAGAATTTTTACAGCAGTTTATTTAGAAATCTAAACTTCATTAAAAATATTCCGTCATCCACTATCCCTTTTTATATTTTACTATATTCAATTCTTATGTAATTATTAATAAATAGAAAGTAATAAATTATTGGTTAAAATTAAAATATAAGTTTATTTTAAAATTTACTGTAGAAGTTCAAAAATGCATTTATCAAATTTGCAGGATTGCAAAATTGGTTGCGTTGAAACATAAACCAATTATATAATTTGTCATGTTCGTAATAATTATTATATCATAGTTTCAGATTTATACAGTAATTTGTAATTCTTATTGTGCTTTAAAAACAATTCTCAGCAAGACAAAACACCTGTGTCCCACGTCCTCCTATGATCCACCAATTCAAGTCAGTGTTGATGAATATAATATATAATTCATAAAAATTATAGTTTAGGTAAGAAATATTTATTTTAGAACAATGGAGATATTGGATGAAAATGAATAAAAATGTCACATTCAAAGTATTTTTAAAATTTTTCATTACATTTTATCATAGTCGGAAAACTGTAATTATACCTGAATTATGGAACAAATTTGATTTTTAGCGTGTGCAAAGCAAAAAAGCGACATGTATTGATTATTAAAATTTAGAACATTTTTAGATCGAAAAATAAAACTGTCAGCTTTTTATAGCTGACACTTCTTTTTTAGCCTTTTAGCACTGTACACATCTGCAAACGTTTGGATGTGGAAACATAAATTTTAGATGCTATATTGAATATTTTGAAAAGCATTTTTCAAAATTGTCATACATATTTATTTTAGTGCGAATATAGACATATTGAACACTTTTACAAGATAAATATATAAAATAAACGATTTTAACAAAAAGAAAAATTTTTCAAATAAATATATCGAATATTCAATCAATAGTTTTGATATACTTACAACATCTGGAATAACTACTAATTATTTTCGATTATCATTTTTTATAGGATGTATAGGTACTTGGTATGATGTATGATTGTAGTATACTATGTAGTAAATATTATAGGGGAATCTTTATCATGTGAGCAATAAAAAGTGCTTAAGTGCCAATATTACCAAAATTTACAGCATGCGTATCGGAATAAAATTATTTACCTTCGAATTGGAATGGGTATTTATACTATTACATTAATGTTATTATCTTAAAGGAATAACAAGATCTTTCCTTTTGATGAAAGAAAAGCTCTTATGTACGAAGGATTATCAAGAGTACTTTTCCACACGAGTTACCTGCTCTAAAAGTACACAATACAATGTTCATTTCGTCTATACTCGTACATAATGTGAGCTTTTGTGAAATACGTCACTGCATCTCTTATTGCAGGTAGGGATCAATATCGATTTACTGTAATATGCTACTATAAATAATATTTTGCATTTTAATAATTTTAAAGTAATTGTATTTGGCAGGTTTTGATTAATACATTGCCCTCATAGAAATTTTAATTTTAGAACTACGGAGTGCAGATAACACAACAGGCGAGATATGTAAAAATTTTATACAGTCTGATGATTATTGAAATTATTGAAAAGAAATCGAAAACTTTTAACTTTTCAACTGATAATCCTTATCAGTTATCAAGGATAGTGATTTCTAAAATATTCAAAATAATACTTGTAATGCCATTTAAAAGAAAATTCTCAAAATATTCAAAGAATTCTATACTGTTGGGAACCAAAATTCAAATAAAGTCGAAAATTCCTGTAAATTTTAAACCGTAAGAAAGGATTTAAAGTAACGGAGAGTGCTGCAACAAAATTAAAAATTTCGTATAAGAGAAAATCGAAAATCGAAAAATGAAAATTATTTATGAACAAAAAATTGCCAAGAAGATAGCAGTAAAGAAAGAACAAACAGACTACGATCTAGGGAATTTGCTAAAGAAATAATTTGCAACAATTACAATTTACAAACGTGCATTTAAAATCCAGTAAATCGAAATACAAAAAAAAACAAATAAGTGATATTATCATGAAATAAAAGCTTATAAATAGTCCATTAATATTGAATCGGTTTGTAATGAAATGGAAAGCTAATAATGAGAGGAAAATAAAGTATTCATTGTATGTAGAATTTTCGAATTTTCATTTAAAAAAATATAATAAAGTGGAAAAATTGAATAGACCAATTATTAATAATCTATAATCTACTACAATATAGTGTAACTTGATAGTAAACATATCATAATTTTGTAGACAAATTAAAACTGTATAAAACACTTTTAGAACTAAAAGACCAATTAATATCTGGATGCAAAGAAGAACTTGGAGCAAGTTTGTTCGTCCCGGTCACAATTTCGTAGTAATGCGTAAGTATATATTATGACCTTTTTATGGGAAAAGAAAACAGCAAACCCCTAATGAGAAGGTAGTCCCAAACCAGATGTCATACATAAAACGAATTTTTTTCATTAAAAAAAAACAGCAATATTTTGCTAAATTATAAAAGCAATTATGCAAAATATCAACCAGTTATTTTGCAGTACTACTATTGCATACCTTGCATACCATTGCATACCAAATTGCTGGCTGCTTGCTAAAAAATAGTGGGGCCAAATCACTAACTTTGCTGCAATATTTAAGCAATTTATTTGGCTGCGGCAGCGCCTATAGCAATTTTTAATTGCAAATTGCTAGCAAATTTCTGCAATTCAGCTTCAAAATGCTACTTGGGAAGAGTCCGTCATAATCCGGAGATGACCTCTCCAGTTGGTTTAGCCATGATGTTAATGGGCTAGCTCTTGATTTGTGTGAAGGCTGAGGCGTCGGTTCTGAAAAGTGGCAGCTTGGGGAGACTCACAAAAACGCAAGTTGTAATAAAATTCTTTAATTGACAATAGAATTTGAGAGGTGCTATCACAATTACAATAATTACAATGAAAATTACTGTGAAAAACATACGAGGGTAGTCCCAAAAGTACCTGGCCTTACATATAGATGGCGCTAGTTGGTTGAAAATACATTTTTTTTTCAAAAGTACCCACCTTATAAAGCTTAAGTTAGAAGTTTGACAACAATACATTGATTGACTGGCCTCAGAGTGAACGCTCTCCGTGAATTTATGAACATGGAGAAAATTGGTCATCGTTATGTGATACAATACTGTCATTTAAAAGGTCTCAGTCCAACCGACATAAAAATCGAGCTAGATCCTATTTTGGGGGAGTCTGCACCTTCATTTTCATCAATAAAATATTGGGTGGCAGAGTTTAAACGACGTCGTACGAACTTCCAAGACGAACATCGCAGTGGTCGACCAAATGAGGTGACCACGGCAGAAAATGTGAAAAAAGTCCACAAAATTGTATTGGCTGATCGTCGATTGAAAATGAGAGAGATAGCAGATATAGTAGGGATTTCAAAAAGTGGTGTACATCGCATATTGAACGAAAATTTAGACATGACCAAGCTCTGTGCAAGATGGCTGCCGCGTTTGCGCACAATGGAGCAAAAACTGCGTCGTAAGGATGTTTCAACAGATTGTTTGGCTATGTTTCAGAGCAATAAATCCGAGTTTTTGAGTCGATTTATAACTATGGATGAAACATGGGTTCACTACTATACACCTGAGATGAAAGAGCAGTCAAAACATCGGACTCAACAGGTAGAATCTGCTCCAAAGAAGGCAAAAACCGTTCCATCTGCTGGCAAGGTCATGGCGTCAGTGTTTTGGGATTCCCGTGGCATAATCTTCATTGATTATCTTCAAAAAGGAAAAACCATCAACGGCGAGCATTATTCTAACTTGTTGCAGCGTTTGAGTGATGAAATTAAGAAAAAGCGGCCCCCTTTGGCGAAAAAGAAAGTGTTGCTTCATCACGACAATGCCCCAGTTCACACATCCCTTATCGCGATGGCCAAAATCAATAAATTAAAGTTCGAATTGCTTCCTCACCCACCCTATTCGCCAGATTTGGCCCCTTCGGATTATTTTCTCTTTCCAAACTTACAAAAATGGCTTGGTAGTAAAAGATATGTTAATAATGAAGAGGTGGAATCTGCTGTAGATGCTTATTTTGAAGAGTTTGACGGTTCTTACTATAAAAAGGGTATCGAAGCTTTTGAACATCACTGGAAAAAGTGTATAGAGCTAAAAGGAAACTATGTTGAGAAATAAAAATACTTTGTTCAAAAATTTTTGTGTTTTCCTTGTTAGGCCAGGTACGTATGGGACCGCCCTCGTACATACACACAGTAGCAATAGATAAATATTTAACAAATACCCAGTATAAAACAGTATAACCTCTATAGGTCACCCAAAAATAAAGTACAGAAGCCTGCAATATTACATTGAATTAAAATAGAATGCAAGGTCGCATCGAGGAATATGTGAAATGAAGTGGAAAGTCGAGCCACATAACAAATGCAAAAATTTGTTACTTGCTATGATATAAATAGTTTCCATTAAAATATAAAAAGTTGCCATTATGCGTTGCTAATGAACTGCAAAAAGCTAAATACTGTAATGTTCAAAACAATCATAAAGCCCCACGTTGGATAAGCTAAATAAGCTGTAAAGAAACAAACTAAAGGTCCGGGTCGCCGAATGGTCGAGAGCAATGAAGACTCTCTCAGGGTCGTTAGGCTCCAGCTCAAATTAAAGACTCGGGTACAAGAAACTGGTTTAATTAAAACTATAAAAATTAAAATTACAAAGCGTTGTACATAATTCCGTTTTTATATGGCAATAATTCTGACTATGAGACGTTTGTGTATTGGTGTTAGAAAGATTCGAATTACAATAATTACATTTATTGTCAATTGTATTCCTAAATTGGCATTCGAATCCTTCCTGTGTTAATGTTTAACAAAAATCAAATTTTTACAATAAAATGTTTTAAATGCAAAATTGTCACTAACCCTTATGCCCAACTGGTTTGGTACCACTGAATTAGTCGCTTTTTGCTTGTTTTGCGGTGGCGCCAGAAAGTTTTGCAAATTTTGTAAATTTGCAGGTCAATGTTTTTGGCGCCAATTTCAAACTTATTAGCAAAGGTTTCTCTCCCGCAGATTAACTCAAACCGCCGCGCCACTGTGTGCACACAAATCACACACGTTGGAAACAATAATAATCAAAACAGTGTTAAAGTGTTGTGTCCTTGGTAAACATTTTGGCTTTTTGTTCAACAGAATATATTCTCAACGCTTACGAGTATCCTGTTTTTATACCCCATTTTGAATTTTATGTTCACCTCGAGTCTTCAACTCGTTTGAAACACCACAATACATTACATTCTTAGAGTTTGCATAATTTTAAAATTGTTAAAAATTTAAGTAGTTTTGTAAATAAAATACTATTAGATCAGTTTTCTTGTTTTCATCGTCCGAAATATGTTTATTGAAAAATATTCTAACGAATAAGTAACCTGAAAGTGTGAGCTTATAAAACTCGAGGCCAAATAAAGAAGCAAGGACTTCGAGTGACTAAAAATAAGTGCTTACTACTCTTTTGTAAATTTTAATCAGCGCAAGAGGGAAAATTCAGGAAAACATAAGATCCTTTCAAAAACGAAATTAGTTAAAAAATACTCAGTCGCTAGATCAGCCGAAAAGATTAAATTAACTCACTGGTAGTCTACGAATTATTAATGATTAATTTTGATATTTTCTTTTTAATGTAAGTAAAAGATAAATGCCTCAGTATTTATTCTTACACGCCTTCTTTTAAAAATAAATTGCATTTAAAGATTATTAAATTGCAGTGTTATTAAGCTAGCCAGTAGATGCAGTAACGAGATATTGTCACTCCGATTATTTTCTCCCTATAAATTATACATTACAACAACAAATTTAAAATGAATTTTAAATGCAATTCGTTTCAATCTTACTATTAGAATAAATATTCAGACCCTTATTTCTTTATTTTCGATTTACATTCATTAAAATTATATCAAAATTGGTAAATAATCATCTATAGGTTCCCCTTTTTGGTATTAATTATTTTTACTTTATTATCATACTTTGTGATAATTACAAAATAACCATTAAAGTAAAGTATAGGAAATTGTACCGTCTGAGGAACTAATTCTTTTAGTTTTCCAACGATCGAGTGTAATGCTGCGCTGATTGAAAACAAGTGAAAACTTCGGATAAATACGTTTTAAATTAGTTTTAATTGTTCAAACCTTTTAATTGCAGATAACATCAGAAACTTGTGCTCTTAAATACTGAATTGATATTAAATCGTTTCTGTTATCTTTCAAACGAGAACTCGGTCTACGTTAAAACCAAGGTACTAGATTTGAAAATCCACTAACTTTGTTTAAATTTTCACGCAAACCAATTCCCGACTAACTGGTAAAATGAAAATAAACTTACCGCAGTGGTAGAAGCTTTCTGGACTTTTGTATTACAAAGGTAAATCATATAACTGGAAATATTCTTCTTGAAATGATTCTAAGATTTGATTAAATTTGAAGACAGGAATTTCTCATCTTTAACTCGGCAAAACTATTTAAAATAGGGACTCGTTCGTGTTTCACTTACATATTGCATGGTTCAACATTTATCTGTAGCAAATTTGATTTCCGTGGTATGTACCACTTGTTCTGCTTAACATCAATAGAAGATATACTTAGTAGCTAACAGCTACATTCGAATTTTCTCACAAAATGTTATGTAATCTGGAGTCACACGATTGGGTTAAAAAATAAACGACTCCTCTTTGCATTAAAAGAATAAGGTAAAGCTGCCGGAACAAACATAATAATTAATTAGAAGGAAACCATAAAAATTTATTATACAGCCCTCTCCTAAAAGCTTAAACCGAAGCTGGCGGTGTTAAAAAGGATAAAGAGTTAGAATAAATTAATAGTCTGTGTGTAATTCAAATGGAAATAATTAATTGAAAACCTGCATTTGGTGACTTCTATTAATAATGGGTGGGGGTTAATGAGAACAGTGGATGAGACCAGACTAAGGATGAGCGACAAACCGCATTTATAATGTTACAAGTAACTGCCTTTTCTCTAGGAAAGTACTCTAAACATCAAAATCTATGAATGAATGAATGAATATTAAATGAAAGTCATATGTGACTTCACTAAAAGTTAAATCTAGGGTGAGTAAGAATACGAAGAAAAAGATAAGGGTGCAGCATCCATAGACTGGTTGTAAAGACACTTGTAAAGAATTAATTAAAAATATTAAGAAGTTTTCACCACCCTATTATAACATCAAATTTAGTTGAAACAACCCTCGGGTGGAGTTGTAACAAATAAAGAAATAAAAAGTGATGCAAGCTCTGCATTACCTTGAGAATTGCTCCTTGGCATCAATTCTCATGGGTAAATTAAGTTGATGTACTTCTTGCCAAAAGCAAATATCTTAGATGCACCATTCTCATGTACAGCTTCAACATTTGTGGAAACATTTAAAAATTCTACTAATTTATTTCAAATATTGAGGATATCCCACATGTTGCAAACACTCATAAAAGAACGAAACTTTTATTCAAATAATTTCCCAAAAATAGACAGAAAGGAGAAAAAAATTTCACTTTTTTCCGATTGCCCTAATTTATACCAAAATTTTTATTTGCATTATAATATAACTGATTTATATTTGCATAATGACTTGTTAAATCTTTTAAACCGAGGAATTGCTTTTTATAACAGGAATGGCAAGATAAGTCTATCTTTATTTAATTAAACTCGAGAGTAAATAATGAATTCACAAAAAAACAATATAAAGTAATTATTTTTAAATAAATGGAAAATATTTGTTTGGTGAATCTTATAATCAAGTTTTTTGTATAATGTATTACCATATAATTAGGATATCAAGCAACGTCGAATGATAAATGAAGTAAAACAAAGCAACCGCATAATGAGATGTCCTGGAGCCTGGGAAATTGAAAACTGACACCGAGTAAAGAAATGCTTTCTGCGACGTGTTTACACAAAAAATTAAATCGCAAATCTTTTAAATGGGATCTCCCTCGCGTTGCAAAAGAGTATTATGATAACACGGGCGTTGTTAGGAAGAAATACTGCCTTAATATCTTAGAGCTAGCTGGTTTGGTGTAACAATGGATCATCATATTCATAATACCCGGCATCTGTAAGCACATTACACATAGCCATGTAATGGGTAATTTCTATCGATATTGCTGCTGTTCTAGCTAATGTTCAATTACTACATCTTTTCGGTTCCCTTTTTAATAGTGGTCCTTCTCAGCAGTTACTATTTACTTAATAGCCGATTTGAAAATTTTCCTGTGTTTGCACGGTCAGCTAAGACACCCCGTTTACAATATTATGCATTATTCCAGTTACCACCTTTAGTTGACAGTTAAGTTCAGACTACTTCCATTTTTCTTCTGAGGTTGGAAAATTAAGTGACCAATTGGGGTACAAAATAATAATATTCTAAATTTAACCTTTAGTATTTGCAAAATCTACATGCAATGATTCTAATAAGTGATTCTGTAATTAATTTAACGCTATAATTTTTAGAGTACCAGTATTGAATCCGAAAATTAGGTTAGGTTATTAAGCTTTACCAACTATGCAACCGTAAAGTGAAAAGGCAAATTTTCTACTTTTTCACATTAACTTTTAAAACAATAGCGGTCAGAGGTTCACCACAACTTTACAAACATAGTTAAAGCTGCTTTAACTTTTAAGTATTTTTTTAAAATCGATTTAATACGGTTTATCGATAAGCTTTCTAAAAGCGATTAACAGAGATTTATCTATGGCCGTAGCACATTATTGTGCTCTTTATTTTAAACACAACTGTTTATCTCCATTTAAGTGAAACTGTAGTTACAATTTAGTGAAATTACGATTCAGGAAATGTAGAAATGTAATACAAAGTGTTTTATTTTATTTATAACACGAAATCGATAGTTTTCCATGTCACTCGCTATTTTCATGTTCTGATTTGTTAAATTCTATTAAACCGTCTTCATATTTTACTATTTTGCTGATGTTCCCAACTAATGCTTGCACTTAATTTCATGCTTATGCAAGTGCAGAAATTTGAAAAGTTCAATTTTGCTTTAACATAAATCTTTCAGGGCACTCGTGCATTCGTTGATGTATTGATAACATTTAGTTGATTGTTAATTTATTAGCATTATTTATTATAATAGTTCGTGCTCAGTGTTCTATTTTATACTTTTAGCAATTTATTTACTTTATTCAATCATAATAGCTTCAATAACTCAGCATTGTTTACCTTGTAGGTTATACAAAGCTGGATTATAATATGAAGTAAATCTGATATCTGACCATCAAGAAGATTATATTTTGCTCCTCGAAGAATATATATGGTTTTGACATATAATTGATTACCTCGTGACCTTTCGAGAAATTTTTAATAATTTATTATTGCGTTAAGGTCACGTTGGAACAATACTTTCTGGAATTGGCATTAACTTATTCTTTAAAAATCAAAACGTCAATATGTGATTCGTGGTTTCTGGGTTTTATTTAAAATATGGTTCTGTAATCAATTTAGCCAAATAAAATCAAAAAATCATACGGTCGAATAAAGCACAAAGTAATAAATCAATAAATGCCATTTAATATCGACTGTTTAATATTATTTTTTTAGTCTTTGCGATTAGACAAGTGCAATTTATTTGTTAAAAGCTTAATAGGTTAGATCTTGATGGAATGTTTATAAGTTTAGATAGTAGAATTCCGACATGTAGCGATCAATTTTCGTAGGCGACTGCCTTACAAGAATTCAGTGATGTATCACCTAGGGGTTGCACCGGGGCAGACTATTGACAGAAATTGGAAATAGATTGAAAATCGACTTTTTATCAGTTTTCTACTACTACATTACATATTCCAAGCACTTTATCGTAGTTATCTCTTAAATTGGTGTTCTAAGAAAGCGACTTGTAGAACAAACTTTTGTCCCAGTTGACATTCTTAACTTTAACTCATTTTGTTATTTCAGATGCACAACTCAACTGAGAATCAAGTAGTTTTGTCTTCCGTTCAACTAACCACTACCGGCATCTACAGATGCGAAGTTTCCGGTGAAGCACCTTCATTTCAAACCGTAACCGAACATGGACATATGATGGTTGTAGGTGAGTAAAATAACTTTGTTATTTATTGTGACAACTAATCTAAGTGTCTTGAATTACTTCTTTAAGTTTGCATCCACACCCTTATCAAAATATGATCGACATCTTATTTGAAAAATATTTCTAAAGGATACATTCTTCAAAAAAATATCCTGATATAAGCTGATCATTTAATTTAGGGTGATAGATTAACCATCCCCAAATAGCATCACTATATTTTTAAGTAAGCGTGAAAAATAACTCTGTAAGTGGAATACATTTCACACTATAATGGTAAAATTGAAAATTGCTTTCATTTATCAAAATTTGAATATTATGCTATGCATATTATAATAATAATTAAAATATCATAAAAACGTTATTCCAATGTTTTCTTTTATTTAATATTGAACTTCAATAAGATAATAATATAGGTATTTACCTCATTATAATATAATATTAATATAGTTAGTGAAAATATTTTTGTTGTAGCTCCTCGGGTGGATTTAATATGAAAAAAAAAATTAATATTCCGTGATATTAATAAAAAGCTTTCCACATTTTATAATATTAATAATAATATAATTTATGAAAGTATTTTTAATAATACCAGGTTTTTGTTATGTGAAGTAATTAAGAATTCTTATTTCTGAACGATTTTTGTTTGAGAAATACGTTAAGAAACTTTTGAATTTTAACTTATTTTTTTATCCGTAAATCACGTTGACCTTTATACCAAGTAAGCTTTTACTTAAAGCAAAACCACAAAGGTTTGCTTTTATAGATATAAATTGTTTGAGGCGAGCTTTATAAATTTCCATGTCGTCACTAACTTGAATTATAATTTATTATAAAAGATTTTGGTGTTATACTTCTTTTCATTTACAACAAGTAGGTTTTGCATCTAATAATAATTAAGGTGAAAGCTCTAACCGAGCTAATAATTTTACGAGGCGTACACCTATTTATTCTTAGTACAGTTTGACTAATTATATTAATCAACGACACTATAAAGCATTGTTGTTAATTCTACGCAACCACCTATGATGAGAACTTAGAATAACATCTTAATTATTCCATATTAGCTAACAATTACCTACTGCTAGTTTTGAAAGTAACTTTGGGGAAGCTTATTTTATACTCTCAGAAGTAACTCTCTAAAAAATAGTATTTGGATACAATATTATATTTTATAGCTAAACTTTGAAAATTATGCTGACATCTTTCCTTATATTTGTAAAATATTTATTTCTATTATTTGAATGTCCTTTGTAATTTATGTCAATGTTTCAATTGAATGTGTAAAAAAGCAGCAGAAGTGGCAGTTTCACGTTTTTTTATAAACAGACATTTACAAAAATTGTTACTATATGTTTATATTTTTATTATTCCCTTCTGAAATGGAGTTAAGTTACACGAGCGACACTGAAACAACAACTAACTGCACTAATTCAAAAATATTTTATAAACTAGCTGCTGCATTTCGCTTTCAAAAATGTCTAAAAAATTGAAGAAAAAACAAACGATAACGTTTTTCCTGTTATAAATGAGTGAAGTGTATAACCTGAACAGAAAAAAATGTAGACCTAACTGTGATATTTAAGAAGAGATTTAGAAACCGACAGAGGTATTCTGGAAATGGCTGGAAATGATTTAAAGGACGAGAATAAAAATGTTGAAATCGCTTTTGGCACAAACTAAATTTTTATTTTACTTTCTATTATAAAGTTATTATAAAGTACTTTATAACTTTAATTTATTGTAATTTAATATAAGCATAATATCGATAAAAGTATTGGTAAAAATTGAATGCTCATATTTATTACAAATATATTTTTTATTGGAAAATTGTTTTACAATCAGGTTCAGGCCGTATTACAAATTAGTAGCTGGTATTTCTTGACTAAAAAGACAAGAACGTGGAATTTAAAGTACGTCTAAATAATTTGGAACAACTAGGAATCGGACGAACAATACCATACCTCATACTTAATAAAATTACCGAATAGTTGCGTCTTTTACACATCGAAAGTTTTTCTTCATTTTATTCGAAGAGACCTTTCGCTACAATGATATAATGTGGTGTCAACTCAAGGGCTCGTATCAAATGTTTTGTCACAGTTTACACGAAAAATTAAGTGACTTCTGCAATTCATGTCCATGAAGTGTTTATTATTGGCATATCATCTTAGTTTGACAGCCATGTTTCGAGGAATTTAAGTGTGACGGTCGAAATAACAATTTCTGGATGAAAAACAAAGTGTGAAACAATTTATTTAAATATAACTTTAAAACATGAAATTCGTGACAAAAATAATAATTTACAACATTTTAAAATATTGTGTTTCGTTTAACATTTGGAAACATAAAATGGTTCTTAGATCGGAAGCGCTTCATCCAAGTAAATGAGGTTGTTGCTAATGTATTATGAAAAGGGTGTTTTAAATTTGCACCGAATTTCATCAAGATCGGTGACAATATTTTGAAAAATTTGAAACCAGGTTGGCTTGATTTGGAAAATTTGAGTAAAACTTTAAATCAAGTGGCTGTTTAAAAAGAAAGCCATTTGAAGTGGTTGATTTTTGAAATTGCAACTAAAACCACGTTGGTTTAAGTTATTTTGACATTCTGAACCAAGTTACCCTTCAGAAAAAACTTTTATTGTGAATATTTTTAACTACGTAAAGTCCTAAAAGTAATAATACTTACTATTAGAACAAGCATTTGTTTCCGAAGTAAACATCGAAACAAAGGGGGCACCAATCGTAACAATAATAGGTACATAAGGAAAGATATTTACGGAATTAATTATTTCAAATTTACTACTTTCTTTTTATCTCCTTGAGTCAAAAATGATAGAAAATCTTATCAAATATATATTGTAGGACTTAGTATTCACTGCTATTTTGCTTCGCTTCTTAGTCGAAGGGATTAAACCATGTCATCCGAACTACTGACGTTGAAACTTATTGTCGTTTTCAAGAAAACCATCTAATCATTCAAAGCCAACTCAAATCTTTTTTATAAATTAATTAACATAGGAGAAAACCATGTAATTGTTTCCTCGAAATCTTTATAAAGTTGGCTGTATGCGGTTTTAGTACTTAAATTTTTGCTTTCTGGATGTAATTCGACAATGCCCAACTTTGTTATTTTTTTGACAGATCTGTTGTATATAAAGTTAATTTTTAGATTTCACACTTGTTTAGGCGGTAAACAATTATTTAACAATAAACACCACAAGATCCCTAACTTGATTACCTGTTTTTGTATCTTCTTCTTCCTCTTCTTTGCTTCCTGGATTAGGCTATATTGTTTGGTCCTGCACTCATATTTTCCTCGGTCGGCATAATATATTTTTATAATTCTAACTGGATTACCTCAATTTAGGATAATAACCATTTATGTTATTCTTATTATAAACATACTATATCATAGCACCAACTCGTTATTACCTCAATAATAGTGTCAATGTTCCAAGTTATATTATTTGGTGTTAAATAAATTTTAATAATTTTGCCATTCAATTTTAGACATCGTCATCTACGTTGATCAAGTTTATATAAAATCAGTTCACGCCTAGTTCAGTAGTGTAGCATTAAGTTTGATCTGCACCAAATTTGGTATACGTTGTGTGAGCCACGCCGAGTTTTCATTAACTGTCTGTATTATTAGAACTACCCACTAAAGTGCTCATTCAAAACAGTGTCTAAGAGCGGATTAATTCTCGTTAACAGTTTCCCAACAACAGACGCATAGTTAAGAAATAATAGACCAAAATCCTTAAAAGGAGGTAGGAGAAAGAAGAACTTGAAAACGGTACGTTATATAACTGTTTTTGTTGAAACTTCCTGTTATAGTTAGTTGAAATATGCTTTTATTAACCCATTAAAGCTAACCTAAACAGTTGTTTTTACTAATAATCAGACCAAGAAACATTCTATCAATAGGGCTTGTCAATTATTAAGCTGGTCTTAAACACACAAACAAATTAAGTTAAGACTATGCTATGCGATGTGTCTGTTGTGACTTCACGAGAACCTTTATTTTTTTTTGTAGTGTAACCAAGTTAACCTCGATGGTTACACTTAAACCAATGTGATGTTCGTATACTTTGCCGCAAAGCGATATCAGCCACAGCACATAGGTTAGTTCAGTACTAATAAAATCCGAACTACCACTCATACGAGTATGAATAATGCAAGAGTGGCTGAGAATTTTCAACAGTGCAATCTATTCACCTCTACACTCAATTACGTACTTATGTGTAGTTCGTTAATTATTTGCCACAGTAGTGTCGAGCGGTAGTTCTCAATCTTTTTGAAGTCGGGGATCACTAAACTCTCAGACATTTTTTGTTTGTGCGAAGCGTTTACAAAACGACGTAAGCTTTTCTCTTGCAGTAACTTTTAATGGTAAATTAGATTTAAAACACTTAAAGTGGCTTCATGGCACCAGTGTTCCGGTGACCACATATTGAGAACCAAGGGTGTAGCATACACCGACAGACTACGGAGCGGGAAGCGGTTCTCGGGGCCTGGTCGAGCTAGTTTAATATCTCTGAGCAGATTATTCTCGAGCAATGCTGTGATCTTAGAGGTACAGGAAAAATGTGGTTGTAGTAGAATAATCTACCATTGATCAACAATTTTGATAATACGTATTATATCATATTGCAACCTTTTATAAATTCTAATATCGTTATAACAATTAGGTACTTGTACTAGTTTTCTAACTATGTACCTACGTTACGCCCTGCTTGAAGAAGTTGAAATTTGTTAATCATTCAAGGTCAGCGCCAAGGCGAATCACGTACACAGAATAATTTAATGCTCGTAAGAGCTTTAAAAAAGCGCTTACAACCGAGTGCTATGTTTAAACTTGTGGCGCCGCGCACATCGGTGGCACGACCGCGTACTCGTTTCAATGTGGTTGTGCATAAACTTACCTTAAATTGCTTTCCGAAATTATGATGAACCTATAGTAACAATTATCAATACCCTTGGGATTGGCTGGATTGCACTGGAGTTTCGATTTAAGTCGTAGATACGTGTCCCAGTGCTTATCGAAGCAATTCACATTTTTTGCATAAGATCTTATAATGATTTCCCATGCGATGTAAAAGTATTCGATTTATTTCATGTGAAAGGGTTCAATTAAATCATGGCAACGTATCAAAGATTCGGGATCTGAAAATTGAATTCAAAACGACTTAAATCGAGACTCCGGTGTACTTACGAATGGAAACCTTTTTTGCTTTAGTTCGAACGGTGGAAATGTGATAATTTCCTATTGTAAAATGGCTGGGCACTAAACTAAGACTCAAGAAATCTTCGAAGACCTTAGTTTTAGAATTCACAGTGGATATGTATTTTGTATAAAACAAACTCAGCTAATAGATTCACAAAATTAAACCTTATAAGAGAGCATGTACAGTTGCACGAGCGCTCCAGTACATGACTAGCTACATTTAAACCAACTTACACCAAACCATTCAGAATTTGAGTGGAGAATATTACGAAACTCAAGTCCCGTAAAGTTGTCTCTGCAGTCATCTTACTATATTTATTTCAACAATCACGTAAACTGTAATATGCTGTAAGCTAGCTTGTAAGATTAATTCGTTGTAATCTATTATAATCAATGGCTAAAATTAGCTTATAGTAGGTTAGAATTAGCCCATCTTGCATGCCAATTTTCCAAATTTAATTGTTTGCTGTATTATAGGATTGTTTCATATATTATAGTTATGACAACTTAATAAATAGGCATTCGAATAAGTTGAAGAGTCACGTAGTAGATCAATTTTAAAAATTCTAATGTAATAGACAATTCTAAAAAATTAATTGCCATATTATGTGGCAATGTAATGGTCTCCAAGTCGTGTGTACCATATAGCTTGTTTAAGAGTATCAGCAGTATCATTCCCTCAGAATTAAAACATTCTACGAGAATATAATTTCCAATATCTTTATAGGCAAGTGTGTTGGCCTATTCTTTTGAGCGTAAATCAGTAGACAGGTGAACGGTTAAATATTTATTCCAACGATTAACAAAACATAACACGATGCGGTGATGATACTACGTAATAACTACAGTGACGACTGTGATGACTAATGTTCAGTCCAACCACAGTAGGTGCCATAGGATGATGGATCCTAGCGACCTCTACTGTGTGGTTGGTGAACTAGTCTTCAATTTAAATTACAGTACCGGTCGCCACAGTACTCCCCTTCTAGAGAAGACTGTCTGAACGAGACACAAAATTAATAGAAAGAAAAATGATGGTTGCTTGCTTGCTTGATTGGTTCCTTACGAATTCAGATTGCGGAATCTGGTTTTCGCTCCTAGCGAGGAATTGTTCTGGCCGGGATATTGAAGGAGTTGGATGCTTGTTTGTTTGTTGCTTGTTTGATTGTTGCTTGTTTGATTGTTGTTTGTTTGATTGTTGCTTGTTTGATTGTTGCTTGTTTGATTGTTGCTTGTTTGATTGTTGTTTGTTTGATTGTTGCTTGTTTGATGTGTTGCTTGTTTGATGTGTTGCTTGTTTGATGTGTTGCTTGTTTGATGTTTAGCTTCTTAACGAATTCAGATTGTGGAATCTGGTTTTCGCTCCTAGCGAGGAATTGTCCTGGCCGGGATATTGAAGAAGCTGGAGCAGGATGCATGAGTACTGGTGCGGTTTATTGCGGCTGTACTGTCACGACTTGTTGCGAGCCGTCTGCCGTTATTGTAGGTTCCACCATATCGTCGTTACCAGTCGTTACCCATTGAATCAAAGTAAATCGCCGAACATAACCAAAAATTTGCACGTGGTCGTAAAATTTTGTTGCGGTTACGTAAATTTATTGGAAACGTGTTGGATGAATCGTGTTGGAATTGGCACGTGGAAAATAATGATAACGTAAATTTTACCTTGTCTTGACTTGCGTATGTTCTTTCTTGGGGTCACCAATATAGGCAAGTGTGTTGGCCTATTCCTTTGAATGTAAATCAGTAGACAGGTGAACGTATAAATATTTATTCCAACATAACAAAAACATAACACGATGATGGTACTACGTAATAACTACAGTGACGACTGTGATGACTAATGTTCAGTCCAACCACAGTAGGTGCCATAGGATGATGGATCCTAGCGACCTCTACTGTGTGGTTGGTGAACTAGTCTTCAATTTAAATTACAGTACCGGTCGCCACATCTTACATGCCAGCATGACACAAGCGGTTAGTTGGATAGGAATAGCAGGAAATTGAATGTGTTGTTTGATTACATAGCTAAATTTGAACGTCAACGATCGAATAAACTGCCTTTTCCTCCTTCTAAGTGACCAAAGGACAAAAACCGCCATTGTAACCGTAACTACCTGTTATTTTGAACAAAAGGAAATCTATGAAGCCTTTCGATTGAGTGCATTCGTTTGTTTCCTGACTATCATCATGAAATCATGATGAAATCAATGAAAAACATGAAATCGGACTAACAAATTTAGGATACCAGTACGCAGTTGTAAAGTTTGAATTTACTTACTGAAAATTATTGCAATGGTAAGGGATGTTAAAACTTATGCTATATCTTACATAACTTGCTTGTGAAACACCCCCGAAACCAGCCTGACTGAATCTGCAATCTGAATCCGTCTGATTAATGATTAAGTTGGCTTACGGAATGGTTTCTTCTTCTACTCTCTAGAAGCAATTCTAAGAGAACCCTTTTCTAGTAAGCTAAAGCATTTTATTTTTCTTGCTAGACTTGCCTTCAGATGTGCCTTGCATCCTGGTTTTTATTATGTTAATGGTGGCAATTTACTAACCCAGGGGACCACCGGCTTAACGTGCCTCCCGAAGCACGGAAACTAGTCATAAGAAAGTCTATGACTTTCACCGGGTTTGAACCTGGTACCCCGCATTCGCAGTTAGCTGCATGGCAATGACCGTCTGTTAGTGAACAGTATTCTCCATAATATCATCCCCGTCTGAAGATTTGTGGACCCGCAACCCCTACAAAGTTCATTTTAGTCATCGCTCTATTCTGCTTTAATATTTGTTATGCAATTGCCGGTTTTCAATAAAACCACGATCCATTAACATTTCACATTTTCTATTTTGATTTATTAAACCATATTTTTGTGTTAAGTACTAATTTCTTTAAAAAGCAAATATTTGCTGTAGCTGCTGCGATGTATTTGGGTGGCTAGAATTTATTACGTATCATACATGCATTTGAAAATGTTCTATTCCTCTTCAAAAAAATTTATTACCGGAAAGCAAAAAGCACCGTTGAGAATTTTAGCTACATCATTTATCTTATAGTTAAATATGATATATTCAATAAAATGATAAATAATGTTTGTTACATTTTATAAAAATGTTAGGGTAGCAGAATTAACTAATATGCAAGTGAATCTACTATTTTTTAGTTCAGTTAAATTATGCATTAGTTATAGTTATGAAAATTCTAAAACTGAAGTAATATGACCCATCACTGCTTTTACTTATAATAAGGTTAGAATCAAAGTGTTGATAGTTTTCTGCACTTACACATTTACGTTGTGAACATTTCAGATATTTTTACTATTTTCCTCTATCGCTTTTAATAGCTACTTCGTGTAAGTACGATAAAGATAAATAAATAACTTGTATTAATTCACACATCATTAACATTTGGGTCATACTGCAACTATTGTAATTACTACTAGATATATCATCAATTTACGTATTCTTTTAATCAATCTAAAATGGTCTGGCAAATAGAACATCGATTTGTTATTTACAATAATTCTGAAATGCTTACTCAGGCATCAAGGATGAATAGCACGTAATTTGCAGAAAATTAAATTTTCCAGAAAGCTCCTTTATGCACTTTTTGTAACTGCTAGATCAATAGATTACGGGCATTGAAGTATGGATGCGGTTTTGTAAGTTTCTTCAAGACTGAAAATTTAAATAGTTTTCACATTTTACTATTTAATAAGACATAAAAGTGCACTTCGTTAAGATCAAAATGAGATACTGCTCATTAAATAAACGGTAACGTTTCTTTTTCGTATTGCACATAATATTGAATCAGCACGCCAACTAGAAAATTAATGCTTATTACCGCAATAAAAACTAAACACTACATTATTTGTATATAAAAATGCAAATTTACTTAAATTTATATTTCAAATAATATGAATTATTTTAAAAAGGTGAGTTTTTAATTCGTGATAATAAATTAGTAGGGATTTTTTAATTGTAATTTCTGATGAAGAATGTATCATACACTTTAAAGCTTAAAAAATATCATTAATTCGTAAATTATTAAAATATTCCTACTAATAAATTACTTTAATTATTGAATTAGAAGAATTACATATTACAAGGACATGAAATAACTTAATAATTAATCTAAAATTGCTTTATTATTAATTCGTGAAAATAAATTTGTTTAATTATTAATAAATTACGAATTAAGGAATAATTATAATGTTATATTTGTAATTTTCTGACGAAGGTCTTAATGCAAGATCGAAAGCTCAAATATAACATTATAATTATTCCTTAATTCGTAATTTATTAATAATTAAACAAATTAATAATTAATCATATAGAATATGATTTGGCTCTTATTTGAGTTCTTCGGATTCGGATTTCAAATTCAAATACAAAAACCTTTTTGTAAATTATCCGACGTCAAATTTCACCACACATGAAATAAAAATTCATCTTATTTCTTAGCAAGAAGACTGATATAATCCGAAACGTTCTAATTTTTACAATATTATTGTGCCGCTCAAATAAATATGACAAGATAGAAAAACAAATGACGAAAATATATTCTTCAGTGGAGGGTTATCGTATTGGCCCCAAATTTTGTTCTATTTAATTAGATAGTTGATAAGTACACAGTATTGTGGGTGAAGACTAAAATTTTCATTGTAGTGAAAAAACATATTGCCATGACACAGAATTTTAAAAGTATGTAAAGTACTGATCTTAATAATAATTAATAATAGTAGAACTGTCCTTTGCGTTAGGAAACCACAGTATAAAATCAAGAAGAAAATTTCTTTTCTTTCATTTTAAATATTGATGCAAAATTTGCGCTTATAAACATTAATTATGGAATAAGTACGTGGATTTGAAAACAGAAAAGTTTTATACATCAACTTGACATAGAACGGCAACTTTCTCAAAAAGTTCAGAATCTTAGCTGAAAGTTTAACGTAACCCTTTTTGAAGCATTTGGTAGGGAAAGTTGAAACTAAAATTGAAGATATCTTATTCAAAGAAATTACCTTAGTACCAATCAAATGGAGAAATTTGATTAAATGAAAAAATAAATAAAATTTGATTTGGTATTGCAAAATGTGCATAAAACAATTTGAGGTGATATTTGGAGTTCGTTGGTGTAATGAATACGTTATTATCGATAATAATATTATTTGGGCACATTTTCACGACTCTTCTGAATTTCGGAACACCGGACATGTTCAAAAATAAATGTGAACTTTTAAACAAACGCTCAAATTGAAACAAAGTGATCTGAAATGTAAAATTTAAACTGGCATTATCTACCTTAGGCTAAATTTTAAAACACTGTGTAACAATTTTGTACAATTCCAGAACTTGATAAATTATCAATTAGTTTAGTGATGTGGATTAAAACGCGCTCTACTGATTACAGACTGGGAAAATGCGATTCGTTGTCTGAGACGCTTGTAATGAAAAATACAAAAATTATATGTTTTAAGAAAACCTCAACTTTTTAAAGATCGAAATGACTTTTTTAAAAAAATTAGATCTACGGGGGTGTAATTGTTTGAGTGAATTGATTCTTGTAGCTGATAATACATTTCTACATTAATTTTATCTTTAAGTTTTTGGGTTTACGAACTTTGGCCTGAAATATGCTGTAGTCACGATTACCTGAAACTTAAGTAATAAAAACTAATAAGTACTAAAAATAGAATGTATTTGAACTATTAGGGAAAAGAAATTTGAAGTAATCATCAATTATTTCTTTATATAGAAAATAAAATTTAGTCCTTATTGTTCCTTTGCTAATGGCAAGTAATATTAGTGTAAATTGCAAACAAATTTGAATTATTTGAAACTTTCTATAAGTTAATATGCATATCGGAAGGGTTACATCACAAAAGTCTGGTAGAAATTTTCTTAAAAGGTATTTGAAAATAAATTAGATATGCAGATATGAAATGTGTCAGTTTCCCGTAAGTTCGTAAGTAAAAATTAAAATTCAGAAGCAGTAGCAATTTTGTAATCAATTGGGGTCTATCGATATGGATATCTTTTTGACGAAACGAATCGTTCCTAATCGAATTTCAATGAAAGTCGATCAGTTTCCATCAAATCAACAATTTCAATAAAGAAATCGCAAAATCATTGATTGTTAAAATGCCGATAGCGCACGGTACCTAACAACGGCCTTAGTTATTCCCGCGGGACGTCTATTCCAATCCTGGAATGTTAGCTTATTTCCGGAACCATTCTGCACTGCCCCACTTCCGTAGTACGAGCTTCAATTTTCTTAAATGTAATTACTACGCGGCTCGATGCCAAACCGATCGCGACACGCTTCACATTACATTCCACCTACTAATTTAACTTCACCCTATTAAACAACTTTATTTGTTTTCTATTCTATCTCCTCGTAATTGTATGTTTTTCAATTAAAGCAATCAGAAATCTAAAAAGATTCCTCAATAATAATTTAACACAAAAAGCAATCAAAAGCATAAAATTAATTTTTATTTATCAAATTTAACAGTATTATACTTTTCGTTTTCAATTAAATTGTATATCGACGCCGAAAATGTTAAAAGAAATAACCACCAGCCGGCACTGTTTCGGCTGAAAGCAGGACGGATAAGATTTACATTTAAAATAAAATAAACGACACCAGAGATTACGATTAAAAAAATCTCGATGGCAGCGAAGTGAAAAACCGTTCTGCAATTATTCACTGCCACAGCAGCGGCATTAAGCTGTGTGCTGTGTCTTATGTTAATCCTGCATAATCCTGTCTGGTTGGTGTACGCTTCTGCCAGGACTTCCCATTATTCACGCCGCTCAAAGCTACGTTTACTTATTAACACTGTCTAATAGGTAAACGCAAAGCTCTTTACTAATCTGTCACACTTTGAAAACTTTCCACCCATAGTTGATTAGCTTTTAAATTAAAACATTAAATATTTCGCTAAATTTTCGAGGCATCTTTCATTATATCAAAGGAATTTCAGAACGTAGTTAAGCTTTCACTTTAGTTTTTGGTTGTCACGTTTTAATCATCACGTATCTACGTTAAGTTTTGTTATCCGAGTGCGTACATAAACATATACAGACGAAAGCCTCTCTGGGATTTTATACTTTAACGACATACCCACCTAACACCAACATTTTCATCACATTCACTTTAATAATGTATACGCAATGAATGTTTCCCCGTATTAAAAAAATAATTTTTTAAATCATGTCGCCAGAACTCTGTTCTCATAAGTTCATTTCGTTATTAACTAAATATTTAATGGGGTAGCTAAATAAAATTTTCATCATCAATTTCGTCGAAATGAAAATTAGTTACCTAAATTAGATGTTGAGGCTTCATGTTTTTTGCTAATAAAATTAAATATCACAATAAGAACTTCTGAATGGATGAAGATTCTTCAAACAGCTGCGTCTCATTCTCTATAAGATTGTGTGGGTTAATCGTGCAAATTTTTAAACAAAATTCTCTCATTTTCTAATTTCCTACTACCAAGTTGTTTTGTATTATACGTACACTCTCTGTTTGCTCAAGTCACGGTGGGTTATTAATTATATTCACCAGATCTTTAGCATGACACGTTACATCTTTGATTAAAACTTCTGAAAGATACTCTTGTAGTTTGAGGTTACAACACGTAGCAAACTATCTCAACTTAAATCGCGTTCAACGTTGATTTGCTTCTTCACTTTCAGACTCCATTTTGTAAAATTTGTTCTACTTAAAACTTATGTTTTTGATAAAGAAAGATTTATGTCGGTCGTTGATTTACTTAAATAAGTAGATCTGCAAATCTCGAGTCTGGAGATATTTATAGCGAAGGTGGAGAGAAACAGATGAAGGATAACTGGGAAGAATAGTAGGCCGCACAAGAAATTGCGTTAGTTGCTTTTTTTGTAAAATCGGAATGTCAAACACGCAGTCCGCGGGCCATGGTCCATCAATAAGGAGACCCTTTCTACATTGTTTACTTTTCATGTTGGAAACATACCATCACATCATGTTGTATTGAAAAATTTTTGTTAAATAATCCAAGGTCATTAAATAGTTATAATATGATAATAATCATGACCACGCGAATTTTGTTAATGATATGTGAATTAACGTACTACAACATGTTGCTGCTGCTATCTTCATAAATACGTTTATCTTCCGAATTTGTGAAAAAGTAGGGGAAAGATTGAAAATTACCGCCAGATTCATTCCTATTTAATAGCGCCATGCCTTCATTTAATGACAAGTTCACATTATATTGCTTTTAGTAACCCGACGAAAATGTCATCAAGTTGTTAATTCCAATGATATATTTTTATTTGAAATAAAACCTTTTTAAAGGTAAACACGAGACAAGAACTTCGAATAAATCAAATTAGAGAAGTTGTAATCAATTTTTACAGAGATGTTAAAAGGAATTCTCACATATTTGTAGCTTTGTGAGTGTTTCCTTTTTATCAAGGAATAACAATTCGAATTTTAAAATTAAATTTGTTTTATTTTTAAACAATGAAGTAAAATTGAAAAAAGATCTAATTATTATTTATTTAAATATTAAATTAATTTTGTTATTTTACTTGTGTTTATAAGCTGAAGTGGAAATCTTTCACACTTGTTGAATGAGAACGTTGATAATCCTTTACATGTTACAATCAGATTTGGCTTAGTAATGAAACCCTGAATATTAATTAGTGTTTATAAAACTCATTTAGACATTTTACTACATAATAATAGAACAATTTGTTAATAATTAATGTTGTATTTAATTAAGGAAATTACATAATTAATATACTGAATAAATCTAAAGTAAACTTGCGTCTTATGTTACTAATACTTTGAAGTTTTGTCGAACTTTTCTACATAAAATCAATATGCATTTAAAATATAAATAAAAAAATATTTCTACCAAACGCATGCTGACAGTGAAATACAACGTGTTATATGTTTTTAATATAAAACTTGTTTATGTCCTATAGAAAATTATAATAAGAAAACGGTCAGTTGAAGCATATTTTGGTAAAAATCTCGGTGATTTATTACAACTCGGGCGTTTTCATTTTTTTTGTTTTATCTTATGTCTATACTTTATTTTTGAAAGTTTGTCCTTCTACTTATATTATATCGAATAATTATATCTGCCCCATTTGAAACTTCCATGGAATAAGGTTCTGATTTTTAAATGGCGCATTATATTCAATCAAATTTTGCACAAAGTAACATCGAAAGCCTTAAAAATAGTTAAGAAGCCGGAGGTCGACTGTACCAAGAATTACTCATAGTCATAATGATAAAGATAATAACACATAATTTAATATTATCTTTATTATTGAAAATTGAAACACCGATAGTGGTTTGTATCCACACTATGTTGTACAAAGAAGTATAATTTTTTTAGCGTGCTGCTGCTTCATCTAAACGATATTTATTTGTAACAAAAGTAAATTTAAATTTAGATTAGTGTCAGAAGCACGATAATCTTTAGGTTATCGAAGGCAACAAATGGGCCATGTAAGGTGAAGGCGGTGAGGTATTGTTTCTAACCGACTTATCGCCTGATCAATACGTTGTTCAAGCTCGTAACTAAAGAACACAAGACATTTACTACCCCTTGCTGACATAGATATCTAGGGTTTATAGGAAGCAGTTTTTTGCACAACAAAAATGCGTTAAATATTAAGTAATATAAATTTGGATGTTTCCATCAATAATTGTTGAATATGTTATGTGATTTTGATATACTTTTTTTTTATTTGAACAGTATACAATTTTAAATAAAAGTTTCTAGAAACCATTCAAAACCACTTGCTTTGCAATAAGCGTTGCTTCTTGAGTATAACAGAAAGCAAATTTGCGCAAATTAAATTTATAATAACAAATAAAAATTGAGAATCTGAGGTTTTTAAATTGGACAGTTGAGCAATAAATTATAAATCTCGGACAATGAAAAGAAAATTAGTTTGTCTACGAATTGAAAACTCTTAACTCAAGCTTTCTGGATGATGTGACCTTTACTATTTTTATGATTTTCATACAATGAACCTTTCAGAACCTTGAAATAAACAAAGGATGAAGGATAATAGGAAATTAATTAACTCTCGAGATACTACTACTTATTTAATTTTCAATTTTTCTATTTTCCTTTTTATGTTATATTTTAAAAATAATTTTACTTGCCAGTAGAAATGGTGGCTTTCAGAAAATTTCTTAAGCGTTCTATATTTCATTTTTCATTGTAAAACTAAATTTACTTTCTTTTTAAGCGACATAATGAGAAATGTTTGACATTTCATATACGGTTTTCTGTTTGGTACGCCAATAGCAATTTTTTGTAATACTTGACAATAGGGTACTTAGAAATGTTTTTATTTTTATACAAACACGTACACCCAATTATTATTTATTTATATCTCGAATTTTTGATAATCAAAACTACGAATAAAGCTAATTTTGTCATTGATCTGACGTTATCCTGATCAAGTCAGGCTTTTTTGACATGCTTGGAGAATAGTGTCTCAAGCTTTTAATCCGCTCATTACTTCTCGAATAAATACGCCCCAAGGAATTTATTGCTTCAAAGGAAACCTTTTTCTTGAATTCAAAAAAGATCATAGGCAATCATTAAATTTTAATATTAACATCAGCAATCTGTTATTCCTGTTTTGGAGTGTATTTTCTATGGTATTTGATCGGATTTTCAAATATGCCTTTAAACAACCCCTATTGGTTAAAAATAAATAAATCAGAATCGAAGAAGATTTTAGAGTGAAGACTTTGACGGAAGTGAGGTTAATTACAAATTAAAGAACATTTTTTACAATGTGAAAATTTAATACTTAAAAAATAATTTTGCAGTGTTATCATAGCAGCCGCGTAATTTAATAATATTTCTACTATTTAAAATTAGTTAAATTTATCAATTCCCGAAAAATGATGAATAATTATTTAATGTTCACGATATGAATTTCAAATTTAAATTGTAAATATAACTAATAAATTAATATTGTAAGGTTTACAATTTACATGGTACTGTTGAGAGTAAAAGCCTTTCTTCAAAGTAATCTAATTACAGGAAAATTAATAACATCAATTCTTTGCTCAAATTAGTTAACATACAAAGTAATTACACGTCAAAAATGTTATAACGAAATTTCAAAGCAATCGATACAACCAAGTGGTAAAATTCTCACAACTAAACAATACGTTCAGACAAAATAAAATAAGTTTAATTTACTTTATTTTAAATAATAATAATTTAAGAAACACAATCGAGAAATGCGATCAAAATTCGTAAATCAAACATCGTTTTCTTACATACGATGCTATGTTTTATTAAGTATGCTAACTAATTTGAACAAGAATTGATGTTAATTTTCCTATGAATAGATTATTATCCTGGAAATGTGATTATAATTCTAAATTAGTCCGTAATAAAGTTTTTACATGGGATCACTACCATTTATCCTTTATGTTTCCCATTTATACTGTTAACTCACTTAATCCAAAAACTTAACCCAAGAAGGAGATTGCATCCCCGAAGTACATAGCAAGTTGACATTTGTTATTAAATTACAAGTTTTGTTCTATTTTCTTGGTGACTAAATAATGGAAGAAACATACTAGAATTGAGCCAAGTCTACCAAATGTTTTGTGGTAAATGCGTAGCTATTAGGTATCCCGGGGAGAGCACTAGAATAACCGTACATACCTACTGTAGGTCTTGTCGAGAAATATAAATTTCTTTTTATAAAAATACATAAGATTGTTTACATTGTTCATATGAAATACGATTATAGCAGCTATAGTCAAATGAGAAATAATACGAGGAATAGTTACGATTTAACGGATTTTTCTATTACCCAAGAAAGAAAAAAATTGTTTGAACACAAATTCGTTAGAGGACCGCCACGTCCTCAACGTCCACAACGGGACCAATATAATCAACTAAAATATTATAGATAGAGGTTAAATGAACATTACCTTAATAATTATAATTGTTATCCTTTTCTTCCGTATGTATTGTTCCTATTGGATATATTCAATTACGTATGTCCTTGTCATATTTGCTAGTACCACTTATCAATTTAAACCACCCTTGATTGGTGCTAAATTCAGTTGGTTCTGACGTTACGTTCAGCTTTCCTGACAAGATTAAGATTAAAATCATATTTATCAAAAATTTCTTCTTGCTGTCATGCTGACTTCACACTTTACGAAATGTTACTCAAAGCAGAATTTTGGCCCAAAGGTATATGGTAGGTCAAGCTAAACATCTAACTTCTGTTCTTCATCGTGAACATTATGTGCGAACTGAAGAAGCCATTGTCAAGAATCCTAAAGTATTTTGTTTAATTATTAATAAATTACGAATTAAGGAATGCTATATACTAAACTTAAAGACCCAATCCCAACGGAAAAGAAATCCGACCTAATATACCAAGTAGATTGTACCACTTGTAACTTAGTGTATGTTGGACAAACTAACCAATGGCTTAAGAAAAGAATTAGTGGACACATCTCTAACATCAGATGTAATAAACCAGAAAGTACTGCCATTGCTAAACATATTCTTATTGACGGGCACGATGCTAATTTTATGAACACAAAAATTATTAAATCGGTTAGCAATTACAAAGATCGTTTGCTACATGAGATGATTTGCATAAAGAAGACCAAAAACACTATGAACCGTAAAACTGATATAGAGGGCTTAAGTACTATATACAGCCACTTACTTGTGTAAAACCTTTTACGTATTGGGGCTAGGTTTTCCTTTTTTGGTGGAACACAATCCGGGTTTTTCCTAACTCACGGTTATTGGATTTTATCTAGTTACCGGTCAAATGACAATACAATGTACATATATATGTTTCCATGTTTACCCACTTATTATTTGTAATTTTCTGACGAAGGTCTTAATGCAAGATCGAAAGCTCAAATATAACATTATAATTATTCCTTAATTCGTAATTTATTAATAATTAAACATATTTATTTTCACGAATTAATAATAAACCAATTCTAAAGTATTTTGGCGTTACATGGATAATTGCTAGAGAGTCAAGGATTATCCTGCATGTATGTTTCTCGGTGAAGAATTCTCCAAGTTAGGCCAATGTGAATGCTTTGATCTGTTTGTTAAGCATTTTTCAACAGTCTATTGTAACGCAAGCTCAAGCGATGTTCATTATGATGCAGTCAATGGGATAACTTGTAACAGTTTGAACGTAACTATAAATGATGTTTATGAAGCAATTGGAAGTCTACCAGATAGTTTGTGTTTGATTCTTCTTCTTCATCAGCCTTTTTTCCGCCCACTGCTGGACATAAGCCTCTCCATATTATGGAGGATCTGGCCGTAATTCACCACGCTGGCCAGACGGGTTGGTGAGTAGTCCGCAGATCGATTTTGGACTATAGTTGTTTTACATCCGTTAGCAGCTTGCTAGCCTAGCATTCAGATGTGCCTATAACCCTGTATTTTGTTAACGGTGGCAATTCGTCAACTCAGGGGGACCGCCGGATTAACGTGCCCTCCGAAGCACGAAGACTTGGTCATAAGAAAGTTTGACTCTCCCTAGGTTGAACCCGGTACCCCGCGTTCGCATCCAACTGCGTTAGCTGCAAGGCAATGACCGTCTCTATTTGACGTTCGATGCCTGACGGTATTGCTCCCTTCTTCATAAAAAAGTGTCAATATTCTCTTTCAACTCCAATTCAAAAACAATATCTTTCCTTTTGTCGTTATCTACAGGATAGTTTCGTAATATTCGGAAAAAGAGCTTCATAATTCCTATAAAGAAAGGCAATCGCTGTGGCATCGGTAACTACACGGATAATTCTGTTCAGCCAAACATTCCCAAATTATTGGATAAAATGGTTGCAACGCAACTCCTAGAACCTAGAGGCTAGTAAAAACCACATTGTGGATAATCAACATAACTTTTATCCTGATCGCTCGACAACTACAAACTTGTTATCCTTTGTCACTGATGTTTTCGATTCATTCGAAGATCTCAGGCATGTCGGTGCTGTGTATAATGATTTTTCGAAAGAGTTCGATCGTCAAATGGCTTGGCAGTTACCTGGTAGACAGAAAACAAAAGGTACGCCTTAAAAATTTCCACTCGATACATTTTACAGTGTCGTCTGGGTTTTAAACCATAACCTCACTAACTTAGTATAAACAAATGTATGATATTTGACAAATTTTGACGATGATTTTTATTTTACATGAGCAGACTGTTTGATTTATGGATTGCTTTATAATTTTATTAAGCAATTTTAACGCAATCCATATTATTCCATATAGAAAAATCTAAAAATTATTTGTTGTTATACTGGTTGTAATGTACTTATATTGAATTTGTGTTATCCGTACAATTTTATCCAACAATCTAAATATTGCTATTATCCTTAAAAAAATCTATTATTATGAAATAAAAATAAATGTTAAGTCTATAAAAACTAAACTCATTGGAGGATATAAAATGTTTACATGAAAATATTTTGATTACAATTTTAATTCACACGAAAAGATAAAAAACTAGGGATTGTTTTATGGGATGGTTGAACTAAATTTTTTTTGAATAAATAATGTAGTATCTACCTATCAGAATTATTTTTAATTTTCTAGAAAGGAATTTTTGTCGATAAAAATTACATTCAGTACATTTCTTTAATTGATTAATATTAGCGATTGCGTAAGGATCTGGGCATTGAACCATATGATTCTAGGTTCGATTCCGACTTGCTACGAAATATTTTGTGTTTTGGTTCGAATTCCACGTTATGCTGTAGGTCTTTATTTAAGTTTAGTCAGTAAGTAACAATACTACTGACTTGCAATTTGGTCTTACGGATTTATTCCGCTCATAAAATCAAATGAATTGAAGTAAATTATATTTCAATATCTACGTATTTGGACATAAGTTGAGAATTTTTTTTTAAATGAAATCAAACAAAAATTGTCTGTAGTGACCCTTCAAAAATCCAATTTCATAAGTCGATGAGTAAACCATTGCAGTGAAATATCCTTTGTTCGCAATAATATTGTATATTTTAGTCTGGGAAGAGCTTGAAAAATTGAATATCGCCCAAATTTAGTATGTGCTTTTTAGTTGATTGGCCACTTACAACGATGTTATGAATAAAAACATTTCCGAACCACACCGATGCGAATAAATTTATAGGACATCTTAGCTTGGTAAAATTTTTTCTGTCAGAAATAGAAAGATACTAATATTATAAATTATTTGAAATAAAATATTTTAAAACTTAATTTAGCAAGCTGATGATATTTTATTTTAAAACGTTCCCTTCTTAATTTATTTATTCACTCAAATTTTCCAAATAAAACACAAATTATCTAGACAATAAATTACCAAGATTGTATTCATTTATTTAATAAGAATTTGTTTGGAGTTTGTGAAACTTTGCTGATGATTTCATTTTTAGGATACAAATAAAAAATGTAATTAAATTTGAATTGAAAAGTGAACACAATACAAAAAGCTGAAAATTAATAAAATGAATCTTACGATTTCATTTAGTATGAATCATTCAATTATGTTGAGGAAAGTATTCAACCGCAATTCTATTGCTATCATTTTTTTACCTATTTGCTTCTTTATAAGCTTTTTGTTATCTAACTTTTTCTTTAGGAAAGAACTTAAACAAGTAGGAGTTTTGAATTGTTGTAAACTTTCAAACGCCGCATTTTTATACCAAATTAAATAAGACGAGAGAAACAATGCCATTTTGATTTTTACGAGAATTCTTTTAATGGTGATAGAAAAAGTATTTATTTCTGAACGTATTTTTAAGTATTTTAGAAGCAAACTGTAATAATGCAACTAAACACTTCTTGTTCCAATTTTCTTGGGCATTAATTTTGTAAATTAAATTTCGATACTTTTTTGCAGCTCTTCCCGACGAAGGACCTCGAATATCAGGAGGAAAGCCTCGCTATCAATTGGGGGATACTGTGAGAGTTAATTGTACGTCAGGTCGTTCTAAACCCGCTGCATTACTAAATTGGTTCATCAACGGCGATCCTGCTGATCCAAGTTTTTTACGTGGTCCTGAAACTATCATCACGGGACGCGAGGGCTTGGAAACTTCAATATTGGGACTTGAATTTATTGTCAAATTGAAACACTT
The DNA here is from genome assembly GCA_958510855.1 of Rhagonycha lutea. Lineage (NCBI taxonomy): Eukaryota > Metazoa > Arthropoda > Insecta > Coleoptera > Cantharidae > Rhagonycha > Rhagonycha lutea. Next base: position 11,767,185 of record OY294040.1, on the reverse strand, counting down.
TCGTCGTGGAGACATGAAACTTAAATGCTCTGCTACCATTGCTACAGTTTATTGGCGAAGTAATGAGGAATCGGTTGAAGGAGAGAGACCACCTAGAGCTTCGGTATTAGAAAGTCGTGGCACAGTTGCTCCGGCTGGTTCTCGAGCAGATCGAGTGCAGGGTAAGCATTATATTGTATTATTATTTTAAGAGCAAAAGCAATAACTTTATGTAATTTATCGAACGTTAATAAAATATAAATTTAAATTGAAAATTTACGAGCAATGCAGGTGAGTACTGTTAATGAATTAAGATGTCTACTTCTGAATTCAAATTTCCATAATTTTATAAATAAAACATGAGGTAAAGTGATATAAAATTTATGGTAAAATATATTGTTACAAAGATCCGAGTATTCTTTTAAATAATAATATGTCTCTTTAATTCAGTAATGTGAATAAGACAGGGAGAAGTTAACATTACTGAACCAAATACTGACACGTGACTATTTTGTGAAGCACCCGTATAAAGTTTTGAGCTATGTAATAACTAAAATTTTAATTGAACTAATGCAAATTTAGAGAAACATGAACGTGTAGTGACTGGGTATGATAATCTTAAAATTGCAGTTTTTATGTTTTTGCCGCATTTCACAAATCTGCATGTTTAATTATATTATTAAATCTCTGTAAATGTGGAATACTAATGTGCCTAATGACATACTTGACTTCCAGCAGAATTCTTCAGTTTAATAGAAATATTTTTTGAGTTGCTGTGTAATCATGAAAAAAAACGTAATTGGAAAAGAACTTCTTGTTTTGATATTTATTTTATGAAAATACAGAGTATATTAAAAACAAATATAACCTAGGTCGCTATCGTCAAATAAATTTACAAAAGGAAGTAAATTCCTGCTTCGCTACCTATAGACATAACACTGATTTATGCAGATCATAAATGACTAAAAACTCCTGTGGTTTTAAATACAACATGTGGTTATAAATACAAAATTTAAAAAAAATTCAATTTGTTGAATTGAAGTGATAAATGGGGTTAATAAAGTTTCCATCAACGATAAAATAGATAATCGGGGATGGTTTCATCACCTGGTATGGCAACGTCAGAGAACACAATAAAAATTACAGATAGTGATGAAACTAAGACTAAAGCTGGATAATTCTGTACCACCTTAAACAAAGCCAAATGGCTGGATGGCCAAGGATGCCGCTTTTCGTGTTCGTAGATGGAATTAACGGAACGGCTAGCTCATAGAGTTCAGTCAGCGTCGGAGATATTGGGTTACTCAAGATCTTAACGAGTATCGTGGGTGCTTGTAAATGGTTTCTCTCTTCAGTAGGAATAACTCGAGTGGGCGCCAATAAAGATCATAGACAGTTATTTGTATTAATAACAGCTTTAATTTTTATAAAATAAAATGAAAAGTATGTACAAACATACGTCAGTAAAATAAAAAGAGTCACACTTAAACGACAGTGAATAATTACAAAAAATTCTTATACAATACACTTTAAAACTAAGATTGAAAGTAATTTACAGATATTTACAAATTTTAACATTTTGGTTACTTAACGTTATTAAAAGTACGTTCTCTAAAGCATAGCCAAGATTCAAAACTACTAAAAAGGTTTTGCAGTTCAAGTTGTAAGAATTGTTAGTATCTAAAAATTTAACGCTGTGGCGTCCGAAATGATGAAAATCAGTTAGCAAGTAGATTTTAGAATCAACAGATGTAATATACATATATCTATAGCAAGCAACTCTCAGTTTACTTACGATTTTGATGTTTATAATTGCATGATATTTGGTTGTCCGTTTGATTGCTCATAGGTGCACCTTTGCCAATCGGTTTATCATACGGTTGATGAAAATTACTAAAACAGGAATTACATGGTTATAGACAAAATATAAATACAAATGCTGGTAACTAATAAGTCTAATGCTTTCACTACAAACTGATCATATCGTAGCAGGTTGTTAAATCTTTTCATGGACACTTGAGATGTTGGTCGTAACAGCGGCACACTCTCGAATTCTTTCAAAGGACTTATTGCGTACTGGATTGATAGGGTTGTCGATCCCATTAGCGGATTATCACCAAAAAATGGACCATTAAACAAAAGCGGTCGTTTATTAAAAATGGCGCTAGCCGGCGTTGGTACATCGACTTCTTTAAAAATGCAAAAACCGTTGCTTAAAAAAATTGCAACACGGTTACCAATATTTGCCCTTGTGTAGGAAATCACGGTGCTCGTGATGAAATACTTTTTCACTTTGTAACACTCGTTTTGATCAAAGATTTGTGATTTTTATAATTCACCTTGAAAATTAGCAGTTGTAGTACATGGTTTTTTGTATTCTTCCTGGGATATGCGCTGCCCTCCGGCGCATTAAGAACTTGAGCCCTTTCATTGGTTCTTGGCGTTAAACCAGTAACCACCAAAATGTTTGTTAAAAATGTTTCTTAAAACTAACTAACACTAAAAAATAAAAATGTTTCAAAAACAAAACCAAACTAATTAAAGAAAACAGACGAGAAGAGCCATGTAACAAATGGATTGTTACAATTCAACCAAATATCTCAATATTGTGATCAAAGCCGATTTCCGATTATAATATTCAACTTTCTCTTACAAGGGGTCCTTATCAACTCCCCCTCACCGATTTGCACAATTTTTAACACACCTTTAGGCTATATTTAGTTATACATAAATTTAAAATCTTAGCTTCCCCAATTCAGGCAACTCGGAGAAAATCGATTTTAAAAATCCAATAAATTCTTATTATAAATTAGGTCTAATGAGAACTTTCAAACACGTAGTTTAATTTGACATAATAACATAACCCAACATAACCTCACGGCATTTCGTAACGACATATTAATAATTAATTAATTTAAAGAAATTTTAAACAGATACAAACAATCAATTAAACTATGATGAGCAAATTACCCACGGTAAGATAATTAATGTAGTTAAGTTTATGTAGATTCATTTAGATAATTTTTATATAGGTTGTATTGGCGTTAATTTCAACAACTGTCCATTGCACTTCATTCCGAACATCAAGAATTATCGAATTCTCAACAATATTTGTATAGTAATTGATTATAATATAATAAATAATTAATAGTAGTGGACGGTAAGTTAAATTCACATGCATTAATTAGGCATCTAAATCAAGCTCATTGTACTACTTTTTTCAGCTGCTCCCCGATTCCAGCCATTTCAACATGGATCTTCTCATTGCAGTTAGCACTGAACAGTAACAAAGTACATGCTATTTTCTTCTCTTCGTTAGAAACGATTTACAATGTTACATTAGTAGAGCGATTAATCGTTGTGGTTTACATCAACGACCTCCCAGCAAATATGAAAGGCCCAACAGTATATGCAGATGACACTGCTCTCATTGAACAGGACAATAAATACTGCAGTACAATTGTCATTCATGTGTAGGACGTGGCATGCAATGTGTTAAACGACACAATTAAATCGTATCTTCATAATGCAAATTAAAGTCTACGTGCAACTACGGTTACCTAGTACTTACTGTTCGTTGGTGTCGACAAAGGAATTATTATAATAATTTTTATCGAAATATATATTTCTGTACAGCTACAACAGACTTGTAATAAATTGTTATATCTACTATTAATTATTTATTAAATTATATTATAATCAATTAATTACTATACAAATATTGTTGAGAATTCGATAATTCTTGATGTTCGGAATGAAGTGCAATGGACAGTTGTTGAAATTAACGCCAATACAACCTATATAAAAATTATCTAAATGAATCTACATAACTTAACTACATTAATTATCTTACCGTGGGTAATTTGCTCATCGTAGTTTAATTGATTGTTTGTATCTGTTTAAAATTTCTTTAAATTAATTAATTATTAATATGTCGTTACGAAATGCCGTGAGGTTATGTTGGGTTATGTTGTTATGTCAAATTAAACTACGTGTTTGAAAGTTCTCATTAGACCTAATTTATAATAAGAATTTATTGGATTTTTAAAATCGATTTTCTCCGAGTTGCCTGAATTGGGGAAGCTAAGATTTTAAATTTATGTGTAACTAAATATGGCCTAAAGGTGTGTTAAAAATTGTGCAAATCGGTGAGGGGGAGTTGATAAGGACCCCTTGTTAGTAATTCATACTTGACAAATTTTCATTTACGAGAAAGTTTAGAAATGAAATACTACTATTAAATATACACACCACCCAAGTAACATTTTTCCCTGGTGAAATTTAAATGTCTCTGCTAGGGCCCTAGCAAATATCTGCCAGGGGGTTATAACAGGGTTTTTTTGACAGAGCTCTTACAGATACCTGGCAGGTATTTGTAACGGATTATTTGCAGAGCCCTGAAAATTAACTCTGGTAGAGCCCTGGTAGGTCTCTGTTGAAAATAATTTGCAGGGCCCTGCAAGAAATCTGTGGCAGAGCCCTGGCAGAGTCCCTGTTACAGGTAATTTGCAAGGCCCTGCAAAAACTCTGCGGCAGAGCCCTGCCAGAGTCCCTGTTACAGGTAATTTGCAATGCCCTGCAAAAACTCTGCGGCAGAGCCCTGCCAGAGTCTCTGTTATAGGAAATTTGCAAAGCTCGTATATACCACGTGCTCTTCATAAAAATTGTCTTTTTTTACCATTTTTCAATTACTTTTAATTTTAACAATTAATTAAATTTAAATACTATATTGTACTTTTAATAGTAGATACCTACTACAGGTAGATATAAACACAATGCTTATTAAAATTTTAGCAAATCAGAATCAAGAATTTTGTTAACGATGTAAGCTTTCTTCATTCATATTGGTTAAGATTGTTAAAAGGAATATATCTTCAGAGATTTATTGAAAATTAATTAATCGATTTTTTCAAAGCAACCAACGATATGACAGAAACTTTGTCAGGGTTACATAGACAGACAGAGACAGTTACATTGACAGTTACCTTTTATGAGTTACAGGTATAAAAAAATTCGTAAAGCGCCTCGTAATTTTGAGCCAAAAATTTAGGTCTAGTTACTATGTAACGAAGTAGGATAGCGCTATAATAAATATTGTTATGAGAGAAAGAGATAAAATAGTTTTAGTTCAGGTCATTTAGAATATTCTAGAATATTAGAAATACAAAATACAAAGGCTAATCCGCTTCGATTTTAAACGTCATTTATGTGCAATTTATAAATTTTAACAGTTTATTTATCCAATCTAAAGAAATCATAATTAAACCACGATCTAGAATTAAACAACAAAACTTTTGTTATATTATTATTATCATTTACTGATTCTGATTCACTATTACTGATTCGTTTTGATCAATATTATTTATCAAAAATTAAATTTCTCATATATACCGCACTCACAATTATTCTAGAAATTTTAAGTTAAAATTAAAGTTAAAACTTATTTACCGATGGTAACCCATACCCATACTTACAAGACAAAATATATCGGCCCTAAATATTAATAAAATAAATTTTTGTCGCATTCTTTAAAAATGTTAATTTTTATTTTTAACTTCTTGCAAACCATACTGATTGTGTAATTATGTAATTGAACTAATTTAACTCTGGGGGTTTCAATTTTATTACTACATCTATATTTGCAGGTATAAAAGGAAAGGCAATGCTATGTTTAGCGTTTAGTGCCCAAGTAACATTTTCCCCCTGCTAGATATCTGCTAGGGCTCTGGCAGAGAAATTTCGCAGGGCCCTGTCTCTGTAATCGGATTGTAACAGGGCTCTGTCACATAATATGAGACAGAGAAAATGGACCCTGTAAACCCTCTGCAGAAAATGTGTCGCAAATCCTAACAGGGTATCTGTTTTAGGTACCCTGTCAGAGACTCTGCAAGAGCTCTGTCAGGCACTCTGCCAGAGTCTCTGTGACAGAGACTCTGGCAGGGCTCTGTCTGTCCCTGTTACAGATACAGAGACAGGTATAAAAAATATTAAATTTTAATAAAATAAATTTATGTCACATTTTTTTAGAACCGGATATTTAGCGTTTATAGTCAACTCGCGTGAACGCTAAGCTCCGACCGCCTCAAATTAAAAATCTATCTGTAAAATATTGGATAATAACACTCATAAATAGGTTGAATAGTAGGAAAAAATACCATGCAGACTTTTAATTCACGAGAAACTAAATCGCCCTGGATCTTGTCGTGGTAGCGCATGCGTCAACTTACTTCCTACATTCGTGAAAATCATGAAGTTAAAATTAAAAGTCGATTATTATAAAGCAATGAATTACATTGCTTAGTTGTTAAGTTACAGAGCGGAAATTCACAGAATTTCTTAGCTCGACCTTCCAGTGGACATCCACACGCTGTGGTGAAAAGTTGTAGTAAAACGAGTAGCAAAAGAGGAGTAATCCACCTCATCAAATGGCTTGTGAGGGCTTCTAATGAAGTGGCAATATTCCGACAGGAATGGGAAAGAGATACCTAACCTATCGCGGTCCAAATAACGAAAATTTTATATACAAATATAATTTTTTCTCTCTCTATCTTTAGAATTGTGATGCCATTGTCTTCCAGTCTATTTTTGGCCACTCTTCGTATGCTTTTCTTGCGACATGCTCCACCCAACTCCACGTCAGACTTGCTATTCTTCTGGTTGTATCTATCGCTTTTGTTCTTTTTCTTATTTCCGTGTTTCTGATCCTATCTCTCAGGCTAACTCCTAACATAGCCCTTTCCATCGTTCGTTGTGCAATACGTAGGCTGTTCACGCTTTTCTTTGTTAAGTCTCAACACCATATATTATTACTAGTAGAATTCACAAGTCAAAAGTCCTCGTTTTCAAACAAGTTGGTATTTCTTTGTTACTTAGAATCCACCCCAGCTTCCGAAAAGCTACCCATCCCATTCTAATTCTTCTTGTTACTTCGGCAGTTTGGTTTTGTTTTCCTAATTTTACGAGATGTCCTAGATTCCTGTACCTTTTTTATTTTTTGATGGTTAATACAGTATTGTTTGTTGCTTTCGATAATGACCTTTGCCTTATTTATATTCATTTACAGACTGATATTTTGGGCGGCTTTTCCGATTTCCGTTAGCGTCTCTTCTAGTATCTAGTTCATCTTCATCTGAACTTATAATCACAATATCGTCCGCGAAACGGAGGTGGTTCGAGAATTTTCCTTCTTGTATCTTGTATACTTGTACCTTGAGTCGATTCTGGCGTCATCCAGTCCCTTTTAAACTGCCCATAGCTCAATTGTATTAAAAGCCTTCTGAAAGTCAATAAATCCTAGGTGTATCGGTATATTATATTCTTCGCATTTTTCTCTCAATGTTCGTATGGTTTGCAAATGATCGATGGTACTAAAACCTTTTCTTAAGCCATCTGTTCTACCGGTTGATAAAAGTCTAACTTTTTTGTCAATCTTTGGATAATAATATTTGTTAACAACTTATATAAGTGTGAAAGGAGATTTATTGGACCAGCAGTCTGGCGTAAATCAAACACGGATAGACTACAGATCGGGAAACCGCGGTTCTAATCCTGATTGCGTCGGATTTGTGCTGTGATCTAAAAAGTCTGAAATCGATCTGTGGACTATGGGGAAGGCAACGGGAAACCATCCCATTAACATTTTCCTAGTAAAGTCTTCCTGGCTTAGCCAGGAAGATCGCCTACTTCTAAAGATAGATATGGCACACTAAGAAGAGATTTATTGGTCGGTAACTTCCAATATCGCCTGCAGCATCACCCTTTTTATGTACTACTATTAGCACAACGACAACATTTCTCCATTCTGTTGGTATTTTCCCTTGTTGTAGAGAGCTGTTAAATAGTATTTTGATGGCATCTGTTAGTATATCTCCTCCAATTTTTATCATTTCTTCTATTATGTGGTCGCCTCCATTTTTCATCTGTTTCAATACTTCCGTAATCTCTTCGGATGTAACCTCGGGAATATCTTCCTAGCTAACGTTCTCTATAATTTTATTCGGTTTGCTCTTGAAGAGGTTGTCAGTTTTGTAGTCATATAGTTTTTTGTAGAATTTTTCAATTATTGTTTTAATTTAGTTTTTGAATTGTTGATGATATTCTGTATCAATATCCAAGTTTGAGCACCATAATTCATTACAGGTTTTATAAGTTTATAACAAGTTGAAGTGAGAAAAAGTCAATCAAATGGGCAAATAATGATTTTGGTTAAATTTAAATTTTGTCGATTGTAGACATTTTATTTTGAAGCAATTTTTGAGATGACGAAAGCGATTGTATTGTTACTTCCAACACACAAAAACATACAAACTTGATTTTTCTTAAAGACTGATATTTCTTGCGTATTTGTAGTGTTATCTAAAATGTGAAAATTTATAATTTAAATTTTTGGCGGTAAAAGTGGCGCATACTTGCAAAGTTTGTTGATTTATTTATTGTTATTATGATGGTAATTTGAACTGTGAAGCCAATTCTGCGGCGAGGTCCTTTGTCTTACGCCGACCATTGATGTAGACGGTGCATTTCGTGGGGTTGCGAATATTACCTCGCAATTTAACCCAAGAAGACCATTTGTGAGAGTTTTTGTAGTCACAAAAACCATTATTCCAGTGATAGGAGAAATGCGTGAGTTATTTTTGAAACGTATTATTTTCGAAAACGAGCATTTTGCGTGCATTTTTGTGGGCGCAAGCAATATTGAACTCTATTGACGTCATTTTGCTTTTTGGATGATTTCGCATCTGAAATCACTTTTATAAGTTTAATTTTGATGATTTGTACGATTACACGAATCAGATTTCATTGTACGTACCGAACAAGTAGATGTTCGCTAATTTTGGTGGTTTATAAGAATCACATGTGGAATTTGGAGGTTACGGATGTCCAGCCAGATGTTTATAATTCCAGTTTAATTAAGAAGTTGGAGAGATTTGTTTAAACCGACATTCGAGGTTTGAATACTACACTGGACAATTTTTACACATTCACTTTACTGTTTGTTTGGATAAACGAAGAAGTTTCTGGATCGACGCAGATGTTGTTTCGCTACCGTTTTTACCAACTGAATGTCAACTTCACAAGAGAATGCAGAGTACGGTCTGATGTACAGAGTGCTTCGTAATAAGCATCAACTACGAAATTTGTATGAGTAAGAGATTGAACATTATTTATAAAAACACCATTGTTACAAATTTTCTTTATTAATGTCACACATTTCACATTTATGGAACATCCAATAAAAGTATAGCTGAGTAATTGTACATAAATGATACGGTTTATTGGATGTTTCTACACATTTAAACACCTATTTGAGTATCGCTTGACGATTGTGTCAGGGGCGTCCAAAATTGCTTCAATTTTATTTTTGGGTCATTTGAATAAATTTATTTATGATTTATTGTGCTCATTGATTTGCTTTAATCTCGCCGATACCCGTAACCTGCAGATACTGTGGCCTTAATTTTTGTGAACGTACGTAAAGCTAGCTGGGACTATTTCGTTCGAGTGTACACATTAAGCGAGGTTTCACCGCTGACCATAAGTAGGGGCGTTACTGAGCTGTAGAACACGACAATATTATTATGATATTTAAAAGTTATATGAGAATAAATTGGACACTGATATAATGGCACTAAAATATGCACCAAAATCGGATGACTATTATAAAGAACAACACATGTTATTTTAATCATTTCATTTAAAATTTAAAACTTTACCGAGTTAATTGAACACAATAAAAACAAATATAATATTTTGAGCTTTTAGCTACCATTTCATTTTTCATCAGAAAATCTGATTTATAATGAATGAAATAATAATTATAAAACTTCTATTCTAATAGATATGCAAATATTAAATAAAATTTAAAATTCAGGTTCAGTATCATCGTTATACTAGTTAACAAAGACAAAACCTCTATACTCTTGAGTTCTTCGAAAGGAACTACCAAAAAGATTACTTTATTTTAAACGTCTGCAAATGTCGTAATGTCGATTAATTTCTGTCCCACGAAATAAACTTATTAACTTAAAAATTACCGCTTTACCTTCGTCTAGACCAATAAATTACATAAAACGTCGTAGATACGTTTAGTTTCCAAGGCATTAAAATAGACGAATCGATCTAAATATTTTCTTAAAAATTAATTCTCATGCATTTAGAAAAATTTTGAACTAAAAGATGTCTTAAAAATTTAAAACTGCATTGCACATTCTACACTATTTTAGTAAAGTTTAATTGCAGTCATAAAACGAATCCAAAGAAATTGCATGATTTTATCAGTAATTAAAGAAAAATTCATTATCTTTTATTTTCATTCGTTCTAAATCACAGGAACATATAAATAGTATTTATATCGCATAACCCAGATCATAATTTATTTATTTTGGCAATATAAAATGTTATCGGGGTCAGCAAGTAGACATTTGGTGAGCGAAAAATCGTTTTATGGATTGTATAATCCGCAATTTAACCACGTGAATCGTGGCACGAAAGGCTGCTAAGTTAATCGCTCTACTATTCGCTCAACTTAATTTTGATCTTATTTATTTAAATTACTCTTTTTTTATTACTTTATTTTATTATAACACAATTCTATAATTTTTGAATTGCGTCGTGATTTCTTCTTTCGATACAAAATATTTAACTTGTTATCGATTAGTTATCGCTGGCTGTTGCAAGACAAGACTATTGAAATATTCACATAAATACATTATTGGATATGGGCCAAAAGTATTCATAAATAAATTTTCTGCACTGCACCATCTCTTTTCTGCTAAATTTACGATATGCACGAGATCCGACGCCAAGAGAGAGAATCGTTTCACAACCCTAGACTGTGATACTATCTACATACGTGTTCGCAGTAGCGGGCACAATGTTATCAACGCAGGATAATACCCTAAGATCGTAACTTTACCAAGCTGACACGTGACTTTGTTTCTAGAGTTGTAATGTTTGGTCGAAAGGTTTTTAAATACTTCGCGATGTTTTAGGGACTTGTGACAGTTCCGTTTTTGTTTTTGAGAAGCTTCGTAATCCTCTCAGCCATAGGCTGAAAACTGTTTTTTTAAATTCTGGGTTAACAGTGTCAATAAATAGGACTTATCGGATTTTTCCATAGTAGCGAAATTTTGTCTTTATGGATTTTAATTTTGTTTTATTAAAAGTGCTATCATATTATAATAAAAAATAAATTATACGGTACTAAAATCAACTAATACCTTTAACGTCGTTTCGACCTTTCAACATTTCAGCGTCTTATCCGTACTTTGCTATTTAACCAAAATATTTATACGACTTTCATGACCTGAATAGTTTTGATACTGGCAAAAATTGAATTTTATATCTTTAGACACAAAACTACAATATGAAGCAGTCTTGTGAAAATGGCCAGAATTTCTGTGAATAGTACTACACTGCAATACAGTAAACTATCCGTAACAATAGGATAACGTCGCATTTCTGGTAGTATTGAACTCGATGCTGAAAGTTGCTTTGTATGAAGTATTTTAATTAAAGTTAGACAAATTTTCTTACTGAAATATGCCACAATTTAAATTTTCTCATAGGTTATATTTTTACTAGTGTTAACTTTTAATTAAGAAATTTAGATTAGGTTCTCTCTTCAAAGTAGATTTTGTTATAAAAAAGGTTGCTTGTTGTTATTTTAAATTAAGTATATAACAATATACGGTAAATTTTCATATATTTATAAAAGCCCTTTCGTAAACTTGTTTACCTGCAAAATATACAGGCAATGTATATTTTTATAACCTCTTTTCATTACCCATCATACATTACATTAAATGTTCTTATATTTAAAAGTTTCCCTTCATGTTAGATATTACAGCAAACAATAATCAAAAACAAAGTGTTTCGTATTTTATATTTTATTAAAAAAAATATTGTTGTTTGATATATTTTTTATATTTATAATACATGAGAACAAATTTCCAATAAATTATCTACAAATAATGATGAGGAATGCAAAAACTCGTTTGGGTTGTATTTGGAAGAAATCGAATTTTACGAAGAATCATTGGAATTGTTTCCGATGTTGAACATCAACAGAAGCAGTTGGCCAGTTTTAAGATCTCGAATTCAATTTGATCAGTTGCACTGTTAAACGAACTGCAATAATTAGGAAGTTGTTAAACCTCGATCATGTTGGGAATGCTGACCTTGTTGGAATCCGGCAATAGTATGCAGAAAACAAAAATACTTGTTGGATGCACTTTAACGAACTAAATAATGAATATATGAACTTAGTTGGTCCAGTTCTAAGATCTAATCTAAGAATATACACCATTTAAGTAAATACTACTTTGTTGTTTAATAACGACTCCTAACCTTGTTGTCCAGACGTGAAGTAATTCACAGCTATGCGGTGAATTTAACCGACATTGTCTACAAAATCTGTTACAGAATTCAATAGTTTTGGGAATAAAGGAAAATTAGTAGGTTTTTAAACTTTTTCGTTGCTATTATAGGAGTGACGATACCAACTTTGGGATTAACGAGGTTGAAGGCTCCGCCGTAAATCATGCGGTTGCCGCGCATTTATTACCATTCAGTCGATATATCATCAATATAATGCAACATTGGTACATATTACAAAAAAAGATTCATCGCTTTATTATTGTACAGCCGTACTCAACGTGTTAAAACACTTGGCTAACTTGAAATAACTTGAAATATAAGCTAGGTATATTGTAACTAATTTGTGTTACTTCTGGATGTAGTTATAACTGTCTATTGGCTTTTGTTGTAGATAAGCACTAAATACATACGTTCCCAAGCTAATAAAGTTTTTCAACGCAACTTGTGATTAGGTACTACTTGTGACACTTCCTATCATCGTGGCTAAACTAATCTAAGTTTATGACACTTGCACGACACAATAGCTTATTTTCATCATTGTACCATCAAACCGTAAATGTTTTGTTGTGCATGTGATTCACAGTCTCCTTGCTTGCAGGTACAATTTGAATAGACAATTTGAAATATTAATATAAGTAAATTATACTCATACGTAGGTATGCGTTCATCTCCGAAAACCTGATATAATTTTAAACAAATACATATGGCGTAGCTTACAACCTGAATGTGATTCGATAAGGCCAAATCCTTCGCGTTTACAGTTTAATTTATCTCCTTTTTATTCTTCTTTAACTTCATTTAGATCAATGATCTGTTCTATAACCAACTGTGTCAAGTTTCCTGGGCACAATTACCACTGTGAGCATATAATTGCTTTACATCTGGTAGGTAGCTTGCTGGGTTGGCCTGCAGATGTGCCTGTATCCTGAATTTTATGTTAATGTTGGAAATTTTCTAACCCAGAAGGACCACCTGCTTAACGTGGCTTCCGAAGCACGGTGACTAATCATGAGAAAGTTTGACCCTTCTCCTGATTTGAAGCTTGTATTTTTCATTAAATTTTTTAATTTTGTTTTTACCCGATTTAATCTTCTAGTACCTAGTCGCAGATTTGTTGTTTGTCGACACGAGTGGTCACAATGTATTTATGAATCTTTTCTGTGTCGCGAATTTCTAAATAGCTAAAAATCTTGGTACCCCCTCAGAAGCAGGAATGACCTATTTTACCTCTTATCCCTTAAAAAGCCAATAATATGGTATATGTATCCTTCGCGACTCTGCTGAAGAAATATTTCTTGGAGTTTGGAGATCCAGGTTTGGCGGCCCCCCCCTTAGACTTGTTTACGACCCCCAGGTTGAGAAACGATGATCTAGATTCTAGAAGATCAGAAATTAAGCTACGTGAAGTTGTCTATTTATTTGTATTTTGTCAGTTTTTGTGTTATTTTTATACATGGATAAATGGATTAGTTTGCTGTCAAAATTACCATAAACTTATTTGTTTTATCTAAGGTGTCCACCATTAATTTCGATATTGTTATTGTGTATATAAATAATAATAATTATTACTCATTAGAAATATACGAAAACTAGGACCATAAATAATAATCCATAATAAAAACATAATAATGTTCCTGAATGTTCTTTAATATTTTGTTTCTTTTTTTTCCAGCAGCCGGAAGTCCCACTTCTTTCCTTCCAAAAACAACTTTAGTAGCAGTGTGTAGTTTTGTTGGTCTAATTTTGACCTTAAGGTAACTATGCAATTTTATTTAAAATGAATGAAGTGAAATCTAAGGATAAACTAATCGAGTGGTGTTTAATTTGTAAAATTTGAAACATTCCTTATTGTGAAATAAAAATAAAAACTAATATTGTGAGTTGCAGAATAATTTTAAATTGGTTATTGTAAATAATTGCAGCTTTTATAATATATTTTATTTATTATTAGTATTATATTGTTATATTTTTGTTTTTTCTATTATATTGTGTAGTTAACACGTTTTTTTCTTCCTAAAATAATGAATACGTTTAGGTAGTTTCATATGGCACTAATTATTTTAATTAATTATAAAATATTAAATTTTAATTCTTTGTAAATAATTATTATATCCCATTATAACATTCTCCATGTTTAAATACAATCAAATCCTTCTAGTCTGCATTTTGACGGTCTCATATAGTCATTGATGCAACTTTATTGACTGTCTGGGTTATCAAAAGTCAACATATCAAATATTGTAAATATAATTTGATAATTTTCTGCTTCTTCATATATAAAATTCTTTTTGTACTTACGGTTTTTAAATCATACGCTTTTGGATCATTTTAACGGACTATATAATATGCATATTCATAGGTGTTTTTTGTATGAATTGTCATAATTAGACTAATTTAAAATTTGATATTATAATGGATAATTAAAAAATTTATTGAAATTATTTAAAAAGTGATGTTATTAAAATTTATTATAAGTATAAGAGGTATCTAGTCTTTATTACTATATTTGACTACTTTAAGAACTTAACAGGAAGATATTTTTTTTATATTGTTTACTAAGTTTTTGTATGCTACTATAATTCAGAATAATCTTAGATTTATGAATAGGCTCACAGTTGATGTCAGCTTTCAAGGTATGATCAAAAAGTATTGGTAAAATGGATTTTCTCATAAAGCTTGAAGTATTTTCTTCTATCGTCTCATATATTTTCGCTGCTAGCCACATGATATCCGATTATTGGGATCAATCTTCTGAATCGGTCGGAGGAATTGGCTTTCCATGTCCTCTGTATTCCCGACTTGTCTAGTATAGAAGAAGATACTTCAGTTTGATTAGTTGTTTGGAGCATTTACTCCATTAGGAAACTTAAGATTTTATACTGTGTAGTGGAATTTCACCTTGTGGAATGCAAAAAAATAAGCTACTCGAAATAGATCGTTTCCTGTAAGTTTAAATTTCAGTAGTAATAATTTTTGATTGTACTTTGTATATTCGCTGTTTAATTAAATCTATAGTTGATTTACAATATTCAAATTGAATAATATAATTTTAGCATATGGTTTCTATAACTGTAAAATTTTAGAAATTAGAAAAACGTCTTCTTAAGTTTTTATTAACTAATTGTGATGTGAACTGTGTGCTACATTTTAATTAGACACGAGTTTTTTTTATATTATATAATTATTAAAAAAAAAATCCCTGTGATCGAGAATACTATATATGTACACAATTATTTGTTAATTAATGTATCAATATGTAAACTCTATAAATGTAAATTTGAAAATCGGTTAAAATATTATAATGAAAATTTAAAAAAATTGTGGAAAATCAGAAGGATATGCGATTTAAAAATTCGAGATAACTCATAAATTATATATATATGTACATAGTAATCGTAAGTTTTAAATATTTAAGGAGGAAGTATTACAACATACTTATACAGAATTCAAGCCGAAATTTGTAGGATATTTTAAGAAAAATTAGAATTTGATCAAAGCTAGTGTTTGTTGTGTTATTCGGTTTGAATTCAACATCCTATAACTTCAATTTAACTTATATGTATTTTATTTTAAAAATAAAATAAAAATTGATTAAGTTTCACGTTTTATTTATTAAATTAATAAACCACTCTTCGCAGATGAAATTGTCATCTAAAATTAAGTTTTTATTCCCACCTCGACGCATTTGTTAAAATTAATTATAATAATAATCACCTATTGTTGTAAATGAGTTCGGTGTTAAATTTTAATTACAAATGTGCTTCATAATATCAACGCTTTTTTAGGACCCGCTTCATTAATTTTGTATATTATAAAATTTAACTGTTTATATCAGGTAACACAAGAATTGCAAGTAAATGAATTACTTACATAAATATTGCTTAAAAGAAAAACTTTATCTTAATATTAAATTTGCGTGCCGAGTAATTTTTATTAGTGAATAAATGTCAAATTTACTTTTAAAAACAGTTTCAGTAAGTTTGTAAATTTTTACAACCATAATTTAGATAAATATTAAAATTTTATACAGTAAATTACATACCTAACTAATAACCCAAAGTTAACTATTTTTTCAAAATAAACTCTTTGTGCCTTTTTGAAATATAAAGCGTCAGGATAAAAGTCTGATAGTCAGAACGTGGTCAAGAGTTTAGACCGGGCCTGACATAGACTCGAGTGTAGTGGTACTCGAATATAAGAGCAAATTGTATAGCGTGCAATGTCAGCGTATAAATAATTGTTTAATTTAACACCCCGAGGATGGTTATTTTCAGGATTAAATTAATATTAAAACTACTAAGGCCCGGTATTTCAGTGGGCAGTTAAGCTTTCGCTTTAGCTAATCTCAAGTTTAAACTCAAGCGGTACATTTTTTGAGTATTTCAGTTCCCGTTTAACGCTAAGCGACAGCTTAACTGAAAGATTACGGAGTCGTAAAAACTCGATCGTTTAAACTTCGTTTACTAAAACTTTTACGCTTGCTGATGATATTGACAGTACTTCTATCAAATTATTTTCTAAAATTAGTAAAATAGATTTGCCGAATTTAACGGACGATGAAGATTTTATGGAATTAGTCAACATAGTTGCACGCAACGAAGTCAAAAGAAAAAAATATCGCCGTATAATATATAGACCGCGTAAAAATTGCTTTGAATATTTTGACGACGAAGAAATTTTGAGAAGATATCACCTCCCGAAAGATTGTGTTCGAGAATTAGCATTCCATGTAACCGTAGCAGCACCCAGTGGCGTAACTACCGGGGTGCGCGGTGTGCGAATGCACACGGCCCGTCAGTCTTAGGGGCCCAAATGGCCTGAAGCTACCGAAAAAAATTATAAGTAAAAAATAATAATTGGAGAAATTCAAAATTACGAACTTGAAAAATTTTTAATGTAAAAAATAATAACTGAACAAATTAAAGATTACGAACTTTAAAAATTTAAAACCATATAGTAGCTCCCTTTGTTAATTGTTATCAGGTAGGTAGGTACTTTGTGAATAGCATTAGTCTATGCAGAAGGTTTATTCTTTATTATGTAAAATGTACAGTTATTGAAATACTTATACCTACTTTAAGATTACCTTTTTAAATTTTGTAAAACTTTCGAGAATAGGGATTAATTTTTATGATTAACAGGTAAACATATATTTTAAATATAGTTTAAAAAAATTAATACATTTTCAAATACATAATTTGAAAATTATTTAACGCACGTGTACTATTTTTTTTTACATTTTTTAAAAATTTTAAAAAAAAAAGTAAGTACACGTGTCCCCCCCCCTGAACGCAGGGTAGTATATCTCTTATATCAAAGAATGGAGTAAAAAACCAAATAAGAGTTTATATCGCAAATAAATTAATAGTTCTGGTAACACTAACTTTACACAGAGAGAAAAAAATATTTGACAGAAGTGTATTTTACTTCATTTAACTCTATCCTACGTTTATATATACGCGATCCTATGGTAAGCTCCTGGTAAGTAAATAAAATACTTGGAAATTCAAGTAAAGAATTACTTAAGTAAAGCAGATAGAGTCAAAACAACGCATAACGTAGTTTCCATTCAAGTAAATTTAAGACTTCATCCAAGTAATTTTAAGAGTCACATCAAGAAATTTATCGATTTGTTACCAATATTTGATAATGTTAGCCCTAGTATTTTTCAGTGTAGTTTCAATCCTATTGAAGGTTACTTTAAAGAATTTATATGATCTAAGTAACTTTATATAATAATTGAATTAACTTAATTTGGGATTGCTTTAAGGAAGGTTTTATTAAACACATTGCGTACCACGTCATTCACATGAGGAATAAAAGAATTGTTTCCTGAACAATTGCTTCCATTCTTGATGAATGACGCGTACGCATTGTGGTAAAGAAAGTTGAACTTCATTTCAAATTATATTTGAAAATTTATATTTTTTTCACTAATTCATCATTACAGCATAAAAGTTTTTAATTTTGCGAATGTTTTCGATCTCCACTTTGAACTGGTTGATTTCTTATTATAGCGGAATCTTCTTGATTTTTCACCTAAAATCATTTACAGTTAATTATACAAACATAATTAAACAATATTATCTCTATTATACCTTAGCATGAATTTATCATCCCAGCATCAATTGTTTTCTATTTGCCAATTTTTAATTTTACCTTTTGGAGGTAAAGAATGTCCAATAAATTGTAGTTTTAGAATCTATCAATACAATACATTGTGAGATTACGAAATTGCGAAACCAAAATTTAAACTTACCTTTGAAAAATTTAGAATAGTAATTATTTGATCACTTTAATCAGTTTAACACGTACTATATTCTTAGAAGTCGACCTATTTATTTGACTCTTTCTAATACTTAATCGAAATAAGTCATTTATGTTTATAACACTATTTAATTTAATTTGACATTTTGAAATGCTTAAAGCAAGTAAACTTCTTATTATTAAATTAAATATATTACAATCCTTAGTTCAACCAATTTATTACTTGAATTAATTATATAATGTAAGAATTTAATTTACTCCCAGGAAGTAATTCGAATCATCAATGAAATTAAATAAAGAGTTCATACAAGTAAATAATGCTGAGTAAAATATATACTTAAATTCAAGTATTCGTTTTTCTCTGTGTATCTATCTGCCAAACTGGTAAATTTTCTAACTTTTCTTAAATCGCGTTGACTTTGAAATTTAAAAAAAAATTGCCTGCGGCGCTTGGAGAAAATCACACCAACCATCCCCCCACCCACCCTCCCATAATACTAAAATTTTCCCGGTCATACAAACCGTTTGCCCTACCATTTTCAGTCTGGCTACGGGCCTGAATCCGCTCATTCATATTCGAGTTCCTCGGGTATTGCTGAAGTATAAGATAGAGTAATGGCAAGCAATCAGTGCAATTCAAATTTAAAATTTTCGCCTGCGGCGCTTGGAAGGATTCCACAAACCCGCCTCGCACCCATGGCGCTAAAATTTGCCCAGCCATACAAACTGTTTATCCTACCTTCATTTTCAGTTTAGCTACGGGCCTGATGGGACTACGTCGCGGTCGTCGTGAACTGTAAGTGGAACGCACCCTTAATAATGCTTCATTTAGTACTTTTATGCTTTTTATTTATTTTCTAATTAAATAAAGTTAAAATAAAATTTAATTTGACTTTAATTTTTTAATTCTTAATTTAATTTGTAATTTTTTTTCGTTAAATAATATTTCTAAGTAAATGATTCTGAGTAGGGGGGAGGGGGGCCCGTCCCACAATTTGGCACACAAGAAAATTTCACGTTGTTACGCCACTGGCAGCACCAGATATACCAGCAGAGTCGTCGATAATAATTTGGTCATTATCTTCATCTTCAATAAATGTTGATTCGATATCGTTATCAAACTCTGAATTTCTACCTTTTATTTGAGTTCCTAAAAGCTCTTCAACTTGATTTTCAGAGCTCGATAACGAAATCGTTGTTGGTGGTCCTCCTCCAGTGCCTCTTATGTAGCTTTTAATATCAGCACATTTCTTTTTTGAAATTTTTTTTATATTTTCGTATTTTATTTTTAATGCCTGAGACGGTCATTGCCTTGCAGCTAACGCAGTTGGATGCGAATATGGGGCACCGGGTTCAAACCTGGGGATAGTAAAACTTTCTTATGATTAGTCTCCGTGCTTCGGAAGGCACGTTAAGCCGGTGGTCCCCTGGGTTAGTGAATTGCTACCATTAACATAGTAAACCAGGATACAGGCACATCTGAAGGCAAGTCTAGCAAGCTACCTGATGGATGTAAAATATTTATATGCTCAAAAGTTTCTAACACTGCCAAGCAAACTATGCATGTGTTGGGAAATAACAAGCCTTGGCCTACTAGAAGAGAATTCTCTAGAGAATTACTAGAAGAGAATTCCGTAGAGAATTACTTCTAGAAAGAAGAAGAAGTTTTTAATGCCTGCATGTCTCAATGTGTATTACTTGACAATGTATTGAATTCATTGCGTAAAATTAGTCGTTCTTTTTTTGTTTACTTTTTGGATTTACCATTTTCAATTTTTCATACATAAAACACATCAGAATACAAAGAACACTTCACTTTTCATTTTTAAGTTATACCGCAAAAATGTCAAAAGTGTTTAGTAGGGGAGAGGCAGGCAAGTTGACATACTTAGTGTTTCAACATTTTTATTTTTGAAAATACAAAATATTTTGGAAGCTGCGCATATTTTTTAAATAGCTCATATCATATACCATTGAATAAAAAAATATCAAGTGAATATTCCTATAACTGTTTCTATAATTAAACAATAAACTAAAAGGTCACAAAAGCCATCTTGCCCGACCCTATTGGGCAAGATGACATATAGCATAAACAATGTAAAATTAATTGCACAATTCACAAATAAAAGTAGTGGAAACCATATCAATTAATAAATAAATAGTGAAACTGGAGGCTAAGAAAGGAAAGGCTACATTGAATTGAGATGGTTAAAATTCACAAAATATCAATTTAAATTCACACAGTACACTTTTCTTGAAATAGATTAAGTTCACCACTGATTTACCGACAATTACAATAGTAGTATAGTATTATCAATGAAAATAGCGCCATAGGTTTTCCAATACACCTGATGTGTCATCTTGCCTGGATATGCCAACTCGCCTGCCTCTCCCCTATTATTTATTTTGCCGAATCATTTTATTTTAAATTGTATTTATTATGCTTCACATCAAATGTGTCACGAAAAACTTCGTTGATTATATTGCAAAATTGTCATTTTCTATTACCAACATACATTAGTACAAGTTTAACTTTCTAGTGTAAAAGTTTAGCTAAACCAATTAGAAAAAGTAACTGAAATACCAAACTGAAGATAACCAAACGCTTAATTAAGCGAATGCTTTCGTAAGCGAAAGCTTAACTGCCCACTGAAATACCGGGCCTAAGCGAATCAAGGATAGGTAAGTATGCATTTAATTTAATGTCAAAAGTATTTAAGATAGAAATTTTTTCTTTGGAGGATTTTATAAAAACTTTAATCCGTTACTTATACAGCCCATTATTCTTTATTATTGCGACAATTTCAAATGGAGTATAAAACAAACTGTTTGTTTAACTTACAAGAAGTATAATATTTTTATTTGATCATAATAAATACTATGGCAATAAAGTAATGAAAATATCCAATAATAAATTATTGTCGTACCGGCGATGTTCAAATTTGGCTTATTATTTTATTGTTAGATTATGTGTTATCCAGTTTTTCGTATCAACATACGTAAAGAAACGAAAACATTCTCTTATTTTTTCACGTATCTATAATTGAATCTGCAAACACGGAAAATTTATATATCCCATTCACTACAATCAACTACTTCATAAATTTTGATAGTGTTAAGTATATCTAAATATACTCTTTAAGTAACACTAATGTTTTTTATATGAAAACTAATCTACTTTTAATTAAAACATGAAGATGGGAAATATTAGTAGAATGATAGTCATTAACATGCCCAATGCGATTATTCGTAAAAGTGATAGATGCTGGATCACGAAATCAATAATCCGATTAAAGCTTATTTAAATTTAAGAGACGCTGCTAACTATATGCCCAATGTAATGTAGTGGTTTATAAAACGAGGACTTATTATGCAAACTGTTTTTTGCTTCTGTAATAATGCTATTTGATGTTGCTTCAACGTGCCACATTTTTGTGTCCATTATTTAGTAAAACAAACGCATCATCCAATTTTAGCGAGACAAATTTTTTTAGCTACAAATTATTTTTCCTTTTATTCTTAAAATGCAAAGCAGCAAAAACATTTTTTACAATAATATAATCAAAAAACTTTTCTTTGCTGAAAATGAGTTTTCCAAAACTAGGTTTTTTTATAATTATGTGAGTCTTTTTTTTATTTCTAGTACGTTAACTTTGAATATCTATTTAGCTTTGTAATGCTCTTATATCCTTAACAAGTATCCCAAAGATTTAACTGGTTTCCATTCCATTATCCTAAGTAATGCCTGTTTAAATTCCACTTCAAAATTTCTTGTTTTTGTGTGAATCTCATTGGCATGGTTTTTGTTTTTCCTTTCATTGAAAAGGCGCTATTGTAAATTTAACTTTTAACTATTCGCATTTTATTTACATTGCAGAGATAAACAATTTTAGTACACTCGTTTAAATCTCAAACGCATTTGCGGTGATAAAAATATTCAAATATGATATGTTAACACTTAAACGACCGGCAACAAAAATAACGTGTTTGGTATACGTTAAACTTCACTGCTCTCATATTCTTAAGATTAAGTTGTAAGCTTCAGATAATAAATATTAATTATTGTTTGAAATTGAAAAGGTTTATCAGCGTTATAGGTAAGTTTTGAACCAAACTGACAGTATGGTTTGAATTTTTAAAAATTATGATGATTAAATAATCTCCTTAAGGGTAGGGTTTCACACATGCAAAACTAGGAAAGTAATGCATTTGAAAACGGCTTGACGGATTGACTTGAAATTTTGGGAACATATACAAAACACATTTATGCACAAAATGACATATTTTATATCTTAGAATTTTTAACAACTCCTTATTGTTTGTCGAGATATCTAGTTTCTAATTTATTTTATTCAAATCAAAATAATGCATAGTTGATAATGATTGATGTGATAAACAAAAAAAAATTAAAAACTAAAAGTTTGTTCTTAATTACAAAGTAAAAATTTTGGAAAGTAACCCACGTAAATATGGCTTACCCGATTGATCTCAAATTTGAGGGTAACATTTATGGAGCAATGGTCTATAAAATGACATATTTTTTAAAATGATATTGTTTTAAATAATATAGTATTTTAATTTTTTTATATTAAAACATTATAATTTTTTAATATTTTGCATATATACGTGAGTTGTATGCGTATGTAAATTTGTCTACC
Organism: Rhagonycha lutea; assembly: GCA_958510855.1. NCBI lineage: Eukaryota > Metazoa > Arthropoda > Insecta > Coleoptera > Cantharidae > Rhagonycha > Rhagonycha lutea. The sequence continues at coordinate 11,743,903 of OY294040.1, read as the reverse complement.
AAATATTAAATTTTTTGAATCGATATAAGTAAGTATTTTTGAATTTTAAAATAATTACTTTATGTAATTCGTGATATTCATGTTACAAACCAATTCGGAATTGCGTCAGCAATGCTTGAACAAATTTTTTAATTTTTAAATTTTTTGCTTTTAAATTAATTGCATTTCGTTAATTATAGAGAAAAAAAAAAACGGGGTTAAACATCCCGAATTTGGTGTTCCATGGGCGTTAGGTAAGTGTTTTTCAAATGAGAAGGGTCAAACATCCCAGTTTTCGAATGCAACCGGCCATCAGGGATGTTTTCTTCAAATAAAAGTAACTCCCAAGCATATAATTTTTGCCCTAAAGAGAGGTCCGGTTTACCATCATATCGAACGAAATTCCAATTATTTATTTGCCAAGACAATGGCAATGACATTTAAACGACTTGATCAAAATGGATCCAAGAGCGTTATTTTTTTTATCTTATTATTTATTTTTTAATAATAATTATTAAAAATATCTTTATATCTTTAAGTGTAGAAAACATCTCTTAAATTGATACCGTTTTCATTCTTATCCCTTTTTTAATAACAAAATATATTTTACAATATAATAGTACAACTAAAACTACAAATAAAAAATTTCATCGAACCCGGCCGGATTTCCGAAAGTTCCTAAAATGCTGGCCGCATTACCCCTTTGAATTTCCAGGCTAATACGTTGAATGAAAAAAGACTAGGAACGACGATCACCAGATTTTTCAATTAAAATTTTGCCAATCTCTTTAGCAAAATTTTCCGTCCGATGACCATGTGCCAAGTGTCTCCACCGCAAAGCCTAAAAATTCAAAGTGGTCGCGCAAACCAGCATATTTTTTAATTTTGAAATTTTGACCTGTCAATTATAACGGAAAGTAGGAATTTAAAACAATCAATTTTCTATGTTATTTTCCTATGATCGGGTGTTAAGGTAAAGACAGAGTAAAGGCAGGTTGCCGGTTTCAAATTATCGCTACAGACAATCTCACGAAGTAACAAATGGAAGTGCTCACAGTGCAATCAGGTAAATAAGCGCCGAGGTTGCTGTCGGCGCTGGTATTTATCGGAATTAAGTGTTAACACTGCAAGCAGGTTTGTTTTAAGCGCTGATTGAAGCACTTAATTCAATGTAAAGAGATGTAAATTACCACGAGGTTGCAACCTAGGTCGAACTAAGCGGGTACTGGTACAGGGACATTCACAAGAATGAGTTGTATATTCTTAGCAATACTTTACCAACCTAACATGTCGCAATCGTTAAATAATTATAAATTTTATATTTAATTTTGAAACTTTATTGATAGGTACAATATTATGTACATTATTATACCTTAAATTATCATAAGAACATGTAAAATTTGGCGGCGCAACTATCTTTTGGTAAACTTTAGTACAGCTATTTTGCATAATTTTTGGTTATATAATATTAAATTTCATTGTTGTCCAATTTCACAATTTTACAAAATACAATTTAATTTTGTGGGTCCAATTTAGGATCTAAATCAAATTTAGAAATATATGATATAAAAAGGTAGCTTTAATAATTTAAATAAATTTTAATTTATCGAGTCCTTTGTTTATTCGTACAATGCGAATTAAGGTGGACATCAACCATAGAATTTCAGTTAACGATGAATATATCCAAACTTTCAATTTTTTTAAGATATTGACGAACACAGATTATTATTAGCACTGATTGATTTGTAATCAAGTTTGTTCGTGTGATCATTTTCTGTGTGTAATAGTTTTAATATTGTACTAATGACGATTGTTTATATTTATGTTTGTTACCATTTCATTAAACTCGACTAGCTATGTTTTGGAGTTTTATTTCTTATACTTTAGTAAATTCACGCTTAATAATATCTGGCAAATGGCAACTTAGCAAGCTTTCATTTTTGGTCTGCAATATCAGTTCCCTAAATTATCTTACGAAATTATTAACTAAGAACAGCTGATCAAAACAACTGCCATTTTCATGATGGCTTTAATAACCATTTTCTAAATTGCTATCTTTGTCGTTGGATTATAGGGACCAATTGAAATTGATTATTATTGATAGATTGTTCACTGGTTGAAATCTATCGATATCTATCTCTTCTATGTAATCGATATCATATATTAATTAAGTTTATAATATTACATTAGTTGGAAAATGCAGTCTGCTTTCAAATAGATTTAGTTTTAATTAGATATAATTTATAACATTTTTTGTAAACAACTGTAAATATGTAAATTATTATTGATAGTAAAGGAATTTACTGTACAATTTAAGTTTGTGTTTTCACACATTGCCCGCGAATTTTCAAATTTAATTAGAAATTAGAGCAAAATTTCTATAGTCTTACTTCTCATTTTCAACATTATTTCAAGTTACGCAAATTTTTAGAAATGCTTAGCAATTTGGGCGGCAAAACTGAATTAATTTTAATTTCTGTAGCAGAGAACGTGCAAATAACAGCGGGTGTTTTCCACGAAAGAGATTCAGTTGAAAATATACACAAATACGTTGTAAAATATGTGACAAAATTCTTCAAAATGTGCAGAAACCGATTTGTTCACGAAAAAAAAATTCAAATTGAGTTCTGACAAATCATACCAAACTGAAATTTTGAAATATTCATCTGTGGAAAATTCTAATATTTTGTTGCGTCTCGTTTCTGTCCTGACTAGTACTTTGCTTACAAGGGGAAGGCGAGGAATGGTAATCACCGATTTGCACCATTACCAATATACGTTTGAATCATAATTAGAACTTCATCAAGTAAACATTTAAAAATTCAGTCAATTTAGAAACTATCGATTTTGAAAAATGAATTCATATTATCAATTTTACATTCTATACGCATTACATAACATGATACGTACCGGTATACAACATGTAACGAAAATTTGTTAATATAAATTAACATTAGTTTTCGTTTGTTTTCCTTCTTATTTTCTACCATCTGCATTTTTGCATTTTTTATAATGCACCATTTATTTGGAACGGCATTATTCTTCAAGGCCACTTTACCTGCAGTCTTATCTATGTTCACCTGACCTACCTCAGCCAATAGAATATTAGCGCGTGGCCTTGCAGTTGTGAGCGTTGCATTTTTCGACGATTCTGGGGAGTCTATCTCGAGCTTCAAAGTAAACCGCATCGACCCGTGGTCAAACTTTTAGTTGAAAGTTCATGACCTCGTCTTGTAACTACTGTGTTACCATGTGTGAAGTTTTAGTTTAAACGGTTTTACTGTTTTATACCAGTTCTTATGACTCGAGCATTCCGAATATCTGGAATTTATTTTCGTCATTGGGAGTAACAGCTGTTTTTTGTTACCATCAATGCGCAGTGTTGTTGATTGCGATATTCAATTTGTCAATGGCGGGAGATCTGAGTAAATAGTTTATTTACTTCGTTGATGTTCCCTGTTGGAATATTCAAGTTCATCTTCCAAATGCAAGGAGGACCATCGTTTCCAATTTCAATACAAGTAGTTAACAAATGCTTTGTGCTCCGGTAAATCCACCAAAGATCGCGATAAAGGTGACAGTGCGCCGTTTGTTTTTTGATACCAGTGCAGTGTTGCGTCCATTATTAGGCACGGTCTGTTGCGAGAGAAGAACATTGATTGTCATTTTTGATTGTGTGAGTACCGACAGATATCTTAAGGTAACCTATTTTTGCTTTTTCTTTTGCGACTTAGACCATAATAATTGCCTTTGCATTAAAACTTTGATGTACCATTTTTATTCTTGCACTGGTGTGATTCTTCATTTGTTTGAGGCACTTTGCTACTGTTTTAAAATTAGCTGGACCATTTTAGTTCAGCATTATGATAATTTGTATTTGCTTGTTGATAACACGTCGTACATTCACATTTGCATTTACTTTATCAATAAACTTTGTTATTGTTTGATAACCTATTTTGTTTCGGAAGCTACTAAGATTATTTTACAGTTCCTACGATTCCGGCTCTCCACTTGTAAAAAAAGAAAGCTTAGCCTATATCAAAAAGGGCCAACACTACTTCTTAACCAGGATTTTTCTGGATTGTTTCCATCCAACTATTCTCTGGTTTTTGGTCAGCTCTCCCATTAGGGGCTGGAGATCAGAGGGTGTTAAGTTGTGTTTAAACCTGCGGTACCGCAATGTATCAATTTCATGTAAAAAATGATAGAATGCGCGTATAGAATTTGCATAAGTAGATATATTTGTTTTTTAAAATTTATTTTCTCCAAATTGGCTAACTAGTTACTTTTTAAAATTTTACCTGGTGAAGTCCTAATTATGATCCAAGCGTATAATGGAAATTGTGCAAATTAGTGATTACAATCCCTTGCACTTCCCTTGTGAGTTCCATTCCAAAGAAAACAAAAGTGCATACGTTTCATTTGTAAAAAATGTAGCTTTATAAAATTTCTATGTTACTAGAATAATAATTTGGTTTGATGAATAGGAATTTTTGATTGTTCGGTAGTTAAAGAAGTAAATCTTGATAGCGGACTTATCAATTTTTGATATTCAAAAAATGTCGAAAATCAAGTTACCTAATTGATGATATATTGATGGTTAGCCTTGCCTTTGGAAGAGAGACGGTCGGACTAAAGTTTTTACTTCACCTAGAACAAAACTCTGTACTTCAAACTTATAGATAAGTCGTTTGAATAAGTTATGAGGGTAGTTTAGGGTAGGGGTAGTTTTTGAAAACATAATTTTTATACATTTATGCGGTAAAACTTAAATCATTTTTTAATTAACTACCGTAAAAGTCCCTAACTTCGGACAATAGCCTAAGTTCGGACAAGCAGTAGGGCCTAATTTATTTAAGGGCTCTATTTTTTAATAACATAATTTTAATGTTTACCAGAATAATTTGTTAATTTTTTGTTTGTTTTTTATGTTTGTGACAATGTTTTGTTAATAACTATGTTTTTTTCATTAAATTCACCAAATATTTTGAAGTGCGTATTATACACCTCCAGTTTATTTCAATTTAATTTTTTTTTCGACTTATAGTAACATTTTGAGTGTCCGAACGTACTAATGGTGGTTCCTAACATCAAAATAAATTATTTTACTTTAAATTTTTGGGCTAAACATAAGTTGTCCGAAGTTAGGAAGTTTCTGTCCCTAAGTTCGGACAGTGAATATAATTTTTTTTTATTGAAGTCTTATTAGCAGAAATGTGGCACTATTAATGAATCGTTAGATTGTTGCTCACTCTTACTAACTGTATTTTTTTCAAAAGTTACTATCTTTAAGTTCTTAAGTTATAATTGTATTTAGTACAAAAGTGTCCGAAGTTAGGGACTTTTACGGTAGTTCAGTTTCGTGATAAATATTGAGAATAAAAAGTTAACAATTATTGCATTGAATTTATTATGTTCCAATTATTATTACGATAATTAATTATACAAATTAATTCAGACACTATAACTTCTGAAGTTGTAAGCATTGTGGTTCTAGTGGTAAGGTTAGTTGTATTTGTTAGATTAGCTTCAGAATAATATTATAAATTGAGTAGTTTATATGGAATGCTAACCACCTACTTGATAACCTCATGGTTCATGAATATAGTATAATATTATATTATAACTTGATTCGATTGATACTTTTAAATAATCATCAGACGTAAAGTTTGAAGATGTATTAGAATTGTTTAGTTTTAGTAGTTTAATTGCTTATATGATTACTACCAAAAATCAATATTTAATGTAATATAATAACTTACTCTAATTAATAACCAAACTATTTATAGTTTTGTAGTCTAAGTTTCATTAATAAAATTTCTCATTATTACTTATTAATTAACAAAATAACAGTACAGAGAAGAATAATTGAACGTATATAGCTTCTGCTTCTTTACATATTAAAATTGCTTGGTGAATTGAGCCGAATATAGAAATTTTTTCTTCATTTATGGACTTAAACAATAAATTACATACTGCAAAGCTATAATGTTTAATTTTTAAATTGATTGTATCATTATCTTAACATCAGCCTCAACATACGAGAATAATTCATTTAATTAGATTACAGAAGTCATGCAAAGTTAGCTGCTAACAGCTAATCATTGAATCGGTGACCATGGGGTAACCAATTTGGAAACTTGCAGTAGACGCAATTTAATCTATGCTTTAACAAAATTTGTATTTTTATAAAAATTATTTTATAAATGGGGGATGTCGTCAATTCTAAATTAACCCTTATGGAGCCATACAAAACACCTTATATCGGCCATACCTAGTACCCGGGTACTACCATATATTTATATATGGTATAATATAATATTCTTATAAGCGTTTTTAATAACAATTATATTTATATCGAGTTACATTTATGCATAATGTGATTGTGACTCATGGTTTTTGGCAAAATTTTATTAAATTGTAAGCAATATTCTCAAGTAACGCTCATTAGTCAAGTGTAGATGTTACCTTGTCGATTGCAGTAGGTGGTTTTTCAATAACATAATAAATACTAATAAATTTAAAGTAGCAGTGAATCTTAATAATTTATTATTTGGTGCAATTCGTGATTTTTTTTCACCAGTAATTCTACTTCCGCATCGACATAAACGCGGAACCTAGACTAGACGTTACTAGCCACATGAAAGTAACATGATACTGTTTTTTATGTTTATTGGATGTTTCGAAAAGGCAAAGGCCCGAAAAAGTTGCTAGAAATACCAGAAATCTGCGTGACCTCATATTAATGTCCCTAAAAAAATTTGTAGAGCAGAATATAATGAAATATAACTTGATTTATTTTTTATTTCAAATTGCCTTTATTCTAAAGTTAATTTCAAGTAAAATGTGAAAAAAGTTATATTTTAACACATCATACTATGTTAAATTGTTATCAATAAATATTATAATAATTTTGAATGAATGGAGCTATTCAGTAGTATTTATATCCCATATAAAAGTAATGCAGACTATACGTATGGCCGGATTACGTATAGTTTTAAAAAATTTCAAAAATTTTTGACTTAATATCACTATTTTTCCGTTTTATAATTTTTTGTGTGCAGAGAACCGTTTTTGTAGAGATGTCACCGAAGCTCAAAAAAATAGGCTCGGTAGAAAAAAAGTTGTGTTGTTTTAAAGTCAAAATAGTACCCGGGTACTAGGTATGGCCGGATAAGGTATAGTTTTAAAAAATCTCAAAAATTTTTTACTTAAAATCACTATTTTTCCGTTTTATATTTTTTTGTGTGCAGAGAACCGTTTTTTTAGAGATGTCACCGAAGCTCAACAAAATCGGCCCGGTAGAAAAAAAGTTATGCTGTTTTAAAGTCAAAATAGTACCCGGGTACTAGGTATGGCTCTTTAAGGGTTAAGTAAAAGAAATGGGTGAGTTATTTCAATTTTTTTACATTAATGTAATTCTGAGAAAAAGGATAATTTTTACAAAAAAGTTAGTTTTATTTGTTTAGGGGTTTTAAAATCGTCTGTAAAGTTAATTAACTATACAAATAAACAATTTATTTTAGGGTATTCAACTGCTCGTCTATTATGGCATACTTAGTAAAACTATTCCGTTACAAATTAGAATTGACATCTTGATCTTGATAGTTTGTAATTCAAGATGCTAAATTCATAATTTAATTTCTTATTACAATAAGATTGTTTTATGTATGCCATTGACAATAAAGCACAATAACGTTGCTGCATTTCAAAACTGATTTAAACAGAGTTCAGATTCATGGTAGATGATACTGTAATATGGAAATTGTAACAGTAACATACAATGAATTCTGTAGTCCCACATTTTGATGTATTAAAGATAAAATTAAAACTTTTACGTTAAGTATACCTGGTGGCGTACTTTATTACTTTTGCTTAATTAGTTAATAAAATTCTTACTTCACATTATAACTGATAAGAATGAAAATGGCATCAATTGAAAGAGTTTCTAATTTCAGATAATTTGGCGGGAAAAAGCTACCAACATAAAATTTAAAAAATTTTCTATTAAAATTATGATAGTTGAGGGTGTAATTAGAAAATATAAACTAAAAATGAAATGGATCATTCAAAATTAGGGTTAAATAAGGCCAAAAATGTTTGGCTCTTGGTATCAGTTTAGTTCCGCCCACCCCCACAGTGTCTATAAATACAAGTGCAATGTGCACGTTGTCGTTAGTAATACAAAAGCAGTTATTGAATTCAGATAATAAACTGGCCCATTTTAATCCCAAAAATTCTGAGGAGGAGTTTCTATTATTTTAACCCACAGAACTAGAAAACCAGGACGATGTTTGATGTTGCCAGTATCACGTCAATTGCGGTAGCCCCGCCCCTTCCAAGCCGTGCTGTAAGAATTTACTCCGATCGCACTGACCATCAATACAATGTAGTAATTGCAGCCGGTTAGACGTATAATATCGTGAAATATCCTAACTTTATAATCGATTATTGCCTAAATTAATTGATATTTGACGGTCGCCTACAGTTTTCTTTTCGTTTACACGCAGACCAGCTTTGCTAATGAAATAAGCAATTTAAAAAAAATCAAATTTGCTTTGGAAACCTACGAATGAGGTTGATAGCTGGTTGTTATTCAAAGCAGGTTCGACTCTTTTAAATATTTCTTATTTTAGTTTTGATTGTTTAATAATACTTAAGGAGGAAATACAAAATTTTGGGTTCCTTTAAACGCGAACAAAAAAACTTATTCGATTGGTACCGTTTTCATTCCTATCCATTACTGGAGGCTACAATCGTAAAAGAACTAATTTACCATGTTATTTCTTATGTTTGGTTGTAAAGTTGGGCCACTCGGTATATATTTTTTAGATAAAGTTTAAAAAATTGTTTTTTAATTAAAAGATTTGAAGCATTTTTTGATTCTTATTATGAATAATTTGTATGAGAGATTTCTTTCTATCTTGCCAGGAAATGTACGGCATAACCGCACAATTACATGTTATGCAGGTATTTTATTACCAAATGGTTAAAACAAGCGGAGAAGTAAAATAAAAAAAAATATTAATATACAGAAATATTCCGAGACCAACAACTGGAAGGAAAGAAAATGCGTTTTTTTCTTCATAAATAAATTAATAGGAGCAACATATTAATATAACTTATAAGGATCCTTAAAAATATTTAAGAGGTTATTATTTAAAAAAATTGAAAATTAGGAAAGTAATTTGTAAGAAACGATTCTGTATAGAATTAAGCAAAATTTAGCTGAAACTTTAATTTTCAATTTCTGTCGAGATATTGACTTTTGAAAAATTAAAGGGGTAGAAATGATTTACGTATTGTTAAAACCTCATAACTTGCGCATAATTTAGCTTTAATTAGACTAAACTTTGAATGAGTACATACAATGCTCATATTTTAACTTTAAGTTCTCTAGTTTGCGGTGTTTTCAGGATTCACGGAGTTCTAGTCGCAGCTCATGGATACATAGTAGGTATTTCTCTATTCATAAATTTGGTTCACGTTACCATTAAGTATTCCTTAATATTTTATGGGAGAAATTACTAAAAATATAATTTTGTTACGTTAATATGTAGGTATATTTAAATATAATTCACTTTATTTAATTTATTTGCATTAGAGGTGATGTGCTGGAGCAGTAATTTAATTTAGAGAATTAATTTGTGCCTCATTCAACGTTTACATGTAATTTAGCTTAACATTGATTTTGTTACGTACAATTCAATATTTGATTAAATTTGGATATTGATATTTGAAAAAACGAAATCGGATTTAAATTTGTATCTGTCTAAATTCTATGGGTTCTATATCGTTAGCTTGTTAAATTCAGAATGCACACTTAAACTCGTTTCTATTCTATCGGCTCGTCGTCTAGTGTGAAGATAACGACGTTTCCGACATGATGACGGCAAACTAAGAGACGAATCGACAAGAAAACTCGGGGGTGAATTTAATCTACAGCCTCGTGTGTGTTTGCGGATTTTCAAGTAGTGTTTAGGTATTCTCGGTGGATAGGTCTGTCTCATCAGAGCAAAGAGACCGTGTTTGTGATCACACAAGGATAACGAACCTAAAGATAAAGCTCTCGCGATAATGGAGTTTTAAAACTTTCACATAATTTATGTTTGATTTTTCTGTTGTTCAAAGGAAATTTTATTTTCAAATATCCAGCATTCTTTAATATAATCGTGTGTTTTTTTGTAAAACTCTTTTATTTAAAAACACAAGTCAAGGAACAAGTTATCCTTACAAAAATTTGAGATTTTTATTATAACTTGTTTCATTTCTTTTGTTTGATCTGGTCTCCTTGTTTTTTCGCTATTTGACCACCAAGGATTTTATCTAAGTTTTTACTCCTTTATGTGTTGATGGTTTTATCTTAGTCTTGAAAAACATTCATTTATCAAAGAACAATGTAGACGTAATAATGGACGGCTTGTTTGTGGAATACTTTTGTCACAATCACTCGAATCTTTGAACCACATTTTAACCTTGTCTATCGCTACTCTCTTTGAATATTGTTTTCTTGAAAATTTCTAAAACAATGAATCAAAGAAAATTTAATGCTAATTAAATTTTATTTAGTATTAAATTAAGTGATTTAACGATTGAATTATTACTAAACTTCAAGTTACTATTCCGTCTTTTCCGAGTATAATTGTATAATTACAATTAAAAAATCGATGCTGTTAAAGATGACTGGTAGACGAGTATTTTATAGTATTAACTTAAAATATTTTATGTGAGGGATTTTTTGTTTTTATGTTATTGTGTTGAAACTAAAGTGGGACTGCGTGTAACATTAGTAATGTTAGTATGTGCCTAACATAGTTTGTATACTTTATTTACTAGAAATTCTTCCGAGTTAACATTTAGAGTTAAAATTAGTGATAGGTGTAATTAACTTCTCTAATCTAACAGATATGGGTGAAGCATATTTTTATTAAATTAACTGAAGGAACATTCAATATAAAAAACAATAAATAAAATATCAAAATATTATGTAGTAAATATAAATATAAAACAATAACTCTAAATTATCTAACATTTAACAATTTAAAAAAAGAGCTTCTAAAAGGTTAGTTCTCTGAGGAAACGAGTGATTGTCCTAAAACAGATTTAATGTCACTTTTCAGTAACAAAATGTCAGGAACTTGTGGGAATAAAAAATATTAAGGTTGTTTCATTGTGTATCATCTAAGATCTTCTCAATTCAGATGTCTCTGGCCAATAAATAACTAAATTTTATGACGAAATGTTGTATTACAATTTGAGAATTCTGATAGTGCAAATAGATTTCTCAGTAAAATGCAGAAAATTGCAATAATAATAATTTAAAATAATTTTATTCCTAACTTCAAAAACCAAAGTTGTACCTTAAAAGCTTATCGCTACATGGTTGTCCCTTAAAATCTATATTACATTATGACGTTAGAACTTCATTGCACATTTGGCATAATAATATGTAAAAATATATTTCTAGTGATTCATTATGTACTGAGTTCCATCTTATACCACTTTCTCTTATGTTCCTAATATATTGAGCACAGCAAATCACAAAATAGATTCGCCTCCCTTCCTTCTTTATATTGTATTCTAAAGGGATCCCTTATTTCGCCTTAAAAATAATTATAGTAAATAAAATGATTCATCAGCATTTTATAGATTGTTTAGATTTGTAGATTATTGTATTCTCAAGTAATTCAACTACAGTACGTTTTCAAATCATTCAAATTTGCAAATTATTGACCTTACACAGGTATCTTGACCTAATTTTCAGATTTAATAAAAGTTCATTACAACAATCCTACAAATGAGACCAGCTTGTTTATTCAAATACAAAAGTATTCAGCCCGATCCTGCTTTGTAGTTCCAATGCCTCTCAGTAGTCGTAAATACAATGGCGAATAAACAGGTTTATGCGTAAGACGCGTTTTGAATTTTTTAACAAAAATTATAGCAACCCACTTCAATTAAACGAAGTTCCAGAGTAAGTAAAAAACTATATTCAAAATTTCTTAGACTTTTTATGACTTTTAGCTGTAATAAAACAAATCCGAACTCTAAATTGAAATTTCTTGCTCTGTACAGATTTTCTCTCGAATTTCAGACAAGATGTTTGCATATGGACCAAAATGAAGCTGCTAACTTTTGAAACTTGATAACAAGGAAGCGATTATTGAAATAAAATTGTATAATTCTGATGGGAAAATTGGAAATCGGAAAATCTGAAATAATTATTCTAAGAGCCGTAGCTATTGACAGATGATGTCGTTTCTGTGTAACAAACTACTATTTTAGTAACACCTTGTACGTCTTGTCAATAAAATATTAAAGCTTCTTCCAATTTTGCAGAATATTTTCAACAGAATCATTCCTTACATGTAATGCTATAAAAAATGCTTTACTGAATCAAAATATTTGGATGCAGGAACAGCAGATATCGTGCCTACTAAGCATAATCTCTTTTAAGTACATCGCCCAACCAGGACAAAATGCATTGTCAACTAAGCACATAAGTACATGAGAACTTCTTGCACGTCGAATTAATTCCAATTTATACATTTAATGCTTTTGAACCTATGATGTTTCCCACTTTAGTATTTTGTCACGTTTGATAATCTGGACAAACTCAGTGAAGGACTAGGAGACTAGGAGACTGGGTAGTCTCTGTTGTCTAAAATGTAAATTATTTAAATCATCCAAATTTCTGTAAACACAATTTAACGGATGATTGACACCTTATGATTACATTAACAAATGCCTATTTGCACGAAAACTTTAGTGGGTAAATAAAGAAAACTTGAGAAAGTGAGAAATTATAGAGAATTTTTGAAGAAGAGAATCATACATTATAAAACACCGGGTCTGTTAATGTATCTGTCTGTTCGTAACGTACATCTGATTTGGTTGGGATTAAAATCCGTAGTACCTGGAGCAGTTTCATTGTAGTCATGCATGCTAACAACCCCACTTTGCGAGTCTTGTAGTGAAAAATACAAAATCAAAAAGGAAGAAGTTAAAATTTAATAATATGATAAAAATTGAAATAAAAAAACGCTGAAAATATAAAACGTAACATTAAGATATAGTATAGTAATATGTAGCTACGGTAAATGTTATTACAATCACTAGTGTGCAGATATTTTCGATGTTCGTTTTTCAATGCACTTAATGCCCGTATAGCTCGTATCGTAAATCCATATATATGGCAAGAAAAAACACAAGTGTATGATTTATAATAAAAGTAATGGTATCTGAAAGACTTCATTGTGGTATTTTACAACAAGTGCAGAACTACTTTAGTAACTGGTATCGAAAAAGTTGCAGGTATTGGTTGTACGTCAAATGCGTCATTTGCAGACATCCATATTATAGATCTCACATTGAATGCAATACATTAATGCAATTTAGCATGACTATATTCTCCATTATATGTAGTATTCGCTATATAAACATCACATTTCAAAAATTCTCTTATATTGTGCATTAACATATCACTTTTAACCGCATTCTAAGTAGTATTCCTAAAAATAAATTTACTACACGATTTTACATCTAAAAGTGAATTTTATTTTAACAATTTCATTGTTCAATTAATTGTGGAAACTCCTTAGTTTTATTTTAATAGGTAATAAGTTTCATGTTAAAATTATTCAACTTTGATTATCCAATAATAGAGACTAGAGTTGGGTGGCGTATAATCAGGATTGATTTAATTTTCCAATTTCTATATCTGGTTGCTTGGAAGATGCACTATAATATGTATTGTTGTATCAAAAAGTCAGTTAATGACGGTAATGATTTCTGTTATAAATTTTAATTTGTCGATTGTATGACGGAAATTGAGAGCAATTTTTAAGATGAAAAAGTGATATTTTGTTACTTTCAACACATTCATTTACACATTTGTTTGATTGTCAATGTTTGGTGTACTGGTGATGCTTGTACGAGCAATAAGTGATTTATCTGCAAGAACAAGAAAATTTGAAATTCGAATAAATAGCGCCAATAAAGCGGAAACTTGCTTTGGTTATAAAAATTTGTATGGGCAGTGTTGGGAGGTTGATTTACGTCGCTGGGAACGGGCGAGCCGTTTTTAAGCAGACTCTCGCAGGTCTCACCAGAGAGTGGTCGATTTTACAAAATTGTTGTAAAATTTCGACAATTTTTAGTTTGGGGGCTTCTGATCCTCTCAGAAGTGAATTTACGAGTTATTTAAAAGTGTTTGCGAGTGCTTTGAACCGCGTAAGTTGCAAAAATCATAATTTTTACAACAATTTAGTGGCTGCGAGCGATTATCGACCATATCGATAAAATTTGGTTTTTACGTACTAAGGTACCTGAAATAATAATTACGAAAGCGTTATTCTGGTGATTTGCGTAAATCACAAATTAAATTTACGTTACATTTGAAGGCGGATGATTGATATTTCCTGCGATTTTATTTGCACATTGCAAGATTTGATGATAGTTTGGACCACATGTGTTCGAGCATCTGTTTCCTTGGACAAGTTGGAAATTCGTTCTAGCTGACACTACTTGTGGATTGTATAACACAGCACTGGCAATTTTCCGTTCGAGGTTTCGTTCAGATTATTTGGAAGGGCGAGAGTTTGGTTTCGGCAGGTGTCATCATTGCCACCACATTTGCTACTGGAGGAGCCATCTTGGATCACGTGCATGCATCAACAATTCAAATTTCATACGAATACCGGGTGTAACTAAATAATTGAACTACGTAAGTTTATGAACAATTTATAATAATAACAAAATTTGTAAAATTTTCATAATTGTCACACCAATTAACACCATAACAGCATCAAGTAAACGTATAGCTGATATTTTAAAAGTAAATAATACGCTTTACTTGAGGTTGCACACTTTACACCACATTATTTATCGCTTGACGTTTGTGTCAACAACATCCGAAATTGCTCTCGTTTTTAATTTTATTCAAGCAAATAAATTACCTTTTGATTTATCCGACTCTCTAATTGACTTCACACAACTCATAATCTGTAGATTTTTAGTCTAGATAGAAGCGAAACGGCTTAAAGTTATCTGGGTACTATTATTGTTCGAGTGGTGCACATCGGGGTGAGATTCTGTTCCCGACAAATCAAAGGGAGGGGGTTAAACTTTTGCATCACGACAGTATTTATTATTATTATTCATAAAATAACTGCTTAACAACATTGCTAAATTACAAATTCTTCTGATATTTTAAGTGCACCAACCAACACTTACACCAACCAACCCCAGTCTCCCTACACAAAATAAAAGGTTTGATGTGAAAAGAAGTAGAGATTATGCAAAAAATAAAAAGCGTTTTTCAAGCTTTGTGAAGAATGATAATATTTACTACTACAACGCGACTACATTAAATTTCAAATACTGAAATATTTTAAACAAGAAAAAAAAAGAGTGCTATGTATTTATGGTAATAATTATTATCTAATTTAGCTGTTTAATAAATATTAAATTAAATAAAGTAGAACCGAATCAAATAATATAATTGTAATTTATATTATAAATTAATTGTAGAATAACATTTTTAAAACTTTGACGTAAAGGGAATTTTCTCTACATTGAGTAAACTTAGAATGATTGCATGTTTACGTCAGGATGTCACTACATCTTTTCAAGGGTCGACTTTAGAAGTCGATATTTCATAGGTGACGAATTTTTGTCTATTTTAAAGTAGTCTCAGAGGTAACATTCTTATCTAGTGGTTTATTACGTTCTTTATATTTTGCAGAACTTATTTTTCTTTTCTATATGTATCCAAATAGTTATTTTTAGTTTTCATTCGCTTTCAGATAGAATATTACAAGCTAGAATAGTCGGTGTTGGGTATCAAACAAAATCCTCAGACAGATAACATGGTTTGGCCTTCACTTTCGTTAGTAAACGATGTAAATTTTACAGGTACAAAAAAATTTCGGTCTCGTGTTTTAGTCTATTAATTCGGAGTTAACTAAGCCTTAGCACGTTTATTGTTCCTTTATGAAAATAACCACCAACAAAATTTTTTTAATTATTCATCCGGAACAACCATATCAAATTTCAGGTTTAGGTACATAATTCATGTTTGTAATTATTTTCTAATTGTAAAATTTTCGTTGAAAGATTTTTGCGAATTAAGGAAGGAACGGGTTAGGATATTCATATTGTAGTAAAGTTCTGCTGGTTTTAATTTTGGTTAAAAATTAATTTCGTGTAAATTACAGCCAAGTTAGACAAATGTGGATATAAACGGCAAAAAATTCTTTTATAATCACATAAATGCAATAAGTGAGGTTCGTAAATGAATCAACCCTCGATCAACCCATTTAAATAAAAATTAAAAAATGAAATTTTGAAAGTGTCGACTGTATTTACCTGTGCATGGTATTTAAATTGTACCACTTGGTACAATTTGGTGGCGCTGTTAAATATGACGAAAAGTTGAGTTTTCTGTATTGTCATTGTTAAAGAATTTGACCACAGTTGAGGGTCAAATCAATACATATGAACAATTTGTATCTTCATACAAAAAGGTCAGTGACAAAAAATAGTTTTCTTCAAATCTGTGGAAGCTAGAAGCATTAAAAACGGCAAACGTTTACTATATAATATATTTTTTTATTAACCTCGACCTAAAATATTTTTCTACACCTAAACTATAGAATATAAAAATATAATGTCAGGTACTTATTTGTAGGAAATAAAATGTTCTAAAAATTTGTTCTTTTGTCTTATGTGTTTTGGAGCTGTTAATAGCTGTTGCTGGCCATAGTGATTCAATTAAACTCAAAAAAACGAAAACATCTTTTTATTAAATTACACAAATAATAATAGCCAAAAAGATGTTAGTAGCGTTGTCTTATTTTTGAAATTTTATAATATAACATGATACATGAATAAAATTCAAAATCCACCAAAAAATTTTAATTATAGCCGGACAACTTTTGAGATACATTTTGTACTGTGATTTTATGGGTTTTTTGAATTAAATTGTGCAATGGAGCGGCCGAAAAGTAATTTACTTCGAACAAGATGTTACTCAGTTTGGAACTAATTTGCCACTTATAATTGAAATTTTTTCTTCTATTCAGTTGATTTATAAAGAAATGATTTACTTGTAAAAAAAATTTATTACACAAATAAATACTTTAATAATAATTGACAGTTGCATATTATAATTTAGCTCATGTTCGGCATCATTTTTTATGTTTAGCTGGAAAAGTTTGAAATAAGAGTAACAATTATTGTTATTGAGTTGGCACTCACCAATTTGCACCATTTTCAATATACATACCTTTTGGTTATAATTAGGTATACAACAGGTGAAAATTTAAAATTCCAGAACTCGGCCAATTTGGAGAAAATCGATTTTGAAGAACGAGATTTATAGGTAATTTTATATGCATATATCGCGTGTATCGCGACCCCCTAAAGATGTAAAGAGAGAAGAAAAGAAAGCTTGCTTTTTATTACTTTTTAACTCTTAAAAAGCCAATAAAAAAGTATATTTATCCTTTGCGACCCCCTGGGGTCCTTTGAGATACCCCTGGAGTTTGGTGACCTAATAAGTTCTGCGACCCCCCGATTGAGAAACGATGTTCTAGAGGAAGAAGATTCGGAAAAGAGCCGAAGGCGAAGTTTGCAATCTACCAAGTTAACTTATTCAAAAAGTAGTACATTCTGAATGTGATGCTGGATGCTGTTATTATTATTATTACTGCATAATATTATTTAATGTGTTACTTTTATAAATAAAATTCTGAGATAAATCATAATTTTCTATACGATTAAAACAAAACACAGTTATACCTAACATTTTCAATCAGTGATATTCCTAATCCAATTAATATAATAATTATACCAATTTAAATATTTCAATGCAACATTGCATTAATAACACCAGTCTCTACTTAATTAGTAGGCACTTCATTATGGACAGTTCAGAATCCTAATCGTTACGAATGCCTACACAGATGACTTGACACCTAACGTGTTACAGTTAAATTAGTTTATTATTGGATTAATAAATTAATTAATAAATAAACAGAAAATAGTGTTTTTTGATAATTTCATCAAACTGTTTGAATATACTACAGTTCTATCCGGGATAGATGAGCATTACGTCATTTACATCATTCGTTTAAAGTAAGTTTATAAGTTAATCGCTAACCGAATGAGTGCCTGGATTAATACAATTTTTGCGTTTAATTTTTAAAAGATAACTTATAAAGGCAAATTATATAATAATTTGGAGCTTTCTGATTGGTTTTGAATGATGCGAAAGGTCAGGCGGACGGACACGGAAAAAATCTATAAAGTTTCTTACTATGCTACATAAAAGGTAGAATGCAAAAGGATTTTTACTGTTTCTTTTTTTTTACTAAGAAAAATTGTACCTGCTTAGAGAAGTTACGTAAAAATACTGTCTATGTTCTATGTAGAACAAAATGAGAAATTATTTGTTAAATTTAAATTGAATTTCCAATGATATGGTATATAGCCTCGACTGCAATTTTCTTTTGGCAATAAATAATTTTCATTACATGGCGTTACAAATGAAATAAGAAATCAATGATGATGTTCTAATTTGATATTTTTATAATAAATAATATAACAATATTAAATTAAAATGCTCCAAATTGTGATAAACATGTTCACAAGTTTGCAATAAACAATGTCGATAAACCTTCACTTATATTATGTTTTATGTCTATTAAAACTTCATATGGAAATCCTGGAAAATTTACGTAAATGTGCAATATTATTAATCTTGTCTTGAAGTATCGCTTCCTATCTATAACTCTAACCATTATTCCATCTCCTGTTATCTGCACCAGCGTTTCTCAACCTTTTTTCTCTACGAAATTTTTAAGGGTTTTATTAGCTTTCCGACGCTTGCATAATAAGTTTACAATAAATTCTTACATTGCACTATTATATGACGTGTGCCATATTATTACAAAATGAAATGTCTTTTCGACTTTTAAAAGTTAGAAACCTTTAAAGTAGATTAATTATGGTTAAAGTTAAACAAAGTTAATTAATTAAAATATTAGTACTGTTTAAGTGATTTTAGAAAATCATCTAACAGGAAACACAAATAAAAATCTTTTTTATACTTAATCCGATCAGAAATTCCAATTACATTTCAGCAAACGTTAGCCTGAAATATGTTATTGCTTCTAAGAAAATTTAAGATTGTTTTCCCACATTGGTCAGCCAATATTTTAATTTTATAGCCAACTTTTCTATTCTTGGTGAAATATATATTATTTCTCAGTTTTGGCGTCAAGAACTTCTGTTAAATTTAATGTTATAGGAATGTCATAATATAATTTAGTACAACTTGAATGTTATATGTATGTGATACTTTTGATAAAATAAAAATGTTAGTATTTTTTCCACAAACAATGAGACAAAATGTGGTAGATGTATTGTGAATGAATTTCGGGTCGCAAATAGCTTTGTTAGTTTATCGTCTGAGTAGGCTTTTTCAATTACCTAATTACAAAGTTTTAACAAGTTTTAAAAGCAATTTCGTAGCTTTTTAAAAGATATTACTCTTTTAACTAAGTTTTCATCTGACGGGCGACGTCATTAATTATACAAAATATACTAATATACATATTATTAACTCATTGAAAAACAAACTCACTGAAAATGTTTCGAGCATAACTGCAGTTCAAAAGCACATTTCGTATAAAATCACAATATAATCACCAAATAACGTTAAAATTTTACCTCATCAACATCTGCTATTTCACCTCAAGTGCAAAATATTAAATTAAATTTATATTTTAATAAAACAAATTGTCTTTTGAATGTCACGTGCAACAAAATTATTAAGACAACGGCAAATATTCTGTCAACATGCAACACGATCGTTAACAATTTTGTAAATTGTCAGCGAATATTATTGTAATTAACATTCTGTAATAATGGCTATTACCTGGCATGTTATCAGGAACACTTAATACAAATAATATTAGAAACTACTAGTTTTAAAATTATTAAAAACCATTGATTTTATAAGCTGATGGAATGAAATGAACTTGAATTAATCATTATTGATTTGAAACATAAAATTAGAAAGAACAGTTCATAACGGTTGACAACTAGAAAATTGCACAAACTTTAAAGGTCCATATCTTTTAAAATACTGAGAAATCAAAGTCGACTATGTAACACAAATTATTACCCTGGATACGCTTTATTGACTTTGCATAGCAATTTTTTTGTTTTAATTTTTATTAGTAATAATAATGGCGTCGAAACAAGAAGTCCTGCGCGAACGCATTGTACGGTTCTATAAATCAAATATTAAATTCGGGAAAAAGTTTACTGTAAGTCATTTTAAAGCAGAATCAATTTCCCAAAGAACAATTTACTATATTTTACAAAACATAAAAGTGAAACGCGAAGGTTGTACCGGCCGTAAAGCTAAAATTATGACCAATAGGAACATTGTAAGCTTGAAAACGCTTTTTAACAACAAAGACAATATTAGTCAACGAGATGCCGCCCGAAAATATAATTGCACACAGCAATATGTTTCAAAAGTATTGAAAAGGTGTGAAATCAAAGTAAGGCATAAGCAGAGATCGCCAAAATATACAGAGGAGCAAATTCTAACCGTGAAAAAACAATGCCGTTGGATGACCCGAAATTATCAAGGAAATCATTATGTTTTGGACGATGAAAGTTATTTTGGATTAAGCCGCAGTCAAGTACCTGAAAATGATATTTTTTATACAGACAATATCGCGAATACATCTACCGATGTTAGATATAAATTTAAGGCAAAATTTGAGCCGAAGGTAATATTATATATTGCAATATCAGAGAAGGGTATTTCAAAGCCTTGGTTCAAGCCAAGTGGGATTGCAATCAATCAAGCAGTGTATCAAAACAAGTGTTTGAAGAAAATTTTAATTCCATTTTTAAAGGCACATCATGGGGATGATAATTATGTATTTTGGCCAGACAAAGCATCGTCCCACTATGCAAAAAAGACATTGGAGTTTCTCCAACTGAATTCGATAAAATTTGTACCCAAACTGCACAATCCCACAAACTTACCACAATGCCGTCCTATTGAGGATTTTTTTGGAGCTCTAAATGCCGAAGTATATAAAAACAACTGGAAAGCGAAAAATACCAATGAACTCATCAATAAAATCCGATTATGCATTAGAAATTACGACAAATCACGTGTACAGAGGGCATGTGAACGCATCTCGACTTCGTTACGCAGTGTGGCTGATAGGGGTCCATTTGACCAAGTACATTAATATTTTCTATAAAAGGATATTAGGTGGAATAATTTGAGCCATGATTGAATTGTTTTGAATAAAAACTAAATATTTTGTTAACCATCAAAGTTTGTGCAATTTTCTAGTTGTCACCCGTTACACGAGACAATAATTTAAAAATAATGTAATAGATTTGTAATGGAAAAATTACCAAATTTATCATCTGATAAAAAATCAACTTAATTAGTAACTAAATATTCACTGATATTCATTAGGAGAAGAGAAGCTGCTGAAGGTAGCCAAGATGATTTTCGTGAGTTAAATTTTTAATTGATTTTTTCTCTGCTAAAATCATTATATTATATGCCAACTAGCTGGAAGGCCCATCCACGGACGGACAGTTCGCCTAGGTTGAAAACTCGATTGGTGTGCTACTCGATCCCAGGAGGAGGTGATTTTAACTTTTAAGTTGGTACTACCAACGACCAATCAGAATGCGTTGTGTGTCCTAAAAAATTGACACGCTGGAGGCGGAGGCGGCGGAGGAGCCTGCTGGTCTTTTATATGTTTGATTAGCGCCATTAATAGCGCAATGCCGATTAGAAAAACATGACTCAGTTTGGCTTACAGGTGAACATTTGGATTATCGTCCTTTGTTTTGCTGATTTTCACTTCGAGGGGGAATTTATCAGCAATTGCTCGGGTGACACTTTCAAGGATAATTACTCGGGAAGTTATAAAAAAATGAAAATTGGTGCTAATTTTTGGCATGATTCTTTTATATAATGTACCAATTTGATGAAAGTAAAAGATCCGAGCTATGGACAAGAAATTTCAACACCATGGAATCGGAAAAATTTTGGGTCGTGCAGCGTAAACAATAATTAAAAATTGACCATATTTTTAAGATTCTATATGATATATGATTTATTAAAAGAAATTTATATCAAGTGTTTTGATAGTAAAACGCAGTTGCACTATAACTTCTTTCAATTGCATTACCATTTCATCACTTTGTCATCGTTACACAGAAAATCTATAGTTTAATGTAGACTGCGAACTGCACAAATCGCAATACACTTTATTTTTAGAAGGTTAATAGCTTATAGCAGGTTATACATCTGTGTTTTCTAATTATTCTTTTCTAATTTAAACTTTCACGGCATAATCCTGATCGGGAAATATTTAAACAAAAATGTAATTTGTATTGTTCATTGTCCAATACCTGCAGACATGTAGTTAAGATTTTTTTAATTTTATTATTTTTCTTGCTACTTTTTCATTAAACACTAATTCTAAATAAGGCTCTGTCGGTCTAAATCAACTGTAATTCTACGACTATATAATTAATTGCCACTAAAATAAATTTTCGAGGTATACATGATTATTGCCTCAATGTTAACGTTGTTGGGGAAAGTTTGACGGGGATTAGTTGAATAATAATTATTAAATAGTAAGTTCTACACAAAATTAAATTCTAAATATTTTTATTTCCATTACTTATTTATGATTTAATAGTTTTGAAGAAAAATACGAAGAATAACGGGGAGTGGTTATTTTACTACTATAGCATTTAAATCTAATTTTATATTGAGATTATGAGGATAATACAAATTTTTGAACGGAGTAAATTGGTTTATATTTTCTTACAGTAATGTAGGTTTAAAGATTCAATTTTAAAAACGAAAAGTAAGTGAAATTGGGAAAATAGATTATAGGAAGACGTGGACAGAAGGAGGTACGTATAAAACAGGAGAAATTCGAAAAAATAAGGAATTGAAATATACGAAAAAATAACAACCATTGAATAGCTTCAGACGCTAACCTTACGTACTGGCAAAATAAACAACAACAAACCAGCGGCGTAACATTGGAAATGAGTTACAATAAATACTGTGAAAGAAATAGAAGAAGGGATTCTCCGATAGAAAAAGAATCGCCTTTCCAGAGAAGCAAATTGATGCAAAGATTACCAGAGAAATACAGCGAAAGTGAAAGTAAGAAAGTTATCCCGAATTGAGATACGGGCAAGATACTAGAAGAGATATCGAGGATGACACGCGCCATAAAGGAAGAAATAAAACCGGGTAATGAAAGTATTGATACATGAAAGATACAATTTACGACTCAAATTACTGCGATTATAAAGGAAATCAAGCAAACAAATGTAAAAATGAACAGATAAATGGAAGCCTACCAAAGTGAGAGACGAGAATGGCAAGAAGAACGAAAAACCTGGTGGTATGTCTTATCAAAATAAAACAAAAAATTGAGATGGAAGAGAGGAAAGTCAAAAGAGAAATTGTAGTTATTGTTGGAGTCGAGGGGTTCTTAACTGACAAGGAAGAAGTAAAAGTTGAAGTAAGAAATTTTATTAAGGGTAAAGTGGAAGTGGAACCAAAAATAATGAAAGCATATAGAGTAGGTCAAGATAGATGAATGTGTAGTCGAATTAGAGCAAAACGAAACTAAACTGGAAGTTATGATAGCAAGAAAAAGCTGAAGGGAAGCAAAATATTAGTTAACGATGACGGTACAAGACGGGAAGATCCAGACACAAATAAGAATGAAAGCCAAAGAAGAACAAGAGAAGATGAACAAAGCAACAGCAGGATACAAAAAACTTTGGGTTGACGGAAATCAATGAACTGCAAGAGAAACTGACTAAATCTCCAACACCGAAAAACTGATAAAAGTAAAATATCCAACAATTAATAAGACGAACAGGCGAAAAAACGGAAAAGATAATGGAAAATGAAACAACAAAGTAAAAAATTGATAATGTAATAATTTGAATGGCAACATGGTATGTAAGAGGAACTTTTATATCAGGGGCTATTCAACAGATGATAAATGTAATGAAAAAATATAAAGTTGATATCATGTATTAACCCTACAAGAGACTAAACAAGATAGCAATGATATAATAGATGTGGAAGGTTCTTCTTCAAGATCATTCTTTATGAGGAGTGGGAATAAATATCGAAAGTTAGGTATGGGAGTTTAGTAAATGAAAGATTAAAAGCAGAAGTGATAAATTTTTGTGAAGAGAAAAAGATTGTGCCTAATAAGATTGAGAGGTAAATACGAAAAATAACCATAGTAAACGTACATGCACCAAAGAGCAGAAGGATGTTGAAACTAAAGAAAAATTTTACGAGCAAATGGATGAAATATAATGAAAAACTACCCACATACATACGATATAAACTTCGTGATGGGCGACTGGAATGCTGAACTGGAACAAGACACAATGTACCAATTCGCAATAGGCAAATATAGCGTACATAAAGAAACAAACGAGAATGGAAAATTATAGCAATTAATTTCACAATTGGAAACAATTTCAAGATCAAAAGTACCTATTTTCAACACATGAAAGGGTACATGCCCAGATGCTAATACGGTTAATCAGATTGACCATGTAATTGAATAAGGGTCGATTCTACAAAGCAGGTATAAAGTACGAATAAGCTATACTGAGAATAAATCACACAGATTGCGTTCTACAATTGTTGGTATAAATTGTGGTTATACCTGGTATAACTTATCCCTCTGAAAATGGTCGAATACCTGCTCGGATAAGTTATTCTTGTTTTCTATTGGTCAAATCTAATATAAACTATCATTTATTTTAAGGTTGGATTTTAGAGTTTGACAGTTGAATACAATTTTATTTATTTCAAATGTGAAATTCAATTTATTGTTGTATTTCAAGTGCTTCTATTAAGTTATTTTATTAAATCATTACTTTGATTATTTATAATTAATTAATTGAGGTTTGTGAGTGAATTTAAAATTTTTGTAAAAATTCTTGTTATTGCTTATTGTTATTTATTAAGGTTTTTTTGTCATTTTTATTGTTTTTGGATATTTCATTCTCGACCCATGCTTTTAAAAGTTTCATTCTAATAAGTTACATTTTTATGTAATTTATAAAGTAATTTGTAAAATTTTATAAAATAATAGTTATTTACATGAAAGTCAGGAAAATGATATATTACTGACGAGGAGCAATATTGAAATACGAGGCACTTTGTGCCGAGTATTTTAGAGCTCCGAGTAAAGTGAGATATTTTCCTGACGTATTTTGTATTAAATTTTTCCAAAAATCGTAAAAAATCGAAATTTTAAAATACTAATGAAAAACATTTTTAAAATTAGCAAAAATCAAGTTTGTCAATGTGTCCAAACTTGAACAACATTTTTAAAATTGGCAAAAATCAAGTTTGTCAATGTGTCAAAACACATTGAAAAAATCAATTACTGACATTACCGGACTAGTCAGTATAATTCAATTTCCCTGCGCGTAGATACGCAGGGAAGTGTTGTTTCTATGACGATTTTTGGAAAAAATTATTACAAAAAATTTTAACTCTTTTTAATATTGAAAACATCTAATAGCAATAACCATTGCTAAAAATAATTAAAAAAAAAGAGAATTTGTTTAATTTTCTGTTTAAACATCTTTTACAACAAAAACTATAACCAATAAATCAAATGAACGCTTCACAACGATGTCAAATAGTTATCCTATGGTCAAATATGCTGCGCAAATGACCTATAATTGGTGCGGAGGAACTAATTCCAGGTATAGTTATACCGACCGTGTACGAGCATTGTAGAACGCAAAAGCTTTTATACCTGGAATAAGGAATAAGTTATACTTCGAATAAGTTCTACGGCGAATAACTAATCGGGACTTTATACCTGCTTTGTAGAATCGGCCCTAAGTGCAAGAATGAGGTTCTAGAGGATTTCGAAACGATGGGCGTCTGCGATTGGAAAAGAAGGACAATAAAATAGAAGAAGGGCCTTTTAGGCCTCTAGAGCTATCAAATATATAAAATAAATTAATAACAAATGATGGAATTTGTAATGAGGATTGTATAGGAGCAGTAGGAATCAATAGCTAACTTATAAAAACAATATTTTATTTTATTTTTGAATCGATCCGTGCCAAAAAGTTGGTTTTCGATTTTCGGGTTAATTACAATATTTTGTTTTAATATTTACGCATAATACTCAGGGCCATATTTCTAAATAGGCAGAGTAGGCAGCTGCCTAGAGCGGCAAATTTTTAGGGACGGCAAATTTTGAAAGTAAAAGTAAAAAATAAGAATTATTTTTAAAATATTTTGCAACCATAAATGTTTTAATTATTTGTAAGTTAACTCTCAACTTATCAAGCATAAATATCAACTTATTGAGCCTCTGAAGTATATACAGTGGCTCGCAAAAGTCCTCGGACACTCCTATATTAGCAATGTAAATTGCACATTTTGAAGCCGTTTTTTTGACATATAAAAATCGATTTTACAACAAAACTTTTTAAACATTTTTTGTAGAAAATTTCATTATCTTCAATTACCTATACATTTTTTCAGTTTGTCGCCCCGTTTTTGACTGAGAGCGACTTAAACAAGACTCGGGAAAATACAAAAAATATTGTCATCTGTATCTCGGAAACGGTGCAACAAAATAGAAAAATGAAGAGGAATTTTCTTTTGTAAATTTCGTTCCCTACATTTTTATTTTTTATTCATATACATTTTTCTATTTTGTCGCACCGTTTCCGAGATACAGGTGACAATATTTTTTGTATTTTCCCGAGTCTTGTTTAAGTCACTCTCAGTCAAAAATGGAGCTACAAAATGAAAAAATGTATAAGTATAAAATTGAAAAATGTTCAAAAAGTTTTGTTGTAAAATCGATTTTTATATGTCAAAAAGCGGCTTCAAAATGTGCAATTTACATTGCTAACATAGGAGTGTCCGAAGACTTTTGCGAGCCACTGTAGTTACAATTGACTACATCCGCTGATTTCTAAGAAAATCATATGAAATTAATGTATTAATTTGAGTTGAATAGTAGACTTTGAGTTGCGATTGCTTATTTTGTTGTTTATTGTTTATTAAAATATCGGTGGTCATAATATAATTCATTTTAAGGGCCCCCCCCCCAAAATCCCCTGCTTGACCACGTCAACCGACCACTACAACCACCCCCTAATATTTTTATGTAATGAAGGGGCGGCAAATATTATTATGCCTACAGGCGGCAAATTGGTAAATCCGGCCCTGATAATACGTTTGGGGAAAGTAAACTCGTTAATTACATAATATAATCAAACATTAACATACATGGTGTCCCCGCACTCACTTTACATAACTTAGGTGGTGATAGAGGACACTTTTCTAAGAGCAATATTTAATAAAAATTTTTTTCTAAATTCAAACCCTCGAGAGTTAAGCCTCTTTAAAGCATTTTTTTTAATTTCCACCTTCACGTGACCATAGCCCCGAAAATATTGATTTTTCAGTAAAAATGGTTTAGTATTTTTTTAAAGAGCGTGAAATAATCTACAAACTAAATTCACACCTTTTATTGTCTAAAATCAACGGCTTTCGAGTTATGAATTAAAGTAAGTTAAAAAATGTCGAAAAATTTGAGCTTTCTTTTTTTTTGGTTTTTTTCAAAACCCTGTATCTTTAAACGAAAAATTTTACAAAAAATCTGACGTCCTATTCCGGATAGGAAATTTAACGGACTACAACTGTTGTCTAGTAAAAATTTTTGAGAAACCAATCCATTTCACAGAAAATCAGAAAATAATAAACAAGGCAGCTACAAAACAAAAAATTAAATTCTCTAAATTTTTTATTTTTTTTTTAATTATTTTATTAATTAATTTTAAACTATTATATTATTTTAGTAAATGTTGAAAATGACCACCCTCATTTCAATACACAGTCGTGATTGTTTTAAAAGATGTTTGTCGCGAAAAAATCGAAAAAAGTTGAATTTTCGACACTTTTAATCGCAGAAATTCGATTTTTTGACACTTTTTCACACTCACCGATTGACCAAAATTGGCCTCGTGATCGACCGGTCGATTACTCGACCTTGTTGACCACCCCTGCTATAGTGGCTCTTAACAAAAGAGGAAATTTTATAAATAATACTATAAAACATCTTTTAAAATGATCACGACTGTGTATTGAAAATGAGGGTGGTCATTTTCAACATTTACTTAAATAATGTAATAGTTTAAAATTAATTAATAAAATAATTTTTCAATAAAAAATAAAAATTTATTGAATTTAATTTTTTATTTTGTAGCTGCCTTGTTTATTATTTTCTGATTTTCTGTGAAATGGATTGGTTTATCAAAAATTTTTACTAGACAAAAGTTGTAGTCCGTTAAATTTCCTATCCGGAATGGGGCGTCAGATTTTTTGTAAAATTTTTCGTTTAAAAGATACAGGGTTTTGAAAAAAACCAAAAAAAAAGAAAGCTCAAATTTTTCGACATTTTTTTACTTACTTTAATTCATAACTAGAAAGCCGTTGATTTTGGACAAGAAAAGGTTTAAATCTAGTTTGTAGATTATGTCACGCTCTTTAAAAAAGTACTAAACCGTTTTTACTGAAAAATCAATATTTTCAATTCTATGGCCACGTGAAGGTGAAAATTAAAAAAAAATGCTTTAAAGAGGCCTAACTCTCCATGGTTTAAATTTAGAAAAATTTTTTTGTTAAATAGTGTTCTTAAAAAGTGTCCTCTATCACCACCTAATTTATGTAAAGTGAGTGCGGGGACACCCTGTATAATTATTTTATAAAATTAGAAGTGGTAAGTAAATATTAAAATATATAACAGTAACATCAATAAAAATTTATAAATTATGCGGAGAGTATTTGAGTATAGTAATTGAACGTAATAAAATTAATTAGAATATGATTGAGCTTTCAGCTATTTTTGTAGCTTTTTTATTTAGTCAATATTTCATATTTTAAATAATTAAAATTATACTTTCAAAAAAAAAAACAAATTAAGAATATTATAACTGCAGAGGAAGAAAATAGATTCACATGGTTAAAGCGTACCATATAAACAAACAATGACCGTTAACGAACGTTGATCAAAGCAAGTAAACTGAATTTGACTGCCGGATCAACCCAAGGCGTTATATAAACACTGGGCTTTAATTAAATCATCGCTTGCTTTGGTTCACCTACACAAATTACCAAATTCCTTATTCTAACATAAGAAAATTTGATTACCACTAAAATTGCAATTAAGTGTATTTGTCGTCGACAGTGAATTGGACACGTTTTTAAATAAATTGAATTGATTTTATTGAAACAAATTTCAGTTAAAATCAGAGTAAGTAAGATATCCAGCTTCGGTTACACTATTTCTCGAGGACTATATTGATTTTTAGAATTATTTAAATGGCAAAACTCCTAGAGAAATCCCCGAAGTACTTGTTGGTTTTACAAAATGTTCTTTATAAAGTACTTTCTCAAAGTTATTCAATTACAAGCTAAAATTGTAAATATAAAACTTTTGGTATGTATATAGATAATGTAATCTTAAATTTTAATTTTGTTCTGCATTTGTAGAAATTAAAAATTTAGTCAAACTTTATGGGTATATAAATAAAAGATGCCTCCCTTAAACGTCAGTTTTCTTGGCCTACAAAATATCGTGGAAGATGTATGAAAAAAGATATGAGAGGAGAATCGCAGTATAAAGGAAATAAAGACTGTAGGACTTTGCCTCTTGAGACTAAGAACGTGAGAGAGTGGAATAAAACATTAACAAACTTCGTTTACACCATGTATTTTTCTTGAGCGGACTACGCATTATCATACATCCAAGTTTATTAAATTTTCTGTTAAAAACAATTTATACGATAAGGAAAGCATAAAAGTTATTCATTTATTTTCATATAATTATTATCAGTATTTGCTAAGGGAGTCGATTAAAATTTTATCGAGTGATTAACGCTTCAAAGTTAATGTAAGATATTTACCATTTTCAGTGATAAATTCATTTTAAAACATATTAAGGCAGCTGGTTTTAGTAATTAAATAAAATTGAATATCCGCAAACCCACATCAAAGTAACAACTATATTGTAGTAAATACACATTTTCATTAAGAAGTAAATTATACTTAAGATGAAACACTAACAAAATTTGTTTGAAAACGAATTTAGTGTGATTATCAATAATACCCTTAAAACTAAATGTTCATAGAATGTAAGGAAATTATAACGTGAAGCTTTCAAATGGAAGTAAAGTAAATTAATACAGAAGGAATTAATATTCACTTGTGAATTAACAATGGGCTTTCTAAATTTAAATTGAGATGAGCGAAGAAATCAATTTAGATGAAATGGAGTTTATACTTTGTGGAAAATTATCTATTAAATTACATATATAACGCATAATCATCAACATTTTATTTTCTTGTTTACATACTTTAACTTTTATATTAAACTTGTCAAAGTGAAAGTATCAAAAACATGGAAAAAATTAATATCAACTTTTGCAATATCTCAACATTCTTTCTTTGCTTTTTTTTGAATTACATACTTTAGCAAAGTTAATGATAATCAAATTTTTTTAGATATTATATATTTTTCAACCATAAAATTGTATTTCACTTTTGAAAGACTTAAATAATATTATTATGTCGTATGTCACTTTATGCCTTTATACTTTTATTACAAATTATCTACTGAAAAACATTTTGCAAAATGTAGCTAAATGATCAAAGATAAAGTAAAACGATTTATACATTGCTCTTACAAAGTGAGTTCTTTGATTTGTATATTTCAACGAAAGTGGTAATTTGATGTATGTATGCCTATCATGCTTTCAGCTCTTTGTCTTTATAACTTTCCATTGTAAATTTTTCATATTATTGAAATTCCTTCAATTTTGGTAATCATACAGCACATAGTTCGGTTGTAGTTGTTGTATTATAGATTTGAATAAGAGTAATAAACTGATCATGTAACTTTAAAATTTATCTAACACAAAATACAACAATATACCGTTCAACATAACAATTAAAAATGCGGAAACTATTATGGTGGCACCTTCACCCAATAAATTCACCTCGTTCGTTCTCCTAATTAATACAATATAAGCATCGAAACATGTTATATTAATTAATCGTTAAAGATTGCACCATGATACCTTCAATGGCCAACGTATTCGTTCAACACCATTCTGCTTCTCTTCCCTCTTCGGTTATCTCCCTCCCTCTTCGGTTCACTAAGGAAGTCGTCCGATAAAGCAGACCTACCACCAAAATGTGGATGTCTCTTTCCATCCAGGTTAAAAATGTAGTAGGTGAGGAGGGCAATGTCAAACATTTTGTCAAACATTATTTGTTCTGTGGCGACCTCAATAATTAGGCTTCCTGAATATTCGGCATCACTTCTGTGCTTGTACGACCACAATGAAAATCTATGAACCACCAGTCAATCATTTTAATCGATTAATTTTCAATAATTTTAATTATCATCATTTTAAGCTTTGTTTTTGATCCCTTAATAGTTTTATTACGTAAGAAATAATGTTTTATTATTAATAAATTACGAATTAAGGAATAATTATAATGTTATATTTGAGCTTTCGATCTTGCATTAAGACCTTCGTCAGAAAATTAAAAATAATACCTTTCTGACGAAGGTCTTAATGCAAGATCGAAAGCTCAAATATAACATTATAATTATTCCTTAATTCGTAATTTATTAATAATAAAACATATTTATTTTCACGAATTAATAATAAACCAATTGTAAAAAATAATGTTGTATCAAAACACGAATTTTACTTTCCTCCATGTTTGTAAAAATAAGACAGGGTGTCTACTTCCAATGGCTGTCAAATGTGAAGTAATGACAAATCGGACTAAATATTTTAATGTGGCCTAGTGAAAGATGGTACTTCACATGTGTTAATGGGATTTGCAATTGTGATGCCTCTTATGACAATTTTACCACGCTTATCAACCTGGGTTATTATTTTATAACCCGAGCCAGTCTTGAACCTAACGGTAGAAACACAGTGGAAGCTGGTCGCCGAAACCTGCTTACCCGCTTGAATGTTTTTATTGAAATACGAGCTTCGTTTGTCCTCGATTACATTAATGCGTATTACTTATTATATTATTAATTATATTATATTAATTAACGTAATTGAGGACAAACGAAGCTCGTATTTCAATAAAAACATTCAAGCGGGTAAGCAGCTTTCGGCGACCAGCTTCCACTGTGTTTCTACCGTAAGACCTCTGGATCTTAAGCCGAACAGTATAACCATTCCCATATAAATTGATTCATTCTTTATTCGTACACCTACTATCTACTTACTATTATTGTGGATTTCAAGAAATTCGATTTGCCATAATTAGATATAGTTAATTTAATTTTACTAAAATAACAAGAACCTAAAAATTATCGAAACGGGGATACAAAGATTAAACTAAATAAAATGGTAAGAAACTGGGTCACAGAATGCATGAAAACTGGGTGTTCATCATGTCGCTGTCCTAAACTGAATTTTGGGATAATATTGGTGTCAAATCTTTGAATCTCAATGAGCTTGCATTTCGTTTGTTTGAACCTCAGCCGTTGCGGAGTTATTCGCAAATCGTTTGGGGATGGTGGCTGTAGACATATTCAATTTTCCTTCCTGTGTCGAATTTTATATGAATATATCTTGGAATTTCCAGATCCATCATTTTAATTACATATTATTCTACAAAGTTCTGGCTATTTGAAATTTGCGGAAACTCCAAGCAAGTTGCGTGGTATGAATTTCAATTTTCATTCTATTTTATCACATTAAAATTCAGTATAAGTTACCAGATTAAAACTAGAATCCTGCTTAAATTAAAATCACCATTATTTTATGAAATACAGTAGAAAAAAATGTTTTCTAAATAAATTTTAGGCGTACTAAGTAAGAGAAAATAAGTAAATTTTTCTTTAAGTAGGTTTATAAAATTTGAAACAATAAACAAAGTGATTGAATTTTTTTTTCGTATAAAATTATGATTGAGCTTCACTTGTGCTTCAATCAGCCAATGGCCAAACAATTGGACGTCCACTGCGGAATTTATTGCTGGTGCTCAAAAGTCCAAGATCCAGGTTAAATAATCCAGAATTTAAGTAGTGAATAAGATGATGGGCAGACTTCATAATAATTATTGGTAAATGCAATTTTTTTAAATTTTGGTTCGTGTTAAATCTTTCAAATGCAATAAGTAGTGTATATGTCAGTTTTTAGGATATTGATGTGGATAGGCTCTTTAAAACAAATCGTGAAATTTTGGGATACAGAAATGCACCCCCCTCTACAGTGTGTACATAATGAGCAATATGAAAGAGAAAACTTTTACTACTTGCAAGAGTTAGAATGTCCTGAACAACTCACCCTTATTAAATATACTTCTTTCTATTTACTTACTTTTTTGTTTTTCCATCTGTATTTTCACAAATTTAAATAATCAATACCACTTCCCCTGTTACTCGACAGACACAGTAATATTTAAACAAATCTTCTCGTCATATAGGGTAAAGAAAACGTTTGAAAACACTTACAGCACTATATTTACATGTGGAATTTTGTGCATTTTAGTTTTGGTTTTGAAAAACGTTTGTGCGGTTTTTAGTAACCTTTTTATAAATTTAAAATAGATATACGTAGAATAGAGATGATACTTACGTTATTATTTTCTATGTCTAAAAGTAGTATAGGTTCTAACTTAGTCTTTATCGACCATTAATATCCATTTTCATCCAACTTTTTTCAATTAAATTGTAATAATTTATTCTATTAATTTAACAGGTTTGGTTTTTAATATTTGACTCACTTTGGCGACGAATTCGTGTAGCGGGCTAAATACAGTACGAATAATGGTACACTTTAAAGTTTTAGCATTCTACCTACTCTCCAATGTACTTCATTAAATTTGTACATTTATTTTATACAACTATGTATGTTCAAATTCAAAATCACAGTTGGTACGTCTGACGACTTACCAGCGACAGTTTACTTTACAAGGAATATTTGCCACAAAGAAACCCAAGTTCTTTTAACATTCATTTAGATGCTTCCATGGGCATCATTATACAATTTGCAGATAAAAGGTTTTTCTGAATCATGTTTATCTTGTTAAAGATATATTTGGCAACGCAATTCCGGTTAAAGAAGTTGGGTTAAAGGGGCCCTTTAAATTTTAATGCAAAAACATGTTTCAACAGATGGCGCGCCCTAAAATATTAATCTTTTCTACTTATCTGTTCACCAGTACAGAATTTTAATAATTTATGAAAGTCATATGAATAAACGATAACTAATTTAGGTAATGAGGTAGTTTGAGCTTCCAATGTTGAATATTTTCAAGTATATTCCAAAAAGATATTCATATTTGAAAATATTGAATATTTTTAATAATATTTAACTTTGAAAGTTCAAACTTCCTCATTACCTAAATTAGTTATCGTTTATTCATATGACTTTAATAAATTATTAAAATTCTGTACTGGTGAACAGATAAGTAGAAAAGATTAATATTTTAGGGCGCGCCACCTATTGGAACATGTTTTTGCATCACAATTTAAAGGCCCCTCTTAAGAATTTTAGAAACACCCCGAAATCAATATAATTTTTACTTCTTGATTTCCTGACAAAAAGCTTTATAGAAATAACTCAAAAATAACATTAAAAAAAAATTTATAGCAATAAAAAAAAAAAAAAAAAAAAAGGAATATTGGGTTTTCGGACTAAAAATGAAACTACAAAGCTACTTCGTCGACGTTTCGAAGGTATATTAGGCCTTCATCTTCAGGACTGTGAAGAGAAAAACAACATGAGGAACGTCGGTAAATATTAGCAAAACACAATTTCTCACCTCCGTAGCCAGATGTAAAATGTAAAAAAGTTTGAAAAACAAAGACAAACTATCACGGCTAAGGAAGCATTCACAGATTATAACAAGGTCAATAATATAAAAATTATGTAAAAAACAAACTACTATATACATTCAAACAGCATCAAAAAACAAACAACAATTCAAATTAAACATGAACAAACAAATTATAAATGGCGTTCTGTCAAATAACCAATCGCTGATAGATAACAAAAGATAATAGTAAACAAAATTCAATAAACATTCAAAAAGGCGATGCTACCCGCACAAAACACCAAGATCACATCAAACAAAATACACCAAGGCAGTCAAACACCACGAGTCAAAAAGGAAAAACACACACAACAACCGAAAGTAACCGCCAAGCCATCCAACAAGCAAGTCAATGGCGAGACCTGTCGTTAGGTTTTTTCTTTAAAATGTCTTAAAATATTACGAAAACTCTCCCCAATTTGGTAAAAATCCGTCTGCTTATTGAGGTTTCCGTCCGTGGTAGAGATGTATGCAGCTTCCAAAAATACTCTTTTCTTGTAATTCAACTCCGTAGCCAGGACCTCCACATCCTTTGTGTCAAACCTGTGTGAGGTATCCACATTGTGTTCGGAGATGCCTGTCTTTTTTGAGTTGCATTTAACATCGTAAATGTGCTGCTTTACTCTATTCCTCAATATCTGCTTTGTCTGCCCAATGTATCTGTGGCCACATTCACACTTGATGCTATACACCACATTCGCCTTGTCCAACACTGGGATCTTATCCTTCGTTTTGGAAAACAGGATTCTGCCCAACTTAAAATCGTTATAGAAGGCCAATTTTAGGGAGCCGCTGGTAATCAAATCCTTGAAGGCATGTTGCAATTTATTTTTTATCCATGGGTGGTAGGTGATTTTATGGTATCTCGCTTCCATCTGCGGTACCGGACTGGCAAACGAGGGTATCCTCCTATGAAAAAGGGTACAGTCAATCAAGCGCGAAGGGTAATCGTTTTCCAAGAGTTGCCTCTTTAAGTCGTGGAGTCTTGTCCCAACAAGACTATCTGGTACGCAAGTCTGAATCCTGTGCTTTAAAGTGGATATCACGCTCATCTTCTGACTCATAGGGTGTGAGCTGTTAAAGTTTAACAATCTATTCGTAGACGATGGTTTCTTGTATATATCTGTGGAAAGCGCACCATCCCCTCCCCTGCTTACCCTGAGGTCCAAAAAAGGAATTGAGTCATCAACCTCCAATTCGTATGTAAAGATAAGCAACTCATCAAAACCATCCAGGATCCCCACACACTCATCCACCTTGTCTCTAGGCACGGCAGTCAGGATATCATCAACGTACAGGAGCAAAAAGGGCACCCTGAATCCGACAGATCCAAAAAAGGAACACAGAAGATCATGCATAACAAATGCAGCAAACACCGGAGAGGAAGGGGCGCCCATTGCGCTACCATTCACCTGTAGGTAAACTTCGTTGTCATAGCTAAAGAAGCTATTATCGAAAACAGCAGCGATAAGCTTAATAAACTCCTCCAGAGGTATAGTGGTAAATGGTGAGACCAAATCCCAATTATTGGTGATGGACTCAACAACTGCTCTCTTTGAAATATTAGTGAAAAGAGAGTTAACATCAAAAGACACCATAGTATAATCACTCGGGATAGTCTCCCGTACTATCCTATCTCTGGCCTCCAATGTATTTCTGACGATGAACGGAAAATGTGGCAAGGCGTTTTTCAAGATGTTGTTAATAAATTTGCCCAATGGCACCGCTGGAGATTCAATGCAACTAACAATAGGCCTCAAAGGGGCGCCTAATTTGTGAGCCTTAGGAAGGCCATAAATTCTCGGTGTTTGAGAATTATATTTAGTAAGTGCTTTTCTAGTAGTTTCATCAATGTAGCCTTTATTATATAGGTCCTTAACAATCAAGTTCTCCTCTGTATAGTAGTAATGGGATTACTATGTATTTTCTTATAAGTATTAGAATCTGCCAAGAGTTCCATCATCTTTCTCCTGTATTCACTCCTATCCATAACCACTACTGAGTTACCCTTGTCCGCTCTTAAAACGAGAAGTTCAGGATTTCCATCATCTTTCTCCTGTATTCACTCCTATCCATAACCACTACTGAGTTACCCTTGTCCGCTCTTAAAACGAGAAGTTCAGGATCTGAACTTTCTCTTCACAGTCCTGAAGATGAAGGCCTAATATACCTTCGAAACGTCGACGAAGTAGCTTTGTAGTTTCATTTTTAGTCCGAAAACCCAATATTCCTTTTTTTTTTATACTATCATCGGACGAGAATTTTATTTCCTTATAGCAATAAGTTGAAAAATTTTTTAAGAATTAATAATTATATAACTATTGAAGAAATACAATAAAAATATTTTGAGGATTGCAAAAGAAAAAATAACATTTTAGTGCAGACTTAACCTAACTAAATAGGAACAAATCCAATCAGGCTTTAGCTTCCAATGAGGTAGTGTAGTCCATGCAAGTAAACATAAAAGATTAAAGCCATTTAACCACCCCTTTGGTGCTTTTTAATTTAAACCAAACAAGATTTCTTTTATACATTTCAATCCAATGCATGTTCATGATTTATGTTATTATATCGTGGATAATGTGCACTGTAATAACACTAATTAGAATTTTGCGATGAACTTTGAAAATTACATGCAAGGTATGAAATAGAAAATAAACTACGAAGCAACAACAGAAATTACATATTCTTGAAACAATTAGATTGAGATACTGTACAGCTACAACCACAAACATTGTAAAAGCACCTGAGGGAAACGATTGCGTCTGGCGTAATTGCTTACATTGGTTGTTGTATACGTCTTGCTTGAGGAATTTGTTCCTTGTGTTTGTTGATAATTCCTAAAACTTAATAAACCCACAATTTCTTTAATTGCATCGAGTTGTAAACAAGTTAAAACAATAGTTTTGATTCAGATTCTCAAATAGCTAATTAACCTGAATGATTAATTTTTAGCAAAAGTAATATTAATTATTGGTAGTACATTTAATATTGATAGTAAATCTAACTAAATCACCTCATAGCTGACCCAAATGTCTAAATATGTTCATTTATTAAATATAATGCATGCACTGAATCATGTTGATAAAAAACTGATAAAAATATTAAACACTTTCAAAAAAATCAACAGAATCGGATCGTGTCCCTTCCCAATACGAGCGAGAATCCTATTGAGCTTCGTTATATTAAAATACATACAATATTTTATTGCCATAACGCGCGTATTATATTTAACGTATTATTAGGGCTCATTGGTAGCCAATCAAACTTCCTACAATGTATTTGTTTTAATGTTATAACACTCTATAAATTGCTTTAAGAAAATATGGTTAATGCCAAAATTGTGATCATGCAATGAAAGTTTTTGTGATCCACAGCTTTACTGCTTCTACATGTTTAGTCCCTTATGTCAAAAGATTTTATTTTTGAATAAGATGTTGTTTTGATTTAACGATTTTTTCAAATCGAATATTTGCTGTCGCCTTACCAAGCAGCATTTCTAGCTGAAAAGCAGCTTTTACCAGGCTAATTTTTATTAAACTGCTGCATTGACTTCTCGATCTTCTTATCACCATTATTAAATAATTTCAAAAAAGAAATTGTTGAAATAGAACTTGGTTTAATACAAATAAAATGTGTCGATACTGTGAGTATGTAACTTTAATTACTTTGCCCTGTGTTTTAAAAATTACTTAAATTAATGAATTTTCACAAGAACTTTATCACTTCAGTCTACCACTGCTTTCAATATTTTCCTGCTTTCTATCGAAAATTCGGCTGTGATGAATTTTCTTCAGCTATTTTGTTTTCACCAATTTTAGATAATATTTCGTTCAACTTTACTAATTATTATCAATTACTTATTTCGATTATAACATGCACTGGATGTATACTAAAATTTTTAAAATTGGTTAATTATTATTAATTCGTGAGAATAAATTATTGTTATATTTTAATAAATTACGAATTAAGGAAACCTATTTAATTATGTATTTATTTACATTATTTTGTACTTTCTGATGATGATCGCAACGCGCGATTGAAAGCTTAAATAAATAATTAAATAATGTTTCCTTAATTCGTAATTTATTAAAATATAACAATAATTTACTAAATTTTTATACTATGCAAATAAAATTAATTTGGATAATTTACTTTTTTATAATTTACTGAAAAAAGCTGAATAGCAGGAATTTTGCTTGTTAGAAAAGAGGCTGTGGCTGAAATGAGTTTGACACCTTTACCGCATAGTAAAAATTTTTTGAATTTCAATTAAAAGTTTATAAAGTGTAAAAGAAGTTACAAAGGCGCCTCTTATTTGTTTGGTCAAGCGTCCAAAATTAAGAGAATATTGGAAATCCTTTAAATGGTCGGTAGGTATTGCAAGATTTTTAAATTTTAATTTATTACGAATTAATATTGTTATGATTTTTTAGGTCAAATAAAACTGTTTCAAAAACCGCTGGACCAGTTTCACGCCGGAGTTGAGTTTTTCTCTTTTACAGGGTCGATGGATTCGACGGACGAAATAAAAAGATATTAATTCGAAAAGCACATAATTTATTAAATGAAAATAACTCACTGTGAAAATTTGCATCAATTCTTTTATCGACAATAAATTTATCTTGAACCAAATGTGTTAACGTGCAATAATTCAGAGATCCAAGCAATATTTAATTTGTCAAATTCAGAAACTAAACTTGGATGTCTGGTTATTCGTGTATCAAGTGTAAATTTCAAATCAATTTTAACAATGTTTTTTAATTAATCCAATGACAACACAAATCGTTGTTCTAAAATTGGATTCATCAAAAAAAAAAAAATCTTGTACCTTATTACTATTCACTTGGTTCAGTGCATCACCAGAAAACAGTTGGTAACCATCCCTCTGTCTACTCGATCGGAAGTCATTCGAAATTTTCACCGCTACCAGTAAACTGTGTCAATTTTCGTGTTTTTAGTGCCGATTAAATCCTTTTCTTTCTGTTAATCAACTTTCCAATTTTTTGATTAAACAATCCTTGTGTTGAACAACATCTAGGTAAGTAACTACTTGGTTTATTAATTTCAATTTGTTCACCACATGTGGACTTAACCTTCAATTTGTATCAGGTGTACAAATTTTTATAATCACTTTATTATTGTAGGTATTCAATCAACTAATACCTTATTACGTTCGAAATACACAACTTTCCACTAATTATGGACCGTAATTACTTATTACGTGAAAACGCGACTCTCGCAATGATTCACTTCCCAAATCACGAACTTTGCTTTCTGATTTCCGATCAAAAAGCTCGATATGAGTTCCTTAATTGGAATTTATCCAAAAAACTCTCGACACGAGTTCGTCGATTGGGTAGATCCCAATACCCCAAATACTATAGAATGGATAATACGTCCAACTCGGGCCTATAACAATAGAAATTTCGTATCCCAAAAAAAGTGCGCCATCTATTTGCTAGAGTAGTTACTACAGTTAACACTTATCAACTTATTCACGCCGTCTAGAGATGTACTTAACGAGTTTTATCTTTAAACCAATGATATATCATTGCTTTAAAGTTTAAACCGACGAAATAAAACTGCATAGGTTAATAATTATTTAGAAATTTGTTTTTAATTTATCTTTATTTTTTGAATTATAAATAAATAACACTTCCTACATATTCTTCTAAAAAAACATTATACAAATTTTTAAAAGTATATTTAATTAAAAATAATATTTAAAATATTATTATTATACGTATATATTATCCGTATACTTTTAAAATTCTAAACCGACGAAATAAAACTGCATAGATTAATTGTGCGAAATTTTTTAAAATTTATTTTTATATTTTGAATTTGAATTGATTTTTTATCAAATATTTATAAGAAACGTCAAAAGATGATCTACTTTGTGTAAACTGTCAAGCTGTCAAACCATATACTGTCAAACTGAATAGTTTAAACTCTATTCGTTGTTGGCGCTAGTGTGCTGGGCTACGGATTTTCGGCTGAGTTGGACGTATTATCCTTTCTATAGTATTTGGATCTACCAAGGAACTGCTGTCTTCCCTGCTCGCGAAACACCCAGGAACTTCACGCGCTCTCAGTTTGAGCTCTCCCAAGAGACTGTCTGTGTTCTCCGCTCGAAATACACCCAGGAACTGCCCGCTCTATTCCTCCTGCATTCTGGCTTCGTCTCCCCCTATCCAAATTTTGTTTTCTAAGTGGGAACTTTTTTCATTCTTGTTGGCTAAAATGGCACTTCTGGCAGGTAACACAACGCTCCTAATCGCGCACGCACTAAATTATTGTTTACACTTTGTTTTATATGAATCTGATGTCACTAATTTATTATCAAATGATGTATAGGAAGCGACATAAATTTTGTATTTCACAAATAAATTCAAAAATGTTTGTTTTATGTGTAAAATCTGTTACAAATGATGGTTTTCATGTAATTGATGCAAATATCACTTTTATGTCAGTCAAATCAACTGACCTATTGAATCTAAAGCAAATTAAGCTAAATTACTACCTTATTAATCCATCCGGACTAATAAACCTGAAAATATCACAACAATATATTAATTAAATTAAATAAAATTAATTAATAATACGAATTTTTTATGATTTCGAGGCTTCAAAACAATTCATCGATGATATATTATGTAAGAGAACGTCTGATGTCGGCATTATTATGAAGTCCTAAGCAAAATTGGAGGTTCGTCTTGCTCACTATGACAATATTTTCGAAGAGTTTATTTTAAAGGAATATGAGTATTTAAACTTATTAATCTTATCGGGAAATGTCCTACATAAATAAAATTCAAATGAAAACTAAATCGCAAACTAAAAAGCGAACTGTAATTTTCAATCAAATACTAATAATGGAAAAAACACTTATCGATGAAGATGCGATCGATTGATCGCCGATTTAGTACATTTTGAGGTAGTATAATATATCGATAACTACGATATATTAACCACTATGAACTAATTCCAGCTACCAAAAATCACGAACTATCACTAAACTAGCCATAAAGGACAAAAGCAACTAATTAATTTACTGCAGGAACGTGAGATGGATAAGATACCTACTACATATATGACAGTAAACATTGAATCCTAAAAAGAGCAAAATGGGCAGAACCATCTTATCAATTTAAATCGATGGATGGAAGATTAATGTGTACGAAACAGTAAGTTCATAAATACTTATAACGCGGTAAAAAATTCAAAACCGGCGATTAGAGCTTAACTGCTAGGCCTATCCCAACTTTGTAAGCTTTTCCGACTGTACGTATTTTTGGACTTTTATAGTAATCAATTTAAACATTTATATTTTTCGAAAAGTTTCTTTATAATATCTAAAAAGGAAAGCCATAATATATTACATTTTCGTTTGAAAGCAAACGTCACATTTGTATAAAAATTATTACATAGCATTTTAACAATATTTCAAAAGTAATAAATGAAGAAAGTTTTGTTTTTGTTAAATAATGTTGTTATAACTATTTCTTAAATTGTCTAGGTACTTTCAGCTTTGAAATTTTTATTTGTACTTGGCTATTGTTTGCCATGAAAAATGACTGCGACAGCCCAAAGAAAGCAAAGATTTTGTTATTGTCTTCACGGATTGTGACGAACGTACCATCCGACTATAATTCAACGAATAAAATGAAGGATTTTTAACAATAGTCTTTTGAGAGTTTTTCGGTAGGAGCGTAAGGATTATTAATACGTTTCCGCATCTTTACTTAAAATGACAGTCTAAGATTTCTTTTACAATTTTCATATTTTCGTAGCTTCGTATTTGTGCCTTTGCGTGTAAGGTGTCAAAAATTTACAATTAATTGAATAGATAATTGATGAAAATTAAATTGTACGAGTTCTTCACTTTTTTTAAGATGTATTAATTATTTTAAACGATGTATAAAATTAATATTCTAAAACTTCATTATTAATCATTTGAAATATAATTTTAAGACACTGGCAGTCCAACAATAACTTTGTGTTATTGAAAATGTTCAGAATCTAGATGGGAAATATAACGCAGTTCGAAAGTAACATTGATATAAAATCGTTTTGGTTCCTTCCTGCCAATAGATTTGGAGATCAAAAGTGACACAACTTTGAAACTGGAAACAATGCGGTAGTTAAACCTCTGCCAGACTACTGTATGTCTAAACTCGCAAGTTTAACGGCTTTAACGAAGTTTGTGGGTTTAGTAAGAGACACCGGACAACCAAAATGACTTCTAGTTAATCCAATGAATCTAAGTGCAACTTATGAGTTAACAAACTTTTTATCAGTTTAATTTTATTGAAAACCGTTTATTATTCAACTTGATCAGTTAAGAAAACAAAGAAAACATTTTAAATTTATATTTTTCGAAAATAGTTCAGAGTGAAAATTATTTATAATTAAATAAATATTAAAATTAAATTAGGTTAGAAAAATTTAATCAATTTGTGAAAAACCTTAATATCTTTGAGAAAGTTGTTCATTATTAATTGAATGTTATTTTATATTTTTCAATTATGGAAGTGTATAAGAAAATGTCAAATTTTAGAAGTTGGCGGAAATTGAATGTTAGTGTTGAGTGTGCTGTCATTACTATGTTTCATATTTTTGATTCATTTATTGCAAGTTGTGTGAAAGTAATTTTAAGGTTTTTACAGAATTATTTAATAAAATACCGAAAAAAAACTGTACTTGTCACCCTGTATATCTATCAAAATTTCAAAAAATTGCTTTATGATAATAATAATATTGATTACGGAATAATATGATGGAACCGATTTATTGGTGTAATGAACTAACCCTTTAAGAAGAAAATCTGGAGTTAACCATTTTAAGTGCTTTTTGCATTCTTGCATCAAATTAATAAATTATTCATGACGGTGTTTTAAATTCAAAATGGTTTAATGAACGATCTTTAATATTATCAATTTGTTCGCCAAGTTTACTACCGTCCGCTTGCATCAATTGCTAAAGAACTACCTCGACATTGGCTGCTTTTGGTTTATAATAACAGAAAATTCTACAAATTCAAGACTTGCATAAATTAATAATAATACTAAACGATGAACAAACTGAAACTTTACTTTACTTTATAATTAAACCATGATGTTTATAATAAATAAAAATAAAGAATGTAAAAAATTTCACCATTGTTTTTGGGTAAGTACATCAGAGGAATTTACTTTATTATAAAAATTATCCAATAAAGAAACATAATTTTAACAAAACGAACATAACATAATATAAAATTTAACATTAATGTTATGTTATGTACGTTGATGTTATGTTTTGTTGGTTTTGCTAACATTATGTTTCTGTATTGGATAATTTTTATAATA
This sequence comes from Rhagonycha lutea, assembly GCA_958510855.1. Classification (NCBI taxonomy): domain Eukaryota; kingdom Metazoa; phylum Arthropoda; class Insecta; order Coleoptera; family Cantharidae; genus Rhagonycha; species Rhagonycha lutea. Next base: position 11,699,554 of record OY294040.1, on the reverse strand, counting down.
AAATAATTTCCTTTATTAAGAATCTAATGTCTATTTTGTAACTTTGTAATGTAATGTAATTATTTTTTAAATATATTATATTATGCATTCAAAAGAGTGTCTACCAGGTTGTTTACCCAGGTAATAATCCCGGACTCCTAACGGTTCAAGGCATGATGCTATAACGGAATAATGTATAATAGAAATTTCTACTTGACATTATCTAGAAATATTTTAGAAGCGACATCTATGAAGCATATGAGCTACATTTATGGTCTCCACCATAAAGCGTATTTTCGCGAGGATCCCGGTTAGTACCGCTCGGTTACTTTTGGTCAACTTTGGTTAGTCCCCCACCACAATTTCTAATTTAACATAACCTCAAATCCTCGTCTTTAAAACGTTTAGAACCACTTCCAACTTTAAAATTTAAATTGGGGCGCACATTTGTACTAGCAAAGCTACCGCAAAAAGTAACCACTGATTTTGAGCGGTCGTCTTTGGTTAACTTTGGTTGGGTAACTTTTTAACCAAACACTACATCCCCTCTAACCGTTCGTCGCGAAAATGACACCGGTTAGTTTTGATCACTTTTGGTTAACTTTTATGCCTCGCGAAAATACGCCTATAGTTGTAGGTCGCCTCCAGTACCATATAGCTTTCGTCTCAAAAAGTGTTTCCAATTCTGTGCTATTAGCGACCAAAGACTGATAGCGAGAGTTAATTGAACAACCAAGAACCAACAACTCGCAAAATTTGTTAAGTGAATCTTTCACTTTGGACAGATCGAAAAATTACCTTACTAAACAAAGCATTCTATCACCACTACGGTATACTATTATTTTTGAAACGGTCAGCTAATTATAACAGAGTATAAAAAATAATTTATGTACTACTTAAACGATGCAGCAGTGACATAACAAGGGAAAACTTTATCAGAATTCGAAACTAAGCTGACAGAAGCTCTGAAGTAACTGGCCGTGGACTAGAATATTAACTAGATAAAACTAAACTTTAGCAAGGTCAGCAAAGAGACCAGAACAAAAACAGCATAATAACTCTCCAAAGTACTTTAAATTAAGTTTTACAGACCCTAGTTATTAAAAAATGTTACCAAAATACAAAGTTTTTCTTATTAGGAATAGGAGCAGCTGCAACAAGTCATGGGGTGAAAAACCAAACAACCTGCGTGCTTCTGCCTTTGCACTATGTGCATCTAGAGAAAATATGGAGTATAGAAATGGAGAAGCTCCGCATATAATAAATTGTTACATTAACGTAGCTAATAATGCAGTAGTGCGGATGAAATGGTGAAGCTTTGAAGCATCTGCTGTGTGGAGAAAGGCAACAGCGGAATTAGAGAGAAAATATCAGCCAATATAATTCGAATTAACCCGTTAGCCGCCATTGTTCCATTTTTTGGGACGCAGATTTAACATTTTTTTTTGCAAAAATTTGGGAGAATTTGAATGAAATCAGTTTGTATTTCTGATAAGTATGAACTTAGTGCTACTTGAAAACCCTAATAAATGTCGCTTTTAGTCCTCTATTATTCGCAAATTGTTTCTTGAAACACATGACTTGAAATGCTCTTGTGCACAGTTTTGAAAGTATCTACCGAGAAATTGTAAAAACTTTCAAATGTGAATAAGTGTAATTGGACGTTGTTTTATAATATGCCGTTTTACGTGCTGATCATACACAAAAACGTATAAAATACAACAAGTAACTATTTTATGACTTTGAACTTTGTCCTATTTTTTGACATACACATTACGATATTATGTATTCCAGCAGACTTGAAAAAAATTCCTAACCTTGGATGAGCTTGCTGATCTTTTTGAAAATGAAGAGTTTTTTTCTGACCTTGAATACATGACGAATGACATCAACGTTGCTATAATACCATTAGGCAAAAATTGTGTTTGATTACTTACAAAATCAAGTAGCGAGAGACCTGGCCCTTCAAAAATCTAAAATTGTTGGGGCCTCAGTTGGTGTAGAAACACGATTTGATAAAGTAGATCACATAATAGTAACGATAAAAACCCAAAGAAGATGTGGTGCTTGTGGAAAGAAGACAACCAGACTATGCAGATGTTCTGACGTTCTGACGTTCTATTGCATGATACGTGTTTTGCAGATTTCTATCCGCAGAAAATTTAAATATTTATTGGCAAAAATTTGTCCCAAAAATGGGACGCCATAAAACTTTTGAATTTGAATTTATTTATAAAAAAATTTTATTTTATTTTCATCATGTATTATCAAAAGGTCCTTAGAATTTTTTTTAATTTTTCTCAATTTTTGAACTACATCGGCTAATGGGTTAATAAAATATGTCACAAAAACTACACTCTGAATCGCAACCCCTATTGACAAGGTTAATCCAAATGGAGACCAGAGTCTGGAACAATCCGGAGAGGACCTCTCCAGTTTGTTTGCCACCATGGTAATAGACCAGCTCTTTATTTATGCGATGGCACGGGTCATGGGTTTCTGAAAAAGGGTAGACAGGGGTGCAAAAATATACAATTGTGCTGATTGTGAAGGTAATAGTGGTATAATTGAATTCTAAAATCGGAGACGTACTTTCGCTGCTCTCCAACAATTGCAAAGTATTAAGCTGCGCTAACATGCACAGGAATAATGAAAATTTACAAACCACACAATCAAAAGGTGTTTCCGATATAAATAAAAATAAGCACCCTATGAAATGCAACAACCACAATGACTGTTCAAAATTAACACAAAAGCACAACACACGTCGGTGTAAACGAATTGGATAATAAAATTTGCTTACCTTGAGCTCAGGTAACCTTACAAGATAAATGTTTACAGTAAGTATTTGCAATCGATGTTCCAAGGATGAAAACCTGGAACTTGTTGTCGATCTACACGGTAGCACGATATCGCTGTACGCAGTATACTATAGACTATAACACTGTCTGTAGATTGATGGCGGTAGATTGAGAGTGCAGATAGAGATGGGATGCTGCAGATACGGGACTTCTTCGAAAGTTCGAAAGTTGAAAATTATACGAACTTGTAAGGGTTATGTTGTTCTTGTTATGACACAAACAAAACAAACATACGACCAACAATTCGGGTGAAGTCGTTGGAATGAACGAAGTAAGGATTGCGTCGACGTATTGCGCTGGCAAGATATTCTGATTATAAATACATGTGCTCGGTGGCAACCGATAAACATCTGCGGCCAACGAGAGATGGTTCTAACGAACGGCATGAAAAACAAGAGGCGTTGCACCAAAAATGACTTGCAACGTTCATAAAAAATCGGCACTTGAAGGTGCTTTACTTTCTCACCAGACACAAATTGACCGCTTCGTTCTAAGCCTCTGCGTGTTACAAATTACAATTCACGTGCGTTCAAAAATGCACCAAAGTTCGCAAGGTCAAATATGCAAACGCAAAATGATAAGTTCATTGTAACGAATAGATGGACCGCACTTAGGGATATTCAGATGATATGAAAAGTGGAGCCCACAGCAAATCACAAAAATTCGTTACAAATATACACATCAATCAAAATATTGCGACGATTTTTCCCGACCCTTTAACTTTGATAAATGATATTGTTATTTTAGGGAAAAATTCGCCTCACTAGAGTGCGATCGGAAGCTTTATAGTCGGAAGCATTTTCACCTAAGACAAATCCCAGGGCTGGATTCGATTCTCCTTCTTGTTTGGGTCTTTTAAAAATAATGTTACTGTGCGGCTTCAACACCTGCAAAGTTTGCTCAAAAAGAATTTTTCTTTCTAAGACAAAACTGCATGAAATATCTGACTCTGAACTATCGTCCTTATCGACAATATGATAGAAAACAAACTCGGGTGTAGTTGATCGTATGTGTAATAAAGCAAATGAAAAATCAGTTTGACAAAATAAGAACAATTTAATTTTCATCAAAAATTTCAAATTCACATTTATCATGAGCAAAAATAAAGGTCGAGCATATGATGTTTCTGAACAAATTCACTTTGGTCGCCAAGTGTGTAATGGTGGAATAGGTAACCCTTCGCATCCACATTTAATAATGAATCGAAAACTCAAAATGTTTCAGGTTCCTATTTAGTGTAAAAAGTGTGGCATGAATCAAATTTACAATAAATAATGATTTACAGAAATAAAGTTTTTATTTACCCAAATGATGTCTTTTATGATTCACTTGTTGGGAACCGCTGACTTCCTATCCTACAAATGACACCTGCTGTCAAACTCACGGGCTGCAGATAACTCGTTTCCAGCTTCTATAAAGTTGCGGTGAATTTTCATATAAACGAAGTTTTCCTCTTCGCACGTAAAATCAAACATCTGAATCAATCGACTGATGAAACGCAGTATAAAAGTTTGTTGATAAAATTCCAACCAAATAAAAATAAATCGTCCACTTAACCTTCAAAATCGTAAGTAAAATTGTACTATGCAAACTTTCTTGCATCCTTGAAATCTTTCTTCTTAATATCCAATTCATAGGCGTGTAATTCTCACAATTACAAAAAACATTCAGCAATTCTTCAATGGCGCAATAACAAAAATTTTAACCAGGTGCGTGATACCAAATGTTGCATTAACACCTCTACATAATCGTAATAATTTGAGGAATCCTACCTTCAAATCAATCCAAAACAATCGCCCAATTTAGACGACAAGATGCACTTATTTTCCAAGTGGAAATTACTTGGATTTTCCAAAGAAAACTGGATAAATGGTCATTTATGTTGGACCCCAGCATTTAAACGTCCTGTTTGTTACGCCGCTCGCCATGAAGTCTCCAAGCCAATTCTCGCTGCATTTCATGTTGAGAAACTTTAAATTGCCACCCAAATAAAATGAAATTTGAGCCATTCTGGATATCAAATAGGTAAGTTTTTCGCGCCTTTATTTTAAACCGAAAACCACTAACTTTGTTCTTTTTTAGATTAAATTTGCCGTGCACATCACCAATCACTGGATTTCATTAACATTTAAAAATTATGTGTGTTTTAGTATGTCGAAGGTAACATAATTCGACCTTGATTATATCATAAATGCTCGACCAATTTTCTCGACAGCAAAATTTTTGCTAACTTATAATCAATGAATAAAGATGTCAAACTGAATTTTGACCCAGACTAAAGATATCACCACAATATATTCAATTAATTACTCGTTACATAATTCGATCATGGCACGGTCAATGGTTTATCTTATTCGTTCGTTGAACACCACTTCAATCGATATGCGTCTTACATCCGTATCCTCGTCTACCTAACTCCAGATCTACCCTTAACACTAGCTCGTAAGACTACTTCTTCGGATCACCCGTCTTCCATCCGCTGAAGCAAAGCTGCCACCTTATATTTAACATGTACCTATGTGTCCTTTTCTACCCTAAAATATAATATACTTTAATTTCCTTTTTTTTAAGTAATAATTATTGTACCTCAAATAACAATCATTCATTAAAACTTATTATTGTTTCAGCGAGTTTTCTATAGTTTTTTTTATTAGAACTTAAGGTGTTAAATGTAATAACTATGTAGAACACGATTCTCACCAATGCAATGGCTGCTGTTAGTAAAACAAATTCGTACCCTTTCAATGGAATTTCTCATCACTCTTATGTACGTTTCAAGCTCTTATATTTATATTTGCCTTACGAATATTGTCTTTTCAACCTTGTTAACGTACCATATTACAAAAATACCTACAAAAATATATTGGTCTTGACTGATATCTTAGCTTTGTTTGTGTGCGAAGTTGAGCCATCCTCTTGAAACCAAATATCTATTGCATCTTTAATTTTTTTAATAATCAAAGCTCACTTTCTACTTGTAAAACTAGCTGATAATAACATCATTCTTAGAAGATTGTGTAGTTTTAAATCTTTTGTCAAGACGTTCTATTAGTACGTAATGCAGTTCATAGGTTATTAATTCACAGATCAGAGTTCGGTACAATAATTAAATAATTATCAGTGCTATATAATATTACCTATTAATCATTTAAAAATTATAAAAACAAGTTCTTTTTAATGGCTACTAAAAATTGAAAGAAGAAATTCTTTTCCTTTCAAATAATTCTTCCAACTTTATTCACACCTCACATTTCTTACTTTACTGTTTAAGCCGTATTCTGTTTCTGTTAGTATTATAAAAACACAAATAAAGAAAAGACTTTCTTATTATTTCGTGGCTTTTAACAAAATTAAATGGTAGGTTTGATTAAATATCTTTGAGACAACGCTTAATATAGGAAGAACCAAATGAATTGATTTCAAAATAAATATATTATGTGTAATAATTAGTAGATACTGATTACCGTACCATATAATAGATAGTAGATACTAATTATTATTGGTAGGAAAGTTGTGCACAAAAGTATTTATATAATAGACCCCAAATCTACTTTAGTTGCCATAAAAACCATAAAAGAATTTGAATGCATACAAATTCTGATAAATCAATTATACAAATCCCTCCGAGACGACTCTTCGCACATACATTTTTTTATTCCTCTATTCCACTAATACTTTAAAAGATTTCTAACTATTCAGATAGATTTTTTAACCAAGAGTACCGTTATTCATACTATTAAAAAGTTCATCTTTTTAAATACTTACTAAAGTTCACAAAATAATATCTACGATAGTTATAACCTATCCATGTACGAAATTGTTCAATTAGCTCAAAATTCATTGAGCTAATCCAATCTCACCCACTCTCACAACAATTTCGTAACTCAATATTTTATTTACATTTAATTTATACTCTTCTATTCTTAAAAATTGTCTAATTTTTAGTAATCGTATTTGTTTACCACGTTTTAACAAGATTGGTAGTATCCAGAATGGATAAATTTCGTTACATCACAAAATACTCAATTCACTATAGAAAGTGAAGAGCGTGAAAACCTAAATTTTCTCTCAGTTTTGGAATATGTTTGGATTTATGCTAAATTAGTTTCATCAATATTTTCTAAGCATATCGTGGTAAAAACCATTAGCTGCATAGGTTGCAGGTCGCATTTTTGAGTGACGACATCACAATGAAGTTTGTGACTTATGTGAAGGTGAACCCTGATCTCTTAAATATTTTCGCTGTCAAATAAAAAATAAAAATATATGAATAGTGCCCTAGAATCATTAGTAGTGGTAATTGAACTCCATAATTGTTTGAATATGAAGGAAAACTAAAATTACAAATTAAAAACTAAACAAGCCTTTTAAAAAAAGAAAATTTATAAAAAGGACTAAGAGGAAAAAATAATTTTTTTTATTAATTTTCGTAACTTTGATACATAAATAATTATTAAGTCACCTTCGAAGTGCTTTTCAACTTGAGCTGTTGTATAACCTTAAAGTATAATTATTGTAGTTTACAATAGGTAAATCTATTAGCACAACCTTTGGAATGAAAATTTTATAATGCACTTTTCAAGTCATCGTAGGTCGTGCAGTAAAATACTTTCATAATAATTTTTCTTCTAATAAAGTTAGGTTACTGTGCAGAAAATAAATTGCTAAAATATATTTAAATAAATTCAAAACTTTACTTAATATTGAGTAAGTATAATAATTATGAAATAAAAAAGTATTGAAAATCTCTTGAGAAATGTAATAATAAAAGATTAAAATAAATAAATTAAGTTAACTTTGCATAATACAAAGTTATGTAGGAAAATTATACTGATTTGATATAAATTTGTGAATAAGTGAATTAGCATTATTAGAATAAGTTAATGCAGCGCAATGCAGACATTCAATAAATATTGTAGTTAGCCAAACAAATTTGAAAGATATGGTTTTAGTAGGAAGGAAAACAAAAAGTAAAATCTCATAGTGTTCTTACTGCTCTTCTTAGTTTGAAACTCAGTGATTGAGTAAACATCCCGCATACAAATAAAACTGTATGCATTCTAAAGCAGGTCGCTTCTGCAAAGTCTAATATTTGTATTGATTTCTAAATTATAACTGCTGTTTACAACATTGAAACCAAAATCTCGAAAAAGTTTTAAATATATACTGCCGTTTATATTATGCGGGTTAAAAGATTTTATTTTCTAGCGAAACTTTTTCAATTAGTTTATCAAGTTTTAAGCAACTACATGAAATATTTAATAAGTGACTAAAGAGTTTTCAATTTTTTGTACGTAAATAAATTAAATTTGATTTTGGCAAATAATAATAAATAACTAGATGCTGCATTAATTTTAAGTTTTAATTATCCTGTAGATAGGAGAAGAGAATTTAGGAAACGTGAAGTATGCCGATCTCAAAATTTCCACCCAATATATCCCTCGAAGTAGAATACCTAAAGGGGTGTGCTCAAGGGCATATATCATTATTACTATAGATTTCAATTTATCCTTTGTCATCTCCAGCTTGATTTCAACACGTTTTGCAGATTTTCGAAAATAAAAGCACACTCGGAAAATTTTAAATATTTGTATATAATATAAGAGAAATCTTGATAAACAAACTTTGAAATGTTGGAAAATTTTATTTTACCGGCATATGTTTACTAAACATCACAAATTCATACTTTCTTGAATTTTGATCAGAAAAATCAAACATAAATTTAAATTTATTGTCGATTTGACTGCTTATAAAAATAGCTTATTGACATGGAACTCTACACCATTACATTTTATATGAAGTTTGTTTAGCATATAAAGTAAAATTCGTCAAGAATTGTCAATATTTTTAATTAAAATTTGTTAAATGAAAATTATTGCATACTTTGAAAAGGTAATACATAATGAACTTGAAAAAAATAGCTTAGTTTATGCTTTGAAACGAAACTTTCTTAAAATATATAAGTTGGTAGCTGTTTCATGGAACTTTAGCTTTCGAGCAATAAATCAACTCTAAGTTTGCTTTCGACAGCAGTTTCTGCTGCACGGTTTACCACTGCATAAATTAGTGATCAAGAAGACTGCATTCGACGTAAGATATGTGCCATTTTAAATCATCAAACTTATTCTATGATCTAACTAAAAAAACATCTGACAAATGTAGTAAAAAGTTTTCAATTAGCCAGTATCTTTTTCACGACCGCTTATTAAACTCGTTCAAGCCATTCTCTGAAGCTTCACAAAACAGGAACAAGAAGTTAAAATTAAGTTTAGATAAGAAAGGTAAGAAGTATTCTCAGTTTAATTACAAAAAGTTAATAGAAGAACATAATCGATAATAAAATACGCTCTTTAATTAATTATTATTATCATTATTATTAAATTGCTATATTTTAAAATGCAAATTCTTCAGAATATTATAAGAATATTGAGGGATTTGACAACAACTTATAGACGATGTTTTGATTGAAATTTCTGTAACATTAGTCTTTTTTAATTAAATTTTAGATTGACTGAAAGAAAATCGTTTTTCTTAGTCTATCTTGAAATTCCATGCATTTTTTGAAACATTCCAAATTTAAAATTTAAAAATAATTTGCCTCAATTTGTAACGTACTGTTTCGTTTATCACTTTAAATAAAATTCTTGCTCAAATGATCAATATCCATTTTAAATTTACTTTTGACACCATGTCATCAATCGATAAATGCACAAATTGGGTTTTCACTGAAAAGCAGAAACATGTACTAATCATCACGAATTTGAACCTTATCACATCTGAAGCTCAGTGGCATATTTCTCAGCATCACATTCTCCGCGGTTCTAAATTTGAGAAACAATAAAAAAAAGTTTCTGGATTAACTCTAAATACCCGATTCGAATCCAAGTGAAGTAAGAACTTTATTCTGACCGTTCTCCCTCGGAAGGCAATAGCAACCCACCGAGAGTAATATGGCAAGAGAATTCTTAAATATTAATGATCTAAAAAGTCCAAAAATTGATCTGTTGACTATGGGGAAGGGTGACCGCCCCATCAACATTGGAGAATCACGACGCTTCTGTCAAGAAGTAAAACAATTGTATGATGATGACATTATGGTTTATGAGTTTGCCTCCTCAAGCTGCCAATTTTGTTTTTCAAACAGCAGTCAGTTACTTAGGTAAAATGAAAAATGAAAGGAAATCCTTTTATTTAAAATGAAGGAATGCACTAAAGAGTAAAATATAATTTTAATAATCGCATAATAGCAACAAGAAATGTTTGAAACCATCATTAAAAGCGTCTGGGGTTTTCAAGGATTTCTTTCTGCTATTATAAATAAATACAATAATAAAAATGAGCTCGACATGCCATGAAGGCCCAAGGCTTGTTGCACTACCCCTCTCCATTGTTGTCTACTTTGTGCCTTCTCTTTCCATCCATTAACTCCCATCAGTCTCAAGTCCGATTCCACCGCATCCAGCCATCTGCTCTTTGGGCGTCCTCTCCTCTTGTATCCAACAGTCTTCCTTCCATTGCCTTTCTTGTGACTCTAGTTTCCTTTAGCCGGAGTACATGTCCTAACCATCTAACTCTTTGCGATCGGGCTTCATCCGTTATTCTAGGATCATCAAATAACTCATAAACTTCTGCGTTGGTTCTCCTTTTCCACTCGCCCTCCACTTTCTTCCCTCCGTAAATCATTCTTAGAAACTTTCGTTCCCATATCTCTAAATTTTCTTTATCTCCCCCACTCATCGTCCATGTCTCACTAGCATAAACCACCACCGGTCGGACTACTGTTCTATATATCTTTTCCTTAATCTTTTGTGATACGCTTTTGTTTCTTATTACTGATATCAGAGAACCTATGCTTCTGTTTCCAGCTGCTATCCTTGCGTTAATCTCTTTACTGAAATCATTATTTCCTGTCACAATCGTCCCCAGGAAACAGAACTTGTCCACTTCTTCAAAACTATATTGCTCCCCATCCTCTGTTTCCATTCTAAAACAAGTTCCCAGTTCGCCTTCACTTTTTTCTCCCATCCTCGTGTACTTGGTCTTATTCTCGTTGATTCTCAGTCCCAGCACTTTAGCCTTTGCCTCCAATTGTAACATAACATCTTTCAAAACCCCACTAGATCTCGCCAATACCGTCACATCATCTGCATATGCTATCACCTGATGACCTCTATTGTATAGCGTTTCATCATGTTGGATCCCGGCTCTTCTTATTATCCATTCCACTGCCACTATGAAAAGCATTGCTGACAAAGGATCCCCCTGTCGCAGCCCCTTTCCTAATTTAAACTTCTTTGATAATTTAGCGTTTACCGCGACCTTATTCTCTGCGTCTGTATGTGTCATTTTGGTCAATCTAATCAGCTTTCCTGGTATTCTTAATTCTTCCATCACTTTATACAATTTTTCTCTCTCGATGGAGTAGTAAGCTTGCTTAAAATCAACAAATGCCGCATGTATCACTATGCTATGTTCATAGCACTTCTCCTGCACCTGCCTAAGTGTAAATATCTGGTCAATCACCGATCGAATAGTTCTAAAACCACTTTGGTACTCTCCTGCAGTTTTCTCTATGTATTTTTGCATCCTTTCTTTAATGAGATTTGCCAATATATTGTAGCCCACATTTAACAGTGCTATTCCTCGGTAATTCTCACATCTTGTTCTATCCCCCTTTTTAAAAATTGGGCATATCATCGCTTGCGACCATTCTTTTGGCATCTTTTCATCCTTCATCCAGCAGGAGAATTCTTAAATATTAATGATCTAAAAAGTCCAAAAATTGATCTGTTGACTATGGGGAAGGGTGACCCCCATTAACATTTGAGGATCACGACGCTTCTGTCAAGAAGTAAAACGACTGTATGATGATGACATTATATGGTCTGGGTTTTTCAAGGATTTTTTTTGCTATTCTACAATTATTTATTTAACTTTTAACTTAATTTGAACCTTTTCATCCAATAACGGACGGATTGTTTTTGATGAAGATATCAAACCATACTGAGTTGTTATAATAAATTGGAACAGTTATTATGGTTTGCCAAAAACTTGCGAAAGCCTAACTGATTTGTGTGATTGGAGACACACTGGAAGGTTCTCGTAAAGCTGGCGATATTAATCAGTGGTTAAAGAAAATTTGAGTTTCCAAATTTCACTATTTTTTCTAGGTAAAAAAGCTATTGCATTTTCTTCTGTATGTTAATATAAATAATAATACAAATCATGCAATTCTTAATAAGTTATTAGTTTTTATTGATTTTTTTCTAAATACTTATCTGTTTTAGTTTGGCACATAAAGGTGTTCATTAATTCAGAAGCAATGTTGTATACCTTTTAGTTGTCAGCTACAATTGAAACTTGTTCATAGAATTATTAGTTCTAGCATGTCTACATTATGAATGTAGTAACATTGAGGATAAATATGAAACAATGTATTTATTAAGCATGACAAGTTTGTAAGTAAAATTTTAGCGAGTTAAAGGTATGGTTTGATTTAACTCGAGCAAAATCAACAAAATACTATTGACTGTAATGGTATTATCATGAAACTTTCTAGTGTATGCGGTGTAAAGTTGCTGTTAAATTATAATCATTGTTAAAATAATTAATAATTAAATTTTGCAGTTAATGCGTTAACATTTTACAAAAGTTTAGTAACAACAACTATTTTTTAAATTAAAATATAAAAACTTTCGTAAAACAGATTTTCAAGTTTTTATAAACACATTAACTTGAAGTAACTTTTAAATCATAAATAAGTTAAACAGTTTTAAAACTTATTTATTCGTGATTTCAAAATTTAATTCAAGCCTTCTCTGTCAAGGTATAAAGGGCAAGTCAGCACTGGTAATGCTACATAAGTTCAACGAACTGCCACATCCTAGTTACAAATTCAGCCGAGTGGCGGACAATACAAATTTATTCGCGCCGTAAATCTTAACCTAATAGTCGGTGGCTGCTTCACTTTATAATGGATAATAAGGATTAATTTTAATTGGACTAAGTCACCGACAACTAACAAAATATGTAAGTAGAAGAAGAGATTTATAAAGAAAGAGATTGTATAATAAAGTAGGTACTGGCATGAATCAATCAAATCATGAAAATGTAACTCAACTCACCCCTTTCAAGTAATTTAAATTATCCTTGAAATATATCCTTTACGAAATATGTTTCTGTAGTGATCCATTGGAGATAATGATCAGCTAATGTAATTTAATTGTGTATTTTCGATAACATTATGATTCATTGTATTACATTTGAACATTAATCGACTAATACATGAGATTATTATTAGTATACATCATAATAATACAAATATTTACATACATAGTAAAATATAATTTATTTCCTGAGGAAGAAATAAAAGGATTGGGTTTACAAAATAAAAGTACAATTGATAAAACAAATTTCACACCTTTATACCAAAATTTTCATCTTAATATTCGTACATTTCGGTACATTGTTGTGATTATTACAGATTTACAAAGAATTACAGCAAATTTGACGACAAAATTCGCATTTAGCTTTGCCATTGTGTTATACTACCATTGTTTAGAATAGTCTTTCATCCATCCCGCGAAATGTCCTTAGATAACGTTATGCATGTAATCTGCATACACTATGTTGATTTATACAATATGCTTTTGAAGTTACTTATTACATCCAATCTAAAGTATAGCGTGACAAGAGTCACTAAAATCGAGAGACACGTTTGAACTATAACTTTACCGGTAACATTTTGCTAGAAACACGAAACCACAAAAATTATTTTTACGAATTAACAATTCCAAATTTTTCTTTAAACTCATTTTGCCCTAATAAAATTTTTGAAGCGTTCGTTGGTGTTGTATAGATTGTTATCCAATCTCTTGAAACGAATTGTTAGTATCTCGCAAAAACAATGTCTGAAGTAATTTGGTATGGCTATATTTTGTAAGAGCTTCCTTTTGTTCCACGTCTAAACAAAGCATCTCTGCTTCTTTATGTTTTCCATAAGCATATTCAAGAATACGTGCTAAAAATAAATAAAAAATAGAAACAACTATGCAGAAGTTCTATTCTTTATTTTACCAATAATCGAAGTTTACAACGTCGAATTGTTGTTTTCCTTTTTTCTTTTAATCCTGATTTACGAATAAAGTATTTATTTAGCGATCATATTTAATTGGTTTCACCTAACAACTTTTGTACACATTCTTAATTACTTTTATGTTACACGATCACGTTCTTTTATTCTTCAAAACAAAATTAACTAATATAAGCCAAATCTAATAAAAATATTGAAATAGTTCAAATTATGTTTGAACCCCCAAATTCGAAGCGAATTCTAAGTACAAGTATTAATTGCCTATAAAAAATTCTTTATGCAAATTTTCTTATTAAGATTGTAATGAATTTTTTATTACCGCATAATGAATTTTACTAAAAGTAATTTATTGAAAAGTGAAAATTTTAATTTCTACGACAGTTTTATGATTTATAATTTTGAATTTGCGTATTGCGTAATAATTAACATAAAAATGAAATTTATACTGACTTGATTGTTTACGTAGGCAATACCTCCACATTTTGCTTATTTTGTACTCTTCATGAAAATGGGTTTTGTACTAATTTACATTTTATATTAAATTTCACAGAAAATTTTGCTACCACAATATTCTTATGTATTTAAATTGCAGCTTGTCATAAATGCAAAAATTTTATATCACTTATGTAGTATCTATAAGCTCTACTGTAAATGCAATTTTTTATAAAACAGTAGTGATATTATATTTTGAGTAAAAGGAACGACAAAATGGTAATAATTTACTCTCCAGAAAGTAGATCAGGCTTGTTCAGACGTAGAAAATAACAATAGGAAGGGAACAGTTGTTGTCTTATAAATTGTGTATTTGCAATGGCAAATGTAATAGGTTAACAGAAATTTAATATAATCTATAGCAATTTTGTTGATAATACTTGACTTCAAGCGTTAAATAAGAATTGAGAAAGATGGAGAATATGGATTTCCGTTTTCATTGACACTCTAAGCGTATATTAGATCCGGTCGGAAAGAAAAGAGAAAGCCTGCGAACCTTCGTTCTTTTGAAATCGATGATGAAGCAATCTATGCTTAATTGCTTACCGCTATCCGAAAACACCTCGAATCATTTCGTACTACAATTATGTGAGCGTCAAAAGTAAATTAAGATCCGTAGCCGCAAGACCTCAGTTGAAGGAGCACAATAATTTTCATCAGCAACCTTCTTGTAATTGCAAATGTAAGCATGAAAAATTTCAGAAGAATTTCTTTACATTAGTGTTCTGAAAACTTTTGCAATTTTCAAAATTTTAATTCATAAAATGTTCAAGTTTTATTATATTTCAACGTATACTTTGATTAAAATTTAATAGATACCTACATCTAAATAACAAGGTAGTTAAAGATTGGGTGGAAATTTGAAAATAAATAAGTAAATACAAAGAATACTATAAGGTTTCTACAAAGAAAAAGTATTCGATATGAATTCCAATATGGTGATTGTCAGTACATCAGAACAGAATTTGGCTACAGAGTAGTTATCAACTAACTTAGTTACTTTTATAAAAAATGGTCAATTACGTTGGCTAATTTCTGTTCAAATTATCCTGCTTTTTGCATAATTGATAACATGTCTGACCATATGCGTGGTCTACTTTGTTGCTGTCCAATAATCTTCTTACTTATCTTACTTTTTTGATTTCCACTAAATTTCCTTCATAATAATAATCTTGGTTTCGGGTTTGCTTAGTTAATTAAAAGAGTTCGGTTTCCTGGTTTTCTTAACTTTTATTCTTTGAAACTTGACTACATTATTTACATCCTTCTTTCTACCTTCCAACCTTAACTAATACTAACACATCAATACATAATAATTTTTAATCAGTAAGCATTTCCTCGAAGTCATCGACATCGAACTAACACGTATTGCTTACTTGCAATTTACAAATATTCTTTTAGCATTCTACTACACGTCCCCTCGCTAAAAAAAATAAAAATATGTTTTTTATAACTAAAATATATTTTTTTTTAACTAAATTTTTAACTTTTTGCTTTATTACAATTTATGGTCGTAATATGGCTTAATTCTATTTTTATGAACTATTATTAACTTATTATCTACTTTAATTGTAACATTGGGCGCTTCGTGGTCTACTACCTCGTAAGGGCCTTTAAATATTTTTTCTACTTTATTCCCTGCATTATTTCTTAATAATACTTTATCACCAATTTTATAATTTACAAATTTGCATTTCTTGTCAAATTTATCCTTTCTTTTATTTTTTGAAATAATTAAATTATCTCTAGCTTCCTTACATGCTAGTTGTAACCTATACTTAAGTTCTAAAGAATAATTTTCACAATTATAAATTGGATCTACTGTTTTTATTAAATTTGATGGCAAGGTACATTTTTTTCCGAAAACTAACTCGTATGGAGTATATTTTGTTTCCGTATGCACAGTTGTATTGTAAGCGAAACACCAATATGACACCGAATTGCTCCAACTGATGTTTGGATGCTGTGACATCTGCATTCTTAAATAGGCGCCTAAACATTTATGTGAATTTTCCAAGGAACCTAACGTTTCGTGATGGTACGCTGTTGAATTTAGTTTTTTAATTTTTAATAAATTACAAATTTCTTGAAAAGTTAAAGCTAAAAATTCTTTTCCTTGGTCTGTTACTATTTCATCTGGAATTCCATATCGCAATATGAAATTCTCGACAAAAGATTTTGCAACTGTAGCAGATTCTTTGTTGGGTAGCGAATAACCCTCGATAAATTTTGATAATTCGCATTGGATTGTTAAAATATACCGATTTCCCGCTACGTCTTCCTCAAAAGGACCTACTAAATCTAGATAAATTTTCTGAAACGCATGTGATGCCGTTGTTGTAATCGACATAGGTTCTATATTTGGTTTAGAGTATTTAAATCTTTGGCAATCGTCACATCTTTTTACGAAATTATCGATGTCGTGCTTCAATCCTGTCCAAAAATAATACTGTTTCATGGTGTTGTACATTCTTGATGATCCCGCATGACCCCCTGTGGGTAACATGTGAAAATCATTCAAAATTAATTGTCTCGTCTCTTTATCTTCTATAGTTTCTACTCCTTTGATGACAGATATTTTTATACCCGCATTTCGTAGTTCTTGTGAGTTTTTTAGAATTTGTCTTATCAACATATTATAATCTTCGATATTTTGTTTATTATTTGTATTTCTTTGATTTGTTTTCATCGTACGCGTACTATTTTTATTAATTAATAATTCGAGAATCTCATTATTTATACAAATATCTCGTATATCTTTCAAAGTTGTACGAAGTACTGAACTTGATTGATTATACTGATTTAATTCTTTTAAATTAATTACTTTTAAGTAAATTACTTTTAAGGCCTTCATATATATTAAATTTCCTTTTTGGAAAGTATATTTTTTATTTCTCAATAGTTCTTCATATTCGTCTTCATTTGTTATGCATAACTCTGTAGAATCCTTTGGACGTTTCAATATTTCAACAATGCCAGGGTGATCAATCCTTTCTTGTTGAGCTGTGTCCATTTCGGCTTCTTTTTCTTCCTCTTCATCTTCCTTCTTCTGTTTCATTTGAGCTCTTGTCATTACATGCACAGTTCCGGATACTGTTCTCCTCATGTTTTTAAGTTCTTTTGAATCCAATTCAATTCTAGACAAGGCATCTGCTGTCACATTCTGTGTACCTTTTATGTACTTGATGGTGAAGTCATATTCTTCCAGTATCAATCTAAATTTTGTCAACCTACTGGATGGGTTTATCATTCCGAATAAGTAAATCAAAGGCTTGTGGTCTGAAAATATGTCAAATTTTCTACCATATAAATACGGTCTAAAATGTTTAACACTCCAAACTATTGCCAAAAGTTCCTTTTCTACGGTGGAATAATTTCTTTCTGCGCTGTTCAACATTCTACTCGCATACGCTACTGGTTTATCATTTTGATTCGAGAGAATTGCCCCTATTGCGGTTCCCGACGCGTCCGTTTTTAGACTAAAACGATTTTCTGGTGAAAAATTTGGATACTGTAAAATCGGTGGATTAACAAGTTTTGATTTTAATAATTCAAATGCCTTTTGACATTCGTCCGACCATTCGAATTTCACCCCTTTCCTTGATAATTTATGTAATGGCTGAGCTATGTGTGAAAAATTTCTTATGAATTTTCTGTAGTAATTTGTAAATGCAACAAACCTTTTAGCTTCATTCGCATTTTTTGGTACCGGATAATTTACAATCGCTTGAATTTTTGATTTATCAGGTAAAATTCCATTTTCCGAAATGATATGTCCTAAATATAAAATTTCTTTTTTCATAAACTCGCATTTACTTGGATTTAGTTTTAAATTTACTTTTCGCAATCTTTCTAAAATTTTTACAAGGTTTCTATTATGTGAAATTAAATTATTTCCGAAAACTATTAAATCATCTAAATATATGAAACAAGATTCGTAATTCAACCCCGCCATAGCTATAGTCATCGCTCTTGAAAAAACTCTAGGACTGGTCTTAAGTCCCATTGGTGTTCTCTTCATTTGGTATTGTCCACGATCAGTTGTGAATGCTGTGTATGGCCTACTTTCTTTCTCCAATTCAATTTGGTAGTATCCTTGGGATAG
This sequence comes from Rhagonycha lutea, assembly GCA_958510855.1. Taxonomy (NCBI): domain Eukaryota; kingdom Metazoa; phylum Arthropoda; class Insecta; order Coleoptera; family Cantharidae; genus Rhagonycha; species Rhagonycha lutea. Next base: position 11,681,025 of record OY294040.1, on the reverse strand, counting down.
GTCTAAATGTGAAAAATACGTTGCTCCTGATAATGAATCCAATATTTCCGAAATACACGGAAGTGGAAACTTATCATCTTGTATTCTGTTGTTTAGTTGTCTATAATCTATGACCAATCTCCATTTTTTTTTCTCTTTACCTTGACCTGTATATTTTGGCACTATAAGTAAAGGTGCTGACCATTCAGATTTCGATTCTTCTATTATTCCGTCTTCTTCCATTTGTTGTATTTGTCTATGAATTTCTTGTTTTTGTGAATGCGGTAATCTGTATGGTTTTATGTATGCAGGATTTACTCCTTGTTGTAAATGTATTCTTTGTTTATAAATATTTGTTACCGTTAGTTTATCGCCTTGTAGATGAAATACATCGTCATATTTTGCACAAATTTTTTGCAAAGAATCTCTTTCTTCCGCTGTTAATCCGTTTGTATTTAGTAAATCTAACAACTTATCAACCCTATTTACTGATGATGTAGTTTTAGCAAAATTACATATTTTATACTCATCTAAATTTTCAAATTTCGGTCTAAAATTTTTCAATTTAACTTCTTCATCTCTAACATTTAAAATTTTGACCGGGATTAACTTATTATTTGGTTTAGCTAAAATTCCTCCTACAAATATTCCATTTGCTATTTCATCTGGAAAAACTACGCATTCTTTATCTGTATCCACATAAAAATATTTTATTATTTCACACCTTGGTGGAATCGTAGTGTAAAAATCAGAATTACAATTCATTGGAATTATAATTTTCTTATTTTCTACCCAAAAACTAAAACTAAAATTTTCGTAATCTAATGTCGCAAAATATTTTTCGAAAAAATCACTAGATAAAATTCCGTCAAATTCGTTTTTAAATTTTTCCATTATAATAAAATTATGACACACATTTATATTATTATCTACTTGCAATAAAATACTTGCTGATCCATTTGAGGTAACTGACCCACAAATGCCATTTATTGCAATTTTATGCGATACATCAATTTCCTCATCCGGAGCTAAATTATTTTGAAATAAGATACTAATCGACGCACCACTATCTAATAAGAATTTCAATTTTTTATTTTTATACCCGATATTAACAAAATTTAAACTATTATTTAATTTTAAAACTACTTGTTCGTTATTAATTTGATTATTCTGTGGAGTCACGAAAAAACTTACGTTCTTCGACATTTTTATCTTCCGAATTTCCTTCTTGATTGTTACTCATAAAATATGTTCTATTAGTATTCCCAAAATTATTTCTATTACCTCGTCCTCTATTATTAAAATGCTGACCTCTACTCGAGCCGTTAAAAGTATTATTGTAATTCGAGTTGTCATAATTATTTCGACTAAAATTATTCCTGTTACCAAAATTATTTGCCGATTTATTTGTAAAAATTCTACTATAATTTGTATTTCCTGAATTACGCCCTCTGAAATTTGAATTGTTGTTGCTAAATCTTCCTCGAAAATTATTATTACGCATATGGAATACCTGAGAAAAATCTTTCGATTGATTTTCTTCCTCGTTTGCACTTTGAATTGCATCTCTTAATTTAGAAAAATTTCTAGCTTTTATTAAATTTTTTAAACTTTGATTATTTAACCCGTTCGCGAATGCATTAATTGCAATTTTTTCGTTGTTCGCTTGTAAAATCTCAAAATGTTCAGGATTACCTTTGCTTTGTGAAATCGTTAATTCTACAAATAATTCTTCAATATCTTTGCCAAAATTTAATAAACTTTTACCTGCTTGTTTACTGGTGTTTAATTTAACAGACAACGCGGCAGACGATTTGGTGGTTACAAAATACTTTTTTAAATCTTCAACTAACAATGAATTATTATCATAATTTTGATTTAATCTAATTTTTGCATTGGCCGAAAGTCGTGTTTTTAAAATGTACTTTGTCAACAAATTTTTACCACTTAAATCTAACAATGAATCGTACAATTCAATCGCATCTATTAATTGTTTTGTTACATTTTCATTCCCTGTCATTACCGGAAGTAAACTTGCGGCTGTCTTTAAATCAAATTTTTCCGACATGATTTCTATTTTTAAATTCTGTTCACATGCACACTCCGACAACCTAGACTCTAATATATCCTTACAGACTTGAATCAACAATAGTGTATTTGTATATAATTTTTTACCTGCAGCTACAATATTTTCGTCAAAATTTTTCTTATTAAAGTCATCTAAAGTTTTATCTAATACAGTATTAAATTTCTCTAATCTTTCAAGTTTATTATTTAAAACAGTTTCCGACTTACGTTTTTCTAAATTGTCTTTCTTGAGGTTTTGATGGAAATTCTTGAGTGACTCTTGTAAATCTTCCAACTCTTTTAACTCCAAATCTTTGACCATGTTAGCGTTTCAAAATCGTTATTTTCATTCACAAACTAAATAACTTTTTCACTACACTAAACGCACTTGGTTTTGTTGATTGTTGACTGTTGGCTGCTTCTTTGTTGTTATTTTTTATAGTTTAATTGATTTCTTCTTATGCTGTTTTATTAATTTTTAAATACCATTGCCAGAAGTTTCCCAATTCTTAAGGCAGAGATCGCCATCCAATAATCTTCTTACTTATCTTACTTTTTTGATTTCCACTAAATTTCCTTCATAATAATAATCTTGGTTTCGGGTTTGCTTAGTTAATTAAAAGAGTTCGGTTTCCTGGTTTTCTTAACTTTTATTCTTTGAAACTTGACTACATTATTTACATCCTTCTTTCTACCTTCCAACCTTAACTAATACTAACACATCAATACATAATAATTTTTAATCAGTAAGCATTTCCTCGAAGTCATCGACATCGAACTAACACGTATTGCTTACTTGCAATTTACAAATATTCTTTTAGCATTCTACTACAGCTGGTAAGCTTTTGGTTTTTATTCGAAGACCATTCTTTGGTGGTCATGTAGAACTCATTCTTTGATTTTTTCTTCCAATAATTATACTTTTTTTTATCTTTCCCATCTGATTATCTCTTATCTACCAAATTTAGGCCAAGCAGCTACAGCCGTTGTTTTAAAAGTAACTTTTGATGTGATGTATATACTAGGAATAACAATTATATAATTCCAGAATTTCAAGAAAATAATATGTGATAATAAATCTAATTTATTTAAAATTGGTTTATTATTAATTCGTGAAAATAAATTTGTTTAATTATTAATAAATTACGAATTAAGGAATAATTATAATGTTATATTTGAGCTTTCGATCTTGCATTAAGATCTTCGTCAGAAAATTACAAATAAAAAAAATTTTCTGACGAAGATCTTAATGCAAGATCGAAAGCTCAAATATAACATTATAATTATTCCTTAATTCGTAATTTATTAATAATTAAACAAACTAATTTATTTAATTCGAAAAATTAAATTAGTAAGTATTACTATATAATTTTAATAATTTACGAATATTTTCTGATGAAGAATTAATTGAATTAAATTATAATATATTTTTAACTTTCGAGTGCTCACGCAATCTTCTTCAGAATTTTTCACTCTTCTAAAGAAGAATGCGTTAGCACTTAAAAGCTTAAAAATATTATTATAATTTAATTTAATAAAGCTAAAGGCTCGGCGGAGCGTGGATTCAGTTTTGCACCAGTGCCAATTTGTATGGATGAAATTTCAGTTCTTTACGAAGAATTCGTCTCAAAAAACAATCAGACAGCCCTAGAGCAGCTACATGTTTGCACGCAGATCGCCTACGATATCGCAAAATTGACTGCCTATCATGACAAATTTTTTTCTGCAAATCACCGGTTTTTCCTAAAGCTGTCCACCCATAAAAGAATCGATTTCCGATCAGAAACACGACCTGCAGGGTAGATATTAAAGTGATTCCTGAATGCACGTTGCTTAGCGATGATTGAACGGCCGCCAGAAAAGTACGCTTACAAGGAGAACGCGACCTCTTCCCTCGACAACTGCACGATCGTTACTAAATCTACATAACAGAAAAAATTAGGTCACGCTCTTTCGAATGAGCGCCACCCCCACCCTTCTCGGAATAACTGTCGTTTCAGGGCTCGCATTTCAAATAAGTACGTTTCCCTGCCGCACTCTGTATGTAATAATTGAGAATCAAAAAAACGAATACAATTTTCGGTTTCATTATTAAAGAGAAAATTTAAAACAATGAAAAAAATCTGACAATTTGCATGTCATGAAACTAATTAATAAATTAGGGATGAAGTAGAAAACCTGTTTTTCTTTTAAAACCTTTTTCATTGAAGATAGAAAATAAAAATTATTATTATTTTAAATTAAATTTTTTTGTACTGAATTTCAATAAGCAAAATTTAATCCTCGAAAATATGACAATATCTTCGTGTATATTTTTATAAATTTTAATAAACAATTTCAAAAACGTTCACAAAATAATAATAGAAATTATGTTTTACATTCTTATCTTTTTATAAGTAAATTGAAAATTAATGTAACTTTAAAGTAGCTTTAGAATCTTATTAGAGATTTTAGTAAGCTTTATTATTAAATGTAATTTTTGTAGTTATTTGGCTTTTAGCGTAATTTTTCGTTATTCCTTTCTTAAAAATAATTATAATTTTGAATATTTGAATTTTATTTTGAAAATATAATCTGATAATAATTTATTAAACCTAAGTTTACCTATTATTGTTGTATCAAATTAGAGATGTTCAAAGAGGGAGATTCATGATTCTTCCGGTTAATAATATTTTAGCTGGTTCAGTCGGTAATGCATGAAATATCTCTTATGCTTGTTTTTATAAATATGACTTTTGCTCGTTGTGGAAAATAGAATTAAACAATAAAAATCCTGTTTACACGAAAGAATCTCATTTTAATTTTGAAACTGATAATAATAAATTAACTCACTATTCAAATTTTGAGGTAGAAAAATTTGTAACGATGACGATTCCCATCGTATGTGATATTGGCCAATTTTATCAAAGTACATTTACAGCTGTATAATCAATTTCGCTAATGTTTCTAAAATCGTACAGGTAAAATATTAATGTTATCTTATAAATAATATAAACTATTAAAAGACGTCACTGTCTTAATTTCAATTTTCCCTCCACGTGCATGTAAATTCTTACATTTTTGCGGTTTGCGGGTCAACGAGCGACGGTGGGTAAGTCGTTTTGGTACTCTTAACTACAAATTGGATGTATAGGTAACCTGATTAAGTTGACCAAACCGAACAAAGGAATAGTTAAATCGGGCACCACCCCTTTTTCATGGGAAACTCTTAGCTGTCGCCGACGAGAATGTTGTCCATACGGTAAGGAAACCGTAGGAATTAACTCCAAAAAAAAGGTTTCCAATCCAAAAAAGTTGTTCAAGAGTTGGTTCAGTTTCGGGCTTCTATAGTTGCAAAACCCCTTAATGTAATCGAACGGTAGACGTCAATAATTGACGACGAAAATCAAATAAAAACTATTATTGGTCTTACTTTGCATTGTACTTAGGGGTCGATTAGCTGCGAGAGCCTTTTAGAGCTGCGACTAGTATTTGTCCTAACTGACACGCAAGCCTATTGTTTAGAAAGCTAAAACTAGATAAAAGTTGGTTAACTATATTAATGGAATCAATTACAAGCGGTAAAATTTCCCACGCATCAAATAATCGTAATGATTTAAAATTTACAAAAGCCAAACTTCGATACGCACATTACAAATCAAAACAATTATTTTAAACACCAATTAAAAGATGAGACAGTAATTTGTATGTTTATGGTAATATTAAAATCTTTCGGATATTATTTAAATTTCAAGGACATCACTCAAGATAGATATGCTTGCGCAAAGGATACTTGGAGCAAAGTGAAGGTAACTATGCTTTGATTTTGTTATATCAGCATCGCGTAAACACCCTCATGACTTTATCGATAAGAAGCACATTCTTAGACGGAAATCTGTCAGATGACGATAGGTTATCCAAATCTCACATAAAAATTGAAAATAGTAAAATTATGTTTTCTTAATCAAAGTCTATATGGTACCACAAATTTCCAAATTTTCGAAGGCTAAATTTCTATAAATTACTGGACTTTCTGGAAATATTTTTTTGAATTTGAAAAAATAATAAAAATTGTAAGTTTTTATGTAATTGGTAGTTGTTGAGGAGGGAAAACAATAAAAATATTGGTTTGGAAATTTTGATCACCTTCAAAAGCGATTTTTATAACGGATCAACACTTGCATAGTAAATTTAAGGGTGAGGGAACAGATAGAAATTTAAAATAACATAAGAAGGTAAAATTTTGGAAAGATGGGTATTAATTATTAATTAAATTCACATTATAAAATACATGCATAAATTACCAAGGAAGATATGAGCAGCTTCTTTTGATTAAGAGTCAACCGACTGATAAGTTTGATTCAATTTGTTTTTTGTTTGTATAACTTTAATTCCTTGTCCACTTAAGAGAAGTGGTTCTGAATACATTAAAAGTAATTATAACTTTGCAGTGGATTTTAAACAAATCCCTGCATATAAGGTCACGCAAACGACATTGTTAATGTCTTAATATTAATCAAACAAAAAGAATGCAGGAATATTGTAAGAGCAAGTTGATAAAATTCATGCTAATAGTGTTCGTTAGAATTGTTAAAAGTAGATTATCACTAATTACAAGATTTGTATGAATGCAGCAAAACTATAATTTATTTATGTTTATCACGCAAGTTGCAAGTATTTGCGAAAGCTGTGCTATTAAAATAAAATAATTTGTTAGTATTATATATAAAGTTGAGAGCATTTTGTTTACTTCATGTACATAGAGTACTATTTTGGTAAAATTACCCAAATAGACATCAATTACCAACTTCTTACTTACTGTTTACTGGTAAAAAAACCGTAGTAGAAATAAAAATGATAATAGTATGATAAAGGGGCACACGTAAAAAGGTGTTCCTAAATGTTGGCAAATATTTTTAGTACTTGTAATTAAGTCAACACTGCATTAACCTCGTAAATGACATCGTTGGTCCTAATTTGTCTTTCACAAAAGGATCATGAACATAAAAACTTTTTGAATTTTATTTTTAACTCTAGTATGTAATAAAATAATAACTAACCCCTTTACAGTTTTAATTAAAGTAACTTATTGCAAGTTATAAATTAGGTGAGTTCGGCGACACTAGAAAGTGCATACTAATATTCACTCAAAATTTTTTTATTAAATAATTCGTAATAATGTAGAAGTAGTTTGTTATAATATAAAATTTTAAAATTTTGACGACTTTAAACCTAAGACGAAAGTTTTAAAAATTAAATCATTCTCATTAGCTTCATGAAGGTCCATAACATATAATTGAGTTTTATTGTCTAAAATTAACTCAAAAAATTCTGTGATATTTTTAATTTTAAGATTTAAAATGATGCAAAATTTCCATAGTAATTTATTAATTTACTCATACCCATTTTGAAAGTAATAGTTGAAGACGATTATTTGAACATCACCGTGTAACTAATTTAACACGACATGAAAAACGCATTACTCAGTGGCATCAGCATAATTGAAATATATTTGCTTTGTTAAATATAAAGCACAATTCCACTTCATAGTGTAGGTAAAGCGTATCTTTATGTACAAAATCCTATGTATTTATTAGGACGAATGCACACTAATGCTTAACTTATTATGTTGTTTTACTATAAATGCAACTGAGACCTGCTAACTTTGTTAGAAAACTTTTGCGCTATAATTTAAATCACTTTTAAAGAAAACTTATAATGAAATTTTTACAACTAAAATGTACTGAAGTTACAGATAATAAAAAGTTTTAAAAATACCTTGTATACCTAACTAACTGAACGATATTTATTGAATCAAGTCGCATCGAAATAAGATCTTGAAGTTGGCACTTAAAAAGGATGATAGAACAATCGTTACTATTTTAGATGTGACTAGAAAGTTTATAAACTCTTCCTTAAAACTTATAATCCTTAAAAAATAAAACAATTTTTACTGAAATGTTGCTTATTAAATAATTTTCATTTAATTTGTGTTTATGATTACAAATTCATTTACAATCATTATTGGTAAAGTATCAATGTACATTAAATTTACCCCTAAAGTGTAAATTATTACTGTTAAGAAGTAATTCAATACAATATTATTTTGGTGCCTTCCAAAATATCGATAAAGATGAAATATAATTGTAAAATTGGGTGTTTGAAAATGAACAGTAAATCACACAACTAAAAAATTGTATGTTTTCCCAATAGCAAAAGTTTAAATCTATTGATTTTGACCTTTCTAATAAGTATCTTTTGAGATAGCCAACCGAGCTGGATGATGACTTCCTTAAATTATTAGTTGACTCTGACCTACGTCAAAACATATTATAGGCAATGCCGAACACGGGGTCAACTCATCATATAATTAACCGTTCAAAAACAACTGAATAGATACGGTATTTGGTTTCTTCCACAATCGTTTGCAAATAACAAACCAGAGTCACGAACAATTTGTAATATTTTACTAATCATTACCGGTGATAAAAATTGCGTATTATACAAACAATAATAATTGAAATAAATTGGCCTTCCAATCTACTGCAGTCCTTAGGGTAAAGGATGTTAATGCGGACGGTTCGAGTAGCTATGTAGAAGAGTAGACACAATGCACGCATCTGTTTTTGGTCTAACTTTTAGCCGCTATGGATAGCTTATAACAAATATGATTTAGTATTTAGTGTTGTATTTTAGTTTTGAAAAATTTAATTTATTTATATTTTCCAAAAAAATAATAGAAAATATTTTCAAGTGCAAGGCGTGGTAAACGGAATAAGTTGTGTAGGTGCTGTGATGCGGACACTTGCCGCATTTGCTCTGCAATCGATATTTGGCGTGACAGTCCACCAAGTAAAATAAATTTCTAAACATGTAACAACTATCACCAAGCACACTGCTATAAATTATCAGTTTCAAATGTGAAGCCTTTTTACAGTTATACTGTACTTTTCCATCTATGTATTTTATTAATTTATGTGTGGCAATAAAAAATTTTGCTGCGGTAAATATGTATTCAATTTATTTTTGCATAAAAAAAGATTTTTTGCGCAAATTTTATTGTAGTTTAATTGGAAAAAGTTTCCGAAAAACATACAAAAACGTTTTCTTACTACAGTTAACCTAAAAAAGATCCATATTTATAACGACTGGAAGATTACTTTTTTAAGAATGCTCCATTAAAACGCTTAAATTCTATAGCATGAAGGGAATTGTATTTCTAGATACTTTTATATTAATTGCTATAACCACTGTTTGGTTAAATTAACGTAAACAAATGTAAGTACCTACCTTACTTACTTTAATTTAATTAAATACATACTTACAAAAAGTATACCAATTAAAATTGCCAAATTACACCGAAATATCAAGCAAAAATAACTCACTCTTAATTCATTTTTGAATTGCTTTTTCCATTTCTTTTTTAATTTTACTACAATCTTAAATTATAATAATGGCTTTTTAGTTAACTTGCATCACTTTTTAACAATAATTTTAAACTTTAAGAAAAAACGACTTTTGATAAATATAGCACTTGCTGTGTTCAAATATTAAATCATAACTTATTGAAAATTTTTATATAAACTGTTAGTATATCTAATGCAGCTTCTGCATTCTCTTATTTCTCTTTGTTTTGTTCTTCTAACACGAATTTATTTTTAATTTGAAATTGATTAAAACGAAACATATAATCGAATTTAAACGAAAAATTAATTAATTAAGGCAAAACTAAGTTAGATCAGTGGAGACAGTGAGTTTTGTTCCTAGTGTCCAGAAACACCTAAAAGGCTTATTCTACCTGCATTGGCCTATAGAAAGAGGGGCGCAGCAACATAAAAGAGACTAAAAAATAATTCAAGTTGGGATGACACACTGAGAATAATAGTGGAAAAATTTGAATGAACATAATAAAAAAGTAAGTGATTGGAGAACCGTGCAATGTTTGTTACGGTTCAAAATTAACATTTTTAAATTTTGGTTTTTAATTTTTACAAGATTCCTTGTAGTATTTCCAAAATGTTTGGTTAAATGGCATTGCATTTATTGGTTTTCCATATTTTGAAGTTATCTGTCGGTTTTTAATAAGCGATAATCTGAGATCTAAAGTTAAAATTTGTATCATGAATACTTTCCATTTACATTTTACGATTTCCCATAATCCTTTCTTTGGACGTTTAAATTAGTGGAGAAGGTGTGAGAGTGATGTTGCGTGGGCACGCTCTAATGGGGCCTACGCGAAGCTTGCAAAAATCGGAAGAGGCATGTGAAATTTATTTATGTAGTGAGTGCATAATTGGTAGACTTTCGTATCAGTTTTTCGTCGTTATTGCTTGTATTGAGGTGTCGCTAAGGCGACTCGCAATCAGTGAACTTCAGTATAAGATCACTTATAGCATTATAATTGCTACAACAATTACGATTCACCCTATACATAACATAACATAATTAAAAATGATATACGAGCGCCACCAACGGGAGATAAGGAACTCGTGAGAAGGTAATGGCGATGGAAAGTTTTGTTTTAGGTCGCTAATTTTATTTTTCCGAGTTTTAAATACCCACACGTTTGTTTAAATCTGAAAAGTTATTCACACCTTAGTTTGTGACGTGATCGAGGCGGTGGATACGATTTTATCCCGTCATTTTGCCAATTTGGGAGCTTTTTACGAGGTTACGAAGTGTGCGAATTACTTCTTATCACCACCAAGATAGTTTTATCTGTATTCGAACAGCGGTCATTTTATGCATGGTTTCATGGTTGTACATGGGTACGATTTTTGGACGTTTCACAGCTGTTAGTTATCCCAGTTACGGAATTCTTACCACCTGGAAGTTGCCAACACCTGCACTATCCGTAGTATTTGATCCGTGTGCGTTGCATACTGCATGATCCATTTTACCAGCTTGAGAACCGATACCTGCGTGAAGATCCACTGTAATTTTAAGTGCATGAGCAGTAATTTTGTTAACACCGAAGTAGTCAGTAGTTGCTAGCCTATTTTTTTCATTTAGTATAACGCTGGAGCTGAGCTTAGGTGTATGTATTAGTTGCTTGATTGGTGTTAACCTCTTATTGTAGTGCTTAGCATCATTTCGTTGACAGCCGACAGACGTCTTCGAAGAGAGCTCTCACGGAGGACTGGTGTAGTCGAGTAAAAGGTCAAGACTGTTACCCTTGTAACAGTCAGTCAATTGAAAAGCTGGGGTAAGTACACTTTTCAAGTAATTATTTGCATGTGCTTGGGTTTAGTGTATTGCTAGCGTTTGTTTCAATATAGAAGCTTTAGGTCTTCCGCTTTTAAGCAGGCAATTCCAGAGATGTTTGAGTGGACCGGGAGTAGGTGCTGATTACGGCATTACCGAGCCTTCAGCTGCCCATAATATTGTTTGTGACCTTCGAGGTCAATATTTTATTGTATAATTGACTGTTGTATGTTGAGAGATACGTAACCAAGCCATCTTTTTCTTACTTTCTTGGTTCTAAATAAATCACTGTTTTTTCTTCTACTGGGTGTTTTATTTAGACCTGGCGCCCCAGAGCATTTATTTTCAGCAGTTGATACAAGGTGTCTTGGAAGTAGTACAACACAGCTTAAGCCTCAACAGTAAGTATCCACGAAGATCCCCGCTCTCAGGGCTTAGTGCGAAAAGCACAGAGCCAGCTGCCATTAGACTACCAGGCGTAAGCGGCACACTTGTGGCCAAAGTAACAATTATTGCTACAGTCGTACATATTTTTGAGATGGTAATAAATGAACGAATTAATCAAAGATGCGAAGGAACGTTACGCAGGTTAAAATTAGAGAATAAAAGAGTTTTATATGGCTTAATTTACTTTATTTCACTGTTTCAAAGTAATGAAAATAAACCTTAATTGGATATTAAAAACAACAAGTAAAACGTTAACATTACACTAGTAAATTGCATAAAAGAGTTTTAATAAAATTATATTATTTTGATTAATAAAAGTTTTCCTGATTAAACCACATTATTTAGTAAAGAAAGTAGTTAACGAAACATCAAATCTAGAGAATATCTCGAGAAAAACACGTAAGATGTAAAAGTATTTGATGGTCGTAATTATGGCCAGTTCCGGGGTTCAATACTAAACACCAAAGTAATCGTTGTGTTTTTTGTCTGCTTTCTTTTATTAGATTGCATTATTGAACGAAGAAGTAGGTTTACGCTGAACCCTTGTTATTCGTGCCAACAATACGTCACTGCATGGAGAACTAAACACAGCTAGACAGTGATGAGTGGCATTGGACAGCCACTGCGGCAATTTGGTGACCAAGTCATCCCAGAACTGTCAGATATGTTGTAGAATTGATGATTGTATACATGTAAAATTTCTTTTTGTCAACTAAGGCGATGTGGAATACTTTCATTCGAATTATTATTAAGAAATCCTAGTCGTAATAAATTGTACAACGTAAGCAAACAATTTTATCATTGTCAAGTAAATGTGTATTGCCTTCCATTATTACTTAATAAAATTATAAAATCTCAAACCTATATACAACGAGTACATAATTCCAAATTGTAATATCGATATTGTATGAATATGACGTGGCTTTGTTCAAGTCAATTTTTCAAATACTTCTCTCTCGCTCTTATGCTAAGATATAAAATTTCATTACGCTCAGTCGTTTTCGGAATAAAATTCATAAGCGTACATCTACGTGCCAAGAAGTTTATCATCATTTGAATAATTTAAATTTAACTGAATCCACCGGGTAAGCATACTATTGCCCTATGTAAGAGCCAAAATTTTCTAACTAACAAAATTTATACATTACAAATACGAATGGAACTCAAAGAAATATGTTTTCTCTCTGTAGGAAGTTGTAGTTATATTAGTATATTACAGTTTAAGCTTCTGGATGTGTATTTATAAGTTAATTAATTAGGAAATATAAATTATGTAAATAAAGATTTTACGAACTACTTAAATAATGATTTTGCAACTTCTGCAAAAGTGCTCCTTGCCTATTACTCTTAATCCCTGCTTGGAGGAATTACTATAGCAAATGACGTTCACTGCAGACATCAGAATACAACTACTAAATTATAATAAAAATCCTTCACTTACATGATATATTATTCTAGCAACTGTTGTTTTTAATATTATCCTCAATATTATAACGTTGAATCAGTATTGCTGACTTATAATTCAGTTTGCAATTTTGTGTGCTGTATTCCTACTATGATGAATTTTGATATATTAGAAGTTAGGTATTTGTGTCAGTTTGTAGGTAAGTGAGGTTAGAATAAATCACATCTGATATGATTCATTCTTTATTTCTATGAAATGGTCATTAATTGTCGTGTCGGTTATGGTATCACCCACTTGCAGTTAGCAATGGTGATGACCTAAATCTCGGTACTCTGCAAATCACTAATCACTCGCAACTCAAGTTCTAAACGCAGCACTTGCCGTTCTAGCTGACGACTCGACTTCTAACTTGCAACTGACCTTCTTTAGGCCCACTTCCTTTAAGCCCTTTTATTCACTTCACGCCAGAATAGATAGGCGTCTTTTAGTTGCACTATTGTGCACCATAACTCGCCGCTTTTACACAAATACGATAACTTTTGTGTACGTTTAAAAAGCACCTACTTCTTATAATTTAAAGCAATTAGAATTATATTTTATGCATAGCAAGAAATTTTCGTATTATGGTTTAGCAAACTTTTGCGTTTGTGATATACAAGGATTGCTGAATATGATGAGAAGGAATTTAGTTTTTACTTCTTTGAGGTATACTCGTTGATCGTACGATTCCAAATCTGATTGTATTCTTCAATAAAAGTACATACATAAGTCATTAATTTTGAACCCCCAACATATTCAGAGTATAATAACTAAGGAAAGATTGGGTAATAAGGCCCGACAGATAATAAACTTAACTAAAATAAAAGCAGTCAATCAGTAGGTCAATTTAGAATAGTTTATTATATACGAAAGGTCATTCGAAGAACTTCCTCGCTATGGATATAAGATATGTGGGTTGTTAATTCAATAACTGTGTTGATTCAACCTTTGATAATGTAGGAATTACATTGCTTCCTTGGATTTCTTATGGAAAAGCTGATCATCCAATTGTGAACCTGAAAAATAGGTTTGCAAATTAAACGAAACTTAATTCGTGTCTCACCTGCATTTATGTACATAGCATGAGTTATGAAAAACCTAAGATTATGATATCCTTGTTAGTACAATCATCGTCCAATGTATAACTTTTACATGGAAGGGCCTAATTACCTGCTCTACAGAAAACAAGGCTTTTCTAAAATTCAATATATTTATTTTGTTGTTTTCTTCAAATATTATTAGAAATTAATAACGCAGTTTCATAGTTTGATGGCAATATACTTAATAACATAAAACATGTCTTCAGAAATATGTATAATTCCCCATGAAAAAATGATCGAACCTTAACGTTTAACTTTTACATTAAGCTTTAATGTTCCGTTTACTTCCATAGCTCTGAAACTTTTAGTTTTAGACAATAAATGGTTATAATTTAGTAATTAGATCCTCTTTAGAAATGAACTATTGATCTATTTTTACTAAATACTCTTTAGTTTTGGTACTATAGCCATTTATTTAATGATGAATATTTTAACAATTTTCTTTTAGGTAATCCCAAGGGTATTCCTACAAATCGTGATACATTTACATGGAAGCAAATGGCGATGCATTCGATCAAAGTAAGAGTGGCATCTCAGGTTTCTAATGGACACAAAAAATAAGTTATCCAATCGAAATTTTTATATTAACTCAATTGTTCTAAAATAATAGGTAACAAAAGAGTACATGAGGAAAAGATCTGTATTTTGGATATATCAATGTAAAGTTTATTACCATTAGCATACAAAATACCTAATATTAACTTATATTTTGTGTAACTACGGTTACGGACGGTTATTGACTTGAGGCTAACGAAATCAACTTCGAATGCGTTGAATCGGATTCAAAAAAGAGTTATGTTCGATAAAGAAAACTTTGTTATTACAAAAGTATCTGTGCTTCGAAGGGCACTTTAAGCCATCGCCTCCCATGAGTTGATGAACTGCTACCATTAACAAAAAACAGGGTTACAGGCACATCTGAATGTTTGCCTAGAAAGCTACCTACATGATGTCAAACAACTATAGTTCAAAAATAGATCGGTGGACTACACTCATCAACCCGTTTGGCCAACAACGCCGCCATTATTGGGGTGGATAACAATCCCCCCATTACTGGTGAGGCCTATATCCGACTCTGGATAAAGAAGAGTTTATTACAAAGATAGCAAAAAGAAAAACTTAACTTTACAAAAACAAATTACAATTGTTTGAAAGTGTTTTTCTCAATTTTATCCTCAAATCTTAAGGAAAATAATTTATAAATATATTGTTCGGAAGCCTAAAAACGTACGCTCCTAAATATGGTCGATGCGGTTAATGATGAGGGCATTTAAAATCAATTGAAAAACAAGTTGGTTTTCACCTTCGGTCGCGCCCAGTCGACCGCTCCTTTGTGTTGTCCAAAATTACTGTAAGCACAGTATTAACGTACATTGAAGAACTGATTGAATACATTTGAGAAAGCTAATATACAAGTATGGAATTTTTCCTTAGCAATGTTCATTTGTGGTCATCTATAATATCCGAATGTAGTCTTTTGTAGTTTCTTAATGAAAACTACAAGTAGTATAAATTGTTATAACAAGTAAACTAATAGGTTTTAAATCTCATAAGATCTTATAAGGTAGAAAGATGGAATGGAACGCATGTGTGCTGGTAATATAACAAGCTTGTTAAATCGAAAGACGGATTGGCATTCTGACAGCAAGTGCATTACTGACAAGAGCATTATGAATCACATTGACAGGTGAGATTTCCACGACATGATGCCATCTTCTAAATAAGATATATTTTGACACAATTTACTCAAATGCTAATTGCAATATCGCATTGTATCTCGCAAGCAGTAAAATTTATTTTGCAGTTGAAATAATAATATATTGTTTCGCTCATAAAACCTTTATATTGGAATTTTTTTCCTTAGTACCAAAGAATTTAAGAATTGAATACATATAAACAAATTACTGCATTTGTATAGAGGATAGAGCCTATTAATGTAACAAACAATATTGCTTTGTATCCTTTATTGATACGATTAGTTGAGCTTTTTGCTTTACAAATCAATATCCATCCACGTATGATAAATTTGTATTATTTTTTTTTGTGGGATAAAGTATTTACATGTATCTAAAATTTCTGGAGGGCACATGTTATAAAGAAATATATTATCTATTCCGTCATACAACAATGTATATAACCTAATAAATCAAACAATAGATAGCTACACTTATTATTCAATATTGTACAACCATTACGGTTTATAATTTGAGTTTAGTTTCAGTCCCTTTACTTCCTATACGATAGTTGTCAAGTTTGATTCTCCTTTAGTAAACTATCTCTAAGAAGATTAGCTATAAAATTAGGAAGTACTTAATAGCAATGATAAGTTTAATAGAGTTTGTATAAGTAAGTATTTGCATATATATGAATTCATTAATATAATATTATTATTATGTACTACCTATATATTTAATATTGTAGTAACTATCATTTAATATTTATGCTCCTACTAAAAAGTATTTAAAAAAAGCTTTAATAAGTACAAAATATGACATTAAATATCAATTTCCGGCGGTGGAAGCATGATGGTGTAGGGTTGTATGTTCCGTAATGGAGGTAGTCTTTTTTTACACTTGAAAAGTGCAATGCAAGGAATTAAATTTGAAATCATAATTGCACGAAAATGATTAATTAAAATATTAATTATCATTTTAACGTATAAACAAAAGGAAAATAGAACTTACAAACATTTATTTGCTTTAATTTAAATTTTCCTCTCGGCCATAAAAATGAGTGCACTAGATAGCAGAGCAATAAATATTATATTATTGTATGGTATATTAAACGCACTTTCAACAGCTATTATATTCGGAAATAGAATTTGTTTATTATTTTTTATCCAAAAAAAATGTACAAACTGGTGAAACTTTATCAAAACGTTTTCTTTATGCTTAGTGCATATTTTTATTATATTTATTATTATCAAAAGAACTTTGTTAATCAGTTAATTAAAGTTTCAAAGTTGTAAAAAAACACTTTTCTTATTTAAATAAATTTGTTGTAGGGTTTTATTCGAAAAAGTAGTTCGTCATTGGATCAAACAAGAAAATACGATTGTAGAACTAGGAAGCAGGTATTATATTGGAAATACAAGAATGATGAGGAATTGAATCAAAGTGATAGAACGGACGTTCTGATTTCGAACGGAAGTCTAAGATCAGATTACGTGACCCTCAGCGCTCGATTTGACGATTTGCCAACGAGGAGACTACCAGAAATGATGGATAGCAGAATTCATAAGAGATGCGGATGGAATATAATAAGCCACTTGTGCTAGAGCCTGAACGAGACTGTTCGCTCTTGGTAATCACATCACTGCTCTTTCGATATATGACAGATGATGTAGGAGTTTGATCTTGTTTACATCAGAATTGGAATAAAAAGCGAACCAAACGATTTATTCTTTTTCTTATTCAAATTATCAAAATGTTCTTAAATAATATTTTTTTGGTTTAAAATTATTGTAATGACCTACTTCGTACCTACCTAATACATAAACTTTTTATTTCCCCTTGTTTTATTTGTTTTAATTTTATGAAATGCAAAAGATCTTTACATCTAGACATCGTATTTCTAAGAGTAGCATTAAAACACACACTCTGACTTTAATATTTCTCTAGAAAGCTGCATTAAAATTGCACTAAAAAAGAAACACGAGAATATAACGCAAGGCTTGTTGGTTATTAGTTTCAAAGCGGTTCAAACAAAACTTTGAAGGCAGTTCAACAAAAAATTTAACTTTTTTACATTTTTTTATGGTTTATGAATAAAATTAAATTATATATTATTTTTCATGCCATCTAAAATTTTTAATTCTTGCATAAGAATTTTATGTAAACTTTAAATTAATACAGAAGAAGAATAACTCTGATGAAATAGTATGAGTGAAGTATGTAAGGTAACGGGTATAAAAAATGTTTAAATATAATTTTCTAGAAAAAATAATATGAAAAACAAATCAGAATGAAATATTTTGTTATTATATAGCATAATGTGTAGTAGTATGCTCCATTGACTGTAAAACCGGTGAAACCAACATATTATTCCTTAAATGAAAAAACATCCCTGGAAACAATGTAAAATACTTTACTAAACATTTTCTATCCGATGAAGCTCTTTCTTGTAAATATTATAAAACCATACTAATACTTCCTGTTTGACTAGGACGAACAGAAAACAATGAAATTGTAATGCATTTTATATAACACAACATAATTATTGAATACGATATAGTACCTTTTACTGGACATCATAATATGGACACACATGGTATAAATTAAATTTATAAAGTAAGATTAAAATATTACGTTAATTAAAAAGTTGAAATTAAATGAGATATTGCTGGGTATTGCTAGTCCAAATGTACATTGGGTATTTTCTTTCAACTACATCAAATTATGTTTTGTAATGCCAATCTCCCCTAAGATCGGTTGCACTAGCCTCTTGACCCTTCGATGACGTTGAAGGTAGCCAGCTGCGGAAATTTACTCCACAGTTCTGAGGTAACGGGAACGCTGTCGTGGGTTCGTTTTAGTGGCCAGTCACTACAACCTGCTCTGGTGTGCCAAAGGCAGTCTCTGAAAAAGTAATAGGAGTGGGCGCCAGTTAGCTGCTTTGAAAGGAAACAAGAGAGTTCCGTTTCTAACTAACAAAATAGAGTATTTATTAATTGCACAGCCTGTATATGTACAAAGGATTGAGCTACAGCTCCAAACAATCTTTTACTCTGACGGAGTATCCTTACTAACAAAAAATGGATCACAGACCCTGTTACTGATTTGCTAACAAAATATCATGCACAAATTGACTACGGCTAAATATCAAGCAACTACAATAAACTTGTAATCAGTGAGATCTGAAAAACTCACTCTAATTGCGTGTTCCTTACTAAATCGTCTTACGAAGGAAAGTAGCGATTGATCGGAATCCTTTTCGTAGTTGACTATGACCATTGGGTAGGTCGTTGAACAAAGCTAGAAAGCAAACACGTGAATACAAATATTATTATAGAGCAAAGCTGAGCCAAACGAATCTAAAGCAAGCAAGAGAGATTCGTGACTAATCAAAATATTAACAGTAAATGTTAACAAATCCTGTGATAACATATACATAAGAAGTAATTAGTTGTTGATGTTAGGATCGCGTGTAAAACGAATGAAACCAGTGTGTAATACCAGAAATGGATCGCCAGAACTTGCAATTTCTCGATGGTTTGAACCCACCAGGTAAGCGGATGAAGATTGATTCCACAGGAAATAGGTGGGAAATTGTTCCAAGAACTTGGAATAACCAATCAACGGAATTACCAGTAGAACGATCCTCGAATGCACAGAACTGCACGTCCTCGATATTGCAAATCTCCAAAGCTAGTAGCTTGAAAGTGCTAATAACGGTAAACGGTAACGCCAGCTTCCAGGCCACGAAAAACTAAGTATGATCGTAATTACAAACGGATTTACACCAGAAATCACTTTTACAAAACTTCGCTAAAACAGGCGTCGTTTCATACCACCATCTTTGTGTGTAAGATAACCATGTTCCCTTGAAACTTTTGTTTCAAACCCTAACGCCATCTATCAGGAGAATGATAGAATAAACAAAGAGTATAAATGGTTGCATAACCCACAGGCGTTATAACTACCCTAAAGAATTAAAATATTGATGGAAAATATAGAAATCAGTAGCGTAGCGTTGTAAAACGCAAAATGCGGGTTACAATTTAACACTTGTATTTGAGTGCGGTCTGTTGGCCGTTGTTTGTTTGTGTTTGTATTCTATTTTCATATTCAATTTTAATGTAAATATCGTTGAATTGTAGCCACCAACAAGGTATTAAGTTTAATAAGAGCGCAGGAGGTGCGGTGACGTATGAGTTCCCTGTTGCATTAAGCTACCTCCCCCCATTTAGTAACATCTGGGTTTTAAGTGAAATAAACGCAGAGTGGCGATTTTTTATAGATTTAGACCAATACGATTAAGAATAGAGCCGCGCATAAACTTCGTTACCCTGTTAAAAACATTTAGAAGTCTCATCCTTCTCGGCTTGAGCAGTCGGCAATTTTATTTGCGGGTCAGGGTGAACGAGCGGCTAAAACGTCCCGTAACAATCTTGTTGATTTTAGTTTAGTTTTGAATGTTCTAGCTAACTGTAGATTACGTAGTAGTTAAGGAGAAATAGCTATCGCAACAAGAAATCGGAAATAATAATTAAAGCACATTATGTTGAGGTTATAGCCAAGAAAATTTCAAATTATTTGAATTGTTGAGTGTTCCCATATTTTCTTATACCGATGTAAATCTAAAGAGATGAATCTATACAATTCTAAATCACTTCACAACGAGCAAATAAACGTTGTTAAAAAGCTTTAAAAAATATGACTTGCCTAGGAAAACAACCGAAAACGACAAATTAATCTTGGTTATTTTGATTTAAAACAAATGAAAAGTCTTTTTAAAAAATACAACTGTTGAAAAGTAATCGCCTAATATTAATATTATTATAAGTAACTTAGGTAACAAAAAATAATATAATACGCAAAACAAGAACTCTGAAAATATGTTTTTTTAGTTTATACAACAAAAACAGCCCTTACTAATATATCAGGCGATTTTAAGATGTTATTTATAATAATGTTTTCATTGTAGAACTTTCCAACGAGTATTCATTTTCATTTTCCACGTAATTGAAACATATTGCGCGATAATTAAGTATATAATTTTTAAAATCAATTCAGTATTTATATTGAAGATAAATTCGGATTTCTAATTTAATTTTCTTTTATTCTGTACCTATTCACTTTTTTGTAAGCTGTTTCCTCAGCGCTGACGTTGATATATGAAGTTGGGACGATTAAAAAACATTTGAGTGGCTTTGAATTAAATTAATGACGAATCTATTTTATATGGCGAATAATAATATTACCAAATAATAATTACGTACGCATATTATATTATAATAAAAAAAAAGCAATTATAATCTCCTATCGTTTACATTAATAATTTATTATAATAATATATTATGTTTATTTACAATTTATAAAAACAGCAGTTACAAATAATATAATATAGGCAATAACAGTAGATATTATTTTATTAACTGATTGACTAATAAAATATTAATTACTTATTTAAATTGGAATAACATTATATTTTGATTAATTATTACAAAAATAATATGATAGTTTAATAATTTTACTATTTATAATTTTAAACGAATTCATCATTTATTTTCTATAAATGGAGGTTCAAAAAATGCATTAGAAGGATATCACAAGAAACTTATAAATTTAGAAAAAAATAATATATCTATGGACTCTTGATAAACGAGAAGTACTTACCTTTTTATGAAAGATAAAATCTTTGCATGTGGTTTTGAAGTTCCAGCAATATGGTTTTATGGAAGAATATTATGGTGATTTATTTTTCATATTTTATTGATTAATAATAGGTATTTGCGAGCAAAGTTTACGTCTAATTCTCTTGACTGACTTATTCAATTTCTTTTTAATCCTCTCACTATTGTATTAATGTTACTATACAAAATTATGTAATTATTTAAGTCATTAATTGTTTTAATTAAATGGTGGGTTTTCATATTTCAATAATACTAATTGAAAACAAAACTATCAAAATTTTACCGGAAATCGATTAAATGTACTTAAATTGACGTCAAGTACAAAATGTTTGCAAATAACAAGAGTTTAACTTATAGGTATTAATTATTAATGTGTACGTTCGTTTACATTCTGCTCTAGCACGGTCGTGAGCTGCTGATTAGAACGCTGAATTGATATGTCGAAGTCATGAGATCAAACCCTGACCTCCAACTTTGAATTATTACATTATTTATGATTAACTAATTAAATAATACAACTTGGGCCCGCAGACGTTATGGATAGATGTCCTTTTATGAAAAAAATTTTCGTAACTTGCGATGTTTTAATTAGCTATTTTCTTGTGATTCACTACATCGATGAACATCTTGATTTAGATAACATTGGACCCATCTTATTTCGATATCATCCCGAATTTGCATCTTGGCTGAGCGACACGCACGATATTTAGTTTGATTAAATCCCCCTTCTCGTTGCAGTTAAGCTGATCACTTAATTGTACCCATGATGTATACCTTTGATAGATCCATATTAAACAAGAACATCTTTCCATAACGACAAATGAAAACAAACTTATTTTTGTCATATCAATCTCTTGTCTAAGTTACTATGCAATTGAAAAGGAATAATTTCTTCTTCTTCTTTCCATATTAATTATCTTTTATAAGAAAACAAGCAAAGTATTATGCAATCTTATGACGGTAGCTACATTCGATCCAGATAGGTTCCGTTCAATACTCACTCGTATTTTGTGGCTATCCCTTAACCCCGAAACTTCTTTATCCAGATTACGAGGAGGTGGATTGCTTTAAGATCGAAAATTGACAGAGCCAGAGAATCACGAATTTATGTAAAGTTGTATTATTTGTAACAATTTATTTTATTTTAAAAACAATTTAAAAAAAAATACAATGGCGCATAAGATGTGATTTTATGTGGCAACTTGATCAGAGCACCAAAAAAATTTAATCGCATTTTCGGACAGTAAAAGTATGCACAAGGGGGGATGGGACTATTCGCCGCGGCCGACTCGCCACAAGTCAACTCGCCATCAACCCAACTCACCGCCGGGCCAATTCGCCGCGGGTCCAATTAATCATAATATTATATCAATCAAAATAATTATTTATAGTTAATCTTCCTTTTGTGGAATCCTAATTCTTGACAATAAGCGATACAGAGTGGATGATAAAACAAAAATTCGGAATTATTACTGTTACCAACTACACAACATGTGAAAAAGTATTATCGTACGTGATAGGTGGAATATTGAATAGAATAATAGGCCATACTAATGATGATCCCAATTTTGGCAACACATCCACCTACGACAGAGTTAAAAAAAAAGCGAGATTTACCCCCTTCCCAGTAGCATAATTTGCCGAGTTGGAAGACCCTAGGGGGATGTTTTTAATGAGTTTAGTGTTGCCAAAATGGCTCTGGAGCGCTGCATAGCGGAGCGAAGCGGAAGAGTCAATTTTGGCAACACATCCACCTACGACAGAGTTGAAAAAGAAATCGAGATTTACCCCTTTCCCCTTTCTATAACGGGCAAAGGTAAACTCATCCGCTTAATGGGGCTCGGATTAAAATTAAGTTAACCCAGATCAAATATGAACCAATGAGTGCGTGACATCTGGCCACCGTTTTTGCACAATTTGTCCGCAAGGGGACGCTAGCGTCGTTTTTAATACCACCATTATGCATTACGCACCCAGCCAATGGGTGCGTGACATCTGACCACCTTTTTTGCACAATTTGTCCGCAGCGGACGCTGGCGTCGTTTTTTAATACCCCCACTATGCACTTCGCACCCAGCGAATAACTGCGGGCAAAATGGAAACGATACAGGGTGGATGATAAAACAAAAAATTCGAAATTATTACTGTTACCAACTACACAACATGTGAAAAAGTATTATCGTACGTGATAGGTGGAATATTGAATAGAATAATAGGCCTTATTGATGATGATCCTGATTAAGAGGACTTATTTTTAGGTTGGTAATTTAATTAATGGGATTAGTTATTAAATTATTATATAAGCAAACAAAATAACTGTATTGGTAAAACATAATAAGATAAAAAAAAGAAGATAAAGAGTAGAATTGAACCTAGCGGTTACATATAAATTCATATTGGTTAAAACCAATAATAATCATTATGGAAAATCAAATTTAATAATTATTAATAAGCAGATTTCGCGGCGAGTTGGTTCGCAGTGAATTGGCCTGCGGCGAGTCGGACTAGCGACGAGTCGGACTGGCGCACACTGGGCTGAAAAATGATGTAAAAATTTATTTTCCAATTAATGTTTATATAGTAAATTTTTTTAGTTGGTAATATTAAAAAAATCGCACATTACATTCGCAAAATTCGTTATGTTCTGGTGGATTGTTTTGCGTTTAAATGCTTATGAATATTAAATATGATTATATTAAACAGATGATACTCATAGCAATGCGTTTATTTTAAAATTTATAGGTAAAATAACGATTTTAGGGTTTATCTTAACTTGAACTTTTCGAGCGTTCTATAAAATTGAGAACTTTAAAATTTAGACCTGCGTTACTGTTACCTAAACATCTATATCGTGTATCAATTTCTCGCTGGAATGTTTGCCTATAAGGAAGATATTGTCATTTCAAGTTTTAATCTCTTAATTTTATGTACCAAATCCGCTCATTTTCGCTAAAATATGAAAGCTTTCATGCTTCAGAATCCATTGATCCGTATATACGATGAGATAATATGCCTATAAAGGTTTTGAAAATCGAGAAAATATAAATAAAAAAGGAAATAGAATAGAGAATTAGAAAAAAAGCAAATCAAATCAAGATGAATTATAATTTAAGAACAAATTATGATCTTTATTTATTACTTAAAAGCTCCCCTGACACACATCTTGATGATTACAAGAAACTTTTTGAAATGGTTACTTCCAGACTTGATATCAATTTTTGTGAATCAGAACTGAATACTTTAAAAAATAGTATTAGAATGCTTTGTTTGAAGCTGCGTAGGAAGTGGAAACAGTCCAACCGTACTGAAAAAATTTTTTTGGAGAACAATAATTCATGGTTGCATTCTGAGTTTAATTGGCCTCATTGTATAAGACTGAAAATTAAAGATATGGTAGAAAAGACCGAATTTATTCAATATAAGGATACGCAGGAGCTCATGTGTTCTACAATCAGGAGTATGTACAACAATGGACTTAACGATGTTGCAAGGATTTTAGAACATTTACAAGAAAATCCTGAATTTGTTATAAAAATAAGAAAAATTCTTGATGATAAATTTAAACCTGTCGTGTACTCGAAAGAAAAGGCGTTGTCTATATACACATCTTTGAATTTGTCCAAGTCCCAATATATAATACTTAGAGACTCGGTTTCAAAAGAAGAACTTCAATTATTTCCCTCATATTATAAAATTCAACAAGCAAAAAATGATTGTTATCCTAGGAGAGAATCCATAACCGTGACTGAAACTGTTGCACAAATTAATTTGCAAGAACTTTTAGATCACACTGTTAGCCGAATTTTAAAATATGTGCAAACAAATGAAAGTGGCGAATTCACATTAATAAGTAAATGCGGCTTTGATGGAGCTTCCGGTCAAAATACATACAAACAAAAATTTTCAGATGAAACTGCTCATGATTCAAGTATTTTTATGACAGCTTTAGTTCCCCTAAAACTTTATCATAAAGATGAATCTGATATCATTTGGACTAATTCTCGACCATCTTCAACTTTCTTTTGTCGCCCAATTAAATTTGAATTTATTAAGGAAAGTACAGAAGTTATAAAGAACGAAATGAAATTTTTGCAAAGACAAATTGATACGTTAATATTGACAAAATACAAAGAAAATATTACAATCAGGCATATAGTATGTTTCACTATGGTAGACGGCAAAGTATGTCAAACACTAACAGAAACTACTTCCTCAATGGTATGTTATATTTGTAAAGCAAAACCAAGCGAGATGAACAATTTCCAAAAATTAGAAGATAAAATTCCTAACGAAGATAATTATAAATTTGGAATTTCTCCTTTGCATGCTTGGATTAGAAGCTTCGAGTGTTTACTACACATTTCTTATAATCTCGAATTTAAGAAATGGTCGGCTAAAACTGCAGAACAAAAAGAAATGAAAGAAAGCAAAAAAAGAAAAGTTCAAAATCTTTTTAAAACTCGACTTGGCTTACTCGTCGATATAGTAAAACAAGGACATGGCACGACAAATGATGGAAACACTGCTAGAAAATTTTTTGAAAATGCAGAAATATCAGCAGAAATAACTAGTATAGATGTTGATCTTATAAAAAGAATTCGTACAATATTACATGCAATAGCGTCCGGTGAAAAAATTAATCTGACAAAATTCAAAATATTTGCAAAAGAAACAGCGAATTTGTATGTTTCACTATATGAGTGGTATTATATGCCAGTTTCACTTCACAAAATACTTTTTCATGGTGAAGGCATTATTAAACACGCTCTTCTTCCGATTGGCCAGTTATCAGAAGAAGCTTCCGAAGCAAGAAATAAGGATTTTCGAAAATATAGAGAAACCCGATCTAGAAAGTTTTGCAGGGAAGCATCCAACGAAGATATTTTACATAATATGCTAATATCTTCAGATCCTTTTATATCAAGTATTCGGCCATTTCAGAAAAGACAAACAAAAAATCTTTTACCCGAAACTTTGGAATTACTGGAATTAACTCCAGAAATTGAATTAACAGACGCTACTGAAAGCGATACAAATTAATAATTATGTAGCTACTAATAATTTATTTTCATATATTAATAAAAATTAATTTAAATTAGTTTAAATCAAATATAAATTTGTTTAGGTGGGTTCTGGTAACAAAACTAATTTTAAATTTTCGCTGATAGGTAACTCTTTTACGCTATGTATAATCAATGCAACAATAATAAATTATTATAGTATTTTCTAACTATAATTGGTTAGTTTTTAATACGTGATAGTAAATTAATTGATATATTTTAATAATTTACTAATCTAATTCCTTTTACGTGTTACAAATATATTTGATATACATTTATATTTTCATTTTTTTCATATTTTTATGATGAAAATGAGCGGATTTGGTACATAAAATTAAGAGATTAAAACTTGAAATGACAATATCTTCCTTATAGGCAAACATTCCAGCGAGAAATTGATACACGATATAGATGTTTAGGTAACAGTAACGCAGGTCTAAATTTTAAAGTTCTCAATTTTATAGAACGCTCGAAAAGTTCAAGTTAAGATAAACCCTAAAATCGTTATTTTACCTATAAATTTTAAAATAAACGCATTGCTATGAGTATCATCTGTTTAATATAATCATATTTAATATTCATAAGCATTTAAACGCAAAACAATCCACCAGAACATAACGAATTTTGCGAATGTAATGTGCGATTTTTTTAATATTACCAACTAAAAAAATTTACTATATAAACATTAATTGGAAAATAAATTTTTACATCATTTTTCAGCCCAGTGTGTGGCGCGGCGACGGGCTGACTTGTGGCGAGTTGGCAGCGGCGAGTTGACCGTGGCGAGTCGGCCGCGGCGAATGGTCCTAGATCCTGCACAAGGACCCTACAAATAATTTTTTGTAGAAATATAAAAACATATTGCAGCGGACCTGAATCTTTATCTCGTATTATGTTATGGGGGGTCAAGGGTTTTAAATCCTTTTGATGCAGCGGTTTTCAAAACATGACAAGAGAGAGAGAGAGAGAACAAAATTTATTTACTATTAACATTACAATATCTATTATTTTAAAACTTATAACAATAAAATTTAAAATTTAACGATGAGCGAGAAGTTGAGAGACCCTGCCTGCACGTAACTCTCTTTGCTTAAGTAATTAGTGCCGAAACATTTTTAAATAATTAATATTAGTGATAAATTGCATTGATAGTTTCGTTGTGGATTTTAAATTGATTAATTTGGTAGTTGCAGGAAAAACTAAACCTGCTTGAATGAAAAAGAAACAAAAATTTTTTTTTTTTTTTAAATTTAGAATTTAGAATAAAACTTACTTACTAAATGGTTAAAAATACTTGATAATATATGGTAATTTAGAGGTATATCAGTTACTCCGTACCGGTGGCGTTGCCATTGTTAATATCGTTGTGGTCATCTTCGTCGTTGTCTGCCGTCAGTGTTTGTCGGAATATAGGTAAATTTTGATATGTCACTTTGTGCTTAATTCTAAAAGGAGCGTTGTCTCGTCGAATGTTAGTTAAGTTTCTTGTTAGTTTGCTTTTCGAAATTTGGGTCTCGTAAAATTTTGTAGATAGTCTGTTAACATGATCTTGAAAGTATTCGACGTCGGTTAGTTCATGTAGTCTCGTTATTCGCGTGTAACGGTCGCATCCTGTTATAAGTCTTAAGTTTTTGTTTTGGAATACCTGTAGTGGCTTGATTGCCGTTTTGGAAACGTTACACCAAGTTGCCGATGTATATGTCAGTATAGGTCGTAATAGTGTTTTGTAAAGTAGCAATTTGTTCTTGTTAGTCATCGTTTGTCCTTTCATCAGTGAGTATATTTTTCGCATTTGTCCGTATACAATTTGTTTTCTGTATTGTAAGTGATTTCGAAAATTAAGTCTCGTGTCCATGTTCAATCCTAAATATTTCACATTTACTTTCGGTTCAATTTTGTGTCCGTCTACCGTAAGAGGTTCAAAAATTTTGTGGTTAGTCCGTTTTCGTGTAAAAATGATTGTCTCAGTCTTTTGTGGATTTAGTTTTATTTTCCAGTGTTTAAAGTATGGTTTCAGTATGTCGACGTGTATCTGTATTTGTTTGTTTGCTACCTGTGCGTAGAACGAGTGGGCATAAATTGCGGTATCGTCTGCGTACAGAGCCGTATTCGTTTTTTGAAATGTCGGTATATCGTTAATAAATAGGTTGAATAGTTTCGGTCTCAGCACGGAGCCTTGGGGAACCCCTGCGTTAATCGTCTTTATCGTAGATGATGAGTTATTAACTTTTACAGTCATGGTTCGTGAAGAAAGGTATGAATGTATTAATTTTATTAGGTGGGCCGAAAATTTGTAATATATTAATTTATACGTCAGTCCATCGATCCAAACTTTGTCGAAAGCCTTTTCTATGTCAAATAAGGCCATGACTGTTACTTTATCTTTGTTAAAATTTCTTAATATGTCGTTGACAATTCTTGTTATTTGTAGTGTAGTGTTGTGTCCTTTCGTAAATCCAAACTGGCAGTTATTGGTAATTTTGAGGTCGTCCTCTTCCTGTTGCAGTCGGTCAAGTATAATTTTTTCAGTCAATTTCGAAAGGGTGTTGAGCAGACTGATAGGTCTGTAACTAGTTGGTTGCGTTGCGTCTTTGTTGGGTTTGTGGATGGGTATCACAAGGCCAAGTTTCCAGTCCATAGGAAAATGTTGTAATTTGAAGATAGCGTTTATTATATAATTTAGTTGAACAATTGCTTTGTTCGAAAGATTTTTTAAAATTAAGTTTTCTATTTGATCCGGTCCCGGTGCTTTTCGGTTTGGTAGATTTTTTATAAAAGTTTTAATTTCGTTAGGATTGGTCAATAATTTTGTATATTGGTCGGTCGTTAGTGTGTATGTTTTGACTAAAAAATCTTTGACGTCTCTTCTAATTTGTTTTTGTTCGTCGGTGTTCGTAGTGTCCGTATTATGAACTTTTTGAAAAGTTACAGCTAGCGCCTCTAATTTTTCTTTATCGGTCATGGCGGTGGCGTTATTTTCTAAGTTTAAAGCCGGAATGGGTTTAAAAGTTTTTTTAAGATTTTTTGTCAATTTCCAAATGGAATTATCTTGTGGCTTTAATGTCGAAAGAAACTCAGTCCACTTTTTATTTTTAAATGTTCGGATCTTGTCTTGAATGTCTTTCGTCATTCGGGTCATAGTAATTTTATTGTTAATGTCAGCAGTTCGCTGCCACAAACGTCTAAAATAATTTCGGTCGGTAATTAAATTTAAAATTTCGTCCGGGAAGTTTTCTTTGTTTGTATTAATTTTGATTAATTTTGAATTTCTGTTTTTAGCGTCGGTAATGTTTAGTGTTAGGTTCCTGACTTCATCTTCTAATGTTTCGATCGAATTAATATTGGGGTTAATTTTGATGATGTGGTCAAGCTCAGTTCTAAATTTTTTCCAATTCATGTTCTTGTAACTGGTGATTGTCTTTGTGTTGGTATTGTTCGTGAAATTTCCAAAATAAAATTGTATTACGTTATGGTCGGAGCTTAGTCTTGGCAGTGAAAGTGGTTTTGTCACATTGTTTACGTTTTTGTTAAGTAGTATGTCGATCGTACTGGGCGTCATATTGTTCATAGGGTGATGAGTATGTTCGTCAGAGTAAAGAATATCTAAGTTGTTATTGTTGCAGTAACGTAGCAAACAGTTTCCGTTGGTATTGTATGTATCACAGTTCCAGTTGTTATGTTTCGAGTTTAGATCGCCTGCTAACAAAATTTTGTTACCAACTCCAAAGAGTTGGTCAAGGTCATTATCGTTAAAATGGTTTCGTGGTCTATTATATGCCACTATAAGTACCGTCTTGTCTTGCAATTTGATTCCCAAAGCTTCGATGCTGGAATTTGGAATGTCAATCTGTACATGTGGTATATTAGTTCTTATTATTATTGCAACGCCGCCTGCAGAAACGTCGTTATCGCGGTCTCTGCGAAGTACGGAGTAACCTGGAAATTTAATAGTTTTATTTGAGTTTAATTTTGTTTCGCTTACCAAAAGAATGTCGATTTGATTCGACACGATATAATTTTGAGTTTCCGAAAGTTTATTAATTATACCATTTGCGTTCCACAAATTTACTTTTAATTTAGAAGTCATAAGTGTCAATTTTGTTAAAGAAGTCTAGTGTTGCCTGAATTTTTTGCAGTTTTGTCTTGCAACCATTTATTAAGTTGTTATAATCGCTAAGGGCTCTAAACATCTCACTCATGTTTATATTGGAATTCAGTTCTTGAGTCACTTCCATTAAATTAGTAAAGTCACCTGCTGGAGTTTTGATTGATTGCTGCTGGCTTGATGTACTCGTATGTTGGCTTGCTTGGATCATGTTTCTTGTCTCCGAACGTGCCGTCCATGCGTTTGTCGTTGGTAATGGTGCAGGAGTAAAAGTATTTTGTTTCAATATAGGAAATCTGTTTATGTTATGGACATACCCCACCCGAGTGGCTGTCCTTTGCTCTTTTCCTTCGTTTACTTGTTTTAATTTTGCGATATATACCGAACAGTTGGTGCTATTTGCCGGGTGACTTTCTCCGCAGTTGGCGCATTTGGCCTGGGTTTCAAGGGAAATTTGACACTCTTTGGTTAAGTGCCCCAGCCCACACTTAAGACATTTTGGCGCATGTCGACAGTTTTGCGTTGCATGACACCATTGTTGACACCTGTGGCATTGTATTAATTGTTTATTATTCAGGTGCCTTTCCCAAAACACGCGAACATTACAGATTTTTTACAGTATTTTAACATATTGTTTAACCATTTTTCGGTTACGAAGTCATCTGTTACAACCATGTACAAAGGTCTGCTTGTTTTGGTCATTAAGAAAATTTTCTTTACCTTAAGGCTTTTGTTTTCCAGTTCTTTGTACAATTCCTCAGTAGTAGGGTTCGAATCTAGTCCTTTCAGGACAAACGCATGTCTTCTCATCCCGAGGAGTATAAGTATGGAACTCACATTTCTTTTCGTCTAATTGTGCTTGGAGCATTGCCCATTCATCCCTATCGTATACGTGTACTCCAGTAGTATTTCTAAAATATCGAACGTGGAAACCTTTCGTACAAAATTTATTAATACTACTTAGTAAGTTAGCATGATCATCAATATGATTACTAATTATAATTGGTGGTGGTTTTGATAAAATTTTCGGTGATACTTTAGGGGTTATATCTTTAATAATCTCTGTATCTGCTTCGTCAAGTGGAATTTCATTTTGTGGTATTTCCACTGTATCCACATTTTTCATAAGGGGATTGTATTTGTTTTTAATTATTACAGCTTGAACTTTCGCTTCATATGGTTGTTTGGAACATTTGCGTGGTTTCAGGCAACGAAAATCTTCTTCAGTAGTGTTGTTATCTTCCATAGCTATGTCGGTTTCTACCTGAATTATCTTAATTGGTACTTTTGGCAAAGGTTTGTGCAGCTTTAAGGCCTGTTTGAGGTGCAGGTTAGATATCTTTTTAACCTTAGTTTTAATAATAGGGATGCTTGTATCCTGACTCGTGTCGGTATCATCATCCATGGCTCTTAGAGATCTTTTTCGTTCCTGTTTTAATTTTTCTGACAGTTTGAAATAATTGTCAAATAAACTAAATCGTAAATTGAAAATAACACAAAACCGAAAATTAAGATAGAAAATAACACAATTGAATCAAATAAACTATCAAAAAATGAAACTATAATTAATATTAACAATAAAATGATTAAATTAATGCAATTTGTGTATGAGCAGATTTGAATGCGTGTATTCGTAACCGTAACTAAGACCGGAGTTCAAAATACCCATGACAAGAGGATGATGTGGAGTTCTGATGTCCTAAAAATGAGATTGTAACATGAAGCTGGTATATGGAAAAATATGGTTACTTACGAGAAAAATTGGATGATTTGATCCTCAAAGTGAATTCAGCTCAATAGACAGAATGTTGAGCTAATTGTGTTGAAATATTCCCAACTAATAAGAGAAATACAAAAAAACAAAAATGCTATTTCGCTATAAAAGTTTTTTCGCACTCCCAGATTTCGCAGACTGTATTATAAAAATTCTAAATAAGATTCAAGTTCTTAACTAAAGCAAAACAGAGACGTGCTTCTTAAAGGAAAGGATTCCGAAACAAAATTGGGAATTTAACGAATTAGAACAAGAAGATGTCAATTAACCAATTCTGGACTGTCACAAAAATTTTAATAACACATTATTATTCATTCTTATCATCATATTCTTAAGAGTCGACATCAATCCAACTGAGCATAGCTTATTTTTAATCAATAAATAGAAAGATTCTACAAATTGGATAAAACAAGCATTTTTCTCATTTTCAATTTTAAAAGTATTATTTCCGTTTGTATAGGACAACATTATTTACTATATATTTTCTACCAAAATTTGATACCACTTATCCTCAACAGCAAGTATCAACAACATCAAACGGAATATTACGCATTTTAAGCGAAGTTAATAAAAATTACTGTGTATGCTGTTGTGTATGTACATAGGTAATGTATTATTTTGTTCTAAATATTACAGTGTAGTGGTAATTGAATTAAATAGATATTGTTAATCACATTATTTGAATTGAGCACGCAATATTTTATATAAAAACGCATATATTTACATAGTAGCTACTTTAAATAAAAATTAGTGGTTCTCAACAGTTGTGAACTATCGTTCATACCAACACGAGAAGCACCGCCATTTTTTTGTTTAGAATAATATCTTCCAAATTATCAAAATTAATCATCATTAATTTTTTTTCTCATAGATTTGCTAAGAATTTACTTTTTAAATAGTTTATACATAGTGATCGACCTGAAACCCGATCATAGGAAACTGATTTATTTTATCCCATTATAACCGATAATAATGAACATAGTATTAATCGAAAGAGATTTTTTCCATGGTCTGAAGATACCCAACACTTGAAATTTGCTCAACAATTGAAATAGTAAATTGGTCTTTTATTGGATAAAGTTACAATAATTGCAGTAAGAAAATTTTAGTTGTGCACCAATATTAAAGAAAGGTTTTAATTAAGCAAACTTTTATTAAAACACTGGAAAACATTCATGTGTATTACCAGTGAACCTAAAATGGTGATAAAAAAATACTATACCGGGTAACCGGCCGCCGATGTGAACATAGGAAAATAACATAGGAAATTGATTTTTTTTTAATTCCCGCTTCCCATCAGAACGGATAAGAATGAAAAAGGTATCAATTGAAAAAGTTTTATTTTCTGCGTCTAAAGACACCTAACACTCTTGATGTTTTGTTCTTTAATAATGTTAAAGATGTAGAATTAAAATAAGCGATTTTTTTAAAAAGACCTGCTTTGGATGGTTGAAATGTCAAAACTTACATTTAAAATTAGTTTTCAAACAATAACAATTGCAATCTATTTAAAAGTGCTACTTTGTCATTTTATTTTGAGTTTTTAACAATGATCAAAGAACAAACCATCAAGTGCTTGGGTGTCTTTAGACGCGGAAAATAAACCTCTTTAAATTGATACTCTTTTCATTCTAATCCATTATAATCGGAAGCAGGAATTTGAAAAAAATCAATTTCCTGTTTTATTTTCATATGTTCACATCGGCGGTCGGTCACCCGGTATAACAACAATTTAGTAATTTTATTTATTTAGTATCAATTTTCTTTGATCGAGTCATTCTGAATAAAAATAGATCCTGTAATAATTGGCAATTCAATCAATAATTTTATTCGGATGATTACATCGAGTTCTTTTGTATTGAATACAGAGCGATTCAAATAAAGCTTATCATGAAATTGTTGATCAAGTTATGCTGGATTGTGATATCGCATTTATTATAAAGGTTTTTGATAAAACAAAACTTCCATTTCAATTGGTTTTCTTGTCTTGTTTAGAACAGGTAATTTTTCAGTGTTTTATAATTTGAGTACTTGCAGTTTCATTCCCGATGCAGGGCTTTTTTCAAATCAATTATTTTGGTGTGCAACATTTTTAGTTAGAGGAAGTATTTATACAATTAGAAAGGCATATTTTACAGAGCCATTATCATATCAATATATAAAATCTATTATAGAAATTCAAATTCTCGTTCATTATAATAATGATAATAATAATAATAATAAATAATTTTGTAATATTCTTAAATAGTGGACTATAGTAATTAAATATGTACTTTCTTCAAAGTTTCGCTCTACTTTATTAGAAGGATTAGACTTTATACATAACCCTTTAAGGATACTATGGCGTAATTTATCCAATTTGCTGAGAATTTTAAAAATTCCAAATTAAATCAATTAATTATAACCAAGAAACCAACAGCGATTGAAATTTAATGTTTCGGAATTATTAAATCTCATCAGAATACATTAGTTACAATTTTGAATGCTTAATTCACGAAATGTCTATACCTAGGTGAAGATACGTTAATAATAGAATAATATGAACACATAGACTGTACTGTGGTAATCCAGTTTATTTCATCAATAAAATGTCTAGTATATTATGGTAACCAATCAAAATCAATTATTAGTACAATAATAATTATAACAAAGATTCCAACTAAGTTATACTGATAAAATCTAACAATATATGTCTATTATATTTAATTTTTAATACATGGTCCTTTACCCAAAAATATTACAAAATTATATATTAATTATTATAGGTAGAGTAGAATGGGGTCAAATAGGTATGGGGGCATAGTAGGTCATTGGCTTTGACGTCGCCATTTTATTACATAGGCCGCCCGTTTTGCGTGAATTAGATACATAGTGGCGAAAAACGTTCACGGCAAAATTTTGGCTGTCACCATGCATCTGTCAGTTTAGTTATGGTGTCATTCATTTTGACGCGTGTTCTTCTGTGAAAAAGCATTGTTTTCTCTCTGAAATGCAGTGCATTAAATTAACGCAAATAATTGTCAAGTGAGTTTATTTTTATGTAGAATTTGACACTGAACACGAATATTGTGTTGGTTCTTCGATATTTTAGATTTTGAAAAAAATACAGACCCCAACATGAAACATGTGCTTGGGGGCAACATAGGTCACTATTTTTAACGCTCACGGAAATAATTTAAAATTTTTTTTTTTTTTTACATTTTTTCGGAAGATGATATCATGCCGGCATCGTAACCCGATCAAGAGGCTGGTCCATCGAATGCCGATCAAGAGCCCAGTCTTTCAAATCTCGACCCGAAAAATTGCAATTAAAGACACGGCCGTTTCCCAAAGCTCCACTGCTCAAACCATCAAATTATTATTAGTGTTACTAAATTTTATAACATCGGGAGTATTCATACTCATAAATATATTAAATAATGGATTATAATTTTATTAAAAGCTAGAAATTCCATTAAATATATTTCTTTTCATTTATTCAATTTAAATAAAAAGTTTGTTGCTATTAGAATAAATTGGTATTCATGATTTCCATTTTGTTTATTTTTACTGTAATCAATACAATATGAGAATAAAACTGTAATTATTTTCTTATATTGATCGTATAATAATGGTAATTAACTGTTGTACAAACAATACAATTTCTATTTTATTGTATGGAAGTAAAAAATCGTAATGTAGATCAAAAATGTAAGATAATATAATCGCAAAAGCAGATATTATAAAATTTGTTTATAAATTACTACTATTAGCAATACATATTATTATTATACCTTTTCTTTTGAAATCAAGTACCCACGAGTAATAGGTGCATACCTATAAGCGCGTTCATACAAAAATTATTCGAAATATTTTTCAAAATTAAAAAATTTCTTCGCTAAATTTTACACATAATGGTAATCGTTAGAATTTCTCTTCCAATTTTGGTTTGGAAGTCTTTTTCAGTAGATCGAAACACTTTTACGATAAGCTTTAATTTAAAATAACAATTAAGCAAATAATGCAAGATATCAAAAAACTTTATTTATTTCTATTCTAAATAAATTTTTAGAGAATATAAAATATTAATTCCTTTGTAAAAGCTTTAGATCTCGTTACTTTATTGCACGACATTATCAAAGGTTTTCGAAATACACTAAAGCTCAAATGGTAGGCACCGATGCTTTTATAGGTTCCATTCGCCTTTTTCATTTCGTTGAAAAACCGCAAACTTTTTATTTACTGTGTGAGCTGGACATTTACAAATTTTTAAATTTACGACTTTATTGCAATGTATTGCAAGTGCATTTTTAGGTTGATTTTAAAATCATATTTTATAGGCTTAGGTTTTATCCTAGCTACAAATTTTTGCTTATCACATTTATTTATTTTTATTTCCTTGTTATACCAGAAGTACCTGTTTGATTTATGCAATATAAATCACGTACAAAAATATAGATAGTAAAAGTACATTTAAGAAAAATTAATCAATTTTGACGTGAATACGTCTGTAAAATCGGTAACATGTTTAAAAAAAACTGAAGCGGAGATTTGGATGATATGTTCACGGAAACTTCGCTAAACGGAATAACTCAATATCTCAATGTTTTAGAATATAACATCGAAGCCTCTGCTTCAATTTTTTTCATCGAATTCTTGGTCACATCGTTCACTAGTTGCAGCTTAACTTTTGTTTAAGCATGAACAAATCACAGCAAGGTAATTGCGAAAGTTTAAAAATTACGTGCATGGATTGTGGTTTCGGTAATAATTTCTATATTATAACATTGACAACTACAACATAAATAATAGAAAGGACCATTACTACTAATTAGTTAAAACAAATTATTTTGTGAATATCCCGAGGAAAAGGAAATAATAATGTATGTACAAAGAGATTTCTGTTAGTTTGGATAAATCTGGAAATCATGCTATTATTTCAAATGTGTCATAGGTTAAGTAATTGTTAAGTTATAGCTTCGTAAATATCGTGTCATGAACTTTGGAGGCATGATTAAGCATCACAAGTTGCCTGCAAACAACTACCGTTGGTTTTCCATTGTTTGCTTTGATTCGATAACAGTAATTAACCTCAATGTAAATTTTGTGATTTGTACATACCTCCTCAAAAAAAACTAACAAATAAGTTCTGCCAATTAGCATCGAAACATAAAAGTTAGCCTCTTGTCTTGTTTCGCTAGGAGGTGGCAAAAGCCAATACGATTGTGGCATTTTTTTCTATCCATTTCTGTGGATAAAAAAATACTTAAATCGGATAGGGTTAATCTCTTATGTAAAGGCAACTTTACATAGTTGTTGTTGACTTGAGTTAGACTTCGTACTAGCGCTCAAAATCATATGTAAAATACGGACATATGAATGTGGACTGTACCGATGGTCAGAAATAAATCCTTTTCTTTTG
Source organism: Rhagonycha lutea (assembly GCA_958510855.1). NCBI lineage: Eukaryota > Metazoa > Arthropoda > Insecta > Coleoptera > Cantharidae > Rhagonycha > Rhagonycha lutea. The sequence goes on along the minus strand of OY294040.1, from coordinate 11,643,111 downwards.
GGTTTCGAGCGAGGCACATGTAGATTGCACCGATTCCGATGGTCAGATGTGGATTGCACCGATATAAATAGTTAATAGTTGGAAATGGTTTTAATTGATTTAACGATGATGGATCCGAATCGGATTTAGCTGTCTTGTCAAAACGGCTCTTGAGCGCCCGTGACCGATTATGCGACCCTTTGACCATCAGTGCAGTACACAATTGGCCTAAAATACGTAGGCTATTATAGTCGAAGACGCTAATATAGTATGTAATTAATTGATATTGGTCAGATAATAAATATTTATTATAAATTATTTTAGTTTCGTAATTGAAATGCACCTAACGAAATGATTTTATCTCATGTTCAAATTTTATATTCATGTTCTCGTGCTTAAGTGCTCAGAGGTACCAACAAGCCTTTTAAGATTACAAAATATTTAATATTTTCATTATTGTTATAATTAGTATTTGTGCACTCCAAGCAATAATTGTGTAAAAATAGTAGAAGTCGTGGAACATTATTCACATGCATAATTGTGTAATTTTACATAAACTTATGTGCAAATTTACACAACGCCGACGTCTATATTTTTTATGCATCATTTTAAGTAAAATTACACACTTTTTATAATAATTGTATCAAATTCCACAACTATATGTTGTATAAACAATATGTTTAATAAAAAATATGTAAATTTACTTTTACGTATACGTAATAATACTAATGTTATGTAATGCGATTTCACATTTGTTACTGTTTACTTTTAACAATATTATTATTGTTTATGGAAGCAGGAAAACCCAAAATGGAAATTTAAGAAAATATAGCGTTCAAGTAAAGTTATTAGTAAATATCTGCGAGTGTTGATACCCACATGGAAAAAATGTGAAAAGTCTGTTTCCTTGAAGTTTTGTTCCAGAATTTACCATTGGATTATTATTTTATATTATTAAAATGTTTTGAAGGGTTTACTTTAAGTGTAATTTGCACATTATTCGAACCTATCGATGAGATGTGGTTGATTAGTTAGGTATTGTAATTTATTCCAAATCTACAAAGGTCTTTAGGATATTAAGAAGATTCACACTATTGTTTCTTATAAAAGTCACCTAAAATAATCTAGGAAATGCGTTAAGTACTCTGACATTATTATACTGCTGTTGAAACTAAAAGTTTTCGTATAAAAGATACAAAACAAAAAGTTTGTGTAATGTTCTTAAAATTACATTACAGTATGGGAATGAATTTTACCTGAGGCTAATGTAGTTATGACAATTAATGTTGAAATAATAGTCACGTTGCAACAGTCTACGCGTTCGCTATTAAGTTAAGTAGATTTATGTCAGTTAGTGATTACATTACATATTGCAATTTACACACTTTAACTACTAATTTTTAGAAGATGAAATATTATTATAAGTTACAGTTGTAACTAGTTCGACATTAACTACTGTTGAAATTTTTCATTTTTGAGCGTAGGTATTGCACCAAATAAGATGAAATAAAAAATGCATTTATAAATTATTTAATTTTATAAAACAATAACGACAAGAACGGAAGTTTGAAAGCAGTGAAGTAATATAAAATTACGTCTTGTTTTTATTTGATGTCGAGAGGTAGAGAGCAGGGTACAGTTGCTTCCGGCAACCTGCTGTTGCTTTTCACGTCAAAAGAAAACTTTTCCGACTTTAGACTGCATACATAATGTTTTAAACATTAGTTCTACTTGAAATAAAAGTTAACTTTTTTAGAAAAGAAAGTGTTTGTGTAAAATATTCAACTTTTAAACTCAAAATAGATTGATTTTTTAAAGTTAAATACAAATTTATTCTTAGATAATAACGTTGTTCACTACATTTTATTTTACCAAGTAGATAATGTATAGAATAAAAAGTTATGTAGAAGCGTAAAGAAGAAAAAAAAAACAATTTTAGAACAATTTGAAATTTTATGGGGTTTGAGGTATTATTGCACACAAAAATCCTTCAAGTTACCAACGGAAAACTTTCAGTTAAAAGTACTCCAAAGATCAGTATTGGGACCATTTTATTTACATTAATGATTTATTCTTCAACCTGTCACCCCTAAAGCATGCATTTTTTTGAACTTCTGAAAAAATGGAAGAGAAAATTAAGGAAAAAGAAGAAATATGTGCTGCATGAAAAATGAGTCGTGAAGAATCTGAAGAAATCTTGAAATGATATGATATTGAGAAGAATTTCTAAAGCGTTAAAAGATGAAAATTAAATGTTGGAAGATGTTTGTGACCAGGTGAAAAATTGTGCCTTGACAAACTCAGTTCTAGTCTACAAGAAAATTGTAGAAAGTTAGCAGCAAACAAACATACTAAAGTACAAGTTCTGGAAATATTGGGAAATACCTAAATAAACGTAAAGTTAATGCGAATAATCCAGAAGTCTGAGGGAGAAATTGAAACTGACCAAATTTTTAAAACCTCAGAATAGAAAAAATAATATCAAAATGGAGATAAAGAGATCAAAATGGAAAGGAACAGATTTAAATATAAGCAAGAAAATTAACAGATGGAGCAACAAAATTTCGAATTGAAAATTCAATCTCACTGAAAAAATGAAAATATATATGAAATTTGGACAAGAAAATTTGAAATTCTGAAGCAAACCAATCAGAAGAAAAGAAAAGTTTACCGTAAAATGGGGTGAATCACAACAGGCAGGTGAATCACAACAAAAATTTGGGAAGGCACAAATAATTTATCTGTACCGCAACATTGAATATTTGAGGAATCTGTTATGTCAATAACATATTGTTATTCAATATTAATCAATATTATTAATATTATATCAAATTTTGAATAACAGAAGAAAATGAAAAACTGGTAATTTTTTTAAAGTAAAAAAATACTTAAAAAATACTCAAAATACGTAAAAAATACTTAGTGAGCAAGAGAAAACTGTTAGTTAAATTTTCATAGGAAATTATTAATTTTGAGACCCGCTCCCCTACGGAGAGTGTGTTTTATGTTTAGTGTAATCCTGAGGATTACATTCAGGATGTTGTGTTTGAGAACTTCCAATTTTGACGTGATTATAACATTTTATGTTAATTTCTTTTAAATGTCGAATTTTTCTTTCTTTATTGTCACATTCGATTTGCTAAAACGGACACTAATTAATTGGTTTTTGTTTTATTTGAAGATGTAGAGCAACAGTGTATTATTTTTGTTAGTGCTACTATGGACAGTATTAACAAATAAATTTAACTTTTGGGTTAGGATAACCTAAATAATAGTTTTAATATATGGTAATAAACAATTTTGTGATTTTGAAGTTTAAAATGAAATTTAAAAAAATTAAAATTCGATTTGTGTAGTTTTATCTTACAACTGTGTTAAAAATAGATCAATTTCAGTAGATGCAAAAACGGTAAAGTATTTTGATATAATGAAATATATGAGATTGAGTACCTGTTCAAAAGTTTTAATCAAATTCTCATAACTGCCAATTTTAATATTATCGTACTTGGCCGTAGCTACTTTTTTAGTAATATATCAAAAGATGATATTATTCAAGAAACTGTAGCTTAAGTTGAACCTTTAACGGTAGAAAGTTTCCACCGCTAAAGATGATATATCGGTTTTTAAAAGAAATTTTTACACCTTTTCTACACACCGAGTTATTTGTATTAATTTTTTTTTTAAATTTGAAGTTGTATTGTTTCTTGAAACAACAAGTTTATTGATTTTGTTTTACAAAATGGACAATAAGAAACAAATTAAAAGGAAAGTCCATATTCAGTTTTTAGGTAGGTAATAATTTATTGAGATATATAATCAACTTGTCAAAAATCCATTTTTTTGTGATATAATAAAGTCGTCAACTAACGCTTAACTAATTTGAATATATTAAAAAATTAATAATAGTAATAAGGTGAGCCATAAATTTAACGTATGATGTTTGCTATCGTAAATGTGGGCAATTAGAAGTTATATAGCTTCATTCAGTTTTTGGAAATTGGTGGAATTACGGAACAAGGCTGAATTAAACTGAACTATTATTTACCAGTGGTCGACATGTTGTGCATATATTTTTAACAGTTCAAGCTGTAAGTGGTTTTCATTAATATCCAACATCTGAGTGGTGAGTGAGCACGCATATTCAACGAAGCCTATTTCATAAACCCTCTCAGGACCCAATTCAACATCAGCAAATAGTTCTATTTGTCTTCGAAAAGAGCATTTGCAATACATTTTCAGAATTAATTAGAATGAGAGTCTATTAGTGGTTAGGAAGTATTGCATTTTAGGACTTTATATTAATCCCGGTCTTTACATAAACAATTAAGCTACATCTACAATAGAAAATTTATTTCACCTTCCAGTTTCGATAAATTAAAAACGATTTAAATCCTAAGTAGTATTAAATTTTTTTTAAAATTATTACTCTCCAATTTCCTGAGGCCAGCCTACGGTACATTATTTCAAAATTCGATTGAGAGAAAAATTTTAGATTATTCTATGTATTTTTAACTTCGAATTTTGATATCTTATTTAAATTTATATTTAAATTAAAATTTGATTAACACAAAATTTAGAATAAACAATGATTTTCCAAAAAAGCACAAAGCAAGAAAAATTATTTAAAATAAAAATAACATTTCACAATTTCTATTCGAAATATAAATAAAATCGGAGTAAGACAACTTAAGATGAGCTTCATCCTTTTTGCATTTTGAAATTTTTAAATCGATTGTTAATGTAACAGACGCCGTCATGCGTATGATTTTAACGTGTTATTTCTCTTGTGGTCGTCTAAAGCGCATTTTTATTCATTGCGTATTTTATAAAAAGCTGTCGAATATTAGGCACAATGAAGGGAAGTCAAAAAAATTGGTTGGAGAGCCTGAGGGATTGACTGAAATGTTAATTTGAAAATTCTAAAAGAATATGTAATCAAGAAAATGTAACAAAACCAAACAGATGACAATTTTTGAATATTATGTGTTTATTAACATGACTGATATGCTTTAAAGATTGATTTGATATATAGATTAATACTTCACGATTACCAAAGTAATTGATAAATTCTATCGTATGTAAATTTAAATATTTGTTTTAAGTTGCAAATGTTTTATTTTATCATTGGACTAATGGTAGCAAACAAACTAATGGTAGCGTCATCTGCATCTCGATATACTTGATCATGACTGCCCAATAATATCAAATTTTCGCAATGCTTCGTTAAGGAAACCACAATGTGAGATTCAGAAACAGTGCAAGCTTCCTCCGCCACCACTATTCGACATTTGAGGGACTGTAAGGTCGCTTGGGAACGTGCGAATCCGGTGAAGGTCATTCTTAATACAAATGCCTCTTTCATTAATTCTAAATCCAGCATGCTTCGAAATTCGAAAATTTTCCGATACAATTCTCGATGTTTGTATTGCAGTTCAAGCAACTTTTCCTCTAGAAAATCCTTATATAAATTTATCAAGTAAAAGTAAAACTTCCAACGATCGTTGGGGTCCATGTTTTCCGGTGATTGGTAATCCACATTTATTGGTTTTGACATCGAACCCCTGAGGCTCATCTTGGTCTAAACATTTTTATTATTATTACCATGCAATCAATTGTTACCATGAAAACTTACCTTGAAATATTGATAATTGGTCCACAAAGACTTGAGCTGTGTTTCCAATTCATTTTGATTAGAACTGCCGGTTTCCATTTTTTGCAGTTGGTTTTTAATTTGTACGATTTTAATCCATACATGGGATTTTGACCATAAAATTGTTTGCCCTGGATCATCCGAAATATTTTGTTGCTCTTCAAATGTAGCAATTTCTTCCTTACTAATACCAACCTGTTTCTGTTCTTCTGTTATGTTCTTTAGAATTTCTGAAATCTATCACTTACATTAGTTAATTAATATGAAACAAAAAGGAGAAAAAAAATTTTAAACTAAGAAAAAAATTCTAAAAATATTCTGCAAAATACGCAAATTATATTACCTCTAAAGAGTGAAGATCTTGATTTTGTTCATCAAATAACCAGGCGAGAAGGTCAGCGTTGGAAGCGCGGAAAAACCAGCTCGTCTTAATATTTTCATCAATGCCTTCAAAATTCGAAAAATTTATTATTATATTATCAATGTTGGTCGCGTTCGAGCATTACGGAGCCGGAGCAATCGGAGCAGAAAGTCGGGTCAGCATCAGTGCCATGTAACGGATTTTTGTTGAAACAATAAAATGTTGGAAAATATAACCTTAAATTTAAAAATTATTGACAATCTAAAAATGAATATGCAAGCAATTACGAACCCGAGCATACCCGAGTCATTCGAAGCAGAAAGTCGGGTCAGCATCAGTGCCCTCTAACCGATTTTTGTTGAAACAAATAATGTTGGAAGTAATATAATTCTAACATAAAAGAGCGGATAAAATAATTCAAATAAGTAGGTTTTAAAATTAAACGCAAGCGCACGAAACGCACCAATCTGTTTCAACAAAAATCCGTTATATGGCACTGATGCTGACCCGACTTTCTGCTCCGATTGCTCCGGCTCCGTAATGCTCGAACGCGACCATTATTGATCTGATTCAAGCATTCTTGATATTGTTTAAGTTGCTTTAACAACCCTCTCATTTTTCTATTCCATAGCAAAGGAACATGACGATTTGGGCGACTTCTTCTGGCACTCTTTAAAGTGAAGTTCTTCAACTTATCATTTTTACAACCACCAGTTCTAATAATTCTACTAGTGGTAGATATTAACCCTTCCAAACAATTATCCAAGGCTTGTTTCGACGAACAAACTATAAGGATCGGGGTGCCGTTATACCAAAGTTTTTGATTTTCTTCGTGCAAAAGTGTTTTGACGATCTGAAGGGCCAAGTAAGTTTTTCCGGTACTAGGAGCCCCTTGAATCATAACCAACTTTTGGCTTAAGGCTGCTCTGAAGGCGGAATATTGAGTGCAATGCAATTTGAGCTGATCGGCGGATGGCCAATTACTGCCAAATACATCCACCTTGCTACCTTGACCCAAACAAATTGGTTGGCATCATACCTTTCGAAGCGTATTCAAAGAGTCAAAATTAGTGACAAACTTTCCAAAGAGATTTTAGTTACATTTGGGATACCGCAGGGCTCTCATTCAGGACCGCTGCTATTTATACTGTACATGAACGACATTATAAACGTTTTTAAATATTATTTGTTTTTTCTTTATGCCGATGACCTCAAGATTTATAAAATAGTGAACAATATCTCCGATTGGTTAATGGTATGTGAGGATTTGAGAGCACTTGAATCATGGTGCAATTCGAATAAGTTGTTGTAGTGTAGATAAAAATTAATAAGTACATTATCAGTTGATTATTTAAATAAATGTTTTAAACTCTATATTATGTATTTCTCCATATCTCTGCGAAGATTAGGTGGGGAAGATCTGTTTACATCTAAAACACATAAACTTATTAGAATGAATGAATGATTAGAAGGGCATTGATTTTAAATAATCATTTTTAAATAAGTAAAAAGATCCATTTATTTGAAAGTTTATATGAAAGACCTTCTGATCAATCTTACTTCGCAATCTGACGCTTCACCAGCAATGAGTGAAGTAGGAGATATTCAACAGTTTGATATGGACGCCTTGAGAGTTCCCTTCAGAGAATGACCCCTCAATTCAACCCAAAGGTATGATCATATTAATTTATGATAACTAAAAAAAAGTAATTGTTAAGGTTTTCCCGAGCAAGTCTTAAATTAATTGCAGTACAGTAAAATCTCGATGATAGTAGAGTTTCCATAAATAAAAAAAAGTATCGTTTAGTATGGTGGACTGTACATCATTGAATATGTAAATAATAAATAGTGGTTTATACGAGCACCGTTAATGCAATATGTTTGATTTTCAATTTCATCTTTTTACACTTTCTTGTAACTTCTGAATTTAACCATTCTACGAATATATGGGAAATAGGCTATACTGCACTTCGATGTAAGTAGTACATTTTATGTATTATATGTATACTAGTATACATGCATAGATCCTACTATTTTGCTAGACTTATTACTGCATAATTTTTTCGTTTTATTTAAAATTTTATTTTTAATGCTTGATTTTCGAAAATGATGAATAAATTGAGAGTTTGTGTTGTAGTATTTAATTTGCATACATAATGAAAGTAAAATTAAAAATAAATATAAATGGATCAGAATAATGTATTAATAAAGCTGAGGTAATCAATCAGCAACGAATTGCAATAAAATAATTATTGTTGTTATTTGAAATTGAATGGCTGCTATCAAAAACCTAAACACGAATATACCACCGTTTGTGAGATTAATTTTAAACATTTTGTAACGCGTGCTGGTGATTAAGTACGGAGAGTTTTTCAATGCTTTCGAGAATAAAAGGTTTGCATGCTAAACCAAAAATGGTATATTTTTCTACTAAATTAAACCAATAATCGTCGATAAAATATATCGTTTTAGTAGCAACCGGCTTTACATATTTAAAAGTGTATTTTTAATTGTTAATTGGTACGATGTATTTTACACCGAGTAATTATTTCTGAAATTTAAAAAATAATGGCAAATGGAATTTAATTTACACCCAAGTTTTTTTTTTAATTGCGTCAGAAACAGGAGCATAATTATTCTGCAATTTAGTGTTAAACTGAAAAATGTAATCCTGGATTTTTATAAAAGTGTGAAACTAACACGTTGTTGAAATTTGACTAATAATGATACAATATTTTTGGTTTACTCTAGAAAATAATTATATTATGGGTATCTGCAGTCTTTGTTAATCTTTAAAATGTTAACACGATTATTATAAAAATTAAAATATTGAATTTTAACCTGAACGGTAAACGCTAATTAAAATTACAAGGCAGGATCATATTCTGTGTATATTGATATAATGTAAACATTTTGCTACAAAAAAGCTTATAGGTCTTGGCTACGAACTGAGCACTAAAATGTTTGTTAGGATAGCGCATAGCGACCGCATTGTAGGATCAATTAAGACAGCTCCGGTCCTCGATTATGCTAGCTCGCCCGGGGCTGCGTGAATAGCCAAATGCAATTACGAGAGCTTTGGCGGTGTTTGTGTAGAGGCCGAGTGCTTCGTCCTCAATTCACTGGTTCTGGTGTACTGTAACTTTCCTATCCTATACCGGATTAATCCCAGATTATTGTGCAGATTAAGGTATATATATTCAAACTGGTATTGATACCACAGCAGCGAAGTTCTTTAAAAACTATTTTATTTTAATGCAATTATTACGGAACATTTGGACAAATAATCCAATTGTTTATATGTATTTGATTATTTAAATTGAACTTTAAAACTCTCCTAAAAGCAGTTTTCGTTATCTAATAGTACACATTTTGTAAGATAAAAGATGTCAAAATACAAACCAGTTTTTTTAAATCATAAAGTCAATTTGTTGCTTTAGTTTTGCACGATAAGAAAAAAGAACTGATTTATCAGGTATTTAATATTTTTTCCAATACCTCAGGGTGGTAGTTGATAACATGATCTTATGTGTATTTTTAGGATCCTATTTTGTTTAACATCGGCCGTAGGCACCATTTTGTGTACCGTTTTCCATACATATACAATAAGTAATGCATAAACAAGCCAGAAACACTTATGTTCCAACAAATATGGTCAGAGGTTGTGTACAAGAATTCAACTTCAAACTCCCATGCTTCTACGCAAAAGATTCTGCCTAGATTGTTGAATGCGGTCGCGTTAACGAAGTAACGGTTGTTATGGAAACCTATTATTAATTATACCGGGTGACCGGCCGCCGATGTGAATATAGGAAATTAACATGGGAAATTAATTTTTCTCTAATTCCTGCTTCCCATCATAACGGATAAGAATGAAAAGAGTATCAATTTAAAGAGATTTTTATGCTGATTCAGAAGATGCCCAATACTTGATATTTTGTTTTTTAATTACTGTTAAAAACACAAATAAAATGCAAAATAGCGTAATTAAAAAAAATGTAGTTGTCTTGTTTGAATTTTATTGCAATTGTTTTTCCTTCAAAATGGGAAATGAGTCCGAATACGAATATAATATTATGTTAATGCTGTTACTATTAAGCAGTTTTTTATTATTAGCAAATTTCTTTGAATTTGAAAACACTCCACCCAAAATCTAACAGTTTCTATTAATGATTAAATAAAAATTGTATTTTGAAATTGATTTAAATTTAATTAAACTTTTCTAGTACCATTGTTGTTTTTTTATAGTTTTCACACAATCACCTGCATAGGAAGCTCCACTTTAGCCCTACTCCCGACGTTGCATGTAAAGGCTTCTCGCGTCCTTTAGATAAATGGGTACCATATATTTGTGCACGCAATAGAGGATTTTATAAAAATAATAAATAAACAACGACTGTAATTCGTCGATATGAAATTTCCACTGCAATTGATGTAATAAATTGTTATTCGTTTGTGAAATTGCTACTGGTAAAGAAAACTGATAGTTTGATATGTTGGACAGGATGACAGGAAAACAAAACTTAGAGTTCCGTAAGAGGTTCATGTTAACTTTTACTTTCATAACTTTGTGATTGATTAATAATTGAGATCATTTTGTTAAGTAAATTTGTTATTCAAAATTAGATGTAACTAAATTAAATTAACAAAATTTAAAAAACAGAATAATTCTAACCCTAATACTGCACCGTGATGCATTTACAATTTTTACATTATCTGTTTGTTCCATTGAAATTAGTAATTTTGTGACCTAGTTTTATATATGATTTTTAAATATGAATCTACTGGTCAATTATTATTTCTCAAAGCGGTGATTGATTAAACATATAATTACGTTGCTATGTAGACATAGTTGTCATATATTATTTTATCAGCCGCTGCCAGCGGCAGCAAAAACGCATTTTTGTGCAACAAATGTAATAATTTAAATAACTGATAAGTTTCTTTGACGTCGTAACAAATTTTAATTTATTTTCAAGGTTTGAAGAGATAACAACATAAGTATTCTTTACTAAGAAATTTTTAAATAAATTGTTGGTGAAAACGGGCATAACATTCCAAAAAAAAAAAAAATAAGTTTCTTTGACGTCTTAACAAATTTTAATTTATTTTCAAGGTTTGAAGAGATAACAACATAATTATTTATCTGTGCATAATTATAATTTGTTTATTTTAAAAATGTATCGCGTTTTTAAATTTGAAATTGTTGCTGTGCAGGCTACTAAAAAAAGTTGTTTAAATATTAAATAGCAATTTTGTGTTCATCTATTCTTTTCATAAAAACTTTCAGTATTTCTTTCTTTTTTCCTTAACACCTTAAAATTATTATAAATAGTTGTGTAGTATGAGCATTTATTTCTTAATTAAAAAGTGCGATTAAATATTTTTAATTAACTAACTTTATGAATATTCATTTATTTTAATTTATCGTTGTTAAGCCATTTCAAAACTTTTAATGTAAACTGGCTTAATTAAATTTAGTTGTATATTTTTTAAATGAACAGGCAAATACAAAAAATAAATTAACCTGTTGCTTGTAATCTCAAACGCATTGGTTTTTTTTCAAAAGTTTACATAAGTTGGTAATGAAATTAAGTTTAGCTATATACAATTAAAGAAAGTAATAATTGTATCAAAATTTTACAAACTTATGAACTAAGACCATTTGGGTAATATAAATACCAAAATACTTGTAAGCTGAAAAGTGCAAAATAAAATATTATGTACTTAAATAAATACATAATATTATGTACTACATTCAAACATTTGCTTTATTTCGTTCAGCTTTTTTCCTTTTTTTTTAATTATTTAAGTTCATAAATAAGATAAGAAATTTACCGTAACCTAAAAGTTACATTTTGGATTCAAAATGCGTCTTTCCAAGAAAGGTATTAATCATTTTTACATAATATGCACTTGAAGTACAGAAATTCCAATATCAGGAAAGTTGTGATCTATAATGCAGTGCACTTACATTGCTTCGTTTTTCCATTTCTCTAGGGATATTCTGTTATCGTCAGGATAGCTTCCGTCGGCTAACCTGGTTGTACATGTCCTCAATACACCAATCAGGTTGCGGTGGCGTAGTTCTACGTGATCCGTGTATTCCTATACGAACAAGTGCAATGAAATTATATTTGTTGCTGTATCAAATAAACAGTTTTCTATCGGTGTTGTTTGTTTTCCTGAAACAACTCTATTTAACTTTATTTAATAATATTATTTCGCCATTGTTTAGAATGTCGATCGTTTCCAATTTAACAATAAAACTAATAATATTATAGTAGTATTTACTTTCCCTTTACCATTGCATTTCTTAATACTATATCTTTATCAGAGTTAAACAAAAATAGCACAGATAAATATTACCACACTGCTCACAATGGAAAAATAAACTCAAATTATTATTACTAGAAGGTACGATAATATTGATAAATAATCAAAGGAATTATATAAGTATAACCTATTACTACTAGGTACAGTTTATGCAAAGTATTTTAAGGTTTATAAAATCAATTAGCTTAAGTTTAATTAGAAGGTTTTTGTAAAATAAAATCAAATCAAATAATAATTATAGGAAAATTACATTCCTTAATATTTATAGGAAATATTTTAGTAAATTAACTAAGATTAACACAATAAATTAATAGGTAATACAGATTAATATGTGTACAGACCCTGATTTATTTACGCTCTTATTTAATTTGATTTTTTTAAAATTTATATTACATCGGAAGTGCGTAACTCATCAGGCTTATTTATAAATTCGGTATCATTCAATTAAAACTTCCGGTAACTTATATAAATATTTTACCTAGTCTGACAAAATGTCTATTTATATCTATAAACTTGAGATTAAAAATATATCAGATCTAACTTGATTGAGATATTCATGCTTCAAGAGGCCGCAGGTAGTAAAATGAAAGATAATAGGCAATAACCATGGAAATGTGGCTGAAATACGTGACTTTCCCTACAGAATTGGTGATTCCATTAAAAAAAGAAGCAGCCGTATTTTGTTGCTTACTTGCGGTATGAAATTTAACCGTGACTGAAACATTTCCCTAGAAGCTTTGAACAAGCTCGTTTACTGAATTTTCAATTTAAGTATTTTTGTTGACTTTGTAACTGAAAGTTTGAGAGTTAGGTGTAAAAAAAAGTTAAGCAAATTAACTTTCAAATAAGTTATATTATATTGAATATTCAATTTGTTTTCATCTTAAATGGTAATTTAATTTATGCTCTAAAATAAAAAAGTCACAGAAGTTTTTTGTTATTCTTTTTAATTTAATTAATTTAAATTGCTGGATTTGGCAACGACAAATTAATCTATCGTCTTTGTGGTTTACGGAACCATGTTCTCTATTACGCTTATTTTATTATCCTGGCTAAAATTCAAATATCAAGTTTTCAAATAGTTTATGGTATTTTCTTTTGCAAAATATTTAATTGTATCCGTTTACATAATTCCATACACTAAATTTAATGAAATTAAAATACTATGTGATTTTAACCAAAAACAATTTGCAATTAAATGCGAATAGTTTCAAACAGTACGAACAAGTTATTTAATCTCGTTGGTGTTTCAAGAAGTAAAATTAGAAATGGAAACTAAAGAGAAGACTAAAGTAACTGAAACTTCTAAACACAATAGTCAAATGATATTGCGAAAGTTGAATTAAATTGCTAGTTTCACAGAATAGTACCGTTCTGGTAAAATAAGAAATTGGGTGCAACATAATTAATTATAATATAGAAATGGAAGATTTTGTTGTATAGTATACAAAATCTATAATATTAATATAGTACTTAAATTTAAAAATTCTAATACCCTACAATGTGGGTTTAACTTACAACCCGGTGTTTATTTAGAGGTATATACAATTTTAATATGAAATAAAACAAATAAAAGTTGCGGTAAGGTCATGGTATTGGAAAGATAATTTTATACTATTAGCTTTTAAATATTATGTTTTCGGGCTTTTCGACCACTTCTTCGAGCATCTGGGGTCGTATATCTGTAATAACACGGCGAATGTTTGGTTCCAAGATGTCCATCGTCTCTGGTTTATTGGCGTAGATTAGCGACTTCACATTATATAATATCCATAGAACATAATCCATAGGTGTTATTGTCACAACTAAAATCTCAATAATCAACCAAAATAATTTAACTTTGTTAATTAGGGTAAGTCCGGGATAGTTGGCCATAGTTTTTATTTTGGCGAATAAAACAATCATGAACAGACAAAATGATGTTTTCTTTATTTTAATGGAAACTTTAAACATTTAACAACTTATAACTATTGATAAATATAACAAAACTTACTTCATAGAAGTACCAAAAAAATTTAAAAAAAGTGCTTTTGGCCATCTCTCCCAAAGTGTGCCGGAGAGATGGCCATGTTAACTTAAACCAATAATTTCAACTCTTTTTACTGTTTCCTATCCAATTTAACTTACTGTAGCAATAATTGTTACTTTGGCCACAAGTGTGCCGCTTATGCCTGATGGTCTAAAGGCAGCTCGCTTTGTGTTTTTCACACTAAGTTCTGAGAACGTGGGATGTTCGTGGATTCTGATTTCAAACGGCCTTATGCTCGTTTGTCTTACCTTAAAAGGACCTCGTATCAACAACTGGAAAATGAAGTGCTCAACGGGCGCCAGATTTAAATAAAACACTCAGTAGGAGAAAAATGGTGATTTATTGTAAACCGAAGAAAGATATGAAAAAGATGGCTTGTTTACGTATTCTCCAACCAATTACAATCAATTATACAATAATTAATTGACCTCGAAGGCCACAAACAAAAATGGTTAGCTGAAGGCTTGGAAAAACAGCAGCAATTAGCAGCTACTGTAATCACCCCGAATGTCAATACAATTGCCTACTTTAAGCGGAAGCGCAAAGCTTCAAAATATGCCAGATGATACAAACGCTCGCAATAAAGCCAAACACACAGCACATGCAATAATTACTTGAAATGTGTACTTACCGCTGCTTATCAAATTGACCAATTGTTACAAAGGTAACAATCTTGACCCTTAACTCGATCGAACTAATCCTCGACGAGAGCTCCCTTCGAAGACGTCGGTCGGCTGTCAAAGAAATAACGCAAAGCACTAAAAACAGGTAAACACAAATCAAGCAATGTAACATGCACCTTAGCTCAGCTCCAGCGTCTATCTGAATGCAAAAATACTAAGCTGGCAAGCAAATAATATTAACGCTCTAAGCAACTTCAAGCAACTACCAATTACTGTGACTGATAAGCAAAATTACATTAATAGCAAAAAAAGCGATTAACAAAAACAAATAAACGGCGGATTCCCACGCAGGTGTCGATGGAACAGCTGATTTAATACTATCGGCAGCGCACACGGGTTGGATGGAGAGATACCCTGATACTACCAGATATTGACTACTTCCAGATGTTATGGAGAGTTGTAATCATTTTGGATACCCAAATTTTGAATACTTAGTAAATGTATCCATATACCACCAAGGAAACACGTATAAATTTGCCGCTATTCGAATGCTGATAAGAAATTATCTTTCTTGCACTCCAGATATCAAATGCAACTTGTACACTTCCAGAACCTCGCAAAAACTTGAAATTGGCACTGAGACGGGACAAAACTGAATCCACCGCCTAAACTAAGTAATGATACTATGGTGTGAATAACTTTTGGGCGTCAAACAAACGTTGGGTTAATAAAAATCGTTATCAAAAATGGACGACCCAAAACTTCGCAGCTTACACCAGACGCCATTTCTCGCGAGTCCCCTCTTTTCTATAGATGGCACGGCTCTATCATTGTTAATGAAGTACAGGGTGAACGGAAAGTTAGTATAACACTAAAATTACTATAGTATAGCAATTATAATGCTACATTACCACGCCTCTGATATAAATTGGAATATGTGGTACAAGTTTCATGAAGCCAGAAATGACACCGATTACAACGAATCCAATCTAGTTTTTGTTTTGCTTGGTTCTAGTCTAAAGCTTGAATTACATTATACTTTTTTCGTCTAGATTTCTCGAATAGAAATATGCAGCCCGTCCGAGTTTTCGTTCGGGTCGGTCCGAGTTCGGGAGTGCCAACATCCCTATTGGCGTAGTATAGGTAAGAGGTCCGTGAAAGGTAGTCCCTTTTGGCGCCATCTATACTAAAGCAAATGAAATAAAAACTCGAAACAAAATCGAACGAGAATCTAGACGAAAAAAGTCGAAAAAAGTATAATGTAATTCAAGCTTTAATAACAAATAATAAAATAACGAAAGTTATAATAAATAATAATAATAATATTATTTAAATAAAATTAAAAATTAAATAAAATTATAATTAAAAAAAATTACGAATAAAAATTACGAAATTATGAGTATGGCCATCTCTCCCAATTTTATGAGAGAGATGTTTAAATTAATTATTATAGTTTGAAAAATGTTGTTAATTTAGAATTTTAGGTGAGAAGTTCTCACAATGATTCAAATATTGACCTCTGCAAAGCTGTTACGTAAAACATACACCACTTATAATTAGAACGCAATATCTGAAAATTAACTAAAACTATTCACTAAATTTTTTTAGCCGATTGCAATTTCATTATCTTTAAACAGAATTTTATCAAGTTGCGACAATTTAAGGTAACATTCCATCATAACTGAATACAAAAATTGGCCTGGTATCGCAATCTATTGGTATTTCTAAAAACTACTGACTATGGCCATCTCTTCCGTATGGCCATCTATCCCGGAATTACCTGAAAACAATATTGAATGTGAACATAAAAATTATGATTCATACAAGGAATATTTCCTCAAGGAAACGAATGACTCACTTAAGCGAATAAATATCGGATTTCATATGAGGAAATCAAGAACGGAAACTGAGTTAAATGAGCTATGTAACAAAGGGAAGTAGTTATAAAAAAGGAGGCCAGTCAAATCTTATATAAACCCTAAGAATTATCAGAAAAAAAGAGGCGAGATTCGAGAGCTATTAACGCCACATCAACCTCAAGACGCTGCACCAAGCCCAAGAAGCTGTTGCATCAAGCAGCACCCTGATAATGTATCATTAATTTATAAAGAACAACACCCCGAACTATCAAAGAGTAATTTGTACCAAGCATTAATTGCGACATTTAATCGAGCGGTTTAATCATACAATCTTGAATGTAAATCCACAGGTCCATTATACGAAATTATGCCCTCATCAAATGTTTCTATCAATAAATCGATTGATACGTGCGTTGTATGGCATGTTGCGTCGTATTATTGAAACCACAGCTTTTCCATATTAATATCATTCAATTCTGGAACGAAAAATTCGATAATCATGGCTCTATACCTAATGATCTCAAAGCCTATTACATGATGAACACTTGCATGATTTACATTTTACTAACGCATGCGCAGACTAAAGAAGTATTATAGAAAATTAGTGTTTTAACATTACATTTGGTACTTTTTTCAGGTAACAATTTCGGTTTTACATCAGTGCTCTCGGGTTCATTGAGATATTCCATGACGCTTCATGTATTTAGCTCCCGAGCAGACAGTAAAATGGAATTCACTGATGCTGTGTTTCCTTAAAGTTGCAAGAAAAAGTTTAGTGACACTGTTTTAGGATGCGCATTTTTATTTACTTAGTTTGCAAAGGTTTTAATCAAAAGTCTGCTTGAAATTGTTTCAGGAAGCTTCGTGGGATTAAAAACTTTTCACTCTACCACCACCACTTTCATAATTAGAAAAATTCGGGAAGATGTAGCATCAATAAAGGATGAATTGAGAAGGACGATTAAATAATTCTTTTCTGATTTTTAAAAGAATTTTATTTTTGTACCAATTTAAATAAAATAATAATCAAATCTTCGCAATTTTTGTGTCTGATATGGGGTAGGCTTTCTGACTTGCGATTTTTATAGTTATAATTTGTTACTATTTTCTAAACATGTACTTTTTTAAAGAGATCTCATAATACAGATTTCTGGATATAAATTACATAAAGAATGGTTTTAAAAGTGCACGTCGCTTTTCTTATGAAATTCCGCATCCGCAGTTCAAGGTTGATTATTGAAATTGCATTTATATTAATGTACGAACACACAGAAAGCAGGTTGCAGGTTTCAAGTTGCATGTACCAAAAATCTTCAATGTTATTATTACTAACAGAAACAGGCAATCTGACAAATATTTAAATGCAAAGATCGACGTTGGTCAGTCGACGCATCAAACCTGCTTTGTTTATGTTCGAATCTTTAGACTATTTAAGTTTGTATGCAATCTCTTGAAGGTTCTTTTGTTGCATAAGTAAACAACACCAAAAAAAATTATATCGTATAACCACGCCAAATTATATTTCCACTTTTAACTTCAACTATTGGGCTTTTTATAATAGTCGGTAAAACGAATTTAAATTAATATCTGTTAGTTTGAATAACTTTCTAAACAGATGTATTTAAATTTAATTTTATAATTATTCTATGTTAATTAAATCACAACAAAGTGTTTAGATACCAAAATAAACTCAATTAGTAGCAATTTTGAAAATAGTTATATGTAACCTTTAAGCCTCACATTCGACTGCGTATCTCAATTAGACAAACACTTGGAGAAAATTAGAATATAATTCCTTTCTCGTTTATTTGGCTCTTAGTCTGAGTTAAAACATTTATATTAAGGCGCGATTATAAACCATTTCTGGAAATGCGAGCTTGTGTTTCAGAGTTTTGCCATTATAATTCCGAAACAGTGCACTTTCTGCCGAGTTAACAAAGTGCAAAGTTATACGCAATCAGACCCGGATCTTCATGTCGCTGCAGTGGCTAAAAGTAAACTCTTGTTCGCCCTCGCTTTCTACTTTGGCTTCATGAAACCTCAATTAATTTCAAGCATTTTTACTCTCATTATTGTTGTATAATAGGTCTTCTTTAATTTAACAAAGTTAGCACTTTTGATAAAAGAAAGCGAAGTTTTAGTAATTAATTATATAATAAACAAATTTACTAACTTTTGTCTTTGTCTCCGAGTTCTATTTACTAATTTTTCTTTATTATTTATTTAATAAGCTCGGTTTGTATTTGAGAGTAATGCATCTTCTAGAATTTAGATGGATAAAACATTATATCTGCAGGTGTTTCATTATGGACAAGTAAATGTGTCGCAATTCACAGTAGTCATTAAATTTAGTTTCAAAAAAACTTTCACCTTATATTTTTTATATTTCGTTTTACCTCTGTAAATTGCTCTAATTTTTTAAGATTTTCTGTCGGAGTTAGTGCCATTGTAGATTACACTAACTGGAATTCTACCAACTACAAGTACTATATTGATCAAATTTAAACATTTAAATGTAAATTTAGTTAGCAATTTGTCGAGTTGTTTTTCATTATGTCCTTTCGGTAAATATGCATGAGCTTTGTTAGCGTGGTATCTTAATTTTTTTATGTTTTTAATTACAGCATAAAGGAACTAGAGCACTCTAATATATAAAACAAAAATAAATTTTTGTAAAATACCCTGGTAGAATATTTAAATTGTGTTATAAGAATAGCCTAACGTTTACTTCATTATACATTCAGTGTTTTAATTAGATTCAACCGCACTGAAGCAACCGCCCAGATTACTTTAAGAACATTAAAGAAGACGTTACCGCTAATAGGAGTCAAGCAGTGAAACCTACTGGGCAAAAGAAAAACTACCATTGTCTAATCGACCAAGTAGGGTGTAAATATTTAATTATTAATAAGAAAATTAGTTGGATATTTTTAGTTTGTACATTATTTGAGTCAATTTAGTCTAGCTCTAAAGAAAAACTCCGATAAATAAATAAATAATAAAACCAAGTGTTTTCCAAGACATTCTGACGTTTGAAGTATTTAAACATTCTTTGATAAATTTTGTCACTTTTGTTTCTTAGTACCCATTGGTGGACTCGTTTAATTAAATATTTGTTTTTGAGAACTGTAAAGCTAAGGGGACACAGCTAAGGGAGCTAAGCTGAGCTAAAAATATTTATTTTTCATAAGTATTTATAATATGGAAGTAAGTCACAGTATTGAAATAAATCTATTTCTGTTAATTTTTAATATTGAAAAATGAATCTCAGCTCTGACTCGCTTTAAGCTGACCGGTCACCAGATACTAAGTTAAACTAGAATTCCTTTTTTAACATACTTTTTTATTACTGAAGTAATCGGTTTTAAAATGAAGCAATAAATTAATTGTTTCCTTCACAAAAATAAAATCTAAATTTAGCTTGTCGTCAGGTGTCTTTGCAGCTTTATGGTCAACAAGAATTTAAACTGTGGTTGCTTTTAGTCCCTAACAAAACTTAAATTTTAATAATTACATAGTAATGTATCAATTTATTATACCTTTGTGAACTGAATTGCATGAATTCTAGAAGAACAGATACATACTTTCGCGAAACTAGAAACTATTCGTAGCAGGGAAGGAAAACACGTAGTAAAATCAAGCAAGTGAACTTATCTATTCCTACACAAACAAATTTTTATATATGGAACATGCTTGTTGAACTGCATAGATATTTCGTTTATATAATTCACGGCATTCATTGAACTTTTCTGCATTTATACCGTAACGAATGCATTGAAATCAAAATTCAAGAGTAATTTTCTAAATTTCTCTATAACTCAAATTCATTGAGGTGTTCAGTATTCGATTGAAATTTTGTAGTATCGCTGTAGAATACTGATCGAAGCTTTCAGTTTTAATCTGCAAGTCTATGGAGGTATCAATATTTTATAACACCAATTTAAAATAATATTCCTCGTTTCATTGGCAGTCACAGTTCAAAAGTTTCGAATTATTATTATTGAGGTAAGCTTAGTCAGTGGTGACTCGTTCTATTGCAACTAAAAATAGTTAAATTTTGCGAAAATTGAATACCAATTGAATCAAGAGCAATACAATTTTTCGTTCCGAAATACTTTTGTAAAATCTACCACGTTTTGTGAGTATTTTATAACATAATTTTCAAATTAATGCGAAATGATAATTTAACAAGTTTAGTAACGCTGAAGGAAAGTAATATGAAGGTTCTAGAAACTCGACTGTGAGGAAATATAAGCAAAATATCAGTTGAAATTTTAAAGAGCGTCATAACTGGATAATATTTTAAGAAAAATGATAAAAATAATCCGGACCCCGTTAGAGGCGACGCTGATCTGTTACATTTCTCTAAGGAATCGTAGTTGAAAGTCTCAAGCGACGGATTTCATTTACATCTGGAACAGATTTACATTCACGCCGACCTGGATCTTGAAATATTCAGCGAGTTTTTACATCTGGCGTTGGGCTAATGGGACTGGAGTAATGTCAATGAATGTTAACTACCGCTGGTGATTACTTTCTTCATTCTTATTAGTTATACTATAATGCTATTCAAACAATTTACTAACTTCACAAGTTTTATACAAACAGGGTCTTATAATCACCATGAAATTCAAATTAATACTTTTTAAACAAAATTATTATTACAAATTCTTGTTTTATAAAATTTTTAATGTGGCCAAATCCTTATGGCACGATGACATTACGTCATGCAGTTAGCTACTTTAACTGCGGTTACCGGTATTACATAACTTGCATTTTAAGTGCTACCCTTTTTATACCATGGACTACCTACGTCAAGAAATTTTATTACGTTCATAAAATTATTAATTATTATCCATACCAACAGCTTAGAATAACTAAAATATACACAAACATACATCAGAAACAAAATAATATAAATTTGTATACACTAATTAAAATTATTCAATGTAAACCATGAAAAAGCGATTTTGAATGTCGTTATATTCTTAAATGGATTTTGTTTGGATAATTAAAGTTCAACCCCACACCTCTTTACAGGCCTTCTGATAGAAAGTGTCGGCTAGCCTTATCTCCAGCGTCTAGAGCATGGATTCATGGATTCCTTACTCAGGTATTAACATATTTATTATAAATATTGTCAATAAAATAAGCACACGGTTGTGTTGTGGAAGCACTTTTCCGATAGGTCGTGAACACATGACATTACGACAGTACTAAATGTGTTGATGATAAACCTTCATTCGAATACCAAATACTTGCATTATTAGATATCACTAAATAAAATGCATGGGCCGTACTTAACAATAATGAAATGGGAAAGTAGTACCACATAACAAATAGCAAAAATTCGTTACAATTTCAGTTTCACCCCAATGTTCCAGAAGTCCGAGCTAAGAAATTTCGAGATGCTTCAGATCGATAAGCCCCCTTACCCGTTTCGCCGAACGGGCCCCACATGTAAGTTTCCCGGAGACCCTGCCACATGTACAACGTAAAAATATGGCTTTAATGGAAAATTTTCCCTGGAAAAATATTTACTCGAAAAAACCAACAAGAGATCCTAAAATGTATACTATAGGTAAATTTTTATCGCGATACCAAATCACATTTTAATTAAAACTGTAATTTCTGAGTTACTATAGTTTTCGTTGGGGGGTACTTGGAAACATAATTTCTATTTTATGTTTTGGTACAAAGAGGAGGCTGCTCTTTATTCAAATCT
Organism: Rhagonycha lutea; assembly: GCA_958510855.1. Taxonomy (NCBI): domain Eukaryota; kingdom Metazoa; phylum Arthropoda; class Insecta; order Coleoptera; family Cantharidae; genus Rhagonycha; species Rhagonycha lutea. The sequence continues at coordinate 11,620,549 of OY294040.1, read as the reverse complement.
ATAAAATCTGTCACAAATTTCTAAAATTTATTTCTGCAGCAAAAAAAAATAAGGTCTCACATATTATTCAAAAATTATCAAAACCCAAGTAACACAAAACCGTCAAAAATGTACATATTCGGTACATATTTTTTCGTGACGATATTGTGACTTTTTGCCCATTTTGTCATAACTAAAATGAATGCATCGTTTATGTTCATATAGGTTACATAAATTTTCGTAACGATTTCGTAACGTAACGGCATTGATTTTATGTACATATTCTGTACATATTTTTTCGTGACGATATTGTGACTTTTTGCCCATTTTGTCATTACTAAAATTTATGCATCGCTTATGTACATATAGGTTACATACATTTTCGTAACGTTTCGGCATTGATTTTTCTGTTACTGTGTTGGTGCATCGTTTATGTACAGATTATCTATTGATATTTTATTATTACTTTTAAAAAATTTTAAGGATAAAAAAAAATTTGATTTCTGTAATTTTTTATTTAGATGCGATATACTTTTTACAGCCAATTTATTTAACATAATAATTATTATTAAATTATCAGTTTTAATTTAATCCATTTGTTTGCCATGCGCCCTGTGTATCTGAAAAATATCGTTAAATAATTATACTTATGTACTTACTTGAAAAATCCAGCCGAGGTGGGGTTTGAACCTAGGTTACCTTGATTGTGTCAGCGTCGTAGGCGTCCAGTTAACCTTCAGACCTACCTAGAGGTTACTACTATACATTTTATACAATGCAATGTTTTGACAATTTTAAATTTTTTAATTTCGTAGTTTAAAATATCATTGTTAAATTAAAATAAATAAAATATTTTAAGTTTTCACATATGAAAATTATTAGTACCTATTTGAATTTAAAAAAAAATTGTTACGAAATGCAGAAAATGGAAAAACACGTGTGTCATAAATATTATATTAGTATTATTCATCAATGAATTAATATATTTTTAAATAATTCAATAAAAACGCGGTTAGTATAAAAACGAGGTGCCTAATCCGCACAAGATATGCAAATATTTTTTAGTTAATAAAATTTCAATGCATTTTAGATCATAATCGGTAAAGCGTCCACATCGTGTTACCGAAATTTGTTCCATTTATAAGAAAAACGTACAATCTTTTAATTATTATTACTTCAATATCATAATTATCAAATTATTTAAGTTAAAATTAGTATTATTCATCAATGAATTAATATATTTTTAAATAATTCAATAAAAACGCGGTTAGTATAAAAACGAGGTGCCTAATCCGCACACGATATGCAAATATTTTTTAGTTAATAAAATTTCAATGCATTTTAGATCATAATCGGTAAAGCGTCCACATCGTGTTACCGAAATTTGTTCCATTTATAAGAAAAACGTACAATCTTTTAATTATTATTACTTCAATATCATAATTATCAAATTATTTAAGTTAAAATTAGTATTATTCATCAATGAATTAATATATTGTAGTGATATTTCCTTGTTTAAGAGATCCAGATGGATTGGTAGACAGATAATTGGTAAATTTATGATTTAAGTTCAGTAGTCAGTCGATACGACTAATAAAAAATAAGATTTGCATCAAAAACAAAAACCATCCCATGTAACGATTAATTACACATGAGACACAATTTGAGTTTGTGTGTGAGATACAGAAATTTTGTAACACCCTGTGAGTGCTTTTTAAATTTGATAACAGCCGCGGTTTTCTGTAAAACATAAGGTTAAAGTGTTAATATCAGTTTGGTGCGCGAGCAATTAACAACGTTGTGTTGCCTGCTAGAAAGACCATTTTGGTTGCCAGCAACAAGATCCCCACCACAAAAGCAAATTTTGAATTTTGGAAAAGGAACGAGAGACACGGCAGTTCCCGGGTGAAGCTCGAGCAGAGAGGAGTTTCTTAGTGGCCTCCAAGCCGAGAGCAGTCTCTTGGTGAAACTCAAAGAGAGAGCGCGTGGAAGTCTCCACGAGAAGAAGGGACTCAACTGCGATTCTTTGGTACAAAAAGGCCAAAGCATTAATTTACTTAATTAAACCGAAGTAAATGAATTTACAAAATTCGAGTATTTGATAAAAGTTGTGTATCGTGAACGTGGCGAATCGGAAATCAACTTCACATTTGGTGACTTTTTTTGTATTTGGAATACTGGCAAACGTGTGAAGCATTCACAGCTTTGGACAGGTGGAAACAGCTGGCGGCTACTGGCACGAGTTTCGACGCATGCATCTGGCAACACACGGAGTTTAGTGGAATGTAACAAATGTGCGATAAGGTACAAAATTTATTTTTTATTTTTAATTAATCTAAATTATGAATCAATGAATTGTGTTGATTTTAGATTAATTAAAGGACTTTATTGATTTTAATGTTATAATTTGTTTACATGATTACACCTAATAATGAAATATCCAAATTTAGCTCCTAAATACAAGGATTTAAATGTGATTTGGATGCTTTAATTATTGCACAAAAATAACACATTGGTTTTAGACAAAATTGTTGTCCGAGTTAATTTGATGCAAATTTTTATTAATTCTTTATGCTACTTAATAAATTATGTCTACAACAAATTGCCCTCTTATTTAATCTACTTAATCCATTGACTCTGAGGAAGAGGAAAACTCTACTCCGATAAAACGTTAGCTTCGAGGGTCTTTCTTTTTTGGGGTGGTTATTCTTAAGGTAAGAATAATCATAACAATATTTTTAAATAATTCAATAAAAACGCGGTTAGTATAAAAACGAGGTGCCTAATCCGCACACGATATGCAAATATTTTTTAGTTAATAAAATTTCAATGCATTTTAGATCATAATCGGTAAAGCGTCCACATCGTGTTACCGAAATTTGTTCCATTTATAAGAAAAACGTACAATCTTTTAATTATTATTACTTCAATATCATAATTATTTATTATTAGTATCTAGTAATAAAAAAATTTCAAATATATTTAATGTTTTAATAAGATTTAAATAAATTTAAATATCATAAATAATTTTTATAATTAAAGTAAATTTATAAATTATAATATGCTGATATTGTAACTACTAATATGCATCAAATCGGTGAAGTGAAAATCGTACCCTGCAACTAATAAAATACCTGTACATATTGGACAATGAAATTATAGTAACAAAATTGTAATATTTTTACAGCACCGAAATGATACCATATAATCAAATATTATTTAGTTAATAAAATTTCAATGCTGATTCGTTACAGTAATTTGCTTCAAAAAAACGGTATGAAAATATATGCATTGAAACTGTACATAAATAGTACGGTGCAAATATGAACTAAAAGTTATGTGCCACTAAGGTACCATTTTGGTACATATTTTTCAGTTATGAAAAAATATGTACATATTCGTCATAAATCAATACTAAACTGGCACAAAACGGACATTGGTGTTACTTGGGAATGGACCAGATACACTGGAAATCCTCTTTCCTTTAAGTAAAACGTCTATTCAATGGTTTTACAAAGAATAAAGATTTAAGGGGACTGGCGCACTTCCTCTCGAGGTCGAGAAAATGCACCTATTTGTTATTTTTTTTCTGGAAAAGTGTATAAAATTATTGCACAACAATTATTTTTATTTAAAAGACCTTTATTTTAGAAATACAATGTAATTTTTTTGTACAAAAATATTAAATAAAAATAACCCATTTACAGCCGATGTTCGACAACCCTGTTTTTAAAAAGCATTTTGCGGTGAGCAAGATATTTCAAAAACTAGTGCACAAATCTATTTCAAATTTGGTATACTTGTTTTAGACATCAAAATCTAGTCCCTAACGTAGAGGATTTTTTATTTAAATCCGTATTTTTTATTTTATGGACGAAAAGTATCGCTTTTTTTTTTAACGAAAATCCATATTTTAACTTTGAACAGCTGCCATCTTGTCAAAATTCCATTTTTTGAAAAAATCTGTGTTAGTGACTAGATTTTGATGTCTAAAACAAGTATACCAAATTTGAAATAGATTTGTGCACTAGTTTTTGAAATATCTTGCTCACCGCAAAATGCTTTATAAAAAACAGGGTTGCCGAACATCGGCTGTAAATGGGTTATTTTTTAATATTTTTGTACAAAAAAATTACATTGTATTTCTAAAATAAAGGTCTTTTAAATAAAAATAATTATTGTGCAATAATTATATACACTTTTCCAGAAAAAAAATAACAAATAGCTGCATTTTCTCCTCCTAAGTGCGCCAGTCCCCTTAAATTTACATAATACGACAGCATTGCTTTTAATTTCAAATAATATTGAGTTTCAATTCAAGATAGTAGATAATAACAAGTATATGTTCGATTTGCTTGCCAATTTTGAATTTAGCAATCGACTAACCGGTTTTTCACCCACCAATATTTGGAACATTTTGAACCTCTGTACTTTCTGTATCAAGTATTACTTCTACCATTGATTATTAAGTGAAATAATTTTGCGCTTATAGTGTTTACGGAAGTTAAATCAAACTAAATTAGCGGTTTTTATAAAGGTGAGTCAACTTTTATTAGTTAACAAACAAAAACTTTCCAAATTTTGTGATCAATTTAAACATGATTATATAAATAATTATTGAATTATTGAATACGTTTGTTTCTATTTTCGGGGAATAGATAATAAGTAAACAAGTTTAGTTTCTTTGGATTTTCATTCTTAACTTTAAGAATTTCACAAACTGCATTCTGATACATAAAAATATCAATCAATTATGGTCATCGACACGTAATAAATACACCTGCTATTTTTTATTTAGTACGAAATTTATGCTTCATACGTACTTAATGATCAAGGTTTTGGACTCATAAATGAGGTCCTTTTCATTTTCTCTTTCCTCTCAGTTTTTTCATTTTCTTTTCTGTTGTCAAAAGTTTAGCTATTTATATTCAAAATCCACCAATAAAACCGATCAATTAAAATCTGAATCTCTCGAACATAATATCATAAACAATAAAACTACTGATTGATGTTTTAATTTTTATGTTTTCTTCAAATAAGTTTACCATATAAGTTGTTAAGCAACAAGTTTCTAAAAAAAGGTCCTTGACAGTATAATATGCATACGTTTACATAATATTTACTCATCATTATGTAATTTCTGATGAAGAGTGTATCTCGCACTTGAAAGTTTCAAATATAATATTAATTTTAAATTCATTAATTCGTAAATTATTAAAATATTCCTACTAATTTATTATCATGAACAAATTTAAATACATATAATAAATATGTTTATTTTCAATAGTTTAATCGCCAAAAACACTCGAAGGCTTCGATGGAAATATTATTAAATGTTAAAATCTGCTATTTAAATGTTTTTTTCAATACAGTTCTTGTGGTAACTTTAAATTCCGTATAAAAATGTGTAATTTTTTTGTACTTTATAAAATTTTTGTAGAGCCTACAATATTGCTATAATGTGATATAAAATTCTATTTATAGCTTTATCTTTATATTTTGTTACCAATCATTAATTCTTGATAAGGTGTTATGATAACACATTTTAACATTACATTTTTTAATATTCATATTATGAATTATTTTTTAGAATAATGAAAGTTCTCCATTTTCTTGCCTTTACTCTATTTTGTAATACGTTATGTGAAAGTTATCGTATTTTGGGAATTTTTCCGTTACCGGCTCACAGTCACATGGCAATGTTTGAAAAAGTTATGAAAAGTCTCGCAGAAGTGGGTCATACAGTTGACGTTGTAAGTCATTTTCCACAAGCGAAACCCATACCAAGGTAAGATAACAACCAATCAATAAATAATCGATTATTGGTTTTGAAGTGCAAATAATAACTTTGTACTTTTTAATAACAATAAAGTGTACAGACATTTACGAGAACTATGTCAATACAATATGTTAATATGGAGAAATTCCTAATAAAAATAATGAAAAATGTCATTTAGTTACTTTTCTTTTTATTTTATTTATTTTATTTTTATTTATTTCACGGATAAAAAAATTTTACAACTAAATACAAAGATATAAAAAATAAAAAAACATACATATACAAAAAGTAGATTATATTAAATCATAAGCACCAGTTGCAGCAATGTCCAAGTCATTCAACATCGTCTTGAAGTTGGCCAGAGGTTGGCTTAACAAATCGACGATTCCCTTGTCATTCAAACAGTTGGCAAAACGAGCCATTCGAGTAAAAGGGCTAAACAATCCATAGTTAGTAGAATGGTGTTTGATTACAAACATCCTCCTTGATCGTGTGAATCTTTCGGGTTCCCTAATATGTAGCTTATCCAATAGAATCCGGCAATCAATCCTACCACTAAAAAGCCCATGCAAGAATCAGCGACAAATCTCCTATCAACCAATGACTTTGTCCGACAAAATAAAAGGCACTCAGCATCAGAAAAATCGTCAGCCGAGAGCCCACGTTTGAAGTGCAGGTATTTAAAAAACTTGTGTTGAACCCGCTCAAGTTGTTTTATGGAAACTTGATAGTGCGGAGTCCAGACACACGACGCATACTCCAGATGAGACCTGACAAGAGTAAAGTACAGAAGCCTTACCGTATCAGCAGAGAAATGTACCGATTGACGCCGAATAAAACCGATCATACGAAAGGCTTTGGAGCAAATGTTTAAAATGTGACCCTTGAATGATAAGCCAACATCCAAACGTACACCGAGATCATCAATTTCGGTAACGCGATTTAATTCCATATCATTTAAACAATACCTGAAAATTATACCTTGACTTTTAGTGAAGGAGATAACCGAACACTTTCCAAAGTTTAAATCCAGTCTGTTAGATACACACCAGCTGTTCAAATTGACAAGATCCTGCTGCAAAAGTAGACAGTCCCTGGTGGAGCAAATTAGTCTAAAAGTCTTCAGGTCATCGACAAACAACAAAAAGAAGGAATTTGATAGAACTTTGCTAATATCATTGATAAACAATAAAAATAGAATTGGACCAAGGTGAGACCCCTGCGGAACACCAGATGAAACCTGGATAACTGTAGATAAAAAGTTATCGATCTTAACCCTTTGCGTTCTACCAACCAAGTAACTGCTGAACCATTGTAAAACGATTGAGCTGAAGCCGAGAGAGTAGAGTTTGGCCAAAAGTGCAGCAAATGAGACTCGATAAAATGCTTTTAAAAAATCTGTAAAAATAGTATCCACCTGTTTGTGTTCCTCAAATGCTTCGAGACAAAATGAAAGAAAGGATAACAGGTTGGTCGATGTAGAGCGGCCCGGAAAGAACCCGTGTTGATGTTTGACGATAAGGTGTTTGTATGCGAAGCTTAATTGATCGGATACCAGCTTATCTAACATCTTGGGAATAGCAGATTGAATTGAGATTCCTCTGTAGTTAGAAATATCACTTCGATCACCTTTTTTGAAAATAGGAGTAACAAAACTTTCTTTCCAAATTTGAGGAAAGCAGCCACTGTCCAGAGACAACTTGAAGATTTTATAAATAGGCTCACACATCGAGAGCGAACACTTTTTAATAAAGTATGCTGGAATACCATCCGGACCAGAATTGAGATTATCTGGCAACTTAAGGATAGCGTCAAAGATAATACTTTCAGATAAATTTTGAAAATTAAAATCAATTGCGTTTTCTGAGGAGAATGAGTAGTTCGAAAAGTCCCGATCAGCATACACTGACGAAAAATATTCCGCAAATAGGTTTACAGAATGTTGACCTGTGTTGGAAATATTGTCCTCCAAGAACATTCGAGCCGGAAAACCTCTAGTGTTTTTAGAGTTATTAACATGCCTCCAAAAGGCACGAGGGCAAGCATGGATATCACCTTCAATTTTAGCAATATATAATGCATAAAGCTCGGAATGAAGCCGCTTAACTTGGTCACGAAGATTGCTGAACGCGAAATAGTCTTCAGCGCTTCTAGTACACTTATAAGTTTTGTGCGCCATTTTCTTGTCTTTAATTAGACGACGTAGCTTGCTTGAGAACCAGGCGGGATAATTCGAAGTCCATATCCTTTTTAGATTAACAAGGGCATCAATAATATTCCATAATATAGAATAGAATTCATTAGCCACCTTATCAATATCACTTATTTCCCAGATGGTAGTCCAATCGACTGACAACAGACTATCATTGATACTATCATAATCGGCAGCTTTGAAGTCGTAGACAAATTTATCAACTGGAAGATTAGCCTTAGTTGAATTGCAAATCGGAACATCAATAGCGTATGCTTCATGATGGATAGAAGAATCACACAGTTTGTCACATGATGTAGAAATTAAAGCAACGAAGTTAGCAATGACTAGATCCAACAAAATACCACGACTATTAGGAAGTTGATTAAATTGAAATAGCCCATGGAACGACAAGCAGTCGCTAAGTGACTGAGATTTAGTGCAAGAGTTATCAGAAGAAATTACATTGATGCCATCATAAGCCCACTTAGCTTTAGGAAGATTAAAATCACCACAAATCAAAAGTTTTGACTGTGGGAAGCAGTCACAGACATTGTCAATAATGTTGCCAAATACTTCATACGTTGAGACATTAGTATCAGGTGGTATGTAAACAGCACCAATAATCGTGTTACAAACTTGAATGAAGACGTTTTCAATAGTATCACGTGTACTAATTAGCCTACAAGAGCCAAGTTTATTGTGAACTGCTATGAGCACACCACCACAAACCTTATTACTAGAATTCGAAGAACGATCACAACGAAACACACTATAACCATGAAAATTGAGTTCACTGGATAAAATATTGTGATCGAAAAAGGTCTCGACTAAGATGATTATGTAAAAAAAAGAGCAATTAACATTATTACTAATATTAGAAATCTTAGTTTTTATGCCACCGCAGTTCTGAAAATAAACGCTTAAGTTGTTTATGTTTGGTTTGGATTCGCAGGTTCTCGAATAAAATTTCTAGATGGAGTTCGTCCACTGTACATTACAAACTCGCGGACTGAGACACCACAAGGCCAAACGTTTTCGTTAAAAAGAGTATTGAAATCATTTTCAAAAACACCAACTTTAAACGCAGAGCTGTGTGTGTTGGAAAAGATCCTGTAACAGATAGAGTTCACATTAAGTTTATCCTTAATATACTTTACCAGTGTAAGATGGGAAGTATTAGCTGCCACCCCAGAAACGAAAACCCATCGTCGTTGCTGTTTAGGGGCTGCAGTTAGAGTAATACTTGCATCTAGACCTCGACCTATGATCTTTCGAACAGCAGGTTTAGACCTAGAAGCAACATTAGTGGTGTTAGCTCTGAGAGTCTCCACCACGACACTGTTAAAACGCTGTGTGCCAACAATGGCACTATCAACATCGTTAGTGACCACTGGAGCAACGGCCAACTGGACATTATTGGCAGCTGCCGGAGATGAATTAATCCTCCCGGCACCATCGACCTCATTAGTGACCACTGCAGCAATGCCCATCTGGACATTATTGGCAGCAGCCGGAGACAAATTATTCTTCCCGGGTGGCGGACCAACGACACCTACGATACCACTAGTACTCACCGCGGCAACGTCCAACTGGACATTATTATGAACCGTCGAAGACGAATTAATATTACACACGGGTGGCTGAACAGCATTAGTAATTAATGTAGGGGAGAGAATCGAATCATCTATAGCAGGCGTTAAAGTACCACTGCTTTCTACAATAACAACTTCGATCGGGATTTTACTGTCCCCTTTCTTGGGTTTCCTGCTTCTGGTTACAACTCCACAAAACGGTTTCTTTACCAATGGATCAGTATCCGGAATTAACCCCTTAAGGTCAGCAATAACCAGCTCGAATTTTGCGATTAATTCACACTGGTTGTTTATAATCTTTGTTTGATCATCGACAATTTTGTGTAATTTAATAATTTCTTCACCTACTTCTTTTTTAATTGGATCAATGCAATCCAATAAGGATGCTTTGAAGTTGCTTGAATTAAAATAATCGACAATTTGTTTCATATTGTCAACTTTGGGTGCCATTATATAGTCACGTGTCATAATATTACGAACTATTAACGGCTAGCACACACTTACGACAGCTAACTAAATATCTAGAGACGAAATTAACGAAATTCAAATTCGAAATTTTCCCACGGTTTTCTTGTTTTTGGGTTGGTAACAAAGAAATGTTGAGCGATGTTATATAGGTGAATCCAAAACTATTTCTTTTGCAACTCGGATTGAGTTAGCGATCAGACAACAGTTTGATATTTCACGATCAGAAATATTACCACAATCAAACTTCTCTTGTAATGAAAATCGGATTTTTGAGGTGCGATAAAATTTATGAACGGGCAACGAAACTACTTACCTGAAATCAATAGTTTTTGAATTTTCTTGGGTAAAAAAACAGGAAATTCTCGATTGTATCCTTGATCCTTTGAGTCGATGTTAACACTACACTTACACTTAAACCACTAAAGATTTTTTCAAAAGCAATTAAATTTTAATTTTAATTTTGACCTGCAGAAGGATTATGGACTTTATATAATATCAGGATTATACTAGGACAATTTTGTACATTTGCGGATTTATCTTCAAATTTAATGGCAAAATTAATTTTTTTCTTTTAGGTATAATGACATCAGTGTTAAAGGAACAGTACCTATTCTTACTAATAGTTTCGACATGGAGACAATTCAATCTAAATATAGTGATCCAAGCACTGTAATGTCTACAATTTTAAATCATTTAGGGAATGACATTTGCGAAAAACTTCTTAATACTTCCACTCTTCAACAATTAAAATCAACAGAAGTTAAATATGACCTAATCATAACAGAAATATGTGGCGGCGAATGTTACTTGGGGTTTAGACATATTTTTAATATTCCGTTGATTAGTTTAACTTCAAGTGTCGATTTTCCATATGGAGGAGTGCGAATTGGTAATCCTGATAATCCATCATATATACCAAATTATTTCTCTGAATTAACAAATGAAATGAATTTATTCGAACGAATTATGAATACTATTCAAAATCTGCGCTCAAAATACATGTAATTTAGCGCTGTTCTATTTACTGTAACTACATTTAATTAAACTTAATTTTAGATATTCCCAGGTACTTCAAAAATCTAATAAACTTGCTAAAAGATTTTTTGGAAATGATTTACCAGATTTAAATATATTGGAAAAACAGACCAATTTAATTTTAGTCAACAGTCATTTTACCATAAATTACGCTAGGCCAACTGTTCCAAATTTCATTGAAGTTGGTGGCATACACATCAATACCCCAAAGGCACTTCCAGATGTAAGAAAAGTTTAATTTGAACATTTAAAATTAACATACGAATATTATCATACTACTACTATGTACACCGTGTATTCAAAAAGTTCCAGGACTGATCGCGCACAGACCACACAATACAGGTAAAACACATATATTTAATATCAGGTTTCTGCATAGTCTTCTCGCAAGTAGATAAAACCTTTAGAACGAGTGATCAGGTCCGTCATAGCTTTCTGGAACGCCTTAACTTCAACACCATTCAGGTCCCTTGTCACCGTCTTTCAATCGCCTCAATCGACTCGTACCGCTGCGTCTTCATCTTCAATTTAAGTTTTGAAAACAAAAAATAGTCTGGGGGGTATAAATCAGGTGAGTACGGGGGGTGGTCAATACCACAACCAAAAATTCATGCACAATTATGGACTTGTGTGTCGGTGCATTATCGTGCAAGAGTCTCCATTTTAGATTATCCAAGAATTCTGGGCTCACACGCCGCATTCGTTTCAGCAGTCGATCCAAACCATCTTCGTAGAATCGTCCAGTCACAATGGGACCTTGACGAAAAAATTCTTCATCAGTTTTCAACAGTCCGACTCGAATGAGGTCGCTCTGCTCTCTCATCAACTTCTGTTGAATATCTTCCCTCTTTAACGTCGAAAACCACTCAAACACTCGTGAACGACTCATAGCATCTTCGCCATACACTTTTTTAATCATTTCGTAAGTTTCTGTGGTTGATTTGCCCAATTTAAAACAAAATTTAATGTTTGTTCTTTGCTCCATTTTTTGCACGATGACAAACACGAGCTTAGTAACTAATGCTTAGTACTAATGTTTAGTACTAATCGGTATAGTGACAAGTAAGAAGTAATCGTTTACACGTTGGTATTAGTAAAAAGGTATTAGTAGCCACGATCTTGTTAGTACCAAGATATATGACGTCAGCAAGCGACAAGTGCTATGTTAAATTTAGGTGGAGGTGGTCAACTTGTCGTTAGTAAATAGAACCGACTTCTATTCACTTGCACTGGCGGTTGCACTAATACTAAGCACTATTTCAGCATGTTTACACGCAAGGTATTAGTACTAAGCATTAGTACTAAGCATTAGCTACTAAGCTCGTGTAAACTAGGTATTACACATATGAACAGCAACAAGTCAGAACTTGTTAGAAACGATTGAAACTTACAAGGGGTCACTAACAGTGAGTATGTCGCCAATCGAGATCCCAATTTTTTTGGTGATTCTAGTTGTTAAAAAAATTATCACTTTTTCGAATTTTAGTCGATTGGCCCTTAGTTCTTGAATTATGAATTTTTAAAAATACCATGGTGGGTTAACTGCTATTATTATTAGCTATTATTACAAAAAACCATGGTGGTCTAGCGGTTAATAATTTGTAATAGTAATTCGTAGGTCATTAATTTTTTAATTCCGATAATAAATTACATAATTTAAAGGAAAAAATTTACCGGGATAGCCGTTACAATTTCCATGGACTGCCGTTACAATTTCCATAATGCTAAACCTATGGTAAAACCTGCCGTTTCAAAAATTCATAACTCAAGAACTAAGAGGCAATCGACTAAAATTCGAAAAAGTGATCATTTTTTTAGCTACTACAATCACCAAAAAAATTGGGATCTCGATTGGCGACATACTCACTGTAGTGACCCCTTGTTAGTAAGGGTATAGTTTAATGTTTCTGCTAAGTGATGCCGTTTGTCGCGCAGAGATTGCGCCACTTGTACTGTCTTACCTAGAGTAGTCCTGGAACTTTTTGAATACACCGTGTATATTAGTATCTTACCATATTATTATTAATATCTAAGTTTTATCTCTCTCTATCTATAACTTTTAGATACTAATATCTTGTTTAGTGCAACAATTATTTAAAAATTTGAAGGGAGCAAGCATTATTTTAACATTTATTTAATTTTTAGCGATTCAATACAATATTTGCTGTTGACAAATATTTCAAAGGTGTAATTTATTTCAATATGGGTTCACTTGTGCTACCGGAGAGTTTTGAGAAAGCAAAATTAGAAGCTATCCTAGAAACTTTTGCTAAGTTACCATACAAAGTATTGTGGAAATCAAAAAAAGAAAATATGCCAAATAATGTAAATATCCCTCCCAATGTTTATTTTGAATCGTGGGTACCACAACTTGACATGCTGTGTAAGTACCATTTCTAATAAATTTAAGCATTCATTAGTTATGTACATTATACTATTTTCAATTTTAGGTCACCCAAACATAAAATTATTTATTAGCCATGGAGGACTTATGGGAACACAGGAAGCAGTATATTGTGGGGTTCCTATTATAGGAATTCCATTTTTTGCAGATCAAAGATTAAATTTGAAATCTTTAGAAAAGAATGGTGTGGCATTTATGATGAAGTACGACAGCATAACTAAAGATTTATTCGAGAATTTAGTTACTGAAATATTAGAGAATCCGAAGTAAGTGTAAAAAATCCAAGTAATTTTCGTAAATTATTCTGAAATTTTCAGATTTGGAGAAAAATCAAAGCAACTATCGTTATTGTTTAAAGATAGGCCATTATCTTCAGTACAAACCGCAATATATTGGATTGAGTATGTAATTCGACACAACGGAGCGTTACATTTACGATCTTCTAGTGCTAACTTACCATGGTATCAATATTATTTATTAGATATTGCAAGTGTGTTTATAACGTTGGTATTTATGGTCATATATTTAACATTTTGTATATCATCATATATTTTTAAGACGGTTCTATACGAAAAGTCGGCTATAACAAAGTTAAAATTACAGTAATTTTTTATGCTACAAATTGATAATTTGTAATTTATTATTAGACGCCAGATTTAGTAGTAAAATAGTAGTAGTAGGGGAGAGGTTTGCAGGTTGCCACCCATTAGCTTTTTTGCTCATAGCTCGTCACAAAATCAACATATTGTTGATATTATAATATTCGTTGGAAAGAGGAACTCAAAAGGCACAATCCTGACGTAGAAATTATTTGAATTTTCAAAAAAGAAAAATTATACAGGAGTTTTTCAAAAGTACCTAAAATCGAGCTCTTGAAATTTAGGCTTGCAGGTTGCCACCCATCGAGAAATTGCTGAAAATGTAGAAAACCGGAAAGAAAACCAACTGATTTATAAAATTTATGGGTTTTTATTGACACTCAGTGGTCGTAAACATAAAAAAATTAGTGTAAATTGGCATAAAAAATCAAAATTTGATTTTTCATGTTAATTTGCATGATTCCATATTATATTGCAAATTTAATTATTTATGGCAATAAAAACACTTCACTTTTGACTCAATAACAATTGTAAACATCAAACAATCATAAAAACGGGCATATGAGTGTAAACAAGCGAAACACGATAGGTAGTAACCTGCAAATCGTAAAGGGTGGCAACCTGCATTCTAGCACTATTTTAGAATTATATCTGAAAAAAATTGCTATTTCATGATATGTTTGAAATTTTGTTAGGATAATGTAAGTTGAATGTAAAAGCAATACAGAAAAAATATTTACCTTGATTTCTCGATTAAAATGTTCAATTTATGACCACAGAACAAAAACACAATTTTAATTTTTAAATTTTCACGATACAACTTTTCAAACTTTTGTCAACACACACTGTCTTAGTGGCTCTGTCCGCTCCAGAACTAGTTTAAAAGTGATCACACCTCCTTAGGTTTCGATTTCAGTCAAAATTTAGTTTATGACATTGGTCCAACACCAAAATCCAAGGTAGGTGGCAACCTGCAGTAGGTGGCAACCTGCAAACCTGTCCCCTAGTAGTAGATGTAGTAAAAATTTATAGTAATGCATAATTATGTAATCATTGTACCTAATACTGAAAAATGTAAATATTATAATATGCACTACCTACTAATGCACTTATTAAAAATAAATTATAAATTAAAAAGCAAAGGAAAATCTAATTTTTAATATTTTTCGAGAAAATCTAAGCATCGAAATAAAAAGAAACATTCACGCCTGATTGTTCTTAAAATAGCAATTTAGATATTTTTTGAAGTAAAGTTTCGTTTCCTGTCGGATAGAGCTTTTTCATCCTTAGAACATAAGCGCTCTTTCGCAGAATATTGTTAGTTCATGTTAATATTAAATTTTGTCTACTCTTCTATAGTATAAGTATTTTATATGTAGATATTTTGAGACATTTAAAATTTTGTTTATCTACGTTGAATCCGACCAGCCAGGATATTTATTTAATATGGCTTTGTCAAACTGTAAGAAATTTGTTATGCTTTACTTTGATAACAAAATTGAAAATTGTCTCTCAAATTCACATATTTCCAAAGCTACAATAATTATTTAATTATTTACAAAAGAGTAACAAAAATTACAATCCGTTTTGAATTTAAGTGCCCTTAAACGGCCGCAGGCAGTGTAAACAAAACAGTTGTAGTAGTACACAGCACCAACATAACTTCAAAAACTAAATTTGAAAAATTCAAATTTTATCACAATTTTCAGCCTTGCAACTTAGTATCTACTATTAAAATTTATAAATAATTCTTTGCAGTAAAAGAAGAATTCATGTCATACTGCTAAAACCGGGTTTTGTATTGTTTGTATTGTTAATAAAATCGGGTACCATGTAGATTGTATTATATGGTATCCGATTTTATCTATCTGTGATCTGTGAACAGATTTGTGAAACTGAAATCAATTTTCTCATAGTAGTAATAACGGGAATAGGAACAAGTTGCACGGTGCCATATCAGGCGAAGGATACGCTTGTTTGAAGATATTGGTAAAGCTTTTGGTGCAGGAGACAATAAGTGTTGCTTTTCCATTAATCAGGTCGTTTTCTTCTAATAGACTCCCTTAAATCACGTTTAACATCCAATACTTCTACTATCTGTCAATGTCTTTTTGATCAAATAACATTGATGGTTTTTCAGAACGAGGATTGTCATCAACTGTCTCTTTATCTTCCTTAAAACGCGTGTACCACTTCAAAATTCTTGAACGTCACAAATTGTGACATAAATTGTTCTTATTTGTACCACTTGCCCCGCTGATCTACGATGCTATTCTAGACATGCCAGCTAAGGGATTACACTACTTTTCAGTACTAGAGCTGGGGTCGCGCGTACGTGATTCTTGGGTTCTTCTGTTGTAACTCGTAAGATCGTTTGGCAACTAAGAAAAATATATCCAGGCTCCAGCGTTCGAAATAAAATACCAAAGTAAAAGAGCTAGTATTATTCAAAAATAAAAGTTGAAATCAAAGGTGGGGTTGACAATGTTTGATTCCAAAAACTCCAGTATAGGAGACACACAAAACACCTATATCACACACATATATATCCTGAGGGGATACTATGGCACAATTCAAAATAAATTGAAATAAAAAATACAAATGAGTTGCTATATGAAGACAGCTTACCAAAAAAAGATTGCTGAACGGCGACATAAAATATTGCTAAAAATTGACTACAAAACGTACATTTGCGAGATATATTGTCGTGTCCCAGATGGTCTTGACTTCCCAAGTTCCTCAATTAGACGCTTGGGGTAGTCGGCATCCACCGGAACAAATGACAGAATTGAGTCCACGGTTTGCTTTAAGCCGGTGAGCACTTAAACAATTACTTGGAGACCACTTTTCCCAGTTAGCAGGTTCCTAAGAAGGGTAACAAGAGGTTTGTTGGGCGTCAGAATAAAATTCTTGAGTACAAAAATATTGAATTTTATTCAAATAAAATGGAATAGGAGAAAAGTTGTTTCTCTTGGTCAGGCTCATAAATGCCTGTTCCGCCGTGAGGTGTAAAAGTGAATCACAGTCGCAAATTCTGTTACATTTACTGTTCATAAAAATTCTCTGAACGAATTTACGACTGGATTAATTGTTAAAGTGTGATACAAATTAAATGTTCATAAATAAATCAATTTACAAAAATAATCAGTTTTGTTATAAAAATAATAATGATTTCACTAACCCTTGTAACGTAGTTAACAAAATGTGATAAAAGAGAAACATCTACGCATATGCACTCCACCACTGGAATATCTACACCACTGTTTGACAGCTCCTGTATTGTTGAAATGTGGTCCGCATGTGTTGATTTTTAGTTTTATCCAAATCAAATTCATTTGGCAATTTATAAAAGCTCCAGTGTTCTCCAGTAAATAAAACTTGTAAGATAAATCCTAATTATCGTTTACAGGCATCCAAATTGCTACGCCGCTTTGTAAGGTAAAATTTAACCTCAAACTTATAGTATCCAAATTTAATAAAATTTCCATTTATAGGGTTTATTCGATGAAATAAATCGAATAAATAACTCTTTCACGCAATCAATAATTCTTACGATCATCAATTCATAAACTGGATCGCATTTTATGTGAAATTTATAACGAGGGCAAACGACCACATGTTCAAGTAAAAAATTCCAAAATCAACGTAAAAGACTCACGTTTTCACTTCCAGCGATTGTAAACTTTGTGTTCTACACAAAAATCATATCTCGGACATCTGGTTCCAAGATTAACTACTGAAATTTCAACTTTTTAAGGTGCATCCTAGAACACACACCTGGCCTCGCAAATGGTCGCTGGGAAAGACCAAAATTCTCCTTCCACTTTCTCGTACCTTTTACAAAACGGCACTCCATTTCCAAAACGTAAGTTCCTAACTTTTAGTGGTAAACTTTGAAATCCACTGTCACTTACAAATTTGATTTTTAGATAGGATTCAAACGCAACACTTTATCAAGACAAATCAACAAGCATAAAATTTTGTATCTATGTAAGTGGAAACTGTAACAAGATTTGGCTTTCGATACAACAAAAAACAACTTTTCTCTATCGTGCCAGCATTTCGGCAGACAGTTGACTTTACTTTTTATCAAGAATTTCACTCTCGAATAAAACGCTGCAATATATTCAAGTAAAATAAGTAAGTAAATAATATTCAAGTAAGTACAGCAGTTGCCTTTTAGCTTATTCTTCTATCACAATCCGTTCGATTCAACAACTCAATTCTTTTAGAACTTCTGGAATATTAATGGTCCATCGCTCTAAATGAGTTTTAGGTGTAAAGTTATAAATAACAACTGCATATGACTGGTGGTTCAGACTGGTGGTTCAGTCATTGCCTTGCAGCTAACGCGATCGGTTGTGAATGAGAGGTACCGAGTTGAAATCCAGGGAAGGGTAAAACTCTTATATCTAGTCTCCATGCTTCGTAAGGCACGCTAAGTCGGTGGTCCTGCTGTGTTAATGCATTGCCATTATTAACATGAAAAAAACAGTGTACATGCACATATGAAGCACAGCCGAGCAAGCTACCTACCAGATGTAAAACAACTATATTATGCTTACAGTGGCAAGGAAAATTGACACAGTTCCTGGTAAAACAGATCAAAAAATTTCAAAGAAGTTAAAAAAACCAAATTCAGAATTAAGTATGGTTTCGATATGAGAATAACCAAATCTGTGGTTATTAAGAAAAGATATATTATATTAAGAATTGCTCCCATAAAACCAAAGGAAAAAACATTTTTATCAAAGATTATATACGTATCAAATGCAACAATATAAAATTAAAGTGCAAGTATCTCCAAACGTGCTTTTCTGACTTATACCCTTTTACTCGCCGAATTGTTATATAAGAATAGATGTTGTTTGCTTGGCGAATAAGATACATATATTTTCAACCATTCGACGTTATGTGAAGGAATCTGTACTTTTAGAGGAAAAATTGAAAAATTTGTTTATTTGTGTAAAAAAAAATACTATTTTAAAAAACCTCTAGTTTCAAGTTATGCGCAAAAAATTGTTAACTTGGAACATATACCTAAAAATATATCTACGATATGACCTGATTTAACGCACGTTAGGGTAACCTGGATCAAATTTTGTCTTTTTAAGAAATAGTAGAAAAACTATGTATTTCAAAGAAAATAAATGCGAACTATATTTATTAAAAATAACTAGTATAAAGAACTTAAAACATAGGTGTTAAAAAAAGTAGGAAAAAAATAATAACTAAAACATCTAAGAAAATATATTAAAATTGAAAACAAAAGGCAGTTTAGCACTGTTTGGTGTTAAATGAAGATTTTACAGATGAATTATTACAAAATGCAGGTGAGTAACTTTACAATTTAGTCGTCATTTGAATTTAGACACAAAAGTCGTTTGGACGGGGTCAATTGGACCTCCACCACAACCTACCTACATCTACCTTTACTACCCAGTTTTGTATAACTCTCCCTTGCTATATTATTTACTTGAATTTTAAAAGATTGAGCAGTATCTAATGCTAAACTGAAAATATCTCACATAATTTTCAGGCAACTATTTGGGAGGGTTTTAGCGCTTTTTAACCATTTTTATTCTAACAAGTAGTGAATACTGGTTTAAATGCAGGTTCTAGGTTGACTAGCTACTATGCTTTATTGCTCACTAAATCGACATTTCCGGTAGTAACAATGGCCTAAATAAATGAATTGTTTATTGAGGTGTAAGGACACTAAAATTAACATCAAAACTTTATTATTTACTCTTACTAATGCTGTAGAGCAGCTATTTTTCTCATCACCCAATTACCTTAGCACAAACTTGCCTGTCCTTTTTTTTCTACCTCGCCAATTTTTTTTAGATCGTATTCTACCTACATTATATCAATCAATCAAGGGCTCTTCCATTCCTGTTGGAATATTACCCTTCTTTTGAAGTCTTCACAATCCATTTCACGATGGATTGATGGATGGATGGATTACTTCTCTTTTGCTACACTTCAACTTTTCACCACAGCGTGTAGATGTCCACTGGAAGGCCGAATTAAGAAAGTCAGCGATTTGAACCAAGAATTTCCGCTCTGTAACTCAACCAGCGATGATATCACTCCACTGCTGTGAATAATAGTATAATAGTTAGTACTATAATATTGAATAACTCGAAGTCGTGATAACTCAAACCTTTTTCGTGGTTCCAAAGGATCCACTGTATTCTTATAAATATATTTGAGATCTCCTTGTAAGACTATCGTATCAGCTTCCATAATGAAATAGTTCTTTGAATTTTGAGCTACGAAATTACCCGTAAGCAAGTTATTGATTACAAAGTGTAATTTTCAAGATGTTAATTTTCAATGAGATTTTTGAAGCATCTGCATTGCATGCAAATTGCTTCCTCATTTTTAAAGCTTATTTCTTTCATATTGGATTTTGGAATACATTATCCTGAAACTTTAACCAGATTTTTCAGGTTACATTATTTGGATAGCAATAGGCATAAGTGAAATGAAAATTGCTTTTCTACTAATAAGTAGTTTGTTTCAATAATGGTAGGTCATTTTCATAACATTTCATTAAAATCTAATTCATTGAAATTTGACTAAAATACAATTGCGACATTTATATGTAATTATGTTTTCAAAAACGCTAATTTATTAGTTTAATAGTGTATAAGGTATTAAAGTATGACTAAGGAAAGTGGTTGAAGAGTGGCGTGTTAAGTGAGTGGGCGCATGAATATGAATGTGTGCATGCAAGAGAATAGAAACGAAACCGAGCAGAAAATCAGGCTGTCGCTGAAACGAGTGCCTGGAGAGGCTGCAGACCGTCCTTTCTCCACTTAAACACACCCCTTTAGCCAACGGTGACATTGATAAAGAGCGTTATTATACTGAATTACAGATTAACTTTGCCATGTTAGTGGCTGCACCGCTTAGTATTTTAACCTTCATCTGATATGCGCGATACAATAAGATAACCTACTTTACCTATAAAATTTGACGAATAATACATAAAAAATCACCTATATAATATCTTGATTATAACTTTCTGAAAAATAGTTATAAATTAGGTTAAACGAGTAAGACATTAAAATGGAACTAAGGGATTGCCCTTCGAGGTACTAAACTAAGAAAACCGAAAGTGAAATTACATGTTATAACGCAATAATCAAAAAATATTAGATACCTACTAAAGTTCCTTCTAAAGTAAACTGTTTTCAACTAATATAAAATTTTATCTTCATAGTTCACCTATATCGCATCAATTGAAAAACTTTTTGCCGTTATTAATTTTGATCATCTAAAAATGATAGCGGCACAAGTACCTATCAAGGATATCTTAGGTTAAGTTAACTTTAAAATATTGAATGTCACATCCGTGGTGGGTAGATATATAGATACTGTGCCTCTGGAATTTGTTTCCAATTTCTCCTTCGTGCTGCTGGGCGACAAGTACCATTTTATTCCAAACAGATTATCTTCTATCGGATTTCAATTTTTATAAACTTTTTATGATATATCAAAAAGTTTGGACGTGTAAATTTGAAATATTGACCTTTCTGTTTATTTGTTTATAAGTTAGATATACTATAACTTTAGAAAGAAGTATATTGATAATTTAAGTTGTCGATATTAATATAGCAAAATCTTTTATCATTCATATAAAAACTGAGCACAACTAATTTATAGCAAAAGAAAAGTTCTTCGAAGTAAAACTTGCGAAAATATAAACATTGAATAATGGAACAAGATCAATGTAAATTTAAAAATTTAGTATGTAAAAACTAAATTTACTTTAGTGCTATTCCCACTCAATGGAATTAGAAAAGTTTTTTTTACAAGAAACTGCGGTATGAGATCAAATTAAACGAATCTTGGTCTTTGTTTAAAACTCAGAAAGAAGAGGAATCATGTCTTACTTCAAAACCTTTTTGTTTCCCAAAGGACAAAGTTTTTACTGCAGTTCTAAAGTTGGCAGCTTTGACTTTGCCAAAAAAATGTGGTTCGTGACAGAGAAATTGAGATGAAATGAGTTGAAATTGCAAGATTAAGATTTGTCTACAATATTTATTTATGAGAACAAAGATTTCATGTTGAAATTGTAAGATTTCAATTACACCCACTAAATTTAATAGTAAATATAATTGTTGAATTGCAAATTAATCTAACAAGTTTACCATCACAAATCCTGTAATAAATATCTACTACATTGGCTGTGGTAACTATTTATCAGTACAATCTGTAACATGACTATTAGTATGCTAGGTTAGACCGCGGTCCTCCAAAGATATACGGTTCAGATAACCTGAGGGAATAAATCCACGGATTAAGCATTGTGGCTCATGAAGTCTTCTAGCTTAGTACTGAAGCATCTGTCCTGCTATACACTCCACCATCGCCTAAGTTCTAATTCAGTTAACTTTTTTGAGAAAATATAAAAATAAGACACCGCTACTGATGTCGCATAATAATTTTTTTCCTATTACTACCTACATATTATATCCACTATACTATGCAGTTCAATTGAATGTTTTAAAGTATGGATAAAATAAAATTTTAGATTATAAATTTCTTTCAAGACGCATTATGAATGAATGGATTAGGAGCACAAATTTATTATTTTAATTATACATAAATATAATTATGAAAGTTAAATAATAAATTAAAACTTTTGAAACATAAGTGTGTCATAAACCATTTTTATTATTAATTTATGTGCTTGATTAATGTGAAGGACATTGCAAGTAAAATGTTAATTAGTAATAATTAATGAAAATAATCAATAACCGTCTAAAGATTTAAAAGCTTGAAAAATATTTGTGAAACAAGTAGGCCAATTCAGAAGTAACCCTAATAAACTTTGTAAATCAGAGTAAGTGAGATGAATAAGTCGGGCGTAATCGGAAAATGCACCAAACCCACAGGACCCTGGACGATGTAATGAATCCCAATTAGCTGCCTCATAAAGCAGCTGCGTTATCCTCTTCTGTTTTTACCGTGTCCAGCTTCACCTGAAAATCCCACCCACACTATTGTGTTGTAATTTGTAGAGCACTTTTATGAAAGTTGCAATCTTAGCTTTTTTCTTGTTGAGAGTTTTCCACTTTCAAATATTTCAAATTGGCTTACAAAGCATTATTATTCACTAAAGCTTTTAATGAAGATCCGGTTTGTTTTCAACTCGGATAAATAATTAAATATTAAAACTTTCAGTGAAATGGTGGTGTTTTAATAATAGAATGATAACATAAACTTTTTGAAAATCACGTCAAAAGTGATTACAGCAAAAACGTAATTTTGAATTAAAATTTTATTTAAAATGACGCAGTATGATAATAATTTGAAAATTTACTCGTTTACATAAACTAGTTATAAAGTCAGATTCTTGTAATAAAATCCGGCACTGATTGTGTGTAATATGTTTATATAAACTAAGATTTAGTATGCAAGGAATGCTTGTGTAAGTCTCGATGTAATTTAAAGTCTTCCGCGACTTTCTGTATTATTGTGCTGCTCTGAAGGTCTTTGCTGCCCGTTTCTTGTTTACTGCAATTAGTCTGCTAGAGAATTTGAATAATAATTCATTCTACTTACTTGTTTGACACATCGCTGCGCCTCTATTGTTACCACTATGTCTCGTTTATTGTATCATTTCCTTGTAGTAAGCTTACTTTTTGTTCATTACTCGCTCTAGTTCCATAAAAACATTACACTAAAAATTACCTTCGTATTAAAATGCAGAAATGCGGTTTCAAACTTTTTCAAAATTCAAAACTTTAAATTAAACCTTTTGATGAAGCACATACTACATATAAGTGCATAGTATTTTTATCCATAAATTAATTTATTTAAATGGGAAGTTGCAATAAAATTTTGAACTACCACAGTAATAAAAGTCTTGATGTACCAGCCACAAAGTTGTTAAACTTCTGTTTACTTTTAAGTTTCCATAACACGACACATACCTCCCTTATACTATAATATTATATACTACGTAGTGGTTAAAGCATAGTTACCTCGGAAATATTTTTGATCAATATCGAATTATCTTATCCTATTATAAATTATTAACCAAACAAATGTTACTTGGGCTATATAAATATCTAAAAACATATTTGTTTATAACGTATTCGGTTATAACATGCGGCTTCTGATGTACTACACAGAAAGAAAAATCTACTTTCAGAATGAATAATTATGCTTTCAACGTGAAAATAAAAGTTTTTCTCTTATAATAAAAGCATTGCATTTAATTTGCAAGAATCGTGTGAAACTCTACTTTCAAAATCTACTTTCAATTTAAATATTGTTAAATTAAAAGAAAATTTTTCTATTTGAAATTGAATACTTTTAAAATGAGTTGGGTAACATCATTTCAAAAGTATATACTTTTGATAAAGGCTTGAAGTGAAAATGAAAACTTATAATGTTGTTTTGAAAGTATAAATATTCATTTTGAGGTACTATTTTATAATGGAATGTGCAAAATTGCAAGTTGTATTTATATAACAGACCTTATAACATGCGCACTACTATTATCTGTGCTTGTTGATGTCATTCCATTTGTAAGTGAAAATATTTCATATTAAACAATCAAAGGCAACTTAAACATTGGAAAGCCACTGAAGTAGGTAAGTAGTTTTTGGAATGTATTTTTTTAAAATTTATATTTTTAACATTGAACTATTTTTTTATTTATAATAAAGTTGTTTATAGAATATAGTAAACATTTTACAACGGGACCGCAATGGCAACCTTATTGAGAAGAAAACCTTTGCTGCAGCGAAGACTGGATCATTATTGACTACATGAGATTGAATAATATAAATTTAACAAAGACGGAATTTGACTTATTAACCCAGCAAATCGTTAAATATTTTCCCAAAGAACATACGGTAAGTTTACTTCATATTTTAACTTATATAAAAATAATTGTCTGATGTTATATTATGTTTTGCAGGAATATTACTGTAATTGAAGCTCAAAATCAAAACGACAAAGTGCAAATAAGGAAGGAAAAAGGAAGTAACAAAAATTTAAAATTTTGGAATGAGCTCAAAGTTCGTGCTGTAATAGTAAAAAGTGTTAGTGATTTTAATTATTAAACTGTCGCAAAATTAAAAAAAACAGTTTTAGTTTTGGTTTGTTTAGTTTTAGTTTCTTAAAAATATAATAATTAAAAAAATAATAGTTTTATTTGTTAATTTGATGTCGGATTATTGTTAAAACGAATATAAACTAATATTAATTTGACAGTAAATACTTTTGAATTAACAGTAACATCAATTAAAAAACAAATTAATCCACTCTCAATTTAAATACCTAATATTTGATTTGAGAGCAACTGCTTTTGAAACTTGATATTATTTATAAAAGTAGTTACTCTCGAATTGACAGTAGTATGAATTCAAAATGAAAGTAGCTCTACTTTCAAATTAAAAGTTTCGATGTCTACGCCCTTTTTAAAAGCAAATAATGTTGATTTTAGTGCAATGCTTTCATTTTTACTGCAATATTTTTGTGTGTGTAGGATTAAAGGATGCCCTAGTTTATTTGTATCTTTTAAATTTAATTCTACTGCGTCTCTTGAAGAAATTTTTATTACGGTCCTTTTTCTGAATATTTGATTGCATAATTGTTTCCTCAAATTTACTACAATACATGTAAAGATTGTAATAGTATAAGCGAGGGCTGGCATCACCTCGAGTCTGAAATCGTGTTTCATTCCGTGCCCAAACATACTATTTTTAGTATTTTTCATATTACCTGTAATGAATCTGAGAGTTTTCATAAAATATAAGAATTGTCAGCTGTCACATTAATTGTTTACAATTAATAAATTCAATTCTGACAGGTTTAAAATGAAATCAAAAACTGAGTAAGCGGGACGAAACTTGACGCTTTCTTTCCTAGGGCAGAAACCAATTTAGTTTCTGACCAACAGTCGCGTTGATCTGCAATTGTCGTGTTTCGACTGTCTCAACATGCAATGAAACTCGTAGTTTCATGACAGGTAATATGAAAAAATTATTATAATGTCTGTATTATAAAATCTGATTATTATAATCTAATAATGGCTGAGTAATGTATGTAATTATAAATCAGCAGTGCTGCAATGAGATTTTATAATAATCTTTAGAGATCTTCTTTCAGTTCCTCTCAGTTTTCCATGTATTCAATTTTCAGTAAAATTACGTACATTTCTTCTCGGCTTTCATAATAAATTTTTGGGAGGTA
The DNA here is from genome assembly GCA_958510855.1 of Rhagonycha lutea. Lineage (NCBI taxonomy): Eukaryota > Metazoa > Arthropoda > Insecta > Coleoptera > Cantharidae > Rhagonycha > Rhagonycha lutea. The sequence goes on along the minus strand of OY294040.1, from coordinate 11,594,277 downwards.
GGATTATAAAATTGTAGTATCGACTGCTGATCATTTTCTTGTGGATGATGACGTCACATTTGGATTGCAAAAAGTTTGCGCTAAGCTAACAAAGCATGAGCGCTAAGTTAGTTGACTGAGGTGCGAAACGCCGAAGTCAACTATAAGCGCGACGCTGGAATGAAGCTTGCCACCGAGGTATGTATACAATTTTATTCACAATCAGTTTGTAAATAATTAAATCTCATCAAATTTCATTTTATTTAATTTTTAAAAATAAAATATTTTGTTAGTTCCTTTTCTTGCTAACCAACACTGCGACATTGTAAGGTTTGAAAGTAAAACAAAATAGCTCTCTGATTGGTTGGCAAGTGAAAGTAAATAATAAACTACTTCCCAACTTTTTAAAAGTCACGAATGTGTCGATTACTAACTGGTTGTGAATAAACATTAATTTTATGTTTCAAACTATGGTTATAGCTATTAATAATTGTAATTTCTATTTGGATGAGATTACGGAAAATATTTTGCCATTTCGTCGTTGCGCCTTCAAAACCCGACATGTGCATTTTAGTAAATTGTTCAGGAGAAGGTTTAAACTGATTTATTTACACATTTATTTACACACATAGCGCTTTGTGATTTACCTTCATTAAACAACTATTTTACAGAAAAATGTATTATCTGCTTTTATGGAAATGTCCGGCTTGAAACCCTTAAGAGCGCGCTGCAAATTTTGATGCAAAAACATGTTTCAACAGATGGCGTACCCTAAAATATTAATCTTTTATAGTTATCTTTTCACCAAAACAGAATTCTAATAATTTATAAAAGTCATATGAATAAACGATAACTAAGTTAGGCAATAAGGAAGTTTGAGCTTCCAATGTTGAATATTTACAAGTATATTCCAAAAAGATATGCACACGTGAAAATATTGAATATATTTAAAAATATTTATCTTTGAAAGCTCAAACTTCCTTATTGCCTAGCTTAGTTATCGTTTATTCATATGACTTTTATAAATTATTAGAATTCTGTTTTGGTGAAAAGATAACTATAAAAGATTAATATTTTAGGGCACGCCATCTGTCGAAACATGTTTTTGCATCAAAATTTGCAGCGCGCTCTTAATCGAAATCTGTACTTAACGCATTTTGCTCAAAATGTGCACATGTCGGGTTTTGAAGGCGCAACGAAGATTTTCAGATTTTGCACTAATTTATTAGAATTTCGCTAGACCCATATTCATCAGAGTCTTGTAAAGAAATATGCTTTCTTAATCTTTTCAGTTTTCTAATGTGTGAGCTTGTTAGTTTTCCTTTATCTGATTTTCCTTCGATGGTAATATCCGATGTTTTTGTAATTTAATATTTATCGTATAAAGGGTCCGATTTTCATGATTTATTTTTTCGAATAAAACCGTATCCGGGTTAATTTATGGGGATCTTGTTTTTTTTTTGATTTTTCCTTTTTAAAATAGGTTTTTCGTTTTCGATAGTTTTGTGATAGATTTCTTCAATAAAAGGTAAATAATTCATTTTTACACTTATTGTTAAATTCTTCGTAGATTGTCATGCCTAGATTTCATGCTTGTAATGGCCTTGTACCTATATTTATAAATAAAATAAAAATTTATTAACCGGCTGAAGAGTGAATTGATTGATTACAAATTAAAACGGCGGTAATCATTTGATTTTCAAAAAAATAAAATTTGAGGTTCTTTTAATTTTAGAATTCTAATTTTTTCATTTAGGATTGAGTGTAGCCTTTCTACTGGGGAACTTAAGTTTGTATTATTTACTGTGGTAAAATGCAGTTCTATTTTGGAAAAGATAGCAATATTCTGTCAAGGTTTTATTAAAGAATTCTTTTCCTTAGTCACAAACAAAACTTTTTGGGTAATCGCGATGAGCAACGTACTGACGAAGTTTCTTCAATATTGCAAATCCGCTTATGTATTCTACGAAGTAAGGTTAGGTTTATCGAGAAAATGAGTAAATTGTTGTAAAAAAAACTGTGATTTTTAAATGAAAATGTATCAATAAAAACGTGCCAAACGTTAGAGTTTTCTCGTGACGTATATTGATAATAATTTGATTTAATTCTTTGACGTTGGGTAATTCTTCTACTTGTGGTACCAATGGCATTTTCTTCTCCTTTTCGGTAAATTTTCAACATTTTCAACGTATTTGTTATTTATTGCGAATTTGATTTGATACAAAAATATTAAATCTATCTGTGATATGTCTCGACAGTAAATTTTCTTCCATTGAGGTATAGTCTGAAATGTTTTGTACAGTCTATTATCGCTAAAAGTTTTTTTCGATAGTGCTATAATTTTCTCGGCCCAGTTAAGTTTTCTTGAATAATACGCGATAGGCTTATTGTTTTGACTCAAGACAGAGCCAATGGCGGCATTTGAAGCGTCGGTGCTAAGGATGAATGGTTTATCAAAGTCAGGGTAAGCCAAGATAGGTGCATTTGTTAACAATCCTTTACATAAAATAAAACTTTCTGTCGGTGATCGGTGTCTTCGTAGTAAAATATTTCGCAAAACTTTGAACACAAATTTGAAGTTTCTCGTTTCCTTTCTACTTACAGATGTGTTGCTTGAATTAGTTCAGACATTTATTATTGGATTTTTTTACCAATTTTGAATAAATTCTACATCAGGGCTAACATTTAGTACTAGAACTAATAATTTCACTTAATTACATATCAATAACAATTATTCGTGATGCTAAAGAAAAAAAATCGATTCTCGATCTTTTTTATAAATTATCCATCGATTTTTATAAATTATTCAAAGTTAAGTTATAGTTGTAAATATCAATGGCTTTAAAAATCAATTTATAAAAATAAAAAACTTGTTAATCCATCTTGAGAGTCATGATCATTAGGGTCCGGAATTGTAGGCATTTGCATGTTTTTTTTGCGTACAGGCACGTGAAAAATTTTAAAAGGGGAGCATGTTTTACGCCTTTCTGAATCGTTTTATATAGTTTTTATTTTGCCTATAATGCATATTTTGAGTTTAAGTGCATATTTGGCGATTTGTTGCCTATAAATGCTTATTTGCTTATATATGTATATTGTCATATTTTAAAAATATTGGAAATAAAAATTATTTATAAGAATGGATAAGAATTTGTGTTTAGTTATTATTAAGATAAAATTACTCTGGATAAGAGGTGGCTGTATTGATGCAACGAGATATCTGCGAATGAACAGAAACAGAGGGGTTTGAGCAGTCAATTAACTCGTATAAGAGTGAAATCATTTAAAATTAAAATGTAAATAATAATTGTACGTTGTGTTTAAAGATTCAAATGTTTTGAATTTTAATCCGAGAGAGGGCGGTGTAAAAGTTCCTGGTGAGCGAAAAAGGAACAAGAAATCGGGCTCTTCCAGATCACGCGTAAAATGAAGAGGACGGCACGAAAAAGCCGTGTTAAAATTTAAAAACAAAAAGGTGAAAAAGTAAAGTGTTAATCGCTGGCAATGGCGAAACTAATTAAATAGTGAAGCTACGTATGGTCGCAAGGAATTTGATGAAAAATTCAACCCGAGGGGAAGCAATCTTATGATTTTAAAAAGGAATCAAAATTTTACATTGTTCGAGGTATAGTCAATTTTCCAATGGAAACATTTTTCAACGGTAAAGCAACCGGTTGGAGGCATTTGAATTAAAGGGAAGAACAACGAAATGGAAACACATAAGAAAGACATCACCCAAATTAGAAGATTTTAAAAGGTAAAACTTTTTCTAAAATTTTTCGATATAAAAATGCTACAAAGTTTTCAAAACATAAAAACATCTGAGTGGCGCGCGTCGCATTAAAAACACTTGGTGAACTCGTTTATCGTTCGACTCAAAAACATTGGGTTATTTCATGGAAACGTGCGAGATTTTAAAAAGATGTTGTTTTTCAACTTTAATTTAAATTTTTATAAAAATTTTGTAATTGCTAATTTTAAGTTTTATTACGTGCTCTATTTGATTGACACGCAATTGTAGGGGAAGATAATTTATAATTAAATGTGTAAATTGCGAGTCAAACAAGGAGTAAGATTGATTGACTTAATGAATGATTTTCAAACCTAGAAAGGTTGCATCGATACGCCAGTTGCGTATAAAATTCATGTATAAACAAATTATCCATTCTTATAGTACAAATAAAATTTATGTTGTTCAAAAGTATTCAAATGATTTTCATTAACCAACTGGGTTAGCCGGAGCAAAAGTAGGTCGTTCCTCTGCCACATTCTAACAAGACTTATCCATAGAGGGGAAGTTTTAAGATTAAGGGTAGGTTATACGACAATATATTTTGCATATTTAGCAAATCAAGTAATAAAATTTTAAATAATTTTAATTAATTAATATCTACTTTGTCAACTGTAGCTGATTCAGTGCAATAACTGCATATTCTATTAATATTACTGTTCTGATCATGTTACCAAGAAGGTACATTCCCCCCCCCCCATTTCGAATTTTGACTCCAAAATAGTCTCAATCGTTTGTGATTTGTTTGTGCCTGTTTGTGCAAACATTATTTTCGTTTGTACCCAAATAGTTTTCGAGATAATTCAATTCTAAGTTGAGGGGGGGGGGTAGTAGAGACATGCCTTTTTGATATTCAAATTTCGGATTCAAAATAGTCTCAATCGATTGTACTTCGTTTGTGCTTGTTTGTGCAAACATTATTTTCGTTTGTTTTTGAAATATTAACACGTATTAGCATGTGGTAATATTTACAGTTTTTTGAAATTTGAATTTCGGATTCAAAATAGGCTCAATCGATTATAATATATCGTTTGTGCCTGTTTTTTTAGAGCATATTTGAGTGCTTATTTTGAAGTTTTTAGAGCATATTTGCCTGCATATTTTCAAGTTTTTTAGTGCCTACAAATCCGGACCCTAATGATCATTGATGTTCTACTCTACATGTTAAAACGCCAGAGTCACGAATAAAATAAAATAGGTTATAAAAGATTTTAAGTTTAAAAAAATATAAATAAAATTCAATAGAAAACTACTTATTTCTTCGTATAAGATTAATTATTATTGATATTCAATTTTATTAAATTTTTCTTAACATTGTAAAGCTTAAACTTATACGTTGCTTGAAGACTACTAGAAATAAATTCGCATAGTAGTACAATTTATTCAGCAAACAGAAACCACTGTTTTTCCAATGCAAAATTTGTAAAGCACATCGCTGAGAGATATCATTAATTTTATTTAAGTAAATACAAATATATAGTAAGAATCCTTCGAAAATAGAAAATGTAAAGATTGACAGGAGGGAGCGATAGGGTAATTTTTGGGATGGTTGCTTTAGAAACACCATCTAAGCTATCAAAAGTTAAAACTGACCCAAACCTTAACATTACTAATCCTTGAAACCAACAAATTGAAGTTCTTGATTTAATAAACAAAAAACCCGACTGCGTTAAAAAACATCAACTGAAAAGCAATAATTTAAATTTAAAATAAACTAAATTATTAAAAACAAACAAAACTAAAAAGCGAAAAACAATCTCTGCAGGGTGTGTTCCACTTCAAGCCCACGACGACCACGGTCGATCGCCAGTCCAATCAAATAACCGCGTTCGATCTTTAGTCCAATCAAAGATCCATGGGACCACGCCGCGGTCGTCGTGGGCTGTAAGTGGAAGGCACCCATAATCTATACAAATTTGTAAGATCAAAAGGTATTGCAGGCGGGGACAAGCAAAGAATTACAAAACACTTCACTTAAAGATCACCAACTTGGACTATTAGCTTGTCCCCGCCTGCAATACCTTTTGATCTTACAAATTTGTATAGATTATGGGTGCCTTCCACTTACAGCCCACGACGACCGCGGCGTGGTCCCATGGATCTTTGATTGGACTGGCGATCGACCGTGGTCGTCGTGGGCTTGAAGTGGAACACACCCTGCAGAGCTTGTTTTTCGCTTTTTAGTTTTGTTTGTTTTTAATAATTTAGTTTATTTTAAATTTAGTTTATTGCTTTTCAGTTGATGTTTTTTAACGCAGTCGGGTTTTTTGTTTATTTTTAATAATTTATTTATTTCAAGCTTTTTAGTTCACATTTTTCATTTTAGGTAAAAGGTTTTTTTTAAATTTTTTATTTCAATTTCTATTTAAATTTTTAGTCATATTTGTTTCAAATACAGCTTCTGTATTTAAGGCGGGGGGGGGGGGTGAATTTTTTCTGAGAAAATGAATGTAGTTAGATCAATTTGGGTTTCGAAACATTATTGTACAAGTCTTGAAGAACATTTAACAATTTGTTCAAGTCAAAATATTCAAAAAGCACCTCTTAAAATGCGGTGGAAAATATCCCAATGGTGTCGTTAGACCTACAACATCGGAAATAAAAGAATTTAGTTTAATGTATGTTTATCCAGTCCGCCTCGATCTAGATTTTTTATATTTTAATTTTTTTTGAGGTATTAAGGTTCAAAGTCAAAAAGTCAACATCGTCACTTAAACGGTCATAAAAAATTTTTGAGACAAAAATTTAAAAATCTGGATCGAGACCATTGGGATATCTTCCACCGCATTTTAAGAGGTGCATTTTGCAGTTCAGCTGCCACGCGGCCATTTTGTAATATTTTGACTTGTAAATTTGTTCAATGTTCTTCAAGACTTGTACAATAATGTGCCGAAACCCAAATTAATCTAAATACATTCATTTTCTCAGAACAAATTCACAAAGTTGGACTTCTTATTTTTGCCGGCAAGGTGTACCCTCGCCTTAAACTAATGAAACTTCATCCTATCAGAATTCTCCATGTATGTGTTTTAGATGTTGGATGCTTCGCCCTGTATACATAATTCAAGCTCAATAGATAATGTGCTGATATTTTTTTTTCGCGGACGCTTTAATTAAATATTATAGCCTATGTCACTCCCACAATGAATACGATTCTAATGACACCTCATATGTTAAAATCCGTCAAACCGTTTAGCCTGTAGAGCGTGCCAAAGAAATAGACATACATACATACATACATACATACATACATACATACACACATACATACATACATACATATATACATACATACATACATACATACATACACTCGAAAAACATAACCCTCTTTTTTTTTGGCAGTCGGGTAAAAATACTAAAGAGTAGATGATTTAGAAATTTTCTCACATAATATTACTGTAATGAAATTTGACAAATTATTTAACACATTAATTATTTTCTTCTAAATTAATTAACTTTATTAAATTCTTTTCTATAGATTTTTTTGATAGAATTTACTTTGAATTATTATCGTGCAGTCGAGCGTGCTCAGCATACCAATTATGTACGAAGCCCTGGTTGAATCGACGTAATTTTAATTTCACTTTTTATTTTTATGATTTCAATTTTCAAATTATTAAGTTATAAATTATTTATCGAAAACTGATCTCTTCTACCAGTAGTCAATCTAATTTCTCTTTATGCACTTCAATTACTTTTTAAAAATAAAATTTCTTATTAATTTGTATAGTATAATAATAATGGGCTGAGGAGGAGGAGTTACGTTAATGAAAGAAAAAAAGCTAATTTGCAGTAATGAAAGTTGGTTCAGTCCATTTACATTTACTACAGCACTGGTACGAATTTTGGCTATGCCATGTTATGCCACACAGAAAAAGCAGGTTTCCGACCCGGTTTACCCACTTTGATTTTTGCATTTGGAAGTAAGGTACATGCTTTTTTGTTAGGAACATTATTCCACGAAATAGTCCTGATCCTATCGTTATGCCAATTGTAGGTGGCTTGTAAAATGAATAATTTCTCATCTGAACATATTATTTCGCAATCCCAGTGCCATGATAATAACATCTTAATCTTTTTGTACCTTTTCAATATAACAATATCCGTAATCACATCAACTTTGTATTTCCTATTGGCCGTTAGTTATAATAAAGGATTCAAACAATGACAGACATATTTCGATCTTATTAAAACTCCTCAGTATCACATAATCGCAAATTTCTTTTAACACTGAGTTACACCCCACGTTAATGTATTAGCGATTCTTCCACCACAGTTCTCTTCAAACTATAAATATAAATCAGCGATATTACGACTAAAAGTTCGTAATTTAAATTTCTAATCCCATTATTATTTTTTTTTTGAACTCTTTCAATACCGTTAAATTATCATCCTGTTAATTTAATATTTAACTTTTTTAACATTGTATCTACTGTTTATTTTATATTAAGTAAATATAATGTAAATTTTTTTAATAATTATTATTGGTTGAAAGGATAATTGCGTTAGAAGTTGATCTAAATTTAATGACCGATTTGTTATTACATAGTAAATTTCATTATTACCCTACATTTAAATTGAAACATGCAGACAGCAATATTTAAAGTTTAATCAATAGGACTATATTATTTATTATAATAATTAAATACTACAAACAGCTTTTAAGTTAATTTTTCAGTTTTGTTTGTCCTTTTTTTAGGATAACAACAATACCATAAAATTTATTGCTATTGGAATGTTTAATTTTATTTTGATATTAATATTAGTTTTTCTAGAATGTAAGCCATAATTTAATGCAAATGTTCCATTCCTTGTTGAATTTTTTAATTAGGTAAAATTGGATTAAAATTAATTATCGGGAAATCTAGCATGTTTTAAAAATAATATAGAGCCGTGGCAGTTTGTTAAGTACTGCTTTAAAAATATGAAGTTGAGATAAGAAGGTAAAAGTTTAGGTGAAAGTACATTATATTATGAATGAAACAGAACCTATAGTATTATAAGTACAACCTGCTAATTAATTTATTAAAGGTGTAACGCGAGAGTGGGGTAGATTGAAACACGAATACAGTGAATAATTAAAAATTCGGGTATAAAATTAAAAAGGATTGAAGAAACGTTTAATTTTGAGGATGTCAACGACACGAGTTTTACAGCGCAAGGAGCTGTGCGGACGTAATTTTCAAACGCAGGTAATGATGACGTATGGTCAACGTTAAACGAATAGATTAACGAGAATTTAACTGAAAGATGGTAGTTTATTTTTAAAATGACACAAATGAAATAATAATATAATGTTAAATATTAAATTTTCCGTCCTACTCCTACAGTTAGTAGGCTCTCTATTAAAGAGTTACCAATTAAAGAGTGCAAAAATAATTAATCCAATAGCCATTATACGATGGATAATGCAACGATAAGTATTTAACCCTTTAGCGGGATCTGGTACGAGCATACAATCAAGTAGAAATTTTATTTTGTTTATGCCTAAAATTATTTTTTATATCATCAAAGTGATAGTGAAAATTGCGATACGCGAGAAATGCAGGTAAAATTTCACAAATCAACGATCAAATTGAACAAGGATTTAACAAATATTTTAATTGGTATACGACTAAAACGAATCTACAAAGGTTTAAATCACCATAAATATTTTTAAAATGGCGATCGTAAATTTGTGTTCCTACTAATTTATCACTAACTTTTTCAAGCTTATTGTGATTTCTAGACAAGGCACGGTGTTGAAATTATGTTGACATAATTGACAAACAACGGTGTACGGTGACGCAAGTGAATCGATTAACGAGGAACGACTTGAACGATAGAATTAGTGTTATTGATTTACATTTCCAATAAAATGTTCTATTTAAATGTATTAATGCGCGGCATTTATGTGTGATGGTACTGCATAATGGGCACTCACAAAGATTAAAATTAAATTATAATAAGAGCCTGAAGCGTACGATGTATCCTACTCTCCCTTACATAAAGTTCTATAAATATATCGAGTGCATTTAATTTACAATTCTCGTTTTAGAAAATTTGTTCTACTGTAACTGCACGCTTTTTGCCATTTTAATGAAAATATCAAGCGCCATAAATATCTACCATATTCGGGAATGTAGTCGAAAACGAAGTTTAAGTACAAGTAAACAAGGAAGCAACTTTAAACGTTAAACATAATTAATGGCTTGGTACTAAAATATCTCAACAGGAATATCTATTAGCAGAATTGTAAAAGGGTTGTATTAACTAAAACTACAAAATTGTTAGAAATTGGATCCGGAAGTAATATAGCAAGCATGAATTAGTTTGAGGGTAGTCAAATTAGCATAGGATAGTCCATATGTAAGGATAATCCCTTGTGTAATCCTAGTATCTAACCTAGCACGCGGAGATAAGACATAGTGTTATAGTTTCACTGTGGCGTTGCGATATCACCGACAAATATGCAGTGCGAGTACCACAAACTGTCTTAATAGTCATTGTAATAGAAACGCTTTCTCTCCGACAATCATGAAGTATCCTTCAAAATCTGTAATATTATTAATGAATTTTACGATAAAAATTTAACCGATAACAATGTCGTGATATTTTTGGAGAAAAAATCGTAATTGGTTTCTTAGTTTTAAGGCATGCAAAACATGCCACAAGCGACGTGATCAATCAAGCTAACGTTCACAAATGACGTACGTACATGTTAGTAATTGCATCGTCCATTATTAGTGACCGATTTTAGCTACGTAAGTAGACTGTTGCGTGAGTTTACAAGTTTTTGTACAATGTTATTGAATAAACATCCGCAAATTTAAACAATTATTTATAAAGCTTTGATTTCAAACCAGATACAGTCACAGTAAACATCTAATGAATAACTCGTTATTATAAAGAACGCGCTTATTAAAAGAACTATAACTTGTAGATTAACATGAACCCAAAACAGCACTTTAGTTCCTGTGAGATTAATAAAATTGTTAAGATTAATTTTCGTTGTACTTTATATACACGCATTTCTAAATAGCTCTGTAGGATAATGTTGAAACCGCTTATACATCAGCATGCGATAAACCGCTTGCGCGTGTGAAGGGGGCCTAAGTAGTACTCATGTGTAATAAGCTTTATCTATTTTATATTTTCCACGTTACCATAATTTAGCTAAAACTTTTAAAATAAACGGCTTATTTTAACCATCGTCGATAATTTCTGTATATCCACATATTTACTGCAAAACAAAAGCTCTTATGTAATTTCAAAAATGGAAAATGCTATGTTTGAAAAAATAAAACTCGCAGATTACGTCTATTGAAAAAGTTCAATTCTCAAATAAAATATGTATAATTTGTTGAAAACCACAAAATAGACATTTACGAAAAGTGTCACGAACCAGAATCCGATAACAAATAAAATATAGTTGATACGTGGCGACCTCACCCATAACTCATGTATATACAGGGATACGTGCGAAATAGGAGTACCTAAAGCTCGTTGCAAATTGCCTATTTTGATTTTTACATGTTCAACAATTATTGTCCTTTATATAATATTATTATTTAGTTTAAACAACTGTCAATTTAATTTCAAATTGATGCATAAAATACATTGAAGAATCCGTAAAAGTTTTAAAGTTTATAAAACAATAAAATACCATAGAATTACAGCATTTTCCCTTTTTTCAGTAAGTAATTTTTATTGTTTTTTAAAACAAGAAACCTCATATCTACTAAAAGTTTTATACATCTCGAGAGTTTTAAATTAATTAACATTCTTGTTATCTATCCAACGGAGTAGAATATAGAATTGGTTTCTTACAGAGGGTTAGATTCGTTCGTTCTCTTCCAACTTAACATAAAACTTGTTTGAAACAACTAAAATTATTTACAACAACTCGAGGAGCAAACAAGTTTTATTATGTTTTATCGAATTAAAAATGCAAAAAATTACGAAACAATTCATTTATATAATAATTTCTGCAAGAGTTTAATATTATTAGTGCCTGAGAGTTTATTAGTAAGCTATTAAAAGCATCAGATCATAATATAAGCTAACCAGTTTTCAAAAAACTCAGCCACCCAGAATGCATAATTGAACAGGTCGATAAAAAAATCTTAAAGTTGGTAGAAATTCTGGATTATCAATGGGTCGCTTTGGTAAAACAGTATTCAAAGAAAATAAAGTAACCTAAACTTTGAATATATTTTTTATCTTATAGTGGAATTGACTTGTTGGATATGAAACAAAAGAACTCTTTTGTAACAGTTCAGCGTCGATTCTTCTTTCACTTTCAACCCTTATAGATTACTGAAACTCTCTATATTACAATACTTTCACCATCAAGATGGTAGTTAGAAGGAGCGTGATTATAGTAATCCAAATTAAAGATCAATAGGTATATTAGTACACTTACAACTATTCCCCCTGATGTGGTGGAAGTTGGTTAGGATAATATTATTGGGTCTTTCCATCTGAAATCTTTCAATATATTGTTGCTGTTTGTAAACCATTAATAAAATCGCAAATAAATTGTTACATTGCTATATATTATTGTCATATTGCGTTTGCTCTGATGCGTGAAAAGCACAATGAGGTCACATCCCTAAAATTTTATAATGTAATTAAGGTCCCTGGAGGTATTAAGGCCCACCATAACTTTAATTCAAGAAATAAACATGAAATAGTTAGTTATAGTTTATAAAAAAAAATGTATTTATTGTCTTACTTGAACATCTTAGATTAATTTTATTAACCAAACCATTTAAAAAAACAATTCAGTTTGCAAACAATTAAACTTAAACTGAAATGCTACTTTGGGCCTTTTTACCCACCATAGCTAAGTAATAAGGCCCACATAAAACATATGCTGGAAATCAGGACTGATTGCTCTAATCTCTGCACTTTGTACATAGGACATCTTCCTTATCGTCTTTAGTAAGCCCTAATCAGTCTTCGTGCATCCATACTTGACAAAACTTGGCTTCAGAACAAATAACGCAAAACCAACTTTCCTTACTAGAACTTGCAGATTTCCAAGAGCTACATCCGGGCTTAGGCTCTGAAATATCCTTTGTGTTAGGCCTGGCAATACTAGTTGTAGATATTGACTTTTTTTTACTATTGTCATAAGTAAAGCACACACATATTTTGATGGGCCTTATTACCTTAACTATAGTAAATTAATTGTTAGGTTAGATTTTATTAGAAGAAAAAATTTGAAAATTGTAAATCTTGTGTTATTAGATGTAGGACTAATTGACCTACAATTTACCGTCATAAAACTGATGAGAAACGCACATTTATATAACAAGGGGCCCCTTGAAATTTACTAAATTTTGTAATTTTAACGGTAAAGTAAGCTACGCATGAACAAAAACACTCTCAATGGAAAATTACACAAACTTCATCAACTTTACCGGCTTGTATTGCTAATATTATTTGGGTGGCAATGTGTAGATAGTGCAATCATGATCATTGTGCTACGGATGTAGCGAAAAACAATAGTGGGCCTTATTTCCAGCGTAGGCCTTATTACCCTAGGGGACCTTATTATATTAATGTTTTGTTGGAAAAATGAAAAAATTGTACAGGTGAGTGAATTTTTCTTTCAATTTTGAATTCTCGCTGTAAAAGAGTTCCTTCAACACTGCAGGTATTCTCTAAGAAGGAATATATCCTTAACCCTGTATCGGTTTTTGTAACCATAAGGTTACATTGCACTTTAAATTGTACTACAGGACCATCTACAAATCTATCTCAAGTTCAATAGGAAACTTAAAAACGTTGAAAATTGCCACATGTTTTTAGCTGAGTGTATCGCTGCCACCAATTGTAGTGCATATTTTTCGTGTTTTTTGAATAAATAATAGGTTGTTATGTTATGTAACATATTTTTTTTATGTAAAATAGGTATATTAATATTTGGGAAACACAATTACTTACTAATTTTTTGTTTTCACTATCAAATTTGTTTTTATAAGGGCAATTACTTAATTAAATTAATTTAAAAAAAGTCACTTTCAAAATAATTTTGAACATGTAATATAGTTATTTGATGTATTTAAAAGCATATTCTTCAATAACGCATTTTTTTGTTCATTATTACTGTCTTTGCCCGATACAGGGTTAATTGAATATAAATACCAAACAGTCCTGATCGAAAAGGGATATTTTCATTTATTTCGTACCTGTAAAAGTAGAGTGAAAATTAATTTTAAAAGTAGAGAAAATTTTGGCAATTTTTGGTTTTCGGAAAGGGGCAGGAAGCGTCGGAAAATAAGGATTTTTGTGTCTATGTGATCTATGTACTTAGATACATTGTAAGTGGTAAGAAACATTGAATGATAAATATCCGCTTACAGGTGCATCAAGGGTACTGTTGGATTAAACTGTGTTTATTTATTCAAAAATTCACATTAACTGAATTGTTGAATTATTTTTCAAACTTTATTATTACACAAAACTTTAGCTAGCGGAGGTCTTGTGTCTTTTTTGAGGAAATCGTAGATGGAGCCACAATTCCTTTATTGTGACCGTCTTATAAAAGACCTTGTAATAACGACACTATTTTGGTAAAACTATTTATTTACAAAATTTACATGCCGGAGCCCACTTATTTGCAACTGATGTTGCTTGCTTGGCTATCAATGGTGAACTGGTCTTAAAAACTAAAATAAATTACCACGAGGGTGGTAGAAATACAAAAAGGACAAAGATGCATACCTGAAGGGCGATAAAAGACAAGTTGGTTTTTCCCATAGCGGTTAAGCCTTACAAGATATTTGGGAAAATCCAAAATTTAAACGTTTTATGACGTGGTCCACAGATCAAGTCTATACAAATTGTAATAAAAAAAATAAAGGAAAAAAATAACAAATGTTTTGCCTAAAAGGGCTTGAACAGTAGAAAAGGTCAGAAAATGTATGAAACTATTTGATTATAAGTGAATGTGTACTATTTAAATCATAACTAGGATTTAGATGAGATTATATAGGGTGGGTTGGAGAAGGAGCTGTACACTCGATTTTAGTTACATGTTTGTTTGGTTTTACTTTTGGTTTTAAGATTTCATACCTCATTGACATTATTTTCCAATCTCAGTGAGCTAAATGTTTTGCTTAATTAATTCTTATTTATTGCTGTTGACAGATATTGTTAGTAATGTATTTTATGAATTTTAAACTCAATTATTCCTTTCAATTCTTTTTTAAATCCGTGGATGGGGGTAGAATATTATATTTTCATATACTCAACAAACTCAACAAAAATATAGACGATAAAATAACAAACCAAACTGTAAACCATTTCAAGATATTATCATAAAGTGTATTGAAGAATAGTATGCTGGGAGTTTTCCTGAGAGACAAAATATGTACCAAGGACATTAGACGGACACCGAGAGTGACAAAAGTATTGAATGAATGGCAAAGCAAAAGTGGTGTAGATTATTTATGTGCGCCATGAGATTAACTGACAGTCAACAAAGGTCATACAATGACGGCCAAGAGAACTAAAAACAAAAGCATCCGATGGTTCTAAAACAGATTGAAAGATGACGTAAAGCAGCTGGCGTGTACCAACAGTTTAAGATATTATAAGGATGGAAAATATTAAATATTTTTTTATTATATTATATTTTTTTATTATATTATATTAAATTTTGTAAAGGCCTACATCTAGAAGCAGACAAATACAAGCTGATGAAGAGTCTCTTAAATCGCAGTTTACAACTGTGCATTATGTAGGTAGATTTATTTCTTTTATTGTTTAATTTTTGCGTTTATAAACCAAAAAAACAAGAGAAAAATCAAACCTATCAAGTAGCAAGTAGAATCAAAATTCCCAGAATTGCGTTGACAGTAAAAGTCGCAGTGTTGAATTGACAAGTTGGTAATAGATAGATAATACTACTCACAAATGTACATACACGGTGCAGCCGGCATGAGGTATGAATCAAAATCAACATAATACGAATAGGTAGCAATAATAATATTGCAGTCTTATCATTTCCATATTCTATATTTTCAAGAAGCATAAATTGAATAATTTTTCTTAAAATAACTTTCGTATTTTCACCGATTTATAATTTTGTGCATAATTAAAACAAGTAAAAAATTTGTTTTCATTTGCTACTTTTTTGAACAGCGCATCTACTAATAATACTACTCCCAGACGATCCATATAATTTTACAGTGATTGCTCGCGTTTGTTATTTTATTATATATATAAAAGAATAAAGTGACTGATTGACTGACTGACTGATATATCAACGCACAGCCCAAACTACAGAGGTTCCTGTTATCACGTAGGCGAACACTAAGAAAGGATTTTATGAAAATCCTATCCCAAGGGGATTTATCACGTATTATCTAATTAGTGGTGACGCGCGCGAATGTATTAACGAGATTCCCACTGTCAACGTCCTTCAAGTTTCCAAAGCACAGCCTAAACCGGTGGGTCTACTGTCCAAAAGCATGGAATTTCCTTTACAAAGGAAAAGAATAAACTTTTAGAAATTCAAAAATAAAAGCGTGAGATAAGTTAGGATAGAACGAGAACCTCCGAAAAGTTGATTTGGGTTGTCGTTTCTAGCGCGAGTAGAAAGAAATAAATGAAACGTCAAACGGAATGGAAATAAGAAGGGAAAATGAGGAAGATACAAAGAGCACGAGAGGTGGAGGTAGCCGGAAATGTGGGAACTGATGGGCGTTGGAGGATGGAATGCCAGAGTAATGTATAATGTTGAAGTCAGGAGTAACAAGCGAGGTACGATTTGGGAGCTATAGAGGTGGATGAGTGGTAAGAGAGCGTGCAGGACAGGACTGCATGGAGAAGCTGTGGACAACATACCAGGAGAGAGAGACCGATGGAGTAGAGAATAGAGTATAGAGACGGAAGGAAAAAGGTTTGCGCGCATAAAAGTGAATTCCACGCGGACGAAGTCGCGGGCAACAGCTATAGTACATACGTATTTGCTAACTATTCGTCACATGTGAAATGGAACAGTTTACAAAACATTCAACAACGCCAACATAACTTATACCAGATAAAATAATATAATATATAGTCGTTAGCTCGAGCTTAACGTTAGAGCGATCTAAACAAGCTCGATTTCAAATTTCCCGTATTGGTGTATACATGCATTTAGTTAGTTCGAACTGATAGCAGTATTCCCAACAAATCAGTTAACGTGATTGGTCGAACCAAGGTCAAACTGCGCGTAGTTCCAGCTAAGGCTTCTACATTTACATTTAAGATCATCCTTACTCCTAGCCGACGTTTTTAGCACCGTATAACTACTGGTCCATCTACTTATACTGTTAGATCGGTTTAGCCTTGGCTTAACTGAGTGTATATTATGTTACCCTGAAAGTGAATAATGCAGTGAAAGTATACAATTACTGTGGACTGTAGACATTCACTAGACTGCTTAGGAATAGTAGCAAATTTACTTCTTGGTTCACAAAAAAATATGTTTTACTAGTAAGAGTCTACAATACCTAGTGAATGTATATTTTTCCTTTAGTGGGTCAGAGAAGATCTATCCCCTTAACAGTAGTACACTTTGCCGAATAGGACCAGTCTCGGGGACGATCGGAGCGCAGGCGCAGGGCGCCGATAGGCGATTTTGACAACGCAACGACGGTAAATCTCGGATGCATTATCGTTAAATCAATAAGTAACAATTAGTAATACCATCAAATTGTTGCTATAGTGTGCGGTCTACCATAAAATTTCAATAGCTAAAAGAAAATTTTCCCAAAACTATAACGCCCTGTGCTTATTGATTTAACGATGATTGATCGGAGATTTTCCGTGGATGCGTTATCAAAATCGACTCTCTGGGCCCTCCGCTGCGGTCCCCTGCACTCCGAGCAGTTTTGACTAACGCTATACTAACTAAAGATATTCCGTAGACCGGTCCTACTCGGCAAAGTTTGCTACTGGGAAGGGGATGGTTCTTTTTTGGAAAATTTTGCTGCAGCAAACTTTTCTGTTTTTAACTTTTATGTTAGCCCGCACACTATAGCAGCACCTATCGGTAACATAATGTATGAAAGGATTAACAAGCTCGAGCTGCATATATACGGGGTAATTATTGTAGCCATGGGTTGCATCCTCATTGCTTTCAAATAGAATTGCTTTAGATCTATGGATTCTACTGTAACATTTTAACTTTAAGTAAAACGGCTGACTTGTAATTGACTATATCGGGAATAGTTCATAATTGATTACAATACAAATATTGTCCAAATTACCTATAATAATAGTCATAATTGCTTGATATTTATATTTAGGCGTTATATCATCGTTTCGTTTCGGGAATCGTTTCAGGGATGAAGGATTAAAGTAGTTTTAACTTTAAATCACCATTCATAAAATTTCTAATTGAATTTGAAGTCGTTTTGCTATTATTTTTTTATGGGCATAATATTCAAAATATGTTTTGACTCCTAAATTCATATTTGGAGAACTATCAAATATAAAATGCGGAAGGCAGAACTTGTTGTAGCCGTCATCATCTAACTGTAAAAAAAAATTGTAGCTATATTGCAACAAAACTAAGCAAGAAAATAATGCCAAACTAAAATCTATTCATTTAAACTATGCTCAGTTGAAAAGCAGCAACATATTATGTAGATACGTATATATTTTTGACAAAATACTTAACAGCTGGATAATAATGCCGTGTTCCTTTTGGGTATTAAAACGCTGGCAGTAATAACGCTGATAACTTGCAAATTTTTTCGTTCCATTTGTAATCACAATATTGATGTTGAAAACCGATCAAATTTTATTTTCAGTTATTTTTGCTTAGCAAGGAAAGGGGTTAGTTAGTAGCCATGGAACGATACTACTGTTTAAAATGTTATTAAAGTATAATATTATGTAAATATTATTATTACTATATTATAAATAATATTGAACAACGAAACACTTGAATTATGTTTTAGCAATAATTTTTTTCATATTTATGAATATAATATTTTAATGGAAATATTAAAATAATCAACAAAAACTTGTAAAATTATATTTTCGTTTTAGTCGTTTTATAATAATGTACTAGATGTAAATTTTCATATCAGTAAAATTCCGAGATATATGGAATCTAAAATTTTTTACTTATTAATTCAAATTATTCTCGACAAGTAAATTTCCGACACTATAGTAGGTTAGACGGGGGACAGTTGTAACAATTTCGACAAAATCACTACCTGTAACAACAATTTGAACTAAACGTATTTGAAATTATGCCTTAATTGAACCTTAGTTATCTGACTACAAATGGATAAGGTTATAGTGCCATTATCTGCATTACAAAAAACACCAGTGGGCAATTTATAAAGTCAGAGAAATTGTTTCAACTGTCCCCATATAAGGGGCAGTTGTAACAGTGAATGGGGTTAGTTGTAACACTAGCAGAATAAAGAAAATAAATATTGTTACATACTTATTTATTGAAAAAATTACAGAATATCGTTATTTAAGGATATTACCAAATTAAAAATCAACATTTGTTGATATTCGGAAGACAGAAGAAGGTGTCTTCGCAATATCAAGAAATTTTGATTTTTAATTTATTATGCTCTGAACAAAAGGGTTACAATCAATGTTATGGAAGATATTAAAGGCACAAATTAACTTTTAATGTAAGATAATCCTAAACATTATAAAACTTAATTAAAAACTAAAATTTTTTTTTATTTTATTTAAACATATGGCTCTAACAGGAGCTGAAACGTTTCAACTGACCCCGAAAAATTTGTTACAACTGACCCCACCACATCTTTTAGAAAATTTGTATTTATAACATCCAAAATAAACAATTTAAATAAAAAATAATTTCACCCATTTGTACTCCGACAACCAAGGTTCTTACATTAAAACCTATAACAACCGAAATTGAATAGTTTTGTATTAAATAACAAATTAACAACAAGAAAAATACTTACTTTTGCACTCAAAATAACAATGTGCCCTCTTGTAGGCGTAACATGGACTCGAAGCGAAACCAAATATTGTCGGGCATGTTCCGACAAGAAAGCCGCGTCTTTTTCTCTTTGTACGCCCTACGCTATCTTTATTAGTTTTTGAAATATTAGCGTTGTTTCAACTGCCCCCCGTTTCAACTGACTCCGGTCTACCCTACATGCAGCTGTTGTACGTCGCAAAATATTGTAGAACTAAGCTAAAGTAACAAACACTAAGCGGGAGGAGTAACTGGTGCAGGTAGTTATGTAGGGATTGATGCCCAACTTCAAATTTTCCAAAATAAATGAGTCATTGAATTTTCTTACCTATGTGAAAGAGAACACGAGTACGAAATGTGTTGCATAAATACCATTTTTAAATATTGGCAATTATGGTTGATTACAACTGACAAACTTTAATAAAATTTAAATTTATTTGTAATCATATCACCATCGAAGAAAGTTAAAGCTGCACGACGAAAATGAAATCAACGTTTTCATTTCAAAGCAGCGAATCATGTACTAAGTTTCTAAATGGATGGATTGAAGTACCAAAAATGTCAGTATACTTTTAGCATCTCAGTGACCAAACGGAATGTAGGAGTAACATAATAATTATTATGGTGTTGTTTAAATAATAAGGTTAATTTAATTAAGAGTAAACCCTTAACCTGATTGAAATTCTTAATGTCATAATTTAAGGAAAATAATGTTAATTAAGTGCATAATAAATTATAATAAAGAATATGGAGAGAGGTAATAAAAGCTTCACGGTATTATATTGATTGGATAGAAATTGCTAGGATGCAAAATTAATAAATTCTCGAGGTTATATTATGTACCTGCATAATTAACCAAATTAAGTCAACTTTACTATTTTTAAATCGTGAAATGTTGCACACAAAATGCGCTACTTTAACGAATTGGTAAAGTATAATAAAATACAAATTTTATTCCAAATTAGTAATGATTTGCACATGTCCTTAACTTTCTGTTGCGATTTTAAAAGATATCCAAAAAAATTTACCATCAGTTAAAAGCAATTTGTTGCTGCTGAAAATGTTTATTATATATTTTTGGCACTAGCAGTGATGTGGCTGTAATTATGCAAACAAAACTACGACTATCATACTGAAAAATAATATATAACAAAAAGCAATAATAATGGCAAATCCGGCACCATTATTAATGACTTCCGTTACAAACCAGCCAGGTAACATTGCACAAGTCAGTTTTACTGTTCTGTTTTATCGCACCTAGGTTAAAGGTTGAAAAATGTGAAAATTATGCTAACACGTTAAGACATAATTGCCATATTATAATGACAATTAAAAAATCAATATCTTAAATCTTTGGCAGAGATTTAACAAAACAACCTCCACAATCTATTTTTTACGATTTTAATGTAAATTTAATTAATTTTTTATATTAGTCAAGAGTATTAATTTCATCTGTTCTTTTAAAAATTAAAAAAGTAAAAAAGGCAGAAATTATAAATTAGACTTGCATGAAGCTTTTTAGATTTTAAAGGAAGTATTTTTATTTATATGAATATTCAGATACTTTGGTCGTCAACTTTCTTTACAACAAAACTTATTTCTTATTTATTTAAATTTTCATAAAGAAAAACTGATATTATATAAAAATTTAACTTAAAAAAGTAACACATAAACTTGCCTTTTGTAATTACTAAAGATTATATAATTAGTTTAACTAAAGTTAATAAATTTCCAGGTGAATAAATCCAACATGATACGTTTCTTCGGACAGTTTGCATCCGTTGGGCAAAGTGGTAACCTCACTATGAGAAGAATTTTACAAGGTGGATTACATCTCGGCCAGATCAAAGTTCTTGATTATTATTTGATTATTGCAAGCATTTGCTATATCAAATTCTATGCAGATTGGTATAAGCTCCATCTCTGTCACATATTTACCACATCATCATTGTGAAATGTGGGTGATCGATTATTTAACCTAATTCCCAAACAAGTAATATTTGAAATGATCATACACCATGTCCAATCAGCTGTGGGATGTTAAGCATATACTGGCAGGCTAGGAAGCGGAAAACCACAGTCGCGCCACATACACTGCTGGAAAATCAGAGGTAGTACAATGGGTCCGATGTAGAGGCCCAAGTGCATGGAGGCTTATCTTTCCCTCCCCAAAAAAATCAAGAATCCAGATGTCCAATAACCCTGGACAAGTACAGTTTTAAAATGGTGACTTTAGGCCACCATATTATACTATCAGAAAACAGAAAAATGATCTAGATTTACGTAGAGTTTCTGGACTAGCGAGATTATTACTAAAATATTGAACAGATTTTGATGGAAATTTAACTAATTCATACCTCTTTTGTCCAGTAGTATAGGTTATATTACGTGCAGGCCTGATTACGTGACTGTGACGCACATGAATGAACTATCGAGATTACTACTGACATATTGATTTTTTACGACAATTGAAACTAAATTTAAATAAATATTCAGCAAACCTAGAAAAAACTAAAATAAAAAATATAATCTAGTAAATGAACAACCCGACTACAAAAATAAATATAATATTATACAAATAACTCTGCCAAATGTTTGCAGAAATGTACATCATATGAATATTGAAAATGTCAGGTGGCCTTTTATTTATTAAAGTATATTTTCTGTTTAGTTGTTGATAAAATCTTATTTAACATTTATTTGTATCTAAACTGCAGAGTATGCTGCAGTGACATTTTATCAAAACTACAGGTGGATTTTAGTTTTTATTTCTTACAAATAATTATAACAAAAGCACAAAGAATCAGGACTGTAATTAGGATTCAGTGAAAAAATTTTAAAAAAAGATTCAGGAGAATCGTGAATTAGATTGAAACATGTAATCTGGTGTAAGGTGTTCTTTGATTTTATAATTTTTCTTGCTAATTTTTTCAATGAAGATCGAATCCTAATTACGGTCCTAGTTATTTGTGCGTTTTTTATAATTATTTGTAAGAAAAAAAAAACTAAAATCTCCCCGTTAGATTATTATTAAGGAAGATTATAAAAGGTCAACTAAAAAACGTTTTAATAATTTTGTATTTTAAATTCAAATCGATTCAAATTTAGAAATACTATTAATTTTGGAAATAGAAAAAGGTTTAACTCCATTAATTCGGTGAAGCAACGAGGTAAATTATGTAAGTGAAGGTGCCGGATATGGATTTCGCATTTCTAACGGTTATGTGTGTTGAACGATGTATTGTTATATTGTATGTAAATACATATTATTATGACATTATCAGTTGATCATTTAATTATTTCCATTAACTATATTATGTGTATGTTATAGCGTTGACAGACTGAAAATTAATCTTCATTAACTTTTTCATAAATTGTAAATCCGCAATTAATTTAATTTATTAAATGGCGTAAATGATACTTAAGTAAATAATACAACAAGTGGTGTATTTTTATTATGTGTATCAGATTCGTGGAATTCTGACTGAAAGGATCGTTAATGTTCCTTAACGTTTCAGTCTGTCAACGGTATTAGGTACATACATGAATTTTGTGGGTACCACAGGTACACCATAACAGACTAATAGAAACAATTCAATATTGATTAATATGCAATATTATTATTATTATTTGTAGTATTCTATTTAATGCAATGAAATATTAATTGTTTTAAATACTTTTCCACATATTTTAATTTTTGTGCTGAACGAGCATTGGTTATATAGAAATTTCAAACATTTAAAACCACATAATTTATTATCAACTATTCGAATAATTTTAAATATTTATTAGCGTCGTCGTAGGCTTCTGATTATTTAAATCTGTTTTTCTTTTACTTTATATAATTTTATTTAATTTTTTTGAGAGAATGAATTCTATCTCTGAGGAAAAAGAATGGCATACTGTAATTTATTGTTTTGTCGTATAATTTGAGAAAGTGAAAATTTTGAACATTATTATGTGTTGGTAGTATAGTAAAAAATTAGATAACCAGAAAATAAGTAAAATTTCAAAATAATGTATTGCTGAAATAATGCTGTAAGCGCTCTCCATTATCCGGAGCTTACATTACCTAACCCTAGACAACCACCCTGCTTGGAAAATCAATATAGCACACACAGCGTTAAAGATATCTTTAACTGAAAACTGTAAAATTAAATTTCTATACTAGATTTCTACAAAGAGCAACTAAAACAGAAATTTAATGTTTAACTCGTTGAAAAAATTATAGATAGGTAACCGAACATCATAATGTAAATTTTCTTTTAGTTACATTTTATGTAAAATTTATACTGGACAGAATACTTATTAGGTGCTCAAAACATCTTTTATTCAAAAAATTCCGTTTGGCTAATTTAGGAATAAAAGTTAAATTTTAAAGTTAAAGTGTACCCAGTCTACGTTAGTTGGTTTATCCAGTCAGTAAAATTTTAGTAAATGACACAGTACTTTCTGGTTTCAATTCAATTCAACAGACTCTATTATTTTTTTGACATATTACAAACACATTGTCTCCTGCAGCAACCAAGTTGCTACAGAAGACGGTTTTTATATACATAAAATTTTCGCTGCTCCTGCGTAGCATATCAGCGTCCATATGGTCGTTTTAGATGTTTGGCGTCCTCATACGTGGGCTACTTCCTGGAAAACGAGTGTAAAAACCAGGCGACATGATTAGCGTGTAAGTGGCGTGTTTGTAGTTTACAACATTATGTTGTGAATGAGTTTATGTTTGATACGCCTGAAGGGCAAATTATTTTTGTGAATTGTGTTAATGTGGGCTGTAGTTTGGTTCCGCTTGACCGTGTGATCGAAAAATTTGACTGCGGCATGATGAATTTGTGTGGGAAGTCGGGGCATGTTTGCTAATTCGTGTAGATCGTATAAATCGGTGTATTTGTGGGATCCGGTGATCACTCGGAGGCACTTGTTCTGGGTACGTTGTAGGATAAGGATGTTGGTGCGAGCAGCTTTGCTCCACACCGGGGAAGCATAAAGGAGTATAGGTAAAATCATGGTTTTATAAATCTGAAGGCGGATATTTGGATGGAGTTTATTTCTACAGGAAAGAAGCGGGAAAAGGGCGTGCATTGCACGAGTGGCTTTCTTCGCGGTTTCTAAAAAGTGATCTTTAAATGTCAGTCGTTTATCTAGGATAACCCCCAAGTATTTGGACGTCGGCGTCGATTTAATTTCTACTCCGTTCATGTTAAGTTTGTTTGTCATTCTGTCACGTTTTTGTGAAAATGTGGTCGTGGTAGTTTTTGCGGCGTTAACCTGCAGCCGCCAGTCATCGTAGTAGTCAAGTAACTTGTCGGCGTGTATTTGTACTTTTTCGATGGTCTCGTCCTTGGTTTTTGCGGCTGCGGATACGCCGGTGTCGTCCGCGTAGAGAGTGAGTGTGGTGTCGTCCGTTTTTGGTATGTCGTTTATGTAGTAGTTAAATAATGTTGGGGAGAGGATGGCGCCTTGAGGGACACCGGCCGGTATGGGTTGTGGATTTGATAGTGAGTTGTTGATTTTGACCTGGAAGGATCGGTTTGAAAGGAAGCTGGCTAACAATTTTATGATATGAGTTGGGAATTTCAAGACTAATAGCTTATGTAAAAGGCCGTCGTGCCAAACGGTGTCGAAAGCCTTTTCCATATCTAGAAGGACAGTGGTTGTAGATTTATCTTTATTGAAGTTGATGGTGATATCGTTGATTAGAATGGCAAGTTGAAGGGTGGTGGAGTGGTTTGTACGAAACCCAAACTGTTCTTTTATTAGAAGGTTATTTTGGGTTTCGAACGCTTGAATTCTGTTAAGTAAGATTTTTTCAAGTATTTTGGATAAAGTTGGGAGTAAACTGATGGGACGGTAGCTTGAAGGGAGGTGTTTAGGTTTGCCTGGTTTAGGGATGGGAATGACTATAGCGGATTTCCAGGCTTTTGGGAAATACTGGTTTTTTAGGCAGGCGTTAAGGATATAATAAATTTGGACAAGGAATTTTTTGGGGAGCTTTTTTAACATGTAGGTGCTGATTTTGTCCCGGCCGGGAGCTTTGTTTTTGAATTTTTTAATAATTTGTTTAATTTCATTGGGACAGGTTAAATCGGAAACTGGGGTGGGTGTTTGGGAATTATTAATTGTGTTAATTGAGGTGAGTACTTGGTTGTCGATGTCAGGATTTATTGTTCTGTTTGTTAAATTGTGATGGGAGAGGTAAACTTCAGCGATGGTGTTTGCTTTGTCGAGGTCAAATATTATTTGGCCTTGATTAGTGTGGAGGACGGGAAATTGTCTGTTGGGTTCGTCGTTTTTAAAGGTTTTGGCTAGCCGCCAAACTTTTTTAAGGTTTGATGGGGTAATGTTACTTAAAGTTTTGTCCCAGTTGTCTTGTTTGATTTTACTTATGTCATTACTTATGTCGTTTGTCAGTTTGTTTATTTGGTCTTTAAGTTGTGGGTAATGGTGTCGTTGGTAGATTTTCCTTAATTTGTTTTTATTTTTGATTTTTGTTTTGATTTCCGGGGTAATTTTAGTGTTGTAGTCAGGTTTAGGGGTATCCTTTGTGTTACGGTTGTATGTTTTAATTAATGTCTTTGTGAATTTGATAATTGCGTCGTCGATGTCTTCGTTTGTGGCAATATTGCGGATGATTTCCTTGTCCAGAAGCTCCCGTCCGAAAGCGGTCCAGTCGGTTATGGTACGGGGTCTTGGTGGAGCAAATGGTAAAGTGATGGATTCAATTTCGATGAGGACTGGAAGGTGATCAGAACTTAGCTTTTGCAACACAGATGTGTTTGCGACAGCTAAGTTGTGAGTAATCGCCAAGTCGATCGTTGAAGGAGAATGAGCGGTGCAACCGGGAATGTGGGTGGGGCCGTCTGGATATTGAAGTAAAAGTGGGAGCGGGTGCGTTGCGATGTAGTCGAGGAGGCTACGACCGTTTTCGTTCGGGGTCCCCTGGCTCCAACTAAAGTGGATATAATTGAAATCGCCCGCAATAATTGCCTTACTAGAATTTTGTATAATTTTGTTGATGTCGTTGAAGTTGTGTCGGTTGAGTGGGTTTAAGTAATAATTTGTAATTGTTAGGTCATTTAATTGTATGGTTTGGGTCTCAGCCTCGTCGGTGGTAATGTTTGTCATTGCCGGGTTGAGAGTATTTTTAACGTAAGTTAAAAGACCCCCTCCGGCTGTCTTCGGCTGGTTGTACGTTATGTAGTCGGTTAGTTTTGGTGGACGTCTTTTGTTAAGTTTCGTTTCTTGTACTAAAATTATGTCGGGTTTTATGTCATTCGCTAGGACCGCCAGCTCGTGCACTTTCCGGTAGATACCGTTCGCGTTCCAGGAGATTAAGGTTAGATTGGCTTTATTTGACATCGTATTTAATTGCGATTTCATTTAAGATTGTGAGTTTCTGAAACGCATTTTTGACTCCAGTGAGTCGCTCCGTACATTCCATAATCATGGCGAATGTTCGGGGTAAATCTATGAGCTCGTCTAACGCCCTAACCGCCTGCATTACGCGATTAATGTCTACCGGAGTTTCTGAAGGGTCAGTTGGGTCGCTGCTAAGGGTTTGTTGAAATTGCTGTTGCACCACTTGAGGAGTGGTGAACTGGGTCATGGTTGAACGCGCTGGGAGAGCAGGGAAGGATTGGATATTTGCAATATTTAAAACGGGAGCGGGTTGGGATGGTGACTGTGTGGTGGTGTTCCGCCTAGCAGTTGCACTCACCTTAGATGCATAGTCCACGTACTTCGGGCACTCGGACCAGTTGGCAGCATGAGATCCTCCGCAGTTGCAGCATCGAACTCCGTCATCTTTGGTGGTTCTTGGGCAGGCGGCTGTTGAATGTGGAAGGGTGCACTTAACGCATCTCGGATTTATGTTGCAGTGCGCGCTGCCATGACCGAAGTTCTGGCAGCGAAAACACTGCAGGTGGTGAGTGCGCTGGTGCACCTCCTCAAAGCGCACCACGATGGGACCCAGGGTTCTTACTGCTTTAATGGCGCACATCGTGGTGCCGGCGGCGAAATTGACCAGGAATGATGGGGTCAAGTCCTGAAATTTATTCTTGAGCTGGGTGATTTTGATTGTTTGGATTCCATGTTCTTGAGCCAGTTGTTCTTTTACATAAAGTGGGTCCATGTAAGGCGAACCCTTCATCACCAACTTTATCGTGCGGTCTTCTTTGTAACCATATGTGAAGCCTTGCGGGCCACCTGGAACTAGGATGATTTTTTTTAGACCTTCGTGATCCTCTCTTGTGTTAGCATAAATCCAGGTTTGCCCGCGTACGTGCTGTATTCGGACGTTTTCTTTTACAATGGGTTTGATGGTGGCCATAAACTTCCGTAAATCGCCAATTGGGGTTGCCAGTACTATGGGTGGTGGTCTTTGGGCTCTTGGGACTGTTGGTGTTGCTGATTGGGCTCCGGAGACCCCCTGGGGAACGGGTGGCCTTGGTCGGCGTTGTGAAGAGACTATTTGCCATTTGGGTTCCGTGATGGCTGGTTTTGGTGGTTGTTCAGGCGCTTTTTCGAGAATTCCAAAACGATTGTATAGTTCTATGTTCGGTGCGACTACATCGAACACTTGATTGTCAGTGATATCCATAGAAGCGTCTGGTATAACGATATTTGAAGCGGTGGGAGACGGAGCAATAGGCTTGAAGACGATAGAGGCGTCTGAAGTGATATCGTTAAGATTTACCTCTGCTATGGCCTTAGTAGCCAGTTGGATACTTGAGATGGTGGCGGGTAACGGGGGTATCTGTTCACTCGTTGCCAATCGTTTGACTTTTTTGGTACTGGGGGGATGGAACCGCTCCGAGCGCCGTTTCTGGAACTTTTTGACGTCGGGTACGTCAAACGTTGTGACTGGAGTGTTGGTCAGTTTGTGCCTTTAAAAAGGCAGGCAAACTGGTTCGACTTAACAAAACTTTGCAGCACTAATGTAGGGACGACTGTCTCGCTCCGTTACTTTCGTTCCTAGTTTAATTTTGCTGACAGTTTGGATAAATGTCAAAATTGTAAACGAAAACATAAACTGAAATTAACACAAAACAGAAAATTAAACTCGAAAATGAACACAATTGAATCAGATAAATTATAAAGTGACACCAGAAAGTAATATTAACAAGAAAATGACAAGACGGCTCAACCACCATAGAGGGTCTACTGTAAAAAGCGACACCGACGTTTACCTCGCAACAAACGGTTCGCCGACCAGCGATTTCAGTGATAGGTCATGGGTGATTACAATCTCACTCTAGCGTCGTTGTAATAAGGAAAACAAAATTATTAAGGAATAAATAAATCTATAAATACTGAAAAGGGCGCCAACCAAGACTTTCACGGATATAGACGGAATTGTACGCACTTTAGTCTATACGATAGTAATACCCGTTTTCACCAACATTTATTTAAGAATTTCCTAGTAAAGAATTCCTTAGTTAGGTATTCCATAAATTTGATTGGTCAAATTTGACATAGTATTGACATAGTAAGAAACTTTTATGGAATACCTAGCTAAGGAATTCTTTACTAGGAAGCTCTTAAATAAAATGTTGGTAAAAAGGAACATTAGTGGTTGTAGGGTACGCTCCAGTCCATACCATAATAAACGAATATCTAGTAAATATGAACTAAACTCATTCAAGTATGCTCCGGAGTTCTGGCCTGACCAATTTGCTCACCTGTATCCTGTATAAATGAAAACACAAAACCACCGACAATTTGACAAAGAGGATAAAGAAATACATAAATATAATTAACAGAAAAAAATATAATTAATAAAAAAAAGTACTTCTTTTAAACTTACTTTAAAACTTACTTCTGACCTGTCTAGCAAAATTAACCTTATAATGATGGGAAATCAAGAACAGACCACTTTCTCATTGGTCTAAATCTTGAGATGCTGTTGAGGTCTCCCACCAAATATATTTCCCACTTAAAACCATCTTTGATATAAAAATCCATTTATTCCAAAACGAAGAAAAATAATATGAAAACATTATATAGAGCACACACATAGAAGCGGCTTACTCCGATTATATGGGCCTTATTAAATGAGAGCACCTGCAATATGGTTTTGAAAACAATTTTACCTTCAAAGGTTCCATTTTGAAATTAACAAGGATTGTTTAATTTATTATCATAATCAATACAATAATTATAATATTTGGTCGATCCTCTTATAATAAATTAGTTTAAATCATTTTGGTAATATTCAACTATCCATAATGAAATCTATCGAATTCCTAATTCTCAATACTATTTTCATAATTATGCTTTTTCATTTACTTACAATTTTTAAATTTTCGTGTTAATATTTAATAATTTTAAATTCTGCTCAACTACCCAAAAGTAAATTCACCTAGTAATTTACCGTATAGCATCATTCAACATTGGAGTATCCAAACTTGTATTCTAGAGTTAATTAGAAAGTGTGTTCCATCTTAACAAAGGGAAACTTCAGAATTTACCATTTCTCCTGAGACACACACACAAACTCCCAAGTGATTTCCCAAGTTCAAAAATGTCATTATATTTGGACATAAGTAAATGACAAACTTATGTGATTAAATAGTAACACAGTAGTATCAGAATTTGTTAATTACTAAAGCTTCAAAATGCTAAAATTTAAAAACTGTTATTTAGTGTAACTGTTCCCGCTGAAGCTACATATCGCTTGGAAAGGGATTGTTTATATTCTCTTGGTATAGTATCCAGTTGAACCGTCGTGGTTATTTCGACGCATGCGACAATTCGATTTACGACAATTGCAGGTAATCAATTTGAAAGGGTATAAATCACAAGTTGGGTAAAAGCTTCAAAATTAGGATAACCAAATCTGTTATTGAGAAAAGATATATTATAAAGAATAATACTAGACGAAAAGCTGAACTGGGGAATTCATTTACAAATGAAACTCGAAAATGCAAGGCTGGCCTTTTGGCTATGTCGGGGAGCAACGAGACGATCATGGTGCCAGTCCCCTAGGATCTTCCTCTGCCTCTATACAAAGGTTGTCAGACCCATGCTATACTACGGTTCTCCATTGTTTGGTGACCCAGAACCAAACAAATAACAACAGCATTATCCTTACACCAGATTTAGAGATTAGTGTGTTTGGCTGTAAATGGAGTAATGCGAACAGTATCACCCGCAACTTCTTCTCTACCTCTCCCACCACTAACTTGATCTTCATGTGCAGGAGATGGCGGTTACGAGTGCTCTTAGGTTGAGTTGTTGGAAGATACGGAATAATAGGAAAGGAATTCAGGCTCATATACAGATCTTGGAGGAATGTTCCAATAGAAAATGGCGAGAAGCGGCTCCATCGGTCGTCCCTGCGGCCCGGAGCCTATGGTCACGCCTTTCGTTAAGGCTTTTGATGCGCTTCTCAAACAATACACCCTAAACCTGCACACTTGCAGATGGATACAAGAAAATGCATGCAACCAAGCAAGAGCTGCAATAAGTGCGCATTCTGGAAAGTATCAAGAGTCACACAATAATATATAAACTGCACCAAGAATGTTACACCTCCACACTTTGGGGTATGCAGATGACCCCATTATGTCGACGATGCAACGACAAGAAGAAAACAGATGAACATGTACCCTGTTACTGTCCGGCGTTAACTTCAATAACAGGATCTGTGTTCGGGAACTTCTTTCCCTACATGGCCAGAATCAGTAGCACTTCGCCTACCAACATCCTAGAGTTCATTCAACAGTTGGAGTGGCTTGGTGAGTGACAGGATTGGGGTGATGCTGAAAACCGGAGGTAATACAATGGGTCCGATTTAGAAGCCTATGTGCGTGTGAGTTTATCTCCTCCACAATAAATCCAGAATCTAGAACTCAGAAGATGTATAAGAATTGCTTTAAATAAAGCCGAAGTAAAAAGCATCTTTTCCAAAGCGTTATACATGTTTTTGTATGCGGATTTCAATAGATTTTCTAGATGATTCGAGAAAAAAAACAACTAAATTCTGAGATATACAAAATGTAGTAGGCATATTTAACAGTATTTTTAAAGTTTGATTTCAAAACTTTATTGCATAATTAACGTCTACTCAACTGCTCCCGTTTTTGTCTGTAAAATTTTGAAGCCGGACATTTTCCACTAGGGCTTCTCAAACGGGATCCCGGGATCCCGGCAGGTAAAAGTACGTCCCGTAATCCCGGGATTTAAGACCGGGATCCCGGTATTTAAAACCGGGATTCCGAGAATTCTGAAATCTTAATTTTTTAAATTAAAATCCATTTCAATTTGAATTTTATAAGTATTATGATGTTATTAGATTAAGAATTAGAAAAGATTAATTACTTACCATTACCAATATAAAAATTTACATTTACATTTTATATTGGTTAGTTTGTTAGGGATACCTTAAGACCGGTCTGTTGTTGCATATAATTCCCTGCTCTACTAATAAGTATAAACCCTATTTTATTAATACCTGTGACGACCAGTGATCCCGTGATAATCTGATAATACCGTTTATTGAAGAACTTAATAAGATACGAAGCCTTACGAACAAAAACGTGTCGAAAAAAATGGGTCGAGATATAGGTGACGTTAGCGTTGATTGGTAGAATAGAATAATTATAAATATTCGTTCAATCAACGCTAAAGGAATATTTATAATTATTCTATTCTACCAATCGACGCTAACGTCACCTACATAATAGACCCATTGTTTTCGACACGTTTATGTTCGTAAGGTTGCGTATCTTGTTAAATTCTTCAATCAACGATAATAATACTTCTGCTTATATTGAAATATTTGATGATGATTGTACTAGTAATGAGCCTGAAAAAGTAACTGGAAAGCGTACAGAAAACCTTGGTAGATTATACCGTTGATTGAAGAATTTTACAAGATACGCAACGAACAAAAACGTGTCGAGAAAAAATGGCTCGAGATGTAGGTGACGTTAGCGGTTGGTTATTATTCTATAATTGGTAATTATTATATTCTATCAATCAACGCTAACGTCAGCTACATTTCGACTCATTTTAATCGGAAAGAGCTTTTTCTGCAGCAGGTTTGTTTATTACAAAGATTCGGTTATCGTTAAGTGATACCTCGTACCTCCTAAGATAACTTATGTTTTCTAAAGAATTTTTTCTATAATGGAGAGAAAAATATCGATTTATAAGTTTATTTTGTTTATTTGTTATGTTTTTGTAATAAAAATAATTTAAACTTTTATAAAAAAAAATTTAATTCCCCCCCCCCCCCGGGATCCCGGGGAAGCCCTATTTTCCACGCTGCAAATCAGTAGTTTTCTTTCAGTTGTATATGTACATAATTTTCTTGTAAGTGCAATAGTTTTTGCTGTTCAAACGCTGCCGTTTGGCACTAACAATGAAACATTTTACATTATATGATTAACATAGGCTGAATCGCCACCTTAAAAAAGTTTTTATTGTATATATTCTCAGTGGTTAACCCTTTCAAAAGTTAAACCCTGCGTTATAATTAAATACATTGTATTCAATACTAAATAATAAATAAAGAAATGCACTCATCGTTTCTAGCTAATTGGTTATTCACCATCTTACTATAATCTGCACTCGTTTGTGCCGGACCACAACTGGACTACGTACGTCTTAAGTTAGCCCTACACTAAGAGCCTTAAATAAAACCACCTGAGGTAAACACCATTACGGGAACGGCGCGGATGGCTTCCTGTGAACTAAATAATTCCTAAACCCTACGTAATAATATTATATTATACCTGTAGTATAATATCTTCTTTATAATATTATTGTGGCAATGTTATGTGAAATTACTCTCGTTCTATAATCGGGTTAGTATTGTAGTAAAAGGAACATGATATTAAACAATTTTATATGTATTATAATGTTTTTCACATTAATATCTATTAACAAATTTTTCACAATTGAATTGGAAAGTAAGATTTTCCATGAAATACTTTCTTGAAAATAGCTGACTTTTAATTTTGCAAAAAATATGCTACAAATAAGAAATCGTTTTTATAATATAAATTAATCAAAAAGCTTAATTAATAATGCACCCGGAAACGAACCCTTTCACAGATCTGAGCGATATTCAGCTTCGAATATTTAAATCTCTTATTACAATTCTTAATCGCATTAATTATTACAAAGAACACAAAATATGATACAAAAATAAATACATTTTTATGTAAGTATGAAATAAAATATCCTCTTTCTATTTGAATGGTTTTCTCGTTTCACCCCATCCTATATATTTACTACATAGGGGAGAGTGGTCCTGAGTTGGCACTGAGGGTTGAGTCGGCACCATGGTGTTTCTCAAAGATGGCGCACTTGTCGGCTCAATTATTTTGTCGTCTGACATGTTATGTTGGTAACCACTGACGTAAATTACGCTTGCAGTTGTCAATTTGAATTGGTGCTGTGAGTATGAGCGCGTTTATAATTTTCATTTGTGACACCAGGCCCGTAGCCAGGGGGGGGCACTTGGGGGCACGTGCCCCCCCCCCGCCCCGAAATGTTGAAAAGACAAAGAAAATGGAAGGGGAAAAACCGAAAATTTTACATTTTACAAAAGGTTTTTTACAAGTACCCCCCCCCCCCCCGAAATAAAATCCTGGCTACGGGCCTGTGTGACACAATTTCATTTTTGTCATGTATTCTGAAGCAGCTACAGGTATGTAAATATTTCCGAAATTTAAAATGAGTGAGTGCGCTGATTTCTTTATTCAATGTTGTAATTTATTGGTTATGTCGATTTTCCATTTGGATTTGTTTTGCGTGTGAAATCACGCGAAATCTGTAGAAAGTCGAAGTGGTCCTGAGTCGGCACTAAATAGGTGGTCCTGAGTCGGTACCAATTTTTTTTATCATGACGCTTCAAAATTTCCAAATGCTTCCAAAGGCACCACCGCACAAAACGACAGGCGCACGACGAGGCTGAAAGCCGGGCCGAACGACGATTTTAACGGCTGATGCTGAAATCAGCCGTATCGCTGAGGAAGAAGAACGGCGTCGTCAACGCAATACCAAAGGAAAAAGACCACGAGGACGACCGTGAAAAAACAACACAGGGTCAAACAAACGCCCAAAAAAACAAGAACACAGTCTCCCCAGCCTCCACAAGTGGATTACACTTGCGTTCGCTACAGAGCTCAGTACGCCCTACATATTATTATGAATCTGACGACGATAGCAAATGATCATCCTTTTTTCAATTAACTCCTTTAGTTTAATTCAAAATTCATATTTTTTTCCATTCTCTTTCAAAAATGTACCTGAGAAAGGTTTCAATATAAAATTTGTGTATGTAGCTGAGAAATTTTTTCATAAAAAATTTGACAAAAAATGCATGTCTTATTCTTCTGAATGGTTCAAATTCGTCCATTTCCTGTTTCAACTTAGAGAATCAGCGCTTTTTCCTGCATTCGAGCGAAAAAACATGGGGTGCCGACTCTAGACCAGGGGGGTGCCGACTCAGGAACACTGTTTTAATAAACAATCAAAATGTTGTTTTTCATTTTGCACTGCATTGCGACTGCAAAAGCCACACTACCTTCCTAAATTACATAGAATTATAGGCAAACAATCTCCGTACGCAACTACACTCTTATTAGTGCTATAAAATCTGATTTACCTTTCGTTTTCGGACAAAAGGCTTACTGTGCCGACTCAGGACCACTCTCCCCTACTATAAAGGATTTTTGAATTTTTCTTTTTGTAAATTGGCTACATTGTTAATTATTATTATTAGAGTTGAAGAAACCAAATACACACTCATCTTATTTTTAAGTCATCTATGAACAATGGTGGTAAGTAGTTGATCATTATTTGTCCAACAAATCTTTTCTATCTATCATCTCCGTTATGATTAGAGCAATACGCATGAAAACGTCACATTAGCTTGTAACGGTGTGTTTGAATAGCTTTTATATTAATTATTAATTGTTCCCAATGATCGAATAACATAGAAATACCACAGCTGATTTTAATATTTTGTAATGTAAATGCAGTTGTATGTTTTGTTATTAGAATAGGATAATAAAAAATTTATTTACATGGGCGAAAGCACATGAAAATATTTTATTAAAAATACAAAAAAATTTATTTCACCAGCAAGAGCAAATCACGAATTTATTAATATAATATAAAGTATTTGAATCTTTTTTAAAACATCCTGTATAGGTAACTAATTTAGTTACATAAAAATCTTAAAAGTTATTATTAATTTAATCAATATAGCATATTGCATATGGCGTAGAGGAACGGTTGATTTATT
The DNA here is from genome assembly GCA_958510855.1 of Rhagonycha lutea. Lineage (NCBI taxonomy): Eukaryota > Metazoa > Arthropoda > Insecta > Coleoptera > Cantharidae > Rhagonycha > Rhagonycha lutea. The sequence continues at coordinate 11,558,274 of OY294040.1, read as the reverse complement.
TTCATGGATAAATAAAAGTTTTTCTTAATCCCTTAGAAATACTAAGCTTATATTGACGGGTTTCAAGCGATATATATTGATTTACATTAAGTGCACATTTATCAATCTTTACTTCTGTTATTTACTGAACTACTTGAAATGCTGTATAGCTAAATGCTTGCTAAAGTTTGTTAGAATTTTGATGATGTATTACTTCTACTTAAAACTGTAAAAGTAGTATAAGGTACATTTTTATTTTCTTCAACATGCGGTTGTCAGCAATTAGTTTGTTTGAGTTCAGTGAATCGTAAAAGCAAATCATTTTCATTTCTTTTTACTTTAAAATATCAATTATTTATTATATTATTGTAAAGAATTGGGTTTTTTCAGTAGAAAGTATTTTTAAAGATTAGTACAATTTGGAAGAATCTTACCACTAATTAGTTTCCCTCTCTGATTTTGCTTCAAAACATTTTATTTTTGTTTTATAAAAATATTTCAAATACTAAATCTAGATTAAGAAATAAATATATTGTCGTGTTCTACAGCTCAGTAACGCCCCTACTTATTGTCAGCGGTGAAACCTCGCTTAATGCGGTCCACTTCAACAAAATAGTCCCAGCTAGCTTTACGTCGGTTCACAAAAATTAAGGCCACAGTATCTGCAGGTTATAGGTATCGGTCGAGATTAAAGCAAATCAATGAGCACAATAAATCATAAATCAATTTATTCAAATGACCCAAAAATAAAATTGAAACAATTTTGGACGCCCCTGACACAATCGTCAAGCGATACTCAAATAGGTGTTTAAATGTGTAGAAACATCCAATAAACCGTATCATTTATGTACAATTACTCAGCTATACTTTTATTGGATGTTCCATAAATGTGAAATGTGTGACATTAATAAAGAAAATTTGTAACAATGGTGTTTTTATAAATAATGTTCAATCTCTTACTCATACAAATTTCGTAGTTGATGCTTATTACGAAGCACTCTGTACATCAGACCGTACTCTGCATTCTCTTGTGAAGTTGACATTCAGTTGGTAAAAACGGTAGCGAAACAACATCTGCGTCGATCCAGAAACTTCTTCGTTTATCCAAACAAACAGTAAAGTGAATGTGTAAAAATTGTCCAGTGTAGTATTCAAACCTCGAATGTCGGTTTAAACAAATCTCTCCAACTTCTTAATTAAACAGGAATTATAAACATCTGGCTGGACATCCGTAACCTCCAAATTCCACATGTGATTCTTATAAACCACCAAAATTAGCGAACATCTACTTGTTCGGTACGTACAATGAAATCTGATTCGTGTAATCGTACAAATCATCAAAATTAAACTTATAAACGTGATTTCAGATGCGAAATCATCCAAAAAGCAAAATGACGTCAATAGAGTTCAATATTGCTTGCGCCCACAAAAATGCACGCAAAATGCTCGTTTTCGAAAATAATACGTTTCAAAAATAACTCACGCATTTCTCCTATCACTGGAATAATGGTTTTTGTGACTACAAAAACTCTAACAAATGGTCTTCTTGGGTTAAATTGCGAGGTAATATTCGCAACCCCACGAAATGCACCGTCTACATCAATGGTCGGCGTAAGACAAAGGACCTCGCCGCAGAATTGGCTTCACAGTTCAGATTACCATCATAATAACAATAAATAATTCAACAAACTTTGCAAGTATGCGCCACTTTTGCCGCCAAAATTCAAATTATAAATTTTCACATTTTAGATAACACTACAAATACGCAAGAAATATCAGTCTTTAAGAAAAATCAAGTTTGTATTGTTTTGTGTGTTGGAAGTAACAATACAATCGCTTTCGTCATCTCAAAAATTGCTTCAAAATAAAATGTCTACAATCGACAAAATTTAAATTTAACCAAAATCATTATTTGCCCATTTGATTGACTTTTTCTCACTTCAATATTGATATGATCTTTACCCTTAAAAATCTACAAAGGCCGCTGTACCAGTTTTACGCCGGAGTTGAGTTCTTCTCTTTGTCAGGGTCGGTGGATTCAACAGATAAAATAAAATAATAAAGATAAATAAAATAGTAATTTGCAGCAAACATAATTTATTAAACGAAAAACTTTTAACTATGAAACCTTGCATCAATTTACGTTTGACAATAGATTTGTCCCAAACCAAATGTGTTCATGTGTAACAATTCAAAAGACCCAAGTCATATTTAAATTCTCAAATACAGAAGCTAAACCTGGGTATTTTGATTATTCGTGTAAAAGGTGTAAATAACGGTTGATTGTACAAAATTTATTAATAAATTCATTAACAACACATATCGTTGCATTATTTGAATTTATTAAATTAAAACAAATTTTTACCTTACAATTGGTAAAGCTTCTTTAAATTTTCGTGCGCCACTGTCTTGCCAATAACGGACATCTACTTTATCGTCCACGATACAGCAAGTCTTCTTATAACGCGTAGTGCTTCCGTTAACACCTGTATCCAAATTCTAACCAAATCGCTATTTTTCCATCCAATCTTCGCTATTAATTGTTAATCGAACAATTTTCATCTGATACAACACTTCAGGTAAGTGATTGATTAATCACCAATCTTAATTTTTTCACTCAATGTGAAAGTTAACCTCTAACTTCGAATGCACGTGCACAATTCTATAATCACTTTTCATTTACAGGTATTCAATCAACTAATACCTTATTACGTTCGAAATACACAGTTTTCCACTAATTATGGACCGTAATTACGAATTACGTAAAACGCGATCCTCGTAAATTATTCACTTTAGTGAAATCACGAAATCTCGCCTCTTTGATCCCCGGATCAACAAGGACTTTTTTACGAGTTCCTCAATTGGAGACCACCAAGAACTGGCTGCTTTTTCTGCTCGCTCACGTTGCGTTCCCAGTTTTCGAAATTGGATTTTTTTTTAGTGGGAGTTTTTGATTCTTGTCAGCTAATTTGGTCCTTCTTGCAGGTAACATAACGTTTTTAATCGCGTTATGCACTGAATTATTGTTAACGCTTTGTTTCTTCTAGTTATTTGGCGCTGTTTTCAAATGAAAATCATACACAAGGCGTGTCACAAATTTTGTACCTTACAAATAAATTCAGAAATGTCTGTTTTATGTGTAGAATTCGTGACAAGTGATGGTTTTGTAAATTTGATGCAAATGTCTCCCCCTATGTCAGTCAAATCGACCGACCATTGACTCTAAAGCAAATTAATTCAAATCACTACCCTATTCGTCTGCTGGCACCCTAATTTATGAAATACCACAACAATATTTTCAGTAATTTGTTTTTAATAAAGACAACCAATAATGATGAGCATTTGTGAACTAAACAATTAGTTGCAATTTGATTAGTAGTTCTTGAAAAAAATTGAGCATAAAATAGATTAGATTAAGTAGAAGCTGGCTAGAACTAATCAGATTGAAGTATTTTTTCGCTATCTTTTTCTATGGTTAAAAATACCTTAAGCTGATTATATTTTCATATAATGCCCTTTGATTGGATCCCCTCTTCTTACAGGTAGTAAATTAATTTATTATTCACGAATCTCTGATTTGCAAAGACGTTAACGATCATTCATTTTCATTGTGTCAAAAGTTATATAGTCAGAAGAATTGCTGACTTATTGGGTATAATGGAATTTTCTTCCGTTAATTTAATTCAAATTCGTTTACCCATGTATGCAGCTCAATTTGATAAATATTTTTAAATTAAATTCAGAGAACTGGCCTATTAAATAACCAAAATCTAGATAAAAGAACAAGAGTCAGGAGAACAAGAAGAAAAGGCTACAAAAGGCAACTAAAAACTATCCTTTTTTTTAGAGGAAGTGGCACGGAAAAGTTTGCAACTATGTGGTTATAATCATGTAGTTGCGACAATGTTTATACATGTAGGCCTATTACAAGATTACAACGGTTGTTCGTCACTCTTTTGTTCACAAAATTTTATACAAGGGCAAGGCAAGGCCAACCTTGCCCGTCACAGATCAGCACCAAAATTTGTATACGATTACAACCCAATTAGAACGTCAATTGACGAAAGTTTTACGACCGAAAACTCAGCCAATTTGGAAAAAAGATTTTGAAAAACTTTGTTGTAAATAATTTAGGCTAAAAGTAATTTGCGATAAAATAAGTTTGTAAATACCCAGCAAACACTACACCGTCGGCCGTAAGGCGGCACTATGCCGGCAGTGCTGGCAGCAAAGCGGCCACGGGCTACAGTTACCGGGCCGCTGCAGGACCAGAGTCATGGAAACGCTGTCTGAATACGTGCATTGGCCCGCCGGTAGGCCCTCAACAGGTTTCCAGCATCATCTCAATACAGGCATAATTTTTACGTCTAATTATTATTGTGTTGATCAGATCACTATGTGTTTTTTGTATTTTCAAAAATTACGGGCTCCGGGAAGCACCAATTATAATAAAAAATATGATATTGTCTTTTTATTTTTGGATTTTGGTAAGATTTGTCATCTATTACTTTTATGTTGGTTATACAGCTCAGGTTGGCTGCGCTTCAACGAACTGTCTTATGTCGTTTAACGCGCTACGTATGTGTCTAAGGTATGTGTAAGAATAAGCGAAGATTTCACCATCACCCACCCAGGAATGGATTCCGAAAATCGAAAATACGTAAGTAGAATCCTATTATTACATGAATCGTCTATTTATTGCGTGTGTATGAATAGTAAATATTATGTATTATATGCGCTTCTGCAAGTCATGCAACTTGATCATAAAGTTACATCAGTTCTACGATTTCTATTGTTTCAATAAAATTATACTTATATACACTTTAATTTCAGGAGTCGTCAGAAAGAATCGTCTCTGTAAGGACTAAGGATGCCATACAAACCCAAGTCGAAGATGTAATTAAAACGTGGCTGCGAAATGCCCCTGACAGAGGTGGGCGGAATAAAAGAAGAAAGCGAGGTTATTTCCGTTTTTTCTTTTCGAAGGAATTTTAATTTCTGTTTGTATTTTTTGTTTTTTGTAATTAAAAATATAATACAGAAATATATATATATTTTATTGTGTCTAGAACCCCAGAAAAGTACCAAAATTAATGTACGGCAGATTGCCGGGCGGGTGCATGTTACAGGCAGACAGCCAGCGTTGGCCCGGCTGACGGCCGCATTCTCCTATAGGTACCGGCCCAGTGCAGATAACAGACACTGGCCCAGCACGGTCACTTCAGGCATTTCGACGCTTTGCCGTTGCCGGCCCATCAGTAAATTGTTTGCTGGGTAGTTTAATAAATTATAATCTACGTCAATTGTAGGTTAGGTTAACTGTCAATGGTTCAAGCTCAAGCAGCTGTCAATTGTATGATAACAATTGTGTACAGTAAAAAACATAAGTTAAATTTGGTATCGGTTTTTCAAAATCTTTTTTCCAAATTGGCTGAGTTTTTGGTCGTAAAACTTTCGTCAATTGACGTTCTAATTGGGTTGTAATCGTATACAAATTTTGGTGCAGATCTGTGACGGGCAAGGTTGGCCTTGCCCTTGTTAGATAAATGTGACAAAAACGTAAACTTTATTGTGTCATAAATACCTTTGAAAGCAGGGTCAATACTTCAAATTTGTATGAGCATTTCTTTCTATTAATATTTTTAAGTTTTCTGGATATTCTTTTAATTATATGAAGAATTTCTTTTACTGCCATAGTAGATGTTTCGTCTACCTATAGCAGTGATGGCGAACCTATGGCACGCGTGCCATTGATGGCACGCGACACAATATTTTGGGCACGTCACCGATAAAAAAATACACTATTAAATATTATATTTAATTATCTGATGGCACGTCTATGGCCTCATTAAACATTTCTTTAGAAAAAATGGCACGTTGATACATAAAGGTTCGCCACCCCTGACCTATAGGGTAGAATCCATCAAATTGGAGAAATAAATTTTACCAGCAAGAAAAATTGTACATAAGAAGTGTAAGTTACAACTGGAGATTTATTTAGTATGTAATGTTGTATGCACAAATGGCTTTCAATTGCTTTCTATGCAAAGTTCTAAGTTCTTAAATTTATCAATTTGTTATTCTTGGTTTTGCAATATAAACGTATACAGTAAACAATTGCAGTAACTGTACAGAAAAATCTGGAACAGTGGCATCAGCGAATCATCTGAATCGATTAATTATTAAAATTATTGTCCCGACTGGAATGAATTTAGGAACTATCGCTAATTGAAACCAAAAATTAATTGTATACGTTAGGAGCGAATAAATAAAAATAGTCAAAATTTTACAGATAGTACACGTACCACTTGTCACAATCATCGATGAGAAATGGAATCATTCCCTGGAGAGTAACAATGGAATGGAGAAGAATTCTTTTATATAATCTGCTTTACTTTTTATATCATAAACTTTACAGCTTGGTTTCTGCTACTGTAGAAGTTTTTACGCTGACAGAAGCGACATCAAACTGAGGGTTGCTACATATTCATGTCATGGTACAACATATGGATTAAGGAAACATAAGATAAATATATAAATCCCTTCTATAACTCAAGAAGTTGCTGAAATCACATTACGTCCGTCTCCACATTGCAGGCAATGGCAAACCACCAAGGTGTAATCTGCAATGAAAAGCATGTGTTAAAAGGCTCACCACACCCTGTCGAAGGGTTACGGACTGAAGAAATTCCAAGTAGTACCGGTGAAACTATAAAGTTAACCATTGCAACGTTAAGGTGTAAATGAGAAGCTTATTTTCATAACGCAACATGTTCTCAATAATATATGAGTTGGCATAATTTCAGTAAATTTTTATAATTTTGAATAGGTATTTAGTTACCAGTATTAGTATTAGAGTGTATCCAACATCCGTACATGTAAACTTATTTGCAATAACTTCTAGAAATTAATATTGCAACGAAATAGGTTTTCAATATATTTAAACAGTGCATATCATATTTGATAATTGGGAAATTGGATCAAATAGAAATTACATCACATTATTTAAATAGTGATATTATTCCAATTTAAATGGGAGTACACTTAATGAAGACAAATATTGCAATAATACTTTTAATCTATCCGCAGAGTTAAAACAAATATAATTTTTGTGCTTGAATAATTTCAATAATTCTGACATATTATTTTAACCAGTTAATATTAAATTATTTCAAATACCACGCTAAAATATAAATTAGAGATTTTTAAAATATTTCACTTCATACTATAATGGTCATTCATACTTTGAGATGAATTTTTTTTTTATTTTTTAATTTCTAATTTAACAATTAGGAAAGTGCCCCAATGTGTTTTAACATTGAATGTTTGACATTAAAAATACATTCCAACTATATAATTGTTTTTGTGATGTCAGGAAAGTGCAAAATCAGAATTATAAAAATAGTTGCAGCTTTTAAGAATGCATTAGGTACAGTAAATAGCTTCTAATAATCCCTTTTTGTTAAAATCACGTAGAAAATTATAAAGTAGGTGGTATTTCCGAATGCAATTACATCTCGTCAAACTTTTTTAGAGCTTTTGTGACTATAATAAACAATTTATCTAATAGTAAGCTAATATCACTATTTTGTTTTTAAATTCATGGAAATTATTGAAAATTTTATAAGGTTTTCAAAATATAAAGCTGGGTTGACATGGGATGTGAGCCACGGTCGTGAGCCACGTTTTCATAAAATACGCACCTTGTAAACTGCTGTTTCATGAAATACGAATCGTAATTTCTTGCCACAAACTGATAAAACTGCGTTCGTGGTGAGATCAAACGTGTTTAAAAACAGTTTACACGGTTTTAAGTTTAAGTTTACGCGGAAAGTATTTTACTATAACGTGGCTCACGGCCGTGGCTCACATCCCATGTCAACCCAGCTTTACTTTACTGTCTATAAAACTTAACATTATTTTGAATTGCAACTAAAATTCGATTATTTAGAAATACGTTCTAAATCTACTCCAGTTTAAATTTAATTTGAATTAATTTGTATTATAATTAAATTTTACAAAGTACGTTGAAGTTAACTGAACTTCTCTAACTGATTTATTGATTATCAACAATATTTAATTGCTTTAATCGGTTTTTTAATTATATACTTTATGATTTAAGAAGAAGAATCCTGAACACAAATAAAATTGAGTGACCATGATAATTTGAAATTGGGTGTTTGTAAATTTAAATTAATGCCTACGAAGTTTGACAGTAAGTAGTTGATAAAAAATTGTGTTATTTAATTTATTTCACAGTATATAATAATAAAAGCAGTTGTAATGTAATAAATGAACAAAGTGAATTAAATTAATTCAGTTTATTTGTATTCTTACTTTAAAGGTTAATAAAATTTCATTGAGATATTCAATTATTCTACAGTGAAAATCTTCTATAGGTGGAATTTTACTACATCGTTAAATTAAATGGGTATTGCAAAGCAGAAATTTTAGTATAATTACACTACTTTGGGATTCATTTCAGTAAGCTTCAGTAAAAAACAAAGGTCAAATTTATAAAACTACACAATACTTCTGCAGGTATCGTACATAATATTTATGTATCTAAGCTAGTACCACCTATGTAGTATATTCTCTAACAATATGATTCGATCGAAATACATTTACGTTAAAAAAGATAATTTAAAATTAAGGCTAATAAAGAATTGAATTTATGCAGTAGGTACATAATTAATAGAAATTCTGTATACTGCGAGATCTGAAAATCTATCGCTGTGTATTTAAGCTGAAACGACAAATTTTTGTGTTTTTTTTGTACTGTTTGGATCGATGATAATACTATTAGATGTAATTGAATCTTTAGGTAATTTTTCCATTCTAACTGTCCATATGCTGGTAAATTTTCTGTCAGTAATACTCTCAAGGGTAAATCTCCCAAGTAGGCACGCACAAGTTTAATTTTCTGAGACCTATGGTAGCTTTTTCACGCATTTGTAGACTGGTTTCTCTTGACTATTAGATATCAATGCAGCAGAAGTAACTCTAAAATTTCTGAATTGTTAAATAAATAAAGAAAGATATTTCTCTATATTATATATATTATATCTATTTCTTGTACATAGCCTATAGTTACCGTATTATGTCACCAGTTATATTATAATGTATGATTTATTTTGCAAGCGAGTGCCGACTTGTAGAATCTTACGAATAGCATGATTTGTAATAAACAATGTTGCATGGTAGATTTTCCTTAGTATCTTTGATACCACACAATTAATGTTTGTTAATAATTGCAAGAAAACCACGGTGTGGAGTGATGTGATCGCTGGTTGAGTTACTGAGCGGAAATTCTGGGTTCAAGTCGCGGACTTTGCAGAATTTCTTAGCCCGGCCTTCCGGTGGACATCCACACGCTGTGGTGAAAAGTTGTAGTAAAACGAGTAGCAAAAGAGGATTAATCCATCTCGTGAAATGGATTGTAAAGACTTCAATAGAAGTGGCAATATTCCGACAGGAATGGAAAAAGCCAATGAATGAATAATTGCAAGAACTTCGTCTGCCAGAACCGATAATTTTGCACATATTCAAAATCATTTTTGTTCTACTCATTTGGCATACAGTAGTTAAATCATTTATTGACTGGATACCAGAGAGTTTTGCTGTTAAAATTTGGCCAAATTTAATAATTTTAGTGGTTTATCATACATCAATAAACACATATTAGGCAGTTAGCAAAATTATATTATCATTATTATACATTTCTTTGAAATGTTTTAATAAATTAAATATTTATTTTATATAATAAATAAAAAATTTTGAAATAACTAAATAAAACGTATAATAAGAAAATTAGAGGTAAGTAGGAAATGGAAGAAATAAAAAAATAACTTTGAAGATACGGTTCGCATTCTTAGACCAGTAATCAATTTTTATTGCAGATGAATGTCTTAAATTACGTACATTGCATGCAGCTCATATACTTTATGCGCATTTGTCAGGAAGTAACGAAAATATGAGCAAAACAAATTTGGAAATTCAAATTTTATTTTATTATATTTATTAATTTTCAGTCATAAAATAAATGATTAAATAAATTTAACAATGGGATAGTGATGTGTTTATGTACTCATAAAATAATGATAAGTTTCATACATAAAGTGAACTGTAACAAGAAACAAGGAATATAATAAAATTTTATTGACGCAATAACAATGCACTATAATACAAACATTAAACCTATTAAAAATATCAAATAAAATGAAGTTATTAAATTGAATCAATACATCTCGCAGTACAGCATTTTACCATCAAAATTTTAATGTTCTATATGTCAAAAGATAATGGATTTTGCATTAGAATGATAGATCAGTCTGACAGATGTCGAGATTCATAATAAATGCACTTATTCAGTCTAGTTTTTGTTAGATTTGGAATATTTAAAACACAGCGATACGAACATTTTAATTATTTTCATCAAAAATAAATTTAATTTTTGATTTGTGATTCCGTGTAAATAATTTACAAATGCTGGGTTTATATTATTCTAAGCTAAAAGCACATAAATCTAAATTTCAAAATTGAATTATGACGGTCCTAAAGCTGGAGATTCGTGTGAATGAGGAGCCATATAACGTATGACGGAAGCTTAGGTTTCAAATAAATGGGGTGAAAATTATAGTAATAAGGATAACCATAAAGGGAAGAGGTAGTAATAGTTGATGAAAGGTAGGAAAATTCTATTCATGGAGTGGAAGGACATTGTACGAACAAGCCGCTTGATAAATGTGTAGTCTTGCGATATACATTAAATACTAATGCCATCTTAACCGTAACTTTATTTAAAGTTTGCTTATATTTTAATACATTTTACTCGATGCATTTATTATAAAATGCAAGATTTATAGGTACCTCTCTTGTTCAATTTATTATAAACCGTAATTTCTTCATAATTCCTTATAAAAACTTATGTATTGTAAAAAAAAATTTCATCTACTTATTTATAACCGCTAATTGCTGATATGTACTATTCTTTGCTGTAAGTTGGTCAACACTGATAATTTCGCTTATTATAAAAGATTGAAATTTGGGCAATGGAATGAATTTTTGGCAATAAAAGTTTAACGATCCAAAGCTGATATTTAAATTGCATCAAAAATTTTGCAATGCCTCGTACAACACAAGCTAATGTCGTGACGGTATCGAATAGATACCATTGCACTTTTTAAGGTGACATCACCAAGTTACACTCATTGTCAAAATATATTTTATGGTTACACCCTTATGTTCAGTGTGGCATATTTCCTCTTATATATTGTGGTTTCATCTCCACGGCTCATACAGAATATTTTCATTTCACAGCTTCAACGTTTAAAACATATATTGGTGAGTTTGACATTGGGGTAAGAGAGTGCTTGTAGGTCAAAGTACCCTTACATGTAAGATGAGATTACTCCTACTTTTCGTTATCAGGAAGTGTTTAGAGTATTGCCACACTATCTTTGTACGTCAAAATTCCAAAATTCCTAAAACAAGAATGCTTGTCTAAAGGTCGCAGAGACATAAGACGTCAAATCTTGGTCTCTGAAAGATGAAGAGCTGTGATTTATATATAAGCTAGATTTCCAGAATATTTTTAAAATAGAATTTAATTAGTTGCAAAGTTTTTTATAATCATATAAATTAACATAAATTGGTGAAAAGGTTGTAAAATGTTCTATGATAACAGTGGTTTGGGTGTTTACAGATGGAAAAACAATTTTCGAAAGAAAATTGAGGTGCAAAATTAATGTAAACAACGCCATGGACGTGATCCATAACATTAAAGCAGGAGATTAGGGCCAACTGTAAGGATTTCAATATTTGAATATATCGGTTAAATCTGGCGGTTGACAGTTTTCAATCGCTTGGAGCATAGAAAAGAGCCACGATTTTTAATTGACGAAGTGATATTTTACAGTGGTCCAGCAGTGGGCAAAAAAAAAAGGCTGAAAAGAAGAAGTGGTGTTTTAAATTTTCACCAAATTTTATCACGTTTGGTGAGAAAAAAAAATTAACAAAGGCAAAACCAAAGTCTATTTTGAGAAAATTAGAAATCAAATAGCTGGTTTTTCAAAAATCTATATAATATAACGGAAGTGCTATTCGTCTCACGTTTGTTCGTTTGTTCGTTTCAAAGTGACAAGTCCGAAGTTACAGTTCAGAAAGAAATTTTTAATTTTGAAAATTTTTAAACTACGATAAGTGCTGCAAGTGAACCTACCTACTAGCGAGACAAGCAGTTTGCAGCTACACTCGTGTCGAAACTATGTCCACCAATTTTGTATTGCCATAAGGCATGATAACAACAAAGGGTTAGTAAGAATCAAGTATGGAATATTCGCATTACGATCCTCCGGGAAAGTTGGGAGCATATTCGTCTATAATTACAATATTATATTGTCGTCTTCCAATTGTAATGTTAAATATTAGTAAATATCCTGAGTGATGTCACTAAAATTTAAATTTTGTTAAGTTAAAAAATTGTAAAAAGAAAAAATAATTTTTCATATTACCTGTCATGAAACTACGAGTTTCATTGCATGTTGAGACAGTCGAAACACGGCAATTGCAAATCAACGCGACTGTTGGTCAGAAACTAAATTGGTTTCTGCTCTAGGAAAGAAAGCGTCAAGTTTCTGCCCGCTTACTCAGTTTTTGATTTCATTTTAAACCTGTCAGAATTGAATTTATTAATTGTAAACAATTAATGTGACAGCTGACAATTCTTATATTTTATGAAAACTCTCAGATTCATTACAGGTATTATGAAAAATAGTATGTTTGGGCACGGGATGAAACACGATTTTAGACTCGGGGTGATGCCAGCCCTCGCTTTCGCTCGGGAAGGCAATCCACCCTCGTCTGAAATCATCTGGTTTCATCCCTTGCTAAACAATATACTATTACAAGTTTTGTGCTAAAATAATTTTCGTTATTCCGGTCGAGAAAGTGTGTTTTAACTCCCTGATTTCAGGTACGAAAAGAGCGATTTTACGCCCTACGTAAAAATTCTTACAATTTTTTACGTCCTGCGTAAAGCAGTCCAGAAGTTCATAGTAGGTACTTTTGTATGTTTTACACCCTGCAAAAAAAAAATAAAAGTTCATAGTAGGTAACAATCATTATTTTTTTTCCGAAAATTTTTTTGGACTTTTAAAAAAAATGTTGTTTTACGTCCTTGTGATGAAAACTACTATTTTAAGTTCGAGTTTCGAATTTGTAAAACTCCATCAACAGATCATTTATCATCTGTATAAAGGTTGAATGATTGATGCTTCTAGGAAATTATGCAACTTAAATAATAAAATTGTAAAGTGGAGTTTTCTCTTTACTACCTATAGAAGATTAGTGCAAGTGAAAGTTTAAAATTTGGTATTTTTGAATTTACCCGCAAATGGAAATAAAGATCAACATTTTTTATTTCGACCTGTGGTAGAGAGTAGATAGCAGTGGAATTCATCTTAGAAACGTGACATTTTTGTGTGTTTTGGATTTTTCAATTTTTGAAATTGTTTTGGGGATTAAACTTGATTCTGGAAGACAAAGTGTGATGTTGTGGTGCTTTGCAGCAAATTCCTGTAGATTCGTGTGCTGTTGGAAGATTTTTGTGAAATTTTTAAATTTAATGGTTTTGGATAAAAGTTGGGAAAACGTTAGTGGTTTCAAAAGTCACATGTATGGAAGTGAGGTTAAGATAACCCACAATTATCTTTGTAATTTTTACCTAATTGTAGAAGACGCTTATTCTAATCGATTATTTTCTCGCAACCTTCCTTCATTATTTCAATGGCACAATTAAGAACACGCTGAAGAAATGCATAAATAGAGATACTGTCCTGAAGTTTCACAAGATAAATATCGGTTACGTATGGTAACGAGACATGGATATTAACAAAGAAAATCGAGAGCCGACACCCGAAAATTCCAATGACCTAGAAAAATATGGACTGATCAAGGGTGACGTCAATAAAACTTAAGACGTGCAGAAGAAGAAAAAGAAGATAGTTTTTTCTATTAAACAAGTAAATTAAATTGTAAATTAAATTAACTTCGAATATAAATAAATTATAAATTGATAAAATTTGCAAGAAAATTAATAAGCTTTAATATAAATATCTATTATAAAGTCCACAAGAAAATCTTAACTTATATTATAATGGCGCTGAAAAACAAAATTCTAAGCAGATTCTAAAATTCTAAGAGCAACAAAAAACAGAAAATATTAAAGAGTTAAGTACAACATAAAAAGATTGTCTACAGAATTTCCATAGTTTCTTAAAGAAAATATACAGGGTGTCCCCGCACTCACTTTACATAACTTAGGTGGTGATAGAGAACACTTTTCTAAGAACAATATTTAACAAAAATTTTTTTCTAAATTCAAACCTCGAGAGTTAGGCCTCTTTAAAGCATTTTTTTTAATTTCCACCTTCACGTGGCCATAGCCCCGAAAATATTGATTTTTCAGTAAAAATGGTTTAGTGATTTTTTAAAGAGCGTGAAATAATCTACAAACTAGATTTGAACCTTTTATTGTCTAAAATCAACGGCTCTCGAGTTATGAATTAAAGTAAATTAAAAAATGTCGAAAAATTTGAGCTTTTTATTTTTTTGGTTTTTTCGATCGCTGAGTGTGAAAAAGTGTCAAAAAATCGAATTTCTGTTATTAAAAGTGTAGAAAAATCGACTTTTTTCGACAAACATCTTTTAAAACGATCACGATTGTGTATTGAAAATGAGGGTGGTCATTTTCAACATTTACTTAAATAATCTAATAGTTTAAAATTAATTAATAAAATAATTTTTCAAAAAAAATAAAAATTTTTTATTTTAATTTTTTTTTGTAGCTACCTTGTTTATTATTTTCTGATTTTCTGTGAAATGGATTGGTTTCTCAAAAATTTTTACTAGACAAAAGTTGTAGTTCGTTAAATTTCCTATCCGGAATGGGGCGTCAGAATTTTTGTAAAATGTTTCGTTTAAAAGATACAGGGTTTTGAAAAAAACCAAAACAAAAAAGAAAGCTCAAATTTTTCGACATTTTGTAACTTACTTTAATTCATAACTCGAAAACCGTTGATTTTAGACAATAAAAGGTGTAACGCAAATTGCTCTAATTTGGGCCACTTGCCCCGCTGATCTACGAATGGAAAGGTAGACAGGCCAGCTAAGGGATTACACCCCCGTCCAGTGCCAGAGCATGGGTCGCGTGGACGCGGTTCGTAGGTTCTTCCGTTGGCTCAGGCGATCAATTGGCAACTAACTAAGAAAACAAAACCTTTCGGGCGCCAGTCCTCTAAATAAAATACGGAAGTAAATAAGAGTTGATTTTATTTAAAGAACAAAGTATAGATAAAGATGGGGTTGACAATATCTGATTCCAAAACTCCAATAGGAGACACAAAACACATAACAAAGCAAGTGCAATCCAAGATACCCTGAAGGGATACCCTGGGACAATCAAATAAAAAAATAAAATAACAGATGAGTTGCTATCTGAAAACAACTCACAAAATAATCCGCGCATCCAGGAGATTGCCCAACGCAGACATTAAACGTTGGTAAAAATTGACTGCAATTAACACATTCGCAAGAGATATCATCAAGTAAAATTAAATACAGCAATTGCTTTCTAACTTACCCTTCCACCTCAATCCGTCCGATTCAACATCTCAATTCTTTTGGAACCTCTGGAATATTAATGGTTCATCGTTTAAACTGAGTTTCAGGTGTAAAGCTAAAAATAACAAAAACTGCACAATTAAACAAGAATCAATTCACCTGCGAACGGTATAGCATCCCAATAACGATGTAAATAATTAAAAGAAGCAAATCTCCTAAATGCGTTTCCACAAAAAAACTAATTAATGGTTTTCCAGCCATCCTACGTCGTTGGTGCTGTCCTAACCACTAGAGATGGAATAGTGGTATAGGCTCACGCTACCGCTGCGACAAAAATCCCTCGATGTTGGAATGGAGCTCGCACGTCTTCCCAAAAAGTACGGATAAATAGTCAAAGGAGACGGCCAAATTGACAAACTTATCACACCACTTCTTAATCAAAGACGCAAAACTGCGGTGAAGCTGGGGATAAATGAATGTTGATCAGTCCTGCCCTCTCCATTGATCTCATACGGGAATGGTGAACCCAAAAACAAAATCCCAACATCGTTAAAAATGGCTGCCACAGATCGTTCGACACAGGAATCAAGGTTATCACAGGTGGAAACAAGATAACCAAACTGCTGGCCCATATCCATACAAATAACCATATGGTTGGTGGATAAAAACAGCCAGATGGACAATCGGGCTACTGATCACCATGTGCACCCGCTCAGAAAACCATAATTATGATTGGAAACCAAAAATTGACGTCACAAAAAATTGACGTGGTAGTACGAAAAAAGCTAAAATTTATCAAAAGTCAAACTTCCGCTCAAGATAGAAAATAATGCAATCTTACCCACAAATGTAGCACAGAAGGTAAAATGAAACTTCTACTTTTCATAAAGATAAGCGAAGAATGAACATTTGATAAATTTTCGAAATTCAAAACGCGTGCGCGTGTTTGAAACGCACACAGGGTGATGCATAGATTTCCGCCAAAATATAAATAATAGCATTTGAAATGCTACAAAGGTTTGAATCAAGTTTGTAGATTATTTCACGCTCTTTAAAAAATCACTAAACCATTTTTACTGAAAAATCAATATTTTCGGGGCTATAGCCACGTGAAGGTGGAAATTAAAAAAATGCTTTAAAGAGGCCTAACTCTCGAGGGTTCGAATTTAGAAAAAAATTTAGTTAGACCATCGTTTATGTGGCGTACTAATTTCAATTCGGTTTCTTCATTTATATGAGAAGACCGTCCTAAACCGTGAGATTTCAATGTATTTTTATTTTTAATCCTAGTCTTTAAAGTCGTTTTCGGTATCCCGAATTCTCTTGCAGCTCTATTAACACCAAATGTACCTGAAGATACAGCTTTTATCGCATTTTGTAGTGTTTCGGCACTCCACGTGGCTCTATTAACAGTTCCTTTCCATTTATAAAAAGTTGACATGATGTAAATTTGGAAAAAAATTTACTACTATAGATTTAGAATAGGGCTATCTAATCCGGAATGAAAACGGTCTCACTATCCCAAAACTATGGGTTAGTTAGACCACTTTGCCACACGAGTCACGCTGTTAGAAATGACGAAAAAGTTTGGTTATACCTATTTCGGATACCAAAACTACCATATACAAACGAAATCTTTAAAAAAAATTTACCTTTAGGTTCTTCTTAATTGATCTAAAACAACCACTATAAAAACTTTCACTCAACCTCGACACATCTACGCTTAATTTTACTTGTTTAATGCACCCAAGCTTTACTGTTTACACGTTATACAACTTAGATTGTTCCACTAAAGGGGATGATGTGTCTAAATACCAGCTGTACTTCATAAAATTAAAGTTATCGATGGTAGTCCATCTAACCCAGTGGTCCAACTATCCCGGAATCACCCTAATCCGGTAAGGTGTTTTTTGATTTTATCATTTTTCTTGCTAATTTTTTCAATATACATGCACAGAAAAAAAAATCTACTTTCAGAATGAATAATTATGCTTTCAACGTGAAAATAAAAGTTTTGCTGTTATAATAAAAGCATTGCATTTAATTTGAAAGAATCGTGAGAAAGTCTACTTTCAAAATCTGCTTTCAATTTAAATATTGTTAAATTAAAAGTAAATTTTTCTATTTGAAATTGAATACTTTTAAAATGAGTTGGGTATAACATCATTTCAAAAGTATATACTTTTGATAAAGGCTTGAAGTGAAAATGAAAACTTATAATGTTGTTTTGAAAGTATAAATATTCATTTTGAGGTACTATTTTATAATGGAATGTGCAAAATTGCAATTTGTATTTATATAACAGACCTTATAACATGCGCACTACTATTTATCTGTGCTTGTTGATGTCATTCCATTTGTAAGTGAAAATATTTCATAATTCATATTACACAATCAAAGGCAACTTAAACATTGGAAAGCCACTGAAGTAAGTAGTTTTTTGAATGTATTTTCTTAAAATTTATATTTTTAACATTTAACTATTTTTTGGTTTATAATAAAGTTGTTTATAGAATATAGAAAACATTTTACAACGGGACCGCAATGGCAACCTTATTGAGAAAACCTTTGCTGCAGAGAAGACTGGATCATTATTGAATACATGAGATTGAATAATATAAATTTAACAAAGATGGAATTTGACTTAGTAAACCAGCAAATCGTTAAATCCTTTCCCAAAAGAACATACGGTAAGTTTACTTCATATTTTAACTTATATAAAAATAATTGTCTGATGTTGTATTATGTTTTGCAGGAATATTACTATAATTGAAGCTCAAAATCAAAACGACAAAGTGCAAATAAACGGAAGTAACAAAAATTTACAATTTTGGAAGGAGCTCCTCAAAGTTCGTGCTGTAATAGTAAAAAGTGTTAGTGATTTTAATTATTAAACTGTCGCAAAATTAAAAAACAGTTTTAGTTTTGGTTTGTTTAGTTTTAGTTTCTTAAAAATATACTAATTAAAAAAAGAAATAATAGTTTTATTTGTTAATTTGATGTCGGATTATTGTTAAAACGAATATAAACTAATATTAATTTGACAGTAACTACTTTTGAATTAACAGTAGCATCAATTAAAAAAACAAATAAATCCACTCTCAATTTAAATACCTAATATTTGATTTGAGAGCAACTGCTTTTGAAACTTGATATTATTTACAAAAGTAGTTACTCTCGAATTGACAGTAGTATGAATTCAAAATGAAAGTAGCTCTACTTTCAAATTAAAAGTTTCGATGTCTACGCCCTTTTTAAAAGGAAATAATGTTGATTTTAGTGCAATGCTTTCATTTTTACTGCAATATTTTTTTGTGTGTGGAATCCTAATGACAGGTTTTTGTTGCTATTGTTATAATGCATTGTAAGAAGTAAAAATTGAAAATCTACCTGTAGGTTACTAAAGACCTATTCTCAAACTATAATTTGTATTATACTAATAGAAGGTCAACTTAAAACGTTTGTACAAATTTTGTAAAAAATAAATTCAAAATTTTTATTAAACATTCACTTTATCAATTTATATAGGGTGTTTTTTTAGCTGCATGAGAACTTCAAAATGAAATAAAACATTAAAAACCTGACGGAATGTTTTGGTTATAATTTTTTTATGAAAGTACAGTTAAAGGCATTTATGATTTGAACATGACTTCCGGCATGTGACCACCACGACTAATGGTTACGAAGCGCATCCGTTCAGTCCAATTTTTGACCACTTTTTCCAATATTTCTGGCTTTATTTCATAAATGGCTTGCTGAATATTAGCCTCCAATGCTTCTAGAGTTGTTGGTTTGTTAGCATAAACCATGGATTTAACATACCCCCACAGAAAATAATCTGGAGGTGTCAAATCACACGATCTTGGAGGCCAATTGATAGGACCACGTTTTGAAATAATGTTGTCACCAAATTGTCCTTTCAATAAATTGATGGTTTCGTTGGCTGTGTGGCACGTAGCACCATCCTGTTGGAACCACAAGTTGTCAATGTTTAGCTCTTGAAGTTTTGGAAACAAAAATGTATTGAGCATGTGTCGATATCTCTCACACCATTCACCGTAACGGTAGCTCCTTCCTCATTTCGAAAAACATATGGACACACCAAACAGTCAATTTTAATGGATGCAATGGAGTCTCAAGATAATGTCCCGGATTGGTCTCACTCCATATACGGCAATTTTGTTTGTTCACATACCCATTTAACCAGAAATGTCACTGAACAAAATTTTACGGTAAAAAAATGGATCCACTTCCAATTGGTTGTGAGCCCAATTTGGTAGCGTTGTGCAATGGTCAATCTATGCATTATCAAATGCCAAACCTTGCTAAACACAAATGTCAAAAAACTGTTTCCATAGCAATCTTGGTTCAATTGTTATCCCTATTGAAAGTTCTCATGCAGCTAAAAAAACACCCTATATAAAACAGTAAGCCAATAAAATAGAAAAGCAAGCAAAAAAAAAGTATTAAATTTGTTTAGTACTTTAACATGATGTTATATTACACAATATAATATACTTTATACAGTTAAATTAAGTTTTTTTTGTTTAATATTCTATGCCAGTTGTACTCAAGTTTAAAACATTAATTTTTAATGTTCTTTATAACAAGCAAAAGTTGTAGGAAGCAGAGTAGGAACATAAATGATTATTTACTTTTTTTATACTAATTTATTACTGCTTAAGGTTTATTATAAAAGATATTTTAATATTAAAATAGAATTTTAAACTGCGATATTATTTCGAGATGATGGTGAACTTTTAAAAAAGATAAAATATCAAAATTTTAGATACGGAATTTAAAACGACTAGAAAATTATTTTAAGTTTTGCAATGATAAAAGCACGGTAAAGTTGCTAAGTACAAAAAACCTGGTTACAGTAAACCATAAATTCGACAGAATGGTTGAATCATACGTTAAATACTTGTAATTTTTGCAGCTATTTTTAATTAGAAAAATTGAACTTTCTTGAAATTGGTCATTTTTTCGTAAAAATAATTGATTGTATTACTAATGTATATGAGTCGGTCATTGCCTTGCAGCTAACGCAGTTGGATGCGAATATCGGGCACCAGGTTCTAACCTGAGGAGAGTCAAACTTTCTTATGACTAGTCTCCGTGATTGGGAAGGCACGTTAAGACGGTGGTCCGCTGGGTTAGCGAATTAGTATCATCAACATAATAAACCAGGATACAGGCACATCTGAAGGCAAGTCTAGCAAGCTACCTAATGGATGTAAAATATTTATATGCTCAAAGGTTCTAACACTGCCAAGGAAACGACGCATGTGTTGTGAAATAACAGGCCTTGGCCCACTAAAAGAGGATTCTCTAGAAAATTACTTCTAGAAAGAAGAAGACTAATGTATTGCAATGATATCCACCCTTAAATGAATACTCACCCCAAAAAGACCCCAAAAACTAGCTGAATGTCGGAGTAGAGTTTTTCTCTTCCACAGAGTCGATGGGTTCGACAAACGAAATAAAAGGGCAATTTAAAGAACACATAATTTATTGAAATCAAAATAATGAATCGTTAACATTTGCATCAATTTACGTTTGACAATAGATTTGTCCCAAACCAAATGTGTTCATGTGTAATAACTCAAAAGACCCAAGTCACATTTAAATTCTCAAATACAGAAGCTAAACCTGGGTATTTTGATTATTCGTGTAAAAAGTGTAAATAACGGTTGATTGTACAAAATTTATTAACAAATTCATTAACAACACATATCGTTGCATTATTTGAATTTATTAAATTAAAACAAATTTTCTACCTTACAAATGGTAAACTTCATAAATTTCTCGTGCGCCACTGTAAGTTGAGTCGTCAGCAATCATCACCTGTTCTTTCGTCTTGAGAGCGCCAGATGTCCCAAACTTCAGCCAGTGTTCCAAATGTGAAGTCAATCTCCAACAACTTATTACGTTTGAAATACACAACTTTTCATTAATTATCGAGCACAATTATTAATTCCGTAAAACGAGACTCTCGCAATTTATTCGCTACTGCGAATTTACAAGCTTCGCTTCTTAATTCCCGGATCAAAAAGAACTTTACTTGAGTTCCCAATCTGGGATGCACCAAGCACCTCAAACACGAGTTTCTGCTTTGGTCTTCACAGGAGAACTGCCCTGCTTGAGTTTCACCCAGGAACTGGCTTCATTCTCGCTCGCTCGCCTTTTGTGTTTTTCAAAAACTCAAAATTTGGATTTTTGTAGTGGGAACTTACATTCCTGTTGACTAAAATCGCACTTATTTCCAGGTAACATAATGCTGTTAATTGCTTGTGCACTAAATTATTATTTTCACTTTTGTTTTACAGGAATCTGTTGTTGTTTTAAAAATCAAAAATCATTCACAGGATGTTACAAAATTTTTGTATTTCACAAATAAATCCAAAATTGTTTTGTTTTATGTGTAAATTGTTACAAATAACGGTTTGTTGTTAATTTGATGCAAATGCTTCTCATATCAGCCAAATTAACTGATTATTGAATTAAAAATAAAATAAAATTAAATCACTCCCTTATTTGTCTGCTTTAACCCTTTAAATGACCAAAATATCACAACAGTATATGTCCCAGGCAAATGGTAATTTTAGGCAAATACGAAGCCCATATTATCCGAGATCATCCGATATTATTAGCCATATTATATTACCCCTTATTTTTAAAAATAAATTCAGTATAAATTATTACAATATAGGGTTGAACTCACCCCTGCTTGTTAATAAAACATTCTCACTGTCATATTAGTATCAACAAATGCAAATAAAAATTCTTACTTTTAGTGATTGTACCTATTTTCTAGAAATTATTTTTTACTTTCAATATGAAAATCTTTCAGAACTTGTTGTCAATCATTGTAACGTCAAAACATGAAATGGTTTTGTTGACAATTTAATTACCATGATGTGGTTAACTTACAATTTAATTTCCACAATCACCCTTAAAGAAGGGTGCCTACTGGAGTAAATATCCAGTAGTAAAACCATCTAAAAGGTACAACCCTTCCCTTACATACCTAATGTTCCAAAACTGCGATAAAATTACAACTGAAACAAAAAAAAACTACATAATAGTAGAGTAACCATTAGATTTGAAATTACACTGAATGAAAGTGAAATTTTCATATCTACTATTTCCATTTTAGATGCAGTATTTCAAGTAAGACACATAACTTTAAAATTACTTTTAAAACAAAATTTAAACAGATATAAATAACTACTAAAACGAAAGTGAAGTTTCGAGGTATAAAGTTATCCTTTCTACATTTTAGGTTTTGCTTTTTAAACATTAAAATTTATATTCTTATTTATTTTCATTTTGAGTGATTTTACGAAGTAAATTATATCTCAAAAAACTTGCACGATAAAATTTCCTAATAATAAATTATTTGTGATGGTATCAGCAAATTACTACTGTACATTCTTACTATAAATGTCACCAACACAAGGAGAGTATAATAGACCGCATATTTGAAACGTTCGATAAAACACCTATAAATATTTCTGAACTACAAGAACTGAGCTCCAATGCGTTACGTATTTGGATATATTGGAATTGTTCCAGTTTTGAAAGCAAATATCAGATATCTTAGAAAAATTTGAATGTTAGATATATAAAATGGTTTTTGAATACAAAATATTTACCTACAATATAACATTTAGTATGAACAACAAATATGATTGTTATTATTAATGCTTGTATGTGCTATATGAAATTATTCACAAATTTTTGTGAGTGCATTAACTTCAAAGTATCAATTTGTAAGATAAATTGTTTTTTTTTTTTAATAAATTATGTACTACGTATAAATTTATTACGCAGGAGTGTAAAATATTATTACTACGATACAAAGTTGTCGTAATATTGAAAATGAGTTTAAAAAAATTACATAAAGAAACTTCTGTTTAACATAACTTGATCAATATCGAAAATGAATGCTTCCACTGTGAAATATTATGGTTTCACAATATTGCTGGTTGGAAATGAAACACTTATAAAGTAATAAGTTACATTTTCTGGTAAGAAGAGAATTTCACTCATAATATAAACCAAAGCATAAATTCTCTATTTACGTTATTAAAAAAGAAAAAACTAATAAACTGAAATTAATTTTAGCTGAAGTTATGATTAAGTTAAAATAATTTACTACGAACATGATTAAAATTCACAAATTGATAGGAAAATAAAATTTTTGCACTCGTTTTAATATGCATCTGACAGTGAAACACAGAGTTTGGAAATCGACAAGTAATTAGATTTTACAGCAACAGTTTTAAAATTGCAATTCGTGGCATGTTATATCATTTGAAAGAGGTCGCTATTTAGTTAACTATGTAAATGCAACAATCAACCCGACTCTCTAGCGACAACATTAGCATATTCGTGTAATATTGCTTCGCAATGACCAATCCCTGCTTCCACAGCGATTTCATCCAATATGTGCCACTATATTGCTTTTTCTAACTCACGCCAGTTTACAACCTTATGATTTTTCCAGAAGCACTGCTATGAGCTATTTGACTTTTACAATATTAAAAAAATAAATTAAAAAGTATACTGAAAAAATGTTACCTAAAAGAAAGGAAAACTTTCAGTTAACATTACTTGTATTGGGCGTATTTACTTTAATTGCTATTTAATGTTAAACAAACTTGGAAACTTATTTACCCCATATAGGATTATCAAGTTTTCATTAGTTTATCTAGAGTTACCTACAATAAATAAAATAACATACCTTCTGATCAATATTGTTTGATTAATAATTTACTGAATTATAAGGTGTCAAGAGACACGAAACTCGCGTGGGAAAATGTATAGGTACGGCAGATATAATTTATTTCCCAGTTTTGCAAGAGTTCAGCAAACGCAAAGAAATAAATTGTTACCATTATATTATTGCAAGATTTTAAATACAAAATTTATATTTACCTTAAAGAAAACTTTTCATAAAGATTAATTATTATTGTGAAAATACTTTTCAAAGAATTTAAAAAGTTAGAAATTATAAATGATAATACGAGTATTATGTACTAAAAATCTGATGAACCAATTGTGTCAAGTATAATGTGAAATCTTTTTAACATGGCCGTTTCTCCGTATGCTGTGCGTTGAAGTGATTAGTACAATAAATTTTGTATTAACATCTTCTATCTGATGTTCTTGTACTGATCTTGATTACATCATTTGCTAGAATTTTTGTAAAAATTATTTACTCTTGATGGACTACTACATGTACATTTTTAATCGTAATCCCGGTAACTGAGCACAACAATACCAAAACTAAGTGGAAGCTTATTAGTCTTGAGCTGTTGAATTTGTTTATCATTTTTGTTTCTTTAATTTTATCATTATAATTATTGAAGATTTCGGTTCCAGTTACTTCCCAATTAGGTGTTTCAACTTGCTGGTGCATTGTTCGTAACGGCTATCTTTGTACTAACAAATTTTACTAATTTGCAGCAATAGCTAAATCCAATTGGGAATCTGTTGATGTTAGGTTGGTGAACTTGTCATTATAAATAATGCTTCAGGTATAATACATAAAAGAACGAATAAGTAGTTATGATTTGATCCAGATGTTTTTGTTAAATTATATACCGCAGCATTTGAATGCTGCACTCGAGGTTAAAACTAAACAAGTAAGATTCTATTCTACAGTATACAACGACTTTGTATTTTAATGTTTTAAAGTATTAGAAAAGTAGTCACGTCATTTCGTTTCCTGAGACAGCACCATCATCCAATCTTACGAAAGTCTACATATTAAATTGATGAATATCTTATTGGAAAGCATTAGTCTAAATTTGTATTCATTAAAATTATTATAGTATAATTTCAAGTTTTTAAAATATTTGCTTAAAATAATAATTAAAATTTCAATATAAATAAGTAGCTATTACCTGAAGTAAAATATTATTCGTAAAATTGTTTGGCAATTAAGCAAGAAAAATATTTTCTTAGGTTTGAAATTAATTATTTTCCAGTTAATATTTACTATATCATGTTGATATTTCAATCATTGAGACAAGCAATTTATTACATTTCGAGATGTATTTGATGAAAAGGATCGGAATAGTAATGAATCACATGCTGTACAAAACGGAAAAGCATTTGATCTATAAATCCTCTCGGTATAGAGGTCATGTCTGTAGCTTGTTTGTTTCAGGACAGTAACTAAATAGCTTTAGAATAAATTTAACAAAGTAAATAACATGCTGACCGTTTTTTTTAAAATAATTTGTTCAATATTTAAAATTATCAAAGATAGAATCATAATTCATAATCATAATTCAGCAGCAGCGTTTACAAAATTAACAATGAAAATTTGAACTGATTTGATATATGAGTGAATTGCGAATTGAATTTTGATACTTACGTTGAAAGGTCAATTAGATACACACGGATTTAATATTAATACAGTATGGCTTGACTGATTGTCTTTTATATATTTTTTGATTTTATTTGCTCAATGTTATGTGTTTTGGTGTGGTATCTTATTTTGTCACCCAATTTAACTGTTCCAATTGATGATTTAATATAGTAAAGTTTGTTTATTATGCAGTTTTATTATTTATTATTATTGCAAATGAGATTTATTTTTAACTCACTCCAGAGTTCAATAATATATCCTCGATCGATTGCAAAGTGTAATACTGTTACAAAGTAACTAATTGGTTATACAATTATTGCAAATAGTGATAAAAATAAAGTTAATAAAATCTAATAGTTTAGATGATAATGATGATTATTATATAAATTTCTTATTATGCAAATTTTAGGAGGAAATTTACTTTGCGAATAAAATTCTCGACATTCATTAAAACAACTTTAAATTATAAATTGGTAATAGCGAGGTAATAGTTAAAGTTTCTGAAATATGTTCAAATATTAAATTAAGTAGTTCGTCAAATTTTTACATTAGATAGTATTAAAAACTTTAAATTTTTCCACGTTTTCTTGAACGGAAAACTTTATTAACCGATTAGTTATTCACATAAGTAGTAATTCCTGTTGATTTATGATTCAAAAAAACTTGTTAAATTTCTGATTATAAGTGGAAATTTTAACTTCCTGCATTCAGAAAGCAATTTAATGTATTAATTTTTATAGGTAAATAATTTAATATTTTTAAAAAGCACTAAATTTACATTATTTGTAAATGTTTGAAAACGACTTATTAACTTTTTGATTCATTTAGTAATATTATACACATATTTAAAATTGGTGTATTATTAATGCGTGAAATTAAATATGTTTTATTTTTAATAAATTACGAATTACATAAATACTAGTATATAATTTATTACATTATTATCTATATTTTAAATTTTATTTCAAATGTTTTTAAAGCACCAAAAGAGTATTTTGTATTACTTTCAGAAAAATTCATTTAATAAATTTTGGAAAAATGGTAGATATATTTATTATTATCAGTCAACTCTACTATTCGTTGTAGTCCTTGCATGATTATAAGATCTGTATCCATGTCAGGAGTTTCTAATTAACCTTTCTTTTATCTCGCCACTTTACAAGTCGCGGGTTTTACGCGCTATGTTTTTGTATTCGTTCAATAGCCGTTGATGTTTAATGCTTACAACTAGTTAAAATATCAAATTCTCGGCATTAAAACCCTGGAAACTTTTAGCTACTACCCTTAGCACTACAAGAACATACCAAAAATGTTCATGATTTACATAAATTTCTTCATGTGGGGAAATTTATCATTTAATCTAATTTTGAGATCATAACTAAAATAGGCTGTCATAACCTGTCCAACAATTTTCCGATTGGAAAATTTACCTGCTTTTGCAGATTCTAAGGCAAATTGACATCTTCCAATGATCTAATTTTGAAACTGGTGCATCCATCTATCTTCAATAATGCGGCAGATATTTAATTTATTTATTAGTTTTGCATATTTCCGAAATAGGCACGGCCTTCTTCTCACTTGCGTAACATTTAAGACAACAATGAATTTTTAACATTCATTAAATAGACTAAATATTACTTATTCCATGTAGTAGTAGCAATGCCAAATAATTAGTTGCTGGTATCCGACCAGTTAACCGATGTTATAAATTTAACAAAAATTTAACTAACAAGGGGGCACTACAGTGAGGTACCCACCAATGGAGATCCCAATTTTTTTGGTGACTCTAGGAGCTAAAAAAATTATCACTTTCTCGGCGTTTAGTCCAATGGCCCTTAGTTTTTGAGTTATGAATTTTTGAAAATACCATTTTTCGTTAACTGCTATTACTATTAGCTATTATTACAAGAAACCGTGGTGATCTAACGGTTAAGAATTTGCAATGGTAATTCGTAGGTCGTTAATTTTTTAATTCCGATAATAAATTACATAATTTACAACAAAAAAATCTCAGGACCGATGCGTTACAACTCCAGTATATGCTAAACCTATGGTAAAACTAGCCCATTTTAAAAATTCAACTCAAAAACTAAGAGCCATTGGACTAAACGCCGAGAAAGTGATAATTTTTTGAACTCATAGAATGACCAAAAAAATTGGGATCCCGATTGGTGGGTACCTCACTGTAGTGTCTCCTTGTAAGTATTAAAATAATAGAATTTTAACTGTAAGTAAAGAACAACATACGAAAAAGTTTATTTGAATACACTTTATAAACATTTTCTATTCCAAATGACAAAGTAGAACCAGAAAATAATTTGAAAAGACGAAAAAGAATGCAGATATGGGAGGGGTGGAGCAAAAACGTGGAGTTTTTACGAAAAAGTTGAAAAATATAGCAAATTTTAGGTAAAAATGTTAATGCGATTAACACCTAACTGAAATTAACTGACTAGGGTTAAGGTCGGGGGAAATTCTGGACGAATTCCTCAGTTAAGAATAGTAATTAATATTACTCTTTTGAAAATGTTGAAAATTCTATAATTAATTTGAAAATTATTCAGTTATTACAATGATGCTGTGTAGGTTTCAAATTGAAAAATTATTTGCAAATAATTTATATTGTATGTCAATAACGGCTTCAAATAATGTGTTTTAATACAATAATAATATAAATTTCAATTTCAGCTTTTATAACCTATTCAATATTTTATATTAAAATTCAATTGAAGTGAGTTTGTATAGTCGCACTGCAGCATGCATTAGTGTATAAAACAATGCTCCACAAAGTTGCTACGATTTAATTAATTCAAAATTTAATTTAATGCTTGATTTCAATATTTTCTAATTTGATTTCTACTGATGCGAGGCATTCGGAAGCGTTCAATATTGGCAACAAAATTAAATGTGATTTTACATAGGGATGAATTTTTAGTTCAATAATAAAAGTTGTAGTTGCAGTCACGTTGAGTCAATGTTTGACTAAACTTACATAAGTTAGTGACATGGCACGTTAACTATTTTTATCTACCTTTCAGTCGTAACAAGATAAATTTATAAAAGCTTCCATCTAATAATTCAAAAACTAATTTAGTTCATTAATTTAAATAAACCCTGTACCTTATCTAAAATAGAAATATTTTAAATGTTTTATGAAAAGCATTATATTTCTTTGAAAAAAAAAAATATAAAAAATACATTCTTGGTTGTGATTAATCTTCTGAAGAACACAAAAAGAAACAGGAAAAGGCGCTTCTTTACATTCTACTTCAAGTGTGCAGCGAAACTTTTACAAATTGAAATGAATAACTCTACAAAAGGACAACAAAATCGGCATTGTTTCTTTATGTGTGTACTATTCGTACTTACAAGACACACAGGATCTTCTCCATTTTCTTTTACTTTAACGTGTGTTTTCTTTTAATTATCAATGTGTATTTAGGAGCTTTGATCGAATAATGAAATCACAAAACCACTGCGTGTTACAATTTATTGTTTTTTTGTTAAAGGAAACCTTTAAAAAAATAACTTTCCATTTGTTGATAATAACAATACCATGGTTCAACAAAACACTTTTGAGTAATATATTTTTCATTTTCAATTGGAAAAAAATAAAGTGAATTTTTATTATCCCTTTATTGATTTCGACGGTATATTATATAAAGAAGTTTCTACATACTACCTATACTAGGTAAGTAAACAGTTTAGAAAGTTTATTCGGTTTTAAAATAATTTTTGGTTTTTAGGTGGCTAAATTCATTTATGTCTTGTCTTTTATCTTGTATTGTATATTTTATAAGTTGTATTCCTAATATTATTCCAGCTGTCCGTAAAAAAAATTACGAGCGTACAGTCTTCCAAATATTTTGCTTTACCAGTAGCTTATTTTCGTAGATTGCTAGGCAACAATGCTCTCGTAGTAACAATGAGACGTTCTAATGATGGGTTTCATAATAAGTCATTTAAAATTTAATGCAGGCAATTTAACTTGCCAATAGAAAACGTCTATTCGTGTTAGTATACTTTCACTAGTGGTGAAGCCTGTGATATATGCCTGCATTCAATTTTAAGAGACTTTTATGAAACCCAAAAGGTGTGATTTTCTAGCCTCTGTCGCTGCATGTCGACACGACCAACTACAACGAATACCTAATAAAATTGATGAATTTGTCACAGGATGAAAAATTCTCAATTTCATGCTTTGTTTACTGCAGTTGGCAGCGGTATCGTGGCTAGGAAACCATACCTCTATAGTCACTCCTTCTGAGGATCTCATACTTTAGTTCTGAGCTACCGGAGTGTGCATTTTCGTGCTATATTGGGGTAAATAAGTGATTTTACATAACCCTAGAGTGAAAAGTCAAATAGGGTTATATCGCATGATATTCCTTGAGATTACACGGTCACTAACCCTTGCATTCAATAATTAATTGCATAGCATGTTGCACCATATTGTTGAAACCACATATTGTCCAGATCAAGATCTTCGAATTCATGCCAAAAAAATCAGTAATCATGTCATAAGAAAGTCCGAAACGTAGATTCAAAGACATGCATTACTTTTTTAATTAAATTTTAACAAAACTAGCTGCAGGATTTAGAAAAAATACATAGTAGAAGTTTGATTGCCTTGTGATGAAACCGACAGGGGATTTGTCTAATATATTCTGTGATTTTCATGTAGTAGCGCTGACGCTAAGTATTTACTTTAATAACATCATGTATCTTCTTCGAACACCACTTTAAAATTCAGATTTTGAAAGACTTTACGTTAACAAGGTAGTAAACTTCAACTTAATTAACCCATATATTGAATAGATACATACGTAATCAGAATGACAGCGTAACTTGAAGAAAAGAGCGACCACGTTAACTTGATTATGAATAGAAACTTGTGAGAAACAAGCGAAGCGTCACTCATTTGCATTTGTTATTTGAGGATGCTAGATTGCTTTTCAGACTTTAATATACTTTAAATGAATTTTATTCTTCATTTCGAACTTTGTCAGCTTGAAAGGATGAACAATAATTAATTTTATGTAAACTTACTTCAACAACTAACCATTCACACTTATGCAATTTAACTCTTATTGTAATAATATTTACTGTCGTGGTATTAAAACAAGTAATTGCAATTTATTTATGTAGTGCGGTTTTCAGACGTTTATTCGTTAATTTGTTTATTTAACGTCACTGCTTGGTAATAAAACAACATCGACGACTATTAATTAATTGTTTTAAATACGTGGTTTATCAATAATGCTGCAAATCTATTTTACCGTAGCTGTAGTTTCAATTCCATGTAATTTTATTAAAGTCAAGTTTTAGGTTGTAGGTATCTATTTTGAGTCCTCAGTAATTTGATTAATATTTAAACAAGGGTCAATGCGAACAAAGATGCTCATCAACTGACGATACTATTAAGTTATACTATACGTATATTCCAGTTTGTTTGGTTTTGACAGTATAAACTTTCAAATACACTAAATTAAATTTATTTAATTAATTATTTCGTGTTAAAAGTAAAACTAATTTAGCACAACATTATCTCATCTACGCATGCCAATTACAAAATCGCATTATTAGTTCAGGTTCAGAAACAAATTACCATTTTGGAATTACTACTCCTAGTATTGCTAGTATGTATTATTAAAATTTGTTCTCTAACTTCATAGTGGGGTATTCATTTCAGTGTAAACATGACCGAACATGAAAACTTTTCGTTAATTTTCACCTGTTATTGGCATCAAGTTTTTCCTATCTCATTTCTAAAGCATTTATCTGCGTGTCTGCGCTCAACTCTCCGTCCCAAACACCGTATAATTAAGGCGTTGGAAATGTTTACGCGTCTGCACGTTAACCTCATTCTACTTGATTGCGAGGTAAGAGGTTAGGTGTTCTCGAAAAAGGGTTTTATTAAAACGTCTTTCATCCACTTTAATAGCTCTTAGAATCCTTGTTTAAGATATAGAAAATTTATTTATTAATTAGAAGAGCTCTCGCTTCTTGAAACGTTGATTATAGAAAATTATACCGCTTTACTTCTTTCATTTGCATTTAAAAAGCGTTTTCATGAAACTTAGTGTAATTTATATCAAATACAAGAAGACGAACAAAATTTCAAATCTATAGATATTTCAATTAATATAATCCACAAATTAAGGAAAAAACTGATACAAATAATGACCGACTTCTATAAAATGTGTAGTGAATTTTTTTTTAAAATTCAAATAACAACATTTTTCTGATTTTAAGAGATCCACTAGTGATGTGACGAGTCGAATACTTTTTAAACTCGAGTAACTCGAATTCGAAATATTTTCAACTCGAGTTAATACTCGAGTAATTTTACTCGTCTGCGCGCGCACTTTGTATCATTAATAATTAAAATAACATTAAAAATTATTAAATTTTAATCATTTAATCTGTTTTATGAGTTGCGACTTGTGAGTATTTGAAAAGGCAAATCAGTTAGTAAAAACCTAATAATAATTTTGCTTTGCTTTGCATTCGTCTCGTTTATAAAATTTTTTGTGCTTGTTCAGTTTGCTTGCGCACTATTATTAATTGAGAATAGAACATCTTTAACCCATGATCGTAATAAAGTGCATTATGTTACAAACAAAATTGACAGATTTGTCACCGATTCAACGCAGATGCCATCTTGTAATAAGATTAAAAATATCTTCAAAAGCTGATATAAAATTAAAATTTAAGGTTTACATACAAAATAACAATAATTAAGCCACAGCAGTGGAGCAATGTGATCAGTGGTTACGTTACAGAGCGGAAATTCAGGGTTCGAATCACGGACCTCGCAAAGTTTCTTAGCTCGGCTTTCCAGTGGACATTCACACGCTGTGGTGAAACAAAACCAAACAAAATACCCTAACCAAATAAACAATAATTAATTACGTATTGGACCACTACCCCCTATACGTACAAGCGGTGAACATACTGTTGTGATATTTCTTAATTTAGGGGTCCAGGCAGATTAATGAGGTGGTAATTTGACTTCATTTGCGTTAAAGTCAGTGGCCAGTTAATTCGACTGGTATGTAAAAGCGAAATTTGCATCAGTTTTACAAAAACCATCAATTTGTGACAGATACACACATAAAACTGATACATTTAAGTTTATTTGTAAAATACAAAATTTGTGCCGCGTCCTGTGTATAATTTTCTACATGGTGAATAGTGCCAGAATCCTAAAAACAAAGTGTTAATAATATTTCGATGCGTGTGCGAGTGAGGGTTTTATGTTACCTGCAAAGAAGAGTCGATTTTGCTCATAAGAATAAAAATTCCCACTTCAAAA
Source organism: Rhagonycha lutea (assembly GCA_958510855.1). NCBI lineage: Eukaryota > Metazoa > Arthropoda > Insecta > Coleoptera > Cantharidae > Rhagonycha > Rhagonycha lutea. The sequence goes on along the minus strand of OY294040.1, from coordinate 11,524,972 downwards.
ACCAAATTTGAATATGGGGGGAACGAAGCCAGCAAACAAAAAGAAGAGAGAAGTCAGTTCTTTGGTGGATCTCAAACTGGGAACTCGTGCGAGGGTTCTTGATCCAAAAACTCAAAGAGTAAAATTTGCGAGTTCACTCCAAGTGAACATTTAACCAGAGTCTTGTAATTACGTGGTAATTAACTACGTACGAGGTGTACTTAGTGAAAATTGTGTATCGCGAATGCAACCTGGTATTTGTAAATCAAATATCTGCAAAAAAAGTTGGTTATCAAAATTTGCACATGTGCTTAGAACATTTGAGGTTACGTACACATTTGATGATCGAAGTAAAATCGATAATCAAAAGAAATTACTTACCGGAGTGTTGTCTAGGACAAAAATTGTTCAATTAACAATTTAAAAAAGTTAATTAACAAAGTAAATGGGTTTGATTGGCTATTTTACACGATTATTAACATAAGAACACGCTGGTCGCAGTTTGGAACACTTGCAACTTTCAAGATACTGGGAAAGGTGGCGACTACCGACAGCAATCTGAACACATGGTCTCCAGCACATCTCCAGTGGCGCACAGAATCTATTGGAATTTTACCAGTTTGAAAATTTATAAGGTAGAATTTTGTTTTAGTTTAATAAATTCAAAACAAAACGACAAATTGTGTCTTAAATGAATTTATTAGATAAATTTTGTACAATAATTGATCTAAACGTTACACATTATTTTACACGAATAATTAAATATCCAAGTTCAGCTTCTGTTTATGAGGAAATTAAACGTCGCTTGGATTATTAATTATTACATTATTTCACACATTTGGTTCAAGGCAGATTTGCTGCCAATTACAAATTGATGCAAATTTTCGCAATTGGGTATTTTATTTAATAAATAATGTTAACTTCGAATTGCTGCCTTGTTATTGCGTCTGTTTGAATCCACTGACCCTTGAGAAAGAGAAGAACTCAGCTACCGGCGTGAAACTAGTACAGCGGCCTTTGAAGTAGTTTTGATAGCAAAAATCATAACAACTATTTTGACAAACCCAACGTGGAGCTCGATAGGTTCAATTAGGGGTAGTACGGTTTTATGAAGCAACCATATCAATACATTTGGCAACATCATCTTGACAGAAATTGATGGTCTTACATGCAAAGTGATTCATAGACAAATTATTTGATATTTTATGTTAATAAATGATAAAATTTTATTATCAATAAAATTAAACTAATTATTATAAGAAAGTACTCACTTTACAATAATATAAAATATGAACAGAATTATAACTAATAAAAGCAAATAAATAGAAAAAAATTAGCACTATTATCATCACCTTTTGCATTTATTATTATTTAATACAGTACTGCTAGTACACTTACCTTTGATCGTCATTAGTTTTAGTTGATAATTATTATTACTAATAAAGCGTTCTTACATAAATTTAATATTCATAAACTACATAAATATCAATACAAGAATTTGTAAATTACGAAAACAGCATTGGCGGCGCCGGCGCCGGCGGCGTTGCCAAATTTGCATGGTCATGGCTTGTAAGTATACGAGGCAATGGTTAGACTAATAAATAATAATAATTAAACCGACTTCAGTAGCATTTATAACAAACTTTTATAGTATTTATAATTATCATAAAGATAATTAAATATTTATTATAATTTAATATTAAATAAATAAAATATTAAATTTAAATATTTTCTATCTTAAGTATTATTATCATCAAGTCTGTCATTTTCGGTCTACTTAATAATTCTACCTTTCGTCGGCCTAAAATGAAAACTGCATAAGTCCAAAATCAACCATTTTGCAGGAGAAGCAATAAACTGATTTATCAGTGAAAGAAATTTTAGTAAATAAAAAATTATTTGGTAGGTTTTATTGATTTAATTAAAAGTATATACTGAGGTTTTTAGATAATTATACCAATTATACCACAGGTTTATAATTATGCAATTAAACTTATGTAATATTCATGTAAATGTTAAATTACATAATTACAATAATCAAAGTCATAATTACATTTTTACCGACTTCCAGTGAAAATTTTCAAAAATTTCAAATATTTCTATAAATAAAGCTTTGACCGCTGTCTATCAGATTCCGCTAAAATTCCAAATTCGGTAAATATGGACTTATGCATTTTTCATTTTAGGTCGACGCTCAGTTCTATTAAAAAATTAAAAAATTTGCAAGGAACAATATAATTTGTTTTATATTTATTTTTGTAACTGTTTTATTTTTAAATAAATACATGGAATAATTCTATTCTTAAAGGAAATTTAGTTAATATTACAAATGATTATAATAATAATAATATATAGAAATATCTTTACTATCTATAAATAATCTTTACTACGGCAGGAATAACATTGTATACTAAGAATATTTTTTTTTGATAAAGTACTGTTCAATCTCTGTTCGTTGTGAAGCTACTGAAATTTAGTAATGGATTTATGCAGTTAGAGAACAGATACATACTTGGAATAGGAATTAGGTTCATTTAATCAACTAGCATTAATAACCTGCCTATATACCTTTAAGCATACAAGTCTGCCTAAAATTCAATATTGATTTTCCTTTCTTGGGTCTTCATTTTTAGTCAAGAAATTCACAAATTTGTTATTGAATGAAAATGGAATAAAATGTTTTAAAATGAAAATACTTTAAATCGGTTAGTTGTTAACTCGTTAAAATAAATTAATTGGAATATTTTAAGTAATTTTACATTATGTATTATTCTAACAAAGAGCATACCAGTGCTTGAAACCTTGATAAAAATATAATATAATTTAATTTATTTAACTAGTTAACACTATTTAAAATATACCAATAAATTAATGAAATACTTTATAATAATAATATTTTAGATTATCTTTGAATTGAAATTGTTTCCGTGTTTATAACGTTTCAATGTAACTAACACTTAAATCGTTTTATATTATAATATGTGGGTACGTATAGTAAATTTATATCTGGTAATTTATTAGAAAATGACAAGCATAATTGAAACGGTACAAATAGCGGTAATTCTAGTTTTCAAACAAGGATTTGACTTTGAATTATTTTAGTAGTATTAATTATACTTGTATCCTGGATTTAGATTTATTTTCTAATTACGCGTTATAGTAAATTTAGTTACCTACATTGCAACCAGGGTATAACGTGGTAGTTGTTATATAGGCTCACCAGGTCCTCGCACTTTATTAGGAGCTTGAGCTGGCGATTGCGGTGAGGAATATAGAACTGTAAAGCTAGAAAGACCCCGGAAAGCTTCAAAGCTTGCCTACGCCACCGGTATCTTGCAAAGGCTTTCTCTTACCCCAAACTGGTATGGGATTTATTAAAATATTGCTTTCATGTTCGATAGAGAACAAAATTCGTGCTATTTAAACCCTAATTCTATTCTTCCAATATTTATAGCTTTCTTGATAAAACCTGCAAATGTAAAAGTTCAATGTATTAAATATCTCATTTTCGTCCTTTTTCTTTCCAAATTTAGCTAAATGTTTTTAACAGGAATGCTGAAACAACCAATAACAGATTAGTATTTTCTAAGATATCTAGGAATTAAATTTTAATCTTGCTAAAACTGTCATGGTTACAACTTTTTAATACTGAGTTCAGCCTTCATTTATCTCACTTAAAACTTTGTGTTGCGAACAAAAACATTTCGTGACCCAAAACCTCTTTAATTTCTAATTTAGTTTGAAACACGTATACGTATCTAATAAAGACTTTTCCAATGTCGTTGAATAACTGAAGCTTTTTGATTTTTATTGGTTTTTGAAGTTTTACAGCTTTTTCATTTTGCTAATAAAAACGAGTAACTTTTACATCTAACCAAAGCTAAAATTTGTATTTAAAATTATGAAATGTAGATTTTAATTATTTTTTCGGGGCGAGTAAAAGAAACGTAAAATATACTTTAATTATTTCAATTTTTAATCAACAAAATTATATTAAATGAACTTTTTTTCATTTCCTTTTTGTGCGTAAAACAAATCATTAAAAATACGCAATTCAAAACAGAATCTCAACATTTATGCTTCATTTATTTGAGAAAATCAATTAATTTTCATGCCTCTACAGTTTCTCATCAGTTAATTTAATTAATGCTTAATAATACTTAAAAAAACTGTCTTTTTTAAGATATAGCAGATAATGAAGGAATTATCTAATTATAAACAGTGTAAAATGACTGTTATATCTAATAAATAATATTTTCCTTTGTATTATAATCTGTGTTCAGCAATGAGTGATTGCTATTGGCATTTTACACGACGGACGTAGAGATGGCGCTGTAATTGAACAACATGGACGACATAGGTAGTACATTTCCTAAGTTATACACTGCATTTTGAGTTGTTTACATTGAAAATCGTGTTTATAAATCAATTTCGTTCATTATTATAACCTTTGATTTGTTATTTAGTTACTATTAAGGACACTACGTGACGCTTCACATAATGTAAAACATCAATTAAACTATTATCAGCTGTCATTCAAGCAGGAAATACAAAAATTTTGTGATCTCCTACTTATACTCTAATTGGCAACCGTAATGTAATAATGTTTTTAACAGATAAACCTTTTTTCAACATTTATAAACTAATTACAAACTTACAATTTCAATTCCATGACATAATTCGCATAACTTAACTTCTGGGTCCTTCAGAATAACTGCCCAAATTTCAATTACCTCTTACATATTGACCCAAACAATGCATTTTTTTTTCATGTTCCGTGCAGGGTAGCTCCGGTGAGTGCAGTCCACGGGAGCATCTTTACCGATTGCTTCTTTCACTTGGGATGGGAGATTTACTCGGATACGACTCCTATTTATTATAGAAGCATTATGGAAGCAGAGAGCTTTCTAACTGATAATTTCGGTAAGAAAATATTGAAAGGGTATTATTTTATTCAATATCGACACGTTCGTAAATTCAATGGTAAATCAATAATTATACAAACCAAGATTTTGTAATATTATTATTGTAGTATCAATAATGTTGTCTAAATTAGAAGAGCAATATTTTTACTAAGGGATAATAATATAAAATAATTTTATGATGCTCTTATATAATAGTCTCGGTGTAACTTTTACAAATCCGCTGCAGAGGACTCTTGGCTGATCTGGAAGATTTGCTGGATTGGATGAAAATAGTAAACCGTCTAATCCACAGTAAACATATACTTTTTTGGATGTCAATGATACGAAAACAACTTTGTTTATGGGGAAAGGATAATTGCCATGCCAAGCTAAAACATTCGAATAACATTCTGTAACAAGTCCTGTAACTCAAAAGCATTTTGAAGTCTACAAACGTTTTGACTAACGAAAGCGTTCATACAGTTTATAAATAATTAATTGGACGTAAACATTCTGTTGACTGGTTGGGATAAAATTGACCTCTTTTTTTATTATACTTTTTATCTATTGGATTTGTAGGGGAGACCGGGGTTAGTTGACTAACTTTTTACGTATATATTTTTATTACATTTACCGACAACATTTTCTTGATTTTAGATATGTGAGTAGGTCGTATATGTCTTTCTCAATTTAATTTTAAATATTAGATTGCTTCTATTTTGCCCAGATAAAATTATTTTCCCCATTTAGAATAATAGGTATTAGTTAGTCAACTAGCCCCGAGAACGGGGTTAGTTGACTAATGTACTTGGGTTAATAAACTTTTCAATTCCGTGTCGATATTTAAGTGTCTAACGGATGAAATAATTAATATTAAACCTTAAACGTCACCGTGGGGTCTAAACGACCCCAAGCGCCATATAAGTTAACCCATTAGTGTACAACGTACACTAATTCCATTGAATTCCATTCCATTAGCGAATTGGCGCTAATTTGTTAGTCGTCCGTTTAAACAGACTTTGTACACTAATGGGTTAATGTAAATAAAAATTATCAGTGACGTTCCGGGGTTAACATAATAGGGTTAACTAACCCCGTCACTACTTAGTCAACAAACCCCATTCGCTATTTTAAAATTTTACTGCCCACATGTCAAAATGCTACATACACCGGTAGTAATAATATGTCTTAAAGTATGGTCAACATTGCATATTTCCACAAAATATAAGTGAAAATACAACAAAAATCACAAATACGAGAATAATTAATAAATAATGAGAATAAAAATATTTACTTATCGTCGATGTTTTTAGATTTCTAAATCTTAAGAACGCAACTTGCACTATTTTATCACCATAACTCATAATAATGGTAGGTATGACATGCAGATACATGAATATCGTACTCTGAGCGCCATCGAGTGTATTATTTAGAAATTTTGGGCAATTAGTCAACTAACCCCGGTGTCCCCTACCGAAATTCATTATAAAATCTGAATAATATAGTACATTTCGGTTCATCGGGACATATTGGGATTAGAACTTTTTAGCCCAATTTAGCGACAGTTGCAGATAGACCGAATTTTAATTAGTCGAACTGTCTCAAAGATCCCGGTTGGGGTGGTTGTCGTGCTTCAGGGAAGTTTTTAATGAGTGGACTGTAATCGTTCCCAGCTTTTTAATATCCACATTTCTTTATTTTACCGGATTGACGACATTCATTGCTAAAAATCACCTAAAAGATTCAACAAAATTTGAAATATTGATATCTTTAATTGCTGAATATATAGTTTGGTGCTCATTAGAGACTGGATTAAAGAAATAAATATTTTTACCTGCCATTTCCAAACACAAATTTATTATAAAATACAAATCTTTATATTCATGTTAGCAATAGAAATAGTATTATTTTACTATTACCCAAAATTAGAGCTTAAATTATTGTCAAAAACATTTATGTACCTACTACAATTCATTATTACTAACTAAAATCACAGTTGTTATCAACAATGCTTCTCTACAAAATGATGTATTATCTTTAATTGCACAATTAGAGTATGAAATATAAACCTAATGATCCATTCGAATATCAAATTACTAGTACCACATGAATATTCAAAATATTCAAAGTTACTTAATAATTTCTGATATTAGATACAATTTTTATAGGAATAAATAATTGAATGGCATAGGTTTACTTAATGGCCACATACTGTAGTGTAGACTAATGAAAAGCCATTCCAATAAATATGAATAAAAATAATTAAGGACGAATAACATCCCAATAATCAATTATTATATTATGTATAAGCAAACACAAGAGAACTGACCAATTATGTTTGATTCGTTATGTCTACGAGTTTTTTTGACCCACGTGTCGAAAGTCATATTAACTAATAACTGTGATAGGGAGAGAAAGATTGCATTATAAATTCCGAGTATTTTGCTGTGGTAAACAACAAGGCAATATCTAAAATTTTGGTAATTTTGGGTTCAGCGGTTGTAAGGGACATTATTTATATAAATATCTGATACCACACTAAGCTAGAAAGGTGTCAAAACATTCATTCAAGTTATCGTGGTTTTGAAGGTAAACCGTGATAATTCCACGCGTGTATAAAACTGTCCATATTAAGAGCCGTGGAATATTCAAAGTTTGCTAGCGGATAAACCACGATTTAGTAGGCCGTGAAAGGAAGCTACTCAAAATGCATCTGGATTTTTTTAACCTTTAATTAGAGACGTGGAAATGTTCCCATTTGAAGTGTATGTGTATGAAACATTCACGTCACTAATTAAAGGTTCATCGGATATTTTGTTGTTTACCTTTTTCGCATTGACAGTTCAAACATTTTTTTAAAGTTTTACATAGTTTTATTCGTGTTTAAGCGTAGTTGTGAATATTTTGATACATAAATATATCCGCTGTAATGGTTATAATACGAAAATCTTATTTACAAGATGAAAATATGACATCTGTTTATTTACGTTATATTTAATTTAATTTGAAGTATCTACGTTCGTGCAACCGAACTTTGCCGAAGAAAATTAATAATTTCATCGTTTACTAGGTTTACTAGAGGAATTATCTTATCAAATACAACACTAGCTTTGATTTTAATCCTAATAATTTTTAATTTTCAATCACTCAGACGTTCTTTTAAAATTTAGCTCTAGAAAATTTGATCTGGCCATAATCACTCTAGCGATCTACGCTGCGCTAGATCGCTCTCGTGATTATGGATGATCAAATTTTCTCTCGATAAATTGTAGATCACGTCTTCGTTGAAATTAAAAATTATTCGGATAAATTCAAAGCTCTTGTTGTATTGCTTATGAAACATTCACGTCACTAATTAAAGGTTCATCGGATATTTTGTTGTTGGGTTGGGTACATTTCGCCGGGAACGACTCGCCGGTAACAGTTCGCCGGGAACGATTCGCCGAGGCACGATTCGCCGTGGCACGATTCGCCGGCAAGCACGATTCGCCGTGACACGATTCGCAGTCACACGATTCGCCGTGACACGATTCGCCGAGAACGATTCGCCGGGAACGATTCGCCGAGACACAATTCGCCGATAGCTTCTGGCGCCATTTTAGATGCATGCTAATATTAATACTTATTAAAAGGGCAGCGCCTAAAAAAATCTCAAAAGATGGCGCTGATGATTCTCAATTAATTATTTTTACATGGAACCGCCAGGCTTTAATATTTAAAATATAGCAAATTCGTTGAGATAATACTATTCTATAAACAATATTCTTGGTATTAAGCTTTTTTGGGTTCATAATTTCAATTTATAAAAAAAATTTCGAAATTACAGATTGATAATTTTTTTCAATGTGGATGCAATTTAAGATATTCAATACCAAACCAGCATGAAAAGAAACAAATATACTTAGTACCAAGTAGAAATTGTCAATAATAACGACAGGACGTTCTATACAAATAACAACTTTTACATAAAATTGTCAACAGAAGAATGACGTGGGAGGAGAAGGTGTGGCAAGTATCGGAGTGATGGCGCTGCAACTTCAATGCAAAATTTCCAATTTATTTTTACAAATAAAAATGGTAACTTCCTTACCATCTACTCAAACTTCAGTTGTTAAAGTGGAAAAATAGAGAAAATAAAGTGACGAGCTGATCGCTACGAGTCTGGGGTTTCAAATCATTCCAAATGTTTCTAAAATATCTTTTTATAAATTTTAATTAAAATTACTTCTTAAAAATTGCAATTCTAAACAAATTTATTTTTTTACATGTTTATCCCTGAACAAAATTATAGACATTTTTGTAAATAATTTTTCATCTAGGTACATTTTTAAACACTTTCCTTTCATAACATAGGTAAGCATTATACGGACCTCTAACAAGATAAGGCAAGCGCTTATCACAATGTCACATGGTACGGGTTACGTCATACAACTTACGTTACAAAGACTGCATAATATTATATTCAAATAATAGTATAGAAATTTTTACTTTATAAATTATTTAATTACATAATATGTTATACCGGGTGTACATAAAAAGTATTTATTTCTAAATTGATTTTAACTTGAATAATTTTGTACAAAAAATAATACAAATTTTATATAAGTGTATAAGATATTATAGTTCAAACAATAATATCGAATCTCGTTACATAAATTTAAAAATCCTAGAATTGGTGGACCAAAATTAAAAACTGAAGTTTTACATAAAATAGGAAACAATGTCGATTCAGAAACAATTCGCAGGGTTTAAAAAAAATGATGTAACCGTCGAATGACTATTACAAAAAAGTTCTACGTTATAGATTGAGAGCAATCAACGGATTTCATCCTGGATTTTAGGAGTCACGAAAATTTTATGGCTTATAGATAGGCACCCCCTCAATATAACACCGTAAATGGCAGACGTCTACCTGGTCGGATAAGAGGGGGGCAAAGGGGGGGGGACAAAGGGATAAATGTTCTAAAACTGCTAGACTTCTGCCGACTTCACCAAACGGTTACATAATGTTTGTAGATAATGTAAAAAAATTTCATTATGAAAATTCGATCGGAAACATAGTTAAATTAATGTTTTAAAATTGTAAAACTTTCGATTGAGCCTGTGAAGGCGCCTTTTATGCGACGGGATACTAAAGATGTATTGTAAGGGGACACGCGCTCACAATAGAAAGCTATTGTATAACCTTTCGGTATAGTGGTGTAAGAGACGGTCATTGCCTTGCAGCTGACGCAGTTGGATGCGAACGCGGGGTTCACAAAAAACAGGGCTACAGGCACATCTGAATGCTAGCCTAGCAAGCTGCTATACCGGATGTAAAACAACTATAGTCCAAAATCAATCTGCGGACTACTCACCAACCCGTCTGGCCAGCGTGGTGAGTTATGGCCAGATCCTCCATAATATGCAGAGTCTTATGTCCAGCAGTGTGCGGAAAAAGGCTGAAGAAGAAGAAGATAGTGGTGTGAATACCTTTTTACCGCATCCCTCGAACCCCGCGCCGCTCTACAAATTCTTACTATTTTAAGATCTTATCCTACCCAATAGACGTCTGCCATTTTCAGTTTTGTATTGAGGGGGTGCCTATCTATAAGCCAGAAAATTTTCATAACTCCTAAAATCCGGGATGAAATCCGCTAATAGCTCTCAATCTATTATTAATGTGAATAGAATGAAACGTATTCGGTACGCAAAGACTTCCACAATAAATGGTATTTTGAATGGTATCATGGTGGAACAGTGTTATATTTGCAGACGAAAGGATCTGGCCATAACTCACCACGCTAGCCAGACGGGTTGGTGAGTAGTCCGCAGATCGATTTTGGACTATAGTTGTTTTACATCCGTTAGCAGCTTGCTAGCCTACCATTCAGATGTGCCTGTAGCCCTGTTTTTTGTTAACGGTAGCAATTCGTCAACTCAGGGGGACCGCCGGCTTAACGTGCCCTCCGAAGCACGGAGACTTGGTCATAAGAAAGTTTGACTCCCCGAGTTTGAACCCGGTACCCCGCATTCGCATCCAACTGCGTTAGCTGCAAGGCAATGACCGTTTCAAAAATTTCTATTTGTAACCATATTTTTTCAAACTTTTTTTGTTTTCCGTGACCTAAGGAGAACATGAACCAAATTGTTAATAAAACCAGAGTTTTCTTTTCAAATAATTGAATTATGTGGGAAAGATTGCAATTTTAGTATTAGGTGCCCGGGTTATTATATTAGGTGGAACTCTGCGGGAAGATTTCGGCAGAGAGAGAAAGAAAGGAGACTTACGCCGCGCCGACGGGAAGTCGCGAGCGGCTGTGAAAATTTAAGCGTATAAATTATTGGCTTGTATCAAGAATTTTGCGAATGAATAAAAAGCAAAGGTAGTGAAAAAAAAGAGTAATCTATTTCTTTTAGAAAGCATTTAAAAAAGAAGTTTAGAACGATTTCGAAATTTATTGGATTCGTTGAAGTACATTTTGGATAAAAATTGCAAGGTTGTAGGATAACCGCCGTACGGGCCATAAGGACATTTCCGACTGGGTTGGCTTGGTATAATTGTGTATAAAATTAATCCGGCCGATGGAATTTTGCAAACTTTAATGGTCCATATTTTATTTTAGAAAGTTGTTATTTTGGAAAGTTTGTGGTCTGGATTAATTTATGACAATATAATATACAATTTAAAATTGTTATCAAATTAATATTGTAAAGTGGTAGTATTATTTAAAAAAAATTAATTAGAATTTTTGTTAAAATGTACCAGACATCCGTTAGTTGTTATTGCAACGTCATAAAGATCATATTATCAACAAACTAGTAATATGCACCTGCTGATTAAGCATTCGTCTACTTATTACTGATAATCGAGTGTAGCGATTGTGAAGTCACACTTTTACGTCGTTATAGCGCGCCACCTATTCTTCAATAGCCTGAATCACCAACAAATGGAATGCTAACACCAGCTAACACCAACTGCATTATCCACTACTTGGAGTATTAAAAATTAATATTTTAATTACAAATTTTCGATTGTAGCGCCTCTGCAGGATTTTTGCGGTAACTTACATTGCGTTCCCCTTTTAATATTAAAATGTATAAATAGTTTCTGGTTCTACCTTGTCATTATTAAGAAATAACAATGATTTTAAAGTGATATTAAATAAAATTTATTATAATATGTTGTTCTTTACATAAAGTTAAAATTCTAATACTTTAGCACTTAGGTCCGATTTCATAATAAAAGCGTTAATGACCAATTAAGTACAAGTTCCTAATTAACCAATATAAAACGTGTGTTAACTCTAACAAGCCAATAGAAATCCATCTTTACTTTTAACGGCTCTTTAAAAGTTTTATGAAATATTGTTGTGGTATTTTGATCAATAAAAAGTGACAGCGAGCAGATAAGAGAGTAATTTGATTTTATTTAATTTTTAATTCAGTAGTCAGTTGATGTGACTGACAAGAAAGTGGAATTTGCATCAAAAACAAAAAAAACCATCACATATAACGAGTTATTACACATAAAACACAATCTTGAATTTATTTGTGAGATACAGAATTTTTGTAACATCCTGTAAGTGATTTTTTAATTTAAAAACAACAACAGATTCCTGCAAATAAAGTGTTAATATCAGTTTGGTGCGCGAGCAATTAACAACGTTGTGTTACCTGCTAGAAAGACCATTTTAGTTACCAGCAACAAGATTCCCACCACAAAATCAAATTTTGGAAAAGGAACAGAAACACAGCAGTTCCCGAGTGAAGCTCAAGCAGAGAGGAGTTCCTAAGTGACCTCCAAGCGGAGAAGAGTTCCTTGGTGAAACTCAAGCTGAGTGCACGTGGAGTTCTTGGGGAGACGTCGATTGAGAAAGTGTGTAAATTTCTCGATAAAATCCCAATTAAGGAACTCAATTGCGGTTCTTTGGTATAAAAAGACCAAAGCATTAATTTACTTAATTAAACCGAAGTAAATAAATTTACGGAATTCGAGTATTTGATGAAAGTTGTGTATTTCGTGCGTAATTGGATATTTGTGAATTGAATATCTGAAATAAAAGCGAACTACAGATATTTGTACAATCGGTACGAATTACAGGTTATGTTCACACGTGGTGGACAGGTTAAGATTGATGAATTAATTGATTACTTACCGAAGTGTAAGTAAACACGAAGATTGTTTAAACCAACAGTTTAAAAGTTGGTTAACGGAAGAAAAAGGATTGAAGCAGCACTTTTATCACCAAATTTGGAACGTTTTCAACAGTAGCTGTAACGACGTCAATGGCTCCTGACAGAATAGGCAACATGGTACTTACCAACTGTTTGATGGAAATACACCAGGTCAAGTAGAAAATAACAAGGTACAAGATTTGTTTTTATTTTTAATTAATCTAAATTGTGAATCAACGATTTGTGTTGATTTTAGATTGATTAAAGGACTTTATTAAATTTGATAATTATAAATTGTTTACATGAATACACCAATAATAAAATATCCAAATTTAGTTCCTAAAATCGAGGATTTAAATGTAATTTGGATGTTTTAATTATTACACATGAAATAACACATTGGTTTTAGACAAAATTATTGTCCAAATTGATTTGATGCAAATTTTTACTATTGATTTCTTTTATCACTTAATAAATTATGTCTACAACAAATTGCCCTCTTATTTCGTCTACTGAATCCACTGACTCTGAGCAAGAGAAAAACTCTACTCCGATAATACACTAGTTTTAGGGGCCTTTGTGGGGTGATTATTCAAATAAGGGGTGAATATCATTGCAATATATTAGGCGGTGGGAAGACTTACGGCCGGTTTCAGCAACATTATGTTACTGAAAAACATTTGAATTATTAAGCGGCAAGGTATTGGCGTTTTACATTATGTAAAGTGTCACGTAGTGTCCATAATAGTAACTAAATTAAGTAGTATTCGTGTAGTAAGATACTGTAGGATGTAGATACATAGATACTGTAGGATCAGTGTTATGCTTAGGGAGCTGCAATGGTTGGATGTAGCAGCGTTAGCAGAATACCAGGTTCTAGTATTGATACACAAGACGGTGTTAGGAATAATGCCAGAATACTTGCGCAGGAACGTGTTGACATTTGCCAATGTTCACGAACATGGAACGAGAGGTAGAGAAAATTTACGATTGCAGGGAGTAAGCACAGCTTGTGCTCACAATTCGGTTTTTGTAAAAGGTGCTGTATTATATAATGGATTGCCTAGGATGTTGAGGAATTGTGGTGTCCGTCGGTTTGGGAGAGATCTAAGGGTGTATTTGGGAAGAAGGAATGTTTGATGTGTTGTATAGGATTTTTATTTTGTTTTTATGTTGTGTTAATTGTTGTAATTATTGTATAGTCTTCAGACCAAATAAACGATATTATTATTATTATTATTATTCAGTTCTCCTATAGCTTCACCGTCCACAAATATATCGCCAATACTCAGTTCGATCTTTCCGCATTCCATCACTCGGGTTTTTCTCTTATTTATTTTTATATCATATCCCGTCTGTAGCACTCTGTCCATATCAGTCAGAGAACGTGTCAGTTCCTCCTTTGTTTCCGAAAATAGGGCTATGTCGTCTGCATACTTATCGTGTCGATTTTCTCCCCGTGTATCGTTATACCTGTCTGTCTTATTTGCCGGAACTCCTCCATTGCTTTTTGTATGTACAAGTTAAACAGCAATGGGGAAAGGGAGCACCCCTGTCTCACTTCTCGGTCCTCGCTCTATTTTAGCTTCTTCCATCTCTCCGTTACATTCACAACAACGCTTAACTACCACTTAATCCGTACTAAAAGCGGAGATTAAATTTAACTATTAATTAAAGTATAAACTAATAGTTAATGCGACGGTGCAAAGCAAATTTATGTTTAATTATTAGTTAACTTTAACTAACACTTAACTAACACTTAACTATAACCGGTGCAAACCACTGTCAGACGTTCGTTTAAAATTTAGCTCTAGAAAATTTTGATCTGGCCATAATCACTCTAGCGATCTACGCTGCGTTAGATCGCTTTCGTGATTATGGATGATCAAATTTTCTCTCGATAAATTGTAGATCACGTCTTCGTTGAAATTAAAAATTATTCGGATAAATTCAATGCTCTTGTTGTATTGCTTATGATAATACTGTTTTGCACAATTTACATATACATTCTAAAAATACCACATCAGCTTATAATATGCTATAGGGTGTTTTTTTAGCTGCATGAGAACTTCAAAATGAAATAAAACATTAAAAACCTGACGGAATGTTTTGGTTATAATTTTTTTATGAAAGTACCGTTAAAGGCATTTATGATTTGAACATGACTTCCGGCATGTGACCACCATGACTAATGGTTACGAAGCGCATCCGTTCAGTCCAATTTTTGACCACTTTTTCCAATATTTCTGGCTTTATTTCATAAATGGCTTGCTGAATATTAGCCTCCAATGCTTCTAGAGTTGTTGGTTTGTTAGCATAAACAATGGATTTAACATACCCCCACAGAAAATAATCTGGAAGTGTCAAATCACACGATCTTGGAGGCCAATTGATAGGACCACGTTTTGAAATAATGTTGTCACCAAATTGTCCTTTCAATAAATTGATGGTTTCGTTGGCTGTGTGGCACGTAGCACCATCCTGTTGGAACCATAAGTTGTCAATGTTTAGCTCTTGAAGTTTTGGAAACAAAAATGTATTGAGCATGTGTCGATATCTCACACCATTCACCGTAACGGTAGCTCCTTCCTCATTTCGAAAGACATATGGACCAATGATGCCGTTGGCGTGTATTCCACACCAAACAGTCAATTTTAATGGATGCAATGGAGTCTCAAGATAATGTCCCGGATTGGTCTCACTCCATATACGGCAATTTTGTTTGTTCACATACCCATTTAACCAGAAATGTGCCTCGTCACTGAACAAAATTTTACGGTAAAAAAATGGATCCACTTCCAATTGGTTGTGAGCCCAATCTGCTAACTCACGCCGCAATCGATGATCATCAGGCTTCAGTTCTTGAACCAACTGGATTTTATGAGGTAGTAAATGAAGATCTTTCCGTAAAATTTTCCATGTAGTGGACGGACAAAGCCCAAGTTGTTGAGCACGATGGCGAATTGAAATGTTTGGGTCCTGTTGCACACTTTCACTCACAGAACTGATAGCTTCTTCGGTACGCACATAATTTCGTCTTGCTGGTGTTTTTATATCACGCAACGAAGAAGTGGTACGAAATTTGTCTACCACCGCACGAATAGCTTGCTCAGAAGGTCGAAAATGTCTAACATAAAATGGGCGAAGGGCTCTATATGTTTGGCGAACAGAGCTTTGATTTTTAAAATATATTTCTATAATTTGGTAGCGTTGTTCAATGGTCAATCTATGCATTATCAAATGCCAAACCTTGCTAAACACAAATGTCAAAAAACTGTTTCCATAGCAATCTTGATTCAATTGTTATCCCTATTGAAAGTTCTCATGCAGCTAAAAAAAACACTCTATATTATTACATTGTACTATAATGTTATACGCTATAATAATGTAAGGAATTTTGCAAAGCTGTTAACACTGTTCCTTCCAAGAGCACGATTAAACACCTTCTGTAGTTTGCAGTATATCCAGTTAAAATTGTCAGTGTATTAGATACAATGCAGTAGCACCGTTTGCAATCCTTAGAGCTTATCCAAATGAGGCACTTTACACGCATTTACAATAGCGTGTTTCGAAATGCGCAATTTTGTTGTTTGTGTGAAGATGAGAAGTTTGTTCACGCTAGTGTACGGAGGTGTCGAGGATTCGGCGTATGGAACTCGATTCACGTGCGATCAGCGAATCACGAGACTGTATTCAACGGAATCAATAATTGTGCTCTCCAGTATCTCACGATCTAGGAGGGTCTTAGACACTGTCCAGATGAGGCTTTTTACGCGCCTTGAGAGAGAGAGAGTAGATGATATCCCCATAAACTCGCGTGAACAAATGCTTCATCTGAAAGAATGTCGCTTTTCAAATTTTACTCGCGTAAAACGCCTCGTATGGACAAGTTCTTAAAGGCAATATTTCCAATTTCCAAGGAATATTGGAGTTACTAGACCAGCAGTCTGGCATAAATCAAACACGGATAGACTACAAAGCGGGAAACCGCGGTTCTAATCCTGATTGAGTCGGATATGTGTTGTGATCTTAAAAGAAGTCCAAAATCGATCTGTGGACTATGGGGAAGGCAAAGGAAAACCACCCTATTAATATTTCTCTAGTAAAGTCTTCTTGGGTTAGCCAGGAAGATGGTCATAGTTGGAGCGTTATTTTTGTAACTAAAACTTAATGCACCAGCACCGACCTAGACCAGTCCCTGGTGGGAGCATGCAACTTTTTCTTGTTCTGTGAACCGGACAACACGCACTAATTAGCACTACTAGCATACTAGTACCAAGACGTTAGCGAATTTTTGCAGAAAAGGAAATATTTTTATTTTCGCCCAAGACGAAAATAACACTTTTTACCCCGAAGGCTGGTTAAATGCCACTCGCGTTTTTCAACAAAACTTCGAACGCATTCAAGCCTTGCGCTTGATCACCACTTGACTAGCTAATTTTAATTAGTTGGTCAGTTAGTAATCAGCGCGATGGTCCTCAGATGTTGAAAGAGATGATGGAGGATTCGCCTCCAAGAAACTCTGAATCAATGAGAAGCTGTGCTGTGTAGCCAGGAGGATCGCCAACATCCAGAATCGGATAAGGCGCCTGAAGAAAGAGAAGATTGGAGTTACTGATTTCAATAAATTTAGTAGTCAACAGTAAGTTTCAAGGGTCAGCTTTTGGGTTAGTGAATTTCTACCAATAATATAAAAAACAGGACATGAGGCACATCTGAAAGCAAGTCTAGCAAGCTACCTGACGATGTAAAAATATTTATATGCTCAAAGTTTTTAACACTGCCGAGGAAATGCCGCAGTTGTTTGGAAAATAACAGGATTTAGTCTACTAGAAGAGGATTCTTTTAGAATTGCTTCTATAAGGTTATCCAATAAGGGCGCTCCAAATTTGATAGATGACCGCTATACACGGTCAAATTTGGATTATCCTTATTGGAAAATCCTATAGAAAGAAAAGTGGAAGAAGAGAAAACTTTATAAATAATAATAATTATGCTTATTCTCTCTACCATAGCTATTTGTCATAAAGCCGTCTTATCCCATCCCCATCTATCCATTTGGCCATCTGGACCAAAATTGAGTTAAATTATCTATTTATATATAAATTCTAGTAATTAAATAAAAAATTAATATACCTATACTAAATTAGTTAATTATTGTAGTGTGTGCCACCTATGTTGAAATTCATAACGAAAATGGGATTTATACCGTACAGCTTTAAATGCCAAAAGTAGATGTCGAAGACAATTAAAACATTTTTTATCAGTTGTCTAGAACTGAAATCTATAGAATGACTTTGTAATAAACAATTACATTTTAATGAACAGTCTTTGTGTAAGTATTGAAGTTTTTGAAGTGTAGTTGAACGAACTGCCTTTACTAATTATTTCAAGTTTGATTTACTAACTTTATAAAATAATTTTGTTTTTTCGCCCTGCAGATAAAATTGTAATAACCGGCATTTAGTATAATATAGTATACATCGACGAACAAATCCGGCAAGTAAGATGGGTGATGCTGAGTTTGTTGACTTAACTCGTTTAATTTCTGAAGCATCAGATGTGCCACATGCAATCGATCGAGCGTTGTCATGAGTAAAATTGAGAGTTTTTGTAATAAAATTGTGTGCAATCGAGGTTTTTCAATATTCTTCGCAGTAATTGGTATTGCTCAGAATTTGGAAGTTATGATTCAGCAACATTTGCTAAAAATTTTAAATATTTACTATTATTTTCTTAGTACAACTTTAGCTATATTTGAATAACTTAATTGAATCTTGATTCAATGATAAATAATTCTGCAGATAGATCTATTTATAGTGTAGGTACTATAAAATTAATCGTACTTGCATGTACAGATATGTTAAAAATATTATTGATTCTACACTTTATATCCGTACAAACTATCACGATTTCTCGCTTTTTATTGGCACGTACATACGTACGCCATACTATTATTGTATAAGTAAAAATAAAAAAAGCACGTACAGTTAGACCCAATCTACAGAAGGTATAGCAATAAAATTTGAGGAAGAAACCGTCCACTACACACAAGCACAGACAAAATTTTGTTTATTATATGCTAAAACCCTCAGTTTTATTATTAATAAAAACAAATCAATTTCTGGCATCTAAACCTGTGTTATGGTAGCCACAGAGTACATGCTGGTCGCCGAAACCGGCTTACCTGCTTGGATGTTTTTATTGAAATACCAGATTCGTTATTTGTCCTCGGTTACATTAATTTAATGTATTACTTACGTATTATAATATTATTAATTATATTATAGAAATTAATATAATCAAGGGCAAACGAAGCTAATATTTCAATAAAAACATATAAGCTGGTAAGCCGGGTTCGGCGACCAGATTGTACTGTATGGTTATTCTTATTATCTAACAATCCGCTTGGCTTTGAATTGAGCGAACAATCGGACTGACCAACAGACGTCTAAACATGACCAAAGAATAGAAATACGAACTTATCAAGTTTGATTTTGAAATAACATCTTATGTTTTATAGTAGTAAAATAATAAACAAATAACATAAAAGTAGAAAAAAGATCATTCGTTTATTCAAAAAGATTAATTTACATAAGTACTCCAAATATTGATAAATCAAGAGTGTTTAAGCTAAGGGTACTCGTAATCAAATTAATTTGTGGCTTTGAGGAAAACCAATTTGTTGATCAATCGAATGGATAAAATTTAAAATGTTTCCAATTATAATAAGTACGAGTAGTATTAATTTTTAGAAAAATAACTTCAACATAAAATTGGATGAAGGGTGTGATATCCAATGTGTTTTTAAGCTTAACTTAAATTATAAAAATGAATATTAGTGTATCTACCTATTATTATAAAATTAAATTGGTAATAAAATGTTGTCTAAACACTTACAAAATGTAAAAATATTATTAGCTTTAATGGCCTTATATTTTGATGCAACCATGGAGTTGGTAGGTATGGATGCAACTAAAATGGATAGTATCTGTCCCTAACTCCCATTGGATTGGTTCAAAATATATTAATTTAAAATTAAAACTCATTGCAAGATACCCTATATATATTATTATTTTTAATATAAACTCTAACTTGTAAAATATCGAATAATTGAAATAATGCAAAATCTCTGTAGCATAGAAGGTATGTTCTTGCATAATGCAACACATGTTGCATCATCATCGGAGATGCATTAATAATGTCTCGCTGCACTTGCTCGTTAGATTTCTTTAAATTTATTTCTACCAGCTCAACAATACATATAAATCTTGTTTCTTCATGATATTGTTACGAGCAAAACATAATAGCTTTGCATTAGTACACATCAACTGGAAAACATTAACTTGAAAAAACTAAAAAATACAGTACAAAACACAGGTATTCTAATCCCTTTAATTGTCTTTTAAGAGAAGAAATATTACTTTTACACTACACAGTTAGTAATTTGGATCATTCATCCAATACAAGTGTAGATTTCTTGCCTTTACCCCTGTGCATTATAATAAGAGTTTGCTATATTATTTTCTATTGTGAAGGTTATATTTTCCTAAAATATCTATAATTTATCCACTTGAAATTACAAATACAGCTACAAGTGCAAAATTCATTTCACGCCAACCAAAATATCAACTATCCACGACTATGATATGATTTAAAATTTTAAATTCGGTCAAATTGTGTAATCCAATTTGCAAACTCAGGTGGTATGAAAAGCGTTATAAGTGAAGTGCGTTTTTAGTGAAAAGTAAAAACTACTGATGCAGTTTACGGATATTAACAATAGATATCCGGCAGAAGATTTCGAAAATCCAATGATTCAAACTGAATTGTAACATGTAAGTTGCAATATTTTTACTAATATTTGGTCAACATTAATTAAATTCACTTCCTGCAAAAATTAAAATTTTAACTACTATTGGATAATCAAAATTTATCCAAAATTTAATTTCATTTGATCAGATTGTCCCAGAAAGTAATCTAGAAATATTTGAGCTGTTAATAACATCAATTTCGAATTCAAACTTACACAGTGGTGAAAAATAAAAGTATAACTTTTGTATTATTGTATTTAACCATAATTTAGACTTTTCGGATAATTTTACTATTTTAATCGAGGAGGTGCGTGTGAAAAGTCAATATGTCTAAGGAGAAATATAAAGTTATTCAGTACATTTTAACATTTATTTAACATTTTACAATTTGTCTGTTAATTATATATTAAGCAAAATTAATAATGTATAATTAAGAAAGAAGTGTGAAAGTTTAGTTTACTTTAGACTGGATAGACACTCTCAATGGCAAAACTCAATAACTCTGCTTTTCCACTTAGAAACTTTAGCTTTCGAATCCCCCAATTAATATTATTTTATTTAAAAAAAATACAAAATTTTAGTAGCAGGAGAGTTAACCTTAATGAAATAATATTTATTATTAATTATTTAAACAATAATACGTGCAGTTACAGAATTACCCACGTTTATTTACAAAACATTTTCGTCTTCAAGTGTTCACTTGAATTAAATACATAAATTTGTCAAGTGAAGCGGTAACGAAATAATAAATAATATTTTATACAATCAACATGGAAAGTAGGCTTTTGGGCTTTCAGTTGACAACGCAAAGTCGACGTTTTCTGAGGACTGTCATTTTACCGCTTTATAGAATTTCTGTCTGAAAGCGCCTCGTGGAAAATATTTGTTGAAAAAAGTAAATAAATATTAAATCCAAGCCCAGTTACATTTGAGTATATTTCAAAGCTAATTTATACACGGGTTGTTCTAATTATTGCAGTTCTCAGTGCAAGTGTGGTAGTATTATTAATATTTTATTTAAATTATCTGTAATAGTAAGCTATTATAAAAATTATTACGATTTATTAAATAAATTGTCATTCTAAAGTTTGTTAATTATAAAATTGTTATTATAATTCAATAAACGAATTGACTGATTGAATTTTCATGTGGTGCAAAACGCTACATCTGCATACATAATTATTATCTAGACTGTATCTTCAATTGATCGTGGATCATTAGAACAGACTTTTGATTTAACGTGGTCCCAAAGAAGAAATCTAATCGTGTTAAATTGCAGGATCTTGGTGGTCAGTTGTCAACACCACGACGAGAAATTAAACAATCTTCACTTTTGCCGTTCAACTTAAATGTGTGGCAACATCCGCTTGAAACCATGTGTGTCAGTAATCCCAAATCGTTCAATTTCGGCCACTAATTTTTTTATCATTCATTTAGCGATTTCCATTCTAGAGTGGGAAGTCAAAACAGTACAAGTAAAAAAAAGTAACTTTTCAGCAAAGCATAAAAGCTGTATTTTTCCGTAAAAATTTTAAAATTTTCAAAAAATTAATTATAAATATTATAAAGGTGCAACTATTAACAAATGAATAAAAAAAATGTATACAGTAATAAGTGCCCTATAAAAGTAATTACATGACTTGTAAATAGAGTTGAAACTGACTTTATTATAATGACCATAAAAAATACACACAGTATAAATAAATTTATTGTGAATTATTACAAATTATATAGGGTGTTTTTTTAGCTACATGAGAACTTCAAAATGAAATAAAACATTAAAAACCTGACGGAATGTTTTGGATATAATTTTTTTATGAAAGTACAGTTAATGGCATTTATGATTTGAACATGACTTCCGGCATGTGACCACCACGACTAATGGTTACGAAGCGCATCCGTTCAGTCCAATTTTTGACCACTTTTTCCAATATTTCTGGCTTTATTTCATAAATGGCTTGCTGAATATTAGCCTCCAATGCTTCTAGAGTTGTTGGTTTGTTAGCATAAACCATGGATTTAACATACCCCCACATAAAATAATCTGGAGGTGTCAAATCACACGATCTTGGAGGCCAATTGATAGGACCACGTTTTGAAATAATGTTGTCACCAAATTGTCCTTTCAATAAATTGATGCTTTCGTTGGCTGTGTGGCACGTATCACCATCCTGTTGGAACCATAAGTTGTCAATGTTTAGCTCTTGAAGTTTTGGAAACAAAATTGTATTGAGCATGTGTCGATATCTCACACCATTCACCGTAACGGTAGCTCCTTCCTCATTTCGAAAGACATATGGACCAATGATGCCGTTGGCGTGTATTCCACACCAAACAGTCAATTTTAATGGATGCAATGGAGTCTCAAGATAATGTCCCGGATTGGTCTCACTCCATATACGGCAATTTTGTTTGTTCACATACCCAATTAACCAGAAATGTGCCTCGTCACTGAACAAAATTTTACGATAAAAAAATGGATCCACTTCCAATTGGTTGGAAGCGAATTTGGTAGCGTTGTTCAATGGTCAATCTATGCATTATCAAATGCCAAACCTTGCTAAACACAAATGTCAAAAAACTGTTTCCATAGCAATCTTGATTCAATTGTTATCCCTATTGAAAGTTCTCATGCAGCTAAAAAAACACCCTATACATATCACCAATAAAAATAAGTTATTATTTATAAATTTATGCAAATTTCTTCAAATTCTTCAATATAAGGATACGTATCGACCACTACAACATTTTCTTTTAAATTCTTGTAAAATTCATGAAAGTCGGGCCTAATAAGAGGAAGAAGGCTAAGTAAGTTCTTCTTTATTTTCTCTTTTGATTTTTAAATTTGAATTTATCGACATCAGGAATACCGCAAATTGACAACAGACGGAAAAACTTGAATCAGAATTAAAACAGCATCATGAAGTGGCAGATACTGCATACAAATGTAAGAAGTTTGACAAAAAATGTGCTAAAGAAGACCTTACAATGAGAAGCTTTATGTTTGACTTACAACAATGTCTTTCAACTCAGTTTCTCGACTGTTCAGTTTCATTTTATAAACGTCAATTTTGGACGTACAATCTGACTATCCATAATCAGGCCAATGGAGAAGTTACGTGTTACATGTGGCACGAGGGAGAATGTGGTCGCGGTGCAAATCAAATTGCAACCTGTCTGTATTTTATTGCCCTCTTTCTTGAAATCATGGTGGGAGTTGTCTGAATTAGATTTGCTATGTATGCAACTCATGCAACTCTATGTGAGTATTTTGCTAGCGACCAAAATTCTTTAAATAATGTACGTCGGATATCATCACTACATTTTTCTTTGCATTTAAAACGACAATTTCCTAGGGGCTGCATTCTCGTTTTGCTATTAGTTTTCCTGATGAAGTCACATACAATTGGCCTGTGTTTCGAAGTAATTGACGTTCTTTTTCTAACTGTCTTGAATATTTTCTTAATGGTCGTGTATTACTTTCTGCTGCCACACAGGGATCAGAAGAAGTACTTGGTATACTCTATTGACTATCATTAACATCCAAACTTGAAAAATCAGCAATCTAATCTTTATCATTTATGGAGTCATCAGTCATCACTTCAAATATAATCATCCATCCCGCTTTGGTCCATTTGGGAATCATTTCCTGATGTAGTTACATATTATTGGCCTGTGTTTCGAAGTAATTGATCAGGAATATAAATAATCTTAATCAAATATATTATCGTCCATCTCGCTTTGGTCCATTTGGGAATCTTCATTTAAGCGTTTATCTAAATTACTATAGGTATATTAACCTAAATAGTCAAAATTAAAAAGTAAATAATCAATAGTAGTAATAAAGCAAGTGCTTACAATACAAATGAACCTATAATAATTATTATACTCTGCTTATTCCATTCTTACCCTAAATTTATGCAGTTTATTTAAGAAAAACGCAACTTACCTTCTATCCTAGCACGACTAGGATACATAATTTTTAAAAATTTCTTCCAATTTAATCACAATTACTAATTTTTATCACAAAACTTTTTTTTAAGTTAAGTACTTTGTTATGTACTATGTTAAGTTAGTACCAACCAACAAATTGGTGCCAACTAACGGTTGACAACTAGAAAATTGCACAAACTTTAAAGGTCCATATCTTTTAAAATACTGAGAAATCAAAGTCGACTATGTAACACTAATTATTACCCTGGATACGCTTTATTGACTTTACATAGCAATTTTTTTGTTTTAATTTTTATTAGTAATAATAATGGCGTCGAAACAAGAAGTCCTGCGCGAACGCATTGTACGGTTCTATAAATCAAATATTAAATTCGGGAAAAAGTTTACTGTAAGTCATTTTAAAGCGGAATCAATTTCCCAAAGAACAATTTACTATATTTTACAAAACATGAAAGTGAAACGCGAAGGTTGCACCGGCCGTAAAGCTAAAATTATGACCAATAGGAACATTGTAAGCTTGAAAACGCTTTTTAACAACAAAGACAATATTAGTCAACGAGATGCCGCCCGAAAATATAATTGCACACAGCAATATGTTTCAAAAGTATTGAAAAGGTGTGAAATCAAAGTAAGGCATAAGCAGAGATCGCCAAAATATACAGAGGAGCAAATTCTAACCGTGAAAAAACAATGCCGTTGGATGACCCGAAATTATCAAGGAAATCATTATGTTTTGGACGATGAAAGTTATTTTGGATTAAGCCGCAGTTAAGTACCTGGAAATGATATTTTTTATACAGACAATATCGCGAATACATCTACCGATGTTAGATATAAATTTAAGGCAAAATTTGAGCCGAAGGTAATGTTATATATTGCAATATCAGAGAAGGGTATTTCAAAGCCTTGGTTCAAGCCAAGTGTGGGATTGCAATCAATCAAGCAGTGTATCAAAACGAGTGCTTGAAGAAAATTTGGATTCCATTTTTAAAGGCACATCATGGGGATGATAATTATGTATTTTGGCCAGACAAAGCATCGTCCCACTATGCAAAAAAGACATTGGAGTTTCTCCAACTGAATTCGATAAAATTTGTACCCAAACTGCACAATCCCACAAACTTACCACAGTGCCGTCCTATTGAGGATTTTTTGGAGCTCTAAATGCCGAAGTATATAAGAACAACTGGAAAGCAAAAAATACTAATGAACTCATCAATAAAATCCGATTATGCATTAGAAATTACGACAAATCACGTGTACAGAGGGCATGTGAACGCATCTCGACTTCGTTACGCAGTGTGGCTGATAAGGGTCCATTTGACCAAGTACATTAATATTTTCTAAAAAAGGATATTAGGTGGAATAATTTGAGCCATGATTGAATTGTTTTGAATAAAAACTAAATATTTTGTTAACCATCAAAGTTTGTGCAATTTTCTAGTTGTCACCCGTTAGTAGTACAAGTCAGCTTATTATTTGGCGGCAATAAGAGTACAAGTCAACATGTACTGTTTTTCTCGTGCACTTTGGATGTTTTATTTTATACTTTTTTAAGCATGTTTAATAGGTTTTGACTTGTACATTTTTCACCACATATAAATATTGACCTGACAATTCCAAATATGCACTTAACTCAATTTTGAAAAAAATTAACTTGTACTGTTTTAACTTCCCACTCTAGCATTGACAAGCTCATTTTCGAAAAGATAAGATCCTTTTACCTTATTCTATCTGTCCGTGATTAAAGTTTCTCAGCTGTCTAGATTATATTTTAATTATGTCTATCTATATATATTATCTAGGACTGATTTTTGCATTGCAAGTTAAATAAACACCTTACAACAAGCTACAGTTAGTAACTGCTTATCCGTTCCCATTTCCCAAGTCTCTTGCGAGGTTTGGTCATGGTTCAATGAGCTTTTAGTTTTCTTTACAGGTGATGAGGAGCTGGCCCATCGCCCCAACCCCTAACCTGGAGCACCAGAGAGACGGCCAGAATAAAGATCTTACTTCACCCGGATTCGAACCGGGCATTTAGCGTTTATAGTCAACTCACGTGACAACTATGCTCCGACCGTCTCTATTTTAACTACGTCATCATTTTATATTTGACACATATTAATGGCGCGAAATTTAAAATTGCACCTGGATTGGGGTAACTTTTTACCATTATGTGTAAATGTAAAATAAGAATCTGTGTTGTTCAAAAAAACAAATCGGCATTATTAGTGAAGATTTCTGATTAAAAGACAAAAACAATAATGACAGTAATAAAACACCCGATGATCTTGTCATTATGAGCAACACGTATATTAATAATGGTGTAAATCAGTCATGAGTAATGTTAGTTAGGAGTAATAGCGTTGGTTGATGAACTTAAAAGATACGCAGCCTTACGAACAAAAACGTGTCGGAAAAAAATGGGTCGAGATGTAGGTGACGTTAGCATTGATTGGTAGAATAGAATAATTATAAATATTTCATCAATCAACGCTGGAAGAATATTTATAATTACTCTATTCTACCAATCAACGCTAACGTCTACATCTCGACCCAATTTTTTTCGACACGTGTTTGTTCGTTAGGCTGCGTATCTTGTTAAATTCTTCAATCAACGGTAATAGCTTAATATAGTAGAAACATTAGATATAAATGAACAAATATTCAAAAATTAATTGTTAAAAAATAATATTATTATCAACTTCATAACTTAATAATAAATATCAACAGCAACAATTTAAATTAATATTGAAATGATCAAAATTATGATCACTTATTTGCTCGTCACGTTCAGTGGCATTACTTTTCTTTCTGCACTATATATTTATTTTGTATAATACAATATTTTTTATGAAAAGGAGAGATGTGCTATTTGTATTTAGTTGGTGATTGTTCGTTTTATTCTAATTCGTATTCGTATTGTCTCAACGGGTGTGGCTCATTGTGTGTGGCCACCTGCACTGAAGCAAATTAGCTTATTGTACCCCGCTCCATGCTGATATATTAGGTGGATTGTGAGGTGGAGACCTATCAGATAAATCTCGATGACTACCTCGGTCACCAACAGTGTGGATGTCCTCTGGAAGGCCGAGCTTTAAGAAATTCTGTTCGGTTCGGTTCGCGTTGCTTCCCGTTCAATGTCGCCCATCTCTCGATTCGGACACGAGCCCGAAGGTGTAGGTCCACCTACGTTCCCCGCCACCTGAAGGTGTAGGTCTATCCAGGTCCCCCGTC
Organism: Rhagonycha lutea; assembly: GCA_958510855.1. NCBI lineage: Eukaryota > Metazoa > Arthropoda > Insecta > Coleoptera > Cantharidae > Rhagonycha > Rhagonycha lutea. Next base: position 11,496,927 of record OY294040.1, on the reverse strand, counting down.
TCACCGGTCGCATCGACCCGGCAAGGTGGTACGATACGGTGACCGGGATCGCCTGTCCGCGATTCGAACCCAGAATTTCCGCTCTGAACTCAACCAGCGATCACATCAAGCCACCACTGCGGCTTCTATTCTAATACTGTGCTATTGTCTCATTAGGGTCTGGTAACAGTAAAGGGCCATACGTATATTATCAATGTATCTATTATAAAAAGTATTTCTGTAATGGGTTTAATTTTCCCATAACTTGATACAAACTAAGTTGTAAATGTAAACTAATTCATTGTAGTATAAATATACGGTATCTACCCAATTAAGATCTTTTTGCTTTAGTGCTTCTATAATATTATACATATAACAATGTTCTAGGGGTAGCATGCTAGACGGGTTCACGAATTGTAAAATTTACAAAGTAAACGATTATATTAGAGGGTGTAGGTATATAGCAGGTATACAACAAAAATTTTATGGATAATTCAAAATTGGGACTTAATTTAGTGAAAAACTGAATGATATAGTATTGGCTGTTAGTAGTATAAGTTTAGCTTCGCCCACCCTCAGTATCAGTGTTTCGCAGAGATAGTTCAACTTACTAAAAATATCTCTAAGTTCCACATACCTCCCTAACCGGGATATTAGAAAATGTAACTCTCTAAGACAATTCAACTTATTAAAAGTATACCTTTAATAAGCCAACAATTAACCTAAATCGGGATATTTAAGGGCCAATATATTCACCTCCCAGTAAAGTGTTCAATAGCGTAACTGACAGATAAATAAACTGTCACCAATCACATTTTCACATTTCAGCAAAATCACCAATCAACAAGGAGGTTTATAAATTTACTGAACACATAGTTACCCGAAACTTTAACCAGAGGTGAATATATCGGCCCTAAGTCATCACAGCTCCTAAACCGTGATATTAGCTTGATGTGCACTTTTGCTCGGCTTACAATCAACTACAACAACCGCACTCCTCAGCTCTGTTCCAGCTAGTCACATAAACTACACGAATCATCAACAGAATACCAATAAGGTGTAACTTTGCGTAAAAATGTAAACTTTAAAATCGATTTTCGGTTGAACTAATCGATATTTAAACAAATCATAAATTTTTAGACAGAAGAGGCTACACAACTAGCTGAAAGGACAAAAATATTATAATATTGTTTTGTTACATTAAATTAACTCGATAGTTTTGTATGTGATTTATTTCTACTGATATTATGCTGAACTGTAAAGTAAACAAACTCCGTTATCACTACTAAACTATCACTACTAAACTAATCACATTTTGCTATTTTCCACTAGCAGTTAAATTTTAATCTTATGTGATTGTTTAATATTTTCGCTACAAATTAACTAACTCAAGTAGTTTTTTGTCCTACCAATGTAGTTTCTATTCAATATTTGTAAAATTGTTGTTATTTAATTGGTAAATAGTTGAATCAATTGGGTGAGTTTTTCTGTTTGGTAAAAATTTGGAACAATTTTAATTTTTTTCGACACACATTGCCTAGTTTTAATTTTAGTGTCTAATATTTTTGCATTTAGAATAAAAGAACTTCCACAGTGAAGGCAAGTTTACAGGCGCCGGCTTACCACCTTCATCTCACTTGAATGATATTAACGTAACCGAACACAATGGAAGGTGGCAACCGGACAGATATTTCACTGCAAAAGATAAACCACGATGTATTATGAGGCACCATCTATTGGAAAAATCCGCTATTTACTTTTGAGATTTTTTTTTAGCTGAAAAAGAGCTTTGAGGCTCTTTGATCAACAAATATTAATTTTGTACGAAATGAGAAAACAGTAACTGTTTTTTCAACTTTTTTGTAATTTAGTTAAAAGTAATTACCGAGTTTTGTAAATAAAAACTTCATTTGAACCATCACATCGTGACTTTGACTAAAATGCAATTATAGACGTTTATTTATCGCAGTTTTAAATTAATCGCTTAAAATTACGAAATAAGTTGCTCTGAGCTAAAATGGAATTAAATAAAGATTTAGGCTTTTTGGTTATACATTTATATAAAAATAATTTACCAAAATATTATTATGATAGATAATCTTTTTATTGCATTACTAATGCCTATATTTTACGCTGGTTTTTTTGTTGGCTAAAAGTTTTCTTTCTATCATTGTATTACGCCATTTATCAACATAATATAAGAGAATCAAGTTCTTATACCTTAGAAGTGTTTTCCACTCGTTTTTACGCATTTAGTTATTTTATTTTCAGCAAGTATGTTTTACGTCGTAAATAATTTAAAAATATTAAGAATTAAAATAAACACATAAATATTTGAAGATTTACGAGAAATAAAATAACTTTTTCTTTAAGTTTTATTATTTAAGAGTCGATAAGTAGAACTTTTAAACTTTACAAAAAATATATCAAAATTAATGTCGGAAAGTAGTTAACTAAAAAGTAATATTGGAAATTTAGTAAAGTCTGTATACGACTAGAAAACTTAATGATTTACTGGACTTAAGAATGTTTTAATACTGCCAACCTATAAACTAGTAATTTCCTTTTATTTCTTCCATATATATTTAATATTACGCGAGAGCAAACAAATTATAGGTAGCCACTACAATTTTTGTTGAGAAATTTCTTTTAAATTATTACAATTTATTGCCAAAGTTTTTAATTTCAATTAGTCTCAGTGAAGATTTATTTCGGGCTTGATAAGCAGTTAATAATACAGCTAAGTGGTTTTTTTAAGATATGATGATGATATTAATTTTACTTTTGAACAGTGCATTAAGAATTCAAAAATTTAAGATAATAAGTTACGGACCGGCGTAGTGACGCCTTCTATCTAGGCGCCGAGGGCGTCGGTTTACAGCGCGCTTTGCTCAGTTCTTCAACAGAATCTATCGCGTCGTGACTACCGCATTTATCCTTAAATGTTGTACAATTTAAACTTTTTTAATTGACATTAATTAATTATATTAAGAACTTTGCGTAAGTGCAAAATTATAAAGACAACTTTAATGATGTATTAGGAATATTAAGAATAATGCAGTGCTATGTAATTTTATTCTGAAGAGGTAAGTTTTAGACACGATCATTATAATTTTAAGAAATTTTAAAATTATGTGTTTTTTTTATAATAGCACATTAATTAAAATTGTAATTAAAAATCGCGTTTTGGATTCTATGAATTAGTTCAACGATGGATGATTATCTCATTGCAGTTGTATTACTTGCATAACTTTAGTGAATGCATTGTTAAGCGCAATGATTAAAATTTACCAAGTTATGGAATAAAGTAAACATTAATTCAACTTGATGCTTATTAGTTATAACCTATAAAGGGACATTTTAGATGAGCTTAATTATTTTTTAAGCCTATAGATAATTGCAAAATTACATTAAGCGGTTAATTAAACTTGTATAACAACACTTTTAAGTAAAGCGACAATGTTATTCAACTAATAACGTAATGAAAAATTTGTTGGTGTTAATATTCAAAAATTGTTTTCTCAACAAAATTTAATACGACATTATTTTCGTAAAATGGAGCTTAAAATACAAGACTCATGAAAATATAAATAATGAAGAAAAGATGTCATGCGCGTGTTGCAGAATATTAATGATGTCAACAAAATGCGAAAACACACGTAGAGAAATTTAAAATCTCAAATGAATTGCAAATAAGAACCAAAAAATTCTTCTATTTGTTTAGGATGCAAGGCGTAGGTATAATTTGCGCAAGTTGCAAAATTTTAACAGTGTTTGTATGGAACATTTCTATAAAAATGGATAAGTATAAGATCTAGTAAAGAATCTTTAAAATAAGAAAAGAATAATAATAATTAGTGTAGTGAGGCAGAGGAAGAACAAACAAGAATAAAATAATTTTAGAAATAGAAATACGTCTGATGTATATAAAATACCCTCATTGTATTTATCAATATTTGCCTGCTTATGATTAATTTAACTTGGAACGTGTATGTTCAACATTGATAAATTACATGGAATAATATTTTATAAAATATATCCCTGTAATTCCTTCCCTTTTCTGGTTTCATCAAATTTTTTGCAATTAAGTAGTAATAAATATTATTTGGAAAGATCAAATTACTGTTATCCGACTTTTAAACAATTTTTATAATTTTAATACAACAAGTCTAAAAGGGTTATAGCACATAAATAGACATGACCGTGAATACTGCCTTACTAATTTTTTTTATCATGTTAATTTTATATGGAAATCAAGCAATGGAAATTGAAAGTTTGGTATAATTTCAACAATATTTTTTGTATGTTCCGAAATAAAACTGAATTTTTTTAGTAAACTTAACCAATATTGCAATAAAAAAGAAAAAGCTTTTAGGTGATTATGAAGGTATAATTTTTTATTTAAATATAAAAAATTAAAACCGAAAACCGAAAACCCTTTCAGTGCAAATAAATTAAATCCACTCCCGCCTGTGCAAACTGTATTGTGTTCAAAATTTAAATTTTTTAAACACAAACTTTTGTGATTAATTACTCAGTCGGATATGTAACTTCTTGATACTAATAAATGAAAAAAAAAATAAAATAAAATTAATTAAAACTTCTGGAAGGGTTAGTTTTGTGGGCAACAAATTTACAAAACTTTATTTTACAAGGTTTAATTTAAAAGTGGAAGAAAAATTTTGCAACGGTTAAAATTGAACCCACAAATAAAAAGGAAAATCAATTAAGCTTCTTTTGCAGCTTTCAGCTTGAGTAATTAAAATTGAATAATTTTCAAGTTTATTTTCTAAGACTTGTAATAACAGCGGATACCTTAATAAATTACTATTTTTAATGAACCCAAAACTTTCTGTCCATTCTTCAAATAAGTATTTGGTGTAGGTATTGTTAATACTTTTAATTAATTGAAAATATTTCAGGGTTTTGGAATGTTAAGAAAAGTACCCACTGTTAACTTGTTTCTTAAAAAATAATTAATTAAATTATTTATTAATTAAAATTTCAAGCAAATATTAATTAAACCTTACATTATTATGTTCCATTTATCAAGATAACACAAGGTAGATATTTCTTAACATAATAAATTTGAAAAACTCTTAAATATTGTCATACCTACGCTACGTAGCAATTAATATTTCTGATTATCTTTATTATGATTTGTATACAAAATGTTAAATTTACCTTTAAATCATAGTATATCACCTTTCTATTTTAATAGCAGTTGAACGGTATTAAACCTGCTATTACGTGATGCGTTTTACAAGTTCCAATATCTCTTTTCCACTTTCATTTAATTTTAACTTTTTCCTAGGTTTTTTTCTACTTGGCTCTACAATTTTTATTTAACTCTAACAGCAAAAAAGTTAGATTTCAAATTACACGTTAATATAACGTGAATTCATTGAAATTAATATTGAAATGTAGAACTTTGTTATTTAGTACACGCATATTTAACGTTGTTACAACGTAACACAGAACATTTTTTCTCATACATTTTCCCTCGATTGTTGATCAAGTCTTCTTTGAAATTTAAAATTATCCGTATAAAATCAAATCTCTTGTTGTATTGCTTATAAAAATTTTAAAATTTGTTTAGGTTTAGCGATTTGGAGTATACGAACAGATTTTAAATATTCAGAATTTTTATATCAAACTTCAATGTTGTTAATAATTTATATGCATAAGAAAGTAGCATAATATAGCCACTAAAAGTTTTCTCATTCGTATAGTTTGCTTAAACAAATTTGATACCTTCAAAAATTGCTTGAATTGTGCATTCTACATAATAAAACAATAGGACCTATGTAACAAATTTTAACATTGTGCTGCAAACCACAGAAAGCATAATCTACTTAATTTAATGAAAGTTTTTTATATAGTTTTCTATTGCCTATCAAGGAATGAGGGTTAAACTAAGATCCTAAATTTTCCCGCCACCATACTTGAATTACTATTTACAATTTAATTTTTATACATTTTCTAACTTTTCATTTTTAATTGCAAATTTCTTAAATTTGTGTTTAACATTCGGCTGGCATCCAATTCGATAATTTTTGCAATTTCTTTTTAACAAATATTTTAATAATAATTAATTTCTTTTAAACTTTCTTTTTTCCTTTCCTTTCTTCACGTTAATAAATAAAAACTTTAACTTAATTAAATTATTTTTTATCGTCTTCCTTCATTTAACCGTACTAACCCTTTTTTCTTAACATCTGCTTTTACACTGATTTTAATCAAAATATGTAACTGTTTTTGAATTTTAAATTATTAAAATTGCAAAACTAATCTTTTGGATTTTCTTCGTATTACAGTTTACGCTCTCTAAACAGCATTTTATGAAAAATATAAATAAAATTGATATAAAATGGACTTAATTCGAGCAGCATTTTGAGCTAAGCCTCAGGGATTTTTATGTAAACAACAGTTTTGTTATAAATTAATTGTTTCATAAAAATGTATCTTCTGTAAGAAATATTAAATCGTGAAAATTTATATTAATACATTTCTTTTCAAAATTAACAAGCTAAACACATTTTACTTTAATAATATGCTTGCCTCCTTAGACCTAATTAAAAATTGTAATATCGAGTAATAATTTATTATTCTCTTTTACAATACAGAATCTCTCAGTATATTTTTACCCTCATGGTTTGATATAGTACGTGCAGATATTTCTAATTTTATTGGGAAAAGTACATTGTATTTACATTTACCATAAGCACCGCTATCTATGTGCATTTTCTGTAACAGATGCAATTCTGTCAATAAAATATAAATAATGCAAGCAGATTTAAATAGCTAAGAATGGTAGAGTAAATTTGAATAAAATTGTTTTCAACTTACATCAGCAGAATTTTAACAATGTAGGTCGTGGATACCCTCAAGCTGTCAGCACCGATTGGTGCATATGAATATCTTTCCGATTACCTGCTTCATTTCTGTACGGCTACACTTACTAACATATGAATAAAATAAAACTGTTGAAAGAAAATAAAAAGAAATTTGGTATAGCATACTAATTGGAGGTCATTCTCAAGCCTGCCTTTGTTGTTAACCCTTTGAGGGCTGGAACCGTACGAAAAAGGAAATACTTCGTGCTCCCCAAATTGCAACCCTGCACACACGCACGATTGGAAGTCGATTAATTACCGGAACTCAATGAAAATAACATTAGATAAATAAAATTCGATTACACTCAAATGAAATTAATTTATCAGTGTTAAATTATCAATTTTTGATTTGATGTCTCTTCATCAAAATTAAGGAAAACGTCAGTTGTCCTTAAAGGGTTAAGGAGTACATACCTGTATCCGACCGCATGACTACTACTTGTTTAGTGGTGATAGGGTCATAATTCCCCAAGCGAAGAAGCAAAGTATTTGAAATTTGCATATCAACAGCAAATTGTCAATTATTTCTCCCAGCTCTGCTGCAGACTTATACAATATTGTAGTATTAATAACAATTTTAAAGTACTTGGTATGTAAAATAAAGCAGTGTCCAATCTACAAACAGCAAAATTATAATAACCTCCACTTTAAAAATTTTGGTGCTAAAACTAGGTAAGATCCTTGGACCTTCACTTAACTTAATTTGGCCAACTAGTAACTTATATAGTTTTAAAACTAATTTAAGCTTTGTACAGGTTAAGTATAACGTTTTATTACAATTTACTTGATATTTTGAACGATAAGGGCTATCAAACAAGTTCACACTGTACACGGCATTAATTGTGACGTCATGCGTCAGCTCAATGTATAAGTATGGGAATTTGTATCCAAACAAATCTCAAATTACCATTGGGTTATACATGATTTTTTGATTCCTTCTACGTCACACTAATTGCGCTTATTGATTTTCTGTTTATAGTACTATAGATTTTATGATTTTAATATAAATAATTGCTAGCTTTATATTATTGTTTTAGTTTATCGTAAAGTGAGATTGACGTACGTCATTGTTGTGCACGTTTTGCTATGTAATAAACAAGATACGTAACAATGTATACAAGTGACATTTTTCAGTATAAATAATGCTTACGGTATTTCATATTTTACGAAATTATCAATATTTCGATTTACCTAATCAAATAGAATATCATTGAAAGTAGTATATTATTTTATACGTGCATATTTAAATTATTTATATTTAGGTTATAAAAATAAGCTAATAAATCATAAAATGTTAAAGAGAATACAAATAGTAATTGGAATGCTACGCATAATTTTTGAATATTTATTCTAAATAAAGTTTGAGGTCGATAATAGCTATTTTTATGGAAGTATTATTTTCCATTTCGTATTCAAAGTGATTTTTAAAATTTCTCCACTTGAAATTCTTTCTAAACAACGTATCGGTTATGTAATAAAACCAGTCAAGCATTAAATTTTTTGCATTATTAAGCATGAGATATTTTTTTAAATAAAAATAAATTAATAAATTTTATGGGCCCGGATCATTTGTTTTGTTATCATCAATGCAAGAGCATTTTAGCTCATATTTTCAATATGCTGGTTCAGCATGGAGCAGGTACTTTATTTAGGAAAATTTATGTTTCAAATCATTATTTATACTACAACGTCTAACTGATTTTTGTGGATATTATATTTATATTTTAAAAAACTTTTATAGAAGTATAAAAAACAAACTCAAAAATCTGTACTATTGTGAAAATAATTGATTGTGTTACAACAGTTTTCTTACCCAAAACAATTAAGAAACTATTTATTTCTATTATTACAATGGACGAAAAGGAAGAAAACTAAAATAATTCTTAATAATTATTTTTGTACTAATTTATGGAATGAAACTATGTATTGCTACCTTAAGTTTTATTTAATTTTGATAATGACGCTGATTAAAAGACACTGATGAAATTACTTTGTAAAAATTTTATTTAAAAATGGAATTACATTATAGGTAATTCGTTTTCTAAATTGTATGTTTAGAATATACCTACTAGTAGTGTATTTATATTTATACAAACTTCTGCTTAAATTTCATATTTTCAATTTTAAAATAGTGAAAATATTAAAACTCTAGAAAATATCAGATTAAATTTAAACGTAAGCCAAAATTATTTCAAAGGTGAGCTTCAAAGTTCACGTTAAACGCGGATTTATAATGCTAATCCTTACCTGGCTTACTGGTTAACTGGTTAGCGAGAAGTGAAGCTTTAATAATTAAAAAATTAATTAATTATTATTTAAAAAAGTAAACAATAAAGAACAACTATTAACTAAAGATATAAAAAATAAAACTAAGTTTTAGCCAATACTATAAATATTTTAAACGCTTAATCAACAGTACAATAAATAATACAACCTTGCATTGAATTAAATTATAAAAGAAAACAATTCAACTTATAAAACTATTAAAAAATAAAAATTAGAGTAAGTTCTTCTTATCAACAAAATTATAATAGAGAGCTAATCATTATTGTAGCGCTAAATTGTTGAAAAGTGTAATGATGATGATTGAAGCTGTTAATCTGCTTGCAAAATATTGAAGTGTGAAAAAGTCAGTCAAATTAGCCTGTTGTGATTTGCTTAAAGTAAAGATTCTGTCGACTTGTAAGACATTTGAGCTGGATGCAATTTTATAAGACGAAAGAGATATTTTGTAAAAGCTGGTTCACACTATATGATTTTTCATCTGACTCGGTCATACGAGAAGTCATGGCAAAAATCATACGAAACTCTTTTTTCTCTCTCTTTTCATACGACCAACAATTTTTATGTTCACACTGTGTAATATTGCTTGTGACTTTTCTTATTACTAAAACGTCAAAATGGCTGTCATATGTCAAAAAATTGTAATTAACCTAAGTTTATAACAATTTTGTCTAAAATGTTCGATAAATTTTTGTTCAAAAATATTTCAGTTTTTGTGATTATTTCAATAAATAATCATTTGTTATAAAAATTTAGTTTTTGAAATTTCGGAAAAAGTCATTTTTTGGAAAAATTAACGATATTTTGAAAAATTTTCGATAAATTTTTGTTAAAATATATTTCAGTTTTTGTGATTATTTTAATAAATAATCATTTGTTATAAAAATTTAGTTTTTGAAATTTCGGAAAAAGTCATTTTTTGGAAAAATTAACGATATTTTAAAAAATTTTCGATAAATTTTTGTTAAAATATATATCAGTTTTTGTGATTATTTCAATAAATAATCATTTGTTATAAAAATTTAGTTTTTGAAATTTCGGAAAAAAGTCACTTTTTTGAAAAATTAACGATATTTTGAAAAATTTAAAGAAAAATTTTCGATAAATTTTTGTTAAAATATATTTCAGTTTTTGTGATTATTTCAATAAATAATAATTTTTTATAAAAAATTAAGTTTTTGAAATTTTGTAAAAATATCTTTCAAGAAGTCATAGCATAATAGACACCGTCCTATTCTGAAAATCACTTATTATTTTGCTATGACCGAGCTTATTATTTAGCTATGACTTCTATAATAGCAAAAATCAGATAGTGTGAACCTAAAAATATTTGTCATATGACAAGTCATATGACAAGTCAGATGAAAAATCATATAGTGTGAACCAGCTTTAACACAAAACACATAAAACAAACAGTTTTGTTTTTTCATTTGTATTTTGTTGAGGATTTTTGGTGTTTTCACTCATGTAAGGTGTAGTATTACATATATATAATTGTGGTATTTTGAACGATGAAGCCAATTTTTCGCTGAGAAGGAAGTCTTGTGCCGATTGTCTTTGGGGACGTTTGCGAGTTGCGGACATTTTCGCAATTTTTCCAAAGAAGACATCTTTGCGAGCTTTTGTAGCCACAAAAGCGAATATACCGGCGATAAGTAGTAAACGTGAGTGTTTTGGAAACGTTTTAGTTTGTAAAAACGAGATTTTTACACATTTTGTGAGTCGCGAGCAATTCTCGATTCGATTGTAAAAATTTGCTTTTTGGATGACATCGCGTCTAAAATATCGTAAAGAAGATTTATTTCATGATTTCTACGTTGTATAAATCAAAGTTTACCTTACATACCGAATTAGATGATTGAAAAGTTAGATGATTTAATTTTATCATCTGTTAAAATTTGGAGGTTAATTCACACGCCACATGTTTACGCTTCTGTTCGACAAAAAAGCCGAACAACTTTGTTTAAATCAAAATTCGAGATTTAAGCACTACACGAGAAGAACTCGTACATCATTTTCACTGGTTTCTTGTAAAGAAAAGAAGATTTTGACACATACGGGAGCCAACAATCACCACACCAGCCAAACTGGAAGCCATATTGCTGTATTATTGCCTACCGTTCAACTACAATATCGACGTAGTACAGGGTGCTTCAGAACTCGTACAAATCAAACAATTAATGAGTAAGATACAGAACTTTATATTTGAAAACACTTTTGATAATTTGTTAATTTACTACACTGTTGACATTTTCACAGTATTAAACGGAGGTATAGCATATTATGACCACGGTGTGGAGTGATGTGATCGCTGGTTGAGTTACGGAGCGGAAATTCTGGGTTCAAGTCGCGGACTTCGCAGAATTTCTTAGCCCGGCCTTCCGGTGGACATCGACACGCTGTGGTGAAAAGTTGTAGTAAAAAGAGTAGCAAAGAGGATTAATCCACCTCGTGAAATGGATTGTAAAGACTTCAATAGAAGTGGCAATATTCCGACAGGAATGGAAAAGCCAATGATGATGATGATGATGATGATGATAGCATATTATTTAAACTTAAATAATACCATCCATTTTATGCTGTGTACAAAATTACACAATACTACATCTCTTTTGACACTTGTGTCAAAAACGTCTAAAATTGCTCCAGAGTTGAATTTTAATCATTTAAATAAATTACCTTTTGATTTATTGCGCCTTTTAATTGACTTACTATCGTTGAATTTTACGACCTGCAGATTTGTGGTTTCAAACGTGCAAACTTGGCTTAAGGCTAGCTGGGGTTTATTTGTTCGAGTGTCCACATTAGGCGAGATTTTGCTCTCTGTTATTTTACTGGAAGGTTTGATTGAGCCGTGGATCACGACAATATGTTTGCATTCGGTAAATATTTTTTATTAGCTGGAATAAAATGGATTTCTATTTGGAATTTAATTTTTACTTTTGTTTTTGCTTTTGACCACTTGTACAATGAAGCTATAAAAGACTTGGAATAAGTCCCACTAGGTTTACGAGTTACAGTTTGTACATCTCTTTCTCTACAAGTAAAAAGAAATTAATTTATTATTATGTTCATGGTTACTGTAATCTTTTACGTCTTAATTATGGATAAAACCGTGGGAACCTATTTTGGAAAGCATCCCTACTGATTACTACCCCAAGGTGCGTTAACAACACTTCAGCCTTTATTATGAGCAAAAGTTTTTAAATTTTACATATAGATGGAGCAATAAGTTAATGACCGAAAGCAACAAATTGGCAACCCCCAGTAGACTTCGGAGTCAGAAAGTTACAGCAATCTACATTCATGATTATGAAGATAGCGCTATTCTCTGAATTATACTCCAAAAAAGGAACTAGTAAATGAACTAAATTTTTTTGGGTTGCTTATCAATAATTAAATAAATCAATAAAGGGAATATGCCTGTTTTGAATTGCATATTATATGTTTTTTCATTTTTCAAATGAAAAAATGAAGAATGATTTTCACATGTTTTCTTTCATTGTGTTATCCCGCTCCTCTGAGAAAAATTACATATTATGTAATATTAATGCGAGACAGCTATATTTAGCAGAAACCATATTGTAAGCCAATAGAAATGTCCCAAAGACTAGAAAACATTCGATGAAGGTAACCTACTCACAATAAACTGTTGAAAATGAGCAGACTATAAAATAAAGCTGGCTATTAATTTGTTCTGTAAATACAATTTCTCCATTCAGGGAAACCCAAAATATCCAAAACTTAAATCAGGAATTGTTAGGACTTGCAAGGGTTTTATACAACATAATATAATAAATAATGACAAATTAATTTGTCTCTACGTCATAGTTTAAAATGGTACGAATCAAGCTGGAAATCACTAGGCAAATAAATCTAGTTTAAAATGCATGTTTTCTTTTTAATTTAAGATAACTTTTCTCTTCACCGCAATTTGAAATAATGTGCTGTGACTACGTGAATCAAAACTTTTGTTTGGTTTTAAATGTTACACCTCTAATAATAATTTTAAATGTGGATGTCGACCTTAAATTAAAAATATAATATATAAAATTAATATAATAAAATAAATTTTAGTTTATAAAACCTTCAATTATACGGAAGTTTTTGCAGTTTATTCTGTAAACGGCTATGATATTGAATGTTCTTATCCAGCTCTTAGTGAAATAGATGTTAGTTTACACACAACATGATGAATTACCGAAAAACTTTGTTGTGGTTTAAAAGCATTTTCGTAATTACATACTTAAACAATTATTTCAATTAACGTATTTCCTAACCATTTGTTTATTTTTATCACTGAATGTTAATGCAGTAGTGTTTTGTATTTCTTATTTTTAAACATTGTCAAACTTTGTATAATGTGAATACCACCTATTCATCTATTAGTTCTCCACTATTTTATGCTGTAATTACACTTGGGAAGTATGCGAAACTTATTTGCTTACCTTTTCAACCGCGTAACTCACCGATGTAGCCGCAAATATTACTAGATGACTAATCTAGCACATAGAGTAAGTAAAAGTTATCCATTTTTTTTTAAACAAACATATTTGAAAAAATAAAATTATTTTAAATATTGTCCTTTATACTCACAAGAATGTGCTTTTATTGTATTAATAAAATTTGTTCTTAGAATTTTGTTAATTGGGAACCAAAATCGTATTTTTTGTAAAATTATATGAGCATAACAATAATATCATAGTATTTAATACCAGAATTTGGTCTAGTTAAACAGAAAACAATAGTGTGTGATATACCTACCTAACATTGTGTACTTGAAATTGTATAATTTTAAACCCAAATTATGCTTGGTAGTTAGAAATTAAATTAAAATATTTGTAACTGACAAATTTCTGTTAAATATTTAAACCCAACCTTATATCAAAATTAAAACCTTTACTTTACTTTATATAAAAATTCAGTTTAATGCGTTAGCCGCCAGGTGCATTAAATTTAATGCACACTAACATTAAGAACAATGGTTTATTTTTTTAGCGTGGCAGGTAACGTGTTAAATTCGCATTACTAAATTAAATTTTGATTCATTTTACGACATGTTTTTCTATTAAATCTTATAAATATGAAATATTATATAAAATTCGATAACACGGAGCCGTAAGATTTTTAACCACACATAACTTTAAATTTAATTTTAAAAGTTTCGAAAACTTTTTTCTCTATTTGCATTTTGTAGACGTTGGGCCCCTCATTTTTATCATTTACTGCTTGCAATGTCCTCTCGTACTTTTTGTAGATCTTATTATAAAATTTCATTAAAACAACTCTTTGTGAAATTGAACCTTGCTTATTCAATTTAAATGCTATGAGTGTGTAACAGAAATTATTTTGCCCTGTATATTACAAACTTCTTAAATTAATTAAAACTCAGAAAAACCTTTGCCTCCTTGCATTATCTACCATTATTTCAAAAAGGATTCTGCTTTCTACTGCAATTTCTATTGGGATGGATTTTCAGCAACTAATTCTTATAATTTTACCAAAATTATTTCGTCCAACTCTACCAATTAACTAGCGATCAGTTATTTATGTTTATTTCTACAAATAATAATTCCAAATTTTATCGGATAAGTTAAATCACCACGTGACCAATTTTCCACTTTGAAGTTTTAAACCAAAATTTGTAAATTTCTTGATAGGATCACACCCGAACAGTGTTGTTCTTCTATAATAATCATTTAACAGCTAAGCTTTTATTTCTTGATGTAACTAGAATTAATTTTCATTAATTCAACTTAAATTCTGTTCTCAATTTTCAAAGTACATCACGCCTCAAAAATTGCATGCTTGCTATTTTTAACGATCTTGATTTTTATTAAATTAAATTCTTAAACTATCTTAATAATAATTTTGTTATTATTTAACTTCTTTATAATATTTACTATACCATAATAATATATAAATAAAATAATTTTTTCCCGTCAATTTAAGGTCAACCTGCTGGTCTCAAGTAAGAGTTTATATGACTAGAGAAATCCTTAGTTAGGACGCGGGAGGTATACAAATTTTGTTGTGGTGATTCAGAATTCACATTAAGCTGGATGTTTTTGGTGTTCATTAAAATTTTTCACCAGATAACGGGCACAGACAGACAAATATACTACAGTAACTGCACCCAGGGTCGTTAACTTCTTTTTCACTTTTTCTAAAAAGACCACCCTTAGTAGATTAAGCTGATTACATCTTTATAACTATGATCAGACAGTCTTCTCTATTCGTATTTTTATCTATTTTTATTTCGGTATTAAATTGTTTTTCCGAAATTACATTTTACAAGATATTATGAAATCAATAGTAAGGGAACTCTGGAACGGAATATAATAAGCTATTTTCTTAATTTAACAAAACATAACTATTTGAAGCCAGACTTAAGTTTACTTGCACATAACGTACCACTTGCAAAAACAATGAAATGTTTCAAAGGGCTTCATATCAAGCTTTTTAAACTGCAAAAATTAAAGCAAACTCAAAAGCAATTCATCGCTTTTGATGTAGAATGAGAGAAACAAACTTCCACTTTATTAATAACGTACAAAGAAAAGTTTAACCAACGAAAATATGAGGCAGCTTTATTTATATAAATTTTCATATTGGTGACCAAATAACAGTTTTATTTCAATCAGAGGGAATAAAATTTTCTTCCTAAAACTAAAAAATAGTCTGCAAACCGAAATTTTGTCGATACAAGTTCTGCGGTTTGACCGACATAAATTTCGATTACATACTTACTTCCATTAGATTTAATTATTACTTAAATGAAAAATGACCTGAACTCTGATGTCGATGTCTTTACAAATGATTCTTACGGCTATGTTTACAAAAACTTTTTCTGTAGTGTAGTGCTTACACTAATAGTTATCTAATTATTTATTAATCAAAATTATATATGTATGTTTCTGGCTACAATGTTTCCTTTGCAAATTGTAATGACTATGTGATTGCTTGGAAAATAATACCGAGATGCAGATGAGAATAGTTGTTCTCATATCAAAATGGTTATACAGGAATAAAAACATTTGTAAATTTATTTTAAATAATCACCTAGGGTAGGCGACAAGTGTTGATCACAAAATTATTTCCGTTGATTGCTTAATAAAAAAAATTCTGCAAAAAGCTTGACTGCAGCAAAATTTGAAAGTTAAATGACGAAATTTTCGAAAATTATTTATAGCATGTTTTAATCTATAAACTTAAATTTATTTTGCAGTAGTAACGTAATAAAGCGGGATTAATTTTAAACTTCAAATGGGATTGAGCTTTGTAAAAGCCGGTTTAACAATGAAATAGTTCTTTGTCTGAAAAATGCATGCAAATTAAATGCCGAAAGTTTTATTTAAAATATGGTTACATATTAGGCAAGCTCCTATATTAGAACTCGAAGCACACGCATCAAAAGTTGGATATTCTAGCTGTTCAGGGCTACTCCTCCTCTTTGCTTGCCGCATCGCTGAACTCCTAATTCAGCCGTCCGACCCCATCAGCAAAACCGGTAAAGTTTACCGGTAGAATTTGAATGTTCACGATTAGCACAAGTTATCAGCGGGTATCATTGGAACTTTAAATTACTATGGCTTAAATTTACACTTAGTTGCAATTAGGGCGTAAGAAGCGCATTTAATATTCAAAACAACCGCTTCAGAAACGAACTTAGACTATTTACTTTTAACAACACTTGACAAAATCGATTATTTGCTAAAAGTTTTAAATGTAAATAAGAAGCTCAACTCAAATTCCCAACAAATTTTACAACCAAATCTTAAATCAACAACTTTCGACGCCTTAAAAGAAGGAAGGTATTAGAATTATAAATTTACCCTACCAAAAAATTAACACTTTGTGTTAAAAGCTAAAAGATAATAATAAATTTATGTAAAACAGTTGTTGTATTAATATAAGAGTGTTAAATAATGAATCTTAAATATATTTTCAAGTTTTACAGTCTCGTAACATTCTATTAAAGTTAAAAGAGGCGAACAATTTACTAAATTGCCATTAAATAAGCTGATTTAAGGCAACTTAAGCATTTTAATTTAATCTAATTAAATATGCAGTAGCAATTAAAGCTAAGTTAAATGTTTTTGTTGTACACTTCATGATGCTACCTTTTACCGCCACTTTACAAACGTTCTTCTAATTTTATACATTTTATTCAACATACATGGTGTGTAACTTAATTGATGCTAACTCCAAATTTAATATTCTGATGGCTTCTCGCATAGTACAAAATAATTTAAAAACTATTTCCTAACTATTAAATAAGACTGATAGAAAAATTTAGCATAACGAAATATTCCCATTTATGCTATTCACTAGCACAATATTGAATTATTATTCATGTATTTATATTGAAAGTTACATAAAGCAATAGTAAAAGAACAATCAAATTTTGTTTTTATAGTCGATATAAAACTTATAATTATTCTTGTCAAACTATAATAAAGTTGGAGTTGTAATATTCAAACGTGCTAGGAATATTGATTTAAGCATTAGTTTCCAAATGTTAGGTTATGTTAATTTTTGGTAAACTGCTTAAGATATAATATTGAATTGAAATAGTAATAAATATTTTAAAGATGCAAGGGGCAATATGAATAAAATGGAGCACAAATTATATACCTGTTCAAAATTTTGAAAAGAATAAAAATCAAAAATAAGTAGGAATATGAGTAGATAATCTTATAATAAGAATAATTACTTGTAAATTTCATTCGTATAATCTGAGATATTTAATTAAAAATATCACCCAATAAATAAACTCAGTTATAAATCATATAATGTGTTTTTGATTTTGTTTTAAATAATGAAGTAGTTATAAAACCTAATTAGTACCATAAAGGAGTCTTTATAATACAGAATATTTTATTATGAAAGGTTCGAAACAGTAAACCAAGAAAATGCATTATATTGTTAAACTTTAAGCAGCATAACCTCTAAATTGAATTTTAATTATAGCTTTAAATTTTGTACTTTTTATAGAATTTATAATTTATTATATAATCTACAAAGAAACCCTTATATTTAATAAAGAGCAGATTCTTGTATTTCAAGAAATGAAAGATATAAAATATAATATAAAAAGTAATTTCATAATTATTATTTGAGTTATAGAAATAACAGTGAAATAAATAGAAAATCAAGATATTGTGAAATATATAAAAGCATAGCGCTTAAGGTGGCCGAGAAATTCACTTAAAAACACTAAATCCGCTAGGTGCCGCGACTGTAGCGCGAATTCCCCATAGCAGTTGAGGGTTTGAAATTACCCATAGTTTGAAACAATCCCTTTCTTTAGGGATCCAGCAGGTTATTTAAAAAAAAAACATACATACAAGTGTTACTATAAGGATTTCAAAAGACATTTTCCATTCGACACAAAACTCAAAAAATTGAAAACTTTAGCATACCGACTTTGTGAAATAATGTTCTTCAAAGTTGACGCTACAACTAGAATCCAAATTTGGGCTTTAAAAATTTAGGATGAAAAAAATATAGGTAAAAATTCTAAAAAAGAAAATATTTTTGCGATATTTTTTTTTGAAAATCACTCACCTTGTAGTTTCAAACTTAGGCTTTTTGAATCTGTTTTCAGAATTTTTTTAAATTTATTCGTTTTTAAGATTTGTGTTGAACAAAAAAAAACAATTTCTCGGCCACCTTAAAGCGGTTGGGTGATGCTATGAGAAGAAACAATAGCGAATCAATGAAAAATCGTAAAGAATAAAAACCAGTTGAATAAAGACGCAGAGGTAGCCCAAGGTAGAGATTATGTAGTTGGATGAGGTAAATCGGGATTTGAAGGTAATCGGCATTGTCAACTGAAGCAATTCGGTGAAAGAGCGAAATCACATAAGAAATTGTAAAGAAAACAAAACAGAAATGTTTCACCTACAAAATGGATCGAGAAGACATCTTTAGAAATGGCTATATTCCGAACGGAATGAAAGCCGGAAGAAGAAGTTTGTCTGTTTGAGGCCTGGACTGGTAACAATTATATAAAAATAATATACAAGAAGAGTGCAATGGTTTATATATTTAATTAATTCTCATCGTAAATTATCTCTACCTGTATTATTTTATAAGATTTTTTCGCACACAAAAATTGCGAAAAATAAGGAGAAAATAGTCACGAGGCTTAATCTAAAGCATCAGCCTCGACTCATTGAAAATTTACCCTAAAGTTGAACTATGTTTATTAATAGGTACGGTTTAAAATATATTTCATTTTATGTTAATTATTCATAAGTTAAAATCAACTAACTTATAAATGTCAGAAGCAGCGAATCCTGTTACTTTTTGAAGTGTGCTGCATACCTTCCATGTATTTTAATGAGATTTGTCAAAAATTATGAAAGGTTGAATGCATGCAAAATGTCAACAAGAGCTTCACTATTACATTTCATATTGTTATAAGATGATTTAATTAATAATTGTTTATCAGAAAAGGCAAAATTTGCAAGGAAATTCCTGCAGAAAGTAATAATTTTGCCTAAACTACTGTATTTTGTGACATTTAAAATTAATAAGTGTCATTCTGTTCTTGTCTAGTTAACGTCAACTTGACAAGTACGAGGTTGACGTTCTTGTTTATATACGGAAGATTTGTTTGTATATTGTATGTATATCTCTCTAATTAAGTTTGCATACATTAAGTATTCAAATTGAAAGTAGGATGTACCTACCAAAATATTTATTTGATACATAATTTTTGATATTTATTACTGACTAGATAAATAAAATACTAACTGCCATATTAGTTATGTTGTAGGACATACCTACAACAACTCAACAACGAACTTGGTGTTTCCATCCCCCTTTTTATATCGATAATTTTGCAATCTTTGGTTTTGTGTTATTGCCTGCCTGGTCTTTCAAAGTCTTCGTATTGCTGACTATTATGCCTTGTAAGTTATCGATCATGATTAACTAGTATTATATACAATTATTTGATCGACATTTTACTTTCCCATTTACGTATTAAAGGAAAGTATTGTAATCGAGTCAAAAACCAACTGTACGTATGCACATTCGAATTTGGATTCAAAGGTATCATTGTGATCGTGACGATTTTTGGAACAATATCTGGGTGTGAACATTTTCTCGGCTACGATTATGAACAAACGCGTGCACCAATGGACTTGAAAGTTTTGCACACTAGTTTGAACAAACGTTATAAAGAACTGGTTAGATTTTAATTTAAATCCCTCCGTTGAAACCTATTTTAATCGCTAACAAGATTTTCTTCGTTTCAAAAAATTCTGTTATAAAAAAAGAAAGATTATTGTATAGTCATTCAAAATGTAAAGGGAAAAACTGTCATAACACAATTGCTAGTTTCTTTGTGCTTTGAAAATCGTTTACAGGTGTAATCGTTTATCAGTTAATCAACGAAAACAACGCAGGCTCGCACGTACGTAATGACAATAAAGTCCTGAGGGGAAATTAAAAGTTTTAATTTGTTACTGTTTACTTTGATTTTTCTAAATGGGAAAGTCATGTGTTGTATGACATCAGATTTTATTTAATTATAACGGATATTTGCGGTGTTATCTTGATGTATGATTAACATATTGAGCAGTACTTTATAGATGATTCTAAATCAATTTTTGATAAATGAAATTTAGAGGTTCGGATCGACCTTACCAGCAATTTTCGTTTTATGTGCGGGAAGATAAAAGGATTTTCTCTTTGGATTGGTGAAGACGATGTTATCAGTTCTCTGGATGCCAAGGTTTTGTTTTGAATAGTGTGATCGCACTGGTTACATCGACAACAGATTTGGTACGACTTCCCTTGTTTCTGTTGGTTATCGGTTTTTGATTTGCTGATAATGAAGATTGCGGTGGTGTCAAATTCGATATAAAAGGTACACCGAGAGAAAAAGGGTCAGGTATCATAAACTTTTATTTTATTTTGTTAAAAACTTTAAATTTTCCAAGTATTCCTATCGTGTATGCAAGGTACAGAGGAAGTAATTGATTTGATAAATCACTTCTTTTGCATTCTACGACAGAGGAGATTAATAAGAGCATGTTATGGTTCTATAATTTCAATTTAAAGAGAATAATCTGTTGGTTGTTGTATTAGGGTTTATTTGGAAGCACACAAATTTATCTTTTTCAGAAGAAAATAAAATGTTGGTTACTTATCTCGAATTTTATTTTCAATAACTTATTTATCCTGAGCTCTAATAATTTCTTTGATTATTGCATAGTATTCCCTGAAGTTAATTACTGAGAAAAGAGTCAATTGCTAGCCGGCGCACCACATGATCGTCAATACGGGGAGTCCGTTTATTTAGAAAACATTCCTCATTTTGTTTTAATTAAATATTATTATTGAAGTTTCCGATAGTCTAAAATATTAATAATTTAATATTGAATGTTAATAATTTTTTGCGGCAATTATGATCTGTTGAAAGTAAATTTCCGTATTTAATCTCTCGTAGAAGTTTTCCGGAGCTTTTATATACTATTTTTCCATTAATATAGTAATATGTATTTTTAGTAATTTTATATAAGTGCGAACAATATAATTTGTTATATTTCCCTTACTATCGAAATCTGAAAGAAAATTGATTTATACTATAATAAAAAATGTAAGTCTTAAGACTTTTCCTACGTGATTATTACATAATCGCAAGTGTTAACAGTAAGAACAAATAAAATATATAAATCATTACAACAAACTGAAACTGACAGCAATTCAAACTTCAGCAGATAATCGCGTCAATAATATAAAAACATAGCGAAATTAAAATTGCGGTTATATTTTGAGTTGGTTAGATCAGCGATTCTCAACCTGGGGGTCGCGGATCAATTTTAGGGGGTCGCAAAAAATTTAGCGATTTCTTTCCAAAATTAGTTTTGAATTTGAATTGGAAATTAGTAACCTGAATTAAAATTCTTAAATTAAACAAACACTGAAGGTTACTTTGTTGCTCAAACAATTGAATATAGGATTGATATGCCCCCCCCCCAAATTCAAGTTAGCTCCCCCAAAATATCCCAAAAATTATTAGTTTTTAATGGCGATATTATGAAAAATCGATTAACTTAATATTAGCAACCCTTGACCTCTGAGTAAACACTGAATTTCCACAGAAATTTTATTTTTGAGTTTTACCGAATATGCTATATACCGGGTGACCGGCCGCCGCGCCGATGTGAACATAGGAAATTAACATAGGAAATTGATTTTTTTTAAATTCCTGCTTCCCATCAGAACGGATAAGAATGAAAAAGGTATCAATTGAAAGAGTTTTATTTTCCGCGTCTAAAGGCACCCGACACTTGATGTTTTGTTCTTTAATAATGTTAAAAATGTAGCATTAAAATAAGCGATTTTTTAAAAATCAGACCTGCTTTTGATGGTTGAACTGTCAAAACTTACGTTTAAAATTAGTTTTCAAACAAAAACAATTGCAATGAATTAAACAAGGCATCTAATATCTATTTAATAGTACTACTTTGTCATTTTATTTTGAGTTTTTAACAATGATCAAAGAACAAACCATCAAGTGATTGGGTGTCTTTAGACGCGGAAAATAAACCTCTTTAAATTGATATTCTTTTCATTCTAATCCGTTATAATGGGAAGCAGGAATTTAAAAAAAATCAATTTCCTATGTTATTTTCCTATGTTCACAACGGCGGCCGGTCACCCGGTATGTGCAAAAATTATTTTTGTTATTATGATATTTCAGTTTAGTGGGGAAAGAAATTTGAATTAATTAGCAAACGATGAGGTTGGCGTCGAAGGCCAGGCTTTCGAGAAGCTTATTATTTTTCAAAAAATAGTTTTCTGCCTCTGAAATCCCAAAAATGAGTACAAAAACATCTTTTTATATTTTCTAACTTCAAATCTAAGCTCTTCACATTTTTACAATTGAAACTCAGTTTTTCAGATTCGTATGTATTGGATAATAATAAAAAAGATATTTACCATTTTGTGGTTATTTAGAAAAACTGAGAAAAAATTTGAGATTTTCAGCTAGCTATGTAAAGGATCTCTCAGAGAGCACATATTTTAAATTTAAATAAAATAAAAACTATATGAGGTATCAGTGAAAATTTCTTTTTATTTGAAAATCATTGAAAACCAATATAAAATAATATAATATGTTAATAATTGAAATTTCTGCATTTGGTCATCTGAAAATCGGAAAATGATTCATGATCATGAACACAGTGGATTCTCGAAAATTAGCTGTATGGTATGCTTTATTTTTTGAAAATTATGAAAAACATTCTATTACTATCAATGGAGAACGTTGTCGTTCAATGATGACAAATAATTTTGGGAATCAACTGGATAATATTGACTGGGAAGAGATATGATTTCAACAAGCTGCTGCACATGTCACAACTGTTAATACAACAATTGACTTCTGGAAGGAGAAATTTTGTGAAGAAATCATCTGAAGAAATGGCCACGAATATTGTTTTGTATGATTTAGCACATTTAGACTTCTTTCTGTGAGACTTATATTTAATCATTACTTTATCTCAACATATTGATCTTAAAGAACAATATAATTCATAGTATTTACCCTGAGCGCCTAGCAGACGGTTCGGAAAAGTTTTTTTATGCCTTTCTCTTTAAAATTTCGAGAAAAAACTTTACAGCCGTCTATAAAAAATATCTTAGTTTGACTCAAATTTGGTAAAGTGAGTTTATTTCAAAATTTGTCTTAACCCATTATGATTATACGGGTGAAATAATATATTATGCAAAATGCGAAAAGTAATGGAAAATGCTCACATGGTGGACATTTGAATGATGTTATATTTCATCCTTAATGCAATTGAAAAAGCTTTCCAATAAAAAAAGAATACATTAGCGCCTCGTATAGTTTTTGTTTAGACCACCAAAGAAAATAACAGATACTTAACTTTTATTAAAAATTTGCGAATATTACACTGCGAATGACTCTACAGGATAGAGTAGATATTTAGTTGCAATGTTTCTTTAATTAAAATATTATCAATATTTTGAGTTTTTTACTTGTGAAAATTATAAAATAAATTGCAAGTTAATGTATTTTGCTCTCGTTTTAGCTTCTAGCTATAATAAAATAGCAATTAACATAAAATTAATTAGAAAACTATTATAATTAATGAAGTTCTTGGGAAAAAAATTTATAAATATAAAATAATTGACGCAAGTAATAATAATTATTAATATTAGTTAAATTATTAGGTTACTCAAAAGTCAATACTAAATACTGATATTAAAATGTGATTTTTTGTAATCAATAATAAATTATTATTATTGTTACATTGAAAACGTAGTTAGTAATTTTTGTTTTATTCTGAGATATTAAAAAAATATTGATTAAATATTTTAATTCAAATAATTTGATACTAAAATATATTGCTTTATTTTACACGATTTAAAGAACTGCGACAATTTATTTGTTATTGATTAGATTGGGTAGCAAAATAAATTGCATACATATATCGTTATGTAAAATGCGTTGTTAGTGATACTTGTTATTTCTGTATTGACTCGTAGCTTTGTATTCATATTACCCGCATAAAGACAGTTTCAACAAAAGTGTTTTATTGCCCAGATAAATTTAAAATTCTCTCAAATGTAACATTACTATTGGAATCTTGAAGTTTAAATATTGACAAGATTTTAATAAATTTAATGTTATTGAAAAATGTACCTACAATATAAAAATTTATTTTATTAGGTTAGGTTTACGGTAAACAAATAACTGTCAAGTGTATTGTTATGCATTTCAAACAAGCAGTATTGGTGGAGCTTATGGATGTTATATTATTGAAAATACAAATACACAACATAGGTGTACTTCAAACACTGGAATTTGACGTATAATAACTGCCATATAAAATTATTTGCTTTCATGTTATTATTTCATTTTATGGTATAAGTTTTGCCCCATTTAAAATTTAATTTGTTAAATTATAAACTCAACGGAATATGCAAAATCTAATGAGATTTTATATTATAAAAATTAATATTTCTTCCATTCGCTTTTGATGGTTCTTATAATTTCTAATATTCGTTGCCTGAAATTCGAGTTACATTACGAAATTCTCATGTTTGTTTTCGAGCAATAACTTTCAAGTATAATTTACTCAATGTTATTAAGTAAACCGCGTGCGCTTAAACTTAATAGGTATCTAATCCTAAACCATGGTTTGCTTTTGTTTAGAAATAGTTTGTAGTTGCAATGGAACCAATATCAATAATAATTATCGGTAAACTCAAAATTCAAAAATATGTGAAACTAACCATACTTTGAATAGCAAATAGAGCAACTGCAAGTTTTCTTTGGTCTTACCTTAAAGTTTTAGTATAATTCTCTCATAACTCATCATGTGTCGTCTTCAAAGTTGCATATTTGTTATAAACTTGCAATGTTGAATACAGATAACTAACAGAAGGGTTTTACAAAATAACTTGACACATTTTGAAGCTTGTTAAATAACTTAGTATCCCCATTGATGTTGCGAGTGTGTAAACAAGCCTAAATATTAAGCGGATTAAGATTAATATTGCTTTGAGATATTAATGATAGCCAACGTGTTTACGAACAATGATCTACATTTGTAAATTTATTACCTAAATTTTGTAATTGATTTATGGTTTACTAATACTAAATTATTACATTTTCTTTAAAGCGAATTTTGCAATTGGAACCTAAAGCTTCGAGCGCCCTTGTGGAAAATTACAAATGAAAACAAATCACTTACTACTATTATAATTTAGTACATAATAAATTTATTAGTTAATATTATTTGCTATTTAATAAATAAATTAATTAAAACACTTGAATTGCATCAAAATTTAATATTGGTATGTCCCATACATTCTCTACTTTGAACTAATCAAATTCCTAGCAAAGCTTCTAAGCTTTGGGTGGCTTTTAATTTTGTTCATTCTATCAAGACGCTACAACTAATTCTTTTAATAACTTTATATTAATTTCATTTTATAGTTATATTAAAGGTCACCATGCTCGTAGTGCTGGAATTTATATTATTTTATGAAAATAATTCATCTGGTCTGCTTACATGTGACAAAGCATACCCTTATATTTCTGTCATTATGAACGCTTATCTCTCGTGATGAGTACAATATCTGGAAAATGGAAGCTCACAATATACAAGAATTTTGGTACGCAATTTAAAATTTTTAATCGTAGCAGATGTTCCAAAAATTTTAAAATGGTAGAGAACAGGGAGAATGCAGTGTGACGGATGAGACTTGCTACATAAATTATAATTTATTTTTTCTTAATTTTGGGGTAGTGGACTATTAATTACTGGTTTATGTAAAACTCAACGTTTCGTTATGTTTATTTTCAGCTTCGTCAGGAATACAAAGTTAATAGTAAAATGGATGACAATTTTAACGTTGAGTTTTACATAAACCAGTAAATAATAGTCCACTGCCCCAAAAATAAGAAAAAATAAATTAATAAAAAATGGACGAAACTATATCCTTCATATAAATTATAATGCTAGGTGGCGCTAGAGATATGATTACTGCTCACTCACATGCACAAATATTTCAAATCTAGATTAATCACATCAGGCCAACATCAGAACTCCAACTGAATTTTGAAGCTTAAATCGGAAATAAATTAATAAAGAAAGAAATTAAAAATTAAGTAATTTAATGATCCTTGGAATAAAACTCAATGTGTTTTATTTCAGCTATTCTAAGGAACGAGTGATTTTTGTAAAATTAAGTTCCTTGTTTCCTAATATGTCCTTAAGGATCCAGTACTTCTTTTTATACATACAAAAAGTTTTTCACGGTTTTTCTATAAAATGATTACGGGAGCATATAATTTAACATCAAAAATACTATGTTGTGTGAACTTATTTTGAAATATCTTAACGTATCACTTACATCAACTAAAAGCATTTTTCTTAATTTCCCAAAGAAAACTCAGTTTACATTCAACGGAAGGCAGATAAATTCCTAGGTTAAAAAATCCACCAGTTTCATTTATTTTTAACACAGGATCATGGATATTGGCTAGCTGGAGAAAGTGCGGAAGTAGATGATAGAAGTTGATGAATGAGTAATTGAAATCAAAACACAGAAGAACAATAATAATAAAGTATGTATAATAAAAAATAGTTACTCTCTCAGTGGCAAGGGAGTAACTCACGATGTCATACATTTTTTAAATTAACTTCAACAATAATAATAACATGCAGTCAAAGAGCTACAGTTCTACGTGATCCGTTCAATAATACAGTAAGGCGTAAAAGAATTAAAAGTAAATGACAAATTTTTATCCTAACGCTTTGATACTTTCTATATAATCTCAAAAATTATTCACTAAGTTGCCGAAAGCTCTCTGTTCAGGATTACTCTTTTTGCAGAGACTAAAGTGATTTTAAATGCAATACAAAAATCCCCGCCAATTTGAATTGATAGTTGTTTTCTCAATGTGCCTTTGAAAGACCATTAAACTATGATTAATTATTGAATAGAATTCACTTGATAATACAATCGAACTTCATCCACCCAAATATAAAATGCCACTAATTAGTGCACTCGAGTTATGCAATAACATCATACAATCGACACTGGTACCCAAACCATAAAGGAAAACCACGAAACTGAATGTAGAAATACTGATTCATTCGGTAGAAATTGAGTTATACTGCTAAATCAAAATCTCGTGTCAGTGAAATTTAAAAACATGAGTTTTCTTGAATATTGAGGTTCTATCCGAAGAGAAATTTCCAATAAAAGTAATAACGTCGGGTTAATATCAAATTAAGTAAACAATAAAATTAGTCATCCTAAGTAAATTACTCCAATTGTATTGGAAAATATATAATAATTAAATGTTAAAAATTGAACACTTTACCATTACTACCTTATAAATTTTCCTTTCACAGGCTTAAAGTGAATATGAAATAGTGCGGCACAAACCCAGCAACAAATAAAATTCGTAACAAATCAACAAAATTCGTTACAAACTTGCCTTTGTAATAACAAAACCCGTTTTCACCCGCTTTATTAATAAATGCGCTTAACAAAGTATTGAAATTAAATTCAACGTATTACAATTTTCTGTTTTAAAATAACATGTGAAATTAAATTTTGTTGTAAATATTAACAAATAACGGAACAATATATAAAACTATTGCTTTTCTAAAAGTTGGCTTTGTTATGAAAAATAGAAAATTTTATTTGTGATTATTTAGTTAATTTTTCAACCAGAAAATTTCAAAATTCATTTCAAGTACTACATTCTTGCAATAATTGTCAAATTTAGATTAAAATGTGAAAATCGGCAAATAGGGGTAGAGTGGGGCGAAAAATCCATGGGGCGAAAAAGCCAATTGAATGTCATTTCAAGAAAAATATTTCAAATCGCGCGTCTACGGTAATGTAGAGTCGCCATGATAGTCCGCAGCGATGGCAGTCAGTTCACTGTCGGAGCTGTCATGGCGTAGTTTGTAGAGCGTCAGTCGTGAAAAAACGTGTTCAAGGAAAATATTTTCTCTGCTTTCTTTGTTGAATAAAGTGCATTCAAACTACACACATAAAAATCCGGCGAGTGTTTTCTTATGTAAGAAAGGGTGCTGAACACGAATATTTAGTTGGTTTCTCGATATTTTTCGCATTTGATTCGTGTATCGTGATTTTCTTAAAAAAGTGGTGGTGGGGCGAAAAAGCCAATCACCGTAAATGCTGCGGAAAAGTCATAATTTACAAGTGTGCCCACTGCCTAATTGATCCGTACGAAAAAGACATGGATGTAGACGACGAATACGACGAAGAAGCTGAAGAACAATAATTTTCCTTATTTTTAATTTTTTTCATTTCATGATTTTTGGGCCGCATATTTTCGACATTGGCCAACTCATATAATGTTTTTCATACTCTGAAACAAAAACTGCCCTCTGGATTGCAACCCCTAATGAGAGGGTTGGTACACCAAAAGCCAGAGTCTGCAACAATCCGGAGAGAAACTCTCCAGTTTGTTTTGCCACGATGGAAATTTAGACCAGCTCTTTATTTGGGCGGTGGCTGGATCGGGGTTCTGTAAATAATAGGTAGCTAAGGGTGAAAAAACAATAAAACACCTATGATGGTAAATGTGCTTTAATTCAATGATAACAGAATCTGAGATGCTCTTACAGTTCCAAACAATTGCAATGTATAAATTACTGTGGTAAAACTGCACAGTAGCAAATGAAATAATGAGCGGTTCATTCACAAAGAGCTCCGTCGTAAATATGAACAAGTACCAAACAAGATAACAACACTAAGGTTGTACAATATGAAAACAAAGCACACACACGTTGATGCTTTCGATATGGAAAAATAAAAATGCTTACCTCGATATCTCGCTAAGCTTACAATATCAAAGATGACAGGCACTTCCAATCGAGACCAACGGGTGCTATTCAGGTGAAGCTGGATCTTGTTGAACTATCTAAACAGTAGCACTTGATAGAACTACGCGCACAGATAAACACGGCTTGGATTAGGTGATGGTGTATTGAGAGCAGGTGAAATGCTGATCGAACGAAACTTCGTTACAGTTGGAGAATCCAGGATGGCAATCGATCGGTTTGATGTTGTAAGGAGACCAAAACAAACATCACAACTCGATACTTGTCAAAAAGACAAACAAGAACTGGCTTGCGCAAAACCTTGCGTGCGGGGAGAAATCGTGCAATATGCTGATAATGGTAAATTTTGTAAAATCCACAGGTGGTATACTTCCACAGTAGAAAAAACTGTAACGCTACAGCGAATGGCTTAAAGTAATGCTCAATAGAAACAGGAGCTGGCCAATTTAAAATAATGGATAAAGCACCAGTAATTCGGCACTAAAAGGCACTTTAAAACTCCGCACACGAAGGTCGAACGTACACATTCAATATCTCAAACCCAACTGATACGGCTCAACCGCGTCCGACAGCAAGCCACATTGCGTTCCAAAATTGCAAGGTCAATGCAAAATGCATTTGAAAATGCATACAAGGCAATGGGCCGTACTCAGGGATATTGTGAAACGATATGAAAAGGAGAACAATATAACAAAGCAAAAATTTGTTACACAGCCCCCTCCTCAAATCATCTCACGCCGATGAAGATGGAAAAGTAAAGATGTTGAAAATAAAAAAATGTCAAGCGTGAACGTGATGTGAGTCGGACGTGATCGACGTAACAGTGAAATGGACGTGATGGAAGTCCACAGTGATACCTGTAGGTACTGAGGTCGTGTGGAACACAAGCATTGTTCGATAAACTACTAACTTAAGGAATACGTAATTAAAGCTCGATAAACTGTAGGATAAAATAAAAAGGTTTGATTCTAAAATCAAATAAAAGTTAATCATAAAAAAATAAAATAAGGTGGCAATTCCCCTAGGATAACGAAACGTTACCCTACTTTTTCCGCATAAAGCGAGAAGCCAAGGTGACAAAGCAAATTCGCTTTAAAATGTCAAAAAAACGTATATTAAATATACTAAGTACTCCAGTGCGGACGTCAGCACGGAGCCTGCAGCGCAGTCACGGCACCCCATAGGACCCATGAGAATGAATGGTAATGCAAATTGCATCTAAAATGCAAAACTGCTACAAAAAAAAATTCCGTGATCACACAACCGGGATCAACGGGATAGACCACCTAGGACCTATCTCACTGCTGAAGGCAAAGTGTTTGCGAACAAAACAGCACTCACCCAGCATAAATCAGGTTTCCGGTCGAGGCAATCAAGTGTCCTCGAAACTCGGAATAATTATCAAAACTAAAAAATTACTTATTTGTCAAAAATGACTTACTAATCCCTCTACAGTTATCTAACAATGACTATTAAAAGTTGAGAGAAAAATCTCTGATGGCACAATCTAGAACTTACGATGGAACTGTTCCAAATCGTAAAAAAAGTTGACCTAGGTCAGTGTGGTAGGCTTTAAAAACTCGCGCAGCCCGCCTCCGAGGTGCGTTCATTGTTGGGGGAATGACAGAAGGTCATTGGAAGCCTAAAAAACTCGCGTAGTCCGCCTCCAAAACTACGTTCATTGTACTAAACAAGGAAGTGTAAGTCAGGTGTTCGACTTAATAGAGAGATCCAGGCGCGCAGATAAAAGCCTGAATCTAATGTCTGATCTTAGTTGTTTGCGGACCAGCAGTGACAACATTACCCATCCTACCACCCATGTAATATGGGCCCATGTAATATTTATATACACCTTTTGATATGACCCTTTAGTGCGTTACGCTTTGTCATTTTGGCTTCTCGCTTTTATGCGGATATAGTAGACTACGTTTCGTTGTTCTAGGGGAAATGCCACCTTATTTTTAGTTTATGATTTAATTTATATTGATTGTAAAATCAAGCCTTTTTGTTTTTCCTACAGTCTATTAAGCATTGATTACGCATCCTTATAGTTAGTAGTTTTTTTGCAATGCAAATTTAGACACATCTTCGATACCATCTGAGAACACGGTGGACTACCATCACGTCCACTTCACGTCCACTTCACTTTCACGTCACGTTCACGTCCAATTTTTCTTTTCTGCAGCATTAGTTTTCCATCTTCATCGGCGTGAGATGATTTGAGGAGGGGGCTGTGTAACCACATTCGCTACAGCGAATGGCTTAAAGTAATGCTCAATAGAAACAGGAGCTGGCCAATTTAAAATAATGGATAAAGCACCAGTAATTCGGCACTAAAAGGCACTTTAAAACTCCGCACACGAAGGTCGAACGTACACATTCAATATCTCAAACCCAACTGATACGGCTCAACCGCGTCCGACAGCAAGCCACATTGCGTTCCAAAATTGCAAGGTCAATGCAAAATGCATTTGAAAATGCATACAAGGCAATGGGCCGTACTCAGGGATATTGTGAAACGATATGAAAAGGAGAACAATATAACAAAGCAAAAATTTGTTACACACCGATGTCAAGCCTTCGGTCAATGTAAACAAATCATCCCTCTGCAAACACGACCCCTAATGGGAGAGTCGACCCCTACAGAGATCAGGATCTGCAACAATCCGGAGACCAAACCTCTCCTGTTTGTTTTGCCACGATGGTAATTAGACTAGCCATATTTATGCGAAGGCACGGGTCAATGGGTTACTGAAAAAAAGACAGGTACCTTGGGAAAACTCAAAAAAACGCAAATACAATCAAATGCTTTAATTGAACACATAGAACTTGAGAGATGTATCAACAGTTTCAACAATTGCAATGTAAATTACTGTGGCAACAATGCACACAGTAGCAACTGAAAGATTACGGTCACAATTAAAAAGTGCACCCAGCTTAAATTTAACAAGTACCAAAACACACAGTAACCGCTATGGGCTACCAGTAATTAATATACAAAAGCCAAATAAATGTACATCGGTCAGACGAGTATGATAGAATAAACTTTACTTACATAAACGTTTCATAAGTTTACAAACTTAGATGTTGACAAACGCATCTTCCTACTCGACATTGACCACTGGCTTGAAGGTTGGAATCTGTAACTTGTTAAATCACACAAGAAAACACTCGATTGCTATAATCGCGAACACTAAACATCTGCTTGCACATTTGTAGCCGGAACCTGGACCAGTGAGAGATGGTGTAGAGATGTCAACAAGACGGAACCTTCCAAATGATGGAAAGAATTTCCCAAGTGCTCATCCATCCAAAAACAATAACAATAGGATGTAGCCAACTTGAAGAAATCCAAAATGGTCGCACTACTTGCACACCAACAAGAAAAAAACTGTAATCGATTCCTGCACATTTGAGTTACCTATCTACTGTCAGATGTTATACAGTAGCACCAAAAACATAGCCAGAGCCGGAAAACCATATTACGAACTAAACTGGCCGATCAACCAGTGGTTTAACAAAAACACACTCCAAAACGGCAATCAGAAACTGTCGCAACAAAAATATCGACCGCTCGGTTCTTAGGTACTCAGGTAACTATTCTAAATACAAAATTCTACGCCGGAAATGTTCCTATCAAATCCGAACGTTCACAGTTCACCACCATCTGCCTAACAAAATGCATAAAATGTGCGATTGCATTTAAAATAAATGCATGGGCGTACTCAGAAATATTGTGAAATTATATGAAAAGGAAACCAAAGTAAGAATTAATAAAAATTCGTCACAACTCTTAATTCACTATTGGACATAAATAAAAACTTTTTGAATCAATAAACTGCGATTAGCACAACTTTTGTGGTATTTTCTGTCCCATAAAGCGACTGGCTTTTTCGCCCCACCCCCTGGGGCGAAAAAGCCAACTGAGAGGTTTTGGTAGAACGACTGTAGCTCAGCACGGACACAAGTTACACGAAAGTGTTCCAAGGCGATTTTGTAGCCAAAGAATCAAGCTTTCCAAAATGGGCTGGCACTTGACGATAGCTTCAAAAATACGTGCTCTACAGCTCGACAACCAAAAAACTGGCGGTTTCGCCCCACTCTACCCCTACGATACATTTCTTGTTTTATTTGAAAGATCAAATACACAATATTGAATAAAAGCCTTGAATTTTGAAACGGAAAAGAAATAATATATTATATTCAAGTAACATTAACTGACAAACAGATTTTTCGGTCGATAATAATATAAGGGCTGGTTACACCATGCTCTGATTAAATTACTGATTAACTAATCACGGTTAGAAATATTTGATTTATCGGAAATACTCGCTAAAAACTCCTAAACTATTTTGGTTGATTGATTGACAGTTACGTGAAAGTTGTTGTAGTTGGTACTACTGCTTGACATTCTCGACTATTGCCTAGATATGACAGAGATGCATCCAGAGTTAATCGTGATTAAGTTCAATTAAACGGTAAACATCGACCGATTAGTTTGACTGACTAACTTGCTTTAATCATGGTTAAAACAGCTGGGAGGACAGTCTTTCTTATTTACCGTGATTAACTCCAACTAACCGTGATTAGCCCAACTATTTAACCAGTGTTGGTGGAACCGGCCCTAAAAGTTAAAGTAAGACAGGAGAATTTAATTTACCACAAAGATATTTGTTGACCTATATAATTTTAAGTTAAATTAAATTAAATTAAATTAAGGCTTGTATCACATGCTTCGTAACAGCTAATACGTAAGACGTATTAAGATAATCTTAAAGTAAGACAGGAGAATTTAATTTACCACAAAGATATTTGTTGACCTATATAATTTTAAGTTAAATTAAATTAAATTAAGGCTTGTATCACATGCTTCGTAACAGCTAATACGTGAGAGGAAGGGACTTCTGCTATCCATGAAATTGAAGTGTTTGTTATGGCTCACCATCATAGTACGTTAAAATTACCTAAAAACAAAAACAAAACACAAATGATTATTTTATTCGCGTTTCAGTTTAAAGTCAAATATGCCAAAATGTAAGGTCGACGACGCAAAATGCCAAACCTTGGTTGATACAAGACGAAAAGCTGTGCTTGGTGTGAGCTTAGCTCAACCATATGTTTGTATAGCAGTTTTAATTAGTTATAAATTTGTGTATGCAAAAAAAAGACAAAATCGATAAAAAGGTGGTGAAATGAAATACGACATCCATATTTCTGGAGTTTTGTGCCCGATGGGCAAAATAACAATTTACAGTTTCAAATTAAAGCTTGAAAATAAATTTAAATAATGCAATGATCTTGAAACACAACATTAAAGCAGGAGATTGAAGCCGAAAATAAGAACTATCAAGATTCGAAGTTATCCGTTCAATCTGACAGTAATGTCGATTGTGTATCGCTTATAGCAGTGTTTCCTAAATCGAGGTCCTCGGACCCCTAGGGGTCCGCGGCATGTTTGTTGGGGGTCCGCGAACCCACGACATAAAAAGAAAAATTTTTTTTTTTAAATATTTAAAATAAATTTTTCTTTTTAAGGATGTTTGCCCGACCTTTTAAAAAAATATTTGTCAATTACTGGTTAGTTTCTAATTCGTGATAATAAATTAATTGATATATTTTAATAATTTACAGAAAATTTGCCCATTCCACATTGGTCATTTTGTCTGAAAACGTTCAATAATAGATTGAACAGAAAGTTGCAACTTTATACTTAATTTTGATATACATTTTAGTTTTTTAATTATATTCCTATTGAAAATTGTTATTTTTAATTTTTTAAGAATTTCTGTAATTTTTTAATGTTACGCATTCGCATAAAGCTATCTTTTTGTATCTGCCAAACTGGTAAATTTTTTAACTTTTCTTAACCGCGTTGACCTTGAAATTTCAAAAATTTTCGCCTGCGGCGCTTGGAAAACATCCCCCCATGGTACTAAAATTTACCCAACCATTCAAATCGTTTGCCCTACCTTCATTTTTAGTCTGGCTACGGGCCTGCTCTATAACCGTTAAAAATTTATAAGTTTTATAATAATAATGTATTCATTGTATTTCATTATTCATGTTTTTTAATACTTTATTATTATTAATTACAATAATTACATATTTTCAAAAACGCAATAGTTGCTTTAATTTTTATGTTTGTAAAAAAAAATTCTTTCGTGGGGTCCAGTTTGGTCATTAAATAAATTAATAATATTAATTATTAGATCGGCTTAAAACTACGTGTGATTTAAAGTCGAATCAGATTGCTTGAACTTTTTCCCCTGTTCCTTTCAACCAAAGACGTTGGTGGACGACAAAGCATTGGGATATGAATTTTCTCCTTCTTCTTTATTTAGGATCCTGTTCTATGTATTACCAAGTTGTAATGTACCTGCTGTTATTGATTTTAGGAGCATAATTATTGCTTCACATCTCATACATGGCTGATTGTAGCTATGTACGTATCATGTAGCGTATAGATGTCGAAGTTAGTGTGTCGACGGTAGTGTCTTTGTTAATCGTGGTAATGCATCAATCCAGGGAGAACTGATGGCTAGACGTGTCCTCTAAAACATAACGATAGTCATAAAGAATTTTGAATCTCCACGGATTTGAACAAGATATCCTTGCAGTAGCAGTTGATCGCATATAACTGCAAGGTAAATACTAATCAATAAAGTAAATCAGGAGGTGTGGTTTTATTGAAACTGCTTCATGAGTACATTAGATGTTACTCGTAACCTTGAAACATATCTTCGAAATGACTTAAAGTTCGCGTATCATGTGAAGGACGAAGTTCGCTCTTTTCAATTTAACTTATCCAAAACTACGATTCTAAGGCCAAGAAGGAATGCGAGTGGAGCAGGATTACTATATAGTTTTGGACTATATCGAAAAGGGCATCACCTAAGGTGTGCCTTATCTGTATCTTACAACTATGCACCAATAATAGTAACTCGAGTGAAGCTAGGTTTACATTATTTCTTGCTACTACTGATATCAAAAAGAATTGACCAGCAAAATCCTTACTCATTCCATTCAAATAAACAACTGAAATGAATGGAACGACTTTAGAGTTCAATTCACATTTGTTCCAACTGAATTCATCCGACTATCACTTTAAATAAATAATGTAATTCCAGCTTAAGTGGACTCAACTTGAAAAATGACGAAAAATACAATTATGCTTACCTACCGGAAACAAAACCTTCCGAAAATATTTTACAATTAAGAATGTTATATCTTGGAAACCTTCAAGTAACATAAATTCTGATTTCGTAACTTTTTTACTAATTGGTGTACACTTTCAAATTTACATATTTAAATACCTTAACTTTTATGAATGCCCGAACAGTTTTTAATATTTTACATCTTTTGCATAAAATTGTAAAAACTTTCTCGCTTCCTGTTTAGTACAATCAAAACCAAGCTTTTTGATAATTTAAATTATATAATCTCTCGCCATTTTAAAGTGCTTCAAAAATGTTAAAATACAAGCTAATACTTTACTTTTATTGTACATAAAATTGTTCACAATTTCTAGAAAAGGTAGTCGTTCTTTCGGAGCAATTGCTGTAATCATAAACTGCAACTAATATTAGCAATTCTGTTGCTAGGCACGTTTCGTTGTAACCTATCAATACTAATTTATTGCTTCAAGCATCAAAGTTTACTCAAGAGTCTTACATTTAAGTCAGTCGAAATCTTAAAAATATTAAAGATTTATCATTTGGACAAGAAATACTTAAATTTAGAATTTTTAATAACACATTTTAGTTAAATGTTTAGTAATTCTTTAGGCGTAAATTAATTTTATTGCCAATGCAGAGAATTAAATTGTTCAACACGTTAAATAATAGGTTAATTTGGTACATAAATAAAGTAAAACTACTACATCAGCCAATTTCCAATTGGCTAATTGACCAGCCAAAACAAAACTTTATTGAAAGAGTTATGTGTGGCAGCTTTGGGATTTGTTTGATCGGTATCATTGCATAAAACTTGCTGCAAACTTTGATGAACTTGCTGTTTTTTACAGTTACCATCTGATTTATGATGTTACTAAAACAAAAATATAATTTGGAAAATTTTTTTGCGTTTTTATTAATACATATTTTATTGAATTATGTATAGGTATCGTACAAAATGAAAAATGATGTTTTCTTCGTAAATATCGTACTTTTTAAGTATTAAATTCTAAAATTGAAATTTCCTTTATTAATTTTTAATTATAGCAGTGGCTTGTAAATTTTACAAATTGAGAATATTTGTGGTGGTTTTTATGATGATGAACATGTTTCAATGTAGGGTACCTATTCCTGGTTACGAAAAGGTGTTAACTCTTCATAATTGGATTTGAAAATTTTATTGAAAAAAAATTGCTGTTTCCCCAATTTAAAGTCTATAAATTTTAATAAGATTATCATGAAGATGAAGCAGTCTACATGCATAAACGGCTTTACCGCTTTACAAGGTGGTTATTAAATTTTGATCTAATCTTACACCCTTGATGTCGCACAAGTCTACGTTAACAGATTGCATTATTTAAACAGACAAGAAATGTAATTTCCGACAACGTGATTTTTTAGTAAAATAGAATGAAGAAACTGGAATTACAAGCATTTGGCGTAAGACAAGGATTTAACATTCCTTACTCGCATTTCTGTATCTCATTAAGAGCAAGGTTATCAAAAAATTGAATCTAACGTACAACGGACCTGAATACTGATTATTTCGGAAGTTTAATATTTTTAAAGCACCCTTGTATTTGTAGTTTAACGTATTTCAGATTTTCTTTACAAAAGATTCAAGTGAATTGGGAACTCCAAACTACTTTTTAGTTATTATTTTGTTGACTAATGAATGCTTTTTATTTTGATACGGCTGTTCTTACATTTTGGAGTTTAGTAATGTTATGTAATGTTATGACTTTGAAAGCAGACCCAGTTGACGCACGCATGTAGGGACCTGGTTGTTGGAGGTTATGCGATTCCAGGTTTATTGTGATAAATACGTTTGCCATTATTTCATAATGTAGGTGTCCATTATACCAGTATGTTGCCTGACTGTCAAATTGTGAATAACAATGTTGTGTTGGGGTACGTTAATTTAAAAGAAAAATTTAATGCGCAATTTATTTATTCACGAAATCAGTTCCAAACAACTGTGGAACCTTAAGCACTGAGGTTATTTAAACCTGGAAATTAAATATAAATTATGGATCAAGATTACTTCTGGTGTAATGGTGTCTCCGAATATTATCGGATGAACACCATATTTATTTTTATTCATTTTTCTGATAACGTGAGCCTCTAATACGTCTAACGTTTAGGACATCTTATGTTATTAAAATTCGGGCAAGGGCTCATGCATGACCGTTGTTAAACGATCAAGCAAAGCAATGTTTAATTGTTAAATTGATATATACTTGAGAAACTAAGTGTAAAGGAACATTTTGTGTTGTTTCAATTTTATGCGACTACTTAACTGGGTTGTGTGTATTTTACTTATGAATACCAATGGTGCATAATTAATTTGACGTTCGAATGAATAACAAAATTTAATTATACTATCATTAAAGCACTGAAATTATTCAATAAAATTTCACATGAAAACACAATTACTTATTACATTAAACTTTCATAACTTCAAATTTGATTGAACAAACGTTTTTAATGTCCTGAAAATTAATAACCACATACCTTATGGGGTAATAAACAATTTATGCAATTCCGTCATTGATAACTATAATTATTATTTTGGGAAAATTATAAACATGAAAGGATATTATTATTTGTTAAGTTTCTTTACATAAAATTTGATGAACATAGCTAATACCGATTTTGTTAAAATTAGCTTGCTTAATTTGACTTCAGAAAATATAGCCCCAAATTCTTTAGATTTTATGCAATAATCTTGCATTTGTAGAGACTTTTCTGAATATTAATAAATGGGCCAAAAGCAAATGCCGCTTATAAAGTTAAACTTAGAAAATTTTGTAATTTACTTACACTTTCATAAATTTCATTTATGAGAGCACTCTCTTTAGTAACAGCAAACTTAATCGTAAAGTTAGAAGTTACAGTCAAACAAACGACATTATACGGTCCTCTAATTGCAATTCTAAACTTACATTAAAGTTTGAATTTTAATTTTCTTCACAATTAAATTTATTATAACTGTATAAGAAACTGATATAAAGCCAATTTCAATTTTCGCTGAGAAATTCAATCGTTGCATCATATTTAAACATTAACATCCGTATTCATAAACAACTTATAACAGTCTTGTAAGCCTGTTTTAGTTAAAGAGCTTTTAACCCGTTTTAACCTAACTTTTTACTTTTTTTTTGCTGTCATTTCGAATTTTTTTAGGTTAAAATACCAACTTATCACAGTAAACGCGCTAAACTCCCTATAAAACAGTTTATTAAATAGTAAGTCCCCATAAAATTTATAGGGAGTTTAGCGCGTTTACTGTAATAAGTTGGTATTTTAACCTAAAAAATTCGAAATGACAGCAAAAAAAAGTAAAAAGTTAGGTTAAAAGCTCTTTAACTAAAACAGGCTTACAAGACTGTTATAAGTTGTTTATGAATACGGCTGTTAATAACCAATGATCGTTTCAATAAGTCGTTTTTACTTGTTTTTGGAACAAGCTATTTATCGATTGGTCGGTACTATTAATCCGATACTTTTTAATGTTACATTTTTAAGAAAAAGGGCAAGTCGTATATTTTATTTTTATAGTTTTGATTGGTAAACCTATGGCATTACAATCGAGTTAGCTTTAAGATTAAATTCGCCTGGAAAGTTTTAAAGGCCGTGTGACACCTGTACTAATTTGTTAACAAATTTGTTAGCAAATTCCCATATTAAAAATCCCATTCATTGTTTATTTTTGTTTAACCAATCAATGGGTTGTTACCAAATTTGTTAATAAATTAGTACAAGTGTCACGCAGCCTTTAGTCTCTGATGTAACTACATTTGAATTGAAAGCATTGTAGTTTATCTGTGGAGATAATGTAGGTAATATTTACCCAGACCAGCAATCTGGCGTAAATCAAACACGGATAAACTAGAGAGCGGGAAACCGCGGTTCTAATCCTGATTTCGTTGAATATGTGCTGTGATCTAAAAAAAAGTCCAAAATCGATCTGTGGACTATGATCCATTCCAACCCGCATTAGGCCAGCGTGGAATGGTAAGGCTTAAACCTTCAAGTTCTAAATTGAGAGAACTTGAAGAGGCGTATATCCAAAAATGGATGTAAATAAAAACGCTAATGAAGAAATGTAATATTTGGGAGCTACATGGAACTTAAACGTGTCTCTTTACTTGCCGCAAATTTTTTTTATTGCAGGTATATTATTTAATATTATATTCTTTCTATAATAACAAAAATAACTAAAAGAGAAGCTTAAATTTCCAATTAATAGGAGAGTCAAAATAATAATGTAGAGACTTCGATTTAAAATACTTATGCTGTCTAGTGAATAAACTTTGCTGTACGTCCTAATTTATTTAGTTGTTGGAAAACAATAACAATATATGTTGTAGTGTCCACCGGGAATCGCTCTTTATCCTCGACGAACGCTACACACTTACCTTCGTGTCTCTCAACTTATTTGAGACAAAAATGCTTAACCCTGGTTTGCCCCAACCTTGCAGCTCGTCTTACTTCCCGCTAACGTTTTACTCCAGTCGTAACCTTGAGTCAAGATTCCTTAATTCAACAATGATAACAATGAAACGGTTACATGTTAATTTCGACTCGATTTATTTATATAACACTTAATTTTACTCCCTTATACAACCCAACAATTTTATTATCTCCAAATAAATGTTTAAAAATATAACTAGCTACCTCGGTATCCTTAATTTCCGGTAGTCTTCCCACTTTCGCAATTCCAGTCACGAACAAACATCAACCAATTCCACCAACGCCAATGATTCTTCCCTTGATTCAGCTACGGTCCCACAATCGTTCTACCTTGAAACCCAGTAATTAATCTTCAATCAATCATCCGCCAATTTATGTCCAAGTACGGATCCAATTATTTATCTTGAATCACCAATCCAACAATTTATGTCCAAGTACGGATCCACTCATTTATCTTGAATTACCAATCCAACAATTTATGTCCAAGTACGGATCCACTCATTTATCTTGAATTACCCATCCAACAATTTATGTCCAAGTACGGATCCAATTATTTATCTTGAATTACTAATCCATTAATTTTTATTCCATTAATGGTGTTCAATAATTTTCTTCCAAAATTATTTTGATTTCTAATTAATCAATTCGTCACCCAAAAATGCGACTTCTCGCCTTGAATAACTTTGCTTAATTTCCTTACACCCCCTATACACGTCCTCTCCGTGTGGGTGCTATAACTGAACTTAATATTTCTTCTCCCCAACGAGCGACTGCTCACCTTGGGCAATTTTTAATGACTAATTTGTTTATCTTTTTCATTTCCATCACGACCTCGTTTTTCACTTGTTTTTCTGTTTATTTAACTCTCATCAAATTTTCTTGGTCCATTCTTTGATCTCGACTACCGTCAATTAAGGATACCTAACTAAATTCATAGTAACAACAACAATTCACATATTTTTATAATAATTTCCTTTAATTTTGTACACAGTACCCCGATCCGTTTTATTACTTTTTATTCAGGAAACATGCAATTTTTGCAATAATTGCACGTCCAATGATCACTCTTCCCAAAGTTACTTTTCCTCAGCTCAGGTCAACTTAAGTTCGTCATATTATGAATTTTGTTCCAAATTGTCCTGAACTGAGTGATCCTCTCTTCGTCGCGCACAGTCTGCAAGACCGTGACTTTGACCGGTGTTAAGCATTCTTATCTCAGATTTTCACCGCAATGTATCTACCTACTTTAAATTTAAAAAATATAATTCAAAGAAAAGGATCCCATTAATTAATGCTGATAATTATTTATATTTCAAAAAACTCAAATGAAACTTTTTTAAATTAAACATTTATTTTTCAATCTTTAATTCATTTATCTATCTATCTATTCAGGAAATTCAACTCAATTGAACTTTTCTTAACTCTAAATTCAAGTAGCTACAAATTAAATTTTTGTTTTTATTCCTTTATTTTTATTCTCTGTTCACAAGCGCATTTTATCACCAAACCTTTGAGTTCGATGACTACAAGATACTGTAGAATAGTAATTAACTTTTAATTAAAATACCCCATAGTTGTTTTGCTTAAATTTTTTAGTTCCAGACGACCAAAAAACTGTATTATTCGAATTCTTACGGTTTCCTTTTATGTGTATTTTTAAGAATTAATACTAAACATATCAGATAATCCAATATCAAAATTAAAAAAATAGAAAATTTAACAGTTATGTATTAATTAATTTGAACTTAACTAAATGGTTAGTTGTTAAATCGGATACCTAGCGAGTATTCTTTATATCAACACAAAACAAATTCGTTTTTAATACCTTTGTCATACTGCCAA
This sequence comes from Rhagonycha lutea, assembly GCA_958510855.1. Classification (NCBI taxonomy): domain Eukaryota; kingdom Metazoa; phylum Arthropoda; class Insecta; order Coleoptera; family Cantharidae; genus Rhagonycha; species Rhagonycha lutea. The sequence goes on along the minus strand of OY294040.1, from coordinate 11,453,895 downwards.
CTTAATCAACATTAAGATTTGTTTAAGATGGAATTTCACGAATTGGGCGAAAGGTTATTCTTCAACTATTAGTTTTAAATTGAATGTATAATTTTCAGAAGAAAAAAATTAATACATACCTACTCATTAACTTGCCAGGTCAATCAATTCCACGGTTCCAAATCTTACAAATGTTATTTCATTATAGTTTATGTGGTAATTCAAGAAAAAGATAATTATTCTAGTTGGTAATACAATACCAAACCTCCATGGCAACGTGTACCTTAGTCCTTTACAGCGCATATTATAGTTAATATGTCAAGGCAGCATCAAAAGTTTAATAATAATATAATAAATTTACGATGTCATTCATTTAATATTTCCATTTATAGAGAAAGCACTTCGCATTTTTTTTATAATATCTCAAGCGAATATAATTTTTATCGATATAAAATTAGTTTAATACTTATTTATTTTTTATCATGGAGTATAATAACATAGCTTTTTGGAAATTGTATGAGAAAATACATTTTATCCTAACCTATAAGATTGCAGTTGTTGCTATACCAAAACTAATATTCTTTAAATATATTACACTAGGGTGAACAAAACCGATTAACGTAAAATTTTATTTTAGCATGAAGTAAAATTCGATTTTTTGTTATAAGAATATATCTTTCGGTAAAACTCATAACGGGTTTTCGGTTTACCGGAAATTTACTAAATTATAACGATTTTATCAGTGTCTATTTTTATGACCTATTTTAAAGCCTTAATAAGTTTAACTTTATATTATGGAAAATCTCTTCATTATTATTATCCGGAAGGATGTTTTTATTGTTTTATTTTTATATTGATCCACTTAAATAATTTATTATCCTAGGTAAAAAATTAATGTTATTAAAAAAGAATGCTTTAGATTAAAGCTCTTCCTTTTTTAATTTTCGTACTTTTTAGTAACTACAGTCGTTGAGATATTTAATAAAACCTTATTAGTTTTTCCACTCTTATTTTGTTTCTGTAAAATTACTAATATGTAAGTTCGTTCAACGCAGAATTTTTTTTTAAACAGTGATATAACATTTTATTACTACTTAATGTACGCAAGACTGCCGAAATCTTATGATAATTGCTAGCGGGCACCTAATAGAGTCTTTGTCTGCCTTTCGTGGCGGCACACAAAGCAAAAGTAAATGTTTTTGATTTACAAAAATCCATTTTATTAAAACACTAAATAAATTTTCGTTGGATTCTGCATGCTGAATGCGGAGTCATTAATTGATTGTCATCCGTCAAACTACAACTTTGTTACAAAAAGTAACATTTTTGCTCCGTATAAATCAATACAATTAGATTGATGTTTCATACTTCTGATCAATGAAGAGACGGTCATTGCCTTGCAGCTATCACAGTTGGATGTGAATGCGGGGTACCGGGTTCAAACCCGGGGAGAGTCAAACTTTCTTATGACCAAGTCTCCGTGCTTCGGAGGGCACGTTAAGCCGGCGGTCTCCCTGAGTTAACGAATTGCCACCGTTAACAAAAAACAGGGCTACAGGCACATCTTAATGCTAGCCTAGCAAGCTGCTACCGGATGTAAAACAACTATAGTCCAAAATCGATCTGCGGACTACTCACCAACCCGTCTGGCCAGCGTGGTGAGTTATGGCCAAACCAAACCTCCATAATATGGAGAGGCTGGTGTCCAGCAGTGGACAGAAAAAGGCTGATAACGAACGAACTTCTGATCAAATTCATACAGGAACATGATCAGTTCATGAAAGGAAACCCACGATTGAAGTAAATTCTTGTTTGTGACTTATAATATTTCCATGTGATGATTTCCTAGTCATTATTAGGACATATTCTGTATATTCGTTGCTATTGTATCGATATCGTCTTGTTTTCAAATGGACGCATATCCTGGAACAGTTTCAGACAGGACTCAGTCTTGGGATACTCATATTATGCTTTTAATGATGCAGAAATTAATATTAGATTACACTTCTTTGATGCTTAATGCTATTATTTTGAATCATCTTATACGAGGGTGGTGCAGCTAATGTAAATTTTAATCCTGCTAAGAGAATATTAAATGGATTATTACTAAATATAGCACTACACCAAAAAATGTTTATAATAAATATTAAAAATGATTTCACTTTTAAACATTAAATTAAATATTCGGATGTATTATAATACTTTCAATATTTTATTTAAATTTCAAGGTCGATTTAAATTACCTGAATAATTAACAACGAAAAGTTCGTTTCATTACTAACTACCCTTAAAAATTCATTAAACATTTTCAGTTAAAAAAAGTAACGAATCGTACCAGGGCAACCTTTTAAACAGATTATACTCAATTTAGTTTTGAATGAAAGAGAAACACTCTGGTTGAGAATAAAGTGGTACGAGGTTAAATAACATAATGATTAGTGGGTATAATAACGAAGCAAGTTAACAAAGCAAACTGAATTATCATTGTGGTTATATGGTAGTTATGCACTTAGAATTTTGCAAGAAAATCTTATCATATTTTTTATTAATGTAGGAATGAAACTTGTAATGAAATATTCAAATCAAAACTTATTTGTATTCAAAATTTTCGCTAGTAGTAAATTTTATCTTAAAATTATAGATAGTCATATTCCTTTTTTTTTGAAAATCAAATTTAAAAAGCATTTATAATGAGAATGAATATGTAAAGTAAGTATATTTACATAAATGTCGAATACCTTTATCTTGTTTATCATGTTTACAGGCTGAATTGAATTCGGTTCGTTAGGTAGCTTACAAAATTCAAATCATCACAGCAAAATTTTCTCAAATACAATCTTTTGTATTTGTACACCTAAAGAAAGCAAATAATATATACTTATATTTTCATGTAATATTATTAAATGTGACATTGATATAATACTATTTATAAACAAAAATGCGTATTGTGTATATTATATTAAATTTTAGTGTTACTGTTATTAGATATTATATCTTGTGCTACTGAAACATTCTACATTGTTTAACTATAATATTGAAACAGTATTATATTATTTCATATTATTTGCACTAGTACATATAATAATATCTTAAATAATTTCTATAAATAGTGTGAGCAAACATGTTATTCAAAAACCTTCATCTTTGCGTAACTAATTCTTACAAGATCGAAACATGTACAGTCTAGTGATTGCAATACCGGTATACCGGAATACCGAAAACCGGTATTTTCGGCTATTTTGCGATACCGAAATACCGGTATTTCTGAATGTGTAATACCGGTTTTTCGGTATTTAATTTTTTGTTATTTAAAATAATTTTGAAGTTGGTATTCGGTAAAGCCCGTATAACACGACATTAAATTTTGCATAAAATTTAGTACTAAATGGTAACTAACCAATGGAAAGCGCGTGTTGGTATCCATCAGACGTTTTTCATTGGTTAGGTATTAACCTGGGTATTATTAAAAATAAATATAAATAGTATTATATAAATAGTATTATTATAATAATAGATATTATTAATATTATAAGTAGAGAGCGGATTTATATGCATAGCAGACCGGTCTTGAGGTAAGACCCCATAAACAATTGGTTAAGAAAAATAGCGCTAATAAACGTTTTCTATTGTTTATGGGGTGTTACCTCAAGACCGGTCTGTTATGAATATAAATCCGCTCTCTAATTATAAGATTCAACATTATTTCCAAAGTAAACAAACAGAATATTTAAATCAAAAACGATCGAAAATGAATAACGACATCAATTTTAAGAAACACAAAAAATCAGCAGATAATAACGAAAACGATAATCTTAGCAAATGCAAAAAATGCTTAAAAATTATTAAAGTTGTTGGTGGAACGTGGAAGCACCAGTGGTTTGCATAAACATTTGAAAACCACGATATTAACGTATTAAAAAGAAAAGAACTTTGTTCAAATTCAAATATAAGTTCCAGTTCTTGTGGACCACATAGAAATCTAAGATTTCTGATTATTTTGCCCTAAATAACAACTCCTTGCCTGCAGTTTTCTCGCGAATGACAGCCGTAGATTATTATTAGATATTCCACCAGTATAGAATCGGAAAGAGCATTTTCTACGGCAGGAAATTTTTGCACTATAGTCTAAGTTTTTTAAGAAACCGATAGAAATTTTGTACTCCACGTGGACAACGTGAATTTTAACCAATGAAATTGCTTTAAATTAAATTCAAAGCAATTTCATTGGTTAACATTCACGTTGTCCACGTGGAGTACAAAATTTCTATCGGTTTCTTTAAAAAAATCAGATTATAAGGTCCTTTTTGATCTTCTATAATTGAATATTTTTTTGTTTTATACCGGTATTACATGCAAATTAATACCGAATACCGGTATTGAAATTTTGGTCCGGTATTGCAATCACTAGTACAGTCACAAAAGTTATATACGCCACATATGTATAATATTGTACCATGACTTTTATGATAAACTGTATGTAATTGAAATTCCTGGTTGAAATTTTGATAATTTACAATTAACGTGGTATGGCACATTTGTATAATATGCAACATGTATTTATTTAATATAGAAAATGCTATATCTTAAGTTTGTATTTAAACCCTGTGGGAAATCTAAGTACCAAACCTGCAGATTAACAGGATATTAAAATTACTGGATATGAAAGAAATAATTAAGTACTTAAACGTTTAACACTCATGGTTCTATACAGTACAATAATATAATCTTATGAGGTAGTTATACAGGAAGTAACTTACCTTAAAGGCTCAAGTATTCATCTGCAGTCAATATTAACTGTTTCAAGTCATTTTAAAAATACTGTATATTACACCTCTTGTTAGATCACTACTAGAATATTACACTATTGTGTGAAATTCTTGTTACAATAAGTTGACAGACTTGAAAAAGCATATTTGTGAAATATGTATGTTATAATTCAACTTCTTCATATCATAATTTAAGCTATGATAATATTTCAAAATATTTGGATATACCTTAACTTTTCACAAGATCTTATTTAGAATTCAATTTTCTATATAGAAAATATTGGTATACCCATTCTGAGTTGTATCAACTTGATACTAAGGCTTTGATATGGAAGAACTCCACCTTTGTTCATGATATAGTACAATAGCAAATCATACTCTAAAACCTCTTATCAAGAACTTGTAAGTAAATGTCGATATTGCTCTTAAATTTTGTAATTATTTTGAGTAACAATTTAAGAACGGTCTTAGAAAACAACTTATATAATTAGAACAATTAAAAATTAATCGTGAACGTAATACGAACTATATAATTAATAATAATCATAAGATAATTATTTAACTGAAATAACAATTACAATTGAAAAATTTAAAACAGAAATTGTTACGTTGGACCTTTCGATCCCCGTAATTCTCCGATAGCTCAATCGGAAACAATGAGATCTCAGGTTTGAATAGTAAAAAAAAATTAAATTATGAAATGAGTAGTTTTTGAAATTTGTTTTGAAATTATTTTATGATTGTAATAAATAGATCCTCACAATTGAGAATTAAATCTGAAATAAAAATTTTAAGCCAAAGAAAAATGCACAAATAAAAAATAACATAAGATTATAATAAACCATAATTTACAAATATATACAAATACACCAGTATTCTAGTGCATTTAAAAGAAAACAAAAGATTTTATCTAAATCTAAGAATAAACAAAAAGAAAGAAAAATTAAAAGATAAATAATAATTTGGTAGGTATAGATGTAAAATTTTAATTTGCAATTCAATGAAATAATTAAATAGATTAAAATTAAAATTAAATTACAAAAATATTAATTACAAAAATTAAAAAAAGTTTATTATCAATATTCTGACGTAAATTGAAAAAGTCTATAAAAATTTCACTATTTTTTATCACTTTTTAACCAAATTCAAATCACAAAAAATAACATAGTACATAGTTTTACACTTACTGCTTAAGTTGATTCTCTTCTCCTGGATCAATTGAAGGGCTTATTGTTAGAATGTGATAAGCCACATTATCAATAAAGTGTTCTGTTTTTCTCGCCTTTGGATATTATTTCACTCTATTGCTAGAAAAGTGTTCTCATGGAACATACCAATGGATCTGAGCGTTTAATTACTATGATAACTTCCTACATTAATATTATACCAATCAGAATAATGCATTTTTGATCACGTGAGTTACATTGACTACTCCAAACAAACTTTACATGGTAACCAGATTCGAAGCGATAAGTACCCGCAAAATGCGGGCGATTTGTTAAAATTGAGCTGACTATCTCCTTCTGACGTCATAACTAACCTGTCCACCAATCACCAGATCTCATTTCAAAAATGTAGTCCAATCAGATTTCAATTTAGTGAACATTTCATTTGCCTAATGAAATCTACCAATCACGAGTAATATGCACAAATTACCGATCATTTTCGATAATTTTTTATAATGTTGCTATAAACAATAACAAATAATAACGAATGGTAACTACGCATTTGTAAAATTTAATAAATTACGACACTCTTTGCATAATATTAATATAAAAATAATGTCATCAGGAGATAGTCCACGGAATTTCCCTTTTGCACAAAATATTATCCTATCATTATGTTCTCTTACATATTTTCGATTGCAATCGGCCCTCCTCTGCGAGTCGGGCCGATTGTTGTCGAAAAATATGTAATCGAACAAAATGATCGATAATATTTTATGCACATGGGAAATTATATATGACTATTACCCGCGAAATTAAAATTCAATAGTTACCTATGAAATAAAATTTTGTACTGTCAAACCTAGACGTAGGTTTGACAATCCAAATTTTATTTCATGGGTAACTATTGAATTATATTTGACAGTAAATGTCTGTGATGTAGAAATATAACTCATTTACTATTCTTTTTCTAAATTATTGTACATTACATTGCTTATTTAGGAAGTTATCTCACCGAATGTACCTCGGTCAATGATAAATCCTTATAATTTTTGTTAATAATTCCCTCAAGTGTGTTGCTTGAAGTAACTGCCCTCCGCCTATGGCGTCGGACAGTTACTAAGCAACACACTTTCGTAAATTATTAACCAAAATTATTGCGTGATTATCATCGCCCTCGGTTCATTATAGCTGAAAATGTTCCTTAATATTTTACAGATTTAAATATAAGTAAAATCATCTATTACTCAACATTTTGTTTTTGTGGCTTATCACATTCTAACAATAAGCCCTTCAATTCATTACAACATATTATTTTTCATAAAAATTGCAGGTAAAAACTGAATAGTATTGTTTGATGAAAATTTGAAAGAATAATTAAACTATTGTTTAATTTGTTGAAATGTTGTAGAAATAATTAAATATTGTTGATTTTGTTTTGTTTTCAAACACTTTCCATAATTAAAAATTAAATAGTTTAATTGATTAATATAAAATCACTTTTTAATTAATGTCCAATATTTTTATTTCACTGTTAAGTAGGTATATATTTAAGATAAAGGCAAGATAATGACAAAAAATATCAAGAGATGTGACTTCTTCGGTAATTTTGAAGGAACTGATCAACCCCCAGTCCTACCTCATATTCCTAAAATTGACAAACAAAGAGCAATTAAAGAAATACGACGTAGTCCAGCTGGTCAGAAAATATAAAAACCTATATCAGTTACTAATCCCCATGAAAAACATTTTAAAATCAGGGATTTGAATTTTTATGGCTAGCATATGTAAAACGGTTCAACAAACAAAAAGGATCTATACCTAGTTGTTAAATAAATATAATTAAAGAAACCTAGAAATATTTTTCTTTTTAATATTTTTTCTTATGTGAGATTTTTAATCGTAACAAAATATAATATTATTTATATTTTTGCTATAAGCATGACGACGACTAATGTCTATTTGGAGCTCAATATGAAAATTTTAAAGGCATTTAAAAAATGTGAAAAATAAATATGAAGTTGAACAGAAATGTGATGAAATACCAGATAGAAAAATTTATAACGTGTTCTTTGATAAAAATTTCGTCTGTATTTTAGCTTTCTCTCAAAATTACTATGTTATTAAATACTATTAAAATACTAACATAAATTTTCACAAGGTAATAAATTCATATTCATTCAATATACGAAACCTTTTTCTGTTATATTAACAATGGCATAATGTATAATATTAAATTTGCTGTCCCAACGATTTAATAAGTATTTCGCAATTACTAATGGAATGCAAATATATCAAATAATATTACAATTATTCATACATGTACTATATTATATGTAAATAATCTTAATAATAATAATTGCCTAAGTCGACTTTTAGCGCTCTTTATCAAAAATGTTGAATCTGGTCTTGGTCTTTATTTGATTGTTTCTGTTATCCGAACATTGACGCCAGTCAGTTACAAATAACTGAAAGGTGAAATCTTGAATGTTATGTAGCTACCTATCTAATTCCTGTAATTTAATGTAATAAATTTAATATTCTATTAATTCTTCTGCCTAATTTTTAATTGTTTTAATTACTTATAATTATTTGAATGTGTAACATATTATGACATATTATTAATTGGTAGATTTTCTATAATTTTAATTTAATATAATATAGTTCACTAATAATAAATGCAGGTTCTAACGAAGAGGAAATAAGAAATCCTCGAAACGTAGATCTATTAAAAAAAAGGATATTATATAGAGTTTGTCCACTAAGCCCACAAAAGGAAAATAGCAACAAGTTTATTAAAATATGGACGCAATAAATTAAATTAATTAATCTATACTTAATCTACTGATATTAATTAACAATTATTATATTATGTGATAATTATGCAGGTATGGATTAATAATTCTTGAGAATGTTGATGAAGTATAGAATAATAAATTCGCAAGTATTAAGTCCTTAAACTACTTGATAAATTAAAGACTTAAATGAACAAAGAGGTTATGTCACAAAATAGAACATCCATGTAAATCTAAATTATTTATTCCTGTTAGAAGTCCTCTTAGGACTCCTAATAGGAGTCTTCTATTAGTTGTACATTGGTCTTCTAAATTTAGATTTACCTGAACTTTCCATTTTGTAGTATCACCCTTTTATGCTCTTAAGTCCTTATAGAATCAAAATATGGTATACCTATATTAATTATACCTACTTATACATTATACCATTCAGTTAGGGATTACTCAAAATTAGGTTGGCGCACTAAACATTGGAACTTTGATTCTCAATGAATCTTGCACATTTCGACATGTTTTAAGTATTTTTTCCAATTAACCTAAACACTATACCTACCTCATACGATGTTAAGGGCGACTTTAAGTCAATGCTTTATTAAATTAATAACTGACAGAATTAGAAAGGCAAGAGCGATAAGTTTTAGGTCTAAAATAAGATTCAATGTGGAAACACAAATATTATAAAATATTAAGCAAATTAAATTCAAGAGTACTCTAAAATCAAAAATGGAAATTTTTACCACAACATTGCAAGTTTCTATTTAAGAGAATCTTCAAGTTTTGTCTTAACAGTTAACACGTTTGTTCACCGGACAAGATCAAAATCCGGAAAAAATTCAATATTTAATAAAGCTATACCAAAACTGCAAACACTGTTTTGCTTCTCATGCTTTGTTAGTTTATGTTATAATGTGTGATATGTGGCCAGACTTGTGGTCCAAAATAATTTTCAAATGTGTGGTATCCCCGTAAAACTTTGCCGTTCCAACTCTCCTTTTAGTGAGAAGTATTTATGCCACCGGGGATCAATGTCGACCATATAATTTATTCCTACACTATCTATCATGGTCATTACGATTATACTCGTTGCTAATATTTGACATGTACCTATTCTTAACAATAAAAGTTTTTTTGCCGTAACATTTGCACAAAAATTACCTTTCATAATTAATAGTGGGAAGCATAAATTTACTTATGAGTACTATTGGATCAAATTGAGGTAAAGAATCACCATACCTATGCTACTTTATGGTACTATTTCTGTTTCGCCAATTAACTTCACATTGTAGTTCTGATAACTCGTCCAAATATTCCTTTTTAACTCGTTTCTTGCGCTTTTTACTTTTGTTTTCTGGGGGACAACCATTCAGATCAGATTTTGTTTCTACTAACTCTATTACAAGTTCATCATCATCGTCATTTACAATATTTGCATATGAAGCACACATTTTCATCAACTACCAAACTATAAACTATTTTCAGGTAACATCGAAATTTCATCAGATTTGATTAATTCTAAGTTCGAAAGGCTTTGTGGCTTTGTGTAATATGGAACTGGATATTGTGTATAATCTTACATAAGATATTCGGTACTTTATGGTTTGAACTATTTAATCGGAGTCGATAGCACAAAGGAAGCATTTAAATATTAGCAAATATGCATAAGCAAGAGGTACTTTCTTCGTGCTATCACTCCGATTAAAAGGTTAAAATTACTATAGAATACCAAATATATTCTTGAAAACTACTTATAATTGTTAGTACAATTCAAATAAATTAGAACTTAGAGCTGTGATGTTCAGCATCGCCATTGGTTTTGTAAGTAAATAAGCTTCCATAATTATTGGTTACATTCGGAAGACCCAAGTGACAATTTAATTGGATTGTACTATATTTATTTAATTGGACAACAACTCATACCGATTATCCAAAGACTTTGAAGACCTTACAATAAAAGGTTAAAAACTGACCATCGCATCTAAGGAAGTTTACTTAATACTTTTAAAAATTTTGAAATTTTAAGATTTAAAATTCTAATGCCCGTATTCACAAAGAAACGTATAACGAACGATTACGTAACGGATCGTTTAATTAAAAATTTTTTAACTTTAATCGGTTAATTTCACTTTTAAATAAACCTTTCGTGACATTGTTATTTTTATTACGACCCAAAGAGCTCTCGTTATTATTTTGCTCGATTACGAAATAAAATATGACTATTTAACGGTCCGTAACGTTTAACAGACCGTTAAATCAGTTACGAACGTTTGTGAATACGGGCATAAGAAATTTTGGTTGCGGTACGATGAAAAAAAGATGCTCTTTCTTCCTCCGGGACAGCAAGGAGCACGGACGTGAGTTGGTCCAATCGAGTGTAGGAAGCGTCCAAATTTGGCCCAACAGCTGAGTTCTTGATTGATTAATCTTCCGGAATGTGTGTCGAGCCCAGGAGTGATTCATTGCTGGAAAATTAGAAAAATTATCTTTAGATTACTAAAGGAACTTGGCGTCATTCGAAAACTTCTGTGATGAAATATTTCCTATATCGGGGTGAATCATCCATGGTGGAATCAAGGAATAGTAGCATTTTCTATGATTGTAGATCCATGTCGCCATCGTTATCTGAAAAGAAAATTGAACAAAACAAAATTTAAATGAAAGGAGATCAATGCACTTATGAGGTTAGCAAGATATGATAATCAATTTTTAGTTAGGTCGTTTAATATTGAACGTTAACGAATCTTATTTTTGAGATTGAAGAAAAATATCAGCTATTTGTAGTAAATTTAAATTGGAGATTTATAGTAATTTTATCACAAGCTTGTTTCATCAACCTGCAACTACCCGTGGTGAATGTGTTAAAGTACGAAATACATTAAAAGATTAACAACACAGTGGCGCGCGTAAACGAAATTCACAAGGTGGCATTATGATTTCTATTTGTAAATGATTTTATATTCCTTGATTTGTTCTTGTAAATGGCAGAACATTTTGAACATTAAATTTCTATTTTCTAGCTCAAGTGGGGTCTCTGTTGGCTATAAAGTGTGTTTATTTTGCTCCATATCTTAACTGACGTATTGTCTTTATTCAATCAATCAATCAAGGGCTTTCCATTCCTGTCGGAATATTGCCACTTCTATTGAAGTCTTTACAATCCATTACACGAGATGGATTAATCTTCTTTTGCTACTATTTTTACTACAATTTTTCACCACGGTGTGTGGATGTCCACCGGAAGGCCGGGCTAAGAAATTCTGCGAAGTCCGCGACTTGAACCCAGAATTTCTGCTCCGTAACTCATCCTGCGATCACATAACTCCACACCGTGGTCTATTGTCTTTATTATCAGATTATAAAATACACGAAAATTTGTCCTTTTATACAATGATTTATTTGGACTTGATTCGTGTAGATCCATTGTACTCATTTACAGACTAAAGTTAATTTGGAGTCTACTTTATATTGTGTAAAGCAATTAGCATTGTGCATCTGCAAGACAATAATATGATTAACATGCTAGTAAAAAGTGGACCAGAATTCATAGCTTATATTCTGCCCACCGAATATTGGTGTAAAGTCTACCATATTTCTATGATATGATGACAAAAATCGGTTATTTCTACTACAAAAAGCTATAGCAAACTGGAGAACTTAGTTTTTACTATTATATATTTTTTTGGGCATCACAATCTCCAAATTTTTCGCGTTTTTAATATTATTATATCTTGTATTTCTAAAAATACTCTACCTAGTACTGTAGGGCGTACCGAATCAAACAGGATACAATTTGAAATTAATACAATATATTATTATAGTATACAGATACAATTATAATATTTTACTGCTTAGTTAAGTTTTTGTCAAAGTTTACAAATCATAAATGTTCAATTCTGTTAATAAAATATATTTGTATAATGTAATGTTAGCTGAAAACCCCGTTATCCTTTGTAGCAATTTATAGCGCCAAACTATGCTAGGTAACGGTAAAATTCGTTTTCCGATTAACCTTATCCTTTATCAAATACAATTTTTTTAATAAAAATTGATCCACACTGGAACACTTTCCCTTTCTTCTTTACTCTTTCTTGTCCATATTTAATGACAGAGTCGACCGTTTTCATTAATTTTGTTCTGTAATAGAAATTAATAATTAAATTTTTCCCATCAGCTTGTAGCATTGGGAATTATCAATTGTTTTATATGAGTTACTTAATTGTAATAAAAATCAAATATAAGTTTATACGGATTTAGTTAATTATTTTGTAATTCCGTTAAAAATTTAAATAATAAGAAAATTTCTCAAATTGATCATCTCATTAATTATAATTTAGTGTGACATTCTCTATATTTTGACTTTATACGATACGTATTCCAAATGATTTAATTCTAATATCCATGTGGAAATTAAAAGAAAATTATTTAAAAGAAAATTTTAAGTGCGTTTAAGCTTTGATAAGCAGTTTCTAAGCTTTATATAAAAAAACGTTTACCATAAGTTCCTAGTACTAAATTCAGTTTAAAAATCCTCTTTCACTTTACAACTTATTTTACCTGTGTAAAGCACGAAAAACGGTTTTTTGATGGGTTTTCGTTACTCTACCACGTACATAACTGAATACATTAAAGTTAAATAAGGCACTTGCGGTCCAATCCTAGCGGTTCATTCGCAAATATACACCCCGAGCACGAAGAGAACTTTTAGAATATTAAAGAAGAACAAAAACGCGCCGAGGGATAAACAATATGAAATAGATTTTAGGGGTAAAAGTAATACCGCGAAACACTACTCTTGAAATAAAATTCATTTGTTTGAGTATTTCCTTGGTTGCATTGAAAAGTCTTTGATTCGTCCGTATGTTTGTACGAGTCGGTAACAAACAATGGTTTATTTACATTATTTATGCTGCTAATGCAAATATTCTACAAAGCATATTGTTTAAACTGTGTGTATATTTTTTTACATTTTGGTTCAATACAATTCAAAAACATTAATTTTGCCAAAACTGAATGACGAGCAGGTGCTTTAACGTTGTTTGGAAATTATTTAATAAATTGTACATGAACTGGACATTTAAAATATGGTCAACAAAGTAAATGTTGATTAGTTAGAACTTAAACATCCAGATCTCTATAATAAATAAAGATTATAATACTCAAGTTTGTTTGGTAACCATTGTTGTTTGGTAAGCTTCTTGGGAAATAGTTTTAACTTCAAGAAAACTTATTTCATGGAATTATGAAAATACCGAAGTTAAAAATTGTAATTATTATTTTAGTAAAATCTAATATCGTTTCGATAGTCGTTGAAAAAGTTAAAACGAGATTATTTTATAACATAAATGGTAAACGTAAGAATCACATAAAACGTTTTCGCTCGCATTTTCCTGAAAATTTTATTTTATTCAATATTGGTTTGGTAAAGTAATTTTCTTATTCTTTTTCAGTTGCAGTTCACCATTAGCGGAACTTGCTTGGTAAGAAAATTGTTATAAAATGTATTTTTATTTCTGTTAAATTATTTTGATTCAGCAAAGCTGAATAGTATCATAAGTAAATCTATTTCTTAAATTGAAAATAATCATTGAATTGTAACAAAGTTTTAAAAACTTGGTTAAATTCTATAATTCTTTTTAAACAAAAATAATGTTACGGTTTTGTTTCACCATTGACCAGGTTAAGCCAATGCAAAAATTTTCAATAAATCTTGAGAAATAAAACTATAAAACAATTTGCAGTACTTTGGGTGCTTACTTTCATGTTCGATAAAATTTAGAGTTAGATTACAACGACAAAATTTATCTATTTTTGCTATCGTAAATTGCAATTTGAGATTTGCGCTTTAGTAAAAGTGACTTTACGGCTCAATAGAAATGAAAGTTATAGATGCAGTAGTGTTAAGTTACAAGATTGTAAATGATTGTACTTGAAAAATTTGTCGAGTGCTTAGCAATCATCATCTTTATTACAAGAGCCACAACATCATTGTCGAATATAGGATATGGTAAAACTTGTTTAATATTTCCATTTTACTTTAAATTTAAATATGAAAATGAAAATATGGAAACCGATAAAACGTTGATGTAAATTTAGAGAGAATATTGCAAGATTTTATATTATGTTAAAAAGCAAGCGAGATTATCCTGACACTAAATTGTTGTTAAGAGAATTGCAAGAAGCGGAATAGAAGATAAAAAATTTTTATATAAAAATGAAAATCTGACGATGTAATGTTGCTGCAAGTAAAAGTGAAAACAGCATTAAATCTAATTTTTGTGTCTTTTTCGAGTGTGAATAAATTAATCGCGTTCCTTTGCGAGCAAGTGCTTAAAATAGTATTCCGTTAGAATAAATGCAAATTGTCTAATTTTAATAAAGGAAACTTTTTTAACTCGAGTTTAAATACATTGAAATGCAAGCCACCAAAATATCTACTGAAAAAGCAAATTACCCGAAAAGGGAGTAGGGTATAAGGCTTTTTTGTTTGTAAGATCTAAGATGAATAGTAGTAAATCTTAGCCACTAGACATGAAGAATGACTTGAACTCTCCTTGGAAAAGGGGAGAACTGTGACGTGTGGTTACGAGAAAAGAGAAGTCAGGTTGATTACATCTTTTATTCTTCGCACAAAACTCAACATAAACTTTGCAAATATTACGCTTGAATGAAAAATGTAACATATTTTACATATATTCAAAAGTTTTTGATATTTTATATCAATATTATTGTTAGGTATTATCGCGAACTTTTCAAGTTAAAGGCAAGAAAGCGGAAATTATTCAAATTGATGCGTGTGCTCCTACATTATTCGCTTAACTAATTGATAGAATAAATGCGACAGTTAGCGTTCACGTAGTTAACTTATTATAGTGTATTTACAAAATATTCCGGAAAATTAACACACATTTAGGCTTTAAGCAAAACTAAACTCATTAAAACTTCTTCAATTAATAAATTAAGTGCCGGAAATCTGTTAACTTGATAATTAACTAGGCTATTTAATAGATCACATTTGAAGACCTTTAAGTTGCTTTATTTTTTAATTGCAGATCGCGAAACAATGGACATGCACGATAATGCAATTCTTCATTTTATTAAAAATTAATTTTAAATAATGGAATTTAAAATGGCATTTCAATATAATATAAAAATGCTAGCAGCAAGAATTATTTACCCGGAATAATGATCGATAACTCGGTTTCCGGAATCGAGGTAAACTCTGTCTCATTAATCGACCATTACATGCGCATCACCGGCAATGCAAATTACTTTAGAGCTTCCAATACGTAATATTTCCGCCAATATTCAATAAAGAATAAGAAGTTGAATATCTTAAAAGTATTCCATTGTATTGGTATTTCAATATAATTTGAAATATAAATCATATTATCCCAATACTAACTGCCGTATCAGTCAGTTTTGATATTTATCTCAATAATATAGTATCTATTAAATGTACAATTATAATTTAACTGACACGGTTTATGTTACATTAATAAACTAATTAAGTAGGTATTCTGTATTAGAATTGATATAGCAATAATTGTAGTTTCACCCTAATACCCGGTATTAACCGTCCTTAGCGATTTTTCCACGTGTTGTGATAAAATCTTACCATTTGATTAATTTTATATAATACTTCATAATATACCTACTCAATATTTAAAAAAACATTTACTCAAAATGTACACAAGTAAAATAAAATTTTCAATTTATTTTGAATTTAACAGGTACAAACTTTTAAATTGGTCTAACTACCATTGTGTTAAAAAATGTACAATTTGAGTTACGAAGTTCTACAACTTCAAGGGAATAACGTTGGGTTTTCAATTCAATTTGTTTGAATATCAACACAATTTTCCAGGTATAAAAATGGGCAATATATTACGCTAATCATGTTGAAATTGTTTCGAAGGAATGTATCCTCAGAAACCATCGAAATGCAGCGGTTTGATTAGAAATAAATTTGTAAATATCTACTTACGAATCTTTTAGATAAATTCAGTTGTTTCACCATAACTCTTACAATTAAATAACAAAAAGTAATATTTAAAAATTTTTAATAATTATTATAATAAATCCACTCTAAATGAAATTATATAAGACTTCAAACATTACTTATTCTAAATTTTGTGAAGACCAAATAGAAACAATGGCTAATGCACAGCAATAGCTGTTATTGCTGTGAGACGCTCGTAAAAATCCACTTCTGCATTATAGTATTTGTAAAAAATAATCACTGTTTTCCAATTAAAATTTGGAAATTACTTTTCAACTTCAAAAAACCTCACGATCGTAAGACGTTGTAAATCTAAACCTCTTTAATCAATTTCAAATTCAACTTCCAAGATTTTAAGCGTTGTACACGCTAGTGAACACCAAACTAACAGTTTAATTGTAACAATGTTTTTGAACGAAATTCAATTAAAATTTAATTAAAAATTGTAATAAGTATAGTATCCACTGATTATGGTTTCAAGAAATCTCTTTTTGTGTGTGGTATATAATCTAAGAGAATGTGGATAATTCATCTTTTATTTGCAAGATAACAGCTAATGTCTACGAAATGTGAAAATTACCTACAAACTGTAAGTAATTTTACAAACTAGGATAATAGTAATTATTATTGTACTATGTATAGTCCAGATTTACTTTACTGTACAGCTACTCTCAAAGTTATTATACAATAATGAACTCTTAGTCATACTGGTAATAAAACATTTACTTGTAAAATTTGTGACCTACGGTTTAGAATACGTTTCAAAGTACCTACTACATTTAAGGACTCATTGTAATGGAAAACCGCATGCTTGCAAAAATTGTCAATTTGCATTCAAAGATGGTTTCAAAATCCATTTAAGTTTTCATGCAGTTTTCTACTTCAAAAGTTCTTAGATGTTCTTTGAAATAATAAATATAATCTAAAAGGTGATTCAATTGTAGGCAGCAATATAAATCTAGTACCATTGTGGTTCTGTCAAAGAAAAGCAATTAATATTTGACATTATGTGTGATTATTTAACTTTGACGTTTATAATATGGTCGGAATTTGGGGCGTACTCCTTCAAAAGGGCTCAGGTGATACGGTAACAGTCAATGGTGAAAGTTATGGGAACATCATAACAAACTATTTTTGGCTCCAACTGGACGATGTTAATATTAAGGACATGTGGTTTCAACAAGACGATGTCACGTGCTGCACAGCACAAGATAAAATGCAGTTATTGAACATAAAGTTTCCCGACCACGTCATCTCTCGTTTGGGTGACCAAACTTGGCCCTATAAAGCTCAATTAGGAACAAAATGTGGTACACATCTGTTGAAAATCTATACAAATTTTCAAAAAAAAGTTAATAATTTATACATTTTTGTTAGATAATAATTTATGAACTTATCCTCAAGCTATACACGAGGTCTCATTTTAAATAATATAAACGTTGGTTTTTCTCAAACTTTAATAAAAAAATTTCTTCTGGTGATTTTATTATGAAAAACTTTTCTTATTATTTTATTTACATTCGGTGACCTTTAATCATTAAATTGTGTTTTATAAGAAGGAATAAAAACAAGTCATTAATATTAAATAACTAGAATAATAATTCATAATGAGTTTAGAATATTATTTTTCCATTTCTTACTATTTTTTTGTAGAACAGTATTTCAATATTAAAAGGAACGCTATTTTTAATCAACTTCAATTTAATTAAAATCAGAGGTTAAAGTTTTATGTGACCTGGAACATATGAAATTCTAAATTAACAGTCACGGTGCTTTACTTTTCATAATATAGCTATTCATCCACAACATTCATGGTTTAATTTTTCTTTTCGGTAGGGAGAAAATTTTTAACTAAAACAAATGTTATTACGAATAGGTGCTGTATAAATTATGAGACATTTGTGTAAACTATGTATACTAGTTGAAAATAATATCTACTAAGATAAATTAAGCTTTACGCTATATATATTATGTTGTATGAGCATTATACCCATCCTCGCAAGTGCATTACTGAATAATTACAGTGTATACAAATATGGGATGCAAATTAACATTAAGTAAAATATTTGAAATAAACAAGTAATTTCAATGTGCTTCTTTATAACGTTTAAAGATCGGTTTCAATTATATTAATGTATTATTATTATCGTATTTCTATCGTATCAAGAGAGGGTCATTGCGCCTTGCAGCTAACGCAGTTGGATGCGAATGCGGGACACCGGGTTCAAACCTGGGGGAGAGTCAAACTTTCTTATGACTAGTCTCCGTGTTTCGGAAGGCACGTTAAGCCGGTGGTCCCCTGGGTTAGTGAATTGCCACCATTAACATAAAACCCAGATACATGGCACATCTGAAGGCAAGTCTAGCAAACTACCTAATGGATGTAAAATTTGTATATGTTCACAGAACTGACACTGCCAAGGAAACGACGCAGATGTTGGTAATAACAAGCCTTACGGCTTAAACTACGTTGAAGAAGTATTTCTATCAAGAAAACGTAGCAAATTTGTGTAACAAATGCATGTAAAGAATACTTCGCATTTTATGTCACTAATATCATTATCATTATGCGCTGTGCCGGCTCCCCCAGTACGTTATCATATTTTGCATCTATGGAATGTGTAGGAAATGTTATTAAACAAATAGGAATGTGGGTTCCGAACGACAAAATGTGTAGTACTTTTTATTTTGAAAAAATTTACGAGGCACATAGCACCTCGGTGGTTTAACATTGCCATCCGAGGCTAATAATATGCAAGAATTAAAAGGATTTATTTTGGAAATACATATACTAAATGATGATTACATAATACTACCTTAAATACATAAATAAACTGTAAATGTAGTATAAAGCAATAACCGGTAATTACTGAAAGTAAGATTGTCCTTAAAAAGGAAAATAGAAACCAATTTCAATAGTAATAATTGTTGGAAACTTTCTAAACAACTTTTTATTAAGTTAACATTTTATTGCTATTACGTTTTTGATCCGATAAACGTATATATTTAATAATGCTACCTACCATTTTTATCAATAATAATTGATATAGCTTAAAATAGTATATTAAAGAACGAGTTTTATAATTGAGGTTTTTATCGCACGAAATCTGTTTAGAAAACGACCCGCGAAGCGGGGAGTTTTCTAAATGATAAGTGCGATAAAAACGATTATAAAACGAGTACTTTATACAATTTTTTCTATTTTGCATTTTTTATGGTTTAAAATTAAATAAAAAGGTCAATAATAAATGAGAGTCAATTTGAAAATTTCGTTTTATTTTTGTATTGATTGGTAACACTTTGACATTTGAATAATTTTAAATGTTTGTGTCAAATTGAAATTTTTTGATAGAATTATGACATTTCAAATTTAGAAATTATTTTTTTACGGGCAATAAATAGTTTCCACGCAAATTTTTTTTATTGTTTCGTATTGTGGAGATCACGGAGCACATCCACACCAAATATGAAGAAAATTAGTGTCGTCACTGTATGACGACAGTGTATGGACACAAAATTTACCGGGAGTTATAATAAACGCCGAAGACACATGCACCGGTACTGTTTACAATAATAATTTCACTGTTCAAAAGTATGTAATTAATAAAATAAAATACACAAAATTAAAAAGTGTTCTTTCACTAAATTACAAAATATTGCACTTGACTTTGTTACATAAACGGTTTTGTTCTTTATAATATGGTTATTCGCTGGTGAGTTCGTTTAATTTTTTAGTTCGATGCGAATAAACTTTCTGATGAGAAGTGGTTTATAAGATTCTGTGGATTTCTATATTCCTTAAAAACGTTTTTCCAAGTACCATCTCAATTAATAGACATAATTTTTAACATAAAAATGTTGTATTTTATGTACTTCTGTTTACTTTAACTGCAAGAAATATTTATAGGTTAGACATTGCACAGAACTTTAAATAAACGAAATTATACCTGAAGTTAATAATTTTCATTATTATTATCTCGAATTTACAATTAATTAAAATGTTTAACACAAATTTGAAAATTATTAATCGTTTTTAATATGATTTCAAATGACAACATTGGTTTTAATTGTCAATGATGTTTTTGTGCCCAACCTCTTAAAACAAAAAAATGTGTATCGAAATATAGTCCATTTCGATACGCAAACGCGTATCGAAATGGACTCATTTTAGACGCAAAATAGAAAAAAACTTTTATAGTACCTACGCGTACTATAAACAAAAGTTTTTTAGAAAACTTAAAATATTTTAAATAATATGTTTAGTAAGGATATTTTAATAATTTACTTTCACGAATTAAAAACTAACCAATTTAAATATTTTAAATACGATTATTAAAATTAACTTATAATTTAAAAATTATTAAGTTAGGGGGACAATTCAAAAACATCCTTAAAGGATCAAAACCGTTTAAAGAAAACAAAAATCTATTTCTGAAAAGCGGTTAAAAATTAAATTTTTATTGTAAGTTTAGCTTGTTATTTTTTGAGCTATAATTTAAGTTAAATTTTAATAATTTTAAGCAATTATTTAAATATATTCATAATAAAATCAGTAAACCGGCATCATGATTAAAGATCTAGATAGTTATTTACAGAATTATAATATAAAATATTGCAACTCAAATTTGAGTTTGTAAGGGTAACAGCAGCAAAGAAAGTAAACAAGATACTAAAGTAAGATTCAGGATAAACAGAACCAGATGTTCAACATGGGCGCCACTGGAAAAGTTTCTTACAATCGTAAGATTGCACTTCCTGAACTATCGAGTAGTATCGGTGATCATAATTTAGAAAAGAATTTCCCACAAGGTTCTAATTGAAACTAAAATGCGCTTCATAAATAATAAAAAGAATGTAGCATTGTATGATGAATTAAAAAGACATTACACAGATTGACGTTACAATTTATTACAACAAACTATGAATGTTTAACAATTTCAACTGCAATCGGTGATGAAAATTTTTCAAATATTTTTAAATCTAGTGTAAAACATCAAATTCCTTAATTTTCTGGCGAAAGACGTACCCACGTCTGAAAGCTCAATAAAATTATATAAATAATTTATTGAATTTATTTAACTCGATATATTTTTAAATATACCTACCAATTAATCATTAAATTCATATTGGAAAAAATTAATTTTCCTGAATATAAATCAATAAATCGACAAACAGATAGTAATAATGATGTTTAAATTACAATAACTTACTAGAATACTGTAATTCAGCCCATTGCCTGTTTGCATTAAATGGAATGAAAAATGTTGTGTTCAGATGCATGTAATCCTATCACTTGCAAGAACCTCTCAATTTAGTGCATATCGACGTCATATCAAATGCGGGTTTGGCACTTCACTTTAATAGTCGATTAAACCATGTAAGATATGATATTTGGATATGATAATGCAGTTAATATAACAATAAACTTTTATGTTCCACCTTATCTAAATAAAATTTGTAACGCATTGAAAAATCGCAATTCAAAAAGTATATTGACAATAATAATTAATATTATTATGTTAACTTTCTTCTAAAACTAAGAGAGCCGTTTTGAAATATATTTCGCTCTGGATTTTGATATATTTTAAATTAGTGAATTTCCAAGTAAAGTTAGTGTAATAAATGAAAAGTGTCAGCTTTCAGAATAGAAAAACAAGAATTTACTTTAGGTTTCATACATAATGTAATAGGTATATTGCACAAATATGCCATATTCTTACTTGTAATGTGACATTACATTTGGTCTGTCAAATTTTTGCTAGACACATTATAGTTGGAAATTGTTTTGAAAGTCCGTCTCCGGTGAGTAAGCAGAAACTGGATTATTGGATATTTTAGCGTCTATTACTTCGGACATTTTCTAGAATTTCAACATCCTTGTAGTAGTATACAGCCATCCCTTCCGCTGAAATACAGTCGGCGTCTAATAGTATTTGAGGTTTGTCGTTGGGGATAAATTTCTGCAAAAAATTGTTGAAATGTTGAAAAAATCTTAACCTGTAACCACTGTCATACATGTTTTGGGACGTAGTTACTGACATGCGGTCTCTCATACCGCTTACTTTTATTTTTAATTTTAGGGTTAATCAGATTAATATCACTGTAATCTTTTGCCATGTCATTTGTTGAACTATTCTTCATACCTATGAAACGTAAAAATGCATCATAAATAAAATTAACTTCATTTATTTAATAAATAGTAAAAGTCCGCATAAATTATATAAAAGGGCTAGATGTTGATTAAATGTTGTATAAAAACTACATTTTAGAAAAATTTAAGAATTGTTAATTATAAATAGTAAAAAATATGTTGAAACTAAAATACTAACATAATAAATTCAAAAAATAATTAAAATTGAAAAATTTGACAACACTTTAAAATTGGAAAAAATGAGTGTTCGTTTTCTATGAATTTTTCGCAAATTTTCTTCGTGCACTGAAGGCA
The DNA here is from genome assembly GCA_958510855.1 of Rhagonycha lutea. NCBI lineage: Eukaryota > Metazoa > Arthropoda > Insecta > Coleoptera > Cantharidae > Rhagonycha > Rhagonycha lutea. The sequence continues at coordinate 11,430,748 of OY294040.1, read as the reverse complement.
TACCATTTTTTTTTAACTAAAACATAGAAAATACGATTTCCTCTTTAGTTTACTTAGATATACGTAACAAATCTTCTTTTTTTCCAGTTTTTTTCAAAAACTACATTATGAATATCGCTATCACTAAAATAATCGAAATCAGCTGCCCATTGTGTAATAACAGTCTCAAATACATAATCTATAGGCTTGGCAGTGATGTGCGTAAATTTGAAAGATTTAGATGAATCTGGTTCGATGATATTTAGAAAACAAGCTAATAATACATGTGTTAATTTACTACCGTAGTTACTGACATGCGGTATGTGAGACCGCAAGAAAACTTTGCTATTTTTTATTTATGAGCTAAACGCCTACTAAAACTTGTATCAAGTCATAATGTGTATATTTTGATGTCACTTGAAGGTACACCAAGGGATTTTTTGAAATTTTCACCATGACCCGTTTTATAGCGAAATGAATTTCTGGAGCGGTATGAGAGACCGCTTGTCAGAGGTTACGGGTTAAGATTGTTATTAGACCACTTTCACTGTAAAAATTAGAAAGTCAATCTAATCGACATTGCAGAATATAATATTACTATGTATGTATATACATAAATCAATATAAACTACATAATATAATAATTTAATGATAGAATTTCATACATTCATATTAATCAGAAAAGGAAAACACTTCATTATTTGCAAATTTGAAATAGTAAATTGTATGTCCATAATATACCCATGCGAGTCGACACAATTTAAACAAATTATCCTAAGCGCTGTTTAGGATTTAAATTGGCGATAACTTCTATTCAATAGCAAAATTATTACCATATTTAATAGCATTTATTTATGATACAAATTTTAAGTAATGTATCGATTTATTCAGTGTTTAAAGCAGTGGTATTATAGGTGGATATTAATTTGAACCCAATTGTTCACAAGATTCCATTATCTTTAAAACTACACTGGAATTGAAAATGTATTTTATATTTATTTATATAAATAAACAAATTATAGGTGTATCGTGGTGTCATTCAACATTTACATATCCGATTTTGTTTTCATATTTCAAAGTCACCCTTGTTGCCTAAAAACATAAATTGATGAGTCTGACTTCGGGGCACGGTTAGTAGTTGGAAGCCAAAGTACCTTACACGTAAGATGAGATGTTACTCCTACAACTACTCATGACTAGGATGTGTTTATCACATCACATCATCTTTGCACGTCAAAATTGCCTATAACCCAAATGATTGTTAATTCGCGTTTAAATTACAGTATAACATGCCAAAAATGTAAGATCGTTTAAAAAGCGAAACCTTCGTTTCTGCTAGACAAAAGCTCTAGGACAGTATAGGTAGTGGTTTTGAATTTTATATGTTCACGGAGAGAAAAACAAGGTCCAGGTGGAAATCGAAGTGTAAAAACAATTTAAATTACGCCATGGATGTGATCCATAACTTTAAAGCATACGATTCGGGATAAAACTAAGAAGTTTCAATATTTGAAAATCTCGAGCTTTTGTGACATTTGGAAAATTGGAAATGTTTGTAATTCTGACAGATTTTATTCAAGTGATAATTTTACTACTGTATAATGAAATTGTGTTTTAAATTTCCACCGAGTTTCATTAGAATCGGTGGCGATTTTTTAAATAGCCAAGATTTTGAAGATGTGGAGAAAAGTTTAACTCAAGTTGCTGTTTTTCAAAAACGGTATAAAAGAAGCAACTCAAACAAAGAAAGTTAATTGATTATTGAACTTCCAACTTGGCCTACGTTGGTTTATGTCAAATTAACGTTCCGGAATTACCCTACCGAACGGAAATTTTATTAAGGATAATCCTTACATAACGTCAAGTGCTACAACAAGTGACCTACGTTTGTGAAGTCCAGACGTGACGCTTGCATTGAAGTCGAACAATCAGTAGAAATCAATCAAAGAAGTGTCGTTTCATAAATAGCAACAAAGGTATTGTGAAAGCTGAATAAATCATACCGCTTCTGAAAACAAATTAACCTAAAAGTGTTATTTTAGAATACGATTAATTTTAAGTTGTACATCGTTGATAAATTTGACCTACTGGTAATTTAAAAAATGTTTATTTACATTATAACATTGTGTGAATATTCTTGCAAAAAATTCAAATGACAGAATTTTACGGTTTGTTCAATCATTTGATTTCATTTATTTACACGATGGTAAGCATATATCTTATATTACATTAGATAGGAATAGAACATGGTTGAAAGATCTTGTTAACCCTTGAGGGTAGTATCCTATTGCGCACCATAAAATCAATTCAATTGGTTTCCCTAATTTTCAGAAACCTCAAGAGAACGGACCAAGATCGTGTCCTCCTGATCCAGTGCAAAAATAATTTCAATCTTCTGAACCACAGCACTTGATAATAACAAAATTTTGAATTTTAAATTAATAATTTATTTAACCCCGAAATCACCCTAAAATTAATCGTTGAATATAAAAGCTTCAATTAACAAATAGTATAACCTGGTATCCAGGATTTGTTTGGTCTTCTTCCAGCTTTACTTTGCACAAAATTTTCTAACACCTCCTCACTGGTGTTTTTTGTTATCACCACTTTCCAAAATTTCACAACGTTTCGCCTTTCCACTTTAGATTTTTTGCTGAACGGAATATTTCTTTCATGCCCCTTTCCACTTGACTGGATTAACTTTCTTCGACTTTGCACTATGCTATTTATCGAAGGATGTTCAAAAATTAAACTTTCCTTCTCTAAGAATTTTCAAAACCTCTTGTGATTCTTTATTATCTTGGAAACATGAATCATGGCAAAGAAAGCATGCCCTCAGTGAAAAACCCTTTTCAAAAGGATCAATCATCTCATAAAGGCTTTACTTACGCTTTAATGTTTAACTGCTCTAAATTATAAACCCCTATGTGATCGTAGTATCCTCTTTTAGCCTGCTGGTTTGCACGGGATGACCTATGATTTGATTGTGGTCGCAGACCCGCCGTTCTGTCAGTGATCACTGCAGTATACAAAGTTGTTTGATGTGCTCGCTCAGGCTTTAGCCTCACCAAGTTAATAATATAATGATCAAACTAATCTGAGGTGCATGCGGGGTGCACGACGCAAGTACCAATTTATTTGGATTGTACTATATTGAAGAATTTTCACGGAAGTTTCCGCTTATTTATAATAGGATTATAACTTTAGTTAATTAAATCCATGTGAGGATTTAGCTTTACCATAAAGAAAATGAAATGTATATTATTAATAATTGATAGTTTATTTGACATGCTTTTAAAAATATTTTCACTATAAAGTATATTAGTTCTGTCGTTTGGATGTTTTAAATAAACAGGGTATTAAATAATATTTGAACTGAGAGTTAGTAAATAACGTTTAATCAACATCTGTAAAAGTAAATGTTATCTCGTAATCTCTAGCGAAGATATTTCTGTTTATGAAAAATGCTGAAGTTTAATTGTATTATAACGTCGAGCTGAATTGTTTGTACTTAAAATATAGCTTATCTGGCAAGTGAAAGCGTCAGATAAATAAATATAAACCAACGAAATACAGCAGAACAATTTGTAGAGAACGTGGAATCTATTGTTGACTTGCAATTCTAACAAGCTTCATTTTAGCTTCCCCCAGTGTTTTCCTGAGCATGAGTGTTTGTGACAACTGAATAGGAAGTTGCCTGTTAATGTATCTTAGCGTTATAATTGAGACCGAGTTCCAATACCATTTATACTACGTATATAATAATTGAATATATTCTGAAATCTTTTCACGATATTAAATTATCTATAAATTTAAACTCAGATGGTATTAGATTAATCCTCGTTTAATACTTCATGTCAAACACAACATGACATTGCTCTTAAAAGCCACAAAACTGATCCTTTTATATATCAAAATTAATCAAATCCTTTAGAAACTTTTTTAAGTAACTTCATCATAAAAGCTTTATGTTAATGTAGTTTATTGATTGGAAAATTATGATAAAGGTTTTAATATATTCCCAATATTTCCAATAAAGAAAAATATTTTTTTTTTATTATAATCGTAAGAAATATTGAATAGCTTTCTTGAAAGTAAATCACAACGATATAGTAGGTAGCAAAAATTTATGTTTTCATTGTGCCAAAATTGATACTTAGAGAATTAATTATTAAAGAAGCTCGTATAGAGAACGAAAAAGGGTTTTTTTTATTTTGGTAAGAGCGCATTATGAAAAATTAGTAGGAAGCAATAAAAAATTGGAACAAAATATAGTCCTCGAGATTATTTTTTATATTAGGCTTTCACAGCACCAGCCAGGAAACATTACTGTCATAATATAAATCAACAATTCATTACAAAATCACAACTTTTAAATTTAATAAAAATACTAGAAACTTTATTCGGAAAATTGGTGAAGATGATTATTATTAGTGTTGATCTAAATTGAAAATTAACAATAAATCAATTTTATTGGTGGAACGAAATATTAACTTCTAGTTCATTGGAAAAAATATCATTTCATCAACTGTCAATAAAAAAAGTAGAACTAGAAATCCCGCATGTCGGCGTAAATTAAGCTCATAAAGTATAGTCCCAAAATCATAAAACGTACACATACCAAACTAAATTTGTGCGCATCTAGATTTCATTTCGTTTCAGTTGTATGTTATCATAGCGAGTAAATAAATTATTGGTATGTAATCATTACGAAGTACCCATGAAGCTTTCATGTTGAATTTGATCTAATTATGTAAAATATACCTACTTCACTGGATACCAAAGTATATTTCGTGTAATTTGCTACTAGCACGAAACTTTTTAAAAATTAATAATTCCTTATACACAAATAAAATATAATGGATAAAGTAAACAGGAAATCGGGCATATATTACAGTCGTCAGCGTTTTTAAGCTTGATTTGCTTAATTTGTGTATTCAATAGAATGAATTTGCAAAAAATGCTTTGTTGGTTATAGCTTTCACAATATTCTTTTATAATCATGTTTCATTCATTATAGACCCTGGATTCATTCAAATTATTTGAATTATATCTTTTGACGGTAAAATTTTAAGCAATAAAATTATTAATATATTCATCAGGATTTTGTAAGATAAACAATCTGTTTTAATTAATTTATGATATTCGTGTATTAGGGATTCAACGATTTGTGCAAGTAGATAAGAATTGCACATTTAGAGAATAAAATTCTAGTAAATTTATTTATTTATATTCTTATTGATATAAATGTCGTATTTAGTTGGCTGCACGATTTCTTTATTAATTTTGTATTGTTTCATGATATTTTGAAATAGATAGCCCCATGCATAGTACTCGTATGACTGACTCCTAGGAAGTAAAAATGGTCATAAAAACATTTTATATAAAAGAACATAACCTGAATTTGACTTTACGACTAAAAATGTTTCGTTATAAAATTATAGACCTTTTTAGTTCAAATAAAAGGTGGAACTGTGTTTTGATATGACACACCAATCATTTTTATAATACCTCAGTTAAAAAAGAATTGAAACGTAAAAATATAAAAATAGCAATCGGAAAAATCAATATTTTTATTCAGGGTGATCTAAGGGAACAGAATTTTTCCCGTATTTTTAAAGATACTTCCACCAGTGTACCTTATAGTTTGTGATAGTCTTAGATAAACTTTGAATTGGGGACATCTTCTAGTTACCTCTTATAGCAGTTGAATCTCCGTTGTATCCACGTAAATGTGATTTCATGTTTTATGTGATTACACAGTACCGTGTAGGTATTTACCACTGTGATTACTCACTCCGCCTTGACATTTGTTGCAATACTGCGACAGCTTGCCTCTTCCATGTAACAACGTATTGGAACAGTCCTCTCGCACACCTACATAATATATTAATATTACATAGGTGGTTGCTGTATTCGTCGTGCTCGTCCATGACGTCTAAAGAACTGATAAACTACATATTGTAACATTTCGTTATTTTGCTTTCGTTCCCCTCTGCGTTCTGGTGTCCTGGATGTATTTCTTTAGGTTTATCGAAGACCCACATACGCAATCTTCACTGTTGCTAGCCGACCACCAATTTGTAATTATCATTTTGACCAATAGAACTCTACGATTAGTGGTCTGCGACTCTTTAAGGTAAACAAAATCATACAGAATGTTAATTTAATTCAAAATTGGCTTATAGCAACGGAAAATTCAATTCCAGGGTATATGGAACAAACCAAAAATATATTAATTTCCATAAATATCCGTGATGAAACCTAAATTTTCAAAACCCTAGACTGTACTGATAATTGAAATTCAAAACTTTCAACAAATCACTTTCGGCACATTTACTTTCTGTAGTCGTGACATCATTAATTTATTATCTCATTTGCTTTTCCAATATCGAGCAATAAAATTTGTAATAATAAAAAGTAATTAAGTGGATTTAAAAGAAAAGTGATACCATTGCGATTTAAGAACGTAGCAATGTAATATTGTAAAATGAAAATTTATGGAAAGCTCAAGTATATTATTGTATTTGTTAATGCTTTGTGAATTTCCTTAGAAAAGAAGTCATATTAGAATTTTCATAGTTAAGACTACATAATAATATATAAATCACTTGCCTATTTAATTTTTATTTGCCACCGATTTTCTGTACCCATCCTGCATCGCCGTTCTAGCTAACGGCTAAATAATACTTTAAGATAAGTCATGCTTGCTAATATTATTAACTTTGATTTAATGTTAATTAAGAAAATGAAAAAGAACAAAAAATCGTGCATTTGTAGAGATCACAACTTCTTACGCAATTTAAAGATTATAACAATAATTTAGGTAGACAAAGTTAAACTGGGCACACATAAAATAAAATAAAAACTCATTCTAGAATCATTGCTCTTACTGGGAAATAAAGTAAAACCATAAAAAGTTACGCTTTCAGTTAAATTTATGTTAATGGTATTTCCTGATACTGAAAAAGGCGTTACCTAAGTCGCACTTCACTACAGCGAAAACATTGGCATATTGAGATCAATCTTAATTCGATTATAAAAGAATTTATAGATTGAGATTATTTATTAATGGATTTCCTATTTATAGCAATTAAATGCAAATTTGTTGTACGTTGTTCAAATCATTTTTCCACAAAGGTAAACCTACATTGAAAAGAATTTTATAAAACGCCGCTAAGAGAATATATGCCAAGCAGAAAAATGTAAACGAGGGTCGAGTTCTCATAAATATAAAATACAACTTGGCTGTTCTTACTTTTATTATGTGGGAACGAACGCTTGTCATATTCATCATTCCATTACAAAAATTTAGAGAAATGGTGACCTATTTGTATGCTTCATTATTATATTTTTATAGTACACAACGTCTGCAACAGAATCAGCCGAAATTTCCAATTTTACTTGACCAAGTAAATAAAGAAAATAATTATTTGTTAGCCATAGACGCACGATAACCTTTGTTTATCAAAAGTCACAATTTGGTACATAACGGAAAATAAATAAAAATAAATTGAAACTTTTGTACGGATCTCAAGCAGACAAAAACATACAAACAACATTGTGAAAAATTACGTCGGTTTGTAGGTTCCATTTGTTAGTGGATTAAAATTTTAAACAGTTTTTGACATTTTAGAATGTACTCTAATAATTTTAGATTAAATAAAAAGTGTAAAATTTCTAATTTTTGCTTTCTACCCGACAGACAACTGATTTAGGTAGCTTGAGTGTTTTTTCAAAATGGTTTCAGTGATCATTGTATTCCTGTCGTTTTCTAACCATACATAATATGTCCTGAAATAATGAACAACGACTTTTCTTTAACCATGCTAAGTTACAATGACACCCTGTTATAAAATTGAATATGCTCGAATTTCGTGATTTAATGCAAAGTTGATCGTCAGTAAATTCCTTTTATATAAAACTTTTTTCCATTAAGTTCCTTACAATGCGAAAACTTTTACTTTTTGTTAGTTTTTATGCAGGCATTACTAACTTGTCCACTAAAAGAGCAGCATTCGCTTGTTAGTGCGGTCATCAGAGACAGTAGGTCCGTGGGCGCTCACTTAAGGGGTAGTTCTTGAGTCTTGTCGGGCGTAACGAGATCCAGAATTGTTAGACCGCGGGGAAATTCCCCCTGTCGTCCGTCATCTAGTTAACTTTACTAACTTGGTTAAATTCTCTCGGTTAAAGATATCTAATAAAGCTAAGGATAATGTAGTTTCTACTTTTGTTAATTACTGTTACAAAACTTTGCATTTCATTTTAACGACATAAAACGTTTCAGTCTATGTTATCAATTTTATGCCATTTTTTACTCCGTAACATTTGCTTCACGATTAACAGTTGGCAATAATTATGGCTAAATTACAGCTATCAAAGGACCACGTAAATCAATAATTCGTTATTTTACAGTTTTAACATCAGCTTTAATAGAATTGCTATTACTTTACTTGCTTTTTTATTGGACGTATGTAGTCATTAGTGTACATGGTTCTTAAACAAGAACCACTAAACGTTAAGTAGTTAATGCTCGGCAAGTTTCTTTGTGGCACTAATATAAGAACAAATTTTTTATGTAATATTTGGAAGTTTTTATGACAAGCAAATATGCTTTTAAGATATATGAATTATTATTTGGTACTTTCACATAACATATTTATAAAGCACTCAAAAACATATGAGAAGTAACGTGGTCTATCTGAATAATTCTTGGAGAATTAGGACACATTTTTTATTACTCATCAGTTAATTTTTTGATTTACATCTTACAATAATAAATAATTAGTTTTATTATGGTTGTAACTTTATTTCTTATTTAATTGTAATAATTATGTAATTTTCAATATTTCTACTGTATCATGTCTCTAGGCTTTACTGAGTAATCGTTTTAGGAAGAGGTAATCTCAATGTAAGTACATAGTAATGATAAACAGATTTTAAGTGGCGTCCATGCACTGTTAAACATTCAAGTTTTGTCTTCCTGATATGTGGTTTTTGTATATAAATAATTTCCCCCTGCCAGTGCCATTGAATCTCCACATTGAGTTGTGTTTGTCAAAGCACAACTATCGCAACTGAAGTTGATAAAACACTAGATTGTGGTGCAGCATAGGGTTAGTTTGAAGATTAGTATGTAATAAAAAAGTCTTAAAATTGTGACAGTTACATCTTCTTGATAGGATACTTTTACTGTATGTTCTTCGTACTAACAAAGTTTTATTATTCAAAATTTCGTAGATCATTCGCTTATCTGGCAACGATGTTCATCGCCTCTAACGTCAAATTTTAATGTATAGTAGACAATTATTTAAAATTATATAAGTATAATCTACTACCAGCTTTGTGGTGTTAAATCCTGTTAGTTGTTTGCATCGACTCAATCTGGATCATTTAAATTAGGAACGGTTACTAATCGTGTTTCCATTTTTTGAATGTCCTTAGGTATTTCTTTAATGGGAAGAATTTGTCAGTGGCTCGACCCATCCTCTCTTTTTGGAACGATGACGAATGTCATTGAAATTAATGGATTGAATGTCATCTGCGTTGAAGAGTTTTCTCTGCCAGATTTTAATTTTCTTTGATTGTCTCTTTTAAGCGACTTATGTTAATTAATTCCATCCGGCTTATTTGATAAAATTAGAGCGTTTCAGGTAACTAATATATTTGTTGATATGTTTTTTCTTCTTGTTCTACAGTTATATTTTATTTTCAATGTATAGGTATGTACAGTATTGACTTGGTGATGTTATGTGTAACTGCTCATTTGCTATTCAGTATCTGCACAGACTATTTCGGCTCTGTTAAGCCATTAACATACGAGACGCTTCAATTTAATAAAGAACTAAGATACAGAACCAAGCTAAATAGTTAACATATAGTATTTTAGCGTAGTCCATAACAGATCCTGCTAGAGTCCTGCTAATTGTGTACACTAATAATAATATTATTATTTTAAAATTGAGCAGAAATTGATAATAATTAACACAGATATTTTACATTAGTGAAGCCGTTTGAATTCGGAATAAATAAGCTGTTATGTTATAAAAATCGAAAACATGCAAGATATTTTGATACCAACATAATACATAACAGCAGGAAATTTAAAGTTCTGGTAATTTATAGAGCTGAATTTCTAACATTTAGTGCGATTAGTAACTGTTAAAAAAAATTTGAAAAATTGGTTCTATAGGTAATGTAACTTATATGACTGTACTAAAGTAGTTTTGCAATTTTAAAAGTGCTTTAAAATAATCGCTTCAGAGCTTTTCGTAGTGCTTACTATTGCTATGCTTACTTGAAAGTGTTCAGTCAGTAATTGCGTCCTACTTAAAAGTTTTCATTTTTTGTGCCAACTATGAAAGGAATGGCTTCAACTAAAACTAATAATTTAAATATTCCTAAAGGAATATTATAAAGTGTATAAATTTTAAAGCATTGAAATTTTTATTCTCAGTCGTATATTAATTCTTACTTTAGCAAACCGAAAGCAAGCACAACTTACCCTTATTTTTATGGCCTCGATTTGTCGCTGTGGTTTTTATTATCCTCCACTATTGATAAAATATGCACTTGAAAAGCATGAAAACCAGGTCAATTGCTGAAGTTGTAAAAGTAAACTGTTGTAACTGAAAATCATAGTCAAGATATTTTAAAATAAAAATATTACATCATTCGAAAGCTCAATAATTATATAAAATTGTTGTGCATTGTTATAATATTATTAAGTGTTCTATAAAATATAAAATAGCGAATTATAGAACATAGTTGGTATATTAAAATTATTTTTAGAAAATTTCTGCTAAAATTATATTAATTTGAATTTATCACGATATTTTAAATAGCGCTGCAATATTTGTATTATATTTATTATTCAACTATTAAAATAATGGTGGCAATTTTCACAGTTTATTTTCAGTGTTTATATTTCAATATTTTATAGGTACAGAATGGTAATTTTTAATGCACTTTATTTAAATGTCATTAGCCAGTATACTCTTTTTCAATTTATGCACATATGGAAATATTGAATCACACAAATTTGTTTTGCATTTATTGGAAAACTTTAAGAAAATCGTTTGAACGTGTTAATTTAATAATTTATCACAAAAACGATAGAAAATATTGGCATATCGAGTATATTTGAAGTAGTAACCGTTCCGTTACTGTTTAAAGCACCAATTTGATAATTGTATAAAAAAAGGACAATTTTCTATTCAAGAATCTGCCAGTAAAACAATTGGGTACTTACATAAAAACAAATTAGTATGAAGTTATAGAAAAATTAATTCATCGAATGGCTTTGACCCTTTGCCATTCTCTTATTTTTTTGTACAACTCAATTCTGGGTTTTTACAGTGTATTTACTGTTTCCATCTCTTCCTTGCCTGTGCCCATTGATATTGAAAATGTGTGACGGACACAGAGAACCTAGAGCTTAACGTGGATTCTGAACCACGAGAATTTAACAACGTAAATTCTAGACCAGCGAAATATTAAAGGCTATTTAGTTGTTCTGTATAATGGTACCCCACAGGATTTGAACACGTGGATATTGGCACAAGAAGCTAATACGCTAACCTGTCAGCCATTTACATCTAATGAGCTAATAGATACCAAATTTAAATCAAGAGCAGATTTAACGATGTTATAGTACCAAATCAACCGATTTACAAGTTAAACTTGGTCAACTGTTAAGATGAATATTATTTATTGATTTGTTTGTAAAATAAAGTATTTATAAGTACCTACATTACCTTAGTAATCTATATTACACCTTTTTTCACCGGAAAAATATTCTTATAGATATAAGAAACTTGATAAATTCTATAATGAGAAATGTATTCAATATACCTACTCAAGTAACTTCTGTATAAAATTTTTTGTAAAAATTCTATTTCAAATTTGGTAGACCATTAACAATAATTTAGCTCATATTTTTTTCAAGTACAGAATTCAAAATAATTTCTTTTGAGAAAGTATAAATTGTGACTTGTATATAAAATATTTGCATAGGAGCATTCACTGGGGAATTAAAGTTTATTGTGTATTATTCAATTATTGTTTTGAATAATACACTTCTTTTCTGAAGAAAGAAGTGTATTATTCAAAACAATAATTTTTCTGAAAAAAATGCAATCTTCTCAAAATTAATAATGATCCCGACAAACATTTTGTAATTCTTGCTGGAAGGATTAAATAAAATGCTTGAATAAGATTACCCAAATTTTGAATTTTATTTGAGTACCTAATTAAAAGTATAACGATAAGTTGAGTTTTGCAAAGTTTTCATAATATTCTTTCAAAATTAAATTTTTATAAAAATTATAAAGCATTTTATATTACCAAGTCGTTTACACCTCATGTATTTAAGCTACGAAAATGAGATAATTTAGCAATAGGATTAAAACGATCCCTTTAGAAGATCTAGATAAGACGGTACCTTCATCCATTTGAGTTATAAATAAGAGCATAAAATATTTAATGTTTTCAAGTTTATGATTATGACAGATCTTTAATCTAAGAAGTACCTTAAAAGAGATATCAATTTAAAACTAAATCAACCCTAAAAATTTTTTCCCATGGAACAATAATTTCAATTCAAGGAGATCTAATTAATTATTATCATTTATCAGTAAGTATACCCTTTAACATAATCGAAATTTTAGTTCACACTTGAAAATATTTCTCTGCAAATTATTTTTTCGGGTCATAAAAAGACAATTTTCATGTCCTTGGTAGCCAGAGCTTCGAAACAGTTTCAACCAATTGTAATTGTTCGTTCATTAAAACTTCAGTCAGTCGAAATAAATACTTAATATTATAATATGCATTTGTAGAATTATATTTACTACAAGTGGAAGGTTTTGGAGGAAATTGTTAAATATAAATTAAATTAAATTTTGCGGTAACTCAGTGGTAGAGCTTAACTTTTGAGGTGTAAGTTCCTGGTTTGATTTCGCGTAAAACTATGTTACAAAATTAAAAATAAATGCTACATCCAACCACACACAATATTCAACAACTCAGTGTGACCAATCATGAGATTTAAACACCTAAACCATGATCTCGCATTTTTTATTTGGAGCTAACGCACTGTTAAACTCTAAGCTCTCCGAAAGTAGGATTGTGGTAGAGAAGGAGGAGGCGATCCTTTGGAGTGGATGATGTAAGGCTGAAATACTAAATAATAATAAATCTAGCATCTCGTTTACACCATCAAATCATTCATAGATGTTGGAAACACAAGTACAGAAACTTAGTCCTTATTTAACATTTATTTTAAAAATAAAAACACACAAATTAAGAAACGTAACAACTTCATGAATACTGAGAAACTTACAATCAAAATGAACAAATATAGAAAATAAATAGCAAATTTAACTAAGTTTGAATTGCCTCATGAAGTTGCAAGAACGTTATAACTTCGTCAAAAGCAAAGTTCCATTCATTGATGAGAATTTTCCTAACAGCGACATTATCATTGAGGTTGAAAATTCTGTAAATAATTTAGACAACGGCATCAAATACTTTCTAAGAATTGAAATTTGTAATTATATTAACTGTAAATTCTATAATGTTTTACAATACAAATTTAGAACAATTAAACCCAAATAAGAAAATGTTGCTGTGCAATAAAATTGTGTAGTAAAATATCCTAGCTGTGATAGTGTAATTTCTGTCTAGACCTGTTTGGATATGCTATGCATTATTTGCTGCTTGATGCAAAAGTACGTAAACCATGATTTTTTCAATTTAACTAACTAAATTAATTTTATTCGTAATCTTGAAAATCTTAGCGGTTAGGAATATACTTAAAATACCAGCTAGTACAGCATTGGTTCAGCACGCAGACGGATCGAATGTTGGACGACTGAGTCGATACTAACGCCATCATGATTTAGCGTTATCCCCGAAAAATATGAAGGGTCGAGCACAAGAAGGATAAAGGCGAAGCACGGCCCAAAGAGAGCTAAGGCAGGTAGTGTACTGAGAAAAAATTACTTCCACCATACATCTCCTGCGCATCTTCTTAAGGAGAACTCATCTTGGTCCGTAAGTGAGGCATTATAAACAACTCACCAATGACCGTTTTTACTTATGTAACCAACGAAGGTACTTATATACGTTCAGGTGTTCGATGACGTAACACGAGAGTTTCCTAGCAAGAACTATTTTCAATTTTATTTATTTATTTTTTTTATTTGGAATCTTAGTATTTTACAATCTATCAAAAGACAATAAGTATGACACACTGAACTAGTGACATAGAAGGGGACTGCCCAATGGCAAGCCTCCTTTAAATTCTAACACCCGGGAGTGTTATTTCAGACAGAATCCATGTTCAGAAGCGGTGAGGCAAGTCCAATGGGTCGTGACGTTTCAGTCTCTTCGTTCGGTGGGAAGAAAGTAAGTCCACAGCGAGGGAGTTGGGATGATCTCTAACTCGATCCTGATATCTGTTGCTGAAAGATTTGATACATTCTTCAACCGTGGGCATTTGTAGATCACGGGTAATTATGTGATTTGGTACAAACCAATGAGAGTCAGCGATAGTTCTTAGAGTTTTAGCTTGGAACCGCTGTATTTTGGCGATGTTGGAGTTACTCGCAGCTCCCTAGAGCTGGATGCCATATGTCCAAATTGGTTTCATTATGAACTTGTAAATGAGCACCTTGTTTTCCAAAGATAGTCCTGAGTGGCGATTCAGCAACCACTGATGCTTTCTAAAAGAATGACCAAGTTGAAGTCTCTTGGACCAGATGTGTTTGCCCCATGTAATTCGTCTTTCCAAGTGCATACCAAGATACTTGACTTCCTCTTTTTGCGGTAGTGTATTTCCGTTCAGCTTTACCGTAGGACATGTATCTCTCCTTGTGGTGAAGGTAACATGTACCGACTTTTGGATATTGGCTTTAATGCGCCATTTTCTTAGCCATATTTCTAATTGGTCGAGATGCCTTTGTAGGTTTGCAGACGCTGTTGATACATTAGGATGAGAAGCCAGGATAGCTGTATCGTCCGCGAATGTCGCAATGAAAGTGCTTAGATTTGTTGGTAGATCAGCTGTGTAAATCAAGTATAAAAGTGGGCCCAAGATGCTACCCTGCCCAAGTAACATTTTTCCCTGCTGAAATTTAAATGTCTCTGCTAGGGCCCTAGCAAATATCTGCCAGGGGGTTATAACAGGGTTTTTTTGACAGAGCTCTTACAGATACCTGGCAGGTATTTGTAACGGATTATTTGCAGAGCCCTGAAAATTAACTCTGGTAGAGCCCTGGTAGGTCTCTGTTGAAAATAATTTGCAGGGCCCTGCAAGAAATCTGTGGCAGAGCCCTGGCAGAGTCCCTGTTACAGGTAATTTGCAAGGCCCTGCAAAAACTCTGCGGCAGAGCCCTGCCAGAGTCTCTGTTATAGGAAATTTGCAAAGCTCGTATATACCACGTGGTCTTCATAAAAATTGTCTTTTTTTACCATTTTTCAATTACTTTTAATTTTAACAATTCATTAAATTTAAATACTATATTGTACTTTTAATAGTAGATACCTACTACACAGAAAGAAATATATTCGCGTTTTCATCCACTTTAAATTATATGAATTAAAATTATGTAATTCATTTAAAGTTTTTATAATTCAATAAAAGTATTTAATTGTTTCAAACAATCAATTTAGTAAATACATCTAATTTAAAATAGGTGATAAATTATTGACACTTTAGTTAAATCAATTACAAAAATTAACCATTTCATTATAAAATTATCTTTGATTCATTTAATTAAATTTTATGAATTTTGAAAATTAAATTTTAATGATTTGTATAATATAAATAGATGTTTCTTCTAATTTTTTTGTATGATTCGTTAATTTTTTCATAACTAACGATAGATGACACGAGGGCTGCAAGTCGTATGTGATGTTAAGTGCAGTTGGTGATACAATGGTGACAAAAATAATAATTTTTTAGTAGTAGTACTACTACTACTACATAATTTTTTATAATTATATCATTATAAAAAATGAATGACCTAAAAAAACAGGTCATTGGGCGTATCGGAAAATGGCTCCCGCGCGAAATGAGTTTGACACCGCTGGCGCTGGTCTAAAGTAATTATCCAAAACATTTAATATAAATGAATGTTTTAGAGAAACAAAAATGAATGAGTCATTAAATTGTAGTATATAAATCTTTTAATGCGAATAAAGAAAACAACTAAAGTTTTTCATCGTTTCATTTATATAATTAAGTGTATCATTTAATACAATTGAATAGAATATCTAATTTTATTAATCAATTCAACTAATTTTTGTAGGTGTTTTATATATTACAATTGAATAAAACGCATACAGTATTCATCAAACCATTAAAACAAATTCAAAGATTTATCTAATTATTTCTATGATTCGTTTATTCTTTAAATATTGAAATCAGCTAATTTAAATTAAACGAATTATTTAATTTAATTAGAAGGCTAAAATACAATCAATTTCTTTAGTTGATTTTAACTAATGTTTAGATGAAATCGCAAATCTTTTCTTTCTGTGTACAGGTAGATATAAACACAATGCTTATTAAAATTTTAGCAAATCAGAATCAAGAATTTTGTTAACGATGTAAGCTTTCTTCATTCATATTGGTTAAGATTGTTAAAAGGAATATATCTTCAGAGATTTATTGAAAATTAATTAATCGATTTTTTCAAAGCAACCAACGATATGACAGAAACTTTGTCAGGGTTACAGAGACAGACAGAGACAGTTACATTGACAGTTACCCTTTATGAGTTACAAGTATAAAAAAATTCGTAAAGCGCCTCGTAATTTTGAGCCAAAAATTTAGGTCTAGTTACTATGTAACGAAGTAGGATAGCGCTATAATAAATATTGTTATGAGAGAAAGAGATAAAATAGTTTTAGTTCAGGTCATTTAGAATATTCTAGAATATTAGAAATACAAAATACAAAGGCTAATCCGCTTCGATTTTAAACGTCATTTATGTGCAATTTATAAATTTTAACAGTTTATTTATCCAATCTAAAGAAATCATAATTAAACCACGATCTAGAATTAAACAACAAAACTTTTGTTATATTATTATTATCATTTACTGATTCTGATTCACTATTACTGATTCGTTTTGATCAATATTATTTATCAAAAATTAAATTTCTCATATATACCGCACTCACAATTATTCTAGAAATTTTAAGTTAAAATCTGGTTTTTAAAACTTATTTGCCGATGGTAACCCATACTTACAAGGTCTTTATCGGCCCTAAATATTAATAAAATAAATTTTTGTCGCATTCTTTAAAAATGTTAATTTTTATTTTTAACTTCTTGCAATCCATACTGATTGTGTAATTATGTAATTGAACTAATTTAACTCTGGGGGTTTCAATTTTATTACTACATCTATATTTGCAGTTACAATTACGAATTATTGTATCATATTTTAAATTGCGATGTTTTACATCGATATAATTTCCATTTTATTAAAAAAGGTAAGTAAAATACGTTGATTCTCAGCGGTTCACTCATTATTATACACAAAAGTGTTACCATCATATTACCAGTAATTTCAAAATAATTTATAAGTAGGGTCCGTAGGTAAATGGTAAGAAGGAGAGGCTACGAAGCAGTCATGGATGTAGGTACAGGTTCGAATCTGGATTGTAACAAAAATTTTTAAATTTAAATATTATTTTCAGGATAGGTAACAACATCGACAGAATGGAGTTCAACCAATAATACAGAATATTAATTAAATTAGAATATATTAATAGTTAATAGATATAATTAAATGTAACCATGTAAATAAAATTGAAACCCCTAGAGTTAAATTAGTTCGATGCGATGTAATAACACAATCAATGGATTGCAAGAATCTAAAAATAAAAATTAATTTTTCTAAAAAAATGTGACATAAATTTATTTTATTAGAATTTAATGTTTTTTTATACCTGTCTCTGTCTGTCTCTGTAACAGGGACAGACAGAGCCCTGCCAGAGTCTCTGTCACAGAGACTCTGGCAGAGTGCCTGACAGAGCTCTTGCAGAGTCTCTGACAGGGTACCTAACAGATACCCTGTTAGGATTTGCGACAAATTTTCTGCAGAGGGTTTGCAGGGTCCATTTTCTCTGTCTCATATTATGTGACAGAGCCCTGTTACAATCCGATTACAGAGACAGTGCCCTGCGAAATTTCTCTGCCAGAGCCCTAGCAGATATCTAGCAGGGGGAAAATGTTACTTGGGTGTGGGACTCCAGAGTTGACCGGAAAAAGTGAAGATACCTAATCTTGATATTTCACAAAGAAATGTCGATTTTGTAGATAGGATTTCAACACCAGATAGAAGTTGTGAGGAATATATGATTTAATTTTGAACAATAGGCCAGAGTGCCACACCTTGTCAAAAGCTTGTGATACATCAAGAAATGCTGCTGAACAGTATCTCTTGGACTCTAAGTCTTGCCTGATTTTAGCAGCAATTCTATGAATCTGCTCAATTGTGGAATGCTGATGTCGGATTAGTTTTTATTAGTTTTCATCGTATGAATGATTTTATGATTTGATGGCATCTTGAAATTTTTGGCAGCCATTAATATTTTGTATTGATTGAAATAATTTCATACCGTTAGCGTGCAGAAGTATGACATTATTATTTAATCGTATCAGGGATATCACAAATAATTATCAAAATTATCAGTGGGCTGAGATTATAACTTTAAGGTACGCCTAAAATAGTTATCAAGGACTATAGATGAACCCAAAGTAACATTGCTAGCTTCGAATGGAAAATTTATACCAAAAATAGAAAAATATGTAAAGACTTAGCTTCGTGCAACTCAGTAAATAATTAGTTGAACAAGGAATATGTTATTTGCACTAAATAATAATTATGTGCGGATAAATGATGATTCGTGTTGCTAATGTTTTTGAAATAAATAAAAACTTCTTATCTATATGGCAATCAAATTACATCTGTAAAAATATAATACAATGTCGTAACTGCCAGACAATAAATTTGCAAGTTTGCCAAAAATGCACAAAATAAAAAGGATTGATAATTTAAGTTTAAAACATCAGTATTGAAGAAACTGTGAGCAGCAATTGTTACTTTACGAACTAGTGGCTGGCTAGTAAGAGTGGGGTAGTTGTGAATTCCCAATTGAAGTTTAAGTAGATGTATCAAGTTTAACATATCGTAGAGAGGATAGAACAACAACAATGTTGTAATCGGTTATAGTAAGTTCCAAGGACTAGTAAGTCCTAGGAAACAGTAACCATCTTCCTTTCGTTGAGCATCTGATTCAAGACTGACGGTTAAATCTGATGCTGACGTGTTTAAGGTTTACATAAGATTACAACATGTAACATTACAAAACCACCGCACGAATACTGTACATTAATAATAGTGAATCTTAGTAAGACGTAAATGTTGCAATGTACCAAAATATTTGAATTTATTTCGTCAAATTTTGTCCTGATTAATATTAAAAAGATGATAAGATAGATATAATCTAAATTTTGAATTAATTCTTCACTACTAAAATTGTAATACAAATGTATGGTATAAAAGAGCTAGACGTAATATAGTTTGGAATTCTCATACATTGAGTAATTTCTACCTTTGACACATTGAAAATTAATGGTCATTAACTTTTTTCAATCAGATATTTCCAACAAATTTAGATAGTTGAAATAATAGTAGTTGAATATTAGCCATATTTGTATCCAATTCGCAAAATTCCTTCTGAAAGGATCCTAAATGATCATTAGCTTGGAAGCGTGTCGAAGGTACCTATAACGTGCTATTATTATTATAATTTATTAGCATTAAACCCGGAAGTGAAACAAATTTGTAGAGCAATCAAAGTACCTACATTTAGCTGATCACTTGGAATTTTAATTTATAAATCATAATAACCTGTCAACTACATGTTACTGTAAAGTAAATTTCAATTAATATTGTTATCGATTAAATTGTGGTAGTTGACAACTTGATATTGCATTGCTTTCGTCAAGATTTATGAAATGTTTCGTAAATATTTAAATGGAAGTAAATGGTTCCTACAAAATTAGTTCACTATAATGAAAGCGCAATTTTAGATAAGTTTGAAATCCATATCTACATAATATACACCCATGTGTATCAGATATCCATCAGAAACCTTAGGAATTACATTATTGTAAAATTATATCTTAATGTAGTTTTAAAAATTAATAAATTTATTGTTTTATGACATGACTTATTTTTTATGTCTTTCTGGGTTATTATTTTAAAACAAAAAAGTTATGAACATGCCATGTATCACGTTTTTGAGTGGAGGGTTAGTTTTGATCAAACAAAATTTAGCTGTCATTTTCAATTATCAAGTTGAGTACTAATATCGGGATTTTATGAAATTTAAAAATATTTAGAAACTTTTTGTGTTCTGAAAATCAAATTTTTGGTGTAAATATTTGTGAAGGATTCAATAACGAATATTTTAAAATAATTTCTTTCTATAGTTTGTTTATTTTTTTTAATTATAAACCATAATTTTTTGGTGGAGTTAACCAAATTGAGAATTGACGTTATCTTTATCATAACGTTATCTTAACAGCTTATAAAAGAATTCGCGTAACAGTAACTTAACATTGTGAATGATTCAGTTCTCTCCATCTCCTGTAAATTTAAACAAAATGGAGTTATGCAGTTCTCAGATTAATCCGCCCATATATTTATTTTATGCTCTATTTTGACTACTGATGAAATAATCACTTTTACAGTTATTTTAAAAATTGTCTTCATCGTTTAACCTTTAACGCACTTCAAAATTTATTATAGATTTATGCCCGTATTCATAAAGAAACGTATAACGAACGATTACGTAACGGATCGTTTAAGTAACAAATTTTTAACTTTAATCGTTTAATTTCACTTTTAAATAAACCTTTCGTGACATTGTATTAAAGGACTGTTATTTTTATTACGACCCAAAGAGCTCTTGTTATTATTAAGCTCGATTACGAAATAAAATATGACTATTTAACGGTTCGTAACGCTTAACAGACCGTTCAATCAGTTACAAACGTTTGTGAATACGGGCATAAATATTTCACCAAAATCAGTGCATCCTATTTAAACGATGGAAAAAAATATGTTCTATGAATCGGTTGTTGAGGCATAGAAAAAATCACAATAATTATTGATAGAAAAAGGCTACAAGAATATAGAAATGGGTAAAGCTCAGAATTTAAGGTATTCAGAGAGAAACAATACAACAAAATCAACAGTACTACGCTGGCAATGTTATTTGTGAAATTATTTTCACTCTACCCTCAATGAAGCCGAAGGCCCAATAACTATGGCTTTCACGGGTTGTTGTGACCCTCTAACGACTACTTAAATGTAACTCTCAACTATAATATATATTATATACTACAATTTTATATTTCATCCTTTCGTTATTTAAGTAATAAACAAATATTTCCATTGTTGAAGTGAGTAGAAATGAAATCCTTGCAATACAAACCCAACAAAAAATTTTTATATTAAATATAACATTATACAATTTCTCTTACTATGCCGGCAATTGTAAGTAATTAAATGAATTCGACTGTGCTGTTAATACGTACACAAACGTTGAAACTGGAGTTTATAAGCAAAATTGTATTCTGTAAAGAATTTTTTCAATTATTTATTCGAGTTTCGCAAGAAGTTATGACTTTTACTGAAATCTTGAAATAATACAAGGAATTTTTTAATAAGAAGCAGACATGAGTTGCTCTAAGTTGTTTCATTTTAATTTCTAACAAAAATAAACAGGTACAAAAAGAAAATCTATAGTAAAAATAAGGTGTGGAACAAGAAAATTGCAGAATTAAGTTGTTATTTTATTGTTATTGCAAAGAGTCAATGATCATTATCAGTGACTTAGAAGTCAAGTTAGTGGTAATAATATAAAGGGCCTTAATAAAGAGAGTTAGAGAAATCCTAGAAATCAGGCAGGCTTCTAATTTAATTAGGTCCAGTTAAGTCAATATATTGTAAAACTGTAAGAACAGAAAAATAAAGTTGAAAAACATAAAGTTAAGTGGTAACATTAATTATTGAATTTATATTTTAAATGTAATATCCTGTTTTGATTCCAATCGATAAATTTCAATTTTGAACAACTTTTTTTGCCAAATTTACTAATAAACTCTTTTTAAACCCTAAAATATTTCGGTTTTAATATTGA
Organism: Rhagonycha lutea; assembly: GCA_958510855.1. NCBI lineage: Eukaryota > Metazoa > Arthropoda > Insecta > Coleoptera > Cantharidae > Rhagonycha > Rhagonycha lutea. Next base: position 11,408,539 of record OY294040.1, on the reverse strand, counting down.
TAATATCCATCATAAACCATTCATTGTTTATCTAAAAAATGAGTGTTTTCCTTTTTTCGAGGTAACAACCCAAAATAATATAAAATTTGTAACATCCACACATTCAGTAAATTGTGAAAACTATTTTGTTTTAATTACGCTATTAAATTTAATAAAACAACGAAAGTTCTATCACTTAACAAGAAAAGGGCAATAATGTGGTTGTCACTAGGTGGCTCTATTAAATAAAGCCGTTTAAGGTCACAAGATTAGTTCTGTTGACATGCTATCCATCTTCAAAGAATTATCTTCATGTGTATGCTTCCATTCCCATGTTAAACAGTTATTTATACAATTTTACATATCATTTTAAAATTTAATAATATCATTTTTTATCAGGTGGAAAGGTTTTGTTCCATGTTAGGAAAAACTTCTCAATTTTCTTTTATTATTGAAATTATGAAATGCAAAACTTAAATAAATTTTGTTTACAAGAATAATTCTTTCCTTACAGTTAAAATTCTAACGTTTTAGCGGTTAGTTAAGTTTTTGTTAAATTCATACTTAATTATTAACGTATTTATTATTTACTTTAATTCATATAACTAATTTCATCAAAGCTGTGACAAAAAACTAAAAATATTAATTAATTTTAAATTTATTTAAATTACATTTGATATCCCCAAAAATAGTTTTTTTATATCTAAAACTGCAAATAAGATCGAAAAATGTCTTTCGCTAAGGTTTATTTGAATTTTATGAATATATTTTGCTTGGTTTTCATTTGAAGCTGATTATGAACAGCTGTGTCTATTGAAACCTTTTGGAAGTAATGTTATAAATTAATGTTAGAAATGTGTAAATTACAAAAATAAGTTTACCAATGTACAACTTTTGACGCATTTTATAAATTGTTTTTGTTCAATTTCAACAAGAGTTGATTAAAACAGCTGTAGCCAATCTCTTTTTTTTTAATTAGATATGAAGATCAAAAAGAAAGTAGTAATTTGTTTCATATCATTTTGAACATTTCTATATTTATGAGAAGTTTCGTACTACTGAATACGCTTACTTTAATGTTCTGTAGTATGGCACGTGCCAGTGACAAGCAAGTTATTACAATTTTGATTTAAACTCACGATTGTAAACCATGTTACCGTTATACTGTTTGAGAATATAACTATAAATCCCTGCTGTTACCATTCTACTATAGAATATTTTATGGCACTCAATCAATTAAGTATATTATTTTGTGATCAAATCTAATATACTTAAAATCTTAGTAAACACAAAAAATGTAAACCAGTTAAATTCTTAGACATCGAAACCATCATTAAAATTGTTCCCAAATGCACATATCGCCATTTTAATTCATAATGTCACGCCGCCGCGCCGTGAAATTATATTGAAATATTGAATTGGAATTGCATGTGTGTCGATTTCAGTATTACGATTAATAATTTCTATTGTTAACCATATATGGGTTGGTAAAACTGCCACAGATTTATTAATAGCATAATTGCAGCTGTATACAGATTAATTGAGACGATCAGGAAAGCTAAATACCCAGTTCAGTAAATCCGGATGAAGTAAGAACTTTACAGTAAGTTCCCTATGTCTGTAGTGTACGAAATACCTTCGAATATGCTGTCGTGTTTCGCCGGTATGCCCCCCCCCCGTTGGTTCGGGAAATGAAACTCACCGTACTCGCGTAACACTCCAACTATAGAAACTACGGAAAAGTTTCGGGTCGGTTCGCATTAATTGAAACTACACATCTGCAGTTTGCAAGTCCCAGAAAGTCAATCAAGAAGTCGTCAGGATATGACAGAATTTTATTAAATTGAATATAAATGAGAAGAGCAATTCTCGAATCTAACGACACAAGCGTCTGATGATAATTGTTCAATGTGCAATCTCAAGCAAACAGTAATATTTAATTTGCAACTGTAATCTGTACGTTTGCTTGGTATTGTTATAGTGTTAATCATGTGTAAAGTAATCAAAAAAGTACAAATTTTGTTATTAACAAGTAAATCTTTATGCAACTCACACATTTGCTTTATTTCGTTGCCCAGTGTAGTCCAAAATGGTCATCCAATGTCGATTATAACAACTTTGTGGATTCTCGTGCAATTTACGGAAGCCTCTTGAACAGGTGGTGAAAACTAACCTCAAAACTTGCAATCTCGAATGAATCCTAGAAATTTGCGGACATTCATTCATCCAAATAATTAACAATAATCTTCCACTGTCCAGGAATCATCAACTGAGAGTAAAATATTCAGATTAACTAATTTTACCAGCGTGCGGGAACGAAATTTCGTTAAGGGTCAAAATAGTCTAACTTCCAGCAAAAACGTCCAATTTGGCTTCTTTTTATATCTGAAAATCACCAAACACTTGCACTCAATTTGTGCCACCGTTTTTATAGCCACAAAACCTCGAAAACTAACATTTTTGGATAATTTTGTGCAAGACACAAAAATGTCATACTTGTCTTGCACACAGCTGGCCCGTCTCTCTGCACAACTCCACTCGTCGGCTTAAAAGTTTTCATACCTCGAAATCTACGTAAAAATTAACGTACCAAAATTCTGTACATATTTTTATCGAAGTAAGTTTCCTTTAATCTCCCGCTAAATATTCAAAATTCACCTAAATTTTCATTTTCGTTTTCAGATTCAAAACACACCAAGGCGTATCACAAAAATTTCATCCAAACGCCACTGTATCACAAATCATGAAAATTATGTTAAAGGATGTGTTTAACAAAATACCATACTTGATTCTTTAAAAATTGCTCTCTTCTCTTCGGGTTAGGAATCTGACAAGTTTAAGTTTACACAAATTTTATCTGGACCTTAGGATCAACTTTCTGATACAACAATATGGTCACTAATAGACAAATATAAATCATTAGTTAATTTTAACGGCTCGTTAAAAGCTTTATAAAATAGGGGAAAAATTAATGTTCTCATAGCCGATTAGACAAAACTGATGAAATAGTAGTACAAAGTCGCTCAAAAGTCATTATTCGATTTCCCAAAGTTGTAACTTTGTAAATAAAAAGAATTGGTTCTATTTGTTGATTAGAACCTTCTCAAAACTTCTCAAACTCTACATCTTGTCGGATGTTTTCCCGTGACTTCAAGAAACTTCAAAATACGAAATCTGGAACTGTAAAATTGGAAAATCTTACAGGCCATTGCAAATCTCTATAATGAAAGATTAAGCAGCCGGCACGACATACGCCTGCTTCATAATGTCCAGTGTTGAGAAGTATGGAGATCCAAGGTTTATCTACTTGTAAAATAAACATAGAATCTCCTCCAGCAATAATATACGGATATAGGAATCGCAAGATTTTGGATACGCACAATAGAAACAAAATAAATTGTCGGTCGACGTTTCGGCTGTATTTACTAATAGCCATCCTCAGGACAAAAAGAGGAAAAAAATTATCAAGTGTCACTCTCACTTAACAATTACAGATGGAATGCATTTCGGCGTAAAATAAATATAGATGGAAATATTGGCAAATTGGGCAACACTTTCAACCAAGTCATCGTAATAAAATTTAAAATGTAAAAACATGAAATTAATTAACTGGGCCAAGCTATCGGCATTCACATAACCTAAATAAATTATATATATGTGGAGTATGACTCTTGCGCCACCCTGTATAACATATTTTTTTTTACATTTTAAATTGGCAATAATAAAATTTTAGTAAATTAATATGTAAGTACAAATTTTCATTAAATTTTTAAATTGTGTTGGTAGTAACTAAAAGGAACGAACACATGGTAATAAAATATTTAGTAAATAGTTGCAGTAAAAGTTTGTGAAATACAAAAATATGACTGATTCAGAAGAACTCAAGAAGAAAGCTTTAAAAATTGTATGTTTTCTACTCGCAGGAAAACTTCAAGAGGACACTTTTTTGCGTTGTTTAAATCATATAGATCAGGCGTATTACGATGACGTTGTTGAAGAAAGGGTAATAAATAAGATGTGTGGATATTCACTATGTGATAAAGAATTAATAAACTCAAAACGTATCAATAAAAACTTTTTTATTGACTGCAGAAGCAACAGATGTGTTGATATTACGGAACGGAAGAAATTTTGCAGCAATTTTTGCTGTGCAGCAAGTAAACATATAAAAGGGCAAATAAAAACTGATTTATGTAGCGGATCAGTGTTGGATACACCTGCGTTTAATTTATTGGTAGAAAATCCACGAAAAGTTTACGAAGAACAACAGATATTAAATGGAACAGAATCAAACTCAAATTTCAAAATCTCTTTCGATAAAACTCTTTCTTCCACAACAGGAAAGACCAAGGAAAGCAAACAAGATAAAACATTCCAAACGGAAGTTCCGTTAGATAAATTGAAACCCACGAAGAATCCTCCTCCTAGATTAACTAAGAAATATAAAATGCATGAAAACGTTATGCCAACAATTCAAGAATGTCATAATGAAAACGAACCGAAATTGAACTTATCAGCAATACCAAAAGCATCTCAATTCATAGACCAACTTGTGAAATTTAAAAAAGCTGATCTCATAAAAACTGCTGACAGAGGTAACCAAAAAGAAATTATCGATGATATGGAGTACACCAAATTTAATATTGGCCATATCAGAACAGAGATTGAAAGTCAACAAGAAAAGGATGAAATGGAGATATATCTCAATACTATCGAGAAATGTATATTTGAATGGGTTACAATTAAAACCTACAGGTTTTTATATGGAGAAGACAATATTGAAGAAAAATTTAAACACTTGCAATTATTAGAAAATGATAAGTCAAAATTGAATGAAGGTATACTGGATAAAAATAAGTCAAACACATTGTCATCCGAGAATAGTCAACAGATGAATATCTCTAATGCATTCAGTACCCAAGTGCAATACTTTCTAGAAGGAGGAGAGGAAAGCGTAAATGAATACAATACTGATTACAATCTCGAAACATCGGAAGAAATAATATTTACCACAACTACAAATTCAGTAGTACAACGAAAGCGCTACGAAATTTTCGAAAAAGTACTTTATGTAGATAAATCATTAAGTTCGTTGGGAATATTTTCAGAAAATGTCATAAAAGATTTAAAATCGTTGGTGAATACATTTGATTTACAAAGTCATCATGTAACATTTGGACCTATTGAATTTAAAATTATCAGGGTTTTACTGTTAAAAATATTATGTATCCGTTGTGCCGAGTTAAAAAAAAAATTAGAGGGCGACGTCTTTCGTAGGTACGTAAAGCTTATATGCGACGAAGAAGATCTGAATAGATTACTTAAAAATGTGCAGAATGTAAATTTGTTTTTAAAAAATTCCAAACAGATATAATTGTAATTTCTTATTGATTAACGATTATTTAATGGAGGTAAATAAATTAGCATTACATTTTACTATGCTTGTCATTTTTAAGGCAATTAATTTTTTTTTTAATAAATTTTTTTTCTGTTTCCATTTTAAATTAAATTAAATGTTGACAACTTTTTAAATAATATTTATTTCAATAAAGTAATTGTTCTAATTAAAATTTATTTTCCTTAGAAAATCAACATTAATTTAAAATGCTTGTTCAAAGAAAAGGTCGGTTCATGTTAAGCTAAAATTGGAAGATTAGAAATCTTACTACCTTTGAATTTCAACGAAAAACAATTCATCGACTGGCTATTAAAATGTGATGCAAAAGTGTCAAAGAGTAACTTTCTATCAAAGCTTTAGATAAGAACTATAAATATTTAACAGTGACAGCAAACTTTCTATATAATAATATATTTAATATTGAATGGTTCTACAATTTTACTACAATAGAAAGCAATTCAGTTTACCCATAATAATTATGCATTTATAAAACTTCTCAACAAGTTAAATTTTAAATGAAAGGGCGGATTTACTTCAAATGTAATAAAATATGCGAAAGTTGGTGGTAGGTAAGTAACCTCAGCTCGGTTTTTTAAAATTTCCACTGTCAAGAATCATTAAAAACGGTACAAAAAGCTATTATAAAACAAAATATTTGCGAACCATTGTAAATAGGGCTCTAAAAAGTCAAATTTTCAAAATTTGTATTGTCCGATGCAGTCTTACGAGTTAGAAACGGTTTAGAACATTCCATTGGCTGCCGAAACCCCGCCTCTAACATATCCCACCAAAAGCTTATATAAGGTGTGTACTTCATAAAATGCTCTCAGTACATACTGGCGATCACAACAATGTGTCGTGTGTTGAGCGTTAAAAAACAGTTCTTTTTAGGGCCAAAAATACTTAGAAAGGGTTACGGTTTTAACGACGTTGAATCTCGCTTTTTTTTTGAAACTCTGGCGGGGGTGGTTGTGTTGCCGAAATGGGCCTTTCGCGCGCTACGCTGCGCTCCGCACGCTACAGACCCATTTTTCGGCAACACTGATCTCATTAAAAACATCCCTCTAGGGTGATCCAACTCGGCACATTGTGCTATTAGCAAGGGGTAAATCTCGCTTTTGTTATGCATCTCTGGCGGGTGTGTTTGTGTTGCCGAAATGGGCCTTTCGCGCGCTACGCTGCGCTCCGCACGCTACAGACCCATTTTTCGGCAACACTAAACTCATTAAAAACATCCCCCGAGGGTGATCCAACTCGGCAAATTGTGCTATTAGCAAGGGGTGAATCTCGCTTTTTTTTGCTGCAAATTTAAGCCAAAAATACGTTGAAAATGTGAATTTACCTCGACATTAACTGTACGATGAATTTTCCCGTGTTTTTTAGTCAAAAATACCCCTAAAAAGTGAAATTATGTCGATGTTAACTGCGCGACGGACTAGGTACTACTGGGTGCGTAAGCGAGCTCCGGTTTTTGCACGTGTTAGAGTAACTCACACCACACGGACTGACGACAGAATGACTGTGACGTTTGAAAATCGAGTTAAAATTGGCAACTTTAAAATCGATTATTGGCCAAACTAATCGATATACGACTTTCATCCTCACCTTAATCGCTTCGTCTATATTTTTTCTATCTAAATCCGTCGAGTTTTTTTTAATAAATTTAATATTCTCGAGCTGAGCCTACTTACCTGCTACCGAAGCAAGTGGTATAATTATAAACAAAAAATATTATAGCAGATACTACGGCGTCGGCGCCGCGCCGACGCGTCGCATTGCCTGATTGTAATTCTACGTAAACTTCTCTAAGCGTCAAGAAACTCGTCGCCTCGTATCGCGTCGTTTCGCGTAAGTGTGCGAGAAACTTTAAATGTGAATTAAATGATAAACTTGTTACTTTGTTTGCGTCATTATGTATATTTTAAATATATCTTGTAATTTCAATACTGTCATACAGCTAAAAATTGCTTGTTATGTTAAAAACTGGGTGAAGAAAAGTTGATTTTTGAACAATTTTCTCAATTTCCCATCGCGCAGATAATCATTTTTCGACCCAATAAAATTTTTTAGTTAAAAAGGTTAACAGATACATTGCTAGAAAGTTTTTGATTACATTTAAAATTTAAACCACAGATCAACGCAGAATATTGTGGTAGTCATTATTATTATTATAATATTATGTAGTACTACAACTTTTTGTTTATTTTGCATTACATAGCTTTAAATGAATAAAATTCGGTTACTAATTAGATTGTTACCAATTTAAGATCTATTGTTACAAAATAATAATTAATAATATTTTGCCATACTTCTTGTGCATTTATTTTTGTAAATAATTATTAGTTTGAATATGCCATTCTTAAGTAAACCTCAACAGCTGCTTAGGAACGATATGACCCTCTTCAAGATTTAATCTATAATTATCAACGTTAATTATTTGGCACTTATGCCTCACTACAACATTATAATATAAATTAAAATAATTTTTAATGATTAGCATAATATCCTCTAACTGTCTAACTGATAAAAACTTGAGTGTCAGTTCCTTATTATGTAGTAGTGCACCCATATTAAATCAAAATATTATTAAAAATAGTAAAATTACGAACTAATTAAAAATTACCAAAATAATTTTAATTTCCATTTTTATATCATTTAAATTTCGAATTAACTCAAGTTACTATTGCTTTGTCCAATAAGAGGATTAAATAATGTGGAAGATTTACATCGCAAATTTATGTATGAAAAATGTCTAAATTTGTAAATTTAAATTATTAATTATTTCACTAATTAAACACTGACTGACAATATTTTAAATAGAAAAATTTTTTCTGGAATTAATTTTCTACAGTAGCTTCATGCTTTCTTGAATGTACATATATCTACCGATCTCTAGCGATTTGTTATACGGTTGTTTAGAAGTATTATTTATTATTTGGATCTATTAAATATGAAACCTACCGTGATAATTACTTGGGCTTACGTTTAATTTAATAAAATAATACTAAAACTAAAATTGTCTTTCGATTAAAATTATTGTTATTATACCTTACATTATGATGTGGCTGTCCCACAAATTCAGAAGCAAATTGCTTTCAAGCTTTATCCAATTTAGGATCACTCCTACAATAAATTATATTTCGAATTTGGAATAACTATTTTAACCATAAATGTATTGCATTTTTAATTAAAATAGAATACAAATGAGTTTTACAAAGAATTTCTCGTTCAACTTCGTTCAAATCAAATGTCAACCTCCAACGAAGTTGGAAATGTTCGGGCAAAATTTCAGATTCCACGTAGTCAAAATTTTAAAAACTTGGTTTATATTTTCAGATTTTATATTATCATATCATTTATCTTTAACACATTTAAGATAAAAAAAACTCAAAGTTAAGTTCGCGTACGGATTTTCAAAGAAAATTTTGTATTGATTGAGACTTGCAACTAAATGCAAGTCGTAGATGATGCTATGAGTCGTATATTGTGTCGGTGGAAGGATGGGTTCTATGTTTCTGGGTAACTTGAGGTACTCCAGAAGTCACATCTATTGGCTGGTATAACTGTATCTTGATCTTAACAAAAGTGGATTCTACCAGATACTACATAGCTTATAAGCCAACACAACAAAGAACCATGTATATCTAGGGCATCAAGCTTAGAAAACAAGATAGAATGATTAATTTGTCAAGTCTATTTGGGTCCCTTACTTTTTAATTTTTTCATCAATGATATTGGCAAGGCTCTGGGATTGGGTGTTCGATATTTGATTTTTGCTACCGATCTAAAGATATTTTCTTTAATAAAGATTTTGTACCTGACCTTGGTTAGATCGCTTTTGGAGTATGTTTCTCCAATTTGGTCTAATTTTTATGCGGTTGATTTTGGTCTTATTGAGAGGGTTTGGAGTAAGTTTTGTATTTAATCGCATTTAGATTCTATTTGGAGCGAGCTGTATGCGTCAAAAAGTTTATGCGAGATCTGTTGTGTTTGTCAACCCTGCACGATCGAGGAGTTGTGACAGATTTGACCTGTTTATATAATATTGCAAGTGGCAGCTACAATTGCGCGGAGCCTCTTCGAATGATCAATTTTCGGGTTCCCCGGTGAGGAGTTAGACTTGATGGCGCTTTGTTTTCCGTCAATTTTGCTTCTACCAACAATAGCTACAATGCACCCATAAATAGAATCCAGAGATTGGGTAATATTCACTTGAACGGCATCGACGCGACGTTGATCTGATTAATTCCGCCCTACGCGGTTATAAGATGATTTTTGAAGCTGGGATTGGATAGTGACAAAAAATTGGGCCAATATTTTTGTGTTTGTGTGGTTTTGAGGTTTTTCCTAGTATTTCAGAATTGTAAAATGTATGTATATTGTGAATTGTATATTGTATCTGTGGTGCACTGCGATGATAGTTGTCAAAGGGCAATAGCCCCTATTTAATGAATAAATAAATAAATTCAAGTGCAATCTGTGATGCATTCGAATTTATAATAAATTAATATACATTATATACTACAATATATTGTTATGATATTTGGCTATCAAAAAAAAACTTTTACAAAAGCCGCTGTACCAGTTTTTTGCCAGTAGATGAGTTTTTCTCTTTGTCAGAGTCGGTGGATTCAACAGACGAAATAACAAGATAATAATTTGAAATTAACACAATTTATTAAATTAAAATAATCAATTACGTAAACTTGCATCAATTTATACCCGGCAACAAATTTGCCTCGAACCAAAGGTGTTATTTTGCAATAATTTAGATATCCAGGTAACATTTAATTCTTTGAATACAGAAGCTATACTTGGATATCTAATTATTCGTGTAGCAAGTGTAAATCTCAAATCAATTTTTACAAAGTTTTTAATTAATCCATTAACAACACAAATCGTCGTTTTAAATTGGATTCATTAAAATAAAAACAAATTTTCTACTTTTTGACTTCTCACTTGGTTTAGTGTGTCACTAGATGTTGGTAACCATATTTTTCACTCTGCTGAAGCCATAAGTCTCCAGACCGGTAACTTGTAAAATTGCGCCAATTCTTGTGTTCAAAGTGCCGATTAAGCTTGTTTTTCTTCGTTAATGAACTTTTTAACTTGTTGATTAAGCAATCCTTGTGTTAGATAACACTCAGGTAAGTAACTACTCAATTTATCAATCTTAGTTTTTTCACCACATGTGAAGCTAACCTCCAATATTCGTAGCAGGTGCATAAGCTTGATACTTAATTTTCTTTCAGATATTCGATTAACAAATATCTCACTTCGTCCGTAATACACAATCCTCACTAACTACCGCACGCAATTTAATATTACGCAATTTCACGATTCTCGCTACTTATTCACTTCCGTGAACAATCAAATTTTTTATTCTTTGATTTTCGAATCAAAGAAGCTCATACGAGTTCCTTAATTGGGATTCAATCAAGAACTCTACGTGTTTCTCAATCAGAATCTACCCAAGAACTGCCTGCTCTCCTCGTTTTCTTGCTGGCTTCATTCTCCCTTTTCAAAGGTTTTTGAAGTGGGAACTTTTATTCTTGTTAGCTAAAATGGCTCTACTCGCAGGTAACATAACGTTTTTATTCGCGTATGCACTGAATATTATTAACACTTTGCTTTTTCAGAAACCTGGCGTCACTAATTCATTACCAAATGATGTACAGGATGCGACATAAATTTTGTATTTTACAAATAATTCAAAATGTGTCAGTTTTATGTGTAAATTGGTTACAAATGATGGTTTTTGTAAAATTGATGCAAATATAGCTTTTTATGTCAGTCAAATTTACTGGTTACTGACTCTAACTTAAATGCTTTCAAATTACTACCCTATTCGTCTGCTTGTACCCTTAAAATTAAGAAATACCACAACAATATTTAAATTGACGGCACTATTTTTAAAGATACATTGGAATCAGAAGAGAAGTTCTATTCATCTAATTGAATTTATCCACTTATACTAAACGATTTTGAGAAATTTGATCGAAAACGAAGAGACTGTGATCAAATTGCATCGATGATCGATGATAACAGGTGATCAAATTTTGATGAATGATTGAAAAATCAAAAATGCAATGTGTGGTAGTGAATTCTTTAAGTAAATACATAGTTCCCAATAGTACCTATACTTATCAAAAGAAAAACTACGTTTAAGTTTCAAGTTATGATAACTTTCCTGCAGTAAAATACATAAAACAAATTCATTTGTTCTGGATTCTACATGTCAAATTTTATAACAAAAGAACTGTCATATTTTTACACTATCGTTATTTAACTCTCAACCGATAAAATGTTGACAATAATTTACTTTGTATTTCTTGACAAATGGCTTCTTTACAAATAAAGTCTTAAATGACTGTTTTTAAAGATTTGTTTGATGTAATGAGCTCTACAATGTAGTTCTAACATTTGTAACTAACAAGCCAATAGAAATTTTTACATTTTTATTTTAAACGGTTCTTTGAATATTTAAAGAATTGGGGCCTTATTCTATATATTATCTTATAAAATTAATTAATAATTATAGAATTATTCAATGTAGAAATGGGGGGTGTAAAATATTAAAGTTTGAAAACCCCCGAGTTAAGTAATTTAATTAATTAATTAAAGTATACTCTCAAATCTCCAATTAAAAAAAATATTAATTATTATAAATTTTCAGTCTGTCGAAGGTATAGATCAAGATATGCCATACACAGAAATAATTTAATTACCCAGATAACACGTAAGCTTACGTCCAACTGTAATTTGATTCGATTTTCGCTTGCTTATCCAGCTTAACGTGGGTAGCTTAGAACAATCTTACTCTACGTTTAGAATTCAAGCATGCCGCAATTACTTGATGCGGCAAGCTTGGTACAAGTTTGTTTTAAGCTTAATTTAAGCTTGTTTCGTGTAAAGTAGGAAGCGTGATTCTAGCTGGATATAAGCTTCACAGCTTACCGTGCCAAGCTGGATGTAAGCTGCCACGCTGTCATGTCAAGTTATATTCCAGCTTGTTTCAAACAAACTTTGCTATGTGGGTAAAATAGGAAACACCCGGTAAAATTATTAATTATAAAAATCTTCCACCGAATTGCGTTTTTTTAAATTTGATTCCAATTTTATATTCTTTGTAATGTAAATTAATAGTATAAACATACATAAATCCATTGTTGTATTTGTACAGAAAATATTGTATTTCTAACTGTACTAATAGTGAAATGAGTTTACTTGTTTGAAATAAGCTGGTATTATATAAACAATGCTATAGTTAACAATAATTGCAGAAAGTAAAGCGGATAAAAAGTAAAACTGTTTTAATATATTATTATGTGTATACTACTTTAATAAATTATTATCAAAATTTTAGACATTTCGAGGTAATTGAATAAAATAACACAAATTATAATAATTTTCAACTTTTGGTTATGGTTACAACTTTCCGCAGAAAATGAAATGAATTTCATTAAAATTTTAATTGTTAATATTAATTTCACTAGGGGAAAAATTACAATTTATATCTAAGTTCTAAAGTACATGATACTTCATGTAGTACTTTATGTAGTATAATTTTATAATCAAAAACAAAATAATAGTATTTAGTACGGTAATAATCCAATAGAGTCAAGCTCACATAATGAGAAGTCAATGCACAATTTTCTTACGCTCATTACTAGCACACAGGCAATTAAGCGGGCATAGTATTATACCATTTTAACCCTCAAACAACCCAGGTACTTTAGTAACACAATAGAGAATAGACCAATGTATGTGTATGTTCGATTTTAACAATATTTTTGCTTAAGTTTCTGATAAAGTTTTTTTTGTATATTAATGTGATAACATATTTTTTTGACTTATCTTTGTTAATTGAATTGATAGAACTTAAATTATTTTACAATGCAAACGTGAACGGATATAGCTTCCAAAAATGATTAAATTCCATTTTCGAAAAAAAATTACTTAACCCTATGGCACGCCGTTTTACTTTTTATTACAAAATTTAAATTGTGTAAAGTTTTTATTTCGATGGTTTTAATTCTAATCAATTCAACGTTTGCTGAAAATTTGTATTGCTATTTATACGTTACTCGAATTTGAACATTACAACATTACAATTTAAACAATACACAAAAATATTTATTTAATTATATCGATTTAAAACATTACACAGAAAATTTTTGCCTTCAGTTTTAATTCGTCTCTTCGCTTCGCTTTAATTTTTTTGGTAATTACGTTCAAAATTCAAATCCTTAAGATTGCAGGTAGTGGCGTGGGTTGCCTATGTAATACGTAATTTTTATTTATTTATGTTTAGATTGGACAAGAGATAAAAGATACGCTGAAAGTGAAATGATTAACAGCAACTATGTATAAATCAATAATTATTAAGATATTCTAAAGATTCTAAAAAATAACTAAATCTTTAACCATTTTATGTTTAGCATAAATGAATCCCTTACTTTTAAAAGGACCTAAGTCATGTAATTATATTTTGAGATAAACAAAAAAATGTATAACTTTTTACTTTAATTATTTAAATAATTTGCAATTCTATTGTAAAATTATCACTGTTTAAAAATTTGGAAAACTTCACTGCTTCAGTTCTTTCTAAATAAAATTTTTTCAAATCGTGACCTAATTCATTTTGTCAAATATGTCTACAGCCCACCCCCCTAAAGATTTCGTGAATAACTCCGCGATGATTGAGGCTCAATGAAAAGTCATTCAAGGGCCCTTCAGACGATCAATATAATAATATTGCCGATAAAATATTGTCAATACTGTCAATAAATATTGACACAGTGCATTTGACTCGGACGATAAATACTTATTGACCCTCACACGTTCAATAATATTGACAATATCAATATATTGATCATCTGAAGCGGCATTAAGACTGTAGACATATTTGACAAAATGAATTAGGTCACGATTTGAAAAAATTTTATTTAGAAAGATTGCCTGTGATTGCCTGTGTGCTGGTGATGAGCGTCAGAAAATTGTGCATTGACTTCTCATTTTTCTCTCTCTATTGGATTATTACCGTACTAAATACTATTATTTTGTTTTTGATTTTCACTTAGTGAAATTAATATTAATAATTAAAATTTTAATGAAATTCATTTCATTTTCTGCGGAAAGTTGTAACCATAACCAAAAGTTGAAAATTATTATAATTTGTGTTATTGTATTCAATTAATTCGAAATGTCTAAAATTTTGATAATAATTAAAGTATACACTATACAATAATTATTAATTAATTCTATAAGATAGATGATAATACGTCTAGAACTTTAGTGACTGAAAATACGAGACTTATATCAGCGGTTGAACCTTCAACTTAATACCTAAATTTGAATGATGAGCCATGAATGAAAATTCATCTGCAACTTTTAGTAAAAATGATTTTTCTTTAATTTTCGCTATATTTAGTATTTTACACAGTACAGAAATCAACTATTTAGTATTTAGCAGGTTCTCGCGATTAACTTGAAAGAACGTTTGTATTTTTTCATTTGTGGTCCAAGGATTTTCTCAGATTTTCATTCATCCAAATAAAAATTTTAGATAAAATATATCATGCGAAGTTTTTTGTATTAATGAAGTGTAGCTTATAGAAGTTAGCTCATTACAGTAAATTTTATTGTGCATTAATTTGCGTGAAATTAAGATGGACGTTGCACATCTGCGATTTTTAAGTGATTGAAAACATTGAAGAATTTTACGAATATAAGCCTTAGATACACCACTCTATCCCGTTGTAATTTCAAATTATGCGGTGTTGTTTAATGTATTTAGCTCTAATAACTAAAGGTTACATTATTCGGGATATTTAAAGTAAGTTAATTAATAATGAAATATTCTGAAAATGGAGAACTTTGACGTGCATTATAAAGTAACACTTTGTATAATATGAACTATAGCGTATGAACTTTTAAAGTACAATATATCCTTTTACTTATACATCAAGTTCAAAGAAGCCTAGAGAAATTAATATACCACCTATCTTTTGAACTTTGATTTTGCTAGAAGTAAATAAATTACAATTAGTTTAATGAAGTAATTCATACTTTTTATTATTCTATTTAAAGAAAGAGTCCTAGAAGGAGAATGCCAACACTTGCATTCACCGATTTGCAGCATTTATTTTAATATAGGTACATTATTTCTTTTGTTTTACCTACATGAGAATAGTACATGAGTATATTGTGTTATATTATTTATGTATGTAGGATGGTATATTGAATGTAAAACCATTATTGAATTTATAGAATGAGAGGTAAGACCAACAGCTTAGCATAAAATTCGAACAATATGTTACAAAAAAATTTGGCCCGAGTGAAATTCAACATTGCATATTTATGTCCAAAGTTCATCAAAGTCCTATACAATTATATTATTAGGACTAATATATTCATGAAATAGCAGTGTAGCGTTAAGCATATTATACTGGCAGGCTAGAGAGCGGAATTCCGCGATTCTATTCCTAGCCGCACCACACACACTGCTGGGAAATTGGTGACATATCTGATATTTGTGTCGAACAGATTAAACAGTAAAAAGGCTATTATCGTCAACATAATATATTCATATTGAATTTTGATTAGTGCTTTAGAATTAAATTAAATAATGTAGTATTTAAAAGTAAGATTTTTTCATCGAAAGAAATTTGAAATGACCACATACGAAAACGCTCAGTTAAAATTACATTTTCAACTCCAGTCTAATTTGTATAGCCACAACTGCAAATAACATTGTAATTCCATAGGTTCCTATAATTGATAATTATGAGATACATAATTTAATTATACATAAATTACTACTTGAAAGCTTTGGAGTATTACTTTAAAGGAAACCGCAGTGACAAATTGTTCAAGTTAATTTTACATGTACCTTTAATATTAACCTATTACTGTTTTTATATTAATTGATTATCTTCGTGTCTTTGTAATTGTTCTTTTCTAATTTACAGAATTCTAATTCATACCAAAGTTACTAACGAAGGACATTATGCAGAATAAGTAAGTACTTCTTGAAAACAAAATGTTATAAGAATTTTACGTGATTAAGAAACTTGATAAAATGTCGTATTCAGGTAGTTCAGTAGAATTTTTCATATTTTTTAATAAATATCGCAAAATACTGATGTTAATGAAGGGATATAAATTTTAATATTTTATTTACATTGCCTGTGGGACTAGAAGCTATTCAATCAAGTAAATATTAAAAACGAATCTGTAATTAGTATATGTGTTACTGTGAAAGACCGAAATCCAGTGAATGTCGAGATACACCGGTGAATGTCAACATTCTCTAAGTTGCTTGGTGTATGTTCGAAATATCGGTCGAATATCATTATTTCAATCTTACACCGGCGAATGTCGGCATTCACCATGCACTCATGGTGTATGTTGAAAAGAAACATTTTTTTAATAAATGAAAACAATAATAAAACTCTATTGGTGTTTACAATTTATGCAAAAAATATATAAAGAATTTAAAAAAGAACAAGAAAATGTATGACAATCTTATTTATTGCAACAACTTAAACTAGTACCATGGCACTTCGAATTGCACAAAAGGTCCTTGCTTTTACAGCTGCATTTAACCATGGAATACTTCCTTTTGCAGTTACAATGTGTATAGCCTTGCCATCTACTTTTTGAATAAGCAGAAGCTGTTTCTCTTAGCGACATTTCTAAAGTTGAAACCTCATCCATGGAAAGTAACTTTTCTTTACAAATTACGAACTGATTGCAGGTGAAAAGATACTTCAAGGTACCATTTTTGTTTGTTAATTTATAAAAGTCTGAATCCTATATTTCAACAACAACCGCTAACACATTTCGGGGGTCTGCATACGACCAAGGTCGACATCAGAGACTTGAATATTTACGGTATCGCCAATTTGGGCCGGAGGAAACTTCTTTTTTGAGGTTCGCAACATTTTTGTTGCTTGAAGTAGAAGATTCTCTTTTGCGGCTACTCTTTTTAAAGAAATTAGCTCGTGTTGTTCAGTCAATGCTTGAGATGAAGACGTGCTAGGTTGTGGATCAGTCTGCCCTCCAATGGTATTTTGGTTATCCACGTCGCTTTCATCTGACACATGGTCATTCATATGGTCACTACCCAAATTTTCTTCAGAAGTATTAACATAGGCTTCTAGCTGTTCTTCGGTGTCAATATTTGCAATTTGCCCGCGAGGGAAAGATGACGATACTATCCCCCCCCTTTTTGGTTTAACACCAAACATAGCTTCAAATCTTCGTGATATGTTGTGTTTTTGGCGAATTGGACAAACGGCAAACCTTCTGACCATTTATTTGAATCATTATCTTGCATCCATGCAGTTAACATATTCTGTATGTCCTGATTGGCTGACGATCCAGATCCAGACTGATGAAACCAAAGCCACGACCAGTCGATTGTCGACGATAGTTGACATTCACCGAAGCTCAGTTGTGTTTTGTCGACATATACCGACAAGATATTTGGTATTTGTCGACATTCACCGGCGCATGTTGACATTCACTAATTTCGGTCCTTCACAGTAACATATGCATTGTAAAATGTTTATACATTTTGAAAAAGTTAACTATGCATTCAAACATTAGAATTTTAACTGGAACTGATGAATACTGCCATAGAAATTTTAATCAAAAAGCACGTAAAAGCATTTTTTTATAGCGAGGTTTATAGCTACAACTATAAATATTTGAAAATAAGATAGAAATGAAAAAATGAGGGGAGGGGGAATGAAAAATATCTAATTTTTGAGAACTTTTATTTTTATAAATTTTTATTTATTTATTATTATTAATTTTTAGAAATTTTATTAAAGAGGCGGTTGGAGCATTGTAGTCACGCGAGTTGACTATGAACGCTAAATACCCGGTTCGAATCCGGGTGAAGTAAGAACTTTATTCTGGCCGCTTCTCTGGTCCTCCAGATTGGGGGTTCTACGTCGGGCTTGCTCCTAGTCGTAGGTAAAAAATGTAAAATGCTAACAAAATCCAAAAGCCAATTTGACCTTTGAGAACCGGGAAGCTGCGTATTGCGGTATAAACCGGAGATATATATATATAAATTAAATACCATAAAAGGTAAATTTATCTGAATATCTTAAAACTTTCTTAGTTTACCGGCAGCTAATTTGTATTAATAATTTCTATAAAATGTAGTAATTATGTAATATAATAATAATGTCTGAGATAGCATAATGTTGCAAAAAGGATAACTTTAAAATAAAAGTCAAGAACAACCATTTCATAAATAATACAAAAGCTTAAAATTCTAAAATTTAAAAAAATGGAAAACCTTTCAAAATTTGCTCGGTTATGTCGTTTTGCTTCGCTTTATGCAAACATTGCGTGTCAGGAAAATCTGGACTCTCATTTCCGAAGATAAACTATAACTTTTTTAATTTAAGTTTCTTAGTAAGTATTTCAGCTACTTTAGCTATTAACACATCATACTATTACTTGCATGCAATGAAAATTTAGTTATTCAGGTCTTACACAGAATTATAATTCATATTTTAATTATAAAATTGCAGGATTTGCTTATAGCTTAGTTGGATTCAGTCGAGCATTTCTTAAATTTTGCACTTTGTTGATACAATGTAATTTGGACCGTCGATGATTATAACATAACGGAAATTAATATTATTTATTACGTCGAATAATTCAGTTTTTTAAATTTGTTTAAGTATTCATTAATTATTTTTGATTTAATAAATATAATATGAGATTACTTCAATTTGTTTGATTTGATTTGTTCAATTTGTAATTTAATTATTTTTTGTTTTAATGAATGTCTATTCTTCGTCTTTTAAAATCAAACTTCGAACGAAATATCCTACTCGACGCGCACCAATTAGCCGGTGCACTTTTCAAATTCAAAATAATGAAACAAATGTATTTCATTCTATACTTAATTTGCTTTTCAATTACTACGTAGTATTGAACATAAAGTAATCTCATTTTATAAAAATAGTAAATGGAATATAAATAATTGATTAATGCGTTTATCGTTCAAATAAACGTTTTTCCTGGGTTAATTTTGTTAGTTTCTATAAATAAATAATTTCTAGTTTATTTATATTTTAGATTGAGAAAAATTGTACACAAAGATAACAAACTAATTTAAATAATATACATAACATAGATACCGGATTAAATTATACAGAAAAAAATTCGAATCTGTATTTCTCGAACTTTTTGGTCCTTCGGTTACTAATGACAGTGTGAATACAAAATAATTCTCACATTGCAATAGCTAAGAAATCCCTCAGCAGTTTACCATAAAGGGCCGACATTAAAAATAGCTACTTTTGTAATTGTGATTATGTAAGGTGTCATTTTTCATATTAACGAACCGTAATAATTAAATTTACCAACGTCTTAATTTGTATCACTAGTGATGAAATATAAAAGATTATAAATTCCTAGTGCTTATATTATTATTCTTTTTATTGTGTTTTCATTACTTATTTTTTGGGTGATTTTCCGTTATTATGGCATTTCTTTTGGAAAACCACCTGTGTGAGTGTTGCTGAAAAGATAAAAGTTTTGTTGTGCGATTTCTGTTCGAACCACATTTTATGATTTTGTAATAATTTTTTCATATTACCTGTCATGAAACGAGTTTCATTGCATGTTGAGACAGTCGAAACATGACAATTGCAGATCAACGCGACTGTTGGTCAGAAGCTAAATTTTTGTCTGCCCTAGGATAGAAAACGTCAAGTTTCTGCCCACTTACTCAGTTTTTGATTTCATTTTAAACCTGTCAGAATTGAATTTATTAATTGTAAACAATTAATGTGACAGCTGACAATTCTTATATGTTATGAAAACTCTCAGATTCATTACAGGTAATATGAAAAATAGTATGTTTGGCAGGGGATGAAACACGATTTCAGACTCGGGGTGATGCCAGCCCTCGCTTTCGCTCGGGCAGGCAATTCTCACCCTCGTCTGAAATCGTCTTCTTTCATCCCTTGCCAAACAATATACTATTGTGGGCGACCAGTGGATTGGAAACTTTTTTTGAACATTTTTCGTCCTATCCATATTTTTTGGGTTTAATTGTAACCGCTGCAGTTATGGATTGCTCCTGGTTACTGTAGGTACCTGTAGGTACCTGCTTCGTTATCGAAGTAATTTTGCTGGAAGAATCCTATCTTCGTTCTTGAAGGATTTAAATCGTCCCAAGTTTTTAGATGTATCAGAATTAGAAAACATTATAGAATAGAACATTATAATGTTCTATTATAATATATTATTCTGACATGAGCACTCGAAAGCTTATAAATATAGGTATATTGATTTAATTCAATTAATTCGTAAAATTATTAAAATATAACAATTAATTTATTATATTAACAAAGTCTGTTTAAGATGGTAAGAAAATTTTGATTCATTTTCAATTTTGATGGAAGTTATGATGATTTTGCGTTACATAAACTTATAATTATAATATAAAGCCCCACACAGGTCTATTTCAAATGAATGTAATTTAAAATTTTCTTTAAATTTAATTTATTTAATTAGCAATAAATTCTTTTCTTTGGTGTTTGCAATTAATTTTTAATTAACGTACGTATGTATTGATTACAAATTGAATAGTTTTGAGCTTTCCTTTGCTTCATTAATTTCATTTTCAATTTTCAATTACAACCTCTTCTATGAAATGATGAAAATTCAATAAACGGTTAAAATCAAAGACTTTTATTGAAAGATAGGGGACTGTGAGTGACATTTGTAGTTAGTTGTTATTTTATAAAAAAAATTTAGTCACATGTGGCGTTAATTAACTGTAGTTTTTTTTAAATAATGGCAGTTTATTGAATGTAGCCAGAGTTTTTGTAATAGCTAGAAGAGTTCTACCGTTTCCAGGCTTTCCCAAAATTGCTCAAGTTCCTGATAGCTGTCTAATAGCACAGTTTATGCTGGAAAGTAACGAATATTATGTATTTTACCGTAAATGCTCCCGTAATATTCTGAAAGATCCTACGATAAAGTTAGAAACTTAGTTTTTTATGTAAGCAATAGTATGATAATTACTTTACAGGATAAATTTACTTTCCAGTTATTAATAAAATAGTGGACCAGTAGTTTCATAACAGAGATTTTAGTTATTACTGGTGTCGTTTTGATTACTTATGTTTACAAATTTAATTTTGAAATAAAACTGAAAAATGTATTTTGATGCTTTGTACATTTACTCCCTCACAGGGTGTCGCGCCCCACAGTTTGAGAACCGCTGGATGTTTGAGATAATAACACAATGAATGGAAATGTGAGTATTTTCCTTACGTGTTTCCCATTCGTGAAATTTCGCTGGATATCCCTATAGTAATTATTAACTTAGCAGGGTGCCAACGGTATGTTACCAACTTTTTAGTCACTACGACACCTGTAACAATATTAAAATTTTCCCCGGTAGCTCGCCGTAGGTCGTAGGTTAAAATTTTATTAGGTGTCGTAGCGAAACGTAACTAAATTCCTAATGATAATAATAAAAATAAAAAAAATATATGTTGAGCGCCACTATCATAAAAATAATTAAAGTCCACGCCGGATCGTCATCGAAGTAGATGATAGACTACTTATTAAACCCGCGACGCGTCTTTATAAAAGGAAAATAATACCTTATAAACGTTACAAATTTGCATTCCTCCTTACAAATGAGACCTGTAGAAACATAAACAAAACACACAAAATAAAACTCATAATTAATAATTAAAACATATAATAATTAAAAAAAATAGCATAAATAAATACAGTGAAATTAATAATAAAACTAGATTGCAATAAACAATGAAATAAAAATAATAAATTTTGTAAATAACTGTTTTGGGCCCAATTAAATTAAAATTAAATTAAAATTAAATTAAATGAACAAAAAAATTACTAATTAATTTTATAATGAAGATAAACAAATGTAGATAAATGAGATGAAACAAAGGAATTATTAATAAAATTATTCACTCTACGCCACTGACTGTTGAAATTCACTGTAGGTACTCGTATTTCTTAAAATTAAAAACAAAATTCACTTACTTCTAAAATATTCTTCATGGTCTCTTGGAAAATCCAAATTTGTAAACGTTGTATATAAGGATGTTGCAAAATTTTGACAAACAGAAGATGGTAGTTTGCGAAATAAACTATATGTGAACCCATCCAAATGGTGATTATTCCCTCGAAGGTATTTTTGACAAATTGTGCCAATAGATTTATTCAAATCTCAAATTTTATATTTTGCACTTAATTAAATCCCGTTTTACGGTAATAAAAGAAAGATTTAATTTATCTTTCATCGATATAAACTTTTAAAATGCAACAAAAATGTTCGAATGTAAATCGTTAATTTTTCACCGAAAGTTCAAAACTTTGTTTATTCGCTTATAAAAAATAATTAATTTGTTTGCCGAATTTATTCACAAAAATACTTTAATTAAATGTTTACTTTTATTTAATTATTGTTAACTCCAAACACTTAGTTTTCTTGAAGAATTAACTTTTAAAATCCGCAATGCGCGACTGAGTTAATTTTGATTTTGAAGATTCAAAAATCGTGATTAAACTAACTGAAATTTGACTGTAACCCTTTTTTATATTGGAAACAAAAATACATATATGCCTTTAAAGTGATCTATATGTTAGGGGTTTTTGGTCTCATAATCTGAATTTTTCTACTTTAATTGCTAACACGCCAACCTAAAAATCCCAGTAAAGAGCTTCAAGATTTTTACGACTTTCTCACCATAAAATTAATTTTTCTATGTTAAAAATGTCGTAAAATTTTCAAAAATTAATCGATTATTTAACGATAATGTAATTCACGTGGTAAGAAAATTCAACTTATTTTCAAAAATATACGTCATAGATGTAAAAATTTGGCTCGTGTTTGAAATAAAAACTTAATGAAGCAAATTAAAGAACAAAGAAATTTAACCTTTACTGAACAAAGAAATGAAATTACTATGGGAATATATTTTTCGTATACAAATTTTGTAAAAATTTGAAAAATTTAAAAAAACTGATTTGACTGAAAAGATTCTAACAGGTATTATTCTGAGATATAATGATAAAATCTTGATTCGCCTGTATGGACTTTATTTAGGCAATCCAAAATAATTATAAATACAAAAATGCCGTTCAAATGATTTTGAAAACTTTGAACCCTAGTTTACCTAAATAACCTATTTTCGATGATGTTACTGACCTACAATAGATTGCTAATGCCTAAGTGAATAATTTATCCAGTCGAAATGTTACTAAAAATTAAAAAATGTGTATCTTAATAATTATTTGCTCTTTGAATTGTATCAGAGGTCTGACTATGTTTTATTTTATGCACTTCTCAGTCAATTCAGACCAATACTGCTTAAAATTATAGTTATATTGACCTCATTCAAAATTTGGTAATTTATAAATTATAATATTGTTATCCATATTGATAACGAAATAATAATGATTCGTTAAAAATAATTTTAATTTTTTAATTAATTTTCATTAATATTTTTGTATCTGCCGAATAAAATTGCATGAACATAGTTTGTACTGCAAGAATAAATTGTAGTAATAATTAATTTTTATTAAATTACACTGTGGAAGAACTATTTCCTAATTTTAGAAAATGAATTCGTATTCCTACTAGCAGTTGCCAAAAGGAGTTTTTACTTTAACGTTTGTCGTTAGTTAAAACTAGGTTTGACTGCTAATTCGCGTTTTTACTGACCTCAAAATACGATAAAATAATAACAGGTATATAAATAACAATTTTGAAAATACTTACAAATAATTTCAGACACTTCTGAATGTAGGAAAATTTAACAAGGCAAACAGGTAAGTTTTCAAATTAATTAATAATTTTATTGCTGTTATTTAATTAATTTTACAGGTCGGTTTTATTGTTACGTTGGGTTAACCTTTACAACATATTTGATGTTTTTAAAGCATCTCAAAAGTATTTATAAAGTATTTTCTAAATGCTGGTAATTACGAGTATTTCAAATATTTTTGTTGTCGTTTATCGACCAAATGAAATTCCTACAATGCTATTGGATATATACCCTACATTTTGCGCGTCAATAATCATCTCGTTTTATGTTGAACTGAAGGGTTTAAAAAAATTTGTTTTCCTAAAACAGTGCATTCTAAAACAGGCATTATAATTAAAATGCTGTTGGAGAATTAAATCTTGACAAATACTAATTTAATTAAATAAACAGCTGCGGGCATTTAATAGTATGTCTCTGGTGTTTTTAAGAAACAATTGTAGTAAGAAAATAGTGGTATTATAATGAATTAAATTTTAATTACCTTGATAAATTGAAAAACAAATTTTTAATTTTAATGATTTTTTCTTTCTATATGTATGAAACTTGAAAATGTTGGAAGTAAAACAATAGAGGTTGATTGTCCAATAGTAACTTTGTGATAAAGTATACATTTATAAAATACCGTAATTATCACACTTTACATGAAAAGTTTCCTTTCTAATCTCAACATAGCAGGTTAAAGAGAATTCTATTGATAGGTTTTTTAAAAAGTATTAAGCAATAATAGTGACTTTCAAATGTTTTAAACGTTAATTTTTTTTGTCAGGCGCACTTTATGTAAAGTACCTCTACGCATTCATTATAGAACCGGCGCCGGCGGCCGTAAATAATTGTTATGAATGAATGGAATATAGGGTTTCAAACTACAGCATCAGTAGTGAGCACTTTATAATATTACATCAATGAAATAATTGCTATTACATTATTATAATAGATTATCACATAGGTAGTTACTTTTATTGTTTTTTATGGAAATTGCATTGGACTATTATTATTTATTGACCAAATTTATTGCACCCAGGAAATGGTTTAAATTCATGTTTCAAAATTACGAATATTTACAAAATCGCTTGAAGTGATTTTCTATAGAAAATTTGATTGGTGGTCCTCGGAGCAAATAATACCTTTTACTTTAGGTCAATTATTTTATGATTGGTGATATTCTTTAACATAATGCAAATGGAAACTGCATAGTTAAATTTATTTATTCGGCAGATATAACAATATCACGCTTGCTGGCACTGATCATCATCAACGTACATTACATACATACATACTGGATTTTAGTACATCATAATTCAAATCAAATTTATTTTCAAATTTGGAAATTGTTTTCCAACCTTTTCCGGAGTACAAACAATTGCAAAGGAAATATAGTTGAAACATTATTTTTGTACTGTTTTTAAATTTAAATTTTAAAAATTGTGAAGAAACCACCCTATATCTACTCAAAGCTCAAATAAATTACGTATAGTTATGTATTGTAAATCTGATAACTTTTGCCCTTTAAATGAATCGCTTCTATTCAAAACTACATTCAAACCTACAGATGTGCTTGCTCCTAGTCGTAGGTAAAAATTTAACACGCTAACAAACCAAATGCAATTTCTTGGCTAAAAGGCACAGATACACAGTTTATAACCGTAGCGTGATGTATTGTGAAGTGCTTAGCATGAATTTTAAAGATGCGGCTTTATTTGAGCTCGATGAAATAGGATCACGAATTAATGTACAAGAGTCTACATGCGGTAACAAGACCACTGAGCTAGTTAATTAATATGGTGAATCTACTAATCCTCTTTTCTTAAAGCTGGTTCACACTATATCATTTTTCATCTGACTTGTCATATGACTTGTCATATGACAAATATTTTTAGGTTCACACTATCTGATTTTTGCTATTATAGAAGTCATAGGTAAATAATAAGCTCGGTCATGCAAAATAATAAGTGATTTTCAGAATAGGACGGTGTCTATTTTGCTATGACTTCTTGAAAGATTTTTTTACAAAATTTCAAAAACTGAATTTTTTATAAAAAATTATTATTTATCGAAATAATCACAAAAAATGAAATATATTTTAACAAATATTTATCGAAATTTTTCTTTAAATTTTTCAAAATATCGTTAATTTTTCAAAAAAGTGACTTTTTTCCGAAATTTCAAAAACTAAATTTTTATAACAAAAAATGATTATTTATTGAAATAATCACAAAAACTGAAATATTTTTGAACAAAAATTTATCGAACATTTTAGACAAATTTTCTTAAAATTTTTTAAAATTTGGTCAAAATAATTTTTCGTCAAAAATGATTATTTCTTAAAAAATTATTGGCTAAAAGAAGAAATAGACACTGATGACAGAATAATTTCTATTAGATATAAAATTCAATTCAAAATCAACCACTTATTGCTATAAACTTAGGTTAATTAGAATTTTTTTGACATATGACAGCCATTTTGACGTTTTAGTAATAAGAAAAGTCACAAGCAATATTACACAGTGTGAACATAAAAATTGTTGGTCATATGAAAAGAGAGAGAAAAAAGAGTTTCGTATGATTTTTGCCATGACTTCTCGTATGACCGAGTCAGATGAAAAATCATATAGTGTGAACCAGCTTTTAGTGGTATCTAAATTTGCAAGAAAATTAATTTATGGTCAAGTGGTGTAAAAATGAAACGGCCAAAATTTTGTGTATAGTCAAGACGCTCAATTTCAAAATATTAAATCCATCGAGGCAGAATAATGAATAACGTATACTTTATAATATTTATTTTGGAACCCCATAAAGACTTATCGTGTAGCGCTACAACCCTAATATGGGTCTTGGCTGACCATTATAATATTAACTTTTTAATATTAAATGGCATTCACAGCATTTAATTTTTTACCTACGACGGGGAGCCAGCCCGACGAAGAACCCCCAACCTGGAGGACCAGAGAGACGGCCAGAATAAAGTTCTTACTTCACTCGGATTCGAACCGGGTATTTAGCGTTCATAGTCAACTCGCATGACCACTATGTTCCGACCGTCTCCATAAAGACTTAGTTTAGTTTTAAATGCTAAGTAATTGTTATTAATTTTATTTTTTTAAAAAACGAAACGAAATTTTACAATGGCAAAGGTTTATCTGGTTGCATCAAGAGAATTTTCTTTACTGGAAGCTGAAAGAAATATCAGATTGATAAATCTGTTTTTCAATCAGAAATATCAGTTTGTCGTCGAACCTTTGTTATAACCAAATCAATGACAAGAATCTTGGTTACGCTGTAAATAGAAAGGGATCTGTGGAAAAACTGTACAGTATTGAAATCAGAGATTCGAGAAAAATTTTTACCTCCAAAACTACAAGGAATATTCACGCACGTCTAGTCAGTACGGATTTTCTACTAATTTTGTAAAATGAAATGTAAAATAAAAGTATACTTCCAATTTTGTATTGAAAAAATACCTTAATTTTTTCAATTTATGATTTGTCCGATTAATGTATCGATACGTTTTTCTGTTTCTATTTGAGAATTTATTACGGGTCGTTCATGCCGATCGTTCACCCGTGCCCGTAATAAAAGATGCCGACAGCTCAAAGTCGAGCAAGGGAGTGGGTTAGCGTAATTTCAAGGAAAACGAAAATATTGTTCTGCGCAATATACTTACTTAACATGAAACTGGTTTGCTGTTAGTAGTAAGAGATTGACAGTGCCCCCACTACTTTTCACGCCACCTCTTTAGAAGGTCAATGGGCGTGGCAAAATTCAAGGTTATTGGGTGGGGAGCACTGTCAATCCCCCCCTCTCTCTCTCTTCTTTCTCTCTCACTCTCATTACACCCCCCCCACTCCCTTCTTTTTTAGAAGGTCAGTGGGCGGGGCAAAATTCAAGGTTATTGGGTGGGGAAACCATCAATCACCCTCTCTCTCTCTTCTTTCTCTCTCACTCTCATTACACACCCCCCACTCCCTTCTTTCTCTCTCACTCTCATTACACACCCCCCACTCCCTTCTTTTTTGAAGGCCAATGGGCGGGGTCAATGTCCAAGGTTATCTTACCCCTCTCACCCTTCCCCTCTAGACAACTTTTCAAGGACAGTGACGTACTATAAACCCCTCTCACTCTATTAATTTTTTCAAGGCCAGTGGCGTACCAGAATACCCCCATCTCACGGTCACGTGTCAAGATTAATATTTACGACTAACTTTTCAAAGTTTAAAAAATAAATTAAAAAATTTTTTTAATTTTCATGTTAATAATGAAATTTTAAGTACTAAAAATTGTGTTCTAATTTTGGTAGTATTTGGGAAAGTTTGGTAGAATTTGGGCAATTTAAATTTAATAATATAACTTTTATAATATTAGGAGTGCATAAATGCTAACAGAAATGTTATAATATTAATTTATAGTCTCATACGGTTTTATGATCTCATACAATGAGTTGCTTATCTTTTCTTATCAGTTGCAGACATAAGTGGCAAAAGGTGTGGTTCAATGCAGTCGCATTTTTTTACAACACTGTGGTACCTAGTTTAAAAATTAAACAAACTTAAAAAAGAGCGAAAATTTTGTTCTAAATATATATATAAATCGTAAGTATTATTATTTTTTTATAAATTGATCATATTATTATTATTATAAAAACCAAACTAGAAAACAAAACAAAATTTCAAATGTTTTGAAATTATAATTCATTTTTTTTGTATTATCTTAAAATTGTCTTATTTTATATATTTTATTGTGGTTTTCAGATATAACAAGTAGAGGCTCATATCAATGCGAACAACTCTTCATTGCAGTCGGAGTCCTAAGAAAAGTTATACCTAATATTATTTACCTTCTTATATAATCGTAATTGATTAAAATTTAAACAATCATAAGAAAAAAAAAGCAAAATTGTTTTTCTAATTATTTATTAATCGTAAGTATTCTATTTATTATACATCAAATATTTATCCATTGAATTCCAATAACAATAATTTAGTCTATTAATTTGAATTATCTAAAAATTTATTTATTTTCTTACGATCTTATTGTGGTTTTCAGATTTATCAATATAATAATAATAATAATAATATAAAATGTCAAAAAGGCCTTCTAATACAAAAATGTTTACTTGTGATGTGTGTTTTACTAATTTTACAAGAAAGGACAGTTTAAACAGACATCGAAAAGAAAAAGTCTGTGTTAATTTTAATCGTAAGTTTTTTTTTATTTCCTATGTAAAACAGTTATAGTATATTAATTATTATTAATATTATAGAATGTCAATCAACAAGTGGTGAATCACCAAACATAGCAAACAAAAAAATTAAGCTGGATAGTAAGTGATTTCTTCTTTTGCTTTCATTTTTACAATTAATTTTTTTTTCTAGGGTGTAAAGAATGTAATCTTGAAGTACCTAATATGTGCAATCATATCAAGAGCACAAAACATAAAAACAATTGCATATCTAGCTATGGTCTTGGTCTTGATCAAAGTCAAGGTCGAATACATAGTATCGAATCCGCCTTCAAAAGTCGTATTAAAACCTATCGCATATATCCAGGTGAAAAATTCATAAATTTAAAAGATTTCTTTGAAGACGTATCATCGGATTTAATAAATTTAATAACAAGCACTATTCAAAAATTTGATTGTATTAAAATAAATTTACAATTATTTGGACAATACACACAACAAACAAAAAGCCTTTTTGAAATAAAATCTTTCAATACGAAAAATATGATTACAACAAAAGGAACCAATTTAAATGAATTATTATCAACATTTTTGAATATTTTAAATTGTAAAATGTCCGAATTCAATGAATATAATAGTGGGTGGGCCTTAGTTGAAATCTTATATATAGAAATTAATTTGAATAAATTTAATCCAATGCACGGTGGACAAAGTTCGTTTTTAGAATTACCAAAGTCAATTAAACTTAAAAATGCTGTTTTAAATATAAAAAATACTCTAGACCAGTTTTGCTTTGCTTATTCTATTATTGCAGCGTTTTATGAATCGAAAAATTGTAATTATTATCTTCCGAGTTCATATCCAGATTTTTCTCAAATTTTAAATTTTGATGGTATAGATTTTCCAGTGAAACTAATCGATATTGAAAAATTTGAAAAATTAAATAATATTAGTGTTAATGTTTTTGGATTAAACAAAAATGTTAAAACTGGTAAAATAGATATTATAGGTCCATTTCACCACACAAAATGTAAACTTTTAAAACATGTAAATTTATTACTTCTTGATGACGGTTTAGGTAACTTCCATTATTGTTTAATAAAAAATATGTCTCGGTTAGTATCCAGTCAACTAAACAAACATATTCATGCGAAATATATTTGCGATGGATGTCTCCAGTTTTTTAATGATAAATTTAAATTAGAAAGACATAGTGAATTTGATTGTGGTCACATACGCGCAAATTTGCTTTCTAGTAATAAATTTCGAATAGACAAATTTGGCAATAATACCCCCGAGAATATTTTAAAGTTTGAAAGTATCGAACATCAACTTTCAAGCCCTTTTGTGATATATGCAGACTTTGAAAGTTTATTAAAACCTATAACCACCACAACACCAAATTCCACACAATCATATACAGTAAAAACTGAGCATCATATACCCTATTCTTTTGGCTACTATATAAAATGTAATTTTGATGATTCCCTCTCAACATACAAATCATATCGAGGGGTAAATTGTGCTTCTATATTTATGGAGTATTTAGAAACAGATGTAAAATATTTATATGAAAACTGTTTAAAGTCTATAAAACCCATGAATGTTTTAACATCGAAACAACTTAGTGAATTCAACAATAGTAAAAATTGTTATATCTGTAATCAACCATTTTCAAATAACAGCAGCAAAATAAAAGATCATTGCCATTTAACTGGTCAATATCGCGGTCCAAGTCACTCCATTTGCAATTTACATTTTCAAAATAAAAATGTTATTCCAATTTTTCTACATAACTTGCAAAATTATGATGTACACCTATTCATTAAAAACTTAGCAATGAACGATGAAAGAATCGACGTCATTGCAAAAAATAAGGAAAAGTATATATCATTTACAAAATATATTCTAGTAGATAAAATTGTTGATGGTGATAAGGTTAAAAATGTTAATATTAAACTTAGATTTTTAGATTCTTTTAAATTCATGCCAACTTCGTTAGAGAAACTAAGTAAAACTTTGACAGATGATGATTGTGTTGAAATTCGAAAATTTTTCACCGATGATAATAAATTTAACTTGATACGCCAAAAAGG
Source organism: Rhagonycha lutea (assembly GCA_958510855.1). NCBI lineage: Eukaryota > Metazoa > Arthropoda > Insecta > Coleoptera > Cantharidae > Rhagonycha > Rhagonycha lutea. The sequence continues at coordinate 11,377,036 of OY294040.1, read as the reverse complement.
TGTTTTCCCATATTCACATGTTGATAGTTTTTCAAAATTAGACGAAACAACATTACCACCATTAGAACAATTTTATAATCGATTAATTAATGAATCCATTACAAATGAAGATTATAAACGAGCAGTTAACGTTTGGAATTTATTCGATTGCAAAACTTTGGGGGATTATTCAGATATATATTTACAATCAGATGTCCTTCTTTTAAGCGATTGTTTTCAAAGATTTCGTCGCTCCACATTGTCAACTTATGGGTTAGAAGCTGCTAAATTTTTCACATTACCATCTTTATCTTGGTGTAGTATGCTCAAGATGACCAAAGTTGAGTTGGAGCTTTTAACAGATATTGATTTGCTTCATTTTTTTAAAAAGGGGATTCGCGGTGGGGTCTCTGTTTGTGTTAAGCGGAAAGCTGTTTCAAACAACATATACTTGAGTAATTACAACTCTTCAAAGCCATCGACATATATTTTATATTTAGATGCTACCAATTTATATGGCTACGCTATGCAGCAATATTTACCTTATGGCGGATTTGTTTGGTTGAACGCAGATGAAATACTTAATTTAAATATAAACGACATCTCTGATACATCAGATGTGGGGTATGCTTTAGAAGTCGATTTAGATTATCCAGCGATTTTACATGATTTACATAATGACTTTCCGTTTTGTCCAGAAAATATAATCCCTCCAAATGGAAAAACTGCTAAACTAATTCCAAATTTGTTTAATAAAAAGAAATATATAATACACTATAGAGCTTTACAACAATGCTTGAAAAACGGTGTAATTTTACGTAAAATTCATCGTGTTGTTAAGTTTAATCAATCTCCGTGGTTGGCTTCATATATAAATGTAAATACCGAATTTCGAAATAATGCAACCTCTGAATTTGAAAAAGATTTTTTTAAATTATTAAATAATTCTGTTTTTGGAAAAACCATGGAAAATGTCGAAAAGTATAAAGATATTAAATTACTCTCACATTGGGAAAACAATAATAGTTGGGGTGCAGAAACCTACGCAGCTAGACCAAATTTTAAGAATTTTTGTATATTTAATGAGAATTTAGTGGCAGCTGAAATGAACAAGATAGAAATTTTATTCAATAAACCGATATATACCGGATTTGCAATATTAGATATTGCAAAAACGGTTATGTATGAATTCTATTACGATTTTTTAATTCCAAAATATGGTGAAAATGTACGACTATTGTATACCGATACAGATAGCTTCATCGTAGAAATCGAAACAGAAAATGTGTATTCTGATATTAAACAGAATTTAGATAAATTTGATACATCTAATTTTAATGAATCTAACATTTTCGAAATTCCGCGAAATCCTTCCATATTGGGAAAAATGAAATTGGAATATCCATCTCAAATTATTAAAGAATTTTACGGAACGGGGGCTAAAGCGTATTGCGTAGTTTTGGATGATGATGATATAATTAAAAGGGCAAAAGGAATTTCCAAAAATTCAATAAAGAAAGATTTGCATGTTTTAGATTATAGGAATGCCGTAGAAAATAAGCTAGATAAATTCTGTAAAATGAATGTTTTTCAATCAACGCTTCATGAAATGTTTACCGAGATGCGTAACAAGGTAGCGCTATCATATTTTGATGATAAGCGCTATCTTGCCGTTAACCATAAAACCTTAGCATGGGGTCACGAATCCATTTGTTTACATGAACTTATTAGAGAAATGGAACAAGCGTAAAAATCTTATTTATTTATGTAATAAAAATTTTTGTTTTATTTTGTTTAGATTAAAATCTAAAATGTAGGTATGTTGTAATCGTATAATGTTCATCATTAGTTGTAAATTAATTAATTTTTGATAATTATAATTTTAATATTGTAAAAAAAAAAAATATTATGTATTATGTATTGATTTTCTTTATTCAAATAAAAAAATTCTCTAACAAAATGTATCATTATTATTCTTATTATTATTATTATTATTATTATTATTATTATTATTACACAACTTTTATGACTTGAATCTAACCCCAACCATTTAATATACATCTTGTTTTTTTGTTTACTTTTTAGAATTTTTGTCTACTAAATAAACGTCAGGATGTTTAACTTTTTGCAATTCTTGTTCATAAAAGCCACCCATAATTTCCTCATTCTTAATATTTGTAAGAAGATATGTTCTTGGTAAAGTCATTTTAATTTTAGAAATTTTAAATATTTCGTTAGATCAAGAGGGTGTATATCCTTTTGAAAACGCGTGTCTATATTTGCTAATTCTAACACTATCGCCGATTTTAAATTTGGGGTTTTTCAAATCCACAACTTTTGGATGATTGTACACCGTCTGTAAAAGTAATCTAACATGATTTTTAGTGACATCAATCGGTTTTGGTCCAGTTGTTGAATGTTTTTTTTTTTTGTATTATACACATGTACTAGATTTTGTAATAGATCCAACCATCGATAATTTCCTCGATGACTACATTCTTTCCACATTACGTTTTTAAGCGCACAGTTAACTCTCTCGCTCTCTCTCTTTCTCTCTCTCTCTACTACAGAAGCTTTCCTTATCAAATATGTGCGATATGAAGCGTATTTTCGCGAGGACCCCGGTTAGTACCGCTCGGTTACTTTTGGTCAGTCCCCCACCACAATTTTTGAAATAACCACTTGTGGTCGCAAAAATGCAAAAAAGTTACTTTTGGTTAAAAATTGAAATGAAAACTAACCAAACTTTTGTGAAATGTAAACAATGATTTATTCTTCAAGTTGTTTGCTTATTTATTACTTGTAAGGACCAATATGTTTGATAGATGGGTATAAAAAGGTAACTAAGAATCTATGTCAAAATATTATTTATTATTATTAAAATAATAATAAAAAATGTTATTTGGAACGACGTGTTTTTTTCTTCGCCTATCAGATTAGTAGCCTTTACACACACGCTCCAGGCGCGACGCTCCACAGGCAAGAGGCTTTTGGAACGTTCTAAATTCTTCTAAATATTCATCAAATCCCTTTGAATTCAACAACATAATATAATATAATATACAATGAAACTTCTCTTACTCGAACTTCTCTTCGCGAATTATTCTATAAGTCGAATTTTTTTGGAAAAAGTAGATGTTTGGCAGATATTTACATGTAATGTGATCTCCATAACTCAAATTTCTATAAATCGAAGTTTTCTATTTCTCGAATTTTAAAGTAGAGGTTTAGCAGATATTTACATATAATTTTATCACCATACCTCGAATTTCTAAAACAACCTGTTAAATTAAAAATTTATGGTTTTTAATAATAGAAAATTCTTAAAACTCTTTTGTAGACCTTCTACGAAAATAACGCATAATCTTTGTTATTTTGCCTATTAATTATTAACTACATTGCAGGAAAGTATTGTATTTGTATGCATCCAATTGTTTTTGTAATATGATATTGTTCTCAAAGTGCTGTCCGTTGATTTAATAGATTAATCTATTATTCTAGCAGTGACTTTTTATTTTCTATTTGTACTAATTATAATAAATTAAAATTAAAAAATTTGATCCATTTTTTCTCCAACTGTTTTGGTGGTCCCTTGAGATTCGAGTTATGGAAGTTTGACTGTAATAATTTTGGATGTACAAGGGGTTAAAACTTCCAATGAAGTATTTGAAGATCTTGAAGATAAATAATTAATAGAACACTTATCCACTTTATATAATATTATAAATAATAACAATAATATTACATATAATTTTTTTATTATTATTGTTTATTCCATACAATCAAGTAACTTATATTCTACTACAACACCATATGGTAAATAATATCTTATTTTATAGAGCACATCTTTAGACTCCTTCTCTATTAACATCTGACAGAACATATCCAACGTTATTTCTTTTTTAACAGTTTATCACATATATATCTATCTGCACCTCCATTAAAATATGAAGTTAAAAGCGGTTGGTAAAACATAAAACGTTTCCAATCTTCTTCATCCAATACAACTTTCTGTTTTACACCGCTAATTGTAATACTAGGTTGCAAATTAAATTTTGTTAACCCGATGGAGATGCTTTTAGAGTGTGATTTGTTTAATGGATAAGTTTTTTCGTTAAAATATTCCACTATAACAAAAGAATAGTTATTAGAAAAAATAGTTATTAGAAAAAATAAGTTGAAAGAAATATTTGACTTACTTGTTTGATTTATTTTATGTTGAAATACACTTAATATGTATGCACAATTATATAGTTAACGTTAGACTTTGAGACTAAATATTAAATTAATTTAAACCATCTAAGATATATAGCGCTTCCATACCGGAGCGCTTGCTAAAATAGCGTTCTAACACCGTTTTCATACCGCTTCCATACCGAACCGGTTGTTCAAATAGCGTTCTAACACCGTTTTCATACCGCTTCCATACCGAACCGCTTGCTAAAATAGCGTTCTAACACCGTTTTCATACCGCTTCCATACCGGACCGCTTGCTAAAATAGCGTTCTAACACCGTTTTCATACCGCTTCCATATCGAACCGGTTGTTCAAATAGCGTTCTAACACCGTTTTCATACCGCTTCCATACCGAACCGGTTGTTCAAATAGCGTTCTAACACCGTTTTCATACCGCTTCCATACCGAACCGCTTGCTAAAATAGCGTTCTAACACCGTTTTCATACCGCTTCCATACCGGACCGCTTGCTAAAATAGCGTTCTAACACCGTTTTCATACCGCTTCCATACCGAACCGCTTGCTAAAACACCGTTTCCATACCGCTTCCATACCGCACCGTTTTCATACCGCTTTCATAACACATCGCTTGCTAAAACAGTGTTAGCGGTAAGGAATGTTTTCTTTTTTTTTTGTTAATATGTTAAAATTAAAGCGTTTGTTAGAATTACTACTTAAAATGACTGATAGAATTAAAAATTTCTTAAAAATGTCATTAATTTTTTCTAAAGGATTTGTTAGAATTGTCTTTTTTTTTATATATAGCTATTAGGACTGCTTTTTTGCATTGCAAGGTAAGTAAACGCCTCACAACACATCAAGCTACAGTTTAACTGCTTATCCCTTCCCATTTGCCAAGTCTTCGTGCTAGACTTGGTCATGGTTCCATGAGCTTTTTTTTTGTATTCTTTACAGGTGATAAGGAGCTGGCCCATCAACCCGACCCCCAACCTGGAGGACCAGAGAGACGGCCAGAATAAAGTTCTTACTTCACCCGGATTCGAACCGGGCATTTAGTGTTCATAGTCAACTCGCGTGACTACTATACTCCGACCGTCTTTTTTTTTTTTAAATATTGTAATTTATTATCATTTTGCATAATTTTCACAATTACACTTTATAATACATACTGGCTCTTTCAATTTTTTTTTTTTTGCTCCGTTTAGTAAACTGGCTCTTTCATGCCACTTCTCCCCTACTAATATTATCTCCATAACTCAAATTTCTATAAATCGAAGTTTTCTATTTCTCGAATTTTAAACTAGAGGTTTAGCAGATATTTATGTATAATTTTATCTCCATACCTCGAATTTCTAAAACAACATGTTAAATAAAAAATTATGTTTTTAATAACAGAAAATTCTTAAAACTCTTTAGTAGACCTTCTAGAAAATAACGCATAATTTTTGTTATTTTGCCTATTAATTATTATTTACATTGCAGGAAAGTATTGTATTTGCATGCATCCAATTGTTTTTGTAATATGATATTGTTCTCAGTGTTGTCCGTTGATTTAATAGATTTAATTTTAATTTTTAAAGATTTAATTTTAATTTTTAAAGATTTAATAGAAATAAAAATTTTGATCCATTTTTTTCTCCAACTTTTTTTTTTGGTGGTCCCTTGAGATTCGAGTTATGGAAGTTTGACTGTAATAGTTTTGGATGTGCAAGAGGTTAAAACTTCTAATGAAGTATTTGAAGATCTTGAAGATAAATAATTAATAGAACACTTATCCACTTTATATAATATATATAAATAATAACAATAATATTACATATAATTTTTATTATTATTGTTTATTCCATACAATCAAGTAACTTATATTCCACTACAACACCATATGGTAAATAATATATTATTTTATAAAGCACATCTTTAGACTCCTTCTCTACTAACATCTGACAGAACATATCTAACGTTATTTCTTTTTTTAACAGTTTATCACATATATCTATCTGAACTTCATATTTCTTCACAATGACTTCAGCCTCATCCTCATCTGGATACCCCATTTTCATATATGCTGCACCATGACTTACGTCAAATATCATAGCTTCTAGATAACGCACTTGTCGTTCTACAGCTGAAATTAGATCGTGGGCTTTTGGCCAATATGGTTCACTGTATGCCATCCACATCCTAAAAAATTCGATTGTATCATCAATTAAGAAATTAAGAGAAATATTTGACTTACTTGTTTGATTTATGTTGAAATCTTGAAAATACACTTAATATTAAACACAATTATATAGTCAATATTAGACTTGGAGACTAAATATTAAATTAATTAATTTAAACCATCGAAGATATTATAGTCAATGTTCGATCTTGAAATTTGTAACCACCAATCGCATTGATAGCTTTGGTTGAGTAGAGAGGGAAGTGTAAACAATCACCTTGAAAAGTTAACCTTGGACATTAATCTTGATATGTGACTGAATAATAGGAGAGGTGACAGGGGTAAAGGGGGGTTTATGGGGATATGTCACTGTCCTTGAAAAATTGTCTGGAGTGGAGGTGAAAGAGCTATAATAGATAACCTTGGACACTGATTTTTATCAATAATATTCAGAAAGTTGTAATGTAAATATTATTACCGTAAACAATATTATAATTTGGTTGCAAATTGGGTCAGCAAATAGAAGGAAATTTCAATGTATCTATTATTTTATAATATAACAAATGTTTGTCTATTTATGAAAGGGGTTTTTAAAATCTTAATTTTTTACAAAAATAATACCTGTAATTCATCTGATAGTGATAATTTTAAAGAAATTGTATCATCGTTAATAATTTCAATGTGACAATCAAAATTTTCGAATTCAAACATAATTTTGTATACAAAGTGGATTATAGAATTAAAAATTCCTCGGTATGAACCAACAACTTTATATTTATAATAACAGTTATTATGAAAAATGTAAATATTACGATATTTATATATTATCTTATCCAAATTGAAAATAGTATGTTCTACAAATCCGTTAGGGGTTAGTTTAAGATATATTGTGCTAAACAGAAACAAATTAGTCACTGTTGTAATTAAATTCTTTTGTTTGCATGCTATGTAAATACTTAAATGTAGTTAAATCCATTTAATAAGAAGCTCAGCTTAAAAATTAATAGTCCAAAGTAACACATCTTCTCTTTTTACAAGTGAAACAATCTCTTCTAGCTGGAGGTGGTCCATCGATGTGAGTTCGCGCACTTAACATATTATGATGTGATACACAAGGAAAATAATCCCTTAATTCATCAAGATACTTGTCAGACAATCTAGTACTAACTAGATTCAACTGCATAGGAGTACATTCCATTTTAATATATTCAATTGGAATTAATTTGATTTCTTCTTCATTGAGATGTTGAATTCCTTGATTATAAAATTTATACAATACTTTAGTTACCCCGATGGACATGCTTTTAGAATGTGATTTGTTTAATGGATCACTTTTCTCGTTAAAATATTCTACTATAACAAAGGAATAGATATTAGAAAAAAAATAAATTAAAGGAAATATTTGGCTTACTTGTTTGATTTATTTTATGTTGAAATACACTTAATTTGTATACACAATTATAATATAGGTAATAGTCAACGTTAGTAAAATGTTGAGAAAAGTACAAATAAAGAATAATATTAGAATACTTGTATAAAAGCTAATGAATGCAATTTTGAGAATGATAAGGAATCATCTTAATAAGTTTTAAAATTTAATTGCTTCAAATTTTTTATTCGATCTTGAATACGATCCTGCAGTTGATATAGAAATTTGAAACTATTATTATTATTATTATTATGATTATCTGCAGGAAAGTACAAACTGATGCATTCCTGTAACAGTTTTATTAAGGGTTTGTAGGGGCTTATGGAGATATGAAACTGTTCTTAAAAATTACGACTACATTTTTGAAGTAGATAATAATTCAAATTGTTATGAATACATCTGCTTGTATCTAGAACTGAAAAGAAAAGATAAGCAACTGATTGTATGAGTTCGTGTAAACCATATGCGGCTATAAATTAATATTATAACATTATTTCTGTTAGCATTTATGCACTCCTAATATTATAAAAGTTATATTATTAAATTTAAATTGCCCAAATTCTACCAAACTTTCCCAAATACTACCAAAATTAGAACACAATTTTTAGTACTTAAAATTTCATTATTAACATGAAAATTAAAAAAATTTTTTAATTTATTTTTTAAACTTTGAAAAGTTAGTCGTAAATATTAATCTTGACACGTGACCGTGAGATGGGGGTATTCTGGTACGCCACTGGCCTTGAAAAAATTAATAGAGTGAGAGGGGTTTATAGTACGTCACTGTCCTTGAAAAGTTGTCTAGAGGGGAAGGGTGAGAGGGGTAAGATAACCTTGGACATTGACCCCGCCCATTGGCCTTCAAAAAAGAAGGGAGTGGGGGGTGTGTAATTAGAGTGAGAGAGAAAGAAGGGAGTGGGGGTGTGTAATGAGAGTGAGAGAGAAAGAAGAGAGAGAGAGGGTGATTGATGGTTTCCCCACCCAATAACCTTGAATTTTGCCCCGCCCACTGACCTTCTAAAAAAGAAGGGAGTGGGGGGTGTGTAATGAGAGTGAGAGAGAAAGAAGAGAGAGAGAGGGGGGGATTGACAGTGCTCCCCACCCAATAACCTTGAATTTTGCCACGCCCATTGACCTTCTAAAGAGGTGGCGTGAAAAGTAGTGGGGGCACTGTCAATCTCTTACTACTGCTGTTACAGGAAAAATAAACAAATAAACTTATTATTGTTTAATAATCTTTACGACAAATTCTTCATTCAAAAATTGACCAAATTAATAATTTATGACAATTAATTGACTCAAAATGGATCAAAATTGTCGTTCTATCATACGAGGAACTTCAGTCGGTAAGTCCCCAAATTTTCCTTTTCTGGACTTATATTAACTCGGCTACCTTGGAGGGGTTTTTGCTTATTCATGAAAAATTTGTCACCAGAAAATCTGTTAGGAGCGTAATATTTTACGACTTCAACGTACGCGTGTGAACTAAAATGTTTTTCAGTCGTTTATGACATATAGGACATCCCTGCGGCTCCCAAAAATAATTATCCAAAACGAAATATGTCTACATCAAACATCATTCCATTATGTTACGTTCAGTTTTATGACTTCTGGCTGATTCCTGGTAGGTGCTGTAATGTTCGGGTCAGTATTGCAGCTCTACTTTATTGTTAATATTTTTTACGACTAATAACTATTAACTAGACTATAAACTTGTTTACTCCAAAGGTGACTTAGGCAGTACTCATTGTCATCTGATATTTTCACATTAACTGAACTATCAAAATAGCGGAAAACTTCATGATGTGAATTAATACACATACATGATGGTAAAAAATTAATTCAATCATAAAAAGAATATTACGTTATAATTTTGAAATTAATATTGTAATGAAGGATTTAAATACTATTCTGCTAACAAGTTTGATGTATGTATTTGTTAATATTTTTACTGTTTTCGCTAATAAAATATTGAGACCATGTTTGTCTTTTGAAGGATTTCACCTGTAGTACTTTTACTTTTCCTACTAAGCTAAACATTTTAAAAACTATACGGATATGAAATTTCTTGTGTCGTGTTTTTAGCATACTCCTGTCTCGTTGATCCAAGCAACAAACAACAATGGGTGCAAGAATAGTTCTTCAGAAAAATTTAAGTTTTTGAAACTATTGTATTGTATAGATCAGGGGTTCCTAAACTTTTAAACTTTGCTACATACATTTTAGAAATACAATCTATTGCGGCCCACCTCATCTTCGACTAACTAAAGGGCACCACTATCAACACAATGAAAAAATGAAATTTTTATTTGCAAATATGATAATTTGATTTACAACAATAATTTATAATAAATAATAGTAATAACGTGTGCGAAGGATGCGTTTGTTTTCGATTGCCGTTTAGTTTAAATTCATAAAAATTACACACTCCATAAGTAGAAACTTATTAATATTTATATAATCACCTGGAGCGCACGATATTATACCATCCAATATGGTATAGTATAGATAAACATAATTAACTACGTCATAGAGATTTGCAAAATCCATTTTGCTTTTCTATTAAAATCATTTCACATGAAGTCAGTCATCCAAGTTTGGGTATTTTATTTCAAACTTGTCTGAACCTTTCGTAGCCTAAATCAAATATAAGTCGACCTTTATTGCTAGTAACTAAAGATATGGTTATTGTGTTAAATATTCAATAATAATAAAAGTATTATTAATAGCTTATTATTATAAACAATAGATGCTATTAAGATTTAGACTATAGCGAGATTTAAAACCAGATAGATCGCTTCGAAAACTTTAAGTCACTTGGTAAATTATTACAAATTAATTCTACCTATATGTTGAGTCAGTAAACTTAATAATCAAATAAAAATCAAAATTTTTTAAATTATAGGTATTTTACATAATATAGTACCCAATTTTCATCATTTCTATAATTTTTTCACATTCCTATCACTAAAGTCGCTCGGATACCATCATATACCTATATTTCAAATAAAATTTATCTTTCACTTTATGGTGACAAATCTGTGCTTTATTTCTACATTGTCACTTTATATTTTTACAATTCACCCTCCGAAATTTAAAATTTTTCTATTATTTAAATATCTCGTTTGGTGTGTTACATTTACATAATTTTAACGGTTTTTTGTGCTTATTGAAATTAATCAAGAATGAATTTTCAGCGCCAATTGTTACATGAATAAGAAAATGTAAATATTGCGAATAAATTTTTTAATTTACAATAATTTCTCATCTTAAAATATTTCTTTATAAAGTTAGATAAAATCTTCCAAAAAACTAACTTTATGATGGCTTCACATAATAATTCAACAGCTTACATAATATAATTTTTGAAATGGTTTTCTTTTTCTAAACGAAAAATTTTCTTATACTTACTCAAGTATCTTGAATAAACAGTATATTGCGGCATTTTCTTGTTAATTTTTAGACAATAATCTTAATTACATTACACTGTTGTATTGCGGTGTTAGAGTAAGTTTATATCAACCTCGGAATACTCAAGTTATTTCTTAAATTACAGTTAAGCCGGTAGCTCAATCTGAATTCCTAGCGTAACTCTTCTTCAAAAGTTTTTGTTTGTATTCTTAAACTTTAGTTACGTTGCAATAACAAAGAAAGTTTCTGCTGCCAAAGTAGATTTGATGATTAAATACACTTGGAAGTATACAAAGTAAAGTTTTGTAACTGTATAGAATCCTATCCTTAGGATTGAAAAAATATTTGTAAATGATAAATTGAACCATTTTAAAACAACTGCCTAGCAAAAAATTTAATCTTGGGTTATAATGGGCTAAGCCATAAATAATTTCCATTATTGGCAACAAATTAGTATAAATAGATACTAATAAAGCTAATAACTCATCATACCTGAAAGATCTGACGGAAAGTCACCCCGAAATTCGATGTTCGAATCCTCGCTAGGAATTCTATTTTTAAATTTTTATTAAGTATGCAACGTTGCACCTCTAATAATAATTTTAAACATATCATGTTATGATGCGCTCGTATTCATTAAATTTTTAATTTAATGTCAACATCCACATCAACATTTAAAAATAAAATTATTTTTACAGGTGTAACAAAATCATGATTCCTAGAATCGAATTTCGGGGTGACAAAATGTAAATCCGAGGTGATCGCATATGCCTAGCTAGGGATATTAATAAATTAGTTTTAATTTGTCATTTAAATTATTATCTAATATAACAATTACTCAACAACCAACCTTACCTGACCAAACAACATCCAATAATTATTATATTAGATATTTTGGTCGCTGCAAAATTGGGCATTCTAATAAAGACCAGGTTCAAAAACTTATCGAAAATCTTTTCCCATTAAAACCAACGGGATGTTATCCAATAAGTATCGGAGAGCCATCTGATAATTTACAATAAATCATTACGGTTATTAAAAAAAATTAAAATTCGATATTCTAAAACCAAAGATGGTTATGAGGGAATAGTTCCAATAGAAGACATGGTTAATTGAAAGCGACTTTGAAGTTTATTATATTTAATGGTACATTTAAGACAGGTTTTCACTTGGTTTAAGATATTTTCCAACAGTGTCTGCGTTATATGATTGTCACGAATTTATTAATCTAATTACCTTATACATGAAATGTGTATTAGAGGTATTTGGATGACAAAGTAGTTTAGAACTGAACTTCAATGTAACATAAATCTAACAATACCGCTTTTAGCTTTGTAATCATCTATGGATTTAATCGCGTATAAATTCTAACTGCGCTCTGTAAAACGATTATATTATTGTTCGTATTGGTTTATAGAAACGATATCAACTTATCTATCTGATTTAATGTTCTAATAACAAGTAAAACTAATTTAAATGTTTTAATATTTACATTAAATTGACGATAAAATTGATTGCTGCTTTGAAAACTTGAACTAAGTTCCAATTATTAACTACTACTGTTTGCAATCCTATTGAATTCGATGACTATAACTTTGACCAATAAAATTTTGCGATGATGTCAAACTAACTATAACTATTGGCACACTTGTCATAGCGGATATCTTTGACAAATATCCAGAAGTGAATTAAACACAGCTATTTAGTACGTCGTACATTTTAGAGTAGCTATTATACTGACAGGCTGGAACCCATTTTATAAAACACCGTGTAGAATAATAATTTAAAGATTTAAGAATTTACGTTTTCGTTATAGTAACACAAATTTTGTAAGAAATAAAAACCTCTTTTTGAAAATATCTGATATTTTGTATAGCCGATATTCACATAACATTTTATTTAATCTATTTTATTTTTGTGGCAATTTCTCTTCTTTAATGCTTGGATTATAACCCTTATTAGTGGTATTATTGTTTTATTATTCTTAATTCACGTTAAAATTATTGTGGATAGAGAATTGTTATCAAAATGATGATGAATTGGTTGGAATACTTTTCATTTGTATGAAACTCATCCCGCAGTTTATTTTGTATAATTAAATTATAACATATTATTATATAATTTATAATAACACCTTCAAAAAAATTATGAAATATAAATTTTAAAAAATTTTGAAATGAAAATTAAATTGAAATTATAATTAGGTTTTTCCGTAATGTGAAGATTATTCCTAGTATAATACTTTGTGTGGTTGCTAAAGATCCCCACCTGTTCTTTGTATACGTGGTTACGCTACTATAAAGCAGTGTGATCTTAGAAAATTAATTACTTATTATTAAGGTAAATTTTACCAGGTAAACAGGTATAATTTTAGCAATTTGGTTGATTTGAAAACAATAAAAAACATTTTTCATAAATTAGAATGTGTGGTCTATTGCATGTCGGGAGATTTTGCCTATATTCGTTTTACCAATTTGCATGTTAATTTTAATCCCAATTTTTGAAATTCAAAAACAAAAAGATGTTAATGTCACATTTTACAACAGACACAACAATTATACGTTCTCAATTGAATCACTTCGTTAAATAGAACCGTACGTCGCATCTTTAATACTTTTTATGTTAATACCTCGAATCAAAAATACTTCACTTCCTCATTTAACTTACAATCTGAATCAAATTATTCACTTGTTTTAATCTACTTCGTTAATCTTTAATTAGTTATGATTAAATGCGTCGTTCTTCGTTTATAATCCTTTAATATTACTTTGAACACTAAATAATTATGATCAACTACAATCGATACATATCAACCAGCTATACTTATTTACCGTTGAACCATAAACTGCACTCATCATGTACTAGATCATGATTGGATACCATACGCCTTAAGGCCGTCTTTAAAAGCATAAATTATGGGCAATTTGTCGAGCTCAATAAAAACAAAACAAACAATATTTTTACCATTTAGTTTTTTACAACATATTTGTTGATATTTTGAAAATATACAGAAAAAATTTTAACAAAAAAGAATGAAAATTAAACAAGCTAAAGCTGGTAAATTTGGGGGTAAAAAAAATTGAGGTTGTGCTGGTTGACACGATTGCAACCCTTCTGGTCATCGAAAACAATATTTAAAAAAAGCTTCTTAATTAGCAAGAATGTCGTTATAGCCCCTACTAAAGATAAAACGGAAAAAAAGTTTTTCGCAAAATGGCGGCTGTCTGAAAAAAAAAATTAATTTTTTGACTATTTTTTTCACAATTCTTAATTTTTTAAAATAGTAAACCAAATAATTTTTATACAAAAGTAGTAGGGGCGATAGACAGTTATATTGTGGTGATATTTCAATATTTAAGAGATCCGGATGGATTATTAAGGAGATAATTTGAAAATTCTTGAGTTAAATTCAGTAATCAGTTGATATGGCTGATAAGAAAGTGAAATTTGCATTAATTACATAAAAACCATTGTTTGTAACAAAATTACACATAAAACATAACATTTCTGTAATCATTTGTGAGGTACAAAGTTTGTGACACGCCTTGTGTATAATTTTATTTGAAAATTGCGCCAGATTCCTGTAAAGTGTAAAATGTTAATAACAATTTAGTTCACAAGCAATTAGCGACGTTATGTTGCCTGTCAGTGGAACCATTTTAGCAAACCGGGATGAAGGGACTCCCACCTATAAAAATCCAATTTCGAAAAACTGGGAAAGGGACAGAAAGTCGGCGAGCAAGAACGGCAGTCTCTTGGTGAAGCTCAAGGAGAGAAGAGTTCCCGGGTGAAACTCAAGCAGAGAGGAGTCTCTGAGTAGAGCTCAAATAAAAAGTTCTTTGGTGATCTTCAAAGAAGGAAGAACTCCTAAAACTTCTTGTTGATCTGAGGATCAAAGAAGTGTAATTTCGTGATTTCACTAAAAAGTGAATAATTTGCGAAAACCTAAATTTTCGCGTAGGTACTAATTACGATCCATAATTAGTAAAGTTGTGCATTTCAAACGTAATAAGGTATTAGTTAATTGAATACCTAAAAATAAAAAGTGATTATAAAAATTCTGCACGTGTCTTCGAAGTTGTTGGAGATACCAACTGTTTTCTGGTGATGCACTGGGTCAAGTAAATAGTAATAAGGTAGAAAATTTGTTTTTCATTTTAATAAATCCAAGTTTGGAACTGTTTGTATCATCATTGGATTAATTAAAAATTATTGTAATTTAATTTATGATTTTACACAACACGCAAATAATAGGAAATCCAAATTAAGCACCTAAAATTGACAAAATTAAATGTAATTTTGGATTTCTTAATTATTACGCACTACACATTTGGTTTGAGGCAAGTTTATTGTCAAGGATAATTGATGCAAATGTTAGCGATTCATTATTTTGATTTCAATAAATTATGTGTTCTTTGAATTACCTTTTTATTTCGTCCGTCGAACCTATCAGCCCTGAGGAAGAGAAAAACCCTACTCCGGCATAAAGCTAGTTTTAGGGGTCTTTTTGGGATGACTATTCGTTTAAGGGCGAAAATCATCTCAATATATTGAAGGTTGGTACAAAATATCAAGCAAATCGGTCAAATGGAACTTGAGATATCATGTCAACCATGTTGAAAAATGTAGTTTTAAGAAAAACACGTTTAAAGTTTTAAGCAAAAGTTTCAACCAGTAAAACAAATAATTTTGATACAAATGTGGTAGGGGCGATAGACAGTTATATATTGAAGGTTTGTACAAAATTTGAAGTAAATCGGTCAGATGGAACTTGATATATCATGTCAACCATGTTGAAAAATGTAGTTTGGAGAAAAATTCGATTAAAGTTTTGAGCAAAAGTTTCAGCCAGTAAAACAAATAATTTTGATACAAAAGTAGTAGGGGCGATAGACAGTTATATAGTGAAGGTTAGTACACAATTTTAAGCAAATAGGTTAAATACAACTTGAGATATTATGTCAACCAGGTTGAAAAATGTTAAAATGTCATAAAATACATAATTACTACTTCTTTCGGTAAGTTGCTCACTGCTAGGTTCAGTTGCTGCGTCACTAAAATAGCTAAAACGTGGTAAACTGTTGAAATTTTAAAATTTTCTCTTGAGAATATATTCTTAAAGGGCTAAACTTTAAAAATTTATGCAAAAAACCAAAAACTTTATTGTTTTTTAATGCCAAACCAGAACACGACCTTAAGTGAACCCTCCACCATCAGTAGTCAAATAAAATGCAGTAAAATTGCATTGGATAACTTTAGTGATTGCAGTTTTCTTGTTGAATTAAAAAGAAAATTTGTAAAACTTTTTAATTGCTTTATTAATGAATGAACTTTGACTACTAATTTGGCGGAATTAGTAGAGTAAGCTTAAATTTAAAATAATTAGATTTGTTGTGAAATTAGAATTACAATCAAGTTGATTTCTACTTACAGATTACAATTTATTACTTACCCAAGACAGCGTAGCTGGAATATCGTTGCGGATTATTGTAGTACTGAGCTGTAATCTATTTTGATTGAATCAGGAACAAACAATGATATTATGTGGCTTTGTACGTGGGCGAATAATTTTTGTGGTTACTATTAAAGGAAATTTATTTTCAAGTGGTAAGAATTTAGTACTGAAAACTTTTTTTAGACCAGCGGAAATTTTCATGCTCCTAATTTACCGCTCTTTTCATGGTAGTGAGTTGTACGAAGCCCTAGAGCGGTAAATAAAAATTCCATTTTGTTTCACAAGGTAAACTTCCGAGTGAAAAAAAAACTAAAGTGAAATAAGATTTACCACCTAATACTTATTTCTACACCTGTTGATGATATTGTTAATTTAATAATTACTCGATAGGTTGCACTTTGTCGAATATTAAATTTTATATAGTAGTATCTACTTCAATTAATTTTACGAATACAAATCTAACGTAAGAAACTCATCCACATGAAATTTATTTTAGAACGAGCACCAATGTAAATAGATATTAAAAACAAGAAAAATGTATGAAAATTCATCTTATAGTTTTGAAGTAAATATCGATGATACACTGGGTTATTTTGCCAATATCAATCCCTAGATGTGAGAGAGAATACAAAAACTATCTTTTGTTTCATAAATTCCAGCCTTACCCAAAAATATTTGAGAAAAATTGTAAATATAATTTTTCAAAGCGTTTTGTATTCACTGGTTCTTTGAAAAATAATATATTAATTAATATTATAATTTATTTTAGAAATTACCAGTTAAGGCTCAGCTCTTAAAGTATAAATATTTAATGGAATGTCTAATAAAAAACTGAAGAGGTTTCTGCCAAATGTAATTTTGTAATGGTTCTTTCAAGCTTTAAGTATATTATGTGTTTACAATGCACCCTTCTCAAGAATATTCCAAGGGAAAATGTTAAACAAGAAACGTTTTTATTGTGTTTATCACAAATTTTTATTAATTCAATTTAACAAAATTCAAAATTTATAAAGCTGTTATATAAAGAAAATATTATATAGTCGACCTTAGACTTGATTATTTATATACAGTAAAAATTATAGTTGAGGAATGGGTCGAAAATAATCTACAATTACATAATATTTCTACAAATTAATTTGACAAAGACTAACCATTCAATACAAAATCATCAATTTTAAATTAACCATGGTTTATTTAGTGTTTACAATTGCATTCATTAACTTTTAAGTAAAACAAATATAATGTAATCAATCAAAATAAATTTCAAATATTTATAAAATAATGTTCAATTACTTACGATAATAATTATTGAAATAATTATATTTATTATTAAATAGGATCATTATCACATGTTGGCAATTTAACGAAAAAGCAACTGAATATTTTGCTAACACATCCAAAATAATTATTAGTCAACATTATGCAATATAAAATTAACTGCAATTTTCGTTTTTAAAATCGATTTTCTCCAAATTACCGAGTAACGATACATTGGGGTAGTTGCTCCACGAATAAAGTTGACCATTTGACGATGACATGGTGCAATCTTGTAACGAATAATTAATTAATGGCACATATTATGGGTTTTCGAGACGGTCGGTCACTCTGGATGAAATAAGAATCATAATATTATAGCCGTCTTCCCTCGGCAGGCAATGGAAAACCACCTACGGGGGTGTAATCTGCCTTAAAAAGCCTTTTTTTAAAGGACCACCAAACCTTTTTAGGGTAAAAGGATCGAGAAAGAAAGATAAGGGTTTTTAATGTTTTTTTAATTGGTGTACCGATTTAAATTTTATGGGTGAATGATGCCCCATATGAATTTGGCATTTGTATCGACTAGGTACTTATCGATATATTATTGAGTGTTTTAGAGTTTATAAATAATATTAATAAGTAGATTACCGTGTCAATCATTTCATTTAATCCTATTAACTCTATACAGATTAAATTATAATTTAAATTTTTCGATGAAGTAAAAATAATTTAGGAAGTTTTATTTGAATAATCTTAATTTGGATAAAAGTTGTTATTTAATTTTGAGCAAGGGTGAAGCTTGAATCTTATTTAAATATCGAAAAAAAATTTGAAAGGTAACGAATGGTAAGGAGGTTGAAAGCAACGTATAAAAGTAAGTTTGAGAAGTGTTGCGTTATGATTGGAAGAAATTAATTTTTATTTTAGTTAATGGAAAACAGACCACGTAATTAAGAATACAATTTTTGGAACCGACTGAGCTGGCACCATTCGTTGGAAAATTCCTATTATAAGTTTTAAAAAATAATTAGGAAAATTTAATTTTAAAATTTTGATTGCAGGAAGTTATTTCCACGTCAATATAGATTATACTTATATATAAATTCTTTACAAAATTTTCTACAATTGGCATTTTACACCACGTGTAGATGGCGCTGTACTAAAGAAAGATGGTGGAAAAGTGTAGTATCTCATACAATAACACATACGCGTTATAAGTTAAATCTGTAGTTTATATGTTGTATTTTATGGTTTTTACATTGGCGATGATGATTTTAAATCAATTTGGTATATATTAGTTAATTATATAATTACAGATTTGTTAAAATTTATCGGTAAGTACATAAATGAAACACTTTCTTTTCAACATAATTGACTTAAAAAATACTCTGACTGCAATTTTTTAGCAACGTGTTTAATATTACCTTTAGAGAAATGAATAGTGGAAATGCATCATTATTACTTTGCTTGGTCAAAATATGTACCAACTTATTTAAATGCTCAGCCGTATTCTACATAGATGTATTAAAGAGGGAGAAGCCGTTTTAAATGCAAAACACCTAATTACATGTGGAATTAAGCACCATGATGGAGATGATTTAGAAATATTCGCTTTGTGACTATTGTGGGATTTGTGATAATAAATGTGCATACAGATAAAATTTCTATATACATTTTAAAACTCACACTGGCGAGAAGCCGTTTGCTTTTAAATTATTAGTCACAATTCTCACACGCAAACGGTTTCTCGCCGGTATTGGTTTTTAAATGTTTTTGTAAGTATGTTCTGCATACACATATAGTTACCAATCATAAGAGGTTTTTGACCCCTGTTGCGAGAGAGTGTAAGAAATGTTAAAATTAGTGATGGGCATAACCGGATTATTTCAATAATCGGATTCTGCCGATTAGGTTATTCTAATAACCGGATGATTTTATAATTCAAATTATTTTTAACTCATTTCTTTCTGAACAGGTAATGACGTAATTAGTGAAACAAAACCTCTTCTCCATTCGATTATGAAACGCGCGTTATCAAATTTCAAAACATTTATGCTTACTTGACGAATTCCAAACTGACTTGGATGTAAATAATATTAGTTAATGTTAGCTTTCCGGTGAAGCAGAGAATTGACTCGCGCATTAGGTTATAATATACGGTTATTTATTACGATTTTTCACTCGGTTCGGCCAGAAGGTTCTTAAATACCGGTATTTCGCGATTTATTATAAGGTTATTTTTAATTCGAATTATTCAATTTAATAATCGAATTATACAGGTTATTTCAATAACCGGATGACAGGTTATTTTTAATTTGAATTATCCCATCACTAGTTAAAATGCTGTCTTATGCCCAACTATACCAACATCGTCGAATTGGCATTTACATTTTTTACCTACGACTAGGAACAAGCTCGGCGTAAAACCTTCAACCTGGAGGACCAGAGAGACGGCCAGGATAAAGTTCTTACTTCACCCGAAGTTGAACCGGTTATTCAGCGTTCAACTCACTTAACCGTATGCTCCGACCATCTCGTAAGTTTTTATAAACTTATTTATTATTATTATTTATTAATGAGATTTTGTAGGAAAGGAAGCCGATGAACATGTTTTCATCACAAAATGTTAATACATTGTCCTTGAAGATGGTGAATTACAATTAAAGAAAAAGCACCAATACCGTTGCCAATACTACTGGCAAGTGCAATTGGGGATGGCTCTACGTAATGTTATATGTGAAAATAAATATACCTAAATAACATTTTCGAGTTTATATAATATAATAAATAATTATACTTTATATCTAATTATTGTTAAATAGTTTGATTGTTTTTTTTTTGCATCGCTTGCAAAAGTTTAATTATTAAGCTGTTTTAAACACCTTTTTTTCTATTTTTATCCTGACTAATTATTATTAATAGATTTCTGACGAAAGATAACGCATCCGAAAGGTAAAATATAAGGTGTTTTGCAAGTGATTAGAATTATTAATTCGATATATTTATAAAATAATTTTATTTGTTAAAATATGTACATAAACTTATCATTAGGTACCAATAATAATAGGAGCAGAAAATTTGCTAAAAATTTCAAATATACTTTTATTCGCTGATTGGAGCATTCAATATGGATCCTGGCTTTTGCAATTTTTAGCGCTTCTTCTTTTGAAAACTGCTTTTTGCCTCTTAAAAATGGTAGCCCAATTATGTTAATGTGTTTTACTCGACATAACTTGACTCTGTTCAAAAATTGCTGTATCGGAACATCTTCCTCGAAAAGTCCAACTTATATAAATTATTACACCGGATGGGCTAACAGCAGTCATAAAGTTAATTGTAGGGTTGCCTTTGTATTGGGAGTATGTTCTCGCCTAACAACACAGACAGTTTGATCATCGTTGCACTAAAATTTTTGTACAATTTAGTAGTATTTTGTGCTGATGGCCATAAAATTGAAATTTTCAAAACACAAGCTAACTTTTTAATTATATCGTGGCAAATTATTGAACAAGTCTTGTTACATACTGCCCCAAATAGTGTTGCCAGAACCGAGCAAAGAAAGTAATCTTTTCACTGAAGTTTGTTGTCTTCTGTGAGCAACTTTGGCTCATTTCAGCTACATTCTGGATTAATATCGTCTACTGCTTCTTTCTTATCTTAAAATGTAGCAAACATACACGTATAGCTGGAGTAGCTCGCAATAAAACTTTTTTAAAAACAAGTTCACGATTAATTTTTTCGATCACACCGAGCTTCTTGGTTATGGTCACTAACCTAGCATTTTTGCGTGAAAAGCAATGAAAACCTACATTCTTTTCTCTGCCATACTTGCTATGACACCCGTATACACTACAATTTACATTGCCACTGTTATATTTTCACGATTTTAGCCATTGCACTTAAAAAAACACCTACAACTTCATACAAAACCATATTGAAAACAACAAGAGATACTACACACGATAGTTACCATTAAAGACACCACGTGGCGCTTCAGCAAGTGTAAAAGGCCAATAGTACTCGTAGATTATAAATATTTTATAAACAAAAAATAATGATGCAAAGAACTACTGAGAAATCAATATAAATATCTACTTCTAGATTATTTACTACCTATTCCTCAGCTAGATAATCTTTGCTCTTATAAATATTATCATTTCCCCTACTCCATCTACATAATGCGGCAAGAAACTTTTTGGGTTATGCCCAATAATTTTTGGTTAATTGGTATTGGTAAGCTCTGCTACCTTTTCTTTTTACATCAATATGAGACTCATATGAGGCTGTCAGGATAGCTTTAAAAAACGACAAAACGCGTCACTCATTAAGATTAATATGAATTTGTTTGTGTATTTTGTAATGAGTCGTGTATTACAAGTTATTTCGATCGTCAAGATAAATCGCAAAATGACACACACAAATTTTATTATGTAATTTATCAAAGTTTATAAACAAAAGTAATGATTTAAAGAATTGCTTAGAAATCAACTTAAATATACTTAATTAAAAATAAATCCTTTACAAATTTCTCTACTGTGCTTTAAACAATAGTTTCTTGTTGAGATAGCGGTTTTGTTTTAATATAGTATAAAAGTAACAACAGTGCAGTGTTTTGTATTGTGGTTGAACAAGACATCCGTTTTACGAAAATTATGTGTACAACAAAATGAGTATTAGTGTAATTGAATTTAATAGTATATTTGTACCTATACTTCTTATGAAAATTTTGCTTACGAGGTAGTAATAAATTAAATAAATTATAATTATTAAATTTTTATTATGTGTTAATAAAATTTCTAAATTTTAATTTCCAAAACTTTTAGTTTCAGTAAAGTAAAACTACTTAGTAAAACTTATTGTAAACCAAGTAATAATTAATTTATAACAATTTAGTTCACATAAAGCTAATTTAGTTGCATAATAAATGATGTGTATTATCTTGACTGTTTAATTGTTTATGATGCTTGACTGGACTGATGTTCTTGATGTTCGATGTTTACTACAAACGTCTTGTTATCCAACGCACCGCAGATACATTAAGTACAAGTTGGTAAAGATTTCAATTAGTGCTTACTGTTTAATTATAAACCAATTTCGGTAATATAATATAAAGTTTTAAATTGTTGCAATTTGATGTCCTTACAGAAGCAGAGCTCTAATTAATATTTTAACCGATATGTAGTTTACTGTATTTTTATGCATTTTAATTGATACAGAACGAAATATTTTAATACAATGCAAATTACTGGGTAACTATACATTTTTAAACAGTAATATATTCAATATAATATTAAAATATTATTATACCTTATATATTAATATACTATATTTAATTTCCCCCCAAAGATATATTGAATAAATAATAATTAAATTAATTATACTGAAATAATAAAAATTTGAGAAAATTATTTACAATAATAAATTTACTAGCTTCAGTCGGAGTTGAACTGCAATGAGACACTACTTGTTAATTGTATTTAAATGTACGAAGAAAATATTGTAAAGCAAGAATAATTTATTCAAATAATGCAAACAAAATTTAATGTTTCTTATCACAATAAGCAAAGTAAGTAAGCAAAGCACCAATAAATAAATACATTATCATTTATTTAAATGCTATTAATTACCGTAAAAATGTAACCTACAAAATTATTCAAGAACAGTCATCAATAACGCATTTAATCTAATTATTCCAATTATCGCAGGCTCCAATATTCATTATGAGTAACTAATCGAATTGTATTGTTAACATAATGTAAATGAATAAATAAACCCTAATGTATTTTAATTAAAATTATACAAACGGCACTGGTTTTTATTAACCTACATTATATCAAATCTTGCTTATTAATGACGCTGATAATCATCTAAAGCGGCTGCAAAAAAAAGTTTAAAATGGATCGAGTAAAACATTTGACGTTGCAAAGAATATTTTTCTTTTAATATTATTTTACACTTCATTAATTTGGTAGGTAAGTGGACTCCATGGTAGGCCAAGTGTTCAAACCCCAGTTATTTACACTGTGGTTATTTAGCCATTGACGTTTTTACGATTTACTCTAAAAAAAATTCGTTTTAGTAATATTATTATTTTCGTTATATTTATAATACAAAAATTATAAAAATATTAATAAGAGTCAATATTTTAATTTATTGCGCTTAATGATTTTATATTAGTTATGCCATTTTTCGTATAGCTATAGGTACTTAGCATTTTCCGTGCCAAAATGGTTTTAATACGCGTTGTTCATTTAAAATTTTAATTAAAAACTGTTCTACTTGCGTTTTAGCTTTACAATATTAATTACATTCAACATCAAAGTAATCGATTATTGATTAGACCCACCAGCTGTTTTATTAATTAAAAAAATTAACATCCAATTTATCTACCATAGTAACTGATTTTTAATATTGCAAGTTTTGTTGATTTTTTTATAATTTTTTATAATGAAGTTATAAGCGCGGTAATTGAGTTTAAAGAGAATTTTCATTTTAGGTTGGCGTGACAAAATTAGTTAGCAAATGTATAATGCTTTATTTTCACACTGAAGTCTGTGAGGACAAAAAATTGCGTGTACATTTTTATGTTTAAAAATATATCGAGTCTGATTTAATAATTAGGTAGGTATATTATCCTGTATTAAACTGTCAAAATTACATTACTTTTAATAATCTGATTAATATTAAAAATTAGGTAACAATTTTTTTAACTAATCCAAAATTTTTCAGTAATATTTTTCTCTAATGTTTTTAAGATTGACTTTTTATTAGTCTGAGAAAAATTCTTCTGTTTAGCTATGTTAAACATAATCTATGACGCCATTTAAATATAGGTGAGTGGAGCTGTCTCATGAAAATGCTATGTTCTACAAAAATATCTCGACACAATAATATATTTGCTTCAACCACTTTAGAATTCCTTTTCAAAACGTTTCTCGTTGTCCTGTTTAATGTGTAATAGAAGACTTTTAAAAAAATGTTTTAAGGAAATAAATTATGTAATTAAATGGAGACCATTGTCGGTTTAAATACAAAAAAGTGATATACGGTTTTATCCAACAAATATTAAATTCTTGATTTGTTTTCTTTACTAAAATTTCATTTTGCGTGCAGATTTATGCTGATTGTTGTCAGGAGATCTAATCGTAAAGGCAAGCAAGCAAAGTTGTTATTAGATTCGGAAGCAGTCCATTCGAGGGTGTTTGTGAGCACGATAGTAGCAAATTTCGCAAGTTTTGTTGTATAACGTAGTATCAACGGTTGTAAAACCGGAAACCATACAAACTGCGCAGAAATGAATTGTAACAGCAACAGCAGTCCTCTTTGTAATTCTATTGTACAATATTTGTAATGTTGCGTATAAGAAGCTTAACAATAGTTTCAATTGTGTGAATCTTGTGGTTTTCCTTTACTCAGATGAGTTTGAAATAGTAACCATACGTAATAATATTGCTGCAATACATTACACGTACTTATGTAAGGAGCTTACTTTCACCAACAGCTAAACAGAAATATAGAATTTTACTTATTTGTAGTATTTTGCAACTATGAAATTTCTTTCTGAAGTAAAACAAATATTATTTAATAAGGTTATAACTGCACAGTAATTGCTTTAAAGTACTATATTGTTTATTAAAAAGGAATAAGAAGATATTGGATAGGTACTAAACAAAAAATTTTTGCGTAATTATTTCGAAGATTGAGACAAGTAACATAAAATTCAGATAAATGAGCATTCATTAGAACAAAATGTAGAGCTTACTGCTTCGTTGTTTATAATAAACAGAAAATATCCAGTTTACTTATTATATCAACTATTGATTAAAAGCCAAGATTTAATTGTTTGTATACAAACCATATTTTTAATTTAATTATTTGATCTCAAAGTGAAATCCTTAACTTACAATTTTCTGTATAGTAACTACGATTTACTGTGGATATTTTGCAAACAGTTCTAATTTTATTCGGTAGTTATTTTGAATAAATTTTCTATAAAAAATTATCTAAAAACAATCATTGGTATGTTAATAAATTTTTTGTTTTAGTGATTCGGTATTGTTAATAATATCCTCTTATTATGTTTACTAACAAAACACACAAACTTGATTTGAAAACAATTGGGTGTTTTTATAAATTTTTTTGTTTAATTATAATATTAGTGAAACTTTAATAAAGAAGCCGGGGGTAGTTGGCAATCAGTTTAAGTTGGCACAATTCAGTAAATTTAAACACCCACTAACCTAAAGGTTCCCATGCACAATGTGCGTCGGAGTTTAAGTAAATTACTTTAACTTCAAGTTTTCAACAATAACAGACATATAAATTTAACAAAAACTTAACACTAAGTGTTAAAATATTAGAATTTGAACTGTAAGTAAAGAACAACATACAAGAAATTTTATTTAGTATCCTTTTAAAAAATATTTATAACCTTTAGTGACAAAATAGAACTAGGAAATATTTTAAAATATGAAAAAGTTGCAAATGGAGGAGAGGCTTTAAAAAAACGTGGTGCTTTTAAAACAATTTAAAAAATATAGTAAAATGATTGCAGAATTTACAACGGAAAACTAATAATGTAAATTCAAATACATGCAAGATATAAAATCCCCTAATTACAAAAGGCTAATCAGTGGAAAGCAGGTGTAACTTTGATATATTACCATAAATTTGGTTAACAATGAACGCAAACACAAGTTATTCTTAACTTTCAATTTTTGGATTCTATATAACTTGAGGTTTTTTGTTTGAAGTCAAAAAGGAAACTGTTGTTATTACCTTCAAATGTAGTCCAAAACTTAAAAATGGTTGAGAAAATACGGTTTGTGTACAACTGCTGTACGTAAGCCATTACTACTTATTCCTATAATAGTTATTTATGTATTTAGGGCGTAAAGAAGCTTTTATGGTGTAAGACGTAATTTTTAGCTCGAGGCGGTAGCCGAGGCTAAGAAGACGTCGAAGGCCATAAAAGCAAGTTACGCCCGTGGTACATACACAACTTTATGCATGGATGAAGATTTTTTAATTTAAAAGTATTTCTAAAATAAATTGAATTTTTGACACAAATCTAGTGTTGCTTTGATTAAATTTGAGTTTTGAAACGAAAGTATGGTAGCGAGTAAATACCGGTACTGTCATTAAAAGGTGAAAAACGAACGAATTTGATGAGGCTGCAGAATTTCTAATTTATTTGGTTAATTATTATTGTTCACATGAATTACCCACAAGAAATTTTCAATAAAAAGTACTACAATTTTCGGTTTTTAATAAAAACTTTTCATTTTGCAAGTATTTAAACTGTTTCTATTAGGTACCTATGATATCGTTGTTTGACGTTTCATTATAGCCCGTGGGTATATAAAGAGGTCCGTGGGCTATAAAGAGACGTTTATGACAAATAAATTCGTGTATAAGTGTCAATTTATGATACATCCGTGCATAATAGTATATTATAGGCCAAGGTTGTGAAGACATGCATTATAGCCCTAGCGCCAAGATTATATTCCGAGGTGCGAAGCACCGAGGAATATAAGGCGCGGGGGCTATAATGGTCTTCACAACCGTGGTTATATATACGATTTTTTCCACTACTAGGTTTATTACATTTCTTTTAATTTTTGTTAATACAAAATATTCTAATTTAAAATATTTATTTTAAATAAATTATAAAACAAATGACAGTCTTTTGTTTTCTTGATTTGACATTCTTGAAAATTTTAAATTAATTGTGATTAAAAGTTGAAATTTGAAGTTTATGAACCGTTTAGTGAGTTTTTTTAACTGTTTTGTAATAGAAAATCTACTACCGGAAAATCCTTTGTGTTTTCGCATTGAATTTTATTAGTAAATTAAATAAATCGTGGTTCGTCAAATTAACAAAAGATGGCGCTGTGTAATGCGACCTTTCAATTAGGTCACTCAATTTTAAATTCGGCTTATGATAAGAGTGGAAGTCATCAAAGAGTTTCCCTGAAATTGGTAGTCGTTAAAGGTTTTAAGTTATTGCTAAGTGTTAACAATACACCATTTTGGTACTTAACCTAACGGCTAAGCAGAACAAAATTGTATATTTTATATAGTGAATTGTGTGCGGATAATTCGGAAAAAGACGCTTTGTTAACCCGGCCGAAGAAGCGTGGTAAGAGGGTATTTAAGTACGAGATTAGCCCGCCGGTATCGCCCGGGAAACCCAGTGGAAGCCGAGCGGCATTGTCAATTGGACACTTATTGTTTGTTTTATGGCCCATAGTATTGTTAAGGTGGCTCTATAGTGTAATGGCATTATCGTCTTACATATTTGGGAAAACCACGTCACTTGATGTGCGTGAGAAAGAATCGTTGGTAGATTTCTTGAAGTGGTGGTGGAAATTATCTACGACACCACCAAAGGCAGTTGCGTGGTGAACTTGCAAGGGGGAGAATCGTTTTGGACTTGCAAGGAGCAAGTTGCGTGGTGAACTGGCAAGGGAGAGAGTCGTTTTGGACTTGCAAGGGCAAGTTACATTTTAGACTCGCAAGGAGCAAGTTGCCATATTTTGGAGACCGAGACGCAACGGTCGGTTTCATCAACATCAGGATCGAGGAGGTTTGGGGTCGCCTCACATGCTAACGACAAGTAGACGACAGCCATAACCGTACCACACCACCGAAACCACATTCAACATAGTGCGCGCGGGTAAAATAACATATAAAGTGATCACACAGGACAGGGGTAAAGTTAATAAGTTTAGATTAGTATTTTGTTGTTGTTTTTTTTTCTTAGTAGATGTAATTTGTTAGAATTTATTATTGTATAATTTTTTTTAATACACTGATAATTCACTGAATGGTCGACTTTTCATTTCTCGGATTTTGATATTTTGTAATTTCCACGGCCCTGAGGGTAATTTAAATTTCAAGATCGGGACAATCTAGGTAAATTGTCAGAAATAGAACAAGAGAACCATCTCAGCTGTCACTATCTGTCACATTACTTCGAATTTAATAAAAATTTTAAAATTCAATTAATCTGTTAATAAAGCGTTTTTAATAGTTTAAATACAATTAAATAGCATCTCTTGATTATTCTAAATCATCTTATAACAACATTTTTCTTTAAAATAGTCCCCAAATTATCGAAAAATATCATTTTGTTCATTATTAACTAGTAGTTAATAATGGAAAAATTGTTGACCACTAGTCTATAACATGTCACTTCTGGAGCTTCATACCTAAGTAAAAATGATAGCCTATATGACTAGTAGAGGAAAAAATACTTTTTGTATTAATTCGTGAACGAATCGACTCATTTTAAGTTCTTTGCTTCCAAATATTTTTATTATAAATCATTTAATCATATCGAAATACGTACGTTTCTTCTATATGAGGTGTGAATTTGGTTGTGTTAATAAAGTGTAACTAAGGACTTAATCAAAATAGTGTTAAAAAACTTTACTGTTAAAAAAATAAAAACAATTTATTATTGTGTAGGTTTGATAAAAAACCAATAAGGTCACACAGTTTTATATTAATACTTTTCATCTTTCAATTTGTGTGGGTAACATTTTCTCGAAAAAGCAAGATTTGGAACACATTCAATAAGGACAATGAGTTTTTTCCTATGAAAACAAACAAAATTGAAGTATCTGAGAGTCTATCTGCCAATGATATAATATTGTTGAACCAATACAAGACTACAAGTTCGTATTTTCATTTTATATTTAGACTATATTTTCAATTCCATACAAATATATTTAAGTGAATTGTATAAAGGTTATTCTTTAGTTGGACAACGCTTTTCCAGATTATTACACATAATCTTCCTATTTCACTATGTAATCATGTCGTAACTTACGTTCTGCTTCATTTGACTTATTATCCCCTCATAATAAGGACACGATATACTCTTGCCGAGTGATTTATGCCAAACTTAATTTTTAAAAATGTAGTGATACGTTCGGGATAAAGGGAATTATTTGAGAAATATATTTTGAGCTATTTTTTGAGCTAACTTTTTGAGTAGTTTATTTACTTCTAACCAATTTGAAATAGTTTAATAACTGTGAAATGGAAGCATTTTCCGATCAGGTCGTACGAAGGACTATCTTAAGCTCTTTAGTTGTATTTATTTAGATAGAATTTCGTTCAATATTCACGACATCAGATCTCCAAAAACCTCGAGTAGCTACCGGTAAAATTTGGCATTATGAATACGACATTTGATAAAATCTCTTGTGACATATTGGGTGCGGGGCTTTTGTAAATTAAAGCGAAATTAATAATGCTAAATTTGTGTCTCTGGTGTTAATAATTTAATTTTGTTTTAATGCTACTGCAGTAGTTGTTATCGAAAATTAAATTTACTTGGTAAGAATTTTTGTAAAATTTATGCATATTCAATCAACATTTGAACTAAATTCTATGGTTCCTAGAATATATAATTAACATATCAGTAAGCATTTGTGGAAGTACAACAATTAGGTTCATGATGTTTTTATTCAAAATAAAAACATAAAATCCCATTCTGCATTCCAAATGAATATTAGTCCAGGAACTTATTTTTTTTCTTATTGATAAATCACCCGCGTAATTTAACCGTGTGAACACTGAACAGTTATGTTACAGCTAACCAGTTTATCGCATTATGCAACTGATGGCAGTGTGCCAAAAATTGACGTAATCAAAATGCAAATAATGAAATGAGAAGCATTCAAAGCAGTTTTTAAATAGTCAATCTTCTCGTTAAAAATGATGCATAATATTAATTCATTACTTGATTATTTTGCAATGCATTTTCAATTTTCATTTCGTCGATTCTTTATGTAAAATATACATATTAATGTAACAAATTAAATCAAAATTTTATTAATTGAATTCACCTATGCAAATTAATAAATTATACACAAATGCAGATGCTTTCTTCTAAATTCACTCGTGTAGAGAAATTAAGGAATTACATAATATCAAAACTTTAGTGAAAATACGATCACACATTTAATATCACATACCTAAAATTTAGCTTTCGCATCTCTAGAGTAGAAAATTAGAATAAAAATTAATATTTACAGATAGATAATATATATATCAATGCATGCACCCATCTTCAATGCATCTTTTTTTGGCCTTACAATATCTCTTCTTCCTCTTGGCTTGTATTGCCATGCTTTGAGAAGTATTCTTTCG
Source organism: Rhagonycha lutea (assembly GCA_958510855.1). Lineage (NCBI taxonomy): Eukaryota > Metazoa > Arthropoda > Insecta > Coleoptera > Cantharidae > Rhagonycha > Rhagonycha lutea. The sequence continues at coordinate 11,345,984 of OY294040.1, read as the reverse complement.
TCTGTCATTCCTTCGAGATGATTCCTCGAATTTATCCTATTTTCTTATATCCTTTTATTAAATTCCTCAATATTCAATTCTATTCTTATATCTTCATTTCACATCCATCGAAACTTAATTGTTCTAAATTCATTTTATGATGAAATAAATCCACTATAATAATATGCCTTTAAACCCGGTTCACACTATCTGATTTCTCATCTGACTTGTCATATGATTTCTCATATGAGAAATATTTTTAGGTTCAGACTATATGATTTTTGATATTATAGCAGTCCTGGCCTTTATGATTGGCTTTTAAGATTGTATGATTTTAGCCATGACTTCTTATATGACTTATAAGTCAGAGGAGAAATCAGATAGTGTGAACCGGCTTTTACAAATGATGAGCTTTTAATAAAGTAGTGCCAGTTTAAAATTGGTCTAAATGATTGCACAAGGTAAAATTTGAAATTAATTGTTTTCTGAAATTTTTTAAATTCGTTCTTCTGGATTTATAATATTAAATGTTATTGCCTTTCATTATTGCGTTCGATGGATGCAAAAATTTAAAGATACAATTAACTCTTACCTCTGTAAATACAGATTATCATTGTCGACTCCAGGTACTGGCAGCAATTCACCATAATTTTCACAGGTTAATAACAGACTTAACACGTCTGGCTCGTTCAAATGGGCCCCACCGGAAAGCCAACTATATAGCACCCCTCGTTCATGGACGTAAATGAGACGTAAAATTATTGGTGTAGTATGTTGTGGTAAAATGAGATTTGTTGTTCCAATTCGTTGCTAATAGTGCGGTAAGTCACTGCACTAGGTTCGTAGCTTCGCTGTAATGGTTTGTTTATCATTTTGTTATTTAAATTTCCTATTTTTACATATTTTGGCAGCACTGAAGTATTGTATTACACTAATTTGATATTAGGGACCTGCTCCTGATATTAAATTTTCCCTTATTATTAACAAATTTGCTTTTGAAATGTTCTGGGAGTACAATAACTTCCTTTCATAAAATACAAATTAATAATTTAAACAAAATAGGCAACAATGCTTTATGTAAACTCAATCTTTCTGCAAAAACCTGCAGATTAATCTACAATATTCTATTCTATAGTAGTATAACTTGTTTGTTAGTTATTATCGAGAATAATATAAAAACTACATAGATTTATGCTTCAATACAACTAAAATTTTACGTAATAATTAAAACTACATAGATTTATGCTTCAGTAAATTTAATTTTATAGTATAATTACATTAATTAATCAAGTGAAAACCTTGTGGTAAAAACAAGGAATATCACTTTGAATATATTTTGAGATAATATTTAACGATGAAATGCGATAATAATACTTTCTATTATATTAAGAGAATTGATAGGTTTAATTTTATAGGATTTTTCTAATGATGTATTGGCATATTATTAACATAATACATTCAAGCTTCTAGTAATATCTACCATATAATAAACTATTCAAATTTGTTTTTTAATTGAACTTTCCCTATATTTCTCACTATAGGTCTTCAAATATGACAAGAAGTCGAATTGAAAAACTTTAAACATTTATTCTTAATGTACGAAATTATTATCATACATTATACAAGATTATAGGTTAGAAAATATATCTGATGGAAGAAGAATTTCATGTTGTAACAGTAAGAAACTGGAACGCAGACGATTGATTGCAGACTTGTGATTCACTCATAGACTGCAAAGTAGTTGAAAAAATATAATATTCTTCAAATTCAATTTCAACTATGTAATATTCCGTTCCTAATACTAAATATATCAAGATATTTTGTGTAAGGTTACCATTTGATAAATTGTGAACTTGATATCCCGCTTACCTAATGACTCTTCTTGTAAATGGTGGAGCAGAAATGACAACTTCAATGTGTTTCAATTATCACATTGAATCCGAAAGAAGTAATTACTTTCGTTGTTTTACAACAGTAGTTTGTCACTCATAGCGTCGATTATTACTGAATTCTAGAATAACTCTTTCAACCCTCAAAATTTGTATTAAAATGAATTTTTTTGAAAGTGTTGCAAAAACGTACATTAGATCAGTTACTAAATGATTTGATAATATTTACTAAACTTTGATTGCTCTAAATCTAAATTAATAATAGTACTCTTCTAGTGAAACATGAAACAGTTTTTAATTAATATTTACCCCAACAACTAAAGTGCAATAATAATTATGTATCTTTTATATTTAAAGTGTTAGGTACTCAAATTAAAAATTAAATTCAACTTAAAATTTGAAATTCTCACCTTCATCGTTTTAAAAGAAACTTTTTATTCTAGTTTAACTCCAGGGATTACTATCTTTTAAAAGAGAAACTGTTCTATTTCAACCAATAAAATTTATCTAAATGGATAGTTTTATGTAAATTGTATAACTTCATTATTTACCTACTCTTTGTTTAATTAACGAATTTGTAAGTTCCATTGCTACTCATATGTAGGTAGATGTAGCTCATTTCATAATGAAATGCGGTAACTTTTCAAATGCAGAAACCTTATTGTTACAATGCGTAGAATACTTTACAAAAATGCTATAGGCAAAGTTAATATTTCATATTTTATTGCTGCTATTTACATTTAGATTACATATTTTGGAAACTACAACTTAATTAAGAGAGGCTTCAAACTGTATATTAAGCTCTTCAAATATGTAATTAAATCAGGTTAAGTGGTACTACTAAACAATGGGGTGCTCACAGGATATCTTATACTGTTCCAATTATTCACTCATCTTACAATAATTCACGCTGCGAATATTTTCAAGGGTTTGGCCATTCACAATTATACTTTTTAAAGTAACACCTAGCTTATTCGTTATGGAATAAATTGTATAAACTACAGAACAAAAACTTGAAGCTTCCAGTTATCCGAAACGTGATGAGTAGTTCCAAATGGCTTACGAGAACATATAATCCTATGACTGCTTGTACAACAGAGAAGAATAAAGCAGAGAAACTTAAAACAACAGTCATGCGAATGTGTGCTAAATGCTTTACATTACAGAATATTTAGCATTTAGAAGGTGTGCTGCTTGCCTATCGTATCAAACTTTAAATTTATTTAGTTTTCCTGCAAAAAAAATTGTTTCATTAATTAGCCAGTTTATTTTCTAAATAATCGAGCATTATTTGATCATTAAAAATATTAATATAATTAAGCAGGCTTTGTATATTGCCACATTTCTAAATTTCCGCTATGTGCTAAACGAGACAGAGAAGATTATAATAAAGCTCGAGATAAATAACTTTTACTCTAAGCTTAGTTTGTTGCAGATAAGCATTCAAGTTCCTACGTTCTAAACTCCAAACCCCTGTCATTTACTGAAATTCGATTTACCTCATTTTAGATGCAGCAGACTATCTTTATTGTAGTAGGTACTTTGCAATAACTTCGTAACTATTCTATATAATATATTATCGTAAGCTATACTTTTTTATAAAGTTTGAAGAAAATAGCCAATTTGGAAAGAAATTAAGTATGTTGTACATGGTTCGGTGTACTACAGTTCTTGCAAGTCAAGAAGAACAAATCGTCACAACCATCTGAATTTACTCGTTACTTAAATCGATAAATAGCAGAACCAAATATAAAGTAAAAGTCACAATCACCGCTAGGGTTGCCACCCGTACTTTATAATAAAGTATTGTACGTTATTTCAGGTAATTGTACTCTATACTTTATGAGAACAATAAAGTACACGAAAATACTTTATTTCGCATGATTTGATTTCTTAGGGATTTTGTATCTTTTCGTTAAACGAAATTTTTCTATTAGTGCTGAATCGATGTCGCAGATGTCACAAAATGTCCCGCTTTTTAGAAAATATCTGCATTTCCCCGGTATTTTTGTCAAAAATTCCAAATTACCTTATTATTTTTTAGTTTTACTAAAAAAAAAACGTTGACCACGCCCCCTTTAAAAAAAATTTTCGCCTGCGGCGCGAGCTTTTTTTGGTCCCGCTTTGTCTCAATGACAATGTGGTCACTTTATACTAATTTGATACAAACTGCAAAAAGCAATAAAAAATATGTTTTTAAACATAATAATAAAGAAAAATAAATTGTACTTTATTTTGATACTATGTACTTTTTTTTTCTTACCTATAATAACCAATGTACTTTAACTACAAAAAAAAAAGGTGGCAACCCTAATCACCGCCCTTCGACGCCACTGATTGGCGCTGGTACGAATTTTTGCTCCGTGTAATGTAATAGCTAAAAGTTTGTTAACTTTTTCACAGGCCGTTCTACCAGTTTTTCCACCAGGCAAGGAATTATATCCATTTACTTTGATCTAATTTAATTAGATCCAAATACAATCCCATATGTGCTTCAATCCACAATGCTGCTTAACTGGACCGATATACAGGGTGTCCCCGCACTCACTTTACATAACTTAGGTGGTGATAGAGGACACTTTTCTAACAACAATATTTAACAAAAAATTTTTTCTAAATTCAAACCCTCGAGAGTTAGGCCTCTTTAAAGCATTTTTTTTAATTTCCACCTTCACGTAGCCATAGCCCCTAAAATATTGATTTTTCAGTAAAAATGGTTTACTGCTTTTTTAAAGAGCGTGCAATAATCTACAAACTAGATTTAAACCTTTTATTGTCTAAAATCAACGGCTTTTGAGTTATGAATTAAAGTAAGTTAAACAATGTCGAATAATTTGAACTTTCTTTTTTTTTGTTTTTTTTTCAAAACCCTGTATCTTTTAAACTAAACATTTTACAAAAAATCTGACGCCCCATTCCGGATAGGAAATTTAACGGACTACAACTTTTATCTAATAAAAATTTTTGAAAAACCAATCCATTTCACAGAAATTCAGAAAATAACAAACAAAGCAGCTACAAAACATAAAATTAAATTCACACAATTTTTATTTTTTTTGAAAAATTATTTTATTAATTAATTTTAAATTATTACATTAATAAAGTAATTGTTGAAAATGACCACCCTCATTTTCAATACACAGTCATGATTGTTTTAAAAAATGTTTGTCGAAAAAAATCGAAAAAAGTCGATTTTTCGACACTTTTAATCGCAGAAATTTGAATTTTTGACACTTTTCACACTCACCGATTGACCAAAATTCGCCTCGTGATCGACCGGTCAATCCCCCGACCTTGTTGACCACCCCTGCTATAATGGCTCTTAACAAAAAAAGAAATTTTATATATAATACTATAAAGCATATTTTAAAACGAGCACGACTGTGTTTTGAAAATGAGGGTGGTTATTTTCAACATTTACTTAAATAATCTAATAGTATAAAATTAATTAATAAAATAATTTTAAAAAAAAAAAGAAAAATTTTGTGAATTTAATTTTTTGTTTTGTGGCTGCCTTGTTTATTATTTTCTGATTTTCTGTGAAATGGATTGGTCTCTCAAAAATTTTTACTACACAAAAGTTGTAGTCCGTTAAATTTCCTATCCGGAATGGGGCGTCAGATTTTTTGTAAAATGTTTCGTTCAAAAGATACAGGGTTTTGAAAAAAAAACAAAAAAAATAAAAGCTCAAATTTTTCGACATTTTTTAACTTACTTTAATTCATAACTCGAAAGCCGTTGATTTTCGACAATAAAAGATGTAATTCTAGTTTGTAGATTATTTCACGCTCTTTAAAAAAGCACCAAACCATTTTTAGTGAAAAATCATTATTTTCGGAGCTATTGCCAAGTCAAGATGGAAATTAAAAAAAATGCTTTAAAGAGGCCTAACTCTCGAGGGTTTGAATTTAGAAAAAAATTTTTGTTAAATATTGTTCTTAGAAAAGTGTCCTCTATCACCACCTAAGTTATGTAAAGTGAGTGCGGGGACACCCTGTATAAGATCAAATAGTTTAACAATAGTAATTCACAGAAATGATCGTGAAAGTTGATTGTTTATTTTTGTGTAAGTCTAATACTTAGATTATTATATTTTGTAGGTTATAATTGCTATAACTTGAATGACGTAATGTTCATCTTTTTCTGAGAGAACTATAGCGATAGCAACCTTTCTTTATAAAAATAAACTTAAGATTAAATATTATTGTATTTTTTTGATGTTATGTTGCCAAAATCTTTAAAAAAATAATTGAAACAAATAGTTGAAATTAAAAAAAATACATATGTGCTGTACACAACAAAAATAACAAAAACATACAAAACGTAAGAATTAAACTGTGTTGGCGCTTTTCAATTTAGCGAAGAGTAAACAGGCGAGCATTCCCAATTCCCAACACGACCCGCGGGATCTCAAGAATGGGATCAAATATAAAATATTTCTTCAACATAGTAACCGCACGTTGACAAATTTGTTTATGTTTCTCACCCTTGTATGTTCAAACAAATCCTTCATGTTCTCTAAACAAAGAAGTTAATAAAGTACTTCTGAGCTTTTTCAGCACTATAACTGCTCAAGTTATTCAAATATTACATTTTCGCCTTCAATTACAAAAGTACACAAGAAAATTTAATGCAATTTAAATAATTAGTTTACAAACACCCTTAAAGTACTTACTAATAACGAGGGGATAATAACGGCGGTTAATTAACATATCAATATTTTTTTAAGGGTTTAAATCAACTTTAACATTGATTCATTAAAGTCGAGTTTATATTGAAGTTCCTTAATTTTAAAATATTGTGCTAAAATTTGACCATGCTCTTATTTGCTGAATTTTATAAAAACACTGGATAAGCTTTCAATAAACTAACCCTGGTGTAATCATTTTTGTAAATTGACAGTTTGAAATAATTTATTGATGAAATTAGTAAACTAATATAATAATTGTTATTTTTATAACAAGATTATTATTATATTGGACTAATCTAATAGAAACTATGTGGCCTAAGTATATTCTTGGTTCTTTTAGCGACGGCAGTAAACACCAAATTTTTTTGAATAATTTAATGAAAACGGTTTTGATTCGGATTTCTTTTGTACTTATTTTTTTATAATCGTTAATCTTAATTAAATACTTATTTCCTTATTAAAGTGTAACCAAAAATATTAATCTCAGTGAAATTTTAACCCCCAGAAAAAATAAATTCACATTAACAACCGATATGCTTACACTATTTTTTACACGATCGATCGAGCGTTTTCGTAGCGTGTTTTGAAATTTTCCTTCATGCAATATTCTCGTTGAGATGAACATCTTAAAAAATTATAAACAAATTTATTCAAGTGTATAATAATTAAAAACCGTTCAATAGTAATTCATTTTACACAATGCAGGCACAATAATAATAATAAAGTATAATTCCTGTTTCTTGTGCTAAACGCAGATAAAACAAAAATTCAAAGATAAAATCTTTATATACTTACTTAAAAATGTGGGAATGAACCCTACAGAAGGTTTTGTATTTTTAATTTGGTCATGTTGATCTTATCAAAGATTAAACGACCAATCGATGCTGAAATGTTACGAGAATGAGTAATTTCGGTTAGCAAGGATTGGTTTCCTGTATCCCTTGGTTGTGATACGAAACAGAAATTACGGATTCATGCAACAGGACCAATTCAGCATACAATAGAACTTAGTTACAGATTTAACTTTAATTTCATTTGTGTCAACAAAAATGCGTGAAACTTGACTATTAGCTTTCAATTTAATATTAAGTTTCACTTGCAAACATATTTTTTAACGTTTAAAAGGAAAATAATTTTCATTAAGTATAACTAATTCAGATACTAATGTTTTTTTTTGTTTCAGATAATTCCGGAAATCATCTTCCGAAAATGCGGATAATTAAAGGATTATAATAAGAGGTAGTCCTGGGATTTACCAAGTAATGATTATCCTCTGATGCAATATGTCTAGTGGAAAACTAGTATTGATTTTTTGTTTTGTATTCTTTTTTGAATTCTGCCGAACGTGCCCAAGTGTATGCGTGTGTAAGTGGAAGAACGGTAAACAGACTGTGGAGTGCGACAAGAGGGATTTACTTGCCATTCCCAAGGGCATAGATCAAGGAACGCAAGTGTTAAATTTTTCTGGCAACAATTTACAAATACTTAAAAAAGAGAAATTTTTAAAATTAGAATTGATAAACCTTCAGAGGATATATTTGTCTCAATGCCGCATATCGAATATACATGAGCACACATTTAAAGGATTAACAAATCTTGTAGAATTAGATTTGTCCGGCAATTTGTTAGTGTCGATTCCAACTGAAACTTTTCTAGATTGCCCCTCATTAATGAAACTAACACTTAACTTTAATCCTATTAAGGCTCTAAGGAAAGCCGCATTTAACCACTTATCTTACTTAAATACACTAGAAATTGGAAGCTGCGAAATTTCATATATCGAAGATGATGCTTTTAAAGGATTGCAAAGTCTCGAGTGGTTACGTTTGGATAACAATAAACTGACAACACTGAAATGCGCACAGAATCTTCCAAAATCGTTACGTGGTATAGAGTTGCAAGGAAACATGTGGGAGTGTGACTGTCACATTGTAAAACTTCATTTATGGTTACAGGACTTTAGTATACCGCACAATATGGAGCCTATTTGCAATGGACCCGCTCGTTTATATGATCGCACTGTGAGATCAGTACCACCTTTGGAATTGGCATGTTTACCAGATGTATCTCCTACAACATTTTATTTAGAGATAGGTGAAGGAAGGAACGTCTCTTTATTATGTAGAGTTCGAGCTATTCCAGAAGCTCATGTTTCGTGGCTCTTTCAGGGGCGGGTGTTACAGAATGATACGCTGATTGCTCCTGGATTGCATTTAATGTATTTTATTGAAGAAGGTTTGGAAGATAAAAAAAGTGAGTTATTCATCTATAATACAAATGTAGAAGACAATGGAACATTTGTATGCAGTGCGGAGAATAGCGCCGGTTTAATTCAATCGAATTTCACGTTAAGGGTTGTTATAAAAGAGGAACCGCAGTCTATAGCAGTTGCAACATTTTCATTTGAATATTTGCTAATTTTATTGTCCGCAGCTGCAGTATTTGCAATAATGACTGTACTTGTAGCCATTATCTACATGATCAAATGTACTACAAGTAGAAGTTCATCAAAAAAAAGAAGAAGTTCGAAAATGACCACCGTAAGTCAATCTACTAAAGATTCTCTTTTACATGACAGCACTGAAGAATACACAGACACCTTAAAAGAAAATTCTAATTTAATTGTTGTAGATAGACGTTACGAAATGGTAATGCATACGTCGGCGGCGAGTGAAGATATATTAGCTACACCAACTGCAGCTTTAAATCAACTAAAAAGTCCAACATCTTTAAAAAGGTTTCAATTAGAACAAAATCCGGATTTAATAAATGATACAGAAAGCGTAGGAAGACAACGAGATGGAGACGGTAGAGACCACTCTAATCGAGGCAGTTATGGGAAAGCCATGGAAAATGTAATTACGGACTTTGAATTATACTCGAGTTCGCGCTCTCACAATCAAATAGAATCAGGTCCCGAATTTAGGCCAAACAACCGTGAATTTTATAGCATTCCTGCAGATGTACATCTTAATCCAATTGGGTTATTAAGTAAAGAAAATTTAAGACCTAATTTTTATCGAACTTTACCACATAATCGCGCAGGAAGACAATCACCCTCGAGCAGGTATTCGAGAGAAGCGGAAATATTATCAAGAAATTCACCGTCTGCCTCTTATGAACATTATTGCCCCGGAGTTAGATATACGGCAGACGGTTATGAAACTTGCACTGAAAAATCCGAATCTCCTCTACAATATTCCAGCGTATCATCCGAATCTGCAAATAAAGCTGCAATGTTTACCGCTCAACCGTGTTGTTCTCCCCCAGTGGTACAATGGCCGCACTGCGTTCCAGCTACGTTAAATAAATTAAGTAATTGCCAACAAAATGCTTCTGCGGATTTAGGTAAACGTTGTGTTAGTGCCCAAACTGACAGTGAAAGTACTAAATCAAATTTAGAAAATACAAAACCCATTAATAAGTCTCTATTTAACGTGAAAGTTCATGAAGTGTTAACAGAAAGCCCTGATGAGGGTTACGAAGGTGAAAGTGGAGAATCAAATTCGAATCCAGGTTAAACATGTAGTAACAAGTGTCTGATGAGTATTTAAAATTGCCCATGTATTGACAATTTTCATATGCACTTTTAAAACCATATAACCTAGTTCACAAAATGCGAATCGCGAGATGATAAAACAAACAACTGTAAATGTGTCACTTAAGTTGTAAAATATGTAATATTTGTTAAAATCTAAAAACATTTTTGTATAAAATTACCAATAAGTAGGAAACTGGTGTTATGTTTATGTATAATAATAATAATTTATCTTCTATTATTTGTTGAACGAATATTAGTTTTTGTACATAAAACACTTTTGTTGAATAAACATATAAAAGTTGGCACATTTTGTAAATTTTGTTAAAATGAAAAATGAATGACATTTTTCTTGTCGGGGTATTCATTTAATCTCTTTCTTGATTGAATTAAAGAAGCATCCAGTTCGACAGATATCGAATTGACTGTCCGGCCTTTTGTCATTTGATTAAAATAAGAAAGCTTAGATCCAACAGACATTCAACTTTCGAATTTTTTACAAATAACAATGAAAATTTTAAATTACTTGAAAATTATCAATAGTTAATTATCACAAATGCATAAAATAAAACTAAGAACAACAGAATTTGAGTAAAGCAGTGTGGTCAAATTATTATTGAATACTGTTTCAATAATTATAGTCTAATTGGATGACTATTGGTTAGAACTGATGAATCGTAATATTTTATTGGCTATCAAAATAATATTGTTATTAAAAATTAAAATGCTTCTGCTTACAACTGTTGCATTTTTATCATAAAATATTGAAGTTTTTGCAATTGTTTTTGATGATCAACAAGTATAGATTAGATTGCTACTGAAAGGAAATATCGAAATATACTAAATTAAGCTTTGAAAAAATTGGATGTACTTACATTCAACTGCATATTACAGAGTCCTTCTTTGCAGTTGTGCAAATTTCTATGTACCAATCACTCATCCACATCTGGCAAAATTAATGGAGTTATTTGTACTGGAAAATTTTTGCATAACTTAATGCAGGATAGAAGCTTTTATGTTATCGAGGTCCTCTAACGTTATGCAAAGTCATGTTGAAAAATTATGGTATCCTGGTGCAGGTAGGTAAAATACTCTATAATTAATTTAAGAAAACTGCATTATAAATTTTAAATAAAGAAAAGTATTTATTTTGGTTTATTACTAATTTTTAATTTAAACAACTGTTTAATTTAACGACTGTTTCAATAAGTAATATAGACTCTATATCACAAAATTGTATAATAATTAGTACCTATGTACTATAATATATTATCTGATTGCTCTATCTTTATAAAAGATATTGTATTAATTATATTATTATATAAGTATATGAGACGGTCGTTAGCATAGCGATTAAACGCATAGACTGCTAACACAGAGAACCCGGTTCGACTCCTGGCGAAGTAAAAATCATATTGTGGCCGTCTCCCCTCGGCAGGCAATGGCAAACCACCGGGGTGTAATCTGCCATGAAAAGCCTTTGTTAAAAAGGCTTACCACACCCTGCAGAAGGGTTATGGACTGAGGAGGAGGATTAATTATATAGAAAAAGTCAAAGTTAATAGCTCAATATAAAAACTCATTAAGTTTTTCTTTCTAAAAATTGAATATTTTCACAAAGGTAATAAGTTATTGTAAACGGCAGTAATAAAATTTATTCTTACTTAATAACTAATTTACGTAATATTTAATCGGAAAGTACAATTACCCTTATATTATTTATCATGACAGAATTTGGGTTTACGCAATTTTCAAGGACCCAGAGGCGTCAAAGTGGTTTCTGGTAATTACTGTTGTAAGAATGTAACAACGCTCTTTTCGAACCCCTAGGGTAGTGTATCGATCCAATAGACCTCGCCAACTGGGATTATAGTTAAATTTAACAATAGCTGAATTTGGACGCGTATAATATTTAATATTATAATAAAGTGCCGATTACAATATATTGGAAAGTTTTCAAACGATTTGGTATTTTGCGAAAAATAAATTTGAATATAATATTTCCTAAATTCATAACGCATAAAAAATTATTTGGAATTAATTTTAAAAGATTATCAAATATTAGTTATTTAAATTTCACGGAGCAAACAATTTATATTTCAAAGAGGAAGCAATAAGTGAGTAAGCAGCTTTTAGATGTTAAACTTTCATGAAAGCTTGAAAGGTACTTAGCCCCAACACCTTAAAAGAGGCTACCTACTTATACTTAAATCTATACTGCATCGGTTATAAACCAAAATTCTAAAAATGGGTGAGAAGACTGCTTTATGAAATTTTAATTTTGAAATAAAACGTTTTTAAATTTATTATGGAAAAACCAAGTTGAAACTATTCCACAGATTTAATCAAATAATGTAGACGATATATAAATGTACCTATAATATTGCCGCATAAAAAATAAAATATATCTAGAATTTATAATTTAAAATTGAACCAATTTGGGCTTACGGAGTTTGAAAACCTAATCTGGTCGTTACTGAGCTGCGTGAAATACATTTCCTGATGTGCCCTGTTTCCTTTCTAAGCATCGACGTGTCCTATATGTGACGGAGATACGTTCCATCTCTTTTACTTATCCAATAACCTCCTTGCATTCTATCAACACCCAAATTGAAAATATGTTGCGAGAAAGATATAATATTATAAATAGTCAATTTCTTGTAGATCTTTTTTTATATATTTTAATGTGACATCTCGAAACTTTTTTAAGTTAAGGGTTAATACTCGTATGCTAGACGATGGGTGCAAAAACGTTAGTCTTTACTTCTTCTATAGAATTTGAAGGTGGACATTCATCATAAAAATGCGATAAGCTATAATGCATCATATTTCTTTTCCCTTTACCAAAATTCTTTAACTTCTTTATGAATCGTTTTATAGCAATTTATTTTAATGATATATTTTGGAATATCTAATGGTTAAAATTAAAAACCATATCTATATACCTACAAACTGATAGGTATGATTTAAGTGACTAATTTTTCCAGCAGTTGAAACAAGATACTTCAAAAAATTTATCGCTGCAATTAAACACGTCTTTGTTCATCGACAGTTTGATAAACGACGGATACCCAAAAGCGAGAAAGATAACTTATCAAAAGGAAACCTGTGTTCAAGTAGAATTCAAATAGAACATTGAAAAACTTTAACATGAATATGGGCCTATACACATTCCAAACTTTCTTTATCGTAATTTATAAAACTTTTCTTTATTTTTAACCTAAAATATAGAAGTAAATAATCCAGAAGTATTTTTTTTTACAACTGAAAATGTACTATATCTATTCCGGTTTCCGACGTTAAATTTAATGTTGAAAATATTTTCAAGGGCCCACTGCTATGATATCAAAAATAGTTTTTCTGGAAAAGCGTTCAGGAATAGGTCGTTGCTAAACTATAAGGAAGATATTAAGTTTCTACATAGCGTGTCATCTACAAAATTCCAAAAAAACGTCAAAAACCAGGACTGTCCTCTCTTGAGAATTTCGAATCTACAAAGTAGATATGCTTTTCCATAGTATCCTCAAGAGATAGTGCTGCTTGTTGACGTTTTCTGACATGCATGTTATGTAGAAGCATAATATCTACTTTATATATTATTAACGAGCTACCTTTTTTTTCTTCTTCAACTTCAAGAAAACAAAAATGAAGCAGGTATGTTTCGGTATTAAAATTTTGCATTGTGACTTTTGTAATTTTTAAACAGTAGATACCTACACAAAGAATGAACTAAATTTTCAAACAATTTTAGTATTTCAAAAATTAAATCCAACCACTAAAATTAGTAATAATGAGTACTCACTAAGCCAACAGTACCAGAGCAGTCTTCATGGACACATGTAAATAATAAGACATATTGCTAAAAATAGATGAAACAGATGATAATAATGTCAATAATTCAATATAAAATATTGAAATATAAAGCTCAATTTATTGAACTGCTTATATGGGCATTGGAAGAAATTTTTAGGTAAAAACTATAAAGTTGACCAGTATCAAATTAGGCTCTTTTATTTTAAAATGAAATTAAATACATGAAAACCTTTTTTTTTTGGAGAGCAAATAAAGTTTCAAGAAATTAGCAACTCGTGTCTACCAATCGACCATACTTTTACCTGCTGTCCTGGTTAGGTAATATAATACAAACATGGCCTTAATTCCATCTTCGGAATTGAGAAGTTGAGTTATTTATATTTATATTTATTGTAGTGTCCTCCGGGATTTGCTCTTTTGTCACCGAAGAACGACCACACACTTACCTCCTTAATCTCAACTTATATGAGATAAGAATGCTCAACACTCGTTCGCCCCGATCCTGCAGCTCGTCTCAATTGCAGAAAACGTTGTTATCAAATGGCAACCTTGAGTTGAGATCTTTTACTTTCAAACTGATAAATAACACGACGACGGTCACAAAGTTAATTTCGACACGATTTATTAATTTCCCAATATTCCCCGTATTTACACCAATTAAATTTATCCTCAAATTCTTATTTATACAACTATCTACCTTGGTATCCTCCTCTACGGTAGTCTTCCAAACACAGGCATATCCACTTCGGAACAAATCGACTGCACCTCAACACCGCCAATGGTTCTTCCCTTTTGTTCAATTCTCGTCCAAATATCATCCACTTAATTACATTTACTTGTTTAAATACCACATCCAATTTCCATATGCTAATCCAAATAATTATTGCCTTAACCAACTGTCCAATCATTTACTATATGCATCCACTTGGTTCGATTCCGTTCAAACTTAAATTATCAGATCACCAAATCCTTCACTATGCATCCAATTAATTGTCTCTTCCAAACACGGGTTCAACACTTCCAAATTCCAATTATATTTTTCTCTCTCCCAAAATGCGACTGGTCACATCTGGTGATGTATGTTCATTTGCTTAACGTTCCACCCAAAACACGTCTTCTCAGTTTGGCTGATCTTGCTTAATTGATTTGTTTACTTCTCCCGTTGCCATATCAAAATTCTCCTCACTTGTTTTTCTGTTTGAACATCTCTTATCATCTTTTCCAGGTTCATTATTTGCTGTCGACTACCGTAAATAAAGGATACCTATCTGGTCTCATGACAACAAATTAACATTAATATCTTATAATACATTTTAACAATTTAATTTAATTTAATTTATACCCAGTATCCCGATCCGTTTTGTTACCTTTTAATTATGGAAACATGCAATCTTTGAAATAATTGCACGTCCAATTACCACTCTTCTCAAAGTTACTTTTCCTCAGCCCAAGTCAACTTAACCCTCATGTTACCGAATAAAAAAACAACATATATCACCCGGATGGGGTACCCGGGTACCCCAACATAATTTTTGCGAATTTATGTTTTTTAGTGCTTTTTTCGAGATTGTTAGTGTTTTGTAGGTAATATCACTTGCATTATAAAAAATAACTCACTTGTTTTCATAAAATCATCTGGTTTTAGGTCAATAATATGCGATTTTCAATAAGGGGTACCCCGACATAATTTTTGCGAATTTATGTTTTTTAGTGCTTTTTTCGAGATTGTTACAGCCGTATGCATAGTCACCTTAGTAGCTACTAACGCGCTACTAGTGTCATATTTAGTATCCAACTAAGAAAACCGTATGCATAGTCGTTTTCCTTAGTAGGATACTAAAATAATCGGTTGCCTAGTAAAAATTTTATTTCCGATAAAGTAAACAATTTTTTTGTATTATATTTTGTCGAACATTAATTTATTGGTTTGAAGTTGGTAAATTAATTCAGTTGGTAAAAATTAAAATACTCGATTAGTACGCCGTGTATTGAAAATAAATTTTTCTTCTGCATGCATTAGGTAAGTACCCGTTACGACACCATCAATCACGGGTGCTTCCATCTTTTCCATGGTCGACATGCGACATTACGCCGTCCTATAGGTTTGTACAGGATAACTACTTTGGAAGTCGTGTATCGTTCATCCTCATCAGGTGTTTTCTCCACGTTTCACAGTATTCTTCTATTTTATCGCTTAGATTGAAGATGCCCAAAGCATTTCGGATATCCGTGTTTCTCCCTGGTCTCTTCGAGTGTAGCCCATGATAGATCTTAAAAACCTCATTTCAGCGCGTTGTAATTTACTTTCCAGTTTCTTTGTCATCACTAGAGAGCGGATTTATATGCACAACATTGTGGTTTACCGGTCTTGAGGTAACACCCCATAAACGTTTAAGAAAAATTTGTTAGTAATAGGAAACGTTTATTAGCGCTAATAAATTTTTCTTAACTAATTGTTTATGGGGTGTTACCTCAAGATCGGTTTGTTGTGCATATAATTAGAGTGGTGTCAAATAAAGAAGTAACGGTGGAGGTAATGCGCAGAAACCAAATCTCGTACAATATTGTTTATGTTGGTGTTAATTGGTGGAATTGGGTGTCACGCAATCTACTGCATCGGATTTTGGCTACGCCTTTTCTTCTTTATTTGACACCACTCTACGCTCTCTAGTCATCACCCTTGTCTCGCTGCCATAAGTAACTGTATTAGGTACGGACATAACCTTATAAAATTTTAGAGGAGTGGCTTTATTTTTGCATTTACTCAATTAAACCTCTCGATTTTTTCTTGTATATCTCTCTCCTAATGCAGGTCTAGCGGGCAGCCCAAAATTTTTAAGTTGCTTACTTGTTTGATAGGTGAATCTTCGAATACTATTTTAGATCGTATGATATATTCTTGTCTCAGAAACGCCATTAATTTAAAAATTAATTAATAATAAGGCTGTTTGTAAATAATAAAATAATGAAAGATATTACAAGCGTTAATAAAAGAATCGAAGAAGTTCAAATGATTCAAGATGTTCTTAATGTAAAACAGCATTATGGCTTTAAAATGATACTAGTAGCTACTAGTTAGTGGCAACTTAGTAGCTACTAAAATTTTGGTATGCATAAAGAAACTTTAGTATCATGTTAGTTAGTATCATACTAATGTATGATTTTATAAATATTTATTTGGCAACACCGCAAAATATCAGCTTATAACCTAAAAATATTAATGTGATGACGTAAGTAATTTTTTTAACCAATAATATTAGCGAAATTTGTCATTGCTATAATCAGGGACGTGCTCAAGGGGGGATGGCATGGCCTCTCCCTCCCAATATTTTAGGGTGTTGGAAGAAAGTTGGCAAAATTACTCAAAATTTAGTAAAGTTGGTAAAAGCCGCTAAACCCACATTGGGAAAAATAGACAATTTATTACAGAAAGTTCATAATTTTCAATTAATTAAGTTGGACAATTTCCCATCGAAAATTTGGGATTTTGGTTGGGTACCTCCCTGGCTATAATAAATCAAAGAATTTATATGATCCACATACACTTTTTATAGCTTTACAAGACACGGTATATAATATAATACTTGCAATAGAAATAAAAGAAAAAACAAACGATTTTGTCGAAGAAATTATCAGTGACTACCAATGAGGCTTTAGAAGCAATCGATCTGTAATGGACCAAATATTCACCCTGAAACAAATACAGCTGAGTTACTATGAACATAAACATAGGCGCAACTAGGGTCAAAAGTTTGTTGGTCAAAAGTATGTTGCATAAAGTAGAACTATACGCGATTTTCATAGACTTCAAACAAGCATATGATATGGTAAATAGAGACAAGTTGTATGCCGCAATGAGATCTTTGGGGATACCGGATAAAATTATAAGGTTAGCAAGGATGACTCTCAACAAGACCGAAAGCTATGTAAAGTCGAACAACAAGATATCTGAGAGTTTTGAGGTAAAGACCGGGTTGAGACAAGGAAAGCCTTTGTCGGCGATATTATTCAACTTGGTACTGGAAAAAATAATCCGAGATAGTGGAATAAACACAAACGGAACGATATACAATACAAACCACCAATGCCTGGCATATGCGGACGATCTTGTGATAGTTGCAAAAAGCCGACATGAACTGCAGAAAATCGTAAGAAATCTCATTAAGGCAGTGGAAAAAATGGGAATGCTGATAAATGAAACAAAAACAATATACATGGTTATGGGCGCAAAAGGCAGCGGAACTATTATTCGGAACTAAATTATTAACCGGAAGACTTACGGTTAAAGTAGGAGTGAAGGAATATATACGAGTAATTTTGAGAACGTGGAAAGCTTCATCTATTTGGGAACTTTAATTACAGGTAACCTCAACAACAGCACAGAAATTGACGTAAGAATAACTAGAGGAAATAACAGTGCTGCAAGCTTAGAAACAATATTACGTAACAGCAGATATCGTGAAGAACAAAGATACAAATGTACAAAACAGTGATAAGGCCGGCGGTACAATATGGTAGTGAAACGTTGACATTGAATAAAAACGACAGCGCAAAGGTAGCACGATGGGAATGAAATATTCTTAGAAGAATTTATGGTGGATGACAAATAGATGACGTATGGCGCAGGCTGGAAAATGATGAGGTTATGGGTCTTTACGGAGAGCCGAGTATAATTGAAGTAATTAAGGCCCAAAAGATCAGGTGGTTGAGGCATGTGGAAAGACAACCGAGAGAGAGAACGACCCGAAAAGTCCTAAGGCAGGGTACGATAGGTAGCAGAAGAAGACCAAGAAGAAGATGGTTAGATGCAGTGGAGGAGGACCTGAGGACAATGGGAGTAGAAGACTGGACAGTTATAGTGAGAGACCGAAAGAGATGGAGACAGATTGTTCAAGCCATGGGTCTACAAGGCCCGTAGAGCTCCATTATTATTATGGGCTACACTCGAAGAGATAGAGAGAGAAACACGGATATCCGATAGGATATGATCGGATGAGATGTCCAAAGCTTTTCGAAATGCTTTGGGCATCTTCAATCTAAGCGATAAAGTAGAAGAATACCGTGAAACGTGGAGAAAACACCTGATGAGGATGAACGATACACGACTTCCAAAGTAGTTATCCTGTACAAACCTATAGGAAGGCGTAATGTCGGAGGACCAAGGAAAAGATGGAAGGACCCGTGATTGATATTGTCGTAACGGATACTTACCTAATACGTGCAGAAGAAGAAAATTTTATTTTCAATACACGGCGTACTAATCGAGTATTTTAATTTTTACCAACTGAATTAATTTACCAACTTAGAACCAATAAATTAATCTTCGACAAAATATAATACAAAAAAATTGTTTACTTTGTATTAAAAGTAAGCTTAAAATGGTCTAAAACATGCCCAAGATCGCCACTAAAATTTTTACTAGGTAACCAAGGATTTTAGTATCCTACTAAGGATAGTATCATTTTAACTCGACTATGCATACGGTTTTCTTAGTTGGATACTAAATATAACAGTAGTAGCGCTATGCTAGCAACGCCCTAAAATATTGGGAGGGGGAGGCTCCCCCAGCCCCCCTTGGGCACGTCCCTGATTATAGCAATGACAAATTTTCAAATGTCGCTAATATTATTGGTTGAAAAATTGACTTACGTCATCATATTAATATTTTTAGGTTATAATCTGATATTTTGCGGTGTTGCCAAATAAATATTTATAAAATTATACATTAGTATGATACTAACTAAAATAATAATTTTAAAAGAATTATGCATAGCAACACTTTAGTAGCTACTAACAAGTAGCTACTAAGTAACATTTTAAAAGTACGACTATGCATAAGGCTGTTAGTGTTTTGCAGGCATTATCACTTGCATTATAAAAAATAACTCACTTGTTTTCAATAAAATCATCCGCTTTTAGATCAATAATTTGCGATTTTCAATAAGGGGTACCCCGACATAATTTTTGCGAATTTATGTTTTTTAGTGCTTTTTTCGAGATTGTTAGTGTTTTGTAGGCAATATCATTTGCGTTATAAAAAATAAATAACTTGTTTTCAATAAAATCATTCGTTTTTAGGTCAATAATATGCGATTTTCAATAAGGGGTACCCGGGTACCCCCTTCGGGGTACCCCGAAAATTTTTTTGCTAATTTATGTTTTTTAGTGCTTTTTTCGAGATTGTTAGTGTTTTGTAGGCATTATCACTTGCATTATAAAAAATAAATCATTTGTTTTCAATAAAATCATCCGTTTTTAGGTCAATAATATACGATTTTCAATAATAGGTACCCCGACATAATTTTTGCGAATTTATGTTTTTTGGTGCTTTTTTTGAGAAAAAAAGTTGTGGTACAGTGTTTTGTAGGAATTATCACTTGCATTATAAAAAATAAATCACTTGTTTTCAAGAAAATCATACGTTTTTAGGTCAATAATGTGCGATTTTCAATAAGTAAAAGTACCCCTATTCGGTAACATAAGGGTTAACTTCGTCATATTATGAATTTTGTTCCAAGTTGTCCTGAACTGAGTAATCCTCTCTTTGTCGCGCACCGTCTGCAAGACCGTGACTTTGACCGGTGTTAAGCATTCTTATCCCAGGTTTTCACCGCATTATATTTAAAATATAAATCCAGTCTATGTCAACTGCTATCACTAGAAAGTTTTAATAGCACACTTAAGTATTTTCGTAATTTTATAATAATTTATCAATTTCCAAGTTTTTAGTATAGGGTGTTTTTTTAGCTGCATGAGAACTTTCAATAGGGATAACAATTGAACCAAGATTGCTATGGAAACAGTTTTTTGACATTTGTGTTGAGCAAGGTTTGGCATTTGATAATGCATAGATTGACCATTGAACAACGCTACCAAATTGGGCTCACAACCAATTGGAAGTGGATCCATTTTTTTACCGTAAAATTTTGTTCAATGACGAGGCACATTTCTGGTTAAATGGGTATGTGAACAAACAAAATTGCCGTATATAGAGTGAGACCAATCCGGGACATTATCTTGAGACTCCATTGCATCCATTAAAATTGACTGTTTGGCGTGGAATACACGCCAACGGCATCATTGGTCCATATGTCTTTCGAAATGATGAAGGAGCTACCGTTACGGCGAATGGTGTGAGATATCGACACATGCTCAATACATTTTTGTTTCCAAAACTTCAAGAGCTAAACATTGACAACTTATGGTCCCAACAGGATGGTGCTACGTGCCACACAGCCAACGAAACCATCAATTTATTGAAAGGACAATTTGGTGACAACATTATTTCAAAACGTGGTCCTATCAATTGGCCTCCAAGATCGTGTGATTTGACACCTCCAGATTATTTTCTGTGGGGGTATGTTAAATCCATGGTTTATGCTAACAAACCAACAACTCTAGAAGCATTGGAAGCTAATATTCCGCAAGCCATTTATGAAATAAAGCCAGAAATATTGGAAAAAGTGGTCAAAAATTGGACTGAACGGATGCGCTTCGTAACCATTAGTCGTGGTGGTCACATGCTGGAAGTCATGTTCAAATCATAAATGCCTTTAACTGTACTTTCAGAAAAAAATTATAACCAAAACATTCCGTCAGGTTTTTAATGTTTTATTTCATTTTGAAGTTCTCATGCAGCTAAAAAAACACCCTATATTATAAAACCTTACAAATACGAGCTTCAGGTGCACTTAGTTGGTGCAGATTATGACCACTTTATTGCTATAGAAACTTGATGGTATGTCCCTATAGTTGAGTCTAAAAGGACAACATTCAGTAAATTTCTTATTATAAAATGAGGAAATTCTAAAAAAAACCAACGTTAGAAAAATGAAAAAGAAGTAATATACTCAAGACCTTACTTTTAAAAAACCAAAACAATATTTACCACGGTTACAGCTACAATTCTACAAAAATACTTTTCTTATTACATACATCTTTAAATTCAATAACACGAAGATAATAAATTGGATAAGATTATTGCTAGTCTTTAGTCTTTTTCAATTTAGTCTTATAATTCTCATTTTCTTCTTCTTCACAAAAGCACACGAAGAGAAAAGAATATTCAATAATTTGTAAAATTTTCATATCTACTTTAAAATCGCTTTTCTTAAAATTAAGCTCGTCATCGCTTTATGTAAACTACTTTTGAGCTTAAGATTCTTAAATTTAAATTACTATACGTTTGAACAAGTGCCAAGCGTTACTTTCATTTCAATTTTAATTTTAGTTTTCTTAAAAGAAACGAAAAAAGCTTTATTTTATATCAGGTAATAAAAACCAATTGCAGCAATAAATTCGTTACACTCGCTGTTTTTTTTTATAAAACTTAATTAATTTTACACTTGCACCAAACATACATTTACCAAGGGTAACGTAATTATAACGGCTATTAGGACATATCAAGAAAGGAGAATGACAAATAACGAAAATGCTTTTTTTACTTAATACTTATAAAAAGTTAGAAATTGAACCTTGGCAGGATTTCTCTGACACTGAAATAACTCAAAGCATAAAAAACAAGAAGCTTTATAGATAAATGTAATCAAAATTATTTTTATAGCGCTTTTATTTTTTTCTAATAATTAAATATAAATTTGTGTATTCTGTAACTTTTATAAATACCAAACCAATAATATTAAATTGTTGTGTATTAAATATTTAATAGTGTTAAAATAATTAAAAAAATTTTTAACGAACGCTTTTCGTTGAATAAATACAATTTAAAATTTAATGAGCAGAAAAAGAACATTTTCAGTAATTTAGTGCTTTAATGCTTTTTCAGCAAATCATAGCAGGCGAAGAATTATATGGATTGAAAATATTTATTGAAAAGTTTTGCAATAGGGATAAGTATCCGTAAACGTTTTTATGGTTGTAGTTTACTGATATCTAACGACATAATAAACCTTAACAATTCCATAAATATCAAAGTCGTGGTCATTTATCAGTGAGGATTACCGAGGTCGCAACTGTCAGTTGCGTTGAGTTCAGTGCGAACTTAATGTCATCTCTACCACCGCGGCCACTAATAAAAATGTTATTATAGAAACGTGCCGCTGCAGATCGCCGCCATATCCATTCGGCACGTACTCTAAGAAACCTGAAAAGCCCGAAATAAAGCGTTTCTCTTGTCTTCAAATCTTAAAATTATTGCCAGACGCCATTTGGCTGAATCTTCTACTGCGGCGGCCCCATTATTCTTAAACTCGCTTTCCAAATTTTTACTTTAATACACATTTACAGAAGTCTTTCGTATAACTGAAATAAACACCTACAAGGCACTGAAAATACGCTCTTAAAATTTTCACATTTTCAACTTACTTCTCTGTTTGAAACAAAAGCATTAAAAGTTTCATCTCTTCATATTTTACACATTATACTTTTCTTATTATTTTAGTAAGTATATAATATCTACGTTATCGTGTAAGTTTACTGAAACTTTTTCTACTTACACAATGTTAATAAAACTTGCACTGGCACCTTTACATAAGTATTATACAATTTTTATTGTATGATTTTTTTTCACCATAGGTACAAGTATGATCGTTTAAAATGTCGATTTAACGATCCAACATCTGTGGATGGATTTGTTGACCTGTCACCAACTAATGCAAACTAACGTTGCTCTATTTCTCTCATAATAATTGTACATCCCTAATATTATAAGTAGTACATGCTTGAATCTTTTATATTTTTAAAAATTTGAGAAATTGATGCCGATGGCCACTCGTTCTGAGGTTAAAAATGTTATTCTCACTCTCCCTCGGTTCAGCAATTTGTAAAAATTTAATGTTCATTTGAGCATTACAGAAATTATCCCACATAATAATCCAGCACCGTAATTATTACAGAAGATTATCTTTGCTATAAAATTGTCCCAATAATCAGCCCTATAATATTTTGGAGATAACGTGTCGTTCAAAAACAACCTTAGCTCCCTAAAAAACCTCTGTAGCAGGCAATAACATGAAATAAAGTTAATTCTAAAATTAATGCCCTTTTAGCAGGACTGCAACAAGTTTGGTACAGAGAACGGTATAAATAAATATTACAAAGTCACTTGTGGGTATTATTACGCAATGGTTTTAAACGCAGTTTTAGTAAAAATAATTCCATTCGATTATTCTTGTTTTATTATAACAAATCAAGTATTGTTTTGAAATTTGGAACAATTGCCGATATGTTACAACAAGAATTGAATTGAAATTTATATTTGATGTCGAAAAATAACTTTCGGCATGTTTTGATCCATTTGCAACGCTCAAAACAAATTAATTTTGATAAAATATATGCTTTGCAACCAAAGTTTATTTAAACAATTCGGATGATGATCAACTTTTTGATTTGTATTTAAATAGGTAATAACCTGAATTTTTTTTTAATTAATTACTGTCCAATTATGCATTCACGTTTGTATTATCATGTTTCAAATTATACAATA
This sequence comes from Rhagonycha lutea, assembly GCA_958510855.1. Classification (NCBI taxonomy): domain Eukaryota; kingdom Metazoa; phylum Arthropoda; class Insecta; order Coleoptera; family Cantharidae; genus Rhagonycha; species Rhagonycha lutea. The sequence continues at coordinate 11,321,631 of OY294040.1, read as the reverse complement.
AACAGCACTGTGGGTGATTTTCCTTAAAGTTTTAAATTTTTATAATTTTTGAAGTATTTTAAAAACGGATATACCTACATTTACCGCAACACCTCAGTTATATAAAATAATTATATATTATTATAAATTGGAATATATTTACCAAACCTAATCGTCAACAGTGCATTTTAATAAATATTAATTTTGAACTTTCTGGGCCACCTCGCCAAAGCAGTACTTCCTGGTGGAAGATGCAGGTATAATATCCGGCTGCAGTGATCAGATATCCGTTATTATTTATTAATTATAGAAATTAATGACTTCCTTTACCATTGTTCGATTGCTCTATTTATAATAAATCTCCGATTACGTAGGGTCGCGATGCGTTATGATAATTACTTGCATACATTCTTAAATAATATAAAATGTAATAAATTATAAATTAATTTTAAAGTGCCAATTAGGGAATTTTAAGTTTCAAATTATTTTCCAATTATTAATTATTTTCTGGCAATATAACACCATAATATAGGATCATAATAATAAGACCAATATGATGTCTAATATGAAGAACGTTATGCTTACTAAAATGTTAGTGCACCTTTTTCATGATATAAAATTATTTCATAAAACGATGAAACAATTTATAATAAGTGCGATAGTCGAGCATTTATTAATCAGGCGATACTTGGATACTTCACAATGCACGTTCAGGTCTCGCAAAAAATGTCTATTACCTTAAATGAAATTATCAAATTTTACTCAAATTGATGGTCACAAATTAAACCTAAAGATGTCACATAAAGCGGTCATTCCTAGAAGCCATTTAAGATTAATTGCGTCATAATCTATTTGTGTAATAAATTGTTTAAATTATACCTGCAAATCTATTCATAATTTATCGATAAATCTGACTATGAGGCTAATCAAACCAAACAAAATTTACAGCGTTATAAAAGAAAATTTAAAACGTAATACAAAATTTGACTTTCAACCTTTAGTTTGTCACAAATTTTATTCTTGAAAAATTAAAATCGGCAATGATGTGCCACGATTGCACCTGCTTAGTTCTGGGGGGTGGGGGCGTGTAATCGACTTTAACATTTTGCCAATATGTGCTAAATTAGGGCGCCACAATATTCAAAACGAATAAATACCGTTCATTATTCAACATTTGAGGCGAATATTTAAATCTCAAATTTCTATATTATATCCAGTTTATTTGGATTCCAGGTTACCTTAAATCTACTTAAAACTTACATTCAAAAAAATTTACTGTCCCTGTAATGAAAGTAAGTATTTAATGTGATATAGAGCAGGTAGAGGGGGGAGGTTAAAAAACTAAACAAACTCGGTAATTTCATCAAACTTCAATGGAAGCTGTCCCTCAGTTTGAAAGTGCACCAACAGCCCATACTCATTTATTTTGTTAGTTGTGGGAGTGCTGCAAAACGAAAAGTTTCTCATCTGAGAAAATAATTTCATCTTCAGTGTACCAATCAGTTTGAAACTTTATATATTTTATGTCTCATAATTTATTATAAGTCTTATAATTTAGGACCTTTTTAAGAACATTTATCTTATATCATATAACTGCGTTAATGCTAGCATGTGGGAAAGCTATAATTGGACCTACAAAGCCCATTTTTACACATATAAATACATAATAGTCCGATGGAAATTTTCTAATAGCGATGCCAAAAACGAGTTATGAAGGTCCAATTGAGTTCGTGAATACCGACGCCGGGCGTTACCATAGTTATACATTTTATGGGGAGTTTATAGTCGTTGATTAAGAATATTGCCCAATTGTAAATATGCAAGACGATGGCTAGTTTCCATAAATCTTAAAGCATCTTATTATGGAAGCATAAAAAAATTTGAGTTGCTATTAAATTGTCGCGATAAATGAAGATTATGATTCGGGGATTCCCAAAGTATAATTTTCATTTTCTAGAATATTTAATTTTCATTTTACTAGATATATTAAATAAACAAAATTGTGTTTTAAATATAAATTACATAAAACCTGAAAATAGCACTGGACAATGCTATTAAACGAAATTTCACGAACTCTACCCTAAGTTAATAAGAGCGAAAATTCAATTTCCTGAAAGATTCATCTAAAGCTGAGCTATCAGCTTCTAAACCCAACATAGTATTAATATCACTTAATATCTAATAAATTATTTAAACTAATTCTAATTACCGTTTACCCTGTGAACATAAAATTATTAAAAAGTAGCAAAAAATTCCTCACATTTATCGATCATAATTATTTTATATTCTCTCGAGTACTTGTAAAAAATATCAAATATCCGTGACAAATATAGTTTTAATAACTTTCACACGAAAAAAAATTTTCACACAAATTTAAAGCTAAATTTATTGGAAATGTTTGTCACCTATTAATATTACGGAATCTAAATGAAATTAGAAATTGAAGAAATTTAATTATAAAATTAATTAAAATATTGATAGATTATTTTAAAGTTATTGTAACGAGTTCTTTCCTTAATTAACCCAAATTATTGAACTTCATCGAGCCGCTGAACATAGAAACCAAAACCGTTCTCTTGTTATTGATCTTAATCCGCATAACAATTTACATTAAAATAGTTGGAATAACATTTGGAAATTTGCAAATTGCTATTAAATACCACACCTAAAACTTTGTACACCTTTAATAACAATTAATAATACCTGAATAATAAACGTGTGTAGATATTTTTATATTGTATTTGCTGAAATAAATTTTAGACACAGAGACTCGAAAGTAGAATTCAAAACAACACAAAATAGAATTACAAGGTTTATGTAAGAGAAATTATATGGTTAACAAGCTAAATACCGCCTATATTTTATACAATAATAAGAGGACGTAAAGATAAAAGACTTCTCAAGTGAATTTGTGAAAAAGAAAATGTACAAAACCAAGCGGTCCATGAGTAACGAGAGGGAATATCAAATTAGACTGCTGGTCACGGGGGAAGCCCCAATCCTTCATCGTCTCGACGCTGGTTGAGTGATGATGAAGATTATTCTAGCTAAAACGACTTGATAGGAAAGTGATAAACGATTTCAAACGACGATGAAAAAAGTACAAGATATGTTAAAAATTTGGAAGGTGGTTAAATGAAATTTAACACTTTTGTGTGATTTTTCTATAAATCGTGACAATTCATTTATTTCGAATAAATTTACATACTTTTTCTTTCTTCTTAGCATAAACGAACGTTTTTATTGTTACTGAAAGAATTTTTGATTTAAAAATGTTCACGTTTTTGAAAAATATATATCGATCCGTGTGCCTATATTAGCACTTTTTCAATTTTAATGGAAGTTAAAAATATGAAGATACTGAGAGTTTTCATAAAATATAATTTGAATCGGCTAAAAAGCAGATTATTTTCTATAACATTATTAATTAATAGCATTATTATAGTACAAATAAGAAATTAATTTGGTCCACAATTCGCATAGCCCACAATTGGTTAATTAATTGCAATAAAAATCAAAATTATATATCATTACCTATTATAACTTTACTTATTTATAATTGAATAATAAATTATAATTCCAAAGTTACCCCGGTGATTCTCACTTCCAATGTCAGATATTCGTTAAAAGTATAAATTTATTACTGTGGTCAGGCTATTATTGTTAAATAACTAATAACTTTTATAGTTATGTTTCTCTGATATGGTCGTATAATTCAAATAATGATTTGCAATAATTACTTTCTATTTGAATATTATCTAATGCTTAAAAAATTATTTTAAAGTTTAAATCGCATGTTACGGTTTTCCTAATGGAAGTACAAAGGTCGGTTATAAAATAGTTTTTATAAAATGTCACAAGACGTCTATTATAATTTAAGAAATAAACATCGGTCATTCAAAATAAACGTGCAACAACTCACTAAAATATTTTTATTCCTAAAATAAACTTTACTATGAAAGAAACTAAATTTCTACTGATAAGGGCGTCAACCGAGACTTACATTTCTGATTGTGTCATCAAGTCTTGTAGATCGAGCTAAAAATATTAATTACAGATTAAATTAATCATGAATCCGGCCGGAATGCACCCTTATGGTTAACCTCTAGAGGCAGTTCAACGTTCAGCTTTAACACTTCTAGTTAGCTGTGCTACGCTGCTCGGTTTTCAGTTTCGCACAGTAAAGGCTGGTGCATACTATGTAGATTTATTGAATTGACTAATTTGACTTGCAATTGATGCTTTCTGCATTAAAGGTAGAAATTGTGTAGATAGTCTAATATAATAGTTTACATGCAATCTTATAGCTTTTATTAAATTTTGTGAAATTTAGTCAATTGTTCATTAATGAGAAAATATTAAAGTAAAGTTTGTTAATTATGCAAAGAGCTCAAAAGGCAGGTAGTTCAACTATCGTATCATGTTAGTTTCAAGTAGTTTTGAAATATCAAATTAACAATGCGTAACAATTACAATATCAATATTAAATTTCACATATTCAAGCCCTCAACTTCCAAAACAAGAGTTATGAAGATCATCTTACCTTAAAATCATCGAAAAACTTAATTTTTGCAAAATTTTAATATTAATAATAAATCATTCATGCATAAGTGTAAGCAGTTCAAGTCCAGCTGACATCATCTGTAGGTACATACGAACGTATTTGCATAAACTGTAAGTTATAGAATTGCGATACAATGGCAGAAGATATTACAACAAAATACGTAATGGAACTTAATTTCGTTACAGTCTGTGGTTGAAATCGATTATAATTTTGTTTAATATTTAAAGTTGATAGCCCCGAAAAAATTATTAAACAAAAGTTATTAGAATTCCTTATAATCTAGTTGGAACTTTTATTAAACGAGCGAGTTCAAAATATTCATATAACTTTTTTTATATGAAATTAACATTTCCGTGTTGGGTATATCAGATTTTTTTACTTTAAATTTCTCGTAATTTATAAACGATTTTAAAATTAATTATTTGCAAGCACGATGAATAAATTCGTTTTCACGTTCAATCACACCTTTCTCCATAAATCAGCCTTGAGACGGATGTTCCCGTCCGCATCGCAATTCCGCAGGTTTTGATGAGCTTCCGATATGCTCCAAATCTCCCTCAAATTACCATCCTTTAATCTCAACTGCCAGTCACATTCTTTCCTAATTTAAATATTCTTCATATCTTAGTATGTACTTGCTACAAAATAATTTTTAAAATGCTAAAGAAATTTTCGAATATAAACTACATCAATCTCGATCACCGGAAAGGAAAGCTTTCAATATGTAAACCTCAAGCGCGTGCTCCAATATACATGCATAAATCTATATTTTTCATGAACGGAGCATTTCGCAGGCAAAATTGCTGACACGTTTTGTAGAACATCAAACATGATAATGCTGCACGTTTCTAACTCCAGAATAACATACGCACCTTCTTTAAATCTGCAGAATTCTTTAGAACTACGATCAACAACTTCCTTTTAACGTTTTCCTCTGCCAATCTTCTAACCAAATTTATGTTAACATGAAAAATGACATAAAATAATTTTTGCTTCTCTTGAAACCTTCTCTAACCAAAATTTTCCAAATATTGCTTTAAATTTTTTATTGAAATAATAAACATTACATACACCGCACCGATTTAACTTAAAATGCTCAACGCTTAAAATGCCGTAGCAAAATGTGAACGAGATGGAAGCAAATAAATCATTGGGAAAACACTAATTGTCTGCCGAATTTTTAGTTTGTTTTGCTGAATACACTTCTCACTTCAACAAATACTAAAGTTTACCACAGGTTTTTGTTATATTTGAAGAAATTAGGCTCAGGTGTGTTCTGTTCTAAAAGACTTTACCAATTTAGTTTTTTGCTGTATATGTTTGTGTTCACAGCGCGTATACGGTATCATTAAGTTAGATTTCTGCACGTATTTGTTTTAGACGTGGCAATTTTTTGTCTTACCTACGCAATATACAAGTATCATTTTATTTATGATTATTTATATCTTATTTATTTGTTGTTTCTCTACAATATTACTATATACACTAAATATTTAAAAGAGTAAATAACAATGATACTAAAAGGAAATTGTACTACATATATAACGAAAAGTTTCCTCGGTAGGTGATAGACAGTAATTTACGCGCTCACAAGCCAACGTTACTACCATGCTAAATCCCCTATTCGCGGCCTACATAATAAAGATGCCCAACGGTCACGAAAGGCAATAGCGACGAAAGTAGACCTATTTCACATTGACAACTAAAATTTATTCTCAGGATAATTGCAAGCTTTTAATATGGCCGTATAATGATTTAATAACTGCATCTTTTTTTAATTATCTGGCAAAAAGTTGAAATTAATACTTAACTACTTTAATTTATGTAAAATATTAGGCCATGTGGAATACGATAGCAGAATACCGAATCGGAGTTAATAAAATATGATATAGTTAGTGTTGGAATATATTACGCAAGTAAAGAGTTCTAAACAGATTTATAGGTGAGCTTCATTATTCTTGTCCATGGCTATTTTCCAACATATTATTTCCAGCCCACCAACTATGGTATTGTTGCAAATATCGTGTAAATTTAAAATTGAACGGAAGGCGTGATTCGACCTGAATCAGTTCGGTGTCCGTCACTAATGGCATGATTGTAATTGCAAAATTTGCTTGAACTGTTGTATTGACGCACCAACTCGGGGTGCATTGTGGCTGGAAATGATGATGTAAGGTGACATTTGTATTCAATTAACTTAGCATTAAGAATTAAACTTAAAATATTAAAAAAAGTTGAACTTCGTTGAATGACATTAATTTGGGCGTCAACATTCCACTTAAACTTAAGAGATGTAACTTAATTATTAGCCTATAAAACCTATAAAACACGATGTGTATGGATCATCCACACTATAAAAGAACTCTTTGTTTTGAACACAACTTTTAATATAAAGAGGATGCATTTCTGTGTATTATTAATTTTGAAAAACACCAAAGTTATTAAAATATTTGAAAAAAGAAAACACAGTTCTAACCAACAATGGTCCTTGTTGCACATGGAAGCGGATGTTTACAGTTTAATATCTCCTGCTCGTTACATGAACAAAAGTGAAAAATAAAATTGGCAAAAAAATTGTAAGGTACCCTTTTATAATTTTGTTCCGGACGCCGCTGGAAATTCGGGTTGCATACAATCGCCACTTTACGAATACTGATAACGCCTCGATAACAAACACACCATGCGTTCTAGAAATTCGAATATTGTCAATCACACTTGTTTAAAAACTACTAATAGGATAAAAAACCTTATTAGAAATTTTAACCTGCAAAATCTTTCAAGCACGTTTTTCTCAAACTTCAAAAAAATGTGAATCATGCGCTTTAATCTTCAGATAGCAATGACGAAATGGGATCACAATGATTTCAAAATTATGCGATTTTTTCCATCAACCATTGGATTTCCAAGATTTAGCACGATATTGAAAATTTTACAACTGCTCGATTTTCAGGAACCAACCACGCTCTGTCTATCAACGTGATTACAATTTTCCCAGTTTTCTAGGAAATAGAAACTCTTCCAACTTATTTTCTCAAGAAAATAATTCAAATCAAGTTCCATTAAACTTAAAGGACCGTTAAATATTCATATTTTATGTAAAATCTATCATTAAATCAACCGTAATAACAACGAGAGATTTTTGAGTGAAAAACGATGTTACGAAATGCTTGTTTACAATTAAAATTAAACGATTAAAATTTACGTAAACTTATTTATTTAACCGTATTCCAATATATTGAAATAATAGTCTATGTAATTAGTTTATTGCAAAATTTAATGCTGGGTTGATTGGAAATTTACGCTGACTCAGATAGAATAACAAGCATATGCGCTTGGTGCCAATTTAATTTTTGAACACCACCTTCTATTTGAATCCAACAGCAATTTTGCAATGATGAGATGCCGTTGACAGATTATTGGTTGTTAACAGAAATGAACTGTTACCTATCTATTAGGCATTTAAATCTACATCAGTCGTTTAAAGAGTATTGGTTCATTTTAATAATAATCCTAATCTTCAAGTAACTTCATGCACTACGAACAGATTTAAACATTTTTTATTTGGATGATGATCGGATAAGATAAAAATATCATAAAATGATGATCTAGGAAGAAATTATTTTTTCTGCAGTGACTGCGAATAGCTAATAAACAAACGTAACAAACGAATATGCATCATGTCGGGTTTATGTTGGTGTTAATTGGTGGAACTGGGTGTTACGCGTTCTCTTTCCACATTAAGTGCGCAATGCTCCTAAGGATAAAATTCACTCGACAGTAAAGTAAAACTGTCTAAAAATTTACTAAAAACATAAATTCGCTGAAAAGAACAATATTCCACAACAAATTGAGACTTGAGGGGGGTATTTCTTAGAACTTTCCACTCCTTATTATTAAACTTTTCATTATTCCATTATTTCCACATTCAAAGTATTTTCTGTCTCCATATATTTTTTTCTATTTTTCCATACCCAAAAATTTGTTTAAAGATTTTATTGCTGTCAATCCATTCCTAACGGCTTTATACATTTACTAGCTGGAAGAAGAGGTTTAACTGGTTACTGTTTATAATAAATATACAAGCCAATCAGAAAAATACATCATATTGTTGTCGTGTAATTTTAATGTATTATTCGTGTAAATAAATTAATAAGGTTATTATAATTTACGAATAATGGATATTAAAATAAATTAAGATCGCACTTGCCTGATAACTGGTTTTGTTTGTGTGCTGAGGGTAACGAAAGTTCCTTATTAAGTTGATTTGGAGTAATTGACTTGCACTGCAGCACATTGCATCATATCGGGATTGGCTTCTGTTACGTGGGTTGCCTTTTATATTTCGGGATTCGGCTATCCTAGTGCTGCCATCTGCCAACTAATATTTTTATCGTAAAGTTTGACATTTTTGAAGGTCTATGTATTCAGAACTTTTTGCCGTATGAGCGCCATTTGTGTTGTTTAAAAATTCTTGAAAAATAAATTCGTCCAAAAAATTGAATTAAATCATGAACCATATTTGTGTGACTATTTTTTACAACTTTCAACGTGGATTGACTCAACAGCAGTGCATCGATGAACTTAATTCGACTATTGGCGATGAAGCACCATCAAGGACCACTGTTCATCGCTGATTAAACGAATTCAATCGTGGCCGTAGTTCTCTCAACGACGAATTTCGTGACGGTCGGCCAAAATCGGTTGTTGTTCCCGAAGAGATTGATGCTGTGGGTGAACTGATACTGTAAGATCGTCATATGACTTATTGTTAGATTGAGGCATCCTTGGGCATTATGGGGACCAGCTGACATTCAATATTGAATAAACCTTTGGTTGTCAAAAAGATTTCTTTGCGTTAGATGCCGCATAATTTGACAATCGCTTAAAAAAGGCTCTTGTCAATTGGTCGAAAGAACTGCTCAAAATATACGATTGCGGTGCTTCAAAATGAGTCTATGAGATCGCGACAAGTGACGAATCATGGACCTACGCGTATGAGGCCAAAAATAAAAAGCAGTCGACTGTGTGCGTTTTTCAAAATGAGCCATCCAATGAAAGCTGTTCGCGCACGAAACACTTCGAAGCAAGTGGTCGCCTGGTTTTTTCGGAAAAACTGGACATGGTGCATCCGTACCATTGGTACAACATAGAACGGTAAATTTTGAATGGTACACAATCATTTATTTGCCAGAAGTCTTCGGAGAAATAAGGAAAACCAACCGCCAAAGACGGATCATTCTCAACTATGACAATATGAGCTCTCACACATCGGCTAGAACAAGTGAATTTTTGAGCACTCAAAACGTCGATTTTATGGACCATCCACCGTATAGTCCTAATTTAGCACCCAATGACTTCATTTTATTTCCACACGTCAAAAATAAATAGCGAAGTCAACGCTTTTGGACATCTGAAGGAGCGGCTGGTGCATTCAAAATGCAAGTTTTGGAGGTACCTCAATCGGAGTGGAAAAAGGTCTTCAAGAATTGGTTTTAACGTATGCAAAAGTATATTGATCTTCATGAAGAGTATTTTCAAAACTAATAAAGTCATTTTTGATGAAAAATATTTATTGTTGTTCTCAAATCCCAAAATATAAAAGGCAACCTACGTATAGTGGACATTAAAGGTGCATAATATGGAGAAAATTGTATAAAAAGCTTTCGAAACTTTTGATTATTTCGTGATTCAGATTCAATTTTGTTTTTTCTTTTTGAATTCCTTCGTGCGTACAAGGGGTAGGATAAAATTTACTCGATGTTACTTGATAAATTCCCCTTGTACAATCGAAAGCAGCGTTAATCGGAATTGTAATAAATTATGTAATTATATTATAATAATTAATTTTACCCAATAAAAATTATCTTTTCTAAAAATTAAAGTTTGTTTAATTTAATATCTAGTTAAGGTAAAACACCCACTAGTTGAAAAGTTTTGAAAGTAAAACCTATTTCACTCTAATTTAAGCAAATAAAATTCGATTAATTTGATTAAAATATGTTATTTATGAAAATATAGATAGTTTTGCATATAATAGCAAAGAAAAAAGGAATAATTAATAAAATTATCATATTTTTACAAGGTTTTTAAAATATACTTCAAATGCAGCAGTAATTGAACAATCTCTTTGAATCGCAGTCGTAATTGAACACTCCGGTGGTGGTTGTACTTGAACACGTGTGAAAATAGTAAAAATCAGTCAAAATCAAACAAAAATCCAATCGATATTCTAAAGATACATTTGGCAACATTGATTTATTTATGTATGACAAACGTAATGGACAAACGTGATCATTTTATGTTAGTTGTTTCGAGTTCAAGTTCATAACCTAAAAACTGTGTTTGCGCGGTTTAAGGTGTAGTAACTTTCAATGGCAAAAGTAGCATGCTTATCGGCTATTCCACATTGCAACTTTCAAGTTAACAAAAATATAATTATTTCGATTTATAATTTAAAAAAACTTATAGAAATCAATTGCTAAATCATCTAGTAATTATAAAATACGGATATTACTTATTATGAATATTCCGTTTTTGCATTAATACAATTTCAAAAATCTGTTCAAGTGCTAGTTCCATTTCTTGCGGTGTTCAAGTGCTGGGTGTTTTACCTTAGTACTTTTTTTTTTAGGATTTATAAGGCGTCCTTCGTTATATTCACTAAACCCAAGGAGAGTGCAAAAGAGTCAATTGCTAGCCGGTGCAAACAGGATCGTTTACACCGTTTATTTTCAAACTTCCCCGATTTTCTTTATGAAATAATTAAGGCTTCCGGTATTAGTACAATATGAATGATGGGGAGTAGGAGCTTTCTAGCATATTTTATATTAGATTTGGGTTATTTTACTATACATACATGACAATAATATAAATAAATCGAATTAGTAGTGCAAATAAAATTATTTCATGGAAAATAAATTAGGTAGCGGAGGCTCGGTAATATTTTGAAATACGGTAAAATTTAATGTAAATTTTTTTGCATGGTTGGACTAATGATATTACCGCTGTGAATGTCTACTGAGCATCAAGGAAAGAACTTTCAAATAGTATCCTTTATACTATGTTCAAAGAGCAAACGAAAAACCGATCAATTGTAATTAACTGAAGTTAGTGTACAAACAGTGCTTAATCGTGAAGTGGCTCATAGTAGACATCCCTCAATATGTTGGATATAGTGATTGTGAGGTTACAGGTATTAAATAAATTCCATTCTTATAGAAACTATTGAATTTCTTTTTTGGTAAATACATGCCTACGTATTAAAAATGAAATTGAAGTCATTTTAATTTCAAGTATTTCATTGTATTCCACCTTCTCGATAGTAAACGTTGAACCGGTTTCTTATTGAATTTGAACTGTGCTAAAAAGAATTCAAATTATCTAGTATATTTTGTTACAATTCCTGGTTTTGTAATGATCTCATTCAGAACATCACGTTTTGTAATGGTATAGAATTGCTTTAATCTTGAAGGTAGGTATTAAGAGCTTAGAAGTACTGCTTTTGTATTAAATGAAATATCGCTGGATAAAGTGTCTGAAACCAATACTTTTGAAGGAACTATTTTGATGGATAATGCAAAAGTGAAAATTATGGACTAATTTTAGTTTTGTTGTATTTAAAATAAAAATACCCGTTCTCTTGGAATATGACAGGCAAAACAAATCATAAACACGTAATATACGACTGCTTACAGACAGATTTTGCTTTATAGTAGAAGTTACCATAGAAAGTGGACTTTTTATACCGAACATAGCGCTAGTAATTTATACGCTACGGAGTTGGCTTCCATTTCTAGCTTTGACCTCCCGGATCATTTGTACTGGATAGAGGCTTTCAGCCTGAAATACTACCGTTTTACGTGAACTTGAAACAGCTATCAGCCTCCAGCTTTATTGATTTCGCATTCTACTAGTGATTGTTTTTAAGTTTTATTTCTAAAGTTTTGTTAGGCCTTCAAATAACGTTCAAAATTAACACTTTCTTCCGTCTAAAACGTCGTTTTTGTTCTTAATGTTTGCAATAAACTTTTTTATATATAGGTATAGTACTTATTCTTTAATTTACTTCAAGACAAAGTTAATACACGAACTGAGCGGAATGGATAAATATTTAAATACTACATATTCAAACAAACTTAACAAAAATAAAATAAATAAATTGTCTCAGCAAAAAGGCACGGGACTGTTATGTTTAACGATGATGTTAAAATGTATTAAAAACAAGCCTCGGGCAGAAAAGCAATATTCTGGTTAAGAGGTGCTAATAATATGATATGATCAATACTGTCACTGCTCTCAATAAATCATCTTCACACTTGTAATACACTGATAGATGGCTTTACTGTCAACACCAAAACCAAATAGATATTGATATAACAGCTTCTCACATGCTGCCAATTTTCTAATAAGTTATGGGAATTTTTATAGAGTGGATAGTGCGGTTTAGAATAATATTATTCACGCTAAAACAAATATTGACCATCGAGTGAATATTTGTAATACCCCATACTCTTAAGGATAACCTTAATAATATATCTCACACGTATATTGGTAATCATTCATGCAATGGTAATGTTTCCAGGGGTACATTTTGGTCGAATATTCTTTTTTTTTATTTTGTAGTTACATATCATGTAAATTATATTATACTTATTATTATTATATTATTATATTATTATAAGTAATCTATACCTGCCATCTTATTGTAATTGTTTCGAGGAATGTATAATATAATATAATATTTATTTACCACTATTTGTATTATTGAATTATTAAAAGTTAATATCAGCACTATTGCATGATCCTATCTAAATACGACAAGATATTATGATTAGTGTGAGTCGTTAGCTCTTTGTTCATTTCCATAATTTCCGTAATAAACAATTTTATTCCTAACAATAGGAATTGTTACAAATAATATTATGGAAATTTTTCAATAAAACTAATTACAATTTGCTATACTATAAACCAGCTCTGACTTAGTTTGTACCTCCGTTGTCTCTAGAAACAAATCAAGACGAAAAATATACCTCGAACAAGCAGAAATTTCACTCCATGTTTTGTAAATTTCTACAATTAGTAGGTACAAACCTAAAAGTCATTGTAAATTATATAACTTTATTTTAATTAAGAGCTTAAAGCCTGCGGGCCGCCGCGTATTTATGCAGTCTTTATTTATCTATATTATACAAAAAGACATCTATTATGAATAGTTTTTTTTTTACTTTATTTATCGATAAAAGTAAATTTTGAGTTCATCTAGATTCCAGAGTATAAGAATTTACATTTGAATTGTAATAATATTATGTACGTACCTTTATGAAGTCAACCTGTGGGCATATTTATTTTTTCAAATTTTCATAGCATGATAAATCAGATTTAACTTAAATTAAAAAAAATAAGCTTTGCATAAAGAATTACGATATAATTTCTTTGTTTGCATAATATTTTATAATACATTTTTTTTTATTTCCTCCGGACTTAATAATATATTTTTCGTGAGTCTTATTCAGTCTCTATTAGAATTAAATTTTATTTAGGATTTTTTATTTTGAAGTAGATAAACTGAGTTTGCAGTAGCACCTGTTTATAAAAAAATGAGAATGAATTATTCAGCCAAGTTAAAAAGTTTGTTGTTACATTTTGTGAAGAGATGATGTTTAATCTCATAATCCTGTTGTGTATCATCTGCTATTGCAATATAAAGTAATGGCAAAAATAAACTTGGTGATTTAAAACTTTCATATTTTTTCTTGCTTGGTTAACAAAGTCATCATGATTATGGAGGCATGTAGTGAGTTATACATATTAACACAAAACAAAATTAGAATACAGGGTTTGTTGATATCGGAAAATTACACCGCTCTGAAGATAATCCCTGTCACAGTAGAACCGACTATGTTCTGATATCAGTGATAAATTTTTCTGAGTGACTGCAGTAATCTTTGTTGTTAATTTATTTCATAGAAATAACAGTATTTTACACATTCACGATCACTAAAGGCTTTGAAAAATTCTTTAGAATTTAAAATAAACACACGGATGTGATGTGGAAGCACTTTTCCGAGAGGTCGTGAAGACATGTCATTACGACAGTACTAAATATGTTGAGGATAAACCTTCAATCAAGACCCTTCGCGAGGTCAAAATGGCGCAACTTAACCAGTTGCCAAGAATTGTAAAAATTCGAAAATAAGTCAATTATAACCAAACCACAACAACGACAGACATGTTTCGATCTTGTTAGATCTCATCAGTGACGTACAGTTATGGATTTGGTTATAATTGACTTTAAGTTTTTACCTATATAGCATTTTGTCGACAAGATTAATTGAATTATTAATTAATTTATTTTCTTTATTATGTATTTTAAAATAAAATATGTGTATATGACGTTCCACCGATTTTACCTTATTCCTTCTGCAAAGTGAAGCAAAATTATCAGTTACGTTGAATTTACCTAACGTTAACTTTAACTCGTAAGATTAATTGCAATAAATTATTAATAACTGAATTTGACAACAGACATTAGGTGTAAACTAAAAAAAAAACTGAATTTTTAAAAAATTTAAAACTAACTGTTTTGGAACTGCAAAATTTTAACCAAGTGTGATTTGCGCAAATTAGTGATTTCCACAAAATTGTGCCTTAAGCTTGTATGACACTATCACACTTTTGGTTCAATTTCCATTCAACTTTCTTGTCAAACATTGGTTTGAAAGTGTGATGAAAATTTTTGGGTGGGGATATGTTTGTAGTGAAGCTGGCAACTAAATTAAAAACATACTTCACGAAATTTGCGTAACCAACCTTTGCAGCCCACTACCAAAGTTACTAGTGTCAAAATCAACTGTTTAATTTTGTTTCGTGTATTTAACCTAAAATTTTATTGTTGTAACAATACATTATTTATTATGACAATAGTTATTTAATAATAAAAATACTCTGATTTAATCACAATTTAGCAAAATTGGTTGGTATTGTTAAGTTTTGCAGCAATGCGCATGATTATTCCAAAGTTGAAAGGAAGTGTAATGAAAAATGTGAAATGCGCTACTTTTTGTGTGACGAAAGTGTGACAGAAGTGTGATGAAAATGTGATAATGTAATACAGCTTAATATTTTTCATCAAACATTTGACAACAAAGTTGAACGAAAATGTAACCAAAGTGTGATAGTGCCATACACGCTTCATAATGTTATCGTCAAAATTAATAAATATTAGGATATTAAATCTCGGTTTTCTTGTGGACAAAATAAATAGTCTAGTAAATAGGCCGAAACAGTCGATAAATTTAATAATTGTTTTATTTTGTCCACAAGAAAACCGAGATTTAATATCCTAATGATTATATAGTTTTGTTTTAAAAGTAAAAAAAAAATTTCATTATAACCTCATTTTACCCAAATACTATTTTGGGACTGAATGTCTTTTGAAGATACTGAGTAGCTCAATGAATAAAAAGCAGGGCCAAAATATGCAACGCTATTCTTATTCGCGTTTTACATTACCGTTGGTGGCGCTGCCAACTATAACGTTCAAAATGGACTTGGAAATTATTCCGTGTGGTGGCGTTAATGTAATTGTAATTAAAATACAATAAATTACAAGCTTTTACTATACTTCACATCGTGTTTTTTAAATTTAAACTATATTTACACAAAATAAAACACGAAATACTCATAAATACATTGGAGATTGCATCTTACTATACGTCCAGAATGGAGTTTGAAATTATTCCGTGTGGTGGTTCAGACGACATTCTGAATAGAAAACTGTGTAATGGAAAACATGAATATAGCCGTCTATGAGACTTACTTATGAGCATATAAAAAGTAATAATTTACATACATTAGACATTACATACATTACTATACATCAATGTATAGAATGAAATTCTGCCCTTTAACTGATTAAAAATAAAAAGTTATTTATACAACCAGGTAGACTACTTGCGTTCTTGACAATTTATCTAATTTACAACGCTTAGGGCCGGTTCTACAAAGCAAGTATAAAGTCCCGAATAGTTATTCTCCGAATAACTTATTCGAAGTATAACTTACTCCTTATTCGAGGTATAAAAGCTTTTGCGTTCTACAATGCTTGTACACGGTCGGTATAAGTATACCTGAAATTAGTTCATCCGCACCAATTATAGGTCATTTGCACAGCATATTTAACCATAGGATAACTATTTGACATCGTTGTGAAGCGTTTATTTGATTTATTGGTTATGGTTTTTGTTGTAAAAGATGTTTAAACATAAAATTAAACAAATTCTCTTTTTTTTTAATTATTTTTAGCAATGGTTATTGCTATTAGATCTTTTTAATATTAAAAAGAGTTAAAATTTTTTGTAATAATTAATTTTTATTTATAAAATTTTACAAATTACTTTATAAATAATTAGGTAGGTACTAACATACATAAAAATGTTACTTATTAGAATGAAACTTTGAAAAGCATGGGTCGAGAATTAAATATCCAAAAACAATAAAAATGACACAAAAACCTTAATAAATAACAGTAAGCAATAACAAGAATTTTTACAAAAATTTTAAATTCACTCACAAACCTCAATTAATTAATTATAAATAATCAAAGTAATGATTTAATAAAATAACTTTATAGAAGCACTTGAAATACAAGAATAAATTGAATTTCACATTTGAAATAAATAAAATTGTCATTCAATTAAATGTTAAACTCTAAAATCTAACCTTAAAATAAATGATAGTTTATATTAGATTTGACCAATAGAAAACAAGAATAACTTATCCGAGCAGGTATTCGACCATTTTCAGAGGGATAAGTTAAACCAGGTATAACCACAATTTATACCAACAAGAACGTTATACGACAATATTGTAGAACGCAATCTGTGTGATTTATTCTCAGTATAGCTTATTCGTACTTTATACCTGCGTTGTAGAACTGGCCCTTAGTCTCGAAAATAAATACAGAAATTTAAAAAGAGATAGATATTTAAAATTTCCCCAGTTTATTCGTACGACTTCAAAAAGGATTGTACGTGAAGCAGCTACAACATTGAGAACTACACAAGTTAAATGACCGAACTTTCTGGAAGTACTGTACAAAGTTGGAGTATAAAAGATAAGTTGAATAGTCGAAATATTAGGTTTATTTATTTTTGTTTGGAAGGTATTCATAAGGACTCTAGTGAGATGTATGGATGAATAATGTTCTCTTCCAGATAATCTCACTGGTATGAAATAATATATTACCAAATAATCGTTCAATACAACAAATCCTAAATTATAAAACACAAATAAAAATAAAAAGAAATTTAAACTGGTATCCCATAGTCGGTCCAGTCTTCCTCCATTTACGCTTTTCCGCAACCCCACCTGTTCCAGCCCCCTTCGACAACAATTTTCAATTTAAATTTGATTTTCGATTCAAATTTTCCCTTCTTACCCAAAATTTCTTTGTTTATTTCTTGTTGAAATTCACCAAAACTTTAATACCTCCAATTCTTCGCAAGGACAAATTTTCACTAATGGTGCTCCACTTTCACACTGGCAATTTAATTTGGAACTCCTTTCCTTCGCACGCACCTTCACGTTGGAAAGATGAAATCTGACTTGAATCCACCTTTTTCTTGGAAGGATCACACGTAACTGAGCTTTCCCTTGAAAGGATGTAAGGGAAGTTCAACACCACCTTCCCTTTGTAAGCGCAATTATAGACTCCTTTCCTTGGAAAGGTAAATTGTTACTCACTTTTCACCACATTCACCTTGATGAGACAAACTGTGACTGATGCATTTGCTCATTTTCTTAATTCCTCATATTAAAATTTTTCCTAGCACCGTCTTCATTGCCATAGAGCCCAATTGATTCTATTCAAAACTGCCAACTTTTCCTTCATAAATTTTTCTGGTCCATTATAACCGTCTCCGGGATACTCCTGGTTACGTTTACCAATACATGCACAAATTAATTAGAGATTTAACAAAACTTTTTTTTACATTTCCTTTTTTTATATTATCCTAGTTAACCTTGACAACATGATCTCTGACCTTGAATCACATCTTGTTATTCTTTGTTTCTTGGAAACATGTTATTCGTTGCAATGAAAGCATGTCCTCGATGACGCACCCTTTTCAAAAGGGCACCTCATCACTAAAGGCTTCTTCTATCTTGGTTTTGAACTTTTCTAAATCACATTTTAATTATAAAACCTTTATGTGATTGGCGTTTACTTTCTCAGCCTTGCAGATGTGTAGGTACTGGATGAGCAATGTTTTGATTGTGGTCCGAGACCCCCCGTGAGGTCAGTTATCATCGCAGTATAGTTGTTATATTGTATTTGAGAATACAGTTCAAATATATCATAAAAAAGAATATCAAATTTCGAAGAGAAATGGTAGCAGTGGTTCAGATGGTAAGCGATCTTTGCTGCGTTTCGAAACTGAAGAATTGCGATTCGACTTAAAAGCAGGATAAAACACACCCTGAAGAAGTTAATGTGGTAATTTAAGAGAAAGAAGGTAAGAGATAAATTTAGGAGACATAAAAGAATGGGTCCAAAATCGGACAAAACTACCTTTTAAACCAGAAAGAATTCCAGGAAGAGACAGACTACATGTTTGCTATCAAACGTGTTACAAAATTGGGTGGCCTACGAAACCTTATCTATGTCTATAAAAAAAAATAATGCTCCAACGAATAATATAACCAATAGTTATAGTTTCCTTACAAAATTATTCAAATAAGCAAGATGAGACTTTTACTTAATACCCCTTAATGTAAGATTAAAGAAGTTTCTTCAAAAAGATATTCATTTTGTTTTTATATTTTATGCTCATTTATAATTATTTCGGTAATGTTAGGTAGAGTGGTTCCAAAGAAAGAAGAAAAGGTGGAGCTAATGCGCAGAAACCAAAACTCTTACAATCGTGTTTATATTGGTGTCAATTGGTGGAATTGGGTGTCACACGATCTCTACTGTCCCAGATTTTGGCTACACCTTTTCTTCATTCTTTGGAACTGCTATAACTGATTCATTTAAGGTAACTTTGGGTAAGATATTCAAAAGGTAACGTGAAAAATAAACTGTTTTTTACGTACACGCACATAAAGTAAAACGTTATAAGAGTATATCGGTGATTGTGGCTAAGGTAGTATTTTAGGCAAAGTAACTCATGGAGTTAACTAACTCATAAATGTTAACGAAGCGTTACGTTTTAAAATTTATTTTACATAACCAACCAATGATGTTTAAAATATTCACAACGTTATTAGCAATGTTTATTACCCATAAAAGAATAATATTTTGTGAGGTAGATACAAGGGCAGTTTACAGCACAGAGTTTATTATTTATTTAGAACAAACTGAGTTCCCATAAGATATACAAACGGTATCTTGTATAATTGTTGCAGTTTATTTGCTAAGTTACAAGAATAATAATATGTTTCGCACTTATTTGGAGGTTAAAATTATTTCGGTCCTAGACATAATTAATTTTACTAAATTATAACTGACTAAATTTCTTTACTACTGCGTCACTTTACAATGCGGTAAGTTTATACACGAAAAAGTAAATGAATGACGGTGATTATACGCTGACTGGCTAACTTAACAGTAAATCGTTAGATTCCGTAAAACTCATTATTAGATATGACGTAGCCCGATAAAAATTAAACTGCAAAGAGATATTTTTCGCATAGTTATTATTATCAAACAAATAATAGTGCCTGGGGCCTTTCTCGGAGTTATATCGTTTTGGCGGAAAACTGGGATCTAACTCTATAAGTCATGGTCCAAATTGTAGCAATTTATTTACATGAACTTAAGTCGTGGAAACTAGTTGTCATGATTAGCTATTTTATTTTACGAGAAGCTAACCGGACAGTTAGGACTTAAACCATAATCGAGGTTGGATGATAACTACTAACTGGAGCAACTAACTCGCTTTTTTCTTTCAAGTGTAAACTTGTTACTTGGTTGTTTTGTTCTACAATTTTTAAATAATTATTGCCTTACATGGATGTTCTTAGGGAATTTTAATTAATTAAATTTTGGAAAATGCATGGAATATTCAATTCAATTTACGCTATATTCCAAAGGAGAACTCCATTACGCATCTGCGACTATTAGTAAGTTCAAATAAAGAAAAGATAAAAATTTCAATCAAAAATTTAGAGATTCAAATACTCAAATAACCTATGTGGATTATATTACTAAAAATGATGTTGCTCCAATCACGTCAGAACCACTTTCAGATATCCAAAGTATTTTTATTTCGAGTCTTTTTGGTTTTATTGGGTTCTTCCTCCACAAAGATGCGTTACGAAGTAATGTTACGCCTTATCAATTCAGTGGAAGTTTCTAATCCCATCGGTACTTAAACAACATTTATGGCGGACACGCTCTTCCTTAATAGACTATGATTTCTAAATTAGAGGTTGAAATTTACCTTATAACGCCAAGCAAACGCCAAGCCATAATCAATATCTGTACCTATATAAAAGATGAACTAAAGCTCTAGCAGACAAATTTTGGAGATTTATTTATATAATTGATGATCCAAAGGATTTTAGTCTGTATTTATTAATAAATTAATCGGAACTATTCACCTTGAGAAAACACAAACATTAAAGCTTGTAACTTGATGTTTGCATTATGAAGGAATTTATGTGCGTATCTTAAGCTTTTAAGACTTAAAAGATCTAAAGATTTCTTAGTTTGTTAGTCACATTTTATAGGCGTTGTTAAAGCTGCGTTATGCCCTTATTTTACTGCTCCCTAGATTCATCTTAAACTCGATCAAATTTCTGCGTGTATATAGTACACACACGTATAGTTTTCTTATTTAAAATGATGAATTTATCTTTGCACCATTAAATATTCGATTATAAAAATTGATGTCAATTTGTATTCCCGAAGTTCTATCGGCTAATAAATGGAATATTTCCATAGCTTCAACCGATATTCGATTTTAATACACAATGAAGCTGTTGCTATTATGGCAGTTTTTTTTTAATCTAAAGCAACTTTAAAATTAAATTATTTAATTCTATCTTGGTGCACATCGCGACAGTTAATCTTGCTTCTGAAATAGTTTTTCGACGAGCATCTGTCAGTGACAGTGAGAACACTGGGATTAATTATCTCCTCTCTTATCATGCTCTCGTTTCGTAGTATTTGTAATCAGAAATCTAGTAACGCCTGAGTTGTTTGAAACACTTTTCGTGATGGTTGCATAATGAGATTTTAATAAAAAATTAAGTATCATAATTTTTGAAATAATTGAGTAAGTTGGCACCTGCCTACGGTAAGTCGAATATTACATGATATGTAATGGAAACTTATACCAGATGATTAAAAATTTAATTAATAAAATTTTGATTGTAGAACTGTAGAAATGAAAATGATTAAGTTTAAGATTTGAATTGTGCAGTAGGTACCTACCCCAAATAAAGTGGTTCTTAGGAAAGATTTACAAAGTTTGAACAATTGAAAAGTTCGAAGTACCTATTTCAATAAATCATATTAAAAAGTTTTTCAATTCCATTATTTATATAAAATAAATGTAATAAACACTTTAAATTTTTTTTCTTGAAACTTGAAGAAGTTGTTGAACAGTGTTTAAGCTTATTGTTTCAGTTAATGTCAAATATGCAAGTTGAGTTTATTATTATTAAGTTGTAACGTATGAAAGAGGTTAGTAAATATGCAAATTTGTGAAGTACAACACATTATATTTACCTTAACTCAGATGCTGATAATATTAGCAAAATTCATGATTATATGCAAAACCTAAGCATGCTTTGCAATTCCCAACTCCAATTTACATAGAGATACATGTTGTTTATAGCTTTGAAGCCATACTACTATTAAATTATACTTAACCGTGCTTGGTTTCCCATGGTGAAGATGCTGGAATCACATCTTACCTTTGCATCACCAAAAAATTAATCAAATCGCTTGTGTATACTGTAAACACCTTGAAATGCATTTAATATACTGCGTTCATCCTGCCAGATATGAAAAATGCTGAACTTGCAAATTTACATATCCATTTTATAAAATAATTTAAATAACATAATGCAAACTAGGGATGCTAAGGTGTGAAACTTTAATTTTTCCTGATTTAACATGAGCTCAGCACAAATTTTGAAACAATATTTGTAGTTAATTTCTATGTAAAATTTCTTTAGCTTTAACAGAAAACTGTTGTAAACCCAATTGTAAACAATAATAGCTTATTAAATGATTAGCACATTTTAAACTTGCATAATAAATTGCTTCCTGATGAAGCAGTGTCAATTATATTGTACTTTCCTCCGTTTTATGCATTTAATTTTTGGATGGCTCTGTTTCTAGCAATTTGGAAATTTAAATTTGCACAACTTTCGCATTTAAAATTTCAAGCAATTAAGTAATTCATTTTCATTTTTTAATGAAAAGCGGAAAATTTTAGTGCAGTTCAAGCACACATTAATTTATTTACGTTGCAAGTATATTTTTACATTTTGTCGGTTTTGAAAACACATGAATGAATCCTTATATGCCTGTCAGCTGTCAGTGGATAAAACAGTTTTCCCATTCGTAACTTCTGACCACTTTTCCACTTTATCACATATGCAATCACTTGTAAATTTAGAAGAATAAAACTGTGCTTAAGAGAAATAAATTCACCCACGATGCATTATGTAAAATTATTTTTATATCTACTTCTATTTCAAATTATTGTAAACTTCGACTGAATTAGTAAATAAAAGAAAATACAATCATAAATTATTTGCTGACATTCTTACTTTAATAAGTTTATTGTAAGCACAAAAATATTTAAATATAGTTCAATATTCTTCGTTGATGGGTAGTTAAAAAAACATTTACTTCGATGTATATTAAATGAAACTACTTGAAGAGAATTTCCTAATAGTTATCCGATATTGCTGACTGGGCGATTTAATTTGCCTTCTTTTCCAGACTAAGAAAATCGCAACTAAACGTACCAACTCAACAGTCAATAATTGACGAAAATAAAAATTTTATTTTAGCTTTCCAATTTAATATTTATGTGTTTACTTCTAGATAAAGATTTACGATGATCGACTTTTAATAAAATTTCAGAGATTTTGTGGTTACTTTCGGCTTTACGTGAATTTACATCAGTCCCAGAATTGATAATAAAAGATTTAGAATCTTGCATAGATATTATTATTCTATACCTCTTGTTTTTGCGTTAACTACTATTCATTAGTGAGTTACAACATATTCAAGCGAATGAATCAAGTATTTGTGGTGTATGTAACTTGTGATCAATAACATTTCACATCACAGGTGGCGTTGAAATCCGAAACGATAAATAAAGTGAGGTTGGACTAATTATAATAAGTTTGGCTAAAAATGCATTATGTAAACTATGAATAAGTAATAGTTATGAGCTTTATTCCTTGTTCACCTGTTGGTTGAGTTTATCCATACCTATTAATTTAGTTAAAGAATGCATGATTAAATAAAAAGATGATAAGAATAATAAAAAGAGGAAATGTAATTTTAATTTACTTATTTACACAGTCTGGAGAGGAATGACCAAACTTGTTCAAGAGGCTAGCTCAGTAATCTCTGTACCATTCGTTCATCATTACTTTAGGGAATGGGCGCCAGAATCTAACACACGAGAACGTAGCCTCAATTCTGAGCTATTGAATGATACCTAATTCACAGTTATCAAGGACTTCCTAACTCTTCTAAATATTTATGCAACATGTAATTAAATATACAATAATTTCTTTGCTTGGTTTTGATCTTTGTGTAATTAAAAATACCGAAGTACCTACACTTTCATAATTTCTAATTCTGTTTTCGATTCAACGGTGAAATTCATTTTAACGATGGTTTGATTATATTTTCATGGCGGTGGAAAAGAAGATCACCTTTGTCAAGGAAACAAATAAAACAGATGTCTTGAGTTTTTCTCGTCAGACCCAAGCAGCAATTCTGTAACTTGAGAAAGTAGCAACGGAGATGCTGTTGAAAATCCCCAGGGTCAAGTTGGGTATTAATCGGTGCGGTGTGATTGATTTCACAAAATGCAGGAGATGCTGGGCCGCAGCGCATGAAGGGTCTTTTTGCAATGAAGTCGACAGTCGAAGGACATTCTGGCAGTGCTGTGGCGACCATATGCTCATGTGAACCGCGCTGCGAGAACTGTGGACTAAATGGACACAGGCTCGGGAGCTGGCGCGGCACGGCGCTGCCGTGCTGGTTAAATGAAATCAAACTGCTTGGGGGCTGCGGCAGCATGCTGCCATCGCGGCACAGGAAGAAAGAAGAGACAAGATCAACAAAAAGCAGAAGGCGGTCCCTGTGTGGATTGATGTGGATAATTGTGGAAATTATTAGGCATTAGTTTAAAAGAAAAGAAGGATACGAAAGTCGAATATTACTGGAAGACGGATTTATATGCGATAACAGAACGGTCTAAAGGTAACACCGCTTAAACCCTAACATAACTCAACAATAGAAAATGTTTATTACCGCTATTAAACATTTTATGTTGATAATAAACTTTGCTTAACCAATAATTGCTTAAGGGGTGTTTATTTAGACCAGCCTGTTATCGCATGTAAATCCGCTCTCTAATCTATTACAGTGATGTAGTTACGGGATATAAACAGGAACTTTCGGATGACGAATAACTTGTTAAGTTTTAATGAACGGCTAAAAAGGATGACGAAAGATTCAGAAATAGAATAGGAGTTTTACTCATCTATAAAGAGGAATTTAAAGGATAATTCCTTATGGAATGAATTTAAGAATAATAACATCTGAACCCCCCTTAGCTATGAAAGTAATGCCCAACAGCGATTTCCTTGTGGTTAAGGTGGTTGTGGGGGGTGAAGTCTGAAACAACAGCCACAGATCATGGCGGTGTGTCAGATGAGATATCGTTCCCATACAGATGTCGCATTCCAAATGCATATTTTGAAAATGCTCTATTATTTTATTACGACGCACTCTGTACGTTGGTGGATAGGGTTTATCAATTTTTAACGCCCGTGATTGGTAAATAAAATTCAAGGCTTTTTGATCGAGAATCGATCAATGGTGGTTAACAGTTTTTGGTGTGCTAAGTAATTTAGTGAATTTTGTTACCAATACGCCTATTTTGCGTTTTTTACCAGTCTGTTAGACTTCATCCCATATTCACCATCGTCAGGGTGAGATTTAGTTAGTAGCTGCGAATACGGAAGGCCACATCTGCTTTTCGGTGATAAGAGAGATTTGAAATCGTCCAAACCTGTGCACCTTGCCATCTAGTGGAGATCCATATAACTTGGAATGTAAACATCCCAGTCCAGTTTGAATTAACCTCCCCGTGGACAAGAACTACGCCTGTGTGTACGGTTTGCGTATCAATTCAATTATTTATACTCCACCTCAAAGCGTTGAAATCTTTCCCACTGTCATCGAAATCATTTGTTGCTTCCTCCCACATAGCAAAGTTTGTTTGAAAAAAGCTGGAATATAGCTGTATATGACAGCGTTGACAGCTTTTTTTCAGCTTGTCACGGTAAGCTGTACAGCTCAATTCCAGCTAGAATACAGCATCCTACTTTACACTAAACAAGCAAAACATCCAACTTTACACTGCAAGCTAAAATTACACTGAACCAAAAACGAGCATAAATAGAAAGAAAATAATTGCATCGCTGCGGTGCGCGGTGGTAGTTTTGCAAGAACGTTTCGCATGCTGTAACTGATAATTACATTTAATTGATTTAATATTATTTGTTTAAAGTAAAAGAATTAAAAAGAAATTCAATTATAATTATTTATTTAGATAGATATTAATTACATATTTAATATGTAAGGACCTTGATTTTTCCTTAGTACTAAACCACCTACATATTTACATAATAT
This sequence comes from Rhagonycha lutea, assembly GCA_958510855.1. Taxonomy (NCBI): domain Eukaryota; kingdom Metazoa; phylum Arthropoda; class Insecta; order Coleoptera; family Cantharidae; genus Rhagonycha; species Rhagonycha lutea. The sequence goes on along the minus strand of OY294040.1, from coordinate 11,295,187 downwards.
CCATTATTTGTTTCTGTGGCTAATCAATCCATTTCATTCGCATCCATGTTTCTGAAAAATAACTATTGATAATAATCTAAATAACATCTACTTACTTTTTATTTTTTTCCAACACGGAAAAAATCCTTCCTAGTGGGGATCGAACCTGGGCACATTTTAGGTCCATTGCAAGAGTCTAGCGTTCTAACCAACTGGGCTACCAGAGGTTATATAAAATTTAGTAGTTGTTTATGATTTTCAATTTTTGAGTTCACAAATTATTATTATATAACTAATTTAGAAATAAATTCATTCTTTACAGTATCAATTTCTGAAATGCTTAAAATATAAAGGGTATCCGAACAAATTTTATAAATGTGGCCTGTTAAAACTTGTAACTTAAAAGTTAATTTAAAAAATAAAATGTAAAGGTTTATTTAAAAAAACTTTGCGTTTAAAATATAAAACATAAATCAAGTGCATATTTAAAGAGTCGTTTAAAATAAAATAAATGATAAATTTGAAAGCACATGGTAGTAAAGTCTTCTTAAATTTCGCGATTAACATAATATTAAATCATATTCAATACATCATAATATTATGTAATTCACTTTTTGAAATGATTTTAAAATAGATCTTTTAAAAACATCTTTCAAAAGCAGGTAGGTATAGATACTGCAATGAAGGGTGCTGCACATGTTTGGGTGTTAAATAATAAATACCATTGATCCGGACAAGCGTCACTGACCATATTAAATTCTTCTTTAGTACCCTTTTAAAAAGTTTAATTTTGATTCTATCTAATTTTAAAATTGTCCAATTTATTGATTTGATAATTTTTTTTACTTTTTTTTCAATTAACTTTATTATACAGCTTTATACAAAGGATTTAATTACCATCTTACACTTACCTGTAAAATAAAATAATCTTTTTAGATTAATAGATTCGAAAAATAAATAATCTTTTTAGGTCATTTTTTTAGTTGTCAACATTTTTGTTGTAAGTTGAAAAAAAGAAAAAATGCATTATAGAATTTTCTATACGCAGTTAGTGGATAATTTTTTAATCTTATACAAAAAATTAAAATATAATTTTTAAATCGCCATGTATGAAAAATACAAAATTATTTCTGACGATTTAAAGCTTCCTGCGTCAAGTAATTGCGACATGCTAGAATTCCAAGCGTATAAAAGCTTGTCTACAGCTAGGTACTTTAGCTGGAAACTAGTTTAAACTAAACAGCGTGTATTAAGTAAGCAGCGTCAAGTGATTGCGACATGCTTGAATTCTAAGCTAGGAGTCCGCTAGGTCTCAGCTAGGCACATTAAGCTGGATACGCAAGCAACAATCTAATAAAAATACAGCTTGACGAAAGCTAACGTGCTATCTGGGCTGAAGCCCATTTATATAGCCGGCGTTGTGCTATACGCAATAAGGACCGTCTACATAACTATTATTGTTGCAATTAGTTATTGTTAGTCACCTTAATTACTAACCATCCCATCAGTGGGTGATATTGGATTCATTTTTGCCTGATCGATATTTGCTTCAATACAGACACGCTTAAGGTGGCAAACTAATGTAATAATTATTTTCTAGGTGTGTTTACTTTATTTTTTAGCTTTTGCATTCACAGTCGACACTGGCGAAGAACCTTCTGGACGAAATCTCCCAAGGAAGCTATTCTGCCAAAAGAGTGTTTTGTTTTCATACACCCATCAATTACCAGGGCAAGCAAACATAAGGTAGGCCGCTTGGAATTTATTATTTATATTTAGTTTGTGTACCAATTCTTGTAGCGTGAAGTGATTCACTTCAGCCATACCAAATAGGTATTGTTTTATTGGTCAGGTGGAGTGATCTTTTGTCACCACCGCTGTTGGTGCTATTACATTTTTTGAATAGTCAATTCAGCCTATTGCTGGGGCAACCGACCAGCCACCTGGTGGTTTTTTTCTTTGGCGGCCCTAGCTGCAGACCTTACTGTTTGGGACTACGAGTCCAGATAGCTGTATTGTTTGTGATAGCAGTACACATTCCATCTGTGTGTACTTGGTTGATCTGATCAACCATCTTTTTTGTGTTTCATTAAAGATTGTTTACCTGTTTTTATTTGATGCACTGGCGCCCAACTCTTTTATCCTGATTAGCAGTGACTATAAGCTTGTTTCGTTGAGTGAGGTAAGTTCTAGAAGTACCCATGAACCGCGCAAGCGCGACCCAGCTCTAGTACTGGACGAAGGTGCAATCCTTCAGCTAGCCACCCGTCAACATCAACGGGGCATCGAGGCATTGGCGGCGTTTGTTTGCGCAAACGACGTAACACAGAATACATAACCTGGACTAACTTATGCAATGCATAAGTAATATTACAATTTTTAATTTTGTTTATAATTCTATATTAGATAGAGTTTTCAAATTCTGTTGCATTAATTTTATTTCAGAAATTTAATACGTTTATCTTTAAATCACCTCTGTATTTCTAATAATAAACTAATTTTACCAGGTTTAGCCATTTAAACCAAAGCACAATAATGTACTATAAACTAAGCATAGTATAGCTTACCATAGTAATAATTCCACAATTTTTATAATATAATTTTTATAAATAATTCCACAATAATTACAAAGTTTTTCTTTTACTTGTTACCTAGTTTCGGAATCATAACTTTAATAATTTTCTGTATTACATGCAATGGTACCCTTCGATTTCTATATTAACTATTTTGAAAATTCTCGTAATAAAAGCTGGTTCCAACAAAGTAATAGTACTTAAGTTGTGGCTTAATTTAAAGCTCTTTTTACCATGTAAATATTTTATTATGTAGCGATCAATACAATTTTCTTCTACTTAATATAAAGCACACATTTTCTCTCTATGTCTACCTCATCGCAGCCTCTTGAACTCAAACTTTGCTTGAAAGATGAACACCAATATTTCCATCTCTCTATATCACAAAACTCTACACTACACACAGTTTTAATTATTATGAAATAATTGTTCTTATTAAGTAAAAAATCTCGGGTTATTGGAAATTGCAATAAAACTAAACGTTTGTTAGTCAACTGTTTCGGTCATTTAATATGAAACCATCATCGGGACTGAAAAAAGGAAGAGAAGAGAAGATATTACTGGAAAGAACATTAAAAATTAATATGATCTCACACTTACCAAACAAAACAAGATTTGAAAATGTTATTAAATATAAACGGGAATTAGAAATCGAAAATTAAAATAAAACTAATAAATAAAATTTGTTTATAATTATAAAACTGTGAGTAAAAATTAACAAATGTCAATTTTGAAAAATAAAATTTTGACTGAAAAAATAGTTGAAAAATCGAATGTAAAATAATCAATAAAAATGCAAAATAAAGTGAGTGTGAGACCAACTAACAAAGCTCAACAATAAACTAAAAGAAACAATAGAAAAGGGGGATAAAAAATAAAATATACATCAAGAAAACATATTAAAATTAAAATTAAACAATGATACCTTATCGGTATCTTAAAATTAGTTACAAATGGGTTAAGGAGGACGAACCTCTATTTTCCGTAGGTAAGATCTTAGTAGGTTTTTATATCCGACATTGATATAACCATAATCAGTTTGTTTATTAACATTGTTCTCTGTAGTTGATATGTAAGCAGCTTCCAGAAATGTTCTTTTTTGATAGTTTGGTTCAAGATAAGGATGCTAACATCAGCAAGATCAACATGGTGTAAACCTATAGAATTTTCGATTTCTAATTCGCGTTTATATTTAATAACATTTTCAAATCTTGTTTTGTTTGGTAAGTGTGAGATCATATTAATTTTTAATGTTCTTTCCGGTAATATCTTCTCTTCTCTTCCTTTTTTCAGTCCCGATGATGGTTTCATATTAAATGACCGAAACAGTTGACTAACAAACATTTAGTTTTATTGCAATTTCCAATAACCCGAGATTTTTTACTTAATTAAAATTTGCATTGGATGAGATTTTGTAATTATAATTGTTTTTATATCGACCTTAAAGCCAGTGTCTCACTATCAAATTTTCGTCAAAATTATCATAATATTTAGTATACAAACGGTTTTGATAGTGTGACAGCGATGTAGTTGTATCAAAATGACGTAAGCTACATACTTTTATATGCTGCTTCTATTTTCATGACGTCACGGATTCGATTTGATACAAACATTTTGATAAAAAGAATTTAGAACAGTTTCTATAATTTTGATGCGATCAGGCTTCCCATAGGCTGTTCGATATCCCACTCTTATATCTTTGACACTTTGACATAACGTGGACATTACCATACTTTCAGTTTTATTTTTTAATTTTAACGCGGTTTTTAATTAGGTCTAAAAGGTTAGCAATTATTATGGCTGGTACCACAAATCAGTTTCCTAATTGATTTGTATCAGTTGGAACCAGTATAACCAGTATATTTGAACGTATAAAACTAACTCTAACCTTACTTTTCACAGCTGACCTGTGGCTGCCATCGTTATTATACAAACTTGATTTGATAGTGAGACTTGCCTCTGCATGGCTTTGACATATTTTTACGTAAATGACGTCACATCGTTTGTATAATAATTATTATAATAATTTTGATGATAATTATTTGATAGTGAGACACTGGCTTTATATAAAAGTCGCGTACTACTTGAGAGTAAGAGCAAAAACTTTAATATTTTGTAACCGTAAAGATATAAAAATTATAGTGGTTTCCCATTACAAGCTTTAAGCTTACATGAAATTTACAAGAATAATATAACCACACCGTATCTCGATTTTCATTTTTTTAAATAAAATCTTCTGTCATTTATTATATGACTCATAAATCACTACGAACACTTTATTACAAGAAAAAACCTAGTACTTGACTCTAAAATAAAGTATACACTTTATTTAAATTTTGTAGTATGATTTCACACCCAAATTTCTGTTTTTCAAATTATAGCTGAATATTACATAATTTGCTTTCTTAAATATTATCATGAAAAGGAAGGATAAATTTTATTTATTGACGAAAAAACGATTATTAAAAAAAAGGTTTTCTTGGAATGATTTCATTCACATTGAGCTTGAGTAAGAGTTTTCTTAGTAAAACTTTTCATTGAAATTATGTCACATATGATGAAAGCTCTTAAAAATAAATTCGAACATTTTCAATTAAAATAAAAAGTGATTTTAGGATAATATAAAAAAACAACATTAATTAGGTGCAGACAGTTTGTAGCGTTTCTAAAGTGGAAAAATAGTATTCTCAAATTAATCTAAATATCGCCTTGTTACAAATGTGGTAATATGTCAATCTCTACCAGGTATTTTTCGTATGTGTTTCTTATGCTTACGACCATTGTGAATCCAGACTTAAATAAAAACTCTAAAAAGCATTTAATTATGTTAATTTATAAGTATATCATTGTAATTTGACTTCTTAATAGTATTAATAAATAATCTATGAATAGCTTAACGCTTCCCGCCTAAAAAAGCAACATAAAATAGTATAATATTATAAGCACGAGAAACTGTATCTCGTATAAAGAATCAGAAATCCTTGCACATCTCTGACTATTTTATCTCTTGTTCCTATAATACATTATCAACGTAGAAACTAATATAATATGTATCATTTTACATTACCTCTTTGTTATCGTCCATTATTAAATATAAATTAGGGGATTGGACTTTAAAAGTATAATATAATTGAAGTGTTTAATTAAAAAAAAATTAGCTAATTTATTTTACATTACTTTTACATTATTTATAAATCCCACAACCGTTTAAGTACCTCTTATAATTAGTAATAATAATTATGAGTAGTACTTCTCTCTAAGAATTCGTATCTATACAACATATAACTATAATTCAAGGATTCATTATCGATTTACATTATCTATATTATATTCAAATTTAATTTAATTCAATTGTGTAACATGTATTAAAAACCGTTGAAATATGTAAAAGTATATTGAAAATCAATCAAATTTCGATAATCAAAAAGCTTCCATGCTTTAAAAATAATAACGAAAAAAATTCTTGTAACTCTAAAATGAGTAATTTTATTAAAGCGTAAATTTCACCCAAAAAAATTGTATCGAAACAGAAGTTAAAACATTCCTGAACAATATTTAATAATGAATGCTTCAAAAAGAGTAGATAGTTAAATATAACACATTTAGCTTGACTCGGGAAAGCTTCCATTTACAAAATTAAATATTTGTGAAAAACAAAAATGATAACTTTGTTATCTATTTAAGAGCATTCAAACCGAATAATTTTATTGCCTGGTAATGCAATAAACATCAATTATGATTATTTCAATACAAATTCTTCAACAACAAAATTACTAAAGAGCATTGCGCTGTTTGTATTAAAATTATAATCATGTTGATTAATTATGTTCTTATTTTACATAATGATTACATGGAAGGTACAATATCATAAAGGTAAAATTTTAATTGAAGGTTGGGTCATCGTATCCTACAAATTAGTTGGCTTCTAAATAACATGCATTGATATGTTTCGATCTTATTCAAGATTTTACAGGGGCCATTGATCAGCACTTTCACACTTTCTAATAATTTGTTTGGGGTTGTTATACTTTTAAGTGAAATTTCATATTTTAGAACGCTTACGAAACTTTTATATACCTACATCATTATAAAGATATTTTGCAGTGTATATCTGTTGAAATCAACAATAGCTGATTGAGTTACAGAACGGAAGTTTCTCATCCACTCCGTGGCGAAATCGAAAGTATTCGATTGCCTTGCCCTCTACAATAAAATACAGAATCCAAAAATCTATATTTTTAATGACTTAATTAGTTAATATCATGAAGAAAAATTGTATTGAAATGCGATAAGATTTTATAGAAAAATAAAAATGAAATATTGGGAAAGCGCTGTTTCCTTCTTATTTAGGCATAATAATTAATGAGCTACTCCTAAACGTTATTTTTTAATTAATTTTTCAACTGTATATAAGAAGACTTTGTGGGCTTCTAATTTTCATCTTACGGATGAAAAGCACCTGATTATTTTCAAACAGAAAAGAGTGGTATTCAAACTTCCGGCTACTTAGTTCACAGTAATCTTATTCTGCTGGACCAAATCAACGTTTTAGTAATAATAAAAAACGAAATATTTTGTAAAGTTGTCAAGGATTTTGATTAATTATAAATATGTAATATCATTGTTAAAGTTATATAGGCGTAACGTCACCTCATCAGAATAATTTAATCCCTTCACAAAAGCAATTTAATTAAATTTTTCAATACCCGAAACGAGTTTTGATTTGAATTGTTTATTTTTAAGCAAATATTAATGATTGAAAGTCGTGTGTAAATCTTTGATTTGCTTTTCTTCTAAATGGAAAAGCGTAAGTGAAGTGTTGTGTAAATTCGACCAGGCCTTCAGAAGTAAATTGCCCATTTCACACAATAGGGGAGTCGAAACTCGCTATTCAAAACGCTTGATTGAGTATCGAGTGTTTTTGTTATTAATTTATAGGCTATAGAAAATTAAATTACACCTTTATCCAACACACCTGCTTCAAGTATTAAAATTTTTGTTGAAATATTGACACCGACACGTCTAACTAATAATTAATAAGTTCTCAATTGCTTGGTTGCTAACAAGTTCGATTTTCAATTAAAATTTTTAAGGTTTCCATAAAGAAAGGCTTTCATGTTCATTCATAATGAACAAATAATATAAAAAATAATTTGACCTGACATTCAAGTTGGTAGAGCATTTAAAGAAAATACATTTTTATTTATTCCTGCATTAAATTCCATCATAATATGAATATATGATATGAATTTTTAATGAATACACAAATTTATTTAAAATGCAAATCCAGCTTAAATTATATTATGAAAGAGTTTTAGTAACCACGATATCATGAAATGTATTGGAAATTTGCAACTTGTTCATAGATGCATTAGCAATAAAATGACAATTTGGATAGGATATGCATCTATTAGGAAGTTATGAACAGCTTTCAAGGACATTCTGCAAGCTCATCAAAATATCAGAATTAGAACAAGCAGAAAGTTCACCCGCGCAATGAAGTTGATTTATGCTAGATATGCGATTAGAAGAGACACGAGCGCACCTTGTCAAATTTTCAAATTTATTAGATAATTGAAGATATGGAACTGTAATATATTAATACCAATTTTTAAATTTTCTTATATGCAATAGCTAGAAGGGTAATTTATATTCATGTTGGGAAAAAATCTCATGCTATCATGACTTCTGTAAACTAGACTTCATTTTTATAAATTATACCATCATAATCTAACTTTTAATAATATATTATTTCATATATTATGATTTTAATTCTACATCTACTGTATAATACAAGATAGGTATAGTGTCAAATTTTGTACCTTCCGGCAAAATACCTAATGAAAAAGTTTAAGCATTTCCACTTTGACACATTTTGTCTGTTAAAAAGTTTTACTCGTCTGTTTTCCGGTGTTTGTCATTGAAAACATTTTGTTTTAATAAAAATCTAATTTAATATTCTAAAATCAAATCCTAATTTTTTAAACATCTCTGTTATTTACAATTATTTACGAAAATTATGCTCACTGCTTTGATTTTGCTATTGTAATTTAATATTATTCAGAAAATAACTTATTAATATGCAAGACGCATACGTAACTTAGAAAATATTATTATATCTTAATGCAAAACTGGTAGTAACTTTTTGAACTTGTAGCTTATATTTTACTTCCGCTAAACCTGTACCGGGGAAACAATGAATAGAAATTAATGTTATTTAAGTGTTAATGTATATTTCTACTATCTGTATATACTTGAAATCAGAGCTATTATACTGAAACTGTCAAAACTTTAGAGAGAATATCGAGAATATATTTTAAGAGGTAAATAATATTTCAAGAACTGATATTTTCATAAATTTCAGTATTAGTGCCTATTAATAATAAATTTAATTTTGTTGGGGTTTTAAATCCAATTAACAAAATTAAAGATTTTTTTCAACGTTTTTGGCTAATTATCGAGGCTTATTTATTATAATCTATTAATTTTTAGCTTTTACTGACATATCAGTAAATGTTACGGTCAATGATGACATTTCGGACATTAATATCATTGTCCGGCTATTGCTAGTCATTTTGGGCAATGTTGACATTTAAAATTCATTAAAATAAGTTATGTACAACACTGAAATACTAGCTCGCTAATGTTCTTATAATAATTAGCAACGATAGATACACAATAATATAATAATGTAAGGGCCGGTTCCACCAACTGTGGTTAAGTAGTTTAATCAAGGTTAGTTGGAGTTAAGCGTGGTTAAATAGAAAAGACTGTTCCACTAGCTTTTTAACCATGATTAAAACAAGTTAATCAACCCTCAAACTAATCGGTCGATGTTTACGGCTTATAGCAGAGATTATAAAGTTCTGGTAAATCAAATAATATCATCTTATGGATGATGGTCAGTCACAATTAATTACCTACTCTCTAATTTCCTCTACTCTCAGCTAGGAAACCTTTTAACATTTTAGGTGAATCCAATTATGACTTCCTTTCACTTTCCTTAAGAATCAATGCATCGATAGGGACTTCAAAGGAAAGCAATTTAAACCTAAAGCGGCATTTTCTTAATTCTTTGATTTTGTGAAACAACCTAACCTCATTAATTTTACATAAAACGCATGCACCCGCACTTCATTTGAGACGTTTCTCTTTTATAAATTATTTGCTTTTACAATTAACTTTTACTATAACAGTGTATCTTAAATCATGACTACAACAAGTACACCAAGCCTAACTGAATAATAATTCCAATTTTTAACCATATGAGAAAACACAACTTCCAGTTAAAACATGTGTGTTTTCATGCCTCACATCGCTTCCTATAGAAACACAAAATCATCAGGTATGCAGCCCATGTAGTTCTTAAATATAATTTTGCAAATTTGAAACTTACAGTAAGTATAAGAGGAAGTTTGTATCGTGGGACTGCTGCTCCACATTTACTTCGTGAACAAGGATTATAATAGGCCTCACAACGCTGGGACTGGAGGAACACAGACAAGAGAGTCCTTCCTGCCTTTCAAATTGAAATCAACAGAACAGGTCAACCCTCCATGCGAGTGAAATATGATGTAATTCACAGAATCTATCCTGCCATCACCAATTTACATGAATTTGACCAGAAAAACATCACAATATACCCGATCTGAGTTTAACCCCGATACTGATTGATTTTGTTTGAAGGAAAGGACAGAGATTGCTCTTTAATATTATAATTGGCAACATAATATTTTTAGAAATGTAGTTATTAATTTATAATGTTCATTTTTGCGCTGTTAAGCCATTTGAGAGCCCGAAGTTCACTTTTTGTCAAGTTGCTCCTTCAGAGAAATTTTCTCAAAGTAAAAATTATTTGAATCTAATGAAAAAGGTTAATGATTTGATAGATTCACATATTTTGATATCCTACCAGACGAACGAGATCCTTCAAAATAATGTCCACGTGTCTGAATGGCCTTCAAATCTTGTGTTCACTCTATATCAAATATCAATAAAAACCAATGAAGATAGACCTATTAAATCTTGGTTAAAATTTGTTCCCGGAAACTTAAGGATTGATAAGTGGAAATGATGCGTTTGTATTAAGGAAAAATTGTCATTTGATAGTTTAGCTTTGCACTTCCAGCGCGCTTACGTGTGCAGCTGTCTGAAAACCCAGGCATGACGACTATGGCAAAGGTCTTGAAGTTGGCAGTACCAGTAACCTCAGTGGTACTGTCATTTTCTCTCACAGAGGATTGGTTTGATCGAGTTGAATGTGAAGATTGTTGCCCTGTAACAATCGGTCAATTGAAAAGCCAGGGGTAAGTACACTATTCATGTAATTTTTGTCATGTGTTGGGGTTTGGCTTTATTGCTAGCATTTGATTTCATCCAACAATACAGAAGCTTTGGGCTTCCGCTATAAGCAGGCAATTCCATTGACGTTCGACAATTGATTATTGTATAATAATTGATTGTGATTAATTAGTGATTAATTAATAGTTACTAGGTGTTTTATTTGGAGCTGGCGCCCCTAGAGCATTTCCTTATTTTCAGCAGCTCATACAAGGTATCTTGGAGGTATCACAACCCAGCATACGCCGAAGTAAATACCCACGAACATCCCCGCTCTCAGAGCTTAGTGGGAAAAGCACAGAGCGAGCTGCCTTTCGACTATCAGGCATAAGCGGCACACTTGTGGCCAAACCGCAATTTATTGCTACAAACTAATAGCTCATACGACAACTCTTAGATCTTAGGATATATTATTGTTTTGGTATACTCTCAGCGGCGGTTCTAGGGCGGTGCGACAGGTGCGGCCGCACCGGGCGCCATTCTAATGGGGGCGCCAAAATGGCAAAATATTTTGAAAAACTGAATAATTCGTTTATATGAATAAAAAATATAGTTTTTGGTTAGTACACAAGCCGTCCGCATTTTTTGTAAGAAAACAATTCGATTCGGTTGTAAATAATTACGATAGTAACAATGCCCCTACCTGAAAAAAAACTAACTTAAGGTAGCGATTTTGTCTATGTTTAATACAATGTTAATTGAGGTGTTTTTAGTGGCAAACGGCAGCATTTGAGCAACAAAAGAGGCGCAAGCCTGGGGCCTCATAAATTAAGGGGGCGTCAAAATTCAACTGTTTTTGAACGTTTGGTATAGTGCGTAGCAGAGTAAAAAAAACGTGCCCATAGAATGCACACTGTAGGGGTAGTGAAAATATTTAGGGGGGGGGGCACCAAATTGAATTGCGCTTGGGGCCTCTCAAGTGGTAAATCTGCCACTGCGTATATAAAACACAAAGTAGAAAGACTGATCTACATTTGCACATACGGTTTTTCTGGTTCGAAAATAAATCTAAATTCTGAGATATACATAATGTAATACGCACATTTAACTTTATTTTAAAACTTTAATTTCAAAATTTAATTACGTATTAACATCTGCTCAAATGCTCCCGTTTTTGTCGGTAAAATTTTCTAATTGGACATTTTCCAATGTCTGTCCAATGACTGCAAACCAATATATTTTTTTCAAAATATACTTGAAGAAAAATATACTAAAACTGAAAGATAGTCGCTTGGCTTTGCTTGATTTGTTTAAATAAACATTTAAATTTTAAACGATTAAATACCAACAATTTTCAAACAAATATTGTTTCTGTCTATTCTACGCGAGGGGGGGCAGGTGCCAAATTGAGATCTCGCACCACCTAAAAATCTTGCTAGAACCGCCGCTGTAGGTAGGGTCGCCATCCGTCCGGGTTTCCCCGGATTTGTCCTAGTTTAGAGGGCGTCCGGGGAGCGTCCGGGCGGGGTTTTATTTTTGATCCGGGTTCAAAAGTTTTCAAGTCACCGGGCGCCCACGCACCGCGCCGCGAAGAACCGACTCGCTGGATTTACCGTCCCCTCTCCCTTTTAGCACCAAGCCCAGGAATTACCATTATTATGATTAGTTTAAAGTTGATTATTTTTTATACTATTTTTTATTTTACTGAGCAACTTAAAAAAAACACTGTTGGCATGTCCGGGTTCTAACCTCCAAAGTCCGGGGTTTTCACGCTTCTTGTCCTGGTTGCCAGATTTTAGAGGTGGCAACCCTAGCTGTAGGTAATACTCTCTACAGTAGTTGTAAGCGTCCATTAGGTATAATTATTAAATAACCATTATTTATTTTATATTATTTATGTAGTAAAGTATATACTAACACATACACATAAAAATGTAGGTGATGTAATACCACAAAATTCAAGTATCGCGAAATAATCCGATGGTCAAATTCGATTTTTAGTAAAACAAAAAGTATTAACAAGGGGAAGGCCAACTTTGGTCGTCACAGATCTGCACCACTATCTTTATATCTTTACAACCCAATTAGAACGTCACTTCATGAAAGTTTAACGACCCGGAATTCAGAAAATTTTGTGAAAATAATTTTTAAGGAGAAATGTAAAATTAAAGCATTGGTAGTTCAAATGCATTTAATTATTATTTCCTTCCTAAAAAATCAGTCGACAACTGCTCGACATAACCTTAGATTTACCCATTATTTTATTTATTAATTTGAGCATTATATCTTTGCTTTGTGATGTAACAGCTTGCAATCCTTTTTGTAACAGCACAAAGTTTACAAATACAACATGTAATAATGGTTACACGATAAAGGAAAAAAGAAATTTAAAAACTCATACTGGTGAGAAACCGTTTGCCTGTAAGATTTGTGACATAATAATGCTTAATTTTGGTTTTACTGTATGCACATTGCATACAATCTGAATGCACACTTAAAGATATTGATAATCAAGAAGTGGAATGTGTCAAGAACGACGTTCAAATTATAATTACAAGCAAAGTATTACTGATTGTGTTGTTTATATCGCAGTTATGGTATTATGAGTTTTTAAATGTCGTTTTAAATTTGATTTGTGTACACATTTTATAGGCACAAGACTCACAAGCACATGACCTTTCTCCTGTGTGAGTTCTTAAATGATCCTTTAAAGATGATTTTTGAGCACATTTTTATAGTCACAAATTTTACAGGCAAACGGTTTCTCACCAGTATGAATTTTTAAATTTCTTTTTTCCTTTATCGTGTAACCATTATTACATGTTGTATTTGTAAACTTTGTGCTGTACAAAAAGGATTGCAAGCTGTTACATCACAAAGCAAAGATATAATGCTCAAATTAATAAATAAAATAATGGGTAAATCTAAGGTTATGTCGAGCAGTTGTCGACTGATTTTTTAGGAAGGAAATAATAATGAAATGCATTTGAACTACCAATGCTTTAATTTTAAATTGCTCCTTAAAAATTATTTTCACAAAATTTTCTGAATTCCGGGTCGTTAAACTTTCATGAAGTGACGTTCTAATTGGGTTGTAAAGATATAAAGATAGTGGTGCAGATCTGTGACGACCAAAGTTGGCCTTCCCCTTGTAAGATGCAAAAAAAATTTAAAGTTTGAACTTTGTAATTTTTCAATATCGCTTCAACTTGGCAAAAACCGTATATTGTCATTTTAAAACAAATTTTAATGAGCAATTATAGATTTGAATTATAATGTTCAACCAACTTTTTATGACTTGTATTCAAATTTATGCAAAATCTTTATGAAAGTTTCAAAATAAATGTTTTGAACATCAAAGTTTTCTTTGTTAAAATTGTGTTTTTCTCAAGAGAATGCAGATATAAAACAATAATTTGTACAATTTTAAATCTTGTACCAAGTTCATTTTATTTTTTTCAAATTGAAAACCAATATTAACATAAATTTACTCTAAAAATGTAAACGGAAGATGGTAAAACATGTTACGCAAAAACTTTATAAATTATACTGGTTAATTATAAAACGAGCATCATTATAAGAGATCAAAAAGCTTTAATAAAACTCCATTAGCTCTACTCTTGATTTCTCATGTTTTATTCATAATTTTTTTTTAAGTTATGGTATGTAAAAAATTTAATGCAAAAGGGGAAATAAAATTTTAAATAAATAAATAGAAGGTAGTATTTGAACATGGCAAAGAACTTTAATAGTAAATATAAATTAAGTATTTCATGCAAACCTCCGTTTAACTTTTGAAATTTATTTTGTATTTATGGAAGTTGTCTGACTAAAAATATAATTTTTAATTATTATTATTGCTTTAACTTTATTTTTACGAAAATGATTGAAACATATTGATTGAGCTCTATAGCATTATTTTTATGTTTACCTCCAGGTTGGAAGGAGCCGATTGGGGATTTTTTGGGACCAGAAATCTAACAGATTGGAGTAATTTCGCAAATTGTTCTACAAAATGGTATTACTGGTTTTACACCGAACATAATTTTGTGCGTGGATTATGACATTATACATTTTGAAATTATTAAAGAATAATAATTTAGAGCTTCAGAATGACCGATGCAAAAGTTTTTTACTACGCTATAGCAGAATTAAATTAAAGTTGTGAATCACTCAACAAGTCGTTGTTAATACGATGAACAGCTTTAAATTTGGATACGTAATTAAAATTTTAATTACTTTGATGTTATTATTTATTTACGGGGTACGTATTAAATTTAAACCAGTGGCGCGTTATTTAAAAATGTATTCATAGTTCATTTTAAGAGTGATTTCATATTTAACTTGAGGTTCACATTTAACATTCTTAGCCTTTCCGAGCTTGCGACATGTCAAGGAAATTGTATCGCTGCGTGTTCTAAGAACGATTTTGGAAGTAAACTATTGGATTCATATGAAACTTGTAGATGCAAGCAACTTAAATCCATTAAAATTTGTTTTAATTTGTAACTTTGAATTATTACAAAGTGATTATTACAAAGAACCTGAGTTATCAAACGATTGAAAAGGTTTTTCACTCACATTTATATTTCCTATTTTAGTTTTATGTAGATTACGATTAGTTGAAATTTTTGGAGATAGTTTTCATATATTTACTTTTGAAAGTTGTGGGTTCAATATTACTATATCAATGAATGTCGGTGGTCAAAAACATGTCAGCGACACGATCGAATAATATGCACTGGTTTCCCGCACAGATGAACTGGTAATCAAAACTGATTTTGACATTTTTAAACTTGAACAGGTACAATCATTAAATATAAAAAATTTGTTGAAAGCCAACCTTAGTGTCAGGGAGAACTAAACGATTATGACTTACCTTGAAGCTTCAGTCGCCAATGCAAACAAAAAGCGAACTGCCAATAATTTAGATAGCATTACTAATTGTACAAGCTCATTTCTAACAGATTTAATTACTAAATTAGTTGTAAAAATTAAAATTGTTAGCAATCAACAAACCATGTGATATTATTGTGATTTTGGCTTTAACCATAATGTTGAAATGTAAACTGATTTGCAGTACCGATACTTCGATCTGTCGACTTTATGAAAATATTTTCGACGCATTTTAGTACTCCAGTGCAGTCACTTTGACTAGTAATTATTAATAATTGGGCAAATTGTTTAATATCAAGAATTAGGCTCATTGAGGAAGTCTGCTAAACTTTGCATTCTCACCAAGGTATTGGCCCTGGAGTGCTAAGAACTTTCATATAGTTAACATATCGAGGAATCGATAATGCAAAGCAATATGTGTCTGACGGTAAGAAATTAAAATAAAAGAAAAATAACAGGAAAGTTAAAACAATATAAATGTATGTTTCAACTTCAAAGTAGATTCTAAGGAATGGCTTCTGCATGATACTAACATAAGATATTGAATAGATCTTATTTGACGGAACTATTTATGCTTTTCATTTCAATTACGCTGTTTGGTATTTGCTTCCTAAAATACTTATTTATTATTTGTATTTACATTCGTTTCCATTATTTTGACTTCTACACAGAATTTATTAAAATATGAATACCAGTGATGTATCCTGTAGTGTAGTAACAAATTTTGGGTTTAATAACTAATGAAAATTCTAAACTGGTTTCAGGTTGAATAAGACGTCATTTTTGCAAGAAAGTTTTGAGGAGAAATAATATTAAATTTATAGCATCATATTTCAATGCAAACTGTCGGTGTGCACCTTAGAGCGTTGCGTTTGATTTCAGGCGTGATCTGTGGAATCACCGATATCAATATTTATGTCGCTATCAAAGTTTGCAAAATACTTGTTGTAACTTGAACCCAGAGGGAATATTAGCTAAGCGCTAACTTTTGATGGAAACACTTTTTCAAGCCAAGTAGCGCAGCCTGTTAAATTTAATTTAGTTTATAACAATTAAGTTAAAACAACGCATTAGTTGGCTTTGTATAATAAATGTCGGCGATATTTCTTATATTATTTATTAATCAAGAGTGTCTCTTTTGACGTCGGTCCCAATTTGTAGAATTGCAAATTATGTTAATATTATAATGATACATTCAAACTAATTAGCACTATCTACGACAATGAAGTAAGACATATGAAAAGCCGTTGTTGCGCTTGTTCTCCAGATACTAACGCAATGCCAACCATAACTACATAAAATATTATGCATGCAATACTCAGGAGACTTATGTAACATTTATGCATTTCAGACAGTTTTATTAGAAATTTAACAGTGAAATATAAATTAGACCCAATTAGATATATACTACTGTTTTGTTTGTAGTAAAGTTTATAATTCTAAAATTATAATTTATTACACATTTAATCAACATCATATTACAATGGTAAAAACAATTAGTACAACTAACAGAAACTATGTGACTATTCATTTCAACGTTTCCTTAATAATAATAATTAAAATAAGTAATTTCAGCAAGTTGTGAATTATTAAAGTTACGAATCAACTTACAGACATCGGATAGTTCTTCGATACTCATTATGCTACAGGAGTAATTATGTAAAAAATATTTTTAATATAATATAATAATAAATTAATAAATTTCAAATAATGGAATCATATCCGCCACCTTTTGATAATCTTGTTACAGCTATCTGAGTTGCTTTGACTGAACTTACAACTGAAGTGGTTTTAAGCAAAAAAGAAATCATTAAAGAGAGACTCCTTCAACTGGTGAGAAATTATTAAAAAAAACTTCGTTTCGGTTATACAGAATAAAACTTTAAATTCGCACTTTTTGTATTATTGTACCATTATTTATTCATAATATATGTAGTACTCGTTGCTCTTGAGTTATTGGAAATTGATGGAAAGAATGTAGAACTAAAGTTTATATTATATGCAAAACTAGGATTGTGAAATTTTGTTTTAGATAAATTTCAACTGAAATCGTGAATAATGATGGTTAATCAGGTTTTGGAAAAAATGTAAAATGAAATTTTAATCTAGGAAATGTTAATAATAATAATCATACACTAATGAAAATGACAAAAATGAAATAACGATGAAAATTTTTTGATCAGACAAAATATTATGTTATTATAGTCTTGCTTCAAATTTTGAAAATTAATTAAAATTGTTGGTGAATTTAAAGTAATCGAAAGCTTAAGAAGACGGTCATTGCCTTGAACTGCGAATGCGGGGTACCGGGTTCAAACCCGAGGAGAGTCGTATACTTTCTTATGACTATACTCTGTTTACCCAACATATGCACCTAGGCTCCTCCCCAAAATGTATTTGAGCCAATTGTAAACTGGAATTTCAAAATTCGAGTAATAGAAAAGTTCTATTCTATTTTTTAGGAGGAGTTTAGGTGCATTATGTTGGGTGAACAAAGTATATTCTCCCTGGGTTAGTGAATTGCCACTATTAACATAAAAACTAGGAAACAAGACACATCTGAAGGCAAGTCTAGCAAGCTACCTTAATGAATGATGAAAAAATATTTATAATAGGCTCAAGGTTTCTAACACTGCTGAGGAAACGACGCAGTTGTTGGAAAAATAACAGGCTTTATAGCGTACTAGAAGAAGATTCTCTAGGAAATTTCTTCTAGAAAGTGGAAGAAGAAGTAATTTTAATTTGAACTTAAATAATAATTTGCCAAAAATATTTAACGAGCCGATTTTTAATTTGGTTTATAATCCCAAAAACTGTAAAAATGATGGGCGTTTTACCTTGCGAAGGGAGAGTCGGTCAAGCTTGGTCCTGCCTAGAGAAAATTGAAGAGCAGAAAGAAGAACACCTATTCGATTCGGGGACCAAAGGTTTTATAATTTTACTATTTTGTTGCTGTGTTATAAAATTTGTGTTTTATTTTTTTAAATTTTGAAAAACTTCTGTTATTATTCGATTGCCAAAGACGCAAGCTTTGTTAAAAGTTGAAAATAAATTATTGAGCTACAAAAACTTTATCTTGAATTCTAACACGTGTCGTTATCCAGAAAAGTTGAACTTTTGTTTACACTCGATCAGAAGGACACGATCTTGTTGTTTGATTTTGGTCGGAGACAAGGATTTTTAGTTTATTTCGCATCGTTTCGCATACTAGTTGCGATACTTAATGTAAGTATGGGCTGTTGATGGACGAAAGACCATGAACACCTCAGTACATCTCAGTACCTCAGTACAGTACATATTGGATCATATTATGTGAGGTAAGTACGGAATAATTTTTCATAAAATTGTTTAGAATATAAATTAGATACTATTGCAGTCCCAGTAGGTACATTAAAGGTAGAAACCATTTAATTAAAATCAACATTGAAGACATGTAATTTGCAATCTGTAATGATTTTTTGAATATAATTAGCAAAGTTCGAGTAATCTATGCAAAGCTTATTCCGATTTAATATTATTGAAGACGAGGGACTTAATCTATCCACAAAACCGTACACAAGCACAAAAAAGAAACTTTTACAGCAAATCGTTGTTGTAGTGAAACCCTTATATAATATAATAACAATTAGTTGCGCTAGCTAGCTATATAGATAGTGCCTTTAAATTGAAAGTGAACTCAAGTTGTTGTGATTTCATTTCAAGTTTAACTGAATATTAAAAGAAAGGTTCCCACAAATTAAATTGAATAATGATTTAAGTGAAGTAATAAAATAAACCATATAAATTATAAGCTTATGAAAATTTAAATGTTTCTAATTAGTAATATTAAAGGTAAAACACTTTCGGTAAATTAGAGTAAAGAATCGTTATTTTTTGCTTTCTTAGGGATATTAAGGATAGATTTATCTTAATATTGCACTTAAGCATTTACTACAGTTTGATTTATTTTACAGCAGAATTTGGGTAAGAGAACCAAACATTGGGCACTAGGTAATCTATCGAAAACTGCTAACGTCGTATATCTTGTGTTTTGTAATTTACTGTCTTCTAAGTAGCGAGATCAATACTAAATCCCACAATATACCATATAAATATACTGGTTTTATAAATTTCAAACGTCTCTGTCAAATCAAAGTGAATGAAACTATTATTTTATTTAACATACAAATTTATTTTTTATTCAACGTTTTTATACAGATTTCGTAAAATTAGCTTATTTGGATAAAAGACTTTTAAATTTCACTCTTTTGCTAGTATATTCAAATCGAATTAAATTATAATAGTATTTTAAATGGATGCAATCATGTATTTGAAGTCTCTTTTTAGTTTTTTGTTTCTATTATTATTAGACAGGGTAGTTAGGCAAAATGCCTTTTTTTAAAAATTGAAATATTTCAGGCAGACCCAATTTAAAATCCGTTTCAGAGCATGTACTATATGCGTTTCAAGATAAGCGATACGCTATCTGGTGGCAAGTTTTTGTACTCTGGGGATCGTGTTGGAATGTTTGTTTACATTTGAACTTGTACTTTATATGCAGGTATAAATGTGAGATTTTGAGTTAGTAATGAACAAAAATTAAAAAAATTATATTATTCAGTATATTATAAGCAATACTAAATAACTCATTTTTTTAAATTTTTGAGAGTTTAGAACGAAATTTGGTAATAATGAGTAGTGGAGTGTATTGTTCCGTTTTTGGATGCAGTTCTATGGTTAAGAGAAATACTAATCTTAATTTTCATTCATTTCCCAAAAAGGGAGAAAGTAAAGTATGCCTTAGTAACAAATTGAATATTCGTGAACAGGTTGATCGTTAAGCAGCGTGGGTTCTTAAACTAAAAATTGGGAAATCAGTTTCAAAACATTATGTTTATAAAATTTATTCAAGTCCTTTACAGTATTCACTAGTTATTATAAGTGGCATTACAAATTTATCGGTAGCAATTTTGTCTGATAAGTTTTAATAATCATTTCATTATGATTTTTTGTAACATAGAAAATAAAGTGATTTAATTTAAACAAATTTAGATTTAGTTAATTATTTGGAAAAAATATCAGTGCAGTACTTTTGAAAGTTTTCCTCCTTTTAATTTAAAACACAAGGTGATTATAAAGTGTTAATCATGATTTCAAAAAATGCCACTTCTTCGCCTGAGATCCATTTCATTAATACGGTAATACTGATTGTGCACGTGTGAGACTGTACGGAGCACAGCATACTTGAATTTGTTTGTAGCTCATTTTGCGTCAATTGAAACACTGAAACAAACTAATTTATTACGTTTAAACACTTTATAACGACTAAATACATACGTGTGCTTTGCAAAAGCTTCAGTCGGTAATTCATTGATATATAATTTCTTCAGGTTTTCTGCATCCACTTGATATACAAAGTGAGTTTATAGTTGGCAAAGCATGGCATGTCTAATACTGGGACTGCCTTATACTTTTCTTTCGTACTGTGTTTTTACTGCGACTATCACATTTTATGTCAGTTTGTGATATAACTTCAATTTTATGTAGGTCATCTCTTAAACAAAATACCTAATAAGATAAGAATGTTAAAATAAAATTCAACATACCTTGATGGGCACCACAGCAGAAATCTGTTTACAACGACATCCTTGCGTGGCTTTACATGTAGTACGAGTAATGCTGGAAATACGAGCCTGGTTCTTATTAGCTTTATCACACCTTCTATTTGGTGTGGATCTGAGATAATTTCTGTTGTTTATATGCACATAGCAATCAAATTAATATGAACTGGTTGTCCAGCACTTAACCACACAAAACATGTCCAACACGAAGAACCTCTTCACCTTCGTAAATGCACCTGGAATTGCGATTACCGTCGAAGTATTTGGTATATTCAACCACGGTAAAACGAAGACCAGACATTGTTTCTAAAATTATATTTTATAAATAAATAATCAACTACTAATGGAATAACATAACCCCAACATCTTGACCTTGTTATTTAACTTAGCCAGTTATTTTAAAGACAAACTTGTATTATAAACAAACTTACCCTAATATATTTTAAATATGTAAATAAATAATTAACAGATACCACGATAAACACCTTCACAATTACGTTTTTGTTTTAATAACATGGTAATGTCATTTATTTATGTAGAAGTAGTCTCAAAACTTCGAGTACCAACGTGACCGCTAGAGGCGCTACAATCTTAATTTGAAACGCCTATTCAAAAATTCATTTTTTGTTTTGCCTTTTTCACCTATTTTGCGGTTGTTTTTGCCTTTTTTGTGCTTTTTGAACCAAAATATTTCTTTTTTGCTTTTTTAAAATTTATTTCTTAATTTTATTTAAAAATTTCTAAATGTTATATTTAATTATAAAAATTTTAAATTTTTAAATTCAAATTCTACTAATCGGTAGAATCCGATTCTTGAAATAATCCGGTTATGCTAGACGTAGTAATTAGTAAAACAAAACCTCTTCTCTATTCGATTATGAAGAGCGTTATCAAATTACTACGATTCGGCGACGTTATGCTTATTTGACGAATTCCAAACTGACTGATGAGATGTTATTGTTATATTAGCTTTCCAGTGAAGCAGAGAATCGACACTAGGGAAAAAATTTAATGAAAAATTAATATAATGTTTTAGAAAAAAATCCATCGTATAAAATTATACAGAAAATTTCTAAAATACATCAAGGAATTTCGAATGACGATATTGATTTAGAGCTAACTCCAGATCAGATAAGTTCATTGAAATTTGCCCCTAGCACGTCTTGCGATGTGGAGAGATCGTTCTCCACATTCAAACAAATTTTGAGTGACAGGAGAACAAATTTAAGCTGCTGTAGATAATATCGAAAAATTTCTGGTAACCAGTTGGTACAAAAATAAAGAGAATTAATTTGAATTTGTATGATTTTTGTTGAAAAAACGTTTTTGCCTTTTTTGTACCTTTTTGCCTTTTATTTTGCCTTTTTTGCTTGTTTTTAATGCCTTTTTGCCTGCCTTTTTTGAGGTTTTATTTTGCCTAACTATCCTGTCTCTAATTATTATTTATAATCTAATGACCATTCTCAGCCACGATAAAATATAGAATTCATCTGAGTAGTTAATCATATCAAATATAAACCAATAGAGAACGTTTCTTATTTTATTTTCCATTAGTTCATAATCAATCCGGATCAACTAATCAGTAATTAACTGATTTAAAAAATGTTAGTTATAATATAATTTTAAATCAAACTCTCTCTACAGACGACACAGGTAATTGAATAAAACCTCGGAGTTATTTTTGATAAACGGCTTTAATGTTATACAACATTAAGCTGCTTCCAGAGTGCAGTAAGGTTGACAAACGCCGGCTTATCAGCTCATCTCCTTCCAATACTAATTAATATAACCGAGGGCAAACGAAGCTGGAAACTGGACAGATATTTTAATGTAAAGGTAGTAAAGGGTAAACCGAATCGGAAACCAGCGTTTACTGTGTGGATACCTTTATGGTGTCGCCAAGCCTACTCAACTGAAATAAAATGGCAACATTCATTCTACTATAATTAACTATTAGCTATACATCAGGATTTCCAGTTTTAAATAAGGATATAATTTTGAACTTCTCTAGTGTGCACATCTGAAAGAACTATTCTTTGAAATTTCTAGATGTCCTTAAAATGACCTTGAGTGTAATTCTCTATTTAATTCGTATAATATGCGCTTTAGTGTTTTCTACCTGATTTTGAAATTCAAGCTTTCTAACTATTCCTATAGTTGGAACAAAATATCAAACTTCTCTTTTAATTTGTTTTTGTTTTTTTATATAAATGCGTACCTGGCGCCCATAAATATCAACCAGTCAGACAACTACTTGAGTGACGAAACCTACTAAATCTTAAGTGCCAAAATATACTAATATAAAGACTGCGTTTGCTTTTAAGATCAAAAAAGCACCTACGGTGCAACGTGTTACTTGAGTCAGCTGTCGGTATGCAATCGGTATGCAATTATAACTAAGTTATATATATTAATCTATGGACAAAACTAATAAAAAATTAAGAAAATTATATCTCCTTATATTATATCGCCTTATTTACTAAATACTCTCCCGTATAAAACGTGTTACAATATTGAATTTATCAATCATGTATACTAAAATTTTAAAGTAAGTATTAAGGATTATCAGGACATTTTTAATTTTTATTTGCATTATAGAGTTTACAGTTCTTCGTGGAATATTGGTTTAACTTGCAATTAAACTCGTAGTAATATTCATTATTAAGGACAATACGTATCCAATCCACAACGATTAGTTCACGGCAGTTCAGTTTAGTAATAATTTTCATTAACTGATAATTCAAATAAGTATTTTTAGTGGAGTGCATACTTATTAATAATTTATGAAAATTTTAAAAACAAATAAAAGAGACCACCTCTTTTATGATTTACTATAACTTTTTGAATAAATTCTAAGTGTATTTAACTAAATACCTTAGTATTTAAGGAAACTTGTGACAGCATAGCCTACTTCAAAATGAAAATAACAAGAAGCGTTTGTAAATTAAAAATGCAAGCACTCAAAGAAATGGAATAAGTTAAACCATTTTTCCGAACCAGAAAAATTCACTTATATGTAGACAGAAATCAAATTGCAGTGGGTATGCAATTAAGGAGGAATAAGTGTAATGGAAAATGTAAAAGGAAAAAGTATTTTTCTTCCTCTAAATCTTTTCTTATATTATTACATGAGCCATATTAGAAAGTGAGATTTATTCATTAGGTGATTAATTAAAATTGAAATAATAATAATCTGGATAAGGATCTATTGGATTGCTCAGGCCGTGCGGTTTCAAAACAATACTAACTTTAACATCTTTAAGGTTTGTATTAAACGAATAAACCATTTGAAGGTGATTTAAGAAGCTTTAATGATTCAAGGTTTAAATCGTAAATATTTAAACTAATAGATTATATTAATTTTAAAGTCGAAATTTAATTTTTAACTTTTGAGAGACCTGGTGACGTTTGCGCCAACCGCAGATATGTTTTTGGAATTTGACGCAATGACGATGATAAGCTATTTTTTGTAGCCTAAATTGGAAGATATGAATCTCAATGATATGTGGTTCCAACAAAACGGCACTACGTGCCACACAGCGCATGCGACAATGTATCTTCTGCACAAAAAATTCGACGGCGTGGTTATCTCGCATTTAGGCGACGTTAACTGACCACCGAAATCATTTGATTTAATGCCATTAGACTTTCTATTGTGGGGTTACATTAAATCACGGGTCTATACAAATAAGTCGCAGACGATTATTGCTTTTTTCAACATAACTAATGCAATTGATGGAATTTTTTTAGTAATTTTTGTAAAGTTTAACTTCTTTTCCTGCGCGTTTTAAGTTTTATTGACCCGTTACATAACCCTTGATCAATCCATCTTTTTCTAGGTCTGCCGATATTACGCTTTCCTACGTAGGTTGCCTTTTATATTTCGGGATTTGAGAACAACAATAAATATTTTTCATCAAAAATGACTTTATTAGTTTTGAAAATACTCTTCATGAAGATCAATATACTTTTGCATGCGTTAAAACCAATTCTTGAAGCCCTTTTTCCACTCCGATTGAGGTACCTCCAAAACTTGCATTTTGAACGCACCAGCCGCTCCTTCAGGTGTCGAAAAACGTTGAACTCGCTATTTATTTTTGACGTCCGGAAATAAAATGAAGTCATTGGGTGCTAAATTAGGACTATACGGCGGATGGTCCATTAAATCGACGTTTTCAGTGCTCAAAACTTCACTTGTTCGAGCCGATGTGTGAGAGCTCACATTGTCATAGTTGAGAATGATCCGTCTTGGGGGTTGGTTTTCCTTATTTCTCCAAAGACATCTGGCAAATAAATGGTTATGTACCATTAAAAATTTACCGTTCTACGTTGTACCAATGGTACGGATGCACCATGTCCAGTTTTTCCGAAAAAAATAGGCGACCACTTGCTTCGAAGTGTTTCGTGCGCGAACAGCTTTTGTTGGATTGCTCATTTTGAAAAACGCACACAGTCGACTGCTTTTTATTTTTGGGCTCATATGCGTAGATCCATGATTCGTCACCTGTCGCGATGTCATAGACTCATTTTGAAGCACCGCAATCGTATATTTTGAGCAGTTCTTTCGACCAATTTACAAGAGCCTTTTTTAAGCAATTGTGAAATTATGCGGGATCTAACGCAAAGAAATCTTTTTGAAAACCAAATGTTTATTCAATATTGAATGTAAGCTGGTCCCCATAATGTCCAAGGATGCCTCAATCTAACGACTCGTCGTTGAGAGAACTACGGCTACGATTGAATTCTTTTAATCAGCGATAAACACTGGTCCTTGATGGTGCTTCATCGCCAATAGTCGAATTAAGTTCATCGATGCACTGCTGTTGAGTCAATCCACGTCGAAAGTTTTAAAAAATAGTCACACAAATATGGTTCATGATTTAATTTAATTTTTTGGACGAATTTATTTTTCAAGAATTTTTAAACAACACAAATGGCGTTCATACGGCAAAAAGTTCTGAATACATAATACCATCAAAAATGTCAAACTTTTACCAGATGGCAGCACTAGGGTAGCTGAATCCCGAAATATAAAAGGCAACCCACGTATTGGTCGATATTGGAATATTAATTGCTTTGGTACTCTACCTCTAGGCTACCATGGTTTCTTGTAATAACAGCCAATAGTAACATCAGTTAGGTCTGTTCATGTCGATGTACATCGCTTTATATTTTACCAATAAATTAATCCCACTGGTTCCTTCTAAAATTAGATATATTTAATTTTATTATCTGTTGTTCTATTACTTAATAGTTAAATGGAGGTAACTTTTTTTTTAATGTTTTTGCTGAGTTGCTCAAGTCTTCTTTGGTAGAGATCTTTTATTGAATCTACGTTGAGAAAAAGAATTTTAAATGGGCTTTGTACCTTGTCCAGCATTTTATATTTTTTAATCATTTAGTTTTTAGGTTTACCCTGTGCTTGCAGTAAATAGTGATCCAACCTAATGCCCTTTATTTCTTTCTAGAAAAACTTTCAACGTTAATTTTTTTTTTTTTACTAAAATGAAATTATGTTATTAAGGTATATTTTTAAGTAAATAATTTAGAATTACTATCGGGCTTACTGTGGTAGATGTTGATAGCATGCAAATCCTTTGTCTCAGCATGTGGTTAAAACGAAATCTTTCACAACAAATTGACAAAATTAATCACAAAATTACAAACTGTAAATTATAAAACATAAAGACAGACGTGAAGGATGATTCAGAATTAATGTAAGTAGTACATTCGTTATAGTTTAATTACGAATATTTTCATAAATGGTTGCATGCGTTGGAAATATCACGTCAATAGACTTTATCTCAGCAGTAGTAAAGAAAATTTGAAATGAAAATATTCACCACAATCCTAATTGTAGTCAAGTCACATAAATGTTAAACCAACTTGTTCAATTTGTTACTAACATAAATGGCAACTGGTATAAAATTCTTAAGGCAATGTCCAGTGCTACCCCCCTATATAGTGTGAATATTTGTGTTTTATGTCATTTATTTCCAGGACGTTACAAAAATTTAAATAATTGCTAGCATTGCAAAATCTTTCAACTTTTTTTTATGTAAAAACCCTAAAAGAAATTGATTTACTTATTTGAACATCGCGTAATTCGAAAACTACGGTTGGAAGGGGGGGGGAGATTCCCATGTTCTAATTTTCGAATAACATGGTTTTCCAATAAATAAATCAACTTCCTTTAGCGTGTTTATATAAAAAAGTGTTGAAAGATTTTGTAATGCTAGCAATTATTTAAATTTTTGTAACGTCCTTGAAATAAATGACATAAAACACAAATATTCACACTGTATAGGGGGGTAGCACTGGACATTGCTCTTAATAAGAACCTTTTCCATAAATTAAAAGTATTCATTCGGACGTCGACCTTAAAAAATGGTGCATCTAAACCATATAAACGCCTGACGACACCATCACATGTACAGGATATCAATTGACTACATCTTTTAACACGCAGTCATTTTGAAATGTGTCAAATGAGACTAGCACAAATAAATTGCCATGTCGCAATGCTTGCAAAAAATGATCTTTTGAAATTTATTCAGATTAAAAATGTTAGGAAAATCTTCATTTTAAAATCGCACAAATTTACTGACTAATCTAAGACATAAATTAATATATGAGCATAATTATAATAATGCGGAGAAGATGTTTTCTTAAATTTTTTTTTCTAAAACGAACTGGATGTTAGTGATCATTTTAATTTGCCTTTTTAAACGTAGAATTTTTCTTGTTGCGCCAGCACTGTAAGTGTCTAAACTAAAATGGCAAACATTAGTGAAAATTTAAATAGTGCATAAATTCACTTGTTTGAATTTAAATTAGCGGAAAACATGTAACGTCGTTTGCAAAAACAAACGCCGCCAATGCCTCGATGCCCCGTTGATGTTGACGGGTGGCTAGCTGAAGGATTGCACCTCCGTCCAGTACCAGAGCTGGGTCGCGCTTGCGCGGTTCGTGGGTACTTCTGGAACTTACCTCACTCAACGAAATAAGCTTAAAATTCCTGCTAACTAGGATAAAGATCGGGCGCCAGTTAAACACAAAAGAAATGCTAACAATCTTTAATGTAGAACAAAAAAGTGGTTGATCAGATCAACCAAGTACACGCAGATGGAATGTGCACTGCTATCACAAACAATACAAATAAGTTGGACTTGTAGTCCCAAACAGTAAAGGTTGCAGCTGAGGGCTGCCAAAGAAAAAATCTCCAGATGACTGGTCGGTTGCCCCAGCAACAGGCTTACTTGAATAATAAAAAAAGATAACAGCAACAACAGTGGTGGCGACAAAAGATCACTCCACTTGACCAATAAAACAATACCGATTTGGTATGAATGAAAGTGAATCACTCTACGCTATAAAGATTGGTACACAAACTAAATATAAATAATAAATTCCAAGTGGCCTACCTTAAGTTTGCTTGCCCAGGTAATTAATGGGTGTATGACAACAAAACACTATCTTTCGGCAGAATAGCTTCCTTGGGAGATCTCGTCCAGAAGGTTCTTCGCCAGTGTCGATTATGAATGCAAAAGCTAAAAATTAAAGCAAACACACCTAGAAAATAATAATTATATCAGTTTGCCACCTTAAGCGTGTCTGTACTGAAGTAAAAATTGGTCAGGCAAAAGTGAAATTAATGTCACTCACTGATGGGCTGGTTAGTGAATAACAATAACTAATTGCAAAACAATAAATTAAAGTTATGATGTTTGGTCCTTATTGAATGTAACACAACACCGGCTATGTAAACTGGCTTCAGGAAGCAACAAATGGTTTTGATGACAGTGAGAATGATCGCAACGCTTTGAGGTGGAATATAAATAATTAAAACGATACGCAAACCATATACACAGGCGTAGTTCTTGTTCAGAATGATGTTAACATCACCGAATTGGCAATCAGCTGTTTTAATTCCAACTTCACTGGGATGTTTACGTTCCAGGTTATGTTGGTCGCCGCTAGATGGCAAAGTGCGTAGGTTTAAAACGGTTTCGAATCTCGCTTATCACCGAAAAGCAGATGTAGCCTTCCGTATTCACAGCTACTACCGGGTCGCTCGTAAATTATCACCCTGACGATGGTGAATATGGGATGACCTCAATAAGACTGGTAAAAACGCTAAAATTGGCGTGTTGGGTATAAAAATCACTAAATTAATTAGCGCACCAAAACTGTCAACCACCATTGATCGATAATCGATCGAAAAGCGTTGAATTTTAATAACCAATCGTGGCCGTTAAAAATTGATAAACCAATATCCACCAACGTACAGAGTGCGTCGTACTGAAATATAAAGAGCATATTCAAAATATGCATTTTGAATGCGACAAACACTTCTAAGGAGATGAAATATAAAGTACCACCATTGAAGAGAGAAATTAACGAATTAGACTGAGGTTAAATTTTGATAGAAAGCTTACCTGAAAAATCAATCGATTAGATCGTGAAGAAGATCTTTCTAGATGATTTACAATAATCCCTTCCCGGTGATATTAACTGGATTTTCGGTGGGTCTAGATTTATTTGGTTCAAAAGGTATAAATTTCAAAAGATAAGCAGATTTCAGCAGATTACTTATTCGTAGTCGTGAATCTAGTGTGATTGCTTGTTAATCCGTATCTCGCTGCGTATTGATTTATTAATTATTTTCGTTTTAAATTGTTTTTTTATTGTTGTAAAGTGATATTTAGTTTAGAAAGGTATTGATTAACACATTTATTTAACTTATTTGTAAATTAGTGCAAAAGAAAAATTTTTATAGCAAATAACATAATTAGAAAAAAACATAATTTTATTCGATAATAAAAATTCCTTGCAAGAAATATTTTTTTTAAATATTTTTCCATATATCAGGAAACCACAATAAACAAAATATATTGTTTTTAAGGCAAAAATAAAAAAAGTCATGCAGTAAAGGGTTAATTTTATCATAAAGTAATTCATATTTTCTCAATTGAACTGAAAATTTGATAAAGCTATAATGTGAAAAATTTAAAACCTTCAGAAATCTTTAATCAATACTTCGGTTCTTCCTAGTAACTTTCTAATATATTGCTATTGTTAAGAGAATTTTAAAGGATAATTCAATGTAGTGGCCAATATGAAGTTATTAACGTTAAAATGCATTACAAATTTCATAATATAATACATCCATAGTCACTAGATAATAATAATAATAATGTAGATATAAAAACCTATTATCCTGTGAAGACTTGATTATAAATAGCCTATTGGCAAATCACGACATACTTGTCCGTTATTTTAGGACCACTACCTATTTAAGGGTATCGAGATCACAAATTTCTTTGAGGAAACTCTAAAAATTCTTTTATTTGCAAAGCAATTATCATTAACTTGCGAAAGTGCCATCAGAAAGGATAAAGGATATCCTGTTGACATAGGTTACTATTTATTTCATTAATTAAAAGCACAAAATATGTCTTTAAATTTTATAATTTATACCATGAGAAAACGAACCTTGAAATCTACGAAGTTTTTTTAAATTTTAATTTTTTTGTGAGGTCAAGTTTATTTTAATATACCTAGCCATCGTAAATTCTTACTTTGTAAGTTGTTGAAATTGTTTTTCAATTATGTTTAATACATACGTAGTTTGTAGACAAATCATCATTGTCAGCTAAAGCTATTCGATAAAGACAAATATCGATAGGAAATTGCTTTAATCTTTCAAGCTGCACCTGAGTCTACTAGATTGATCTCAATGATGCAGAAAGATTATCATCTACTTTTATTTATTTTCTTAAAGCAAAAAAGTTTTAAGGATACTTTACAGAACTTTAACGTTTTTGTTTTACATATTATTATTTTATAAGAAAGTAAATAACTAAAAATAAAATTTATAAAATATCATCGTAGGTATTAAAATTTGTGTAAATCATAAACTGGCTATTTTCAGGCTTTGTTATTAATTATAAATCTTGATTATATTAACTGTCCGCTACCCTTAATGTAAACTAGTTTTCCTTACAAAAGCATCTGTCAGTGACACTTAGGACAAAGGATTAATTAACTATAGTCTGAGAACAATTAAAAATTAAATTAGGTTATATAGTTTTAGGATGCTAACACCAATAATATTTAATGAAATTTAAATTTAATAAAACTTTAAGTATTCTGGTTGATATTATGTAGTTTATTATTTCAAAATTATAATAAAATATTTTAACATAGGTAAATATTTCTTACGGAAAATATAATTTGAAATTCAAAAAGAATAAACATTTGTTCATAAAAAGCCTAAAATTAAATAGTGAGTAAATTCTTAATTGCTGAATTTTAAAACTTGCTAAAATGAAGAATATTAAATTACCATTAAAAAATAAATACATTAAATAAACAGAAAAATTGAAATTTTCTTCTGAAGCTTTCAGCAATAGTTTATTCCCTTCTTAGGTTAGTATAATTGGAGATTTAACTGCCATATAATTCTTATAAGCAAAATTTGATTTTTATTGTTTAATGAGCTCACTAATTTGTAAATTTTATAATTAAAATTACTACAGAAGGTAATAATTTATATTTTAAAAGTAAAGAATTCCTAAATGATTACTACAAACTTCTACACTTTTATTCGAGGAAAGTAGAATATTTACTAATTACCGTTGGGTTTAATTCACTAGAGATTTCTTTTTAAACGGTAAGTTTAATCTTTTTAATAAAAGATTTTGTTTAATTAAACACAGACATTTAAATTTACCTTTATATTAATTGAAATCCCATAAGAATATTTTGCATTATTTAGAGTGTATGGGTGGTGTAAGTTTTACATTGTGCTTTGTTTTAAATGGGCCAACATGGAGATCTCGCTTATTACGGAAGATTCAGATTTGCTTTAAAATCCTTTGGTTTAAAGGGACTATTAAAATAATGCAAAGAAATTTTATTTAATCAAGAATAATTCTAAAATTTAGCTTATACCTCGACTCGATATAATTTTTTTATAGCAAACCAAATAATGATGATGAAATTAAATAAACTATTTTTTGTTAAAGTGAAGTTTAACTTACATAATATTGAAAGCGTTAATTGAACTACTGTCTGTATCTACACAGTACATACATTATTGTATAATATTTACTCATTTCGAAAGTTTTAAATGAGCTTTAATCCTTTTATCAAGTATAAAGTTGGGATTAGTAGTTTCTATTTATTTAATTAATATTCAAAAGTTATTCGCCACAAAAGAGGATTGAATATTAGAATAATAGTTTCGAAAATTGGCATACAATTGACTAATTTAAACATGCAGGTTCTCTGAAGCATATAAATTTATGAAGAAATTCGATTTAAAGTTAATTTAAATGTTTTCATTTA
This sequence comes from Rhagonycha lutea, assembly GCA_958510855.1. NCBI lineage: Eukaryota > Metazoa > Arthropoda > Insecta > Coleoptera > Cantharidae > Rhagonycha > Rhagonycha lutea. Next base: position 11,262,507 of record OY294040.1, on the reverse strand, counting down.
CAAAATGCTCGAAATTAATTATGGACATCTGATATAATGTGAATAATAATTATAAGGACTCTAAATAAGTTACTGTATCTATTTAATAGGCTACTGTAATTGGTTCTTTTTTTCAATTTTCAAGGAATTGACCGATAATAATTATTATGAAATAAAATAAAATTAAATAATGGATTCAAATACTATGTAGCGTTCCAAAGGCAAGATTGTATCTCTAGCAAAATGAAGCAACATCTACTTGTGGATGGATTTGCCTTGGATGGGCTCTGTGATTTATAGGAAACTAAATTTTCCCTCACGAAACGAATGATTAAACTAAATATTTATTTTCAAATTTATAACGATATAAGAAGGAACCCAACTAGTTAAAACTAAATCTATTGTAGCCCTCCAATAGAAGAGAATAATTATAAACTTAACAAATAAGATTTCCTTCTGATTATTAAATCTTCGGAATCCTTCCAATTATTGAAAGTGGCGCCCAAACAATGACCGATTAAAGTACATATTCATGTCTGCGAAGAAAACTAAAATGGGGGACGATAATCCGCCTTTCGTATCATCCGCACGGCAAGCTAAACTGTCTCTCTTAATTATAATACCGAACTATATTGTTAAATAAGGTTAAACAACCAAAAAATGTATATTACAATTTAGTACACTAAACTCACCTTACATTTGGTTAAAGAAATTTAACATGATTTTTGTGGCTGCGGTTTTGGGATGGTTATTATATTTTTGTGTATTCAAAATGACAATTCTCGCAGTGATAACAATTATTTATTATACTTTTACATGTTTTTAAAAATATAAAGCAAGGAGATGGATTAGCTTTATGTTGCCTACACCTTTATACAGTGGCTCCAGAAATTATAAATACACCTTATAAAGTGCAAATAATAATACGAAAAAACCTATTAATTATAGTTCAATATTTCTGAATTTAAAAATATTATACTAAATGATAACTAACAGTTGATATGATAAAAAAAAACTATCGAAAAATGAAATTTATTAACTTAAAATTACAGAAAAACAATTTATTTACAAAAATTACATTCAAACAATTATTAATACACTTCCATAAATGAAGTTAAAATTATTAATTTGAAAACTATTAATACTTTGTGGGATATCCTTCGGCTTCGATTACTTCCTGCAAGTGTCTTGGCATTGATTCAACTAAATTTTGGGTAGCAATTTTTGATATTTTCTCCTATTCTTGCAATAATACAGTTTTTAATGTGGATTTACTTGAAATATGATGCTGTCGGATTTGCCTTTCCAATTCTTGCCTCAAATTTTCGATTGGATTAAGGCCCGGTGATTGGGTTGGCGTGTGGAGTTGTTTTGGAACGTGATACAAAAGCCATTCCTTCACAAAGATACGATGTATGTTTGGGATCGTTGCCTGATGCAACAAATATCCGTCTTTCAACCCTAATTTTTCAACACTGGGTTGTAAGTTTGATTGCAAGATATTCATATAATCAAACTTAGACATGATAGTCTCGATAAATTGCAATTTCCCTACCCCATCTGCAGACATACAGCCACATACAGCCCCAACCATAACATTTCCGCTGCCATGCTTTAAGGTTCCACGTAAATTATCTTTCCTTATTTCTGTATTAGGTTTCCTTTACACTATTTGCTTCCCATCCGAACCAAATATATATTAAATTTGCTTTCGTCACTGAAAATTACTTTTTTTGCAAAAATTCAAGTCAATTTAATATATTTTTTTAGCAAATTGTAGTCTTTAATACGATTAACTTAATTTATAATGGGTTTCTTACGAGCAACTCGGCCGTTATACCCTTCTTTACGTAAGACTTTTCGTACATTTTCAGTGGATAAAGTTTTACCAATACCTGTTGAAACCTCGGCCGTTAATTTAGGTACACTTGTTTTTGGATTAACTCTTATTTGTCTAATAATATATTGGTGGTCCGTTGGTGTGAGAATCCATTTTCTCCCTTATCCGGTTTTATTTTGAAGATTGCCTTCGTTTTTAAATTTATTAATGACATATTGCACTGCACCAAGTGATCTGTCAACAATTTTAACAGTTTCCCGAAAAGATTTTCCTTCACATCCTAATTTTAAAATTAATTGTCGTTCACTAATTGTTGTTTCACTTTTTTTGTTACCCATTTTTACAAAATATTAATCAGGATGATGATTCAACTGAATGACTTCTTATAAATGTGTTCTATTAATAAAGAGCTACCTGTTGCATTAGAAAATTTTTAAAATGCAGCGTATGCTGTTTAGTTCTATTCATTCAAAGTGTAGTGTATTTATAATTGTTTGAGTCCATTTTTGTTAAATGTTTTGCTTTTCGAATTGTACACTTACGCATAAAGATTTTTATGTTCTTTTTTTTTTATAGAATCAATCCTAAATTATAATTTTATACAATAAAGAAAGAAAAATTATAATTGAATAAAAATTACTAACAAGGGGACCTTGTCGACGACTTTTCCCCGATTGACACAATTTTTAACATACCTTTTAGGAAATAATTTTTTATACTTCAGGTTAAAATTTCAGGACCCGGATTTGAATAAATTTTTATTAAATCGATTTTAAAAATCCAATAAATTCGTATTATAAATTAGGTCTAATGCGAATTGCCTCCAAGTTCTTATCTAATTTAAAAAGGTTTGTTCAACTATTTAACCTCACTTTTTGTTACATAATTTTTAATAATAATTCTCGTAAAATCACGCAAATAACTAGTTAATATGTTACTTAGACATGTTACAATTACTGAGAATTAATTCATAGCATTTTCTGTACGTTTCATATGTACATTTACACAGTTTAATAGTTAACATAATGCTTTCGTGGGTATTCAAGATTGCGACAACTGCCAAAAGGAACATTGCAAGTTTGTTTTAATTTCTGAAAGATTTCAAACAACAAATTAGATTAAAGGAACTTCTCATATCAGAATTTACTGCAAACGTTGGATTTATAAAATATCAGATTAATGAAACTACTAAGAAAACAAATTCACAAGGGTGAAAAGCCTTGTGAAATAAGAATAAATGCCTTTAGGTATTATTGTTACTCTCATTAAAAAAGTAAAATATAATTATATAATAATATACATACTTCTATTTGTTTAAAGAATTGGCTAAAGTTAATAATTTACAATATTTAATTAAAAAAAAAATTCATTTCCTTTCGATTAAATTCCTTCGGTTGATTCCGATTATCGCTTTTCTTCTTCTACCTCCTTTATTAATGGGTTTTACAAATTTCTAAGTCCCCCAGTTACCTGTAAAAGAAGTATCTAAATTATTTATAAAGGATTCTTAAATTCTTATTGATTTTCAAATTTAAACTTACACGGCTTTTCACCCTTGTGAATTTGTTTTCTTAGTAGTTTCATTAATCTGATATTTTATAAATCCAACGTTTGCAGTGAATTCTGATATGAGAAGTTCCTTTAATCTAATTTGTTGTTTGAAATCTTTCAGAAATTAAAAAAAACTTGCAATGTTCCTTTTGGCAGTTGTCGCAATCTTGAATACCCACGAAAGCATTATGTTAACTATTAAACTGTGTAAATGTACATATGAAACGTACAGAAAATGCTATGAATTAATTCTCAGTAATTGTAACATGTCTAAGTAACATATTAACTAGTTATTTGCGTGATTTTACGAGAATTATTATTAAAAATTATGTAACAAAAAGTGAGGTTAAATAGTTGAACAAACCTTTTTAAATTAGATAAGAACTTGGAGGCAATTCGCATTAGACCTAATTTATAATACGAATTTATTGGATTTTTAAAATCGATTTAATAAAAATTTATTCAAATCCGGGTCCTGAAATTTTAACCTGAAGTATACAAAATTATTTCCTAAAAGGTATGTTAAAAATTGTGTCAATCGGGGAAAAGTCGTCGACAAGGTCCCCTTGTAAGACATTTAATCAAATTATTGAAATCTTATAAGGTGTATTCATAATTTCTGGAGCCACTGTATCTGTTACTGCTATTTTATTACCACATTACCTACTTTTAGCGATCATGTCGGTTCTTATTATAGTGGCAGTGTCTCTGCGTTTTCCGCTGTTCGTTCGTTGTTATTAAGGTTAAGAAAATCTCCAATGACCTCTAAGCTTTGACCCACCCTTTGTGCATTCTAGGTTCACAACAAATTAAATTTGTCGATGTGGATGAAATAAAGAAATAATGAAAGTGAAAATTCAATAATTTTATAGAAAATATATTACCTAGTCGGAATGTTACGTACACCCTTATCTTTTAACTCGTTAAGAAATATTTGGAATTGTTTACACCTTAGTGCATAGCGTATGATTCTGTTATGGACATATTGCATAATATATCGCATTTTTCAAAATGTTTTAGGCATCAAAATCCGCACCCTATTTGCAATATAGGACCCGCCGTGCCGCAGGAATTACTGTGTATTTATCAGAAAGTCTAGCTAACTAATAATTTTTATGAGAAGTCTTTCCTGTGCAATTATTTTTGTCAATAACTATAATTCTAATGGGTGAAAGGTATATAACAAATAAAAATATGTTTTTGTGGATAACCCCAAGAGAAATTGTAGCTACTTTTCTGTAATTGCCTATAAATATTTATTAAGAATTCGAGGGAGTAGATCAATTTTTTCACGGATGTTATTACTGTCACATTCTAGAACCTTACTGGATATGTTAACAATTTAATTTTATAAAAAGAAACATCTCTAAATTATGTGCAATTTAAATGTGTTGTATTATTCAATATTCTGAATAATGTATAACAATAAGGAATACCAATCAAGTTTGGGTTAGAGAGAACCAGCTGAGGTTTTGAGTGCGTCAACCGGTGATACAGATATGATAAATCACATCTATTTTCACACGTTCCTTTCCATTACCACTATGGCACTGATTTATACCATCCTTTTACCCAATTTGACCGCGTCAGTCAGGAATTCTAAAATTTCTTTGCATATAAAGGTGCCGCATTCTGTTGTAACAGTATGAATATTTTACATTACTCAAATATAATACAACCATTTTATTATAAAAGAATAGTAAAATGATAAATCTAGAATATCAATAACACAAAGTAAAAGTATGGTAATTTTTTTAAACTCAAGTTTTTGTATTATCTTACTAATAGTAATAGCTAAAAATTTCTTTAAGGGTCACTTTCTTATGTTATTATTACTCACTTACATTTATTTCATTTAAATACATTTAAATTTAGACAACAAATTACGTTTACTTAATTAAATTGAATAAGTTTTTGACTTTATGATTTTAATTTAGATAATATATTTTATTCCAGCTCTTCCTTGGAAAAACATATTTACGTATGGTTTTCTTTGCTCTTACATTTGTGTTTTATCTTTCATGATTTGTAAACGTACATACTACTTTATTTCTTATTTGCTTATAGCGTAGGTGTAATAGCTTTATTATTGGAGATTTATAATACACATTTTTGATTTATTGCAAACTTAAAAAAAATTTATTGAGATGGATTTAATCAGTTATCAAATTTTATACCAACACTTTATGGCAATTCATTAATTTATTTGCGTTGTTAAGCAATTTTGAGTTATCTAAATCATAAATTAATTTTAAATTTTGTACTAAGACGATAACATTAATAGCCATGGTTGAGCAAATCAGCAAGTTTTGCGTAAAACCTATAATAATGTGGTAATAAATTATTATCCTCCTATGACGTTATTAATTTTAAACCTCAGCTCATCAACGTTGAGAAATGATTAATAATGAAATTTTAAATGCGCAAGTAATATTATCGAAGATACTAAATATCTCTACAAATCCTTAAAAAACTATTAGAAAATAATAACCTCGGCATTATTTACTTGTAAGACAATTATGTCGGTTTAAGCTTGTACGTCAATGAAGCCTAGATTACAACTCTGATGTGAAATTGAACCAATTTCAGTTCACTTGCTTCTAAAATTTAATCTATTATCTATTAATTCAGGGTGGATTACTTTCATGCTAGCTATTTCTAAGTTTCATTCAAAATGGTCTATCCAACAAAAACTGATAGGGTTTTTATCATTTGTATGCTTAATAATTTATCGACACTTAACGATGGCATTTATAATTGGTTTTCTTTAATGAAAAAGTTGGATTTTCATCATTTTCCTTAATTAAAGCGTAATAGTAAAATTAGAGTAAGTTTTTAGTAGAAATTTTTGGATAACTACGTTTTAGTTTACTACAGTTTTTTACTAAATATTGGGCAATATTCTAATTTTATTATTCTTTTACGAATTATTATTTGATAGAATTGTAGATACCTGAGCTCCGTCATTGCAACGGTAAATTTTAAATGTCATTATCGAATCAGAAGCTTGTGTTACTGGTAGTAATTATTGTCAGTTTAATAGCATTATGTCACAATGTGAAAATTAAATTGTAATTAGATTCTAATGTCAAATTAATAAGTTTAACAATGATAAACATTTGAATTTCAGATCTGTTCGTAACGCAAGAAGTGCATTAACAGGTTTGATGATGACAGCCTTTAAATTAAAATTGCCTCTATGTTCAAATCACATAGAAAATAATTTGACTATATATTTGGAAAATTATTTTTGCTTGTTTTAGATTTACGTTAGTTAATAATTATTATTATTATAAAGAAAATTAAATCTACTCTAAATTTCTTATTTAATTTTTCTTTTCTTTTAGTATTTTATTAGAATGTTGTTTATAAATTTTATTAGATATTATTTAATTCATTCTAATAACCATATTTTTTATATTCACTTTTATATGCTTTCTAAGCATATAAAATAGATATTAAATATCAACCGTAAAATATATTATATATCTACAGAGCCACTTAACTTCATTAGCGAACGTTAACTTCATCCAAGTAGAAACCAATATAATTTTTAGTGGTGAAATATACGTAGTGGAATCGTTTCCCGTTGCCTATCCCATAGCATAGGATTACATAATGGTTAACGCTTTGCTAATTTTAGTTTTAAAGGTAGTTTTGTCCATTTTCTTTAACTATATATCCGCATATTATTATTGATATATTGTCATTGCATTTCCAATAATATCAAATTAAATCAAAAAATGTTACGTATGCAAGCTTGTATCCCAAATGTTGCAAATTAATTCTCTAATTATACCACTAGTTGGTTCGCCGAAATTGTGTCGTGGAAGAAAAAAGTTGATAAAGTAAGTTTTTGAATTTTTCTCTTTGCTTCTTATTGTTCTGCTGACATCATCACATGATGGCGTTTCGGGATTTATCAACATATTTTTAAAGCTGGTTCACACTATATGATTTTTCATCTGACTTGTCATATGACTTGTCATATGACAAATATTTTTAGGTTCACACTATCTGATTTTTGCTATTATAGAAGTCATAGCTAAATAATAAGCTCGGTCATAGCAAAATAATAAGTGATTTTCAGAATAGGACGGTGTCTATTTTGCTATGACTTCTTGAAAGATATTTTTACAAGATTTCAAAAACTTAATTTTTTATAAAAAATTATTATTTATTGAAATAATCACAAAAACTGAAATATATTTTAAAAAAAATTTATCGAAAATTTTTCTTTAAATTTTTCAAAATATCGTTAATTTTTCAAAAAAGTGACTTTTTTCCGAAATTTCAAAAACTAAATTTTTATAACAAATGATTATTTATTGAAATAATCACAAAAACTGAAATATATTTTAACAAAAATTTATCGAAAATTTTTCAAAATATCGTTAATTTTTCCAAAAAATGACATTTTCCGAAATTTCAAAAACTAAATTTTTATAACAAATGATTATTTATTGAAATAATCACAAAAACTGAAATTTATTTTAACAAAAATTTATCGAAAATTTTTCAAAAAAATGACTTTTTCCGAAATTTCAAAAACTAAATTTTTATAACAAATGATTATTTATTGAAATAATCATAAAAACTGAAATATTTTTGAACAAAAATTTATCGAACATTTTAGACAAATTTTCTTAAAATTTTTAAAAATTTCGTCAACATAATTTTTTGTCAAAAATGATTATTTCTTAAAAAATTATTGGATAAAAAGAAGAAATAGCCACTGATGACAGAATAATTTCTATTAGATATAAAATTCAATTCAAAATCAACCACTTATTGTTATAAACTTAAGTTAATTACAATTTTTTTGACATATGACAGCCATTTTGACGTTTTAGTAATAAGAAAAGTCACAAGCAATATTACACAGTGTGAACATAAAAATTGTTGGTCGTATGAAAAGAGAGAGAAAAAAGAGTTTCGTATGATTTTTGCCATGACTTCTCGTATGACCGAGTCAGATGAAAAATCATATAGTGTGAACCAGCTTTTAGTACACGACAGCGAGAGAATCATCATTTTTCGTTAGAACTCAAGTTTTGTTATAAAGGATCTTGTTGAACATACTTCGAGGAATCTATAGATCTAAACCATTTATGTTAATCGATTTATGTAATGAAATTTTACGTCTTCATTATCTACAGAGTTGTAACGAATTTTTGCTTTCATTACGTGGTACTACTTTTCACAGCATTTCACAATATTTATATGTAAATGCAATCTTTAAATCTTTCTTTCGTTCTTTATCAGCCTTTTCCGCCCACTACTGGACATAAGCCTCTCTATTATGGAAGTTTTTTGGCCATAACTCACCACCCTGCAGCCAGCGCGCTGGCCAGACGGGTTGGTAAGTAGTCCACAGATCAATTTTTGGACTTTAGTTGTTTTAGATCCGGTAGCAGCTTGCGATTATTTTATCTCATTATTATATTGAATTATATTCAATTGTCAGTTTGAGTATGGCCTGTCTCGGGTTTTTGTATCTTTTGTTTTGTTCTACATTAAGCTTTTGATGTAAAGATTGTCGAACTGTACCATTCGACAAAGCGATAAGTATAATTATTAAGAACGTGAGAAGATAAGACGTTGTGATTCTCTCTGGTGGTTTTCGTCATCCCCTTCCTGATTCAGCTATACGCTGAGTCAGCAATCAGAGTGCCCTAATAAATAACGATTACGATTTAGGTTCACGATCTATTAAATAAAGTACCGCTGTGAAAAGCTATCAAAAAGGGGACGTGTCAAGATGGTGGACAAAATAAAGAATTTTACTTTACAACTAGTACAAATACCAAATCACGTAATTTCCCTATGAGATAAACCCTTGGTTAAATCCTCCACTTTCAATGATGGGCTGATTTTCTTTGTAGATAGGACCAAGTTATCAGCCATTATTGTACCCTCAGTCACCTCGATTAAAATATTATCTTCTAAATCTGGACAAAAAGTTTTGATACATTCCATAAAAGAGGAAGTCTCCACATTATTATGATTTTTAACCTCTTAAAAATGCTAAGAGAACACATCGCACCGCCAGTTCAATAGGGTTGCAAGTGCAAAAGGAGTAATTGTTAAGAAATCAAGAAAACAGTTTTATAGTTACTTAACACTTAATGAGTTCATAGGAACTTATCTTTTACCTCAGTTCGTTTCTAAACAAAATTTTGCTGATATGGCAGTATTCTACAATAGCTATGATTGCAAACAACTGCAATACAGCAATAACTAAAAACAGACCAATTTTGCACTTGCAACCCTATTGAACTGGCGGTGCGACATAATAATATATTATGCTTACTAAAATGGCAAGAAGTGCTTTTCACGTTACGTTTTATACTTTTTTTTATACAAATGCGAAATAACTGACAAATTGAAAAATGTATTACTTAAAAGCATACCTAATAATAATAATAATAATAATAGTGTTTTAGTGAATTCTTAGTTAGTCTAAAATTATGATATGTTTTACATCCAAAGCGCAATGGCTTCACATGTGAATTAAAAATTAAGTTTTCATATCGAAAGTAAAATGCGCGTGAAAAATACTCGCCTTTTAAACCTTGCCTTATTATAATTATTAAGAACATCAACAATTACTGTTTTTTTGCTTAATTAAATATTATAAAGTTACTTTAACAAATAACGTTGAAAGTGATTACTTCCAAAGATATTTAATTAAATATCTAGTAAGTTTGTTAATGAAATAAGTTAGGATCTATTTAAACTTAGATAACAAGATGTACTTGTCAGTTGCATGGATTTAATATAGTAAATTAGATCAAAAGTATGAATTTCAATATTTTCAAGATAAACAATAATTTATTTTGAAATGTAAAACTTGTTAATTCATAATATTCACACACGTAACGTGATTATAGCACATTAGGCACGATAATAAATTAAACTGTATCATAAGTCACATTTTAGAAAAAATATTTATAAGTCATGAATAAATAAAATTCGATATAATTTTCTGTATCTATTGCAGTATTTCAAATCAAAATCTACAAAAATCGTTCATTTTCATACAATTATTTCTATAGAAAAACTTATATTCTAAAATTTATATTGGTTTTTACTGTATCGTGCACAAAGACAATTCATAACAATACTACATATTTCATTATAATCACACGTCATGTAAATAGTCATTACATACTGATAATCTCATAAAAACCTTGAATTCAAATGAGAAAAAAAAATAATTGAGTGTTTGTATACTTAAAGCAGGCTATTCATCATAATAATTGCTCCTATTTATAATAATAAGTTCAATTTATTTATATATTTTCTATGCGAATAACCACAATTGATTACTAGGTACATAATTATTGTCGTATAGTTTGCGAAATGTATTGTTGGTAATATAAGGCTACGAAAGGTTCCATTTTGATCTTGTCAAATTAATATTAATTAATTCCTGTAATAATTTTACTGTGGGTATCTAGAAGAACCGAGAAAATTTTTAAAATAAAAATTGGAACCTTACGATATACTTTGTGAGGTAATTTGTTAGAAATTTGTTGAAGCAACAACAAGAATAATTGTTCAGAGACCAATTTCCATTATTTTATTTTAATATTATTTTCCCGAGATAACTGACTTGATGCTGCAACAAAGGTGCATGTTGAAAACTATGAGAAATCAAACGCAAATTGAGTTAACTTTAATAACATTAGTATTGTATTGCCGAAAAGCCATAACCAAACAATTTTCCACCTACTTCAAACTGTGCTATACCCTTATAAGTAAATTAATATTCTATGTATGTTGCTGTAATGAGAATAAATTGACTATTCAATTTCACTGACAAATCAATTTATTTGAAATGTTAAAGAACCAATTTGAGTAAACATACAAACAATATAATATCAAAGGTAATTAAATACAATTACTAAAATACCATTCAAATAAATCACATACACGTTTCAATAATAAGTATATCAAAATATCAATGTTAAAAGCCTACCCAATAAATGTAAATTGCAAAATGATTGTAAAGTAGAAAATTGCTAGGTTTTATTCTCATTTTTCTGAACCTAAGCTTAAGAAAATTTATATATTGGTGATCCTGTGATCGACATCACAAGTATAACTGGTATTATTTGTCTTAAGATAATCTTAGAGCAAATAAAAGCAGATAAAAATAAAATCTTTATCTTCGTAGATACTGTAGACTTTATAAACACGAATGGTGTGTCTTCTTTATAGATAGTGGCCACCTTGCCACGTAGTATAAATGAATTCAATTTTATTGAACAAAACAAAAGAAATAAAAATAAACATGCCCAAGCTGTGTTATTGGACAAATGTTTTCCATTTTATTTTAAATTATTTTCTGTTGATACTTTTACATACTACAAACTTAAGGTGACCAACCGTTCTTGGCGTTCAACTAAGCAACAGAATTTCACTAGAAGTGGTGTTTGGGCCCTTGTTCTTGTAGTAACTGCGTTCTGGTTCTGGTTTAACCAGGATAAATACAGGATGCAAGGAATGTTAAAATGCCAATTGTGAAGGGTTCGATTTCCATCAGTCCCTCCCAAAATTATATGTGTACTCGTTAAGATTACAAGTTTAGTTATCCATATTGTTATAAAATAAAGTCAATTGCATATTTGTAATTTGATCTAAACGAGCTAAATGTCGGAATATTACATACTGTGGGGGATTAAGGTTGTTTCTTAACGTAGTACATAATTAATCATACTGCAGAAGTTAGGTAAGTTAGTTTAAGTACGTCTCATTGCATAAACTTCAAGGAAAGACTCCAATTTATGCAGTCGGAATGAACGGTTCAGAAGTGAGGTTATGTCAATTATATCACTATTCACATTGTGGAAATAAAATAATCACCCGCACAACCTTGTCAAATATCTTGTTCGATGTTAAGCTAGACAAGATAATAGGATAATATAAGAACTAAGAACGAAAACAATATATTTCACAATAATATATTAAAGCAACTTCGCAAATAGGATTTCCTGAAATTTAATTAAATAACGCAATCACATTTTGTTAAGAGTAAAGTACTTACCTTCCTACAATTTTGTTCATATCTAGTTTTCCTGAAGTTTTTCTTTTCATATTACGCTACTCGGTATTATCCAAGGTATTATATAAAAATACTATAGAAGTTCTGTAATGTTTTACAGAATGGGTTTACGTATCAATTTAAATTGAAAAACTCTGCAATTGAAGTTAACAAAACCTTCTTACAGATATCGAAAACGGAATAGCCATCTCCCCGATGCATATAGGATCCTCGCAGGTCAAAACAGCTGCATAAGCAAATTGAGCCAGAAAGTTTACAACTAAAGATAGTAGGTATACAATGATCGTTTTTCAGAAACTAAAATTATTTTAAGAAATGTTCATTATGGTGGCTTAATTAATTTGTAATGGCTAAATTTTGTCACTGTGCAATAAAATTACTGCATTAGAATGCAAAACACGATTTTTTAAAAGCGTAAAAGGAAGAAAATAAACTCGGTCACCTAGAACGCATTAAAAACCACAACTCAATTTCAAGTACGTATAGTAAAAGGCATAATAGATGTTCATCGTACGAAGATCAATTTAGTTGCAAGATATCAAGATTATTATTTCCCTCAGAAAAAGAAAAGATGAGGACGTATGTTGTCATTTTTGTCTTAATTGAAAAAATTTGTTGTTATTACAACGTTGAGAATTACAGCAACTGCGAAAATCGAAGTTTTGATAAACGCTGATACCCACTATAACTAAGTTCCGTCTCCGTTCCATAACGGTTCCATTGAAATATTCTTTGGATTCCGACGGAATCTAATATATAATACTATAATAATATAAAATATAAAATAATACTATCTAAATATCTCCGGTATGGAACGGAGACTTGAGATTTGAGAATCAAACTTAAGTCAAATGAAATTCGTTAAAATAACTTATTTTCTACATAAAAATCTTAAATCCACGTACAACTCGAACTTTTTCATTTTAAGTTATCAAAGTTCCACGGTATTTATTATTTTATTTTGTGTTTAAAATGCAACCATTTATAAATCGGAAATATGAATAAAAACAAGATATTCGAAGTAAGTATGTGAAAATGAAATAAAAGGAAATGAAAAGATATATATTGAGTTATGTGAATTCAATAACCTCAAGTGGGCACCTGCACTAGTATAAAGTGTAGAAGAAACAATATTGTCCATGTCCTAAGAGACTCGAGTGTGCGGTCATCATTTTTAAAAATACTATTTACAGGAACAAGCAGAACAATTTTCAATGCTTGAAGAATTGAAGATTTTATATTTGTTTCGATACAACCTGCTATTGTAATTTAATAGAATTTTGAGAAAATTCATAAGAAAAGTTTATCAGACATATTAAACAATTTTTTAGAGATATTAAATGTAAAAAAAAAGATTAAGTTAAACCTTTTCAGGTTGCGGCTACCCCAACAGAGGAAATTGAAAATTGAAGTTATAAAAAGAAAAGCGAGACAGGTACAGTAATATTGATAAACTATTACAAAAATTCATAACAACAGCATCTTTATGATTTTGCCAAACCTGTAAAACTGTACGTAATTTTAGATTACGATAAAATTTTGCATGATAATAAAATAACACTAAACAAATAATAATAATTAATGCACTCGCAATATAACCAAAATGCTTATAGTAATTATGCAGGTTTGTTCCTATTTAACTAAAGTTTATTATGTATACATCAACGGTATTAGGTACACAATATCATCTGATAATACAAATAATGTATATTTTAGTCCTTTTTATGAAATAATATCATTGCATATTAATATTTGATAATCGACGTCGTTCAACTCGCTTTGAAGTGGATAAAGCTATTATTAAATTGCATTGCTTTTGTGCTTTAGAGCAAACTTGCAATAAATTATGACAAACACCGCCTGTTTGTAATTATTATACTTTGCTTTAATAAATACATTAATAAAATTTTAACTTTATTACAATGCTTTAATTGAGCAAAAATTTTTATTATGGATAAAAATTTTGTTAGAACCTGGATTAGCTTCCTAATATAATTTGTTTGTATCGAATTTTATAATTTTTTTATTTTAAAACATAGATATGGAATACTTATAACGTAGGAATTCCTGATTTTTAATTTTCTTATTATTAGCATTGTTATGAAGTATAAATAGATTACAAATAAATTAAAACTTCTATCGGTTTTAGTGGAAAACAAATTTATATTTCTAATTACTCTTTTTAAATTATTTTTTCTTCCGATATTTTGTTCATTGAAACACTACCGGATGTTAAGCTCAAAGTTATAAATATTTTAAAATCGAGAGTCACAATACTTGACATTTAAAAGAGAGGACTTGACAAAGGAAAGATCTGAGTTTCCGAACTTACCCATTGACAATGACAACTAATCTTTCTAGAGTGCACTAGATAACATTAGCGTATTTGTTTGATTTTTCATATTTTTTTTAAACCAACCACTTTTGAGATACTACCCTGTACATCGATATTTTATCAATTTGTTACTATTACGGTACACTTTAATATTCTTGGAGAATTTCACTACAGAAAACACAAGGTAAATAAATTAACAGTAACATTACAATGAAAACTTAAGTAATTTCTAAATCCGCTTTTAAAAGATTAATCTCGGTTGTGTATTGCAGTAATTTATTTCTCACACTTACCACTCACAAGTTTAAAATTGTTTAGAGAAATAAATATTTCCGAAAAGAAGTTTATTCATTAAAATTTTCATTATATCGCGAAATAAAAGCGTCTTAAAATGTTTCAAAGGTAACCAACCAATAAAAGTTAATTTTGACTGCCCATGAGTACATAACTTTCCAACCACATTTGATTGGTTTGATCAATAAATTAGTACAAATTCTTTGCACTATTTCTGATCCGATTCTTGATGTGAACAACTGATCAATGCCAATGATTTTTTAAAGTTCCATTTACTTAAATGTCTCCGAAAAGCTTAACTGACGTTGAAGTAGTCGGCTCTAAATGCAATAAGCTGTTATTACTCATACGGTTTCTACCAAACTCATTGATCTGTTCCTGTATAGCTTATAATAATATAACATAATTATGTAATTTATTATAAAAGTTCAATATTAATATGAGAGGTCGCTAGGATGATTTTTCACTAAATTACTCAAACTGCTTCTGGAATAAACCTGTTGATAATTAATTAATGAAGATTTGTTCATCACTACTTCTTGGATGACTACTTCTTGGATAGACGGTCATTAGCATAGCGATTAAACGCATAGACTGCTAACACAGAGAACCCGGTTCGACTCCGGGCGAAGTAAGAAACATATTGTGGCTGTCTCCCCTCGGCAGGTAATGGCAAACCACCGGGGTGTAATCTGCCATGAAAAGCATTTGTTAAAAGGCTCACCACACCCTGCAGAAGGGTTATGGACTGAGGAGGAGGACTTCTTGGATGAGGGTCAACCACTATTATTCATATTTTCTTCACTATTATCTATGTAAGTCTACTAAAGGCGTCAAACTATGTTTAAATTTAAAAATCTATTTCATTTACAATCCAATAATCTGCATGGGGTTTTCGAATAACTATAATTTACTGAAGAGATTTGTTTTAGTACTTTCATCTTTTTCTAATTTTTTCAGTGGCGCTACTCTATTTTTGACCATTCTATAGCACGCTCAAACTAATTTTATAATTAGGAACCACCCTGAAGTAAATCTGAAAATTATTAACACATTCATATCATAAAGGATCAAATTATTTTTCAATAATCTTTCGATTAGAAACAATTATCACGTCAGCAGTGCTCCATATTTCTTGCAATCAAGATAATATATAACTATTTTGCAACTTTCTGATATCATCCACCTTTGGGTTTTCCGCACTTAAAACTGTAATTTTAGTGGAAAGTGTCTTTTGATGGCCAAATAATTTTCCCTTCTCACTACTGATCAAAGCAGACACAATCATTGAAAATCTCTCAAATTGCAGTACATTTCAATATTCGTGGGAATTTCCAAGGAAATTGAAATCTCGACACAATGAATAATAAATACGTATTCTTTTACTTAATCTATTTTTCTACCAGAAACATTGGTGTATGATGGTTTGAGTTCATCAATCGACATACTATACTGTTAACTTTTAAAACTAGTAAACTACATTTAGTATAACTACTTTTGCAAAGTTATACTACCCACTTTAGATAAAGTTCTGCTGACACACATACATACATGTTGTAATAAGATTGAGTAGAAGATCATGACTGGACTCAATATTGTGTTACCTTGCATTTCTGTAGCATTCAATAAACATTGTGGATCAACAACTGCACGAACTACTACCTTGTATGTATTTCTGCAAGATACTTTGGGCATCTTTATTATCATTATAATATCAATTGAATCATTGGATAAGCAGCATTTCATACATTAATATATTCCAAGTTTTACGAATAAGAATATGATAGATCACGTCATAATCTAGCAGATTTATAATGCACTACGTTTTGATAAAATGCAAGGAAATGTGGGTTAAACTATTTAAAATTGTATAGAATATTGATTGTCATGTTTTCTGTTGAGAGAAAAATTTGAATTTATACAATATCCAGGAATATGTAGAAAATCGTCTTAGAATATTTAAGATAATAATTCACGTAATATAAACTCGAAAGGAAGTAAGTATTTTGGTAATGTGCTATCAGAGATAAATGGTTGTTTTGGTTTTAACTTTCGTTAATTATATCTCCAATAATTGAGCTATAGGTTAACCTTTAGATTAGGTTACCTACCTGGAAACATCGTACACGAAAGCTCAATTATTGGAAGTATTACTAATGCAAATGAAAACCACAAAAAAAAACATTTATCTTTAGTAGGTAGCATTATACTAAATTATCTGATTTATCCGTTGATTCGCCATACAAATTTCTTTTTGTAATTTTTTTTTTTTTTTTTTATTTATAGTTTAACGTGCTTCAACTACTATCGGTTATTAGCACATTGTATGGTACAGTTATTAGATTTTATTGAGTAAATTTAATTTTTCAAGATAGTTGATCGTATTGATTGTATTTTTTCGTTCTGGATTCAGATCTTGTTCCATTTTTTTAAAGATACCGCTCTTGATTATCAGATTAATTAATTGACAAGGGCATTTGCAAATACTGTCTCCTTGAATTAACTTATATATTGCAATGTCCTTAACTTTATGAAATGCAGTTCTTTTTATATAGAGTAGTCGATGTTCTTATGTTGTGCGCCATATTCTGGTTTATTAAACTGATTCAATAGTCTTTTCATTTTTAATAATTATCTCTCTTATATTAAAATTTTATAAGAAAATTGTAACTTGCGATATGGTTTTATATTTAAAAAAAAATTAAATATTAAATACCTACAGATAGCGTCAGATTCTACTTAGTATCTGATTTGATAATAATATACTTAATTTAAAAAATTGTTGATGGTATAATATTTTCTCTCAATAATTTAGTAATTAATATTTAAGTTATTTTAAATCCATTTGTAGGTAGCGAAGCTTTATTAACCATAGGTTGCCACGCGTAGACCCCCGTGGAGTGAACCTTTGTGCTATCCAATGCAATTTATAAAGTTAAAACTATAAACTGCCAAATATCTTATTTAAGACTATGCCCACAAAGTATCCAAAGATGGTACTAATGATAAAAACTTGATTATTAACTATAATTCAACTAATATACTAAAGATGGCATGCAATATCACTTACACAATTCACAATGCAACGATAACTGAGATTTTCAGACGCTGTGCTAATTTATGCACTATTACTCGTACTATTGATAAGTTATTGGTTTTGTATAGATCGTAAATAGAACAAAATAGTATCCTGTTCTATATTATGTAATGTTTAACAATTCAGTCGAAACTTTATTTAAAATATAAGTATAAAATGAATTACTTTATGTAAAACTTAGTCTTCATCAAGTTATAGGACAATGAAAATAAAACGTGGATGCTGGTTTTACAACAAATAAATTAATTACCAGTTTCTCCTTATTTTCCTTAATTAATTCCCTATAGACGCACTTTAAACGACTCAACTTGCCAACTGGACTATACAGCCTGTATCTACAATAAAAATCTTTTCCGCTATTTCGAGAATCTTCTATATAACGTGTCGATAAGATTTTATGTGAATTTTTTCTTTATAGCATATTGAGAAACTTTCAATTATAAATTTAATTGAAAATACGTTATTTATTGTACAGAGAGAATTTTCCATTACCAATTAATCAATTTATTTATAAAACTATAGTTTAAGCAAAGTGCTAGTTTAACCAAACCATTAGAACGTTCTTGTTTTTGTACCTCAGTTATATAAGCATTCAAACGTAATTTAATTTCCAAATTTCATGATTAGGTACACACAATTAACTACTATGTATACTATTAGCATACAATAACCACTAAAAACTCAAATGCACGTTGCAAGAAAGAAAACTGTTTATTGTGTTTTGAAAAATGGTTAGATTAATTATTACACACCAATTTATTGAACTGTGGTGTAAAAATTAGTTAGTACCTGATGTGTTTGTAAATGTTCATCATTAGGAGCTCTCCTCTGATATCTTCGTTACCCTTGATTGGCCAAATTTGTGTCTGACATATACAGAAATCCTCTAACACAGCATATTTGCCTGTAGCTACCATTTAGTTTAGTTAGTTAGGTTTGTTTAATAGGGGAAATATTTTGAGCAAACAGCTCATCAGATGTAATACACATATATACCATATACCATACATATACCTTATATTTAAGGAGCAAACTCCCTCTATTAAATTTGTCTATAATATGTACAGACATAAAAAAACAATTGTTTAATTTTTAATCGTAATAATTAAATGAATGTAGTAATTGGGCTTGAGTTAAAATCTAATTAAACTTTAGATTGGTTTCTTCTGACAGTTTTCTTAAACGATTTGTAACCGTAAGCACAAACTAAATTCCAACAAAAATTTTATTTGCAAAATTTACACTTACCATTACGTTTATTTAATACCAATTAAATTGGTCACGTAACAGTTATAATAGATTGCAAAAGTTAGTCAAGCTTTTAATTTCGATCTATTTTATTTAAAATTAAAATTACGGGCGAAACAAAAAATTTGTTTTAAATTTTGAATTATATCGAATATTTAATCAAATTTATAAATTTCTCTTCAATATGATATTAAATTGATAACGATTAATCTGAATTTTAAAAAATTGATTAATAAAATTCATTTAGTTGCTAAGTTCTGCAATACAAATGTTTGAAAATTTTGCAGATAGAAAATTGTAGTGTTAAGAAAAACTGTAATTCTTTTGTGAGTAGTTTATCACAACATGTATAATATAAAACTTCTAAACAATACATTTGTTCATCCCAAGTGTTATCTCTCTACGGGCGGTCTAGAACTTTGGTCTCGCGGTTTAGCTAGGAGGTCAACTGGGGAAGAGTCATTTCTTATCCCAAGAGTTTGAAGACGACATGGCATGTTGAGTAGTTGACCGATCACTGCGTGGTTTGTGAAACAATGAGATTCATTTCATCCGCACGTATTGATTTTGACAGTAAATATAGATATGAATTATGAATATCTGTGCCATTTTTGTGAAAATATAGTATACTTATATAGAAAAATTCTATAAAATTTTGTAATTATATCATATTGTTATGGATAAAACAAAGTGCCGGCTAATTAATACTTATGATTTATAATAATTTATAATAATAATTCTTAAGGGATGATATTTCTTTATATCGGTTTTTCTTATATTGTATCATAAATTAATAAGCATGTTTGCATATCACTTATTAGTATACAAAGTACTGTATAATAAAAATGGATGGAAAATGTTAAAAAGTGAAGCCGTAATCAGGAACGTAATTCTAATTAAATTTTACATAAATGCACGTGCATAACCTGACACTTGAATAAATACAAACAATAGCTATACCGCGACGGCCGCCGCGCCGTCGCACTTTGTGAGATTACGAGTTTTATAAGCAAAATAAATGTATACAATTTTTCCGATTGCAGAAGTTGTAAATAACCTTACAAAAATTGATAAGTGATGCTCGATGCATTTATTTAACCTGGTAGAATGTTTCAGAAATCAATCTAAATGGGCCAAAATAATTTATATGTAGGGGAAGAAGGGGTAAATGTGGACAGCGAATGAATGTACGAGGGTGGATCAATAAGTACCCGTGTTTGAAGACAGGTGACGTTGCTGAGGGAAGTTGACATTTCCGTCGTGTACTGCCATCTGTTAAACGACACCGTACTAAATTTCAGACTTATTCATTGGTTAGTTTTTATTTGGCCGCCAGTTTGATCAAACTCTTCAAAATGCGCTTCTGCCTCAGCAATAATCTCTCGTTTGAGCTGAATTTTTTTCCGCCGAACCATATTTTCATGTTGGGAAATAGAAAGAAGTCGACGGTGGGTACGACAGAAATTTTTTAGCGTAGTTCATGCAATTTGTCTGGGACAATTCTTGATGAATGTGCTGGTGCATTATCGTTATGAAGCACCACTTTTTGTTCAGCCAAATTAGGCCGCGATCCTTCCATTTCTTATCGAATCAGTCCAATAATTCACAGTAGTACTGCCCAATGATCGTTCTTCCATTCTACAAAAAGTCCATGAGTATTATTCTCTTCGAATCCCAAAAAATCGTGTTGTTAAACTTTCCGGTCTACGAGACCGTCTTTGCCTTCTTCTGAGCAGAATCACCCAGCAAAATCCATTGTTTGGCTGTGGCTTGATTTATGGCGTATAATAATGTATCCAGGTTTCTCCTCTTTCCAAAAACTCCTGCGAATTTCGCTTAAAGAGGTTCAAAAACTGCTTTGACATTGACAGTCGTATCCGTTTTTGGTCGACCGCGATCAATTGCGGCACCCATCGGGCCGACAGCTTTCTCACACTTAACTGATCATGTAAAATATTAATTGTCGTTCCGTACGACAAGCCTATGGCCTCTGCTACTTCGCGCACTTTAGTTCGGAGATCTGCGAAAATCATGTCGTGGACCTTTTCAACAATTTCCTCGGTAACCACGTCTGTCAGGCCGCCTTGCCGCTCCTCATTAGAAACAGATGTACGACCACGTTTGAAATTGTTGAACCAATATCTAACAGTTGTCATAGATGGTGAAGGGTCCCCAAATAAAGCATCCAACTTCGCATTTATTTCTTCGCATGATTTCCATCAAAAAATTAAAAGCGAATGACTGATCGAAAATGGTATTTTTCCATTTTATCAAGAAACACGAATCATGTGTGATACAACTGGCTGCCAAATAAAAATTAACCCATGAATCAGTCTGAAATTTAGTATGGTGTCGTTTGACAGACGGCAGTACACGATTGTAATGTCAACTTCCATCAGCAACGCCACCTGTCTTCAAACACGGGTACTTATTGATCCACCCTCGTAGATATTAAAAAATTATAATCTAGTTCCAATGTAAATTGCATTGCAATTATAATTACAATAAAATTTACATTTACTACTCCATTACAGTAGACACTGTTAATTTGCAAAATAACGCAAAAAAAGTCACATGGTGTAGATCAGTGCTTCCAATACTGTGGGCCCTGGTACCCTAGGGAGCAGTAAATCTCTTGCGAGAGGGCCGTAAAATATTTAACCATTTGATAAAAGAGTTCCTATTATGTAACATAAACTGAAACACAAATGTACCATCTGATAATCAAAATTACAGTTTGAAATTTTTAGTAGTTTATTCAATGTTAAATAATTTCAACGTACATCAGGTTTCCTGAACAGTCTTAATTGTGTGAGATTAAATGGTTAAATGAGAACATGTGACATTACTAAAAGAGCTTATAAATATTTAAAATAAACTTTAGTTTTCTATTACTGCAATTGAAGAATTATAGCCCTACCCAAAGGAAGTAAAGGAATTGAAAGTAAACATAAACTGAAAACAGGAATGGAAGATACAAACACTTTGTTGACGTTAATTTAACTATCGATTGATACTTCCAGTTGAAGCTAAATAGAAGCTACAAAATATAAACTGAATTTAATTTCAATTTCATTATTATTACAGTTATTGCCCCTTATCCCCTAATCCTAGGTGTGGGAACAGAATGTGAAAGTAGCTTTCATACACTGGGTAATCAGCGCCATCTCCTTCCAATTAATGTAACCATACTCAAACAAAGTAGGCAACCGGACAAGTATTTCAACGTAAATTTTGAAGCAGGTCAATCTGAGCAAAAAACCTCCTTCCACTGTGTACGCAAATTAAAAGGAGAACAATGTATTAATCATTTTCAATTTAAAAAACCTGCATGTTCATATCTCAATAATATTAAATTTTTAAGTTCCACAACAATGGTTTGGTGCTCCCGTTTGGTTGAAACCAAGAAAACTAGATTAGAAAAAATAGATAGAAATCTATACAGTATACTTTCCAGTTATACAGTGGTATAACTGGAAAGTCTTTATCGGGGGGGGGGGTATTTTTTAAAAAAGGAAATTCTTCTCTATAGGCGGCCAGCCAAAATAAAACAACTGCTATTGAAATTGTCGACGTTTGACTTTAAAAAGGACTCATTATAAAAACAAATATTGGTTTGGTCCACCTTTCTTATGATGTATTGCAGTCTTAATAATGAGTCTTGTTTACAGCTCAAAATGTCTACAATTTTTATTCTTATATTTTAATATATTATATTTCAAACATATATTTTTATTCAGATTATATAGCTACGATATTATAGGTAGTTATAAAACCATTCCGATATACAATTATTTGATATGAATTAGAGTTTTTCCCTTGAAGAACTGATTTTAGAATTCAGACATATCAGTTTTAGTTCTTGTACCGCTAGTTAAATAATATAATAAAGCAATTTTTTTTTATATCTTTGAAATATTTTTCGTAAAACGGCCGTATGTACCTCCTCTCAATTAGGTATTTGTAAACATCAATTGGCTCTGGGTGCTTTGGAAAAGATTATAGAAATTATTAGTATTAATTTCTGGCTTTTTGTTGCCATTCCAATATTGACTGTAATAATTTGTTATCATTAGAAACAATTATTTGTTTTAGGGTATACTATATTGAAGTATTAGTTTTGAACAATAAAACTGTAGGTAGAATATTCGTTAGCTAAAATTACGTCTTAGTTTTTGCCCTATAATTATTTTAACCCTTTAAAAAAATAGTTTAAAACGCAGGCTCAGTCGCAGGATTATAACGAGACTCTTATTTTATAAAATGATGAAACTAAGCACTCGTTGAAAAATAACCAGGGTACATCCACCCCTTCATCACCTATGTATGTATCTCAATCGTTATAATAATTCAATGATTAAAAAATTGGTCGTCATATTCCATAATTCTTATTGCACCAGGGAAATTGAAATTACTTCACTAAACTTATACTAATGTTTATTTTGTTTAGATTATCAAAAGCAAAACTGAATTATTTTTCATAATATTCGTCTCTAAAAGACAACCATATAATATAACCTTCATGAATTTTTAAAAAACCTTTATTTGTTTATTTACATTTCTATTAATATTTCTATTAAGATTGTGAATAGTATTTCTTTGGTAATTTTTTTTTATATTTAAGCAGTGACAGTATTGTTTTTATATACGAGCTGAAAAAGCTTGTGAAATGCTTTTATGACTAAACCATTTCAGTAAGAGGCATGCTGAATGCTTAATAAAGAATTTACATGCTGCAAGTGATGTTTATCATAAAACATTTAATTTTATATGAAGCAAAAATGTACTTTTAGAGGATTTTATTTCTGCCAGAAAAAAATATGAATTTAAATTATTGTTAAATGTTTCTATTTTGAACTGCCACAAATGCAAAAATAAATAAACTTCAAAATTGGTTTTAAATTTAAACATCGGGTTTTGTATTGAATTTCTACATTTTCCTTTAAACAGCTGTGAAATATTTATATAAAATTAATTTTATTTTGTACTTTTTAAATAAAAGAAAAGTTATCCTTAGCTAATTCATAAATAATATGATAATTATTTAGGACTATATAATTATTATCCCTAATGAATAATTAAACAAATATCCTAGTCTATTTTGAAGCAGTGGTGACAGAAATTTGATCAATATAGCACCGGGGAAAGTTGAAACTTAACTTAATTTTGACAACTTATTATAACTTCTATCAAGTTTAACTCATGTAAAATTACATTAACCAGTTTACTGTAATGCTAAACTTGTATCCAAATAATGTTTAATCTTTTACCACTTCCTTATCATTTTACTTCATTAATGCAGTTATTTGCAAATTTCACCCTAATGTTGTACGGGATAATAATTCTTTGCAATTACATTATGAATTTCTAATTTTCAGATTCATCGGTCTAAATAATATTATGAGACTGATGTAACGAAATAAATATTTTGTATTTTCGACGTTTAGAACAAAACTGTTCACAATTTGGGTCACGAAGTTCCTGTCACTTGAATTTAAATGTGGCATTCTAAATGTCAGTTTTTGATTTAGCATCAGTTGTTTAATAATTTTAAATATTAACAATTTTAATAATTTAATTTGCAAAGTAACACTAGTCGCAGAGTAATTTGGAATGAATTTATTGCATACAAAATTGTCTGTTTTCGAGAATTGATTTCGAGTTGGCTGCTTCCATAAGAATATGCGGATATGAGAGGATGAGTGTTAAACAGTTACGCTTATAATAACATGAAACTTAATTATAAGTTTATAAGTTTATTAATAATAAAATGAAAAAAACACACTAACATGTGCTATGGTTAGCATTCCACGTTATATTGTATGTCCAATTTCTACAAAACTTCTACATATAATAACTTGCAAGTAAAACTGTGGATTTGTAATTATTTATGTGGGTTTAACCGTAAGTCAATACCATAATTTAATTTTGGTAATGTATGTAAATAAATTTAACAAAATGAATTAAATGTGATACGGTTGGGTATTATTATCGTTATCAGGCTTGATATTAATGATGTGACATTGCTAGCGTCGTTTCATTGATCCAAATACCATAAACGTCAAATAACACGTTAAACAAGAAATAATGTGTCAAGCAAACAAGGGTTAAAAAATAAATTGTTAAATTATGCAGAATCTATTAATATTTTAAAGCTTATTATAGAAAATTCAAGTAATAAAATATAAATTCATTTATAACTAATATTAACTAAAAGGACAGTAACATAATAGTACAAGAAAAAATAGGCGTTGAAAGTAATGAAACTCGTAAAAACTTATTTAGTGGCAATATAAATAGCCAGTAAGTTTATTTAATACGACTTTGGAGAAAATTCAACTTTCTTCAAACTACCTACTACATGCGAAAATTTTTCTTATTGTTGCAATATATTAACAAAAGATTCTAATAAATATTGATGAATGTTTACATTTTTTTAAATTAACTTTTAACGTTATACCAAATAGTTATTTCTACTACCCTCAAAAATACGAATCAAATCAAAGTCGACAGTCGTTCTAAGATAAAGCGTTAAAATTCCATTCGAGTTGTTCCTGTAATAGAATTTGAATATTTTTAAAATGCTGTGCAATAGTCTGGAATAAGTTTGCAGTTTAAAACTACGTCAAGTTACCAAAGCCGCATTGAAATATAGAAATTATGTTTTTCTAAGATAATGTTCATCAAGTCAATAGTTCGATTAGTATTTTGTTTGCAATTACCATAGAGTTAGTACCTGGAACAACTTATTTTAGTTATCCTTATTTGTTTTTTACTTTTATGGGGTTATTAAAATAACAATTTATTACAAAAAATTACCAATATTGCGTTTATCATTATTTGCAAATGCAAAATTTATGTATAGCTTTGAAATTTATCAGTTGTGACGAAATTTGGGTGCAACAGAACGAGTAAAAAGGAAATCGGAATATAATTTAAAATCTAAGAAATTTAATATCTAACACCTCAAGTTATATTTCTTTAACTTAATGGAAGTTGCAATTAAAAACTCTAGGTGTGGTGAAAAAACTTGTTTCTTCACATATTTTTTCAATTTCATCTGACAGTATTCACAGAGAATGAATTGTATACAAAATATAGTTTTCCATTAATAGAACTCGAACGATTCATAATAATAATAAAACAAATACTAGTACGTTTATTTGTTTTTGATCAACAATTATTCTTCGGGCGTTCTCTTCAATAACTTGTGCCAAACTTTACCATATTGTTTAAGTTAGCGTATGATATAATTCATAAGAATCACTAGAAAAATATTGGATATTACATGTAGTAAATTGAATATTATGTATTAAGATTTGAAAGTCGCGTATTTACTAAAAACTAAAGGATCAAATAAGTTTGGTAGCAATGAGTCCACAAAACAAGTACTGGAAGTCATAAACTTCTGTACAGACTTTCAAAGAAAGGCAATACACTTTTATTCTACAACTCAAAATATTTCTGAAATTAAATAAAAATTAGTTAGTAAACAACTAAAGTATGTACTAAGTACCAAATAAAGGTAAAGAATTCGTGATTGTTCTTGTGGTGAGTTTTACATATTAATCAATTATTGTCCATCGGACAGATTGTAATGTATTTGTGGAGACAAAAAAAAATTAATATAATATTATTATATCCAACGTTTGTAATAATTTGCTTCAAGGTTTCTGAAGGAATAATCTTCTGTATAAAAAATATTTGAATCCATTTTAATCCATTTCGATTTTCACAGAATTGTACAATCTTATGCCTCTAATATCCTGAATCTTCTAACAGAGTCTAAGCATTGCGTTAAATTATTCGTCATTAGACAAAGAACTGGACCCAGGAGAAGTATTATTTTCGGTAATAAAATTGGAAATGCTTTCACATTAAAAAATAAGGTTCTATGCAGTTTGGAGCATTTCTCCTTAAAGTGAGTTTATTTGCGAATTTATAAAATGTTAAAGAATATGATTATTTGAATGTGTTTGATGTCAGACAAGTATTTATTGGTAAAAGAAAGTGTCACAAAATGTTTTGAAGGGACATAAATTCTTTCTTCAATAATTATTATTGACCAACGAAAGCTACCACTAAATGTCTTTCACATTTAAACAAGGAATTTTTTTCGTTGCTATTTTAATTTAGAAATATCGATTTTTTCAACTCCTACATGCCATAATATACAGTTTGACGTTGGGGGTGGGCTTTTTCTTATTTTACACTTTTTTTATCTTCATTTTAACGTGTATCAACTACTAGGTTATTGGCACTTTTGAATGTTAATTTTTAATTATTTTTAGAGAATTTGTGTTTGGGAAGGCCCAGCTAAGAAATTCTGTGACCCAGAATTTGCGCTCTGTAACGTAACCAGTGATCACATCACTCCACTGCTGTAATTTCATATTTTACATTTTGCGAATCGAAATTCAATAGTGTTGTAGGTCTTGTTTGAGCTTGATCATTTTGGCTGCAAGAAGAACTGAAGCATTGATTGATTTATGGAAACTCACTTCCCTTGTGACAATTCACCTTAATATATTCGGGAGAGAGCTTTATGAGCAATATCTTTTTACATTTCTTTACAAACAAAATTTGTAAGATTCTGTAGCTGCATAAAAGCATTGTGATTATGAGTTATCACCTGAGCAATGATACTTAAATCCGCGCTAAAATAAACAAACGAGTTTGTAAATTTGCTTAGGAAAACATTTGCTAGCGATAAATTTCCACCTAAAACGTTGTTACATTTTTATGCACTGTAGGGAAACCGAATTCGGTAAGTTCCGGTAGGTTCCGGTAGGTTCACTTTATAAGCTTAATTTTTTTTTAGATGAAATTATGTTAAAATGGTAAAGCCAATACGGGAAGCCTAAAATTCAAGTTGGAGCTTTCCTTATTGAAAATCGAATGAAAAGAGAAACATCACGACAATCTCAGGCTCTCTGTGCTCCTGACCCTTTATCTTATGCTAATATTCGTTAAGAGGTGAAACAATGCCAAAATCGATTCCAAATAATGCATTTTAACGGGCATAACTGCGGTTTACTGTTTAACAATTTTGAGAATATTGATTTTGAAAATTGTTATTTAATGTAATTTTTTTACAATGTAAATGACACTCATGAATAGATTAACAAGATTCGTACTTATTATTACTAATTAATACACTGACATATCTCATTAAAATAGTCTAGTAGATTAGTAAACAAAATAGTACTTTTCATCACAAGGACGTAAAACGCGATTTTTCGTTCGAGGGGAGCGGGGGTTACGAGGCGGAGCGTAGCGCAGCCGAGGAACCCGACCGCTTCCGAGGTGAAAAAGTAGTTTTACGGCTTCGCGTGGTGAGAAGAACTTTTCGTTAGCCGTCAATGTGCGTAATATTTGCAGGAGGAACAATAAAGCGCCGCGCGACATTAAAAAAGCTGCCGTGTTAGTGTTTACTAAGGAACACGTGCAGCAATTTGTCTCGACGCGACGGCGCAATATAAGTAACTATTATTATGCTAGCCAAATTAAGTTACACTATCACGTTCTAAATATTGCATATAGAAAGTAGTATAGAGGGACGTGACTCTATGCTTCTTTCCGTTTCTCTGTAAATATTGTAAATAGAAAGTATTATAGAGGGACGTGTCTCTATAATACTTTCCTTTTGTACATATTTTGTACTTATTTTGTACATAATACAGTAGAAACTTATGCTTTTATACCATTTTTATTGGTTTTTTCCTGCAAATATCGACGAAAACATACTCTTTTCGTACCTCAAAACGTACACGAAAAGTGCTCAAATACGTCCGCGGTAACGAAAAAGAATTTTGTTAAACCTTTTTTGCGCGTCATTTCCACTATCCATAAAAATAATTTTCAAAATTTTAAATCGATATGGCCTTATGATTTACAATAAATTATAGTGAGAATTAACCAAATCCATGTTTCAATTGTTGCAAAATTGCTATTGTTATTGCAAACGATTGCGCGGTTTGATCAATTGACATATATTACGAAACGAGCAGATGAAATATTGCGCATTTTTTAAGGCTAATCTGAAATTTGATGTTAATTAAATGTGCCTTGAAATTCACACGGTTGCATTAGAATTGATTTGTGAATCGAATAATTTATTATTAAAATAAATTGAATGGTGTAGTACAGGTTGTTTTATAATTTCATTATACACTTTTAAACATCATCTATTGGTTATTTTTTTATATTAAATTTAAATAAATTTTAATTACTGTTTTGAGAAAAAAAGGGTTTGTTTGATTTAATTTTATTATTATTTATAAAAATCGCTGAGCTAGCTAGTGCAGAAAAGTGGACTTTACTATTTGGGAACAGAATTTTTCCCCATAACTTTTAGTTTCTTTTTATAAAGCTCTTAGTAGAATTCAGTCTTTTAGTATAGGACAACCATAATAACCCCAAAATAACTCCTTTAAATATTCCAAAGTGGATCAACGGATGAAATAATAAGTTTTGATTATCGAAATTGATTACCCTTATAATAAAAAATACATTAAAGGTTTAGTGCTACAAAAGGTAAATGAATTTTTATTGTTTTACCTTTCATTCGTAGTACCTCTAATGATTAAGTAACATCTTTAAAATTGTGTTCGAATCCAACAATTGAGCTATTAACGTATTAACAATAAAAATCCATTTATCGTTTGTAGTACTATCCATAATAATTATGATCCATTTCATACATTTCAATTATCAAGTCAAGAGGAAACTATAAATTATACTTCTATTAAACATTTAGTTCATGGAAGTGTGAATATAAATTAAAATTAGATATGTATGTAGATAATTTGGATTTGTTCAAAAGTTCAGACAAATTTTTGATTAAACCTTTATTTGAATTATTAGGAAAAGGTGTAGGAAAAGCTTTAGAAGCATTTTTTAAAAATTTTGGAGTATGATATAATTTGAATTATATAGGGCAGCGGTTAATAAAGTTATGTGGGCCAGGTTAATAGCCAACGTCTAAAGAAGATACTTATGGCACTAAGAAGAAGTAGAATAAAATAAGGAAAAATGTATTATTAACCAGCCGCTTTATTGTTCACATTTAATTCATTATTCAAAATTACATTTTAGATACTACACAGTAAAAAAAAATTTGGTAATATAACTTAAAATAATGTTAATTTGCCACAAATCGCATGGCAAATAGGGTCCACTTCATAATAATGGTAAATCGACAACGACCTGAGTTGGCAACGCGTAGGTACCTTTAAATTAAGATAAATAATATCCTAGTAGCCATTGTTGATTTAACATGCGGTTTGTTAATTTCACCAACTGAAGTAAGCAAAAATACTTTAAATCTCTTGTTATATCAGTTAAATTTGTAATAAATTTACCATTAAAGTTTGATAAATATTATCATATATATATAAATATAATTATAATATAAAGAGAATTTACATATTTAAATTGGTAATTGAATAGCACTTTGTGTTTTTCAATACTCATCATAATGTAATAAATAGAACATTGATAAACCAGCTAAAAAATAAGTGAAATTAACAATGGATGGCAATGAAAGAAATTTTGTCTATCAAAATTGAGAAATGTATCAACTAATATTTTACCAGTAGGTAAAATTTTCAAATTAAGTGAAATTGACTAAAATATGTGGGGAATTTTACCATAATAAAAATACCAATGAAATAATGAAAGTTTATTTATTGGTTCTTTTTACTGTGTAATTGTCAATTTTATCCCCCCCCATGTTCACGAAACTAAAGCCTATAAAATTGAAATACTTTTAGTGGACTATTGGTTTATTCTTCATATTTTTTTAATTTTCTTTCTTTAATTTACCCTTAATTTTAAAATATGCATTAGTAGTTTACAACTACAAAAGAACTAAGTGATCGTTCGCCGTTTTATGAAACATTAACTTATTCCTGATTGAATAGTTAGATTTAAAGTGCATATTCAATACATTTATCAATATAATTTAATACAACTTTGTTTTTATTAAAACATTATGAATAGAAACTAAAGATCCTGCGCAAAAGACGTAAGCTTTTCATAGGCTAATTCGTAGTGGCTATTAAATGACTTGTACAAAAAACTACACGCATGAGACTGAGTATTTCATCATTATGCATGACAGTTGTACTCACACTACCACCATATACAACTCATATTTTATAGTTGAAATTCTCGAATGAAGTAAAATTGTAAATGTAATAAGCAGCAATTTCATATTTTAAATTGCGTTTTACTGTCAAATTAAATAGTTTGACATATTTCACTCCAAAATTTTAGCTACTACAAGTGTAAGCAATAAACGTCATCGCTTTTGCTTTCCTATGATCTTTATCACGTTGTTTCTCAAACATGCGATTAACTCTTAAAAACGTTTCTAAAATTATTTTTGGATGTCTAGTACTTACCTTGGCGTAACTTTACAGAAATTCCAAACTTACTAAAATAAATATGACAGAAGAGACTAATATGTAAAGTTTTACATACATAAATAAAGCAATATCGATTTCAAATGTTATGAAAATTATAGTTGTTTGTTCATTTATAATCTCAATGAATATAGCATAGAGAATGGCACCTACGAGTATGCTCTATTTTATTAGATTTAAATAACTAAAATTTAATATAGCTAATTGTTAGGAAATACTTTGGCTATTAAAATAATAACTACATAGTCCACTACCACAAAAGTATTACAAGATTATTTGTTAATTATCGCATTTTTGTCTCTATGTGCATACAAATAAATGAAAAATCGGCATCTCATTGACGGCATTGTCGTTTATGTCGTTTATGCCCACATCCCATGATATTTAAAATATTACCTAAAAACTTAAGAAAATTTCGTATAATTAAAATGTAGTCTAAGGTATTGTACTCTATCGGATCATCTTTTATAAATTAAAATAATAATAAATTGATTTAATTCGGGGAAGCTTCACAAAGAAAGTAACATTGGCAAAGACCATTCAATTGCACCGGCTAGCAATGACTCTTAATGCGCAGTAAATCTTCAGCGAATACGCCGAAGGACACGTTGTTAAATTCAAATAAAACTCTTGGTAGTAATGAACAAAATTTTTACTTATTGGAAAAAACAATAATTTGTTGTGGAAAACCGCGAGCTCTCTCTACGTCTGGTATAGGAATTTTCACAGAACTTCTAACTTGAACAACACAAAATTTTTCATTAGATAACTTAAGCTTTTATAGGCTTACTTTTTCAATGATTCTCACAATCTTTTACGCTACATAGTAATGTTCTCCTGGCTTTTGCAATTGAGGCATATTCCAGCATGGTTAACTTATTCGCCAAGAGGTAATACTATAGAGCACTGGCTGCAAACGTTTCCTTCTCCAACAACTGATTTTAACAAGTTTTCAGTGTTCTCTTCAGGTTCAAGTATTTATTTCATATCAACATTCATTTCACCATCTGATTTGTTATCTTCCATTTCTCCATCTGAATTTATATCCTTTATTTCAACAGGGGGTTCGAGATCTTCGAAACATTACTGTATAAACTTTGTACAAATTATGATGTGTTAAAGAATAAGTTAGTATACTCGATCTGAGCTTAACCCTTCTTCTGAAAAGTTAATTTTGTTAGAAAAAAATTAGTGAAACGACGAAAGAAAATGAGATTACTCTTAAGAGACAAGCTGTAGCTCAAAGCAGCGATGTAGAGGGGGACAGGGTTACAAGCGTTGTCACTACATGGGTGGATCTAAAAATAAAAAATTTGCGTGTCGTGCCAGCTAACAAATTTGCAATTAGAAGTGCTATGGATCACTCTCATGTTTGTTAATAAATAATTATAATACTTGCAATGAATACAACACAAGTTAATGTCACTTGTTAAATTAAAATCGCCAATTTGCTGTTCCTTATAGTATTTATTCTATGATATCTTCATTGTCCAATCCTTTTTGGCCAATAACGGCACTGACCGACCAAATACATAAATATTACAATCAGCTGAAAATATTTATTTCATTGCCCACCGTTAACGGGCAATCACGTCAATGGCTGGACCGTAACATATTATACAGAAATATGCATCCAACATCGAGATTGAAATAAAATAAATTGTTGAAAAAAATATTGAATTAACTTTAGTATTAACTAATTGATAAAACTTTGGTTAGTGTTGAGAGTGAAAAGGTTAATAATAAGAAATTAATTTTAAAATTGGAGAAAGAAGAGCTAATTGATCGAAATTGTGGAGGCTAATGAGAGCATTTAAAGGAATCAATTGATTGTAAACCTTTTCCGATTGCTGAAAATTTGATTGTTGTTCAAACTTAATATTATGTTTCATGCAAAATTTTAGAACGTTGAAATGAGACTAAAAATAAAAATAAATGAGGAATTATAGAGGGAGGGATAGAAAAAGTAAAATACTTACCCTTGTTGTAATAACGTCGGTTGCAAATAACGATGATTTCAATGTTATTCTGATTTTTTACTTTACTACCACATAATTCTTTACAACAGCAATAATTCTAATTTATCCCATCTTTATTATATGGTATAGTTTTTGTGGCAAAGTTTATAACTTGAGTCAAGTTATAAACAACGCCTCTAATGCAAAGTTCAAACGATTTTCTTGGTGAATTCTGCCATTATCAAGAAGATGCTCCGGATGCTGTTTCTGAAGTTAATTCGCAATTTTGTTTTGGGTTCTACAAGTCATGGTTTGTAATTATAATGTTAATGTTTGAAAAATTAATTTGTTTATAATTAAAACAGCTTCCTAGTCCTAATAATTTTTTGTAGTTTTTGATGTTTGTGCTTTGGAAAGATTTAAAAATAGTAAAATAAAAATAATACGTTTATTTTTAAATTATATTTCAATTCTAAATAATCTTTCAGTTCGCACGATTAAAATTACCTGTAGAACGGCTGGTTATGTTTAATCCAACTCCAGAGCGAGTTTATCAGTAGAATTATCCAAATGTTTGAATTTATACCTTGTGTGTGTAAATAAACGACCTAATCCACAATTACGGGGAAACCACAATAAAACTGATGTATTAAAGTAAAATTAATTTAGATTACTGGGAATTTATTAACCATTCCAGAATGTTACAAGGCTAAATAATGCTGAAACTGTGTCGTTGGAACACAGTGCAATGCAAAAGTAATTCTTCAAGTAGCACTCCTACGATGTTAAATAATGCCATGTATTAGGGTTCCGGACATCTGAGATTTGCGTCATTTGTCTTACGATTATCGAACGAAAGTCGGTTTCGAAAATAAACAGCATGTCCGAAAATAGTTTATAATTTTGCGCGAGGATTTTTAAGGATAAATAAAGGAAAGCAACAACTAAACAGCAAACATATTCCGAATTTATACCGTGAATTATATTTGTCTCAAGATTACATTACCATTATCTCTAAGCCGCGAGGAAGAGGGTAGATGAGGACCAAAAGTCGGGTATATATTGCTCCTTAGAGTTCTAAGCTTACTACTTCCTTATCTACAAGGGAAACCTAGATACGTTTTCATACTTTTCTTTTTTTAATACACCCATTTTTTAAAGATTACCATAAAAAAGTTATTTATTTAATTCTGATTTTAGAAATTCGGTACTGTATTTTTAATTTATTTATTAAAAAATTTGTTCATCTAATATACAACATATAAAATTAACTCATTTACTATTATAAACCTCTACGTATTAAAAATACAGAAATTTAACAAAGTTAGTGTGCATTCTACTTTCTATGATTTTTACAACTTTAACAATAATTACTTGCTACTTATTACGTTATTACAGGATTTCACCACTACATAACCTAACTTTTAAATACTAAATTAGAGTGCATGTTGGCTATAATAAAGATTTTCAAATATATCAATTGAACATGAAAAAATGTTATATACAATTTATTTATTACTTATATTATAATCGTATATATTAATAATAATGGCTAACTTCTATGTAACAAACACAAATTTTATTTACCCTGTTTTGTTTAATATTAATTCACTGACACGTCTAGAATTTTATTGATTGCGTTTATACGCATTTACACACTTTATTAGTGTTAAAAATTTCCCGAGCGTATAAGCAACACAATTTACTATAGTACAACTGATGGTTCCCCTTCGTAACCCTCGTCTGGACTTTCAGTTAATACCTCATTAAGTGGATCGTTTTGTGTATCTAAAGCTGAGTCAGTCTTATTTGAAGTTAAATGTTCTGCTTGTTCTGATTCCCTCTCTCCACATTCTGTTTGAGCTCCTACACAACGTTTACTAACGTTAAGAAATTTACTTTTGTTACAATCCATGTCGGAGTTAATTGAATGTAAATTTGCAGGAACGCATTGTGGCCACTGCACTCCCATTGCTGTGCAGCAGGGTAAGGATGAGGGTGCTACCTCACCCCCTTCAAAGTTTTCCGGGAGTACAGGGATGCAGTTATCGTTTGCGGTAATACTTTTAGCGGGATAGCCGTCGACGGTGTATCTAATACCCGGACAGTAATGTTCGTATGCAGCTGGTTGTGTACTTCTGGACAAGAATTCAGCTTCTCTAGAAAATCTATTTAGTGGATTAGCAGCCGACTGTTTCTTATTTCCTTTATTATACGGAAGTGTTCTATAAAAATTATCGTTATATTTTATTGGACGGGTGTACATTTTGGGAAGGCCATAATCAACGGGAAATCCTTCCGGGTCCATCAAACAGTTGGGATTTAAATGTATAGTATCTGCATAAAATTCACGATTTTCTCTTACACGAGAAATCGGGACAAATCTCTGAGAAATTGTCGAATTTAGTTGAGTGTCTTCAACGCATTCCGCGTAGTTGTCATTCTGAGCTTCCCCATCGCCTTCGCGTCGACGACCCCCGCTTTCAGTGTCGTTAATGAGGTCAGGGTTCTGCTCCAGCTGATAGCGACTGAGCGATGTGGGGCTTCTAACATGATTAGCAACCCTGATCGGAGACATAGCTCGAAGCAACTCTTCATTAGAGTGTGGGTTATATATCATTTCTTGCTGATGATCGACATTATTCCTGTTTTCTTTAAGCGAATCGGAAAATTGCTCCATATTCTCGCGCAATACGGAGCACTTAGTTGTATTTTGCTGATATTGCAGAGCAACTTCTTTTGTTTTTTCTCTTTTTTGCTGACGTCTTTTATTTCTACGACATTTAACAATCGATGCTACGACGGTAATTATAATAAAGATGTTCAGTACGACAGCAACTACAATTACGACGGGTAAATATTCGAATGGAAATGGTACATTTATTACTATTGGTTCCTCTTTTACGATTATTCTAATTGTAAAATTTGATTGTGAAGTTCCCGCGGCATTTTCGGCAGTGCAAATAAAAGTTCCGTTATCATCGCTATTTGTATTATAAATAAACAGTTCACTGCGTTTCTCTTCTGCACCTTCTTCAATAAAGTAAGTTAAATGAACGCCAGGAGCAACTATCGTATCGTTTTGTAAAATTCGTCCTTCGAACCACCAAGACACGCGTGCCTCTGGTGATGCATGTACATGACACAACAAAGAAACGTTCTTTCCTTCCGAGATTTCCAAGTAAAAGGTAGTTGGTGTAACATCAGGCAAACATGCTAAATCAGGCGTCGGTATAGACCGAATTGCTTGACTTAATAAACGGGAGGGACTTGTGCACGTGGGAGTCATAGAATGAGGCAAGTTAAAGTCTAAAAGCCACTTATGCAGATCGACAATGTTGCAATCACAATTCCAAGGATTATTTTGAAGATTTATTCCCTTCAATGTTTGTGGCAATGTTCGACTTCCACGTATAGTTTTTAATTTGTTACCTTCCAAATGAAGCCACTCCAAACTGTGTAGGCCTTGAAACGCGTTCACATCCACGTATGCAACTTCGCAATTATTCAGTTCTAAGGTATTCAAGTATGACAAGTGATTAAATGCATCTTTCTGTAAAGACTTGATAGGATTAAAGTTAAGAGTAAGTTTCATCAGAGAGTTACAATCCGCAAAGATTTCGCTGGGAACGGATACCAGCAAGTTACCAGCTAAATCTAACTCAACTAAATTAGTTAGTCCTTTAAATGTTCTATTATCGATACTAAATATTTTACATCTTGATAAATATAATTTTTGCAAATTAATTAAGTCCATTTTTAGAAAATTTTCATTAGTCAATACTTGTAATTTGTTATCGATAAATTCAAGCACCTGCGTTCCAGCATCCATCCCTTGAGGTATCGACGCGAGATTTTTATTATTGCATTCTACTGCTTGTTTTCCATTTTTCCATTTGCAAATGCAAGGTTTTGGACATGCTTGCAAATATTCTAATAATATTGCTAAAACTAAAATCACGTACTCAGTTTTCATGAGTGCAGCCATACTGCAGAAAGCTTCATATCAATTGATGTGTTTTTCCTTACAGCCACATTCACTTCTTAATTGGGATCTGTAACAATAAGCAAGTCTTAATAAAAGTTTACAAAAATAAATGAAAGGTAATAACTATAGTGTAGTTTTTTTAAGTATATTTGTAAAGTGTTGGGTGAATTGATGGTGTTTGGTAGAGGGAACGAAGCGCATTTCCAATTCAGAGCTTGTCTGTTTCAATGAATGGCCGAGCAACAAAGAGCGATTGCGTTAGCCCTGTTTTTTACATTTCACATTTGTTTTTGGTTTGCTTTTGTGCCTACACAAGAGTAAGTCATATATTTTGTTTGCAAATGCTTTTGCATATTCGTTCACTTTGGAATAATAGATCTTGATAAAATAAAACTTTCGAACATGCCTTAATTTGAAAAAATAGGGTATTGACAAAATGTTAAATTAAATTAACACGTTTTAACTTTATTAAAGAGAAGTAGACAACTTGAAAATTTAAGCTATGCTGCAAATGGAGAGATATATCGGTGCTTTAAATAATGGCTACGTTCATTACTGAGGATTAAGATTTTACAAAGGATTTATGATATGGATTTATTTTATACTACTACATACTTTAAACAGACAATTTTTACTTGCATATTTTATTATTAATTTATACAACAATTTTTGTATTATATGATTATTATATAATTATTATAAGTGTAGGATTACAATATTATACCTACTAATTAAATTATATAACCATACTAATTCAACGAGTAATTCTTAAAAACACTTATTTAGTTAATTCTATTTTGCTGCACCAGTCCGCATAAGAATTGAAAATAGAATTGCCATCAATATAATTTGAAAATTTCAACTCTGTAACGTTATTGGTTCAGAATAAGAAAACATTGGTTAGGTACAAACACTCTGCGCAAGTAAATGTTGGTTAAATCAATGATTCAAAAACTTTCGAAAGATTGATAAATGGTTTAAACCTCGTGCAGCCTCCAATGTGATAAAGTACTGTAACCCACGGAATTTTGAGTGAAGTAAAAATACTCCCCAATTTCAAAACTTTAATAAACAAAAAAGATCTTAAATTTAAAATTTTCAAACTTCCCTTTCAATCAATTTGCAATGTTTTTTAATATCCACAACTTTCTCTACTACTTCTTATTTTCTTTTATTGGATTATAATATAGAACAAAATATTGCCTTGTAACCTTTATCAATAAAAGTATTGATTTTATTTCCGACAATTTAAATTTCCTAAATTTTTCATAGGACAGAAGGTATGCAAAGAATTTATTATGGAAAGTAGAGATCAATATTTATTTCAGTGCTAAATCGGCATCGATAAAAATTTTAACTTCGTTGATAAAATAAATATTTTAGTGTTTTCGTAACACCTTAACCCGCTAAATATTTAGTAAGAGGAAGTCCAACGCAAAAAGTTATTCCAAAAATCTATGTGCGTAATTAGAATTGGCAGTTAGGTAGCGGTTGACGTCGAGAAATAGAGGGTTGTATTGGATTCTGACAACTAACTCATGAAATATGCAGGATAACTGTTGTAGCCCTGGGTATTAAGGATTTCAATCTGACTTGCAGGTCTACATTTTTGTGAAGGCTATCCACTCCATTATTATAAAAAAAACTTCAGATATAAATTGCTTTTTTTGCTACTCTACCTTTACTATCAATTAATTATTGAAAATTCTATCAATATCAGGTGCACAAGAAACTCTATCTGTATAAAATCCGTATTAATGGGGTATGTTATGAATTTTATAGACATGTTTGGTTTGTTTTAAATTTAAAGTTTGATTCATTGCAGCCGAAAAATTGTACTATTGTATTTTATTTAGTATTTTTGTGGTGCTAATGTTATTGCTATTATTATCTATATTTTAAGCCAACACCAAAGGAAAGAATTCATTAATATAAATTCACAAAATTTCATTTTATGTACTAAATACAATATTGTAAATCTGCAATTTGCCAAACCTTTTCGTCATTTTTATCAAATCTGATATTATTAAAAGTAATATAAAAAAGCTTTAGATTTTAATTGATAAAATATGAGTGGATTCTGTTGGGGTAGTCATTGCATCAGGTAGCTGTTTGTGTAAAACTGTTTATTCAAACAATGATTTCAATGTTATGCAAACAGTTATTTCATACATTTTAACTTTATATTTTTTTATCGAAATTTAATAGTTAATATTTTTTAATATCCTGATCCCCACTCCAATTGCACAATGGCAATATCTCTTCATAATAGCCAACAAAACCTTAATTTATTTTTTAGGCGATTTGTATTAGGTTTTTAATTTTTGACCATACAAATGGCTAAGGATGAAATATTAAATTTAAAAATTCTATTAGGAATTTACAAAATATTCTTTACATTTACTAATTCAGTTGTAAATCGGGAAATATTATTGGGAAAATCTTTCCCAATAATTTATTATGCATTCTTTAATAATTTTCTATTAAGTATAATGTTGTAAATTTTCGATAAATTTTTTGTAACCCAGAAGATCATTCGATACTAAAATTTTCTTTGTCTTTCGGTAGCTACGGTCACATTTCGATAACAAAAAGAAGTTAAGATTTTTTAAACGGTCAATGCACAGAGACAAAAACTAAAAAGTAAGTTTTATCGAAAAAGTTTTTCTTCTCACCAATAATTTACATTTTTTGATCCTAACAAAAATCGCCTTTTTCGAATTTGAAGGAATATATTAGGCGACATTTTATTGTCAAGAGATAAAATAGGGAATAAAACAAATAAGTATCTTAACCCTTTAAGAAGAGATTGGTCATCCAGTGGCGTCATTGCTTATTCAACACCAGTGGGGCTACCTAGAAAATACGGCTGTATTTAATTTATCTACTACCCAAGAGTGTATCTTGGTTGAGTAGTCTCCATGAACTCTACATTCCTGTAGAAATTAACATAAAATAACTTCTAAATAAATTACTTAAATAAAATCAAGCGGTAATAAAACATGTCACTTTGTTAGTATGTACAAAAGGTACAGTACCATTTCAATGCGGTCATAATGTCATGTTATACATTGTTAGCGAATGGCTGACAAAGATTTTGTCTCTCACAAAGTGTAGCACATAATCTTTTTACAACAACGTAAGCTCCTACCAAAAAAGTCATGCTTTCGTTCTTTAAATTTAATTATTTTATCTACTATCATTTAATAATGTCAAACTTTATGACATTTCTTGAAAAATCGTAATAGCCTACTTTACCGCACTAGTGTGGTAAAGTAACACTTTACCACACGGGTAAATTAAGTCGAAATTATAATGCATTTAAAGAAGAAACTTATTTTATTATCGAAGTTCCTCAAGTGAGGAATAATCTTGAACTTATGAAAAGTGTCATAATAATGGTATTCCATAATGGAATACCATTATTATTTATTATAAACATTGATTATACATTTTTTGCAATTTGAAATATTAATTCCAGCAGAAGTTGAATCAACGCAACTAATATTGGCAGAAGAATTTTGAACATTAACAATATTTTCATTTACTCCCATAATTTTAGTTGCAATTTTCTTTTTGTTTTCAATGGAAGATTCTACATAACCTTCGGCAACGCTGGACGACTTCCAACCGCCGCGCCGTGTCGCTTTAATGTGTCCATATCAGCACCGGCATCCGCCAGTAAGGTTGCTGATGATCTTCTAAAGCAGTGACCAGTGTAGTCTTGCAGATTGGATAAACCAAGAAAAGTAGCAATTTCTTTTGGTATGCGTCCAAAGGTATATACCTACGGGCTGCGATGTGCATTTACCATTTTTATAATATATGAAAAAGCGTTCGTGATTTATAACTTTTGGACGAAGTTGAAAATATTTTTTAAAAATATCTAGACAGTCACATCCAATAATATTTCCTTTAGTAATTACAAATTGTCTTATAACTTTGGTTTTTGTATTCGGCAAAGTAATTTTAATAAAAGTTTTATTATCTTCGATATCGGTTACTTTTAAATTACACAGTTCTTCTCTACGGCAAGCTCCGAAAACACCAATAATTAAAGAAACCTAAGTACAATACGAATAAGTTATTCTTAGATAAATTAAAATAATATTAGTATCTATTACCTTTATCATTAAATATCGATCGTCATTGGCTTCTTGCAAAAATTTATGTATTTCGTCCTTTGAAAATATATTGGATTTTTTAGGCTTATATCCATCTCCATTCCGTTTTAAAAATGCAATTAATTCTGTATATTTGCTTATATCCACTTTCCGTTTTAAGGCAATTGTTGTTCTGAGCATAGAGTAGTGTGTCCACAATGTAGAGGACTTGTACTTTTCCGCTTTTTCAGAAAAGTAGGCAAGCAAAATTTTTACAGAGAGAGCATCTCCTACCTTTTTTAATTCGCACCATTTTTGAAATCGTGCGTATTCCAATTCATACTTTAGCTTGGATTTCTTCGGTATTATGGTAGAAAGTGCTGCGTTTGCAAGAATTTCCACATCTGAAGGAATATTATCACTATCACTGTCCGCCATTTTAGCGAAGTAAATATTATACAAAACAAGTATAAGTAAATAAAAATTTTTCTATGGATACCAAACTAAATACCTATTTGATCATTTTAATTTCTTTTACGTCAAATTTAAAAAGACGCAAAATTTTAGAATATAATTCATTATTAAATGATAGTAGATAAAGCATTGTACAATATTCGCATCGTAACGTCATACTACGATACTCGATGGGTTTGACCAACTCACCCTTCGGGCTCGTTGGTCAATTTTCCCATCTCGTATCGTAATATGATACGTTACGATGCTTATATCGTAAATAGCTATAATTTAATCCAAGAGGTTGATGACTTTCTATAGAAATCAGGTGTAAGCGAAAGAGAAAAAAAGCGAAACAAATTACGGTTAAATTCACTGCCTAAAAGCTCTTCAAATATTGTGCCGATTAAATTCAAGGATTATATTTGTATAGCAAATTCTGACACTTCTGAAAAACATGAAGCCTTGAAATATTTCTATTCAAGGTTATGGTTAAATGAAAATCTTTTTTGGAAAACTATATTTTTATTACGCTATTTTATTATGAGAGAGCAATTTTATTGAAAAACATGCAACAGTTATGATATTATCGGTCTGTGGGCATTTAATTCACTATATTTAAATTTCAAAACACAATAATATAAAGCAATAAAAAGTTTGATTAATAGATTCACTTTCCCTCTTATGTTCGTTGCTTAAAATAATGTTTAAAAGATTTCAAAAATATTTCAAAAATATTTCAAATTGTACCTATTTGTTTAAGATATTGACAATTGATTACAAAAGTACCTCGTAACAATAATTTTCAATAAATGATAGGTGTGAGTTGAATTCGTAATTCACAAATTAGTCACTACAGTGAATGTCAAATTAAAAATTACATAATGTCCATGAAATTCATCGATATATCCGATAATTTACAAACGTGTCAATTAGTGGTCCATAAGTGTTCGTGATTCTGCAATTTGGAAGATAAACTTAAAGTGCTTGCGACTCATAAAAAATTATAATAAAGTATTTCAGAAATATTTCCATAATATACACTTTAATTTTAAATTTTTATGAAATCTTGTCAAATTTAAAAATGAAGTGTTATATTTGCGGAGCTAATTTTGTCAACATAAAAATCAAAAATAAAGTCTTATTAAACTTGACGAAAAATTTATGTCAAAACCATATTTTATTATATACCTACAAAAAGATTCTTCTTCTTCTTCTTCTTTAATTAGGCACTGCCTGTCTTTCCAATTACGTCCTCATCTTGGTGGCGATTCAATCGACGACGACACCCAACTTTCCGCCCATCGTTTTGGCGGTCTACCGGGGGGTCTTCTTCCGGTGGGTTTACCATCTCTTACTATTTTTGGGAGACGGTCGTCTCCCATTCTATCTATATGCGTGTTCCATTCCTTGCGGCGGGTCTTTGTAAATTTTACGACATCTTGTATGTCGCATTGTTGTCGGATATCTCGACTCGGAACTCTGTCCAAAAGTGTTCTGCCAGTTATTGTTCTGAGCGTTCTCATTTCAGTTGTTCTCATTTTTTGTTTTGTTTTAGATGTTTCCGCTCTTGTCTCAGCTGCATATGTTATCACAGGTCTTACCGCTGTCTTGTATATCCTGATCTTGCTTTTGATTGACATATACTTATTTCTCCAAAACACGTCACGAAGACACCCCGACATCACTGCTCCTCTTGTTGTCTGTTGTTGCACCTCACGAAATATGTCCCTCGCGCTCGATATTTCTATTCCGAGATATTTGAACATCATCACCTGCTCTATTATTTTTCCTTCTATTTCCAATTTACATCGTATTGGCTCCTTAGATGTTGTTAGGCATTTGGTCTTTTTTATAGATATCTCCATATTATATGCTTTCGCTGTAGTGACAAATTGGTGCAATAGTCTCTGAAGGTCGTCCTCGTTATCCGCGATCAAAACCGCATCGTCAGCGTAGCAGATGATGTTGATTTCTCTTTGGCCCATCCTGTATCCTCTCTTAGTTTTGACGCTGTTAATTATCTCGTCCATAATGATGTTGAACAGCATTGGGCTGAGTGAGTCACCCTGTCTTATTCCGCCAGGAGTTGGTATTGGACTGGTCGTTTCGGTTTCCACCTTGATCCGGGTTTCTGTGTTTTTGTACATGTCTTGGATCACATTGATGAGAGACGGCGGTATTTTCTTTTTCTTTAATATCCTTATAACATCCACCAGTCTTACTCTGTCAAAAGCCTTTGTAAGGTCAACAAAGCACATAAAGGCTGGGGTGTTGTATTCTATGGACTTCTCGCATATCTGGCGCAATATAAAGATTGCATCTGTCGTTGATCTGTTTCTGCGAAAGCCGCATTGTTCTTCATTATTTTGCAGGTAGTCATTTAGTTTGTGCAGCGTCACCTTTGTGATTAGTTTCAGTACCGAGCTAAGTAGGGTTATCCCTCTATAGTTCTCCGGGTTTCTCTTGTCACCCTTCTTGAATATTGGGATCGTAATGGATGATTTATGTTCTTTAGGGATTTTTCGACTTGAATACACAATTTTTATGAGCTGAGTTAATTCATTTTCTAGTGCTTCACCACCATA
The DNA here is from genome assembly GCA_958510855.1 of Rhagonycha lutea. Lineage (NCBI taxonomy): Eukaryota > Metazoa > Arthropoda > Insecta > Coleoptera > Cantharidae > Rhagonycha > Rhagonycha lutea. The sequence goes on along the minus strand of OY294040.1, from coordinate 11,217,575 downwards.
TTTTAGTAATTCGTTATTAATTCCATCCATTCCAGCCGCTTTTCTTCCTATTAAATTTCGGGTTATCTTCGTTATGTCTTCTTTTTCTATTTGTATTATATCGGCTTCAGAGTCCATCACATCATCCAGTGTTTCGGTGGCGTTCTGTTGGTACGTCGATGTGAAATGCTTGGTCCACTCTTTGGCACTAATTTTGTGGAAACTCAGGCGTTCGTTGATATCAGCCTTTCTATTTCGGATCATTTTCCATATTTTTCGCTGTGACCCTGTAAGATCATGTTCCATGTCCGCAGTGAACTCTTCCCAATATTCCTCTTTTATTTTTCTTATTCTCTGGATAACTTTGTTTCTAACCCGTTTATATTCCCTAAGGTCTTCGAGTGTGCCTGATGATTTATGTTTAAGGTAAGATCGTTTCTTTTCTTGGCTGAGCTGTTTTACTTCGTCAGTGAACCATGGTGTTTTCGGGCTTGCTGGTTTTGATTTTATCTTTCTTGTGCCACACGCTTCTTTTGCAGCTTCTAGTATATTTGACTTAACTTTTCCCCATGCTTCTTCCACGTCGTCAGTTGGATTAATTTTATTCATGGATATCCTTGTCTCAAGTCTTTGCGCGTATAAATACCTTGTACTCTCCGTTGTCAGACTTTCTATATTGAGTTTTTCCTTTACGTTGTTGGTGTTATCTATTTCCGCTGCTTTACGTTTTTGTGTGTTTGGATGGTTCAATCTCAACTTACATAGCACCAGTTTATGATCACTGCCAACATTTGCTGAGTTTAGTGTTCTAACATCCAGTATTTCGGTATTTCGGTTCGGTACCACAAAAAGATTAATTAGTATATTTTAAACAATTTTAGGAGTTAAATTAATTAAACAAAATTATAAATTATACAAAAAGATTTAAATATGAAGGCATCGTTGCATAGCACGAAAACAAACTGCCAGCACTCGTAATATGTTTATAGCAGACTTGTTGAATCATTCTCGAGTAATAATTACAATGCAACTTATCGATTTAAAATATTTAAGTTGTATTAATTCTTTTAAATATAATTTTAATAATATAATATCAAAATTACTTAGCAGAAGCACTCTTTTCGGTGTAATTACGTTTTAGCCTTTTGTGAGTGAAAAATGTAGTTACTCGCCTGACGATGTCATAATATGGCGAAACCGTTTATGAATACTTAAAATGATTCACTCTTTTGAGAATATTTGATTGATATTTAAAGAAAACGAAAAAAATATAATGTGTTTTTTATAATTCCCACAAATTTTCCTGTATTTTTCTATCAAGTGTTTTATGTGTGCATCGTCTCATTTTATGACAATGTTTATTGCTAATAAAATGGTTGAGCAAATAATAAGCTCTAGTCGTTTTATTATTATTTTTAGTATTTTTTGAATACATTTTTCATATATTCTACCAGATACATTCAATTTTTGAATTATAAAAAAAGAATCAAGATATAAAAATTGCTACTATAAAGTTTTCTAGATTGATTAGAGGAAACATGCAAAATAGAAAACCAATATTTTAAATTTGCGCGGCTTCGGCTTCAATTTTATTTCCAAAAATGTGTTTATTATAAATTTAATGGAAACGTGTACTAAATTCAAAGTTGGCTTAATTATTTACTAGGTAATTTTATTCACGTGGACGATTTTCTGAAATTGTTTAATTATACCTTCTAGAGCTATTTTAGCAATATTTTATGTAATGTAATTAAAAGTTTTCACATAAATAGTTGCATTTATGATTAAAAATTTAACAAAAACTGGTTTCTGTTTGTTATCAACTTCATATTCCCCTAAGATAATATAACTAATCAATTTAAATATTCAATTTTATAATTTGCCGTTAAAATTGAAAATATAAAAATTCTGATCACGATATAGGATTGAATCAATCTCTATAGGATTTCGCTTCTGTCCTTTGAAAACAAGTTTTAATAAAACTTCGTAACATACTTTTGTAAACACACATAAGACATAAATCTCTTTGATATATAATAGCATTTACATATTAAAATAATTTATAAATTTTCCTATAGTTAATTTAATTTCAAACTGCTCAAATTCTTTATTAAATTTTAAAAAGTAAGACTTTAAAATTAGTTTTAATGAAAATTATTAATTCGATTTCCAGCTTATCCAATTATAAGTTTGCGTTTCAGCTTTCAGCACAAAAGTTTAAAGTTTACCGATTCAAATCATTTGTTTTAGCCAAAAAAAAGCAACAATGAGATTATTGCAAATCGATTAAAAAGTTTTTCTTTCAGTAGAATTCAGTAGAGGGTACCGGCTAATAGCTACATTTGGAAATTTTAAATTTTTAAAAAGGTTTCTATATATAGAACATTGAGGAAAAGTTTCTATTCAACGTTTTATTTTTGATCATTTAGATATAATTCATTGTAGTACTTAATTTTCTTGGGAAGTCATCGGTAGATTTAGCATACCTGAAAAACAATCTGATGAAATCCATCCCTCAAAATAAAAGCCGGTAAAAATATAATGATGAAATTAATATTTTACTGCTGATTGACTTAAACTGCAATAATATCTTTTGTCGAATTTCCTTGAATGACGTAAGTCTTACTTAAGTTATGGCTGTGTATGAAATGTCACGGGTGTCTAGAAATCCATACGCACAAAAGCAGTGTCATAAATGTTTCAGATTTTCTTGTCAACATCGTGATAAACAATGAAGTTTTTACAAACCTTGACATTTTCAGACATGTTGAAATTTTTTAAAAGTCGTTTTCTGTATGTACAATATTCTCATATTATTTATGACATTATTGTTGTTGAGATGTTCTCAAACGTCCGTAATTGGAAGCCCAGAATTTCTGCTGTTTAGCTCAATAAGATATTTCACCAAATTACTGCTGTGGTTGTGTAATAAATTGTTAAATTTATAAGAATTTATATTATTTTGGTTTCATCCTATTGAGTTTTATTCGCACAATCCTCATCCAAATATGTATTTTAAAAATCTCTGGAAAGTTTTTTTCGAAAAGATCGATGTTCATTGAAGAAATACTTTCTATTCTTTTTGAGGCTATTTTTCCCCATTTTTTTGCTCAATTTTCAAGATTGCAGATATTATAAATTTTTTACATAAGCTCAAATCATCTCACATTGATGATAAGATATCAACTTCGTAATTACTATCTTCAATTAATTAATCAATCATATTAATTTTTGAATGGGTTCCTGTTTTTGAATCACTTAATTATGCATATTTTGCTATAAATTGCATTATAGTACTATCTCGTGTCCAGACCATAATCTGTTTTCAAAACAAAAATTTGCACAATTTCACAAAAAAAACAGTACAATGTAAATGTAGAGGAGAAGGTGTAAATATGGAATATGCATGTAATATGGAATACCTCGGTTTTGACTAAACCAAATGCCGCCCCCTATCGAAAACCGGCTAAAGTTATGCATGTTTGCCATCTTTATTGTAGGCGATCTACCCTGCGCCGTTTTAGCATGGTTTCGGTTCTTGAGGTGTGCAAATGTGAATTTCGCGTCCTGAAAAGTTTAATACGTAAGTGAATAATATGCAAGCCCAATTTTTTTATTTGCATGTTTTTATTTAAATATTTGTTACGATGCCACTGTATATAAACTAAAGTTTAAGATGACGTTGCATTTATTTAGTTTTTTGTTATGATAGCCTAGATCTAACCTGAAATATTGGTGACATGGGTTGTTGGTAATATGGAATACTAGTATTCCATGCGTTTTCTGCTGATCAGAAAGGAGAACTATGGGTCCAATGTTTAATGTGCTTAATGTGGGCTCATAATGAGTGTGGAGACGCCGACAAAGACGAATATATTTGTGACTGGTGCAAATAATATGTAGATATATAAGGTATTCCATATTTCCCCCACCTTTTCTAAGGTGGGAATTTTGTAGTTTATTTTTCTAACTTGTTTTTTGAAAAACTGTTTAAGATAATTACACATTTGCTTTTACATTTTGGTGTCTAATTGTCTAAAGTACCTTTTCCCTAAATTTGGCTTAATTATATTCACTAACAAAAATTTTTTTATATACCAAACAAAATGGTATTCCATATTTGCACCTTCTCCTCTACATTTCGCAAATGTTTTTGTTATACTTTAACATTGCGAGACGATCAGACATCATTTTTAACTGCATAATAATTAATTATTGTGATTTCTATATCAAATAGTAATTTAATTAATTTTATTTTTGCATTTATTTATATTCTCACATTCTCACAAAATAAATTTTATTACATGAGTGAACTGCTCTTGTGATTATTTTCACATCACAATTTTTAGCCGAGTCAATTTTTAGATAAGCAACGTGCGTTTCCACAAAATTATCTACTTTTATCGGTGTCTTCTCCCTACATAAGATGTGATTTTGGAGTATATTAACCCTTTGAAGCTCGCAGGCTATTTATGAGATACATTATATAACAAAAAAGGAAATCGCTTCTAAAAGATGCATGTGACCTTTAAGAGTTAAATTATTTTCTACTAATACACAGGATACTGGAATATGTCCAAATTTGAATTAATCCATTCAAATGCATGACCACTGCAGTAATAAAGAGATCTCATTTATTTAACACGCGACCAGTTAACACATATTGGTTGAAATTGTACATTTTATACAATTATTCCCTTGAAAATTACGTACAATACTAATAAATTGTATATACATATTTATTTTTTGGAAAAATCAAAAATTTATTTAATTTCATAAGCTATTGACTATTTCATAATAAAACTTAAATTAACCTTCATAAACCCGAGCGGGGTACAGCTGTACCCCAGACATGAATTTTTGAGTATATTTTCTAAAATAATGTTTTTTTCTTAATTTCCCTCGAGCTATGTTTCTTAAATATATATCTAAATTGGTACACAAATTTTGAATAAATTGCTTTTTCATATTATTTTTTCAAAATGCGTTTGCTCATTTATCAATGCTGATAACTTTTTTATGTAAAATAGTATATTATATACCAAGGTTGTGAAGACAGTCATTATAGCCCTGGCGCCAAGATTATATTCCGAGGTGCGAAGCGCCCTCAAGTGGGCTTTTAATTTTTAATAAAAAAATATTCTAATTTAAAATATTTATTTCAAATAAATTATAAAACAAATGATAGTCTTTTGTTTTGTTGCTATGGAAATAAATTTTGACTGTTTTTGAAGTTGAAGTTTTTGAGCCGTTTAACGAGTTTTTTTGCATTGTTTTAAGCACTTGTTCATCTTAAAATACTAAAATATAAAATTATTCAATAAGCATGTACTTCTTTGCGTTGAAATTACCCAAATTACCTAATAAAATGCGTTTCGTCAAATTAACAAAAGATGGCGCTGTCACTATCTGTCACATTAATTCGAATTTAATAAAAATTTTAAAATTCAATTAATCTGTTAATAAAGCGTTTTTAATAGTTTAAATACAATTAAATAGCATTTCTCCATTTTTCTAAATCATCTTATAACATCATTTTTCTTTAAAATTGTCGCCAAATTATCGAAAAGTATCATTTTGTTCATTATTAACTAGTGGTTAACAATGGAAATATTGTTCACCTCTAGTCTAAAATGAGTCACTTCTGGAGTTTCTAACCTAAGTAAAAATGATAGCCTATATGACTAGTAGTGGAAAAATATATTTTTTTATAAGCAGAATGTGTTTTATTTTTAATATTCCCTAATTATAACATTAAAAAAATAATAAGCCAAAAAAATGTTGGGGTACATTTGGACCCCACTCGGTATTTAATGTAAGTTTTTGACCACGGGTTTATGAAGGTTAACATGAGATATAAGGTATGGGCAAAGAATTCGGAAGAGATTAGAGTAAAAGATTCACAAAATGACACAAAAAAATTGACAACGTGACAATATTTCTGAATAAATAACAGTTAGTCATAATTAGAAATGAAAACAAAATTTTCTTATATCCATTCATGCGCATTAGATTAGAATTAAATATAATCTTTCTATAAAGTCAGACTTCCACAAGCTTTTAATGCACAAATTAAAAATTATAATGATCTTTAAACTTGATAAAAATGAATTTAGAATTTCACATAAATAAAGTGACAATTTAAGGTGGATAATATCTAGTTTGGAAAATATCCGTCTTGGTATCCTTACAATATCTAATTTTAAGTTTTAAAGTTTGCTCTCTGAGTTTTAAACTTATTTTCAAACTACATTAATTAATTTAACACAGTTTACCGCAAGTAGTAAATTACATTTACAAAAATTTTTAATTTTTTTATTGCCTCTTTAAATCCCCCCGAGTTTGCAATAAATCTTTTGTTCCCACTTAGTGAAGCGAATATAAGCCTTCTCCTTTGCTTCGTGAACGGTGTAACACCGCAAGAGGCATAAACACTCATTTTAGTAGAGCAGAGATAAAAGTTAAGTTTATTTTAGCCCGTACCTTCCCTTTCTATGTAACCTTCACGGTAAACGTTCGTCCGTTTCCTAATTAGTGTTTGTTGATCCTCTTTTCTATTGCAGTAATCGCGAAGCACCTGAATGCTTCGTGATGGAACTAGCGCGCCTAATGAAAATGTTTCTTAAATACCAGACATTGGTGGAATATAAAAAAGTTTGAAGCAAAAGTTTTTTAACTGACATTATATTCTTAATTTTTGCTGTGAAAATTCTTTCAGGGCATTGTTTATTTCTTACAAACTTAACACAGAAATTTAACAACATACTTTATTATTGATTACTGAAATTGCTTTAGATAAAAGTATTTTTCAGGTTTTTAAATGCAAGTGATTTCCTGCAAATTCATCCAACCCCTTTGGGTGTAATTAGTAGCTAAATCAGGTTAAATTGAGGGTGCACTTACACATCACTCAATAATTCCGCTTTATCCTTCTATAAATCAAATAAATTGTCCCCAAGTAAATGTTGTCAGTAAGCACCGTTTACCTCTTTTTCACCGTAGTAACATAAATTTGTTTTCGAAAAAATAAAATTCTTAAGAAACATCTCGAAATAAGCAATAAAGAAAACATTTTCTTTCAGTGCCTTTTGAAACAGCGCCAAATGAACTTATATTTCAGGTATTCCCACAATTCTTGTCATTGCCAATCTTCCTATGACTTCAGATTTTCCATATTTTGTTTAAATTAAATTTTTAACTTGGATTCCGTAATATGGTAAATATTGACTTGAATGCAACACATTAAATGCGTAATTGTTTACTATAAAAGTCTGTGTGTTGTCGCTTCTAATAATCTAACCTCCTTTGGTTTTTGGTTCAATTACTTCGCCATTTAATTAATTTGTATAACAAAAAATATGTTGTGGTTAAAAATATAAACAAGGAAGTAGGTACTACACTTTTCTAGCGATTTCTATTTAATAATATTATTGTTTCCATTTTAACTTATAAGATTAATAATTGTAAAATGTCAAATATAGCAACAATTTTAATATTTCATATAAAATTTCTATTTAAGATCGACTACAATATAAAATCATAAACCTTCTCAAAGCTTCTCAAAGCTTCCTATTAATTTTACCAAAAAGTTTTAATTTATTGTAGTCCTAGTTCCTTGACTGTACTGTTCCTGATGCCAAGGTAGAACGAGTACATGGTGAGATCATTAAAAATTGTATGGTTTATTTAGTTATTAATAATAATAAGTTAATTTGTATTTTCTCTTAAGGGGAGTCCATCTCCTGTTATGATTATAGTTAGTATAGTTGAAATATTATTTAAGATTTTTGTTGGCAACGTAATAAAACAACTTTGTTATTTTTGCTTTCGTCGTTGTTCTTAAATTTTCATTTCTATAACATTTCTGTTATGTCAATATGTTTAATATATTAATTTATGGTTTTATATCGTTTTAATCTCTTTAAACAACAAACTACATATTTATGAAGTTTAAACATAACCATAAACTGATTTCAATAATCAGGTCAGGCTTGATTGACTTCCATCTAAGCAGCTAATAACCTACTTTGACTTTATGATCTCGGTTAGCCGAAGACTTGGAGAGAACTGATAAATTCCCTGTAGTTTGAGATTTTAGATTGAGAAATAAGGGCATTTGATCGTTATAATTTATAATACTGCTGTAGAAAATTATGTAGGTATATATTGAAGCATTATTTTCCGACCCTAAACAGTTTCCAAAAAAAATTTTAATGCAAAAACTTGCCGGACTATCTACTTCACATTCCCAGTTTGCCCAGTCGGTTTTATCGGCCACTTGACCTTCTCGAATTTTTAAAAATAATCTCGCAGTTTTAAAAATTCTCTTTTCATTCAAATAATTTAATATTCCTTAATTCTAATGCAATTCTAACATAATAAGTCTCACTCCTAATTTTCGCCAACTTTTATTTTCATAATCTCATAAGATTATTCAAAAATTTACAAGATTTGTCGTAATCCACAAAATTTACGACCTCGCGACTGTGCTGGTCGATCGTCAGACATCTCTCAGAATTCAGAAACGTTCACCTCACCTCGACCATTTCAAACCAGAGGCGTCCCACAAATACCAAAAATTTACAAAATAGTAGGTACTCTGCAAAAACGATAAAACTAAGAATTCGTTTAAAAGTAACATTTCAAGTATTGCTAGACATTTCTATTATTTTATGTCTCTGTTGTAATATTTTCTATTTGTAAATATGATCAAGATATTCAATTCATTAACAATAATATTGCATTAGGTACGATATCATTAAAAATTGAGTCATACGCGAACTTTATATTAATGATGATTTACTAATATTGTAGGTAAAATATGAAATTTATTTTCTTCACCTGAAATAAATTCCAGAAAAATTATTACATGAAAATATTGATAATTTTACTATTACTCATATTTCCATATTATATATTGCGTTAAAAAAACATTGTAAATTGCAAAAGTTTTATCCCATCTTTTAAACTTAAAAAGTTAGATGCCGAGTTTTAATCAAGAGTAGTCACAATTAGCGAAGTTAGTTTGAATTTGTTTTCAGATATTCTAACCGAAAGAGGTTTTTTTTAAATATTTTTCGGTTTTTAAATCGCATCACTTAAGCAAAAACCAGGTGGATCTAGTCTGAATGATCGTATACACTTATTTTTCTTTGATATCATTCAATAGCGTATCTCAATGTTCTGATGTTTAGATTATTCATGCACCCCAGTAAGATGTATTAAGTTACACTTTTCAGAAAAAGTTTCACTTCAAATAAAAACTCTTCACAAAGAAGATTACTTTCGTCAACATAAAACCATTTCGTTGTAATTTATACGGATTATGTATAATGTGAAAATTAAAACTTAATCGGGATATTTTAAACTTAATAAACAAAAACTTGTGGATGTTTTTAAATGTGTTTGCAAGAAAATACGGACAGGGTTGAGTAATGTCCACAAAAATTTTACAATAACCAACTGCTGCTATGTTTTTAAATTAATTTCATTTTAAAATTTAATAATTAGCAGTAATGTAATTATTCCATTACGTTGAACTAAAGGCGGAAAAATCTGACGTCAGAATTGTGCTTAAAAGAGGCAAGTAGTTATTTATTATAGTATTTCATTAACTTGAGATCGTAATAACTTCAAAATAGCGCTTTATTAAAGTTGTTAAGAAACGCCATGAATAATACACTGTCATATTATTATCAATGGCCAGGAACACAAACATAATTTCAATTTATAAACAAACTTTGTGTCAACTTTTAATAATTGGAAACAATATTTTGTCAAAATTCAATTTATAGTATAATTTATTTTGTATATTAAAATGATAATAATATATTATATTAAAATGATATTTTATATTGAAATTAAAATACATTATTTTAACATAATAGTGAACAACGGTGAAAGTTATTTTATGATTCCAAGACGAAGATCTCTCAAATCACCTGTCCATGGTTTGGATTCTCCGTACAACTATAGATCTATAGAGATGAGAGTGAGGTTCCCATGGCATCCATACCAATTGGAGGTTGTAGCATTTCAAATGCTATTGTTATTTTTGCTTGGCATTTTTCCTTAATAAATTTTTGAAATATTTTGTAAAAATATGATTAGCCTGATATGCAAGTCCAAACGCAAGCGCTATAATTTCCAAAATGTATCAAGGTTGAGTCTTGCGCTTATCATTATAGTAGATGTAAGAATCATTTTTCGTTCTAGTATGTAATGCTTAAGCCACAAACAGTTTTGTTTATGAAGTATATTTTCAAAACTTCAGTTTTAAGTTTGTGGATAAGCTTTATATATTTTCTATCATGAAGGAGGTTTGAATTTGATAATTATGTCGTCCAATTTTGGTTTCCAACTTTTGATTATGTATTTCTTTTAACTACTGACTCTCTGATTCAATGATGACTTTTTTTCAAAGTTTATCTACTCCTTTCTAGAATCGTATATTTGTTTTGACGCAGCTGTTGAGGATATCACCACCGACGACGTGGAATGGATGGATGACGTGGAAAACCATTAATATTATGTTTTGTATTTGCGCATTTAAGAGATTAGCTTCCCTCAATAATTTACATCCACATTAAGATGCTACCGTTCGCAGGTGAATTGATTCTTGTTTAATTGTGTGCAGTTTTTATTATTTTTAGCTTTACATTTGAAACTCAGCTTGAACGATAAACCATTAATATAGCAGAAGTTCTAAAATAATTAAGATTTTGAATCTAACGGATTGTGGTGGGGTAAGTTGAAAGGAAATTACTGTATTTCTTATATAAATTTTACTTGATGACATTTCTTGCAAATGCTTAATTTGTAGTAATTCTTTACCAACATTTTATGTCTGTATTGGGAAGGCTCCTGGAAGCCCGAATTAGTTTCTTGTTGGTTGTCTTCACGTGGCAATTAATCTGTACTTTGTTAGTTTATTTTGATTTGATTGTCCCAGAGTATCCATTCAAGTTATCCTAGATTTTACTTGATTTGTGGTGTATTTTGTGTTTCTTCTGCACTGGAGTTTTGTACTTTAGCACAAATAGAACCTGCGTACATTTACCGGTAAATATGTATAATATCTTATGATTCACTTTTACCCTAATATAAAATATTATACTAAAATTACTAAGGAAGTTTTAGAAGTAAAGATACTCACTTATATAAACCCATTCTCATTATAATACTTATTAACTATATTGACGTAGTAATTACCACTTAGCGGAAATCAGATTAAGGCTCTTCCTGTAAGTCCTTGTGTTATTAATTTCGTATTACCGTGAACAACTATTTTAAGTCTTCTCTACAGCATTAGGTACATGCTTTTACGCATAATTCGTGACATGAATTCTCGCCGTTTATTTTTGAACAAACAAACTAACAAAGGTACGACAAACAGTTAATTTATCTTATTTTAACCAAAAAAAACTAGACCAATTTAAGAATATTGCCAAATAACGTATATCCCTTTTCCTGTTTCGGTAGTTTACCTTAGTACCTTAGGATTTTGGACTTTTACTTTAATTATTTATGTTCTTCTGTCGTGATAATGAGAATTTCCAGCGACCATCATCAAAAGGACCCCGTGGCCTGGATCACCTATAGTTATCTATTACTAACTTAGCTAGGCAACTTAAAAAAATAGCAATTCATTTATTATTATTATTATTATTAACATATTTACAAAAACTACTACAGCACCATTAGGCTTTTCTAATAATTAATTTCAAAATCTCAGCTAATATTACCACTTTCAATATAGATGTCAATATTATAAATTAAATCAAATATTATAACCAAATTACAATTTCTGATTAGCATGAGGTATACAAAGTATAGTAACTTTCCATTTTTAATCAAATAATAGCCAAGGGAAATGTACTTGCAGATGACCGCATGTAAGTTTTTAGTAGTTTAATTCATTCGGAGACCAATGTACGCTTGAACGAACAGGTTGAAACTTTACCATGTTTATGCTTCCAAAAATAAATGACTTTAATTTTCCACAAACTTTATACTTAAGATTAAAATCTCACGGACCTTATCCACGAAGTCTTGCTTACCCGTAATGGCCCTTAGCAATTAAAAATTAGATGTTTAAATGAACGCTGATATTATATTAGAAAATATAATTTGCATGTGAAATGTTTCCAAAATTTTATTATCAACCGCCTGAGCAGTTGGCAATACTTTGCACGTCCACGCTCTAATACTAAAAGAGCTCGTGTAAACTTCTTACATTTCACTATCAACAAGGCATTTAAACATCAGGATCTAAAGGATTGGAGTATTTTTGGAAAATTGGTAAGTAAAATTGTAATTTCATTTAACCAATACGGGTCTGACGATACCAATGTCACGTATAAAAACGTGGCTAAGGTTAAAACAATTGTAATTCGTTAAGGAGTTTTTTTGATTTTATAATTTTTTTTGCTAGTTTTTTGAATATACGTCGTATCCTAATGACGGCCCTGGTTTTTTGGTGCTTTTGTGTTAATGGATTGTAAGAAGTAAATTTAAAATCTATTTGTTGGATTATTCTAGATCTTTTCTCAACTATAATTTGTTTTATATAATTTGCATGTCTTAATTGATTTCCTTCTCGATTTTCTCAGTAGTTGATATTATACATTTTTACTTGTAATTATTATTTAATTACCACTACAAACTTTAAAGATTATTACGTTATTTAACTAATTATCTTAATTGTGAAGTTAATAAAAAAATATTGATTAGAAAATCGGAAAATATTATTGAACTGAAACTTACATACTAGATAACATTATAATTAAGTAACGTTTCCAATTTCTGCTGGAAAATCGACCATATTGGTGCATTCTGTTTACACGACGTGTCCTCTAGCTAGGTCTAAGGCGTGGAGAGTGGGGACCGACGCGACGCTCAAAGAGACGTTGTTTACCTCAAGAGTCCGGGACCGCTTCATGACTTGTTTTCAAGAAAATTATAAGAAAATGCCTCATACTTTGTTTTTAAATTGCAAATTTTAAAAAAATCGTTCAAGCTTCACTTAATGAATTAAAACGTTCGGAACCGTGAAAAAGCTTTCATTCTCCATGCGGATTATTGCTTCACTTGAGACAATGATTACCTCACCAAGACCGGATCCAACACGCCTCAAGTGTTACTTCCAAAAGTTTGAGAATAAAATGCGCCATATTTTATTTTAAAAGTGCACTTATTATGTTATGGGGACCGACGCAGCAGTGTTAGTTGTACCTACAACAACGTACAGTAAGTTAACATCGAGAAAATTTCACTGTTTATGGGTATTTTTGGCTTAAATTTGCCGAACAAAAAGAGAGATTCATATGCTTCCCAGTAGCACACTTTGCCGAGTTGGACGACCCTAGGGAATATTTTTAATTGGTATAGCGTTTACACCTTACATCTCGTGCTCTACGTTCCGCTCCGTCCCGCTCCGCTGCGCTTCGAGCACTCCCAGCCGTTTTGACAAGGCAACCACTTCCGATCTTTATTTCCAATCCGAAATTTGCAACATTACCGTGAATTTTACATGTCTTACTAGCAGGTGCTACTGAATTACAACTAGCCTGTGTATATGCACTATAGCAGAATAGTTTCGCCTCCTTGTAAGTCGGGAGCCAATGAAGTGTTGTATATCGTCACAACCCCTCCCAACATGTAAAATTTAAGTTTTTTTTTGAAAATGTAAGCCCTATATGCAATGGTCCACAGATTTTTTGTTTTATAATTGGTTTTTGGACCGTGTTCTATGATTCTTTACTTAGAAAACTTTTAAAATCGGAGTCCTGCATTCCAAACTATCACCTCTTTTGATAAAATTGCAAACTTTAACTTTCTGGGATCAAGAAGACAAACTCTTTTGATTGGTGATAGATAGATTCATCTAAAGCGACTTACTAAATTATTAGTTAGCGAGATGAGACAAACTTACCGAAATTGCTTTGTGGGAAATAAACTAGAGAATAGTCTTAAATAATCAGGAACTTGGAACTATATCCGGCTCGAGTTGCCTTACTACAACCTCACTCGGACGAAATAAAATCTTTATAATAAAAAAAGGAGCAATTTTAAGTTATTTAAATAACATATTGCCTATTATTACATCTTAAGCTGGGGACTGACTTGTAACTGAACGTTAGAGCATTCGATAGTCAGAGCAGTATAAACTATATATAAACGAACGCGAAGGAGCGAGAGCGGACTATGTTACATTACAACGTTCAGTTACAAGTCAGTCCCCAGCTTTAGATTTGTCGAAACGTTACAAAAACTAATCTTTAAAATATAGGTATTAAACTTTTGCAATTTTACGAAATCTTGTATTCCCAATGAATATTTAAATGTAAGTCTTGAAGCAAATACAAAACTAATTTATAAACTTTAAATCGATTTCAATGCAAAATATTAATATTAAATTCAAGGAGAAGTAGGCTTTAATTGGAATTAATTGAAAATTTACTGCAATCTAGGTATAACATGTAAATAATATACTAAATAGTAAAATAACTTCTATGCAATTGAAAATTGAACTATAGTTCAATTTAGCCATTATACCATTTTTGCTACTAACATTGTTACAAGATTATTTGCATGGTTCGGAATTATAAGTAACTTAGAATTGGGTAAAAATCGGTAGGTAATTATTATTATTTTTTTATTTTAACCAGTGGATAATTAATTGATCCAGGATAATAATCGCGAATTAGGTTGAGACTAATGCCGTCAAATGAGTTAATAAAATAAATAAATAAATAATAAAAATAAATAAATACGTGTAGTAACAATTATTAGCATCCAAACATAATTTTAAAATTTAAAATATTATAACATTTATGTACCGTCTGTAAGCCGCTTAAGAGAGAACAGCGAATAAACCGGGTTTTCCAATTTCATGTTAAAACTTGACACTTTATTAATGCATCTCTGATAATAAATCTCTCGTTCTTTTATATACGAATATTTTAATAATAAACTATCTTTCTACACCCAAATTCCAGCTCTTCTCGTAAATTAAGTAATCTTATCTTAGTCTTATTTTAGAATTATCAAGATTTAGTCAAATCATAGTATTTGCTTGCAAAATAATGCAATAAAAGAGTTTTGTACCTTCTAGTTCAGAAATCTTTTATTTCCTCCAATAATTATGCTGGAATATAAAAGATATTGATTATTATATTTTGAAACGATATTTATAGCAAAGATATTGACTTGGTCAAATGTTATTGCGGGAAGATTTAAAGTAAACATTTTATTATGCGCATTTTTAATATTGGAATATTAATTTAGGAAATCATGTTCATTTGGGGAAAGTGCGTTTTCGGGGGAAGTGCATACTTTGATCATAATTTGTATCTCTGAACACTACAAAGCATTTCACTCAACAAGTAAAAGTTCTTTAATTTTAATGCGCTTTGTTCTTACATCGTCGTTCTTACTTAGTAATGCTTTTAGGTTTTTATTTTTTAAAATCTGGAATATTTTTAAAATATAAAAATTTTGTTTGATAAGAAGTCTTCGCCTGACCTATTTGCACCTATTCCTATGTTACAATGCATTTAGATTTAAAAAAAAATGTTCTTTATGCTATGCGTATATAAAAAATATATTTTTGAGTTATTAACTCGTGAAAATTATTGAATGAATTGTTTTAAATGAAATACAAGTTATCAGATACGAAATTAATTATTAAATAATGTATTAGTTATTAATTACTAAATAAATGTATAGCGAAACATTTGTCATAGTTTATACTATGACAAATGTTTCTCTCTTATTTGTGCTCCTCAGATAGATATAGTATAAAATTAAATTAAAAAACCAAGCATCTATATATTAATTCGTGGTGCACCGATAATTAATTTACCGCACCGTATAGTTCTGGAAATATTGATTTATTGGTAAGGAAGGTGGTTCGTTCAGCTATGAAAACGCTTATAATATAGGGTGTTTTTTTAGCTGCATGAGAACTTTCAATAGGGATAATAATTGAACCAAGATTGCTATGGAAACAGTTTTTTGACATTTGTGTTTAGCAAGGTTTGGCATTTGATAATGCATAGATTGACCAATAAACAACGCTACCAAATTGGGCTCACAACCAATTGGAAGTGGATCCATTTTTTTACCGTAAAATTTTGTTCAGTGACGAGGCACATTTCTGGTTAAATGGGTATGTGAACAAACAAAATTGCCGTATATGGAGTGAAACCAATCCGGGACATTATCTTGAGACTCCATTGCATCCATTAAAATTGACTGTTTGGTGTGGAATACACGCCAACGGCATCATTGGTCCATATGTCTTTCGAAATGAGGAAGGAGCTACCGTTACGGTGAATGGTGTGAGATATCGACACATGCTCAATACATTTTTGTTTCCAAAACTTCAAGAGCTAAACATTGACAACTTATGGTTCCAACAGGATGGTGCTACGTGCCACACAGCCAACGAAACCATCAATTTATTGAAAGGACAATTTGGTGACAACATTATTTCAAAACGTGGTCCTATCAATTGGCCTCCAAGATCGTGTGATTTGACACCTCCAGATTATTTTCTGTGGGGGTATGTTAAATCCATGGTTTATGCTAACAAACCAACAACTCTAGAAGCATTGGAGGCTAATATTCAGCAAGCCATATATGAAATAAAGCCAGAAATATTGGAAAAAGTGGTCAAAAATTGGACTGAACGGATGCGCTTCATAACCATTGGTCGTGGTGGTCACATGCCGGAAGTCATGTTCAAATCATAAATGCCTTTAACTGTACTTTCATAAAAAACTTATAACCAAAACATTCCGTCAGGTTTTTAATGTTTTATTTCATTTTGAAGTTCTCATGCAGCTAAAAAAACACCCTATACTACAGAAACGTACATTTCGATGACATTATAACTAACCCATGCAATAACACTAAATTATTTTGATCACATATTTATTAGCTTATTCATTTCATTGCATTCATGAAAGAAATATATTATAAACAGGTTTACGTTAACTTTACTCAAAATGGTTCTCCCATCTTCCTAAAATAATATGTTGGTCGTGTGATCCATTTTAAAAGATGCATACAATACAAAAAATACTTCGCCGGGTATGTTCTCAGATTGAAAATACATGGAAGCAGCTAAATCATAAATTCTAGTTACCTTAACGAATGATCGGTTTCAATTTTATACTACTCCTCAGATTGATATTGCGGTGTAATAAAATATAACCCTTCCCTTTGTAGTTATCCGAAAAATCATTGAAATATAACCTCATCTGCAATGTACATTAACAAAATTTTTGATCTTCCAATTGGTCACTTTTAGAGGTTAGCAATTAATATTTTAACTTATGAAATTCAAAATTTAAGATAGCTTAAATTAATTTTAACCTTTCTGAGTGGTAAATAAAAAATAGGTGACTTCATTTCGATTTAATTACATTTGAAATTATATAATTGCACTATAAAATAATGCAAATTGGAAACAACATTGTAATATTTGTGTTTATATTATAACTTATAATTGCCAAGTTGCAATTTTGCTAAATCAAATTATAAATGTGAACACAAATAATTCAACACACACAACTTCGAATGATTGGATCAAAATGTATAATATAAGTATATTTAATTGGAAAAATGTAAAATTCGCTTAGATTTACTTTTGGAACTACGAACGTACGAACAAATAATAAAAATGAAATGGAGAATTTGTCATTCAAAATTCAAAAATTATAATATTTAATGACTGACATAATAATTCTCTGTTTTTTGTTAAAAACCTAAATGTAGTAAAAACTAGAATTTACATTTGTAATAATTTACTTCAGTAAAAACTACTTTACTAGATTAAACTATTTTAATGATTGCGTTTAGTTAACACTAGGTTTAACTTGTAAATTTAAGTTTTTTAAATAACAGCCAGTAGTATAAAAATTAAAGTGCTTTCGTTCATAAAATTATAAAGTTCCTTTTTTAAAAAAAGAAAAACATATCTGTTTTGTGTGAAATTATGTCTGTAGTACTAAGTTAATAGGTAGAATTATTATATTATTATGCTTTAATATTTTTAATTAAATTATTGATATTTTCCGGTCATTGCCTTGCAGCTAACGCAGTTGGATGCGAACGCGGGGTACCGGGTTCAAACCTGGGGAGAGTCAAACTTTCTTATGACCAAGTCTCCGTGCTTCGGAGGGCACGTTAAGCCGGCGGTCCCCCTGAGTTGACGAATTGCCACCGTTAACAAAAAACAGGGCTACAGGCACATCTGAATGCTAGCCTAGCAAGCTGCTACCGGATGTAAAACAACTATAGTCCAAAATCCATCTGCGGACTACTCACCAACCCGTCTGGCCAGCGTGGTGAGTTATGGCCAGATCCTCCATAATATGGAGAGGCTTATGTCCAGCAGTGGACGGAAAAAAGGCTGATGAAGAAGAAGATTGATATTTCAAAAATTAACGTTTCAGCCATTTACACCAGATTAATGATTATTCAGATTTAAACATTTTTCGAGTTAATTGAAAGTAATAAAAATCTCGTATAATTTTCAGGTTGCTGCTATTGTTTGTGACCCTTTATTAAGTTGAATTAAATCAAAAAATGTTAAAATTTGAATTATTAGTATAAATTTTGCCGGTTAAAAAGCTTTTAAATAATAAAAATAATATATAATTGGGAACATTTTCTGCATTAGGATGAAAACGGATACAACCCATAAAATCTAGAAAGAGAATTTAGAATGCTGCTTAAAGAATTTACTAATATAGGGCTATGTAGATAGAAGATCATGGTGGCCTATTGTCCATTAATTTCTTGAAATCTTCTATCATCCAAACATTTCAAGACATAACTATCATTATAATGAGTAAATCATTTTTTAGTGTACGTACACGACAGTAGAAGCAGTTTTTATGCTCGACCAGCTTCGATATTTGCATCAAAATGTCTGTCTGGTTGCATACTTCGCTGATGTTTGATTAAATTAATAAATACTGGAGGAATATGACGCTGGTTAGTCTGCGCATAAAACCTGCATTCAGTGATATTTTGTGTTAGTTTAAAAACTAACGCATACCTTAACATACAGAACATTTCTTTAGTTCCCATGCACTCCTGTATGGATAGATTACAGTAAAATTAAAATATCGTGTCTTTAAGCTATAGAGCAAATGAATGATTTTCAACCTTAAATTTATCTTTATAAATTTTAGAGATTTGCATGTAAAAACCAAATTTAGTTTCCACTATGTTTACATAATATATTATTATACATAATATTAATAATAAACTATTACGTGTTAATTTCACACTACGCCCTTTTTCCCTCAATCACGTAATAAAGGTTTCGACACTTTAGGAAGGCACTCAGCTAACTCAGTGGTTTTCGGCGCAGATTCTTTGCTTACTAAAATTACGGGAAAAAGTGTTATGGCGTAATGTCGCTAATACTATGTACAATGCTCGACTGATAACCCGATGTTATGGGGTTACTAATGGCGCCACTCTGTTAATTTTAATTCCGGCCCGCTCCTGATTTTAATTGCCTGGATCGGTAAACGATGCAACAGAGAACACGGTTTATCCCCCTTATCCACGCGCGGCTGAGGTCATGGAATTAATAGTTTTTGTATGTAATGAATAAAAATTGCTTAGTGAAAATATTGGATGTAACTTATCAAGGGACGATGGACTATCGGAAATCTATTGAGTCTCACAATATGGAATATCCTGTAAAATAAATCTCGTAACACAGTTACGCAACAACAATAAAAACAAATGAAAAACTGTAAAACAAATATATAATAATAATAGAATTTCAAAATACAGACTTACTTACATCCAATGCCGAAAGCATTTATTGATCTTAATAATAAAAACCTATCAAAATTATTCGAGCTCGATCCAAAACTAAATTTTCTTAATACTAATAAAATAATGATTTTGACAATAATAATTTAAATGATTTGAGTAACTGACTGATTAATCTTTATACTCGTAAATATTGATATGATTTATGTTATCAATGCTTATCATTTATTAAATTAAAATTCCATAATTTCAATAAAATACCAAATGTACTAGAGTTAATAACTAAATTTATGACGATTTGGATTACAACCCTATTCTTTAATTTCTGAACTTAAAGCAAAGATTTCGTCAGCTACTCGCATCCATATATTTCTAATGAAATATATGTAACGAAATTAGTACAAAACTTGAATAAAATTAGGCAAACTTTATAATAACCTAACAACAATTAAATAAACTTCGCACCGATTCTTGAAAATTATGCGTTTTAATAATAACAAATTAACACTTACTATTGATGATTACAGGTGTCTTACACAATGATTCACTCGTTGTTGATATTCCTTGACTGCAATAGATTTGATAGTGTCGATCCTTGATTTGATTGATGAAACGGCTCCTTGGCCACAAAAGATGTTAAATACGGTGTTTGAACTTTATGATGGTTTCACAAGAATTATTAATTTAAATGTGTATAGTATGAATGAACTCCCAACTTTATAACTTTATAAAAAAATACGCGCCTCTTCGCACAATAATGTTCATTCTTTTTGGATTATTTTTATAACCAAGTTAATCACTACGGTGATTTTACGTCGTTGAAATTATAATATTACGCACGTAATTATGTGGATTCCTAATGAACTTTAGGTCAGAACTTTGATAAACCGAAGGACTTAAAAGTATCTGAAATCAAGGTACGCTTTACTTGCACCCCTGGGCCACGACGATGTTTCAGAATTAAACATTTAATTCACCTTAATCAATATAATCCCGCTAATTCGCGTTAAAATTGCATCGAGAACTAATTTTCTAATTATTCTTGATGACTGAAACTTAATAACTTCGATTCTTCCAGACGCTAAATGTTCTTAATAAATATAATTAACGATCGGCTTTATACACTTTTAAAATAAAACGTGATAAGTTCACTTGTTTATTAACGAAATTCACTACTTTAACACATAAAATAATGTCTTTATTCACTAACAATTCCTAATATTACTTTTGATTCGACTACCGATTTAGATGTTCTTGGTGTATTCAATACTTATAAAATAATTTTTATAAGTACTGACCGTCGAATCTTTAACTATTTTTGACTCGAAAACTTAGATGGTAAACGTTTCACAAAATGATCTCTCAAGTTAGGTGGATTTATAAGACTTCACGTCTTATTTGAGCAGAATCACTTTGCCGAGTGAGTCGATCTGCCTGTTCCCTTCTACTCGTTAACATAAATTTCCTAATTTTTAGGAAGGGTCCCATCCAATGAGAAGTCTCATTTTGGGTTTCCATCTTCCTTTTTTTCTAATCACTCCCCCAATTTTTATGATTTCTTAAAACCTATTAGTAAGTTTGTGAATAATAGATATACGTGCTTTTTGGTAATTTTAAACGCGACATTATGACGTGCGGTACTTTTTGGTAAACCGTTCACACGCACTTGTGCCCGACCCGATGACTTAACTCACAGCCACTTCTTTGTTCTCTTCTCTGAAAAAGCCATAAAACTCGAGACCGGCTTAACTAAATAATATTAGTTTTCCCAAAACTAGGCCTTTCCTGTGCTATAATTGCTTTTTGGGTCTCGTTTTATTATTTGCAGCTGTACTTGACTAAAAATATCATTTTACTTTTGACCATGATGTTGACATTTAATTTAGTAATCTCATAAAATCTAGTATTTATTATTTAACGGAAAAATACTCATGTCTCGATGAATAACCACTCTATTTGATAAATACGAGGTACAACTACGAAATTTTTGTACAAACCCGATTTAAAAACATATTATTCTAGACTAAAATTGCCTTTAGTCGGCGTATGTAAAAATCACGTCACAAAACAAAGTACAATTATTACATGAAAAACACATTCCCATCAGTTTATCTTGGATTCGATTAATTATTGCTCGTAAAGCACAAATTACTAAGTACAAACTTAGCAATAAAATGAACTCGTTACGTATAAAATAAAATTAGAACTTAGGTTACAAAATTACCTACAAGTAACCTATAGGTTACTTAAACCCATCTGCAATAAGTTTACCGCTATTTAAACCATTACATTATATTAATGCATTGGATATATATCATTATTCGAATAGTTCGAGAAACATAATTATACACCACTTATAACTTGGCTCTTATGGCCACGAGCAAACTTTCGAAGTTCATTAAAAAGAAAGCAAAACTACGACGAGATAGTTTCGTTTTATGGTATTGTATTGGTCAAAAACTATTGCCAGATTACTGAACTGACAATCAATCAATATTTTACTTACCACGCCAGACACCCAACTATAGTATAATATTATAAAGTTTTCAGAATTCGTTTTACTTTACAACTTTTCAACGTAAAGCTGCTACCAGACGATCCGTATACAGGGTGTCCCCGCACTCACTTTACATAACTTAGGTGGTGATAGAGGACACTTTTCTAAGAACAATATTTAACAAAAAATTTTTTCTAAATTCAAACCCTCGAGAGTTAGGCCTATTTAAAGCATTTTTTTTAATTTCCACCTTCACGTGGCCATAGCGCCGAAAATATTGATTTTGCGGTAAAAATGGTTTAGTACTTTTTTAAAGAGAGTGAAATAATCTACAAACTAGATTTAACCCTTTTATTATCTAAAATCAACGGCTTTTGAGTTATGAATTAAAGTAAGTTAAAAAATGTCGAAAAATTTTAGCTTTCTTTATTTTTGTTTTTTTTCAAAACCCTGTATCTTTTAAACGAAAGATTTTACAAAAGATCTGACGCCCCATTCCGGATAGGAAATTTAACGGACTACAACTTTTATCTAGTAAAAATTTTGGAGAAACCAATCCATTTCACAGAAAATCAGAAAATAACAAACAAGGCAGCTACAAAACATAAAATTTAATTCACAAAATTTTTATTTTTTTTGAAAAATTATTTTATTAATTAATTTTAAATTATTACATTAATAAAGTAATTGTTGAAAATGACCATCCTCATTTTCAATACACAGTTGTGATTGTTTTAAAAGATGTTTGTCGAAACAAATCGAAAAAAGGCTATTTTTCGACACTTTTAATCGCAGAAATTCGAATTTTTGACACTTTTCACATTCACGGATTGACCAAAATTGGCCTCGTGATCGACCGGTCAATCCCTCGACCTTGTTGACCACCCCTGCTATAATGGATTTTAAAAAAAAAGAAAATTTTATAAATAATACTATAAAGCATATTTTAAAACGAGCACGACTGTGTATTAAAAATTAGGGTGGTCATTTTCAACATTTACTTAAATAAACTAATAGTTTCAAACAAAATAAAAATTTTGTGAATTAAATTTTATGTTTTGTAGCTGTCTCGTTTGTTATTTTCTGATTTTCTGTGAAATGGATTGGTTTCTCCAAAATTTTTACTAGATAAAAGTTGTAGTCGGTTAAATTTCCTATCCGGAATGGGGCGTCAGATTTTTTGTAAAATGTTTCGTTTAAAAGATACAGGGTCTTGAAAAAAACCAGAAAAAAAGAATGCTCAAATTTTTCGACATTTTTTAACTTACTTTAATTCATAACTCGAAAGCCGTTGATTTTAGGCAAGAAAAGGTTTGAATCTAGTTTGTAGATTATTTCACGCTCTTTAAAAAATCACTAAACCATTTTTACTGAAAAATCAATACTTTCGGGGCTATGGCCACGTGAAGGTGGAAATTTAAAAAAATGCTTTAAAGAGGCCTAACTTTCGAGGGTTTGAATTTAGAAAAAAATTTTTGTTAAAAATTGTTCTTAGAAAAGTATCCTCTATCACAAACTAAGTTATGTAAAGTGAGTGTGGGGACACCCTGTATATAGGGCTAATGTTCGAGATCAAAATATATTCGTCCAATGTTCGTTTAATGATGTGTAATGAACTTTCACATTACGAACATTCGACATTGGTCGAGAACTTTTATACGAGAGGTATACGAGAACTTTTTGACTATTACAATAATAAATGATTTTAATAAATAGGTAAATAATAAATGTCTTTTATTTTGTTTTAGATTTAGCAGCTTTTGGAGTAAAGATTATTCGAATAGTGCACTTCAAGAAGGCAAAATTATCGTTCTTCTGAAACTTTTAAGTTAAACCCAGCCCTTGGCGACTAGACTTGCCGGCAATTCAATCAATCAAGGGCTTTTCCATTCCTGTCGGAATATTGCCACTTCTATTGAAGTCTTTACAATCCATTTCACGAGGTGGATTAATCCTCTTTGCTACTCTTTTTACTACAACTTTTCACCACAGCATAAGGATGTCCACCGGAAGGCCGGGCTAAGAAATTCTGCGAAGTCCGCGACTTTAAACCAGAATTTCCGCTCCATAACTCAACCAGCGATCACATCATTCCACACCGTGGTCTTGCCGGCAATTACGCATTGTAAATTCTAATCCTAACATTACATGCTAGGAGGTACGAGCGGCGAAAGCGGCCTGTAATAATTATTAAGACGTATTTTAAATGTTGTGTTATCAAGATTTAAACAGTTCAATATCACAAAGGTGGTAATAAGAAAATTTTAATATTAAAAAATTTAATTTAATAGATATCTACGTGCTTTCAGTAGCTCTATTCTAATTTAATTTTTAATATTAAAATTTTCTTATACTACTACCTTATACAGATTATTCACAAGTATCAGACTGTTTTGTATGATGTTTCACAAATCTTTGACAAGGTTTTGATGATGAAAACTGTTATAACTTTGTAATAATTTATTTATCGAATAAAAAGCGTTCTTAAATTTAGATTGTAATACACAAAATCAATGTATAATATTACATTAATAATGAGGATATTTTTAAATTTTGAATAATAAATGAAAATAATAAAGAAAACGTATTTAATTTCAGGCTGTATTCAAGGATGACGATCTCCAATAATTAAATATTAATAAAGCGAATCTACGCCATTTCAATATGCTTTAAGAAATTCAAAAGAAATGTATCTAAGAACTTCCAAAAAGTATACAAACTTGTAAATTAATTGGTAGTATATTTTAAATTATGACGAAAGGTATATCCATGCCTGAAAGCTCGATAAAAGTATTGTCGTGAAACACGGCTCAATCAAACCCCCAAGTAATGCTACCGGGAATAAAATCTCGCCTAATGTGCACACTCGAACAAGTGAATCCCAGCTAGCTTTACGTCGGTTCACAAAGTTAAGGCCGCAGTATCTGCAAGTTGTAGGTATCGGCGAGATAAGATCAATTAAAGAGTGCAAAGAGTCAAGTGGTGATTTATTTGAATTAATTTGATATAAGACTGGAGCAAATCGAGACAAAATAGACACAATTGTCAAAGAGAATGTAAATTTGTGTACTTGTGTACACAGTATAAACTGGATGGTATTATTTAAAAGCAAACAATATTCTATACCTCCAATTAACACTGTGTAAATGTTTAATGTGTAATAAAATAATATAAAATCAAAAATGTTCACAAATATAAAATTCAGTACCTTTTTCATTAAATTCTTGGTAAGACACAAATCTTTGAATCACCTTGTATCTCGTAGTCTGGATTATTGTGGTAGGGTGGTAGGCAAACAATACGGCAATGTGGCTTCCGGCTGGAACGCACATGTAGTATTCAGCTCCCGTATTTTGCTCAAATCTTCTTTATTCGCAAGAAAACAGTGAAAGTGGTATGTGATATCTTCTCAAATGCTATTCAAATCTCGAAAATCGATTTAAATGGAATTGCACGGCTTCTGTGTCGTACAACAAAAATGTGGACATGTGTTGAGAAACTTAACCTCCAAATTTTAATCGTGGTTAAAAACATCCAATTTCTTAAGCATCAAAAAAATCGGTAAATAGGATAAATCTTGATTTATCTAACACAGCATTCATGAAATAATCAATTTTCAGGATATTTTAGACGCGATGGCATCCAAAACGTGAATTTTATAACCAAATCGAAAAACGTGTTCGATTCACAAAATAGTGTAAAAACCTCAGTTTTACACAGTAAAATATTCAACAAACTCACTTGTTCTATTAATCGCCAATATAATAGCTTTTGTGGCAACAAAAGCTTGCAGGAAGGTTTTCTTTGTAAAATCGCGAAGATGTTCGCAATTTACAAACGTCTCTCTTCACTCTCGGCACAAGACAACCAACTCGCCGCAATTCTTGCTCAAAAGTCGCTATTACCATCCAAATAACAATAAAATATAGCAACAACAAATGTTAGTATGCACAAACTTTTTGCCGCCTTAATTCAAAAATTCACTTTTCAGAACAGAACACAAATTCGCACCAAGTTACAAATACAAAAAATCAAGTTTGTTTGTTTTATGTGTCATGGGTTACAAAATATCTCTTTTGTGTCGTCAACTTGCATCCAGCTTTGATGTCTTCAATTCGACACAATTAATTTAAAGCAAAATTCAACAGGCTAAAATCCACCGACCTTTTGCACACTTCAACTTTGCCCCGCTGTTTCAAAAATTGCATCGTGCGTAAATCGTATAATCATTTGCAAACAGGTAAAATTTTTTAAACATCAAAAAACCAACAAGATGAACCCACTCAAATGCTAAACTGGTAACTTACTTCGTTCTCGTTTCACTAGCTTGACTCTGTTATTCTTTCCTAATTTAAATAATCAACTAAACAATCTAAAAATTAAAAACCCATCTTATTTAACCTAAATCGTTCATTTGAAACTGACAAAATCGTCATATAAAATAAAATTTTTTTTTTTTAATAAAAACTTTCCATTTTCTATAATCCAAGAATGCAGATTAAAAACAGGGCCGGATTTAGACAGATTCCTTCGTTAACTTAAAATTTTAACTATAAAATTTTCACGTGGACTTCCTTAAACATGTTGTTCCAACTGATAAGTTGTGGTTTGCCTATGATTTGCGTCGCAACCATGCAAATATCCTACACTTCTTAAAAAATTAATGCTCAAGTCATAACCATCTAATTTACAAAATGACTTGCAATAATAAAAGCAAAACTAAAATCCCCTTATACTAGTAAATTTAACAAAACTAACCCCTTCCTTAACATTAACTTATCTCTAATCTTCATCAGGGCTTAAATCAAATTCGTCTACCAACTCTCCATCAAGAAATTTTCTATCTTCGTATGAATAAATAGAGTCGAGATGAAATTTCCCACGCATTCGATTCGAATTGGGATATTTCAACGTGTACGAATTCTCATTTTTCTCTACAACAATGTAAGGACCCTCAAATGGAAGTTGAAGCTTTTGGCAACGATCCTTGGATCTCAAACCAACTCGTAAGCTTCGAATAATCACAAGATCCCCAAGTGCAAAGCTACACTTTTTCTTAATCTTACTATTTACACCCTGTAAGTATCTATCACTCCTTTTTTTAAGGCGTTCCCTAACTTTAATTAAATGTTCTCTGTAGTTAATCTCGTGATCAACAATCCAGGGTCTATCAGGCTGTTTCCCGAACATGACGAATACAGGAGTCAATTCCGTTACAGTGCTAGGGGTTTCATTGATGAATCGCTCCACCAGAGGAATGTATTGGGACCATGAAGTTTGATCTTGGAAAGTCAACAAACGAAGAAACTTGATCGTTTCCTGCACATATCGTTCACTCATGTTCCCTTGAGGATGTCTAACAGAACAAAAAGCCACCTTGATCCCCTTATTGTGCCAGTGCGTTTTAAACTTTAAACTTTGGAAGTACCTAGCGTTGTCAACCAGAATGGTTTGAGGCGTGATAACATCTTTACAAAACTTTTCCAAACATTGGATAGTGACATCAGTAGTGCAAGTTTGTGTAGGGTACAACTTTATGAATTTTGAAAAAGCATCAACAATTACCAAGACGTTTTTGTAATCTGCCCCGCTGGGTATCAGATTTCCTATATAATCTAATGCTATAAGTTCTCCAGGTTCTGAGGTTTGCACGCTTTTATAATAATTTTGGTTATGAAAATTTTTGTACTTCCCTAAAGCACACAAGTTGCAAAGATTTATTGTTCTCTTGATGATTTTGAGGTCTTTTTTGCAAAAGTAATTCTCCCTGAAAATTAACCACACCTTTCTAATGCCAATATGTCCGTATTTCAAATGCAAATGTTCACAAATTTGAATGGTAGCAGTTTCGTTTACCACATGTAGTTCTAATCCCCTTAGCAATTTTACGATAAATCCATTAATGATTTTAAATGACTTTAAAATTTTTGCATCCTTTTTATTTATTTTATCTCTAAGTTCGGCAAAACATTCATCCCCTTGTACATTTCTAACGTAATCATTCGTGTGCGGAACCTCGTTAGTGTGAAAACGGTTTAAAGCGATCAAAACATTTTTAGCACAATCTCCTAAGTCTTTTCTGCTTAAAGCATCAGCCACTACATTACTTTTCCCCTTGATATGAGTGATGTCAAAATCAAACTCTTGAATCAACAAAGCCCATCGATAGATACGGTTATTCGTGAATTTAGTTCGCATTAAAAAAGTGAGAGCAGAATGATCGGTCTGAATCTCGAATTTATTCCCTATTAAGTAAAATTTCAATTTTAACAACGAGTACACAATTGCAAGCATTTCTTTCTCGGTAGTAGAATATCTAATTTCAGGCCCCCTTAATGTTCTCGATACGAATGATATTGGCACCTCTAAATCGTCTTTAAATTGTATCAAAGCCCCTGCAATAGCTTTATCGCTTGCATCTGTGCGCAGAATAAATTTGCTTTTGAAATCGGGATGGATGAGTTTTAAATTTTTATACATGGCCTCTTTTATTTCTGAAAACGCAAGCTCTTTGTCTGGACCCCAAGTCCATTTTTCCCCCTTTTTTAATAATTGTAATAGAGGTGTCGTAGCTTTTGAGTAATCGGGTATGAACTTTTTGTAATAGTTCATTAACCCTAGAAAACCCCGAAGTGTGCGCAAATTGAATGGTCTTGGAAATTCCTTAATTTCCTTCACACGACTCTCATCGATCTCAATTTCAGATCCAGAAATAACGTACCCTAGATAATTGATCTTAGCTTTAAAAAACTCACATTTGTTCAAATTTAATTTTAGACCGGATTCATTAAGGACATGTAGGATAATGCGCAAATGCTCCCAATGATCTTCCTCAGTATCGCTAAAAATAATGATATCGTCTATGTAATGTCCACTAAAATGACAATACTTGTCTAGAATGCCTTGCATCGCGTTCACCAATGCTGCCGAACTCGTAGATAAACCGAACGGTACCACCTTGAATACATAAGTAGACCCGTTTATGCAGAACCCTGTAAACTTTTGCGAATCTGGATGTAATTGAATTAACCAAAAAGAGTTTTTCAAGTCCAGTTTTGAAAAATAACGCTTGTTTCCCAAACGAGAAAACAAACTAGTCATCTCCTCTGGAGATTCATGTTGTGGCTTGGTGATGGCATTTATCCCCCTAGCATCTAAACAAAGACGAAAACTTCCATCTTTCTTCCCTACTACTACGATAGGACTAATATAAGCGGTAGATGCTTTTTTAATGATATCATCCTTCAACATCTTTTTAATTTCTACCATCACTTTATCCTTGTAGGCGTGTGGTATCGGGTATGTTTTACATTTGAATGGCTTGTCCTCTACCACCTGGAGTTTATGTAAATAACCCTTGGCTACCCCTGATTTTTCATTTACCAAGTTGCCGTACTGCCCTAACAAATGTTCTACTCTCGCGAGGAATTGACCATCTACATCTAGAACTTCCCCTTTATTAACATCGATATTATTAACCCTGCTTTTATAGAAGCATGTCTCCAGTGGTAAACATTGATTTACCTGGCATTCTTTTTTCCTACTAATATTTAACTCCCCGTGGTCAACATTATTAATCATCCCTTGACTAACAAAACTTTCCTTGTCCATATCCTGAACCTCATTCACATTATTAATTTTCAGAACTGGTTTAACATCATCCCCTATTAATGAACCTCTTTCCCATGGAAAACTTTCCTCTCCAATAATTATCCTTCGACAAGTAGCATCAATTATCATTTCCAACTTCTCGATAAGGTCAATGCCAATAATACACCCCATTGACAACCCTTTAATAATTAACAAATTTTCTTGCACCGTGACTTTACCAATTTTAATGTCAGCCATAATACTTCTATTGGCTTGGGCAAACTTTTTGTTATTGGCAGTAACTAACTGTACTTGCTTTGTACTGACCACCAAATTCTTAAAATTTCTCACATTGCTTTCAATAAGTTCTGCAGAAATTAGAGACAGTTCCGAACCTGTGTCCACTAAACTGATGAAATTGACATTGTTTACGTTCACTGTAATAAACGGTAAACTGGACTTCCCCTCAGCCTCCGAAAGCTGATCCTCGTCATTTAGAATGAATTCCCGTGGGTGCTGATAGGAATTCACCCTCAACGCTACTGAACTGTCTCTTACTGAAAATCCTCATTCCCCTCAACTACTGTAGCTGCAACGTCATGTGTGATATTGACATTGTTCACACGAACATTCCCTCTGTCGTTGCCTGAATTCGAGTTTCCCGGAGGCCTATTAAATTGTGGCCTCGCGTCCGAACTACTATACTGTCTATTCTCATGGCTAGACTCACCTTGTCGCTCATTCCCATTGCGATTTCTCCAATTCTGGAATCCCCCACGACTACCTCCGAAATTACCTCCGCGTCCCTGGTGAGGACTATCGCGATGATGCCTGTTCTCACTGTTTTGATTATGCGGAGTTCCGCGATTACCCCCGGCATTTTGTCGTGGAGCACCCCTAAATGTTCCCCCATTGAATCTATTGCCGCTATTACGATTTCGCATACCTTCCTCGTTACGTTCGGGATAATTCCACACTCTAGCCCCGAAATTCTCCTCCTTGGCCACATTAGGTTTCCCCGTGCCATCCAACCTTCTCAACACAGTGGTCAGCCCTTCTATCGTCGTAACATCTTTAATAGCAACGATATTCAAGAAATCTTGCTCAAAATGTTTCGATAAACACCTCACGATCTCACTTTCGGGATAAGGTGGATCCAATTGCAAGGCTACATTTATTACGCTTTCCGCATATTCATTTAGACTACCATAGCCCGGATATACACCTGAAACTAGTTTTTGACGCACGCACCACTGTGTATCCTGATCCCAATATCTATTTAGGAACATAGTACTAAACTCGTCAAAACTATGGAAGCGATCCTGTACGATCCCAAACCATTCCTCTGCGTTGCCCTTCATCATTGAATTTAGAGCGCTTTTTAATTGGTCAATGCCAAGGTTTTCAACCGCCACCTTAGCATGTTTTAAAAATTGTCTAGGGTTAATTCCCTTTAAACCCTGACCGTGAAATCTTAATTTCAAATCTTTACTAATGATCGCAGAAACCTCCTGCATCGATCTGTTCATACTATGACTACCCCTGTCATACACAAATGTCTGATTTGTTACGCTCGACTCTAAATTGTTCATACCTGATTTTACCTCCTCTAATTTTTCATTGATGTCGTGCACCTTTGCATCAACTGTTTGCTTTAAGATTTCTACAACTGATTTTTGTATACCCACATTTTGACCTAGATTTACAATTTCATCCTTATTTTGATTTACATGGGCCCTAACCTTATTATTTTGTATAATACAACTTTGTAGATCCCTTTTAACAATTTCTAATTCTCTGAATTTTTCACAGACTTGTGACTCAGGATCAAGAGTTATATCCAAAGCCTCTCTATTTACCTTATTCAAAATTTCAATTTCTTTTTCCTGCAATAATTGCGTGAAATTAGTATTACATTTTTCAATACTTTCGTCTACTTTTGCCTTTGTAACCCCATCTTTAAGTAACGTTTCTAAACCAAATTCTACATTTTCGACACGTTTGATAGTTTTATTTAAACCTTCCCTTATCAACCTATTATCACCCTCAAATTTCGCGTCTAGACTCTCAATTTTATTATCAAAAAGATCTTTTGTCTCTTTGTTGACCTCATGTAAATCCTGTAATAAATCTGCCCTTAAATTTATCATTTTGTCCGTTATTTCCACAGACATATCACTCATTTTACTGTTTAAATTTTCCATTTTACTTTCCAACTTCCCATCTAAATTAGTTAAAACCTCCTTAGTTTCTTTATTTTCTATTTTTAAATTATCTAAAGCCTCTTTATTTTCTTTCATATCCACCCTTATTTGACTCATATTGGCATTCATATTTGCGTTCATGCTCCTCAACATCGCCATTATATCATCATCTTTTTTTTGTTTTTGTTCTACCGTCCCTAAATTTACTTCCTCCTGCATCTTAACATCCCCCATTTCCACAGTACCCCTTCTTGTGCTAGTCATTTGCGGTGAGTCTATGGTACCAATATTGAGTTCCCCTTGTAGGTCCTCAACTGGATCATGCCCATCGTGCACCCCTTCTGTACTCATGGCTATGGGTTCGTACTGCTGTTCGTCAGCCATATCACCCCTAAACTGACTTTACAAATTCCTAACTGACCTATAAATCGAGCCCCACTTCTGGTCGCCACAAAAACTGTTGTCGTGAAACACGGCTCAATCAAACCCCCAAGTAATGCTACCGGGAATAAAATCTCGCCTAATGTGCACACTCGAACAAGTGAATCCCAGCTAGCTTTACGTCGGTTCACAAAGTTAAGGCCGCAGTATCTGCAAGTTGTAGGTATCGGCGAGATAAGATCAATTAAAGAGTGCAAAGAGTCAAGTGGTGATTTATTTGAATTAATTTGATATAAGACTGGAGCAAATCGAGACAAAATAGACACAATTGTCAAAGAGAATGTAAATTTGTGTACTTGTGTACACAGTATAAACTGGATGGTATTATTTAAAAGCAAACAATATTCTATACCTCCAATTAACACTGTGTAAATGTTTAATGTGTAATAAAATAATATAAAATCAAAAATGTTCACAAATATAAAATTCAGTACCTTTTTCATTAAATTCTTGGTAAGACACAAATCTTTGAATCACCTTGTATCTCGTAGTCTGGATTATTGTGGTAGGGTGGTAGGCAAACAATACGGCAATGTGGCTTCCGGCTG
Source organism: Rhagonycha lutea (assembly GCA_958510855.1). Lineage (NCBI taxonomy): Eukaryota > Metazoa > Arthropoda > Insecta > Coleoptera > Cantharidae > Rhagonycha > Rhagonycha lutea. Next base: position 11,184,510 of record OY294040.1, on the reverse strand, counting down.
GAACGCACATGTAGTATTCAGCTCCCGTATTTTGCTCAAATCTTCTTTATTCGCAAGAAAACAGTGAAAGTGGTATGTGATATCTTCTCAAATGCTATTCAAATCTCGAAAATCGATTTAAATGGAATTGCACGGCTTCTGTGTCGTACAACAAAAATGTGGACATGTGTTGAGAAACTTAACCTCCAAATTTTAATCGTGGTTAAAAACATCCAATTTCTTAAGCATCAAAAAAATCGGTAAATAGGATAAATCTTGATTTATCTAACACAGCATTCATGAAATAATCAATTTTCAGGATATTTTAGACGCGATGGCATCCAAAACGTGAATTTTATAACCAAATCGAAAAACGTGTTCGATTCACAAAATAGTGTAAAAACCTCAGTTTTACACAGTAAAATATTCAACAAACTCACTTGTTCTATTAATCGCCAATATAATAGCTTTTGTGGCAACAAAAGCTTGCAGGAAGGTTTTCTTTGTAAAATCGCGAAGATGTTCGCAATTTACAAACGTCTCTCTTCACTCTCGGCACAAGACAACCAACTCGCCGCAATTCTTGCTCAAAAGTCGCTATTACCATCCAAATAACAATAAAATATAGCAACAACAAATGTTAGTATGCACAAACTTTTTGCCGCCTTAATTCAAAAATTCACTTTTCAGAACAGAACACAAATTCGCACCAAGTTACAAATACAAAAAATCAAGTTTGTTTGTTTTATGTGTCATGGGTTACAAAATATCTCTTTTGTGTCGTCAACTTGCATCCAGCTTTGATGTCTTCAATTCGACACAATTAATTTAAAGCAAAATTCAACAGGCTAAAATCCACCGACCTTTTGCACACTTCAGTATATTAATAATTATTTAATTAATTTAAATCGTAAATTGTTTAAAATATACCAATTAATTAATTACCTATTAAGGTTAAGTTTACGTCCATTTAACAATAATAATATTGTTATTTTTGGGTTAGTGGACAAATTATAATTCTTCTTCTTCTTAGTCGGTTGCTTCTTGACAGTATAGCGTCGTGACCTATTAACAAAGGTTTTCATGGCAGATTACACCCCGGTGGTTGCCATTGTCTTTCGAGGGGATATGGCATAGTCTAGAGATCGATTTTTATCTATCTATATATCTAGCTTATCCATGTTTGATTTACGGCAGACTGCTGGTCAAATTATAAAATTATGTAAATCTTCAACTTCTTCTTCTTCTTTCTAGAAGTAATTCTCTAGAGAATTCTCTTCTAGTAGGCCAGGCCTGTTATTTCCCAATACATGCGTCGTTTCCTTGGCAGTGTTAGAAACTTTGAGCATATAAATATTTTACATCCATCAGGTAGCTTGCTAGACTTGCCTTCAGATGTGCCTGTATCCTGGTTTTTTTATGTTAATGGTAACAATTCACTAACCCAGGGGACCACCGGCTTAACGTGCCTTCCGAAGCACGGAGACTAGCAATAAGAAAGTTTGACTCTCCCCCGGTTTGAACCCGGTGCCCCATATTCGCATCCAACTGCGTTAGCTGCAAGGCAATGACCGTCTCTTCTTCAACGTTTCGCTAATTTATTTTAAAGTTCGTCAGGAAATATAATTAATAGTAAGATAAGCATGAGAACGACAAATTCAAAAGTAAAGTTATAAAATTAAAAAATGTCTGCTCTGTTAAATTAATCTTAGATCAGCCAGGCCAAGACCTAATCTGCGAAGCTAACGGCCGAGCTACAATGTCGATATTAGGTTTTCCGATAAATTGTTGGTAATATTACGTATGTAAAAAAAACAGTCGGAATAAATAATGAAGAAGTAAAACTAAGGAAAATAATAATTGGAAATGTTCAAAGCTTAAAGATAAAACATCAGAATTCGTCGACGCAATAATTACGACCAACTATTTCTTCAGAAGCAATAAGTTTCTGTTCAAAAAGTTAAGGTGTTTAGTTGGAAAAAATAATAACTGATCTATAATTGTTCTATAACTGTTCTATAATTTTAGTTAACACTGTATAAAGTAAGACGCCGTATACTACATTAAATAGCATATTACATATAAAAAAAAATACAGGATAATACAGTGATCTCAAAGGCTGCAGGTTTTGTAGGTTAGTTAATTCCTAGTAGATTATATCGTATATTATTTTGTGCTTAATTTCAAAAATACGCTGGCGGTCAGGATTCGTTATTCGTAATAGGAAAAAAAATTCTCTAAATTTTCTTTTACGTGCACCTGTCTGGTAGTTTAACATGCTGAGCATGTCGTCGCTATATTACATGGGTTTTAATTAATTTTAGCTACAATGTAAAAATAATTAACGAAGTGTTCCGTTTGGATAATTTTAGAAAAACGCTTTGTCTATAAAAACCTATGCTAAGCAAACATTAACTTATCTTTTTCATATATGAAAATTTAAAAGTTATTGCAAAATGTAAAGCTGGTAGGTGCACATTATTATTCATAGACAGAAGTATGTATTGTATTCCAAATAATATTTTATTGAATATAATAAAACTAGAGGTCATTATTTCATGGAAGTTTATCAAACCTTGCAAAGTTTTATGGTCAGTTTCCTCGATAAATATTTTATGATAGTTTGAAATTTCTAGAAATATGAAACGTTTCGACTTTTGCAAATTTTATTAAAAATTTAAATACTACTATGTATAGTTATATATATTTACAGTATAATGATTAATTATTTTATTTCTAATAGGAAGTCGATAGGGCTTACTTTTCAATGTTAAAATTTGTTTTCAATTTTAACTTAAAGTTAGAATTTGCAAGTTTTAAAATCTTAGGTAAGCCTTTGTACTTATTTTATTCATGTATTGTCTTTCCACAGCACGAAAATTGTTTTCTTTATGTCCCACAAAGATTTTACAGTTCACTGCTTTTTCCATGTAGCGCAAATATTTCTTTTATGTTAGGTTGTAATATCAGCGTGGGTGAAAATACATAAGTATGAAACTTCAAAAATATTGATATATTTTGTACAACAATAAAACTCCCTCAGTGATTTCACGCTCAGATTAAAAAAGATTCGTGTGTGTGTCGACACAAACACAATAATTTAGTTTATAAACAAATTATTTTGACATACAATTAATAACTTTTGATAAATATAATATTATCTAAGGTAGGGAATGTAAATAAAAAGACAAAGTTTACCCATTACTTCCTTGAACCACGACTGACAGTTTGTCGTTTTACTAAAGCAGTAAAAGCACTACAGCAAATTCCTAAAATTAAGGATAATTTGTCACAAAGAAATTTCTGCAAATAATAAACACAAAATTATGATGTTTATTAAATTTTAAGTGTAAGGGTGGTATGTACAAATCGAACCACATTCTCGAGTACATAAGCAAGATGTTATTATGTACCTATCAGTAAGTTCTCAAAGAAACGAAAATGTTGATTCTTTCGATGAGTCAATTATACAATATAATATCAATTATATTGTAACTTTAAAAACATTAATTTCTATATGAAATAGTAGATACTATTATATGTACGTTTTTCTACATTAAGTAATTATTAACCTCATCACCCTTCAAACAAATTCGTAAAAATGATATGAATAGGAAAAAATACTATGTAAAACCAACTCCGAGAATAATAATTGAAAGTTATGATTTCCAATTTTTTGTACTTCTATAGAGAAAATTTAATCATAAATGTTATGAAATTGCTCATTTATTAAATATTTTTCGGTTTCTCAATATAAAGAAATAATGAATTCCTCGAATATAATGTTAAATGTAATGGTTCCGAATTTCCAGAAAATTTAAAATTTAATTTTATATTAGGTATAAATAGCAATGTTACATTAAAACCAAGTTTCTTCTTGAAGCAAATTATAGTAATTGAGACTATTGAATTGCAAAAACAGCAAGTTTCAATAGTGAACGAGAAGTATACAGTTGCTAGTCACGTTCTTTTAACGTATCCTAGGTGCAGACTGAAATAATGAGAGTGCTACATAAATGAGAAAAGCGCTCCACTAAACTGTTATTTTACTTCTGTGTTTCCAGTCCCATAAATTACTTAAAAGAGTCTTTATTTGCGTTTAAAATTTCATTTAAATAAAATGCCGTTCTGCTTTACAATATTTATTAACGTGTACGCGCGCTAATTACTACACTTTTTTAATTATTAATTGCAGTTTACATTCTTATTTGAAGTGCCACTCGACGATAAAATTTACATTTTGCCTAGAAAATGCTATTGTTATTATACCATTTCGCAAAAACAACTTGATTTCAGTTTTATCAAAGTTAACTAATTGAAACAATTCATTTTAACAATTACGTCTGATGAAACATTGATTTTCAAGTATTGTTAACTATTCAATAAAAAGTTATTTCATGACTAAGAAAAAAAGGTAATGAGAATGTAATCAAGTTTCTTTGAAAAGTCTGTAAAAATCAAATTTCAATAATAGTTTTGTAAAACTCTACAAAGCCTCGATTCGTTTGGCACAATACCGATAATAAAAACATATTGATGAAATTTCTCTGACATTGAACTACGCTTTTGGAAAATTATTGTTTGATAGTGAAAACTTTCTTAAAATCCTTGTTTTGGCTTTGCTTATGAGCCGGTTGACAATAAGTAAACCCAACGGTAAAACGGCGTTATCGCAATTTATTTTTACTATTAATTTTACAGATAGTCGTCGTAATGATAACTGCTTTCGTTTTGCATTATGTAAAATGTAAAATATAAAGTATCTTAAATACTTGACTAACATAAAAATGTTGCAATATTTGTGACATTTCCTTATAATTTATGGTAGTTATAATCTACACATTTTATTTTTGGTATTTTAAATTTACTTCTGCGATAAAGAAAAACGATTACGTGCCAAACGAAAGCAATTTCTAATGCATGTTTTTCTAACGTAAGTTTAAACACGTAATAAGAAAAAAACTATACAACATAGTATAAAGTAAGTAAAAAATTAATAAAAATCTTAAATAAGAGGCAAATAAAAGTTATTGGTGTATGATTGTTCCAGATTGAAAATTATTTTGTACATTGTAACGTTAAAATCAATATACGTAACTAAATAAGTTAATAAATAACTTGCAGAAAATTTAATTTAATAAATACAGTTTTAGCATGCTGCAACCACAATAAAATATTTAGGTACATATATTAATATTTAGTACCTTGAAATAAATCATTAAAAACAAAATTTCCGGTTAGTAATAACTGAACATATTTTACGTTTGCTATTAAGATTTTCTGATTGCACAACACCTTAAGATTTATGAACTTCTCACACAACTTAGCCTAAAAGCAGAGAACCAAGTAAAACATCTTCTGGAAAATACAACATCTGCCATGAAACATACCCTGTTTTTCTACGTATAACAATATAGCTTAAATTTAACCGAAACTTAAATGTAACATTAACAATTTGTAGTTTACATTACTATTTAATATTAAAATATTGTTCACAATGTCTGTAAATAAAATAGTTGTTTATTAATATGGAAAATAGTGAAACAAAGCGGATTCTATGAACAAGTGGTGAGGACTTCTTGCGGGTCCTGAAACTAGAATGCAGTACCTAGTCATCCGAAAGTAGGAGTTATACACTGAACTTTTCGTACTGTGTAATGTAAATAAATCATTTAACTTCAACTTCATTGTTTTTATAGTAAAGCAATAAAATAACGTACCTCGTTTTTTCCTTATTATTTTTAATTAACATAATAATTTAATATTCAAATTGGAAATTTATTAAAGAAATTATAAAGAATTTTTAATAATGCTGTAGTACGCAAGCATCTTGTATGTCACTTATTAAATATTTTCAAAATTAAAAGAAGATATTATATAATAAAAGCATCTCTAGGAATATAGCACTATCGGTTTCTTAAGTTTTATCCCCTATGTTTGAACGTGAATAAAATAAAAACTACACGGTAAATGAATTGATTTTCAGAAGATCAATAGAGAAGTTGAAGGATGTGAATTTGAGAGATTTTAAATATATTTAATAAGGTACTAAGCAAACAAGCAAGTTTCAGAGTAAAATAATAAATTCACTTAAATTATAAATTGAATATTTAACTAAAAGTATATAAATATGTAGTTTAAAATCTAATATCACATTATGCACTATGTACAACCTTTTCACTCGTTAATATAATGATGTAATCCTCCAAATAATGCCTCCACTTCGTTTTTCGCTAAATCATACTGTGGGATAGAAAGAGACATGTTTTTATTTAATTATTGTTTTAAAAACGCTTTTCTCCTCACTTGTTCATAGTTTTTAACAATGTGTTCTCCTCCTTGATCTTCACACTGGAATCGTTCTATTCCACCTATTATCCTGTCTTCTTTCCATATTACTCTTTAATTACGTAACTCAAAGATTTCCTTGATTAATTTCTGTAAAGTTTCTCTTAATCTTAAACTCTAAAACCACCGTATTCATAAAAATAAATCAATATTTAAGAGAGGCTTGTAAACCCTTCTTAACCATAACCTAGCTTTTTTCCCTATGCTTTTACTAGCACAAAAAGCTAGATTATGGTTAAGAAGGGTTTACAAGCCTCTCTTAAATTAATATTGATTTATTTTTATGAATACGGCGGTTAATATCTAATATTTTTTTATATGGATGAATTACCAATTTCCTAAATTTATCTTAAGTTTCCCAGGCGCACTGAAGATGAATAATTAAGTTGAATTTGAAAAAAATTTGCCTACTATGAATTATAATTAGAGCGCGGATTCTATGCATTTTGCTTATTGCTGTGATTATATGCAGAAGTTATTCCTTTTGGATCTTTCGTTTCTAAAAAATTGCGGTGATTTGACGTAATGTTGATAGTGCATATTTTGCTTTTTTCTTAATAATTTGCATAAAACGCATATTTATGCATATTTGAGCTTTTTTTAATTTTAAATTGTCACATATTATTTACAAAGTTGTGCGGCAAGTAATCTTTTTATTTTTAAACTAAACTTGCAAGTTTGCAACGTCTTTCAACATTAGTCACCTAAACACATGGGAAAATAACCCATATTATATATGTTCATATGCATATGATGGGTATATGGTTAAAGCGGCTACCACCTTAACATTTTTTCGTCAGAGTATGATTCATTTTACGTGCCTTGCCCATGGATTACCTCGAATAGCCGAAATAATAAAGCTCCATTTTCCACTTGTTCCTTCTACTGCTAGATTCTGTAGAATTTCTTTGTAAAAGTGATGGTTTTCAAGTGCTTGCTAACATAGCAAAATTATTAAAAAGAAAAATTATCGAGAATATTACTCTCAGTATTCCCAGCAAATGTATTTAAATATGCGCCGATAACGTCAGTTAACGTAGAAAGAAGAAGAAAATTTAGAAAAGTAGTTCATTATTTACTGTTTTTTTTTGCGACATCCATAAATCTGATTAATTCTATTCTGTGTAGGCCATTCATGTATTAAAAATACATTTATTTTTGGTGAAGATTAAAAATTAATAGTTTTTATGTAGCTTTTTTGACTGCATATTTAAGATTTTATTGTGCTTTTTTTTCAATTTTTAGTGCTTATTACAACCGCTTATTTTCTAAAAATAAGTGCATATTAATCCGCGCTCTAATTATAATTATTACAGTGTCAGCTATTTTACCTTATATTATTATATTTCTAAATTGTAGGAAAAGGAAGGATCCCAATCCGTGTACCCAAACAAGCATCAATTACAAAAAACATCGATGCTAAATATATTAGAATTCATTATTACCAAAAGAAATCATCCAAACTATATAATGACCAGATTGTACTGGTTGATGGAAGGAAAATCTTGGCTTTCACTGGAAAACTAGTTACTACTTCACAAATTCATTCTGAATTCGAATTCAATTTTGGGGGTCAACTTCAATATTGACCTTCATTAAACGTTTAAAGCTAATGTTCTAATGTGGTGAAGCACCCAAAATTTGAATCTTTTAAAATGAACTTATTACAAGAGAAGATTACAAAATATAGCGAAAATTACTTTGACAGGATTAGTGTTTACCTTAATACCGTAGTCGCAGCGGTTAAATTAATCAACGATAGTAAAGTGCGTAGATTGAAAACCTTTGGATTTACTTCTGAAATTCAAAATTTAACGTAATTTAAAACAAAACACAGATCTGCTACCAAATGAAACACTGAATTTTGTTATACTATGTTAACCGAAGTTTTCAATAGTTGTCAATTCAACCCTACTCTATAAATGAATCGATTATAAAAGATCAATAAAAAATGCGGATTTTAATTATTTTATGATGTATCAGATATTATATTGTTACAATTAAATTGTAAAATGTGAACTTCCACAAAAAGGATTCAGTTTAAAATCAAATGCTAAAACTTAATTCAATTGGATTTTTTTAATTCAATTAAAACTTACACCTTATCCAGGCACCATTACTAAAATTAATAAATTATGAAAGTTTTTAATTAAAATATGGAACGTCATATCAGGAGGTAGATGGGCAGATAAAAAAGCTAATTTAAACTTAATCAAGGTATAAAATTTTTAAAAAAGTCAAGTTTCTATTCAATAAAAAAAATGTACTGCATTTACGCATTAACTTCCTGTTAACATTTTTGTTGGCGGAATTCCAATGTTCCAATGTTCTGATGTTAGGTGACAGATTGTGGCCCTTGAGACTTTAGTGGTCAGGATTTTAAGTGGCAACCCTAATTGACACAGTCAAAGTGAGACTTATATTCGACAGAAAATTTTAGTAAATGTTTGGATGAAGTATCTCACGGAAATTGCAAGATGATACAGAAAGAAATAAGGATAAGTAATGGAAAGATCAAAATAATGTAAAAAATGGTAATAAAATTTATATATCTTTTCTCTGGAAAAAGTTCTTTGGTATTAGGGTCAAGTTTGGGTAAACTTTAATAATTTTGTATGAAGAATCTGTGATAGCTCTGTGTACCGACTTTTTGAGATTTTCGGTAAGCGCTACCCTTTTTCAGTTTGAGTAAGGCTTATGAAATTTTAATTTAAAATTTTTTTTTTTAACAAATTTATAACAATAACCGCCTATCCAAAATAATATTTGTAATTTTTGAGAATTCTTAGCATCAACTACATACATCAAAGTATAAAAACATTTAGCTATTTATCTGGAATAAAATCAATATAAACGAAAGTAATACAAATAAAACGGTTCTCAACTCCTATAAGCCTTAAATGGTCACATGGCGCTAAAAATGATCTAAAAGAACGTGCGTCGCATATTTGTAGCGAATCAACTGAAAATGCACCGCAATTCAAAAAAAAACTCTAAAATACGTAGTAGCAATCTAGCATGGTTTGAAATATTATTGTATTGGTTTAGACGTAAAAAGTGGCAATTAAGAAATTTTAAAATTTAAGAGTAAAAATGTGAGATTGCAATATTTAGCTACAAAAAAGTAACATAAATAATAGGTAAAAAATATCACATTTGTAACATTACAATATTACCGAATATTACATAAAGGTGGCGTATGATAAATTTATGATATTGAATTAATACTATTTAACAATAGAGATCATTCTCTACCCCCTAAAATTAAGTAAATTTATAACTCTACTTTAGTAGAGTTTTCTATACATAATAATGATATTACTTTCAGAGTTACAGCTCATTTTAAGTTTTCTGCAGTTTCATATTTTGTATGATTTCAGGAAATCAAGACTACGATGTGTGACATTAATTCAGTCAATTTAACTTTTAAAAGTCATTTTTGTGGAATTAAATAATATATTTTTAAAATTCATATTTTTAATTTAATTTTCATTCAGTACTTGAGTAAAATCGAATATCCTCTAAAATTCAAAAAAATTAATATTTTTTTTCAACTTTCCAATAAGTTACCATATCATATCTATTATTGTATTATATTATTGTCTCCTTCTTCAGCTTGTTTTAGGTCTGAGACCTGTTTAAATCTGGTTATTCCTGGGATGCTGATGACCAGCTGTCCCTCCATCTTTTCGGAGGCCTTCCCGGTGGTCTGGTTCCATAGGGTTTTCCATCTCTGACGATTTTTGGGAGTCGGTTCTGGCTCATGCGTGATATGTGCTCGTTCAACGCTCTTCTTCTTGTTCTGGTCCATCTAATTATATCAGGCATGCTGCACTCTTCTCTTATGCTGTCATTCCTAACTCTGTCGACAAGTGATTTTCCTGTTATAGCCCTTAGGACTTTCATTTCATTGGTTCTCAACATTCTTTTAGTTTTGGCGGTGTCCGCTCTTGCCTCTATTGCGTATGTTAATGTGGGTCTCACACATGCCTTATATAGGGTGTTTTTTTAGCTGCATGAGAACTTCAAAATGAAATAAAACATTAAAAACCTGACGGAATGTTTTGGTTATAATTTTTTTATGAAAGTACAGTTAAAGGCATTTATGATTTGAACATGACTTCCGGCATGTGATCACCACGACTAATGGTTACGAAGCGCATCCGTTCAATCCAATTTTTGACCACTTTTTCCAATATTTCTGGCTTTATTTCATTAATGGCTTTCTGCATAATAGCCTCCAATGCTTCTAGAGTTGTTGGTTTGTTAGCATAAACCATGGATTTAACATACCCCCACAGAAAATAATCTGGAGATGTCAAATAACACGATCTTGGAGGCCAATTGATAGGACCACGTTTTGAAATAATGTTGTCACCAAATTGTCCTTTCAATAAATTGATGGTTTCGTTGGCTGTGTGGCACGTAGCACCATCCTGTTGGAACCATAATTTGCCAATGTTTAGCTCTTGAAGTTTTGGAAACAAAAATGTATTGAGCATGTGTCGATATCTCACACAATTCACCGTAACGGTAGCTCCTTCCTCATTTCGAAAGACATATGGACCAATGATGCCGTTGGCGTGTATTCCACACCAAACAGTCAATTTTAATGGATGCAATGGAGTCTCAAGATAATGTCCCGGATTGGTCTCACTGCATATACGGCAATTTTGTTTGTTCACATACCCATTTAACCAGAAATGTGCCTTGTCACTGAATAAAATTTTACGGTAAAAAAATGGATCCACTTCCAATTGGTTGTGAGCCCAATCTGCGAACTCACGACGCAATCGATAATCATCAGGCTTCAGTTCTTGAACCAACTGGAATTTATAAGGTAGTAAATGAAGATCTTTCCGTAAAATTTTCCATGTAGTGGACGGACAAAGCCCAAGTTGTTGAGCACGATGGCGAATTGAAATGTTTGGGTCCTGTTGCACACTTTCACTCACAGAACTGATAGCTTCTTCGGTACGCACATAATTTCGTCTTGCTGGTGTTTTTATATCACGCAACGAAGAAGTCTGCGTACGAAATTTGTCTACCACCGCACGAATAGCTTGCTCAGAAGGTCGAAACTGTCTAACATAAAATGGGCGAAGGGCTCTATATGTTTGGCGAACAGAGCTTTGATTTTTAAAATATATTTCTATAATTTGGTAACGTTGTTCAATGGTCAATCTATGCATTATCAAATGCCAAACCTTGCTAAACACAAATGTCAAAAAACTGTTTCCATAGCAATCTGGATTCAATTGTTATCCCTATTGAAAGTTCTCATGCAGCTAAAAAAACACCCTATATATTCGTGATTTACTTTCTACTTTTAGAAATTCATTTTTCCAGATTATGTCCCTTAAGCAGCCTGAGACCATTGACGCTTTTCGAACTTGGAACATGGTTTCTTCCGCTAGATTTCCGCGTCCATATATTTCTACTCCCAGGTATTTGAAGTATTCTACTTGCTCTATTGTGTTGTTGTCTATGGTGAGGGTGCATATTGTTGGATTTCTTGAAGTTGTTAGGCATTTGGTCTTTTCTGTGGAGATTTCCATATTATATTGTTTTGCCGTTGTGTTGAAAGTATTGAGCAAAAGTTGAAGATCGTCCTCTTTTTCGGTTATCAGTACCGCGTCGTCAGCGTAGCATATAATCTTAATCTCTTCATTGCTCATACGATATCCGTTACCTTCTGCTTTTACATTTTTTATTATTTTGTCCATTATCAGGTTAAAAAGCAGGGGACTCAGGCTATCACCTTGTCTGATTCCGTTCGGTATTAATAGGGGACAGTCGGGATATTTGGGTCAATTTTTAATAAATGCATTTTATTTAATTTCTCAAACATAATTGACGAACCTTAAATATACCATTGCATAGAACAGGTATTGCACAAGCTATGTAAATAATGTAGAATGGATCACTTTAATTTTGACACAAGTTTTTTTAAATTGTAGTAGCAGAGAAAATTTGACCCATTTATCCCGCATGTGGGGAGGTTTGGGTAGGTAATAGGGATGTATGGGTATATAGTCATTTAAACTAAAAGAATTGCTTTTTAATGAACATAAACTAAAATAACATAAAATAATATTAATAAGCAACACTATCACAAAGCAAAATAAACAAAATATTAACGCAACATAACAAATATTTCAATAAAGATTCAATTCTTAACTCCATACTCTATTCTTATAGATTCTTAGCCTTTAGCAATCTCTCACATTTCTGACCCATTCCTCCCGCTGGTGCCAAAACACAAAAATGTGGTTGGAATTTTCGCATGTGGAAAGTTGGATTATATTGAATAATAGTCATGTTAAGCTTAATAACTAATCATTCCAATGTAATAGTCGTTTTAGAGATATTTCAAAAGAAATAAAAAATAACTGACATATAATAGATATATAAAACGAAAATTTACCTGGTCAAAAAGCCGTTTTATTCGATAAAACAATTAATATTTACAGTCACGCTGCGATAACAATGGGAATGAGTTTCGATACCTTATGGGACCTTGGTGAAGGTAGTTATGCGTACGTTAAACGCTTTGGGAATGTAATTTTGGCATCGACCCAAACCTCCGCTGACCCAAACCTCCCGACATTCCCCTATATCTTTTGTGAGTTCTCCTTTTGTACGCACTTTTGTCGTGTTTCCAGTGTTGAGCTGGTGTATTATGCTTGTAATGTTCTGGGGGATGTTACTCTGTTGTAGTATCTCAATGACATCCTTGATTCTAATTCGGTCAAACGCTTTTGTTAAATCCACAAAGCACATATAGGCCGGTTTCTGGAATTCAATCGACTTTTCTGTTATCTGTCTGATAATATAGATTGCGTCCGTCGTGGATCTATTACGTCTAAATCCCTGTTGTTCCTCTGTCATTGGTATTTTTTCGCACAGTGTTTTTGACAGCAGTGACGTGAAAAGTTTTGATAGAGTACACAGTAGCGTTATTCCCCTGTAGTTGTTGGGGTCTTTCTTGTCTCCCTTTTTAAAGATTGGAATCGTGATGCTTGTCTTCCAGGTGTTCGGGACAGTTTGATTTTGAATGATGTTTTGGAATAGTGTTGTTACTTCCATTGATAGTGTTCTTCCTCCATACTTTATTAGTTCGTTGGGGATTCCATCCGGTCCAGGGGATTTTCTGTTTTTTAATTTAGATATTGCATCTTGTACCTCTGATTCTTCCATTGTCCAGCTTTCTTCGTTCAGTAGTGTTATGTTCGGTGTCCACCCTCGTCGTGATCTGCCTCTCCATACAGGTTACCGAAATATGTGGTCCATGCTTCTTTGCTGAAAGTTGTGCATTCAGAATATTCACTTACTGGCTTTTTCCTTGATCGTAACAGTTTCCAAATCTTTTTTTGAGTGCCATACAGGTCGTCTTCCATATCCTTCGTAAACTCTTCCCAATGTTGTTGTTTTATCTCTTTTATTCTGGCGTTTACACTGTTTCTGGTTTTAATATATTCTTCTCGTGCTCTTTCAGATCCGGAACTTCTGTATTTTATTAGGTATGCTTCTCGTTTTTGCTTCGCAATCCTCTTTACCTCATGAGTAAACCATGGCTTATTGCTTCCTGAATAGTTGATGTACACTCTCTTTATTCCGAGTGCTTCCGCAGCCGCGCTATGAATATTATTTACCAGCTTTGTCCACCCCTCCTCTACATTGTCTGTAGCTAGTATGGAGTTATTTTCTATCACGTCTGTTAATTTTTGAGTGTAGAGCTGTCGTGTATTCTTCTCTATTAGATTTTCGATATTATATTTTTCGATATATTGGGGTGGTTTTCTTTTTATTAGCGTCATTTTCATGCGCAGCTTGCAGAGTACCAGACCATGGTCAGAGCCTATGTTTGCAGATGTTAATACTCGCACGTCCAGAACTTGGGAGGGATGTACTGCTCTATTGCTTAATACGTAGTCGATGGTAGATTTTTGATCTCTTGTATTTGACCATGTGTATTTGTATTGAGGTTTGTGAGGGTAAAAGGTATTATTTATTATATATTATTGTGTCAGTAAAAATTTAAAAACATGAATAAATAATTAAAGGTTTCATCCAATGCTTGTTCATCCTAAAATATGGAGAAAATGATCTATGTATTGACTGATTTGATAAGAGTTCAATTAATTTAACTTTGTTTTACACAAATTTTACATTTTATAATTTCCTGACTTGATTGAAATGTTGCCTGGCAGTTCAATGTTTTGATCTCCCGAAAATTGTAAGACTTTTGCTTAATGTTTCATAGCCCTAATTGTCGTCATGAGGATGGTTTGTAGCAAATGCATTGAAATGTCAAAGAACAGCTAATTTGTGTTTTAATTTAATTTTTAATTTAACTAATTATTTTTTAATTTCTGAATTTATTATTAATCTTTTAAAAGATTTTATTTATTTATGTCTTTAAATTGTATCCATCTGAGGAGCTTATATAAAAGCGAAACAAAGTCACGGTTTATACATTTTCATTTATAGATTTTATTTCATTATAACTTGATAAAAAATAATTATTGTTACATTTTAGTAACGTAAGTTAGTAAGTAAGTAAGAGTAGGTTTGTTTTGAATTATAGTGGCACAAAATTTTCAGACGAAAGGAATTTTCTAACATGCATTATTTATCCTGTTTTTTTATAAACAAAAATTTTAATTCTACTGAGCTCAAATTTTACCAGAATCTTTAAGTTGATTATTATTATTATAATAGAACTTGACTAATAATAATTGAATGTCGAGTTTGTATTAAAAACTTAAAATATAAGTAAATTAATTAAAAACTTAATTAATTTTTGTATTTAGATATATCCTTCTGAAAACTCTTTGATCCCGTTTATTAAAAAATTATATCATATTGACAAAAATAACCTTTTACCGAAAATATAATTTAAATTTTATTTGACTTTTATATTTTCCCTCTTATATTATAGATAAATAAATTGAGCATCGTTATAATACGCAAATTCCAATGTACTCCTAAAAATTGACTAAAGATTCCTTAATTATTATGTATTTATAAACTAGAAAATTAAAGAAATTAGTCGATCCCTTGTAATTTTTAACACAGTGTAGTAATTAAATTTAATTACATTATAAATTTCAATTTTAGTATTATACAAGAAAATCAACAAACCATGATTATTTACATTAAAGGATAATTATTCACCAATTAATTACAAAGAATTTATAATTTACCACAAAAGTTGTGATATTGTCATTGCTGAAAATTGAGTTTATTTCATTTCGTTTTTGATATGTATGTGTTAAATAAGATTTTACATTTTCTACCTATACAATTACTGTAATGTTCCATAAACTTTAAGTTCCTCCACAATCATGTTAATTGCTAATTTTGTAAGACTCGGCAATATATCTCAATTTTTAAATCTTCTATTTTGTTTTCTCAATGAAATTTAAAGTTGTTCTCTTATTATGTTTTGTTATTGTGTAGATGAATGAAAAGTAACTCAAACATTAAAAATTAATATAGAACTAAATAAACAATGTTCGGGAAAATATCGAATTTTTAACTAGCTTCAGAAATTGTTAAATTATTAAAATGTCGAGTTCAATTGCCAATAGCTACACCCTTTAACTTAACTTAAAATTTCTAAGATCCTGTTTTATTTATTTACTAACTTTGGCTGAAGTTTTTCTTATTGATTATAAGGATATAAAATTTTAAGTAAACAGGTCCTTTACCTTTTGAGATTGTAAATATGGGGTGGTTGAAAAGTCAGATATAACATTTCAAAAACTTTGTAGCTTTTTCCCGCTCTCTCTAAATTTTTATTTCAGATGTATAAGTTTTTAAGAAAACGTAACTATAAACCAAATTTCAAATGTTAGGTATGTATATTTAGAGGTGGAAAAAGATCTCTTTTGATTGATCCATTTTCTTTCTTATCCTATAAAACCTGCTTTGAAATTTGCATTGAAATATATGTCCGGTTGCCTACTTCGTTTGTGTTCGGTTGCATTAAATTAATTATCATTGGAGGGAAATGGCGCTGGTTAGCCGGCGCATAAAACCTGCGTTCATTGTATTCCCACATTTAAGGTGGGAAAACCGTTAAGCGGCCTATAGTGATAAAGTATTAACATTCCGAGCTTCCTGCAGTTGATTTAACAATGTTTTATTAAATTTAATATACCCTCCTATGCAATGTTAAAGCAAAATTCTTGAATTATTGTGAAATGCTCCTCTTACATTTTACATTTATTAATTTCTGGTTTTCAGGTTTTAAGTACCAAGCGTAACAAACACGTTACCGTAGATACAAAAGCTGTTGAAATAATTTTAACTTGTTAAAAGAATAGATAAGAGTCTCATTATGAAATAAAGTGTGTGAAGCAATGTGACCGCTCGTAACGAATGAAACTGAGTTGTATACTTGAACATCATAACGAGCAAAATAAAAAAATTAAAATCTAAATGAAATAATTAAAACTAATATCCCAAATAAATAACGATTCCTCTAAAGTAAAAAAATATTTTGACGTCGCATCCAAACACCGTCAAAATATTTTATATTCCCACAACCCTAGCCAAATTTTGCATGACTAATGACAAAAATGGCAATAAATCAAAAACCGTTATCTATATTTTTCATTCAAGTTATTAACTACATTGTAACATTCCGCGTTCAAACGGGTAAAAGCAATTAGAAACTGGAGAGCTGTTATCATTACCTCAGGCAGCCTTACTGCACAGTCTCTAGCGCTTTTCATGACAAAACGAAAGAGTAATTATAGTGCACCGCATAGTAACTGTGTTGCCCTTTGTTTCGGCTTCTAACATTTAATATTTTATATTTGAAAGATGAAAAACTTGAGACTTGTTTTATGTTATGCACAAAAGTTTATCTCAGGATTTTAATTCCCTTAAAGCTCTCGTACAGCTACCATTACCATTATTAATATCTTTTACTTACCATAATGAAGTTATATAACTATCTGATAGGTTCGAAATAAAAATAAGGAATTATAGTTTTATTCTTTAACACTCAGCAAAAATAATTTAATATTCAAGTTAACTTGAATAAACTTTACATAATAATGCAAGTTTTAAAATGATTGAGTTAGTTCAACGCAATAAAATCAATTATAATATTTTTTGAGCGTTTACATCAGAAAACTTAATGACGATAGAGATTTACATGGAAACAAATAATAAAATGAATTATTGTCATTTACTTTTATGATCTAGATTAGAAGATATTGAAAAAATCTTGAAGTTAAGTTAAATGTTTTAAATAAAACATATTTAATTTCACGAATTAATAATAAACCAATTTTAAATAATTACTGTGTAAATTGTTATTTTGTTATGAAAGTTATACTTTTTCCTTTATTTTTTTCGAGAAAATAAATTTTTTTATACTAACAATGATCTACGACTTACGATGGAGTTGGAGAAAATTGATAATGTACTGTAGCGATGGTTGATGCGGATTAAGAAGTGAAGTATTATTTATTAATGGGTAAAGGATAATTAAAATGATTATTATCGAAGATTGAATAACATCATGGAATAACAGGCATTTCTTTAAAAATTAAATCAAATCAAGATTTTGAAAGTCATTGCAATAAAATAAAAAAATTAGTAACATTAAAATATTTTCTAGATTTGCACAATTCTGCCATATTTGGAGGTCAACAAAAGAAAAAGTATGTATAGTATACTAATATATTATAACTTTCTGATGCCGTGTGACATATTATATACCTACCTGAAAGCAATTAATTTTTTAACTTTTAATTAATCTAAAACGAGGTTTATTAAAATCGCTCACCCAATGTCGTATTTTACCTTGTTAGTAAATTTAAGCATTCTAATTTAAATCAGCTTGTTGCCTTTATATATTCGGCTTTTGATAATTAATTTAGAATAAAGTAAAGGGAACACAGCATACCAAATTGTTACATTTGCTAAACATGAAAGTTCACGCGCTTCTAATCAACTGCTATATCGTGATCACAGAGTTCTAGGTAATCAATATTGAATGATTTTCAGATATGCAGTATATCTTATGCATAAATTCATTTATTCTTGGTTAATTTCAACTGTGCGGGTATATATTATATTATGGACCACTTCATTCCATACACTTCGCTCAGTTTTGATTTGGTTAAATTTTTGTGTCTTTGAGTATTTTAAAAATTTGATTTAGTCGAAGAGGAAAATTCGAAGAAATAAACGATTTTCAGGAACTTTCGGATGTGCAATCGCGTTGACACATTTTGCCCATTATGAATTTGAATAATCATTTCATTTTTATTAATGGAATATTTTACTTAAACTAAAACATAATCAACGGGAGGATTTTAACAAAAATCTAATTCGTTCTTTAGATCATTCCTTCAAACTGATCTAATTAGTGGATATGTTTGTTCGTAATCGTGGCTGAAAAGAAATGTCTTCACACAAAAGTTTCAAAAATCGTTCGCAATCAAAACTTATGAATTGAAATTCTAATGTGCCTACGCGAAGTTAGTTTTTTACTCGATAACAATCCTTTATTTTTCACGTAAATAAGAAAATAATAAATAGTAGGGGAGAGTGGTCCTGAGTCGGCACAGTAAGCCTTTTGTCCGAAAACGAAAGGTAAATCAGATTTTATAGCACTAATAAGAGTGTAGTTGCGTACGGAGATCGTTTGCCTATAATTCTATGTAATTTAGGAAGGTGCAGTGTGGCTTTTGCAGTCGCAATGCAGTGCAAAGTGAAAAACAACATTTTGATTATTTATTAAAACCGTGTTCCTGAGTCGGCACCCCCCTGGTCTTGAAAAAAGCGCTGATTCTCTAAGTTGAAACAGGAAATGGTCGAATTTGAACCATTCAGAAGAATAAAACATGCATTTTTTCAGATTCATAATATGTAGGGCGTACTGAGCTCTGTAGCGAACGCAAGTGCAATCCACTTGTGGAGGATGGGGAGACTGTGTTCTTGTTTTTTTGGGCGTTTGTTTCACCCTGTTTTGTTTTTTCACGGTCGTTCTCGTGGTCTTTTTCCTTTGGTATTGCGTTGACGACGCTGTTCTTCTTCCTCAGCGATACGGCTGATTTCAGCATCAGCCGTTAAAATCGTCGTTCGGCTCGGCTGTCGGCCTCGTCGTGCGCCTGTCGTTTTGCGCGGTGGTGCCTTTGGAAGCATTTGGAAATTTTGAAGCGTCAAGATCAAAAAAATTGGTGCCGACTCAGGATCACCCATTTAGTGCCGACTCAGGACCACTTCGACTTTCTACAGGTTTCGCGTGATTTCACACGCAAACAAATCCAAATGGAAAATCGACATAACCAATAAATTACAACATTGAATAAAGAAACCAGCGCACTCACTCATTTTAAATTTCGAAAATATTTACATACTTGTAGCTGCTTCAGAATACATGACAAAAATGAAATTGTGTCACAAATGAAAATTATAAACGCGCTCATACTCACAGCACCAATTCAAATTGACAACTGCAAGCGTAATTTACGTCAGTGGTTACCAACATGTCAGACGACAAAATAATTGAGCCGACACGTGCGCCGTCTCTGAGAAACACCATGATCCCGTGCCCAAACATACTATTTTTCATATTACCTGTAATGAATCTGAGAGTTTTCATAAAATATAAGAATTGTCAGCTGTCTCATTAATTGTTTACAATTAATAAATTCAATTCTGACAGGTTTAAAATGAAATCAAAAACTGAGTAACCGGGCAGAAACTTGACGCTTTCTTTCATAGGGCAGAAACCAATTTAGTTTCTGACCAACAGTCGCGTTGATCTGCAATTGTCGTGTTTCGACTGTCTCAACATGCAATGAAACTCGTAGTTTCATGACAGGTAATATGAAAAAATATATTCTTCTATTGCATTTTGAACTTATTTATGTTAAAAATATTCAAAAATTTGTAGGTTACTTATTTGACCTGGCATTTGAATTTTCTAAATTGGAAAAGCAGCTTCCAATTGTTGTATCCACGACATGTTTTTTTTTTAATCTTGGTATTTGCAGCAAATAGGCTTAATATAGTTTACTTACGAACTTATTTGTTTATTTACTTATTTACGGAAATATCCTTTTTATAACTGATCAAACATTACAATATTACAATAACAATACAAATATACAAATTCAAATTTTTTATCGGTTTCTAACATCTAACGATGACTCTTAAATGGATACGACATCTTTTGACGACGATTCTTTGAATCCTACAATAGAGGATAAACCCACTACCAAATTGCAAGTCACAGTGTTTACTTTTGCTGTCTAAACGACATTGTAGGATGATAACGTGTAATCCTAAACACGGCACACATAAATTTGGGAGCGATCAGGATTCCTAACTCTAAGCTTTAGATCTCCACTAGTTAGTTAGTTAGTTAGTACCTGTATGTTAAGTCATAAAGTACAGTTTTTAAGGGCCTTTCTCCTTTTTCTTTCTTTTTAGGTTATTTTATTGCAAAACTTGTCGGCGTTAAAATGTAATACGAAAATTGACAAGAAGCTATATTTTTTAATTTGTATTCTATATTAATTTATGTAATGGTCCTATCACACCATGTTTATTTTTACTCTAGTATGTAGGTAGTACTTTAGTCCCTAGGGAACAAAAGTGACAGGTTAGACCCTGAAATTGCATCGTAAAGTAATAGTTTGCCTCTCCAAAAATATGGTAATAGCACTTATTTCAAACTAAAAAGGTTTGAAGTGTGAATGAATTATATAACTTGTGAAAATTCAAAGAAAAACCTGTAACTTAAAATATTAATATGATTACTAAGTATTTTAAAAGTTATGAACCAATGTAGTATGAGTTACCATAAACTTTCGTACTTTTCTATAAACAGAATATTAATAATGAGGTAATCATTGGCCAACAGCTTTTATTTTAAAAATTTGACATTTCACATAGGTATATAAAGTTCTTTAGGCCTCTAAATTGGGCCCATTGTACTACCTCCAATTTTCAGCACCACTGCGACCCGTCATTCCTCAAGCCTTCTCAACTGTAGGATAACATCAAGAGAAAACTATTTTTTGTAGAGATTTTATTTGCACACTGTTAAAGATGAGTTTATTAATACTTTAAACATAAAACAATTACCATGATATAAAAAAGAACTTTTAACAAATGTTTTATTAATTCGAAATATTCTACTGTAGAATTGAACAATATATTTTTAACCCGAACTAATAAATTCTATAAGTACTTTGTAATATAGGCTTTATATGACTAAAATGAGACTAATGCGTACCCATTAAGTGTAAAGTATGAACAGCAATCAAATTACAGCAATTCAATAAACCGAGTATATTTCTCCATCAATTAGAAAGTGCTTTGTCAAATTTCCCTCAGTTCAGTTATTTGGGCAATTATAAAATTTAGAATGATACTAATAGTATATCTATTTATCGTTAATTGATCTATCAATTGTAATTTGACAAGTAGTCATGATAATGAAACAGATTATAATTAGTTGTAATTTCTTCCGCGCTCTTCCTTCAAGAATTATGCGACACTTAGGTATTAAGATTTCATAATAAAATACTATGTTTAAAATGTTTAACACGACCTCTTCATTCAAATGATACCATTTAAAAAGTAATTAATATGTTTAATAACAAACCGAATTAGATCTTTAACCTATAATGGTATGTAAAATACAATTGCTATTTTTGGGTGATGAAAATTTTACAATAAGCAAATTATTAACAGCTGCGTCTTTTATGATTTTTTCATGAATTTTATAGATAACGGAATATTAAAAAAGTGTCGAACAATTTTCGTCTGTGATGGATTATCGATAATCAAATTTTACGCCTATTCTGTTATACCGCTATTGTGCCTGATTGTTGGAGAACGGTCTTTATGTGGTACAATTTATTAAAAAGATATTTTCTAAAATGACATTCCTGAAAAAATTCTACCACAGAGGTACTTTGTTATGTAAATATTTTGAAATGTATATAAATATTTAAAGAACCAGTCGTAATGTCTACATAATTAATATTAACTGCAGAAAAATAATTGAGCATTTTTTTAATAAAAAAAAAGAACATTAAATTTTATTTTAACATTGTCCAAGGAGAAACAATTGTTTTGCCGTCAATAGCACAAAATACAGGACGTCGTTTCTCATATCTTAATAAACTATTTCCATCGAATTTTGACGTTGAACTTAAAGCCTCGCTGCACAAGAGAGCATGTGCCACTGACAAGCAGGTTATTACAGTTCTGATTTAAACAGAGGTCTGGCAGTCAAGTTACCGGTTCTGGGGTAAATGATAAATTCCGCTACTTCCTAATCGCCCCTTATTTCCCGATACCGAGAAAACTTATTAGCTAACTACGATTACCTCAACCAAAATACATAGAACAATTTTACTAGAAGCTGTTGATATAATGCCGTTGTTTAAGGAATGAGTTATTATTGTGCCGGAAGTAAACAGTTTGTATTTTGTACCTCAATATATTTCAACTCATAATTGTTTAAATTGCAATCATTTACATGAATCCTACAAGGCAAACTCGAAGAAGGTTAACATACTTATTCTGTTTAACATTTCATTGACAAATATGTTTAGACAAAGTTTACAATTTGTTAATTAAATTCGAAATGTCAAAAGAAAAATTTGCATATTTTACATATTATCTGTTACATTGTTATCTATCACCTTTTCAGTCCACATGCCAAACATTCCATTTACATAATTATGTAAAACTCAATTTAAGTTTATTTATTTTTATAAATATGATATTACAAATAAGAAATATAAATCATATTGAAATTTAGTTTCATTTACAGACGACCCACTCAGTCATCTTACAGTTTCAGAGCTTGTTAAAAACTTTCAGCATCGGATTTCGTTTCAACAATTTATATTACAAAATTTGAAAATTAATTTCTCTCTGCTATATTGAGTAGTCTAGTCAAGTTTTTATCTGTAGTGGCACTAACTGCAGATAGTTTAAAAAACGAGTCTACAATTTTGAAACCATAAATTGACCAACCACTTGATTCATCTGATGTTCAATTATATGCATTAATCGCCCAAAAAATTCTATAATATGTATTTGTTTCAAAAGTTGCTCATATTTTTACTGGCTATTTTCAGAAAAATATAAAGTCATTACATTATTCGCGTTTTACATTAACAAAACGCCACCACACGGAATAATTTCGAAGTTCATTTAGAACGTCGTTTGCTTTGTTTACATAATGAACTTGTTTACATTTACATTAACGCCACCACACGGAATAATTTATAAAATCCATTTAAAACGTATGGTTTGCAGCGCCACCAACGGTAATGTAAAACGCGAATATCCTGCTATCTCTGAAAAATAAGGGACCTTTTATTAAAATCCAGCAGACTTTTTTTGACATAATGAAATTTTAGACATAGGCTGGTACCTTAAAAGGAATCAATTAGTAAATGTTTAACTGTTAAAAACTGGTAAATTAATTAAAATTTATGATTAACTTAAAATAAAATTGTATAATACGAGTATAATACTTAATTGAAGCGGAGCGAAGCGGAGCGAAGCGAAGCTTCCTTTGTATTTACTTTTACGAAAATGTTTTCTGGAAATTTTTCAATTGTTACCCTTGCACCTCTGATTTGTTAATTAATTTATTACCAATCCCGACCAATCCAAAAAACTCTACGGCTCTTGGGTCAATTGTAAATAATATACTGGGCCTACTCTATACGAAAATGCAATTCCAAATATATCGTTTACTGTGTATTTCAAATAATCTATAACCAATTTTTCGTGAAAACAATTTTTGCTTTCTTCCTTTCTTTCCTTTGCGTATATTTAAGTCTCAATGTTTCATTTTATATTGCAATAACATAAAAATATAATTTGTGCTTTCTAGGATTCCTAGGATTCGGTGCCTACATGACCTTTGATTGCAGAATATTTCCATAAAAAATATTAGCATCTCGGTAATCCATTCACGCGTGAATGTAAATGTGAGGTTGTAACGCAAATTGCTCTGAATTGTGCCACTTGCCCCGCTGATCTACGAATGGAATGGTAGACAGGCCAGCTAAGGGATTACACCGCCGTCCAGTGCCAGAGCATGGGTCGCCCGGACGCGTTTCGTAGGTTCTTCCGTTGGCTCAGACGATCAGTGTACAACTAAGGAAAAAAAAAACCTTTCGGGCGCCAGTCCTCTAAATAAAATACGGAAGTAAATAAGAGTTGATTTTATTTAAAGAACAAAGTATAGATAAAGATGGGGTTGACAATATCTGATTCCAAAACTCCAATAGGAGACACAAAACACATAACAAATCAAGTGAAATCCAAGATACCCTGAGGGGATACCTTGGGACAATCAAATAAAAAAAAATAAAATACAGATGAGTTGCCATATGAAGACAACTCACAAAAATAATCCGCGCATCCAGGAGATTGCCCAACGCAGACATAAAACGTTGGTAAAATTGACTGCAATTATCACATTCGCAAGAGATATCATCAAGTAAAATTAAATACAGCAATTGCTTTCTAACTTACCCTTCCACCTCAATCCGTCCGATTCAACATCTCAATTCTTTTGGAACCTCTGGAATATTAATGATTCATCGTTTAAACTGAGTTTCAGGTGTAAAGCTAAAAATAACAAAAACTGCACAATTAAACAAGAATCAATTCACCTGCGAACGGTATAGCATCTCAATAACGATGTAAATAATTAAAACAAGCAAATCTCTTAAATGCGTTTCCAAAAAAAAAAAACTAATTAATGGTTTTCCAGCCATCCTACGTCGTTGGTGCTGTCCTAACCACTAGAGATGGAATAGTGGTATAGGCTCACGCTACCGCTGCGACAAGAATCCCACAATGTTGGAATGGAGCTCGCACGTCTTCGCAAAAAGTACGGATAAATCGTCAAAGGAGACGGCCAAAGTGACAAACTTATCACACCACTTCTTAATCAAAAATGCAAAACTGCGGTGAAGCTGGGGATAAACGAATGTTGATCAGTCCTGCCCTCTCCATTGATCTCATACAGGAATGGTGAACCCAAAAACGAAATCCCAACATCGTTAAAAATGGCTGACACAGATGGTTCGACGCAGGAATCAAGGTCATCACAGGTGGAAACAAGATAACCAAACTGCTGGCCCATATCCATACAAATAACCATATGGTTGGTGGATAAAACAGCCAGATGGACATCAATCAGCTACTGATGCACACCATGTGAACCGCTCAAAAAAACCATAATTAAGATTGGAAACCAAAAATGAACGTCACATAAAATTGACGTGGTAGTACGAAAAAGCTAAAATTTATCAAAGTCAAACTTCCGCTCATGATAGAAAATAATGCAATCTTACCCACAAATGTAGCACAGAAGGTAAAATAAAAAAAGATCACTTCAATAAACTAACAATTTGTGGCTTTTAAAAACATAAAATTGCACAAACGTAAAATGAAACTTGCACTTTTCATAAAGATAAGCGAAGAATGAACATTTCGACGCCCCCAACGAAGACTATAGTAACTCAGTAATTAGTTTTAATAAAAACGCAATTCAATATTTAAATATAGTCACTATAAATTGCAGAATTGCATAATTTCTAAGGATCAGTGTCTACTATTGGTCGTCTCGAGTTGCTACAAAGTTACGATATTTTTCTAGGCAAATGCTTACCGATATAATAGATTTTTTTACTATAGTAACTCAAAAAATCAATTTTTTGAGTTACTATAGTTTTCGTTGGGGGCGTCGATTTGATAAATTTTCGAAATTCAAAACGCGTGCGCGTGTTTGAAACGCACACAGGGTGATGCATAGACTTCCGCCAAAATATAAATAATAGCATTTGAAATGCTACAAGGTAGTAAAATTAATATTAAACAAGAATCTGATTCCTGCAAAATTCATATTAGATAAATATTAAGATTTGTAAATCAGGTGCATTTCTATGACTGTAGACTCACTTGTGATCTTTATGTGAACACATCGTCTTCTGCTAGGTCCTTTAATTAATTTTTTTTCCAGTTGTGTAGTATTTTTTGTATTTTAGAGACGGTCGCGAGCATAGTTATTCAGCGCATAGACTGCCAATACAGAGAAACCGGTTCGATTCCAAGCGAAGTAAGAATGATATTATGGACGTCTCCCCTCTGCAGGCAATGGCAAACCACCCGAGTGTAATCTGCCTTGAAAAGCCTTTGTTAAAGGCTCACCACACCCTGCAGAAGGGTAATAGACTGAAGAGAGAGAGTATTTTATAATAATTTGACTTGAAATAATTGTAATGGTATTGATTGTTTAAGAAAATTCTTATTTTGCAACAAATGTTGGCGTTGGGTGTTACAGAAAAACTATTATTATAAAATATAAATCATTGTTTGTTATGCTAGTAGATTCTGTATAATTTTAATAGCTCTTGCTAAATAAACACTACATTATATTATTACAATTATTATTATAATTGTGATAAAATTAACAAATGTGGAGTGCTTGTAACGCTAAAATATACTTAACTATACGAAAATCTTAACGACAAAGAAGAAGTTACAGAATTGGGGGTGACTGTTTAATACTAGACACTTTTTGCTTTAAATAATTGTATAAGGGATGTTCCAACATTATTCCAACTTTAAGTAAATTAATGAATCAACACTCATTTTTAATCACCTATAAATCATCAAAATTAACAACGTTATTTAATATTATTTATCAAGAAGTAAAAGAGCTAAATTCTCATGTGAAAACTTATGAGCTTCCAGATGGTACTATCTCAGATATCCAATATTGTTTCCGCTACTGAAAATCTATTGATATCTATATCTAATAGAAAATTAACCAATAATAATTTCTTTGACGTAATAGATGTTTTTTTAAGGGGATGTTTCAACATAGAGTTAATTTTATGCTAATATATTCTTTATTATGTATTGTCATGTTTTGTTTTGATTTAATTAAAAGCACGATGGGGTTCCATTTATTTAAAGTTAAACATTTGTTGTTAAAATTGTAAAGGAAAAACAGAAATTTTACTTTTGTGAAAATTTTTATTTTCAATTTTGGTATCTGTTGTGAGGAAACGGCATCAACACAGCAGCTACAATAAGATGTATTGTGTCTTCTATTTAAATTTGAATAAACCAAGAGCCCTGGTCGTGAAGGGAAATAATCATTATTAATTCTGTAAAATTAGTAGGAATATTAAATTATTTGTGCTGATACCTGAAATTGAAAAGGGTTGACAAAATTGAACAATAGGTCAAATTGCATACTTTTCATCCGGAAGTCATGGAAAAGTTTGGAAATTTCTATTTTTTTACAGATGTCAAAAACCATCCGAGAGAAGAGCATTGATTTGAAAGGCATAGCGTGCAGATGTGGAGGTCGCTCTTCTTGAGTTTTTATAGACTATCCTGTGGGACTATCTAACAAAGTTTTTCGAAGGAGTTATTTTCTCGAGAGTATATTTGAGTGCTGGAAGCGTTTTTATTGTTCTGAAAACTGAGAGATTTGTATTCACGCTGATAGGAAGAGTGTGGTTGATTCCTTAAAATCGAATAGTTGTGAAATTTTCGACATCGTTTTAAATATTGGAAATCTGATGTTACATGGAGTGAATCATATCCTTTTTTAAAATTGTAACCAAAACGTGTTTGTAAGTTAGAATTTTTTATGGTTAAATTACTTACGTTGCTAGAAGACCAGAACGATTGTGATAATAAAAAATGTACACCGATAATTTTTAATGCACAGGGGAATTTCCAAAACTGTGCGCGTACTTCCTTATCAGGCGACTACCAATAGATTGTGACAAAGATTACATCATGATTGAATTTAACAGCTATTTCCCGGGTAATGCGGAACAAAGTATCTTATGATTTTTGTAAAAAAAAATTTATTTTACTCTTTTTGTTCAAATATGTGGCAAGAAGTGTTGATAAGTAAATATCCGCTTAAAGGTATAATAAGGGCCATTGTTGGTTTCAAACTGTATGTTATTCTAATATTCTTATAACTTAGGTGTTTATTTATTTTTTAAAGTTAATAATACACAAAAATGTATCCTGTTATTCATTAAAATTTGTATTGTACTGAAAGAGGTTTTTTGTCTCAATAACTCACACCCATTGTGCTTTTCAGATCATAAGCTTCATATTTGAGTCTCCAAACATCTTTAGAAGAGCTAGCCGAGGTAACAAAGAGGTAACCTTGCTAATTGGGATAAAAGTTTACCCAGCTATATTCATTATTTTTAAAATTACAAGAGTAGCGTACAATATATCATTTTCATAAATTTGTTATAATAAAATATAAGTATGCTTTAGATACTTTTATTAAATGATCATTACATTGAAAATTTATTTAGTACATTTTTGTTGAAACTATTCAATCTGTCTATATAATCTTCTATATTATACAATGTATTGTTGTAATAATTTAGAAATTGTACAGACAACCCCCTTATTGTGCTATACACAAAATAACAACATCCTGACTTGAAGTACCTCAATTTCAATTCTAATGCCGTCAGCTTTGTCTTTGATCCTAGTTAAATTTCAATGTTAATCTAAAGCTTTTACTAATATTTTGATTGTTTTCTATTTCCAGTTTAGACTTTGATTTTGAGTAAAGTTCCAATATACAATTGTTATACAACAAAATGTGATCGATAATCGAATTTTGTTAAAGCATTTTAAACGGAAAATTTGAAAATCATTCATAAATGTTCTTCAAAAGCTAAATCACGAAACTCAACCCACCTATCGCACATTCAATTCAATAGGACCACACGTGCAAAAAATAAGGCAATATTTTCAATAGCATTATCTATTTTGCTTCCCTTTTCTTGTTTGTTATTAATAGTACAAAATTTATTAAACCTTAAACATACAAATTATTTTAATATATTATACAAAACTCAATTTAAAATTTAATAATGAGTATTATGCTGAGAAATGTACAAAACATATTATTTTTTATAGAATGACAAAACTAAATAATATAAAAGAAGTTATAGTTGAGAAAAGATCTAAAAAAAAATCTATCAAGTAGATTTTAAATATTTACTTCTTACAAACCGTTAGCATAAAAACAATGAAAATCAGGACCGTCGTTAGAAATCGACGTATATTGAAAAAATTAGCAAGAAAAATTAAAAAATCAAAGACCACCTTAACGGATTACAATTGTTTCAACCTCAGGCACGTTTTCTACGGGTGCCACTGGTATCGTCAGACCCGTATTGGAATAATGAAAATTTAATTTTACTCACCACTTTCTCAAAAATACTTCGATCTCCTATATCTCCTGACGATACCAGTCAGTGGCACGCGTAGAAAACGTGCCTGAGGTTGAAACAATTGTAATCCGTTAAGGTGGTCTTTGATTTTTTAATTTTTCTTGCTAATTTTTTCAATATACGTCGATTTCTAACGACGGTCCTGATTTTCATTGTTTTTATGCTAACGGTTTGTAAGAAGTAAATATTTAAAATCTACTTGATAGATTTTTTTTAGATCTTTTCTCAACTATAACTTGTTTTATATTAATATAAGATCAACTATTTCGTTTTCTTAATATTTTGTTTGTTTGTTTTTTTTTAAATTCAAATTTTGAAACATTATTTATACTAAATAATATCTTTTTATCAGTCTCATTTTACTAATTTTTATTAATTAAAATAATTGGCAAATGCTATTGATCTGAAAGTACGCAGTGTTTTTCTCGAAATGTGAAATAGAAACATCAAACGAAATTAATGAGACAAAAATATTCTATGAAAAAATATGAAAAGAAATCTCATTAATTGACTGACACACTCATAAAAGAATTGTGGTTGCAGATCAGTGGCGGAACATCAGTAATAATTGTATGTCAAGTCATGGAACTTCCGATAACAAATTAAGCTAATTATTATATTACAAAGACAGGTCTAATTTGAAAGCTTTTCACTATCTAAATAAAGTCAAAATACTATGGATGTCACGTATGGCCGCAATCCTCTAGAGAAAACTGTCTCTCTAATGTACTAGATAGTTCAAAGTGGCCTGAAGCCAACTTTGCTAGTTGAAGCTACTTAAATTGTACGTATTTCATGTTTTGAGATAATAACATGACTCCCTTATTTCTGAAAAGTGTTTATTGCATAGTTTAGTGAATCAAAAATATAAATAAGTATAGTTCATGTGTATATTTAAATTTTATATACATATAAGAAAAGATTTTATCACGGCTCTAAAACTTTTTGGAACACGTAGGTAGAGGCTTCTCAGCAACATTTAAGTAATTTATAAATTGTTAGCAAGTAATATTTAGAATTTATGCACGTAGAAACCTATTTCATTTATAAATGTATTAATAAAATCTATTGTAACCAACTAAAACGTCTTAAATCTTACCCTCTACGCCTTGCGAAGAAATTGTGACTTAACAAAGCGTATAAATTAATGTAATGAATACTAAAAAAAATCAATGGCTTACTAAATTAAAATGTATTTAATCAAGAAGCAAGAGCATTCCAAACCCTTAGTTAATTGAATTGCTGATGTTTACTTTGCTACCTTTTATCCAATTTTACATACAATTTTAAACATCTAAAAGTTAAATTGATTCTAATACTTAATTCCTCCTTTCTCTTGTGTTTTTGTTAGATTTTAAACATGAAATATCGCTGTAATTATTTTATTCTGCAATTACAGTTGCGAATTTTAACTTAAAGAATAACCGAAAGCCTTAACTTAAATAAGCGAAGCTTTTCAAAAATTAAAGAGGGGTAATTCTAAAATAAATTTAAATATTTAGTATTCGTTTAAAACGAGCGTTTTTCAATTACACGAAATTCATAAACGATTTGTTGAGAATAGTAACTTCTGTTACTCCTGCCTATCTGTACTTGTCAGTTTACATTGTGAGCCTCGTTGGAATTTAATAATAAATATATTCAATCGCTGAATTGTAATATCAGGATCTGTTATAAATGGCAAACATCTTGTCAAAATTTCGTTAAAATAATATACATAGCACTCCTTGGAGAAATCGGGTCGTTCTTTTAGCTACAGATAGTTTATTGATCGCGCAAAATTCTACCAGTACCAATAAATTGCTAAAAAAAATTTCCCAAATAAGATAAAATATGAAAACATAACAATCACCTTCGTAAAAATACTGAGGAAAGATGATCCAAAAATGTATTTTATATATTTATTTCTAAAGAAGAATATGTAGACAACTAAAATATAGAATATGATTGATCGTCTATCTGCAGTTTATGAGCATAAAATATATTATTTAATTCCGAAGAAGGTTGCAAATATATCGATAAAAGTTCATAAGAGTATTATTGATTTTTATTATTAAAACATAATATACCTGCCGAAATAACTGTTTTTGAAGTCATTATACTTTTTATTCTCTCACATTTTTGTTAGTAATTATTATACGTAATAGTAAAGTAAACAACGGTGTTCATGTACGTATGTAAATGTTTTTTTTTTATTATATTATTCGTATCTTATGAAATAGCCTTAAAAAGTATGAGATTTGTAATGGTGTTGTTTTCTTAAATATTATTATTATGTATGTTCGTACATACCGAGTATATCATACCAATATAAGTAGTAAAAAAATACTTACATCACTGCATAACCGTGAACCAATTTGCTACTTCTTAATTTTGTATAGCATCTGCAACAAAAATATTGATTAACATAGAGAAGAAGAACATTTAGGATGTATTTATAATCTCATATTTATTCTACATAAACAAATTTTAAATTATTTACTAGAATGAGCACAATATGAATATTTAACAACAATTTTATTAGTAGTTCTAAATTGTACGAGTATCGGGTTACCAGAATCTACTGCTTCCACACTCCGAACCTGAATATTAAGGATAGCTGCCCGTAATATCAAGGACCTTAGAGAAACAGTAGGGTAGGGGTGCGCAAGAGTGCGCACTTTCACGATTTTATGTTATAAAAATAAAGTAAAACACATCAAGTTAAAGTTATTACCATATATTAACTTCTTAGGTATCTGGCTACAAAAATACTATTAAAAAAATAACGAAATATAGACTGTAAAGAAATAATTAAAGAAAATTGCAAGGCGTGCAAGAATGCGCAGTACGCGTCACTTACAAAGATCACAATTAAAGTGTCCAAGGCCTGAATAGGATGTGCAATTTTCATGCCACCAATTTTTACATAAAATGCACTGGACCCAGTCTTCTACTAAAGGCGTTATGTATGCTTCAGAGCAGCCAGGACACATATACTTTTTGGTTTTTCGGCAGTCAACTTTCTTTGCTTTCTTTGGTGCAGGTCCCGTCTTTTTCATAGCAGTTTCTTCAAGTTGCTCTTTATGTTGAGAACTATACTTAATATTTCAGATCTTCTGCCTCTTTTGCTATATGGACATTGCACAGAGGATTTAGGGTATGGTAACAATTGTGAAACTTTAACAAAAGTAGAAGTTGACGGAGTTGGGTCTTGGAAATTTGAAGGTAAGTTCTGAGATTGTTCACATATGTTTTTAGCGGCTTCTAAAATATCCTCTTCAATTGGAAGCAATTCCCTTGCTGACATGCGCTGGGACTCTGGTGGAATCATTGGAATGATAACGTCTGGTGCTTGTAGAGTTACAGTAGGTTCACTAGATGCAGCTTCTGGTGGTCTATCGGTAACGCTACTGGCTTTAAAATCAGCATCGGTAAAAATCTCGTTATTAAATGGCCATATTCCAGTTACTCTGAAGCGCACTCTTGCCCACATCGGTACTGAACACTCTTGCACGCATCGGACTAATTATATTTTTATGATTACTCACGCCGTCTATGAGCAGCGTCGAACAAATGGGTACGCCGGCAAGTATTTCGAAGACTAAATAAATTACTTGACAAATTAGAAATAAGCCTTACCTAACAAATTTTTTCGCAATCAACGTTTTAAAATGTTCAGAAAATAGATTACAGTAACGAAAAACACAATTTGTTGAATAAAACTTGCAAAATTCAATAAAAACAGATATGTTTTAGTAGGTACACGTGTAACTTGTCCGAGATCATTAGACAACTAAAGTTGGACGCGGATGTCTGTCCTCTGCTTGGTTAATGCAGGTGCGTACTCTTGTACGACGCGCACTCCTGCGCACCCCTACCCTACTTTAGTACTTTAGTAGTTGCACAGGGAAAGGTTTACAATAGAATGTTTAGCATATTTTCAGATATTGCAGAATTAAAATTCTGAGTAAATAAGTTTTTATAATAATCCATGTAGCAAAAAAGGATTGGTGTATAAAAAGTAACATTATTAGTATACATAACCCACAACATTACCCAAATGTTCAATCTCCTTGTTAATCTTTTTTAATCTTTTCAAGTTAAACTAGAATCTACACCAAATTATTAACGTTTCTGCTTAAAAATTCCATTACATTTTCATGATAAAAATAACTAAAATAATTATGAATCTAAGTCAAAAATATAGTATTCGTTTATGATGTCGGTTCGAAAAACAGTTTTAGACAAATTAACTTTATTTGGAAGAGAGAAATATGTATTGGCTTTTGCCATTCACTTAACTGGAACTCCAAACTTACTAAAATTTTCAAATTTTCTTGAAAGTACCTGGAAGCCAATTTTAACTAGATGTGTTATTGTAAACAATTTGCAAATAATTACCAAACATTGATGAGAAAAGTAACATTTAGGTACCTACTAAACAAATATTAGTCAGAATACCAAGTAAGCAAAATCAAAAATATTCTTCAACTATTATGCTGTCTAGGTATACTTTAGCTCAAAGTTTGTTAGCTTTTCATCGATAAATAATAAACAACTTTAAGGAAAATAAGCTTAATTGTAATATGTAGGTACATATTTACACTATAATTTCAACACTAAACAGTAACCAAACAGCACTAGGTCAGTATAATGGTACACCAACTCGTTACCCATTACAAAGTATAGTTTATTATATCAAATAATAATACCGCTTCAAGAATTTCATCTAACATTACAAATTATGTTCGTTTATAAACACATCCGCTTAAATCCTTGTATTTAGAATGACGATCAATTTGCAAAACAAAATTTAACACTCAATTAACAATTATTAGTTTATTTATTTAAATTCCAGTTGAAACAAAACGGTTACCAACACCCAAACTAATAATTATATTATGCGTTTATAAATTTAATAATAACAATTTGCCCATCCTACAAGATATATTTCATTTAAAATAGCTAAATTCTATATCTTCCTACTGTGAGTTCTATTGCTTGTTTTATTTCGTGTTTTCTTCTTGGTTTATATCCTAACAAATAATGTACCTAGAACAATCGGATAATAACAAAAAAGATTTTACGATAACGTAATATTGATAATCATGATGTCAAGTTATATTGAAGTAATTTTTATCATATTACCTCTCAGAAGAAAACTAATTGTTATCGTATTCTAAAATCATAAATGTTGTAAACGGCTATAATACAAATCTAAAATTGGACAAAAAAAGTTACTATCTATATTGGGTCGAAAACTTTTCAACCGACCTTCCCAAATTTCAAATGTGAATACCACAAAAAACGCCTGGAATAAAAGATATTAACATAATCTACATGCCTTTAAATAATTTAGATTTGTTGAATATCCTTAAGCAATGGTGTACTAAGTCTAACCAAAACCTTCTAAATACAGATCGAAAAGGTGAATTATACTTCATCAAAACACAATATAATAAAAATAATACAATTACTGTTCACCAGGGCCGTTAACTTTTAATATCTTAATTTCCTAACAATAAAGTTTAATTTACCGGCAGTAAGTTTCTTACACCTATTTAGAAAGCCCTCTATCTATAAGAAGTTAAAACGGAGCACAAAATATAAATTTTACTCATCTGGTTTATTTGGTTTCTATAGTTCTTTTATTGGTTAAGACACAACGCACGGATTTGTGACGAAATTCCGAAAGCCAAAGTTCTGATACTTAAAATCCATATGGCAAAAGTCCCGACAACGACAATACTTTTATAGTTCGACATGGAATAATGGATGCCAGAAAGTGGCACATACGGCTTAAAAGTGACGGGCTAATGTGTCATACTATGTTGTGTAAACATACAAAATTGGTCTGTTTTGTTTACGCTTAAATGCTTCGGGTATCAGCTTTTATGTGTAAATAAATACTATAAGCTTGGTCTTTTGCTTAATGGTGGGTTTCAAAATAGTTACTTGAAATTTGATAGCAGTTTATATTTAAGCGACTTTTATAAAAACCGATTATGAGACATATTTTAAGGATAGTTTTTGTTTATAACCAAGATCTCCAACGTCCATTATCAATCAAGTGTTTAGTTAAAATAATATAATGGCGTAAATCTAACATCTTGAACACGAGAACTGAGTCCTTAGACCACCGAGTCACCTTTACCGTTGGTTTGGACTTCGCTGATAAGCTAGCCGTAAACACTTGGGATTGATGTTTTGAAGTGAAGGTTTCTATTTATTTTTAGACAAGCGACACCTTGCCCAAATTAGAAAGGAGATCTTATGATTGGCTTCAAGAGAAAAAACTTACTTATGACAAAGAAATGTTATTTTTTAGTAGTTCTTGAAATAAGTAGAAATTGTTATATTTCATATTACAGCAAAATAGAGAACAATATCGATCAGGTTGTCAGAAAAACATTGAATTTACGACAAGTTTCTTTCTTTGATTCTTATATATTTGTCAGTAATCGAATGATCGATTAATAGCAAGAAAAGGTTGTAAAACCGGATGTAAAAGGATGTGGAAATTTAAATAGTGTTTAATTACAAAACTATATAAATATTAATAAGAAACGTTAAGGTTCAGAAAGTTACTTCTTTTTCTAATTGGGTTATGTTGTTTTAAACGATACAATTACATTTATTTTATTATAATTCACATAAAGCTTTCGATCCAATTTAAACAGCAAACTTTGACATAAATCTAAACGTTTCTTTTAATAAATACATAATTTTGTAATACTTTAGTGGTTGTGTTTGTCAAAAAAATTGTTTTGCCTTAGTGTCATTTTTGATCACACATTTAAATTGTGTTTTGTAATTTTCTGACAAAAATTTCAATAAAGTAGAGTGAAACGTGGAAGAAAATATATTTAGATTGAACTAATGGTGAAGTCATGGGTTGGAAATAATTTACAATGTCAATATTGTTTACATTATTTACATAATGGAGTTCATTAAAAATTTTCTCATTTGTTTTCGCAATTTTTGCATTTGTTATTTTATATGTTAAAAACATTTTTAAGTTAATTGACGCAATAAATATCAATTCTGTTCTAATTTGCTTTCCGATATTCAATTGATTTTTAAATTTCACATTATTGTTTTTATTATTCATAATAATGATTTTAGGTAAAGCTTTGGCCTAAACAAGTAATATCTGCCTGAGTGAATATCTTCAAAGCTACATCTTTTGTGCAACAGTAGATATCATTTCAGAGCAAACTTTATCGAGTCAAAGAATTGTATATTTTTATCTACATTTAATTATTTTCATCATCATATTTCATTATAAAAAACTGTGTGCATTCAAATTGGCGCAATTAAATTGAATTTCAGGCAGTTATTGGTGTCTAGCTGTCGTATCTAGTCATTTTATTTCATTTCAATTTTTCATTTTGCAAAACATTTATCAATCAAAGTTGCTCTTACTTTCGAAATGCAAATTATTAATATTTATAAGCTTAGCCAAAGTTAATACTTAATTCAAATTTAACTTGGTTGCAGATTGATAAATCCAATAATAATTTATTGTAGATCTTTGTCAATATCTTTAGTTCGATTTAAGGTTGATTTTTCACCCTTGGCTGAAGATTTTCATTTAGGAATATTAATTTTTTTTGGAAGAAATGATCATTCTGGAATTTTTGCACAGTCTCTGACTGTTGTTAATTATTTAGAATATTATTATTATAATATTTTTCTTCACTGTTTATTTGTGTTTTTCTTTCGGCTTATTGGCCGAAAAAGAGCATATTGGTAGGTTTGAATCGCGTTTAGAAACTTGCTCGCCGTCATTTTTCTATCCTAGCACGCTTGGTCGTCATTTATTGTAGAATATGTGTTTATTTACACCAGTTACCCCATTGTTTGCAATATGTATCATTGACCTTCCTGACGAGTTCAGCTAGAAAGTCACATCTGTACGGGAGAATGTCGTAGCGCCGTTTTGTCTTGATATTTGTCATTTGTAACTATTAAGCATTGGCATTTGCAATAATGCAGCGGCATATAGCAATGATGAGCGTTATCGGAATATGGTAACAAATGATTTTTCACCAACTGAACGATATTGATATTAACCTTCATCCGCTCACGTATGCGGGAAATTGGCCGCAGTAAGACACTTAGGATTGTTTGTAGCTGTACTGAGCCGGCTTGTGGAGCTTTATTAATCAGAACATGGGTATGGTCTAGTGGAGGAGATAGTAATTAGAGAATACACACCCTTCCCATCTCTCCCATGGCGCTCTGAAAGGAAATGGGAGAGAAAATTCAAAAATGCAAATTTCAACTCCAAAATACGCGAGCGGATGAAGGTTAAGAATCACCCTTTATTCAACCATTTATAATTATATAATAGTATTAACTATTGTAGAAATCTTATTAGTGTAATTGTTAAATCATAAGATGCAACGGAGATTTCTAACAAGTGCGGGAACCGAATAAGTTTTAAAAATTTGTATCATTGTATTATGAACACTATTCTTTATTTGCTTATGTCAAAAAATTACATTCACTGTTGTGATAATATTATTCGGAAAGTGACTTGAGGTCAATTATTTATTACAACATTTTTCATTGACATTGTCAAGTGGAAGTTAAGATACTATTGTGTGTACTTCACCTAAGTGGGAGAAACCGCTAACAAGGTAAATTGAATACTGTAGAAAATAAAATTAACGGTTTGTTCACAATTTTTTACTTTTTACCATTAGGAATGTACTTATTCGATAGTCTACCAATTAAAAAAAAGTTAAATCATGCTAAAAGGTTTATCCAAATATCCAAATCAAAATATGCCCCTTTATGATGTAAACCAATAAATTTTAAAATAATTTGACATTTTCCTAATGAAGGCTAAAGGTTAAATCCAAGTATTATAATTAAAGATAATTATTATTGACACTAACATAATCATATGAATAAGCTTCATATTATTATACAATAAATGGTATAAATATCATAAGCTAAAAATAACGCTATTTTATTTATAAAACATTTTAATTGGAAAAACCTGTAGCTTAAATATTAATTAAATTAAATTAATTAAACTTAAATTAAATTTTAGTTTAAGTTTTAAACAACAAATCTTTTGAATTAAATGAAAAAATAAAAGAATAATTTTTAAGTATACTTAATAACTTATTTAAAATGTTGTAACCCACACTTAAATTATTGCAAAATATTAATATCTGAAATTAATTATATGAAAATTTGAAGTTGTTGATCGCTTTCATTACTGGACCCACATTTTTGTTTCTCACAATCACTTTACTCTCTAATTTCCGTATGAGAAAGTTGTTACTAATTAGCGTAGGGTAAAACTTTTTAACTTCTTAAAGTTTGACTAAAGGACGATAATTTTAACGCAGATGTTGCTCGGATTTGATGCGGGTTGCCAAGAGCTTATGGGATGTAAGTTAGGGAAGCTGTGGCCCTATATTATTATGTTTAGTATTTTAAATTTAAGCCTTAGCATTTTTAACAATGTGGAAAAAATTATTTAACTAAGAAAGATTTATCAATGTGAAATTCAAATAGAACTTTAAATATGAATCTGAAGAAAATTACTAAAATGGGTGAGAAAATTAAATTAATTAAGCTTGTTAAACAGAAGAGGAAAATTTGAAATAAAAATTGAAATATTTAATTATAAATTGAATTAAAGTTCGAATTAAATATTATAATTTGACTTCAATGGCTAATTTGAACAATAACATTAAATCTACCAGTTCTTGTAGATAATTATTAATTATTACTAACTAATACATGACATGATAATACACAATATTTTACTATTAATTTCTGCAAATAGGCAAATTAAGGCAAATATCTGTCTTATTGTAGCTGTTCTAGAATTAGAACAGATTAGTCATAACTTTTCACCTCGGGAGGGTAGTAGTTAGCCCGCGTAGTTACAAAGTTCGAATCCAGATTGAAGAATATTTTTTCAGCTAAAAATATTAATTAATTATTAATTTACTTGAAGTTTGATGGAAAACAAATTACAAATTAATTATAATGTTACATTTTTACTATGTTTTGTAATGGTAACAAATTTGTATGCATAAACAGGGACTTAATCAAAATATGAGTAACCCTTATAAACTGTATAAACTTTTTTATAAATACTATATTATAACGAGAAAATGTATCCTATGTAAATAGTTTCACACATTATATTTCAGTTGAGAAAAATATGAGAATCAGCTCAAGCTGAAACGTTTGCTTTCATAAATCTTGAGTCACTTAGAGTAAAAGCTAAAACCTCACTTTCATTATGCCCACCTGGAATCCATAAAGAATTTTGGATGGCTTTTCTCTGCTTGTGCTCTTCATATACCCAATGCATTAAATTATAATGAGAAATCCCTAGGTAATCTGATGGCCCTTTTCCAAATACATACGCGAGACTACGTAAAATATTAAATATCTACGTGATGCGATAAAGAAAATTTAAATTTGCTAGGTGTAAAGCCACAAGCCATTTGCTACTTCTAAATAAATTTACTTCACATGTCTGACTGCTACCTTGGTTAAATATTAAAATGCAAGTAGTCAAACAAATAGAAAAAAATTTAAAGAAAATTATAAATACGGAAAACAAAAAAATTTTAATTTCGAGAAGAAAAAGCTTCATTTCTTGTTATTGTTCATCGGTTTAATTTAATAAACGTAGGGTAGCAGCAAACGAAAAATAATCTTTTAAAAATTATTACGTAAGAAAATTTAATATTTAAACTTTGCAATCACAACAAGAAACTTATTTAACTTTTTACAATTTCAGTTGGTTGTTTTAAATGTCTCCAGCGAGGCGCATTAAAAAATATGTCTCGCGCAGCTTGAAATCTCGGTTAGTTTTAATAAAAAATATGAGAGGGCAATTCTAAAGTGCCTGTTGTGAAATATAATAATTTCCAGTTCAAAAATGCTTTTAGTTTAACTTTATTGCTTCATTTCTTTCAAAATCGTGGTCATCAATAAATGATTGAAAGTGGGATCGTAACTACTGTCGGTATTGGCATGCCATGCCACATTAGTACTTCAAGTATGGGTACTTTGTGCAAGTTATATTATGTAATATTATTTAATACCCGCATAACCAATTTAAACTATCACCCTAGAAATTAGTTTAACGATAGACAAATTTATTATCACACTTCTGGAATTTATTCTAAAACGGCACCCTATACAATAATGCACTAAAGTTAAAATCAATATATCGAAAATTGCGTCTTTAATCTGTTCATATCCAGTTGCTATTAGCAGTTTAGCAAGAACTAAATAATATGAAAATATGTAGCGCAAGAGTATTATAAGCTCAATATTAACTAAGTTATTGAATTTGTATGCAAAATGTATGGTATACAATATTATATAATGTATAGTATTGCATAATCCGTTTTACTCCGCTAATACTTTAAATTAAATAAGTAGTTATTATTATTTGCTATTGTAATATACTCAAAATTAATTAAAAGTATCTACGGGTACAATAAATAATACAGAAATAACTGAATAATACAATCAGCTGTTTCAATAAATTCTTGACCTGATTTTGGTGGATTAAAACCTCCATAATTACTAATAGAGATAATAATATAAAACATAGTATACGTCTTTTATAAAATTTTATAGTCTAAAAAATTTGTACTGCAGTATTCTCCAAATTGTACTGCAAACAAAATATCCACAAAAGTCGTGTATTTTACTTGTTTTGCAAACTGATACGCATTTTTATGACTTTATATCTCGGTTCCAATTCAAGCTAGAAAAAGATTATAAACATTAATGTTGTAGGAAATTTAATGTTCTATAAAATTTGTACGTTACTTTAACTGAATTAGCATGGGAAAGAGGATATTTGAGGAAGCCTAAAATATGCAATGGCGATTATTTAATTAAAATTAATTAAACAAATAATTACGACGCGACGTACATATTGATATCCTCACTAAATTTTTGCGTCAAAAGTATAGTGAGGGTATTATTACGTTCTCCAAAAATTTTTAATTTTAATTGTTAATATTTATAGATAGGATATGGGGAAGGCAACGGGAAACCACCCCATTAACATTTCCCTAGTAAAGTCTTCTTGGCTTAGCCAGGAGGATCGCAAACATCCGAAATCGGATAGGCACTGAAGAAAAGATAGATAGCATAGGATAACGTAAATGTGGGCTACTACTGTGAGAATTATTAAATTTAATTACAGAATAGAATCTAAAAAAAAAAGAAAATTTCAAGAATAGGGAGTGATTTTAGTATAATATTATGTTGTGAAATATATTTAAATTTAACAAAATTTTTATTTTAACGTTTAGTTAAGTTTTTGTTAAATTTATAATTTAATTGTATTATTTTATTGAATACTGCACATTAACAAAGTTTAATGAAAGTAAAATTTGGCGATATTAATTACTACGAGAATTATTCTCTACATTTTCATATTACTTATTTATTTAAATTCCAACAACGAATTTTGAAAACAAAACTTTGGCATTTGCATTTTGTATTTTAAATATTTTTAAACTAATTTAAACTTCGAACTTTGGGTCTTATGTCAAGAGTCGATAT
Source organism: Rhagonycha lutea (assembly GCA_958510855.1). Classification (NCBI taxonomy): domain Eukaryota; kingdom Metazoa; phylum Arthropoda; class Insecta; order Coleoptera; family Cantharidae; genus Rhagonycha; species Rhagonycha lutea. The sequence goes on along the minus strand of OY294040.1, from coordinate 11,142,313 downwards.
GCACTAGGCAAACCACGTTTAGTATACACTTCAAGAACAGAAAACATTGAAAAATATTGAGAAAATACTTTTGAATCGATAAGTATGACTACCTACCGGTTAATAATTAAGCTGGATTAACTGTTTCCATTCAATAAAATAAATAAACGTTTTTATTTTATATTTTATTCCTTGATTATTCCATCTTCATATTTTCACAGTGTAAGTACTCGTACACTAAAATATAGGAACAAATTTATTATATCTAATCCTCAAATGAATTGCCAACAAACTTGTCTTTCTGTTTTGTTAAGTCGAATTCAGAATTTTTGGTTTTGAATTCATATTAATTTTCGTACTATTTGCGACCCATGTGATATTTTAAATTTAAATCTCCAGTTTATAGACATCAATAGAAATTTTGGTTTAAAATCTAGTACGATATTTTTGTGTAACTCATTTTGATGTTGAAATGAGCTGTTTACGTCATAATATTTTGATTTTATAGCCATAATTTTAAGCACTGTTAATACCAGCGTATCTTGATAGCTGATGACAAGGTATTTTCGTTTTGTGTACATTTCGTACAAAAATTGTGCTATCGTAATTAACATCAAAAGGTTAATTAAATTTTAAGCATTTAAGTCAGGTATGTAACTCCTAACAATTTTTATATAGTATACGCAGATAATTGGTGTTACCTAAATATTATTTATAAAATACTTTAGCATTTGTTTTTTGGGCAATTATATTTTGGAAATTCTGATCACCACTACCGTTATTTTGTTCACTGTTTATTAGTCAAGTCTTTATTACTGCAACGAACTTTTAGATTTTATAACCTAGGTTAAGGTAGGTAATGATTGCAGGTAAATTTACAAGTGGCGCTTAAAGCTGTTAAAACAACTAGTTTTGTCGTTCAACTATCTTTGTTTTTGTATCTAGGACCCGGTCACGTAAAAACAAAACTCTACTTTGCATTATATTCATTGCACATTGACCATTATCCACTGTTGCTAAAGGCAAACTAGATTGTGGAGGATCGATTACGGACAAGAAAAGGATACGTTCACGTATGTACAATCACAATTTATTATTAATAATAATTTAGTAATGTTAAAAGAACATATCTTGGAAAATTTAAAAGTAAAATTAGATTTCACGATATAAATCTTTCAAATAAATTTGGTTCATTCTTTTGTGTTTTTTATTACAAACGGTCTTGTTTCCGTGTAAATCTCGTATTCCCGGGAGTTAGTTTAACACTTTAGAAATTCATACAAATAAAATGCTTTTGATTTGCTTTTTAATTATTTTTAGAGCATCGCAATAATTAAATTTTGTGATGCAGATTATATATCTTTGAGTTGTTGTGTAGGTGCTTAGTTTTAAACCAAACAAAAGTATACAGCGTAAGTTAAATTTATCACCGAAGATAAATTTAGCAGTTTAGTTTGTAGAAAATTTATATTTTTAATTTCCGTTCGGCAAGTGAACAAGCAATTTTCAAGTTTTATAATCCTACCTTATAAGTTGATATAGATAATTGTATGAAGTTAGTGACAAATTGGGAGCTAGATAATGGCAACCAATTTAAATAAAAAAAAATGTAATAACTTTAATTTGTGAGATTGCTGAACATATAAATTTTGCAAATTTTTAATACGGTTAACTCAGATAAATTTTTATATAGTCTAAAATTATGGAGATACACATACATACTACATGCTAATAGAGCGATTGTGCCAGAAAAAATTTCCAGTTGTAGCAAATAACTACACAATCATTATTGTTCTTTTTTTTATAATAAAATTCTTTTATTTGGTAATAATGTTAATGTTGTTACGAATAAATGGTAAGTTGTACTTTTATATACAAATTTAGTAATAACTCTCCGAATTTGCAATATATTTTCTAATTCCAAATATAATATTTAGATGTAATCAACTTTCAAAGGAAAATAAAATATTCGAGTTATATTAAATTGAAAAGTTAACAATAAATAAAAAAAAAGCAATTCTTTGTAATTTTATTAAAAAAATTCAATTTATATTCGCTTCTCAATTTTTCCACTAATTTTATTACTGGTTTTATTATTCTCTCGGGTATTTTCTTATTTACTTTCTATTAAAACTAATTAAGCTAACCTATTACAACAAAGGCAGAGTAGTAAGATTAACATCGTGTATTTTGTACTTGGTATTTCCTGATTTGATATCTAATTTGTAATGCTACTCTACTTTAGCTTAACTTAATATAAACTGATGTAAGCATTAAGATGGTTAATTTTGTGTAAACCGTACTTGCACACGTCTTGAGTTGCTACTAGTACTTAATTATAATAAAACTTAATATATTATGTATAGTAATTTTTCTTAAGTAAAATTAAATTACTTAGCAAATATTAAATTAAAATTTTAAGTGCATAATTCAAAATCTTGTCATTTGTTTTGAAGAAAATGTGACTGTGTAATATTTCGTTTCCGTACCTAGGATTTACTCGAATGCTTCCTAAACTGCGTTCTTATTAGTATCATGAGGGTGTGAACATGTCAAAGTGGTCTATGTATGCAGATACTTCCATGATCACATATTATTATAACCACATCCTATGTTATATAGTAGTTAAAATGCAATAATACAGCTCAGTTGTTGAACAACACTGTCACCATTGATGACAGCCAGGGGCGCCGCGCCCTATTGTTCACAGTGTGCAAAACACACGGGCGGCCAAAATTAGAGGCGGCCAAAATCCCAAAAATAGGGGTTTAGAAAAGGTCATTTACTTTACGGCAGGGAATAAGTAGTAGAAATTTAAGAAATTGTATTAAAAAACTGAAAAAAATCGGCTACAAGGGCGGCCAAATTAAATTTTGCACACGGGCTGAAGTACCCTTAGCGGCGGCCCTGATGACAGCTGTGGAAAAAACATAAAAAATCTAAATCACTTTAGTTCCAATGTCATTATTATTGGAGTAGGGTAGGTTACCCATGTGTACCTCTTTGGTGAATGCGGGGTACCGGGTTCAAACCAGGGGAGAGTCAAACTTTCTTATGACCAAGTCTCCGGGCTTCGGAGGGCACGTTAAACCGGCGGTCCCCCTGAGTGAACAAATTGCCACCGTTAACAAAAAACAGGGCTACAGGCACATCTGAATGCTAGCCTAGCAAGCTACTACCGGATGTAAAACAGCTATAGTCCAAAATCGATCTGCGGACTACTCACCAACCCGTCTGGCCAGCGTGGTGAGTTATGGCCAAACCAAACCTCCATAATATGGAGAGGCTAATGTCCAGCAGTGGATGGAAAAAGGCTGATAACAAGTTAGCCGGCACTATTATTGTTCAAGTGGTGCACATCGGATGAGATTCTGTTGCCGAAAAATTAAGGCGACAGGATTGAGTTTTGCATCACGACAATATATTATTATGTCACGAAAATTTCTCTTTGAACTAAATTGTAATTAAATGTTTATTGGTAGGCGTTCCCTAAAGACACATCAAGCTTTATCAGTTTAGAACGAACATTAAATTTTATAATATAAAAATGAGGACAGCTGATATTTGTCAAAAACTGAGAAATCTGCTATTGATAAAGAGTCACAAAAATTCATACAATAGATTTTCAGTCTTAACGTCAAAAACAAGAAAGCAAAAACTAAATACCATAAAATAAAATTATCTAAACAGGATGAAACGTGAAATTTAAAAGTAGCATATTATATTAAATTACATTATACATTTTAAATTACATACTAATTTAAAGTTTTCACTGTGACAAGTTAAAATTTCTCCTTTAATCTCCAATTTTTCGGTTAGATTAGTATTCTCATCTATTTTTTGGTGAGAGTCGTTGTTATAGAAAAGAACTATAATGTGAAATTTAATTTACAGATGAACCATTTTTCATTTGTAATAAACCCGCAAAATGGAATTACTGGTCAGATGTTATTATTTACTAGCTGTACGTCAACATGAATTCACAGTTTAACCACAAATTCGAACCATGGCACAAATAATATTAGAGCACCAGGGCATGGAACTCTACCAAGCTGCCTGCAGTTATTCCAGGTATCAGTTTCATATTCAGAGCTGCATCAGTGCTGAACATCAAACTTCATACTTATTATGTTTTCGCAAAGTTTTTGTCATTTATTTTATCTTTGAACAGATGGTTTAGCTTACCAAGTTGAAGCAAATGCAAAAGTGCCTTTATCATTAAATCGCAATCCCCAAATTATTTTAAATCCCCAATAAAGTATGCGAGATTATTTTGCTTAATATGGAATCAATGAACTATTGGCAAAATAAAATTGCACTGCACTGTTAGCGATGGATATGGATCGTTCGGGCGGCGTTCCCCAATGCTGCCGATGCAAAAGGTGCGATCAGGTTATTTCCAACTTTATGGTCGCACGTCCGTCGTTCAGTAAGTATAGCATTTAAGTTACGAAACTGAGTTTTGGTAAGTATTGTGTCAAGATTAGAATCGATATGTTATTGTGATTTGTTGCCCAAACCGTTTATAAAATGAAAATCGCACCTTGTGCTTTTGGGACCACTAAATAGACTATTTAGATAGGATAATCTATAGTAGCGTGGATTAAATAGTACAACTTTTTAAACCTGTCTAAACAGTCACCTGACGATGTTACTGTGTAACGAAATCGATTGTGAATAGTTATACTTTCAGTATATTTACATCTGTGCCAACTTTATATTTTTAGTTCTAAAAGTGTCTAATACAATTTTAGTTTGTCTAAAAAATTATGATATGTTTATTTAGATAGGAAAACAATCATGCTACATGGAACGAAAAGTTTGTTAGAATTTCGAAAAAGTACTGTCAATATACTAACAGTGATGGTGATAATTTATTAATAGCTAAAAAGCTCCTTCATGTTTAACTTCAATTTGTTGTTTAAATAAATTTAGTTTGTTAGTTCAACACGACATAATAATGTGTTTTATTTATTTTACTTTTTAATTTTTTTGTTTAAATAATTTAATAATTACCTTGTAAATAATTGTGTTTGTATTTTAAGAGCTTTAAAATTAACTTTTAGATTTGAACACCACAAATATTATCGACATCTAATCGAAATGTTTGTAAAGTGACAATTAATACATGTACAAATTTAACATAAAGTTTGGCTTTCATTTAATTTACTATAAGTTTACTTCTTGGTGAATAAATTTGAATATCTAAAGAACTAATCTTCAATTCAATTTATGGATCAACCATTTTACATTCGAGATAACCGACATGATTGAATTAAAAGTGGCAGTAGTTTGCTATTTACTGATTAAACGTAAATAAATACCTACAGTCAAAAGTTGTAAAATTGTTTATCGAAAATATATTATCTATTGGTGATCCCCAAAACATTTATTGAACTGTAGGTCTCCTGTATTTATAGATGGGGAAATAAAGCAATACGTATTAAATTTTTCATCAGATCATCATCCATTAAGAATAAATGAACTAAATTAGTAAAGAAAAGAAAAAGAAAATTAATATTAAAAAGTATCAAGAAATTCGGAATAAATACAAAAATGTAAACCAATTGATATAATTTTAAATACAAGTATATATCCCGCCAATCTTGTGTTAGGTCTGAAAATTATTTAGTTGGTAATTTTACGATTATTACCACCATATCGAATACAATTTATCCGATTTATCTTATATGGTAATACCACACCTAGGTAACGTGACGATCCAAAATTGGCAATTGACATCTTCTTGTTTCATTCGTCAATAATAAATTATTGTCGACTTTGTTCAGAATGCTCCTGTCCCTTACGAAGCACGTCAAGGCTGTATTTAGTTGGGAACTTGGATCCAATTAAAAATTTTTAAGCAGTCAGTTTTTAACAAGTGAGATTTGAATTGAAAAATCTGAGTAGGCGTAAAAAAAGATAATGCAGCCAAATTGTTTTATCATTTTTGGTTGTGTGAAAATACCAGCCCCACTTGGGGGATTAAGTCAAGTTAATTATGGATTAATTAAGTTATGGAAGTTCTTAAGTGATTTATTCCTACGTGTTTTATTACCTATATTACTATCTTATTAAAAAGGTCAGGCTAAAATTCAAATTTTTAAGACATTGAAATTGTCCCATCACCATCGGTTCTGATTCGCTCTCCATAATATCTTCGAGGTTAGGATTCAGCTTTATTAAATACAAGGAATTAATTTTAAGATCCTTGTGCCGGGTCCCGGGCAATTTTTATCTAATTACGTCTGCTGATACTTCATATTATCTAGTTTTAACTGTGATTGATTTCAGTTACAATGCGAATTTACTAACAGCAGTCAGTTTTCTAGTTTTAACTAAACTTCTATCAGTTTCGTATATGTAGCTCACGTTATGTACTCAATAAAAGAACATTACATGTCTGCAGACTGAAGAGCACTTCGATGAATAAATACTAGGTGATATCTTATTTTTCTTCGTATTGTCTTACAATTTTGTTTAACAATGATATCAAAACTTCAATGAGACTAGCACTTGTATGAGTACAAAGTTCTTCCACATAATATATAGTTTGATTTAAAGCTTTATAAATTAGTCTTGCTCTCCATTATTTTTCTTCCATTGTTATAACGTCATCGTCGTCACATCACTATCGATCTCTTCCTCAACTTCAATTTTAAAAAGACAGGGTAAGTGGCGGAAGTATGCATCGTCATCGTCATCATTCTTAAAAGGAAGGTCTACCTCTAATTCATAATCAATGAGGGCATCGATTTCGGTTTCACATAATCTAAATAAATATGTAAATAATTGAAAATATCTAAATAAATATTGAACTATCCATCACACGAATACTTTAAACAGGAGAAATATGATGTATGGAAAACACTATTATTATTTAAATTCCATAATGCTTGCAGGCATCACATATTATATTGTCTAGTTATTATGTAAACTATTAGAAATATGCATGTCAACTGTTTTTAAGTAAATATAATAAGACAAATTATATTAAAATTTTCTTGCTTTTATAGTTTAATATTTAATTATTGTGATTATATATTTTCACGATACGTTAATGTGGTTGATTGAATAGAAACAGGAAAAGTATTTTAAAGATTCAATTTCCAACATCTTAAAAAATATCCTTTATAAACTTATACCAAGTTTCTATAAACTTTTTGAAAGGGATTTTTTCAATTCATAAAGTTAGCTATTCAAGAATATTCCATGTTGATATTAATACTTACAGATTAACCAGGCAGAATTTTTAAAATTAACATTTTAAATTAAAGCATAATACGCGCAACAAATTTTTCTTTTATAACTCACTTATACTTTCAAGCATGGATTAATAATTAAAGTTAGCAAATCAAAAATTTTACTAAAACATTTATTTTTCAAACGTCCTCTTAAAATTTTCTTAAACTTCCTGTTCTGTCGAAAATTTACTAGTAGTACCTAGTATTTATGTTATAAATTTGCAGTAAATCCAGAACTTTTTCAGTGCTTGCAAGCATCAGAAATAAAATCCACCGTTCTATACACATATTTTTACCTCAGAACAAATATCAATAATTGATAAAACTAATAAAAGTTAATTAAAGTACTTCCAACGTGAAATCACTTTTCTATAAATTTTTTTAAAATTTTTGTTTATAAGCTAAGAATAACGTTTACTAATAAATTCCAAAGTTTCAGAATTTTTTACCTTTTAGAATCCGAGATAATTAATAACAGATAGCAATTTTCATGTGCAGCTCCTGTTTAAAGCATGTAAAAGATAACTCGGATTCTAAACGGTAAAAATTTAGTAGTAGTAAACCGTAACGTAACATGCAGATGTTACGTTACGGTCTGCAGAGCAGATGCGGGCGAAGCCCCCTTATCTCCTTCATCTGAAAGTTCGAGATATATTTGGGAATTTTATTGGGATTTCAGACCCGTGTGGCGTTGAGCCAATATCAGCAGAGAAGAAAAATGGTGAAAAACCGTGTAACAATTTCTGAAACTTTGGGGTTTACATAGTAGTAAACGTTATTTTTAGCCTATAAACAAAGATTTAAAATAATCTATCGAAAGTTTAGATTATTTTAAATCAAAAAGAATGAACATTTAAATAATTCGAATATAAATAAGGAAATTCAAAATCAGTAGTTTAATATTAATTGTTTCGGTGATGAAAACAAACAAAATAAGAGAAAAGAATTATGAATATAATAGGAACAAAACAAAATACGGTACGAAATTGCTTTGTGTTACGATAGTACATAAATTTTTAATTTACAAAAATCAGTAATAAAACAGAATCTGAACTTATGTGAAACAACTTCTTTCTTTAGTAACCAATGAAGCGTAGCACAGCTACATTTTAGAGCAATTGTGTTAGCACAAAGGGGTAAAAGCTAAACATTAACATTAAATTGAAACGGTTTACACGATTTGTGTTAACGTTAATATAAAAAATGTGTTTCTTTTCGCTGGTAATTTAAAAACGACAATTTTATTGCAAAATCTTTGCAAGTGTGAAATTTTAAATTTTGGTGAAATTCATCTTTCGCCAAAAGCGTATTCACCAAATCGAGCTATTTATCTCAAAATAAATAATCGCTATCAGAATTTCTACCCCAATTTACAATAAAAGTTTTAATTTATAGGATATCAGATAAAACTTTCTAAATTCTATTTATTGTGGACAAAAACACGGAACGCATTCGGGGCAAATTGTTTTACGAGTTTGGAAACTACAATACTTGGGAATATTTTAGAACAAAGAATTGTTAGATTGAGAGAAATTTAAAAAACAGAAAATGTCCCAACAAAACTTCAGTTTTGCCTATTATTATATTGAAATGTCCATATGCGTGTTTTCCACTATCGATTTTATGATTTAACAGGATTTTGAATCAAGACTGAATGTGATAATGACGTTCGTCGTGGTCTCAATGTGGTTACTATACCCCGGAGCGCCATATCGCTTTCCATTACATCAGCACCCTTGTTGGTTAGTCTATTCACTTTTATGCTTTAACCATCACAATACTGTTTAGATTTGAAAATATTTTAAGCTATTTCGAGACCCAACAATGCAAACTGGTGACTATTATTTAATGAGTTCCTTCAATTTTGTAGATTAAACTTTTTGCGGTTTTCTTCAACTACCCAAATGTAGAGATCCATTCTAATAAACCATTACAGAGAAAACTAAAAGCGTTATTATACAGTTAGGCTTAATTACTTCCATAAAACTTTTAATTTGAAAATTTAATAAGTAACTCAATAAAATTTTTAAATTAATTTACTTTTCCAATATCTTACAAATTCCTCTAAAACAATTTTAAGTTTTCATTGCTTGAATGTGAGATTATAATTAAAATAGCGTGAGCAAAATATTTGCTATCTCACAAATCTATGTAATATCATAGATATCAGATTCTAAAATATGTTGATTATCATCGAGAAAAGAACATACAAATCCAAACACTTAAAAAGCCCATCAAGCAGTGGTTGATTCAAATTAAGAGAATTCACTGTTTACACTTTAAGTTGACCAACCACTGCGAAATTATCACGTGACCTTATTTTTACATCGCCATTTTTGAATTCTCTCTGTACAATCATTCAGATAAACGTTCTGTTATTATGCGCAGTATTACTCAGCAGCCTATTCTAAATCTACATAATATATCTCTAACCAACTATTGATTAAATACTATTTGAAAATATGCAGGCATTGGTACACCAAACTAATAACCATAATTATCTGTATTTTAGAATAATAAAAAAATACACCACACACTTTATAACTAAAATTTTATACCAAATAAATCACAATAAATGTATTTTCGCTAACGCTTTTCTCAAAATGCTACTTTAGCAATTTTCGGCAATTTTTAAAATTTTGAATAACTTTTCCATCTACACATTTTTTTAAAGTTGTACTTTTGATGGATAGTTGACTTTGGGTTGGTGTGTAATCAATTTTGTATTTGCAGCTGTGTGTTATATGTTGTTGTGGTAAATTGAACTTGTTTGCTTAACATCTTACGGTTGTGGGTGGGGTAAGTACATTTACAATTTTATTACATTCTGACTTTTGAGAAGTAAATCATTCATTTTAATATACATCTATGTGTTTTCCTATGTAGCAGAAGATTGAAAGTGATAAATATTGATTATTTATTTCTAAATCGGGAACTTCATTACAAAGCTAACTATAAAAAGCTAGCCGCGTTCCCATCAAGGTCGCTTGAGCTATAGTGTAGGATTGAGCTACACAATATTGTTTAATAAACATTGCGAATACATTTTTACATTCACAGGTTGATGTTATAGTAGGTATGTTTCAAATGCAAAATAAATTACATTTCAAAAATAATTTGTGACGCTTTGTATGACAACAAAGTAATCATTGCTAAGGTACATAAAAAAGACATAACATTCTGCTTGTTTCATGATGTAAAATCATAATATACATCGAATTATATTCTGAAATAATATGTATATTTATAGGGGACAGGTTTGCAGGTTGCCACCTACTGCAGGTTGCCACCTATCTTGGATTTTGGTGTTGGACCAATGTCATAAACTAAATTTTGACTGAAATCGAAACCTAAGGAGGTGTGATCACTTTTAAACTAGTTCTGGAGCGGACAGAGCCACTAAGACAGTGTGTGTTGACAAAAGTTTGAAAAGTTGTATCGTAAAAATTTAAAAATTAAAATTGTGTTTTTGTTCTGTGGTCATAAATTGAACATTTTAATCGAGAAATCAAGGTAAATATTTTTTCTGTGTTGCTTTTACATTCAACTTACATTATCCTAACAAAATTTCAAACATATCATGAAATAGCAATTTTTTTCAGATATAATTCTAAAATAGTGCTAGAATGCAGGTTGCCACCCTTTACGATTTGCAGGTTACTACCTATCGTGTTTCGCTTGTTTACACTCATATGCCCATTTTTATGATTGTTTGATGTTTACAATTGCTATTGAGTCAAAAGTGAAGTGTTTTTATTGCATTAAATAATTAAATTTGCAAGATAATATGGAATCATGCAAATTAACATGAAAAATCAAATTTTGATTTTTTATGCCAATTTACACTAATTTTTTTATGTTTACGACCACTGAGTGTCAGTAAAAACCCATAAATTTTATAAATCAGTTGGTTTTCTTTCCGTTTTTCTACATTTTCAGCAATTTCTCGATGGGTGGCAACTTGCAAGCCTAAATTTCAAGAGCTCGATTTTAGGTACTTTTGAAAAACTCCTGTATAACTTTTATTTTTTGAAAATTCAAATAATTTCTACGTCAGGATTGTGCCTTTTGAGTTCCTCTTTCCAACGAATATTATAATATCAACAATATGTTGATTTTGTGACGAGCTATGAGCAAAAAAGCTAATGGGTGGCAACCTGCAAACCTCTCCCCTATATTATATAAAAAATAGGTCTCCAGCAGGTTATGAAGTTACAAATGAAATAATTGCAGAACAAAGTACTCGAGCGTTTGAATTATTTTGCATGCGATTGTTTGATGAATACCGATTAGATACTCTTACCGAGTTATAGAAACTAACTGAAGTCAATTAAAATCAAAAACACGGAATGTCAGATACAATGTAATGCAGTGGATTTAATTTTTTGCGTTTTGTTTTATCAATTTATTACAATTCAGTCAAATCACAGATTATATACCTTGTCATTCAATGAAAACACAAAAGCAGACGTGATCCATGTTGACAGGAGATGACCAACGGGGTCAGGGAGACTACGACGGCGACGTGGCCATTTTCTCAATACCTAATTTAGCTCAGATTATATAGCTTAATCAACGGTTAAGTAAATAATTCAGCCAATGAGTAGTACAAATTTATAATTTAACCGCTGGCTTATTAACTTTAACCGAGCATTAAAAAATGACTCCCACAGTTTTAATTTATTTTAAATATTTTTGTAAATACTTCTTTTACCTATATATTTAGACTTTATAAGTTAATGTAAGTTTTATCTGATGAGCAATTTCAAAAATTCTAACCAAACCATACAAACTTCCAGTATACTATGGGGTCTCACAGAGAGTTAAGCTATTTTGTAATGCAAATAAAACAAACAGAATAATTTTCCTATGCAAATTTATACAATTTGAATTAAAATATTTTACTTACAACTTTTATTTTGTAAATTATGTTCGTAGATGAGCGCTTATTGTTAAAAATTTGTTATAATTTTAAACGATATTTAGAGATATGGAGGAACATTTTAATATTTGCCCCTATTCTGGGTGGATTTGCACTAATCAAACATTTAAGGCTGGGATTTCCCAATTCTTGAAATATACTATATTCACAAACAGTTTAACGGATCAACTTGAAATTTTGGGAACATGTTATAAAAAATTAATTCTAGCATTTCATAGAACGTATATATTTTGAATTTTTATTTACTTAAAGAGACGGTCGGAGCATAGTGGTCACGCGAGTTGACTATGAACGCTAAATGCCCGGTTCGAATCCGGGTGAAGTAAGAACTTTATTCTGGCCGTCTCTCTGGTCCTCCAGGTTGGGGCGATGGGCTAGCTCCTCATCACCTGTAAAGAAAACTAAAAAGCTTTAAATCATGACCAAGCCTCGCAAGAGACTTGGGAAATGGGAACGGATAAACAATTACTAATTGTAGGCTTGATGTGTTGTGAGGTGTTTATTTACCTTGCAATGCAAAAAGCAGTCCGAAATATATATATATTTACTTATAATTAAAAAAGGAATCTAAAGAGATGTGATGAGCAATACAAGAATATCAACAAGAGATAATCTCTAGCCTCTCCATCCCAACTCCACTCTCACCTTCACCATGGTAGATCCTGACACGCTGAGAAACTCTGTCGGAGGTTGTTGTTTCAATCCTAACGGAAAAAGGAGTCAGCAAGCAAACGAGATACGGGGTATTACTGAGGCAACTTCACATTAAGCGAAGGATAGGCTCAGGAGGTTGGGTATCTTCTGAAATCGGTAGAAAAGAATTCAAATATAAATGTATCAACGGCAGCGACCATAGTTATGAAAATATGACTACCAAATATACTCTCCAACACACATTGGCAAGCGTGGCCTCAGAATATCACACTGTCACACCAGTCAGTCTTATATTATGGATTCTGGGGGAGGCAAAGATTCAACTAGTGAATCTGAAGCACTGAAGCAAAATTCGGAAATCAGAGCTAAAAGAATTCGTCACTGAATAAAAGGAATGTAGGTGTGTACCTACAACATCCGTGCAATTAGAACAGATGAAAATCTGGAAGAACTAGAAAATGAACTAGAACAAATAATAAAATGGGACATGCTTGAAATTAGTGAAATTAGACTACCAGGAGAACATTATACTATAAGAAGAACTGGATATGCTCTATACCAGAATAACAATGACACAAACTCGCATAATGGGGGGGGGGTATCAGTTCTCGTAAACAAAAACATAAAACATCTGGATACAAAGACATGTGCGTTGTCGAATATAGTGATATGCATTTTGCTACAATTAACCCAGAATAGAAAACCCAGAAAAAGCTAATATCTAAAACTAATAATCGCTTAATAGCAGACCAAATAAACCTAGAGACTTATATCAAAAAGAGCTCAATAATAGATTGCAAATAATACAATCTCTTAAAGATCTAAGAGATAGACCCATAACAGATAGAATTGTCACAGCTATTCGAACGATTACAAAGAAAGTAAGTACCCAAAAATAAAAAGAAATTATACGATCATTCTATAAGAACTTGTATACTTCGTAAACCAAAACACACTAGTCATAAATGTGAGATCAGAAGACATTCCTGATATAAATACGACATAGATAATAGCAGCATTAAACCAACTGAATAATAATAAAACATGCGGGGAAGACGGAATCATTACCAAAATTTTAAAAGCCAGGGAAAAACCGCAGTTGCAAAATTTGGAGGTCATCTTATTGTTTAAGAAGAGTCATGCAGCGATTAATGGAAAGAGCCGTGCTTGGTATATCGTTGAGGGATAGGGGTAAGATTAACAGAAATCCGAAGAACAACAAAAGTCCGAAATTGTAATAGGCGGAATATTCAATTGAAGTGGAATTAGGTGGGACAAGTGGCAAGGCATGATCTCGAAAGATGGACATATAAAGCTATACATTGGCGCTTAACAAAGTCTAAAAGAAGCGTGGGAAGACACCAGAAGAGATGGTTAGACGATATAAAGCGAGTGGCGGGACGGGAGTGGCTCCAGAGAAGGCAGCGGATAGGGAAGCATGTAGAGAAATGAGAGAGGTCTATATTCAGGAGTGGATGAATATAGGCTAAGAAGAATTTAAAAACATTAGCAACTGGGTTTTGGGTACTAGAACCAAATATTGCAGCTACAATCTTGAAATAAACTATTATGAAAATCAATTTTGCATTTGTTTAAAATTTGGAATACCTATTACGGAATATTATGTAGATACACAGATACACAATTAATTTTTATATTAGAAAATTGCTATTTCTAGTAGGGAATATTTTATTCATGTTTAACTACAAACTTGCACTGCCTTATATTGTTTAACTCAAAAATCAAGTTAACGTGGTAATCTTACGAAAGATAGACACCGAGAAAAACGTAGGAATAATTTAATTAAGAACGTTCTAAACATCTAATAATAAATATCACAGACATACAAACTTCCGCAGCTCGTCAGTTTAACAAGTTACATCTTGTAGAGCAAACCCAAAATTAACACATAAACCACAGGAAAGTATTTCCACATCGTAGTTACCTAAAGTAAACCAAGTGTTAAGTAAATTTTTTTTAATTCCAGATTAATTAAGAGATTCTTGTAGTGTTCCATTATATTATGTATTTTGATTACAAATAAAATTATTTGTAATAATTGCGATAACAATTATTTATACATGTCAGATATTAATGATTTTCCATCTTCGGCTACTTATAGTGCGAATCTCTAAAAATTATATTACAGACTAAAGCTGCATTTAAACTTGGGCGGCGTTTACCACACGGCACGGCCTTGAGCAAAATAATGTCACGCCATGTCTTAAGAAACTCCTCACTTGCATGGCGAAGTAATTTTCCCGCGACCGTTCCGCGTGGCAGAAGCCGCTCTAGTGGAATAGCAGCTCTCCCTTAACATTATGAAGCTAACATAGTTAGATCGTTCTTAACTGTCGCTTTATAGAAGTGGTTGAAATGTGATTCTAGCAGGTACCCTGATATAACTAATATTATTTGGTACTAAACCGCAACTATACAATATTAAAAGGGGAACGCAATGTAAGTTACCGCAAAAATCCTGCAGAGGCGCTACAATCGAAAATTTGTAATTAAAATATTAATTTTTAATACTCCAAGTAGTGGATAATGCAGCTGGTTTTAACATTCCATTTGTTGGTGATTCAGGCTATTGACGAATAGGTGGCGCGCTATAGAAGTGTGACGTCACAATTTTTACACTATATCAGATGATTATTATCAGCAATAAGTGGAATGCTTAATCAGCAAGTGCATACTGGTTTGTTGATATGATTTCTTATCACGTTTCAATACAACTAACGGAGGTCACGTACATTTTAACAAAAATTTTAATTAATTTATTTTAAATAATACTACCACTTCAAAATATTAATTTGATAACAAATTTAAATTGTATATACAGTGAATCCCATAATAAACCGGGCACCTAATAAAATTGGAATCTTTTCACGTAATTCAATTATTTTGGTTTTCACTTGCAATTTTGTTAATGTAGTACTACTCCTTGGGTCACGGAAAACACAAAAAAAGTTTGAGAACCTACGGTTGCAAATAGAATTTTTAACTTTTTAATAATTTGATAATAGAAATCATCGCCTCAAAATAACTCGAGCACTATAGCACCATTAGTTTTTCAATAAATTTCTAGAATTCCGTAAAAATATTAACAATGCAACGATTGCATTTTTCTGCAGAAACAATAACATGACATTCAGGGCCCCGCGCCCTATTGTTCAAAGTGTGAAAAATACACGGCCGGCCAAAATTAGAGGCGGCCAAAATCCCAAAAATAGGGGTTAAGAAAAGGTCATTTACTTTAAGGCAGGGAATAAGTAGTAGAAATTTAGGAAATTGTATTAAAAAACCAAAAAAAATCGGCTACAAGGGCGGCCAAATTAAACTTGCTCACGGGCGGAAGTACATTTCCATTCCAATATACAGTGCAGTCTCGGTAATCCGAATACACGCTAATCCGACCATTCAGTAATCCGAACAAAAGAAGAAAAACTCAGTAGTCCGCACAAATAGTTATAATCTGAACACAACTAATAAAATGTTGGGATTATAGAATAATATTCGGATTACAGATTAAATGTTTGTTTAAACATTTTTTTGTTTTTTTTTTGGCTCCTTCGATGGTTTTCATCTTTTCTCTTGATTGTCTTCACTAAACTTTCCTCACAACTGACTCGTACACGTTACAAATAAAAATGAAAAATTACCGTAGATATAGTACTTACTACGAAACAACTAAAGCCGTTAATACCAACCGTTTACACCAATCAAAATTGATTGGTACGCAAGTACTACCAATTTTAAATTTAAATTTAAATATACACCAATCAAAATTGAAATTTAAAACAGCAATCAAACTGGCGTAGTTCCGTAACAACGAAAAGCCGTTTACACAACTCGGGGTAAAACGTTTTTACACACTCGGGGGGCGTTCGGCCGCCTCGACTCCGCTGCGCTCCGCTGCGCTCCGCTGCGTCTCGGCTTTACCTCCCCCTCCCCTCGGGTGTAAAATGGCGTTTTACGCCCTTGTGGTGAAAAGTACTATTACACCAACTCGGCCGTAAAGTGCTTTTACACCCTCGGGTGCGTTCGGGTGCCTCGGCTTCGCCTCGTCTATGAAAACCCGCCCCATGGTTGTAAAATCTCTTTTTATGGCCTTTTGATGTAAACTACTATTATTTTTTCTAAGCACAGTAGAATATGTATTATGTAGTAGGTAGTACATATTTATTTTGAAGTTTGTTTATTTCTGAAATAAAAATTATTCTAAAAAATTCATTTTTAATTAAAAGCTTTTATTTAACTTGGTGTGACCGTTGTCCGTCGTCCGTCCCTTGGACTTTTTCGAGGCCGTTTTTAACTAACTTCCCGAAGTCCTAGAGAGCTGAAATTTGGAACATAGCTTTCACTTGCAGCGAATTTTCATATATTAATTTTGTGTCCCAAAATTCCGCGAAATAAGCGAGAAATCGGGAAAAAACTGAAAATAATAAAGCGCATGCGTGGCTGCGCATTGTACAGTTTTAGCATACAGGGTGAAAAGTTACATTACTAAATTGCATTCGCATTTTTAAGGACCGCATTCAGGGTGAAATTTTTTGTTTTAATGATGTATACAGGGTGAAGCATCAAACATCAAAAACACATACCAGATGAATTCTGATAGGATGCAGCAGGAGCTGTATTTAACAAACATGACTTTTCTTCTTTAGGTGCCTATCCGATTTCGGATGTACGGCGATCCCCCCGACTTAACCAAGAAGGCTGTACCAGGGAAATGTTAATGTTAATGGGGTGGCGGTTTGCCTGTCCCTTAATCGACAGATCAATTTTGGACTTATTTAGATCATTAACATTTTAAGGATTCTTCTTGGCATATTACTCTCGGTGGTTTGCCATTGCCTTCTGAGGGGAGACGGTCAGAATAAAGTTCTTACTTCACTCGAATTCGAACCGGGCATTTAGCGTTCATAGTCAACTCGCGTTAGCACTATGCTGCGACAGCCTCCCACTTAATCAAATATGACTAAAAAATTAAAAATAAAAAGTTAAATAAAAAATTAAAAATTTTAAAAAAACCTTTTATTTAAAATTAAAAAAGTGCACTAAAAAATAAAAAATAATTTTAATAAGAATAAACAAAACTTCTTGAAAACATCAATATAAAAGCGTGGGGCTCTCAATTGCTTACTTACCTCTAAATAAATAGCCCCACGCTTTTATATTGATGTTTTCAAGAAGTTTTGTTTTTCTTATTAAAATTATTTTTTATTTTTTAGTGCACTTTTTTAATTTTAAATAAAAGGTTTTTTTTTAAATTTTTAATTTTTTATTTAATTTTTTAACTTTATCCAAGAATCCGAACTTCTTTGTAATCCGAATGAGGCTAGGTTTCCATTAGTTCGGATTACCGAGAGCGGCGGCTCTAGCAAGATTTTTAATTGGTGCGAGATCTCATTTTGGCTCCCCCCCCCCCCTCCGTGGAGTAAAACGTAAAAGAAACAATATTTGTTTGAAAAGGTGTATTTAAACAAATTATGAAAGTGTTATCTATTTTTAATTCTTGAGGACCAAAACGTTCAAATGAGGGTGTCTTTGGGACGTGAGACGTAAGAGGGGAAGGCAAGAGGTCATTCTTGTGGTCGAGGGGTTGCGGAAGAACTCTTGGACCATCGGGGTTGAGAGAAGACACGTTTGTTATGTAAACGAATATTGATATCTGATAATTGTTAATAAATCGAAGTTGAGCTGAAGTGAATTTATTTGAACTTGAGTTTGTTCTTGTAATTCGAGTGTTAGCTTTTAAAAGAAAAATTAACTACAAAGCCACTTTCCTCGCTTTGCGCTTGCAAATTTCAGAAAAATATTTTTTTTTCCAAAAAAAAACAAATTATTAATTTTTTCGAAATATTTTGTCATTTTGGCGCCTTAGGATGGCGCCCGGTGCGACCGCACCGCACTAGAATCGCCGCTAATGGGGAAGGAAAAGTCGAACAAAGAACTTGAAAGAAGGAACAGAAATTTTAAATTATGTCAAATTTCAAGATGGCTTGAATCCACAAAAGCAATAATTTTCGATACTTCTAATAATAATTCAAAATAATTTTGCGCACCCGGTATATGGTATAAAATAATTAAAATAAAGAAAAATTTATAGTGAAATATTTTAATAATATGTTCTGTTGTTATCGACGGGTGACGTAACCCATCGTACCACATGACATTTGATAAGCACTTGCTATCGTGGTACAGTGCGATGTTAGCCTAGGAAAGTGTTTAAAAATGTACCTACCTATACTACCAATAATGCTACTACATGAAAACTTATTTACAAAAATGTCTATAATTTTGTTCACGGATAAACATGTAAAATATTTGTTTAGAATTGCAATTTTTAAGAAGTAATTTTAATTAATAATTTATAATAAGATATTTTAGAAACATCTTGAATGATTTTCTCGTCACTTTGTTTTCTCTTTTCTCTTATTAATCTGTGGTTTTCTCTATATTTTGCTACTTTGACAACAATATATGAGATGGTAACGCAGTTACCATTTTTATTTGTATTTCAGCGCCATCACTGAACAAGCTACCACACTTTGCAGTGTATTGCAAATGATGACGTAAATTTTTATGTAAAAGTTGTTATTTGTATAGAACGTCCTGTCGTTAATGTTAACAATTTCTACTTGGTACTAAGTATATTTGTTTCTTTTCATGCTGGTTTGGTATTGAATATCTTAAATTGCATCCACATTGAAAAAAATTATCAATCTGTAATTTCGAAATTTTTTTTATAAATTGAAATTATGAACCCAAAAAAGCTTAATACCAAGAATATTGTTTATAGAATAGTATTATCTCAACGAATTTGCTATATTTTAAATATTAAAGCCTGGCGGTTCCATGTAAAAATAATTAATTGAGAATCATCAGCGCCATCTTTTGAGATTTTTTTAGGCGCTGCCCTTTTAAGCCGCGTTTCACTGCCACTGTGCCGGTTTGTGCCATATTCTCAAAGCTGCATCGCGTTATATATTAGCTAATAGAGAGCGTAAATATTTACCCGTATACATGCACGTGTTACCTTCAGCTTAACGTTAGATCGATCTCAGCAAACTCGGTTTTCAACTTATGGTAAGGTTAGGACGAATTGAAAGTAGTGTTCCCAACCCTGACTGATCGAACCAAGGTCAAACTGCCCTTAGTTCGAGTTAATTAGTATACATTCAATTTTAAGATCGCTCTAAGTGCCCAGAGCACGCTTTTAGCTCGGTCTCAGGAACTGAATTAGCTCCAGCTAACGAATGCATGTTACTTGGTTCTTTACTTGGGTTACTTGCATCGGCAGGTAGACATTTTGTTAGTGAATGATGGTATATTATGTTACGAGAATCGATTTCGTAAATCTTGGCACGGGAAGTTGCCACATTAACTACTTGCTATTTATTCACCTTAATAATAATAATAATAATAATTACTTATAAAAGACATAATACTTGTATAAATTATTATTAACTGTTGGAATTGAATATGTTTGCCCATTCTAACAAAATATTTTTAAAATAATTTCATTTTTATTGTGTATTACACTTGTTAATTTTCAAATTTAAATCCATTAATTAAAATGAAATATGATAACATGAATATTTTTCCGTAATAACTTTTTGTTAAGTATTTATTTAATATTAAACAACAATATTGTTTTACATCTTCATTAAGTATTTCCAATTTTACAGATTTTATTAAAAACGAGTTAGCTAATTTATAAATTTTGAAAGAGAAATCTGCTTAATTTTAAATGAAGGAAATTTTGCATTCAACTTTAATTAAAGCATAATTTAGTTTTAATAACTGTTTTGGGAATTATGTTTGTCAATTATATTTACTTTTAATTATTAATAACGTTTATGGGAAACTAATAGTTTTTAAAAGATGATTTTACTGCAGAAATTTCTGTAAAACTTCGTTAAACAATTTCCCTTTTTAATATTTATGTAAAATTGACATTTCCAGAATTAATTGGTTTACCTCGCATTTTTCCAGTTAACTAATAAATTACTGTGCTATGCCTACCGTCAGTATAATTTTATTCCAAATGTAGGTTTAAAAATGGAATTCTAATATTTGTAGAACTTTTTGCATCCCACTTCTCTTAGATTGATTGAAGCTAATCTATGCTTTTTGTGGTAACGAATTGTTTTTCAGTAAATTTTTTATTTTAATTACTTTCAGCTAGGTAACATTAATTATTACTTTGTAAATTGTTTTATAATGGCATGTTGGCACAAAATAAATGATAAAATCACTTAAACCTTTAAAAAACTTCATCCTGTGCTATAATATATTTATTATTTAAAACCGAGTGTTTAGTACAAAATTTTCAGTTTATCGTGGACATTTAAGATATTAGTTTTTACAAACTAAATAATAAAAATCCCCTGTTTTATTGATCTCATAGTGTATTCTTGGCATCAGTCCAAAACAACAACTTTTCCAGAATTCGAAGCTTTTGAGAATCGTTATCATGTTGTATTTATGTCAAATTTATTCAGACGAGCTTTTGCTATTTTAAAATTATATAGCTTACAATTGGATTTTAACCAACTTATCGAAGTTGAAATAGGAGGGTTGCAGCCTGTGACTATGTACAAAGTTGAAGGCACTATGTTACATCTGTGTTTTACCCAGACATCGTTGTCCACTACACACTGTCACACCGTTTACCCCTAAACTTTGTCCAACAGAATAATATTAATGAGTGGAGACCTAACTGTTAAAACGGTGCTTCGTAATGCCACCAAAAAATTTTATTTAGAAAAAATTTGCAAGTAAATGTTACCTCTCGAGTTGATATTAATCCTTGTTCCAGACGACCTCAATATCGTTTATCAATAGATAATGCATGTAATTATGCATCAGGTGTACTAGTTGACTCTGATTACACTTTCAAGAACGGATGAACAATATTGCAATAGTTTCCAAAGCCATATGGCCAATATGAAACAGAATAATTAACGAAATTTATTGTTTATTAACATAGAATATTCGATTAAATGAAAAATATGAAAATGAACAAAATTTATTTAATGCATTTCGATGCTCGGTTTTACTTTTAAATTGAATTAAAGCGTTTAATTTAAACTATTTTCAGTTATTAGCTTTGTTGAACTAATAATTGAAAATAATGGAATTTTTAAATTTGTAGTAATATTAATTTCATAACACGAGATATTATATTACAATAATTTTATATTTATAATATAATATGTATAGTTCAAGTTACCACATACACTCAATATGGACAGGTATTATAAAGGAAATTCAGTACGAAAGCTTATAATATTATTCATCTGCTCTCTAACGGGGTTTGTTCTGATTTTGTTGCAAGAGAAAGCAGAAAAATTATTTCGAATAGCTTGATTTTAAGTGAATTTTTATTTTTAGCACTTAGTGAGTAAAATCTTCTGCTGTACATGATAAATACGCAACTTTTTTTATGGAACGATTGAATTATAACATAAAGTAAGAAGAAATCGAAAATGATGGGCCAATGTGGTCAAAAAAGTCAATGGATGGCCTTATAAGATTCTAATTTGTTTATAAAAAAGTTAGAATCTCATATTGAGATGAAGTCAAGTCAAAGTTATACGGTATGTTATATTATTTAGGTAGGTACTTATTTTTTATGATATTTAATGAAATGAAAATCTTTCTAATTGTTTCCATTATTTGATTTAATTGAGAATTCTTTCTCAAGATTATAAAGGTACTGTAAATTAATGTTATTGTTTCAGTTATACAGTCGTTAGGTTTTATTCGATATATCATAAAGTTTAATGAAGTGTTGGTGAAGTGGTTTGAAATTATGTGACAGGTGTATAATGGAAACCTAGAAGCTTCACTATTACAACTAACTTAATAATAACTTTGACAAAGCAGTAAATTTGCTATTACTTCAAAAGGTCTGCCTCGAAGGAAATCTGCATTATGTAAAGAAGAGTACAGTACCAGTAAAATGATGCGGACAGAGATATTCCAACTTTTACGGCTATTTCAATAAACCGTTGTTATATAGGAGGGTTCATAGCAAATAGTAAGTTTCCCAAGTTAGGTTAGGGTTAGGCGATAACGAATATTGTAAGCTCAACTTTATTTTACGCTTATTTGACAATTAATTATTTAAATTACACGTTAACTCAAAAACTTTTTATACTTTCCAGTAAACCACATCTCACTTTTTATAAAATTTTTACAAGTTTCACAACCATAAAATGTAATATAAAGTTAAGTCCGTTTATTGCTTTTTAGTTTAACTCTCCGTACCTACTGTGTTACTTTAAACTTACATTTGTGGTGAGGATTTAAATTACAGGTTTAAATATAGATAAACGTTTTGGTTATAGTGGTTACTGGAATTAGTTTTATTACGCCACTTGGATTTTAAAATTTTATTAGCTGTTTAAAATTTCCAACCATGTTTACGTGTTTACCAGCACGAACTTTAACATTATCATCTCAGTTCTATTTTATACATACTACATTGGTTTTCGTATCACATTTTGCATGATTTTCTATTTTTTCACTACTTATTTACGTTCTTATAAGTTTTCCACTTCCTTGGCTAGTTATCTCTTTAGGCAAATGTTTGCTGCATCTTTAAAAAATTTCAAACCACAAATAGAATTTTTATCTATTATATTACGTACATCAAATTCAATATAATATTCTTCCGTCAGTTATACTATAATGTAAATTTGTTCTTGGGATTGCTTTAATATCAAGGAAAGAATCTTTAAACTACATAATAACTTTATAAAACAAAAAATAGCGCCAAGAAAACCCACATGGCCTTCCGAAAACAAAAGTTTAATAAATTGCTTATTTGAGATCATCATTTACTCGCAAAGTATCGAATATTAAAAATTAAAATAATGAATGCGAATTCAATTCATTAAGCTTTCCAATAGATTACCTTTAGACACTATTCACAATTTAAAATTTTTAATGTAAAATTCACGCTATTTTGGAGTTCCAGTTAGCTGAATAGCAATAGTAAATACACATGTTTGTATCCTTTTAAAATAAAATTGTTCGAGCGTTGTTCGAACAAATAAGGTTAAATGCCAAGAAATACGCCTGCTTCGTTTTCAATTGACTAAGTTCTGATATGAAAATATATTTTAGTTAAGTAGTTCTTTTATAAACACATCAAGCGTGAGAATAATCAACGGATGATACGTAATATTAATTTGATGCGTGAGAGTTCTTCGACAATGAAGTCATGAACGATGAAGATATTTCTCAACAAAAGTATAACTCGGTGTTTGAAGCTCTTTGTCGCTACTTTAACCACCTTCCTATTACTACGATGTTCTCCATATAAAGATCACTTATTATCCAATAATTACAGGTCAATTTCCTTCAAAATTTTGGAACGTATATTCCGAAATATCGCTGTCTCTTGGTTACTCTAAATGTGTGAAGGTAATTCCTTTCAATTTACCACGGTGGGTGTAGCAAAAGTTAACAAGATTGAGTATAAAGTTTGGAAAACTCGGTATTCTTCAAGATGCTAATAGTCACTTAACGCTAACTTATTTATCTTCAAGTGAAATTCCATTTGAAAACCTAACAATTTTTAAGGTTAGTTAGTTAGTTTCAAAGTCTCTTAGTGACTAAGGGAGTTATTCTGTAACTCTTAAGAATCCTTTGGAAACCTAAAGTTTGGTTTACACCCATAATATTGCCGGATTACCGGTTGTATTTATTTCAATTGTGAGTGTAAACCAAACTTTACATTTCTACAGGATTCCTTAAGAGTTACAGAATAACCCCCTTAGTAAGTAAATCGAATCACCAGAAGTATACAAAAGTAACTATCAATATAATATGTTATATTTTCAACACAATTACTCTTTCAAATACACAAATAGGGTAGTACCGGTTATACAAAACCAAGCATTCATGACTTGCCAAATAAATTTTTGGGTTTGCAGTTGAAGACCCCAGGAATTCTATGGTATAATAGTATATAAAAGTTGAATCATTTGGTTTTTAATTAAATTAATTAGGCCACAAATATGCTATTTTGCAGAGCGCTCAGAATAAATAATTATTCCTTGGGTCTTGAAAGACCCCAAGTGCCCATCCAAAGCTGTTTTAACATTGGAAAAAAATTTCCGTATCCATACTTACCTTAGCTCAACGTTATTAGATTATTTACATTAGATAAACAATTAAAAGAGATGTCCTAAAATTTCAAGGTGAAATATTTTTAAAGTTTAAAGTTATGTACAAAAATAACTCCCGGGGGTCCCAAAATACCCCACATACCCACCCGAACGTTAAAAGTGTATCTTTGTAAATTATACAAGTACTTAGTTTGGTTGTATTGTACGAGTAAACGCCTGTGGGCTTGCTTTCAACTTATTTGCGCTGTGAATACGATTCTACGTTTAAAATGAAACTATCTTACTTTATTATAACACAAAGTTAGTACCTACTATTGACTTGTTCTTAGGTCTTTTGAGTTTATCCCGAATTGAACGTCGGAGTCTTGTGTACTATGCTACAAGTTAGAGGTCTTAATATGATTTATAATTACAACGTAGCTAGAGCGTATAATTAATTACATGATAAGAAAGTAATGGCATCAATAATTTCTGCATTCGTTATGATCTATTCAAAAGTGAGGTTATGCGGATTGCGACTGATTTGAATGAGGTTATGTCGATTGTGTTGTATATTTTGTTTGTAATTGAATTATTATTAATGGTTGAGATTATAAACGATGAATAAAGTTATTCTCGCTTAAATTAGTATATTTGCTATTAAAATGCCAAGTAACACAATAATATTTAATTATTTTGTTGGTTTAGTTATTGTTAGTTGTTTATTGATCTAAACACAAACCAAAAAATAATTAAATTTGAATGTGTCATTTGTCATTTTATTAACGAATAAATAATTTATTCGAGAATAACTTTTTCATCGTTTATAATCTCGGCCATTAATGTATGTTATTATGATTAATGTTAAAATGAAGGATTTGCTCCCATCGTTTCAAATAGATCTAAAATTTAATAAAATTAGTTTAAAATTAACCACATAACATACCTACAAATCTTTGGCAGAAAGGAATTCTGAACGGTTTATATTATTATTATTATTATTATTAAGTGCAGTTTGCGTTATACAATTTATCATAAGATTTCTCATACGAGTTGTCATAAGCAAATAGTATAACAATAGTTTAAATTCGCAAGGTAACTCGAAACTAAATCTTAAGATTAGAGCTGTGTCTATTTGGCTTCTGTAACAGATGGCGCTAAATTGTATCTGTTAGTGTTGGCAATACTGTATATTATATTGCCTACTTAAGTATTGCAGCACACTGGTAGCTCAGTTGAACGTCAACCAAGAACCAGTAAGTTATTAGTTAATAAATACACATTTTGTAATCGTTGCAAATAATTGTTTTAATAAATAAGCACTGCTTATTACAGCTTCAAGTTTGCATACGATTGCCATTACTATATCATAAATATTTTCTTTATCAACTTTAATAGTGACATTTGAAATTTTAAGATTATTCAATTGTGAACGTCTTTTATTTTGGTTACGTAATTTCGAATATTTATAGAAATCTTTCAATGCTTTGTTGATTTGTCGTTATATGGCATTATAAGTATCATTTTGCATATTTTTGAAAAGCCAGCTGATACAAAGGCATTGATTAAATTGCACTTTTAGTTGTTAACAAGTTAAAAGTTAAAACACCATTTTATATTCGATCGACATTTTTACGTTTTTGTAAAACTTTCTGAGGACGGCGAGCGGATTTTGGAAGCATTTTTGGACATATTTCGTCCTATCCATATTTTTGGGATACATTTCAACCGCTTGTTTCGGATTGCTCCTGGGCACCGACTTCTTTGAAGTAATTTTTCCAAGAGAATCTTAGCTTCTTATTTCAAGCTTTAACAGCAACCCTCGACCATCTGAGATAGTATTCATAATGTTTTTGATTTGTAAGGTTATTTGACTTTGTTTCCTTTAGGGTTTTTACTGGAAGTTTTTGTCAGTTCCGAGTTTTATTACGAGTTCTTTTGTCCGTGCCGTTTTTCGTTGTTTGGACTGTCATCACTCCCTTGGTATCACCATCTACCAAGTTGGCGACCACCTGCCATACTCTGGATCGTGCTATTCATCTTGTACTCCCCACCCCAACACCTTGGATCAGAAGACACCGCCAAGATAAGCCAATTTTGTATATCTTTTTTTTATATCTGTACATTTTATTTTACTGTGCGGAATATTTTGGGCCGTTCCCTTGCTACTTAATTTTATTAGTGTGTTCAATTATTACCTGTGATTTTAACACAGAGGCGTGTATACAATATTGTACGCCGAGTATACGTATACCAGGTAAACCAAACATCAGTTATTTTTATAACTACATACGTAGAATTATTGTACAATTTAACTCATATTTTATTATAAGGGTAAGCTCAATTATTGCGCCAGGTTTTGTAAATAATTTAATGTTGATCATTACACCTAGATCAAAACGAGATAATACGCTTTTGTTACTGGAGGTGATTTACCCAATCTCCTCTACCTTCCCCTATCCCAGTACTCCAGCTTTTCGTAGTTTTTTACAGGGAGTACTTTGCTGCGATATACAGGGTGGTTCATCAAACTACGTGGCGCTCTTTTACCAGCAGTTATCGCCTTGCTCTTTGAAGCATAACCTTTCGGCGCCCCCTGTATCATCCATTTGTCAACAAGGAGGGAGATTGGCACATCACTTTATTGCCTCTTGCGTACTCCGAGCTAGCCATAGGGGCATTTACATCTTAAATTGCTACAAAGCCCTGAGTGTCGTTTTTCAGGTAGCAAAAGTTAATCGTCCAACATCCGACGATGTAACAAATTTTAGAAGTTCAGTTGACCATTTGAATGAGGAACTAGAATTTTGTCAAATTTCGCCCGATTGGTCTTTCGAAAAATTTAACCCACCAGGGAAAAAAGGATATTATTAAATAATAAAAATTCTAATGATGTATATTTTTGCTTAACCCATTAGGTACCAGTGTCCTATTTATAGGACAGTAGGAATAACAATTTTTATCAACAATTAAATCTTGTTTAAATTTTTTTATAACTGGCAAGGTGCTTAGATTAGATATCAACCCTTCTCAAAAAAATTTTATCATGAGAACATTCACTATACCTTTTTGAATAAATAACGATTAAAATTGGAATTATATTATTAGCGGCATTTCAGCATAAACATTTGATACAATTGGTATCATAAAAACGGCATTTTCTTAGAATTTTGATTTATAATTTCTATTTTAAACTGATTAGGTTAACTTATACAATCGTAGCGCTAAAATAAAATTTTTTTTGTAGATGTTAGTAGTGTAATTTGATACCCTTAAGGCACAATGTCCTATTTATAAAACCGTTGTTAACTAAAAAGTTTAAATTAAAAAAATTTTTTTTTTATTTTTATATTACTCTAGTATGTATATTAAAAGAAATATAACAAAAATTTTTTTAAATTTTCAAAAAAAATTAAGTTGGTACCTAATGGGTTAATTAACTTTTATTAGAAATATCCCATTTCAACTATTTTGTCAACTTTTTCAAAAGAGGGTTGATTTGTGTCCAGTTTCTGAAACATGAGCTACAGTTTAAAATTTAATAAAATTAGTTTCTGAAACATGAGCTACAGTTTAGCGCTAACATACTGATTTGACAAATTGCCACTGTTAATAAAAAACAGGGCTACAGGGCACATCTGAAGGCTAGCCTAGCAAACTGCTACTGGATGTAAAACAAATATTGTCCAAAAATGATCTTCAGACTACTCACCAACCCGTCTGGCCAACATGGTGAATTATGTATAGGCAAAACTTTCATTACTGGAGAGGCTTACGGCCAGGAGTGGACTGAGATGGGCTGAAGAGGAACTTATGAGGAATAATATAACAAACATGCATTTTAATGGCTGTAACTATGATAGTTCAGATAGGTTAGTTCTTAACTCGTGATAATAAATTATCATTTAAAATATACTAATTAATTTATGATAGTTCAGTGCTAAAACACTGTATAGCCCATGTTTTAGAAAACAGGTATCAGTGTTGCACAACATCATTCAAATGATTGACGTACTTACAATTTTGTTGTAAGTATTGACGTCCAATTCATGGCCCGTCAATAAACTATTCGCTGGAAAAGTCATTAAAGATTTTTGTATAACCCAATTCTACGCTACCAATGTTCATTTACTCCGAAAGATAACTAACTATTGTTTAACTTTGTCTTGTAAAACAGAGGAAGCATTTGATACTGCAGATAAAGTTATACCTAAGATTAGTTATACCTGAATTAAACCTATAACTGGAAAAGCGGGGCTAAATCTAATTTATTTTAATTTGCAAAATCTAACTTTATAAAATAAATTCTCTCAACGATATTCTACATTAGAACTTATTAATTATTGCTGTAAAGCATAAAAGTGCTCAAGTAACATTAAACATAGGGTCGTGAAAACTTATTTTTCTGAAAACGGAAGTAAAAAGGAAAAAAAATTAACTCAAATTAAGATTTGTTGGATTTTAATAATGTTACCGGCAAAAATTAAAAATAAAATAAATATTTTTATATGCAAAATTGTTTACAAGAATGCAAAAATATTTCCTTTTTCTAAAAAGAAATAATATTATAACACCATTGCATTTTGTTATTAAGAAATAGATTAACAACTGATATAACAATCTTGATAAATTTAGTAATTAGTTTAATACCTTAAGATCACAAGTTGCTTTATGAATGGTCAACCTGGTGAAAATTTTAAGGTGTACTGTACCAACCTTCAAATAAATAATTTAAACTCTACACAAAATTACAAAGATACTGCATCTACATCAGCCAGATGAATTTAAGGTTAAGAATATGTAAGAATAATTTTTGAATTATTTAGAATTCAGGTATTGTGCAAGAAATATTTCACGGATACAGTACCCATAAATTGTACCCGTTCAAATACTCGAGTGTTATGGATGCATATATTTTGAGTTTGGCTTTACGTCCGTATAATATGACATTAGTTATTATGTGGCAGCAGTTCAATAAAGAGTACAATGTATTTTATGACATGCTAAGTTTGATTCTAATGAGGGTTCAACGATAATGTGGACGTGTGTATCACACTAATGCCCTCGATGATAAATCAATCAACAACTGATAATATACCATATTTGCCATGTTAACGCTTGACCCAATTTCTCAGTTCCTGCTTAGTACAGATTGACTTAAAACTTTTATTGCAGTTTTATTACTATCTTATGCAACTTTTAACACACAGATATCTTGTCTTTCCGTTAGCTTCTAATTTTTTTTCATCGATATATTAGATAGGTATTATAAATCCAAATTTGAAATAATACGAAAATGTTTCTTGCAAATCTCAGAAGCAATAAACTCTAAAACTCTGTGCAAAATGTTACTTCTTGATTGCAAGATATACCATAAAAGTTTAAAGCCAATATCTTTTTCTGTTACTGAGAAAATGAAGCATTTGTACTTAAAAAGTTAATTTAAGGAGCAACGCAATTGGAAAAACTTGTTTACACCTACTGGGAAAACTAAAAACACAGCAAATGCAATATTGGTACCTACATAAATCATTAAATTAATATTATTGCTGGTTTGTTATTATTGCAACTTAACAGAATTTTCCATAATGTAAGTTTCAAGAGTTGTGTCGAAGGCAGCTTAATCTTTCGATTATTCCGTCTTGAAGTACTTGAGTACCTAAAGGTAGCAATTCACATTAAACATTGAAGCGAACAGATTTCTACGTAATCAATACAAGAATCAGTTGCTTACCTAGTCCACATTCAGAAAATAATAAACACGCAAAATCGAGTACATCGAACTAACTAATTTTGTCAATAAAATTGTCAATAAAAAGTGCCAAACCGGCACGGCAATCAGAATATTATTCGGCGATCAATTATAGCCCATAATTTCATGGCATTTACTGTCTTACTAGGAGATATTCTGGAAATTGCTTCTGACATATTCCAGCTTTTACGGATTTAGGAATTGTATGAAGTTCAGGATAGCTTTATGTGCTAATCAGGCGCACTTTTGTAAATTACAGGAAGGAAGAGCTTACTAGCAAAACATATTGTTGTAGATTAGGGTTACCGGTATTCACAGTTGTACTATCTAATTTTGAATATAATCTCTGGAAATAATTATTTTTGGTTTTATCATAAAAAAATATATCTATTCCTCTCCAAAAATTACTGCTTTACACCAGTAAAGTGTATTCAATCTATTCGACAATAAGAGCATCGATCATGATCGATCATATTATGCAGTTATAATACTTGAAATTGTTTAACATAAATTGTTATGATTCATTTCTCTATAAATTGAATTGAATCTTATCTCAGGAAATATTTGTGGGATGGAAAGAGGCTTGCACATGTTGGTAGTAGGTTTACTTCAATGGAGGGAAGACGACCGAACCGAAAAAGTATTGTAAAAATTCAGGCTTAACGGTGTTATGGGCTAGGTATCAACAAGGGTGCGAGAGACATGTAATGATGCGATGGAATATTTGTTGAACGAATAGGTTGGCCATTGATAGTGACATGGTATAATTTTGTAACGAGTGATAAATATTATATATTATTTCGATACTTATTTTGTATTAATTAGGCGAATCAACGAGGTGAATCCAATGGGTGAAGGTGCCCCCCCCAAGTAACATTTTCCCCCTGCTAGATATCTGCTAGGGCTCTGGCAGAGAAATTTCGCAGGGCCCTGTCTCTGTAATCGGATTGTAACAGGGCTCTGTCACATAACATGAGACAGAGAAAATGGACCCTGCAAACCCTCTGCAGAAAATTTGTCGCAAATCCTAACAGGGTATCTGTTAGGTACCCTGTCAGAGACTCTGCAAGAGCTCTGTCAGGCACTCTGCCGGAGTCTCTGTGACAGAGACTCTGGCAGGGCTCTGTCTGTCCCTGTTACAGAGACAGACAGAGACAGGTATAAAAAAAATATTAAATTTTAATAAAATAAATTTATGTCACATTTTTTAGAAAAATCAATTTTTATTTTTAGATTCTTGCAATCCATTGATTGTGTTATTACACATCGCATCGAACTAATTTAATTTAACTCTGGGGGTTTCAATTTTATTTACATGGTTACATTATTAATTATATCTATTAATATATTCTAATGCTTGGTATTCTGTATTATTGGTTGAATTCCATTCTGTCGATGTTGTTACCTATCCTGAAAATAATATTTAAATTTAAAAATTTTTGTTACAATCCAGATTCGAACCTGTACCTACATCCATGACTGCTCCGTAGCCTCTCGTTCTTACCACTTACCTACGGACCCTACTTATAAATTATTTTGAAATTACTGGTAATATGATGGTCACACTTTTGTGTATAATAATGAGTGAACCGCTGAGAAATCAACGTATTTTACTTACCTTTTTTAATAAAATGGAAATTATATCGATGTAAAACATCGCAATTTAAAATATGATACAATAATTCGTAATTGTAACTGCAAATATAGATGTAGTAATAAAATTGAAAGCCCCAGAGTTAAATTAGTTCAATTACATAATTACACAATCAGTATGGATTGCAAGAAGTTAAAAATAAAAATTAACTTTTTTAAAGAATGCGACAAAAATTTATTTTATTAATATTTAGGGCCGATATATTTTGTCTTGTAAATATGGGTTACCATCGGCAAATAAGTTATAAAAATCAGATTTTAACTTAAAATTTCTAGAATAATTGTGAGTGCTGTATATATGAGAAATTTAATTTTTGATAACTAATATTGATCAAAACGAATCAGTAATAGTTAAGTTCAGCGGATATTAATTTAAATTGTTGGGACTGTAAAAATGTAATCACTTTTTAACAAAATGATAAAAAGTTTTGTTGTTTAATTCTAGATCGTGGTTTAATTATGATTTCTTTAAATTGGATAAATAAACTGTTAAAATTTATAAATTGCACATAAATGACGTTTAAAATCGAAGCGGATTAGCCTTTGTATTTTGTATTTCTAATATTCTAGAATATTCTAAATGACCTGAACTAAAAATATTTTATCTCTCTCTCTCATAACAATATTTATTATAGCGCTATCCTACTTCGTTACATAGTAACTAGACCTACATTTTTGGCTCAAAATTACGAGGCGCTTACGAATTTTTTTATACCTGTAACTCATAAAAGATAACTGTCAATGTAGCTGTCTCTGTTTGTCTCTGTAACCCTGACAAAGTTTCTGTCATATCGTTGGTTGCTTGAAAAAATCGATTAATTAATTTTCAATAAATCTCTGAAGATATTCATTTTAACAATCTTAACCAATATGAATGAAGAAAGCTTACATCGTTAACAAAATTCTTGATTCTGATTTGCTAAAATTTTAATAAGCATTGTGTTTATATCTACCTGTAGTAGGTATCTACTATTAAAAGTACAATATAGTATTTAAATTTAATGAATTGTTAAAATTAAAAGTAATTGAAAAATGGTAAAAAAGACAATTTTTATGAAGACCACGTGGTATATACGAGCTTTGCAAATTTCCTATAACAGGGACTCTGTCAGGGCTCTGCCGCAGAATTTTTGCAGGGCCTTGCAAATTACCTGTAACAGGGACTCTGCCAGAGCTCTGCCACAGATTTCTTGCAGGGCCCTGCAAATTATTTTTAACAGAGCCCTAACAGGGCTCTACCAGAGTTAATTTTCAGGGCTCTGCAAATAATCCGTTACAAATTCCTGCCAGGTATCTGTAAGAGCTCTGTCAAAAAAACCCTGTTATAACCCCCTGGCAGATATTTGCTAGGGCCCTAGCAGAGACATTTAAATTTCACCAGGGAAAAATGTTACTTGGGCCATTTGGTTTTCGCATTTGTAATTTGTTACGTTCTAAACAATGTTTTGTTGTGTTTTAAAATAAGTGCCCATTACAGTTGTTATAATATGATTATAGTTGATTACTTTTATTTTAATCTAGATATTTAATTTAGTTTAACTTGACTACTGTTGCTATCTCGTGTTTGTTTTTGGATAATTCATCTTTTGATGTGAAACTTTTATTTTAATTTATTTTACTTTTACATGATGTATTGTTTGCTTAAAATATAAAAGTATTCAAAAATGTGTATTTGTAAATATTGTATTGATGAATTGAATTTCAAATATCAAAATTTAAATGGAATGTATACTTCCTACTAATTGAAATTATATTTTGGATGTAAATTTACATTCATCTAAGAAAAATATACATAATAAAACGTTGGTTAATCCCGTATTTCCAGAGAAATTATTGTATAATGGAATCTGCTGCAGGTTGTTCCATGTTTTCATTATTTTATTTGCATTTTTCCATTTATACTGTTAAAATTGGATTACTCGATGAACATTCGCAAATTTCTATAAAGTACTAGTTGATACAAAATATTTATGTTTCGTAAGTGTCACTCACTTAATTTATTTTCCATATCAATAAAATTTAAATTAATTATCAATTACTTGTCAAAAGCTTCACGTTGTTGTATCTTTTCTTCTTCTTCCTCCTCTTTCTAGAACCAATTCTCTAGAGAATTTTCTTCTAGTAGGCCAAGGCCTGTTATTTCCCAACATTTGTGTGGTTTCCTTGGCAGTGTTAGAGACTTTGAGCATATAAATATTTTACATCCATCAGGTAGCTTACTAGACTTGCCTTCAGAAGTGCCTGTTTCCTGATTTTTATGTTAATGGTGGCAATTCACTAACTCAGGAGACCATCTGCTTAACGTGCCTTCCGAGACACAGTCATACGAAAGTTTGAATCTCCCCAGGTTTTAACCCTGTACCCCTAATTCGCATTCAACTGTGTTAGCTGCAAGGCAAAGACTGAAAGTAAAAGGTTGACATATTATCGTTTTATATTAAATTTAGTAATTAAAAATAAAATTTTCTGTTTTTAAGTGAGACTATATCATGTAAGCACTTTCTTTTTAAAATATAACGGAAAGTTATAAACGAGTAGTTATGGTACTCCAACTGTAAAGCAGTTGATGTGTGGTTTTCATCAAGTATCTATAGAACATGCGTTTAAATTAACGAGATGCTTCTATATCACAGTAAATAATTTATTTTGAATTAGTATAAGTAGGCACTTTAGCATTGCAAAAAATGTAATTAATTAACATCTCTATATCATAACCCATTTCGCTTGACTTGATTTAAAAACTTTATCTACTTACTGCCACTTGAAAGTTGTAAAACGACTATCTATATAAATATAAATACGATTTGAGGGTTGATCTCCAAGATAAATTTAATCTCTTTTTCTGTAATATTAAATTGCAGCATAAAGAGTCCTATCAAAGTTTACTTTGCCGATCACATCTAAATTAAGTGTTTTGAACAGATTGAATTAACTCAAGAGCAAGAAGAAAAATATTATTCAGAAATTTTGCTTTACTTTTTATCCTGTATAGTTTTAACGTCGAATGTAAATTGGTAAATGAAATTTTATTTAACTTTAATTAAAATGTTTATTAAGAGCTATTAATCTTTGTAATTCAAATTACAAAACTCGAAAATAATAATAGACTTCTAGAAAACTGATCATCCTTATTAAATTTGATAAATAATATAAATTGTTTAAAAGCAATTTGTCGTAAATAAAATTTAAAAAGAATCATCGACGCACTAAAAAAGTTGGAAGGTTTAATTCAAAACGTAGTTAATTAGCGTTTATAAACAATAACAATAAATTATTGTTTTATTGATTTTAATAATTAGTTTTTATTTTTGTTACAAAACCAAGTAAAAGACAAACGCAATAAAGTAAGAACAACAAATGAAATAAATTGTAATCCCGATCAATGTCAATATAATGTTTTTGTTTGTAACACGCGTGGTGGTATAAAAAGTTACGTTTGAGCTTGAGCGGTTTTTTTTCAATATTGTAGAAGCTTTACTTTTGCTGTTTTTATGCTGGTCGTTTAGACGTATAAGAAAAATAAAACTCTAATTAAATATAAATATAGATAACTAACGTTGAAATTGCTGACATCCATCATTGGAAAAATATTACAATTTAAATTGTTAACTTACTTGGTTATTACAGAAACCGAACAAACGCTGCGGGATCTAAAATATAATTTTAAGAAATTCAAAATTTGTAGACTAAAAACTGAAGAAAAAACAATTTCCGCTTGAAAGTCCACAACTTTGAAGTGACTGAAAGTTAATCGTAAAGATAAAAGAAGAACATAAAAGTTTGTAAAACACGAAATAAAACAAACAAAATAAGAACTGAAATTTAAATTTTTAATTAACAATTTTTACGATTACACTGTGAAACGTTAAGGAGGGCAAAAACATTTCTTAAACTTTTGATTGGACTTTTGAGTGTCTTTGCGAAATTCAAATATTACAAAAATAAAGGAAATTATAAATAAACTACACTTTTTCTAAATACGTATTTTTATAGCAATATAAAAATTACATTTCTTTGCTAATTTTGAGATTGCATTCATTTATAACAATTTATAACAAGTTTAATAAGTTACCTACATTATCTCCTAGAATTGGTTGACAAACATCAAATAGATTAAACAAAATCGGTGCAGATAAAAATTTAACAGGATATAAAATTTAAAAACAACTGCAATTTAGAAATATACGATATGTAGCTGTCAATATATTAAAAATAAATCAAGAATTGCATGGCTTAAATTATTTAAGTGACGTGCAGGATCGGATTGACGAAATTGCAGTTGTCCATAATTTTTATTTTTCTTGCACAACTCTTGTCATGACTCATGAGTCACTATAAGTATGATTATACATATTGTACTCTACCGATAGCCTTTAT
The DNA here is from genome assembly GCA_958510855.1 of Rhagonycha lutea. Lineage (NCBI taxonomy): Eukaryota > Metazoa > Arthropoda > Insecta > Coleoptera > Cantharidae > Rhagonycha > Rhagonycha lutea. The sequence continues at coordinate 11,105,584 of OY294040.1, read as the reverse complement.
AATAAATATTATAATAATAAATTTTAAGTTTGGGGAAGTTTCACAATAAAAAGGACTACCGGCAAAGACAATCCCAACTAGGCCACGACTCTTCTTGGTCAGTAATTACTAAGCTAATTATTTCCCAAAATAATGTTGTAATCAGGTGAGTTATTTCATGTACAACCGCGTTTTGAAACGCAAATTTTTTATTTTTCTCTTTTATCTCCAAAGATATATCAAACATCATCCATTTATTTATGGGTTGAGAGCAATAACTATTCAACTAAGCAACAATTCGTGGTCGTATAGCCATCCAAAAATTTCAACATTCTCGCAACGTTGCAATTCACAATTTACCAATATTCTCCAAATTATAGCTTTTTAATACCCAGAGGACGTCGCTCGTCCGGAAATAACGCAGAATAAACACTAAAATACTTCCGGAATCAATTCTGACTCCAGAAAACTAAAAAATTATCCCACCTCCTCTTCCAAAATGCTCGCCGGAATAAGACCGCTTATGTTGGTACCATTTTTCTAACGTGAAAATTTCTACCGTCTTATCTAACTTTGCGGGTAAATCAAACTAGCAGCACGTCGCACTTTCACTAATTACATTCGATTTTAGGTACTACACAAGTGAAAAGCATACCAAGACAACTTAAAAAAACCATAATTAATATTCCCAGAAGGGTTAATCTTCCAATTGTGAAATTTCATCATTATGAAAGCAAATAATCTGTTGGAAGGGTTTCCCAACATCAGAAACTCAACCGTAAAACAAATCAAGGACAAAAATTATCTTTTCTTTGAAATTTAAAATAGTAGACAATAACTGATAAATTCGATATTCGGCAGGCTTCGTCGTGTCCGCCACTGTTTATTATCTTAAATAAAAGATGACAATTATAATAATAGCTCCCTATCCGCGACTTATTTAAATAATTTTCACGTCGAAAACAGTTTAATTAGACAGTAATATTAATTTGTTTACAACGTTTAAGAGTAATTTAACCAAATTTATTTTGATTTCCCCTAAAAACCATCTATTTGAGCTTATTACTTTTTCACTATAAAAAATATTTTGGTCTGGTTTATAGAGTTTTGGTATTCAAAACCATAAAAATGGTCACTGTAAAGTTAGGTAGTACTTCAACAATTTCAGTAATTGAATTTTAATTACAGTTTCTCTAAACTATTTATGACCAAAAAAAGACGGAAATTCTCATTTTGAAAGTGGCTTTTATATGCGGGCGTAATAAAAATGGATTTTTTGAGACGAGAAATTTCTGTAACAAGAAATTAGAAAATGTTTTGCTTTTGTGGGGTAAAATTGCGACTAGCGTGAATATGTTGAGAATTTTAACAAATGGGTATCAAAAGCCAAGTTTTTCATTGTGTAGCGTAACTAGAAACCTTGAACAACCGAAGAAATTGCCTCATTCGTTTATTTCGTGACTAGCTATAATCTGCCATTTGACCTAGCTTTACATAAATGTTTGACTGGAGGAATGGAGCTGACCTACTGAATATCACTCGTATGGTTATGGATAGCTCTGCTAACAGGTATCCTCAATTTAAAAAATTGTATAAAAAAATCATAACATTTATTCGTTTATATTGAAAGCACAATCCATGAAAAGTCTATTATTCTTTTTACGCTTTGGATCTTATGAAAATTGTTTCATATTTCTAAACGATCTGAAATTTGATCCGTGATCGAGTAAGCAATAACGAATTAAAATCATTTTCTTTAGTCTTTATTATAAAGTTTACTGACATTTTCATTATTTTCCTATCTGCTTAAAATATTATAAAACGAAAAGTTGAAAATAGTCTCGAGAGCCAAAGTAGAAATTATTATAATAATAAATTTATTGCGTGATCCCTGGGAATATCATAAAACACACGATAAAAAATCAATAAATTGAGAGGGTGGAAATTTTATATTAAAAGTGTCTCATATCACTATGACAGTAAATTGCTGTTGAGAACCGCTTTTTAGAAGGTAGAAATGCCTAAAGTTTCCAATGGAAAGTAAAATTTGGCAATAGAGAGAACTACAAGTTGCAAAGTTCTACGAAAACCATTATTCATCCTAAACTCGTAGGTATTTGTAAAACTTTTAATTTAAACTGGTAATAAATTTTATGCAAAAAAATATTAGGTACTTAAATTATTTTGTAGTCCCATTTTTAGTTAAAAATTTCTTATTATAAAGCGGGTGGTGTGGTTAAATAATTCTGATTTAGAAAAATGTAGATTGTCAAGGCGTCACTAGTCTTTCTGCTTGTGGCTTTCTTCTCTTCAAGTTGAAGTAACTTTTGTTGTTTTCATATGTGATATATAGACAGAATTTTTCTTATACGGAAATGTGAGATACCAGTATGAAAGTTATAACAATGGAAGTGAATTTGCTGGTGAACATTTATCAAGATGCATCTCACTAACAAAAGTAGTTATTGTCGATGTGGTCGTCGAACTTGTGTCATATCACCAGATTTTGAAATGAAGTTGCTTTTATCATTTCAAGTCACAGGTGATGTCAATTTCATAATGGAGGCTCTATGCTTTGTTTGAAAGCGGGTGGATGTAACCTTTAACGCTTCGCAGCCACACTCTCTAATCTTTTTGATGATGTTCCAAAATATTAAGGCATGAGTGTTCTGGAAAAGTTTTGCTCTAAAAATTTAATGATTTTATTTTAAGTTCACGTTAAACCAATAACTTTACATAGAAAGGCTTTCACTCTTAGTCGTAAAATTTCATTCAAAATATTAAAAGTATAATTTTGAAGCTCTTTTATAGATTTAGATAGAACATACATTATTGATGATAATAGAACTTTTAAATTTATGATAATTTAGTAATCAAAAGAGTTCGCAAATTTAAATTAGGTATTATGGAAAATAAACAATAAGCTTTATTAGCTTCATAAAGTATGACAAAGCGAATACAATTATTATTATGCAAACAATTTTAATATTTATTTAAATTTTTTTAATAAAGGGAAGCTTCACTTTTTGGTATAATAATTAATTTTGGTGTCCCAATTACAAACGTTCGAAAAGTTTTAGATTATTTTATCCAATCGCTTAAAGTTATGATGATATATTATTCTACAGGAGAGAACGAATATCTCGTATGAATAGCGACATATAGGATTAAACTTTTAGACTACTGCCAACTTTGAGATTTATGACTTCAATGACCGGGACTATTCAGCTACACGCTGTTTAACTTTGTTTTCAAAATTAATTAATATTTGCTACGCAATTTGTAACTTGTACTTGTTACCTTGTTAAAAACAAATTCAACAAAGGGAGGTTTTGTTAATTGCGCTAATTCTTTAGCACTCATTATTGTTACTGCATTTTTTGGAATTACATAGCTAAAAAATTAAATTAATTTTCATTTTTCTGATCAAACAAATATTATTTATATATGTTAATTTAATCGCAATTTAAAGCACATTCCAATAATAATCTATAACCAAAATCCACCTAATCCGATTAATCAAAATGCTGAATAAGAAACCTTTGAATAAACTCCAATAATTACGGAATTATTGAATAGAATAAAATAACTCTTTATACCCTTTAGTTTCAAATACACCGAAACTTCAGATGTTCAGTGGAAAATGAGAATATTTCGGAAATTATCAAATTGGAAGGAAAGAAATTTTATCTACGGATAAGAACTGATCTTCAATATTTGGAACTATTAAGAATACCCAAAAAATATTGAGTGACGCACTAGGCACTACATCTTATGAAAATTTGAAACTTTCTTATCCTTAGAAAATTTGGTAACTATGTTAAAACTTCAAAGCGATTGCATTGCTGCAATCCACTGGTGTTACCAGTGAAGCAGGTAATGGCCAAATTATTAAATGGACAATATTATAACAGAGCATCTGGTGGATTTAAGAATAAGGCAACCGCTGACCATAATGCTTACAATTATTAAAGAACTGCAATCAACATGTTATTGATGTATGTGGAGTTCTAATACACACACGATAAATCAAAATCAAACAGGCCTCTGATAGAATACATAGAGAATTGGTTGTATGTATTTTGTACTTGACCAGTGTTGATCTTTTGTTCAAACCCTGTTTATTTTATCCAAACCAACCTTTTAGCTACTCAGAAACTCTGTTTGGCGGATGCCAGCCGCACTATTCTCCAGAATCCCTTAACGTGTTTTCTATGTTCATTCGAGATAATGAGAGGAGATTCTCCAATTGAGGAGAATGTCCGGCGGATTTAACCTTCCGATCAAGAGGGCCTGCATTTTTCACTATATCTACAAGGTGGGCCAAAAGAGATCACCCTATTGGAAGATGCTCTTATTTTTGCAAATGGCCGCCAATGTCAAATCTGTTTTGACATTTGTGGACTAGACAGATGTAGAATACAAGTGAACAAGCCATGGAACGATACACTCCCCAAGAACGCGGAATAATCGTGTCTATTTTTTTGCGTAACAATTCGTATGTAGTGTTGGCGCAGCGCGAATTCCGTCGACGATTCCCCGGCCGTCCGACACCGACTGCGCAAACACTGCGCCGTTTGGCCACCAACCTTGAAGAGTATGGGACCACACGAAACGTTGCCAAGAGTGGCCGGCCCCGGAGCGCCCGTGGACGACAACAGTGGACGGTGCGCGCTATAGGGCCATGTTAACCGAGTTTTTTTATATATATTATATATATATAGGTAAAGAAGAAATCTATTTGGAAAAGTTGCAGTCATATTATACAGGGTGTCCCCGCACTCACTTTACATAACTTAGGTGGTGATACAGGACACTTTTCTAAGAACAATATTTAATAAAAAAATTTTTCTAAATTCAAACCCTCGACAGTTAGGCCTCTTTAAAGCATTTTTTTTAATCTCCACCTTCACGTGGCCATAGCCCCGAAAATATTGATTGAAGAGCGTACAATAATTTACAAACTAGATTCTAACATTTTATTGTCTAAACTCAACGGCTTTCGAGTTATGAATTAAATTAAGTTAAAAAATGTCGAAGAATTTGAGCTTTCCTTTTTTTTGGTTTTTTTCAATAACCTGTATCTTTTAAACGAAACATTTTACAAAAAATCTGACGCTCCATTCCGGATAGGAAATTTAACGTACTACAACTTTTGTCTAGTAAAAATTTTTGAGAAACCAATCCATTTCACAGAAAATCAGAAAATAATAAACAAGGTAGCTACAAAACAAAAAATTAAATTAAAAAATTTGTATTTTATTTTAAAAATTATTTTATTAATTAATTTTAAACTATTAGATTATTTAAGTAAATGTTGAAAATGACCACCCTCATTTTCAATACACCGTCGTGATCGTTTTAATAGATGTTTGTCGAAAAAAATCGGAAAAAGTCGATTTTTCGACACTTTTAATCGCAGAAATTCGATTTTTTTACACTTTTTCGCACTCAGCGATCGACCAAAATTGGCCTCGTAATCGACCGGTCGACCCTTCGACCTTGTTGACCACCCCTGGTATAGTGGCTCTTAACAAAAAAGGAAGTGTTATAAATAATACTATAAAACATCTTTTAAAACGATCACGATTGTGTATTGAAAATGAGGATGGTCATTTTCAACATTTACTTAAATAATCTAATAGTTTAAAATTAATTAATAAAATAATTTAAAAAAAAAATAAAAATTTTGCGAATTTAATATTTTGTTTTGCAGCTACCTTGTTTATTATTTTCTGTAAAATGGGTTGGTTTCTCAAAAATTTTTACTAAACAAAAGTTGTAGTCCGTTAAATTTCCTATCCGGAATGGGGCGTCAGATTTTTTGTAAAATCTTTCGTTTAAAAGTTACAGGGTTTTTAAAAAAATCAAAAAAAGAAAAAGCTCAAATTTTTCGACATTTTTTAATTTACTTTAATTCATAACTCGAGAGCCGTTGATTTTAGACAATAAAAGGTTTAAATCTAGTTTGTAGATTATTTCACGCTCTTTAAGAAAGCTCTATACCACTTTTACTGAAAAATCAATATTTTCGGGGCTATGGCCACGTGAATGTGGAAATTAAAAAAAATGCTTTAAAGAGGCCTAACTCTCGAGGGTTTGAATTTAGAAAAAAATTTTTGTTAAATATTGTTCTTAGAAAAGTGTCCTCTATCACCACCTAAGTTATGTAAAGTGAGTGCGGGGACACCCTGTATAATAAAGATAGTGCGCAGTTTTAAAAATGCAGTGTCAATTTATGATTTAAAGTGCATTGATAATTAATTGCTAGAGGTCGTTAAGTTTAGAGGTTAACTAGAGGTTATGAATTTAAATGCATTTGGGGTATGAAATTTGTAAAATGAAATAAAAAATAATGATATAAAACTAATTTTGATTATTTGAACTTTCATTAAGTTATCATTTCGAGTTTCAATTGTTTAATTATGCCACGGTTCAATAATATGATACACTGTGTTCCTGAAAGAAAAGGGTAGGTTTGTTTAATTGTCGATTCAATCGTAGAAGTACCATTGCTGGGGAAAGTAAGTTATAGAGAGAGCTGAGATAGAGTAAATAATTTATCAGTATAAGGGTGAATACAAGAGTTCGCCGTATGTCTCCAATTATCTTTTCATAATAAGCTGGTCGAAGCACTAAAATAATTATTGCGAGTAACCAAAATTAATTACTTAATAGTATTCTTACGAATAGGGACATCATTTAAAAAATTGCACCACGAAATTACTATAATCGCACGAAAGTGGGGCTTTCATTTTATAAGCAGATAGCAGTGATTTGTGGTAGGATTTATTTTATTTTTAGAATTCAAATTAAAAGCAAATAAATCCATATTATCCATATATAATAGCGCAAATAAATTGTTTGGTCTTGTGTGGGTTTCAACCAACTAAAGTAATTGGACAAATTCCCATACAGTTCCTATTTAAAACAATTAAATGATCGACAGTATTGTATAAATCAGAGCCAAAGAAGCTGGAAGTTTCCGATCAGAGAGATTCGAAATATGGTAAAAAAAAGTACTCAGACTAACTTTTGACAGTATCACTACAGAAAGCCGCATCAAGAAAACAGCTTAAACGTACGAAGAACAGGAAGACCAAGGTTCTGTTGCAAAAAAGCAGTACTAAGAGATTTGTGTAGTATGAAAAATGAGTGACCGGGATGCATGGAGAAGCTTGGTCAATTTGAGTCTCTTTTCAAAAATATATATGCCGAATGACAGATATAATCAAAATTTCGTACACTGGATAAGTACTACCTATATAAATTCAACATGCAACCCGATTCTTTAACCTACAATAAATAAAGAATAACCAGAAATAGTGTAAACAGAAATGGAAAAGGTATTTCTTTATCGAAATGTAATAGAGTGCATTAAATCTGTATAATACCTATGCATCAAATAGTCGTATAGGTATTCATTCTGTCTGATCATTATAGCATTTTCAGCTATTCGCAGTTTTGCAATTCACTATCAAACATTATCCTTAATTTATGGTAGGTATTATTTTAATTAACATTTTATGCAGGGCGTTCTTCCCAATGGGAGAGACCTACATACGAAATAGATTGAAATAAGAATACATAATAGGATACAAGGTATTCGTAACTCGAAGTTTATATCGAATAAATTAGCACTTAAAAGACATTTTATAATTAAATAGTTCAATAGATTAATAACATTGGAATTATATGTAAAATATGAATTTGTATTTAACTACTATTAAAACAGTTAGTTTTTCTACAATTTTTATGATGTATTTATAATGATTGCGAAAATATTTGAACTAAAATGTGTAAAATATTTTGAGTTCTTATTTTATGACCATTACATTATGAATTATTTGAAATAAATTGTAAGTTAATGTAATAAATTAAGTTTTATTTTAGTTATCCGGCGAGTTCAAATAAGAGTGAAACATATGTCATCGTTTGTATGCAACATTTATTACATTCACTTGCTTAATCGGACATTCTAATCTGATTTCATAATAATTTTTGGGAATGAAATTTGAAATTTGAAATGGTATATAATTATTGTACATCAAGATTGAGAAAACTGCTATTACAAGCAAGTGCCAGGATTATATCCCAAGCTGCGAAACGTCAAGAGATGCAGAACTCACGGATAAAATAATGTCAGTCTCAACAGAGCTGTATGATACAAAAAAATTCAATAAATTTTAATAATAAAGTAAACGGTTTGATTTAAGTATGAATCCGTGTTTATTACTAACCCACGGAAGTGAAGAATTAAATTAAATTTTATGTTTTCTTATATTAATATATTATTATATTAATATATTATTACACAATGAATAATTTGATGTCACGATTTATTTGACTCTTCCATTAAACTATCTGCTCATTATTACCTATTGTAAATATTTATTTTGACTTAAATAATTAATAAAAGTGCTTCCTTTGCCTAATAAAGTAAATTTTCGAAGTTAAAGTTATTAAAAAGAAGTGACAGCTTAAGTAACAAGTTTAATTATTGACTTAGGATATTTCTAAATAAAGCATGATATTCTTCAAACCTTGAAATTTAATTTAAGTCAAAACGTCAAAAAAAAATGTGATAACACTGCACTATAGTCTATTTAATTATCGCATGCAGTGGAGAATAACAAATACATGCAGTTTGCACGTGATTTATGGGGAGGAGTTTGTCATTGCGCAGAGACGCATCTATTTTGACCTTGCAAACACCCAATCGCAATTACAGGTGCAATAAACATAATGCTATCACGTGCATGTCACGCGTTGATCACTGTTTACATCCACTGCATGCGATAAATAAATAGACTATAGATCTACTGGAATCGTTGAGTGAGCAGTTGTCGATGTAAAAATAACAAGCCTGTCCTGATCGAAAGGAATTATCCAAGATAAAAATCCTCAGCTCTCCAAACAAAACGGAAGCTGGAGATGACAACATGGTTTTTGGAGGATAACAAACGAACCCATAAATGTATGCAGCCGGGTGTGGTCGAATAAGGTCGTCAAACTTTGCCAGATGGCGAAATAGACACATGCCATATACAACTGATGTATAGATTTGGGTGGCGACGACTGGATATTAATGTCCATAAACCGACGTCAAAAATAGTAATGGAATAACATAACTCCATATTCACACTAAAATACAGAATTTTGTGACCGTTCCTATTGCTGATCATTGCAAGACTGACTAAAGGCATGCACGTTTGCGCAGCCCAATGACCTCGACAGGTAATCCTTGAAATGCAGGTGAAATGCATAATACAGGATCAGAATAAAGAATTAAATGAAAATGATTTAAGAAGGAATCAAAAAATAAATTCAAAAATAGAGAAATTAATTTTTCAAAAAATTCCTGGGAATAGTCTGTACTTCAGTGTGAGTGACTGCCAAAAAAAGTGGGACGGTTATGGCTTCATAGTAAAAATAATTTTTAAGTACAAGATGGTTTTGAAATAACGATAGACTTTATAGAGAAATATGATCTTAAAAAAGAAATTTTTTCAAGAATAGAGTGTGATATTACTTAGTATGTGTTATGTGAAATATAAATTAAACAAAAAACTTAACTAGACGTTAAAATATTAGATTTTAACTGTAAGTAAAGAACAACATACAAGAAAATTTTATTTAAAAACACTAAAAGAACAATTCTAACCTTTTTGTGACAAGGTACAAACAGAATATTTGAAAAAATGAGAAAACTGAAAACTACGGGGGGGGGGGGGTAAAAAACAATTTTTTTTTTTTATAAAAGTTGAAAAATATAGTAAAATAAATGAAGATATAGCGAAGTAAATTAGCTACATCGATGTTTGTACCTTGTCACAAAAAGGTTAGAATTGTTCTTTTAGTGTTTTTAAATAAAATTTTCTTGTATGTTGTTCTTTACTTACAGTTAAAATCTAATATTTTAACGTCTAGTTAAGTTTTTTGTTTAATTTATGATAGACTTTATATTATAGTAAATGATATATAATATAATACTTCATTTACTCTATATAGATAAAATATATACCAAACATCAAAATCTGAGATGGTCACCAAGAAAAATGTGTTGATTTCACATGGAATGACCCGCATGTTAGATTAGAATTTTCGTCGGAAAAATTTATACTTCTTCGATCTGTGCTATTCAAACATGCAACTCGTATATATAATTACGTATTATGTGGACGGCAACCACTCCTTTAACATTATCTATAATTAACAATTTTGAAAACAATAGAAAACTATCAGCACAAATAGCCAAATGTAAATGTTTCCAATTATTCATTTAAGGACTCAACCAACCCTTGATTATATGATAAGACAAATGAAGGCGGAATTGAAAAACTAATCATTAAGATGTCACGTATAAAAAGAAGAGCTGAAACATAACACGGTACAGTGCATTACAGTACCAGGTTTAAAGAAGAAATCGGTTTTGATTTTAAATTTCATTATAGTTATGACTTTTGTAAAAAACAAGAGATTTTTTGACATCAACATATCTCTTTTAAAATTGGGTGGTTTATGGGTTCCTGATCAGGGGGAATCATTGCCCCTGCAAATTTGGTACTGGATCTATAATATGATGATAAATGGATTTGCTTTGCTATTTTATATACCTTGTGAGTTTGTTGCGTTTCAAAGTTCCAGATATGTTTTAGACGACGCAATAAAAAATGCATGTGTGGCTGTTACGCATTCTGTTGGTATCTTCAAGTGTTACGTGTGGCTTAACAGTAGGAAAGATATTTTGAACATGATTAAGGAATTGGAAGAGAAAGCTTCGGAATATGATGAGATTGATGATTTTAAACCGCAACTTATGGTTGAAACGGAAAAGTCGACAAAAAATTTCCTGTTGGCGATTTTTCTTTTTCTCGGTTCATCTATTTCGATCACAGCGTTTTTAGGTTCGATTGCAATTTTGTTGACCGACTATGAAAGATATGAGGTATTAATTGTGGATGTTAATAACGTAACCACTTATCGATACACGCAAATGCTTCCGTATTGGGTTTGGATGCCGTTTGATACACAAGAATCCAGATTAAACTTTTTTATTGGGGTTGCTTACCAATGTTATCCAGCATTAACACAAGCTTTTATGATTGTGGGTAAGCGAGAAACTCCTTTACTGGTTTTTTGGAGTGCTTTTTTTTGCTTTTAGGAGCCGATACATTGTTTACAGCTCTGATAAGTTACACAAGCGTCCAATTGAGAATCTTGCAAGGAGGATTCAAAACAATTAGGTCTCGATGCGTACGAAGTCTACATTTAAAAAATGAGGAAATTCTACACGATTCTGACGAACTAAATGAAGCGATGATGGAAGAAATGAACAAATGCATTAAACACTTGCAAATAATTTTGAAGTCTGTAGAAAAATTTTTTTTAAGTAGTAGAGTAATATTTGCGGTTTCAGATCTTGCCAAAAACTGGAGAGTATTTATACGTATTTGACTTTGGCTCAAGTTTTGGTGTCGGAAATGCTGATCTGCACTTGCTTATTTTTGGTATCATCGGTTAGTATTATTTGTTTATTCTAGTCAAAAAATTTTTGCTGTAGATAGGGCGAATAAATCAAAATCAAAAATTATTATTAACTATTGTTGTGATTGAGACGGTCATTGCCTTGCAGCTAACACAGTTGGATGTGAATGCGGGGTACCGGGTTCAAACCCGGGGAGAGTCAAACTTTCTTATGACCAAGTCTCCGTCCTTCGGAGGGCACGTTAAGCCGGCGGTCCCCCTGAGTTGACGAATTGCCACCATTAACAAAAAACAGGGCTACAGGCACATCTAAATGCTAGCCTAGCAAGTTGCTACCGGATGTAAAACAACTATAGTCTAAAATCGATCTGCGGACTACTAACCAACCCGTCTGGCCAGCGTGGTGAGTTATGATCAGATCCTCCATAATATGGAGAGGAAAGCAGTCCAGCAGTGGGAGGAAAAAAGGCTGAAGAAGAAGAAGAAGAAGTCCGCCCCGCCGTTATGATTTATATTTCTCAAGTGTTGTTTTCTTCAAACATTGTTACATAAGTGGGTGGACTAATAGCTAAAGGTACCATTATTTTAGAACAATAATTAAAATCCGGTTCAGTTGTACACCTCAACAGTCGATCACCTGAGTTTCCGGTAGTAAAAGAGGGTAGAAGGTCCTTAACATCCCACAAAAAGAGTAAATTAACTGTGAGAAAAAACTAAACTAGCAAACAATAATTTTAATTACAAATTTTTAGTATAATAAACAAGAAATTATTTTTAAGATTCCGATGACGAGTAAGGCATTTGCAACAGAACTGGTTTATTTATTGGCCGTTGAATTTCAAATTGCGTTGTATTGTTTTTTTGGAAATAAAGTCACCGAGACGGTATGCACTTAAATTTGGATTGTAAGTTTTTGAAAATATAAATTTTAAGGCTAAAGGCATCTCCATGGCTATATACGAAGGAGATTGGTTATCATCAAGTACTTCTTTTAAGAAGAGCATGCTAATTACTATGACTCTTATGGAAAAACCAATATATTTAACCATGGGAAAATTCTCACCGTTAACGTTATCTACATTTGTTACTGTAAGATTTCCAAACTATATTCAATTTCATTGGTTTATTATGTTAATTATTAGGCAAATTAGTAACTAATTGGAACCTTTAATATGTTTTTTAGATTGCAAGAGGATCGTATTCCTTCTTCGCGGTTTTAAAAAATATCAACATTGAAGAGTAGCACATTTGTTTTATCGTTATTCAAATCCCACTTAATAAAAACCACAACTGACAGACAACGCACAGCCTTAACCGGTGGGTTTAGAAGCATGAAATTTTGCACACGAGTTCCTTATGATGTAGTAGATGAACACTAAGAACGGATTTTATGGAAATCCAAAAGGGATTTATCACGCACTACCAAATTAGTGGTGACGCACATGAATTGATTAACGGTTTTACTATTTAATTAGTGATGAAGCACAGGAATTGATTAACGAGATTCCTACTGTCGGCGTCCCACGAGATTCCTAACGCACAGCCTAAGCCGGTGGGATTCTGGAAGCATGGAATTTTGCTCGCCTACTTGTATAACGTAGGTGACCACTAAGAAGCGATTTTATCCAAAAAGGGTTTTAGTTGTTACATAGATTTAGTTACAAAAATAAACCAAGAACACTTACGTTTAGAAACTCCATCTTCAAGTTATTATCAAGTTATTGCATAACAAGCAAAATAAATATTGAAAACACAATTTCAGTCACAAGTTCCACCGAAAAGCGCCAGGTACGATGAAAGGAGCAAAGGGGGAAAGGGCTGAACCTCTCCACGGTCCAAGCGGTGATCATGTAGTTCCAAACCCGCGATCGCTCGCAAAATAAGGTTTGTAAGCGGTCCCAAAATGTCGGAAAGACTTTAAACCCACGGCCGCGGACCTACAGGGTGGGGAACCTAGACAACCCTTTGGAGAAGGTCTGTTTAGGTTACGGAAACGGAAACATTATGAAACGGAGTAACCGTTTCTTCCAATGCCGCGCCTATCGCCCACCCACGGTCGCGGACCCTCAGGATGGTTGGACCTTCAAACCTCAAGAAAGATATGTTTAAAGCGGCACTAGGAGTAAGATAAATCTCACTCCGAAATTCATACAGAAGAACCCTACAAATCGTAATGAGCAAAGTTTATCAAAAAATCGCTTCTCTTAAAACCTATCAGGGCAAGGAGAGGGGAGACACTTGATATGTGCGTTTGTTAAACGTCACTCGCTAATTATGAGGTCGACAAGGCCGAAAAACTCGATTGATATGCAATATGCATTAATGTGTGTTTATTTCGCTCTGACTATGACTATGGATAACATTACTTAAATCAATGTCCAAACGAAAGTGTGATTTGGTTTGTGTTAGAACGTTTGAGACATAGGTTCAACACTAATGGTCGCTTATACTCACTTCACTTATCACTTAACATTTAAGAAATTAACCAATAGAATAGTGTATAGCCATTTATTTTAACCAAATGCTAAGTTAATTGTTAAACACCGTATAATTAATAATAAAAAAATTGTATTCGTCCAAATTTTTATCAACCTAAAATAATCATCTGATTGATCCAAACTAAAAATCACCTCCCTAAGATCGAATAGCACACTTACCACGGACCTCTTAAACAAAGAGGTGTTATTCTCAGTGGTGCGTGCTTAGATCATAATTAATTAACAAATCGGTTCTCTTAAAACCCATCAGGACAAGGAGAAGGTGAAATTTTGCACACAAATTCCTTATAATATGATGTAAGGTGCGAGCACTAAGAACGGATTTTACTGAAATCCTATGCAAAAGGTATTTATCACCAACTATTTAATTTATGGTGACGCGCATGAATTGATTAACGAAATTACTATATAATTAGTGGTGATACGCAGTAAATGATGAACGAGATTTGTACTATCGGTATTTTACGAGATTCTTAACGCACAGCTTAAGCCGGTGTGATTCTGGAAACATGGAATTTGGTTTATGAGTTCCTTAAACAACTTAGGTGAGCACTAAGAACTGGTTTTATCCAAAAATGGTTTTAGTTGTGCATAGCTTTAGTTAAAAATCACGATACGCTTACAGGTGAAGGTCTGTTATGTTCTCCCAATGATGGCGTTACTGTTAGAAGCTCTATCTTCAAGTTTAATATTTTAATTAAAATTAATATCAAGTTATGGCATAATTAGCAGGAAAGCACAATCTTTGTGTTTCTTTTTGAGGTTTTGTAAATTGGAGAAGCCAATTGTTTGAATGTGGTCCGAGATCGGTAAAAAGAACAACCAAGTGCTATTAATTAGTGATAATCACAGTAGGTATGCGATGTTAAAATATGAGCACCTTTACATCGCAATATTATATATTTTGAGTTATTAACTTGTGAAATAATATATTAAGATACTATAAAATGTAATAATATAATTTGATAAAAGAATAAGTGTTATATTTTATAGTAACTTAAGTTAAATTACTATACTTAACTTAAGTTAAGTTAAATTAATATAAAATTAAAATAGCCTAACAATATTATCAGTTTTCGAGTTTTTACAAGTTCTTACAAAGAATCTTAATATATTTATTCCATTTCAAAAAACAGTTTTTGATTTAAATGGCTTGTTCTAATTATTGAACCTACTGTAACTATCACATGAAGTTGTAATGGCTATTAAATTGACAAGTACAAAACTTAAAAATGTCAGTTATAAAATTTAAAGCGCCATGAATAAATTCTGTTAGTGCACTTAGAATAAGAATGGCTTAGAGAAGGAATGTATAATGTCGTTAATTATAGCTGTATTTAAAATTACAGGCGATATTTTCACTACAAAGAAGATGTAATTTATGAGTTCGCAACGCTTTTTGGTGATATTTCATTATAATATTCTTGTTTAAAGGACGGCAAGATATAAACGACAATGTTGGTTTACACACTAAAAATGTAACAAAAGTAACCGCAAAGTTGTTTATATACATTTTGTAGTTTATAATTTCATTAAAGTTTTGTAAAATTAATGGAATCGCCAAATCGTCAATTTTCTGATGCAACTATAAAACTGAAGCCCTAACGAAATACTTTTGTTGTATCTTCTATTAAAAGTTGTGATTAATCTCTCATTTTTTATAAATTCCTTGAAGTTCCAAGCATTTTGTATAACTAAAGTTTAATTGAAAATTTAATTGGTCTCCAATTAAACCAATTGCATATATGCGGTACGAAACTTTCAGATCTGAATGTAACCAAAATCTATTTAATCCAGCCAATCGAAATGTTGCATAAAAAGCGATTGAATAAACCTTGATAAGGTTTATCAAAATATTGTGTATAATTTATTTTATGTTATTTTTGGGGTAGTCGACTAAGTACCTACTTACTACTTAGTAGTTAAACGTTAAAATCGAATAATTTTTAAGTGTAAGTTTTTTAACAAAAATGTAATTTGAAAAGAAAGATTTGAATTAAAAAAAAGGGAGTTATTATCGTTTAACGGGTATGGTTTTTTACCTTCCCATTTGAAGGTCAAGCTAAGAACTTTTGAGAAGTTCGCGATTTGAAAGCAGAATTTCTTCCAGACGGGAACGACAGTTTTGTAATATTTAGCGATGGATACTGGTTTAATAGTATTCGGTGGTAGCCTGTAAAATGCCAAAATTTCGAATTGCTTTGTTATTTAAAGTGTACCTTTGTGACCGCCTACTTGTCCATAAAGATAGAGGAATTGGCTAGAGGAACTAGCCAGAATCATTCCATGTTCGCAAAATTACTAAAAGCGCTGGGCTCAAACCTAATAGTAATCGTTTCCTAATTGCTTATATTATAGTACTCAAAAATGGATCACTACAAGAGCATAATCTAGCATTCCATTTCATAAGCTTTTCGACTCCTACTATTTATTTTAATTATTTACCACAGCAAAGCTTCATACGTGTATAATATAATGAACTCCATTATCGCTGAGTAAATAATAATTGTATTTTACTTTGTTTAGAATTATCTATTCCAAATAATTGATTTTGCCTGAGGTATTGTTCGGTTTTCCTTATTGAACTTTGAACAATTACCTTGCAAAATAAGTAGGCAAATAACATTAAAAGTTAAAAAAAAACAATTTTAATTTAACCACTTTTGACTTTCATCGCAAAGAAATCCATTTTGCTTTAAAATTGTTTATTATAAACACAATATAATAAGAAAATTGCCTTTGAATAAGAAATATAGAAAGTGATAAAACATATAAGCTTTCTGATGACATTTCTGTAGAAGTAAATACGAACATAAACATTCTGTCAAGTTATAGAATCTTTTATGAAATGTTGTATCATGTACAAAAAAATCTAAATTGTGCTTCTTTTTAGAAATCTGTAAAAATCTCTTAATCGATTTGTTCATCTTATGAGACGTCATTTATTTTCTTTTTATGTTCTTTCTGTTAGGTGTTATATTTTAACCAACTTGAAGAAAAAGTTTATTCTTACCTCAATATACGTGATATAAATTGATGTGATAAATTTTCTAGATAATGGTGTAAATTCTTGAAGTTTTTTATAAATTAGTTTAGCCTAACTTGCCAAAGTTTCTTGTGCTTATAGATTAGTTGTTTGAAAATTGCTGTTTACACATAAAGGAAATGGGTTTACCTTTAATAAACGAACGAAACATTTTGCTTACTTTTAAAACTAATTTACGTATTCAAGCGAGGTTCACAAATATGAACATATAGAAGCCATATTTATAGTTTCTGTTGTTATATATACACTTCTTGTTTGTAATCTAAAAAGTTAAGTTACTTATAAAGTATACTAAAAAGTTCATACATAATATTTACAAGATTTAGAAAACAGACTTCAGACCCACATTATTTTACACTTAAGCTTCCACATACTTTCATATTTGGTATTGTTCTATTTTAAAGTTTTTAAGTAATTTTCAGTGGGAGTTTCTGACTTTCTTCAATGAAAGGACACAAACTTCGATATTAAAATCATTTTGATAACTGGACTCATTTAATTACACAGTTATTATATAATAAGCAGAATAAGTTAATGAAGAATGCAGAAAACTTGAATAAAATAAAGTAAAATCATATTATTCTTTCTAATATTACATTCAGTTAGGAGATTGTTCTACCATAACTTTGTATTTATTAAATTATTCTCCAAAAGTTGTGCTTCTTGTGCTTTTTAAAGTAAGCTACCACTTGCACTGGTAGTTTATGATATTTAGATCAAATTATAAATTGGGAACCAATGCAAGTTAAGCAATTCATCAATAAGAAAACCAATATGTATATTCCGGAACTCAGTATACTGCAGTAGGCACATCAATCTAATTTTCCATACTCTTCAAGTTCGTTGAAACGACACAAATAAAATAAATAATGAACGCTAAAATTTCATATTTTCGAATATTTGTCTATAACCCACATCATAAATTATTATTTATGAACAGTTTCTGGAGAAATCATTATGTCACTATTAGTTTAGCTTTAATATAATACAAATTCCATTATAACTGCTGCTATAATTAAATTTAGCTGCCAAATTCAAAAAGAGTAATGCGGTTATTGTGCTTAAAATACTCTGCATGCTTTAAAATAGATTTAAATTGTAATTGTGTTGTATCTAACATAAATGACGGCAAGTATGTTAATCTATGTAAATGAAATATTAAATAAAAGAAAACTGAAAACATGGATTTATTTCAATTGCTTATAGTAACGTAAAAACAAAAAATATTTATAAAAAATAAAAGTTTTCAATATGCCAAATGATATCAATTTTCTATATTGTAAGGATTCCTATAAGTAAGTAGGTTATTCATCCAATAAGCGGATGCGGGATTCAAATGCAATGATTGTGGATTTGAAAATACTTAATTATATTCTGATATCTACTAAATTTAGAGAAAACTTTCATCATAAATTAAAATGACTGGCACTGATTGTAAACTCTTGAATAATTGTTATGGATGAATTTAAATTCTAAGCGTCCCTCTTATTTAACCAATACAGAAGAGAAATAAATAACGAATAATAATCAAAATAATTTATCTAAGGAAAGTAACAAAACTGGAGTAAAGTATTTATTGAATAGCTAAGAGATTGTTTTGTCTTTTCTCTTCCAAAACTGTGAGATGTAACCTTTTCTGTATTCCAATTTAAATTTGTAGCTATTTCAGTTTGTGTTTAGTGGCTTGTAGAAAATTTTGTTTTGGCTCCCTTTGTGTAGTTTGTATTGGGTCACGTAAAATTTAATTCGTTATTGGATTCGACATTTCTTAGCCGAGATGCTCTACACGACGCCATTCATGCATGCAATGTAATATTCCTGGTTGACCTGATTTATTTCGTTCTCTTGAGAAATAAGCTTAAAAGAAATTCTCTACAAAAGTTCTCCCTAGTCCATTGGCCTTAATGTTTCCACGTAATTAGGAAGATATTGTGTAATATTAAATTTTTTAATTTTCAAAGAAGAAACTTCAAAGGTATAATGAAATAAGCACATCTTGATGATAATCTAAACACCCTCCAAAGGAATTGTAATCTCGATTTACATAAAACGGTTATGAAATAGAATTCATCAAAATTAATATATTTTTTTGCTGCAAGCTTTTTAATAATAGAAAATGTTCTTTTAAATATTAACTTGTAAAATACGAACAATATTTTATATAAAGTAAATTCCAACTTTTACGAAGCAGAGTAGTACTACAATATCACAACTAAATTCTAATTAATACTACGTTATTTCCTTTTTTAATTAAATATTTACTATAAGTAAAACAAATTTTGTAGAAAAGGAATTATACGAAAACGTTGAATGTAATTTTATTGTAAATACTTTTTTTTTAGATTTACAGCCACAATTAAATTCGCTAAAGAATTTAAAATTCAGAACTTTTTACATTTTTTCTAAACTACTCATATTGTCATACTTCCAGAATTAAAGTGTGTTACCTAAACTTCCTTCCTTCTCGGTCCTTTTACCCTAAAGAAGGTTTGGTGTACCTTTTTAATTTGGGGACGATTTATGTACTTTATATGTTTCGTACTAGGTCCTTTTATCCTAAGACAAAGGTTTGTCATAGCAGATTACACCCCGGTGGTTTGCCATTGCCTGCCGAGGGAGAGACGGCCAGAATAAAGTTCTTACTGTACTCGGATTCGAACCGGGTATTTAGCGTTCATAATCAACTCGCGTGACCGCTAAGCTCCGACCGCCTCATAAATACCTAAACTACCTACATGCATATATGTCAATATCTCCTAATAAGCAGGATGATAAGATCACACCGATAATTGGTAACCGGTCATTGGTGACCGCCGGCGAAGGACAGTTCCTCAAGAACATGCACTGTGTGTATTCTGGAAGTAACTTTTCTGCAGTACATGCCTGCCTTCGGGCCTACGTCGCTTTTACCCTTCTTGATGACCATTACGGTCTCCGACTCTGCAATTTCGGGGGGAGGAAAGTTTTTCACGTTATTAGTAACGACAAATGTTAGAATACTCGACAAACTGCGGGTTGAAATGGTGTCTAAACTGGTATTTAAGTATTATTCTAACCACTAGGTCAATGCTACAACGAAAGAGATTATGTACATAAAACATGCTATTCTGTTATTTCAACATTAACCCTCCGGCAGTCGCGTCGAGGAACAGAGGTCCGCACTATGATAAAATTTGATATTGTTTACATAATCATCATTATATCGAATGATGTGCTTAGGTAGGTATGCTTTCCTGACTATGGTAGGCAAAATTTGATATCAACATCACCCGACTAGAAAATTACCTTCAGTATGTTATCAGTCTTTGATATCTAGTGGTGTGTTTTTTCGGACCTCCGTTCCCTTGCACGACTGATCATGTAAGTGTTTTTAGTTATTTTTATATCCTCTTCGGACCCCTGGTACACATATTATTATGTGTACATATTCTCTCGATTTTCACTGATTTTCAATTTTTCATAGATAATTTTACGATTCCGTTAAAATTTTGGTACTATTCTGCTTCTTAAAATGTGGCAATTTATTTCTATATTTGTTTTATTTAAATTCTTTGTTAAGTCCTTTTATTGTAATGACCTCGCCAATTTATATGTACACAATAATAAACAAAAATATGTGTGATATGCAACATAATCTCACAAAACAACTGATATCTCATTATGCGGACCTAAGGACCGCGGCGCGACTGCTCTAACGAAAATAAAAGGCGCGACTGCCGCTGCGTTAATAATAATTTGGTTAACAATTTAATAAATAAACTTATTACGCAATTAAAAAATATAAAATATTTTGAGTTTTTAACTTGGGAATATTTTATTATGAATTATTTTAAATAAATACAAGGTAATATAAAAAAGGAGAAGGAATACAACGAAGAATGTACGAGATGTTACTTGAGATTTGGAGAAAAGAGAAAATGCCGAGAGAGTGGAAGTCTGGAAGGATAGTACCGATCCACAAAAAGGGAGATAAAGAAGAGTGCAGAAATTATAGAGGAATAACTTTATTACAGGTGGCATACAAAATCCTATCGACAATCATAAATGACAGAGTAAAAATTGAAATTAAGAACAAAGTCGGTGAATACCAACAAGGTTTTAGAGAAGAGCGATCAACGATAGACGCTTTACATGTAATGAAACAAATAAACGAAAAAGCGTACGAGCATGATATAGAGCTACACTTGTTATTTGTCGACTTTCAACAAGCGTTTGATTCGGTTAAACGTGAAAAGCTGTTTAAAGTGTTGGTAGAATTAGATATACCAGAGAAATTGAGACGACTGATAAAGATGACGATGAAGGAATCGAGAGCAACAGTGAAGATTGGGATAGGCGAATCTGATGAATTTCCAATCAATGGAGGAGTGAGGCAGGGTGATGCTCTGTCTGCGGCTATGTTTAACTTGGTGATTGAGAGCATTATTAGAAAATTAGGAAACAGAGCATCAATTGTAACGAGAGAGTGGCAAATAATAGCATATGCCGATGATATAGTGATTATAGCCAGATCCAAACAGAAAATGGCCCAAATTTTCAAGGAAATGGAAGAACAAGCGACAGAGATGGGATTGAAGATCAATGAAGGCAAGACCAAGTATATGAACTTCAACAGAAGCGAAGACAATCGACAAAATGAATTTAAGATCGGAAAATATACGTTTGAAAAGGTTAAAAAATTCAAGTACCTAGGACTCCAGCTAAACAAAACCAACAATAGAACAACGGAGATACATGAGAGAATACAAGCAGGTTGGAGAGCTTATCATGTAAACAAAAAATTGTTAAAAAGCAAAAGTATATCCTGGAGAACTAAGATACCAATATATAAAACATATGTGAGAACGGTAGTATCATATGCCTCAGAAACAATAAATTTGACAATGCGAGAAGAAGAAAGACTGAGGGCATTCGAGAGAAAGCTGATGAGAGCGATAATGGGTCTGAAGAGGATTGGGGAAGGTGATTACAGACAAAGAACGAATAATGAAGTAATGGAGGTTATGGGTGATGAAAACATCGTGAAATACATGAAGGCTCAGAGAATCCGATGGCTAGGACACATCACAAGAAAAGAACCACAAAGTGTTTTAAGACAGATAACAGACTGGAGACCGAATGAGACAAGACCTAGAGGGAGAGCAAGAAGTAGATGGATGGACGAAGTGATAAGTGATCTTGAAGCTATGGGAATAACGAGATGGAAAACGAAATGCGAAGACAGAATGGAGTGGAGAAGAATAGTGAACGAGGCAAAAACACACGCGAGACTTTGAAAAACGAAGAAGAGAACAAGAGGAGTAATTCACCTCAAGAAATGAATTGTAAAGACTTTTATAAAGTAGGAATATTCCTAAAGGAATGTATACCTGATTAAAAAAAAATATAAAAAAGTAATGCTTTTATATACCTAAATTCAATAACATTTGGGTAAAAAGTATTAAGTCATAAAATGACTTTTTCCGGTTATGTCAAAAAGAATTAAGCTATCGTTATTGTACGCTGATAAAATTACTACTGATTTCATCATTTCATTATGTCTACGTAATTTTGAAACACTTTGAGTTTTCGACGTTTTCGATGGAGTTACCTCTCATAATAAACATTTTGTATCAATAATTATAGTAGGTATGCTTTTATCTTGCAAAAGTAGGAATTTTTTCTGCAATATCGTTATCGTTACAATGTTAAAATTATTATACTAAACTATACTATAAATTTACTCTTAGGAACAGAAATGCGAAAATAAATTCGTGCTGAAATAGATGATCTAGATATTTCTTTGAAATGGCAACCGTACATTCTTAATGAAAATTAATTTATTTCAATATCAATAATACAGATATACACTTGTAATTAAGGCCATCCCTTCGAGAATTTACACATGCTGAATACAACTTTATGGAACTGATAGTCGATCAAATATTGAAATCTTTACAGCGATCTTAAAATAAATATTGGAAAACTAAATTTCCCCTCCTAGAAGCAACAGTGTACCTTGAATTTAAGGCGGCTTAACCTTGAAAAATTCAAAATTTTCATAAACTGCAATTAATGTTACCTGGGAAAAAGGTTGAGATTTGGTGAGGGTAAAACGGCACACCACAGAGGTCGAACACGTCTCGGTACGATAAGCTAGTTTACTAACCACTCACCTGAAAATAAAGAAATACTAAATTATATTTTTAAACATAAAAATACTACAAAACATAAAAATATTATAATGAAAGTCAAAAATTTTTGATTCCAATTAAATTTAAATTAATTAGGGTTGCTTTTGGATAGTATTATAATTCAAATGTTATAATTATTATAATTATTAGTAAAAGTTTATTGATTAGATACAGCAATTCGTTGGTTATCGGAGGGCTGAATTAAAAATTCTAGTAAATCCTTAATTCAAATACATACTTTTATAATTTACTTTTAACTTTTTTTTGATAACATCATTAATATAATATTAATAATATTATAATACATATTCGTAGCTTACAGATATTCAGTCAATTTCACCTAATTAAAGTAATTAATTGCTTGATGAGACGCATTCGTTCACACCCGAATTAACGTATCACTTTAAACTACATCACACATTTCGATTAATATAAACTGTTAATAATGAATAACTAATAGTATAATAACAGGATTTTTGGTCATTATTGGCGTTTCAATTTTTAATTATGTCCTTTTTAAATATCTATCACTTTTTATTAAGTCCTATTTATGTATCTACTGATTACATTATAATTCCCTGTATTAAATAATTATTTCTAATTTACAACTTATCAACTTATTAGTGTAAATTATTAACTTATTAATCAAGTTAAAATTTCTAAGCTCCATAGGATCAGTTTAACTCAGGTTAGGTGCCTTAAGGGTTAGAATTTATTTGAAATGTGTTGGATAAATTTGATGGGAAATTATGAAACTTGTTTCGTTCATTAAGAAGAAATGCATATCGAAGTTATTACAAACAATCCCTTATTTTGAAATTCTATCCGTTAACTGAATATTTAACTTCTCATATTTCAAAGAAAGTTAAAATATCAAATACGAGAATAAAGTAATATCTTAAAATAGGTTTTGGTTTTAATTATTTAGCAACATCTAACTTCGTAAATTATTGAATATTTTCAATAAATTTTTTAAATGATCTTATTAAAAAGTTTGCGAAATACTTTGAAAGTATTTTACAAGTAAACTTTTTATAATTTTTTGAAATTCATTACACAAATTTAGTATACATTATTATAAGTATTATAACAATATAATTTATTCATCAAGTTTCGCAGTCGATGCTTGGGTTGACAAATTTATAATTATCCTAGTTGATTAATTTTTCAACTTCTAATTATCGAAATTGAGTCACTTTACAAGTTCAGAGAAAATTTTACTAAGTAAATTAATTCATTACACTGAACCACTCTAAAATAATTAATTATAAAAAAATCATTGTATAACCGTATAATTATGGGGTTAGAATGAAAAAAACGGATTTTAGCACTAGCAGTTTCAGTACAAAAGTCTAAATGAATATTTTGAATGAAATACATGGTCTTTGTTTTGCGGCTAAAATTACTTTTAAAGGAAAGTTTTATATAATTACTTGGTAGAACCAAACCAATCTAATAATGCCATCAGATGGCAATAATGCTAGAAATACACCCAATAAAATAGACATTATATAATATATGGCAAGTTACTAAAATGTAACAATTATTTTTTTTAAGTTATAAAGAATTAGAATCTATAAATGAGAAAAAGAAATTGATTTTCGTAAAAGAAAATCGTTTGGATTATGTTTTTGCACCAGTACCAATTTGTATGGACGAAATTTCAGTTCTTTATGAAGAATTCGTCTTACAGAACGATCAGACATCAACACCAGTTGCATGTTTGCGCCCAGATCGCGATCGCCTAGAACAGCGTTTCTTAAACTGTGTTCCGCGGAACCCTGGGGTTCCGCGGAGATGACTTAAGGGTTCCGCGAAACTTGAGTGCTTTTTGTTTTGTTGAAGTGGTAAAAATCATCAACTTCATAAAATCGCGGCCTCTAAATAAACGTTTATTCAAAATCCTATGTCTGAAGACATGGGAAGTGTACAAACTTCTCTTCTTTTACATACTGAGGTCAGGTGGTTATCTCGAGGAAAGATACTAACTCGTATGATTGAGTTAAGGGACGAGGTGCGTGCCTTTTTTGGAACACAATTTCGAATTTAAAGATGGATTTCTTGATAAAATTTGGCTAATTAAAATTGCCTATTTAAGCGATATTTTTACAAAGATATTTTTCTTCTTCAAGTGCCTATCCGTTCCGGATGTTGGCTATCATCCTGGCTATTATAACTTTATTGACTGCAGTGCGGAAAAGCTCCGTCGTCGTCATCGAAAACCACGTTCTCAAATTCTTGAGACGCTTTCTTCTTCCTTCTATTTTACCTTATAATATGCACTGCAGAAGATGGTATCTATTCTCGTTTCTCATAATGTGTCCAAATACTGCAACTTTCTCATCTTGACCGTGCTCACTACTTCCGTCTGTTTCGCCATTCTTCTAAGTATCTCTGCATTAGTCACGTGTTCCACCCACGAAACCCTCAAGACTCTGCGGTAAATCCACATTTCGAAAGCCTGTAATCTCTTCGTCGTTGCTTCCGTTAATGTCCAAGACTCGGCTCCATAAAACAGCACAGAAAAAACGTAACAGCGTATCATTTTTATTTTAGTTTCCATTTATATTGCGACAAAGATCAATGAGTTTAATTTCACCGTTCAGGACAAACAAGTAAATGTATTTACTTCTCACGAAAAAATTCTTGCTTTGAAGAAAAAGATAGAATTTTGGAAAATTTGTATGCGCTCCAACAAGTTTGACTGCTTTCCAACAATAAAATGCTTTTCAGAACAGGAAGGGGTTGAAATAGAAGATATATTCATTGAGAAATTATTCACCACCTTACTGGATTGAGTGAAGCATTTAATCTATATTTTCCAAACGAACAGCAGGTTAAACATCAAAATGAATTGTGGATTAAAAACCCATTTATTGTCAATGCACGACCTTCAACCATGTCAGCAAAAGAATATGAAACTTTTATTGAAATGACATCTGATTCCGTCTGATTCATCATTGCAAGAGAAGTTTAAATCAATGCCATTAGTGGAATTTTGGTGCAGTTCAAAAGATGAATATCCTCAATTGTCACAAAAGGCCGTTTTGCCATGTGTGAAACGGGGTTCTCCGCTTATGTATCGACAAAAGGAAATACCGCAACAGGCTTGATGCCGAACCTGACATGAGAATTCAACTTTCATCAATAAAGCCTAATATTAAGTATATCTGTAATTAATTTCAGTTATTGCGTCCATATTTAATAATTATTTTCTTGCTTTTTTTCTTTTCCTTTATTTGCGGGGTTAAGGAAGAGGAAACACAACCCTCGAAACGTTATCTTAATTAAAAAATATACAGAGTTTAATATTATTGTCCACCAACCCCACAAATAAAGGAAAAGAAAAAAAGCAAGAAAATAATTATATCTGTAATAATAAAAAGCAATTTCAGTCATCTCATTAAAATTTAAAAGTTCTGTTTGTCTGTTATTTTAAGAACTTTTGGTTAATTCTGAAAATATTTTTTTCAAAATAGGGGTTCCACAATAAAAGAGGACATTAAAAAAGGTTCCACGGATAAAAAACTTTAAGAAACGCTGGTCTAGAAGATCGCAAAATTGACTGTCTAATCTTCTCGATGTTTTCGGGTATCCTGACCATTATTGAACCTCCAGGATCTTTTTCTGCACATCACCGGTTTTCCTAAAGCTGTCCAGCCATAAAATACTTAATTGCCGATCAGAAACACGACCCGCGGGTGCGACATTAAAGTGATTCCTGAATGCATGTTGTGTGGGGACGATTGAACGCTCGCTTGAAAAGTACGTTTCTAAGGCGAACGCGCGCTCCTCCGTCGTCCAATACACGATCTTTACTAAACCTACGACAGAAAACTTTAAATTTCGCTCTTTCAAATTAGCGCCAACCCATCCTTCTCAGAACAACAATCGCTTCGGGGTACGAGTTTCAAATAAGTCAGTTTCCCTGCCGCACCCTGTATATGTAATGCTTCATTTCACATTAACTACCAACTTATTTCATAACAGCACTCGTCTGTATTAATTCTATCTTCGATGTTATGATGGCGAGAAAGGAAACTGAAAGTTTTAAAAGATGCTTGGAGCTTTAAAATAGAGCTTAAGGATTGGTTCCAGTAAAAGTGTTTTTACAGCTTAAATAACTTTTTCACGGTAATTTTAATATGTAATTTTGTCTGAATGAAATTTTCTTTGTATATTTTCAGTCAATACTTTATCACTTTTACATTACATTGACAATATTATTATATAAAGATTACTTCAAAATCATTCAACTTTAATAAAACTAAATTTGAAATTACACTTTAATAATATAAAATTAAAATTATAAACACAAATCTTAAATATTTAAATAAAAAAAAATTTATTGGTAATAAGCTTTTCAGCAAAAGTTATATAAATATACTGTCGTGTTGCACGGCTCAATAACGCCCCTAATTATGGTCAGGGATGAAACCTCGCCTAATGTGTACACTTCAACAAAAGAGGTCCGGCTAGCTTTACGTTGCACAGTAGGCTGAATCCCTAGAAAACGAGAAATTTGCTTTTTTCTCTTTTGCTTTTATTCACAATTTCTTATATACTGTTTGTTTGCGGTTGGTAAATTTTTAATTGATTAAAAAAAAAATTAAGTCGAAAAAAAGCTTAAAAAGGCATGTCCTAACAGTTTTTTTGCGTGCAAAGAACATATTTATACTAAACATGCTTAAACGAAATGAATAGCACTCATTTTAAGAGTCGCATTATGGATTTAATACGTAAAATGATGATTTTAAAATTTATCTTCATATGAACTTTTCTCGAGTTGTAGGAATATCATACTCGTGAAATTTTGTATATGTACTTCTTAACTACATATCTACATCATATTAAAATTTCTCTCACAAATGCCTGCCACCTTCCGAGATATTAACATTTAAAAAATTGCTCTTCCTAATCTTTTAATCTTGGTTTAATTCTAGTTTTTAACATAAAAAGCCATGTTCTAACAGGTTTTTTGCGTGCAAAGAACATATAGCTATACTAAACACTCAAATGAAATAAACAGCACTAATTTTAAGAGGCCCATGATGGATTTAATACGTAAAATGATGATTTTAAAATTTATCTTCATATATGAACTTTTCTCGAGTTGTAGGAATATCATACTCGTGAAATTTTGTATTTGTACTTCTTAACTACATATCTACATCATATTAAAATTTCTCTCACAAATGCCTGCCACCTTCCGAGATATTAACATTTTAGAAATGGTCCCTCATAATAAGATACTGTATACAGGGTGTACAAAAAATTTAAGTATCTTATTATGAGGGACCATTTCTAAAATGTTAATATCTCGGAAGTTTGTAGGCATTTGTGAGAGAAATTTTAATATGATGTAGATATGTAGTTAAGAAGTACACATACAAAATTTCACGAGTATGATATTCCTACAACTCGAGAAAAGTTCATATATGAAGATAAATTATAAAATCATCATTTTACGTATTAAATCCATCATGGGCCTCTTAAAATTAGTGCTGTTTATTTCATTTGAGTGTTTAGTATAGCTATATGTTCTTTGCACGCAAAAAAACTGTTAGAGCATGGCTTTTTATGTTAAAAACTAGATTTAAACCAAGATTAAAAGATTAGGAAGAGCAATTTTTTTAATGTTAATATCTCGGAAGGTGGCAGACTTTTGTGAGAGAAATTTTAATATGATGTAGATATGTAGTTAAGAAGTACATATACAAAATTTCACGAGTATGATATTCCTACAACTCGAGAAAAGTTCATATGAAGATAAATTTTAAAATCATCATTTTACGTATTAAATCCATAATGCGACTCTTAAAATGAGTGCTATTCATTTCGTTTAAGCATGTTTAGTATAAATATGTTCTTTGCACGCAAAAAACCTGTTAGGACATGCCTTTTTAAGCTTTTTTTCGACTTCATTTTTTTTTAATCAATTAAAAATTTACCAACCGCAAACAAACAGTATATAAGAAATTGTGAATAAAAGCAAAAGAGAAAAAAGCAAATTTCTCGTTTTTTAGGGATTCAGCCTACTGTGCGTTGGTTCACAAATTTGAGGCCACAATATCTGCAGGTTGTAGGTATCGGCGAGATTAAGCAAATTAATAAGCACAATAAATCATAAAGCAATTTATTCAAATGACCCAAAAGCAAATACGAAGCAATTTTGGACGCCCCTGACACAATCGTCAAGCGATACTCAAACAGGTGTGTAGATGTGTAGAAACATCCAATAAACCGTATCATTTATGTACAACACTTCAGCTATACTTTTATTGGATGTTCCATAAGTGTGCAAAAGTGTAACATTAATAAAGAAAATTTTACAACAATGGTGTTTTATAAAAATAATGTTCAATTTCTTACTCATACAAATTTCGTAGTAGACACTTGTTACGAAACACCCAGTACATCAGACCGTACGTCACCGCTTAACATTCACTTCTTAATCGGTGTCCAGTTGGTAAACGGTAGCGAAACAACATCTGCGTCGATCCAGAAAATTCTTCGTTTATCCAAACAAATAGTGAAGTGAACGTGTAAAAATCGTCCAGTGTAGTATTCAAACCTCGAATGTCGGTTTAAACAAATCTTTCCAACTTCTTAATTAAATCGGAATTATTAAACATCTGGTCGGAAAATCGTAACCTCCAAATTCCACCCCAAGTAACACCAATGTCCGTTTTGTGCCAGTTTAGTATTGATTTATGACGAATATGTACATATTTTTTCATAACTGAAAAATATGTACCAAAATGGTACCTTAGTGGCACATAACTTTTAGTTCATATTTGCACCGTACTATTTATATACAGTTTCAATGCATATATTTTCATACCGTTTTTTTGAAGCAAATTACTGTAACGAATCAGCATTGAAATTTTATTAACTAAATAATATTTGATTATATGGTATCGTTTCGGTGCTGTAAAAATATTACAATTTTGTTACTATAATTTCATTGTCCAATATGTACAGGTATTTTATTAGTTGCAGGGTACGATTTTCACTTCACCGATTTGATGCATATTAGTAGTTACAATATCAGCATATTATAATTTATAAATTTACTTTAATTATAAAAATTATTTATGATATTTAAATTTATTTAAATCTTATTAAAACATTAAATATATTTGAAATTTTTTTATTACTAGATACTAATAATTAATAATTATGATATTAAAATAAAACAAATTATAGTTGAGAAAAGATCTAAAATAAAAAAAAAAATAAAAAAAAAGTCACAATATCGTCACGAAAAAATATGTACCGAATATGTACATTTTTGACGGTTTTGTGTTACTTGGGACATGTGATTCTTTTGAACAACCAAAATTAGCGAACAAATACTTGTTCGGTACGTACAATGAAATTTGATTTGTGTAATTGTACAAATCATCGATATTAAACCTCTAAACGCAATTTCAGATACGAAAGCATCCAAAAAGCAAAATGGCATCAATAAAGTCCAATATTGCTTGCGCCCACAAAATGCACGTAAATGTTGATTTACGAAAATAATACGTTTCAAAAATAACTCACGCTTATCTCCTATCACTCGAATAATGGTTTTTGTGACTACAAAAACTCTCAAAAATGGTCTTCTTGGGTAAAATTGCGAGGTAATATTCGCAACCCCTTGACATTCATCGTCTACATCAACGGTCGGCATAAGACCAGACCTCGCCGCAAAATTGGCTTCATTGTTCAAAATACCATCATAATAAAACAAAAATCAGCAATAAAATCGTAAGTATTCGCCACATTTTTACCGCGACAATTCAAATTATCACTTTTCACTTTCTAGATAACACTCACTTTACATGAGTTAAAACACCACAAATTCTCAAGAAATATCAGTCTTTAAGAAAAATCAAGTTTGTATTGTTTTGTGTGTTGGAAGTAACAAAACAATCGCTGCCGTCATCTCAAAATTGCTTCAAAATTAAATGTCTAAAATCGACAAAATTTAAATTTAACCAAAATTTTCTATTTGCTTATTTGATTGACTTTTTCACACTTCAATACATAAGTTAGGAACTGCTATAGTATTTTTATTAAGTTAATGTTGATTTTTGAATATTTAAAGTAAAAATTAAAGTAGAATCTGATTTACTCAAATAAAAAGTATTTAAAATTTAATTTATAAAACAATTTTAAAACATACATAGTATATAAATAGTCTATCGCAGTATTAGGGTAGACCGGGGTCAGTTGAAACAACGCTAATATTTCAAAAACTAATAAAGATAGCGGAGGGCGTACAAAGAGAGAAAGACGCGGCTTTGTTGTCGGAACATGCCCGACAATATTTGGTTTCGCTTCGAGTCCATGTTACGCCTACAAAGAGGGCACATTATTATTTTGAGTGCAAAAGTAAGTATTTTTCTTGTTGTTAATTTGTTATTTGATACAAAACTATTCAATTTCGGTTATTATAGTTTTTAGTGTAAGAACCTTGGTTGTACCCGCATCAAGCTAGCGCCGCCACTTTCGAAAAACAAAACAAAAATATTTGGAGAATTTGTGGCTAATTTGTTGCTAATTAGTTGCCGCAATCGCGAATTTGTTGCTCTTACCGTTGGAAAGTTACAGGCATTTGAGTGGTGGCGGCGCTAACTTTATATCAAGCCAGCGTCGCCACCACTCAAAAAGTTACTAAAAATAAAAATTAAGTATATCGGAATTTGTGGCTAATTTGTTGCTAATTAGTTGCCGCAATCACGAATTTGTTGCTCTTACCGTTCGAGAGTTACAGCCATTTGAGTGGTTGCGGTTCTAGATTTATATCAAGCCAGCGTCGCCACCACTCAAAAACTTACTAAAAACAAAAATTAAGTATATGTTAATTTGTGGCTATTTTGTTGCTAATTAGTTGCCGCAATCGCGAATTTGTTGCTTTTACCGTTGGAGAGTTACAGCCATTTGAGTGGTGGCGGCGCCAACTTTATATCAAGCCAGCGTCGCCACCACTTAAAAACTTACGAAAAACAAAAAATAAGTATATGTTAATTTGTGGCTAATTTGTTGCTAATTAGTTGCTGCAATCTCAAATTTGTTGCTCTTACCCTTCGAGAGCTACAGCCATTTGAGTGGTGGCGGCGCTAAATTTATATCTAGAAGATATGGATAGTAATCTAATCTAAGGTTAACATTAAGGTATTTACGAAAATTGTACCGTATAATAGAAATTAGAAATAATTTATTAATAAAATTTAATTTGGGTTTATCAAAATTTTTGTTTTGAGTATCAGCTCTGGCTTAAAATCAAGTGAAAACCGCCACTATTCAAATGGCTTTAATTTGCGAACGTTAAGAGCAACAAATTCGCGATTGCAGAAACTATAATTAGCAACAAATTAGCTTCAAATTAACATATAGGTACTTATTTTTTGTTTTTCGTAAGTTTTTGAGTGGTGGCGACGCTGAATTGATATAAATCTAGAACCGCCACCACTCAAATGGCTGTAACTCTGGAACGGTAAGAGCAACAAATTCGCGATTGCGGCAACTAATTAGCAACAAATTAGCCACAAATTCCGATATACTTAATTTTTATTTTTAGTAACTTTTTGAGTGGTGGCGACGCTGGCTTGATATAAAGTTAGCGCCGCCACCACTCAAATGGCTGTAACTCTCCAACGGTAAGAGCAACAAATTCGCGATTGCGGCAACTAATTAGCAACAAATTAGCCACAAATTCTCCAAATATTTTTTTTAGGTTTTTTGAAAGTGGCGGCGCTAGCTTGATGCGGGTCTTGGTTGTCGGAGTACAAATAGGTGAAATTATTTTTTATTTAAATTGTTTATTTTGGATGTTATAAAGACAAATTTTCTAAAAGATGTGGTGGGGTCAGTTGTAACAATTTTTTCGGGGTCAGTTGAAACGTTTCAGCTCCTGTTGGAGCCATATGTTTAAACAAAATAAAAAAAATTTTTAGTTTTTAATTAAGTTTTATAAAGTTTAGGATTATCTTACGTTAAACGTTAATGTTGTGCCTTTAATATCTTGAATAACATTGATTGTTACCCTTTTGTTCAAAACATAATAAATTAAAAATCAAAATTTCTTGATATTGCGAATCTTCTGTCTTCCCAATATCAACAAATGTTGATTTTTAATTTAGTAATATCCATAAATAACCATATTCTGTAATTTTTTCAATAAATAAGTATGTAACAACATTTATTTTCTTTATACTGCTAGTGTTACAACTCACCCCATTCACTGTTACAACTGCCCCTTATGTGGGGACAGTTGAAACACTTTCTTTGACTTTACAAATTGCCCTCTGGTGTTTTTTGTAATGCAGATAATGGCACTATAACCTTATCCATTTGTAGTCAGATAACTAAGGTTCAATTAAGGCATAATTTCAAATTCGTTTAGTTCAAATTGTTGTTATATGCAGTGATTTTGTCGAAATTGTTTCAACTGTCCCCGGTCTACCCTACTTATTAATTTTCAAAAAAATGTATGTGATATTTCTGTTAACAAAGCTTTGTGCTTTCTGAACCAATCTGATCAAATTACGTTCAATCAAATTGTTCAATCAAATTGTAAAAATTGCAAAATGTTTTTGCATCTATTATTTATATGAATTTTATTATTTTATATACGTTATTATGACAAAATATTTTATCAATAATTTTATTAGTTTGATGTACATAATATTATAACTATTATATAATATATTTCTGTATAATATGAAGAAATTATAATCAAATCACAATTTTAGGCGACACATAAAACGAACCAATGTATTTTTAACATTCTCATTTGCGCAATCCTGGGTTTAGTCGTTTGAATGCTGCCAAACTCTGAAGAGGAAGTATCTTGCGGGTTTGATTAGTATTAAAAATGTATGTCATCAATGTATTAATAAAATGGTACCTTGAAATATGATAGTCGTTTCAAGTTACCACCCTATAAATTCATCAAAAATGGTCAAAGCATCGGTAAAATTAAATAATACTATATATGTTAACCATCCTTACGAAGCCCAAAATGCCATATTCAGCGGTTAATGCGAAGCCCGCTACCTCAATACGAAGCCCGGTTTCGGGCATGATAAAAATCTCCGTGTATATCGAGTTAGTAACGCTAGATATTAAGAGAGGTCCTTATATCTCGTTTTTTGCTAGGGCTTCGTAATTCCGGTACACATCTCAAAACATACACGGTTAGTTCGTAGAAACTTTGGGTAGAGGGCGCGTCGATATGCCTGTATATACAAGCTGTATATCCTATATATGTAGAACCGATATTATCACGCCCAACTTGTACTACGGTCCTCCTGAAGCCCTAAACTTGACAACAACGCACACAGTGATATCTTGCAAGGACATTCATGTAATTCTAATAATAACTTCTACGAGCATTATAATATGTAATACGCTCAAAGATTACTCTACTTTTAACTTCAAGCAGTGAATAACGCAGAGGCTATTTAAACGAAACAATTTATTTAAAAAAAGTTAGAAAAAGTTTGTTTCTTAAAATTATTAAAATAAATTTTGTTAATAAATACGTTTAACGTTAAATCTTACTGCGTAAGATATTGACATGATTCCTTGGGTTAGCTTTAATATTAAATTAATTTAGTTATCCCTGAATGTATTGTACTTATTTTTTCTATACGTACCCAATCCTTATTGACAAAAATATCGCTGTAGTTAGCAAGAAGATATTTATTAGAAGTACTCGTGTTTTTTAGGAACCGTTTTTTTCGAACATGTTTGCGAAAATGGGCTAATATCAAACTCTATTTGACCATCTAAGATTCTAAGACGACCACTTATTTTGATTGTCACAAATGTGATGTCAACATAAAATTACCATTTTTGGAATGTCTAAAGAAAATTATGCTTGAATATAATAGAAATATTAAAATCTAATGAAGTTTTAAAATGACCATGAAAAAACGGAGATGCGGTAGGTCAGTATAACTAGCATGCTAAGCTGATAAATAATTAGCAAACGTTATACTTTTGAAATAAACTGGTGGGTATCTTTGCTTTGCCATGTGACACATAACAGCAAATTTTACAATTTTAATTTTTTCATGCAAACACGAAACCCAAAATATAATTGCTGATTTGAATATCTTATTAAATAAGAAAAATCTATAATTTCCTAATTTCATTTGAAAGAATGCTAATAAAATAAACTGATGTGGGTTCTAGAAACTTTCGAGAACTCCGAGCAGCACGCGAACGGGGAAACCACTTTAATACGATGTGGGTATTTTCAAATTTAATTTAAATCATCAAATGTTTTAAAAATACATTAGTTGGTTAAAAACTGCCACCACTTTGTTTAATAAACTGGACTTGAAAAATTTCTTTTGCTAATTAGTTATTAACAGCAACTATTTAAGGAGTAGATGCATAGGAACAACGACCATGGTCCAATTTTACTAAAAATTAATTATTAGTACGATCTGATAGATGGTGAAGTTATATTTTGGTAAAAAATAAATTATAATTACAGTAGAATCCGCTTAATGTGATCACGGATAATGTTATCAGTCGGTTATTATTGTGATCATTTTGATTGGGAACCGGCCGCTTTAATTAGTTTACATACAAAAACCACCGGATAATGTGATCAAAAAGCCGCTTATTATTATCACTTTCCAGGAATTTCCAACACAATAATCTCTATTTCTTAAGTATCTTTTTCTGATTTGTCATTGAAATTTTATATCTTTACAAAACACGTCACTCGTTTTAATTTCTATACAAAGGCGACGAAGAGGATTTTCAAAAATTTACTAACTATGAATGTAAAATAATGTAATGTACAACCCCCCCCCCTTCGTGTGCTCTTCATTTTGTAACAATGATGTGACTACCCGCACAAAATTTGTTGGATTATGTTAATACAAAATTTATGAACCTAAAAAAACTGCCAATACATACTAAATTACGCTTGTAATTACACAGCCCCAATTTACACATGTCGCTGCTCAACCCAAATCAAATTTTTGTGTAAAAATCGTGTCCATGTTCTAGACTAGACCCATTGGTAAAATTCGCAAACCACGCGGTACGGGGTAATGTAAACGGGATAGGCATATCTAGCCTGGATATTCATTCTGGAACGTTAATAATACGGCAAAGGTAGTCGCCAAATTTGACTAAATTGTTAATAATAATTATTTAAA
The DNA here is from genome assembly GCA_958510855.1 of Rhagonycha lutea. NCBI lineage: Eukaryota > Metazoa > Arthropoda > Insecta > Coleoptera > Cantharidae > Rhagonycha > Rhagonycha lutea. Next base: position 11,069,223 of record OY294040.1, on the reverse strand, counting down.
AATAATTTTTATTCGTCGATACGGAAGAAATACTCGTTTATTTTCGACCTGTGACTTCAAGAAATAGCAAAGAAAGAAGTCTGGAGTGGTCAAATCGGGCGATCTTGCCGGTCCCTGCAAATCGCTAAAACGAGACATTTAGGCGACCCGAAAACGCATCCTTCAAAATGTCCATTGTCGCACAAGTTATGTGTGTGGTTGCACCGTCCTGTTCGAGCCACGTGTCCCCAGTCCCAATTCATCAATTAGCTGCAATAAAAACTCGTTTTTAGGTCGCCTAATGTCTCCTTTTGGAGATTTTCAGTGCTCAGAAAGATCGCCCGATTTGACCACTTCAGACTTCTTTATTTGGCGTTTTCTGAAGTCAGGGAGCTATACAGGGTGTCCGCAGATACACTTTACTTAACTTAGGTGATGACAAGGACGTGCCCAGCTAACTTTCTTGAGGAGGGAATTTGCCAACTTAATTAATTCAAAATTGCCAACTTCTTGTATTTATCTATTTTTCGTATTGTCGGTTTAGCGGCTTTTGCCAACTTGACCAAATTTTGAGTGATTTAACCAAATTTTGAGTGATTTTGCCAACTTTTTTCCAACTTTCTAAAATATTGTGGGGGGAAGTTCCCCCCCCCCATCTCCCATCTTGGGCACGTCCCTGGGTGATGAAAGAGGACACTTTTCTAAAACACTTTTCAAACCCTCGAGAGTTAGGTCTCTTTAAAGCATTTTTTCTAAATTTTCATCTTCACATGGCAATAGCCCCGAAAATATTGATTTTTCAGTAAAAATTGTTTAGTACTTTTTTAAAGATCGTGAAATAATCTACAAACTAGATTTAAACCTCTACAGCGGTATTCATAAAAATGAATCAATATTTAAGAGAGGTTTACAAACCCTTCTTAACCATAACCTAGCTTTTTTTGCTATGAAAACCAAGCAAAAAAAAGCTAGGTTATGGTTAAGAAAGGTTTACAAGCCTCTCTTAAATATTGCTTTATTTAATTTCTAAAATCAACAGCTTTCGAGTTATGAATTAAAGTAAGTTAGAGTGGTCACAAAAGAAGATGAGAAGGCATATACAAAATAATGTGAATAAAAGTAAGATTATGGTTATGAGGACATCCCTACTTTCAAAACATGGACTCGCCTCGACGACATTTGGTTTATACGCATTAGCTCCACCTTCTCATCTTCCTTTGTGACCACTCTAAAAACTGTTGAAAAATTCGACCTTTTTGTTTTTTTGTTTTTATCAAAAACTTGTATCTTTTAAACGAAACATTGTACAAAAAATCTTATGCCCCATTCCTGATAGGAAATTTAACAGATTACAACTTTTGTCTAGTAAAACTTTTTGAGAAACCAATCCATTTCACAGAAAATCAGAAAATAATATACAAGGCAGCTACAAAACAAGAAATTAAATTCCCAAAATTTGAATTTTTATTGAAAAATTATTTTATTAATTAATTTTAAACTATTACATTATTTAAGTAAATGTTGAAATTTACCACCCTCATTTTCTATACTCATCAGTCGTGATCGTTTTAAAAGATGTTTGTCGAAAAAACGTCGATAAAAGTCGCAGCTTAATCGCAGAAATTCGATGGTTTGACACTTTTTTACACTCAGCGATCGAGCAAAATTGGCCTCGTGATCGATCGGTCGACCTTGGTGACCACCCCTGCTATAGTGACTCTCAACAAATAAAGAAATTTTAAAATTTTGTAAATTTAATTTTTTGTTTTGTAGCTGCCTTGTTTATTATTTTCTGATTTTCTTTGAAATGGATTGGTTTCTCAAAAATATTTACTAGACAAAGTTGTAGTCCGTTAAATTTCCTATCCGTAATGGGGTGTCAGATTTTTTATAAAATGTTTCGTTTAAAAGATACAAGGCAATAAAAGGTTTCGAATCTAGTTTGTAGATTATTTTACGCTCTTTAAAAAAACATTAAATCATTTTTACTGAAAAATCAATATTTTCGGAGCTATGGTCATGTGAAGATGGAAATTAAAAAAATACTTTAAATATGCCTAACTCTCGAGGGTTTGAATTTGCAAACTCATTAAAAGAAATTGATTTATTTTATAAAGCCATGTACAAATAGGAATTTGGAATCTCCAAATAAATTTGTATAATAAAGTTTTTGTTTCAATCAATCAACAAACTCTATATTTAAATTAATATTTACAAACAGTTTTACAAACAGTTTGCCCCTGCACCGACCAAGTCTTTTAATAACGAAAGAAACTTATGTTAAAATTTTAGCAGTACCGCCACTGATTAACAGGTACCATGAAATTTATATTTAAGCAAGCAGATGTTCCTATGACATTTTATACTTTAGGTAATTAATAAAAACTACAAAAAATGTTTTCAGAATAATCACCGATTATTTTACTAAAAGTTTAAATTCGCGCCAATCGTTTTTACAACTTATGAAAAGTCGTATTTATACAACAGCAACTTTAAAACTCGTAATATAGTAAATGATAATCAGACGCGATGTGAGGATGTGAGTCATTATGTAACTTAATACTGGTAATGCCATTAAGAAAAGTGGCATCACTGGTGGGATTCGCAAACCCGTAAAATATATACACTATATACAATTGGGCTTGATAAGGTTGTTGCATGTGAAGGGATTCATAGAATCTGTTACATAGTTTTTGTAATGTATCATACAAAATTTTACCCCTCTTCGTTTGCCTTATATACCATCATGATAAGTTGCCTATATACTTAAAAGTTTTGACCGTAGCATTAATATAAAGCCCGGGAGTCAGGAGGCCTGTAGTACGTACCGGGCGTAGGATCCTCCGTCAGTCACGTATAGATATATACTTACTATCAGCATGGTTATCAGAATTAATTTTTAATGTTTATTATTTAATCCCCTTGTAATAGTTATATAATATAATGCAGTCATTAGATCGCCATTATTTTAAATAAAAAGTCCTTGTTCTGTTTGCGAACCATTTATGAAGAGCTAATTTTGATTCTAAAGCGAAATTAGTATAGAAGTGCATTTATTTTGTAGTTGAAACGATAAGAATGATTTATTTGTTGTGTTAGGAAAATAAAATTAAGTGTTGAGAAAAGGGAAGTGATTTAATTAAAGGAATAGTGGAAACATAATATGATAATGCAATAGAATCTAAAGGAAATGAAAAAGGATTGTAAGGGCAAATATTTAAATAAATTGAAATTATTAGGTATAAATTCAAGTGAAGAAAAAAATCACAAAGTTGTGTTTCCTTTAAAGGAGAAGGATTTTTAGTAAATAATAAAATTTCGTTGAATACTGAGAAGAAACTTGAAAATAGATTTATAATATAGCATTAGGATCTATACAATTAAAATAATTATTTTCCATTGCAGGTATAGGAAAGTAACAATAATGTAGTTGTTCGAACAACCGCAGAAATAATTTATTGCGTTAGTTTTGGTTCCATATTTACATAAGCCTATTATGGAGTACTTTATAAAACAATAAGGTCAGAGAAGAGAAATAAACTAATAATTACTCTTATATCCAACAGTTTTAGATGTTATATATTTACACTCTGAAAAATGTTTTTGCCCAGCTAACAAATACAGATTAGTTGATTAAATATTATTTGGAATAACATAAAACTAGTTGTTTCAACAAATATTTTTTTGGCATTTGTTGTCGTAAAGAAAATGAAAATGTTGAAGTAAATAATACAATTTTGTTATCTGAAATAAAATATTTTGTTCTACTAGGATATATTTTTGTTGTCCGAAATCTAATATTTGTTGATCAACAATGCAACAAATATAAATTTGTTACATTAGAAATTCGTTAAACCGAACATTAACGAGTATGCGTGGAATAGTAATTTCTCATTATTAGAAGTCGTTAATTACTATCAGTTGTATGCTGTGTAATAACTACGAAAATAATAATTATACTTGTAATAATAAACAAAATGAGTGTAGCCGAAATTTTAGAAAAGTGGCAGTTACCTGAACTCTGTGCAGTTTTTGAAGGTAAGTAAAATAAAAATTAGATTACAACAAAAGATTTTATTTATATTTAACTGATGCGTATGGTTCATGGTCAGGAGGAACAAAATTTCATTTTAATTTCATAACTACCCATTAATAGTATTATTTAATATTCAAAGTTGATGTCTCTAAAATGAATTATTTTATAATTATTAGCAGTATAATATTTAATTCGGAATAACAAAATTAATTTAGTGTCAATAATTATTGTAATATTTGTGCTTCCCCGATATTGCTTACTCTGAGTATTTGATAACCCCGGCGCCGCACATAAGGACAAATGAATGAATTAGGACGACAAAAATATAAAATATGATTTTGGTTGACATTATGATCAGAAATGGATATACTACTCAATTGTCTTTGACAAAAATGCCTAATAGAGGTTAGTTGGGTCAAGATGGCCTAGTATTATAAAAATAAAAACAAAAACAAAATTTTTTCCTATATAATTTCTGTAATTTAAATCAGTGAGAACATAAAACATCTACAATTTTAATGTACATATAAAAATGAGTGCCAGTGTTCACAAACTGTTAATTTACCTTTGCCAGTAGGTAGTTTGTCATTAGACAGTTACATTAGACATTACTCTACATCCATATCCTGATCTTCCGTATCATCAGACTCCTGATCATAATTATCTTTATTATCCCCAGCACAGAAAGTAGGCAATCTTAGCATACTTAATACAATTTCATTAAATTTTTCTTTCGCTTATTGGTCACAATTGGGTCCGAGGATACTAGCATCCAGTTAAAGATGTCCATATTCGTGTTGAATCTTGAAGTTTTTCTGGAGTGATATTGTCTTAATGTTTTATAGTCTTTATGGCCTCTCTCAAGTACATCTTCTGACAAACTGCCTACTGGCAAAGGTAAAGATTTCATAATATCAGCTCCATGAATCAATAGTTTGTGAACACTGGCACTCATTTTGTACCAACCATAAAGTGAGATAGCCATTTGGGCTGTTTCAAAGCAATAGTTTTTAAATATATCTTCCTTCACGTAATGCCCACAAGAAATGATGGAAAGTATATTTGAAAATTTTTGGATCAATTCTTCATTGATTCCAGTTATTTGGGAAACAATCGCAGGATTTTTTAAAAATGTTCGTGCCGTGTTACCATCATTGCTATTGCCTCCACCTTGTTTTGGTTGATCAACAAGGCCCATTACTTTATAAAATTCATTAGCTATTTTACTTTTTCTTTCCTTAACTTTTTCTTTCTAACTTTCACCTCTTGCTTGCCACTGCCGCAATTCCAATTTATATGCTATATGCAGTAAATATTCATAGGATCTTAGATATGCATGTAGTATAGGTATGCCAAATTTGTAGGTATCTTCAATACATACTCTGTTCTTTTGTTCCTCTAAATTGTTTAAATTTTTAGGAGTAGCCTTACAAACATTGCATGCCTGTGAACTTGAAGTATCTGTCAAAATATTGACAGCCTTTCCATCCAGCATCGTACATATAGGAATACGTTTAAATTTTATTTCTTTACTGCCTAGGACGATTATTGTGGGCTCCAATTGCAATATTTGGGTTTGTACTTTGTCATACATTTCTTTCACATTTTGGACATTTTCTTTTTTTATCACGAATCCAATTGGACGGGAATACCTTGTTGATGAAGGTGTCATGTTCTTCCAAAAGATTTTGTTATAATTATTTGCTTCACGCATTTGTAGTGGCACAATCGTACATAATATTATGTTGGAATTCTCCCCGATTTAACCAAACTTGATTCTGCAGCCAAGCACAGCTGTTCTGAACTGAAATCCGATACAATTGAATTTACATGTCGTTGCTTACTGCGTTCAGAACTCTCTTGAAATAATTTTGTTGGCCTGCCTCGCCCCTTTTGCTCAGAATGTTTTGGGGCTGATGGATGTATTTCGGGGATGTTCAAATCTTCATCAAGCCATTTCATATGTTTTTTTATAAAACGATCATGCATGTAATTACAATCACGCCATTTCTTAAAAAGCTTCGCGACGAACACTTTAACAAGAACTTTTAGTTGCTTTGACCAATGTTCTGAAAATTCACTAACACCTAACTTGTTCAATATATACTGCAATAATTTTTCATTACACTTTAATGACGAGGACTTGTAAAACTGTTCATTTTTTAACACTATAAATAGTTCATTTCTCTTAATCTTAATATCGGGATTCTTACGACTGCAACTGCCTGAAAATAAAATGCTCTCTTTAACAAACGGGGAAACAAGGGGACCTAAATTTTAAGTTTTTACATTATTTTTAAGATTATTTTTCGAACATAAAAAGAAAAATTGGTGAACTTTTTGGAACTTTTTTTGTAACTCAAATTAAAGATAACGTTTCAATATTTTATAAAAAACAAATATAGTTTTTCATACAACGCTTTATATTATATATTATACAATATTATTGTATAATAATTACTGTATAGTGAAGTACATACCTGAAGCTTCAAAATCCATTTAGTAAAACTTATATTTTCAAATTCACAAAACAAAACCGTCTTAATGTTACTCTAACAACAAACCAATAACAAAGAACTGGTAACATCGTGCGAAAGAAGCTCAATTTTACACGCCCGCTCAGATTTTTATGGGTCGACAATAAAAATAATTTTTATGTGGCGTTATGGACTGATTTATGGATAACGATTTGACGGTATTTTGAATTAGTTTGAAGGAAATATCTAAATCTATTTTTGTCGTCGTAATTCATTCATTTGTCCTTATGTGCGCCGGCGCGCGGCTTAACCTTGATGCAGGTATGTACATACTTGTATGATCATCTCACTGCTTTAAAAATACGTCATAAGTTTATTTAATACAAAATAGGTACGTGTAGGTTTGAATATAAAAAAAATATTACCCATGCAAGTATACATTTTAATGCAAAAGAAATTTTTGTCAGCAAATAGTACTAAGTATCTATATTACCTATTAATTTTGTTAAATTAAAAAAAATAATATTTTATTTTTACTCTTTTAGTAGCAAAAATACAGTAATAATTATTATTTAGAGACATTCAATGAATATAAAATTGAATTTGTGAAGATTTGAATATTTAAAACGTTAACCGCCAGAGCGTTTTTTTTTTCAAAATATTTTTGTATGGAATTTTAAATTGAGTAAAAATTTTCATTTCTTAAAATGCTTCTAAATATCTTGCTTAATCTATTATTTTGAATTAATTTTATTTTTAATGTCATAACGTATGCAAGAACAATAAAGTTGATCCAATTTTAGAAAACGTAATCAATATGGAGGCTCTCACCATTGATGTTATTAAGGAAATAATTCCCAAAATAGGACCGAGAGGTTTGCTCATTAAACGATATAAGGAATATTTAGCCGAATCAGGTTTTGATAGTAGTAATTCTTGGAGTATTAGTGGTGGTTCTACTACAACAACTGATAATAGGTACCATCTCCAGCATCTTCTATTGAGATTTCCGACGAATTATATCCTTCCTGTGGGCGAAATGGTATATAAGCAATTTTTTTTTATATTACCGATATTACAAATATGTATTGTAATTTAGACTTTTTGACCGATGCCATTGTTGGTTTAACGGAGGAAGAAATTGAAAATAGTCCTGCACAAAAATACAGAAGGAAAATTCAAAAAGAAGCGGAAAGAAACTTTTTTACATTGCCACACTGGTAGGTAAAAGTATTTTAAGCGAGTACAAAAAATTTAACACGTTGACTGATCATATGAGAGACAAAATAGTGGAAATAGTATTACAAGAAGAACTTCATAAAAATACTGATCAGAGGTATTTGAAACACCCATTTTCTCTTATATGTATAGTAATTTTTATTTATTTTTTCAGAATTTCGACTGAGAGGTTTATATTATTGTCAAATGCAATTGTTGGACTATTTCCTTCAGAAATAAAAGCAAGTTTTAATGATTTTTAAATCATTAATGTTTTGTTATAAGTAAGTATTTATTTTATTTAGATACAGATGATGAAGTACAATGGCTAAAAAACTCAATTTAACCGTGGACAGAAGTGATTAAAAAATGAGATATAACTTTTGACAAAGGGAATTTGTGGAGAAATAGATCAATAAATGACTATATGGATACATTTCCTGCTCTCAAATTAAAGTTAGGATATTATGTTTTCGTAAGTTTTATTATTTTTAAAAACTAGTCACCAAGATAATGTGTTATACATATTATTATTTTTAGTTGCAAACTGATTTTCATCGAATACAACCCCAATTATTTTCGTTAATTAGTTCTCGCTAATTTTTTTTTCTTTTTTTTTTAGATTTTTGGTGAGGTTAGCCAACTTTAGAACGAAAAAGGAATAAATTAGCTGTTGAAATACTTTTAAGATCGAATCTAACAAGGGGTCACTACAGTGGGTATGTCGCCAATCGAGATCCCAATTTTTTTGGTGATTCTAGTAGCTAAAAAAATTATCACTTTTTCGAATTTTAGTCGATTGCCTCTTAGTTCTTGAGTTATGAATTTTTGAAAGGGCAGATTTTACCATAAGCTTAGCATTATGGACGTTGTAACGCGTAGGTCCTGGGTTCTAATCCCAGTCCAGGAAAATTTTTTTTCTTTAAATTATGTCATTTATTATCGGAATTAAAAAATTAATGACCTACGAATTACCATTACAAATTATTAACCGCTAAACCACCACGGTTTTTTGTAATAATAGCTAGTAATAATAGCAGTTAACTCACTATAGTATTTTTAAAAATTCATAACTCAAGAACCAATAGCCAATCGACTAAAATTCGAAAAAGTGATAATTTTTTTAGCAACTAGAATCACCCAAAAAAATTGGGATCTCGATTGGCGACATACTCACTGTAGTGACCCCTTGTAAGGTTTAGTTTTAGTTTTTTTTTTATATAATTAATAACGCCACGTTGCTTTGTGTGTATGAATAATTTTTCATCGGTACATGAATGGCCGATGGAAAATTATTCATAACTACTAAAATTTTATTTTAATCAGTAGTAGATGTAGTAGAAATTTCAGTTTGTTACATTTATATTTATTTTGTAGTAATTTTAGGTTTTCTTACTTTTAGCTTATAGGTTTTATTTAAGTATTATATTTCGTCGAAATAAAACTTTATGAAATACAATGAAATATTTTTATTTTGAAATTCATTATTTGGCTGGTACTACAAATATATTATTTCATACAACATATATTTATTAGTTAGCACAGCAAGAATTTTACTCGGTACAACTAAATGAGGTTCGTTTGCATCAAGTAATGTATTACTTGTAACAACAAAGTTTAATTTTTTATAATAACAAATATTTTATTTGAAGAAACATAGCTTTACTTGCTATTATAACAAATTTTTTACTTGAAACAACAAAGTTTTATTTCTTATTACAACAAACCTTTTAGTTGAGGCAATCAAGTCATATTTGTTATAATAAAAAATTTCTTAGTTGAAGCAACAAAGTTTTATTTTTTATAAAAACTAATTGTTTTAGTTGGGGCAACAAACAAATGTTCAACAAAAATCACTTTGTTGTAGTAGCAAATTTTTAGTTGAGGCTATAGTGACTAATATTATTTGTTGGTATAGTTAAATTTTTGTCACAGCGGCAAATTTTTTTTCAGAGTGTACATATCGGAATATTTAATATGGGTATTAGTTTCAGTAATGCAGGCGCAAAAAATTTATATCCTTTTAGATAATTTGTGATTCATAAAGTGTAGTCACTTTTAAAATGAATATTTTATACACTTCTGATTCTTTTGGAGCAATACTCGATAGGGAATTTTCTATGATCATTTTATAGCCATCATCAAAACTCTTCATCACCTCACGTGACCAAAATACTTTAGTAGTTATCTATGTATGTAGTAAGTTGTACTTAAAAAACTGTTTTAGGGGAAATTTCGAATATACAGTGACGTATATGGCTTGAAGCGCAACTGATTTATTTAGTAGAAATTGAAACAACGAGGCTCTGATGCGTTATTTTAGCTACTTCATTTTAGTGTTGTCGCTATAAATTTCCAGAAGCAGGTTCAACTAAACATCTGCAACTGTGACTTGACTAATTTCTCATCTCAGTTTCCACATGGGTGGTCCAAGCAGATTTTCTAGATAAATAAATTCAAATTGCATGTCTTGCAAACTAAATATAAATACCCTTCAAAGTAAATATACACCACGGTTATTTGAAGTTACCAAAGTTTTATAATAATTATCCAAGAAGTTAGCACCTTATACATTAAGTTGGAATTAATATATAATCTAGTTTGACAAGTTTAAGTATAGGCAAAGGCCACTTATCACTAATCAATATACACCCAATTCAATTTCCACTTAAGAAAGGTCGGAATATCTAAATTTCCTTTAGATATGTAAGATACTTGCATATGTAAATTAATCCTAAGTGTAAATCGATTACTACTTTGAAATTCCAAAACCTTTATATAAATTTGAATGCAATGAGTTTATTAAAGCGTATTGAACATATTATGCACTATCTTACAACTATAATTTACCCTCAAGTACACAAAATAGAACACGGATAATTATTATTGACTAATTTAAAAATGTAAATCCCGAATGAATGAAAATTGAACATGTCAAATTGAAGTACCCATCCGCGTGTCACGTCCTGTTTGTGCTGGGTGCAAGTGCAAATACTCAATAATATTTTTGCGAGGGATAATAAATTTTATCCAAACTTATGAAAAATTATTATCAACCCTACACTCAATTTTTTGTTTCCAAGGAAAAAGTTTTCTACTCTGTTATAAAAATAATTGTGTACTTATAAAGCAATTTTTTAGGAAAAATTCAATAACGTAGAAATGTATAATAGTAGGTGCAAGCCGAAGCGTAAATTTATTTTTTAGTTCTTTAGAAGAAGTAATACGCGGTGAATGAGATCAAAAACAGAAAACTTAGACCACAAAAACAGTAAAATGTAAAATTAATTTTCAAGAGCCCGACAGCTGCATACTACTTTATCATAGAAGTTGAATCCTTTTCTTTATAAAATTTATATTGTTACATCTTTTGTGCCATACTTCTTGTTTTCAACTTAGCACCCTTTGCAAACGTTTTTGCGGAGTTTTTATTGTAACCGATGAACATTCTATGGTCTTTCAGTTTTAATGTGTTTATGTAAAAAATAACTAATGATAGATTTTTTTCGAAAATACCTAAATTTAAACTTGAATGATTTTGTATACAACATATTAATAACTTAAACAGAATTAAAACGTTTACGATATTGTTTCATTGTATTCGTAAAGTATTGCAACAACAAATTTGATTTTTGAAATGTTAAAATATTAAATTTTCCTTTATTAGAAATTAATTTTTGTTAGACATATAATAAATATTTACAGAACCCTACATTGGGCGCCATTTTTATATGCAAGGGCTTGTTTGACACGTGGTTCATCTTGAATTTTATCGAACACCCCTTTTAATTTACATTTTTAAAGTTTATCTTAGGGATTATTTTAACAAGCACTTCGTCTTGTATTTTATTGTAGATCCAACTACTTAGTCGATTAGATAAAGGGAAATTTAAACTATTTCTTGAAAGTATAAAAATATACCTAATTTGTTTATATAAGTGTATAAAGAGGTTATGTTACAAAATGAAAAGTTAGAGTAAATCTAAATTTACCCTCCTCTTAGGACTCATATTACTCGACTAATAGGATACTCCTATAAGGACAAATTTAATAAGTAAATTTAGATTTACTGAGACTTTCCATTTATGTAACATTACAACTTTATCAACTTAATGGTTTCAATTTTTACACGAAGCATCGATTTTATACTATCATTCACTTTACTGTCACTCAGGAATTATACTCAATTCTCTGCCAATTTGTTGAACAAAAAATTGGAGTGACAACACACGACTTTCGCATTTACTAGGTTCAATATAACCTATAAAATAATTTATATGAAATAAATTTTCGTGAATACCTTGCTGATAAGATTCAATAAGATTAGAACACATGTCTGTTACCTCAAAGATTTACTTTTAGACAGCAAAGACAAGTTATAGGTGTAATTAAAATTTCTTTTTGCAGGAAAAATAGATTAGATTAAATTTTTTAATTTTAGTAAACAACTCTTTCCAGTTTGTTTGCAGATTTAGTATCATAAAATATAAAAATTGTTCCCTCAAGTAATTGTTTAACAAGCCATACCGCACATTAACTTGGGGCTTCCTAATGTGTTTCGAGACCAATTAAGATTAATAAATTTCTCCCATAGACAGTGTTTAGACATTATGTCTAGGTCCATTAATAAAGTTTTCGTTTAGGTATAAAGTTATGAAAATGATGTACACCTGTTATATTTAACCATAATAACTAAACAGTTATGTTATTTTTGCTATGTATAAATAACCAAATTATAAACTTCCTTTTTACTTAAATTTATAATTACTTCGACTGATATTAACAAAATACTTGAATGAAATTGATCTCAAATTAGGCAGTACTCTAAAAGTCTAAGATGAAACTATAATTTTCGTAACAATTTATACCACTAGTAGTTAATAATAATAAGGTTAATAATACTTATCCTTAACAATTTTAGGTAAATTAATACATCTTAGAAGTGGAGGATTAATTTTAATAACGCTAAGCTATTAATCTACTTAATTGGAACAAAATAAACGCAAGGATGAAAATTTTAGTAAAATCTATAAAAATTTATATTACGAAAACTATAGGTAAATATTCAATATTGGGTAGGTATGTTCAATTATTACAGCATAACAATTGAGAGGTAATAATGCAATATTTTCAACATCTCAAAAGTTTGTGATTTGTTTATAATATTTTTCAAGTACGAAAAAATTACTTTTTGTCATTTATTGTTAGATTATATACTTGGCATGCATATTTCCGTCTTGAAACAAAATACAAGTTCATTTTAACCTAAAATTATCACAATTCACGTTAGAGACTAAAAAAGTTTTCTTTTGTAAAATATTTTGAATGGAACATTAACATTTTTAATCCTACCTGCTTTTGTGATTAAAAAGTTGAAGTTCCTTCAGGCTGTACTACTTTATATATTTACTAGGTAGGATAAGAATAGACTCGTATGTTGTGGTGAGGAAACATAATATTATGTACATACTACATAGTGCATACATATAGTAGGTATAATTGAGCCTATGAAAACCATAGTGGTCTAAGTCAAAATCATGTTTTTAGCTAATAGCTGAAACAACTTCATATTATAGACATTTAGACTTACTGACAAAATTTTAAAAATATAAGTCATTGTTTGTTACATTGTTATTAGCTAAAAACATGATTTTGACTTAGACCACTATGGTTTTCATAGGCTCAATTATTCCATGCAGTTGATCCTTCTGTCATCTTATATAGGGTGTTTTTTTAGCTGCATGAGAACTTTCAATAGGGATAACAATTGAATCAAGATTGCTATGGAAACAGTTTTTTGACATTTGTGTTTAGCAAGGTTTGGCATTTGATAATGCATAGATTGACCATTGAACAACGCTACCAAATTGGGCTCACAACCATTTGGAAGTGGATCCATTTTTTTATCGTAAAATTTTGTACAGTGACGAGGCACATTTCTGGTTAAATGGGTATGTGAACAAACAAAATTGCCGTATATGGAGTGAGACCAATCCGGGACATTATCTTGAGACTCCATTGCATCCATTAAAATTGACTGTTTGGTGTGGAATACACGCCAACGGCATCATTGGTCCATATGTCTTTCGAAATGAGGAAGGAGCTACCGTTACGGTGAATGGTGTGAGATATCGACACATGCTCAATACATTTTTGTTTCCAAAACTTCAAGAGCTAAACATTGACAACTTATGGTTCCAACAGGATGGTGCTACGTGCCACACAGCCAACAAACCATCAATTTATTGAAAGGACAATTTGGTGACAACATTATTTCAAAACGTGGTCCTATCAATTGGCCTCCAAGATCGTGTGATTTGACACCTCCAGATTATTTTCTGTGGGGGTATGTTAAATCCATGGTTTATGCTAACAAACCAACAACTCTAGAAGCATTGGAGGCTAATATTCAGCAAGCCATTTATGAAATAAAGCCAGAAATATTGGAAAAAGTGGTCAAAAATTGGACTGAACGGATGCGCTTCGTAACCATTAGTCGTGGTGGTCACATGCCGGAAGTCATGTTCAAATCACAAATGCCTTTAACTGTACTTTCTTCAATTAATGAAGAGGAGATCTCTTTCTAAGAGAGACTTAAAAAATTTAAATCGGCAAAAGCTATTATAAGGAGAATACCTCGTGGAGCTCGTGAATCGGTTTCAAGAAAATTAACCAATATTATTGAAAGTTGCGTATTGACTAACAACATTACCAACTGGCAGGAATTATTTTATTTTTCTTATTCAGTATTACATGTGACCAACGAGAAAATTAGGGGTAAAAAGATATCTTTCACAACAAAAATAAAGCAAAATGTAACTGATTATAAAATGCCAAGTATTTCAGATTCAAATTTTCAAAATTATAAAGCCCGTGTCTCACGGTCAATATTTCCATCAATATTTTGATGATAATTTTTATCAAAACCGTTTTGACTATGGGACAGGTCATTTTGATAAAAATTTATAACCTGTCAAACGATGCTTCTATTTTAATGACGTCACATCAATATGTTGACGGAATACGACCGTTTCTATAATTTTGATCATATTGATGAAACAATGGTTTTGATTGGTTGATGTGCTTCGTTTGTGGTCGTTTTCGAACGAACAAGTTTTAACTTTTAACCTCACTTTTGATGATCTGTCATTCACAGCAGACTACTTTTATCAAAATATTTATGAAAATTTTGATCGTGTGACTTACCTATAAATTTTGATCAAAACATATTTAATGACGTCAGATCTATCAACATTATCATCAAAATATTGATGGAAATTTTGACCGTGGGACCCGGGCTTAATACGTCAATATGTCAATATATAGAAAGGCTGAATTAAAATTATACGACGGGGACGTTCGAGGAGCCGTACGCCTGTTATCTTCAGATGATACCATAGCTCCCGACAGCGACGAAACACTCGCTTGTTTAAGAGAAAAACACCCACTTCCATTTCGTCCTATTACCACTTACGATGATCAATCTGAAATTTGGCCCTTAAGTAAATATAACAGAGAAAGATGTTTTAGAAGCCATTAAATCATTTCCTAATGGGTCTGCTGGAGGTATGGATGGTATTTCACCACAGCACCTAAAAGATTTGCTTGCGACGTCAAACGGTGAATCTGCAACAAAATTACTTGAAGCTCTATTGAAACTGTCAAACTTAATGCTAGAAGGAAAAATAAATAAAGAATTCATTCCATATTTATACGGAGCAACTTTAGTCGCGCTCAAGAAGAAAGAAGGTGGAATTAGACCAATTGCTATTGGTTGCACATTTCGGAGAATAACTTCAAAAATTTTGTGCAAGACTTTAAAAGATTCTCTAGTGAATACATTATGTCCATTACAATTAGGTTTTGGTGTAAAATGTGGTTGTGAAGCAGCGGTTCATTCAGTAAGGACATTTATTCAAAATGACAGTGAAGCAGAAATTATTTTAAAAGTTGATGTCATTAATGCTTTTAACTGTTTAGATCGAGAATCAAGTTTAGCTTCAGTTAAATCCGAAATTCCACTTGCATTTCCATATATTTCTCAAAATTATTCTAGCCCTTCAATTCTTTTAAAAGGGAATCATGTTATTTCATCTGCAGTAGGTTGTCAGCAAGGCGACCCTTTGGGCCCTCCATTGTTTAGCCTTACTATAAATTCAGTCGTAAGATTACTAAAATCTAGTCTTAACATTTGGTACCTCGACGATGGAACGATAGGAGGAAAATCCGACTACGTTTTAAAAGATTTAAATTTTTTAACGCATAAATTTGCTGAAATCGGTTTGAAAATCAATCCAATTAAGTGTGAAGTTTTTTTTTCCCATCAGTGTCCATAGCAAAAAAAAACGACATCATCGTTCACCTCAATAACCTTATTCCAGGATTTCGTGTTGTTTCCAACGATAACCTATTTATATTGGGTGTTCCTGTTTTTGAAGATTCAATGAAATCTCTTTTTGAAGAAAAAATGACCAAATTACAATTTTTTATAGAACGACTACAACATATTCAACCATACGCGGCATTTTATCTTTTACGTCACTGCTTCCTGATTCCACGCCTAACATATTTTCTAAGATGTAGTCCTTTTTGGGAAAAGAAACCTTTACTTTTTGAAATGGACAATTGCATTAAAAATGCAATAGAAAAAATTATAAATGTTAAATTGGACGATAATGATACGTGGCAACTTGCTAGCCTTCCCATTAAGTTTGGAGGAATAGGTATTCGTCGTGTTTCTGACGTTGCTCTGCCCGCTTTCCTGTCTTCGTCTCATAATAGCTTTGATCTCATCGGTAAAATTCTTTCTCCGGCACTTCACAATGTCTTTGAGATCAGCTATATGGACGTTGCTGTGAAGGCTTGGCGAACATTGTGTCCAGGTTTGGACTTACCTGCTCTCCCTAATTTACAGAGTTGTTCGGATAACTTGAACATGAAAAGAATTTATGAAAACTTATTAGAAAAAGGCTCCTAAATCGAACGTGCTCGTATTTTAGCTACATCTCAATTTGAAGCTGGAGCTTGGCTTCAAGCGTTTCCATCTCCAAATCTAGGTACTCTTCTAGACAAGAGCGTACTACGCATCTGTCTTGCTTTACGAGTGGGTGCCAAGATTTGTCAACCACATATGTGTATTTGCGGTCAAATTGTGAGTTCGTTAGGAATTCATGGTGTCTCGTGCCAGAGAAGTGCTGGTCGAATCTCAAGACACAACGGCCTCAATAACATAATAAAGAGGTCTTTAACATCGGCTAATATTCATGCTGTGTTGGAACCGCCGGGGATGTCACGCGACGACGGGAAGCGTCCGGACGGTATCGTCCGGACGGTATGACTTTAATTCCATGGTGCCGTGGGAAAGCACTTGTGTGGGATGCTACATGTGTGGACACGCTAGCTCCATGTCACCTTAAATCATCATCGAAGTCGGCAGGAGCAGCAGCATTGACAGTTCAAAATTTAAAAATTAAAAAATATGCTGGTTTGCGCGACCACTTTGAATTTTTAGGCTTTGCGGTGGAAACACTTGGTACATGGTCATCGGACTCAAAAAATTTTGGTAATGAGATTGGCAAAATTTTAATTGAAAAATCCGGTGATCGTCGTTCCAAGTCTTTTTTCATTCAACGTATTAGCCTAGAAATTCAAAGGGGTAATGCGGCCAGCATTTTAGGAACTTTCGGAAATCCGGCCGGGTTAGATGAAATTTTTTATTTGTAGTTTTAATTTATTGTTCTGTGTTAATTTGATAATGTTTTATATTATATTTATATATTTTTTTATTCATGTAATACCTTACACGGAAGAAAAATACTAATCGACAGACACCTATGTATATAACATACGCATGTACGAACTTTACAACTGCCCAGTCCGCTTAGGTTTAGTATATCAATTATAACAGGACAACTTTCAGATCGCTCAGAAATAGGATCAACCTAGATTAGTTTCAGTAAGTGAGCGCGTTCCATTCCAGCACTAGGTAAATCGAGGGAAATATAGGAGATTTTAGTAAGTCACAGAACCAACCTATCAAACTGCCATTGTTCAAGTAGTGCAAATCAAAAACTGATTATAGAAAATTTTTATTCTCTCTCCATGGATACGTAGAGCAGGCGCAAAGAAAGATGAGAGGGTGGAGCTAATGTGTAGAAACCAAAACTCGTACAATCGTGTTTATGTTGGTATCAATTGGTGGAATTGGGTGTCACGCGATGTCTACTGCGCCGGACTTTGTCTCCGCCCTCTCATCTTACTTTGTGCTCGCTTTACTACTAATATACTGCTAGTTTCGTTTTAAATCAGCGATTGGCTATTCAACTCGCTGCATCATTTGCAACAAAATGATTTTGATAAGGTCGAATGAACTACCGAATTACCAAATTCACATATTTTATTGGCTATATAAAATATAAATCCAGAAGGGTTAAAGTCTTAACTTGTTGGCCATTGACTTTTCAGGCACAATTTGTAGTTTGTACAAGATTTTACGAATACAAATTAAGTGAAGTGAAACTTGCGGTAACACTCCGGGTGACGATGACTTACAATATGGGGTTTACAAGATTAAATTTTACTTCGTAGTACCTACACAAACTTGTGAAATTCATAATAAAATAGACAAATATGAATTGAAATTTACTATACAAGATTACAAACAAATGAATTTGTACCAGATATTTGTTGAAAATGGTACACAGTTTTAATTAGTATATTACAATTATTAAAAATTATAAAGTAATTGGTATAAATAATTAAATTAAATTATAATATATTTTTATCAAGCTTTCAAGCATTTGTGTGCTTTTTGTCAGAATAACACATAATAAATGATTGAAAGCTTGATAAAAATATAATTTAATTTAATTAACTCCTAAAATTATTTAAAATGTACCAATTAATTTATTATAACGGGTTAACAACTAACCAATTTAAAAATTTTAAGGTGAAAAATTTAATTGAATTTACTGTCATGTATTTGTTATTTGTTGCATTAGTCATTTTACAAATAAATTTCACTAAGATTCAATACTTACCAAGTTATTTAATTTAAGAATTCAAATTGTAATGAGACAATAAAATTTACTAAAAATGTTACTGTTTTTACTTCCGGTCCTATATGTTGCAATATTATTTTCATTACAGTAATAAAATCCCGTTATTAATTTTGATCAAGGTAGAGTGACATACACAAATTACGTTTCGATGAATTCCCCTCCTAATATAGCAAAGTTGATCACTTATTTATATGTGGGGTGTGTGTGTCTCTTTAGACCTATTTAACCTATTACTTACTAAACTCACCAACCCGTCTGGCCAGCGTGGTGAGCTATGGCCAGATCCTCCATAATATGGAGAGGCTTATGTCCAGCAGTGGGCGGAAAGAGGCTGAAGAAGAAGAACCTATTACTTACCTATACATAGTCAATCGCATTAAAACAAAGTAACCAATATTTCGTTAAGGTTAAGCTGATAATTGAAATTAAAATTCTTCAAAATTGTAATTTAATCAGAAGTTGTAAGCAAGGCATTTGATATCTCATTTTTATAATTTCGGTTGTTGTGAAATTATGAGAAGGTGCCGAAGGAAAAATAACACTTTTTTATTGTCAATAATTGAGTTTATTTAAAATTTAATATCAGTAATTATTCTCTCACTTCTTGCACACAACTAACTAATTCAAAAACTACAATCTGTTCATAACACGAAAAGAAATATGACTCGGAATAGGAAACTTCCTCTAGAAAAGTTCAATGTAATTTACTTTATATAACATCTCCAAAAATATATACATTTTATCAGGTTCGTCAACAAAGTTAAATGTTAAAAAATTACAATCTTTTTTAAGAAATTAAATGTGAAAACTTTCATAAAACTTTTAGAGGTTTTTATGTTGAATGTCATGATTTAATTAAGAGCGATATCTACCAAAGTGAATCGTATTTTTCGAATAACTTTCTTATTTTCAAAGTTATTTAAAATTGGTTTTCACAAATGTGTTGTTAATGAAATTGTCTTTAGAGCATAGATAATTTCAATAATTGAAATCAATAATTGTATTTTTTTACTTGAAAAACTCAAATTAAATTTTAATTCTTAGGCTATATTAAATTCTTTATGGTATAT
Source organism: Rhagonycha lutea (assembly GCA_958510855.1). NCBI lineage: Eukaryota > Metazoa > Arthropoda > Insecta > Coleoptera > Cantharidae > Rhagonycha > Rhagonycha lutea. The sequence goes on along the minus strand of OY294040.1, from coordinate 11,049,383 downwards.
TAGACACAATAAAAAAAAAATCAATTTTTTTCATTAATTTGTTATTGAATTATTCGAAAAATACGATTTACACTAAATATGCCTTAGACGTGTGCTGCCTTGCGGCAATAATGAGTATTATCATATTATGTACTTTACTAAAACAAGTAACAAGGAGCTGTATTATTATATATACAGGCAATTGATATCTCAGTTTTTTTGATGATTCTAGAAGCTTAAAAATTATCACTTTCTCGGCGTTTAGTCTGGTGTCCTTTAGTTTTTGAGTTATTAATATTTGAAAAGAAACATTTTGCTGTAACTGCTATTATTATTATTGACTAATATTGTAAGTACTCGGAGTGTTCTAGTGGTTAGAGCGTTGGACTGGTGATTTCTCGGTTGCGGGTTCCATGCTCACATTTGTTAATTTTTTTTTTAAATATTTTAAAATTTTACCGTGCTTCTTAATTTATTTATTTCGCGTAAATAAGTAATTTATTATATTTTCAATGACTATATTTCATACAAAAAATAAAAAAGTGGAATAAGAAAAGATATATACGAGGATAAATCAATAAGTAGGTACCCGTGCTTGAAATGAAGACCCAAGTTTTTCACTTTTTTTTTATTTTTCAACGTAATCTCCTTTTAGGTCGATACACTTTTCCCAATATTTCTCCCATATTAACAAAATAGCGCATCGGTTCTATATTTTCAACATCAAAAGTTTTGATAACATTATTTGTAGGAGCCGTGATTACTTACGAATTATTGCAAAAAGCAGTGTGTCGACAATTTGAATAAAAGTAGTACCTAAGTTGTTTTATTTTATTTAAATTGTATTAAAAAACCGAAAAAAATCGGCTACAAGGGCGGCCAAATTAAACTTTGCACACGGGCGGAAGTACCCCTGAGCGGTCCTGAACATGGTTTCAATTCGACTATATTAATTTTGAAAATCAAAGGTGATTTTTAGATAAGTAAAAGTTGGACCAGTCACAGCTGAATTCTTTTAGGTTGTTGGTGGTTAGTGAAAAATGATGATTAATATTTTCTTCTTATTTTAGGGCAATGTCCTGTTTTTTCCATTTTGCTTTCGAATAATCGAATTTCCTTAGGGACTATTATATCCTGTGATGATGACGTCCAGCTTTCGTACCACCTTTTATGTGATCTACCGGGTAGTCTCCTCTGCGTGTTGTCGCTGGCCTCTGTATTTGCACCGCTCGCTCTGGCAAGTCTTCCTTCTTCCATTCTCTCAACATGGTTCCCTCCAACGTCGTCTCCTATCTCTGATCTATCTGACTAAATCCTGTATGTTGCATGTTTCACGAATTCTTTCACTTCTGATCCTGTCGCAAAGACTGAGATAGGTGATGGCTCGTATAGTTTTCATTTCCGTTGTTCTTGCCATCTGCTTAGTTTTGGAAGTGTCGGATCTTGTTTTTGCTGCATTATGTGAAGATTGGTCTTACGCAGGTCTTATACATTCGAACTCGGCTTTCTATATTCAGGAGACAACCTGAGACCACAGCCGCTTTTGTTGCTTGCATTTTTACTTCTTGGGCAGTGTTATTGATGGTTGGTATGTTGAGCTCATGATATGTCAAGCTCTTCTGCGTGTGTGTTCATTCTATGTAACAGACGTTGCAGATCATCTTCGCTCCCTGCCATTAGAATGTTGTCATAGGCATAGCATATGCTTTGTATTTTGATGTTTCCCATACTATAGCCAATATTAAATAATAATTATAATAATATGAGTTGAGATGAAAATCAGCAGCATCCTTTTTGTTCTGTTGTTAGTATTTAGTAGTTTGATTAGATCATGGGTCTCCAAACTTTTTAGACCGCGGGCCACCCTGACTCCTCCACTAAGTCCCGCTGGCCAAGACCTAGTTAGCTCACTATACCAACATAATTGACCCTCCTCTAGTCGTCTTGGTAGTAGTGGTTGGTTAAAGACTAAGAAATAGTTGGCTACCTCTAAAGGAGAGTTTGGGGGTTTATCCCCCAATTTCCAGGGGCTCTGCAAGATTTTTTTGAAAATTTGGTTCCCAATAGTGAATTTTGAGGGTTTTCCAGCTAGATTGAATGTAATTTGTAAACTCATTTATTTTTACCAAATGTTGTATCGTAATTTTGTCGCATTTACGACGGTTCTAATAAAATAATCGGAAAAAATTTTACAATCTAACTAAACTATGGCGGGCCGGACACCGGGCAAATTTGTACCACTACCGAGGGCCGGAAGGGCCACTACCAGGTGGTGCTTGCGGGCCGTAGTTTGGAGACCCATAGATTAGATTAATCACTTTTCTATCAATACCCTTTTCTGGCAGTATTCTCAGTACATCGATGAGTCGTACTCTGTCAAATGATTGCGTAAGGTCGACGAAGCAGAGGAATAGAGGTTTGTTAAATTTGATGGATTTTTTGACTAGTTGGCGCAGTATAAATATTGCATTTTTTTATGGTCTCACGATTTGTTCTGAAACCTAGCTGTTCTTCGCTGGTTCCGACCTGGTGTGTTAATTTTGAGCAGCTGTAACTTTGTGGGTCTTTTTTTCCCTTTTTGAATATGGGTACTGTTATACTTGTTTGCCATTGGTTTAGAAGGGAAAGGTACATTTCGCCGAGAACGATTCGCCGAGATACACTTCGCCGGGAACGATTCGCCGAGAACGATTCGCCGACAGGTACGATTCGCCGGGAACGATTCGCCGGGAACGATTCGCCGGGAACGATTCGCCGGGAACGATTCGCCGGGAACGATTCGCCGAGAGTAATTTTATATATTACATTTTTAATATTATGGGAAAATATAAGGTTTAAGAAGCAAATTAAAAGATTTAATAAAAGGAAATAGATTAGTTAAATGTAGATTATTTAAAATTTTATTTAAAATAATAAAAATAAATTTACAGTTTAGTTACAGTTATTAATTCAAATATCCATAAAGTCCAAATATTCATTTTTTTGTTAATGAGGGGACCGTGAAAAGAGATATCCACCGGCCGAACTTAGGTTAGTGTTAGGAAACGATTTTTTTTTAATGAAGAGACCGTGAAAAGAGAAATCCACCGGTCGAACTTAGGTTAGTGGTAAGAAACGATTTATTTTAATGAGAGAACCGTGAAAAGAGAGATATACCGGTCGAGAGGAGGTTAGTGTTAGGAAACAATTTTTTTTAATGAGAGGACCGTTAAAAGAGAGATCCGAGTTTAGAGTTTAGGTTAGTGGTAGGAATCGATTTCTTTTTAATGAGGGGACCGTTAAAAATCCAAGGTCGAGCTTAGGTTAGTAGTAGGTTTTGACTGCGGCGAAATGGGTGGGCGGCGAAATGGTGTGTATTCAGATTAGATAGGTCGTAGATACATGTGGAGGGAGAACGCTTGACACCCAATCTTACCAACATAAACCCACATGTACGAGTTTTCGTTACTACGCATTAGTTCCAACTAAAAATTGAAATTTCATCACAAAATTCAGTCTTTCAACCGCCTAATATATTTCATAAAACTTTTAAAGAGCCGTTAAAAGTAAAGGTGGATTTCTATTGGCTTGTTAGAGTTAACACACGTTTTCTATTGGTTAATTAGGAACTTTTAGATAACGCTTTTATTATAAAACCATCCTAAGCGCTAAAATATTAGAATTTTAACTAATATGTAAAGAACAACATACAAGAAATTATATTTAATGTCACTTTAAAAATTGTGTCACGGAGAATCGTGCCTGTCGGCGAATCGTTCTCGGCGAATCGTTCTCGGCGAATCGTTCTCGGCGAATCGTTCTCGGCGAATCGTGTCTCGGCGAATCGTTCCCGGCGAAGTGTTATCGGCGAATCGTTCTCGGCGAAATGTACCCAACCCGGTTTAGAATACTTCCAGCTGTAAATCTTTTCTAGAATAATATAGTTATTTTCTTAGCCAAACTCTTCTCCCCCGTATTTGATCATTTCGTTTGTTATCTGGTCGATGCCTGAAGATTTTCTATTTTTGAGTTTCACGATTGCGTTCATAACGTCGCCTCTAGTCCAACATCCATCTTGTCATGCTCTTCCTCGTCTTTCACAACAAGATCTGGGATTTCTTCATTTTTCTTTAGAAAACATATATCTTTCATTTTTCAATATTTACTTACAGTTTTTAGCTTTCTAACCCTTCAGTTATAATAGAGCATTCGTACGAAACATATTCGGCCGATTGATTTTTATCTTTCGAAAGAAACTTACTTGACTTGACTAAAGGGACTACAATAACGGGGAATGTCTACAAAGACACAATTAATAACTTGAAAGTTGCTATAAACGAAAAACCACCCCACAATTATTATGCTCAGAAAACTGCTTCTTCACGACAACCATGCAGTCTCGACCTCTCCCCCTGTGACTATTATCTCTTTTCAAAACTCAAAAAAAACACTTGAAAAGGGATCGTTTTTTTATCGAATGACGATTTGGAAACGCTGTGGGGTCATATTTTGCAGAATTACCAAAAGAATTATTTTTCGAAGGCATAATAGCGTTATTAGAAAAACCTTTTTATAATTATTTTATTTGTAATTATAATACTATTAGGTAGAAAACAAAAAAAACTTCTCGTAACAAAACAAAATATTTATCATATTTTTTATATGATAAAAAATGTAAATCATTAGGACAGAAGCCACATTAAACTTTAAAGTTGGAGTAGCGAAAAAATTTTAATGTAGTATACAATAGCATACTGCAATAATTGTAAAAGAAATATAATGTTGTTACTAGGTATCAGAAAACTGTTGGCACCTATTATCTTTCGTTTGACATCGACAAATCTCGAACGGTTGTAGATAAGCTTAGAAGCATCTTAAAAGCACGCTTAGAGAGTAAAAACCGTAAAAAGAGATGGATTAGTTTGTCGATGCTGTTTGCGGGTTAGGTGAAGACGTAAGGGGACTGTTTATTTACATTTTAAAAAGTCAGCTGATGGACATCGCTCTTAAGTTCAAAGCGAACTGAAAAAAGTTATATAAATATTAAATCAATAAAGTTTTGAAACCGTTTTAATACTGACATTTAAATTAAAATTGAAATAAAAAAATAAATACATTTCTAAAAAAAAGTAGCTATAAAATTTTCTCAGACCGCTAAACTGCACAACGACGAAATCAAATATAAAGAAAACATAAAAGTTAATAGGGATCTACAAAAGTTAATAAAAGAAATAAATATAACGCAAATATATAGAAAAAACTTTTAATGATACAACTGTGACCATAAAACGTGATAGTTTGTTTATGGAAACTTTTTCTTTGGTGCAATAAATTTGTTCGTACCTACTAGTTATATTTTTTCACATTTCGCTGTCAGAACCAAACATAATTCACCAGAATTCATCAGAAAACGTTTCCTTATATCACGATTCGGTTAACGTAAAATCATATTACTACATCATAGATAACAAAAGCATGCATTCATTTTTCAGTTGTTACTTTTATTACAACAGTAAAATTTTTGGAAAACCGAGACCGTAAAATGATAAAATTCAGTTAGCTAAACCTCAAATTTAAGTAAAATTTAAATGAAACAAAATTCTTTTTAAAAAATTTTACTCTAGCAATTTAATAATAGTTATTGTTTGATAAAGTTATAAACTATAAATGGAACTTTAATCAGTCTATTTCACTTTTCTAAGTTGAGCAGTAAACGTCAGTTGATTCTTTAGTATAGTGCAGTAAATTATTTTTGAAAAATTTATCCTTGATATTGCCTTTGTAATTTTGAAACCTTCTTAATATGGAACTAAAAATTTAAATATTTAGAACTTTTCAATTTGACTTGGTCAATTTGTCCACTAGACTAGAATATGGAACTGACTATTACCATTATAGAGTGTTCGTTGCTTATCAGAGAGCCGAATGAGTTAAAAGGAAATTCCATGTTGATATTACTTTACTAAACAGTGAAACCACTGCAAATGAAAGGCTTAACCAATACGCAATTGACGCGATTAATTTGACGGATAGAATTGAGAATAAGATCGAGACATAATGTAATGCACCAGAGATTCTTTCAAGTCTTACTAAGTTTTCATTAGACGCCGATTCCAGGGTCGGTCGTGATTTTTAATAATATAATAATGGTAATAAAAGTACAATTTTTAATTTCTAGAGTTAAGAATCTTATCACTGGCTTGTGTATTAACAAGATTCTTTGGGCTATTAAGTTTTTATATGAAAATTAGGCGTACTTTATGTGCATATCAACTTCCATGTGAACTATTTTCTACTACTTCTATGTGTAGGGTCACAATTAATTTAAATTCTATTAAAGTGTCATTTACAATTAAAAACTTTTTACAGCCTGCTAGTAAACATTCGCTTCCCCGATTTACGGTTCACTTTTTTTATTTCGGTAAAATCAACCGGCAGAAGTGTCCAAAGAAGTAAATTAGAAAATTATCGAACTGATTCACAATTAATTAATTCGACGAACTACATTATCGCGTACTGTACCATTTTAAAATGTATCTTTTTACCTTAAGGTAAAATAAAATGCTTAAATTGATTAGTTGTTAACTCGTAATAATAAATTAATTGGTAGATATATTTTAAATAATTTTACGAGTTAATTAAATTAAATTATTGTTGTATCAAGCTTTCAAGCATTTGTGTGCTTTCAAGAGCTTGTTAAACATGTAATATAATTTAATTTAATTTAATTAACTCGTAAAATTATTCAAAATAATATACCAATTAAAAAAATAAAATGTAAATAAGGGGACTTCAATCAGCATTTTAAAGTGTAGCTTCATAGCAACCATATCTGCATTTTATAATTAACCAAAAATGTAACATTTAGAGCTACACTACGATAAAATTTGAAATATCGATACGGTACGATACTGACAGCTACGAATAACCGAATTTTCGAACAATTAGCCTAAAATATCGAATTCAGCTTTTAAAACTGAGGCGAGTCACTGCCGATTAATAAACAATTAAATTCTATCAATAAATGCTTCAAATAAAAGTATACATCCACAAGTAGAACAGTATTGATTTGATATAACGAATTTAAAGAAAATTGTGTAAAAATACAAATGTTATATAAATTAGCCTACTTCGTTACTTAGCAGTTGCTTTAAGCAAATTAAAATTTTATTACGGAAATTTATTTTCTCAAAATACTCGAACATGAAAGTTTAGTTAAGGCATGGGAAAACTTTACTTTGCAACAATCGTAATTCAGATCAGCACCTCAGAGATAAACGTGATTGTTTAGCTAAAATTGATTTAAAATTGTGTAAAATATTTCTAAGCTTATTAAAAGTAATAATTGTAATTAAAATAAATAAAAAAGTATATAAACAGTTTGAGTATTTATTGTATTATGTTGCCTGAGTTTAATATCAGATAATAAAAACTTACTCATAATTTATTTCAAACCTTTATTTTTTAAATATTGTTGAATATAAAATAAATAATCCCTAATCATATTTCATATTGTATACTACATAATTAACTCCCCTACATGGTTGAATGGTATAATACGAGGATTATCAAGCCATGACGAAAACCGAAGTTTGCTACTGAATTCCGGGTCGAGTTAAGTTTACCAAAGCTGTAGGTAAAAGAAGTTTAGAAATTATAAAGTCAATTTGTTGAAAAATTGTTTAAGAAAAATGATTTTTTACTTATTTTTGACCATTTTTAGAACTAAGTATGTAAATAAAAAATGTTGTATGTAAAGTGTTAAAAAAAATAGGTCCATTACCTTACTCAAGACGACACAATGGAGTTCTATGAATTCCAACATTATTGTTAGATGACCTTTATTTCACAGTTTACAAAACAATGTTTTTCCAACAAGTTCCAATTTTTCCCCATTTTCAAATTGCTAGTTACTCAGAATCTATTGTTCCAAACTATGGAAAATTCTTAATAAACTTCGCGCTGCTTATTAATTCTAATATTCATTAATTATTTTAAGTTTACTTATAATCTAAGAAATTTTATCACAATGGGTATTTTTTTAAATTAAACTATGAAAGCTTGATATGAAGTTCGCTAGCACTTTCATTATTCGAAATAATTATTTTATGCTTGCGCTGAAATTGAATCATTAGATCGTCATTTAGATATAGCTGTTACTGAAGCACGGCTTTTAAATTTTTAAAAGGGTGTAAATTACAAGAAAAAAGAATAACGCTTACAAGTAAATCACCTTAGTATGCAAAGGATTTTTTTGTTGGCTTATTTTCTTGCTTAAACTTGTAAATATTTAAATATTTAAAGAAAAGGGATCACACAAATTATATAAAATTCTTTGTGTAATTATTTTAATTATTTCTTTAAAAATATTTTAACGAATTTTTATTAATTCACGCACATCCTTCGCACAACAAATTTTGTTGTGTAATCGAAGTATGGGTGGACGATTTGAAAAACTTACTTCCCTTATAAGCAGTCTTTACAGAAAGGTGGAGTCAATTAGTAACTTCTGTCTAATATACTGTGGAGGTTTTTCTTTTCTAATTATGAAAATTCGTTAATAAAATAATTTGCCTCAGCCAGCATCTTTAATTACTTTCTGGAATGTTGCATCTAAATATATACCACTAATAGTGGCAGCAAGATTAAATTCATCAACTCTCCACCATTTGCATACAGCTATTGCACAGCTGAATAGATTATTTTGGGCCTACATTTAAAAAAATAAATGTTGGTACATTTTCAGATCTGCTACCTTCGGTTTAACGCAGGCCTTGGTATTCTCTTGGAGAAGGAAAGGAGTGTATTTTAATATTATTTAATTTTTTTTTGCAATTTTGGCAGTTCCTAATCCATTTTAGCATATTATGGTGAATTTGGAAATGCTAAATATACAATTTTTTATCCTCGTAGTTTTGGACTATGTTCTGTGATCACATACTCTCCTAAGTAAGTAAACAATTTTATCTGTTGTAAAACAAGATGTGTATTATTGTAAGTACTACTAAGAGCCTATCATTTCGACAATCTTATTATGTGTTCAGTACTTTTGTGTTATACTTAATATAAAGAACTATATATTTTAACGATTTTATTATTGCTAAGGTTGTATTAACATATTATAAGTAGTTCAGAAATATGTTGTAATAAAAAAGTCATACTTTGATAAAAACTATTTCCTTCTTTTTAAAGCATAACAAAACTTTCAAATAAATTTTTAAATTTCTATAAATTATGGAAGCGATTTATAAAGTATGCTCTTTAAATTGATTTTTTCACTGAATTCTGATGTTGTGATTCAATTTTTCACATCAAAGAAGGAACTTATGGTCAAAATTGTAAATCTAAATAAATTATGCGGTATGCTGAAATTGAAAATAAAAATGCTCAAAGCTTCCAAAAAGAAGAATTGATTTAGGAGGAGGACTCTTTCACTGTTTTATAAATTATATAATTTAAAATTACATAATTGAGAATAAATTATAACAGAAACTGAAACCAACTTAACATTCAACTTCTGCTTTTTGTCCATTGAGTCTCCCTAAACTTTACAGGGGATGAAAATACCCTTTTATAATATTATAAAATATTGAAATATTAATATTTAATTAATAATTAAATTAAGTTTAAGTAATAAAATAATAAGGAAACAATAAAAATAAATAGAACTTCGGGAACATTACCTATTTTAATTACCCATCGGTAATTGTTCGAAACAGTTAGTGAAATAATTAATTATCTAATTAATAGACAAAATTTAAATACACCTTTTAATGAGTTTAACTAAATTGTTGCCATTAAATTAACCTAATGATTTGATTATTGTAAGCATGAGTTATCTTTACCGTTTAATTCCGAGTATTTTATCTTAAGCACATCAAAACCTAACGCTTTTCGTTGTATTGATCGTTTGGCATCAGCAAAAGTTATTGCAAAAATTCCCAAGTTTTTAGCATTTCAAGCTTCATTTATTCTAATATGGAAATATTAGCGATTATTTAATACAAATTTAAAATGTTAAAATAACTTGCTAATAAATACTATATAGCGGGGTGGCATGATTTTCCAGGTTATAACGGATTAGAAAATATGAAGTTTACACAATCTTTGAGTTTTATATTAATATAACTTTTATTTCATTTAGTTTATTGAAATTTCCATTTTGCTTAGCTTAAAGCAATCAAAGTAGAAACTTTACTAGTTGGCAAGCGTATTAACATCTTGTACAGCTCTAGAATACTATATGAAAATTGAAGTATCTTATCGGCTCAAAATTTCAACTGCGCAATAGCTAATTGACAGAAGTTAACATTTTCTGTACAGTTAATTTAATTGCTATTTTTCGCATATTCTGTTCTCTAGCTATTAAATTAAAACTATTAAAAAATATTTCAACTTTTAAAATATATTTCATTTTGTTCACTTTGGTGGTTTTGAGTGGGAACATCGTTTAGTAATTGAGTTTGAAACAACTGATTAGGTAATATTACTTACGGAAGACAATTTGAATGTTGAAACTTCCCTACTTTTATTACTACCATACAGAAGGAAAATAGAATTATTGACATTTTCAAAATATGCAATCACGTCCTTTTTTATATAATATTATATTGTCGTCGATTTTTCCACGTACCACAAATTTTTCGATGAGCCATTGCAAAAATAAAAGTTTGCGTCACAATTTTCATTCTACAGAGTAAATTAGATGTTAGTTTTAATTTATTATCTTTATCATATACCTCAAATGTTTATAATTTTGATTTGTCACCGTCTTCGTTTAAAAGTTTACGATTATGTTTTAGAATATCAGACAAAGCCAGACGCTAAGCGTAATTTGTATGTTAATCGAATGAAATCATTCACTAACAAGGGGACACTATAGTGAGGTACCCACCAATCGGGATCCCAATTTTTTTGGTCATTCTATGAGTTAATAAAATTATCACTTTCTCTGTGTTTAGTCCAATGGCTCTTAGTTTTTGAGTTATGAATTTTTAAAATGGGCTGGTTTTACCATAGGTTTAGCATATATTGGAGTTGTAACGCATCGGTCCTGAGATTTTTTTGTTGTAAATTATGTAATTTATCATCGGAATTAAAAAATTAATGACCTACGAATTACCATTCCAAATTCTTAACCGTTAGACCACCACGGTTCTTGTAATAATAATAGCTAATTGTAATAGCAGTTAACCCAATATGGTATTTTAAATTAGTCAAAAACTAAGAGCCATTGGACTAAATAATGTTTTAATTATTAATAATAATTATTTTTTCATCTCCTATTTTTAATTCCTATTTATTATTTTTTTTAGCTCCTAGAATCACCAAAAAAATTGGGATCTCCATTGGCGGGTACCTCACTGTAATGTTCCCTTGTAAGTTAGAATTCCTTGCATTAGTATATTCTTTAAATTTAATAACGCCGATTACGCTTAAAATATTAAAATTAACCAATAGAAACAAAATTAAATTTAAGTTTACAAACGATAATTTTGAAAATAGCTGAAATGGCTGGAGGTTGAAGAATTTAACAGTTGCCAACAATATTTGAAAATGCCATGTGGAGTGGATGCGTCGTTTTTTATGCACTACCAGTAATGAGGTTTTGGATATTAACCCTTCACCAAACAAGCAATCACACTAGATGCATGACTACGAATGAGTAATCTGCTGAAATCTGCTTATTGTTTGAAATTTATACCTTTTGCACGTGCTAGCAAGAATCCCACAAATATCGTCGCATTGTTTCAATAAAAAAGTTCAAATAAATGCAAAATTTTAAATTTTTAGAGGTGATTTAAATTTATGTTGCATATAATGCAACACGATGCAACGAAGGGTTAAACAAAACGTACTTTGATTAATCGATTAATTTGGACGATTCATCGTCCATGAATTGTGTTGAGTTCGTTGTAGTGCATGGTTTTTTTTTACACAACTAGATGTCTTCTGTCAAAGTGGTGTTAGACAACCAACTAATGAAACTTTATAACCACGCTTTGATACAAATTCGCTTTATATACAATAATTCAGTGGCTTCTTCTTCTTTGTAGAAGCAATTCTCTAAATAATTCTCTTCATGTAGACCTTAAGGTCTGTTATTCCAACATCTACGTCGTTTCCTTGGCAGTGTTAGCAACTTTCAGCATATAAATATTTTTTCATGTTTCATTAACCCATCGAACCACCGGCTTAACGTATCTTTCGAAGTACGGAGACTAGTTATAAAAAAGTTTCTCCCCAAGTTTGAACCCGGTACCCCGTATTCGCATCCAACTTCGTATTTATTATTTGGTATAATAAAAAAACAATGCGGTGTAAGAAGAAATTTTTGCAATTGTTTGTTCCTTCTTAAATTAATTCTCCATATATTTCTCAGTTGGGTCCTGCATTAATTACATCTTGCATTGCCTGGAAGGACCATGAAATTAATATTGCCGAGGTAAGTGTGACGCTGTGTGTATGTGCCAAGCATGCGGTCAGTCATGCTCGAGTAGCGATTGAATGTAGTCACGTTATTACCGATTATACAATTTTTATTCCGTTAAGTTTGACATTAGTATGATTTATGGTTTTCATCACTACTGGCTTTAGACACTTGCGTATACATCTGGGAAGATTTTGGTCTGCGCAGGCTCGACCATTTTTGTGTGCAAGTTTAAACGACACCATCCTATTAAACTCATCTTCTGTTATCATCCAAGAACACGGCTACTAACTATCTCCAATTTTTGTTATATTTTTGGAAGTGTCGAGTTCGAACGAGTTTGAGTTTTTTTGTATCATGCGTGAGTCTATTTGAAAATTAATAGAAATGCTTGGGCAGTATTTCTTGATTAGTAGTAAGTGATTAAACCACTTAAAGGCGAACCTATAAATAACCCCGAGGAGGAGCTTCATAGTCAATTATTATATTAGATTAAGCTTTTAGAATTAAATTTACTGAAACTTAGGATTGGAATTCAGTAAATAAATATTTGAAATGAGATATCTGTACTACTTTATCCCAACTAAAAGAATATACCTGTTAGAACTAAGAAAGAAATATACTAACAAAAGAAAGTAAAAATGATAAAATTATTAAAATAATATCGATTTATTATTTATTTATATTAATTTAATATCACGAATTAACAACTAACCAATTCAAAAAAAGATCAACCTAAATAATCGCACATAACTTTTTGGATTGGAATTGGAGTAACCAGAAATAAAACCTTGACACGTGTGGATGGAGGTGATAACGTAGCTCATGGACATTTATAACTAAACTGCTTGCCCATATGAATTATAAGCACGCTTTATAACGTTTAATAAAATTTCATATGACACGAGTTGAAAATATAATATTAAACTTGTAAGATTTGCTGTCAAGTTGATCTGTAAACGAAGAACAGAAGTTGTCACTTCTGGGTTCAGGTAAATAATTTAATATTCTAGAAAAAATCCAAAGCTCTAACAATAAATTTTATAGCAAGTAGAGGAACAGGAACCCTATATGTGTGATAACAGCTCAAACATAATAGCACATACATAGGAAATTGAAAGAGAGAAAAAGTCACCTAAATACTGAATAGTATAATATGAACGCGAAGAAGATAACATACTATAAGCACATGAGGAAAATATATCATGGGAAATCCAACAGAAAGTAAAAAACTATGATGAACTTCATTCAACTTGAAGTCAGATTAGGTGCCGCATTAAATATACGTTACGGTCAATGATGTAAATCGGGCGTTGACGTCAATGGCCGGAGAATGATGTCATTGTCCGGCCATTGACGTGATTGACCGTTAACGGTGGGCAAGGATGTAAATATTTTCATCTGATTGTAATATTTACGTCTTTTGCCCGGCTAATGACGTTATTGGCCAAAACTGATTGGACAGTGATGATATCACAGAAAAAATATTATATAAATTGGTTAGTTTTTAATTCGTTATAATAAATTAATAATTTATAAATATTATAATAATATAGTAATATAGTAATATAGTAATATAGTAATATAGTAATATAGTAATATAGTAATATAGTAATATAGTAATATAGTAATATAGTAATATATCGACACTTCACAGGTCAATAGACATAAACCCTCTTTTCAAATATTGGTTGATGTTTATATGAAACCAAGGGTAGTATTATTTATAACAATGCATACTTGAATTATTAATTTAATTTCTCCTGGTTAAAAAATTTCTTTTTAAATGAGGGTTACGCCTAGTGACCTGTGAAGTATCGATAAGTGTATAATATGCTATAAGGAACAGCAAAATGACGATTTGAATTTAACAGCCAACTGGTAAGTGACATTTACGTATGTTGTATTCGTTGTATTATAAAATTATTTATTAATAAAAATTAACAAAAATTTAAAAAAATTATTAAGTTCAATAAAGCGGCGTTCACATCTTTATTCTTGTCTTGCCTTGCTTGGGTAGAAGCCGGCAAGAACCAATCAGACTGAAGTATTTTCTGCTATCATCTTCTATCATTAACGCAAGACAATAACCTCGATTGGAAGCCGTTTAGAGATACTGTGCATTTAAAATATTTAATTCACCTGCATTAATTCTACTAAAATGACTAGTGGATAGTTTTTATCATTATCATCACTTATTACATTCTCTTGATAAAAAATAATTTAATATTTGTTGCTGCCACATTATAAATATATGTTAATTCCTACTCGAAAGTATATTTTGCAACAAAAATCGTTACACTAGTAGAAGATTTATATTTTTAATCTATCTATTGTACTAATACTGATGTTTCCCAAAATCTATGGAATTTACTGCTTCACAACAGCCATTTCACACAAAAAAAGGATTAACTTTAACCATTTGTGAAAATTACTCGTATCCGCATTTTTGTAGTGATATTTTATATTGCATACGTAACCTCGCTAAATATGTTAATAATATTAAATTTTTAAAGACAACAATTAAGAGTTATTCAAAGCAATACACGTAGATTACAGCAAAATAATTTTTACACCAAGTTTTTAGACAAATGACAATATTTCTCTTTTGTTAAGCTTAAAATACCAAATCTTTCCATTCAAATAATAATTACTTTTAGCCCCGATGTTGACTTTAGTTAACACCATCGTATTGTAAACAAATTTCGATTTGTTGTGAAGTACTAAATCGACTTCTTTATGCTACCTTTTTATACAAATCCTTAAATTTAAAACGTGCACACGATGTAAAAATGTAATTAAATTAACATGCATAAAATTGAACGAATTATTTGTATGAATAATCATAAATGCCCTATATAATATTTTAAACGTTGTGAGAAATGTTAAGATAAGCAGCGGTATTTGAGGTTACTAAATGATATTAAATATTAAAACACTACTTTCTATCTTTTAAAAGTGAAAACTTGAAGCCAAATGTAGTGTTTGACATAATCCCCTGCAAATATTATTCTTTTATTTATTGCATATAATGTGTATACATAATATAAACAAATCAACTAATCACAAATAAATTATTGTGTTTCTGCATTAAATTTGTATTTACTACAGTCATATTTAGGAGTTAAATAATAATACATAATACAAAAAATGCATACATTACAAAATTAAATTAGGTTTGATTAATTTAGCATAGAAATTTGAAAATTGCAAAATCGTAAACTTACCAATTGCTTAATCCACAGCATATTTTGATTAATTACAACAATTTCGCTTATTAATTTTAAAACATGATAAATGCTCACTTTAATTAATACATCAGTTAAAATTAAATTTGAATTTAATTCGGCGTCCCGGTGTTAAGCAGCTTGTACCTGACTGGTAAAAAGCAAGGCTGAAACTGCGACGCCGACCGACGCCCCCTAGTCAAGAAACAAACTTTACGGCGCCGGCTCAGATATATAGCATTTATAATTAGGTGGGTCTACCAAATTTATAAACGTCTAATTGACATTTTAAGCTTTAATTAATAACATCTAATAATTTAAATACTACTTAATTATTATTCGTAATAGTAAATGATAGCGTCGTAAAATAAGAATCCAAGAATTGTGCATTATAGGAACAATAGTTATTATCATTCCATAATTTTAAACTAATCTAATTATATAATTAAAGGTAAGTTTATTCTTTTTGCAGTTGTTGATGACAATGCTGAATGTGTCTACAGAGTTTTTCTCTTCAAATTTGTCTGATAAAATCGGATGCAAAAGTAAATTGAAAACGCTGAGTCTTCGACTTTAACGCACCAGTAATCTGATGGCCTGCTACTAAATCGTAGTACTCACACACCGGGAGATTTACCGCTTATATAGTTTATGTTGTGACTTGACTCGACGTTTATGATGTGTTTATGTCAATTTAGGAAAATCGATTTCACAACGGATTCAGCGTAACTGATTAATTTTAATTAATTATCAAATCATTAAATTTAATTATCAAATGAAATCAAAAAATATGAAGGATTACAAACATTGGAATAAGAACATTTTATATAATCAAAATTATGTGATAGTACCTACATATTACATGACATAATATTCATTTTAAATAAATATATCAATTTATTATTAATAAACGTTGATAATGATTAATGATTGATGCCCGTATTCACAAAGAAACGTATAACAAACGATTACGTAACGGATCGTTTAATTAATAAATTTTTAACTTTAATCGTTTAATTTCACTTTTAAACAAACATTTCGGTACATCGTATTAAAGGACTGTTATTTTTATTACGACCCAAGGAGCTCCCGTTATTATCCCGGTCGATTAGGAAATAAAATATGACTATTTAACGGTCAGTAACGTATAACAGACCGTTAAATCAGTTACAAACGTTTGTGAATACGGACATGAATATTTAAAGTGACTATTAGTAGACAATCGCTAAACTTTTAGAAAACGACGACATTTTTTTTTTTTGCAAACAAGAAATTTGGATTATTATCCTTCTTAAGCAGTACATGCCTCTTCGTGGTTAAAAAATCTGCATCTAAATCATTGAAAATGGTCTAAATTTATACTTGATTTTTCATTATCTCTCTATGATTAAACAATAAATGGTCATAGTGAAAGTAAATATCAAATTAATTTACTTTAGACACATTTTGACATGTCTCAACTTCAAATCAACAATTGATCAAAAACAATTTGTTTTATTTTCCAATATGTCAATCATGTACCAATAACTGGTTTCGTATTTTCTAAATTTTCTATATATAATTGGTGAGTTAAACTTATAAACATAACGTAAACATTATAATTAACAGGGCATTAACATATAATACGTAATGTTTATCTTGAAACAATATTGTTTGTTGTTTTAATGTTTTATTTACATTTATTTATATTGTTTTATACTTTGTGAATAAATTAAAAGCTACTTTTGTATAGAAACTTTCATTGATAAATACGTAATAAGTACCTTCGTACATGTTATATGGAAATTTCATTGGCAAAAACTCAAATATAAAAATGTTATAAATAATAATTACATTTTATTACAAGCTGTCTCACTTTCTAAAAGGTTTGGGGTGTGTCTTATCATCTACAATTTACATTTGTAGGTTCCGATTATTTTTATAATATTTTAAATGGCTAAAATTGTATTTTTGGATGGCCAAAATTACATTTTAGGCATAATACATAAAGAAGCCTTATTATGTACTATTTCTATGTTTGTCTATCTTCCGTCCGTTCATCTGTCCATCTACATACATAATTAAAAGCAAATCAGAACGTTCTAAATTATTATACAATCAAAATCATCATTTATGCTTATACTCAAGTAAACCTTTAATGTAGTTAATTACTTACAAGGGGTCACTACAGTGAGGTACCAACCAATCGAGATCCCAATTTTTTTGGTGATTCTATGTGCTAAAAAAATTATCACTTTCTCGGCGTTTCGTCCATTTGGCCTTAGTTTTTGAGTTACGAATTTTTGAATATTAACAGTTTTAACCATAGGTTTGCCCTATGTTTAGTTCTAACGCGGAGGTCCTGAGTTCAAAGCTCACACCGGCTAAGTTTTTCTTTTTGAAAATTTTGTAATTTATTACCTGAATAAATTATATATTAAAATTTTACTGCGCTTCTTTAATTTAATTTAAATTAATTAATTATTTTTTTTTTTTTTTGAAATAATAATTCAATTAAACTATATCTATCTACTATTATTAGAATGAAATATTAATTTATTTACAAATTTTAGTTACAAACACATTTATTTACATTTATTTACTTATTTAATACATTTACCGGGATGACATGCATCGTAAAAGCATTTAAAACAAATAAATCGCCGACAATTGGCGCAATGAATGAACTTCACCACCATGTACATTTATGTGTCCTTACTTGTGCTGGAAAACACACCTGATTAACGTTTGCAAAAATGTTTCTAGTTGGAATTAATTTCAACGCAAACCACGCGTACTCGAACATGTCGTTAAATAGTTTTGAGTCACTCTAGTTTTGAGCATAGTTGGGAGTGAATTAATGAATGTATTTTAATAGTCTTCGCGCGAAGAGAGCTGCCTGTTATTTTGTAAAACTTCCACTTACTTACTTATAACAAAATATATTGGTTGATATTATAAGATTAGCAGAAAAATATAATTTTAATTTAGATATTAAATTACATAATTAAAAAAAAAAAAGTGGTTGATGTGGGAAGCGAACCACGAACCTACTCATTACAACGCCCCACGCTTTACCTCTAAACCATCAGATCTTCTTGTCTTAAGAGTCATTATTATTAGCAGTTAAAAACCTAGTTTATTTGAAAAATTCGTAACTCAAAAACTAAGGCCAAATGGACGAAACGCCGAGAAAGTGATAATTTTTTTAGCACATAGAATCACCAAAAAAATTGGGATCTCGATTGGTTGGTACCTCACTGTAGTGGCCCCTTGTTAGTTAATCGGTACTAATGATCCGAAAATAAACGTTAAATCGCATTGTTTGCTAGTTCAACAATATAAAACACCGTTGTTGGTTGAATCCATAAAAAATTTAGAGATGTTAAAAATTTCAATATGGGGGTTAAGAAAATTTGATTTCAAAACTAACATATCGAGGAGGAAGTTTGAAACCAATATGGATTGAATGTCACTATCTACTTTTACCTTAAAATTTCAAAGACCACTTACTTTCTGGTGATACTATAGTATATCACTTTAAGGGTAGAAACAATTCTCACTTATCTAAGTATATGAAAAATTGAACTAGATTAAGCCGTTGATGAGATGCTATAAAAATTGTCAACTAACCACTAAAGCAACACAATAAGATATATAAAAATTCGGGTAAAAATCATAAAATAAAAGAAGGCATTATTAACATTCATTTGAAAGATAAGACGATGAATTTTGAAAAGGATGTTCAATACTTTCACGGTAGCTGTAAGTACATTCTGTATAAAATAAAGACGACATAAAATCTTTTGGTCAAAAATTATTATACCTACTAATTTTGGAGCAGATTCAGTAAGAATCGCGATTCGACATAATATATTATATTTTATTACTACTTCACACTTGTTCATATGTAAAACCGTCACCTTAGAGGTGGTTAGGGGTTGAATATAAAACCGTATAGGGCAATTTGGAAAGCACAATGTTATCTTTATCTCCAAGAGTATTACAGTGAGTTTTCCAATCTTGCTATTAGTTGGATAACCAAACGTCCTGCAGAAGAACGAATAATATAGGTAAGTTTTTAAAAAATGTATAGGTTAAGCTGTATCATTACATTCATGATATTATCAATCTATCAAGGGCTTTTCCATTCCTCTCAGAATATTGCCACTTCTATTGAAGTTTTTACAATCCATTTCACGAGGTGGATTAATCCTCTTTTGCTACTCTTTTTACTACAACTTTGCACCACAGCGTGTGGATGTCCACCGAAAGGCCGGGCTAAGAAACTCTGCGAAGTCCGCGACTTGAACCCAGAATTTCCGCTCCGTAAGTCAACTAGCGATCACATCATTCCACACCGTGGTGTTCATTCATGATATAGCATTCGTAATTCATTTTATACCCTGTATACATGCAGTCGTTAGGTCGACCTAAGTTGACTCGAGCTAGTTAATCCTTTCATGTATACATTCAGGTAAGCCGACCTAACAGTATTATAGATCGACCCGAGTTAGAGCGAGCTAATAATGTGGGCTATTAGGTTAAGTAAATCTTACATTTGAACATATACGCCTTAGCTCAAACTAAGCACTGCTCATCCAATCAGATTAACTGATCGGTAGGAAATACTGCTTTCTTAGCAGTATTTCTTAACCTTAACTCGACCTAACGACGGCATGTATACACAGTATTAGTCTAATTCCAATGGTTGCAAAAATTGCAGGAAAATGCAATTTACTCCTACCTTTGCGGAATACAGACTCTCGTAGTCGCATTTATCGCACGAATTCACAATAATCTTCAGAACTTGTGACTTATGTTAGTTTAAAGCATTTTTGGAAGTAACGCTCCAAATATGTCTGGATCGTTTAATTCAGCGTACAGAAAAGCCTAGAATAGCACTCCAGTAAAATGTTTTAATTTTGTTGTGACAAATGAGATTTGTTGCTCAAATTTTTTGCTAATATCGAAGTATATTATTCCGCTAGATTCGTAGCTTTTCTAAAGTGATTTGCTTATAATTTTGTTATTTAAATTGCCACTTTTTAGTATTCGACATAAGAGACCTACTGATATTTAATTCTCCCTTTTAATTTTAAGCATATTATTATGCGTTTAGAATGTACTTAGAAATTAATAACTTAAATAAATATTTATCTAACTGTTATGTGGTTCCTCTTCATTATTCCTTAATGCAGCCCTGCATTTTTATTCATATTTAATCTTTTATTGCATATATTTCGTGCAAATATGGATAATCTTTTCGTGAACGGAACCTTGAATTCGGTCTGATAATAACTTCGAGGACAAGCAGACCTACATTATTTCGTCACAACGATTTCCTTAAGTGTCGTTATGCATGGGCGAATATATTTTGGTCTCGACGTCACTATGTTTCATGATAATTTGTGGATGATAAGCAGTCCAGCTGTCGTTTAATATTTTTGGTTCCTGAAAACTTCTGGTTGGCAATGATAAGAGAGGCTCTTTATTGCGCGAACTCTACGCAGTTTTGATGCGCAAGTCAATCGATTATTTCCAATCTCCCACGGTTAACAATCATTGGTGTTGTTATTTTGACAAACCAGAAGAACTTAACCTATAAACTTCATTTTCCGTTGGAAATTACAGATCATTTTGGTGAACTTTTATTATCTGGATGGTCCAGTTTCGCTTCACACCACCAAGAACAACTCTCTCACTGGTCCAGTAACTTCCTTACAAGCAGTTCTCGCACAACGTCGTCGGTCAAATGCCGCTTGTTAAATTATAACAAGTTCAACATTCCTCACCTTCAAATCCGTTCCAAACTGAATTCCGATTGGAATTCTTTGTAACCATTAGAGGTTACTGTAGGTGTGGACTTGTTTATTAATGGTTGGATTGGAATTGTGACACTGCTCTGAATTAATTTCTACCTGTCATTAAAAGCAATTTTACAATCACCTGTTTTTTATTGTATTTCCCCAGATTGACCTTCTTTTCAGGATTCTTGACTTCGCTTCTCCCAAAAAATTATGAGCTAGCTTACAACTTATTAGCTACTATTTTAGCTACATACACTGGAGACTGTCTACGGATTGCGACAGAATCTGGAATCTGGATCAGGGCAGTTTGTGTTTCAAAGGTTACTTTACGAGACCTCGAAAGTGATTCTGGCGCCCATATTCACCCCAATCCTGTTCTGAAGTTTTTTCGAACGCTTTCAGAGGATTCTAGGACGTTTAATACCCAGACGATTGATCCATCGGACGATTGATCCTCGGACGATTGACCCACGGAAGATTCGTCCAGCAGATGATTCAATATTCATAATTATAAAAAATATTATTATTTATAATTATAATTTTATGGATCCGAGATGTGACGTGATTGGACTAATTAAAAGTATCCCTTCGGGCCGTCCAACTCGACAAGGTGTGCACTGGGAAGGGGATGCATCTCCCATTTTTATAGATTCGAAATGTGACGTGGTTGCGTTGTCAAAATCGACTCTCCGCGCCCTCCGCTCCGAAAGCTCCAAGCCGTTTTGACTAACGTTGTACTAATTAAAAATATCCCAAAGGCCATCCAACTCGGAAAAGTGTGCAACTTCATAGCTATGCATCGCACTAAACATTTCTAATAGGAAATGAAACCTCCCGGAGATCATTCATCCGCTGGATCAATCGTCCGGGGACCAAAAGTCCGAATACCTTTCAGATAAGTCATTATAGACATTATAGTTACATTTACTATTTATCTCGTACCATCTATCCACGCCCACGCCAGCTAGCAAACCGGCACCTTATCTATTGTTGGAGGTTGATAAATTAATGTTGTATAGAAAAATACCGAACAGACGAGTAATCTAGTTTTAGGAATATTTAGAAAACTAATTTCATCACAAAATATCGACTTTCACCGCCAATAATAATTGCAATGGGTAATAAATAAATGATATTGATATAATAATTTATTTTAGTAATATAGTACTTTTCATCACAAGGCTGTAAAACGCCGTTTCCCGTCCGCGGGAGCGATAGTAGGAGCCGAGGGCGTAGCGTAAGCGGAGCCGAGGCTTCGACCGCTCCCGAGGATGTAGCGGCGTTTTACCAGCCGAGTTGAAGAAATGCACTTTTCATCAGTTTCTCGCCCGGAGGGATGAAAAATTTATTGCATTCGAAAATGACACCAGCATAATATAAAATTTTATTTGTTCGTCAAATGCGAGCACCACCTTTTATGTAGCAAATAAACTGTTTTGAACATAAAATTTGAATTTTTAATTTCATACAACTTGAAATATTTTACAGAATACCTAGTTAAATTTTTAAACATTATATTATACAAGTTAAGAAATAATCCTTATTAAAGTTAAGAATTTTTTTAATCGGATGTCTAGGAAATTTGAAAATAAATTGGTAAATTAAATATGAACTCAATGTTGAATAAAATTTGATGTAACAATATATTAGAATTTATACTTTGTTATTAAATATAATATCTTACACATTTTAATTTATTTACCAAATGGAAACATTTCACTAAAAATTTACTACCATTACCATTCATGAGAATTGGTTAAGTATGTATTTAAATTGTTAATTTTCTAATTTTTCCTGCTTTGATAATAACGAGTATTACAAATTTAATATAATAATAACTTATTAGCATTTTTGACTAATAAAAATATAACGAAAATCAAATGAAGAACCAAATATTAAATCACTGTATTTTTATCGGATTGATCAAGTAGTAGAGATACTATGAATAAACTTATACTGATTTTTGGAGAGTTGTGAATCTTGCAGCAATGCCTTACCCTAAAGGCAACGTGATCATTAGCGTCAAATATTAAGCTCTTTTTATTAACAGAAAAGTTTGCTAAGCCGAAAAACCCTAAAGCTCCGGCAGCGCTTTTATTAAATTTTGCGTTTACTAACATTTGTGATTTAACCATAACGCTTTGTCAATTGTATAATTCACAACCACTATCGACAGTAGTTTTTTCAAGTATTTTACTAAAGCTTCATTGCTACAATATCAAAATATCGTTCAGTTCATGTAATATAACAAAGTGGTACGTCCTCGCTTGATTAATTATTATTATAAGATATTTACTATTATTATTTCATATAAGTTGATGTAGCAAGAAATTATTGTATTTTTGAACCTCGCACTGTTTTCACATTTCAAAATGAAATGTTTTACGGAGCACGTAATTTTATTAGATCTTAAAATGACAAATAAATTGAGTTTGTATGAAGAATAAATTACTAAACTAGCTGACAATGAGTTTTAATTTTTAATGTAAATTTCAACTGTATGCTACTTTTTACTTTTTTGTACATTTCAAAAATGTAATTCTGCTTTATAATTAAGTTACCTTTTCATAAATAATAAATTAAAATAGTTTTAAGATTTAATTTTCAATATATTTGGTAGTATAATAATAATAATTAATGAATTGCATACCCAGCTTCCCTGAAAATTTTTAATACAAATTATATTGTAAAAATTCGTAATATTCCATTAAAATTTGATTTTTAAGTACAATGTTTAAATTAGAAAAACTTTTCAGTTTAATTTTTTTGTCTTTTTGCACGCTCGAGTTACAGCAGTGTGTACTTTGAGTGACAGTAATTGCATTATTTTTATCAAAAACATATATCACATAAGAATTTTTTAATCTCTATTGTCTGAAAAATGTACTTCATTTGTCTAAATGTTTATGATAACTCAAAACACAATGTAGGTACTGTGCAGACATATTTGTCAAAGTAAGTTCTCATAAAATGTGATATAGTGGTTGTCGTTATTGTAAAAATTTTTAATAAAATCAACAAAATGCGAGGTTTTATTTACCTAAATTATTATGACCCCTCAATTACTCAAAACTTTGATGTTGTTATTACACCACATTTCGTTGGCTATGCATAAAGAAATCGTTGATGTATTGGCACCATGAATAGGACGACTAATAATAGGCAAACGTTCTGCAATTATTGGAGATTGAATTAAGTTTTTTTAAGAAAATGCAAATAATAACCAAGGAATTTTTTTTAGTTTCAAATTTATTTGATTTCCCAAACTTCAAAACGACTCTGACGCGAGTAAAATTGCTTACACAAATAGTTTGCTTTTTAAAATTTTAAAACTTAAATCATCCAATGTAATTTCTAGATTGGAATAAAAAATCTGGTTGACAATAATCAAAAATAATAACCTTATCAAAACTCCGAAAAAAAACACTAATTTTCCAGTTGGAACTCTTGGAAAAATAACACAATCTCGAAAAAATGTCAAATTAGTTTCAATTCTGGACACTTGGAAAAAACATGATGAACGTCTGTCCGCTTCATCGTTTCGCAAAAGATCCTATCTTACCGGCTCTTCTACCGAACCGAAAAATTGAAAATTTTCCAACTTTAAAAATTATTTTACACTAAACTTTTGCAGGCGCAAAAACGAACTTTTAAAATTTCCTAACTGTGCAAACTAGTGATGTGACGAGTCGAATACTTTTTAAACTCGAATTCGAAATATTTTCAACTCGAGTTAATACTCGAGTAATTTTACTCGGCTGTGCGCACACTTTGTATCATTAATAATTAAAATAACATTAAAAATTATTAAATTTTAATCATTTAATCTTTTTTATGAGTTGCGACTTGTGAGTATTTGAAAATGCGAAGCAGTTAGTAAAAAACTAATAATAATTTTGCTTTGCTTTGCATTCGTCTCGTTTATAAAATTATTTGTGCTTGTGCAGTTTGCGTGCGCATTTAAAACTCGCCAACTCGAGTTGCACAAAAAAACTACTCGAGTTATTCGAATACAGACCTTACTCGAGTTTTAACCCAAGTAATACTCGAGTCGTCACATCACTAGTGCAAACTAATAAAAATGAAATTTTTTTTCAATTAGTGTTTTTGGCCATTCTGAAAACACAAGAGCCTTGTTTCGAACGGAAGTGTTGAAATATCTCCCTGGCTTCCAAGAGCCAAATTAAAATAAAAAATTGTACACTCTGTAATAATTTATTTATCCTTTCACTTAAGCCAGTGTCTCACTATCAAATTATTATCAAAAAAATTATTATAATAATTATTATACAAACGATGTGACGTCATTTACGTAAAAATATGTCAAAGCCATGCAGAGCCATGTCTCACTATCAAATCAAGTTTGTATAATAACGAGGTCAACTGTGAAAAGTAAGGTTAGAGTTGGTTTTATACGTTCAAATATACTGGTTATACTCGTTCCAACTGATACAAATCAATTAGCAAACTGATTTGTGGTACCAGCCATAATAATTGCTAACGTTTTAGACCTAATTAAAAACCGCGTTAAAATTAAAAAATAAAACTGAAAGTATGGTTATGTCCAGGTTATGTCAAAGTGTCAAAGATATAAGAGTGGGATATCGAACAGCCTATGGGAAGCCTGATAGCATAAAAATTATAGAAACTGTTCTAAAATCTTTTTATCAAAACGTTTGTATCAAATTGAATCCGTGACGTCATGAAAATAGAAGCAGCATATAAAAATATGTAGCTTACGTCATTTTGATACAACTACAGCGGTGTCACACTATCAAAACCGTTTGTATACTAAATATTATGATAATTTTGACGATAATTTGATAGTGAGACACGGGCTTTATAGTGCTTTTTATTATCAGTTCAGTCGGAAGCTGAAACGTAAATCTTATATGGAGAGAGCCACACCTTCATTCAAGATATGATTTAAATTGTTAATTACAGTAATACACGCGTCCCCTGTACGGTTATTTTACTCACACTGGGACATCACAGTGAGTATGTCGCCAATCGAGATCCTAATTTATTACACTTACCGTTCGCGAATTACAGCCATTTAAGTGGTGGCGTCAATGACACGCATGAATTGGTTAACGAGATTACATTCGTTTTCGCAACACAATGCTGCTTGAGAATCGCATACAGGTGTTTCCCAGTGTATCACGCCCCCATCTACGGAATGGCAAGAAGCATCTCCTCACGAATCCACGACCTCTCAAAAACTTCGCGAATTACAGGCATTTAAGTGGTGGCGGCGCTAGCTTGATATCAAGCCAGCGTCGCCACCACTCAAAAACTTACTGTGAAATCATGTTTCTTGACTTAGCCCGTTATTCCGAATTGCCACAGATTTATTGTGTGTCATTATTTGTTCATATTTAAAAGTGTTTTCCAAAAAGCCTCTTTGTTTATTTAACAGTGTGTTTTAAATTCAAAAACAAAATTACTTTCACTTTTAGTGGGTAGTAAAATAACATTTTCAGATGGAATATTTCTAAATAGAAATTATATAAAAATATATGCTTAAAATTTCCATTAATTAAAATTTATATGATGTCGAACTGCAAATTATTATTAATAAGATATTTATTTAAAACAATTTCTTAATTATTTAGCTGCGATATAAAACAATAATATTATAAAAGATAATAACCTACATTATCTTATTTTTAAACTGCAATAAAATAATGTTATTTTATACTTCCAGTTTCATTTAAATGCCGTCATGATGAAATGGCTGTCTGTGACAGTAGTTTAAATTTCAAAGGTCTAATTTGCAAATATTTGGTTAAATTTTTGTCTCTGATCTTTATGCAACTTCACTTTTTCCTCCTTCCCGATCTCCTAAAATTTTATGGAAAATTTGACATCTGTTCAGGATTTCCACCCTTATTAGAATTCAAAATTTCATACTTGTGAATTTTTCAATATTTTTCTCTAATTTCACTTTTCATGTTCTTCTTCATCTTTACTAAACTACAGTTCTTATTCTAAATTCAGTTCTTATCGAATTTTGGAGGAAATCCTATTAGTAATGCCTTAAAATAGATTTTAAAAGAAACTTATACACAAAATTAGAATATGCGGCGAAAATCGAGTTTGAAATTTATTCGGTTCGCCGACTACGGTCCGACGTCATACTTGTTTTGCCGAACATTTTTATGACAAAAGCAAAGTCGAGCTATCTCAAACAACATTTTTTTAAGGTTATGTTTATTTGAAGCATATACAGTTTTTTTTAAATGGTTAGTTTTTATTTAATATTATATATTTAGATTTTTTACTAAATTTTGAGTGTGAATATTTGGTTTTTAGTAAATAAACCGAATTGTAGCATACTACGTTACTCACTGCAATTTGTTTTAAAAACTATAAATACCCGTTTTCAAATATAAACTTTTAAAACATATTTTTTAGAAAATTAAAGATTTAGCTAAACTATCAAAAAAAACTTCAAAATTCATGCAACATCCTATGACATGTCACGCTTTTCTCAATGTGTGGCTGAATATTTTAATGCCAGTAAAAATAAATTCTGTGCATACAGAGCAAAAAAAAAATTTCTATTAGTCATTGTTTCCTAATACCATTTTTCAAAAACTGAAAAGTATGTTATCCTTTAATTAAATCACGACTATTCGTAAGCGGAAAATAGGTAGCTATTCTGAGAAAACTTCAGAATTATTTCACGCACGTCAGATGTGGAAGTCTAACTTTTTGTGTGCATGGTTTACGAACAACGCAGCAGTTGGTCGATTGAAATTGCAGATTTTATTAATTAAATTTTTTCAGGTTCATTACATGCAATAATTTAGTGGTTGAAATGTAACATAAAAACAACCAAAATAGAACACTGATATCGATTCTTACAAACTAACTAGTTTTTTTCTGAATGGATATATGAAGTGTCTTTGGGTAAAACCTCAGTTTAGATCTTTTATTTTTTAAGCCCTTCAGGTGCTAGTTGCATCACTTTTCACGAAGCAAACACTATTGACAGCAGAGATTGTATTTCGGAATATTTACATTCAAATCGTACTGAAGTTTTTTTATAATCTGTTTTCCTTAAATATAATTTTTGGCGTTATTACAATAGGTTCAATCAGTAATTTCAATACAGGATTGCAACATTATTTTACCAGTAAAATAACTTTTTATGTGAAATATTGTAATTTATTAGAAAAAGAACAATAAATTTATTAAATTTTAAAGAAAATTTCCTTTTGAGGTAATTTCAAATGGTCATTACTTTGTATTAAAAATTATTGTTGGGTCTATAGGCGAGAAAGCATCTAGAATTTATCCTCATTTTTACTGGCAAGTTTATCGCTGCAAACGTAGCAAAGTGGAGATTTCATATTCGGTGGAACATTTGTAACAGCAAAACCTTTTATCAGAATACACAGTGACCGCCGTACAGTCGAATGAACAAGCATAAAACTTTCGAAAACCTACTATTCCTTTCCAATATTCGACTGTTTGGAATATGTAAACGTTGATTTTGTTCTAAAACCGTTTCCGAACGAGTTATAACCTTTTAAATTTGCTCTTGTAGTAAAACATCTCCAATCAAAACTCATTGTTTATTGAGGATACCCGAGTCTTATGTTCGTTTTACTCGGACAGTCAAAAATCTAACAGAACTACTTTTAGAAGTGATAACGTATCAATGATCAGGTCACGAAGCTTCAGCAAATGAGAGCGATGCTTGTCCCTACTTGAAAAATAATAGATTTATACCCAAACGCATAGCTTAAATCTATATAAAATATTTGCAAGTTTTAGAAAAAATATATATATTTATCTAAAATTTTCCGTTTTATTTATACCCACCGATACGTAATTTGTACTACCTATATCTTATAGTGTTGTTCTATAGTTGTAAATTAAAATAATTGATTGATTAATTATGTTATAATCTAAATTTTATAAAATAAACTTTAGAATTGGGTACAAGCTCTGATAACATCTAATCCCTGTAACTAACTTATAATTACTTCATCACAGATGACAGAACAGAGGCAAAACAAAGCAAATTGTAATATCAAGTTTTCATGACACTTTCCGACGGCGAAAGCTGAACAACTATGGCCTTCACGTACAAGAAGCAGCTATAAGCCGCATTACTTTCTACAACTGAGAATAATCAGCTGTATGTTCGAATCCCATCATCGCCATAGGTCTGTTGTGAGCGTAACGACCACAGTTCTGAAAAAAACCGTTAGTTATAATTAAAAAGCTATAGTAGGTACTCTCATAATTTTAAATTCAACTATAATAATGTGGCTTGTATGTTTATTAAAATAAAAATGAAAATAAAGCTAGGTGTATGCAAAGTAGGTAATATAAAAATTCATCATAGCTGATGAATTCTTGTTTCTTTTTTACTGTTGCTATAACTGGGTATTGTGATGGCTGTAAGCTAACAAACGTAATTTAGTTTAGGTATATCCACTCATGCAAAGGACTACGTTATTCTGGTATTACAAAAAATGCAATTTATTTATTTAAACATTCAAAATAAATTTAATTTTGATTCTGTTTCATAAAAAAGAGCAAACTTAATTGATAGGGTTTACTATATTCTACGCTATGAATTTTCATGCTGAATTTTAATTAAATTTTAAAACAGGATTAGACTGCACAAATTGCAATATTTGCTACATATTATGGTGCGAGAATTAAATACGGTATGTCAGATATGACATAACATAAACAATTTCGAATTAATTTATAACAAGATATTTAATCTTCTAATTAAGAGACGTGAACATTTTAATACAACACCTCAATGTATTATCGCCCTACTCAATTTGTCAATTTACGGTAACTTAGAGGAATGGGAACTCAGAATAAACAAAAAATAAGAGTTCGAATTTTTATTCAATTTAATTTCAGATAGGGGTAGAATTTAACGGATATTTGTAACTTAACTAAAACGTTAAAATAAAATACAGTCAATTCCGTAAGCAGAACTTCCTTCGTTCGAAATTTTTTAACATGACTAAAATGTTGTTTTATACTCCTACTTATTAGTAGTATTATATAATATAATACTAGGTGGAAAGCCCGTCCACGGAAGAGTAGCTAGCCGGTGGATCTCTATTTTAGCTGTATTAATTAAAAAATATTGTTTGCTTACACTAACCTAAGCTCAACTGGTGGATCTCTTTTTTAATGGGCTTCATTAAAAAGAATTAAGAAAGAAACTTCATTAAGAAAGAAAAGTCCACTTATACCGAAAATTTTAGTAGTTCGCATTCAAACGTCTTCTTTCATGTACAAAATTGATGCTGATGATAATATAATTTAATATATTTATTGAAAATGTAAAAGTCGATTTTCTGGATATATTATCATCGAATTAACGGAGATAAAGTTGGAGGAATTAGATTGTCGGACCGATTAGTATCAAATGTGGATCAGCATCCTGACTGTTTATATATTAGTATGCCAGTCGTAACATATTTGGTGTGAAACTCGATCCCAGAGGAGGTGATTTTAAGTTTGTAAAAAGTTAAATCAATTAGGTTGTCGTACAGATTAATACAGGTGGATCAGCGTCCTGGCTTTATAGCTGGAAGGCCCATCCACGGAGTCACCAAAGTTGACAATCCGATTGGAGTGCAATTCGATCCCAGAGGAAGTAATTTATTTTAAGTTAGTACGACCAACGACAACAACCAATCAAAGTACATTGCATGTCCTAAAAATATGACACGCTGGAGGAGGAGCGTGTTGGCCTTTTATATGTATGATGTTGGGCACTACGATTTTTAACCAATCCTAAGTTTGGAGATACTGATTCGACGAAAACCCAATATTATACTTATGTAGATTAGAATTAAAGCAATTAACTGATCATGTAACCAATAATATCGTTTGATATTTACAAATGCGTAAACCATGGGAATAATTTTGTACATTATGGTTTCCGCAATACAAGGAAGAAGTTAAAATGTTTTATATTGATTTTTGTGTGTAAGATTTACTTATTTTAATCTCAAAATAAATTAGTTACAACTAATATTAAACATATTACATTATCTAGTTTCTAAAATGTTACGTGTCTCTCATGTAAAAAAATACTTCAAAAATTGCTCCAAAGACTTAGTGGCCACATCGTCATTGAGGAGTCCAAACCAGGTGCAGAAGGGATTCGCTAAATCACACAAATAATGGTAACGCCGCCCATGTTTACAATAGACACCTGTCCTGTGCTTGATGAAAATACGAAAGTGCACCTGAATATTTATTAAAATAAAGAACAAAAGGTAAAGCATATAATCAAACACCCAACTCAAAGAAAAATTACAAAGCTCTATGTTTAAAAAAAGATTGTTGAATATTCAAAACAACAAAGATTCACAAATTTTATTATATCTACAAAGCCCTCCACGTGTTTATTATCTTTGTTCAGTATATCAGGATAAACACATGAGGAATATCTTTTCAGTTATGCTTATCTCAATCATAACAATACAATATTAAGCGAAAGCTGGGTTGAGTGGCGCAATTTTAAAATTTTAACATTGCTTTTCCTCAGTTTTGGTTTGAAATTCAATAGTATTTTAAGGTGGAGATTGATATATTTGGTAACATTTCCGTTATAAAATCTTTTTTTTTTTACTCTTTTCTGCATTCTCCTTCTAGCAGAGAAATATGATACTAACAGTAGGGTAGAGTGCTCTAAGACTGCGCACTTAAGGTTTGACCCGATATATTAAAAAAACTAAAGCAATTAAAAACTCAGAAATTTGTATTAAAACTTATTGGTCTTTCAACAACATTATTACAAACTTAATTAATAATTATTACATATACTTTATTAATAAAAACAAAAAAATCAGAAAAAGTCATTATGCGCAGTCTTACAGACCCCGTCATGTAAGACTGCGCACTTGGGTCTGCAAGACTGCGCATTCAGTTTACAAGCATAGATCACATCACATGCTAGTATTATGCAGTTCACTTCTTCTGCCACCACTGAGAGCATGATGTACACTCGATCCAATCTTCAGTTATTGGCATTTACTTTGTTCTATGCATCCTGGACAACCTAACTACTCTTTGCTTCCAATAGTTTTTTTTTATTTTTCTTTGGACTTATTTTTTGTGCCGTGAATTGCAGTTTCAGAGATTTCCCTCTCCGTCACACGACTGGCCATAAAATCAACCTCACTTTAGGTAAAAAGAATAAAATTAACCAGCATTACAATTTGAGATTTGTAAAAGTACGCGCGCAGTCTTACAAACCACCACACCGCTCAGTCTTACACGCCACTCCATAAATTTAAAAAGGACACGAATATAGCCATCTCCAATTAAATTGGAAAATAATACCATCATCCACGCTTGGTTAAGAGTTTTGTTTACATGATATTGCAATATGCAGGCGATAATCACAAAAACAATGACCGTACACAATTTCCAAAATGTCGAATTATTAGATCAAAACAGCGTAAAATGGTAAAACTTACCTAAAATGTTTATTATCCATTTTTTTACGACAAAAATCGTTAAGGGTAACCACGCTATTGGCAGTGATGTGTGGGAATTAAAATTAGCAAGAAAATAAACACCCATGCCGAAATATAAGGGGTGCGCAGTCTTAGAGACCGCGCAGTCTTAGAGCACCTTACCCTAACCCTTGCATATTAGATAATTCGATAATTTATAAAATTAAATTATGTTGGATTGTACTCGATATGTGCCATTAACCATTTAATTTTATATTCTTCTTCTTCAACTTAGTTTAAGCCTTGATTTATTTCCAGCATCTGCGTCGTTTCCTTGGCAGTGTTAGTTTCATGAGCATATAAATAGTTTACATCCATTAGGTAGCTTGCTAGACTCGCCTTCAGATGTGCCTGTATCCTGGTTTTTATGTTAATGGTGGCAATTCACTAACCCAGGGGACAACCGCCTTGACATGCTTCCGAAGCACAGAGACAAGTCATAAGAAAGTTTGACTCTCCCCAGGTTTGAACCCGGTGCGCATACGCATCCAACTGCGTTAGCTGCAAACCAATGACCGTCTTTATTTCAATTTTATTTTGAAACATTAAATCATTTTGGGCACAAACACTTTCTCACCATAATTATTGAGATAAACGACACAATAAATAATATGTAAAGTCCCTTCGATGCGATGGTAACTTTTTAACATTCTTATTTCAGATAGATCAAAACATAAAAGTCTTTGTTTAGTTAGGGTCATTCAGATTATCCCTAATTTCTATAAGGGATAATTTATTATCTAATTAAATACTATACAATTTCTGAATTCTACGGAAGCGCTCTGGTGTCAAGCCTTTTGTATTTTATAGGTAACCCAAGAATCTAGGCGGATTAGTCCAGAAACATATCATTGGTAGGCAATTCTTATTTCGGTAAGAATAACTCCAGTTTCTCACAAAATTATATTTCCTACTGATGAGTTTTAATGTGATATCTTATTCATCGATTTTTCAAACTTTTGGCTGAAACGAAAGTTTTTGTTAACGTTGGAGAGTAAATAATTGATTCATACTCACATTTGATCAATGATTTTAGTACGGCTTGCGTATTATATCCCCAATTCCTTATTTGGGAAGAAGGCATGGTTAATACATGCTATTACAGTGAATAGTTTATTAAAACCCAATAACAATATTTAGTACTTCAATAATAATAACTTCTCCTTTCTTTGATTTTTTACAATTATTCATATAAAATAAAATACAACATACATGAAAATTTTATTTAGAAATATTACTTTAAAAAACATTTTTAACCATTTGTGACAAGGTAGAATCCAAAAATATTTGAAAATAACAAAAATATTGCAGGAGGGGGGTCCAAAAACGTGGGAAAAAAAGAAAAGGAAAGTCGCAGGACTACAAAGTGATAAAATTTGAATTTTTCAAATTTATTTTTGGAAATTAAGTTGGTACTGTTTACGACTTGCGTTGGTTACCTGCCAGTGCCAGTGGCACTTTTCAGAAACTATCATTTTGAACCTCTCAATTCATTTTGAACTTCACGTGCGTAAGGTTAATCTAGTTATATTTATTTTCAATTGGTAAGCGTTTTTACTGATAATTAAATTTTTTGCTTACATTTTTTTTGTTCATAACTATTTTTTTTATCAATTTTTCATTTTATATGGTTAAATACGACTGAAGATCGCCAACGAGCGTGAAACACGTTGTGTTTACACGTTGTGATACACGCGTGATATCGTATTAGTTTTCTTAATTTTACTATAATTTTATTATATTTTTCAATTTTTTTAAAAACACCACGTTTTTTGATCCCCCCCCTTTTTGCATTATTTTTCATATTTTAAAATTTTTAAAAATTAATATTAACTAATTAAAATTAAATAAAAAAAATTAAATTAAATTAAAAATTAAAATAATTAAAACAAGTCTAATTTTCACAAAACTTTATATACGACTTAGTTTCACCCTTGCGGGATAATTTTCAACTGAAATTTTCAAATTTGAAAATCCCCGCAAGGGTGAAACTATAGTCATTTAAATATAAAGTTTTGTGAAAATTAGACTTGTTTTAATTATTTTATTTCCAATTTAAAATGAATTTTCACCAAGTTTCGACCGAATCCATTAATTATTTAAAAATTTTTATTATAATTCTATCTTGTCACAAAAAGTTAATACTGTTTTTTAAAGTGTTTCTAAATAATATTTTCTTTTGTGATGTTCTTTACTTACGGTTGAAATTCTAATATTTTAAAGTTTGGTTAAGTTTTTGTTAAATTTGTAATCATTCATAAATTATGTTGTCTTTTAACCATTTTAACCATTTTCTGTATATTAAATTTGGAAAATAAAAGTGAGCCTCCATAGTGAATTTATATTCAACTAAAATTAATTATTATCTTAACATGAATAATTAATATGCCTACAACAATTGCATTTCTTTATTGGGGTTTTTTAGTAAATTCTATGTGGTGTTTCTGTATTGTTCAATTTCCATCAAGCAATTTATAATTTCACAGAAAAAGAGAATTATAGTTAGCAAAACTTTGTTTTAGACTAACTTAATTATATTTTGAAATTTGCAGTTTGATAAAATTATGAACACTTTGGTATATTTTCCTATTAAGCACTTCAACGAAATAGTTTTCCTAATTAACCGGAAAGTTTGAGATGTAATGTAAAACTTTCCGAGAAACTGTTAGAAACACTAGGGTGCATTTAATTACCTAATAAAATTTAAAGATATTAATTTAATTAGATGGTCAAATATTAATATTAAATAATTGGGGTATAATTGGGGAATAAATGGGAATTCTAACCCAAAAATACATTGACGTGTTAAGAAGCTACAATAAAGTGAATTAAACTTTAAATTTACAAAATTTACATATTAATTACAGTGTTATGCTAAATTAAACTTTTCGTTAAATTACATTTCATTAAAAATCTATCTTTTGCTCAAAAAAACTGTCAATGCAAATTTAAATTCAAGAGATTATTATTACAACAAAATTTTCATTTACCAACTTTATGTGACAAGCTGAATAATTTTAATTGAAATTCTCTGTGTAATGATAAAGCATCGATGGGCAATTAAGCAACTTTACCTACTGAAGATTTAGAAAACTTTCAGCAATATAAGGTAATTTCGAAATCATGAAAATGTCATTTCGTAAATGAAATTTCCTTTTACAGTATTTACATAGCAAATGGGGTTTTACTCCATCTCTTCGTTTTATCAAATAAGATTGCATCCTTATTGCTGTTTATATTGCAGTATTTACCTGTAGGGTGTAGAATATGCTGCATATTATGCCAAAATTACAATTAAAGTTGAAGTCGATTTCTATGTTACAGTAAAATTTCTATTGAAAAGAAATTTAAATTATATATTTTATATATTTATTTTAGGAACACAAAAGAATGAATACCACAAACCAATAAAATTCGCTTGTAAACGACCCAAGTAGAATGTTTACTAAAATTTGTTGGAAACTCAGCGTTTTTTTTATCAATCATATAAACATCAAAATTGCAAAAAATTTGTTTATTATATAGCAATCTTTGATAAACAAAAAATACTATGGTGTAAGAGGAAAATACTTTTAATTGTTTTATTATTTAAAATGTTTTATTCGCAAATTAATAAAACACTAGAAGCAGTTAATGTTATAATTACTTAATCACACCTTCATAATTTTAAAAGTCCGCTCACACTCATTTTGGTTGAACCGATTTGGGTAAATTTACAGAAGTGAAATACTCATTTACTCAGCTAAATGACTATTCTTTTTGAGTACAACAAGGATAACTTAATATCCTTCTGAACGAGGGTAATCAAGCATCAAATAATGGCTTCTTTCTCTTTTTCCTTTTGATCAGGAAATGTCCATTATCGAAACGTAACAAATGATAACGAAAAATAGAAAGGACGCATTTATTATTAAAGAAGATGTTTCTTAAAGAATAAATGTTTAGTTTTACAAATTGCTTAGCTTTAGGCATTTAGATTACGTAAAGCCTATATATGTCTTTACTAAAAGAGCTACAAAAGCAAATAAAAGTTTTTAACATCTGCCACCGCAAAATACTTAAAATAATTAAAATATCGTTATTAATGCAAAAACTCCATATAATAATGCACATGGATATAAAACCAGCGGTTGTTGATGTTCCATTATAAGCGCAGTTACGAATAACTTCGAAGCCGATAAACTACACCATAATATGGAAACTGCTGTTAGCACGGTTCCAATATAGCCTCTAAAATAATATGAAGATTACAACAACACACAAAATACCCTATTTTTAAATTAACTTACTGTAAACTGAACACCACATTAACGCCAGATAAAAGAACCATCGGCAGCAAACAGTAACCTAAAACTGTCACCACAGTTCCTATTGCGACACCCTGAGTACTCATCAAGCTAAGAAGTGTCCAAACCAATAAGCATCCAAGAACCCCGAATCCGTAAATGTAACTGAAGTGGACTTTTCCGGACTGAAACAAATTTTGTGTTATTTGAATCCAATATGAACTAATCATTTTTAAAACTATAACTTTAAATCAATAACTTTCTTTACGTATAAAATCAAAATTAAAAATAATTAAAATTTTACAGTAGAAACAAATAATTTTTAAATCATGCAATTTTAACAAAAAATATAAAATAATTAACGTTTAACTAATAATAAAGTACAATTAAATTTGTATAAATGTCATCAGGATAGCCAACATATTTAAATTGTTTCCTGACCCTTTCAGAATTTTTTGTTCCATGATAAAATTTTAAATTTATGATTTTCTGTTTCCAATACGAAAAATTAATATAACTCACTTCTTATGTAGTTCTAATCTTATATTATTTTCGTTGGATATTATATTTTTATGGTTTGCTGGGAAAGTGATTTTGAGTAAAAAATGTTGTATTTTTACACTTGGTTTTGTACACACAAATTCAAGACGTCTTTGGCGGGTTTTGTTTATGTGTTTATCCCCTTTTTTAATATCACTTTTGCGAAACCTTGTTACTTGCATGTGTGGTAATAACAAATTAATTAGTAGGAGTTAATTCTCTATAGTTTTTCACAAGTAATTAATTAATTCCGTTTTGTGGTTTCTTGTCATGGTTAGTATTACTCTACCCTCCTTAATTAAATCATCCTAACTGACAAATTAAAACTGACTAGTTTTTCATACATGCTACATACCTAAGTATAATATGCCAAATACGATTTCTATCTATGCGAATAATCCCCGAGATTATAAAGGTTTTCAAATTAAAAGTTTTTTAAATTGTGATCGTGCAACTTTTCATATTATGACTTTGACACATGAAAGTTAACTTTTAAATGCTACCTGTTTTAATTTTAAACACATTTTAGATTTGCTATTATTTATAACAACTAAATAATAGATAATAGACAATATAAAAACAAATCTAAAATGTGTAAACCGACCGGACGTTTGGGCACCAGGGCATTTGGGCTCCAGGATATTTGGGTGCCGGCCGTTTGGACGCCAGGACATTTACCAGTACCCAGTAAGTACAATGGCTCGGATTTTGATACCTAGTACATGTGAATTTATCTTACCATCCACAACAAATCCAGAGGGTATTATGAAAGCATTTATTGTGCTTCAACTATAGCTAGAGGTTATCCTGCGAATTAAATGTTAAAATAACCGCAGTTATGTTCCTTCTCTCAATATTCTTATCTCTCCGTATTCTAATAGTTGAATAGTTGCAATATCTATCCTTATTTATTCTTACAATCTAGACATCATAGTAATAAATAAACTTTGTGAGAAAATATAGATATTAAGTTTTGATGTCTTTATACATATTTAATTAATATTTTCAAATTATACTACAAATTTGTATTTGGATGATAGTAGGAAAATTCCGAAAACGTTACATTAATTCCTGTGAAACTATTTCAATTTTATTGCGGTCGCCTATAGTGGAACACAGTTAACTTTATTGAAAAACTAATAAAAACTTCGAACATTAGAGTGGTACCTTGTTGGTGTAAATTGAGTAATTTGTATTTTATCCAAAACTTTCTTTACTTTGAATAACTCTTTTATACAAATAAACCAAAATATTGTTGCTACGATTCTGAATTTCCGTAATTGAATTTTGAGAATAGTAAATCGTTCCTTGTTCCTTCTATTCCATCTATTTAAAAATTTAATTTAAAAAAGAAAAAAGTTAATCTGTTTTCTGGTATTATAAATTAAGTATATTATGAAGAACACAATAATTACGGACACAAATGCAATTTGGGCAATGGACGTTGAGATGTTTTTCACTACAGTACTGATAGGCGCCGATATAATTCGTTTACTCAAATTTCCAGCAATCCTTCTTAATGTCTTCATTAAAAATGTAATTTATTTTATTATGTTAAATTTTTTAATTTTTATATTATTTGTATTGCGAGTTAAAAATTTATAGATTTCAAATAATTTGATTTTAATGAAGTAAATAAAATTAAATGAAAAATTTTTAATTTCTTTCGAACTTCAATTTAATAAACTGAAGTTAAATGAAAAAGTTAAAGTAATTACAATAAGTAGAAATGCATTAGTAAACACTTTGCTAAACTTCATAATGCACAAAGTTTTGGAAATAAAATGCACTGTATGTAAATTTAATTTTACAAATACTTTCCCATTGTTGCCCTCTTAAAATTTTCTTCATTTTCGCAGTAGGTACTGCTCACTTGCTATATATTCGATTGATAAAATTTGAAATATTTCAAAGTTACAGCTAATAAATATTAGGAGTATAAAAATATAACTCACAGAAAAAGTATTAGGTAAATGATATTTTGTTTAAACTAATATTCAAATATACAATTAAACTTACTATATTATGTAAACAATTAGGTTTAACCATATGAGGGTTAATAACCCTGTTATTACTGATATTTGAGCTTTCTTTCCTTCATCTTTTATAAAAACTAGTTGAACAAGACGTGACACGCTACGGCATCAGAAATATTTTAAAGTGTAGCTTTCCTTACCAGTAACAGAAATCCTCCAAACGCCAAACAGAAAACCAAAGGTCCTGCAAAATCGGTATCTTGAACTGCTACAGTATCGGGTGTGCGAAATGGATTGAGCACGGTCAAGGTCTGAAAAGAAGGAAAACATAAATAATAGAAATTTTACAAAATAATAAAGAAAACTTTCATAATCTAGGAAATCATGTGTTAAATTCGGAAACTACCCTTAGATGTAAAATTTGTATGTACTCGTGCGCATGAAGCGATCAATATTTTACTTGCGTTTAGCCATTTTGCAATAGATGGGGCTGATAGTCAATAAGGTTAAAATTATTTAAATGCAATTTAATTATACGAGTTTAATTGTTACATCAAATTAATGATGGTCTTGATTTTTCTCAATTTGTTGAATAACTTAATGGATTGTTTAACAAAATAATAATTTATCAAATGCAGTCACCTTTGTAACGACGGCATTAATTAAATTATTCAATTGCTCATCGTGGATAATCAGTTCAGCAACAATAAAGAATGATTTATTATCCAACGTCGAAAAGTATTGATAGAATAATTATATTTAATCATAGCACATTATCAGTTTTCCGATTAATTTACTAACGAATGATTTTGAACTGAGTCGGAAGAAGTTTAATATTATAATTTATTATTATAATGTAACAAAATTGCGTGAGTTATAAAGAACAACATAGCATCTTATGCAATAGAAGTGAATTTTTGTTTTGTAATTGAGCGGCATTGTGGCGTAAAGTATACATAGGAATACTATGGAACAGGAAACTGCGACTCCACGTCTGGTTTAGAACACTAATTTGAACTACTATAAAATTTTCTAAAAAAAGTAATATATTTACCTACCAAATCCTAAAATTACCATTGGATTGACAAAAACATTTTAATTGAAGTAATAAAACTTTCCATGCTGATTACAATAGCAAAAAAGACCCAATTGAGCCACTATTTCTCATTTACTGGTGATCGTAGAATGAAAATCGCAATAAAATTTTATACCTTTGCGAAATGTTACAACAGTACAAATGCATTCATTAAAATAGGATGTTTTGGCCAATAAC
This sequence comes from Rhagonycha lutea, assembly GCA_958510855.1. NCBI lineage: Eukaryota > Metazoa > Arthropoda > Insecta > Coleoptera > Cantharidae > Rhagonycha > Rhagonycha lutea. Next base: position 11,008,385 of record OY294040.1, on the reverse strand, counting down.
GCTGCAATGTGTTGCTCAATTGCTTTTCTATATAATCCATTGAACATTTCCAATAAAAATTGCAATGATTTGTAAATTTAGGAGCATTATATAAGTTGTCAATGATGAGAACTTAATTTGGAACTGACTGTATTTATTAAACAGCCTATAACACTACAAAAAAGTTTAACTTTACGTACAGTCAACTGAAAGAACAAAGGGAAGTAACAAATTAGGAAATAATACAAAAAATTACATACTAGATTGCAATTTATTGCTTTGACTTTTATTTTTAAGTCATTTTTGGAACAGTTTCATTATAAATAAGAATCGGATTTATAGGCATTTATTGAAATCCTTTACTTGATAAATAATTAACAGTGGTTTATTATTTGCTTGATAAATTAACATAGGTTTTTAGACTCTTCTTTTTTTCTAGTTTTGAGTATAATGATAGCAGGTACGTGCCCAGCCAACTTTTTTGAGGGGGGAATTTGCCAACTTAATTAATTAAAAATTTCCTACTTTTTGTAATTGTCTATTTTTCCTATTGTCGGTTTAGCGGATTTTGCCAAGTTGACCAAATTTTGAGCGATTTTGCCAACTTTTTTCCAACTTTCTGAAATATTGGGGGGAGGCTCCCCCCGTGAGCACGTCCCTGAATGATAGTAGTCACTTGCAAAGTCATGCGAAACCTTTAAAAGCCAAAAGATGCAAAATGATCGACACTAAATTTTGTATAACTACCTATAGATCCGATCCCTACTTATAAATAAGTAAATCTGATATTAAGTTAAATTCAATTGCATGCTTTCAAGTAGTATTAGAGAACTTCTTAGGTATTTATTTGATTGTAAACAATAAATTCTATTGTTATTGAGAATATTTTATTCCGAGTAGTTTGCACAATAACGATTTTAAAAGAAAATATTTAAAAGAAAAAGTTATATTCCATAGTATAATATAGTAGATATTCATTAGAGGGGTGCTTTAACTCGTTGATATATGAAATTTAATGCTACCCGGGCTGAATATCTCCAAAAATATAAATTTGGGAAAACCTTCAGATTCCTATATCAATTTAATCTAAATACTTCCGAACAGCCTACGAATTTTTCCATATTGAATAACACTTATAATTTTGGCACTACAATGGCATTGTTAGTTTTCTTGTATTGCAGTACTCCTCCAAAAAATCTTAAACATTAATTAGGTATTTCTTACCACCTGTAGTAATGCGTATTTGGTGAACATTGCATAGATTTTGCATTCATAAATTAGAATCAAATAATAGATAACAAAAAATTTAAATAACCAAAAACTTCCAAAATTATTACAGCATAGAATACCACAGGGTGTAAACCATCAAAGCTGGCCGTACGCTGTGTGTATTCCTCCTGCTGCCCTCTGGTTGCTCAATAAAGAAAATGAATTGGGACTCTTTTACTCGTAGTAATAAGAACTGTAAGGATTTTTGAGGGAAGTTTAAATTTAAACTTTATTTAAGAGGTCCGTGGTGTATTGGTGTGTATGCTAATTACATAAGGCATATAGATAAATAAGAGACGGTCGGAGCATAGTGGTCACGCGAGTTGACTATGAACGCTAAATGCCCGGTTCGAATCCGGGTGAAGTAAGAAAAAGGCGATGGGCTAGCTCCTCATCACCTGTAAATAAAACTAAAAAGCTTTAAACCATGACCAAGCCTCGCAAGAGACTTGGGAAATGGGAACGGATAAACAGTTACTAATTGTAGGCTTGATGTATTGTGAGGTGTTTATTTACCTTGCAATGCAAAAAGCAGTCCGAAATATAAAAAAAATATAGATAAATAATAATAATTAATAGATAAATAGGTCCCTTTCTTTTCTATTACGGCCACTCCTAACGCTTCGATCGGTTTTCGTATACCCTCTCCACCCACGTAGAGTGGGTTAAAGAAACTGCACTGAAGGAGAATTTTTTTTAATTTTCAATGTAAACCATCTAAAATTAATACCATACCACATACATACATACCAGTACCAGGACGTAATCCAGATTACGACGAATGACAAATGCTTATTCAAATTTGGTTTACCAAATTTTGTGTAGTTTACCTATGTGCAACCAACGGTTCACCTTCTCGAAACAAAATTCGATTTTGTTGAGAGCATAAGTTTTCTTCCTTTTATTTTCGTGAGTATAATTCCAACAAACTTGATACAAAATTTTCATATCCTCAAATTTTCTCTCGTGTATTAAATAATTTACTTGTAATTTCATCTGCTTCAAATTTTTAGGTAATTGAATGTGAAACACATCGTAATATGATTTCGTGGTATCAAATTTCCAAATTTTATATTGGCTGGACCGGTTGTAGTGAAATTAAAACAGGGCTCAACCATTCCAAACATTCAAAAATGTCCACGTATCTTCTAGACTTCAAATTTACTTATTAAAAGTTCCAGGAATGTAAATAACAATTTACTCGATAGTTTGAACACTTTTTATACATTAATTTAATTACACCTCGATAATTCCACACATTTGGATACTTGGGTTAAAGAAATCTGGATGGGGATTACACGCGTCCACTCGGCTTCACATCCAGAAAGGAAGAGAGCTCTCTTTTTGGTCCCATTTTCACCACAACAAATAACGAAAAATTTTCAAAATTTTACAAAGTACGTTTAAAATTTGTGCACTATTCCATTCATTACCACTTGAATTTATTACAATATACCAACTTCTAAAGTCAAATGTCAAATTCACAAGACTCAAATTTAAAACTACAATCCTGTGGCTTTTGATTATTCAAAATTATGGTGCAGTGAACACGAACATGAATAACGATGAAACAAACAACCCAAAATTTATCTTTCTACTTATAAAACTAAAAATTAAATATATTCAAACTTTCAGGAAATGGTATCCAAAATGTTTATTTTGCACATCGGATTTGAAGGACGACAATATACTATGCAGGTAGTATTATAAGAACATAATATCATATATTATAGCAACCTATTTCGCATAACATATGTTACGCACAAGTGTCCCAGATTATTAAGTCGTTTCTGAAGTCTGCCGCCATGATTTAAACCAAATGTTAACTTTAAAAACATAATAGTGGTGTACTTAAAAAAAGGTTAATAATAAATTTAGTGCCGTTTAAATTATTTCTGACATATAAATTCTACCTTAAACTCTCAACCCGCTCCTCGTAATGTGGCTAATTGACACCAAACTATCTACAGTAGAATCCGAATACTACGACTTCGTTTATAACGACCTACCGTTTTTAACGACGTAAGCGCAACCTCAAGTTTGGTTTTCATATAATTTAATTTAATATAATTTCAAACCGTTTTGTGCGTCGTCGTCCGGTTAGTACGACGTAATATCGCCAGTCTCTTGACCGTCGCTATAACCGGATTCTACTGTAATTAATAAACCTCTACAACTGCATTTATCGTTATTATTTTTTAAATAGTAAAAATTCATATTATTATGTTTTTAGGAAAATAGTTTGAATTGCAAAGTTAGCAACTTAGCGGTAATATATTATACGTCTATAAAAACTAGCTGCTGGTCATGCTAAAAGTTTTATAAAGACTACTAAATTATTTACCAAATTATGAAAGCTCAATTGTTTGACTTTGGAATTAGGTAAATATGCTATATAATTCGGAGTTATAATATAAGCCTTATACGTATCGTGTAAAACTGAACATTTGTATCTTTTGGTTCATGAGCTAAGCTTACACACAACCCATATAGAGTGAATCTCTCCTACCAATTTGAACATTTAATAAATACTGTAGCTCAATACGATTAGTTTATTTGCATTACTAGGTATACTTGCCAATCGAGTTTCTAATTTGATATTATTTGATTATTCTGTGATAGGGGTATATTTTATTATGATGTTGACAGTGACGTCCAATACCACATGGTTTCCCTTTCGCTACAGCTTAGGTGAGCTTGTGAAATCTATTATTATGTACGTAAATTTTATTAGTGTTATGTATTAATGATATTAATTTTAAGCACCAAATTTGAATTGCTATGCAATGTTGTTACCCAAAAATAATCTTCTCTTCGTATAGGTGCAATTCCTTGTATGCGGCCTTATTCCTAGGTTTACCAATGTGATTGCAGTGGCTTCGTTTACTGTATTGTACCATAAATGAACCAAAACAGAACTTTCTTCATCTGTAGAAAACCGACTTTTCACTTTGAAGTTTTAAATCTTAATACAAAATATTTTCAAAAAAAGTTTTCCATGAATTTGAGACAATAGGTATAAAAGATTGGATAGAATAGCCGACTTGAAATCATAACTAGTTATAGAAATATTATCTTGCATATTTGAGCGAGCTAAAAATATATTAAAAATGAAGTGTATCGAAGTGCCTCTGACAATGAAATGATAATAAATACTGTTTCCAGTTTTGGATGAAAAAAAAATGTTTTCAATTTTCTCACAGTTGATTATACCTATTACAGCTTTTAGTGATAATTATGAAATAATGCTGTACATGTTATAAAATTTGACAATAATTTTATGTTTTAAATTATACCCGAAAGGAAAACATAAACAGAAATTAACATTTGTATTATAATCCTTATCATACAATAACATTTCGTTTTAGACCAAGATTAACGTCATAAATATCTTGATTAAAGTTTATATTAATCGCTTTAGCTTAGAGAAGTTGTTTATACAAATTTACTTAATGTAAATATTTTTTAATTGTAAATGCTTAAAATATAAAGTAGATTTTCGAAATTACTTCATTATTTTTTAGACTTGAATTTTGTTTACCCACTCGTATTTTCTAGTAAATTTTCAATTAAAAACATATTTCAAATCAGCAATCAATACGAGTAATGGTATTTCTATTAATAGCTGACCTGCCAATTTACCGTATAAAATAAAAAAGTTGACATTAAAATGCGACGATTATTCCAATAAATGTGAAATGTGAAAGCTTCACATTTTTAATTTTATTTTATAAATTACTGTTTGGGGTGAAATTTTAAAACATTTCAATTTCATAACATCTTTTGACCATGCTTATAACATTTTTATAATAAGTTATTATCAATGGCCCGTTTCATTCAACGATAACAAACACTTTTACATTGTATTATTACTTAGACTAAGCACATAATTATTATCATAAATTATTGAAAGGCTATTATTTAGTACCTAATAGTTTTAAAGTAAAGCTGTAATAAACAATATAAATTCAGAACAAATTTATTTAATAACTTAAGTAGTAGTGCACAAATCAATATTAGTTTTGTTGAAATTTACACTTAATGTATTTAGATCAATCACATTTGAGTATTTTTACCCGGCCACTAAAAGCCAGAGGGTATTGGTTTAACAAATTTGTATATTTCTTACTTTTTATCTTTCAAGAGACTGATAATACTGAACCGATCTTGAGAATTTTCACTGATTGGTAGATTTCTATTCATGAGTAACACAAATCTGTATAATATTACGCTACTGCGAAGCGAGTGAATGGACTAGCGAGAATATCACAGAAATATTGAACCGATTTTGACCGAAATATCACTGATTCGTAGCCGTTTTTTCTATAAGTAGCATAACCTAATATACAAAATTCAATACAAGGGGTTTGGTGGAACATACTTTCAAATTAATTAAAATAAAAATGTATACTATTGCAGACTACTTGCGATAATTGCCTTGTTAACTACTGTAAAGCAGCATTCACAATGACGTGGGGTCTTGCCTTACTTCGGTAGAAAGCTTTCGAGAACCAATCAAAATGAACAATTTTTTAATCATAGAAAAGGATAGAAGAAAATATTTTAATCTAATTGGCGCTTGCCAGCTTTCTAACGTGGCAAGGCAAGACCCCACTTCATTGTGAACGCCGCTTTAGTCTACGTGCAGAGTTCACGCTGATGGTATGTCTATCTTCTGACCTTATGTTAGGTCTGAAAACTATTTAATTAGTAATTTTACGGTCAATGCCATTGTAGTATATTGTCAATACCAATTATAAATACTCAAATCCTCATGATTCACCTTAATCCTTCGAATTTAACTTGCTACCCAAATTAATAAAATACAGACTTTGAAGTGTACTCTATTAATTATTCGTTAGAAGATTGCACCATGTCATTGTCAAATGGTCAAACTTAGACGTTTAATAATTCATCGCATCGTCACTCGTTTTACATCTGTATCATCGTCTACCTAAAACTTGACTACCCCTAAGCCCTTACACTATTACTCACTTACACACAACTACTGTTCGTCGGCCTAAAATGAAAACTGCATAAGTCCAAAATCAACCATTTTACAAGAGAAGCAATAAACTGATTTATCAGTGAAAACAATTTTAGTAAATAAAAAATTATTTGGTGGGTTTTATTGATTTAATTAAAAGTATATACTGAGGTTTTTAGAAATTATACCAATTATATCAAAGGTTTATAATTTTGCAATTAAACTTATGCAATATTCATGTAAATGTTAAATTACATAATTACATAATCAAAGTCATAATTACATTTTTACCGACTTCTAGTGAAAATTTTCAAAAATTGAAAATATTTCTATAAAGCTTTGATCGCTGTCTATCAGATTCCGCTAAAATCCCAAATTCGGTAAATATGGACTTATGCATTTTTCATTTTAGGCCGACGTGTTGCATTCGCCCGTCTTCCTTCTGCCGAAGTAAGCAATCGCCTTCTGGCAACTTATCTACATACTACGATTACCCTTTTCACCCCACAGTTTATTACATTTTATTTTTTATTGACTTAACTGCAAATCAAACACAAATTATTTTGAAATTCTTGTAGCTGTAATGATTTTCAGTAACACTAGTTTTAGAGTGTTACTTCCTACAATTTCGCTATCAATAATTTTAAAATCGATTCTCAGAAAATCACGATTCGCTTATTATGTCTGACAAATCCATTTTCATACAATAAATGAATGTTCCGTATCACTTTTAAGTAGATTTTACTCAAATTTAAAAACATTATGACTAACATTAACAAACTATCGCAAACTATTTTAATATCATGTTTCATTTAGATACAGTTGCAAATTGTATTTTGATTTATAAAAATTGTAAATTTTATGGTCATCTGCTGCAGGCATAAAATGCGATTTTCTATATGATTCTATTTCGTGTCGGATTTGATTTTCTATGGTAATTTATCTTCTGGATTGTGTAATTCTTTATTGACTGGAACAAATTTCTGGAAATCAAAAAAAATCTTAATAGAAGATTATGTATGAAATTTTCCATTGAACACATTGAATAATAAAAAAAAGGAAATAAATATATTCAATATAATAAAAATAAACCTTTAACTTTTAAAAATATTAACAAAAAATTATTAAAATTTCCAGAGATCCACATTAAACCACAATTCGCAGAGTGTGGCTCACCATGGTAATTGGGAAAGTGTGGTCTTGAATTCTAAAAAAAATGTAGTCTTAGGTAACTTCTCTAAATAAAACGCTGGTATATAAAAAAAAACAGGTTTAATTACAGATAAAAAATAACCGAGAGTAATTATGCATAATTCAAATAATCACAATGCATACATTGATGTGCAAGCAATACCCACAGTTGTTTAAATAATTGTTACACTGTCAAAAAGTTTTCAAACAATATGAAACAAGTGAACGATAACCACAAATTGATTATCACAAATTTAAAGCAAAAGTACGAATAAATGCGTAAATAACACGAATTGGAAAAATAAAATTTTACTTGCATTGAGCTCTAATAAGTTTACAAAATTTAAGATGACAAACGATCCTTTCCAATCGAAGGTTGAAGTGCGGCTTGTAAGGTGAAGCCTTGAAGATGAATCTGACCGATAGTAAACGCGAACGCACAGAGAGAACACTTCTCGTAGATGCTGCTGGAATCATGGAGAGAGCCGTTGTTGGTATGATGTAATACTGGATCACTCAAATGATTGAAAGAGTAGTACGCCGTTTCCAAAAAAAAAAAACCTAATTCAAATGTTATGTTGTTCTTATTGTTTGTTGGAAAACAAAAATACCAAATTAAACTGATGTAAAATATTGAGAATCAACAACGTGACGTTTCAAACGCTCACCCGGGCCAGACTGATTGCCTGGTTAGAGCAATACCGCATCCACACCAGCTTATTACCTTAGCAAAAATATTTGCTTAAAATTCAAACAACAATGCATTCAAGGTGAAATTCAAATACAGAGCCGGTATAAGGAAGCGACCAAACAACAAATAAAAAAATTTGTTATGGTGTTGTGTTGTATCCCTTTTAGGATACCGTAATCTAAGTGCTGCATATAATTTCTTGGTTCAAAAGGTGATCACTGATCACTCATCACCTAGTGATAATAATCCAGGTTCTCACCGTTTTCTAGAGTGCGACCTTCACTGCGCTTGTGCCATTTATTGATTGCAAATCAGCCAATTTTATTTCCGTTTGGTCGACGCTTGGTTGTCTTTTGGTGGAGGCTTTTTGGAAATAATTTTTTACGCCGCTTTCGTTATTCACGTTGAAGCATTGACAATATATCTCAATTCTGAGAGCAGCGTTCATCATTTTTTGCGTGCTTAAACCAAATGATTTCTGGAGGTAAGCCTTTATTATTATTGGTGGTTATTGGCGTGTTTTGGCTACAATTGTTCGTTGTAAAGTTTAAATTTTGACAAATCAGAGCATCAGTACTGCAAGGCACTGTGTATCTGATGATGTGAATACCTTATTAAAGCAGAAATCTGGAATGGAGCTATATATCTACAGGTCATAGGTTCGAATTCCAATTGCTCCCAAATTTATCTGTACCGTGTTTAGGATTACACGTTAAACTATCATCCTACTATGACGTTTAGTTAGCAAAAGTAAAACTGCTGACTTGTAATTCGGTGTTGGCCTTCATGGCTTTGGCGGGTTTATCCCGTGTTTTAGTATTAGAAGAATCGTCGTTAGATGTCGTGCCCATTTGAAGAGTCGCCGTTGGATGTCAGCAAAATATTGAAAAATATTAATTTGTATAATTTATTGTAATGTTGTTGTAAAACTGTAATATTTGATTAGTTGTAAAAAGGATATTTCCGTTTAAATAAATATACCAAGGGCGTTAGTATTATTATACTTCACGTTGAAGTACAAATTATGTGTTGTGAGTTTATGTATGATAAATTACATACAACCAATGCTAAAATACAAAAAATGTTTTATATTGTAGTGATATTTCCTTGTTTAAGAGATCCAGATGGATTGGTAGACAGATAATTGGTGAATTTATGATTTAAGTTCAGTAGTCAGTCGATACGACTAATAAAAAATAAGATTTGCATCAAAAACAAAAACTATCCCATGTAACGATTAATTACACATGAGACACAATTTGAGTTTGTTTATGAGATACAAAAGTTTTGTAACACCCTGTGAGTGCTTTTTAAATTTGATAACGGCCGCGATTTTCTGCAAAACAAAAGGTGAAAGTGTTAATATCAGTTTGGTGCGCGAGCAATTAACAACGTTGCGTTACCTGCTGGAAAGACCATTTTGGTTGCCAGCAACAAGATCCCCACCACAAAAGCAATCAAATTTTGGAAAAGGAACGAGAAACACGGCAGTTCACGGGTGAAGCTCAAGTAGACAGCAGTTCCCGGGTGAAGCTCAAGTAGAAAGGAGTTCTTGGGGAGACGTCGATTGAGAAAGCGTAAATTTCTCGATAAAATCCCAATTAAGGAACTCAATTGCGATTCTTTGGTATAAAAAGACCAAAGCATTAATTTACTTAATTAAACAGAAGTAAATAAATTTACGGAATCCGAGTATTTGATGAAAGTTGTGTATTGCGTGCGTAATTGGATATTCGTGAATTGAATATCTGAAATAAAAGCAGATTACAGATATTTGTACAATCGGTACGATTTGGAGGTTGTGTTCACACGTGGTGGACAGGTTAAGATTGGAAAATTAGTTGATTACTTACCGAAGTGTAACTAAACACGAAGATTATTCAACCAACAGTTTTTCAAAAGTTGGTTAACAAAATTCAAGGATTGAAGCAGCACTTTTAATCACCAAATTTGGAACGTATTCACTGATCACCGGTAGCTGTGAAGACGTTAATGGCTTCCAACAGAATGGGCAACCTGATGTTTACCAACTGTTTTATGGGAACACACCAGATCAAGTGAAAAGTAACAAGGTACAAGATTTGTTTTATTTTTAATTAATCTAAATTATGAATCAATGAATTGTGTTGATTTTAGATTAATTAAAGGACTTTATTGATTTTTATGATTATAATTTGTTTACATGATTACACCAAATAATGAAATATCCAAATTTAGCTCCTAAATACAAGGATTTAAATGTAATTTGGATGCTTTAATTATTGCACAAAAATAACACATTGGTTTTAGACAAAATTGTTGTCCAAGTTAATTTGATGCAAATTTTTATTAATTCTTTATGCTACTTAATAAATTATGTCTACAACAAATTGCCCTCTTATTTAGTCTACTGAATCCACTGACTCTGAGGAAGAGAAAAACTCTACTCCGATAATACACTAGCTTTATAGGGGCCTTTGTGGGGTGATTATTCAATAAGGGATGAATATCATTGCAATATAGTACCTATTATTATGTAGTGTTGTATAATTTTTATAAAGTTATGTCGTAATTATTATGCTAATGTTGACTTTGGTTTCCACGTTTAAAAATTTATATTTTGTAGTTTTATTATGTTGAATATGAAAAATTAATTATCTGATATGAAACAGTTTAAATATGGGAGAGATTATGTTGAAAAATAGCCGAATGAACTATTGTTCTATTTATACAACAAATAGAAAAAGGTACTTTAGAAGAATCCCTCGTATATACTAGATAATAACAATTTTACATTTATACAATAAAATAAAAGCATTAAAGAATGATATCTGATGCACTGTGCAATATAAAATGTGCAAATACAGTAAAGTTAATTTATTGCATTTACAAAAAAATATAATTTACAATAAAACAAAAAAGTTACGAGAATTCTACATCTTTGTTGTAGTGAGATCCGCATTTCATTTTAGTTCAAATCACGTAGAAACTCTTCACAAACTTCATGTGGTTCAAAAAGTTTCTGAGCGCAAATATGTCCAAACACGTCTTTGTGCCGGACAATTCCTTGTCCCACTCTTTTACAATTCGAACACCAATTCGGTAAAATCCTTTCAACTTTGAAAACCTGCGGAAGAAGTGCTGAATGGTGCATAGAACTGTTGAGAGTCTACACCGTGACCGGAATTTAAACAACCGCAATTCAAGCCAGCGCACAGTACAAACACAGGACAGCAATAACACGGTGGTCAACCGAAATGAGCTACTTGCTTGAAATCGCTCGTCCCGAATAATATCCTTGTCGGGAAATACCCACAAAAGATATAAAATATGTAACCGGTATAGAATACTAATGTTTTTGCTACCAAATATCTTAAGAAAACAACTTCTCCTGTGGGAACCTTATCTTTTTGCAATGTCGACCATACGCACAAAAAGATTGGCTTGGAAAATTTAAAAAATTTTATTTGCTACATGCTTTATATTAGCCTTAAATATAAGGAAATTTCATTTACATAAAGCTTGATTTCCAACAGTTATAATTTTTATTGAAATTAAACGTTTTCACATAAAATATTATCTCAAATTTAAAAGTAAAAAGTTAAAAGCTTCAGAAACACAGCGAATTGATAAAAAACCGATAAGGAAGTCCTAAATCAGGTTAGCAATTAGAGGCGGATAATTGAACCGATAAACTCGATCAAGCTAACTTGATAGTAGCGCATCACTTCATGTGCAATTCACCGAAAACTTGGCTGTTATTTCACTCAGAAGTTCTTTTGATTTTGTTTCAAGAAATACTTCAATTCGATACATTTCAAACATATCAAATAGATTTTTGCTGAAAAATTTATTAACTTCAAATCCCATTTTTACATGATTACGTAGTTCCATCTAAACGAGAAATTCTCCAAGAAAACTTATTTCCACAATACAATCAATGCGCTGATCAAGATAAGTACAGCTTAAGTTATTTTATGCCTATTTAAACTTACTTTGACCAAAAAAAAATTTTAAAGTTTATTTCTATGATCCATTATAAACTACATTTTCGAAGTTTAATTTGGTTTTATTAAAAAGAACAAATTTTAGAAATGAATCGCATCGGTTGCTTTTCATAAATTTTTTTTTATCAATTTGTATTTAAAATTGTTTTCTTCGATTACAATTAACAAAATTTGCTGCTACAAATGAATACAAGAATTTAAGAACATTTCTTTTTCAAATAAACAATGAATATGGTACTGATATCCCCCACGGTACTTTTATTACCTTTTCTCTCTTGCACCGGATTTTCCAAACGACCTGCTGCGCTACTAAATTATTTTCAATGAATAAATGAAAATCTGGGGCGCAAAATGATATTGCACATTATAAACAGTCTTTGATGTTTTTATCAAACTAATATTGCACCTGTTCAATTTCAATTAGTGTAGCTGTATGTACAGATGTGGAAACTGCAGCTTCATTCCATGTTAAAAATATTCAAAATTTATTATCTTAAAAATTTTAATATAATTTTTTGATAAAATTTTACTCCATTCATTTTGATGGATACTTTTTTTATTCAATCAAATTTGTCAAATATAAATTCTTATCATAAATTTGACACGTGCAGGTTTCAAATAATGAATATAAGGGTCGTACACACCCTCCTAGAATGATTCAAAATAATTGTGTTTTATACAAATGGTTATTGTTAACTGAATTGGCTTTTGATTTTATTAGCCTTATGATTAAGTTCCTATTCAAAAATACATATTGTTGTTTTGCATTTAGTTAACTTCCAGCAAATAATGTTTTAGCTAAATTATAGCACAAACTTCTACCAATTTTATCTTAAAATGAGCAGATAAAAACTGGTTTGAGTTGCAGAAAAATATATTTATCTTGTGCAGCGCTAAAACCCTGATTGATCTTTGCTGGACCAGAGAGCTATAGATAGTGGAAATGACGCACATGAATGGATTAACGAAATTATACCTGGTTTAACAATCCACTGAATTAACAATGGATTAACACAATGGATTCGGCCAGTAAGTCATGGAAATAAAGCGCATGAATTGATTAACATGATTTTCACTGGTATCTGATAGACTAATCAAGTGAATTAGAAATAAATTAGCTAGATTCCCGGTGATCTAGTAGATCGGTGGGAATCTCATGAACGCCACCCCTGGGGCCTAAAATCATACCTAAGCTTGAGAAATTCCTTTGTGCAAATGAATAGATTTATTTAAATAAAACAAAAAGCTCCTGATTCTGCATGTATTTAAGTATAGATAAAACTTTTTTTTTGTTTATAATTGGTGCAAGTGGCGGCTTACGGGTAGATACACTTCCGCAATCGACTTTTTTTAGGCAGGACATTTTATGTGCACAGTTTTTCAGAGATGGTTCACGCTAGGACAATGAGTGCAAAAATTTGATGTTTATTACCAGTTTTTAGTTTCCATTTCCATTGTTGTTTCACTAATATTATTTTCCAATTCTATTTCCGTTTTCTCATTTTTAAATTATATTCTCTATTGCTTAATACATCAGAAGAAGTTTTCCGATTTAAAATTTCATTTGAATCCAATGAAATCTGCTTCATGTATATCAAAATCAATCAACTTTAATGTTTGTAAAATTTCTATTATACAAACTATGGTTATTCCGGGTTATTCTTAATTCACAGAGGTTACAAATATTATTATGGATATCTCTAATATTTTCTTAAATGTAAATTTATTGTAGGAAATACTGTATCTTTTATACAATTCAGTGTTCTATTGAATACACAATAATATACAGAATATTAGTCGAACTTATGTGTTTCAAAATTTAGTATGAGGAAAACATACAAATTTAGTTTAGAGAATAATATTTGTATCTATCAATAAGTTTTTACATTGTTTTCTATATTTTCTTACAATAATACAAAAAATAACCAGTTTAAAACTCTTTCGCGTGCAATATACCATGGGATTTTAGTTTTTCCAATTTATTTATTTATATTTTCAGAATGCATCAAGTTTAGATTTTTAATATTTGATAAAAACTCAAAATTGTAGTGTTGGTATAATGTTTTATTCAGAATAAACTAAAAAAGAACGAAACAAGTTGTAAAAGAAGTTTTAAGAACAACACCTAGGGGAAAGCTCAGTGTAAACAAGTTTTATTTGTGAGCTGAAAAATTCTCAATGGATTAAATTGATTTCTGAATAATGTACGCTCCTACTAAAATTATTAAAATTTTCAAATACATAATTATATTGAACATCAAAGTGGAAACCCCTTGACAATTTTATTTACAAAAGTTAACCAAGTTGAAGTCACTTTAAGAGTTTGAGGCGGGATAATTGGGAGTTTGTTTAAGACGTTAGTGAAGATAAACACAAGACTAGCCAACTGTTGGAAGCTCGTTATCAAATTATTCAGCGGTTAATGTAATGAAATCACGAGTTTCTAAGTAACAACAATAACACGATGGAAAGCGAAAAAGCGTTACCGCAACTTCAATTTGTTTTACTTAGACGTCTCAAATTTAGTTTCAAACTGCATGTACAAACTTGCCTACTACATAGGTATGTATATTATATAGCCAACGTTGCGCCACATACATTTTATCATCCACAATGTTATTGAATTAAGTATTAAATACTATTACCAACTCCAAAGGTACTAATATTATTGCATTATACACTTAAACAACCAACTTTAGTCTCCAGCTTAAAGTAAAACAACCTAACTAATAGAAAAATCGATAAAAACTATTTAAATTAGCATCAACGTTAAATTGGAAACTTATTTCTCACTTTTTGGTAAAAGGAAATTATTACAAGAGCAGGAAAATGTCGTTAAAATGCAAAAGAAATGAGTCATATGTTTATGTCAGCGATTCATCATAGTACTAAAGCTTCTAATTCTCTTTGATTTATAGGAAAAGAACTCGCCCAATTTCCTGTTCCTTTTTAAATTTCCTTCGCCTTCTTATATGGTTTTGAATATTCGAGCTCCAATTTGACACAAATAACTTAAATTTTCTCGAGTTCTTTGTATAAATAATTACTTTTCATTACGTTACAGTTGAACTATTTTATTCCGTCACAAACTATTTTGTATAATTTTTGTATTTTAAACTAAATTTTCTACAAAAGCATTTTATGTAATCACAAAAGACAGTTAATTAAATAGCAAATAATTTAATGACTCTTTGTTTCATTCCTTAGTATCAAAAGTTGTTTAGAATAACACAACCGTTGCATCCAATTTTTTATTACGTAGATTCTCTGGGTTAGTTGGTTGACTAAATTACCCCTGCTTTACTGTAAAAAATAGTAGTTAAACCCATAAGTAATCTAAGTTAGTGCTAATCCGAAGATGTCTGATAAAGCTATTCGAATACAACTGACCTCAGAAGATAACGGACAAAAAGGTTAACAGTTAGTTCATGAAGCTCATCTATATGGGTACTTTTATTTTTAATTCGTTAATTTGGCTAAAAAAGTTTTATTGTATTTATATTTTCTACTAAAACTATGTTATGTAGCTTTATTAGGTATGTACTGTTATACTATTACACATGGAAGACCACGCAAAACCGAAATAAAAGATATTATAGTTATTAATAAAAATTCAACTCAATTTAGAAGATTATTACATTAAAATCAAGCGCTTAATCTATGGACGAACGTCAAATATCGATTATTTTAGGTAAAAGTCGATTTTTAAGTTTCAATTTTTTACGCAAATTTAGTTTTTGTTGGCTACAACCACTTCATTCTATCATAGATATGTGTAATTTAGACGACTATTTGCTGCAGCACACCTTTCAACAAAAGTATACAAAAGGGGTGAGTTCAATTTTTATTTTTATGATTAATTTTTTATTTGTTCTAAGCCTGACGGGTACCGAAGATAAGTTCAGTTAGCTACCGCACAATAAGAAAAGTGCTATTAGCAGAATTCAAGAGCTTCTATTTGTATACGGTACTGATGATGCCTAATGAATCTGTAACATGTGTCTGCCGTTCATCTATGATTGTAAAAATTATCCACTACAATAAATAGAATAATTTATGAGTGTTACCACCACCTTTAAACTTATGTCACGAAGTCATCTGACATGACATTATTATTAGGTTGTTATACCAAAATATAATAGCTACATTATTATATGTAGTATATACAATTTCAGTTCATTCTCTATTTGTTTTGATAAAGAAACGGTAAATACAAGAGACAATCGTTTCCTTAGAGATATCTCATTTTCTTGTAAAAGTTATTCGTACGTAAAGTGGCCCGTAACATTTGCGTTTTTAAAAATCAGATTTATTTTATACTTCACAATTTAAAATGTAGGAGACATTTTGTACGGATGCAGAGTAGAGAAGATTGAAATAACGAGTTAGTGAAGTGTTTCGTGTGCAATTTCTATGTCTTTTGACGTAATAATTCAGTAACTAATTTGGTTAATTACGGTCCAGAGCACATACGATCTGCTGTCAAGTTAATGCAATTACTACCGACGATCCGTTTTATTTGTGATCTATATATATATCTACATGCTAGCGAATAAATTGATGTTTCAAATTGTGCAATTTCTCTTCCAAAAATTCGTTTATATGTTAACTATTTCATTATAAATTTAAATTTCAATGTATAATATTTAAATAAATATTACATGGCTCATATGAGTAATATGTAGGTAAGATACCAATATTAATTTAAATTTATATCTTTACAAGAATGGTATCAAGTGGAAGTATTCACACGCGAATACTCAGTGTAATGTTCTGACAGGTCATCATACTTCAGTATTGCAACCCTCTCCGTACTGTCATGTTTTGTGAAACACTCAAAGTGACACGTGATTTGTCGTAAGCCTCCGGACACCAACAGTGTTGTGTTTATGACGGAATAATGTAATTTCAACATGTTCTTTTGTTCTATTTAATCAAGTAAGAACATTTTTAATAATTGTAAAATTCTGTCAAACCCAATGGCAAGTGTGTTTGATATTGACATGGAAATCAACATTTGATTTCATATCCCACTCAATTTAACAATTAACTTTTTTTTATTATCTAATATCTTCAAAACAAGATACAATTAATATTATTAGTAAATTCAGCTCAGTAATCTGAAATCTTATATTCAAATTCTATTGAAAATACTACCGCAATACTGTAATTAGTCATCCGCTTAGTATTTTCAGTGCTTCGTCTTCTTATTGCGGTAATAGGGTAACAAACTTCCAAAAGGGCATTTGCAAATACAAATGAAACATAAAATATGTTTTTAAAAATAACTAGAATGATATGAATTATTTTAAATAAATCACAATTTATCAGAAATTAAATAAATAATGCATTATATAAACAATGACATATGAAGGGTCCACTGGAAAAACGATGAGGGTCACATTTTTAAAAAGTCGAGTAAAACGAGGTTTAAAGTTTCACAACTGGTCATAACGCGTAACGTTACATTGTGCTGCCTATTTTCAACCGCAGTTTTTAGTGGAATTTCATTGTTTGTTTCCTGTGAGGATTGGTATGTTCATAGCTTATGTTACAAGCTAACAAGGAGAGATCGCCTACTCGGCATCACCGATTTCGTCCAAATTCAGCGTATATGTAGGGCTTGACTAGAACTGAAAGTGACCTAAGTGGAATCACCAGATGGCCAGGCGTTGTTAAAAAAAGGTTGTAATAAAAATGTAATCGAGAACCTGTGAATACATAAGCCGTTCTGGGTAAAATAATTTCCAAGTAGTAGTTGGTATAATGGTAGAGCGTTAGGACTTGTGATACGAGGGTGGGAGTTCGAGCCGCGTCCGTGGAAGTTTTTTTTTACGATTTTTAATACGATATTCAGGGGTTCGAAACCCTCGTGAGGAAATTTTTTTATTTTCAATTTTTGCGATACTTACGCCACAAATAAACAATACTCTATATATTGTAGGTACAATACTTATATTTTTACAAAAGACTTAGAACGTCATAGATACTTTATTTCTTATAAAGTTACAGTAATTTATTATCAAGTAATTATAATCTAACATAAAATACATAATAACACAAAACATTCATAATTACGTAAGAAATTAATACGAACATAAGTCTTTTGTAAAAATATAAGTATTGTACATACAATACATAGTGTATTGTTTATTTGTGGCGTAAGTATAGCAAAAATTGAAAATAAAAAAATTTCCTCACGAGGGTTTCGAACCCCTGAATATCGTATTAAAAATCGTAAAAAAAAACTTCCACGGACGCGGCTTGGAAATTATTTTACCCAGAACGGCTTATGTATTCACAGGTTCTCGATTACATTTTTATTACAACCTTTTTTTTAACAACGCCTGGCCATCTGGTGATTCCACTTAGGTCACTTTCAGTTTTAGTCAAGCCCTACATATACGCTGAATTTCGACGAAATCGGTGATGCCGAGTAGGCGATCTCTCCTTGTAAGAGATGCCCATAAAATATCGATTTTGAAAAAAATGGAGCCTCATCGTTTTTCCAGTGGACCCTTCATATGTTTTCTTCTTATGTGAGATCTTCGCATAGTTATAATGTAAACACTTATCCATATTGTAGTCGAAAACCGTTTCCAATAGTTAAATTTCCACTGACCGGATTATCCACTGACACTACCCAGTTTCCAATATCTTACAAAATTTTAAAACCCATTTTCTTTGTGTATTTTATTATTAAAAGATCAGATGACAATATATCAAAATAAAAAATTATTTACTTCATCATTTAATTTCCAATTAATTGTGATATAATAATGTTGATATAATAAATTATGTATTAGTTTTTATACTGTATTATAATTATCCGAAGAAGTCACATAGGAGCAAAACATATGTCATAGTTTACACTTTACATCATACAATATTTATTTTATTTCCGATAACTTGCAAAATAATTTATTTAATAAGATTATTATATTATACAGGGTGGACCATAAGTCCCTTAACATTCGAGAAGCCCGCTGTTTCCGAACGGGAGGGGGTATCGGGGTGGGGAGGGTATCAAACGCGAGATCGGCTAACAGGAATTTAGCCTGTAAAATTTCCATGACGTCATTCACCGGCCTTAAAAATAAACAAGCAGTATTAATCAAGAACTGTTTATTGTATTTTCAAGTGCACAAATGAGGGTTTCGTTTTTTGATTGAAAATTGAAATGTTTTACATTTCATTGCATATCTTTTCTTTTAATTCTTCTATAAGTCTCTGGGTTGCTGATGTAAACTTTACTTTTCAGGTATTCTCAAAAGAAAAAGTCCATTGGGGACAAATTCGGACTGCGGGGTGGCCAATTAATGTCACCTCTTTTGGATATCAGTTTTTGGTCAAAAATTTCACGAACTGCCGCTATTAGAGTCGTTGGAGGTGGATTTGGCCTTGCCAAGTCAAATATAAGCTTGAAAAAGTCCTGTCGTTACATTATGTGCTATTAGGGTTGATTGTAGCCTGAGAAGTTCTGTAGCGCTTGTGCAAGAAATTTCTATAACATTGCAATGTATCGCTCTGTGTTGACAGTAAGATGACGGCTTCTCTGATCTTCATAAAAATATGGACCAATGATTTCTCTCGCTGATAATGCCGCCCATATAATAACTTTCGGTGAGTGTAAGGGCTTTTGGTGCTTCAATTTAGTGTCATTCCAGTCTAGCTTTGGTCGCAGAATCGTTGTTTCGATAGTACTCGAGAATGTAAAGCCCACGTTGAGTTCGGGTGAATGATGTCATGGTACTAAATTCCTATTAGCCGATCTCGCGTTTGATACCTTCCCCACCCCGATATCCCCACCCGCGCGGAAGCAGTGGGCTTCTCAAATGTTAAGAGACTTATGGTCCACCCTGTATTATGATTGTAACACAAATTGCTCTAATTTAGGCAATGTTCCCAATAATTGATCTACGATGTAATCAACTCAAAAAATAAAAAATACAGATGAGTTGCCATCTGAAAACAATTCACCAAAATTACTAATTCGCGCATCCAGGAGACTGTCCAACGTAGACATAAAACGTCAATTATTAAATTATTAAGTAGTTAAATTATTTCAATTGGTTAGTTCCTAACTCGTGATAATAAATTAAATGGTATTTTTAAATAATTAAATTAAATTGTAGTATAGTTTTCCGCAATATGTCCACCCCACTTCCACTTCAGCTTAGAAATCATATATCTTACCCAGATATATGATTTACGATCTTTCAATTTTATGTACAGTATTATTCGCTCATGGGCTCGTTGTGTTCTTGCGAGTCTCTTTATGTGTTTTTTAGTGAAGGACCAAGTTTCGGCTCAGTATGTGAACACTGAAAGGATACATTGATTGTAGAGTTTGCTCTTCAGGGTGTTAGAAGTTTCTGATTGAAAAACATAGTGGAGCTTTCCGAAAGCGCTCCATGTCAAAGTTATTCTTCGGGAGATTTCGACTGTCATGTTGTCTTTGTCCATTGTAATTTTTTGTCCCAGATATAATATCTTTATCCATGACATCAAATGTCTTTGTCCATTCAGTAAAATATTGCAATCCCCTTCAGTATTGACATATAGCTCGTCGGGACGACAACAGATGGACGAGAGAGATTTTGGAGTGGAGACCAAGAGAGGCCTGGAGAAGTATCGCTAGACCAAATACTAGGTGGAAGGATGACATCCGGAAAATGGCTGTAGTACGTTGGATGACAGTAGCGTGGGACAGAAGAAGATGGAACGAAATGCGGAAGGCCTACATCCAGCAGTCGACTGATATAGGCAAATCGTGATCGTGATAGTTTTAAGCTTTCAAGTACTTGCGTACTCTTCATTAGAATAATACATAATCGATACATAATACATAATGTTTAAAACCTTTTAACTTAGTTAAATTATTTTATCAAATTTATAATTTAAAATAAATGCTAATGTCGCACCTATTCTGAAAATTTTGTTTCAAATTTAATAATTTATATCCTTACATTGCATTTTCATGGAAGGAAAACTATAAATCAAAATTTTTTATTCTTAATAAAAGTTTAGCACTTTCTGGATAACTAGCGGATGAGGTATCTGCGTTGTTGCCATAAAATTTACTAACAAGGGGACCTTGTCGACGACTTTTCCCCGATTGACACAATTTTTAACATACCTTTTAGGAAATAATTTTTTATACTTCAGGTTAAAATTTCAGGACCCGGATTTGAATAAATTTTGATTAAATCGATTTTAAAAATCCAATAAATTCGTATTATAAATTAGGTCTAATGCGAACTGCGTCCAAGATATTATCTAATTTAAAAAGGTTTGTTCAACTATTTAACCTCACTTTTTGTTACATAATTTTTAATAATAATTCTCGTAAAATCACGCAAATAACTAGTTAATATGTTACTTAGACATGTTACAATTACTGAGAATTAATTCATAGCATTTTCTGTACGTTTCATATGTACATTTACACAGTTTAATAGTTAACATAATGCTTTCGTGGGTATTCAAGATTGCGACAACTGCCAAAAGGAACATTGCAAGTTTTTTTTAATTTCTGAAAGATTTCAAACAACAAATTAGATTAAAGGAACTTCTCATATCAGAATTCACTGCAAACGTTGGATTTATAAAATATCAGATTAATGAAACTACTAAGAAAACAAATTCACAAGGGTGAAAAGCCGTGTAAGTTTAAATTTGAAAATCAATAAGAATTTAAGAATCCTTTATAAATAATTTAGATACTTCTTTTACAGGTAACTGGGGCACTTAGAAATTTGTAAAACCCATTAATAAAGGAGGTAGAAGAAGAAAAGCGATAATCGGAATCAACCGAAGGAATTTAATCGAAAGGAAATGAATTTTTTTTTAATTAAATATTGTAAATTATTAACTTTAGCCAATTCTTTAAACAAATAGAAGTATGTATATTATTATATAATTATATTTTACTTTTTTAATAAGAGTAACAATAATACCTAAAGGCATTTATTCTTATTTCACAAGGCTTTTCACCCTTGTGAATTTGTTTTCTTAGTAGTTTCATTAATCTGATATTTTATAAATCCAACGTTTGCAGTAAATTCTGATATGAGAAGTTCCTTTAATCTAATTTGTTGTTTGAAATCTTTCAGAAATTAAAACAAACTTGCAATGTTCCTTTTGGCAGTTGTCGCAATCTTGAATACCCACGAAAGCATTATGTTAACTATTAAACTGTATAAATGTACATATGAAACGTACAGAAAATGCTATGAATTAATTCTCAGTAATTGTAACATGTCTAAGTAACATATTAACTAGTTATTTGCGTGATTTTACGAGAATTATTATTAAAAATTATGTAACAAAAAGTGAGGTTAAATAGTTGAACAAACCTTTTTAAATTAGATAATATCTTGGACGCAGTTCGCATTAGACCTAATTTATAATACGAATTTATTGGATTTTTAAAATCGATTTAATCAAAATTTATTCAAATCCGGGTCCTGAAATTTTAACCTGAAGTATAAAAAATTATTTCCTAAAAGGTATGTTAAAAATTGTGCCAATCGGGGAAAAGTCGTCGACAAGGTCCCCTTGTAAGTAGTACTATTTGACAGTATAATATGAATACAATGTAAAGAATAGATTACGTATTTAATTTAGAAATTGTCTTTTACAAGACAAGGCAGGTGGCTTATGGAAGGAGCCAAAAACGAATTCCGTAACCTGTCGAGTCTAGCAAGATGGCCTTTTACATGTGAGAAATGATAGAAGTATTTCATTCGTTCACATAAAAATTCCTACAAAACAGTACCCAGAGGAATTTTGTCAAAAATCATCTGAAGCAAAAAAATTAAAACACTACTATATAAATATTACCATAATCGATTTGAAAATTATCGATTTTTAAGAAAATGTCTTCCATGTAGTGATTTGAATGACAAATTTGTTTATATTTACAAAACTTTTTTATTTACATAACTTTATTTTCTGGAATTTGGACTTTTGAAAATTTTTAGCAGAAATTTAAATTGAGAAATTGATTTCAAAAGATATCCTCCAAATACAATATCGAAAATGGCAGAGGTTTTACTAGTCGGATAAGGGAGTAATAAATTTTTTTAAATCATAAACATTTGTTGACTCGCGCGGTAACAAGAGGATGGTGAAAAGGTACCGTTAAAAGTACATGTTTCATAACTAAAAGATTGTCCACCAAAGGTAACTGCTACAAAGCTACATGCCCTTGTCTAATATGAGAGGCAATTTTGCTTCCAGTCATGTGATTTAGAAATTATTTGGATAAAAGTATTTAGAATTTATATTTTAATAATATTTTAGTTATCGATAATCGAATATCGGTAATTAAAAAACTATCGATTAATCGATATTTATCAGAATTTCGATACCCTATAGTAATCGATAGTTATCGATATATTATAGATAATAATAATTATCGTGAGCGTACTTATTACCTAATGTAAGATAATACAGGGTAACTTTAATTATTATCGCGTTTATACTTAGTATATTGTATATTTTTAAACTGTGAAAGAAAAACGACCTACATAAAAATACAAAATCCGACGGCGCAGTAAAATATTTATATGACAAAAGGCATATTAACACTGATGAAATGTGTTGTGGGTACTTTCTGGAATACCCAAAACACAAATCATGTTGTGGATTTTGTTAAGTTACTTATAAACGCGTTGCGGGTATTATGATTTTATTGAAATTATAATTTTTAACAATAATTAAAGCGCAAAATAGTATCAATAATAATTACGTCTTCAAATGTAAAAAACATTTTCTTTCAATTAATACTATTTTCGTTCCTGTCCGTCGCAATGAAAAGCAGGAATCCGAAAAGAACTAATTTATCATGTTTTGGTGTAAGTAGGGCCACCTGATGTAATTGAATAGTAAATTAAACTTTTGATTTTAATTTAAATAACGTTGAATTACAAGACATTTTCCTAAGTATTAAAAATAATAATCAGTTTTTGTTAAGATTTCTGTAATAATTATAATGGAGCAGTTAAATAACATGAAACAACGCACAGAATTTAAACATCTAGAAATCCTAATTTGAAGTACCTACCTAACAATTGTGACATATTGAATGGGTTAATTCATGAAAATCTTTATTTCGGTGACGAATAAATTTTCATTTACAATGCGAATGCTTTTACTTGCCGATTACTTATTGCTAAAAATCTGTATGTATTAATTAATCGAAAATTAATTTGGCGGCCTCATTAAAAATTCACAAGGGGCTACTTACAAATTTACAATTTTTTAGTAAATGATTTAATTAATAAACAAAGAGGGTTTTGTTTGTAAATCCTGTTATGTGGCTAGGAGTAGGTATCTCTAGAGATGTCGAATCCATTAGTGTAGTTTTCCAAGTTGAGGATGTAATACTGCTGCAACAGATTAGTATTACAGCTTCCTGCCGAGAACAGGACAAAGCACCCTCATAACGTTCAAAATGCTATTACCTGTTCGGCAATTCCCAAATTTCGACACAAATTACTTTAAAGAGAAAATTGAAAACAGCTGGATATTAAAAGCATAGGAAATTGTTACAAAAAAGAAAATTTGAGAGGGTGCATAACCTTTAAAAGAAAATATTCCCCTTAAAAGCTCAAGTATAAGCGCAATATTTATGCAAAAATTTAATAAATCCTCTAAACATCTGTACGTACATGTTATGAGATATACTAACAAATAGTCTCATATTTTCTTTGAGATTCCCAGAGCAATTGCCGAGATCCTCGAGTCCCTAACCGCTAAGCGGTAGTCTACCCCAATCTCTACTCACCCCATCTAACATTTCCCACCGTTGCAAGGGTAGCCAGCTGAGTGATTCACTTAACGAAATGGCCAGAGCCCGTCATGCACATATCTCTTTGCTTCATCCTTTAATCGCCTAACATCTCACAACTTCCCCCTATGTTTTCGACAATGTATTTTCAGTAACACCAGCAACAAAAAAATTTCAATCCATATCCGTCATATCTATTGAAATCGTTAGATTTGAAATTAAATTCACCAATTTAACCAAAGTTTATACTATCAATTTAAATTTAAATTGAGTTGATGTCAAAAGCAATCGTGAAATATGAAACTAAATTTATTTAGTCGAATATACTTTGTTCCAAGAGTTGAATTAATTTAAAATCATCAGAGTTATTTTAGTTTTGCCCAAAAATTGAAAAAAGGAATTATTTCATGCATTAATAACCTTCAATATTATTGTTATCACACCACCTGCTAATTTTAAATGATACTGGAATTGTTTTCAGTATCATTAAAAATTTCCATTTAAAATAATAAATTTTATTAACCCACCATCGAACATTCTAAAACAATTCTAATAAAATATGAAATAAAGCATTGGATTATTAGACTCAATTAAATGAGTAAAATAAATTAAATGAAACTTCCTAAATTAATTTTTCCCAACTGAAGACACGCCCGTTAAATTCTTTCCAGCAAACGAGTTGAAAACTCATAATTTATACCAAGTTGTCGGGATCTTGAATGTTTCTGAACATTAAATTATTGAAAATTGAAACTCGAAATTTTGTCAACGTGTTAACGTGGTTTCCTCGAGTTATAACGTAACTGCAGGCAACGCAAAAAAATTGCAAAATTTGCTTTAAAATGAAAAATCAAAGATACAAATAAAATGTTGTTATAGGATTATATACCATTGGTTAATAATAACTTTTTAATGGCTTTACGTAAGATTATATAACTTTCATTGGATAATAAAAAAAAATGTGAGATGTGATTTGATGTAAGTACGATTAAAAATCAATTACTGGAAGCGAGTTTTGGCTTGTGCCTATAAACCTATTACATTAAAATATATATTCAGGATTTTTTTCTGTCGCATATAAATAACATGATATCTGGAGACCTATACTGGAGGAGTTCGGAGCTTAGAATGCGATGTCTCTAATCTCCGGAAACTATCGAATCCTTCGAATTCCGATATCCTGATCCGTCCATAACTTGCAATATATTCACGACGTTTACAATTTAAAAGATTTTCCATTGATATGCGTACATAAATAATTTTTTATAATTTACTAAAATTTGAAACGGAATTTATAATATTATTCTATTTTATATTACACGAGGAACTAATGAAGCTTTTAAGTTCGCTTTCCTCTGTTTACCAATGTGAAATAATATGTATTTCAATATTTATACAATAAGAAGTACACTACTAATTACTGCAGTTTACTTCTACTACCGAAATGGGAAATTAGATATTTAAATTCAAAATAGTCTCCTAATTACACGTAGCTTAAATAATACTCTCGGTATAACAGATCAAATTTAATTAAGCATCAGATAACCATATTAATTTAAATAATTGAAACTAAATCTGTTCTAACTTCCAAATAATAATTGATTGCTTTTTAATGTTTGGGTGAGTAATTCATTTTTTAAATTCTCAATATTACAAATTAATTAATACATAAATAAAATTGTCCTGTCTAAGGATTTACAAAAATTTATATCTGTATTTTAAAATCACCAGATTTCATACTCAAAATTCACTGTTATCATTATTTGCAATAAACATCTATTGTCAGTGCGAAACAGTTTCAAACGATAGTTAAATCCACTACCAGAAATTATTTTAAAACAAATCAATTTGTTAAATTATACGGTAACGGACTATTATAAAAAAATAAATAATATTATTAAGTTCAATTTTTTTCATTTATTATGTTTCCTAATTTAATTTATGGAACATTATATACATCTCTATATTTATAAGGATTATATTAATACATAATATTAAATAAGTAGTAATAAATAAATAAATTATAAAGTTAGTAATATATAGGGTGTTTTTTTAGCTGCATGAGAACTTCAAAATGAAATAAAACATTAAAAACCTGACGGAATGTTTTGGTTATAATTTTTTTATGAAAGTACAGTTAAAGGCATTTATGATTTGAACATGACTTCCGGCATGTGACCACCACGACTAATGGTTACGAAGCGCATCCGTTCAGTCCAATTTTTGACCACTTTTTCCAATATTTCTGGCTTTATTTCATAAATGGCTTGCTGAATATTAGCCTCCAATGCTTCTAGAGTTGTTGGTTTGTTAGCATAAACCATGGATTTAACATACCACCACAGAAAATAATCTGGAGGTGTCAAATCACACGATCTTGGAGGCCAATTGATAGGACCACGTTTTGAAATAATGTTGTCACTAAATTGTCCTTTCAATAAATTGATGGTTTCGTTGGCTGTGTGGCACGTAGCACCATACTGTTGGAACCATAAGTTGTCAATGTTTAGCTCTTGAAGTTTTGGAAACAAAAATGTATTGAGCATGTGTCGATATCTCACACCATTCACCGTAACGGTAGCTCCTTCCTCATTTCGAAAGACATATGGACCAATGATGCCGTTGGCGTGTATTCCACACCAAACAGTCAATTTTAATGGATGCAATGGAGTCTCAAGATAATGTCCCTGATTGGTCTCACTCCATATACGGCAATTTTGTTTGTTCACATACCCATTTAACCAGAAATGTGCCTCGTTACTGAACAAAATTTTACGGTAAAAAAATGGATCTACTTCCAATATTGGTTGTGAGCCCAATCTGCGAACTCACGACGCAATCGATGATCATCAGGTATCAGTTCTTGAACCAACTGGATTTTATAAGGTAGTAAATGAAGATCTTTCCGTAAAATTTTCCATGTAGAGGACGGACAAAGCCCAAGTTGTTGAGCACGATGGCGAATTGTAATGTTTGGGTCCTGTTGCACACTTTCACTCACAGAACTGATAGCTTCTTCGGTACGCACATAATTTCGTCTTGCTGGTGTTTTTATATCACGCAACGAAGAAGTGGTACGAAATTTGTCTACCACCGCACGAATAGCTTGCTCAGAAGGTCGAAAATGTCTAACATAAAATGGGCGAAGGGCTCTATATGTTTGGCGAACAGAGCTTAGATTTTTAAAATATATTTCTATAATTTGGTAGCGTTGTTCAATGGTCAATCTATGCATTATCAAATGCCAAACCTTGCTAAACACAAATGTCAAAAAACTGTTTCCATAGCAATCTTGATTCAATTGTTATCCCTATTGAAAGTTCTCATGCAGCTAAAAAAAAACACCCTATACAACATGATTAATTTAATCATAAATCAATGGATTATTTAAAAAAGTTACTACAATTATTGATTCTAATAAATTATAATGAGTTTACTCTTTAGATTATTAAGAAAGGTTCGTTTTATTGGATCTAAGCTCATTACTTTTTCTTTATTTTGTAAAGTAATCTTATTTAGGATTACTCTTTATATACTATAATTTTGATTCTTGATGGTATTTCAGACTCTTGTTTTAATTTCTAATTTACTACTGATAAATAAAGTTTTTTCGAAAATCATTTTACCGAAAAAAGTGCTTGGTAATAGTAATTTCTTTTCTCTTCAATTATTCGATTTCACTTTTCCTATTAATAACGTTTCGATTCAGTAACAAATACTAGCAGCAATTGAGAATTCCCCCTCCCGCTGCAGCAAAGTAAGAAATGTATCTGTATTTATCGTAGTATGTGTAGTACGTCTTTAGAATACATATATATATATATAACTACCTAACACTAAACCAAATTATTATATCTGATATTGAAATGAATAAATAAATAATAAATAGATAATTATTAACTATTATCAAAAAAAATTGTGTAGTTGAAAACACTTTCATCAACAAAGAAACATAGGCTTATTAATACGGTTCAAAATAGCTTCCGTGAATTGAAAAACTGATAAATATTAAGTAGTTACTTAACGAAAAAAACAATATTATGCAATGGTTCGTATGAGCTTAAAAGTTTGATCCGCAAAAAGCGGAAGTATAATAGAGTATGTATTACATTCAATGTTTCCTAACTTCAAATATTGACATGTCCGAGCTTTTTCCAAAATATATACAGTTTTAAAAAATTTAATATAAGCGTGTCTACTTTCTGCAAGTAAGTATAGATACTATAAATATTGTAAGATTCTAATTTAGCAGACTATTGAAATTCTCCCTTTACATTTTATGCATTAGGTAATTTTGTAGAATCAATTGATTAGTTTCGTATAAAAATTAAATTAAATGCTAGATTTCAGCTGTCCAGTGCAAGATACTTATTCCAATAGACTATTTGTCAAACGCAAAAACGTTATACGTGTTTGAAATATTATCACATTCGCATCAATCATTGTACTGAACGATTTTCTCCGAGGGTGCCGGACAGCAATTAATCAATCAATTACAAACGGTTTTGTTTTCACAAGGGTCAATCATCAATCAGCTATAGGTTTATGTGTACTTTCAATATATGCCTTAATAATGCTGACATAAGTAGGTAGTGATACCTCATTTAATTCATTCACTATTTCTTATTATTAATGTTAACCAAAATTTATAGTAATATAGGAATTCACGCTGTTAAGTTGCATAATATCCCTACTATTTTTATATTTGCAATATTTCTAGAAGCAGTTAACTTTAAGTGAAAGTATCAGACATTCAAATCACGCCAGAGTTCAAATTTATTTGTATCGTGGTTTGGATTCCACGTTAAACCATTAATAACATTGCTCATCGTGTCTACATAGTTTATAGGACTGCGTCCTTAACTGTAATAATATGGATAACTTAATTTCCTTCATGCTTTTTTGCAATCCTAGACTATCATTATGAATTCACAGCATTTTTATTCCTTAATATACTCACATTTATATTTATCTTATCACTTATCCACTAACTGACAATATCTACTAACTTCCTCGAAAACAATTAACAAGCTCAATGTTCTACCTATAAAATAAATTATTTACGTCAATTTTCTCATGGAAGATCGCAAAACAACTTCACATCTCATATCGTTCATGGCCTCAGTGCTCTCATTGATAATTTATTTCTAAAACTACAAGAAAATCAGAGCATGCATTTCATGTGCTTACTATGAGAAGAAGACAAAATATGAGAAGAATGACAGTAAAAGAAATTATTTATGACAAAAGTTACTCCTACCAAAAAAAGTTAACTCTAAAGGTGCCCACAAACCACCGTTCAAAAGCGTCAGTCAGGTATGTCATACATTATTGACGTACATGTATGACAATAGTGATTGCCCACAGACGTACACACTATCTTGCCAAACAAGTTAGTTTGACGAGCAGTGACGACGACTATATTCTCTTAGCAGCGGCGTACGCTGCTTTGATTAAAAATAAAAAAAATAAATTAGTTCGATAGCGACAAACTCGAACCAAATGGGTGAAGGAATGGCTTTTAAAACGCTCAGAATATACCCATATTAATCTTCTAGCAGAATTACGAGTAGAACCTGATGATTGGCGAAATTACCTAAGAATGGATTATATCAATCATTTTCTAATAAAATACACCACGCGAGACACTGTATAATGAATGCGAACGACCGTGATATTTCACCACACACCGACACTTATGTATGTACGAGTCGAGTTGCGCGTTATTGTTTTCCGGTCTAACCAGAAAACAAAATCGACGCACTTACGTGCGACTTTTTGACAACACACTAGCATACATGGGTGCGCAAACACCTATAACATACCTGAGTGACGCTTTTGAACGCTGGTTTGTGGGCACCTTAATATTGTGGGAAAAAATCTCACAATTTCTTTAACTAAAAAGAGGGGACTATCAATGTCACTCCACTGATGTCATTTAATTTTATTATACGTGTAGGTCAGGATTAGCAATTCAACAGATGTAAATTGTTAAAATATAATAAACTTATAAAATTTAAAATATAAAAAGTATTTAACAATGACAATAATTATTTTTATCACCTTTTCAGCAGAATATTGAGCTTTCCATTCTTTATTGCTGATAAATGTCAATTATTTAAAATACTATTTTATTTTTTATGAAATTGTGAAACTGGCCATTAATGTTAGGTGCTAGCCTGATAGTTTAAAATTTAAATTCTTCGTAATTTCGGTTATTTGAAATGTGATTTAAATTAATTAATTTTATATTAAAAATCCTATTGAAACAATCGCTTATTTAATACCTCATACTTATAATTTTATTCTTCATCGGTTAAGTTAAATTTAATTTCACGTGAATTGATTGCCGAAAGTGCCCCCTAAAGCAATGATTGTTGTTTTCACTTTTAAGAAGCTTGTAAAATTGTGATTTTATTGTGCACCCCAAAAAGAAATAAGTAAGCTTTTAGAAGTTGAAAAAAGACTCTCTAAATCTAGAATTTTCATTAGTAGATGGAAAGTTAATGTTTAAGCAAACAATTTTAAAAACTACAGATTCGATTAAGAAAAAGTTAATGCAAAAATAAAAAATTGCTTTAGAGTCGTTTATTTTTTTGCACAATTTGAAAAACACACTCTGTTGTCGTTAATCGCAGTCAGTTAATCTTAAAATCGATCATTCGCCATCATTAGAAAAACAGACGCATGAATAGCGAGTGTACTATAGAAAACGTAACCAAGCACTTCATTAGTGGAACGGTTTGAACTTTAATTTGTTGAGGTCCGAAAAACTTCCAAACTTAATGGCTTTCAAGCAAAAGGGAAGTTAATCAATAAAACCTTTGGTTTCTGCTCGTCTTAAAAGTTTTCGTGGGTACAGCTTCAAATGTTAATAGCTTCGAAACACTTACAATGACATTTCTTTTTACAATAGCAATGAATTACGTTTTCAAAATTATTATTCTTACCTACTACTTATTGGGTGTTATTATTAAATATGATTATGCCTTTTGGTTATTGTAGTGCACCTGTATAATTTATCGTACGTGGCGTAATAGCTAACTTTGAACGTTTCTAACAGACAAAGAAAGCTGAAATTTTATTTTAATTGCAAAAGTGCTTCAGTTAAATTTTACTATTAATATTAAATAAGTTAATTTGTATACATTGAAAGTTTAATAGGAAACATAAATATCCTGTTAGGAATAAATAAAAAAATTAACAAGATTCCATAATGCAAGTACGACTGTTGCATTCCGTGAACAACTGACTGTAGATTGCATTGTAGTTGTATTGAAAACTTAATTTAATGATAATCCGGTAGGGCTTTATCTTAAATTACAAACCGTGTTGCTTTTCTCAATATAAATTGGATTACGACAGCGCAAAATAGTTTTCTTAGCAACACAAAAATTTATCAGATATGACAATTCAAAACTTTGTGATTGAGTTTTCTTGTGCAGAATAAGAAAGATTATAAAAAGTTTGACGATTGAATGCTTTTCATCTTTATTGATTATTTGATGTCACAAAAGAATCTTTTCAAAGATTTGCTAGCTGAAATAAAGTAAAAAACTTATCGGAAATGAAAACTTCTCTTTGCGTTGAATTAATATTTTGCACTTGTGCCTTGCAACAAAAGCTACCGAATAAGAAAGCCCTAAATTTGATCGATATCTTTGTACGTTTACCGCAAGGTATCTTAATACGTACTAACTTTGAGATAAGCAACTGTATTTTGTGACTCAACAGCAAAAGGTTAGCCACAGGTCAGCCTCTCTCATGTCGTAGAGTAATTACTAGTGCCCATGGGATAACAAACACTCGTACGGGCAATGTTGGTATACACTAACACAGAAACAACCCTTTAGAAACCGAACCACAGTATAATATACATAGGTATACATAATTTAGGTACGTAATAAAATAACTAAATTCGGAAGAGTGCTAACCAATCATAAAAGCAACGAAATCGCGACAATTTTTCAAAAAATAAAGTAGACAGAAATTTGATATACTCTATGGAGATATCTGGATTTCTACATCACACGAATAGTCAGTCTACTGTGACCCCTGGTTAAATACAGAAGAGAAATTCGGGGTTTGAATATCAAACTTTAAGTTTGTTTCACATTATATGTATTTACTTCAAAGTGGGCGAACGAGTGAACTGTTATTTAAAATAAATTAATTAAACATCCATTTTGTGAAGTGAAATAAAACATATTTATTTAAATATTCATAGCGAACAAAACAGACTTAAATTGAAATCACCGGAGAGTAATTGAATAAAAACATGTTACGTAAAATCTCTCCAAGAAAATAATTTGATTAAATTAGTTCTCTAATTATTACAAACGCAAGCATAGAAATGCTTAAATATACAACACACGAGTGAATTCTATAACATCAAAAGGAACCTTATCAAAAAGTAGAATTTTACGTAAATGCAGATCGGGATTATTTTGGTATTTTGGAAATAATTACTACAATATACAAATAACATGTTGGATACTGCTGATATGGTTTCCGATCAGGCTAAATCTTCATCTCGCAAAAATCCCTTGTTCAATTTAGTAGTGAAATCCTTAAATTCCCAAGGCATGCAGACTTTATACGGAGAAAGCAATTCTTAGTAAAATATCTCTAAACCTAACCCAATAAAAATCCGCTATCGCTTGCGAAATATTAATGATATATTACTTATAAAAATATATTACGATGTTGAAATTTATTACAGACGTGAAGCGAGCTTTCGATTTTATAGTTTATGACACATTTCTATAAATTATCGCATAATGAAATATTTTTAGTTCTGCAACAACCCATACAATATGGAGCGGAAATAATAGAATATATATCCGGTCATTTGTAAAATGACTAGGGTTAATTTGAGGATTATGGAAATACATGCGAATACTGTTACGACATCGTTATTTTATACAGTTATGTAAACTAGCGCTTTTACGCAACTCAATCCGATTACTAAATTACACCCACTACCTAACAGGATCAATTCTCCGCCATGGTAAAAAAAATGTTAGAAAAAGTTTTTAACAAATGAACAGAAGCAGTAAAGCTTTAATATAATTAACCAGGTTTATACAGTGATTTACTGATGTGTTTGAGTATAAAATTACCTAGACTGATATTTTCTACTAGCTTAGTTTTGCACCTTCAATATAAGAGCCTATAATCTGAAAGTCTAAAACCATTAACGGCTAAACCTAAGCTAACGCTAAGCCTCCTGAAATAATGACTGAGATTCAATAAAGGTTGCGAATAGTTCGCCACGACAAAAGAGCAAATTGCAGCCCGTAATTAATGATTTGCGCATAGTTTTGGTTTTGTGATCAATTTAACTGTCTTCTAGAATTGTAATTTAACTTGTTTAAATGTTGATGCTTTTAGAATCTAATATTCTTGAAATTAATTCTATTAATTACACGATTTATTCAGACTGTTGTTAAATAGTTCTTGTTTCAAACTAACAATAAAACTTCTATTAAATTCGAAACCAATTAAAATATTATTCAAACTTGTAGAGGTTTAATTCTCGTTACTTGAGTAAATAATTCGAAAATATGTTGGTAGAAAATCTCTTATAACAAATCCTATTACAAAATACAATATCTAATCTAAATATTTATGTTGTCATTTCTTCAATTTATTATTAAAATAAGGATCATCAAAAGGATCCGACTATTTAAATTTGAAAATCGGAAATTGCAGCCCCGCTATATTTGTGAGTATTATTTGAAAAAATAGGCTTTGTCAAAACGAAGTACTACTTGTTTGGCGGCCACTGGATATTTTTAGGAAACCAGGAACGGACGAGGCGATTTAGTAACTGAATTAAAACTTATTGTAAAAAAGAATCAAAATAAAAGTTTTTAATAATAACAGAGGAATTAGAATGTTAAAATAAAAAAGTTCATAAGGAGAAAGTTAATGAAAATGTTAATTAAAGGAATAGAAAAGGATAAGAAGAATGAAAGTTGTTATAACTTTTAAATTAAAATTAACCGTTTATTTTCAAATAAGCATTTAAATTCTAAAAAAAAGCTATTTCCAATTTAAAATTTAATATTTACGCCACTAGCCCAAAGTTGGTAGAGCAAAATTAGGCAGAGAAAAATGGGAGTGGCCGAATATCTGCGCAGTAGATGTAGAGGGAGAAGGTGCCAGTCCCGTTGTGTAAATGGACCTAACGCATTTGCGTTTCTGCACATAAGCTCCTCCCTATTTTCTCTAGTTAATTTTACTCTTATTAGTTAAATTGTTCCAAGAAGGAGAGACTTAACGGAAAGAAAATCAAGAAAGCCATTTTATTTTACTTCCAGTCAACGGTTTTTATCACTGTTGTAAGAAAGTCTTAAGCTGGCGACTGACTAGTAACCACGGTGTAGAAACTTCATAGGAAAATATTAGACCCTGATTTTAATGGTATTTTAGTTGACGGATTTTCTCAAGATAGCGCTGTTTCAATAGTTATTTAGAAAAGTAAACAATAACATAACATATATCATAGAATATCCTATAAGTTGGAATTGTAAGACGATTAATAAATTATAATCGTGAAAAATACTTAAATTGAATGGAAATATAGTGGAATAATTTAGTTTAGTCTGATTTAGTTGACCCATGACATCCATGGGGCGCAACGAAAAGACAGTATAAGACTGTCTACAATTTTAACATGGAAGTTTCCCTTCTATTGTAATCTTTTATTCTATGCTAGTAACTGAACGTTGTAATGTAACAGAGCATTCGATAGGTCAGTGCCGTATAAACGAACGCGAAGGAGCGAGAGAGGAATATCGAATGCTCTGTTACATTACAACGTTCAGTTACTAGTCAGTCGCCAGCTTAACAGAGTAATTATAATTATTATTAAATATTAAATTTATATTACTTAAAATGAATTGCGTAAAAGTAATAAAGCAAAACATACCTACGTAGAGAAAAGGATTAATAATAACAGTGAGCTCGTAAAGTTTGGTACAAATTCATTTAAGAAAAGTTGCGATACGTTTTCACGGAAAATCTTCGAGAAAACGTCAATCTAATTTTTTTAAATGTCACTTTTTTCTATTATTGGAGTTTTTTGAATGAGTCCGGTCGAGCGGAGGTTAGTGTTAGGAAACGATTTTTTTTATTGACAGGACCGTTAAAAGAGAGATCCACCGGTCGAGCTTAGGTTAGTAGTAGGTTTTGACTGCGGCGAAATGGGTGGGCGGCGAAATATAAGGCGGCAAAATGGTGTGTATTCAGATTAGATAGGTCGTAGATACATGTGGAGAGAGAACGCTTGACACCCAATCTCACCAACATAAACCCGCA
Source organism: Rhagonycha lutea (assembly GCA_958510855.1). Lineage (NCBI taxonomy): Eukaryota > Metazoa > Arthropoda > Insecta > Coleoptera > Cantharidae > Rhagonycha > Rhagonycha lutea. Next base: position 10,972,161 of record OY294040.1, on the reverse strand, counting down.
TGTACGAGTTTTCGTTACTGCGCATTATAATGCGCATTATATAGCTCCAATTAAAAATTGAAATTTCATCACAAAATTCAGTCTTTGAACCGCCTAATATATTTCATGGCGCTAGAAGCTACCTGGGTTGTGTCACGGAGAATCGTGCCTCGGCGAATCGTTCTCGGCGAATCGTGTCTCGGCGAATCTTTCTCGGCGAAATGTACCCAACCCATTAAAACTATGCGTAAATATTCAGAAATAATCAGACTAGGGGAGAAAACTGCTTGCATAATATGAAGTATAAACACACTACAAGCAGAGGGGTCGCCAGTCGTATGCAGGGGTGGATTTAGCATTTGAGAGGCCCCAACCGCAGTTCAATTTTGAGACCCCCCTAAATATTTTCACTACTCTACACATCATTATAATGTGGACTGTTTTAATTTGGTATGCTCTATACCAATTTATAGCGTTATGCACATAAAGCAGTATACCAATACTTGATAATTATACCACATAGAACCTGTGTCAAGCTAGCCCCCACTTTTTCCAAATTAAAAAAATAATAGTTAGGAATTTTGTGTAAATTATGTGTATATTATGTTGTTATGTGTATATATTATGTGTATGTTTATTTTTGGCGTAGCATAACTGGTTGCAAAGTTATGAAGGTGGGGTGCTAGCTTGACGTCAAGCCAGCACCCCCACCATTAAAATGGTCATAACTTTAAAACAATGAAAGCACAAAATTTTTTTTTTGCACACAAAATTTACACATAATTTACACAAAATTCCTAACTATTTTTTTTTTAATTTGGCAAAAGTGGGGGTGCTAGCTTGACACAGGTCTACATAGATTGTTGCAGAAGATTTTATTTTGAAGGTAATAATATCTTGTGAAAATAGATTGTGAACAATTAAAAAATTAACAATATGAAACAAAAAGATCAAGAAAAGGAATTATTGTTGAATAAAAAATTAAATTGTCAACAATTTGCGGTAAACAGCATCATCATAAATACTACTTATTAATTTTGTATTTGTAAAGTTATAAATACAGAAACTTTTCTAAAAGTGTATTACATGCAGGCTTCGATTCTATTGATCCAGGTAAATTATGAAGTAGCGACTTCGAAATAATTCGAACTAAACGTTTTAGTGAAGTATTACTATACCTATACCTATATATATACTAGTATAATAATAGACAGTAGTATTTTAAAATAAATATTTCAAGATATTGTCGAGTTAAATGGAATGCAATTAGACCAGTTCAATGTTTTTATTTAGTAAGTAATTAATTATTAATAAATAAAAAAATTAATCTAATTATATTTTAGTTAACTTGACAATATTTTAAAATTTGATTTATTATTAAGTTCACCAGTTAAAAAATATTTGTATAACCTACTTTATAATATGTAGTTGTAGTACCTACTATGCAATATAGTATGTACTACGTTTGAGCAGTAGATTTTTATTTAATCAGGTATACATTCCTTTAGGAATATTCCTACTTTATAAAAGTCTTTACAATTCATTTCTTGAGGTGAATTACTCCTCTTGTTCTCTTCTTCGTTTTTCAAAGTCTCGCGTGTGTTTTTGCCTCGTTCACTATTCTTCTCCACTCCATTCTGTCTTCGCATTTCGTTTTCCATCTCGTTATTCCCATAGCTTCAAGATCACTTATCACTTCGTCCATCCATCTACTTCTTGCTCTCCCTCTAGGTCTTGTCTCATTCGGTCTCCAGTCTGTTATCTGTCTTAAAACACTTTGTGGTTCTTTTCTTGTGATGTGTCCTAGCCATCGGATTCTCTGAGCCTTCATGTATTTCACGATGTTTTCATCACCCATAACCTCCATTACTTCATTATTCGTTCTTTGTCTGAAATCACCTTCCCCAATCTTCTTCAGATTCTTCTCGCATTGTCAAATTTATTGTTTCTGAGGCATATGATACTACCGTTCTCACATATGTTTTATATATTCTTATCTTAGTTCTCAAGGATATGCTTTTGCTTTTTAACATTTTCTTGTTTACATGATAAGCTCTCCAACCTGCTTGTATTCTCTCATGTATCTCCGTTGTTCTATTGTTGGTTTTCTTTAGCTGGAGTCCTAGGTACTTGAATTTTTTAACCTTTTCAAACGTATATTTTCCGATCTTAAACTCATTTTGTCGATTATCTTCGCTTCTGTTGAAGTTCATATACTTGGTCTTGCCTTCATTGATCTTCAATCCCATCTCTGTCGCTTGTTCTTCCATTTCCTTGAAAATTTGGGCCATTTTCTGTTTGGATCTGGCTATAATCACTATATCATCGGCATATGCTATTATTTGCCACTCTTTCGTTACAATTGATGCTCTGTTTCCTAATTTTCTAATAATGCTCTCAATCACCAAGTTAAACATAGCCGCAGACAGAGCATCACCCTGCCTCACTCCTCCATTGATTGGAAATTCATCAGATTCGCCTATCCCAATCTTCACTGTTGCTCTCGATTCCTTCATCGTCATCTTTATCAGTCGTCTCAATTTCTCTGGTATATCTAATTCTACCAACACTGAATAAATTACCCCCGACCTGGAGATAATTTATGGTGGAAGATCTTCTGCTTAGTGCAACCCAGTCTCAGGTTGCAGGGTGTGGAAGACTTGGAACTAAGCAGAAGTCGTCGTGATGGAATCAGAATGAGTACTACTAGAGCGTTCAAAGCTGACTTAATTTTATTAACAAACTATCGGTTTATATACAGTTTTTTAACAAAGAAATATGTACAGGTTTCATTATCTTGCTAAAAATATTTGATGAGTAATATAATACTTTGATTTTTACCTATTACTAGTTATTTGAATTATGTTAAGATTATACATTTTAAGTTCGTTGTCTGCCCTACTTATTACACATGCATTAGTCTGCATTATTAAATTACAATGTTGCAAATTGCATTACAAATGTGAATGAATCTTAAATTAATTCCCAAAATTGTTTAAAAAATATAATTCTGTTTGAATTATATTTTGCATGGTTAAAATTACCAAATTTGTAATTTGTTAATTTTAAACAAACACTTTAAAGAGCTTTTCACGTTTAACCGAATCAAACGCTTGTTGAAAGTCGACAAATAACAGATGTAGCTCTATATCATGCTCGTACGCTTTTTCGTTTATTTGTTTCATTACATGTAAAGCGTCTATCGTTGATCGTTCTTCTCTAAAACCGTGTTGGTATTCAACGACTTTGTTCTTAATTTCAATTTTTACTCTGTCATTTATGATTGTCGATAGGATTTTGTATGCCACCTGTAATAAAGTTATTCCTCTATAATTTCTGCACTCTTCTTTATCTCCCTTTTTGTGGATCGGTACTATCCTTCCAGACTTCCACTCTCTCGGCATTTTCTCTTTTCTCCAAATCTCAAGTATCATGGCAGGAAGTTGGTCTAGAAAGGTGGGTGCCGAGCTTGTTAGTAGAATTTCTAAGTTCGAATCCTACTCGGAACGATTTTCTTTCTGTCCTAGTGGTTCGGACTCCACTTTAAACAATGTCGATACCGTTGGGTGGTGCTTATGCACTGCTCCCTGAAAAATATATAGTAATATATCAAATTGACTTTCCTGTTATTGGGTTCGCCTGTTGGAATTTTAACTGATTATTATTATTATTATTATCATCTCGTACATTCTTCGTTGTAATCCTTCTCCTGCATTCTTTAACATCTCACCGCATATTTCATCTCTTCCCGGTGCCTTCCCACTTTTTATCTTTTTCAATATTGCTTTTATCTCGCATAGTGTTGTTTCTGGCACTGTTGTTTCCTCTGTTTGTTCTTCCGCTTCTTCCTCCGTGTTTTCGTCATCTAATTGGTTTAACAGCTTCTGGAAGTGTCTCTTCCATATTTCTTTTATTTCTTCTTCATTGTCACGGCTTTGCCCGTTCTCATCTTTCATTGTTCTAGAGTTTACCTTGCGTTTACTTGTTTGTTGTTTCAATCCAATATAGAATTTCTTAACGTTATCATTTTTACAGTCTTCGTCTATTTCATTCATGATTTCGTTCAGCCATTTGTTTTTCTTCTTCTTATACATCTTGTTTGTCTCTTTCATTCTTTCTTTATATATAGTTCTGTCCACTTCTCTTTTTGTTCTCATCCATGTTAATCTTGCTGTTCTCTTATTATCTGCCAACTCTTCACATTCTTTATCAAACCATTTCTTGTGTACTGTTTGCTTCCTAAATCCCACTGTTCTCTCTGCACCCGTCTGCATCGCCATCTTAATGTTTTCCCATTCTTTGTCTATGTCCTGTTCTTTTTCAATGTTCTCTATTATTCTGTTTGTTTCTTCCGCGTATTTCGTCTTAATCTTCGTATCTACCATTTTTTCCAGTGCTAGTTTTTTGATGTCATCTCCTCTTGTTTTGTGTATATTTATGTGTGCTAGCTTTGCGATTACTAAGTAATGGTCAGAATCTACATTTGCTCCGCGGTAGGTTCTTACGTCTTTGATGGATGTTGTTCCTTTCCTCGATATGCAGACATGGTCTATCTGGCTTCCTTCTTCATCATTAGTTACTCCCGGTCTCTTCCATGTTATTTTCTGTATTGGTCTGTGATTAAATTTCGTGCTGCTTATAAACATATTCAGTACTGTTGCCATATTACACATTCTTTGTCCGTTATCGTTGGTGTTTTGAGCAGTAGATGCTTACTTAAAATATACACACCACACAATATTGTAATTTGAAATAAAACATTCTATGATTTTAGATAGAATAATTTTGTTCACATTTCCCTTTGTGTTAATTTGCCTAAAAACCTACGGATCCAATAAAAAATGTTTACTATTTCCTCAAAGTGAAGGAATATTTTTTGTAAAATTAAAGAGGTTCAAATAAAAAAATTTTATCTTAAAATAAAACTGTAGCAATGATCTTTCAATGTCTACATCGTACCCCTAGGAAATTAAGGTTAAATGTAATATATGTGGTGAATTACTTAAAAATTAGGAAATTGATTTGGCCAGACGAAGTAACATAGAAATACGGAAAAATCATTCATGTTATCCTACTTCAATCATGGTACATGCAAAAAATAATAATATTTACTAAAATCCCTTTAACATTAAATACGATATTTATTGAAAATTCGGAAAAAATTGAAAGTTTGCCTTCGACTGAAATCGGAATTTCGAAACTTAATTTATAAATTGGCTCACATTAGGTACGAACAACTTTAAAATGGTTACTTAAACTTGTTGCAAATTAATCTCGCCGGTATTCACAGATGGATTTCAGAAACTAACTTATCAGCAGATTGAATTATAAAAGCTCGATTGGTTTTCCACTCCACTCGCCAAAAGCCTTTTATTTAAATTTCCTTCTGAAAAGTACGTTACATAAATTATAATAATTGAAAACTACTTGTCTATATTTAGCTACAATCAATATTATGTATAAAAGTTTAACTGTCTCCGCTGCAATGCATTGATTATACGATGTACCTACGTATTTCATATAAAATTGAAATTGTAGTAATTGGAATTTCTCTCATAAGATACAATAACTGAATTTTCATGCTGCAGGTGGTTCGTCATTACACTTCAGTAGTATGATGAAATCCATTCCACACTTCCTTAGATATAAGACAATTATTTTAATTGTATTGTGAGATATTTTTATTTATAAGAAAATTCACAAACAATAATAATTGTAATACCAAGCATATCAAGGCTTTCTGCCACTTTGGTAAGGCATTTTATTTACATTTGGTATAAGACTTTTAAGCAATAAAACAAAAATTGTTTAAACAGTGTGGTTCCGAGGGTTGTTCAACTCGGAGTATAGAGTCGACATTTTTGGGAATAAACTTGATAATTCAGTTATTCAGTTTACCATTATTTCACTGAACTTCCAAAACTTCCAAATTTGAACTACTGTTTTGAAAATTAGGTTTGCATTAAAGAAGAAGTTTAAAAATCTAACAGAAGTTACCTGGAAAATCAATTCCACCACATATGAAAAGCTTTTGGTATGGTAGATGGAAAAGTTACTATAATTATTTCTACGTAATAACACATAAACCAGTGGACTTTCTTTCTAACTGCATGAAGACACGTGAAATTCAAACACACAAGGGTATCGGAAAACAATCGGTGTAACATAATATAGAAATCTAGAAATAAGTGAAAAGCTCCAACCAGCTCTATATGCCTCAAAAGTGATAATACCGAGAAGATCTCGGACACGGATATGAATACCCACAATTTTCCAACCTATACGTAATGAATCTCTATGCCGAACTTCTTCCATCCTTCGCATATATAATTCAGAAATGTTTTGCTTAGAATTTTAAATAGGTTTGCAAATATTGCAAAAATTCATGTTTGCATTTCATGCAATCGCATGAAAAGATATAAAATATACTGAGTAATATCTAATATTATCACCATACAGAACATGAAAAATTTTTCGAATGTCACTAATCAAAGTTTGGTTCAGTCAGAAATTAATTTTTATTAATTTTATTATTTGCATAGGATAGATGGTAATGCTGATGCTTGACACTATAGTACAATTCCCTTGTAGCCAATTGAATCCAATAAGGTATTAACCAAAATTGGAATACGTTTAAATGTTAATAGTAAGTTGCATCAAACTAAAAATATTGAATAAATAAATCTCTCTGTAAATTTTTATGCATAATTGAGTTTATATTTAGGCAAAAATATTTATCGTCAATAGTTCCATATATTTACTATTTATGAGAACCTACTTTCTAACTTCATCTTTTTCGAGAGGAAAGCTTTAGAGGCCTGCGGACACAGTTGCGACCCCAATTTTCCGGCTCGTTGTGTAGCTAAGTGATGACGGGCCAGTATCGAACCAAACCACTTGAGTTGCTTTGAAAGGATAGAAAAGCGCCAATATATTTAAAGATACTTCGACTTTAGGTTAATTTTATTTTTAACTTTAACCTTCTAACCCGTATAATTTTAAGCTCGAATGTACTATTTGTAATAAGAATAATCATATTCAAAATAGAAAATCTAGTTATGTAGTTATGTAGTACTTCGCTATGCAACCTGAATATAAAGTCATATATTTTAAAATGATGTCAGTGGATAGACGAATTTTCAAATTATTTAATTAAACCAAAAATAAATGTTATAACAAATGAATGATAACTTATATGAATTGAATCCGAACAGATTAAATAAATGATATACAAGGATATCAAGTTACTTTACTAATATATTCCGAAGTTTATTTTACAGATAATTTAGCAAGGTAAAGTACTATCCTTAATACTGTTGATTATCACCTGAAAGCGTAGATGAGAGCCTGTAATTAATGTATTATAATATCGTGCAAGATCCATACAATAAGGGTTTGCTTCTTGTGCTTTCCCTAGTTCTACACGATCCATTATAACTAAACTTCTATTAATTAAACGATGTTGATTTCTTATTCTCTTTCTAGGTGGTAGGAAATATTCTCTTTATTGTACTAAACCTTTGTCGAGAAATATATTATCCTCCAAAATATCTTGAAAAGTAGTTATCATATTAGTAACTGCAAAAATTAGAGAATAATAATTTTCAAAAGTAAGTGTGTCACCTTTACTATTAATCAATTTAACTAAAATAAAATGTAGCTTAAGAATGTCTGACTTGAAAAAGATTACCGGGTCAGTTTTCAATTTAATCGAAATCATGAGTTTTAATATCCTCAACCTGCATCGATAACATCTTCACCAACGTAAACTACATTTCGAGCTACCTACCCGAAACTACTATATCCGACCATAAAACAATTTGCATTGAGTGGCACACAGACAAACAAAAAAAACAAGACAAAATATTAAAGAGACAATTTTCTAACAAACTAATAGACATATTTAAAAACAAGATCAGCATTATAAATTGGGAAAGTGTATACCAGGAAACGGACCCAAATAAGAAGTTCCACTCATTTATCAAAATCATTCAAGAAAACGCTGACGCTACATTTCCATTAAAAACCTACAAGCGAAACAAAACAAAAATCAAACTCACAAAAGATCTTGAAAACATAAAGAAGCAAATGAAATCACTACATAAACAAATCAAACAAGACACCTCAAACACAAAAAACAGGAAGAGCTACAACAATTTAAGGAAACTTTTTAATGTAGAACTTGAAGCACACAAAAAGCAGATGAATGTGAAACAAATCACGTAATCCAGTGATATCCAAAAAGAAACATGGTCCATCATCAACAAAGAACTAGGCAAAAAAAACGAACCTAAATACGACTCGATACTTACAGCAAACGACTTCTGTAATCATTATACCAATGCAACAGATCACCTAAACAAGAAGATCCCAGCAACAAATACAAAACCTTCGCAATACCTAAATTCAGGAATTCCCAGCACACGAGATACCATATTTTTATACGACATCACTGAAACAGAGATAGATAACACCATAAACCAACTAAAAAACTCGTCATCCTACGATATCTATAATTTAAACTTAAAAATAGTGAAATTCATAAAACAAGACATACAAACGGTGCTGTGTCACATCATAAATGCATGTCTGAAAAAAGGAATTTTTCCGGACGTCCTGAAAACATCGAGAACGATCCCAATATACAAGAAAGGAAACAAAAATGAAGCGACAAATTACAGACCCATATCAATACTCCCCATCTTTTCAAAAATATTTGAAAAATTGTTATGTAACCGGTTTTTGAGCTTTTTGAGTAAGGAGGGGGTAATCACGAAACTTCAATTTGGTTACCAAAAAGGAAAAAGCACAACGGACGCAATTATGTATCTGATATCCCACGTATACGAGATGCTAGAAGACAAAAAGAAGTGCCAGGTCACCTTCGAAGACCTGTCAAAGGCATTTGACATGATGGATCATGGGATTTTTCTCGACAAGATTCAACATTATGGATTCCGAGGATTGGCATATGACCTGATAAAATCATATCTAACGAACAGAAAACAAATAGTGATGTGGAACGAAGAATCGAGTCGCGAAGGTATTATGACACGTGGTATACCCCAGGGCAGCATCTTAGGACCACTTTTCTTCGTCCTCTACATAAATGACCTCCCACCAAATATGAAATGCCTAACGATACTGTTCGCCGACGATACTGCTTATTTAGAGGAGCACCAGGACACCATGATAACCAGCAATCAGGGCACTGCAAAGAAGTGGTTCGAAACAAATCGATTACTGATAAATGAGGAAAAAACCCAAAAAAATAACTTTCACCAGAGACAGAACTGACGAACACAAACACATTGGAATTTCTCCAATGAGTTGAGATGAAAACCAGCAGCATAATATGCAGCTGATCTCCACTGTTTTAAACAAAATATTGTTGTATTGTATAATTTTAATTCTGTTTAAATAAAGATTATTATTATAATATCTTTTGGAGATATCTGCAAAACCATAAATTATAACTAAAATTTCTTTTCGGGATATGAATCAAAATTAAAATACACAGCTTTATCCTAACTTAACCGACTTTGCATCTCGTAAGATAACCGAGATGCCCATGCTTAATGTCGAATTGGACACCCTGTATGCAGGGGCAAGTTTGCTACTAGTAGAAGAAAAAAAGTCTTATTTTAAGCTAACCACCTTTTTAAGCATTTCCTAAACCTTTATAAAAAGAAAAAAAAATTACAATAAACAACGCAATAAGTAAACTACAGCGTTCGAAAAATACTAATTTAATGCAGTAACTTTAACAAAATTACTTAAGACATATTTTCAAATTTTATTTTATATAAAAGTTATAACTTAAGTTATTGATCGCTTGAACGCAAAATACTGGTAGCTTTGACCTAGAAATATAATCAGCACAGCTGCTCTTCAAAAATTATTTTGATGTCCTTCATATTATACACCTTCATGTAAGCACACCTAAGAATACAACACAATAATGAGATGATTAAAATTTAAAATTTATTTTTTAGGTAAAACTTTGCAATTACAGTGTCTAAAATTTGTTATACGTACATAAGTACCTACTTATAATTTAGAAACTGTTTTCGGTGTTATCAATTAACAACTTTTCCCGAAAAACCCATTGGCATTGTGAATGCAGAATGCAATTAACAACTAAAACAATTTTCCATAAGTGCTTTAACTAACAATTTAATCAAATTTTTTCATTACGAATTAAAACTTCCGATTTACATTTTTTCTACAATTTTTAAATTAATCTTTAGAGCACATGAGTTTAATGATCAAAGCTACAATACTTATATTTTGCATAAATGCAACTTAAAGATTTGAAAATCCATAGAGGATCAACAAACGGAGGAGTCTGATCATATTCTTGTAGAGCTGGACTAGAATCATTTTTATATAATTTATTTTCACCAAATATAGCTTTCATTACTCTCTTTACTCCCCCCACCCAAGTGCAATTCCTTATCATTAGATTTTTAGCTTAGATTAGATTTCTACAAAAATACAGTGATCTGATACAAGAACATCTCTACTACTAAAATTTGCATTAAAATCATTCGATCAAATACCATAAACCAGATATCTCTCAATAATGGTCTCGCTAGCTACACTTCCTCAAGTAAAAGGATATAAGTATTGTTGTCATATTTTCAGGTTTATTAGTTCGGATGGATTAATAAGGTAGTGGTTTGGCTTGGTTTGCTTTAGATTCAATAGGTCGGTTGATTTGGCTAATATAAAAGGGACATTTGCATCAGTTTTACGAAAACCATTATTTGTAACAGATTTTACACATAAAACAAACATTTTTGATTTATTTGTGAAATACAAAATTTATGTCGCATCCTGTACATCATTTTGGTAATAAATTTGTGGCGCCAAAGTTCTAGAAAAAGTAAAGTGTTAAAAATAATTCAGTGCACACGCGATTAAAAACGTTATGTTACCTGGAAAGAGGTGCCATTTTAGCTAACAAGGAACAAAATTCCCACTTCAAAAACCAAATTTTGATAGGGGGAGACGAGGCCAGAATGCAAGCAGGAAGAAAGCAGGCAGTCTCTTGGTAGATCTCAAACAGAGAGCGTGCAGTTCTTTAGTGGAGACCAAACCGGGAACACGTGAAGTTGCCTGGTGGATTCAAAAGGAGGAACTCGTGTCTGGAGTTCTTTGGTAGATTCCAATTAAGGAACTCATATGAGCTTCTTTGGTTCAAAAACCAAAGCATAAAATTTACTTATTTATAGAAGTAGATAAGTCGTGAGAATCGTGAGTTTGTGTGATCTTTAATTACATTCGGTAATTAGTGGAAAATTGTGTATTGCGAACGTAACGAGTTGGAAGTTGGCTTCACATTTGGTGGAAAGGAGTAAATGGTTTGGTTGGATATTTAACACAACTATTAGCGCGGGAATACTGGCTACCGTGTGGAACATTTGCAGCTTTCAACAAATTGGAACAGGTGGCGACTACTGGCAAGAATTTAAACACATGGATCCGGCAACACACAAAGTTTAATGAAATTTTATCAGTTTGCAATAAGGTAGAGAATTTGAATTTTAATTTAATGAATCCAATTTTAGAACAACGATTTGTGTTGTTGATGGATTAATTAAAAAACATTGTTAAAATTGATTTAAAATTTACACACATTTACACGAGCAAGTTAAAATATTCAAGTTTAGCTTCCGTATTTGGGAAATTAAATATGACTTGGATGTTTTGAATTGTTACATGACTAAACACATTTGGTTTGGGACAAATTGGTTGTCGAACGTAAATTGATGCAAAGTTTCATAGTTAAAAATTTTTCGTTTAATAAATTATGTTTGCTGCAAATTACTCTTTTATTTCGTCTGTTGAATCCATCGACCCTGGCAAAGAGAAGAACTCAACTCCGGCGTAAAACTGGTACAGCGGCCTTTGTAGATTTTTAAGGGTAAAGATCATCTCAGTATATCATTGTAACAATTGACTACTTTAGTAAGTGGTCAGAAATCAAGGCAGTAAAGCATAAAACTGGAGAAGTTCTTTTTCGATTTTTATTTGAACTAATTTGCAAACATTCGTGTATATCGATTGAAATAAACGACCAAAGTCGGAAATTTATTAATCAAGTTTCCAATCTATTCCATATGTTAACAAAAAGTCAGGAACAGGTAACGTCTGCATATCATCCCCAAAGCAATGTACGTGTGGAAAGATATTTTGAACTTGATATTTTTACGCCCCGGTAAAAATTCACTAGACATTTTACTATCTTACTTTTATCACTGATGGTAAAATTTCACTAGGAAATTTTAACCGGGGGTAAAATTTATGGGGTCAATAGTCCCGGGTAGCATTAATCAAAATTTAAAATGTTAGGTTCGAGTGGGCGCCAATATGTAAAAAAAGCCCGCATAAGAACACAAAAATTAATGTTAAATGCCTAATATCAAGCACGTGGGAGATTCTGTATTGGCTTGGAGATGTTTTTCTGCCGAAAGAGTGGGTGATCTTGTGTACGAATAGATGAAAAATTAAATACACAACGATGTTTGTAATTTATTACTATAAAAGCATTCAATTCATTGTGGAGTCAAAGTTATAGGTAAAAAATTCATCCTACAACAAGATAACGACAATAACCATACTAATAAACTAGTAAAACAATGATTACTAATAATTACGGATAAGCCGGCCTCAAATCTAGGATTTAAATTTAAATTAAGAACATTTGTAGACACCTGGATTGAATGAAGACCGAGAGACGTCCGTTAAATACAGAAGACTTGCGAAAGATATTGGTAGAAGAACAAATCCTAGATTTGACTTAATGATGGGGAGTTGAATTATTGTGGACTTGGAAATGAAAATTCAATTCTTGACTGTTCCTGAATTAAATATAAATACATTACTTCGGATTCTAAGTTTTTTGTATGATCGATTGTGCATGTAAACGAATAAATTAGTAAGCAAAAAGGATATTTTCAAACTTGCAATTACTTCGTATGGATTTATCTATTTTAAAACCCTATTTATTATACAAGCAAAACATTTAAATAATTATGTTTTTCATTGCAAGGTGAAAAAAAAAGTTTACAAATATTTAATTAATATTTTCTTTTTTATTTTTAAAGCTTTTTAACTTCACTTATTATTAATAAATCAAACAAACCATCACACGATGCGTCTGAGATCTGACAGATACAAATGCTGTAGTTCTAACGAATAATAACTCATAACTGGCAGGAAAATATTTACTGCAACAATATTGATTGCGCAAATTGCAGTGGAGTGCTGTACTCGAAACTATGCTGAAGTTGAGTACCATATTAGTTTACATTTATAAATAACAAAAATAAATTCTCAATGTGCGATATGAGATATGCTTAGATCCTTAAAGCGTTAAAAGGAATTTGTACTAAGAGGTGCAAAATAATAACATTAGTTTCAATGCTTATAGTTTCGGAATCAAAAATAATCGCACTAATAATGCTTCTACGCTTCTAGTAAGTAAATCTAAACGACAGCTTTTTTTTTATTAGGTTTAATTATGAATTCATTTTCTCAAATGGTATGAGTTTGAATATAGCAGTTTATTAAACGACGACAGCACTATGCAATATTAACTTCTATGAACTACGTACATACTAGATAAAGACAAGTTTTAAAAGCAAGTTTTGAGGGTAAGTATACTATTAATTTCTGAGTCGTAAAGAACTGTTAAAGGATATCGTGAATTTGTTCTTATCTGGTTCTTAGTTCCCAGTTTGCCTCATATTATTAGTTTCATGTCGAAAGGTCTGCGTATCTATCTACTGCCGTAGTTAATAATGAAGTTATCATTGCGATAGGGTCTTAGTAATGAAACTGTCCCATTTGTAGAGTCTCCTGTAATATTATAACTACTACATTATGCATCCAAGCCACTACAAAGTGTAATTTTAAGATAATATAACTTCCAAACTTCAATTTCATAATTAAGTCTTATATTATATCAACAATTTAAGGAATGAAGTAATAATATCTAATAAAAAATATCTTTTCTAATGAAAACGAAAATAAATTGGAAAATAAAAATAATAGATAATCCTTCTCGTAAATAAATAATATTTTTTTATATACTAAACCAGGATAAATTGAAAAATAAAAGTCTTATTAAATTTGGAGAAGTTTTTTCAAGACTTTTTCAAGTCCGTTTGAAACGAGGAACGTGCAGGTTATTTGATTTTTATTAGTTTATGTTCACGTATTATATTATTAGTCCTTTTAGAATCCGCGGAAGGAATTGAAGATATTGTGGGAAGGACCTGCATGGATAAAACGATAACTGCGAGATTGTTAATATATATAATGTGAATTGAATTGCAATTTCGTTGTTATTTGTTTGTTTTGCTTTAGACGATTTGTAAAGTCGTCGCCCCCCCCCTCTGATGGAAAGCCAACCACTTCACTCGCAGTGTACCTATAACTAGACGAAATTTGGAATATTTTTTGCCGCCCCTGTATTACTATGAAATATTTCTGGAAAATGCTAAAAAGTTTTTTGTTTAAAATAATTCCTTAAGTTTTTATGAAAATGTGCGAGTACTACTCAAGTGTATCCGTTGTAAGATATAAAAATTGTTTATCAACTTGGATTCTATATTTTAGGTATATTTTATAGTCTATTCTTCTGATCTGCCACTTTATAGTTATTGGTACTCAAGTTTTCTTTCACTTTGAGTTATTATTTATGAGCTGTAAAGTTTTACTGTCACAAAAATAATATTTGGTCGCAAGTACTCGCATGCATTAAGCATAAATGCAAACGCCTTCTCCCATTAGTATTTTATATGGAAGTTAATGCAGATACATTTTTCACTATACAAATAGTTATTACCAGTGGTGCAATAAATTTGTACAACCGCTTACTTACTAGTAGTTCTTATCATTTAATATAAATTATGCTAGTCTCGACTAACTCTTTTTGTGGATATGTTAATTTATACTTGAAGTAATATTTTATATCTCTGGCTTCTCTGGTTGTTTAAACTGGGTTACCTTAATTACTGAAATATGTAAATATACATCATTTGAATATGAAACAACTTTGGAATTTATAGAATTGTCTGTTTTGCGCGACGCGAAGCGGATGCACATACGACTTTTGTTTTCTAAACGACTGAGTGTTTTCAATTTCCCGCTTCAGATTACTTTGAACTTCCTTTTGTAATAATTTTCCTAAGTTGGGCAGTTTTAATCATACCAAATACCAAGTTTATTTTAAAAGCACTATATTAATCTATTATTAAACATATTATGTGACATCAGGGTCTAATAGGGTAAGGTAAGGTATATTGGTGATAATTTTGTTTACATGGATACAGTTTGATTAATTTGAAAGTTTTTCCCGATTTTTGCTGGTATAATAATAGAATCACTTTATACCTGCCTATTGAGAGGTTTTTTGTTTTATTTGAATTCCATTTTCTTAATTAAAAACGAACATCTTTCTTTTTAAAAAAAGGTAGGTAAGTTGGTGATAAGATATTTAATTTGGTGATATAGGACATTTAATTTGGTGACAATTAAAAAAACTAAAATTAGTTATAAAACTTAATTTAAAACTTAAAATACTTTAAACATAACATAATTACTCGAAATCTGAAAGAGAACAACCATCGCACATAAAGATTTCGTCTTCATTTGCCTGTCATTGACAAGTGATGTGGTATGGAATAGAACAGAAGCAGCATTGAATCCATTTGGCACCATTCTTTTCTTGTACATCCTCATTATAACTTTTATCACAGACACCACATTCCCAGTCATCATTTTTCTTTAAACCTTTATTGAATTTTTTTCTCTTCTGATCTTCATGAGCCGTAGAACATCCTGATTTCTGAAGATCCTGTAGTGTTGTTAATAATTTTGCCTTTGAATATCTCTGCTTTCTGTTTGACTTTGGTATTCGGTGAACTGATGTTGCTGATGGTAGTTGTAGTCAGAGCCTTTGTGCACAATGTGCAAACACAGGGGCGGATAAAGTTAGGGACCAAAAACGCAAGCGAGGGAAGAGGCGCAAATGGAAATAAAATGCCTAAAAAGTGAGCTAGGGTTTAAAAAAATATAATTTGCGTTGCGACAAGGAAAAAGTAATAGAAATTTAGAAAATCGTATTAAAAATCGAAAAATCAAAAAAAACCTTGTTAGCAAGATTAAATAAAGCGTTTTAAACGAGGTCCAAAGAATATTTACTTGTGCGTCAGCTTTCTAAATTGACATACCTTCCTGTAAAACCATTTGGTTTGCTCTCACCATATTTTCAGAAGTGTATGTACTATATTTTTGATTACTAATAATACTTTGAAATTTGGTAATTTGAAGGAGAGGTAATTTGGTGATAGCCTGAAATGCCAAAATAAAATTATTTTCAAAAAGTATTCTCCATTGACCGCCTTTTTTTGACAATATTGTATATATAAAAAATTTATATTAACGCCGTAAAAAAATAATTTAAATAACATAATCTTAACTCAGTAAAATTGCATTCGCACATGGTAAGAAAACACCGTTACAACGTAAGGGTTAATTTAATTAATAAACAATAACATGTAATTTTATTTATGCCATTTTGAAAAGTAGGCTTTACTCTAAAAGTATAATGTAAAAAACACTATATTAGCTTATTTATTAATTGATTTAGAACACATTTACTACCTAGCACGTATAACACTGAAGTAAATATGAAAAATAACACCATATTACATTAAAAGTTTTTTTGGCAGGTAACTACATAAGATAAGAGCCTGTAATCTCTTGAATAGTCAGATGAAACTGTATGAAGTATATGATAACAATTTTAAATTATTTTGATAATCGATAAGTTGTTGGTGAATTGTTGAAAAAGTATCACCAAATTACCTTACTTTACCCTACATTAAATGTTTCGTGTAATTTAGATCGTCTGCACTTACCTATATTATTATTTAACATAAAATATACCTACTACATAAAATGTGTGCTTCTTTGCAATTATTAACATTTTAACTTCTCAGGTCTTAACAAAATTTTATGCGTTATGCACTCTGCACAAAGCTGTTAAAGTTTAATCTGAATGTTGAAGTTAAATCGATGTTATTCCAAGCTATACGATAGACGCGTAAAATATTATCTTATTCTATAATTAATGTAATCATGTACATCAAATAATTCTATTTCCAAATTGAGGGTAGCGTAATCTATAAAATACCTTCAAATAAGCGTACACCTTAAAACCGAAACCAAGTGTGTAATTATCTTTCTGAAATTTATTTAATTTAAACATATTCTCGAATAATCTCTATGTATCTATGTATTTGTACGTAACGTACCTTTGATTGTAATCATCATGTATCAATAATTGTAAATAAAATTCAGCAGTACTTTCCGGCTAAGAATTTCTTAGTGCTGGAATGAATCTCCGATGCGGTTTGCCCTAAGAAAGATTCGGTACGGATCAAGTAACATACTAAAATGTAACGCGAAACCTGGGTCAGGTCCAAATTCGGCTGATCTAGTGGAGGAGTTTATGTTTCAGGTTTCGGTTGCCGAATGCATACCGATCCTCCAATTATCAGGTGTGATCATGACAACAACTATCAAGTCTAGTGATGCTTGCCACATTTTAACTAGACCAGAGCCACAGATACATACCCTAAAAGGACAAGTGATACTTAATCATGATCCCACCCAGAGTATGTTAGGGTTTTCCTTAAGAACTATCTAATCGAGTTTACGGCCTCACAGCCACTATTACTCGTTCTGGCTAGCTGTGAAACGCTGCATGGTATTCGATCCTGTACAGCTATCTAAACAGGATAGATCTAAATGGGCGTCACGACTGGATATACCTTTTCATTCAGAGCTGAAAATGATATAAATCCCTAAAGCCGCTATATTATGCCACCTGTGCTAGATAATACAATTATAATTAAGTAAAATATAATTATAGATTTTACTATTTGAAAACTTGTAGTAAAGCATGGAAACCTTCTTATTACAAAACGTAGCTCGAAAACTATAAGGCAAACTTCCTTGTTTTTGTAGGTTAGTTGATTTATTATTCAGTTATTGCATAAAAATTAATAAACTTTTGTTGTGAATAAAGTTTCAAATGTAGTAGTTAGTTCAAGTTAGTTCTCGTTATTATATTATTTTGTTTAATCATAATATTTACACAAAAAAGATAACATATTTTTTATAAAACCAAATAGAAAAGCATCACTAAAGTTTATATACAGGGTGTCCCCGCACTCACTTTACATAACTTAGGTGGTGATAGAGGACACTTTTCTAAGAACAATATTTAACAAACATTTTTTTCTAAATTCAAACCCTCGAGAGCTAGGCCTATTTAAAGCATTTTTTTTAATTTCCACCTTCACGTGGCCATAGCGCCGAAAATATTGATTTTGTGGTAAAAATGGTTTAGTACTTTTTTAAAGAGCGTGAAATAATCTACAAACTAGATTTAACCCTTTTATTATCTAAAATCAACGGCTTTTGAGTTATGCATTAAAGTAAGTTAAAAAATGTCGAAAAATTTGAGCTTTCTTTTTTTTTGGTTTTTTTCAAAACCCTGTATCTTTTAAACGAAAAATTTTACAAACAATCTGACGCCCCATTCCGGATAGGAAATTTAACGGACTACAACTTTGGTCTAGTAAAAATTTTTGAAAAACCAATCCTTTTCACAGAAAATCAGAAAATAACAAACAAGGCAGCTACAAAACATAAAATTTAATTCACAAAATTTTTATTTTTTTTTGAAAAATTATTTTATTAATTAATTTTAAATTATTACATTAATTAAGTAATTGTTGAAAATGACCATCCTCATTTTCAATACACAGTTGTGATTGTTTTAAAAGATGTTTGTCGAAACAAATCGTAAAAAGGCGATTTTTCGACACTTTTAATCGCAGAAATTCGAATTTTTGACACTTTTCACATTCACGGATTGACCAAAATTGGCCTCGTGATCGACCGGTCAATCCCTCGACCTTGTTGACCACCCCTGCTATAATGGATTTTAAAAAAAAGAGGAAATTTTATAAATAATACTATAAAGCATATTTTAAAACGAGCACGACTGTGTATTAAAAATGAGGGTGGTCATTTTCAACATTTACTTAAATAATCTAATAGTTTAAAATTAATTAATAAAATAATTTTTCAAAAAAAATAAAAAATTTTGTGAATTAAATCTTATGTTTTGTAGCTGTCTCGTTTGTTATTTTCTGATTTTCTGTGAAATGGATTGGTTTCTCAAAAATTTTTACTAGACAAAAGTTGTAGTCCGTTAAATTTCCTATCCGGAATGGGGCGTCAGATTGTTTGTAAAATCTTTCGTTTAAAAGATACAGGGTTTTGAAAAAAACCAGAAAAAAAGAAAGCTCAAATTTTTCGACATTTTTTAACTTACTTTAATTCATAACTCGAAAGCCGTTGATTTTAGACAAGAAAAGGTTTTAATCTAGTTTGTAGATTACTTCACGCTCTTTAAAAAATCACTAAACCATTTTTACTGAAAAATCAATACTTTCGGGGCTATGGCCACGTGAAGGTGGAAATTAAAAAAAATGCTTTAAAGAGGCCTAACTTTCGAGGGTTTGAATTTAGAAATAGTAGTTTTCATCACTAGGCCGGAAAGTGTCATTTTACAACCGAGGGGCGGGTTTTCGTAGCCGAGGCGAAGCCGAGGCGCCCGAACGCTCCCGAGGGTGTAAAAGCACTTTACGGCCGAGTTGGTGTAAACAACTTTTCGTTGTGACGGGACCACAACAATTTCTGCGCATGACGTCACGCGGCAGAATAAATTCAAATCGAACATCGTGATTGGTTGGTTGGCATATTTGATGTGTGGTATCACTGCTTTACGAAATAGGTATATCAGTGTATCGTGGACGGGACCACACCATTTTTATTTGTGATTTGTAGTAGTGAAGATCAAGGTCAAGGGTTATCGTAAAAGCATGGCAAGTAAATCTATCGAGGAAGCGGCCAGTTATGCGAAAAACGTGTCGTTACCTACGAAGTCTAAAGTGATTTATAGGAAAGAGCACGAGAAATGAATGGGCTTTTTGAAAGACCACAATGCGGAGGTACATAACCTCAATGAGGCCACATTGTTGGCCTACTTTTTAAAGATGGCCGCATTGTATAGCTACACCACATTGTGGTCCTACAGTAAGTAGCACTTTCCCGTTTTAAGTACACGTTTTAACACATTTTTTTGATTTCACACAGATTTCCGACAAAATTCTAGGATCTGCAGGTCCCCTTCCCCCCAAAAAGATTGTTAATGCGCCGCAGGCGCTTTCTTACAACATAGTGCGTTTGCGTCGAAAGAAGCCGACAAATGATGTTTTATGACCCCCCACTTTTCACTCCCTAGGATGTGAAAATCCATGACCCCCCACTTTTCACTCCCTAGGAAGTGAAAAGAGGCACTTTACGTACCTCAAACGAGGACGTGAAACCCCATTTTCTAGACCGGCATAACGAAAAAAATTTTTGTTAAAAATTGTTCTTAGAAAAGTGTCCTCTATCACCACCTAAGTTATGTAAAGTGAGTGCGGGGACACCCTGTATAACTCCTAATTCATGCTATTGTAGAAAAATATAAAACGAATACGAATTTTTATCGAGATAAATGTTGGTTATTACCTTAAAAATTTATATTTTTGGTCAGTTTATTTGCAAGAGTATAGGGGAAAACCGGGATGATTCGTACACTTTTAACACTAATGCCTGTTTTCACCAACAATTTATTTAAGAATTTCCTAGTAAAGAATTACTTATCTAGGATTCCATAAATGTGATTGGTGAAATTTGACATAGTATTGACATAAAAAATTCATATGTCAAATTTGACCAATCAAATTTATGGAATCCTAGCTAAGTAATTCTTTACTAGGAAATTCTTAAATAAAATGTTGGTGAAAACGGGTATTAGTCATGTAAAAGAAAAACTAATAGCTATTTCAAAATAATTTTAATGCTTCTGAATTACCTACACATCTGGCTTTCGTAGTTCAGTATTGATATAAAGTAACATGGAAAAGCTATGATGAATTTCCCAAAAAATGGAAATCGTACGAAGGCACCCCACACGCGGGGTAGCTTCGTACATAGAGTGGGGTACATTCGTACATAGTGGAACATAGTAAGAATTTTTTCTTAAACTTATGTCAGTCTCATCTTCACTATCAGTGAATCATCAGTCTCTACAGTTTTCTTCTGTTTCTTTGCTCTTATTTCTTCATTTCTTTTGCTCTTTCTTTTTCTATCAGTCTATTTTTTCGGGAGTATCTGTATATATCCTTGATTTTCCTGGAAGTTTTCCTTTCTTCATCTTTTTAGGTGCATTCCTGTCCACTTTACGCAGTACGAATCCACCCCACTCGAACTGTACGAAGGTACCCCAACCAAAGCAATCAACAAATAAATTCAAAATAAAAAAAACTATTAAGGTTATCCCAAAATTTATGTTTACATATTAATTTAAGGCACTTATTCAAAAACTATCATAAATTACATTAACAATTCTAGCAAAACTTATTGCGAATGAATGATTTCAAAGATGAATCTAAAAATTACTTATGTGATGCAAAAACACGTATCGACTTGTTACAACGAATCTGAATGTTGCACTGCCACCGCACTTAGGTGTTAAACTAAGCCCTTGAGAAGGCCTTACACACACACAAATACAAATGCGTCATCATCTAGAATATTCTAGATATGAATAGAATAATCATCCCGGTTTTCCCCTAAGTTTATTGAAGTTACCTAAGAGTATATTTTTTCCTGTTTGTTTTCATTGATAAGTGGTGCAAGGGCTCTGACCTCCAGTCAATTTTATGGCTAGGTAGATTGTGCTAAAGCAGCCAAACAAAATCTAAATATCAGAAGACAGATTGGCTGAAAGATGAAGATTTTAAATTTATAAAATTGATTTTATTGAATCTGAAATCCAGATGGTTTAAAACAATTAATCGATAAATTTCGCATTATAAATCATCACTTTCTTGATATTTTTATGTAGATTTTTGCTCCACGATTTTTAGAAATTTATTGGGGATCGAATCTAAGATGCTTTGTTAAATTAATAGATACAGAAACTTTAATAAATCAGCATTTCATTTTTGTAATTTTAAACAAAATAAACGGTCGGAGCATAATAGTAGTCAAGCATGTTGACTATGAACACTAAATACAAGGTTCGACTCCGGGTGAAATAAGAACTTTATTCTGGCCGTCTTTCTAGACCTCTAGGTTGGGGGTCTTCGTCGGGCTTGTTCCTCATCTTGAGTAAAATAAGATTATGAATACAAGAGTCTACATGTGTTAATGAAACCGCTGAGCTAGTTCATTAATATGGTGTAGCTATATTAATTTGCTATCCCTACTGGCGATTCTGCGAGTATCCTATATGAGGGATATATACGTGTTAACCTGGCATGGAAATCCTTTAACAATGGCACCACACATGAAGTGAAATTTACAGGAAACCGTTTTTTTTAACTTTTAGACATGTGTTAAAATAAAATAGTTAAGAAAGTTACAAAATCGATTTTATAATTTAGCATAAATTCAAATTTATTATAATTGCGTAATTTATGTGTGAGCTAGTAAAATTAATTGAGATGTTTGTTTCTAAAATTAGTATTACAATGTAAGGCTCATTAAGCAGTGTTTAGGTAACGCGATTACTACGTAATAGTAGAACATTATTAAAATTATGTTGCAATTATATGGTTACAGTTAGGTATCGCAATTTAAAAACAAAATATCTCTTAATATTATTTTTATTATTATTAACTTAAAATTATTATATTAACGATTAATATAATATAGTAACGATTAAATCGTTAATATTGTTGTCTAACAAATAATGCTTTCTATTTTATATTATATTTATATCTTATTAATTTATCGATTACATAATTCTCAGTGAGTAAGGTTTTAGTTAACGAGTAAACTGACTGATTTTTGGTAATTTTGAAGAATCATACATATGAAAGGCCAGCACACTCCTCCTCCAGCGTGTCATTTCTTTATGATAAGCAACGAATTCTGATTGGGCATTATTGTCGTTAGTTGTACCAAATTAAAATCAAAACACAAGTACAAACAAAACAAAAGAAACCAAAAACCTTGATCAGAAATCTTAGTCAATCCGCAAGAATTAACTGAGGACACGATTCAATATCTAAATATATCCCGAGCTCTCAGTACTGGAAATAAGCGTTAGTCATCCTTGAAAAATGAAGAGCTATTGGGAGAGTGCGTACATAAATGAACGAAATGTGCTGCACTTTTTAATAGTGCTGTTCTATTATTCCTTTTATGATGTCTAGTATACATAAGTTCGAATGAATAATAACTTTGATTTTATTTATAACAGAATATGCCTTCTAGCGGTTGATTTACTACAAATACTTTGTTAAATATAATAATACAGTGCACATACAAATTTCCCAAAGCTATTATTCATTTTATGAGATTTTGGTGTTTTTGGCTAGACGACAAAAGGAATAAGTTGGTACTTCGAGTTCGATATTATTTTTTTTGTAACTGTTTTTGTTTGCTACCATGTATCGTAATTTTTGCAATATTTCCATTTAAACTTTTTAAACTCCTAATATTTCAAATAAAATTTTAAATACGGATTTTGTTAGTCAAGTAAAATGTTTGTAAAATTATAAGATAAAAAACGTTGCCTAAAAAATTAAAATGAGGATTTCAAACTATTATGAAAATTGTTAGAGATTTCACTAGAGACTGAGTGGTCTTATTTGCAATTTGCAAATAGAACTTGTTTAACTTAAAACATTTGCGAAGTTAGTTTTCCTGTTATTTTCATGTTAAAAAAATACATCAAGAAATGTTCACGGTAGGACTAACTCGGGTACATTGTTGAGAGCAACCTGGGGGATGCTATAACTTCATTAATACTACAATAACTCACCTTGGTAATACCGATAAAAAGGAAAAAATAAGGTAGGTTTTTCAAAATATGATCTTACATTAACGGTTTATTCATTATCAAGCTGAAAATTATTTAGCCTAAAATTTCAACAACTATAACTTAATTGCTAATATTGAATATGTTAGTATAAATCACAAAATTACTATAATCCTGGTGGAATAATAGAAGGGAAACTACAATGAGTGTCAAAACTAGAAACCAACTCGATATATTTTAACGACTTTGATGACTTTGAAACACCAATTTAAACTATAAGGCGTAATTGCAAGTAAATTAACATTCGGAAGTGGAAATCGCATAATGAAAATACTTTATAACGCACATGCAAGTAACAATTAAGATAGCAAACATTAAGATTGCGATAAGGTGTAATCTGTTAACACAAAAAAAACCCTAATAGAAATTTGCATAACATAAGATGGTCACCAGTTTGTCAAAAGGATGCTGAATGGAAGTCATAGAGATAGTAATGACTTTGACTATAGCAAAATCCCGCGTAAGGCCATTTCATAGAGAGCTTTGAGAGCTTTTACTAACAACCGCACTTCATTAATTGTTGCGAAATTATTCATATCTGTAATCTGTGAGCTGATGGTATCTATGTTTACTCAACGCCATCAAACATACAACTTTATTGCTGACTGTTTTACTATATTAATGAAAGCTCTTTTGAAAGCAAAACACGGTAAAAAAAAATTTAGATAAAATCATAATTTTATACTCGACATAAAACCAGACCAAGTACATAATAAATAAATTTAATATTAAAACTTTACAACTAAAAATCTCGTACCAAAATAAGTTTTACATAAAGGCGATAGAAAAGAACAATAACAGAATAATAGAAAATAAATCGCTAAAAAGTCAACCTTAATAGCAAGAAAAATATATTTCACGATATGATCTGTTTTTGTGAAGAGTTCCAATACACGCTTTTGGGTTTACGAAAAGTTATTGAAACCATTCGTCAAATTCACGGGTCTTGACAAAAACTGAAAGCGGATAAGATATTGTAAAAATAATCGATTGGTCAGTAGCGCGTAGAGGAATACATGTGGAAAGATATCTTTCGAAGAAAAAGTATATCAAAATTTATTTTGCTGTCAATCAAATTGAATTTTGCAGTAACAAAATATTATAAAGTAAGTGAAAATTGATGTAAATATTTTAAAAGCCTACAAAAAAACTTCGTTTGCAACAATATGAAATTGTGATTGTTTACGAAATAGAATTTGTATTTTATCGTTTTTTTAAGTTTTTCATTTTTGGTCAATATAATGGCATATATTTTGTACACATACAGGTATCTACATAGTGAACGCTGGTTTCGATCCGCCTTACCCGCTTCAATTTTGCATTAAATATTTGGTCGGTTGCCTCATTCATTTATGTTCGGTTAAAGATGTTAAACCTGTTAGGCTGGTACATAGAACCTGCCTTCACTGTGGAAGCAGACGTAGCGTTCGAAAATTCGAACTGTACCTTCGTCCCACGTTTGAAAAAAACTGAATTAACCTGTATGTAGATTGATAATAATTCCACATTAACGTGACAAATCGGGTACATAGGCAATCATAACCTCCAATTTTAAACGGTCCCATATAATTGTATACCACCGGGAACTTCTTATCAATCATAAATGGAAGGAAATCCTGAGATGACATCCACGAGCTCCAGTGCCATGCAATTCTCTTCAAGTTAAACCTCGACATGCAAAAATGGAAGTAATTGTACCTTTTCCTTACAATTCTATACTACATGTTTCTTTCGATTATGTCAAATAAACCAATCATTATGTAAGACCAATTCTAACCTCAAAATTTTACAATCCATAATCTATAATCTTCCAAATTCATCCAAACTCATCCGGAAAATAACAAGTAAAATTGCTGATCATGCACCAAACTATCGACTGATGATCAATCAATAATTCAAAAAAATATCGAATTGCTGCCAATTCTACGATGATCGATCATCAAGCAGGTTACATGCACTATCAAAAACTCCAAATTGTCGCTTTTTAAGAATCCGACGAGGTCCCGTATTCTGTAAAATCAATCATTAGTATACTTCCGGAATCATCCCTGACTCCAGAAAACTAAAAATATCGCAAATGAATATCGGACGACAAAATCCCTTCCGATTTTCAAACTGGTCGCCAAAAACATGACATCCTTTGTTGGTACCACACCTCGAACATCAAAAATTTCTATATGCTAACTTAAATCCGCACAATTTTGCGGTTTTATTAATTAATTTAATTACAGGTACCACACAACGGCGAGAAATTTATCAATACCACTCAAAATTGTTAACGTACCAACTTCCTAGAAGGCTCAATGATCTAATTTATTAGAAGACGACAAATTTCGTCCTTACAAAAACAAACAATCTGTTGCTGGAGCTTCCCAACATTGGTAACTCAAATTTTAAATAAAATCCAGCATAACTTTTCAAAAATGTATCTTTTTCAAAAAAAATACAAAATAAAATAACTGGTACTTTTTTTGCATCAAAAACCATACGACAATATAATAACATAAAAGCCCACTTGCTGCGCATAAACATGCCATTTTATCTACAATCTCAAAAAGTAATGAAAATTAGTGAAATATTATAATACATAATTAATTGAAAATTTAATAAAAATATGACGATTTTGAGAAAATCAAGCAGTTTTACTTTGTCTAACGCTGGCGGCGTCTGACAAAATACCAAATGAAATCACGTCGGTATTAAAAATTTAAAAAAACTATCGAAGCTTTATACAAATGTAGCTAATTTTAGGCCTAATGCACATAACAGTAACGAAACAAAATGCTTCATAACCGTTTGAAGAAAAAATAGTGCTTTTATAGTAATGCAGTTCGTTAGCAAACACAAAATTTAGTTTAATAAACTTCTTTTAATTTTTTATTTTCTTATAATTATTTCATTTTGATAAAATTACAAAATCGCGCATTGAGTACCATAACAGAAAAAAAAATTATCAGTGTTATCAATATATTATTAGTAATAAATTGATAGGTGCAATAATATTTTGTGTAATATCAAATGTATCGAAATATCTGCATTTTTTTTTTTGTAAATAAAAATCGAAACTCTTAAGACCGCTGTAAGTTTGTCGATGATTGGCTTTGTTGCCCTTGGGCATTCCCAGCCAAACTGAATTAGCTTTATTGGAGTTCCGATGGCTTCGATGCTCATGTTATTAGCTCCACTAGATTGCTGATCTATTTATCCGAGATAACACGTGACTTGGCTAAAAACACATTGTATTTTAGCATTATATTATTTATTACTGCACTGGATTTAATGAATATATTTAGCAAGCACTAAAATGGTATTGTTGCTATAGCCGATATCCGAAACTACTTATTTATTAAACAATCGAAAGCAAAATTTAAATAATATAAAAAGTAAAATTTTTTTAGATAAACCCTGAATTAATAGAGATGTGACATGAAACAGCTAGGGTAGTCTGGTGGGCCATCTATCAAGGACATAATGCAAGAGGTGACAAAGTGTGCAAGCAGGGCTTTGGAATAAAAGCCTGCCTGGAGCCCTATTCATCAGCAGCTCAATGTTTAGAATAACGTTCTATCAGCCCCTTTACTTCTTACATTCCGTACTTACGTTAGATTACGTTATCTTGCGGATTACATAGCATTTTTATATTAGATGGCATTATCATGAATCATTTATTTTGTAGTCAACTTGCGTTTTTCCCTGTTTTTTTAACAAATCAAATTATTGGACAGGTGTCTAAAAATGCAAATTTATATATTTGCCACATAAATCTCGGAAAGAATTATTTTGGCATGTCAATTAGTATCACTTTTTACTGCTTTGAATGATAAGTATTCCTGCAGTAATCAATTTGCTTTTTTGTTCCAAAAATACTAGTACCTACTATAATCATGTTATTGTCAGCTGTGTGTGTATGTTGTAATTATTGCATCCAGTTGGAAAATAACTTCAAAGTAAATTTTTATTGTAATATTTTGCTAAAAATTTAGGTACTGTAAGAAAAATATTTAACATCATGCATATAAAACCGAGAGAACTAAATATAAATTGCTAATTCGATTGCTTGTGGCCAGAATATACAGTTTTACAATTTCAATTTAGCCTCATTTCTATGCAAAGTGACCGTAGCTGGCTTGAATATTACCGGTCCCTTTATGTTCTCATAGTTTTACTATCCTTTTGTGTGCTTTAGAAGTCCTTTTTGTGAGTGAAAACGTGTAAAATATCAGGATCAAGCTGTCGCATCGAGTGTCTAAAAACCTTTGTAAACGTAGTCACAACTGTTCACCATAATGATGCTCTTGTCAAATTGTCATCCATCTCACCAATTACTTTTATTTGTTTTCACTTTTTATTTAAGTTAACAAGGCATATTAAAGTGCGATCGCGTAAGTTTATCAATTTTATGTTTACGAGTAGAACATAACTCTGTTTTGATACCAAAAAGGAAAGTTTTTTTATTAAAATTTTAAAAATGGTGCAGTTTAAAGTGTGTCCGTATGAAAAGTATTTTCTATTTTAAAGACTTCAAGGTAAGATTTGTTTATAAATTAAGCCTAATGTGTCTAAATAAATGAGTATTTTGAATAATTACATCGCAGAAAAGCAAAATTATTGTAGCTTAGCTTAAATTTGTAGCCGGATTACGCCAGTCAAAGTCAATCATCACTGCATTATTAGAATTAATGATAATGAAATTATATTATACCATTTGCCCTTTCATATTCTTAATGAAAATTTACTGATTAGATATTGATTTACAATTCTACTATTGTTCTATGACACTAATCCATAATTATTATTAAATTTTGTCATTTGCTATGTTATCTACTTTATATAACAAATACACTTGATCCACAGCTTTGAATAATATCGAACAGAATTTCCTATTTCCTTGACCTGGAAATGGTAGTTTGTCGAACTCAATTTATATTTTATAAATTTGAAATAATTAGATATCGATTTTACATGGCAATATAAAATGTGTAAAGGTCACTTATATTCATATTCGAATGATATGCAAGCTTAAACTACAATTAAGTTTGATTTACGCCAGACACACGATTTAATCCCTGCAATGTAGAAGCCAATTCAATAATTTAAACAATTTAACCTAAATGTGCAAAATAATTAAAAATCAATTTTCATAACTATATTCTAACAACTTGTTTACGAAACCGCGATTAACCTTGACATCCTTGATAATTTCGATTTGTTGTGCTTACCCAAGGGATAGTAAATATTTGATTACTTCCGCTATATAACTAGGATTTAGCTATTACCTCACATTAAACATGGTTAATAATTTTTTGTTACAGAAAACGCAAATTTTCAACTTATCACTAATGATTTTCTGGACATCATTACAAAACCGAATGCTTATATTGTAAAATTGCTTTTTACATATTTATGACCGAGACTATAATCTACGAATAAAATTAGATATTTCAATTTATGATTTGTTTTTGTTTTTTGTTTTTGTTTCGTCCAAATAACATTTCACTACTGGTAATTGCCTGCCAAGCCTGCGTGAGTCTTTCCAAGCCTGCACAACTCCTGCCAAGCCTGCCCGAGTCCTGCCAAGACTGAACCAGGCCTGGTAAATTAATTGCACGATTGAATTGTCTTTGAAATGGACGTCTACCAATTTGGATCTTCCGAAAACAACGAATTCACTAAGCAACAAAGTCACTAAGATTTAACTTTTAAAGTGTGCAGTGAAAATGGTCTCCTTCATGTGCACAGTGTAGTGTTGCAACCGGCATTATTTCATCTGGGTCTTGAACATTTAAGGTGACATGTATTGCCATGAGCGGGAGTTTTTATATTCAAAGTTGTAACAAAGTTTTGCATTTGTTATGTAGTTCCTAGTTAAATTGCATTTCGCAATATTCCTAATTGCGAACCTACATTTATATTTAAATGCAATCTTTCAATGCAATGCATTTCGCGAGCAGATTGTTGATAACGTGAAAGAAGCGTAGGAATTTTAAAATACCATCGAATTTCGCAATTCCTACGATAGAGGACCTACTTACATAATATGTTGTTTTACAGCAACTTTGTTAAGTGCCTATAGTTTACTTCGACCGACTTCGACAAATAGTTTTAAGTTCATTGTCACTATTTTTCGTGCCAAGCCGTTTGAGACAAGAGTCCTGCTATGTCCTGTAATATTTTTGAGCTCCTGTGTGAACATTTGTTCGGGAAAAAGTGATAAGAGGGGCTATTTACGTGGTGATCTACTACGCAGTTTTTGGTACACAAATCGTCCGATAACCTGCGACCATTTTGGATTCGTTATAGTTGCAACGTCATTTTAGTTGTTATTTGCCATAACTTCGAGTTAACAACCTTGTTGTTATTTTGGCTGACATTTTTGGAATTCCTTCGTTATCTGGATGGTTCAATCCTGCTCATCTACTCCAACACCATCTCTTTCACGTACCAGTTCAAGCATCAGAGCTGCAAGCTGTGTTTTGTGTCACAAAGTTGATCAAGTGCTCCTGTATAAAATTTAACAAGCATTATAGATTTTCATCTCTTGAGCCGCACTTTGGACCCAGCTACGCTTGCTACACAGTAGTTGAGAACTGCAGCCTGCTGCCAAACTATAGAAGAGGTTGGTTTATGACTTCCATCGGGGCTAGTGAACAATTAACCGCAGTTAGGACACTCAGGATTGATTTGGATTATCTGCGTCTGAAGTATTCACTCTCTCATTTGAAATATGATCTTCCCAGGTTAAATTGCAAATCGTTTCAATTTTCAGAATATCACAACCGTTTTCCACCAGTAGATATATAATATCAGTAGTATAAGCCGACATTAAATTGGTAATTCTAGCGATTATAGTTGAAGAATAGGTTGTTAATAATTTACAAGCCACAGCCGTGGAATTATGCAACCGCTGCGCTGGTTGAGTTACAGAACGGGAATTCCGGGATTAAATCGCGGACTACAGAGAATTTCTTAGCTCGACCTTCTTGGAGCTTTCTTTGGAACTTTCCTCTCAATTGTATAAAAAAATGTCGAATATTGAAACAGATATTTTAAAAACCGATGGACCACATTTTCTCTATCATTAAACATGCGCACCATTTGTTGGATCTCATAGCAGATTTTAATTCTAACTTTAAATTTAATGGATATACAATTAATTTTGTTGAATTTTCTACCCTTCCATCAACAGACGCTACAGTTTTGAGGTCCATTAGTGAATTATTGTTTCAAATATATTATTTATATTAATCTATCTAAAACTCTACCAAATTTGATTTTTATTAAGCCGCACCAATTGAAACTGATAAAAATCTGCAAGTAGGCGATATAAAAATTGTTAAATTTAGAAGATGTTTAAATTAACTGAAATTTGTTGTCCATTGATCAGTTTATTCGTCCTGCATCCATCGCCCAAGGGATAGATTCCGAAACCAATCTATACTGATTAGTTAATGATGAAAATAAAGCTTGCCAACAAAATAGTACAATTTTGTTGGAAAACCATTTATTACGATTTGTCGTTTATCGTAATTTGGTTCATGAGGAAAATGTATTTTAATCCAATTCTAATTATTTACTCTTGCATATACATTAAGTAAAGTCACTTTTGCTCATTTGTACTTTTTATTAGCCGTTATTTAGTACAACTTCACTTAACAGTGCTGCATGCATTCATTACGAGGAAAATTTTTTATAATTGAAAATCGTTTTCGTTTAGCGGATAATATTAGTTAATTTCTCGAAAATATAATTAAAACGGTAATTATCCATAGGTAAAGAATTAGTTGTACATTCTAAATGTATAAAATGCGGTGGTGTGAGTAGTTAGTTATTCGTGTGGGTACCATTGTTATGAAACGGCTACTGAGAGCTATAAAGGTTAGTAACGGGCTACAATAGGCAATTCAGGTTGGAGGCAGATATTCAAACAGTGCTATTTCCGGACCATTACCAAAGAGGCAGTCAGTTCCGGTAGAAGATAAAGGAGAATGTCCACGTAGATTTGGAAATGGAGTATCTCATTTCGCACACCGTTACTTCGCAAGTTGCAGAGTTTTAGTTTCAAAGATGTGGTCATTTTCGCGTTTATAAACGGCGTCAAGTAAAAAACATCAAAGCGTTACGGTAACACAATTTGAAACGTACTTGCGATGCCATAAAACTGAATTACTCTTTCAAATTTTTATATGAAAACAATATGCAACGAAAACTCATGTATTTCGAGATATTTAAAATAAGAGTCAATTGTTACTTCATTTTTATCACGATTTTATATTTCAATATGTTTGAACCTAAATTTTTATTATAGTTTAATGTTGGTAAAGTTGGCGTAATTCTGGTTCTAAAGTTGTACAAATTGCAGGTTGAAAGCCGAAACTCGTCTAGTTTCTTACTCTTTTAAGACCTAACTAAAACAGTTTGAAGTCACAAGCAGATCATAAAAGCTTATTACAGTTTGGACTTTATTTTATTGCCACAAAATATACTGAAATAAGATGTTTGATAACAATAAACTTAACCTACTATTATTTAATAATTTGTCATAGTTTGAACCTAAACGCTCAAAAGACCATCTATTTGTTGTCTTGAAATAGTTACCTATATATTTACTCTGAAATTATTTAAAACTATTACTTTATTAATTAATTGACTATTAATAATTTATTGATATGTTGAATTTATGTGCATAAAATAGCATTATAAAACTTTCAAAAAAACGTTCCTTTTTAAAATTCAAAAATTGTCACAACAATAATTCTTAAATATTTATTAATTAAAATATAAAATATTATTTCATTTAGACACATTATCCATTATACTGGCGGTTGGTGTTATCAAGAGATTGACGCGACAATAACGCAGTGCTATTCATATTACTAGGGCGGATACGCACCGCTCAAATTGAACTGTTAACTCTAGTTAACTATGATATTAACCATAGTAATTAGGTAAACAACAGTTTAAAATTTAAACAAAGTAAGTAAAAGTGGCCGTTAAATATCAAAAGTTTCAAATTAAGAATCATTATCGGACCCGGTTAACAATCCCGGGAATGAATGGAGAGAAAAATTAAAACTATAATGTGTTTCATTATTTATTGTGCTTTAAAAACAAAATATAACAAAGATTATAGTGGAGAATAGGTCATGAATAATCTACAGATAGATTTTAATTTTACTTCTTACAAAATATTGCCACAAAAGCAGCAACAAACAGGGCAGTCTGCAGGATTCCACGTTCCTTTTTTTTGGAAAATTGGCGAGTAAAGTTGTATTTTCATAAAAGCAGTACTGGTCTGAAGATAACAGTTTTACGAGTATAATCGTGAATGAGATTGAAACATGTAATCCGGTAAGGTGTTCTTTGATTTTATGATTTTTCTTGCTAATTTTTTCACTGATGGTCGAATCTTGAAGCCAGTCCTGTTTGTTGCTACTTTTGTTACAATGATTTGTAAAAATTAAAATTGAAATCTATCTGTAGATTATTCATGACTTATTCTCAACTACAATCTTTGTATTAGTTGACATATTATTCTAATTTAATATTGTTATACTTATATTGCCTTATTTACTTCAATTGCCAATAATTTTTACCTTCTTAATTATTTTATTAATTATCCCCCTAAATTTCTTCTATTCAATTCCATTTACTACTAACTTCAGCATTTACTGAATTATTTCTTATTTACATTTTTGTACCAGTTGGAAAATATACATCAAGTGGGCTTTAAGTACCTGAATATCTAATATTATTGACGAGACAAATTCCATATTACTTATCCAATTCAATTTTTGAACATAATATTTTACTTGAATTGCAGGCACTCTCTTTTAACATTGGGAAATTTAGTTTTAAATTTGATTTAGATCTTTGCTTTATTCTTACTTTACTTTCGGAGGTAGGTAATTCTTGACTTGTGTCGGAGTTTACCGTGGTGCAACCATGCATCTTCTATTCCATACTTATACTAGAGTTGAAAAATTCAAAAAATAATAAACAAAATTACGAAACAGAAACTCTAATAAATTAATACAAGCATATGTACAACACGTAAAATAATAATTATAACTGAAACCATTAATAATACTTACTGATCAAACTAAACATTGACTTGACTTTTGACTTTGGCACGACTTTTGGACATAAACATAATTCGATTTTCCTGATTTAAATCCCCAATTTTTGAATAATTTATGATTTACCTAAAGTCTCCATTAACATGTAAACTACGCTACGACGGATTTGACAATGGGTGCAATAAATTAAATCTGGTATCCATCATATTTAGTTTATGGTCGGGTATCGGTGGAAATTTGTTCTTTGAAACTAATAGGTTATTTTATAAGTTTATATAAAACAGAACTGTATAGAATCTACGGTTCATCCAGTACAAATTAGGTATTAACTATTTAGGGAAAGATATTATAATATTCAAGTTCTTAAAAATAAAAATTTGCTTCTGCAGTAACTCACTTTGGTAGGTTTTCACCAGAGAAAATTTTTTAAAACATCTCTACATAAACATCAATTTGTATGAATCAATAACCATAAAATAAATTTATTCCGAGCCATATAAGTTTATGCTTGAAATTTTATGTTTTAAGCTTTTTTGTAAAACAATAATTTATAATTTCCAAGGAAACTATAATAATAGGTTGTTTTAGTATTAGTAATAATTTATTATAATAGTTTAAATAATCTTTTATTTAAGGTAAAATTTTAAATTCTAACTAATTTATGGTAAGTAACTTTTAATGTTGTTAAACTAAGAAATATATTTTTTAAAAAAAAAGCTTACAAGCCTCTCTTAAATATTGTTTTATTTTTACGAATACGGCGGTAAGTGTATAAAAATTATACTTACAGTAAATTTTACTTTTGTGACAACTTTATATTTTTAGTTCTAAAAGTGTTTAATACAGTTCTAGTTTATCTAAAAGATGATGATATGTTAACTGTTTATCTAGTCAAAAGCTTTTGTCTAAGATGAAAAATTACTATTTCCTGCGACACATGAAATAATATTAACCAAATATAATTAAAACAAAATTCTGAATCAAAATTTTTAATTTTGCTATTTAATTACGAAGATTTCTTCCTCTTTAACTATGTAGGTAGTTATTTTTACAATGGTCATATTCGTGATGACCTCTTAACGACCAAGTATTCTAGTGACATTGTTAAAGTACTTATCACTAATAAGTAGTAATCAGTAATGAATAATGCAACGTAACAGATTATACGTGTAGTCGCTTTGTCAATTATATCCATTTTGGCAATTAGATTTTATCTTAATGAAGTGCATGCATGCGGTAAGTAATACCCTTTTTGGAATTGGAACGCGTTGTCATGTTGCATTGAAGTGTGACCTTGTTATGCAATACCGTAACTAGGTGGTGCAACATGTACACATAATTGAAGGGCCTGAAACATTCAATCAAGAATTGCCACTAACAGATTTCTACTGTAAATGCTAAAACTTCAAAGATGCAGCTGACACATTTCATGGAAACCTCAGTGAATACTACTGCCCGGAAGGCTGTTTGTGGAAAGATCTGGTATTATTTACAGTTCTATTCCACTTTGGAAAAAAGTTGTCAATATTATCCAAAATAAGATGATTGGGCAGAGCAAATGTATAAAAACGATA
The DNA here is from genome assembly GCA_958510855.1 of Rhagonycha lutea. Taxonomy (NCBI): domain Eukaryota; kingdom Metazoa; phylum Arthropoda; class Insecta; order Coleoptera; family Cantharidae; genus Rhagonycha; species Rhagonycha lutea. Next base: position 10,936,501 of record OY294040.1, on the reverse strand, counting down.
ATCCGTCTCTTTCTACTTCTACTGCACAAGAAATTAGCTCCGCTCAGTCATCTTATTTTGGATGAACCAGAAACTTAATAATTGGGCTAATTCTTTGTTGCCTTCTTTATATCCCATTGACCCTATTTAGCTTTTATAGATTCACTATTCACTGTTGGTCTTTTAATAACCTCACAATTTCACAAGTTTTCTTTCATTCAATTGTAAATTTGGAACAAGCTCGCGTTTTACGACTATCGTTACAAAAAGTTTGCTAATGAATATTGAAATGTCAAAAAGTCGATTAATAAGATCCGATGATGATTTAGGTTGAATTTAGTTTAAAGTTTAATTTGTCAATTTATATGACACAAATCTTGGGAGCAATTTTATGGATAAATGCGATAATTTTGTTACTGTAAACACACAAATGACACAATCTGTTGATTCATAAAAGTTTGGTGTACTTGTGAAATTTCGTCCGGAAAAATTAGTGTTGTTTTACCTGCAAATGAAAACATTTTAATTTCGAATGAATGGCGCCAAGAAGTCGGAAACTCACAATTTGTTGCTAAATTTGTTTATTGTAGTGGCACGTTGAATTGTATCGAGCAGAAATGTGTGAGCCGTTTTGGAAAGCAGAGTCTTGTCGACCTCCGCAGAGTGCGTTTCGAATCTTGCAAAATTTTTGCAATTTTTCCTGACAAGATTATTTTTGAGAGCTTTCACAAAAGCATTTCTACAAGTCGTAGAAAGTGAACGCGAGTGTTTCGAATTGTGATTTTCGTAAAATAGTCATTTTACGTACATTTTTGTGGTCACGAGCGAATTTCGACCTTATTGGAGAATTTTTGATTTCCGCGTATCAAGATACCTGAAATAGTCACGAAAACGTTAATTTTACGATTTGTGTGACCCACAAATTAATTCTACGTTACATTACGAGGCGGATTACTAATATTTCCAGCGATTTCGATTTGCACATTGCAAATTTTGAGGTTATTTTGTATAGCACATGTGGGAGCTTCTGTTTGTTGAAGAAAGTTGGAATTTCTATTTCAACTGGCACTCGTGGATTACAACATAGCACTGAGAATTTCACGCACGTTATTTCGTTTAAATTTGGTTGGAAAAGCGAAAATTTGGTATCAACAGGTGTAATTACAGCAACCGTTTTCCACTGTTTGAGGAAGCCATCTTGGTGCATGCGCAAGGATCAGCGGTCAACTTTTACTTCAACCATAGGGTACTACCGAATTATTGCAATACGTAAGTGTATAGGCATTATTATAAAAACACAAATTTGTAAAATTTTTATAATTATTACACTGATTTACACAATATCAGCGTCACATAAACGTATAGCTATTACTTTGAAATTAAATAATACGTTTTATTTGAAGCTGTACATTTTACACCATTTTATCTATCGCTCGACGTTTGTGTCGATTATATCCAGAATTGCTCTTGGTTTTATTTTGATTTAAGCCAATAAATTACCTTCTGATTTATCTGATCTTTTAATTGACTCCGTTGAATCCGCAAACTGTAGATTTGTAGTCTGGGTAAGTGTGAATCGACTTAAGGTTATCCGGGACTATTATTGTTCGAGTGGTTCATATCGGGCGAGATTTTGTTACCGACAAATTAAGGAAACAGGGTCGAGTTTTTGGATCACAACAATATATTTAACCCATTAGCTGTCACAATTGAAAAAAGAAATTTTGATTTCGCAGACCGCCTATGTTTTTTTTTTTAGCTCATATGCGTATATGAGACTATGGTGCATATCGCAGCGTAGAAAACCCTGACTGGGGTGATGCAAGGTAGTTTCACGTGGCGGCTAAAGTGTTAAATTCCGATTGCAATGTTAAGGCATAACAAATAGATGATGTAAATTTAAAATTGCAGAATTCACTGCAGATATTGACTTATTTTCAAGTGTGACGGTTAATGTTTTACACCCTGTATACCACTACATCTTCAGCACTTTGCTAATTTAAAACTTGAAGTTAGTACTGTGACGGAAGTGTTCTATTCAGAATATTAATATTTTGTGTTAATTTTTCTTTGTGTTCAATGTTTTGTTTTGATTCCTCATATTTTCGAAAATACAAAGATATACTACATCCTGTCATAATAGTAGTATTATATAATGTTCAAAGGAAAAACTGAAATGAACACCTTGTCATATACACTAACTTACTTAATGAATGTTTTAGATTTATAAAATGGTGATGATAGGATTTTCTTTGAAAAATAGACCGAAGAATTTAAAAATATAAACAGTGTTTTATATGGCACGCCGTTTTACTTTTTATTACAAAATTTAAATTGCCTAAAGTTTTATTTCTAAGGTTCTAATTCAAATCAAATCGACGTTACTTCAAAATTTTTTTCGCAATTTAAGCAGTTGTTTAAAAATATATGTTCATTTAATACAATTGTTGAATTATTTTGTTTTTAAAATTTTTCATTTTTAAAATTATAAATTTTATTTTCTATCCTTTAAATGACAAACGCTCTAATTCTAATCATTTAAACGTTTGTTCAAATTGTTTATTCTAATTTAATCAATTGTTAAAAGAAATATTTGAATTTATGCAATTGTCGAATTTTTACAATACAATTTAAACAAATGACAAAAATTTTTATTTAATGATATCGATTTAAAGCAATACACAGAAAATTTTTGCCTAACGTTTTATTTGGCTCTGCCCATCGGTGGAGAAATTTTGAACTTCGCTTTAATTTTTTTGGCAACTATGTTCAAAATTCAAATCCATAAGGCAGGTAGTGAGTGGCGTGGGTTGCCTATGTAATGCGTAATTTTTACTTATTTATGTTTAAATTAGACAAGAGAATCAAAATTTCTTTTTTATTATTATTATTACCTGTTTTTATTAAGATATTATTGAATGGTCCAATTCCCAAAAAAATTAATTAATAAACGTAAAAATAGGAATTTTACATGGAGAAATAAAGTAATGTGCTTTACAACATATAGGGAAACTTTGTAGATTTGGGTACGAATGAAAACAAAAGTTGCATAATATACGAATACGAAGCCTCTTGTAATAAGGTAATAAGCCCTCCTAACATAAACTATTTTTTGTCAAAAATCTATGTTTATTATATGCAGTGGGCTTTATTTATTTCGGATTCAAAATAGTCTCAATCGATAGCACTTCGTTAGTGCCTGTTTGTGCAAACATTTTTTTTTTGTACCCAAATAGTTTTTGAAATATTCGAGATTTTCGGTAACATCGCACATGGTAACATATAGAGTTATTTATAATTTCGGATTCAAAATAGTCTCAAACGCACCTGTATGAATGGATTAACGAGATTCTGGGAAAAACTTACAGCATGAAGACCAAAATAGTCTCAATCGTTTGTGCTTCGTTTGTACCTGTTTGTGCAAGTTTTACTTTCGTTTGTACCCAAATAGATTTCGAGATAATTCAATTTTAAGTTTGGGGGGGGCCGGAGAAATGCTGTTTTGAATTTCGAATTTCGGATTCAAAATAGTCTCAATCGATTGTACTTCGTTTGTGCCTGCTTGTGCAAGTTTTATTTTCGTTTGTACCCAAATAGTTTTCGAGATAATTCAATTTTAAATTAGGGGGGGGGCTGGAGACATGCTTTTTTGACGTTCGAATTATTTTTGAACATATTATTTTTAACAGACTGGGGATTTTGCTAATTGCTTTCATAAGAAAATTATCAAGATTTGTTTATTAGAAAAATGGATAATAATAAAAAAATTACTCGATTTTAACAATATTTATTAATAAAATTAATACAAAAATTATATGTGTAAAAATTATTTTCGTTTTTACCTAAATAGTATTCGAGATAATCATAAAAAAGAATGTTGAAAAGACAAAGAAAATGGAAGGGAAACAACCGAAAATTTTACATTTTACAAAAGGTTTTTTACAAGTGCCCCCCCCCCCCCCCCGAAATGAAATCCTGGCTACGGGCTGACCGACGTGTAAGATTTTGATACCGAAATTTACAACAAAATTAAAAAATTTAAATTAATTTATTTTAATTATAAAAATAAAATTAAAAACATAAAAGCATAGACAAGATTACATTTACATTGGTGATTATAACGAAATATCAGGAATCCACGATTTCTTCATATATGATTGGTTGCGTCGAACCGCAAATTGATCTGGCATGCTTACCGAGGTGCCTAGCCCCTCTGGAAGAAACGCCACGAAGCCATTATCATATTGATGCTGCTCACAGAGTACACCACGGAGAACAAATTCCACGGGGAAGCGAAAATCTTTTAATTAATCCATGTGATATTTTTGGAGTGGTTAAGACATTGGGAGCAGGGGTAGAAAAAGTTTTCACGAATTGGGGGGTGTGTCTGCACTGACTGAGAGTTTGTAAAGTGTTTATAAAGATATTGCTCTAGGCCGCTCGCGAATTCAATAGATCGGGCCGCACTAGACCCCCCCCCAACTTAAAATTGAATTATCTCGAAAACTATTTGGGTACAAACGAAAATAAAACTTGCACAAACAGGTACAAACGATTGAGACTATTTACGTCATTATCCTGTAAGTTTTTCTCAGAATCTCGTTAATCCAATCATGCGCGTCAACGTCCTTGAAAATCTCAAAAACTGTTTGGGTACAAACGAAAAAAATTTTTGCACAAACGCACAAACTAAGTGCAATCTATTGAGACTATTTTGAATCCGAAATTCTAAAATAACAGTTTATGTTACCACGTGCGATGTTACCAAAATTCTCGAATATTTCAAAAACTATTTGGGTACAAACGAAACAAATGTTTGCACAAACGTGTCAAACGTTAGAGCCTCGTTAAAGCCTAAAGGCGCTTCCATCTTTTCGTTTGAGCCTCAACTGTTACGGGGTTATTCGTGAAATCTTTGGAGGGGGGGGGTCGACTTGTTTTATATTTTAGCCCTTATTTTGAATTTTGGGGTAACTTTGGTGTCAAACTTAGAGCCTCGTTAGAGCTTAATGACTTTTCATTGAGCCTCAATCATCGCGGAGTTATTCACGAAATCTTCAGGGGGGAGGTCTGTAGACATATTTGACAAAATGAATTAGGTCACGATTTGAAAAAAATTTTATTTAGAAAGATACTAAAGCAGTGAAGTTTTCCAAATTTTTAAATAGTGATAATTTTTCAATAGAATTGCAAATTATTTAAATAATTAAAGTAAAATGTTATACATTTTTTTTGTTTATCTCAAAATATAATTACATGACTTAGGTCCTTTTAAAAGTAAAGGATTCATTTATGCTAAACATAAAATGGTTAAAGATTTAGTTATTTTTAAAATCTTTAGAATATCTTAATAATTATTGATTTATAATATATAGTTGCTGTTATACATTTCACTTTCAGCGCATCTTTTATCTCTTGTCTAATCTGAACATAAATAAATAAAAATTACGTATTACATAGGCAACCCACGCCACTCACTACCTGCAATCTTAAGGATTTGAATTTTGAACATAGTTGCCAAAAAAATTAAAGCGAAGTTCAAAATTTCTCCACCGATGGGCAGAGCCAAATAAAACGTTAGGCAAAAATTTTCTGTGTATTGCTTTAAATCGATATCATTAAATAAAAATTTTTGTCATTTGTTTAAATTGTATTGTAAAAATTCGACAATTGCATAAATTCAAATATTTCTTTTAACAATTGATTAAATTAGAATAAACAATTTGAACAAACGTTTAAATGATTAGAATTAGAGCGTTTGTCATTTAAAGGATAGAAAATAAAATTTATAATTTTAATAATGAAAAATTTTAAAAACAAAATAATTCAACAATTGTATTAAATGAACATATATTTTTAAACAACTGCTTAAATTGCGAAAAAAATTTTGAAGTAACGTCGATTTGATTTGAATTAGAACCTTAGAAATAAAACTTTAGGCAATTTAAATTTTGTAATAAAAAGTAAAACGGCGTGCCATAGTTTTATGGAAAATCCCTTACGTTAGGCATGTTAAATCCAAATGAAGTGGATAAATATTTGCTACAGCAAACGGCAGCTACTTTGAAGTATTTGGTCATACAGATTTATAAACTGAACATTAACTATGTTTATAAATGCTTGACATGTAAGTCGATGATAATAATAATAACAAACATTATCTGCATTTTTAAATGCTTTGAGGTAGAATATTTGTATTTATTTGTTTGCAGAATCACATTGGTTATAGCCCGCGGAAAATTAGATGTATTTATTGTATTATTGCTCCATCGAATTTTTTTGCGCTAAACCTGCTATTCTCACATTTAACGAGGTTCATATCTTAACTTGAAACATTTATGTGACCGGCAATATGTCGCTGAAGTTAGAAATTATTATCTCTTATAAGTTTACGATTGACGATGTTTGAGCACTAAGCGGCTAAATGACCTTTAGTAGTAAACTCTACTACTAAAATGAACCGAAAAAATGAAATACTCATAGCATACAGGGTGTCGAATAAAGTTTTTGCAAATTTTAGAAATACACAGAGCTCATCAAAACGAATAAAAGTACAGCCCAAGAATTATTTATTTAGGGAAAAATCGGTCTATCACGCTACGCATCGTAATTTAGGCTCAAATCTCGCAAACGTTGATTAATTTTGCTAAACATTACCTTGCTCGACTGCTGCAATTTGGATAAGCTTCGTGATACAAGCGTGCTGCTGTAGCATTACCATTTACTTTGCCATAAGTGAAATAAATGTCTGTAATTTCAGCATTTGTGTAACAATTAGCCATTTCTCAGGAAACACAAAATAAAACACTGTCAGCACTATTCCTTTAAAGCTAAACAACACTAGGGCAATCTTACGCCGGTTTATTAAAAAGTTTGAAATGTAGTACATTTAAGAAGAAATGTAATTTATTTTATTTCCGAAAATATCTAACAATTCCTAAAGGAATGCCTTTCCTAAAAATTATGTGGTACAAACACCCTGTAGGTATAATAATTAATTCTAGCAATATCTATTGGGAATTATAATCAAGAAAACTTTAAATAACTGACAATCTAATAAGAAAAAATTAAATTTAAATTATTCTGTAAGCTTTTAACAATAGACATTGCCTTCTTGCAATGTAGATTAAAAAATTTAAATTACATTTAAGTTTTAATGGTTCCTTTAGAAATTACTCAATTGGTTATATAGTTATTAGTCAGTATTTTACTTAAATCCCGTTTAACCAAATCTACTTTAAATAATTTGGTAATCTTAGCTGTTATTACTATTACTATTTTAATAGTTTTAAATATTTCTAATTTGATTTGCAATTACAAATGACGATTTATATAACAGATGCAGAATACAACAAATTAAAATAACTAAACGTGCATTGTTATAAATTCACAATAACTTAAAGCTTTAAAGTGTCGCCTTGGTTTAACCTCAATTGCATTCAAATGCCAGCACAACACAATTTCACGGGCTACAGCATTCATGACCTCCGTGCATGTACCTATTACTTACTTTATATTTCCAGCAAATACTGCCGTATTTTCTTACAATGAAAAACATAAAAACTACCTTTTGGTGGTTCTTAAACTCGGAAAAACATTTTAATATATTTTATTTATTTCTAACTTAAATTGCTTTCATTCATAACAAAATAAATTAGATTTTCAAATTACATCCGTAAATTATTAGTATTAACTACACTTGCAATGGGTAGTTAAAAGGAAATTTGAAGTTTCCTTCAGATTATTTTACCTTATTAAAGGATGTTAAATTATTATTGTACATATTATATCGTAAGGCATCAACAGTAATTTATCTATCTAATTTTCAGTAGTGGACGGTCAGTATATTGTCATTAGGCCAGTTTCTTGTAAGAAACATTCAAAGATTAGTTTAGTTTTCTCAAAATGTTTGATAAATTTTATGAGAACATACTTGAACATAATTACTACAACCAATCAAGAAAAGTTGGCTTTTAAGTATTAGTACTTAAAATTTGATATTTTTTGTATAGCTACGAGAAATATTTTTGTGCACGGCATTACCATGAAATGCCGTGCACGAAAGTGTTTCTCGCACGGCATTCTCATGGTATACCGTGTGAGAAACACTTTCGTGCACGCCCGTATTATTTTTTTTTTCATTCATTCTTAAAATAATTTAAAAGTTATAGAAATTATTTTGTGTGCATTTTGTGCAAGAACTACCCTTAATGCTTACAAGTGATGCTTTCATTCTCATGCACTAAAACTATTACTTCGCGCACTCATTTATAATTAACTATTTTTTTCACGTGGTTCCAATTTTGTAACACCACTTGGTATTACTAAATTCGAAACCTATTTTTACCACTTTCAGTTGTTTTAGTTGTTCTAGTTTTAGTTTAAATTGCGGATTATTGCAAATTGGTACCAAAAGCAAAAATGTGAAAACTTATAATATACAGGCATATAGGCCTACGCAAATCCTCAACTAGAATCTTTAAAAATGTGAATCTTTGAGACAGTCCACTCATTAAAAAAATTCCTCTAGACTGTTTGTGTTTGTTAAAAGTTTATTTATATTACTGTGCACTATAGAGTAGTTGTCTTTACAGGGACACAATAAATATTGTATAATTATAAAGTTTTAAATTATTCAAAGTAAACCATTTGCACATAATGTGAAATGAAAAATATTTATTCGAAGGCTTCGATGTTCGATTCGAATGTGATTTATGTCAATTCTATCAAACATTGTATAGCACTAACCTTTTATTTTCTTATTTTCATTCGCGAACTTATTTTTATTCGTGAGACTTTCTTTTCTTGATAATTTTTTTGAATTTTCTGCCACCCTTAAATATTGTTTCCAGATTTGGTTACCAGGCAAGCACCTGAATAAAATAATTCACAAAAAAACAAATTCTGAAGTTGAAAGGAAGATCTATCAACCCTTAACCGCAGGGACCTTTGATGCGTACTGTAGGGTTGAGCTGCCGTTGTCGCTATTTCATTTATCAACTTATATAATATACATAAAATAAATTTCAGCTTACATTTCAGTTAAATTTTTGTATAATTTTAATTAATTATTTAGCTTGTCCGATTGACTCTACGACATAGTTTATGTGCAAACCCAAAGGTTTATTCTTAAGAGAGAAAATTGTGTGACTGAAATTTGCTTGGAACTTGTCAGTTCCAATGTTAATTATATTGGTAGAGCATCAATCACTCGGCAGGGGCATAATACTGAATCCCTTTTTGAGTAAAAATATATTCTAGTTAAATAAATAATAAAATTTCACTAGCATTCTACAGAATTCTGTATGAAATCATCTTTTATGTTAAAATTAATTTGCAGAAAAAAGTTTTTAGACTCAAAATAAAAATGCACGCAGTAGATAAACATATTTTAAATTATACAAAAGTCAACAACTACAAATCATCTGAATCTAGCAATCTACTGCGGTATTCGTTGGCGTTGAAGGATGACAAGCACCATTGCTACCAGTCCTCAAATTCTGTAAGGTGACATTTCATTTATAAGGCTCTGATTTCTGCGTCAAATTTCCGCAGAAAGAGACTGTCTCCGATAGATCTAGACCAATACTCTGCTGACAACTACATGGCACAGTATAAGAAATTCGCATATTGGATTTTCTACTTTATTCCATTTACTATCTTCTACCAATATTTCTAAAATAAGTGCATCTTTGTCATAAAAACTACCAATAAAGCTGTAGAATATAAGAATACGCAGTTTCGACATTTCAAGTTTTGTTGAAGCCAACGTTTATGAATGTAAAATTTATTAGAGCTTAAAAGTTCCACCTCCAAATAAAAAATAAACTGTTCAGAATTATTTTATTAAAATATTTATAATTAATTAAGAGTTTCGCGTATTACGTTACATTTAGTAAAATTTACGATAACGTAAATACAATTTTCTCGGAAGGAAATTGAAAAATACGCATAAAATGGTCGATTTAGCATAAATGCGTATTCAGTAACCACGATTATGTTAAACAAATTCCACAAAAAGCTCCAGACCATAGATTTCTATCAAAGATATGAGTAAATAGTGAACTGTTTTGCTGGAAACTTTCGAGTGTAATACTAAACATTAGGTGGCAATGGAAAGTGAGCTTCTTGGTGAAGTACTGAATTCTAAATTTAATGTAATGGGATGCATTTGTGGTTGTTAAGTTAGTAGGGAACAAATCTCTGGGGTTTACAATACAGCGTCGGGATAATATCCAATTATAGGAAGCTATTTACTCATGCGTTATCTCATTAAGAGCACACCGCACATGTGAACACATGTGCAACTTTCTTTGTTTTTTGTCACATCAACGCTCTTTTCGTTATTACCGAATTTAGTCTTGCGGAGAATAAACAACCAGAAATATTGCTGTGTCGTCCCGATAAAACCATACGCGCTCTACGTTAAATATATTTACAGGGAACTGAACGATTCTTAATTATTTGGTTTAGTTTTGTTTTCAAATTTTATTCTTTTTTCGTTTTTTAAGTAAATTCAAAATTTTAAAATGGGTGCTTTTATTATCTTTCAGTTGGACGGTTTTTTATTAAAATAAAAACAAATTGATATATTCTTTTATATTTAAAGTATAAGTACTTTTCAACTTATCTAATTTTTATTATCCTCATAATTCATATTTAGGTCAAAAATAAAATAGCCTACATTACGATAGGTATAGCAAAATTTAATGGATTTCAATGTTGCCAATAGAATTGTGGTTCTTGAACCAAACGCTGCATAGGCGCACAAAACTTTAATAGAACTGCCATAAAAATGCCATGATATATTATCATTTTTAAAAAAGAAAAGCAAAGGACCGTTTTCAAAAAATTACATTGGTGTCATTTACAAAAGCAACTGCACTAAGCATAAAAATAAAAGATATCCTTTAAGTTAATTTGTTGATAATAAAGATCGTTAAGAAGTGAGACGAAATATACTGTACAGCAATTCTAAAGCTATTTCTGAGAGCAATAACAATCACACGGCCATTTAATTCAGTATAGCATTGCCGTCTTTATGAATCTATAGATCGTCCGTAATAAGGAACGAGAACTGGTAGACGATGTCTTATAATCCAGGACGAGGGAAAGCTTAAAAGAGGCGCATATAGCCATTCGAAACGGCCGCAGTCGGTTTTTGTGGTGAAGCTGCGGTAAACGAGCAAGTAATGTTCGTGCTGCGCAACGTAGTCAGAGGACCGATGAGCCACTAATGTGATATTTATGAGTCTTTATCGGATATGGGGTACGCTACGAAGCGATATCCATGTTCTCTATTACATACATTGCAAAATCTATCTCGGATGCTTCTCGAACAAAAGTATTACAAAACGTATCAGAAACAAGGTACGTGTCAGTTTAGCGTTCTTGCTTCATTTCTACTTTTTGGATAAAACCTTTTCAAATCTTTTTACTTCCTTCATGTTTAATTAATATCAAGTGCTTCACTTCCTTGTCATATTTCTACAGAAATACGTTTTATTAAATTTTGATCACATGCAACAAGAAAATACTTTCATACTTTCTACAGGAAATCCAATTCTAAATTTTTCCACAACACCAATGAATTGGTATTGTTTTCAATATTATAATACAGAGATAATACAACTTTCTCTAATTATATGTTTATTACTATGAATTATTTCAAAGAACTGATTTTAATGAAATATCCTGTATATTTTTATCAGAATTTCCTATAATTTTAATCCGTAAAATTAAAAATAAATTGAAAACTTAGCATTGATGGAGATCACGTTGATATCTTGGTCGTATTGTATTCTAGTTAACTAGACAAAATTTTTATTTGTTGCTATCGATTTTATTTAAATTAAAATTTTTTTAAGTTTACGAAGTGAATATTGTTTGATATAAAAATAATATTCTGAGACTATTGTGATTATGCGCATAGTTTTATTTTAAGCAACACAACTAAATCGAGATACGATTTTAAAATTGTTACTAAGAGCTGTTATAGATTTTTAAAAACAAAATTTTGATACTATTCGCTATGTGCGTGGGTGGAGAGGGGATACGAAAATCGAACGAAGCGTTCGGAGTGGCCGTAATAGAAACAAAACGGGACATATTTATAATATATTAATTATTTATCTATGGCTTATGTGATTAGCATACACACCAATACACCACGGATCTCTTAAACAAAGTTTAAATTTAAATTTCCCTCAAGAATCCTTAATTAAAACAGTTGCTATTGCTAAAACAGTCCCAATTCATTTTCTTCATTGAGCCACCAGAGGGCAACAGGAGAAATACACACAGCGAATAGGTATAGGACCTCCTAGAAAGCCGAAAAGAACCTGGTGACTCCCTGGAGAATAAAAATGACCTTGATTTACGCACTACGGATCTTCAGAGTGTTTATGAATTCAATCGATATTAATTCAACCAGCATCATATTATTTCATCGTTTAAAATGTCAATTTATGTATAGAGAAACTTTAAGTGACGAACAAACTCAACTGTCACACTGCAGCAGCAGAGCAAGAACCCTGCTATTAAATAATACAACTATTTGAACGGCATATCAAGTTGGATATCTCTTGTGATGTTAGAAGTTTCTAAAAGATTCATAGATCACAATATCGAATAAGCTATAGTGTACGGTCTACCATAATATTTCAACAGCTGAAGCAAAGTTTTTCCAAAAATATAAACTCTGTACTTATTGATTTAATGATGATGGATATGAGATTTTCCGTGGTTTGGCTGCTTAATCTGCTATAGATATTATATTAATTCCTGCCAAATCTAAAAAGCGCTACGAGATAGTGTACAAATATTTTGAAGAAGCGATGAAAGCGAAGAAAATTCGTGAGGTCTCTGAATAGGTGGTCCTTGCCTATCTTTTGGAACTAGCAGGAAAGCTAAGACCATCTTCGTTATGGTGCCGGTATTCTATGTTGCGAACGTTGGTTTCGATTAAGAAAAAAATGGTCAATATCATCAGGTTGTGGCTTTTTCGAAGAGAAAATCAGAAGGATACCGACCTAAAAAATCGTGTATTTTTCGAAAAGAAGAGATTCATCCATTTCTTAATGAAATGAACGATAAATATTTCATATTTATGAAGGTAAATTAGAGCTTAAGTACTATAAAAACAATTTTAAATTTATAATGCTTTCAGGTCACTTTGATCATTGGAGTTTTTGGTGCTTGCCGACGCGAGGAGATCACAAATTTGATGACGCCAGACGTTCAAGACGAAGTAGAATATATAAAAACTAAAATTATATGAGAACAGAAGGAAATATCCCGCTGTTTAGATTTATTTCGAAAATATAAGGATTTACGTCCCAACCAAACCATGTATGATTGTTTTTTTCTTACCTAAGGGGGTGCAAATGTACCCAGCAGCCTGTTGGAGTGAATACAATCTGAGGAATTCCAAAGAAAATCGCTACTGCATTAGGATTATCTGAATCGGTGAACTATACAGGACTTTGTTTTCGGAGATCTTCAGCATCTTTATTGGGCGATGCAGGGGCAGATTTGCATACTCTCAAGCGTCATGGAGGCTGGAAGTCTGACAGTGTTGCAGAAGGATAAAAACATCAATAGAAAATAAGAAATTAATTGCGACGAAAATAATGGGATCTTCAGCTACTGTGGGTTCAAAAAGTAAAATCACGGTGGAACAACCCAGCTTCAACTTGGGAACAGCGTCTGGGGTTCATTTTACAAATATTTCAAACTGTGTAATTCATATTAATAAATAGTTATAAATATATCAGCATTTTCTTATGAAATATTACCGCACTAGTGCGGTAAAATCTATCATTACGGCACTAAAAAATATTATGAAATATGACACATTACAAAATCAAAGTAGATAAATACAATTTTGTATACAAAATGAAATTTCAGGTTTAATTCCAAAAAGAGAGGGAGGCAAAATCCCTGATGCAGTGCAATCGGTGCCACACAACGTGTGGCACATTACAGCTGTTAAAATTGAACATTTTATAATACTACCTACTAATTCAATATTCTACAATAATTTTACAAAGTTTCTATCCACAGTCAAGAGTATAAAAATATATGTTAAAAGGGCAAAGAGCAGAAAATGCTGCATTCTAATCGGTTCCATTGTTATTTTTATCTTTGAGTAGCAAAACTGATTCGTTTGGATAGGGTTTGTGCTGTGGCTTAAGAGCGATGTCCATCAGCTGACTTTTTAAAATGTAAATAAACAGTCCCCTTACGTCTTCACCTAACCCGCAAACAGCATCGACAAACTAATCCATCTCTTTTTACGGTTTTTACTCTCTAAGCGTGCTTTTAAGATGCTTCTACTTCTAAGCTTATGTACAACCGTTCGAGATTTGTCGATGTCAAACGAAAGATAATAGGTGCCAACAGTTTTCTGATACCTAGTAACAACATTATATTTCTTTTACAATTATTGCAGTATGCTATTGTATACTACATTAAAATTTTTTCGCTACTCCAACTTTAAAGTTTAATGTGGCTTCTGTCCTAATGATTTACATTTTTTATCATATAAAAAATATGATAAATATTTTGTTTTGTTACGAGAAGTTTTTTTTGTTTTCTACCTAATAGTATTATAATTACAAATAAAATAATTATAAAAAGGTTTTTCTAATAACGCTATTATGCCTTCGAAAAATAATTCTTTTGGTAATTCTGCAAAATATGACTCCACAGCGTTTCCAAATCGTCATTCGATAAAAAAAACGATTCCTTTTCAAGTGTTTTTTTGAGTTTTGAAAAGAGATAATAGTCACAGGGGGAGAGGTCGAGACTGCATGGTTGTCGTGAAGAAGCAGTTTTCTGAGCATAATAATTGTGGGGTGGTTTTTCGTTTATAGCAACTTTCAAGTTATTAATTGTGTCTTTGTAGACATTCCCCGTTATTGTAGTCCCTTTAGTCAAGTCAAGTAAGTTTCTTTCGAAAGATAAAAATCAATCGGCCGAATATGTTTCGTACGAATGCTCTATTATAACTGAAGGGTTAGAAAGCTAAAAACTGTAAGTAAATATTGAAAAATGAAAGA
Organism: Rhagonycha lutea; assembly: GCA_958510855.1. Taxonomy (NCBI): domain Eukaryota; kingdom Metazoa; phylum Arthropoda; class Insecta; order Coleoptera; family Cantharidae; genus Rhagonycha; species Rhagonycha lutea. The sequence continues at coordinate 10,921,460 of OY294040.1, read as the reverse complement.
TATATTATGTTTTCTAAAGAAAAATGAAGAAATCCCAGATCTTGTTGTGAAAGACGAGGAAGAGCATGACAAGATGGATGTTGGACTAGAGGCGACGTTATGAACGCAATCGTGAAACTAAAAATAGAAAATCCTCAGGCATCGACCAGATAACAAACGAAATGATCAAATACGGGGGAGAAGAGTTTGGCTAAGAAAATAACTATATTATTCTAGAAAAGATTTACAGCTGGAAGTATTCTAAACCAATGGCAAACAAGTATAAGAGTACCCATATTCAAAAAGGGAAAAAAAGACCCACAAAGTTGCTCAAAATGAACACACCAGGTCGGAACCAGCGAAGAACAGCTAGGTTTCAGAACAAATCGTGAGACCATAAAAAAATGCAATATTTATACTGTGCCAACTAGTCAAAAAATCCATCAAATTTAACAAACCTCTATTCCTCTGCTTCGTCGACCTTACGCAATCATTTGACAGAGTACGACTCATCGATGTACTGAGAATACTGCCAGGAAAGGGTATTGATAGAAAAGTGATTAATCTAATCTATGGGTCTCCAAACTACGGCCCGCAAGCACCACCTGGTAGTGGCCCTTCCGGCCCTCGGTAGTGGTACAAATTTGCCCGGTGTCCGGCCCGCCATAGTTTAGTTAGATTGTAAAATTTTTTCCGATTATTTTATTAGAACCGTCGTAAATGCGACAAAATTACGATACAACATTTGGTAAAAATAAATGAGTTTACAAATTACATTAAATCTAGCTGGAAAACCCTCAAAATTCACTATTGGGAACCAAATTTTCAAAAAAATCTTGCAGAGCCCCTGGAAATTGGGGGATAAACCCCCAAACTCTCTTTTAGAGGTAGCCAACTATTTCTTAGTCTTTAACCAACCACTACTACTAAGGGCCAGTTGTATAAAAGAGGGTTAACTCGGGGATCAGCTGATCCTGGTTCAAGAGCTGACCCAGGATCGCCGCAAGGTAGATAGATTACAAATAAACCTATCAACACGATACATTTGTGTATCGTGACTTATCACGTAAATCTATCTACCAGATCTACCAGGTCAGCTCTTGAACCAGGATCAGCTGATCCCCGAGTTAACCCTCTTTTATACAACTGGCCCTAAGACGACTAGAGGAGGGTCAATTATGTTGGTATAGTGAGCTAACTAGGTCTTGGCCAGCGGGACTTAGTGGAGGAGTCAGGGTGGCCTGCGGTCTAAAAAGTTTGGAGACCCATGATCTAATCAAACTACTAAATACTAACAACAGAACAAAAAGGATGCTGCTGATTTTCATCTCAACTCATATTATTATAATTATTATTTAATATTGGCTATAGTATGGGAAACATCAAAATACAAAGCATATGCTATGCCTATGACAACATTCTAATGGCAGGGAGCGAAGATGATCTGCAACATCTGTTACATAGAATGAACACACACGCAGAAGAGCTTGACATATCATGAGCTCAACATACCAACCATCAATAACACTGCCCAAGAAGTAAAAATGCAAGCAACAAAAGCGGCTGTGGTCTCAGGTTGTCTCCTGAATATAGAAAGCCAAGTTCGAATGTATAAGACCTGCGTAAGACCAATCTTCACATAATGCAGCAAAAACAAGATCCGACACTTCCAAAACTAAGCAGATGGCAAGAACAACGGAAATGAAAACTATACGAGCCATCACCTATCTCAGTCTTTGCGACAGGATCAGAAGTGAAAGAATTCGTGAAACATGCAACATACAGGATTTAGTCAGATAGATCAGAGATAGGAGACGACGTTGGAGGGAACCATGTTGAGAGAATGGAAGAAGGAAGACTTGCCAGAGCGAGCGGTGCAAATACAGAGGCCAGCGACAACACACAGGAGACTACCCGGTAGATCACATAAAAGGTGGTACGAAAGCTGGACGTCATCATCACAGGATATAATAGTCCCTAAGGAAATTCGATTATTCGAAAGCAAAATGGAAAAAACAGGACATTGCCCTAAAATAAGAAGAAAATATTAATCATCATTTTTCACTAACCACCAACAACCTAAAAGAATTCAGCTGTGACTGGTCCAACTTTTTACTTATCTAAAAATCACCTTTGATTTTCAAAATTAATATAGTCGAATTGAAACCATGTTCAGGACCGCGCTCAGGGGTACTTCCGCCCGTGTGCAAAGTTTAATTTGGCCGCCCTTGTAGCCGATTTTTTTCGGTTTTTTAATACAATTTAAATAAAATAAAACAACTTAGGTACTATAGGGTGTTTTTTTAGCTGCATGAGAACTTCAAAATGAAATAAAACATTAAAAACCTGACGGAATGTTTTGGTTATAATTTTTTTATGAAAGTACAGTTAATGGCATTTATGATTTGAACATGACTTCCGGCATGTGACCACCACGACTAATGGTTACGAAGCGCATCCGTTCAGTCCAATTTTTGACCACTTTTTCCAATATTTCTGGCTTTATTTCATAAATGGCTTGTTGAATATTAGCCTCCAATGCTTCTAGAGTTGTTGGTTTGTTAGCATAAACCATGGATTTAACATACCCCCACAGAAAATAATCTGGAGGTGTCAAATCACACGATCTTGGAGGCCAATTGATAGGACCACGTTTTGAAATAATGTTGTCACCAAATTGTCCTTTCAATAAATTGATGGTTTCGTTGGCTGTGTGGCACGTAGCACCATCCTGTTAGAACCATAAGTTGTCAATGTTTAGCTCTTGAAGTTTTGGAAACAAAAATGTATTGAGCATATCGATATCTCACACCATTCACCGTAACGGTAGCTCCTTCCGCATTTCGAAAGACATATGGACCAATGATGCCGTTGGCGTGTATTACACACCAAACAGTCAATTTTAATGGATGCAAGGGAGTCTCAAGATAATGTCCCGGATTGGTCTCACTCCATATACGGCATTTTTGTTTGTTCACATACCCAATTAACCAGAAATGTGCCTCGTCACTGAACAAAATTTTACGGTAAAAAAATGGATCCACTTCCAATTGGTTGGAAGCGAATTTGGTAGCGTTGTTCAATGGTCAATCTATGCATTATCAAATGCCAAACCTTGCTAAACACAAATGTCAAAAAACTGTTTCAATAGCAATCTTGATTCAATTGTTATCCCTATTGAAAGTTCTCATGCAGCTAAAAAAACACCCTATACTTTTATTCAAATTGTCGACACACTGCTTTTTGCAATAATTCGTAAGTAATCACGGCTCCTACAAATAATGTTATCAAAACTTTTGATGTTGAAAATATAGAACCGATGCGCTATTTTGTTAATATTGGGAGAAATATTGGGAAAAGTGTATCGACCTAAAAGGAGATTACGTTGAAAAATAAAAAAAAAGTGAACAACTTGGGTCTTCATTTCAAGCACGGGTACTTATTGATTTATCCTCGTATATATCTTTTCTTATTCCACTTTTTTATTTTTTGTATGAAATATAGTCATTGAAAATATAATAAATTACTTATTTACGCGAAATAAATAAATTAAGAAGCACGGTAAAATTTTAAAATATTTTAAAAAAAATATTAACAAATGTGAGCATGGAACCCGTAACCGAGAAATCACCAGTCCAACGCTCTAACCACTAGAACACTCCGAGTACTTACAATATTAGTCAATAATAATAATAGGAGTTACAGCAAAATGTTTCTTTTCAAATATTAATAACTCAAAAACTAAAGGACACCAGACTAAACGCCGAGAAAGTGATAATTTTTAAGCTTCTAGAATCATCAAAAAAACTGAGATATCAATTGCCTGTATATATAATAATACAGCTCCTTGTTACTTGTTTTAGTAAAGTACATAATATGATAATACTCATTATTGCCGCAAGGCAGCACACGTCTAAGGCATATTTAGTGTAAATCGTATTTTTCGAATAATTCAATAACAAATTAATGAAAAAAATTGATTTTTTTTTTATTGTGTCTAATATACCATAAAGAATTTAATATAGCCTAAGAATTAAAATTTAATTTGAGTTTTTCAAGTAAAAAAATACAATTATTGATTTCAATTATTGAAATTATCTATGCTGTAAAGACAATTTCATTAAGAACACATACATACATAATCAGTATGTTTTTCTCTACAGAAGCTTAGTTACAGTTTATTTTTAATATAATAATGTAAAAATAAATAAAGCAAAAAACTTTACTATTGAAACCAATGGGATGGATAGGATCGATCCTTATCGATATTCTAATGTATTGCTTTCTTTACTTTTACAATTGTTTACTCTTTGTAATATATTTTCCACTATTATTTTCGTCTCTATTTTTACTAAATTGTGTTTTAAACTTCTTTATTAGCAATTTCTCGTTTTGTCTACCCTTTCCACTTATGAAAAATATGCACACAAAAAATATCCACAAAATAATATGCTATTAGGATGATATCACGTCTCCCAACGATCTGTCGATATTATTATTGCCGTAATTTATTAATAGTTATATTGAGTGAAATATTATGTTGGGGATGTAAGTGCTACCAATTATAGTAAGTATTTTTCAATATTCAACCTTTCTTCCCAATTAGTAAAATATTAATATAAAATTGTGCAAATTAATATAAAATATTACTAAGTGATTCCTTATATCGCATTCAATTTTGCTGATTTGGTCCTACCAGTTTAAGAGAGCTTGCTATCCCAGAATGTCAGTTCAAATCCACCCGATTTCACAAACCAATTCCGCAGCATTTATTCTATTACATCATATAAGGGTTTATTGAAAATGCACACTTTAAAATATGAATGCAGGTCGAATGCAGCCCGCGAATTTCACATGCATTATTAATTATTTATGCAATATGTTATGTTCAACGCGTAAATTGTTAATGTAACAAATAAATCAAGTTTAAAATCTCGGAACTCAAATTAGTTAAAAGCGTGAATTTTGAAAAGTACAAAAAGTTGGACTTTTAATACTCCTTTGCATTATTTTGGAGAGCAACATAATGATGTAAATAAGTCCTTTGACTACAGCGTGTCGGTTCGGTTCTTTGTCCGGGGTTTGCCAGGCGTAAAGCGCAAGAGAGTGTTGTGAGAGTTGCACGAGATAGCGGATTAATAACGATACTTATATCTCCATTATATGCAGACGACATCCTATTGTTCTCTGAACCTTCACAAAATTTACTGAAGAAAGACAAAAGCGTACCGATTTCTTATTCGCGATAGATTAAGTGCGTTAGAAAATTACGCCAATCACGATGACATATTGCTTTATGAACTTTAAAAACATTAACACAATAAGGATATCAGCTTCATCAATAATTAGCACAACTTACTTTTTATAAAATAATATCTCACTAAATATTTCACAATTACTTTTTGTAGCTATCTTAAAAGTGTTTAAAATTTGAATTATAAGAATGATGCAGATACAATATGAATACCTCAATAAAATCTTTAACAATCAGAAAACTCATAAAAAGGTAAATTTTTGTAAATAAATTAATGTAAAAGTTTCATTTAGAAATATTAAAATTTTATTACCAGTCGTAAGATTATGTTGGTAAACCTCTATTAGGAAAACTCATTTAATATTTGGTGACGAGCATTAGATCTCGCATACAGATCTAAAATGCTTAAGAATTGAAAAACGTAGCGCGTACACCAAATTGAAATTCGATATATCAATTTACAAAATAAATTTAGGAAAAACCTATAGCTATATACCATGATAATGTCGGCTTAACTAAAGTGTTTCCCTTTAAATATTAATTGAAATATAATAAGAACAAAGTTTTTTTAAGAAACTTTTTGCTTTTAGCCTGCGAGAGATGGAATAATTAACATCACAAAGGAATGATAATTAAGGAATGTTAAAACTACACAAATTGCAATCAAAAATGTAAATACTTACTCGTTATCTAACCTCTTAAGTTAACAAAGCTTTTATGAGCTTACAGAATGATTTTGCCTAAAGCTACCACGATGAATTGTAGAAATTAACGAGGTAGCATCCGAGTTTCAAATAAACATGATATATGATTGTGTATATAATAAACTTCAAAGTAAATATTAATATATTTAAGAAATTCACTAAGTTTCCTACTCAAGGGCTTTATTAATAACGTTTACGTAACAAATAACATCAACTGGTTCATACGTCACTTTACATTTTTTTTTAGTACTGGTAAAATATATGCTTCAAAATAATAACCTACTTATTTAACCTAAGGTTGAAACCTACGTAGGTTTTGGGTTTCAATTAACCTCCCAATCTGATTGGGAGGTTAATAATTGTGAAAATATGGCAACAAAATGATAAGATTTGGAAATAATTCGACGACCAAGACAAGACTAAACAAGACAAGAGATGTAATCTCAATGTCATACATAATATGGAGCAGAAATCTGATCTATTATTACTAAATCAGAAATAGACATGTTGTATAAAGCTGAAACACTTACTCCAATAAAGCAAAAAAAAAATTATAAAGGAATTCTTACTACTTTTTAACAACAAATTTGTTGCTCTTCCCGTTTAAAAATTATGACCATTTAAGAAAAACAAAACCCCTAGCTATGTAAGTAACGAACGGGTAATACTAAAAAAAATAGTTATACCAAAATTCGATGCTACTTTGATAAACTAGAAAAATAGTTTTCACATCTAGTGCTCTCACGATTCGCTAATAATGGCCATCTGAAGGTGGGGATTATGGCTGAATATCAAGCTACAATTTCAACCGTTATAAGTTACGAACCGATGGTACTAAAGTTTTTCCACTTTATTTCGTTGTTTTATTTTATAATAGTTGTAATGAAAGCATGAAATTCAATAATATCTCTAAGTTTTATATTTTCTTTTTTAAAAACTAGTAATACAAATTGGTTAACCCTTTCAGCAATAAATATGCAATTTACCAACACAAATAATGAAACAGAAAAACATGTCGATAAATATTGGGTAAAATTTTCAGCGCTTAACTCCTCTCTAATCTGTATCAAGCTTAGAGCATAGGGATTAGCTCTCGTATTGTAAAATAACAGATTTGAACAAAAAGTTAAATAAGCCATTTTAATTTTAACTGTAAGTGACGACTTTCTTTCAAATTTTATTCAAAAACACTTTTCAAGATATTCGTTTGCAGTGCTTTTTATAAGTTATGATGATGTAGTGATCCTAAAGCGACGTTCACAGTGAAGTGGGGCTTTGCTTCGGTAGAAAGCTAGCAAGAGCCAATCAAAACGAACGATTTTTTAATCTTAGAATAGGATAGAATCAAATGCTTGAATCTAATTGGTGCTTGCCAGCTTTCTACCGAAGCAAGACAAGACCCCACTTCATTGTGAACGCCGCTTAAGAACTTGAGCGACTATAATAGTAATCGTAGTTTCGAATGCTACTTCATATTGTTCAGCAATCGTAAAAACGATAGGAACTAAAAAATCTTAAATATAAGATAAATAATTCAGCCCTCTTGCAAAACAATACAACAAAAAATATAGTTATAAAGTTGCTTTTAACTTAAAAACTTGACACAAAGTTTACTTTGTAAAGACAATTAAATATAAAGTAGGTACTATCCCATGTAATATTTTAGACTATATTAAACTTGACAAAGCTTCTACTTGAAGTCGTTTGCTCAATGAACTACATGATGCGAATTTTTCCAAAAGGAATAATGTTGCATTTTATTTTATAAAATTCTAGATAAAACTATTACGTCTTAAATAAATAATTTTAAATTTTTTCCGAAGTTACCTAACCTAAAGAATAGTAAAACAAGTACCTATACTTTCATCCAAAATTATTTATTTATTTACGTATTTATTTAATTCATAAAGAAGTAACTTTATTAATATAATATTTATGTTCTTGGTCCTTATTCTTTTCGTTATATTTATTATGTAAGATACTACTTTATTCATTTTAAACTTTAAAATTATTATTATACCTACATACGTTTGCTATATGGGCACGTTGGTCAACAGTTGGTCTTTTAGGATTTAGGGAATAATGATGCTTGGTATTCTTAAATCGATCACGCATCCAAATGCAAGCCAGTAGTAACATTGCCCGACTCCCATAATCTAACTGGAATGGCGATTTCCATGAGCTACATCCGCCGTTGCTTCTCTTGTTGTCACTCGAGATCAATAATAGACACAACACTAACAAAAGATTACCTACTGTCACACGAGCCTATACTTTTATATTTTTGATTGCAGCCACTCCCGATCATGAGGTTATAATGATGCAACCTTAATAAATTATTAATGGACAGTTTTTCAGATGTATGCGTTGAAGATATCAATTTTTAGACATTTTATCAAAATTCAAATGAGCTTTCAGCAATAGTTATTGCTATCATCAGTTGTTTTATTATGTTATCATATATTATTTATGGTAATTGTCAAATTCACAAGTTAAAAATTTATATATTTTATTATGTTAGTGGTTTATCATTTTTTGTTATAATATAAATAATCCACACAATATTCATGATTACAAATAATGTAAGTAATTTTTCTAATTATTTAAGTTGCTTGGTGAGAATTGAAAAATTTCCCGCAAATTTTTTCGGGTACCGTTTTCTGACCATTATTTAAAAATATAATATTGTCGTGTAATTTTTGGAATAAGAAAGTGGTTGGTTTGACTTTTTGTAAATAATTTGAATTTTGTATGTTTCGCGGTTTCGGGGAAGCCGAGAGAGCGCGGACAGATAATGAGAAGAGGAGACTTGCGTACGCCGTCCAAGTCGTGGACGGTCGTTTTATTTTGATTCTGCTAATAAAGGTTTTGAAATTGAGTTATTTTTTTAATTGAAAAGTTGATTAGTTGTGAGAAATACGGTAGAGTGTTTTTCTCATTTTAGGAAAATTGGACGTCATTGATGATTTTGGGTAAATTTACATTACCAATAAAATTTAGTATTCAAAGTATTGAAGGTCGCGCGATAAAGCCGGCGTTGGGGAGATAACTGATTGAGCCAGCCGGGTAAGAAGTAATTTCTCCGCCTGATTGGAAATTTTACAAAGAAGATTTGAAAATTCGATAATTTAATATTTTTGGGGGTGGAAAATAACACTTCAATATCTAAACGAGACCATTTTCTATCTAAAATAACTGGTCAAAAAATAAACACCTTAATCGGCACATATACAGCAAAAGTTGCTTATAAATTAAGCGCATTCCAAAATTAGCTGTTGATCGATATAACAAAAACTACAAAATACTGTGTCAGTAGAGTAAGAGAAATTCAAATAAATAAATATGTGCAAAACATTCACATGGCTATTTCGCAATGCGGATTGTAATAACTTCAAAAGTGGAAAATATTAGAGACAGATATACTGCATATCTTGACATTTTTCTACTCATGACAAGAAATTTATTATATAATGTAAACAGCAAAATATCAAACAGATAATATTTATAAAGTCAAATACTATTATAAAGTAGTACAAAGATATACGTTAAAATTATTTGGTTTTATTGTGAAATAGATAGCGGTAAGGAATTTCAAATAAACCCAAGAAACAATATCCGATTCCGATGGTTTGAAACAGACAGTTACTACACCAAAATAATAAATTGTTCTTGGTAAATTGATTGCCACAGTTTTTTTTTTTTTTTGTTATTTTTAATTATAACAATCTTTTTAATTTTCAAGTTTTCAAATTACACTTTTTTTAATATTTTTTTAGTGACCATAGTTTTGCGCATCCATTAAATTATTTTTCATAAAAAAAATTATAATCAACTAATTAGAACATAAAAATGTGCATTAACCCTCACACAGTCATATCCATAATTCATAAGATTGCAATAATGACCGTATTTTAGTATTTAAAACTTTGTGGAAAATATTGTGATAGCCAATTAGAAATCAAAATATTTTATCATAGAATCCGAATCACGGCAGAAATAATTTGGTAATTACTGGAAATCGAATCCATGACCGTAGGACTATATAATATTATATAATGTTTTTAATGATCTTTTCTCCTAACCAACACAATAATTTTCTTCCAATTGTTATTAATAATTGTTTTATATTAGTATTAAAATTACGAACAAAGCAAGAAGGTACAAGATAATATTGTACATTCATGTTTGTACTATAAAGTTGACCCATTACATTTACTTGCATGATGCACTTTGCACTATTCTTATGTAATGTCAACATTGTTCAGTCTCAAGTCTACAATGTTGACTTCCTAAAGTTAGTTAGGTCATTTTCAAGAAATTATATTATACTCTGTTATGATAGTCTAGCAAAAGATATTTGGTATTTTATGGTTTTAACTTTTTTATCACAGTCTATAGTACACAAGAATCCTTAACGAGGTCTCTTCTTGCCTGTTTTTGTTAAGAAAGGTTACCTTCTTCCATAATTTACTAAATAACATCACTGTCTTGATTCTAAATAAAGTATTTAAATAATTAAAATAAGAAAAGCAGTAAAACATAAAAAATAATTTTAATAATCACACAACAGCAACAGGAAATTCTCCATATTGGAGGAAGGAAAGGATCAATGAAGACATCAATAAAACGTGGGACACTGTTTGTGGTAGAAATTATTAACCCCACGCTTTCATTAATGTTTTAAAGAATTTTATATTATTGTTTTTTTTGTTTGTTCTTTTTAACAATAATTTATTGTTGTTCGACAATTTTTTTCTACTTTCAACATTACTTTTTTAAAATTTAATAACTATTTTTTTAAAACTTTCTTTTCAACTTGTATTATAAATTTCATTAAACATATTTCAGTTTCTATCAGGAGTTATGAATTTTCTTATTTATTTTTAAAAGTGTATTGGTAACTGCTTCTACGTTCATTTGATCCGCTTATCGAAAAATTCAAACTTCACTATGCAAGTACAAATACATGCATACCTACAGCTAAGACTTTTATAGTGTACAATTCTCAATTCTTTTTAAAATAAAATAAAGTTTATTATTTTATTTCCTTTTCCTCGAATGACCCTACATTGTTGATTCGAAATGATTATAAATAATAAAATAATAAGAAATATATTGAAATTAAATGCTTTACAATATAGTATTAAGTTTACTGCAATAACTTTTATTTACGAAAATGTTCAAGTTTTTCCGTATAATTTTCCAAGGAGACTTCTTTTGTTCTAGTTAAAAAATAATGTAGAATCATAAAATATCTCGTTTATTTTACTAAATCGCAAAAGTTTTATATTGTTATAAGAGTTATAAACTTGTTAAGTAAAAAATTTTATTTATTGGATATTGATTTAGCTTCGCTGTTTTTCTTTAAAGAACCATTTATTTTTAACCTTTTAAACTTTTGAGTATATCTCGTTATATGTAGGTATCCATTAATAATAAATGCCAATTACTAGTTAATACATTTTTAAATTAAGGAAAGGTAATTTTCCACAAAAATGAGGAACAAAAGTTTGCACTATGTCAAAATTATTTCTACGACATGGGGTTGTTTGCTGCTTATATAAAAATTTATTATTTAGTATCATGTCGTATTATGTGCCACGAAACACGTCTCACATTACCTAAGTTTGCGGTTTCTGTTGCTCTTTGTATTTGTGCTTCCTGAAGTTGGATGTTAAGAGTTCAGCAATAAACTATTTCTCTATAAAATTTTTCTTAATAAAATAATTAATAATTGTAGTATTTATTTAGTTTAAAAATAAATAATATTATTTTCAATAATTTCAACAAGGATGTATGTACATACATGTTTCGATCTTATATTGAATCGTATCAATGGCTTACAAAAGAGAATGCCTATATACGTTTACATTAATTTATTAAAATGTGTTAATTAGTTTCATTACTTATTTGCAAATATGTCAAAATTGGAAAAAAATTGTTATCCGAAATTAAACATTATTTGTATGACATGATATTTATCCACTGTTTACGTAATAAATTTAAGTGTTTTAATAGAGGCCTGAATCATTTTTACGAATTTCTTGGTGAAAATCCATTGATGTACCACTTTAAACTAATATTAATTTACAGTTTAAAAAATTTCAATGTCCATGTTTGTTCTTTCTTCATTAGCGTTTTTTTATTTACATCCATTTTTGGATATACGCCTCTTCAAGTTCTCTCAATTTAGAACTTGAAGGTTGAGGCCTTACCATGTTTGTTACTATTTTCTATTCTATTTGTTATTTTCTACAATATATTTCTCAAATATATGCATTTGTGAAAATTAAAATGTTATTTAATACATAATATATTGTCATGTTGCAATTCCGACAGCAATAATCTAAAATCTAAGATAAATGAGACATATGTAGGGTTTTTCCTAAAATTGCTTGATGGATTGATTTGCCATTTCAGATATAAGCTCATTAATTAAGCTAAAAACTTAAAAATTATTTAATCTTACATCCTTGGGAATTATACACATTTACCATTTTGTACCGGTTACAAATAATGCACACAGACAGACAATAATTTTACAAAATTAATCAGACTGAGTTGAGAGTTCATCAAAGCTACATTTCGCTATTGAAATCTCAAAATCGATTTTTATCATGATTGCTACATTCTATAGAGTATAGAGTATAAATACATCTTATATAAGTGTAAAGCACTGTAGACAAAGGAACTAAACAGCATGTTAAAACCATCTTCCTTATACTTCCGTCTCAGAATGAAAGATAGGTGAAATAAATATGAAAAATTATCATTAATTTGACAAGGTTATATCTAATAAAATGCAAGTGATGAGCGTTCAAATCTCCCTATTTTTTTATTTTAATACAAACTTTAAAGCAATTTTTTCAAGCTACATCGTATTTTAAAACGTTCTAACCATACAAGAGCGTAGATATGTATATTTACATACTTTACACACATGGCTGCTTTGGTATAGACTTTAGCCCCAGTTTGGCCAACATAAAAGTGATACACAACTCTAAAGCTTTTGCATAATGTTCTCTTTTTACCACATTCAGTAATTTTAAATTTTTATTTTATATATTCCTCAATTTTTTGTGTATTGCATTGAAAATAAATTTCAAAACTACCTACCTACCTTTCTTATTCTATTTCGTATAAGAATAAAACTTTGATATACTTAACACCACAGTAACTTTTTGTAATTTAAAAGTTAATTAATAAAGACTTGTATAGTATAACAAAACTTTATTCCAAATTAAGAAACCAACAAAAGTAAATAATAAAACTCGAGAGTAAAGTTTTTAAGACAATTAAATTTAATTAAATATTCAAATTGCGATTTTGCAATTGCTTTAAATGCATAAAGGGCGTTTTTGCTTTTCTTTAAAGCTAAAATTAAAAACCAAGTTAATTGACCAAACTTAGTTGATTGAATAAAAAAGAAAGATAAAGTACATAATGAAGACTGACACACCCGCTAGGGCCCTTTTTATTACTGAAAAAAATTAGTCTACCCTTATTATTTGTTTAATATTTTTGGGCGTAACTACCCCACAGAACTAAATTATTCTATTATGTTAATTTTGGAATGATATAAAAAATGTTCTAATCAATTTGTTAAGCATTGGTGGATTGATCACAAATTTTGTTTATTACTTGTTAGCTTCTACACCTCGCGTGTATAAATAAATAATAACTTGTGAAATAATTGTAAAATCGTAACTTTTACGTATGAACAAAGTCATTTCTTGTGTTTTTATGTAGCTACATGTTTATTTGTAAATTATAGGTTATGTGAGTATTGAAATTGAAAAGCCCCCGCTCTAAATTCTATAATAATATTGTTATAAATTCACTATACTGCGTTTTTGTCTGTTAAATTCTAAACATCTACTGAACAGCCTTAAATAACTTTTTAAATTTCAATCTAACTTGATCTGGCTGCTGTGGCCGATCAGTGCACTTGAAGCCCCTTTTTTGTGCAGCTACACTTATTAATATGTAAATATTTTTGACGCTGAAAATAAGCGCCAAATCTACTTCACACCAAATATCTTAATTTAATTTATTAAGGTTACGTTCCCTGTTTGTTGGCAAAAGGAATTGCACCAAAACGGGTTACCACCGAATTGTTCGAACCGAATATACATACCTAGATATTCTGCAATAGCACCAATTTGATTTTAAAAATAGTACTGTTATAAATATAGCTAAAGATCGTGCGATATTGGCGTCATGTTACTATCATTAAATGTCGTTAAAAATGTGGCATTTGACGGGAAAATCGAATAAGATACTTAGTGTGATCGTAAAATAGGAATGATTTATGATTGTTGAACTCTCGGTAATTATTATTTATAACTAAGAAAAACTAGGTAAAAAATTTATCCGAGTGGTAGTGGTGTATAATTTAATAATTTACAAATCATCTGAGATTAGGTTACGGGTGAAAAACACTACGAAACGATTAAAATTACGATAGTACTAAACCTTAATTAATATAATAAAAATTGGGCACTTTAATTATCTCGAGTTAATTAAGACTATATATGTTTTATTAAATTGGTTTACATTTTTATAAAGAGAAGCAGTGGTAGTGGTTAGATTGATTGTGCGTTGTCGTGCAAGATTAGTAGTATTATAGAACGGCGGCGGTGCAATCGCGTTTCTCACGCAAACAATGCTCACGTTCTCATGTTCTTTTTTTGCCACTCTACAAAATTTATCACGATGTATTGTTTTACAAGAAATAAAACTCATAACCCCTTGTATTTATAACTTTTAAGGCATTTTGTAAAAATTAGTTGCTAAACAAAAGATATTAGCAATTTATTTTAAGGGTTGCTGACACAAGTCACATTTTATAATACTCACTGCAGGAAATCTAAACAAAAATTTGCTAATCTTCATCAAACAGTTGAAATTTCTGTTAAATTCTATCTCGACAAAATAAGACCTTTTTTAATACAAAACCAATAAAACAGAATGAACAAATCAATTCTGTGTAAACGTTGTAGTTATTCAATTACACTTAAACCCTTTCTGTACGTCTGATCCACTTAACCTGTTTCCTTAGACAGAAATCAAAGCCGGCGGGAAAATATCGAATTATCGCTGGTTGTCTTCGTCCTCGGGAGAATATCAATAAAAGAATCAAGTTGCTAAAGAAAAATGGGCCCAACTTTCAAGACAAAAACTAAGGATAAACGATAAATTACATGTTCAAAAATATACCTGAAAATCATTAATTTAACAAAGACATAAACTTAAGAATGTTAATCTTAAATTAACGATACATCGAATTTCAAATAATAATGTAAATACTAACTTTAAATAGCAGCTTACAATTTTTAAATTAAAAAAAGTACTGCAATGGATGAGAATGTAAATAAAAGGTAATTTTTTTAATAGAATGCATATTTAACTTGGCCATGAGTGTTATTTTAAATTTGCGGGATTAACAAGTGTAACACGCGCCGTTCAACAAGGGATGAGTCACTAACAAAACCATTTTAAAATTTACTTACAGTAGAACCGAGCCAAACCAGCGTAGCGAAGGGCGCAAATTAAAAAAAACCGATGGGCTTTCAGCTTTCCCTTCAACAAACAGTATTATAAGTTTATTGACCGTACTTTTATTTTAAGTACGTCAAACAAAAAAGTGAAACGTAAAAGCCCTTGCAGTAACTAAAATTTATTCCAAATACATACTATATCTATTTAATAATAAATGAATTTTATATATACAAACGAAAATAATCGAATACACAAATAAAACAGTAAAAACAAATAACGATAATTTGAATACAAATGGAGGTTGTCGTTATTGAAGCAGGTAAAGATAGAATATTCATTTATAGATTATCTAAATATAAATACTATACTTATAATGGGTAGGTATCTATATCACAATAAAAAAATTGTTGATATCTGAAATACTAATAATAAATTTATTAAAAATGTTTCTCAAGCATTAATTTATTTTCTATATGTAAAACTAACTGAAAACTTAAGGTGAGACAAATAAAATTAGTATACAAATAATAAGTCTGAAATCGAGAAAACCTCAGTAGAAGTTTAGTCAAGTGTTGCAAGTATTTGAAAACCAGAGAAAACCAAGTGAGAATTACCAAACTTTGAAATCCTCCGCATCTCCCAGATGGGACGGTTTAATTAATTAGTAGAGTAAAACTTTAAGTTATCCAATTGAAAATAATTTAATATAAATTGAGCTGCCTGTTTTGACACTCGGAATTAATCTTCCTTTTGTAAAATCTAATATAAAACATTTAAAAGGCACAAGAAATACCACTCTTCCAAATAACTGATATATTCTAAGCGTTAATTTAATTTAGGTATATTAAAGGACAGCGAAGATGCTTTTGGTATTAATGAGACTTGTTAACTTAATTTGAAAGTAGATCTAAATCAAATTTAATTTACAAAATGTACTGCAAGTTAGTTATGTCAAGTAATTTAGATTTAGCAAGAAACTTAAGTAGTAAACGTGTATGTGAAATTAAAATTTGTTTAATTTTCGTTTTAATTATTTATAACAGTTCTAAGTGGAGCAAACAATATAATTGCAATAAAATTGTCAATATATAGGTACGTCATGCTAATTGAATTTAATATTTTAAAATGTACTATCAGGATAGTGTAAAAGAATAATTATTTTATTATTTAAAACTCGAAATATTTTTTATATTATTTTAATTCTAAATAGTAATTGATCGAAGCAGCAATTTCTCTATTTGTCGTAATTAATCAAACTGGGAATTTTGGACGCTAGACTAATTTGATCTTTTTTTCAGAATAGGAAAAACACTCCAATACGTTTCGTAAACAGCTGTTTAATGGGGAAGAAACAAATCTAGTTTAGATCGAGTTAAATATTTAAAACATAACAAAGAAGTTGTAAGGAGGAGGAACTTCCGAAGTGACACAGTTATGGGTATGAGTTAGATTTTCCTTCTCTAGAAGGACGCTTATCTGTTCAAAAGATCGCGAATGGCAAGCGAAACATAGTTGAAACATTATTTGACTTGGGAGAAAAAATGGACACGCAGGACTTTACCTTTCGGTAAAATACGTAATACTGCCATTCGCGTGTCTAGAATTCCAAAAATAATAGTTCAGGCAGAGAGAAATAGAATTTTTAATTAGCAGTTACACTTGCGCTCCGCCGATGTCAATTCAATTGAAGAAATTTGGGAACTACTTACACGTACCGTTTGCAGAAATTTAAAATATTACCCTGAACTAAAATGGGGCTTCTACAGACATTTTGTATTACATAAGGAATAATATTTTCGAATCTATTAAAAGCAAAGGAGAAAGCACCTTTTATTTCATTAATTGACAAAATGTTAATTGAACGTATGGTAATTTTGATCATTTTTAAACTTTTCATGCAATTACGATTACTATGGAAGTTCCAATAAGGAAAATTTAACCCGTAAGTAAGTAAATGCTTTGAATTACATAGGTTCATATAACTATCAATTTTTTTTTTAATTTAAAACAAGTAAAATACATTTTCAATTTTATGTACCAATTAGTGACCAAGAGATAAGTGCTTTTTCAAACATTTATAATTTAATGATGATAATTTCGTTCATGTAGTTATTATTAATTTACTAAATGAACGCAAATTGTAGAACCAAAACAATCTACTAATATTGTTCATGTTACTTAAAAATGTTAAATTACTGACACATAACAACCAAGTCCTTCATTTTATTGCTAAAATTAATTACATTGTCATCGATTTCGACATCTATGCCTCGAATAGTGTCTACTAATAAACCACTGTATAAACCTCTCATGTGTAAATGAACCCTTTTGCTGGGGGTTTAGAATTTATCCATTGCTGTTCGACAGTTGTTTTTTACTAACGTGCTATTATTTTTTAAATTATAAATAACATCGTTCAGCGTGACTGAATTATTCGAAGTTTATAATTGGGTATCGTGGGCTATAATATGTATTATGCAGTTAGTCTTAGGGTCTCAATAAACTACTGGGAATATACGTATAAAAAAGTCGACCTAAACAACTATACCCTGAGCAATACTTTGAGTTATTGGATATATTTACAGTTCTTACAAAAGACCTGAAGATCTTATATTAATCAACACAATAAATTGCATAAAGAGGCGGTCATTGCCTTGCAGTTAACTCAGTTAGATGCGAATACAATGCAATTGCACCGGGTTCAAACCTGGGGAGAGTCAAACTTTCTTATGACTATAATAGTCTACGTGCTTCGGAAGGCACGTTAAGCCAATGGTCCCTTGGGTTAGTGAAACCAGGATACAGACACATCTGAAGGCAAGTCTAACAAGCTACCTAATGGATGTAAAATATTGATATGCTCATGGAGCTGACACTGCCAAGGAAACGACGCAGATGTTGGAAATAACAAGCCTTAAAAGTTGAAGAAGAAGAAGAAGAAGAAGAAGAAGAAGAAGAATAAATTACATGGAAGTGCTGAAGAATAATACTAGAACCACTGATTAATATTTTCTTATTATTCTTCTTCTTCAAGTGTTAAATCTAAAACCACGTTCTCAGGTTCTTGAGCCGTGAGATTCTCCTTCTACCGACTTTTCTTCTTCCCTCTATTTTCCCTTGTAATAATCACTTGTAATAATCACTGCATAATGTGTCCCAAATACTGTAACTTTCTAATCTTGGAAGTGCTGACCACTTCCGTGTACTTTATCATTCTTCTTAGTATATCTGCATTAGTCACGTGTTCCACCCATGGAACTCCCAAAATTCTTCGGTAAATCCATATTTCAAAAGCCGTAATCTCTTCGTTGTTGCCTCCATCAACGTCCAAGACTCCACCCCATAAAATAGCACAAAAAATACGTTCATTTTTACATTGAATTTACATTTTAACTTATTTGAGCTCAAATAAGAGCGAAACACATGATGTATGTAGTTTATCTACAAATAATTCATTATTTTTTCACAAGTTAAAAACTCTAAATTATTTTGTATATTTTAATTTAACATTTTTTTAACATAGGTAACTAGCACATAGTAGGTATATCAAGTTCAAGTTAAACGAAATGTAGTAATATTAATTTGATTATATCGAAAGCTAGAAAATTCATTATAGCTCAATACGTTTTCGCTAACACTTGGATAATTCTGATTAAGAATAAGCGAATCCAATCAGATATGATTATTTTGTATGTAGTTTTATATTGCTGAAAGTTGCACGTTTTGAAATTACTGCCGTAAAATTGTAAATTTTAGTATTTTATTGCAAAATTCTGCATATTTTCGTATATTAGGTAATAATGGTTTCTTTTATTTAATTTGTTTATTTAAGGTATTTGAAACTTACTAGGATACCATTAAAATCATATTCCAAATTACTATCTTATACAAAAAACCATTTTGAAACTATTTCAATAATAATATAAAATTTGAAACCTGAAACTATTTCGAGTTACAGAGGAAGACAACTGCCTTTATTGACAACTACTTCAAAAGACGAATATGCAACCGTATTTCAAACCATGCATTTGAGATGCTGTTCATAATATTAAATAAAAATGAATAGTTTGTTGATAATTTAAAACTGTTCTAGTAGAAATTTCATTACTTTTATTACTTATTATTATTATTATTAATTTTATTAGTTAGTCATTACTAAAAAAAGGGAACACTTACATTGACAATCACCGATTTGCACTATTAGTATTATACTTTTGGAACATAATCAGAACTTCATCATGTGAAAATTAAAAATCCAGAAGTTAGCCAATTTAGAGAAGATTAACTTTGAGACAGCAAAATGCACACAAGCATAGCGTTTATGCGGTATTAAATATCATTACTTTTAAATCGTCTTTAAATTAGTATACATTAGTTTATATTTTTTATATTAAATGTTTTTCATATATGTAAGAAAAGTAATTCAGGTTACAAGACAGAAATATTTAGGTTATTGCACGAATGCAATGTTAATGAAAAGGGCATCATTCATTTGAAATTACTTTCAAGTCTCTATGACTTTTATTCTGTATGAATGTGACTATCGTTGGACCTAGGAAATTTAATTTTGAAATAATAGTGACAAAATGTTTACCTCCGCGGCCCGATAATAGTAATGTTAAATATATTTTGGATATTACAGGTCCAACGATAGCCTGAAATGTACTCTAAATGCCTAAAAGCCAATTCAATGCGTTTAGTAATTTATTTGGAAACAGTGCACCCGGCAAGAGAAATGCAATTTTGAAATAAATTGTTTTAAACTGTTTCATGTAGTTAAGAGATTACAATAATAAACAGCTTTGCAGGTAATCAGCTATAACTCGGGTAATTTGATAAATTTCACTTTAATATTATTTCTTGGACACATTTTCAAGACCCCAAACTATAAGAAGATGTAAAGGCATTAAAAACGTTAATGACTCAGGCAGGTAACACAGCAATTCAGCGAAACTGAATTTTTGATAGTTATAAAGATGGATACTTAAAACTCCCCACGTTTTCGGTTAGAATACCTAGCTGCATCACATGGTTATGTAAATTTTAATGTAGCAATGGAAAATTCAAAGAAAATAACTTCCATCTTTGCATACCCATTTCGGAAAAATTTGCTGATCCGTCTTAGCAAAACAAAGAAAAGATTTTATATGAAATTAGTTAGAACATGTTCGTTTCAAAAATAGTTCGAAAATTTAAAACGATATTATTTTGCATTTTGCCGAATATTGTTAGTATAGCTTCGACATCAAGAGAAAATTGTATAATCATCTGCTGCTCTAGAGACCAATATTTTAGAATTATGTGATCAAATTTCTGCTAGTGCAAATGCTACGAAGTGAAAAAGCTTTCCTTTGCTTACTTGTCTCAGTCAGTTTTTGAATCTCTACTTACTTTTAAGAAATATCGTAGACTCGTGTGAATTTGTGATATTTTTGAGAATGTATTATTATGTATGTGCTAAAATATTCAGGTAAAAGTTATATGAAAAGAAAATGAACATTTCATGCTCTCGTCACTGATCGCGTTTTTATTTCTATAACGAGAAATAAATACTAAAGTATTATGTGTATTTGGCAATAATTTTGACTTAAAATATTTAAAATTAAACTTCTTTCGTTATTTAATCATATACGAATAATATATTAAACACTTAAATGGTAATTGCAGCTTAAATTAGCAGTCGCCCTATATCATAATTATATTGTAGCAAAACACATAAATTTATAATATTGTAACAATGTGTTCCGGATTATAATGTTTCACTTCCTCCAGATTGAATATTTCGTTAATCTCCCCTTACATTGAGCACCAATAAAGCATAGCTATATTGCCGGACGAAGTAAGGAAATTGAATTCGCAAAATGAATTTATATCTAGTATAAAAGTTTAAGTGGTGAAACATGCGAAAAATCAAACTTAGAAGTGTTGGAGGAAAACTCAACAAACATGCAAACCGCGAATTGAGTACAAGTCATTTATCATCTTGTTAGCTTACCTCTGTCTCTTGAGAAACAGATCATACTTAAACGTAATCTTGGAAAGGCAACATGTTTGGTTTCCATTTTGTTTAAAGTACCACTCGAGCGCGTCCACGAAGTTGTTGCTTGTATATCCGAGACTACTTGATGTACTTTGAGTGTTTATATTTTAAATATTTGAGAAATATTCATGTAAAAACATTATTTTATATTTCAGCACAAAGAAAAAGTTAGCAGTCCCGTATGAAAGAGAGTCGCTTTCGACCTATGTCTACAACATGTTCAAATATTAATACCGCTTGCGAACTTTTCCCAGTAGGTTAAACTAATACTTGTCTCAATTTCCTTAGTTTCGCGAATATTATAAAAAATATACCAAATTCAGTTTGTTGACATTGAATTACATCAAGTGAAGTTAAGTATAATGAATAGGCAATAATTCGAATATACATTCGGTGGTGAGCATTTTTATTCGACGCTTGATTTATCACGCCTGAACTGGATACCAAAGCAATATATTCCCTTTTTACAATTGCTTTTTAGGATAATCAATTGAACTAAATCCTTAATGCAATGATTTGTAATCGCCATATATTATCGAGTTTTAAACTTTATTTAACCATACGAGAACACTGTAGCTGTAATATTTTTGACATAAGCGATTAAAAATAAAGAAGTACTCCATTAACTATAAATTTCTTTAAAACACTTCAAAAATATAGCTTAGCTTTTTAAATCAATGAGATATAAATTACATCTACTAATTCAGTCCAGTCTATCGTATTAATGACTTATGAACGTGAGAGATAATTCTATATCACCATAATATGCAACGGGAGATTTGAATCGTTTGGATTAGGTGCCTTTACACACACGTTCCCGGCCCGCGCGATTCATGACGTTCCAAGAACGACGCTAAAACCGACGTGCCTGGAACGCCCCGTTCCAAGAACGTCGTCCTATTTAAACACACACACCAGGCGTGTCGGCAGCCCTTTGTGAATTGGAGCGTTTCAAAACTTTGCCTTTAGACACACGCTCCAAACCCGCACGACTAGTCGCGTCAGGAATCGCGTGTGTGTAAAGGCACCTATTGGCGTTGCATCAATAATATTTCATCCGGTTAGAGTATAAACTTTCAAGGTTCAAAGAAAATGCTGTCATTTGAAAGAGGTATATTTTATTACAATTTCCGCGTATTCTCCAAAACTATTAAATTGATCAAAATCGCAGTTGTTATAAAGCTTATTAAAATTTCCGAGTTTATAAGAAAAATGGTGTCCCAACGATTGATTCTTCTGACTTCTGACTTCTTCCCAATGCTTCTTGTTTCGGAGAAAAATAAACCAAGTTCATATTTTCTTCCATTGGATAATTGACATATATTTACGGAATCTTTATTGAATATTGCGCCAAAAAATGGCAGGATACATTTTGCCCAAAAAGTGGGTATATTATTATTAAATTTCTGAGCCGCAATTTTCAATTCCTGGTTTTCTGTTACCATTGTAATGTAATCAATTTGCCCTATCGGAAAACTCACGATGCTGTGTTGCAATGGTGTTTTGGTCTGATCTTTGTTGGAATTTTAAAGAAGAAAAAATGTTTTGCTCTACATCAGCTCTACTTGGCTTAAGAAAATGTTGTCCTACTCTTGGCAAGATACCACATTAAATTATAGAATTTTTACAGCATTGCTCATGGATGCAGTTGCCAGCAGAGTCTACTTTTTATACATTTTAATTTTACGTTAGTTTGCGAGTGTAGTTCGGATGCTATCCCATACTATATCTTTAGCGTGACCGATGTATTTTTTGTTTGTTTACTGTTTTTATAATCAACAATCAACTGAACCTAATGGTGTATCCGATTTCCTTGTTGTTTTCATTCGTTAGTAAAGTAGCGTGGAATACCTTTATATTGGGATCTTCAGCTAAGGACTACGCCGTCTTGCGGAGAATTTTAGAACTACTCTTGGAGACATAAACAAACAAAAATTACATGCAAGTTATAGGTTGTGTTACCGTTTTTTTAGATTATTTATGTTTTTACGTATAGTAATGATAATATTTAAATTACTAGTATATAGTACAGTTGTAGTCGCGTATATTTAGTGTAATTTATTTGCCAAAGAAGTTTTTAAAAAGTGAAAATAAGAAAAGTTACATACCAGCAAGTTATAGGTTGGGTTACCTTTCTTTTAATTTTGTTACTTATTGTTACGAATCTTAATGCAATACTTGGAGGACAAAGAATCCAGATTCTTTAAAAGTTACGAAAATGATTAGCCCTTTTATGAGAGTTTGTCAAATTTTGATAAAGAACCTATTCAATAAAAGTAAGCACATTCTAATTATTGACATCAAAAATACTTATTTCTTATTTTATTTAGGTTTTACAATTGATCATAAAAACTTTTTAAAACCATTGGCAATTCCCACAATATAATTATTGTCAATCACTTCATCTTCCATGTAGTTTAAGACCAGGTGCTGGCCCATCAATCGTCAACTTCAAAATGATACTAAAAATCAAGAAAGGAATGCTTTTATAACTTAGAACCCATACAAGAAGTGAGCCCAGATTGTTCCAAGAATGTAGATGATAATAATTTATAAATAATAAAAACAAATAAATGAAAAAGCCTTTAATTGTATAGTGATTGTAACATTTTAAAATATTCTTCTTTTACGTTAAAGACTAATTTGTGAGCAAATTCTCATACTTTAGCTAAACTATCAATAAACTACAAAATAACATTGAAAAATTAAGTAATATCATCTGCAATTGTATTTGGCCATAGAAATTATGTTTCTCCGTTAGCAGACATACTACGTCAGTCAGTCGGAGATACTACTAGTCCTGTTTCGATAACTTCATTTATACCCAGTACTTGTTTTAAAGAGTTTTCTAGGATGTGGATCTTATTATAAACCATAATCTGTATATTTATTTGAAAATTTGACCAAAAACATGACCACGAACACTGAATGTCTGTCTGCAATATTACTTCAAATTTGTTAATCGAAGTTCTAAAAATCATTAATACAGTAAGATAGTAAAAAATTACCATAATAGTGCAAAAATTATACCTTGTATACCCTCAGTAAAGTGTTTTTCGCCTGCAACAGGTTTATAGGAATAAAGCATTTAAAACACCAAACATAATTACATGCCTTGTATTAAACTTCGTGAATTTTTATTGCCATAGACTTCCTTAAAATAATCTACAACAGAAATATGTGTTTCATCTCTACAAATCCATAATACATTGAACTCAAATACAATGTTTACTTACATTCCATCAGTAGTATGTTTACATAATCATAAATCGTACAAAATTCGTTATCAATAACCAAAACTCAAATTAATTTGTTACCAATAAACAAAACTACGACACACAACATTTTAAATTGTTTAAAATGATTGTTTTATATGTTTAAAAATAAAGTTTAAAACGCATAACCTCCATATAAACCTTAACATAAACACGAACGATGTCTCCAGGAGTAGTTCAGATTTTATCCGCACTGGCGCTGGGATCTTAATATTAGATCCCAATTGTTTAAAATGTATGTCGAATGACATGCAATTGCGTGAAAAAATTGTTGTTCAGTTCTTTTTGTTGAAGCTCCTCTAGTAAAGTATTCATCAAACAAAATGAAGGAATTTTTTCCGTAAATGAGTATTGAAGTAATTAATGTAAATAGCTCAGATGTTTTTGTCACACGCAATGTAACAAAAAACCTCAGTAGATCAAATTCACGCTATCTGTAAATATTGTATTCCATTGATGTCGATTTTGACAAAATTCTTGTTAATTGTTATCGATTTCCCTGTCTTTCAGATACTCAATTCAATAAATAGAAACAATGTCGGAAAACGTATCAAGTTCCAATTGGAAATAATTTTGGAATAATAATTTTGTGAAAAGACAGAAACTATTAAGCCATTCAGTATTATAAATATTGCTTTTAAATTAACTGCCGTCATATTTCGTAATCCCCGTCACAATTAATATTTATAAAAGCATCATTTAAGTTAGCGTCTACGAAAATTTCTCGAGCGCACGTCAACTTATCCGAGACAATTCCACATGTGATAATTCAGCGCGTGCGACAGTTTAACTCACGCGAACCTACCCTAAAAATAACAAATCTACGAAAAGCCTAAGCTCTATCGTTTCTAATCATTGTTCAAGTTCATCGCATTGTCTACAAACTTATAAGCGTTAAAGAGATCTCTAAATATTTGCTTGCTTACTGCGACTGCTTGTTTAAGGAAAAAACATTTATTTAAAAAAAAGAGGTACAATTATTTTTTATTTTGAATATCCAATATTTATCAAATTTTCAAAGAGTTTGGACGGATCGGTATTGTTTCTTTCACATCATGCAAAAGCATCCTTTCTGTGTCCATTTTTCTCCAAAATGTTGGCTGCCCGAAGTTCTAGTACTCGAAAACTTTCCTATTTGGCTCAAACCTGACAATGTGTAAGTTTTGACTTTTTGATAGTTATATTTTGTTTACAGATTTCATTTTAGATATTATATTGATGAGATGGGCAATAAATAATGAACAATAAATACTGAATATAACAGGATTTCGAATCTGAATAAACTGTCGTCAGTCGAGAAGAAGCGCTTAGGTGGGAGCTTCTTGAAAACTAGAAAAGAAAACTCAACTCAAGCAATGGTACTTTTTAGGTAATTGTACTACATTTCCACATCATAAAACATTTTTCATAAAAAATTTATAAAATGTTTAGGAAAAGTAATTTTCAAAGATGTGTCGAAATAATTTTCGGTGACGATGACGGCGCGACATTTCCGTCGAGTCAGGATAGTTTTTACCATTGTTAAGTAAAAAATACACAGCATGTATATATATAATTTATTATTGTTATTGATTATTATAATAAATTATTATTATAGTTTTGTATGCGCTAAATTTTAATTCTATTAGCATTGTGTTGAATCGAGAAGTTGTGTTCATGTTAGTTACTATGAATATTTGTAATACACGCACGCATTCAAGTAGGTCGTAATAATGCTGTGGTTCGCGACTTCTGCTCTTAGCATGTGTGTTTCATTCACTACAACACATAACAAGAGCTTTCAACTGTCAAAAATCAATTTTGCGTTTAGAAAGCAATTAATTTTGTCAATCAGAAATCCTTTCAAAATAAAAATTTACATTCCATCAACCAATAAAGCAATTTATAACGAAGCAATCAAATCGTAGTTAATCATTTCATAAATTTATTATGAAAGTGTGGCAGGTGGTATTAAGCAGTTAATTATCTTATATTATAATAATAATTAAGTGTGCTGAACGATATTAACTAAAACGGACAAGTAAATTGTAATCTGCGTAATACATCAACTTATTTACACAAAAGCTACTTTATTAAAATAAACTTTACAATCCCCAGTTGCAGTAAGATCGTGACTGGCAGCACTGAAAAGAGATTTCAGATGAGAATATACATGTTTTAGAATTTAGACCAGCTCATAATTCAATTTTCTCTACATCCTTTTACTAAATATAATTTTAAAAATAAAGTTAATACACCTGAAATAAAAACACTCTTGTTTATGTCTCCGGGTCAATTATAAAACATTACTGATTAAAAAATAAACTCACCAGAACGGTTTGCACATAATATTATGTAGATGCATACCTAAAACAAACATAAAATTAGCTACAACAAAATCGTATAATATTACAATAAAACATTAAATTGCTTAATTAATATTCAGAGAATTCTGCCTAAACCTATGAAATTTTAATCGCTTTTGTTAGTTTTTTGCCAACGAGAGCTAATTGCTTTTCAAAATTAGAAAAAATTAATTAAATATACATAACTTTACTCAATTGTGCAATATAAATTATTAATTGCTTGAGGAAAAATAGCATAAAAATGTTTTCTTTTGTCAATATTTGTTATAAAATTTGACAAGTTTTAGAAAGTTTGTGTATTAACACTTTAATAACGCTTTTCATTGCTAAATACCAATTTTCTATAGAATATTTCATAAATAATAATTTATCCAGCTTGACACAAACACGCAATCACGTTACACTAAAAGTCTGGTAACTTCTTAAAAAGGAAAGTTAAATTTTCTCACTATTAGTAAATTTTGCTCTATTTATCATTTATAATAGATAGTAGTTTCTATAAATTATTTATTGTTAAACCAATTTGAAAGAATACATAAAAAAAGAAAGTCCAAAAAATTTACTTTTCCAGTAATTTTTAGAGTAAGATAACGGGGTAAGTTGATCCAGTCCAATAATTAACAATAGCTACGGAACAACATATTTAAATTATTTTTATATAACTAGATCAAATTTTCTTTTTGTTTCAGATTTTAAATGTTCCACAGTAATTGTAATTTTCCATAGTAAACATAATGTTTATAAAGGATGTCGCAATAAAAGCGGCAGATTTAAATGGAATTGAATGATTAGATCTTGAACATAATATGTGGTTCCAGCAGGATAGCGCAACCTGTCATACTTCGACAGAAGCAACTGCATTGCTATAGGTAAAATTTTCAAGTTATGATATCAAAAATCACTGGATCAGAAGTCGGATATTAATATACCAATAAGCTTAAGACGGAGATCCAATATGTATCGAACCCACGGACCTCTTAAAATAAAATGGACTGCTGATCAAGGTAAGAAAAGTGTGTCCACCTAGGAGGCCGCCATTTGTGGTGCAACTGTTTTACAGCCAATAGTAATTTAGGATTTTTTAGGGAAATTTAAATTTTGACAGCTCATAACAAAGAATGGGGTTATCTTACTACTGAAATGTGAAATATACTAATTTTAGTACCAACATAAACCAGTATATTGTCGTGATCCACAGCTCAGTTAGACTCCTACTTATATTCAGCAGTAAAACCTCGCTTAATATGGTCCACTCTAACAAAATAGGTCCGGCTAGCTTTAAGTTCAGTTTGCACATCTGAGGCCACAAATCTGCAGGTCGTTGAGTTCAGCGATAGTAAGTCAATCAAATGACGCAATAAATCAAAAGGTAATTTATTTAAATAATTCAAATTCAAAAATGGAGCAATTTTGATAATAATTAGAAAAATTATAGTTGAGAATGCGGTCATTAATGATCTAAATATAGATCCGAGTTTTGTAGATTTTTGTATTTTTGTATAATTTTTTTCTTATATTTTAAATTCAAATTTTTTCAAACATTATTTTTATCAATTTTGATAATCTCTGACACAAATGTCAAGCAATATGCAATAAGTGTGTAAAATGTACAAACGACAAGTAAAAAGTATTATTTACTTTCAAAAACTCAGCTATATTTTTATTTGTCGTTTTGCTTTGTAGATCGTGTAAACACAATAAATAAAATTTTGTACAATAATGTTTTGATATAAAAGTTCAAATTTCTTACTTGAAACGATAATTTGATGTAGAACACAATTTGTGAAACACCCCGTACATCGGCAATGGTCGAATTCGGTAATATGCAACTTTAACATCAAAATGGCTTCCAGCGTATAAGCAGACGGTAGCTCGGCTTCCGTTGGTTTCCAAAATTGTGCTGTTATCCAAAAATAAGTGACGGGAAAGGGTAAAATTCTTCAAGTGGTGTATTTAAATCTCCAGTGTTGATTTAAACAAATTTCTACCAGTTTTAAACCAAAGTGTGCAAGTTTTTCGTTAACCTCAAAATCGAAATGCGTTGTCTTTAAATCGACGAAATTACTGGTCATCTAATATAATCAGTGATGTAAAACTCGTTCATACACCATATAAACCATTAAATAAAACTTCTTCACGTTATTTTAGGTGTAACAATCTCAAAATGTGCGATTTCAAAATTATAAGCGAGAATTGTTCAAGATGAACAAAAGATTGTGAAAATGTCGTTTCCACATAAATAAAACTTCCAAAATACTCACGTTTTATTTATAACACTGGGATAATTGCTTTTGTGCCCAAAAAATCTTCAAAACAACTTTTATTGAGGAAAATTGCGAATTAACTTTCGCAACACGACGAAACATTCCCCATCAACGGCCGGCACAAGACCACCTTCCATTTTCGAAACGGTACATCCAGTCCCATACCACTACAAAAATTTAACTTTTCAACGTAAAACCGTAAGTGTTCACTTCCTGCCGCCTTTTATTCAAAATAATAGAATTTTCAAATTTCAGGTAAACAATCACATCACTTGTTATGACACATCGGAATATTCACATTCTCAAGAAAAACAAATCTGTTCAGTTTTTTATGTTTTAAGGGCCGATCTATTCATCTCTTCGTAAAGTAGCTATTAGCGTTACGGGTAAGGTAGTAGTTCGTAAACGTTTATTCACATCCCAATAGCCACTATTGCCTTGTAAATATGGGTTACGGCTAACATAAATTTAAGAGCCCTTTGAAGCGGCAAATATGTTTTACAAATCAGATTTTAACTTAAAATTTCTAGAATTGTGAGTGTTGTATTTATGAAAAATTTAATTTTTGATAAATAATTGATCAAAACGAATCTTTTAGATGATATTAATTTTATCCAAGACAAAAACAGAGTTCAGTAATAGGATAATTAAATTGTCGGGACTGTAAAAATGTAATCACTTTTTTAACAAAGTGATTTAACAAAAGTTTTGTTGTTTAATTATGATTTATTTAAAATAAACTTTACTCCTTTTGGATAAATAAACTGTTAAAATGTACAAATTGCACATATCAGGGATGCTCGGGGTTGAAATCGAGACGATTGTGAGAGGGTAGTTTCAGGTAGTTTTTCGACGTGGTTTCTTGCATTTCTAATGACCTGGACCAAAACTATTTTATCTCTTTCTCTCATAACAATATATTATAGCGCTATCCTACTCTGTCATATACTAACTAGAAAAAAACATCGATCCTGTTTAGTAAGTTCTTGATATCTACGAACACGCTACGACAAGATGAATATACCCAAATTTTTTGCAGGGCGCTTATAAACTTATTCGGTTCGTAATTACGATGCGCTTTACGACGAGATGAATAGATCGGCCCTTAGTCACAAAAGTGAAATTTTACAGGAGACAAGAAACACCTTGCAACTGTTTTGCTGAATATGACAATTTTACTGCAGTTAACATAGCATTCTAGAAATGTTAGTATTACGTATCATAAAAAATTTACGATTTAAAATAAAATTTGAAGTAAGTTGTTTTATCCTATAATGTAACAAATATTCTATTATTGAATGGTATCAAAAAACAAATTTTGCCAAAAGTGGACTTAGCAGGTTAACACTCTTAGCCGACGTTATACTTTTACAGAGGTGAGTAAAATATTTATTGTATTTTGGATTGAAAATAGAAGAAAAACACACGATAATTTTAAATTTTTTGAAATTCAAAATAAAGTGCATAGTCTTTTCATACTTGTATATTTTTAATTTAAAATAAAAATTCTTAAATCTTTTGCATTCTGTACTTCAAATACACAAAATATATCTTTCAAAATAATTAAAATACAAGATTTCCTTAATTTGAAGTATAATTAAATGCGAATTATCTTGGTATCTTTGGTGTTATATCCAAATATGCGATACAATGTATCTCTATACGATATTTTAAATTTTAAATATAAACTGTAAAGTTATCGTGTGTGTATTTTTCTACTTTTAATCCAAAATACAACAAATGAATTTTTCCCACCCCTGTATATGCATTACTAGCAGGTTAGGTGGTCTGCCTATCTCCTGGCCTTCTGTTAGGTCTGACAACTATTTAGTTGTTAATTTTATGGTTGATACCACCATAATACCAAAAGAGAAAACTTAGCAAGGCAAAGCAAAGATAGCATAAGGTAAGATAACAATCTTTATGTGAACGCCGCGCCGCTTATATTTACTTAAATAAAGGATTACTTTTCTCTGTACGGTTACTATTTATTAATATTTTAAAAAGTAGTAATAAGTAAGCAAAGAAAAAGAATATCAGCTTACAACTTTAAGAATTTTTGCTCAAATTATTCATTCTGCTAAAAATATCTTCAGTACAAACAACAGTGTATAACGTACAATAAATTTTGATATTTTAGTATGTTATGTAATATTAAATTCTCCATCGACTAGCTTTCACGGAATACAATTGTATCAATAAATTTTTTATATACAAGATGCCAAAATCAGAGCTCAAAATTTTAGACACTACTATTTTTATATTTTTAAAATAATAAAATATGTGACATAAATAATAAAATTATTTGAAAAAATAAAAGTTGGAAGTATTAGCCATATCAAACAGGCTGTATAAAAATCAATAAAAAATATATGACTATAATATAAAAAATTAAATGATTTTAGAAATTAATTTTTAATCCAAAAGTTTCGTATAACAATAGTAAGGGCCGGTCTTTTCACCTTTTATAAACGTCAAGTAACTACTTGACGATTATTTTACTTGAGCTTTTTTAATGGTTGAGTAAGAAAGTTAGGTCTTTTTGTCGCATTGTATGCAACTAATATGCCAACTTAATATTATGCTAATAAATTTAGTAGCTAATAAGCTGATTTAGTAGGTAAAAAGCTCAATTAAAAAAATCGTCAAGTAGTTACTTGACGTTTATGAAAGGTGAAAAGATCGGCCCTAAGTATACAAATTTCCGCAATAATGTCAAGTGCATGCACAATTCACACATGATATTGCACTAATGAAAATTTGCTTGATCAATGTAATTAATTTATTAACGAAATCTATGATAAAACTAAAATCAGAGTAGTGTTTGATGTGATTACTGGTTCAGTTACAGATCGAATATTCTGGTTTCCATTTGATAATTTTAAGAAATTTTTTGGTTTGGCCAAACCTCAGCGCTATAATGATACCTGTTCCTCCGTGGGTCACCTTTCCAGCTCAAAGCTGGCTGGCTGTCTGAGTATCATAGTATCACAGTTTTATACTTCTTTAAAAAATTACCCAAAAAAACAAAATAATTATTTGAATAAATCTTGCAGTCTGCAATATGGCAGTTTTATGAATTAGGAAATATGAAACAATAAAAATCGCCTCAGTATTATAATAGTGGATAGGTGCTCATATCCAACCACAAAATTACTAAATTAGGCAATTTAGCATAAATTTTGTATCGTTTTACATTGTATAATATATAAAAAAGTCCTTACCTAAAATTACATAATTACCTGAAAATTTCAGTAGCGTGTTTTGAGTGCATGTTCAAATATAATACATTTATTTACAGGAAGACCGTAAAATATAAACTAAGTTTAACAAAGTATTTTTAAATAATTCGATACAACTCAATTTAATTGCGCTGTTATAACCGAAGACCAACAAAGTGGTCCATTTGATTTCGATTCTCACATGAAAATCTCGAGTTTCATAGATAGATGTAATGAAAATACATTTAATGAAAATTTGTAAAATTATTTTGTACGATTTAATCATTTGAAATAATTTTAATTACTTAAAAATGTAGGTCAGCTACAGTTGCAAAATTGTGGTTGTCTCTGACTCAGTAATGGTAACTATGGTGCATTTAACAAATTGTTTAGTAAAGCGAATAACTTTTCTCTTTTAGTAATGCAATAACGTCTTGCATAGCAAGACACTGTGACGGTACTGAAACAAATAGCAATTTTCCTCAGTTGCATTGAATTCTATTAGGAAGTACCGACATAATTAACCACACACTTGAAAAGGAAAGCGGAAAACAACTAAATTTAATTAGGTCTATTCGAAGCATAACTGGAAGACTCAAAAGAAAGATTAATATATCGGAGGTGTGAGTACAAAACAATTAAACTGAAACACTAAAAGGCTTCAAAGAAAGAGAACCAACTGACTTGATAATGAAGTTAATTTTCGAAACACTGCAACTAAACTAAAATGGTTTGTTCTATTTGACTTCTTCTCCCTCGACGAAGTTAATCTTCTATGCGTCACATCAAAAGTCAATAATTGGACATTTTGTTGCAGAATTTTAATTCTAAGAATTTTTTAATCAACCCAACTTGAATTATGTACTCCCTCTTAATCAATAATCGATACTTTGCTCGGCACTTTGCAGTAGTAATAATTTGAAATTATATTTATCATAAAATCTACCTATTTCAATAGGCAATAACCAAATAAATTTTATGTAGTAATTTTTATAATTTAATTAAATATTTGAAGTGTGTATCGACGATTTTTACTGGTTCCTGTGTTGAGCTTTTCAAATTAATATTAAATTAAAACTTGAACAAATAATAGGTTAAGTAAATACAATAAACATCAAATCATTTCAAGCTGGAAGAAACATTAACACATTAGAGATATTGTATGAAATAATTATAATTTAAATCCTACTTTTAGTTTAAAATATTTTAATTTAAAGTTAGCTATTTACATATTAATACAAGAAGCTTAGTATACATGAATTTACAAGTTTTTAATTTTGTTTTAATAATTAATTTTTACTGCCAAGCAATTTATAATAAAAATTAAATATTGTAACTATTATAAAAATTTATATACATTCAAATTATCCTCGTAATGAAAAAATACAAAATGATTACCTATTATGCTATGTAAACTAATATCTAGTGTTATAAATATGTTTTTAAAAATATAATCATTACATTTGACAATACTATTAAAAAGTTTTTTTACGCCACAAATTATACTATAGAATACAAAACACATTTTATAGAAAAAATTTGAAATAAGTGAGACAAATTGCTCAATAGCGTGTCTTAATTTGATTACAGTAATCCCAGTAGAACGATCAAAAGCGAGTCAGGTTCTTTCAACAGATCGATATTTAAAACTCACGTTTAACCAAATTGGGAAAAATATTCATTGGCAATTTAGCACATTAAATTCTCAATAATTATAGTTATATTGATTATAGTAAATAAGATATTTATTGTTTGTAGCACTGAAAGCACTTAAATGAACAAGTTATCATTCCAAAAATCTAAAGCAGTTTACATCAATTTAACTTTTATCTCTTGTTCAGTTTTCAACTGATATCTTGATACTTAAACGTAAACATTTCCTTTGTTTTCGACGTCAACTAAAATGTTTTTCTAAACTTACTTGCGTATGTATCTTTACTAAAATTGGAATATCGCATCGGAAGGAACGTAGGGGCGGGTTAAGCCGGTAAGAGGGCCTCGTTGTGGGGCACTTTTCATTCTGATTCCACATCCTAACAGCCCCATCGTTCGCTGTTACAAGCAGCTGTTACGTGATTCGAATCACAATTGTCTACAAATATTCTATTGACAACGTTTAGATTGCTTTAGAATTTTAATACCGGTAATGTTAGTAGAAAAATATAAAATTAATAATACTAACGCTCTCAAATTAAACAGTTGACCCAATTAGCTCTTATCTTTAGTTTAAAATCTTTGTCAGTATCGTTAGGAATTATTACCAACGCAGAGTTTAGGATAGGGTATAAAATTATGTCTATTGTTTTTAACAAGAAAATCCCAAACTTAGGCCTTTCCAGTTTTCATTATAATAGATACGAATGCAACCCGCACAAAACATACATTATACGAATATTTATACCGTTATCATTTTTGTTTATGTTTTCTTTAGTCTTGAAGTATAAATTAAAACCCTCACTTTAACCCTCATATTCCCGGATCGGGGTACCAGGTACTTTTTTGACTTTGCCGTCGAATATCTATGGTTGTATTTGTCACAGCGACCTGGGAATTTGTGACATATTATAAAAAATAGTTCTCTAGTTCTAGTTCTTAGGACATAAAAAAATTGTTTCTCTTTCTACTTCTTTCAAATGCAAATTATTTTTCTTCATTTCTTCTTCGATCACATATTTCAGATTTACCTTTCCGCAGAAAGATTTTTTATTTTCTTGATCTGTGTTTCTATATACATTTTTCCAGAAGCTTGATTTGAAAGTAGGGCACAATCATTCTTACTTTTTGAAATAATATTTACAATTTTACAACAAGAAATGTATCCAAATTTGAATCTACTTGCCCAGTTATGTATGAAACGTGTGGCATTTTTACAAGTACTAAGCTAATTAATTTATTTAATTAACAAACTTTGTAGACAAAAATTTGCTTATAAATGGCATAATATGATATTAACCCTCATATTACCGTATGAAAAAACAACACATTATATCACCCGAATGAGGTACCCGGTACCCTGGCATAATTTTTACGTTATTCAGTGTTTTCTGTAATTTTTTTGCAATTTTTTAAATCATATTACGCCATTTATAATCAAATTTTTGTTTACAAAGTCTGTTAATTAAATAATTTAATTAGCTTAGTACTTGTAAAAATACCACTCGTTTCCTACATAATTAAGCAAGTAGATTCAAATTAGAATACATTTCTTTTGTAAAATAGTAAACATCATTTCAAAACGTAAGAATGAGTGTGGCCTACTTTCAAATCAGTTTCTGGAAAAATTTATATAGAAACACAGTTCAAGAAAATAAAACTAATATTATACCGCGTGTTTTCTGCGGAAATGGAAGTCTGAAAAATTTGATCAAAGAAGAAATGAAAGCCCTTTCGACAATAATTTTAATAGCCATATCAATAGACAGTTCAAATGTCCTTGACAACTTGGTCTCTGATCTTCTCACACATCTTGTCATTCTTTAATTCTTGGAAATATGCTATTTGTTGCAATGAAAGCATGTCCTCGATGACGCACCCTTTTCAAAAGGACACTTCATCACATAAAGGCTTATTCTATCTTTGTTTTGAACTTTTCCAAATCACATGTTAATTCTAAAGCCTTGCAGATGTGTACAGGATTATCTATGTTTTCATTATAGTCGCAGACCCCCTGCTAAGTCAGTTATCACCGCAGTATATACATCGCGTTAATTAAGTGTTGTTAAGCTTTATAACTGACCTGACCAGCAGTCTGGCTAAATCAAATACGGATAGACTAGAGAGCGGGAAACCGCGGTTCTAATCCTGATTGCGTCGGATATGTGCTGTGATCTAAAAAGTCCAAAATCTAACCGTGGAATATGGGGAAGGCAACGGGAAACCACCCCATAAACATTTCCCTAGTAAAGTCTTCTTGGCTTAGCCAGGAGAATCGCCAACATCCGGAATCGGATATGCACCTGAAGAAGAAGAAGAAGAAGAAGCTTTATAAGTAGATAATTTAAAACTACGAGAATAAATTTTAACCTCGGTTTACTGTAATTTTCTATAGGTTTGTTCTAACGAGCCAAGAAACCGTTCAAAAACAGTCATACTCATGAATTATGATCAATCGATAAAAAGTGTTCCAACCGACAGTTGACGGTTTGTGCAACGATCCATTTGACGTTTCAACCAAACTTGTGATGGTTTGTGAATCGGTTTCTGAACGATAATTTCAGTGCATGGTCTGAAGTAATAACCAAATAGAAACTGTTGGACTGGCCTGTGCGTTGAGAATTATTTTGTCAGGTGAATTATCAACTGTCATTTTTAGATTGGTGTAATTAATTTCTGTTTGTTTTTAATTACTTATACAAATTAACGAACTTAAAATATCAAATTAAAATTTTTAAAAATGAATGATGGTAGCGACAATTTATTATCCATTGAAGATTGAAACCAGTAAGGACGATATGAAATTTATTTTACAGAAACCAAGAATAAAATACGAAAATTATATAGGTAGGTTCTATCTATCTCGCTGGTCTTCCAGGTTGGGGGTTCTACATCGGGCTTGCTCCTCGTCTAGGTAAAAAATGTAAAATGCTAACAAACCAAACACCAATTTGCAAGGTTGGTAGTTGGGCTCGGATAACGTTGTAATGCGTTTCAAAAACGCATGCATCTTTTTACATCAACAGTGGACGGTGCAAAAACTACACCAAAAATGTATTTATACTAAAATTGACAATTTTAATATTATTTAAAAACGCATGTTATCCAACCACTAAACACATTAATATAAAGTGGATATAAAATTTTAATTATACTGTGATTTATAAACTTTAAATAATAAATATATAGAAACTTAATAAAATATGCTCATATTAATCCTAGCACGGCAGTAAAAGATGCATTATTCACTTTATGTGCTATAAATACGGTTACTTGACAAGTTCCGACTTCTTAATTAAAATATCATTTTTAAAATATCAACAGTTTTGTGGTAGGTAATATTTATACAAATCAAATTTTTAAAAGTTGGGGTTTTCATAGAATCATCTTCAGCCCCCTCTTATTCCTTTATAAGCTTGGAGTTTCCTCTTGGGAAAAATAAAATTCTTTCAAGTTGTATTTATTTTTAACTCATATACCAGCTCGGTTTGAAGTGGATTTTGTAAATTGACAAGATAATATGGTCAAAAGTTGCATATTATACAAATTAATTTTACCATTTAAAGAATCAATACCTGTGAAGTATTTACTGTAGCTGCTAAAATTTCGAATAGCTGGCACAAAACTAATAGAACAGTCTGTGTGCACAGAGAAACTACATAAAGTTTAACAAGCTGTTTTATTTATTCTAAGTAAAAATGTCGATAAAGAAATAATAGTTATTTACGTAACAAGACTGAAATAGAGTACTTTAATCAAATGTATTACATACAATACTTTTTCTATGATAAGCAATGATTGCAATAGATACTTTTTTTCCCTTTTTAGCCAAAAGTTTTCCTTCAATATTTAAGGACGCCACCTTCTTTTTAGAAAATTGCATTAAAATTGAAAACTCTCATTTTGATTAACTATTTTGGTACAAACCACATGTCCTTTTTGGAAAATTGTACTATTAAAAATGAAAGCTCTCATTTTGTGATTTTGGTACGGAGCACATTTTCTTTGGCATAAAATTGCCTGTTTGATATTGTATGCAGAATTTATGCATATTATGAGCGAAATAAGCGTAAACGTCCAAATTGCGTTCATGTCACATGAACTCAACCGATATGATCATATGAAATGAATAACGTAAACATAGCTTTACGGGTGTAGGAAATGTATGGGTATGTAAAAGAGTTCAATAAAAAAAATTCATTGTTAATAACGACAGTATAATACATGCATTAACTGCTTCTGGTGAAACTGGAAGTAATGCGAAGCAAGACTAATTGAAATTCTTCCACTCATATGATTAAATATTTCTGGAATATAGTGAAGCCGAAAACTCTTTATACTTGCAAAGAAAATTGTTCTACTCTGTGGCTTAAAGAGTTATTAAAATTAAAGTTAACAAGACTTTATATTCATATTAATATGTAGAACCATAACTTGTCTATATTTGTGTACTTTTCGATTTATTGATTTTAGATTATTATTTCATTATAGATACTATTTTTATTTTATATGCGCCTCGGTTTACTTTTAAATCACAATATTAAATATTTAGTAAAATTACTTGAATAACTTGTTGAAAATGATATAATGTAATTTTAGAATTTTATAAAGGATCTAAAATTATAAAATTGACGCCTAATGTAAAAGAAGAATCATTAATAAAAGATTTAATAGATAAACAGAATTAATTATTTTAAAACTATATTTCAAATAAATTAAATAAATATCAATTAATAAAGGTGCATTACTGGATAGTGTAGTTTTATCAAAAATATTATAATTAAGGTATTCAACATAATATATTATGATTAGATCTGCTAATTACGATTTTATCGATAATTCCTTGCGTGATACTCAATGGCTAATATTGATGATGGTGTGGGTTATGGGTAACTTCTCTGAAATCATTTCGAACATTATCGATACCAAATATCGCAAAAATTGTGGACAGTCTTTTATTCGTATCACATTATACATATTATTTCTTTAAATTAATAATAATTATAAAATAAAATATAAAATAATGGATAAGTGAGGCGAGTTACTGAGTATGATGATTTTTTGGAACATTTAGATATTGATGTGACATGCAACAATATCATTACCGTTAGGTATGCGATTTTATTAACAGTCGAATAACACATTTTAACTCAAAGACAATAAAATTATTGTATTTGTTCACTGATGAAATCTCATTTGATGTACCTATACACTTGGTGTCGTTACTTTCCGTACTCGAACAATCGAGAAAATGGAAAGAGTTTAAATCAAATCTATTCAAAATCATAGATATCTTACAAATGATGAATCTGCTGGTAAAAAACACTTTCGGGAAAAACTATAATAAATTCCCCCCAAGATAAAATCCAAATATTTTTTCTGCATAAAAAAACCATAAACGCACATGCGATACCAAATTACTTAAATCCACTCCCACCTTGTGGTAGACTCGTTCTATTTTACTCACCAAAAGTAAAAATTAATGTTTTTATCCAGATAATCCTCCTGTCTCCAACTTTTCAGACCTGATATTTGAAAATAAAAACTTTGGACAAAATACTCGGACACTTATCCACTACCAGAGAAAACGCAAGATGGACGTCCGTCTACCTCTACGTCACACATCAAATTCCCAATTAATTAATTCTTATTGTAATTCTTCTTCTTCTGCCTTTCCAGGTTTAGGCACATTTGCCTGTTCCGGCGGCACTAACGTTTCCTCGGTCTACCAACGCTTCTTCTTATTCTTCTCCTTATTGTAATTATAATTCTTAAATATTTATAAATTCATAAATCGTCTAAATAAAATTTTCAACCTTTACCAGAATCGAACCGGTTATTTCATTACATTATTGCGTTAGAAAGCACCCATAATGCTTTCTTTATGGTGGTTTTGCAATACGACAATATAATTATATATTTTTATGTATATTGTCAATATTTTGATTAGTTCTTGTCACTATTGCAGTCATTTATTAATAAATATACACACGATATTATTTACTTGTTTTAACTAACAGTTTTGATATGAAAACGCTTGTTTGTGCAAACATTTGATCATGTACATATTATATGCGTGTGTATTGTTGTGTGATATTATCGTTTACTATATTATGATCGTGTATTTCGCTTTACAATTTACTCTTATGTAAAGTCCTATGAAATTATGTTTCATTACAATTTTTACAGTTTAGAAATTTGTTCTTGTTTTTTCTCAGTAACAATCTTGTAGCTTGAATCCAACATCAATTTTGAAAGATTGTATTCGCGTTTTACATTTCCGTTATTGACAGCGCCACCATCACTAAAAACATTACATCCAAATTGGAGTTTGAAATTATTCCGTGTGGTGCCGTTTTGTTAATGTAAATATAAAGTAAGGATTGTTTGTTTATAATGGTATTCGAGTTTTACATTATCATTGGTGGCGCCACGATCACTAACATTACGTCTAAAATAGAGTTTTAAATTATTCCGTGTGGTGGCGTTTTGTTAATGTAAAAGGCGAATACTCTTGAGCATCCAATATAAGAGATGGCAGGCTCAAATTTAGTGGGGCGAATATGAATAACAGTTTTATCTAAAGTTAAACCTTACGACCGATTAATGCATATTGCGTAAGCAAGAGATATCGGAAATTGTTTTCTTGATCGATTGGTTACAGATTTTTTAAAGAGCCAGTAATAGTACGTTTGAAATTACATTTTGATAATAGTGTAAATCCAGTGTAAGATTAAAAATTGACCAATACGCATAGACGTATCTCGAGGCGATAGAGTTTTCTTTCAATCAGAAGTTTGCAAAGGAGTCAGGTTTAATTGTATTCAAAACAAAATCAGGTGACGCGATAAGTTTGGAAAAGTTTTATAGTTAAAAATTTAAAGAAAATTCGTCTTCTTTAATGCCGTTCAAAGTTTTAGAATAAATTTTGTTTACTGTTATTTTTCTATAGCTATTGACAACATTTTTCTTTAATTTCGCCTAAACACCATCTTTGAATTTTTGCAATTTAAATTCCAAAATTCGTCTCCGTCAAAACCTGGGCAGTGCTGTGGCTACATGTATGCCGATTTTCCACTACCAAGGAAACTTTGTTTCGCTCCATATCAATTAATTGTGAAAATACAACATAGTATTATTGGATATTTGTAATACAAGGAACATATTTCCTCTAATGGGTTCACTTGTTGGAAATAAAGCTGATTATAATATTATTATCTATTATTTTATGATAATAATTGGGCAAAGTTTCAAATAAAATATCTTTTTAACATTTCGTTTATAGAATAAAGTAGTATTAGTCACAGCAGATTTTGTATTGAGCAGGAAGTATAAAAGTAATTTGTATGTTTATAGTGCAAGCAGTATCAGTCATTTGTAACTAAACACTAAATTTATATGCTGCTCCTAGAAAGCGAGACACCTCACCTTGAATCATTCAATGATTTATAGAATCACATCTTCAGTCGCTATATACACAGGAAATGGTCAAACAAATAAGATAATTTTGCCGCTTGGCTAGTTTGACATTATTTCAAGCGTAAAATTACCAATATACCGATTGAAAGTTACACAGTGCTACTCTTGAAAACAGTAAATTATATAAAATCAAACTTAGAAAAATATACAGGGTGCTAGCAAAAATTATTTAATTGCATTTGAATGATTACACTATATTATTGTTATAAAATTAAAATTTACTATTTTTTGCTTGATAACTTTTCCTAAGCATACAACATACAGAAAAGAGTGTAGTCCACTCCATCGATAGAATCAGACCCGGAATTTTCCATAAAAATATCACAATTCTTATAAGATTAAATGTAATTAGACAATCAAAAACCTACCGGTTGTGTTTGAAATTCCTCTAACCCTCCTTTGTTTTTCTTGACGATCTCAGTGTTTTATTAATTTTCGCAAAGTTTCGTGTCGTATATAATATTTTAAACTATTTAAGAAATTCGAAACAAGAATTTCAGCAATAATAAAATTTTGTAATAACTTTACGTCAGTCGTTAGAAAAAGCTTTGGCACTACTAATTTTTACAAACAAATTAAATAGATAGGCAATTTGTTGAAGTATTAATAAACAATAGTTCTAGCATTTTTATTATTTTCCTGTTGATTTGCACAATAATATAGTGATTTTATTGTACAGGTTTCCTTACAATATTTTTTTTTACTTCTTTAATTTTTAAAATATTGTGGAAATCTGTTTCATTCATCGACACTTAGGGAAAACCTCGTAAGTCCAAA
The DNA here is from genome assembly GCA_958510855.1 of Rhagonycha lutea. Taxonomy (NCBI): domain Eukaryota; kingdom Metazoa; phylum Arthropoda; class Insecta; order Coleoptera; family Cantharidae; genus Rhagonycha; species Rhagonycha lutea. Next base: position 10,878,968 of record OY294040.1, on the reverse strand, counting down.
AGTGAAATTTTACAGGAGACTTAAAAAAACTCACTAACTTTAGTAGTATTATCTACACTTCGAATGGCTTTTGCTTTTAAATTCAACAGTTTTTAAGACGAATATATTTTTTAATAACTTGACATTTTTAAAATATAATTTTACATTTAAAAAATTATATACTAAAATTATTTAACAAATTATTTTTAAAATAATATTTGTGAAATTTCAACATAATATGAGGTTTTCACTAGACACCGACGATAATATTGATTCTGCTAAGTCACTTTGTTGAGGTTTAAAAGGAATTTATAACATTTACAAGTTGGATGATTTTTAATTACATATTATTCAACATAATAAAGCAATCTGGAACTTAACGTGGAATCAAAAGCGCGCCAAAACTAATTTGAACTAGTAAAATTGACCTCTGAAGTCTTTACAAATTGCACCAAAGCCATTGTACATTCTGGACATGTTTCAAGATCACTGCAAGCTATTCTCGAAATCCCAAATATACTTAGTTCTGATCAATACTTAGAAACCTTTATTTCGTCTAATACCTTATTATTATACATTATTATTATAGTATGGCTTAATTATGATTAAATTAATACTATTACTAAAACCTTTCCACAAAATTTCGACAGCGTTAAACGTGCAAAATTTTTAACAAATCATCCTACGTACGAAGTAATCGGTTTTTGTACAATTTCTTGTTTCGAACAATAATAATATACCTAGTAAGTACTTAATCTATAAAACTTAAAGTTTTCTTCATGTCAAAACTTTACATTCTACTTTGCAGAAGTACCTATGTGCGTAACATTCAATTAATATAATATAACCGTGCGGTTAGCGCAGCGAAGTGGGCGGTTAACCCTGCGATAGAATACGCGACTGCTGAATTGAATATACCAGGTTCTACTTCAGAAAAAAGTATATTGCAAAATTAAAAACAAATAGGGCAACCAACCCTACACAGTTTCACAATCCGGAAAATTAAGCAGCTTTGGGGTCCAAATAAATTTTTAATCTAAATTTTTTGATTGGACCGATGATGAAATAAGTGAAAAACAGATAAATGTTCGGCAAGATAATTGTACCGTTTGTACCATAATGTATGTATAGTTTTAACAAAGAATTTAACTTGATGGAATGAGGGTTAATAGTTCTGGCACGCAATGATTCAGAGGATGAAGGTGTAAGGAATAATATTTATCAATATTTAACTGTAAATAATGGAATGAAATTCTATCTAAGGGTGCGTTCCACTTAAAGCCCCGACGACAACGGCGTGGTCTCTCGTGGTTCTTTGATTGGACTAAAAATCGAACACGGTTATTTAATTGGATTGACGATCGACCGTGGTCGTTGTGGGCTTTAAGTGGAACGCACCCTAAAAGGTCGGCTTTAAATTTACAAAGGTCGAACTGCGAATAGTTCGAACTAAGGCTTCTACATTTAATTTTAAGATCGAAGTATCCTCCTAGCCCACGGTTTTACCTTGGTCTAACTCGGATCTATACCGTTAGGTCGGCTTTCCTGAGTGCAGCCATGAAAGAACAAACTAGCTGGATCTGAGTTAGATGGACCTAACGATTGCATGTATACGGGATAAATATGGTACTTTTATACAAGAAAGGTTTGATATAAATCGAAATTATCGTAATTGTTATCGTAAAATGTAATAAAAAATATAAACCTAACTAATGGTACTTGAAACTGATAATAAATTAGAATAATTTAAGATAAACAGACGCTGATTGGTTTATATTAAATAAAAATTCATGTCGACAGATATTAAAATAATGACAAAATCAGTATTCCTATCGATACCTGTATTTTAAGCAGTTTTTCCTTAACGACTAAATATTGTCAAATTACCAAACACAGTAAATGTAGCAGAACAGTTCTTTAACGCGGAGCGTATAAATACCTCGAAGCGCTCGATATTGCAAAACCACTCACTGACGCGGAGTTACTTTAGTATACTAAAGAGACATTCTTTTTAGGTAACAAAATAATTCTCAAGGTACATAAATCAAAAAACAGTAAATCTACCCCCCCCCCAAAATATTCCAAAATTATTTATTATAATAAATGTGGTAACTTGGTTTTGGTAATTGAAATCAATGCCATGATTTGTTTGGGTAGGTACTAAGATAACTGACAGAACTGAATCTGAAAATTAATGCAACGATATTTTCTCTTAGGGGAAGAGAAAATTTTCTTTATAATTAAAGATTAGCATTATTATAGTTATCAAACAGAACAGCTTTCAATACCAAATTTATGTATTTTCAATGTTGCAGTACCAAAATAGAATGAAGAAAAAACAATTTTTGGGAAAAATTAAAGGTAAGAAAAAGGTTGATAACTTTTCAATTTTAATTAACACCGCACTTTTGGAATACCTATCACAGATTCACAGATATTATAAATTTTTCTATATAGCAGCCATATGATATCTTCCACAATTTTTAAATCCACTAATCCATAATTTCAAAAATTAATATGTAACATTTTTAAATATACAATTTTGTTTTATTTAAGCAGCTTATTTTTATTATTTGAAAATTACTTTATAATGAAAATGCTGAAAATAGTATTATAAGTTTCGCTTAAAATCCTTTTGTAATAGCTAAAAACTTTTAATAACTTCCTCCACCTACATATAAGCAATAAATCACCTTTTAAATAAAACGTAATTTCCTTTATTGATTTTGTTCAGGTCCTTTTGAACTTATAGCTAACTTGAGCAGTTAAAGCATTTGTAGGTTTTATAAGTTTCTCGTCTGACGATGAGTATATTGTTCCTTACTTCTAAAGAAAATTCGTTAGTCTCTCTTTGATTTTTCTACAACTTAATTTAGAATTGATCGAGAGGGTTTTATATTGCAATTCTGATAAAAAAAGAATTGCTTCGGTTAAATATTTGAAAGGTAATCATAAAAAAATGTAACAAAATTCTGATCAATATTTTAAATATTTAAACCTAATTACATTCTAAATGATAAATATTTATAATATGTAGGTACTATATAAAACAGTGAACTCAGCGTGGAAATGAATTAGGGTAAAATTTAACTCCACTAATGATGACAACATCATTAAATTGAATTTACCTACTACTGATTTTTGCGCACTTCTTTTGTGTTATATTATTTTCGAACTCCATGTTAACTAAGTCAATTAAAAATCATTTATACTATTTCATTAGTAGGTACCTGAACTGACGTCGGAATTCAGGACTTGCATAAGTCGGCTCAATTATTCCTACTATTTGAAGCTTAGCGAGCCATATATGTAGCTGTGCTGGCGAATGTCTCCAATCTCATTTGGCAACTGATTCTGATTGGAGGGGTTGAACCTCGTCAGTGCATTTCAGTCGTGTTTCAGCAGATTTCAGATAGACGAATTTATTCTGCGAATTGAACAAATAATAGTATGTGGGATTCACTGTGTCGTATTTTCAAATGTTTAAATATGAATGTTCCAAATAATTTACAGCAATTTACGGTGCCATTAAATGCAATTAGCAAGGTGTAGAGGAATCGTTAATGGGATGTCATGTAATTAAAACAAACTTAATCCTATATAAATTGCCATGAGTATTATAGTCTTATAATTTTTGTAGAAACTATAATTGTGTGTCAATAATACGATATAATTTGTCACTTCCTTTAAAGCGTATAATAGCGATTAGTCCTTCAGTTAAGGCTTTATAAAACAGGAAGTGTGTGTCGTAAATATTTAACGAGCAGTTAAACAGGTGTCCTATTAAATTCCATTAAACTAAAATTGTTGTAGGTATATAAGCAGCGTGAGCAGTTATATTATTGCAAATTAATATTGTTCATTTTTATCAAACATTAAATTTAAGTGACAATACGAACTCGTATATCAAGCAGACGTTCCATGAGAAAGAAAAGCATGCAATAAGGGAAAAGTAAATATACACTGCGTTTAATATTTTAACCAACCCCATGAAATGTTAAGTCAAGTTATACACGCACTAATGGTTCTGATAATAAAGCAATTGGGGTGTATTTACATAGCAATGTGCTGAGCTGGATGTTTTACTCTAAGCACAAGACAATTCCTTTAATTTTATACACCAATAACTATAATAGAGTATACAAGTTCATGTAATAGAAAAATACTTCTTAAGGCGCAATTACTTGCAAAATATTGCGTTCTTAAATAAAAATTATCGTGATAAAAAAGCATTCAACTATAAAAACCTAGAATAATCCACGATATTTCATTTTATATACCAGCTTTAGCCTTAAACCTTTCTCCTAATTCTCTATTTTGTTGAAGCTTTTGAGTTTGACAAATAAACCGTAATACTAGTTTATGTAAATAATTTAAACAGCAATTCTGTCAAGTAATTTCACACAAATAAACCACATAAGCATATGGGCATTATGCAAAAACCATGAAATAGCATGAAATTATAAATAATTGAAGTTATTTTTACAGACAAGTCAAATTTAAAATCTATACTCGGCTCTAATATGTGAGCATAACTTTCTTTGTAGAATATTATTATGAATAATAAGAGCAATTATTTTAAATATTATCTATCGTATCAATGGAATACTTGAAAACTTTAAACTATTATCTGTCTGTATGTTCATATTACGTGGTTATCTGTCTGATTTTAATATATGAAAATTGTAATAACAGCAAGTTATCTGAACAAATGTCGAACATTCTGCTCAAAATAATTGAAACTTTTTTGTACCATTTTCAATCACTATCGGAAAAGTCAATCAAAACTTAGAAATGAAATTTATTGATTTCCAATCAAATGCAAAATTTAAATATTATATCTACGTTGAAAGACGTTCCTTTCTGGTTTCAGGAACTTCAATAAATTATAATATATTATGGCACTTGCGGTAGTATTCCCTCATTATTTAAAAATATTTATGGTTGGAAATTATAATTATTATGTTGGGTCTTGTTTACGTTATGTTTTTTCTGATATACCTATATTTATCAAAGATTACTAATAATTTTCACATTCATTGTTTCATTATTGTTTGTGATACCATACAATTTTCGGTCGATACCAACTCCAGGCTCCGACCACATGCGGAATTTAATTCACCTACCATCAACCTATATCAAATTTAAATAAGGTTAAATTAAACCATTCTAACTTTGGACTTTATCAAGCCAACTTATAACCCGTAATATCTTTATTTTTTTGATGTTCTGTTTTTGAAATCATTGCGTAATTCGGTCTTGTGGGTTTATCTCGATTCCAAAATTGTTTGTCCCTAAATTGAATTACACCTGCAGCTGAAAGAAACTGACAACTTTGACGTCATGGGATGTCATTATATCATATATTTTTATATTTTCGGTTCTCAATGACAAATTTTACTTTTTAATGGAATAAATTTTCAGTAACTACCGTAATCCCAAAACAATAACCTCGAATATTATTCATTACAGCTTTATTGTCCAGCATATATTCGATAAAATCAATCGTAATACTTTTGATTCAAAGCATTATAAACTAAAGTTAAAGATGTGATAACTCAGAAGACCAGTTTTCTATATGGGCTTAATTCTAACGCTAAAAGTTTTTTATTTACAACGGCACGGATCTACAAATTAATTGGTATTAGTTTTAACACAGAACTACAAAATTGACTTGTAAAAAATTTCTTTCTGTAGGAAATACAATTGGAATTTAAACAGTGTCCCATTTCTGAATAATGTGTGGAAAACCCTGTTGACGTCCTATCATTGGCTACATTAGCCATTATGTTCCTTAACCACTTCATGCACAGCTCTCAATTAGAAGTTACTGATTTTCCAAATCCTTATTATCCTAATATTTAATCAGTATATTGAAGCAATGTCTTGTACAATGAACGATGTTGCCCAATGTTGACATCACAATTTTGCCCAAAACTTTAACTATCAATGTCACTTGAACCGATTAAAAACCCTAGGGGATTTGTAACATTAGTCAGGTAATAATTATTACCCTGTCAATTAAAATTCAATAGTTACTCATGAAATAAAATTTTGTATTGTCAAACATCCCTAAAATAACTAAATAGAATTTCATATGTAATTATTGAATTATATTTGACAGTAAATGGCTGTAATGAAGAAATATAATTCATTTACTGTTCTTTTTTAAATTATTGTACATTTACATTATTTATTTAGGAAGTTATCTCACCGAATGTACCTCAGTCAATGATAAATTCTTCTAATTTTGGCTAATAATTCAGTTTCTAAGCAACACACTTTCGATAATTATTAGCCAAAATTATTGCGTGATTATCATTGCCCTTGGTATATTATAGCTGATAATTATAGGAAATATACTAATTAGTACCTACACTAAAATTTTGTTCTTGTTTAAATTTTTGCATACTGAGATTTAGATAAACAGTTTTAATTTATTGTTTTCGATCAAAATCTTGTCAGGTTTTTATTGTAAAATTACCATAGCACTGTTTTCAAGGTTTGTAATGTAATTACAAAGTTTTAAAAATATATTATGAAACGTTTGTTAGTTTTCCTAGTTTTTTGCTTAAATTTCCTATTATTTCTAAAAACTAATTAATAGAACTTATAAATATTAGAGATAATATTTTCCAATACTACGTTTGCAAAGTAAAAGCATATAAAAATGAGGATACCTTATACGTACAAAATAATATGAAGAATTAATTATAAATAATGGCATTTCTAATGCTACAGTATTTAAGAAACATGAATTGGTAGTTTCGCTTCGCAAATTCAAGACCACACGGCCTAAGGAAGTACGGTCTAATAATCCTTCCAACCATCTGCGTTATCGTGTTCTGAATATAACATCATATGTCACCTGGTCCTTGCTCGTGTTACGACCCTCCTTCTGCATTCCTTCTTCAATAAATAATCAATGACCTCAAGTATAATTTAATGTTGAAAACACCGCCTATCACAATAAATAGTTTTCAATTTGTTGTAGCGCAGTGTTGATAATCCCGGTTTTATAAAACATGTATATGTATCAATTGTAACTTTTTGGTTAATAGAATAACCATGTACACTTAGACACTATAATTTCTAAGCATTTTTGTTCAAAAGTGTATTTACACTTTTTTATATATTCAAAATTTAGGGATAGATCCTATTATTTCCATAATTACAGGATATTCTTGTATCTTACAGCAGAATATGGAATAAAATAGTTGAAAAATAAAGTTTCAAAACAATAATAAATAGTAATTTTTATAGAATTTATTGCCTATTCTAACAGGAAAGCAAATACGACTATGTATTTTATTTAAATAGCATAGGAGCACTAATTAAAATTTCTCACCATAATAATATTTAAATACTAGTACAGTACAGCCTCGCTTATCCGGACACACTTTAATCCGGACACTCCAGTAATCCGGACACTCCTGCTCTTCGGACATTTTATATTTTTTACCTGTGCAATCCGGACGTATTTCTAGTTGCAGTTGCTAATAAATGCAATTCTCAGTACAGTAGGAAATGTCACTAATTATGAAGAGGATCAGGACGATCTTGAGATGAGAGTCGAAAATGTCCTCAAAATAAAGCATAATGATGCAATAGAAGCTTTTTCAACATGCATCCAATGGGCTGAGGAAAATAATCTGTTATTACAGGATCTATTCTTATAAAGAAGAATGAAAAATATGGCTCGAGATTTCGTAGTTAAAAAAATAAATTAACTCAATCAAAAATTAACCGTTTTTAAAAAAAATCATAGCATGATTGTTTGATAAAAGTTTTATTTTTACTTTTATATTTGTTAATTTTATTTAATTTAGTTTTATTAATGTAAATTACTCGTTTACTCGTATACTATATAAAATAAAATAATTCAATAATGCATATTGTTTCTATTCAATAAAATAAGTAAAAAAAAAATACCTCGCTAATCCGGAAAACTCGATTATCCGAACAAACCCAAAACTATATCTGTCCGGAATAACGAGGCTGTACTTACATAATTTTATATTACCTAACTATTATTTTAATTTAAATAATTGATTATAATTTATTTGCTTCTGCTCCTGATCATATTATATTATATTATGAATGATGTGAAGCGGTATGGTGCATCATAAAGATATTTTTGAAAAATCAGAAATAAATAGATGGACTTGAAAGAGTTCAGATGGAAATACTATTACAAACAACATAGGCCTTAATATTTGAATGATCAAATCACACAATATAACAGCATAAAAGCAAGTAACGACCATCGCATGGTAAGTCCAATGATAATAAAAGCGTACTTTTGAATAAAACACTCCGATGATTAATTAATTAATGAATTAAAAGCACAAGCGAAGAAATTTCAGAAAAAACTTCTAAAATATGTAAAAACCGATAATTATCTTCTTCTTAGTCGTCTGCTTTTTCTCAGAAGCTTCGTGACCCTCTGTGACTAAATATTTTGAATAGCTTTTCCTATTATGTTTCTCCATCGGCTTCTGTTCCGGGCTTTTCTTGTAGCTTGCTTCAGCGTGCCACATGTAATTGATTTGATTTGGTCAGTTCATCTTTTTGGCAAGCGACCTCGCGATCTTGTACGTTGCACCATTCCCTGTACAACCTATCCCTCCATATGGTAGGGTTCTCTACGCTGTATGTGCCCATAGAACCTTTCTATTATTTTCTGAATGTTAACTGGACAGTCTTTTCGGCTATTGAATTTCTTCCAAAATGGAGATATTTGTTCTATTTTCTGTCCAAGACGCCCTCAGCAATCAGGCGGTAGTTATCGCAGTTGTTCCTTTGACCTTTCTTGTGAAAGGGTAGTAGTATTACATTCAGTCCAGTCTCTCGGTAATTATACCACATTGTAAAAAGGCAATACATATGTTAGCTAAAGAATCTGTGTAACAAACGTTACAAAACTTTATGACAGATGAATTTGTTATACATAGATAGTACCTAGTTGAATTCAGCAAAATTTGAACAACGCCTTAGTAATAATTGCTATATTCAAAAAAGTAATAAAAAAAATAATAGATACTGTCAGTACTTTAAAAGGCCTTTACAAAAAATTTTACAGAAAGATTAACAAAAAATTGAACGGGCAATCAGCTACAGGCACAAGAGGGATAATGCACACTTGATCGTTTGCACATTAATAGAGAAATCTAATAAATACAAATTTACGATAAAGATCGCATTTGTCAAATATGAGAAAACCTTCGATTCGGTAGAAATATGTGCAGAAATGGATGCATTAAGCAACCATCGAATAGATTAATAAATTAATTTAATTAGATATTTGTATAGTGCTTTCCTGACAGGACCTTAAAGGTCCTGCTGGAACAGAAAACCTACACAATTAAAAAAAAATCAAATGGAGGCGTAATTCCGCCCACACTTGCATTGGTTTTGGAACAAATGTTTAAACAATAATTATAATGCAATAGAAAAACTATTTTGATCGATTTACGTTATGAAGACGATATTGTAATATTCTGAGAAAGTAGAATGAGGTTCAAATATATGTTGATGTTATTTTATCCTCATCCATTATTATATGAAGTTAATATTACGCCTCTGCTTCTTACAAGATGGGGAGGTTGGGAATTTTAAATTGGCACGAAGGTCACTGACGTATAGAGGACGTAGTGGTGAAATTTGGAAGCGAATAATTTTGTGATATAAAATAGCAGAAGAATAAAGATCGGAGAAAGTGAAATTGGTGAAAAAGGAATATCTTAAATAAGAAAATTTTGGAATAAAAATAAAATATTTTTGTTTAAAACACTGCAATTACGTATATGTAGGTATATTACACATTATAATTGTGATATATTCGGTTTTGAAACGCATTATAACGTTATACGAGCCCAACTACCAACCTTGCGAATTGGTGTTTGGTTTGTTAGCATTTTACATTTTTTACCTAGACAAGGAGCAAGCCCGACATAGAACCCTCAACCTGGAGGACCAGAGAGACGGCTAGAATACAGTTCTTACTTCACCCGAATTCGAATCGGGCATTTACATGACCGTCTCTACACATTATTTTTCTATTATAATTCCTCTGCTATAATAAGTAATAGAAATTTGATCTCTAAGAAAATCATAATAATTAGGGACTTGAGATAACACACCATGAGATGAATCGGAACTATACTGAAGTACAATCACGTGCTGGACTTATGTTCACCCACGGATGTGTTCACCCTTAAAGATCATATTAGATCAACTTAATAAGTCTTTTTGAACAGATACCTACAGATGGAATAACAAAAATAAAGAAGAAGAGATGGTAAAAATGGATGATTAGTGTTTATGTACAAAGTAGACACGATATCTATCAAGCACCAACAATTCCAATCGATGGTCAGGGTTTGTCCAACAATTCAGAAAAAATCAATATTTTTTTATTAATTTTTTTAACTTTATTATTATGAAGATAAATTTACTATATCGAATTTTAGCCATCATATTATACAAATGCAGGATACGTTATACAGGGTGTCCCCGCACTCACTTTACATAACTTAGGTGGTGATAGAGGACACTTTTCTAAGAACAATTTTTAACAAAAATTTTTTTCTAAATTCAAACCCTCGAGAGTTAGACCTCTTTAAAGCATTTTTTTAAATTTCCACCTTCACGTGGCCATAGCGAAAATATTGATTTTTCAGTAAAACTGGTTTATCACTTTTTTAAAGAGCGTGAAATAATCTACAAATTCGATTTAAACCTTTTATTGTCTAAAATCAACGGCTTTCGAGTTATGAATTAAAGTAAGTTAAAAAATGTCGAAAAATTTTAGCTTTCTTTTTTTTTGTTTTTTTTCAAAACCCTGTATCTTTTAAACGAAACATTTTACAAAAAATCTGACACCCCATTCCGGACAGGAAATTTAACGGACTACAACTTTTGTCTAGTAAAAATTTTTGAAAAACCAATCCATTTCACAAAAAATCAGAAAATAACAACCAAGGCAGCTACAAAACATAAAATTAAATTCACAAAATTTTTATTTTTTTTGAAAAATTATTTTATTAATTAATTTTAAATTATTACATCAATAAAGTAATTGTTGAAAATGACCACCGCCATTTTCAATACACAGTCGTGATTGTTTTAAAAGATGTTTGTCTAAAAAAATCGTAAATACTCAATCGTAATTTTTCGACACTTTTAATCGCAGAAATTCGAATTTTTGACACTTTTCACACTCACCGATTGACCAAAATTGGCCTCGTGATCGACCGGTCAATCCCTTGACCTTGTTGACCACCCCTGCTATAATGGCTCGCTCGTAACAAAAAGGAAAATTTTATAAATAATACTATAAAGCATATTTTAAAACGAGTACGACTGTATATTGAAAATGAGGGTGGTCATTTTCAACATTTACTTAAATAATCTAATAGTTTCAAACAAAATAAAAAATTTTGAATTTAATTTTTTGTTTTGTGGCTGCCTTGATTTTTTGATTTTCTGTGAAATGGATTGATTTCTCAAAAAATTTTTCCTTGACAAAAGTTAGTCCGTTAAATTTCCTATCCGGAATGGGGCGTCAGATTTTTTGTAAAATGTTTCGTTTGAAAGATACATGGTTTTGAAAAAAAAACAAAAAAAGAAAAGCTCAAATTTTTCGACATTTTTTAACTTACTTTAATTCCTAACTCAAAAGCCGTTGATTTTAGACAATAAAAAGCTTAAATCTAGTTTGTAGATTATTTCACGCTCTTTAAGAAAGCACTAAACCATTTTTACTGAAAAATCAATATTTTAGGAGCTATGGCCACGTCAAGATGGAAATTAAAAAAAATGCTTTAAAGAGGCCTAACTAGAGGGTTTGAATTTAGAAAAAAATTTTTATTAAATATTGTTCTTAGAAAAGTGTCCTCTATCACTACCTAAGTTATGTCAAGTGAGTGCGGGGACACCCTGTATAATATTGTTGGTATAACATAAATCATTTGAGAATATAGCCTAAGCTGCATTATTATAAAATATCACAGATTTTAAGTTAAATTTAAGAAATAATTCTGTTTTTAGTTTTTAATTTAAATAATGGATTCTAGCAATAGCATTACAATAACTCATAATAAAGTTTTTCCTAGAAAAACCATTTTATACATCTAAATGATAAACCATCACATGGTGCCCTCTTAATGCAATAATAAATAAGAAATTATAGAGTTGACTATTATTATGTGAGGAAGTTTATAGCAGGATCTTTCTGCTAGGAATATTTAATTAAAAACTTTACATGAATGCACTCCCCAATGTTCATATCTTTGTGACAAATTAAAATCTAGTAAGCGTGGGCAATTAGGCAGATGCTGAAAATACTTGGGTATTTTTAGCTGCAGCCGTCGTCTAGTCCCCGATACGACAAGTTTCAAGCCGAGAAAGCTTTGTTTGTGAATAGAATCCAGGATTTCAACTGCATGCGGAATAAGCTTGAATATTTAAGAATTTCATTGTGATGAAATCATTTTATATTAAAATTTCCGCTTAAATGAATATGCAAATAAGTGTTCATCTGAATTGCTCCTAAGCGTGTTCAAAATTCATCATTATTGTCTGTTATCTGCTGCTTGGAAACGCACAGGAATTGCCTGTGAAACAATATAATACAAAAGTATACAGGTGTGAAATTCATAAAAGTATGTTACACTATTTAGTAACTATAGTTACTATAACTGCTTTAATATTATAATTTCCGAGCGACGCGACGCATCAAACTATAAAGTAAAAATAAAAACACAAAACCTTCTTGGTACATTATTACCTACATTCAGCAGACGTACACCACATTGGAATTTCTAAATGTTTTATTAGGTTGGGTCGGTAGGATTCATTTGAATTTGTTTAAATATACCTACTAACTTGTAGTATCGATAAACAATTTCTTTTTCTTTTTTACTGAAGGTGAATAAAAATTATACAAATGCTTCGACGCTTCCTAAGATTTTGGCAATAGTACGCTTCTGTTCCGATCTTCCGAAAAATATAATAAAACTATTATTATTTTGCTGATCGGTTGGAAATGAAATGTTCAAGAGGCAGACAGAAGATTTAGTTCACTACAGTTTTATCAAAACCAAAAACTACAACATCCAAGATATTCCAGTAAGCCACTTTTTAAACTGATTTTGGATACTTTTTCATCAAAAAAAAAGTATTTTGATGGTTGAGCAAATTTTAGGGGTTATATCGGTTTGTTGTAATAAAAGTAGTGAAGACGCTCGAGAAGTATCTACTATTATAGCACCAATAACACTATAGCCTTGATAGTCATGTTTCTCTACCCTAAAATGTGTTTGCATGTTAAGGAATTTCTCTATTATAAACTCGTTTATAAATTTATATCTTTCATTTTAAAACTTTAAAATAATCTATTCCAATAATTGAAGCTTATATATGTACAGGATGTCAGTGAAATGCATAACCGAAACGCTTCCTATAATATCAACCTTGCTTTGTGTACTTATACCGTTGATACGCCATGATACGCCCGCATATCGTTCAAACACAAGACGGCAATGTTTTTATTTCTCTGATATAGAAGCACGTCTATATTTTATTATTTGTTTTACAAATTGGATGGATTAGAGAGCAAATTTCTACCAGCTTTTTCTACAAATTTACGCATTAAGAAAACGTTTAAAATTAAACTACCTAGTTCTAACCCTATTTTACCAGTTTTTTTAAGCTTGTAAATGAAATATGTAGCAAATTTACTACAAACTCTTGAAAATTCGGTTTAATGTGGAAGGATTTGTGCACTTGTAAGACACAGGCTATTTGAGAGTAGCCATGCGTACAAAACCATATCCCAACGTTGAAAATGTTGACCTCTTAAAGCATGTGCTTCCAGTTTACATAATGAGCGTACTATGTTATCCTCTCGGCATTATTTTTTAAATCCTTTTGCTTTAAATGTAAACCTTAATCTAATTCGTAAAATTTTTACAAAATGATAATTTAAAATTATTTATTTTATTCATTTATTAAATACTTTAATCTTGACTTGTTCAAGATCCTCAATGTACAGTACTAGAGAGGCGCCTTAATTGTAACTTATTAAAATTCATCATATTTTAAATTAAATTATAGCCTATTTAAATTATTAATTTACAAAATTCTAACATTGTAAAGTAGTTTAAAATTGAAATACCTTCTTTAAGATAAACAAAATGAAATGTTAAAGTGGACCATATTATTTCAGTTTCAATTAAAATGTTAAAATAACTAGGGTTGCAGGTCTATTCGTAAAACATGCAGCTTTTTCTTCATTTTAAAGAATTGTTGCTAAAAGAAATTTGTAACCGCTGCCAGTTTTGTAAACAATGTAAGATGCTAAAAATACTGAACTTGGTATACTTTAAAAATTTAGTATTATGTGAGTAGTTTATTTTATAGTCGAATTATTGTTTAATTTTTGAAATTATTTCAGTTTGGGTAGTTCTTGAATTAACAAGTGGGGCCGAGATTAAAATAATGGGACTGGAAGATGTACCTGTCAAAAATGACAAGACCATTTAGATTCTATAGGGTGTCCCATTACGGTCTAGGACATTTGAACGCAGCCGTTTGAACGCGACCGGTTGAACGCGGCCATTTGAACGCAGAGACGATTGAACCCAGAGACGTTTGAACGCGAGGCCGTTTGAACGCAGGGACGTTTGAACGCGAGCAATTAGATAGGTACTTAATTACATACTTGGATTAGGTACCGACCTTTTAATGACCTTCTCTTTAAAAAAAGTCGTTTCCTAACACTAACCTAGCCTCAACCGGGATCTACCTTTTAATAATGATCATCTCTTTAAATAAAAGTCGATTCCTAACACTAACCTAACCTCGACCGGTGGATCTACCTTTTTCCCTAATTTGGTCATAATAAAGTGCGTCGTTAATAAGTCGAGGGAAGGTGCAATTTCTCGCGTTCAAACGTCCCTGCGTTCAAACGTCCCTGCGTTCAATCGTCTCTGCGTTCAAACGGCCGCGTTCAAATGTCCTGCTCCGGTCCCATTATGATCACCAATTTTGAAATTTGAAAAGAACGCAGTATTTATTTGAAAAGTTCGAATGTTTTTATTATAATAAAGAGGTAGACATGGAGGTTATATGTATGGAATAAACAGTTTAGAAATTGTTCTTGAATTATTGGTATCCACCTTTCCTTTCAAAAAACCCCCAAAGAAAGAAATCCAAGGGCGTAAAATCGCTTGATCGTGGTAGCCAATTCACATCGTCGCGGCACGAGATAACTCTCCCTTCAAATTTCGTCTTCAACAATTTCATTGTTTCGTTCGTTGTGTAGCAGGTTACGCTGTCCTGCTGATACCACATATCTTCGAGAACCACTTCAGCAATTTTAGGCCAGAAGAAGTTATGCTTATCATTTCACGTCTTAAATGGCAAATTGAGGTGGCAGGATTCTGGTCAACACTCTCACTAATTTTATTGTTGACTAAGTGACTAAAGATTCACTAAGTGTAATGATTTCATTACACTGAGCTGCACAAACACGGACAAGTTTTTTTCATGCGTTTTTTGTTGGTGAAGTCTGGTTTATCTTGACTAATTACACTGTGTCAATCGTGTGTGTTGGTCCATTGTGATGATGGTTGTGTGTCTCTAAAGAGATCTTCTTCCTGAACGGACAGGTTTCTTCTGGGTTTGAATTGACCCAACCACCTCAAATTTCTCTATTAATCGGACCACTGTACGACGAGAGGGTGCGTTATGGTGACCGAAAAATCCAACGACATTTTTGAACTGTCTCCGCAAAAATTTCACCATTTCGGTAGTAGATTTTCATAATATCTATGCGTTGTGCATCCGTGTAATTCTCCATGCCTAAACCTCAATGTACACATGACACCCATAAAAAAATGGGCTAAATTCAAAATAGGCGATGTTACTGGGTGTTCACTTTATAAGATTTAAGGTAAGAAATTTTAATTGAAAATGTTAAATTACATAGGAATTGAAGCAAAATTGATAATAATCAAAGAAGACATGAATTGAACGGTTCAGGGAAACAGAGTCTCTAACAAGTTTTCAACTCCCCAGATTCAACAGAGTGTGGTTTATCCTGCTCGAACAAGTTAATTATATTAAAGTAAATAGTTTCTTGGCAAATTTAATTTATTATAACATTGTTTATAACAAAATATACTTAAAATGAACAAAATAAGTTGTATTGTCTACTACATAAATACAAAATAGAATAAGAAATCATTTTTGCTTTGGGGTTTTGAATTATTATTATAAATTATAACAATGTGGAAATTCGGTGAAAAATTTCTGTTATTGAGCATTAATAAAAAAATGTTATGGTGCTTGAAGATACAGCTACTTTTGCAGCGGCTACTTTAATTGCAAGATAAATAAAAAGTAGGAATCGTCATATTTATTGTCGATCAAATTAACAAATTTTCGAATTGTACTTGCAAAAATTCACACATTTCAAACTAATGCAACCTGCAGCTATCTTTCAAAAAATTGCAAATACTTTTCAAAATAATATGACGTTCATTATTGTGGGTACCTACCAAAACATGATTTTTGTAAAAGCTTAATATATTCCATTCTTTCCATCGACCCTTCTAATAATGGTTCGAGTGTTTTTAGATAAGAGAAAATGGAAATAAAATTTAAGTAAATTGCTTTTATTGTGGAAAAGTGGTCAATAATTAAGAATACAAAAAAATAGTAATAGTTAGGAACTCCTCCAATAATTTATTTATAATGGAGAAATATAAAACTTTTAAGCAATTAGAAAGAAATAAAAAAATGTTAATACTTGTATCTACAATTTCAACACATCTAGAAATACATAAAATAGAAAGTTGGTAGAAATTCACTCCACAAAAACGACTGACTAAAATCAGTTTAATAAACACGAAGTGTAACTTCCTTTATTTCAAATAACCACGAACACTTCTTTTGGGTATCCATTCAATAATGTATGACACCCTTCAATACAGACTTGTAACCAAAATTAAATGATCTCTACTTAAGCGGATTTTTTAAATAAATTTTGTATTATATTATCTTCAGGATACTAAATAATTCTTGAAAGCTTTCTCCACAGGTTTTCTCTAGAGTTTAGATTTCTTTAAAAGTTCAATGTCATTAAACTTAAAATATTCAGTTATTTTTTGCCATTACTGGACTAATATGAAGTAAATTGCTTTGATAGACTTCTTTACACTTCAATGATTCCATTGTACGGTTAACAAAGATGAGATTACATTTCTTATTTTATCCAAATGCACCCCAAACTATTACAGCTCCTCCAACCATGCGAAGTTTAAGGAAGTTTAGTTCTAATAGTTAAAAAATAATTGATTAATAACATATTGAACATTAAAATACTTGAAAAATCCGTGTTTTTTCTAAATTCATTCGATCCGTGAAATTCAGTCCAGATGGATGCTTAATGATCATTAACTTAACAGTGTGTTGAAAGCAGAAGGCATGACTAAAATTAATAATTTCATTTTACCGAGACCATACAAATTAAATTTCCTTTCTTCATTAAAAGCAACTCATTCCCAGTTAGCAGGCTAACAAGGGGAAGGCGCGATATTCGGGAAAC
This sequence comes from Rhagonycha lutea, assembly GCA_958510855.1. Lineage (NCBI taxonomy): Eukaryota > Metazoa > Arthropoda > Insecta > Coleoptera > Cantharidae > Rhagonycha > Rhagonycha lutea. The sequence goes on along the minus strand of OY294040.1, from coordinate 10,861,375 downwards.
AGATTTTTTTTATATTAATCGTACTTAAACATCAGTACCCCGACTTTATTTTGTGAAAGTAGTAAATCGCAAAATTCAGCCATTTTCGAGAAAAAAGCGTTTCAAGTAAAAGGTCGATCGAATCCCGACAGAACCAATTTTTTTTTCTTTTGTTTTTAATTTTTTTTTCTTTGTTTTGATACATACTACACTACACACAAAGATAAAATACACATAATTAATTTTAGATATATTTTACTATGCGATAGAGAGATTTTTATGAATATGAACGAAGTATGTTTGAAATTAGCATATTAAAAAAGTTTTGCAGCATAAAATAGAAAAAAAATTAATAACGTGTATTTTATTTTTGAATGTAGTGTAGTATGTACCAAAAAAAAATTTTAAAAATTAAAAAAAAAGAACTTGCAAAAAATAGCCAATAAGGGATTTGAACCTGCTCTGGTCGCTTCGTTGTTCTCAATCCTCTGTTCCTAACACCTCGGCCAACTCGGCTATTGCATATTTTGTTATATTGCAAGATATATAAGTAGCACCTTTTATCTTGTAATATGCTTGTAATATACTGAACTTGACACATTCTTTTTTCGACAATGGCTGAATTTTGCTATTTACTACTTTCACAAAATAAAGTCGGGGTACTGATGTTTAAGTACGATTAATATTAAAAAAATCTGTTTCCCGAATATCGCGCCTTCTCCTTGTAAGACCTATGTGATTATTTCCAAAACAAAGTCTTTTCCTTTGCAACAATTCCGTACTTTTTATTGTTCTCTGAATGGTCTTAAAATTGCATGCGAGCCGCAATTTATATTTTATTTAAATCGTGTTTTATTCGATTAGCCATATATCTTATGTTCTTATATGCCAACTTTTCGTTTAATTAACTACTACGTTGTGTTTATATGGTATTTTCCTGTAGGCAGTTTAAGATTATAATGCTTAAATGTGAATTTTCATTTAATTATGTTAAATATTAAGTGGTGTTCGTTTTCCAACGGATATATGTGAAAAATATCATAAATAAATTGTTGAGTGAAACTAAAGAGTTAATATTGTTTTTCCAAAAGTGTTTTTACATAGTATAGATTTCATTAGATACTGTAAAAGTAGAATTGAGCCGGCAGGTAATTTAGAGAGAAAATGTTTCACGAGGCTTAAAAGGGGATTATGTAAAAGTGATAAATCGAAATTCAATATAGCAAAGGCTCATGTATGCCAAAACAAATTTGTTACTGTTTTGATTTTTCATGCTGAAGTAATATTTACCTAAAATTTATGTGGTACTAATTTTAGCTATAATACAAATAATGTAACTAGATGCCTGTATGTATGCATTAATATAGTAGTACACCAAATATTTTTCAATAGATAAAATTCATATAGCAACCAAAGAAACCCATTTGTTAGGTCACCGTTTTAAAAATTTCGATAAAGTGAAAAGTATGTATTCACAGTGGTAATTTTCATACCAGAAGATGGAAAAGTTTCTATCTACTATTTGTTATTTACAGTCACTTCCGTATAGGTACTGCACTTTGTAAGCGCCGCGCCGGTAGAAAATGTATTTTCACGGTTTAAATATTAGATATTATTTGTGACATTGTGTGGTTTATCAGTGACACAAGAAATTACAAATATAAGTTAAAACCAGGAGAGTTCGAGTTTGACACCTGAATGTGATAAAATAAATTATTAGTAAGTTGATGCACATCTTTTTATAATGAACCATGTATGAGCCGGAGCTTATATGACAGTTAAAATTTGATAAAAATGTCTGTTAAATATACGTGTGTATTATGTACATAATATAATGTAGGCTTTTAGGCAATAGCCTCAGTCAGGTGTTTTAATTTTTAAAAAATTAAAGGTTTTCAGTTATTTTATAATTTATTGTGTTTTTAGCTTTTTTATATGATTATATTACTAATAATTTATGTATAATATTTTAGCAAACAATGATCCTATTATACGGTTCCGCCTTTAGACATCTTTCTAGGAGTACAGCTCAATTTTATTCAGGTTTGCAATGAAGCTCATATATTTTCCTTATCGTGTGTTTGTCATCAAAAATCTGTTCAAAAAGTGATCATAGCTTTTGGCAAAATCTAGTACAACGTATGTGACAGCTTACTTCAATGTTGAGTTCTTCAATAGAGCCTTTAGAAGCGGGTATGTATTTTATGGAGTGCTAAATAACACGCCAAGGCGTGAGCCAATGCTATTCTCCAAATGCCCGACTTGAAATTCTTTTAGCTACTGGTTCATATATTGGCGTAAAGTTATTTATCGATTTCTCATGTCAGTTTAAATCTGGCGTATAACCATTTGATAAAGCAAACGAGCTCGTATTTGCAATATAAAATACTTTTCCTATAATATAACTTTCATAATTAATTTCATTTATTTATTTTTTTTAAGCAAATGCACAATTGAATTTAAATTGTGATTTATAAATAAAATGGTATTACGTTGTATTTGTTGTATTACAGTATAAGTAAGTCTTAAAGACGCAAATTTGATAGTAATAAATTGTAGGAAAGCAGTAAAGTCTTCACGAGTTAAATCCAGAATTTCTCATTTCCTTAGATTAAACGGATTGGATTTTTTTATAAACAATGCAATTAATCTAAACTTTCTTAAATAAAAAGTGCTTATGTTTTTAAGTTGAACGAAATTTTAATTAAAATTTGGATATAGTTTATACCTACTTACCTACCCGAACCTGTAAATGTGTCTTCGTTATTTTCATTAATTAAAATACGATGATTTATAAATGACTGTGTTATTTACTAAAGACAAAGTCAGGTAATAATTTAACGATATGTCGATCTCAAAAGACTACTAACGTAGTTTAAGGAAACGGAAACTGTATCTCTAGGATCCTTTTAATTATTAGGTGTTTGAACAGACAAGCAAATTCTAATAAGCTAAAATTGGTAGGATTTCCTAAAACTAAAAGCATTGCAAATATTGCTTTTTATAGGGTCCAGTCTCTGCACAGAATTGAAAAACACTGAGCTTCAATAATGATTCAAAAAGTAAATTACAGAAAAGAAATACAATTGAAAGGGTGGTTACTTTCCCTCAAATTCGTTAAGTGATTGCAAGTAGTGAAGTAAAAGGGGACGTTAAACTTGAGAAGTTTGTAATCGTGCATCGTATACGACTCCGATTACTCTAATCCTTATAGCTTACTTTGGTTCGATAATCTATACAAATCTTAAACTATTTAACAGAATGGATCTGTTGTACTTCTAATCCCGTCGTTCCTAAGTTGAAAGTTTATTCAAAGTGAGAGAAACTTTACCAAATAATCGATAACCATTAAGAACTTGAGAAGACATAATAGTTAGGTGCTCTAATTATTAGATTTAATTTATTGTAAATTAAAGCAAAAAATGTTAAATATTTCTACGAGAAAACTTGAAATACTAATAATAATTAAAACATAATTTTGTTCTGGTAAATTTAGCCGACACTTTTCAGACTTGTAACGCAATGTTTCGTGTTTCAACGACATGGGTTATCATTCCTCTTCTCAAAGATAAGAAGTAAATATACTAAGAATTAAGTAAATTCAACGTTACCTTCCTGAATGGTATTTAAAAGAGATGTATAAAGTGATAAAATCACTGAAAAATTTGAATAACAATTGTTTTGTAACATTCCATATATTTCAGAAGACAGGTTCCACAGGATGTATTTATAAACTTGAAACTTTTCAAAATCAAATGCAAAAATGTAAATTCTTCACAATCACACGATTATATCTTTAAAAATATTGCAAATTTATTGTCCATAAATGCTAAATAAACGCACCCACTTTAACAAACCGCCATTTTCGTTCTGATGATCTTATTGCCTTACTATTTAAAGAGTTCATCTTTTGGTAAACAACTTTACATTTTGGAGTTATTTTCATATGTGGCAATATTAACTTGCCACCAAGATCACCAGTTTTGATAGTTTCAAACTTATTTATAGGAAGCTTTGAAGAAAATATAGTAGAACTGCCTTAGAGGTGCATTGATGGACTTGTATCCTGGTTGTTATGTTAATGGTGCAATTCACTAACCCAGGGGACCACCAGCTTAACGTGCCTTCCGAAGCACGAAGACTAGTCATAAGAAAGTCTTGACTCTCACCGGGTATGAACCCTGTACCCCAAATTTGCAGTTGATTATTATACGTATTTCAGACCGTATATATGGTAATTTAACTATAAACATAAGAATATCGTATAAAGCTCTGTCTGTCCCGTAGCCACTAATTTATTTTTCAGCATTCCCCTTCTTCCGCATGTCACCAAAATTATTAATTTAATATCTGGTCTATTATTTCCTGCTTAATCTCACACCTTTCACGTTGATCTCTTCAATATTTCAACTGATGGATTCTACAAATCTTTAGTGTTTAGGTATTTTGTTTGTATCTATTAGTTTTGAAAATACCAAGAAAAAAAGAAAGAAAGAAATCAACAATTGGTATGTTTTTTATAGTTATATTTCTAATATTTTAATATATTTCAACGGAGCTATTTAGAAAATTTTATATTTATAAAAATGGATCATAATAATCCTTCTAAAACAATTTAAAATTGTACTAAATAGGTGCGTATATTTTAGAACATACAAGCGGAAGCAATCATAGATTTTGAAATGCATGATAAAAAAAACTAGGGTTTAAAAATTAATGCAAATTCTAAATAGTTTGAATTTTAAATTACTCAATGTGTTGTAACGTAGGGTGGTAATTGGATTTGAAACTTGAAATTTTTGTGCAGTTGCATTTCATTTAGTTTACACAATCTATGAAACGTAATTTGAAAAATCGTTATGAAAATTTCTATAAATAAATTCACCTTAAAAGTCGTACATTTAAAGATTTTTAAATATATCCCAGTAAGCAGTTTTGATGAAGGTTATAAATAAAAATTCTTAGTCTGCATAATTTTGAAAGTCTACTTAGAAAATGGTAAAGTTTTAACGAAAGTTAAATATTGAAAGGAACTTGATTAGCTGAGAAATTATTCAAGCGCAAGAAAATTAGATAAGTGCGGCATTTGTAATCAATTTATTCGACAGAAACGATTATTGATTTAAAGTTATTGGCTTTTTAGTCAAAAACTTTTATTCGTTAGCACCTGCCTTCATTAAATTATATGAAGGCGATATTGAACGTGCGCTGCTTTCCTGTCATTTTCTCCAGCTTGCTCAAACGAGCTATCAAAAAGTTGAAATTGCAGTGCTATTTGTTTCTCACGTGAATTAATAAATTTATTTTGCATCATATCGGTAGTTGGGAACAAATTATAACAGGAACTGTTCCGTAAGTCCCACCAATAACCTGAACAATTCCAACAAGACATTCGTTCAAGTTTGCCAGAGATATAAAGTTACGCATTCATTGAAATTGTCTACTCCACTCCTAAACAATAGAGGTGAACATTTGATTTAGAACAGAGCTTCTATTATACTAGTGGAAATTCCGACACTCACAATTGTAATTAAACGTTCTAGTTGGGAGTACAAAGTAGGCATGATATTTTAACATGAGGATTAATGGATATTTCAATAAAAATTTACTTTGCTTTATTGATATTATGGTCATACATATTTTAGCTCACATAAAGTACAAACTAATTTACTTCCCTTTTTAGTACACTATCATACAAATAGAAGAATTCGATAAAGCATTGTTTCTAGAATGATATTCAGCTCCTTTTCAGGAGTTACGACATAAACTTGGAAGTTTTTAACATTTTAACCCACTTAGCGCTTCCTCATTTTGATAGCGAACCCTTTTAATTATTTACAATTTTACTGATTGCTGCAATTGGGACTTGGGTTATGATATCTTTATATCTTTTTAATTTTATTTTTACAGCAATGAAAACATACAAAACTAGAAAACTTTTATCCGAAAAGTAAATTCATAAATGAAACCAGTCCATCTGCATTTGTAACTTCAAGTTAATCCCCATATGAGTATTCAAGATATTGCAGTTTAAATTCCTGACGCCAACTAACAGACCCACCCAAAAAAAAGAAGGTAAAATATTTTACCTGAACATCCGGTGAGGTGCAACGATGAATGAATGGTGACTAAGAATGTATATTATTATCTCTCTCGATCGAATTATCAAGTGGTCTTATGTCTTTTACTATTGCGGTTACTACCCATTTATCTACCGATCACTTCCATTAGCAAAGTTCCATGTAGTTATTTACCCACTGCGTCGGGAGCGGTCTTAAAAATAGTTTAACGACATCCTCTTTAAACCGTACGATTTTTTCGATTAAATGTACATAATTATAAAGTATTCTACCTTAAAAATTTTAATTACGTCTAGCGACACTTACCTGATGTGGTAAATTTATAAATTAGTTGTAAAGTTTTAAAATGGAAGCTTAATTAATTAGCTTATAGTGTGGAGAATTTCAGAAACTATTGTTGGTAAATTCCTTTCTGAAACCTGTTATGTACAAGTTAATAACATAGGTAAAATTAAATAGTTACAAACATTCTTTACTGAATTATTGTTACTATAAAATGATAATTATTGTTATTCAAAACATTGCACCAATAGAAATTAATTTGTTCTTCTTGATTTTTTATATTCCTTGGCATTATAAGTATATTATTGAATATGACAAGGTTTATTATACAGTGTACCAAAAATGTTGCATTCCTTTAACAATAATTAACTAACCCATGTCCTCAAACATGAAAATTCCAAATTGATATTTCCATAATATCAAATACATCATGCTTGTATTATGAAAAACTACACTACTTAAAATACATATAATATAATTTAAAAAACTAACAAGGGGAGCGTCAACTTTAATCATCACTGATTTGCATTATTGTTGTACGCGTAGTTCATAATTAGGACTTCATCAAGTGAAAACTTAAAATGACACAATTTAGCCAATTTAGATAAAATCGATTGCAAAGCAGCACAAAATACTATACGGTACCGGGATAGGCAAGAGGCAACCTATATTACTAATGTAATATAGCATATAAAATAGAATTATGTAATTAATATATAACATGTATGACAGTCTATTTTTTCTATGATGAATATATTTATTTTTAAATCTTGCCGACTATGTATCTAGTTCTTGTTGCATTTCATATGTACATATACTTATTTCTTTTTTCCATTAGATTTTCAGTGTCTTTGGATATTTTCTTGTGATGTGATTTTTTATTTTTGTCCGTTATTAACTTAATAGACCGAATTAGGGATTCAGTGATCTTCTCTGCTTTATCGTTTAGTGATAATATGTTGTCTTGACACCCTTTAACTTTTCTGCTGCTTAGTTGTTTTTCCAATTCTATTTGGTATTCCTCTTTATGCAGCATTAGGTCTTCGGGGCTTATTTGACACGTAGAACCTTTAATCATCTTTTGTCGTTCCCATTTCTCATTTATGTATATTTTTGCGCGTACCATTCTGTGATCGCTGCCATTCGTGATCTTATTCAGTACTCTTATGTCTTGTACTATATATTTATGTGTTGATAGGATATAGTCTATTTCATTTTTTGTTTGTCCATTTGGACTTCTCCACGTCCACTTTCTTCTGATTTTCTTTTTGAAAAACGTATTCTTGAAATCAAGAGAAGATCATAATCTAATAGAACTGGCTGAACTTAATAAGGTCATAGGGAGAGAAATTAGAAAAGATATCCGAACATACAATACAAAGACAATAGAAGAATTAATAAACCAAAAAAGAGGCCCTAAAGTCATAAGGAAGAAATTGTCACTTGGAAGAAGAGAGATTATAAAGATAAAAAACAACAATGGTGATCTAATAACTGATCGAATGAAAATTGCCGAGGAAGTAGAAAACTACTACCAACAATTGTATAGCAGCAAAGCAAACCCGAGCCCAGTCAAACAACAACAATACGACAGACTAAAGGTGCTAAATGTAGGATCAGAGGAAATGCCCGATATCACAACAGAAGAAATAGAAAACGCACTAAAAAGCCTAAAAAATCACAAAACACCAGGAAGCGATGGAATCATTGCAGAAATGCTAAAAGAGGGTGGACAGATGGCAATGATGGAACTAATGGAGTTATATAATGCTTGCTTGAATGAACAGACTATTCCGACATCATGGCAAGAGGCAGAAGTGGTGTTGCTCCATAAAAAAGGTGATATATCTTACCTAAATAACTACCGGCCAATAAGCTTGCTGTCACAATTACACAAACTGTTCACCAGAATAATTAGTAATAGAATAAATTCAAAAATAGACTTTTGCCAGCCAAGAGAGCAGGCCGGATTTCGAAGTGGATATAGTACATGTGATCATCTCCAGACCCTACGCTTGCTGCTAGAAAAGAGTAATGAGTATAACATGCCTATATACCTAGCATTTGTTGATTACGAAAAGGCTTTTGACTCAGTGGAGATATGGGCAATAATGAGATCTTTGAAAAATTGTAGAATAGATAACAGGTATTCCACCCTACTTAAAAACATATATGGAAATGCAAAAATGAAAATAAAAATAAATATACCAACAAAAAGTATAGCCATTAGAAGAGGAATAAGACAAGGAGATACAATTTCGCCAAAGCTCTTCATAACTAAAGAAGATGTTTTCAAAGACCTAGATTGGCAGGATAAAGGAATATGTATAGACGGGAAATACCTTAACCACCTAAGATTCGCAGATGATATTATTTTAATAAGCGGAAGCGAAGAGGAACTCCAAATAATGCTAGACGACCTCCAAAGGGTATCCAAACTGGTAGGATTACAAATAAACAAATCAAAAACAAAGATTATGTCGAATGTGAACGACCCCGACGAGATTCGCATTATGCTTGACGGCAACACCCTAGAGGTTGTGCAGGAATTTGTGTATTTGGGACAGCTTATAATAACTAATAAAGACAATATTACACCAGAGATAACCAGAAGAACCAAACTGGGATGGAGAGCATTTGGAGGATTAAAATACATCTTAAAATCCAAAATACCAATGTCACTTAGAAGACGCGTATATGATCCGTGCATACTTCCTGTCCTAACATATGGCTCAGAAACCTGGAGTTTAACAAAATCCAATGCGAAGAAACTAAGAGTCACACAGAGAGTGATGGAAAGGCAAATGCTGGGTATAACCCTAAGAGATCATAATGAGAAATGACTGGATAAGACAGCAGACAGGGTTAAAGGATGTGGTTGAAAAGGCAGCACAGTTGAAGTGGAATTGGGCAGGACACATGGCCAGAGTGAGAGATGACAGGTGGACGAGGAAGATGCTGCAGTGGAGACCGAGAGAGGGAAAAAGGAGCACAGGACGCCCAAAAACAAGATGGAGGGATGAGATAAAGAAAACAGCAGGTATCGGATGGTTGAACGTGGCAGAAGATAGAGAGAGATGGAAAAATATGGGGAAGGCCTTTATCCAGCAGTGGAAAGAAACAGGCTATTAGTGATAGTGATATACTTAGTTTGTTCTCATTTACAAAGTAGTATTCCCATTTTCTTTACTATTTTCTTCATTTTCTTGAAAAGCTTAACCATTCTTTTATATACGATCTTGCCATTATCAGAATTTCATTTGCGTAATATGCTAGTAATTTCCCTTCTCTTCTTTCTATTATTCCTTCTACATCCACTCATCTAACTACCTTGTCCAATACTATCTTGAGCAACTCTGCAGGCAGTGCGTTTCTCTATTTGATACCACTATTCACCTCAAAAGTTTCTGTTCCGCCTGCTGTTCTTCTTATTGTTTATATTAATATTCGTTTCTCTCAACGATCAGTACATTTCTCTTCTATTTACTTTATCAAAAGTTTGTTATAAATCTACAAGCAGAGTGTATAATTCGATGTTGTGTTCACAAGTCTTTCCATTATTTGCTTAGCTTAAACACATGTCCTGATGCAATTCTACGTATAATGATTTAAATATTCATCACGGAAGGTTAATAAATTTACTAATTTCATTATTAATATATAACTAGATACTAATTTTTTATTCAATTAGTAGTGGAAAAAGTCTTTCGCAAGATACATCAGCAGAAATGAGTTTTTCATTTGTTTTTTATTTAGGTTATGCCTAGTTCAAAAAGTTCCTAATGTTCCTTACTACTGATTTAAGGTGCTCGCTCACTTGGACCACGCGACGCGACACGACACCTAACTTTTCTTGTAGCCTGGTGCTATGGCCTGGTGTCTCGAGCTGTCGCGTGGTCTTAATGTGCGGACTTGCATTTGATTCTATGTAAACCATTCGCTTCACGTCGCCTATTGAATCGTCGTGTCACGTCGCGTTGTCCAAGTGAGCGAGCACCTTTAAGCTACGATACAAAGAAGCAGGTTTTTTGTTTCTGGTTGCAAGTGCTGATTATCGCCAATGCTAATGAATGTAATCGCACACAGACGAAGTAGATAATTGAACAAATATTTAAATGTAAAGATCGATATTCGATCGATATATTATATATCGCTGGTCAGCCGGCGCATAAATCTACCTTCTTTGTGGTCATACTTTCAAATGCCATAAAACGTAAACCGTACTAAAGAAAATTAAAATTGTATCATTATAAGAAGTATTCCTCTATAATTGACTACACCGTCGACAGTTGTATTAATTTTATTGATGTGATCCCCGTACAAACTAAAAGTTTGGTCATCCCTGTAACAGAAACACGTTTCAATTGCACCCTTGGCAACTAAGTTTCTAAACTTACTTGCAGGAGAAGAATTCAACGAGTTTAGTAACAACTGAAAATATTTGTTTTTAGTACAAATTTGCAAAACTTGAAGGTAAATAAATTCAAAATTTAATGTTTTATATACTTCACGGTTATATTCATTTAGGTACAAGAAAGACAAATTTAAATTGTAACTTCACAAATAAATACTTCATTATTTTCACAGGTTAGTCTAGTGAATTACATTTTTGACAAATTAATTTGAATTAAATTCAAATTAAAAATTGAATTATTACATAGTCACTGAGCTAGCTGAGAATGACGAATATAAACTAGTTCATTAAAAAAATCTAAGTTAGTTAACTATGGACCAATCAACGTATGAACAGTTTGAATACAACTGACGGAACAGTGGCGGAAAATGGGTATAAAATAGAAATATGACATAATAGTAGTAGCTAACTTGACAGAATTGAGAAATTGATAGAATAGAACTGATTGGTTCCTAATCAAGTTGACTAGCAAGTTATCATCGTTAACTTTTCTTTTGAATTTGTTTTATGATTTAAATTTTTGAATACCAACACCGTTTCAACGGCGTCGGCGTTATAATCTGATCTAGACAGAAATTTTGATCATTGATTTTCTGCTTAAAATTTTCCATGAATACAGTAATTGCCGAATCAACTGAAGAAATCCTTGCCCTGCATATCTTTCAAGATGGAATACAATGAGACAATGGCGCTTTTTGAAGTTTTGTACCCATCCATTTCTGAATTCAAGTGGGAATGAAACTCGAGCGCTTTAGATTGTAAGATTTTGTTGGTTATAATGTCATTGTTGTGACGCTCATTTAGAAACCAATCATACAAAGCTTTTCCGTTTCAAGCAAGTCAATTTTCGTAAGTATTTTTAATCTTTTTGTGTTGAACAGTATTATTCTGAACAAACTCTTCTGTTTTCTTTATTTTGTTTAATTCTTACAATATTATGCTTTTATTAATATTTTAGATATACTTGGGTTTTCCACTGTCTGTGTTGTGATTTCGTTAGAAAATCCATTTTTTTTATCGAATATAATATTTATATTACTTATAATTATAATATTAAATTTGTTCAAATTATATCAGTTGTTTCTGTTTACGTTATTTTCCATTTAAAATATAATTTCTTGTCCTTTTACATTTTTTTAACAATTACTTTTATCAAATCAAATAATAAAAATGAAAGAAGAAAAGCTACCATCATGTTCAAATAATTACTTTTATACGAAGTTGTTTCTTAAAAGTTTCTTTGAAGTTAATATTAGGTACTTGATTTAGTTGAAATTAAAGGAAAGATGGAAACATTAACTATTTTAATTCTGAAGCCAATAAGAAATTGTTGATAAAATAATATAATAATATATTAAATTCTTGGGGAGTAAATTGTTTGTATCTCTTTGCTGTTTGCTTTAAAAAAGTTGAAAAATAGATTTTGAGTTCTGTACGTTTCTTTTTTCATAATAGTATTTTCCAACTTGATGCTACGAAATTGATATAAAGGACGTTTCCTGCAATTTTTTGTATTATGATTGTTGTACATGGGTATTTAAATCCACTTGGGTCAAAATTTCCTTTTTTTTATTTTGAATAATGTTCGGTGTTTCGAAACAATGGCATAATAATATGTTATTTTTTGGCAAAACACTTCGATGTGATGTAATTATTTTCAAATAAGCTCATTACGAATATTGTATACCTTTTGTAGATTAGCATAGAGCATTATAGACAATACAGCAACGCGTTTATAGAAAATTTTTAAGTACACTTTTAAATATTAAATTTATATTTAAATTCTCACTATTATTTCAAGGAGCATAAAACAATAGAGGATCTTAATTAGAAGAGGATAATGAAATACTGCCGACAATGTTTTTAATTAAGAAAAATTGGCTTTTCTTATATTTTTGCAAATTATAATAAAAGTTACCAGTTTAAGTTAAGCAATTTTCAATTTCTAAAACTACCTCATTGTAATATCTAATTTTATTGTGGCATAAACTTGTATGCATATAAATTTATTAATACCTACTACTAAAATTTTTTTTATGTTTACAAAACTACTTATGTTTGTAATTTTCACTAGGAATTTTTGATTAGAGAAAAGAGTAGTTAAAATTTAAAATGAAAAGTTCAAAAATTCACACTAATTTATTTATAATAATAAACGGTCAACGTCCCGAATTACATATTTTAATTGCTGTATTCTATGTAATAAATCAATAAAAAATAAATTATACCCCAAGTTATTTTAATTAGTTTTTAAATAAATTATTTAAAACAATAATTAAATTTTTTTTAACTCATTAATTCTATTATTTTTTTATATTATTTAATAAATCAATTAAACAGATAATACACGTTGAGATTTTTATTATTACTACATAATGCAGGTACATCAAGATCAAATTTCATTAAAATTAAATTCTTATGACGAAGAACCAATTCTAGCCTAATTTGGTATATTTAGAAAATTATAAAACGTAATTATACTTTATTTTTAAGAAGCATACAATTTTCCTGAAAAATTATTAAAATCCGAGAGCACTCGAAAGTTACGCAATTGAAAAATACCAGCTGCAAAATTCAACTTTCGTAAATTTGTATTTGAAAACAAATTAATTTATCCTTTGTTGCTGATTCATGTTAATTTTGTGAGAATTACAAAATAAAATTATTTTGTGTTTGACCCAGTAATTTATATTAAAAAAAATAAGTTTGGAAAATGTACTCCGACTCGTCAAGTTAATCCAAACTTTTGATTTAAATCAATCAAAATTATTTTGAAATTCTTAATCATGCATTTCCTAAATACATCAGTCACAGTTTTACCTATAATATTTTACAAAAATCTGTTACTCTGGAATACCTCATTAGCACCAATTTTCGGAATACTGCAACGAACTCCAGCAGTCAACGTATTTAATGTTATTAAATTGATGAAGGTTTATTGGTACGAGATAAAATTATATTACAATAAAATTTAAAGCTGAAAGCTGTCAATGTGCAGAAAAACACGAAGAAAATTTGTAAGAGCTAACACCAAAACCCATTGACGTTATGTCGGGAAAAAATAAATAATATATGACTGCAACGTTTGTCATTTGCTCATTTTCTCGTATATTGAGTTGTCAATTTAGTTTGAAAATAAGTTAAAATCTTAAAAAGAAACGTTCCATCATAAGAAGGAAAAACTAAAAGACCCTAGTATGGTCGCAGCAGGTGCCATGTGTGGACGGTCCATGATACATACTAAGCGCCGTGTCTGCCTTTATTGAAACTTACAGGGCTGGAGGCGTATCCGGTGCCGTCGGAATTGATTTATTTAAAGGGAAACTTTTGTTTGACAATTTGCTTCGACAACTTTCCTCGATAACAAAGAGCTTTTAACAAAAATCTTTCATCTATTATATTGTCTTAATTACCGGCATTACAGTTTCAGTTTATTTTTAATTGTCCGGACTTGAAAATCATGGTTTGCAAATAACTACAAATTCTCTTTGTAATATTCTTTCAGGTTTCCAAGCTAATTATTTAGTTTAAATGAAAAATTTTATAAAGAATAGTTACAAAGCTGTAGTACTTATAAAATATTTTCAAAAAAGTAGTAATTTAAGTTATGAAAAAAGAGGCAATGAATGTCACGAAAACAAAAATTATTGTTAAAAAAAAGTTTAATTTGTTTCTTAAGTACTTTAATCAAAAAGATAAAAATCTGCAGTAACTAAACAAAACGTCTCCAATTTTGTAAAGCGTCGTTAATTTAATGAAGCGTTTAGCATGGTCATTAAGCACTCAAATTTTTTTATCAACTGCGGTATCTTGCGTAGGTTACTTACCTACATGAAATTATAATGTTAAAGTTTTCCGTAAATGCTATTCAATGATCAAGCTTCATTGTTTGCATTTTAACACGCAAACAAGAAGAATATAGTAAATAACATGCACCCTCTGCAGGTAAGCAAGATACCAACCAACATTAAAATTGTTTAAAAATATAATCACGTACCTTAACCAAATGTAAGCACGTTCAATGCTTCTTAGCATACCTACATAATTTTGTATTATTTATGCAGCAGCAGGCAGTATTTAAGTTAAAAATTTCACGTAAGAAATATCAAGTATAATATGTACTTACAAATCGAAAAAGTAATATTTCTACGTTTTTGGAAAAGTAATGCAACTAAAGATAAAGCAGCGTTCACAATGAAGTGAGGTCTTGCCTTGCTTCGGTACAAAGTTGGCAAGCGCTAATTAGATTGAAGCATTTTCTTATATCCTTTTCTATATAGTTAAAAAATCGTTCGTTTTGATTGGCTCTTGCTAGCTTTCTACCGAAGCAAGGCAAGACCATACTTCATTGTGAACGCTCTTAAGTTTGTGCACAACGCCGCAAAGAGCGGGGGATCGGACGCGATGGGGCAAAAAGGGAGTTTTATTCTTCGTTCTTTTTTGTATTTGCTTTTTACGGATAAATCTTTTGATAAACTTTCCCAAATAATTATACTACAATTATAATGAAGCATACATTTATAGAGTAATTTGTGATATAACCCGCATAACCTCACATTAAACCAGTCCCACCAATGGAATGTGTAAATAATAAAAGGTACCAATTCTGGAAATCACAATCTTATAAAATTCAAAAAACATTATATTAATTTCAAAACTGTTGAATAATTAAATCGGTCAAATACCGTAATAATGATGAATGATTTGAGTTTTTTTCAACAACAGTTTAATAATTAATCTCAAGCATAGATCAAGTACATATTATTTAATATTAGTCCAGTCAATAGAGAAATGAACTTTGCAAAAATTCTGCACAGCATTGATATTTTTAGGATCGTTAAGTAGGCTTATAAAAAGCTTAAATTCAAATTTGAGAATTATGAAATATCGAGCGCTAGCCACCATCTTTGAAAACGCGTTTCGTATCAAATCTCGGAAACGGCTTACTTTAGGATGAAAAACATGGAGACCTATTTTGTATATAATTGAATTTTCCACCTTTTTGGTTCTAAACTTTTTTTGATTCAACTTACCGTTTTTCAATTACAGCTCGTTCAATGTCGCAAATACAGGACGTTTCATCGTTAAATCGACTTTCCAGGGAGTTGCAGCGGATAACAGCGGATACCAGGAGATTTGCGACATTGAACGAGCTGTAATTGAAAAACGGTAAGTTGAATCAAAAAAAGTTTCGAACAAAAAAGGTGGGAAATTCAATTATCTACAAAAAAGGTCTCCATGTTTTTCATCCTAAAGTAAGCCGTTTCCGAGATATGATACGAAACGCGTTTCATAATTCTCAAATTTGAATTTAAGCTTTTTATAAGCCTACTTAACGATCCTAAAAATATCAATGCTGTGGAGAATTTTTGCAAAGTCACACCTATAACGAATGTCTCTATTGACTGGACTATATGTATTATGTCAAAATGACTCGATTTATGGATATGACTGATGTTAAATAAGTATGCCAAAGCATGCATGGCGAGAGTGTTTGTCTACCCCATAAGAGAATAGAGTAAAATGTAAATCCTAACTTGGAAGGGTTGTGGCTAATGTGCAGTAACGAAAATTGGTTCGGTCCGTTTATACGAAAGCATCTACTGCGCATATTTTATTCTTTAATTATTTTTATTCGATGCCAGGTATTATTTTGCTTACTTTTACTTTTTATTTTTGTGTGTATAATAAATTATTACCTTACCTACTCGTACAGTCGTACATTAGGTAAGTATACCTAGCTTTTCTAATATCGGTAAAGTTTGTTATTGAAACTGATTTAAAATACCTACCGGTAATAAGAAATAATATACAGGGTGTCCCCGCACTCACTTTACATAACTTAGGTGGTGATAGAGGACACTTTTCTAAGAACAATATTTAACAAAAATTTTTTTCTAAATTCAAACCCTCGAGAGTTAGGCCTCTTTAAAGCATTTTTTTTAATTTCCACTTTCACGTGGCCATAGCCCCGAAAATATTGTTTTTTCAGTAAAAATGGTTTAGTGATTTTTTAAAGAGCGTGAAATAATCTACAAACTAGATACTAACATTTTATTGTCTAAACTCAACGGCTTTCGAGTTATGAATTAAATTAAGTTAAAAAATGTCGAAAACTTTGACCTTTTTCTTTTTTTGGTTTTTTTCAAAACCCTGTAACTTTTAAACGAAAGATTTTACAAAAAATCTGACGCCCCATTCCGGATAGGAAATTTAACGGACTACAACTTTTGTTTAGTAAAAATTTTTGAGAAACCAACCCATTTTACAGAAAATCAGAAAATAATAAACAAGGTAGCTACAAAACAAAAAATTAAATTAAAAATTTTTTATTTTTTTTGAAAAATTATTTTATTAATTAATTTTAAACTATTACATTTTTTAAGTAAATGTTGAAAATGACCACCCTCATTTTCAATACACAGTCGTGATCGTTTTAAAAGATGTTTGTCGAAAAAAATCGAAAAAAAGTCGATTTTTTGACACTTTTAATCGCAGAAATTCGATTTTTTGACACTTTTTCACACTCAGCGATCGACCAAAATTGGCCTCGTAATCGACCGGTCGACCCTTCGACCTTGTTGACCACCCAAAATGGTATAGTGGCTCCTAACAAAAAAGGAAGTGTTATAAATAATACTATAAAACATCTTTTAAAACGATCACGATTGTGTATTGAAAATGTGGGTGGTCATTTTCAACATTTACTTAAATAATCTAATAGTTAAAAATTAATTAATAAAATAATTTTTCAAAAAAAATAAAAATTTTGCGAATTTTATTTTTGTTTTGTAGCTACCCTGTTTATTATTTTCTTATTTTCTGTAAAATGGGTTGGTTTCTCAAAAATTTTTACTAAACAAAAGTTGTAGTCCGTTAAATTTCTTATCCGGAATGGGGCGCCAGATTTTTTGTAAAATCTTTCGTTTAAAAGTTACAGGGTTTTGAAAAAAACCAAAAAAAGAAAAAGCTCAAATTTTTCGACATTTTTTAACTTAATTTAATTCATAACTCGAAAGCCGTTGAGTTTAAACAATAAAATGTTAGAATCTAGTTTGTAGACTATTTCACGCTCTTTAAAAAATCACTAAACGATTTTTACTGAAAAATCAATATTTTCGGGGCTATGGCCACGTGAAGGTGGAAATTAAAAAAAATCCTTTAAAGAGGCCTAACTCTCGAGAGTTTGAATTTAGAAAAAAAATTTTATTAAATATTGTTCTTAGAAAAGTGTCCTCTATCACCACCTAAGTTATGTAAAGTGAGTGCGGGGACACCCTGTATAACTATAATATCAATTTTTAATAAAGCATTACTATTGTAGGCATGTGCGCTAAAATGGTTTTCAGTTGCAAATTGAATAGTATGCACTATGTTTTACTGCCAAGTTAAACACAAAATTTTGATATAAAAAAGAATGTATGCAATGCTTAACGGTGAATTGGTAACAAAAGAGTAATAAAAATTTATATATTTCCATGCAAAAATGCACTCACAATCCTGCAAACAAGATCCTGTATCTAGTATATTGTTTGTACCTCTATTGATGCATAATTGTATAGCCACAATAATGTGAACGAGTTTTAAACTATTATTAGTTTCAGTAATGTAATGTATTTTTGTACTCTTATTATATACCAATACTAATTGCAAGTTATTACAAACAGATACATTATATTATTACTTGTATTTGTATTGCATAATCTTTGGTTACTATCAGATTATTTTCAAAATATCATAAGTTAATATAATATTAGCTTGTTCGCGGTAACAATCCCAAATACGTTCTATTATACTGCGCGTGCAGATTTATAATAAAATTGTCATTAAAACTCAATTAGATGATCAAAATTATAAATCCGCACACGCAGTATAGAAGATTGAAACTCAACTTCAAATTTTAAGTTTTAAATTACCTTTCGGTAAATAATTTAGTGTGTTTACTGCGCTTTAAAAGTAATAACAAATAGCGGAGGAGTATGGAACTAGAAAGCTAAAACCACATTTTTGGAACTTAAGTTTTCGATTTTAAACAAATCCAGTTCGTTTACGTCCAGTGATTCAGCCATAGCCATTGTGGCACCGATCTTGCTACAGGCCCACCTGAGTGTCCGAAAACTATACAAAGTTTGTGTCTAAGGATTTAAATAATCTGGAGTGGAGTGGAAAAGTTCTTATATTTTCCAAAAACTCCAAGTTTTATTTGAAAAAATATAAATTTGAATTGTAAGAATTTTTAATTTCTTCATTAAAAGAAACTATTTCAAAAGTAAAATGAGTTCTTATTTTTATTATTTTTGGTAAACTTATACTTGAATAGAAAAAATTGCTATAAATTTAAAGACATAAATCGCACCAGTAATATAATTCTAACATAAAAGAGTTGATAAAAACTCAAATTGTAAAGATGTGGAAATCCTAATACATCTTGGAAACTCGCCAAACAATAATCCGTTAGAGGGCACCGCAAAATGGATTGGATGAATGGGGATCGGAAAATGTATTTTCCTTACTTGGTCACAAAAACAATAATATCAGCAAATATACAAAATATTGCAAAAAGGATATGGGGATAATTATTATTTAGTAATCGCAAAAATCTTAAAAGGACATAAACAACTTTTTCAAAAAAAACACGATTCGAGCCTTAGAATGTCACAGTCCCATGAAGGCGTAGCTCCATGTCATTTAGGCGCAGGTCTAAATGGTGATAAACTAACGAGATAGTTTCTATTACGAAATAAATAACATATAACCTAAACTATAAACCGGGATCCTTGACAAAGGTGCTAAATTAACGAGATAGGTTTTATTTGTAAATACAACAGCAATTTAAAATTACTTTGCCTGGAATAGAAGGGACACTCAAATTCGTGTGTACTTCCTTCACATTATTGTTTTTTGGTCTGTGGAATTTTACATATGGAAGAACTTCAATGTGCTTAGAGAAGATTGTGTAAAAAAACTAGGACATTTTGAAGTATTATTATGCCAGATCACAAACTTTTCGAACGTCCTTCGTACCAATACAATAAAACTAAAAAAAGATGAATTTATTTTCATACCTTTTCAATTTATTCAGTCGATAGGTAGTGGTAGTCTCCGTTTGAACTAAAGTCTTTATAAAAATAAATAGGACAAATGAGTCGTTTAATTGTTGTTACTCTGACACATTTTACTATGTGTCGGCTAAAGAGTAAATTTTAAAGGTAAAATACCGATTTTAACAATGGATTATTCAAACCATTCAAAAACAAAATTGGTAGGTATAACTTGATGTAGTGTAGTTATATTCAATTCGTTTATTTAAACCGTGAACTGAACCTGTCTAGAGTGGAGGTGTTGGGATTGTAACCTTGAAATCTTTGTAATTGGGTACTTTGTCAAACGAGAAAGTATTCTTAGGATTGGGACAATGCTCTTTTGTAACGTGAAAACGCTTTCTGCATGAAACGTAGCCAAATAGTAAATCCCTAAAGTAAACTCGCAGTCATACATTTTGAGGTTTTGTAACTTACAAACACAATAAATTTACTAAAATCTTTAAAAAAATACCGAGAGCTACAGCGTGTATTCAGATTTTTTTCTGTTTGCACAAAGTTTTTTGTTCCATAATAAATACCTTTAATCCAAATTTTATTTCAACATTTTGATAATTTTTATTTATAATTTCTTTTAATTTTTGAACCGAACTAAAACGGAGGCCTATCACATAAGAACTAAGAAGATGAAAAATGACATTACAAATTACATAAAAAATTAAATTAAAAATATAAAGTGCTAAGATCTTACTTATGGTTATTTATAATACTTTTCTAATTCGGGAATTATAATTCCCGATAACAATTAAAATAATATTTAGATGACCATGTTCACGCAATTATTATTATTTATAATTTCATAATTAAATATATAATTTTATAGTTATAGAGTACTATATAATCATACTTAATATCTACAAATAAATAATTATATTTAATTTTTTGCTGTTACAATAAATTAACTAATATTATTGTTTTAATAATACTTTTAAAAAATTGTATGTATTTGTAAAATAAATACATTCTGCCAACATTAATAAATTATTATGTATTAATGGTTATTACACCGCTACTTATAATCCTAGTCATTTTTATTTGTTTTATTTACAAGCACCTGTTGAACGTTGCATTAATTTCATTTTTAAAGTCATACATTATTTATTAATGATTACATAATGTAGTCAATGTCCTTAGGAAAAGAATTTCAATTAATCAGTGATTCGAGACTGAGAACCTAAACTTGCAACTCATGTTGAGACATCAATATTTATTATTCGTCTGCCTCGAAGAAGAATCCACCGGATGTACGCTGCCGGTTAGTCGCGGTTGACCACGAACACCTACAAAGTAAAATTTCTTTGATAAGTTATTCCGACTTGATTGGTGAGGTGGGTAACACCAACGCATTCAGATCTTAATTAAAACAGAAGAATCATCAAAATTCCTTCATTTATCATGAATCACTTCTTTTGACATTTCTTTGTTGTCAATTTCAATATGAAGAAAAAAAACGACGTCCAAGTTCTTATAAAAGAAGGAATTTAGTTGTCTTAGGGTGGGGATACTTTCAAATGACCGGTAATAATGGAAATATGTGTTACCATATAAATACAGTACAATTTCCTCCCTCAAGTAATAAATAAGAATACTCCAGACTCTAGTATTTAATCTGATGACCAATGAATCACGAATGGTTTTTCTAACATCAATGCTTAGTTATTGTAAATGGAATGTGATAAAGTTCCCCTAGTGTTGTCAAAATGATCTGTCCATAAAGATGCATTTAAGAAATTGCCGTATAATGTTTTTTTTAAGTAAGTCTTCTAAAATTTTCACATAAAGCTGCTACGGATAGCTATATATTTAAAATCAAAGAAAATGTATTTTAACAACTTCATGTTTGTCATATTTATCATAACATAACAAAAATACAAAAGAGGAATAAGTTAAGAAACTCAATTTTATAGGACAGCACTATATTATATTTAAATTAATTAATTTTTTTTAGTCATACATTCAAATTACATAATCAAGATTTGATTGATTGTAATGTAAAAAGAAGCGTTCCTGGTAATATTATAAAACCTTTTAATAAATTGTTATATTAAAAGCTTTAGTTTTTCCTACATACATTTCAAATGGGAACTTTTCTTCGGAGGCGCCCACGTCACTAACTAAAGGTTAAGTAACACAAGCAGTGTAATAAAAGTTGTATGACATGACCTTTCATTCGAAATACTGCAATGATCGTAAGAAATAGAAAAAATATTTTTATATATTTATTTTGAGACAATTTTATATGGAATTAAAGGTCAACAAAAAAGTATGTGATAGTGTATAATTATTATTATTCAATAATTTAGCCGTGGGAGTCATTTTATTTGTTAAATTCTCAAATGTAGACTTAACGTTAATAAAATATAAAGTAAATAGCAGTAATAAACTTAAAGTTAATTTCTAGCCAGCAGCATTTAGATGCCATTTTCGTTTATTCAATATCAACACAGAAATTTTAATGTAAAACATTAATTCACATTAGTTAAATATTAATTAGTTTATATTGCTTATCTTATTACATTGGATTCTGGTAATACTTGTCAGTATTTTCAATGTAGCATAAATATCAATAGGATGAAAGTTATTTTTTGTTCCTTAAAGTTGAATTAAATAAATCAACAAGCGTTGCATTATGATGACATGCACTTTTATAGCAGTTGATACACATTGTTAAACAATTTAATCCAGCTTTTGCCACCCTTCATGTCACATGTTTGTAGGTTGAGAAGCAGTTCAAAGTAAAATAGCTAGCACAGTTAATCTGCAAAGACACCTGCAAATAAAGTGGCAACTTTTCTTTTGTTATTTATTTTCGTTTGTATTATACCTACAGAATATTTTAATATTTTTTAATTTATAAAATATATTGAAAGGTCAGTAAACGCCCACGGTATATAAACCTAAAAATATCATAATGATTTGTAAATTATATCTGACTACGTCATTATGATTGTATTAAATATTTATAGTGTGAGTATTAGCCGGTTATACAAATACAAATCCTTTACCGAAAACAAAATACTAATTATTATTGTTTAAGATCGAATTTTTAAAAATTTAAAAAAATTATATGATATTTCATCGCAGCACTATACATAACCTTTGGATTATGCATATAATATATGATCATACTAATATTACTTTCCAAATTAGGGGCAGCATTTCTATAATATCTTTTATAAGCCCAATTTTATATTTTGGAGAACTTTAGATTTGTAATTCAAAAATTCTTTTATTTTTTAATTTACAAAAACATATTCACAAAAACAAATGATAAACCCAGTTAACTTTTTTCGTGATTAACTGGGTTATCGATTCCTTTGTTTGAGTTCTATTTTAGATCCCCTCGCAACCCTCGCAAATAGTTACTTGAAAAGCTGACCAGAAAATTTGTTCTGCTTAGAAATAATATAAAAGAAGTTGGTGGATTTTCGGATCTATCTGCTACCTTTACTTTGACTCTGGCCGCGTTTTCCTTTTGAAAGGGAAAATAATGAATATATTGAATTGAACTATTATAAAATATTTTGTGCTTTTAACTTGTAAAAATGATATTTGAATTCTTTTAAATGGATTAACTATAAGCTAATGTAATGCACCAATAATAAATACCAATCAAAATTAATAAGAATTATTTATATTTCAATATATTAAACGAATCTATTAGCTTTCATTAGCTGGGTATAATAAAATTCAAAGAAAATTAGAAAATAATTTGTTTTTAATAATTTATTATTATAATTATTCAACATGAACAGCTTTATAATGAAATACATACAATTTTGTATTTATGAAGTCATTAAATTACCTCTTAAGTGTGTAATTTTTTTGCTATTATTAGCATCGGTGTCTCCAAGTCAAATTATTAAAAAGTTAAGCTGCAAAATTACTGCTACAAAGTAGTACTATAAGAAACCGTTACTTTCTTATATTACTTTTTAATTAATGATTTTTTATATTGTGCGTTCATTTAAAAATGACCTACCTTAAATAGTAGGTACTTTAAGGGCCGATTTCATAATACTTTTAACGAACCGTTATAAATAAAAGTGAATTTCTATTGGCTTGTTAGAGTGAACGGACGTTTTCTATTGGTTAACAAGGATCTTTTAGTTCATTAGTCCATTAACGTTTTGATTATGAAATCGGCCCTAATACTTATAAACTAATATAAAGATCGATGCTTTTTAATATCGATACTTGATTAGGATTTTGAATTGAAATTTAGTTGAAAAAGAAAAGATAAGTACTAAACTTAACCTTAAAAACCGTAAACTTTGAATTTAGCCATATTATGGCCTCCTAACCTCCTCCAGGTTGGGAGATCTTCATAGGGTTTGCTCCTCGTTATAGGTTAAAAATGTACAAGGTTAACAAACCAAACGCTTGTTCTTTATTAGCCCTTTTTTCGTCCACTCCTGGACATAAGCCTCTCCATATTATGGAGGTTTTTTGGCCATAACTCACCACGCTAGTCCAGTTTTTGGACTATAGTTGTTTTACATCCGGTAGTACTAGCTTGCTAGCCTAGCATTCAGATGTGCCTGTAAGCCCTGTTTTTTGTTAACGGTGGCAATTCGTCAACTTAGGGAGACCACCGGCTTAACGTGCCCTCCGAAGCACGTAGACTTGGTCATAAGAAAGTTTGACTTTCCCCGGGTTTGAACCCGGTACCCCGCATTCGCATCCAACTGCGTTAGCTGCAAGGCAATGACCGTCTCTACTTCCACTCTCTACTTCAACCAAACGCTACTTCGATGAATTCAAACCATCGCTACTCGAACTTCACACCTGATGCAATATGGTATGGTTTTTTACATCTGGCCAAGGCTATATTGTTTGTTCGCCGGATAGTCTACACTCTACACCATCGTGATGGCAACATAAACTGAAGAGCTTCTCTCTATGGATTGTATGTATCCAGTTCTCTGTTTTTTGGCTATCCCTCCCATTGGGGGTGGCGTTAGTCAGAGGGCAGTCTACGTTTCATTTCTCAGTGGCGAATTTAGCACTTGAGAGGTCACATGCGCAATTCAATTTTAAGACCCCCCCTATAAATATTTTCACTACCCTTTAGTGTTTTTCAACCATTTCTTGGCGAGGGCACACTTTTATCCGAGTAGAGTCCTTCCAGTACACGGAGAGTTTGGGTGGGGGGAAAGGAAAGCCCCTTCCATTAGTGCCGCATGCGATTTGTTTTAGAAAATATTAAAATACTATATTTAGAATTCCTCATGAACTTTCGAAGGTTGGGCTGAAATCGCAAGCTATACCACAAGAATAATTCACAAAAAAACCACCGATAGTCGTCCACCTTTTATTCGCTTAAATATTATTTTGTGAATAAAGTTGGTTTACTTCATCTAAATTTTCTATTATACTGCTTTATTATAATCCAGAAAAAAAATCCCAAACTTAGCTTTTTTTCATTGGATCAGAAAAATTATATTAAGATCATGGAATTTTAAAATAAATCCAATTTAAAATATACCAATATAAATTCTCATGAATATAAAAAGCTAATGAAATTAAAATTTTAAAACATAATTTATGAATTTTTAAATGGAGAAGATCTTTTATCTAGGATCTGGGATCGTTGAAGGACTATATGATTATATTATCATATTGATATTAGTTTATTTCCAACTAAACTGCTACTATTAGGTAATAATTGTTTTGTTGTACCCACATATTTCTCGCAAAAATTGAACTATTTTTAAATAAATCAATAAATTCATTCATTCATTCATTCAAGGGCTTTTCCATTCCTGTCGGAATATTACCACTTCTATTGAAGTCTTTACAATCCATTTCACGAGGTGGATTAATCCTCTTTTTCTACTCTTTTTACTACAACTTTTTACCACAGCATGTGGATGTCCACCGGAAGGCTGAGCTAAGAAATTCTGCGAAGTCCGCGACTTGAACTCAGAATTTCCGCTCCGTAACTCAACCAGCGATCACATCACTCCACACCGTGGTCTAAAATCAATCTAAAATCAATAAATTAACTGTCTTAAATAAAATTTTTAATTTTAGTAATTTCTTTGAAGTTATATTATTAATTTTGAAAATATCAAAAGGTGGGTTGATATCGGTGATGTCCGTGAACTTATTTAAAAATTTTTGTAGGAAAATTTACTAAACGACACGTAAGTAATAGAAAATATTTATAGGATGACATTTTGTATTTCAATGGATGATATTATTTAATGATCAAATGAATTGTTAAAATCCGTTAGCTTAAAGATACATTTTGTAAGCAATAAATTTTGCACTATCCTGAAAACATGTTTTAGTCCTTAGGTAGAGAATTATTGATAACACGGTCACGGACAACTTTACTACAATAATCCAATACAGTAAAATGTGTATTGTTGCTTTTCAAAGAAATGCAAAAGTTCATTCACCAAACGACTCACCATTAGTTGGGCTAACTACTATGAGACGATTAACGTTATTTAACAGTACTTCTTCGTAAGTTGGTACGAGATGAGATAACTATTTTAAGGACTTAAATTAAAATAAGTTTTGCGAAAGCAGTTATTTATAAATTTCATAAATAACTGGATAATAATTTTAACAATAAATTATTTTAGGTTTTTACTAGGATTTTTAATAAAAATTCACGACAACTGTATTTCATTCTTTTTATTTTATATTTTACTTCCCTAAAATGGCAAATGTCTGATTTGACACATTTATTTGTTTCCTGCATACGCATCATTGCGGAGGGAGATGCATAAGGAATGCAAAAAATATAATTATTTATATTTGAAATAAATAACTTTTATCCTGCTAAAGATTTAAATACAATAATCAAAGATCAAGATTAGGTAGGAAGTACTAACATTCATGGTACTAACATTGAATTAAGATTACAAACAATAATAATTATAATAATTTTCTCCAACTGAGCACTAATAGGTTTTCTTTGAAATGAAATTCCAAAATTAATTGCCATTTTGATAGTGGAATAATAAACATCAGTTAAAAATTTTACAAGAGCGTATTTTGAAATTCGACCGGGGTGGGGGAGCAAATAGAAAATAATATTCTAATTACTATCATGATACAAGTTGAGCGGATAAAAGTAATAATGAAGATTACTGAGAGGGTTGAAAGTAACGATTATTATACAACAGATTTTGAATTATTATTTTTCTTTGTTAAAGCATTTAAATGATTAGGCGTTTTAAGTCTTTGAAATGTATGAATGTTATCGTATAAAATTCATTTCAATGTTGGCAATTTAAATAAATTAACACAGCATTTTATTACTCCAACTTTATTTATTTTGTCAAAAACAATATTTACCGTCTTCACAAGTATACAAAGTACAAATGAATTCGGTACCAGCGATTTTTATTTGAAATTTTCGTATTGCACAAGAGAAATATGCAACGCGGAAATTTATAAATTATATTGGAGTTTTTTCTCAATTTTACTCATGAATACAACTAGGTTACGTATAAATGCTTGTTTCGATCGATTCGATTGTAATAAGCAAAATTAATAAAAAAAATAGTTATTTTGCAATTAATTGGCAAAGAAAGTAAGAAAACTCTAATAATGAATACGTTTCGTTTGGAAAATTTGCTTCATAAATCTGTTGTTAATATATTTATGTTATCATCTTATTAAAACTTGATTAAACTGTATAAATCATACGTGAATCAGACTGAAACTCGCTGATAAGATTTTCTCTCGTGGTGGAATTTATATTAGAATGAAAATCTTATATAGCTAAGTATGTCCCGTGAAGCACTTAAAAATTAGTTTTGAAGTGGATTTCTCCACATACCTAAGATTGTAATATAATAATAAGTATCATTTGTGGGTCGAAGCAAAAATCAGTACCACGGTGATGCGGTGGTTACTTGTGAAGCAGTGCGCAACGGGTCGGCGCGGTAAGACGGGAGCGAGGGCGCGGGCCTAGAGTGGTGAAGGCGCTTTCGTTAGTCTGTGCGCGGATGGCACGAAAGCCGTTGGATAGTATTACGAGGAAAGCTCCTGAGACAACTTTTAATTAATTTGATGTAACCGTGATGAATGTTGCGGCTCTTATTCGAATAATAAATAATTTTCAAGTTTTAATTAAAGAACGCTATGAACCTAAATAAAAGGATAACGATTAATTAATAATAAGTGGTACTTAAAGTGAAACTTAAAATTAAAAAATGAAGTATTTAACCAATTTTCAGACACTTTATGTGGTGCTTTCAACTTTTTTACTAGTGCGGTTAGATTTGTGTTACGGGACGGGCACGTGCCCTACTGTGTGTACATGTAAATGGAAAAGTGGAAAACAAACTGTAGAGTGTATGGATAGGGATCTTATTACAATTCCTGAAAGTGTAGATTCCGAAACGCAAGTGTTAAACATGTCCGGAAATAATTTACAAATCTTACCTAGAGAGACGTTTTTAAGAGCTGGTCTTTTAAATTTACAGCGGATTTTTCTTCGTAACTGTCGGATAGGACAAATTGATGATTTAGCTTTTAAGGGTTTAACAAACGTTATTGAATTGGACTTATCTCATAATTTGTTAACATCAATTCCCTCGGGCACCTTTCAAGATATTCCATTTTTACGTGATTTAATATTGTCGTATAACCCAATACAGAAAATCGACAACAGAGCTTTTAAAACGGTACCGGGTCTTGGAAAATTAGATCTATCCTATTGTGAATTGCAAGTAGTGGCGCCTAAAGCTTTTGATGGTGTCGAATTACTGGAACTTAAATTGAACGGTAATCGTTTAACCGAGTTGCGTCTTCAGACTGTGCAAACTCTCAGCCGTTTACATGGAGTAGAATTACAAGATAATCCTTGGCATTGCGATTGTAGACTTAGGTCGGTTAAAGAGTGGTTGACACAACATAACATTCCCATGACGATTATTCCTATATGCAGCGGTGGACCCGAAAGGGTTATAGATAAGACGTTTGCCGAATTACACGTAGACGATTTTGCTTGTAAACCTGACATATTGCCAGTTAGTAGATACGTTGAAGCAAATACTGGAGATAACATAACGGTTATATGTAAAGCTAATGCCATACCCGCGGCACATATTAATTGGTATTGGAACGGTCGATTATTAGTAAACAACTCTGCATTCAGTTCACATCAAAAAATTTTTATATTTGAGGAAGGAAGTTTTCAAAAACATAGCCATTTAGTGCTCACAAATGCTCAAGAGACCGATTCGAGTGAATTCTACTGTGTAGCTGAAAATCGTGCCGGCAATGCAGAGGCGAATTTCACAGTTCGTGTGTCAATGCGAGCTGCCGGTATGGTCACCCTCGGGAGCGGACAGATAGCAGGACTCAGCGCGGCTCTCGTTATCTTGATCTTATTTATACTACTTGTAGTTCTTGTATTATTGGTACGCCTCAGGAGAATGCCATTTTCTGAAAGTAAGACACCGGGTCAAATAGAAGTGGTGACTGTTGTTAATGGATCGGGAATACCGAATGGCAAATCGGCGGCGTCTCCAGCTACACCCAACAATGAAACCTCAACATTCACGGAACGTAAAATTCCGAGTGATTTAAATTTTTGTAATCCAGTTCAAAAGCCACCGCGTCTTAACGATATTTCGTATACCACTAGTCATTATAACGGCAACGGTAGCGTAATTAATCCTGGTTCGTGTTTTGTCTCGCCTTCGTCGGGTTCTGGAAATAATCCCGATTTAATAAATGATACCAAAATATTAGATGGTAGTGAAGTTGGTCCCACTACGTCGGAAGACACCTACAGCGTTGAAGCATTAGAGCGGCCTGGAAGCGGAGAATATAATAGAAACGTCGATTCGCTTTATCCTTCCGGCTTTTGGGAGCACGGAGATTCGGAGACTTATTCTAGGCTTATGAATACTACTAACCCCGGCTTCCATTACGACGACAAGACTCCAATTATTAGTGACGGAATGAGTGCAGGTGGATCGGAGGAAGAATTAGAATATAGTAGAAATCGCGCTGTCGGTTACCCTTTAGACTATGGATTACCTATCGTTGAACCAAAAGTTGAAACGGCAATAACAACTTCTACAACCCATATAACGCTACCAACAAATGCAAAAACTTTAAGGGTGTGGCAGAAAGGGGGTGTTCCTGTACTCCCTCCTGTCACCGCTCTGAAGAGAGCGCTGAGTCACAACCGAAACTCTCCAGATGAAGGTTATCAAGAAGGCTGTGGTACGGATGTTTAAGTTATTTACGACTTGCTATATACCAAAGACTTGATGTTCCTAAATGATGTGTGTTTTTCAGGTGAACGTAAAAAAATGTTTAATAAGTCCAATGAAATCGAGTTCATTGTGTTTAGTGCTGTGAGTTTACTGAAAAGGATATGTACTTAAAAATTTAGGTGTTAAAAATAAATATATTAATAAATTTTGTGATATCGGAGCTTCAAAAGCTAATTATGGAGTTCTCGGCGAACGACCGACTTGTATATAAAAAAAAGTAATATTATTTGTATATAATATACATACATAGATAAAGTAGGTTAAGCATTACATGCGGAGGTATAATGTCAGAAGACTGAGAAAGATTGTTAATCAATACTTGTAAGTTAAAAATTTAGTTGATTGCATGAGAACTCTTTTTATGTTGGGTATCTCATACGCCACCCTTCAATTACAGCTACAATATTCATTTCTAACTCGTAAATGTGATCATTAAGCGAATTGTTACACACCACATACGTAATTCCCTCCTGTAGGTGCTATTTATTGACATTAAAATGAGTTTAAATTGGCCGATATTTTGTTCTTTTCCGAAACATTATTTAACGCCGTAACGATGCTCGCGCCATTTTCAACCAATTTCGTTTATTTTTGCTGGCAATTATTGTTCTCCCTTTTTAATTCCAATTATTCTATATTATTAATTTCTTACGGAACACGTGCCAAATATTTCAATTTGAGTTAACGTTAGATTGTAACAATTATTCAAGCTTTCTGACTTTAATGTAGGAGATATCGCGTTGAATAAATTATACAAATGTTTCAAGGAATATCTCGAATTAATTAAATTACTCTCAAACCAATAAAACTAACTCGTAAAAAAAGGATTAAAGTACATTGCACGGCAAATTTTACAAATCTGTGACGCGATTATCATTTCTCTTTATTAGTTTTGAAAGAATATAAATTTTCATTTTTGCGTTGAGCTTTTTGTTTGCGGTAAAGCATCGATGCGCCGTTGCGTTCTGTTTGTTGTTCTGTGAGTTTATAATACTACATACAAATATTTTTTCTTTTGTTACAAATATAACGAATTAGGTGTTCGCGTAATGAAGCCAAAAGGTTTTATTACAAATAACTGATTGTCTATATGTATATTTCAAAAATCTCAAAAATACGAGACGAATTATTTATTTTTGTATTTATTAGTATTATGTGTAGATATTTGTACCTAATATTGATCCGCCACCCAAAATTGTACATAATGTATTAGGTAGTTGAATTGTGAGAAATATCGTCCTGTATTTATTACAGAACAATTTAAATGTCAAGTATTCGTAACATGTCTGTGTATAAAGTAACGTAATAATTAATAATTCAGTATTCTTAATGTTACCATGGTTTACATGATTGTAATGGTGCGAACTTTTTATTAAATTGAGAAACGTAACTTGATATATTTTGGAGTTTTATTTCACATCTCCGTTCCCATTTAGCATTGCAAGACGCTGTCGTCTCTTTATTATATTAAAATTACTTGAAATTTCGTGAATAAAATTATAACAACCTTCTTGCGTTTTGCTTGACGTCTACACAAAAGAACAAGATAATGTTAATTGCCTCTCAGGTAAAACATAAATTTTTTCATTTATAATTAAATACTTTAACCTACTCTACAGCATTTTAATTGTCTTCATCGTCATAATTTTAAATGAAAGAAGAAATTTTTAGTTAAATTGATTCTTATTCATTATTATAGCGTACATGGAATGTCACATGGCTAATATAAGCCATTTAACGATCCACTCGGTTCTAACTAATCCTCATCTAATTGCAAATGCTAATTGTTCAACTTCCTATTTTATAATAATTATTGTAGACTTTACTTTGATAATATTGTAAAAGTTCAGATTTATGTAACAAGAAAAACTTAATTTTTTATACGATTAAAATTAATCGATATTATAACGAGATAAAATTTTCTGCAAAAACCAAATTATTGCAAACATGTAAGCTTGAATTATAATTTTCAAAGTAACTAACAATTTAGCTGATAATAAGTTAAAATATTTAAATAGTATTTGATAGGTTTATCACATTAAAAAATTAAGAGTATCACATAATACGAAACTTGTAGTTGAATAACGAAAAACTAGAGTCTGAAAATTTGGGGTTTGCATTCCACATTTAAAATACAAAAGTAATCAGAAATCAAATCATATTAAAGGGCACTATATTTAAAAAACGAAATAATCGCACCATCTAATATAACAGAACATAATAATTATAATATTTTTTGGTAAAATTTAATTACAGTTTTATACTAAATGTATGTTTTTTAATTTTTCATAAATGGAAAAACATGCTGTCACTTATGACGAAACAAATTTGAAAACGTTATTACCTGGATTTAAAAATTGGTGAAATCTAATTTAAATTTACTAATTGCTATATAATATAAAATGTGTTTTCTTCAGAAGGAAAGCCTAAATCGAAAAATTTCATTTTTATTCATAAAAGTTAACCCTTCACTGCATCGTGATGTTTATAAACAACATAAATTTAAATCACCTGTAAAAATTTAAACTTTTGGATTTATTTGAACTTTTTTCTTTAAACAATGCCACGATATATCTGAGATTCTTGCTATCACGTGCAAAAGGTATAAATTTCAAAAGATAAGCAGATTTCAGCAGATTACTCTTTCGAAGTCGTGAATCTAATGTGATTGCTTGTTACTGCATATTTCGCTCCGTATTCATTTATTAATTATTTTCGTTTTAAATTGTTTTTTTTATTGTTGTGAAGTTATATTTAGTTTAGAAAGGTATTGAGTAACACATTTATTTAATTTATTTATAAATTAGTGCAAAAGAAAAAATTTTATAGCAAATAACATATTTAGAAAAAAACATCATTTTATTCGATAAAAAAAATTCCTTGCAAGAAATATTTTTTTAAATATTTTTCCATATATCAGGAAACCACAATAAACAAAATATATTTTTTTTAAGGCAAAAAAAAATGTCATGCAGTGAAGGGTTAATCACATATCAGGTTGACAAGGCATTAAGGTAAAAGCTAAATTATTTCTGTTATTTTAACGAAAATAATTAAAAAATTATAAAATTTTCGTCAATGGCACGACCTACCAATTATTTAACTAATATTATTAAATTAAGTAAATAATATAGTTACAACTATGATTACAATTTTAATTGTAGATATAATTTTAAAGTTACTTTTCAAGTTAGTTCAAACGTTGAAATTTCTGCTAAGCAAAAATATCATTATTACAAAAATCAATAATCATTTAAATTTAGGTATGAAGTTGAAAATTCAACGGTGAAAGTTATAAAAAAAGTTAACTTTTGTGCTTTCAACGCTTCTATTGGGAAAACTATTCTAGATAGAGTAAAATTTAAAGAAACAATTTTGTAAATCGTAAAATTTCCTACAAAGTAGTTTAAAATGGAATTTTAATGTTTTTAATATATGTAAAATCTGAGAGACATTCGAAGGTATTGTCATAATATACGGATACCGTCGTTTCTTCGGACGCCTCTAACGGCTTATTTTTCATTTTATTTACTATATTGCAAAATTGTGGCTTTCATGTTCTCAAACAAATTGTCGACAAGAATAAATGCACTTGAAACGTTACATAATATGGACAGTGTTTAAGTCAAGTCCTCAAAAATTAAATAACTTTATTTAAAAGCGGAGAGTGAAACATAGATGAAAATGTATTTGATTGTAAAAATTTCTATTTCGTTTAGCTTCTTCAGTGTGAAAATGTTTGTGACGTCATGGGGCGCAATAAGTAATTGCATTAGTGCATCGTTAAAGCTCAACATGTCTCAAGATTTTCTTACTTGACATTCGACATTGACAAATATAGTAACATTATACCTACTGCTTATACTAATTGTTACTGTCAATCTGGTAATAAAAAGAGCTTAAAAACACGTTAATGGTTAATGTTGCACTAATGTGTCTACTTATTGCACTATATGACGTCAAAAACTTTTTCTTGTTCCTGTAAAAGCTAAATGAAATTGAATTACATTTTATATTTTTAAGGTTATTTTACCTTGTATTACTTTATTTTTCAAATTTTTGTGTTTGTTTCTTTGTATATTACTTTGATATAATTTAAGAATTAGACATTTCCAACTGTTAATATTTGAAATATAAATTTTCATAAAAGCTTGAACTGATTTATAATGTATAAAACTAAAAGTCATAATTTAAAAAAATAATCACAAAAAATTACCCGGTAGACTTATTAGCTACTTCATTCAATTGAAACGTTAAATAAGTAAAATTAATAGACTGAAACGGAAATGCTGGAGTAGTCTAAAAAGGATTTAGTTTTATATTAATTTCACTTCATTTACTAAACCTTAAAAATCTCAGTAAGTGACTTTTTAGCTTAAACTTGTGATTTACCATTCAAGTTTTGTAACGAAAATCAATAAGCTTAAATTTGAATATTCTACGCAAACGGAATTGTATAAAAATAATTTACGACACAAAAACTCTAGAAAATCGTTTAACGCTAATTAATTACACCGTTAGCTTAAAATATCAATTATTTGCTGTAATCGCATACAACTTCTATGGTGCTACTGATATACGGTTCAACTCTCATGCAACCTGATGTAGGTACCTGAAACATGCCAGTAAAGTTATTCCAGTTTTTCTAAGTTTAGATAAAATTTCCTTCTTGAAATAGAACACGAGTTTGGTCACAAAATGTTACAGTGCATGAGCGCAATTAAGTGCACGCTTTTATGTGTATTTACCTAATCTCACCACATCCTTTGATTCTCAATCATCACTTTTCATGCTATCTTTTAAAAAAAGCTACACAAAAGTAATTTTTAAAAAACTCCCCCTAATAGGAAGCTCAATCATCTACATTTACATGATATTCATCAATGGCGTAAAACGATTTGAGCACTAAATGTTCTTAAAATTGCTGTATGTATTCTTATATCTACGCTTCGCACTTCAATTGGCAGGAAATTAAAAAAGTTTATCGTACAATAATTGGTGCTTCCGTGCGACCTCACTAAACGCATAAGGTGTGGTTTGATATAATTTCATGTCTTAGCACTGTATAATATGAATTTGTTATTTCTTTCATGTTATCGAACTTTCCGGTTCTCTGAACAACATAATGGGGGAAAACTAAAACTCTGATAAACCAACAGGGAATCTAAAGTATACCCCAGAAGTATAGCAAAATATATTAACAGGTTTCTTAAAGAATGTAAAATTTCCACAGAAATAGGAGTGTAAAAATTAGAACTCAGATAAATGAAAATTTTTCTCTAATAAATGTGAAAATCATAATGGTTATTTTCAGGGTTTTGCCAATTATAAAACTCAAAGTAGAGCATCTTCCTTGTTAGCATAATAAACCTTGCAAACTTTTACATATTTAGATCCAAATTTCGATCTACCGATTAAAATTATGAGACTTTTATAGGTTTTCGGAGCAATTAAAGAGTTTTGGTCATATGGAATCGGAAATTTGACGTTCTGCTTGAACGCAGAAAACAACTTTTTCCCGTTTCTGGTTTAGTTCCAATGAACAAAATCTTCCCGAATCCTTTCAGATTTATTATATTCATTATTTTTTTTTGCTATTGCATTTTGAAGGGAAATTGCCAATATTATTTACAATTAATTCTCACAACCAGGTTCTCATCAGTATTACTAATGTCAATGAATTTTTTTACCTACCGCTGCAGTAGGGAATAAAAATTTAATTTATCCGACGTTTCAGATATTAAAACTCAGAGACTTGTCGATTTCAATAAAACTGTGACTTTTGGCAAACATTTTAGACATATTTTGATGACTCCAATAGCTGCTAGCTGACGACAGTTTTACTGTATTTTTAAAGTCATTAAAGGAGTTTTCGGTTGGATCAAAGAGGTTTGACGTGTTTAGGAACTCAGTTGGATGGTGGAAATGATAAGTTATGTTTTTGAACAATAGAAACTAATCGACGAACTGAAGACGTGACTATTATATTTATTTTGGTATAAAATTGTGTGAAAAAGCGAAAGCAATGATCACACCAATTTTTGTAAATTATAAAATAAAAAAAAACCACCCCAGAGTGCCACAGTATTATGAAAGTAAACGACTACGAATACGTAGTTATGATAAACAAAATAACATATCCAACCCAATACACATTAAAATACTTAAAAGGGACGAGCCAATACTGGAACTCACCAATTTGCACCATTTTTAATATACCTTTTAGTCATAATTAGTTATACAACAGGTGAAAATTTAAAATTCAAAAACTCAGCCAATTTGGAGAAAATTGATTTTAAAAAAATAATATTTATGATTACGTGTATAAATTGCATTTGCATTATGCCAAGGTTATCAATGTAATTCTTATGGGAAAAGCATGGGTTGCCTAATCGTAATGTTATGTTATGAAATATTACGTGTGATGTTCTGATGATGTACGGCTGAGTTCTGGAATTTTTAATTTTCACCTGTTGTATAACTAATTATGACGAAAGAGTATATTAAAAATGGTGCAAATTGGTGAGTGCCAGTGTTGGTTCACCTCTTGTTAGAGTAAACAAAAATACTCAAGAAACTGTAAAAATAAAAAATTTATATAATATGTACATAAAAAGTAACTAATATCCTTAGTAATTAACGTACATTATTAAATATAGATAAAAATGGAATTGATAACTAGAAATCAAAATATCCATTTACAGGTAATAAAAAAAAGAGTCTTCAATGAACATGGTCATTATTGAACATGTTCCTTGCTTTCTCGGTGTCGGGAAACTAACAAAAATGATTAATTTTCCTTATCGTGATCTTATGATTACCTAGTCTATTTATTACTATAAAATCTTCCTCAATATACTGAAGTATAATAATCAGTTTGATTAAGCTTCGGGTTTGTTTTATTTTTGTAGACATTTCCGTGTTACCACATTTCGAATCAAAATACAGGCCATTTGGTAGAAATCCTTTTTATAAAAACCGTTATTCCACTGTTACGTATAGTCGTTATATGCTACAAATGAATGTATGATCTTACACTAAGCTATCTATAGTTTATTTAACTTCTTCCTCTTTTAAGAAGCAATTCTCTAGATAATTTATTCTCTTCTAGTAGTCCTTAAGGCCTGTTATTTCCCAACATCTGCGGCGTTTTCTTGGCAGTGTTAGAAACTTTGAGCATATAAATATTTTACATGCATCAGGTAGCTTGCTAGACTTGCCTTCAGATGTGCCTGTATCCTGGATTTTTATTTTCCTATAAAAAACTTCAGTGATTTAGAAAATTACTTTGATTATTTAAAAAATAGTTATCTTTATTTAGAACTTTGCATTAAAAGATATAAAAATGAATTGGAACCCTGTAAACATAGACATCGAAAATCTTGTTAATACATTCAGCGCGTCAGCACAATAAGGTTTCATCATAATTTTTGCACGGAGCACAAACTTTTTTTATGGTACATTAGGTGCATCGCGTTCGAATTGCAATTTGATAATTGTCTCTTTCCTGTATGATTTATTTTGTATAAATTAATAAAAATTGGAAAATATATAAAAACGGTCAACATACCAACGCAACGGATCGATTTTACTTATACAGCATTCGGTCTTTATAATTCATACAAAATAACAAAGTTAATTTCACAAGAAAATAGTAAATATTTTTCCATAATAAGTTAAGTATTTTTTTAAGATTTACATAACCGTTGAAGATTTACATTCATACATAATTTGAAATAAATATTTAACTTTCATGATAATATTTTGTGCAATTTCACCTTCAGCAAAAGGAAGCAAAACATACTTCTGGGACAGGAATTCGATTTCTTTTATTTTTTCAAGTCTTATACTACTAAATTCATCGTACTAGTTGTTGTGAATAATAACGAAAAGTGAATGTGATATTGATTTCGGCGAGTATGGAAGAAATTCTCAAGGAGCAGCATAACGTGAAATATATGCGTAACGTATTGTCAGTATGGGAGTTGATTATCTCTTTTTCTAAAAGTGAATAATTGGTTTTGTCTAAAAAAAAAAATTTTAAATCCATCGAATGCATCCTTGTAAACCAAAATTAGTTTAAAATTACCGTCGGTGGTATCCTGATCGGAGATTGATGTTGATGTCCTGGTTGTCAAGCATATCGAGGACAATCAATAACATCATCTTGAAATTTAATTTAATAAACTGAAGGATCAAAGTTTAAAATTTTATTCTATGTTTGGAAAGGATTAGTATGGGTTTGATCAAAATCATCAATATTAGAAGGCGAATCTACTAAAATTCTTGATAGCTTGTATTTTGCATTTTTGACTTAAAACGTAACTTAAACTTAAAATTTCAATAACTTGTCATATCTACATTGTTATCTCAAAATATTTTAAATGCAGTTTAAAAATCTAACTGAGAGTTAGTTAGTTAAATCTGAACTTCTGAAAATTTAATTACTAATATAATTTAATAATCATAATAATATTAGACGATATTCTATTAAACATGCGCCGAAACTTGTACTATTTCTAATGATATTAAACACCGCAGTTTAGAATTTTATGAATTAATATATAGTTTGTGAATTATCTTCATGAAACACTTGATTGATTATGAGACAAAACTGTCGATATTCAAATAAAATTGAAAATTTGAATATCAAAATTACATTAACGTGTAACCCAATAACGAAACACCAAATAATAGCTGAAACTAATGGAGAAGTTCGAAAATGATTTTATTGAAATTTAGAATTAGGTTATTAAAATAATGACAAATGTGTGTTAATAAATCCATCTTTAAAATTAAAATATTTTCAAGATAATCAAAAAAAATATAACAAAATAATATAAAAACTAAAGTAATAAAGAGACCATAAACTTAAATTTTATAATTTAATTAATTGGTAGGTTTTTCAAATATAAATTAATAGAATTGTTGTAAATGTGTTGTTGTAGTCCTGATTATGGTTCTTATTATACAGGCCAAAACTGTCAGAATGGAATAACATTTTAATATTTTAATAAATTAACACATAACAAAATTTTTAAAAATATTGAAGGAAGAAAAGAATGTATCCGCATCTTCCTCATTACACAGATTATTGACCAATTGACGCATTCTTTCGCCATAGTCAGTAGCATGATAACTGGTGATGACAGTTCTTTTCCTCCTTGTATTGTAAATTTCATAGTGAGGCTGGAATTGCTGCAACAAATAAAAACAATCTAACTTCCACTAAATAAATTATAAACAAAACAAAGGTCTACAACCGTTCTCCTGTCATAAGAGAAATTCTCTGGTGTATTCCATATAATACTTTATCAACAGGTTGATTTTTTATGTTTCTATTAGGTGAGATGAAAGATAATTTAAAAAACTGCTCTTGTAGCTAAGTTACGATAGGACTTGGCGTTTTAGAAATATTTCAAGCTAAAGTTAATAACCGAAGTAAAAATGTTCCGAGTACTTTCTTAATAAACTGGGTATCCTTACATGCAACATACTAATTTATTAATGGATTGTTATTTTGTTTATTTACAGAATGTAAGTTATATGTTTGTATTTTCTCGTTAACTGACAAGTTTATTACAAAATTAGACAACTTTAAATTTTATAAGTACATAATTAGAAAGAACTACAATTTTTTTTGTACATAAACTCGTATAAGTACATAATTGAAAGGGTCATTCCGTGACAAATCAACATGTCTCACAAACTGACCCTAGTAAATTTCAATGAAATTTACAGAAGTAGTATTAATGGATACACTCAAAGAAAATAATAGGTAGAATCAACTAAACAGAGCATATGAAACGGCGTCTACCCAGTTTCATAGTGAAATCAACCAAAAAGTAATAGTTAAACCAATAAAATTGTTACTATACAATTTTAATGGTTATTTTGAACCAATAAATAGTTAGACAACTATTTTCATAATATTCGTCCGTTCGGGTTTATGTTAGGTGTCTACAGATAGATAAATATTTAATCATAATTTACATAATGCCTATTATTGCAATTATCCATTTGTTTGCCATGTCCCATGTTGTATTTAATCATAAGTTACCTAATCCATTTGATTGGCATCCATGTCCGAAATATAACTGAATAATATTAAATATAAGTAACTTACTGTTTTTTTTACCAACGTACACTGCAGCCAGGAGTATCGAACCTGTGACCATACTTGCGATCCATTGCACGAGTATACCGTCTTACGTACCAAGCCTATGGAGGTTGTACTGTTCAATTTTGGTTGTTGTTGGTGATTTTCAAATTTTAATTTAAATAAATAAATTTATGCACTCGGAAAATAATTCGTAGTTTAAAATTTAAAATTTTGTTTAAAATAAAAATTAATATTTAAAAAAATATCATTCGTAATCCCAGTTGTATGCAATAAACTGCATTTTTGTTAGAAATAAATCATTTACTAATATTCTTTATTAAGTTCATAGTTAGCCAACAAAACAATAATCAAATCGACCTATTTTTTATGTAGATCTTCATTTTGTTGTGCGACAATTATTTATGAGATGAAATAACTATTAACTTTTGTTTGAAACTAACAATTGTAATTGTTATTTTGAACCAATAAATAGCTAGATAACTATTATAAATAATTAAGTAACTATTTTATGGTTAGGTAACCATAAGAAGGGGTTAATATTACTATAATATTTGCTTGAACACCAATTATAATAATAAGCAAACTATTATTATGTTAGAACTAACCATTGCATAATAGTTAAAAATAAAATTAAATACTTTCTGGCTTGATTTGACAAAATTAATAGTTATCCAACAAAACAATAATCAAATCGACCTATTTTTTATGTAGATCTTTATTTTGTTGTGCGACAATTTTGTATCGGTTGTAATAACTATCAACTTGTGTTTTAAACTAACAATGATGTAGTTTGATTCGACAAAACTATTGAAATTGTTAAGTAACTATTTTTTTTTGTTGAATTAACCCATACTATTTCTTTGAGTGTAGCATAAGAAATTAATTTTTCAAATTTTTTCAATGACCCGTTTTTGAAATTGGGTGAATATCTTAATGATACTATATTTTAGATGCTTATTAGCTATATTGTGTCCCTAATTGAGATTCTGTTTTTAGGGTAGGTTTGTTTTACAGCTTATCCAATGGACTTTCTTATAACCAATTTGTTTTTAATCTTGAAATTCTCAAAAAGCAGGTTTTTCACCTGAATTGTAGCATAATATATTTTAATTGTTTTTTCAACGTAAAATGTAAATTTTAGTCAGGGCAAAACACTGTGGGAATTACTGATTAAAGCGAGGCGGACACAGGTTGCTAAGCTAAGCTAGAATTTTTTACAGGTGAGTGTTGTAAGCGATGTTAAATAATAAATCTTAGCATAGCTTAGCAACTTATGTCCGCATCGCTTAAGGGATTAACCTTTGAATTGTTAATTCTTTCCGTAAAATGTTTATTTAAGCAAAGACAAATTCAGTCACTTCAAGAGATTTTCTGCTGGACACTGTTGATAAGATCTGGTGAAGTCGAAATTCCGTCCGAAAGTTATACCGTCATATAAAGAAATGCAACAATAAAATTATAAATATTTGGAAAGATGAGACAGTGCTATATTTATTTAAAAAAAAACAAAGGAAATAATTTTATAACAATAACTAAGTCTTTATGGTTAAGGAAACAAGTAGTTCTTATATTTAATTGTAGAAAAAGCCATCGTACACAGCATGACGAGTAGCAATCCGTTCAGCTAGGTACTCCTTACCAGAAGTTCCACACCGCTTGTTTAGTACAATGAAATAATGCTTCAAAGAAACTAAAAAGTAAAATATCTCTCGTATTTTTGTTGCAATTTAGTTTAAAGGTTTTACACTTGCCTGCTCAACATTAGCTCTGAGTCACTAATGTCAGTTCTTTTATATTTTTTCCTTCGCAATAACAATAAACACAGATAGATATTTAACTGGTATGTACGTTATTAATTACATCCGTTGGATAACTTTCTTATATTTTATACACATTTATTAAGATTACTTTGTTTATATTTTTATACTGATGAGCATCATTAAAACTTTGGGCCAAACTTTTCGTTGCATTGGAAGCTAAGTTTAGCTAATTAACCAGGAAGTGATTATTTTTCCGTTAGGTACTCAAATCCTAGGTAAAGTATTTACTACCATGTTTATAAAGAAAACAATGAAGAATAATGACTAGAAAATTTCAATTATGGTTTATATTATCTACTATGAAATTTAAATTTTCTTTGATATTGGCAACTTAA
Source organism: Rhagonycha lutea (assembly GCA_958510855.1). NCBI lineage: Eukaryota > Metazoa > Arthropoda > Insecta > Coleoptera > Cantharidae > Rhagonycha > Rhagonycha lutea. The sequence goes on along the minus strand of OY294040.1, from coordinate 10,818,985 downwards.
GTACCTATACTTACAAGCCAGTTTGGGTTTTCGATAGGTATAAAACTTTTAATTAATATTCTTACGAAAAATTGATAAATCGATAAATAAGGTGTACGAAACTTTATAACTTTAATTAGAAATTGTCATTTAAACGAATTTCCAATAATCAAGCAGAAAGTTTAAAGAAAAGAATTTTGAGAGACTTCAATAAGTAAACTTGAATTTTATTAAAAGATAACGATCCAGCAATTTTAACAAATTTATTGCTTACGTTATTAAATCAAAATTTTTTAATTAAAATTTGTAAACTAAATTAAAAATTGTTGAAAGAAGTGATTAACGAACGTCTGTCGTAAAATTTATAGAAACTCGAAAAATTGATTAACTTTTTTCTTTAAATAAAAATAATTTTGTAAATTTTCTGTAAGAAAGAAGGAAATTGCAATTCAAGTTACTCCTTAGGATTTGATAGCAATTTAAAGCATCAATAATAAAACAGTCAAGTCAAGTAAATGGATACTTTGAGAGAATTTTAAGTTTCCCAGTTTCTTGTTTTTTCAAAATTTATATGTAATGTGTTATTCATTACTATTTCTTTTATAAATAATTTTGTTTGATGAAGGTTTACTTATTACAACGTTAATTACATTAAAATCGTTGAGTGAACCACCGATGAATGAAAAAATAACAATAATATAAATTTATATAGTTTTTAATAAATCTAAATTTCATAAATAATAGAAAAAAACCTTTATTGTCAAAAATGAAAAATTTATTTAAAATAAAAAAATATTCGTAAAATAACCAACGTGAACCCCTAGAGCGTTGTTTGCAGCGCTAAATCAAAAATGTTATACATTTCAATTATTTCGAATAAATTTTGATTTAACCCATTACACTACCGCAAAGTCATACGAGGGAAATGATACTTTATAAAGAAAACCAACACCCAATGTCCGACAATTAATTAAAATAACAAATGAATATTGACTTTAATTATACTTTATTACTTGTGATATATGTATAATGTTAGGGCGATTTCCCCTTTCAACATTAGCTAAATACCAATTGGGCATCCCACAGCACTAACTGTAAATGAATTAAATATTGTACACTTTGCTAACGACAGCAGCTTGTTCTCGTTATCGCCTCCGCTTCCAACACTAACAAGATCTCGACCATCTCGACGCATATTTTACTGTCAAAACCAGAAATTAAAAAATTCTTTAATTGGATGGTTATTAGGAACCTGTAATTCAAATAAATAAAAATAAATTGAAATGGGTCGTTATGTAAAATTGAACTGGCCATAAATGCTTTTATTGAGGAAAACCTACACAAAACATGTTAAAAATAAAATGGTGCAAGTTCAATCATGCTATTAAAAAAGTAATCATAATAAAGATTTAATAATTATATAGCGAGAATGTCATCTACTAGCTTAAAATATAGCTTGAATGTCCAATCCTTTGGGCTGGATAGAATTTGTTGACACGTTGCTCCCCAAGTCGAAATTTTGGTTGAAATTGATTGATAGCATCGCTTGATCCAAACTGAGCTTTCGCTCCCTCGTTTGAACTTCCAAAACGTTGTCGAGTTATATGCAAAATCTTGGCACTTTAGTGTAAAGCCAATGCCAATCTATCAAGTTTTCTATGAAAGCAAACGATCTTCTTTATCATCATTTTATAGTCCAGTCAAAATAGACAAAAAAAAGTGAAAAGTTTGCAATAATTCGCATCCAGCTGAAAATTTGCATAAACCTTAAATGCACTATTACAAACAAAATATCAAAAGTCCTCACCGATCCCACATCTGCTAAAAAAGTTATTCAAGGTCAAAAGTCAAAAATATCGATTTTTTGCATTGTGCTCGTAAATGATAAGTGTTATCGTAAAAATAGGTTAGACAAAAATTGTAGATCATGAAATTCTCTACAAAAATTATTCTTATACTTATTTTCGTACGAATCGCTATTCCGGATATATCGCGATTTCGAAAATAACTTAATTATTACCAATATTACCATTTTTTCAATCAATAGGACACTGTCTAATAAAACTTCCCAACTTTTGAATCGTGATATCTGATGAATAACGATTCGTACGAAAAAAAGTATTAGAATAATTTTTGTAGAGAATTTCATGATCTATAATGTTTGTCTAACCTATTTTTACGATAACACTTATCATTTACGAGAAAAATGTAAAAAACCGATATTGTTGACCGTTGACCTTGAATAACTGTTTTAGTAGACGTGGGATCGGTGGGGACTTTTGATATTTTGTTTGTAATAGTGCATTTAAGGTTTATGCCAATTTTCAGCTGGATGCGAATTTTTGCAAAGTGAAATGTCTATTTTGACTGGACTATTATATTAATTTTATATTCATGATTTATTATCCTTTATTCCTTTATTTCATTTCATTTCTCCGGTAATTCATGATGTTGTTTAATTTTATTTTACCCCGATAATTTCCTTTAGTGTATTCCTAGTATCTCTATTGTTATTCCTAGTACAGGTAGTTTGGTGTAGTGGTTTGGGAGTGGAGCTATAGATCTAAAGTTCATAGGTTCGAACACCGATCGCTCCCAAATTTATCTGTGCAGCAAATAGGATATTTCCATAAATAAATCATTGTCGCTTCAATAAATCAATCATTTTGTAATCATCTTTTTCATGTAATATCACGAAGATTTGCTTAATAATAATCGAAAGATTAAACCCATCCTTTCGATGGACTGATTATATACGAGTACTGTGATAGATGTTATAGAGATATTGATTTCAGATTAAATACGGATGAATTCCTTTGGTTTAATTTTTGAATGGTTTAGTTCCCTGGTTATCATACTGCATAGGACACAGAAAAACATTGCTAAATGTGAGGTAGGTCCTTACAACTTACAATATGGGTAGAATAGTACACTGATTGGTACTGTACCAATGCAGTACTCAACTAATACTGACTATGATAAGAGTAAAGAAGCACAAGGAAGCGGAAACAAAGCACAGCTTAAGAAGAAGCAATGACCCAATAGCAATAAAACAGTAATACGAAAGTGATCAAGAGAAACCATGGGAATGTGGATATTTTTATAATGCAGTTTCTTATCAACCAAGAGTGTTAAAATCCGCATTACTGATTCGAACACAAGGAAAGCAGGTTACTGATTTCTGTTTGCAAGCGATAAACATCTAGTAAAACATCTTAACAGAAGATAAAATAAACAGGTGATCTGGTGCATAAAACCTGCTTTTTTAGGTTTGTTCGTTTGTTAGTGTAAAAGGATTATATTCTGTACGCGATCCGAACAAAAGTCGAAGAAGGTAGAGGATATATTCAGTTCATGAAAAATAGAAAACTCTTTAATTTGCTCCAACTTGCTAGGCGCAAGCAACCTAACAGAATTTTTGTGTTTGTAATAATTCCGGTTATAGTAAATGCCGGTGAAGTTAGCGGCGTAAACCAAGAAGCAATGCAAAAGCGAACCCAAGTGCCCACAATGGAGAACGAAGAAGTTTTAGTAGGTAAATAATATATTTTATTCCAATGGTGCATCTTTGAAGATCTTCCCCTCCCGAAAAAGACCTGTTGCACTCACGTATTTGAATTGTTTTAATATAAGGTTTGCTCCAGCCAGCTGAGAAACCTTACAATGTACGGTCACTCTCATACGCAAAAGGTAAAAGTCATGAGCAATAGATTAAAAGCTTTCCTTTTACATTAAACGGTTTCTCGGTTGGTTGGAACAAACTTATTAATTGATTCCATTTGGATATCTTGAGAATATTATAGAGCTTCAAGTGATTTTTCATTCCCATTATTAAGAGAGAGTAACATCAGAGGCCTTTGATAAAACTTCAAGTTAATCTAAGCGAGAAGTTCATGTCGTAAAATTATTCTCTAAAATGATTAAAAGGGAAAATAAGTGATATATCTAGTAAAACAAAATAAGCAAAAATCTCTAGAATATTCGATGATTAACCTTTAAGTAGTGCCGTGGGCGTCTCTGAGGCAAAGTTCGCATTTAAAATGCATGTAGGAAAGATTCACGGCACTACTTAAAGGTTAAAAGTTAGTTGATTAAAGTTAATTGCTAAACCCCAATAGGTAAGTATTAATTTCAAAGCCATCAAGAAAGATCTCCGAAGAAAGTTCCTAAACCACTTTTTTGTGCCTTACAGGATGAATTTATGAAGAAATTTTTCATCAGTCACCCTTTTCTAATTTAAATTTTGTTATAGTCAAATTGATATGTAAGTAAGTAGAACTTGTAAACTTGTAACTTATCATTGTTCAATGTTACAAAAATTAATTTAGGAAACTTTAAACTGTTAAAAACGCAACTGATGAATTTACAGGTAAGCTAGCTGTGATCACTAAGGTGCTGCGCCGCCGCCGTCATAATAGCAGGCCTCCTGCTACATTTAAACAAATATGGACTGCTGTTCCTTACGGCTGTAAATGCAAAACACTGAAACCTATATGCAGTGGCGTAGCTAGAATTTTTTCCGCCCCTCCCCTCTCCGAAAATGTCTTTGAATGACCTTTTTTTAATCCTATTTCTTAATTGATGAAATATCAAAAGAAAATTCTTTTGCCACCCTTAATGCCGCCCCTGAAAGTTTTTGAATGACTTCTTTAATCCTATTTATTAATTAATGCCATCCCCCTCTAACTACGCTACTGCTTATATGCTAATATTTGTGGTGCAGTTCTAGGAAATTTCAAATATTTATTGATTTATGTTGGTACTAAGATTAGTATATTTTACATTTCAGCAGTAAGATAACCTCATTCTTTGTTATGCGCAATTTAAATTTAAATTGTCCTCAAAAACCTTAAATTACTATTGGCTAAGCTATAATTGTACCACAAATGGTAGCCTTTTAGGTGAACACACTCGTTTTAAATTGAATAGCAGTCCATTTTATTTTAACCTTTAGTTAGTGACGAGGGTGCCTCCGAGGCGAGGATGCACATTTAAATGACTGTATTTTTGTTATTTTTGTTAATTTAAAAAAATGCTTCTAGATATTCCTCGTTTGTAGTGTTAGGAATAATACCCCTAAGAGATTTCTTACAAATACGATTGTAAACCCCCTAAAAAGATCACTTTAGCAAAAGGATGTATTTGCTGGTTGCTTCCGCGGCGACCACTTCACTACTTACGCATGATACAATAACACTACTTACGTATAAGTGTAGCCGCTTTAGGAGGTAAGTAGAAAATTTTATATTTTCTTATTTTCGACGGTTTTCAATTAGTTTCTTCTGTTTTATTATATAATTCATAAATTGTAACAAAATGCAATTCCAATTATATATATAAATAAACACCGATATTTAATTAACGCCTTTTATTTATTGTTTGGAAAGCGCATCAAGTATTAGGTAATGATCTATTCTTACTAAATATGACGTAAAAATGCTTTTATTTAAAATTTAAAACAATACTTTTGAATAAAACATTTGGGCGTGAGGGGGGCGACCACCGCACTACTTGTGTAGAAAAGATTCACGTCACTAATTAAAGGTTAAGAGGTCCGTGAATGCAGAATCTAACCTGACCACTACATAGTTTGCAGTAATTTATATACGCTAAAGGTATATTTAGTATGAACGGCCGTAAGGGTTTTTTATGTTAAGTTTAGTGAATAATAATTATAAGGTCGGCGACACTAGAAAATATTGTAACTCCCTTGAGTAAAATTTTACAGTAAACGATGTTTTGTCATACAAATATCTACTATTAACCTAATTATTGGGTGTTCTTGTTATGGCTTTTGTATAAGGTAGACATTTTTTTGAGTTATCGGCTTCTAAGCAGCGGATTGCGTAAAAATCTCATTTTTGTAATTTTTTGGAGTTACGAGTTTTATTTTGTGCCGGCGACGATAAATTTAATCGTAACTTAGGGATACGATTGGTCAAGAGGCTAACCGCACTCTCTTCTTATATGCTTGAGGTCAAGCCAATGTTAAAAATCTCAGATATTAATAAAATATAGGTTATTCAAAACCGTGTGTTTATATTATCGATGTTTAATATAATATAAAACCAATAAATTATAATATATTTTATGAATTCATGTAACCACAACTAAATTAATTCATTTTCTTGACAGATTAAAAATTCTTATTTATAATGTCCATAACCAATAAAAAGGAGTAAATAGGACTGGTTATTTTAATTTTTGAACGTAACTAAATCACGAGTTATTAAGCAATTTGATGTAATTGTGTTATTAGTTATTGCTAATTCGCCAATAAATACCAGCGATGCAATCGAAAATCAAATTGCAATTAAACCGCAATAGATTTAAACGCATTGTTTAATACAATTTTTTTTTTGCAATAAGCGCCTGCATCGTTAGCATTAGGTAAAGAATTTTTTATAACGTTGTGTATGCGGGTTGGAAGTGAGGATCTAAATGAGTAGAAAAAGTCTCTTTCCTTTTATCCCAGCTTTACTGTTCCTAAAGAACTTTTTAGATAGCCCACTCATACTGAATACAAATATATTTAAGAAACAGCTAAAATATACTTTTTATATAAAATTCTTCTATTGGGATATTACAGACATTTTCCTTTTATGTTAACTATTAGAAAGCCAATTTCAGTATAAATATTTTTGATATCGAAATACTGATATCATTTAATAAACCAATTAAATATGATAACTATTATGACATATTTTTGAAACATCACAAATCCTTTTTGTTCGGATAAACAAATTTACAAGGATCTGTAGGCGAAAGGTTGTTTACTGATGCCGTTTCTACCATATACGCCACCTCTAATTTCAAGGGATTTTAATTCTAAGCAAATTCGAATGATCCAATTTTAATTACATTGCGTGTATTACGTACGTACAAATATGTAGAAAACATTAGAATTTCATTTTCAATGTATTTCAAATAATGTCCAACCATGGAATCGGATTACTGGATTATATGAATCAAAAGAATAAATACAGTAGGCGAGTCAATCAAATGTTAATGGATTAACATTAATAGAAAATTAAAGAATATGTACATATCTTCATAATAAACATTGACCTTTATCAACGTTGACGATGTCACATATCAATACGATTTTAAATATTTACACATTTCATTTAACCTCTACATAAACTTTCAAATTAAATTACAGATTCACCACAGCTGTAATATAATAGTTATAAGACTAAAAAGCAAAACGAGATTTCTTGGTTTATGGAATTAAATATTTTATTTCCATACAAGGATAAGTTTTATAATAACTAAATTGGTATTATAATCGTGTTACTGAATATGCAGAAATATTCTAGAAAAGCTACACATTTTCTTCAATCTCGTACTGTTGTAATAGATATATTTATCAATGTTGGGAAACTTTTGCAAGTTCCTGTCATCAGCTGTTTATGTACCTTAACTATTTAACTCAATACAGGATTTGTACTATCAATTAATTTTGATAATCTCAGTTTTGAGATTTCCTGCTTCTATTATACACCTTTTCAATTCATAAACAACAACTGTTCCACAACATTACGTATATTTTGTTGATTCTTGTAAAACAATTAATTACATTTTCAATTATTATAATAATTTTAAATTGTTTAGTTGTTAACTCGTGATAATAAATTAATAATATATTAATTTAATTAATTTAACAAGTAAAATTGTTTAAAATATACCAATTAATATAATTTTATGAACTTTCAGCTAATGTTTCTGTAGCTACCGTAAGAGTTTTAAATAATTATAAGCTGAAAGCTCATAAAATATTATTTGATTTTAAAATCCTAATTGTTCAGTGAACTTTTTTTACACCTATGTAATCAGCATAAAAAGAATACTACTGTGTCAATTTAATCGTTTTCGTAGGTTCAGTAATTACTAAGAAATTACTTAAACTAAATAAGAGTCACACATCAATTACCAATATTAAATATTACGCATGATGAGGTATTAAAGCTCGCTATGGTTTGAAGGCAAAACCTTAAAAATTGTAGAAAAATGGGGATTAAATTGTAAGTGATGTATAATATTTTTGTATTAATGTAGATTAACTTTGTAAAAGTTTGTAATACAAAATAAAAGGGTAACCGCGTTCATTATAAAATTATATGTGCTTTTATATTCGCCTTTTAAAGGTAGAAGATATTTCATCAGTGCCAGTTTTTAATCAATATTAAGGACTTAAAATTTTTCGCTCATTTATTAATTTCTTATTTCAAGTTTTAATCCACCGACAAATATAACAATAGTACTAAATTGTTACATAATAAATATGTTAAAAATAATGCATGAGATTATGTAAATGGTTGTTTGCTTATGACGTTTGTTTAGGTTAAACCCCTTAAATGAGGTATACGATTGTACATAAGGGTTAATTAAAATGTAAGTGGTTTGTAAAAAGTCTTGGTAGTACACAATTACCTATGCTTTACCATAGCATTTCACTTAAATATTAATTTATAATTTATAATTAATAATACTTAAACTCATGATTAACAACCTTTAAATTTAAATTAAAATTTCCTTTTCTACATAATAAATAATCATTAAAAGTCTAAATAAATATAATGATTTAAACTAGTATTCGTAGAAGTGCATTCGAAAATTAAAATGATACTCAAAGGGCAGTGTAAACATTTACATTTAAAATTACATCTAGTACCTACTTTACTTTATTAGTAATTACTTATTAAAGTGCATAATAATTTATTACCTAATTACATTAAAAATCGCTTTAAGTAATTTTCGAAAGTTTCGTGAAAATCATTTCAAACGATGCGAGATTTCAAAATATATCTCATTATTTCAAATTAGTTTTAATTAAATAAAAAAGGGGTTGAGTCCATGTTAAATCTAAAATGACACTTTCCCAATGTTTAAAAGACGTCGAGAAAAAATTGTTTTTCTTTTCATGGAAATTTAGGCCCTGAAACAGTCATTTTACTTCAGCCTATAGTTACAATGTAATAAACTCCTGCAGAAATTTTCGGAGAAAACTTACTATTAAATTAGTTCATGAATAATGTCATGTATTCTCAAACTATTTTTTATTTTTAAAATTGAAAATAACTATAAAATAATTAATATTTTTTTAATTTTTTTCTAAAGGAAGAAGTAATTTACTTTACATTAATCAATTCTAATTAAAATTTGAAAAATAACGTGTAGTATATTAAATTAAGTTTCCTGACCATCAAGTTATTGTTGGACAAAACTGCCATTTCTATTACAATTTTTAGAGATTCTACTGTAATTATTTTTCTTCTTCTTCTTCTTCCTATTCGTTTCAAATATTTTCTTTAATTCTTATTTATTAAATATTTTTCTAAAATGTTCCAATAAAAAATATGCAACACAGGTAAATCTGGTGATTTTCTTAGCTATTCTAAATATTATTAGACCCCTCTTCCATTTTGTTATAGGTTTACTGAAATTCGTGGGGATGCTTCACCCTATTGATTCCATATAGATAGTTCAATAACGGCGTTCTCGATGACGCACTCTGGGCAATTGGCCCGGGCTTTACGCTTATGGAGACGCAAAATGCTGCAGGGGGCGAAATTTACGTAAGTTAAAAAATTAAGAGTAAAAATTAACTCGGTATAACTTTAGAATAAGGGTTAAAAAACCCCCAAGAAAGGTCATTTAATGGCCTAATTAGAAAAAGAATACATAAATTTAGGAAATGTTACATGCAAAAAGGTGCCACAAAATAGAAATTTTTGTTTTGGTAGACAATATTGAGAGATATTTCCCCTAAGATAGATAGTCAAGTTTTTACAGGTCTACCCGAATTTTTCTATTTTCAGTGTTTTACGAGTGTTTTACAATTTTTATTATTATGAATCCTGTTAAATTTATCGTTTTTTAAATCAATTTCTTCAAAACTTATAGCAACCATTAAAATATAACAAGTTCTTCATGATTTCTTTTTGAAAAAATTATTTACAGAATATTTCATTACACAGCATGAATTTACAAACTTTTACAAATACATAATTTTTACAAAAATTTTATAATAAATTAGACAAATCTATCTTGCCCCACGAGTGTAAGAGAATGCAATATAGTATCATGCTATCTCTATTAGGCCCCTCTTAAATCCCAAACTGGAATCGGCGAAGATAATGAAAATTAAGTGAGTATAGTATATCCGAATACCAATGTTGTTACGAATATTTCGCACCTTTATTAAACTTACGTTGATCTGTGACTGTGAGGCCGATAAAAAATGTGGGTTACCACTTCACATGCACACCACAAAATAGAAGTAAATGGAGCCATAATTAACAAAAATTGTGAGTGAGATTCGACTATGTATTACAAAAAATATAAGAAGAGAGAACAACAAGTTTAATTTTATAAAAAATATTTTGAAGCTAAAATTAAATTTAAAATTATTTGCCAATTGAATCGTCAAGATGGAGCAAATTGTTTGAGCATCTAAATTCATCTTACAAGTTTAAACGTTGTAGCCTCTCAAGGAAAATGTTCTCTTTTATTATAGATTAGTTTTGATTTCCCGATTCAATTTTGCTTTCCGTTTTTCAATTTTACTTTTCGTTTTTCTATTTTAATCCAATTATATCTAACTGACGATTTGTAAAACAAGAATAAATATTTATTAACTCTCACAGAAAAAAAATTGTGCTAAACGTAAGTAAAATTGTGCATACTCCAGGTAAAATTTGGGTTGAAATAGGTTACAAGTAAAACATTGTGTTTCAAGCAGGTAAACTTTTGGGTCAACCTATCTATACCTGCATACAACCCAAATTATGCCTTCTTATGGTAAAACCTTTTTACTAGTCCACAACACAATTTTGTGTTTTGTATAAGAAAATTTATTAAAATAAAATTTTTAATATATAAATAAATTATTATTAGAAATATCTGTATTCACAGATCTTAATTTATTATTATACTTTCATTTTTAAATTGCGATAAATTTTAATTGCAGTAGGGGAACACACTTGACAAATTTTACTTACCTTTTTTTTTATTTTGAAGATTTGAACCTGTAACCTCTGGATCTATAGGCGTACGCTGTACTCGCTGGTCTACGCAGGGAATTATAATAATAAGCTTAAGTTATACTTATGCTTGGAGAATTAATTTTAAATTTAATAAATAAAATATATCGAGTTAACAAAAATGAAATAATTCAAAAATAATAAAATTTAATCAATGTTATTCTTACTGATAGTTAAAATTCTAATATTTTTGCGCTTATTCAAGTTTTTCTATATTTATAATTTTACAATATCAGATTATCACACTTCTTTAGATTTCTGTTTTATAACATTTAATTCTTTACATTAAAATTGTTTTAATTTTAAAATTTTAATATAAAGTTAACAAAACGTTAAGCAAACGTTAAAATATTACATTACGTAAACGATTAAAATAAAATTTAAATATTTACCGTAACAATTACCCTAACTTATAGTTTTAAACACGTGGGTTATAATTTTATTTTAAAAATTTAAACTTAATAATTATTAATAATTCTGTTTGCTGAAAGTTCAAAATTTAAGATTAAAGAATTTTTCTGTAATTAGAATTAAATGTTAAAAGAACAATCTAAAGAAGTGTGATAATCGTATTTAATTTATTTTAAAATTATTAACTTATAAAAAACTTAAGGTGGCCGATTTCTATGGGGATTATCTACTTAACCAGAATTTATGTAACCCCCACTGCATTTCAATAATACTATCGCCAAAGCTACGAAAATTTTACAGCTTGTTCCTCAAAGCTTCCCGTGTAACATATTGAAATATGAGACAATTATGTGTATTAGTTTTCGCGTAATCATGAGATTTCGCATACGCATGCGCAATACGCGTCATCGCCTTATTTATTGAATTATCAATGTAATAATTATCTTATACGCCTCATATTTCAATATGTTACACAGGAAGCCTTGAGCAACAACCTGTAAAATTTTCGTAGCTTTGGGGATAGTATTATTGAAATGCAATGGGGGTTACATAAATTTTAGTTAAGTAGATAATCCCCATAGAAATCGGCCACCTTAAGTAAAATTTAAAAACATTAAAATTTTAACCCTAATTAAAGAACAACATGCAAGTCATTTTATTTAGAAACAGTTTTAACCTTTTGTCACAAGAAAACCAGAAAATATGAAATAATGTCAAATACGGGGGGGGGGGGATCTAACAACGTGGTGTTTTTTAAAAAAGTTGAAAAATATAGTGAAATTATTGTAGAATTTAAAAAGTAAATACGATACAACGAAAAGTAATAAGATACTTTTGTAAATTATTCAATAATTTTACTATATTTTTCACCTTTTTTAAAAAACAACACGTTGTTTGACACCCCCCCCCCCCACGTATTTGAAATTTTCATATTTTCCAATATTTTCTGGTTCTATCTTGTGATAAAAGGTTCTAAATAAAATTTCTTGTATGATGTCTTTACTTACGGTTAAAATTTTAATGTTTTAACGTTTACTTAAGCTTTTGTTGAATTTATAATTTTACAGTAAATTAATACGATTATCACACTTCTTTAGATTAAATTTTTAACATTTAATTCTAATTGCAGTAAATTCTTTAATCTTAAAATGTTCGTTAATTTTAAGGAGAATAAATTATTAATAATAATTATTAAGTTTAAATTTTTAAAATAAAATTATTATCCACGTGTTAAAACTATAAATAACGGTAAATATTTAAATTATATTTTAATCGTTTGCATAATTACGGATTAAATGTATATAATCTAAAAATGAAAATTTTTTTCAAATTTTACTGCTTTAATAATAATTATTCAAGTAAAATTTTACGTTTACAATTCGCACAATCTTAAGAACACAATTATTGGGTGGAACTTAAACAACAATAGTTACCATATACAATACAATTTTCCAGGTACAAAAATTTGCATATTTCTAACAAGCCCAGTACCTATCAAGAATTCAATTTGGGATTAACAAGAACACAATTTCAAGAACACAATATTGTGCGAATTTAACATCAAGGATTTTTTTCTGTGCTGCAGAGTGGCATGAAGTGTAACGTAAGCGACTACGAATAAGTAATTGCGGGTTTTAATTCCCCAATCGCCTTTTGCATAAGACAATAGCTGGTCCAGAAATATACTTATTTATGAAACTAGGACTAAAGTGCTAGTGTTCGCCTTTGCTTGTTTTTCCCGACCTAAAGTCAATAAAAGGATTGACTCATACTTTACATATGAGATACAAACACAAAATTAATGTTATCCTAGAGAGATTATTTATAAAATAGTAATAACCTTTATAAAAAAAATTCAATACTTACAAAATTAACTGCTCCACCCGGCAATTATTTTCTGGTACCGAACCCGGATATTATTTCCGCACTTAGTTGCCAGATAAGCAGTTGAATGAAAATTTTACAAGATCCCCCCTATAAGAAAAATTTGCTTCTATGCACCCGGACAGTTGCTAGGAAATCGGTGCAAAAAAATGTTTTGACCTTCCCTAATTTTTTAATTACCTAATTAAGAAAATTCGATAAAAAAATAAGATCAAAGTTATACAGGAGGTAGGTACCCAATGATAGTATAGAACGATCCAGTTCAAACATGTGGTAGTAGTAGATTTTCAAAAAATTGAAAAATTCACTTGAACTTCAATACGACAAAATTTTATAACAATAAATTAATTAATTATAGTTACTAAATTGTAACTTGTATTATTTTATATTCAAGTTAAGGATAAATAAAAATATACATTCAATTTTAATTTTTATTTATCCTTAACTTGAATATAAAATAATACAAGTTACAATTTAGTAACTATAATTAAATATTCTTACGAGTTAATAATACACATAAATATAAATTAATTAACACACGTGCATTGAAGAATTTGGTCGGGAGTTGAAATCACTAGCCCGTGTTGATAACTGCACTAGCATCTCATATTCCACTAAACTGCATCATCTCTGACACAAACTGGAAGAAAAATTCAGAAATGAATATAATTCTGTTTAAGAGGTGGACTGAAATTTTTATATTTAAGCTTGAATTACACTAAAAACTAAATAAATTCAAAACCATTTCGTCGCTAATCAAGAAATTGACGAACTTAAATGGCGGCGTAATATAGACTTACGGAAAAAATACAATGCAAAATTATAACTTTTCGACCTAACCAAATCAAAAGATCTTTCGAATGAAGATAACTCATCGTGGAAGTTGTGTAGTTCAATGAGAAAAAAAAGGGAACAAATGTCCACAATAAGTTACAAAAATATTAAATATTATTATTCCAACCAAGAAAAAACTGAGATTTTTACAAATCTCTGTCTCCGTTACAGGAAGCTGCAAATACGAACGATGATAATATACTTCTTCTAATGTTAATATTATCCTTAAAAATATTCAAAAAATTATCAAGGATCGTAAAATCAAGAAATGTCCAGAAGGAGATGAATTTTTCACCACCGAAGTCTGAAACGGCTCCCTAAAAAAGAGATAATGTCACAATTATTGTGTTACATTATTAAGTCATATCTTGCGAAAAGTTTCTGCTGTCTTGGATGTTTGAAAACGGCTTTTTGAACGCAGCGCAGGTACATTTGAACGCGAGTAATTAAAATTATCCTTTATTTAATTAAAAATTAATTAATAATAAACGTCGACGTTGGCTACTGAATAAACAAAAATTTACCAATATAAAGTTACTTCATAATATATTTGTGCGGTGAACCTGAAGACTGGCGAAACAACTTACAAATCGGCATTGTAACATTTAGCTAGCCAAATATTGGGATCAATAATTTCATATATTATAAGAAAAAGTAGTTATATCGATTGAAAACTGAACAAAGTGTATAAAAAAAGGAGTAAGTGTCCACCCCTACTGATGTTCGCGTCAATTTCCGTTAAATAAGTTGTCAGCTTGAGTTTTCCTTTCTCCTTGCAGTTCACAATATTTACAATTTTCCTGCCCACACGTAACGGTTTATTTGCAATTATTTCTAAAAAATCTACGCTTTAGCTGTAGAGTGAAAAGAATCCTACTCAACCGCCGCAACCGCCTAGAGAGTACATGTTTTTTGTACGATTTTTCGATCAAAAAGTATTATTTTATGAAACTGTACTGTACAGGTGATATTTTCATGCCTTGTCATTTCAGATTATTAATGCTTTTCCAATGTTTATGTTTGTCCATATTATCAATAAAAAAGAAATAAACTTATTTATTTAATCCTGTTATTGAAACATGTTGTTTCTTAATTGGATACCCAACTAGAAACCTTCTTTTTTACTCACTGAAATTTGTTCTATGACAACGAGGGGCCAAAAATAATTTTCGCCCTCGTGGTTGAAAAATGCAGTCATCCATTCCTTTTTTATTGCTGAAAGTAGGAACAAAATTACAATGTACTCTAAAACATATCGCATCGTTAGCTTCATTTATAAATTTCTCCACATCTTTCTGATCAAACGACTTCGCCTTCTTAGGAAAATTTTCTATTGACGTTTCAATAGCAGGATTAAACAAAACGCTATACAGCACTCATGAAGATATGAATTCGCTCACTTACGAGCCTTTTAACTGGAACCGGTTCTGTCACCCAGTAAAGTATAACTTTCCGGTCTTGTTTCGTAAATAACTATATTGTTCAATAATAATTATTATATTCTACATAATATTCAATTCTATACTAATTTATCTCATTTAAGTCGGTTCTAGTTATATAAAAAATGCAGTGCAGTACAATAAAAAATGATTGTAATTATTCATTTATAAATTGCCTTTAGCGCACACAGTACCTACTTATGCACATAATAATTAATAGAAGGATTATTTTAATTAATTCTCAAAATTTCTTAAAGATTTGTTAGTATTAGCTAACTTTTGTTTAAAGCGGAAGTTAAGAAATCGTTTGCTTTAATAAAAAGTTAAAATCACAGACTATGGATTTGAAGAAATTGTAATTAGTATTACAAATTATTAAATTATTAAAATTATGATAATATAAAGTAGGTACTATTATTATATATTATAATAGGGATACGGTTTTTGCTATAAGGGCAACAGAATTACATTATCTAAACGCTTTGCGGCAAAGTAAAAATGAGATTTCAGTTCTAAATTAGACTAAAAACCTGACAAATGCAAATTAGAAGCGTATCTCGTAGCTGCACACTAGGTTTAGTGTAAAGTTGTTGGGATTGTTAGTTATCTTTTGATCCATCACAGCCGTTATCAACATTAATCACTTGTGACAATGGTGCCCAATGTGTTGTCCTACTGATATTTGCTCATAGTAGTTCTCTGCCGCTAACATACAACAGAACAATTAATTTTGAAGCATTAGCTACGTTCCATAAGTGCAAAATGAATTCCACTTGTTCTTCTCTTCGTCATGCATAAAATTCATTAGTAGTTACGTAATTTCACTCAAGTTATTTGCTCACAATTTGGCTTCCCACCACCACACATATTTCTCGTCGCTTTAAACCTCCACGCAATTTGATGTTTTAAAAGCTCAACCCTAAAGAATCTTAATAATGCTACAAATAAAATATAAAAGTTTTAAAAACAATGACAGTAATAAATCTTATTTGAAATGTTACATAAAATTTTAAAATAAGTTCCATAAAAGTGGTGTATGTGCACTTAAGGTACACGAAAATGACATTGAGTTATGGCCAACAAAAATCTCTGATATGTAAAGAATAATAACGAAATTTTTGCAATACCTTACATGAGAAATATTTATTTTAAAAGTTGTACTTCGCATTTTGTTTACTTCAAACGTTTTTTGGATTTGATTTATATTATAAGAAAGTTGGAAGCAAAACGTAACCTATTCTGAAGCTTAGTGAAATATTCTTTTCGAGTAGGTAAGTATTTACATAAAGAATGACATTTACGCAAACAAAAATGAAAACTTATTACATATTTAAAGTTCTAAAATTTTAATTAAGTAATTCCGTTGAGGGTTTGACATTTTCGGTTTGTGGACAGCGCAAGCTAAGTTATTAATAAGTTTTTGGTTTATATTTTTCAATCATGCTTCATAATAATTAACCATCGACTTTTTTGTGCAACCCCGCAGATAATAACATTAATTTCTGACAATTTTTTAATGAGATAAGTCATATTCAGGAACCTATTTTTTAAATACATTTCTGATGAGATCTTCTGACAAGATCGAAACATGTATTTTTCTGTGTTGGAATTTTAATTCAAGATACTTATAATTTATATAATATATAAATTCGTCCTGACATCCTACAGGATCTATAAATGTCGTTGCATCATCTCTATAGTATTGCAAATTGCATTATTGGACCAGAATAAACCTTTGATAGATCAGTTGAGTTGTCGAGTGATTACATTCAAGGCACGACTCGTTTGCTCGTATGATATTGCCTACCGCATTGTTATTGACCTAACCACCATCACACAAACACCGAAAATCACAATTTATAAATACAAATTACAAAATACACAACAATAATCGAAAACAAATACCGCACTAACAATTTATTTAAAATTAAAATATTTTTACTCGTTCATTCATTCATTCATATCAAAAGCAGCATAATGTTTCGCACAAGAACTTATTGATTTCCTATATTTACACTCATACAAATTTCAATATTCACTCAAGTTAGTAAACTTTCACGCTCAGTTTTAATATACTTTTATTAAAAGTGTTCACATAAGAGGTCACGCTCACCAGAAGGGATGTTTACATGAGCTCGTGTAAACTTTTAAAAATAATCAACCACAAAAAGTAAAAATAATCTAAATATTTTATTTTATTTTAGTTTTATTTAGTGATAAAAATATTTTCCATTTTAAGACCTTATTTTAAAAGTAATTTATCAGGTTGAAAATTATAATAACCACCCATAGGAAAAAAGTAAGTTTAAACTTACGACTAAATAAATTTTATAAGTGGTACTTTTTTATAAACATTTCAAAATTACTTTTTCAAAGGCGAGTTCTAGCTTTTATGAGTTATTTTCTTTACAAAAGATATCTAATATAAAATAATATTGTAAGAAACGCAGTCGATATTAATAACTACTATTGTTATTGGTCGATGTATGCAGATAATTTTCCTTTTAATACTTTACTAAAGCTTTGGAATTTAAATTCAATTCAAATGTACGTCATAAAGTACAGGTATATTTTAGAATTTTAGTTCTAAAAAGTATTTCGTTTTCCAAAATAAAAATATGGTTATTATGAAATTTCATTACATGAACCACGAATCATTACTGCAAAAGAAGTAAATTATTATTATGACTAATTTTTCAATGTATAATTTTAAAATTCCAGCGTAAACTATGACGTGGTTCGTATCCCACGTTTAGCTGTGGAAATCTTATTCTTATAAGAAGAATTCTTGTTTCCTCAGAGACAAAAAACTAAAAATATTGATTTCCAAATTTCATAGGCGTAAGTATAAAAAATTGAGCTAACAGAAGAATCCAAATAACAAAGTTTCCAGGAAAGACATAATCACTTTATGGAATAAATTTTGATAATAGACAGAAAAATCAATTTTCAGAAAATGTTCAGAAAAATATAACTATTAAGGCTCATTTAATTGGTATAGTTTACAATATATCGAGTTAAATTAAATAAATAAAACTTTCTGACAAAAGACGCACCCACGTCTGAAAGCGCAATAAAATTTATTTAATTCAATTCGATATAATATTTTAAAATATAGTACCAATTAATTTATTATTATCGCGAGTTAATAACCTAACAATCATAGTAAGATAAGTTTTCGTCCATTTCATAATAATTAATTTATTGCAACAAAAAAGTATGTCTAGTAATTTTTTGGGTTAGTCCAACATAGATAATTTTTCAAATAAACCTTTGATGCTACCGAAAATAAAAAAATTATAGCAATCGATCTAAAAATCCTAATATTGGAATGGGTATTTAACTACTTATTTATTATTATTATTATTATAAATGCACTGTAATGATAAATTAATAACATAATATTACAATAAAATATTACATTGCGTTTACGAATACACATGAATTGTTGTTCCCATAATTTGCTGATATTCTAATTTCAAACAAAGCCTCAAATAGTAATAAACGGAATTAACAATCACATTTGGTTATAAATAAACAATATTTTAGATGCAATTCAAAGGTTTCTACTCTATATTTTAGTGAATGTACAATGTAATTGTTTCCAGTTACCTTAAACTCCAACTGATGAGATAATAAAGTCCAACCGCGATGATTATGTAAAGGGGTGTTAGAATTATTACATATTCAAGTTACAAAATTTTTAACCGAATTATCATTATATCTATTAAAAGTTGTTGAGTTAATTTGAACGCAATAAAATCAGTGATATTATTTCGGAGCTATCAGTTGCGGTTACAACTTTCATCATGATTTTATTGTGTTCAAGTTAAAAAAATTTTAAATCAATTTTAAAAATTTCATGAGTTACAAACTTCTGTATTTTATGTAGTTTACCGTATAAAACGTTAAATTCGAGTCCTTATTCGCTTGGATTAGAAAATTCACTTCAAACTTCGTTTGAATTTTAATGCTGGACTAATAATTTGTTGACTATAGCTGTTAAAAAAGCGACGGTAAGGATAGTGGGTCAATAATAAAATTACAATCAAAATTCGTCAAAATATTTGTCGCTTTGAGTAGGAATACTATAATATTATTTAAAACAAATTTAATAATAAACAATGTTTTAAAAAATAATGTAATAACAAGACTACTGCTTATATCCTAAAATTTAATTTCTACAGTGAGTTGGCTTGGATGACATTTATTTTTACTAAATAACATGAATTCTTTATTTTCTTGCCGTTTAAAAGCCAATTAAAATGAGGCGATTGAGGCCTGCTCAAAAAATGCTCGCCAGTTACTATTTCTTCTACATATTATCCATGTTGCACTACAATACCTATAATTTATAGATATGCAAATGATAATAATAATTGTCGGAATATTTATCGATTTGTGTTAGTTCATTTATTTATTTATTATCTAATGATAATTTATTTGAGTAAATAATTTAGTAAACCATTACACCATCAGCTCTATATAAAAGTTATTTTTGATTCGTAATTATTCTAGAATAATTTCAATTTAAAATATTCTATTTTATTACAGATCAAATTATGCCAAAATAATTTTCATGCAAAAATAAATAATTACCGAAGGTAATGCAAAATACGTTGAAAAGTTAGCATAACATTATAATATTTTATTTTTCAAGTCGAAGAGCTAATAACAAGCTAAGGAGGATAAGCTAACGAAAACGTATGCCTTGTCAATTACATTTATTCCCTTTCTAAACTGTGATTGATTATTTCAAATGTTATTTTCTTGGCATTGTTTTTTAACAATGCAGGAAATGTATTCTTGCCTTTATAAAGTTAGAGGATATTTAAACGAAAAGGTTGATGTTTTTCTTTAGTGATTCATGAAAACTTGTATAGTATAAGTGGATGTATAACTGACCTACTTTTTTGTTGCAAAAAGAATTTTTTGCTGATAATATCCCAAGCGATTACAATGTTGTTGATACTTTTGACCAACTGACCCCAGTGTCTTCTGCAAGAAATATTTCCCGAATGCGTTTCACCATAATTTTTTCACTATACTCGTTAAATTTCCGATAACATTATTCATTTTATTCACTTAATTATGATAGTTTATTCGCAGACATAGAATTATCAAGACATTTTTAGCTTACTAAATAGTTAAAAATTTTAAAAGGTACATAATAATGACACATTATAGGAAATATTCAAAAATTTTAATCTGCTTCCATTTTTTGTAAATATAATAGGTATCTACATAATAAATTGAATGATTTTAAATTTAATTGGCGATAGATGCATATTAATGGTTTGCTGTTTGCAATTGCTTATATTTTGTATATTTTGCTATAAATTATACATAATTTGAGAGGCGGTCGGAGCTTAGCGGTCACGCGAGTTGACTATGAACGCTAAATACCCGGTTCGAATCCGAGTAAAGTAACAACTTTATTCTGGCCGTCTCTCCCTCGACAGGCAATGGCAAACCACCGGGGTGTAATCTGCCATGAGAAACCTTGTCTTAGGGTAAAAAAAGGACTTAGTACGAAACATATTATAAAGTACATAAATCGTCCCCAAATTAAAAGGTTCACCAAACCCTCTTTAGGGTAAAAGGACCGAGAAAGAAAATACATAATTTAGTAAATTAAAGATAAATAAATAGGATACATTTCAATACTTATAATATCATTAATGTATTATTTATCGCAGGAAAAGTAATAGTTCTTATAGGGTAAGGTAAGGTAATGTCGTGATATTTTAGTAAAACTGTTACTACTGGGCTTGAAATATAATTTTTTCTGTTTTTGAAATCAGGAGGTAATAATATTACAATTAAGCAACCTTTTTGTAAAAAATTAAGTAAATTGAACGAAACACAATTATTTTGTTGTAATTTTTGTTCCGGCAGAAATTTAAGGTAATGTCGTGATAGGACATCTAATGTCGTGATAGGGGTAAGGTAATCCCGTGATAGCAATAAAAAGTTGTAAAATCATAAACAATAATTTATACAATTAAAACCATTTGTAAGAAAGAGAATTTATTTACACTACACTACTTTTTTTTTCATTAAATTAATATGAAATATTGATATAAAAACAAATTAAAAAATAAAAACTAAAAGAAAACGTAAAAAAATTATTGCTTAGGAATATTTTGTTATACGATTTCACAAATATTACACATGTAAACATCTTCGATGTCTTCAAAGTCATTTTGACATGTAGTATGGTATGGAGTTAAACAAAATGAACATTACACCCAATTAGCACCAGTTTTTTTTTCTGCACATGAACAGAAAATTTTAAATTGCACTTTCCACAGGTCCAATTTTCTTCTCAGTTAAAACAGACGGTTTTAATGCTTCTACTCGAAAGGCATCACGATTGAATGGGTAGGCTCCTGCCTTTTGAAAGGCATTCGAATTCTATTTCCGGAGGAAGAGCGTATGGGCGTCTTAATTTTGACAACTTAGCGTGTTCAATATCTTCATTTCTTACAAGAAAGTTTTTCAGCGTCGACCAAGGTAGCCCAGTTTTTTTAGCTACTCGATATAAATTAAAATTATCACTCCATACTAGTTGTGCTGCTTGCAGAAGACTGTCATGATCGTATTGCCGTTCTGTACCTTTCTGGACTACCCTTTTCTTAGGATTCATATTTTTTCAAAATTAAAACACGAACTAGAAGTAAGAATCAGCAAATTACCATTGCTTACTGGGTGCTATCACCTTCATTTAAATATGGATAGGTAATGTCGTGATAAAAATAAACAGTAATTTAAGCACCGAAATTTTAAAAATATGATTTTTCACAGTTCAAAGTAGCTTAATATAACATAAAATTGTACTGCTTTAACAAATTAAAGGTAATAAAAATTATTTTTGCAATAATTAATTAAACAGGTGTAATAAATTAGATTAAACCTAAGAATTATGCTACTTTATCTAAGGCATTCAAGCCTAAGGCATTGAAAATTCTAGAAAATTTTCAGAATACGAAAAAATCTACGAAACATAAGCTTTAAAATGCAATCTTAAAAATTAATTTTAGTTTAAAATTACCTTAATTACAGCTAAAAGTAACACAAACAAAGATTACATAGAAAAATATTATTCACTAACATGTATCATTTGCTTACTTTCCTTATACTGACCTTCGAAGTTCGAACCTACCCTTAAGAATCTTACATCTAGTTAGGTAATAAAGAATGGTATCTTTAGGACTCCTCGATGTTCAAAATCTGTTGATAGGCAATGAAGCTACGAGTATTTTAAAAACTATCACGACATTGCCTATGTCACGGAATTACCTTACCTTACCCTACTTCCACAAGGGAATTTAATCAAAGTCGAACTTCATTCAATAAACAAAATTTGATTTTGGTAAAACAAAAGTTTTAAGAAACAATCAAAATTCAATAATTTTGCTTTTAAATGGTTGAATGGTAATTCAAGAGTTTGAATTGTTTTCAACACAAGGAACTAATTACTCGGGATCTCCGCGATAGTTCAGCATCTTAAAAATATCCCTCTAGGCTCACGAAACTCACCAACCGAAATCTTAGAAAATCGGGATTTCTGAAACAGTTCAATTTATTAAAAATATACCCCTAAGCCAACAATAACCTAAATCGCGATATTTAAACCAACACAACTCCTCAATCGTTATATTAGCCTAATGATCACTGTAACAGCGCATAGTAGCTGCACTTCTTTGCCATGCCCCGTAACAGAGAGTAACCATAAGAACACGTACCGTAAACAGAATTCTGCAACAAGGTCGAAATTTTCTTTAAATTGTAAACTTTAAAATCGATTTTTGTCTGAATTAATGGTTAGACATTCGCCAATATCTAAGACACTTTATTTTAATGTTATCTATCAATTTCCGTTGCGTTTTCTTTAATAAATATAATATATTTTGAACCCGGTTAGCGTCCTACTACGAAAATCTCATTCAGTTGCTACGTGTAACCAATATGAACGAATGATAATTTTAAAAATAATATTGTAAAATATAAAATCATATTACCGTTAATAAATTGATTTCATATTCTTTAAGCAAATGAAATTGTGCTATTTTAGTCACGGAAATCAATCAAATAAGCTATAATCTAATAACCTTCTCATAATACTGGGTAAACAATTCTAATATAGTTATAATAATCCTCAATTTGTTCATCTCAATAATTAACCATTCCCAATACAATTCCAACATTTATATAATATGGAATTGTATAATGAAATATAATATAGAATATATAATTCCAACAGCAAGCAACGAAAGGTATCGTGAATATTGAATTTTAGCTGCTCTTTCAAAACATGTCGCGTGTAAAATAACCTAAAATTTATCAAATTAGATATTTGAGTAATTTTAAGTTGTAGATTTGGATTCAATTTACTTACTTATAATTTTAAGTAATTGTAAGTTTTACACCACTACAGTTAAATAGTTTGTTAATATATTTTTGCAATAAAATCAAATTACAGCGTCGACAGATTGTTCATATTAATTTTCTTTATTCTCTAACGTACAATGGCTAAGTAACCACATCGGAAAAAAAGACAACCATCTGTTTTCTAAAGGAAAGTTTCCGTCATTTTTAACATCCAAAAGAGGTGGGTTGGTGGTACTTCTCTTGCCTGGAGGTTATTTTTAAGAAAACGACTTGTGCCGAACCTAGGGTCACCAATTTATAATTTGCACGTCATTAAAACATGATAACAATTTAAGGTCTGAGATAGATTGGGAGCATCATACACGAGTATCATTTCATTACAACAATATAATAAGTATATTTAATCACATTAATTGTTATTAATTTTTACAATAGCAAGTAAATTAATTTTGGTGTAAAAATAAATATAAAAATACCATAACTGCAATACATATAACTTGGAAACTGGTTTTAGCTTTTATTTATTAGCTATGCGGTTTTCTTTTATTTTCTTATAACTTTCCCACTATCAGGATATATCACATATTATAATTTTCTTGAAAATAATGTACGAACTTTGTGTACCTTACTTTGGATTTACATTTTCTTACTTAATTTAAATATATTAAAGCAATTCTTGTTTAATGTAATTTGTTTACTAAGAAACATATATAAAAGTTAATACAATTTAGAATACATTAACAAATAATATATTACTGTTAATATATTTTTAATAATCGGAAAGCTTTACTTTAAGAACGTCTGCATCTTTATTCGTAAATTTGAGTAATATTGCTTTTTATGCAGCCAGGCAAAAGTAAAAGTAATAATTTACCAATAAATTATTTTTGATATTATATCCATATTTTAAAATGTTTTACTCGATCACAAATTATTTTTAAATAACTTGAACTTTAAGAAAAAATGTCAAAATATTATATCAGATAAATATTTTAACAAGATTCAATACAGTAATTTTCGGGAAATTTTAAAAATGTAACCAGATATATTTAAATATTGATATTTATTTAGAGTTAGGTTAATTTTTTCCTAATTTTTAACTAAAACTGTTATAAAAAAAAATGCTGCACTAAAGAAGTAAAACTAGGATTATACAGATCAAATTTTCCCAACTCAAAACTTTTATGACAATAACCACCTAACCTTAAATTTTCTATACATAGGTAAGGCTAAAAACTTACAATAAAATAAATTATTGGAAAATACTTCAATTTTATTGAAATTATTCACAAAGTTTTAACGACAACTTCAAATTTAAATATTTTTTAAGCTTCGGAAGGATAACTAGAATGCGCATAATACCACTACAGTGTGGTTTATATAGTTAATAATTTACACATGATAATCTTAAATTTGATACTGAAATTTATTTTATTTTCGTAAAATATGTAAATTCAAACTAGCTAGTGCTTCTCGTATGTTATACATTTTACAATATTATACTTGTCAGTACTACCAAAATATAAAAATATATAATTATAATATGTAAATAATATTGATCGTGTAGGTATTGTTCTGATTGTTAATTTTATCTTAGAGAAATTGTTTAATATTATAAGCTATTGTTAACATAAAGCAATCTATTTAAAGGCAAGCAATAAATTGTGAACAAAGTTGCTTAATTATGTGCAAAACGCGTCCACGTTTTGCACCATATGGCACTGAGAAGTTTTGATTTCAATGTCCAAGTTACGTGACCGTAAAAATTTTCAAGTTATTTTTGACATATAACTAGACTTGCCAAAATACTTTAAAAAATTAATTAATTAAAAAAATATTGAATAGAAACGATAATTTATATTGTACATGTATATAAAATGTTAATGACTGATTAAAATATCAAACCAAACTATTAGTTACATTATCTTATTTTAACTTATTTTCCTCCACAACTTTTGTGTCGATTGAAAGTTTAGTCGATTGAAATTTTTGTCTATTGAAATTCCATTACGCCAACAATGGCTAACGAAAATCTTATCCGAGACAAAACTATTCAAATCTTAATTTGCCCTTATGGTTTTGGGTCTTCATAAAATTACTTTGAACCTTGTGTTTTAGATACTACTTACGATTTCTGCTTATAATGTCCTCACCCAATGTCGTATTATTGAGCAGCGAGGAAACCATGATAAATAAAAAGCTAATCCCCTGCTCAAAAACTCAGATAAATTACTGGAAAGGTATATTCACAGATTAGTAAATAATTATAGAAATTTTAATGGTTAAAGAAATTCTGTAGAGTAGAAAAAATACACATTAAAATAATGTAAGGGTGGTATGTGGAGGCAACTTGGTAGTGGTAGTTTACTTACAAGCAGGATCGAACGGAATGAGTTAGTGGTCTTACGAGTGTTAAGAATAACAGGTAAATAAGTGACGATCTAATGGGGAGCTTTAACGAATAGGTTGACCGTACGATGACCGGCAGCTTAACGAGTAATTAACAGAACATATTAACGGTTTTGTCTTTTATTAATTCGAGTAACGATTTAAATCATATGGGTGAACGGTGCCCCATATGGGTTTTACATTTGCATTGCAACGATTATTTGTGACGAAGTATGCAGAGCGTGTAAATAAATATTTTTAGTACATTCATCAGTTTATCATTTCTCAACCAACTCTATATTATATCGTATGCGAAAAAAATGTTTATTTCATACAAATTAGATTATTACGACTTTATGTATTCTTCTTTTAGAAAACTAAAATTTTTAATAGCATGTACCGAAGACGATATATTATTATGTTTCATGCTATGAACTGTGTATACAGTTTATCATTACTGCATTTGCAATAATATAGCAATAACCAAAATAAGTTAGTTTAATTGGAACTAACATTCAGGAAGAAACCCAAGGGTTTCTTATAATAACAGTTTATAAATTTTAATTATAAATTGTTCAATATAAAATGGATCCACTAAACTTTAGGTATATAATTAAATTTTCAAAGTTTTGTATTCGTATTATAATATTACAGTTAAGTCAAAGTAAATACACATCAAATGCATGTACATTATAAAAATTATTTCATATTTTAATAATCATTAGTATATTTTATTTGATTATGTTTCTTTTAAACTAATTTTACGAGTAATGTTAGTACAAACTTATGCAATTTTTTAGATAGTTATTCGGTAAATGTAAATCACTCATTAAAAGTTGTAATAAACCTGAAGTAGTGTTAATAATGCTAGATTTAAGTAGTCGTCACGAACACCGCTAAAAAGTCCTTAAAATATATCAGAAAAGTTACTTAAAATTAGAATGATTAGAATATGAGATTTATACAAAGTGTTTTAATACTTTATTTATTTTATAAAATTAAAAATTAAACTCTAGCAGAATAGCACAAAAGAAAATTTAAGCACCAAAGTAGGTGACATTTTACTCCTTTCTTTTCAACTTTTCACTCTCTTTTTAGAATTATTTACCTTTAGAGTTAAAATTGGGTACAAATTTTTTTATCAGAATAAATTTTAACTGATATTTTTTATAAAGCCTGCTCAAGCCATTTCATAATTTGTATTATTTTTATTATTAAATTTCAAAATTATTGTTTTATAGTTTGAAAGCACAAAAATTAAAAATATTATTTAAATGTTCATATTAAATTTAATGATTTTATTATTATTTGTATATTTAAAAATACTTCTCAAACTATTAAAATAATCGAAAATTGACTTCAAATATATTAAAATTAAATAATTACAAAATTATGTTCTATGGGTTGTAAATTTATTATGTATAAGAATCACAATATTGTGGGTATGCTAAAAATTATATATGCAAATTTAAATGAATCTGTATAAAAATGGAATATACGTTTATTTAGGTAAACCTACATCGTAAAATTCAATTTGAAATACCTACATACAAAGTTCATTATATGAAAAAATGTGCTTTTCTGTGATACGGTGAATTTTTTTAATAAATATTCTTCTTAAATTTTACAATTATAGCTAAAGTTTAAACATTTTTTTGAGGAAAAAATAAAAAAAAAAGTTTTTATATCAAACATAAAACATGGCCCAGCCGGCGGCTTCATGTACTTAGTATGTTAATTAATTTCATAATAATCAGGGGTATTCATTCAGTGCTAACTATAATATCTTCGAAAGCGAAAAATACTTTTATATTTCGCGAAATATAAATATCTATGCACAATATTCTAATACTACTTATTCATCAGGGATGGCCAAAATTTTATGATTTGCAGACGATTATATAGGTGAAATTGATGACAAAGTTGAGTTAGATATTGAGTCTGATTTATGTTTGCCTTTATTCTTGATTAAAGAATTTAAGCTTGTTACCCAATTTTTCAAATATTAACGTTTGTTATTAAATAAAACAACTTCCTTGGTTACTATTAGCTTTATTATACTTCCTGGCGCCTATTATTGTTAATTGTTTAGAGATTACTTGACAGACATATACCTGAATAAATAATTAAGGAGTTCCCGCCAGCTAAAATTGAAAAAAAGCCTAAGCATTATAGAGATTGAGAATTGTTGTCGCTATGGAGGGGCAAAATTTGCGGTTATCTATACCCGGGCGGATCTACATATAAGCTAACAAAGCAGAAGCTTCGGGCACTGCTATAATATGGGTCCCATGCAGTTCAAGCAGAACTTCAATGTCGCTCATTTGTAATATAACTAAGTATTTAACACGTGTATGTACCTATAATACATATTATACAAATCTACCACTGTTAAATAAATTAATTTGAAAAAAATAGAAGAAAAAAAAAAAAACAAGTAGTATTATAATAAAAAATTCTGAAACAGTAACTAAATAATTATTGAAACTACCTATATTTCTAGATATCTGAAGTTACTCCAATAGAATATTGATCCGATGCTAATACACAATTATTGATACTAATAATCATTTTGGGGTCGCAAGAAGTTTTATACTACTTCGTTCTATAACATTTTTTGTATTCTATGTGAAAGTATTTAAGTTTCATAGTATTGAGTAATACTAGAATCCATTACTTGTAGTATTTTTTGAACAATTTACTTAATAACTATCACTGCTATTATTGATAGCCCCTAAATGACCATTTATTAATCAAATTAAAAACGAATTAAGGCAACTTGACACGATTTTAAATGTAGTCTTTTTTAACAAATTATTTATACTACATTATATTGATTGGTTTGATATTATACTCGTGTATAGTTTAATTTGGTTTTCAATTAACTAAAGTAAAAATTGTAATTCAAAAATAAATAATAAATGAACATTAAAAATAACTCAGGAAGTTCAATTTTCAGTGTTAAAACAAGTGGTTCACCTAATTTTATAATAAAAATTGCACCGAACGGAGGTTTTCTCAAATATAGCAATTTGCATAATTTCCTAATTGCAGCTTACAAGCGTCAAGAACTTTTAACAAATTTAATTTTAACTTATTTCAAACTATGAAGCTCCAACGTGATTAAGAGCAAACTTGTATAAGGGAAAAACCCTTAATAACCATCC
This sequence comes from Rhagonycha lutea, assembly GCA_958510855.1. NCBI lineage: Eukaryota > Metazoa > Arthropoda > Insecta > Coleoptera > Cantharidae > Rhagonycha > Rhagonycha lutea. Next base: position 10,789,444 of record OY294040.1, on the reverse strand, counting down.
AAACAATTTACAAATTAAACATTAAAATGTTATAAAAGTATTGTATTGCTGCTTTAAAACATTTATTCAGGTAGGGATTTATTTATTGCATAATTTGATATTATTTATTGATTTCAAGTTGAACGACTGAAGAATTTAAAAAGTTTATGGTTTCAGTTACTAAATGTATTATTATTTATAAAGCCCTCAGTTTGTTACTATGCTTATAGTCATATAAGGCTTCTACAATAGAAAATATACCGGATTTAAAATTAAATTAGGTGGTTTTCGAGCACTTCTAATCTGTCAGGCCACTAACTTGAAAATTACAGAGGAAAAGAATAAGCATTTCATTATTTGTTATTTCAAAGCAAAATTTGACATTTCAATATATTCTAATAATTTAACAATGCAAAATAAAAGGTACAAAAGAGAAAATAACAATTCTCAAATTCTAATGAAAGTCTACTTTCATCCAATCTTTTTCTTCTTTCTTGGCAAATTTTTGCATATGAAATTGTTTAAAAATGTACTTTGAGTATTAGTAATTTATAATGTAAAAGATCAAAAAATCTGCATAATACCTTTAAGTACCGTACATAAACAAGGTAAGCATGCTTGTCACGTCAATCTAAATTGAAATAAAACGAAGTTCTCTCGTGTGATAGCGGTGTAATCACTGGCAGTTCCAATTGTGACAATGAGCGAAGTGCTTGACAGATAAGCGGTGATGTCTGTTGGAATTTATGTCTTCTCTCACGAACTACGCTCACAACGGAGACAAAATGACAATGTAGTTTGGTTTAGCTCTCTGCAGATATAATAATTATGCGGGATTTACACTTTATACCTCTCTTTACACTTGCTATCCTACGTATGCTTAGGAATATAACTTCATAAATAGTTTCTGGTTGGAATATCAAACATATTGGGTAGGGTTAAACTTCATTAAGGTCTTTCCATATTAAATTTTGTTAAGCGTTATTAATTATAATCCAATGTATGTATAATAAATTTCAAGACAGCCCAATTTCTCATTACCATTGTAATTTCAAACGAGTTTCACATACTAAAACCTTTATAATAAATTTAAGAAAATTGAATCGTGACTAGACGATAACACGAAAATTGTTTTTATAAATTTTAAAATTACTGCTTTCCAGATTGTCCACATTAAAAGCTACCATATCATGTAATACTATTAGGGTAATTAAAGTAAAACAACAAGAAATGTCGAAACTGATAAGCTTCCTCAGCAAAACATTCACCCTATAGGGTTCATAAATCAGAATAAGTCTAATATTTATGCGCTCGTGTCATGCAAGTCATATTCGTCATCTGTTATGATTCACTACAGAGGTCCCTTCTTTTGAGGGGCTATCAAAACTAATACAATAAAGCCATGTATATAGAATAGAATAAATAAGTGACCAAATTACTTAAAGCAAAAGGAATATGCTTATTTTTCATAAAATATTGCAGAAAAATCATTAGCAAATGCGTTTTAAAAAGTCTCTTGTACATTTCTTTTCCAAAAATCGTCATAGAAACAACACTTCCCTGCGTATCTACGCGCAGGGAAATTGAATTATAATGACTAGTCCGGTAATGTCAGTAATTGATTTTTTCAATATGTTTTGACAAATTGACAAACTTGATTTTTGTTAATTTTAAAAATGTGCTTCAAGTTTTGACACATTGACAAACTTGATTTTTGCTCATTTTAAAAATGTTGTTCAATTAGTGTTTTAAAATTTCGATTTTTTACGATTTTCGGAAAAATTTAATACAAAATACGTCAGGAAAATATCTCACTTTACTCGGAGCTCTAAAATACTCGGCACGAAGTGCCTCGTATTTCAACATTGCTCCTCGTCAGTAATATATCATTTTCCTGACTTTCATGTAAATAACTATTAATTGAAATTTTAATGTCAAAGCAATGTTTTTAATTAACCAGAAATAAATGATAATTTAAAAAATTAAAAGATATTTTGTGCGTTCGACAGACCACGAGCTCTTTATTGTCACGAATAAACTTCTGGAAAAACTCTATTGACTAATTGAGACCGTACACTACGAAGTTGTACTTTTACTGCGTTATCATGTAATTTGATAATAATTACGTAACTTTTTATTGAATGATAGTTAAATCACTTGCTTTTTAAAGTCAAATTTCAGTTGTGTTGCACGCCAGTGTTAGAATAATGAAATAGGTGTCCTATTTGGTAAATATAATCTGTTTCCTAGACCACCAAGGGTAGTGGTACATGGGAGGTAAGATACTCATTGATCATTTTTTAAGGTTAGGTCATCATTACGGGATATAGCGAAATATTTGCAATTACTTAAAATTAACTTTTCCTAATAGGTATTCCTAAGGTAATCCTAATAATCCTAATAGGTTATGGGCCCAGATCAGGCATAGTAAGTTGAAGAATACGACGACGCCAAGAAGAATGACATGCGCACCCAAAACGCCATGTTTGTGAAAAATTCCGACAGATGGCGGAATAAAAAGAAGAAACGGTGGAAGAGGCAACACCGAAACCAGAAAGCGCAGGAAAAAGTCAAACACGTTACATGTTGCGGAAAGTGCGGAGAATCGGAACGAATTAGTTTTATCGAAAAGTGCTAAATCACAACGCAAATCCAACGCTCTGGAAATCATTCACACCAATGTATGTGGACCGATGGGAGTGGAATCGCATGGAAGATCACCTGACAGACAGACCCAGAAGACCAAGAACAGGTTCCATGGGAAGAAGTCGAAAGATCTACAACACAAATCAACAAGCAGGGAATCATATCGAAGAAGAAATGGATGAGGCGTTTGCAAGAAGGAAATAAAATGTGTTTTCCGAAGAAATCTCTTTATGGTGCAATATCAACCAACTCCGATCCATATCTGCATCGTGTCGGTGGAGGGGAAGTGGTCACACTTATATTAGTATATGTAGTCGACGACATGATATCCAAGCTGAAGAAGAGAAGAAAGTTACCAAGAAGTTCGAAATCAAGGACATGGGTATCGCCAGCTCTTGCTTGGGAATCGTGTAGAGACCTGACAAAGAAGGACTAAAAGGGCACGTTGATGTCGATTAGGGAAATTGTAACATCGACCGACGTTCAAACACCGGATATTCATTTATATCGTGCAATGGTCCCATTCCCTGGGAATCAAAGAAGCAAAGAACGGTGGCTCTCTCGTCAACAGAAGCTGAATATATGAGCATGGTGGAAATTGCCAAAGAAGCCATTTATTAACAGGAATTTGTCAAGGAACTTGAAGTCGATAGAAACATATCAAGTGTGTACAGATGTTGGGTCTCGGAATTTCGGTTAAGGTATGATTCGTTGTGTATCGAGGGGAAGTGTTAGAACTCCTTGATACGGCACTGAACAAAGTGTGCCCTGTATGTTTATCGAACACAATGATATCATACAGAGTTACTCAAAAGGTAGAAGTTCTACCAACCTAGCAACTTTAGGAAGAACGGCTTATACTATATAAGCGAAGTACGTTCGACCATTGTCGTGGTTGCGGTGTGCGTGGTGTTGTTGTGTGTTAGTTGTTGTTGTATTATCGTGAATAAAAACCTACTGCGCATATCTTGATCTAATATATTTCATCATATATTTTTTCTTTCTATCTGCCAAAATTCTCTTTGGCTACCTGCCACCTCACCTGTCAATCATTTCTAAATTTGAAAATGTTTCTTTGGATTACAAAACTAATTAACAAAGCACCTAAGTTGTCGATAACAGAAATAAAAGCATTTGTTATATAATATTTTTCGGATTGCTTTAATACAATGCAAGGTAAGAAAACCCATCACAATACATCAAGCTACAGCTAGAAACTGTGTTTCCGAGGCAAAGGAGCTTTTTTTTGTTTACTTCGCAGGTGACAGAGAGCTGGCCCATCGCCCCGACCCTCAATCTGGAGGTCCAGAGAGATGGCTCCTTTATCTGGAGTCGAACCAGGTATTTAGCGTTCATAGTGAACTCGCTTGACGACTATGCTATGACCGTCTCTTTTTGTGTAAAAAAATGCATTTGTTCCAATCTGTAACAATTTGTCTATTAACATGTAATATATGGTTTGAACAATTTATTTCAGATTACACTACGTAATTCTCACAAATTTTGATCTTGTAAAATCTTATGTAAGAATTATTCTTTCGATTAGAAAAAATTGCGTTAAAATCAGTGCATCCTTAATGAAGTTAAGTTAGCAATAAGGCTCCACATTGTGGTACAGCTGATGATTAGTAACTAAAAACTTGATCTAAAAAATTATCCAAAAAAGCATCCAAACAAACAAACAGATCGCACCCTAAACGTATTAACACGTTGCCTGCCACGCTTAAAAATAAACCAGTGTTTTTAATGTTAGTGTGCATTAAATTTAATGCACGTGGCTGCTAAAGTATTAATAAAATTATTAATGGTAATAGCACTATAAAATCAATGATTTTAACTGTCTTACTTTTTGAAAAATGTATTGAAAATTATATGAAAGAATTAGTAATAGGAGCACGTCGTAAATAAATATTAGCTATTGGTTTTGGGTAACCACCAAATCTACAGCTTATATGCTCATATATCAACAAAAGATAATATTTGATAAAATTTGCTGATTAATACGAAAATCGAGTAAACCCTAGCTTCATCGTAATTGATTCTCTCATTATCCTATTAATACTAGTAGGTACTCTCAATTTATAGTAATATAATTCTACACCCATTCACAATTTATTTCTTATTAAAAATGAGGCTTTGCGTAGGCAAGCCGCTAATTTTAACCAGTCAATAATGTATTATAATTCATTATTAACCCTTATTCAAAACTTTACTGGTTTATAATATTAATATAATTATTATTATAATATGTTAACAACGCACACAAGTCGACCTTGAGGAATAAAACTATTAATATTAATTTGAGGGGTTGTTAAATATCATACACTTTTCGTGTATATTATGTACCTTTCGAAGTGTACTTACTTGTTGATATTTGGGTAATCATTTTCTGCTTAGGGTTTTTGGCGAGGAGTGAGCTTTTCTCTGAATTTCTTTTAGACTTTATAATTTTTTTTTGAATTTTTGGAACACCATGTTTCAAAGTAAAACAATAATCTACGGTGTTTGGTTGTTTTTTTGTTTACATTAAACTATTGAAATAAAATAACGTAATTGTAAATTATGAAGTTTTGACAATATTGTTTTTTGAACTAACAATAAGTAGAGGACTATTTCACTTATGTGATTTGGTGGTAAGTCTGGTTAATGCCATTTTGGTGCAGTCAAGTACATCTTCGAAGAAAAATTCTTTCCAAACTATGTTTGACTGTTATAATATAAAAAACTGCCATTTTCATTATGGCTCCTCTATTTTTCATATTTTAGAAATTGGGATCGCTAAACGATGCACACTGTTACCCCATTTGAGATAACAATAATGTTTATGTAAGAAAGGACGAGTTTTTGTAAATTGAATTGTTAAGACTGGTTGACGTGTGACACGTTAGAAAGTAAATTTTGCTGGTCAAGCAAGCAGTTTGGGGTTGATCTTGTAGTAAATTATTAAGCATTTTTGAGTGTTGCGATGTTCTATGCTGTTATCAATATTTACATATTGATCTTCGTTTACCATATTAATGTTTTGTATGAGTTACTGTATTTCGTGTTTGTATTTGTTCTGCTGTGATGCGGTATTATTTGATGTATTGTATTATGAGTTTTGAATTACATGTATTGATGTGTATTTATCTAAATATAACATACGAGAATTTTCGTTGTATATTAGGATGTCTAAAAATAAAAGAACAAAAAAATGAACCAGAAACACAATTTTATGTATTGATTCGTTTCTAATTACTATTATTGATACTTTTTCCAATAAAACCGAATTTCAGTCACATGAAAAGTCTTACGATACTTTTTGTATCGAAATTGGTGAACTACGACATTACTAAAGCAGCATCCTGACTGACAAATCGAGCCGAGCTGATCCTCCGTGAACAAGGGGATTCCTTTAATTTGTGGTAGTTGGGTGTGCTGGGCTCTGGTTTGAAGGTTTTTATTTATACCGCATAAATTTATTTATGCCGTGGTATGGATTCCACGTTGAAAACTATATCTTCAACTCTTTTAGCGATGAATAATAATAATTATTATGCCAAATCAAAATGTCGGTACATCAAAAGAATCTTCTTGGTAGCAGAAATTCAGCTCAGCTCGAAGATCTCATCACATCTTCCTCGAATTATACTTTTGCAATACGTACCAAACATTCGGACTAAATTGGAATAAATGAAGTCCAAATTTGAAATTGATATTGCAATAAATACATATTATAAACGAAGTTTTAAAAGTGTTGTTAATTTTTAAATGTGTTTTAATTAAGCACTCAAATCAGATTTAGTAATAATTCAAAAATATTTAATATTTCCATATTATGTAATAATGAAAACATTTTATTGTGCATATTATGGCAGGATAGAATTTTAAATAATTATTTCCAATAACGAAACAAGTAAGCTTTATTCATGTTATCACGAACATTAAAATAGTTGAAACAATGCAATAGCTTCACATAAAAACAATCCAACTAACATTATTTGATATCCAAAATTATTATTGAATAAAAATTTTCTGACCATATCGATGAGTGATGAACGAACCGAATGGCTCTCTGCAATGTTTCAGCTAGTTACAGAATTTGTATTTAATTGATTTTAGGTCAAAATATTTGTTATAGGTCGAGCATTATAATAAAAGAGGTTCTTAAATGTAGTACGCCGGCCCTGACAATAATCTCTTTAAAAAGACTTACCTCAATGACTGTAATCGAATTCAAGTGTGAAGTGACGATTATGATTTCACTAATGCAATAAGTCAGACTCACCTGAAAGCAAAAAAAATGTATTTTAATTTATTAACATAATTTTGTAACGAATTATTATAACTATGAAATTTGCTTTCTTAACAAAGACTTTTCAGAAATAGCCGTGTTTATTGTTTTAATTTAAATATTAATTTAAATCTTTTATTTAATTAAATTAATTTTAATATAATTTAAACGGATGAAATTGTATTAAGTTTAATTTTTATTCTTACTATTTATTTAGTTATTATTTGTTCTTTTTCTGTTTTAATTAATTATTGTTTCTAATTAAATTTATAAATCAAAGCTTTCAAAGTATAATTAATATTTCAATTATCAATTAATATTTCAATTATCAATTATTATTGTAGATAACAATGTCCAAATATTCCACGTAACTGTGCGTTTTGTTTTAAATCATCGACAAATTTAGTTGTATGGGTACACACAATTTTAAGATTTTAAGGGAGACTTAATTTTTGTTTGTATATTCCGAGTTTCTCGGTAATGAAATTTTTTAAATTGTATGAAAAATTAAGTCACTTTATTTTATTTAATGAAAAGATTTCATGAATCTATTTAATAAATAATATAATGCATCAAAAAATGTTGATTCTGAATTTCTTTCATGCAATAGAAAAATAGTTGCAGCCTTTCGTGTTCCATAGTTCATAATGCGCTTTTTCTTGAGCAAATAGGAAAACATGTCACAAGATTACAAATAATGCAAGCAGTAATAACTTATTATAAAATTCCATATTATGTTTTATCCATAATATGTTATTATGTTATATAACCAATACAGGAAGAGATACTTTAAGCAAATTTGAAAAGCTTCAAATAATTAAGTTACACAGTAGACCTCAAATAGATAGACTTTTATATCTGTTCAGCTTTCTCGCTGTGCTTACTCATTTGAATATATCACATTTACTTTTAACTAGTGAGCTAGTAGAACAAATAAATTTATTGCTCTAAATACTACATTGGCCTATTAAGTAAATTATATAATCTGATACATTAAAATGAAAGAGTAATGAGAGTTACGTGCAGCAATACTAACTTGCAGGGAGAGTTTTAAAGAAATAATAACCATTTTATTGATCAAACTCTTTACCGACAGCCGCATTTTCCGTTCCAATTACGGTTAACACATATCGGGTATAAAATTAAATAAACCAGTAAAGTACAAGAATTTATTCGATTACATAGGTAAGTCTTTTAAACTTTCGACGTCGCAATTGCAACTTTCATCAGCTGTTGGCAAATTACACGAAACCTTCAATTATATTAACTTTACTAACACTTTAACAAATCATGTTATCTTTATAGTTCTTATATTATTTGTATAAAATTCAAAGTAAACAAATATTTTCGTTTTACTCTCACAAGTAAATTAATGTACTATTGAGATGTGAGTCTTTTAATTGTTTCTATAACTGCTTATTTGTAGGCTCAAAGTATCCCTAGTGTAAATGTTCCTCTATCAAATCCATCATTCAATCCAGATGATTCATTCAAGATCGTCGATTGCTTCTTAGGGTTACCGTTTTTCTTTAATACAGCCATATTGGATTGGTGAAAAGTTTACTTTGGTCACAAAGTTATATCAATTTTTCTATGTCATGTCTAAACGATATGAGCTAAAGGCGACCTCTTGTAGCATATTCGGAAACTAAAATTATTGCAGCTGTGTGTGCTATACTTAAGATGGCATAATTTAATATGGTATGGTATCCTTTAGAATTTAAGTGCTTTTAGCTCTTCAGACTGAAATAAGTGACATAATATTAAAAATAAACAAGAAGAAAGTAAAATATTGCAATACGAGCTTTAATAAACAAAGCGTATATGCTAACGAAAATCTATAATAGAACGTACATCAACATGTCAAACTGTTCCGCACTCAATAAATATGCGTGATGCATTGTTGCCCTGATTATATGCTATATAGTATTGGTAGCAAGTCTGCAAACAACACACTTTACTGCTGAAACATATTTTTTGTAATTTACTGCCTATTTAAAGTCTGTAACGGTATTGCTGTACTTTTTTTCAAAGTGTTATAATTGCAATTACGTTTTCGATTAAATTTGAACATCTGTGTTCAATTCAATTTAATTTCAGTGGATGTATTTTAATTCGGTTAAACTTACCTAATTCATATTTTATACAGCAAACTCAAAATGTATTTAAAATAATTTGGTTTTATTTATCTGTCATTAGTATCCACTTCAAAACTTTAATTTCCCCACTTTTAAATATATCATACATAAAATACTAGAATAATGTTATAATAATTTGAGTATATTTATATGTAAATAAGTTCGAAAAATTTTAAGCAAGTTTAATATTATTGTATTATTAAAATAAAATGTATAACAAAATAAATTATTTAGTTTAAGCCAGACCAGGTATATTATGTCTGGCTTTAGCGTTTCGCTCTGATTGGATCCTTTCAAGAAGAAATAGATTTTAATCGTTTTATAGAAACAATTTTCGTATAAAAAGTGTACCAAAGAAAGTGTTAAAATTCTACGACTGGTGCAGCATGCGACTGCACACGAACTGTAATCAGTACGTCACATACTATGATGGAGTCCCTCAGTCAAAAAGCAACAAAATAATTATAGATAAAAAAAATAGTTTTCCTTTTGTTCAAAAAGTTAGTAAAATTACCAAATAATTTAAATCAGGGCAATCATATATAAATTTCAATTTAGCAATATAGCAGGAAATATTATCTTGTTTAGATGTAATAAAAATTTGACACAATTTGGGAACGTGCATGAAATTCACGTAGATTTAGGACTCATCGCGAGTGTCAACAATTGTTCAAATGTCAACACCTGCTATTCAACTAATAATGATAGGAAGCAATGCGGTAATATTTAAGTTAGAAATAGGGTGTGTTTAAGTAATTGAATTATTTAATTTCCTTAGAGAAAACAGTTTAAATTGAGATTATGCATTTAACGTTAATGTTAAACTGAAAATTTTATGAAGCACTAGAGGTTTAAAAATTTCGGATAAACTTTTTCGCTTTTTTTTTAAAAGACGTTAAGCGCTATTAACTTTTATTAATTCCGCTGCCAAGGCAGAAGTGGGGAAACATGATTGCCTACCAAAAACAGTTATACTAGTACGGCAGGGGTCGCAAATTATCGCCTATAAAGAGTAAAATGAAAATGTGAATAATTATCAACCAATTATGATGTAATCATGCACGGTTAATAAAATCAATAGGTACTTTTATTGTATTTACTTCTATTGTCATCAAAAAACTTAAAAAATTTGTAATTACATAATTTATATACCACAAGCAAAATTGAATCCACCTTTGTGATTATGTTTAAATTTTAAATAAATGGATATTTTTCATTTTTTACATGAAGAAAATATAAACACAAAATGTTAAAAATTAAAAAGCAATTAAAATAATTGCAATCAAATTGCTAGTTTGTTTTGAACTTCTCAGTATGAGCTAATTCGCCGATAATCCTTTTAAATTTTCTGAGATCATTGTAAGTTTGCATTAATTTTCAACAATTTTCCGGTTTCTCATTTTGCAAACATTGCTGCAAACTAAAGATCTGTTTGATGCGAATTCATTGAGGTAGTCTAAGCGTTACTATGTGGGCTTTTGTAATCAACTGCTTTAAATCAACATCATGAAATGTTTCTAAATATTCTTCAATGTGGTAATTTTCCGTGGTAAAAAATACGAATAAAACTGCTAATTTAAAATTATCTGAAATTTTCTAGAATTTTTTTAATAATTAAAATTTTACAATAATTATCAGCTCTAATGTACCAATGGCAATGATAATGACACAATAATTTAGGATAATAATTTATTCATTCGAGAGGGAGAGAGAGCACACATTATAAATGTTACTCCTATTTTTTAAACGACAATTTTCAGTTATTATTTATTTTATGATTTAAACACTTCTACAGTATATTATTATTACTTACCTATGTTTTTTACTAAACTTTTTTTGTCAAATTATTTATATATTGCTATGTATTATGTACTTTTTTTACATAATTATGCCCTTGCTACGTTTTTTAATTTCCACCTAAATAATTTTTTATAAAAAGCATTTTCCAGTTACTGAACATTTTTAATTAAAGAACGTTCCCAATTAAAAGGTGTTGTTACAAGTGAGGTCCAAGTTAAAAATATGTCTGGTAAATTAAAATTCTCGGTTAGGAAGCATGGGTTTCAGTGAAATGCACATACAACCAAAACAAAAGCTAAATCGGAATGACTAAATTGAGTAAGTTAAACGTAAGTAAAATATTTACAAGTCAATAATTTATATTTTATACCTACTACTTTGGTTTAAAATTTTGATTATAAACTAAGTTAGTTTTATTGCTGTTTACTTTAATCAGTATAGTTTTTATTTCTTATGTCACGATATTTCAAGTCAATCAAAAATTATATTATACAATATTATTATACTGCCATATTGCATTTTACCTCATAAAATAAAGGCAAGATGAATGGTTATCTCTAAAATTTTATTTTTTTATTTTTTTCTGAGAGAACACGGATAAATTTACATGAGTGTGTTTTGATGTCAGTTTTGGTTTCCGTTGTTAAGGAGACTGTGTTCAACACTAAGGTTAATAATAAGGCGAATGTGCCTTCCCATTAAATTTTGAATAGCCAACAACCCTGGTTTACAAGGGAAAGTTTCATTTTTGTTTAATTTTGTAAGAGTAAAAAATTTTTAAAAGTCTGTTGGCATCCTGAATTTGAAGTGAAAAATTAATTCGAAAGTTTTGGTTTTGGGAGATTGGTAGGAAATTTCGAAAATATAAGGATTCATAACATTTTGAAATTAATTGATATTATTATTCAATAAATTTTGTAGTCATTTAAGGCGGCATTTTTATTCCAAAACTACATTAAAGTAATTTTGACAGGATTTTGATACCAAATACACTGTGTGCGTCGTGGGACTTCCTCTTGATGTGCCAATCACTATGCAGTACGTAGACAATCAACTTGGTCAAATCCATAAAGACTTGCTAAGGAAATATTAATGGAGTGTTTTCCTGTTGCCTTCATTATAGCCCACAGATTGATATTGTATTGATCACTGATCAGTTTATGCGGCCTGACCAGGGAAGAAGCAATGGTTTCTCGCGCTCTATCCCATCGCGCATCGGCTCAGTTGCAATATGGGTACACAAATAGTATGCTGCAGCATGGAAGTTACAAAAACTAAAATTCTATATTTTAATATATCAACATATTGATTTTTGGGTTGATAAAATTAACCCTCCGGTAGTCGCGTCGAGGAACAGAGGTCCGCACTTTGATAACATTTGATATTGTTTACATAGTCATCATTATATCGAATGATGTTCTTAGGTATGCTTTCCTGACTATGGTAGGCAAAATTTGATATCAACATCACCCGTCTAGAAAATTACCTTCAGTATGTTATCAGTCTTTGATGTCTGATATTATGCAACATAATCTCACAAAACAACTGATATCTCATTATTAAGGACCACGGCGCGACTGCTCTAAGGAAAATAAAAGGCGCGACTGCCGCAGGGTTAAACTTGTTAAGGATTAATTTTGTGTTGTTTTATATGATAAAAATCGACTAAATATATTTTCATAAAAATTATTGACAAAAGCAAACCGACAATAATAATTGAAGAGCACCTACAGTAAATTTAATATTCATTTTATTGTTGACCTTTCCAATGTACTTATTTACTGTTACTCTAAAACAATATCACTGCAAAAAGTCATGAAAAGCACTTAAAAGTTTCATTTGGTAAATTTTTTGGTTGAACTGTTAATAAGGAAGTGTCAGTAAATGGAACGTTCAACTTGACGTAAGTTTTAATTAAAAGTTAAGCATGTAAAAGAATAGAAAAAGGCAAGAGTTTAATCGATTGCGGGATGTAAAAACAGAAAGCTAACTAATTAGACCGGTAGAAGTGCATGAATTCCGTGACCTACAACGATGACGTGCTGATAAATTCCAATTTTGCCTTACACACCGCAGCGTAAAATACTACACGTATCACGTAACAATGGTACAAAATGCTATAAAAACAATTATTTTCCTATCGATTGATTCGTTTCATTAATATTTAATTTAATGGAATTGTACCTGCAATTGAAATATTTTATGAAATAGATTACTTTTAAATCAACATCCTATTACACCGCACGCTATGGGTTATGGAAACATTTTCGAATGCAAACAAATTGTGCAATAGTTAACTGCAAACATGTTAAACCGCATATCATGCAAGCAATTTGGAAATTTTGTGAGATTTATTGATTACATTTTGAAAAATGTCGACGTCGGTATTCAGAGTTGTATTAACATAATGAAATTCTAATTTGATCATAACCATACCATAAGATCCTTTTAACTTCCCTGCATAACTTCTACTGCATCTAAACGTATCAAGCACTTGTAATCCTAACGGTGTAGTGAAGATTACAACCCTAAAGTTTGGAGACCCACGAGAATACTTAGCATACGTGGTAGTCAACCACGATGCCCTTAGCAATGATACCTCAGATTCAACCTACGCAGCCATCATTGTAATTTATTGCACATATTTCAGTGTCATGCTCATCATTAAGAAAACTAAAATAATTCCAAAAGAAAATTAATTTTTTTGCATTCTTTCAATTTTCAAAAGAATTAAAAAATAAAAGCAGCCGAAATTTAAGTTAAATTTCTATTAACAATTAAATTATTACAAAAGTTCTTGGAAAGTAATGAATAATTATATAGAAAATTAATTTTGCGTTTTCTGCAAGTTGTACTAAAATGATTGGTAGAACAGGTAGAAGGATTTTCACCAAGCTGCGCCACTCCAAAACAAATGCTAGAGAAGTTTGTGTGGTTTTAAATGGTCGCCAACACTCACACTGTCGTGAAAAGTTACAGAGAACAAGCTGTTTCTGTAAACGCCATTTGTCACAATTTCTACAGCAGCTGGCACAGCAACCCCCCGTATCAAAAACTCGACGACATACTAATATTGCCTAAAATGAATATCCTCGTCTCGCCTATACTTTTTTGTCAACTTAGGTTCGATTTCTTTTCTAAAGTTTAAATTGGACTCAATACGTTGGCCATTATTAAAAACTTCAGAAAGTAAGTAGGTATAATTCAATTTTACAAAGTAAGTAAGCTTGCATGTTTCCACAATATCTACTTCTAAAATAATAGACATATTATGTAATAATAGTACATCAGAAAATATAAGCAAATTGTAATATTACTTTTTTTTAACAAAATCTGATATTTACCTTTATAACTTAATACTTATAATAGATTAAATAAAAAATGATTATTTATTACAACAAAAGTTATGGGCGTTTGAAGTATCTAAGTATACATAAATACATACACTGAGGTAAAAAATAATTTTTTTATTTATAGCAAATCGTTTTGATTCAAGAGTTCTTTTTCCTACTTTTTCTTTTCGGTTTGCTGGAATATTTTTTTTTATGCTTTCCAAATTTTTTCCTCATAAGGACTGTGACGTTAGAAAATCGTAATTTTCATCAACGATTTTCACATAAAAAACAAAATTATTCTAAATAAAAAATAGTGTTAATATAAAATAATAGGATTCTAAAATCATAGACATATGTTATTTATCAGTTTTTCTTAATATTTTACATAATGCAGAGTAAACAAGAAGAAGTGCGTCACAACATTTTGCAAAAGCGAATTGAAAATCCGACAATTTCTAGTAAAAATGGACTTGTAACACTAGCTGGTCCTCAATATTATACAAAAAAAACCTGAAAAGAATCTTCTTGATGCCATAACGAAAATTTATTTTAAAAAAATTTGTGTCCAAACTATTAGTTTGACAGATTATTTGTCAGTACGGAAAGCGAAGTGGAATTTTCGTTACATCTGGTAATGTAAATGGAGATTACAGCAAAGAATGTATCGCGAATAGATTAAAACCATTCATAAATTCACATGATGGTCCAACATTATTTTGGCCTGACTTAGCCTCAGCTCATTATGCTAAACAAACTTTGGAGCTCTTTAAAGCTAAAAATATTGAATTTGTACCTAAAGAGGCTAATCTACAAAGCATCCCAGAACTTCGCCCAATTAAAAGACATTGGGCTCTAATGAATAAGAACTTGAAAAGGGTTAAAAATCCAACTAAGGACATCGAAATATTCAAGGTAAAGTGGAAAAACCATCCAGTAGAGTGACGAATCAGATCGTGCAAAACATAATGGAAGGCATTAACCGAAAAGCACGCTTGACTATCCGAAATTCTAAAACTTAATATTTTTTTTTATAAATTTAAATTGTTTAATATCATTTTAAAACTATTTCCACTAAAATTAATCTTTAAACTTGAAAGTTGTGTTTAATTGAAAATTACGATTTTCTAACGTCACAGTCCTTATAATAAGATCGTTCCAAGTTATGAGAGCAAATTTAAGGTTGATTGTAAATTTTGCTCCAATTTTATTAAAATAGTTAATTGCATCAAAATTTTACCTAACATAGTCCCACATTCACACCTAAACTGCAATGTAAATTTGACCCAATTCTGGATGCCAAAATATGTAATGTATTTCTCCCCTTAGAGAAATATTAAAATAATAATAATATCCAAATTGAAATAATGAAAATTGGTCAAAATTGTTTACAATATTAAATTTTTTTTTTTATTTGATGTTTTATATTGCATCGACTACTAGGTCATTAGCACTTACTACGTTTTGAATATCGATTTTTAATTATTTTTGGTTTTGTGTAGTTTTTTGTTTCACCACATCGTGTGAATGTCTACTGGAAAGCCGAGCTAAGAAACTCTGCGAGGTTAGAGATTCGAACCCAGAATTTCCGCTCTGTAACGTAACCACTGATGACATTACTCCACTGCTGTGGCTAATATTAAATTTACTAGCTCAGTAGGAGTTGAAAAGCAATGAGACTCTTATTAATTTTATTATATTCATGTCCGTATTCACAAACGTTGGTAACTGAATTTAACAATCCGTTAAACGTTACGGACCGTTAAATAGTCATATTTTATTTCATAATCGACCGTAATAATAAAGAGAGATAATAATAAAGTTTGTTTAAAATTAGAATTAAACGTTTAAAATTAAAAATGCGTTACGTAAACGATTCGTTACGTGATCGTTCGTTATACGTTTCATTGTGAATACAGGCATTAATATTTTGTTATACCCTGATACTTACAACCTGAATATAAAATGAGATTGTTTGAGTTAATGAAAAGTTAAATGAAAAACCTTTTTAGAGTGTACATTGATATTATACGTACACCTACTCACCCTACACTAACTTCTCTTCGATAATTACCATTTCTAACAACGAACATAATATTCTAGTGTTGATTAATATTAATAACAGGTAGGTCAATATTTTTTCAAACTCGTTTAAATTTTCAATATTTTATGTCCTCTATTATTGTGTTTCTTTTATTGAAGTGTAGATAAAATATTCCCTTTAAAAAGTAGTTATGAAGAAGGAAATTACGTGTACTTTGATTAAGGATGATTAATAGTATCGATTTTTGTTTTTAGGTTAAATACACCTACTTTCATTTTTACAACAAACTGGTTATAAATAAAATAGTATGTTAATAAACTTTGTAAGAATAATATAGGTCATTTTTGAAAAATATCAAACAAATTGCAATATTAAAAACTTTTCTTATAAAATAGCACTAAATAAATTAATAATTCACTATTAAAATAATTTTCTAGGAACTTTTTCATCTTAAATAAAGTCACTTTTATTGCCAGCTAGAGGCAAACACGTACCTGAGCATTTATTTGACGCTAGAGTTTTATCTCAAAACGCTCTGGGAGTCACTGAGACAAATGACTAATTTGTCATCTTTTAACGTTTAATAAAAACTTCGTAAATGTTTGAAACGATGTCTTGATTTTTGTTTTTTGTGTAATAAAGAATCGGAGATAAAACGCTGGAACAAAATTTTTCTAACTTTTTATCTCGTTAAGATGTCAAGCAAATTTGTTATCAATTTGTATCGTTTTTTGGTTGTAATTACGTATTTCAAATTAAAATGAAATAAAAAGTTAATAAAAACTTCAAACTGTTCTAATATCAAGTTATTTAGTTCGTTATTAGTTATGTCTCCTTAATCAAGTTTTAAATGAAGAGTACTTAGAAATGTATATTTTGGATTTCCGGCGTTTAGAGTAGCGAAATTAGAAAAGCGCTTCAACCCCAAGATATCCCATTAATCTTAGTCTGTTATTCGTTACAAGTTCTTTAGGCCAATTTCTGTATTGCGTGAAGAAATGCAGCAATTGCTAAAAGTTCGTGACCATATTTCAAGCCTTTTCAAGGATTTTCTTTCGTCGAATTTCAGTTGAATTAAAACAAAGTAAATAATTTCTGTTGTAACATTGTATTCAATATATCTCTTTGTTATGAAGTCGTTTATTTTAATAAAGTATAATAAAACGGATGCTTTTCAAACTTTTTTGTTTTCAAAAATGCTGTTTCGAGAATAGGAGTATTAGAAAAAAGTTTCAATTTTTGATGTAGTATGGAACTCGTTATATTTTAAAAATGTCTATGTTAGTTTTGATGTAACGCATATATACAAATATAATGTGAAAATTAATTTAGCGAGAAATTGAATTTCCGCATTGCATTCATTCAATGCAACGTTTGCCAAAGCTTTCGAAAGCTCCAAATATAATACAACATATAGGCATGTTCATATCGCAGATGTTTTGATTTCATTAATCGAATTTCCTTTGTAAAATTTGCTACTTTTTACTGTGGTTGTAACACGTTTATCTGATTCAAATTAATTGGATTAGCGAATTGTACGTTTTGTTTTAATTAAAAGGATTTGATATAAAAATACCTTTTCATTTTACCAAATTTACCTTTATAGAATTAAAATTCATTGGTTTTGCTTTTAGTTCAACTTCACCGTTCGTTTAACGCATCAATGAATAATAAGTTTAATTGCTTTAATATTTAAATAATTACCCATTCCAGGTAAATATTTTCAATATTTAATCAACATTTTGGTGCCAAACATTTGATTATACTAATATGAAAATTATTAATTTAATCAATCAAGGATTATATTTTAAAATGCAATCATTAATTCATTTTCGTTACGCTAAAAAATAAGCAATTATTTTTTATAAATTTGGGATCGTAAACTAAACTCTTCAGTACTTAGTCAGCCAGTTTGCCAATGTTGCGTAAGCTTAAAATACGCCAGATGAATTCCAAACTTCGTGAAAACTAAAACCATTTTCTACATCACTTTACAATTCCCTTTGCATTTACTACTATTGTGTATAAAATTAATGTTTAAATTTATATGTGGTAATAGAAAATGTATTCTAACCAAAACCCAAAGTGGTTGTTAAGAATTCATAAGACGCACAGGATAATTAAAAATGATGTACAAAATTATAAAGATCAATAAATATAAATTTTAAACAAATAAACTAAGAAATATTCATTAAAATTCATAAATTTATACAAAATATTCATTAAAAATGTATTAAATGTTTAAAAACTACAGTATAAAGTATTTAAATTATTCATATTAATAAAATTTCAACAGTTTATACTTTTCCATCAGCGCCACAGTTTATATTTTGAAAACTTTATAGAATTACATTGTTTGTTTAAATTTCATTTCACAGAAACACAATATAAAAAGTATGCGCATCAACAAATAAATCATTAACAATAAAATTAAAATTAGAAAATACAATAAATAAATAAATTAATAATAACAGTTAAATTAAGTAATTATATTCATAACGAATCTGAAATTGGTCTAAAAAAGCTGTAAAATAATAGAAGATTACTTTGAAAACTTTCAAATAGATAAAGGGCATTTCAAAATATATTCCTGATATTATTATTGAGCTTTAAAACAAATACAAAATAAGTGACATCTGTGGAGTGAAATCAAAGTACGAGAATTATTATCGGAGACAACGACTTTAGTCAACCACATCGAAGCGATTACCTTTTACACTCAAATGTATACGTAATTACTGTGAAGTACTTGTAATTAAGGGTTAGCTGTTAATTTGTTGCTGGGATCTTTATTCTAAAAAAAGTTTTAAATGGGTAAGTCCGAACCGTTTCACTATTTTGTTTAAGAGTAGGTATATTATGAAACAAATTGATTGCACGTATAAATCTTTAACGGATAAATAATTTTTACGATCGGTGCAATCTTCTCAAAGCAAATTAGAAGTTAGTAGATGTTGTTTACAGACTAACTGTGAAAAAGAGCCTATAGCTTAACGTGGAATTCCAACCATGGCACGGATAATTTTCGGGTGGTAATTATCCGCACTTTAAAATAGATCAAAATAGCTTTAAATAAATTCCACTTTGAAATATATTAACACACTTTGTAAATGCCGTTTTCACTTAAAAACAATACATTGCACTTTGAAACGTAGGTAATACACGAAAAAAAAATAAATACCACTTTGAAATATTTTAGTACACTTTGTAAATGCCGTTTGCACTTAAAAACGATATATCACACTTTGAAACGTAGGTATACGTAATGAATAATACAGTCTAACTAAAATTGTTTGAGGAAAAAGAGGATGACAAGACTGTGTTTTATACTAAATCTACAAAATGCTACAGAATCCTTGACGCAAGAGGACGTACAAATCTGGAAAGATAAAAGATACCCAATTGAAATCATCCAATGAAACAATGGGAATGTTTTGACAGTTTTTATAAAGTTCAGAAAATAATAATAGTAACTTGCTATTCCGAAAATGATAAGTTACATCTCGGTGCACTTGTTTGCAAATATTCATTGGGTATGTTAGTCATTTTAAAACGGGAAAAGGTGCCCATGGCCCTTTATATAAAATATAAGCTCATTAATAAAAATATATACGGAGTATACCTATAAATTAATACTTCTCTTAAAGTTTAGTATCCGCAAAGTGCAATTGTATCATTTTATAGTGGATAAGTACCAATTCCAAAGTGCGATTATATCATTTTATAGTGGGTAAGCTTAAAGTTAAAATGAATCGATTTCAAAGTTCGATTCTGCCGTTTTATAGTTTATTTGTACAAAGTTGGAAGCATTTTTTTTTAGTGCAATTATATATACCCCATAATTTTGTAACAATTGAGAATTGCACATAATATAATCTAAAATTATGGAATAATAGGATATGCTATACATTAATAGGACTGGCAGAAATATGCTGTTTAGCTATTTTGAATTAAATCATGGAATAGGAATACGATATTTGCTGTGACAATGTAATAAATCATAGCAACAAACCAAAACAAGGCTATAAAATTATTATCGCTGTGATAGTTATATACTCGAGCAAATATTCTAGAAATATAAATAAAAAAATTCTTTATACATCGCTAAGTGTTTAGAGTAGTACTACTGAAACGCATTTGATAGAATCTATCGATTTACAATTTTTCAATAGTGAACTTTTCAAGTTCAATTTTGAAGACTAAAAATAAAGAGCTTTAGTGTTTAAAATTTATAGTTAGTAATATCAAAAGTCCTCATCTAGGTAAGCACCCGTCAATTTTATTGACTAAAAATAAAACTAGACCTAAAAATTTATTTTTAAGCTTTTGAAAACAAAATAAAATGGACAAAAAGCTTTTCTCTTTGAATTGGATCAAGATTTGTGACTTGAATGTTTCCTCTTTAGTTGAAAATATTGAAACTTGTATGGTACTTATACTTGTCAATGAAGGAAAAGACTTAAATGGAGATTAAGATAATTTAGCACAATAAATGTTACATAATGTTGATAATACAACTTCTATTGTAATAAAGGAAATGTTATTGTGAATAATGAAAGAATGAAAATGTTATAAATATTATATAAGGAAAAAATATACAAAAAATATCTATAATAATTTAAAAATAGTTTTTGAGATCCTAAAACCAGTTAAAAAATTCAGTTCTGAATCATGAAAGGTATGTTTAGTATTGAATTAATATGGAAAAATATTTAGTGAAATATTAAATAAATATTTAGAAGAAAAATAAAATTTCCTATTTAAAATTTTTTTGGTATTTAATTATAAATTTAGAAAGCTACCGGTAAAGAAAAGTTAATACGGCAATAGCGGTGCTCCCAAATTCCGGTATAAATTTGCAATCCCTAATCACGACAGTAGTTATTTGTTTATTTTTTACAACTTGAACCGTAACATAATGTAAAACGTGAGGTTAGTTTATAAAAAGCCCACTTTAAATAGAATCATTTTAATGCAAGTAGTGTAAAGGGATATTGATCTTTCCATATCAGCTGGCGTTATGTCAAATTGAACACTCATGCAGACCCTTGCTTACTACGAGAACCACAAAAGCGCAGAAACGAGTAGTTGGTTGGATACTTTATCCGAATTTCTCAAAGTCCGTTGCCGCAGATGGCGGTTCGAAATGTCTAACCACCAAGTTGTTGCGGCTATTCTGTGAAGTCCAACATCACACTGTTTAAATACTTTTCAAATGCTGGCATTTAATAAAACTATTAATCTAGATTGTGGAGAGGTCGAGTTAAAATACCTAAGGCATTTCGACTTGAAACGGAAGTAAAACCTAGATTGCGGTTTTCATTGTAACCAAGCAGGCGTTGCTTTCATTTAAAAAAACAATTTTGTAGCATAAAGTTAGCCTTTTGGTTTCTATTCCATGAAGGAAAAGCCACCATTTACAATAATTACTTATTAAAAATTTTATACCTAAATAATAAATATTTACTCTAAACTGACTAGAGTAGGTAATTTTTTTAAATGCGTATATATAAAGTATAGTTAAAAATAGTATTATCATAAAACATAATAAACTTATATAACGAAAAAAGAATGCAATTTTAAAAATCTTTATAAGATTTTACGTTGTGTTACTTATAAAAAGTGGCTGTTTCCTCTCAAAATAGACCATACACTATACACTTGAGGAACGTGTGGAAAATTTATAAATCTTTTTCATAAAAAAATGAAATATTTTACTGGTATGTATTCAGAAAAGTGACGTATTAATAAAACTGGGTGATATACGATTTACGATACAAGGAGATGATCCGTGATACCCGGAATACAGAATTTATCGGCGTACAAAATAAAAATACCTTCTCGCTCGAGTAAGAAGAGTATTGATGTATCCAATAATGTACAAATCGAGCGCTGACAATCATTATGAATGAATCTAGCGGTATTACTTTGTTGGAAGTAAAAAGTACTACCAAGTATTTATATTGTATAGGTACAATAAAAAGTTTTTGAAACTAAAATCTCTAAAAGATTTTACTATCTCTAAATATATATCTCTAAAGATATTTCACCACAAAATAATTCAAGAAATGATTAAACTGGATTTGGCCAAGCATTTTAATGTGGAACAGTCAAATTTAAAAAAGCCGAGTCGACTTCGAAGTACTACGTCAGTGACTATATCTTTTAAATTTGAGATTATTCCTAACAACAAGAAAAGTAATATAAACAATGGTACGAGTAGCAATAGTAGCAATAATTGATTACAATCAAGTTAATCTATTCTACAACAGTGCTTTACAAAATGTGTTCCTCAGAAAAATTCAGGGGTTCCACAGGACGGGATCCTTGTGTCTGAATGCTAGCTAATTTTCATATTATCTTAAAAGATGACGTTTAGACCGAGCAACATCCGACCAGTAGCTAATAAAAATATGTACATCTGCCTATTAATTGTAAATGAACATAGCAAACGAACATACAGCATAAAGTTATCTGAATGTTAATTTATTACTAACTTATAGGGTAAACGGTACAGCTATTGGCCACCATATAGTAATTGGCCAGTTCAGACGTTTGCTGTGACTGTAAGAGAATGCAGCATCTAATGTTACTTTTATTTGCACGAAAATTTACCTACAGTTATCTGCTTTGCATTAGTTACTAATTTTTCCTACATATGACCTTTTAAATGTCAAAATTTTTATTTGATTTAACTGCTACTCACATATTGTTCAGAAAGTTAAAAATTTCTTAAGAAAATTGTGTTAAGTGAATACCTATAGTTTCGTTAAAACTTTAGTGAATCGTTATTTTTGTGGTTTCCAGATAAGTAAAGGTATGGGTAAATCTTATTTTATAACTTTTACTAAGGCTGAACGTGTTGTACGGTTAAGTAACGGGTGGCCAATAACTAATTCAGAAACAACACTGAAAACAGTAATTAGCCACCTCTAGTGTACAGCAGTTTTTGACAGAGCATGCACGTCCAAATCCGTTTAAGGATAATAGACCAGGAGATTGTTGGATGAAAGATGAAAGTAATATCAATTTGTTGTTAAAAAAAAATTGTTTAATTTTTAAGAGTTTTGTAGGCTTCAAAATCACTCTAAATGTACCTATTCCAAAGCCACATAAGCAACATATTCCTGAATTAGATGATAAAGACCCCTTTATGTGTCACGAATGCTATAAAGAAGACAAAAGTGAAGAAAGTGCATATGAACATGAATCTGAAGGCAATTATAGTGACACAGATAATATGCTTGAAGGCAATTATTCAAATGACAGAGAACAACACACCATGCAAGTTGATAGTTTAAAAGACGAAGATAATTTTGTCACAGAAGTATAAATAAAATAGACAAAAGGAACAACAGTAGCCCTTTACCTATCAAATAGCGGTGGAAATGAAATTCAAGAATTAAATCAGTTTTACTTAGAAATAGAGACAAATAAATGTATTATAATAAATTATTCAATGTTCTGTTGATAAAATTCCAATTTCTGAAATATAAGTAGTTATAATGTATTGATATAGTGATTTTAATTACTAGTTTATATGGATTTGATCGTGGCCAATAACTATAAAATTAATGGCTAATTACTATAAAAAGTGGCTAATAACTATACTTTTTTGATGTCTTGCAAAGAAGAGCAATTATAATTTTTATTTGTAAAGAAAAAGCGCCTATTAATTTTTTTTCTTAAAGTACATAAAATGACCTTTCCAGCGATGTATATGATATAGTAATTGTGTAATATAATACCCATGTTTTAGATTTTTAAACAAAATATTTTCTTAAGTGGCCAATAGCTGTACCGTTTACCCTACCTTTCATATACTGAAATTTAACGATCATTAATTTTTTTCAAATCTGGGATTGCGAAAAATTAAATTTTTTAATTAATTTAAGTAGTAGTAATTAACAGATTGAATGGTAAAGTGAGTATTTTTATACATAATATCTGTTTCGTAAAACTCCGTCTAAAATGATCCTTAATGATCATTAACTCGGCAAGTGTGACGAAGTTGCTGTCATTTGTTTTGGATACTGTGTAAAGTGAACTTATATTTTTCATTTTCAATTTTTATTGAAATGTAGAATATTTTAAAACACAGATTTCATGAAAACTTCAGAAACCAATCAGAAAGAAAGAAAGTATAAAATTGCTACCAATTTAACTTTAAAGATTTGATTTCTCTGAAATTTTATGAGATATTTATTTTAAAAAGTGTATCTATGGATTATGCATTGCAATAATTACTAATTCACACAATAATTTTTATAACTTGCACAATAACCTATAAAATGTTTGCATATAAGCTACCTGACTAAGAAGAAAAACTACAAAACAAGAAATCTATATTTTTAGCCCATCCATCCAGACCTGTTAAATTTTTTCATGTCTTTTGAAATTTCTGCTATGTTTCGGTTATTCTCCGATATTTTAGAACCTTAATTACCCGATTTAAGGCCGTGTTCTGGTTTGGAATGAAAAAAAATCAAGGTTTTGTTTTTTTGCATATTCTTAAAGAAAGAACCTTGAAGAATATAATTCTCAAGAGAAAATTTTAAAATTCCAATAGTTTACCACGTTTTAGCTATTTTAGTGACGCAGCAACTGAACCTAGCAGTGAGTAACTTACCGAAGGTCGTAGTAATTATGTATTTTATGACATTTTAACATTTTTCAATATGGTTGACATAATATCTCAAGTTCCATTTGACCGATTTACTTCAAATTTTGTACAAACCTTCAATATATAACTGTCTATCGTCCCTACCACTTTTGTATCAAAATTATTTGTTTTACTGGTTGAAACTTTTGATGAAAACTTTAATAGAATATTTCTCACAACTACATTTTTCAACATGGTTGAGATGATATCTCAAGTTTTATTAAACCGCTTTGCTTCAAATTTTGTACCAACTTTCACTATATAACTGTCTATCGCCCCTACCACTTTTGTATCAAAATTATTTGTTTTACGGGTTGAAACGTTTGCTTAAAACTTTAAACGTGTTTTCCTCAAAACAACATTTTTCAACCTGGTTGACATGATATCTCAAGTTCTACGTAACCGATTTGCTTCAAATTTTGTACCAACCTTCACTATATAACTGTCTATCGTCCCTACCACTTTTGTAAAAATATTATTTGGTTTACTATTTTAAAAAATTACGAATTGTGAAAAAAACAGTCAAAAAATGAATTTTTTTATTCAGAAAGCCGCCATTTTGCGAAAAAAATTTTTTCCGTTTTCTCTTTGGTAGGGACGATAACGACATTCTTACCAATTAAGAATCTTTTTTGAAATCTTGTCTCCGATTACCAGAAGGGTTGCAATCGTGTCAACCAGCACACCCTCTATTCTTTTTACCCCCAACTTTACCAGCTTATAGCTTGTTTAATTTTCATTATTTTTTTCAAAATTTTTTCTGCATATTCTCAAAATATCAGCAAATAGGTTGTAAAAATCTGAATGGTAAAAATATTTTTTGTTTCAGTTTTATTGAGCTCGACAAATCGCCC
This sequence comes from Rhagonycha lutea, assembly GCA_958510855.1. Taxonomy (NCBI): domain Eukaryota; kingdom Metazoa; phylum Arthropoda; class Insecta; order Coleoptera; family Cantharidae; genus Rhagonycha; species Rhagonycha lutea. The sequence continues at coordinate 10,763,716 of OY294040.1, read as the reverse complement.
ATAATTTACGCTTTTAAACCAGAAGACGGCCTTAAGTAACGAAGTAATTTAAGTAACGTCCTTAGATGTCTGTAGAGATTTAAAACTAATAATTTTACAACTACTACATAATATAAGTGAGACTTAATTATGTAACTATAACTTTTATTTAGTTTACATTTATTTTTGTATGTTCTAACTAATTTTTAATTCGATACTCATTTTTTTATTTTTTTAGTTTAGCAAAGTTAGCTACAGCCCCCAAAGAAGTTGGATCTGATACGTCCAACAATCTGCATAGTTTTGCTTTGAACCTAGTTGCGCTTCAAAGCCCTCTTATTTGCATAATTACACGTTTATCGTGGTTTAAAGTCATGTCTAGACGCTCGCAGTGATTTCGATGATTAATAAAAAAAATTAAGCGTATTTCAATAATTATTTTGACAGTCACATCCTTCAATTGGGCATTAGAGTCAATTATTATATCCTGGTTGAATGAATTGCAAAGATTAGAAGAAGTTGATCTCTTTCATTATTATCAAGGAAGATAAATTTTCACTATTCTTGAGATGACAAACCGGTAGTTTTAAAATGCATGAGTTTTTACTTTTGCTATTTTTAAATTATCTTCAGTTGAATTTACGTCATTAGTAGACATTTTTGATTCCTAGGAATTCAACAAATTTTAAGCAAAATGGCAAAATGGTTATCTTTACTGTAAACATTATTACACAATTTATTGATTAAGCCACATAATGATAACGACAAATGAACTGTAACTCAATACCTGCAATAAATTTTAGTTATTATTAGTTTTATCATTTGTTTATCATATCAATGATTTAACGGTGTACCACATAAAATTATAATAAATTATTGTACATCACTCAGGTTTACTTTATTTGTATACACAAAAGTTTATATTTGCTTAATGTACCGCAACCGCGGGATCAAACCGATCAAACCCCGACCAAGTACGTAGATTAGAATTTTTACCAATTCTGCCTTACAAGATGCCAACATCCTTGCGGTGCTTGAGGTATTCAATGTCCATAGAAGTAGCAAAGGGTTTCGTAAGCATGTGGAGTTACATTATACATAATACTATATTGTACTGTACCGGATCGCCTTTCTAAAAATTAAGTAATAAATTTAATCGTCGGGAAGTTTAAAAAAAAAACGATCGGCAAAGACAATCCAAATGCACCGACTAGTTAAGACTCTTTAATTTTTTATCATTTTACTTCAGCGAATACGCCGAAGGACATCTTTTTAAATTGAAATAAAACTTCAGATAGGAATAAATGAAAATTGAATTTCGGACAATTTTTATTCTGTAACCTTCACAAAAAAAACAACATATTATTATCAATTAATTGAAATGTGGAACTATTACATATTCCGATACATCACCTCCGCCAGTCATGCAAGGTGACATTTACTATTCAAACCTCTTTCTACACCTTGCATCCAGAATGGGATCAATTTAAAAATAAATATAATTCAATCATTTTAAATTGTTTTTGGTACCTTAATAAATGTTTTCTGGGTGTACATTTATCATCTACTTTAATATCTACGAAGACGACAATATACAGGGTGTCCCCGCACTCACTTTACATAACTTAGGTGGTGATAGAGGACACTTTTCTAAGAATAATATTTAACAAAAAATTTTTTTTTTAAATTCAAACCCTCGAAAGTTAGGCCTCTTTAAAGCATTTTTTTTTATTTCCACCTTGACTTGGACATAGTTCCGAAAATAATGATTTTTAAGTAAAAATGGTTTAGTGCTTTTTTAAAGAGCGTGAAATAATCTACAAACTAGGTTTACACCTTTTAGTGTCTAAAATCAACGGCTTTCGAATTATGAATTAAAGTAAGCTAAAAAATGTCGACAAATTTGAGCTTTTCTTTTTTTTTGTTTTTTTCAAAACCTTGTATCTTTTAAACGAAACATTTTACAAAAAATCTGACGCCCCATTCCGGATAGGAAATTTAACGGACTACAACTTTTGTCTAGTAAAAAATTTTGAGAAACCAATCCATTTCACAGAAAATCAGATAATAATAAACAAGGCAGCCACAAAACAAAATATTAAATTCACAAAATTTTTATTTTTTTTGAAAAATTATTTTATTAATTGATTTTAAACTATTAGATTATTTAAGTAAATGTTGAAAATGACTACCCTCATTTTCAATACACAGTCGTGCTCGTTTTAAAATATGCTTTATAGTATTATTTATAAAATTTCCTTTTTTGTTAAGAGCCATTATAGCAAGGGTGGTCAACAAGGTCGAGGGATTGACCGGTCAATCACAAGGCCAATTTTGGTCAATCGGTGAGTGTGAAAAGTGTCAAAAATTCGAATTTCTGCGATTAAAAGTGTCGAAAAATCGATTTTTTCGATTTTTTTCGACAAACATCTTTTAAAACAATCACGACTGTGTATTGATAATGAGGGTGGTCATTTTCAACAATTACTTTATTAATGTAATAATTTAAAATTAATTAATAAAATAATTTTTCAAAAAAAAATAAAAATTTTGTGAATTTAATTTTATGTCTTGTAGCTGCCTTGTTTGTTACTTTCTGATTTTCTGTGAAATGGATTGGTTTATCAAAAATTTTTATTAGACAAAAGTTGTAGTCCGTTAAATTTCCTATCCGGAATGGGGCGTCAGATTTTTTGTAAAATGTTTCGTTTAAAAGTTACAGGGTTTTGAAAAAAATCGAAGAAAAAGAAAGCTCAAATTTTTCGACATTTTTTAACTTACTTTAATTCATAACTCGAAAGCCGTTGATTTTAGACAATAAAAGGTGGAAACCTAGTTTATAGATTATTTCACGCTCTTTAAAAAAGTACTAAACCATTTTTACTGAAAAATCAATATTTTCGGGGCCATGGCCACGTGAAGGGGGAAATTAAAAAAAATGCTTTAAAGAGGCCTAACTCTCGAGGGTTTGAATTTAGAAAAAAATTTTTATTAAATATTGTTCTTAGAAAAGTGTCCTCTATCACCACATAAGTTATGTAAAGTGAGTACGGGGACACCCTGTATAGCGATGTTTTCGTCTTTTTAATGTTACCTACCTAATTTGGAAAATAAATCTTAAAAAGATTTTTCAATAAAAGGTGTGATATTAGTATGAATTGTAAAATTGTAAATTTGATTAAACTTAATTAAATGTTATAATATTAGAAAACTTTTTTTGTTTGGTTAGTTATTAATTCGTGAAAATAAATTAGTAAGGGTGTATTTTAATAATTTACCAATTAAGGTAATTTATGTAATTTCTGATGAAGAATGCATTACGCATTTGAAAGCTTAAAAATGCAATATTAATTGTATTACCTTAATTCGTAAATTATTAAAATACCCTTACTAATTTATTACATTTTTGGACTCTTTTTTTAAATGTAGGTACATAAATGATGTGAGTAACCTGATAGTAAACCACCAAGTGAGCAAGTTTTAAGCTATTATTCAGTAATTTCATATTTTGTTGGGTTGCACACTTCCTGTATGCTTGTTTTTGATATTCTAATTTTAATTTTTTTTGTACTCCGTAGTATTTCTGGTTTTCCGATTTTGATATGTTTGAATTTTAGTTTCTAACTTTAAATTTGCCAGATTCCTGAATATGTTTAATTTAATTTTCCAGATTGAAGCGTGAATTGCTATGTTAATTAATTTGGTGCAATTATTTGAAATATCTTTGTAATGTGTCCCGAAGATGGTTTAATAAACCTCTAATCTAATCAATGCTTATTTATATTTTAAATATTTTATTGGGAAGAAAATGTAAGTTTTCTGCTTCGTATATTGAATAAAAATAAAAATTTAATTACAATACCGTCTGTAATATACTTTTTGCGCATAGACACACATTTGCAGTTAAACTATAAAAAATAATTTTCCTTATTTTACAAACAATTTCGTGTTTACATAAGCTACCTAAAAATTCTTACACAGAATATCATGAAACCCGACATTTAAATCCGTAACATCCACTCGGTAATTTAACAAGCAAAAGCAATCACACAAAACCACCGGCACCGCCATGATATTAGCACATAGCAGTACTTGTTAAATACAAAAAATTGTGATATAAATAATTATGTAAATTTGAATTAATTAAACCATAAGTCCGTAAACATCTACATTTATTTTTACTAAATTTCTTTTGTGTTATCGCGTGATTAAATTCACGTGTTTTTCACAAAGAATTTTATGCAATCAGGCATTTCATACTAAAATTTCGTTACACGCAAACTGATTTTAGTTTAGGTGATCGGCAATGAAGAAAGGAAGCTCTACAAGAAATAGGAAGCAAGTTTGAAACAAGATGGATGTGGGCAGAAGGAATTGACAGAAACGAATGTACCGTATTAGAATAAATTGTAAGAAAGTGACTTGTAATTCAACATAATAGAGAAACACTATTCATTCTTTAAAAGTTTTATATTTAAACTCAAATATCTTTAAGTCTAAGTTTTCCTTTAATTATACTTTTCATTTATATTAATTTTGAAACAAATTTACTTCAAAAAAATTAACGACGAAATGTGGTTACGGAATAAAGGAAAAACTTTACCCCATTTACTAAATTCTTTATTATCACCTAATAACATATGCTAGCTATAGTTAAAAACTATTTACTGTAAAGTAAAAAACGTTAGCGTTAAGAAAAAGTGTTGAAACGGAATGTAAATTTACACTTGAATGGAAACAATCGTACAATCGATTTTCTTTCTAAGTCTTTCATGTGTTGCCCTTCTTTTTCAAATGTATCCATGGTCACTTCTATTACTGAACTTTATTTCATTTAAAACTTTTTGAGATTTCTTTGCCAAACGCTCACTCAAGTTCGACGGTAAGTTTTTAACTAAAAATTTTTTACTTAAAGGAAACAGTTGAACTAAAACTTCAGAAACTTCAAATAAATGTTTTCCTGTAGTATTAATCTGAACGTATATAATATAATATCCGTTCATAAAGAAGTCCTTTAGCACCTTGATTTTTAGATTTAATTCCAAACAAACCATGAACAATGAACGATGCTTTTACTGTGAGTTACAGTAATGTAATGCGATTTTCCACTCCAAATTGTAAGTTGAATTTACTTGGCGTTAAAATCTTTACTTTCCTCGAATGGTTTGATGTTAAAAAAAGGGTGGCTCAATTTGGTGCACATGTCAAGGTCTGGACATAGATTGTCTTTTATTTTCTTTCTCTTCGCAAGGGGGGTGGGAGGGCTACCGGTTTTGCTTTGGAAGCTACTTCCGGCATTGAAAGGAAATCATATACGAATACTCTCATTGGGGTTTATCACAATTGATTGAAATAATATTATTACATCAAATATAAAAGGTAAATACTTTAATATTTAAAATAAAAAACTTTCTATTAAAGTAATATCTTTGATAATTCACATTCTTCCAGTTGATCCTTCAGAGAGTCTACTAACAATATAAGAACTAACAAATGAATGCATAAACCTGCGATGAAGTTTTAAGAATAAGTTGAGTTAAAAATATGTTTTAAGCTAAAATTGGAGAAAATTTAGGGGGAACTTAAAACCATTTTAATACTTTTTCAGTTAAGAGTGCTACCGGCACGCTAAATTGTAATAATCTTTCCTAGCACGCAAAATTAGTATAAAATTTGTAGCTCCTCGACTAAGCATTTGAAAAAGTATAAAAGTATTTTAATACATACCTGTATGTTCTTCAATTTAGAATTTCTTTTGAGCCTCCCCCCTACATTTTATTAAATTCAGTCTGTAAATTAATTTTTTATTCTCGTTATTAAAACAGTTATTTAATCTTTATTTGTAGAAGAATTTTTTCTGTTTTATGTTTTGGATATAATAAGTAAACCCCAAAATTAAAGCTTCTATAATATTAGAACATAATTACAACTGATATTAGACATTCACTGGATTAAGTAGAATTCGTCAAAAGTTATTTTACTGCGGTACCTATAATTAGGGTAAATTAAGATTAATTTTAGAAAATATGTTAATCAGTACCTGACTGCACTATAAATACATCAATGTTTGGCTGACTTATAATTAATTCCTTGTATTTTGCTCGATTACAAAGTTGCGTGTTATTGCTGTGAATACACTAAACACACAATAAACAGCCAGTTAATCAGATCAAGTTCAAACTATAGCTATGCAAATCAAAACTAAAATTTTTATTTCGTTCATAAATTCGATCACACTTTCGAAGTAGCTCAATTTATTTATCGATTGCATTAATAAAAAACCTACTTTTCATAAGTGAACCATAATAGGTATTATGGTCTTCTAAATTACATCAAGATAATTATTGAGAATAAAAGATTGTAAAATTTATTTTAGTCAATGCATGTGAAAAGTGATTAAATCAGAATAAAATACCGACATTCAAATTATAATACGAGAAATTTAAAAAAATATTTTAACCCTTGTGTTCCTTAAGGCCCCCACAAACGAGAGACATGGTGTGCAACCATGTTGTGAAGCGTGCTAATGGCTTTTGCCACAGACGAAGAGAGATGTTTGCAACCAAATTATAATAAATCACTTTCGAGGATTGTATCATTTGTTTTATATCGGAAAATTTGAAAACTAGGGGTGGCTGGTTTTGAATTTTGTGATGCAACAAGGAAATTTTAATAATAATTGAAAAACTATTGGTTTTCAATAGTGAAACTAGTGAACCAATATCAAAATCCAACATTCAAAATTAATCAAAATCCAACAATCAAAATTAGCTTAAACTGAATACAATTTTTTTATTTAAATCTTTTTATTATAATATAGATACACATAAATTAAAAATGAAATGCTTTATTTGGATTACTCCTTCCACCGATATCTCGTAAGTTTAGGTAGCTAAAGATAAAGTTTCATGTTACGGTGACCCAAATGAATATTTTATAAAACCAAAACTGTCGAAAAAACAAATTTATGATATTTTCGTTAATTTTTTACTTTCTGCAAACAAGAAATTTACAAACGGTAACATGCGTGAATGTGTTTTCTCTTTGTCGGTACGACGTTCCGCCTACATATGTTGCACAAAATATCAAAATTTTTTGATCTTGCAAAATCCATAGTAAAACTAGAAAAATGCAACAGCTACCTGCTCACAGCTTGGGGTCTTCGAGGGCTTCGAGCGCTTTTAACATGGGAAGTTAAAAAGCATGTTGGTAACATGGAATAAAACATGAAAAGTAAACCACCAACATGCCCACAGACGGACAACATGGACTTCAACATGGCATGTTGTAGTCGATGTTGTATACCATGTTTGTCGTCTGTAGGCCCCTTTACCGTAAGGTTATTAAACGATGGATTTAAAAATAACATGCTATTCTATTTAATACCTACTAATAATTGTTTGTACACATTCTGGTTAGCTTTATTTGCTTTATAAATATTTCATTCAGGTCTATGTTTATAGAAAAGCTTGTTTACTTATTATAAATAATAAGCTTTACATACTGAAGCCTTGATAAAATAATAGGTTATGAAAAATAATAAATATTATTAGATAAAAATGGTATAAAAACTAATTACATACATTGAAAAATATTAAGTCTAAATAAGCTTCCAATTATTGCTTTCAAAAACTTTTTGTCATAATAAATCTGACAATGTACGTTCAAACTTCTATAAGTAATTTATTTCTCAGACTTCTCTTCTTGTTCATAATAGAAACGGGTAGGTGCACAAGAAACGTTATCAAACGTTTAAGGTTTGTCAGTTACAGTTTATAATCAACTCGACTATTCTTTACAATATTATGCAATTAATCCTCTGCAGAATTACCTTCATTTCATGTTAAACAAAACATTAATAAAATGTAACTTAGAAAATTGAAATTTTATTTTATTCTATTTATTTACAATTGAGACGGTCGGAGCATAGTGGTCAAGTAAGTTGACTATAAACGCTAAATGTTCGGTTCAAATCCGGGTGAAGTAAGAACTTGATTCTGGACGTTTCTCTGGTCCTCCAGGTTGGGTTCTACGTCGGGCTTGCTCCTCGTCGTAGGTAAAAAAAATTCAAATTGGCGTTTGAGAACTGGGAAGCCGCGTATTGCAGTACAAACCGGATATATTTTTATAAAATCTTCCAACCACAAACTTATAATTTGAAATCGCGCTGAATAATCAAATGTGGGCCGCACACAAGCTTGTTAACACCGGTCGGTCAATTTTACAATTTTTACCACGGCTTGCTCAATCGGATTTGTCTTCCTTCAGGTAAATTTCTAAAAGAAAATCAAACACTTTTTTATCACTAATTTCTTTTATTTTCAAATCAAAATCATTCGCAATTTTATACAGCAACATTTTTCTATCTCGCCACTCAAGCGCTTCGCTTGACGGTCGCACGGCGAGTTCTTCTCATTTCCGTACGCGCCCTGTTGACACCTCTCAAAATCAAAAAGGCAGTGGCGTCTCATAAAGATGGAAAAATTCAAAAATTCATAAAATCAAAATTTCAAAAATGCAACACAACCACATTCTTATAACAATTCCATTCGTTGTTCCTTACTCAAAAAAAGAAGGACACCACAATATCTATTGTTATGATTATTCTCACTTCAAGAATAACCACCCCAAAAAAGAAAGACCCTCAAAGCTAACGTTTTATCGGAGTAGAGTTTTTCTCTTCCTCAGAGTCAGTGGATTCAGTAGACTAAATAAGAGGGCAATTTGTTGTAGACATAATTTATTAAGTAGCATAAAGAATTAATAAAAATTTGCATCAAATTAACTTGGACAACAATTTTGTCTAAAACCAATGTGTTATTTTTGTGCAATAATTAAAGCATCCAAATTACATTTAAATCCTTGTATTTAGGAGATAAATTTGGATATTTCATTATTTGGTGTAATCATGTAAACAAATTATAACCATAAAAATCAATAAAGTCCTTTAATTAATCTAAAATCAACACAATTCATTGATTCATAATTTAGATTAATTAAAAATAAAACAAATCTTGTACCTTGTTACTTTTCACTTGATCTGGTGTGTTCCCATAAAACAGTTGGTAAACATCAGGTTGCCCACTCTGTTGGAAGCCATTAACGTCTTCACAGCTACCGGTGATCAGTGAATACGTTCCAAATTTGGTGATTAAAAGTGCTGCTTCAATCCTTGAATTTTGTTAACCAACTTTTGAAAAACTGTTGGTTGAATAATCTTCGTGTTTAGTTACACTTCGGTAAGTAATCAACTAATTTTCCAATCTTAACCTGTCCACCATGTGTGAACACAACCTCCAAATCGTACCGATTGTACAAATATCTGTAATCTGCTTTTATTTCAGATATTCAATTCACGAATATCCAATTACGCACGCAATACACAACTTTCATCAAATACTCGGATTCCGTAAATTTATTTACTTCTGTTTAATTAAGTAAATTAATGCTTTGGTCTTTTTATACCAAAGAATCGCAATTGAGTTCCTTAATTGGGATTTTATCGAGAAATTTACGCTTTCTCAATCGACGTCTCCCCAAGAACTCCTTTCTACTTGAGCTTCACCCGGGAACTGCTGTGTTTCTCGTTCCTTTTCCAAAATTCAAAATTTGCTTTTGTGGTGGGGATCTTGTTGCTGGTAACTAAAATGGTCCTTCTAGCAGGCAACGCAACGTTGTTAATTGCTCGCGCACCAAACTGATATTAACACTTTCACCTTATGTTTTACAGAAAACCGCGGCTGTTATCAAATTTAAAAAGTACTCACAGGGTGTTACAAAATTTCTGTATCTCACAAATAAACTCAAATTGTGTCTCATGTGTAATTAATCGTTACATGGGATGGTTTTTGTTTTTGATGCAAATCTTATTTTTTTTTGTTAGTCGTATCGACTGACTACTGAACTTAAATCATAAATTTACCAATTATCTGTCTACCAATCCATCTGGATCTCTTAAACAAGGAAATATCACTACAGCTTTACCCCCTTGTAAGTAATGCCATCAGCAAACGTTTTTCCAAAATAAGTGCGGCCTGTTGGTATTTCTTACACAAAATAGAGGTGATATTTTGAATCTTATCTACCTCATAACAAGTTTCAGCCTTCATCATAATCAAATTTACAATAATTAAAAATTAAAAATAAACTCTCCCTTCAATGATTCACGTAAGTGAAATCATCCCCTAAATTTTAAATGAGTGCAATTATCCTTTCTAAATTGCGATTTAGGATAGACCCCTTCGTAATTACTAAAAAGCACGTGCGTTTCAATATCATCTTGTACCAGCTGAGCTGTGTTTCATCCATGATTGGCGTCCCAAAATTTCAAAAATCTCACCCTCATTCAAATTTTCTAATATCAAATTTACAATTATCCTAACTTAAATCTACTAATCTTAAATCAAATAAAATTTTTCAAATAAAATCATCCCTTTATAAAAATCTTGCTATCGTCACCAATCTTTGTCATTCTAATCAAATTTCAAAACTTTTCAAAATCAATTCGCACAAAATTCTAATTACCCCCTATGATTTCATAAATCTTCACTCGCAGTGATTCGATAAACCTTTCTTCAAAAATACAATTCTTTTCATTTCAAAATTCATTCAATAATTTTTCAAACTTTTATTTTTCGAACGTGGAGTGGACCTTTAAAAAACTTTTCTATAACATCGTACTTGCACAATTTCCATTTTATCATTCAATTTTTCTATTCATTTCATTGTCAAATCCTCCATTGCGAATTAAATTTCATAATTTTCAAATTCATTTTCTTCAAAACTTGGCTACATTTTCTTTCTTGAAAACGGTAGCAACTCATTACCTTCATCAATTCTTCTATTAAATTTTTCTTCATTAACTGGCTACTTCATACCATGAGCGGTAGCAATACTTCAATTCTATTCAATTCACTTTACATTAACCATTCAACCTTCAAACTTCTTAATTATCATTATCTTAATTTTTCGCAATGGCAAATCATTTTCTAAAACTTCAATTCATTCTTAAATAATTCCATTTTCTTCTTGCTCAGTACAACTTTATTTTCAATTTTCCATTAAGTCCATGTTTAATTTTCCGAAAAATTTATTTATTTTTTAATTACTTTATAAAATCTTTAATTATTAATTTGCTTCTGTTTTGAAGATTATTGTTTATCGCGTTATTTAAATTTCACTGCTTTTAAAGTTTCTTATTTATTCTTCAAATTCAAATTATTTCATGTGCGTAGCTTTAAATTTCTGTTTGTTATTATTAAATTATTAATTGTTTAATTAACATGATTGTTTAATTATTTATGATTTAAAATTTCTTCTCATTCTTGGTGACGATTCGCGTTTAATTGTTTATCAAATTTACAAGTCCTTATTTTTAATTATTTACACTATTAATTTTTATTTACACATTTCCATTTTCTCGCGGTTGTCTTAAAATTTTCCATTTTCCCATTTTACTTAATTCATTGGGGTGGGTTGTCTTCGTTGGTGAATTTCCAACGTACTCGCCGATATTGCCATTTAGAGGGAATCACTACCCCTATCTCTTCTACCACCTTCATCTTCTTCTTAATTTGAAAATTTCCATAAATTTTCTTAATTTTCAAAATTTTTCTTTTGAAAATTCTTCCAACTTGGAAAAACCTTTTCAATTTATTGGACGGTATGACGTCTTCGTCCGCAATAAATTCTTCCAACTTATCATCCCCTAGACTTGGATTACTTTCCACCTCTTCATTTATCTTGTTAGAATTAATTTTTAATTTCACTTCATTTTTATTTTCAGTTGAATAATTTTGTTTTCTTATCCAATTAAGTTTTCTCTTCCTTTGTAACTTTTCCCATTTTTTTCTTCTCATTTGCCTTCTTGAATAAACTAGGACTTTCTTGATAGTGGCGCCTACACCACATTTTTCATTTTCTATTTTAATTTCTTCCAGGTTTTCTACCCCCTCGTCTGAATAAACTTCAACCAGGACTTCATTATTAATGTCGCCTGCGACATCGTCTTCCATCAGGGTTGCTACTACCCCCTCACTTGTGATAACTTCAATCACCCCAACTTCTCTTAATTTTTCAATTCCTTCCAAATTTTTATTTTCAATTTTCTCTACTATTATTTCTTCTTGTTTTACTTCGAAATTTTTAATTTCCTCCTCCAGGACTTCTTTATCTGCAATGTCGCCTGCGACATCATCTTCCTTTTCTTTTATTGTTTCATTTTCTTTGACGATTTCTTCTAATTTTAATTCTTCCGTTTTATCGACTTTATTTTCTTTTAATTTTTTAAATTCTTCCTCCAGGACTTCTTTAATGACAATGTCGCCTGTGACATTTTCTTTCACCAGGGTATCTACCCCCTCGCTTAATACGGATTCTATTAATTTGTCTTCTTTTGCTTCAGAATCCAAATTACAAAAATCTTGATCCATAACTTCGTCCATTTTTTTGTTTATTCTGACCTCAAAATTTTTAATTTCATTGCTTAATTTTACGTCCAGGGCTTCAAATTTATTATCAAACTCATTATTCATAGCGTTTAATTTGCTATTGAGTTCCCCGAATTTACTATCTAATTTATTATCGAGGTCTTGGGTGTTTTCCCCCAGTTTTGTTTTGATGTCCCCGAATTTATTGTCAAACTTATCGTTCATACTCTCAAATTTATTATTGAAGTCTAGAGCATTTTCTTTGAATTTATTATCAAGGTTCCCGAATTTATTGTTAAGGAAAAGCATGAGGTCTCCCATGTTTCCACCCGGATTTGGAATTGTTTGCGCTTGTGGCAAATCTGCTACTGGTGTACTAGTAGCTACTGGAATTTCTGGAGTTGTATCAGAAATTTGGGATGCATCTCCCAAAAGTGTACCCTGTGTGAGTTGAGTCTCAGTACCTGTGTCTTCGACGCCCTGGATTAACCCTGTGTCTATAATTGGTGCGTTTAAATCTGGTACACCTGTATTATCCTGATCGCTATCACCCATTTTAACAAATTTTTATTTTAATTTTAAATGTGCAAATTATTTTATTTAAAATTTATCCACTTGGCCTCAGGAATGTTGAACTTTTGTGCATGTGTTCCTCAAATTTTTGTTTTGTTCAATTTAACAATGTTAAATTTCGCAGCTGCAATTTTATTGACCTTATTTTTCGAAGTTTGAACAAATTTATGTGTTCCTATCCTTTAAATTTAATAAATGCGCTCTCTCTAACACATTAGAATCAATTTTATTAAAAATTTTTAAAATTTCTATTTTCAAATTTTTGATTTCTATTTACAAACTTCTACCTAACTACCCCTAATTTCGTCTATTACAGCCCCACGTAAAGGGATGCCAATTTAGTTGTTTTTAACAACCCCTAATTGAACCCTATAACGCCCCACGTGCAGGTGCCAACTACCCCTAATTTACCCACGTCGTAGTAGGGTTTTTCGAAGAGAAAAAGTTGATGAGTTCAACAGACAAAATAAGAGGTGATTTCATCGTAGACATCAGTTATTTAAGTAGCATAAAGAATTAATAAAAATTTGCATCAAATTAACTTGGACAACAATTTTGTCTAAAACCAATGTGTTATTTTTGTGCAATAATTAAAGCATCCAAATTACATTTAAATCCTTGTATTTAGGAGCTAAATTTGGATATTTCATTATTTGGTGTAATCATGTAAACAAATTATAACCATAAAAATCAATAAAGTCCTTTAATTAATCTAAAATCAACACAATTCATTGATTCATAATTTAGATTAATTAAAAATAAAACAAATCTTGTACCTTGTTACTTTTCACTTGATCTGGTGTGTTCCCATAAAACAGTTGGTAAACATCAGGTTGCCCACTCTGTTGGAAGCCATTAACGTCTTCACAGCTACCGGTGATCAGTGAATACGTTCCAAATTTGGTGATTAAAAGTGCTGCTTCAATCCTTGAATTTTGTTAACCAACTTTTGAAAAACTGTTGGTTGAATAATCTTCGTGTTTAGTTACACTTCGGTAAGTAATCAACTAATTTTCCAATCTTAACCTGTCCACCATGTGTGAACACAACCTCCAAATCGTACCGATTGTACAAATATCTGTAATCTGCTTTTATTTCAGATATTCAATTCACGAATATCCAATTACGCACGCAATACACAACTTTCATCAAATACTCGGATTCCGTAAATTTATTTACTTCTGTTTAATTAAGTAAATTAATGCTTTGGTCTTTTTATACCAAAGAATCGCAATTGAGTTCCTTAATTGGGATTTTATCGAGAAATTTACGCTTTCTCAATCGACGTCTCCCCAAGAACTCCTTTCTACTTGAGCTTCACCCGGGAACTGCTGTGTTTCTCGTTCCTTTTCCAAAATTCAAAATTTGCTTTTGTGGTGGGGATCTTGTTGCTGGTAACTAAAATGGTCCTTCTAGCAGGCAACGCAACGTTGTTAATTGCTCGCGCACCAAACTGATATTAACACTTTCACCTTATGTTTTACAGAAAACCGCGGCTGTTATCAAATTTAAAAAGTACTCACAGGGTGTTACAAAATTTCTGTATCTCACAAATAAACTCAAATTGTGTCTCATGTGTAATTAATCGTTACATGGGATGGTTTTTGTTTTTGATGCAAATCTTATTTTTTTTTGTTAGTCGTATCGACTGACTACTGAACTTAAATCATAAATTTACCAATTATCTGTCTACCAATCCATCTGGATCTCTTAAACAAGGAAATATCACTACACTATATTACCTTTTACCTATATATTATTTAATATTAAATGTAATCCTTGTATAATATAACTCATTTGATTAATAAAATGTAAGTTATTACATAGACGGTTTGCTCACCCCTGCAAGGTCAATCCTATAAGTGACCGTAATTTCAATACGCTGAATATAATTATTAATAATACGGGTGTTATATTATAATGGCACGCAATATTTAACTATTGTTAATACTACTTTAACTTTTTAGCCCTTTAAAGCGGCGCTACAACTTAGTTTAGCGGAAGCAATATTGGTTTCAGGCAGTTATGTTAGGACAGAACATCTAATATATTAACCCTTTCGTGGGTGAATAATTTGGCTAATTTTTAAAAAATGTTTTCATTGAATATATAACAAGTTAGACCCCCCGAATAGTTATTAATGGATATCTAGTGATTTCTTGTACCGCAAGCTGTAAATACAAAGGTGGGAAACCATCTTCCCACGGGACCAATAATTAACAGATTTTAAAAGGTCGTTCTTGGCCAAAGCTGTAGGACTTATAACTTAACAAGTAATTCTAGCCATGATAGAAGTAATTAGAATACGATTGGGAATCAAACCCATGACTATGGAACACGCATTCCAATTTTCTATGCAATAAATCGCCACGAAAGCTAAAGCCATAGCATCAAACTTTATTACATATCAAATAATGTATGACTTGGTAAGTACGAGTGTATTCTTAATATTACAAGCTTCCATATGAAAATAACTTTAAAATTTATTTTTTGCCATAACAAGGAAGCAAGAACTTCAATGCTCTGTGGTGTAATAAAGCATTGCGTTATTGAGTTTCCGAGATGTCTTTGAAGAACTTGATTACTTAAGTTTTATCTATGAAATGTTTCCTAATATTATAGTATTAGCGTGTTACATTAACAAAACGCCACCGCACGGAATAATTTCAAACTCTATTCTGGAAGTAAAATCCATATGGAGCACTGTTCACCCATTTGATTTAAATCGTTACTCGAATTAATAAAACGTAAAACCGTTATATGTTTTATTAATTACTCGCTAAGCTGCCGGTCACAGCACGGTCAACTTATTCGTTAAAACACCCATTGCATCGTCACTAGTTTACCTGCTACCCTTAACACTTGCTCTTCAAGACTGTTGTTGCATTCGCCCGTCTTTCTTGCGTTTACTTGTGTTTAAGTAAACAAACTAATCTTCTTGAATTGCTTACGTTAACCTCCCTTAACTTATATTAGTAATATATTGTTGTGATATCTCATGATTTAAAGGATCCGGATGGATTAATAAGGAGATAATTTGAAAATTCTTGAGTTAAATTCAGTAGTCAGTTGATTTGGCTGATATAAAAGTGATATTTGCATCAATTACATAAAAACCACTATTTGTAACAGATTTTACACACAAAACAAAACATTTCTGTAATTATTTGTGAGGTACAAAGTTTGTGACACGCCTTGTGTATGATTTTCATTTGAAAATAGCGCCAAGTAACTGGAATAAAGTAAAGTGTTAATAACAATTCAGTGCGTACGCAATTAACGACGTTGTGTTACCTGTCAATGGTGTCAATTTTGGATAACAAGGAACAGAATTCCCACCATAAAAATTCGTTTTTGAATAACTTTGAAAGGGACAGAAAGTCAGCAAGCAGAAATGAGGCCAGTTCTTTGGTGATCTTCAAAGAAAGAGCTCACAAAAACTTCTTGTTGATCCGGGGATCAAAGAAGTGATATTTCGTAGTTTTTTCAATAAAAAGTGAATAATTTGCGAAGATCGAGTTTTTGCGTAGTTACTAATTACTACCCATAATTAGTAAAGTTGTGTATTTCAAACGTAATAAGGTATTAGTTGATTGAATACCTGCAATAATAGAGTGATTATAAAAATTTGTACACCTGATACAAATTGAAGGTTAAGTCCACACGTGGTGAACAAATTGGAATTAATAAACCAAATAGTCACTTACCTAGATGTTATTCAATACAAGGATTATTTAATCAACAAGCTGGAAAGTTGATTAACAAGAAGAAAAGGATTAATCGACACTTAAAACACGAAAATTAGCAGTTTGCTGGTAGCAGTGAAAACCGTATACGACTCCCGATCAAGTAGACAGAAAGATGGTTGCCAACTGTTTCCTGGTGATGCGCTGGATCAAGTGAATAGTAATAAGATAGAAAATTTGTTATTTATTTTAATAAATCCAAGTTTAGGACTATTTGTGTCATCACTGGCTTGATTAAAAATTATTGTTAAATTTGAATTGCTATTTTACACAATACACGAATGACGAGAAATCCAAATTTAGCACCTAAATTTGATAAATTAAATGTAATTTTGGATATCTCGATTGTTGCACCCTACACATTTGGTTTAAGACAAATTTATTGTCCATAAGTGGTTTGATGCAAATTTTCACGATTCATTATTTTGGTTTAATAAATTATGTGATATTCGAATTATTCTCTTTTTATTTCGTCCGTTGAATCCATCGACCCTGTGGAAGAGAAAAACCCTTCTTCGGCGTGAAACTGGTCCAGCGGCTTTAGTAACAGTTTGTTTTGACCTAAACATCATAACAATATTCGTATTTATTTCTACATGCAATTAAAAAATCCTAAAATAATCTCAAAACAATTGCTTCATTTAAGGGTAGTTGATACAGTGTAATACGTTAGCCGCCACGTGCATTAAATTTAACTCCCACTAACATTAAAAACAATAGACTATTTTTAAGCGTGGCGGTCTAAGTGTTAAAAGGGTAAAACGTTTCGCTTTTAAAGATCTAATTAACTTATAGATAAACAGCAAATTGCACAGTCATTTTAGCATACGAAATTGCGATTGAAAGAATATAAAAACAAAAAAATAGAAAAGGGACCAAAACTGTTCTAAAATGTACTCATACTTAAAATTGATCAGACAGTTACAAACAATGATAAAGCTCAAGTTAAAGTTTCAACTACTAAAACAAAAAGGCTGATATAGTATGTAAAACTACAACAAGCAAAAAATGTTAACCAAATTTCCAAGGTACTTTAACTTTTCATCCCATACCTACAGGCTAAATGGGATATAAATAAATATCCAAATCTACGTACTTTGTTTTCTCTCTGAAATAAATTGTGATGCTAAAAATTATAATTAATTTTTTCAAAATTATTTAAAAATAAATTATTATGGTTTTTATAAAGCCAGTTTGTAAAAAAATTTATATTAAAAATTTAAATAATAATATGTAAAATAACTACGGCCCCAGTAAATCGAGCGAGTGATTCGCAAAAAGTTGCCAGGTGGGAGGGAAATTAGATTCTCATAAATTTCTTTCTGTATTGAATCAGGTTAACAAAGGTTCAAATTCCAATGGCTTCCATATTATTGTGACGTGGAGCGGATTTCACTCTCGCTACCATTTTTTTATTTACAATTTTCTGATCTTATTTTTGAAAATAACGTGTTAAAAGTTTTACAGTATGTCAAAATCGTTATTTATAATATTATTATGTCGAAGCGTTTTTTTCGCAAAAAAAATCGCGAAAAAAAAATTTTTCATTGAGAATTTAAAAAATTTTTGACTTCGATATTCGTGTTTTATATTCAAACTGAATAAAATTATATTGCATTCATTATGCTAATTTTTTGTTTATGTAGGAAGGGCCTGGAGTATTCCAGTACTTCGAATTAATACAAATTAACTCCAGTAAAATTTATACTCAGCAATAAAATAGCTTATTATGTAAAATAAAATAATTTATGAACATAAAAATGTATTTTCCAAAAAATAAACTAAAGGATTCAGCGGCACTACCAATGTATTGTTCAAAATTCGAATCTAATTGAGTCAGATTTGTATGTGTTGTGGTTCAACATGTTGAGCATCATTTTAAAATAGAAAGGTGGTAAAACGAATAAATCCACTTAATAAGGGTTGCCATTCCTTACGGGATTTTAAGCAATTGCAGTGGATAGAGCCGTTTTCCCCGACCAGGTAATGTCGGGCCGCTAAATTACTCGTATTTAGCTTTTAATTAAATTAAAATAAACAAAGAAATTGTTGAAAGCAAAACCAAGTTCTCGTTCTTACCCTAAAATAACTAAAAGATTAAAATAAACTGTAATAAATGAGAAAATGTAAGTTTCGTATAGAAAAATGTTTTCACAATATAAAACGTAAAAATGAAGCTCTCCAATTTTTGATAAATTGTCCAAATGATATGATTTTATTTTTGATTTTATATTCTATTAGTAAATTAAATAATATAAATGAACACTTACAAAGTAAATAATATTATAGTATATAGCATACTGGTTAGCTATTGTAGGTGTAGATACAGTGAACTCCAATATTATGTCATTAATACGTTATATTAAATAATAATAGATATATCGTCGGTGGTGGGATGAATATTAACTTTTCGGGCGAATATCAAACAAAAATTTCAGCAGAAAAACAGGACTAATTTTAAAAATGACGAATATTGGGCTGGACAAATATTTGAATTCCACTGTAGTTGCTTTTTATTAAAACTCTTTATTTCCACATTTTGCAATTCTAATATTCTTATGAATATTTATGAGATCAAACTATTTAAACAATTATTCAAACTAACTTTTATTGGTGTAATTTCGTATAATGTATTTTAATATTCTATTTTGAGGGTTATAAAAAAATTGTGTTGTATAAAATTTATCATAGTAGGTATATGATGTATTTTATAAGCCTAAAATTAAAAACAAGAAGGTAGCCCTCGGTTGGATGGCTCACATTCAAAGAGGTTAGTTGAAGTAATAATTTTGTATCTACTAATACTTAATCAAAATTTTAATATTATCAAGTTGCTAAACATGCTGAATTTATTGTAAAACAGCAAAAATTTGAAAGGACTTTTATTACGGAAATAATTACCCAACATAAATATTATCAACCTATACCATAACCATAAAAGGTAATTTAACTAAAAAACTTATTAAAAAACTGAGAATAGGTAATTAATCTAAAATCACATAAAACCACGTTCTCGCTGATACTAAAGAATTATTGAAAATTTTCTTGCTAATAGTAACATATTATTTATATTTCATTAATAAAAGCATTTAAAATGTCATTTCCATTTGTAAAAATGAGCAAATAAACTAATTATTACAATTTTTGAAAATAAAAGCTTTTCATTATAAAATCTTTTGTATTGCATTGCTAATTACAATGAATTAGTAATTGCATCCAACTTTGACGCAGTTCTAATGTAAATGCTTTTTAATTAATAAGATAGAGCGTAAGCTAGAAAAAGCCTTTTAAACAGTCTAAATCTTTGAGCCTGAGCCATTGCGTTTAAACTCTTGCAAAATAAATTCATTCTTAGTTACTGTTTTGTTTTATGACCCCCGCGAGGGTAACTTGATTAATCCTCTTCGTAGTACAGCATAATTTTGCATTGTAGTATGCTGCAGTGTTTTACCAAACCAGACTTAAAAGACTAAAATAGTTTATAAACAATTACACACTAAACACAATATCAAAATGTAATTTGCCTTTATTGTTCACTTATATTAATTCAATGACATCAAATCTGTATCTATTGCAAACTAATAGAACATAAATATGCTAAACCATTAATTTAATTGTAGTAATGCTGTTGTATCCAGGGGATTTAAACAACGAGAAATGGAAATTAGAATTGTATATTTTCCCCACAAAATTACAAAGTACTGTGTATGACGAATAATTAATAATTTTCAACTTTATATTTACACGTACATGAATTTATTATTCATTTGGGTACTTTAAAATTATTTTACAATATACTAAATCAGAAACGATATTATTTACGTATGTATCATTCGTACGTATTATGTTAGGGGGTATAATGAACATATTCTATTAATAACTCTTTGAATAAATTATATAAAACATTATAAAGGTAATAAATGTATAATAGAACACCTACTACATATATTTTGATTGTGAGGAAGCTAATGTGAGTAGTCCATGCCGAAGAAACGTACAATAACGTTTATTTTTTGCTTTGTTTATTTTATTTAAATATGTATTTTGCATTGATAAATAATAAATCCGTTATTTATTTTATCCATAAATAGACTCCCTTAATGGAGTTATCAATATAGTGAGAACGTAGGCCGAGCTACATAAATATAACGGCTATGAAAATCTTCGTTATTATCTAAACACATATTTACACGCTGCTTTCCTATACTTTGCAAGGTTTTACAATTACTATGTACATTATGTTTCATATTACTTTTATACTTGATGATATACCTCGTTCGAACTGTTAATGCATCCATTTACTAGAAGTTATGATACTATGGAAGTAATAACGGTAAGGAAGTATTGCATATAAATTCTATTGATAAAGCTGTAAATATATTTTTATTTCTGATTTTAGACCAGTGTAAAGTAAATAGACAGAGTCGCATATATTATGATCACGTATATAGAAAATTGAACTTTTTCATATCATCAGTATCTTGTAGTCAAAATAAGTCCTATATATTGATCAAGTATTGCAATACTTCCTTGCCACGTTTCCTGAAACAGTCTTATAAAAAATTATTGATTTTAATTTCGAGCTAAAACCACATTATATAATATACGTTCAAACGTTGTCCATTGTAGTGTGAGCAAGCCATGAGAGAAGCTATTTTATAAAGTCGGGCGGATGTTGGAGTGCACTAAGATGCATTCATGCAAACTTAACAAACTATAATATGCGAAACACTTAGCTCCCAAGTTACAGAAGATCCAGTAAAACTTCGTACCTAAATAATAAATGTATGAAATATCAATTTTCTTGACCGCATTAGACAATATTAATAATAATTATAGTTATCTCTACTCGCAACCCTCGAAAATCCCACTCGCAAGCTCGCGATTTGCGAGTGAAAATTAGGTCTTTGCGAGTGGGTAAAATCCACTCGCAAATCGTTTTCTTCCATGTCAAAAGGTTCACTTTGGTGGCAACTGCCAAATTCAAATATCGCGCGGGCCCGTGCTCAAGTTTGCTGACGCGGATTTGTAGGTAGGTAGGTGGGACCCCCCCCCCCATATTTATTTATGTTTTCTAGCGAGTGGATATTTTTATATGCGAGTCGATTTCGACTAGAAATTTCGAGGGTTGTCTATTCGTATACCTACTACAGTCGAGTTATCGATATCGAACCGCCGCCCCACTTAAACTAGATCGAACACAACTTGACCGATTTATTTCATAAATTTCATAACATTTTAATAAAATGCCTATATTATTAGTAATACAGTACCAGTTTCAATACTACGCTATCTTGTACTTTGTAGCTATAATTGATTTCTGAATATTGATACAAATAAAGTAAAATCTACCTCGATAATAAGAAAGTCTAATATAAAAATTGTGGTGGTTATATTTAGAAAGAGGTTTAAAATAGGTAGGTAATTCACCTCTATTAATAATAATAAAACATCACTACAATTCCGTTCGATTATATAATGCATTTTCTGACTTCCTAATCTCAAAAAAGGAAAATTATCCGTCTGGTTACTTACCCAATTAACCCAATAAATTTGTAAGTTAGTAAATCATATTTTTAATCAGACGGTGTTTTTTTTTGTTCTGTTCCTAAACTGAAATACAGCATCTAGCTTATATAAATCTACCCAAAAATGCCGCGTGGCAGTCAACGTGTTTGATATAAGAGAAAATTAATAAATTTTCACGACAACAATAGAATTCATCAAGCTTATTAATATGCAATCCGTATTTGGCGCTTTATTAATAGAATAGGAATATGGCATGCATTTTTAAGTATCTTTTTTCATAAAGTTTGGCTATTGTTAAACAGCACTGCATAGATCAAAAGTCTGTAAGAATTTTAATTTTCTCAAGAACATTTTTTTTTAAGTTTATATTTAAAATCAAAATGCATAATAATAGAATTTATTTGTAGCAACTAACTAGGTCAGAGATTGAACTTCTCACAGGCTAGTAAATTGTTAAATAAATTCGAAAATAAGTCAAATTATACCCAAAATACAACAACGACAGACATGTTTCGATCTTGTTAGATCTCATCAGTGACGTATAGCTGTGAATTTGGATATAATTTGACTTTATGTTTTTTCCCTTATATAGCATTTTATAAATAAAATTAAATGGATAATCCGAAAAATCAGAGTTATCCAAAAAATAAAATTAATAATTCGCGCAATGCTAACTGGAATAAAACGACCCGTTTTATAATACAATAAACACACGGAGGTGTTGTGGAAGCACTTTTCGAGAGGTCGTGAAGACATGTCATTACGACAGTACTAAATATGTTGAGGATAAACCATCAATCAATAAGACCCTTCGCGAGGTCAAAGTGGCGCAACTTAACTAGTTGCTAAGAAATTGTAAAATAAATTCGAAAATAAGTCAAATTATACCCAAAATACAACAACGACAGACATGTTTCGATCTTGTTAGATCTCATCAGTGACGTATAGCTGTGAATTTGGATATAATTTGACTTTATGTTTTTTCCCTTATATAGCATTTTATAAATAAAATTAAATGGATAATCCGAAAAATCAGAGTTATCCAAAAAATAAAATTAATAATTCGCGCAATGCTAACTGGAATAAAACGACCCGTTTTATAATACAATAAACACACGGAGGTGTTGTGGAAGCACTTTTCGAGAGGTCGTGAAGACATGTCATTACGACAGTACTAAATATGTTGAGGATAAACCATCAATCAATAAGACCCTTCGCGAGGTCAAAGTGGCGCAACTTAACTAGTTGCTAAGAAATTGTAAAATAAATTCGAAAATAAGTCAAATTATACCCAAAATACAACAACGACAGACATGTTTCGATCTTGTTAGATCTCATCAGTGACGTATAGCTGTGAATTTGGATATAATTTGACTTTATGTTTTTTCCCTTATATAGCATTTTATAAATAAAATTAAATGGATAATCCGAAAAATCAGAGTTATCCAAAAAATAAAATTAATAATTCGCGCAATGCTAACTGGAATAAAACGACCCGTTTTATAATACAATAAACACACGGAGGTGTTGTGGAAGCACTTTTCGAGAGGTCGTGAAGACATGTCATTACGACAGTACTAAATATGTTGAGGATAAACCATCAATCAATAAGACCCTTCGCGAGGTCAAAGTGGCGCAACTTAACTAGTTGCTAAGAAATTGTAAAATAAATTCGAAAATAAGTCAAATTATACCCAAAATACAACAACGACAGACATGTTTCGATCTTGTTAGATCTCATCAGTGACGTATAGCTGTGAATTTGGATATAATTTGACTTTATGTTTTTTCCCTTATATAGCATTTTATAAATAAAATTAAATGGATAATCCGAAAAATCAGAGTTATCCAAAAAATAAAATTAATAATTCGCGCAATGCTAACTGGAATAAAACGACCCGTTTTATAATACAATAAACACACGGAGGTGTTGTGGAAGCACTTTTCGAGAGGTCGTGAAGACATGTCATTACGACAGTACTAAATATGTTGAGGATAAACCATCAATCAATAAGACCCTTCGCGAGGTCAAAGTGGCGCAACTTAACTAGTTGCTAAGAAATTGTAAAATAAATTCGAAAATAAGTCAAATTATACCCAAAATACAACAACGACAGACATGTTTCGATCTTGTTAGATCTCATCAGTGACGTATAGCTGTGAATTTGGATATAATTTGACTTTATGTTTTTTCCCTTATATAGCATTTTATAAATAAAATTAAATGTTAAAATGTTAAAATGTTAAAATTAAAATTAAATTAAAATAAAATTAAAATTAATTAAATTTAAAAAAAAAAATTAAATTAATTTATTGTATAGTAAATTGTTGTTTAACTTTGTCCATGTAAACTTTTGCAGACTTGTAAGAATTTGTGAGTGAAAATTATATAATAAAGAGAGCAGTTGAGCAGGAACTTGCGTCGCTCATTTCTTACTCCAACCACCGACATCTCTTTGGTTTTGATACCCAAAGTCTACATCCTTTAAAAGGATTTTTAGACTAAAATTCCGCTAAAGAGAGTCTCAGTTACATAATTCGACTTCAATTAAAATTCAATTAACAACTCTATATTTCTCATCTATTTACAAAAGATTTTTGCCCCAGCACCAGCCAAACTAATACTAAGACAACGTTTGTACAACAAAATTTGCGCTGCTCCTACTGTGCAGTATATCAGCGTCCTTGGAGGTCCTGGGTCATCCCATTGAATACTTCCTGGAAAAATAGTGCAAAAACGAGGCTACATGATTAAAGAATTATTCAAACATCCTGTTCGATCTTGTAAATCTTTGGGCCTTTTAATTTGAAATGAATCTAATACAGTCAAATTTGCCGTCAAGTTCATGCTTAAGGTAGCCCGTAGGGCGTAGGCGATCAATATATTTCTCAACATTATTGTATAATATGAAATACTGCATTGGTAAACATAATTGTGAGTGATTATATTGTACAATGTATTGATCAATATATTGATCGTCCAGAGGATACTTTAGATTAGCTGGCTGTCAGTGAGTGATTTTGTATATCAAAATACAAAGCAACCGCCCATAAAAGAAGTCATTAATTTAATTGAAAGTTAACAGTTTTTGTACCTATTATAAAAATGAAATGATTTCGAACTGAATACACTGACGGACAGCGGCACCTTCAGGACACATTTATGAACTTATATATTTTTCTAAAAAAATCTTCTTCTTCTTCTTCACTTCCCATTATTAGGCATTAGGCTTTTCTCTTCCTCGGCCGCCCGACATATCTTGTCCCTTTCGGATTATATAATTTTATTTTTGTGCTGATATTCTTTCTTCCTTCATTCTGACCAGATGTTGCGACCATTATTTTCTTTTATTTTCTCTTCGTTTATTTCCAATTCTGAAGATTCCTAGCTCCTCTCTAATCTCGCTGTTTCTAAATCTATCTTGTCTCGTGCATCCCGAAAACCCTGCATTATTTACGATTGGTACACTACATAGATAATATTTCGATATTTAAAAAAATCTATGATTTAATTATGGAAATGGAAAATTTGTACGAGAAAATTAAATTTGTAAAAATTGCACTTATGTGACACTTAATTAAGTTTTGAAATTAATTTATTGTGATACAGATTCAGGACATATAAACATTAACTGAGGTGCAATATTTATCAATTTAAGCTGTGAATTGTGTAGAAAATCACAAATGAAGTATAATAAAAACCAATAAACAAACACCTGCTACCTTAACGCAAACACGTACTTAAACAAGTAGCTCGCCAATTCAATGCCTCGTACAAAATTTTACCGAATTTCAACACACGTTTCGAGTAAGTAGAAATTAGACTTCGCCTTGTCAGTTTCGTCTAGACCTGTGCACGTGAGTGTGTAATCCGAGGTACTTCCATCTTAAAACTTTTTAGCACAATTATGTTTTTAAGGTTATAAAGGTCATCTAGTTACCCCAACTAAAAATGAATCAAAATATGCGACAATCTATAAATTATACTATATATTTTCCGGATTTTAACTGTAACAAAAACTATTATTATGTTCAAAATTCACAGTTTTTCTAAAACCATTTACGAAGTAATAGTTTAAAAAATGCGTGACTGTAATCAGTCACTAAATAATAGTCATTAAATACTAATTTATTTAACTCAATTCAAACGAATAGACGATCAACACGACGAATTACAAGTCAATAGTTGTTAATTGTTACCTAAACGTAAACAAAGACGTACAGTTTAACGTGGAGTTCGAACCACGACAAAAATCATTTAGTGGCAACTGGAAAAGCATCTGTTAAAATAAAATTTGCTTAAGTTCAAAATGTGTACGTAAAATTAATTAAATTTTACTCAAAACTACATAATTATTGGAAAAACTGTAAATCAATCCATTAAAATTTAACTGTCAAAATAATGGCCATGCAAATTAATTGGTATCATTCAGACACAATAGTTAAGAGAATCTGTTCTGCTGACAATAGTTTCCAACTTTTGTTGTAATATTGCAGGCACGACCTTATTTTAGCTAATTCCAAACCAAAAGGAAAGTTTTAGGGTACTTCACGAAAATCGTTTACCGATTCGCTTCGAGCTGTTGTTTTCGATACTGCAAACTCTAGAAAACAATCGCAACAGATCTACAAATAAACCTTTCCAATTGCATACGAACGTTTTTGTTAAATAAAACAATTTTTCAAAAATATGGTTTTTATTTTATTACATACAATAAATCCATTCGTAAAGGATTACTTCCATGTTAATTCCTACAAACTTACCTAAATAAAATGAAATGTTAATAATCACGATAGATACCAAATATTTAAGTGCCAAGTAGTTCATAATTTCAACTACTCCCTAAAATTTAATATTAGTTGTGAATAATTTTCTAACAATATGCAACCAGTAAGTAGATATCTATTTAAGAAACATTCGCATAGCTTTACACGAAACCGCAATTAGGATCAATTTGGAAATATACTGTTAATTCCGCAATTGTCATATTATATTCAACATTTCAGTTTAATATTAATTTTACTCCCTCTTATATATCATGACATTTTCTGCTGATATTTGCAGACTAAAATTCTAACAAACCGCCCCTTTAATTAAGAACTATATACTGCTAAAATTTATTACATAAAATTACAATAAATTAATTACAAAAATACGGTTTTCTACTTAGACCTTATGATGATTTCATAAAGTTGTGTCTTCCTAATGTAAAACATTTTTATTGCTATAATTTATTCAAACCTGGTTACAAGATTAAATCTCCATTGTCGCAATTTTAAATTCAAATTTGAATAGTTAGCACGAGTTTAGCTCCTCAATTTTTATTTTCAATTCTTTTGGATGGGCTGCAGTTCTTGACTGGATTTTACAAGAATATGGCTATTCATAATAAGAGAGAAATAGCAAAGTTGTACCAATATCTGTTTCTAATTTCGGATGCTGTGAATTTATTCTATTAATTCTTTATTAGAAAACCCATGTAGTTGTTCACAAATTTATATTGGAATCGTAGAAAATGTTGGTTTGTTTCACATGGCTTAGATACACATATAACAATTCGATAGCTATATTTAGGGTGAAATTTGAAGAAAATAGCAATAATTATAACAAGATAACAGTGGAATCTCTTTAATCCATTCATGGGCATCATTCTTTGTGGCACGCTTCTGTAAACCAATTTCAACTAAAATTCAATTAGCTTTAAACCATGATATACTAACCTAACTATGAAAATCATACTAAATTGAGGAACAGATGTTTTCCGAAAATGGTAAATAAAAATCTCAACTTTTTTCAACTTCCTTCTCCAAATTATATAAAGAATTCCTAAAGCCGTTATTGGAAAAGCCTGAACAGTAGTACTTATGTGCTATTTAAAAAAAATTTACTTGAATACAATTTAATCATGATTAATACTTGAAATAAGTTCCTTGCAATTGGAGGTTAAAAATTTTAATTTATAATTTAGAAAAATAGTCACATCAAGACATTTTATTGTGCTTTTAAAAATTACAATATTTCAAAATATGAGATACCTATTTTTATTTGTTCAATTTATATTATTATTTTTTGAAATAATAAAATTAAGTTTTACCTTTTGTTACTGCGATATTATGTGTTTTATTTTTTACTGGAGGCTTTCAAATTTATTTAATTATCGGCTTTACTAAGAGTTCCATTATTAATCCATCATTAATTTTGGTAAATAAATATAAAATTTTATTCAAGGTATTTCGGATGTTTTTCCTGAACAAATACTTTTTGTATTAAGTAGCCTTGCAAATATGTCAATCCGTCAGAATGTTATTTCTTTTATATTTACACATAGCATCTGTTTCCGGCTAGACTTCGAACCCCTTTGTTGCACGGCAAGACTGGGATCAACTTGAAATCTTTTGCTTAGAAGACCCAAAATACGCCACTATTGTACGTGAAGTTATGTTAAGCTCTTCTTTTGTGTTGGTCTGCTATGAAATTTACAGATATTTTAACGATTTCTTTTTCGGAGATCCTCAAACATTGTATTTTTAGAAACACGCAATTTTATTTTATTCTGAAGTAAATATAAACATCAGTAAGAAAAAATTCGATTTAGAATCACTGATTTCGTAAGAATTTCTACCCCAAGCCTAAATATTTATGATCTGAATCTGCTTTATACAACATTGGCTGATTTACTCTAAATTGCTAAATTTTATGAATGAAAGGTCTGAGAATTGGTTTAAGTTTACTTTCCAATGGCAGGCATAAATTACAATGAAGATACCGAAGGATTTAATGTTTTTATCTTATTATTCGTTTATTTCATACAGCTGTAAACGCTGTAAGTCAAGTATTTCATTTATATTTTAATTGGAAACAATAATTTTTCAGAAAAGTTTTTCAAATTTCAAACATATGAAATGATCATGTAATTACCACCATCCCTATAGTTTTAATATTAATTTTGTCTTGTGTAGCATAAATATTTTAAAAATCGTTTTATAATAACCGGATGCCAGAAATGTATAAGATGAATTATGTTTTGAAATCCTTTTTATTCTAAACCAACAAGTTCGAAGCACTAGTAGATTTTAAATTATTTATTGAATACATCAAAAAGTATACAAATTAATAAAGTTTCAAGTTTTAATATGAAACAAAACTTTAAAGGTTTCTTTTAAACCGGACGAATTCATTGCAATTTTCTATAAAATATGAATACAAAATACTGTGGAAGAGGATCACATTACTAATTAATATAGAATTTTTACATTATTATGTGGTATTTGCATTTAGTTCGCGTTTTTATAATATTTCACACCATGCCACGTACAAATAAATACAATAATGGCACAGTGATCATTATTTCCAATTTTTGGAGTGGTCCAACTAATGGTCTGCGAAAATAGGTTCCAATTTAACCGTACAGATAGTAAAAGCTTCCTTGTACGATTTTTCTACCAGAAAATAATATTTCATTAAAGTGGAGCATGTAGTTTATAGTCACAGCAGTAGAGTGATACGATCGCTGGTTTAGTTACAGTGCGGAAATTCTGGGTTCAAATCGCGGACTTCATAATATTTTTTAGCTCGGCCTTCCAGTGGACATCCACACGTTGTGGTGAAATAGAACAAACAAGGAAACAAAAAAAATGCAATGTATTGTCGTTTAGTGCCCTGAGTGATTTTTCTAAAGGTTTAGATATTTCAATTTGAGAATTATAAAAAGGAAAGATAATTTTAAAATTTATTTGTGCTTTCTCTTACAATTAATTTTCGTGGGGGTAGAAACTTGGTCAACAGCTCACTGAGACGATAGGAGGAACTTTGTCTTCAAATAATAGATTTAAATTGCCGATGCTTTTGTAAGAGGGTGAATCTTCAATCATAGATTGTAAAAATTAGGGTTTGTTTCGTTGCGTACCCAAAAAAATAGTGTAAGTGAAAATTCAAAGTTGGTGTATTTCTTCAAACTGTATCCGGAAATGCTGCTTATGCTATAAAGATAAAGTTAGTAGAAAAACGAACGCCCCAGGTTTTTCCATAGTCGTACGTACGCACAAAAAAATAAGTTACCATTTATTGCCACATTTCTTTAATTCAATTTTCTCCCCGTTGTTAATACGTAGTACAAAAGGTGGAAGCAATCGAGGAAATTGGTGGGAAACTGTGTTTCCGAATTTCAAAACTTTATTATGTGAGTTGTTGGATAGTGTTCAATTTATCAAGCACAATAAAATTATCTTTCCTATCATTAATCTGATTAAAATTGTATTAAGAGTTTTTGTTTAGTTCGCAAATAGATCATTC
This sequence comes from Rhagonycha lutea, assembly GCA_958510855.1. Taxonomy (NCBI): domain Eukaryota; kingdom Metazoa; phylum Arthropoda; class Insecta; order Coleoptera; family Cantharidae; genus Rhagonycha; species Rhagonycha lutea. Next base: position 10,733,168 of record OY294040.1, on the reverse strand, counting down.
ATCGTAGTTTCTTATAAAATATATTTAACACAACTTAAGAGTCTAGACAGCTGACCGGAGTAAATAAGTGTGTCTTTGCTAATTGCCTGAGTAAAATTCCCTTATACAATTTTGAAAGAACCATAAGGGCATTATTAGAGTACAGTATATATGGGGTGTAATCCTCTCTATCAAATCTAATGGATTTGAAAATCCCGGAACAGGAATAGCTATATTCATATTCATATTAATATAACAAGCTATATCCTAAATAACAGTGTCTTCTGGGTCATAATATTACTTCTTCTTCTTAGTGCCATATCTTCTTTAGATGTTGGCTCGATCCTCCTGGGTAAGCCAAGAAGACTTTTACTAGGGAAATGTTAATGGGGTGGTTTCCAATTGCCTTCCCCATAGTCCACAGATCGATTGTGGACTTTATCAGGATTATAACCACGGTTTCCCGCTCTCTAGCTTATCCGTTTTTGATTTGTGGCAGACTTCTGGTCATAAGCACTGGTATACGGTTTTATTGTACTATACGATTTTACGCGACTCTCCCATTTGATATAAATAATTTACAATATTTTTCATTTAAAAATGATTCTAAATACGTCTCTGATAGTTGATACGTTTGAGATCCGTACTATGTTGTAGAAAGCATAATTATCTACTTAGTTAATTACAATAACCTGTTCCTCATATGTAGTTTTAAAATTATGGCTTAAATGTTAGAAATATCGACTTTTATAAGGTAAGCGTTGCTCTTCAAATATGTATTTCTTCTTCTTTTTCTTCTTTAGGTGCCTATCCGATTTCGGATGTACGGCGATCCCCCCGACTTAGCCAAGTAGGCTGCACCAGGCAAATGTTAATGGGGTGGTGGTTTGCCTTCCCCTTAGTCCACAGATCAATTTTGGACTTATTTAGTTCATTAACATTTTAAGGATTCTTCTTGACATATTACTCTCGGTGGTTTGCCATTGCCTTCCGAGGGGGAGACGGTCAGAATAAAGTTCTTACTTCACTCGGATTCGAACCGGGTATTTAGCGTTCATAGTCAACCGCGTTAGCACTATGCTGCGACCGCCTCCTCAAAATATGTATTAGATTGGGTTAATAATAGTATAGATACATCATGAGTACATGGAGCGATATCGCTACTGTTTGCTTTAAACTTCAAAAATCATCGCATAATTAATTAGAAAAATTAATATAAATAAGTTAAAACAGAAGTTCGAGGGGGTCAATAATATTATCTATACATAGATAATAGCTCATAATTTACATCATTTTGATATAATAAATATTAACTATGGATTTTTTTTTTGAATTTTGATGATGTGAGTAACGCTTTTAATGAAATGAAACCTTTAGAATATTAAAAGTACGGGTAATATAATTTTTACCATTTCTATATTTCTGCGCCCCTAGCCAGACAATACCTATAATGGCGCACCTGTTGCACATCCTAGTTAAGGCACTTAACAATGCAGTCCCATTTCATTTGCAATACAATTTTCGACATTGTTTTATTTAATTTAATTTACATTCATAAAAAGCTTTTCTGGTTATTCATCGAACAACACCATATCCGGAAATAATAAGGCAGTTAGTTAAATACTTACAAATGATTATAATTTTTTGAGAGGACGATACGAGTATGTAGGACTTTAGAATATCCTGACCATACATACATATAGTCTGTTTTTTTTAAGAAACAAGTAAAAAATTTCTATTCCACGTGGATAACTTGAATGTTAACCAATGAAATTGCTTGAAATTTAATTTCAACCAATTTCATTAGTTAACATTCACGTTATCCATGTGGAATAGAAATTTTTTACTCGTTTCTTAAAAAAAACAGACTATAGCTAAAAGCATATTATAAAACGTATAAGGAGTAAAAATGCAGCACGCAATCTATGTAGGTATGTAAATATGTCACCCAAGCAGACGAACAAATTAAGGGCCGATCTATTCATCTCTTCGTAAAGTAGCTATTAGCGTTACGGGTAAGGTAGTAGTTCGTAAACGTTTATTCACATCCCAATAGCCACTATTGCCTTGTAAATATGGGTTACGGCTAACATAAATTAAGAGCCTCTTGAAGCGGCAAATATGTTTTACAAATCCGATTTTAACTTAAAATTTCTAGAATTGTGAGTGTTGAGAAATTTAATTTTTGATAAATAATTGATCAAAACGAATCTTTTAGATGATATTAATTTTATCCAAGACAAAAACAGAGTTCAGTAATCGGATAATTTAACTTGTCGGGACTGTAAAAATGTAATCACTTTTTTAACAAAGTGATTTAACAAAAGTTTTGTTGTTTAATTATGATTTATTTAAAATACACTTTACTCCTTTGGATAAATAAACTGTTAAAATGTACAAATTGCACATATCAGGGATGCTCGGGGTTGAAATCGAGACGATTGTGAGAGGGTAGTTTCAGGTAGTTTTTCGACGTGGTTTCTTGCATTTCTAATGACCTGGACCAAAACTATTTTATCTCTTTCTCTCATAACAATATATTATAGCGCTATCCTACTCTGTCATATACTAACTAGAAAAAAACATCGATCCTGTTTAATAAGTTCTGGATACCTACGAACACGCTACGACAAGATGAATATACCCAAATTTTTTGCAGGGCGCTTATAAACTTATTCGGTTCGTAATTACGATGCGCTTTACGACGAGATGAATAGATCGGCCCTAATACTAGTAATTCATGTAAATTGTAGATTATTCAAATCATAAATATTTATTGATAAAGTTTATATTATTTATTTTCGTAAAATTTTCTAACCAGCCACCTAATACTTACTTAGGGTGGCCAGAACAGAAGTGAATCCAGTCCATTTTGTGATTTTTAGAGTTACGGTTCCTTCACTTCCTAGTGGATAACTTGAGTGCAAAAGTAGATCAAGCCACATTTTATTCATTTTGGTGTTTCAATCATAATTTTTAGCTTCCTTGCTTTATGTGTTGTCAATTATATCACAAGTTTCAGTGCTGTACAGAATTAAACTTTAATAACTCATAAACACCATTTATGGACTGGATTCACTCCAACTCTGCAACTCTCCAATACAACTCGGGCCGTATGTACTGTTTTAATCGCTTTATAATAAGAAAAAATAGTAACACCCTATGCTCGACTTTTCAATAGAATTTATCTTAAGAGGGAATTTATTTGCTTGACAAAATAATCGCCGTTCTTCCAATTGAGTATGAAATGCAGCTAATTAGTACACTTTGGGAAAGCAATAATACCATACAACCAACATATCAAAATCAAGAAACGAAATTAAATGCAGAAAGGCTGATAATATTCGCTAGATAAACTAGAAATGTAGTTCTGCTTTTAAATCAAAATCTCGATGAAATTAAAAAACCGAGGGATCCTTGAATAGTGAGGTTATAATCCGTTGATCGACAAAGAGAGATTTCCACTAAATTAAGTATTAAATCAAGATAAATTACTAAGAAAAATGGAACATTCGATATTATTGCAAATCAAGAAAACCACCTGGTTCCCATTGTCGGAATTATCTTCCATGTTAGCAAGAAATATAATAAACCAAGTACGGCACAATCCCAGTAACAACCAAAATTCGTAACGAATAAAAAAAAATTATTAGAATATAATAATTGTATAAAAATAATGGTAGTAACATGAAGCTATACATATTTTCCGTATAATAACTTGTATAATATAATTACTTATTAGCGAAATACAAAAGGGAAACGTAAAAATTATTAATTACTGTTATAGGTAGGTAGTGGATTTCAATATACTGCCAGTAGTTTAAAATGTTGGGATATTCCATCTTAGGTAAGTAAGATAATTAAATACATTGAATTCTCTCGAGTACAATAAACCATTTTCCGCATTTAAGATTACATTTTATTTTTTTAAATTTTGGAGTTACGAAAGATTTAGTATTAAACTTGAATATTTAAAGGAGGAAAGTATAATATACCAAGATTACGATATTACAAAATGTAATAAGGATCTTGTTATTGGACAGTTCAATTGTTTCCATTTTCATTTACAGTTTACTTACAGAAATAATAAAAACCAGACCAGAAGAAATGACTGACTTCGACAGTTTGAGTAATTTATCCTACCATTTACTCATTTAAACCTAGGACGTAAGCATGAGTCCAAATTTCCTTCTTCGAGAACGAGACTTTTTGAACATCTATTTCTAAATAGATCGGATCAAATTTATGCTTTTGTTTATTATTAAATATCTGACGGTAGCTATAAACATATTAGCTGAAAATTCATAAAATTTAATTGAATTTGGTTGTGTTAAATTTTAGTATTATTTACAAGTTAAAAACAGGGACTTATTTGAAATAGTAAGTCAACGCAAAATAAGGGTAAAATTTCTATAAATAGTACAATTAAGTTTACGAATCGATCAAAACCAATTCTACTGATTAAGCTTGCTTAAGGTTCCTATCAAAACATTACAAAATCCTAAGTAATTTTAATCTTAAGAAATTGATACTATAGTTAAGTCGGTGATTGTTGAAAGGGTTTAAGTCCACTTTTTAAATTAATTTATTTTATGATATACCTAGTATAATCATTTAAAATTGTGTCTCTCATGGTTTGGTGTTGAAATAAATTTAGTCAGATAAATGGAAATACTAATAAGTAGAGCGCGGATTCTATGCATTTTGCTTATTGCTGTAAATTATATGCAGAAGATATTCCTTTTGGATCTTTACGTTTCTAAAAATTTGCGGTGATTTGACGTAATGTTGATAGTGCATATTTTGCTTTTTTCTTAATAATTTGCATATTTATGCATATTTGAGCTTTTTTTAATGAATTTTGGCATTTTGAATATTTTTTTTTAATTTTAAATTGTCACGTTTTATTTACAAAGTTGTGAGGCAAGTAATCTTTTTATTTTTAAACTACACTTGCAAGTTTACAACGTCTTTCAACATTAGTCACCTAAGCACATGGGAAAATAATGCATAAAAAATGCATATTATGGGTAAAGCGGCTACCACCTTAACATTTTTTCGTCAAACTATGATTCATTTTACGTGCTTTTCCCATGGATTACCTCGAATAACCGAAACGATAAGATGTTATTGATAGCACCGCTTAAAATACATATTTCCAAATGGGGAACATGGTTAACAACTGCTGTGTATTATGCAGAATATATACGACAATTTAAAAAATTCGTGTGTAATTTGTCTGATTCAGCTGCAGTAGCAATTAAAGATCGTCAAGAAGTTTTAAAAATGACAAACTAAGGACAGGAAAATTTGGAATTTCTGAAAGCTAATTATTGGTACGCAGGTGAATGTATTAAAAATCTTGAAGGAAAGAATCCTCTACTGCTAGATTCTGTAAAACTTCTTTGTAAAAATGATGGTTTTCAAGTGCTTGCTAATACAGCAAAATTATTAAAAGGAGAAACGATCGAGAATATTACTCTCAGTATTCCCAGCAAAAGTATTTAAATATGCGCCGATAACGTCAGTTGACGTAGAAAGAAGAAGAAAATTTAGAAAAGTATTTGATTATTTTCCTTACAACATCCATAATTCTGATTAATTCTATTTTGTGTAGGCAGGGGTGAGCAACCCGCGGCCGGCAGGCCGCATCCAAAGACTTTTAGGTTGAAAATTTTTTAAATTGATAATATATTTTCCGTAGATATATCATTGTAATAAAAAAAGTAAGCACTATTTCTTTTGAAAATGAATTGTATCGACCAAAACTTATTTTTTTATAATAATTTTATTAATTTGCCCTTTGGGAAATTTTTTTTTGCCCCCCCCCCTATGTAAGGCCCTGGATGCGGCTCGCACAACATTTTTTAATTGATAAGTGGCCCGTTGCAAAAAAAGGTTGCTCATCCCTGGTGTAGGGTATTCCTGTATTAAGAATACATTTATTTTGGTGAAGATTAAAAATTAAAATTTTGTATGTAGCTTTTTTGACTGATTATTTAAGATTTTATTGTGCTTTTTTTTCAATTTTTAGTGCTTTTTTTTTCATTTTTAGTGCTTATTATAAGCGCTTATTTTCAAAAAATAAGTGCATATTAATCCGCGCTCTACTAATAAGTCATGTATAATAAATTGCAATGAGCATTACATGGTTGTTTAACCATAAGTTTAACTGCTATTGGAATGGCAATGCGTAGGCCCTGAGTTCGATCTTCATATTATGCAACTGTTTTTTACTGAAAATTATGTAATTTATTATCTGAATTAATATATTTCAAACGTAACGTTTAACCGGCCGTTAAATTCCGTTACAAACGTTTGTGAATACGGGCATAAATATACGTATTACATTACTGATTGTTGAAAAGTACTAAGTCACAGTTTTAAAAATTAAATAAAATACAAATTAGTGAAACTTAAAATTGTTTCTATAAGGAAATCGATACCTAACCTAACTTTCCTACAGAACGGTGATTGCATTTATCAATAACCCACATACATCAAACATAAATCAGTTTTATTGATATATCTCAGAAATATCCTATCAACAATCATCAACTCAGTTATGGTTGACCTATTGAGACTACTTCGTAGAAATAATAAATTAATATCCAAATTTTCAAACTAAATAATGTTTTTTATTTGGAATAATATTCTTTGGATTAGAAATTTAAAGACATATGAATATGAAATCGTAATCGGAGTTCAAGATGGATTTCTTACATACGTACTGAAAATATTAATATTACTTTAATATATTCGGTTATTTTATAAATATTTACCCGATTTTTAACAAAACTAATTCCAATTTTTGTTTTAAATTATCACGTGAGTAATCGTTTTATAATAAAAAAGTGCTAAATTTTTAATTTTAATAATGAAAAGTTAGAAATTATCGAGTTAATCAGATATAATTTTTTAACCAGTTAAAATTTCAATTTTAATTATTATTTATTTCACGAGTTAAAAAGTAGTTTGAATTTTAATATTGAAAAGTCTTATCGTTATTAATTTTTGTAACACAGCAATGTTTAGCCAATTTGTCCATATATAATTTTCATATGTTTTGGGGTTCTTAGTACCTCGCATTTGGTAATGGTCCATTCGTTCGAGTACTACTACGTGAGTTGAGTATGAATATGGGCAAGTTATACAGCGTGGAAACCACTTATAGAATAAATTCGGAAACTTAAAAGCCAATAATATTTTATCAAAGTTGTTCGAACACTTAAATTGATTTTATTAATTACACTTCCTTTCCTAAATTCATATGAAAGGTATTTACTGCTACAACTGTGACATGATCACTACATTTGTTTAAAAAAATTGAGGCGGGCGGCTTATTGCAGTTTTCCATTGTGATTGCAATATTCTTTTCAGCAAACCCAAATTTGAGTTCCACATCGGTCAAGAAAACCATTTAAAAAAAATAAAATTAATGGTCAGAAACACTTTTGTTAAGAAACATACGAGGAAGTAGAAGAAGAAGAAGAAGAAGAATTTATTATTCTAGTGCATATTTTAGAAAAAAATATAGAAATATTAATGTAAAAACTTACCAGAAATCTAGAATGGATTGTTCAACATGCAGAAAACAACTTTTGCGTTGTGGTTGTTTAGCCCTACAGCCCTATCGAAACTGTCAAACACTTCCGTAAATACAAGACGGGGGTTTGGAGCATAAATAAAATAAGAATAGATGTTTACCCATATTTACATTATTTATTAGACTTAATTCGGGTAGTCGAATTGATTAACTGTTTGAGTTTTCTTCTTCATATTTACAAATTTACTAATTTAAATGAAAATTCCTCGTCAGTTCAAATATCACGTTTTGAAAATAAACTATTTGTATAATTGTTGTAATCAGAATTGGGTTCTAACCACTCTGAAAGGTGTCACTAGTGAAACTTTTAGTGAACTAAAAGTGCGAGTGAGCAGTAATTGAGATGGTAAGTTTATATTGTAAGTTCGAACGCAAGCAACTAAATAATTCTTGATGTTAAATTATTTAATTGAGGCTACAAAGTAGATAGACTTGACTACCAAATGGGCATCGGTGGTTGAGAAATGAGCGACACAAGTTCCTATAACTTTTTATTTATTTTACTAATTTATATCGTTTATTACAAAAAATTTTCGCTTACTATATTTTCAGTTTTCTACAAGTTTCTGTATGCATAAATTTATTTCCATTTTGATGGCAAGAATTATAAATTATTCATATAAGTGCAATAATCATATTGCCCCTTCCTTTAAAATTCATATTAATTTGCTTCCGTTGTAAGTTCAATGTTTGACCTAGATAATCAAATTTTGATGTATCTTAGTTACACTTTAATCAAATTATATGCACCACTGTAACTCAAGTAATAAAATTATTACACGAACGATTTCAATTATTGGTCTCATCCAGAGGGTAATTGTGACCATCCGTGAGGTTGGGAATATTCCATATGGCAAACTTCAGCATGATTCTCAAGAAAGTATACTCCAATAACACAAAGGCTAGTAGCCACAAAAACAGTGACTTTTAGTGTATGCATTGAGTTTTTCACAAATCTGACTTGAATTTTCAGTGCAGGAGGTGGGATAATTTTAGTTGATGATATATTCATCAAGTTGAAATTGAACTTCATCTTGTACATTGATTTCATTTCAAAAACCGACATCAATTTGTTACTGCGTTAAATTCAATCGGCAAATCGATGCATAGTTTAGCGCTGTATAATTAATAATTGTCTCTCCGTGCCAGTTGTCTTATTTGCACACTTTGCTTGACAAATAAAATCGGCTCGCAATAGCTCAGTTGTTATTGAAACACCCTTTATTATATTCATTATTAATCAATAAAATTGTTTAGAACTAATGGGCTTATTTTAGCTAACATAAATAAAACATGTTGGGACCATAAATCAAAGTAAGAAGTTCTATAAATATGCGTTTATAACGCAAACGTAAAGCTTATTTTATTGTTGTTGATTTGTGACTACAATTTACCTAAAGAGATTTGTCAACAACCGATATCGTATACGAGGTAGCACATTAAATTTATAGTCAACACTGATAAAAAAACATAAGAAATTACTGTTTTAAATTTAGATTAGATAGCATTTGAATTCGCATAACATACTTTGCAGCTTCAGTTGAAAATACTTTCCAGGTTTGAAGGAGAAACACTAGATAGAAAGTAGATGCGTTTTAAATGGAAATTGATTAGAAACAAAAAATACCCAAAGCTGGTTTTCGCAAAATAAATGGATTTTAACAACTAGGGAACAAAAATAACAAGCATATGTCTAATCCAAAGAGTTTTCTTGAGAAAAACGTTGACAAGAAATCTGACTAAGCACTCTAGGATTCTGTATAAATGGAAACAGGCGCATATGGGGCACATTTACGTGTACAGTAATATACTCGGGTCGTTTGTGTGAGACGTAGATGTATTGTCACTGAAATTGTGCACTTCGGTTAAGTTCAGTATCCCCCGAAACGACATTTCTACGTTTCTACAAGTACTTCACTCCATGTCCGGCATTTTATCCGAAACTTTGCCAATATTTTACTCTCGCAGTCCGTAAGAGACGTTACAAAAGACATATCAAGATTTAGTTACTGTTGAGTATCGTCTTTCTATTGAAAATAAATTAACTGCCACATTACGACGCCATTATAAATTTTAATTTTTGTCAAATGAATTACTTATCAAGTCGGTTAAATAAAGAAACAACTGATAGGTTTACAGGTAAACTAAAAGCATTAGTTGCTACGAAAGAAAGGAAAAGAAAAGTTCATCAGCTAAGGAGATTCTCAGACACATCTCAGCACCTGCCCGTGCATTACAATGAGCTCATTGTATTTACCTTACGATACGCTCAAACCCTTACTCTATTAATTAATATAAAACAAAAGAATTTTCTTAAAAGAATGACAACGGCATAATAGACGCTTTTAAAACTCAACATCTTTCTTTAATATTAACATCTTTTATATAAAATAAATTTAAAGTTATTTCAACCAGTAAACTCTTAAGTACTTGTAACTATTTAAAAAAAGATAATTAATTCATGAACCATTACAAAAAGTGGGTCAACCAAGAATAATCCGCCCCCTACACTTTGCTAATGAAGATTATATAAAAAAAAATATAAGTATAAACTTTTTGAGACGATCAAGATTATTTCTTGACGTGCTTTAATCTCTTTTATAGCGTTGTGTGTACTACTTTTTTTAATTACATCCAGCTTAACCACCAACCGGCATAAAACAAAATAATTAAATTAAAATTTAGAAATTAATTTGAATGTGCCTAAATTAAAATTTTAAAATGTAATTAAAAAACTCCACAAACATTTAACGCTCTTTGCTACTTTCATTTCAAAATCAATTTTTGATTAAAAAAAATTGTTCACATTAGTGGATATAAACTTGAGCAAAGTGCTTGGTGTATTTGAATTGAAGTAAAATATCAACGTAGGTACTAAAGTTTAGATCGAGTTGTTAGAGTGAAAGGACATGTCGAAGACCACTTGTTCCCTGCTCGAGTAATGCATCACAGGATAAGTAAACGATTTTCCCTTATCAGCATAAATCGTATCTCGACATTGAATTGTGCAAGTTTTCCAATACGGAAGACGAAATAGAACACATAAATGCATTACCTAGTGTTATCGGTTTAAAATGAATTGACACTAAATAAATTTTACATTTATGATAACGCTATAAACGATTTATGGTTTGAAGTTCATTTACTTCATATTAGCAACAAGCGATTTACCTTCTATTTTTAAAAACTACTTTCCGTAGGTATTACGATTTTTCTTGTTTTTATTCAGAAACCATTTAAGGACGCACAAAATTTTAAATTAAATATTTAGTTCTTCCATTAATGTCGTTCAAAATATTTATGGATTCTCAAAGAGTACGGCTGAATTCGTAGGATCGTAATCTTAGTTATAATTGAAAGGATTCTTGTTTTCCACCCATCTCTTCTGTATTTACCAATCGATTTTTGACTTATTGCTTTCATTATAATCCTATCAAATTTAGTTAGTTTGAATTTTCTAATTTTTCCGCATAATTTTTTTATTAAATAGTTATTAGTTAAATATTGTGGTGAAACGAATTTAGACTCAGCTTCGTGTTAATAGTTTATCATTGAATTAGGGGATGTTTTTACCCATAACGACATGGTCGAGCACGGTTTTGTTAAATGAAGGTCGAATCATGTTACCGCTTGTAACGCAAATTGCTCTAATTTGTGCCACTTGCCCCGCTGATCTACGAATGGAATGGTAGACAGGCCAGCTAAGGGAATACACCCCCGTCCAGTGCCAGAGCATGGGTCGCGCGGACGCGGTTCGTAGGTTCTTCCGTTGGCTCAGGCGATCAATTGGTGTACAACTAACTAAGGAAAAAAAACCTTTCGGGCGCCAGTCCTCTAAATAAAATACGGAAGTAAATAAGAGTTGATTTTATTTAAAGAACAAAGTATAGATAAAGATGGGGTTGACAATATCTGATTCCAAAACTCCAATAGGAGACACAAAACACAAAACACATAACAAATCAAGTGAAATCCAAGATACCCTGAGGGGATACCTTGGGACAATAAAATCAAAAAAATAAAATACAGATGAGTTGCCATATGAAGACAACTCACAAAAATAATCCGCGCATCCAGGAGATTGCCCAACGCAGACATAAAAACGTTGGTAAAATTGACTGCAATTAACACATTCGCAAGAGATATCATCAAGTAAAATTAAATACAGCAATTGCTTTCTAACTTACCCTTCCACCTCAATCCGTCCGATTCAACATCTCAATTCTTTTGGAACCTCTGGAATATTAATGGTTCATCGTTTAAACTGAGTTTTAGGTGTAAAGCTAAAAATAACAAAAACTGCACAATTAAACAAGAATCAATTCACCTGCGAACGGTATAGCATCTTAATGTCGATGTAAATAATTTAGGCAAGCAAATCTTCTAAATGCGCTTCCAAAAAAACTAATTAATGGTTTTCCAGCCATCCTACGTCGTTGGTGCTGTCCTAACCACTAGAGATGGAATAGTGGTATAGGCTCACGCTACCGCTGCGACAAAAATCCCACAATGTTGGAATGGAGCTCGCACGTCTTCCCAAAAAGTATGGATAAATCGTCAAAGGAGACGGCCAAAGTGACAAACTTATCACACCACTTCTTAATCAAGGACGCAAAACTGCGGTGAAGCTGGGGATAAATGAATGTTGATCAGTCCTGCCCTCTCCATTGATCTCATACGGGAATGGTGAACCCAAAAACGAAATCCCAACATCGTTAAAAATGGCTGACACAGATGGTTCGACGCAGGAATCAAGGTCATCACAGGTGGAAACAAGATAACCAAACTGCTGGCCCATATCCATACAAATAACCATATGGTTGGTCGATAAAAAACAGCCAGATGGACAATCAGCCACTGATGCACACCATATTAACCGCTCAGAAAAACCATAATTAAAATTGGAAACCAAAGAATGAACGTCACATAAAATTGACGTGGTAGTACGAAAAAAAAAGCCACAAATGTAGCACAGAAGGTAAAATAAAAGATCACTTCAATAAACTACCAATTTGTGGCTTTTAAAAACATAAAATTGCACAAACGTAAAATGAAACTTGCACTTTTCATAAAGATAAGCGAAGAATGAAATTTTGATAAATTTTCGAAATTCAAAACGCGTGCGCGTGTTTGAAACGCACACAGGGTGATGCATAGATTTCCGCCAAAATATAAATAATAGCATTTGAAATGCTACACGCTGACACAAACACACTATTATTGTTGAACGTTAGTGAAATCCAGTGATTTATAAAGTTTACGGCGATTTAAACCTAAAAAGAAACAAATTTAATTATTTACATTTGAATTTTGGGCGCGAGATTTTACCTCAAGTTGACGTGTGAAATGGCTCAAAATTTCGATTTTCGGTTGGCATTTTGAAGTTTGTCAACATACAAGGTAGACAAAGTTGGCGTAGGGACTTGGCGGTGATGTGTGAAGCCAGCCAGGCGTATTTTCGGTGAGGTCCACTATAAATGACCAATTTTCGAGTTTTTCTTGGAAAACAAGTGTTTTTCAACCTGAGAAGTAGTGTGAAGTGTCGTCTGAAGTGGACGAATGTTTTTAGATAAATTTGGAAGTAGAATCTTCAAATTACGGTGTTTTTTGAAAAACACATTTGGAAAATTTGATATCACACATGTGCGTATTTTTTGGTCAGCTATTGACGAATGATTGAATGATTTTTGTAATTACTACAATTACATGCCTACAAATTAAATGTTTAGAAGAAAGAATTCAAATTGGTTGAAATTGGAATTAAATAATTTTACTTGCCTGAATTTTGAGGTTAGCTTTACGATTTTCTGAAATTGGTTCAAATTGGGAGAAATTTGTCAATAAGCGTTATTGTGCGATTTCCGATCGTGCTTATCTGGATATTTGTGAAGATTTGAAGCCACAATTCGATATTTTATGGAACACAGATGCTCGAGGATGCAACAGGTTGGCGAATGTCAGGTGTCTAGCGTAAAAAAACAGCAGTTCCAAAACGACGACAACGAGTACCACAGTATTGGTAAATAATAAACTTTATGATTTGTTACACCATATTTATTACTGTAATTTTATTTGTGTCACACAATTACATTTTATAGAAACCTGGAGTATTTTGAGTTCGATTTGCAAGTAAATGCAAATACGAAGGGTTTCTATGCTCACAATTTACACGCCGACGACCAAAACGAATTTGTTCGTAAACAACCAATTCTCGACCTGTTTTTGCTTGGTTAGATTAAATTTATTTGATAAGAATTAAATTAGTCATTTTTTTGAAGCTGAGCTTAATTGTTTTTCATGCAACGAACCGAACCCCGATTCATTTTGTTGGCATTGTCGATAGCGACAGTGAATTTGATTAAGGCATTTCATGCAACTTTATCCCTGAGAAGAAAGCTTCGTTTAAGCAATTTTAGTGCGGTATCTAAGCCGTAGAGACGGTCGGAGCATGGTGGTCGAATAAGTTGACTATGAACACTAAATGCCCGGTTCGAATCCGGGTGAAGTAAGAACTATATTCTGGCCGTCTCTCTGGTCCTCCAGGTTGAGGGTTCTACGTCAGGCTTGCTCCTCGTCTAGGTAAAAAATGTAAAATGCTAACAAACCAAGCACCAATTCGCAAGGTTGGTAGTTGGACTCGGATAACGTTGTAATGCGTTTCAAAAACCGATTATATCACATCACATCTAAGCCGTACAAATTTATTTCATTTAGCTACCCGAAAAGGAGAGAAGGCGAACCCAGCCCTGTTATTTGTCTCTGTACACAAGTGTGAACCGACGCATAGCTGCCGATAGCACTCTAGGGTGGAGATATTGTCCTGGTAGATAAATTAGATAAAATAATTTTTTAATGTTGTAGGGTCGTAGGAAATATCTCTACAATATATAAAAAATTGATAGGAACGGCGTACATGCATATTTGCGCATCCTAGGCCCTGAAAGCTACTCGTTGCCGTGATCAGATAGAAAATAATGTAATGTATGCTGCGCAGCGGTGAGTAGCAAGTACTCCAGCAAGGCCCTGGAGGACTGTAGTGGAGAAGCTATGCTAAAGATTTGTCGTTATCGGTGACGCTAAATAATCAAAGTTATTTAACCTTCGGAAGAGTTTAAGGTACGTCCTTGATGTTTCAAAGCGTAAACGTCGTCTTTTGGGGTACTCAGTGTAGGTAATCACGGATGCCGTGTTCCAAAAACACCTCCGAAGATACAACATACTAGACGTAATCTTTGCTTGTTTGGCAAAAGCTTTCTATCAAATAGCCAAAGTTCCATTTGTTTCGTTTGATTATTTTACAAGTCTATTATAATTTCTTCAATTGAGCAAATTTTAAGTGCGATGTCAAACGCAATAATAGAGAATCTAGTTAATTGAACATCCGCTGAAATGGCGCAGATTATAAAATTTATTTTCCTAGTAAAAGTTAGTACAAATTCAACAGAAAATTGTATCTGCGTGGTGCGTACAACTTAAAATATCCTATTGTTTAACGAGGACCAAATTTTTCTTGGTAAGAAAAAGGGAAACGCTTTACTAACGTGCGATTCTAGCGAACAATAGAAATAATTTGTATCGAATTTTTTTAATTTCATAACACAACATAAGACTTCAAATGTAATTTGCTAACAAAATGACAACCCAAATCTGTTCGTATAGCCTGCTTAGATTCAAAAGCTTCGTACAGTTTCATCTTTTAATATTTAATAATAACCGCAATATCCTGAAAACAACGAAATTGACCGCCTTCACATTCTTTGGGTATCAGTAGCTACATCAAAATTCTTAGCAAGTATTTTAGAACTAACGGATTTTAAAAACAAAAACTTTCCCTTGAAATTCATTTCAAGACATTCAGTTGAAATATAAAAATATAGATTCGCTTAAAAAGTGACATTTTTACTCCTTATAAAACAATGTAGACTGCTTTATCAGTAAATATTACATTCTTTTGTTTTGTTTAACGTATTGAAATGATTGAATAACAAATTTTTGATAAAAAATTGAATAAATCAACATAGGCATTTTATGCTCTACGACATCACAATAATTCATAGGATACTTCTATTCAGATTCACCGATAAAACGACAAAACCAATCGGTCGTTAAGCTACAATATAGACACTTGGGTCTCGAATAAAACCTAACTAGCTGGCTTGCACAATTCACAAATCCAGACAGTTTATTCAGCATATCAAAGCACAAACTTCCACGTCAGTTGATTGGGTTTAAAAATATAAAAAGTTACCATATTATTATACCTCTAGCCTACTAGCTTTATTATTGATAGAAGATACAGTACTTGAAATTATAGATAAAAGGAATATGTATATGAATTTATATAATTTATTTACCAAAAAATTTCAAAACTTTGATACGTATTCCGTTTAGCTTACTCACTTGACTTTTTGACAAAGCTACATATTATACGAGTTTTTTAAAATATTGCTTAGATTTGTTCTAAATTTATAAAAAAAATTCTTGGCATTAAGTTAATATTTTCCTTATTGATTTGTGTTGATACAAATCTAAATTATAGTTAATGTGGAAAGCGTAGTACTACTACGATAGAAATATGGCGATTCAAAACGCAATAACTCAAGTTTACGGAAATTAAATAACTATAACAGTGAAATGGAATAGATACTTTCTATTAGCTATACAAAAGTATTAATAACCAAGTAATGTTAGTGATTAACACATAATAGTGTTTTAATAAATCTTTTAAGCTGTTAGGTATTTCAATTGCCATAAAAATGTACAACCATTTATTACCTTATTGATCAAAACTTTCTGTTATTATTCGCCTTATTTATTTTTTATATTATACAAGTATTTAATATTTAATAAATTTTTGCCAATAAGCAAGTTCAATTTCCCAGTATTTTTTAGATACCTTGTATAATATAATAATTATTTAAATGAAATTCATGAAAACATTATAAGGGCGTATAATTCCCTACACTAGAGATTTAATTATAATACCATCTACTACTGTTACTTTATGTTCTGCTTTGGTCTCGAACAAGTCGTTATAAGATTACTCAAAACTTTAGCTATTTTACGAATAAATTTATCAAACTACAACATGAATGAATTCAGTATGTTTTCTCTACAAAAACTTATTTACAGTAATTCCTAAAATAATTATTAAGGGAGTAAATAATTAAATGTTAAAAATTTACCTTTCATATCTACATGATCCTAAATCTAGTTATTAGTGTATTTACCACAATATAATATTATTATTGGAATAGCCATGATAAGATGTATTTTACATTAGGACATCCTTAAACAAGACTTGTCTCCGTTAAGCAGCGTTCACATAGAATTATTGCGGCGCCTTGCTTTCGTTGCCTTGCAGAATTTGTTGCTTGATATTTGCTTTCGACCGTATAGCGGTCACAATGAATTAGTGCGGTGCCTTGTTATATGCACAGACTTCATTGTCCAAATCCTTAGATCTAACAGTAGTTTACCTGTTATATTATGAAAAGTAGTTATACAATATTTATTTAAAGTCGTCTCCGAATATAATCTTAAAATAATTAATATACATAATCTTTAGTTTTGCAATAAAATTCGCATTTACTTATTTCGATTTAATTTTCAGATTTAATTTTGACTACATTAATTTATTCATTTATTGCAATATAAATGCATAAAAATTATTCAATAATGGTAAATATTAAATTTATATAAATTTTTAAAAATAGAAAAGGTAATTAAATTTTTCAAACATTACACACTATTCTAAATACTGTTAGGTTTTATGGTCTATTTTATTGCCATAAATCTTTTGGTCCTGAATAGGGTTGCTAGGTATAATTTTAAAAGTTTTGTACCTACAAATGTGTTGAAAATATTTCTACAAAGAATACTATAATATAATTTAAATAGACCTATTTTAAATGTTAGTGAATCAATAAGAGAAAAAATGTATACAAAAACAAATAATATTTTATCTAAATTGAAAATCATCTAATTAAAAAATGGCTATTTGTTTGCAATAATTTAAAATTCACCTATTGGAATCTAACCACAATTTAAAACACAATTATCTAACAGGCTGATTATCAATTATTATATTATTTAAACTTCTACAAAATGCGCTCTGTTTAAAATGAAATTCTTCAATTTCATTCGTTATAACTTCACCGTGATGAACCAATAAAATTTAAAGCCATGCAAAGCTTTTACATTTTATTGGTTCTTGCTACGTCTTCGAAGTAAAAACCTTGACATGGTCAAGCTTTTGATAATTTTCAGGCAAGAACTTAAAAAGAGAGGAGGAAAAAGATATTAAAAAAGGATAAAAGACAAAGCCGGGGCTTGAAAGTCCTTTTTCAGGTAAAATTGTAAATATTTTTATCTCATGTACTTAACCAACATCCAATATCTAACCAAAATAATTTAAAAAACTGTAGTAGTAAATTTATCTGTCAATAAATACCATTATTTCGTAATTTAATTTAGTAATCTTAAAAATAAAATCATTTAGAGCTATTAAAATCATTCTGCAATTTAAGTTTTGGGGTGCTTTTTTGCATAAAAACATATAATAGGTACTTTTCAATTATCAAATCAGTTTAAAACAGTATAATCTTAATACTGGAGCTCATTTCAAAATTATATGTTGTCTACTAAATTTGACCATGTACATTTAAAACACTTTAATTTTATTGGTTGTTGCTTTCAAACCTTAGCAAAGTCTGCAAGACCGCGGCTAGGCAAACGGTAATTTTAAACATAAAAAAGGATAGAAGACTATACATCACTCTGATTGGCGCTTGCCATCTTCTACCGAAGCAAGGCAAGGCAAATTTTTCATTGTGAACGGCGCTTTAGGCCTTCAACTATAAACTACAAATTAAACTTCGAATATAATACATAACAAATTATAAACTGTCTGCTGCTATAGTAAATGCATCTCAATTACATGGCGAAGACAGTAATGAATAAATAATTATGATAATAATTATACAAAGATGTCAAAGGCAAGATGATTAATTAAAAATAATTTTAAGCAAGAACAGCAGGATAATTTTGTTAATTTCAAAAGTTATACTATGGCGAGGAATGATAGAATAAATCCATGTTTTTTTCTTAAGTGGTTCAGGAAGTTTTATTAGAAACTTCATGTGCAGTGTACTTCGTATCCTTAAACCAAATATTAAATGATAAATTTAAAAGTATAATAATACGCAAAGTAGGTGCATATCTTGCAATTATCTACGAAACGGTACAATTATCTATTCAAGAAATGTATATAATATGAAAAAGTACTTATTTTCATTGACAATATTTTTATAAATTTATTTTGAAGAACTTCTAGAAGCTTTGCAATAATTGTAGCTTAAGGTAAAGTAGTTCAGAATTTGATGCATCATTATCATTTTTAAATAAATAGCAATGGATTTTAAAGAAATCAATGCGTCGTCATTCAAAAACACCTACTCAGGTATTTATAGTAGGTATTTTGCAATCATCTAAAAATACCTTAGTGCATAATCCAAATCACATGTTGGATACCTCAGCCAGCAGCTAAATTCAATTGGATTATAATCAATCATCTATGAGGAAAATTTAAAATCTCTATATCCTACATGAAAACTCAAATGTTATCTTATTTCGTCTATTAGAATCACACCCAGAGATTTCCACTGGAAAACAATTCAAAAACTAACTGATAATTTTGCGGCCAGATTGTTATAGGGAAAACATAAAAAATTGCAATAAAAATATATAACTTGCAATCGGAATATAATATGTAGAAAAGTAAATTTATTATTCATTATTTTGGCTAAAATACTGAAATCCTTGAAACTAAATTACTTTTCCATGCTGTGGAAGAGAAGATTTTATCTATTTAAATTATTGTATTGCCAGATAATTACACAGACTACATTCGTACCAGCAACACGTCACATTCTCAGAGAGACCTTTTGAAAATGTATAATTTTATTTTCTCGAATTTAAAAAAAAATAGTTTTATGTTTTATTTTTAATATTTTAAAAAGCGATTTATAATAAATTACGTAATAATATATGGAAAATTATGGCTAGATGAAAAGCAAATTATGGTCTCGTTTCAACCAAAGCTTTTTAAATTTAAAAAAATTAAACTTGACAATTTTATTGTTATTTACACACTTAACTCTTTTACGGTTAACGGCAATACTTTTTTAACCAAAAATTTAAGTAATTATCTCACTTTGTCATCAATAAAGAGTGAGTAAAGATTATAGGGTTCAGCTACGAGGTTCACTTTGCCAAATAGCGCGCCCTAACGAGCTTTGCCTAATTATCCTCATTGCCCGAGATAACTTTAATTTGTACGAACGCACTTTGATATTATGAGCAGTTTTCATTTCACAGAGCACAGTATACATATACACTTTTTGTGTACATTATTTGAGTGTCAAGATAAAGAAAGAATTATTTGCATAATAAGCGTTGCTTTAAAGTATACACAAACTCGATGAAACTGAAAAGTTTTCACGCTTTTAGTGGACCATCGTCCCTTTAATTTACTCGAGAATGGCTAACAAATTTAACATAAATAAAACATACAACTCACCATTATTCATGAGACAAACAAAAATTGTGTTCATACCTGTAACAAACAAACAAAATTAGAGACAAAAATATGGGTATCATATTTCTAAATGTTGTAGGTACATATAACATTTTAATTACACAAATTTAAACAGTTTAAAATTATAATAATTACTTAATATTCAATATAGAATCGTGCACAAGAATGGAGAACTAGTGGCAATTGCACTATTGGTTCTATTCGTCCTTGGGGACCAATCCATGTTCTAGTGGTTCTAGAATAAAATGAATATTATTTAAACTGAAATTAGGTTAAAATGTTCTGATAAAAATGTCAATTTTTGATCATCGTTGTTACGATTTATAAAATTTAGAAAACATTTTATTATCACCTTTTTGGTAATTCTTAAATCCATAGAAAGTCAATTTGCTTTCAAATAAATTTAAAATAACGATGACGGAGTGAGCCACAAAAGAGTTAGCTAGCATGGAATAAATAACTTTAGAATTTGTGAAAGAGTGGAATAAGAGAGAACTAAAGCCAGAAGCTGTGTCCTTAATAAATCACTTTTAGAGATCACCTACAAGCAAATTCGCTTTTAAGAGAAGTCTAAGACCACAACGCGCGACGGCGCCTTCGTTGAAACACAAAGAGCTTCAGCAGCTTGTGAATATGGATAAGAAGATAAATCAGAAACCCCCTCAATAGAAGTCTCAAACTCAAGTCAAGAAAATCATTCAATCAATCGAAAACATTCTTTATCATCTAACATCTGTAGCTTAGAGCTGAAGTTAAAGAAAATATTACATTGAAATGTAATTATCACTTTTAGATGACAGGGAGATTATTCTATCATTAAATTATTTTGTTGCGCCGTAATAATTGAATTACTTATAAAAAACTTATTAAAGATACGAAGCAAGATTATTTCCATTTTATTACAATTTTTATGCAAGGGTGTGCAATGATCTTAAATTAATTTTAAATTCGTCTCCTTCGCAAAGTTAACGATTTTAAATAGGGGATGAGTGTATCATACTATTGGTATAATGGAATGTGCGTAATAAAGGCACGGGAATGTGATGTATGCGTTAATAATACACTCCACCAAGTTCCTTGGTAATGCACAAGACTCTAATAATTATTCCAATAGCGACTAACAACCCTTTGTTATTAAGCTCTATCGTACAATATTGCTCGACATTTGCAAATACTACATACAATAAGATTTTAAATATTAAAAGTTTTAACAAACTTTTTGTAAAAAAAATTTATAAACCCTAATCCTGAGGTATTACAAATACAATTTCATGTAAGGTAATCTGAAGTATGGGTATTATTATGTATTTATTTGTATATGTATGTATGTTTAGTCGTATACGCTTTTTATTCTCTCCATTATTGTAAGTATGGTGAAACGTGAAACTTATTGAAGTACAAAAATGATAAAATATGTATTTGGGCCTAAAGCATACTGAGAAATATCTTTAAATTCGCTAAAAATGTATAAGAATTTGGTAGGAGATGAATTTTTTTAATTTCATTAATGGCCGGTTGCTGTGCTTTAGTTTAACTAATTAGTGATTAACTATATCATATCGTTTCTGAAACCGATCATAAAAGTTTTAAAATGATGATCATTTTACAACAAATTACGCTTTTACGAGTATGCTCGTAAGTTGCTTTAAATTACCACAAACTGATTGTGCAATATTTGAGAAAATTGAGAGCCGGCGAATGAGCTGGATGATGCAATAATTTGATTTTACATTCTTACAACTACGCCAATGCTAGTGGAGATTTGTTATGGCGGTGTTGTTTTGTAATCAGACCACTACTCTCAAAATTTTATACCACCACGTCAACCAATACTAATTTTTGAAATTCACTCATGTTGTAATTTATGAAGTAGCGCTAACAGAAAAAGCTAATAGCAAAAGCTGTATCAACTTTAAAACTTCTAGTAATAATGAGAATTACTAATTTTTGGTTACATATACGTCCTATGTTATAATGGCATTTGCTATATTATCATGTTAAATTTTGTGGTACGTCATTGGTGGAAATATGTACAGAGATTTGGTAAACAATATACTAAAAATTACTTGAGCTTTAACCGCTGGCACTTGTACAGTGTCGAATCTGACACGTTCACTCTTTCCTTCTCTAAGAAATTTTCTTCTGTACGAGATGCTCTCATTCATATATGCATATTTTTGTGAAGCTTTTCTTTGTAAATAATAGTTACAATTATAAGTATACAGTAAAAAGTTCTTCTTCTTCTTCATTTCAACGTACAGGCAGTTCTTGGGCGTCCGACTTCTCTTCTTCCCTTCGGGTTACACGAAAGGATCTTTTAAGGGATTCTGTCGTTCTCCATTCTATCGATGTGTAATTATCAGTTTTCTCTACATTCCGAGATCTTTTGATTAATGAAGAAGATACGTAATTCAGTAAAAGTTAAAAAATATTTAAATATAAAATATCTGAAAACGTGAAGTAAAAATTATGAATTAATTAATTATGATTTGTGTAGTAAAACTTGTTAATAATTATTACCTAGTATTAAACACTTTTCAGAACTAAAATGCACAAAGTTACACAAATAAAATATACAGTGTATTTCCTTCACAATTCTAAAGCTTGAATTACATTATACTTTTTTCGACTTTTTTCGTCTAGATTCTCGTTCGATTTTGTTTCGAGTTTTTATTTCATTTGCTTTAGTATAGATGGCGCCAAAAGGGACTACCTATCACGGACCTCTTACCTATACTACGCCAATAGGGATGTTGGCACTCCCGAACTCGGACCGACCCGAACGAAAACTCGGACGGGCTACATATTTCTATTCGAGAAATCTAGACGAAAAAAGTATAATGTAATTCAAGCTTAATACAATAAACTCACAAAGTTTATAAATTACCAAACATCAGTTTTATTACATTTACTTGGAAACCTAAATGCAAGACGAGCATGGGAAAGCTATTTACACTTTTTTGTTAATTTTTAAACTAAAAATTATCTCATTTTCATATTTAATTTTGTATCTTTATTTGCTTTATTTTAATTTAATACTATATCCCACAATAGATCTGATAGGAAACTATACATACATAGTCGTATAATATTGTCATGTTATCTTTTGGAATAAAGTAGCCTTTAGATTTGATATTAGAAGAATAATTTAAAAATATAAATTTATAGAAAATTTGTAAAATTTGGAAATTGTATGCGATGACGCTGGCTCATCGAGGTGGTGGAGATACAGCAGGTGTACTAGGTAACTAGGTCACTCGCCATTGACCTATGGCTGTGCGAGTGTGTTTTGATTTTTGATGTCCTGATCATGCTGTTGAAAATAGGACAAAATTGTCTTTATTTTGAATTTCAGCGAATAAAAGGCGAGTAAATTAAGTCAAGTGTATTATTTTGCATAAGAATTTTAGAAAGAAGGTGTAATTAGGCGTCGAATAGCTGAAAATTACGCATTACAAATTTGGTTTTGGCCTGATAGTGGGTGACATATTGGTAGATACATTTTACGGCTGAGATCACACCAGCAAGAATTGTATAATCCAACCAGTTGTGAAGTAAAGCCAGAGCTGTTGAACTATTAGGTAGAAGACGGTATAAAGCGGAGACTTCACCACGGAAATTTGGGCCTAGAATTTCGTTTTTCTTCAGGGTTATATATTTATAGGATCGGATTATAATATTTCAATATGTTTCAATCTCTTATATGCAATAAAACTATTGCGCACGATAGATTAGTAAATTTTAAAAACCAATGTGTGGTAGAAGTTTTTAAGGTTAAAATTGTTAACAGCAATTTTACTTACATCGGCGTCGTTTGAAGTTTGGAGCAAGATATCCGAGCAGATGAAAAAGTACCTTATTTATAATATTTTTTTCTGCTTGTATTTCTAAGCGGCAGGTTAATTTGATTTTAAGTATCTGCTTAGAGGCACATGAAAAGGATTGTTGGTTATAAATTGCATTTTATAAGTTCAAATCTCACAATTGAGGTGTTGATTTTTTGTCCTTTTAATTTATTTATGCACAAAAACAAGTTGTTACTCTGCTACTGGTTACTAAATTTTCCCCGTTTATTTTTATTATAGGGGTAGTAGAGAACATTATACAATGTTTCCAGCTACTTATTGTTTGTCTAATGTTTATACAAGCATTCTAATTAAATTTAATTGTATTGAATTGGTTTTTTAATAATAAAAGCAAAAAGCACATCATTAGAAAACTCCGAATAAGATCAAATTAGTACAAGAAAATGTTATTACGATTTGAAAGGTCAGGCACTAATCGTTATTAAAGCACTGACAATAATTTAAATATAAATTCATTTACTGATAAATATTAATAGAACTCGATTCAGTCCTTTCATTGTTTTAATCATTAAATATTTATAGGGAAGGAGTATGACATATAATATCGATGAAAGAAATTTATAGAAGGCCGAAAATCCGAATTATAATCCATCCGGAAAATTATAAGTTGTAACTTATTTACGTAAATATAAAATAAATATGTATCTATGCAGCAATATTCAAATAACCTCAATTAAAATAAGTTATTTAAGAAGTAAATTATTGCCCTTTGCAGTTTAGTAATGAAAATTATTCGTAATTTAGTTTATCTATTCATTTGGATGTACTACTACTACTACACTTTTTCAAGCCTCATTTCTTTTAATTAAGTAAATCTTGTTACATTGTGGTTTCATGTAGTCTAAAGTACAAACAATTTGCAAATATAATTAAAAATTCTTTGCAATTACTTTTTTACTGTATTTAGGTTTTAACTAACCTTGCTAGATTACTGAAAAATTAACTACTTGCGGTAAGTTTAAATATACTACACAATTAATGCACATGTGAGATATTTTAAACTTAAATTAATAAAAGATTTAGGAAATTAGCACTACACGTATATATTTTTATATAGGTACCAAGTAGTTCAAAACAAATTATTTATAATAAGCAATCAACCACAGGTTTTTATATAGTTTAGGTTCCATACTTATTAGATTAGTTGGTATTCTTCATTTTATTGAAATTATTTGAAAAATGTTTAAAATTAAGATATAATTTTAAGTGTGAGTTTTCTTAATTAATTATACGTAAATGAGTTGTGTACAAGAATTTGACCGTGTGCATGACCAAGTGTGAATTTTCAATCATATAGAAATTATTTTTGTAAGTACCCTGTTCTATACGGAATTTGGAGATTAAGGTTACAAATAATATACCACAACAATTTACATAATATAATAATTAGTGTATGGGATAGAGTTGAACTGGCGCGACTCGAGGGTCGTGGGTTTACATTTCAGCCATTCGGGAATTACTTGTGTCGTGGTTCAAATTCCACGTTCAGTCATAGGTGCCATTTATGTACATGCACGTATAGTTTGTAAATAAAATTACGAATTGTTAGTCCTTACTTTCAGCTTACCTCTAAATTGAATGTAAATAGTACAAAATTAGGATTAACTTACTATTATAATTATGCAGTCAATTTTAACTACATTGACCACTTCATAAATAATAAAATTGTACCTATTACAAAAACTGTTGAATTTACATTCCTGACTTAAAATTGTAGAACTATTTTAATAAATATAAAGTAAGATTTTTGAGAGTAAGAATTTTTTTTAAATATAAAAACTACTGCTGCTCGACGATGATTAATGTATGTCTTTTATCTTGGAGGCTTGTAATACACAATAGCAGGTGTGAAAGATTACGACTGTTTCTGATATTAACAAATAAAACTGAAACATTATCTATCTTACATTACTTTACTGTTACTTCTGAAAATTGATACAGCAGCTGTATGTAATTTATAAAACTGTTTTGAACAAGATTTGTGTCCCTTTGCAATTTTTAAAATTATTAAACAGTGTTTTTTCCAAATACTCGCACAAACGATAACACTTTTTGAGACATAAATAAATTTATAAGTACATTAATTAAAAAAAAAATTTTAAGTGGAAAATCTTTTTTGTTTATTCGATTTCTTTCATTTTTATTACGCGTTAACAATCCAAGGTAATTATAAACATGGTTTTACAAATAATAGTGCAAAGTAAGGAAAAAGAAACCCCCAACTGCCTGTAGAGAATAGAGAACTTGCAAAAAGTTCAATAAATGGCAGAAGGCCTTTCATTGACACAAGCAACTGGAAACTATTGGTCGACATTCCATGGAATACTTCTAAAAATATTCGCTTAATTCTAACGCAACATTCGACTCTGCAATTGTGCAAATTTTCTTTTAGAGCACATGCCGCCTTACGCATTAAATTAATAACTTTTTCAGATTTCATCAATTCTTTCCCAAAATAATGTTGCTATTACAATAAAATTAAGAAAATTTATTTTCTTAAGTAGAAAACAAACACTAATAAGAAATATTTAAATAAGTTACAAAAATTATTTTTGCTTAATAACCAAACAATAGCTCCAGGTTAACTCTCACAATTTGACCTAAATTTATCACAAGTAAGCTTTCGGAAAAACCAATCAAGGGTTCTATTATTCTTTTAATTAAAAAATTTTAACTTCTTTCTGAGGCTGATACTTTCCAAGCTTTGTGTTTTTAAGTGAAAGCTTAGTAATAGTAATTTTGTCGATCTTACGTTTTGCAATTAAGCTTCTCCTTTATTGATTACAATGTATTCGGGCAATGAAAATTTTAATTTTATAAAAAAAATTATCTGAGATTTGTTTAATATTTTATAAATCTTCCCTATATTAAAAACGATGAAAGTTATTAATTCAATACTTGAACAAAAAGTTCATCATGTGTAAAGAAGTGCTTGTGAATGAATGTTCGTGCAATTGGATAACAAGGGTAAATTGTTTTTTTTTAGAATGTGATTGGTTATTTACAAGAACAAGCTTGATTATTAATTTATTTGTTGATTTGTTCCTACATATTAAAATTTAATGTTAATTTCCGGTTTTAAACACGAATACTTACAATATTCTAAACTTAAAGGTTAACTATAGGAACTTTAGAAGTTATAAGTAAAATAACAAACAGAAGTCAACTTTTTATAAAAATTAGTCAATTAGATATACATGCATATTATAGCAAATGGTAGATACGATCAAAAACCACACATATCAATAAATTGAATCGTCGTAGTTATTATAACCTTAGTATAAGATTTATTGCGTTAAGGTGCTTCCACAGTGAATGCACCAGCAGAATGTTTACCAGCTTCGTTTCCATGCAATGTTAATTAATGTAACCGAATACAAACGAAGGATGCAACTAAACAGATGTTTCAATTCAATTATTGAAGCGTGTAATCCGGATCGGAAACCAGCTTTCACTATGTGGATACCTTTATGTTAGATTGGGTCTAGATTGGCTATAATTCCAAATTGTCTTAATATTACAGTAGAGTCGCGATAACGTGAACAAAATAAAACCACACTTATTCACTTTCGCGTATTGTTTAAGGTATTTTAAAATGGTTAATTTTGGTAATTATACTTTTCCTCGATACCATGGGTGTACTAGACAATACTAACTTGCATGTATTTTGTCTAACGCCTCTTGTAAGAAAAAAACATGTTCACGTTAGTGGATTGATCACGAAATCGAGTGTTCACGGTATCGCGACTGTACTGTATCTACAATTGTACAAATTTCAAACACAATTTTATTTAGTTTTAACACAATATCGTTTTGTCGACAATCTTGGCCCAAAAATTGTGCTACTTTTAAGTACAGTTTTTTTCTAGTATACCTCTTATAAAAACGTTCACACGATCCCTAATACATCAATATGGAAGCTCAATATGTTTTATATTGAGGCTAGGTCCTGGTGATGGTTCAAATAATAAATTGATGTAGGATGAGACAATTATATTTTTTTAGGCAGATATGGATCTGACAAGGTAAGTTGTATAATAAAACGTAGTTTGTATTATAAATGTTTTCTTGTATTTCGTCGCCGGTAGTAAGCACATACGTAAGTCAAAAATGTTAACTTTACAGGTAATTGTAATTTTTTTGCATATATTTTTTAATAATTCTAAATTTTTAAATTCTTTATTTTTAATTTCAATTTTTCACTTTAAAATATCTTTAATTGTAAGTTTTGCTCTAATCTGTAGGCAAGTTAAACTTACAGTAATTAATTTGTTTAATCTTCAATTAAGTTTTCATGGTAAATTATTTTGTAATTACTTGCTCTAAATTTTCCACTTCTGTTCAAATTTCATTTGAATGTAATTTTACATTTTTCGAAGTTCACATTCAAGTCTCATAAAATAACTACTAGTTTAAGTCAAGAAAAATATACTTTTAATGCACTCAGTTAAAAATTTATCTTAATAGATCAAACTTGTTGAACTTGAAAACCCTTAAAAAATAAATTGCCAATAAAAAAGAGAAATTCTTCGTCTCACCTAAAAATAAAAAACTTCAAATTTTAATGAATGTTATAAAAAGGCTATATTTTTTATCATTAAAACAACCTAATTCTTGTTAAAAGTTTAATTTACAAGTCCGATAAAATAATAAAGGTAAACAACTTTGTTTTCTTTCCACTAATATTGAAAATTATTATATAACTACTACTGAGGTTATGATCCACAAATAAAATTAATTTAAAGTAATATAAACGACAACAAAAATTATTCTACTACTTGTAGCAGCATTTTGAAACGTAATTAATACATTTTACAACCAGAGAATTAGTTTACTAATATTTAAATAAATTTTTAAAAATAGTTGGATTTCATTTAACATACACGACATTAAATTAAGTTACTTCGTTTGCATTTTAAAACAATATTATTGTCAACGATGGCGGTGTGGTGGTTGAATTAGCAATGGAATAACATAAAAATGCTTTCAGTGCACCCATCGGTATATATAGCAAACTTCTAAATAGTTTATTAACGTAAAGAAATTACAATCAAGTAATTCCATGTTTACCAGGAGCTATTGCAAATTTTTTTATAAATAATCCAATTAATTTTCGTTTTTTAATAATTTTCAACATAATTATTGTAAATAGCTATCGATAAAAAGTTTAACTGCAATCTATGCAGTTAAAATTTGAATTCCTTTAATTCATATAACTCTGGAAGTTTTCAAGATATTATTAGTAAATAGATGCGGTTTGCAGATATTAATATTTAAAGCACTATCACAGAAACCAACAAATTGTCGATCAGTATATATAGAATTAGTATAAATTTAAAAATTTTAAGAAGCTATAAAATTGGTAAAATAACCTGCAGCTTCTGAGTTAATTTACGTATAAAATAACTGTAAATAGTAGCAAAGAAACTTGATGATTCCTCGTCAAATAGTGTTCCTATTTACACAACCAATATTTAAATTATCTTAAAAAACATACCAATCAATAGTTAGATACTGACATAATATAACCAAAGACTTTGCAGCAACAACGGAACAGTTCCATTTTTTTCCCAAAATTAGTGAAGTAGCATTTAGCAGTTAGTGCAACAAGGAATTCTGAGCTCTACATAAAATGAATGTGGGAATGTTAATAGGATCTACCCCCATTTCTATGTTTATTTTCATTATGTAATATCTGTTACAATATTCTAATAAGTACAAACCAAAACTCACAGTTTAATTATGTCAAAGTAATATTATGAGTAACTGAAATGTTACCACTATATCGAACAAAGTTTCAAATGCCAAAACATCAGGAATTATTCTTTTTTTTTTCTGAACAGCTTACTAAAATGGAGCTACCTAATTGTGCTGCAGGGTCTTCAATTATTAATTAGTTACAAAATATTATAAGTTGTAGCTGTACAACAGTTCTTGTCCAATCATTTTATAGCATATTTGGGTTATCCAATAACGGCGCTCCAAATTTGACAGCGTATAGCCGTCATGTTGGTGAAGCTACAGATGTCAAATTTGGAGGCTATAGTAATTATGTTTGGCAAATCATCACTGAGAGTTACACTCAGGCCTGTAGCAAGGAATGGGCACTTGGGGGCACGTGCCCCCCCTCCCCGAAATGTTGAAAAGAAAAAGAAAATTTTAAAGTAAAAAATTTAAAAGTAAAAGATTTGAGTTTCGAAAATAAAATAGGTACGTTCTATGTGCAATGTAAGCATTGTAAAATAAAAATAAAAAAATATTAAAATGTCATCACTATTTTGTCGACAATTAGGCGACTTTCTTATTATTATGCAGATATGCATTTATTTAAATATGGGTACCTATATTTTATATTTAATCACGTACAAGTGATAAGAAGTGACTGGTAGACATCATCAAGATATTAGATATTTGATTCCCAACACGGTTCACGTTATTGAATGTAATATTTTTCGTTACCGAGTAGCTATAGAAAAAATTGTTATATAAAATCAAATCAAAAACCTGTAGTGGTTATTGTAGTGAAAATTCTAAAAAAAAGAAAAAAATTTAACAAGGTGTGTGTGAAATGAGTGGAAAAAAGAGATGGTACTTTGTTATCTTTTTTTTACTAAAACCCCAGTGGCGAACTAAGGCCTAGACCATCTAGGCACGCGCCTAGGGCCCGTAATTTTTGGGACCCGAAAATTAGGTTTTTAATTTATTTATGAGTTGGCAATCACCCATTTAGTTGATTTCTTAAGAAATGTTAAGAACTGCCCCTTTATTTTTCTATGCTTAAAACTGATTTTTGAAGTAATAGTGTGGTAATTTTTGAAAATAAATAAATATTAACAAATTTTAATTACTACCGAATAATATGCTATATTATGTGCAAAAATTATTTTTGTTATGATAGTTCAGTTTAGTGGGGAAAGAAACTTGAATTGATTAGCAAACGATAAGGTTAGCGTCGAAGGCCAGGCTTTCGAGAAGCTTATAATTTTTCAAAAAATAGTTTTCTGCCCCTGAAATCCCACAAATTAGTACGAAAGCATCTTTTAATAATTTCTAACTTCAAATCTAAGACTTTGAAAATCTAAATTTTTTTGCCTGCGGAGCAATTTTTCGTTATTTTTACCCCCCCTTAAAAAAATTTTGTAAACATTTTTTAGCCCCCCCCCCAAACTTTTGACCCTAGCAAGTTCCCCCTCCGAAATGAAATCCTGGCTACGGGCCTGGTTACACTGTTGATAAAACGCGTGCAAATGTTCATATGTTCAAGAACAATGTTCATTCTGCGTATAAATTTATAAATTCTAGATGGAAAAGCCTCAAAATTCACCATTGTGAACAAAATTTTCACAAAAATCTTCCCCTCCCGTTAGTTTTATAAGTAACTACGTATAAGTTATTTTACAATAATTGAAGTTTACAACACCTAATAGAATTGCTTGTAGTATATTATGTATAGATCTTGAAATTAAGGTTTGTCAACCATGTCATTTGGTATAATTTATTTTACCGGTTCTTGCTGGCATATCATCATTTATTTATACATATAGGTTGATTTGTATAATAGATTATTTTCGTTTTGACCTTTACCTGTCGTAATCGGATGTAATTTTTCTATCTATAATTTTTGTGTTATTAGAAAATGGACTTCAAAAATAATTTTATCGGGTATCTATCACGAATCAATATTAAATTAAATCTCCTGTTATTGCTACTAAAACGTATTTAAAAAAATTAACTTGTTATTCCAAAAACAAGCCGTTTTACTGGTAACATTAATCTACCAATAATTTTTATTACAATCAGCAGTTCGTTAGCGGAATTTTAATTTTCTACGTTACACAATTAATCAGTTACGTAATTACTATGTAGATAACAATGAAAATGTACGAAATAGTGTAAATAAATTTATAATGATTTTCTGCAATTTTAAACAAGTACTTACCTAATAATAATAAACAGGTAAGTAATAGTTATATGTATAATGTTGCAAGAGAATGAACACATTTCAACCACGAGCTGCAAGTTAGCATACGAGACTTAGCCGAGTGTACTTTGTAGGAAAGTGAAAATTTTGTAATATTATGGAGTGTTCATTCTTAAATGAGTAGCAACACCAAAATGATAACTGAGTTTTGAGATTATCCAAATCATCTCAAAAATTTACTGCAAAAACAACCGAGAAATCCAGCTAAATATAACATCAGCATAATATTTGTATGAATTAGAAACCAGACGCATGAGAAAGTTAAAGTTTATTAAAAAATCGAATGCATAATAAATTAAAAACTTCGTTATAAATATGGTGAATGTAAATACATGCTACATTATATGGTATTTATCCGGATACAAAAGTTTTATTTTCAGTTGTAAATTTAAAAGTCAGCATTTGTTAAACGAGTATTATGAATATAATATTGTTAAATTCAATTTAAATTTTATTGTTGTTAATTTAACTAAATTATTTTTTAAATAATTATCCTTTCCATACATTTGTCGATTTTACAAATGATTTGATTTTAATTTAAAATTTCCATTTATATTTATAATTTTCACGAGCTAATAAATTATATAATTTTAATTGAAATTGAACAATATTATTTAATTTTAACATGTTAAAAAAATAATTTTTCCTCTTTTTATTCATATTTTCAATATCTATCTAATATCCTAATAATAACTGAGAGATATCCTGAGAAAATAGTAAAAATAATTGCTTTGTAAATTAGACGACTGAATTAATTAATCAGAAGTGCATGATGTATGTAGTATTGGGTGGCTCAATTTCGATATTTCTTATGGGAAAATCGGTAATTATAGGAAATATCGAAAAATCAATATCAAAAACAGGAATTCGCTAACTTTTTTTGTTTTCGAATTATAGACAAACCTTCGATTATTTATTGGACTTTTCGATACACGTCGATATCTCGGTTGTTTTTTAAGTTGTCAAAAAAATGTTAACACTTTCTTGAAACACTTTTTGAAGGGCAACAAAATAAGCTAAAGAGATTTTAAATATCGAGTCAGTTTCCGAGTTATAATATAAAGTTGTGTTTTTAAATGGAAACCATAGTTGAATACGACATTTTAAATGGCGGTTTTTATCCTCTTTTCAAATTTCGGGTCGAAATGCCGATTACAAAAATTCGATTATGCCATAGAACACGTAAGAAATAGAAGATAGCGAAATGGAAACCGATGAAAGAAGAAAGATGATGAAAGAAAGGCACCCAAAATTAACAATCTGAAACCGAATGTGTCTACATCACGTAATTTTATTGATTTCATGACCTAATATTGACTTTAGATGACTACTTTTTATAGTTAAAAACTATTAAACTAATTTTATTAAGGAAATGCTTCCAGGCTAAGATTTCTAATCGTTATCTAACATCTACAGTGACTTTTCATGAAAAATGGAAAAATTTATACAAATTGTTAACATACAGGATGGTGACAATTTATTTGTTGGCAAAAATGATCAGAAAATAATCTAAACTCGGTTTACACGTAAAGATTTTGTTTTTCTCTTTCATATCGTAACACTTTTTAGATTTTAATTTTAATTCATTATAGTAGATATAAAAAGTACCTATGTATCTTTAGCATACTACAATTATTACATCAATGATATTTGGTTAATATATCTTACAATAGCATAGACGAGATTATTATGTAACTTAAAAACTTCAAATTATGACTATAAAGCAAAGTTTTAAAATTTTCAAGTCACTTTATAGCTTAATTAGTTCACTTGATATTAAAGTTGTTCTATAAATACTAATGCTTTAAAGCTGCAATGCAAGAACTTTTCTGTAATTAAACGACTAGTTGT
The DNA here is from genome assembly GCA_958510855.1 of Rhagonycha lutea. Classification (NCBI taxonomy): domain Eukaryota; kingdom Metazoa; phylum Arthropoda; class Insecta; order Coleoptera; family Cantharidae; genus Rhagonycha; species Rhagonycha lutea. The sequence goes on along the minus strand of OY294040.1, from coordinate 10,699,287 downwards.
TAGTTTCTAACAAAATTTAGAAAAGTATTAAGCTGGCACGTAAAAGAAGTCCTTAATTAAAGAAAACAAACCTAAGCAACGTAAACAATTGCAAAATTTAAGTACTCCTAGTACGTGAAATGCATTTCATTTTATTAAAAGTTGAAATAACTAAACTTTTGATAAAATTACACGTCAAAATTTCAATCAACAAAATTCTTCTTATTTTTAAAAATACATTAAACTTAAAACATAAAACTTATATATTCTTTTAAAATACTCGAAGCGCTTAACCAACTCCTCTAAAACGTTAATCATAAACTTAAGAATTATTATAAAAGAAAATTCACAAACATTCAAACGGAAAATGCAAAATTCAAGTGATTGAAATTTTCAAACTTTCAAGTACAATATTTAGTTTAATTATTTTCTTATTTTCTCCTCGAGCAAACAAATTCAGCAAAAATAAATTTTGAAATAGCGACGATCTTAGAAGAAGCAATATTCAAATCTTTAAACATTTTGTCAAACGGCAGGCTATACATTAAGAAATATAATCCAAAATGTTAATTTAAATTTATTTTTTTTCTATCATATCTAGTGCAAAATTAACCATCATAATAATTTATTTATAAAATAAACTAGTTTTATGAACTAATTTTACGGCCATTTGTCGTGTAGGGAATTCCCCCAGCAGCTGTACCTGCATTCAGTTCCATTGATAAGTAAATCTCGAGGCCACTTTCTTCTCAGACATCTGGATAGTCTTGCAATTTCAGTTCGTGCTCTTCTGCCCGGTTTTTATTCCGTCTTGTATGTAAGCAATGTTAAAGCTATTGGAAGAGTTTCATTGGCGCTTCAACCATAATTCGGGGAGCTTTATATTATAATATTTGAAGGTATTATTTTGATAATGGACATCATGTCTTTGTTCTTTGTACACCAATACATACTCTATTTTCTTAGAAAGTATTGTTTTTCTTCTTAGGAACCAACACATCTGAATTTTTTGATTTTCATGTCCATTTTCTTCAGCCTGTTCTTGATGTGGGTTTCTCGTGTTAAATTTTTAACAAGATATAACACCAGATATTTGGAATCATACTTTTGTAGTATTGTCATCGGGATAAACTAGCAGATATTGCGTATGGTTCAGGATAAATGATGATGTTGAAGATGACTTTCATGGGGTTGCATCATTCAGCAAATAAATGCAGAACAAGACAAAGTTGAAGGAGAAGCAGAGGAGGAAGAAGAGTAGAACAATGTTAGTTGATACATTGTCAAGCATTTCTTCAGCCAGAAAGGAAGCATAAGAAAATTTGAAGAAACAAGCCGAAAGAATGAAAAAAAATTCAGAAACAATCCATTATGTGGTTGATATCAATTTTTACGCTATTGTAATCAATATTAATAATTCTTCTATATGTTTAATTATTAATAAACTAGCTGGAAAGCCCGTCCACGGACGGGTGGCTAGTCAGTGGAGCTGTTCTTTAGCGGTTTTATCGCATTAACGGATAAAGTTTTATTTTATAATAAAGAAGATTAATACAGCTGGAAGGCTCATCCATGGAAACTCAATCCAAGGAGTGATCATATTAAGTTGGTACGACCAACAACCAATCAGAATGCGTTGCGTGTCCTAAAAAAATGACACGCTGGAAGCGAAGGAGCGTGCTGGTCTTTTATATGTTTGATGATCCCTTATATACTGCCTTGTAGAGTGAGTGTGGACAGCGTTGGAAAAACAAATTTTGCTTCTTTGAAAAATTTTGAAAAACAAAACCGATTGGTGTGCTACTCGATCCCAGGGGGAGATGATTAAGTTGGTACTACCAACGACCAATCAGAATACGTTGTGTGTCCTAAAAATTGACACGCTGCTTTTTTGAAAAATTTTGAAAAACAAAACCTGATTGGTGTGCCACTCGATCCCAGGGGGAGATGATTAAGTTGGTACTACCAACGACCAATCAGAATGCCTTGTGTGTCCTAAAAAATTGACACGTTGCTTTCTTGAAAAATTTTGAAAAACAAAACCTGATTGGTGTGCTACTCGATCCCAGGGGGAGATGATTAAGTTTTTTTTTCAACGATAATAACTCTTCAAGGCTTACTATATAAGGGGCTTATAATAGTGCCCAGTAGAGTGAGTGTGGACAACGTTGGGAAAACAAATTTTGCTTTTTTAAAAAATTTTGAAAAACAAAACCTGATTGGTGTGCTACTCGATCCCAGGGGGAGATGATTAAGTTGGTACTACCAACGACCAATCAGAATGCGTTGTGTGTCCTAAAAAATTGACACGCTGGAGGCGGCGGCGGAGGCGGCGGCGGCGGAGGAGCGTGCTGGTCTTTTATATGTTTGATTACGAATTAAGGAATAATTATAATGTTATATTTGAGTTTTCGATCTTGCATTAAGACCTTCGTCAGAAAATTACAAATAATAAGTGGGTAAACATGGAAACATATATATTGACGTGATATGGGCCCACCGATAAATTCCGAAAAAAACGGAAACTTTCCAAAAACAATACTTAACAATACGGGCCACCAATCTCGCCCCCAGCTGCTCAGTCCAAAAACGTTATCGTCCGCGGCTTTATCGGCACGACCTTCTAAATATTTATTTTTAAACCAAATTTAATTTCTAAAAAGAAATAAACACTAACTATAATATTCAATTAACTTTATTTATAAAAAAAACAATCTCTTTAATACTCAAAATCGCAAAAATAGCAAAACCGCAACCACCTCACTCGGTGGGTTGCGCGCGAACTCTTTCTTCCTTCCGGCCCCCTTCCGGTTTCGCCGAGACCCCTAGTGGCCGCGCGAAACAGTCAAAAATTTAAAATTTTATGATACAAAAATTCAATACAATCTCCATAATTAAATTTTCTGCTTCTTCATTAAAAAAAAATACGACATCTAAATCCTTCCTAGCTTTTTGAAAAATCCATATAGGATTATAAAAAAAGGTACACGACGTCGTATCTTTCGAATGAAGAACCAACTTGCAAATCTTACAAAATTAAATTAAAAATTTAAAAAAAATATTTCAAATAGGTTAATCATATTTACAGCACCTAATTACAAGTTGAAGGCCATCATGCAAATCATCAATTAAATCTTAATCATACTGGACCAATTCTTCTTAATTTTCCGATAACTCTTCTTTAAAATTTTTCCAAATTCAACTCTTCAAATTTATCCATAATTCCGTAAAACCTTTCATTTTTCTGGATTTTCCATCTTCATTCAGTGGCTCCCAACAACTTTCAATCTCCTTCGCATTTCTACAACTTCGTTTGTCATTCAATCTTCCAATTGGCCATTATTCAATTAAATTCTTCACTACTACTTTTATTATTTTCAAATTACAATTTTTATATCACCATAACCATTCCATTACATCGCTACATTTTTTAAGCGGTAGCCTTTCAAAACCTTTTTCTTAATATTTTATAATCATCCATAAATAACTTCTCTCTTATACTCATTTTATAAATTTAAATTTCCAAATCTTCTCTAAATATTCAATCATTATTCATAACAAATTACTTTTCCTACTTAATCCATAACTTTAAACTTCAAATTTTGTAGTGACCAATTCTTTTTAACAAAAATATCAATCTTCTTATCAAATTCTTTCTTACATTGTGTAATTGCTATTTCAATTTAATTGTCGTAAGGGTCCACTGTTTAACTTCGTTATTATCCGAAAAATTTTTTAATCTGTTTTTAAATTATTTCGCACGTTTTTAATTTTCATCTTGCTTTTTCGGAAAAATGATCATTTATCACTTTTTATCAAATTTTTGAATTGTTAAATTTTATTTAATTTTAATTTCAAACTTTTATTGCGAGTAGTTTTAATCTTTGTACGTTTTATTGTCAAGTTCTTTTTAAAATTTAATTGTTTGTTCACTTTGATAGCACCGCATTCATATTAGTTTTATCACATTTACAAAATTGTCTTATAATCAAATTTACATTTTCAAATTTTAAATATTAAGGTTTTACTTTCGTTTCAATCTATTTCCATTTTCAACGCAGTTGTTCTCATAATTTTCCAATTCTCCCATCCTTCACCATTGGCTATTAGGGTTTGGTGACTTCATAGCTTTTTCGTCTCGCTCGTCGGAATGCCCACTTTAACAAGACGACTTTCAATGCTTGCACTACCACTTCTATCTTCTTCGTCCTTTTATCTTCAAAATTCTTCTCTTTTTCTATTTTCTTTATCTTGTTAACAACATGTTCTATTTTAATTTCAAATAACCATACCACTTTTAAGGACGGTATCTCGTTTACATCCTTCCAAATTACTAACCGGGATATCTCTTCTTTACCGGACCTTCCTCCCGATCTCTCATCCGTACCATTACTTTTATTTTCTTTTGTTTTATACCGATCTTGATCTGATTTGGACCTCAGTTTTCTATTATTTTGAATTCTTCTCCATTTGATTTTTCTCATTTTCTTTCTGGAAACTACCAGGACTTTTTTAACAGTGCCGCCTGTGATACTTTCTTCTTTGATAACTTTATCTCTTTCTTCAACTAATACTTTTTCTTTTAATTCAAGGACTTCATTATCAGCGACGCCTTTCAGACACATTTCTTCCAAAATTATTTCTTCCTTTTTATCTTCTAGTTCTTCTTTCTCATTTTCATCCGTTTCATAATTAGCAAAGCTTATTCTTTTTCTCAATTGTTTCAAAAATTCTACTAATTCTTTCTTATCTTCTGCCCTATTCTTTGCCGCCTCATTTTTATCATCTAACCTATTCTTTTCCGCCTTTCTATTATCCTCTAACCTATTCTTTTCTGCCTCTTTTTTATCCTCTAATCTATTCTTTTCTGCCTCTTTTTTATCCTCTAATCTATTCTTTGCCGCCTCATTTTTATCTTCTCTCATTTGTTTTAATATTAGATCAATTTTACTCTCTTGTGATCCTGCGACCCACTGTTCTGTACCTCTACGTGTACTTTGGAAATTTTCACCCGGGTTAAATATCGCCCAAGTAACATTTTCCCCCTGCTAGATATCTGCTAGGGCTCTGGCAGAGAAATTTCGCAGGGCCCTGTCTCTGTAATCGGATTGTAACAGGGCTCTGTCACATAACATGAGACAGAGAAAATGGACCCTGCAAACCCTCTGCAGAAAATTTGTCGCAAATCCTAACAGGGTATCTGTTAGGTACCCTGCCAGAGACTCTGCAAGTTTACTTACCTTTTTTAATAAAATGGAAATTATATCGATGTAAAACATCGCAATTTAAAATATGATACAATAATTCGTAATTGTAACTGCAAATATAGATGTAGTAATAAAATTGAAAGCCCCAGAGTTAAATTAGTTCAATTACATAATTACACAATCAGTATGGATTGCAAGAAGTTAAAAATAAAAATTAACTTTTTTAAAGAATGCGACAAAAATTTATTTTATTAATATTTAGGGCCGATATATTTTGTCTTGTAAATATGGGTTACCATCGGCAAATAAGTTATAAAAATCAGATTTTAACTTAAAATTTCTAGAATAATTGTGAGTGCTGTATATATGAGAAATTTAATTTTTGATAACTAATATTGATCAAAACGAATCAGTAATAGTTAAGTTCAGCGGATATTAATTTAAATTGTTGGGACTGTAAAAATGTAATCACTTTTTAACAAAATGATAAAAAGTTTTGTTGTTTAATTCTAGATCGTGGTTTAATTATGATTTCTTTAAATTGGATAAATAAACTGTTAAAATTTATAAATTGCACATAAATGACGTTTAAAATCGAAGCGGATTAGCCTTTGTATTTTGTATTTCTAATATTCTAGAATATTCTAAATGACCTGAACTAAAAATATTTTATCTCTCTCTCTCATAACAATATTTATTATAGCGCTATCCTACTTCGTTACATAGTAACTAGACCTACATTTTTGGCTCAAAATTACGAGGCGCTTTACGAATTTTTTTATACCTGTAACTCATAAAAGATAACTGTCAATGTAGCTGTCTCTGTTTGTCTCTGTAACCCTGACAAAGTTTCTGTCATATCGTTGGTTGCTTGAAAAAATCGATTAATTAATTTTCAATAAATCTCTGAAGATATTCATTTTAACAATCTTAACCAATATGAATGAAGAAAGCTTACATCGTTAACAAAATTCTTGATTCTGATTTGCTAAAATTTTAATAAGCATTGTGTTTATATCTACCTGTAGTAGGTATCTACTATTAAAAGTACAATATAGTATTTAAATTTAATGAATTGTTAAAATTAAAAGTAATTGAAAAATGGTAAAAAAGACAATTTTTATGAAGACCACGTGGTATATACGAGCTTTGCAAATTTCCTATAACAGGGACTCTGTCAGGGCTCTGCCGCAGAGTTTTTGCAGGGCCTTGCAAATTACCTGTAACAGGGACTCTGCCAGAGCTCTGCCACAGATTTCTTGCAGGGCCCTGCAAATTATTTTCAACAGAGACCTAACAGGGCTCTACCAGAGTTAATTTTCAGGGCTCTGCAAATAATCCGTTACAAATACCTGCCAGGTATCTGTAAGAGCTCTGTCAAAAAAACCCTGTTATAACCCCCTGGCAGATATTTGCTAGGGCCCTAGCAGAGACATTTAAATTTCACCAGGGAAAAATGTTACTTGGGCGGGCTTCCATCCCCCTCCAAATTATCCTCTTTATCGCTCATTTTAATAATCTAAATCCAAATTAACGCTAATTCTCAGGGTAAAAGTGAGTTCCGTCAGTGAGCATTTAATAACTTAAATTTTCCACAATTATCCAAACGATATGCTCACCAGATGCCCCACGTTACGGGTGACCAGATGACGTGATATGGGCCCACCGATAAATTCCGAAAAAAACGGAAACTTTCCAAAAACAATACTTAACAATACGGGCCACCAATCTCGCCCCCAGCTGCTCAGTCCAAAAACGTTATCGTCCGCGGCTTTATCGGCACGACCTTCTAAATATTTATTTTTAAACCAAATTTAATTTCTAAAAAGAAATAAACACTAACTATAATATTCAATTAACTTTATTTATAAAAAAAACAATCTCTTTAATACTCAAAATCGCAAAAATAGCAAAACCGCAACCACCTCACTCGGTGGGTTGCGCGCGAACTCCTTCTTCCTTCCGGCCCCCTGCCGGTTTCGCCGAGACCCCTAGTGGCCGCGCGAAACATTCAAAAATTTAAAATTTTATGATACAAAAATTCAATACAATCTCCATAATTAAATTTTCTGCTTCTTCATTCAAAAAAAATACGACAATATGTACATTGTATTGTCATTTGACCGGTAACTAGATAAAATCCAATAACCGTGAGTTAGGAAAAACCTGGATTGTGTTCCACCAAAAATGGAAAACCTAGCCCCAATACGTAAAAGGTTTTACACAAGTAAGTGGCTGTATATAGTACTTAAGCCCTCTATATCAGTTTGACGGTTCATAGTGTTTTTGGTCTTCTTTATGCAAATCATCTTATGTAGCAAACGATCTTTTTAATTGCTAACCGATTTAATAATTTTTGTGTTCATAAAATTAGCATCGTGCCCGTCAATAAGAATATGTTTAGCAATGGCAGTACTTTCTGGTTTATTACATCTGATGTTAGAGATGTGTCCACTAATTCTTTTCTTAAGCCATTGGTTAGTTTGTCCAACATACACTAAGTTACAAGTGGTACAATCTACTTGGTATATTAGGTCGGATTTCTTTTCCGTTGGGATTGGGTCTTTAAGTTTAGTATATAGCATGCCGACGTTGTTTGGGGATCGGAAAGCCATGTTAATATTGAATGGTTTTAAAGTTCTCTGAATCTTCTCACTTAAACCATTAATATACGGCATCACACAGAAGGCGGTTGGTTTTGCTCGTTCTGATAAGTTTCCATTGTATAATCTGTCGATACGATCTGCGATTAGTTTATTTATAATTGTTAAAGGATTGCTATTTCTTATCAGAGTGGTTTTGACTACTTTCAATGTATCTTTTCCGTAGTCTCCATGAGTAAGTTTTAATGCTCTATCAATAAGTCCAATGGCCGTTCCAATTATTTGGCTTTTATGGTGATAGGAGTTATAATTTAGATATCGTCCGGACCACGTAGGTTTTTGGGTCCATTTATATTTTATACTATAATAATAGTATAATTATATAGTATAATGCAAGATCGAAAGCTCAAATATAACATTATAATTATTCCTTAATTCGTAATTTATTAATAATTAAACATATTTATTTTCACGAATTAATAATAAACCAATTTTAAATAATTCTTCTATATGCTCATTTACTAATTGGTTTTTTATATGGTACCTAATAGTAACAAAATTTAATTTTGTTAAAACTTGTATATTTTATTAAATAATAATCTATAATATTATAATACAATCAGTTTTAGAACCTCTTCCGAATTCTGACACATAACTTCTACCAATAATGCTTCTTTTTAATTTAGGACTTGCTGTTGTAATTACTTTATCTCTTATGCGTGATATGCATACTATTCTATTTGAAAAGAATTTTCATCCCTCCGGACGAGAAACTGATGAAAAGTGCATTTACTGAACTCGGCTGGTAAAACGCCGCTACATCCTCGGGAGCGGTCGAAGCCTCGGCTCCTACTATCGCTCCCGCGGACGGGAAACGGCGTTTTACAGCCTAGTGATGAAAAGTACTATTTCTAGCAAGATTATATACATCTGGATGGTTTGATATTTGTTTTTGTCCGAAAGACGATCAGCATAAGCTTCGATTTTAATAAATAAAGCTTTGCATAAAGCAGCGATAAAGTTCTTACTTAGCCCGGGATCGAACCAAGTATGGCAATAGCATTTATCAGCATTAAATTTATAATATTTTAACAATGAAATTACATACATAAAAAAGAAATGAAAGAGTGAGTAACTTTTATGTAGATATAAAAGTACTTGAAAATGGTGATAAAACTCTTTTTATTAGTAATAGAATTTACCTTAATCGAAAAAGTTGTTTAAAGTGTAATATTTTGGAATTGGATTAGTAGATTTTGATGTGAGATGAGGTAGAAGTAAATGTAGAGAAGTCGAGAGTTTGGCAGAAACAATGTTCGGCATATAAGAGTTGTCCCAAGCGATATGATAGGGAAATTCAGGCTTGTAAAGTGTGCGTGAAGCGGTCCTACTGATAAGAATGACACCGGCTCTCTAGAGAAAATACTATAATTTCAGACCTCTCAAGTTTTACTAGTTCGCTTACATTTACATATACACATTTCTTGTAATGATAAAATAACTTTATAGAACGACTTTTTCTTTAATGTTAAATACTACTTAGCTATAAAAGTTATTTAAGTGTACCAAAATATGCGACCTATCTCAAATTTCCAGGCCTGTTAAGACAACGTTAAGGTTTCAAAAGGTTCTGGATATAAATCTAAAAAGGCGGAGTTTCGACAATGCGGGAAAGAGAATTGATTTCAAGTGAAATCGAAGTGCTTAGATGTGTGATCTGATATATCGCTCGCACCGCTTTACTACTGCCATTTACATTGCTCCAAGAAAGCGAAGATATTGTTTCAATTCATCCTTTTCTGCTGACATTAACTAACACAATTTCCATTTAATATATTGACTAACTTCTTCTATTACATAATTCGGAAAGCACCTTAAGAGTCAGCACATCAATAAAATAAAAATCCATGTAGGTAAAAATAGAATGTGAAATTACCGAAAAGTTTCGAAAACCTTCATGTTCATTGAATGTTTCTAACTTAAGTGTTATATTCTTAGGAAAAATTTTGCAACTCGCATAGACTTCCGCATGTTTTTCCATAACGCATTTCTAAAACATTTAAAATATTTTATTTCATCAACAAGTTTTCCAATATTCCGTAATGAACGATCCAACTACCAAAATTCCTTTAAATAACGTAAAACGCTTCTTGAATAATGAAGTAAAGTTTGAAGTGTTCGATATATTCGAGAGACAATTTTTAATAATAAATAGTCAATAAACCCGATCGCAATTTAGCGTTTAATTTTCACCAAGTTGAGTAGCTTCGACGAAAGCAGAATAGAGGATATTTACAACTTCTATGAAATGCGATTGGTCACGAAACTCATTATAGGATGACATGAATTGAATAAAAATGACAGTGGAGGGTCTATACACGTCATCTGAAACTAATCTCGACACTCTAAACCTTATTATATGTAACGACTTCTTTGTACACTGAAGAGTAGCCAAGCAATTTGGTTTAAAAATTTACATATTTTTATCGATACGGCGGATCCATTTGTAATAGAAAATATAACCTATATCCATAGGTATATGTATACTACTGTCTCACACTTAAAATACTTTTGGCAAATATTTGGAATTTGGGACACTCTTTCAAACTATTATGACATCTCTGGTTTTGACAATGAATTCCAATAACTCTATATAATTGTTTAATGGCTCAAATAGACACATGCTGATCTGGAAATATAAAGAACCCCAATTGAAATTTATGCTGACAAAGTTTAATTCATTATAAATGAAGTTCAATGACAAGGAAAATTTTTTAACAAACAAAAAATACTATGCAAAACTTACTTCAATGGATAATAATGTATTTATAAGAACCAAAATCAAGTTTATGAATAAAGAATATCCCAATAGACAGTAACCTGACAAAACAAAAAAACTAAAAATTGGAACATTTTCAAAACCATATCGTTTTCAAGAATACTCGATTTTTGGTGATTCAATATTTTCGTCTGCCAGGATTGAGTTGCTAGAATTTCGGACGGCACTGGTATGAAGTAATTTGCATATACATTTTCATATAATCTGATAGAAGCACTACGGAAGTTGACAGTAATTTGTCTGTTTCGAGTAGGTACGCCGCTCAAATATATTTAAAGCTTGCAGAACATCTCCATGGCAGAAGTTTATTTGAGAAAATTTGTGATATATGTACGTCAAGTTTTGAAATCCTTTAAATTTGCAAGTTGCACAAAAAAGTCTTTTGATCATTTTAATTATAAACATCTTAGCAGAAAGTTTTCTTAACGTGTATTAAAAACTTTTAGTAATTATTTTATATTTGTTTTACAATGTCGTACAAAATTTGAAATGAAAAGGAATTGAAAAACTTTTTCTGTAGTAATTAATTTTTCTATGCCAGCATTTTACAAATAATAATTGTTCTATCGCAAAATAGTACCTACTAGACAAATATCCCTAAATACAATTTATAAACGCACTTATAATTATTTTATAAAATAAATGGCATCCTATAAATAAAATGGTCAAGACAAGACAATTGTGAATAATGTTCGTAATTTAAAGGCGCGTACTCTGAAGATGTGGCCGTCTGTTTAGAGCGATTAATGTGTATCGGTTAGGTCAGAAAATTGACCTGTCCTCCAGCTAGCGCTTAATCAAATACAAAAATTGAATAGATATGCCTACTACCCAATTATTCAATTACAAAATTTGTTTATCTGCTTCACGATTTTATTAATATTTTATGTGAATTCATGTTAAAATTTATGAATTTTATAGATTTTTTAGAATAATATAAGTATTTTTTAAAATCAATTTGTTATAAATAATTTACTTAGAAATTTTTTACTGTCAAAAGTAAAAATGGCTAAACAATTGTTTTGGATTTGTATCTATCCATTGTTTGTGAAATGTTTCTATTTGAAGGCGCTTTCCATTGTTAATTTTCGATCTAAACCTATTTAAAATGTAACAAAACACCCATGTCAATTCAAAAAGTGATGAATTTTTTATGGTGGAAATAGCCCAGGAGTTATGGCGAAAAAGAGGGGTTTACTTCCAAATAGATCAGAAAGTTTTGAGACTTGATAAATTTTTAATTTAGAAGTCTTTATAAACACACCAATTTTCAACCTCGTAACTTTGCAGTCGGCGCCGGCGTCACCGTATTGAAAAACTGGCGCCAAAGAAAAACTTTTTGAAATTATATCGCTTACGGAACGTCCTAATAAAAAAGAAAAATAGAATTATGTTAAGAATTTAGGTTTTCACAAATCGACTCTATAATATTGATTGTGTATTGATTTCCGGTGGACATGGAGCCACATCATAAGGCTGCTTCCAGGGTAAAGGCAGGTTTACCCGCGTCGGCTTACCTGATCATCTCCCCCCCCCCCAAATGTTAATTAATGTAACCGAGGATAAACGAAGCTGGTAGCAAGACAGATATTTCAAAGATTTCTATATTTTTCTGATGTATGTTTTTCATTGGTGTTTATCTATTAATGTAGTAACCTCATCAAAGAGTAATTTTGAATGTTTTCTATAAGAATCGCATAGCTATCCTAGGTCTTTCTATTTGAAATCAGCCACAATAACAAAACCTAAAATTCATTCCAAGTAATCCCGGTTTATGGTAACCATAAGATTTAAATTCATTTCTCAACAGCAAATTCTTGTAATAAATTTAAACTTATTAAAGTTGTCCGTTCCCATTAGATGTTCCAAATTGTTGTAGTAAATTACAATTTTATTAAGTATGTAATAAAAAATGTAATAGTGTAACAGAAATAAAAAGAATAAAGTTATAAGTAATATTTTTGCGTTGTAACGGTAAGAAGGTCCCATTATACTGAGTTATGAAGAAAGTGCGTCAGAAGTTCTATTAACAAGTAGAGGCGGCTGCAGCGATAATCCAGAGAAATAAAAATCATTCTCAAAAATTTATTGCCAAGAAAAATATATTATATGCACTTAATTTAGTACTTAACGCTGCAGAACTTAAAACAGATGCCTTTTCCAAGCACCAGTAGCTACTGGCTCTATAATGCTTTATTATAGACATTATTTAGTAATTATTATAAAACTAATTCTTTTCATTTCTTTGGAAAATTTTTTCCAGATATTAATTGCATCACAAAACTTTTCAGAATAATTTAGCATCAATAAGAAGTTTTCTCGTTTTCTTTTATTCTTATTATACAACCTGAATAAATTTGCATTACATTATGGAAAAATTTATTAATCTTATTTAAACGATAACTTAAAAATAATATTAACACCGTCTTACGTACGTTAACAAAGTTTTATAAATATTTACAATTATAACTTTAACAAAAAAAAAGACAATGCAATATTAAAAATGTTACTTCAAATGAAATTTTCATTTTCCCCTTTATTGACATACTTTAATATAATAACTCGAATTGTCTGGATAATGATAATAATAATAAAACTGAGCGGTCTATTAAAAGTGGTGTAAACATAATACCATAGCCCCTGAAGATGCGTACGCTTTGAATGAGATGCTATCTCTCAGTTTACAGTAGATAAATCTTTGCTTTGCGTGCAAGCACCCTTTTCTTGATGTCTTTCGTTTGCACCACTTCCCTTTGTACTCTTGTATTCTGCATCTACATTAGAAGATATTACAGCAGGTTCCATTAGTTACTCTACCTGATATGCGAATTTTTCTTAACACTTCTCCCGCTAACCATTTAATTTTACATTACTGCATGTTTACAAATAAACCACTTAGCAATAAAAAGAAACTTAGCCAAGTTTTCAAATATTTTTTTATTAAATATTTAAATGTATTTAAAAAGATGCCAATGAAGTCACAAATGACTTCACGTCACACTGATAGTAGGTATATATTTAATTAAGGAAGCAATATTTTTCGTTTCTAGTTAAAATCAAACCAATAATTCATATTTTGTTACTTAACGACCTTATTTAAATCTAAAACAATTTAGGTCAACACTGAGAATATTTTAAAATAGATGTGATTCGCGAGTGCAAATCGTCCATAGCATTATTTGACTTCAGCTGAAAATTTGGAAGTAAAAACTGACAGTTTCTTTCCTTCAGAAGACAGGTACTATTTTAGCACAAATCATCGTGCTTTCCAGAAAAGCGATAATCTATTCATATAAAATCCTTTTTAGTTTATTTGTTTATTCAAGTAGAATGTAATACCTACATTTCTATAAATACCAACAGTTGAAAATATTTACCATTCTCCTTAAAAAAATAAAATTTAAGCTCCTAATTCAGATAGTATCTACTTTATTTATGAGAAAAACAGGATCTCTCCAAAGAGACTATTTAATCTGAGAATATATTAAGTATTCAAATTGTATCTGCTTTGCACTAATATTATAACACTTTTATGCCCAAATTTAACTGCCTGATTTATAATACAAAGAATTTAATTAAATAATGGGAATCTTAGATAATACTAAGTTATAAAAAATATAATAATAAAGGAAATAAAAATAAAAAAAGGTCTTTATACGACAGTATACCAAAAAGTACTTTTAAGTGGATTATTTTCATATTTTTGAAACATTATAAAAGATTATCTAAAATCAGAAGTTCATATTTTGCAGGATTGCAGGATTCAATGATAAACAGTTGCGAAAAATCACAAACGGATATAAATATTTCAAATACAGTTAATATCGAAGGCACACAAATCTAAATATCATCAACAACTGTCATCAGATTCTTCTAAGTATAAAAGTAAACAGTAGCGAGGCAGAGATGTTTCCATGTGGAACACTTCGAAAGATTGCAAACAAAAATTTATTGTAGCCATTATGAGTATGGTTTTATTTTAGTAAAGTTCTCGCAAGGAATCGTGGCCGGGAGGAGCCAAAAAATAGCCCAGTAAATAACTTGTCACACCCAATTCCACCAATTGACACGAACATAAAGTCGAATGGACTAATTTTCGTTTCTGCAAATTAGCAGAAAACGTCCGACCACGATTCCTTGCGAGAACTTCATTTAAAAATTTAAACATTCAAGAATTTTATGAAGAATATGCTATAAAGAAGCAATTTTCTCAAACCGGTAGTTAATAACCTTTTTCAATAAATACAATGTTGGCGAATACCTATCTACTATAATGGACAAGATATTTTTTAAATTTTTATTCGCGCATTTTGGTTTACCATAGTTAAATAAAGTCATAGGGAGAAGAAGTAATATTTTACAAATTTTAGAAAAATAAATAAAGATAACGCAAGCCTGGCATATCTAAACTGCCAAAATTTTATTCACGTTATTTATTAATGTAGATAAATATGCGTTTGTTTAAACCCACTGAATACAATCCCGATCAATTTAGACACAACGCTGAAGTTCATATGTTATATTCGCTACACAATTTCATAAAAAATATTAGAAAAATATCATCTTAACTTGGCCACAGTAAGAAAAAGTAATGTGAAAAATTATTAGTAAGTTTTTAAAATGAGTCATTTCTTCATTTGTGAAATGTCTGTCGAGTTGATTATGTTAATGATCTTTTATTATATTATCTCGTCTCTCTGAGTATTTCAGTAACCTTTTTAATTAACAAAAAAACATCTTAATCAAAGCAATTTGATGGTATATACAGCCCTTTTATATTATATTTGAATCCCCCAATATTTATAATCACATGATTAATTATTAAGTCTATTATGTAGGGTTCACATATTACAACTTTATTATCCTTTTTCATTATTTCTGTTATTACTATTCATCTATTATTAATTTTCATATTGTTTGTAGTCTAGAAATATATTCTTACATTATCAATCTTTCTTGTTTTCTCTATTACTTTCCAGGTAGTAGGTATAATATATTTCTTCGACGTTCATATATTTTCTTCCAGTTTCTTGAAATTTCTATTAATAAAATTGTAATTTAATCTATAAACAAACTAAATCAACTCTCCATAAAAATCATTTTCAAACTTTCAAATTTAGGTTGTTTTGCCTTAAAAACATATTTTTGTGTTTATTGCGGTTTCCTGATAGGAAAAATATTTTAAAAAATATTTCTTGCAAGGAATTTTTATTATCGATTAAAATTAAGTTCATTTTTTATGTTTTCAATAAGTACTGAATTTTTTCTTTTTCACTAATTTACAAATAAATTAAATAAATGTGTTAATCAATCTAAATTTAAATCTAAACTAAATATCACTTCACAACAATAAAAAAAAAAACAATTTAAAACGAAAATAATAAATTAATAAATCAAAACGGAGTAACGGGCAATCACACTAGATGAACGACTACGAATGAGTAATCTGCTGAAATGTGCTTATCTTTTGAAATTTATACCTTTTGCAGGTGCAAGCAAGAATCCCACATATATCGTCGCATTGTTTCAATAAAAAAGTTGAAATAATTGCAAAATTTTAAATTTTTAGAGGTGATTTAAATTTATGTTGCATATATTATGCAACACGATGCAACGAAGGGTTAATTATGAAAACAGGATGTAAATCATACATACAAATCTTCAGCTGGAGGAAATTAATAATATATTACATTTAGTTCCATGTAACTAAATATATTTTTTAAATCTAATATTAGCAATTTCCACCACCACGGTTCTCTCTGTTTCATTAAGTTAACTTTTCACTTTGGAAAATTTTAACCATCAGTTTATAGTGGCCAATACAGTACCAACAAGTTACATTTCTTCATGCTCCTTTAAGAATAGCTCAGATTTTTTTAATTTCAAATATAAATTTATTTAACATTATCTTGTACTCGGCTACTTCGGTCTTGCAAAATTAATGAAAATAATTGGGGGAAATCCTACTCCAAGTAGCTAAATTACATCTTTGATTACCTCGGCTAGCTCTTTATAATAAAATCATAGAACCAAAATTAATTTTAATATCTGTTAAAAACAATAAGAGTATGCATCCTACACTAGAAAAAGTCTTAGATTTCAACAAAAATTTTAATACTTAAAAAGGCTAAATTTCTGTGTATTACCGACTTTGTAAGATAATTCAACACTTTACAGGGCTGGGTAGTCTCAAATACATGTAGTTGAAATACATATAAATGATGGTTATTCTAAGAGTTTTATTAGAATTCCAATTTTGGGTAGCATTATTAAGGAGATGGTTATAATTTAAGATAGTACTCTAGTCTTATCCTATTATTATACTACAACCATGTCGAAATCAGAATCGCACCGAATATTGTTACTATTAACAATATTATTAGTATACCTACTATCAAATTTTTCATCGAAATGTTTTCGAGCATTAAATTGTATCATTAACTTTTTGAATTACAAGACGCTAAACTCAGGGGTCAAAACTTTAGAAACTGCGAGGTCTAAAGAATAATTTTAGACGAATTAATCCCCTTGGTATCGTCAGTCAAAGCCATTTTCGTACTTCTATGTTGTATGTAATGTCTCATTACTGTTAAGTTTAATTTATTATGTATTGATAAATTTGTTTAGATAGCAATAAATAACTGCATTTAGACAAACTTTTAAGTTTGACCTGAAAGTTGAAGTTTATTGCTGTTTGAATTTTGAGAAAAAAGAAGTTCTGTGTCGAGAACCATTTACACCTAACAAAGTCCCTAACCTCAAGTCAGGTGGGATAGTCACCAAGTAGTGTTGACATCATGTGACCTAAATTATTTAGGTTAACTTTTAAGGTATAAATCGAAACCTAAATGTTCGTTATAAATATAATTAAGTAGATTGATAATATTTTGAAACTTTCCATATCAGCATAACCTCATCATTAATGTGCCTATAAATCAAAAAAGCTATTAGAATATAATTTGTTGTATTTATGAAAAACTTGTAAATTATTTTGAATAAAGTAGGTATATAAGTGTATCTGAAATTTAATATAAAATTTTTCAGCAACTTGATTAATCTTAAACCCTCGTCACTCTTATCTTACATTGTATTGAATTGTTACCACTTTAAAAATAAGTAATTCTCTTTTCAAGAAAAAAATAAACGAGTTGTTGGTTCAGGCAGAACAAAACAGTAAGATTGATGTCCTTTTAATACAAGTACGACGAATAAAACTATTTCGTTCCATCATTCCTTTCCTTAAGGCCGACCACGTCCTTGTATTTTTTCATTTCAAAAATCTTGAGCTTCTTAAAGGGAAATCTTAAAATTAAAGAAGTTCAATTATACGAAAGGAGTTAATTTAAATAGTATTTTAAAATCGCTTAAATTCATTTCTAGCATTTGAATTTTAGCGATAAATCATATTTAATAGTGGCTTTTAAATACTGCTTTTGATATCTAGTTCCAACTATTGCTGCTTTTGCTAAAACCGATTTAAGGTAATAAATAACTTAGAAGATCCATTAGAGAGAATATTAATCGAGTTCTTGTCGGGACGCGTTAATTATTAAAACAAAAAGTACCTCAGCATAATTTTATTTTACAGACCATTATTGCAAATTGATCATAAAATAAAAATGGGTACACTAAATCAATTTACCGATTACGAAGTATCGCGATTTGCGTTAACACTTTATTTTTATGTAAAAACCTGAATTTTTTTTATAAAACGCATATTTAATATTTATCTCTAAATCTTTAAGCCCTACAAACAATGCAAACAAATACATTAATATGCAAAACAAACTGAACGGGGAGGTTCTTTTTGGAAAGTCATAATTAAAAGTTTTCAGTTGTATCTAAAATCTTTCTCATAAATTTTATTTTATTTCTCTCTTTTATTCGAACTATCTCTTTTAGCATGCAAAGCACATCAAATTTCAGTAATGACGAAAAATGTCCATAACTAACTAATCGATTCTGAAATTATCAAAAGCAATAATTTTAAACAAATTACAGAAACTGAGGCGAAGTCAGAGAACTGCAATAATTATTGTAGCTTCTCTTCAATGCTCAGCTAAATTCTAATTAACCGTACGAAAACCAAAATTAATTCTTTAATTATTTTTTAGCTGTGTTAAAACTACCCGACTATGGATTCTAAAGTATTTGTTCTGTGTTAAGTGAACCCATATAGGTCTAGAATCGGAATTGGTTGTAAATACAAACAAATGTTTTGACAGTGAAATGGGGCATATTATGCTATCTCGGAGTTTCCCACCCTCTACTTCGAGACAAGTCAAGATTATGATAAACTTTGTTATCTTATGCTATACTGAGCATAACAGGCCATAAGTCCCATAACTTGAATTCTTTTTTGGGCATGTAGAATGAGCTGGTACACAATTACAACGTACATAAATATGTACTAGGTGTTCGTTAACTTTTTACGAGACAATTAAAAATAATATTTGACGTACCTTATAATACGAACACAAAAAAAAGCATGATTTATGCGTCGCCCAACCCGAGACGATCTTTGCATTTAAATATCTGTAAGGCCGATGGTACGAGGAAACTTATGGGTTTCTATCATATTTGAAAGATGTCAAACTTTCTGACCAAGCAAAGATCCAATAATAGCTACTTGAAGCAGTCCTCCAGAAAAATCTAACGATGGAAGGCAAATTGATACAATTTTAACGGTGTAAAGCCTGAAAGTAATCTAAAGGGAATCCACCCTTTACGTCACGCCACCATTCTAATGTAGTTTATGATAATGATAATGGGCCAAGCTAGCTCTTTTAGCTCAATTAAGCTTCTTGTCAAGTATTATTCCCAGATATCTGAAGAAAATTAAAGCCGCACTGTGATATTAATAAGCCCAATGGGCTACCTTCCGTCTTCAACACAAAGTCAAAACTTATTAGCTAGAAATATTTTACCAGGGACTAATCTCTTCCACTTGGCTTAGCTATTAAAAGAACTGACCTCCTGCTACTCCTTCGATATTTAACCATACCCTACCTGCCTACCAAGTTTCTTGAATATGTTCATCAAGGAATAAAGTAGAAGTAGACTATTCATACCCTCGCTCAAATAGAATCAAAAGGGATGAGAAATGTAATGGCCAGGTCGTTTTTGATCTAGTTCGCCATTTGTTTGCAATTTCCTGATTCATCTCGGTCGTTATCCAAGAGGATTTCTCAGTCCACTTATAGCACAGTATTATATTAATTATATTAATATCTTATATGTTAAAAATCTATGCATTAAGAAGCGGTATATCTTAGGGGTAGGTAGAGGTATAGAAATAAAACCTCCATAATATGGAGAGGCTTATGTCCAACAGTGGACGGAAAAAGAAAAATGATCAATGAAAATGTTGAATTTTGTTACGCAACAATTTATTTGTTGTTATAATTGCTTTTTGAATATGGAGCTTTTATTTGGTTACCTATAACTTACTATGCGAAAAATTCAAATTTACTTTGGTGAGTCAGTGTTTTAAGATTATAATTCCCATTTGATCGATAATGTTCTTCGAAATTTGAAATTACTTTTTCAGATTATTCCGTAGTTTCAAATAAACAATTTGCAAAATTTCCGACTCCGACTCATTTTGCTACAAATCTATACGACCAACCTTCTCCAAGAAATAATTAGAGCACTTTATTGGTGGTTTTTGATCGATTTATAATTTTTTAAATTTCTCTTACTTGAGAGTAAGTAAAGGCGTTAATCATCGATTAAATTTAATATTTAAATTTTCTTAAAGAAGATTATCTAAACTGAATATTAAAATTTGAGCTAAAAATTTTACAAAACCGTTGGAATTAAAGTGGATCTGAGTTGAACAATATGAAATACTTAAGCAATTTAAACAAACAATGAGGATTTAAAAAGATGATTACAATTAGGATTTTAGATTGTGATTTATTTTATAACTCTTTAGTTAATAAATAATACATTTCCTTTGTTCATTTAATTTTCCCCGCCCTTTTGTTTCAAACCGGAAGATATGCGCAATAACACTAATGCCATTTATGGTTTTTGAAAAAAAAGGTAAGCACATAAGCACATATGCACTATACAATTTGTAATAATAAAAGGAAATCCTACTTGGGCAGACGCGACCTCTTATCCATTTAAAGTATATACTAGGTACGCAATTACGCAAAACAATAAATTTTAACAATTTATACTTATCCAACGAAAAAATTGAGACGCAAAACTCGAAAATACCAAGTATTATATGAAGTTTACTAAGCTCAATTCATATCCCCGTCATCAGTCTACGCGATAGATATCCTTCCTACAGTAATTAAGCTGGTGCTTAAGTGAGATATAATTGTTATTCGGCTGAGATGGTCGAATTAAGGAAGTGAAGTAAAATGGAATGGTGTAGCCACTATTGGCCTCGCTTTTGTAACTTCGAAGACATTTTAACAAAAAGATCTTTAACAATTATGAACTTTATAATATTAACGTAGTTCAGAATATGTACGCAACTAATGCCTTTCTTAACTAAATAAAGTAATGCAGACGGTTTAGTAATAATTAAATAGAAATTTTTCATTTTGTTTAAGTATTTGACATAATAATACAGCATTATTATTAAAACAATACTAAACCTTGCTTTGCAATAGACAGAATCAAAATTGAATAAAATGTATTGTCCCAAGTAACTCTGTAAAACTTGTAGGTACTAATACCTTCGACACACTGAAAATTGATGAACATTAACTTTTTTTAAATCTGATATTGGCGTATAATTTAATTTTTGAAATATTAGCTTAAATAATATTGTTAGGTAAATAATAGAATAAAATGGTAATTTGTGCTCATTTGTGTATGCGCTTGAAAGGATCATTAACAATCATTAACGTGGAAGTGTATCATAGGTATTAATTAACATGTAATCGTAAGTACCTTATGCCTTCTTATAAAAAGCACTTTCACCAAAGAGTCGCCCCTAATATCTTCTAAAAGGTTGGCCACCCCTGCTGTAGTTTAACGATGTTTTTGGATTGTTACAATTTTATCATATTGAGTTGAATCTGATACTGTCACCTCGGTTTATCTCTGAATTAACTTTAAACAAATCTCTGCTATCATTTAAACAAATATAATAAGGAAATCTTCTTAGCTTTGCTTAGTTCTGAGCTGAAAATAGAAATATCGGCTAACGCGTCATAATTGATTAAGGCATCAGGTATTACAATCACAATTCGAGAAAAGCGCAGTTATATATTCCATATAGAAAATAAAATAGAATACAAATAGATCACTCCATTATTAATGAAACATAACTGAAAAGAAATATCTGTCAAGTAAATGTGCCGGAGTTGTTTATTACGCTAGAGAACCTGTAGTAACAAACGTGCCTAATGTCACCATGCCAAAAACATTCGTTAACGAAACAGACACCGCTAACTGTGCCTACTGTGTGAACATTATTCACGCAAAACAAGGATAATGTGCAAGAATTATAATATAAATTAAAATCTCTTTTGAAATATCCAAAAAATTTGAAAACATATCATTTATCAATTATTGGGAACTTGTGCGGTATGCACGTTTATTTATCTACTAAATCGTAATTAAGTAGCGTAAGGGTAATTTGAAAAATAAAATGTTACATTAAATAAAACATGAAGACATGATTAATATGCACAAGGTGATAAGATGATAACTAAAATCTCGATCGAAATCATATCATCAATTTATCATTGTCAGTTCAAAAAATTGTTAAGTCAATTGAAAATAGGTAGATAATATGTAAACGTCTTTGAATATCTATTAAAAAAATGTAGGTCAAACAATTTTATGCCTCAAATAAATTATAAGAGCTAATTTTAGAAAGAACTAATCAACAAGGAAAGAACAAATACGGTAGCAACCATTTTATGTATTAAAAAGTATTGAAAAGATCCCTATAAAAAGTAAAGTCTCAATAAACTTCACATAAAAGACTCATGCAGCAGTCTTCCAATCAATCATCCACGAAATCTGAAGCAATTCAAGTTTTAAATGAAATTTCCTGGATGCATTTTCTGTTATATTGCTTATAGTTGAGACGCTATTCTCCAATTACATGAATGTAAAACTACAAAGTAAAAGCATACGCCGAGAAAACCATTTATAAGTCCGCTAGGTTATGAAGTAAAATAAATAAAATTTTTACTATTCAATATTGTAGTCCACTGATATGATTTTACATTCAGTAATTTGAGTACATTTATTACAGATTTCTCGCTGAGTAAACTTTTAAATAATTTGCGCTAAGCCTGTCAAAAACAATTATTCAACCATCAGAATTAATTACAAACAAAAATATGTACCTTTTTCCAGAAGAAAACAGTAAAAATCACTCGGGGAAAATGCTCTGAATTTTTCAGAATATAATTTATGAATGAATTGTACCTTATTTAATATGTGAACGTCATGGAAAATTTCCAGACATTGCATTGGTATTAATTTATTGAATTTATAAACAAATAATTTAAAGTGCACTGTATTAAAGTCATTTACCAATACAAAATGCTTTTAATTTAATTGTAACTCAAAACTTGCCTTTAAGTTAAGTGGTTGAGTAAATCCGTAGATTTAATGTTTATTTTAGTATTCCATTTAATTTAAATGACGTTGAAGCAATCGGTCCTTATTGCTTTTTAGCTGTAATGTAGATTATAATACTTTTCTATCATGTTTCCGTTTTATATGGTGTACATTGAAATGTTGTTGTTTGAAGTCAAAATAGTAGATAATACAACTTGTAGCCTTTTATAAAATAATGGATCGCTTATTAACATTCTGGTTATTATAAAAACTATTGAAACTTTTAATAAATAATCATTGCCAGATGTTCCTTTGCAAAGTCCAAAATAATGCGTATTTCTGAAGTTGTGCCTACCATAGTTTTCCACTACATAAGGTGAAAATCTCAATTTGGGCCTAAAATGAAGTTACGCAGTTTGCAGAACGAAACGATATATAATTTATTATATCAGCGAATATCTAATATTGAAAAAATATATTTTGTATTGATAGCATGAAATGCCTCTGCTCGTCTGTCCTAAAAGTTGTTACTAAAAGTTGTAGTAAAATCATGTTGCGTCTTTCTCTAAACTATCCAGTAAAATAAATTTTCCCGATAGATTTTTATTTATGAAAACTCATCAAATTGTTGGATTGATACCCTTGTTATTTATTATATTGTTAAGATTTTCAAAAGCATGAAGGCTAGCTAACCTCATGATGTATTTAAAAATATACCTGCACTTCGCCTCGCCTCACAGACACTGTCTGTCGTTTCTATCCATTCGTCATTTATTAAAATAAAACCTGGCAACATTTTTAAGCATTTTAAAAGTAAAAAAGAAATAATAAAAGAAATTTTGAAGAACACTATTTTATATGGAAAATGTTCATGCTTCAACGCGCTCAACGGGTTAAGAATAAGTGGTGCAACCGGGCATTACTTTTGCCCGCGCTCTCATATATAATCGCTACTACTTTCCCAGAACTTAAACTGTAACTTGAGTCTCGTTTTTGAAAAGTATACAATTATACATCATCTAAAATCTCAAGGTTTTTAAAATGCATTCGATAATGGAATTAAGTAAAAACAAAACAAGATTACTATGCAACGATGCCTTCACATTACTCGTAACTATATAATTTATCGATCTAATAATGCGGCTTTGTAATATTACTATTAATTTCACAAGTTAAAAACTCTTTATTATAATATAATATTATATAATATTTACTATATAAATACAATTGTATTTATTGACTTAGCTAATTTTACGCAACTTACTATTTAAATTGTAATAATACTTTACCTTTAATGGCTAGCTAGTAAGAAATTCCCAATAATTCCATGATCCTTCCGATAACTTTTATCTTGTGCATTCCTTATTGGTCTTATCCGTCCTAAGGTCTTAACCCTCGTATTGCATTTATTTCATTATTGTCGGTTTTTCTTTGTTGTTTTCATTTTACACATTATTTCACCTCAGATTAGGTATATTACGAAAATCTAACTTACATTTATTTTTATAACTAAAATCCAAAATATTATTAACATTCCTTTGTAGTAATAATTTAACCCTTTAACTACTGGTGTCGGCAATGTACATTTTTGTTTGAAAAAGCTTGAAATATCAATATTTACTTATAATAATAATAAATTGATTTTATTATAATTATGAAGTACATTTATAATGTTGTTTATTGGCTAAGTCTTTTTGTGGAAAGCAATATACAAAACATTCTTAAAAATTTTTGTTTTGACCATAAAGTATAATATACTATTACATTAAATATTACCAGTAGCCCATGTGAAGTTACTTGACTACTATACTTATAATGAAAAATATAACAACAATCAGGACCGTCCTAAAGCTGGACGTCTAATAAAAGAACTAACAAAAATATTTTAAGATCGAAATATGTCATTCGGTAAGGTGGCTTTGATTTTATAATTCTTCTTGTTAGTTTTTCATTGGACATCGAGCTTTATGATGGTCTTGATTGTGATTGACTTTGTTATAATAACTATTAAAAATTTAATATCTACCTGTAGATTCTTTATGACCACCTATCATCCTCAACTATAATCCGTGTTATATTATTTCATTCCATATAAAGTTTTGAAAGAGGTTAGTTAAAAATAATAAATATTGTGTAGTGTAGTAGTAGTTTCTTCGCTGCAAGTAAAACAATTTTTGTTAAGGCAAAAAAGTGTTTTGAAAAGGTGTAATTTTAAAAGGTAATAAAAATGGTAATCAGTTAAGATTTTATTTTCAAGTATATTAAGGAATCACGTAAATGCAATACAGTAAATTTAATTGAATGTCTTTTGTAACTTCTCCTTTATCAGCGTTGAGTAAAAACATTAATTTTTAATTAAGTGAAAATATCTTCTGCTAACAAAACTTTTTATGATTTTTTAAAAATTAATTAAAGTAAGCTCTCAATTTATGCTGACATAACTGCGGTAAAATATAATAGACAACGGAAACCATTTTAGCATACTAAATTTATCAGTAAAAATTGGGAAAAGTTTTTTGTGAAAACAAAATAATTAAAAAGGGTAGTTATCCAACCTGAAAATTTAACAATCTAATATTGACTATTACTGAAGCAAGTAATTAGATTTAAGTTACTCATTATATATTCCGATCGCAAGTTTCATTAAATTGTTAGCATATTATGTTACTTGGAACGAAAGTTTGATCCTATAAGGAGACGAACGGAGAGTGGAATAAACATGTATTGGGTTGAGTTAGCTCCGGGTAGAAAAGCGAATTTCAACAAGGGCAATGTAGCGAGTGAAACTGATGGCTGAATTTCAAGTTCCCTACGTCTTAATGCACCAATTCATCACTCGTGCTATGTCTGGCCGTTATTACACCTCGCAAGGCCATAAGGAGCTCATTGCTTGACACAAAATATCGCGCCCCCAGAAATCTGCTGGATGTAATGTACCTCAAACAAAATCCTGTTCTGTTACGAAAAGAATAAGTCCTTTTAAAATTGAATAGCTGGACGTTTTATATGCAAAGCCTAACTTTGAAGGACTTTAGTAGAGCTCTACAAAATTAGAGAAAGAAATGGAAGGATTAGTTTGTCGCGCGTCGCATTCTTATTCGGTCTCATTTCACGGAGTTCTAGGCATTTGGCACTTCAATTTATCACCAACTTGCATGTGTCATAGATGTTAAAACTTTTTAAGACCAGGGATAACAGTTTTAAACTACCATTACTTTAATAGCATCGATCAAAAGAAAACACTCCTTATATTACTTTTTACAGATTTTTCAAGTAATTGAATTTCTTTTTAGTAATTTTATAAATTAAGTACGGTATAAAATATTGCATTAAATTGACCCGGCAATATCATCCGATTTTATTAAACCATAAAATGAAGCGAATTTAAAGCAACAAGAAATACGTTTTCGAGTAATAAAATATTTTATTTTAAATCACTTTTATTAAATAAAAATCGAATGGCATAACTTACATTGATATAAAATTATTGAGCGAAATATTATCTTAATAATTAATTATTGTACACTAAAATTTTACAAATACAGAAAACTAACTTAACGTTAGAAAAGACAATTGAAGAAGTTCTTAACCTCGCATCTTTAACAACAAATGAACTCTGAAATAAAATATAATTAATCAAAATTTTAAAATATTGCAAGATTTATTATTATTTTTATGTCACGTCTGCTAATGAAGTATAAGAAGAAATATACTTGCAAGCTCTAATTCCATTTCAACATTATAATGAATAAAGCTTTATTAAATTAAATAGGAAACAAGAAAATCTCTAAATTAAGTCTTCCCAAATTAATTTTAAATAATCTCCATACAATAAAAATGCCAACTTTAAAGCTTATAATAAAATCCAATTTGATGTCGACAATCTCTATAAAAAGGGTTGATAAAATACAAAGATAATCTGAGAAGGGAGAATGTGATTCTGCAAAATTGAGATGAGGTTGGCTGCAGAGATCATCGGTTTGACATTTTCGGAAGAGGGTACGCAAATGAAAGTGTCTTAAATTTTCTTTGATTCTTGTTACTACAATATAATCAAATATAGTAAAGCTTTACTTTTCCTTCTGTTTATAATTGGTTCGTAATGATATACTTTCAAAAGTTATTTTCCTAAACAAATTTGTAGAAAAGTTTTTAATAATTTACAATGACATGAAAAACAAAGTAAACTTTTTACCCTGTTACAAAATTACGTAACGTAATTATCTCAATTATTTTAATTAAAAATTTTTTTTGCAAACTTGTAAATTAATAAACATTAAGCTGACAATCCAGAAACTTTCCTAATATAATACGTTTGCCTTTCCCGAGTATCACTTTAGAAGGGTTCAGTACACATCAAGTGACAAGTCACTCAACTTGCAGCAGCTTTCTAATTACTACCAAGACATAGCGAAAATAATTATTATTATTATAAATAAATATAGTTTCTAAACTAATTAATTAATAATTACATTTTGGCTTTAATTTGGTTAGCAAATGTAAATTACCAGTAGTATATCTATCGGGAATTTGATTTTCCTACCATATATTATCATACATTAACTAAACATATTTTAAAAATATATCGAATTAATAAATACATTTATGATGAAGAATGTAATTACATTTGAAAACTCAAATATAATTGCAATTGATTCATTTGTTAACTCCATATATTTTTAAAATATTTTTATTTGTTTTATTGACATTTTAAAATTATACTGTAAAAATCTATAATTAAACAAAAATATTTCGAAAATTTTAGCTTCATGATGCAAAAGTCCATTGTGCCATTTTTTAATATGGGGTGTTTTTTTAGCTGAATGAGAACTTTCAATAGGGATAACAATTGAATCAAGATTGCTATGGAAACAGTTTTTTGACATTTGTGTTTAGCAAGGTTTGGCATTTGATAATGCATAGATTGACTATTGAACAACGCTACCAAATTATAGAAATATATTTTAAAAATCAAAGCTCTGTTCGCCAAACATATAGAGCCCTTCGCCCATTTTATGTTAAACATTTTCGACCTTCTGAGCAAGCTATTCGTGCGGTGGTAGACAAATTTCGTACCACTTCTTCGTTGCGTGATATAAAAACACCAGCAAGACGAAATTATGTGCGTACCGAAGAAGCTATCAGTTCTGTGAGTGAAAGTGTGCAACAGGACCCAAACATTTCAATTCGCCATCGTGCTCAACAACTTGGGCTTTGTCCGTCCACTACATGGAAAATTTTACGGAAAGATCTTCATTTACTACCTTATAAAATCCAGTTGGTTCAAGAACTGAAGCCTGATGATCATCGATTGCGTCGTGAGTTCGCAGATTGGGCTCACAACCAATTGGAAGTGGATCCATTTTTTTACCGTAAAATTTTGTTCAGTCACGAGGCACATTTCTGGTTAAATGGGTATGTGACCAAACAAAATTGCCGTATATGGAGTGAGACCAATCCGGGACATTATCTTGAGACTCCATTGCATCCATTAAAATTGACTGTTTGGTGTGGAATACACGCCAACGGCATCATTGGTCGATATGTCTTTCGAAATGAGGAAGGAGCTACCGTTACGGTGAATGGTGTGAGATATCGACACATGCTCAATACATTTTTGTTTCCAAAACTTCAAGAGCTAAACATTGACAACTTATGGTTCCAACAGGATGGTGCTACGTGCCACACAGCCAACGAAACCATCAATTTATTGAAAGGACAATTTGGTGACAACATTATTTCAAAACGTGGTCCTATCAATTGGAATCCAAGATCGTGTGATTTGACACCTCCAGATTATTTTCTGTGGGGGTATGTTAAATCCATGGTTTATGCTAACAAACCAACAACTCTAGAAGCATTGGAGGCTAATATTCAGCAAGCCATTTATGAAATAAAGCCAGAAATATTGGAAAAAGTGGTCAAAAATTGGACTGAATGGATGCGCTTCGTAACCATTAGTCGTGGTGGTCACATGCCGGAAGTCATGTTCAAATCATAAATGCCTTTAACTGTACTTTCATAAAAAAATTATAACCAATACATTCCGTCAGGTTTTTAATGTTTTATTTCATTTTGAAGTTCTCATGCAGCTAAAAAAACACCCTATATTAGACAATTTTTTCACAAAACTGTAATAATTGTTTATGTGTACAACTCCGCCTGCAATAGTTATTGGGTGGATTAAAGCTAATTATTTCAAAGCTTTCCCACCTATTATTTTCCAGTCTAAATAATTCAAAAAAGTTGTACCTTCCAGAAAAATTTAAATATGTTCGAAAATGTTTCAAAATCTACAACCTGGTGTTAAAGTTTCTTATTAAACATTAAAAATAACATTCAACACAAAATTTAACATCCATTTTTGATATCTGCGTACCGACACCTGCGGTAGTGCATCTGACAAATTTTCCACTGAAATAAATAAATTCAAAACGCAAGGACATTCAGCAGAGCAAATGGAAAAGCTGGAAGTGGAAAATAGGCTTTAGAAGAAACAAGTTCAATGTTTTTCTAACAGGAAATTAAAGAAGGACTTTAGAAAATTTAATGGAAATTTCTGACCCTTGTTGGAATTGAGCATCACTTGATAAGAAAATAAAATAACGGTAGAGAGGGGAGGATGTGGGATATAAAATCATTTCAGAGGTCTAATGTGTTAGGACTTTTCAACAGCTGTGAAGTTTAGAGGTAAATAAACAGTCACCTTAGGTCTTCTCATCCTTCCTTTTTTACTATTTAGATTTGCACATGACATAATTAAAACTTGCATCTTTGCTTACCACAGTTAGGTGAAAGAAACAATCATAATAATTTACAGGATGGCCCTGTTTCAATGGTTCTTAACCCTACACTGCGCATAGTATCACATCTTATACATCCCAAGAATCGATGCATTAAACATAATGTTCAAATAATAGTATGCTAACATCGGTATGTATCGTATCTGTAAGGTACCAGCTATATTATAATGTTTTTCTAACGTTGTCAATGGCAACGTACTTTATAGAATTATAATGTAACGTTGTCAATGACAACGTACTTTATAAGATATAAAATAAGTTAAAATTCTAATTTTTCTGTTAGTGTTAGAAAAAATATTGAAGACAACGCGTGTTTTATAGATTAAAAATCTTTCTCTATTAAATCCTCACTCCCTATGGTCGCTCGGATTTAAACTACGACTTCGATTTTTAAACAGTCTATAAAATACTAGTTGCCTTAAGAGGGGCATTTAAATTTTGATGCGAAGACATGTTTCAAAAGATGGCGCGCCCTAAAATATTCTAAGAATCTAAGAATCTTTTCACCAATACAGAATTCTAATAATTTATAAAAGTCATATGAATAAACGATAACTAATTTAGAGAATGAATTAATTTATGAAATAAAGGGCATTATGGTCGATCAGGTTGTAAAATTTAAAGGTTCAAATATATACACCTATTCGTAAGTAATAGAAAGAATAAGAACTATAATTCATTCAAATCTAACACTAGATGAGAGACGGACAGACACACAGACAAGTACAAGCATTACGTAACGATGCCAAGACAGATGATATTATTTCTGAAAATTTAAAAATCACAGAATCAACATATCAACTGAAAAAGAACTCCAGGACGACCGCCCAAAGAAATGAAATAGATTTCTTCATCTGTAGAGTAACGAAGCAAGAGTTACAATGAAGAGCTTGCTTAATGATAAGAATAAATTGCTTTAATTAATAACGTGAATGTAATAACTAAAAATTTGTATTCTACATTAATGTACTAATCTAAAACTTTCAATTAATACTTATAATCCAATTTATATGTAAGTATACTAATAATTTTGTGTTGAAACCAATTTAAATTTAAAATTCGAAAGTATATATCAAGTAGGTATGTACATACAATTTGCATGGAATTCTATTTGAAAATTACTTAAATATAACAAGATAAAATAAGATTACAAAATCGCTACCTAAATTTATAGCTATTATCCTCTATGTACTTGTGTTAAAGCTTCAGTAAGCTCGAGGATTTTAAATTCTATTTAAAAGGCTCCAATTTATTCTATAGAGAAATATTTAACGTTTTGTAATTTATCAAACACATATTTAAGCCTGTACTTCACATTAGGTAAGTATTCAGTAACTTTCAAGTGGCACTACATAACATAACAATTGCTTCGTTTAAAGTGAATTTCAGTCACAGTAATTACGAAGGAAGTAGGAAATTCTTGTAAATTACAGGCTGACAACTTTAGGTTAAATAATAACGGTCTCCAATGCGCAATTATCTACATATTTTGTATCAACGGTAATTACAATATAGGAATATAATTTTACATAACTTGAGAGCTTA
The DNA here is from genome assembly GCA_958510855.1 of Rhagonycha lutea. NCBI lineage: Eukaryota > Metazoa > Arthropoda > Insecta > Coleoptera > Cantharidae > Rhagonycha > Rhagonycha lutea. The sequence continues at coordinate 10,667,768 of OY294040.1, read as the reverse complement.
CTCCTCATATCTAGATAAACATGGGATTTTAGATTTATAGATCAGAAAGCCGTTAAGCTTAAAGTTTCAGAAACAGCTTGAATGTTTCGATGAGTTATTGAACATGTTATATTTCTTTTATTACGTTGTGATATATATCGTCCTACATTTTTAAACTCTGCTTATAGTATAAAATGTATTTTTGTTATTCCAAGAGATACATACAGCTCAAGAAATTTCTTGGCAGTTCAAGTAGTTGCAAGGTGGTCGGGGTACTAAAAAGAATGAACCTCTCTTATGTTTCTTCAACGATAAGATGTATAATATCATCATGCATAAATATTTTTCTCCTTGCGCTTTCAGGTGAAAACCGAGAAAATGAACTATATAAATTTAGCAGCAAACTTGACTTTCGGTTTGAAAGGTGTGCACGTAATACTATTAAGATGAAAGTAAGACAACAATGTTGAAAAGTTTTGTGGATTTTCTCTTATGCGTAAGTTAAAGGACAGGAAACTTAAGAATTCAGGAAAGTACAAAAAGTGTCTCTTGTATAATTTATTGGCAGGCTATCAAGTTGGCGGGCAAATGATAAAGAAGTAGGAGAGGGTGGTCCATGCGGTTTGGCATGCCAGACACGAGCTTCGAGTGAGATTTATGTGGCCGTTGGTTACTGCTTCTGTCGCTGGAGGTGCTGTATTTTATCGTTGTTAGTATTAAACAAGCAATACAATCTCTCGCCGCCTTGGTTTACGCGTTATAAGTTACTACATAAACTAACAAGACTGATTACTTCAATTTAACATTAACAATACCATTGTGCATAATGAACTTGGTACTGTTACGCAATAAACTAAGGAACGACAAGTCTCGATACAACTTTAAATATTAGAGAATTCCAAAGATTCCATTAAAAATTAGGTAATTTCACCGATTATTATAATCCAAGAAATTCAAAAGTAACATGTTAATTTTCTTAAAATTAAAATCAATTAACTTTTCACGAAATTTAATTTGTATGCACGTCTTCAAGTGGAATGTCTTATCTACTTATCTACTTATCTACTCTTCATATAGGTACATTTTGTCGGTATGGCACGTATCGGCGCGAGATGGTTTGGCATGGAGCCAGTTCGGTCTCTTTTTAGTATAAGGTCCCCTAGGGTAATAAGGCCCACGCTGGAAATAAGGCCCACTATTGTTTTTCGCTACATCCGTAGCACAATGATCATGATTGCACTATCTACACATTGCCACCCAAATATATTACCAATACAAGCCGGTAAAGTTGATGAAGTTTGTGTAATTTTCCATTGAGAGTGTTTTTGTTCATGCGTAGCTTACTTTACCGTTAAAATTACAAAATTTAGTAAATTTCAAGGGTCTCCTTGTTATATAAACGTGTGTTTTACATCAGTTTTATGACGGTAAGTTGTAGATCAATTAGTCCTACATCTAATAACACAAGATTTACAATTTTCAAATTTTTTTTTATAATAAAATCTAACCTAACAATTAATTTACTATAGTTAAGGTAATAAGGCCCATCAAAATATTTGTGTGCTTTACTTATGACAATAGTAAAAAAAGTCAATATCTACAACTAGTATTGCTAGGTCTAACACAAAGGATATTTCAGAGCCTTAGCCCGGATATAGCTCTTGGAAATCTGCAAGTTCTAGTAAGGAAAGTTGGTTTTGCGTTATTTGTTCTGAAGACAAGTTGTGTTAAGTATGGATGCACGAAAACTGATTAGGGCTTACTAAAGACGATAAAGAAGATGTCGTATGTACAAAGTGCAGTGATTAGAGCAATCAGTTCTGATTTCCAGCATATGTTTTATGTGGGCCTTATTACCTAGCTATGGTGGGTAATAAGGCCCAAAGTAGCATTTCAGTTTAAGTTTAATTATTTGCAAACTGAATTGTTTTTTTAAATGTTTTTGTTAATAAAATTAATCTAAGATGTTCAAGTAAGACAATAAATACATTTTTTTTTATAAACTAAAACTATTTCATGATGATTTCTTGAAGTAAAGTTATGGTGGGCCTTAATACCCCCAGGGACCTTATACTTGTGGTTAATGTGTGATGAATATGGATAGGTTTGGAACGGCATAGCTTAAGTTATTTATTGAACTTAAGAAATCAACAGATATAAATTAATTCTTGCGCCGAAAGCGTTAAAACGCGCACAGGAATCCAAATGCTATTGTTTTTGTTTGGCATTTTCCCTTAATAAATTTTTATACTTATTAACAACGCTTGGGAATTTCATTTATCGGCTAATGGATATAATATTATGTGCCTACACATGCAGGAAAAGAAATGGAAATTTGAATTTCATCATTTTGCGAGGATTTCTTTCAATGCATCCCCCAGATTCAAGGTATATCTTTTCACAGTTTCATTAAAACTGTGATTCTATTATTCTTTAGTTGAATATAGCAGAGTATTTTTATAAGCATAAAGTCATTTTTCATAAATACGGTACAACAAACTAGATATAGGTTACCCAATTATTATTCCATCCCAAAAATTTAAATGAGAGTTTCTGAGCCTTTAAGAATTAAGCGTATTGCGTTCCCATCGTGGTTAAAGTATCACATAAAATTTGTTAAAAAGCATTTTTTAAGAAAAGCGACACGTTTGTAAAAATGTGACATAAAACAAACGTAAATAAATATGGGATAGTAAACGAGTAGTAAATGGAACCTTAGACATACTATAAATATACCATAAAGGGAAACTACATGTTTTGAGCTTTTATGGCTCATCCAAAAACACAAGAGAACAAAGTTAAAAATAAATATTGTGATTCGTAACTTTAACATTATTGGCATTATTTAAAGCATCGAAGTACATATAACCTAATGACGTTTCTATGAAATTATATATCATACGAATTCTCCAGCGCATCATCGACAATAGACTAATGCAGCTACATACATTTATCATAAAGTTAATCAAGCAACAGTAGCTCATATAAACAGTGTTTAAATAGGGCATAATTAGAATAGTTATTGTGCAGCAGCACATAATGCAAATTGGTTCGGCACTCAAAAGCTTTTGTTCCACTATGTAAATTTCTTTCAACTTTTTATACATAAATGCAGTTTAATTTTTAAATCTGCAGAAATTTTATTAATGGTCTCGACTTAAAAAGGAAGTTGATTAGGTGATAATGAAAAAATTAATTATTTAATATAATTGCAATTCCACTAAAACTACACTTTTTGTTAGTTTTTATTTCCTTTGGATTGGTTCACCATGTTTATCATTGATATATCCAGAAAATATCAATATATTAATGAATAGTATATATTATTATCTTTTATTTAGACAGTTGTGTTTGGTAAGAAAAAGAGTCACAAGTAGTGATTTTCAAAAGGTAGTAAAATAAAATCGAAGTATTAATAAAAAGCAGCAATAAAAAAGAGACGGTCATTGCTTTGCAGCTAACGCAGTTGGATGCGAATGCGGGGTACCGCGTTCAAACCCGGGGAGAGTCAAACTTTCTTATGACCAAGTCTCCGTGCTTCGGAGGGCACGTTAAGCCGGCGGTCCCCCTGAGTTGACGAATTGCCACCGTTAACCAAAAACAGGGCTACAGGCACATCTGAATGCTAGCCTAGCAAGCTGCTAACGGATGTAAAACAACTATAGTCCAAAATCGATCTGCGGACTACTCACCAACCCGTCTGGCCAGCGTGGTGAGTTATGGCCAGATCCTCCATAATATGGAGAGGCTTATGTCCAGCAGTGGGCGGAAAAAGGCTGAATAAGAATAAAAAGCAACAAAAATTGAAGTTAATGGAAAAATGGGGAGTCATTGTTAAGGGTAGAAAATAGGTGAAAGGATTTGTATATTATAGAAAAGAAGATCTGAAGATAAAATAAGAGTAAAATTTTAAAACTTAAGTTTAGGAAATATAATTTAAAGATTTAGAAAATTTACATCTATTTAGAAATGAGAAAATTAGTACTGATAAATCTGGCTAAAATGGCATCTAGTGCATCGTAAATATGTCATTGGCACCTAAATAATAATTAAAAAAATAATGTAAAAATGCACCCAACAGTTATAATTAATAATTTTAATTGCATGTTATGGTTTAATTACTAACGTGAATATTTAATTCCCGTTTGCACGGTATTTTACTGTGTTACAATTTTTAATAGTAACAAATGCTTTCCTTATTTTTGAGAATCTCTCCTATATTTGAAAATGTGTGTAGTTTTTCTAAATGTGTCATTTCAAAGGAAGTTGTTCAAAGAAATACTATGTTATTCAACGCTAGGCTTAAATTTTGTAGAGGAAATTTCAGTGTTAAGTTTACAAAGGAGACCGTTAATTTTGGATGCCCTAAACTCGGGAGGATTTTACGGGATTTCTAATGCCCTTTTACCTTAATTACCACAAAATTAGCCAATGAATACAAATACTTGGAAGATGATAATACGTATTTTGTAAATAGATTTTATAAGGAAGCGGAAAAATTTGCAGTGACATTGTAGCGGAAGTCCAGGGTTGCAACTACCATTGAATAAATTAATATGAACCTAAAATGAAATATTTAGCCATACATCTACCACGCTTTGACAGTGCCAGTTGATAGGGTTTACAGTGACACGTGGTGTTTCCAAAAATCATCCCTCCAATGGTAATCAGACAAAAAGAATTGTCTTTGATCATTTACATTCCAATACGAATCGAGCATATACTCGTCAAGAGTTTTGGCAACTGTTATAATAATATGCTATAAGGCTATAACCATTAAGTTTTTATCCAATTTTCTTCCATAACAAAATCTTGGTTCTAAACATTCAATGATTATTTTCCAATTATATAAAAATAAAAAAAGTAACTAGGATATAAAATAATTGTTATTTTGGTTTTCAAAACAATTGCTTGTTTCATATATTTTCTATATTAACCTGCCCAATATTTATTCTTAAAAAAAAAATAAAATATTGATAAAGAAATTTTGTTTTTGTTTTCCTTTTACAAAATAGTACATTGTCTTATTCGGATTAAAAGTGAAACTTTGTTTGACACGCAATTTTTGCATTTGCGAGGCGGAGCGCCAGCGGAGCCGAGCGAATGCAATAATTGCACGTCAAACAAAGACACTTTTAATCCAAATGAGACATACTACTTTTTCTCCAACCAAAAATTAAATAACATACATCATTAATAATGCGAAATTCAAAATTTAAATTACTTCAAACATTTTGTTTGAATATTCGTGTAATGAAAATCCAGTAACTGCAATTTTTGTTTTTTTATATTAAGTTGTCAAAGTCATCTGTCATAGTAAATTTTTATAGAAAATATATTGCTCTTCGTCCAAAAAATTATTAAGCAAGACGCTAATTTTAAGATACGAAGGTGGAAAATATGTATGGTATGCATAAAATTAGTAGTGTTCCACAATAAGTGGCAAAATATTTACATTTGCATAATATAAGGGATAATACTGGATACAATTTACGTCGAACTTCGGCTACACTACTTGTCGATCCTGGTGGTGACATTACCTGCCTTAACGCCATGGAGGTTGGAAATCTATTACTGTATGCGAGGGCTATATAGAAGATTCTTTAGAAAATAAAAGACATAGCCAAAAAAATATGTCAAGTTGACGAAGTTAGTACTAGTTTAACCCCTATTATTGATATTACCTATATAGCATCAATAATCAATAAATTGATGAAGATGAACCTATTGCTCAGGAATTACACTCTGAAGATCCGAGTACCAGTAGCGTAACATTCACCGATATTGTTAATAATTTCAATACTGGTAACAAAGCGGGTTTGCTTACTTTTTATCAATCTTGTGTAAATTATACATTTAATATTAACATGAAAGATTAAGGTATTATGTATTTTTTGATTATTATTGTTATTCATGTAAAATTTTGTATAACCAATAAATTATTGACATTAAAAAATATATCTAATTCACTTTTAGGTCTAGCACTAAAAGTACTTTTAGTACACGTAAAAACAAAGTGTTGCTTAGCAATGTTGGCATCTTTATATTAATAACAAAAACGTCAACTTTTAGTTGAGGTAATGCTATTAAAAATGTACTGCTTTTAATACGGTTGGAGAAAAACAATATTTCGACTCATTTGATTGCCATACTTTATTAATTTTTAATACTTTTGTTTAATATGTTAAATAGCCGTAGTATTGCTGAAAAATTCTATTGTTCGTGCTTTCCCATGTTTTACAAAATTGGGTCAATACACGAGTAAATTGTTCTATTATTCTTATCTTGGAAATTAGATATTATATCAAATATTTTAGTGACACTTAATTTTCTACCACTTACATATTATATTATATTGTGTTCTATAGGTGCCTAGGTAGCCATTCAAAATAAAGTTTACCAAGCGTTTTGATAAAATGATATACTTTTACCTTATAAAAGAAAACAAATTTTTTGAATCAATTCAAGTAACAGTTAATCAATACCAACTCGGGGTTTCGTTAATATGTATACTGCTTCACACAATCCTCTTTTGGTAATAAAAAGACAACATTTGAGTGATAAGTTGCCAAAATAAGATAATTTGTAATCGACTAAGTAGACAACAAGTAAGATAGTACCTTCGTAAATAACCGTAACTTCTATGTTCAAATGCTTTCCGATACAATATTAATATGAATAAGTCCAATAGCGAACCATTTCTATTCACTTGAAAAATTACTAGTGGAGGAAATTGTTCCGGATTTTATTGGTGCGAAAGTAAACGCCTATTTGCAGTTTAATAATCGGTTTTATGAAACTGATTTGTATTAAAATTAACAAACTAATTCGCCAGTTACACTACCCGAGGAACAAAACTGGTCAGTATTAGTGTGTAAAGGTAAGCATTGTGTCCGTACAGTTTTCTATTTATTTAATTAAAATTCCCTTCTCTGCAATTATTTAAAATTATTATTAAGGCAATATTACTAAAAAAAATTGTTACGATTTTAGTAATAAACATATTTTTGTCAAAATTAATGATCTAGAAGAAAAACACAATGGCAATGTAGACCACTGTGTGCAAAATTGCGTGGAAAGGAGGAAATTACGTACCGTACCGCACTGTATAATATCCTTATGGGAAATTCGTTTTGTGATAATAATAATAATAACAAACGTTTTGCTGTGAAGTTTCCTCGTATTTATCTCGCTAAAGTGGTGAAATTTAAACTTTTGTACGGAAAAATTTAAGACAGTCATTTTTATGAGTTTTTTATGAATAAAAACAAAGTGAAATCGGTTCTTGAAGAAAATCCCGTATTTTTTAAATATTTTGGTGTATTTTGGAAAATGGCCATCTTCAATTTAATCATTCGAAGCTCAACTAGTCCATCCAGAATAACTTTTATCGTTTTTAAACCTTTAAGAGTTTTCGTCTCAATTGTTGAAATTTAAATATTCCTTATCAAAATTGATATTAATCTTAAAGGAAATGATTTTTCAAAATTTAATATGTTGTCGATCTTTCTATTAGAATTAATGTTTATTTACTTTCTACAATTTTTATTCAATTTTTATTGATTAATAAATAATGTAAGGTGTAAAGACTATAATATCGGTCTTAAATTTTGTTATTAAAATGTTAGTTTTACGAAAAATCATTTGGTAATAATTTTTATCAAATAAAGATATTGTCTTTTACTAATTAACTTAAAATATTAAGTAATGTCAAAGTACGCTGATCACGCACTTAAATCTATTTTTAGAAATTAATAGTTTTAAATTGTTGTTTTCAAGTTAAAATTTATTTTTATTCAGGCTAAGGTATAATCATTTTGTGTTATTTAAATTTCTGTTTAACCAATATTCTATTTTGTTATAATATTTAAATTTTTATATTTTATTATAATATGATTATTATTATGTGTTTTATTCAATACTTGTTCTAATTAAGTGTATATTATGTCATTCTGTCAGTAGAAGGAAAGAATGTAAATTACTTTCACCCCTGATTGTTGCATAGCTTGGAATGTTCACCTTTTTGTAGAATTTAAGGTAGGTCTTTTCGCCAAATAACACCGCTAACATAACCTCAAATAACAATATGAAATATTAAAATCACTTCCATATATTTTCGATTTCGCGTCAAAATAATTTTATAGACTTTATAATATTGTACCAATCCTTTCTTTGTGAATAATTGAAATATTGTCCTAATGTGAATAATCAATAGTACACCACGATTGGAAAAAAATTTATAATTTGCCAATTAATCCATCTGAAGAACTTTAACAAAAACGCAACACGTGCCATGGATTATAAACCAGAAGAATTTTACTATGTACCTATATTTTCACAAATTAATAAACTTAAAATATTTCAAATATTTCAAATATTTTATTTTATCACTAAAGCTGTAATATGTCACAAACAAGTCACTTTCCTCTTCAATTTCGTCATACCTCAACAAGCATTAATGTGGTGAACCTAGCTACCTGATCCTGATTAGAATTTCAACAAAATTTAATTAAAAGCGTTTTTTGATCGAGTGGCCTACTTCAGATACTCTGTGAGTGCGCGAATTATTATTATAACGTTATTCATATTTGATAGAATTACCCTGGACGCCCTGGACTATGCAACCCTTGCAGTTAAATATTTTGTAGGTTTATTTTTTTCATTTATTTTAAAATTCACTGGAAGTGCATATTCATTATCGTTTTTACGATACTCTAATAATATCATTATGAAATCATTATCAAAGATAAATTAATAATTTAAAAGTAAAAAAATTAGCAAAATGGTGTAAGCCTTACAAAACGACGAAAAAAAAACTATAATATAATAATGTTCCTATTAGGGGAAAGTCGTGTAAGTTGACGAAGCGGGTAAGATGAAGAATGCTAAATATCTTCTTTAAAAACAAAAATTCAAATTTTCTACATAGTGCTGCCGTCTAACCAGACGTAGCTAATTTAACTCGGAAATGCATTAGATGCACTAAAGTCGGTAGTTTATAAATTAAACACAGAAGATTGTATCTAGGCTATGTTTTGTAAAATTGTGATTGTGTCGCATAAGGTTTTTCAGGAATTGTTCTAGGTATGTTGACATTTAATTGTGTTATATTACTAGTAACAGATGTATTACAATGTATGTCAGTACTAATTTTGTTGATATCATGTTTGTAGTTGAAAATTGATTGTCGCCTTTAAAGTTAACCTCAATGGGTAAGATGACGCGGGAAAGATAACGAATAGGATTCAGTGCTCTCTGTGCTTGACATGGTGGCATGAATCTTGCAGTAATTATTCAGGCGCAGCATTTAAACGCGATTTGTTAAATACTTCATCCAGGCCCGGGCTGGTCAGGTCGGCGATCGCAGAGGGCCCCCAACCTAAGGGGGCCCCGAAGAGGCCACAAAAAAGTGGTTTATACTTGGGGTAAAAGTGATTTTCAAAAATATCCGCTCTTAGTAAGGGGGCCCCTCCTCAGTCTCTAGCCAAGGGCCCCTAAAGGAGCTAGTCCGGGCCTGACTTCATCTTACCCGCATAGGTTCGTCATCTTAAACGACATTCGGGTAAGATGACGAATTTTTTAGAAAATATGTATTAATTTTTTTTCAATGTAACCTTTATATTTTTTTCATACTATATTGTACTATTTTGTTTGTTATATATTAATGTTGGCTTACGAATAAAAACATTAATAAAAATCATTATCAGTTCATTTATAAAAATTAAATTTCGTTAACATCGTCAACTTACCCGACCTTCCCTAATACATACCGGGTGACCGGCCGCCGGCCGGTGTGAATAGGAAATTAACATAGGAAATTAATTTTTCTTTAATTCCTGCTTCCCATCAGAACGGATAAGAATGAAAAAGATATCAATTGAAAGAGTTTTATTTTCCGCGTCTAAAGATATCCAACACTTGATGTTTTGTTCTTTAATAATGTTAAAAATGTAGAATTAAAATAATAAGCGATTTTTTAAAAATCAGACCTGCTTTGGATGGTTGAACTGTCAAAACTTACGTTTAAAATTAGTTTTCAAACAAAAACAATTGCAATGAATTAAACAAGGCATCTAATATCTATTTAAAAGTGCTACTTTGTCATTTTATTTTGAGTTTTAACAATGATCAAAGAACAAACCATCAAGTGATTGGGTGTCTTTAGACGCGGAAAATAAACCTCTTTAAATTGATACTATTTTCATTCTAATCCGTTATAATGGGAAGCAGGAATTTAAAAAAAAATCAATTTCCTATGTTATTTTCCTATGTTCACATCGGCCGGCACGCGGTATAATGCGCCTCTATTTGAAGTTATAGCCATTGCGTCATCTGCCTAAAGGAATTAGAACCTTCTATATTGAACCTCAAGTTTCTTTTGCTTTAGGTTTCAACTTCTAAAATTGTGGTAATAATTGATAACATTTAATGTTCATAGTTAATAGTTAATAGTCCCAATAATTTTATTCCTAGTTGCCGATGAACTTATAAATAAAATGTGTCGAAATTGATATTCGATTGTAAAACAATAATATCAAATAATAAATGATAGCCATGCATACTTCTTTTTTGATCCTTTCTTGAAACTCATGGCGATTTTTCAAAAATGCATAAATATAGACTTAACTTTCAATGTATGTGACCACTAACGTTTATCATTTTTCCACCCTTCAATTTTTTGAATGAAGAGCAATAAAAGTTTCCATTTATCAAAATAACCCTAACTTTTTCTTCAACTGAAAGAAACTATTAGAAATTTCAGCACTAGACACCCCTCTGACTGCACTAGTGCGTGCTTTGCAAACAAGATAAAAGGCAAACACGCGTGTCCTCAATCAAGAGGGTAAGCTTGAAATATGTTATTGTTTTATAACAGGAATAAGAGAAAATTTTGCTTTGCCCTGTACCATCAATATCAATAAAATTGGTGGCGGACACAAGAATTCTAAATATTTCTTGAAAAAATAAAAATGTTCACTGTACCCAACAAATTTTTACTTGATAACATTAAGCAGTGTTGTAAGTATTGATTTTCACATTCGATAATTTTGAAATGCCGATTTGTAAAACATTCGTATGTTTTATGGGAAATAAAAAAATGAATCATTTTAAAATTGCGCTGTTATTATGAGAAGTTGTTATCTATTGATTTTGAAAGTCCATTTATTATAAAAATAATCCTCTTATTAATTTATTATTCATTAAAATTTAACGTCGTGGATGAGCATAATTTTTGAAGTTACCTTGATATAATATATTATGAAATATTCGCTAAAATGTTTATATGGCAACTACAATAAGGATATAAGGGAAAAACAAACATGTCTTGCATTCGCAAGTAAAAGATGTGCCATAAGTAGAAAACATAAATAATATTCCGTCAAAAAGAACGCGAACACTCCAAATTTACAATATAGCAGAGTGAAGAGTACCTACAAGAATATCACGACTGACGATTTTAATAAATATGCATTTATGCGTTTCTGTCTCATAATTTTCATTTAGATGTGTGGAGAAGTTGTTCATATTTTCAACGGCTGGGCTGGCAACTTTCGAGCGCATAATAAAATTGAATCTATACCGTCTTCAAAATTCTTTTAGAAGCGCATAACATGTTCAGTTAAAACTTTTACATCGTCTTTTGTAATCGAATCAAGGAAGCAGGTGAGCGGAAAACTAGGATGTAAGTAGAGTTTTATGCAAGTAATGACTTTTATGCTTGTTCATTTCAGACTTTGATTATGCCATAATTGCATCAGCTTATTTTCAATTTAGCTGCCGTGTCCGGAAATGGCAGCTCGTTTCACGCAAACGTGTTGTATTAAGAAGCGGACGAACGTAAGTTATTTTTGTCATTTTCTCTGCCTATTAAATTAAGCAATTTGTAAAAAAAAGCTACACTACAATTTTAATTTGACTAACAAATTTTCGAACAAAATGATAATCTTATTATCGCTACCGTAATTGCTTCAAAAATAATATGTGTCCAAAAATTCTAAACTAATTTCAAAATAATTAACAGTTTCACAGCTATTTTTAAATGAAATTAAAACCTATCAGTTATTTTAATAGTGTAAGAACTTCAAGTTAGTACCTTTAGGTGAAAAAGGTTTATCACTGCTAAACCTCTTACCCAAACTTCTATGGTATTTTGTAGGAATGCAAAACAGGATATTACCTTAAGCTAGTAAATTATAACTTTATAACAAGATTAACGATAATCTATTAATTATTCTATTATTGTCTTTGTTAATACTACAAACAAATTTTGAAAAATTGTCGTGATTCATAATTTATTAATTTTTATTTATAGGAAATAAAATATTAAATTAAAAAAGGTACGTATAAAAAATATTACCTAGGTTAGTAAATTGCCACCATTAACATAAAAAAACAGGAAACAGGCACATCTGAAGGCCAGTCTAGCAAGCTACCTGATGCATGTAAAATATATTTATATTCAGAGTTTCTATCACTCCCAAGGAAACGACGCAGATGTTGGGAAATAACAGGCCTTAAAACTTATTAGAAGAGCATTTTCTAAAAAATTGCTTCTAGAAAAGGAAAAAGAAGATAATACGACTAGCTCAGTCGTAGAGTGCTTTATTAAACTGTAGGTCTCCCATACTTAAATTTAAATAGTATTAAAGAGAGTAACACCCTTATTCACTAACTAGTTCGTTATCATTTTCGAATCCAAAACCGTTAAGTTTAATTTACACTCACATTCGAATTAAATAGTATAAAAACGGTTCTTAACGATTCGATAACGATAACGAATGAGTTAGGGATGTGAGAAGCCATTCATTCATAACCTGAGGAAATTAGAATATTAATTCAAAAGAAATATATTTTTACCTCCAATTTTCAAATGTGCAGGAGTCACTTGCGTTTGAAAATTTAAATTTTGTTGTTGTACATCTGTCTAAGCATTAGAGGATCACAGCCAATATATTTATTATAATATATATTTTGCTTATTCGTTCGTAAAATAAATTAATAGAAGAAATCTGATTCGATACAAAGTTTTGAGATTGTTGGGTTTAAATTTGTAAAATTTTTAGCGCATATTTTGGCATATTTGCGTGTTTTTTTAAAATAAATGCATATTTTAAAGATATTATAGTTTTGTTTTGCTTAATTTGCAGTTGGTTTACAACATTTTTAGCGCATCAAGCCCCAAATCCTGGTTAACATATTTTTATAACATAATATTTAAATTGTTTAGATCAATATCCACTGATTACTGAATAATTTATGTTTTATGTCATTTATTTCCAGGACGTTACAAAAATTTATATATTACCTAATTACTAGCATTACACAATCTTTCAACACTTTTTTTATGTAAACATGTTAAAGAAAATTGATTTATTTATTGGAATACCACGTTATCTGAAAATGTGGGAATCTCCACCCTCCTCCTCAATCTCAGTTTTCGAATTATGCGATGTGCATAATTTGTGTAAATCAATTGCCTTTAGCGTGTTTACACGATTCTCAAAATGCTAGTTTTTTTTTAAATATTTCATTTTCTAGTAAAATCCTTTTAACCATAAAAGGCTAGGAAAGAAAGGTAGAATTGAAAATAAATAGATTTAATAAAAATAATTCATAATATTATGTACAAAACAGAACACAACAATAATCCGTCGTTTGATAACTTTCTTTAATTTAATAAATCGTTAATTATGTTTACTTAGTGTCTTCATTAAGTATTTACTTTGATAATAAATTTACTTACATCCTCGTAAGCCGTTGAGCTCTATAAATCAGAGTTTTCGCGTGTCAACTATTATAATACGGTCTTAAATTAACACTTCGTGCTCATCAGCAGCTTAACCTGGAATACGAACCATGGTACATATTATGTAGGTACATTTTTTATTTTTAAAATCGATTGTTTCCAAATTGGCTGAATATATTATGTAAGGTAAATTTTCACCTGATGAATACCTAATTATTATCCATACGTATAATGATAATGGTGTAAATACGTGATGACCAAAGTTACTCATCCCCCCTTATAAGTTAATTAATAATTACAATCATGGACGTCTCTGCAAAAGCATACCTTGTTTTCTTGCATCATGGCGAATTCCTACAATTGTTTCTTTTTTTGTAATAAAAATTTGGTTATTTCTTTCCAAATTTTTCATAAATTCTTCTTTTTTCTACAAGCAATTTTCTAGGTAATTCTCTTCTACTTTAGGCGTTAAGGCCAGTTGCTTTCCAACATTTAATATAACAAAATATAACAATTAATTTATTATCGCGAATTAACAACTACCAATTTAACTATAAATATTTTAAATATGTTTTATTTTTAATAAATTACGAATTAAGGAATAATATTAAAGGTTATATTTTAAGCTTAATTCGTAATTTATTAAAAATAAAACATATTTAATTTCACGTATTAATAATAAACCAATTTTATATAAATATTTTATGCTAAGTTACTAAAATGTAACAATAAATTATATTTTTCATGTTATAAAGAATTGAAATCTATAAATAATGAAAAACTTCGGAAAAACTATAAACCGTGACTTTCTTTCGTTTTTATTTAAGCTCTTCAGACGAGTATAATAAGTCTTTAAATTATAATTATATTTTAAAAATGAATAATTCTGAAATTGAAAAATAATTAGTTGATATAAAAATTGAAAATAAAAACTTACATTTGAATTAAGTTACTATTCAATTCAATTCAACAGACTCTATTATTTTTTTGACATATTACAAACACATAATTATTGAAGTTTCTTGGTAATAAATAACCATCAATAAAACATAAAAAATAAATATGTAAGCCAAAGTCGGTGTCTAGTAAAAACCTCGTAAATCCAAATTTGGTAAAAATTGTTTTATTTGATAATATAGTTTAAAACCTTGTATCTCAAATGATTATTCGTTAAAACCATTTAAAATCAATTGGCGTAATAATTCTATAAGATAAAATGAAAACCTTGTATGATATTTTACAGTGGTATGAAAAAGTCGTTTATTTTCTAAATAGAAATTTTTACCATTAATATTCTTTTACTATGAATAAATGAAAAACTCGTATCTCTATATTCTGTAAGATGCTAGTGAAGTTAGAAAGTTTTTAAGCCTCCTGTAAAATGTTACTTTTACTAGTACTTAAGAGGTTTTCACTAGACACCGACGATTTATGAAATTTTTGGGTCAATGCATGTTCAAATGACAATTACAAAAAGTACGTATCTTACTTGAGGTTTTTATCTTCATTTAACAATTCGCGTTGTACGTGATTTTGATTCCTTAGTAGGCGTACAAATTTCTATCACAGTAGGTATACATTTTTAATTGTTATTTAGACATAAGGATCAGAGGAATCAAAATCAAGTACAACGCGAATTGTTAAATGAAGATAAAACCTCAAGTATTGCGTAGCTTGCTAAGCTGGTCTTCAGATGTACCTGTACCCTGCTTTTTTATGTTAATGATGACAATTCACTAACCCAGGTGGACCACCGGCTAAACGTGCCTTCCGAAGCACGGAGACTAGTCATAATAAAGTTTGGCCCTTCCCCAGATTTGAACCCGGTACCTCGGATTCGCAGTTGATCGCGTTAGCTGCAAGGCAATGACCGTTTCATTTGACATTTTGATAAATGTAATGAAAAAGCAATCATTATATTGTAATATCCTTATTCCCTATTCTTTTATCCACATTTCAGGCACATTGAAGCAAGGGGATTTCAATACAATTGTATTTCTTCTAAATAAACAGGCCAGCGAAAAGTAATCGAATTAATTCAAAAAATATATAAAATTTGGATTTAAATTGGGGTAGGGAGGCTTGTGTTGCGTAAAATTAAATACACTGATTAAAAATTTCCAAAAATAAATCAGAAGTCATTTAGACTTCATAGTGATTTACTGTCAAAATGGAGTCACATATTGTGGTTTCTCGTAAATAAAAATATCTGAAACATTTGAATTTTACAGAAAAGTTCCACCTGTATGGATATTAATATAATAATCGTAATATGTAATTAAATAATATTTCTAAAATATTTGCGTCTAATTAGAGATCAATGCTTTTGAACTATCATCGTACAAATTCAATTACCAAACCATTACCAAACCAAGCATAATTATGTGTTTAAAATTTATTGCGAAGTTTGTTTAACATGCATTACAAAGTGTTAACTTTATAGAAGTTATCAAAATAATTGTCAAAACTTTCAGAAACTATACTTAATTTGATTGATTAACCCATAATTACGAAGATACTGTAAATTACAAATTACTCATTTTATAACTAAACTATTGTTTTTGACAATTATATTGGCGTATATTACCTACCTAAATATTTTTAATTAAATTTTCAGTAAATTTTTAAAAAATCATTTTGCAGAACTTGATAAAATAGATTAATTAATATCGCGTATAATTTATAAAGGAAAAATATAATTTAATAGCACGTAAAATACGATTATCGCAGTTTTAAATTGGCCATAAAATATACATTTCAATAAATCAATATACTTAATAATGTCAAGTTTTGTTCATGACTGCAACGGCTTAATGTCCTAACTTTAATTTATTTTTAATTAGTATTGCTGTACATGGCAAAGTGCCAGAGTAAGTGTGCAGAGATCCAGGCGTCGGCTCCGGGTGTCGGAAAACCCAATACTTTGCGGAACCTCCCATCGAAGTTTAGTAATTACGCGAAAAGGCTGTCGTTTTTGGCTGCAGTGTCAACAAGACTTCCGCTTACAAAATCACTAGATTCTCTTTACTTGAACGAATATAGGTGAACGTCTCCAAAATTGTTTCCTTTTCAAATCCATTTGCCTTAATTGCATTAACATTACCTTTAAATAAAACATCACTTGGGGGTTGTTTGAAATTGTTATTACTTAATTTTAGCGTCTTAAAAATATGATTCCTTTTTATTCACTTCTTACGGTTTTAATTTAATAATTATAATCGCAGAAAACGTTGGCACTTTTTAAAGCAAAGTGAGAAATTTTAATTACAGCTTTTATACGATGTTGTATTTTTAGATGGAAATATTAATTTGAAAAGAAAAAATTTGCTTTTTAAACGTTGGCAGTTCTTTCTATTAACTTTTAGATGTTCTTTAAAATTAAGTTTTTCTTTATTTCTTAGCTTTGTGATCACGTTTTAGCTGCCTTTTACATTTTATTATTTAGCGCCTCTCAAAAACTTGATTTTCTCTTCTTTAAACGTAAACATAATATCTTCGCACTTGCATTGGCTGCTCAAACTAATTTAGTAATGTAAAATTGTTGCAAAGATTTTCTGTGCTTTGTATTATACCTAATGGTATTATACTTTATATCAAAAGCTTCTTAAGATTCTAATTATTAATTTCTTTTATGGCTAAACTAAATAAAAATAATTGTAAACTATAATCTAAATACAGTGAATTTAATAATATTGTAAAACTTATTTTGAACATATATCAGCTCATCCGCTTGTTCCTTACCTGTTACTTTATGACTGCATCTACATTAGAATAATACAATTAGATCATGCTATGGAGGAGCATAAATGACGCATATCAAGATCTTCAGACGCTGATAGACTGTCTTTATAATATCGAAAACACATGCTGGGGATAGTATAACTTCTGCCTCATAAATACACCCCCATAGATATCAACAGCTGCACCGTTAAGGTGCAAACACAAAAAAGGCAGGTTGCAGGTTTCTTGTTGTAAGTGCTGATAATCTCCAATACTAATAAATGTAATCAAATAATAACAAAGCACGCAATCGGACAGATATTTAAATGCAAAAATCCACTCTTGTCGACGGGCACATAAAACCTGCTTTCTGTGTATTTGTACTTTTAGTCGTGAGGGATCAACCCGTAAAAATGATTCTGATTTTCTTAGCCAGTCTCTTCTAAACCTCATCGGAGCCAAATTACTTCTTATTTAATTGCTGTCCTGTGTTCTCCTTGTTGGGCCATAATTATGCTATTCTATTACTAAATTCATTCTTGCTAGTCTTGAACTCTTCTATAAAATAACATCTAGCGATTTCTTGGAAAACTATATTATTATGTATATTAGTATGTATGTGATTGAAAATTAATTACTAAGAAAATCTATAAAGTAATATTTTAATGTTCTGAACAATTTAAATTAATGATGTTAATAAAATTGTATTCAACTTTAATTAAACAGTACTATAAATTTTAACATTAGTTTAACGTTTCGCTAGTTTAAGTAAAATGTTACTTTGGAGTAAATTTTAAAACTTGTCTAATTTATTAAGGTTACTTACTATTGCTTACAAAGATGAAGTTTGTGAGTTTATCCAAGGCAAGGGATTTAGTTCATAACAGTGTTATAATTAGAGGTGGAAGTTTGTCGTATATCCCTAGTTCGTGTTAATAGAGTTCGTTATTCAATGTCAACACCGTGTCTGCTTAAAATAAGTTTATTTGTTTCTAATCTTGTCACGCATGCTTTATAATGTTTTATGAAACTTTACGTTTGCCGCTGGCAGTTACACTACAACAAAACCTAAAATTTGTGGAAATTGCGTGAAATAGGTTAATATAAGTTGCAGAATTTTGTAAATTTTATGTGTTGGTAACATAGTGTGAGATATTGCATGTCAAAAGCTTATTTGCCATTGCGGAATGTTTTCTAAAGCGGTTAATGCCGTTTGGACATCGCATCTTAGATAAGGCCAGTTTAGCAAAGGGCAACCCGCTTCATTGCGATTATACGTGCTCGGGGACAATTTGCTCCATTAACCAAGACCTTCAGGGATTAAGGTGTAAAATTGTAGATCTATTATATTTTACTTTTGTACATCTACCCCACACAGTTTTACGCACACAAGTTACATTAACAACGCCTTTGCAATTTTAGCTGGATAACCCTCTTACTTAAAAGGTTACCCAACTACATTGTTTTACCTTAACTTAATTATGTTTACTTTTATTAATGCAAGCAAAAATTACACACAACTTCTCCATTTTTACAAAGTAATTATTGTTAATGTTTTCTCACACCTGATCCGCTTAAGTAGAAAAACATTAATTTTAGTTATTTAAAAATCTCAAACTTTTTTATATTAAATTTATTTATGTAACAATATCTGGCGAGTCACCAGTTTCGCAAATTTTTAAATGAAAGTAAATCCAAAATAAAGATAAACGTATTTGTCAGCATTTAATGTAATGCACCTTATTTGGAAAAACTCGATGTACTTAAATTCCTACAAACTATCTAAATATAGCAAGGTAAAAAATTAATGCGATTGATTTTCAAAAATTGGCGCCTTAGAATAATGCTGAAATATACAGTTATCTCTTGATTTATTCTCATTTAAAACAAAATTACCAAAAATCATCATTAAATCGTCAGCTATAGGTCCCCTTGTAAGAGGATATTAATGTCTATTTTGTTGGTTTTTTTATTATTTAGAAAATAAATCGCTGTTTAGAATCCGAAATTTCCGCTCAGTAACTTAACGAGCGATTACATCAAACTACTGCTGAGAAGGGCTTATATAAGTTTAAAGGAACCCATCTTAAATACAATGCTAATTTGAGAAGCCAATCATTGCCGTAATAGCTGTATCATAAATATCTATTTTGTTGGGAATTAGTCCTGTTAAGTAATCATTTATTGCCTTCTTGTTACTCCAAGGTCAAACTTTCCATTTTTCTTTTTGGGGGAGTCTTCACCTTGAATGCCTTTAATGTCAGTTCTTTTTCCCATTCTCTTCAGGTAGTCTCACCAATATCTTCTTCTCGCTCTAGCATATCTAAAAGCATCCTAGATTTTCCCCTTTTTGCAAGTAATTTTGTTTTTTATTCCATATCAGAACGTCTCATTCCTATTATAGATCTCATTGTTTGTGTTTTTTCACAAAAACCTAGTGTTTTTTCACAAAAACCTAGAATCTCTAAATTAATATCAAATATTCATTAGAAAACGGATAGTTAACAATTCTGTAAGGAAAATTGAGTAAGGAAAAACAAATTATTGTTTTTAAGAAAGCTGAAACTATGCAAATGATGTAATATGATATGTGCTGGTGTAGATTGATCACGAACTTGGTTTAATGCATAAAAGGCTATACATTTATTAGGCATAGGGAAAGTTACGTAGTTTTGCAAACACGGATATCTATCATAAATTTTGTCCAAATGTCTACCATGTACCCAACTTTAGTTTCATTTGTAAATCATCACCATTGCACCAAAACTATAGACACATTCATCATTTTTCATTCACTTTGAATCAAACAGTCAAACCTCTGGAGCTCTTAAACCTGATGCTATTCAGCAAAATCGAACAATATTTTCAGTCCATTATTACCATACGAGCAAATTTACGTGTAAATATTTATAACCAAATTTTTATTTTACGATTTACATTTTTATTTTAGTCGTATCCGCACAATGAAGCCGGGCATACCAAAATACTAAAATTTTCCAAATGAATTTGACTAATTATATTAGTTTTTAACAATACATTACAAGATCAATTAAAATTTTATTTAAATTTAAGTGATAATAATTAAAACTCACCTCCGGTTTGTTTTTTAAATTTAAATCTAAAGATTCGGATTTTACGAAAGACGTAGAGTAGACCGAAGTTTCAAGCAAAATTTAATAATAAATTTACGATGAACCGTATTTGCACAAATTATTAACTTTTGTATTGCCCGTTTCATAGGATTGCATAATAAAAATGGCGAACGTAAATATTAAAGTTACACTTAGGTAAGGCAAACTTTTGCATTGTAAAATATTATGATATACAATTAAAATTACCTAATGCAATGATTTATTTTCACTTGGGTAAATTAAAAAATTTAATTTAATTTAAGCAATAATTAAAGTTTACTTTAAACAACAATGTTAAGGGAGTTGAAAATTGTTAGGGCAATTTGTAAGTAAATGGTAGTAAATCACATTTAAGACTAATGATCCTATTTTAAAATTAACTACTTAGTTATCGTTAATTGAAATTTAATAGGTATAGGATAATTTGGTTCGGGTTATTAATTTCAACATATCGAACTTGCTCCAAATTATGTACAAATTTTTAGTAACATTTTGATTTCAAAGCAGCATCAGCAGCTTGTTGATTAAAAAAGTTTTAATTGTTTGTTTGCGTTTGTTAATTATTGTACTGTGTGTTGAGCTCATATGAATACAAAATATTTTTATATGATTTCCTTTTTCACACTAAAAATTTTATTTTTAAAATAATTTAATTAAATTTTTTAATTCTACTATTTTTGTTAATAATTTAAATTTACGAATCGCAATCAGGATAAACTAGCAAGACACAAATTTAAGTTAGCAGTTGTTACTCTATGACTAAACGTAAACAAGAACCTATAGCTTGACTTGGAGTCTGAACCACGGTCTAAATAATTTGATCGCAATTGGGAATAAACCCAACTTTAAATGCACTATAGTAACTATACGAACTATC
This sequence comes from Rhagonycha lutea, assembly GCA_958510855.1. NCBI lineage: Eukaryota > Metazoa > Arthropoda > Insecta > Coleoptera > Cantharidae > Rhagonycha > Rhagonycha lutea. The sequence goes on along the minus strand of OY294040.1, from coordinate 10,646,314 downwards.
TGTATAACTAGTATGTAATGTAGGAAGCTAAATACTTAATTTATGCACAAATTTGGATCCCTACAAAACTGTAAATGTTGTCATCTCTCATGCCCTAACTTATTGAGCGATTGTTATACAATGTGTTAACAAATAAATAAACATTATATAGTCATTGGAACGTTATATTCAATTTTAAAAATATAAAATACATACTTTTATCTCACAATTTAAATTGCAACTTGTTGCAGAAAGACTCCAATGCAATATCCAAACTGATACGGAATAATGTAATATGATCATCTAAAAGGCATTTGATCAAACAGACTTGTACATACTCCTATGTAAATTGAAAAACTTGGATATATCTGACAAATTACTTGCACGATTGAAATGATATTTATTCAATAAGCAACAATTTGTTGAATACAAGGGCTATACAATTGACCGACCGCCGATCCGAATATAGGAATATAACAAGGGAAATAGATTTTTTTTTAATTTCTGCTATACATTATAACGGATAAAAATGAAAAAGGTATCAATTTAAAGAGATTATTTTTCCGAATCTAAAGATACCCAACACTACTTGATATTTTGTTTTTTAATTATTGTTAAAACTCAATAATAAATTGACAAGAGAGCGCTTTTAAAAGATATTTGATGCATTGTTTGAAATTCACTGATAAATTTGGTTCAAAATGAACTAAACTTTAGTTGTGACAGTTCAAATATCAAAAGCAGGTATGATCTCTTATTTAATTCTACATTTTTAACAATAATTAAAAAACAGAATACAAGTGCTGTGTATCTTTAGACGCGGAAAATAAAACTCTTTAAATTGATAATTTTTTCATTCTTTTTCATTCAGGAGTTTAAAAAAATGTAACTTCCCATGTTATTTTCCTATGTTTGGATCGGCGGTCGGAAGCTCAATCTTAGCGCATTATTTTTAATATTTCTTAACCCTTTCGGACCCACAATTATTTTTACCAAACAAAAAAGTATTTTATTCGCTTCAATACATCAAAATAGAGTAGTAATAAGTAAAAAGGTAGTTTCACAGTAAAGCTACTGGGGACAAAAGGGTTAATGATGACATCGTTCGTTCAATAAAAATTCCTGTTCTACTGCAGCTGTATATAGAAGAAGTAAAACTTCAAATTAATCAATGTTATGGCATACTCAAAAAAATTAAGTGGTAGGCATATTCACACGCAAAATAAATAACACGAACATTAAACGATCTACTGAGTACAAAGATCTATGAATCTTCTTTGACACTAATTTAAGCTTTAAAACGCATATAAATTTTACTGCATCTAAAGCTCTTAAAACTTGAAAGTTCATCTTCCGCATATTGCAGACTTTGTAAATTTAGACAACATTAAAATTATCTGCGGTGCAATTACGTAAGAAGTATATTACAATATACTTTTTTTACATTAGCTTTTTTACTTTTTTTAGATTTTTTTAGTAATACATTTTACCAAAAATATATAAATGAGCTAGATTCAAAATTTACCTGGCCTCCGGAAAAGTAAAAAAAAATTAATAAAAGTTAGAAGGACTTAACTTTATTTTTCACTTCCGAGTCTTATTTTCTTCACTCTTTAACAATGCTGCTAGGATCCCTTTCATATATACTCATCACAGAATAAACCACTAATTTTGCTGTTTAAATTTATTTGAACTTTAAAATTTATTGCCACCACCGAACGCACTTTCCATTTTACAAAATAAATTAAATAAGACTCTCAATCTGTAGAGTTTCAAACATTTTACAAAACTTTCATCATTTACATTACATCACACGACAATATAATATCGTCCCCTTAGTACTATAACTAGGTAACTTGAAATTACTCATATTGAGAAAATCAAGTTTAAAGTTTAGAATAGCAATTGGCAGGATAGACTTAGGTATGATTCTAGTTTACGGTTACAACACCGATCTTCTTCATATTTGGTGTGGACATACTCCATGATGTTCTGAACACGAATCACTAAACATTTTTGCGCGGAAACTATTTATTTGCCCGTAAAAAAATAATTTTTAAATTTGGATTAAAATGTATCTACATTTTGCAAATGGATATTTAATATTAGAAACATAATATAACTTTTTTCGTTGTAGCACTAAATGAAGCGGTTAACATTAGGTGATTACATGTAGCTAACTCAAAACAGCCAAAATTCAAGTTACCTAGTTATAGTACTAAGGGGACGATATGTATTATCATATTTCGAAATTGATGATCATAGAAGACAGGAAAACCTTGAAAGAAAGAGAATGAATAACAAAATTTATAATCTAGCTAAAATTATATGTTTGTAAATAAAGGATTTGTAGAGGTAAATAGATGATAATTACTCAATGACTCGCATTTTTCCTTTCACATTTAAATAGTTCATGAAGAAGAAACCCGACACTTTCAAGTCAAAATAGAGGCGAGTTGTACACAATAAGGGTTGAAATTCGAATGTAGACAGAACCAAGAGTCGCATTGATATGCTTATTTTTGTAACTATTGTAAAACAAGTATATTAAAATCAAAAATGATATTTAAACCTAAAACTGAAAAATTTAATTATTTTGTTATAACAAAACTTAGTGGAGTTCCAAACAGTCAAATTTAAACAGCTAAATCCAGGCTTTGTTTAAATAATTTAACTTACCAACCGAATTAATGAAATAAATGAAGTTGATTTTCGTCCAGTTCACAATGGCAGAGCTGTTCGCTTTCTGTGCAAACCGGCTACCAATGCAAGCCAATGTCAGAGCCCTTGAAAGAGCTAAAAAAATTGGTGATTAAAAGCTAACACTCGAATTACAAGAACAAACTCAGGTTCAAATAAAATTTACTTCAACTCAACTTCGATTTATTAACAATTATCAGATATCAATATTCTTTTACATAACAAACGTCTTCTCTCAACCCCCGATGGTCCAAGAGTCCTCCTGCAACCCCTCGACCGCAAGAATGACCCCTTGTCTTCCCCTCTTACGTCTCACGTCCCAAAGACACCCTCATTTGAACGTTTTGGTCCTCAAGAATTAAAAATAGCTAACATAATGTGCTTATAAATTTATTAATAAAATTTAAATTATTGTACGATTTTCCAAGTTTGGAAAATTTTATACACCATAAAATTTGTAAGGTCACATGTAAACTGGATAATACGAATCATCCTAAGTTGAAAATCAATTTCAAATACATTTACTGATCGATTGGAATCAACACGTTCTTTAAGAATTAAAATTGATCATTTTTATAAAGTTTGTTATAAGAAATTTTAAGGATAATTTTATAAAATCGCGTACCTGGATAGAAATTTAATTGTTTCGGTGACTCATCATAACTGAATTTATCATCATTGTTCCAATTTACTATTGATAAAAAAAAATACTTTTAATTATTTCAAGAGGAACAGCTGGCCAACAAATTTGCGGACATTAAAAACTTTACCATTTTGCAGTGACCTAAATAATATAGTAGAACACTTTTTGATAATGAGAGCTTAAATTATTATAGCAGTAAATGCAGTTTGTGAGGTTGTCCAGTGTAACAATCACTGTGGTTTTTCAATTTTTCAAAATACAGCAATTATTATCTGTTTTCTGAAAATTTGGCAATAAAAACTTATTCTTATGTGTAAATGAAAATATGCTGCTTATTCTGAATTAAATAGCGAACAAAATCTATCAAAAATTCAAAGAGTCTGAAGCATTACTGACGAGATTAGCTTATAATTTCATAAACTGGAAGAATATACAATCTCCCTAAAATCTCCAACTATTTTAGGTGAACTTTAAAAACTGCATGTGTATTATTTTTTAATAAATAATATTTTGAGATAGAAAAACTCAGGACTCAATTCACTTACTTTTCATCTGCTGTGCGGGAGTTTGTAGAGGATAATATTATTATACTACAACGAATAATCTCAAAATAGTCGTGTATAAAAGTGATGGTCAAACTCTTCTACTACATTTTTGGTTAGGCATAAGAAAATTTTCAAAATTGGTTTATTATTAATTCGTGAAAATAAATTTGTTTAATTATTAATAAATTACGAATTAAGGAATAATTATAATGTTATATTTGAGCTTTCGATCTTGCATTAAGATCTTCGTCAGAAAATTACAAATAATAAGTGGGTAAACATGGAAACATATATATGTACATTGTATTGTCATTTGACCGGTAACTAGATAAAATCCAATAACCGTGAGTTAGGAAAAACCTGGATTGTGTTCCACCAAAAAAGGAAAACCTAGCCCCAATACGTAAAAGGTTTTACACAAGTAAGTGGCTGTATATAGTACTTAAGCCCTCTATATCAGTTTGACGGTTCATAGTGTTTTTGGTCTTCTTTATGCAAATCATCTCATGTAGCAAACGATCTTTGTAATTGCTAACCGATTTAATAATTTTTGTGTTCATAAAATTAGCATCGTGCCCGTCAATAAGAATATGTTTAGCAATGGCAGTACTTTCTGGTTTGTTACATCTGATGTTAGAGATGTGTCCACTAATTCTTTTCTTAAGCCATTGGTTAGTTTGTCCAACATACACTAAGTTACAAGTGGTACAATCTACTTGATATATTAGGTCGGATTTCTTTTCCGTTGGGATTGGGTCTTTAAGTTTAGTATATAGCATGCCGACGTTGTTTGGGGATCGGAAAGCCATGTTAATGTTGAATGGTTTTAAAGTTCTCTGAATCTTCTCACTTAAACCATTAATATACGGCATCACACAGAAGGTGGTTGGTTTTGCTCGTTCTGATAAGTGTCCATTGTATAATCTGTCGATACGATCTGCGATTAGTTTATTTATAATTGTTAAAGGATAGCTATTTCTTATCAGAGTGGTTTTGACTACTTTCAATGTATCTTTTCTGTAGTCTCCATGAGTCAGTTTTAATGCTCTATCAATAAGTCCAATGGCCGTCCCAATTATTTGGCTTTTATGGTGATAGGAGTTATAATTTAGATATCGTCCGGACCACGTAGGTTTTTGGGTCCATTTATATTTTATACTGTTATGGTCGTGTATGAGTTGGATATCTAAAAATGTTAATGTATTGTTAACTTCGCTTTCCATTGTAAATTGCAGACGGGGATGAAACTTGTTGAAATGTGCAAGTATAAAATCTTCTTTGTCTGTTGGAATAGCTGTAATGATATCATCCACGTATCTTTTGAAGAAAGGAAGTTGGAAAGGAAGTGATGAAATGCGGTCTTGTTCAAGTATTTCCATGACTAAGTTTGAGATTGTGGCTGAAATTGGGCTCCCCATAGCTGTTCCAAAAATTTGTTGGTATAATTTACCATTATACTGGAAGTAGGTGGTGTCCAAGCATAATCTGAGGGCATTTAAAAATTTTGTTTTAGGAATGTTGGTATGTTCTTTAATATCGTTCCATTTCTCTTTAACCGCATTAATGGCTAGTTCAATGGGTATGTTTGTAAAGAGAGATTTAACATCCAAAGAAATAAGCTTGTAGTTGTCTGGAATGTTAAATTTTTTGGCATCTGTTATAAAGGTCCAAGAATCCTTAGTGAAATAGTTCGTTTTTCCTAAAATATTAGATATTATTTGCTGGGCTGACAAAGGAAATACTACTGTTATTATGAACAAGGACGAATATAAAGAAAAAATTTTTAAATGCCCTCAGATTATGCTTGGACACCACCTACTTCCAGTATAATGGTAAATTATACCAACAAATTTTTGGAACAGCTATGGGGAGCCCAATTTCAGCCACAATCTCAAACTTAGTCATGGAAATACTTGAACAAGACCGCATTTCATCACTTCCTTTCCAACTTCCTTTCTTCAAAAGATACGTGGATGATATCATTACAGCTATTCCAACAGACAAAGAAGATTTTATACTTGCACATTTCAACAAGTTTCATCCCCGTCTGCAATTTACAATGGAAAGCGAAGTTAACAATACATTAACATTTTTAGATATCCAACTCATACACGACCATAACAGTATAAAATATAAATGGACCCAAAAACCTACGTGGTCCGGACGATATCTAAATTATAACTCCTATCACCATAAAAGCCAAATAATTGGGACGGCCATTGGACTTATTGATAGAGCATTAAAACTGACTCATGGAGACTACAGAAAAGATACATTGAAAGTAGTCAAAACCACTCTGATAAGAAATAGCTATCCTTTAACAATTATAAATAAACTAATCGCAGATCGTATCGACAGATTATACAATGGACACTTATCAGAACGAGCAAAACCAACCACCTTCTGTGTGATGCCGTATATTAATGGTTTAAGTGAGAAGATTCAGAGAACTTTAAAACCATTCAACATTAACATGGCTTTCCGATCCCCAAACAACGTCGGCATGCTATATACTAAACTTAAAGACCCAATCCCAACGGAAAAGAAATCCGACCTAATATATCAAGTAGATTGTACCACTTGTAACTTAGTGTATGTTGGACAAACTAACCAATGGCTTAAGAAAAGAATTAGTGGACACATCTCTAACATCAGATGTAACAAACCAGAAAGTACTGCCATTGCTAAACATATTCTTATTGACGGGCACGATGCTAATTTTATGAACACAAAAATTATTAAATCGGTTAGCAATTACAAAGATCGTTTAATTTACGAAGATCTTAATGCAAGATTGAAAGCTCAAATATAACATTATAATTATTCCTTAATTCGTAATTTATTAATAATTAAACAAATTAAGTAAATTTTCGCATATCCGTTTTTTCTTAAACTTATACGCTAATAAGTATTTTTAATTACAATTGCGTCTTATTTCCCTAGGATGATACGGTGTTCTCCAAATTTCTAATTAAAAAGTAAAAAATCAATCTGTTTATAATAATTACAATTAAAAGTTACAACTATAATAGCATCACAGTTATAATTACTACTGCAGTCAATTGTTCCGTAAAATTGCATTTGATAAATTCATTAAAATGGTAATAAAAGTAGATAAAGCAATTTATTTACTGTGATGTCTTGTTTAATTATTTTATTCGACTGATAAAACGCATTCTATTGCCGGTTATCAACTCAGCACATACCATTTATATATTTACTTCAAAAACTTTAATTATTATTAGATAACATGGAAGTCTTGTAACTTTCATAAAAGTTTTGCCGTTTAAAATTATAACTAATATAATTATTTAAATAATTTAATATTTTTCAATCAATTGAATAATTTACGTACTATACAACCTATAAATACAGAGTCAAGCCTTATCTGTTCGTAACGCATACTTCTACCAGCTCAAAAAATATAGTTTAAATTTTTTACTAAATAGTAAAAAATAATTAAAATAACATCTAGAAAACATAAATATAAAAGCTTGGGGCTATTAATTTCATATATAAATAGCGCCCCAAGCTTTTTTGTTGATGTTTTCCAGAAATTGTTATGTTTGTTATTATACGACTTCCAATTCAAAAATAGAAATCTTATAAAGCTAATAAATTCTCTTAATGCTTTCAGCAATTAATAACAATATAACGTGGGCATCACGAGTTGAATGCTTGTAAACATGGTAATCCCTTCCGAGAAATTTGATTTCCGAATACTCCCAAATTATTTGTACCGTGGTTAGGATTCCACTTTAAGCTGTGGGTCCTATTATGTATATGCATAGTCAGTAAATAAAAACAACTGGGATGTAATTCATTGTACAGAATGCCAAAATATAAAATAATTTATCTATTACATTTTTTATACAACTCACCCAACATAAAAAAATTTACAAAATTTAACAATTTAAGTAAATCAATCTCAAAATCTATAACTTGCAATTAAGTAAACAAGTTTCACAAATTCTTTTATAAGTTTTCCTAAATAACTTGAGATAGAAAAACTCGGGACTCAATTCACTTACTTTTCACGTTCGAAATATTTGATAGAAATAATTTTCTAGTTAGGTTACCCCAATTCAACGTAAATTAAATAAAGTAAAAATTTCCATCACCTCATAAAAGAAAGAATTATTATGTCGCTAATTCTCTACGTGTGTCAACTTTAGCCAAAAATTCTTTTTATTTATTTTAGAGAATGAACCTTTTACACTAAAATTGTCCTACCTCGTACAATAATAAAACCATAGAAATGTATCACACGTACCGAACTTCCAAATAATTTGCATTATGTCAGAAGAATGAATTATTCTCTCATTTTAATTAAAAACTTTTTTTGAATATTTTAAGTCTAAAATTGATTTCAAATACTAAAAATTAAAACTTTTGTAACCCAAAACTTAAAATTTAATTTAAATTTCTGGTTTCGAGTTCCATTTCATATAATTTGATTTAGAAAATTTTCAAATTTGTAATTTTTAATGTACACAATAATTTACAACTGCTACTTTCAAATTTAACGTACAGTTAGTACAATAAAATTTTATATTTCAAAATTTTCTAAGTGAAATATTAAATTACTTAATCAATTCTATTTCAATTTTACATTGTACATCAGATTTATCTATTTTAGCTTTTTGTAAGTTTATCTTGCTGATGATCTACCGGTAGATTTTAAGAAGTGAAATTATGTGAAAGTGAAATTATTAACAGATTTCATCTTGTGCATAAAGGTAGTGGTAATTCTGCATAAATTTTGAATTCATTGGAACTGTGTCGTATAATTTTACTGTATTGCTATTTATGTATTGCGTTCAGTAAGAATTGATAGATTTTGGTTTTATGTGAACTAGTTTTTCCATTTCCAAAGTCCAACAAACCATATAAATATTTATAAAAACATAGGAATCGCACAAATCAAAATTAAATAACCAAGTATAGTAGAGAATGCTTGGCCGATGGAGTGAAACAGAAATATGTGCATTATTTTGAAGAATTGTGAAATCCCTGCCTATATAGCCTCTATATCGTGCAAACTATAGCTTTCGCGGAAAACAAGATTTTGCAAGATAAATTGGAAATTTTTCTGTTATCTCAGATAGTCTCAGCCAAAATTTGTCATTAGCTAAAGGTTGCCAAAATTCATGCTCTACCATCAAAGGTAGGTACAAAATTATTTCACCTATGCGGTGTAGTATAATACAAAAATCTGTCTAGATAGTTTGGATTGATTGTTCTGAATAATTTGCTACCTACTTCGATTTCTACTTTCTTGTTCTATAGCTTTAGAAATAATAATAATAATAACTTAATTAATTCTCTAACCGTGACGATTCCGTAAATCTCATGTATATTGTATAATGAAAGATTAAAGCTATGACGTTATCTATTCGTGTATGTTATAACTCAAAATTTAAAGACCTACAAACTATAAGTGATTTATCATTATGATAAATGTCCTTTTAGTTATTATTCAGTTATTATGTGGTGTTATAAAGATATATAGTTAAGACATGCTTTTTCAGATCTATTCAGTTCAGATAAAATTAAACTATTAAATGCACAATGTCTTAAATACACATAATTAATGATAATGGTAAATATATGATATACAAATAAGTGGGACGATTTGATTATCCTCTTTTTCGTACCGATGAAAACTGAACTAACTACCATTAATCTACTAACGTTACATAATTAAAATTTGTAAAAATAACTATATTTTTGCTTTACATCTGCATCGCGAAAATACTTTGGCTAAGGTCTAAGTAGCACACCTGCTGTGTTTTCTAACTTGAAAATGGTTCATCCAAACTTGAAGTTTCTTATTGTTCATAAAAGTAATATAATATAGCTTTTATGAAATATGTTTAATAATAAAATAATACACACGTCTACCTTCATAAATTAATTTTCGCTTATAATTTATTACTAGGAATAAAACAACAAATTATTCCGAGTTTATTTAGTGACTAGGTCATGAGTAAAACTTTTGTTTCATTGTTGATCTTTCAGAGAAAACTGTATACATTAACTTTTTGAATTCAAATATACAAAGAGAAACATTAAAAGCTTAAGCTAGAAAATTCCTACAAGATACTTCAATTTCATTATAATCTGATATTACAAAAATTTTTCATGAAAAATTTCGATTATGATGTAGTAGGTACTTAGTTTTGTCAGTTGCTTTATGGATTAAAGTTCGAACAAATTTTACACTTCTGATTTGATTAAGCCCAACAATATTCAAATTTTACTTATGAAGAAATTCAAATCAAAATATACTTTCTAGACAATTCTTAAAAAGTCTCAGACTTATTTTTGAAAATAATTATCAGGTTTTTCATAAATTCACTTCGGCCTCGTTGATCTTAAGGATATTTACAACAATACCTACGAAAATTTCATAATTAAACATAACAAAACTGAAATATTAAAGTATTTTGTAAATTATTAATTGGTCCTTGATTTCGAAAGTCTTAAAATTTGAACATTTTACAAATTTATAGTCATCAATAAAATTGTAATTCAGTTTTGCTATTAAAATTAAATCTAATCTTGGAGGAAATAATTTTCAGTTATGAATATACACTAAATTAACCAACCACGTTTATAATCCTTCCTAATGTTCATTATATCTAATATAAAGCTTGCGAAATATACAGCTTCTTTAAATGCGTAATTAACTCTATTTACAATACAGTAAAAGTAAATTAAATTTTACGAGGGCTACGTGTACTTCCGAGTCAAAATCAAGGACATTTAGTCTACCAACTGATCATAAAAATTACATTATAGAAAATTTGCATGCGTGATTTGATTTTTTTCTAATTTATTCACCCTACCTACTACATTCGTGAAATATAAAAAATGATTGATCAAACCCGACAGTCTCGCAAAAATTTTCTAATATTTACATTGAAATGTTAAAAATCCTAAATTTCCAGTGCCTCATGACACCACAGATGAAAAATTATGACAAACAAGAACGTGTTTTAGAACACACAAAAATAGAAAGAACAAGAAAACAGACATTTACCATAAAGAAGATAGGAAATGGAGACATTCGAAAACGGAAGCAAGATAAAAAGTGATTGATGATTCTCTTAGACGAGTAGGAATGAAAAATCTTTGTTAAAGCAACAAAAGGTAAACATTTACTAATTGGAATGTTTTATTCTAAGATAACGATAAAGCGTGCCACAATCCACTAGAACATTATAATGATGTAATTAATACCAACTTAAGAAGCCCTAAACCATTTTATGTCAACGCGCTACACTTCCGAAGAACTACGCTATCAATTCATACCGCAACAGCAGCTATAAACCTCACGTACGCTGTTATAACAAAATTTATTGAATTTGTCAAAATATCGTTGAAATACTTTCAATAAATTCTTTTCTATTTTTTTTTAATAATTCAAATGTTCAAAGCTTTAAAATTATCTATTTGGAGTAAATTTAATCTAAAATTTTTCAAAACCTATTAGGTAGTCTGTGGGTATCCTATTTTTACGTTTTCCTAAAAAATCTAGAAAAACTTGATATCGTTTTTTGTTAACCTTATATTTGACATTTTAAATGATTTATTTAGTCAAGGAACGGGGTCAATAAAAAAAGTAAGTTTTTCTAGGCTTTGAAGCTTGGTTGCATTGTCAGAAAAACTTTTATTCATAAAATATATAAATTTTTAGTCACTTAAACAGAGAAAATAATGAGCATTGTTATATATAGGCACAAAAGGGAAGTCAACAAAGATTGGAAGCAGTACAACAGTACCTTTAGAATTTTAAAATCTGATTAACCAAAAATTCTGTACAAATAAATATAAATCTGAAAACGATTTTTGACGCTTTCAATTCCATTAAATTATTTCATTTTATTTAATGCGATTTCATTCTAAATTATGTTCAAATAATAAAGTTGTTCTTGGCTGTGACACTGTGATTGGCCAGTTGCCACTATTCAAACTATACCTTAAATTTTTAGAATATTGTATTGTTATTCTTAAACTGGCCCCAAAATATCATTTTACATTCGAAATTGGTTTAAAAAAGTACCACTTTATTGGTCTGTGATCACTGATCAGTAATTGTTTATTTTGCGGCCTAGGCCAAGAATGAATACTTTCCGGCCGTTCGAATAGAAAATTCATAGGAAAATTCATATTAGCCTTTTCGTTCAATAAAGACAACCTAAAATATATAATTTTATTATAATTACTACTTAAATGTCATAATATTTGTGCATGATGCGTTAACACATAATAAGGTAAAATTTTAGGAACAATTGCGTTTCTTTTTACCGACAATTCTACTATTTGAGTAACGATTTCAGCAAAAAGTAGTTTCACGTAATTCTCGTGACAAAAAAGTCATGACAAGAAATTGTAATTTTTGCACTCTTCCGAGATAGCATTATATGTCGGTTAAAACTTAAAATAGATTTTTGTCTGGATTACAATACGTGCTTTATCTTAACTTCAAAATACGAAAAGTAAGAAACTCTAGAAAAATATAAACTTGTCTAACTAGTCTTTTAAAGTTAGATTGACGATTAAAATTTTCTTATGCTTTATTTGCGAATACGTGTAAAGCATACATTTCTGATAGATACTCTTGCATTAAACTCTATGAATAGTTTTAGGTAGACCACGTTAGAATTTATTCCGAGTTCTAATGATGAAAGTCAGTAATACTTTGACATCTGTCGATTATCATTGTTAAAATTGAAGTTATATAGATCCTCCGTGTATTTCTCTTATTGATGAGCAGCACCACCTGACACCTCCAACACATTACAAGCTGTCAACCACTCGAGGTTAATAGCATTGTGGTTATTTGCACGTGTTACCTTCTGTTAATACATAATGCAAACATGATAACATTTGCATCAACGTACTACAACCCCCTTATGATGATGTGAAATTGCTTAAATCAAACTTCCCCAATTTCATTAGAATATTTGCATGTGGGTATGCAAAATGTAGAATACAATATTGTTATATTGCTATCTAAATTTTCACTTTATTACATGTTGACTGATGGTAGCTATAAAGAGTTATAGATTGGGCTGAAGTACCATTTTTAAATGTTGTATTCGAGATAAATTTCTAGATATTGATGGTAATGAGAAGGAAAACTTTTTAGACAAAGGTATGAGTTGGGTGCTCCTTGAAAACAAAAGCGGCTAAAAAAGTATGCTGAACAACAAAACTTTTGAACAATCCGAACACAATTTCTGCCAACACAATAAGTGTTAAAGTGCTAGTTAGAAACAATTGCAATTACTTTTTTCAAGTACTACAAATTTGTACATGAGAGTGATATGCAGCACCCATTTCAGTAGCACTTCACAATAATGAGATTCATGATAATAGTAAAAGCTTTAAATTGATTATTTTATAATTGCAAAACTTGTTAATATACCATATTCAGAATTATACATGCTAATTTTAATCAATGAGAATTTTAAAAAAGTGTATTCAATATAAAACGGTAATTCTAAACATAATCTGTTCTTTCAACAATATAAGCTTATATATGTATAAAATACAAAAGAGAACAAACATCTAGGCTACTTTATATAGCTTTTAACAATGTGACAGAGCTTTTTTCCTTTTTATTAAATTAAACTCTCTGCCACAAATGACTTTTATTAAATCTAAAGATAAACTACGTAAAACATTAAGCAAAAAGTTAATAACAGAGTACTTTTGTAATATATTTAAGGTAAAACACCCAGCACTTGAACACCGCAAGAAATGGAACTAGTACTTGAACAGATTTTTGAAATTGTATTAATGCAAAAACGGAATATTCATAATAAGTAATATCCGTATTTTATAATTACTTGATGATTTAGCAATTGATTTCTATAAGTTTTTTTAAATTATAAATCGAAATAATTATATTTTTGTTAACTTAAAAGTTGGCATGTGGAATAGCCGATAAGCATGCTACTTTTGCCATGGAAAGTTACCCGCGCAATCACAGTTTTTAGGTTATGAACTTGAACTCGAAAAAACTAACATAAAATGATCACGTTTGTCCATTACGTTTGTCATACATAAATAAATCAATGTTGCCAAATGTATCTTTAGAATATCGATTGGATTTTTGTTTGATTTTGACTGATTTTGACTATTTTCACACGTGTTCAAAATAGATTGTTCAATTACTGCTGCATTTGAAGTATATTTTAAAAACCTTGTAAAAATATGATAATTTTATTAATTATTCCTTTTTTCTTTGCTATTATATGCAAAACTATCTATATTTTTATAAATAACATATTTTAATCAAATTAATCGAATTTTATTTGCTTAAATTAGAGTGAAATAGGTTTTACTTTCAAAACTGTTCAACTAGTTGGTGTTTTACCTTATATATTTTATTACAAGTAGTACTTAAATTACAGATTTTATTGTAATAAATAACTACACACAATTCAATTTTTGAAACGCTCATTTATTTCATAACATTTTTATTTTACGGAAAATTTACGATTGGCACTAACAACAAACTATCTCTAAACTAATATTAATTATTATTCATTACTAGAAAACATTAAAAGGTGCAAGATGCAGAATGTAATGCAAGAAACATTACAGAACGAAGCAGAGTTTGCTCAATTACTTTCGTGGTTGAACGTAAAACTTGGAACAGTATTAATTTCCACGAAATTTCTAAACAAATTCAACGTTACAAGGTAAGGAAACTGGTTGCAAAGCTAAACAAAGATTTATTTTTAATGTGTGGTTAAATGGAAATAAAAGATTATTGCTCTGAACTAAACTTGCTCAAATAACTCTAAGAAATAAGTCAGCTTATGGGTTTGGATTTCAACAGTTACAATAACTGTAAAGTTTTTATTTTACGAGGATTTTCTTAAGACATCTTCATATGAAGCAAAAAAAAATTTAATTTCGTAAGTATTTTTATGCCCTCAATGCTTTGTTCGATTTTCTAACTTGTTCACAAAAGTACCACTACGGCCCTTGATAGGTAATATAATTATTTTAAGCTGCAACGCACTAAAATAGCACATAAAACGAAATGTGAAAAACGAAAGAAAATATCCAATTTTATAGACCGAGGGAAAACGTCATCTTTGACATAAAGTTTCCAAAATTTGTGTCATTATATGCATACGTAAAATTCAATGACTCTGGGCTCTCAAGTTCAGCTTCTTTTTTTTATTGAATTTGTAGTTTTCTTCTATAATTTATTTCGTAACGGTAACGTAACGGCAAAATGAGCATGTGATAGGCTGATGCCACTCTATGTCGTAGATGTTTTTTATTTGGCATTTGATTTCCACCTAATTACGATCTGGTGATTCAGATTTCACATTTTAGTCCAAAAGCTACTGACGGAATTTATCCAAATTTCAGGAGTCCAGAAAATTGTATGGCTGATAGCTTAAACATTAGGGAGTAGGAAAATCCCTGCCATTTACGGTTTTGTATTTAGAGGGATGTCTGTCTATAAGCCTTAAATTTTTCAGGACTCCTGAAATCTGGGATCAAATCCATCAGTAGCTCTCGTACTATTTAAAGCTAAGGGTTTATGGTCTCGTCCAGGCGATGTTTAGTACAGGAGGGGTTTGAAGTAAGATTTTGAAACAATACTATTAAATTAAATGCTGGGACTACTGGTCAACCAATAAGAAATAGCCAATAGTTACCAGCACAAGGTACGAAAGGACTCCAATGGCACCAGATCAAGGGGGTTGGGGTTCTTTAGTTGTACAGCCAGTAGGATAAGTTTATGGATGTACTAGCTGGAAAGCCCATCCACGGACGGGCAGTTCGCCGATGTTTAAAACTCGATTGGTGTGCTACTCGATCCCAGGGGAAGGTGATTTTAACTTTTAAGTTGGTACTACCAACGACCAATTAGAATGCGTTGTGTGTCCTAAAAAATGACACGCTGGAGGCGGCGGCTGAGGAGGAGGCGGAGCGTGCTGGTCTTTTATATGTTTGATTAGATTATTAATTATTAGCTTTCTTACTCTACGAATCACCAAGCGCCATAGGCTAAGGTGCGTCTAGTTCCTTTTTAGTTCCTTGTATAGTCTTGGTTGGCGCCCTTATCATTTTATTTAGTCATTGACCATTTTTACTACGACGCTAGGGCGAATGACGAACATCGACGCCGCTTATTATTTAGATCATATCGTAGTATCCTAACGATCGTTGAGCCGTTTTGTGTGTAACAGAATTGCCGTTGCACTTATGGCGTAACAATTTGTAGTATTTATTCCAAATTCTAAAACCATAAATTGTTAACCTATAATTTTCAAACTTAGCTGGAAGAAGAAGAAGAAGAGACGGTCATTGCCTTGCAGCTAACGCAGTTGGATGCGAATATGGGGCACCGGGTTCAAACCTGGGGGGAGTCAAACTTTCTTATGGCTAGTCTCCGTGCTTCGGAAGGCACGTTAAGCCGGTGGTCCCCTGGGTTAGTGAATTGCTACCATTAACATAAAAAACCAGGATACAGGCACATCTGAAGGCAAGTCTAGCAAGCTACCTGATGGATGTAAAATATTTATATGCTCAAAGTTTCTAACACGTGTTGGGAAATAACAGGCCTTGGCCTACTAGAAGAGAATTCTCTAGAGAATTACTTCTAGAAAGAAGAAGAAGAAGAGCTGGAAGTACAGCTTCGGAGCTACAGGAATCTCTATATCGATACAAAATCGATTCTCATTTAAGTGTTTAACGCGATTTCGATTTCGATGCAATTATCAATTTCAAAACATTTTCAATTTTAATTCAATTTCATTAAATTATTGAATACTGGAAAAGTACCGAGTTAACGCGGGTGTTAACAAAGTTCGGTCAATTTTTTAAGAATGCAAAATTTTCATCTCTTAACCTATTTCGTATGTCTAATTTGAACCTAATTTCGTTGGAATTATATATTGCTATGTCTCTCTCGTTTTTATATTTAAACGTTAGATGGATGCCGCTTAGTTGGAATCCGACATTCGCTGTGTTCCGCTCGTATGGTTATTTTACCTTGCCCGGCTTCTTAAATACAAGCTGTCAAAGTAACAGTTCATCGATAGACCCGACTCCAAGCCAATTCCCTTGTTTAATTATATTTGTAGTGCTGTTAATGAATTTAAACACAGAGTGACGTTATAAAAAAATTTGTTTACTGACAGGTAAATGTTAGAGAATACAAAAATGAACATTAACTTATAGACTAGAAAATATTTGTTAACACAGAAAATTATAACCTAGAAACCAGTGACGTGTTTAAATATTTCTGACATACAATATCAGTGGCGTAAGTAAATTATTTAAATTGTTTATTTAATTATTTAGATCGATCTAATAAAAATTTTACTACCTTAATTTCAGTGGAAACTGGTAATGAAGCACAAACACTCCGGACTAATTTAATTTCGCACAAGAATTACGTAAATAAAAATTATTTCAAAATAATTTTATTTCGACGAACAACTTTTTCTATCGTTTTGTCAAGTTTTAGTCAAACCATGTGACCTTTCGGTAGCAGCTACTAGACAAGAATGACCAAAACTGCATTTTTGGTCATTCTTGTTTGGTCAAATTCTCAATTTGGATCACTTGATGTTTTCGATTTCCAAAAATCTTCACCAAACTTCTTGAAATTTTGGACACATGTAGGTACCCCCTATTTACACTCACTGAAGAAAGGAAATAATTCTAAGTACAATAGCAACAGCGCTAGAATTATTTCAAATTTGTAAATGTCAGAAAAAATATTATTTATATCAATTTAAATTTTAACATTATATTTTAGATTTGACATCATAAAAATTATCCTGAACACAGAATACAACAATATCAATAATAACATTTGGTCGAGCAATTGGAATAAACCCCCATCGTGCAATTCAAAATTTGACATATGAAAAGCTGACATCTTCTCTCTGGTGAATTATATTTTGTTACCCACACTTGTATGTCTTCTCCAAGTGCCCTTTTACCTAATTACTAACAAACAATACTTAAAATTAACAAATTCTGTCTCAAATATCTAAAACATTGATATCGGAACACATCTTTTTATATTCGGTACTCCTTGATAGTCATATGGACTCTTAATTACGTTAATGCAAATTAGTTTCAAGTATAATTAAACAAGAATGATCTTTACTTCAACTTTATAATGTAAATTTTTATGAAATGTAATATTTTTAATTTTATTAACTTTGAAATGCCACATCGGCACACACCATCCAAACAAAACCAGCTCTGTAGCCTATTCCAGCGTCTTAAACATGACAATATATTTCGTTGTAAATAAACAAAACAAACTTTATCATCAATGAAAATAAAAAGTTAATTGCCTTATACTTTCCAGTTTCCTTTCATTTAGGAAACACATCATTTATTATTAGCAAAGTAATTCTTTGGGTAATATGTGGTAAAACTTTCAAGGAAACTTAAAATTAATAAAATTCATACATTTTTTAAATTCACGTCATATTTAGTTATAAAATTTTCATTATCATTAACTAACTTTTGTCGTTAGCCAACTTTACTAGACAAAGCAGCCTTATTTCAACAGAAGTTTCGTTTTGTTATATTATAATTACTTACTTAATGCAGTATGTACACTATCGTTTTACATTTTCCACAAGTTTTCTATTTAAAAGTTAATTTTGTAATGAGCATATAAATATTTTAGAGTAACTAAGAACTAAGCATTTTTTAGGACCCAATTTACTATAGAAAATGTCGCATTATATAAAATGCAATGTATTTATAAGCTTTAATTAAAATAATGCGGCTGCTTTAGTCACCATAAAGTTTCATGTAGATTTGAAGTTTCTCTGTTTTTCCTTTTCGAGAAAAATTTCATAATATAATTGAATGAAGATCGTGATCCCATGACGATCGTGATTCAATAGTATCTACTGATAGCCAAATAGTTGATGTTCGTTAAAATGTAGATAAATAGAAATTTTACAAATATTTTAATACTTTTATGACCATTTTGTTTGAGAAAAGTGGATTATAAGCGCATTAGATACCAACCATCTTTTTAAAATAAAAGATAAACGATTCAATGCAGACACATCTGACAATAAACTCAGCATGTTTTATTTCTCTATTTTCTATGCAAAATTTGCATATGGACAAAGTGATTCATAAATTACTTTGGCACTTGGCCATATTATCGAGCAGCCGTCGTTTAGTTCATGCACTAGTACCCTTTCTTGTAAGTTACTCTACCATAGAAACAATAAGACCTGCTGCAAGACATTTATTTCATTCGCTAATGTGAACAATAGGCCCTGATGGAAATAGAAATTAAAACTAGTTTAAGTTTGAAATTAAAATTTTAAGTAGCTTCTAATATGTAACTCAAGAGTTATAGGATCCAATCAAACTAAAACTACCTAAGGGAAGCGGAAGAGCATCGTTGAAAATAATGGTTTATAAATTTTAATAGTAACATATATTATACCAGTCGTGTAGGTAATAAAGATCGGCAGTTTAAGTGTTAACGGGTTATTGAAAATTACTTTAGTTAAGTAATTAATTTTTCAGTTAAAATGAAATTTCAATTAGAAATATTGTTGTACATCATATTAATGTAATAAATAAATAAGTAGAGTAAAGAAAGACAAAGTAAAATAACGAAATTAATGAAGGATGACATTTGAAAGTCAAATGATAAATTATATTGCACGGGTGTTTCTCGGCATGCGAAAATTACGATTTTTGACAAATAAGCACGAAACAAATATTAAACTTGGCACATAATCTAAAATATACAAAATTTTCGTACATGTGCAGGTTTATTTAAAATTATAATTTAATTAAATTATTTTGTGCCTACTAAAGCTGAGAAAATCTTATTGAAAGAAATAAAATTATCATTTGAATAAAAAGGAAACAATCGCTTTAAGTAAATATAAATAACTTGCTGACAAAAACATATACGAATAGTAGAATAAGTAATTTAAAAATTTTAAACATATTCTGTGTGAAAATCTGGGTTACGGATATCATTTTTCTTGTACATCTTTCTTTTCGGTAATATTTCAGGCTGAAGCAAACAACACTTGGGTCGCGTTTCAAGTTGAAAAATGTTCTCGTGTCGTTTATTGTGCATGTTGGGTTTTCCTTCCTGCAGTAATTCTATAACAAAATCGAGTGGAAGTACTTTATAATGTTTTTACTCTGTGTTGTATGAAATTATGGTTGGTTGAAAGCTTTATTTAATAATTACTTTGTTGCCCGTTTTACACAGCAGTCATTACGTACTTTTTTATTTTCAGTTTAAATCCCCAGCGAGTTAATTTGTACAGTAAATTATACCAAAACAAAATTATATAAAAACAAAATTAAATAATCAACAGAATAAATCCACATGGAAAGTTAATAAAAAGATAAAATTGAAATACCTAATGAAATCAGCTAACTATAAAGATAGATTTTTGGCAAAATCTTGAAAGGATTAAGTAAATCTACCTTGGATCTCACGCCGTTAAAAGTAGTATCATGTTTGGATAAACCTGTTAGAAAAGTCAAATGGTGAGAGTAGTAGATACACAGGATTTACAGGGTTTTCATAACCCAAACTCACTACTGAATATCCATTGTAACGACGTTCTTTGGACCCCAATATCCCTTCACAAAATTCAGAGTCGGTAATATAGACCTTTTGGCCCGTAACTTATTTGAACATACTTTCAATTTTAGCTTTTACGATACATTTAAACGAAATATTTTCACATTGTATCACCTTACTTATTTTTAACCAATTTTAAAAACCTTTTAAGTTTCTATTCGTGAGAACTTTCAATATGTTGCAAAATGCTTCTTGTTCAAAAACTTTTGAAAATTTAGTATTTAATTACTGAAAAGTTCAAAAATAACAAGCCAAATTTGATACTCTCTTTAAAATCAGGTCACTATTTTTAATGCAATGTCGACTGACCGTCAACAATATTGCTTAGTTAGAAAATCCATCCCTCACTTTTCTAAATAACTTTGGTTATCCAAAAATTAAATAACATGTTTTGAAATTGTTTTTAAATATGCAGCAACTTATTTGACACAACGCTACTTAAATTATTAATTAACTCGCCAACTCGTGAGGAAAATTATGTTGCTCCAGTTTTGGATTCTGTACGATTGCAGGAGTATGACGTCAAATATGGGATATATTTCAATAATTTTATAATGGTACATTTCTAAGAATTTTTATTGAAATTCTAGTTATTATTATTACTTCAAGGATGCTCTGTTTATTACTTTTCGTCTTGTAGGCTTTCGAGTTAAAAAGAAGGCAATTTATTTGTTTTTAAAGTATAAGTTGTTAAAAAAATTTTAATAGAAAGTTAAATAAAGATAAATCGAGTTTTCAAAGTAATTCTCTTCAGATTCCGCACTAGTTGAGAATGTATTTTACCATAAAACTTTGCCACTTTCGTCATTTTGTGTAGTACTAACTGACTCTTCATTCTTTCAGTCGGTTGATCTTGCATTTCCGTTTTTAAATAAGTACAGGTACTCTAAACTTTCAATAACTCCAAAAAAGGCTACTACAGTTTCAAATGTCGATAAATAGCAAACGTGACAATTGGTGTTTCAAAATAGAAAATAATATGGTAGATAATAACTTAGAGCTTTCAAGCAAGGTACTTCAGTTCAACAGTCTGCTCAAAAGCACATACTCAAAAAAGACCAGCTAACGATTTTAAACATGTTTTACACAACATGATATAATATTTATCACTAATGGTACATATTAGTACAAAGAAAATTATACCCAAGTTGGATATGAAATTAATATTAAACCATTTTTGTCAATAAAGCTAAATTTAAAAATAAACCATAAATAAGGTGGTTGGTTATAAAATTTACATTTATGTAAACTATATTTTAACTACTATGTTCCTACAACATTTTGTTCTAAAATTCTGATTATTGTTGGCGATATTAAGCACGCAAAATGATGCCACTTACAGGTTCTCTCCTACACACGCAGGCATATAGGGTTCCGTTTTCAAAAACTCCCCTAGTTGTGGTTAAATTTTTTTTTTAATAAAAACTACTTCGAAATGTTCAGTTTTTGTCATTTTTAATTTTATTTTTAGCAAATTCAATAATTATTAAATCAAATTTAAAATCGGCAGGTAGACCAAATTTAATCAAGGCAGCTACCTGAAATATTTGTACAATAATTTATTATATTTCCATCCCGATATAAAATTTCATAATAATATAATTAATTTTTTATACATTTATATCAAATATTTCTGCGAACGCTAACATGCTAAAAATTATCAAGTCCAATACTTCACAAAATTATATGAAAAGAAGAGGAAAAATGCAAGTAACAGGATCAACTTCTACACCCATTCAATCGTGCGTCAAATTTTAAAATACAACAAAAATCATACGAATGAAGCATCATTGTTCAAATAGTAATCTGGGGTTTAAAAATGCTTGTTAAAATTATCTTTAATCAAAAATAATTGGTTCATTATTATAATGTACAGGCTTAATAATTTAAAAGTAAACTGTAAATAGGTGGATTAAAAATAATGTATTGATAAACGTACAACTAATTAATATTATAATTATTATTATTAATCACACTCCACGTTTAATCAATATTTAATTTGTTTTAAGTACGCAACTTTAACTTCATGATCGATTTAACGAAGTAATGAAAACATCGAATGAAAAGTTCATCAAAAAAAAGCTTTTCTTCCAATAATAAAATTAAATTTTAAAAGTTTTTAAATAAAATTACAAGCTTTCAATATTATAGGGCTCGTGAGAATAAAAATAAAAGTGCCACGAGATGAATGTTTCTTCTTCTTCTTTAACTTCTTTGAGATCATTTTTGATCTGTTCTACCAATAACTGTGTCAAGTTTCCTTGGCACTATTGGGACTATGAGCATATAATTATGTAGTTGTTTTACATCTGGTAGGTAGCTTGCTGGGTTAGCCTTCAAATGTACCTGTACCCTGGTTTTTTATGTTAATGATGGCAATTCATTAGCCCGAATATTAAAAATAGGTGAATGTTTCACACGTTGAAAATTCTGCACTATTGCATTATCCGAGCGCATACTCAGTATGTTTGAGTTCCATCAGAACTAATGTAATAAAATTACAAATTTAAAAAACCCCCAACCCAAAAAAACTCTAAAATTAAACCTCTAAAAAGTAAAATAATAATTAAATCGATCTAACCGTCGCGTCGTCGTGTCGGGGGACCGACGGGATTTACACAGAACGATTTGATATTGTTAATATTTGCTTAACGGCCCCCGACACGACGACGCGACGGTTAGATCGATTTAATTATTATTTTACTTTTTAGAGGTTTAATTTTAGAGTTTTTTTGGGTTGGGGGTTTTTTAAATTTGTAATTTAATTTTTATTTAGTGCTTTTTAAAGTTTATATATTACTCTCACCTATTATGTAAATAATTTTTATTTTTCGATGTTCAATATAATATATTAATTTTTACTCCACCCTGTATATAAAATAATGGTATGAACTTTAAATTTTAAATGTAAATGTCAAATAATGAATGTAGTGCATGCGCACTAGATGCGGCTTACTGGGAATTCCTCGTTTATGTGGGGTATAAAAAATTATATTCTTTCTTTTCTAATTTTCCGGCCAACTTTTTTAATTTTTCTCTCCGTAAGAACCATCCTTGGACTATGGAGAACATTTTAAAAAAAAAATTAGCCAAATTGATGAATCCGTTTGGGAGATACGTGTCCTCAAACAAAGAGCGCACACACACACACACACACGTTAAACTTATAACTCCCCTCTTTTTGGGTCGGGGGTTAAAAACACGAACGATGGAAACATTTTCAAATATTCTTTCGATTTATTGTATATGGTTCCGACGTGATTCTAAATTACATAGCGATGCCAGAGGTTTAAAAGCGATTAAAGGACTAGAAAAGCTTTCTACATAAGATTTATCATTTCTTCTTTGAGAATGTATGTAGCTATTATTGCATATTTAGGAGTTAGGCTTAATTTCAATTTTAATTTCGATGAGATTATTGAAGAATTACAACTTGCAGGTGAGTGATTCTTGTCTAATTTTGTATGTGCAGTTTTAGTTATTGTTTAGTTATATATCTGTATATCTGGACGCAATTTCAACGATGGATCATGAATATTCTTGATGATCGGAAGGAATTTACATTAGCAATGGAACGGAGAATCATGGTATAAAAACAATCAAAATGTAGTATACTGTCGTGTTCTACAGCTCAGTAACGCCCCTACTTATGGTCAGCGGTGAAACCTCGCTTAATGTGTACACTCGAACGAAATAGTCCCAGCTAGCTTTACGTCGGTTCACAAAAATTAAGGCCACAGTATCTGCAGGTTATGGGTATCGGCGAGATTAAAGCAAATCAATGAGCACAATAAATCATAAATCAATTTATTCAAATGACCCAAAAATAAAATTGAAGCAATTTTGGACGCCCCTGACGCAATCGTCAAGCGATACTCAAATAGGTGTTTAAATGTGTAGAAACATCCAATAAACCGTATCATTTATGTACAATACCTCAGCTATACTTTTATTGGATGTTCCATAAATGTGAAATGTGTGACATTAATAAAGAAAATTTGTAACAATGGTGTTTTTATAAATAATGTTCAATTTCTTACTCATACAAATTTCGCAGTAGACACTTGTTACGAAGCACTCTGTACATCAGACCGTACGCCACTGCTCTTATCGAAATTGACATTCAGTTGGTAAACGGTAGCAAAACCACATCTGCGTCGATCCAGAAACTTCTTCGTTTATCCAAACGAACAGTAAAGTGAATGTGTAAAAAATCGTCCAGTATAGTGTTCAAACCTCGAATGTCGGTTTAAACAAATCTTTCCAACATCTTAATTAAATCGGAACCATTAACATCTGGCCGGACAATCGTAACCTCCAAGTTCCACATGTGATTCTTTTAAACCACCAAAATTAGCGAACATCTACTTGTTCGGTACGTACAATGAAATCTGATTCGTGTAATCGTACAAATCATCAAAATTAAACTTATAAAAGTGATTTCAGATGCGAAATCATCCAAAAAGCAAAATGACGTCAATAGAGTTCAATATTGCTTGCGTCCACAAAAATGCACGCAAAATGCTCGTTTTCGAAAATAATACGTTTCAAAATAAACTCACGCATTTCTCCTATCACTGGAATAATGGTTTTTGTGACTACAAAAACTCTCACAAATGGTCTTCTTGGGTTAAATTGCGAGGTAAAATTCGCAACCCCACGAAATGCACCGTCTACATCAATGGTCGGCGTAAGACCAAGGCCTCGCCGCAAAATTGGCTTCACAGTTCAAATTACCATCATAATAACAATAAAACTTCAATAAAATCGTACGTATTTGCTACACTTTTACCGCCACAATTCAAATTTTCAATGTTTCTTTCATTTTAGATAACACTACATTCTACATGAGCCAAAACACCACAAATTCTCAAGAAATATAACAGTCTTTAAGAAAAAATAAAGATTGTATTGTTTTGTGTATTGGAAGTAACAATACAATCGCTTTCGTCATCTCAAAAATTGCTTCAAAATAAAATGTCTACAATCGACAAAATTTAAATTTAAACAAAATTATTATTTGCCCATTTGATTTACTTTTTCACACTTCAACTTATATAGGTACTAATTTATTGTGTACTAATTATGTATCACATTCTTGGATTTTGTGCTCAAACAAATTCCGAGTAGTACCTGTAAGTATAAGGCTAAATCATGATTCGTTATAAAACGAATAGAAAATTTGATCCACTAGAATCAGTGCTTCACCGGCTGGTGGCAAGTGGCACCGTCCTGCTGAAACCACATATCGTCCATAGCCATATCATCCAATTCAGGCCATAAAAAGTTTCTAATCATAATACGGAAACAAAAAACGTTTACTGTAATCGCTTGCCTGGCATCATTTTCGAAAAAATATGGTCCAAGTCCAGCCCATAAATCGCACCAAACTGTAACTTTTTTTGTGGATGCATCAGTTTCTTAACGATCCCTCTTGGATTTTCATCTACCGAAATGTGACAGTTTTTCCTATTAACAAACCCGCTGAGGTGAAAATGTGTCTCGTCGCTGCAGAGTATTTTCTGCGAAAAATCAGTATCATCTCCAAGTTGCTACAGCATCCAATTGATCTCTTGGCAGCAGTTTCTGCGTTAATTGAATCTTATACACGTGCAAATGCTAATCTTTTCGTAAAATGTTGTATGAAGTTGTTTGCTTGATGTTTAATTGCTGTGCTCGGTGACGAATTGAGGTCTCTGGAACTTTGACTACGGTTTCACGTACAGCACCAATGTTCTCGCTCGAATGACCTACAAGATCACGCACTGGTGTTTTCACGTCTTGTACCGATCGAGTTCTTTTTCTTAGAGTCTCTGCTAAACTTTCCCCATATTTAGATGGAATTGCATAATAAATAAGCATTGTTCATGTGCCTGCATACAGGACAGATACCAAAAAAGACTCCTGTATGTTTGATAGGTCGGAAATGGAACGAACTTCAAAATTCAACCTTCCATTTGAACACCATTTATTTTATAAAAATTTAGCATTTTTAACTTTCTCATCTTGTTTATGTGGTGTTTTTAACAAAATTATTAGCTAATTTTGTACTCCAATTAAAATCAAATATAATGTGATGGTTGTCGCTGGATATCATGCTAATTGCAAGCTTATTTGCTTATAATTAAATATGCGTGGTATTTTGTCATTTTATTTACATCTATTTGCACTTTATAGCAGACCAAAGTGAGTGAAGTTTATCAAATTCATTATAATATGCAATAGTTGACAAAACTAGAGAATAAATTTTATTAGCCAAATTAATAATAGGTAATTAAGAATCCTTTCAGACGTAATTTCACGAATCAGATTCACATATTAAGAAAAATTATATTCTATTTAATCAATAAAATTATTATTAGCAAATCGCCGATTTGAAAAAAATTAATGATCATTAATTATTTTCAGTCTGTTGAAAGTATAAACCTCGCTCCTTTTAAAGAAAATTAAAGATTCGTGATAATAATTGTGTAACTAACAAAGTAAATTACTAATTTGAGTATTTTTGCTGTGTGTTGAAACTTAGAGCTTCGGCGCTAAAGATAAAAGACCTGATTCGTCGATCTTCGACGTATTCAAAAATAAAACTGCATAGAGTTGCTGGGCCACTTGTAAGAAACAGTTGTCATAGTTGGTGTGTTCTAGTCAATCAATCCATCAAGGGCTTTCCATTCCTGTCGGAATATTGCCACTTCTTAGAAATCCTCACGATCC
Source organism: Rhagonycha lutea (assembly GCA_958510855.1). NCBI lineage: Eukaryota > Metazoa > Arthropoda > Insecta > Coleoptera > Cantharidae > Rhagonycha > Rhagonycha lutea. The sequence continues at coordinate 10,619,082 of OY294040.1, read as the reverse complement.
ATTTCACGAGGTGGATTACTCCTTTTTTACTACAATTTTTCACCACAGCGTGTGAATATCCACTAGAAGGCCTAGCTAAGAAATTCTGTGAAGTCCGCGATTTGAAACCCAGAATTGCCGCTCTGTAATTCAACCGTGTCATGGTTCTGGTACTGCTGTTAAAAATCATTTTTAATTTTATTTGATCTTAGCTAAAGATTATTTTTAAAAGCTTTTTAATAAACATAATTTGTCACTTCCTACTGATACTGGACAGTATCCACTGATCCTAGACTTGTGAAAGTATCTGATTTTCTACAACAACAAAATTGATTCATGATTAGTGTAGACTGTAGAGTAACTTGATCTAATTTTCTGATTTTCATTATTTTTAATTATTAATATTCTGTTTATACATAAAAGTATAATTAAATTTTAAATAATTGACATTATGACCTTTGTGTATTATGGTTTCGTTAAAATAATGTTATTAGAATGTTACATTATTATGTAATTTCTGATGAAGGTGCATTGCACTTGAAAGCTTAAAAATCATAAGAAACTAACTTTTCTTTTACAAAACAGTGAAACTTTATAAGGATAAATTTTCATAAGGAATTACAAAAACTTAATTAAAATATGATAAAATAAAAAATCATGAAAGCCAAGACAATATTTTCATTGTTACGAAGCTTTCAATAAAACAGCGAAACATTGAAAAGTTTAATTATATTATATTTAATTATTTTTAGTTCACTACAAAAAAATATAAAATTTAAAGTAATTGGGTTATATTTAAATAAATAAAATAAATTTTAGAGTTATATTCTTTATTAATCTAATATCAAGTTCAATCTTTGCACGTAATTCTTCGACCACTTCAACTGAGATAATGCCAACGTTTTCCCTTTCGCCGTTGTTTGGGTGCGTCCATCAATTAGGTAAGACAAAAGGTGGAATGGAAAATCTTAACAAATCTTACACGGGAAGAGAAATATCTAAAAATCATGTCTTCTTTTGCAATTGAAATACATCATCCAATATGGAATAAAAGTAATTGATATATTGTTATTACGTAAAAATAAATTTAAAAAATTTCTACAAATCATTTTTACGCAGAAATTAATGGAAGAGGATTAAATTTATAGGGCTTGTTTTTGAATAACCACACTATACTCGTAAATGACCGAAAAGGTAAAATGTAATACCACACAAAATTCGATACTAATAATTTTATGATAATATCGAATTACATCAATTTGGAATGTTGTCAAATGATTAGGTTAATCAGTTGTCGGGTGATGTGAGTGCAATGTGAACCTACAAAAGTTAAAAGTTGGGAGAGCTAATTAGCAGGTCGTGCAGATCAAAAAGATGGTATTATATACCCAGTATACTAAACTTTATTGTCAACTTTTTGTCAAAACCGTCACGCCAAGGAACGAACTAAAAATATTTTAAGCATTTATAAATTGTAAAGTACGCGAGATTGGTGGTGGCAATTCCGGGGTTCATACAAAAATCTTTCACATACTTCAAAATTTTCACAATTTTCAACACATTCATGAAGCGGATAAAATATCTTTATCCTGAAGAAGAGTTATACAACTTAGGAATAATGTAAGAAAATAAACGTTTAAAGTGTATCATATAATCTAGCGTTTCCTGTAAAAAATCTTATGAATTTAAACTTTAATAATAAAGTATTTTATCTATTAAATTAATCAAATTAATATACAGATTAAAAATTTCATTAAAACTTTAATAAGGTAAGTCTGTTTCAAGGAGGGCATATAATTTTCGTTGTCATTGTCAGAAATCAAGCAATTTTAAAACAAAGTTTCATGGAATTTAAAAAAAAACGGGAAATTTAATATTATTAAAATTAGTTAAAAATAATTAATTTATGAGGTCGTTATCAATAAGATGCTTAATAGTATCACTTTTACATGAATTTGTGAAACGTTTTAAAATTATTTATGACTAAAACAAACTTATTCCATTTAACATGAAAACTTAATAAGCATAATTAAAACTTTCAGTGCGAGGAAAAAGCTTGAAGTTATACTCAAGCACATTTAAAAATATTAAATATCTAAAGGCGCCTGAGAAATTCTTTTACGCAAAATTAAACCGTTTAAGAAATTTTAAGTTTTAAGCTACAGTATACTTTTTTCTTTTCTCCTCACTTTCCAGCTCTTAAAGATTTTCAGTAGCAACAAACTACTATATAAACAATAAATAAGAAAATAGGTAAGTACCCTATGCATTAAACATTTAAATGTTTGTATCTTTTAGTAAGAACAGAAGTTTATTGAAATGCTGTATAAAAGATTTAACTTTTGCGTAAAAAGCTTTCGATTTGAAACAACAAAATAACATTAGTCGTTGTTTGATACAATCTGTCGTTTCACAGTAAAGGTTTTAGCCACATTCAAGAAACGCGAGAGGATTTAAATTTTGTCAGCTATTTTCAAATAAAGGAAAAAATCAAAAACATAAAAGTTCACAGTTTGATAAAACAAACAAAACTAAAATGTCTCCCCCGAGTAAATCTATGTGTCAGCTAGATTTATCCCCTTACAAGAAACTGCCAAACAAGTTCAAGTGCTACAAACATCCAACAATGACTTACAATTCTATTTAGATCAATTAAGGATCAACGAAGCTTATGTAAAAAGGAAAATCCACTTGGTCCCTAGCCATTAATGGATATTTACAATTTTAAACTATTTAAAATTCATTCGTTCCGTGATATTGAACAAAGCTGCAAAATATGAAGGCGGGTTGGGTTGGGATGGTGAACAAAATTACAAAAATCGTTAAAAATAATCTAACATCATTTTTATTACTCAAATGCCACATTAAACATTGTTTTATAAAAATTTAGATCCCTTATAAATTTAAATTATAAATAACTCACTAATGGCCTCGTTTGGAATTTTGGAATAAATATCTCTTTCACTTCAACACAGAATTTACATTTTTAAAAGTATAAAAGCGACGTTATATAATTTTTATCGATGCAATAAAATCGCAAAACATAAAATTTCAAACCTGCTACAGTTAAAATAATAGGATTCTTTACTTCTGTCGTTTTCAAATTTTTATTGGATACTGAAAACAAATCTCATATGCCGCACTAAAGTATCCACTCTAATTTTAGTCCTTTTAGGTACCTAATAAAAAATCTTCTACCTAATTAAGTCATAATGTTGACATAAAAGAGTTATGAGGAAATCATTCTCATTTTGACGTAATAAATAAAACCAATTATAAATGATAAATTAACTCATTAGAAACAAAGTTAATATTTTAAATTTATTTCAAGATAAAATTTTTTGAAAGTTGCAAACATTTAAGAAAAAATCCTTCGAGACTAATATATTTCTTTTCTAATTGCTAATGCTTTAACAATGTTTAACAAGCTTCTAAAAGATGAATATCCGTAAATGCTTGGTCCCTGTAAAGTCAGTCACGTCTTTTTTAGTCTCAGATACAAGATTAATAAAATATGCAAAACGATCCCTTGTATTCTACAATGTTGAGGAAAATCCTTGAAACTTTATTACAAAGAAACTTCAACAACCCCCTATGTCTTTGAAGGGAAATCACATTTGAACCGATTCTGTTAATGGCTTTTTAAATTAATAACTTAATGAATTAATTAGCAATACATTATGTACATATATAATACTACAGCAAGGTTACATCCTCTAGGAAACAAATTGTAACCTCCAAAACGAAAATTACACACGTGATTGAATTATGAAGCAGATGACGACACAAAGCAACACGCTATTACATCTTATAATTGCATTATTCACTGTATATGACATTAAAAGGTTCTGTGCAACAAAATTCAAATGCAATTCGTCTTTTAGACATCCACTTAGACATCCAATTTATGCCACTTAGAAAGTAATTAATTTAAATTAGATTTGATTTCAAATTTCTATTCCGATCCGCATGTTGAAAAAATTATGCAATTAAAAAAAGATCAATGTTTTACAAGACGCTCTGCTCTACGTAATCATTTAAGTTTAAATATGTATTGATCTTTTTTTCTAATTCTGATCGAAAATTATTTTTACCCTACTTTGATTCGTAATGAACCTTCGTGTTAGCGACATAGCTTTGCCTTTGGTCTTCTCCAGTTTCCAATAAGGAATGGAACCATTAAAAACTTTTTCTTAGATTAGAAAATTTTTACAACCAGGAACCTGCTGTTCGAATAACCGTTATCATAATACAATTAATTTAAGTAATATCTCACCTGGTGAGATTTTCAAAACAACTGTGATATGATAAATTTTCTTCAAATTAAGCTAAGCATGACCACACCCTAGCAAATTTAACCTATACTTATAAAAGTACGTACAAAACAAACTGTTTAAATTGGCTTTGTCAATTAAAGTTAAATTTGAATATCATGACTACAGCAGTGGCTTTCTATTAACGTTGGTTGAATATAAAATGGAAATTCAAAATTTCGGGCTTCACGGAGTTTCTTAGCTAAGCCCTACGGTGAACAGGAACACTATGTGCGTTACAATAATTTGTAGTAGGAACTTCATTTCTGTGTATTTTTACTTATACCGCAAAGTTAATGTTTATTTGCAGTACGTTAAATATTCACATGATCCTCGCTGTTTATGTTATTATAGTTCTACTTGGGTATGTCAACGTTTGAAAATCACCATGCATACATAATGCGATGTAAATCGACTTGTTGCAAGAATAGCTAAAATAAATATTTTTGCATTTAGGCTAGAGAATTCATAACCCAGATTCGACGAGTGCACTTGGTACACGCATCGAGGAGCTTTATATCATACCTCCTTTTTGCCATTTATTTATTATACACATGCTATATTAATATGATTGCAATATTACGATACTGATGCAATTATATCACTATCAAAACTTTTGCAAAAAAGATTTGTGAAGGTAATCCATTGGGTCACTCCATATTAATTTAACCATCATGTTCAGAGTTTGATCTTGCTATTTTAGATTTGATCTAAATATTTTGAAATATACAACAAAACGTAATATAAATCAGTTTGACAATATTGCATTTGCGCCATTTAGCACAATTTTGCAGTCATTTTACAATCACATTTGATTTGGGCATTTATCACTAAGGTCCCCTAGGGTAATAAGGCCCACGCTGGAAATAAGGCCCACTATTGTTTTTCGCTACATCCGTAGCACAATGATTATGATTGCACTATCTACACATTGCCACCCAAATATATTACCAATACAAGCCGGTAAAGTTGATGAAGTTTGTGTAATTTTCCATTGAGAGTGTTTTTGTTCATGCGTAGCTTACTTTACCGTTAAAATTACAAAATTTAGTAAATTTCAAGGGTCTCCTTGTTATATAAACGTGCGTTTTACATCAGTTTTATGACGGTAAGTTGTAGATCAATTAGTCCTACATCTAATAACACAAGATTTACAATTTTCAAATTTTTTTTTCTAATAAAATCTAACCTAACAATTAATTTACTATAGTTAGGGTAATAAGGCCCATCAAAATATTTGTGTGTTTTACTTATGACAATAGTAAAAAAAGTCAATATCTACAACTAGTATTGCCAGGCCTAACAAAAAGGATATTTCAGAGCCTTAGCCCGGATATAGCTCTTGGAAATCTGCAAGTTCTAGTAAGGAAAGTTGGTTTTGCGTTATTTGTTCTGAAGACAAGTTGTGTCAAGTATGGATGCACGAAAACTGATTAGGGCTTACTAAAGACGATAAAGAAGATGTCCTATGTACAAAGTGCAGTGATTAGAGCAATCAGTTCTGATTTCCAGCATATGTTTTATGTGGGCCTTATTACCTAGCTATGGTGGGTAATAAGGCCCAAAGTAGCATTTCAGTTTAAGTTTAATTATTTGCAAACTGAATTGTTTTTTTAAATGTTTTTGTTAATAAAATTAATCTAAGATGTTCAAGTAAGACAATAAATACATTTTTTTTTATAAACTAAAACTATTTCATGTTGATTTCTTGAAGTAAAGTTATGGTGGGCCTTAATACCCCCAGGGACCTTATTAGATGTTTCAAGGGACTAACTCAGCTTCATCCAGATTTAATATAAATCCTTTTTCCAATTTACAATTTAGATCTGCAGGCCTAGTAAGATATCTACCGAATAAACAATAATTATGCTTTTAAAATTAAATAGGGTCAGCTTCTAAATTGACACATTTAGGCCATATTCCTAAATTAAGAGAAAGAAGGTTTAATTATAGAATTTCTGTGTGATCATTTCAATAACTACAAGAAATTTATGTGGTAAACATTACAAAATTATATGTTTGCGAAAAGAATTTCGAACGTATTCTTAAATCCTGCGCATGCGGATTCATAATTTCATCGTTGGAGAAAATAAAATTGCAAGTTCAGAATAAAAAGTTTTGTTTTCGCGGTATTCAGGTTTTACAATCCGGATTAATTCAGAACGTGTTTAAAGTATCTTAGAGATTCTAGCAAGAATTTTTAATCCCAGTCAGGGGCAGTTAATTTCTACTATGTTACCAAAGTAGCAAGAAATTGAATCTAAAAATGTATAATATCAAACACGTTCATTTAACATTCACGGTAACAAAAAGTTTAGAATAGATTTCCGATTACGTATGCACAGATTTAATATACAATTTTAATATAAAATGGCTGCCAAATTGTTTTCAGAAAAATTCTAAAATGATCTGGGAGTTAAAGCGGCATTCTAAAAGTATTCCAAAATGCAACCTTTTAACATAAAAGGTATAATTTGTTAATATTTGTGCACTATCTGCTGTACAAAAGCTAACCCAAGGAATCATGGCCAGGCGGAGCCAAAATCTAGCACAGTAGATGACACATGACACCCAATTCCATCAATTGACACGCACATAAAAACGAACGGACTAATTTTCGTTTCTGCACATTCGAACCGCCCGCCCAGTCATGATTCCTTGGGTTAGTTTTACTACCGTGATCAGGAAGTTTCAGGAATAACCACCGTGAAGCGCTCTCAGTCACCTAATTTGATTTTTTTAAATTTTATTAGGCTTCCGTTATCATTGACATCTCCACCAAATTTAAGCGTTATAGCTTGACAATTGAAAAGTTACGCCGTTTGAGTTACATGTGTTAATGATTTTTTACGATTTTAGAAATGGAATGAACTTTGCATCAACGATTTTGTATTAAACTATGGAAATGTTTGAGAAGTGTTTCGGCAATGATAACTCTATCGAATACAAACGTTTATGTGTGGCACAAGCGGCATGAACACAGTGGCAGACCTTCGACATCAAAAACCGACAAAAACATTGATAAAATCAAAGAAATTTGGTTGAAAACCTCAAATTGACCATCAGAGAGCTATCAGAGAATTCAAACATTGCTTATGGATTCGTTCAAGACATTTTATTAATGATTTGACCCTCAGACGTATCACTGCAAAGCTGGTGCCGAAAGCGCTGAATTTCATGCAAAAACATTTCGCATTGACGCGTCAATGATGTCGCGAAAGACATTATTTTCGAGGTTGAATCTGATCCGAGATTCATCGAAAGCATCATTACTGCTTTGGATCCATGGATCCGCCCATTTTTATAACTTTTTATAATTTATTTTATCCTTTAAGCATATTATTTACTCTAACTTACTATTTGCCTAGAACATATAAAGCAAAGAGTCCTTCTAACTGGCTCATTAAAAAATCAGTATTATTTTGAAGTACTATATTATATAATGGCACTACCAACATAAAAGCGTATAATGTAACATCCTGAGTGAGGCAAAGGCCGAACAACTATCGCCGATAGGCACTAGATGACTAAACATGGGCAAAGGACACCTGGTCAGCTCAAGCGAAAAGTTCTCACTCGCTAACTTACTCATCAAAAAATCGAAATTACTATAAAGTACTACACAGAGCATTACCAACATAAAAATATTGTAGTGATATTTCCCTAGTGCATCCCCTAAGCACATAACTGGACAACTATCAATCTTAAAGGCTATCGTCTAACTTTAGAGTGGGAGAGCACTTCGAACTTTTTTAATTGCTGATGCAATCAAAGTAATAATACTGATGGTAATGAAACTCAACTCAGGGCTTGGGTTCGGTATAAGCCATTGGGTTCCTGTTTGCAAGTCTTCTCCTTTACTGGGAGCTAACCAAAATAATTTAAAATATAGTAAGAACCGAGACGATTTTGTACAGTCGTACACTCTTTCAAATTTCCTCGATTCGATTTATTTAAAAACCATCAAAAACACCCACTAAAGATTTCCACTATCTCGCAATCAACGATCTGCTACTCAAACTGTTCCATAAATAAGAATTACGCTCTAATTATAAATTAACTTGGTAAAATTTTATGGAGAAAATTCCACACCACCTTCGCTTCTCGCGCTCCACGCAGAAGTCCCTCTTTTTATGGTACCACTCTCCAAAACTTGAAATCCACCAGCAAACCGGATTCTTGATAATAGGTAATTTTGCGTCAAATTCAAATCTAAATCTAAACATTAAAACTTAATTTTGTTCCAGCTTACACAACGCAGACTTTCATCACACAAATTATCACTGTACATGGAAAAACAATGTCTTTCACCAATTGTGTGCAAAAAAGTGTTTAAAAGTAACATTTTGCTCTTATTATTCCAGATTTCTGCATAATTTCAGATGGTACAATTTTTACCTTTATAAAAACAAACAGCAAATCTTGTCAGCGACCAAGGGCTGAAATTTGAAACACCATAATATTTATATGGTCGCAAACCCTCGAGTGAATCCGAACATGAAACAAATATCGCCGACGTGCTAAAAGGCTAGAAACTTCTGGAAGCCATCTGGGCCACCCGAGTTATTAATTAAACAATAAATAAATTAACAAACATAATGTGCATTTTTTTCACTGGTTATTTAAACAAATTAGCGTCCTAGTTGGTGAGGATAGAATGACGTAACGCTAAAGTTCCGTGGAAATGACAATTATTTATTATATGTATGTGTTTCTTGTAGCTGATGATCTCATATTATATTTGTCAAAACTTTTCAACAATAAATTAAAATGTTTAAATTTAATTTAATTGAAAATAGTTGCGTTAACTTAGAAAGTTTGAAAATATTCTGTACAAATTTCAAATTGCTGAAGTATTCCATTTGGGAGTTTTTATTGAGGAAAATATACAAATGGACAACTTTTAGAATAATTGATTTTCAATAATGAATGAAAAGGTTCGAAGTTTGTTGTAGTAAGTGAAATTCATATAATTAACTGTAGAAATACAGGTGTTTGTATGCAAATAAAAACGGTTGCAAGTACATTATTTACATTGCCAAAGTTAATTTAACATTGACTCAAGATGTTTAAAATGAACTTCGTGTATACTTGGATGTACTTCAGTTGATTTTCGAATCTACTAAATAATCATTTATTTTTCTTTGCTTATTTTGTTATATGGTTTTCTGACAACTTACATATCAAGCAAGTCTGATACATTTTCCTTTTCTCCATAACAGTAAGGTGCGAAATTTAAATTTTTTCTCAAAAGATTTTGAATATAATATTGAATTATTATTTCGTCATAGAAATCTGAAAACGTCAAACAGCAAATATCGAATAAAATTTGTAAATTTGGTAAAATGTGTCTTTAGTATTCGTAGCATGCATAGGAAGTGACAATTTTAGCCTTTCGTCTCTTCTCCTTAAAACTTGTTCCACGACCATTTTTGACAAAACCTCGTTCTGTTATAAGATTGATTTATTCTTAAACGTGCCTGTTTTTGATGACAAGTTTAATGATAGAAATGACACGTTCTTTTAAAGGAAATGAAACAACTTAATTAACTAGGTAAAATGGCGACAAAACTTGTTTTAGTTGTCTACATTATTTTAAAAACGACTATTTATTTACATTATCACTACTACTTACGGAAATTCTAATTAAATTTCCAATTTTAAAAACGCAATCTTTGTTAACGCTTATAAAAAAAAATTAGCAAGTTTCATTAAAAGTAAAAATTTCATTTATTATCGGCATAATCTAAGTAAATCTCTCTCACATTAAATAATAATTAAATTTTAAATTATTCAATTTTTATATATAAAAAAGTTACTTTAAAACTTTAAAAATAATAATCACCAGATGTTGCAAACCGTTGTCGATTGCAATGAATTCAAGTTGTGAAAAGTTGGCTAAAAATAACTTGGAAAAGAAGTTCAATAAAAATCGTATCAAAATTAAGAAAATGAAACCACTTTAGTGCTTTTCACTCAATAATCGCATTAAGTGCAAAATCTCATCACAATTTGAGAAGTGAATTTAACTTTGCAGATTATTTTAATTGCGAAATTTGATATAATAAATTTTAGGATCACGCAGAATAAATTTTAAAAAGAATTTTAAACTTGCCTTTTGAATGATAAACTCCGGATTAATTCCCAACTCTGAAACAAATAAAATAACATTAAAAAATAATACAGCAAGAAATACACGAAAGGATGAAGAGAATCGTTCCTCGGGCAATTTTTGTTTTCTTCCCAATTATCGAGTAACGAAACAAAAGAACTGGGACAAAGCAGTAAATATCCTTAAACAAAATCTATAGCGTCACTTTTCAGGATAAGACCCATTTACATTCTTAAGATAAATAGTTTCAAATGAACAATCACGGCAAAAAATACTTTTTGCTCTATTGAACTATTACTTTCCACAATATTCACCAAACAATTCAAATGGTAAAGAGATTAAGGTCAAACGTTAAATGGTTTGTTTTGTAAGTAGTAAATCCGACGGCTGAGCTGCTGAAAACTGGGAAACGAACGGTCATGAAACGCGTTTATTGTTGAAATTTATTTTCGGTTAGATTCACTTCCGAATCTTCTTAAGTTAACCCCACATTAATCTCTAAAATAATACGGTGCATAGTTTTCCATTCCATACAAATTTCATTTACTGATTTTATAAAAAAAGATTCTTTTAATTTAAAATTTGTAATGGTAGGTCTACGCAAGATTAAATTTTGATCAAAATTTTTATATTATTCAACCGATTTCAAGCAAAGGAGTAATCATTATTTAAAATATAGAAATTGGAAATATTACGTAGGTTGAGAATATTACCACCAAATCAATAGAATGCGAATAAAAATGAGAATAAAGTTTCTTAGCATGACGCTGCAGAAATAATTTTGTGTAAATGTCTGAGATTTAAGTTATGTAATTCGAAAGAGAAAAAACTATTAAAAAATTCCTGCAAACGTATAAGAATTTCATATTTGTCCATTATAGATTGACATTATGTATTTCCTCAAGTGAGATAAATAAATTCTGAAACATAGACCGAACTCAGGAACATGACAATGAATGCATAAAAGTGGAAAAAGCGGGGAAGTACTGAAGAGTAAAGGAAGTCAAGAAGCAGAAAATTACAAGAATAAACGACAAAGATAGAACCAGGCCGGCCGAAACAACAAAATAGAATCATAAAATCGGTCAAAACATCCACTTTAGTGAAATATAAAGCAAGAGTTTTCTTTTCTTAAAATCTTTCCAAAATCGGTACGTAACGAACACGGGATGAAAGAACCTATTTTGAAAATTACATTTCCTTTTATTATTCACAATTTAAAAAAATTATTTGATGTGGGTATGCTAGACAACTAATGGGTGCAGGTAAAGTCAAAAATTGTAAAATTGAATAAAGTTCCCCTGTCAAGACCTTTCTAAATATTTTGTAACTTTTTAAGATTTTACTAGACAGTTTAGCAAATTGCTAGTAACCTTTCGAGTGTTTTTCAACTTTATAAAATGTTTAACAAAACAGTTTCATTTGCATTTAATTATTTATAAATTGAAATTCCAATTTAAAAAGTATTAAATTTTGAAAGTAGAAATTATAAACTCGTAATGTTCAATAAATTATCGTGATGTTCTAACTTAATATGTCAAATTTACTAACGAATGCGTGTAATTACAACAGAAATAAATATAATTTATTCATAAACTGTCACTTTTCATTATTACCCTCTTAGTCTAACAATGTAATTAGAAGATGGCTTACTATAAAATTGGAGTGAAGCGTAGTATATAAGGTTTTATAAATTTATTAAACTCAATCTTCATATTACTAACGCTTTGATGAAGCAATCTATCATAAGATTTTTATCTCGCAAGATTCTATTAAGACGTTTTAGATTAAAGATTATGAGAAAAATATAATACATACACAACAAAATTAATTTTTAAAATAGTATATAAAATTTTTAATAACAAAACCTATACGTAATACCTCCGACAGACTGAAAACTAATAATCATTAACTTTTTTAAATCCGACATTGACTAATTGAATAAATTATTACAATCATAAGTGTATGCGATTCGGGAAATTAATTCCGTCTAAAGGATCTCTAATGATCATTATATAACTTGGCAGTGTGTCCAAGATAAAAATTTCTTCCTGAATAATATAAAGATTCTATAAAGAAAATAATTCATTCTTAATTAAAAAATAATTGAAATTCTAAAATGTCTGTCATAAAACATCAAGTAGGTATAGCTTTAATTTTTATCAAATGTTCATTATAAAAATTCTGACGATATATTATACCAAAATGAGGTAAGTTTATAAAATTATATTTGACTAATTTTTAAATTTTAATATAATATACTCGCAAACATGATGTGGACTGGCGAGAAAACGGAATATCGAATACGGAATTGAGAGAAAAATGCGTGAGAGGAGCGAAGCAAAGTAAGAAGAGAAAGACTGAAATGTGGAGATTTGGTACCTGGAATGTTAGGACAATGTTAAGAAGGGAAAAGTGTTTGAAACGGTGAAAGAGTTGGAGAAATATAAAATTAAAATAGCAGAGGTTCAGGAAACGAGATCGAAAGATAGTGGAGAATAGTTGTGGGGGATTACATCTTTCTATACTCTGGAGAATAAAAGCAGGGAGCAAACGGAGTGGGCTTCTTTGTGAGAAATTACCTAAAGCAAAATGTAATCCAATTTAAACCAGTAAACGGAAGAATCTCGCAACTGAGAATAAAGTCAAAACCAGCGAATATGAGCTTAATATGTATATACGCGCCAACTGAAGAGAAAGTAGATGAAATAAAAGAACAATTCTACAACAAACTAGAAGAGATAGCTGAAACTGTACCCAAACACGATACGTTGATGATCCTAGGTGACTTTAACGCGCAGATAGGAAAAGAGGACTTCCTCTCCGGAATAGCGGGTAAATATACGATGCATGATAAAACAAAATGACAACGGACTTCGATTGTGCAATATGGCAACAGTAATGAACATGAGTATAAGCAGCACAAAGTTTAACTACAAGCCAATCCACAAGATAACTTGGATGAGACCAGGCACAAGCAACGATTCAGAAGGAAACCAGATAGACCATGTGTGTATATCAAGAAGGAGAGAAACATGCATTAAAGACGTTAGAACCTATCGCGGAGCTAATACGGATTCTGATCACTACCTGGTGGTTGCAAAACTAACATACAGCAATATTCACAGAAAAAGAAGTGAAGGTAACACAAGATTGGCACTTGAAAGATTTTCTAATGAGCAAAGTAGAAAAAGATATGCAGAAGAAACAAACAAAGCAATTGTTAACAAGGAGATTGAACAAAATATTGATATCCAATGGAATAATATTAAAACGGTAATGCAATTAGCAGCCAAAAGTGCAGTGGGACTAAAAAAACGAACAAACAATAAGAAATGGTTTGACGAAGAGTGCGAAGAAAAAGCGGAAAACAAAATAAAATCAAGATTGATATGGCTGAAGACAAAGAGAGAAGAAGACCAGAACACATATAGAGAAAAGAAAAGAAAAGAGAAGCATACAAAAAATATAAAGAAAAAAAAGACAAATGGATGAACGACAGGATGAACGAAATAGAAGACGATTGCAACAGAAACAACATCAAGAAATTTTACCTTGGAATCAAACAGCAAAAAAGAAAATGCAGAGTTAAAATGAGAACCATGAAAGATGAGAATGGAATTCAATCTAAAAACGAGGAGGAGATAAAAGAGATATGGAAGAAACACTTTCAAAAGCTGCTAAACCAAGATGACAAAGATAGTACTGTTGAAGAACTGCAAGATAGAACGGAAGATGAATCAACGATAGAACCATCATTCAACGAAGTGGAAGCGATAATGAAAAAGATAAAAAATGGAAAAGCTGAGGGGAGTGATGAAATTTATGGAGAAATGTCGAAAAACGCTGGTACACCGCAGAATACATAAATTAATACTGGACATAAGGAGGAAGGAAGATATGCCGAGCGAGTGGAAGATAGGTCGAATAATTCCATTGCATAAGAAGGGTGAAATTGAAGAATATTGGAACTACAGAGGGATAACTCTGCTATAGGTGACCTATAAGATTCTTTCGACACTCATACGAGTATATGGAAGAATAAAAGCAATGACTAATGACATAATTGGAGAATATCATCACGGTTTTAGAGAAGGAAGATCGACGGTGGATGCATTGCACGTGATGAAACAAATAACCGAGAAAGCATATGAACACAATATTGAACTGTATCTCCTGTTTGTCGACTTCCAACAGTCTTTCGACTCTGTTAAGCGTAAAAAGTTGTACGAAGTAATGCTTGAACTAGATATACCTCAAAATTGAGAAATCTGATCCAAATGACGTTGAAAGGTTCGAGCGCAACAGTAAAATATGGGGTGAATGAAACGACGAATTTGCAATAGACAGCGGTGTGAGGCAAGGTGACGCTCTGTTAGCGGTACTTTTTAACTTGATTGTCGAGAGTATTGTGAGAAAATTGGGTACCAGAGCAACAATAGCAACGAAAGAATGGCAACTACTTGCATATGCTGATGATATCGTGGTTATAGCAAGATCAAAGAAAAAAATGGTACAGGTATTCAAAGAAATAGAGAAACAGGCGATAGAAATGGGACTAAAGATCAATGAGGCCAATACCAAATATATGCATTGTATGAGAGGAAGCAAAAGCGCGACATCAAAATCTAGAAATTGGAGATTATAGTTTTCAAGAGGTGGATAACTTTAGATATCTGGGAGTACAAGTAAATAGAAGCAACGAAAGATACCCAGAAATAAACGAAAAGATACAGGCTGCATGGAGAGCTTTCCATGCAAACAAGAAGATACTTAAAAGCAAGAAAATAACGTTGAGAACCAAAATAAGAGTATACAAGACCTTTGTAAGAGCGGTGATCACCTATGCTGCGGAGGTGTTGAATCTGACCGGGAATGAGGAAGAGAAATTGAGAGTGTTCGAGAGGAAAATTTGGAGAACTATGACTGGCCTCAAAAAAACAGGAGATCATGATTACAGAATAAGAACGAATGCCGAATTAACCGAAATATTTGGAAAAGAAGACGTTGTGAAGTACATTAAAGTACATAGAGTTAGATGGCTCGGACACGTGACGAGAAAGGACCCAGACAATGTCTTGAGGCAGATTATGGAATGGAGACCGGGAGAAACAAGAAGTAGAGGAAGAGCAAGATCCAAGTGGCTGGACGAAGTGTTAAGTGACCTCAAGGCTATGGGTGTAGTTGACTGGAAGAAGAAATGTGAAGACAGAACGATATGGAGAGGAATAGTGAAGGAAACAGCAACACATGCGAATTTGTAGAAAACCGAAAAAGACGGAAAATGAGGAGTGATTTACCTCGAAAATCGAATCGTAAAGACTTCAATGAAGTAGGCATATTCCGAAGGGAATGGTTACCTTGTTATTATTATTATACTCGCATATATTTCGGACTTCTTTTAGACATTGCAAGGTAAATACATCACAACACACCAAGCTACAGTTTAACAACTGCTTATCCGTTCCCATTCGTAAAGTTTCTTCGAGGCTTGGTCATGGTTCATGAATGAGCTTTTCTGTTTTCTTTACAGGTGATGAGGAGCTAGCCCATCGCTCCGACCCCTAATCTGGAGGACCAGAGAAACAGCCATAATAAAAGCTTTGTTATGCTCTCCGACCGTCTCTTTAAATTTTAATTATTAAATACTAAAATGTTACTTTAATATATCTTTGAACACTTAAGCCGTATGTTCCTCTATGGTAAAGTTTACTATCATAACCCATTTGAGATAGGGTTCCAAATGACCTCAATGACAAATCAAAATCATATAGAAGACGAGGTAACGATTGCATGGTTGATTCTGCGTGGAATTAAAGCATCACAATTTTTGTCAATCTAAATTTACAAAAATTTAACTAAGGAAGCCGTAAAATAATCACTTGGAATGACTAATTTCACAGTTTTCCAACAAAAAGTTGTTTGAAAACAGGTAAACATTTAGGAAAATTTGAATCGATTGGTGTGCGCGATTATTAAATTTATAAAAATAAAAAGCATAAGATTCTTTTGATCTCATTATTTATGAAAAGCATATAGGCCGTATTTGCTACAATTTTAAATCTTAAAAAGAATTTTAAATTGGAGATTTGGGAATAATTTAATTTTAATTTGGGTACTTTTCATAAATATCTTATGTATTGAAAACATGAAGTAAATTGATTTTTTTCAATTTATGAAATGATTTTACATTTTGTTGTTGGGTGTTTTGATAGGGTGTCTTAATTATGCAATCACTCGTTTATAGTGGATGTTATTAGTTTCTTGACGTATAGCACAAAAGGGTTGATTCCTGCGGCTGTGAATAGATTTTATCCTAGGTAACCAATTCACTTATCATCTTTATGAATTTTAGATATAGCTTATAGGTTTATGTAGAATCATCTGATTTACTACTTGTTAATTAAGTTACTATTACACCTCCAAGGAATGGATTACAATTAAGATTTTTTTGTATTGGCTTTAGGGTAAACAAGGTTGCAAGGTAGGTATTACATAGCTTCTTGATTTTAAGTGAATTTATGTTTTTGTTCTGCTTCAGCATTGTTTTGACATCCTGGAGCGGCAAAAATAAAAAATGAGGGAATGCGGTTTTTGCTATCGTTGCTGGGCTCGAAACTTTATAATACCTACATAATATTATATTGGATACAAAGTCTACAATAGTATATTGTCTTTTTCACCCACAATAAATTGAATAAAAGTTAAAATAAATAATATAAAAAATTTATTTTGAAAAATAAGTGGATTCCTGTGGAAGTGTTAAAGTTTCGCATGCCCACACTTTTATAGTAATTCGTGTTTACAAAATTTAATATTCAATCAGCTCCAAAGAGTACGTACCAAATATTATTGTACGTTCGGAGTTGATACTTAGGAACCATTTATACGTCCGTCGTTCTTTTTAAACCTCTTCTACGTAGTAAAAGTAAATTTTTAAAACATAACCTAATTTCATCTCCATAATGACATCATTTATCGAAGTGTTCACTGAGACGATCATTGCCTCGCAGCTAACGCAGTTGGATGCAAATTCAGTTGGTTCAAACCTAGGGAGAGTCAAACTTTCTTATGACTGGTCTCCGTGCTTCGGAAGGCACGTTAAGCCGGTGGTCCCCTGGGTTAGTGAATTGCCACCATTAACATAAAAACCAGGATACATGGCACATCTGACGGCAAGTCTAGCAAGCTACCTAATGGATGTAAAATTTGTATATGCTCACAGAACCAACACTGCCAAGGAAATGACGCAGATGTTGGTAATAACAAGCCTTAAGGCTTAAATTAAGAAGAAAAAGAAGAAGAAGATCGAAGTGTTCACGATAAATCGTATATGATGTTCGTTAATTCGATGAGTAATACGTCGTTCACTAACATTTTCACAATTAAACATATGCAAGTTTTTATCCACATGTGTTTTTCAAGAAAAATCTAATAATTTACTCAAATACGTATCGTCGTTAGTAGCAAACACTACAGCTAATTGTTATGTAGCTGCTAATCACAATTTTAAGAGACGGTCGGAGCATAGTAGCCCAGCGAGTTGACTATGAACTCTAAATACTCGGTTCGACTCCAGGTGAAGTAAGATCTTTATTTTCTCCGTCTCTCTGGCCGGTCTCTTGCACATACATAGAAAATAGGGTCACTGTCTAATATTACTTTAAAATTAATCAAAATCGATAAAATTAGTCGTGATATATTCAAATACAATTTCAGCACACCTTCAGTCTTGAGCCAATTGCAGTCAAAATATGATCTTAACGAATAGTGTTGATGTTATGAAATGCTGAAGAAAACTAAATAGTTGAAATTAGTTCATTTGACAAAATAAAATATTTCTTGTGGAAAGTGTCCTTTATTTTATTATGGAATCATTCCTTAAGGAGGTTCATGACTATTGTATTTATTCAAACTGTATTCAATTCAGAAATTGTAATTGTATAACACAGCAAGAAAATATCAATGTAAAACTGCTGGTGTTTTTCAATTGCTTACATTTTGTTTTATTAAAAACAAATAATCCTAACAAAATATATTAATACCGCAAATAAAATAAAAAATTATAACATAAAAGATTACGTATCATAAAGTAGGGTAGTTTAAAGAGCAACTTTAACATTCTAGCCATTTTTACTAAAATAAACATAAAAACATATATTTATTTTTAAAAAATGCAAAAAACCCAATTGCCTAGTTTTACAAGCATGTCACGCCTCATTTTCATTCGCGTGATCGCTTTCATAGCCTAACACGTCCTTTAAAATGTTGCAATTTTCATTTCAAATAACCCGAAAAAAAAATATAATTCAAAGCATTATTTTAAATTAAAAAAAACTCCAAAAAATACAAATTTATTCAAGATTATATAGTATCAAACGAGTTAGAGATAATAACTACCTTCTAGCAGTGGAGGTTCGTCCTCAAATTCTCCTGAGGCTGAAAATCCTTGTTCGGTACCAGAACCATAGACATTTTCAGGATACCCACCAGAGGAAGGGTTTAAATACGGATTTGCACCGTAAATATTCTGTTCTGAATATTGAACATTATCGGTTGCTCCAGAGGGAGCCTCAAACGATTGAAAATTGCTGAAATTTAACACATTTTATTAATTCATATTGTTAGACAAAATTTAACAAAAGTTTATATTAATATTCTACTAATTGCACTATAATGGAAATTGGTCTAAATAATTTAATAAACAAACAATTATGCAAGCATCACGATTACTTTCATTATTCTTATATGCTTTGAAGGTTTTATTTTTTAAATCTCAGTTTAAAATACAAAAATCATTAAACTGAATATTCGTTATCATTACAAATTGTAGTAACTGTTGAAATAATAACGATTTAATCCTGAGTACCGGAAATAAAATATAACTAAACAAAGTTTTCGATTCCAATACTTTTCTAATGTTACTACAATATCTAAATTAAAATAACTACTCAAATTCTGTTGGATAATTAAACATATATCCTATGTCAATCGGAAGCACATCATTTTGGGGTTTAAATTTAAAAATTAAACCTTCACAAATCAGAACCTAGGGCATCACATCGTAAAGAAACAGTTGGGAATTCCAGAAACTGTAGCATAATATGCTCATATGTATACTATGATCGCTCCGTGAAATTTATATAGGAGTGAAGTTTATTTGAAGACTCGAACAAACTCAGTCCGAACTCCAGTCCAGAACCAACATAGTACCTAGTAAATTTATAGGATCCTCTTAGGTAAGAAATTATTTCAAGCACTGCAACATTTCTCCAGGTTATTCTCCACCAAATACAATATGATTATGATATTGGAGTGATAGTTACGTATCGCAAAAATCCACAATCAGGAACAAAATTCATAGACAATTCAATATCTCTACAAGACAAAATATTCTAATTGAATTTTAAAATTTTAATTGAAATAAATACGAGTGCTCCCACCGATAAGGGTTGAGCGTTCAGAAGCTAAATTGCATGTGCACAAATAATGCTTACAAGAGAATCTGATATAAACTAATAAGTTAGCTAAGCCTCGCTAGAAGTCTTCAGTCTTCTTAGTAGCATTCTTAAATTATTATATTAGATAATTTTATAAGATACTTCTTACTTTTTACAAGATGATGGAGACATCACCACCAAACTTGTAGATCAAGTTTAGATTAAGGCAAAAGTCATTATAGTTTAAATAAATAAAAATGATTGGTTTATTCTCAACAAATAATAAATCTTTATGAAGAGATAGATGTTTGTTTGATGTCATTAGTACAGATATAATACATAGTATAAACCCTAAAGGTGTACGTACACTGCAATTAGTATGTGGTTACTCGATTTTTTATTTTCTTATTCTAAATAAATAACATTGATATTATAATAGCTTTTTAGAGCAAGCTTTGTTTATTTTATATTAATATTGAATATTTTAGGTTATGAATCTAATAAATACGGAGAGGTAGGACACCTGATCCCGAAGGAGATCATTTACTTTAATTTTACCGCTTAATTATTTCTGATGTTTTCTGAGCGCGTTTGTTTACATACAGTTTAACCAACAGAAAAAATTACATCTGTATAATATGATCATATTTCTTGTATATAAACTTTTTTTTTTTTTTATTGTCCTCAATTAATATTTACAATCTGTTCGTTTACAAACAATAAGTAAATTTGATGAATTGTATATGACATGTAGAAGTGAATCCAATGATGCACTCCTTTATAACTTAACAATTATTTAGTAATCTGATTAAATTGTGATGTGATAGATAATGTAATTGGTATGATAGATAGCATAATTATTGTGGTATGATAGGTAAGACACAGACTCAAAATCTCGACGGCAAATCTGAAGGTTTGAACTTTTTTAGTCTATGCACTGTACTGTCACTAGTCAGTTTAATTGCCAGGTTGTTAGAGTGAACACTAAGTCTTTCGAGATGGTTTCTGCTAAAGTTTGTGATTTCATCTTGAACTGAATTCACTTGGAGATCACGCTGTATACAGGGTGTCACCGCACTCACTTTACATAACTTAGGTGGTGATAGAGGACACTTTTCTAAGAACAATATTTAATAAAAAATTTTTTCTAAATTCAAACCCTCGAGAGTTAGGCGTCTATAAAGCATTATTTTTAATTTCCACCTTCACGTGGCCATAGCCCCGAAAATATTGATTTTTCAGTAAAAATGGTTTAGTGATTTTTTAAAGAGCGTGAAATAATCTACAAACTAGATTCTAACATTTTATTGTCTAAACTCAACGGCTTTCGAGTTATGAATTAAATTAAGTTAAAAAATGTCGAAAAATTTGAGCTTTTTCTTTTTTTGGTTTTTTTCAAAACCCTGTACATTTTAAACGAAAGATTTTACAAAAAATCTGACGCCCCATTCCGGATAGGAAATTTAACGGACTACAACTTTTGTTTAGTAAAAATTTTTGAGAAACCAACCCATTTTACAGAAAATAAGAAAATAATAAACAGGGTAGCTACAAAACAAAAAATAAAATTCGCAAAATTTTTATTTTTTTTGAAATAGTAGTTTTCATCACAAGGACGTAAAACGCTCTTTTACGTGCGAGGGGTGTGGCTCTGGTTGCCGAGGCGCAGCGAAGCGGAGCCCGATGCAATCGACCACACCCGAGTGCGTAAAAACGTTTTACGCACGCGTGAGGTAAACTGCTTTTCGTTATAGCGGAAACACGCCATTTTGATTTGGAACGTCGAGTGGTGAACAGTTAAACAGTGATATGCAAAAAAAGCATATTTTTATATAAAATTTATAAATTTTATACGTTTATGCTTTATACGACGTGTACATGAAGTGATTTATATAGTTATATAATATAAAATATATAATTACGTAGCTACATACTACATAACCTCGATGCGACCACGTTTTGTTGGCCTACATTGTATCGCTCCGCCATATTGTGTTTGCTAAAGTAAGTAGGAAAATGCCGTTTTGAGTACACGTTTTAACGCATTTTTTTGATTTCTCACAGATTTCCGACAAAATTCTAGGATCTGCAGTGGCCTACATTGTATCGCTCCGCCATATTGTGTTTGCTAAAGTAAGTAGGAAAATGCCGTTTTGAGTACACGTTTTAACACATTTTTTTGATTTCTCACAGATTTCCGACAAAATTCTAGGATCTGCAGTTCCCATTCCCCTAAGAAGATTTTTTTATGCGCCGTAGGCGCATTCTCCAAACAAAGAGCGTTTACGTCGAAACAATCGAAAAAAGCCGGAAAAATTTGTATATTATGTGGGTATTATATAGGGTGTTTTTTTAGCTGCACGAGAACTTTCAATAGGGATAACAATTGAACCAAGATTGTTATGGAAACAGTTTTTTGACATTTGTGTTTAGCAAGGTTTGGCATTTGATAATGCATAGATTGACCATTAAACAACGCTACCAAATTGGGCTCACAACCAATTGGAAGTGGATCCATTTTTTTACCGTAAAATTTTGTTCAGTGACGAGACACATTTCTGGTTAAATGGGTATGTGAACAAACAAAATTGCCATATATGGAGTGAGACCAATCCGGGACATTATCTTGAGACTCCATTGCATCCATTAAAATTGACTGTTTGGTGTGGAATACACGCCAACGGCATCATTGGTCCATATGTCTTTCGAAATGAGGAAGGAGCTACCGTTACGGTGAATGGTGTGAGATATCGACACATGCTCAATACATTTTTGTTTCCAAAACTTCAAGAGCTAAACATTGACAACTTATGGTTCCAACGGGATGGTGCTACGTGCCACACAGCCAATGAAACCATCAATTTATTGAAAGGACAATTTGGTGACAACATTATTTCAAAACGTGGTCCTATCAATTGGCCTCCAAGATCGTGTGATTTGACACCTCCAGATTATTTTCTGTGGGGGTATGTTAAATCCATGGTTTATGCTAACAAACCAA
Source organism: Rhagonycha lutea (assembly GCA_958510855.1). Classification (NCBI taxonomy): domain Eukaryota; kingdom Metazoa; phylum Arthropoda; class Insecta; order Coleoptera; family Cantharidae; genus Rhagonycha; species Rhagonycha lutea. Next base: position 10,596,237 of record OY294040.1, on the reverse strand, counting down.
CAACTCTAGAAGCATTGGAGGCTAATATTCAGCAAGCCATTTATGAAATAAAGCCAGAAATATTGGAAAAATTGGTCAAAAATTGGACTCAACGGATGCGCTTCGTAACCATTAGTCGTGGTGGTCACATGCCGAAAGTCATGTTCAAATCATAAATGCCTTTAACTGTACTTTCATAAAAAAATTATAACCGAAACATTCCGTCAGGTTTTTAACGTTTTATTTCATTTTGAAGTTCTCATGCAGCTAAAAAAACACCCTATACTTAAATTTGCGTATAAAAAGTTGTTTAAATAAATTTATTTTGCAAAATTTTGTTGTTTTTACATTTTTTCACTCCCTAGGAGTGAAAAAAAACGTCCAAATGAGGACGTAAAAAGGTACTTTTCGTACCGCAAATCGGGAAAAATTAATTAATAAAATAATTTTTCAAAAAAAATAAAAATTTTTTAATTTAATTTTTTGTTTTGTAGCTACCTTGTTTATTATTGAAAAAAATATAATGTTTGAAAAAATTTGAATTTAAAAATAAAAAATACAAAAATCTACAAAAACGTTTTAGTTGACCGTTCCATTAAAATAATTAGAAAAATTATAGTTGAGAATGCGGTCATTAATGATCTAAATATAGATCCGAGTTTACTTCTTACATATCATCACACAAAAATAGGAACAAACAGGTCCGTCTAAGGGATACGAAGTTAATTGAAAAAATTAGCAAGAAAAATTATAAAATCAAAAGACACCTTAACGGATTACATATGTTTCAATCTTAGGACGTTTTTACACGTGCCACTGATATCATCAGATCCGTACTGGTTTAATGAAAATACAACTTTACTTACCAAATCCTTCAAAAAACTCGATCCCAATGGTCCTGACTGTACACCCATCTCTGTGATAATAATATGTAAGAAGTAAGTATGCAAGTGCCTATTATTATTTTCTGATTTTCTGTGAAATGGATTGGTTTCTCAAAAATTTTTACTAGACAAAAGTTGTAGTCCGTTAAATTTCCTATCCGGAATGGGGCGTCAGATTTTTTGTAAAATCTTTCGTTTATAAAAGTAACAGGGTTTTGAAAAAAAACAAAAAAAAAGAAAAAGCTCAAATTTTTCGACATTTTTTAAATTAATTTAATTCATAACTCGAAAGCCGTTGAGTTTAGACAATAAAATGTTAGAATCTAGTTTGTAGATTATTTCACGCTCTTTAAAAAATCACTAAACCATTTTTACTGAAAAATCAATATTTTCGGGGCTATGGCCACGTGAAGGTGGAAATTAAAAAAAATGCTTTAAAGAGGCCTAACTCTCGAGGGTTTGAATTTAGAAAAAAATTTTTGTTAAATTTTGTTCTTAGAAAAGTGTCCTCTATCACCACCTAAGTTATGTAAAGTGAGTGCGGGGACACCCTGTATACACATACCACGGTGCATAGACAATAATCCTTAGCACTTTGGACTGGAACCGCTGCAAAATTTCTATATTAGATAGGGAAGCTGAGCCCCAAAGTTGTATTCCATATGGGTTTCAGTATGGATTTGTAGACTAGCACCTTGTTTTCAAGTGAGAGCCGAGATTTTCTTCCCATTAGCCAGTACATTTTGGTGAGTTTGCAACCAAGCTGTTTTCGTTTGGTCAGTTTATGTTTGCTCCACGTGAGTCGTCTATCCAATTGCATTCCAAGATATTTTGCGTCACTACTTTGTGGAAGTTGATGTTTGTTTAGGAAGACCGGTGGACACGTTTTTCTACCCATAGTATACGTTACTTGGACTGACTTCATCTCATTTACTTTAATGCGCTATTTAAACTATATAAACTAACACAATTTTAATTTTTGTTAGAACAAAAATTGTAAATTTAAGTACACTTCCTCACAAATGTAATTTTATGTAACCAAAATATGAACAATTTTGAACTTGAACACATTTTAAAGAAGAGACAAGATCCCACGATGAAGTTGCTCTTATCACATAACGCCCATAGCATAACAGTTGCTTAAATTGACGGTTATCACTTATACAACAAAAATCAATAATGCTCTGTAACATTTTAAGACCTCTAAACGTTAGAAAATCGATCCTAATACTAACTAATTTAATATTCACTAATTAATTTTTACAAGAATATGTAAATAAACCGGTAAAGGTAATAACTAAGTAATGCTACATAATAATAACTTCCACTATTATGTTTGAATAACGAGAGAGTACAATAGAATTACTGGATCTAACTTCCTTGATTTTTTATTTTAGACAAAAGGTAAAATTACAAACCAAATAGGCAACCAAAGATCAAAGAGGCAAACTCGGCAGTATTTTTTGCTTTGCAATAACTTTTGAAAATAGAAGCAAATAAATCGCATTAAAACTTTCCTGTTGAAATCAATATTATTTTTTTTTAAATTGGTACTTGCTCTATAATAAAAGGGTAGTAACTGATATGTTAAGTTCGACTACGCACACCCTTATACCTTACTCCCCACGCCCCTATATTATTTATTTTCTTGTATGTATCAATAACAGTTAAATATGCAATTGGTTTTATAAAATAATAAGTTTATTATACATTATTTTTGTTACTAGTATCACCACTTCTTGTATATTATTTATTATCACTAAATTGCTGAAGACAATTTAAAAAAAATGTAACTGGAAGCTCAAAAAGAACGGATTTATGTTCAATTAACTCGATAATTTTCAAATATTAAATAAATTATTATATAATATTCATTACGACAGTTAACACAAAAAAATATAAATCATTATACATAATATATGAATCGATGTAGGTAAAAAGGCAATATTATAAAACAAACAAGTTAATGAAAGAACATACAATAAAATAATCATTAATCACAACCAACGCGACCCTCATCATCGGTTCGCTCATAAAAAAAAGTCCTGTAAAATAATAACACCGAAGCGTATGATGAAATGTAATTTCAGAAAAGAATTAATTTTTGAAAATGCAATTTAATTATTTTCAAGTCAACATTTTATGTTTCATTGAATTTACTTTTCAGATTTGATTGCTACAATGAACAAACACAACCTTTTAATCTGTACAACTGTTCGTTATTAACCACAAAACCTCATTAAACGTCAATAAAATAAAAACAAATTTCATAAAGTTTTTCAAATTGGTACTTGAATACTCGACCTATTAATTTAAACTTAACATGCTAAATATTTAAGCATGTACAGATTCAAAAATTACAGAAGTTGCTGCTAAAGCAACTGTAGCATATGTGGATTCCAAAAATTCAAACAATAATAAACAGTAAGTACTAACTATAAAACATATTTGAGCCCACCAAATTTTTGCAATTGGATAATTGGTAATAAGTACTTTCTATTAATGAATTGAGCTGATCAGAAAACTGATTTTTCTCAAAGAAAAACCTCCAATTACGTAAGCACGGTTTTATCTCAAATTTTAGCAGCTATTTTTACATAACTTTAAAATAAAATTTAGAATGCAAAGTTAGTTGGTTGAAACTATGACAAGTTAAAAATTGAAATTATTTTATATATTTTTTTATATTATGCATTTAAATTAAATTCTCAAAAAATGCAACCAAAAGTTAAATTAGTTAAAGTTACGTACTATAACTAACAAAAAGTTAAATTTCCAACAGTTATTTACCTTCACATACAATAATAGCAGTTGATGGATATTTTAATAGAGGTTCAAGTTAAATCACCTTTTCCCCAGTACGTACGGATATGCTATAATTATATCAAATTTAAGCAAGAAAGTTCTTGAAGTTTGATATAAATTAATTTGATAGTCCTATAACTATTTAACTTATACATGTAATCGATATATCCATTTATTTAATTTAACTGAAACCCTATTTTAAATATTAATTTTGGGCAAAATTGCCAAAATATGCTCTCCACTGTGGATACAGTAGAAATCAGCTTTATAAATTGAAAAGTGACTTTGAGACCAAAGTGGGAGAAATTGTTATCACATTTTACCACAATTTATACCGGGTGATCGGCCGCCGAACATAGGAAATTAATTTCTTCCCATCAAAACGGATAAGAATGAAGGGTATCAATTTAAGGAGATTTTTATTCCGCATCTTAAAATAGTGCATTTAAAAAATTTTAGTTGCCTTGTTTGAATTTTATTGCAATTCTTTTTGCTTAAAAACCAATAATTTCCAATAAGTTAAGAATAACTTGTGTTTGCGTTCATTGTTAAGCACATTTATTGTAATATGTCAAAGTAACTTGATGGAAATTATTAGTTTTCAAACAAAACTAATTGCAATAAAATTCAAACGAAGCAATCAGTATCTTTAGAAGCGGATTAAAAATCTCTTCAAATTGATACCATTTTCATTTTCAATAATATCTGATCTTTTAGTTTATTATTAAATACCTATTCCTGAATTAATTATAACTATTACGATCAACTATTTGTATTTCTAAAATTTAGATTCCCTAAGAACAAAAATTTCATTTTGAATTTCAATTATTATTATTTATAATCATTATGATTTGCAATAAAGTAATAGTTATACAGAACAACAATGTTGTAATGGTGTGCATTACGTAGAAAGAATGATTTTTAAGCATTCTCCGAAAACAGAATTCTATAATCTGGACAACACTACAGAAAATGTTATTACTACATTACATGGGCATAATTTAATTTTTTTAATCCGGATTGTTGCAGTTGAAATAGCCTTATTATTAAAGCAAAGCACAAACGGTCTAAACCCGTATACCAATGCTAAAAAATTTTGAAGGATATCTTATACATCTTAACATTTAAACTTACCCAATTTTAAAAAACCTGTTTAATAAATATTGCAACCTCATTTACTATAAAAATGTTAAAATTATTTTCATTCATTTTCGTATAATTCCGGGTAATTAATCAACTCGGAATTTTACATTATTAATTAATGAAAACATTAATTAGATGTAAGTGGGTTGAAACTTGAAACAAGCTTGTTTGATATAAACGTTTGATTGAAGCGAAAGATCAAAAACTGAAAATTGTTGATGCAATATAAGCACCCTTATTTTAAGAGAAACACAGTATCAATTGGAGAAAATTAAACATTTGCCTCAAAAAGAATGCGCAATAGGAAAATGTATGGATGTAAAAATACTATTGGTAAAATCCGTAATTATTTGGAAAATATTTGACTGTTAGGCCGGGTTGTACCAACCTCGTTCAAAGCTCGTTCAAGGTGAACTGCAGTTCAGGGCAAAAATTGCGTTGTACCAACCTCGGTTCAGCTTGAAGTGCAGTTCAAATCGACGTTCAGCTGAACCAGGGACCAGCGGTCGTTCAAGAAAGTTGAACTCGGTTCAAGCAATGAGAAGCATGCGCAAATGCCATTGCTACGAAACGGTGATCTAAAAACTTTGTTTAAAGTTTGTGACAATTGGGTTTTGAAATTTCATTCATTATCAATAATTATGTCATTATGAGATAATTTAAACGAATTAACGCATGACGAAGATTTTGTGGAATTAATTAGATTAGTGGTATTTCCTAGACAACCTCAAAGATTTCGAATGAGGACGCAAAATTTTTTAAAATTGAATGACGAAGGTTTCTCGTCTGCATATTTTTTTTAGTTCTCTTTTTTAAAATCTCAAATTTATTCTTCAACACTACTGGGTCTCGTGAACCATCGACAACAGCAATGTTGAATTCATTTGCAAGCCTCTGCCAAGCTTGCACTTTATTGTCGATATGAGCTTTATGATTTCCCGCCAGTGTGACTAATAACTGCACTTCCCTGGCAGAAAAATTTAGAGCCCTTACCACAGTCTTATCGGTCTCGGTCTTAGCAGTCTTACCCATTTTATTGATATGTGTAAAATAACGCGACTACAAATAATAACATACAAGTCAAAATTAAGTATATTATATTTATTTATAATAATTATAAAACTAAACTTACAACACTTCAATTTAAAATTTTTGAATTACTTCTTGATAATAATAACACAATTCTTCTTCAAGTACCTTGTCCGCTTTAGACGTTGGCGTCTGTTGGCGTCGTTGGTGAAATAACACTTGATATAATGCATTTTAGAAGTATTGGCACAAAAGCAGGAGTACCACTACACCTGAATGTCGTTTAAACTCCGTTCAACTGAACGCCATCTGAACCGCTATTGTACAACCCAAAATACTTTGAACCTAGTTCAGGATTGAACTGCAGTTTGAACGAGGTTGGTACAACCCAGCCTTAATGTTAATTCTCGTTGAAAAACAAGAAGGGATCCTCATAGGGTTGTTATCACGATTAGAAGTTTGCATAATACACAATATTCACTGTTTGCTTCAAAGTTATTTTGGACATAATAGCTTGGCGTTTAAGCGCAGAATATTCCTTCTACGAAAAAGGAATCATCCATATGCACTCCCAGAAACTTCGTTCAGCACTAGTCTGTTGCAGTTCAGACAGTCATTTACGCGTTCCAAGATTTTTTATACCATTCGGTGTAGTTCAACAATGCTTCTATTATGTACGAGCATTCATACTGGTATCGTCTGCGTACATTAGAATTTTGCAACGTTCCTTAAGAAACTGAGGAAGATCATTTATGTAACACAAAAATAGCAAAGGACCTTGAATCACTCCAAGTGCTGACACTGTTTCTGAGGATTCAGATGTTCATTATGTAAAGTCGATTTATTTGCACCCAAGTGCAATTAGAAAGAGAACAGAGGCGGGAGAACATAACTATCTCGATTGATAAGATTTTCATTTTTATCAGTCAGAATGGGAAACAGGAATTAAAGAAACAGCGAATTTACCATGTTAGTCCTGTGCTCCCAAAGGTAGACCAGCCGTTTATTATTTTTTAATGTTTCATTTCAATATTCGCAAACCAAGAATTAATAATTTTTGTTGATCATAATATCCATAACATTTAATTTTCAATAAGCAACATTCCAACACATGCAATTTCACTGCAATATTATTGGTAGTGCCTTAAAATATAGGATCTTAAACTTGTTATTTTATTTGTAAAAAGATATAATTCCGTAAAATACGATGAAGAAAAATCTTGTGTAATCTAATATAACGGAACAGAAAACTAACAATACAGATGCATGTCGATTCAATTGGATACAAAATAAATAAATTAAACTGTATAAAGCAAACAAACACACGTTGAAGAGTATCCAATAAAAGAATAAAATCCAAAATTAGGAACGTTAGTAGATTCTCACTATTTACTTATTAATAAAGAAAACGAGAAATAAACACTAAATCATAGTGTTCACACATTGGTAATAAACACTTTTGCAATTTAATTTAAACCACAATTTTCCAAAGCCCTCTAACAGTTTCCGTCATATTCATAATATATATTTTACACACATGGAAGATGTTTGCCCTATATTCTTTCAAAGCCTATTTATTATTAAAGACGACCAACGTTGTGTAGTCTAACAACGCACGTAAAGCATTTGTAGTTTTATTTTTTATATAAGAACAAACATTCATGTCCTTGCTGTAAATGTTTAATAAAAAATGTTTTTTATTAATAAATTTTTATCCAGCAATATCATATTTTATTTATTCTCCTATTTTATTTTGACAAATAAAATTTAATAGCATAACATAGCATACTTACAGTTCTTGTTCAAAATCTTGTAAAGGCATTTCAAAATTATAATTATTCTGCCCTTGCGATGGCTGGGCGTTTGAGTTCCAATAATCTTGCTGTTCGGTATATCCAGACATTATCTGAAAGATAAACCTGCACGTTTTTAAATTTTTTAAAAAGAAATGTTTATCTAAATATTTAAATTTGTTAACATGGCGTAAAATCTTTTAAATGGATTCCTCGTTTCAATTTCCTACTGAATATGTTAAAACGTAGTACATATAACTTTTTGATAAGGGTGACATTTTGTACAAAATGTCTCTTAATATTTCTCACCTAATGTTCTAAATTTAAATTTAATGTTGTTTAAATTTTTTTAATAATATCATAATTAGTATGAAATTGTAAAATGAAAGCAAAATTTAATTTTTATAAATGAATACCACAAACAATATTACCCTTTTTTCAAATTCTCTTTGTTAAGCAATATAAAGTCAGGCATTTACAAAATCTGTTAACATTTTGTAACAACAATTTTACCTTTGTAGCAAATTTCAAGTTTTTACGCTTGTTTGCTTGTTTATAACTGCCATTTTATTTGTTTTATATTATTACCTTATTCAAGTCAAACATTTAAACCAATTTGAGCAAAGGGGCTCCCTTGTTTAACATCCACCGAAAGATAGCGATAATAAAGAAACACATTCCTGATTTAACAAACAGGAATCTCATTAATCCACTTATGGCTATCAGTATTTGTCCGTATTTTTCGTTATAGTTTCATTTAAAAAACTGCTTCATAATCTACGGGTGGTCCAATACACAGATTGATAAATCAATAAAAATAAAAAAGAGGAAGAGAGAAAATTTAAAATAAATTGAAATAAAAGAAAACTGTAAGTGGTATCATAAATAAAAGATAATTTTCTATTTTCTCAAGTTCCTATTGAGTTTGCCCACAAAAAGGCATCTGTGGATGCCGCGTTCTGACACAAGCAAAGTTATGATTATTACCAGGCCATTCAATCAATTCAGTTAATTATAGGTACATAAAAATTAGCATGATCTTGTAAAAGAATTTTTTTTTAAATTTCACTTTAAAATATTTATATTACTAATGTTTTATTAATGCTGAAAACCTTCTCAAAGGAAAATTAAATAACACTTTCTTCTCTTTGTACAATTAAAACCAGATTCGGTTTCATTGTTTAAGAACAAAATATCCACGAAAATGTAAAAGAGTCTCGAAGAGATAAAATGTATAGGACTTTTTTTTTAATGTAAACAGAATAACAAATTACTTAGTTACGGCCACCTTTGTACTGAAAATAAATGTACTTTTGATCTTGCGACACCCTTCATATATCAAAATTATTTTTACATTTTGCTCCCATTAAGAGTTTGTATATCTTGTCAAAGTTTTTGTCGGAAAATTGATGTAGCGTTAAAAATTATAAAAATAAATTATACAATCAAAACTACAACAATAATAATCAATTACACTACATATAGTAGGAATTGTATTAATTATAGGGTATTAACTGCGATTAATAAACGAGTTGTTTATATAAGAGTTAAATAACATTTCTGAATAATAATTAAAAAAATCAAAGAATAAAATTTTAAAAAATTATGTAAATGTTAAAACTAAAAAATCAATAGATACTTAATGATAATTTGAAAAATGTATTAGGTTCCTTTGTCCAATTCTCAACCAATAGTAAATTAATATTAATAATATTAAGTATAAGTTTTCGTACATTTAACAATAATTAATTTACTAGTACTATTTTTGGGTTAGTGGACCAAATAATAATTAAATTATGTATATCTTCAATTATGTATTACTCCTGACTATTATTTAGTCCACTATCATAAACACGAAAATTTTCTATATAGAGTACCGAATGCCATCTAACGGTGGATAGTCGAGAAAATTGGAAATTTGAAGTAAATATCTATACACATGATAAATCAGATAACTCAAATTATAAACGTAATCCATGCTTACGTTTACAAATCAGCAGTCAATTTTATATTTACAGATTTGATACAGAAAAATTCACAAAATTAAAAAAAAATTATACAAGTAAGTGACTAGCCATACGAGATAAAAAATATTTGAAAATTAAAAATTATTATTTACCAAAATTTTAAGGTAGAATGATTTTTATAAAATTCATACACTTGATTTTACGTACGCGCACAGATGTCACTACATGCTTAATTTCAAGTTTTAAAAAATGAAACGTCGACAAGTTTTCATAATCTCTTTTTATTATCCCATTTTGTTAAATTAAAAAATTTATTTTATTTTTCTAAGAACTTTTCATACTAAATATTAATTTAAAAAAAAAGGTAGTATCTCTCAAAGCCAATTATAAGTCCAACGCATAAAATATTAACCACAAACTTACCTATTCTAAAGAAATCACGAAGTTGAGAAAATAGCATAAGTTTTATTGTTCCAAAATGTTTGATGAATTTATTCTACAAAAATAGCAAAGGTCTGATGTTAAGGCCCCTTCAGACGATCAATATTATTGTCAATATATTGTCAATATATTGATATTGTCAATATTATTGAACGTGTGAGGGTCAATAAATATTTATCGTCTGAGTCAAATGCACTGTGTCAATATTGATTGACAGTATCGACAATATTTTATTGACAATATATATTGATCGCCTGAACGGCCCTTTAGAGAGCTATCCATATTCTTTGCATATTGATCACAAATTTATTTGTGTAAATTTATTTTCAAAAACACACAGGTGGGTGGAAATCCAGAGGTGAGAAGCGGAGAGCAAAACATCCTCAAGGATTTACAAGGAAGGACAAAGACTTCATCGAGTACTTGACTACAGATGCTCTTCTTTTATCAAAGAACGAAATCAAAATAATAGATTATTTGCCTCACTGGCAAGTAGTTTGGTGTAACGGCACCTTAGTTTGCGAACAGAGTGAACGCTGGTTTCCGATCAGGTTTACCCGCTTCGATATTTGCATTGCAATAATATATGTCCTGTTACCAGCTTTGTTTGTCTTCGGTTACATTAATTAACATTTGAAGGAGATGAGCAGGTAAGACGGCGCCTCCACTCTGGAAGCAGCCCTCTTAGATCGAAGAGCAGGGTCGGTGCCACCTGCTCTTGCGCTCCTCTGCAAATTTCAAATATGTTGCCCCAAATCACAAATTTGCAATGAAACAGTTAGAAATTATCGTTTGGCCATAATGCACATTGTACATCATATTCTATTCATTTTGCGCCCCTGGGCGTCGCATCCTTTACCTGGTGTACTGCTTGACACAGTCCACGGATTTCCCTGAATTTAAGGTCATGTTTGACAAAGTAAAGCAAAATTTTGATAGTTTCTCATAATCACGTAACATAGTAGCTCGACATCTGGCATCAAACTTCTCCCATGTATCATAGTTGAGTCTGCGGTCTTCGCACTTCTTATCTTCTTTCATCATCATCATTATTATAAAAGAATAAACTGACTGACTGATATATCAACGCACAGCCCAAACTACTGGGTCCATAGACATGAAATTTTGCACAGAGGTTCCTGTTATCACGTAGGCGAGCACTAAGAAAATTTATTTATGAAAATCCTATCCCAAAGGGATTTATCACCTATTATCTAATTAGTGGTGACGCGCGCGAATAGATTAACGAGATTCCAACTGTCAAAGTCCTAAACCGGTGGGTCTACTGTCTAAAGACATGGAAGTTTCTTTAGAAAAAAAGATATACATAATCTTCTATTTTCTATATAAATCTATCTTTTATTCTGACTGACTGACTGATTATATCAACATACAGCCGCCCAAACTACTGGGTCTAGAGACTCAAAATTTTGCACAGAGGTGCCTGTTATAACATAGGTGAGTACTAAGAAAGGAATTTTTGAAGTTCAATCCATAAAGGGACGAAGAGGGGGTTCAAATTTTGATATATCGATCCCCATACAAAAATTGTACTGACACCGCCCCGCCCTCCAAACTAGTAAAGAACGTCGCGTCGTATGCAAAGAAATATTATAAAAAAAAACAATCTAAGCTTTTTTATTTTTTTTTCACCTCTAATTACTGACTTGAAATTTTGAGTATCTTCTTCTGCAATATTAACCTTGGTTTTAGGTTTAATTTGTATATGTATGTCAATTTGTAAGGTATTTATGACTATGCTAAGCCTATACAGTCTGCAAAATATGATTATTATTTTTATAACTGAATTCCGCGCGGACAAATGTAGCAATTCAAATGCTATTATTTATATTTTGGCGGAAATCTATGCATCACTGCATCTATGCAGAAAGTGTATCGCAAATTGCTCTAATTTGGGCCACTTGCCCCGCTGATCTACGAATGGAATGGTAGACAGGCCAGCTAAGGGATTACACCCCCGTCCAGTGCCAGAGCATGGGTCGCGCGGACGCGGTTCGTAGGTTCTTCCGTTGGCTCAGGCGATCAATTGACAACTAACTAAGAAAAAAAAACCTTTCGGGCGCCAGTCCTCTAAATAAAATACGGAAGTAAATAAGAGTTGATTTTATTTAAGAAAACAAAGTTTAGGTAAAGATGGGGTTGACAATATTTGATTCCAAAACTCCAATAGGAGACACAAAACATATAACAAAGCAAGTGAAATCCAAGATACCCTGAGGGGATACCTTGGGACAATCAAATCAAAAAAATAAAAAACAGATGAGTTGCCATATGAAGACAACTCACAAAAATAATCCGCGCATCCAGGAGATTGCCCAACGCAGACATAAAACGTTGGTAAAATTGACTGCAATTAACACATTCGCAAGAGATATCATCAAGTAAAATTAAATACAGCAATTGCTTTCTAACTTACCCTTCCACCTCAATCCGTCCGATTCAACATCTCAATTCTTTTGGAACCTCTGGAATATTAATGGTTCATCGTTTAAACTGAGTTTCGGGTGTAAAGCTAAAAATAACAAAAACTGCACAATTAAACAAGAATCAATTCACCTGCGAACGGTATAGCATCTTAATGACGATGTAAATAATTAAGACAAGCAAATCTCTTAAATGCGCTTCCAAAAAAAAACTAATTAATGGTTTTCCAGCCATCCTACGTCGTTGGTGCTGTCCTAACCACTAGAGATGGAATAGTGGTATAGGCTCACGCTACCGCTGCGACAAAAATCCCACAATGTTGGAATGGAGCTCGCACGTCTTCCCAAAAAGTATGGATAAATCGTCAAAGGAGACGGCCAAAGTGACAAACTTATCACACAACTTCTTAATCAAAAACGCAAAACTGCGGTGAAGCTGGGGATAAACGAATGTTGATCAGTCCTGCCCTCTCCATTGATCTCATACGGGAATGGTGAACCCAAAAACGAAATTCCAACATCGTTAAAAATGGCTGCCACAGATGGTTCGACACAGGAATCAAGGTTATCACAGGTGGAAACAAGATAACCAAACTGCTGGCCCATATCCATACAAATAACCATATGGTTGGTGGATAAAAACAGCCAGATGGACAATCGGGCTACTGATCACCATGTGCACCCGCTCAGAAAACCATAATTATGATTGGAAACCAAAAATTGACGTCACAAAAAATTGATGTGGTAGTACGAAAAAAGCTAAAATTTATCAAAGTCAAACTTCCGCTCATGATAGAAAATAATGCAATCTTACCCACAAATGTAGCACAGAAGGTAAAATAAAAAAAAAATTTTTTTATCTTTAGTTAGTTGTACACTTTCTTGGCGACCAACGTGTGGGGCCCGACTTTCTTGGCGCCCAACGTGTGGGGCCCGACTTTCTTGGAGACCAACGTTTAAGGCGCGACTTTCTTGATGCACAACGTTTGGGGTACGAGTTTCTTGGAACGTATGGGGCCGATTTTTTTTTCTGATAGGTCCTATGGGCTCTACTTTCTTAGATAACAACTTAGTCAGGGACTCAGGCGATTCAACGCTCTATTTAACATCTGCAACTAACTAAATTTTCTTTTCTCGACATATTTGATTCCGATTTCAATTTGAGACATTAGATCTGGTTTTGGGTTTGGTGTGAGTGTGGATCGAAGTATTTTGGTGAGGTTATTCGGGTTACCCTCCGGTGAACCTTGAGTTTTCAGGTGGTTTGTGGATGATGGAGTTTTCCTATCTGCAGATCGAGTGCCAGCTTTCACCGACCACTTCGTGTGATGTTGTTTCCACACGCAAGTGTTTTTTCTAATTAATTTTTTTTGTAGCTGTGTTTGGCGCCTCCGGCCCTGGACTGCTGTACAGTCCAGCGTGCATTGCTGAACCAGCTATGGCTTTGGATGATGTTTCCCATAGCGATTACCAATTGGTCAATTGCAGGAACTGGCATTCCTTTTGGATGACATGTTGAGCAAGCGTTTTATACGGTTTTGGAGCTACGTTTCGTGCTCATACTTGCTCAGCAGACTTTTTTTATTCGCCATTTTCGCCTCTGGTCAGTTCATAATGTGATTTGCTTACCACTTGTGACAGAACCGAGAAAATGTGCACCTGATCCGGATATCCGAACCGATACAAGCTCTGCATTTATACTGATCTGATTCATTGTGGTCTCATAGGGAGGTTGGAAGGGTTGTTTAGTGTTGTCTCTTGTCATACCATTAACATCTGGGTAAACAGTATTTTCGTAGAGGTACTGTAGCTACTGTTCTGATCGATTTCCATCTTTATTCAGAAACATAGGACATCTACAGGTTTATGTTGCAGGAAGTTTCATATTTGGCATTGGAATTTCTCAATGTCGACACTATCGCGAACTTAACTGGATTGGTGTGGGTGTAGATGAGTACAGTTGCGCTGGTGTTTACCAGTACTGTCAGTATTGCATCCAGTAATCTATTTTGGGTTCACGATTTTGCCGTGAGAATGAACTTTGTTGGATTGGAACCGAATGCAAGGGTATGAAATTTTCATGTTTGTCTTGTTGGGACACTGTTGTTTTTCTTTCGCAATTTTCTGTTTGGCTTATGGACCGTTTCGGACCATAACACATTGACCCCCTACCCCTTCGTCTATAGTTCATTTTGAAGAACGAGAAGTTTGGTATGGCGATGGTAACAATGTGTCAGCTAGGGACTTTGTCATTGGGAACGATAAGACCTCACTTTTGTTTTTTTGTTTGGTATCACTTTGCTCAAAACTGATTGCAGTTTTTCGTTTGCGAGGGGGGTGTGTAGCATTTCAAATGCTATTATTTATATTTTGGCGGAAATCTATGCATCACCCTGTGTGCGTTTCAAACACGCGCACGCGTTTTGAATTTCGAAAATTTATCAAATGTTCATTCTTCGCTTATCTTTATGAAAAGTGCAAGTTTCATTTTACGTTTGTGCAATTTTATGTTTTTAAAAGCCACAAATTGTTAGTTTATTGAAGTGATCTTTTTTTATTTTACCTTCTGTGCTACATTTGTGGCTTTTTCGTACTACCACGTCAATTTTATGTGACGTTCATTCTTTGGTTTCCAATTTTAATTATGGTTTTTCTGAGCGGTTAATATATGGTGTGCATCAGTAGCTGATTGTCCATCTGGCTATTTTATCCACCAACCATATGGTTATTTGTATGGATATGGGCCAGCAGTTTGGTTATCTTGTTTCCACCTGTGATAACCTTGATTCCTGTGTCGAACCATCTGTGGCGGCCATTTTTAACGATGTTGGGATTTCGTTTTTTGGTTCACCATTCCCGTATGAGATCAATGGAGAGGGCAGGACTGATCAACATTCAATTATCCCCAGCTTCACCGCAGTTTTGCGTCCTTGATTAAGAAGTGGTGTGATAAGTTTGTCACTTTGGCCGTCTCCTTTGACTATCTATCCGTACTTTTTGGGAAGACGTGCGAGCTCCATTCCAACATTGTGGGATTCTTGTCGCAGCGGTAGCGTGAGCCTATACCACTATTCCATCTCTAGTGGTTAGGACAGCACCAACGACGTAGGATGGCTGGAAAACCATTAATTAGTTTTTTTTGTGGAACCGCATTTAGGAGATTTGCTTGCCTAAATTATTTACATCGACATTAAGATGCTATACCGTTCGCAGGTGAATTGATTCTTGTTTAATTGTGCAGTTTTTGTTATTTTTAGCTTTACACCTGAAACTCAGTTTAAACGATGAATCATTAATATTCCAGAGGTTCCAAAAGAATTGAGATGTTGAATCGGACGGATTGAGGTGGAAGGGTAAGTTAGAAAGCAATTGCTGTATTTAATTTTACTTGATGATATCTCTTGCGAATGTGTTATTTGCAGTCAATTTTACCAACGTTTTATGTCTGCGTTGGGCAATCTCCTGGATGCGCGGATTATTTTTGTGAGTTGTCTTCATATGGCAACTCATCTGTATTTTATTTTTTTGATTTGATTGTCCCAAGGTATCCCCTCAGGGTATCTTGGATTTCACTTGCTTTGTTATGTGTTTTGTGTCTCCTATTGTAGTTTTGGAATCAGATATTGTCAACCCCATCTTTATCTATACTTTGTTCTTTAAATAAAATCAACTCTTATTTACTTCCGTATTTTATTTAGAGGACTGGCGCCCGAAAGGTTTTTTTTTTCTTAGTTAGTTGCCAATTGATCGCCTGAGCCAACGGAAGAACCTACGAACCGCGTCCGCGCGACCCATGCTCTGGCACTGGACGGGGGTGTAATCCCTTAGCTGGCCTGTCTACCATTCCATTCGTAGATCAGCGGGGCAAGTGGCCCAAATTAGAGCAATTTGCGTAGCACAAAGTCGCGGGCATCAGCTAGTATCATATAATATCATAATGGCTGGGCCTCCCACGGATCTTTTGTAATTTCTTGCATAGAAGCAATCGCGATTTTTTTTTAATGGATCAGGTAGTAAGAACTTTTTGCTGACTATGGGTTTTGCTGACTACGTTTTGTGATGGTGGCCTCAGCAGTTTACCAAACAAATGCCACCCTTTATACCTTGTCTTCCTTGGTAGACCAAAATAGTTGGCTAACGAAAACAGCGATTTGGAGCAGCGGTTAATTTTATAAAAGTATTGATACTGATTTTTATCTCACAGCAAACAGAACCTTAAATTTTTAAACAGAACTGTCTTTCAATATTTCGGGGGTTTAAAAATTTAAGAAAGGCTGTTGCGATCTACTCGTGCGGTCCCTGTTTCAAATATGTCGCTGTAAATCACAAAGTTGCGATGAAAAAATTAAAAATTGTAGACCATATTCTGAAGCCTCCTGACATTTTGGGCCTCTATACGTCGCTTACCTGGCTTACCGCTTAGTACCAACCCTATCGAGGGGTGTAATGTCCGAATCTTGCAGAATCCAAATTTATTTGTGCCGTGGTTCGGATTCCACGCTAAGTAATTAATTCGTAACAAATGTAAGATTATTTGTTCGGTTATTCTTTATTTCGGTCAATCTCAAAGGATTCCCTATTTGCAATTTCCTTTCAGCGGAAGAATACATTTTAGACGAGTTGACATTATCTGACCAAAGGAGAAAATTGTAGAGGGCGCACGATTAACATCGCCCACAACTTCTGCAAGGGGAGGTTTGTGAATAATAATAATCCGTTGGTCTGCCTGGTTTGGATCACCTTCATTTGCGATGAGATTGAAGTTTGTTGACGAAATGTAATTCTCGTTCTCCCAGAACTTATGGTCTGCTTAAAATTCACGAATGTGTTCTACGTCTACCACCTGTTATCTGCTGTATTGAGTCGCATTTAATCCCCATGGCAAAAGTAAAAATTCTCTTCTGAATAAGGTCATACCAGAGTTCCCCTTGAATATCAAGAACTCTTAAGAAGGCATGGACAAGATTTTAAAATCTAATTTTACATTTTAGTTCCCTGTTGTATCAATATCTCAAAAAGGAGCAGTTTTATCATCACTTAGAAATAATTGGGACTTAATTTCCCCCTTCACCACCACAACCTGCAACATATTTTTGGATTTACTGACGTTGCTTTCTACAACATTTACTTTGGTTTTACCGTCGAGATTTATGACCAGCGAGTGAGATCTAGCGATGTGTGTAAGTAGCCCTGTATTTACTAATTGCGTGATCAATGACCTCATGTGCAATTTCTTTGTGATATGAACTTCGAGTTACCATTTTTAATGGCGTTAATAACATCTTGGCATCGATTCTGCCACTAAAATCCAATAGGTTATTGGATTTTATCTAGCTACCGGTCAAATGACAATACAATGTATAATTGTTTCCATGTTTACCCATTTATTATTTATATTTAACCGTTTCTTGGGATTTTGGAATATAATTAGAACAACAGAAGTCGCTAACCGGCCGACGTTTCGGTATTGTATTATACCATAATCATGGCACTAAAACAATAGTACAAGTCAATAACAAAATTAATTCATTGTCCACCAACCCCGCAATTAAAGAAAAAAAGCAAGAAAATAATTATTAAATATGGACGCAATAACTGAAATTAATTAAAATATAACCTTTAATATTTGTATTTTTCGTAATATTCGTAATTTATTAAAAATAAAACATATTATTATGTTATTTATATTCTTAACAGTTATGATCCTTACTATGTTTTCCCACGAGATGGAATCTAACGAGGCCATTCCATTTTTAGTTATCCAAGTCTGCAATAATCTCGATGGCTCATTGTTTTCCTCTACAAGCAGACTTATCAACTTCAATTCGGCACATTCGTTGATCCAAAAGATAAAAAAGAATACTGCACTGAAGCATATAATCCTCACTTATATTAGCCACCAATTTATAGGTGTGAGATTGTACGACCTGAGGACTCAACTGTTGAAATATGATTAGGTACCCAAGAAAATTGATCGACCTATTATTGCTTGAAAATACTGAGGCTCTCGCTGGTAGTTGATAATACGCGCGTATAAAGACGATATACATATTATGGTGAGAGGTAGAATATTAGATCTTGAAACAATTCGAAGATTTGATAGATAAACTACGTTTGGCGTTCCAAATCAGTTTAATTTAAATACATTTTTTTCACAAGTCAACCTAAATTCTCCGGCAAACGTCAACAAATCGCTCAAATATTGAAGCAAAGATTTATGTTGTGCTTCCATCAAGACCAATTACGCCAATGAAATTTTCTCAAATTAAAAAAATACCACAAACTTTCCGAAAAAATAAAGTAACTCATTTTTAAAGTAATTTTATTACATAAAATGATATTTATTATACAATAAAATACAATTATTTTACATTTTGTATTTATTTTTGAGTAGATTGCAACTAAATTGTATCACATAAATATTAAAACTAACTATTATTTAATTAAAGCAAATTATGGCAATATATTTATTAAATGATTAAAACTTATGAATACCGTCCATTTCTATTGCTCATTTTTCCAAATTATATTCGTATTATTCAAAAATTTATAATTTCAGAACGAGGAGCAAAATTAAGATAAAAGGCATATCTCTAAAATTATCTCTCAAAGAGAATTTTATAGCTGACTATCTGCCAATTTAGAAGATATTTTTTTAAAGAAATTTAAAGTGAAACTTAAACTAATAAGTTAATTTAGTTATTTGGACGTTGGGAATCTTGTTAATCCATTCATGGGCGTCATCCCTAGTCATTTTTCTCCGGAAAATAAAAAAAGCATTAGATCAATCAACTAATTTTCGCTGTTTCATTTAAAAAAATTACCTAAATGGGTGGGTGGTCACATTTGATTTAGCATATTTGATATTGCCAAAGTGTTATTCAGAAGTAACAATACTTGAAAATAATAAACAATAAAATGTACATTGCTAATAAATATCCAAAGCTGTGATGTGTTGCCAAATTTTAACATCGGCCCCGGATCCGAATTACAAGCAAAACGGCGCGGCATGGAAGGACTATCGCCACTACCACAATTGTATCAACTAATTTCGTTGCTGATTGGCATCCACGCAACTTCATTGGTTGTTAACCCAAACAGTAATTAATAATAGAATGAGATCGCTTTTTAAAACTTATTAAAATAATTTTAAATAAAAAAGGCAGTGTTCAAGCTTCAAAATAATATAAGTAATTATCGCAGTTGAGTAGGCAGTAGCTATTATTATAAGAGCGAACTTGATGATTATCCTGATTATAATAGATGTTTGATTACCATCATTTTCGTTGATGTTCGAAATAATTTTTTTTAAGAGTTAATATTATTAGAAATTAGATAAAGGAAATCATTTGTTTGATTTTCGCAGTAGAATTGACTGGACAGGATGTCCTTAAAATTTGCTCTTTAGATTTGATATTATTGCCAAACACTCGCAGGTAGATAATCCTCAATGATTAGTATCGTCAATAACCAAACTAAGCAACTTTTAATAAAATTAGCAAAGCAAAACTGTTTTTGTCTTGTTGGATTTATATAATGCCATGCTGACATGTAGTTTATGCATTGACAATGCAAATAAAACTCCTCAATAGTATCTACTCTGTGCATGTCCAAGGTCCGAATTACTAGTCAGAAACTATTGATATTTACAAATTTATGTATTTTTTATGTTTTTTATTGTGTGCTGTTAAATCAGAAGATGTTGTAAATCTACGATCACAAATTTGACAATGATAGGGTTTTTCTCCTGTGTGGATTCTTGTATGCACTTTAAGAGAAGACGATTGAGTGAACTTTTTACCACAAACAAAGCACACATACGGTTTTTCCCCTGTATGTGTTCTCATATGTTTTTCTAAATACTGATGTCTAGTGAACTGACGATCGCAAATGGTGCAAGTTGATAAATTTTCACCAGTATGGGTTCGTGTATGTTCGTGCAAATACGCTGCTGTTGTAAACTTTTTATCGCAAGTAACACACGAGAATTTTTCGCCAGTGTGCTTCATCATGTGCGTTTGTAATTCAGAAGCATAATTGCACACTTTATCACACATTGTGCACTTATAGGGTTGCTTACCTGTATGCTCTCGCATATGAACTGTTAATTGAGATGAATGTGTAAACTTGGCATCACACATCTTACAACTCACCTTTTCACCAGTATGTTTGCGCATGTGTACATTCAGATGAGATGACTGAGTAAACGTTTTGTCACAAACTGAGCACGAGTAAGGTCTTTCTCCTGTATGTGTTTTTATGTGCGAATTTAAAATGTATGTGCTTGCAAACTTTTTGCCACACGTTACACAACAGAATGGCTTCTCTCCAGTGTGCGTTCTCATATGTACTTTTAAATCGGCCGCAGTTAGACACCGCCTATCACAGCAAGTACAAGCGTACGGTTTTTCCCCGGTATGAGATTTCATATGCATAGTCAGTTCACCTTTTATCGTAAATCGTTTATTACAAACGGCACATTGAAAAGGTTTTTCTCCAGTATGTCTACGAATGTGTTCACGTAAATGAGAAGAGTGGTAAAACCTTTTTTCACAATATTTGCATTCGAACGGTTTTTCCCCCGTATGTGTTCTCATGTGAATACGTAAATTGGCGTTTTTTCTATAATTCTTAGCACAAATTGTACACGTAAATGGTTTGGCTTCAACTCCATTTGATTGCATTGATGATGGAGTTGGTGGGCGTACTTGAATACCGGTGGTGCGTTTAATAACTTGTCTCGGTGGTTTAAATTCTATTGTCTGCTGTTCTCCATTGTGCATTTCTGGCATCTGAATATTTTGTTGGTCATGTTTAGCATAAATTTGTTGGTGTTGTTGTTGTTGTTGTTGTTGCTGATGTTGTTCAACTTTTACAAAATTTTGTTGTGTTTGTTGATGATAATGATGGGACTCAACTTGCGTTTGTGTACTCATATAACTAACGGCAATTGCCGCTGAATCCGGCGTGGTACTTCGTGAAGTAGTTGTATCCACTAAATGATCAGATTTTGTTAATTCCTCATCATTGTCCAAAAAATGTTTTAAATGCAAATACTCTGCATTTTGGGGTTCCTCAATTATACATGGTATATTTTCTTCATTATTCGTTGTAGGAAACTCAAATTCAAATTTTGTCAGAGTTGTAAGAGGTCTTTGACCATTTAATGATTGTTTAGAAGCTTCATCTTGTAAATGACTTATATATCGTTGCAAAGTGTTATCTGATTGAAGACAAATTGTTCGAAAATCATATGCTACTCTTAAGCGATCTATACATGTTGTACATATCAATGATGGAAGCCCTTCTTTCATCCATACCTGAAACAATTAAAATCATCACTACAATTTCTACTTTTATACCAATTTTTGTGTTTTTTATACAATCGATTTCGAATATAATGAATCACAAGAAACCTGAAAATTTAATCACTATAATACTAGTGACACACTGGAAATTAATGATCATTAACTTTTTTTAATTTAAATCGTTTAATCGTGAAAAATTTTAATCATTAAATAACTTTAATAAGTTATAAATAATAGAATGGATTAATTCAAATATTTTTTTGCATAGAAATAATCCTTAAAGATCATTAACTTAGCAGTACAATATGAAAAACTGTAGGTTCATAGGAAAAGTTTTCCTGTTTTCTATATTTTGCAATTTTTTTAAATTGGAAAATTAAATCTCATCCAATCCAATGTACCTATAAATAGCAAAAATCTCAGGATAATTATGATGCAAATAAAATTTTCTTACCGTTAATATTTTATTCTTCACTTTTAGTCCCGACGATGGCATATAGTAAATATAGCCGAAACGTAGACAAATAATCATAGTGTTTTATTTGTATTTCAATAAATTATCCTGAGATTTTTGCTATTATATTTTTTTTTTAATTGTTGAAATAGTCTCCAAATTACGAGTACATTCACAGCATAATTTATGAGTTTTTCAATTACTGTAGTTATACTTTCCACTTTCATTTTTACTCATACAAAGTAAAATATTTTTAAGAAAAAATTGCAACTTGTGCAAAAGTATACAGTGATATATTTAATTTTCTTTTGGGAAACCCCGAATAACACCGCTATCTTATTTCATTTATGTCGGAGATGATCTAACCATTGGTGGCCAATGCAGGAGCAGTCGAAACATTGGACCACAAGCCTCATTGCATTATCAGCTGATTTCGGCTTTAACCTTACGGCAGAGTCTCATCAGATTCACCCTGGCTTTATGGAACCAATGCAACAGAATTACTACCCCCATAATATCATAACGTTAAAAGTTGGGAAGGCATTTGGCTGCTCAACACTTGCACACGTGTTATGTGTGCAGAGTAAACAAAAGGTTAACTTTACGAAAACTAATCTTTTCTTCAGAATTAACCTGCCAGGTGTATACCGGGTGACCGGCCGCCGATGTGAACGTAGGAAATTAACATAGGAAATTAATTTTTCTTTAATTCCTGCTTCCCATCAGAGCGGATAAGAATGAAAAAGGTATCAATTGAAAGAGTTTTATTTTCCGCGTCTAAAGACACCCAACACTTGATGTTTTGTTCTTTAATAATGTTAAAAAATGTAGCATTAAAATAAGCGATTTTTTAAAAATCAGACCTGCTTTGGATAGTTGAACTGTCAAAACTTACGTTTAAAATTAGTTTTCAAACAAAAACAATTGCAATGAATTAAACAAGGCATCTAATATCTATTTAATAGTGCTACTTTGTCATTTTATTTTGAGATTTTAACAATGATCAAAGAACAAACCATCAAGTGATTGGGTGTCTTTAGACGCGGAAAATAAACCTCTTTAATTTGATACTCTTTTCATTCTAAACCGTTATAATGGGAAGCAGGAATTAAAAAAAAATCAATTTCCTATGTTATTTTCCTATGTTCACATCGGCAGCCGGTCACCCGGTATAATAGAAAATATTGTTTAAATTGAATAAAAAAATTCAAAGTAGAGATTCTTATGACTGGTAAATATACGTGACAACTAAGTACGCCTGTAGTTTCGTAGTCAGGGTGTTGATTTATCGGAATTTTTAAGCACATTTGGAATTTTATCTTTTGGGAATTTACTTTTTGGCGGATTTTTGGACGGTATGAGGGATTGTGATTTTCGAAATTTCATTCATGAACAAGAACAGAATCAAATAAATAAAATTTGCCAGAGATTACAAATCAAATGATGAAAAATGGGGACCAGATGTTATATTTGCTGATGAAAGTAAATATAATATTTTTTATTATTGTTTTATTTTAATAAAATACGAATTAAGGAAACATTATTTAATTGTGTATTTAAGCTTTCAATCGCGCTTTGCGATCATCGTCAGAAATTACAAAATAAAATTATTTTTATTAAAATAAAACAATAATTTCCTCTCTCGAATTAAATAATTAACCAATTTTATAATATTTTTTAATTTATTTTTCTTTTTTTTTCAGGTAGTGGACTATTAATAATTATTAGATTGTAATATTTTTTATCATTCTTATGGTCAAGTTTTGGTATGAAGGAAACGAAACGGGTGTTTAAACAGAATGGATTCTGTAAAGAAAGATCGACCATAGATAATCTGTTCAACTGTAACGAATTTTTGCAATTTGTTACGTGGTACCATAGTAAAAGAAATAATACAGTATGGACAGTCCCTGGTCGGCCCTTTGTTCTTGGGCGTTCCAAAAAATCTGAAATAATTTTAGTTCATCTGTAGCACCCTAGGGGGATACCTTTTGTTATTTATGAATTCTAACCTATAAGTTTGAGGTTTTGTGAATAATTGTCGAGTCACGTGTCGTGCGACCGACTGCGCCATCTGTGAACTCTCTTCGAAAGAGCACCAAATACAATTGAAATAGACTACGACATCTGTGAACACCTATACATACTCAAACTATTTTCAGACATGCGTATAAAAATTTGGAACGGCAAAAATGCTCGACTGTCCATACTGTATTATTTCTTTTACTATGGTGGTACTACTTTCCCATTTCATTTCAATATTCTTAAGTACGGCCCATGAATTTTATTTAAATGCAATCTTTGAATGCAATGCATTTTGGGAGCAGATTGTTGATAACGTGAATGTTTGGCGTATGAATACCTTTACTCTTAAGCGCGACGATAGCAGACGTACGTTGTTTTCACCACGATTTTGTTAAGTGTCTGAAGTTTGCGTTGAAGCATCCTTGGGCATTAGTGGGACCAGTTTACATTCAATATTGCATAAACATTTGGTTTTCAAAAAGATCTGTTTGCGTTGGATCCCACATAATTTGATAATTGCTCAAAAAAGGCTTAAAACTTGCTTCAAACCAAGTCCATGACGTGATAGATGACGAATCGTGGATCTACGCGTATGAGCCAGAAAATAAGCAGCAGTTAACTGTGTGGGTTTTCAAAATGAGCCATACCACAAAAGATGTTTTGCGCATGAATCACTTCGAAGTAAATGATCGCCTGTTTTTTCGGAAAAATTGGACATGTTGCAACCATACCATAGGTACAACGTAGAAAGTTCAATTTCGAAATGTTTGTTTGTAATGGAGAAATAAAAGTAAACCAACCGCCAAAGACAGATCATTTTCCACTGTGGCACTGCGAGCTCTCACACATCGGCTAGACCATGTGACTTTTTGAGCACTCAAAACGTCGATTTTATGGACCATCCGCCGTATAGTCATGATTTAGCACCCAATGCCTTCCATTTATTTCCGCACATCAAAAATAAATAGCGAGGTCAACGTTTGACGACACCTGAAGCAGCGGTTGATGCGACAATGGCTAACTGATATCAATGCATTCAGCAAAAAAAAAGAAGTTAGATTCAAACGTTAGATTAGACAAATCGAGAGCTGCCAAAAAAACCTAAATAGTCCAGTCAAATAAGCATTTAACCTCGGAATTTAAGATAATAAGCTGAAATTTTGCACAAGTCTTTGTTTTGACATTATAAACGTTGGCTCAAAAATCTCAATAAATCTCGCGCCGGCGTATTGAGATATTAAAGGTCAAAGGTCACGAGCAGTTCTTCTGGTGCTGGTGGTAATAATATGGGTGTCGGTTGCAGGGTTTCATTTTCCAATACCCATCCCCATTTCTGAGGTTCTAAATCATTCCCTAACCAAGTTTGGATCTGGTAGTAGGTTTGATATTCTGTCGAGCTGCTGCACTTGTAGGTGGAAAAGATGATAACTGCACCGCTTTTTTGAGTCTTGTTGATTTGATAAATTGCGTATATCGAAAATCGTCAATACTGTGTTCTGATTCTGGAGCATTCTACATTGATAAATTGACAGTGTTCCTTTTTTAAAAAGCGTAGATGTTGTGTCACATCCACTGAAGGGATGCAAAAATAAAATATGTGTTTTAGACCGAGGATGTTTGTCGAAGCTTTTAGAGGAATACATTTGTGTCTTCACATTCCCCCTGCCAATTTTTTTCAAGAAAATTTCTTGCTGGTGTGATTGAGTCCGCCTTATTAAAATAACAAGCAGGTCAATATCTTCTCCTATGATGACGGCAGTCTTTTGATGTTCAGATTCTGCAATGGCAGTTTCGACGATAAGAACATCAGCATCATCTCTGGCTTGTTTTGTAGCGATGTTAATGTTAATAGCAATGGATCAACAGAAACTTTACAATTGTTAATCTTGATGGATTTGTTAACTATTGAAATTGGTAGAACTTTCGGCACGTTTTAATTTGAAATACCTATTTAAATTAAATATTTTACGCAAATACAATGTTTAACAGGGTTGTTGTTAAGGAGTATGAGATGTAAGCCACAACACCCCCCCCCTTTGTAAAAATGTTATGCATTTTGACGATACTCTAGATTACAATAATAATATAATAATAATAATATAATACTTAAACATAATTATAATAGATAAAGATGTAATTGAAATGTATTTAAACTATTTCATTTTCATGTCTTATTGTTCATACAAATTAACTAAATATTAATATATTGTCGTCTTCCGTTTGTAAGGGTGAATTGATTGGCGATATTGTGTAAATTTGGAGGATAAAAAAAAAAAAAAATCAATTGATAAGTTGTCGGGTTTTATTCAATGAAAGTTGTATTCTTTTTGTCGAACGGATTCAATATTTTGATACTTAAATTCATTATACACTCAAAAGGAGCGGGTTAACAATTTTGTTAGAAAAGTGCATTGTGCCTGAATGTGTTGAGATAAATCGAATGGTTCAGGCAGGAGAAGGAAATAATAAACAATATAATTGTAATAGGTTTGGCCCATATTAACTATGATTCTGTGCGGATTTGTTACGCGCTCGCGCGGTGTTTTGAAAAGGTAAAAAACCGGAAACATGGAGGAAATTAGAAAATTTGGTGAATAAAGGTTGGCTACATGAAGATAAGGACTTCCTCGCCGTATATATGAGAGGGAGGTCGTTTTTTGAATTGAATACCGATTAGTGATTTTTAATCAGTAATTTGTGTGATAATAATTAATCGAGGGTCCTAATTAGGGACAAATTTGAAGATTTTTTCGAGTTTGGAAGTGCGTATGAAATTTGAGGTATTGCACAATTTATGGAAATTTGAAAGAAGTGATAGATGTGAAGATAGTAATTGAATTCGTCCAGCCTGGAGATTTTGAAGTAATGTTATATTTGATGGGAAGCTGCATTTTCAATCATCACAGTAGCAAGGTCAGAATTTGTTTTTAAAAATTAAACGAACAATATTGGTTTCTAATCGGTCGGGCGCGTATTGCATGATAACGCAAAAGTGTATATCAAAAAGTTAATTTATTTGAACTGATAATTAAAAGTTTGCGCATTATGGGTTTATATCATTTTGTTTAATTTTTTCCTCTTTTGGATTTACACCATTGCAGAGACAATTTTAAAAGTAAATATCGGTAGTGTGAGTTCAAAACGACCTGTTTCGATTTTGGATTGTATCCTAGATTCTCAACAAAAATTAATAAAATTGTTGACCATTTTCATTTTAATTGTATCAGAATCCGTTTGATATTAAATGTTCTATTGTTAAAATCTAAATTTGGTTTTTAATTGAATGGGATACAACTTATCAATTGGTGGAAACCTCCATTACCTATTAGCCATCAAAAATATTTTTCATATCTTCGAGTCTCTTGAGCTAAGCCGAGGTGTAGGGATCGTCTATACTAAGGGCTGATAGTTATTTTTTTTCCGATTTAGTTCCATTAGGAAAAATAGCGTTAGTATAGGACATCTTTTTGGCGCTCGAACGTGGGTCCCGTTTTTTTGAACCGACCGTCACCCTGAGATAGGTAATTTGTTAAAATTGTAGTCATTGATAGTAGAATATAATTAAAATTATGAATCAAAACGATAAAAATTTGGTAGGGGAGGAAACTCCGGAGTTCAGTCCTACACACCTTCCGCAGAGTACTCGTAGAAATACTGTGGAGATGGGTGGTGCAGAAGCACTTGGTTTTCCATCGATAGCGGAAATGATGAGAAAAATGGATGAATTCATGGATAATTTTAATAAGGGAATGATTGAATCACAAGTCACAAAGATAGGGGAAAAATTGTTGAAAGATGAAGTCTTTGTTAATAAGATGGATTCTCAAATATTAGATACGGTAAACAAAGTAGGTTTAGGCGAGAGTAGGGATGATATTAACAGAGAATCAGTTGGTCATAGTGATCGGAGGTTGATGTCAAATACCGAATCATCCTTGTTGTGTAGTTGGATGGCGGATTTAAATTTGAGCTTTAGTTCTGAAAAGATTAAAAAATTTAAAGGGGACGGAAAAAGCAACCCAAAATTATTTATAAAAAACATTGAAAGTTTGACCTCAAAAATAAATGATATGACAAAGGTTAAATCAATTATACGAAATGCCATGGAAGGGGATGCAGAAAATTGGTATGGCATAATAGAGGATGATTTTAGAACATTTGGGGAGTTTAAAGCAATGTTCTTAAGACAATTTTGGGGAGAGATGGAACAAGAAAAGGTCCGCAGTAATATAAGAAATGGAAAATATAGAAGTTTTATGGATCAATCCATGACTAATTATGCCATAAAGAAAATTAACGCGGCGAAACAAATAGATCCACCGTATACAGAGTGGGAATTGGTGAACGGTTTATCGTGGCATTTTGAGGATTATGTAAGGGATAGGGTGATTATAGAGGATGTAAGGACGATTGAACAGTTCTTAAAATTGTTAAAAAGACTAGATGAATTACCCCGCAATTCTAATAATAATAATAATTGGAGGGGATATCAAAACCGTGATAATAGTAGAGATTATAATCAGGGCTATCAGTACACTAGAAATAATGAACAAGGGGGTTATTATAATTATAGTAGAAGGGAAGAACCGCGAGTCAATCAGATGAACAGTGGAAGGGATACATTTAATGAGAATGTGCGTCGCGACGTTAACCGTGAGAACAGAAATGCACAAAATAACGCAAATGTGAATATGTTGATGTTAAATCCAAGTGAGACGGATACTGCAAGTGCAGAAGCATCTGGAATTTCAATAAGAGACAGGACAAGGGTGATTAGTTATTACCAAAATCCTGGAGAATTTATCAGTGAACATCCTTCAATGGATGTTGAACAAAAAATTTTACCGTATATTTTGGTGAATGTAAATAACATTCAAGTTAGAGCTTTGGTGGATACTGGGGCGGAAATATCTTTAATAAACGAGGAACTTATTAGACGCCATGTAGAGAGTTTTGAGAACAAAATCATAAAAACCAATCCTGTTAGTTTGGTAACTGCGAATCAAAAGAAATTTTCAACTGTTAATAAAACGGTTATGGCAAAGTTTAAAATAGGATCAGTGGAATTAACTGAGAGCATCATGATTATTAGTGAGATGAAAGTGGATTTTATCTTAGGGGTTGACCTGTTAGACAAATTTGGGGTAGAGATTAATATTCCGGAGAGAATGATAATGGTTAAGGGAGAATTGATTCCATGGGTTAGTGAAAAAGAGGAACAGTTGCTTCAGAAAGAGAACTTGTCAAAAGATTCAAATGTAGGGGTAGAATTATCTCAGGGGATAAATCAAATAGATTTAGAATCTCAAAATATAGAGGGTATAAATGAGAGTTTAAATAAAGAAGTAAAAGACGATAGGGGTTTGATTCTTATAACAAATCCTGAGAAAAATGAGTTGCTGCAGGCAGTTAATAATAATGAAGAAATCTATTTAGATTCTCAATTAGGGGAAATTGTAAAGGATAAATTAATTGAAAATTTAAACTGCGAGAAGGATTTGAATTTCATAACAAATCCTGAGGAAGGTGATTTGCAGCTGGCAATCAATAATGATGAAAAAGAAAAAGAAAATGAGATCTTGGAAAACAAGGTCTACCATGTTAGAAAGAGAAAAGTTTTTGAGATATTTGAGGTGGATATTATTGATGAATGGGATAAAATAGATTTAAAGTTTGATATTAGTAAATTGGTAGGGAAGTTTGATTATGTTCTGGACCAAATGGCCATGAACAAATTATGGAGTGAAGCTCAAACAAAAATTTTTATTAAAGAGTGGGAAAAATTATTGCAATTGGAAAATAAATTTAATCTGTTGTATGAAGAACAGCGCGATAATCCAACAAATAAAATTTATAAGAGTTATTATGAATATGAAGCAAATGAGAGACGTTCCCACGGGATAATTAAAATTCAGGATTATTGGGCTGAGTTTTGTGATTTCGATGGCAGGAGTGGTAACCGAAATTACCACAAGGTTAATAACAAAATCGCTATCAATAAGTTTAGTTTATCACCTGACCATAGATATAAGATTAAGCATTATAATTTGTTGCCCAACGAGTTGAATTCATTCAAACGTTAATTTTGGGATTTGATATTCGACTTGGAATTTATTAATCTGATTTTTGAATTCAATTTAGTATTGTTTTTTTTTAATAATTACGGTTTGCTTTGTAAATTAGAGTAGGGGCAAGCTGCCAATGTAAATAAAAGTTGTTTAGTTAATTTTCAGTAAGAATCATAGAGTCAAGTAAATTTTTCTTAAATTTTGAATTTTGAAAAACGAAAGAGATAGGCTTAAGGATTTTTTCTAAAGTTTATTTAATAAAATAGGGATTGATTACAATGGGAATAGGTTAAGATTTTTAATGCCGTATTGGTAGATTGTTAAATTTTTCTGTAACAAAAGAGACGACTTTTTGATGATTTTACTCCAGTCATTACAGTTCCTTTCATAAAAACATCGGGGCAGATGTCGTCTTCCGTTTGTAAGGGTGAATTGATTGGCGATATTGTGTAAATTTGGAGGATAAAAAAAAAAAAAATCAATTGATAAGTTGTCGGGTTTTATTCAATGAAAGTTGTATTCTTTTTGTCGAACGGATTCAATATTTTGATACTTAAATTCATTATACACTCAAAAGGAGCGGGTTAACAATTTTGTTAGAAAAGTGCATTGTGCCTGAATGTGTTGAGATAAATCGAATGGTCCAGGCAGGAGAAGGAAATAATAAACAATATAATTGTAATAGGTTTGGCCCATATTAACTATGATTCTGTGCGGATTTGTTACGCGCTCGCGCGGTGTTTTGAAAAGGTAAAAAACCGGAAACATGGAGGAAATTAGAAAATTTGGTGAATAAAGGTTGGCTACATGAAGATAAGGACTTCCTCGCCGTATATATGAGAGGGAGGTCGTTTTTTGAATTGAATACCGATTAGTGATTTTTAATCAGTAATTTGTGTGATAATAATTAGTCGAGGGTCCTAATTAGGGACAAATTTGAAGATTTTTTCGAGTTTGGAAGTGCGTATGAAATTTGAGGTATTGCACAATTTATGGAAATTTGAAAGAAGTGATAGATGTGAAGATAGTAATTGAATTCGTCCAGCCTGGAGATTTTGAAGTAATGTTATATTTGATGGGAAGCTGCATTTTCAATCATCACAGTAGCAAGGTCAGAATTTGTTTTTAAAAATTAAACGAACAATATTGGTTTCTAATCGGTCGGGCGCGTATTGCATGATAACGCAAAAGTGTATATCAAAAAGTTAATTTATTTGAACTGATAATTAAAAGTTTGCGCATTATGGGTTTATATCATTTTGTTTAATTTTTTCCTCTTTTGGATTTACACCATTGCAGAGACAATTTTAAAAGTAAATATCGGTAGTGTGAGTTCAAAACGACCTGTTTCGATTTTGGATTGTATCCTAGATTCTCAACAAAAATTAATAAAATTGTTGACCATTTTCATTTTAATTGTATCAGAATCCGTTTGATATTAAATGTTCTATTGTTAAAATCTAAATTTGGTTTTTAATTGAATGGGATACAACTTATCAATTGGTGGAAACCTCCATTACCTATTAGCCATCAAAAATATTTTTCATATCTTCGAGTCTCTTGAGCTAAGCCGAGGTGTAGGGATCGTCTATACTAAGGGCTGATAGTTATTTTTTTTCCGATTTAGTTCCATTAGGAAAAATAGCGTTAGTATAGGACAATATAAATATAAATAAAAGGATGTTTTATTTATGAATAATATATTATATAAATATTATTTATTAATTAGTAAGTAATAACTAAGGTTATTCATAATTATAATACTTTTAGTAAATAATTAACCACATAAACCTTACTATGTATTGGTTGCCGCAGCTGACCTAGCGCGCTGTCACATAATACAGCTAAGCGCTTCCCACTTATTGCGCTCTATCTCAATAACGGTTAATTGTATAAAATATTGTTTAAAGGGGCAGCGCCTAAAAAAAAAACTCAAAAGATGGCGCTGCTGTTTCTCAATTAATTATTTTTACTCGGAACCTCCAGGCTTTAATATTTAAAATATAGCAAATTTGTTGAGATAATACTATTCTATAAACAATATTCTTGGTATTGAGCTTTTTTGGGTTCATAATTTTAATTTTTAAAAAAAATTTCGAAATTAAAGTTTGATAATTTTTTTCAATGTGGGTCAATTTAAAACATTCAATACCAAACCGACATGAAAAGAAACAAATATACTTAGTACCAAGTAGAAATTGTCAATAATAATTTTTAGAAGTTAAGACCGCGCTGCAAATTTTGATGCAAAAACATGTTTCGACAGATGGCGTGCCCTAAAATATTAATCTTTTATAGTTATCTTTTCACCAAAACAGAATTCTAATAATTTGTAAAAGTCATATGAATAAACGATAACTAAGCTAGGCAATAAGGAAGTTTGAGCTTTCAAAGATAAATATTTTTAAATATATTCAATATTTTCACATGTGCATATCTTTTTGGAATATACTTGTAAATATTCAACATTATGAACCCAAAAAAGCTCAATACCAAGAATATTGTTTATAGAATAGTATTATCTCAACAAATTTGCTATATTTTAAATATTAAATCCTGGAGGTTCCGAGTAAAAATAATTAATTGAGAATCAGCAGCGCCATCTTTTGAGTTTTTTTTTTAGGCGCTGCCCCTTTAAGACCAAAGTTGTAGAGAATTTTACGCTCTACAACTTTTGTAATAACTCAAAATGTCATTTAGAGCAAAGGAAACAAGATATATGCAAAAAACTGATTTTCGTGACCTTTGACCTTTAATATCTCACGACGCCGGCGCGAGATTTATTGAGATTTTTGAGCCAACGTTTATAATGTCAAAACAAAGACTTGTGCAAAATTTCAGCTTATTATCTTAAATTCCGAGGTTTGCCCATTTTTTCTGCTTATTTGACTGGACTAAAAGCTTAGCATGTACAATAGTGGTTCTGTATGGATACGAACCAACCGCAATTTGGTTTGATTATTGGGCCAGTATTTGACTCTGAGAGATGAATTTGGCGTCGCAGAATTAATTCAGAGGTACGAGAACTTGTCCAACAACCACTAATCATAAGTGAAGAATCCAGATTGAAAAAGAGATAAATGGGAGAATCAGCCATAAATCAGGATATATGGAGAGACATTATATAACTCGTGTCTACAGACAGTATTTTGATTTTTGATCCTGAGTCCGTACGCATGCGCATTTGTTTCTGTTTTGTACTTATGAATATCAAATTTAATTTTGACAGCTGTCAAATTTCGTCGTTTCAAATTTGAATTTCGTCAAAGTACGTTTATTATTTAAATTATTTCCTTCTATAATAATATACGCCGTAAACGGAAATACTACTAATTGATTAGTAATTTCAGTGTGAAATTTATGATTACAAATGTGCACATAAAAGGACAATAATTAATAAAATCACTGTAAAGGGTACTTTACATTATTAGATATTGTATTGGATTTTTGTATTCGAGATTTTTATTGGATTTCATATCCAATGCTCGAATATAAATGCATTTACATTATTGGATATTTGTATTGGATTTGTAATGACTAATGACGGTGCTGTGAATAAAATCATGTTAAAATTTTTGGTTAGGTTCATAGCTAGGTTTTAGTTTTTGTTGTAAACAATGCCAATCGGTACGTATTTGACGTATCAATTATCAAAACGAAGCAATTTATAAAAATTTGAGAAGTTAACAAAATCAACCATGAGTCAAACAATTACACTGCGCATGCTCACAAATACAAATCTAATGGAAAATCCAATACAAATAGATACCGTCCTAATTCTTAAAAGTCTAATGAAAAATCCAACTGTTGTAGTCCAATGTGAAATCGAGTAATGTAAACGCGGAAATTTTTACATTAGACCACATCTAATACAAAATCCAATACAAAATCTAATAATGTAAAGATATTGAAAAAAATAATGTTTGAAAAAATTTGAATTTAAAAATAAAAAATACAAAAATCTACAAAAACGTTTTAGTTGACCGTTCCATTAAAATAATTAGAAAAATTATAGTTGAGAATGCGGTCATTAATGATCTAAATATAGATCTGAGTTTTTCATTAAGAGGACGACTTTAGCCAAGTTTTTAAAGAGGTTAGCTAGGATCACCACCAACCTTAAGCTATCTATCACAAGGGGGAAACTATATACACTTTAAAACTGTAATATTTTTGAGATAATTTGAGCTATTAATTATAGCAAGCATTATCTGTCTCTCTTGTTCTGTCTGGTGATATTTCAGATATTATTGCAGTACAAAATATAATAAAATTTCTATAAGATACTATAGTTTTTTGATAAAAAAAATTATAATTTGATCATTTAAAGTGTTAAGAACAGTATAATTACCACATCATTCATTATACAGTAA
Organism: Rhagonycha lutea; assembly: GCA_958510855.1. Taxonomy (NCBI): domain Eukaryota; kingdom Metazoa; phylum Arthropoda; class Insecta; order Coleoptera; family Cantharidae; genus Rhagonycha; species Rhagonycha lutea. Next base: position 10,561,524 of record OY294040.1, on the reverse strand, counting down.
GTAAAATTTGGTATTATAATTTACTAATCAAATTATTTTAGTTAACATCGCACAGTATTTTATTGTAAATTTCTAAACTTGACTAAAATGGGTAGAAGTTTATGTCGAATTGCTAAAAGGACGAAGCGAGCTAAAATTTCGAAACTTCTTTGGGAAGGAAAAAGAAATGGGAATTCTTCACAACTTTTTGATGATTGTGATGAGGTGATTGATGATAATAGAACATCTAATACGAATGCTGATAATTTGAATACTGAAAGTGCGAGGTAAATGAAATTTAACAAAATTTTTAATTATTCTATATCCGTTTTCAGGCTACGGACTTTTATGCATGCATATGCGCATGCCTAGCCTGTTGGTTTTTATTTTAAACGAACTTGTTTACATTGCGAGATTATAATAATATGTTATTATGTTATTTGGATTTGGAAATCATTTGCAGTGCACTGAAGGGACATGTAATAATATTGGTGTTACAGAACATAATTTAGTTCCTGACCTAGAAGCTACGGGCATATTTAATCATTTATACGGTACGTCATCAGTTTCTTCGTTTACATCAATATTTTTTTAATTTTCTATTTTTTTGTAGGTGTACTCAACTTACTAGTTAGGAAGGCACACTTATTAATACAAAATGAAAACAATAATCGTGCTGAAAGGTTAATGAATATTGTGGCTCGTTTTAATATGGGAAAAAGGTTAAATTTAATTCAACGCGGTTCATATGAACGAAGAGTGAATTTATCAGGATTGAGATACAATAAAAGTTTTGCGTGGCATGTGAGTCCGTGGAAGAAATGCGTTGGAAGTAGTCCAGGCCGTCACTTTAAAAACTTTATTAAAAAGCACCAACGAAAAAAGGTTACTTGCCGAAAAAATTTATTTCCTGCAATTAAAAAAAGGAAACGGAGCTGTAAAACACCAAGTGTGAGTAAAAACACAGATTACGGACAGTTCGCAAATGAACCGGAGGATATTGAGGATTTAGAATTTATTCTGAAGGAAGCTAAACAGCAAACACTACGGTTACAAGTAAAAATATTAACATAATAAAATTTATAAGCTAGTTCTGATTTTGTTGATTTTCTAAGTTAGTACGGAAGAAAAAAATCGTATCCAAAGTGAGACTGTGGGGCAATTTGGAAACAAATTGTATGAGTACGAAAGACATCCCAGACTAACGGCATCAATATTTGGAAATGTTGTAAAACGTCGGCAACATACATCGTGCCATAACTTACAAGGGGTCACTACAGTGAGTATGTCGCCAATCGAGATCCCAATTTTTTTGGTGATTCTAGTTGCTAAAAAAATTATCACTTTTTCGAATTTTAGTCGATTGGCCCTTAGTTCTTGAGTTATGAATTTTTAAAAATACTATGGTGGGTTAACTGCTATTATTATTAGCTATTATTACAAAAAACCATGGTGGTCTAGCGGTTAATAATTTGTAATGGTAATTCGTAGGTCATTAATTTTTTAATTCCGATAATAAATTACATAATTTAAAGAAAAAAAATTTGCCGGGACTGGGATTAGAACCCAGTATCTACGCGTTACAACGTCCATAATGCTAAACTTATGGTAAAATCTGCCTTTTCAAAAATTCATAACTCAAGAACTAAGAGGCAATCGACTAAAATTCGAAAAAGTGATAATTTTTTTAACTACTAGAATCACCAAAAAAATTGGGATCTCGATTGGCGACATACTCACTGTAGTGACCCCTTGTTAGTCAAATCGTGCTTAAATCACAATTCATTTTATTCTCTGGCAACCGAATATGGTATATCAAAAGAGACTGTGGCTGCATCACTATTTGAGAAAGCAACTGGAAAGAAAGTTCATAAATCGGGTCTCTGATTGATGAAGATCATGGTTTCTTAGCTGCTTCACTGGATGGTAAAAATAGATAATAGTATTAGCTATTCAAAGAAATAACATAACTTTAATTTATTATAACAGGTTTGATAGGAGAAAATGCAATTTAAGAAATCAAATGCATTTACTCACCTGATACACAAGCTACTTCTTTGTTAGAGCTAATCGAGATAAAGAAATCAAAGATTTATTTAAAAAAAAACGAAAACAATGAGATACAATTAAATCGCAATCACAATTATTATTATCAGGTACAACATTACTTTTAAACTTTATAGATGTCACAATACTAATAAAATATTTCTAGGTTCAAGGGCAACTAAATATCACCAAAAAGGAAAAATGTTATTTCGTTGTTTATATCAACGACAAAATACCAATCTTCATAGAAGAAATTTACAGAAATGAACAGTTGTGGAATAATTCTATGTTGCCCAAATTACAACAATTTTACACTGAATGTATAGCTCCTGAATTAATTCGCAATAATTTAAAGAAAAACAAAAAATGTGTAGATCCACCATACATTCAAGATGCTATTGCTGAAAATAATAAAAGGAAATTACCAAAAAGTGTTAAAACAATTACAGAAAATAATGCAAGGTAGTACAACTATAAAAAATCGCCTTGTTTCATTTTGTGTGGCCTCCGAAGGGTTGACTTGGGCTGCTTCTCATCCGCGAACATACGATTATTAATAAAGAATTTAATTTTAAATTGTGTGTATTTATTTTATACTTTGAAAAAGTGGCCCTTTGTTTTTTTTTTTTATATTCAATATTGTAAAAAAATACCTGCCTATATCTTTTAGGCTACGTTAAGCCAAACTGCGGCATATGACTTTTATGCATGCATGCGCATCCCTAGCCTGTTGGTATTTATTTTAAACGAACTTGTTTACATGGCGAGATTTTGAATTTTTACACAAAATGTGTATTTTGTAAGGTATTTTTGATATCACGTATTAGCCATTTCTCCTTTCAACCGTCGATATTATTATAATATTTGTTATTAACAAATAAAATATTTGAAACGTACCGTTAAATTATAATATGAAAATTTCGAACTGTCAAAATCGCTATGTAAACAAGTTCGTTTAAAAGGGGAACGCAATGTAAGTTACCGCAAAAATCCTGCAGAGGCGCTACAATCGAAAATTTGTAATTAAAATATTAATTTTTAATACTCCAAGTAGTGGATAATGCAGTTGGTGTTAGCTGGTGTTAGCATTCCATTTGTTGGTGATTCAGGCTATTGAAGAATAGGTGGCGCGCTATAACGACTCTATTATCAGTAATAAGTAGACGAATGCTTAATCAGCAGGTGCATATTACTAGTTTGTTGATAATATGATCTTTATGACGTTGCAATAACAACTAACGGATGTCTGGTACATTTTAACAAAAATTCTAATTAATTTTTTTTAAATAATACTACCACTTTACAATATTAATTTGATAACAATTTTAAATTGTATATTATATTGTCATAAATTAATCCAGACCACAAACTTTCCAAAATAACAACTTTCTAAAATAAAATATGGACCATTAAAGTTTGCAAAATTCCATCGGCCGGATTAATTTTATACACAATTATACCAAGCCAACCCAGTCGGAAAATAAATTTCGAAATCGTTCTAAATTTCTTTTTTAAATGCTTTCTAAAAGAAATAGAACACTCTTTTTTTTCACTAACCTTTGCTTTTTATTCATTCGCAAAATTCTTGATACAAGCCAATAATTTATACGCTTAAATTTTCACAGCCGCTCGCGACTTCCCGTCGGCGCGGCGTAAGTCTCCTTTCTTTCTCTCTCTGCCGAAATCTTCCCGCAGAGTTCCACCTAATATAATAACCCGGGCACCTAATACTAAAATTGCAATCTTTCCCACATAATTCAATTATTTGAAAAGAAAACTCTGGTTTTATTAACAATTTGGTTCATGTTCTCCTTAGGTCACGGAAAACAAAAAAAGTTTGAAAAAATATGGTTACAAATAGAAATTTTTGAAACGGTCATTGCCTTGCAGCTAACGCAGTTGGATGCGAATGCGGGGTACCGGGTTCAAACTCGGGGAGTCAAACTTTCTTATGACCAAGTCTCCGTGCTTCGGAGGGCACGTTAAGCCGGCGGTCCCCCTGAGTTGACGAATTGCTACCGTTAACAAAAAACAGGGCTACAGGCACATCTGAATGGTAGGCTAGCAAGCTGCTAACACCCCTCTTTTCCTAAAATTGTCAAACAAAGAGCAATTAAAGAAATATGACGTAGTTCAACTGGGTTGAACCATTGGTTGAACACAACACCCATATGAAAAGTTATCGATCACACATGGGTCGAATTTACAAGGAAGATTGTAAAGAAAATAATTAACAAAGTTTTTAATTAATTAGTTTCTCACACATTAACCTTCGCATAGCATACTTATATTTTAGTTACTTAGATGGCATACTGGGGTCCTGTGGACCCCAACGGTAAAAGGGATTAAATCAAGAGAGAAAATAAAATTTTAAGACTGATTTTTGTAAGAAACACTAAACTAGTGTATTTGTCACTGAAAAGTATAAATAATCCACCTAAAAAAGAAAAACTTTTAATTATATTCGACATTTAGTAAAATATGGCAAATTTCATCAATCAAAAGCAACCTTTTAGTATATAATTTATTTACACAAAAATGAAAAAGAATTTAACCGAAAATTATTTTATACTATAAACTAGACATATGGTTCTATAAAATAAAAAAAAAAATCATCATAATGTTATCACAAAAGTCTTATATGACATTTTTAAAATTGCGATTTATTCAATGTAATCATCGCACTCTGTAACACCCCGGAAATTAAGGGTTAATTTCGGGTTGTTTGTTTATTTTTCTAGTTATGATTTTTAAAGGATTTAAAAATTAAAATGCAATTTTAGATGTAAAAGAAAATAATTTGTGTACGCCTATGGAAATATAGTAATTCAAATTGTGCTGACATTTTATAAAATTTTTCGATTCTTATATCTTTGGAAGCAGCGTAAAATTACGTTCAAAGTAAAAATATCGACAGGGTCGAGTCAAAATTACTTTGAGTAAAAATTCAAATTTAACTTTGCAACAAAGTATAATTACTACATTGTAATGTAGAAAATATACCCACGTATTGCAGGTGTGCGACGGGCGGAGATACGAAGAGAATTTGATGACCATTTCCGTTTAGATAAGGATTACGCTTCCCGTCTCAGTGACAAGATTTTAGGCCATTTCTTAATTTTGGTCCTACAAAGAAATGAATTGTATATTTGTAACGTTTAAGAGATAACGATTCCAAATATCTAAAAATAAGTTGAAAAAGTCAAAAAATGGAGAAATTGGAAATAAATTTTCAATTACCAGTAGACGCGTGTGGGAATTGCTAAGTCGGCTATTTCTACGCGCAGAAAAAAAATGTATCTTCCTCTAATTGCGGAAGAACGTCTTTTACTCGCATGGATTTTAACATAAGAAATAAAAAGATTCACTTTGGAAGAGAAGTGGGTCAGAAGTTATAAATATGGGTAACTGTACTGATAAGAGAGAGTCCGGCCGTTACCTGCATCAAACTGCGTTGCTCCAGGGGGAGTGATCATAGACGCTTTTTGATAAGGGTACATATTCGTAGACTCGATTGTGCGGGTTAATTTTGTGAATTAAATAGAGAGTCCTCCTTCACCTGTTGCTAAGAAACTTGCTGGCCATTTTGGAAGCAAATTTCGAAAAACAAAGCTGAAGTCGAAGACTCCAAGTGCGATTTGGGTTTTGAGTTTTGATAATTGAGTTTTTACAGTACAAAAGCTCAATTAGTAATTTTGTTTGCAACTATTTATCAAACCATTGTTTGAATAAATAAGTTAGTGGTAATCAATTAAATTAAATAATTTAATTAATGTTCTCGACTTAAACAAATAAGTTAAGTTTTTGTGGTTTTGCTGAAACAACTAAAGGTAAAATTTATTGTTTACTGATAAATGATTTTATTTTGTGTGCGCGTTTGTGAAATCACAATTTGAGAACGCAAATTTTTGTATTCTAACGAGTTGTTAAGGAAATGTATTTGGGTTCCTTATATTATAATAATTGATTGGAGTGAGATTCTCTCATCAGGTTATTGATACTCAATGTTAAAGGATAATCGCGAGACGATTGTTTCCTCGTTTGTTGATAGTTTTGGCTGCATATAAGTTTAGCCAATATTATTTAATCGTTAAAGTAAGGTTTGATAAGTTAATCTGTTTTATGTTTATTTTGGAAATCTGACTATTTGATATTCAGAGACGGAAACAATTTGTAGTTGGTTGAATGTTTCGTCAATTATTACTTTCAAAAGTTATTTTGTCGTTTATACTGTGGCAAAAGTGTTGTCATATTATAATTTCGAGTTAATTATTTTTGTAAATTTTTGTAAATAATTCAGTTTAATTTAATAAATTGTTGTATTTGGGAAATATTAATTCTTTTATTTTGAATTTAAAAGAACCCCATAAAATATAGTGGAAGTTTTTCAAAAGTTAACGATTCCTACGTTTCCCAAAATCACTGCACAGGGCACCTTTCACCCTACATTAGCCAGCGATATTTACGTCATTTCGTGAAGATTGGGAAACCAAACCAGAGCTACCAAAAAGTATCGAAGAGGTCCAGGACAACTAACAAAGATAATTTTGTCGGGTGGCAGCGTAAAAACTAAAAATAGACTGTCCTTTGTTACCGTGGAACCTTCGTCGATATTCCCAAAGATTCAGGAGTATCTCAAAACTCGAGAAATTTTTGGGAAACCAAATAAATTTAAAGAACATTCTGGGGTGACTTTTTATTTAGGCCAAGTAAAAAGGTTTTTGTGTTTCTAAAATTATTATCAAAATTTTAAGAGAAAATTTTATAATTAATTTTAATAACGCACCCCCGGTTGTAACAACTCCGCACGTATGTAAATGAAATATAAACTCTTATATTTTGAAATATCTTATTAATTAATTATCTGAAGTTAAAAACTTAGCAATTTAGGTAATATTAATTCACTAAATTATGGTTATCAAAGACCAAAATGACTAAAAAAAATATTTCCATATTAACAAAATAGTTACGTAAATGGCATACTGGGGTCCCACGGACCCCAAGCTCGCTTAAATCATATAAAACTTTAAGGGCATACCACAACTAACAGTAGCATAGTGTGTAAAATGTCGAGAGGGTTATGATGCTAAATTACAAAGGTGTCGATTTGCCAAAAAAAAAATATTAGAACATTCTACAGGCTTTTTAAGATATCGTGGGGTCCCAGGGACCCCAGTATGCCATGCGAAGGTTAAAACAACGGCGCATATACAGTGACTCCCATAATAACCCGGGCACCTAATAAAATTGTAATCTTTTTCACGTAATTCAATTATTTAAAAAGAAAACAGTGGTCTTAACTTATCATTATCAGAACTACCCCTTTATAAGAGGAATGAGTTGTTTTGATAAAGATTTTTTGAAAAAAATTATTTCTAATATGCCCAAACGTTTGAGTGATGCTATCAAACAAAATGGGTATCCCACAAAATATTAAACAATGTGCCTAATCGGTCAAATTATTAAAACGTTAAAATTTCTATTTGCGACCATATTTTTTCAAACTTTTTTTGTGTTTTCCGTGACCTAAGCTGTTTTCTTTTCAAATAATTGAATTACGTGGAAAAGATTACAATTCCATTAGGTGCCCGGGTTATTATGGGAGTCACTTTTACAGTCAATTGGGGTGGAATTGATCATTATGGGGGTGAGATTGATCACTCTTTATATTTTTAATTTAGCGCCAAAATCAAATTTCTGAGCTCGCTCTTGGAGTTTACTAGTAGTGTACTCACAGTCGATATGAACGAGCTAGATTAGCAACTTTGACGCTAAATTCAAATATATTATACAGATGATTTTTGATAAATCTCACCCACAGTATGATCAATTCCACCCCAAATGACGGTACTAATAAGTAATAACTCACTCCCCCGGTCTACATTCTACATTGGGCTTGTTAAATTATAGAAATTTGGAAAAATAAAAATAATAATTTTATTTATTTTTGATATTATTTTGGAATTACCATTGTTTCGGCCATCTTGTACAAAATTATTAAAATTAAAATCAATTTAGAAATAAATACTTTTTGTGTTGTAGTACCTACCTACATTATAAAAGATTATAATATAAATGCAGTTATGTTCTTTACAATTATGACGTCATTCTGTTACTAGGCGATAATCGCGATATATTTTTGCAACTCTGCAAGTATAGCAAACTGACTTCTCAAGAAGTAGCGTCAGTATTATGTACAATAAAAGTTATAATAAAATTAAACTATAATATAAATTTTACTGTATTTAAAAAATACCCTTTATGGAAAATCGAAAACGTAATAAAAATTTATTAACTATAAAATTATAAGATATTTTTGAAACATCTCATGTGTAGTTTTCATTGCATTTTAAGGGCCAATTTATTCATCTCTTCGTCAAGTACATTATCTAATAGCGTTACGGGTAAGGTAGCTGCAATACCCCAATAGCCACTATTGCATTGTAAATATGGGTTTACGGCTAACACAAATTTAAGAGCCAAATATGTTTTACAAATCAGATTTTAACTTAAAATTTCTAGAATTGTGAGTGTTGTACCTATTTATGAGATATTTAATTTTTGATAAATAATTGATCAAAACGAATCTTTTAGATGACTCCTAGCGATCTGTTTGGGTAGTTGCGTTGTAGATGGTAACAAAGTTACCATTTTTATTTGTAATTAAAATAAATTATAAATTTTTCGTTGAAGCTTCAGCGCCAACACTCGGATACTTGCCACACTTCTCCACCCACGCTTTTCTATTGTAATGGATGGCCCGCCAATTTTATGTAAAAGTTGTTATTTGTATGGAACGTCCTGTCGTTATTATTGACAATTTCTACTTGGTACTAAGTATATTTGTTTCTTTTCATGCTGGTTTGGTATTGAATATCTTAAATTGCATCCACATTGAAAAAAATTATCAATCTGTAATTTCGAAATTTTTTTTATAAATTGAAATTATGAACCCAAAAAAGCTTAATACCAAGAATATTGTTTATAGAATAGTATTATCTCAACGAATTTGCTATATTTTAAATATTAAAGCCGGGCGGTTCCATGTAAAAATAATTAATTGAGAATCATCAGCGCCATCTTTTGAGATTTTTTTAGGCGCTGCCCTTTTAAAATAAAAACCAACAGCCGAAAGTACAGAATTCTGTATTATTACCCTATGAAGTAATGGACGAACTAGAAAAATTGGATGTGCTACTCGAGATTATGATCTAAATTTGAAATATTTTAATTTTCGCAAAAACATATGGAAAAACTTTATTACCGAACTTTTAACGTTTATTTTTTTAAATTAGCACATTTATAATGATAGCTTGGGTGCGAGATAAAAAAAGTTTACTTTATTAACAAAAAAATTCGTAAATTTTCAAATTTCAATTAACAATAAACAATACACCACGACGGAATTTTGTAATGAAATTTCTTCATGACTTAAATAGATCTGTTGTTTTTATATATTTTCAATCAGAAGCAAAAAATTTTAAAGTGTTGAACATTTGGACATCCACAAAAATTTGTCTAATTTTGTACATGTGGCGCTCGTAGCGGTAAAATTCGCAGCGGTCGTGCTCTTAAACCAGTACGGATCTGATGATATCAGTGGCACGTGTAAAAACGTCCTAAGATTGAAACATATTAAGGCGAAGCATCAACACGTTGGTGTAAAACCTTCTTTAAAAAGATTCGTTAAACATGTTTTTCAAGAAATGTTTATATATTTTTGGAATTTTATAAATTCAGCTTCGTAGCTCAATAGAATAATTGTTTCTTGATACTGTCAACTTTTGGTAATTCTATTTAGTAATACGTATATTAAAGAAATCTCGAATTCCAATATTCAGAATTTTCAAAAAAAGGAATGTCAAATTTCTTTTCAAATGTAGTAATAAAGACAATTATTGTAATACTTTAGTTTACAGAAACGATCATTCTATTGAGCTACGAAGCTGAATTTTTAAAATTCCAAAAATATCTAAATATTTCTTGAAAAACATGTTTAACAAATCTTTTTAAAGAACGTTTTACACCAATATTTAGTCACGTGGTGATGCTTCGCCTTAAGGTGTATTTTTTGTTTTTAAATTCAAATTTTTTCAAACATTATTTTTTTCAATTTCTTCCGGAGGTTGGCTAAACTGCAAGATTAATTGCCGTAACTATATTAGGCACTTGCATACTTACTTCTTACATATTATTATCACAGAGATGGGTGTACAGTCAGGACCTTTGGGATCGAGTTTTTTGAAGGATTTGGTAAGTAAAGTTGTATTTTCATTAAACCAGTACGGATCTGATGATATCAGTGGCACGTGTAAAAACGTCCTAAGATTGAAACATATGTAATCCGTTAAGGTGTCTTTTGATTTTATAATCTTTTTCTTTAAACAGACGGACCTGTTTGTTCCTATTTTTGTGTGATGATATGTAAGAAGTAAACTCGGATCTATATTTAGATCATTAATGACCGCATTCTCAACTATAATTTTTCTAATTAATGTAAAGATACTTTAAAACTCATACAGGCGAAAAACCGTCTTTAAGTATTTGTGACAAAAATTGTGCACATTAGGGAAGTTTAAAAATTTATACATAATATTCATAACAGTTTTACTTATTTTACTTTATATCATGTATATACATATTAATTAATTAAAAATTTAATATATTTTTGATCCTGAATAATGCGCATTTGTTTCTGTTTTGTACTTTAAAATAGGAATACCAAATGTAATTTTGACAGCTGTAAGATTACATGCAATTGTCATATCATAATCATTTAAATTATTTCCATCTATACAATAAACTGGCTTTCATAATAAACTTCAAAAAAATCAAATGTAATTTTGACAGCTGTCAAAATTACATTTGATATTCCTAAGTACAAAACAGAAACAAATGCACATGCGTAGGGATTCAGGATCAAAAATAAAAATACTGTCTGTAGACACGAGTCATTATATAGGAGGCTAAAACTCTGAAAGAGCTATTTGGCGTTCTGAAGTAAATACGTAAGTAATAAGTAAGTAATTTACAAGGAACAGTTACATGAATTGGGAAATCTACTTGTGTGGGGGGTGTATTTCAGCTAGTAGGGTGGGAAATTAGTTTTTATTAAGGAGATTATAGATCCTACATACATAATAATAATACAGATATTTTAGAAAGCAATTTATTACCAAATGCTGTGCAAATGGGCTTAAAGACGATTTTCTCTTTTATGATGGTAACGATCCAAAATATAATGCCCGTTCTGTTCAAGAGTATCTGCTATATGAGCCTATGAAAACCATAGTGGTCTAAGTCAAAATCATGTTTTGAACTAATAGCTGAAACAACTTCATATTATAGACTACTAGACTTACTGAAAAAATTTTAAAAATATAAGTCATTGTTTGTTACATTGTAAGTAACTTACAATGTAAGTTAGTTAAGTACTTTAACTTTACTTACGTAAGTAACTTTACAAAGTAAATATATTCCTTGATGCCCAGATTTAAACCCTATTGAAAATCTATGAGATGAATAAATTGGACCCCAAAATTTACATAAACCCCATAAACAATAATTATTTTTAATGTGACGAAAAATAAAAAATATTTAAGTATTGTAGGCAAAGTATTATATAAAATACTTTATCAACGAACATTAAAATTAATAAACTTGATGTAAAAATAATTAAAATTCAAACGGTTTAATGAAATTTGTTTTGGTGTCCAATTTACCTACTCACTGTAAAAAATTTGAAAACTTTTAATAACTGATGAGTTATTCTGCTTGTAAACAGAATAATAAATAAAAAATACCATGTTTTTTAAAATTTTTAATAATCTAATTGGAAATTACGTCAATTTATTAAAACATCAATCTAAAAATTATTACGAATCAGCCTGTATAAAGTTACAGTTGCTATGACAACCAAAAAATCTTAAAAACCGCAAATAAGCAAATCTGGTTTCAGTTCATTTAAACCAAAATAGAAATGGCGGTATAAACAAGTTTTGGAGTTCAAAAAAAATAAAAAAGAACATGAACAATTGAACCAACCCCTGAGCGAGAAACTTCTCTGCGACCAAGCGTAATGGCCTTCATTATAATCAATAGTAATTAAAAATTTTTGGAAGTGATTTAAGGATTTCGCTAAAAATATCATAAATTGAATTAAATTGCAAAAACTTACCACTTCTGATACACATGCAATTAATTTGTCACAAAATTTAATAGAATCATTATCGGATGCGTTTGTGGGTGTTAAGGAACACTCAATTCGTAAACACGCTCTACAACAATCCGCAACGTGAAACATGTTATCAATTGTAAGTCCATTTGGACTATTTCTTTCATGATAAACTAATTGAGCTGACATATAAATAACCTTAATTCTTTACTGTTTACAGACAAAATAAATTTCAGAACGGCAACCTGATGACGTAAAATTGTTGGCATCCGCGCCATTGCGGGAAATTCAAAATTCGCACAAAATGTATTTTTCAAAAAAATTTATTTAAATAAAATACATAAAATTAATTAAAATACATAAATCACATGATTTGTTATCAAGTTAAAAAAATACAAATAAAAGTGTGATATTTCAAGTGTTTCTGTAAGTAAAATTTTGGATAGTTTTACGTATCGGAGGATTTAAAATTATTGCTATTTTATTTTTTGTACTTTTGATACAATGTTTTTCTAATGTTCAGTACTTCCATTAATGAAGAGATAATATTACATGCTGTGTCTATTAATACCCTATAATATAATAATATGTATTAATGAATGTAATAAAATATGTACAGAACACACAAAAGCAATATAAATATAAAATATGCTTAATTATACCTGATATATTATCATAAATTAATAATATCGAGGTAAAAGTACATTAAAATTAATAAAAATAAAAATTAACCAATCTCTAACATTTATCACATTTTTATAAAATAATTTCAAAACGAGACCTCATCGTAAACACCTAAAATAATTGAAAGAGCAAGTGGGTTATAGTAAACTTACAAAACAAATTAATAAGTAGTAAATAACAGATCCAAGTTTGGAATGAACCAAACTTTCAAAATAGGATGTTACTAATATCCATTAAATCCCATTTTTTTATCATGGATGAACGAGGATTTCTTCAGCCTTTGAAAAGATGGTACATGGTGAGGAGAGGGTTAAACTTAAAATTAAAATAAGTTTTGAACGTCCCCTGGCCATTTTTGAACACCCGGTAGAACAACTTTTTTAAAAACTTTTGTTTGTTCACTCGCCCCTTCAATTATTGTAAACTTGATTATTCAGCACTAATTTTATTGAAAAATTATTATAACCAATCATTTTCGTACACCTACATTCTTCTTGAGATTCGAGATAATGTGAACGGTTCGACCAGCCCTCCGGAAAACAATTTCTTAGAAAACAGATTATATGGTAATATATTTTTGATGTTTCCTTAAATGTGTGGACAAATAAGCGGAAGTAGCAAAACTTCTACTGCAGATAGTACAAGTGTAAGGTTTTTGTCCTGTATGCTTGCGCATATGAACATTAAGGGACGACGATTGGGTGAACTTTTTACCGCAAACTTCGCAGGTGAAGGGCTTTTCCCCTGTATGGGTGCGCAAGTGTTTTTCCAAATAGGTAGAACGCGTGAAAGTTCTTTCACATAAAGTACAATTAAATAAATTTTCACCCGTGTGGGTTCGGATATGTTCCTGCAAGTAAGCGGAAGTTGTAAACTTCTTATCACAAGTAATGCAAGTGAATTTTTCACCGGTGTGCTTCATCATATGTGTTTGTAGTTCGGAAGAATAATTACAAATTTTGTTACACATGGTACATTTGTACGGCTGCTTTCCGGTATGCTCACGCATGTGAACCGTCAGTTGCGAAGAATGTGCAAACTCCTGACCACAAACTTTACACAAAAACTTTTCACCTGTGTGTTTTTTCATGTGAACCGTTAAGTGTGAACTTTGTGTAAAAGATTTTTGGCATACCTGGCACGACCAAGGACGGTCTCCGGTGTGGGTTTTTAAGTGAGAATTCAAAATGTAGCCACTTGTAAATTTTTTGGAACAGAATTTGCAAGCGAAGGGTTTCTCGCCGGTGTGTGTTCGCATGTGTACCTGCAAATCTGAAGCTTTTATGTAACGTTTTTCACAACAATTACATGCATATGGTTTTTCACCGGTATGAATTCTCATGTGGACTGTCAGCTCGGCGGTTATTGTGAAGCGTTTCATACAAACCAAACATTGAAATGGTTTTTCACCGGTGTGCCTCCTAATGTGTTCGCGTAAATGGGACGAATGGTAAAACTTTTTATCACAATATTTACACTCAAATGGTTTCTCTCCCGTATGAGTCCTCATGTGAATTTTTAAATTTGCGTTCTTGGCGTATTTTTTTCCGCAAACTTCACAGGTGAACTTGTAAGGATCTTCCACAATTATGGTGGTTTTACTTTGTTGTGCTTCGAGTCGGGCAGCTGCCGGAGTTAAGGTGGGATATTGTGGTAACGGTTGAGTTTGTGTTTTCACCGATCTGGTGTTTACTATTTTCTTGGGCACTTTGTCGATCCTTGCAAACCCAGTCGTTGCAATAGAATCTGGGGTCGCACTGCGCGAATTATCGTTAATATTTGACGAACGAGACAATTCTTCATTATCCAAAAAATGCTTAATGCTGGTGTAATCGGATATTTGAGGAGAATTGTGTAACAGTTTGGTTTGATCGATGTTGTGTGGAATGACAAATTCGCTTAAACTGTTGTAGACTTGTCCATTTATTGCTTTGTGTTCGTTAAAATATTGTTGAAGCGTGCTGTCCGATTGGAGACTTAAAATTCTAAAATCGTATGCTATCCTCAATTTATCGACGCAAGTGTTACAAATAAAAGAAGGAAAAGTTTCTTTTAGCCAAGCCTAAAAAGAAAATGTTACGGTCGTAATACAACTGCCTTTTGAAACTTACAACTTCCGATATGCAAGACAATAATTTATCACTTAATTTAATTGTATCGACATCGACAGCTGAGGTAGACGTAAGAGGAGTTTCGATTCTTAAACAAGCGCGACAACAATCGGTAAAATGAAAAGCGCTATTCATATTTTCCTATTGTAAGAAAACCAAATTAAGCAAAAATAGGTAAAATTAAAAACAAGTAAATCTGTTTTTGCTGTCAATGTCAAAATAAAATCGCATCGTCGCCGCAACCATTTTAAAAAGTAATTCCCTAAAAATTTTAGACTAGCGGTTCTCAACGTGTGGTACAGTTACCACCAGTGGTATCCAACACTGCCTTAATATGCTATTCTAATGCCTAGGAGAATACCAATGTGGTTGGTATTAAAAACATTAACTTGTTTTTGTTTTGTTCACGATTACAAGAAAGAGTATAACTACAAGAAAGATAGCACTCACTAAACACTATTTCCGGTGGACCAAGTCAAGGGGGTCAAACTAGTACTAGGTCAAACCTCTTTAATCTTTTCTGGTTGGGGACAGTGAGAAGATCCGAGGCCAGATTATTTGGATGATCACTGAGTCTGAGCAGGTACTTCTTGCTCACTACATTAATTTATTCTTTGACTGTGGCCATGCACAGGTCGCGATGTATGATTTCGTTGGGGATGTACCACTCACAAACCGCTCGCAATGTTTTAGTTTGAAATCGTTGTATTTTCATAATATTCCAGTCGCTAGCGGTGCCCCATGTTATGCCGTATGTCCACACTGGCTTGATCATGGTTTTGTATATTAGCAGTTTAAATTCGTTAGCATCTTTTTTAATTGGGAGGTGGAGCGATTTAGATTTGTTATCCATCCGTTTCTAAATCTCCTTTTTTCTCCAAGTTTTCTCCTTATACGTTCCGGGTAGTAACCTGGCTCATCTACTATCTACTCTGATGGTGTAACCTTACCATGCCGCTTGTTGTATTGCTCGGTATAATTGAATCGTTAATTGCAGAAAGGGAATAGTACTGACAAATTTGTCGAAATTGAGTTATATACATCATGTCATATATTTTCGATATAGCCCGATCGTTTGGTAGAACTTTTATTCCTTCACCTAACGATCGGGCTATGTCGAAAATATATGACATGATGTATATAACTCAATGGATCTAGGACCATTCGCCGCGGCCAACTCGCCGCGGCCAACTCGCCACAAGTCAACTCGTCGCCAGTCCGACTCGTCGCCAGTCGGACTCGCCGCGGGCCAATTCACCGCGAACCAACTCGCCGCGAAATCTGCTTATTAATTATTAAATTTGATTTTCCATAATTATTATTGGTTTAACCAATATGAATTTATAATGTAACCGCTAGGTTCAATTCTACTCTTTATCTTCTTTCTTTTATCTTATTATGTTTTACCAATAGAGTTATTTTGTTTGCTTATTTAATAATTTAATAACTAATCCCATTAATTAAATTACCAACCTAAGAATGAGTCCTCTTAATCAGGATCATCATCAATATGGCCTATTATTCTATTCAATATTCCACCTATCACGTATGATAATACTTTATCACATGTTGTGTAGTTGGTAACAGTAATAATATCGAATTTTTTGTTTTATCAATTATCATCCACCCTGTATCGATTCCAATTTGCCCGCAGTTATTGAAATTGTGTTACTGGGAGGGGGTAAATCTCGCTTTCTTTTTCAACTCTGTCGTAGGTGGATGTGTTGCCAAAATTGGCAACACTAAACTCATTAAAAACATAAGGTCTTCCAACTCGGCAAATTGTGCTACTGGGAAGGGGGTAAATCTCGCTTTCTTTTTCAACTCTGTCGTAGGTGGATGTGTTGCCCACTTTTTTTTTATTTTGAAAAACCCACTCTTTGACGAACGATATCTGTCCCTATTCCACCTATCACGTACGATAACACTTTTTTACATGTTGTGTGGTTGGTAACAGTAATAATTTCGAATTTTTTGTTTTATCATCCACTCTGTATCGCTTATTGTCAAGAATTAGGATTCCACAAAAGGAAGATTAACTACTCAATAATTATTTTGATTGATATAATATGATTAATGACGGTGGCGAGTTGGTTTAGTGTCGCCACTCGCCGCCAACCCAACTGACCACCAGGCCAATTCACCGCGGGCCAACTCGCCACCGTCAATTAATCATATTAATAGTTGGCCGGGGCGAATAGTCCCATCCCCGTTAATAGTGGTCATTTAGTAATTTCCGTCGAAAATATAGCATTATTCGGGCAAAGAATTTGAATACCTTGACGCACGATTGTCTGTTACAAAAATGTACCAGCTCTTCAAAAATCTCAAAAATCCTAATTTGAAAGTGACGTAGCTACTGGTTTTACACAATGTTTATTTTGGCGTTGCATTCAAATTGGATTTTACACTCATTAGTGTATTTTATGTTTTATAGAATAAAGTTTTCTTTTGCTTAGGTTTTTTATATTGTTTAAATTAATTAGCATTATTAAGTGCAGAAAGGAAAGTACTTCAATGTACTAAATATTTGTTTGGGGGCGCAATATTGATACAATTAAGTATTTTTTCACTTTTTCTATTCGCTATGCGCATTCCTCCTACTGCCCTCTGGTGGCTCAATAAAGAAAATTACTCGGGACTGTGAACATTTTATGTTCACTGTGAAAATAGTACGCCATGAGAATCTTGAATATTTTTGCTGTCATAAAAATTTGAATACCAACTGTTTTATAGCAAATAATTTAATTAATTTTGTATGATCACGGGTTTATGACATAATGCAAGTCCCGTTGAGGTTCTATTATCGGCCACTCCGACCGCTTCGTTCGATTTGCTTATCCCCTCTCATACCTTGCACATAGCGAATAGCTAAGAGCCATTTCTAAAATGTGTGAACAAATTTTGGAGCTGAAAGCTATTATGATTAAAAATTTATACAGTTTACATGCATCGATTATTTTGCAGTACTTTCCTTTCTGCAATTAGGGATTCCATTGTTCCACCGCTTTTCAACATCACCTTCAGATTTTAGTGGGATATTGAAAAGTACTTTTGATAAGATGTTTCGGAATGCATCCCAATCAGTGTTTTTGTTTGACAGATGCTGATGGTGTAGGCTTTATAATCACTTTACTTTGAAAAGTAACTAGCAGAAGGGAAAGATCTGATGACGAGTCCAGAAAAGATTCAATTTTTAAATTTAAATGCCTTTTGTTATGCAAAAGTAAATAGCATCTGGAATTTTATTTGTATCCGTGGGCAGTATGTTGTGTACCCGGTAGAAAGCTGCTATAGATTGCTTTATCATCACTTGATATAATGGTCTTCCACGTGGCGTGACCAATCTAGAACCCTATGATTATGTTCGGCATTAAAATCTCCTTCAGCTATAAATCGGTGACTAAGGTCCCAAAAAACGATTCAAATGGTTCGCTTTTGATGATTAGATTTGGATGGCAGTATTATACTGCTGCTAGAATTAATTTACCGTTCCAGTCTTCTATTTATGTACATTTTGCAGTACATTTGACAACTTCATTATGTAATAATATACTGTTTAATTAATTTATTTTTCGTTTTTTCAGTTAGTGGACTATGAAATAATCATGAGAAAGCTAAAGATGAATGGCATAAAAATGAGAGAAGACGAGTATATGAAATATCAGCTGAGAAGAGATACATGACCAGGTTGAACTAAAAATAGGAGACCAAACATAAAAAAATGGAAATGACTTCATAGTACCTGGGAACGCAGATAAAAACTAGAAACATAAGAGAGCAGGAAATGGGAAGAAGATTACAACAAACAAATAGAGCTTGCTGAATGATAATACTTAAGCTATAAAAAAATACGAAAATTGAGATATACAAGACCATGATTATACCGGTAATTACGTAAACATCGGAAGCGATGAAAAAGAAGAGGACCAGATGAGAATTTATAAAAGGAAAATAATGTGTAAAAGAGTTTTCTGAAGTACAATAGTTTACATCTAATAGGGGAAAGCACATAGTTATCGGACACTTTACAGTTAATGGGCACTGCTTAAATAGACCTTAAAAATAAGATTGAGTTGTAAATAATTATATTTTCATTTCATTCATATATTATTATTCATTCATATATTTTCATCTCAATTACCATTGAGACATAACCTGCCAAAAACTATAAAAGGTGTCCAGTAACTATACACACACCGTGTATTCAAAAAGTTCCAGGACTGATCGCGCACTGACCACACAATACAGGGAAAACATGTATATTTAATATCTGGCTTCTGCATAGTCTTCTCGCAAGTAGATACAACCTTTAGAACAAGTGAAAAGGTCCGTCATAGCTTTCTGGAACGCTTCAACTTCAACACTATTCAGCTCCCTTGTCACCGCCTTTTAATCGCCTCGATCGACTAGTACCGTAGCTTCTTCATCTTCAATTTAAGTTTTAAAAACAAAAAATAGTATGGGGAGTACAGATCAGGTGAGTACGGGGGATGATCAATACCACAACCAAAAATTCCTGCACAATTATGGACTTGTGCGTTAGTGCATTATTGTGCAAGAGTCTAAATTTTAGACTGTCCAACAATTCTGGTCTCCACGCCGCATTTGTTTCAACAGTCGATCCAAAACATCGTTGTAGAATGGTCCGGTCACAATGGAAACTTGACGAAGAAATTCTTCAACAGTTTTCATCAGCCCGACACGAATGAGGTCGCTCTGCTCTCTCATCATCTTCTTTCGGATCCCTTCCCTCTTGAACCTCGAAAACCATTCAAACACTCGTGAACAACTCATTGCATCCTCGCCATACACTTTTTTAATCATTTCGTAAGTTTCTGTGGCCGATTTGCCCAATTTAAAAGAAAATGTAATGTTTGTTCTTTGCTCCATTTCTTTCACAATGACAATAGCATGCCAACTCTCTTTATACAAATGATGAGCGACAAGTCAGAACTTTTTAGAAATGAATGAAACTTGGTATGGGTATGGTCTAATGTTACTGCTACGTGATGCCGTTTGCCGCACAGAGATAGCGCCACTTGTACTGTCTTACCGACAGTAGTCCTGGAACTTTTTGAATACACCGTGTATTTGCAAATTTGTACTAGCATTTCTTTTTTTTTAAATCGGGTTGTCAGAATCAAAAATTTAAATACGCAACGTTAACATGCAAGATCGAACTTACGTAAAAATAAATTTGTTGAAAAAATAAGAAGTAGGAGAGATATGAATTTTATAAAAAGAAATTGCTTAACTGTCCGATAACTATATGCTTTACCCTATTTAATTCATCTTGTATCAATGCATAATTATACTATTTTAGAAACCACACTGTATAATTTGTTGTAAACAATATTATTTGTCGATTTATGAATCTATGTTAATTTACTTTTGTCAATGAAAACAATCTGTAAATTATAAAAGCCGATCTAAACTCCGGCTCCAGTCAGTTGTTTACATGCTTGTTGTTACAAGCATGTAGCATCACCTATGTAATTTCTAATTTAACAAAATCTATTTTAAAATTCAAACTTGTTAGTTCTGAATTTAAGATTAGGATATAAAATCTTGGTTTTTGTGGACAAATAATACAATTATTAATTTGTCGACTGTTTCGGCTTATTACAAGAAACCATTATCAAAGACTAGTCTTTGTAGTTTTTGATAATAATTACTAGTAAATATGCCGAAACAGTCGACAAATTAATAATTGTCCACAAGAAAACCAAGATTTTATATTTTATAAGCTGTCCTTTACGGACTACAAAATCCATTTCTGCATTAACCTTATTATCTAATAAGGTATAATGCAGAAATGGATCGTCAATCTTGGAACATTAGAAAATTAAATAATAATTTAGCAGCATTTATAAATGAAATTTTTTAATATGAAATTTTTTTGAAAATAATTTTTATGTGTAAATAAGGTTTTTTATGTTTTTATATTTTTTATGTGTAAAAAATTATAAATAATATTTTCAATCTATCGAAGTCTAATTATAGACTTTAAACTTTAGTCAATCAAAGTCGTTAATATACGAATATATTTTATTACTCACTAAAAATTAATCAAGTAGCAAATATTACTATTACTATTATCATTATTATTCATGTTTATTTGAAACCTCACATATATATTAACATTGTGGAATAATAATATAGAACAGAGGATTTAGCTCCAACCATTCTATATTTTGTATTATGTTGTATAATTTTTATAGATTGACGTTTATTAGAGAAAAATTATAGCAGCATTTTTTTTAAATTATTTTTATGTGTAAATGACGTTTTTATGTTTTTATATTTTTTCAGTCTTACTTATAAACACTGTATAGCAAAACTATACACTATACACACATAAAAATCATAAGTGTCATAACTAGAGCCCGGATTATAAGCATTTATAATTTCAAAATAATTATAATAAATTTTCTAAGATATCATAACCAACAATTCTCTAAATGGTTTAAATCAAGGTTATTCGCATACCATTCTTACCCCTTATTAGCGTTGAAATTTTTTTATCTGAAAAAATTAAACTTTTATAATGATTGTTTGACGAAGAGGATACACAACCCTCGAAACGTTATCTTAATTAAAAAATATATTTTAATATTATTGTCCACAGACCCCGCAAATAAAGCAAAAGAAAAAAAGCAAGAAAATAATTGTTAAATATGGACGCAATAACATAAATTAATTGTTTGCTATCTAATTAAATTAGTATTATGTTTAATAAAATATTAATTATTCGAATTAAAATTAACCTAAATACTATCTAAATATTTTTTATAATTTCACACCTTTGGTGGAAAAGCATTCCTACACCATCGTATTCACCGCAAACTTGCCTGTTTTTTTTAAGACAGTCCTCCTTAAGTCTTTCGCTTTTCCTTCTACTGGCGTAATAATGCCGTCGGTTCCGTGCAAGTTAAATTATCACTCGTCAGAAAAAATTACTTTATTCCATTCATATACTGTCCATTTTTGATGTTCTTTAGCATAATTTAGTCGCTTATGCATAATGTTTTTCGTTAATAGTGGTTTGCTGCAAGGGCGATGTGCGTTCAATTCCAAGTCCTTTATCTTCACCTCAAATTTTTTTATGAACACACACCACCACCCGTAGCTTCTTTCCACATAATTGTATAGAAGATATAGGAGTTTTTAAAGAAATAAATTCAAGCTGTTTTAATGGAGCCCTAAGAAAACTTTATTGGAATAAACAACATATAAACTTTATAATATACAATTAGTTTTTAACATAAAGCAGTAAATATATAATTATTAACACTTATTACTTACAAAAAAAATAAAGAAATAAAACTTATAAATAAAAGGTCCCAATATACGTTATTCAATTTGTTTTCAAAGCTAAGAAAATAGACCATGAAACCTATGTATTTTCTATGTATTTAAAGATTTAAACGGACACAAACCTTTGATTCACTTTGAGTTGTGAAATGTGGAGTTTTGATGACTTTACCTTACACTCAATCAAAACAAAAAATTAACCCATCAGCTTGCGATGAAGTGAAACGCGGCTTTGTGGCCAATTCGTGTCTCCTTCCGACTAGACTTAACAAACAAAATTATCCTTTTTGGTGGACAATGCCTACAACAAACTAACAGTAGTAAATTAAATATTCAAAAGTGCTAATCACTTAGTAGGAGAACACGTTAAAATGTAGATAAATATTACTAAAAGTTTTTATCGTAACTTGGGTATAGGAACAGGACGGTAAACTTTAACATTAGAGAGACGAGGTAAGCACAATAACATCATCGTGAGTCATTTTGAGAGATGAGAAATCTGTATTCGCCATTTTTGGTAAGTAAGGTGGAAAACGTGTTTGATCAGGAGATGCATTGCATACTTCATAAGTTTTGTTCTACAAAAAAAAGTGATGAACTATCCAATCCATTTAAAAAAATTTGTAACCTGAACTATTTGGCAATTGGTAAAATTTCCACATTTATATAAAATATCTAGTATATATCCATAATATTTGCCTTAATAGCCTTACACCAGTTTAGTTGAAAACGTGTTCCAGGCATTCTGCGATATTCGTTACTCATAAACTTGTACATTTCTATTACCAACTAAAACCATAATGAAATAAAAATTTGAACAAAACTAATTTTTTCTCAAAATGTTGCTCGTTATCTGCATTCTTAATATATAGTTAATAATACCTCTAATCCTGTGCTCATGTTTATTTTTGAGTTATATGTGAAATTTACAGCTGGAGTCGTCCGGTTATACTTAAAATTTCTAGTATGAAAATAGTTCCATACAGTTTCATTATAATCGTCCAATACTAATCTTTGAAAATCAATCTTATAGTCTTTTTGGTTAAACTAAAAGTTAAAGGTTAAGCATTTTTAATAATTGTTGTATCAATATTACTTTTGAATAAAAATCAATTGCAAAATTTGGAAACAAACAACCAAGAAAAGCTATGCAAAAAATTAATTTCCACTTCCACATTTTAGTCACTAGTATCAAATACGAGTACAATCTTATAAGACTGCCTAGATAATTATATCTAGACAAATCTATTTTGCTTCCCGTGTCTTCTTCCCCGTGTTTAGAGCTGTTGATGTCACTAACTATAATGTTAAACTAAAAAATTTGTTTTTATTATGAATTTCGGCAACGATATACAATCAGATAATACTAATTACTCTTATATCAAATAATTACAAAAAATTATTCCATTTCAAGGCTTTCTAACCACAATAACTAGAAAAATATTTATAATTGCCTTGTGCGTACTAAATTGAAATATTGTAGGTACCTAATAGTAAATAGGTAGAATTTATTTATTTTGTGCGTCCTGTCACATGGCGTTAATTTAAACGCATTTGGTATACAGATTAGATTGATTGGCTATTCACAATCTATAGAGTGATCTAATTTGTGTGCTAAAAAGAATATATTTCCGTCTTAAGGGATACAAGACGTCCTAGAGTGGAACATCACGACCTCATTCTTAATATACTCCAGTTCTCGGTGCAATACAGGATTTTACAATTTTAATTATTTAATCTTATTTAAATATTTATTGTTGTTCTTCATCTTCTTTTTCTTTAATGTAGGCTCTGCGCCTGTGTTTTTTTATTGTTATTTACTAATAATTATATTATTAATTTGCGTTTTTTTTTTAAATTTTTATTGCATTTTTTAATACAATGGTAAGAATTTTAATGTTATATCATTGAAAAGAAGATAAACGACGCTATTTAAAAATGCCTAGCAATATGGTTTCCATTGCCCTTAAAAAAGTGTCTGGAGAAAGTGATGAAACACTTTTTTTGGTTCAAAAACATCTGACATTTATCGATAAGTCCAATAATCGAACTTTTGGCTATAACTCGAAAACAAAAAAGAAAGAAAGCGAATTCCGGTTTTCGATATTGAGGTTTTCTCAAAAAAGAGATCGAGGTTGCGTTTTTTTCGTTACCTCCTATAGTAACCGTTTTCTCCATGAGAAGCATCGAAATTGAGCCACCCAGTTACAATATTCGTTACTCAAAAACTTATAATAAATTCAATGGAAAAACAATATGTACAACAAATATGCAACAAGTAAATATTACTTGTGTTTGCTTACCTCTAAATTACAGTGTTACCTTAACACTCTTACCTCTAAGTTTTGTTCCAAATTTTTCCAAAAACAATATGGTCTCTAAAATAAAACTAAAAGTTTCTAAAACAAACGCACCGCTTTTCAAAATTAATCGTATTTATTATTCTCTGATTTAATAAATTTTCACTATTTTACATCATCAACCAAAATTCATCGACTCGCTCGCACGGCGGTCAAAATGCGAGTCCCTTATCTTACATTCGGCGCTCTTTCCTTCATAGAGGCCGCGAAACATACAAAAATTCAAAAATTTTACAAAAAAATTAATTCCTCTACAAAAGCTAAACTGATCGCTTTTTTATTACAAAAAATACACGACAGCAATCCTTCCTGGCTTTTGCAGACATCCAGAAGGAATTTCAAGAAAGACACATAACGTCGTGCTTTTGGAATAAGTAGCAAATTCTCTAAATCAACATCTTCAAAAATAAATAACAATATTCAAAAGTAAATAACAATTAATTAATGCGGAAATCTAATTTACACACCTAAATTAATTAATTAATCAACATCCTGAACTACCTATCTTGACGAATGATCACTAAACAATTCATAAATGGCCTCCAAACTTCTTTGCAATAATAACAATTTCTTAGATAACTCGATCCAAAACTTTCTCCGAAATAACTTTTCATCCTTCCAAATTTTATTCCATAATTTTCCTTTTCCTTTCATAATTTCGATTCTCTTCTAGTGTTCTGCAATTTCATTTTCATCTTCAATCTTCATATCGACCCTTTTTTAATAAAATCCTTCACTACTACTTAATTTTTAAAATTTCCAACTAACAATTTCATATCCTTAAATAATTTCATCTATTTTGCTACATTTTAAAGCTGTAGCTTCATACAATTTTTTTAAATATGCAATACACATCATTTTAAAACTCTTTTACCTATTTCTTTACTAAACATCCAATTTCAATTTTCGTAGTGACAAATTCCTTCAATAACCATCAATATCAATTTTCAAATTAAATACTTCCATTTGATTGCCATAAACGCTATTTTCAAATTTACTATTATAAAATGCAGCAAATTTTCAATTTTTGGAAACCCTTTTACTTTTTCAAATTTTGTTATACAATTTATAAACTTTCCGTCTGCTTATCTTTCGAAGATTGTCCTTTACGCTTGTTACATTGGTTATTATTAACTTGTTCGAATTACTATTGCCTTTTATTTAATTATGATTTTCAGTTTTATCATGTGTAGTTCCTTCTTTAAATTTTAATATTTACAAACTTTTTTTACTTTTATCAAAACACATTTAGTTCCATTCCTTTTCCATTTAAATCGCGGTTATCCTTAAATTTGTTCAACCTTCTTTATTCGTCCGTGGTTACTTTTCATATTTGATTAGATTAGCCACCCTCCATCTTGATCGCCGATACTGCCACTTTTCCAAAATGACCTTCATTTTGTTTTCCATGGCGTCTTCCTTTTTAAAAATACATTTCTTTTAACCAAACCACTTTTTCTTTATTTTCTTCTTCTTGTAACCCAACTCTTCTTTTTTACTTTCAAAATACCAAATTACTTTGTTGGACGGCACATCCTCTTCATCCTTTATTTCATCCTTCCAAATTGCTGAACGGGGAACATCATTTCCATCGGAAACCATCTTCGATGAAGTAATCATGTTCGTTTTAATTTTATTTTTCTTCCTTTTACAATAATTGTTATACCTTCTTTCAAAATTACTTTTTCGTCCATGTTTCATCTTTCGCCATTTCATTCGTCGCATTTGTGTTCTGGTGAATATCCGGGCTTTTTTATTAATGCCGCCGGTATGACCCGTTTCTTTATTAACTTCTTCCTCTACGTTTGTCTTAGGAATAATTTCTTCCATATTATTTTGTAATTATTGGCTAACATTTTTTAATATCAGGACTTGGTTATTAGTGTCGCCTGTAACTTTTTCTGACATTGCAGCCCACTTTACTTTTATTTCTGCCATTCGTTTGTAATGTCGCTCATCATCTTCCTTTTTGTTTTTTTGTATTTCTGCCCACCGTCTTTCGAATCTCTCTCTAATTTCCTTGTTGGCTTTTTTATTTTCTGCCAACCTATCATTATTCTTCTCCTTCATTTCTTCCATTTCAATTACTTCTTTAATTTCTTTCAATTTTTCATTTTTTTCTTCATCTATAACTTTTTCCAAAACCAGGGCTTCCTTATTAATGTTGCTTATAATTTCTTCAAATTTTTCAATTATGGCTTCTTTTTCTACTTTAATTTCCTCCTGGACTACCATTTTATTTTCAATAGCAATATCTTCATCCAAATTAGGAACATTCATTTTTTCTTCACTCGCATTCTTTTCCTTCAGGACTTCTGTAACACTAATGTCGCCTGGAAAATCTTTCTCCGTTTCATTTTTTCTAATTTCTTTTTCCAATTTTTCAACTTTAATTTCTTTCCATTTTTCTTCCAATTTTGAGACTTGTTTATAGTGCCGCCCGTACGACACCTTCTCTTCTTTCTTTCTTCCTCTTCTTTTAAAACTATTCTCCTTGACTCATCCCAGTATCTATTCGAGTCCTCGCTCATTTCTGCATAATGTTTTTCCATTTTTCTTTTTCTTTCCTCACAACTTCCGATCGGCGCTTCCCAATTCATTTCGAAATTAAATTTTTCGGTTTTTCTCCTTATTTGGTTATCATATTCCTCTTCTAGCCTCATCCTTTCTTCGGAAATACCTTCCCCCTCTCTTTCCATCATCCATTGATACAATTCTTCAAGTTTATCCATCTCTGTAGCCATCATGTTGAAATGTACTGATAGATAACTAACTTTTCAAAATTTTAAATTATTATCTCAGGGTCAAATTGTAGGTTCTTGGATAAAACTTTCTCTGTTTTTATCCAGTCCAGCCCCACGTTCGGGTAGCCAAGATGCAATGTAATAAACTACCCTTATAAATTTTAAATGTATTCAAAATAATTACGCTTCCTGAACTGTAATTTTCTAATTTTTCATCGGACGGGTCTATCACATGCATACGCCACGACTAGCCAGTGGTATCGTTATCACTCCTAACGCGTGACCTATTCAAACAAATTTCTAATTTTGTTCCAAATTTTTCCAAAAACAATATGCATGGTCTCTAAAATAAAACTAATGGTTTCTAAAACAAACGCACCGCTTTTCAAAATTAATCGTATTTATTATTCTCTGATTTAATAAATTTTCACTATTTTACATCACCAACCAAAAATCATCGACTCGCTCCACGGCGGTCAAAATGCGAGTCCCTTATCTTAAATTCGGCGCTCTTTCCTTCATAGAGGCCGCGAAACATACAAAAATTCAAAAAATTTACAAAAAAATTAATTCCTCTACAAAAGCTAAACTGATCGCTTTTTTATTACAAAAAATACACGACAATATAAATTTACCTTGGAATAAAAATCTATTGCAAGATTTGGAAATAAACAACTAAGAAAAATTAATGTAAACGTATTAACCATTTTTAGTGATTATATAGTAGAGAATACTGTAGCGTGTCCACCAAAGAAGCAAGATTTTATAACATAATTAAAAAATAGGTATGATTAGAACACATATTTTTATAATGGATTATGTTGATGTGTCTCTTTATAATTAAAAAAATTACCAATTAGATATTTCCTTTCTGATCTTCTGACAACGATATATAATGATATGCTAATTAGAACAAAAATGTGTAAAACTTTTCAAGGTTTCCTGTAATGTAATGTAAATGTTAATGTTCAAAAGTAAGCTCATATTACTTTAAAATAATGTGACTCATGCTTGAAAATTATCTAGAATCTATATCTATATTATGGTTGTTTTTTTTATTTCAATGTCTTTCTTTTAGATTATGATGTGATATATTTTTTCATTCATAAGAATGGCAACGCAATGGGGACCCAAATATTCCCAATACCATCAAGCTTTTGGCTTTACAACGAGACGTGCAGTTTGTTATTAAATTCAGCTAGCTTACGAGGATGCTAACATCCGGGCAGTTGGCATCTAGACCTATTGGTTCTGACAGGAGTAACCGGTGATGTCCAAGTTAGAATTTTGATCTCCCAGTTGGACATGCAAAGGTTAAACGTGTAATTTCCTCCACTGACAATAAATAATTAATTAAATGCTAAATTTATATCAGCTACCATCATAATTTACTAAATTTTCTGCAGGAGAGCTGGATAACGTTCACAACTTCTTACACAGAGAAAAATTAAGAAAACGCCAAAAAAATCGAATTTTATATTCTTAGGTCCACAAAAAACCAACTGCATGAGCTTCCGAACTTCACTCCTATGCCCTCTGTGCAGTCTAACGGTAGAAACACAGTGGAAGCTGGTCGCCGAAACCTGCTTACCCGCTTGAATGTTTTTATTGTGAAATACGAGCTTCGTTTGTCCTCAATTACGTTAATTAATATATATTAATAATATAATAAGTAATACATGAATTAATGTAATCGAGGACAAACGAAGCTCGTATTTCAATAAAAGCATTCAAGCGGGTTTCGGCGACCAGCTTCCACTGTGTTTCTACCGTAACACATAGGTTACAGTCGTGGAAACGACTATGACCACATAAAAGTAACGTGTTCAACTTAACTTTTACTCTTAGTAATTGTTAGAATTTAAATTAAAAGATCCAGCAAAGTTTCTGATGTCTTTTAGGTCAATACCTCTCATGTGGAGATACATCGGATATTTGTTATTTGATCAGCACCTCAATACGTATGTGTGAACAGGGCCGTCTCAAGAGTATTTGACGCCTGTGTGCAAACCTATATTTGCCGCCCCTATGCGCCGCAGGCGGTAATTTCAAATGTTCAAGGTCATTGACGTTTAGAAGAGTTTAAAAATTTGGTGTCTTTTTTTGAAAAATAAAGATAGCTGATGCCTTAAAAATAAAGCACGAATAAAAAAAATCTTAAGTTTGGTTTTTATGAACGTCTACATCTTGGCGGCACCCCAAATGTTTCTGCGCCCGTGTGCTACGCACACTTTGCACCATTGCATGAGACGGCCCTGTGTGTGAAGTCGTAGTCTGCTTACTTTTACTTTATTTAGTTTCTCTACTGGATGTAAATAAACGACTACAGCTCCACCAAGCTTAGAAAGGACGCGGCAAATATGCCAACTAATTTGATAAAAATTTGAATGAACCAATAAAATGAACGTTGAGTTATTTCTCAAGTACATTATGTTGTAAAAGTTACAAATCATTGCGTGTGTTTACATTTGTCGTGTTTTTTTGTGTTAAGGTAAAACACCCACTAGTTGAACAGTTTTGAAAGTAAAACCTATTTCACTCTAATTTAAGCAAATAAAATTCGATTAATTTGATTAAAATATGTTATTTATGAAAATATAGATAGTTTTGCATATAATAGCAAAGAAAAAAGGAATAATTAATAAAATTATCATATTTTTACAAGGTTTTTAAAATATACTTCAAATGCATCAGTAATTGAACAATCTCTTTGAATCGCAGTCGTAATTGAACACTCCGGTGGTGGTTGTACTTGAACACGTGTGAAAATAGTAAAAATCAGTCGAAATCAAACAAAAATCAAATCGATATTCTAAAGATACATTTGGCAACATTGATTTATTTATGTATGACAAACGTAATGGACAAACGTGATCATTTTATGTTAGTTTTTTCGAGTTCAAGTTCATAACCTAAAAACTGTGTTTGCGCGGTTTACGGTGTAGTAACTTTCAATGGCAAAAGTAGCATGCTTATCGGCTATTCCACATTGCAACTTTCAAGTTAACAAAAATATAATTATTTCGATTTATAATTTAAAAAAACTTATAGAAATCAATTGCTAAATCATCTAGTAATTATAAAATACGGATATTACTTATTATGAATATTCCGTTTTTGCATTAATACAATTTCAAAAATCTGTTCAAGTGCTAGTTCCATTTCTTGCGGTGTTCAAGTGCTGGGTGTTTTACCTTATTCGATTTCGTGTTATTTTATAATTTATTCCAAAAGTGCTTTATTTAATATTTGCGGTAACAATTTTTACGTATTTCGTGACTGCAATTTGACAAAATAATTTATGGATTTTAAATACCTATTCGCGTCGGAAACTTCTTCATTTGAGTGTACATTTTTAATTTTAGCAGCGCCTGACACGCCCCTAAAGTCGGTTCTAACGTTGGTGGAGCTGTAAACGTGGTATGAATTTATTCATATATTATTGATTTTATTGGAAATGTTATACAATCTGTTGCCAGAGTTGATTGCATCTACTGATTTTGCTAAACCATTTGATAGAGTTCAGTCATTTTTAGATTATTAATAGGTGAAAAATGGCGGACCTGGTGCTCATCCGGAAGGGCCAAAAACCCCTGGATGAAGCCTCCTCCTATAGGCCGATATGTCTGTTGGACCACGCCGGGAAACTTCTAGAAAAATTAATCTTAATAAGATTAAACAATGAAATTGAGAAGTCCGGCGGCCTCTCTGATAACCAGTTTGGATTTAGGAGAGGGAGGTCCACAGTCGATGCGTTAAACTTAATAACTAGGATAATCCAGGAAGCAAGAAGCGGAACTCGCAGAACTCGAAAGTTCTGCCTAGTAGCGACATTAGACGTGCGGAATGCCTTTAACAGTGCCGGATGGTGACACATTCTCAAGGTATTGCGAGATAGAAACATAGATCCGCAAGTCTATAATATTATCGCCAGCTTCCTGGAGAACCGAAAACTAAGGCTAGCTAGAGGAGGGGGTTTGGACGACATGGATGTATCAAGCGGGGTTCCACAAGGATCAGTTCTTGGTCCAATTTTGTGGAACCTAATGTACGACGGGGTACTCAGACTCCAGCTCCCAGAAGGAGTGACCCTAGTGGGTTTCACGGATGATCTCACCTTGATCGTCCGTGATAAAGCCGCAAGACTGGTGGAGGCTAAAACAAACGAAGCCATTGCCACCATCCTCCACTGGGTCAGGGAGAGGGGGCTGGCCCTAGTCCCGGCCAAGTCGGTGGCGGTAATGGTGTCTGGAAGAAGGCAGGTGTCGCCTGTCCATATCAACATGGATAACATTACCATTCGACTTGGAGATTCCGTTACCGTGCTCGGTGTGAAGTTGGATAAATACCTTAACTTCGCCGAGCACATCCGGGGCGCAGCGGCTAATGCTGAGGCTTCGTCGGCGACCATCGCACGCTTGATGCCAAATGTAAGGGGGCCGAAGTCTTCTAAACGGAAAATAATAGTAGTATCAATTGTTACTTCGATATTGCTGTATGCTGCTCCCGTCTGGCACACAGCATTAAGAGTTCAACGGAATTGCGAAAGGATACTGCAAGTTCAGAGGCGTGCAGCGCTTCGCGTAGTGTGCGCCTATAGAACGGTGTCCCGAGAGGCAGCGCTGGTGCTGGCCACCATGCCACCAGTTGACCTCCAACAACGAGGAAGGGCGAAAGCCTACTCCGGACGAATGAACGCCTCACAGGACACCATGGCTCTATGGCAGCGTAGATGGCGGGAGTCTGAAGTTGGCCTATGGACGAGGCGACTCATACCAAACATCGATGTATGGGTCGCTAGAAATCACGGTGAAGTTAACTACCATTTAACCCAGGCATTAACAGGTCATGGATGCTTTAACGAGACCACGGTGTGGAGTGATGTGATCGCTGGTTGAGTTACGGAGCGGAAATTCTGGGTTCAAGTCGCGCATTTCGCAGAATTTCTTAGCCCGGCCTTACGGTAGACATCCACATGCTGTGGTGAAAATTTGTAGTAAAACGAGTAGCAAAAGAGGATTAATCCACCTCGTGAAATGGATTGTAAAGACTTCAATAGAAGTGGCAATATTCCGACATGAATGAAAAAGCCCTTGCTTTGCTTTGCTTTGGATGCTTTAACGCCTACCTTCACCGTATGGGCAAACGGGCGACTCCCAATTGTGACTATTGCACCGCTGATGACTCTGTCGAACATACCCTATTCCATTGTTATAGATGGGATAAGGTCAGAATAACTACAGAGTTAAGCATTGATGAAACCTTAACCCCTGACAACATAATAGTCACAATGCTACGCTGCAGTGAGGATTGAATGTACATCGAAAACATGATACATTCAATCCTCTCAGAAAAGAGAGGTACGGTAGGCCCATTTTAGTAAGATAACACCAATTCCCCTTAGCCGCGAAAGTAATGCTTGACGGCGGTTTCCTTGCGGCTAAGGGCGGCTGCGGGGGGAGATTTTAGTCAGTGAAGTCTGACACTACCGCCACAGATTGTGGCGGTGTCTCAGACGAGATTTCCTCCCCCCTGCAGAATGCACAACATCTTGCAATGCAAAAAAAAAAGATTGAGAATCACGTTGGATTTAAAGGGTAAATTTAAAAGATTTAAGAGTCCCCTTGCTTCAAATCTCCAGTGAATTTGATGCATCTGGTAGAGTTCATGCACTCTAACTTGACCGGGTGTAACCAATTTCTTGGGCAATAGAAGGTGCCAGTGCTGTCGTGTAAACGGACTCAACAGATTTTTGTTTCAACACCTTGCCACACCATGCCACCCGGACAATTTAGAATGGATAAACTCTAACACACGTGATTTTGTCATATAATAAATAATTTTAAATCATATTATTTAATAATATTAACATAATTATGGGGGGTGAATGGCTGGTAAGGTCTCAAAGGGGTGTATCGATGTCGAATTGATGCACACCACCAAATATTGAGAAATGCCTCTGCTATTAGCAGCTCTGCCAGCAAATCCTATTCCCACGTTCACGTCGTACCCCCTGACTGTAGTCGTAATAGACTGTAGCCAACGGGAAAGGATGAAAGGCGAGTATCCAGCGCCTTAAAACTGGGTTCTTTCGACTAAGTGAGTTTACCCTGACAGAAAAACCGGTCCTCCAGGAGTGGGGGTTGGGGCGATGGGCCAGCAACTCATCACCTGGAAAACATATCAAACGCTAAATATACTAATATTCAGCCTCGGAATAAGGACGGAAATAAATATCGACAACGACTGGCAATGAAACGGACTATGAATGTAGGTACGTGGAACGTGAGGGGAATGTCAAACAAAACAACGGAAATAATATACGAACTAAAGAAACTGAATCTTGATATCGTGGTGCTTTCGGAAACAAAAAAGAAAGGTAATGGAAGTGAGGACATGGGGGATTATTTCCACATTTGGTCGGGCGTAGATAAATCGCAAAGAGCATGTTCAGGAGTCTCAATACTCATAAAAGATCAATTGAAAAAATTTATATTAGACTACCAATATATATCAGACCGAATAGTCACTATAACAATAAAACTATATGGCGTCGAAGCGGTGATAGTCGGAGTGTATGCCCCATGTGATACATCGGTAAGAAAGGTCAAGGATGATTTCAATCAACAACTATCAGATGTTTTAAATAACGTAAAGAATAACCAAGATGTAATACTGGCGGGAGACCTAAATGCTCGAATAAAAGGTCAGAAAGACAGCACAATTGTGGGAAAATACGCCGAGGAAATTGAGAATGACAACGGAGAGAGAATGTTAGAGCTCTGTAACCAGCACAATCTAAAACTCACAAATACATGGTTTAAGCATAAGGACATACACCGCTATACGTGGGAGAATGCAACAAAAGTCGATTATTGACTATATAATTGTGAAACAGAGATCAACTTTTCAAGTGCAAGATTCGAGAATAAAAAGAGGAGCTAACTGTGGGTCAGACCACTATCTGTTGATGGCTAAAATAATATATCCGTTTGTAAAACCTATAACCGGAAACCCGATAGAACCGGCAGGAAATTCAACGAAATTAACACCCAAACGATATAAATTGAGTCTATTTCAACAATCAAGCATAGGCGATATGTACAAGAGAAGGCTAAAAAACGAACTAGATAAACGCCAATGTAAATCAAACATCGAACAAGAATTTGGGGAGATTTCATCCGCTATACATCAAATTGCTAAAGAGGTCTTAGGAGAATATACGATAAAACGAAAAAGCAAAATTCCTTACTGGTTAACTAATGAAATATCAGAAAAGATTGAGAAAAAACGTGCAGTATATCAGAAATACATAACAAAAAAGACGGAAAATAATAGACAAACGTATAAAGACATTAATAAAGAGGTACGAGAAATGATAAAACAAGAAAAAAACAATTTTTGGGAGCAGAAATGCAATCAAATTAACACATATATTGGTGGAGCTCAATCTACAGAAGTTTGGCAAACAATAAGAGGGATGAAATCAAACAACAACAGAAAAAACTTATCTCTAATAATTAATCTCAATGAATGGAAAGTACACTATGAATCACTGTTGGTTGAGGATAGGGTAGAATTTATGGAAAACGAGGTCGACATCGAAAACACCATAAGCTCGGCAGAACCAAGGCTCATAACTATAGATGAACTGAGTCAATGTGTAAAAGAGCTAAAAAATGGAAGATCCCCTGGACCTGGAGACATTCATGCGGAACTAATAAAATACGGCGGAAATGCACTACTGCAAAGAATTCTAGACATGATGAATGCATGCATAATTCAATAAAAAACACCTGCAGAATGGAAAGTGAGTTATATTTCATCACTGTACAAGAAAGGAAATAGAAAGGATCCTAACAACTACAGGGGCCTAAGTGTGACAAGTACTTTTAGCAGATTATGGGGAAAAATTTTACAAAAGAGACTCAGATCGGAAATTGGTAACTATATCGCAGAAGATCAAAGTGGATTCATGCCGGGTCGCTCCTGCGTTGATAATTTGTTCATTATACAACAACTAGTGGAAAAAAAGATAAGTAGAGACGATGAGTTGCATATCACGTTTATAGACCTTAAAAAAGCATATGACAGTATACCGAGAAGTAAATTGTGGGTGGCCTTGGAAGCAATTGGTGCAACAACCCATACGATAAAAATGATTCACGAACTTTACAAAGATAGTATAGCCTACGTTAAAATGGGAAATTATCTATCAAAACCAATATATTGACGTAAAATAATCCAGCCCCCAACTTTTTAAAAAACTTTTCAAAAATAATTTAATCGAGCCGCTGAATTATCTTCTGAACATACGCCGCGGCTTGCTCGTCGGTTCCAAAATTTTTATCACCACTTTACGCGTGACCTTCTAATAATATTCAACAAATTCCACTTTCAAATCTCAAATAATAATTTCTTCAAATTAATGATCTCTAAAATAAAAACACTTTTCAAATCAACAGTATTTATTTTTCTTTCACAATTATTCAAAAATTTACTCTAAACGAAAATTCACAACCTGCCCGCACGGCGGTCAAAGTGCGAGTCCCTATTATCTCTCATTTTAACAATACCAACTATAAATTTGTACAACATTTTCCCCATCCAATCTTATTGTCAATTGGGGCTCAAAAAAAATACGACAATATGTAACCAAGGGTCTAAGGCAGGGCTGCAGTCTTTCCCCATTGCTATTTAATGCATATCTAGAAATAGCGCTTAGAAGATGGAAACAAACATTTAAAGGAATGGGGATACCAATAAATAACACCAATATACACACCCTAAGTTTTGCAGACGATCAAGCAGTTCTGGCACAGGACTCATATGACATGGAATACATGCTAAAAAGGTTGTATACAGAGTATAGAAAGTGGGGATTGGAGGTCAGCCTGGAAAAAACAGAATATCTTGTAATAGGCTCGGATGCTAGGTTTGAGGTCTTGATGGCTGATGGGACTCGGGTCAGACAGGTGGATGAATTTAAATATTTGGGGGCGATGGTGGATGGAAACGGTATAGGTAAAAGGGAAATGGACGAAAGGTTAGCGAAAGCACGAAAAGTACTGGGATCCCTAAACTCCATTTGGTGGGACAAGAATATCTCTAAGAAGAATAAAAAAAGAATTGGTAGAACTATGGTCGAGTCCGTTCTAACATACGGAAGTGAAGTATGGGCAATGAAGGAACATGATAAGCGTAGATTTAGAGCGGTGGAGATGGATTACCTGCGACGAAGTGCCCGGATATCAAGAACACAAAGAATAAGAAATGAACGTATAAGAAACATAATGACACAACGAGAGGATGTAATACATAGGATAGAAATAAGAGGACTTAAATGGTTTGGACATCTGTTACGCATGGAGGATAAAAGATGGCCAAAGAAAGTATTTCTATGGAAACCACCAGGAAAAAATAAAAGAGGACGTCCCCGAAAGTCGTGGAATGAAGGAATGCGAAAAGCAATGCAGAATAGAGGACTGCAGGAAGAGATGGTATACGACCGAGAGGTATGGAGATTAGGACTGGGAAAACAGCTAAATGTTGTATAATTAATGTATTATATTAATTGTAATGTATACATGATTAAGCCCAATATATATATAAAAACATAATTATAATATCTAAAATTTCGCGGCAAACTTTTTAGAATTTCGCGGCACACAAAAGTGCCGCGGCACAGTGGTTGAGAATCACTGTTCTAGGTACATTTTAAATTCAAATTTTGTTGAATATGCCGGTATAGTAACCCGTGGTCCCGTTAACCATATCAAATATAATATAATTTTTAACATACATCAGTTAATATAATTATTAATTCAATAAATAATATAATATTATTTATTTATTATTAAGGATAAGTTTTCGTCCATTTTATAATTTTATATTTTATTTTATTTTTATTTTTCTCAGGTAGTAGACTATTAATAATAATTACTAAATTATCTGACTCCTACGTTTCGCTAATATATTGAAAGCTTCATCAGGAAGTACATTTTTCAGGAAATAAAATAAAATGACAATTTAAAAAATGATTGAAAATTTTTTTTTGAATGATTATGAAATAGATGAAAATAAAATATAATATAATATAAAATATATATTATTTTATATTATAATTTTATAAGATTGAATACATAATTTAATAATTATTATTTAATAGTGCACTAACCCAAAAATAACATAAAATTAATAATTATTTACATTTATTACTTACAAAAAGAATCAGGAAATAAAATTTATAATTAAAAGCGTCTCATAAAATTGTTCAAATTGTTTTCAAATGCTCTATGGATTTAAAGGGACACAACCTTTTGAGCTTTGATTCACTTTGAGTTGTGTAACATGGAGTTTTAATGACATTACCATTAACACACAATTAAAACAACAAATTTACCCAGCAGCGTATTATCAATAAGTAGTTCTGGTTTCGAATTCTCCTTCCGCCTGTTTGGCCAATAAAAAAGCAATCAAAACAAATACCCAACCTAAAATACCTAGAGTATTCAAAAGTGCTAAAAAAAACCTAGAGTTGAACATTAACATGTAGATAAGAAAATAAAAAAATTATGATGGTATAGCAATAGGACGGTAAATTTTTACATAGAGAGACATGGTCGACACAATAACATCATCATTAGTCATTTTTACACGAAATTTGTATTCGCCATTTGGTAAGTAAGGTGGAAATCTAGTTTCATCAGGATATGCATTGCATATTTCAAATGTCTTTTCCTACAGATAAAAGTGATGTAACTATCGAAATCTATTAAAAGGAATTTGTTACCTCAATTATTTGGCATTTGGTAAAATTTCCACATTTAAAAAAAATTTCCATTCCCACAATATTTGCCTTAATAGCCTTACACCAGTTTAGTTGAAAACGTGTTCCAGGCATTTTGCTATATTCGTTGCTCAAAAACTTGTACATTTCTGTTACTATCTAAAACCATAATTAAATAAAAATTTGAACAAAAATAAAAATAAACTTTCAAAATTTTAGTTCGTACCTCTACTCCTGTGCTCATGTTTATTTTTGAGTTTATCGTGAAATTTATAGCTGGAGTTGTCCGGTTATACTTAAAATTTCTAATATGAATAAAGTTCAATACAGATTCATTATAACCTTCCAATTCTAATCTTTGAAAATCAATCTTATAATCGTTTTGTCTAAACTGAAAGTTAAAGGTTGAAACATTTTTAATAAGTCAATCAATATTACCTTTGAATAAAAATCAACTGCAAAATTTGGAAACAAACAACCAAGAAAAGCTATTGCAAAAATAAATTTCCACTGCAACATTTTAGTCACTAATAATATCAAATACAATCAAATATCTAGGCAGATGAATGTTGCTTCCCTAACGTGTTTCGAACTGTTAAAATGTTAAACTAAAATTAGATTTCTTTTTGGGTTTCGGGAACAATATTACAATCAGATAATGCTAATTACTTTTATAGCGAATATGAGGAATTAAACAATAATAAATTCAAGGCCTCTAAACACACAACAAATAAAAAAATATTTATTTAATAACCTTGTGTTGCCTAAATTGAAAATAGTAGCTATATATTTTTCGAGCGGCTCGTCACACGCGGTTGATATTTCGCATTAGAAGATTGATAAGGTATTTGCAATATATAAAAATATGCAAGTGTAACTGATTTGTGTGCTAAGCGAGAATGTTATATCCTTCTCATTTGTTAATAAATTAATATGGGATTAACGACTGCCCTAGAATTATATCTATGATTGGAACATCGGGGTAATACTCGAGTTCCCATTGCAATACAGCTTCCGCTAACAAGAAATCCTATGTATGACCTAAGCACCATTGCATACCATTTGTCGTAGTTTAATTATTTACTATTAATTACAGGTAACTTTAAAGACCATTCAAAAATATAACTTCAATTTGAGTTTAGAAATAAAGGCTGTCGTTAAGAAGTTTACTCTAGGTTCTAAAATATGCACCATCCGGTATTGGAAGCATATTATGTAGATGTATCGCAGTATTGATAAACGAATTCACGACAAGTGAAGTTTTATGAAAATTAAACTTAACTTACCAATTTCCAAAAAAATCCTCGATCCTTCAAGTCATAACTGTATGATTACTTATGCGATAATGAAATGTAAGAAGTTTGGGTATCAGGTTTTGGGTTTTGCCAACCTGGTGAATATTGATAAAATTTATGTTTTAGAATAATTTTGTTACTTAATATAATAATTATAATTTATTAATAAAACAATTATTTCCATTTTAATACAATAAGCAAATAAAATTCATAAAAAAATTCTTAGTAACGGGTTCTATGGATACACTCAATTAAAACAAAAAATTATTATGGTTACTTGGGTATAGCAACAGGACGGTAAATTTTAATATAGAGAGACGTGATATATACCATAACATCATCGTGAATCACTTTTACACGAAATTTGAATTCACCACTTGGTAAGTAAGGTGGAAATCGAGATTCATCAGGATATATATTGCATATTCTATATGTCCTATCCTGCAGAAGTACATGACGTAACTACCAAAATCCATTAAAAAAAATATACTACCTGAATTATTTCGCACTTGGAAAGATTTCCACATTTAAATAAAATTTCTATTCCCACAATATTTGCCTTAATCGCCTTACACAAGTTTACTTGAAAATGGGATCCTGGCATTATGCGATACTCGTTACTCAAGAATTTGTACATTTGTATTTGCAGCTAAAATTATAAAAAATTTGAACAAAAATAAAAACAAATTTTTAATTAATATAC
The DNA here is from genome assembly GCA_958510855.1 of Rhagonycha lutea. Classification (NCBI taxonomy): domain Eukaryota; kingdom Metazoa; phylum Arthropoda; class Insecta; order Coleoptera; family Cantharidae; genus Rhagonycha; species Rhagonycha lutea. The sequence goes on along the minus strand of OY294040.1, from coordinate 10,521,322 downwards.
CTCAACGCCGGTGCTCATGTTTATCTTTGAGTTATACGTTATATTTACAACTGGAAAGGTCCGATTATATTTAAAAGTTATAATATGAATAAAGTTCAATACAGATTTATTATAATCGTCCAATTCTAATCTTTGGAAATCAATCTTATAGTCGTTTTGTTGAAACTGAAATTAAAAGGATTAATGGATTTTCAATGATAACAATAATGTTTATTATAAATAATGATTTATACCTTTGAATAAAAATCAGTTGCAAGACTTGGATTTAAAAACCACAGAAAAATAATTGCACAATTTAATTTCAAAATCAACATTTTAGTCTTTTTTGTTTCTCAGTGAGCTTACTATGTCACCTCTAATGTTAAACTAAAATAGTATTCTTTTGAGTTTCAGCAGCTGTGTAATACTGATTGGAAAATCAGATATAATGGGCTTTATAACGAATGTTTGGGAATCGTGGTTCCATTTATCATTTATTAATGATTCCTAAAAAAACCAAGGAGAAATTTAATTTAGAATTGTTGTCCATTCGTCCGAAGCGAATGTCTAGTATTCATGATTCCATAATATGTTTTCAACGTTTCCTAAAAACAACAATAAAAAAAAAAGGAATTAATGACAAAGAGGATGACTGGCAATTTTTATCCTATTTTACAAAACGATGATTACCCATGGAATTCTGTTTCACCCAAGACCTCAATGTTCTATATTATTTTCATTAAAATTTAATTTAATTAAAATAAATTAAAATCCGTCGAAAAGGCTAGTTTTTCAAAAATTTTAGGGTGTAAAAAATTCAAAAATAAATTTATTGTTTTCGATAAATCCGATAACAATTTCCATGTCTTTTTTTTTATAATTTTAATCGACTTATTTGGGTACGATTAATGTTTTTTCGGTTGGCGGAAATGATGGCAAGTTTCTCAAAATCACTTACACAAGGTTGAAAAATTAAAATTGATTATTATTAGGACTCATCGACCGTAAAAGTTTAATTTTAATATTTACGGAAAAATAAACTAATACATCATTCCAATTTTCTTATCAAAATACATTAGAAGCCATCGAAAAGCGATTGCTTTTGACATTGAGTTTTTGAAGCTTTATCAATTAAATTGTCTCAAGTTTCGGACTATAGTCTGTTTTTTTTAAGAAACCGGTAGAAATTTTCTACTCCACGTGGACAACGTGAATGTCATTGGTTGAAATTAAATTTCAAGCAATTTCATTGGTATTCACGTTACGTGGAGTAGAAATTTTCTATCGGTTTCTTAAAAAAAACAGACTATAGTTCCATCATCAAACTAATAATTATTATTATAACTAAAATAATTCGACATAAGATAGACGTTGGACGGTGTCTTAACTACTTTTAAGAGGAATCTTCAGAGTTGGAAAATGCACTTTTGTAATTCACTAATATTTTGCTTATTACTCAAAAACATTGCACAAAAAAATGTTTTGAAAAAAATTTGAATTAAAAAAAAATAAAAACAACACGACCTGTGTCCAAGTCTCCTCTTTTAAAAAATATATAGTTTTATGCAATTTTTTTGAGTAATAAGCAAAATATTAGTTAATACGAAAGTGTGTTTTCCAACTCTGAGGCTTCCGGGTCATTCCATGTGAAATCAACACACTTTTCTTGGTCACCATCTCAGATTTCGATAAAATTTGGTATATCGATAGAGTGTACTGAGACTAGCAAAAATACAAATTTTTATTTAAATATCTCAAACGGTTTCCAAAATATCGCTATGTAAAATTTTCAAAAATTGGCTGCCGGAATATTTTCTAATTATTATAGCAGCTCTCCTAATTAAGCTACAGAGGTGGACGTGATGTCATTTTACTCAGTTTTTAATGCCCTTTCCGATGATATATAACACAATATGCCTTTTTGTAAAAATACTTTTTAAAACTCAAAATCAAAATTTTGAATTTGATTTTCTCAAAAAGTAAATCTTCAAAAATTTTTAAAAAATTCCTGAGAATAATCTGTACTTATGGTAAGTGACTGCCAAAATTTAAAAGTGGGACGGTTATGGCTTCATAGTTAAAATAATTTTTAAGTACAAGATGGTTTTGAAAGAACGATAGACTTTATATTATAGTAAGCGACGAACAGCAGAAATTGTTTTGTCAAAAATGAAATTTACAATATTTTATAACAAATATAAGTTAGTGTTACGGAAATGAGTCTTGCCAAATAATTTGGTGCATTAAATGAGGGGGGGGGGCACACCTTGCTGGTAAAAATAAAAAGTTCCGAATTTTTTCTGAGAAAACGAATCCATTTAGATCAATTTGAGTTTTGACACATTATTATACAAGTCTTGAAAAACATTAAAAAAATTTTTCAAATCAAAATATTACAAAATGGCGGTGTGGCAACTGAACTCCAAAATTACCTCTTAAAATGCTGTGAAAAATCTCCCAATGGTGTCGTTAGACCTACAACATAAGAAATAAAAAAATTTAATTTAATATATTATGTTTTTCCAGTCCGCATCGACCTAGAATTTTTATATTTTAATTTTTTTTTGAGTTTTAAAGGATTAAAGTCGAGAAAAACTTTTTCGACCAAAAATCGTCACTTAAACGGTAATAAAAAATTTTTGAGACAAAAATTTAAAAATTGGGGTAGAGGCAGATTGGAAAAACATATTATATTAAACTAAATTTTTTCATTTCTTATATTTTAGGTCTAACGACACCATTGGGAGATTTTCAACCGCATTTTAAAAGGTGTTTTTGGAGTTCAGCTGCCACGCCGCTATTTTGTAATATTTTGATTTGAAAAATTTTTTAAATGTTTTTCAAGACTTGTATAATAATGTGTCAAAACTCAAATTGATCTAAATAATTTCATTTTCTCAGAAAAAATTACCAAAGTAGGACTTTTCAATTTTGCCGGCAAGATGTGCCCCCCCCCCCCAACCCATTAATGCACCAAATTATTTGGCAAGACTCATTTCCGTCACACTGACTTATATTTGTTATAAAATATTGTAAATTTCATTTTTCACAAACAATTTCTGCGGTACTTCACTTACTATAATATAAAGTCTATCGTTCTTTCAAAACCATCTTGTACTTAAAAATTATTTTAACTATGAAGCCATAACCGTCCCACTTTTAAATTTTGGCAGTCACTTACCATAAGTACAGACTATTCTCAGGAATTTTTTAAAAATGTTTGAAGATTTACTTTTTGAGAAAATCAAATTCAAAATTTTGATTTTGAGTTTTGAAAAGTATTTTTACAAAAAGGCATATTTTGTTATATATCATCGGAAAGGGCATTAAAAACTGAGTAAAATGACATCACGCCCACCTCTGTATCTTAATTAGGAGAGTTGCTATAATAATTAGAAAATATTCCGGCAGCCAATTTTTGAAAATTTTACATAGCGATATTTTGGAAACCGTTTGAGATATTTAAATAAAAATTTGTATTTTTTTCGTTTAAATTTGTCCTATTTCGTGGATTTCGTTAGAACTGAAACTAGATAACTCATTTTGGTATCTACTTTTTAGTTATCTACGTTCGATAAGTGGCTATGGTATGATCTATCAACTGCCAAAAGTAGATAACATTTTGATAACAACCTTGGTTAGTTGCAGGGCGTAGCTAGACATTGGTCATTGGGGGGGGGGGGGTCTCCGAAAAAAAAAGTTTTTCCTATCCCATGGGAGGGGTTTTCGCGCCAACAAAATTTTTTTGACCTTTTTTTAATATCTCGGTCTCCCATGGGGGGGGTGTTTCACTACCAAACACAAAACCTACACTTTGCACTACTTTTTCCTGTTCCTGTTATCCTGGCTTTTATACCTCTGAGCGGTTTACTAGTTCGCAAACGCTAGCCGAGGCTGGCGTTTGTTTTTTAGCATTTTAAATATGTTTTTACCTATGTCGAGTCGCTAGCCCGACGAAGAACCCACACTTCGTGGGGAGAGACGGCCAGAATACTTCACCCGGAATCGAACCGGGTATTCAGAATTCATAGTCAACTTGCTTGACCACTATGCTCTAACCGCCTCTTTAATTTAATACTTTTTCACTTTGAAAATTAAAAGCAAAAAGGATCTTCGAAATTTAAAGCTTCCAACAACAAGCTTTTCAATCAAAAACTCGATACTCGCAATACCGACCGCGAAATTTCGAAATGATTATCACGAACGCTAATTAAAAATAATTCTGTAAATAGAAATTTCTTCATTATTATAGGGTTAACGCAAAGATTCAAAATTTGAAACTTACCAAAGTTTATTTATAGTCAAAGTTATAGTCAATGATATAATTCCACCGAGTATGGAAGGAATTTCATTCATTTAATGCACGACTAGCCGGGAATACTTCTGTATTATTTGTAAGTAATGCTATGATTTCTACTTCTATGATTTCTACATTATACCCTCTCTACTTTGTCTGAAACAAAATGAAACATAAATTTAATTAACTTTTTTAATTTGAAGTTTTTAAATTATGAGATGAAAAGTTTGCTTCTTTCCTTCTCAAAAATCGATTTAAAAAAAAATCAATTTAATTTAACACAATGTTAAAGAAAAGGGAGAAAATGTATAATCGTGTAATTGTCCAACAATCTTTTCGGGAAAACCATTACAATAAAGTCGTTCAACATAAAAGTATAGTAATTCGTTTGGAGCTTTCTTTTAAATTTTTGAAAATAAGAAAACGGCAAATTGATACATACAGTGACTTGCAATAGTCCTCGGACATCTAATAAAAATTGCAATCATTTCGATGTAATTTAACTTTTTGAAGTGATTTAAAAAGATAATTACAATATCAACTTCTTCATCAGCCTTTTTCCGCCCACTGCTGGACATAAGCCTCTCCATATTATGGAGGATCTGGCCATAACTAACCACGCTGGCCAGACTGGTTGGTGAGTAGTCCGCAGATCGATTTTGGACTATACTTAGTTGTTTTACATCCGTTAGCAGCTTGCTAGGCTAGCATTCAGATGTGCCTGTAGCCCTGTTTTTGTTAACGGTGGCAATTCGTCAACTCGGGGGGACCGCCGGCTTAACGTGCCCTCCAAAGCACGGAGACTGGGTCATAAGAAAGTTTGACTCTCCCCGGGTTTGACTCTCCCCGGGTTTGAACCCGGTACCCGTTCGCATCCAACTGCGTTAGCTGCAAGGCAATGACCGTCTCTTATATCAACTTACGATTTTATAAAATATCCCTTAGGGTCACCGTAATACAAAAAAGTTTGAAAAAAAATAAACAAACAGAATTAGCAAAGGTTTAATCATTCTATTAGTTGCAATTCTATTCTAATTAAAACTGCAAAAGTTGTCGGATACTACATGAATTAGCACTTTAGATTAGGGAAACTTAGAAAATATGTCATTATTTAATATTTGTTGCATTTTTAGGCATTTTTACAAGTACTAAGCTAATTAATTCATTTAATGAACAAACTTTGTAAACAGAAATTTGATTATAAATGGCGTTATATTATGATAAATTACATTTTAAAAATATAAATAATAGCTGCAAAACCTTAATAATTGCACAAACAAAAAATACAGACAATAATGATGTAAAAATTATGCCAGGGCGTATGAGGGTTAAAGCAAAAGCGAGAAAACTGCAATAAAAAAATTATGAAAATTAATTATATCTTCTACGTTACAATTACAATTTTTTAAATTTTTTCTCCCGCTTTCTTTTCTTTCTTTCAAGAATTACAAAGTTTGGTAATTTTTATTACAGGTAACTGTAACTAAGAAGTTTTTTATTTTTTGTTCCCAAGATTGGTAATCCGGCATCGATTGTTTAGAAATAAACTTGGTTAATTTTGTTTATTTACAAATTCAAATCATGTATCAAATTTCGCAATGTTGTCGAGTTTGCCTTCGTATGGAAAACACTTTAACGCACATTTCCGTCGTGGATAGAGATAACGTACCATTCATAGCTAAATTAACTGCTTGTATTTCTGATGTGGTATGAAATTTATATTTTTTCCATCCGGTAGATATTTTTATAAAACAATCAAATGTTTTAGACTTGGCAAAGAGATCGTTGTCCACTGCTAATTTGCTTATTATGCATAGAAAAATTACGTTCTGCATATGAATTCAGAACATTGTGTTTGCAAACGGATTCGACATTACTGCGTTACTTAAATCAACAGGATAGCGAACCAAAGACAAATCTTAGTTGTGGATCTTTAGGGGAATCTACAAAATTTGATTTCGAGTTACAAACTGACAATAGCACTTTAACTAATATTAATCAAGAAACGCATACCGAGTATATGAACCTAAAACATTTTTTAGATGAAACTGTCGAATTGGACAGAAATTCTTACAACGCTTCCAACAAAGATTTATCCTCACTCACAGATGTACACACGTCAACTGGTAAGAACTTTAATTTTTTAACCTTTAATTAAAAATGCTAGTTTGTAATTGTGCTTTCTTTGTAATGGAATTTTTGCTTTCCCGTAGGTGATTTAATGGTGAATTCATCGGAAGCAAGTAATGGTGAACATTTAATTTCCTCTGAACAAGCAGTTACAGAGCAAGTGAACGAAAATAGTATATGTAATGAAAATCCTATTCAAAGCACTAAAACTACAATTAGCATCGAAACTCAAACACCATACGCTTTAATGACGCAATCAAACGATCCAGTACCTCAACCAAAATTGACTCCAAAACGGTATCCGTGTAATATTTGTAACAAGGATTATAGTAATTATTCCAACTTGCGATCTCATAAAAAATCACATTCCGGAGAGAAGCCGTTTGAATGTAAATACTGTGATAAAAGATTTTTGCATCCTCATCACTTGAGGGAGCATATTCGACGACACACGGGCGAAAAGCCTTATGCTTGTAGTTTATGTGATAAGAGATTTACGATAAGGGGAGAAGTTACTATGCACATGAGGTCTCATACCGGCGAAAAACCGTACGCATGCACGTTCTGTGATAAAAAGTGTTCAACTCATTCCGACTTAAAAGTTCATGTTCGTACCCACACCGGAGAAAAGCCCTTTATTTGTAATATTTGTGATAAAAGATTTGCTAGTTCATATATTTTAAATGCACACACAAAAACTCACACCGGTGAAAAGCCGTACAAGTGCAATATTTGCTGTAAAAGTTTTGCGCAGTCGTCACAGTTAACCGTACATTTTCGAACTCATACGGGAGAAAAGCCCTATTTATGTAAGCACTGTGATCAACGCTTTACAAGGAACACGGAACTAACCATACACATGCGTGAGCACACCGGAAAAGTTCCTTATTCGTGCAGTATTTGTAATCGCGGATTTGTTTATCAGTCACATTTCCAAGCCCATATGATCAAACATTCCGGAGAGAAACCGTATCAATGTGTTACATGTGATAAGAAATTCACAACGGCGTCTTATTTACAGGAGCACATTAGAAAGCATACCGGTCAAAAATTATTCTCCTGTATGCATTGTGATAAGACATTTACACGTGCCGGATTTTTGCAAAAACATCTAAGAAAACATACAGGTGAAAAGCCGTTCCCGTGTAATATTTGCAATAAGCGATTTTCATCTTCCAATTATTTGAGTACTCACATGAAAAAACATACCACTTCTCAACCAATTCTTGTAAATACTACTATTCACAATAATTCCATTATATAATAAGGTACCTACTAACTAAATAAGAATTTCAATTTTCTCTTTAAATTTTCTTGCGGACCCATTTAAAAAAAATTGTAACAATTGCATCGTCATGGAAAAGCAGATTGAAGATATTGTACGTTATTTACACACTAACACATTACAAATCCTCAATTTTAACTTACATAATAGGACTTACAGTTTAACGCGGAATCCGAACCACGTCTTAAATAATTCAGAAGTGGCTGAGACGAAAATATTACACAATTCAACTCCTTTGGCCCTACCCCAACTGCAGGTATGTGTTAAAATTATAAGCGGTGTTCACATTGAAGTTCTTGTCTTGCCTTGCCTTTCTTTGGTAGAAGCTAGCAAGTACTAATGGGATTGTGGTATTTTTACACATAGAAAATGATAGAAGAAAATGTTTCAATCTGATTGGTACTTGCTAGATTGCACCTAAGCAAGGCAAAACAAGAACCTCGATGAAATTTAAATTAATTTAATTTAATGGAAAATAATTTACATTAAAAAAAAAATGTAAACAGAAATTTAAGACTTTTCCACTAATATCGCGAGTTCGTCCACGATCTTCTCCAACTTAGCGATGCGGTCTTCTTGTAGCATTGGCAAATAGGCATCGTCTATATTTATATCTTTAGTTTCCCATGTCAGTTTCTTGAATATTTTTACAATTTATTGCCATTGTAAACAATTTTGGCAATATTGTATATTCCTGGCGTATTTCTGTTTTAACCGGGATCCTGCTTGAGGTAATTATCTTCTTTTGTCATGGCGTGAAGTGTAGCATTCTTGTATATACTGTCATATTTCAAAATTATTGCAAGTATCAGATGAGATCATTTCAGCTCAATGAAAGAAAATCATTAAAATTGTTGATCTTCCTAAAACATTTTAAATTGCAAATAAAAATTGCATAAAATCGAACAGATAACAATTACCAGTTTAATTTGTGTTTTTGATTTAATTTTAATAGTTCTTCTATAGGAAATCAGATGCTTTCAAATCACATAAGGGCGAATGTGCTCATAAAAGAATTGAAAGTCGAATATCGACTGAACGAAGATTACATTGGTGATTATAAAATCCAGAGCAATATATTAAAACCTAAAAAGTAAAAATTAATTATTAATAATATAGAAAAAAACATAGCGTGGTTCCAAACCATAAATCTAATTTTTAAAAGTTCAAATAACCAAATTATAGAAATAAATAATTAGAGTTGATTTACGTCCACAGTTTTAAACGACGTGATAATAAGTTTTTCTCATTTTCTAATTTCTTTAAATAATTCATGATAATATTTCCATCTTCATCCATCATTTCTGCTAGTATAGGATACAATAATTAGAGATAGTTGGTTGGAACCACTGAAGTGAATTTTCAATTACTGATTAGTTAATTCTGAGAAATCAAAAAGTTCAGCTGATGTTAATTTGTGATATTGAGTCTTCTGGCGATTCCAGTGTCCAACTTCTGCTTTCTGTGCCAAGGAATTTGGCACTACGTCTAGACTTCATCTGCTCAATTACATCTTGGATACCAACATCAGAATTCAATCTCTTTCCGAAGCTAATCTTCAAATATCAGGCAATTCTGACATTCAGAAGCTGTTTATTGCTCAAAGTATGATGAAGAAGTTTACGTTTCTGGCCAAAAATGCCATGAATAGCCCAATGAACTTTCTTCATCCATTGAGAATCATTCGATTCTTCAATTGTGAGTCGAGATCGTTGTCCTTTGCTTTTTTTGTTTAGAATAGAATTTTCTACTTATTTTATCTATAATTTTCTTTGGATTGTAAAAATTTCTTCATCAGTGAAAACAAAATTTTCCCTATTTTTTTTTTTCATCCAGTTGGCATTTGGGATTTTCGCAGCTTATTATAAGGCTTTTTCTTAAGCTAATATTTCGCTATTCGTCGAACCGACTCACAAGATTTCAGTTTCTCGAACTACTTTTTGCATCGACAGTGTTGGATTTAATTTAATCCGAATTTTGATGATGTTACGATTCCGGCTAGTGTTGGCTGAACAATTTGTTTCTCTTCCGGGTCGGTCTTCTTCATTTGTTTTGATGCTTTTTCTGATGATTCTTCTTAAAATATTTTTTGAACTTTGAATTGCATTTTCGATGCAGGTGGAATTTTGAGAATTTTCTTTTTTTTTACTTACCTATGGGGATTACAAAGCAGAATCATGTCAAATTTTCTGAGAGTAGTAGGAAAACATAGTTAAATACATTTTTGAAAGTTGATCGACGTTTTTCATGAAATTTAATTTTGAAAAAATTGTTTTCATGTTTTTTTTTAGGACATTTCTAATTTTATAAATTTTTTTAAATCTTTCGGACAATTTTTAGTATAAAAAAGAGAAGATTTCCTTCTAACGTCAACAGGAATTAAATTAAAAGGCTGAAAATGTGCACACGATTTATAACAAACTTTGTAAAAATTGCCACTAAATTAAATATGATTTTTTTCAAGGTGGTGGTGCCAGGCTCAAATAAAATTAATTAATCTTTCAGATCAGATTAATCTTTTTCCGCTAAACCATTACGAATGGGGCAATGGATTTTTAATTTTGAAAAGATGGCTGTGGCAGGTTTGTGCCGAATTTAATAAAATATGGAATTTTTAGATCATATTTTCTCAAAACACGACATTTTATGGAAGTTATTCGTACTTAAAATATCGAATAATGCTTTTCCATGCCGAACCCCTGATTTTTCGTCAATATTTACTCTCCATGAAACTGCTTTCAATAGAGCATAAAGAAAAGGCTCAAAAATCGAAAGATGGCTATAAAACGCTTCTCGCTATGGGAAAAATAATAACCCGAGAAATTGTCGACGCTTCCAGTGTTTAGTAACTTGAAACATTGTATGTACCGTTTTATATTTTTTTATAAATTTAGCTGTAAGCTATTAAAATATTAATTTATTTAAAAAATATTTATATTTCTCAAATGAGTATTAATAAATTTTAAATTGTTATAGTTTGCTTTAATGTGATTTTAATTTTTTATTATAATATTTAACGATAATTAATAAGTTTATAAAACTGCTTCAAAATGTGATTAGACTTTGAAAAATAAACATGTACCAACTCAATTGATTATTTTTAATTTTTAAAATTGTATTGAGTAGAGATATTTTCGAAATGCTCTTTACTGTAGAAGGTATTAAAGGCCTCTCCAAGCCTATTTGAATAAAAATTCAACCAATTTTGAGAAAAGACAGTAGTGGAACTGCATGATTGGTTTAATGAACCAATGAGAATCTCGTTAATCATTATGTGTGTCATTCCAACTGTTCAGTAATATATTTTTGTTTTTCAATAATAGTAAAATTTTTCATAATCAATAATAACTTAATCCTGGCACTTAGAAATGTGCGTAATTAAACAATAAAAATTTATTAAATACAGTAAAATTATACAATACATTTCTGAAAATATCTCATATACCAGCAAAGTTGGACTTTTTGGGTTTTTTTGGACGAGTGATTCCCACGTAACCTATAACTTCGATAGGTTTAATTCCCGGAATCTCCTGTTTAATAGTGTTGGTAATTTCAGCTTGAAAACCTTGAGCACCGGCAGCAGCTGCTTCTTCAGCATATTCGGGTGGAGCCGCTGCCGCAGCTTTCTCTGCAGCTTGAACAGCTCCTTCAAACACACACATAGCTTCAGCTTTTGCCAATTTATCTACTGCTTCCAACAAATCAGTCTGTTGTTCTGTTCTAAGATCTGCTGCAATATCTACACTACTGGTGTGTGCATCGGCTAAAAGCGGATCCTGAGATTTAGCTACCGAAAGCAGTGAAGGTGAATCCAAATTTACCATATTTTCTCCCACAAATAAATCGTCGCGGCGCTTTTGCAATTCCTTTTCTACAGTTCGATCGAACCATTCCATTAAGGTTTCTTTTTTCGGCGAATGTCCACCAGCATTAGGCATATCTGTTTCTCTTATAGGTGATTGATTTAAAAGATATCTCGAATCGACGGTAGAAGAATGTTCTGCTTTACTTGCGGACGATATATTATAGTCTCTGCGCAAGTATCTATCTGGTAACCTTAGCTAAAACGTAAACGGATCACAAAAAATCATTTTTATATATTAAATTTATACCCCTTTTGCCTGGTCTCTTATGATACTGCTAACATCAACTGCATCACTCATTTCAAATTCTTTAGGCATCCAACTTAAATTATAGTCGATTTGGGAACCAAATGTTTCGTGATGTGAAGGCATCGCAGAACTCGATTTTGGCGTTGAATGAAAAGGCCCGTCAAATCCATAATAATCCATTGAATTAAATGGAATTGAGTTCTAGAAATCAGATTAATCAGTTCGATCGAATTACTGTTGTTCCTGACTACCATTAAGTCAGCAGAATTGACCGAACTACCACTTGAATAGTTCAAATTAGGTGATTGAGGAGACATTCGCATTGGTCGTGGTGATCGTGTTAGGGAATTATTTGAAACTCTGCCTAAAATACGCATCCTATTAGGCGAACGACTTGAATTATGTTGTGATATCTCTTGTTCTAGTCTCGATCGTTGCTAGAATGAAAATTTATTAAGTATTTTAAAGTTTTTAATCGTTTGACAAGAAAATTCTTCTAAACTAAAGAAATTTAAATTGAATAATATGTAAGTAAATCTATTTTTATGAATTACCATATTTGGAGAATCTTCTATTGTTATAATACGGTGTGGTTCCATTGTGATTTTGCACTTACGCTCCAAGAACTATGGTAGTAATTTATTTCTCTTATATACAGAAATTTTCAAGTTAAATGTTTATGACAGTTTAGATACACTTAAAAGACGATGAACAATGTCATGTTTTTGTTTCATTATGAATGAAAATTGCTAGGTAATAACATTTCCCAAAATTTTACTCTGTGCGTCCAAACATCAGAAGATGATTACGGCAAATAGGTAAAAAAAATTATTTGGAAGGATTCAAATTTTTGAGTTTGCCCAATTTCTGCTTATTGATATAAAAATGTCCCTCACAAATAATCAAAGTAAGTATATTTTAAAAATTGAGAGAAAATAGCGCATACACTACAGGAACAAAGTTAATTTTCCCTCTTACCTCAAATATAAACCTTTTTTCCTCACGCTTAAAAGGTGCCACCTTGTTACCATCTTGCACATTTGGGAAATCCTTTAATATGCGATCTTATTAATTAACTTTCCAGCCTACCCTATGAAACGCAAAACAAAATATTTGGTTTTCATATTTTTGTTAACTATACATCTCCGCATGGGTCCTCCACAGTACCATAAACAGTTTTGCAATAATTTTTTTTTGCTGAAAATTTGTCGCATGATTCTACATGGAATAATTGTGCTTATAGGCTATGGAATAATTTAAATTCCTATAGGCTTCTATTAGAACTTGGTCAACAAAATCTTAAAAATTCACCAACAAATTAAATAATTCCATTAGGAACTGGCTGGAGTAGGGCTGGAAAGGGTTAATAGAATTGCTCCCCTATTATGTAATTCCATTATAGGACTTGTTTTTCATTTTCAATTATTCACAACAGTATTCCTCTACTCATTCCTACTTTAAGAGAGAAGGCAGTATCACAAGTGAAATGTTACTATAACAACATTACTTGATGTTAAATCAATAATATTATATTAAATGACAGTTACATTTTTGTTGTTCAAGTAACATCTCTAATAATCAAATTCACTTTGTAAATATAACTTGACATCGTCGAATACACTTTTTGCTGAAATGCCTGCTTGTCAAGAAGAGCCTGTCAATGATATTACATCTGCCGATTCCTCGATGTTAATTACAGCATTATCTACTCCATCATCAGAACTAAGTATTTCTCAAGAATCCGATTCTGATAGTAGTATTTACCTAGCTAATGAATTAAATTATTCAAAAGTTTTTGAAATACCTCTCGAACCAAGTTTGAAAGACCTTTTGGTAATATTTTTCTTCATTTTACTTAAAAATAAACATTGTTCTTTTTAGATAAACTCGTCAGGTACTAACGATTTAGACAGCGTTGTTAAAGTAAAACTGCAAGTTATTTCCGTTGATTTATGTCTCCAACATCTCAGTGTGTATACGCCAAATTTAACAGAGCTAATATTGAATGGAAGTGTTTTATCATCGTTGAGAGATTTGGGATGTGATTTGAAAAATCTCAAAATTCTTCGTGTATGTCGTTGTAATCTTATGAGTTTGGATGGAATGTTTGGCCTAGAAAGCTTGGTGGAATTGTATGCCGGAAATAACAGAATCGAAGATTTAAGTCCTTGTGCTTTTTTACCATACATAAGAATTTTAGACTTAAGAAAGTAATATTACAAGAAAATGATCTTGGATTATTACAAATATTTGAAATTTTTATAGAAATTATATCAAGGATATTAACAAGGTAAGTTTTTTAGTCGTGTGTCCATATTTGGAACACATAGTACTTGATGAAAACGAGGAAGTGGTTAATACAAAGGAATATAGATCTGTCATCAAAAAAATGCTACCAAATTTAAATACCCTTGATAATTTAAATTTTGGCAAAGGTACAGTGTTTAAGCAATATTTTTAAAAGTTTTAAATAGAAAATGTATGTATAGAAGAAATTATGGAAAGTGAGCCAAAAGAACCAGAAGTTTTAGGAACGTCGACAAACGACAGTTCGGTTTCTAAAGAAGTATTATTTAGTTAAATGTAAAGCTTGCCGATTGAATTTCAATACGTTTTTTGCAGCATTTTTTACCTAAAATTAATATGAAACCAAGGAATTTAAGTGGGCGACGTTCTTCATCAATAATTGATGATGGTACACAGTATTCTGTTAGCTTTCTTCCAAAAGTTCTGTCACCTGAACCGTTGCCTGAACCCCAAAGACCTTCTTCCACACATTCTTATGTTACATCGTGTAGGACTTTTACAATCCTGAAATAGGAGAAACTGAAGATATTTTCAAAAATTAATTATTTTACTTTTAGCCTCAACGACTGTGTTGCCACATATAAACCAAAATAATAGGCACATAACATGTCGAACGCCACAAATGGAAGAAAAACAATGAAATTGGAAATCTACAATAACTTCCAGAAAAATCAAAATTAATTGTAAATTTACCATTTTTTTTTATTATACACTCATATTATACAAATTGTATACAATAATGTAATTACAATATAATTGATTATACAAAAATATATTATATTTGTTAACATTATGTGTTTAATAATATCTATCGATTCAGATTTGTGACAGAAAAAGAGAATTTAATCACAAAATTATTTCATAATAATCAAAATAATATAAGGAATGTAAACAATTCATTAATAAGTATTATAGTTGAGGAATAGATCGTAAATAATAATCTATAAGTAAATAGTATTTTTACAATACAGTCAAAACTCTCTAAATCGAATTCTCATAATGTCACAATGTATTAAAATTTGTTTGAATTAGGGGGAGTTCGCGTTAGAGAGTAAGAATTGGATTGTAAGTTAGTTGGACGTGCCAAATAAATAATGGGATTTAGAGAATATTTCGAATTAAAGGGAGGTCGATTTAGAAAGTTTTGACTCTGTATTTATAATTAGTAATTAAAACAATTAAAAATTAGGCAGAACCATTCTATAATAATATATCCACACACAAAATTTTTTTTTAATGGAAAGTGGGAAAAATTTCAAAAACTTCCAACAAATTTTTTCGGTGATCTTTGTATCCTTTTTTTTCTTAACTTTTGTAGCATCCGGTAGTAAAACAGTAGCATTTTTTTTCTGCTATTGGTGCACCTGTTTTTAATTAAAAAGAATTTGACACAAAATATTTTGAAACATGCCACCTAAATTAACAGTTTCCCAAAATGTGATAGATGTGAGTATTTTCAATAAATTCATATTTATATTAACTTCTGTGTTCGATATTTAAACCTCCAAGTTTTATTTTATTTAATCATATGTTAATCAAAACAGCGAACATATGTTTATGTGTTGTATCTTTGTAGAGACTCTCACAAGTCAAAGAGCTTTGTTCCGGTAATCTTTATGGAGTTTTATACAAGAACACTCTATTTATAATTGGATTTTATAAACATGATGAACAAAAATCTGACATTTTGCACAGTCTTCCAACCGAAGTCGATTTATACGGAATCGTTGAGGTACACGATGGCTCTATAAATGAAGAACAAGTTAAACAGACAATATGCGATGTAGACGTCACCGATACACCGATTTATATTTCCTGTAAGATAGCCACCGATGATAACATTTTGCAAGCATATTATAATGTGAACAATCGTTTGGAGAAGGCTTCTTATGAAGTGATCAGCGAGTCTGCCATTTACTCGCAATTTTTACACGTACGTCTAATGGTGCAATTGCCATTCTCATCCGAATTTGCTACAGGATCAATAAAGGATGGATTTGCTGCGTTACGTAAGCAACTGGCCCACGGGCAAGTAGTGTTTAATTTTCCCAAGACTAACGTTTACATGATGGGTAGTGATAATGAAAACACTTTAATTGGACTAACCGGTGATCCTTCGGTCGGAGAAATTTGTAAACAATCGACAGAAGCTAGTGAAGGTTGTACTCCGAGTTACAAGAAAAAGAAGGAGAGCAGTTTACAAATTGTAAGTGTCAAATTAAAAGTAATCTTAGTGTAAAGGTCAAAACTTTTAGGATGTCTTGAGAGTGGTTATGTTTAAAAAAATTACAAGGGATTCAACTTTGGATAACTTAAAGTTACACGCACCGATCGTTCACGTTGACAAAAGTAATTTTAGCTTGAAGCTTTGACGGCATGCCAATTTTGAAAGTTTAAATTTTAGGAAACTACAAGTCGTTAATGTTAACCATTAATATAGATGCCCTTTCGATAGTTCATAGAGAATCGAAAGTTGTGGAACTGTACTCAGTGTTAGTAGAAAGTTGCTGTCGTTATTTACGATCGTTAGAACATCAATTTTTAAAAAAATTTAATGCATGTGAAGGGAATTACAAAAACATATCAGAGATGGAAACGTTTCACTTTTTTCCAGAACCCTGTGGTCATTTTATAACGAAAACATACTTCAAAAACGAATCAGATGAGGAC
The DNA here is from genome assembly GCA_958510855.1 of Rhagonycha lutea. NCBI lineage: Eukaryota > Metazoa > Arthropoda > Insecta > Coleoptera > Cantharidae > Rhagonycha > Rhagonycha lutea. The sequence continues at coordinate 10,504,542 of OY294040.1, read as the reverse complement.
TTAAGTAAGCTCCTTATTTTTGCGAATTTACAAATTGCACAAACGCATTTTTTTCTTGTAGAAGACGATAGGAAGCTGCTGCATGTTAAATTTTTGGTACCTTTAAATCGACCGTTCTTTAAACGAGCAAATAGATTTGTTTTTAAAGGGGACGTACAGGGAGGCGGGCCTTTGGTGAATGTACACGAAGAGATAAGTCCCACCGATAATGGTAAATTATGTAAATTTTTTGATAACAAAATTAAGTTTTGTCCCTGTTTTTATAGAATATGAAAAATTGAAACGAACATTTTGGAAAATTCAGAAATTTACCCTCTCTGCACCTAATATTAATATTTCAAGTTCAAAATTATTTAGATTGGAAAAATGCTGTTAAAATTTTGTCTCAATAAATTTTAATATTGTGGAAGCTAATTTATTATAGTGGTTATATGTATTGTATTTTTAGGAGGCGAAATTGTGCTTGTTACGGGTAAATACAGCTATTATCATTATTGCCAGAATAATATGGACGATAACGGTTGGGGATGTGCGTATCGTTCATTACAAACTCTAGCTTCGTGGTTTTGTTGGCAGGGTTATACCGATAAGCTTGTTCCTACATTTCATGATATACAAAAGTGTCTTGTTGATATTGGTGATAAACCTTCGAATTTTGTTGGCTCCAAACAATGGATCGGTTCAACTGAGGTTCATTTTGTTTTGAACACACTGATGGACGTTACGTGTAAAATTTTGTATGTTAGTTCGGGAGAAGAAATGGGCTCGAAAGGGCCAGATTTGGTTAATCATTTTAAGGTGAACGGATCTCCCGTGATGATTGGTAATTTTATGAAGAATGTCGTAGCCAATTTGGTTAATTTAAATTCTTTTAGGAGGTGGTGTTTTGGCCCATACTATATTGGGGGTGGATTACAACAACATCACCGGAGATGTAAAGTTTTTGATTTTGGATCCTCATTATACCGGATCTGATGATTTGACGACGATACAGAAAAAAGGTTGGTGTGGCTGGAAAGGGGTTAACTTTTGGGATAAGACTGCTTATTACAATATGTGTTTACCACAAGTACCACAGTGCATTTAAATGTTGATAATTATATTTGTTGTTACATAAATAATGCAATAATAGTTTATTACACTGTTCGTGTTAAGCCTTTTAGCTATTTATAAATTAATATATTTTTTATTAATCAAAATGTTATGTATCGTGTGTTGGTTCAAATAAATGATGGTTTAATTTTTAATTTACCTACTTCTTAGTTGTAGTATTTTGTTTGGCTCTTGGGATAGATTGCACCAAACTCATTTAAAAATTTAACGGGAAAGATTGGAAAAGGTGGAAGGTGAAGGAAGAAGCTGTATATATTTTTTATTCCAAAAATAAATCTGATAGTTATTCCTTACTTACAATTTTTTTTGATGATTCTAGGAACCAAAAAAATTATCACTTTCTCGGCGTTTAATCTAAGCCCCTTACTTTTTGAGTTATGAAATTTTGAAAATAGACATAGTTTAACTGCTATTGGAATGGCAATGCTTAGGTCCTGAGTTCAGCATGATCGTAAACTGCCCCAATCCATGAAACGGATAAAAATTGAAAAGTTGAAACTGCTCTCCAACCAAAAACGTCAACAGTAATCCCGCATATAAACTCCCGTAATGTTTTTATGGTATTAGGGGAGTTGACATATTTTTAGGATTTATTTAGTGAGAATTTATTAGTAAATTTGTATTTTATTATGATATTGAAAATTTCACACAGCAGTGGAAGTGATGTGATTGCTGGTTGAGTTACAGAGTGAAATTCTGGGTTCAAATCGCGGACTTCACAGATTTCTTAGCTCGACCTTCCAGTGGACATCTACACCCTGTGATGAAAAGTTGTAGTAAAAAGAGTAGCACAAGAAGAGTAATCCACCTCGTGAAATGGATTGTGAAAACTTCAAAAGAAGTGGCAATATTCCGACAGGAATGGAAAAGCCCTTGATGATTGAAAATTTTATCGTTTTGTAACAGTAGATACTGTTTATAAAAAAATCTCAATTTTTTGAAAACCCCAATTTTCTTAAAATGAAGGGCAACTATAAAAGGAAACAGACAGACCAAAAAATTCTTAGAAGGAATTTTGCTTAATAAATAGATATCATAAACTAACAAATAACCTAAACTATAACCAGGAATTCTTGAAAAGGGTGCTAAATTAACGAAATACAATAATTAAAAATAAGATAGTTTCTCTTACTAAATAAAATACATCATAATATAACTGGTGTACCCAGAGTATTGTCCTGGTGTGGCGTCAGTTTTTGAGTTATCCTTTATTAGGTAAAGAACGAGGCATTATCTGTTAACCTTATTAAAAAAAGGTCTCAGGTGTAATATTCCTACACCTATTTTAATAGGTAGTAATTTCAAAGAGAAATCGCCTACGGCTCTAATGGAATGACTCACCCGCCCCCGTATACCATGGGATCGCAGCGCCACTATCGGCTGGAAATGTGAATTAACGCTACTTGAAATTAATTTTGACGTTTATTAAGAGCGCGCTGCAAATTTTGATGCAAAAACATGTTTCAACAGATGGCTTACCCTAAAATATTAATCTTTTATAGTTATCTTTTCACCAAAACACAATTCTAATAATTTATAAAAGTCATATGAATAAATGATAACTAAGCTAGGCAATAAGCGAGTTTGAGCTTCTAATGTTGAATATTTACAAGTATATTACAAAAAGATATGCACATGTGAAAATATTGAATATATTTAAAAATATTTATCTTTGAAAGTTCAAACTTCGTTATTGCCTAGCTTAGTTATCGTTTATTCATATGACTTTTATAAATTATTAGAATTCTGTTTTGGTGAAAAGATAACTATAAAAGATTAATATTTTAGGGCACGCCATCTGTCGAAACATGTTTTTGCATCAAAATTTGCAGCGCGCTCTTAAGGGTATTTGTTTAAATAAAAACTCTAATTTTAACCAATACTATTAAAATCGTACCGTAAATTATTATCACTCACCAAATCTCGATAGTTTCGTTAGTATACGTTTTAAACCAATAGGTAGTGCCCTTAAAAATGTCGCCGAAAATAACAATAAAATTTACAAGTTTCCCATATTGTTATAACAAAGTATTTGCTATTACTAAATAAATAACCTAAGCTATCAACCGGGATCTTTCCTTAAAAAAAAGTGCTGTATTAACAAGATAGTTATATATCATATAGTCGGTTTTGAAACGTCTTGCGACGTTATCCGATACCTAACTACCAACCTTGCGAATTGGCTTTTGGTTTGTTAGCATTTTACATTTTTTACCTAGCCGAGGAGCAAGCCCGACGTAGAACCCCCAACCTGGAGGACCAGAGAGACGGCCAGGATAAAGTTCATACTTCACCAGGATTCGAACCGGGCATTTAGCGTTCATAGTCAACTTATTCGACCATTATGCTCCGACCGTCTCTTAATAAGATAGTTTCTATTACTAAATAAATAACATAATCTAACCTAAGCTATAAACGGGGATCCTTGAAAAGATGCATGAAATATGCATCCTTTTATCGATCCGTGTGGCCATTAAATTTTACATGCGTTTCTCACCGCCACCTCTTCAAAATCAGTAGCTAAAACGGTTCTTGTTTAGGACCACAATATTCTTGGACGGATTTCCCTCTCGTTCACTTTGTTGAAAATGTAATTCCAGATATTTGTAGTGTTTTCAATAACTTTCGTTTTACTCAATTTTTTCTCGTTTTAAATTATTCAAAAATATATTCTATAAGAAATCGATTCATTTTAATCACGTTTCCGTGGGTTTTTTTTAATGAAAACAAAAACGTTATTTTAACCCTCCAGTGGTCGCGCGGTCTACGGTGGTAGACCATGCTTCTTTAAACCGCCATAGCTCGTAACAGTTCCAATTATATCGGTTGCATCTTTGAGTAGCTGTCAAAGATTAGTCAATCTTTCGGATCATTAGTTTTTGAACTTTTAAAGTGGTAAATTATTGGTTTTATTAGGTCTGAAACAGGGCTGGTCTACACCCGTAGACCACGCGACTAACGACGTTACAGTTTTTATTTGTTAACAGATTTATTATAAATTAGTTTTATCAATTGATTTTATCAAAAACTATTGATCCGAAAGATTGACTCATTATTGTCAGCTTACTCAAAGATGCAACCGATATAATGCGAACTGTTACGAGCTATCACGGTTTAAAGAAGTGGTCTACGGTGGTAGACCACGCGACTAACGGAGGGATAAAATATACGTTCAAATCTGCAAATTGTAGATCTAGTTTCTTTTAACTTAACCGATTACTTTGACCTCAATATTTCTGAAAATTTTTACAAAATATGTTTTAAAATAGACAAATGAAGCATATCATAATATTATGTCTAGTTTAAAAAAAAAAGTCTAAATTACTGTAAACTTAATAGTAAAATATGCGCGCCTACTGCAGGGTTAAGAGAAAAACTAAAAAGGCTTTATTCAAAGTATTTTCCATCGCTAGTTACACATTTTTCCCATCTATCTGGTAATTTGTGGATGCCACGCCAAAAATATTGTCCGTCCTTTGAAGAAAACCATTCAAATACTCAATTTTCCACTTCCTCGGTTGTTTTAAAGTGCTGCTTTTCTTTGATAAAAAGAAAAATGCTTGTTCCATTGATAAAAACAAATGGTAATCAGAAGATGACGATCGTTAGCATAGCGATTAACCACATATACTGCTAATACAGATAACCCGGTTCGACTCCGGGCGAAGTAAGAACCATAATTATGGCCTTCTCCCCTCGGCAGGCAATGGCAAACCACCGAGGTGTAATGTAATCTGCCATGAAAGCCTTTGTTAAAAAAGGTCACGGGGCTTCTGTCAAGAAGCATACGCTAAGAATCAGAAGAAGCCAAGTTTGGTGTTAATCCTGTTAATCCCTCCCTTGTTAACCACATTTAACTAATTAATCTACTCCCTTAAGTCCCTTAGTAAGTTATTTTTAGGAACTCTCTCTTCCATCACACTTTTCTATCTTAGCATACCTACCTCTTTCACATTGAAAAAATTCAGCAACCCACTATGGTATTGTCCCACTGTTTGGATGCATTATCATTTATATATAAGCCAAAATTACAATGCAAGACCAAAACCAAAAATTGTTGATTATTTTGCAAAAATTGCTGTTTCCTATTTCCAATATTATAGCCTTTAGAAAGGACCCCGCAACGGTCTTATGGGAATTAGGTCCCGGTCAAATTTCACAAAAATTTAGGATATTGTAGTTCATAACATGCCGATAAAAAGTGTCCATGGGCACGAAGCCAAAAAATGGACAGTTTCCGAGATAAAGACAATCAAGAGTGAAAAAATGGGAGTTTTAGGTTAACATAATGCTCACTGTTTTTCAGCTTTGAATGATGTTATAATATCTGTTTATAACATTTATTTCCTTATGTTAACAGTGACATCACGTAATAATTCGCAATATCTCATATTTTAAATTTAAATCCCTTTAAAGTTCAATAATTGCAACTGTATAAGTGTAATTCCCAATTTTAGTAATATTATATTTTTAATCAAGTAGTAGTATATCAATATAGGTACTTTTCTTGCTTGTTGTACATGTTATTCGATGCAATAACATTATATTAAGTTTGGTTTGAGCATTGACTGGACCTTAGACAGGACTATGTGTACAGGCATACTGTGCAAAAGTATAATTCATCCAGTAAATTCAGTAACCTAACACTTCCATTTTCCACTTTTTAATGCCTTTATCTCGGAAACTGTCCATTTTTTGGCTTCGTGCCCATGGACACTTTTGATCAGCATGTTATGAACTACAATATCCTAAATTTTTGTGAAATTTGACCGGGACCTAATTCCCATAAGACCGTTGCGGGGTCCTTTTTCAAAAAGTTTCTTTGTAATTGAAAGAACCATAAAATACATCTACAATTCTCGATTTAAACCCAACCAAAAAAAGAAATTAGCCATTTTTCTAAATTTTATTTGTACTGGATGAGAGTGCAACAATTCAAGTTTTTTGTCATGAAACTTGGAAAAAATTTTATTTCTCAAATATGAAAAAAAAAAATACGACACATTTCTAGAAAAAAAAAATCTAAAAAATTACCTAACAATAATTTTTCAAAAAGGATTTATTTCGTGGTGTACAAAATAACAACTAAGTAATAACTAATTTTACAAGAATTTAACAAAAATAATAGACTATGTAGGAATGGTTATGCTGGAATCAAAAAGTTGATTTACGATTAATGGAAAATCAAATAACTTACAAGGACTAGTCAACAAATTGCTGGTGAAATTTAAACTAAAAAATAAATTTGCACAGCCTATTAAACATATTATAATACAGTAAGGCACGTCACAATACGTAAAAATTTGAAAATTCGTAAAATTGTGCGAATTATAAAATCGCTTCATTAACTTCCTTTCAATAAACCGTATGCAGCACCTAATGCCCAGCTAATTTCATGGCCATTTACTTTCTTGAACAACTATAAAATCAAGAAAATTAATTTAAATAAACAATTCTTGTGAACAAACTTACAAATAGTTTAGTATCGGGTCGTAAACCAAAACCATTTTGAAGCAAAGACCAAATGAACGTTAAATCCAAACACATAAAGGGTTGTTCAGTATTCGCCACCTTACACACTACAAAACAAAATTTAAAAAATTTAAAATTGAATTAGTTACATTTTGCCTACCTAATTCTGCTTGCTCTTTAAAATCGGAAACCTTCAGTTGCCCACCTTTAAGTCCATCTAGAAAAATTACAACATTTTTATTAAGAATCTCCTTTACATTTTTATAACCTTACCAATAAGTCCGATTTCTGAAGCCCTATCGAAGTAATAACTGAAAGCATTAATTTGCTTGTGAGGTAATTCGCCTATGGCTTTGGCCTTCAATTTAACATAATTTGTGATCAACTCTGAACAATCATTAAAACTAACAATAGGGGTTTCTTCTGCAACTCGATAAGCATTTCCAGGGGTTTTTAAAGTTGGATAATTTTCTTGCAATCCTGAGACAAAATAATTCACTCCACCATAACTAAACTTTTTGTTTTTAATAATTGGATTAACACATTCGCTGGTTACATTTTTAATATCTCCTTGATTACTAGTAACAATTTCTTTTCTTGCTGCCATTAAACCTAAACCAAGGTAACTGTGGGTAAAAACGGGTATAGTGCCTTGCGGAGCAATTGCTTGATGAATGTATTCCTTTTGAGAAAGTGTTTCAGGTGTTGTTGGTGAAAAAGTTACCTGTGTAGAACCACCTCCAAGATCTAAAGCAGCCACAGTTTTCTCAGGATTTCCACCAATGCGTTCTACAATACATTTAGACTCAACTTTAATGTGTCACAATATTTAAAAATAATATACCAAGTAAAAAGTTGACAGTAAACCATGAAAATATTCCCTCATCAGTTCCATCCATTATTTCAACAGATTTCTCATTAGTTAGAAATGGAACTCGATCAAAAAGATCTTTGACCGAATTCAATAGGTTTTCAGCTTTATGGGATGGTAATAAACGTAACCCGGCTGTAGCTCTCAAAATTAAAGGAGTTTTAGTCCAATATTTTTCGGGAATTTCCTTCTTGGCTTTTTCCAACAACGAATTAATTGATGCAACGCCCTAATAAAAATTAAATATATTGTCATATATCGGAAGCCTTATTAAAATTGTAAAAAAAAATTAAAGAAGCTCCTCCGATAAATACATCCCTGTGCTCCAGCTAGCTCAAATATTCCTATCCCTATAAAAAAAAAGAACGTAGCACAACTGTGAAAAAACGCCTTCTAAATTTTAATCAAATTCAATGTTATAATAAATTAAGTTCTATTTGGAAAAGATAAAATTTATTTAGTTTGATTTGCATTACTATCAACATCAACAGACTATTTATATGGTTGAAACTTTTAGTTTACAGTACTCGATCCACCAATTCTCTCATCCATGCAAGTGGACATTTAAAGTTCATAAATTCACTACCCCTTGCATAAACGAAGGAACAAAATTCAAATTTAATTACAAAAAAAATGTTTATTAATTCGGTACCTTTTAATTGTTTTTATTGGTAAAACTCGAGTAAAATCACCACGCTCATGCAAACATTTCTCAAAACAATGATCTTTCCAAATTACGTCTTTCCAGATTCATCCACTAACATCCAATATCCAAAACGTTCGATTAGTTACAATAATATGACCAAGTTGGACCATGTGTTAATTTTAAATCTCTCAATTTTTCCACTTTTAAACAATTGTATACTTCCATCAATCAGCAATAACGCAGACTAACTAATTATATTCCTGAACCGATCGTGGATCCAGAAACTCAATTTTCACAATTCAAACTCGGACGGAAAATTCTCCAGTCCCTTTCTCAAAAATTGTCGCTAGCGGAAGACCTCCTTTCCTTGTATCCAACTTGTAAAACCAAAATTTCCACTTATCGCTGACGCGGTACATTTTAAATTTTACCATTCGCACCTCACTAATTATTTTAAATTGTAAAAACTAAACATAAACAATATTTGAAAATCTTATTGAAACTTTCCTAGAAAGGTGAAACGTTCCAACCGCAAGAAACGACAAATTTCGTTTATTAAACTCAAACAGTCTGTTGACGGAGCCTTCTTGCATTAGAAAACTCAAAAAAATTTAAACAACACTGAAACCTATTCAATTAAAATCATCTCTTCCAAATTATTTTCATCTAATTAATTTTACATTTTTCCCGGGCATTTTTCATCAATTTGCCACCGTTTATTTTTTCATCAAAAATAATATGACAATATAATAATATAACCATCCGAGGAGCTCTAATAAGAGCAAAGTAATTTTTATATTCCAAAGTTTGGGTAAATCGTTTTTGCAGAATAGTAGAAATTGAAGTCAGCTAAGAGTATTAAAATTTGGTTTGCTAGATGATATCTCTTATCATCAATTTAAAGGAAAGAAGTATAAAAAGGTTATATCTTTAAAAAATAGAGACATTCTTATTAATCTAAAATGTTAATCGGGGATTCCCAGTCAAAAATTAACTTTTTTATAATTTAAATAATTTAAATATAATTTTTATAATTTCTAACTTCAAATCTAAGCTCTGTTGACCTTGAAAATTTAACTTTTTTGTATGCGGCGTAATTTTTTTTGCCTATTTTTACCCCTCCCCCCCTGCCCCTCCCCTTAAAAAAATTGTTTGAAGATTTTTTTAACTCCCCCAAACTTTTGACCCTAGTTGCACCTATGAATAAACTTATACTTATCGGTATTTTAAGTAATAATGTAGTATTTCAAGGGTATCTAAATATTAGTTATTCAATTTTTGTCACAAGACTTTGCTTGTCAATTTGTAAGTAATGAAGTGCTATCGTATAGATTAGTTGTATGGAACTGTAAGGTCAAGCCAATCACTGTACTTCAATTGGTTGGTTCATGTAATCTACCTTAACAATTTGAAATACAACAAATCTCTATGTCTATGTGAACATAGCAACATTTTGTTATGAATAAAACTTGAAAACAAAATTTTAAAAATGTAAATAGAAACTAATTATTAAGTTAAAACTTTGTTAAGGCTTAGAAACCATAATGAACTCACTTTTTCTGGATTATCAGCAAACGATGATAACCCCGGCTTGGTATATTCAAATAATTCCTTATCAAGAACCAAATGACCATCTAAAAAGAAACATAATATGCATAAGCAATTGTTACTCAATTTGGTGACATTGAATTTGAGCTTCAATTGTTTAATAGTTTATAAAAAGACCCACCTATGAATGATTCGTGAAATGTGAAAGCCAGCACTCGAGAACCTGTACTCCCTGCATCAATAACAACAGCATGAACTGGTCTATCATAACCAAAGGATTTAGCTATCGTATCAACGGTTCGGTGGCCCAAATGCCATGGAATGTAATCTATGTATAAGACTACAAAGAAAGTCGAAATAAGAACCAAAAAATTACCATTATAACCCCACTTACTTATAAAAACTGTAAGGATAGTTCCACTTACAACTAAACATAATAACGAACGATACAAGGATGTATTTTGGGTATCCTGACGTTTCCTTTTAGGCAATGGTCGATTACTTTGATCCTTGAGCTAAAATAAAGCGTGAAAATTATCGTAATCGCTAACAATTTGTTGGTTAATTGTAATCTCAAACAATCGGGTTAAATTTGCAACAAACTCGACAAAAACATAAAAACAAAATCACAATTTTAGTTGATCACTTACTATGCTATACATGAGAATCCCTAAAAATAAATAAAACCATCAATTTTGTTGCATTTTCCAATTTAAAAAATAATAAATGACGTGGTATTGCAATTAATGTACCATTACTTCGCTACATTTCAAGGTGGGTAAAAATATGTTCAAGGTTTATTTTATCCAAATTTTACATTGTTTTCATTGATTGTTTTAAAAAACTTACCTTGCGTCTTCTAAGTTCCGAATTCATTGTCGTCGATTTCTTATTCCAATTGTCGATCTAAAACTATCACTAGGTTCTATAACTACAATTTCACTTTTGTATTGATTTTTATCGCGTAAGTGGATTTTATATAATTAATTGATATACACACGAATGAAAATGAATCTCAACTACTTGCTTATCAACTCAAAACCCCACTCTTTACACTTATTTACTTGTTATATAATCAGGTTAATAACTAAATTATTTTTATCTATTTAAACTTTGCTGTATCATTGTTAATGTATATAATGTACAGGGTGATCTCATTTTATGCGATAAAACTACATTTATATTTAAACAGCTGTCAACTTATTTGCTTCCGGGTTATGAACAGATGGTACCAAACTACAACACACCCACATCACTTCACTAGATTACGTAGGTACTATCGTGTTCTAACACAGCTCCAGCCCACCAACTATATAGTACCAGCCTACAGTTTAGCTCGTTTAGCTACATGAGTGAGTGACTACAATAATGATCATTTACAATATATTTTGAAATTTTGATACTGTATAGTCTTGGTGCTCCGTCATCATTCTCTAACGCAGTCCTTTAGCTCTACCCATGGACTTAGAACCATCTAAGTCCATGGCTCTAAAGTTCTCGCAAGGAATCGTGGCCGAACTGAGCTAATGTGCAGAAACGTAAATTAGTCTATTCGACTTTATGTTCGTGTCACATGTCATCTACTGAGCAAATTTTTGGCTCCGCTCTGCTACAATTCCTTGCGAGAACTTTACCAGAATTTCAGGTTGGTATTTATCCGTCGAACGTGTAGGGCTCTTTCTCTGAGCTAAGCCGGCAGTTAACCCTCACTCGCTGTACTGAAATTAGGTTACCACAGCCACTACGAATCCAAGTTAGTCTCTCTGGTCCTAGTTCAGTTATTTCAATTAGCACTGATGAGTATGGGCTTTGGTGCAACATTCATAGGCTTCAGAGGCGAAACAAACAACATGGTTTGGCGCCAGTATGCCAAGAATGAATATTTGTTTTTTTTTTCTTTACTTTTTTCCATTTTTTTCTAATTAGACTCTGCAAATGTCCTTTTTTTAATCCCCTTGCATACTAAATATTTCCTAAATTTATATACTTTCCCTCTTTTTTTTATCCTCCATGACAGAGGTGTCCAACTGGCGGCCCGCCACGTATATTTTTGCGGCCCGAATGAACTTCTGTGTTTATTTGTATTATATTAAAAAATATATGTTTAGCTCTTCAATTATTGACACAGTTGTAGCTAGAATAAGAACTTTGTAGAAATTCAAAATCAGAATTTGAATGTTCAGGCTAGGCACGTAAGCGTCCAAAATATTCATGACATTGGATTTATGAAACAGCTTATTATTGTATTTATAAATAAATGTATTCCTTGTATTTATGAATTTGTTCAAAGTATTTATGAAGATTTTACAAAATCAGTGATTTACAACCAATGAATTGAGTAGTATTCTTTGATTTTATGAACAAAACTTTTTTCATTACTATTTTTGATATCTAATCAGAAGATTATAAATCAGAGAATATCAGTGTGATAAATATGAGTATGAAATCAGAATTTTTATCATAAACCAGTTTAATGCACTTTACACAAGATACTAACTGTAAGTGCGAATAATTTTTTCTAAAACGTTACTCACATTTCTGAAAACTTATTTTATGGAAATATATGAACATGAAACTATAAATTGTGATAATTCGAATAATATAATATATTATTATTAATATGTTTTATTATTAATAAATTACGAATTAAGGAATAATATTAAAAGTTATATTTAAGCTTTCGGTCTTGCATTAAGACCTTTGTCAGAAATTACAAATAATATATATATTTTATATAAGTATTATTATTAAAACAACAAAAATGAAAATTCTTAGGTTTTTAAAAACCTTGCAAATGAACCTTGCTCCGTGTGGAACAGATAATTAGGTCCACCCATCTAGGTAGCACCTACAATTCGGGTAAAAAAAAATCTTCGTCCTTATCACTCTGAATTCAGTTCCGCAAAATCCAATAATTTTCTTTGGAATTGGCATCCACGATTTCTCTTAGGGCAGTCGGCAGTGTTAGGATAGAGTCAGGGCGACGCCCATAGCAAATCTATCTATTTATACCTATAAGATATCTTACTCTATATCAGGGTTTCCCAACCTTTCTTGCATGGTGCCCCCCGGATTATAAAAAAATTTTCATGCCCCCCTATATTTTTCTTCATTGCTTCAATAAAAAACACAAATTATTTTTACGATATTTATTTCACACGATTTATTATTTATTAATGGGATGTTTGCGCCTGCATTTTTTGAACCAGTTGGTCGATATCAGGTTCTGTTTTTGACAGAGCTATCATCAAATCATTATCGACTGCAAGACGATTTCGCTGCTCAGTCTTAATTTGCACTAATGCTGAAAATCTGGTTTCATATAAGTAAGTAGAAGAAAATGGCAGAAATATTCGTAAGGCAAGAGTGGCAACTTTTGGATTAAGGAGAAAGCGTTTTATCCAAAATTTCTCTAAAGTCAAGAGGTGAAAGTCATCTTTCATTGTCGAATCTGCCTTCATTTCCAGAAATTCTTCTTGGACATCTTCTGGTAATTGCAGAACTTGACTAAAAATGGATTTCTGGTCATGTGCCATATTGGTGATTCTGAATTAACGTCTCTGTAATATCGGTGAAATTCTGTTTGCAACGCTTCCAAATGAGCTGATATATCAGTTTTCATATCTTTGTCCAGTTCTTAATTTTTAATTATTTCTTGTAGTCGAGAAAAAGATAGCACATTTCCGACAATTACCCTCTGAGACCAAAGTTGAAGTTTAGATATAATTAGATTAAAATATCCGAACACTTCATGCCCCCCCTAAGATCTTTCTACGCCCCCCCGGTTGGGAAGTCCTGCTCTATATTATGTAGGGTTGAAAGATTGGACTTGGACACATGGTTGAGGACGTAACTTCTTACTATGGGGGTCCGGATGTATATCCCTAGGATTTTTTTGAACATTGGTGCAAAATGGTAATATTTGAAAAGTTTCAATTTGTTGTTTTCCAGTTGTTTCAAGGTCAAACCGCCTCAAATTAGAAGTACTCAGGTAATTTTAGGAGGAAAATTAGGTACTTTAGTAGGGGAAGCACCGTTGCATTCTTGGTAGTGCTTTTATATCAAACAATTATTACTTTTAGAAGTAGATTAACAACGAATATTCAACAAAATAGAAACGAACGATTAAAATTGTCAGTATTAGGAAACTATTTTGACCACCTTTAAGAGCTGCTAAGAAAGAGATCCACTGGCTAGCTACCCATCCGTGGACGGGCTTTGCAGCTAGTAATAATAATAATAATTGGCTACTAACAAGTTTTAAATTTTTTTACCCCTAACTCAACAACTTCTGGCACAGCTGACGGTTACTGTTGGGTATCTTATGGGTAGGAATCGTAAGAATATACAATATTATAATCATGATTGTTATTATTATCAGAGGGTATGAAATGACTTTATCAAATGCAAAGCTACTCCTCTACTATTAATTAGGGATCCCATTTCTCGTGGTTGTACGTTGCCAACAACATCCGAGGCAAATAGATTAAAATTATTAAAATGGGAAAAAAATTTATATCTAGTCCGCCTATGGATATACATTTTAATTTTGTTACCGACTGGTTTGCGTCCCAACTAAACAAATTGTTGTGGTTTGAGGTTACACTAGTATCGAAAATATTGCAAATCACGCCGAATTGTAGTTTTACTCTTCTTTTAACTAAAAAATAAATTTATTGTTATTAATTATTAACAAAAATGAGTTCCATTGGCACCGGGGTAAGTTTATTTTATTAAATTTCTAATAATATTTATGATTGGCATTTTTTCTATAAACTAACCCTAAAAAATTTGTAGTACGATCTATCTGCTTCTCAATTTTCTCCCGACGGTCGTGTTTTCCAAGTAGAATATGCCGTAAAAGCGGTAGAAAATAGTGGCACGGTTATTGCATTGAAAGGAAAGGATGGAGTGGTTTTTGCTATCGAGAAGTTAGTAACTTCAAAGTTGTACGAAGCTGGTGCTAACAGAAGAGTGTTTACAATCGACAATCATGTTGGAATGGTGCGTTGACTTGCAATAAAAGAGAAGTCATTATATTCATTTGTATACATTTTTAGGCTATTTGTGGTTTGATTGCCGATGCACGTCAAATTGTGGATATCGCTAGGAAAGAAGCTTCAAATTATAGATCACAATATGGCACTAGCATACCTTTAAAATATTTGAACGATCGTGTTAGCATGTACATGCATGCATATACCTTATACAGTGCTGTCAGGCCTTACGGTTGTAGTGTAATTTTAGGTAGCTACGATGTTACAGATGGTCCCTCCATGTATCATATTGATCCTTCTGGTGTCAGCTACGTAAGTAAAACTTCCAAAGTAAAATTTATTGATCGGCAAAAGTTATTTTATGAAATTAGTAAATTTGACGAAGATTTGTAATTTCAGGGTTTTCATGGTTGTGCAGTAGGAAAGGCTAAGCAATCGGCAAAAACTGAAATTGAAAAACTTAAACTAACTAACATGTCAACAAAGGAATTATTAAAAGAGGCTGCAAAAATGTAAGTTTACTTTACTTTAAAATTGAATGTAACTAAAAATTGATATTTTTAGTGTTTACATTGTGCATGATGAATTAAAGGATAAAAATTTCGAACTTGAATTGTCTTGGGTGTGTGCTGAAACTAATGGTTTGCATGAAAGGGTTCCGAGTAATGTCTTTGCTGAAGCAGAAAAAAGTGCTAAGCAAGCCATCGAGGCAGACTCTGATTCAGATACAGAAGATATGTAATTTTTACGTTTTGTTCATTAAAATGTATTTTGTACACCGTTTATTATATAATTAAAATTGCTAACTCTTAATGTGGATTATTTATATCTTTTTATCCTATAAATAAACAGTCTGTACAAAGAATTCTGTATTTTGTTTATAGGATTGTCACACTTGGTCCCCTCATTCTGCAAATTTGTTTATTCACAAGATGATTTATCCACCTGGGAGGTGTAGTTTATATAAAAACAAATATATATTTTTTATTTTTGTGGTCAACTTTTCTTTAAATCCTATGAAAATTTTTATGACTAACGTGTGGACGTAAAGTACTGGTATTACAAAATTTGTAACTGAAATTAACGTTAGTGGTGCTGCTGTAAGTTTGTTAATAGCCACCATTACCAAATCTATTTTAGTATTCTGGATTATTTATTGTGAAGAGTAAGATAAACACATTTAGGCCTCTAAATCAGGCTATTGTACTACCTCCAGTTTTAAGCTCCAACCTGATCCTATCACTCCTCAAAGCATCCCAATGATGAAACTCCAGGATTTTGACATGCGGAATGTCACTAATATGGGGTCTATTAATTGTTATAACCATGGCTCGGGATTTTATGCATTTACATATTCGTTTGGAAAATAAATAGAAGAAATCTGATTCAGTACAAATGTAACATCCACCGGTGTCTTTTCTTACCTTTATATCATAGGCGCAACTCGGGGGGCCTAATGCTCCCTAAAATTCAAATTATCCCCCCCCCCAAACATTTGTCACCCACTTACGAAGTTAATTTCTATAACTGCCCCCTTATTTTTCTGTACTTAAAACTAATTTTTTTTAATTAATTGTATGCTAATTTTCAAAATAAATAATCATTAACAAATTTTAATTACCGAATATGCTATATTTGCAAAAATTGTTTTTGTTACATAATAATACTTCAATTTAGTGGGAATAGAAACTTGAATTGATTAGCAAATCTGATTTTTTATACAATTTGCAGATATCAATTAAAAATATGTAGGTAGGTACATACAATTGGATTAGGCCAGGCTTTCGAAAAGCTTATTATTTTTCAAAAAATAGTTTTCTGCCCCTGGAATCACAAAAATTAGTACTAAAACATCTTTTTATAATTTGTAACTTCAAATCTAAGCGCTGTTGACCTAGAAAATCTAAACTTTTTGCCTGTTTAATTGTTTTGCCGTTTTTAGACAAATTAAATAAACAATTATTACTCAACTACCACCAGGTTCCCTTGGAAGTTGATTTGAAAAAGTGTGAACTGTTTGTGACCAATAAATAAGCTACGGAGGTGTGGGGATAAATCTCCTCTTAACGCCAAATAAAAATGAATGCTTAATTTATTGAATTAATTGAGTTTATTAAAAATCTCGTCAAGTACTTACTATAACAAAAAAAGAAAGAAAACGTAAATGGTAATGTAATTCCTATTTTAACGTTTTTCCTCTTTCCATTAAAAAAGTAATTCATCACTGTATCTATAAGTAGCCAATTTTGAACTGTATTATGAAGTTTTGGAACCGTCTTTAACATTGCACTCTTAACATCTTGTAATTTCTGTTTGTTATCGGCAACATTAGGCGTTCTTAGGGCAGTGGCGGATTTCCGAACAGCCGCACGCCTGATGGGGTCTCATAAATCACGGGAGCCTCAAAATTCAGGTCTCAGCATAACAAGATTATTTTATTTAATTATTAAAAACGTGAGACAAAAAGTAACATTGTAAATTAACTAATATAAAATTACAACTACCTGGTTATATATTATTTAATATTAATGTATTTATAATATTTAATTTAGTAATCACCGAGGAAGAGATGGGAACCGTAACAGGAATTTAAATGCCTAATACAGAAAGTGCAGAAGTTAGTAGTTTCAAATATTTTAAACATTTTTATTACTGATCTCCCTTAAAAATTTCACTATTTTTATAGTATTCACAAGTTTAACAGTAATATCCAAAAATTCAAAACTTTTATATAAATTTTCATCGCTTACCGCGGCTCCCGAACTTAAATTTTTTCACTATTTTTGCAGTATTTACAAGTTCAACTGTAATATAAATAAAAAGTTTTAAAACAAAATTTTTATCGCTGACCCCCCCCTTTAAAGCCACCCTCTAGGCTTATGCGCTTAAAATTATTATTAAAACTATTTTTGTAGCGTTAACAAGTTTAACAGTAATACATTTATAAAATTTTCATCAAAAATCACCCCTTTCAGAATTTTGCCAGTGTTCACAAATTTACAAGTTGTTTCAGAAATTCTAATTAAATTTTTCCTCGATAATCACAGATTAGCACAGTGGTTTTCAAACTTGATGTTTCTACGTCCCCCTTGAAAAAAAATCTAATTTTTAGTGCCTCCCTCCTTTATTTCATAAATTAATATACACAATTTTAAAAGGTAAAAATGCACGAATAAGTACAATATTAATAAATTAAAAACTTTTTTTCAACAACAAAATTTTGCGCCTCCGTTTGCAATGGTCTACGCCTCTCAAGTGCTAAATCAGCCACTGCCTTAGGGAAATGGAAAAGTTGACACTGCTGATTTGTAATGTGGTAATCACATTTTATTATCCCTGCGGTCGGGGAGAAGCTACTTTCGCTACCAAACATTTTTCTTCCAAACGCTTTGGCTCCGCCCCCTTCAGTCGCAACAAACATTTTGATGGGGAGCCAAAGCGTTTGGAAGCTCGAAAGAAGGAAAAAAAAAGTAATGTTTGGTAGCGAAAGTAGCTTCTCCCCGAACGCAGGGTAAAAGACATCACCTATTTCTTGCATACTATACTCGTGTTTACTCAACAGATACAGCTAAGCCACTCCCCACAAATTTATGCTTGCACAGAACAATCAGCGCATTGAGCTTTCTTGTATTGTAAATCGGATTTTCAAAATTCGAGCAACAGAAAAACTATGCGAATATTGCGCGCCTTAGCTGCTGTGTTGAATGACCAGAGTATAATAATAATTCTTTTTAAAGAAAACAGGAACATAATCATTAAAACAGATATCCATGATCGCCAGTCCTATTGAAGTTTCCATGGACCAAAATCTAGTCAATATAAAAGTATTAAATATGAAATTCTTTTTGGTTTGGGAGCTAGAGTGTACACAAAATTTAGCAACATACAAGACATTTCTTGATGTTTGGTCTCAGGGACTCGAGGAAAGTATTTTCGTCAACATCTAAAAAAAAAAATCTATTTTTCGATTACAATACTTTCCCATAGATACTATGTATGGTAAAGTAAAAAAATCGAATTACATTGAAATTGTTGCAAGTTTTATTAGGTGTTTGAGGACCTTTGCATGCAACTGCATAGAACAAAATTGTATTTTTCCAATCACTAGAAAAAAAAATCGTAAGTTTTTACACAACACATAAGAAGGTGAACCACAAGTTAATAGAATTGTCTTGATTAATTTTTACTTACCCCCAATTTAATTCTAAATAGATATTTAAAATAAGCTAATTAAGAGTCATGCAGTTTTTGAAAATGAGAATAAAATTTAAAATTACAACAATGAACTAATTTAATATTTCAATGTATATTTAAAATATTTTCAATTTAAAATACATTCTATGTATTTATAATTTCACAGCCGCTTTACTATCACTGGGCCTAAATAGCCTCTTCTAAATAAAAGATGAAACGTTTGATTCGTAACAAGTTTTTACAAAATAATAGCAAAAACTTAATAATTTGACTTTTTTAACATTAAACTAGAAATCTAAATGAAAACTTTTAACAAACGTTAATGATATAATAGTTCAAGTACATAAAATTATCAATGAATTTAAAAATACAGAAATAATAAATTGCTTTCTGTACTTTTAATAAGTTAAAATAAAATAAAAATTCAAAAATTATAAATACTAATAAAATAAGGTCGATTTATAAAATTTAGGCGCTTTTACAAAGTAATAAAAATCACAGTTTTTAAAATCAGTCCAGTTGTGTTCATAAAACATAACAAATTAAAAACGAAAAGTATGTACACACACAAAAGTTAAATTTGATATAAAAATCGGATTCAAGGTATAAACAGAGGGTTAGGTATAAAAATTGGTAATTCAATAAAAACTCCAATCAATTTGTCGCAAATTATTTTTTATCATAATCCTAAAAGTGGATCGACTATACAATCTTCTTTCAACCGATGTCTTCTTTCTTCTTCGTCCACAATGCTAAAAACTAGAGATAAAAGTTAAACCTTAAAACTGATTTACATTTTTTCAGTTACACAACATAAAGTAATATGATTATAATAACTTTTTTAACTTAATTATAATGTTCAGAAAAATTTTATATGCAACAGAGCGATGCATATAAATATACATTCAATGTAGGTTATAAGTTTATTTAACTTAGAACTAAACAGTGATATAAAAAATGAAGTACAAAAATTTTTCCATATTAATGACGTGATCTATGCGACTCATCTCTACGATCCCGTTCCCTTTCACGCTCTGGTTCTCGCCTTCCCGATTCTCTTTCTCTGTAACGATCTTCATAGTATCTCGATTTAGACGCAACATCTGGAGTAGGATCTACTACTTCAGGTGATTTTCTAGGTCTTGACACCCGAGTACTAAAACAAACAATGCTAGGATACAAGAGGAATTCACATTTTACTAACAATTCACAAAATGAAAATATTAAATATATTTTTGGATGACCACACAGTAATCAGAAAATTTGATTTGAAAATTCACAAAAAATTTAATTAATACGAAATTTGAACAGGTTTGCTGTTATTAAGAGTTCTCGGAAACCACCAATCACTTCGTACCAGTTTCTTTACTTAAAACACAAAGGAATATTATCAACAATGTATGATGATGGTTTCATTAAATGATCCATTAAATAAAAATGGCATACAAATTAATATGAATTCAATTAGTGCAACACAATTACAATACAGTGCAGTCTCGGTAATCCGAACACACGCTAGTCCGCACAAATAGCTATAATCTGAACACAACTAATAAAATGTTCGGATTATAGAATAATATTCGGATTACAGAATAAACGTTTCTTTCTTCTTTTGTTCGGATTACTGGATGGTCGGATTACCGAGACTGCACTGTATATCAAAATTTCAAATTATTCGGAAGTAACACAGTTACTCCTACAGGATTGAAAAACATACCATATGGGACCATAATATATACTAACATGAAACCAAAATGTTTATTATACACGAGACACTTTTAAAAATCTAATATTATATAAAAATTAACTTACGTATCCTCTGCTTCTCGATCACGGTAATCCCTTTCTCTTTCACGTTCCCTTTCGCGATCACCACCGCCGCCGCCTCCACCACCACCTCTACTACGTGAACGTTCTCGCTCTCTCTCGCGTTCCCTATAATCATTATAATAACGATCTCTATCCCTTTCCCTGTCACGTTCACGATCACGACTTCTCTCACGATACCTAGAAGAGGATCTTTCTCTTCGGGTTCTTCTATGAGAACGATCCCTGGATCTGGACCGATCTCTACGACCTGAACTATAACTTTTATCTTCTATGCCTCTCAAAGTATCCTGCAAAGAACTGATTAGGATTTTGCATCGATCATCATGGGCCACTTTTGACTGTTTTATCAAGGAAATTGCCGTCACCAATGTTTCGATAGCACTTGCATATTCTCCTGCAGCAGCATCTGATACTGCTCTAGCAATTGCCGAACTCGATACTGTTCTGTTTCTCGACATTATATCCTCAAATTCTTGTTCACTGATTTGTGATACATCTGGTCTATGCTCTGGAACAGGAGGTGCACCATAGGGAGATTGTTGCACGTTACTCGGTGGTCCATAATTATGAGGTGGTCCGTGTGGTGGAACTTGTGTTGGGCCCATTGGTGGACCATGAGGTGGTCCGTGTGGATGTGGTGGCCCATGAGTTGGAGGCATTCCTGGTGCAGGTTGCATACCTGGATGTTGCATTTGTGGTGGTGGACCACCTTGTGGGAAAAATGCAGGGTTAACATGTGGAGCTGGAGGTCCTTGAGGAGGACCTTGCTGAGGTCCAGGTGGTGCCCCCATTGGTGGTGGACCACGAGGACCCATATTTGGAGGAACTTGCATTGGGGGTCCTTGTGGAAAACCTTGCTGCATTGGTGGTCTGTTCCAATCCGGTCTTGGTGGACCTTGTGGAGGTGGTCCTTGATTTGGTGGACCTCTTGGTGGTCCTTGCATTGGTCCTTGAGGAGGACCTTGAAACTATAAAAAAGTTAATTCATGTTAAGTAATAAGAATTTAAAAGTTAGTATTTAATAAAACCAAAGGCACAGCATTTCCTTGTGAAGTAGGAACCAAAAGGTAACTGTAGATTCTCACTAATATAAGTAAAGAAATTTACTGAACACGGCCACTTAATGCAACAGAAACAAGTGGCCATTACATTGCATTAAAAGTTTAAAAAAAAAACATTCAATTTTGTGTTAACTTACCATTTGGGGTCTTGGGGGTCCTTGAGGACCACCTGGAGATGGACCAGGTCGCATTTGAGGTGGAGGTCCTTGTGAAGGTCCATTTGGACGAGGTCCATTCCATTGAGGATTCTGGAATCTAGGTGGACCTTGATTCATTTGACCTGGAGGACCATTATAACCTGGAGGTGGTCCTTGAAGTCTAGGACCACCAGGACCTTGCATATTTGGATGAGGCATAGGACCACGCATTGGAGAGCCCATAGGCATTCGTGGAGGAAAGTTCTGATGAGGACCTGAGGGGAGATGCTGGTTAGATTGGCTGGGATGTTGACCACGAGGGCCAGAGTTATTAGGAGGAGAAGGACGAGTTTTAGACTGACTTTCAAAAGTGCTCAAAGCCTGCTTAGTGGGAAGTGTAACCACAGGATTTTGTCCATTAATTTCTTTTTTAGGTAATCTTTCCATGCAAAGACGCATGCTTCCTTCAGAGCCCATGGAAATAACACAAAATCCTTTAGACTGTCCATTTGCTCTATGTTCAAAAAATTTTACTTCATGAAAATCATTTACTCCGATTTCTCTAACAGCATCTGTTATATCTTGGTCAGTGGTCCACTAAAAGAAAATTTGAAAGCTCAATAACTAATAACTAGCAAATATATCTTCATTTATTTATATAACCATTAAAAATTTGGTAGAAATGAATTACCAATATTGACGAGACACAAAATTATGATTTCTTTTCGAATTGCAGTGAAAATTAAATAACTTGAAGCTTAAATAGACGTAGCTAAACAGACAACATTCAACCCTTAATTATTTAAATAATAAGTGGGATGTGTTCTGCTGAACTATGTCTAAAAAAAAAAAAAAAGCTATTGCTAAACTCATTTTGTTGGGAGTATTACCAACAAGGGGGTAAATTCAAATTGTAGTCACTATTTTGAACTTGAAAGTTCACCGATAAAATAACATTTGGAAACTAAAACTAGTTAAGGCTTACCCATGTCAAATTTCCAACATATAACTGATGTCTTCGTCCAATAGTATTTGGGGTAATATTGTTGCCTTGAGTTTGATACGATGTACCATTTGTGTCTTCATTGTTAGTATCGGCATTGGACTGATGATTTGTTTCGGAATTATCACCCGACGCTCCACCAGCAGGTGTGGATATAACGTCATCATAAAGGTCTACGTTATCACCCCCGAAGTCATCCTAGAAAGAAATAAATACTGAAATGTCAAATTTGTATTCCCTAGGAAATAAAAATGCCGGTAGGGACGCGCACTATTAAGCTGTTACCTTAATCGTTAGGGACTGTGTAAAACTATTAACTTGACAATGAATCATTAAACAAATCCTAATACACTTTTCTAACTAGGAAATAAGAATAATTTTACTTACTTGGGCGAAATCTTGGTCAATATCATCCGCGTACAAATCAATGTCGTTTTCGGCCATGATGTACGCTAACAAACATCAAGAAACGCAAGTGCGGTATGGAAGCAAGATGGCGCTCGCAAAAACAAATTCACCAAACTATAATAAATTCCAGTGGCGTCTCTTGCAAAAGTTTTAATAAATAATAATCAGATAAAAGTTAATATTTTATCAAAATTAATCATTAATATTTGAAAGATATTTTTATTATGTTGGTCAGGATCGTATCACTCAAGTCTGAGATGTTTGGAGCTCGGTAAAATCTTTTTGCAAAAATTATTCAAATTTTTAGGTATTTGCATAGATTATTATTTTGTATCCATTATTATTCTCTATTATTATTCATCTATAGTTGATAAAACGTCTATAAGTTGACTTTTGACAATGTCGGACATCAAACTGACATTAAGACATTATACATGGGGGGATTACGATTATTCGTATTTATGTTGGTAATGCTTGTATAGTGTTTTAAATAATAAGCCCCGATTTGCTTACGAATGAGTATTCTGCTTTATTAATAAATATAAATTATAAAGCAGAATTTGGTGATGATGACTCTTAGTAAATTGAGCGACTATTTATGCATTTTAAAAACTAAACACTCTTGTGAAACTAGGAACAGCTATTTGTTATGGACAATACGATTTTACCTTTATTTTAATTGAAAAATTAATTTCACAAAGATTTCTTTATTAGTATACCACTAGTTGGAAAGCCCATCCACGGACGGGCAGCTCGCAAAATTTTGGAAACTAGATTGGTGTACAACTCGATCCCAGCCCAGGGGAGGTGATTTTAAGTTGGTACGACCAACACCAACGATTAATCTGAGTCAGTGGTGGATTTAGCACTTCAATTTTGAGGCCCCCCTCTAAATATTTTCATTACCCCTACCACTCTACAGCAAGGGTGTCAAACTTGTTTTTTCAAAACAATTTGTTCAAAAATGGATATGGATATGGAGAAAGACATTCATGCGGCCCACGGAAATTTTGCTTATCAGGAAACGGCCCGTGGCTGAAATGAGTTTGACACTCTTGCTTTACAGTATGCATTCTACGTGGATGAGTTACAGAATAGCTTTTTAAAGGTTTACTTTCGGGTTTCCTTTACATAAAAGTTTAACTTTATACGTAAAGTTTTATGAGAAATATGGCGACGCAGAACCAACGCAGAGGTACGAGAGCTGATACAACAACCATTAATCACAAGTGAAGTAAGAGCAAGAAAACTGGCATGGATTGGGCATGTCATAAGGGCCGGGCCAGATAGAGATATAAAAAACATCTATGAATCCCGGCCAATTGGAAGGAGACCTCCTGGTAGACCACGACAGCGATTGACAGATAATATAGTGCGAGACTTGACCCAGATTGACAGAAGAGACAACTGGGAGGAATCAGCCATGAATCGCAGTAAATGGAAAGGCATTATTGAGGAGGTTAAAGATGTAAAAGAGCTATTTGGCCATCGGAAGTAAGTAAGTAAAGTTTTGTCGAATTGTGAAAAAAATTCGGGCAATGCATTTAAACCAAGAGAAGATAGTTCCATGTAACAAACAAAGTGGAAAACATTAATACAAGACTTGAATAGTTCGGGTGGGCCACAAAAGAATGTAAACGCATGAAAAAAGTAATATTGTAAGAAAGCAGTATGCTCAAAGGTAAGAAATAGTAAAGCGAGTCATAACGAAACTGGAAATTCAGGACCACTTGAAGTCCCATTGACCCCTTAAATTAATCAATGTCACTGGAGTTGATGAAAAATGATGTAAAAGCATGGAAAAATGCTTTCAGTAATTGAAAGAAAGCAGTACGCTCAAAAGCAAGAAAAATTAAAGCGAGTCATAACAAAAGTGGATATTCAGGACCACCTGAAGTCCAATTGCTCCCTTGGAAGAAAAATTAATCAATATCACTGGAATTGTAGTTATCAATGGGTTTAATTTGCCCGAAACGGGCATACAATATAATCCGTTATTTCCCAATGGAAGAGTGGTATCTCAAGAGGACGAGGATCAAATAGAGTGAGTATTTTGACGAAGCGGAAGTTTTCCAACCAAAGTTATCAAAAGTAAATCAGCAACTTTATACATTGCCAAAGAAAAGACCAGCAAATGCTTAGACTGTTGTTAAAATAAAAAATTTAACACTTCATTCCTTATTGAAAGAAATAAGTGATTCCAATAACAAAGAAGAATTATTGAAAAGTATTGATAAAAAGTTGGAATCATTGGTAAAAATACAAAGACAACGCAGTGGAAAAACTACGATTTCAATAATTGGATTATTCAACTACTGTTTTCCATTTTTTATATTGTAGTACACTTTGTACCTACTTATAAAATAAAAAATCTTCGAATTACATTCGGAAGAATAATTGAGATTTTGAATGATTGTTGTCCTAATATTATAATAAACTAATATTTATATAATGTCCTAATATTATATTAGTTTATTATAATATTAGATGGACGGACGGGTAGCTAGCATGTGGATCTCTTTTTTAGCGGTATTAATTAATTTTTAATTATTTTTATTTTGTTTCGGTTTGTTTGTTCTAAAAAAACGACACGCTGGAGCGTGCTGGTCTTTTATTATTTGGATAATGTACTTCACTTTATCTTAAAGTGACCTTATAACTCATCCTTTATTTACATAAAGGCACAAAACACGACATAAAGGCGCTGTAAAAGAATCTGTTAGATTTACAGAATAAGCAAATTCGTTACATAAATGTGTCCTTTACCAATCCTTTAACATAAAGGCATTCCTTTTTTCCTTTATAAATTTAGTCCATAAAGATCGATCTTTAAAGGACAGTCTGTCATTAAAAGATTCTGTATAGTTACAGAATAAGTTTATCCTTTACATATCCTTTTCAAAAGGAATCCTTTTTGTAGAGCTCCTTTATGATACAGAATAACCACCTAAGTCTCAATATAAAAGTACCAAATAAAAAATTTGATTGTGAAATTCGTATTGGTTTGGGAGCTAGAGCGCATACAAAACTGTTGTAAAACTTTGTAAATTTTCTCAATTTTGGTCTTCACATTGAGATGCATATGCAACAAAGGCCTTCAACTTAATTATCTCGAAGCGAAATTAACATAACATATTAATTTTCAGAACTATGAATAAAACATAATATTTTTTTCTGTCATTTAATAATTACAATTAAAATTTAATGCTAAATTATACCAAACTTCATTTTTTGACTTACAAGGGGACCTTGTCGACGACTTTTCCACGATTTGCACAATTTTTAACATACCTTTTAGGCAATAATCTGTTATACTTCAGGTTAAAATTGCAGGACCCGGATTTGAATAAATTTTGATCAAATCGATTTTAAAAATCGAATAAATTGGTATTATAAATTAGGTCTAATGAGAAGAATGAGAAGTAAAATACAAGTAAAATACGAAGGCTTCCGATGAATTTGACATAACCTCGCATTTCGTAACAACGACATATTAAAAATTAATTAATTTAAAGAAATTTTAACCAGATACAAACAATCAATTAAACTACGATGAGCAAAAAGCCAAATTGCATAAATATCAGGTTAGTCTTGACTTGAAAAGACGAATTTTGAAACAACAACCCACAAAAAATACGTTCATGTACATGGTTGAAATTTTCTGTAATTACACGGTAAGATAATTAATGTAGTTAAGTTTATACGTAGATTCATTTAGATAATTTTTTAACAACGTTACATTAGTAGAGCGACTAATCGGTGTGGTTTACATCAACAGGACATGGCACTAAATACTGCAGTACAATTGTCATTCATGTGTAGGACGTGGCATGCAATGTGTTAAACGACACACTTAAATTGTATCTTCATAATGCTAACTACCAGCAGTCTGGCGTAAATCAAACACGAATAGACTACAGAGCGAGAAGCCGCGGTTCTAATCCTGATTGCGTCGGATATGTGCTGTGATCTAAAAAGTCCAAAATCGAACTGTGGACTATGAGGAAGGCAACGGGAAACCACCCCATTAACATTTCCCTAATAAAGTCTTCTTGGCTTAGCCAGGAGGATCGCTAACATCCGAAATCGGATAGGCACTTGAAGAAGATTGCAAACTAAAGTCTACGTGCAACTACGTACAACTAGGGCTACCTAGTACTTACTGTTCGTTGGTGTCGACAAAGGAATTATTATATAAATTTTTTTTTAAATATGTATTTAGGTACAGCTAGAACAGAGAATTGTAATAAATTGCTATATCTACTATTAATTATTTATTAAATTATATTATAATCAATTACTATACAAATATTGTTGAGAATTCGATAATTATTGATGTTCGGAAACAAGTGCAATGGACAGTTGTTAATACTCAATACGTCAATACAACCTATATAAAAATTATCTAAATGAATCTACGTATAAACTTAACTACATTAATTATCTTACCGTGTAATTACAGAAAATTTCAACCATGTACATGAACGTATTTTTTGTGGGTTGTTGTTTCAAAATTCGTCTTTTCAAGTCAAGACTAACCTGATATTTATGCAATTTGGTTTTTTTGCTCATCGTAGTTTAATTGATTGTTTGTATCTGGTTAAAATTTCTTTAAATTAATTAATTTTTAATATGTCGTTGTTACGAAATGCGAGGTTATGTCAAACTGTCAAATTAATCGGAAGCCTTCGTATTTTACTTCTCATTAGACCTAATTTATAATACCAATTTATTCGATTTAATCAAAATTTATTCAAATCCGGGTCCTGCAATTTTAACCTGAAATATAACAGATTATTGCCTAAAAGGTATGTTAAAAATTGTGCAAATCGTGGAAAAGTCGTCGACAAGGTCCCCTTGTTAAACCATTTTATTTCTAGGCCCCTCAAACATAGAATATACTTCTTGATGTGAAAAATGTGTCTACATATAGGAAAATTGCGTGCAACTGTTATTGGATAACAAATGAAAACTTAGAACTTTTGCGAGCAATTAAATGTTGATAATTATGATTAAAACTAATTCAACACAATATTATAATCAATTATTGAAATAAATAATACTGTTAAATATTGAAATCTCCAAGTTTGGCCATCACCAATTTGATTTCTTTCACTTCTACTCAGTTATTTTCGAGAAAACGCGTATTAAATCTTTTATCTAATGTAGAGGGATATGAAATTTTAATCATGAAGAGGGATACGGTAAAAGAAAGCGTTTGTTTTCAAAAATGGGTATAATCAAACCGTTACTGTCAATGGAAATCGCTATAGGGCGATGATCAAAGATTTTTTGTGGGCGAAATTGAACAATACAGGATTGATAACATATGGTTCCAACAGGATGGTGCCACATGCCACACGTCTAATGAAACGATGGCTGTATTAAAAGCAAATTTGAAAATGTTTAATTATTTTTCATGGTGGCGATGTAAACTGATGGCTACTAAGATCCTGTGATTTAAAGATCGATAACTGTAGGGTAGGTCATGTGGAGGTCATTTGGGTGATATCATATTCAATACGTAATTCCCATGTGCCTAGTTTACATTGATGCCAAGAAAACTGAATTTTATGAAAAATTTCTTGTTTTTTTAATTAAATTATTATTGCATCTCGATTTGGATCATCCATTATAATTTATTATTTATATTGATGAATTGCTTACTTGTTTTATCAGTTTTTAATATACATTATCCCACTCCAGGTTTGACTTTAAACATAATTATTTTAATTTTTTCCTCCAAAATCCTTTGTCTACTAGAATTTCACATCAGTAGACTTATATAATGCCATACAATGGTATTTTCTTTATTCTGAAATGATTATAACATAAAAAAAATATTTTACACTTAAATTTAAAAATTGTTTAAAGTTGCCCCACATTTCACTACTAACTTCCTAATGATGTAGGTATAGACTAAATGGGATTAAATTGTTACGTGCTCATAAAAGTATTAAAAGTCTCAATAATTGTAATCATTTTTATTCTAAATTCTATTTGCGATTATTAAACAATGCTTTTAAGGAAACAAAAATACATTTCATCATTATACTACTACATATTTACAATAAAACTATGTAAAACATTAAATTTTGAACGTAGAATATTTTATTTAATGTCATGTTGCAGCAACATTTATTGTAATATAGGTAATTACATAATCTAAACAGTTGAAAATAATTGTAGCAAAAAACCTTTACAAGTTAGGTTTGCTTTTTCCCTATAATACATATTATGCAATTTTGATTTATGTTAAACAAATATTCATTTTTTAATATAAAAAAATCGTAAAAAAGACAATCGAAAAACGTTACGCAATTGTTTTTAAAAAATCGCCAACAAATTTACAAAAATTTATACCACCAAGTTAAAATTAAAAAAACTCAAAATTTTGTCAGTGACGTTGCTAGAACTGACAATAATTTTGGGGCAGTGCAGTGTGACGTCTTAATTAAAGGAATGTACTGCATAGCTACGTTTAAAATTAAAACTTAAAATTAGTACAATACTTTTTGGCAGTTTTCGAGAATAAAATTTAATTTTTAATAAAAAGTAAAATTGTAAACTAACTTAAACTAAAATCTTTTCAATAATAATCAAGAGTTAACGAAAAATTACAATAAAAACAATTCTAGCCATGCCACTGCAATATTTTGTATTATTATTATGAAGTAAAAAAATCACAGAAAAATATGAGTTTTAACAATAAAATTTTCATATACATTTACTTTTAAATAGCTGTACATATAGTGAATTCGATACCGTTTTAATGTTGTTAAAATATAACAACTTTTGAGGATTAAGTTTGTACTAAACTCTCATTTTCTATTAAGAGTAGTAGATATAAAGTTGGTTAGGAGAGTTGTTTTCGCTTTGATGAAAAGTAACAAAAAATTGCTTAAATAAATAATCTATACAAAAATGCGAACTGAAAAAAATGGAGGGACGTTGTGGGCTCTCTTAAATGTAACTACAAAACAATTGTTAATTGTTTAAAAATGTACAATTCGATAGTGGGCAGGTAACGTGACGAATGAGAAAAAGCTTAAGTAATACTCGACGATTTAAGCCAATTTAAACACAGATTTTTAACTTCCTTTTCTCTTCATTAAAAAAAATGTTAATAATACTGAAACAAAAATATAAAACAATTTCGTTATCAAATTCAACATTTACGTGATGATCTCGATGAATACCTATGTGAAAAATGTACATCTATGATTGTGAAATTATCAAACAAAATATACATAATTATCTTTATTATAAATAAACTAAAAATGATGATGATTTATGATGTGTGTAGCGAAACTTTCTGCAGGTAAAAACGAACAATTTGAATGCAGATTCACACACTCTAGTCTGGCACATGAATATGTTTGATATATTTTATATTATATAATACACTAACCAATATCACAACATTATGGAAACTTTCTTTGTCAATCACTGCTGTCACGTAAACATTGCATTTAATAGTCAGCAGTTTCATTTTGACTATTTTGCAATTCGGTAATAGAGAATGGATCCATGCTGACAATGCATCATTGTAAAAAAAAACTGCACAAAATTCAGTCATCTACAGAATACTGCACGACGCAGAACAACAACTACTGTTTCCACCTTTGCTTTTTTGTCGTTGATCTGTAACAAATTCAAAAATTAGAACATTTTCGATTATCAAATTATTTATATTATAAAAAATAAAATTACTTATAGGATAGAAACTTAATTTTGAATAGAGTGCGGAACAGACATAATATTTTAAGTTCAATCAAATAAAGGCTATCTATCTTCATTGCAAAAATGATTTATTATTGGATGGGTGACCCGCCAGGAACCGCCCGCCGTGTACCGTTTTCGCCGTGGTTCCCTGGTAACCTGGTCCATTTGCTGTGAAACCCGGTCTTCCACTGTTAATAAATGGAAAAGGTGTGTAACTGGGTATTCATTTATTTTTATTATTGAAATAATTTCATTATTACTTACAAGGGGTCACTACAGTGATTATGTCGCCAATCGAGATCCCAATTTTTTTGGTGATTCTAGGAGCTAAAAAAATTATCACTTTTTCGAATTTTAGTCGATTGCCTCTTAGTTCTTGAGTTATGAATTTTTAAAGGGCAGGTTTTACCATAGGTTTAGCATTATGGAAATTGTAACGGCAGTCCCGGCAAATGTTTTTTCTTTAAATTATGTAATTTATTATCGGAATTAAAAAATTAATGACCTACGAATTACCATTACAAATTATTAACCGGTAGACCACTACGGTTTTTTTATAATACTAACTAATAATAATAGTAGTTAACCCACCATGGTATTTTTAAAAATTCATAACTCAAAAACTAAGGGCCAATCGACTAAAATTCGAAAAAGTGATAATTTTTTTAGCAGCTAGAATCACCAAAAAAATTGGGATCTCGATTGGCGACATACTCACTGTAATGACCCCTTGTTAGTGAAACTGAAAACTTAGAATAATATTCCATGAAAATATGTTGGGAAAGTTAATACTGAGCTGAACTAACAATGATGTTGATCACTTCGATCATTCAGGGTCTATCAACTAGTTCCCCCCCCCTGAGCAATACCACACCTCCAAAAATTCGGCAAACTGTTGCTTTGGTAAAAAGATATGATATAAAAAGATCATGGCCAATTACCGATTAACCACTGTGTTTCAATCTGAACAACGCCAAATGCTCTAACCCTTAATTAAAGAACGCAATCACTGAATGCTAGCGCCCGAAAGAGCCAAAATTAATTATTGGTACAGCTAAAAATCAAATCCAATGCCTGACTCAACTCAAGGTTATCGTGAGTCCAACTTGCCATGCCCATGCCATTTGACCCTATGGTCAAAACTGATCATAACAAATGTGGAGGAGACTTATGTATTAGCTTGATCAAGAAAAGATAAAGACGTTAGCTTGTCACGCAAAGTTGGTGATGAACCGGTAAAGGCTGGGACACACTTGTCATACACCACTCCGATCCGATTTTGCGGGATCGGTGCGAGATCGGAAGGGGTGAGCACACATCATGTCCTACACGCTTCCGAGTCTTTTCCGATTTCCAGCTCCGGCTCGATACATTCGCCATTCTCGCGACACATTCCAACCGACAAGCGTCCTGCAAACGAATAGACTGCACAATCGGAACCCGATCGGATGCATGATCGGAGTCATGTAGGAGTGGGATC
This sequence comes from Rhagonycha lutea, assembly GCA_958510855.1. Lineage (NCBI taxonomy): Eukaryota > Metazoa > Arthropoda > Insecta > Coleoptera > Cantharidae > Rhagonycha > Rhagonycha lutea. The sequence goes on along the minus strand of OY294040.1, from coordinate 10,472,057 downwards.
GGACACGTGTCAGAAAGGTGTGAACTACGCTGTTCAAACTCTAGTATCATTTCCCTCTCAGACACTCGTCCGACTGTATGATCGGAGTGGTGTATGACAAGTGTGTCCCGGCCTTAATGGGTTTTGGAAGTCTTTTAGTTATAAATCTGAATAGAAATCTTAGTTAAGCTAAGATTTACTCTTAAAATGCGTTTATATGGAATCACGAAATTTTAATTGCTTACTATAATATTAATTGCCTCTTCCATATAAACACAGGTTAAAAAATAAATCTTAGCTTACTTAGCATCCGGTGTCTGTTCAGTTTAACCGTACATAGCTTATAGCTTTGATTGATATTATACGATGAACTCATAGGATTACATTAATCTCGAATATCTCGAATTAAACATAAAAAGACTTTTTCGAGAGTAAATTTAATTTTTAGTTGTTTTGTAGTTCACTTGGTTGATGAATTTTCGTTGTATGCAAACATAATAATACGTAGCTACGTTACTGGACTTGTTGTAAATACTAAAACTAATTATTATTAAACTAGTACTTTACGATAATAATTAATTTTGTAAAAAGAAATTTAATTACTTTATTATAAAAATTGTAATTGTAACACCAATATATTATTATTGATGTTACAATTATTGTAATTTGTACTGTAATTTGTAATTACAACATATCAGAGGCAATCAAATACAAGGCTTTTTTTTGCAGATTCTGGTTCAAAAAAATATCGTCTACATTCTACAACATAGGAACATAGGGTGGGAAGTTAAAAATCAATTTAAATTGAATTTTAGGACTTCCGACCAGCTACCCTTACTATGTTGAAATTAATTTCAAATAGCACCCTCTTAGCTTGCCATACATAATTTTAAATGTGGACTCTCCAGTACTACCAGCATTTTAGAGTCAAAAAGGATAGGGTTTGTATACTACAGTAGAACCCTGTTATAATGTATCATCAAGAACCGTTATATCCGAGGTACGTAATTATTAATAAAAAATTAGAAAACGGCCGGGGCACCAAATTTTGAATGCTACAGCTTACAAAGAGGTTCTTTATAACGGGGTTCTGTTGTATATTGTTTTACCACATTATTATGTAATTAATAAGACTTTTTAAATCAGAATCCACACCAAGAAAATATAATAATTGTTCATATTATGGTGGAACCTAGATAACTCGAATGTACCAAGAAAAATGTCGGATGTGGTTGTTCGGCCTACGGCCTCACTGGGATTCTGATGTGGCCATCCCATGACTTTACCATACATTAATGATATGGTATTATAACATCTCATATGGCATATCAGTTATAAATACATATGAAACATATAAAAACAGTATAATCTCGTTAATCCATTCCCTCGCGTCACCCCCACCATCAAGTTTCCGTGAACCAATTTCCCCCAAAATCTAATCAGCTCTAAGTCTCAATATAAAAGTACTAAATATGAAATTTGGTTGAGAAATTCTTGTTAGTTTGAGCGCTAGAGCGCACACAAAATTTACGTGACATACACACCCTCACACACACGCAGACATTTCTTGATGTTTGGTCTCAACAACTCGTTGGACCTCAAGGACCATAAATCTGTCGAAATCTGAAATTTTTTTTTTTTCGATTACAATACTTTACCATTATGTATGGTATACTACGTATACTTATACTATGTATGGTAAAGTAAAAAGGTTAGAGTTATCAAGACTTCGAGTTATAAAAGTTATTTTCTTGCATGGAAAAAAGGTTAACTGATTTATTTTAAATTGACCAAGAAAAATGTATTGCGACGAATGCATTTTGTATATAAATAGATTGTATTAACCCTTTCGTGGGCGAGTTATTCTGGCTACTTTTTAAAAATTTTTTTTTTGAAAATATACCTTATTAGACCCCCTGAGTAGTTATTAATGGTTATCTAATCAATTTTTGCACCGCAAGTTGTAAATATAGAAGTGGGAAACCGTCTTCCCACGGGACCATTCTAGAGCACTTGCATAAAAACGATTTTTTGCTAAAACACTTATTTTTTACCTTTTTATGTTACTTTTAGGAATGGTTATTGCTAATGGATGTTCTCAATATTAAAAATAATTCAAAACTTTTTGTAATAATTTGTATTTTATTAAAATGTATGATTACCTTATACCTAAAGTACAGATAAATTTCGTAAAAATGTTACTTTTGAAAATGAAACTTTTTAAAGCATGGGTTGACAGTAGAATCTCCAAAAACAATAAAAATCATAAAAGAAACCTTATAAAGTAACAATAACACAAGAATTTTCGCTAAAAACTGAAATTTGCTCGCAAATTTCAATAAATTAATCACAATTTATCAAAGTTTTGATTTCATAATTGAATAACTTTCTAAGTTTTAAGAATATTTACTGGTAAATTAAAAAATTTACTTCGTATAATATGTCTTGTAGTAAATATCCGACACATATTAGGTGAAAAAATTTATTCCTATGGACCTATTTCTTACAATTTCGGTACTGGGAATACGTCTTCCCGCGGCCCACTAAAGGGTTAATGTACCATACGTAGCACTTCATTGTGGTTTTTAAAATATAGGTAGTACATAATAATTATAACAATTTCAATGTAAATAAACTATTAGGTTTATTTTACATTTTAAGGCTGTTTAGTCGGCGTTCAGAATATCAGAGGGAAAAAATGTGATGTGAATTTATATTAAAAACAGAACTGTAGAAAATTTACTTAAGCTAATAATTATACTGAATATATTATAATATTTCTGAAGATATTTGGTATTTTATGATTTCGACTTGATAACAGCACTGGATAGCACATAGGTTCTTCAACGAGGGGGGTCTACGTGTGATAGGCCTTTATTAAGAAAGCTTATTATTTTATTACTACAAAGAGATTTAAAATAATTTAAATATTTCTTTGAATTTTCGCAATTATTTTGTTTGAATGTTTTTTGTTTTTATTACTAATCTACCCTAGTTTTATAATAATTTTGTTATATCAATCCATTAAATTCGAGTAAAATAATTACAAAAACTCCGAGATGTGACACAACACATGACTTTCCCATTAAAATAAAATAAAAGTAGGTAAATAGTAACAAATTAAATATTTTAATTCCCCCTCCTGCTCTAAATTGTTACTCCGTATGTAATCTATTTTCAAGCACTTTCAAGGACGAAGAAATTAGCAATTCCGTTAAAACATTTTATCCCTCTATATTTTAAATAACCATACATTAATTTGCCATTATTTAGAAAAGATATTCTTTGAGACGAATTGAATCTCGTTAATCCATGCATGCGGGTCATCAAAAAATCAACGAATCGCAAATAAAAGAAGTTTCGGTGGAAGGAGTTCAACAGTTCAACCATTTGTTCAAACTAGTATGCAAAATTTCAAGTCGTTTGGTTGTAATCGTAGCCGACAAAAAGGTCTACACACACATCCAGATATTGTTCCAAAAATCGGTCACGATTAAAATTATACCTTTGAATCGAAATTCTAATGTTCCTACGCAAAGATGGTTTTCGACTCGATCACAATACTTTCCTTTACTGCGTAAATGGGAAAGTAAAATCAAAGAAATTTTAAAGAAAGAAAATATTTATTTTAAATCCCTTTGTAGTTAAATAATCTTTCTTAATAAAAGCCCGCTACGCCCAAACACATGTAGAAAGAGAACCTTTGTGCTATCCAGTGCTATCACTAAGGAAAAATACAACTATAGTGGTTGGGAGTGGCTAATGTGCAAAAATTAATATTCGTCATTTCTGTTCTATGTTTGTGTCAATTGGTGGAATTGGGTGTCACGCATTCTCCCTCCACATTTACCGCGCAAGCCTCAGTCACGTGCCAACCACTAAGGAAAAAATTCACTCTACCTACTATATCAATTATTTAAATACAATACGTATTTTGAACCTTTTTCTTTCCAGTTTATAAAAGCGATACAATAGCAATTGTTGTTTTTTTACAGAAAGTTATACATTTTTATTCCATCAAGAATATTTTTGAATAGAAATCTTAATTACAACAATTAGGTGAAACCAAATTTTAATTATTTATATGCACTTCAAATACAATACAAATGAAGTGGTTTGTGTAGTGTAGTGCATAATAAATTAGGCTTCAGACTGTAAAGTCATCCGTGGACCGTGGTTCGAATTCCACATTAACCTGTAAGTCTTTGTTTATGTTTACTCAGTAAATAACAACTCTTGCCTTGTAATTCAGTAACTTTAATATTACAATCAAGTTAGATTTGAAGCATAAATGTTATTTCAAATTTCTTTTAACCATTTTCAGAAATTTTCCACTAAATATTTTGAATGAACTTATAATTTATTAGGTCTTCCTGTGCACTTTATAAAGTTGAAAAATAAAACTATTGTTCGTTGTTCTCTAGTTCTCTTCCATAATATAAAGTAAAATGTTCAAGCGTTTTTTCAAATGATTTAGTTATTGCTAATATTCCAAGGTCTCTTTCCATATTAAAACTACTACGTTTAGCGAGAAACCACAAAAAGCATCACTATAAAGAATAATTTTCCTATTTTCGGTTTGTTTTTATACTACAAACGTTTACAAAAAGCTTGAGAAAAATGTTTAGCCGTCTTGCGAGTGTGTGCAGTGAGTCTTGTAAACAAGCTAAAACTCGAAAGCTGAAATCGATTTGGATGAACTTAGACTTCGGGGTTTAAAAAAACTTTAGATACCTAATGAACCAATTTTACAACCAAAAATATCAAATAAAATGGAAGTAAAAAATAGTATAAATAATATAATTTCATTTACCTTGTGAATTAGGTTCAGGAAGATTTTCTCTTGGAACGAGATGCATAACTGTCGTTTTTCCAAAAGGTAAACCCAGCGCCCCTAACGTTACATTACTGTGTAAAAACCTCCCTTGGTAAATAAGTCTGAGTATTTCTGCTTTTGAAACTGCTTCTTGACACCAATCTGAAAATAACGACTAAATTAATCAATGATAATCGGCAGCTAATTTACTTGTCTCTAAAGATTAGCAATGTTGAGTAACCAATTTATAAGGAATATTTTATGTAACTAACATAAAGAAATTCCTTCATTTACGAATTTATTTATTTAGATAATAAGCCGTAGCGTGTGTTTCATTAATAAACGTTAAGAAATAAATTAGTAACGTAGGTTCAGAACGTTGTAGGTTTGCTATTTAACGAATGAGTTCCTTTGCTGTAATAAAAACAAATAGAAGTAATTTTCAACATTCTTTTAAACAAAAATATAGTACCTAGAAATATTTATTTGGTAATTCTAATTCTATGAATTCAAAATATAAATTCCATAAATAACCCAACTCCTCCTGACGTACTTATTTTTCGATTTACATTAAAATCGATTTTATCCATACCAAAATAACTTTGATAACGCAAATCATTTCATAAATATATGAACATTGTAATTTACACATAACGAAGAGTTTTAAATAAACTTTGTTTAAAACAGCCAAATCATAAACTATATCGTACATACAAAATGTATAATGCGAGTATATTGAGTGATCCAGATCAGGCTCGGTGAAGGAAAAGTTGCATGCAGGTATTGATTAGTTCGAGACCTTCATTTTTTCTAACGAATAAATAATTATAACTACCTCTTACAGTAATGAAACCTCACATCACTAAGGTCATATTCTATGTCTAAAATTTCATCCCAAAAGTTAATGGAATGAAAATGAATGCCAAAATTGTATATACCTGAATGGGAAGAAAAACAATCAAACATTCAGAGTGACATATCGTAACCTACTTGTAACCCCGGCTATTCGCTTTATTTTAAACTATTTTTCGAATAGCAATATTTTCATCAGATGAAGTGATCGATGCCATAGTGCAGTTGACATGCAAAAAAAAGAGAGTATTGTGTTTGGCATGTACGAGATATTATCGTTATCGTAAATAACATAAGCTATGCGAAGATAATCACGCTACTCTGACAACATGAATGGAATAACGAGATTCCCATTGAAATACTGAACCGATTTTGATGAAATGTCCACTGATTGATCTTATGTCCGTGTCGTGTATCCGCGAGTAATATAGGCTATTATAATATTTAAAAATTGATTTGTTCCGCAAAATTATGTTATTAAACGATTTGCTCCTGATCAAAAGACGAAAACTGATCTAAATGGTTTATAATAGTATCAGATGTGATGATCATAATGTGATGATCAGCATCTAACCTGTTTTCAAGAGTCGTCTAATTTTTAGATTGCTGCATTCGTTTAAAAGTATCGATGAAGAAGTAAACATGCTCTGCAAAAAACATCAACAGCTGCTCACTCGACGGTCCCTGCATATATAGTGCAGTGTTTATCAGTGAATCGCGTATTACCAGTTATGTTTTGTTTATTTGGAACAAGTTAATCATTTGTCATCTTTTGAAGCCGCACGTCAAAAACGATTGGAAGAAAGATGCAGTCACCTTATATTATGTAAGTATTAGAGAACGTGCTAAGTGACGTGTTTAATCTGGCTTTTGACTTCAAGTACTGATAATCGTTGAAGTTATAATTTTGGAATGAAAACGACGCGATGCGACGGCAAGATGAGATCTATAGTTGTTACAGAGAGATGGCGAGATACCATATCATAATCACTAGGCATCTGTTTTATATGGCTTCTGTTATTGGTACCTATTGTATTTTGGCTGTGTGACAAAATTTTAGAATTACGGTATATTGTATGTAGGATGGCGTTACTTGAAGTAATGGAAGAGATTAAAAAAAACTTTTTATACATACATAGGACATCTATCAGTAAAAAGGATTTCATTTAGCACAATACAGTTTCAATTCGATTGAAAATTAATGAAAAACCTTATTCCGAAATGGTACAATTAATTCGAACAAAATCAACTTGACAAAGAATAGGTTGTAAATCAATTATCTCAAACAGTTTCGTTAGCAAAGCGTTCTATTTAGAAAATGGGAAAATGATGTTTATTCCGTAGAAATTTTAAAGCCGTTAGCTTATTACGATAAAACTGGTTAGGAAATTAGTTTCGCGTAGGTATCTAATATTTTAAGAAGCATAGCAAAATTTTGTGAAAAATACATCTGAAGCGTGTAGACTGTAGATAATTAAAACCCTAAGGGATTAAAAGGGTAAACTCGCATGACCTTTCTCTTAAAAAGATTACCGGGAAATTTGTGTCATTTAGAAAATTTGATAAATTTTATTTACTGTTTGAGGGTTACCTGCTCAAGGTATCCATCAAACGAATTTCAGCTTCATTTTCAATTTCCTTTTTATGACTTTTAACAATTTTTTGAAGTGTAAAATGACAGTTGGTATACGGCAATTCATCGAGGTGGATTTAAATGTAGAATACTCGTATGATATCAAAACTTTGCTGTTAAAGCTCTTGGATCGCATTTGGTTCATTTTAAGGTTATGATGATTATTCCTCGAGCTTATTGCTAAGTGGTGTTTGATATTTTATTTGTAAAATTTTACTGAACTTTTCTGGTTATTAGAATTTATGAACATATTATTGTGGCTTCCATTAATATCCATTACAAGACAACATATCTCAATTAAAAAAAGTGTTTCTAGTTTTTCCAGCCAGGTCTTCATTATACAATTGGTAGAAAATACGTCGATAATCCCTATTTAATGGTGTTACTCGTATACCACCTACGTTAATAAATTGGATTTCAAAATTATGCAATTGCGTATTTGAATGGCTTTTGATCCATCGATATCACAGGAGGATACAGGAGTTATCTTTTAGTGGCGTCTCGTTACTATTAGTTTGTACAACGATTATTTGAGTTTTAGAAACATTTGAAAACGTGAAACTAGGATTTTTGTTAGATGTCCTTAAAGGCAACCTTGTTGAGCAACCCCATCAGAAGCGTTTTGACTCTTAACTGTACTTTTTTCATTTTGGGGTTAGAACTTTATACTTGCCTATAACATCCAAAACTATTAAGTTGAATCTTTGATCTTGTCCGTAAAAAATGAGTTTTTGCATAATAACTCGGAAACGAATTGATCCATATTTTGTTAAAAATTTAATTTGAAGTGGCACAAAAACACGTTAATATCGTATCCTGATCGGTATCCTTCTTCCAAGTGAAAAGTTTCTAGAAATATGGTTTTCTCTTTTTGTTAGTACAATTTGTAGAGAACAAAGCATTCCGGATAGATCTGTTTCAAATAAACACACCATAATTATTATATATTACTTTCTATTTATTCCACTACGTTTTCAACAATAGAAATACATACTAATGGTAAATATATAGATCGATAGTATTCTGTGCAGTTAATATGTTTACTCGATGGGAGATGTGGGGTAGCAGTAGACTGGTTGGTACCCATCATATAGGATCAGGCGCCATGTCTGCCAACATTTACTTATTTTAAATTAAAATGAAAAGTAGGTACTTTGGTTTATCAATTTTCACCCTTATCTACTTTTTCAATTTACACTGACTTTTATCGCAATAAATTTGTCGAGAGCAACAAAATTAAAGCGACTTCGTCCCAATCTCGTTCTGTCAAATTGTCAAGTGCCTGGTTTATTAAACCTACAAAACTAACAAATTTAGACAAAATCATTTGATACATTTTTAAATACAGTAGTATTTAACTGTAAGTTAAATTTTTTGGGAGCAATATTAGCAGTTCTTAATGTTGATAATTAAGCCCGGGAATCTAAAGGAAATTTAAAACTTATTCTAGCGGATAATTAATTTTTGTAAAGTACCTTTATTCTCATTATGAAATTTAATTAAATATATAAAGAATTCACAAGATTCTTTTTGTTATGCGATACTTGCGAATTATTTCTTTTATGTGATAAGCTAAAAATTTAAAATTAAGAAACAATTGTTTTCAATTTACTTTTCATTTTCAACATTTTCCGTCGTTCATTTATAACTTTTTTGCTTTTTGCCTGTTTTTATTAATATATTTTTCTTAATCTACAAGCAGCCATTAAGCAGATTACGTACAAATTCCCCTAACGTTAATTAAATTTCCACCACTATGTTCTATCCCATTGCTTCTTTTTATAATAATTACTTAATTTTTGCCTGTGGTTTCAGAAAATTTTTGTTTTTACGAATGAGCATAATTTATTGCAACACAAATTTTCTATTCATTTTTGAAAATCGTTTACAAGCGCATTATTAGTTGTCACAGTTGAGCATCCAGCTCAACTGTGCAAGCAGCTTCTCTGAAAAGAGTAGGTAACTGTAAATTTCTTTAAAAAATTCTTGTGCAGTGCTCTTTAAAAAGTGCAAATCCGACTTTCTCTCCAATGTCTATGAAATACGTTCTAAGTTTTATCACTCGCATAGGGCATAGGAGTACTGATTACACTGCTTAACGTGAGCTCCGAATCATGGAAAGTGTCTTACATTTCAGTTCGAGCTGATTACACTTCAGTGTTCTTGCTGTTAGGAATTTTCTGGTATTCTTCATATTCTTAACTATAGCTTTTAAAGAAGCTTAAGGTTACTTCTTTTATTCAAAAATAATATATTACGTATCGAGCTTTGAAAGTCGCGTTTACTGCATCTTCGACAAATGATCTATCAATGAATATTAACCACAAAGTAGGCTACCTTTTTAATTTAAAAATACTCAATCAACCAACATACATTTCTAAAATTCAAGAACTGATTTACCCTAGTTAAGTAGCTCAGTAAAGTAAAAAATAAAAAAGTAACTTGTAGCTATTTCTAACTGAAAACGCTTTCATAAATTAGAAATAAACACCATTAAAGTTGAAAAAGACAAAGTTATTATCTTATTACAAAGGAAATTTTTTTAGATGCAACTTCTACATTGTATAAAATTAATCTATAAACGAATCGACGCTACGTAGAAATATTTTGACTTTATCATGCCTTCCATTACTATAATGTATCAACTTTTAAATTGATTATATTTTCAGTGGTGTATTCCCAAATGAACAAATGTCTTCATATAAAAGAATTTGTAGTTTGTTTTTCTAGAGTAATATGATAACAATATTTTATAAATAATGCATGAAAAAATGTGGGAGCACTTTCCAACAGATCCAATAGTAAGAAAATAGGTATGTATTAAAAATTATCAAATATTTAGCATTTATTACTGTCAAAATAACAGATTAAGTTTAATCCAGTAACCAAGAGTGGAAATGTGGTTTTAGAGTATTTTCGATTAAGTAACTAAAACACTGTGCGCGAGCAGTATGAGGGTGTATTTTTAATAATTTTTTTCGAGCCAACGATGAATGGTTTTTTATTTATAGATAGTAATATTCATTATATACATATAGAAGACACTACACAAATTTTTTGATTTGAATCTTCAGAATAGTTTATGGTGTACACCGTTTCCAAATTACACACTGCTGGTTTAGTGGTTGACAGCAATTAAGCCATACGGTTCATCCGAAAAATACCAAAAAAATATATTTATAAACTAGACATATAGGTTTATATCCTCACGTAGCGGAATTTCGATATCTAGAAAAGAAAAAAAATGGCGGACCAGCGAATTTTATTTCCCATTTTTACAGAAAATTTTCTTCTTTTATGAAAAAAAAAAAAGAAATAGAAGGGGGCCCTTTATCAAAAAATCCCTACGTGGTGCCATAGAGACTTGATTTGCGAACATTTCATTTTTTGGTACATGCAAATCGGATGAATAGTTTTCTAAATATGTTGTCAACCAGGTTGAAAAATGTAGTTTCGATAAAAACGCGTTCAAAGTTTTGCTGCAGGATAATTCAACATACATAGCATTTCACATAAAATGCTGTATCTCCGTCAATTTTACGAATTTCTTTACAAAATTTGGTGAGAGCATTCTAAACAAATGCATCTTTAAGAAAATGAAAAAGAAACAAATAAAATTTATTTGTACAGTGTTTTAGTGCCTTAAGTCAAAATCAACAACATGGAAGTGTTGGAGCAAATTTGCTTTTATAAAGATAGTAGAAAACATGAAAACAATTTTCACACATAGTATCCTACGAATCGAAGTATAAAAATCCTAATAATTTCAAAAATAATCTCCGATTTTCGGGTGAAAATGTTCAATGTATAATTATTTAATTAGAAGATATTTTGAAAATTTGGTCGAAACCGACGATGTTGCCAATCCGATTGCTGTAAAGATTGGATTTATATTTACTCACTGACGGGAGATATTTGGGAAATTTTACAAAACAACGAAGTGGTCAATTCCATTGCTTTATGGATCGCACGCGATCCCTTATATGGGAGTCGCCCATTGATTTTTATTTCAGTCTAAGACTTAATTTATTATTAATTATTTGCTACTAGTAGAAAATGGTCTGCCAACATTAATATAATAATATGACGCCAAAAATTGGACAGGGTAACCCTGTTCAGATGTCAAGTCCAATCGACAAAAGTCCAATCGGTGCGAAGCGATGCGGTATAATATTCATTTAGCGCAATACAATATAAAATTCATCGATTTATGGAAACAATGAGTTTCTCAATGGGTGAATAAGTGGAAACTATGTGTATATAACCCCAAATTAAGAATAACAAGAACTGTAAGAAAACTCGCCAAAACGGTTTTCCGTCAAAATGTTTGCTTTTGAAATGGGTGTTGCACCGAAGCAGTACCACGATAAATTGTTGGATATATGGAAAACCGTAAAACGCGTAACCGGCGTGAGTATGTTCGATACCTTTTGAGTTATCGGATCGCTCCAGTGGGAGCCAACGGTCTACCGTTTCTTACTTGGAGATAAAGATGGAACTCCCCCTTGAACATTTCTGTTCCAGTGTTCTGTTCTCATGCAGATAGCAACGTCCCTGAGCTTCCTGGCAATGCAAGTCATAACTACGTTAGGTACATAAGGCTAGTGATCCTCGGATCAGTGTATTATTAGAGTGTTCCAGGAAGTCACAAACTCCAACATTCCTTCCAGTACTGACCTAGGGATTAACTTGGAATCCGAACCACGGCATCATTACTAGGAATAATCAGTTGCTTATAGCAGTATAACTGCACTACGTGAAGAGGGGGCTGGTTCTTTTTTATAAAGAACAATGCGTCGGTATTCTGCGAAAAAGCATTAAGTCAATAATCATAGTTTTGAGATAATTGAATTTGAAAGTTTGTGTTTAAATTAGTTTTCTATTTATTAAGAAATCAAGGAATTAATTGTTTCAAACGATACATTGTTTTAACACCAACAATATTCCTTTATTTGTTATTTAAAAATATTTGTCCATTTGTCACTTTTTTTTGAAAAGCTGTAGAGAGTGTATGACTTAGTGCATTTTCCTTGACTAAAAGGCTATGATTAAAATTAAGCAACAGTTTTCTTCCATTTATAATATTTATTTTCTTACATTTTTAAAATTTTTATTTTTATTATAAACATTATTAATAATTAACTCATCATTCTCATCGTCATCAGATAGCACATTATTTTGGAATATACAATTTATCGAATTTATCTTATCACAAACAAACCCGATTATCAAAATTTGATAATCAACTGTCTAAGGTTGACTTGCGCACTGTTGTGCATTATGCATTATGTCTGACTTAATGCTTTTTCACACGGAGCAGTATTCAAACTTGTCCAGGAAAATGCACTAAGTCCGACTTAGTGCGTTTTCGCAGACTATAGAGCGTTCACCAATTAATAACACTCCATGATTAAGTCAAAACAGCAAAATTTTTAGATCATGTCACCAGGACATAGTAGGTACCGAGAGGTCAGTAGATTGAGAAAGTACCGCTTTTATGTATGCCATTGATGGAAAATGACCGCCAATCGGTAAAGATAGTCAAAAGCTATGAGTTACCTAGAAAAATAATTTTAATTTTGAGTATTAAAAATGAACCCAAATGACGGGTAAGTCAGCAAAATGTCTATCGGTACCCAACATTGTTTTATTACGAGAAAATATTTTGATTTAACAGGTACACACTCCTCATAAATGTTTAAACAGAGGTATGGACTTATGTACATATACTATTATAATGCAAATAATTCAGTTTGGCCATAATTTAATGTTGTTTACTGCATGCTTTGTAATACATTAATTTTCAATTTGATATAATAAGGACATTGACTAAGTACGTTTTTACAATCACTTAACACGTTCCCTATCCATTAATTTAAACATTGGCAATTATTATTATGAATAGAGTGGGCGGTAGGAAATCGTTTATTTCAAAATCTTCATAAATCTACTATTATTTTAAAAGGTTACTATCATAATTTATCTCTTGTAATTGCAAAAACAATGCTTTGTAACGCAATGTTTAACACGCTACCGATATTAATATTTATGCTCCAGCAACGTATGCATATAATTATGGGGAAATTAAGCATAAACATAAATTTAAAAATTGAGCTTTCAGGCACGTATATGCCTTTCGTCAGAATAATAAATAATAATAAATTTAAAAATATCTGGATGAAATTCATTAAACTTTATGAAAGTAACCTTTACTAAAAAGGCACCTATGGTGACTTCGCCGCACGTAATACCACTTTAAAGGGTTAAATTGGCCGCGCCGTAGTTCCAATCTGTTGGTTAAATATTAAACCGTTCAATGCGCGTAAAATAAAATCCAAACTTTAGCAAGAGTAAGCAAAATTGACGTTTAGTAAGAAAATTGTATAACAAATTATTACTGTCAAAGTGATGAGGGTCAAAAAATAAAAACGTCAGCTGCCCAAAAGTGCTTTCGAGCAAAATATATATTTTAAATATAATTTAAATAGAGCTTATTTTGAGACGTATTTTAAATATATTTGTGTATGTGTTTGACATGAAAACACGTTTGTCGAAGAAATTTTCAGAGAGCGATGAGATATTTGACATTTAAAAAAATTAATTTTGGCTACAAAGTATAATTATTATGGTGTAACAAAAAATAGATTAGTGTTAATTAAGTCTGGATGATTCAAATAAACAAACAATATCAATTAAATATGCATTAAGTAAACTTACTTTATACACAACATAGTAAATTAACTTCTACCTTACATAATAATTCTATATCAGAACTTTCAATTGGTGAAAACTTCTTTGAAGAAAAAATACATAGGTAGAATCTCATTTATCAACTTCAAACAAAAAATTGGAGAAAAAAGTTCGAGCTTAAAATCTTAAGATTAGGTGTTTCACATACTTTTGGTGTTGAACGTGATAATAATTACTATTAATTATAATATGTAACGTTATTTTTATAGTTACCACTCACTTAGCTGAACGCACACCATTTAGATAATATAAGATTTAGTTTTTAACATGTGTTTAAATGAAATAAGAAAGGGATGAAGGGATATTGTAAAAAATAAAACTTAGCTTAGTAATCTGTGACGTTACAGTTACTTAATTAAGATTATAATGGGAAGAAACAACGTAGCTGAAATGTGGAAACCAAAATGGACCTTTATGAATTAGATTTAAAAAGACAGTTAAAACCTGATCGTAGAAGTGAAAAGTTTTCATGAAATAAGTTTGGTACTCTAATAAAGAAACTCGTTATAATTTTCAAACGTCTTACAATTTTCTTACATGTGCCAGAGTTGCCTGTTGGAAATGGGTATCGAGCACAGAGGACAATTTCAAACCACAAACAACAGAAAGACAATCTGTACAGCACCCATTCCATAACAGGAGAAATATAATGCTACCTGGAGCCAGTAGCACGAGTAGCACCACATTTGGTGTCGGAATTCCAATCCATGAATATTGCAAACACGCTAACCGTTCCGCTATTCATTCATCCTCCTTAATTACTTCTTCGATTTATTGAATTAGCAGGCGCCCAGTTATTTTCACACAGTTATAGTACGGAATGTCGTAATCATTGTTATTTTATGTCGATTCTACCAACACTGGGGCTGTACATTTATGTTTACCTCTCTGTACATCACGTTCAAGTTTGGAATAAAATAGATGATATTGAAATTTGAGGTTGAGTTGACACTTTTCTAATGTCAATGTGCTAGGATAGTTGCATTATTTGTTTTTGAATTAATTATGTATAAAAATGTCAAATTTATGTTTATTATCTATGTATTATACCATTAAAGGAAAATTAATTTATTATTGACAGTTTTTTTTACCGTCTGGCGTTTCTCACATTTTAATTTGCATCGTCATGATTTCTCCGTTTACAATATGACAATTTCATAAAACGCATCGAACCAGTTCAAAGTGTTTGATATATTTTCTGATCACTTATCAAAATTTTGAAATTTTCCATCACCATAATGAATTTTCCATTCATTAATACATTCCGCAAGTTGTTACCAGTAGCGTAGCTAGGTGGACAAGGGCCCCGGTGCATAAAAAAAAATCGGCCCCCCTCCCCCTTTTTCCACATGTTTGCATTAGAAATTTAAAAAAAAAACAGCTCAGGGGGCCCCGGTGCACTGCACCGCTTTGCCCTATGGTAGCTACGCCACTGGTTGTTACAAACAATATGGTTCTAATTTTATCAGCAATAAAATTTTAAGGTAAATATTCACTTTGGAATTTTATTTTATTGAAAAGTATTCATTTTACCTAATGAATACGTTGACAGGTTGGATTGTGGAATATTTTGTGTTTGTAACCGTGTGCTTATATGGCTGTAGTTTTAATTTGAAGATTCTGAGTGCCACAGTTGATTGATTGTATTAATATGTAGTCAATTTTTTCCGTAGATTAGGCAAGAAATAATAATCTATACCGAGAAGACACACATGACGGTATATAGAAGATATAATATTTGGAATGTAATGAAGACTCGAACGTTGGCGTGAGTCACAATTGAAGGATGAAGGTCCACTGATTCCTTTAATTGAACTTTGATATTTATTTTTTTAAATATAATTTTTGCGGAAGTTCATTCCTATTTTATTATTTATATGCGCGTGTTGTAGGGTCATTTAGATACACAGATAGATACATCGATTTTGTTAGCTTTTATTTATGTGTTTGTACCTTCATTTGATCAGTGATTTAATAAAACAGCTTTTTTCATATTTATTTTTGCGAATTACTGGACTTCCAGTAACATCACCATTTTGTTTCTACAGATCAACCAAGAGTTAAAAATTGACCACTTTAGATATCACCATCATTGGTGACGATAATAATATACAACATTGTCAAATCAGTTCAAATATAATTCATTCATAAAAAGCAAAAATTAAAATTATTACCTTCAGGCCAATTGTCGAAGACGTACTGTGCAATATCTCCTGCCGAATCACTGGGGCTGAAAAGGAACTCTTTCGTTTTCCCACTGACAAGAATTAGTCGTAAATTAATCTGAAAAAAAAAAAATTTAATATCAACAAATATCATAAAAGACCATTAGACTTTTATCACGTAAGCAGAAATTAAAAATTTTCACTATTTTTCAACAGAATAAAACCAAGTGTCAAATAGAGAAATTGTCATTACACAAAGTTTCTTAAGCGTTTACAATCCATCCAAATATGTAATAAAAAAATAATTTCATGCAAGTATGCGAATATAAGCTTAAAATTAATGCTCAAATTTAAGAATGCGCTTATTTTGATCTCTTGAATGAATCAAAAAAACCTACAAATCCATCTAGAGCCATTTGAATTTTCAAATGCACAGACGGGTGTTAATAATCATTTAAATCGCTTAGGGGAAAAAGGAACTAGGGAGAACGTAACCCCAAGCAGTTTGAATGGAGACGACAAGTAACGCAGTCAGAATTTAATAATATAAAGAATACACTTTTTCCTTGTCTAACAGACAACTCACTGAAAATGGCAGATATACATAACTTTTGATTACATCTATTTTCTTATCTCAAATTTTCATTTTATATTTCTTATCAATCCGTTTAATCAAACAACATGAAATTTACTTTTAGAATATCGCAAAAATAGATCTTTTCAACTTATACAATTCATAAAATACGTACAATAGGAAAATTCAAATTTGTATTCATTACGAGACAGCAAAATAAAAACAAATCCGACATCAAACTTTTCAATATGAACTGATATTATTTCTGTAATAACAGAAAAGTTGGTTTGTTCGATAACTTCGATGAAAAAAATATTATATTGATCTTCAATAATTTTCTGCAGCAGCAATTTTAATGAGGCGATCGTTAGCAAAGCGATTAGGCGCATAGACTGCTAATACAGAGAACCCGGTTCGACTCCGGGCAAAGTAAGAACCATATTATGGCCGTCTCCCCTCGGCAGGCAATGGCAAACCACCAGGGTATAATTTGCTGTTGTTATCAAAAAAACTCGTTTTGATTCAACCCAATGCAGGCCAGTCTAATAGGAAGCTACCTACTGGATTTAAAACAACTATACCTACGCTAAAATCACCATTTGTGCCAACTGAACTTGTCCTAACTTAGAAGACGTGGTTACATTTTGTGGGGCCTATCACAAAGTGTTGCTATTTTACGTTTACGCTATTTTTCGTGCATTTAGTTCCATCATTTTGGAATGGCATTAGCGTCTGTGGGGGAGCTTAACAGTTTGTCAAGTTGGGTATGATGAATCCATGATGACAAGCTAAAACTGTTGGCAGATAAAAAATTAGGGGTTCGACTTGTAGTTGATATCTTTCTTTATCTACCTTTTGAGCCTACCTAGTTCGCGTGTTTAGTTATTGTTGATTTAACTTGAAAGTACTAATTATGCCCGTACCTATAGTCGCGGATCAAGCCGAGATCAAGGATTGAACCTCGGTTTTCTCTCTCTATCTAGTTACCCGGTTACGGTTTAACCGAGGGTCAATCCTTGATCTCGGCTTGATCCGCGACTATAAGTACGGGCATAAATGTCGAAAATTTAATTTTGCAACTTTTCAGTTTTAAATCTGATATACCTGGTGACCGCCCACGGATGTGAACATAGGAAATTAACATAGGAAATTGATTTTTCTTTAATTCTTGCTTCCCACCAGACCGGATAAGAATGAAAAGGGTATCAATTTGAAGAAATGTTTATTCCTCTTCTAAAGATACCTAACACTTGATATTTTCTTCTTTCATTTCTGTTAAAAACTCGTTAATAAAATGCAAAATTGCACAATTAAAAAAATTTTAGTTAACTTGTTTGAATTTTGTTGCAATTGTTTTTGATTGCAAACCTACAAGTTTGTGTTTATGTTCATTATTAACCAAATTTATTGTAATATATCAAAATAACTTGTTGGAAATTATTGGCTTTCAAGTAAAACAATTGCAACAAAATTCAAACAAGGCATCTAAATTTTTTTTAATTGCTCAATTTTGTATTTTATTAGTGAGTTTTTAACAGAAATTAAAGAACAAAATATCAAGTTTTAGGTATCTTTAGAAGCGGAGTAAAAATCTCTTTAAATTGATACTTTTTTCATTCTTATCCGTTATGATGGGAAGCAGGAATTAAAGAAAAATCAATTTCCCATGTTAATTTCCTATGTTCACCAACAATGCAAATCAACTCTCAAGCAAATAATGACGATGAGTGTCGTTTTCAGTAAATGAAAATTCTATTTGTTCTAGTTGTCTAGATCTGTAAAGAAAATTTCATGTTAATCCAGCATAAAGCACGACATGGCCGTGTGTATTAGGGCCCTTATTATACATACAGAAAAAAGTTTATCGGCATAGTTGGTAAAAATGGAAAAAAATTTTACTATAATTTTGCTACTTTTATCGCAACACGTGAATAAAATTTAATCGAAAAGGATTTTCTATAATAGTGAAATCATTTGAAAACAGCTTGGCACTGTAATTTCCGTTCAATAAAATACGATATAATCTGTATGTGATATTTTAATCAATTCATAACATTTTTATCGGGTTTATAATCCGGCTTAAATATAATTTATGGCAACTCATTCGATAATGTTAATTGGTGTTAACATTAACATTGAACTTTTCCAAAGTGGCTGAGTTAGATTTTTATAGAATATACGTAAAGCGTATCCAGAGAAATATGCGTGTGTGTGTATATAGCAAATTCACTTGAGATGTGGTTGGTTGCTTAAAAGGAGAAATGAATAAATCTTATGTGGAATATAAGTCTTTGTTAACCACATGCCCATGAGAGCAGTTTGGCTTAAAAAAGAACAACGGCTGCTTTGTAATATAAACAGTTTTGAAGAAATTTTGAGAAATTATTGTTTTCATATCAATTTTTGAATTATTTTCTACTATATTCACATCTTCAACTTCCGTATTACATTCTATAGTTCACTGTATACAATAGGTAAAATTTACATAATCCTGTCAAGAGGTGCGTAGTACGCTCTAAAATCGTCTTAAATAATATGATAATAAGAAAAGAATTCTTGTCTTACAATAAACTACACTTACAAAGTGTAGTACGGTCAAAAAGGGCAGTAAAATAAAGCGGCGTTTAGATTAGGTCTTGCTTAAAATAATTCTTGGATTGCTGGAGTCTTGCAAATGCTTGCAAAGTCCAATCTTTTCGGCAAGATGACCGAAGCAAGAATCAATCAATTGAAGTATTTTAAATGTTCAGCATGCGCACTAGGGCACGTCCACTTGACCACGGTCGATCGTCAGCCAATCAATAAACGCGTTCGATCTTCAAAGATTAAAGAACGGGACCACGCCGCGGTCCTCGTGGTTTAAGTGGAACGCACCCTTAGTAGACCATACTGCACACAAATAAGGAAAATTGCACTTCAATGTATTATTGCTTATTTATCAATAAATTCAACCCAGAATGATTGTAATATCTTATTAGTAAGCAGTGACAAGGAAACATTTACAAGTTTTAAATTTTTGTTTGCGAAGAAAGTTGTGTGGAAACAATGGTTGGCTTGCCTTGTTGCTAATGTTTCATATTCATATTACCATACTACCTTAGCATTTTTAATTGAAAGAATCCTATAGGAGTGTCTACCGGATGTTGCCAAATACATATGGTAAAATATGAAGAATTTTTTCAAAATAATATTTAATTGAATAACGAGAAATTTTAACAGAAGTAATCAAATGTCCAAATGTAGTAGAAGATGGGAGCATGGTCTTCATTGCTTTATTACTACTGTGAAAGAAGAAGAGAGGTTCTTTCGCAATTGATTGTATTTTTACAATTGCGCAAATTGTGTCCGTTCCCTGGGCAATAGTTCGATCGATTGCTTGCTGTACTTAAAAAAATTGTATTTTACTTGTAAAACTAAAACTCATCATTTTGATAAAGTGAATAATATATTTAAATTTTTCTGTTAGTTTAAATGTTGTCTAATTATTACAGTAAGTTCAGTACCCCAGTGCCTACGTTTTGTGAAAATTTGTAAAATTAAAAAGTTGGGTTATTCAAAATTGGAACATTGAGGGTTATTGAGGCTATTAATATCATACACAAACAGGATTATAGTGCATTTTTACTGTAAATGAATTTATTTTTGCCATTGATAAAATCAAACTTTAATGTTTAAAAAACTCCAAAAAAAAACCCAGTGATTAAAAAACTCGATTAAATAATCGTTGATGAACCTAATCGGAGCTTAGGATTAACATTATTAGGTACTAAATGCTGGAAGAGTATTCAAATCATAATATATCTGAACTGAATGATGGGCCAGCCAAGCTTGCTATTTTAAAAAACATTTTAGCATTGACAGGCACTACAAGGAAAATTTATGGCATTAATAAAACACACATGAATACGCAACATATTTGTTGCAAGCTCGAAAATATAAGTTAAGAATCCAAAATATAAAACAATTCAAACGATAATAAGCACATAGTTAATGAATTAACTGGTGAAATTGTTCTTCGTGAAATGGCTTTTCACCATAATTAAGGTGCAAAATTAAAAGAAATTACACAACAACGTAGTATTTAGATACGGTTTTACCTAATGTTTATTGCAGTATATTTTTATGTTAATCTATTTTTAATTCCTTAAAAGCTCACTAGAAAGTCTTGATAAAAATATTTTTAAGTTGTACTTATTTCCAAGATTTTCTATTTTCATCAAATTGCAAGAAAACAATGAATTGAAGTTTGTTTAAAATTAGCATATTATCTGGACGAGCTGGTTACAGTTATAATAGTGCCTGAATTGAAAACATGCACTAAAATTAAGTCAGTTCATACAGTCTTTGGATTATTTAATCCCAATTTGGTCATTTATAGCAGCGATCGTTTCAATTTATGTGGAAAACATAAAACCTCTGTAATGTTGGCATATAATTTTAAAGATCCACAAATAAGAACTTCTTAATTACCTCGCGTGCAATAGCAATTATACTTACGTTTCAACAGAAGCAAAAAATGAAATCAATTTGCATTTAGTAACTTAAAATTCTATGCCATTTGAAATTGTAAGTTATGGAAAAACAGAAATAAATACATTTTAAGTGATTGAATTATTTAAATTCATAAATTGTGAACCCAAAAGATCCTCTCGGTTTGTCGACACGGCCGCAAGTCTTGACCTAAGAAAATATATTTGAAAATTGAAATATCTCCGGAAATTTAGGCTATAGAAAGCAAACTAAATCTTCAATCCAATTAGGAATTTATTTAACAATCGGAACTTACTGACTTGACTACTTAACGTGGAATCCAAACCACAGCATAAATAATTTGATAATAACTGGGAACTAAGCGGCCGTGAGTGACCAACGCTTCAAAGTTCAACTTCGTCGACTACCTGTACCGGAAAGTTAAAACCTAAATAAATTTAGCTTGATAGAATCTCAAGAAAGCAGTCGATGAAAAGCCAGCGAACTTATTATTATTAAATTATTTTATCCGCATTGTGGTGTACCTTTTGCCATTTAGATTTCAGTTCTGAGTTTAAATTTTTTGGGTAATTTATGATATCAAAGCGATTATTTATATAGCACAGAAAGGTTGTCCGTAAGCTATTTTGAAAGAAAAACTATAATTCACTTATAAGCCTTGAAAAATAACACACAGGAATGTAAAACTCCTGGTTTAATTATGATTCAAAAACGAGGAACAAAAAAAGTTCACATAGTTTCGTGTAGGAAAGCCAAAGGTTACATAATGACTGGTGTGTCTTGGATGGTGGGCGTTGAGATCTATGTTTAACTCGGTTTAACTTAATTGTGTCTGTGCACTTTAGGGCACATTATGTGGTTACATAACTTAAGAATTAATTTATTCAAACTATAATATCTTCCATGATCATAAGGTTGATATTTTATTGTAATTGCAATCAGTAAGCCTCGTTTAACTTAATCACCGGTAATAATTTTGATTCCCATCAACTAGATATATTTTACACTAAAATTGCAAATGCGAAGCAAAAGTAAATTTTACTACATATCTACTTAAATCTTTATAAATAATATTTAATTGCGTGAATATCTACAATTAGGGTGCAGCTATTTACCACGAAAGCGTTAAATTTGCATGCTGACAAGACATCTTCAGGTCAAATTTTTTTAGTGATTCTGTATCACGCACTAAGCTACCGAAACTTTAGAGAGTTTCTTAAATTGAAACACGAGTCGCACTTTATAATATTGTAAAGTATTAATTGAAAAAGTTTTTGTTCAAGTTTCAAATAACAATTGAAAGAGTTTGGAAAGAATTAAGCTGCAAGCAGTAATTATGTGATAGTTTATTTAAAAATTCAATAGTAGGCTAATTTAAATTTCATATTGACGAGTACATGGATAAGTTGGTTCTCACTATTCGATTTTATATTAAAATTTATTACAGTGATGAAACAATAGTTCAATGTTTTTAAAATTCCAATTTCTCATGACTTAAAGATTTGTTTATGTAGTTTTGGAACCGAAATTTTTATTATGGAACATTTATAAATTATTTTATGAATTTTTAATTGCTTGTAATTAGGTATTTAATTAAATTGTATAATATGCTAGTAAGTTTTTAAACAAAGTTTTTATAAAAATTTCCCAATGTTCTTTTTACATATTAAATCCATCTGAGGAAATTTAACAAAAAGAAAACACATGTCATAAATATACAAGCAATTTCATATTTGTTTTTAATTAAGTTACCGAATAAATATTTTTATATGTATTTTTATTAATTCGTAATTATTATTTACTTGAAGAATTCTACCATTCAGTTTTCTTATGGTTTAGAGATTGACTTCATGTCAATCATAAAAAACATTTTCGTGTGCACACGCATGTACAACATTTTATATAAAATATTTCTCAACCTGCTTATGACATGATACATAATTATTTCGGTCAACTCTAAGTTATGTTACGAGTATGTCAAAGAGAAACTAATTATTTGCTTTAATTACAGTCAAACTTCAATTAATATAAAACGGGATAATTTTGTATGCTCCGTAGAGGATGTTGATGAGTGTTCACAAATTTAACACTAATAATATTATAACATATTTTAGGTACCAAGTTTCCAAAATTTTAAACAAAATTTTTCATGTTTTATCCCTTAAAATCACCACTAATAGTAGTTTCCAAATTTTATGTTACTTTGCCCTTGAAAGAAAATCTAATCTTGATGCCTCCCTCCTTTATTTCATAAAATAATACACACTTGTTTGACTGGTAAAAAATGCATTGTATTATACAATTAATAAAATAAAAACTTTCTTACCAAAGTTTTTTAATTTTTAGATATATTTTGTTCGCAATTCCGACGAAGTACATATATAAAAAAAGCTTGAAGTATTGTGATATATGATGTGAGTTGAATTGCAATTGCTGTGTATATTTACGGGTGGAACTTTAATATTATTGTTATTGCAATCCACAACAATATAACATCAATTAAAATCATTCAGTACACGAAGTTTAATTGAATTAAGTTCGTCTTCTCAAGCAGTCACGTTATTTTATTTCTTATTATGCCGCAACATTTCATCCTTATCACTGCAAATAACAAAATTCAAAAAAAAATTGTAGGGAATCAAATGTTCTACAAAAACTTCCGGGTCAACATATTTCTCAGACAATTTTGAAAAAGTTACTTTCTCTAAACTTCAATAATGTTTACTTGCCCCAATATTTCCCTTAATATTTTATTGCTTCTTTTAAACTTTCTTAAATGTATTTTTAAAAGTTCACTTCATTTGACGTGGTGAACCAGTGACCACAAAGAACCAATAAGCTTCCAAAATATTAAATAATTTTATCAGTGACAATCATTCTCATTTAAATTTGAACTATTAGAATAGGTACTAAAAGGTTTTGAAATTTGTCAATTAAATGAATTTCATATCGCATTAAATAAATTGTTATAATTTAGATTATTGGATCGGACATTAAATTAGTTTTATTGAATTTTACTTTATTTTCAAACTAATAATGTTTGAACCATTTTTCCATTTATTATGAATGAAACGGATAAATAAAAAAAATTGTACATCCTTTTGCAGCGTTTGGAAGTTTAAAGTAGTAGTAGGTTCAAAACAGTATACAATTTTTATCTTTCAAAACAGCGGCACTAAAGTAAACTATTGTACATAATATAATCAACGCAGGACCTTAGTGTACAAAACTAGAATTCCCCAAAGGATCGAGAACAGTCGTTTTTTCAATTCTAACCTATTTTGTTCTACGACAAAACGAGCTTTCCAAACTTGGGATATGTTATATCAAAACCCACAGGACTCACTACAGTAATAATAGCGAAAGATGTCTAAAGCAACGGCATCATTTTATTTATGACGAAATCTCAAGACGCGAGATAATCATCGAGTGTCAAAAGCGTTTAGATGAAATTCCTATGGGAAAATTTACTAAGTTTTTATAAATTCCTTTTAACTTCTTCTTCACTTTAATGGTCAACTAAAATTCTAAACAGCCAACCCTCTAGATTGATATCAGAAATAGAAGTACCGCATCACGCCTTGATTAAGAATGACTCATTCATCCACCACTTACAGCTTGCTAATAAGTGTTTTCACCCCCTTATCCTTGTTAATCTGAAGTATAATACATAAATGATTTTAAATATGTAGAACTATAACCCGATCAACTAATCTCTTCTTCGAGATAGTCAAAGGGGTGCGCTTTCTTTAATTTCTGTTTCCAAGCTGGTAAACAAATTCGAGAACTAAACTAATAGTTGTGGTTAAAGGAAACACACTTGATGTTGATTGTTCTACCTAAAGTTTTTGTAAAGAAATGTTAATAATGTTCTAATTTACGAACCCACAAGTTATCCTCAACAAAGCGATTATTCCACCAATAATACACAGGAAGCTAACACTTTGCAAAGTCCTTTGGAAATTAATATGTAATATAAATTCATTGGAAATTGGTCGATTCCGTTTTTTTCCTCTAAACTCAACTTCTATCACATAAATTTAAAACTTCATTAATATAAGCGATAAAACAATGCATTTGAAATTACATAAAAATATTCATCTTATTCAAATATACACAAATTTATTCGGCTCCGTCGCCTACTGAATACTACAGACATTTTCAAGATTTAAATATTATGCATGTGACAGTATTCTATAAAGAACCAATGATAAACCGATTAAACAAATTGTCTTTATCCCAGATAAAAACCAACAATACCATAAGACTTTTGCATTATTTGCTACTATAATAAAATCTTCATGCCGAAAACTAAAAAAAAAATGTATGGTTGAATCACTTTCACTTTTTCAGTAATTAGTTAATTAATTGGTGACGCGCATGAATGGAATAACGAGATTCTCATGGTAATTTAAGTCATTTTTCTACCACACAGTTAGTGAACAAGAATTTGTGAGTGAAGTGAGGTGGCCTTAAGAATCCACAAATATCCGCTTTATCAGGAATTTGATATAAAGACAAGGCATCGATGAATTGTGGACACATTGGGACAATGTTCACCACATATTAGGTGTATGAATTAATTTCCGACCTACGACGGTACAGAACCAGGTGATGGAGGATTTGAGAAGCATAGGGATCGTGGACTGTGTGGAACTTGGAAATTAATGCATATACTCGTACCATGCGAAATTTGTGAAGCGATTTTCTGTTTATTTGAGCTTGGACTGGATGTTTCCTTTTCTGTTTTTTTTATCTACAGGTATTATTATTGAATTGGTAACGAGCAGTTTGATAAAAATTTTAAAAACAGTCGTCCAGTTCTTCTCCGAGATTTATGACGAACGTGCATCGATAAATTAATATTGCTATGTCCCTCTTGTTTTTTTATTTATAAGTGTTTAGATGGATGCCGCTTAGTTGGAATCCGACATTCGCTGTGTTCCGCTCGTATGGTTATTTTACCTTGCCAGGCTTTTTAAGTACAAGCTGTCAAAGTAACAGTTATATCGTTTTAGACTAGACCTCAAATTAATTCTGTTTAATTATATTTATAGTGACGTTAATGAATTTAAACACAGAGTGACGTTATAAAAAAATTTGTTTACTGACAGGTAAATTTTAGAGAATACAAAAATGAACATTAACTTATAGACTAGAAAATATTTGTTAACACAGAAAATTATAACCTAGAAACCAGTGACGTGTTTAAATATTTCTGACATACAATATCAGTGGCGTAAGTAAATTATTTAAATTGTTTATTTAATTATTTAGATCGATCTAATAAAAATTTTACTACCTTAATTTCAGTGGAAACTGGTAATGAAGCACAAACACTCCGGACTAATTTAATTTCGCACAAGAATTACGTAAATAAAAATTATTTCAAAATAATTTTATTTCGACGAACAACTTTTTCTATCGTTTTGTCAAGTTTTAGTCAAATGCACGTGACCTTTCGGTAGCAGCTACTAGACAAGAATGACCAAAACTGCATTTTTCCACCGCCTTTTATAGTTTTTGGTCCAAAAAGGTAGCTTGATTTTTGTGATAAACCAAAATTTATGCAATTTGGATTACTTGATGTTTTCGATTTCCAAAAATCTTCACCAAACTTCTTGAAATTTTGGACACATGTAGGTACGCCCTATTTATACTCACTGAAGAAAGGAAATAATTCTAAGTACAATAGCAACAGCGCTAGAATTATTTCAAATTGGTAAATGTCAGAAAAAATATTATTTATATCAATTTAAATTTTAACATTATTTTTTAGATTTGACATCATAAAAATTATCCTGAACACAGAATACAACAATATCAATATTAACATTTGGTCGAGCAATTGGAATAAACCCACATCGTGCAATTCAAAATTTGACATATGAAAAGCTGACATCTTCTCTCTGGTGAATTATATTTTGTTACCCACACTTGTATGTCTTCTCCAAGTGCCCTTTTACCTAATTACTAACAAACAATACTTAAAATTAACAAATTCTGTCTCAAATATCTAAAACATTGATATCGGAACACATCTTTCTATATTCGGTACTCCTTGATAGTCATATGGACTCTTAATTACGTTAATGCAAATTAGTTTCAAGTATAATTAAACAAGAATGATCTTTACTTCAACTTTATAATGTAAATTTTTATGAAATGTAATATTTTTAATTTTATTAACTTTGAAATGCCACATCGGCACACACCATCCAAACAAAACCAGCTCTGTAGCCTATTCCAGCGTCTTAAACATGACAATATATTTTAGATGGTGCTAAAATGACGTAGGTATATTTTTAACAAAAACGGTAGTAGGTTTGAAGTTGAAGAAACCCATCCAAGCAAGCGGCCTTGTAGGGTTAATAGAAATTATTTTAAAAGAAGCATTTAGTATTTTATGCAAAAATTCGAATAAAGTTTAAATGAAAATAACCCCTAAGGCAAAAAGTCAATTTTAGTTACTTTATTGAATATTAAAATTGTTCAATACTGCATTCCCGAATCAATTTAATTAGTAAGGCTCTAAAACATTAAAATTACTCAATTACCCCATGATTTGTTATATTATATATTACATTCCAATAGCAGGCTTTATACAATAAATTTTAAAGATTCGCTTCACAAAATTCCCTTTATAGAAAGTGAATTACGATTCTGGTTATATTGTTTGCTTCGTTCTTTTTATACGTATAAATGATAAAATTATACAATGGCACGTCTGATATAAATTGATTATTGTTCTTTTGTTTTTAAATAAAAAGCAAAAACTACAGATTATTACGATTTATTTGAATCGTCACATCAAATATCGCTTAGTGCAGGCATTTATTAAAAAGCTGCATTTCATTGGCATATGCACCCATTTAGCGTGAAAAAAATCACTTTTTTATGTATCTCTAATTTGTTTCGCTGATCATTTTGTCCATTGTTTTGTTTTCTTTAAGGTCAAATTTATTACACGAAGGTCGAACATCCTTCGCTATGTGCATTTAATAATTAAACCTATTTTACACATCGTGATCTAGAATTTTTTTCTTATAAGAGACGTTTAACCTAAACCGAGACCTTAGCCGTTATGGTATTGTGGTTTTCTGTTTGGTTTATATAATGCTAGTTTTACCGTTGTTGCTAAACGGTATGTGGAATTTAATTTAAGTAGACAAATTCGAAATTTTATTCAAATTAAATTTGAACATACTTAGTTAACTTCCACCCCCTTTTTAAATCTAATCTTAATCTTTTTCAATTCTTTACTATTTGGAATATTTAATTTTATTTTGGCTTAAATTTGAATGAATTATACTTCTAATCAAAATAAACTTTAACGTCTCAGTTAAATTATTACGTAAAATGATTTGAAGAAGTAGGATTTCACACATTGAATAATAGTATAATGGTTAATGTTCAATGACTTTCACCTCCTTTCTTCCCTTTTCAATACAAATAACATTAAAATTTCTATATTTAACTTCTCTATAAAAATTGCAGAAATATTACATTTGAACTGGATAAGTGTAATATGTACCCTTTCAGTTATCAGTATTAAAAGAGGTATTTTATCATATTGCTTTGACAAGTTGAGATTAAAAATTACTTAATAAATCTATAACAGCATAAAGGAAAATTGCCAAATTATCTGCAAAATGTTAAGCTACATCATTAATCAATCCTAAATCACAAAAATGCGTAGCACCAGCTACGCTATAATAACGATGTTCGAAAAGTGAGAATGTCTCTTTAGAGAGGTACAATTTGAGAAAATTCGAAAATACTTCATTTTTTGACTTGCGAGTATCATTAATCCATTTAAAATATATACCCTTCATAATTTCTGTATAATATCAACACAATGAACGTAAATAATTAATACCTTGAAGTTAATACAATTAATTTCCTTTTCGACAAAGCAATTTTAAGCCCCCCAAGATTTTTACTAAATACATTAATGAGCTCCTAATTCATATTAATTTAACTCATGTTAAAGAGACCAAACAAGAAATGTCCGTGTGAGTGTATATCACTTAATTTTGTGGGTTTTCTACTTCCCAAACTTTTTATATAGTTTTATAATAGGACTTAGTACATCTGAATAGATTTTAGTTGTAATTGTTTCATGGAAACTTGAGAGTGACAGAGACGCGCCTGAATTGAATAATCTAATATTCCTCCTCCTCCTCAGTCCATAACCCTTCTGCAGGTTGTGGTGAGCCTTTTAACAAAGGCTTTTCATGGCAGATTACACCCCGGTGGTTTGCCATTGCCTGCCGAGGGGAGACGGCCACAATATGATTCTAACTTCGTCCGGAGTCGAACCGGGTTCTCTGTGTTAGCAGTCTATGCGTTTAATCGCTATGCTAACGACCGTCTCCTAATATTAGTAATCTTAATAGATGTCAAATGCATAAGCAAGACTTCTTTCTATTAATTCTGCTATATAATTATGATAATTAATTTTATTAAATGTGCGAATTACATATAAGCATATATAGGGTGTTTTTTTAGTTGCATGAGAACTTCAAAATGAAATAAAACATTAAAAACCTGACGGAATGTTTTGGTTATAATTTTATTATGAAAGTACAGTTAAAGGCATTTATGATTTGAACATGACTTCCGGCATGTGACCACCACGACTAATGGTTACGAAGCGCATCCGTTCAGTCCAATTTTTGACCACTTTTTCCAATATTTCTGGCTTTATTTCATAAATGGCTTGCTGAATATTAGCCTCCAATGCTTCTAGAGTTGTTGGTTTGTTAGGATAAACCATGGATTTAACATACCCCCATAGAAAATAATCTGGAGGTGTCAAATCACACGATCTTGGAGGCCAATTGATAGGACCACGTTTTGAAATAATGTTGTCACCAAATTGTCCTTTCAATAAATTGATGGTTTCGTTGGCCGTGTGGCACGTAGCACCATCCTGTTGGAACCATAAGTTGTCAATGTTTAGCTCTTGAAGTTTTGGAAACAAAAATGTATTGAGCATGTGTCGATATCTCACACCATTCACCGTAACGGTAGCTCCTTCCTCATTTCGAAAGACATATGGACCAATGATGCCGTTGGCGTGTATTCCACACCAAACAGTAAATTTTAATGGATGCAATGGAGTCTCAAGATAATGTCCCGGATTGGTCTCAATCCATATACGGCAATTTTGTTTGTTCACATACCCATTTAACCAGAAATGTGCCTCGTCACTGAACAAAATTTTACGGTAAAAAAATGGATCCACTTCCAATTGGTTGTGAGCCCAATTTGGTAGCGTTGTTCAATGGTCAATCTATGCATTATCAAATGCCAAACCTTGCTAAACACAAATGTCAAAAAACTGTTTCCATAGCAATCTTGATTCAATTGTTATCCCTATTGAAAGTTCTCATGCAGCTAAAAAAACACCCTATAGAATGCGCTTGGTCCCAAATATATTATTTAATCTAACTTATTTTAATAATTATACTTGTTCAAATTGTCATAAAATAAAATTGATGATTATTATGTATAATGAACAATTACATACGCAATACAAAAATATAATAATATAATTTATACATAAAATAGGCGGCGTGGCTTCAAGCATACGCCGTAATCGCAAGTCCAAGGCCTAGGATATCGATAGGAAACGTAACGAAAAACTATTTCATTAACAATAATCATCAGATGAAAAACATACGACATTTCAATATTCAAATAAGTTTCAAAAGTAGAATTATTCCAGATGAGTTTACTTTTCTCCATAAAGTTACTCCTTAGAGGGGGGGGGGGTGTCATGAAATCGTGAAATTTTTAAGAACAAAGAATTTTATGTTACCTACATATTCACCACATGTGCAAATAATTAAATTTTTTAATACAGTAATAAATAAATAGAATTACACTCTTCTCGTTAAATATCTTGTTTATTTAAAATAATATATGAGATATAGTTCATTTATTTAGTTAATTATTAAAAAATGGTGTGCCTGCTTTAAATAAAAATATTTTTTCTTTCATAATATCGTCGACATACAACGAAAATCAATTAGCAGTATGAACTCTATTCTTAGTTGCAAATTTCGTAATTCACACCCGAAAGTTCCGATTAAAATATACTACATAGCAAATATTAATTATTGTTCAGGATAAGTTCTCGTCTATTTAATAATAAATAATTTTTTGTTTTGTTTTGCATAATGTTGCTTTGTGGAAGCAATGGAGGGATTGAATTATTGGAATGTAAATTTCCCCCCAAAAAAACAAAATAAATAATTATTGACATAATTAGCAAACTATTATATCATAAAAATCTATCACGTATCGGTACGGTATCAATAGCGCCTAATATGAGTATCTATTTATAATGCTGACTGTGTATTGATAACAACTTTTCCAAACACAAACATATTTCCGGATTTCATTTTCTTTCAACAAAATCGTGTAACACAATAAAAGTTGAAAAACGTGTTCAAATATCTTTCAAGTTTAAAGGACAAAGTAAATTAAATCTGCGCCTTCCACAAATAATAGCTTCGGAAATACGTCATTGTTATCTTCTCGTGGCTTGTGTCTTAAAAATACCTGCCGGAAATTATAACAGAATCATTTTAATTAAGTTTTAACATTTTAAGTAACCTCCAACGAAAATAGAAATTAAATTTTATAAGAACATAATAATTTAGTTGCAGAAATAGAAGTTACAACTTCAGTCATAATAATGTCTCTGACCTGCTTTCTTAACAAGTTTCTATTTTATGCCACGATTCGATTGATAAACCTTTAAATTCTTTTAAAATGTCGATTAATTCTTACTGAAATGTTTCCATAAATATTGAATCGAACTATCATTACGATTAATGCCGATGCGTTGGTGTAATATAGGGAGAGAACACAATTATAACCCCACTAGGTGGGGTGGTGTCATTCGCATTATGTGTAACGTTTCTCTGTGAGAATATCCTCCAACAAGAGAACCTTTGATACTTTAATCTTTAACTGTCACACAGCAACGGATAGGAATGCGTAAATTGAATTTCATTGTTTTAGAATAACAATGAAATTTCATAAAATCGAACTAAATTGATCTTAAATCCCCAAAATAGAGTTGGTTCTTGAATTAATAACGAAATAAAATATACAATGAAAGAAATAAATTTCGGGCAAAAAAATTTATCACTTCCCTCTGAATGCAATTATAACATCCCTGAGTTTTTGTCGTGGAAGTCGCTATCAATTTATTTACACGCGAATAGAGAAAGTGACTTATAATGTTAAATCTATTTCCAACCGAGGTGATCAATAATAATGTACTACACGAGAATGGTCACGTAAATACGTCAAGTTTAATTTTACCTAAATCTATCAAAAATAAAAACGGCAATTATAAACATTCGTTGCAAAGTAAAATCGGTTGGGGTTAAAAATTTGAAAAAATTCAGATTCTAAAATTGGTCAATTTCCTGTAGTATCTCGTTATTCTTCTTTCTTTTCTTATTTGCTTTCTATTGGTTATTTCATTGATCACAATGCTCCAGGGTGTGACAAAATTACACTTGTTTTCTACATTTTTGATGATTGCAAAAAAATTTAATCATGTTTTAAAAGTACCAAAAAAGCACTCACAAGATTTGATTGGTATTCAGTGTGTTGTATCTTGTTAACGCCTACCTGCAAAAAAAATATTATAATTAAAAGAGAATTCTAAATCATTGTATCGTCTAATACTAATATCTCCAACTTTTCCGAGAAACAAAACAAATTTAATTTACTAAGAGACAATCTTTTAAGATGATTACAAAATCCATCAATTTATTGACCGCAAAATTAAACCAACTCGGAAATGCCTTCGCAGGCAACAAAAATTAAAAGCATCTTCTGGTGTAAAATTTAATGGCACGAAACTAAGGTGAGTTTATTGATGTCGAATTATAATTAACAACAAAAATTAAGAGACAATTTAGTCGTCAAATATTACTTAAGCCACTTAAGCTAAAATTAATAATTAATGAATACGTAGTATATTGTCCGAGTTTAATTTTATTTAATTGAAGAGTTGGCTTTTTGCGATGGAACTGCGTATTGTAAACCTGCGATTATTAGTAAATGAAATTTAGAATTGAGATGTTTATAAAATTTTATTCGAACAAAAAAATAGCAATGGAAATACCGGAAGTATACTTAAAAACTAGACCAGCAGTCTGGCGTAAATCAAACACGGATAGATTACAGAGCGGGAAACCGCGGTTCTAATCCCGATTGCGTCGGATATGTGCTGTGATCTAAAAAGTCCAAAATCGATCTGTGGACTATGGGGAAGGCAACGGGAAACCACCCCATTAACATTTCCCTAGTAAAGTCTTCTTGGCTTAGCCAGGAGGATCGCCAACGTCCGGAATCGGATAAGGCACTTGAAGAAGAAGGAAATTTGAAATGATTACCCATAACTTGAATAATATAAATAAAAGGAAGATCAATTCTGCTAATATTGTTCGAATGTTTGACTGACAGCTAAAATTTTGCATGTTCGGTATTCAACTTTAGCCTTACTTAAACACCATTTATACACATTTTACTGCGAATTACAGATATAGTCAATAGTCAAAAAAAAAGTCAATAGTTTTGCGATATAATGGTATGTCGACACTCCACAATATAAATTTCCTTGTATTAGTTTGCTTATGGTCCACTAGAATGAGGCCGATAACTGAGGCATCTATACAACAATTAGATGAATATTCATAATTATCGAGGCTGTTAGAAATTATAATTTAATTCTTCAATTATTACTTTCTTAAAATTTACTAAGTAAATAAACTTGGCTTGCGCAAAAAAATTGTGGAAAAAATTTTTTGTTGAAGTTGTAGAGCCTACATTTCATCTTGTTTTCCTCCCATAAAGCATCTAAATATGCACTAGAAAAGCGAAGTAATAAATACAAACTTCTGTCTTGAGAAAAAATATTATAGTTTGATCTGTAAATAGAAAAAAACATAAAACAAAAGTTTCTAGTTAAATCATATAAATGGTTTGAATTAAATTTAATACGAAATCCAAAGAATTACGAATGAATATCTAGCCATAAAAATTCTAAATTAATTTCGAATATTTATGATTTACTTCCCATTTTATTATTACTGTCATATAAAAACAAAGTACACATACTTATGGCAGTAAATGTAAACATAATATTATCTATTTACATGTATAAATAATTTATTATACAAATTATGTGTAAATGAGGTTCAATAAAAATTAAATTAATATTATAATGACAAAATGACCGGTAAAAAAATGTAACTGATGAATCAATAAACTTATATTAACAAATATAAAATTTACCTCGATTGCCTTTTAGGCCAGCGCTAACAGTGTAGTAGCAATATTGTCATATCATGAATTTATAATAAATAAAACAGTTATGGTGTAAAGGTAGAATCAAAATGCACTCATCAGACGCAAGTTAACCAATAACAAACAGATAATATTAATTATATTATAATGTTATGTCCTGTCTGTTATTGTTCCTGTTAGTGTTATAAAGAAGTACTTACTTGGAACAAAAATTAGGTCAGTAGTTTACTCAATAAAATTGACCGTTTATAAGTAATACAACTCGTGACAATGACTTTTAGAAGTCAGTAGTTATAACTATTTTTATTTTTGGTTTATAACATTAAAATCATAATCATTCCATTAATAGTTTATGACCATATTAAATTTTATGTGATGGAGCTGCGCGGCACAAATTTTGTATATTAAAATAATGTGTACCTACCACTTTATGACAAAACTACTTATCGACAACCTAGTCTATGACATTTTTTTTACTGATACAAAGCTATTAAAAATAAATAAAATAATTTAGGTAGTAATGCAGTACAATAATTTAGGCATTGGTTAAAAATCCATTGAATTGATTCAATCCATGACTCAAGTTTGAACGTGAAGTATAAGCCAATCAGTGCCCGTCACCATAAAGGTAAGAACCCAAAGTACTGATAATCTCAATGATACCGAACACATACGACGCAGGCAATCGGACAGATGCAAAGATTGGCGCTGGTTAGTCGGCGCATAAAAGTAGCTTTCCTTGTGCCCTTTTCGACACAATACTTTTATTGCCCGATCGATTTTAAAATAATGCACACGGGTCTACAAGTTGAATTCTTTCGTCATTTCTCTAAACAATAAGATGGAAACACTTGACTGCAAACGATAATGTCCCAAAACAAAATATTATTAGAAATCCTCCAAGGAAATCGCTTCTTACGATTCTATTTGACAGCCATTATCATACGTTGTCCTTGTAGAATAAATGAAGAACTGAAAGTTATAGGCTTGAAGTCATTACAAAAAATATTGAGAAACTTTTTGTAGATCCAATTATTGCATAGAAGGCCGGATAAAGCAAATGTATCGCAGTTATGGTTCAGTGCAAACAAAATTATTAGAACAAATGAATAGGAAATTATGTAACCGATAAGTTATTAGTAATGTGTGTGGACAAGAGTTGGTTGTTTCCGATATGTTCCACGAAAATTGATAAGATAACTTCTTGGTTTTCTGTGATAGCTTAGGATTGTTCCAATTTAAAATAACGTATTGTTCCCACATCATTATTAAATTCAAATATGCTATGATTTTCAAAACCACCCTGTAATTGTATTGTATTGTGTTATTAGAAATTTGAACTCAAACCACGTATAAATTATCTTACAGACAATTCGCCCCTATATTTCTACAAATCATAAATCATAATATATGGACTTAAAAATATCTGCATTGCTAAGTTTTCCTACATATAAAATGATTTTCGCTTACAAAATAAAAATAGCATTTCAATTTCAGGTGCTTTTCCCTTATCCTTGTCAGCACAGAGTGTCGCTGTCACCGAACTCGATATTTCCGCACCGTAACTGAACCAGTGATCACACCAAGCCACCACCCTGGGTCACTAAAGTTTAAAAGTCTATTAAAAATAACTTCCTATAGATTTTTTATTATCGATGGACGTCATAAATTCACGACGTGAGCAAAATGATAATGATCCGATTTCCCTTAGTATTATTTTATAATGGTAAGTTTTTATAATTTGCCTTATGAGCAACCAATTTTCTTAAAATTATGATATGATTGGATGAGATAACATCACTTTAGGACGTTGACAAAATTGAGCAAAAATTATAATTGAAGAGAAACTTACAGGTGTTAGTTACCAAAAAATATTGTTTATGCAAAACAAGAGCGATTAAATTAGAAAACCGGTGATTGCCAATATCGAGCGAAAAAATTTAGGTGAGATGGAATACTTCAGAGTCCTTCAAATGCATAAATGACACAAGGAGCTAAGTTCTGGGTCAGCAGGGAGGAGCCACTGATGGATCGATAACCAGTTCTCCCGTGCGTTATATGTATCTACCGCGATATTAAAGTAC
This sequence comes from Rhagonycha lutea, assembly GCA_958510855.1. Taxonomy (NCBI): domain Eukaryota; kingdom Metazoa; phylum Arthropoda; class Insecta; order Coleoptera; family Cantharidae; genus Rhagonycha; species Rhagonycha lutea. The sequence continues at coordinate 10,435,372 of OY294040.1, read as the reverse complement.
CGTATTTAATTCATAAACACACAACTGATTTTTTGCTTTCTGCATAATTTTGTTACAGTGTGATACGAAAACAAATTGAAAAGTTTTAGCACGATAGCAAATGAATGAAAGATAAAAGTAAAAATAATAAATCAGATACAATTGCCTACCTTTCCACATTTCCCGTGTTTACATAAAACCTGAATTTTGTTCTTTGGAGCAAATATTCACAAACAATGAGCCAAAATATTATAGTTTCAGCTTTGTGCTATTGTTTCGTCAGATATCTTCCTACAAAAACACAATGACTACGCTTTATAAAAAAAAAGAAAACAATTGCCAGAAACTTACACAATAGGGAAATCGAGTTAGTCGCAATTTGCAATTATTTTATAACAGAAGACGAACTAATTAAGAAGCTAAACAAAAACAATGATCTTCTGTGAACGATGGCATCTTAAGAAATACAGAAGTACAAATTGAGATAATTTAAATCTGGTATATACACAAGATTTACTAAATTTGTTTACATCGTTCATGGAGCACGAATATAATCTAATTAATAGGTAAAATAAAAAATAATCGATTACAAATTTATGGATACTAACTAAAATTCAGTGTATATTTACAAAAATGTCTTTCCAAAAGGCAACCTTTTTGTGCGTTAAAATGTCAATACGATTGCATAAGCACCATCTTATTAAAATATAAAATATGAAGTTGGTTTTCCAACAGGGAAAAATCACATAAAAGCCACCTTATGCCACAAAAATTTATTCGCAAAAAGGCAGGCTATTCCCTACCACACATAAAAATGTCCGATATTTACTTTTTCTTCTTGAAAATGTAATAAAAAAAGTGAAAATTTTATTGGTCTACGTTTTCTCATTGTTTATTTAATCTCCAATTTTTTATTTGTTGAAATCAATTAATTACACAAAAAGTAAATAAAATATTAAAAAATTCAGGAATTATACAGTAAATACGTAATATTAAAAAGTTGGCTATGAAAATTGCAGAATATTTAAACTGAAAACTAACTTGGCTAGGGTATTCCCTGAGGTAGAATTATGTACTTAGTGGCAAAATTTCATAAATATTTGGCTTCAAACTTCCAAAAGTAATTAATCATTATTGTTAACAATTATGTAATAGGTGAGATAAAAACAATAATTCTGAAACCTTAGAAAAATACAAATTTTAAACAATTTCAATGAGGAAAAAATTAAGTCATGTAAATTTATAGTATTCAACTACACATAGTAAATTCCTAGGTAATTCATTACTGTGATTTATGAGAAGAAACCCCGTCGTGTTGGAATAATAATAAAGCATCTCTTAAAACGGTATGTGCTATCTGATAAAATCAACAACACGTTCACTGATTATCGATGTACAAGGCAGCTTTAAATACTATTAAGAAATAATCTAAATTTCTCCATAATAGAATTTACTCTAAAAAGTACCTATTAAATACAATTAAAGCTGTAATTTGAACAAGTTGAATTTCCTCCAGTACATAATGAAAATTTAAAGCATCAAATTAAATTAATACTAAACTCGAAAAGATGGAAATGAGTAGTTAATCCCTAACATCATCCATGTTTTTATGTTGATTGATCAAAAACAAGAAAACAAATTTGCAGGTACTATTATTATTTTGTTAATATACTATTAATGGCTTTCATTCCTTGTGGAATACTCCATTTCTTTTATGAGAAATTATTTTGATTAATTTCTGTATCCTCAATGTATTCTGGTTTTCGCCATTTCTTTCTCCAGTTCAACGCCATCATTTTCTTGAGTTTTCTGTCACTTCAACCATTCATATTGATCTAATTCTTCCTCTACTTTTCATTAACGCCGTAATATACTTCCCAATACTGCTATCCTTATTTTTCCTGTTTCACACGATTCAAATAATTCTCTACAAATTTATACATTTTGGGATATAATCACCTATCTTCTTCTGTAAAATCGAGGTGAATTGCATTCTATTGATTTATTATAGATCTTCTTTTCTATTATGTTTCATATTTTTCTTGTTTTTTTCTTATTTACAATAGCAGCCTTTTTAACAGACTTTTTTGTACTTGGGACCTTAGACCATTTAAACTGAATCTGATCTGGAACCTTCACAATTTGTCAATCTCAACACCGAAATTGAAATTTTTAATTTATAAGTGCATGAAATCAAATGTCGGTCTTATTAGATCTTGTTGTATTCAGATTAAAGTGAACCCGATTGAAGGAGCAATATAATTTGTGCTTCCATCAAAATACTCATCTCTAATTATGTTTATGTAAATTCAATGAATAAATGGCTGTAGATTTTGTCAATTTTAGTTCATGTTGTTTTTGCAATGTTACCTATGTATATCATATCAATTTATGTATTGTGAAGAAGTTGATCATTATAATTTTGACTAAGGCATGCTTGCAAATTGCAGTAGCTTCCGGTTTACTACATCTAATGACCACTCATATTATAGCCATTGGTAAGTTTTCTCTTGAGGTTTAGGACTTTCCATTTAGCGTAAGCTTCTAATGTTATTAAAAGATTTCAAGGTAATACGTAATATTAATTTTCTAAGGTTTCACAACTCTTTTGTTAAATTAAGAATAGTTAGATGTACACTATCTAATCACAATTTTAAAATTTCAAAAGAGCAATAATAGCATACTAAAAGAAAACCTTAATTGGATCTGGAATATAAATAACCGTAAATGTATTCATCCCACACAACCAGCCACACCCCCACGAACCCTAAAATCACGTAAGACCACATCTGGTTTGAGTATCTCACCACTCTACAGAATAAATTTTATCTGCACTCGATTCCCTTTTGTGCGCTAAGCGCAACAAAACCATGTATAAAGGAACCGACCAGATCAAGGTTCAAGTTACAATTTAGTAATGGAAAGTTGGCATTTTTAAAATTTTCATTGGAAATTAGGTATTCTTAGGAACATAAAACGAAAATAAAGCTGTCAGAAGCCGAAAACGAAGTTCCTGATGATTTTATTCAGCATGCAAGACGAAAATCCAAGAATTTATGCAACAAATTTCAATACAAAATGGCTTTTATTGTGATGAAAATTGAAATACCTATGTACATAAGTGCAAAAATGAGCAAAGAAAAATTAAATATATCACGAGCACAACTTTGATGTTTTTAAATAAAAAGAAAGTTGAAAATTTTACAAGGGAAATAAATATTCTGTATGCTGCCGAAAGGATACGGTTAGTTATTTAATTAAAATTTCCTCGTTACATTATACGCGATTTTATATTAATTTAAAAATAAACATGTAAATTATATGGTACAACATACAAACGTCCGGTTTATTTATTGTGGGGTTGTAATGCATTAGCCACAATCTGGATTTGACACAATCTAAATGTAATCTTCCCTCACTAATTGCTTCAGAAGGTCCGATTTACTTTTAGCTTGTTAGTATTCATAGAAAACATAGGGTCGTGTTGCTTTTGGGACCAAGAAAAAAGCAATTACTCACGATTTAATTCTTCGGTTTTGTTGAGGGGCCGTATCTGTAAAAATGTCTTTCAAAAGAGAACCTAGAGTTACTTTGTTCTTTAAAAATGTGTTTTAATTTTTGATTTTTAATTTTTTTTATCGATAGTAATACACTTAAACTTAACACCATCACTAAGCTTCCAGTTGACAATTGGAGAAGATGAAAGTTCATTATCCTGACGTGGATTAACTTTGAGTTAATGTCGACGTGCTTTAGACACCAAAGTTGGGTCTTATCGATGCTCCAACTTGGGAAAATTATGTACTTTCATTATCGCTTCTCTGAAACTCACTATCTTAACTTTCATGCTGATAATTACAATCAAATAAGAGAATATTTAAAATCACAGAATAATTACATCGTAAATAATTTAAATTAAAATAAAATATTTACTTGATATTGTATTCCTTTTATATTTCAATTAGGAACAACATAAAATGAAATCTAATCTTTAAACTATAGATTTACAAGTTAAAATGGAAACCTAAGAAAACGACTTCTAATACAATTTAGGCTTTCTACTTAAAAATTCACTTCTGCATATGGAGAAAAGATTTCAATTTGATTGATTTACCTGATAAATATTATACTGGAAAAAGCTCGAAAATGTAATTTTGAGTAAGGATTGTATCCTTTTCATTGCCGTCAGGAAGGAAAACATTAACAATTGGGTTTTTTTATAAAAATATTTGTTTCACTTTTGAAGTATCTAAATAAAATAATGAATTTGCCTTTGTTTATTTTTTAGCACTTTCTTTCCAATGTAGTACTTGGATGGAATAAATAAGTAAATTCCCCCTGTAAAAATCCTTACTTTATAACACATGTGAACACTTCAAGTGAAAAATAAATTATTTTTATACAAGGGTTGATTTTTAAGTTCACGGAATGGAGCAAAAAGAGACCAGACCGAAATATTTTAGTGTTTATATTGTTTTCAATAGTCGTCTCGAAGTACATTTTTTACTTCTTTAGGTTCAAATGAATGTTAAATCATTTTCGTTATTTGCGTGACCGATATGACAATTCGTTTAACCCCGAGATAAATTAAATTTTATAACAATATTGTTGCTGTACATATTTTCTTAGGCCATTCGATAATTATGTGACGGATATGTGACAAGAAAAGTAAAATTTATATTTTACAAGTGAAACACAAATATTGGCAAGGTGTTATGCGTCAGATCATTATGTACTTTCTTGAGCGTCTGGACGCAAGATTTAAGGTATAAAACAATTGTTGAAATCGCGTTTTCAAACAATTGAGACGGTCATTGCCTTGCAGCTAACGCAGTTGGATGCGAATGGGGCACCGGGTTCAAACCTGGGGAGAGTCAAACTTTCTTATGGCTAGTCTCCGTGCTTCGGAAGCCACGTTAAGCCGGTGGGCCCCTGGGTTACTGAATTGCCACCATTAACATAAAAACCAGGATACATGGCACATCTGAAGGCAAGTCTAGCAAGCTACCTAAATAGATGTAAAATATGTAGATACTTATAGAACTAACAGTGCCAAGGAAACGACGCAGATGTTGGTAATAACAGGCCTTAAGGCTTAAACTACGTCGAAGAAGAAGAAGAAATCGCGTTTGATAGATGTCGGGCACAATTTCTTTTTTGCTACACATGTTATAGATTTTTTCAAGAATTATGTTTTTTTTCTTCCACTTACTAGAAGCAATTCTAAGTGAATCCTCGTCTAGGCAGGCTGAACTCTGTTATTTTCTCAACAACTGCATCATTTCCTCGGCAGTGTTAGAAATCTTGACATATAAATATTCTTACATCATCAGGTAGCTGCTAGACTTGCTTTCAGATGTGCCTTGTATCTCGGTTTTGTTGTTCTTTTTACGCATCAAAATCAAAGTTACAGGGAAGCCTCCCTGTAATTTCAATTATTATTATTTTTTAATCATAAGATTATTTTCATGTTTGCTTCTTCCGCTTCGACAATCAACCTAATTTTATTTATAAAGAAAAATTACGTCCTTTCTTTGCACATTTAAGTACATTATGTGTTTAGGAACAGTTTCAGATTTTGTTTCGGGTGTGGAAGTTAGCAAACTTATTTACATATTAATTGCTGCCAGATAATATTACAAGTATTATAGTGGCCCCTTGGCAAAACAGAAATTATGATAAAAACTATGCATTATGGTGAGTTTTGGAAATCCGATAAAACTTCCTATTCGTTCAAGTTAGTTATATCATAATTTTAACATTGAACAAAAACACGACGTAGAAATTATAACTTATTTATGATCTGAATTTGGTTAATTGTATTGCCACTTATAATAAACAATAATGCTTACATTACAAGACAATCAATGTGTTATAAAGTGTAACTTACATACATCCGAATATATTGTATTTGTGGAACCGCATTGATAACAAAGACAGCCATCATTTGATTGCAACAAAACGATAAAATAAAGTTTTCTCCGTTCTCGTTCCAAGAGTAATGATAATTTAGTAACAAAAGATATTTTTTAAATATTGTGTGATTTAAAAACCATTGGGTATCTTTTTGGGTCTCCATTCAATCACTGTAGTGCTGATTTGACTACCATGTGCTACGATTCGAACTATAATAAAAAATGTCTTGGTGTATATTTTTGACTTCACCCAAGTCTATCTGCACATTTCTTCATTCTCCTTTTCTGCTCTTCCTCGTTCATGTCTAAACGGAGATTTTGCTAAATTTATAATTAAATTCTGCATATTCTGTATTTTAGTTGTTCCTTTCTGTCTGTTTTTTAATAATAAGCAAGGCTATGTAACATTTAATATGTTTTCGTTGAATGCTGCATAATATTATGTTTTTATTTTATCATAACAATAAATAAATTAATCATTATTATTAATATTATATTAATATTATATAAACAAAATTTATTTGTAATAGATAAGTGGATAATATTAAATTATTTAACTTTAAATCATTTTTATTTTTAACATAGTCCATAAATATTGAGTCATACTAAATAATATGTAATAATATATTATTCTAACAATCTATTTAAATTAGTAGTACCCATATTTTCATTGGTCTAGACTCTAGAGTCTAGACTACACCGTCAGTATACCAGGGTCCATAGTTTCGTTCTTAAATTTTACCATCATTTTCACACTTGAAATATTTATTATTCTTCTTCAAGGATCATCATCTGCGCATCGATAGATAGATTATTTTTATAATGTTTATTTGCTCGCGTTGTAAGTTCATTTAGATACAAGGAGATAAATAATAATAGTAAAACATTTAGTTGTATTGTGTTCATCATCTTAGCATACCTGATACTGCAGTAGATCTCCCTGTTTTTCAATAAAAGATTATTGTAAGGATTAAAAATTAAAATTGTGGAAAAACTAAAAAATAATTTTGTATTTGTGGACAAAACAAAATAATTTGGTACCTACTAGCAACAAGCTATCGTGCCAAGATGAAATTTATTCAAACACATAAAAATTGCACAAAAAAGCTATCATTCCAAGATATCTCTTTACCTCACGTGCTTAATACAAATTTAAGTACTTTTTTACTTTTATGAAACCCAAAATTAGACATTTAAGAAAATAACATTTAAGAACATCCGGAGTATCAAATTTTTCATGGTTTTAAATTTCTTTTTTAAATAAACAAAATCTAAACTTTCTACAAAATTTCAAATGACACGAGGGTCACATATAAGATAACAAACCTAAGAACTGACGACTTTCATTATTGCAGGCATGGGACCGTTGCAATTTCGCTGACAAATATGCCAACTTGAAAACCTAAGATGTTATCATACACTTACAAAATATCATCAATCTTAAACCCAAAAAGTAAGCAATTTCATACATTCCTTCTTTAATAATACAAATAATTTCTTAATTAAGATATGCTTTGTAACTGTACGACCACGGTATGTATTATAATAAATATGAAGATAAAAGGGAATTTGTTCAAGTAAATTCAAAATGGATTAGCTCTCTGTCAGCGTGATTAGAATCATTTGTTACAGCGTTAACTTTTCACTAGCACAGACAAGAGTAATCACTTTCTCTTGATTAATGCCATTTTTACGCTAGAGAAAGATGACTTGGCTAAAGAGTTTTCGAATTCAATTTGTTCATTCGAATTCAACAACGCTTACAGTAGCACAAACAAAAATTATGTCACCAATTCAATTTACAATTTATTTCCAATCTAAAATTAGTTTACGACGCTTCTAAAGAAAATATACCTACCTAAGAATTTTTGCATAATTGCCTTAACGAATTAAATTAAAGTATGTTTTGATTACATTTTAAACTTTTCTTCATTCTGAAAAACAATACGGAAATATCAATTTAAAAATTTATAGATTTACATTATTTGTTATTATTTATTATCCTGATTACAAATGTCATGAACATGATTGTAGTGACAATTTAGACAGCAGATGCGATATTCCCAAAAGGATACCCATTCCTACTAATAATGTAATAATAACCACATGCTAGACGAATGCCACTTTGATGAACCAAGGAAATGAGTCGATGGGTTTGGGATCAAACATAGATCAAATGTATTATGCAATATTATAGCGTAGGTTAAATTGTATATTATTATAGCATCAGATATAACATACAATATATTGTGATGACAATATATTATTTCTATAAAAATTAAGAGATGGGGGTTGCTAACTTTATTTGTTAGGAGTGTTAAAGCACACCGAAAATCTGTAATTACGTAACATAAGTGTGATAAAAGTGCAACTTTTCAATTTCAATGATCCATCATAATACAACGATATCGTGAGATTCATAAAATCTGATACAATCTCAATTGGCAAAGTGCCCATTTACCGTATCTCCAATATGAAGATATAGATATGATATGCGATGGTCTATAAGGAAATGTTAAATAAAGTAGTGAAACCTCTAAATGACACCTTATTCTATAAAACCGCTCATGAGGCAAAAACTACCCAAGTAGGTACTGATTTGCATTACAATATGTAGTCGGTGCTCAAAGAGCATGCCTGCAAAGGGGTATCGATAGTATTTCTAAATTGTGCATTCTGGGCATTATTTAAAAATATATTGATATGTTTATCATATGGGTTTTGAGTGTCATCATGATAACAGTATGCACAAACTTTGCACTCCAATCATCTGCACTTCCACCAAAATAAATGAATTTTATACATTTTTTTTCATTATAATAATTAAAGTACAAAAAAAGTGTAAATTAGGTGATCGTCAACGCGATAAACGGAAATGCAACCATGCAAAAGTACAAGATATAATTAATTACTGCAAAACAATGTTAGAACTGGAATAAAAAAGTAAAATGTGAAATATCCCTAAAAGATAAATGCAATGTTGTGAAACCCATTATTGACAAACTTCGTTGATTTTAATTATTATTACCCCTTTCACTAACGTCAAGTTTGTTTTTAAATTACGTATTGTGTTGAAAGTAAAATAAATTGATTAAAACCTGCAGACAATTATATTTTGTCTAGACGTTCGAAAAAATGGTGTAGGTTTTTGCCAATAGACAGACATCCAATAAAATGAAGATTAAACCAGTCGAGTTAGTTTCGACATTAATTTAGAAAGATGATTGGAAATTGCTCTTTTCAGCAATTGTGCTTAATGCATATTATCAAGTACCAATTTTTTCAAAATAAGAATAATAATCATTTCAGAATATACAAGACTAAGAATATTATATAATTTAAGAAGCTGTGTTTTGTTACTTACTGAAGTATGAAAATCCACAAAGTTTACTACAATATTTAGTGCATCATTAAGAACAAAAAGTTTCTTTAATTCCTTCCTACTAAAGTTGGAAGTAAATTTATTATTGTAGATGGATCGATACAATCCGTCACAAAAACAAATAAAAAAGATAAACTTTCTAAAAGTAAGGAAGCAAAGCGGAAGGAACAGCTTTATAAAATTTAAAAAAGTAAAGAATCTAAAAATAAATCGAAAGGTATAGAATATTTATAATTTATTCCTTCATCGTTCATTTTAATCGATTGTTCTAAAATTCTACATTATCAAGTATGCATTTTGGTATAAGAAGATCTAAGGATAATTTGAAATGTACTTTAAACTAATTGGTTGTTAGAGTAGAACACCAAAAATAAAGAAACGTTGCAACTTCGGATTGATTTAAGCCTCGGCAATTCTGATGTTCATATTGTATTATTATTAGAAAATTGGCCTGAAAGAAAAAACTATTTTGCTGTTTTTTACTATTTTCAAGATTTTATATAAAAGAAAATATTTTCAATTATTAGTTGGCAGCAAATTCCAAAACAAAATTCAACAATGCTATTTTTACTTAAAAACGTAAGATTTTATAAATAATCAGTTTCGTTAAAAAAATGAATGAAGAAGCACTAAATTTTTCCGATCCGATTAGGATCCTTTAAGATGTTTGTTAACAATTTTTATGGTTATATTTCACAATAGTCATCCATAACAAACAACTGATTACAATTTTAGTCATGGAGTGTAAAAACACATCATAAAAGTTATTGAAATTTTTTTCGATTTTTGTTCCTCACTGGGTGACAGTGACGTGATCATCATCTATGTCTTGATACTAATCAACACAAATTAAAAAAAATAGAAGGTATTAATGTTAATGTTAGTAATTAATTATTATTAGTAAATTTATTATAATAATATCCAGTGTATAATTTAATATTTAAGTTTCCACAGAAATAAAATAATTTAAAAAAATGTTATATCGTTAATCCCTTTATGCGCATCATTCCCACTCTCGAGTTTCCTTTGGCCGATTTCAACGGAATTTTTGTTTTCTTCTTTGCCGAATTATTATATCTATTTTCTTATGTAAAACGAATTATAGCAGAAATTCGAGGAATGTTACATTATATTCTCAGGTCGGTTCGAAACCGCATCCAACCTATAAAAAGGATTGTTTCTACTATACACAGTTACATACACAATATTGTATTCGAATAAATTTTCATTTTCGGATTTACATTCCTCGAGGTCTCGCGAGTTGAAAGTGAGAAAAAATGTGCGAGTTTGTATATTTGTATGTCACTGAATTTCTCTAACTCTCAAATTATTAGGATTATCCCATTTTATTCTTTATATTAATGTAAAGAACCTCGTATATACATACGATGTTATGCAAATAATATGCATAATATGCAAAGTAGCAGAAGCTACATAAGAGAAAAAGCTCCGAGTATATGTAGACGTCGCGTCGCAACCTGATTGACTAATTATTGTGTCATGTTGAACGTACATTGATTGTATGTAATTATCGTTCATGTGATCGACACTATAAAGAAGATATCAAATAAATTAAAGAAAATTTTGAAAAATGTTGAAAGAAAAAACCGGGCCCATAACCTATAAGAGTTACCTACGTTAAAATTCCACAAAAATGTTTGGTCTGATTATAAAACGCGATAGCTTTTAAATATTTACAATTGCCACAAATGCATATTTAAATTTTCTGTTATGAAATGAACCTGTATGGGAAAGTAAATATTTAATCCTCTATAACAAAAATTACAATTTCAAGTTTATAATGTGAACTCCAACATAACCGTAATTGAAAAATAATTAAAATTCAATTTCATCAGATTGTTTACACTTTCATTACATGTTAACCAACTTAAAAAGTCATCAATAAATTAAAACAAAGGAAATGAATGTCGTGATTTACATACTAATTGAACGCAAGGTTCATTATTTAGATAATTTAATAAGTCATTATGAGATTAAGAAAAATATTTTAGTACAATAAATTGGTTACTTTGTAAGATCGTCTTCTTATACTTTAATAGCAATTCTTTAAATTTATGGCCGTATGGAATTGACATACTAACGATGAAAAAATCGATCGAAACAAAATGTGCAAACTAAAAAAACTGATTGAAGCAGTCTGTTTTATAAAAGCTATAGGTAGACTTTGAAATAAAATTATAAAATGCAAAATAAAACTGTTTGTAATACCAGCGGATATGCAATGCTGGCCTTCAACAAAATCTAAGATATCATCAATAAAATAATCAAATTAAATTCAATGTAGAATGGGTGAGGACAAATTGGAGATCTCAAAGAAATTTTTTTGAATTGAAACGTTATAATGACGTAAAACTTGAACTTATTTTACAGATAGGTTCGAATGTGTCGTTTCGACCTAATCCTGGTTTTATCGCCCTTCGCCTATCGGAAAACTTTCATCGTAGGTCATTTATAAAAAATATTAGAACCTGAAATCTTGAAAAAAAAACGAGAAATTACAATGCGAAGGTTGATTTCTCTCTGCCGACTTCATTTAAGAAATTTTTTATATTATATTACATCTCTTTATAATATAAAATGTTCCTAATATAAAATAAGATTACTTAGTTTATTACTTACTATACATAGTAATGAAATGCTATTATTGATTAGCAATAAGTTCTATTTTGCTTGACCTACTCTTTTATATTTAAAGCTAAATGGGCTGATGAACAAAATTATTGTTACTTTCACTTTTATCCACATTTCTACCTAATTAATTTGCTATAATGTACCTATTTGATTAATATAATCCATATAAGTTTGAGATTATATCGAAAATCAATCATTTTTATATTCTCACGAATCTTTATTGCGTGATTCACCTCAAAAATAATTATAATCGAATTAATAAAGGTCAAGTAATGACGTGCAAACAATAACTACTAAATTCTTTATTGACCACCGGTTTACTAAAAATATTGTAACCACTGAACAAAACTGTCTATATCGAACACGTCACACCGATTTTTATAGTTCATTTTGAAAAATAAAATAATTTTATTTTGCACACCAGTGGATTTTGTGAATGAAGCATATGAATGGATTAACCGAGGTTTTCAAATGACAGACACGTCATTTCATAATTAAAATCTTAATCATGGTCTAATAAGAAATTAAATCCAATCGGTGGTATGAAGTTGATAGGCTCCCCTTGATATTAACTTAAAATATTATTATTGCATCGTAAATTAATATCCTGTAGGCTGGTACTAGTTGGTATTTTTTCAAAATTTGTATTAAAATTTTTTTTTTCACAACCCCTTTAAAATTATATAATATTCGACTGTCACTTAGTTTATCACAACTTGACGATTCAAAAGAATGAAAATTGTTTTAAAAATTATGCTTTGCTTCGGCAACGAAAAGCTGTGTTCATTTTCCTTTGATGCATTTTATTGGTGCATAATTTGTATATCAACTTTGATCAGTTCGAATCGGTACGTTACCGTATATTGTTTCAAGCGTAATTTAAAAAAACAGATGAAAATTGTTTACTTGGTGTAAAGCGGATTCACAACAGTCTTGTCTTGAACAAAGTATTGACGGATTTTCTTCTATCATTTTCTATAGTTGAAAATACTTTAATCTGATTGGTTCTTGCCAGCATTTAAGCAAAGCAAGAAAATTCAAAGTTCACCTCGCTGTGTGTTTGTAATTGACAATTTTCGAGTGTGATTCACATCAATTTTGTAATTATTAATAGAAATAAATGCTATATAATTAAATAAGAAAGTGAGTTAACAACCTTTTAATATTAAGCGAAAGTATGCTTGATGTTTTCACTAGAAACATTGAGAAAGTTGGTTTTAATGATAAAATAATTGATTAAGATTAGAACTGTCAATTACTAGAGCAGTGGTTCTCAACGGGGCCGCGAGTACAAACAGAATACTGGGTGGTATTCTGAGCAGTACGGGAGAAGTTCACTTTTCATTTAAAATGTTATTAAAATATTAGTAGAGAAAATGTAGGAATTGGTTAATACATAATACAATAAAAATTCGAATTTTTGTTATAAAATTTGTAAGATTTATGGTAACTACCCCATGCAGGTTTTTATTCAAATAACGAGGTCTATGAAAGATGAAGTCTAAAAGTGGATCACAACTAAAATTAAGATTAAGAAATTTTAATTAGAGCACCGTATTGCGAATCAAATAAAATTGTAAAATAAATTCTTGTAATGATAAAAGAAATGTTTGGCGAACTCTACAAAAAGGACAATTGGAAGAACTCGCGGTTAATCTAAATTAGTTTCTATTTCTAGGTTACTTTTTTATGTGGTTTGTCCGACTGGGCTGTAGTATCAAGGTTAATTAATTATTTCATACTTGAAATTTTGTAAAAACAAAAACCTTATCAGTATCAGATACGCAAAACCTTGCGAAAGTTTTGGAAACACAAAACTATTAATTTTAACGATTGCCAATAGTGCTACTAAATTTATCAGTCCGCGAATATAGATTATGAAAATCATAATAACTTTAATTCGATCAATAATTTAGCCTCCGAGAGATCTTGAAAAAACTTGTAGATTTTATAACATCTGCATATATAAATTTCCTCAAGTGTACTTAGGGTTGATTTCACTAATTTATCTGGGTTTTGCTGAAATTCGCTAAGAAGTTACTATGTTAAGAAGCGGAATCTGTGGATTGATATTAAAATGTGAATATTAAAAAAGTGGGGTTGTATTTTTACTCATTCATAAGAGGAGAATTTATGTAAACTAAGATTTCGACACCCCACATACTATAAATGCAATGCAAATACAGGCAGGCGCGGTCGTATTACCGGGCATTTCGGTGCGGAGCCTGGGGGCCAACCCGGGCCTTCATATTTATTCGAAGACCCCAACCTAAAAGCATTTGCAAATTAGGACCCATGTATGTTTTTGTACTCAGTGCCAGATCCGCCACTGATCACAGGCGACCATTGTGTTAAACATGCTTTTATAACACAACCTTGTCTGTGTTTGTTTTTTCCATCTCATTCAATTAGTTCGTACCTATAAAACAATATATTTCGTTTTTATCGAATATGCGATATTAGAGGAAAGTTTATTACCGACAACCTTGTACTATTTTCTTTGAGTTTTCTGCAGCTTGAATCTTTAATGCAAATTTTGCATTTCTACAAATTTATCCAGTTTTTAATAATTTTTTTGGTACGCATGTCAATATAAAATATTTGAGAAAATATGCTTTCTTATTTTATAAAAGCAGTTGTATAAAAGATTGTCCATTTATTCACCGACAGCATAAATACATTCAACCGTGATGATGGAATGAGACCTTTGACTGACAATGTACTATCGAGGGCTTTCAGAAGAAAATTTTATAGAAAAAATAAAGTGCAATACCGAGCGTGAACATCTTCCCATTTATTTGTGTATAATGACAACGATGTCTTTTCTCGAATTTCTTAGATAATTTTAGGTAAAAAGAAGATTTGCCTAAACTTTTAAGGTTATAAGTTATTCATTTATCAGCAATATATTATTTATTAGGTAATTTAAATTAACATAGTACTCAAGAGTAAATAATACATTCCTTTTATTATAAGTCAGTGTAAAATGTTGGAGGAATTTAACAAAGAATTTCTTTTTAATTTTCTAGTTTAAGTTGAAGTTCACGGGTTCTAAAGACGAATGTTTTACCTTTTAATTAATAAACGTTGAATGAGTTCATAAACGCTTTGAAATAGAATAAATTAGTTATATTGAATCGCTACAGTATTTTAAATTACGTTAGATGTAGATGAATAGTCTTGAATTCTCATTTTGTAACTTTTGGCATAATTATAATATTTTAAATACAATACAAAATCAAGAAATCATTTTAGGGTGCCTTAAGGGTAGGCTACACGGCGTATTTTATTTTTTCTTATTTATTTCAAAAAAAGCCCAAGGAATTGACTTCAAATTTTGTAATTATGCTTATAACGGAAAAAACGAGAACAGCCCAAACTAAAATTAATTTTTTTCTAAAATCTCCAAAATATAAATTTTCTTTCATTTTTATAAAAGTAAGGTAAATAATATTAATTTTAGAAAACCTCCAAGGCGCCGTAATGTAGCTCACCTTTAATAATTAATAAATGTTATGTGTACTACTATGTAATATTTCAAATTTTTTTGTGAGAACATATTAAAAGAAATTACTTATCTGACACGCTAATCAAAAGTTAAAAGAATGTTGTCGGCTTTCTCAATTAATTATTACAGGAAAACTAATGTGGATTAAAAAAAAAACAAAGTTAAAAACGATTCCAATATAACACAGGTCATCCCCAATAAAATCATTGATGATTCACTCGATTTTTAGCAAAGTAGCCGTGATTTCTAGCGTTAATTTATCAACATCGTGTAAATTAATCCTGCAAGCAACGTTGTCGACAAAATCCCACGGGAATGAAATATAGTGTTTCAAATCCAGAGAGTATGTAGCGGCCAAATTATCCTGAATATCGATCAGGGATGTCCCTATCGTGAAAATTTCCGCCGAGGAAATAAATGAAGGACCGCAATCACCGTATAGGGTCTTGTTCCATCTAATTGCTCATATGCACGGAAAGATAAAAGCTTGTTTAGTAAATTATTGACGAACAGATGAAAATCAGTAAAAATAGATAAAATTACTAGTAGGTCCATAATTAAAGATAAATATAATAAATTACTTTTGTATTAATTTGAAATACAATTTCCGTTAAAACTCACATAATATCGGTCGGTTTAACCATCGTGCAAAAACGGCCTCTAGATATTTTAAGGTTAAAACGTGATCTAACGAGGCCAAAACTGCGATCGATATGAAGTAACCTTAGGCTTATAACTGCAAGGGTGGTTGGCAAAGAGCCAGAGAACGGAATAAAGAGTCAAGTCGATGAGTAACTTTGTGCATTAAAACGCTCCGATGAGCAACGACACTAAAGTAGTAAACACGTAGCTTCGATACGCCAACTCTTAAAATGTTAAATTATCTCTATTTATCTGTTAAAATTAAAAAAGGGATGCTAACTAGGTTAAAAATTTTTAGAAAAAAAATTGTATGTGAACTAAAAATTGGAAGAAAGCCAACATAACATCTTTTAAAACTTGGCTGTTGTATTATTAATGCATGAAAACTATTATTTATCTCTTCGCGTTTTTGACTAAATAGTTGATTTAATATCGCCTGTTCGTGTTACAGAGAAGTCATAATAGTAATATCTACGTTTCGGAAATTAAAGTTAAGGAACTAACAAGTAACATGAGTTTAAATTCATAATTTTCTACTGGAAAATACAGAGTTAGGGAGGGGAGGAACAATTTCTCTTTTTCGATCAGTTTCTTAATTAAATTTAAACTGCTTTAAAAGATCTTGAATTATTTACGATAATTTTGAATATAACCACCTGGCTAAAGCGTTGAATCCGCCACTGTGTTGTGATTACGTATATCAAGTACGTAATAGTAATAACTCTTCTAAAAGTTTCTTTCCTAACAGGGAAGATATTTCCCTAAAACAATTTCAAAGACGCATTACATAACTTGCACTTTCAGTAAAATAAAAAACTTCCTAAAATAATAGGTACTCCTAAGGCAGGATAAGAAGAACTAGGGGTTTAAATTATACAAAAGGTAAATAACTTTTTCGATGGCCTAAAGCGAATATTCATATTTCTAGTTACATTGCTACATTCACCCTCTTCAAATACTATAATCACCCAAAACTTTTACAAAAAACTTAAATTGAAGCGCAAAAATAAAAAATAGAAATAAGAATTTTAAAGCTATTTAGTCAAAAAGAGCGAAGCAACGAGGATAGGAGGAGAAAACCAAAAAGAAAATTAATTTTTGCGAATTTAAGAACCATAATTATTAGTCGCTGTCATAATTATTAATTGTTCAAAATTATCAAGCTTTTATAACCTATAAAGATCAGATGACACCAGTGCCACACGCAAAATCGTGAATAAGGTCGAAACATGTAATCTTTTCTGAATGTTTTTCTTAGCAGAATTATCTGCATCTTTAGGGAAAATTCCATATGGAATGGGTACATCGAGGAATTTTTTGGTTTAGGTTAGATTGAAAGACGCTTGATAAATTGTGAACAAAAATATATTTTGCTTTTTTTTTTGTTGTTTTTAGTGACCCATTCATTATTTTAGTCTGTATCGGAGAGATAGTGGCTTTCCACTCCACAAGATTTATAATGCCAGTAAGGCAGTAGTTTTAATACTTTTTAGCTGTTTGTGGCACTCAAGCATGAAAATTTTAATTTAATGACAAATTTAGGAAATATAATCGATGATAATATTATAGTACTGTGAATACTTTAAACATCCAAAAAATATTGAAAGCAAATTAAAAATAAATCGTTATACGTTAATATTGACATTGTTTGAATTGATACAAGAAGGGTAAAGTAAATAATATACTGGTAGCATTTTAAATGGTTTTGGTATTAGTCAATTTAAATATTTAAAACTTGAAATTGAAAAGTCAATAAGCAACTAAATCATCGGTAGACCACATAGTTGATAAGCGAAACTTTGCTAACCAGCACCGAATTGCATAATTCAGAAAAGTTGACAATAAATAAACATGAAGCTAACTAACGAAACATGCTATTACAAAAATAAATAGTAAATTACAAAATTATAATTTTGTAAAATAGTACCTAAGGGTATTCACACTCCCTTGTAAATTTCGTTTTATTTATAAATTTTTGTATTTATCCTATCAACGTCTAGTAATACACAACTTTATTAGGCGTTACTAGGATAAATACTATTTTGTATAAATACATCAAAATATAGAAGGGAGGGTGAATACCCTTAGTTATTTATTTTTATACCAAGTTTGCCAAGTAATAATGATTTCAATACTTGACGAAAAGAGTAGCATACGCAATTTGTTTTTCTAGCGAACATAAAATTGTACCAATATCGACAAAAGAAGTCGAAATATTGCGTACACTATTAAAATTTCTATTGGTTAGTTTTTAATTCGTGAAAATAAATTAGTAAGGATATTTTAATAATTTACGAATTTAGGAAATTAAATTAATATTTTAAATTAATCCTGAATTCTACAAAGTTTCATGTAAATTCCATATATCTGTGCATCAAAATTCCACAGTTACTTACCCCTCGCTAGTATATTTTTTTATAAACAAAATAGTAACCTTTTGACTATAAAGAGTCCGGCAATTAATAACCAAACCATCAAAAGTCGATTTTTTGCTCTGCATAAAACGTACAATTTTTTCTTTAAACCTCGAAAATTAATTAAAATTATTTAAAACCTAATTTTTATATTCCTTAAAAAAATTCAAGAGCGTGCCTTTTTTTCATCAACATGAGGTTACTTTGTGTGCCGCTACGGGAAGCAGACAAAGTTTATATCAGCAGCCTGCTAATAAAGTAAAGCTATATTAAAATTAAACTATAATCTTGTGTACATAGCAAGGGTGCCACACAATTATTTTATCGCCGTTTCATGAAAAAAAAGAACCATTTAGAAACCGAACATAATTTCAAATAAAACTAAAACATTTAATTATTATTATTGATAATATTAATAATTAATTATTGATATTGTCTTGGAATTTTGACCAAGCGAAATGATAAACACATCCGTTCTTCTTTTGGTAATTGGGTAAAAAATATGTTTTCAATTAGCTAATTTAATGTTTACTATAGTTTGACAATGGAAGCACAACAATAAATAAAATAGAAAATAATTAAATTTATGGTGTTGTAAAAAAGAAATAAATGAGCACATAATAGTTAAAACTTCTATTCCAAATGTAGATTCTATTTGTGAAAATCAATTCGCGTGGAAAACAACGCGTAAATAAAAGTTTTTTAATTTTTATTACCATTAAATTTTGTTGGTACGTAAGCCGAAAATATAAGAAAATTAAAAAGAATTCATAATATTATTATAAAATTATTTTAATACGAAGGGTATCTTCATATTATTTATTATCAACTCTACATAGCAAAGTTCTGTGTAAAATATTATAAACCTATTAAAATAAACTAAAAATGTAATCAGCGTTGGTATGAATAAAATTTACGTCCTTTAAATGCTTTGTTAGCAACAATATGTGATTATAACTTTACCACAATCGCGAAACGTATTTTGCAAATTATGTGCTGTTGGATCTCATTAAAAAATATGATTCAATTCGCGTTGTTTTGATGTGCGTCGCGATTTCTCAAAAAATTACCCAGAGCAAATCCAGGCAAAAAATACATAAAATTTTTGATTCCCTGTATTTTATATTTAAACTGCATTTGTTAACTAAACAAACTGTTGCAATATAGCATAATAATCATTTAAATTTGGAAATAATCACGAAGGTTTTATTTAATATTTCGTTTAAACCGAGATTCCTCTGAAATTATTTCCATCAATAACGTTAAATACTAAAATAATTATTTTCTAAATACCAAATTTCGGTTTCCGCTCCTACCTATATAATTCAATATATAATACAAAAGTTTTACGTTGGGAGTCTTAAAATAACTACAGTGGCGTTAAAACGAGTATCGTGATATAAATTTCGATTTTATTGTTTGTAAACTCTTTCTTGTCTATTATTAACATTAACGTTTGAAGCGAAGTGGTGGATATCATAAATTAAATAATAATATTTTTCTTTCAAGTGGATTATTACGTGTCTTGACTGTGGCTACATTCTCTCCTATTATATTTGTTTTATGCATACAAAAATAATTACACACATCAGAACCTACAGTTTAACCACTGGCTCCGAAGTCCGAACCACTGAAAATTTCATAATTTCAAACTTACATTTCATTTCTAGTACGTCGGTGGATTGCCATTGCTTGTCGATGGGAAATGATCGGAATAAAGTCATTCCTTTGCCCGGAGTCGAACGTATTAAAAAATGTATCTCTCATTTAGTAAATTGCAAATTATATTGTATAATAATTTAATTAAAATTGTTGGTTAAAATTTGGGATCCGATCCAACTCATCGTTAGAATGAAAATAGAACTATTACACATGTGCTCTGAAATACATTTTCACGATAATCACTATTGGGCAGAGGAAAATTCACTTATTTTGATCCATCCAATCCTCACACTAATAAAAAATTTTATTGTTTGTTTGAGCTGGACTGGGTACCTAGGAGATTGGAGTGTTTCTTGTCACCTGTTCACAAAGAGTAAACTTACGCAAGATTATGAGATGATCGTTTATTTGTTAATAAGTTTTGCAAATATTAATACGCCTATAATTTTTGGGACGCATTTCCGGATATTGGTTTAATAGAATAACCAGATTCCAAATTTTGACTACCCCGTTGAAAGAAATCTTCCTCAACTAGAAAATCGTTAATTTCTCGTACTTACGTATTAGAAGAAATTAGAAGTAATGGACATACCTGTAACAAACAAACAAAAATTAATAAAAATGGCAAACATCGAAAGAACTAATTTAGTTACTAATAATTATCTTACTAATAGAAAATGAGCCATTTAAAAGTAATTGCCTTTTTCTCTCTTTATTAACGAAATTTTCTTGCGAGAAACAAAAATAATTACAAAACTCAATAACGAAAGAAACAACCTATAAAATACAGAAAAACGTCAATAAACAGTTTGCTTTAGGGGATACGGGTGATTGTCATGAATCATTAAGCAATGTGCACCTTACAAATCAGCTGGTTTTGCTACCAGCTTGGATAAAAGTCTTATCAACCCCCGCAACCAGCATCCGCGCAAACCACTATATTACCTTTGTAAATGGTTAATGAAGTGCACTATTTCTTACATGGTGAGCAAGCCCATCTTACACCTTATTTTCATAATGCTTTTCTTTTCCCTTAAAGTTGATATAAAACAGCGTTATAAATATTTAATTTTAGAATGTTTTATAGTAACAAACTAATAAATCTAATGATATACAAGTATCGAAAACAAATAAGATAAAATCATTGATTATTATCGATAATCACGTCAGTAGCAATGTTGACACAGTTATCCCTTTGATAATAATATTTAAATTTAATATTGTACTATTTTTCAATAATGTTTTCAAATTATAATGGACATTTACTACAATGTAAGTAAAACAGTCAATGGAATGCTACTTAAATGTTTTTGTGTACTTTGTTGCAAAGGATTTTCTTCTAAGGTTTACCTTTTCACCCAAATTAATGCACTTTTTAACGAAACAAAAAAGGTATATTACCTTATGAGAGTGGAATAAAAAACTTATTTACCGTTTTATCTAAAATAATTCGAGATTAATCAGACTAAGACAGATTAAGAATTAATCAAACCGTTATGGAAATAATTCTAAACCCTGTACTTAAAAAAAATCTAAATGATTTTTCAGATCAAGATGATGTCATACAAAACAGTCTTGAATTAAAAAAATTTAATTTTGCAATATTTAAATATTATTGTGTTCATAAAATTAAAAATGACAGTTTTACATAAAATTAAATATAGTATTACATCTCTTTGCATAAAAAAGTTGTCACGCTGAATATTAAAAAATTTTCATCAGGTGGTAAAGTGTCCATTAACATAGGATATAAAAATTTCCATTTGTCAGGGAAATTATATTGAGATAAAATTTTCTTCACGTTCCTTGTGTTGATAATAACTCAGTATTTAGTAATTTAGGTAAACCACCATTTCGTGTTATCATCAATTTAGAAATCCAAGCATGTATCTAAAACCGCAATAATCTTTGCGGGTGTTTTGATTTATTCGGGTTATTAATTTCACCGCAAAAATATGGTACAATACTATACAATAGGTAATAAAAAATATATTACACCCTATTAACAATTATAGTGTTAAATCATGTTATGAATGAATGTAGATATAAAATACACAGATCACAACATTGTTTCCTCGTATCTCCTTCCGATTAATTTATTAAAATTAGAGAATCCTTTATAAACAAGCTGGTAATTGTTGATGTCACTATCATACATCATAAAACGGATATGCATATTAAAGTTGTGGATTATCATTCAATTACAACGCTCATGGTCAACCGAGACCAAGACTAGACCGGACATTTATAGTCACAATCTAACGTCTAACCAACCAATCTAGTCCAATTAACTAACAAAATTATCTAATTTCCACACGGATTAAATCAATATCGATATTTGAGTGTTTCGAAGGACCAGATCGGAAAACAGTCCAATACAAAGTTTTACCCAAAAATATAGTTTTTCGTGTGGTACATACATTTAAAATCCATGTCAAGGTGTAAAAGTTACCTAGCTTTATTTATTAATGATTTAAAAAACAACCTTCTATGATCTATGTAGATGAAGTTTTTATAGACTTTTTTCTCTCTAATAAATGGTTGCTCCATTTAACAGAAAAATTGGGTTACCCTAAGGGTACCTGCATGGTTATCGCATTAATATTAATATATCGATTAAATTAAAGTGATTGATAGATATAAATGAAGGTTTTGCAATATAACATTTAAAAAATAATAAAAAACTTGTGACCACCGCTCATCATGATGACATTTCCTTCATGCATCCACAGATAAATCGCTTTACAACTACACTTCCAAATCTACTATCACTTTGACATTCGAATCCCCCACGCAGCCCATACGATTATTTTGATGTCTTCAATAAAAGTAAAATGTACTTTATACTTTATAGACAAATTCATTTCATATAATTTTTACATAATTTATTTCATAAAAGCAATTTCAACTTACACGAATGTTTATTAGTTATTACGCATAAAAAGTCGTTAATAAATTTTTGATGTTAGTTAACTGTGTAAGTGGGTGAATTCTAATTTTAGTACACACAATCTAAGAGTATGAATAGTTTGAATGTTTATGTATTTATATAATAAATGTAGGTGGAGAAAAGTCCAGTGATCTAATTTTCAAATTTTGGTCAACATTATAATAGTAATCTAATCAAAATTGTCCTTCATTACGCTATTATTCTATTGGTAAAAACCCATTATTTTGATATTCCTTTTCTAAATTGGGCGTTTTAATAAATTATAAGGGCTATTATGGGTATGTATTTTTTTTAATATTAATGCGCTTAAATTAATTTTTCTATTTGAAAAATACAAAAAGATACATTACTGGAAGTATTTTAACACCAACTTGTAGACTAAGCAATAAAGTGCGGTTACAAGGGTAGTGGGTTGATAGTAACATTGAAATCAGCACCAAGAAAATACGATACCAAATTCATTTACAAACTAGTTAATCTAGTGAGATGATGAAGTTAATTATCTATTACAAAAATTCGAAATACCTGGACAAATCTTGAAACAAATAAACAAAACGTGATGTTAAACGATATAACCTAGTATTTCCATGCTAAGCAAGAATTATGTACATATGTCTGGCACAATTTTGGTAAATTAAGAAATCGAGTTGCCGTGAATAAAAAATTTGTTACACAGCCACCTCCCCAAGGTTTTAACCGAGATTAAAGTTATCATAAGGGAACAGAATGAGCGAAAAAGTTGAGCAAATGGAAGTCATTAGACAAAAGAACTACTCTGTACAGAATATTTTAAAATCGAACACATATAATGCAACAAAAAGTCAGTTTAACGTGCTAATTGCACTTTCTGCAAAACTGAGAATATTGTTTCGGCAGTAGCTACATGCACGTTTTCAGTAGAACAGGAATAGTAGTACAATGGCATAGGAACAGTAGAATAAGGTAGTAATAACTATAATATGCATTCATCAATTTCGTGCAAGACTGATGCGAAACAAATAAATGCGTATAACTTGTATGTTATGCATGTTATCAAATTGAGATTTGCACTAATAGGCTATTGTATTACAATGATTCTGTTGATAAGAGATCTTTATTAATTTAATTTCTATGTGCATCAATAATGAAGTTATTAGTACATACCATAACAGTATTAAGTACATTAATAATAAATTTGAAGTTTCAGTTCCCATAAAATCAAATTCGTCAAAATTATAATAATTTTAATAAGGTCCGTTTTTATTTTCTAAAAATAGAACGTTATAAGCAAATAATATTCAACCTTATTTTGAAAGTCAATTACTTACTAATTTGTAATTTTGCTTTACCATATCAATTTACATTAAATGCAAATTTAAATCCTTTTATGTGAATAAAAAGCAGCCTTAAAGAAGTTATTTGAATAAATATATACAGGAATAAAGGAATGCTCGAGTTACAGCATTTATACAAAAAAGTTAAAGAACTTTTAAAAGATTCCTTGATATATTTAAAAATATGTGGTGACGTAATATTTTAAAATTTTAAATTGTCGGAATTTTAATATTTCATCCAAATTTAGTAAACGAAGCCTCCTAGCATTTTTGAGCAAAGTGTGCTGCAATTATTCTCAATATTTTGTCGTTTAAAAACCTTTTTATTTTTTAAACTATGTCAACTATCAAATTGACTAAAAACGTGGGGAGATTCCTTACATGAAGTGTCGCGATCCTTTAATCGATGCTGCAAAATTCTTAATATACGACCTCCTAAAACTACGACTAACAGTTAAAATATGTGACTTCAATGTTTGGAAGAAACTGAAGTCTACGGCGACTCCGCATTCAAAATCAGTGAACGATGTGCGCAACGGGTCAAGGCGCAATATTTGGGCTTTGGTCGCTTGTGCAAAGTGAAGAAACTCAATTTAAAAATTAAAATCATACACAAGACGCGACGAATCAAAAGAGAACGTTAGTACCCGGTTAGTACTTCATAATAAACTTCAAAAACATGACTAAGCACTGAAAATACTAAAATTATTTACGATGTTATCAATTTGTACAGTTTATGTAAACAAACTAAATTATAATCAAAACAAACTTAAAACTATTATATAATATAGCTACTACCCTATTACGGTCCTAAAATACAAGTTTGTTCTGATAAGTCAATATTAATTTGCAAATATTAAGTTAAATTTGTTCAACGGTGAACTTATTTCATTTATTTTAAAAGTGCATTTTTCTTTTTGTTTTATTTTAAAACATGAATTCGCCAATTAAATATTCCAATTAGTCACAAATTATAAATAAGTAACTACTAAATGCGTTATTATTATAGAGGTCAGTAGAGTCGAAAGATAAACTAAAATGTCAATAAAAGAAATGTAAAAAAACAATAAATAAACAAATACGTCGGTCGCTTTTATTAAAGCTTAATAACGGAAATATTAATTTTAGTTTAATTGATAACCAAAGCAGCTGTCAATGTTATCTCTTAACTTAGATGTTTCAAATTACTTTAGATCCATTGAATAGTGTCATCGTATCCTTAAATGAAATTCTTCGACAGGATAATTTAATAAAAGAGATAAAATTACACATATTGTAAATTAAATTTTTGCCTATTGATTTTGAAAATTTAAAGACACGTGGAAGTGATTCAATACTGGATAATGAAGATTTTGGCTATTCTCATAAAATTTTGAAACTCAAATCCATATTTATTGTATAAAAAAAAAAAAAAGAATTTTGAAAAGGTAAAAAAAACGAAATTGGTTTTAAAAAGTTATAATTTTACTTAAAAGACTATTTCAAATTAAAAGTTGTATTTTTCTCATAAATTTATTTATTTATTTTTTTAATAAACAACAATGACAATAACATGGCAGATGTTACAAAGACAAGAGCAGATGTTATTATATTATTAATGTAATAATAATTTTTCCTTTCCTTGTTGGACTTTAATGTACGTTCTACATTCTTGTTGAACAGTGTTAGGTACTATAACAAAAGCTATTGCCACAGTGGAGATACCATACCATAGCAAAAGAAAATTGTATAATTTAAACAAACAAGTGACCTTATTATACCACTTATGAAAATATTAGTGTAATATAAACGCAAGTTTTTGTTAAATTACGTCAATTTTCTTTTGCAAGACTACATGAGAAAATTCTAGTGCATCTGATATAGTACGTCCCCACAAATTTAGGTCAAAGTGTAAAAATTTAGATAAGAATAAATTACAGTGTAGATTTAAACTACTTAATGTAAACTGGCAAATTTTTGGAATTTTTGTTGAACTTTAATTGAAAATAATTTTTCCATTTCAGAGAGCGTCGAAAAAGAGAAGTATAATATTGTCCGGTTTGTGGTACATTTAGGACATTTTTTTGCGCTGGTTCAAAATTTAAAAATATATCATTAAAGAGACAGTGTGGCAGACTTCTTTAGATATATTTATCATAATTTATTATCTGTATGTTTCAAGATTCGCTATTTCATTATAATAATATCATCTTTGGATTGCCTCCCCCTGTAAGCTAAACAAATATACTAATTGGACCATAAATTTAAATTTATAGTATCAAATAAGAGGGTCACAACTATAGGGGAAGCGTCTCCCAATTGTTCAAAAATTTTATTAATTTATTGGTTTAATACATCACCTAAATCGATTTCGACGTGCGTTGCTAATTTTAATTGCGATAGTGAGCAATTACCGAATTAAGTTGTCAGAAAAATGAAAGCACGTTCTAAATTTGAAAGGAAGTTTATAAGGAGAATGCTTCCAGAATACAAACTACGAGGAATACAAACTCTTTGATCTCATCACATTTTCGTTAAAATTAAGTAAAGAATGGTTTTGTCTTTTGTCCCAAAGTTATTTCATCGATGTGTTAAAAATTTGCGTTATAAATTTTAAAAGTTAATACCGATTAGAAGAAAATCCATAGCGTTAGTGCATTTGGTACACTATCCTGTTAGTGTTTTATAGTTTGTCGAAAACAATGGAATATTTTATAGGCCATAAGTAAATTTGTTTGGTAATTCTACAATCCGCAACGCAATCGATAATTTTATACGAAATCACTGCAGAATTTAAAATTGTAAAGCCATTAAACTATCATATAGCGGAATAAAGTCTGAAGTTACACCGAGATGTAGAAAAAAATTAGAAAATGAAATCGTTTTTCCTTGGAACCTAATTAAACGAAATGGGATGTGGCTGCCATACCTACTACCTACTGCAACTTATACAAGTCTTGCTTTCACAATTTCCTAAGGTTAAATTGTTTATGTATTCTCTTCGTGTTGCCATTTCTCGTTTACCTTTAAAAGCAAATAAAACAATTTTTCACTTAAATCGACTTATAAAGAGACAACTTTAAGATACATAAAAAGAACAAACTCACACTGCGGTAATTTAGTGTGCGGTAAAAATATGTACTTCCTCGAGCTTACTCTTATACTTCATGCAGAAAGATGGCAAATAAAATAAAAGAATAAAAACAGCATTACAGAATAGCTTATTTGTAAACATCAACGGAAACGTTTAATTATTTATAGTTGCGTGTCTTGGTACAAAATCAAAGAACTCCATTAATAAATATTTTACATTCAAACTTTAATTATAACAGAAAAAAAATAAGGGTTACATTGATATCTTAAAATAAATTTTAAATGTTTGTGGATATATTATATAGCTTCCTTTCCTTGCCCTAACTGCTAACGCCTAGTTAGGAATAAATAATTCATAAAATCATCGACTCACATCAGTGGTGATGAACAAAATATTTATAAATCTTGCATGCAAAATCCAATAACATTCTAATTTTATAAATTTTAGATCAATACAACACAAATTCGTAACCTACTAATTAACGAAATTAAGGTAGGTAACAAGAATTTTTATCGTTACTAGAAAGCCTAAAATTCATAAGGTAAATTCATAATTTATTAGTTGGCGTAAATATTTTAATCCTGTATCTCGAAAAGAAAATGTTGGTGCGAAAACTCAAATTTACAAATATCGAAAGTAGATAGAACACTATTCTGAAATCTTTATAAACTACGAAGTGAAAATGGAAAATAAACGTTCGATCTGGCTTTATCTATATATTCTGACCAGCAGTCTGGTGTAAACACGGATAGACTTGAGAGTGTGAAACCGCGATTCTAATCCTGATTGCCGGATATGCGCTATAATCTACAAATTCCAAAACTGATCTGTGGACTACGAGGAAGGAAAAGGGAAACCACCCCATTAATATTTCCCTAGTAAAGTCTTTCTTTGCTTTAGCCAGGAGGATCGCCAACATCCGGAATAGGATAGGCACCTGAAGAAGGAAAAGATTACTCTATCTATACCATTTCAAGATATTGTAGTAATTTTACTGCGTTACTTTTTCATAATGTTAAAATTTTAATCGGTTGGTTTAACTTTTTTCGCCTGCGAAGTAGCATAATGCAAGCAATACCTCAGATCACGAGAGTCAAGCAAGGTTACTAGTGGCACGTATACGGGTGACCGCGTTGTGGGTGATTTAAGAACAGAGCGTGCCGTTGCTTACCTATCAACCCATACTGTAGACTATAAACTATAGAGTATGACCATAAAACTTTCTCTAACGCATCATTATCATTATAAGTGTTGATCATAATTAGGACTTCATCAGGTGAATTAAATTTATATAATTGTGTAGGTACAATTTTTCGGTTTTCAAAATCGATTTTCTCTAAATTAACTGAATATAATGTTTGTTGTAAATTGTCACTTGATGAAGTTGATCCTCCCCTTGTGACGGTTGAGCATTCAGCAGTAGACGCTGAAAGGGTTTAGAAAAATATTTTTCATATCTAATGTGTATTTATTGACGATGTTATAATTAATTAATGGCGATTCTAGTTTTTTATGGGGTCGAAGTTAATAATGTCGTGGGTTCTGTAATTGTAACAATACGGTACAAATGAGCAACGCACTTTAAAAAAATTGGTCATTTGTGCGTACACAAATGATAATGATAACATAAAAATGATGTCTTTGTACGTTTTAACTTGTCCTGTGTTACATCGGTGGCCTGAAGATTAAGATCATTATTCTATTTGGATTCATGTCGCTGTGCTACATTTTATATTTTTTTGTAACACATATTCATTAAGAATATAACAAACGTTGTTCTGGTTTTTATAGTATTTGTTAAAGACAGCAATACATTACATACACAAATTACCAAAATGATAAAATTTACAGTAAATAATAGTTGTAGAATTGCACGGTGGGTGCCTTGCTATGAATTATAAGTAATAACGGAACCTTTATTGTTGTAATCAAAATTATAATTTTTATATATTCCCAGAAAGACAAAACTTGACGTGTTACTACTAATAAAGCCATATTTATGAGAAAATGTTACGAAAATATCGTCAAAAAGTGAAGTAAACAGAGTTGTGGGAAACATTTGTCAGATATTTGGTATTTTATGGGCTCCTTTTTGTAAAGAAAAACAATACATTTTTATGTTGGATGAGTTTTGGTCTTTATTTTAACTATCATCAGGAACCAACTACAAAAAGCACCACTTACAAAGGTATTAAAATAAGTTGAAACTCCTTACGTGTTACGATACCGGGCACAAGATCGTGGAGGGATGGTGTGATCGAGTGAGAATGACGGTTTCTTAACGATTACCAGGTGATCTAACCTGAAAGAATTTTTGACAGCCACATTTTAGCGTGTGTCCGATTTAGATTTTATTCATTTGACGATACCTGCATGGCTTCTTTTTTGTATTTTACATTTTGTGATCTGTTTTTTGTAAGACGGTCATTGCATTGCACTAACGCAGTTGGATGCGAATGCAGGGTCAACCATTGGGACAGTCAAATTTTCTTATAAAAAAATTTCCGTGCTCGGAGGGCACGTTAACCCGGCTGCCCCCATGAGTTGATGATTTGCCACCGTTAACAAAAAAACAGGACTTACAGGCACATCCGAAGGCTAGCCTAGCAAGCTGCTACTAATGTAAAACAACTGTAGTCCAAAAATCGATCTGCGGACTATACTCACCAACCCGCATGTCCAGCGTGATGAATTATGGCCAAACCTTCATTAATAAAGAAGCTTATATGCAAAAATGGATGCAATAGCTATGATAGAAGAAGAATCTGTTTATGCTATATTGTATGTTTTTTAAATCTTGTCATTATAAACAATTTTAATTTATTTTAATACCTTTATTGAAGATGACCTTTAAAGATGGTCAAAATAAAGACTGAAAGGCGCCGACCATTAAAATTTATTTCTTTTTCTACAAGAAGGTGGGCGCAATCCCTTATCGTATATGTTTGAGATTTCAATACCCATCTTCTACGGTAAGTAAAAATTTGTTTTATTTGAGCAAAAGTTACCTATATATTTGTATGTCGTACTCATTATTAATTTCTTGTCTCCGTTCTTGGTTGGTACCCACCATAATTCGTCGCCCGTGTGCAGCAGTGCATGTTACACCCGTGAGTGGCACTGGCACCTAACCTGCATTATACATTATATAAAATAAAACAAGAATTTTTACAAAAATTCAAAGAAATCTCGTTAATTTATTCACAAGCGTCATTCCCACTGCCAAGTTTACGTGAACCACTTTCAACTGAAATTTAATCAATTTTAGAGCTCTTCTTTGCTCAAAAAAATAAACAGTCATAATTAGTAAGTTTTACATGTACGAGCATTACCTAAAATTAATGTTGCCCCTTACAAGAAGATCTAATTTTTATTAACAGAATTGAATATTTTTAATCGAATCGTTATTTTATTTACAAAATATTCTGAAGTACCTTTAAATTTTCTGTTTATCTAATTTTACATTTTCCATAAGCAATCGAATAAAACCAAGTTATCGAGCGATTGACCACAATATGAACTTCAGGTGGATTTGTATATAGTTAAAACATAAATTTTATAAAAATAGAATTTAAGCTAAGTAAAAATTTAGTATTTTGATTATCAGAAAATGTATTTTACTTCTTTCTGAAATATCCACAGGAAAAAATATAGAAGATCAAAAGAATTACGTCAAGAGTTTTATTACATTTTAATAGAAATGAAAAGTTAAATCAGAAGTTACCAGAACCAAAAGATTTTCAAGATCTATTCGAGTCTCATATCTACAATTATCTCCTGAAGTACTTTTAGAAAAAATTATTTTCACATTTTATTTAGTTTTATAACAGCTCCTACGTATTTCTAAAATGCCATGACCTTACTTAATTTTCTATAAATATAAAAATCGAAAGAGCAGGTTGTTTTGTAAAAGGGTATTCATTATTATCATCAAGGACGTTACATTTAAAATAAGATTTTAATTAATTAAATGGTGAATACTCGAAAGGATTTTCAAAAGGATTATAACCCTAACCTTCCGTGAAAAGGACAATTCCAATTCAGAATAGTCTGTATATTACAATTTTATATTACCTTGAATCATAACCAAGAATTCGCGAATACGAGATTTTATTTATAGGACCAATGGCTATAGCGTGAAAAACAAATCATTCATAATATTAAATTCAAGAATTTCGAATATTTGGCGATTTATTTTTATTTGTAAGGAAAATCAATTTTTGTTTCAGAGAGCGGTCATTGTAAAAAATAACCTACTAGTAGAATTTAATAAATTCCAAACACAATAAAAGAAACTTCATCAAAGCTTTGGCACGATCCTAACGGGTGACCTACAATTATTGTAACATGCAATTGTAACATTGCCAGCAGTTTTTTCTAATTACCGAACGTAGCTTGACGTGGAACCGGAACCACGACACGACTAAGATTCGAACTAACGACAATAGGATCTGTAGTCCACCGTTCTATCCGCAAACGCTAAATAACCGATGGTTTGTTAATGAGCTATTTTTAGTGCTGAATCCTTTAATTAAAATTTGCATATTAAAAGGACTACAATTTCTTTGTTTCAGTAGTTTTTTGCTCATTCAAGTGTAAATCTAAACAAAAAATATTACTATTAGATATTCTTAATCTTGAAAATATAAATACATTCTAGATAAAGATAGCTCTAAAAACCTGTTAAGAAGTGGCTAAGTCAGGTTAGCAATAGGGCAACGTATCACTGACCCCATCCCAAGTCGATACAGGTTCAACTTTCTAAGACCCAAAGAATGCTTTGGCGTGTACAGTACAAACATAAATATTCAACTCCTTTAATTTTACCAAATAAGAGCTAGAACATCTAGCTCGAGCAAAATTAAAACTTAATTTGTATTCTACCTCAAATTGCAATAAAATGCTTTAAAAGTTAAAATAGTCCTTTCGTTATTCCATAAACAAAGAAATCAAGTGTTTCAAGTTTCAACCTAAATTTTCTAAATTGACTGTTATAGGGGTGCAACGAGCACAATACCGTGTTTGCATAGAACCACATCTCACAAGTGATCTCGTTAAATATTAATACTCCTCGAAAAGAAAAAATCGCAAAACCACAAAATAAAATAGTATCTAGCTACAAAAAAAGTATGTTACTGAAGGTAAAAGTGGGACTCGTTAGCTTTGTTCCAAAAAGCCATTGGAGCTGTTAAATCATAAAAACGTAATTCAATTAAAGTTAAATTTTATTTAATTCACCCTTCTCGTTTGTCGATATTATTGAATTGTAGAATTAAATGGAACACGATGGCAATTTTATAAATTCGATACGAACAATAAAACATAATTTTTTTCAATTTTCATTTCAAACTTTTTTAATTTTAAATGTTTTCAATAATTAATATACATCTAATACTACTAATTTGTAGGTGTTGGGACTTAATATTGGCGAGCAATTAGTAGCAATATCCGATGCAACACTTTGCAATATCCGATGAAATATTGCAAATTTTTTGGTAATATGCAACTTAATGATTTTCCGAAGCAGCAGATGTTTATAATAAATACTATAAGAAATTATTGTATAGCAAAATATGGTTATTTTGAAAATGATCCTTTTTGACACCTACTCAATGCATTTATCAAAATCTGGTATATAAAAGAAAACTATCCACTTTTACTTACCATTAATAGTTTGGTTCTTTTCATATACTATTCTATAAAAATCGATAAAATTCTAATAAGACAGAAACCGCAAGTTTGATAAACGTCAGGATTCAAATTCCTGTTTTGATTGTTTTACAGTGGACATAATTCTATGGAAAACATAAAGAAACAATATTGATTGATTGCATTAAAATTAAATATTAATAGCTGTTCACTCACGCACAGTAACAGAATTAATCATTTTTTTAATATACCTACTTATATAATTTCTTACTTTGATGTTGACAATACTGACGTCAATTAATAGTTTATATTTTAGCAATATATTAATATCTTATATTTTTGATAGGAGCGGAATTAGGACAACATCCGGTAATCTATTTTTCAACACAAAATTTAAAAATTTATCTACTTCTTGTATCTTTTTAAAATATTGCGGATAGACTTTCAGAAAACAAGTGGTTCAATTATTCCAAAATTTTGCATGACTACTCTTTATATATTTTCTACCTTGCCAAGGAAATATCGGAAGATGCGAAACAACTATGGCCTTCAGGTATGATCTGAATTCCACTGAATGAATTTTTGAGGATGCATGAGGACTGCGCAACTACGACTTGTAAGCATTTATCTCTCGACGGCGACGTAAGATCTCAAAATTAAGATTAAGAAATGTTGGAGTAAATAAAATTAACATTAGTTTATTCGGTGATGAAAAACATGGTTATAGTAGGTACTACTCATATAAAAATTTTCTAATATCTTGAGAAATTATAATTGTATTGGGGATGCGGTTTGCAGTGAGAACGTATCAAGCATAAATCGATAATAGTTTTAAATTTACTTACTCGTCCCAGTCAATTAATATAATCAAATACCTTGAACTAAAAGTATTTGCCACTGCATTCGATCTATTAATAGAATTTAAAATTATAAAATTGGCTTGACTAATACCTTGATAATAAAGACTGTTGATATATTTTATTTTAGAAAATGTTTAGGGTGGATGGGTTTTAAACGAACACATGGTATCATAATATATACCTACATTATAAAATATGATCCATATTAATAAATATAGGTAGGTTTTAATTAATACTCGACGACTATAAAAAAGTTAATGACGTAGTAAACAATTTATTTTTTCAATGCTAGTCAATACAAGCCAAGTGGTTAGCATTGATCACGATCTCAAGTTTGTCAAGGAAATAACAATTTTTTTTGTTAAAACACGAACTTGCAACCACATTTCTTCAGGATCCCAAAAAATTGTTAATGTTTCAATTTAAAAAATCAAAAAAATTAAATTGTATCTTATTTTAAATTAAGGTCAAACTATACAATTTAATAGAAACCGCAAAAAGTACGCTTCCTTAAATTTGTATCGTCAAAGAATAGATAAAAAGTTTTAACACATCAGAGCAAGCGGAACTTGAAGAATTCC
The DNA here is from genome assembly GCA_958510855.1 of Rhagonycha lutea. Taxonomy (NCBI): domain Eukaryota; kingdom Metazoa; phylum Arthropoda; class Insecta; order Coleoptera; family Cantharidae; genus Rhagonycha; species Rhagonycha lutea. Next base: position 10,400,792 of record OY294040.1, on the reverse strand, counting down.
AATCTATTGTTCCACTCTAAGGTTAGGATAAAACCACTAAAATTAACCGATCGTTGTTTGATGAAAAACATCTCTAGGTAGGTAGTAGATCAGGTAAAAATTTCGTTCGCGAAATATTCAAACAAAACCGTTTTGCCTCTTTTTGTTAAAAGACCGATTCAATTCTTTTCAAAATTATTCATAAAAGAAGAAAACTTGATAGCTACAAATAAAACATTCAAGATCAAAATGTTCGCAAATTCAATGATTTTATGTGTAAGGCTGAAGTCGAAAATGTCTTGGCAGACAACTAATTCGTAAATACTTTACTACAGGAAATAAATTGTAGTTCAATATACGAGTAACTTGTCCATTAATAATTCCCTCCAAGTGATGTTGCAAATTTGTTGAAATTTTTTTATTAATCCTAGAAAAATCTATTTTGCGACGCAAGGCAACAAATTATAGAATCATAGTAAACACAATGCTTTCATAGTCTCTTACAGCCTTTTAGCCTCCTAGTTGATAGGACTATTTTAGTAGCTACAATTTTCATACGTCCAAAACATAAGTTGAATGAAATCCTTTAATTCGCTTATGTTATATAAGGATAATTTAATACAGGGGGTTAAAATTGAAAATATTTTCTATCCACATGCGCATAGATTAATTATAGTTACTATGTTAAAACATTCTCGGTAATTATAAAAAGTAATTCAGCTCAAGTTCCTGAGATAGCCTTTCTACTGAACTAGCAAAACGGTAATTGAAATTTATTGGACTATTCTTTAAACAACTTTATTATTATTTTACGATTTGTATGATAGTTTTTTCACATAAGAAAACGTTTCTAAAATTTCCACAAATAGATTGAACTCCTTTGAAATATGTTACTATAAAATAAAGTACTTTAGTGAAATGAGGTCTCCCATCAGCTGCTCTTTTCAAACAAAAGGACAAATTATTATTAAACATACATAGAAAATTTTGAAGTGAATATTTATCGCAGTAACCTCTAAGGTACGCCCCCGCCGTAAATTGGTGATTTACTGATGAATGCTCAAATATTCATAGTACACAGAGATTTAGGTTCGAGTAAAGCTAACCCAAGGAATCATGGCCGGTCGCAGTAGATGACACGTGACACCCAATTTCACCAATTGACACCAACATAAAGACGAACGGACTAATTTTCGTTTCTGAACATTAGCTCCACCCGACCATGATTCCTTGGGTTAGCTATAACTTAAATAAGACCAGAAGATTTATAGTTATTATTAAAAATTACTCGATAGGATCTGGAGATAACATTTTAAAATGAAGCGTTTAAGTTATGGACGAACATCAAATATCGATTAATTTAAGAAATAGTTGATTGTAAAGTTTCCATTTGTTACGTAAAGGCCGCTTCAGACGATCAATATAATATTGTCAATACTGTGAATAAATATTGACAAAGTACATTTGACCTTATTGACAATACATTTAGTTTCCCTAAAGTAAGGTGACCATTCGTACTGATTTTACCAGTACAGTACTGGTTTTCAGGGCATAAGTCCTGGTTAGTCATTAAACAAAACCAGTACACGAAAAGTACTACAGGTTGGCCATTGGGTGAATTTTTGATAAAAATTTATAAAATTTGGGCGTGGCTGGTCAAAATTCATGTTGTCCTGGTTTCAGGTTAAAAAAAAATGGTCACTTTACCCTAAAGGCCCATTCAGGCGATCAATATATATTGTCAATATTATTGAAAGTGTGAGGGTCAATCAATATTTATCGTCTGAATCAAATGCACTACCGTAGAATGGGGTGAATAGAATCGCTGGGGTGAATCGGATCAATATTTGAATCGCACAGTCTTCCGTTTTGAGAAGGATATAAGACGTTTAATAGGTCTAAGAGGACCTTCTATTGGAAGGTACTGGTATTTGTACGAAGGGTCTGCTATTATTTCTCAATTTGGAAGACTAATAAGCCAATAAAATATTGATCCTATTCACCCCAGCGATCCTATTCACCCCATTCTACTATGTCAATATTTATTGACAGTATTGACAATATATTATATTGATCGTCTGAATGGGCCTTTAGAACCATCCGGTTACTGCATTCTGTTGACGCAACGTACGCTCGATGTAAATAATAACAGTAAGTATTATTAAGGGGCGGAGGACTTATTGTACAACTGACAACATCAAACTAAACATTTTGTTTTAAATTGCATTTTGTTAATTATTACAGAGGAATTTTAACTTATTATCACGCAGATCTGATGGTTTAAATATCCCGGTTTTGGAGTTGATTGGGTTTCAGGGGTGTTTTTACTAAGTGAACGGGTTTAGAGATCCCGGTTTTCGAGTTCCGTTGAATTAAATGTCCCAGTTGTATATAAAAACTTAAGGGTGGGTGAAGTTAATCTTATACCAACAACCAATACAATTCTAGCATTTCATATTTATGACTTTTTGCCAATTTTACCCGAATTTTCAAATGATAGGTTATTGTCCCGGAAATTTAACCTGTATAATCACACATATCATGTAATTTTCTGCTGTCCCGATTATTTTAGAACAAAACTGAATAAAGATAAAAATTAGCAAGCATAAAATATGTACATAGTACATGATAAGTTTACTTTTTACAAAAATAATTATTTATTTATTTTTAAAATGATAACAGGTCAACGACTTGATAGAAATAACGATGAAGTGAAAAAATAATAAATAGTACCTACATAGGTATGTGAAATGAATTTTAAATTTAAAAAAACAACAAGCTTTTCTTTTTTCGTCAATAGTTCTTATATTTTAGTGTGAAATTTTATTTTTGAGAATATTTTGTTTACTTTTACGCAATATGGTTAATTAATATTATTTGTATATGGGGCATTTCATGCCAGTCTAGCCTACTGTGGATCGACATTTTTGATTAATAATTTTTTCATTAAAATTTTTGAAAAGTTTATTAAATAGCACCACGTAATTTAAAAAAAAAACCATTCAAATTGATGTATTTATGAAGAAGTTATGAGCATTCGAAAAAGAACCTCTAAAATGTTGAAAAATTCATACCTTTATGATAGACCCAATAGCATCAGGAGTGATAAAAAAATTGTACAAAAATTATGGAGCTCTTTTTAACAGAGTAAAAAAGATTATAATATTTGAGCCAAAGCCAAATCAAAAATGGCAAAGTAAAGTAGGTTGAGTTGGCATGGAATGCCCCATATTACATTACCTAGTTTTAAAATGAGACAAAACCGGCCGACCGTTGATAAAATAGTCACAACACACCAGTTGTTATTATAACTATACAAACAATATTTTTAATATTGTCAACATAATAATCATAGTTATTTTAAGAATGACGTAATTAACTTTTTATAAAAATACAGTGAAAAGTATTATTGAGTATTGTTATAATAATCACCGGAACATTTTTGGAAGATTATCAAATATCATACTTAATTAACTACTATTACTATTATTACATGATTTTATTAGTTTTAATTAAATAATAGCAGTGTCTTACCAATATATTTATGCTACAAATATACGAATGCCATTATTTTGTAATTAAAAGCTGTGAAACTAGTACAATCAAGTGGCGTTTATAAAGTAATCTTGTTAAATGTTTAACTCCTACATAATAGGCCACAACAAAAGCAATGAGGAAATCGTTTCTGCACAAATGAAACATGCTCAGACAGGTTTGAACAATATCAACGAGAACGTACAGGAAGTTCTTTAATAAATCGAATCCAACAAAATTAAAGTTGTAAACACATTGATAAAAAAGACATTTAAATGTCGAGGCACTTGAAAACACTCAAAAAAGTAATCACGTACTTAAAACTAGTAATGTTGTTTGCCACACTAAAAAAATATTTCTTCACATTGTCTTATAGGTAATAAAATATTTCAAAACTTTCAGTTCATAATTTAAATTGTTGATAATTTTTTGTCGAAAAGTGTCCACCAAGGACCTTTGAGTCCAAGGGCGGATTCAAGGGGTGGGTATTTTTTTCGTAATATTACTTTTCCTCCATCCCATAATCTAACTTCTAACCTATAGCTAAGCAAAAAATTAATTCATGTAATTGAAAATAGTTTGAGTTTTGAGACGGTCATTGCCTTCCAGCTAACGGGGCACCGGATTCAAACCTGGGGAGAGTCAAACTTTCTTATGACTAGTCTCCGTGTTTCAGAAGGTACGTTAAGCCGGTGGTCCATTGGGTTTGTGAATTGCCACCATTAACATAGAAAAACTAGGATACAGGCACATCTGAAGGCAAGTCTAGCAAGCTACCTAATGGATGTAAACTATTTATATGCTCATGGAACTAACCCTGCCAAGGAAACGATGTAGATGTTGGAAATAACAAGCCTTAAGGCTTAAACAAGTTGAAGAAGAAAATAGTTTGTTCTGAACAACTGAAAATTCGCTGTCGAATTTTGGTCTTATGTGGTAATGATGTAATTTTTCAACAACAATTTTTCAGAGGGACTTATCCCTTGATATTTATACTTATTAATTTATTACCTATATAAAAATAATTTCATATGCTAACGTTCCTAAACTGAAAGATCTCGATCGGCGCCCCTGGTCAGGCATTAACCTACCTATAACTATGTATGTATAATTATTACAACCATAACTGTGTATACATACTGTACATGGAATAGATACATGGAAATGCAATTAAACGTATGAATTATTTGCAACTGATTTACGATTGGAATAACTAGCAATTTAAATTTTTCTCTGTTTTGAGTTCACATTTTAGAATATTAAAACAATACGGTAAAATAACTTAAAAATAATATGTGCATCAGATTTTCTCCCTAGTCGTCTAAATTTAAATTCAAATCTCACACGTAAGGATGGCATATGTTGGAGCAGCTAATAACTCAGATAAGCTCACGAATAAATCAAAAATAATCCCCATTAATAATGATTTCCCAAAACTCCTTATCTTAATACATCCGATCCTCTCTTTTAGGTTCAATACGGTTTGACCAACTCACCCCTTTATCAGTCATTGCATTATTTATTGAAACAATTTAAATAAAGTTGCTGAAGTATGCTACCGAATTTTAAAATATCACACACGCACAAATAGAAAAAAACTTTGAGTTCAGTAATTACAACATAATGTTACTAAAAATTAGAAGTTAGTTTAAAACTGTCAGTCAAGTTTGCAAATTTCAAGGAAATTACAAATACTGTAGGTTGATTGGCTGTAGTTGTCAAGTTCAGCGGTTCGAAAACAACTCATGCTACTACCGATTACATTATTTATTATACTTATCCGTTCATTGATTCATATTGCACACGACTAGGAAAATACTGCAGTTATTTAAATGAGTCGGTAGTATAAAAAAAATAGACTCTTTAGCGCTGTATATCCTTTTGAAATTATGATAATGACAAAAACTTCATTACTAGTAACGCATTAAAAAACCGGTTATGTAATGAGCAACAAATTAGTGATTATAAAAGTTAAAACGCCTCCATTTATTAGGTTATAAAGCAATTTATTTGGTCTAAATGTGATTTTCATAAATTAATATCAAACTTTAATGTCTGGAAAGAATTGATGAATAATTCAGATAAAATAAGATTTAATTTAAAACAATTACCTAAGCAAAAACTTCCAACTTTTTGAATTTTCCATGTTTTGCTATGCATTATTTACCACAAAAAGTGAAAAAGTTAATTTCATCATTGATTTAAGATTTCCGGGTCGCAGAACGTGGTATAGTAATTTGGTTTATGCAATCAACATAACAATAGTCGATGCAATGTCTTGTTGAAACCTAGTTTAATTTGGTCTATACAATTTCAATTTTGCAGCTCTATACAGTGATTTAAATTGATATTTGATCTGCGGATTTACCTTTCCCAAAAAAAATCAAAAAACCAACTAAACTTTATTAAGCAAAAACTATCAAAAATACCCTGACTGAAGCTACGAAATTGTGGCTATGATCTAATATATAAAGTACATTATTCAATAAAAAAAGTCAGCTTGGAAATTTTCTGAAGGTATCGAAATTTGTATATCATGCGTAAGATTTTGATATATACTTTTGGTTGGTGCTTGTGACCCTGTTCTATTTACAATCGGTTTACAATAAATTAAAGTTAATTATTATCAAAAATACTCATTCCGATGAATGAAAGAATGCAAGATTGGTAAGTCAAGAAAGGCTACATTTGAGAAGGTAAAAATAGATAGTTAAATTAATGTAGTACAGTAAAATCGCGGTAATGTGAACATCTAAAAACGTGAACACTTAATTTGCCGGATAGTGAACAAAAAATATTTCGCATACCAACCCATGTATATTATATTTATTAATTATTGTTAGTTTTAGATGCTAGATGTTCAATTAAGTATTATCCTGCATCCTCACCCATGGGAGAATGGCATGCGATATAGTATCTCGCTGAGGGTCCCCATTACAGGTACCTATTGCATTCCCTGAATTGCAAGTTAAGATGATGCTCCTAGGTGAGGGGACCTGCTACAGACAGGTCGCACTGAGGTCCTTATTTAAAGGACGCTTTTTGCCTACTTTCTAGGAGTCACTAGCCACCATGATAATCTACCAACCTCATGATGGGTGGATTTAGGCAAGCCTAATTCCAGGGCCCCCGTCCCCGTCCCCGTAGTAGTTTTTGTTTTTGAAAGCATAACCCCTTTAGGTTCAAATGTTTCATGAAATATTCGTAAACTCTCATAGAGACTGCCGTCCCAAGTTTAAGCTTTAGCTTTGGACTCCACCAGGATTTCAACCTTCCATATTGTACAAGTACAAGTTAAGGTGCTTTTCCTTTAGGCATCCATTACCAGGAATTGATAACGCCTGGGAATTGACAACAATAATGCATATTATTATGATACTCATGTAGTTTTAAAAAAAACTGTGGGAAAAAGCTACCTTATTTTAGACTACAAAAACTACAAAAAATACTCGAAGAATATTTTTGATTTTATAAAATCTTTTTAATAAAATTCCGAGATGCAAGTTCTAGTTGTTAATACCATTAGAGCGACGATACGCAGCAATTTGAGGTTGTTACGAATAATTGTTTTCGTGATATGACTATACTGCTAGGATAATCTTAGTGCTTAAACGGTCATGTTCAGTCATAGTTGGAAATTTCATATATGGTAAGATCCTGCGAGATTACGCAATTCTACTTAAATACTTGAATTATTGCAATTCTAATGCTTAGTGTCTTTATAGCCTGTAGTTTACATTACAAACATTTAAAACTCGTTAGCCTAGAATATTTATTTCCATGTATATATCAGAAAGAATGAAGTCAACCTTCTTAATTTTTCTAAATTGCATTCCCGTTTCATTAATTTATTGCATTTTTCTTTTTAAACTGAAATTAAAAGACAGTGTAGACGGTGGAAATGCTAATAATATCGTTTCAAAATTCTGAAATAATTTCAAAAATTTTTTGGTGTTCGTAGCTTTTGAAATAATAATAAAGAAACGTCTGTTGGGTACAACAATTTCCATCAACGTAAGTGCCTTGGAAATACCTTTGGAGGGGTTATTTTTCTTTATCTCTCCTCTGGCTTATATGATGAACGTGGTCTAGTTAAGATTCAGGGGATGACAAAAACGAAAACCAATTTCAAGGGCAAAACGGGAAGGCCTAGTGTTTGTGATTGCATTATGCAATCATGATCCATCAATTGAGATTGATCAAATGCAATTGAGTTGACCATAAATCACTTCCAGTGGACTGGATGAAATTCAGAAAGTGTTCTGGTTAAGTGATGAAAACTTTGAAAATAACAAAATAACATCTAAAATTTGAAGTTGTACGCATTCCTTTTGCGAAATAAATTTAATTAGTAAGTAAACTCATTTAAAAAAGCATCACACCCTAGTGAGACAAAATTGGTATTTAAATTCTACCACTTGTCAACTTTTACTGACATCTTGAATACAAACAATTGTTCATTAAAACCAAGTTTACAAGGGGTGTAAAGCATAAACTCGAAACACTACTTGTGTAAACAGGAAATTCGTCGAAAACTTTAAGCAACCCTTTATGAAATGAAACTTGTTAATCATTACAAGTGCTCCAAAAATGTCGAGGATGAGAGATTTTGAAATGTGTTGTGGTAACTTGTTGCAAGAAAAATGAGATCCGTGAAAATGTCTTTTAGGCTCATGAGTATAGTAATTCGGATGTTCAATTTTGAATTTCTGAAAGGTGGATTTTATAAAGCAGACTAAAAAGAATTCGGTTCTTTTATATTTCATTATCAATAAAAATAGTGAGTTAGGTTGTAAAAGTTTCACCTGTCAGAATGAAACTAATGGTGATTTTGAGTAATGCTTAATGCATTTTCGGAGGTGACGGGTCCTGCTGAACCGTTGCGTATATAATTGATCGGCAGGTAAGTACTACGTAAAGCCACTTTCTAAAAAATTGCAAGAGTGAGTATATGCTATAAGAAGGTTGAAACTTCCTGGTTTAAACAAGCGTGTAGTTTTTTTATTGAATAAAAATAATTATTATATTATTATAAAAATATTGACTGCACACAATCAGAACAATAATTCAAATTTAAAATGTCATAACTCATGATATCTTGAGATCTAATAAGATCGAAACATGTAGTCATTTTTTGAATTTCGGGTAGTGATTTCTTATAATATTTGAATCGTTGAGTAAAAATTATGTTTCTTTCGGTGAGTTGCAATTTTACAAAATAGAACTTTGAAAGTGCTAAGCACTTTTCCAGTTTACGTTTTAACGGAAGACTAATTTAACATCAAAAGTTAAACAGTTAATAAATGTGTAACACGTGTCGACGACTTGGAACTTTATTCCAGAATTTGTTTTTAATGTCTTCAGGATACATGAGAAAATGGTAGATTACTTCTGCAAGAATTTATGTTCATATTTTAACACTTGCACAAGATTGATATCAAAGAAACTCTTAAAAAACTGATTTTGTGCAAAGCATAACAAAACTCGGTGAAGTTTGCACGAAGGGTTTGCTCGATTACTCCTTTTATAGCTCGAACAAGTTTTCTGACATAAATTTTCCTGTTTTATTGGTTGTACTGCTGACCTCATCTTAAATAAGGAAGATACGACCGATTCTGCTAATTAAAATACGATTTTGGTGAAAATAAGAAATCAAAAACTTTCTGAAACTCCCCCTAATATTCTAATTTAAAAGCGAACGTTGTAACGATTTACCGATGTCCAATCTTCTCGATACTAAATAATGATTACGTAGAAGGGTGGTAGGTAGTGGAGAAAAATTTTGAATAAAATGTCCATATAGAGTGAGAAATTTTCTCATAAATATAAAAGGTCGTTTAAAAGTTATGATTATTTTTATAATCATGCAGCATTTAAAAAGCAGTTTTATATATGGTAGACTTTTCCGTGTGATGTAGGAATTAAAAATTCGTAGTTAGTTAAACTCGATTCTTTTTTGTTGCTGTAAGGAAGATTAACTACCGGTAAAACTCGAGCAAAATTTGCATAACTTCAATAAATGAAGAGCTCTACCACTTTATTCTTTGAGTAAATAGTTAAGTAGATTTTCATTTTAAACGATTAAAATTCGTAGTTTTCGTGAGGGGGTGGGGATGTTGTTACGAATTAAAAAGTGTGGCAAAAAAGTGGGTTGAGTAAAACGTGAAGTGGAGTATAATTAATTTATCAGTGGCGATCTAAATGTGGGAAGTTGTACTAAAAACGAGGAATACAGTAAATTATAACTGTATTTTGTGGCAAATGAATAAGAGTGGGGTAACAACCTCTTTGCAAGTGATTCATGCAGTTCGATGACAACAAAACCTTTTGCCACAGCGAGAATTCCCAGTTTTTGTAATGGTAAATATTGGCCAAGTTGGGACATCCTGGCGAGAATTTAATTAGAATCACAATTTAATATTAAACACATTTTGGGGCGCAACCAACTACGCATATATTCCCTACCTCTTTTTTGGCCTTCCAACAACACTTAATAATTTAATTTTGAATAAGTAAAGTAATAATTGTTGCGAGAGGCTCGATAAAAAATGAGTTGAAAATTGCAAAATTTGGATAGATGTGGGGTAAAGAAGTAGGTCGCCGTATGTCTTTAAAAGTTAACAGGAAGGGTGCGGCTAAGAATTACAACTCACCTTATCTGCAGGGATGTTTCTTACAGTCATTGTTGTGGTCAATGATGATTGTACTTATCCAGATACACAATAAAAGAAACACTTTTGAGCAAATGAATGTAGGACACTAAACACTACTCCATGGTTGGTGCTCCTTTATGTGCAGATGCACAATTATTGCTACAACTTCATATTAGCTTTTTGAAAAATTATATTTAAACATTTTAATTTTGTTAAAACAAAAAACCAACACACGTATAAATGGAAACACTTGACAGTACGCGAATTTTCCTTAGCAAAATAAAAACAATGCACTGCTATACGATTGTAATAACGTGCGCAACAACACTGCGCCAACTTCACCAGCTGAACTGGCGAGTCTTGCCAATGTTTGTTATCTCGACAGATACAAAAACTAACATTGATGCCATCTATCGGTTACATTATAAGTCACGTCATTTTTATTACAGAGTTATACATGCACAACAGGATTTTCAAAAATAAACCAGTCATACGAGGGGTATTTGAAAAGTTTGCGACTTGCAAATGCACAATTCAAAATTTCTTTAATTTTTCTACTTTCTTCTTCTTAAACACAATGCATTTATTCTATTGTTGTTCTAACTTTATGATGCCGTTCTTGAAGTCCGATTTGACGATTTGTTGAGATCTGCAAAATAAGCTACTAAACACAAAAAAGTAAAAGTAATGTGCAAACTAATGAAGAGAATATCGTATCTGTAAACGAACGTGTGGAAGAAATTCAAAACTTGGATTGGGGCTCTGTCCATACACTACGTGGAAGCACTGACATAATAATATCTGGACCATAGAATAATATGGACTTATAAAGGGCCCCATATCTCAAATAGCTTAGGGCCTCATCAAGTCTAAATCCAGCACTGGCCGCATATGGGGTGAGACCAATTCACAAGAGAGCCTACAAACTCCATTATATCCAGAAAAATACACAATTTGCTGCAGTGCTTAAAAAGTGGCCAAAATTGGATGTCCAGAATACGCTACGTCAATGGCCATTATGCCCAAAATCATTTCTAAATGTTAATACCATGCATTGATCTTTCAAATGAAAACGAAGTTTTCATTTAAAATAACGCTAAGGCTTATTTACTGCCCTAGAGCGATAAACATAACTTATTGCCTTAAAAACATAAATAGTGCAAATCGATCGTCGGAATTGGGTATAGGGGCGAAAAACTTTAAAATAAGTAGATATTCTTATAAATTAAGAAATTCTAAGCCCTAAGATGCCTTATTAGATTTGCAGTTATTTTGATTTCAGTGCAATTTTTTATTTATGTTTTGATAAAAATTTAATTTTATGCAAATATTCTGAAAGTTTATGAAAATATTAACTCTGTTGTAAGAAACACAGGAAAAATAACAGAAAAATTCTAAGCCCTAAGATGCCTTAGATTTGCAGTTATTTTGATTTTAATGCAATTTTTCATTTTTTTGTTTCTTTTTTTGATAAAAATTTGTTGTTCAAATATTCTGAAATTTTATGAAAATATATTATTTATTCTGTTGTAATAACCACAGAAAAATTAATGAAAAAATTCTAAGCCCTAAGATGCCTTAGATTTACAGTTAATTTGTATTCAGTGCAATTTTTGATTTAAATTTTTTGATAAAAATGTAATTTTGTTCAAATATTCTGCAATTTTATGAAAATATTAATTCTGTTGTAATAAACATAGGAAAAATATCGAAAAAATTATAAGCCCTAAGATGCCTTAGCTACGCAGTTATTTTGATTTCAGTGCAATTTTTGATTTAAATTTATAAATAAAAATTAAATTTTGTTCACATATTCTGAAATTTTAAGGAAAAATTAATTCTGTTGTAATAAACATAGGAAAAATATCAAAAAAATTATAAGCCCTAAGATGCCTTAGATACGCAGTTATTTTGATTTCAATGCAATTTTTGATTTAAATTTTTAATAAAAATTAAATTTTGTTCACATATTCTGAAATTTTAAGGAAATATTAATTCTGTTGTAATATACATAGGAAAAATAACGAAAAAATTCTAAGGCCTAAGATTTCTTAGATTTGCAGTTATTTTGATTTCGGTGCAATTTTTGATTGAAGTTTTTTGATAAAATTTTAATTTTGTACAAATATTCTGAAAGTTTATGAAAATATTGATTAGTTCGAAATAAGTATAAGAAAAATAACGGAAAATTTCTAAGGCATCAGATGCCTTAGATTTGCAGTTATTTTGATATTAGTGAAATTTTTGATTTAAATTTTTGTATAAAAATTTAATGTTGTTCAAATATGTTGAAACATTGTGAAAATATTAATTCTGTTGTAATAAACATAGGATAAATAACGAAAAAATTATAAGCCCTAAGATGCCTTGGATTTGCAGTTATTTTGACTTCAGTGCAATTTTTGATTTAAATTTTTTGATAAAAATTTAATTTTGTTCAAATATTCTGAAATTTCATGAAACTGTTAATTTGAATTGTAATTTATTTAGTTGAACCCAATTTATTGTTAGATTTATATGGCAATTTCATGGTCCATAATTTAATTTCAATGAGATGAACGCTAAAGAAAATAAAATTTTCATCATTGAACGCCCACGGTCTGAACACACCTTAATCGTAGACGTCAAAAATGTCAAACGAAACACATTTAACCTTAAAAATATTCTTGCTTTTATTTTAATTTGTGGTGAACTGTAAAACCAATTATATTTTATATTATTACAGAAAGTGATGGCTAATTTTGAAAATGGTAAAGATTCACCAACTACCGATGACGAAATATTAAAATATTTAGAAGTAAGGCTTGAAAACATAATTTTAATAACAGGTGCAATGCACCTTCAAAACGTCACTAAAAAACAACTATTTTTTTAGGAAAAAGTGGACAATTTGTATAATTTTCGGGATAATTATTTTGAAAACCACCGAGTTGAAGAGGCGGCTCGTAGAGAAAATGATATACAAAAACAATTGGACAGTGTCCTAGAAATTCTGCAGAAATATGAAGGTAAGATTTATTTTGGTTTCCATCAAGGTTTTACACCATCATTTTAGTTTCAGCCATTAGGCACAATAGGGCCAAGTATTATTATTTGAAAGGACGATCATTGAATATTTTATCAAATTATAGCAAGGAATGTGAGGAGTTACTATCGAAAGCTGTTAAATTAGATCCCCAGCTGATAGATGCATGGAACGAACTGGGCGAAACTTATTGGAAGAATGACAATACTAATGAGGCTGAAAATTGTTTTAATGGTGCATTAAATCAAGTTGGTTTTTAAGATTAGAAAATTTATTATTGGTATTACAAAAATAAACTTTTAGAAGAGAAACAAAATATCGTTGAGGAATCTTTCTATGGTTTGTAGAATTAAGAAATATACCAGTCCAGAAGAATATAAAAATTTTATCGAATTAGGCGTTAGGTTAGCTAAGGAGGCTGTGGAATTAGATCCAAGTGATGGTGCATCTTGGTTAGTTTTGGGGAATGCACATTTATCTTCGTTTTTTGGAATAGTGCAATCTCCTAAAGTTTTAAAGCAATGTTTAAGTGCCTACTCGCAAGCGGTTTGTTTACTTTTTATTAATGTTTAGCATATTACATTCTTGATACATTTTGCTTTTTTAGGAAAAAAAATCAATAGCCAGACACAATCCAGATTTACACTATAATAAGGCAGTTGTGAGTATTTTTGTAATTCAAGGTGGATAAATTTCATGATTTTTACAGGCTATCTTGGTTACTATTTAACTTTGAAGGAAGGTCAAGTTTTTTAAGCTAAGGGGACAAATTTAAGTTATCAATTTTTGAGAAATTTAAAAATGTTTTATATAATCATTGATTTTTTTAAAGTTACAAAAAATTCATTCTCAGGGGAGAATGAGGAGAGAATCATTGCAGAAGGTTGAATTAAAACGTAATTTTGAAATATGTCGCTTTATCTTTCCATGTATAATTCAAAATATAAACCAAGGCTGCTATAAAAATTATATAAAAGTGGAAATATTTCAGAATATTGAGATATACTTACTGTCTAGGCTTGATATTCATGTAACTTATTATATTTATGTTTTTATTTATTTGAAAATGTTTTATCTAGTTTGGATTGACTCCTGATTTAGTTCTATTTCAGTGTTTAATAACTCAAAGTTTAATAACAACCAAGTTAACCTTTAAAAGCAATGTCATTAATACCTACCCAGCTGCTGAAGTTCAGACAAATAGTAAAGTGTTTTTTATTTAGACATTGCAGTATGAAGAAGAATTTCAAATGGCATTGGAGTCCTTTAATACTGCATCATTGTATGATCCTTCTTGGGAAAATCCAAAACTTAAAGCCAATCAATTAATCAAATATCTAGAAGATATAACAAAATTTGTCAAAACCAGTGGTGGAATGAAATCTAAGCGACTACAACGCACTATTGAGGTATTTATTATCCAAAAATCGTACAAAACAATAAGTTCAATTTCTTTCAGTCCATAGATTCAAAACAATTGGGTCCATTTGAAGGAGGAACATTTACTTCAAAGGCAGGACAAACGGCTAAATTAGTATTATCTTCTTTAAATGATTTATGTTCGGGTATGAATAAGGAAAAGGTTATTTTGGGAAAAGTAGTTTGTTCTGTATATAAGGAAGATAAAGTTCCTTTGTAAGTATGTATCAGGATTTTCAAATACTTTTGCTATAACATCTAATTTCTGGATATCAGTGCATTTTGTATGGTCGATAAAGAAGGAACTTGTATAGCAGTTACAGTTTTTAATATTGCTCAAAACAAAGGATTCATCATAGGAGACTCTATAGCCATCCCTGAACCTTATGTCACTGATGTTGATTTTAAATATCAAGATAAGGTATGTTTATTTTTAAATTAATTTTTTTGAACAAAATATTTTGATAGTTATCAATGAATTTTAGCTTTTCGTAAATTGGTAAATATTTTTACATTTATTTATATTTTTTAGGAACTTAAATTTCGATTGATAAGAGTTGATACACCCCTTGTTATGATTGTCAACGGAAAGAAGCTTGGAAGAGATATTGTGGCTGTTGTGCAAATGGAAATATCTAAAAGTTTAACTTAAAAAAAGCGTTTACATTTACAATTTTTACATTATCTGATGCTGTGATTAACAATATTTATATTTCGAATTTTACTTTTTAGACTAGTGGACCAATTTATTTAAAAAAAAAATAACTAAATTGCATTTTAATTTTTAGGTGAAAATGCAATATCTACTCATTTTTAAAATAAAACTTGTTTATATACACATCAGTGATTTATTTGATAAAAATTTAATTTTTTTTCCTACAAACAATCTCATAGAATAAAATATTGCATCACAATTCTACTTCCCACATGCCTATATAATTATCTAGAAAATATTCAAACCATCTTTGTTTTGCACTGTCTTTAAATATTGAAGCCATTGTTCTCATATCAATATTCAGCAAAGCTTCATTTTGTAAAAGATCGCTCAATGTTTGTAATAGTTCAGAATTTCCGTAAATCTTGAATAGACTTTGATAGTTGAAGATAAAATGCTTCATTCTTAATTTTGACTTAGCCCATGATTCAACAGTTCTGTTTCCACTAGTAGCTTTAATTTGCCCCATACATTGCGCGTTCCAAGGGCTTAAGAAAAATGAAAGTTCTGCATGACTGATGTCAGAAATTTCGTATGAATTTAACCGATTTTTGAAATGTCGGTAAGTGTTCTTGTTGTATACAAGGACCTGAAAAGATAAACAAAACGTGTCGGTTATTTCATCTAATCTTCAATTAAACTACCTACCTGATAAAGTGAATCCCCTGTTATGAAGGAGTACACATAATCGGAACCATATTTGCGTATAAAATTCAAGACGCTTTCAGCGTCACCCACCTTCACCATATCAGTTTCATGAGACAAAAAATCGGGTCGTAATAATTTTGTTATATCTCGAAAGCGTGATAAACGCACTAAAATATAACAATAATCACCAACAACATGAGCGGCATTAATCCCCAAATGGTTTGCTAAATCATTTGTAGTCCAACTTGCTGTAAACGCTCTCCATGGTTGTTGTAATCTTTCAAAGGTAAACTCTTTAAAGTAGGCTTCCAAAAGTTGTTGCAGATTATCACAGAGATCTATATAGAAGTTACCCATAAAGTATCGTTTTTTGTTATTCAAAACTTGGTGATTAATCAATGATTCCAACAATTTTAAGGTATTCACCGTTGATTCATGAAAGTTCTCAAATGGATTATCACGTTCAGGTATGAGTTCCATGGTAACGCTGCTGAAGTTATCAAATGGAACGAATATGTGAAAAATGTTACCAATTTTCATAAAGTCCTTCTCCGAATATTCAGCTCCTGATCCACGATTTGTAGCGGTACTCATGAGTACAAATAACAGCATTCTACTCCATATTCTCGTTGCAATTATTATCTAAAGAGAACATATTACTTTTAATTTTAAGATCACCAATACGTTTTGCTCTTTGCCCATTTCATCAACGAATTACGTATTTATTAAGATGTTTCTTTTATTTATAATATTTAAAGATCTTTAAGTTTCAACACGAAAAGTGTGATTTGCACATATGTAAATAGTCTGTAATCCGATCGCGATTCATCCAATATTGTGTAATTTTTAAATGTCTATTGACCCGTGGGTGAAATAATTATGTGAATTATACATACATGCTTAGAAACTAATGTAATTTTGCACTAATTTTGAGATGTTTCCAAGTAATTCGCTATCGTCAATTTTCTGCAATTTATTGTATTTTGATTAAATTTTGAGCGCAATTTAATTTCAACTTATCTACAGTCATGGTACAGTTACCATGTTAAGGTTCACCCCCTCCCCATCCGGTTAAATACATCAAGCGAGTTTGTCCCAAATATCTATTTATTGGATGAGCGTATGACCGAATGAAAAGAAAATTATTTAATTTACCTTTTTATATGCATATTTCCTATAAATTGATTTCCTCATTTTCATTTGCACTACATTTAAAGAACTGCACTATTCTGATTTTAAAATTATAATGAAAATGAAGACACATCTGCATTTGCTTAGCATTGTTTTATTCTTAAGTAGATGTAAACAATTACTAAACTAACATATTTGCTGATCAACAATTTCAATGTTTAAGAATACATTTTTCTTGCACAATCAAACCTCAATAATAGGAAATTATAATATTATAACATCATAAATTAAACTAGGTATCTTTATTAATGAATAGCTTATTTACTATGTGCTTATATTTTAATAAAATTATTTTGTTATTCAAATTTTAATTACCAAATAAATTGTAGCGTTTATTAATGGGTGGATAAGCGCAAAGTGTTTCTAAATTAATTGAATAATTTATTTTATAGCATGCATAATTTAAAATAATAAAGTTGTGCGTGGTTTGGTGTGATCGCTGGTTGAGTTACAGAACGAAAATTCTGGATTCGAAAATGTAAATGTTGTTATATTGGAATGATCCCTTTTGGAATTTTATGGTGGCAAATTTTTTACAAAGTTTATTATGTAGACAGACAGTATCGTGTGCAAATTTTCAGCATTTTAATTTAATAATTGAAGCCATTTTTGTATGTATTTCCAATGAAAAACGTGAAAAGATCTGCACTTCCAATATTTTTGATGGTATTGCAGCTGGAATTTTGAGACTTCATCAATTTTTTTTCGGGGAATTTAATTGTGAATAAAGTCCAAAAAATTGTTTTCACATTTCTTGGGACATTTTGATTTTTGTGAATTTTTTGCGATTTTTCTGACATCTTCTAGTACAAGAAAACTGAAGAAATTATTTTATCCTTCTAAAGTCAACAGGAATTAAATTGAATGGTTGAAATTTTGCAAATTTTAATTGGGTTATTTGATTCTTTCTTGATATTAGTCGTCTCCCAAATAGTTCAACCGACTCAAGTTTACGTTTTAGACTTTAGAGACTTAATAGCTATCTTGATTTGAGGTACTGTTAGAACAGGATTTTTTGTTTCTTCTCTTTGGGTAATTTTTCGTAGTCGTCCTATTGCTGGACGTGTGTCCTGCGTTCCATGTTCCATTCTTTTACGATACCAGAGCTTTATTGTTTGATGTGGTACCCCAAACTGTCTCTCTGATTTCTCATTGTATTTCTATCATACAACCAGTTTATAACTTTATTTCTTAAATCTTCCTAATATTCTTTACTTCATGGCATGATACTTGATGTGTTAGGAAACTATTTTTTTATTTGCAGTTTGGGAGCTAGATATCGACGTTGTGATAAACTGGGAATTTACTTTTGGACTCCTATCTGAATAAAATATAATTCTTTTATATATGCGCTTCCCATTACTACTACGAATTCAAAATCTAATATGTATTAATCTGCATTAGGCTATCTACTTTCAGAAAAGTTCAAACAACTCACTGAAAAAAAAAACTGAGTAGCAATTTACTACTTATGGTCGCTACTAAATTAACAAAAATTGTATTCCATTTTTTTATTTGCCGTATTGAATTTCTTTTTAATTTATAGGTAGATACTTATTATGTCCAATCACAGATAATTCGAATAGGTAGATAGACATCTAATATCGTTAGAAATTATAATTATGACAATATTTATGAGATTATGATTGGATTTGTTATGGTTACATGCGAAAATAATTGACAATAGCAAAATATTAATTGTTTTTAAACATTAATTAATTCACTACCTTAATATAAAAGTAATGTCCTATAGGTAGATTAATGATCATATATCCTGTATGCTCAGGACTAGACGCTTTCGGATCCGATTATTTTCAAAATGACTAACTCCTTTGATATGGATTATTGCAATGAATCTAAGTCCCTTTTTGCGTTTTTATTTTTTCAAGTTATTTAAATTTGTACATTATGCATGCCTGGGGTTCGGTGGCCATATCGTAACTAGATTACAGTAAAAGATAGTGTGATTTTCGAACCTATCCCAAGGTTGAATTAATTCAGAAAACTAAGTTCCCATGGCAATATTATAAGTCTACGAGTGTAATATTTGTTAAATTTTGCGAAATTTTAAATAAAGAAGATTAATTTACATTTTTAAACCATAAAATTTTGTAATTATTCACAAAAATGTGGAAATATGAAGTAAATAGTTCAAGTTTATAATTTTATAATGTAGTAAAAAGTGTGAAAAGTGCGTAGTAGTAAACAACACTCGTCAAAAATATTATGGTAAAATGTAACCACAGGTTGGTAACATATTATTGTTACTTCACATCCAGTATTCATTAGTTTTATTACATTGTAGGCTTGAAAAAACCAATTAAACTGAAAAATATACATTGCAGTTTCGACAGTATCATTTGATAAATACCGCATAATCACGAAGAACCTTTAGTAAATTAGGTTTTATGGGATTTTTTTGGAAATATGCGATTCGATTTGCATTGTTTCGAGAAGCGTCGTAGGTACTTTCCCGGAACGTAACTGCTATTGCCTTCGAAAAATAGCTTTCGTAGTAATAAATTTTCGGTTTTCTAATGCTCTTGAAAATAAAGAGGAGGTATATGCAGGACCGCCGATAGGGATATTTCCGCCCGTGTACAAAGTTTAATTTGGCCGCCCTTGTAGCCGCTTTTTTTTTTTTAATACAATTTCCTAAATTTCTACTACTTATTCCCTGCCGTAAAGTAAATGACCTTTTCTTAACCCCTATTTTTGGGATTTTGGCCGCCCGTGTGTTTTGCACACTGTGAACAATAGGGCGCGGCGGCACTGGGTATATGTAATTTTTATGTACGTTTGTGCTTAACTTCGTAATGTGTGGACCGATTAATAATATTCCCCAATTATTACCACGATAAAAACTTTAATAATTAAATTAACGAATTGCCACTGTTAACAAAAAACAGGGCTACAGGCACATCTGGAGGCTAGCCTAGCAAGCTGCTACTGGATGAAAAACAGCCATAGTCCAAAGTCTACCTGCGGACTACTCACCAACTTGTCCGCCCTCCATTACTCCATTACTGGAGAGGCTTACGTGCAGGAGTGGACTGGATAGGCTGAAGAAGACTTATAATATTGACCCCATTAATGATGACATTAAAACACCTAGATATACCTCAACCAAACTACACGAAATTGAATCAGTGTATAAGCATATTATGGCCATTAACACTGATTCAATTTTAATTTCACACTAATGGAGTCAATTTGATAGTATTACTTCGCTAACCAGGTATTCCAGCAATACGGACACTGATAACATTTCGGATGTTTTTGTGTCATTGAACTTTATAATCCGGATATGTGTAAAAATCGTGTAAACTACATACTCCAACCACAACCCTGAAGGAAATTCCCTAATTTTCCATTAAAATTTCAAATGCCGTATATTTGCTAAATATTACCGATTTGGAATGAAACATTGTATACAAAAAAATGATTTTATAATATAAAGATATTTGGTCATTTTTGCAATGGTTAGAAGTTAGAAGAAAATAATTTTCTTCAATTTTTCAAAAATATGATTCTGACCATCATTATGTTTTGTTATTTATTTATAAAAATATGTAGTCGGAATTATTATTAATTATCAATTCGGACGGAAGGGAAATTTTTATCTGTGAAGATTAGCAAAGCTGTACTGTATCTGAATGCTTAGTTCTAGACTAGAATAATTAATGATGCGCATGAATGAATTAACGAGATTCCCACAATCCCTATTTTGAAGGGTACCGAAGGCGTGGCATAAACGTGGTGTATAAGAAATAATAAAAAATTAAGGAAAACCAATAGATAGGTACTATTTGTAGTAAACATGGAGAACGCAACGTTAAATTAAAATTTTTTACTAAAAAACCTAGAAGTAATTTGAAAATGACCATTGATCTATATCGGCTCTTCTGATGACTAGTAGGCAATTTGGAGCAAGATTCCAAACAACAAGTAATAGGATAAGTAAAAAATTTGCTGTCAATTTTTTTGATTATGGACGATTTAATTCTATAGAAATTCAACAAATTGCATTTTGATTTTCAAGTAAAAATACAATAATACACTTGTAAAAATAAAACTTGCTTATATACAAAATGTTTGTTTGATAATCCTGAGTATCGAGTTTTCACTAACTATATTTTTAAGCACAAGTAGGCGCATAGTTATCACACAAGCTTATCACATCCACGGGAAATTTATAATCGTGGTTTGCACGCACATTACATCCCGTCACAAATTTACTTCCCACAATTTTAAATAATTGTCAAGGACCTCTTCAAACCATCGCTGTTTGAGAGGGTCTTTAAAAGCTGGGGCTAATGTTCTCATATCAAGATTTAGCAGAGCTTCATTTTGAAGAAGATCGTTTAGAGTTTCCAACAGTTGCGGATTACCGTGAATCTTCAATAAACTCTGATAGGTAAAAAGATAATGCTGCATTTTTAATCTCAATGTAGCCCACGTTTCAACGGTTTTGTTTCCACTGGCAACTTTAATTTTTCCCACGTGTTGGGCATTCCAAGGGCTGAAGAAATTCGAAAGTTCTCCACTACTAATATCTGCAATTCCATGCGATTTCAAACGACTTTTGATGTCTTGGTATGTTCTTCTGTTGTACACAAATATCTAAAAAAAGGAAAATTAAATGAGTAATTATATGTAGATAGTAATAGGAATTTAAATTTATACTAAATCAATTAGTAGTAGTAAAGTCGTAAATAGTTTTGGCAATTGGCGAAAATGACATTGAACATCTTAGACCGTGACTGAAAATCCTTCAGATAAAAAATTGGATAAAAACTTGATATAGTGATTTAATAGATGAATTTAATGTAATTTCAAATGTTGAATAAATTAAAAAAAAATAATACAAATAATTGCTTTGGCATAAGAATAACATGTTTCTTGAACGTTACCTTGAAGTTATTGATATACCAAGCGTCATTTTATTAAATTAGTAGGTATTATGCAATATAAACCAAGAAAAATTTATTTATTTAATAAAAATGCTTTCAAAATTATACTTAAACTAATTTGCTAGAAAGTTCATGCACTATTTGGTTATTTGATTCAGATTCGAGATATATTTTTGAAGTTACAAAAAATATTTTAAATGGAAGAAATCTAATATAATATGTTATCAAATTTGGTTGTGTAAGTGGTATTATATTATACGTAATTGAATATTCTGTAATTTCAAGCCAATAAAATTAAAAAGTTTTTTTGGAGAAGAAAATTGAAAAGATTTTTCTTTTTTCGGAAAAGGGATTCCCAATCAGATTCAAAAAAATTTTGTTGTACCATGCAACTTCAGGAACTATTTATTATTTGCTGTGATGGAACTTCCTTGTTATCTATAATAATTATTTTTACAATGGAATTACCTCGAGAAAAAATAATTTTGTTATCTGTATAGGTATAATGTGTATAATTTTAAGTAAAAATTAAATTGGCCCTGAAAGAGTAATTGATAATTTTTAATTGCAAAATAAACATGGACACGGAATCTGTACGGTTAATTAAATTTCTGAATAATATTTTATCGATAAATTATCGATTTCATTGTTTTCGAAAATATAAACTATTTATTTTTCATCACTTGAAAAATCTCAAAGATATACTTCGATTATCTTGATTTTAAGTTAATGTTATGATTCTTTTTATTGTGGCTTAAAATGATATTAAAAGTGTCTTTAGCAGAGAGATATTAAGATAACAAGGGAAAGTCTAGAGCGTTTTTACTTATTAATTTAAAGTATCACTTTATAGTTCATTAAACTATGCTCATTATGAATCTCTAAAGTGAAATAATACTTGCCTGATATAAAGAATTCCCTGTGATGAAGGAATTGATATAATGTGATCCATATTTTCTTATGAACATTAAAACGCTTGCAACGTCGCCCACTTTTACATTGTCCATTTCACGTGCTACCATTTCTGGTAAACTAATATTGTTTGGAAGACGTGATAACCTAGAAATTTCCCGAAAACGCGATAAACGCACTAAAACATAACAATAATCACCAATAACATAAGAGGAATTGATCCCTAAATGTCTTGCTATAGTATCTGTAGTCCAACTTCCCGTAAATGCTCTCCACGGTCGTTGGAGTTTTTCAAATGTAAAATCTCTAAAATACGCTTGTAGTAATTGTCGTAGATTATCACAAAACTCCATGTGGAAGTCGCCCGTAAAACCTCTTTTTCTGTTGCTAAGGATTGGACGAACTATTAGTGGTTCCAAATCGTTGAAAACGTCCACCGTTGGTTCGCGAAATATCCAACTTGGATTGCTATCATTTCTAGGCACGACTTTCATACTGAGACTTAAGTAACCGTAACGTGTGAAAACATCAATAGAACGACCAACTTTTAGTGAATTTTCGTGAGTATCTTGAGCATATTCTCCATTGGCTGTGAACGCAGTCACTAGTACCAGAAGCAGCACCCTACCCCACATCCTCTCCGCAACTGGCACCTAAACAAAAGATTATAATTTGTAGTTATGCGCACTCAATTTATGCATAAGATATTGAAAAATGTAATTTTAATCCTCTAACTTAAGTTATAGCGGAACATAAAAACAATAAAAAGTTATTGTATAAAATCAATTTCTTAGGTTAAAATGCGCTGGAATGTAAAATTGATTATTTAATCAATTTGCATTTATTATTGGATATTTTTATGGTCAATTGAATAAACCAACCAACTATTTCTGTACGCTAATATTGGATTATTACACAACACAATCATTTATTTTATAAAAAATAAAGTACATTGTGGTGGAACATTATTTGGTAACCACTTCATCACCGACAGACAAGCACATAATAGAGCTTGTTTAAAATTTGTACTGAAAAAGTTTATTTACATCTTTTTTTTATTACTTAATTTAACGATTTAAAATTTTGTATACACGTCTGCTTTTGACCAATAACAATGCAAATTAAAATTTACTCGTGGATAAATTTTCAGTTGAGTGAGCAACTATTGCAACGCCAAGTACAGAGTACAGGACGACAAGTGACATTTGAAACTAAAAATGTAATTGTCAAAAATTATTTTAGTCATTAATAAATTATAGAAATTTATTTAATTTAAAATAATATGTTTACCGTTCTGAATTGAATTGGGTTCAATTATTATATTCGAGTTTTTTAATTGTTTAGTTTTTAGTTTTAAAAGTCACACTCTATAATCTTTTCTAATCTTCTTTTCTTATAACGTTTTTCCTAAATCATAAATGGAGATAAAAATCTCAAGTGTTTCAACTATTTAAGTTGACTTTTTAGTCAACTATTTAGGTTCTTATTTAGAAAATGTTATTTTATATAGCAAAGTTTCAAAAACAATAAACATTAAAGGGTTCGTTGCACCGGCTTGTTGAAACTAAAAGTCGTAGACTTCCATTTCATCAAAAGGATCAAAAAAGGTACAAGCCTAATTGTTGAGAACGTCGTGAAATCGATAAATTTGGGTATTTTTCAACACTTGCAGGAGCTATGTTGTCAACTGAATGACTGAACGAGCACGTGTTGTTATTGCTTCGTTATGTGCTGAATCAGTCTTAACAAATTTTTGTATTTGTTATTTGGTTCCTCCTTGAATTGCTATTTCACAATATTCCTCGATCCAGTCCTGCATCACGACCTTGAAGGCACTCTCCCATAACTACAACGACGAGCAGACCTATGTTATTGGCCACAACTGATTGTTTTGCGTTAGCGAATATTATTTTGGTCTCTATCCTACTGTTTTTCGTGCCAAGTCGTATATGACAAGTGGTCCAGCTATCATTTAGCGTTTTTGGTTCCTGTAAACATCTGGTGAGCAAAGATAAAGGAGGCTAATTTTATGTGCGAAAGCTCTAGTAGTTTTAATGTGCAAATCTTATGACTATTTCTGATCTCCTACCAGAAGAACATAACCTTTAAACTTCGTTCTCTTTTGGAAACTACGGATTAAATAAACGGATTAACGAAATAAAACCGTGTTTTATTATAGTTGCTCAGACCACATTTGTTTTTAGAATTCTCGACCTCGCTTCTCCCAACAAATTGAGAGCTAGTTTACAATATCGTGGCTACTTAAACTGGAGAGCTTCGCTTCGGATTGCGACATAATCTGGATCTTTGTCTTGGGCAACCCTCTTATTAGGGGTTGTGTCACAGAGGGCAGATTGTGTTTCACGGTAGACTTAAATTTTTCTATTAAATTCTTAATTGAAGGGACTGATGAATTATTATAAGGACCGAAAATATACACAATTTTACGAAATGTGATTTTCAAAGTGATTTTCATGTGATTTTTGAGCGAAATTGAGATAAAAAATAAAATAAGTGTAGTTTAGTGTCGTAGACCTAAAAAGCCCTCGTCTTTAGAGCACGTATAGCTACTGTTCGTATTTATGCCGTGATTAGAATTCCACGTTAATTAAATAAATATAACTTTACGTAAGTACTGCCTCTAATAATAATTCATTGTTGCGAATTTAAATCTTTCACGCTCTGAAATATTTTGAATGTATGTTAACAATTTAGTGTTTAAAAGATTATCGTAAGTGAAGTTATGTGGTCTATATTACGGATGAGTGAGGTTACACCAATTACATCATGGATGGAAGTCACGCATGTAAAATATTTATTGTAAATTGGATTGCAATAATGATTAAGTGCTTTGGAAAGGTTTATCTGTTAATAAATAATAAATAAAGATATAAAGTAACCGTATATAAAATAAAACATCATTGTATTCAAGAATGGATAATTAAATTTATTATTTGATTTGAAGTATTTACTATTGATTTTATTCGTTTAACTGCTATTAGCGTTTAAAAACCGAAATTTCGTTATTTGAAAATGTTCTATTTGTTTCTAAATTGTGTCTTTTTGATTATTAGTTTTAACAACTCGTAGAGCAGGACGTTTGGATTCAAGGAAGTTTGGCTATCGACCAAGGAATGAGGAAGATGTTGGACCAGAAGTCAGAATATTGTTTTATAATTTTGAGTTTTTGAAAAGAGAAAGGGTAGATAAGCAAAAATCTCCAACAGGGATCGACGTGATTCTAATTTTGGCAAATAAAAGTTTTTGTACAGAGTTGTATTTTGATCAAAAAATTATTTTTTTTTCTTATTTTAGTTAAGATTGGAAAAGACGAAAAACTTTGGAAAGAGTTAATTGCATTGGATAATTTTCGTTGCAAATAAATGTTATAGTCAAGGCACATAAGGTCGCACGGTAAGGTAGAGGACGGTGGTGTTATTATCATCGAATAAATTGACTATTTGAATTTAATTTTTGGAGGAATTTAAATGTTGAAAATTTAATTATTTAACTGGAAAACGTTATAAGCGCGGTTTTTCTGTTGGCCCAATAATAAGACATTTTCATGACCGAGTTTGCATTGCGAATCGAGGCAAGATGTGGATTTTTGGATTTCATGAGCAACTTATGTGAAGATTAGATATTTTGACTGAGCTAAGCTGGGATATGAACTAAGAATTCGGCCAATTTTGATTGTTAAAAGTTTAATTAATTTAATTTATGAAGGAAGCGTTAAAAGCGCGGTTTTTCACAATTTTCATTTGGGATCCTGGAAAACGTTTACGGAGAAATATATAAGGTCGGATTATAAGATCTTGAAACCTATTTTAAAAGTTTCTATAACTTGCTTGGGATATTATCGTTAGTGAATCATTATTTTAATATATAAAAAGCCATGACATTGCTCCTGATTGGTTTAAAACTCTTTATCAATAAAAATATACAAACTGTGAGCGTCAACTGTTTATCATATTTCTTATATCAGATTTGTAGGTTAAATCGTAATACAGGATGCGGTGAAAGTGAGAAGTCGCGAATAATCAACCTAAAAGTCACCTCCCCTGTTTGATCGAGTTGCACATCAATCGAATAACGCACTAAATAAAATTTAGAAACTTTGCAGTTCAATATAATGTCGTATTTATCCGCCAACATGTCTGATGCGTCATTATTTTGATATACGATATTACAACGTAGATAGAGGAACGTTGAACTTCGCCTTCTCATTTTGACTTATTACAATAACATTCGTAAATGACGTAAATCTTGTCACTCGTATCGTAATACTCTCGAACATTTGCATCGGCCGGGGCTGGCATAACATCTGTATTTGTGTATAAAATTTACAATGCATCAGGCAAAATGAAATCTGAAGTAATTTATTGTGTAACTGTATGAATATTAATTTGTTAATATTTTGCAAGTTAATCATACGGAAACATTCTTTAGCAAGTAAAAGTTAGTGCGATAAAAGCTATCCATATGGACAACATATTGACAAAATACTACTAGACTTTCTTTATAAAAAAGTTTTGAATTGCCAATTAGTAGTAACTCCTACGGCATTAATTAATAAAATTATTACCTAGGTTTATTTAAACCGGATTAGCTCTATTGAACACCTTAAAACTCAATTTTCTATGAAATAATTTACGACAGTATCTAACCTATAATTTTGGAGTTATATAAATTGAAAATGATACACGTAATAATTAGATATGGAAGTAATAAATCATTACCATCGTTCATGTACCATCAGTGGAATCTGATACCTACAATAAAAATTCCATCACGGTTTAATTATTACTAAAGAAAAGGTATTAGCAATACAACTTTGAAAATTTTGAAAATCTATTATATTTTGAAAATCTTGCTTTTTAACACGTTAAGTGCCACCATGTAAAAAAAGACTGGGTGTCTCCCTCCACATTTGCCGCGCAAGTCCTAGTCACGTGCCAACCACTAACGAAAAATTTACCTCTAACATCAAATTTGTATCGATCTCTCATTGTAAGTTGTTGTGCATACACATATAAAATTATGATGAACTATAAGTTTAATCGGATGAAGCTATTGCAATAAAAAAAAACGAGTTAAATGAATAAAAACATTAAAAAGATTCCGTAAACATGTGAAGTAATAAATAAATTCTTGCAAACATTAATTTAACGCATTGCAGATATCCTTATAAACAATAGCATTGATTAACACACATTATGCAATAATTAAGACAAGAAGAAAATCTGATTCAATTCAGTTTAATTTCTGGATAAATCATTTTACAATGAGAAAAGAACTGCAAGTCAGTAGGTATTACATTAAAAAATGTAAAAAAAAAGATCTACAGTTTTACACGGAATCCGAACCATGGCGAGAATTATTTGGTAGCAATTGGAAATCTAACTATCGACGCGACCGACATCGACAGCTTGATTTTAGAAAAAAAAAAAAAATAAACAAGAGCAAATGCTATGCGTAGTGAAAGTTTGGATCAATTTTCTTGGTACACCCGGTATATTTATGCTTCGATATTAAAAATTTTAAATTATACATTTGATTTGCATACTAAACAAGTACTACTAATTTAAATTAAATTGCTTTGGAGTTGCACATTTAAATTCTCTTGTTACTTCCGGAAGCAACGGAAGTGACTACGACCGCTGATTTACAAATAAAATTGGTTTGCGTAAAATTTAAATTATTATAAAAAATTTTATGACTATTTATATAAATATAAGTTAGTATACTTTGTAGACTATTATTTATTAATTTTTTATTTTCAGCTTCATTGAGTATTGAGTAAGTAATTACTTGGGTTTTTTTTGTTATAATTAAATGTAAATTGGTGTAAATAAATTATAATAATAAAAAGATAAAGATATTTTTTGTACAATATTAATAAAAACGTTTTGTCGCCAGACTTCGATTTGATAAAAACCTACTATTGTTTACTAAAACAATTTATGGTTTACATAATTTAGATAAAAATTATTCCACTAATGTTTGCAATGAATATTTTCTTGAAACGGACCAACACCATATGAGGAGAAATTTTTAAGTTCGCGGAGTGGTATAGAAGAAAATTGAATATTCTTCTCAAAATGCCTTCCTCAATATTATTTTTCGAATTTGGAACCTGCTAGTAATCACTGGGTACCAAGGGTATACGGTATGGTTGACCAATTTCTGGGAAGCATCATGACGTGACGTCTAGGCACTGAAATTCTCACTTATGAACAGGTGCATTGTCTTGGAGTAGGTATAAATATGCATTTGATCTACATTAATCTTTTGTTTAATTTAATTTTTTCTTTTAAACCACCAAAAGATCAGCCTAGTATGCGCTTACTATGGTGATACCCAGGACCGTCACTAGGGGTACTTTTCCAATGGTGTGCAAAAAGTTTGATTCGGCCGCTCTTGTACTCGACTTTTTCGGTTTCTTCCAGTACCGCAACTCTATCGTATATTACGATAATATTCCGTAACGTACGTTAGTCAGTTAACATTATTATCCAGTTACAACAACAATGCCCTCCCACTAGAAGTTGAAATTTTGTTCAAGTAGTTAATTATTACCCACTAAAATTAAATTGTATTATAGATTTTTACAGACAATAAAAATTTAATAGGGTAATCATTTTCTTCAAAATTTTTAATTATTTCAAATTTTACAACCTAGCACTACCAAATTAAAAATATATTTAGTTGCATTGATAAGAATCCTAATCTCATATTTCAAGACAATAGTACTACAGACCAGGTGGGCTGGAATTCAGTAGCGTGCTGGGGAGCATTTAGGACCCGGGAAATTTGACCTTTTTTTCTACATTTCTCCTAAACTTTCTATGGTTTTTTTCTTTTTCTAATTTCTCTACTCTAATTTTGGTCATAATTAGTTATAAATCAGGCGAAAATTTAAAATTCCATAATTCAGCTAATTTGGAGAAAATCGATTTTGAAGAACGAATTCTTATGATTACACCATGATGTATTTCTTATGGGAACATCATAGGTTAAAATTACCTCTGCAATTTTCATTCTTCAAATTCGATTTTCTCCAAATGGACTGAATTAAGGAATTTTATATTTTCACCTGATGTATAACTAATTATAACCAAAAGGTATATTAAAAATGGTGCAAATTGGTGAGTGCCAGTGTTGACACTTGTAAGTTCTTGATAAAAATAATTAGTGATGTCGTATTTTGAATCTGGTGAATTCACGTGCCTTTTTGACAAAACAAAGTAATCTAAAGCTGTCATGATTATATTAGATATATTAATCAAATAATTTTATTTTATTACCTTGATAATGTAGTATATCTCAATTACCAAATCTAAATATTCAATATTCTGAATATTGGAACTAAGTTTTTGTAGTGTTTTTCTGAACTGACATTAAAATAACTTGGCTTTTATATCGTATCCGCTTTGATTTCAAAGAATCTGTATCGTTGATTATGATAAACATAATACATCATACGTAGTTATTATGTAGTAAATTAATAATAAATGTTACGAAAATTTTTGGAACTGCAAAAAGTCAAAAAACCCGTTTAGATCCGTTTAATAATTAAAATTTTTAGTAGTAGTGTAGGTATCTACTACTCAAAATCCAATAAGCTTATTTATCCTACAGTATTTTGTAACAGTAGTATTGTTATCTACAGTGCAGGCAGATATAAATTTTTACTACTCACCATAACAAAAACAATAGATAGCCAGGGCCGTAATCAGTATCAATTAAAAAGTTAATGCAAAAATTTATAAACTCCAAATTCCTTAATTTGTTAACAGATTACAGTCCCATTGGATCTTAACGGATTAAATAAATAATAATAAAAGCTCACCAATTTTGCAATGATCGTTAAAAGTTTTAGGGGTCACTGCCAAATGGGTGAGTTATTTTCAATTTTAAAATTAAATTTTAGTTTTTCAAAAATTCGATTTACAAATTACTCGATTTATTATAATAGTATCTACATTTCTTTCCAATAATTATTAATAATAGATAATATTATATCTGCGTAATATAACTTATCGATGCAGTTAATATAAATAATACCTAATGTTATTAATTTTGACATTTTTGACCTTTTTGTATAATAATGTAGATATGCTACAATAATTTATTGTAACATAGATCGATACAATTGTTTTCCTTTAGAAGTTTTTTTATAATATATTATAGTTTTTTAACAAATAAAAATTAAACTTTTCATAATTTTTTTCTCATTTATGTTTAATTCTGCCCCAACTGGAGATAAATTTCACTATAAAAATTGTATAGAGTAAAAAGCAAGGGTAAAAAGTGCATTCGTCAAATAAAAATAATATATTAGAAAGGAAATCTAGTACTTTTCCACCAACTTCAAAATAATTTTCTGTTGATATGCTTTTTGGCACATTGTTGATTAAAAAAATTGGTTGTTCTATTGTCATATTCATTATTGTTTAAAGAAATTGCAATTATAAGCTCTTTTTGGAACCGAAAAAAAGATAAGACGTAACACTAAGTTTCCGTGACAAGGACTTTAAGTACTGGCACGCAAAAACAATTACCTAAACTTTTTTCTTGATATTGATCAAATTCTAATTCCAAATTCGTGACTAGGACTTAATGCTGATGTGAGGAACTTCTCATTCTGATATTGGTTTTTGGAGCAATTATTTACTCGGAAAATAATGGTCAGATTACAAAAATTAAAAAGTTTCTGTAAATTGAATTTATTATACTTTCAACTATATTGTGTGTCTCTAACTACCTCCTTGCCATCTAAAATTTTTAGAGTGAATGTTTTGTATTAAAATTAAGGATTCTTTTCGTCAAACAGGAGTACTAGGTCCTTACTTCGCAGGTAATTCATGTGACCTTGAATTTTTGTCTCTGTGCAATATTAAATATCAACAAAACAATATCACGTAGAGCAAGATTTCGGTCCCGTTAAAAGTTTTCGTGAGAATTGGTCTACACTGCAATATTTAAAAGAAATACTTACGATATCTAAATAAATGTTTAGCATGATTGTTTGCAAATTTATGATTTAAGCAATTACTGTCATATTATTAGGTAAGTAAATTACTAAAACAACCCAATTGTTAGTTCTGCATTAATACATCAAAATTAGGTTGACATACAAAAGCAGAGACTTTTAAAACACGTAAACTGGATTTAATTTCTCCATTAAGAATTCAATTATGAAATTGCATAATTAATAGGAGTTATAGCAGTTATTATTTAGTTTTTACATTAAAGTTAAACTAGTGACAAAATAATTTTACCTTTTAATCACTTTTGCAGAATACGTGTAATTAACATTTTATTAGAAATCACAAATTTTGAAATTTGTTTACACATCACATTCACATTTCAAAACTATTTTGTCTTTTAATCATTAGTTGCGACTTTATGCAAATTAAACTAATATACGACAAAACTAAGAAAATTACAAAACATGATACTAATAAAAGGTAAGAAATTGGAAAAAATCGTAACAGAAAACCGTGACCGCAGTACTATTGAGTCGATTGCTAAAAGAGTATTGCAAAACCATTACAAAAGTTTCGATTAAAACT
Organism: Rhagonycha lutea; assembly: GCA_958510855.1. Taxonomy (NCBI): domain Eukaryota; kingdom Metazoa; phylum Arthropoda; class Insecta; order Coleoptera; family Cantharidae; genus Rhagonycha; species Rhagonycha lutea. The sequence goes on along the minus strand of OY294040.1, from coordinate 10,368,225 downwards.
GTGTATTTAATTAAAAAAAAGGTTTAATGTAACCTCGTACTAAATTAATAAAACAGTAGCCGGTCCACCGTACTATAAGCGATTGAAATAACTATTATTTTTTTGTTCAGGTTTACCTCTCATAACTCCCCCATAATTGTGGATTTTAACGTCACAGTTTGAAAAATCGTGATTAACTCGTACACAGAGGAAAACATCACCGAGCACCACAATCACTAAAACGCACTGATGGATACACTAGCGGACATAGACAGGACAGCGACATTATTGACCAGGTTGCTCCCCTTGAAGTTGCCCAGGTGTATCTTGTTTGGTGGGGTCCGAATAGAATATTATATCATGTTTACTTTCACTATCAAACAGTACTAATAAAAATTCTACCCACAAACTTATTAATAAATTTATCTCGGCAGTATAATTAAGTTATACTCATCACTTTCAAGTCAACCATAACATTACTATTTTTCTTTAGGCATTAGCTCTGCAAGAAAATTTATTTGTTCAAGTACATGAAATTTTATTGTTATTAATTAAAAAATTTATCACTTATACATGCTTCAAATATCTCTATTAAAAAACATATGGATAGTGCAAACTACAGAAATATCAGTCTCTAATGACTACCAATTTTCGATAAGAACCAGCCAGTAAATTCTGATTACGCATCGTAGTACTACGTACAGTGAATGGGGAATAACTTGAATACTACAAACTAAAATCAATATCTGACATTGCCACACTTCTCGTATCAGAAATACGCAGTACAATTTTATTCCTAAATTCAAAAAGAAGTAATGCAAATTTTTGAAACCAAAAATAACACCATCGTGCTAAACTTAATTAACTAATATATCAAAAATATAGGATGGTCGGAAACAGACATAATTTTCATTAGAAATAAAGAAAATCAAACCCCCTAAAAAATTAAAATTATATATTTGTTGCAAAATTCACTTTTCAAATTGTCATTCGGACTACCATTTAATTTTGACGCCTTTATTGGAAGGTTATACTTTACAAAATTATAGATAATTACGAGGTTGTATTTAATCGTAGTCTTCAATGCATTTACAAATCCATTTAAATTTTTTCGTTAATGTTACATAACAACAATGCATTACAGAATTCTCGTGATAACATGTAATGTTATTAAAAGGTTGTTATTTTATTATCTCGAGTATAATTTACCAAGACCGTTCAAACTTGAAATTAGTTGGTTTAATCATTTATAATGATTTAATTATTTCAACATGATTTTTTATCGTTTTTGATTCTGTTCATAGAAGCCGAGTAAAGAAATCCTGCGAAGTCTTTTTAACCCTAAATTTCCTGATTATAATAGACAACAAGAAATATTGTCTGAAAAATGATTAAATTAATTTTAAATATCAAAACTATTAGTTTAATAAATTTAATTATTTAATCCCGATTCCCGAGGGTAAAATTTATTTTCCGAGTGATAAATATGGATAGTGATAAATAATAGATACTATATTTTGCACTTCAGATTCAAGTAATAAATTAAAAAAAAATTGGATGTCGACATCCATAAGACTTTATCATAATTATTGGAATTTTTTGGTACTATAACCAACGTGTATAATATTTTACTTAAAAAAAAGCTTTACTTTGAATTTGTTGAAAACACCTTTAATATCTCTTTGACCAACAACCACAAATTCAGTTATCATCATTTTAAAATTATATTACTGAACAAAATTCACCCTATTTGTAACTTATACCGTTTTACCCGCCGGACTCCCAGTCCCAATCGATAAAGTCCTTAAGATAAATAATAAAATATAGCCAGTGCTGGATTAGCCATATTGAAGAAGTAGCAAATGCTACGGGTCCCACGCCTAACAGAAAAATTGTGTTTTATCTAGCAGAGGATCCCTCTTGAGGGGTTGCAAAAAATAGGAGGGCTTCTTGATAACATTTACTGCGGGACAACGCTGGCTTAATTTGGCACTATAAATAGAGTTTTGAAAATCTTGAAACGAAAACTACCCTCTGAGCAGCAACCTCTAATGAGAAGGTTGACCCAAATAGAGACCAGAGTCCGTCACAATCCGGAGATGACCTCTCCAGTTTGTTTAGCCACAATGTTAATAGGACAGCTTTCGATTTATGCAAAGGCCAGGTCGTGCATTCTATTAAAAAATGGTAGCTTGGGAAACTCAAAAAAATGCAAATATAGTAAAAATGAGGTGCTTTAATTGACAACATAATTTGAGAGATGATGCTATTACAATTTCAATAATTGAAATTTATGGACTGTGAAAATAGTAATGAAAAATCACAATCAAAAAGTGCACTCACTTCAACAAAAGTACCCAATATAAAACTTCTACGTAAATACAGCACTTAATGGTGACAGGTGCTCACTTCCAATTGCTGTTCAACGTGTGGGTTAAAAGATGAAAATCTGGAACATTTGTTAATTTTACATAGGAGCACTTGATCGACTTCGCGACACAAAACACAGCTTGTAGATCTGCTGTTGAAACTGGTACATGAGATTGGATCATTCAGAAAACAAAGGAATTCCCCAATCGTCATCTAAAACAACAACAAGGGAATCGGGGAATCGAAAATTGTCTCACAACTTGCTCACCAAAACTGCGTAGTAGATCGCCACATAAAGATCCACCCAATTACTGCCAGATGTTCACAGTAACGCCAAAAATAGCAGCCAGAGCCGGAACAAAGTGTTAAAAATGAACTGGGACGAGACCAAAAGTCGTTGAATCAAAAATATGTTAAACCTAAACCAAATCGGCTCTCAGAAATCGTTGTAACAAAACAATAATTACGGTCGCTCTACTATTTAGTGGTCGGGTAACTGGTATTACTATGCGAAAACGTTTAAGCCATCAATAATCTTCCCGCAAAATGCATTGCATTCAAAGATTGCATTTAAACATTGATGCAAGATCGCATCCAGGAATATTGTAAAATACAAATCAAAGAGGAACTAAATAACAAATGCAAATGTTTGTTACGCTCTTGTATTTCGAACCACACTGTATTAAGTCCACCTCATACTGTTTTGGATCGGAAATATCTAAGTCATAGGCTAGCAATATTTTGTTGTAAGAGGGCCAAATATTTTACGTGGGGATTAGTGCGTTGCGCACTTTTTGGCAAATCCATTAAAAAGAGTTTTCTTCTGATTGAAACAATATGGAGCAATATCGCCTTAGTTGCCATATGTCATAACACACTCATATTTCCCAAGGGAAATATGGAACGTCATATCATATTGTCCCAAGGGAAATATGAAACGTCATATGTCACTATAAAAATGTTTTAATTTTTAATTAAAGCAACAAAATAATCTATGATTTACAAAACCTCTGATTTTTTAGAAACATATCCTTCATTTTTATTCTTTACAAATGCTTCCACTGCATCGAACATTTTAACATCAGTTTTTTCCTTTAAATGTAACATTGACCTTAGCATCGATAATTTTGGCCACAACGTTTTTGGTGAATATTTCTGCGACCACGGATAGAATACATTAGTCATACGTCGAAAAAAAAAAAAAGAATCAGAACAACATACCAAATCTTCAAAAAACGTTAGCAAAATATTTTCTTCGACAAATTTTTTCTTCTCCACTCCTGACAGTCTTTATAAGCTTTAGTGTAAGCAGCTTTAGATTTCGCCGAAACCAAATATTCATGGGCTTCTGCTGCCTGAGTTAGCACGTAATTTGACATTTCATAAATTTTATTTAGACAAAACGCGAAAGTCAAACCAGCCAACCATGCTTTTTACAAACACGACCCTTAGCAACGCTGCCAATCCAATTAATTCAAAAATTTACAATCTAATATTTATCCATTTTCAGAACATGATTGTTTCAAGCTTTGCCCTCGTGATGTAACAAGCCAACCTCGGGAAATATACTATTCATATTGCCCTAGTTGTAATAATAGCTATTATTTAAAAAAAAAAGGTCATTCGTTTTATATTTTATAGGTTGTACCGAAAGTCTCGCGGTTGCCGACAGGTGATCTAAGTATTATGTACTTAGTTGATTTCCCTTCCGCTACAAACAACGTAGAAAAACAAAAGCACACACAAAGTTAAATAAAAAACTTTTTTTTTATACTATAATAAAAACAAAACAAAATTCCTTTCTCGCTCTGCGGTTTCGAAAATAACTACCAAGCGGCTAATTTTTCATTAAAAATGCTCATACTTGAAATTCTATACAGCAGATCTGTAACGAAGGTAGAAAGGTGGTAAGCGGTTTAATTTGCACTACTTCCCCCCGTTCAAACCAAAGATTTTTTAAACGGAAAATCGGGTTAAATATTTATTTACACAATTAAATCAAAGATAATTTTACATTTTTTATGCAACGACGAACAAATAATGAGGCAGAAATAATCTATTGTAAGAACTAATCTTCGATCTTCTGCTTTCCAAACCTATCGACGCGGGGATATTGTAAATTAAATATTATTTTTTGTTATATGGAACTAAATAATGGTGGTCTTATAATCTTTTTGCCCACTCTGCCAAAAATAATTGCCCAACAATGAATTACTATTATTTCATTTTTCCAGTCCCGATTTTCCGATTGTTTACATAAAAAAATTATTCTTCCGGGAAAGCGTTTGCTAGGAACATCCCAAGCGGCACACTGGCGTCATAATGTCGTCAGTTATTGGGCTTGTAGTGACATCGAAGACGTCGAAAATTACATACTAAATGACGTCATTTTGACGTCAAAGCAACGTCTCTTAATGACGACAACTTTTCGTCTTGAAAATCACGTCATAATGTACGTCAGTTATTCGGTCCATGGCGTCGCCGACGAATAATGACCAACGAATGACGTCATTATAACGACAGTGTGCCGCTTGGGTAGACACATAGACTACATAAAACTTAATTTTATCTCATTTTTGCATAGTTTCTTCTATTTTCTAGGGTAGCTAACCCCCTAGCTAATTTTGCGCCGTAAATATGGGCACCCGTGGCCTGCACACCTTCGCCACGCCCTAGTTACGGATATGTTTTACAGCGAGAAATGCTTTACAGCGAGAAATACTTTAGCTTTTACAGAACAATTATTTCAAGTCTTCACGAATCACTGTCATTGTTGACATTGACATGTACGAGGGGGAGAAAAGAAAGAAAAAGGATGCTTCTACCTAATATTTTATTCTGACTACTAATAATTGTATGTATTTTAATATAACGAATGACATACATTTTAATTGGTTCTGAGGAAGAGGAAATAATATACTTTGAAAATTAAACCTATGTACGATATATCAAAATTAGAGTTTATTTTATTGTCCACCACACCTGAAATATAATAAGTTTATAATTAATATAATAATATTGTAATATTGTAGAAAATAGAGGCAGTCTCTAAATACCCTAAATACCCGGTTCGAATCCGAGTAAAGTAAGAACTTTATTCTGGCCGTCTCTCCCTCGGCAGGCAATGGCAAACCACCGGGGTTTAACCTGCCATGAGAAACCTTGTCTTAGGGTAAAAAAAGGACCTAGTACGAAACATATAAAGTACATAAATCGTCCCCAAATTAAAAGGTTCACCAAACCCTCTTAAGGTAAAAGGACCCAGAAGGAAGGATTGTAAAAAATGATGCTACACCGACGATAGGCTACCACCAACTTGCCAGCTGCTTAAAGTTTTGTACTATGATGCCGATTGGTTTAAATTTAATGCATCGAAGAAAATACATCAATTCATTAAAATTTTTAATTGCACCTGTTTTAGTTTCTAATGTGAAGAAATATAATGTTGTACAATAATAATAAGAAACATGATGTGGCCCCGTAGACAATTACTTGTTTGAACCGTGGCAGTCAACGTGAAAATTACGTATTCCATGAAAAATTCAAAGGAAATACAATAAATTATGAGTCACATAAGCAATGTGCACCGCACCGTGTGATAAATTTTGGTTACAGAGTCCATCTGATTTTGCTATGTCTGTGTATACCAAGTGGTATTATTTTGTAACCAGTGACGAAATAGTTTACTTCATATCGCTATCACTAGTGATGAAAAATAAAACATTTCATAATCCGGATTAATTATGAAAAGTGACATTACACATATCAGACATACTTTTTTGTTTTATCTCAATGGTCGCCGAACGCCCACGTAAATATAAAAGTAAAAGTGAACCGAATAGATAGTAAAACTACAGTAGTAATTTATTGCAAAACTATTAAAAAGGTAATCACATACCTTCAGAAGGTAGCACAAAAATGTATTGAAACAAGGGGTAGTATTTCGAGTATTTTCTATGGTCATTTATAAATTCTATTTATTAACGAATTGTTGTATGAAATAGTAATAGTAATATAAAACGTCTGACAGAACCAATCATGTTGAAGTATACTACGATAGAAGAAGATAAAAGCAAATGACAAGACAATTTAGTAATTCCTATGTGGATGGGCCTTTACTCTTTTATTTTTATAAATTGTAGGAAGTGAATGGTAATAATAAATAATCTATTATGTTCAAAACGGCATTCTCTTTCAAACAATTTTATAAATTATAATATTACATGGGGTGTCATTTGGAGCGAATTATTATTCTTTATTCAATAATCACATAATATTAGAGATATAAATATTATAAATACGGAAGTTAAATTTTAATATAATAATAAATGTTGTAATTATATACAGAATAATATTATAATGTGAAGGTCAGATAATTTAGTTCTATCTAAATAATTAATGTTATTGCATTCATCATTTTTTCTAATATTGCAAATTACTTGCTGCGCGATCGTGCATGGATCTTGAAATTAAAATTTGATAGGTATCTAAAATACAGTAGACGACAATTTGGAACAACAGCCCACCCGTAACTAAGTGATTTCGGATGTACTAGAAATTATTTCAGCAATAATTGTTATAACAATAATATCGGGTACCATTCATTTATGATCAATAAATTCCTATTTTATTTAGAAAAATTATAGGACCGCACTTAAAACTTTTTTGGAACTTCTTGACAAAATATAATTGAAAAGATTATCTTTATTTTTCCAATGTTTTTTCTCGTTCTGCTGTAGCTTGGTATACCCAGGTGATTGGGCATTTTTGCAATTTTGATAGCCAGATATAATAATTGACAATATCATCTCATCAAAACTTTAAACAGCCTTGCATTCTGTATTGTTTTAGTTATGGTTCGTTGAAGCGTACAGATACCATATAGGTAATTACATAAAATTACAAAAAAAAAAAAAAATAAATTTAGCACGGTTGCAAAAAATCTTTAAAAAGTCTTGGTAGAAAATTATTTGAAGTTATTTTCAAATGAAAAGTAACAAAATTACAACATTTTTAATTGGAGTCTCTCAACACGACCTTGACGTATCGTGCATCTACCTCACTGACATACATTTTTAGTAATGACCACAAGAATATCTTGCAGTTTCGATTTTAATATAAACAAAATCGGTTTATTAACGGTGTATTTTTTCAACTTTGATATTCTGAAGTAAAGAAAAATCTGGTATTGGATTTTAAAGGTTGTGATATTTAAATACTTAAAATTGACACTGCATAAAATTTTCAAAATAATTATATTATTAGATATTGCAAAAATTATTTTGAAATTTATTGTGAATATTATCACTAAGTTAAATCTATAATGAAATTTAATAATTTATTGTTATTAAGAAGTATTTGAACATGAATAGATGAAATGTTGCCAATTATGTTGTATTGATCAATAGCTTCTTCAATTTATTAAAGGAAGTTTTTCATCATTAAATTTTAACAGTTTTCATTTTATAGAAAGTACAATTTTGTCCCTTATTTTAGTGCTGAAAATACACCTTTGCTCCTATAGCAAACATGACGATTACTTTCTACAATAATAATCAAACATTTCCTTATTGCTGACTACATTTAGTAGATATTTTGAACTTTAATAATTTGCTGCTTCGCGTGATTTCACGCGCAATAGTGAATTAATGTGCGAATGTTTAGCAATATTTAAAAAAAAGCGGGAGGTAGTGGAAAATGGCCTAAAACCTAAGGCCTAACGTATAGGAAGTTATAAATCATTAATTTATTATTATTATTAATATTTTTTTTTACATTAAATTACATTCGTGAATTCCAGAGTTACACAAATTCTTAAAATATAAGAATTAAATTGTTATATTATGGGTGTATCTTTTCACATTATAATAATTATTGAAGTGCCCACTATTCGAAATAATACCAACGTTATTTCAAAACTACTTGGCCAATTTTGGTTTCAACCTAAACAAGAGTTAGGTTGTGATGAAACCCAAATTTTGAAATGTATAATTTTTTTGTATCACCGATTTAAATAAAATTGAGAAATATTTCATATTTCGGCATACATGTACCCTAAATTTTTATGTCACCACTATTATAATCCCAGCATTTTGATTTGAATGATTTATAATGTAAGCTATAGCTACTGCCCTTTGGATTAGGAAACAACGCCATGTACCAACCATCTTTTTCTTTCTAACTTTTCAAGACAATAATAACAATTTTTTTTTGACGAGCGCATTCTAAAATTGGAAACAATTTCTTTTTAACACCTTGTATATTGAAATATCAATTAAATTATTGAATTACTGTTAATATCTAGGGTAATATGTGGGTTAATCAATACCAATATCATTGCAATTATTATAATAATTAATAACTATAAGCTTGATATTTGAATTGCAGAATTTATAATCCAATTAAGATTTCTTCAAACCAATTTAATTCCTTCTGGAATTATTTTTATTTATTAGTTCTTAATTACTTATTATTGCATATTTAAATATGACTAAAATTGATCAACAACCATTATTATTCTAAATAAATAATTCGGTTATGAAAAAAAAAAGATTCCTTTTTTGTTCAATTTTTTATTATGTTGTCCCTATTGCAGCTTTTGTACTCGATACTACTTTCTTTCTGTAAAATTTGACAATTTGAAAGTCGCTCACTTTTGACAATTCTTTTTCTTTACAAACTTACCATTTGATATATTAAAAAGTTAATATTATAATGGTCAGCCAAGACCCACCTCAGGGTTGTAGCGCTGCACGAAAGGGAGATAGACTTTAAAAAGTAGATAAATTATAAAATACCGATAGGGCGTGGTTGAAAAGCATTTGTTTGGTTGAAGTGTTTGTTACACTCTAAATTGTCGTAACGATCACGTGCCCATGAACAGATAAAGTTGCCTCCGAGCTAGCCTTTATACAGAGGAGATAGGGGGGGGTTATTTTTGATGTTACCGGAACTTTATTTGGTGATCGTTGGTTCTTACGACAGGGCTTATTAATTGTCACGATAGGGGTTGATTTGACCAAAGGCGCCACTCTATTAACTACAAAACGCAGATGGTAGTAAAGACTTAAGAAAATATGCCAACAGAGAACTCATAAATTCCAAATCTCAACGCGTAACTTACTTTTACCATGCCTTAAATCGTTCGTACCTGCAACGAGCCTTTACAACTTAGGAGAGTCCCACCTAAAATATAAAACAACCACAACGTCGCAACCATAAGTTGCCAATAAAATGCAAACATAAAATATTATCAAATATAATGGTTAAAATAGTACACAAATATGGACAAAAATAGTCACAAGTTGGAGCAGGAATGCTCAAGTTTGTCTTAGTTGTAAATATAAAAAAAAATGAGAATTGAACTTATATTAAATTTATTGATTAAAATTAAATTATATTTAATGAACAAAATATGATACCAATTTTGATTAAATGAATTCGAATGCACATTGATTACAAAGTTTAACATAAACGATAAGTTTGGAACCACACTCAAAATTATAGTAAATTATGATGACCGTTTACACACTTCTCTAGACACTAACTTGTGATCGATGGTTAAAACATAAATCGACTTACTTTTCAAAGATGTACCTTATTTCTTATCGGGGCTGCTCTCTCTCTCTAGGTCAAGTTGTGGTGACGAAAGATTCGGCAAGTAAAATGGTCCTAATCCAATTCGATTGGGGTGGATGATTTAGGAAATCGATGAACTCCGTCGAAAAGGATTATAACTGAATTTTTAATGTCCAAAACTGATGATTATTATAATTTTGTAGGTAATATGTCCGAAAAGGTGAGTCGACACGGTACTAACAACTTTGATGGTAAACTGTTCCATTAACAAATAAACTTGACATAACATTTTGGGTGGTTGAACCGTAAAATACGAAATGTCCCGAAATATTATTGCTTCATTTTAATTTGATAACTGAACTTTCAAAAACATAACTAAAACTTTATCCGAAAACTACATAATGAATTGAACTTTACATGTTGTTGGTTTCATTTTCATGTCAACTTAAGATGTTGAACGTGACATGATGACTTGAGTGCTACATGACGACTAAAGGTAAAAATCGCTCCAATCTTACTCGTTAACTAAATTGAAGTGGGAGACCGACGCTTAGAAAAACGGATGTGACGTAATAACATTCCTTCTAGAATGTTCTAGAGACTTCTAGATTATGCAAAACAGGAAATAACACCTACACAAAACTGAAGGAGTTCGCCAGACGGACGCTGTAATATGATATTATACTGCTGATAAGATGCAAGTTATATAAGTTTCAATACCTGCATGATTATTTCATGATATAAAAATATTTCTTGACGTTAATAAAATAAATGTTTTATACTGAATAAATGAAATGAAATAAAATTTAAAAATTCACGTCACATGTTTTTTATTTCTAAAATTGATGACAAAAATAAAGTAGGAAGAGCTTTATCTCGAAGACGGAATTAATAATCAAATTGTCTATCCATAATATTAAAATCAAAAGTATCTTTAAACCTATAATGAAAGTGAAAAATTCAGTTAATTTGTAATAATAAAAAGGGATTCCAAACCATCAAATTTAAGCAGCTGAATCAAGGTTTTGCTTAAATTATTCAACTTGACAACCCTCCCAAACCTTGATTTACGCCCAGTTCTCAATAGGAGAACTGACTGCTTTCTGTGCAAGCAGTCAACTAATGCACACCTGTGTGAACGCCTATCTGCAATATTCTTTACAAAAGTGACGAAAAGGAGCAGAAAAAATTAAATCTGTGTATAAGTTCTATAAATGATATAAATGAAGTTGGAGAGCTTGGATAGTTACAGCAGTAAATGTGCTTTGTAGAATTGTTCAGTGAAGCTTCCGATAAAATCTGCATATCTAAATATTTTCAACCACCTGATTTTGAAAGCCTTTTGCTATAAACAAGCCTTACAGACACTTTCATACTTAGTTATAATATGATTACATATATAATAATTTAATAATTAACAACTTCTATACAGCGATTCTCAACCTGGGGGTCGCGGATCTATTTTAGGGGGTCGCAGAAAATTTAGCGATTTCTTTCCGAAATCAGTTTTGAATTTGAATTGGAAATTAGTAACCTGAATTTCCATTTGTGATAATAAATTAATTGATATATTTTAATAATGTACAGAAAATTTGCCCATTCCACATTGCTCCTTTTGTCTGAAAACGTTCAATAATAGATTGAACAGAAAGTTGCTACTTTATTTAAAAATACTTAATTTTGATATAGGTAGGGGACACCGGGGTTAGTTGACTAACTTTTTACGTATATATTTTTATTACATTTACCGACAACATTTTCTTGATTTTAGATATGTGAGTAGGTCGTATATGTCTTTCCCAATTTAATTTTAAATATTAGATTGCTTCTATTTTGCCCAGATAAAATTATTTTCCCCATTTAGAATAATAGGTAGAGTTAGTCAACTAGCCCCGAGAACGGGGTTAGTTGACTAATGTACTTGGGTTAATAAACTTTTCAATTCCGTGTCGATATTTAAGTGTCTAACGGATGAAATAAATAATATTAACCCTTAAAAGTTACCGTGGGGTCTGAAAGACCCCAAGCGCCATATAAGTTAACCCATTAGTGTACAACGTACACTAATTCCATTGAATTCCATTCCATTAGCGAATTGGCGCTAATTTGTTAGTCGTCTGTTTAAACAGACTTTGTGCACGAATGGGTTAATGTAAATAAAAATTATCAGTGACGTTCCAGGGTTAACATAATAGAGTTAACTAACCCCGTCACTACTTAGTCAACAAACCCCGTTCGCTATTTTAAAATTTTACTGCCCACATGTCAAAATGCTACATACACCGGTAGTCATAATATGTCTTAATGCATGGTCAACATTGCATATTTCCACAAAATATAAGTGAAAATACAACAAAAATTACAAATACGAGAATAATTAATAAATAATGAGAATAAAAATATTTACTTAGCGTCGATGTTTTTAGATTTCTAAGTCTTAAGAACGCAACTTGCACTATTTTATCACCATAACTCATAATAATGGTAGGTATGACATGCAGATACATGAATATCGTACTCTGAGCGCCATCGAGTGTATTATTTAGAAATTTTGGGCAATTAGTCAACTAACCCCTATAGTCAACTAACCCCGGTGTCCCCTACATTTTAATTTTTTAAAAATTCTTTTAATTTTTTAATGTTACACATTCGCATAAAACTATATTTATGTATCTGCCAAACTGGTAAATTTTCTAACTTTTCTTAAACCGCGTTGACTTTGAAATTTCAAAAATTTTCGCCTGCGGCGCTTCAAAACGATCTGCTCGCGCACCCATGATACTAAAATTTGCCCGACCATACAAACCGTTTGCCCTACTTACATTTTCGGTCTGGCTACGGACCTGTGATAAATACAAGTTGAGTATTTGTGTTTTTTTAGATATTTATCTTTTCTATAAATAATATCCTCCTTAACCCTTCTGCAGGGTGTGGTGAGCCTTTTAACAAAGGCTTTTCATGGCAGATTACACCCCGGTGGTTTGCCATTGCCTGCCGAGGGGAGACGGCCACAATATGATTTTTACTTCGCCCGGAGTCGAACCGGGTTCTCTGTGTTAGCAGTCTATGCTATGCAGTCTATGCGTTTAATCGCTATGCTAACGACCGTCTCATAAATATTATAAATAATATAGATTTCTATAAATAATATAGCTAAATATCTTTTAAATATTTTAAACAAAGTAATTTATGGCTCTTTTTGATTACTGACATTGTTGGGGTCGCGGAAAATAAGCAAGACAATTTGGAGGTCGTGTCGTTAAAAGGTTGAGAACCGCTGTTCTAATACACTAACCGCCGCGCCGTATTCATAAAAATAAAACAATATTTAAGAGAGGCTTGTAAACCCTTGTTAACCATAACCTAGCTTTTTTGCTAGTAAAAGCATAGGGAAAAAAGCTAGGTTATGGTTAAGAAGGGTTTACAAGCCTCTCTTAAATATTGATTTATTTTTATGAATACGGCGGTTATAATTTGCAAAGAATTGCTGTTTCTAAAGTAAAGTCATAACATTTTTGCAATCAACAAGGTGATAAAGAAATCAAGTTTTCATTTTTGAAAATGGGTATTTGAAAGTAATAGAAATGTATTCACTCACTCAAACAAGATCGTATTATTTGAATAATTCCTAGGGTCGTACGCTCGTACCTACTTTGTTTATGAATAATAATAAATAATCAATTGTACTTCATTTTCGCTAAATTAAATTTGAAGTGCATATATCAAGTCAAAGTTTTACTAAATTGTAGATATTACAAAATAATATTTAAAATTCATTCAATAATCGTTTAATTTTATGAATTAAGTAATTTGTTTATTTATACAATTATTGCTTATGTAAAGATAATTTAGGTTGGTAAGTATTAAAAATACATTATGTAATCCGTAAAACACAAATTATATTCTATTTACGCGTATTGTACTTACTGGTAGGGGACAGGTTTGCAGGTTGCCACCTACTGCAGGTTGCCACCTACCTTGGATTTTGGTGTTGGACCAATGTCATAAACTAAATTTTGACTGAAATCGAAACCTAAGAAGATGTGATCACTTTTAAACTAGTTCTGGAGCGGACAGAGCCACTAAGACAGTGTGTGTTGACAAAAGTTTGAAAAGTTGTATCGTGACAATTTAAAAATTAAAATTGTGTTTTTGTTCTGTGGTCATAAATTGAACATTTTAATCGAGAAATCAAGGTAAATATTTTTTCTGTATTGCTTTTACATTCAACTTACATTATCCTAACAAAATTTCATACATATCATGAAATAGCAATTTTTTTCAGATACAATTCTAAAATAGTGCTAGAATGCAGGTTGCCACCCTTTACGATTTGCAGGTTACTACCTATCGTGTTTCGCTTGTTTACACTCATATGCCCGTTTTTATGATTGTTTGATGTTTACAATTGTTATTGAGTCAAAAGTGAAGTGTTTTTATTGCATTAAATAATTAAATTTGCAAGATAATATGGAATCATGCAAATTAACATGAAAAATCAAATTTTGATTTTTTATGCCAATTTACACTAATTTTTTTATGTTTACGACCACTGAGTGTCAATAAAAACCCATAAATTTTATAAATCAGTTGGTTTTCTTTCCGTTTTTCTACATTTTCAGCAATTTCTCGATGGGTGGCAACTTGCAAGCCTAAATTTTAAGAGCTCGATTTTAGGTACTTTTGAAAAACTCCTGTATAACTTTTATTTTTTGAAAATTCAAATAATTTCTACGTCAGGATTGTGCCTTTTGAGTTCCTCTTTCCAACGAATATTATAATATCAACAATATGTTGATTTTGTGAAGAGCTATGAGCAAAAAAGCTAATGGGTGGCAACCTGCAAACCTCTCCCCTAATATAATTATTTTTATTCCTCGTTCGTAAATATAAACTATGTAGTATCCATATTTGGGTGCTTATAGCCACAATTTTAGTTGGAAGGGTTGTGGCTAATAATAATTATTGCGAAGTAAAGGTGGTGGGAGAACGTACCAATGCTGTTGTGTAAACAGACCGAACCAATTCTCGTTACTGCACATTAGCCACAATCCTTCCAACTCAGGCTGAGCGTACTCTACTTTTCAGCTGATATGGGGGCGTGAAGTTTAAAAGATCATGGAGATGTAGTAGGTATTTAAAAAATTGGTGCAATAGCAATTACCTAGGTATATACTTAAAAATTTCAAACGTTACCATGATTGTTTTAAAAATATTGTCTGTTTTAATTTAGAGCCTTTCACTAAAGACAAATAATTAATAGTTTTCTCGTGAGATAAATGTATTTTAATAGTAATTAAAACATGAGTTTTAGTAACATCGACTATATTAATTCTATTGTCTGAGTAATAATTGGGCAATGCCTAAATTTACTTTTTAATTATTGTACTGCCCAATTAATAAGAAAATAAAATTAATCACATACCGTAAGTAAATTAAATACCTTAGAGGTGTTGGAAATCTCCAAGTATCCATTATTGATTGTTCACAAGGAAAATTTTGAAATATCTATAAGAATAATTAAGTTTATAGGATCTCTCTCTATTTATAATAAAGTCATAATGACTACTCACCTCGGATAAATTTTCATTTACGTACCTGACATTTATGTCAAAACTTATGCCAGAATTTAAAATAATAGGTAAGTCACAATAACAAATTTGAATCATACTTATTCTAAATAAAAACTTTATTATTTTTTATAAACCAGATAACTATGTAAGTTCAATGGTTTTTGTAAATAATACAGTAACATTCAAATGTGAAGTTTAAAACTGCAGCAATAAATAATCAATCGATTTGAGTAATTTCTCATAATATAAAGAAATTAATAAATTACCATCTATATTCTTCATTTAAATTTGAATCAACAAAAACTATAGTTAGCAGTACCATCTCTTGGAATTTCCAACAATTCACAAATGTTGCCTCCTGTTCATGTTCTATAATTATTGGTATTGTTGTAATACAAAAATTATTACTTTTAATAATTCAATAAAATTATGGAACTTATATTTAGTTGTTAAGTTAATAAAATTGTAATGAGATCTACTTTCATAATTTTACAACTTAATGTATCGAAATACTTTGACTTTTGATTCAGAGAGGGAGCTAGTGGATACATCCTATCCAAGGCATCAAAAATTCAAATTTGGATGTTGTTATCTTGAGCTTGTTACAAAAGTAATATTTTTATAAATAAATTAATCACATTAATTATTAAAAATTAAATGTAGATATGATTAAAACAACACTAAAATAATCTATAGAAAATCAAAAATGAATTTTTTCCTAATTAATAATAATTGTTGATATCTCGTCGTTATTACATTTTAATAGGTTATGCAAGCTTTAAGTGCCTTAAAATTTTAATTAATTAGAATCTCGCATGAAATAATCAAACCCGATTAAAGTTTGTAGTTTAATATTCGCTACATGACGATAGCAATTAACGGTAATTGAAGACTTATTACAATTTTGTGGTACACATACGAAAATATGTAAGGTAATTTGCAATCATATTAACCTGTTATAATTAACATTCTGAAATTAATAGTAGATTTTGATTCGTAATTTTTTAAGGTTCTAATAAGTGATAACTATAATAATTACGTATATTAATTACGTACATCAGGCCTGACGTACATAGTTAAAATATTATTGAGAAACATGGGTTTCTGTAAACCATCATCACTAAAGCAAAGACAGATTGTTTCCCATATCTACCATGTAAAAATTTCATTTATTTTTTGAAAAATAATAAATTTATTTTTGAATAAAGTCCATAAAACTGAAATGTTTTCAAGTTCTTTGACCCTGGTCAATATGGCAAGTAAGGTAAAACTAAAATTATTTGACAAAATAGGTCACACTTCCCACATATCCAACATCAATTTGTGTTGTTGAGATTACAATCCAGTTAATTATGGGGTTTTGGGCACCTTAAGATTGTTGGGACTTTGCCAAAAATACTTGGATTAGGAATCCACTCAGACCTCAATATAAATATTAGATGAAGGGTCCACTGGAAGAACGATGAGACTCCATTTTTTTCAAAATCGATATTTTATCGGAATCTCTTAGCTTGTAACATAAGCTATGAACATACCAATCCTCACAGGAAACAAACAATGAAATTCCACTAAAAACTGCGGTTGAAAATAGGCAGCATAATGTAACGTTACGTGTTTTGAAGAGTTGTGAAACTTTAAACCTCGTTTTACTCGACTATTTAAAAATGTGACCCTCATCGTTATTCCAGTGGACCCTTCAGATGCATCCTATCTCAGACACTATAGCAAATTTATGAACCTAATTACAAGAGAGCAGAATACAACGCATTTTGTTATATTACGTACATATAATGTATATGGTGACCATAACTCTTTTAGGAAAAAAAAGGAACAAGTACAAAAATACTGACGCGCATGAGTTGATTAACGAGTAAAAAAGAGTACTATTCTAAAAAATTCAAATTATAAAATTATAAAGTCAAATTATAACCAAATTCACAACTGTACGTCACTGATGAGATCTAACAAGATCGAAACATGTCTGTCGTTGTTGTAGTTTGGTTATAATTGACTTATTTTCGAATTTTTTAGTACTATTATACTAAACAGAGTTCAGATGGTTACTATGCATATTATATTGTGTAAAGAAGTAAAGAATTTCTAAAAATATTTTCATCCGCTTCTGCATGTATGGTATAATAAAATGGTATAGAAATTGTTAATATTATTTTATCGTAGTCGTATAATTTTATTTTGATGTACTTTCTTTACAATAAAAGGAAAGTAAAAGGACAAAGAATTTAATAGAATTTTTAAGTTGACTGTTTAAATTAGAAGTCTAATAAATTGCTTTACTTTTTTCCATCACAACAGTTTCATCAAAAATAATCATAAATCATGATAGTTGATAGTTAGAAATATTGCGGCTCGACTTTTTAAAAATAGATGTATAACAAAACATTATTACAAATCGGCATACCTTTTAGAATGTTGAATTAACATCGTCACTTGAAAAGCACATAACATAACTTGGGATATTTTACAGCTTTCAGTTGACACTTTACTGACAATAGAGGAAAAGTAGCTTTACAATTTTGTGAATTTATATACAAAGTGAATGTTATTGTTCATTTGGGGTGTTGAAATGAAACACTTGTGCTTCCAATATTTGAGTTATTATTTACACCCAATTTGCTGAATTATTGTATTAGCTAGCCGAATGTGAAATTCTTTCAACATCTGTATCAAATATGTATTGTAATTTTTTTTTTATAATTAATATTTAAACATTTCAATTTTAACAAAACTTTAAAAAAAAACTTTGCTATTTATAAAACCCAAGGAATTGATTTGCATAATATGAAGGATTTGTTATAGGTAGCTACTTGAAAAATGTTTGCTTTATACAAATTTCCAGAAGTTTTTGCTATAAATAGCTATATTATTTTTTATAAAATCATTTTACCATACGAAATCGTATATCAAATGTTATAAATACTTACCATACATTTTGGTGCAAAACTGAGTCAACATCATGTCGAACTTATATTGAAAAGTTCAGTAGAAACAGAACTAAATTTTTTAATGAAAAAATAATAGAGTATGTTTTATTTCTGGTAAGTTTATTTATAAAGTAATGTAAAAAACATTAATAATAATAATAATAATTATTGTTCTGCTTTAATTGCTAAATTTTTACAAAAAAGTATTGATTTTGGCACTTTTGCATCGCATTCTAAAATTTTGTCTATAGACCTTTAGTTTTTGTAGCTATAACTAACCGATTTGGCATACTTAATACTAGCCCTTATTATTTTCACAAGAATCAGACTGAATTTTATGCAATTTTCCAATATAATGTTAACAGACGATATGGAAAATTTGCACTGATTAATAATGAATTTTTAGGTATGCGAATAGATTTTTTCTCGAGTGAAGATCAGGGCTTTATGGAAGCCACTATACAACTTGAAAATCTTGAGCATTAACTGATTTTGAAGTATGCTTGGGGTCATTGTCGTGTTGAAATATTACTTCATTTATTGGGTATTCGAATAGTCCACGCTGTGTTAATTTTGAATTGTTTTGGTCTTGTAAACAAGTAGGCGTATTAATATCGAAGTGATTAAGATTAACAGTTCATAAATACTATTATTTGTGTTTCTTACCAACATTAGCAGTTATCTAACTTAACTGGCTGTCTTCAGGATCATTACAAGACAACAAAACCAAAGTAATGAACAAATTTGAGAACAAATTTGCATCCAGTTTTGATTCGCTTCTTGCATATTTCCAGTTCGGGGTGATAATTTTGCTGATAAAGCTATTGATTTCTTTATAAAAATAAAAAATAATAAAAACAAATTCTTTATCTTATCAAGAAACATCGATTAATACGGCAATCAGCAAACAACGGACTTTTTCGTTCATCTAATTTAATTAGTTTTTATAAGGATATCATTGGAAGCAATACCAATGACTTCAAAATTTCAATCATTAATTAAAAATCACATTGATAAAATCACATGTAAAGTAGAGTTAAAATTTTACAATTACCTACCTGGAAAACTGGGTTAACCATCACATCAGTTTCGGGTTCGGTTTATACTAGTGGCGCGGAATCATAAAGGTTTATGTTTTATGATAAATGTACCAAAATTAAGAGTGATGAAAGTATCCCGTAAATTAAAGGTGATTTGGTATTTTGGTACTTGGGTCATGATTTATTCGATTAGATCTGTGATCCATGGTTCAATAAAACAATATTTAAAATTATCAGAGTTATGTACAGAAAATATCAATACAAAATTCAATTATCTGTTTGAATCAAGTAAAACTTAACAATAAAGTTTGTTCTTTGAATTATAATAACGATTTATTATTTATTCGTCTCATCGTAATTAGCCAAGAAGTCTACATCAATCCGGTTGAGCATAGTTTATTTTATTATAGAAAAGGGAAAGAATCCACAAATTGGACGGAACAAGTATTTTCCCGAATCACATTTTTAAATTTATTATCAACTCCATTTGTAGAGGACAATCAAGGGCTTTTCCATTCCTGTCGGAATATTGCCACTTCTATTGAAGTCTTTACAATTCATTTCACGAGGTGGATTAATCCTCTTTTGCTACTCTTTTTACTACAACTTTTCACCACATCGTATGAAATTCTGCGAAGTCCGTGACTTGAACCCAGAATTTCCGCTCCGTAACTCAACCATCGATCACATCACTCCACACCGTGGTCTTGTAGAGGACAATATATTGGGATATTAAAGTCTTTCGGCCCTAACACATCATACTTACTTTGTTGTTTGTCACTCTTAGACAACTTTTACTTAATTTCCCTTATTATTTTTATCTCCAACCTCAAATCGATCGACTTCTCCAATTTACAGAAACTTAACGAGAAACGAAACGACCAAGATCGTATCCTCCTGATCCAGTGTAAAAATAATTTCAATCTTGTGAATAACAACACGTGATTGAATAACGATCTTGAAATTTTAAATTTTAAATTAATAATTTATTTTAACACAAAATCTCCCCAAAATTTACAGTTCAATATAAACAAAAATTTCAAACAACACAGGAATAAAGAATATAATCTGGTATCGAAGGATCGGTTTGGTCCTTTTCCAAAATTATTTCGCACTTTCATAGATTTCACTACACCTCCTCACTTTTTTCCATATTATCATCACTTTCCAAAATTTAACTATGATTCGCCTTTCCTCTTTCCCCTTTTGTGTGAACAGAATATTTTTTATTCTCCTTTGCACTTGATTGGATTAACTTCACTCGACTTCTCACTACTTTCTTTATCGAAGGATGATCAAGACTTGTTTTTAACAAAAGTTCCCTTTGTAGAGCTCAAGATCAACTAACAACCTTTTCCTTAAAAGGATAATTCAAGACTCGGTTTCACAATCTTCATTTTTGAAGAATCATGAATTACTTTCTTTTGTTTGTTTACTTTAATTAATTTCTGTTCCAGCCAAACCGTTTCCTGGAAAATAATTATTTTAAACATATTTACATAATATTTTTTTACTTAATCAAATTATCCTTGACCAACATGGCCCATTTTTAAATTTCCTTCACGTCTTGTGATTCTTTATTACCTTGTAAACATGAATCATGGCAAAGAAATCATGCCCTCTGTGACGAACCCTTTCAAAAGGATCAATCATTCCATAAAGGTTTTACTTTTTGACTTTAGTTTTTAACAGTACTCAATCATGAAGCCCCCATGTGTTCGCCGCTTCTTCTTTTAATTTTGCAGGTTTAAGTGGTTTAAGTGGTTTACGGAGACGGTCGGAGCATAGTGGTCACACAAGTTGACTATGGACGCTAAATACCAGGTTCGAATCCGAGTAAAGTAAGAATACTTTATTCTGACCGTTCTCCCATCGGAAAGCAATGTCAACCTACCGAGAGTAATATGCCAAGAGCATCCTTAAATGTTAATGATCTAAAGGGTCCAAAAGTTGATCTGTGGACTATGGCGAAGCGTAATAACCACCCCACCAACATTTAAGGATCACGACGCTTCTGTCAAGAAGCATAACGACTGCATGATCATGAAGTGGTTTACGTTGACCTTCATTTTGATTATGGTCGCAGACCCCCAATTTGATCAATTTAACACCGCAAAACTTCTCTTGTCTTTTTTACCTAACATAATATTATTTAAAAAATTATTCCTATGTTGTGGAATAATAAAAATTTCGGTGTTCAAATTTTTACATTTTTTTATCAGTAAAGGGAATTTTGAATTTTCATTTATCAATAATATAACAATTTTCTTTGTTTCCTTTATTAAATAAACAGCAAAATTGTTAGAACAATAGTTCAACCTTCATTTTTCGTTCCAAGTGTGTATTGCTTCATTTACAGTTTTTGGCAGTGAATACTTGAGGGGTATAGTATCAAACCCGGCTATATCCATTTTTGTCAAAATTGAGTTAGATATGCCATTTTGTCAAGAATTTGGTTCTCTATGAGACCCAATAATCTATCCCTAAGAAAACGGGCTACATACAGTCAAATTTTATATTTAAAGTTTCAAATTCTGCAATATCCATCGACAGAAATGAATCAAAGACGACAATATCGATTAGAGCCAATCAGGTAACATTAAAATGTCATAATGGTATGTGACATTAGTTGATCTGTCATTTTAGTCACTTTAAATAAAAAAAATAAAAAAATTTATTTTTGAAAAAAAATTTTTTTTTTTATTTCTGAAGTCAAATTTATATTCAAATTATACCTATCTATGCATTCATTCATTCAAAATAAAGATTTTTATTGCTCAATTTGATTAATTTTGATAATTAAACACGGCACTATCCACTTTTCATTTTCAAACACGGCAATATCCAATATTTAATATTAAATATTTCGGAAACAGTAGTATTTTGTTTTAAAATTTTTATGGAATCTTATTTTGTTAGTTATTAATTATACAACACAAAATTTATATATGGGCCACTAGTATCCTTACAATTAGCTTAAAACAGTTTTTCGTCTATACTGAAAAATCGTAAAAATGGATATAGCCGGGTTTGATACTATACCCCTCACTTAGTTGTCATCAAAATCATTGATATCTTCTTCGTGCAAATTATCGATATCTTCTTTATTCCAATTATCATTAGATTTTTGTGTGCTGTTAATAAAAGTGTGGTGCTATAGATTATATGTACACAAAAGACTTTTTTGATAATTTTTTTGAAAAGTAAAAAAGTACTGCTAACTTAGATGTCTTGTTTGAAATTATATTAATTTAAATAAATTGAAATTTAGAACAACAAAAATTGTATCGAAAATTACGAGTAGTTTGGCTCAATATTTGTGCGACTGTAGGCTAGTAGGTATACTACCGCCAAAAAGGCACATTGATCAAGTATATTTTCCGCATTTCCTCTGATGTACCAGGATCAACATTGACACATGGTTAGGAGGTACACTAATAAAAATAAAATTTTTGAAACAAAACTATTAAATAGTAGTTTTGGATATTAATTTTAGGTATGCTAAAAAGTTTCGGGCATAATTAGACAATAAATGACATTAAAGTCGATTATCTCTAAAACTACTTATCTGATCGCATAATCATATATGTCATTGGAAAAATTACACTTTTAGCTAAAAACCAAAAGTAGAATCATTCGATTCGGCTCATGTAATTGTGAAAAATTGCTGATTAAAGATGGAGTAAATAAAGAAAAAATTCGCTACATTTTACAATTTTTCTTCGATCAAAGAGAAAGCGCTGCGCAGGCTTGTGAAAAAATTTGTCCTGTTTATGGTCCAGATACTCTATCGAAAACAAGAGCAAAACAATGGTTCGCGCGTTTTCGTTCTGGAAATTTCGATGTCAAAGATGCACCACGCTCTGATCGGCCAGTTATTGAAAAAGTTGAGGAAATGCTAGAAATTGTGGAACAAAACCGTCATGTAAGCACAGTAGAGATCACCAAGAGTCTAAACATCAATCGCTAAACAGTTGCAAACCATTTGAAAAAAGCTGAATTCAAAAAGAAGCTCGATATTTGGATGCCGCATGATTTGGCGCATAAGAATTTGCTCGACCGAGTTTCCATCTGCGAATCGTTGCTGAAACGTAATGAAATCGAACCATTTTTGAAGCGGATGGTTACTGGAGATGAAAAATTATGGAGTACATACGACAACGTTGTTCGCAAAAGATCGTGGTCGAAGCGAGGTGAAGCTCCCCAAACGGTGGCAAAGCCCGGACTCACCATTCGAAAGATGATGCTGTCTGTTTGGTGGGATTGGAAAGGTATCATCTATTATGAGCTGTTACCAACTGGTCAAACGATTGATTCTGCACGCTACTGTCAACAATGAACCAGATTAGAGCAAGCAATTCAAAAAAAGCGGCCAGAATTGATCAATAGGAAGGGTGTTGTGTTCCATCATGACAACGCCAGACCACACGTATCTTTGGTGACCCGAGAAAAACTGGAAGAGCTTGGCTGGGAAGTTTTGATGCATCTACCGTATAGCCCGCGGACCTTGCACCATCAGACTATCATTTGTTTCGGTCTCTCCAGAATTCCCTCAATGGTGTAACATTGGCTTCAAAAGAAGCCTGTGAAATTCACTTGGCTAAGTTTTTCACCGATAAACCAAAGAAGTTTTACAGTGATGGAATAATGGTTTTGCCCGAAAAGTGGCAAAAGGTTACCGAACAAAATGGAGCATATTTAGTTTAAATAAAGAATTTCAAAACATAAAAATTTGGTGTTTGAAAAACTATCTAATTAGGCCCGAAACTTTTTAGCATACTAATGCCTGTTTTCACCAACAATTTATTTAAGAATTTCCTAGTAAAGAATTACTTAGCTAGGATTCCGTAAATTTGATTGGTCAAATTTGACATATGAATTTTTTATGTCAATACTATGTCAAATTTCACCAATCACATTTATGGAATCCTAGCTAAGTAATTCTTTACTAGGAAATTCTTAAATAAATTGTTGGTGAAAACAGGCACTAATATCTTATCTTTTGTTTCAGAACTATAGTTTATTTTAAATTAAAGAACTTTTTTCGTTCATACATTACTTTTTTTAATTATATATTCTAATAATTGTTTTTAATAAATTCACACTAACTAAACCAGGTAATCGATAATCGTGAAAGCTTGATGTAGAATACGAATCAACAGAAATAATTGGATGCAATCTAGATTTGAACTAAGATCTTTTAATTTCTTGTTAAATTTCCTATCATTACATCAATCCCATACTCCGACTACCTGCTTCGATCATCAAAGCTAACTACACAAATATAATTTTTATATAACTGTATATCAACTATTCGGATGATATACGTACTCTGTATGATGTATTTATCAAGAAACATAGAGAATATTAAAAAAAAAGTATCAGAGTATGAAAAAAAATATAATTCTATGATAAAAATACATTACTTATTTCCAATACCCGAATAATAGATGCAATACCAATAGTACTGCTAATGGGTAGGTAAATAAATTACCCATAACATAAATAAATAATCATAATTATTAGTCTAACTACAGTAGGACAATGGCTCCTTAATCCACTCATACGCACCTCGCATTACAAAATTATACCCGACTATTATATACATATAAAAGCAAATACATAATTATACTAACTTGTGGAATGTTAACCTCTTCCTTTTCTTAAAGTCTGTTAATTAAAAATTTTTTTGTTTTCTATTTTTCTATAATTTGTGTTCATACAATACTTTTTTTATATATCATTGTCCATTACACCATGAGACTTTACCCCATTCCAGTAAATATTTTATTTGTAAGTGTAGTATCTTATTAATTGGGATTATTATTTTGAATTACATTTGCATTAAAATTATTTAAAAATCTTAATAATTTTTATCTGAATATTCAATTTGTCCAAAACTGTCCATTTTATAGGACCTTTCAAATCAGAACTATTTCAAAATACCTACATTTCTCTATGGCCCTCGTGTTACGGGTTATACTTTTTTTTAGTAAAGAAATATTAAAAATGATTATAACTGAACTAAAGTTTTCAGTTAGAAAAGTAATATGTAAGAAGCTTATAGAAACTAATTATCAAATTTATATATGTACGTCAATTATATTACAGACACATAATAGTTTCAATTTTGAAGAAGAATTTACGAACATCACATAGTTATGTATATTACACGTCACTTGTCAAGATTGGATGAACTGTGACGCAAAGAGCGAAGTTAACTCATGAATAAATTCAACTTGTTATAACATAAACAGTAGCAGTGGCAGTTCAAGTTTTGTACTACTATTTGGTTTTACCAATCTTATGCGTGAGTGGGTTAGCTATCAGTGGTGCTTTCAAATGCCGCTGGAAAAACTATAGGGGTCCAAACAGGTAGCATACTATGACAGTTCGCTGGAAAATGGTATAATCTCAGATAACATTTAAAAAGTTGTCTATGGGAGGTCGTGTTTTAATTACTTATCATTGCTTTTGATAGTTTTGAAAAAAAGTGACACAAAGCTTCTTGGCACTTACATTTTTTTAATTATGAAATTTCAACCTAAACCATCTTCTTAAAAAAGAACCTTAAAAAACATAAGTCCGAAAGTGTATATTCTATAAGTTCTATTGAAAATTTTTGTCGGCAAAGTGATAAAAGGTAAAGCCACTATTCTGAAAGCAAACTACATTCTTTCATCCAAGAAGTAACGCGTTTTACAAATCTAACTATTCAGTCGGCATGTATTGTATTTATGTATGTTCTATGGTCTGTGATGACCTGCTACTGTATTCAATTTTTTAAATAAAGATTTTACTTAGCATAAATATAAAAATATGTTTTTAAAATACAAGCAGAAGATTATCATTTGGGAAGCTCTTTCTTTTGAAAAATCATTTCCAATTAAAACAGTCTACTTAAGAGAAATAGACGCATCCTTAAAAAGGATAACTCGATTGTAAGTTGGTCTATTGTATGACGTTAAGGCAATTTTAAACGAAATGCTGATGACTGGCTAAATGTTGTTTCTCACCGTAAATCATTTGGCTTGTTGAATGCTTATTCAGAAGTTAGTCTAGGTAATTAAGGACATGCATTGATTAATTGATGTGCTTACACATTTTACACCTTAAATTTATAGTACGCGTCCATCTTATTTAGAGCTTCTCTTACTTAAACTAACAATTATTAATTAATTAATCATTATTGTAATATTTTAAAATGTTATTAAAAATAATAATTTATTGCTTTTAGGGCATATATTTTAACATTTTTTCTTATTTATACCTAGATATTACTAGTATAATTATTACTATAATTTATAATTATGCACAATATGACAGTTTGAACAACGTTTCACTCGACTTTATGGAAAGCTTTGTCAGGAAACTAAAAAAAATTTAATTAAAATGAGATAAAATACCAGCAATAAATTTCTCTATTTAAAAATATAACAAATTTATTTGATAAACTAGTACTAGTAGGTAATGTCCAAAATCCAAATGACGCACTTCCAAAAACATTTTCAGGTGTAGTGAAAATTCAAATATTCTTGTTCTCACTTAATTCCTTCTGTTAGCTAGATTATGTTGAACTTTCACATCACAGCAAGGAATCCGACGTGGCCAGGAACAGAACTACGGTTTTCCGCCTACCAATTGGTTACAAATCTAACAAGAAAACTCAAAAACTCAAAAAAGCAAAATTGTATTTACCAAGTTCATATTTGGATTTCAAACCAAATCAGGATATTTTTTTGCATGGACTCCCACGCGCCAAATAATTAGATGTAGGCCAAAGGAAAAAGTAAGTATGGGTAGACCTCAGATGTGATACAACATTGCATTTTTATATTAGAGATATTAAAATTAAAAATATTTTATTATTATCTATGTAGGTAGATTCGAGTATCTCATTTTTAATTTTTTATTCATTAAAAATTGTTTTTTTTTTACATTTTTGCATTAAGAGCGTAATTTTAATTTGAATTTGAACTTTGTTAATAAATATCTCATATTTCAATTTGAAATTCTGATAGCACGATTTTTCATTATTAAAAGCGTAATACATTTTTTCTATGCTGTAGGAGCCGTAAAAACAGAGTAGATAAAAAATCTTCTAATTTTCTATCTTATAAGCTGTAAAAATTTGAAAACAATTTTTTCAACAAATAAAAATAACTTAAGTTAATTTTAAAATTGTAATCCATTGTTAAAATTCAATCGTTAAAAACCAAAATTTGTTGGAGATTTTATAAAAAATATTATCAACAAAATTGGTATTGTATAAGGTGAATTGTACATCTGAGGATTACACAAAAGTAAAATTATTTCTTTGTGTATCGTGCCGACCTTAATAGGTAGCGGGAAATTAAAAAGAAGTGCAATGAAAAGAGTCACTAACTATAGAAACTAGCAGGTACCTACTATACGATATAACACCATACATGCACATATACGAAGCTAACAATATGAACAAAGGTAACAATGCAAAAAATTAAAGAATGTATGTTATACATACTTTACCTTGACTTAATATTTATTACGTATTTAAATTTTTTTCGATTTTCCGATAACTTGATACAAGCTCAAGTTTTACATATTAAAGTACTAATCCATTGGATAAATAATTTAAATGCTACCCGATTCTGTTGGTTAAATTGGAAATAAAAGTTTGAATTGTTCGTTAGCGATCTCAACGTGTTTAAAATGACATGCATTTTTATGAACAAGTTGATCTGATTGTATCGGAAATCATTTGCAAAATAATCACAAATAAAAATAATGCCAACCACAACATAAATTTTATTGTTATTGCTGGTATAAAGAAGAGGAGTTAAAGAAGAATTAAGAAAATTATTGAATTGGAATAATTACATTACGGCATAATTTGTACAAGTAAGGAAAAACGTAAAAACGTAAGGAAAATCAGCTTCTGTAAATTTAATTTTAAGGTAGTTTTTGTAGAACACAGGGGAACGTAAATTTAAAGTACACTAATAACACCCACATAATTAGTTTCAAATAAATAAGATAAAATTCAAGAAAGTGTTCTGTTGAATAAAAATTAATTAAAAAGCTGCATGTAAAAGCGAGGGCATTACAGTACGTGCATATGTATTGTCGTATTATTGTTGTCCAAACAAGGAAGGTGTAAAATAAAATAATTTAATATTAGCTTCAATTACAAAGGAGTAATTCTATATATTGATGCTGTAGTTTCAATTTTCTATCCAGGTTCTTCTTCAAATGTAGTGAGACCAAATGAACAGATTGCTTGGTATAAAATGGAGAGAATTTGTTCTGCAGAAACAGAAATAGCCATGATTGACACTTCCGGGGATGTTGAATTATGTAGAATTGTCAATTCAGGTTGTTGTTTTGGTTACTGGATCACCTATAATGAAGAAAATCAGTGTGCGAACTACGTTATTTTGAAATTAAATTCTTCTTCTTCTTTTCTTCTTTATCAGCCTTTTCCGCCTACTATTGGACATAAGCCTCTCCATATTATGGATGTTTTTTGGCCATAACTCACCAAGCTGACCAGACGGGTTGGTGAGTAGTCTGCAGATAGATTTTGGACAATAGTTGTTTTACATCCGGTAGCAGCTTGCTAAGCTAGCATTCAGATGTGCCTATAGCGCTTTTTTTTCTGTTAACTGTGGCAATTCGTCAACTCAGGGGGACCGCCGTCTTTATTCTGGTCTCTGGTCTCTGGTCCTCCAGGTTGGGGGTTCTTCGTCGGGCTGGCTCCCCGTCGTAGGTAAAAAAATGTAATGCTGTGAATGCCATTTGATATTAAAAGTTAATATTATAATGGTCAGCCAAGACCCATCTGGGTTGTAGCGCTACACGAATAGAATAAAAAATAGAATAAAGAAAACAACTAAAGTTTTTCATCGTTTCATTTATAATAAGAAACACAACCTCTTCAAGCTTTTCCTAAGATTCTTTTAGAGCATTCCAGGCTAATTTATGACGAAATGATGATGATTACATTTTCCAAGCTCCAACTTTACATGATTAAACATTTTTCATCATGTGATGAGAAATGACGATCCGATTGGCACGTATGGAGTTTGGAGAACTGTAATGTCCATTCATATAAGCTTGGAAGAATCTGTAACCTGATATGCACGCAATCTATAGTTTTCTTTTGTAAGTTGAAGTTTTTTAAATTTTTGTTTTAATATGAGTATTGAGAGATTTGTTGGACGAATTGGATGGTGAGTGCTTTTAAATATAGAGAGACGTGGGGTTCAAAAGGTGAGATGTAAAAATTAATTCTTATCAATAATTATTTTCCCCTTGGTAGATTTACCAATAGATTACCTGCCGTATTTTTTTCGTATCGATATTTCTTGGTTTAAGAAATATTTGGAGTGGAAAATCTTGAAAAAAAAACACCAGGTATAATAAATTATTACTATAAATTTCATCTAAATGCTGTTTGTGAAATTGATTTTCAGAATAGGAAAAACCTCGAAAAACCTAAATGTGGCTTTCCTATATAAATTGATTCTTGAATTCGTTAGTAGCGAATTTGACGTTTCCAAATATTTGCAACGTGTGGGAGACAACATGGATCTTCATGTTCTTTATTTTCGAGGATTGTCATTATCAGTAAATGAAACCTGAACATACTCTTGACAATAACTTTGTGTTTTATAGATATGTTATTCTAAAATTGATCGATTTGAACAGAAACTTGATCAACCTAACATTAATGAAGTATCTAGTAATTAGACATTTTTATTCCGACATTGATGTAGGAAGATTTAATAATTAGGCATACAATTTTTTTATAAAAATGTAACAACTACATAGAACTAAAAGCGGCGGTCGGTTCATTAAAGAAAGTGTCGCTCTTTCAAAACGATGATGGATGACACATGATTATCTGGATATCGCTATGAACATCGTACTTGTTTAGATACCATGGTGGTCTTTGTTATAAACTTGGCGGTTTATTATTTTTTAAAACTTGATGTGTGATAGTTTTTTTTCATTAAAATTGTTTTTAACTAAAGTGACATAGCTGAATGATTAATAGTAAATTTATTGGAAAAGTAAACATATATTGTTAAAATTTATTTAATAAAAAAAAGGACCGGATTTTTCATTTCCAATATGTCATAAATAGCAAGGATTAGAACTTGCATCGAGAGGTATCGTAGCAGTTGGTATCAGGTAAGTGTTCTCATATTATATTTAATTTTTAATTAGTTAAAGAAATATCGGCTGATAGGTTTCGAATGTAGGTATGGATTGAAAAATTTGAGGCTTCAGGCTTTTGCCTTGGTCGACTCCATTTATTTATAATAAAATCGTCGAAAAGTGTTCCAGGAGCAAGCAGCATGCACAAGTAATCCAACACACATTTGATCCACTATCATGATGTATCCGTCTACGCATAAGTTAACCAATTTTTGATTAAATTTGAGAAAAAGAATCGGAAATCCTACATTTTCTTACTACAAGCGTGTTAATTTTGTTCACCAAGGTTCCTTATTTCTAATTCTTTCACAGAGGAATATTATCATCCACTCCCAGGACTTCCTTGACCTTTGGAATTTATTTAGGTCGTTATATTTTTTTACTTTGGTGGTTTAGTATTGCGCTATTTTTCTGCTGAGAGTCTAAGGTTGACCTCCTTGTACCATTTTTATAATAGATCAATTTTGTTCTACATTCTCCTCCTCCTACTCTGTTTAACTCTGGTACATTGAAGTTGTCACGACAATAATCGCAATGCAATGTCGGTCGTATATGCAATCACCTTAATATCTTTGGTTTCAAGTAGTCAATAAATTATGTCATTCTATATGGTTATGGGTGCTCCATAAGGAACCAACGTTTGGGTACAATCTTTTGATGCAGCCTGGTGCTTTTGTTAGTGACTTTTATGGACACATCATCCTGTTGGTTTAATTTAACAAAGTTTCAATTTTTAACCAGAAACTGCAAAAGAAAGTAAGTTTGAAGTGATGTACCTATGTTGCTTGCATAATAAGTTTAAATGAAAATTGATAATCTGTAAAATGAAGGAGGTAAGTATTGAACTTTTGTAGCAGCTATTGTTATATCTATAAGTAAATATGGGCATTAACAACTAATGAAATATTTAAAGAATGTTTTGTTACAATATTTCTTTATATTTATACGAATGCATGTAGTCAACAAATTACTACCGTTACAGAAACATCAAATTTATTACCAGTAGCCAATAATAATTCTAAGCTTTAGTAATTAATTTAAAGAGGCATATACTTATTATAACTTCTGAAATAAACTAACTACTTAGCTAATTAGCACATGCAGGTATCCGAGTTGGCTATAATAAATAAAAATCAACATCATTGCGATACTGAATAGCTTATAATTTTCAATAGACACAATGAAGTGTTGTGATGAATTCAGTAATTTATTAGTGAAAAAATAAATAAAAGAAAATGTAAAAAATGTAGTAGCTATACTTTCAAAAGATCAAAGAAATATCATGCGATCTTATCTAACAAAAACACCGAAATAATTTTTCAAAATTTACTAATTCTCAATAGTCTTCAACAAAATATTGCATTATTAGAATCCCATAACCATTTTTAGTATCTATCTTTAAATTTGAAAATCGAACTCCGCATGTTATTCCAATACTTCAACATTATTTCTTCATTAGTTAATAATTCAGAATATCACTAGCGAAACTTACGCCATATAAACAGAAAAATCCGTTTATGAGTTTATTTTTGAAAACTCTTTGAGAATTATGTAAACGACGCGGCGCCTTTTATACCTACCTATATCGAAGCCCTCAAGCGACACATCAAATTTTTGTTGATATATCGGTCTTCGTCAACTCTGAAAGCAATCTTTTTTATTAAAGTATTGTACAATGTTATGTACCTGTATAACTTAATAACCTGTAGCTGAGGCGGTTCAACCTACGCCTATCAAAGCTCCAACTTATTGACATTTCTCGGTCCTGTTTTGATTTTCAACTCAGATAGCGGCGTATGAAATTACCTGCTTGCGATATAAAAAGGATTTAGTTTCACCAAACTTTTTGTCCTGTTAACCGGTGAACCCTGGTAGGGTATCAGATTGATTTACCAGGGTGTATAATTTGATACCAAATGTATGTGTAAAAGGTAAAACTTCTCTGAAAAGGTATTGATTGACACAGGTTACCTATTTTATGTATTTCTATTAGTAACCTCCAATTCATCAAATACTTCAAGGAACGACAAATTGATTTTTAAAATAACATACTCGTATAAACAACATTATTTAATTAACTTAAATTATACGCTAAAAGCGTAATGAAAGGTAATTGCAAATAATATAAGGTCGATATGAAATGGTAAACCGGAAAAAACTACTTGTGGGGCGCTTATTTGTACCATCTGCATTATGGTGTCCTCGGGGATGACATATTAAGATATTTTAACTACGCATCATAAGCTGCATTGGGGTGGTATTGTGGTATTGACGGAAAGGGAGGTGCAATTACCCTCTACACAATGAATACAATACAAGTTTAAGTACATGCTAACAGTTTATTTGTACAAAGTAAAACCGATGACCAGTAGTTATACAGCAGTTGTCAACAAACTACCAAAACTGAAGTTGATATTTCCGTATTTGCTAAATAGCATTGTTAAAACTTATGTTATCAGTACTTCTGTTATATCCATAATATGGAAACTCCAAATGTGATACTGACATTGTATTTTGATAGAAAACAAATTTAAAAATATTGAGAGTCGCTGAAAAATATAGCAAACAAATTCAGAGACTATCGGTATCCATTTTTACTAAATGCTTTTTAAAGTAACTGATAAGCTGTGAGCATTCTATTCAACTTTGAGACTGGTTTACTGTATCTACAGAGAAGATACCTGCATGTAATCCTCGTAATGTAAAATTCTCGTCCCTTTCTCTAGCTTAACGCGTCTATCCTTCCACATTGAAATAACATTCACTTCAAAAATGCCGACGATTATGTGCTTTAAAGCTCTAACCGCATATGTGCATCTAATATTCTTACAACTTCTTCAATTTGTATATTGAAATGTATGTTATCTAATATGCACGATGAATTCGAATAGTTTCCATTTATTTACCATTATCAAGGTGGATAAAGTCGGTAAACCTAAAAAAGTAACGACAATGTTCCAAAATAATGATCTGGCTTTGTAGCTTACATGGTACCGATTATATTATGTATTATACCTATAGGTCAAATTAGACAATCTGCCAATACTTAAAGTTCATTGAAATTTGTATTTTGGGATATTTCTTATGGGTAACTCGATAACCATAGGAGAAATGAAAAAATGGATGGTACATCCTCGATCTCTTTTTTTGAGAAAAACTTGATGGGGAAAACCGAAATTTGCTATCTTTTTTTTTGTTTTCGAGCTATAGGCAAAGACTTTTTGATAACTATATTTATATAGTTGGTTTTGAAGTTACCGAAAAAGTGTTGACATTTTCTTCAGACACTTAGGGGCAATAAAATGTGCTAAAGAGATTTTAAATATCTCTATTGGTTTCCGACTTAATATATTGAAATCGTTATAGTCCGTCTTTAGAAATTTCCTGAAAACGATTTCCAGGATCCAAATAATAATCAACTAAAATCGCGCTTATAGCTTAATTTCCTTATTATAAATAAAATTTCATAGTTTGTAATGATTTTGATGTACTTAATTACGGCTTGACTGCTTTCGTCCTTTCTGATCATTGCAGCCCTTGAAGATGAGTCTTCGGTAAAGCTCGAAACGTTGGCAAATTGAAATAAATTTGTTTTATTCAGAGTCCGTTATAACCGAGAATAATATGCGTTATATATTCGGATGAGATAATTATTTCACAAGTTTAAAAAGAACTAACAGATACATATTATGATTGATAGTGAATAATTCATTTAACAAAAACTTTTTTATTGTATTTCATTATAAAATAAAATTTATTATGAAGGAAGTTATGATTTCTTTTCAAAAAATTGATTTAATTCGTAGTCAAATCAAAAGGAGTGGTGTGATTTGATCCCTGACTGATGAGTTATGGAGTCAGTTTTATACGTAATCCTAATGCAGTGAATCTCAAAGGGGGTCCAGCGAAATTTTGAATTGTTTAATTTTATGCGTCACAACAAACAAACAAACAAAAAAGGTCATTATTTATTGAGACCATCAGGAGGAAAAATGTACATCCCTCAACAATTTTATTTTTCTCAGAGTGGACAAATAGGTAGGGTAAGGTAAGGTAATGTCGTGATATTTTAGTAAAACTGTTACTACTGGGCTTGAAATATAATTTTTTCTGTTTTTGAAATCAGGAGGTAATAATATTACAATTAAGCAACCTTTTTGTAAAAAATTAAGTAAATTGAACGAAACACAATTATTTTGTTGTAATTTTTGTTCCGGCAGAAATTTAAGGTAATGTCGTGATAGGACATTTAATGTCGTGATAGGGGTAAGGTAATCCCGTGATAGCAATAAAAAGTTGTAAAATCATAAACAATAATTTATACAATTAAAACCATTTGTAAGAAAGAGAATTTATTTACACTACACTACTTTTTTTTCATTAAATTAATATGAAATATTGATATAAAAACAAATTAAAAAATAAAAACTAAAAGAAAACGTAAAAAAATTATTGCTTAGGAATATTTTGTTATACGATTTCACAAATATTACACATGTAAACATCTTCGATGTCTTCAAAGTCATTTTGACATGTAGTATGGTATGGAGTTAAACAAAATGAACATTGCACCCAATTAGCACCAGTTTTTTTTTTCTGCACATGAACAGAAAATTTTAAATTGCACTTTCCACAGGTCCAATTTTCTTCTCAGTTAAAACAGACGGTTTTAATGCTTCTACTCGAAAGGCATCACGATTGAATGGGTAGGCTCCTGCCTTTTGAAAGGCATTCGAATTCTATTTCCGGAGGAAGAGCGTATGGGCGTCCTAATTTTGACAACTTAGCGTGTTCAATATCTTCATTTCTTACAAGAAAGTTTTTCAGCGTCGACCAAGGTAGCCCAGTTTTTTTAGCTACTCGATATAAATTAAAATTATCACTCCATACTAGTTGTGCTGCTTGCAGAAGACTGTCATGATCGTAATGCCGTTCTGTACCTTTCTGGACTACCCTTTTCTTACGATTCATATTTTTTCAAAATTAAAACACGAACTAGAAGTAAGAATCAGCAAATTACCATTGCTTACTGGGTGCTATCACCTTCATTTAAATATGGATAGGTAATGTCGTGATAAAAATAAACAGTAATTTAAGCACCGAAATTTTAAAAATATGATTTTTCACAGTTCAAAGTAGCTTAATATAACATAAAATTGTACTGCTTTAACAAATTAAAGGTAATAAAAATTATTTTTGCAATAATTAATTAAACAGGTGTAATAAAAAATTAGATTAAACCTAAGAATTATGCTACTTTATCTAAGGCATTCAAGCCTAAGACATTGAAAATTCTAGAAAATTTTCAGAATACGAAAAAATCTACGAAACATAAGCTTTAAAATGCAATCTTAAAAATTAATTTTAGTTTAAAATTACCTTAATTACAGCTAAAAGTAACACAAACAAAGATTACATAGAAAAATATTATTCACTACACTGAGAAAAAGGTTTATTTGTAATAAATAAAATTTATTTGGAGTAAATAAATGGTAGATTTGGAATGAGAGAAATAAATATTTGTTTAAAATAAACAAAGCATTTGTTTGACCAATATCTTTACAGTAAATTTATATTTATTAAATATTAAGTTTTGGGAGTGTTGCAGAAACAAAATATTTATTAAATATAAATTTATATTTATTAACTTTTAACTTATGGGATTGTTAGAGAAACAAAATATTATTTCAACACATATTCAACTCTTTCTTTTATATTGGGATTATTTTTTTTATGTATCATTTTAATTATATTTTCCTATCAGA
Organism: Rhagonycha lutea; assembly: GCA_958510855.1. NCBI lineage: Eukaryota > Metazoa > Arthropoda > Insecta > Coleoptera > Cantharidae > Rhagonycha > Rhagonycha lutea. Next base: position 10,331,776 of record OY294040.1, on the reverse strand, counting down.
GCCCTTTCTTCAAATATATTGTAGCATCGAACTCTGTGAATCTGAAAATTATAAATTTCTGATCTGACCAAGATTCGAACCCGTGACGAATGCTTAGAACGTGCGCGAGACTAACCATTGTAACCACACACCTATGGAGGTGTGTATGTAAAATGACACAGGTACACCCTGTGGAGGTATACGATCCAGGTATACTACGCAGGTATATACTTTACTATATACCTGCGTTGTAATCCTTGTAATTATTACCCAATACAAGTATTGTTCATATTTAACAAATCATTAGCTTGCCAAAAGAATATTTGTTAATATTAACACAATGTGCCCAAATAATCAAATAAAGCATAATGTTCAGACAAATTTACTAAGAATTTTATAATAAACTTATCTCGATTAATATTATTAAACCGAATGTTATATTAAATAAACTACCTCAAATAAATCTACTGCTTAATAGTTAACAATCCTTTTTCTCAGTGTAACATGTATCATTTGCTTACTTTCCTTATACTGACCTTTGAAGTTCGAACCTACCCTTAAGAATCTTACATCTAGTTAGGTAATAAAGAATGGTATCTTTAGGACTCCTCGATGTTCAAAATCTGTTGATAGGCAATGAAGCTACGAGTATTTTAAAAACTATCACGACATTGCCTATGTCACGGAATTACCTTACCTTACCCTACCTCATTAATTTTCAGTTTTCAATTTCCCTCAGCCAGTAGAGTTAAAAAAAAGGTCATTTTCTGGAAGTGTCGTAGTGGTGCCTTGATGTGATAATTATTTCATGTTAAATTTTATTTTTTTATCGAATGAATAAAAACTTTTTATTGATTTGCTCCAGGTCCTGATTACATTGTTAATTTCTTTTATCGAAATCTGCAAAGGTTACCTATATTATAATGAATGTCTTAGCCAACACTCAGGGCCGCCGCTAGGGGTACTTCCGCCCGTGTGCAAAGTTTAATTTGGCCGCCCTTGTAGCCGATTTTTTGCAGTTTTTTAATACAATTTCATAAAATTTCTACTACTTATTCCCTGCCGTAAAGTAAATGACCTTTTCTAAACCCCTATTTTTGGGATTTTGGCCGCCTCTAATTTTGGCTGCCCGTGTGTTTTGCACACTGTGAACAATAGGGCGCGGCGCCCCTGCCAACACTAATCATTGCCAATTAAATGTAGAATAGAACGAAAGCTTACGTAAAACTACAGTTGCAATTACACTAATTTTCAGAATTATGCGGTTAAATTTTGTTTTTACTTGTGCATGTTTGGCAGTTGAGTCCTATTGGTCGTTGAGATTACAGTGTGTAGCTTATCGCATCAGTAACGACTTATTGTAGTCTGCACAAAATCCATAATACTGCTATTTTACTTATAAATATTTTGTTATTTTGTTTACGTGAACTTTCCATGCATTTGAAGCGGCCTTTACAACGCAGTTCTTGCTTGCTTTGCTTAGGTAAAGCTAAGCCAAGGAATCGTTTCTGCACATTAGCTCCGCCCGGCCATGATTCCTTGGGTTAGCTTTAGAAGCTGCTGAGAACTCAGATTTCATCTGTTCTTTTCTATGGTTACAAAATACTTTAAGGTGGCAGATCAATAGGCGCTGAGCTTGTGTCAAGTTCAACTCAAAAACGAATAATCATAGAAAGTTGAAATTTTCAGAATATACGTAGAATATGATTTTACTTAACGTAAGCTATTTTTTATTTCAAAAAATTTAATATAAAAAAAATTTTCTTTCGGTTTTTCATAAAATACACTTTTGATCTAAATATAAAATAGCTTACGTTAAGTAAACTCATCTGTTACGTATATTTTGAAAATTTCAACTTTCTAGGATTATTCGTTTTTGAGTTGAACTTGACACTAGAATTGAAGCAATTTACTTGAAATTTTAAATTGGTGCCATGGCATTAACCAATCAGAAGTAAACGTGCAGTTCAAGCATTTTCAAAAAGAGGTCGGCACTAAAATTTTAAGCAAAGACACAAACCATATTATTTTCTATTGTATTGGCAGGTATTGGTAAAATCTTAGGGTAGCTACCGTAAATTATTATAAGCTGTCCCCTACCTGATTGCAATGCTTTATTTAATTTTGTATTTATTGTATTTATACATTGTAAATTACATCGGTCCAAACGTGCAAAAAATATTTATTATATTTGCACATAAATTCTAAATTTGATTTTGTAGCGAAGTGAAAATGGTCAACAAAAATTTTTCTTTGGTACTTGTTTTAATAATAGCGGAGTTCAAATAATCATGAATATCAATAATTGATACCTTTTCCATTCTTTTCCGTTCTGATGGGAAGCAGGAATTAAAGAAAAATTAATTTCCTATGTTCACATCGGCGGCCGGTGACCCGGTATAAAAAATCATTTCAATGCATTACGACCCAGGGGCGGATCCAGCAACTTTTTCAAGGGGGGCGATTCTATAGATTGAAAAGCAAAATACAAAAACAACAACAAAAACTATATTTTTTCCAGTAATTTTAGTTTTTATGTTTTATAATATACAAAGTGCCGAAATGAGATTCCTACGATCAATAGCAGGTTTTCAAAGAACTGATAGAAAAAGAAATACCGAGATAAGAAGCGAGCTAAACATATAATAGTCTAAACGAAAAAATAAAAGAATACAGAACAGCATGGAGGCAACACCTGGATAGGATGGATAACACCCGAATACCGAAGATGTTCCAATATAAGCCCCGAGGAAGAAGATCTGTTGGCCGGCCGAAGAAGAGGTGGCGAGATCAGTTGTTTTGCGTGACGTAACGGACCGCTGGTCTTAGACTTGTAGATGATGATGATGATGAATATACTGTTTAATTTTTCCAAAGGGGGGGGCGATCGCAGAAGAGCAGATGAATGCTTCGAATTGACACCCCTTCGCTGCAAATACGGACACGACTGGACTAATTTATAGTTTTGTACCCCTTAATACCTTATACAATAATTATCTCATTTTCTCTCATTCTTTCATTCAACTCATTTTCGTTACTGCATATTAGCTCCGCCATTTTGTTTCTAATTTATTAATTTTAATATAAATTGGAAATAATTTACAAATTCATTTAAAACCCGGTTCACACTATTATATTATGATTTCTCATGTGACTTGTCACATGACTTCTCATATGAGAAATTTTTTGGTGCAGCCCATAAAATTTCAATAGCTAAAGCAAAATTTTCCCAAAAATATAAGGTCTGTAGCTACTTATTGATTTAATGATGATGAATTCTAGATTTGTCGTGGTTGCGTTGTCAAACTTGACTCGATATAGTGCGAATCGAGTTTAAGGGGTTGTCCATAAAATACATATGCAAAAAAAAAGGGGGGGGAGGTAATTGCCTAGCGCAGCGTGATATTATGCGACTAAAACTAGGAAGGGGGTCCGAAAAAAATGTGTTATATCAATTTTATTTCTATATAGTTTTTTAAAAACCAGAAGTATAATATAATAAGTAACTAAACTATAGAATATTGATATTATGACGGCGACTATAAATTCCCCAAATTAGGGGGGGGGGGGGAGAAAACATTTCGGACGTCTTTTATGGAAGACACCTTAGGTTATTTGTCAAACTTTATTTTCTTTGTGAATAATTTTGTGGTCAATATGTAATCCAGTTGTAAGTTTGACAAAATATCTAAGGTGTTGTCCATAAAAGATGTCCTAAAGTGTGTCTCACTCCCCCCCCCCCCTAATTAGGGGAGTTTACATAGTCCCATATAAGCATAATATAACAATGATTTATGTTTGTATTCTTTTGTCAAACCAAAATGCTCTATATTTTTCGAAACCAACTTTTATGTACAAAGCAGCATCTGTAATTGGTTAGAAAAAAGTAGATTCAAAATTACTTTTTAATTAGGTAAGAAACTTTAAAAATTCAATAAAAAAAATCAAAATACGAATTGTATTGGTAACGCCAATTACTTAAATGTACCTTTGCTATTAGACGAAATTTTATTCAAAATTTTAGTCACTTGAACAAATGCTTTGATTTGGATCCCAGCTCTGATCCGACCCTGTCTAAAAATCTACAAATTTAATATTTTCGACAAAATAATAAAACATAATTTTATTTCAATTTTACGGAAAATTTTTAACCGCAGGTACTTCATAACCTTCATAAGCCAGGTAGGTAATAATAGGGTCTATGAGGTATAACAACAACTGTAGGTACATTCATTTAAAATTATTTTTCAAATGTTATATTATAATATTATACCTGTTTAAAAGGTTTGTATCTTGGATAAAATAAAATATAATAAAGCAACTAGTGACCTCTGTTGCATTTTATGATCTAGTCCAATTGATCTAGAACCTTAATTCGATTGGTTTTTTATTGTATTTACCTAAGCAGGGCAAGACAAGACAAAAACCTCGATGCAAACACGATGATCGTGTGATGTTGGATGAACGATGATCTTCGAGCCGTTTCCGTCTTAAATTCATTTAAATAAGATGCTAATAATAATTATTAAGATGTTATAAAATAAATTATCTTCTCACCTTTTGATTTTCTCACTCCTAATTCATTTCAGTGATGTCACGGTTACACAATGGTAATCAATGCACAAAATAAAATTAATAAAACTTATTGAACCCACCCTCTATTTTACATTTTTAGATCATACACGTTACTGTGACGAAGCGCTCTTCATGATTAGATGCTGGAACTGATCATTAAATCAACAATAAACTAATTTTGACGATAACCCAAATCAGCACTCTACTGTTGCGAAATAAAACAAATCTTCTAGAAAAATTTGTCTTCTTCTTCAACGTAGCTTAAGCCGTAAGGCTTGTTATTACCAACATCTGCGTCGCTTCCTTGGCAGTGTTAGTTCTGTGAGCATAAATTTTACATCCGTTAGGTAGCTGGCTAGACTTGCCTTCAGATGTGCCATGTATCCTGGTTTTTATGTTAATGGTGGCAATTCACTAACCCAGGAGACCACCGGCTTAACGTGCCTTCCGAAGCACGAAAAATTTGTTATATTAAGTAAAAGAATACTTCAACTCAAACTCCAGCTGAATAACAGTCTCTGATCAATTTTGAGGCACCCTTGATTTCTGAGGCCCCAGGACGCCTTGTTCGCCTATTCGGAAATCCGCCACTTTTTTCCGAGCAAAAAAAACATTTTTAATAAGTATTATTCATGCTAATTTAATGCTTAATCCAAACTCCGCATAATTATAATAACTAATAATTCAAAATCCTCACAGACCTTTTTCTATTTCATCCGCCTTGTTCTAAAAATATCCAATCTAATTGTTAAAATTCGTATATTTACACTAAATTTTAAACGAACAGGATGCTTTAAAGTAAACTATGGGTACATGAGGTTGTTTCACTGTGTACCACCCATTAAATAACTAAAAGTTAGGTTATATTTTATTACGCAATGTTGCATAGTGTGAGAATTTTGATAGTACAAATAGATTTTGCTTTAAATTGCGCCTGACTTAAATAAGAAACTACAAACATTTTAATAGAAATTTACTAAAATTTAAACTTTTTCTTAAAAACCCTGTACAAAGCCTAAATATTTACAACAAAATGTAATATTTCATACTTTATGGTGGTACCCATATTAAAAAATAAATTTACCTGTTCCACTGTGTACTGCGTTCCACCCTTGTGGTAAGTATTGTTAAATTATTAAATTTAATTAATTAATTAAACATATCGATTGTTTTCTAAGCTGTGGTGAAATTAACAGTACAAAATCGTAAATGGCTCTCAATAAGTGGCAAAAATGTCAGCAATTTTGCTTTTTATGAAAATGCAAGTTCAACAAAGCAACCAAACAGGAACTAAAATTTTGAAAACTTGACATTATTTAAGATTAATTTCATTTATTGCGTCCATATTTTAATAAGTTTCTCGCGTATTTTTTCTACCGAAAAAATTCCAGGTCCACTTTGATTAAGATAAGCTGGTTTTGTATTATGATGTTGCAGTTTGGTCATCACCATAGAATAAAAGATTACAATAGAAGGGAAACTTCCATGTTAAAAATGTAGACATTCTTATACTGTGTTTTCGTTGCGCCCCCTGGGTGTCATGGGTCAACTAAATTAGACTAAACTAAATTATTCCACTATATTTCCACTCAATTTAACTATTTTTCACTGTTATAATTTATTAATCGTCTTACAATTCCAACTTATAGGATATTCTATGATATAATATGTTATGTTATTGTTTACTTTTCTAAATAAATATTGAAACAGCGCCATCTTAAGAAAATCTGTCAACTAAAATACCATTAAAATCAGGGTCTAATATTTTCCATATGAAGTTTCTACACCGTGGTCATCACTTAGGGTAAATTCTCAAACAAAAGCTATTTAGAAAATTGCTCGAGTAAAGCTGAGTTTACCTTATTTATTACAGATGATATTATCTACTATGAATACGAACTTTTGTATAAGATAAATTCAAAGACATGAATAATTACCATACATATAAAACACCAGTTCTGTGTATCTGTTCGTAACGCACCTCGGATTAGTTGATGGGTTTAATATATTACCAATATACAAATGTTGTGAGTAAAGCCAAATTTCGAGCAACCACATCAATCACAAGAAAAAAAAGAAGATATTTGTTAATTCAAATGTTACGCAATATCAAATTAAGTCATAAAAATAACGATTATCTAAGTAAGACATTGTTACATAATAATACAGCAGTAGTAAGGATTATCATAACAGAAATATTTATAATTGAATATAGTAAAGCCAATTTATTGTTATCCTGTTTACCAACATATTACTTATTACAGTAATATTGTTCGTGTGCGGGCTATATATTTTATCATGTTATGAGTTACGTAATCAAAAATTAGCCTCTTATGAAGGGCGACACCCTTAACAAAAACACTCCCTTGTGTTTGCGTTATTTGTAACGAATCGTTGAGAATACAGCGATGATGATGAATGAGGGTGTTTTGATCCGATACATACTTGCAAGCATTCATAAATTTCTAAATGCTATTATGAATACTTACTATTATTTAAGAGTAATATTACAAAACGAACTCAAATAAAAATTCTCTTTATTGGCACTACGATTTACAACAAATTACAATCTATATTTTTTAATCTGTTTGCAATGTAGCTTTTTAAATGTTTATCAAATAATAACAATAAGTAATCGATCACCTTGACACAACTATATACTGGCGAATGAATGAACAAGAAATGCCGCTTTTAACATGTTATCAATAAAATCTATCTTGTTAATTAATTAGTATAATTGAAAACATCTTCGGCGCTAGGCGGCATTACTTTACTGAAGCAGCTGTGTCTTGTTTTATCCAATTATTTAAAGTCTTATTAAGAGCCGCAGTAAGCTGATCTCGCAAAACTTTTATATCTGAATTTTAAATGAACTTATTGTTTTTAATACTTCCTTGCTGTTATTGATCTTCTTGCGAAAGGAGACTTTGTGGAGTGAGTGAGATTCACGAACTTCTGAAACTCACGGTGGATGCACTTCCTCGCGATGTTCCAGGCGATAAAAGTAGGTTTCTGAAAACAATGCAATTCATTCTCGTAATATATATTTTTTATTCCTATCTACTTGTGATATTAAAAAATTCGAGGTAAGTCAAAAAAATATTCAGATCTAATTTTGAAATGAGAATAATTATTAATTTATTTTATAAAAATGAAAAATTTAGAAAATTTATTGTACGTTTTAACAATTTGTGAAATTCAAGATTTGTAGAAATTTAGCAACGGTCAATGTGTGTGTTTTGTACCAAAGGAATTTGTGAAATTCGATTATTGATTCTTAAAGGTATTTTCTGCGCCACTTTAATCTCAGAAATTGTTCTTCGCGCCGGAACACCATTTCATGTTGGATTAAAAAGTCGAAAATAGTGGATCAATTAAAAATAAAACAAATAAATGGTAGTACAAAATTTTTTAGTTATTTTGGAATGAAGGAAAATCTTGAATGCAAAACACAGTGCTTCTCACGTGACTGTTAAAATTTCCAATACGATTTCATTCATACAATAAGTTTCCTAAAATTGGTTTTCCACCTTTTTTAATGGTTATTTCTCCGTGCTGAGACATAATTCATAAATTGAAAGAAATTGTTGAAAAGTTGCGAACTGTCAAAGTTTCAATGTGAAATTAAAATTTAGAAAATGCATTAGTTGAAAAATTCATAGTTGCAATTTTATACTAAAATGGTTTTGACCGCAAAAAAAAATATTCAGAAAGAATAGTAGGTAAGTACATTAATAAAAACAAAAGAAAAGATTAGAAAGAAGGAAAATAAAAACAATAAATATTAATGGACAATATTTTAAGGGACATGCTATTTGATATCCAAGAAAGTATGTATTTCAGATTGTCTAGAACTATTGATTCGATAAATTCAAACAATATTTTAGTCAAAGGCCTGCCGGTGCGTAATATTTTTGCAAAATATAATCTATAATGTTATTACGTGTTTGTTTGATTGTTTGTGTATAAAATATTGAGGCGGTCGGAGTTACTATTATTATAGTTGTCACGAAAGTTGAATATGAACGCTAAATACCCGATTCGAATCCGAGTGAAGTATAAGAACTTTATTCTGACCGTCTCCCCTCAGAAGGCAATGGCAAACCATCGTATGTCAAGAGAATCCTTTAATATTAAAACAGACCAACAGCACGCGAATTAAATTTTTATAATTCAATATAAAAAATAGTATTTTAAAGGGACTAAAGTTCAATATTAATCCTGAGCGTGAAGTTAATTTGCACGAGGCTTTAGGCGAGGTATTTACATTTCTGTGGTATGTACATTATTTTATACACTCCCAATAAAGCAGGGTTACTTTTTATTTATTGAAAATTTGGAAACAAACAATTTTTACATTCTGGAAAGACGCAAATTAAACAACCAAATAGTATTTCGGTCTAATATTTTTGTTCTAACGGAAGTCGGAATGACACAAATGATCTTGATCTATTTGTGCCAATATTCACGGGTTTAACTTCCGTGGTGCACCATCAATAACATAATTTTGCACACACCAAATGTTTAACTATTGACCCAAGACTAAAATTTAAACTAAAAATTTCCCTGATTATGTATTGATAATATAGAAATTGTCAATTTCCGTGGTTAGGAATCCACGTTAAGCTGAATAATATCTAAGTTTACTACAAACCGGTAAAAGTTCATAAAGATGTGATTTCTCTTGAATATATTGATATCTTCTATAATTTAACGTGGAATCTAAAACACGTTAGGAGAATTTCAGCGCGATCCAGAATTAAATCATTAATTAGTCATCTGTGAAATTCTAATAGTACAATTCTTAATATAATAAATAATGCATCAAAATATTTGTACCTACTTTTCTTTTACTTTTGAGTCAAAAATTACCTTATCATGATTCTTATAGATATTTCCATTTCAAAAGAACTATCATAATATCTGGGTAATAACACTTTTAGGATCAATATTTAATATTTATTTAATTTTCTTTTTTTTTTTCGACCGCGAAGCTAACTCAAGGAATCGTGGCCGGGCGGAGTTAATGTGAATAAACGAAAATAAGTCGTTACGATTTTATGTTCAAGTCAATTGGTGGAATTGGGAGTCACGTGTCATCTACTGAACAAGATTTTGGCTCCGCCCGGCCATGATTCCTTGGGTTGATTCCATGATTATCTTATACCGAAGATATAGTGCATTTGCCAATTTGGTTCCAATTCTTATTCTTATTTTTGGTCTACATTTAACCTGCATCAACTATACTAAGGTTTCACACTTTTGATTTTATCTACTTTTTTTATTTTTGTTTTTAATTTGTTGAATACTTTTTGTTTGGTCTAAATATTTTGGGTTGAATATTTTGTCCTTTTTTTATTGGCCCAACAGGTGACTGGTGAAATCGAATCCATAACTACTTCTTCGCATTCGCTTTCGTTGCACTCCATGCCACTCTGCTGGATTATTTAATTTTTATGGTAATTTCTAAAATTCATTAATGATTCTAAAATTATGTAATAATATGGAAAGGTAATTGAGAAAATTGCGAAAATCAATAGAATGAAAATATAGGTACCATAAATTTTTTTAAATTTTCTAAAATGAGGATTAATATATAGCTAAACATTATAATAATTATAATAAAGAAAAGGACTCAAATTTTGATATTCAGAAAATTGTTTTAAAATAAGAATTATATTATGTGAAAATTATTTTATAATTTTTTGAAAATAATAATTATTTAGTACTTTTGATTACTAAATTGAATACTTAGTTGAAACCTAATATAAATATAAAATTAAAATATTAGATATACTATATAAATATTTTTTTTAAGTAGTAGGTATATGGAATACGCTTGATGTGGAATTTGTTTGTGATATCTTAATTTTTAAGATAATAAAGAAATATCTTACGTAAGTACCTACTATACCTACTGACGCTTAAGAACGGATAAACGATATTTTAATATATTTGATTATTTGCAGCTCCAAAAATTGTAGAAATAAAAATGTACAAATTATGCCCAAGACTATAAAGGTGGGAATAAAATTAGTCTTGGGGATAAATTTATCTAGGAGATAAATTTATATTCGTGCAACTTCGGATTTACATTTATTTTTGACACATGAGGTGAATTAAATTAAAAACACATTTTCGTATTTGTTATTAATTTATAATATCAATTTTTGCTGTAAGATAACGTACATTTTACTATTATCAATATTTATAGTAATCATATTATTATTAGTTAATACTTCATATGACAAATTAAAATATATTTATTAATGACTCCGTTGGCCTTGTGCTTAGCAAGTCGGCTTTCATTTTGTCATTGCGAGTTCGATCCTCACCAGAATCATATTTTTTTATTTAAAGTTTTATTTAAGTATTATATTATTATAATAAGGGCCGACCTAAATGTATCTACTAGACTAATAATTAGTTTTTTAATTTATGAATCTCCTAGTTAAATTTGTAGTTTGTGAATGGTGCTTTACCTACGTACAAATTTACCTAGGAGATTCATAAATTAAAAAAACTAATTATTAGTCTAGTAGATACATTTAGGTGGGCCCTTATTATAATAATATAATACTTAAATAAAAATTTAAATAAAAAAATATGATTCTGGTGAGAATCGAACTCGCAATGACAAAATGAAAGCCGACTTGCTAAGCACAAGGCCAACGGAGTCATTAATAAATATATTTTAATTTGTCATATAAAGTATTAACTAATAATAATAATATGATTACTATAAATATTGATAATAGTAAAATGTACGTTATCTTACAGCAAAAATTGATATTATAAATTAATAACAAATACGAAAATGTGTTTAAAATTAAAAATATGGCATTTAATTCACCTCATGTGTCAAATATAAATGTAAATCCGAAGTTGCACGAATATAAATTTATCTCCTAGATAAATTTATCCCCAAGACTAATTTTATTCCCACCTTTATAGTCTTGGGCATTAGAGTGACAAATTTTGTATAACAGATAATATAATTTAACCGTTGCTGTTAATTTGTTTTATTTAGCTCATTTATTATTCAATTATGTTAATGATCTGGAAGTTGAAAACAACTTAATAATAAAAAGAGAATAATGAAACTTCATTCCGTATTTAAAACTGCTCGAATAAGTGGTAAAATAAAAGTAAAAAACTTTTAATTTTAAAAATATCAAATCCTAAACTCAAAATTTCAAATAATAGTTAAAATATAAACCATAATAAAAGCATTTCTTGATAATAATGAATGAAAGAGAAAATGAAAATATGTATCGACAGAAAAAGAACTTATCACTATTTTTGTTTTTCTTACGCGCTTCTAATTTATTGTAACAGCAAATTTTCTGTAAGAGAATTTGGAAGTCTTAAATAAATAAGAATATTATAAAAAAAAACATAAATTTTTTTCTATTAAAATTATTCATCTAGAAACTTAAAATATAGAGTTGAATATAAAGAAAGTAAAGCGAAAATGCAATTAAGAACCTAATTACCTCACCTGTTTAAGAAAGACTATAGGATAATGCACACACCCGAAGGCTAAAACAACTTGATGAACAATCAAAAACTTGTTTTCAGTAAAATCGCTTGAAGCGTCGTTAAGTTGCTGTCGTCGCGACGGGAATGCGTTCGACGCTGCTTTAGGCAAGCGTCGGTTTAATGTGCGCCGTCGCGACGGTTTTCCGGCACAATGGCGTCAATTTATTGTCCAATCAAAACTGGTTAAGTCGCAACCATTCAGGCAAAAGTAATGCCGACACGCCTAGCAAAATAGCATTTCTTATAATTTCGTGTATAGATAATATAAATACCTTTTAACATATTTTTTGATTATTAATTTTGACGATTTCCTCAAAATATTTCTGATTATATTTCATTATCATTTTTCCTTATTTTTTAATAAAAGCACTTCTTTTCTCTCTGCCCAACTGGTTAATATTACCTACCCTCTCACTATTATAATTCATAATTTTGATAACCGATTCGAATCGTGGAGAAATATTGACATCGAAAGAACGACTTGTTTTGGAAGAAAATTTGGCCGGATAGAATTGGGATGTTACGAATAGTCGTAAGTTTGTAGTGTGGAATAGTAAATCGTAAATGGTAATAGTTATCGTCAAGTATGTTCTAGTTGTGATTCTTGTCTCTTTATCCTTTTCTAATAACTAAGGGCGTGTCAAATTTTCGAGCCGCCCGGAACTCGGATCAAGTTCACCCCCTGTACGGCTGACTGATACTGTGCAGAAGCCAGTCTTCGGCTTTGCTTCGCATGGTAAAGCAGCACTCTTCACCCACATAGATCTTAAACACGTGCTAACGCAGCTGAAAGACCAGTGGACCACGATTGAACGGGTAATTACGGCTAAATCATCCGGAATCGGTACGCGTCTGTGATCTCGTCCGTAAGAATAACGCGAGTTTTAGCTTTGTTTGCTTAAACCTTTAATTTTGTTTTATTTTGAGAAAGTTTTTATCAACACAAAGGACTTTTCAAAATCGGGTGACTTTTTTTACTTAACATTGTGAGATATACTTTGTGTGTATAGTTATGAACAACAATACGATTTTAACTTTATTTTGAAGGTACGTTCAACGTTTCATTAATTTATTGTATTAGAAGATATTATATTTTTTGAAGTGAGTTGTTCAGAAATTCAAACAATAGGATTCTTCTTTAATACAGATTAAAGTGTTTCTTGTAAGTTGATTTTTTTTAAAGAAATGGATACTTAAAATTTTTGAATAAAATTAACAATAGCATTAAAGTTTTTAAGTAGCGCGTTGGTATCTACCTACTGTTTCTACTAAGAATTCCTTCTTGTCCTGGTATTAATTGGCCTCTACTTAAATCTCAGTTTTAATTATTCTTACTACCTAAACGTTTTCCAAGACAGCTTAACAAAGCGATACTTATCTTAGTGTCAACTATGAAATTATGAATATAAACATTATGATATATGGCCCATACCGAAGATATAGAAAGGTAACACAGCCAAGAGTTTTAAATTTTTTTTCTAAACATGAATATACAGTAATAGTGCAAATATCGTAATAAGAAAATTTAATGATGAATCTTTAGTAATCTAACAAAATTTTTTGAAAACTAGGTCCGAATTATTTTTGGGCTTTTGCCCATAATAATATCAGCAAGATACTATTTATAACATTATAATGTATAATTAACTTTGTTCTTCTTTTGTACATATATGGGTGATACATAATCAATGTTTATCTACATAATTTAGTTTCCAAATCATCATAGTAGTTTTAATTATTTCATAATATAATACTCACCAGCTTTCAAAAACCTCTTAAATCAAACATTTCCCCACAAAATAAAATCGTCGGATGAAAGAAGTTACCCTCCGCATTGAGAGATTACGAGATTTATATTATAGGATGATGGCTTTACAATTATTTGAAGCGCCAGTTCTTGATTTAATGTTAGTAAATGACTTGCAAGGGTAACTTTTATAGATGAAGCGCAACTAGTTTTGAATATGGCTCACATACACAACCAACCACTTGTCAAATAATTAGAAACGACAAACACGCTGAGAATTTTGCTATGTAGTAAATTTTAAAGTTAATGATGTAAGCGTAGAAAAGAAGATCAAAGGTGCAAAAATAAAGCGAATACCTTTGCAAATAAACCGACGCTATAAATCCAAAGCATACTTGATGGATACTTCAACTGACGAGGGTGCTATTGCAAATATTATTACAAATGCTACACAATCTTGAATGCATGTACTTGCTTTTACAATTTCATAAAGACTCGGAAAGTTTTAAAAGATCGCTTTCATATCAAACTTTTAATAGCAAAAGTCTGTATGCGACGCTATACAAGATTGTTACGAGTTTGATCCATGGAGAATACTTGTAAAACTATTATAAATGATATCAAAGAACTCTACCTTTACATCAACGCAAATTCAAGCTTTAAGTACACATATCTTAGCCAAAAAGAACAATCAATTTAAAAATTTTAACGAGCCAAAAAGTAATCAATATGTTTTTGTATCGGATAACAAAGCAAAAAAATGTTCTCCAGTTTTGCAACTTAAAAGCCCGGTTTAGTTTTTTTAATATTGTGACAATTTGTGGTATATTGTATAATATATTCATAAACGTATTTTGTGACCCCAAAGGGTGAGATGAATGCATGAGTGCCAAGTTACAGTCATTGTTCGCAACGGGTGGTCAGCAACCGTTGTACGTAAATGAAGACAAATTTAAACGTCTGTTGCTGCTTATTGTTCTAACGATACCGCTGATTACGATTGACCACGCCGAAATACTGAATCAGTGTGGACAATCAATTGTCTAAACATAATTTTATCGATAGTATGACTAAGCATTGCATTATCTGATCAAATTGTCTCCAAATATTTATCCGCAATTTATGATCATTCTTATTTAGGAATTTGTAAGTCAAGATTTAAATTTTTGGAGCATAAACGTGACACGATAATCATGTACGAAATACAAATTGAATTAGTGATTTTAAATTATTTTAGACATTGAAAAATTATTATTCACAGTTATTTATTGGGAATTTATGACGATGCACTTTGAGCAAACAATGCAATGATATTTCTGCACCGAATTTTATTCCATCTGTTGCTGTAACACTTAGCTTTTGTTCTAGACTTTTACTATATCATACAATATTTTTTCAGGGTTAACTTCAAGAAGCCAGACTGGGAGCTACATCCGGTCCCGTCCCGACTCCGGGCGGGTTTTCTCCAGTACTGACGGCAGCGAAAACGATTTCGCTTCGTGATACGTCTTGTGCAGAAGGACTCTGGAAAATGCCACACAAAGGTGAGAATATAACGATTGAAGCCTAAAGAATCACTAATTTGACTATCGACTCTAACCAACGTACCCCTTGACTAATCTCGCCTTGTGTGATATACAGCACCCCCTCAATAACGTACACGTTCTGGTCTTTAATCAAGCAGCAATTAAATAAAGTTTTTCTCGTTCTCCCTCGATATAATGATTAAGTTAATATACAGACCACGTCATCATAATTGAGGACGAGTTCCAGGCGCGTAACGCGGTTTCGAAAGGCCTCTTAAATTGTTGGATATAAGGGTTGTTCTCTAATTGTGTTTTAAGTCTTTGTGGTCGATAGATGGAACTTTGTCACTGATTTTATATAATAAAAGAACGTCACACGACATATTAAATTTTATGCTTTCAAAAGAACCCGAGAAATAATCTTTTAAAAGTTTAATACAAGTAGAAAATATAAGATATAAGAATAGTTTTATTCGAGTAGGTGTGAAACAGAAAAGTGCAAAATCTGAGGGTTTGTGACAATCGCGTTACACAGCGGTTGATTTCAGTATGCGCTCCACACCTGTGATTGTAAACTTGTCTCTTTTAGAAATTTATTGTTCATATCTTTTCAAGAAGTTCCACAAAAAAATTTATTTCATGATTTATTATGATTTTATATAATAGCCGAATTTGTCTATTTGAATAACTCTATAATTAATAATAATAATTTCCAAAATGTATTGTGTGAAAATGTAATACTTATACAAATAAGTTACAACTTTGAATCCTTCGTCTTCTGTACCATATGGCAAGCTAATCCTAATGGGCTAAGGTTTTTATTAAAAATAATAAATAACAACATATTTATGAAATTACATTATTCTTAATCATTAACGACTTATGTAATATAAATTTACCGTCTGTTGTTACAACTTTGATTCAGAAAGACAAAAAATAACTGCAAATTTTACAATTATTATAAAACTTTGAATTCAATTTTGCAATCAATTTTTATATTGGATCTTTCAGAAATTCGAAGTTTGAACCCTAATACTTGAGCGTGATAATACGTGAGCAAATGGCCAATTATCGTGCCAAAATTTACAGACCTCAATTCTTGTGGAGCACCATTTATTAGCATGTATATCAGGGGGTTGGAAAATATTTATCTTTATTAGAGGGCCAGATAAAAATTAGTGAGCATAACGCGGACCACCTTTCATAAAAGCAAAAAGGTCTCCCAAATAGTTTCTTCACTATTTAGGGTCAATTTTCCGTATTTCAGGGAGTTATTTTCATAATTCAAAGTGAATCGGTTTAAAAGGTAGTTAAAATTAAGAATATCAATATCTTCTAATTTGAGAAAAAAATCCTGTTTCGGGCCTTCACTTATCCGCACTTGATCTATATAAGTATGCAGGTGTAAGTTGAACCTATTAGCGAAATGCATCATTAAAATAAATATTTGAAAAATACTTTTACCATTTTGGCTGTCATAGTTGTTCAAATTGTGATACCCAGCAGATGGCAGGGAAACCCGTGTATGATGGCACACTTTTTTTTGTTCAGTTATATTTTTGTTATTATTAAAGCAGGGATGATTCTGTGATGCAAGATAATACTGTAAAACAATAGGTTTTCCTGAACAACAAAATCAATATGCCAAACAAGAAGCTGATTGAGTAATTAATAGTTTTCGTTTAAGTACATGGTGTGTCATCATATAAGCACTGTATGATATGATGGCACATTATATTATTATTGACTGTAATTCATGATAATGAATTCCATTGCAGTTATTACGGAATCTTGTTCATGAGAGGAATGACGAGGCGACTTCTCTTGTGTGGTTGAGAAATTTTACCATAGATTTGGGTATGATGGCACATATCTGGATATGACGGCAAACCAATGTGCCATCTTACCCAACAGTGTACGTAGCTAATAAAATCATTATCAAATCCAAATCAAGTTATGTTGCGTCATAAAAATCGTGGCATTTTGAGGTTATAATATATAAAACTACATTTTACGAAAATTTCAGCCTAATGCTGTTATTATACAATCAAAACAGTACATCTTTTTATAATGCTGTATGAAAATCTTATTACCTGTAGAATTTATTTTTCGTTATTTTCACACTTAAAACTTGATTCAATTTCACTCAAACTTTACTAGTGAACCACTACACAAGAGTGTATTATTGCTTGCTCCCCAAAAAGGATATAATGATATTATTAAAAGTAAAAATATGCAGTATGCCATCATAGCCGTTGTGCCATCACAGCCAGGTTTCCCCTATGTAGTTCCCTACCTACTATTTTAAGGATTTTTTTTGCTGTTTAGTTCCACTTACCCAATCCCGGTGTGGTTCCTTTGGGGGCCCTCGGCTAGAGCCTGATAAGGGCCCCTTACCAAAAGGGGACATTTTTGAAAATTTCATTTTCCGATATTTTGACACTTGGAAGGTATATAAAAATTACAATCCACTTTTACCCCAAGTATAAACCACTTCTTTTAAGGCCCCCGCGGGGCTCCTTTGGGTCACGGACCCTCGGCAATCGCCGAATAGCCGACCTACGCTGCCCGGGCCTTCACACACCCCATATAATATGTTCCACTTACATTATTATGTACAGAATTTTCATTCTTGGCTATCTGTTGGTAATATTACACATGACAAAATTGCTTTCTTTGTCTGGAATGCACGGGATAAAAATGATATATTCTCATCCGTCGTTCTGTAGTAGTATCTCTATAATATCTCTCACACTTTTTCAACACAGCAACTTACAAGCTGTGTAAAGGTAACAAAATATCGTAAATTAAAAATAGAAATGAAACTCTAAAAACTTTAGGAAGGCTATTGTTTCTTGACAGCCAATTTACCAATTGTTTCCTAAATTCAACTGTAACGAAAATTGAATACAATAATTATTAGTTCCTGGCTTGCTGGTAGTTAAGATCACAGTCTTAAAACTGTATATAATATGACTCAGCGTGTAACAAGGCGTAAATTATTATCGTCAGCATCCGCTGTCGCTGGTTCGATCACCTGCTGTATATAAAATTTTAACTTCGTCCTGAAAAGTTATTCAGGTGTGCTAAAATGAAAGTGGATAAACATCTTTTTCCATTTGAGGTATCCAATATACGTAAATATTTTAGCTACTTCACTGAGAAAAAGGATTTGTAGCCGTGACAAATATTTTAGTTCGCGCGTGTACCTCGTATAGCCGCAATATAGTTTTTTGCTGTTACTACAAAACTTCTTGCCTAATAAAAATTTATTTGCTATGTTCTTCTTCTTCTTCAGGTGCGTATCCGATTTCAGATGTTCGGCGATCCCCCCGACTTAGACAAGAAGGCTGTACCATGCAGGGAAATGTTAATGTTAATGGGGTGGTGGTTTGCCTTCCCTTTAGTCCACAGATCAATTTTGGACTTATTTAGATCATTAACATTTTAAGGATTCTTCTTGGCATATTACTCTCGGTGGTTTGCCATTGCCTTCCATGGGGAGACGGTCAGAATAAAGTTCTTACTTCACTCGGATTCGAACCGGGTATTTAGCATTCATAGTCAACACGCGCTAGTACTATGCTCCGACCGCCTCTATGTTCTAACTGAACCTAATCTAATAATATTTATTTGTTGAGGCTTTTTTGTTAGAATAACAAAAATATTTTTTTGTAAACAATGGCAATTGGTAAACTACCAACGTGGTTTGCCAGTCTCGAAAAGAACTGTATTACGTTTCCCCGAACTCGGAGCCCATATTAAACAGTATACATAGGTTCCTTTAGTATTAAAATAATGCACATTAATTTTGTGTGTTTTTGATCATGTTTTGCATACTTACAACCTTACAGCTGATTATGGTGTGACATCACATGCAGGTGATTGATATTGAAGAACTAGCGTGAAAAATAAGGAAAGCCATTTTCTAAACGAATTTGAATACTTGACCAACCAGATATTAATAGTAGCTTCAATATAATTCTGTTTACAAAAGCTAATAATAATTGGAAAAATGTAATATTATTCATTTCTTTAATCACTTTACTCTAAAAAATCTCCCACCAGGTCTTCATATAAATTATAAAAATGAGATAGTTGGTTGTTAGGTGTATGATGAGATATCATTTGGGTATTATATTTAATAATAATTATAATGTAACCAGAAATCAATTTTTTGCTCAAATTCTTACAAATCATAATAATTTTATTCTTAGTTACTCAGTTTTTCTTGATGATATTTTTGTTTCCACGACTTCGGCGACAATGGCAAAATACTTACTTTTTGCAGATATTTGACAAATAACTGAAGACTCTCTAGTATAATATAGTAAAATAATTCTGGCATACTGTAGGTTACGTAAAAATTATCTTGAAGAAAATAAAAAGATATAGTAAAATCTTAAATAATTTGTTCCAAATTAAAAGGAATAAACGTTTCTACCTAAAATGTAGTAATATATTACAGAAATAAGTTGTTACATCAATTTTATAACTGTCAATATTAAGGATGTTTGGATGAATCTCTATTTTTAAATATGGCAAAAATTTACTTATATAACTCGCAGTAAATGTACCTATATAATATTTTCCCACTAACAAATAGAATTTAGTTGTCTGTCTAAAATGCTAAAGAAAATATCATTTCATTTAAAAACAACAATGCCAGTATAATATTATTCCGACAAGGTAAACAATAAAAAGTGTAAAATACATAAAACAAGCGGTTGTGAAAAATAAAATTTAACCTCTCCGAGGATTATCAAAAAAAATTATTTTTCTGCATATTTAATAAAAAATGTATTCAATTTGAACTTTCAGTGTGCAAATCAAAAATCTTTCCTTTGCCAAAAGTTGATATATCTAACTAGTAGATAGCTTTTGCTAATTGTCCCAAAAAAAGGTAATTATCTAAAGAAAAGACGATCTGGAACATTTATCAAAAGCTGCAATATATCAGCTTTTGTCAAAAAAAGAATTGGTTATGATTGACCATCTATACGAAATTACAAACTATACTGATAGTTTTTAATTTCTTTTTTATTGTAATATTAAATATAATACAGGTTTAACCATAATTCAGCAAATCCAGTCCAATGAATTGTTTGCCAAAAGTGAAATTAGTGCGTAAATGAGAATAAAGGTTATTTCGTAAGTGACATTAGAAATAATAATCAAAAACAGTTCCAAAATAATACTAAAGCTTCATTCACTAGTTGAACAGAACTGTATATTTTTTTGCGTCTCTAAAAGCACCTCTTGGATTTTCGTCATTCGTCGATCTCTCCTATACATTTTCAATTTTCGATTTCTTTGCCTTGTTTTTATCATCTTAAATTTAATTTCATATTTATGAAAAACAAATCTGTTAGCCATCTTAGAATTTTTAACATCTTATTAGTTTTATATAATAATTGAATAACATTTTTGAAGTGGAGAAAAAATCTTAACCTTAAAATGAATAAAATTGTCCTTGTTTTAATTTTGATTATGACACGCATTTTATTAAAAATAAAATTGTTTTAGCTATTCTTGTAAAACATATAATTTTTTTCCCAATACTTAGATTAAACTATACAAATCAGAGGAATTTTCCTTGTAATTCGGCTTTAATCTGCACTCGGCGTATTCAAAGTGAAAATGAAGGTTCTGCTTCAGCAAGCATAAAATAGAACACAGATTAAATCCTATTTCGCACAAAATTTACGAAATTTTATAAGCAGAAACAAAAATCCAGTGTTAGTTGAAAACTTCTCTAATACCTACTCGCGGTATTATGGGTAAATCTAAAAATAAAGTTTTTCATACTAAACTATAGAAAAAGATTAATAGGCCAAATTTGACATAATGTATAAATGCAACTGTTTTTGGGAGATATAAGTGAAATAATAAATCTTGATGTGCAATGATAGTATATTGAGTTAAGTTTTCCTTCATTTCCATTTCTCGATTAATTTATGTCTGGTCGACTTCTCGAGGTTGTCACCATCTTGCCGGTTTAAAGAGCCCCCTCCATTTGCTTTCACGTCTCGGTACGTCCTCAATTCGCCATGTAATGTTAAGGCTAATGCAATTTGAACGCGAGTGTCGCGAACTCACGGGTTACCGAGTCAACAAAGAGACGCCATTTTCGCAGTCCTAATTCAGGAATATGCATTGGAGCAACCGAGACACAAACAAACCATTCTTCAACGTTTAAGGGAGATAGATAAGCTGGAGGCGCTGTGAATTACTGATTCCACCGGGAATTGCGGAAACAACCAGGACTAAGTGCATCGAACGTGCAAAAGCGCTTTTCAACATCACTCAATATTATGAAATTTACCTTGAATAAACTTACGAATTTATCGTTAAACTTTAATTTTATTAGCACAATATTATTACCATGAATTATTATTTTTTAAAAGTTCTTCATTTTGTGTTTGATCTTTTTGGATAAAACTTTTTCATTTATTGGGCCATTTGACTGCAGCAGTACATCGATTTTTTCAAACTATTTTTGTAATCAATCAGGAAATAAAGCTTATATTGACAAGCATTCCAAATCAATACCGAAACGACAAATTCCTGTAAACACTTCAAGAAACTACAAACCTACAAGTGAAACAAGGAAGCAAGACCTTTTGGATTATCAATGTTATTTACAAAAGAGTTTAATAATTAAATTGAATTTTGCAATAAGACATAACCTTAAAATTTGTAAATATTTCAGTAATGATAATTGAACTCTTATAAGATAATCATATCCACACAATATGCGTTATAGGAAGTGTGTTATCTTTAGTTAATAACTAATAGGTATAGCCAACCTTGATACTATTAAGTATGTGAAAAAATAAGTTACTTAATTAGTAAAACTCGAAAATTCCGCAATGCGAAAACGTTTCTGTTTGGATAATGGTATAAATTTAAGTACCTTTCTATAGATCTGCAGATTTGGAAAGTGGTTTATACACAAGAGGATCTAGAAGTAGATAAAAGGGGTTTAAGTGCGTTATAATCCGACGGTTACATTATAGTGAATAGAGCAGAGGTAGCTTTATTTGCTGTTCAGATAGCGAGGGTGAGATTCAGAAGTTAGAAAGTTGCTCAACTATAACGTTAACTTCATAATATAAAAGTTGAATGAATGCCTTTATATCTTAACATTCTAAAAACAGTTTTGTGCAAAATCATTTAGTTAAAGAACATTAATTAATTAATTTGGATTTAGTGAGAAGGCGCTTTGCGTTGATGAATGTATTTAAAATTTTGTGTTTGTTTAAAACTTCTTAATGAATTGAACATCCAAATTAATCAAAAGCAGTTTCCTTTACAGAGGAAGATCTCATGCATCACGCATCGATGGGACAAAGTACAATATTTAGTCACACTGCTGGACATAGTGGAATTAATCAATTAGGAGGCGTATATGTAAATGGACGACCACTTCCTGATTCTACACGCCAGAAGATTGTAGAATTGGCCCATTCAGGTGCTCGACCTTGTGATATTTCTAGGATTTTGCAAGTTTCCAATGGATGTGTATCAAAAATTTTAGGGAGGTAAGGTAAATTATAATGCTATTTAGCCAACCTGATTTAATTAGATGTATTTTCTAAGGTATTATGAAACGGGTTCAATAAAACCTCGAGCTATAGGTGGTTCTAAACCAAGAGTTGCGACAGCCCCAGTAGTCTCAAAAATTGCCGAATACAAAAGGGAATGTCCATCCATTTTTGCATGGGAAATTCGAGATCGACTTCTATCCGAAGGTGTGTGTAATAACGACAATATACCAAGTGTAAGTGATATTTTCATTTCTTTACCTATATACTGCTCATCAGATGTTGACACGTATAAACTGTCTATTGTATACATTTTGTGGTATGTGGCTGTTGATATAATATGAACACATGTCAATGCCATTGCAAACTTTATTAGAGACAAGATTGCAATGTTTACCGAAACAAGTTAAAAGGATCCAGGTAGTTTCCGAATGTTTTGAAATCTTTGAATTTCTTTCGTCTAGATTTATTGATATGATACGGATACTTGACGACTAATAGGCTCAATATTCATTATATATGTCTTCTTTTATATTACCAACAATTGTCCCTTACGAGCTTTAAAAGATTTTGGCAGATTTTTTCGGCAACTTTTGTGTGCTAAGATTTATTAGCATTGGTGTTTATGTGAGTGGTTTGTACGTTTTATATCGAAACGTTTAAAGGGCGTGTAGGGTCGCAAACCGAAACGATTATGTTTTATATTTTATTATTATATTATTTACCTAATCGTATTAACAATGCTTCAGAAAAAAATGGAATTTTGGTAAAAGCGATTCAAGTATTTATTGAGTAGGTACTCATTGATCTGATTACCTTTGTCAAATTTAGTAATAAATTCCAATATAATATTTACATTAATAAATTCAATATTTTTAATATATAGGTAACATAATAATATAACTGGAGTAATAATGCATAAGCAGGCGTTGGTTTATTTTCCAACAGTTTCTACCAAATTATTTGTATCGTGGTTCGGACTCCACGTTAAGCTGTAGATATTTTGTCTACCTAATAGAAATTGTACAAGTATTTTTTCTTAAAAATATATCTTTAGGATATTTTACCTTATTTTTGCTTGATTTGGCCTGAACGGAATACTGGACATTTCAATGTACCATACAATCAGAATTTTATCATCAATTACCTTTCATTTAGGCATTGGTCATTATTATATCACGAGATACTTTAGATCATCTGAAATTGTTTAGACATCAAAATTAAAATTACATCAACATTTAATATTGTTTCAAATAACTTATTGTTTTCAATGGTTGTAGGTAGGTACCTATGCATTATTATATGATCTGTTTTCATATACTAACCCATAAAAAATAATCTCCAGTTTGAGCACCTGGTGAAATTGTGTCACGTATATTTGATGGGTATTATTATATGCTATCCTATTATCATAAAAATAAATGATATACATCTGCCCAATATACAAGTCTTGAACATCCGCCATTTTCTACCCCTCTGTCCGAGCTCATCCCTCTTTTTAATCTCTATAAGGCGCAGGCTGTTATACCGCTTTCACGCATTGCGTACCGCAGTATCGATGAGATGTGCAAGCATGCGCATTATTTTATAAATTTTCAGATTTATATTGACTTTAATAGATTACGGCTATTTCTATTTTATGCCGGCAAAATTCCGTACTTACCCAATACATTTTAAAATTGAAAATTTCATAGCAATTTTGAAGAGACGTTGTTAGAATTTTCGATAAGCAGATTGCCATAAGAGTTATCAACAAATGTTGACGCAAATCACGTTTTGACAAAATTTTGACAAAGATCTGGTTCGTTAAGTTAAAGTCTGTGTATTAGACAATCGTCTTTTCATGAAGTTTCTCATAGAGCATATCACACGACTGAACTACTTCCACAGCTGGTTAGACTGCGCGAATGATTGTCGAATTAACAAGACAATGAACAGCGAATCACGATCAGATTACAGATTAAATTGACTCAATTAATTGATTGAAGGAACTTTAGTTTACAGTTATGAAAAGTAAAAGTGTTTAATAATTCGTCAATTGAGACGGTATCTTTTATTGTAAGTTTCGATCTGTTTATTTTATTATGGAAATACAATCATGATGTGCTCCTGTACATTTAATTTTTATTTATTGAGCACCCCAATGAAATTTGACTGACCTTTAGAATGTAATTAAAGATAGGTTGCTGATGGGCTATTAAGTACTTAAAGATTGAATAACAGTAACAAAATTGGAGGGCAGTTTCATCATTGACATAAATAGCTTAGGGGGTGAGAGCAGCCATGATAGGTCAAACAATTCGGGAGCAATCGAATGTGAAAAGGAAACGCCAGTGTAAGGAGGAAAACGTCTGTAAATGGGACCGTTTTCATAGTCGAGAGAGCCGACGTTCACAATCGAACGCTTTAACATGATCTTCATTGGATATTTGTCGACAAAACTGATAACAAAGTTTATTCTCTTTTAGTACTCTATTCTCTTTTATTCTGTCTTTTATTTTAACATCAGTAGATTTTACATGTAAGCAACAATTTTTATTAAAACATGGGGAAATTTTGCAAAATTATTATCTAATGGTATAATGTATAGCAATTTATGGCGCATCTTTTAATAGCAGGTCCACCATTTTCTGTAATCTCTATCTATTTTTATAATCCCCTCGGTTGCGTTTCTGCACACCTCCCTGCGAGCGGTTTCCCTGGCAACTAGACCCCTCACATACCAACAGATACCGCGAATCTAAGCTCTTTTTGTTCATCGGTTCATCCAAAATTCAATTCTATTTACTGTATTTTGATTTAAAATTTTGTCGCCAGTTTCTTCTTTATTTTTTTTGAAATTTAGGGAAAGCTAAAATCTGCTAACAAATTACATATTTAGTTTTATTTTAGTTAAAGCTTGGTAATTCTACGTGCTCCTTTGATGTGTTAAATTATAAGCTGCATTTTTAACCTGGTGTATTTAAAGGTAAAGAGATTATAAACTCCTCTGTAGTTTATTTACTTCGACTTGGTAAAGTATGTGGGTGGATACAAATCAATTCGTTTTAACATAGGTACTTTTAGAAAAATGTAGTATTTGCTTTTGAAAGGGCAGTAGTCGCGGTAATAAATTAAATGGTACACAATGGGTGAACGAATGCACAAACATAATATGTAATTTCTAGAATAGATTTATTCTAAATTATGGAATAGCAATTAGGATAATGAAATTAATGTTAATATATGTACAGAATGCGGTATTGTAAAGCCACATGTCATCAAGTTAGCCCTGCGTTTGACAGACTAGATTCAGAAAGCGATATCGGATGGATTTGCAAAAAAATTGAACTTATCTCACATCAGTTTTATTGCTACGTATTTTAGCGGATTGATTATATAAAAATAACAGAACAGAAAAAGAGAGATATGACTGCGGTAAGCTTATTATTTGCGAAAATTGGGGGAGCTTAGTAAAAGGGGCACGAGAGGCAAAATTTTTGAATGAGATCATCTAAGCGTGTTGTACAATTCGTGAGCGGTCATATGTGAAATAGTCCTGGTATTGAGGGAGCTGCGGGGTTTTAAGTTGGGACGGTAATAACGGGAATTTCAAAATGAACTTGAAAGAAATTTATCGTAAAATGTAATTGAATTTCTCTGAATTAAATTGTTCAATTTATGAAACCACGGTGATTTCCCTTTAGGCAAACCGCGTGATCGTAATAGGGGTGACATCCCTGGAGACAATAACGTCTTGATGACAATGGTTCTCTCCATATGCTACAATAATAAAAATATAAAATTCTGAACAAGTTCTATATTTTAGATTTTACTACTACCTCTCTAACTCAAAAGCATTATTATTTAGGTTATATAGGATCAATTTAATAAATGACCGAGCTTTTCGAGTAAATGTGACATATAAAATTTAAAGCATCTGAATCGTTAATCGTTTAAATTAAAAAATATTCTTAACATATTAATCTAAAAAATAATTAAAAATAAAATGTCAGGAAATATCATTCACATAGCGATATAAGGAATCGTTAACTCTTGGTGGATTATTATAATATGAGAATCGAGTGAAGTGTGATCAAGATATAACCGTCCTCAAAGGCTAGTCAAGAAACACGTCTTACAAATTATAAATTAATATATTTTTTTGTACTATACAAAATAATTTTATACTTTGTATTTTAATTTAATTTAAAATTCCCTAAATTACAATGTTTTGTACATGTTTATTTTTTATTTAAAAACTTTACTCTGAGAATTTCTATTGTATTTATGTACAACTGCATAATACACTTTCATTACATTTTTGTATTTCAAATTAATTTTTTGCTTGCTTTTTAAACTAAAAATATAACTTTTATATTATAAAATAAAACAAGTTTTATCAGTTTTTCCTTCCAAAAAAATGTTTCTACTTACCGAAAAAAGGATACTTGTTTTGACAAATTCAGAAATTGAAATAATATAAAGTTTTTAGAATAATTCTTAATTTTTAAATAGCATCACACAGATATAAATTCAGATATAATTATCAATATGAGCTGTATTATAATTAAAGTTTTTCTTTTTATTAAAGAAACTAAAGGGTGGTCCAACAAGATGTCACGCCATTCTCTTAAAATGTCACGCCATTTATTGTCACTGTTGTTCAATTATTAAAAATATGTTAATTTTTAATATGTAAAATTTACATTAACATATTTACAAAAGGTTTTGTAAATATTTACAATGTTTTCATTCTATATTTAAATATTTACAAATAATAACAAATTTTTAAGCAAGATGTACTAGTTAATGTAAGACTTGGTAAAGATCCTTCTTACTTAAACTACAACATCATAATAATTTATTGCGCAATACTTATGATATTGCTTTTGTGACGTGTTGCGTTGTCAAAATCGACTCTTCCGTGCCCTCAGCTCTGTCACCTACGCTCCAGACGCTCAGAGCCGTTTTGATGAACGCTGTACTAATTAAAAATAATCCCCTAGGCCCATCCAACTCGGCAAAGGATGTATAAATAATAGCCACTTTCTAATATTTATCTGGAATAACGTACTTACAATAAATGAATACTTACTAGAATAATGTGACCAATTCAAAACTAAATATTCCGTATATTTTACAATATCATAACGAAAGAAACTAATTTATTTCAAATCAAGTTAGAAGTTAACTGATCGGTATAATTTAGCGCATGTACGTGTTTCCTAATGTTTAGTTTGAAGAGTTGTGGAAAATGTATTTATCACGTACTATAAACGTTAATAAGTTTATTTTCACATGATACCATGTTTTTTATAATAATATAATCACTTATTAATTTATTATTTAAACTTATAAGCTTATAAATTTACTACAGTCGGCCTCCGGCCACCCTTAGCCTTCTACTGCGCTAAATTAATAGTTGTTCGGCCTTTTGACTCACCCCAGGGGATTGCGGCTGCACATGATGATCACTTGTTTTCGATTTATTGTCAAAAGAGATCCTACTAAATAGTAAATCTTTCAACTTAAAAATTACTTTGTGCCGAAATTATTTAATACAATTTCGCCACTGTTCTGTCACATGTTAACTTGACATTTAAATGTGCCGTTGTCAGGTTAGGATTAATCAATTGTCTCATGTTAATTAATGCTATCCACAATAGTATTCTGTTAGTTTGACATAAAAATCTGTAACAGTTGAAGTAGAGGTAATTTTTCCTTAGTGTTTGGCACCGTGACTCGGGCTTGTGCGTCAAATGTGGAGGAAGAACGCTTGACAACAAATTCTATCAATTGATACAAACATAGAACCGAAATGACGAATATTCGTTTCTGCACATTAGCCACTCCCAACCACTAAGGAAAAAATTCACTCTACTATTTCTTTGATTAGTCCACAGTAAACCTATCCCGAAAGAAATTTTCCTTAAAATCCTATTAAAACCACACGAACGAAATTTTTCCATCCATATCAGCGTTACCAGGTCAAAAAAATATTTCCCACAGTTTCCATTTTATAAAGTCCTAGATTGTAGAAAAATTACACAGACTTGAAGCAACAAGATATTTAACTCACTACAGGGTAACCTTTTTAAGCTATATCATTGTTTACCTATTTATTGATTTTTTCTAATTTCTTGGAATATTTATTATTAATAAAAAAGTTCCCTAGATTTAGGTTGCAACAAAGTTTTTTCCCTGGTCCTCAAATATTATCGAAATTCTCCAGATATATTTCTTTAATTTCTTAGGTAATTGGGTACATTTTGTTCATTTATTTTATAAATTTTTTTTTATAACTTTGTTTTCTTCATTGGGAATAATATTGTCATCAGTAAGTATTTTTAAGGCTCTATAACATTATAAGGTACCTATACTTTGATTACCTCTTAGCTTTCAAGTACAGGGTGGGCCATAAAGATTTACTATTTTAAATCGTCATTGCGATCGAACGGTATGTCGGAGTATGGTGCGGGTGGTGGGGATTAATAGTTTGGTTCATGGAAATTTAGTCACCATGGAGAGCTTTACGGGTGAGCAGCGTGCATTTTGTATAAAACATGTTTACAAAAATGACTTTACATGCATTGTTGCTTGGCGTTTATTTAGCTCTGAATATGGATTACATGACTTAAATCAATATCCCAGCGAAAGTGTGATTCGGTCCTGGGTTAGAAAGTTTGAGACTACGGGTTCAACACGAAATCAGAAGCCATCGGGACGTCAACAAGAAAGAAAGAAGAAACTAAGGAAGTTAGGTCTTCCAAATTTTCACAAATTTAAGAAACACATTCGAAGAGAGCTTAATATACTACATCTTGATCGCTCACATCTGGATAATGTATCTAATTTTAAAAAATTAAATTTCCCAATTATAGATATTTATTTTAATTTAAATAGATTATGTTTATTTCGCTACTATTTTTGTAAACATGTTTTAGACAAAATGCTCACTGCTCGCCCGTAAAGCCCTTTATGGTGACTGAATTTCCATGAACCAAGCTATTAATCCCGACCAACGGCGCCCCGCTCCGACGTACCGTTCGATTGCAATGACGTTTTAAAATAGTAAATTTGTTATGTCCCTTATGTCAGGTGTAGAATACCTTTTTTTCGTTTAACATTACCTACAATTAAAAACAATCTGATGTAATACAACACTTGATTTTCCAATTTGAAAAAGTAAATACTAAAATATTAAATTTTTTAATTATCCCTCCAGTCCTTATTGTCATTCCTGCTTAGTTTTCATTGGTTCACTGGTAAACACCTGTAAACGATTTTCAAGCACACAAATGAGTAATTGCTTTGAATTATTTTATCCCTACTACCTACGTAGTAAATGGGAAAATAATATGTGACTTATCCATTTTGTTTCAACTGATGCATATTCTGAAATTTTGAAATCATGAAAATAAGTGCTTTTTGAGAAAAACATTTTTACTGACCATGGTTATACTTCGATATTCCTATTTGAATTATTCAATAATATCAATAAAGGATGAAAAACTGCGCAATTTTAATATCCATTTTTGGGTAACAAAATGTGACCGTGTAATGCATGCTTTAGGTATAATGTCAGATATTTTGCCTGGTAAAGTTCATATTTATTTATTTATTTTTTTTAATCTACATTTTAACGTGCATGAACTATACTATAAATAATAAATAATTTATAGGTTATTAGCACTTTTGAATGTTGATTTATAATTATTTTTAGTTTGTCGAGTATACTTGTTTGTTATAGGTTATTTGGGTTGGGTATTTTGTTTGATTGTTTTTTGTTTCACAACAGCGTGTGAATGTCCACTGGAAGGCCGAGCTAAGAAATTATGTGAGGTCCATGATTTGAACCCAGAATTTCCGCTCTGTAACGCATCCAGTGATCATATCACTCCACTGCTTTATTTAAAAAAATTACATAAGGTATTAAAAAAAATATCCCGTTCATCATAATCATGATCATGCGATCAAACACCAACGCTGATGTGGACGTTAACTGCATGAGAAAAATCATGAAATCAAGAACATACGTACAGTATTGCATTACTTACGATGTAGCACGAAATTAAACAATTTCGTCTTTTCTAATGTTAATAATTGAGTTATTAGATAACAAATTTTGTTCGAATTTTGTGACAGATAAAAATTAAGATTGAAATTTCAACCTTTTTCAAGTCAATAACAACTTTGAATTATTGCAGTTTATGATTTCATTGTTTATAAAATTTATAATTGAATTTCAAACAAAATATTTATTTAGAAATCAATTTTGAATTGTAGTAATTGAGAATGTCATGCAAAATAAAATATTTCTTATTTAGGAAGGAATTTCTTGTTTATATTTTAAGTTAATTTTAAACCAACAAGAAGACGGATCCAAATGCTTATCATCCTTAAAATAAAATTAAGAAACCAATCAGTCAAGTAGAACTTTAAAAATAATTTTTCAATTTTGACATAAATAAGAAAAAAACCTACCAAAATTTTTACTAGCAGTAAATTATTTTTATGTTTCCCACTAATTAACATAAGTATCTACTTCTTTTTACATTTTTTTGAAAATTTTGCATGTGTCGATATTATTTTATTGTTATAGGCACCTATTTATAAAACCACATTACTAGTTCGGGAAAAACGTAGGGTTATGTGTTGGTGTTGGACAATGACGAGGTGTTGTACTTCCACTTGGTTAATTTCAAAGAATAAGCCGTAATAACGTTCGGGGATCAGCTATAAGCTAGTTACAAGGGGTGGTGTACTCTACATCATTGCGTATTCGGGGATGTTGCATCTGGCATGCATTGTTTACACTTTTTCTTTTCCCACAAAAATATTCAAAATTTAATCTAAATTTTCATTCTGAAGAAAATAATTTCAATTTTTCTTTTCTTGTTGCAGGTATCTTCAATTAATAGAGTATTAAGAAATTTAGCGTCCCAAAAAGAGCAACAAGCGTCTCAACAAAGCGAATCCGTATATGACAAACTAAGAATGTTTAACGGACAAGCACCAGGTTGGGCTTGGTACCCAGGAGCAACCCCAACGCCACATCTTGGGTTACCACCAGCACCTCCTCTTACTACACAAATCACAAGAGACGATCTACAAAAAAGAAGTAAGTTTATTGTTTTTGTTTTGTTTAAATTTTAATCCGAACGATTTGAAACTACTATATGACCGTCAGTGTAAAAGATAATTAACTGAAAAAGCTAAGGGTTAATAGCAAGAAACTTAACAATGATTGTATGCACGTGATTATGTGAATGGTGAATTAATTAAAAGGGTACACACATTTTAGTAATTAGAGTGGTAAAACGAGAGCAGAAAACGAAAAATAGTTAAGCTTTTAAAATTATAGTCTATTTATATCGCACAGATTTAATTAAATAATCAAAAGCAAACATAATTCTGCATTTAATTAGTAGTTGTACCTATGTATTTTATTTGATTAATAAATTATGGATAAATAATTAAGTTACTGATTTGATGTTCAATTGCATATTTGTTGTTGAATGTTGAATACTCTTACCTCTATAATCAAATATGTGAACGCTCATTAATATGAATTAAATTTAGTAGTCTTTACTTTATTTGATTATCCTGGAGATAGGTATAGTGTAATTGAAATTCGTAATTACAAGTGTATCCTATTAATGGCATTTCTGATGGTCGATAAATATAATTAGTATGTACCATAAAGGTAGATTTGATATAACATCGTCTGTGATGTGATGTTAGACAGCGTGTGGACAAAGCAAAAAAGCGACAAATCCTTTCATGTGTGAAAGCTGAACGGACATAAGACCTGATTAGAAACAGATGAACTTGATTCAAGGACAACAGAAATTATTTGTCGGCAAATGGAAGAAAAAAAGCATTAGAAACTGGTTGCGGTTATTGAAAATTTAAAGTTTTTGTAACTGTCGAAAATACATGCGGCGTGTAAGGATAAAAGCGATCGTCGCATTTTGTAATCACGGTGCAAATTGCTTAAATCTAAAATATGTAAATTTGAGTTGCGAGATTCGTAAGCAGAAAACATAAACAGGAGGCAAGGGAGTAGGATCAGAAGATGAAATAAAACAAGGAGAATGAAATGGTAAGGGTGGATATGAAATGGGGTGGAGTTTACGGAAGCGGAAATAAAAAGGGATGCGAAGCGGGTGGTGGGAAATGGTTGCTAGTAGAATGACTAGGAAAGCGATAAAACTCGGATGTTACACTTTTGTTTTCCAGCTAATTTTTGACAAAACTGCTCAGTAAAAGTCACTTCTTTACAAAAATACGAGCAAACTTGTTATAGATGTGCCCCCTATAGTCAGAATGAAACAATTTACCAACTTGGATATTACTTCGAACAAACTTATATTTCGCGACCGACCGATATTATGTTCATATTTTTTTTAGCTTTCGGTTCCTTCCTACACAAAAAAACTGTATTTTTTACTACCGTTAATAAACACCCCCTTTAAACCCCTATGTTTTCGAGTGTTACGATGAAATTTACCGCTAACACAATTACCGGTTTAGATTGGGCAGCAAAAGTTCACTCGCATGGAATTTATGTTCAATTTGAAACGGCTGTCCATCACTAAACTAAATTATTTTATCTGGAACATCATGTCTAGCTTTAGTTGGGTTTTATATAACAACAATTATTTATTTTATACATTTCATCATACATGTTCACGTTTCAAATTATAAATTTAAAGAAATTTACAAAATTATTTCCAATGGTAATATATGAACAGTACTGAAGAGAACTAAGAGTCCGAAACATAATCAAATATTGCATACAATTTTCAATCATCAACCAATCAAAAATTTTAAATTTATAATTTGGACCGACGCCGGCGATGCTACGTGTGCATTATTATAAACCAAATTTAAATTTGTAAAATTACAGTAAAATGAACAATAATAATTTGTGTAGCTTTTAAATTAAGTTTAAAGTTAAAAAAGGCGAAAATATTTGATTCAAATTTTGATATTGTTCAATAGGTGATTCAATGCACGAAAACACTTCTGATGGAAATTCAGAGCACAATTCGTCAGGTGATGAAGATTCACAATTGAGGCTTCGATTGAAAAGGAAACTGCAAAGAAATCGAACTTCCTTTACAAATGAACAAATCGACAGCTTAGAAAAAGGTGAGAATTTTTATTTTTAACATTTTACGTTTTATTAAATATTATTTGATCGTTTTCAGAATTTGAACGAACTCATTATCCCGACGTCTTTGCCAGGGAAAGGCTAGCTGAGAAAATTGGATTACCTGAGGCACGTATCCAGGTAACAATTTTTTACACATCAGTAGCACAATCGATACTGTCAAAATTTTGTATTCAATAAATTTTGTCGAAATTCCTAAGACAGTTACCGCAAAAATTTAATTCTTCTATTTAAAATTATAACTACAAAAAATGATAATTAAGTACCTCTACCTCTAATCTATTTAGTTAAATGTTTGTTTTCTTAAGTGTATGAGGAGCATATAAGTTTATTGAGTTAATAAAGCAGTCAAGTAATAGGGAATAGGCCTTGGAGGATGTATAGAGAAAGCACTTCAAATTGTTGGTAAGGGCGCTCAATCTTTTATATCATAATATTTATCATAGTATGCAAATAATATGTACACTCGTGAAAGTGTATACTGATGTGAGATTGCTAGGGTTCAACTAAACAAACATAAAAGCGACGCGGAACCAAACCTATGTGATGTTGACGCATGTTTTCGAGCTTGTTTGTTGGTAGTATTGATCTCGTGTGGTAAAACTGATCCTGATGTCTTCTTTATAAGTTTCACGCCGGTTATACCTTGACTGCAAAATCAATTTGGTGTTCAAGTAGGCGTTGTAAACTAAATCACGGTACAACTCATTCATACAAAACGAGTGTTCTCAGCGATGTTCAGGTTAGCCAACTTAAAATTGTGAAGCAATGGAAAATCATTATGCCCTTGCTTTGAATTAAATGTATTATTATTTTATAACCTCCAAATCTTAAATTACATTTTTTCTTCTATCATTTTATCAGTCATAAATATGGAAAATGCGGACAAAGGAATGGAGCTAAAAACAATTCTAGGCACGTTACAATAATAAAGTTACCTTACGAAAGTTAAATACTACATTGGTTTTAGATGCAATCGTTTGCAATAGAGTTAAGCTACTTGTAATGTTAACGTTAGTGCAGAACTATGTAATGAAAAAGCATCAAACGTATCTGAAAGCTTTCGAGCTGTAATACAATTTAAATTTCAACTTTTGTATTTATTAACATCACATTTACCAAATACCTTCCAAATTGAGACAACTTTGTTCAAACACTTTTGATCAATGAACATTGACTTAACCGCTTCATAAATATGTAGGTATAGCGTTATAATATAGACACATCCATAAAAACGTATGGACGTAAAAAAGGTAATATTATTTTAATAGCAAATATGTTTGTCGTTAGCTCATCTACATACCTTAAACATTGAAGATATCTTTTGAAAATTGAACAGTACAGCATTTCAAGTTCATCTTTTCTTCCACTTTCTAGAAGCAATTCTAAGAGAATCCTCTTCTAGTAGGCTAAAGTCTATTATTTTCCCAACAACTGCGTCGTTTCCTCGGCAGAGTTAGAAACCTTGAGCATATAAATATTTTTACATCATCAGGTAGCTTGCTAGATTTGCCTTCAGATGTGCCTTGTTTCCTGGTTTTTATGTTAATGGTGGCAATTCACTAACCCAGGGGACCACTGGCTTAACGTGCCTTCCGAAGCACGGAAACTAGTCATAAGTCTATAACTCTCCCCGGGTTTGAACCCGGTACCCTGCATTCGCAGTTGATCTCGTTAGCTGGAAGGTAATGAGTAATGACCGTCTCTTTATTTTTAAATATATTTTTTTATTTAAGTTAATTTAACTCATGTAAAGTGACACGTGTTTGTTCCTGTTAGAGCTCTCCTTTTTCTTACATTTTTTTAGATGTTATACCTAATTATTTTTTCATTTGAACAAAGAAGTTGATTTTCCACTACAGTTTTCTCCTCATTTATTTACTACCAATAAATAAATAGAGACGGTCATTGCCTTGCAGCTAACACAGTTGGATGTGAATGCGGGGTACCGGGTTCAAACCCGGGGAGAGTCAAACTTTCTTATGACCAAGTCTCCGTGCTTCGGAGGGCGCGTTAAGCCGGCGGTCCCCCTGAGTTGACGAATTGCCACGTTAACAAAAAACAGGGCTACAGGCACATCTGAATGCTAGCCTAGCAAGCTGCTACCGGATGTAAAACAACTATAGTCCAAAATCGATCTGCGGACTACTCACCAATCCGTCTGGCCAGCGTGGTGAGTTATGGCCAAACCAAACCTCCATAATATGGAGAGGCTAATGTCCAGCAGTGGACGGAAAAAGGCTGATAACGAACGGACGAATAAATAATAGTGGTTTTTGAAAAACTTAATATGAAATTTAATTTTTTGGCAACAATAAGAAATATATTGTCATATTCTCTATCACATCATCAAGATATGGATATGAGGACAGGATAAATAATAGATTTTCATTTTCATTCAAATAAAATTTGGTTCGAACCGAACAAAAGACTTATGTTTTAAGTTTGATTTTGAAATTACAATAATTATGAATTATTCCTTGAGGGAAAAGAAATGACACCGTTGAACAAAATAAACAGGATTTTATGATTCTTGAATATTTGAATAATCCTAACCTTGTTTATGCAATATTACTTTAGTTTTGTAAATTGGTAGTTTCGTTGGCGCCAGAAGTGTTTTTAAAACCTAAAATTAAAAATGAAGTTTTAAAGTGGCATCTGAAAGTTGATAAATAAATTTTCTTACCTAAATTGGAAAAAATCTGAATAAGAGTGGCTTCAATCTAAAAGTTAGAAAAATTCCATTTTGCCAACTTTATGGAAAGTTAATGTCCAATTCGTAAATAAGTTGAATAACGATATTCTGGATCGAACTTGATGGAGAATTGATCGTTTCTCAAACAAGTGCCAGACCAAGGGACTTTCGTTATAGCGATTATAATATTCTGCCATCCATTGAGATCAAATTTTCAGAGTGCTCTCCTTAATTATGTGTTATGATTTTTAATTGCAAGTGTTAAAAATTTCGAAGCATTCGGTGTGTTCCTACAAAACACGGCAAATAAATTATTCAGCGAAGAAATCTTCGCTCATCTGATTTCGTTGGTTTTTATAAGATTAGCCGAAATAAAGCAGATCATCTGAGAATTAAAGTCGGGAGTAAAATGGAACTCAATGAAAGCACATGGGAGATCTTATAGGTTAGCTTTTAATAAAATTTTGCCTACCTAGACCAGCAGTCTGGCGTAAATCAAACACGGATACACGGACTACAGAGCGGGAAAGCGCGGTTCTAATCCTGATTGAGTCGGATTCGTGCTGTGATCTAAAAAGTCAAAAATCGATCTGTGGACTATGGGGAAGGCAAAGGGAAACCACCCCATTAACATAAGCCAGGAAGATTATCTACGTCTAAAGAAGATATGGCACTAAGAAGAAGAAGAGTATTGCATCAAATATGTGTCCCAGCAGATCTTCTACTACGGCGACGTGTAAAACGTGGCATATACGATAATAAATATATAACGAACATACGAGGTGCAGGACTGGTTTAAGATTATTGCGAGGGATGTCAAGACAATCTGTACAGGGTTCATATTACGTACAATTTTAAATATTGTAGATTACAGTAACAAAATTGAGCGCGAAGGAAGTATCCCGCAAAGTAAATGTGTAATCAAGATTTATTCACGTGGATCTGCGATCTATTTGTTCAATGAAACTAAATATTTAGAGGTGTCAGATTTTTATTAATTAATACAAGTCCACTTATTATCTGTTCGATTCATCAATACTTAAAAATAAAATGTTTCTTTTTTATAGTAAAAGCTGTGTGACACTTGACATAATACTAAATTTTGTACAAAATTTTGTCAAGTGTCATGCAGCCTTTATAACAGTTTATTATTCATTCTTCTCAAAGCATTTATTAAGAGATTTACATCAACCCGGCTGAGCATAGTTTTGCATTAAAGAAAGCTATAATATACAAATTGGAAGAAAAAAAGTAATTTTTCCCTATTTCCAATTCCAATAATTGGCTAATCATATAAAACCAACCGTGAAGTCATACAAAAACAATCATTCTCATCACGCAGCGCGGTATTGTGCAGAATTTAAGTGAATGAACCATTTTACCTTTAGGGCGTAAATTCATACTAACGAATTAAATATTTATTTATTGTATGCAGGTTTATTATTTTTCTTATTATGGCCGCAGTTTAATTCTTTTATGAAGCTATCAGGTGAATTTATGATTGTAATCTTCTATCCTGTGACATACGTCATAGCATTCTAGCTTACTGCACACAGCTGGTTACTAATATTAACTAACAGAAACAACAAGCGTAACAAAGACAAAGGCTAAGTTTGTGATTATATTAATTGTTGCTTCTACTCGATAATATAAACAATCCTAGTATCTATCTGCAGTAAGCTAAAATAACAATGAAGTAAGTTCCAGGTTAGAAGATTACAACTATACATAGTAATTTGTACAGTTAGCAGTTAATACAGTTAGAACTATTATCTTGCAACTTGGGAATCGATAATTACAGGTTTTTCTAACTTCAGTTTATTGGAAAACTAAAGCAGCTTTAGTAATTGTCTGTTACAACAACTTACAGTTCTTCAGTTAGCTCTTTGCCGTAGTAAATTTTATTTTGAAAAAAAAGGAAAAAGTTGTGGATTTTCATTTTTCATAAATAACCTACCTCATCAGATTTTATGTTATAAAATTTAAATCAACCACCATAAGCAATTTTTTGTTATATGAAATAAATTTCGTCCAAACTGACTGGAATTTGTGCTCTTAGGTCGGTTGCTTTAACATTTGGAAGAGTATATTTTGCATAATTGCGCTCTGAAGTAAAATGCACAATTATAACATTGTTTGGTTTTTGTTAAAATTTCACGATGTTTATTACCGATGTCAAATAAAAAAAAATTATATATAAAATCTCCCCTACACGTATTCCAACAGCCCCGTTTCTTTTATTTATGTAGCAGGGCGATGACATGGCCAATATTGTGTGGGTTTGAATCGTGCATATTACCCACGGTGGCTGGACACAGTAACAATCTAAACTTTTTTCTTATGTCACCATCAATCAAAAACAATTGCAGTAGAAAATATCACTTATTTTTCACATTTTTATAAAATATTTCATGCTAACCGTATCCAATAGAAGAAAGTTATTTGCTTTAAAAAAATGCTATCTGATTTTTTTATGGGTAAATTGAAAAATACTTAATGTGCATTTTTTTTATAGGTTTGGTTCAGTAATCGGAGAGCCAAATGGCGTCGCGAAGAAAAACTGCGAAATCAGAGAAGAGCTGTTGAACAAGTTACAGTGAGTCCTCCATCTTCAGGTGCTCGAATCCCAATAAATTCGGGATTCAACTCCATGTATTCTTCTATTCCTCAACCGATACCAACTATGTCAGATACTTATAGGTATGTTTATTGCATTTTACTCTAAACGAATTTCCAAATGCTGTACGTAACTTCCTTTAATTATTATTTGTCCAAATTGTGTGCCAGCTAATGTTCAACAAGATTAATTAATTTCAAATGTAATGGTCTGTAATGCATTAAGTTGATTCGCACGATGTTGTGCGACTGATTCGCTTGCACTTTACAGCTAATGCATGTGCTGCTTTTCCCATTTGCATTTAAATAAGTGTTTATATTCAGATGGATTTGATAAGCGTTCCCTACGATTTGTTTTGTATATTAAGACTAAACGTTTAATATGACACTTTTTAAGGACTCAATTTTATACGGCCTGCTTTTGTATGATTGTAACATTTTTTACAATGTACGTGTCATTTACTCAAAACTATAACATTTATCTGCAGTAATACGGAAAACCGT
The DNA here is from genome assembly GCA_958510855.1 of Rhagonycha lutea. NCBI lineage: Eukaryota > Metazoa > Arthropoda > Insecta > Coleoptera > Cantharidae > Rhagonycha > Rhagonycha lutea. Next base: position 10,291,884 of record OY294040.1, on the reverse strand, counting down.
ATGATTAAATTAATTCATAATTTAAGTTTGTAAACAAATAATAATGTTATATTGATCCTTAGCAATCCATAATAGTTATATTTTGAGTTCCAAAGTAAAATTGCTAACACAAAAATTGGATCAATTAAGCCAAAACTAACAAACACGCTGTTCTCTTTCTGGGTAGATCCTAGACTAAGTCCTCCAATAATAGTGGAAGGATTTTATGGTAAATCGACCAGATTAGTCTTATAAAAAAGTAGGTGCTGAGCCGACGATACTGCTGCATAACTCAGTACCAAAATGCAGGAACCGAACCATAATAGCGACTACGATACATGCTTCTATCTGTTTAGGGTCACCCATCCAAGTAGGAACTCTACATCTAGATAACTGAAGTGTTCTAATGGGTTATTAATTAAATATTATACTATTTACTAAGTAAAAATATCGACAAGCGAGTGTCATGAACAAATTACTATACCTACGTAACAAACAGGATAGGCAGTTTTTATTGTAACAAGGGAACTATCTAAAATAGAATGTTTACCTTTTATTGTACGAAATAATCAATTTAATATTTAAATAGTGACAAGGTCCTTGATTGTGACACAAGTGTAGTAAGTACGAATATTTACAACACAATACAATACAGCAGTGCAAATCTGAAACACCGCCTGATGATAGTTTTGTAATTAAATGCAAAAATTAGTAAAAATTTCTTGTCACAAGGAATAACGAATAAATATTTATTTGACTTTAAATAACATACTTTATTTTTGCATAACTTGATAAATTTTAAAATTTTAATCACATGTTCACTAAACTACCACATAATAACACAGAAAAGTAATTAAACTAAAAAAATATAAATTTCATTTGCATAAATAAATTATAAGGGCAAAATAACATAATCATTTAATTTCTGTATAAATAGTATGTTTGCTTACTTGGATTGAAAATTTTAGGGTCTTATCGATTTCCAAAATTGGATTCTAGGTTCAGAACTTATAAATTCGAGGGCGCTTGTCAATTAGTTTTTTGATAACTTAAACCGTTTTCGTGATATCTAAGATTTTGTGTTATTTATATCAGTCAATTTTTTTTTAATCCAACTAAAGTTGAACATTGTTAGGATGTTAGGTCTTTAAAATTTATATCTGTGTTATGGAATTACAAAAATCTATACAGGGCTTGAAAGCAGTAGAGATTTTTTTAAATTAGTTTAACTCAAACCGAATAACAAAAAATCGAAGTTTATTTATCTTTGATTAAAATTCGACAATTTTTTATCTCCAACAACACTCACACAAATTAGCGAGCCCTCCAATTTTAAATTAAATTCAAGATGACAACTGAAATATAAATTCAAATTACCTTAACGAGTGACCGCAAGTTCAGTATATCTGAACTGAAATAAATGAAGTCATCCATTCAAATAATTTGCATCGGTTATAGTCAATATTATTAATTGCAAGTTTCAATACAAAATTTTTGCAAACTATATAGTGGTAAAGAAAAAACAAGTAGTAAAGCAAACAACTCACCAAATAAAAACAAATGGCAATGGCATAATGATAAATTTATTATCGATTCCTGCTGTTTTCTTCACAAATTTATTTGTAATATAATAAACTATTTTTAGTATGAATTCCTTGTACTGCTCAGAGGCAGTGATTAATAGCATCGAGTTTGAAAAAGTAAATAAAATTTTTTTCTGAATGCTTAATGCCATTCACGTTGAGATTAAATCCAAATTAAAATTTTTGACATATTAATATCTACTGTTATTATTTTCTTTATATAAAACCATTTCATAAGATGGAATATAAATAAAGAAATTAACGGTAGCAAACGTACAAATTTTTACTTCTTATAAGTCTGATATTATCCGCTTGGAGATATCCTGGTGAGATGGCCTTTACCCTTGCCGGAGTCGGCTAAGTAGCAGGATTGAAACTGTCCCACATGACAGTATAATCCCGCAGTGGCCCGTTGACATGACGTGACCGCTAGAAGCACGTCACGTATTTGGGATTCCAGCAAAACACCTTTGTTGTACAAGATACAGATGTACCGTGTCCGATAAACTGACCAAGATCATTTATTTAGATTTGTTTCTTCTATCTAAATATCTCTTGAAGTGAAATCTAAAATGAATTATAATTTTACTCGTGCTAGACCGAGTAACCGCCTTGAAAACGATTACTTGAAATTTTAAATTTTGTTTCAGTTCCATGCCAGGAAGTTTAAGTAGTAGCTGTCTGCAACAACGCGATCCGGGTGGTTACCCTTACATGTTCCACGATCCCCTTCATTCTTTAAGTTCTTCCTATAACTCAAGAGCGGCGGCGGCATGCAATTCCGGGGTTCCTCAACCTACAAGTCATCCCTCTTACGCTTCTGCTACACCAACATCTTCGGTTCCAGTTTCAACAGGTACAGGTAGGTACTTCAAAATTTTCTTTCGTTACACTACGTTCGCTCTCTTATAAAATACAAACTCAAAGTAAAGCTTGAAGTTTCCTTATGTTCATCGATCAGTTTAAAGTGTCTGGTGAGGGTGGTTACCAATTCTCCGCTCGGCAAGCGCTCAATAATGTGCAAAGTGTATCAGAGAGGGGATAGTAGTAATTTTGGTTGTAAGGTTGGTTTCCAGTCGGGTCTCTTGAGAATATTTTTAAACTTAACCTTTATTTTCATATTTACGATAAAATGTATTAAATTAATTTCTACTTTTCAGGTGTAATATCGGCGGGTGTTTCGGTGCCGGTTCAAATTCCAAGCCAAACTCCTGATTTAACATCGAATCTTGCGACAAGTTACTGGCCAAGGATTCAGTGATCGCAACTTTTCGGATTTCCACCGCCCAGGTTTCTGGTGCATCAGGATAATCCGACATTTCAAAATCCCATGACACCCCCCTCAGCTACGGCTACAAACCCCGAACAAGAATCAGCTTAATTTGTTCTGAACCAAAGTGATAGTGTTTAGATTTAACTACCTGTTATACAGGGTAAAATTGTGAAATGTGTAAATATTGTAAATATGTGCAAAGTTAACTTAGTATTTGTGTAATTAGCAGAGACATTAGTTTTTTGATAGATTTAAAGGAAAACAATTTTTATGAAGGAAAAATATTGTGATTTCACTAATACCATAACTTTCTCGCGAGGTAGCTCAGTTTTTACACCCATTAAAATGCCGTAATGCAAAAATACAACATTTTCATTTCGCGAAGGTTTCAAAGTTTACTTGCGTGGAGTGAAAACTATACGAATTTAATTACCCCATGAGAAAGTTCAGAATTATAAAAAATAATTTGTAAAGCAATAACCAACTTTATCGTTAATTTATAATGCACTGATGAAAATGTAAAATAATTTACATTGATTGACTAACACAATGAAGTATGCCAAAATAAATTAACTTTTACTAAAAATTTTAAAATGGAATTATATATTTTACATTCCAATTTTAAAATATTTATTATTTTACTTGCAATAAATATTAAGGACTTTTTACAGGTCTGTATAAAAAACATATTTTCAACAGACATTTGTATAAAGTTTATGTAGTTAACAAAATAATATTGTAATAATGAATGTCGTAACCATTTTTTGATTGCTGTGATTATGTTTAAATAATTATGTATTTAACAATTATGTAGCTTAGTTAATTGCTGTTTAAATGTGTATTGTATTAGGATATACATACACTTGTGGATAAATAAAAATTAAACAATCGATAAAAACGTTTATTATTACAAAAACAATAAAAATATACAACAAAATGGATTAAATAAACAATTTGTTTGGAGAGTACCAATGTTCATAATATTTTTTTTAGCAAATTGCTGTTGGAAAAATATATTGAAATAAAAATTGTGAATAAATGAGTACATTTTGAGTTGCACTATTCTATAGATATCCATGTCCTGGATAAGAAGTTCCATAATAGAGAAAAATAAGAGTATAATTATTATTTAGACATTACTCATTTCCAATTCTTACAAACTTTTAACACTTTAATAAAATCTTAGAGAAAATCAATGAATAACGCTTCCAGAACATTAAATTGATTTGACAATTATGATCACAGAATAAAAATAACTAGAAATTTCAATTATTGCAATAGAGATTATCTTCAATTAAAAAAAAGTTGAGAATCTGAAAAGGATTACTGAAGTAAGTTAATACTAAAAAAAAAGCATTGAAAATCTTATACTTATTCTCGTTGTCATTTAAGCATTTAGTTGATTGTTGCTATGTGTTCGACTTAATAACGGTGTACGTTCGGAATAAATTCTCAAGGCAGCAATTGGTGGAGGAAAAGGTGGTTTTCCTCTTTGTTGCCTCAGCTGTGCATAAACGCCTGTTAGTACTAAGAATATCCATAATAAAATAAGTAATAAATCTAGAAAAAAAAGTAAAATCAAAGTTTGAAGCATAATTTTGGTAAGTACGTACCTCTATATTGAAATGGTGGATTCAATACCGCATAATTAAAATTAGTTATGGTGGCCCTTCTAACATTATTAACAATTATGTAATGTAAGTTTCCACCGATGTAATTATCCAATGATACGACTACAGCTGTAGCTCCCAAAACACTACAAGCCAAAATGTTTGCAAACATCGTTGTGACTAGTAAGACTAAAGTTATCGGAAGTGCAATACTAAAAAATGTGCCCCAATAATTCAAGTTACTTTGAAACATGGAGAGATCTCCTAAAGATATAAAATAAGTCAATTATTATTACATTATAAGCCTGCCAAAACCATACCAAATTCAGAATAAAACACAATGCAAGACGTCAGGTAACCAATAAAAGCAACAGGTAAAAAGACGGATAATACTGGACTACCAAATCTCCACCAAAGTATAATCCACGTCGCTCCATAAATTGCACCAAACAAAGCAGCAATTATCATACCCTCTGGAATTTAATAGTGTCCGAAAAATTCATGAAAAAGTTCAGTTACTCACGTTCGACTGACAAATTATTGTTGAGCGATGCAGATATGAATGATACAAATCCACCGAAAACAAATCCAAATAAAAACATTTGCGTCTTAAAAAATCTATGACCAAAGTAACACGTAAACACTCCCATAAATAATAAAATTGAGCATAATATTTTCCAGGGGATGGTTACTGAAAAATAGATCAAATATCGGATGTGTGAATGTTTGCTCATTTTCATAAAAACATAAAATTGAGAAAAATACTTGTTCATTTTTACCTGGCCCTACACAATCAATGTCCCAATTATTAATATTGCAGGCGTATGTTACGGCAGGGACATAAGCCGACGTTAAATTTCCATATTGCGCAATAACAGCATAAACTGTGCCTACACCTGGATAGGCGCTGAAGTATCTTCGTAATGAAGAATGTCCTACAGGAACGGGAACCTAGATAAAATTTTAAACAAATTAAGTTTTTTACCATTATATGAATATTATTATTATGCTAACCAATTTTCCGGTTGCTTGTATTTTATCGGGGGTTAACATGTTTATAATGAAATCAAAATACACTTTCTCGTTTAAATTTCTTTCGTATAAATAACTATGATAAACGGAGAGATGTGCTTGATTTTCCTCACAAATGTGATTATAAACAGAGGCAGGTTGAACATCTAATTGCACCATATTATCGTTATAGTGCATCAACTCATACGGTGCATATTCAGTATTAAATACCATATTGCATCCGCCAGGTATTGGATCTGCAATTGAAAGTTTTTAAAAACACACAGATTGAAATAAAATAAAATAATATAATATATAGTGTTTAGTCAGAAGGTTTTCCAATTATCGATAATTACATAAACAAATAAAAACATGGGATATCCCAGTTATAAAATTAATAAAAACAAACTTAGTTTTGTTTTTATTCAATTCAGGAAATCTCCTAAAAATAATCATAAAAGTTTGACATACTTTCCCATGCCTGGAGTGTACGTTTAAAAAACAACACATTGGGTGGGACCCATCAACGTGGGTTCCAGATTAAGTAAAGTTTTATTAATTGCAAATTATTGTGAAATAATACTACCCTTGGTTTAATAGATATCAACTAGTATTTAAAAAAAATGTTTAATAAGGGTTACGTCTATTGACCTTTCCAGTGTTGATCTGATTGCAATCAGATTTCCATTCCACTTCTATAATTTCTGTCAATATGAAAAATATTGGATAAATCTCAGGATTTATGATTTTTACTTATAAAATACTAAAATGTCATAATTTTTGATATTATACTACAATCTAAAGTGCTCATTCATAATAAACATAAATATAAAAATGAAGTTCAAATATTTGAACTTTCGGTTCGAAGACGATAAACTGTCCACCGCAGATATTATAGTTATTTACAAAAATGCAACGGTTCTGATAGATAATAATATTAAATAAAGCGTTTAAGCCTTTAAGGGCCGATTTCATAATCAGAACGTTAATGGCCACTTAACTACAATTTTTTTAGTGTAACGAGACACTTAAGAAATATGATCTTAAAACCCATATAAACCGGCCGTCCTTTATAAAGGACAGCAAAGCAACGGCAAAAGTAAACTCTCGTCAAATATACACGATGAATATAAAACCAATTATTATGGTTTCATTTGATACTTGGAAGTATTGAGATACTATTTGTAATATTATTTAGTTAAAATTTTTGAATTTTATAATATTTTTTTACGTTTTCGTCGTGAGCTGTTCGTCGACTCTGAACTAGAGGTCAGCGAAAGTGCTTATTAAAATTATTGTTATTATCAATTTTGATTGAATTATATCAGATTTGGATACATAAAGGACCAATAAACGTGTTTTATGAATAAATTTGAAATTATTTGTCCAAATTAGTAAATTATTAGAAAAGGAAAAGTGGTGTCCTTTTAAAAGGACGGTAGGGTTATCCACTACTATCTCGATTTAAAAGTTTTTCTTTTGTAAATCCTGCTTTTAGTTTATTTTACGGTTTTTATAGTATAATCCACATTATAAATATATAGAAACAAAGTTTATGTAAAGGCAAATGCAAAAATTTTAATTAGTGTTAGCTATTTTTGTTTTGAATGGCTAGAAACTTGTAAATTAGGGTTCTTAAATTTGTAAAATAACACATGTGGCGAAACGGAAGGTCGTAAGGCATTCAAATAGGGTAATTTCTGTTATCGAAGGGTTGCAGGTGGATTCTGTGACGGTATGTACTCGAGTTAAGACGTTCGTTTTTAAAATAAATCGAAGAAGCTGAAGTGAACTTTATAATTCAAAGTTTTGTTTAACATTAGTTGAAATTAACTATTTACTTTTTTTGGGTTTTGAACAATAAATTAGTGTAAATATTTTTTTAACGAAATTTGTGAAAGTTTTGTATAAATAAAATTTTAATTCAATTGGATTTTTTTGTGTACTACTATTATGCCATAATAGTGGATAACCCTACCGTCCTTTTAAAAGGACACCATGTTTCGGTCATTTACAACACTTTCAGAATTTTTTTAGTATTTTTCTGAGATTCAGCATAATAAAGTGACCAATATACAGAAGAAAATATTTCAAATTTCAAAAAAAAATAGGTTCAGGTTTATATGGGTTAAAAAAGAAATTTTTTCAAGATTAGAGTGTGATTTTAGTATGTGTTATGTGAAATATAAATTTAAAAAAAACTTAACTAGACGTTAAAATATTAGATTTTAACTGTAAGTAAAGAACAACATACAAGAAAATTTTATTTAAAAACACTAAGAAAACATATTTTAACCTTTTTGTGATAAGGTACAAACAGAAATATTATAAAAAATGAGAAAACGGAAACTACGGGGGGGGGGGGGTCAAAAACAACGTGGTGTTTTTTAGAAAAGTTGAAAAATATAGTAAAATTAATGAAGATATGGCGAAGTAAATTTGTTACATCGATGTTTCGCGATTCTGTCGCTCGTCAGACAAACCTCACTAGCCAGATCGAAAGAAAATATTTAAAAATAATCGAAAAATTAAAAACAATTTTTTAAAAAATTGTGTGTTTTTAAATAAAATTTTCTTGTATGTTGTTCTTTACTTACAGTAGTTAAAATCTAATATTTTAACGTCTAGTTAAGTTATTGTTTAATTTATATGAGACACTTAAGTACTCTGTTAGCATTTTGCATTTCATAATGATTTTTAAAAAAATTTTAGCTAATGGAGCATTTAGAACTATAATTCGTAAATTTGAACTAAAAACTGTCAGGTATAAATTTTCTTTTCAATTTGTACTCAGAGGCCATTTTTGAGGAAGCACGAATTTTTTAGCCAACCCACTCGCGATATATTTTTTAACATACTAAATTTGATATAAAATACTTTTCATCAACTAAACAGATGGGTGCAAATCTTTTCCTATTCGGATCTTAGACTATAAGGGCCGAGGTCTACCTCACTTCTGATATAATCGGTTTTGAAACGCATTACAACGTTATCCGAACCCAACTACCAACCTTGCGAATTGGTGTTTGGTTTGTTAGCATTTTACAGTTTTTACCTAGACGAGGAGCAAGCCCGACGTAGAACCCCCAACCTGGAGGACCAGAGAGACGGCCAGAATAAAGTTCTTACTTCACCCGGATTCGAACCGGGCATTTAGTGTTTATAGTCAACTTATTCGACCACTATGCTCCGACCGTCTCTTGCCTCACCTCACTTGCCGATTACATTTCAAACCGACGCAACGACATCAAACGATAAATTTATTTTAAAATGCATTTAGTTAATTATGGCGGAATGTTAACGTTAACCTAAAAATATACCGCGCAGATCCGTTGGCTTCAAGATCCCGATTTTCGGGTACCGTTGGCTTTGAGGATTTTTTTCATATTATAAACAACCAATTATAATGCACGCATATTATATTTACAAATTTTGTAAAAACAGTCCGTCCGTCTGTCTGCATAATTCAGAACCAATCAGAAATAATCCGTATAACAGAAGCCTAACAACTGTAATCATCCGAGTTCCATCTTGTATTAAATCGTCATAATTATATCTATAGAAGGAGAATGGGGAATAAGAAATGAAATAACATTAGAATAAGCCAAGTGAAAACATTTTGTTTCTTTGAACTTCTTTAGGTTTTAGTGTTACGAGTATTTGACAAAGTGTTCAGTATATTACATTAGGATAGAAAAAAATGCCATAAGATAAATTTTTAAAAATATTTCTAAGTTAAAAAATAAAATAAAATTTAAAATTTTCTAATAAATTTTTGATTTTAAAACCGATGATTCTAGACAAAAAATGATTACAGTCTAATTTATAAAAAAAAAACTTCAAACTCTGTAAAAAAGCACTAAATTATTTTCACCAAAAAATTAATAGTTCTGTTGTAGGCATATGGAAAAATGCCGTAAGTAAAAAATTTGACATTTTGAGTCAAAATATTATCAATGCAAACGGCATAAATAATTTCTTGAAAGTTTCGGAGGTACACGGATTTTAGTATTTAACTCGAGTGTAAAAGGAAATTTTACAGGTTTGATTTGGTAGAACCACAGCAACATTATATTGTCATCAGGTTATTATTATTATTATTTCTTATGTTAGTAATACAAAAAAAGGTAAAGTGATCTAATAATTAGTACTAACGGAAAAATAATCTAAACCATTTTATACATTCCCGGGACTTAAATTGCAATATTAGTCTCAGTTGTCCAAGTCTTAAGTGTAATTTTAAATCTTAAATGGTTTTAAAATGATAATAACCAGGGCTCGGAAGTTATAGCACTAAAAAAGTGTACTTTTAGCGCTTTAATATGCACTTAAAAATACCAAAATTAGCGCTATAAATAGCACTAACAAAATTAAAATATGCAAAATAAAATTGTCAACCAACAAAATTTCAAAAAATTTTAATAAAAATTTTGTTTATTTTTAACCCTACAGAGTACACGTGAAAAAATCTCACCAGTTAATATGTGAGGCTTGTCAGGCCCATACTTTAACAGGCCTTCTTTTCATAGTTTGAGAATTTTTCAAAAATTTTTTATATAGAAATCGATAATTGACATTTATAAACATAAAATATTTATTAATATTTGTGATAAAGTAACTACAAATTAATACAAATGGCATTATTACGTAACATGCGCATGTAAGTGCACAAAAATGAAACAGCGTATGCCTGTCAAGCCTCACGTATGTTCTGTAGGGTTAAATGAATTTTAGATTTTTCTCAATTTAATAAATTTTATAGAATACATTGTATTATATAAAATAATATGATGGTAAGGATTTTATGAACTACTACACGTAGGTACTTGGTCCGGCTTTGGAACATTTCCGATTCTACCGATTCGAATCCGATTATACGATACGTCTGATATAATTTTAAAAATTCTTGGAATATGTACATACCTATTATTTGAAAATCATAATACGTGTTAAAATAGTATTACATGTTTGTTTTCGTTGGCCTATTCGTATGCGGCCAAAGAAAATTAGCAAATTAAACATTCTGCTTATTTTTTCAATTAATATGTAAAAATATGCCTGTAAATAGCACGTAAAACGCAAAAATAGCAAAATAGCATTAAAAACCTTAAATATGCAAAAATTAGCATTATAAAATTTCGTATACGGCATCAGGGAAGTGTGAAACAAATTTGTGTCTTACTTCGAATATTCTAGGACTCTCCAGAAAAAATATGCATTTGCTAGAACTTCCGAGCCCTGATAATAACGTACGTTTATTTCATTTACATAACAAAGTTACCCCGACGTACTCCTTTTCTTTCTGTCTCTTTTCTACTGGTTATTTTTTGTAAATATGACAAAAATAACCAAATGCTTTGCGTTAAATCTCACTACATTCAAGTATTAGTCATGCACGAGTTAAAATGATTATGACTATAATAAAGGGACTAAAGTGAAATACTAATCCTGAGCGAGAAGTTATCACGCAAGGAATTAATATACTGTAGTCCTATGGTATATACAATATTTAATATACTCCCAGTATTTTTGTTCATCAACTGATAAATGATGATCAGTCATTGGTTGTTACCTGATAGTTTTGCTTACTTGCCTTATATAGTGGCCTTTTTATAAATACAGTAAAACCTGTCCAAGTCAACACTGTCAAGTCCGACACTTCTCAGAAATTCACTGTGAAAGCCGTCAGAATTGGGCGAAAGATTACCTTTATCAGGAGCAGGTGCAACTGCGCTATCCGTTTTCCTGATATGATTTCTTAATATTTTAATATTGTATATAATACTTAGGTACTAATGTTTAAAAGTTTTATTTACTTAACTTCAATTTTTGAATAATTTAATTACTCATCAATTTGCGTAGTACATGTTAATGTACTATTTAAATTTTCATTTCTTCAAATAAGTTTTGGACTTTGGTTTATAACGATAACGATGCAAAAATATTTTATTACATTGTTAAACAACACGGACGTAGGAAGATTAACAAAGACAATAATGTACATTGTTATTATAATTGAGAATAACATGACTATGAAAAAATTAAGTATTTTCATATTTATTACAATATCGTCAAACCCGACACTTTGTATGGTCCGACAGGAAAAGCGTCACGTTTGTGTCGACTTTGACAGGTTCTACTGTAATTTAATTTTCTTCTTCTTTTTTGTACCTATAATTTCCAAAGTTAAGGGTCGTTGCCGACCTCGGGGTAATCACTTTTTTATATAATTTTCCTGACTTAATTAAATCTATTAAAACACAATCATTTGCCTCAATTTGAGGCACAAAATTACCTATCGCTTGTAGAGTAATATTGGTTTATAAAAAAAGTTTACTAATGCCTGTTAAGTTTCCTAATGGAAATTTTTGGTTTCCTTTTTTTTTATAAAATGTTGTTTTAACCATAGGACTTGTGTGACTTGTGCGGTGCTAAGTGAACCTGTAAGGTCTGATGGCTAGACCTTCATTGAATATTATTGCTGTGTGACTTGTAAAGGTTTTTCTATGTCTTGGCAAGTGTGTTTTAGTGTTTATTTACTATTTGATCGGTTTAGTAGAAATTATACTTGTTTTATTATTTAATATTAAATTATAAATACAACAACGAGCATAACAAATCGCTAATTATGCATCCACGTAAGCGTTATAATAATTATGGTCCCTGATAATGAGGGAAGTTCATCTGTAAAAATTTGAAATTTAAAAATATACGAAAAAGTTGCAAGTGAATAGGTCTAGCCAGACCCATTGCCTCTCCTAGGGTTAAATATATGGGGTAGTCAGCAAAACAAACAAATAATATTGTAACATTCCTTAGCTTAAATTATTGCTTGCTCAAAAACCGTTGAGTTCTGACAAACACTGACTATAATCTACATTGTAGAAAACTTCGAGCTGTTTAAAAAGAATTAAATGATTAGTAAAAAATTAGTAGATACTCAAAGGTTAAAATTTGTATTTGACTACAGTTTATTTTTAGAGAATTTTTCAGAAAGATTTCAAGTGACGAAAAATTTCACTTTGATTTTAGACGAAAAAATTGTAATTAAGTACTGTTTGTTAAATACAAGGTTTTTTTTATTAAAGGAAATTAAAAATTTTTTAAGGAAATCGTAAGTCAAGAATTTAAAATTAATTTTGAAATGTTAAATGTTCAAATCGCATAATCTAGGTTGCACTGTAAATATAAAAAGTGTTTAAATAAATAATATTTAACAATTTCAGTTAGTGAAAACAAACTGGCAACATAAAAGTTATCAGTAGTTGATAAATTGATTGACCTCTGAGTCACAATATATTACCAAAAGTTAACTGAAAACGTCATTATATTTTACCTTCTTTTTCGTACATAACAACGGCCACCAATACTTTTTCAAAAATTGGTTTTTCAACATACTGAATGTAAAATCTGAAAGTTGGGTTTAAAGTTGAAAGTTTTTGTACCAAACCGACGTTAGTTCCCTTAATTAAATTAGTGGCTGATGTCGATAATGTAACGTTAACGTACAAACTGTGCGCTTGAATTACAAAAAATCCTTGATTATTTGGCGAATTAATGACTTCTACAATTGCATTTCCTTCCGCCAAACTGAAGTTACGTATGAAAACATGACTAGATTTGTTCCATTTATTATAGGTTGATAAGTCAACATTGATGTTTTGTTGTAAAACTATTTAAAAAGTTAACGGAATTAATATTTTTTACCGACAAATACATTCAAAACTAACCAGAATTAGCAGGTTCACAATCGATGTAAATAAACTGTAGTGAGGTTATGTAACACAATAACAAAACGTAAAAATAAGTCATTTTCATTGCAACATGTAATTTAATTACGCCACCTTAATTAATTTTAAGTTTTATATCTAACAAAAGGAACAACGCATTTAAAACAATAAATTTTTTATCACCAATTTGCGAACACAAAACTGACAGTACCTATAACCGTATAACATTACAGAAACGTCAAGTGAGTTGTGTCGGTCACCGTGCAGTGGCGCAGTGTTCGCAACATGGTCGAATCGATCGATCAATGAAATAGTAAGAAGTGTGTAAAAGTGAGTTTTTAAGAATGTTACGTTATGTAGTTGTAAGGTAATTTGTTAATGGACGATGGGAAAAGATCAAGAGCTGCTGGAAGCAGCTCGCAATGGAAACATAGCCGTCGTAGAAAAAATACTTGGTCAAAGGGCTAAAAGGAGTGGCCCTCTAGCAAGGTATGTATTTAATTTACAAATTAAAATTTCTATTTACATTCCTCCAAATAGAACTCGACATTAGTGTAATAGGGAAACTTTGCTTTTGTTGTGATTTTTTTATAAAATTGTATATCAAAGTATTTATGTATACATTATTGTATTTATTATTTTCTTGTACTTTCATAATAATTTTAATGTGGTACCTGAGTAAGCAACTTTCTATCCTTGGTGGTTGAAAGTGAAATTTTATGCTGCACATTGTCATAATAATAATTATCATTTTCGTAATGTTTACATATGCTAAATAGTTTTATTATTTATTGCTTTGTTTGGTACTTTTATCATTCATATGAGTCATTTTAAAAATTGCAAATTAAAAAAATTATAGGTTATCCTCCAGCAATATATAAATGATTCACTAGCATTTAAATTTGACAAATAAATTATTTGTTTTGTTTAAATGAATTGCAATTTTTGTGTGTTCAATTTATTTTCATTTATTGTGATGGGATTTGAGGGTTAGGCATCCGAACTACATTAATTTAGGGTGTACAAGGTTCGTGTGAAGTTCAAAAAGTTAAATTTTATCTAAATATTAATAGCGTTATAATAGTTATTTGTGTCAATTTTAAATTACCATTTTATCACTATTTACTTAAATTATTATCTCTGATTACATTGTTTATTAACCCACTTCAAAATTTCATTTCCCGGGATAGGAGAATATTTTCCAAAGAAAGAGACAATTTGTGGGTCAGTATATTATAGAAACTCGATAATATAAACACAAAAATACGAAGGCATGTAAATTAACGCAATTGTTCGTTCACACTAAAAATTAGTATTATGGTCATTATGTGCAAATTTATGTGTTTTTAAACTGTATTAAGAATTGTATGCCTCTTTTTGTTGATTTGGCTACTCTATATTTTTTGGAAGGAGCAGTCACAGTTATTTCCTTCTTATATTCTTCTTAGTATTTTGCCAACATCTGACGCGCATGAATGGATTAACGAGGTAGTGACCACAAATTTATTCTACAAAATTAGCAATAAAATAACAATAACCTAAGTTATTACTTTTCCAAACCTATCAGAGCTTACGTTATTTTTTAAACTGTGCTTATTTGTTATTTGTTAAAAATGTGTGGTCAGTGAGTTTTCTTTTCTTCCTCTTTCTAGAAGCAATTCTAAGAGAATCCTCCTCTTACGCTAAAGCCTGTTATTTTCCTACAACTGCGTCGTTTTCTCGGAAGTGTTAGGTCATTGAATGGGCAGTCATATTTTTAGCAATATACAGGGTGTCCCCGCACTCACTTTACATAACTTAGGTGGTGATAGAGGACACTTTTCTAAGAACAATATTTAACAAAAATTTTTTTCTAAATTCAAACCCTCGAGAGTTAGGCCTCTTTAAAGCATTTTTTTTAATTTCCACCTTCACGTGGCTATAGCACCGAAAATATTGATTTTTCAGTAAAAGTCGTATAGAGCTTTTTTTAAGAGCGTGAAATAATCTACAAACTAGGTTTATACCTTTTATTGTCTAAATTCAACGGATTTCGAGTTATGAATTAAAGTAAGCTAAAAAATGTCGAAAAATTTGAGCTTTCATTTTTTTTGATTTTTTTCAAAACCCTGTATCTTTTAAACGAAACATTTTACAAAAAATCTGACGCCCCATTCCGGATAGGAAATTTAACGGACTACAACTTTTGTCTAGTAAAATTTTTTGAGAAACTAATGCATTTCACAGAAAATTAGAAAATAATGTGTCAAAAATTCGAATTTCTACGATTAAAAGTGTCGAAAATTCGATTTTTTTCGATTTTTTTTGACAAACATCTTTTAAAACAATCACGACTGTATATTGATAATGAGGGTGGTCATTTTCAACAATTACTTTATTAATGTAATAATTTAAAATTAATTAATAAAATAATTTTTCAAAAAAAAATAAAAATTTTGTGAATTTAATTTTATGTTTTGTAGCTGCCTTGTTTGTTACTTTCTGATTTTCTGTGAAATGGATTGGTTTTTCAAAAAATTTTACTAGACAAAAGTTGTAGTCCGTTAAATTTCCTATCCGGAATGGGGCGTCAGATTTTTTGTAAAATGTTTCGTTTAAAAGATACAGGGTTTTGAAAAAAACCAAAAAAAATAAAAGCTCAAATTTTTCGACATTTTTTAACTTATTTTAATTCATAACTCGAAAGCCGTTGATTTTAGACACTAAAAGGTTTGAATCTAGTTTGTAGATTATTTCACGCTCTTTAAGAAAGCACTAAACCATTTTTACTGAAAAATCAATATTTTCGGGGCTATGGCCACGTGAAGGTGGAAATTAAAAAAAATGCTTTAAAGAGGCCTAACTCTCGAGGGTTTGAATTTAGAAAAATTTTTTTGTTAAATATTATTCTTAGAAAAGTGTCCTCTATCACCACCTAAGTTATGTAAAGTGAGTGCGGGGACACCCTGTATAAGGGGGTTAGTGAGTTGTGGTAGGGGTAGGGAATGCTAAGTCTCTAAGAAATAAAAAGTTGTTATTTTTGAGTGATTTTGCTTGCTGGCGAATCTTTCCCGGCAAATTGTACCCAACCCAGTTTCTACTGTATAACATAAAAATTCCACGAGAACGAAGTGTGGAATAAATTGAAAAGAACATTTTTTTTTCTCGTAAAAAGACTACATTCGACAGTGCAGTATAGTTTTTTTTTAATTCAAATACTACAGTTTAATATTTTTTAAATGATGAGTTTTCCCCTTTTGTTTCAAATGTCACAAAAAAGTTATAAAGAACACTTCGAAGAAAAACGTGTAAACGTGTTTTCAAATTTGTTTCATTTTTTAACGAAACGGCTTTTTATATAATTAAAGTTACAGATTTTCAACAACACCGCGTATAGCGAGAGCATCTTCGTTTTAGTCCCATGAGGAATTTGGAGGAAAACATTATTTTTATATGTACACAGGATGCACGAGTGTTCCACTTGATCACAGAAAACCAGAGATGTTACTCCTGTTTTCGATTTGATCCCACGTTTTTCGTAAAAATGTGTAAAAACCACCAATTTTTATCGTGCAAACTCCATTTCTACAGTGATCCTATTTTCTTTTTCGAATTTATACGACCGTAGTGCCTTTAATGATGGACCGATTTTTAATTTTGAAACCACTTTGGAAGTTTTTCCAATTATTCTTGATTCTTCCAGCCAACTTTTCTCAAAATAACACATTAGCTCTTTAGCCATGAAACTTTGAACAGCTAGCTTTTTCTATCCAGCATCTATGTGTAGAGTAGAGAAATCCGAGGGTTTTAAATGCAAACTTTTCTTGGAAACTAACTGTAGGAAAATATTGGGCGCCAGGTAATTTAATAAAACTTAAAGAGGCAAGAATAAGGCAGCTGTAATAAATCACTTTAAATTGTAGTGACAAATATGAGAACACAGCGTGGGAAAATGGAATTTCCAATGAATGAGCGGTTATATAATTTTTCTTAGAAAAATTTTGTGCTTCGATGAATATAAAAACTTTTTATACTTAAACCTTGTTCAAGCGTTAGTTAGCACAAAAACTAGGTATTTTAAGGAAAAAAGTATTCAAACGAGTTTTTAACGTGAAAAATTACTAATTTTAAAGACTAAAATTTAAATAATTAAAAAAAAACTTTCGTAGAAGCTATTGGCATGTTAGTGATTTAAGTTGCCACAAATTTCAAACGCACACCCATGGAGAAATTATTCATATTCTTTTGAATGAAATATTGAAAAATATTTTTAACAAATTTGTTAAGGGGTCAGTGCTACTAATTATAAATTAAAATTAATTATTTTTGTTACATAATTTCCTTTATTAACATCGATGTTCACTTTCTCCTCTTGCGGGCAAGGTTTTATTTTCGGTGAGGTTGATTCATCTTTCACACACCTAGTAAATGTGTTACCATACCTTTATTATACACCCAACCTTAGCAGTTTGTATATTTAGATTTTTTAATTAATTGCAATCAGCTATTACGTATAACTAATTAAAACTAAGTGATTAATTTTTTATAGCTTTGTGTATTAATTTCATAGATGATTTGACCTCTTATAAAATGATCCAACAAGATTACAATGAATCTACTAAATTGTAGCTTATTCTTCTGTTATTTTACAATTTAAGCATAACCATCACCTACTTTTTTAAAAAGGGGTTATGTACCTGTTGCTCGCATAATAATTATCATCCTATTCGTCCTATCTTGGAAAGGTATTGTTTAACGTGGGCTCCTAGTCAAGGGAAATGTAATACATACAATTCACTTCTATGCTTAGAGCGAATCTAGTATATTGTCATATATTTAGAAATTGATAACAATTAACAAAATCAATTTACAAATTTTTGGTTTATTTAAGACCACAGCGCTTTGTATATTACAATCAGGCAAAGGCGTATAAATTGCAAATCATATCATTCGAATTGACGAATTGCTTTATATAGCTTTAGTAAACTACTATCATCTTCACGAACATATTAAATAGTTTTACTTTTTATTATAAAAATATTATCAAACTCTGAAATGTGTTAATAGCTACAAATATTGACACTTGAAACCTCTTGAGTAATAAGTAGCAGTTTGGAAAGAACTAAGCAATAATATTACTCCCCTTTATGAGATTTTGTATTGTTGCTTTCGAGAGTTTATAAGGACGTAAATCCTCCCACCGTATTAAATGTTAGTAATTGTATAGAATTATTATTCTGACGCTGTTTGGAAGTTATTAATTTTCTAAGTGTTCTTTTATGAAGTTCAAAATAGTTCTTTATTGAATAATTTCTATATACCATACAATTTCTCTAGCATTTATTCATATTAATTCGTAATCTAAACATTTGTCTCCTTTTTTTTAGTTTACGTCGTGGTCCTGGAGCTAATGTACAAGATAGTAGTGGTTATACATCTCTTCACCATGCTTCCTTAAATGGTCATAAGTGAGTATTAAATATTTTATTATGTTTTTGTTAATTATTATGATTATTGAGTTATGAGTTTGTGTCATAACTTAGTGGTAGTCCTTGCCACAGAACTTTGGTGTTACGCATTGTTTATTTAACCAAAGCAGCATCTGCGATTGGTTACGTTAGGACGATGCAACACCTAAGTTCCGTGGCAAGAACAATACATCATAACCTCGTTGTGTGAATGTAAAAGGTGGGTATGTCAAGAGAAACAACGAACAAAGTGGATGCGAGTGGAACAAAATCATTTGCACTAAGTCAGTAATGATTACATGATGAATGAGTGTGTTTTGAAAGCGAATTCAATGGTTAATAATATTAAAGAAGAGAGTTGAGAGAATGAATGTCAATAGAGTGACGAAGCAGAAATGGAGAGAGCGATCAAAGAAAAGGGTAAGATGGTTGTCTGCTGTAGGCGAATGTGTGAAAAAGAGAAGTTGCAGGAACAAAATAGCATCAAAGAATAGTTGCAAGGATACGAAAGTGAGACCAGAATTAAAGAGGATAATGAATGGATTAATTAAAGAGAGTTTGGAATTTCTATATTTTGGAAAGATTTAGTTTTGGTTTTAGCAAACAATAAATTTATCAAGATGAAAAGGATATTTTAGAATTGTATATCTAAACGATAAAATTATTTGCGGAATTTATCAATCGCTCAATATCTCAAACACTGTTCAATATAACTTATTATTTTACTCAGAATAAATTAACTTGATGATGTGATTTATTTTCTAATTTATAAAAATATTTTTTCAGAGAGATAGTTCGTCTTTTATTGGATCACGACGCTTCTACAAATATTATTGATAGTAAAGGCTCAACGCCGTTACATTTAGCATCTTGGTCAGGAAATTTTGATATTGTCCGATTACTTCTTTGCGGTCCATCGATTTGCAATGTTAATCTCATGGTAAGTTTTACATTTTTTAAATTTTTGCGTTTAAGAGCTTGATTTATACGAGAATAGTGCAAATTGTTTATTTACTTCGTAATCCATCTCTGATTTATTAAGTTTTATTTTTTGATTGAATTAAATACGATCAATTGGTGAAAATAACTTTTGTTATAAAAATTAATAATTTACATTTCACAATTACTTACCAAAAAATTGAAAGCATAAAATATTATAAGGTAAAGCCGGATAAAGCTAAAGTATAGCAAACAAAGGTAAAATAAAATATTATGCATAGTGGGCCTAAATTTTGAACTTCTTTATTTTCGATTTTTCCAAATTTGAAATCATTCATCAATAAAAGGAAGTATTTTGAGTGTAAATCATTATGTGGTAAGTGGAAAGGGTAAATTATAGAGCTAACAATAAAGAAAAACTACTTTTTTTTAACTATTTTGTTAGTTTTGATTATAACATGCACTTTACAACATTTAAAAGTTTTGAATTTGTGAAATTAATAATAATCAAAACTCAAATAATATTCCAATTGGTCTAATTATTGTGTTCTAGTTAACTCGACAATATTTTAAAATTTATATTTATAATAATAAAAAAAGGTACCAAAATTCTTTTCTTCATAAAAATTTTAAAACTTTCTTTTGAAGGGAAGGGGGACAACTGCTTCCAATAGACAGACACCTATGATGTTGTAAATTAGACTAAATTTTTAATATTTTAATACGTTTACCGCCACGTGCATTAAATTTAACTCATACTAACATGAAAAACAATAGGCTATTTTTAAGCGTGGCGCTCTAAGTGTTAAACACACAAAATCAGAAATTATTATTTATTATTATAATTCAATTCATCAATAAGTAACACAAAATTCGTACAAAACATATTATTGCGAATGTTTTATCAAGCAGTCGTGGCCGAGCGGTTAAGGCGTCTGACTAGAAATCAGATTCCCTCTGGGAGCGTAGGTTCGAATCCTACCGACTGCGGTTAATTTTTTTTAAGTCAATTTATTTCTTATTTTGATATGGGCGCTTAATATTTTTAAATTTTAAATAAATTTATTTAAATTTATTTTTTTTTAATTTTAAAATTTTGGATGAAACTTCTGTATTCTTTAGTCTTTATTGTATAAAGTCTACAATTTACCTATGAATGAAAAATAATATCAGACAAATATGTCCACCATGACGTCTCCGTCGATCTTTTTGTCAATTTGACAATGTTGCTGGTGATCAAGCCTTCAATGGATTGTGGTTATCTGCAGAGACTTGATCTTTCATATAGCCTCAAAAGGAAAACGGCGTTAGATCACCCGATCTAAGGTGGCTAATGGACTGCAGAATCATGCGAAATTATTGGATCAGGAAATTTCGTTCGCAATAAATAATTGTTTCAGTTCGGCTGTAGGGTATGTGGCGCCGTCCTGCTGAAAACACATATCGCTCACATATTATCAATAATAGGCCAAATACACGTCTGTTTGTGAATGTTTAATTATTTGACAATTTTTGTTTCCACATAATTTGAAAATCAGGAAATTTACATAATAATCTATTGGTATAGTAAAAAATTCTTACAGACTCACTCATAATTAGAGACAGGATAGTTAGGCAAAATAAAACCTCAAAAAAGGCAGGCAAAAAGGCATTAAAAACAAGCAAAAAAGGCACGAAAAAGGCAAAAACCCCAAAAACTGTATCTGAAAAAGAGTTTTTTTTTTAACCAAAATCATACAAATAATTAATTCTCTTTATTCTTGTGCCAACTATAATTACTAGAAGTTTCTCTATATCATCAACCGTTAAGTTGGTTCTTCTGTCACTCAAAATTTGTTTGAAAGTGGAAAACGATTTTTCCACGTTGCAAGTTGTAGGGTAAGGTGCTCTAAGACTGCGCGGTCTCTAAGACTGCGCACCCCTTATATTTCGGCATGGGTGTTTGTTTTCTTGCTAATTTTAATTCCCACACATCACTGCCAATAGCGTGGTTACCCTTAACGATTTTTGTCGTAAAAAAATGGATAATAAACATTTTAGGTAAGTTTTACCATTTTACGCTGTTTTGATCTAATAATTCGACATTTTGGAAATTGTGTACGATCGTTGTTTTTGTGATTATCGCCTGCATATTGCAATATCATGTAAACAAAACTCTTAACCAAACGTGGATGATGGTATTATTTTCCAATTTAATTGGAGATGGCTATATTCGTGTCCTTTTTAAATTTATGGAGTGGCGTGTAAGACTGCGCGGTGTGGTGGTTTGTAAGACTGCGCGCGTACTTTTACAAATCTCACATTGTAATGCTGGTTAATTTTATTCTTTTTACCTAAAGTGAGGTTGATTTTATGGCCAGTCGTGTGACGGAGAGGGAAATCTCTGAAACTGCAATTCACGGCACAAAAAATAAGTATAAAGAAATATAAAAAAAAACTATTGAAAGCAAAGAGTAGTTGGGTTGTCCAGGATGCATAGAACAAAGTAAATGCCAATAACTGAAGATTGGATCGAGTGTACATCATGCTCTCAGTGGTGGCAGAAGAAGTGAACTGCATAATACTAGCATGTGATGTGATCTATGCTTGTAAACTGAATGCGCAGTCTTGCAGACCCAAGTGCGCAGTCTTACATGACGGGGTCTGTAAGACTGCGCAAATGACTTTTTCTGATTTTTTTGTTTTTATTAATAAAGTATATGTAATAATTACTAATTAAGTTTGTAGTAATGTTGTTGAAAGACCAATACGTTTTAATACAAATTTCTGAGTTTAATTGCTTTAGTTTTTTTAATATACCGGGTCAAACCTTAAATGCGCAGTCTTAGAGCACTCTACCCTAATAGGGGAAAATTTTAAAGAACTTATCTGATCTGGAGTTATCTCTAAATCAAAATCGTTATTCGAAATTGAGTCAATCCAACTTCTTGTTTGTTGTTAGAGTGAATTTTTTCCTTAGTGGTTGGTACGTGACTCGGGCTTGCGCTGGCAAATGTGGTGACACAAACATAGAACCGAAATGACGATTATACGTTTCTGCACATTGGCCGCTCCCAATATAATAACTACTAAGGAAAAAAATCACTCTGTAACCTATTTCTAAGTTATAAGAAGATTAAAATTCCTTTCCATTTATTTTTATGAGTTTCAATGTCTTAGAAATTTCCCAGAAAATTTTAAATAAAAATTTTAAATTTTAAAATTAAGAAATTAATTAAAAATAAGCAAAAAACTAAAATTTTGGTTCCAAAAGGTACTAAAAAGGCAAAAAACAACACAAAATAGGCGAAAAAGGCAAAATAAAATATGCATTTTTGAAGAGTACATACTCTGAAACGGATTTTAAATCGGGTCTGCCTGAAATATCTCAATTTAAAAAAAAAGGCATTTTGCCTAACCATCCTGTCTCTACTCATAATTTTCAGACACAAACTTCTTAAAAATTCATTCAATCAAAAGTTCAAATTTATGGCTTGGGCATTCTGCTCGTAAACCGACGATTTGTTTATCCCAACACTATCAATAAATTATATCAGTGATTTCCATGACAAAATCGGTTTTTATGTTAGGTAAGCTTAACTTTTAAAATTTGGGCAGGACGAAGTTGTAAATTTTTCCTGGAAATTAACTGCATAATATTGTAATTTGACTAATGGAAAATGTAATACTATATTGGTTAATTAATTATCTTATAAGTATTAAAGTAAGTTTAACTATAATATTATGATGTCAAGTATATACGAAAATTTATACCAGATGCTTTGTAGTAAATAATTTTATTTAAATTATAATTTGGATCGAGAACGTGGAAATTGTACTATTTACAAGAATATTAAGTAAATTTGATATGCAATCACAGTGATTGGCAATAAGAGGACCATTTATCAAGATTAATCACCATTGCCATCAATAGATTTCCCTTTCACATTGGCCACTTGAAGCAGCCTTTTGACCGAACAAAACTCACGATGTCAATTCCATTCACCAGACCAGACTTCACCAGTATCTTAATTAGAGCAATGTTCACCCTCATTACTCTTAAAGTTACCCCTCGGTAGTATGTAGGGTTCGTAGTAATTTCATCGTAATGTGTAGTTTTACTCTTAAGTTTCAAAAACAAAACTATTGTATTTTACAAACAAATCTTTGATACAAACTCTACTCTGTTTATGTCCTTCATGGTCCATTATTGAATTACATTTCGAGTTGTTGCATTTGCACATTTGCTTTTGCGATGGCTTTGGTTATCTAACAATAGGAATATTATATTTTTTTGTAATGGATGAACTCACCTTTCTGAAACATCTAAAATATTTAAAAACATTTAACTTTGATTAAAAAAAAGGAACTAGATGTTAATTTTTAACAAGACATTTAATCAAGGCTTTGTGCTTGATGTTTGTTGTCGTTGCTTCTCTTTACATTTATGGAGCATGTTATACACATTCATGTAATATTATGAGATACACGACACATAGTTTTCCGCAGTTTTGCATGCATTTGTCCCTGCTGCCATACATAATTAAGTTTACATTATGCCTGTATAAATATTCCACGTTACATTAAGTTTTTATTTTATATTCTATTTTAGTTGGTAATAACAATTAAGATATTTCACAAAACGATGTTGCCTACGTTATAATTCCTTAACTTTCATAACAAAATAGTCGAGTGAAACATCCTTGTTAAATGTTATAAACAATTTGTAAATACGATAGCTTCATTTTAACTTCCTTTTTCTCGTATGTAGGAATGCTAGGGAAGCTTTTCGAAAATTTCGGTACATTGAAATTGAACTAACGAACGTGGTCTATACGCACGGATTATAGATTATATAAAATAAAACAACCACTTTTACCAAAAAAAACCTAGTGTATCGCGCTAATACATTCATGCGCGTCACCTCCACTCCAGTTTATAAAAATACTAAATATGAAATAATTCTTACCAATTTTTTAAAATATTTGACAGCAAGTTGGTTTAAACTCGAACAGATTTGCCATCGTTTCATATTTTGCTCATTATTACGTGATAAAACTAAAAACTTTGAAATGTCTTAAATCAATTTTTTTTAATGAAACAAGAAACGTCAGAAAGTCGTTTCTTTCGTTTTCTCGCCTGATTGTTGCGCTGTGAGTTAATTTTAAAATTATTAAATGTATCAAAATAATGCATCAATATTAATTTGATGGTGGCTCAATTTTCATTAGATTCGGATTAAATTGATAAATGGTTTATCAATATAATTTATTTACAAATGAATACATCTGAATTGTTTTATTATTTTCTACCTACCCCTACTAAACAATTTATACTACATAATAATATTTTTTAAATTTATTTTTAACTTTCCTAATAATTGACAATATGAAGAGAAAAGTTATTTATAAATTCTTTTATGTAACAAAAATAAATTGTTTCCCTTTTTTTACGAGTAAATAAAAATGAATTATTTTTAGTTTATTTTGTTTGTTATCGGTCACTGATCGTATTATCTTATAACATCGTTTTTATTTTTATTAAATATTTGTATTGTCGAATAAGAAGCAATAAATAGATATATTGACATTTAATTGTAAAATTAAGATATACTTTTATTTGATTCTCTGGGAAGTTACAAGCCGTGTCTGTCACTGCTGTTCAAACTCTTTTAGAATGCAAACTTGCCGTGATCTTTTCAATTCCACGCTAAAGTTACTGGACTGTGTGCAAATTTGGATGCGATGTGCCACTTGCAGCTTCAGCTTGACGAATTCTCTGAAGCTGCTGCTGACAGTCGAGTTGCCTATTTAAAATTTAAAACTAAACTTTACAAACTCTCCTTTTTCCTGTTTATGATTCGGATTTAGCCAGGCTTGCCATCTCGTTTATTTTAATGGAATATTCAAGTTTATTATAAAGTCACATTTTGTCTTCAAATATTCACTTAACGAAAAAAGTTTTAAACAAATTATAACTAAAAAATTTATTTTTATTTTTTTGTTACAGACCAAGGCTAATGAAACGGCTTTACATTCTGCGGCTCAATATGGTCATACTCCTGTTGTTAGTTTATTATTAGAACATGGATGTGATCCCGGAATCAGAAATAATCGAGGCGAAACTGCACTCGATTTAGCTGCTCAATATGGAAGGTATTATTGTTTATTTCATTATTTAACTTAACCTTTAATAAAAATGTACTACGCAGGCTGGAGACTGTGGAGTTATTAGTTAGAACATATCCTGGTTTGATTCAACCAATGCAAAGACCTTTACCTGGAGCAGTATATCCCCATACTTCTTTACACTTGGCCAGTCGAAATGGACACAAGTAAGTAGTATTTATTAATTGTTAATTTGTGTGTTCCAATCGATAAATTCAAAAATGTCGTTTTAAATCGCGGATACATTAAACAAATTGTTTAGCGTTAAATTATTACAATTTCAAACTAACCGCCAATTAATAAACTAATGGCGCTAATTAAATTTCAACGATGATGTTTCTCTGCACCATGATCAAGCTTATTATTGTCGTGTATTCGCATCACGGAGCTAATTGAGATGTTACTGCTGTACCGATCTAAGGGTATGAAAGGTTTCTGTGCAACAGCTTGTTTATTATGAACAACTATGCATAATTATTCAATGAGAATTTATTATTTACGTAAGAGCATCTAATTATAGCAATGCAATTGGTAGCAAAGTATATTATGCCGAATCAAAAAAATATCGACGTATTAAAAAAAAACGCAGTCGGTAGGATTCGAACCTACGCTCCCAGAGGGAATCTGATTTCTAGTCAGACGCCTTAACCGCTCGGCCACGACTGCTTCATTTCTAACTATAATTTAGGCAATGGGTGCTCGTAAAATCAACATTAAATTAAATTTTGCATTATTTAATTTTTTACGTGAATTATTTGTCATTTTAATTTAGAAGTAATTATCTCAAAAGCGAGGTATTTAAATAAGTAAAGGGTTAAATTACGATACACGGTAGCCTATTTATTTAAAATTCTTAGACCATTTTCACAGTAATACGCACAATATGTGTATTATAATGTACGCTTGACCGCAATATGCGTGTTAAGCCACGCGTGAAGGATATCATGATTTTATCCATATGCCATCATCAGTAATTCTAGCGAGGATTTGAGAGAAAACTCTTCCAAGTTATATACTATTGTCCATCAGTCATTACGTAGTTTTTCCTGGAAAATTTTCTGATGTTTCTGAAATTCGGTATTTTTTACTGTGTCAATTCGATGTATCTCACGAGATGGATAATACTTAAAGCCTAAAAGCCCTCGTATACGACCGAAAATTACTTCAGAAGTTTCACCAAGAATGAACGCAGAGATGAGTTGAAGCGTTTGTTCAAAATTGTAAAAGTTATTCGCGAAAGTCCATGTCTCGTTAATTCATTCATACGCGTCGTTTCCTATGAAAAGCTCGTTTTTACAGGCCATTTTTCCAATATTCAAAAAATCAGAAAACTTTTCAGGAGTATCATCACTTGATAACTAAAATATCTACATATTTAATTATTTTAGAGCTGTCGTGGAAGTATTATTGCGTGCTGGATTTGATGTAAACGTGCGTACTCCTTCGGGCACAGCACTCCACGAAGCAGCCCTATGTGGAAAAGTAGAAGTAGTTCGAACACTTTTAGAGCATGGGGCGGATTTGGCCATTAGGGATTCCCATAAGTTTACAGTTATGGACTTGTTAAGTCAATTTCCAGCACAGGCAACTCAAGAAATTATGAGTATAATTAAAAGTAAGTTTATAAACAAATTTGTAGACATCTGTAGTGATAAATTCTGTTAGGACATATTAGATCTTGGTTACCGCAAGATAGTGATTGTGAAAGTATTAGCCAGCCTTTTCCTCCAGTTCCTAGTACAAATTCTGATCTTGGAAGTCCGTACGAAAATGTTCGGTCGTGCTCTAGAGGTAGATCATTAACGACAGATCCTTCTCCGGGCACATCGCCTCATCGATGGGATTTCTATCGACAAGCTCGCTCGGTAGATGGAGTGGAAGATAGAAGAACGTCTGGTACTTCAGCCATGTCTGTGTAAGTTAAATGTTGTATTTTGCGAGTTTTCTAGTTTTCTTTTCATATAAAAATCATTCTTTAACATAAGTACCATAACACTTCCTGCCTTCTTAGCTAATTTGTGAATAATTGCATGGCTTAGCATGCACGCATGTTCCAGGCGCTTGACAAGATTTTATAAAAGTTTGCCTCTAAGTAAACGCTTTACAACATCATCAAAGCAACTCTCGATAATGCATGACTCGGCTGACACACCATTGGGAAAACTTACTTTTTCTTTCAATGAAAAAATGACCTTACGCACGTTTAGTGGATCATCGTCCTCCTCTTACAAAACGGCTTCTGATTGTTCCAGAGGGTCGGACAATAGTGTTTTCCACACACCTCCAGCTCCTAAATCCTTTATGGATTCTAGTGGGCATTCAGAAGATTTGCATTTTTTGTCTAGCAGTCGAGAAGCTGACCGGACAAGTTTGTCTTCCACAACATCAAGTACCGGCTATTCTCGCAGATTTGATGGCGGAACCCCATTTTATTTACCTATGAATAACGTTAAAGGAGCCCGTAGTCCCGGATCAAATAATAAAGTTTCGGTTAGTTATACAATCTTACATTCAACATTAATTAAATTTGACTTTAACTTTCAGCCAACTCCACCCAAAAAACCACCTCGTCGCAATATTTCTGGTTCACCTACTCATTTGCATCCCATGTCTATGTCTATAGATGGTGTTAGCAATAATGCATACGAGTACGTATTTTTGGCTCACACTGGCGCGCGTAGTCAAAGTGATATAAATGAATTGGAACAAGAAAAGCGACGCGAGAGATTAACACATGGTCGAAGTGTCGACCAATATGTCGAAATGAATACCGTTTTCAATATCGCTTTAGACGAGGAAGAAGAACGACCGAGTAAAGAATTGCATCGAGGCAAAAGTGAAGATTTGGATACGAGAAAGTTTAATTCTCGTTTAGAACCAGTCGCTATTACGCAAGTATACGAAAATATGGTAATTAAACAGCAGAATCCAAAACGCAAATTGCGCCGCAATCCAGAAGTTTACGAAGAGTACGATTTTCGAAATAGAACTGATTCTGAAAAGGCAAGTTCTTCTCTTCCTGAATCTACGTTCGTGTCCAGTGCATTTATTATGATTAAGGATGACTACAAAGACGCTTATAATAGTGATGAAGACAAGCCTGTTCCTATGGTGCTCCATTCCAGAAATAATCCCCTAAGTCCCACACATTACCAACAACCTCCTACTCCTGACCATCCACCACCATCAGCAATGCAAGCGGAAAATGTAATATACGAACGCGTACGTCCTCTTAGCCAGGTAAGTTTGCAATAAACTTATTGTACCTACCCACTTTATTTACCTATAGTTATGCTAAACCTCTTATGAAAAAGTATTAAATAGAAAGAAATTTTATTTACATCCCCGCCATACCTAATTGTATATCTTGTTATTTTGTTAACATTATTTTAAATATATTTGTTGTTACATTTTAAATAAATGCTTTTATGAATATGTTTATAGCATTATTATTATTATATTTTGCTCCTTTTACCTAATTGAGTTTTTGTTTATTAAATAATAAAACTACTTGGACTAGTTTTTTACCCTTTTTGTCGTTATTTTTGTTTATATTAAATATGAAGAAGCATGGCCCTTGCTAAGTTTATTTGCTTTATTCTAATTTAAAAGATGCATGACAATTAGCACGAATTATAGAGCACTTGCTTTATTGCTAATAGATAATAGCAAAGCATCGTGTTCTACGAATTTAAAGACTGCCAGTTCTATTATGTTGGATTCACCAGGAATACAAGAGGAAGTCGAGACACATGGAAACCGAAATTGAAGAAGAATATTTAATTATATGTGATGAATCTAGTGAGAGTTTTTCTAGTAGCGTTTCATTGTCTGATAAAAGTGTCGACAACGTACTTGAAGAGTATCAATTGGATGCTCCATTTGCAGGTACGAATATAATCCATTATTTACACGTTTTGAAATGCGGTTCATAATATTGATTTTATAAAATTGTGTCTGCAATTACGCTGAAAACATCGTACGAGTTGAAAGTTTATGAGTTTTAACTTATTGATGTTTTGGTCGCAAAAAGTAATCTCGAAAATGTTTACAATGTTTGATATTTTGATTTTAAACTTAAATTTCTATAAAGGGAATATGGAAATGGAAAAATTTAGGTAATAAAAAAGAAGTTAATGTTGCTATTTTTTAAAAAAGAAACCAAGTTAACAATCTACTGCAATAAATTTAAATCTGTAAGGTAGGAAATGGAAAATTCAATGCCAATTTGGTGTTTAAATAATCTTACTCGTAATATTAATTAACATCCTTACACACACGTTGATACAACATAACCAAACACAATATGGTATCCAAGTTTAAATAGAAAAAACTCGTGAAGAATTAACTTACCTAATCTATTAAAGATGTTACATTGTAAATGGCGCCCAACGATTGGGGTGATTTTTTACTATATTATAAATTAATTAAAAAATAAGTGATTTCTTTGCAATTAAAACTGTCATCAAAGAAAAATTTTCAAACCGAAAAATCTGATTATCCAACTCGTAGGATAAAATATTAATAAATAAAATGTTGCAAGTATAGTTATATTTCTATTGCTTTTTTGGTGAGTTTTTATGCAAATTAAAAAAATCAATTGTTAAAGGTCGTCTATAGGCTCTGTGCAACTTTGTATGTGGTACAAATATGCAAAAATATCATACTGCTAACCGTTTTTAAATCGCACAAATTGCCGTTAAATTTTGATAATTATTTAAATCAATTA
Organism: Rhagonycha lutea; assembly: GCA_958510855.1. Lineage (NCBI taxonomy): Eukaryota > Metazoa > Arthropoda > Insecta > Coleoptera > Cantharidae > Rhagonycha > Rhagonycha lutea. The sequence continues at coordinate 10,261,437 of OY294040.1, read as the reverse complement.
AGCTGTTAATTTCTCTAATTCTTATGTAAACTGAGCGTTGACATGATTTTTAATGATCTTTGCATGATGTGCGTATTATGATCTTTCGACAAACTTATTTTTCGGACGAGCGAATTCCTGGTTGTATTATGGTTCTTCCACGATGTAAAAATATATAAAGTACCTACTTCACTAATTGGTTTTAACTACTATTTTGTAATTAATTGGATGAAATAACGTAGAAACTAAAAAGTTATGATAAAAGTTTTCGAACAATATTTTATCAAACGAATTAAAAAATTCACTTTGTAACTTACACAGTTTTGAAAAAGCAATTAAATTTTTGATTTAATTTACACTCACAAGTCGATGTAATAAGCACAAAATCCGAATAAGAAATTCCCCCAGCTTTATAAATATTAGTTACGTTATAATAGCTGTTTGAATTTATATCTTATTTTTCTCGCTTTTTGTTTTCTTACTTTTTAATTTGCTCCCACAATATGGAAATATATATTGCCAATATTATGACTAAAATTAGTAAACCAAGGTACTACAGAATTTTACAATTTATGAAATAACGTCTTCCAAAAGAAATGAAAAACTCTGGAACATTCGAGCATCAGATTCAATGAAATTGGATTTAATCTTCTACAATGTATTAGATTAAACATTAACAAGCTAGGTAAACGTAAGAAAATTCATTATTTCATAAGATTTCGAGAATAGTTACTTCTTCAGAAAAAAAGCTCTTTTTAGTAGATTTACACTCTTTTTAGTGGATTTGCCAGGAAGTGCGGCCCGCACTAATTCTCACGTAAAATATTTGGCCCTCGTACAACAAAAGGTTGCCGACCCCTGATCTACAGTTTAACATGAAATTCACCTTATCATATTTTTATGCCACGTTGTTGAATTTGATAAATTTTTATATTGACATTTTTAAGCTATTAAACTCGTGATTTTTATATAATTCTATTGGTATGACTAAATTTACAATGATCTGCAGTTTAACATGAAATTTACCTTATCATATTTTTATGCCACGTTGTTGAATTTGATAAATTTTTATATTGACATTTTTAAGCTATTAAACTCGTGAATTTTATATATTCTATTGGTATGGCTCTTCCTTTGTTAGACTTTCTATCAGTTTATTATATCAAATTATTTCAAAGTATGTTATTTGTCGTGCCAGTTTGGTTGCGCCGAGTGTCCTACGAGAAAATTTTCAGTAACAGACTATCTTCATAGAAAATGAATATTTAATATGAATAGTAAGGTAAGTTGCTTTTTCAACAGTACGAAAGACGGTGGGAATATATTTTCAGTAACATACATAAAGCAAACATACACTCAGCATGAATTTTTGTATAAGACATGTGTGACATAAATAAATTCGTGTAACTTTTAACGGTTCTTGGCAGACAGAACAGTGGCGAAACAAAATTAATTAATTTATTTATTTATTCAACATTGAGTGTCAAATTTACAGGTTAAATAATGACATTTATTTAAATTTTAGATCTGTTCGTAACGCATGGAATATATCGATATTGACTTCATTTGAATTGGAGTTACCTATTATGTATATTCAAATAATTTATCAATGAACTTTTTATCATTAACTAGAAGATTATCGGACGAAACGCATAAACCATCTAGATTTTAGAATATGTACTCGAAAGAATAATTCAATAGGCTAGACTAGACTAATGGTTGGCAACCCTTTTAACTTCAAGAGCGCACCAAAAATTGTATTGCAGTTGAAAGGCACAATATTCGTATGTACAATACTGTAACTACGTCAGTATTTTAGAATCTCCAAAAGATGCACTAAACATTTTTTAGAATTAAAATGTAATAATAGATATAATTATTATCGGAAATGTTTTTGTCTTACGTTGATTTTATCGGGAAATGAGTAAGGGACGAACAAACTTTGTACATTTTAGTTCTAAAGTGATTTTAGTGTATTTTTTGTTATTTTAAAATAGTGATGTCAAGTATCACTACATTATCAACGAATCAATTGATTAATTCAATGATTCTCAATCTCAGAGGAGCGAAATACTTAAGAAGGAAAACCTACTATTTTTAACTATTTATTGAAACATAATAATCAATATAAAACACATTGGCGTGCAATAAAAATGTTGTATGGTAAAAGGAGAGGGGACATAAAAGAAAGAGATTGAGAAACATGGATTACTCAATACCGTAATTACAAGTGGCGGATTTCCGAACAAGCGAGGCGCCTAGCCTCATATAATTCATAAATAAAGGGGGCCACAAAATAAATATTAATAATAATATTTAAAAAAAAAATGTAATTAATACAATTTGATTATCAGCAACCTTTTTAGCACTTATATTGGTTAATTTTCCTTGTTATTCCTTGTGACTCATAATTTTGGAAATTGAATTCCGCCTGGGGCCTCTCAATAAGTACTAAATCCGCCACTGGTAGTTACTAAGCTATTCAAAAGTATAGATGCTTACTGTACATTTTTTTTCGTAGTTTTCCCGCTGTCTCGGCAAACCTTGCCCAAGGGGCCATTTTGAACTCCTCGTATTATATCCGGAACAGCTTCAGTATTGCTTCAGGTGCTTACTTAGTGTTTATGATGACCAATATCACTTTCAGCGTATTAACCTCCTTCCTCTCGTAATAGTGATTTTTCAATATTTCCAATAATGCATGACGACGTCGAATTAATTATTGTTAATTTATTTAATTGCTCATAATCAAAAGTAAAATATTATATTAAAAAATAAAAACTGTAATTAAATATTTTAGTATTTTTAATATTTCAAAATATACAAAAATTAATTTTATTGATGCTTTTATGCATGCGTCCTAAGCAAATAAAGCATCCCAGGAAAATATTCACATTGGCCCAGCATTGGAAGTTTGATTAGCAGTGCCGGCCAAGCGTCGGCCGTATTATAAACGTCGGCAATATTTTCCTGGGATATGCTATATTTTGGAAAATGGAAAAATCCAAAATTTCAAATACTAATGTTAAAATGCCAATAATGGATTTCTAAAATATAGCTAAAACTAACTTTATTTGTTATTAAAAAATCAGTGCTATAGAATTAAGGTTTATTCGCTGTACTAGCCAGTGGCGGATTTAGCACCTGGGTGGTCCCAAGCGCAATATAATTTTGATGTCCCTCTCTAAATATTTTCACTACCCCTACAGTGTACATTCTACCCGCACGTTTTATATTCTGGTATGCACTATACCGAAATAATTCCAAAATAATTCTGAATTTTGAGCCCCCCTTAATTTATGAGTCCCCAGGCCTGTTCGGAAATCCGTCACTGCTACTAGCTAATTTTTAGCATTTTAAAGGACAAGGCAAGCGAGGACACATAGAAATTGCCTTGCGGATACATGTGCATCAGAGGGGGTCGCACTGTCGATCTCTGGTCTAAAATTTCTATGAGGTACCCATTTTTCTTTAAGACGGCTATACAATAATCAAGGTAAGTACATAGGTATCATTCTTTCAAGGACATTATTCTAGAATCGATATGGTATAGGTACGGATAATCTTCTGGTACTATAAACAAATAATATTAAATAAAAATAATAATAAATGTAAATTCAATTAAATACTTTAGGCAGTTAAGGGGTTAGACTACTGTAAAGCAATATGAATTTTGAAAATTAATTCGGGAAAAAGTTAAAATGTGATTTCCTTAATTTTTGGGTAGGTATTAATGCCAATCTTGTTGTTAAACGGTTGTTCCTCGTGTGTGGTTGGACGGTGAACATGATTTTGACAATGAGGTCGATTTGAATACAATGAAAATATTCTTTTCATTAATAAATCATAATTTTTTCATAAGTTTTCATTAAAATAATGAATATTATACAGGGCGTTTATTATACATACGGCAAAAATTTAAGGGGTTGTTCCCTGGACTATTCTAAGAATATTTTGTCCTTTGATGATTTTTGAAAAGCCGAAAAAAAATCGGATAATTGGTGGGTGTAACTCGATAAGAAACAAACAAGCAAGAAATCTTTAGTGGGAAGAAGTCGAAGAGAAATATTATGCCCAGTAGCAAAAGCAATAAAGCTAAATATACTCATTGAGAAAAAAATTGAACCTCTACCCTGCTCTGCTGCCGCTGTGAACAGTAACTAGAGATTTACAAGTGCTAAAACAACTGATTATTCTTCTTAGTTTCTATTTTTGTTTATAAATTACTTTTATGCGATGTACCAGTTAGATGATCTTCAATAATATTCTGTTGCAATTAACACTAATTTTCAAAACCTAAATATAAAAATACTCAATGTTTACTGTAGCTTAAGAGATCTCAATTGACATTTTGTAGTTACAATTTTCTTGCTTAATTAATTATGTTGCTAATTTTCTTCCAACCATCTAAAATATTATTCAAAAACGCATAACCGGCACCGCGCGCGTTTCAATTTTGGAATATTGGGTGATATAAAATAAAAGGTATAAGTTTACAAGTGTTTAATTTGAAACAAAACCTTTTAAAGCATAGAAAGTTGCTGTTAAAAGTTACAAACAATCCAAACTCAAATTTGGGTCATTTAAACCGACCTACCTAAAAATTTGCTTGAAGGCTTTTTGTGTAATTTTATTTTTATTAATGCTATGTAATTGTTTAAGTTTTACCTACACGAAATTGCGAATTTAAAAATTCCTTTTAGCAAAGTAACAAAGTATTACGTGAATTTGTTTAGTTTACCTCAAAAAGTTTGTAAATAAAATTGTAGCGAACTTTGTCTCGGTTTCACAAGTTTGTCGCTTCACGATAAAAATCATGTTAAAAAAATGTATTAACTCTTTAATAAGGTAAACCAATTTAGACATCGTGGATGCCTTGGCCTGGATTCTTTTAATAAGTTCTTTTAATTTTTAATGTTTTTAAAATGAAAATACCTGCCCGTTTTCAATTTAATTAAAACAAGAACAAAATTTACTTAGTAAATAAAGCCATTTCGTTTCAAAATTAATATTTTATAGTAAATAATAAAAACGAGTTAATTAAATTCTATATAAATTTTGGTTACTTTTTGACCGCAATTATGTAATACTATATTTGCGGTTTACTTTGTTTACTTACAGTGCATTTTTAAGATTTAAAAATGGTTATTTCTTCGTAGGTTTATATAGAGGTTCTGCGAAAGACGGATCTGGTGGAAATAAGCCCGCAGAACGACCAAAAACACTAAAAAAATTAAAAAATATATACGATAGTGCCATCGAGTCTGGCGGAAAAATTGATTTGAAAAGTTCGTCTTGTTCAGAAAAAGAAGCTTGTAACAAAGATAACAAAGACCGAGTTACTTCGCTTAGTCCTTTTGATGAACAAGAAGAGTGGGCTAAAATACAAGAAATAATGGCTTCTTTTGGTACTGGCATAGTTAGAGAATCAGTTTTTGTATCGGAATTGGAAAAGGAATTTCAAACTAGATTAATGAGTCTTAGCGTATCACAAAACAATTTAAATCCAGCTACTGTAAATACTATCGATCAGTGGTTACAGAATCTCGACATGAACGACTATTTAGGATTGTTTATTTCCAACGGTTTTGATGATCTCAATTTTCTGGTAAATTATTGCGTAACGAAACGATAACAAAAGTTTATCAATTATATTCTTTGTAGAACGGCGTATTAGAAGAAAACGATTTAAAGGAAATGGGAATAGTGAGTGAACTAGAAAGGCAATTAATTTTAGATTCTTGTAAACAACTTCCCTTAAAAATACACGACGATATTTTTTGTAATAACAATAATAATAACGTAGAATCCGATATCGATAGTGTCGAACAATGGTTGCGGAAAATACGCTTAAATCAATACGCCGAAACATTTGCAAAACATTTATATCACGATATGGATAGGATTAAAAGAATTTGGGATGTAGAACTTTCGGCGGTATTGGAAATTGAAAAAATTGGTCATAGAAAACGAATTTTAGCAAGTGTTAGTAGTGGCGAACATATCATTCCTGGACCCAAGTTAGAGGATCTCAATACAGACATAAACACATTAGTATGGTTTTAAAAATTGATTTTCGAAACAAAATTATTTTCAATTTAATTCCAGCAAAGCAATATTCAATCGTTAAAAGCCGAAATACGTTCACCATCAGCGCATGCTGCTAAAGATAATAATGTGGGAACGGGAACGTTACGTCACAGGCATAAAAAATCTAGACCGGCTCCTCCACCTCCAATAAATATTTCTAAAAAAGAGGAGTTGGTTAAAAAGCCTGCCGAATTTTTTGTTGGTGGCAATAATTCAATTAAAGCTCAATGGCGGCATCAGCCAATCTTGCTCATTACTGGCGCAGTTAAATATACGGCCAACGTAAGTACCTAATTAATTGAAACTATTTTTTTTGTATATCACTTTTTTGTAGTATTTAGGTTCTACGTCAATAAAAGAATTCAAGGGTACCGAATCAACAAAGAAATCAATCTCGAAAGTTAGAAATAGCACTGAACAATCAAGCGAACAAGATATCTCGTTGAGTATTTCTTATTCGGGAGTCAAGTTTATCAATCCAGTAACTAAGGTTAGTTTTTGATTTTAGGATTAAGTCGATGCAAAAACTATTGTTTTAGGAACTCATTTGTGAACACGAAATTAAAAATATTAATTGTGCGTGCCAGGATACCGAATGTTTCACGTATTTCGCATATATTACCAAAGACGTTAACAATTATTATTGTCACGTGTTTTCTACCGATACCGCTGTAAGTAAATCAATTTTTTGTATAACTTTATAGGTACAGGTGGGTCAGTCTTTCCAAACCTCGCCTTCTCTTAATTTACTAGTGCCGTGGTTTGGAATCCTCGTTAAACGGTAGGTCCTATTTGTCACTTTCCTAAAAAAATTAATGTAAGGGTCTCTTTTCAAATCACTTACTACATTAAGTAAATATTATGAGGAAAGTTCATATATTTGATAGATAATTTACAACTATGGTATTCAAACAGATTGATGGTTTTACTGTTTTAGGATCATGCAACTGATATTATATTAACATTGGGACAAGCTTTCGAACTTGCATACCAAATGGCCTTGCGCGAACAAGTAACGAGTAAAACCAAATCGAACCGAGAAAACCACAAAGCTGCGGTAAGTCCTGGTTCGGTTTCATCGCACAGTCGTGAATTTAAAGATTCATCTAAAGCCGATCTAAAATTAAATGGTCACCCTTTGAAAATGAAGCCTCTAACATTATCTTTAGCAGCGGAACCTATTATCGATAACAACAAACAAAGAACTCCAACTAAGATTAATTCCGGTGATATTCAGGCATAGTCAAGTTTATTTAGATAGATTTAAATTTAATTATAATTTAACAATGATAACATTTCAGTTTGTGAATTTGTTAAAGAAGTTGCAATATTACACACTGCCGTAAATTTTTTTAAAAATCTAATAGACAAACAAACGTTCTAGTCATAGTCTAATTCTAACGCGATAAATAGTTTTTGTATTTCAGACCATACTGTAAGTATTACAATTTAAAATACCTACCTACCTTATGCGGAATAGTCGAAAATTTGTTTTAAAAATTATTAACAATTTAACAATATTTAGAAATTGTTTGTAACTACCATGCCAATTACTTATACTATAATTGTTAATAATTTTTAATTCTTCAAAAAAAATTTACCTGGGAACAACAAATAAACTGTAAAACTTAATTTAGATTATTCGTGTATAAGACAACGCACATTTTATAATATTTTTATGGTAATAATTACTCAGAATCGTAAAAGTCTAAAGCTTCCATCGCACTGCATCTGATTGAATCGGATCGAAACGGAATTGAATAATCGGACTCGATTCAATCCTAACCGGTTCAACCGTTCCGATTCGACGTAGTGCGCAGGAAACTATAGTTCCATTTTTTAAACATTTTTTTAAAAATATAAGTTATAAAAAGATGTAATTTTTAATGTAAATAATATTAAGCCAAAATAGAAGATTAACTTTATTTAGCATCAGGGTGAGAAAAAGTTGTATGAAAATTATACGTATCATAGATGTAGTAGAGCTTATAAAACTTGTGCATTTAAAATGTTGAGTTAAGCTTAAAAATTATTTAAATATTATAAAAAAAAAAGAATTATATTTTAATGTTTATTAAATATTTGGAATTATATGCACAAAATTTGAGAAATTGTTACATATAAACAAAATTTAGCTATATGTATATAATAAGAAAATTAATTATTAATTAAACTTATTCAAGTAAAAATATATTTCGCCATTGCCAAACTAGTTACATATTCTAAAAATGTTTACATTCTGTTAATAGATTGCATTATTATAATAGAATCTTGTATGTTTATACGTTCGGCTTTTGTACTTTTATTCAATTTGTAATATTGATTTTATAAACTCGATTAAATTAATAAATTATATCTAATTATGTTTTCTTTGTTTTATAAAAAAAAAGTGTGATATCGATAATAATTTATTATGCGAATTAAAGTTTTTATGTACTAGAAATCCAATCAATCGCTCAGTTGACAAGCAGGTCAAAATTTGAATTGTATTGCACTCTTTGCAACGCTGCTGGGCTGTGTTTCCCGATTCAGTTTAATGTATCCAGGCTATGCTAAAAAAAATGTACTACTCATTAACCAGATTAATTTATCTATGAAACTTTATAAGTTGCAGTCATTTAAACGCACAGTTACAAAAAATAAATATGCTAGTAATATCTCGTAAATCAAACATTCTTTTAAATCTCGCCACGAGGGAATCAAAAACAAATTATTTTCAGAAATACTTGACAAAACGTCTTCACAAATTATTTGAATTTTAAAACACTAACCGCCGCCGTCATAAAAATAAATCAATATTTAAGAGAGGCTTGTAAACCCTTCTTAACCATAACCTAGCTTTTTTCCCTATGCTTTTACTAGCAAAAAATTATCTCTTAAATATTAATTTATTTTTATGAATGATTATATAAGTAAAAAATGTACTTAACCATCCTCAAATAGAAAGCCTATAATCAGTAGGATTATAAAAATCTTCCATTAAATTTTTTGACAATTTTTGAAAACTGTTCAGTTAACCATTCTACCTAAGAATGTAGAAATCTATAACTTTTCTATATGGTACCCCTGCGCTATTATTTCAGAAATGGTGTAAATCTGATGGAGAGTACTACACCATTTCCAACTTTACTTAAGAAAGCATTAATGGAAGTTCAGTTTAGCCAATATCTAGATAGCTGATATTATGTGTGAGGCCGAGTACCAAAAAGCCAGAAGGGTTAAGCTGAACGTCGAATGGCTTCTCCAAGTTAACTAGAAGGGTGCCAGTGAGACCGAAAGTACTGGTTAATTTGATTTACAATTGATGCTTTCCGAATTAAACCTGGAAATAAATAATTGTTTCTCATTGCACAACCCACAATTAATAAACCTAATAAACCACATGCCCCAGTTTTCTGATTAGTTACTTTGGAAAGTACCTTCGGGCAGGAGCGGTGTTAGGCCGCTAAGTCAGGTAGAGTTCAGCCGGAATAAGATGACTGAACGAAGCTAATGTGCAGAAATGAACGTTCTCCCTCCACATCTACTGCGCAAGAAATCGGCTAACGCTCAGTCATGTTATTCCGGCTGAACTATAAGCGCCGCATAGGGCGCAATAACAATATAGGACCGAGCGTTGTTAATCCTGAAGCACCTGGCTTTCCAAAATATACATTATAAGGTGCCTTCTTGGCTTAAAATGCTAAAAATTCAAGTCGTCAGGACTGGGAATGATTAAGAAAATATTAATTCTTAGGTAAAATAATATAAAGCTATTTTGGTACAGCTTTAAAAATTTAAAATTAAAATTAATTTCGAATTAATTAGTGTTTTATTGATGATCACATTATTGCTTCGAAATTAATTTAATTTCAAAATTTTAAGCCTGTGGCAAAATAGTTTATATTTTTCCTAAATATTTCTTTTTTTTTAATAATTTAAAAATATTTATTATTAACAACACAATCTTGACTTGTTCAAGACCCCGAATTTTAAGTTACGAGAGAAGCGCCTTAATATCAACTATGTACTGTATTGAGCAATTTAGTGGAACCAACCATATGGCCTGAAATAAATTACTAGATTAGAACAGCTGCATAATAAGTATTAGTACCTATTTATTAATAGAACTTTGAAATATTTAGTTGTTTCTAAGTTGTAGTATATTACAAATATAATTTTTAACTTATTCATTGAAATTGCGGAGGGAACAAATTAAAAATTTTCAGGGGGCATAAGGGCAGGTAGCACCGCCCCTGCCTTTAATTCAGGGAAAGATTTTATTTCATGATCATCAACTACATAATAGTTAATGATCTATTTTCCATTTCTTAGTCTAATATGCTAGCAGGGCCGTAGCTAGACATTGATCATGGGGAGGGTTTTCTCCGAAAAAAAAGTTTTTTCTATGCCATGGGAGGGGTTTTTGTACTAAAAACAAATTTTAGACCCTTTGTTTTAATCTCTCGAATTCTATGGGGGAGTTTGAACCCCCAAAACCACCCCCGTATACACGGCCCTGTATAGGCTAGCTAAACCCGCTAGACCCCTTAAAATGTGTAAAATGGTCGTAAAACCTGGGGTCTGGGGGTATGTAGTTACCCCAGCATAAAGAAAGAACTTAAAAACTTTTCAAAATTGATAAAAGCCGCAAATTTAATTCTTGAGAAAACATCTTTTTGATTATAGCTGGAAGGTATTTGATATCCCCCAGACTCATAGGTGTTCCGATTGTTTACTTAAAGGAACCCTCCAAGTCAGGGAAAGATTTTTCTTAGGACCATGAACTACATAATACTTAATTTTATCTAATTTTTAAAGTGTTTTTCTATTTCCTAGGGTAGTACCCCTAGCTTATTTAGGCCTCAAATCTATGGGACTGCGGCCCGCATCAACTTCGCCATGTCCTAGTTACAGCACAGAGAAACTATCGTGAAAGAAATTTCCTGGGCCAGGGGAAAATATGTTGTTAAACTGGGTGGTCAATGCGTTAGAGAAATTTAATATAATTTGTTGTCTTTGATATATGCCATGCTCAAAATGTTAGTAAAAATTCGAGAAGGTTACTGGTACTGTCTCGATGAAAACTTTTCAATTTCAGGATTCGCTCTTATATATTGCTCTTTCGAAACTACAGATCTGTAACGTCCCAAGTATTAATTTTTAGTTTATTATAATTTTCATTATTAATATACTTCGAATATAAATCTTTGCGAATATGAATTTGAAGTATCAAATATTTATATTTGAGGTTACGTTTGTAAACAATATTATAATAATTTGCTAGACAGCTCCTCCTCCCCACTGTCATTTATAAGCACATCAATGGTTGGTTTGTTCCAACCACATAAAGTTTACTACATATGAATAGACACACGCATCTGATTTGTCACCCCCATTTCAATCAGGTCGAAAGCCGAAGAACCTCATCATTTAAATGTACTAGATGGCCAAGGGTTTTGGGGATCAGAGAGTCTTGCGGATAGCAGGAAGATATGGAGAAATGTACTGTATAATGTAGAATTACGTAAAAGTAATTTTATTAAAAATTAATTTTTGACTTATTGGTTAAAATGGTAATTGGTAATGTAGTAAATTAATTCGCTCTAGTTTGAACTTCTGAGTCAGATGTATATACTATAATATTATGATAATGAATATAAAATTTTAAAATTAAATGAATTTATAATAAATGAAAATACTTATAATTTTCTACTGTGTAAATTAAAAACATCAATTTATTGGTGTTGAAATATACCTACAAAATTAAAATTTATTAAAAGGAACCAAATTCAAAAGAAATTCAATTGAATAATATTTATTATTAAACATTGATTAACATTAGCTTTTGTAATTTATTTAAAATAATTCATAAAATAGAATTAATAATAATTTTCTATTAAATGTTTCATTTGCGGTTATTTAAAATTAAAGCGAAGCACAAATTAATCTAAAGGGATTTGGCAATTTCGTCTATTGCCATAAAATTGGAATTTTTGCGTTAATCTCCGTAAAGGAAGATGTATGAGGGCGATTATTTGTAATTCGGTGACCGTAAGGGAAATTGGAAGTTTCAGGTGATACATTGGTTCTTAAATAGATAAATAACAAAATTTAGATAAATAGATCACTTCACCATAGATGTGGAATATACAATATACCTCAGCTTCATTTGCACTTTTTAATGGTTTCTACAAGCATTTTTTAAATTGCGCGTTCATGTCGATAAGTCTAACGATGTCGTATTCGTTTACAAATTAAACGCGAAAATTTTCATATTAATTAAAAATCTAATCCAATTAGCACGAGAGGGTTTTTAGAGCGACTGCACTTGACACACGTCGGAGCCAACTCACCGACGCAACTACTCAACTGTAAATAATGTATTAGTATACGAGGGTTTGAACTTCTGAACAAATAGGTGTCTGAATTTTTTATGCAAAGTGCTTTTCTTTATGCAAAATTCAATAAACGTCAGTAATATTATAAGAAAATACATAGAAAATTCAAATCTCAAATAAGAAAATTAAATTAGGCTCGAGAACTTTCGATATTGTAGGAAAGTAATTTAAATAATATCAAAAGGTAAACTAACAGGGATTTCCCAACATAATTCATCGTTGAGGTTATTGTCAAGCGAAAAATAGTTCATAAGGTCTTTCAAAAAATTTAGATGCAGCGTTTCGGGCTTTTATTTATCCATCATCAACTTTACATTAAGCAACTGATCTAAAAAGTGCTTTGATCCATCTTTTTTCCGTCACAAATCATTATAACCAGCGGCAAAGGTACCAGACCACAAAGAAGAACACATATTTTCCTCCCCAAAACCAATTTGGTATTTCAGAAGAAATGACTTCCATTAAAAAGAACTCATAATAAAGTTTTAATTTCACAGCCAAAATAAAGGTATCTCTTTAGTGAAATTGGATTGGCGGCTATGAAGATGCCCGAGCATAGTTCTAGTCCCCAGTCCACCCTTATTTACTATAACATTGATTGAATATATTTGACTACTGGATATATTGATTGACACGCGCATTTAAAAATTTACGAACAACCACCGTATGTTTGGTTTTACGATATATCAACTAAAACATGAATCAAGTACTTAATGTTCACAAATAACGCTCACTAGAATTGAGTTAAGAGCAATTGCAAGTCATGGAACTCTAATTGCAGTCAATACAAAATTGTTGGAGGAAATTGTGTGGGGATGTGTATTGTTATATTAAACTGTTATATGAGTTGTATTTGTTTCATAGCGTAAATCCCTTCATGTTATTATTCCCTCTTCTCAAGAGCTCTTAAAAATATGGCGCATAAAATTTTGTTTGTAGTACTTAAATTGTGTTGTGTATCATCAACACGTTTTTCCATTAAGCAGGATGTGGAGAGTAGTAAAAATCCATTTACATTTTTTATCGGCATAATTGGAACTAAGAGAAAACCGAATTTAAAAATTTTACATTAAAAAAATGATAGTAAACAAAATTTGCAATTAATCAAATGTCAATTCACTTCGTTTACAAACAAGTTTGCTACAAAATTTACATTCAAATCGAATTAGTTCCGTATTTACTCAAGATGGAAGGAAGAGCATCGAACAAATGTAACACGCTCGACACTGTTGAAATTATTAAGTTGAGATCCATTTTCCTCGCGATGAAATATGAATCGTCAATGAATTGCAAAGATGGATGTGTTTAAAATGCAAAATTTAAAAAGCTTTCTAACCTCATTAGATACAAAGATTAAATCCTATAGCACCTACTATGCATTTTTTCTTTCACAGCATTAATAACATTTTTAATTGTTTTTCCTTGATGTTTCCAATTTTGCAAATTAATTAGAATTATTTTGGATTATGGCAAAAACAAGTATTTAGGCTTCAAAATTAAAAGCCAGCTATACACTTCAATTTCTGTTACAGCTTCATCCATAATTGCAAAACATGTATAAAAATGAATACGCCCTTATATTAAAGCGATTGAAAAACTACCCCGAGGCAGGTGAGATAACAGGGCGAGAGACCCTTTTAGGGGAAGATGAGCTTAGATATTTGTTCATTGTCATATATACATAAAACCAGTGCGGTAAACCAGAACTTAGCCGTTGAAATTAGTTTGATATTTACTAGCAGCCATTGTTATATTACATTAAAAATGGTCGACTTATAATGTCGGTATATATTAGATAAATACATAATACCTTAGTAAATAATTGAAAATGACAGATGTTAGTTGTTTAACATCCACCTTAGAATGGAATAATTTATGAAAAGTTTGTTAAGAGTAACTCTTTTTAGCACTTATCTCCAAGTCCTACAAATATGTCATTATATGAACATGAAACAATGCAGAATAACTATAGAAAATTTAATAAATCCTTACAAGGGAAGCTTTTCAAGTCAATCCTTTCTCCTATAATCGAGTCTGAGTTTTGCGAATTTTAACAATACCTCAAAATATTATATAGGTTCAATACGAATTCGAGATAATAGATAGATAGATATCGGTCGTCTCAACATAGAACCGCATGGCTTTACCAGTTTTCAAGTGCATTCGGCGGAAATGATCGAGGGACGGAAGCGGAGATAAGCAGAATAAGAAGAAGAGGTAGACAATAGAAGTTATAACCGAGGCAGATGCGCCGAAATGGATTTCCACAATGAAATGATGCACTTCACATCTTGGGGTAGCTTCACTGACTGGTGCGGCCGTTGTAAAACCACAATGAAATTCGTCGAGATTGAGATTTTAATACCCCGTCGAGTTTTCATTGGATTTGCTAGAGTAGATTATGCATTTGCAAAATTTAGACGTTACTAAAAATGAATTATTAATTTAGCGTGCTTTTAAATCTTATTTTTTAATCTCCACGAATAAATCATTTTTTATAACTTAAATTACAAATTAAAATCGAAATGGTGTTTGAATGAGTTTTAACCATAATTTCAATTAAATGGGCAATCAAAATGTTTCATAGTTTGCAAAATTAAGAAAGGACCAAAATTTAATGTTTTAAGATTTAAGAAATTCTATAATGTATTTGACTTATACCTAATAGTTCTCCAGTACTACATAGTCAAAAAGCAATTTCAGCAATCACGAGATTGAAGAATTGTCAACTGCGCATGCTGTAAGCAATGTTGAAAGTTTTATAGTTTTCATCCATCAATTTGCTTAAAATTTTGAAACTATTTAGTAAACAAATTTTGAATTTTAATAACTTGTCGCTGTGATTATATGAATTTAAAGTATTCCTTTTTTTTTGGTAAAAATTGAAATATTAGAGTTCATGAATTAATTTCATAATAACGAGGAAAAACTTTAAACTGACTTCTGCAGCGCACGAAAACTTTAGATTATTTTAATAGATAGCAAAACTATAATATCGATAATTGTATAACTTAAGCATAACAACGATAATGTAATTTTATAAAGACAAATGAAGCTATATCTTCTAGAAGAGCAAATTTTATAAATTAGTGTAATGCGCCAAGTTCGCCATAGATATTCAAGCCGTTCAATAGTA
Source organism: Rhagonycha lutea (assembly GCA_958510855.1). Taxonomy (NCBI): domain Eukaryota; kingdom Metazoa; phylum Arthropoda; class Insecta; order Coleoptera; family Cantharidae; genus Rhagonycha; species Rhagonycha lutea. Next base: position 10,245,852 of record OY294040.1, on the reverse strand, counting down.
ATGTGAAAGATATGTGACAATCCAATAATTGTGTTTCACGTGTGAATAAGTGAGACACAAACATAAATTTTACTCGGCCTGTCACATAATTATGGAACAACTTCGGCGTCTGTGGCGGCGTTGAAGAAGACAATAGCTACATGTCCTATGAGTTTAGAAAAACTTTATGTGACGTAATTTTTATTTTCCGTTAAGACTTTAGACTTTAGCGAGTACTGACATAAAGGATCTTCATCAGTTTCAAAAATGCTGCAAGTAGATTGTTGCCCTAGTCATACATTTTTGTTGAGTTGAGCGTCTGATGCTGATTATAAGATGTGTACAAATTAATAATGCGGGTTTTGCTAACAGATAGCTTTACTAATACGTTTCTTTGTCGGTATTGGGCAATGACAGTTATGTCATTTTGAAGAGTAAACATACACCATAAAAAGTTGTTTGCTATTAATTATTATTGTGCAAGAAACATAGTTTTCCATAGCGTCGAGAATGTCCAAATTTGAGCCAAATAAACAGCATTTGCGCGAAGTTCTATTATTTTTTTAATTGTGAAAAAAGTGCAGCTGCATCAGCGCATAGAAATAATGGATATATTGGATCCATTACAAATTGGATTTATTTCGACAATCCTAAGCGCAAAAAATCATGGGTACACAAGACATTGCTGTGCATTTGGTGGGATCAGAAAGGACCTGTGTATTATGAACTGCTAAAACCAGGTGAAACAGTTACTGGTGATCGCTACCGACAACAACTAATCAAATTGAACCAAGCATTGAAGCAATAACGACCATGAATGGGTTGAAAGAACACATAAAGTAATTTTGCTCCATGACAATGCTCGGCCGTATGTTGCTAATCAGGTTAAAATGTACTTGGAAAACATTAAATGGGACGTGTTACCCCATGCGTCGTATTCACCAGACCTTCCTCCATCAGATTACTAATTGTTCCGATCGATGCAGCACGGACTTTCGGAATAGCACTCCAATTCCTACGAAGAAGTGAAGAATTGGCTTGATGGATGGTTAGCTTCAAAAACCGAGCATCAGTGGTATTGGGAAGGAATCCATCAATTGTCAGAAATATGGGAAAAAGTCATATCTAATGATGGCCAATATTTTGATTATTGAGTTCATTCACTTTGTACTTCAAATAAAGCAAAAATAAACACAAAAAAACGTATTATTAATTTGTACACCTATTAATTACCATATGGATTAACGAAATCTTTTCGTCATAATTAGTTATAGGTACCTACTGTTATACATTAGGTGAAAATTTAAAATTCCTTAATGCGAAAGGATTAGCTGGACTAGCAATTGGGCCTGCTTTAAAAATAAACAAAGTTGGGGATTTTTGGATCTGCTACCTTCGATTTAACGCAGGCCGCGTTTTCCATCGGGACTACGTTATAACTTATAACGTTTTAATATTTTAATATCACAATAGACGTTATTAGAATTTTTGGCGCCGTGTCTCAGATTTTCAGCTTTATAATAAAATTGTTTCGATAATTGAATGATATTTTCAGTAAGATCCCTGCTCTCGATGTTGGAAGAAAATGTTAACCCTCTTTTAAGATCAGAAGGCCTGTGAAGTATTGTAGAAAGGAATTCAAATTATCGTTACATATTAATGCCAATTTTTATATTTTTTAATTTATTTCAATAAAAGAAAATGGGTGGATTAAACGCAAAGTTTTTTTTTAATTCTTTTAATTATTTAACAAAATTTAAAATGAAGTAATCGTTTAAAACAATAAACTACTATTTGTATTTTTGGATTTTATTAAGCGAAATAAAATTTTCTAAGATTCATTTGAAAGCATCCTATCACGAGCCCAACAGTGCGTCCATGCACGGAACCGCTTAATGCCGGTTTCACGGCTTGCTAACTTAGACCGTGTAATTTTGCATTTGCAGCAGGTTACGTAAGCGTAAGGTTTTCTAGTTAAGTGGTCCACAAAATTCGGCAATGCTATATAAGGTTGGAAAGCGAAGTCGTAGCAGTGCAGTTGATAACTTGAATTCACCAAGTCTACAACGTGATGTTCATTAGTCATTTTGGGAAATGTAGTTGTAATATTTGGATGGTGTAAAATGTGTCTAGGAATATAATAATTATTAATTGTGATTATGGAGAAAAGTGATTTACTCTTTCAGATGTCTTGCTCATGTGGATTCTAAAAGTTCTAATATAATGCATTTTAAGTTTTAGTGCAATCTTGCTAAGTAAGCAAACGATAAGCTTTTCAAAGAGTATTTTAGAAGTGTTTAGTCAAAACATCCAATTAGTATAATATCCAATAAATTATAATAGTAGTAGTAGTACATCCAATATAAAGTTTTAACAACTAACAACTATGTCTAGTTAGTTTTAGTTAAGTAATACTGAGATAAAAAATTCTGTGTGGTTTCCTTGAAATTTATACTTTGTTAGATCAAGTCGAATTTAATGCCAGGTATTGAAAACGAAGGAAATTAATGAGCTCGAGGCAGACTCCATTCAATACACGATTTCTTAAGCTTCCTCTTAAATTAAAGTAAGGAACAGAACGAGAATGCAGCACATTACGAAATCTTTTGAGTTTAATCAATTCCCTAGCTCCAAATATTATTGTTAGCAACTAAGAGATTTTTGAAATAGTACTTCAATTAAAATGTAACTTGTATCTGCAATAAAAGAATGAAAAACTTCTTAATGAAATTGTTCGTCCGTTACCTCAATTGGTAGCTAAGACAACACCCCAATTCTACAACTTTATATATGGTGTAATTACATGAAGAAAGCTTTTTGTTGATGTGCTTTTTTTCACGCTCGATGATTCAATTTATTGTTCACTTTTGTGTCGAAAAGTTTCATTGCGTTGTTTAATCTTCAGTTTTAGCAGTAAGCGTTGTATGAAAAATGCGTTCGCTTAAGCGTTAAACTAATTGTTCAATAAGTAGCGTACACTTATACAATATTAACAAGTTTAGAGATGAAAGTTAAAATAATTTACATGATAAAATTTACACATCGTATTTGCCATTAGCACAGATTTTCAATTCGTTTTGAGTTGCAGCTTACCCATTCATAGGAGATTTAGGCCGACTGTTTTAAACAGGATTGTTTTAATGCTGTTTCTGCTAATCGAATTTGTTCTGATAAGGGGTGTTAGCCTCCCCCCGCTTTGTACATTTGTATGGAACGATAGCATTTATACTAATGCTCATACAGAATTGAAATCAACGCATTCAGAAAGATCGGTCGACTGATTAAAACGAACTTTAAACACGGGGAGTGATGGTAATTTGTAAATTTAATTTTCTACATATTTATTCATTTATATAAGCTGCTCATTTTTAATGCAAATTTATTAAAAGATTCCTATTGGCGTTATGATGTAAATATTTTTAATTAGGGTAGTAAAAAAGGGTATTGTAATAATTTCATTATAATATTATATTATTATGATTCAATACATTACACATACTACATCGTGCGATCACTTATTACGACTTTGTAATAAATAATAGTAAGTATACTATTTAAGGGATTATTATCAAGTAACGACTGAAATAGTGAGGTATTTTGAAGAATTTCGAAGAAAGAATGTTAATGACATTTTATTAAGGTAGTTTTCCAGCATACAAAATAAAATGTTATCATAACTTGAATATTTGTGCCTTTCAGTGGCGGTAGGTCCATGGCGGTAATAATTTCACGAGTTCTTCTTATCTCGAACATAAAATTTAAAAAATCTGCACTTTTGATTTACAAATATTAAAATGGCATTAGTTTGGAAAAAAAAGTATTAAAAAATTAAAATTTTTACCTCGTTTTACTTCACTCGATAGCCACGTATACTATATGTGCAATAAAACTCTGAAATTGGGTCCGTTTACTTGGCCCCTCAAGATAATAGCTTTTTTCAAAAAAACTAGCTCCCAAATCCTCATAGCTAGCACCAGTTAACACACAAATATAAAAGTTAGCAACATTATAGTTTTCCACAAATCAATATTGAAACCGGGGTGGGGGGTAGTAAACGCTAGCCCCCAAGATGATAATATTTTTGTCAACGGTTTTCATTAAATTTTTTTTGAACATGTTACCGATTTTACAAAAAATTTATAACTCCAGAAGAGTGTTCTTATGTGCACATTCGTATTATATGAAATTGTTATATTGTCAATTATCTTCGTTACATTTTATTTCAACATGCTACCGATTTTACTGACGAAATCACTTATTCAATAGAAGTTTTTGTCTAAACAAATTATTGTGAAAGCCTGTCCCAACACGGGGGATTGGTCGTCACGGGTTATTTAGATTTTATTAAAAAAGAAAGTTTCTAATTTTTAAATAAAAAGTAATGTTAAAATTTAGTGGAAATTTAAGGGTTACTTTGTTACTTTCGACTGCACTTTCACATTTTTGACCAATATACAATTTTTTCAAATTTCAAAATTCAAATTTTTCACAAATAAACAAGGTCAAACCTTGGGGAGTCAAACTTTTTTATGACTACTCTCCGTGCTTCGGAAGGCCGTTAAGCCGGTGGTCCCCTGGGTTAGTGAATTGCCAGCAGTAACATAAAAAACCAGAATACAGGAACATCTGAAGGCAAGTCTAGCAAGCTACCCGATGGATATAAAATATTTATATAGATAATATTATAATAATTAGTAGAGTCGCGATAACGCGTGAACAAAATAAAACCACGCTTATTCACTTTCGCGTATTGTTGAAGGTATTTTAAAATGGTTAATATTGGTAATTATACTTTTCCTCGATACCATGGGTGTACTAGACAATACTATAACTTGCATGTATTTTGTCTAGCGCCTCTTGTAAGAAAAAAACATGTTCACGTTAGTGGATTGTTCACGAAATCGAGTGTTCACGGTATCGCGACTGTACTGTAATTATAAATAATAATACAATATTATAATAATACATTATGTATTAAGCTTAAAGCCCACTTGGACCACGCGACGCGACACGACGCCTCGCGACACCTTACAGTTTTGTTGTAGCCTGGTGTCTCGAGCTGTCGCGCGGTCTTAATGTGCGGACTTGCATTTGATTCTATGTAAACTTTTCTAAGCACGTCGCCCATTGAATCGTCGTGTCGCGTCGCGTCGCGTGGTCCAAGTGGGCTTTAAGCTTTAATGTCCACTACGACGATAACGCAATCTAATTCATTCAGACTCTTCCAGGCTAAGCTTAAACTAAGCTAAGAATAACTAAGCTTTCCGATCATCATGTACCAAAATTAGCGACAATCACTCCAAGAATATCCCAACTTTCCAATTATTTATCAGCAAAATCGGCTGCGGCGCTAATGGAGGAAACTTCTTCCGCCCCCTTAACCCTCCCGCATACTATCGTAGAAACTTCACTCGGCTAAAAGTATGCCGTCACTAAGAAAAGGTGACGGTGACCCCACTCCTGTAGGGGAAATAAAATATTTACAGGGGGGGCCTTAAAATTAATTGAAGTACGCCTTTTTAATATTCATTTTTGTGCTTTGTTCATGTTTATGTTCGGAATAAGTTACAAAATATTGTGTTTCTTGTCAATATTTTGTTTCACTTGTAACAAATTACCTCATTATCCTTATTATCATTATGAAGATACCATTGACATATTTTGGCCAGGAACACTGATGCTGGTTTTAAATTATCAACCGAAACTGTGTATATTAACGTAACTTATTTGAACTAAAAATAAAAAATATCGTAACAGTAAGGAGAATTGTAGGTCAGTACCTTATAAGTAGAGTGTGGAATTATATGTAAATACATATTTTCGTTGCTTGTTCCTAGAGTCGTAAAAAATTGTATCTATCCGTTTCTAAAACTTTAAAGTTTAAAACCAAAATTTGATAGTGCATATTTGATATGTTTTTATTTTTACTGCATATTTCATATGTTTTTATTTTTAATACATATAAGTGCATATTTTTCATAATTTTCTTAATTTGAAGAAAATATTATTTAAAAATGTTCTGACAACATAATTTAACCCCCTTTAAAAAGATAAACTTTGCAAAAATATCTTTAAAAAGAAAAACTTTGCAAAAATATCTTTAAAAAGAACAGCTTTGCAAAGAAAATCGCGTCCTAGGGTGCTCAGCTGGTTACTTTTTTAATAAATGGTTACTTTTTTTAGTTACTTTTTCAACCCCAATGAAAGAATTAAAAAAAAAGTTAAAGAAAACTTTTAAAAAAAGTTTCTTCTTTTTTTTAGTTACTTTTTCAACCCCAATTGAAAGAATTAAAAAAAAAAGTTAAAGAAAACTTTTAAAAAAAGTTTCTTCTTCTTCTTAGTGCCATATCTTCTTTAGACGTAGGCGATCTTCCTGGCTAAGCCAGGAAGACTTTACTAGGGAAATGTTAATGCTTAATGGGGTGGTTCCCTTTGCCTTCCCCATAAAAAAAGTTTAAGAAAACTTTTAAAAAAACTTTTATAAAATAATTTCAAATTAAAATTTTTTTAAAAATTATTTTTATTTATTATTTAAAAAAAAAATATTTCCGTGCCAAATTTTACTGCTGGTTAGTTATACTTCTGGGTTACGTTTTTGTTTTTTTACTGCATAATCTTTTATTTTTAAAACATATACGCGCATATTTCAGACATTTATTGCTGCATATGTATGTGCATATATTTGGTACTTTTTAGTGCATAAATTCCACACTCTACTTATAAGTCAAGATTATGTATTATACGTGCCTGAAAGCTCAATAAAAATATATTAATAATTTAATTAATTTAACTCGTAAAATTGTTTAAAATATAGGTACCAATTAACAGTAAGGAGTTTTAATTTATTTTAAAATTTGATAAAGCTAGTAAATTATGTATTGGGCTGAGGGTCGGTGTATGAAGACTAAGCGAAATGATACGGTAGTACACTGACAAAGATCTGTTAAGAAATAAGTAACTCATTAACGTTGTGTAAGAGATATTACCTGAGGGATGTAAACACGATGTCTTTTGTTGATTTCGTAGGGTTTGTCTTGTGAACAATAGTAATAGTTTTGTGCATTGGACATGTGCATCAGTAGCAATGAAGGAACCGCCTCGTTGTGCAGTCACCAATATGCAGTCAAGCATGAGCAACATTCCGCCCCTTGGTACGCCTTATATTTGCCTGTCAAATGCAGGTGACAGTCTTTGTGTGCTTAGCACATAATCGTGTGTGTAGTATGCTGTATACAAATCTGATTTTGCACTTGAAATTTAACCAACAAATTCTATTACCTACCCAATATTTTCAAATTTATAAAATCGTTTAGAATTTAGGTGCAAATTTAGATTTGAAATTTTGTAATGATAATACGTTTACAAAACTGTGGATGTCAATAAAAATTTTGTTATAATAATCTATGACGTACTGGGGAGAACCAACAATCTTAATATTATGATAATGTTGTTGACATGACAATACAGTGTTGAAAGTGACACTTGACAGCACTAGTACCTTACAGCAAACTTATCGTATGTAAATTTTCTGTCATATATCACTAACTTGGTAGGTTGATTATTTATATTTCGAAAAATTATGTCGTATGTTGGCATGTAGTTCAGTTTCCTGTAAAACACACACAATTAAGGTTATTTGCTTACGAAAATAACATTTAACCCGTTGAGAGGTTATCAGTATCACGTGTACTATATTATATTATGCCATTACATTTGTTCTAGTATGCAATGGTTTGTCAAATATGTGAGTCGCTCAATAGCGCACAGTACACTGGCAGTAAACAATTCGTGCCACTTAAAGGGTTAAATAGAAATAAATGTTATACTATTTGTGCAGACATCAGATACTAATTGCTTATACAAAAGCTATTTGTAAAAATTACTATTTCCTGCGAAGTATGCACATCGGTCTTATTAACATTTTCAATATTCGCATTGCCTCTTCTATAATCTTCCATAGGTATTCATGCGAATGCTGAATAATCCAAAAATTGAACATAAAGATTTTGTTGTGATACAATATCAAAATAGGCATAGCGTATCCTTCCTGTAGAATAAATTTAAGTTTCTTTTGTTGAGAGCAAATAAAATAAACTTTTTTGTTGACCGAAAATTCTAATCTGATAGTGGATACTTGCCCCGCAGGTCTTGAAGGCCTGCTATAACGCCACTAACTTTTACTTGGGCTATTATAAGAATTCAACTGAAATACAAGTTTATAAAATATTATTACGATTCCATCCATAAAATAATACTATAGCAATGACAATTGATCCACAGATGCGATTCATACCCGGTGCAATGGTGCAAATCTTACAGCCACATCGAGAAATGCAACCATCAACTACAATAAACTCAACATCAGATGAAATCTGGCATAAACAAATGTCAGGAAGCCTATAAAGTAGATCAACCTCCATATATTCCATTATATAAATAGGTTCGTATGGGAAACTAACTCTCCACTAATATCTTAGCTTGTACATCAGGAGAAAAAGGGAATAGAAGATTGTGAAAAATTACGATTGGGAATAAGTCCGAAACAAAATACACTTGAATCGATAAACAAACAAAAATATGAGCGACTACTGGTTACCTTGTAGGTATACTATGGTATAATTAAACAACAATGGGTATTGGAAATATGATATATGGAAAGATCGTCTGATATTGGTCTAATCACGACAGGAAAAGTATTTCAAGGCATTTTTCAAGCTCACGTCACCTTACTAACCAATGTAGGTCCAGTAAACTGTATGTGTGATATCAGGCCCGTAGCCAGGGGGGGGCACTTGGGGGCACGTGCCCCCCCCCGAAATTTTGAAAAGACAAAGAAAATGGAAGGGGAACAACCGAAAATTTTACAATTTACAAAAAATTTTTTACAAGTGACCCCCCCCGAAATTAAATCCTGGCTACGGGCCTGTGTGATATCATTTACTCATGACACTCGTAATCATTTTAAATTTTCAAATAACTTTACTTTGCTTTAGTACTTAGTTGCAAATTAGAGATTAGTAACTTTTAATCAAATTGCTTGCTTTATAGTTTTGCTTAAATATTTGCAGAGACACTGACTTGAAATTTGTGTGTGCTTTTTGCGTAATATATTTATATTATTCGATGGCTTACGGAAATCCTTCTACTGCAGAGTTTTCTGCAGAAAATCATTGCCGATATAAATTGTGCCGAGATTATTTCAGTTATATACTAACCATAAGTCAAAACAACTGTGGGTCGCATGTTTACAAGTAATTTGCATTTACTATATTTCCTAACCATATTATATTCAGCACTTGTTTTAGCTATCATCAGATTTATAGCTTTCGTCAAGTCAATTTGTTTAGTTGATAATTATTTTGTATAATTTGCTTTGCATCATTTTCACTATTAAATATACCGGCCTGTAGCCTACTATTGTTTGTTCAATGTTTCTGTATAAACCATCTGAGCTGTGAAATACGTACCGATATATCCATTTGTTTGTTATTTCTTTAGTCATCAATAAAACACGATTCCTTCTTCTTTAGTGTATTATTGTGGCTTGGTGCCACGGGTAATTTTGACCATTTTTAGCTGTACTTACGATGACCCTTGAGATTAAGTGATATAGTAAGTATCTAATTAAAAGAACCCAGACTCTCATGATTGGAACGGATCAGCTGTAGATAACCTGCCCACCGGAACATTCATGGACCATCGGGGCAGTGGCTCAAATTTTGAACAATTTGTGCTTCAGCTACTAGCAAACATATTTAAATCCTTCCCAAATATCTCATCGATGCAGAAAATTGGAGAAATGCACAGCTACTCACCATTTCAAATAAACTCTCACATAAAAAATTTTAAAATTATAGATATCGAATAAGTAATCCTCAATTAAATAATTCTTAAATAATTAATTCCAAAGAAGCAGAGTGATTTGATTTAATTAGTGATATTGTTATACCTAAAGTATTAACCATTTATTTTTGGACTCAAAAAGGACATCAACCCATTGTTCGCCATAATTTCTATATATTTTTTTCTTTTTGAAAACCCCTTTTGTTGAATGATCTTTTTTCACCCTCTTGATGTAACGACGTGTACAAACTTATGCATATCCTAAAATGATACAGGATGATATTGAAAATATATTGCTTTCTTTCCCAAAACGGGATATTTTGCTTCATGGGCTGAAAAACAGGATATTTTAACCCACCCTGTGCTTGGTGACAACGGAAGCCTCTATCTAAAATTTGGACTGTTCCGCTCAAAAAGGGACGTAGTCCGTTTAGAATTGCATGTGGTACAAATTACACTTTTAGCTAAAACGTTTTTGACATTAATTCTCGAAATACTAAAACCACTTCTGCAGAAAAGAAAAGCCTCCAAACTAACTAACAGAAAATGTAAGCTTTCTGGGTAAAAAGCAATAAATGTGGTGAAACATAAGTAACAAATTCGAAAATAAGGCAAATATAGGGTGTTTTTTTAGCTGCATGAGAACTTTCAATAGGGATAACAATTGAATCAAGATTGTTATGGAAACAGTTTTTTGACATTTGTGTTTAGCAAGGTTTGGCATTTGATAATGCATAGATTGACCATTGAACAACGCTACCAAATTGGGCTCACAACCAATTGGAAGTGGATCCATTTTTTTACCGTAAAATTTTGTTCAGTGACGAGGCACATTTCTGGTTAAATGGGTATGTGAACAAACAAAATTGCCGTATATGGAGTGAGACCAATCCGGGACATTATCTTGAGACTCCATTGCATCCATTAAAATTGACTGTTTGGTGTGGAATACACGCCAACGGCATCATTGGTCCATATGTCTTTCGAAATGAGGAAGGAGCTACCGTTACGGTGAATGGTGTGAGATATCGACACATGCTCAATACATTTTTGTTTCCAAAACTTCAAGAGCTAAACATTGACAACTTATGGTTCCAACAGGATGGTGCTACGTGCCACACAGCCAACGAAACCATCAATTTATTGAAAGGACAATTTGGTGACAACATTATTTCAAAACGTGGTCCTATCAATTGGCCTCCAAGATCGTGTGATTTGACACCTCCAGATTATTTTCTGTGGGGGTATGTTAAATCCATGGTTTATGCTAACAAACCAACAACTCTAGAAGCATTGGAGGCTAATATTCAGCAAGCCATTTATGAAATAAAGCCAGAAATATTGGAAAAAGTGGTCAAAAATTGGACTGAACGAATGCGCTTCGTAACCATTAGTCGTGGTGGTCACATGCCGGAAGTGATGTTCAAATCATAAATGCCTTTAACTGTACTTTCATGAAAAAATTATAACCAAAACATTTCGTCAGGTTTTTAATGTTTTATTTCATTTTGAAGTTCTCATGCAGCTAAAAAAACACCCTATATAACCAAAATACAACAACGACATACATGTTTCGATCTTATTAGATCTCAACAGTGACGTACAGCTGTAAATTTGGTTATATTTGACTTTATATTTTTACCTTACCTATTATAGCATTTTATAAATAAAATTAATTGGAATTATCCGATAATTCAGAGTTATCCAAAAAATTAAATCAATAATTCGCGAAATGCTAATAATTAGCATTGGTATTATTGGTATTGGTATCAGTATTTTTCTTTTAGCATAATTTGGAAAAATTTGAATTTTAGAAAATTTTGATGGGAACAAATGAATTAAAAAAAATTACACAAGGACGCGGGTTAGCCGTCCGTCGTGATAGACAATTTTCGGTTGAACTAGTACGGTGCACATGCAAGAAGAAGATTTTAAAAATTTGAGTGTTGAATTATTTTACTTCAATATAGTATACTACTACCTAAAGAAAATCTTGTATATTAAAATCATAATTCATATTATAGTTAAAATTTATTTATATAAATAAAAAGCTTTATATAGATATTTATAAATAAAGTAGAGGCTAATAATAATATATTATACATTACAGTTTACATAACAGTTCATTTAAAATTTCGTGCTTACATATAAATATAACCTTTTTATTATTTGAAAAAAAGCAGTCTATTTGTATGAGATGAATTTATATATAGCAGATTATTTATTGGTTCAAAGTTTAAAAAATAGAGACATTTACTTATCACTGAACGGTATATCTAAATACGGACAAAATAGAAACGAAAAACGATTGAAGTGTATATTCGTTCAAATAAATTTAAAGGTCACTTCAGCGTGGGCATCCAATATATCCTAGTCCGCGTTTATCCCGATCCTGAGATTGTCCAGCTCGTTCAGATTAAGCTAGAAATTGACCCGATCAAACCGTCCCTCATTCACACACCGTTGAGCAAATCGCTTGTCACACTCCCATCCGTTCTGAGCATTTGGAGATAGCATATTGCATCAACATCCACCAATGATTGACTTAAATATAAGATTTCAGACTTTCTTATATTATTGTATTCATCAATCAAAAGCTTTTAACATCTTACAACCGTTTTACATCTTGATATGATAAGATTCTTTTTTGATTTAGGACTTTCCTATATTTTTCACACATGTAAATACATTTTTAGTTACTATATTTTTTAGACTCTTGATGATAATAGAGAGCAAATAAAAAGACGTACAATTAAAGTTGAATAAAGGGAGATAATGATTAGGGATATCGGAGCACAATGATGTCTTTACGCGCGAACAGCCACAGTCTGCGTGCCCGAATCAATTAAAGTATAATCCGGAACTGTGGATATCGTGACAGACCCTTCTAGGGGTGTCTTTTAAGAGCTGTGTCTAATACTAAGTTTTCCATTTCAACTCAAAGTGAACAGTTTGCTTAATTAATAAATACGCAAGGCGAATAAAACATTGGACATGTTTTTATTTCTGATATACTACTATTTACTACATAAGCCATCATTTTCAAAAATAGTCCATTTTTCTTATAATAATTTTATTGTAATATATTTTTGTCATAACGAGGCGTGTAGCAAAGCTGAATGCAATTCCGGAAGTACGAGAGGGAGCCACGTGCATGTGATGAGACATGCCGGAAGTGAACTTATGCAAGCGTCAGATCAGATTTAAATTCATAATTTTAGTAGCGTATGGCTCTTATTATTATCCGGATCTAAATGATACAATCTCAAATTCACAGGCCTTTCCATTTTAAATTGTTGTTCTTAATGAATCTCATTATATACCTAGTCGAGGTTTATTTTTAAAATAATTAAAAATTTTAATATCCTATGAATAAGGCGTTAATAAAATTTTGTTTTTATTGAATTTTCCATTTAAATTTGAGCAGTCTGTTATCATTTTAATGATAATTTTATCATGAATATTACTATTAAATTGTTATTATAGGTATTGATGGTTGCATTAATACGTTGGATATTTTAATATTTGACAGTTCACTCATTTACGATCAGCAAAATAAATTTTAATTATAGTTTGAAATTATTAAATTTAGTTTTTAATATACTAAAATCAATGTAACTACAATGTTTACGTTAACAATGATTCTATGTATTCAGTATGACTCCAGAATGGCTACAAATACCGGGAACGCAATGTCTGTGAACAGCGTAACTTGGATTGATTTACAGAGTGGAAATGCTCTTGATTAATGGGTTTGCATAATTGCAAATTCTTTATGTTCACTTTAAATTCTATGTTATGTTTACTGCACTTGATAATAAAATACAATGTTATTAAAATTTGAACCAATGTGCAACAAATCCCTGAAATTAAAAAAGAGAATGTGAAACTCTCCCCAATCAACTTGAACAATAACCGCCCTTTTTTTATTAGAATGTTATAAGTCTATTTTTTAAAAGTCATATAAAACCTAATTCATTATAATGACGTATTTTTTAAGTAAAGAAAATTTTATTAGGATTTATTCCTAATGCAATAAAAAATGCTGTAGAAAACTTGACAAAAATTCAAACAAGCAGTAAAAAAGCTACAAGGAAAATTAAAAAAAAAACATTTATGAAATCTGGAGAAGCTGGCATTCGTGTAAAAATCAGCTTACTCGCGATACGTACGATGGGCACGAAACCATTAAGAAAATATCATTGTTTTTCAAACCTTTCCCATCTACTTTTCCATCACAGCTAAAGAATAAATAAATTAAAGCTTATTAAATGATTTAGGAATCCAAAACGTTAATCTTGCTCCAAATAAAATGAATAAACATCAAGCTATACCAGTTTATTCGTTCATCATCATTCACTTCTTAAACTGCAGAACAACAGAACCAAAATTTTAGGTTTCTCTATCCAATTCGGGTAAGTTTCGAGACGATGATAAAGATGGAAACACTTAGAAAAACGCCCTTACATCTGCTTTATGAGAGTTCACAGATCCTCAAAATTTCCTATGCAAATCCAATAATCCTAAAGTTCTGCAAAGAATGAAGGAAAGATAAGAAAAAAGGTAGTAATAATAACAATTATTGAAAACAGAAAGCTGCAATATGATAGGACCAGAAACTACTGTAACTAATCATGCAGGGAAAATTCGTGTGAAGAGAAGTATGGGAAAAACACGCATTTTCTGCACAACCTTATAAAGTGCAAAATTGTTTGCTCTAACACTTCCACTACTTAATTTTCATTAATAAATATATTAACCAAACATCCAATGAAATGTTGTTGCAATAGTAATTCCATTGCTTTTAAGTTGTTTTTTTTGGGTTAAATAATATGCCAGTGCTCAGCCTCTACAAAAAGATGTTTAATATTTTATATCTTAAAAATTTGAAAATGTTATAGATACTAATTTTTAACGAAAAAAGGAACTGTCATTGTCAGTGGGAATTACAAATATATAAGCTAAATTTAAGTGGTAAATTTGTAATTATTATGAATTGAATGTCAAAATGGTTGACTTCTGGATGTGGCTAACCTTAGGTAACTTTTACCCTATAGTCTATTTATTGATCACATGCAATGGATGAAAACAGTGATCAACGCGTGACATGCATGTGATTGCATTATGTTTATTGCACCTGTAATTGCGATTGGGTGTTTGCAAGGTCAAAATAGATGCGTCCCTGCGCAATGACAAGCTCCTCCACATAAATCACGTGCAAACTGCATGTATTTGTTATTCTCCACTGCATGTGATAAATAAATAGACTATAGTACTATGTGTTGGTATGTATAAGCAAGTGCAAAATCTATATTAAATAAAATATTAACTTGGAATTCATTTAAAATAATTCGAATAATTCATAATAAAATGTCGTAAAATGTTTATACTACTTATATTTTAATTTTACTATCTCTGAATTTAGCTGATGGAACGGTACGATTCGGTACTATTATCGTGTAGTAAAAAATCAATATTAGAAAAATGGAAACCTGCATTCCCATATTTTCTTGATAGCATTGCGAACATAAGAAAATGTGAGCGAAAGAAAGGAAAAAGGTGTTGTCCATAATGATATGAAAAAGTTTTGTTAAGGGATGATTTTTGAAATTGTTGATTTTTGTAAATTTATAAAAATTTGTTATAAATTTAAAAGTTTTACGCGACGCCGACGTCGCTGCTTCGTTAAGTTATTGATACATATAGTTCTCACAAGGAATCGTGGCCGGACGGAGCTAATGTGCAGAAACGAAAATTAATCCATTCGACTTTATGTTTGTGTCAATTGGTGAAATTGGGTGTCGCATCATGTTATCTACTGCGCAAATTTTTGGCTCCCCCCGGCCAAGTTTCCTTGCGAGAACTTTATTTGTCGATTTTGATTTTTGATGTCAAAAAAGTGGACAATGTAAAGTTTTATTTGGAACTTCTTAAAGACAACTAATTTTTTGGTCAGTATTTTTATCATTAAATGGTCAGTATAATAATAATATTTTGGTCAGTATAAATATTTAAGTGTCAGTATTAAATCGAATTTTGATCAGTATAATTTGTTAATTTGGCCAGTATAGTACTGTAAGTTGCTTGTTTGGTTAGTTTTATTGCTTAGTTAGTTTTATTGCTTAGTTAATTTTTGTTGTCAGTAACCATTTTTAATATAAAATTAGAAATTCAAATAATTATTCTAGAATTTTTATTTAACTAATTTATAAAAATTTAAATACAGATAAATATTTTGTTTAATTAATTAAACAGGTGTAGGTAAACATTGGTGTGCACACATTGCAGGCCCGTAGCCAGGGGGGGGGCACGTGCCCCCCTCCCCCTAAATGTTGAAAAGGCAGAGAAAATGGAAGGAGAACAACCGAAAATTTTAAAGGTTTTTTACAAGTGCCCCCCCCCCCACCCAAAAAATGAAATCCTGGCTACGGGCCTAACACATTTATTGGTTAAGGGAAGTGAGGACATTTGATAAACAGTTCAGTTTTTGTTTGATAATAAAAAAGTTGTGTGTTTTTATATGAGCGTTGTAATTAATTAAATAAAGTTTTGTTATATAAAGAATAAATAATGGTTGAAAATTATATGACATTTTGGCGTAGCAACGTGGGGTGGAGAGTGAAAAGCGTGCGGCGGTAATGTGGTAAAAGGTACTCCTTAAAAAGACGAAAAAGTTTAAACGTCAAAATTAAAAATTAGAAGAATATGGACACGAGAAGTAAAAAAATAGTTGGTGAGGGTGACAAACCGGAGAAGGAAATGTAAATGAAAATTCAGGCAGAAGAGGAACATTATGTTGAACTTAAACAGTTTTTGATCCATCTCATGCAATAAAATGCAAATAGAGGAAAAAAACGCGACGAATGAACGAAATAATGGATAAAGGATTTGATCGATAGAATGAAAACACGAATAAAGGATTTGATCAAATTAATGAACAATTAAATGAAAACATAGAGCAAGTTAGTGAAAGAGAAGAAGAAAATAAATGAAGAAGTATGCTTGGAGAGGCAAGACACTAATAATAAAGTCCTTGAAATAGAAGAAACACTAGAAGAAAAATCATCAGAAGAAATTATTCCCGAGGAAGTAAACGAAGAAGAAAAGTGAAAGAAAAGTTTAAAATTATTTTGATACCAAAATCGGGATAGTGGGATGTTTAATTTAATAATAATTTTAATAAAATAATTGATTAATTGAAAATCAAGTTAGTGAGAAGAAAGACAATAAATTATTAATAAAGAGTTCAGTTTTTGTTTGATAATAGAAAAGTTGTGTTTTTGATATAATATGAGCGTTGTAATTACAATTATAAATATCTGAATATAAGAATAAATAAAGGTTGAAAATTATATGATAATAATATATTTTATCTACTATCATTTATGTCAAACTTTATGATGTTTCTTGAAAAATCGTAATAGCCTACTTTACTCCACGGGTAAATTAAGACGAAATTATAATGCATTTAAAGAAGAAACTTATTTTATTATCGAAGTTGAGGATACATTTTACAACGAAACAATGAAAGGCACTCTCCTCAAGTGAGGAATAATCTTCAACTTATGAAAAGTGTCTTTCATTATTTCATTATTAATTGTGCATTTTTTGATAAGTGCCTATTTGATCATTTTAATTTCATTTAGGTCAAATTTAAAAAAATGCAAAATTTCAGAATAAAATAAATTATTAAATGATAGTAGATAAAGCATTGTACAGTATTCGCATATATTCGATATGTTTAAAATACTGACAATTACTATTTAAAATACTGACCATTTAATTTAAAATACTGACCCTTTATATAAAATACTGACCATTTATTAAAAATACTGACAATTTATTTAAAATACTGACCATTTAATTTAAAATACTGACCATTTAATATAAAATACTGACCAAAAATAGTTTAAAATACTGACCAAATAAATACAAGCCCTTATTAAATAAATGAGAGTGAAAATTTAGAAGTGTAGTTTATTCGGGTTAATAAATTTTAGAAAGAAGAAAACCGTAAAAAGCGCGGATTTTTCAATATATTCAACTTTGGACCGAGACAGTGGATTTTTTCTGGGGGAGATATTTTTAAGGGTGGAAAATCCGACTTCATCTGTCGCGAAAAACGTGAATCCGGTGATCATTTTTTTTTTAGATGATTTTGGCGAATGTTCACATCAGAAACCACTTTAGACCCCGAGATATTAATTTGGAAAAAGTTAACATGAGTGATTCAGAGAAAAATGTGATGAGGGAAGAATCGATGATGGAATTTTGAAGAATTGAAAGAGTAAAGAAAAGAACAATTTGCTAAAATGAGAGAGCTAAATAAAAAGTTTACAGAAAATAATATATGGAAGTAAATTTTGCAGAATTAAATAGAATGGTTTTAAATATGAGAAAAATGAAAATGACTCGGAGAGAAAAGTTAATTATGTTAATAGAGAACAACATATTCCGATTGAAAATGATATTCTTGCAGAAGAAAGAAATAGTGAACAAAATATGGATAAACAATTGGATTTGCCTGTAAATGATACTAAATAATGAAATTTGGTTCCACAAAGAAATGATCTTAATAAAGAACAATGTAATCCTGAAAAAATACTCCCGGTCAGCATCAAGATGATGGCACAGTTACAACAGAAGAATTAACAGTATTATATCTAAGAATTCAAACCATTGCAGTCTGAAAACAAAATTGATGAATCTTCGACTTTGCAAAACGATATTTCAATAGAAGCTTCTGGTTACGAAGAAGATGAAACCATTAATAAGGAAAATAAAATGGAAGAAATCAGTTCACTGGAAGAATAAGCAGAAAAAATGGAATCATTGGAGGAGATTATGAAAACTGTAAATAGAAATGAAAAGTGTCATATTTGCGGCACTAAGAAAAGAGTCCAAAAATTCAACAGAAGAATCTTAAGAAGGATTAGAGGGACAAAGCTCCAAAGGAAGAGAAAATTCTATTTTGAAAGAAACTATAGCAAAGGTATAAGAAGATAAAATGAAAATAACATTCTCCGATGTTATTTTCCGACGGGGAGGAGGTTCCCTGTTCAAAGAGGTGGAAGAAAAAAGAAAAGAATTCCGTCGTATAAGTTTCTATAGTTCTCAGAAATGAAGGAAATTTTTGGTAAAAAAAATTTTAAAAAAGAAGGATACCAATAAATCTGAGAAGAAGAGGATGGAAGTGATCCATGTTTGTAAATTGAAAGTATTTTGAGTTGTTGATAAAAGGAAGGTATATAACGGACTCGCAATTTACCTACGGAATTGCGATGTCGATTTTAATATTTGATATCCACAATGTGGTCATTTATTTGAGATTTATGAAATAAATGAGAATGAAAAATTTCTCATCTCATATAATCGGTTTTTGAAACGCATTACAACGTTATCCTAGCCCAACTACCAACCTTGCTAATTGGTATTTGGTTTGTTAGCATTTTACATTTTTTACCTAGACGAGGAGCAAGCCCGACGTAGAAACTCCAACCTGGAGGACCAGAGAGACGGCCAGAATAAAGTTCTTACTTCTTTACTTAGAATGAAAAATTTAAAAGTGTAAATTATTCGGGTTAATAAATTTTAGAAAGAAGAAAACCGTGAAAAGTGCGTATTTTTCGTTATCTTCATTTTTGGACCTGGAAAGTGGTTTTTTCTGGGGGAGATATTTTTAAGGGTGAAAAATTTGATTTCATTATATTATAAGTTCCTCCATTTAGAGTCACTTTTGAAACAAAATGCTATAAAAATATGTTGAAAATGGTACCGGTTGTTTTCTCAATCTGCAAGAAGAAAATGCTCAAACTTTGTTGGATTGTACCAGATGAGTACCACTGGCTAGAACTGTTGGGTCCGATTACATAATATTATATTTTATTAGTTCCCTCAAGCCATATTTGCGATGTTTTTTTTTAAAAAAAACGTGCTATTTGTTTGTTCATTAAATATGGGTCCAATTTAGAAGGGCTTTGGAGCAATAGTGTAAAAATAACATAATAAAATAGACTTAATTGGTAAAGTAAAACAATTATATCAAAATAAATTGTAAAAATCTATGTAGCTGTTATAATGACTTTCCGAACTCATAAAATAACCATAAATAAAAATAATGGAATCTCGTTAATCTATTCATGTACATCACTCCCACTATCAATTTTAATGTAAAACTAAAAAGAAAAAAGTGTAAATATAGCTATTGATTCTCCGCTTTTATTTATGTTTTATCGTGAGATAGCTCAGAGCCCCCCCCCGGATCTTCAAGGCCCTATCCTTATAATACTCGTAGCTATGCCACAGGAAGTTTTTTCGCAGCAGGAATACTTTTTGGTAGGTATACTTACATTTTTTATCTCTCGGTGTTTTTAAAATTTTTTCTCTTCTCTTTTGTATGTTTCTATAAAAGATGCGCTTGGAAGATTACTTTGTATTACAGCATTAACATCTTCAATGACACGTGTCAAAATTTGTGCTAGGCTTTCCGTTGATTTGCATTTTTTTTTAACTGTTTAAGCTACAGTCCTAAAAATTGCTGTTTGATTTATGCGATTCATTACGTAAGTACCTACCCCAATTTAGTCTATAGAAAATTTGATGTGGCTATTGAACAAAACTATGTTTACAGCAATAACGATAATCTAATTGGTTATGGTTCATATTGGAGTGCTTTTGTTATCTCGGTGATATTTAAAATTTCTAAAGTACTGACTTAAATAATAGAAGCATTATGCAGTGTGACATCTTCCCTATTATACAATGATGAGACATGAATTGACAAAAATAAGGTGCCCTTTACCCCAAAGTTTCTTTCTGCTATTAACACCCTACATATATGACACTTATGATGAATTGGTTGAAACAGTAATGATTCAACACCGATAGTATCAAAGAACTTCCTTCGTGAGGGAGAAGTCGACTTGGTATTAACTGCTATGGATACCGTATTTTAAAGTTGGGGGTAATACGATATAAAAGCATTGTTTGCTGTAACTGCTTACAACTGCGCTATGATTCTATAATGCTAGGGTGCTAAATTTCTAAATGTTATTCATTTAAACTCATATTTAATATACAGCGCCACTTCAAAACCCTTTACAGTAAGTAAGCCAATGAATATTTATTACACTTTTGTTCTCTCGCAAAAACTTTTTTTGAGAAGGGTTTATGTTAGTAATGTAACTTTTATAAATCAAACTTTACATATTAACCGTGGTTAATTAATAATATCACTTTAGTGTTAGCAGAAGTTATAATAACCGTTTCTCAATATTATATAGCTGAACGATAATATCCAGATTTCCAATAATTTACCACAAACAAGGCAGGCGATTACCGCAGCGTAAGACTATTAAAGACACGAACGGTCATGGAATTCAATGCTTTGTACACGATAATATTACCCAGAGCATCCGTTGCAGGAAGTAATATCGAAACCAGCATAGGCCAAATTAATGGGCCAAAACTAAACTCGCTATTTGTATAGACTTCTTACAATGGCTATTTATAAACCGACCTTATGTATCGATTTTTATATTTGCCATTCAAAATATTATCATTATGCAAACTAAAAAATATTTAAATTATAATACTCGCCTTTTACAATTAAATCCGAAAGTGTGGAAGTCAAAGTTTGCAAAAACAATAATAAAGTTTTCATGAAGCGGTAAGTTAATGTTAACTTGATGAATAATGGAATATTCGACTCTTATTATTAATTCACGTAATGTACACAAAGAAATTAACTTTTAGACTTTCGCGGCGTTTAACATAAAATGATTTTGGCAAGAAAGCATAATATTATTAAAAACTTCTCATGTGAGCTTTACAAATTTTGTTAACTTCTCTCAAAGGTTCTCTAAATTGGATTAAATTCTTAAGTTTAGCAAGCATAAAAAGTACGTGTACTAAATAACATGCATAATAATTTTAATACATTAGTAACAACGTTCTGGTCTCAGAATATGTTGTAACAATGTTAGGCCCCTATGGTTGCAAAACCGCAAATAATTATAAGGAAAATATATGTACCTACACGTTATATCGTATTACATATCCAAAGCTGATGTTTTGTTACAATCGATCGTAACTGAAAAAGCTTTATTTTACTCCACATGCAAGCTAATGGAAAATATAACAGTACATGGCTATTGAAATGTAAAAGAATGCCGCAGAACAAATAAAAAAAGGTTTTCAAAGAACCAAGTTCATTTTATTCGAGGTTATGGAGGCACATTTATACATCAAGCACGCTCCAATGACGGCGACTCTATGGATATACACGTTGATTATAAAACGCGAACAATACCTAGTTGGGCAATACAGGGGGTGCAATTTTCAGGTACTAAATCAACCACGCGTATGATGATTATAGAGTACAAGAAGGTACATTTAGTTATTGTCACCAATAGTGTCGGCATTTCTAGCCTCTTTCTATGCTAATAAGAACCTTCTTAAGCTGGATTGTCTCTCAAAGCTATCCATGCACCAAGAGATGCCGATTCTATTGGAAAGTGCCGCTCAACAATGCAACCATTTTCAGTATCTATGAACTGCTCGGATTTAATACTTGCGGTTCAATAAATAGACCATTTAAAACATCGCATTGTTAGTTTTTAGCCAGAAAAGCTCTCACAATCAAAAATTGCAATTGAAGCGTGACAAGATTATATAGGTACAAAATTCGTACATGCGAAGAGATCAGTTTTCAAATTCGATTTTTAAATATGATAGAGTCAATTACTCAATATCAAAACCAGAAAATTACAGTTTCATTCAAAATTGCAATGAAAATTACCACAAACGAGCCAAAATGTCTGCAAGTAAGCCACAACACGTGTCTTAAACGACTAAATTTGTACAATTTATTACTAATTCGGGTAAATGTTAAAATAGCTGGTACCCAAGTTTAGTTACGAGGGATTGAAAACGTGTGCTTCAAGTGTAGCAGTTTAGAACGGCATCGCAACGCGTTACGTCGGCGTCACTGAAACATGAAAGCTTTGAGAACAATATCGCGACACGTGGCAGTTTGTAAAGCCACGTGGTCAACGTTTGTAACCAACGAGACACGAAATGACGTTTTTTAACACCCTCTGATCGTCTATATTGTGAATAATATATTCTTTCGATAAATTTAGTTGTAGGATTAAGCATTACTGAAACTGTAATTGCTTCATAATGTTGAGTCATAGCAGTTACCCAAAGTTTAAAGATGGTTTTTTATTTTTTAAATGTTTTACTAATGACTAGCATGGTTATTACATGTTTATTAAGAACCAGATCATGCACAGCAAATCATACATACTAAGAAAAGAAAAAAGATGTAGAAAACAATTATTATTAGAGTAAAAATTGAAAATAGTTAAATTTAATTCAATTTACGGATAATCCATTTTACAATCGGGATCAACTCACAAAATCAAACTACAAGTCAATAGTTGTTAGTTACTTACTAAACGTAAACAAGGTCTTATAAAGCTTAACGTGGAAACCGAATCACAAAACAAATAAATTTGCGAACTACTTTTGGATACATATTCTGGATTCTGCTATTCGTAAAACTCATTGACATAATTATATTATGTAGTCAAATTATAGCAAATCACTAAAATTTTGGTTTTAAAGTTCTTGCGCGCCTATTTTAATTTCGACTTTAACCAAAGTTAAACTTTGTTTAATTTAAATACCGCGTTTAAAAACTCAAGATTTGTACCTATAGATTTAATATGATTTTGTAAATAAAATTTATACTTTTATAACAAAATTTAACAAAATATATAAAAAATGTAATAATCCCCCCCCCCCGGGAGATGAGAAGCCCTAGTGACAAGGTAGCACACTTGCAATTTCCACAAACTATGCATCTCGGTTTAATAATAGAAATTATTTAAAAGCCATTATTTTATTGTTTAAAAATGAATTGTATAAATTTTTTTTTGAGAATATCTTTTAATAAAATTATTAAAGCTTGTAACAAAAATAGTTTCAATTGAACAAGTATGCACAAAGAGAATATCGATTTATAGAATCTTTATATTCTTAATTTATAGAAAATTTATAGAATTCAAATAAAATTTTTGTATTATTAAATAAAGTATACTTTTGTCGATAGTTGTTAGGTATTTTAAGTTGCAACTTTTCGTAATGAGTGCTAAAAATTACACTTTCTTGAACATTTTTTAAATAATTTTAAAACGGCGCGGCGTTAGATACAAGTATACAATTTTAATATGATATTTAGCACTAATCAGTTGATATCATATTTTTTTCAAATTTTTTCACTGCTAACTTTTAATTTTATTTGACTTCAAACTCAGGGGTCAGAACTTTTTATTCCGATAGTAGTCTAGTGAATTTTGTTTTATAATACAGTGAAACCTGTCTTATCCGACACAAACGGGACCCATTTCCGTTTGGATGCAACAAAACTGTTGGTTAAGACAGGGAAACTGTGATTGTAATAAATATCAAACATATCGTAATATATTTACGATACGTAAACAAGGCTTAAATCAAACATGGATAGACTACAGAGCGGGAAACCGCGGTTCTAATCATGTGATTGAGTTGGATAATATGTACAGTGATCTAGAAAGTCCAAAATCGATATGTGGACTATGGGGAAGACAAAGGGAAACCACCCCATTAACATATTCCTAATAAAGTCTTCTTGCCTTATCCAGGAATCATCCGAAATCGGATAAGGCACCTGAAGAAGAAGAAGAATACAGTGAAACCTGTCTTATCCGACATAAACGGGAGCCATTTCCTGTCGGATACAACAAAGTGTTGGTTAAGACAGGGAAACCGAGATTGTAATAAATATCAAACATACAATTTATTCATAGTCGGTAAATCTTATATTACTCATATTATTCTTGATTATAATAACAACATACATTATTGTCTTCGATAATCACAAATACTTTCTTCGTTCGTGTTGTTTAACAACGTAATAAAATATTTTCCATCATCACAAACTAACGTCCAAAAATTATTTTATGAAATTGAAATTCAATAAATTACGCAAATTGAACAGTAGTAATAATTAATTAATTAAACTTAAATACCACCTACGTAATATTTTTTCTGATTGTGCAGTGTTTGTTGCATCAATGATAAAAGAAACTGCTTTGCAAAAACGCCCTGTGCAATTCCAAATGCAATTTTTAGAAGGAAATGATTTTTATTATCTACTAAGTATAAGAAAAATTTATTTTTATAATATAAGACCTAATCAGTGGCGTAGCTACCATAGGGCAAAGCGGTGCAGTGCACCGGGGCCCCGGAACCCAGGGGGCCCTCTGAACTGTTTTTTTTTTAATTTCTAATGCAAACATGTGAAAAACGGGAGAGGGGGGGCGATTTTTTTTTATGCACCGGGGCCCTTGTCCACCTAGCTACGCCACTGGACCTAATTAGGTCTTATGATTATGTTGAAATATACTATCACCAAAACATCGGCCAGAAAGTAATATTGTCTGTGTTGTTAGCTCTTTACTGTTTACATACTGTTTTATATAAACCTAATTATGTATTGAATTTTTTGAAAAAATTTAAATTTTTGTTTTTCGATTGCAATAATAATTTTGGTTACCTTTTGTATTAACCATGGTTTACAAAAAGTCAGAAATATGTAAAATTTAAAACACTAAAAATGTTCCAAAACCAACAGCGTAAAAATGCAACATATTCTTATATTAATCAAAAACTGATAGGGAAAGTAAATTATCAATCCGCAGTTTTTATAATTTGTATGACAATTAACTTTTATTGTGCTTTCAGACACATCTATTTAGGTTGCATTTAAAGCAACGTGATAAATCGTCGTTCACGTGCATAAACGAAGAATGTGCAAAATTGTAGCTTTGCAATCTGAATCTGATCATCACATTCACTGTTTTTGTAAAATTGGTAGTATACTACATAATATAACTTAAAAACGACAAATTTGCACATTTATCGTTTATTAAATTAATTTTATTGTTAAAAGGCAAGTTATGTAACTCGATCTTTGTTATTACAACCTGACAAGAAATAATATCAGCAAAGCAGCAGATGCACCCTGTTTATGAGATGAAGTAAGCTTTCGCCCACTTCTCTTGGATACCACAGTGAAATTCTGAGAAGTGTCGGATAAGACAGTATCGGTTAAGACAGGTTGTACTGTATAGTATAATTAACTTGTTAATGGTGCTGACAGTATTCTGTAATCTATCATTTTGACAAACAAAATAACATGTTTGTAAAATTTTAATGATGCAATGGTATCTAATCAAAGAAAAAAATTGAAACACGTGAAAACAAAGAGAAAGTCTTTGAAGGAATTAAAATTATGTAACTGGAGTACTTGCTACAAATAGAAATAGTACATAGGAGAATGAAAACATTTCGGAAACAAGAATATTATTGAACGTATAAATTGCATTATGAATCATTTATAATAAATTGCTGGAAAAGCGGAAAATGAAATCATACAATTCAACTAGTAATAAAAATACCATCCTGTTAAAAAATTCAATGTACCTACTTAAAATTGTCAACTCATCAAAATGTAAATTCTAATACATTTATTGAATACAAACAGGATTGACTCAGATCATGTGTCTGTTGTTTCTTCTTTAACAGCTAAGCTTCTTTGGTAGCCAAAGTCTATTTGACAGGGTGTTGAGACTCAATCCCGCCAAAGAAAGCTAGCACAACATAATTTCTAAGCCTGGAATTTGTTCAATTCAATTGTTCAAATCAATTTGTTCAGTTGGATGCGAACGCGGGATACCGGGTTCAAACCCAGGGAGAGTCAAACTTTCTTATGACCCAGTCTCCGTGCTTCGGAGGGCACGTTAAGCCGGAGGTCCCCCTGAGTTGACGAATTGCCACCGTTAACAAAAAACAGGGCTACAGGCACATCTGAATGCTAGCCTAGCAAGCTGCTACCGGATGTAAAGCAACTATATAGTCCAAAATCGATCTGCGGACTACTCACCAACCCGTCTGGCCAGCGTGGTGAGATATGGCCAGATCCTCCATAATATGAAGAGGCTTATGTCCAGCAGTGGGCGGAAAAAGGGCTGATGAAGAAGAAGAAGATTACCATAACCTACCACAATATTAGATTTAATCATTATGATGTTATGACGTAGGTCGTAGGATACTATAATGGGTATATTGTAATAATAAATTATATTATATGCCATAATATAATATATTTAAAATTGGTTAATTATTAATTCGTGAAATTAAATATGTTTTATTTTTAATAAATAACGAATTAATAATTAATAATAATTAATTACTATTAAAAGTTATATTTTTTTTGTTTATTTTTATTTTTTATAATATATAAATTAATTAAAATATAACTTTTAATAGTATTTCCTTAATTCGTTATTTATTAAAAATAAATAATATAATATATTTAGAACAAATATTTTCTGCAATAAATATTACTAAATTACATTAATCTCATTTTTCAAAATTTTAATTTTCCATATTTTTAGTTTATATGTTACCCTATATCTTCCATGATTTATTGACGAATTCTAGTATCAATTATTAGACATCAATAAGGGAATATAATTTAAACTTAAGTTTTTTTTAATTGAATAAATACTAGTTATTTTTTATCATTTAGATTCCAAATAATTTTAAAGAATGATATTTAGTATGTTCTTATATTAAAACTATCTGAGGAGCTTTAATGAAAGCGAAACAACGTTGTCATAGTTTAACTTACATTTATTGATTTCAGTTCTCAATAACTTTTACAAAAAGTTTTCAAAATAATGTAATTCAATGAATAAACAGTAGAATTTGTAATAAACTGTCTCAACCGAAAAATAGAATTATATTTTAAAGTTTCTTCCCATATACTCGTACCCCTGCTAATATACGCAAATAGTTATTGCACACTTTTACATTACTCTGAAATGCATATACCAAATATGGTTTTGACTTTTTAACTTTTTTTTTTAGTATTTTCTCCTGTACTATATGAATTGCCCAAAAACTATAGGTACCATTTAAAAAGTATACTTTTTTCTTTATAATTAATGCAACTCGCACCCTTAAATTATAGTTGTTGTACTGTTAAGTATTTTAAATCGTATCGAATGAAATTAGAACTCAATTTGACGGGTCTTAGTTGTAAATCTGCAGTGATATGATAATAAATTCTGAACCGAATATATGAGATGACAGTCACAATGTTAATATCTTTGCCACACGACCTGCACGCGACATGATTCTCTTTTTGCTTTGACGTCTCTATTTAGTAATCAAATAGTTGACATGTTTGACACTATCTGTGAGAGTTGATATTAAACTTGTAATCACCTCAAAAGCATTCCTCATCTTTCATTTAATTTTGAATTCTATACTTATATTTTTCATGAAATTTTAGTTTGGCAAAAGTTGTAATATTAAAATGTCACAGATAAAATTTCCTTTTAAGTCCAATAATACTGGTTATGAGTTTGAAAGTTAAAGGTTAGGCATTATCTGTAATGACTTTTTAATATAAATTGAGATTTATGAAACAATTATGAGATACAATTTTCCAAATTAGATAAGCAGAGGAAATTTGGTTATAATTATTATATGTAACCACCCCAATGTAATAATTTATTATATACGTATATTAATAACTGGGACAATAATTTAATATTAACAAATCTGATATCATCCCTTGTTCAAATTGGTACGTAACGCACTGCTAGTAGCTCTTTCATATATCTCTCGAGTGCACTAGAATAACATTATGGCACACACTGATAACTGCCGTCACGTAATCACTTTATAAAACAATTTGTCTGTTCGGTGGTGCGTGCAGATTGTGTTGTAACTCTATTAATATTTTGTAGTTCTGTTGGCCTCTTCACAGCATGTTGCTTGTAACACAATTACATTATCTGTAAAAGATTGCATGTGTATGAATAAAGGTTGTGCAAATTTGGAATAAGTCTTGCTCGAATAAATTTTCACATCTTACACCGCTAAATCAAAATTGAAATTTCATTTGTCAGATTAAATTAGAACTTGCGTTTCAAATATTATAATTTTTTTAAATTCAAACGTTGCTTGCTTCCATTATTTGATCAAATCTTGATGTAATATTATTTGAAGTACATTTATTTTTGGAATGAGAAAAACTTAATTTATTTTATGGAAATCTGCTTTTGAGACAGATTACTAAAAGTTGTCGACGACTCAACTGGTTAAATGTCAAGTTGTGACCCAACTAGCTCTTCGTCTTTTAAAACTACCATCACTTTACAAGACAGGGAGAAGTTATATTATACATTTGTATTAATTCTGATTCTAACATTTACAATCGTAAATCAAAATAGAAGATTTATTATACCAAAATTAATGATCTTTCTGCAATAAGTATAAGTGCATACATTTCTGTGTCAGCACTTCAATTCTTCAGGTTCCTTCTGGTATATTCAAGAATCGTTAGTTCGATTTGCAAGCAATGAAATCAAAAAATCTGAACCTCTTGCATTCGAAGTTGATTGCGTTAGTCGCAAGGAAATGACCGCCCTCTACTGCAAAAATGAGAAATATTTCTGGATAATATTTATTCGAATTTTATCGTTAATTTGTTGAGCAAAATCCGAAAGTCATTAAGTTTCACCCTGTATATCTCCCCAAAGTTATATCATTTCAAACGAAATTAAATTATCAATCGATTTCGTAATGCGGTATTATTGAACCTATTTGAACATCAGTATGCATTACATTGGGTTTATAATATAAGACATAGAGTGTTTGAAATGTAAATTTTTTACTCAGTTCCAACATGCAAAATAAGTCGATTCGCTGTTACAGGAAGTAAACAGCGGGTGGAAGCACCGAAAAAAGTACTTTTCCGGTTTAAATCTTCATCATTTTATAGTCGAACAAATTGTCAACTTATAATCGTTGTGGTAGCATGCGCAAATGTATTGCATTATAATAAAATTTAAATACATTATAGCAGTTACAACTTTGACTTCAATGCATCATTTGCATAAGAAAAAATTCTAAAACTCGAATTTTAAAATGTTCCAGCATTCTGCATAACAAGCATACTCAATAATGCTCATGCAATTTATTTCGGGGTTGAATTTTTGAAATAAATGAGTGTCGTTTCCTCAAAGGTGTCGATGATGCGGTTGCTTATCAAAAATTTCCTGCAGGTTTTTAACTTCTTGATGGGTTAAGTGCCTAACTGGCGAGATGATACATGAACTTTTTTTAGTATATTTTATAGAAAATTTGACTCCGAGTTCTGAGATTGTGTTTAATTCTCGAACGCTCTCAAATTATTTCTGGCGTAGTTGGGATTCCACGTTGTAACTGTAGGTTCTATGAATACCTACTGCAATCTACTAAATTTTAATTGTCTTGCAAGTTTATCCTAAACAATTTTCGTTTATCTATCAGTAAATGAGACTATTTCGAGCTCTAAAATTTACGCGTTCAACAAGTTTTCCATTTTATAAATTCATAGGTAGGTACCTCCTAGATAAACTACCAAAACTATATTCTTTTTACCGTGGAATATTATTTATCTAACATTTAATCAATCAAGTTTTAAATTTAAGATAAAATTGCAAAAATGTGTTTCGGAATGAAAAGTTGTCATCAGTTGATAATATTTGCATTTTGAAATGTAACTGATTGCGAAATAAGAGGGATTTTAGAATGCAGGACTTAAATTTTTATACCATACTTAAAATAAAGCCAAAGGAGTAGAATATTTTTGGATTAAAGTAAAAGAAAACGTTATAGATCCGTTTGAGATGTATTTTTACTTGAATTTAAAATTTGAATTGTATACAAAAAGGACAATTATTATAGTATGATGCCGCAGGAAAAAGCGGGTAATAAAACGACGTTCACCCGCAAAAGACATGCAAAACGCTGCGGGCGATCGCAACAGTGGGGCAGCCATCATTGAACTTCCTCATCTGGAACAAATTTGAATGTTTTTTGAAGACGCAAACCTGCTTCTATAGCAAGTTGAAGTATTATTTCGTTTTCTATAACATTCGATTGAATTGTATTGGGATATCGTACAAAACCAATATAATCGAAGATGAAAAATGTTTCCCGATTGCTTTTGACATCATTTACGATATAAACTGCTAAAATTTGATATTTAACAAAAAAGTTATTTTGATTTTTAGTATTGCAGTTATATATTTTAAACGACAATTGCAATTTAGGAAGGGGTAATACCTAATAATGTTACCGCAAATTTTCATTTGGAAATTACAGTTTTCGTAACAGCATAGGAAATCGTTATACGTTGAATATTAGAACTTGATACACAGGATTGATTTCAACCGAATTCGGTAGCTTATGGAATGATATCTGAGCACGATACTAATCTGACACAACAAGCATTCTACTCTAAATTTTGGATTCCATACCCACTTCACAACTCTGACGTTGACTTGACATTTTAAATAAACATTTGAGAAATAACAATAGGTACACAGTTTATTTGTTAGACATTTTGCATTGACCACCCACAAACCGAGCTTTTAGTATTACAGCAGTTGCGGTCGCTGACAGAGCTGCCACTGCATAGATCTCATTACAGATAGCGCAGATAAGCTTCGCAAACCTCCACACAAAGGCAATACAATTCAATATATAAATACACGGGGAATCGAATGGATGTTTTAGGGAAATTACTGTTATCCCAAAATCCACCTACATTATTATTTATGTGCCTGTACGTTTATTCCGCTTATCTGATTATTTGGAAATTGATTTTACTTGCTGACCTCGATTTTTATTAGTTGCAGAAAAATTTAAAATAAAGTTCCTCTTTTCAATAAAAAGTTATTCATTAAAATTTCAATGCGATATATGCGATCGAAGTTCTTTTGCTTGTTATATGGATTCTAATTATAGGGTAGTTTATATGTGTTGAATAAAGTTACGATCCAACAACCTTGAATTGGGAGCATTTCCGGTGCGCTGCTCTCTTGACTAATCTGGCTCCTCGCTAATTCACCTGAGTGCTGATTTACTTTTATCTTTGTGCAAAACACGATGGATCGCGTACCTGCTTCAACTGATTACGAATGCGGATGAGATTCAATTAGTCATGATGCCATTTGATCCTTGTCATGCTACGTGAAACTTGAATATATGTTTAGATGTACATTTAATCAGATACACATACTTGACTGACATACTACATACTCTTGTATATGTACATAAAATAATGGATAAGCCTAGAGAAATTTACAAATTCTCCAAGTTCAAAGATGGAATATACAAATATGTTACTTAATTAAATTACTCTGTTTTACTCTTCACCGAATATATTTTGATGTTTCATAATATTCTTGTTTCAGATAGAGAAACCAAGTAGAACTATTATTATTATAGTTATAGTTATTATTTTAACAAAATCTCATGCCTCTTACACCTAAAATTACCATTATAAATAAGCCATAGTATCAAAAATTAATGTTTCTTAGTTGACTAATACTATTAATAGATGCACACATTGTAATCCAATACTGCATCCACACTTCACCAAATTTGATCGTCCAATTGTTCGGCGATGTGTAGAGGTATCGTACAACGAGAACCACGAAAGTTTACCCCCACCAGGAAGAATACTCTTATTTGCTATTATTATTCAATTTTTCTTTTATTACATTTTAGTATCTTATGAATTGCACTATTAAATGGTTATTGTCGTTTTATATTTTGCTAAAATTACTGCTTTTATATTAAAAAATTCAAATTGCAGACATGCATTCAAATTTACGATTTTACAATGAAATATAGGGTACCCATAAACTACGCTTCGTATTATTCAAAATTTTATTTATCGACTATTAAATTTATCTATTATTTTGTTATGAGGTAAATTAGAATGGATGCATTAGGTAAAAGAAAAATTTGTTTATTACATAGTAATTAAATCCAATCCTGACACAATGATTTCTATTGTTTGAATTGAAGATTTTTCATTGTGACCACCTGCTAAAAGGAAATGCTGCGACATCTCCAAACCAAGTCAATTCTACAAAGCTGCCCGACCAAGCGCATTAACTCCTAAATTAGATTTTAATTGCTTTTCATCCAATGGGTCATTTTGTACACAATAGAATAAATCAATTCTTTCGACAACCAACTATATATTCCTTTTAATGATAAAAAGTTGGTCGGTCTTAAAAAAAACTTGAAAAAATAATCTGAAATGCTTAGAATTTCCAATATTATTAAAGGTTTCTCTGCTCGACGAGCAAAGGAAAAGAAGATTTTTGCCAATTAATGTAAGTTAATAAAACATTTAATTTTAATTAGAATCATTGGAATAGGTTATTGAATTAATTCATATTTTTGAAATCTAAACAGATTTTAGAATTCTTAATCTGTTGACTTATCATTTTGAATTTATTGCTTACGTTCTAATTTTACATTTGTTCAATTAAGATTTTTTGGAAAACCCCTTCTACACAATATTGATAGTCTGTTGCGTCGAAACAAATATCAATAAAAAATAAAAAACAATTTGAGGACAGAAATATGTGCTCATTATTTCTTGCAAGCTATAAAGGGTGAAAACTCAAGGGGTCGATAACAACGGAAGGCTTATTATCGGAATTACCTCGCGTGGTTGGCTGCACTTGTTACACTAACGTCTGCAATTTTTCCCTTGGGTACCAGGCCCTGCTGTGGTCAAAATTAACTGTTTCGTTTCTATCTACAAATATGCAATTTGGAATAACAAATAAATCTATTTTGCTAATACGACATCTAATTAGAATACATAAAAAATATTTTGACAATAAAATGAAAAAAATGGAATAAAAACAAGTCCATTACACAATGGATATAACAAGTTATTTCTCGTATTTTTGATTTATGGATCTTGGTAGCGCTGCCTATGCTAATGGCAACATTTATATATGTCGACCGTGTTTTAAGTTATAGCTTTTCGCACTTAATTTGTTAGTTTGATTTACGTTTCTTTTGATTTATAAAATAGAAGTTTGCCATTCGAATGATATATACTAAATATTCTGTTTGTGCTATTAATCTACAACTGTTAGATCTAACCTCTAATTAAATGTTATAAAATATGGAAGATATGGTAAATTAACACCCATAAGAAGAACTTGCGGTAGGTAAATGAATAAGTACTATTGGATTGGATTTTAACAATTAAAAAATCCATAGCTTTTTCACAGACTCCGTATTTTCTGTTTTCATTATTTGTGGTTTTCTCGTATTGTTATAGGTAAAGAAACGTAACAATAGAATCACAAAAGGATAGCAATGCAGATATAATTTAAAGTGATACAAATGTAATAGAATTCACATCTGTCACTGATATCAATGTGATTGTTACCCGAATTAAGTAAACCCCGTGTAGCCTTAAACCTGTTAGTATAGAAAATCTTCAAAGCGTGAAAAACGTACTCGTGCTATAGGAGGGTGGTTACGCAACTTGATCCAACAGATTATTCTTGTGCAAATTACTTACTTCTTTTAACGAAAATAATTAATGCGACTATATCTGATTTAAAACATTCAGATTGTAATTTAGAAAATTATTTGTATTGGATAATTTGATTATGTGGAGTTATTAAGCGCTGACCGCAAAATTTCCAGAAGCCGTATAATGGGAAACATGGAAGGAAAGCATCTATCATATTGAAATAGATGCTAATACACCGTCAATCATCGTTAATATATTACATTGTCCTAATGTCAACGCCAGAATATTACTATAACAAAATTAACTTTTGTAATCAATTAAAAACAGACTTATCCACTCATCAGTTCATTTTTGGAAACTTTTGAACTACCTTGTATAATGACAAAGACACACTTAAATTAGGGACTTAGTATAAAGGTGCACGTGCTTAGGATTCAAACTATTATACAAAATTTGTGATTTTTTCCAAAATTTTGTCATAGTATATGAACAGCTGCTATTTAAGGATTCCTGCAAACAGGCGTCTTGACAACCATTTTATTTATCCATTCGCTGTGAACGGAACATAAACACCTCGAGTATATCTTTATACTTGAACGATTTTCCTGACAATAATATTAAAAACTACTCTCTTGTAATGTTACATTAAGATGTCATAGTGCATAAGAGATAAATCATCGGCTATTCGATTTATGTTTCTAATTTATACGATCAATTTGCAATATATTATGGTGTATAACATATGCTATGTTAATGATGTACATTTAACCATCTTTGTGTTCCATACGATATGAAATCTGTCATATTCAGAATTACTTATAGTTTAGTCGAGTGTATAATTCAAATATTCCATAAATACGTTTGCTCCATTTCCAGTTCATTTTGCAATAATGTGTTACTTGCATATCATGTGCAGTTGTGCATTTATCACTTATGTGATTACCGCATTTTATTATTAAATTTTCGAGTATATGTCAGTTAGGAATTAAATATCGAAATAAATTAAATTTTTTAAATTATTTATTGTCATTAACGAATCACTATAAAAAGTAAACGACAGTTAAGTTAAACTTTTGGTATACATACGAAGTTACCCAGTTCTATTCCAAGCAAAGTAACATAAATTATGACATAATACCTTTTTACGTAATATTATATAATTGCGAATATTGAAACCAGAGGACGGATTTTTATGCTTCTGAATAATAGATAACAGTCCATGTTACTATCTAATTATTTGTTTCTTGATTCATATTCTACTTAAAATTATAAGTCCGTGTTACATACACATACTATTACGTATAATATGGATCTATCCGCCGGAGACTGTAGAGTACAAGAGCAATTTCGTATTAAAAGAATTGAAAATTGGATTTAAAATTGTTGGAGAATATCGCAAACGAAACATTTTATACAAAACATTGTTAATTAAATTTATAAATTATGCAAAATTTAATTACGATTAAAATGTAGAATAATTTATTCAATAGCTAGTACAAATTGACATTTTGCTTAATAATTTTAGGATGTTAATTAATTTATTCCTTATGAAGAAATGTAATTTATGAAATGGCCTACACCTACATTTCTAAAGTTTGTAAAATATTATTTTCAAGAAGGCCTTTACCCTAAGAAATCACACATTTATCCATGAGTGGATTTGAACGAAGAAGTTGCCTTGCTTATTGTGCAAACCTCGAGCTTCGTCCATCTGCTTTCCTGGTCCGATTCAGGTTATTTCCACTTAGTGAGCACCAAAAGTCGGCTTCAAACTAAAAAGCAAGAAGCCCCGCAACTTCATACATTCACTTTTTAATGTCCTTTGAATATTAAGCTCTGTTTCTGTCAGATACTTGCATCATGTTAGAGCTTTTATCTCTTGTGTAGGTAGTTTGCTAGAGACTGATTTATTTTTCAGACTAAAAAACAGACAGGAATGAAAGTAATAATCTGGAGAGTTCTTTTAAAAACTGTCGAAGCGTTAACTACACAATATGAAGATGTTTATTTAATGCTTTTTTCAATCACATTTTTGATGTAAAAAGTATAAATTGAAAAACATTCGTTCGTTTGTATTAGTACTTCCATGTCTAGTAAAAGAGATTTATCAGCTAAGTACCAGTAAAAATTTTATTTTCGTATGGCTGGCATATGGAATAAAATTCATGTATTACATATTTCAATAACACATATTGCAAAATAGTGGATAGAAGGGCGTGTGCCATCCATCACTTACGGATGGTCTAAAGTTCCACTACATTTAGCATCTCCGGCGTTAGGACTGCCTGCGCCTGTACTCTGATATTGGCTGCTTTAGTTATTGTTGATAATGTATCTCTCGCTGGCATTTCATCTGCAGACTTTTAAATCAAATAATAGGCACCTGTATCTATAAATTTTATCAGAGAAAATGTTATAAGAAATTTATTTTATTTACATAATAATAAAAGCAGAAGATCGCATTTGAATGTGCTCATAAAAACTCGCACTTTTCCGGAATTGGAATACGATTTATTTTGGATGAATGCAAAGCAAACAAAAAATGCACACCAATAATCTACTAAAAGTTTTAACACAAAAAGAGGTTAATAATAATCTATAATATATTATCTGATATATCTCTACAAATCAATATATAAAAACCAACAATCAGGACAAAAACTGTCCTCACGATCGACGCCGGCATTCAATGAGAAAAACTAACAAGAAAAAATTTAAGTTGACGAACAGTCAATAACAACGACTTTCAATTTAATCAAGCACAGTATGTAAAATTGGTAAAATATGCTATCTAAACCTGCTTACACAGTGAGCGTTGGTTTCCAATCCAGTTTACCGGCTTCGATATTTCCATTGAAATATCTATCCTGTCACCAGCTTTGGTTATTCTCGGTTACATTAATTAACATTGGAGGAAGATGAACAGGTAAGTCAGCGCCGGTAAACCGGCCTCCACTGTAGGAGCGACCTATTGAATTAGCTGGACGATAAAAATGTAGTAGAGGTAATTTTATTCATAGTGGTTGGGAGTGGCTAATGTGCAGAAACTTATATTCGTCATTTCGGTTCTATGTTTGTGTAAATTGGGTGTCAAGCGTTCTCCTTCCACATTTCTCGCGCAACCCAAAGTCACGTGCCAACCACTATGAATAAAATTACCTATACCACATTTTTTTTTAACATTAATGTCCTCGATTTTGGAAACAAATACGTCGTTCATATTTTCCCCTTCTAGAAGAAGCAGAAAAACAAGACATTTTAATTGCTACTGTTTGTAATTCAATAAAAGTAATTTGTTCATTCCTTATAGTTTTATTATTACCTTATACTCGTTTTTACAACTGCTAGTTTCCTGATAAGCACCTGAATAAGGAACTCTCATAGCTTACATAATAAAAGATGACACCATATTCTTCCAATAGCTTGACGCGCGGCTTCGAAAAAGGTTATTCTTCTTCACTTAACCGTAGAAGGCGATTAACATTCTACAGGATGTACTGGAATCATTGAGTGAACAGCTGCAAACAAGTTGCGATAACACAACCCATCCAGATATAATGGAATTCAAAACGGATATTGAAGATAGTGACATGGTTCTTGGAATCTCAACAAATGAACCCATAAATGTAAAACAACCGAGTGTGGTCGGATATGATCATTAAGATAATTTGGGCACCCAAACCACGAACGTGCGGCAAACAAAACAGAAAGCCTTACCAGATGGTGAAAAGGACACTTTAACTTTAATTTAACTTTATGTTTGTTTGAAAATCGAAAAGTTATTTTTGCTTCGAAGATTATAACACCATTTATAAATTCGTCATTCACCAATTTTCATTATAGTTCTTCTTCTTCTTTTTCTTTCTAGAAGTAATTCTCTAGAGAATTCTCTTCTAGTAGGCCAAGGCTTGTTATTTTCCCAACACTGTTGGAAACTTTAAGCATATAAATATTTTACATCCATCAGGTAGCTTGCTAGACTTGCCTTCAGATGTGCCTGTATCCTGGTTTGTTATGTTAATGGTAGCAATTCACTAACCCAGGGGACCACCGGCTTAACGTGCCTTCCGAAGCACGGAGACTAGTCATAAGAAAGTTTGACTCTTCCCAGGTTTGAACTCGGTGCCCCATATTCACATCCAACTACGTTAGCTGCAAGGCAATGACCGTCTCTTATAGTATAGTTAAAAGTTCAAAATAATTAAAAAAACTTTTCAATATTTCAACAAGAAACAAAATAGTAGCACACTATTTAATAAATTTTATTTGTAAGATAACAATAAGGGTATTCACACTCCCTTGTATATTTCGATGTATTAATACCAATATTATCCTAGTAACTCCTAATAAAGATGTGTATTACTAGACGTTGATAGAATAAATACCAAGGTGTATTAATACAACGAAATATATAAGGGAGTGTGAGTACCCTTATTAATTTTGACTTGAACAAATTTTACAAAAGTTAAAGAGCGTAAATCAATAGCTGTAAATGTACTTTTGTAAGATTGCCCAATACACATTCGATAGGGATTGTCCTTAAAAATGTCTCAACCACACTCGATTTTGAAAGCATGAGCTTTGTAATAAATAATTGTAAATACCATTAATAATTATCTCTTTCAAAAATGAAAATCTATTCTTTTGTGTAAATATGAGTTCATTGTTTTATTCTATTTTCTACAACGAGAAGTATTAGTTTTAACATTATTTAGAAGTGTTTGCATGCATTACCGGTTTACCGGTTGTGGGTACTAAAAAATTTATTAACCGAAAGAATCTGCAATCTCCCTAGTTTAAGCAGGCAAACTTAGAAAGTTGTCAAGTTTTATTTTTAATTAAGATGACATTTCTGAAACGGAAATTTTAGCAATATTTCAACAAAAAAAAGAAGAAGAAGGTAGGTTAAACTCGTCGCTTTTTGATTAGCTGTGTAATAGTAAATATGCATGATACACTTTTTTATTTCTGACAGCATTGCTTCTGATAGTTCTGCTTATTCTATGAGTGAGGATTTTTGAATAGATTTTATAGCTCAGATTTATAGGTCAAAACTGATACCTCGGTAATTAGAACAAAAACATCTATTACTTTTATAGTTTCCAGAAGTTCTTTTACTTTGTTCTTCAAAGTCCATCTAAAGTTCTAGATAAAATTAGATCCATATAAATAAAGTTAAATACAATTATTCGAAATCCACTGTTTCGAAATTGACTGAAGAGTTTTAGTATTAAAATTTGAACTTGATGATGTCCTAATTATAAAGTACACGTATAGTGATAATGAATTAAATCGGTGATTCCAATGTGGGTTGTCTGATTTGTACCAAAGTTAGTATATTACAAAGTTTTTTTACAAGCATTCCAAAAATACGTACAAATATCATGTAAATATTAATCTGAGGTTGTGCAAATGCAAACGCACCGAAGGAATACAGATAATCGGAAAGATATTCGAAAAATCGATGTTGGCGCCAGAAGCTGGGAACTAAGTTTTTTTTATTATCTATTGATTTATAATTGTAAAATACACGAATTTTGAAATAAACAAAAAAATTATTATATAAGGCTGATATTATTTGGTAAAAATAAAAAAATTACAATAAAAATGCAATAATTTTAATCTTTTCTTTTTTTTTCTTCTTCATTAGCGTTTTTATTTACATCCATTTTTGGATATACGCCTCTTCAAGTTCTCTCAATTTAGAACTTGAAGGTTTAGGCCTTACCATTCCACGCTGGCCTAATGCGGGTTGGAATGGATCATAGTCCACAGATCGATTTTGGACTTTTTAGAACACAGCACATATCCGACGCAATCAGGATTAGAACCGCGGTTTCCCGCTCTCCAGTTTATCCGTGTTTGATTTACGCCAGACTGCTGGTCTTAATTAATTTTAATAATAGATATTATTTCTTTTTATCTTTTTTTTTTACAAAGAACCAACCAATTAATGGGTTATTGATTTGTCAACTATATACGAGTAGGTGGTAAAACCGGGCCCTTACTCATTATTACTCTTGTATAAATTTGGTAACAAATTTGTTACTTTATTTAATTTATTAATTGATATATTTTAATAATTTACGAATTAATGGAATAAAATTAATATGATATTTAAGCTTTCAAGTCGAATGATGTATTTTCTGACGAATGGTGCATTACACTTGAAAGCTTAAATATAATATTAATTTTATTTCATTAATTCGTAAATTATTAAAATATATCAATTAATTTATAATCACGAATTAAAAACTAACCAATTTAAATTATTTGATTTTAGTATAAAATTTGTTTGCTTTCCACGTGACAAAATTTGTTACCAAATTAGTACAAGTGTCACACGGCCTTTAGTCTAGCTGTGATATAAGCAAAATATCAATTGATTTTTTAAGAAGCGTCAGAACTAACACAGATTTATATTAATCTGGTTATAATTCATTTCCTGAGAACAGAAAAAGAAAAGTTAGGAAATTAACATCTAAAATCGTCAACGATGTTAAGCTATCTCTTTTGCGAAAATAAATATTTCGTTATTCAATTTATTAATTGTTTTAAAATTATTTTACTGTCAGTAGTGTGTCGATTATGAGTTTCTAGTAGGTTACTATGCCATTTGAAGAAATAAAAGAAAATAACTAATGTTTTAAATTTGTCCAATAAAATGTTTCCCTGCAGAAATATTTGCGGAAATCGAAATTTAGGCACATAATGCGCCTTACATCTCATTAGAAATCTGAAAGCGGCCAGTTCCATAGATTTACTAAAGAAAATTATTGAAAATTCACTGGTGGATTTATATCTAAATATTATTATATATGTGTATGACAGTGCCTGTCACGTCGGAAGAAGAATCAGTAAATAAAATTCGAAATGGATCTCAATAGTGATTTAAACATCTTGCCCTTTTGTCAATAGAGTACGAAGTTGTAAGGATACAAATTTTAAGAAAATATAATCGGAGTAAACAGGATTTAAATTAAAAAAAGAATAAATGTAATTAGTACCTAGTTGATTCGGAAGTCATAGGATGGCAAATATAAATAGTAATAGTAATTGTGATAAAATATAAATATTTTTATGTCTCTGATTAAATTGAATGATAATAAATAATGATATATGATCATTAGTAATTTGAAAATAAATTTAATTTCAATAATTTGTAAAAATTTATTAAATATCTGGTAGCGGCATCTACTTTAGAGTAGAAAAACTTATTGGCAAACACGTTTGGCTGGGTTTAATTTAGGGGAAGCATAAATAGCCATCTGTTTTGCTTCGTTAACAATTATAGAGGTTTATAGGAATGGTTATAACCTTGACTATAAAAGCGGATGATAGTGACCTGAAATGTAATCGATAATTCTGCATTTCTTAGTTTCACAGGTTAGCTGTAGTTGCTACTTTCAAGCAGATTGAGTAGATGGCCTAGGTAGGTTGCTAGGCATCAAGGCAAAGATAAGCTACGAATATTGAATTTTAGATGTCTCCTTACGTGTTAATTTTACGATAATGTTGAAGCGTACAGATAATATGCATAGGTACTTTAAGATATTGATTCATTTAGAGTCGTCTTTAAAAGTGAGGCAAAAATATTGTTACAATTCATGAAGTAATATATGGAAGATACCGAAAATTAGTTTATATTTTTATAAATAATACTACATTAAATTTAAATATTTTAAATAGGTACTAAGCTAACATAAACTCAAAACATAACTCGTAATAAATTTATTGAAAGCTCAGGGTTGGGAAACATAATTAGTAAATATTATAAAACTATATTACCTTCCATGTTATTTTAGGGTAGTTAGTTTGGTAATTGGGTACAAATTATTGGACCTAAAAATGATTCCATCATTATAATCTAAAATATAGCTATTTACCTAACTATTTTTTTCACAAATTTCAATTGAAAATTGACTTGCATTGATTTATGAACTATTAGCTTGTTCTTATTGAAATACTCTTGGGTTAAATTGCGTATCACTCCTTGTGTGTTATAGTTGACCGGAAGGAATAAGAACATAGTAAGTAAAAAAACCTAGTTTTGCAGTAAAGATTTTTACTTACTGTGTAAGCTGTTTTTTAGACGAGTATAGCCAAATATACAAACATATGTTATGTCAAATTTCATTCATCTTTACGCAAAACTTTAGTAACTGATTCAAAATTCGATTTGTTTGAGTACGAAGAAGAGACCCCGAACATAATATAGTTATTTAAAAAAAAACGCAGCGGGGTCTTATAGACAACTTGAAACGTAAGTTTTTATAGTGATAATGAATGTCAAATATCGATTCGTTTAGAAAAAAATCGATTTTAAACTTTAGATTTTTACGCAAATTTCGACCATATTGAAGCATTCTGATGACGGAACGTGTACTTTCGGTTACTCTCTATTACGAGACGTGACAAAAAGGAGTACGGCTGCTGTAGTTATTCCTATACGCCGTGTTAGAGTGAACATGAAACAGCTTAGGAGGAGTTCTGTTGGCTTTATCCCGATATAAATTATTTGTTTGCTCAGGGGAATAATTTTAATAAGTTAAACTGTCTCAAAAATCCACAATTTCTAGAATTTCGGTTAGGGAGGTGTGTGGTTCTCAGGAATATTTTTATTAATTTGAACTCTCTCAGAGATCTACAATTTCTAAGATTCCCATGTTGGTTATTTGCTGAACCAGGCGGGGTATATTTTTTAAGTTGAACTGTCTCAGAGATTCACCTTTTCTAGGATTTTCTTAGAATTTTTTAAATTCGGTGTCCCTTTTTGGCACTTACGCCTAAAATTTTAAATTTTAAACAAAAGTTACACAATACATTTAATTGTTTCTTTGATTTAAAGAAAAGTTATAGCAACCTCATGACAGTTCTTAGTACTATACCTGATCATACAAGTGCATCTATTGCAGTCCATACAGCCCAGGGGTGAGAGTAAAAGTAAATGAGGACATTGTTAGCCAGCATTAGAATTTTCTTTTACCCATATATTCTAGCATACCTTACTATTGCTTTTAAGCATTTGATGCATACACAAATTGTGGGTGGCCAACGATAAATAAGGATACTGCGCGCGTGGGAGTGGACGTGTCAGACACGACGATAATATGCATGAAGTGGTTAATTTATTAAATTAGTAATGAATGGAATGGAATTAGAATATTGCAATTATTATGATACATGATGTGACTAATACCTGTGGTACTTTGAAAATTCTCCTCTTTCCATTAAAAGAAATTCATCGCTGTA
The DNA here is from genome assembly GCA_958510855.1 of Rhagonycha lutea. Taxonomy (NCBI): domain Eukaryota; kingdom Metazoa; phylum Arthropoda; class Insecta; order Coleoptera; family Cantharidae; genus Rhagonycha; species Rhagonycha lutea. The sequence goes on along the minus strand of OY294040.1, from coordinate 10,202,312 downwards.
TCTATAACCAATTTTGAGCTACAAATAATGAAGTTTTGGAAGAGTCTTTAAAATCGACCCTTAACGTGCGAAGTTATCTACTAATATCCGACTTGAAATTTATTGAATTTGACATGATGTCAATGAAATCGACGACATCGAGTGTATTGATGAGTGTATAAATGAAGTCCTTTTCTTGGCATGTTTGAATTTTGTAACATTCATAATTGTGAACTTTGAAATAATACTAATTTTTATAGTATCATTATTTGTGAATTGGCGATATTCCCGAACTCCCTAATCCATCTGAAACAAAACCTTTTTGCATTGATTTACAATTAATTTTATCCATTCTTTCATAAATTACAATATCATAATAATTAATTGTATTGTGGTCGATATGTAAGTAGTGTAACTTGATAGTAAACATATCATAATTTTTTAGACTAACTTAAAATACACTAAAACACTTTTAGAACTAAAACTATATAAATACCACAATGTGAAATATATTGGAAGTATAATTTAATCACAAAATAGTTTTAGTTTGGCGTGGATGGAGTAAGCTTTTTCTCTTCAAACCCGCCAGCTATCTCCATCTGTGCCCCCCTTTTTCCTGCAATGTTTAATCAAAATTCCATCGACACTTTCCATTTTATTAACCTGGCGATGTTGGTGTATAGCGAAAACGTTTGGGAATAAATTATACTTTCAGAATATTTTATATTGTGATAACTATACTATATTTTTAGTTTTAAAAGTGTTTTAGTGCATTTTTAGTTAGTTTATAAAATTCAGATACGTTTAAATTATCATAATACTTACACAAATAAAAATAACGAAATTTTGCAATTTTGACATTGGAAAACTATTTCAGCTAGTACATACTGCAAACAACATCAAGAATGCTAAGCGTAGTAGGTCATGGTCAACATTTAAACATCTCTACCATCGTGCATCTACCTAACAAAAATATACAACTAAAACTTAAAATGTACAGGTATTTTGTGATTTTTTAGAAGCTCTGTTTGTGACTAAAATTAACCTACTTCCAATTTAAGAGGTAGATATTATATATGTGATGAAAACAATAGTTTGTCTAATATTTATTTAATAGTTGTTATTGCAATTTGACTTCATGAACATAGTTCAAAACCAACAAATATCCTTTATGTAACTGTAAACAGATATTTAATGTCAAAATCATCTGCCATATACAGGAACAAAAATTGGAAATTATAATAATCGAAAATAAATGTTGGATACCTTCAAAACAAACTTCGTTGTAACGCCATTGTGCTTTATAGTGTTAAAATCACCTGCTTGTTGATCACCATCGAAAATTCGTTAGTTGTTCGTCACAGAAAATAAAACCACAGGTAACTGTCATAAGTGCGGTATCATTAATTCCAATCACTTATTCAAGTTAATCCAGTAAGTACTTTTCTTATCAATTTGAATCTCAAAAAATTTTACCCACCTGTCACTTACAAATTTACCAAATTAGACATTTCCACGATGTCTGAAAATTACGCACTTGGTCAACTTCATTGGCATCTAACAACTTCTACTGAAACGCAAAATAATATCTCAGTTCTCCAGAGACGGTCATTGCCTTGCAGTTAACGCAGTTGGATGCAAATGCGGGGCACCGGGTTCAAACCTGGGGAGAGTCAAACTTTCTTATGACTAGTCTCCGTGCTTCGGAAGGCACGTTAAGCCGGTGGTCCCCTGGGTTAGTGAATTGCCACCATTAACATAAAAACCAGGATACATGGCACATCTGACGGCAAGTCTAGCAAGCTACCTGATGGATGTAGAATATTTATATGCTCACAGAACCAACACTGCAAAGGAAACGACGCAGATGTTGGTAATAACAAGCCTTAAGGCTTAAACTAAGAAGAAGAAGAAGAAGAAGAAGTTCTCCAGGACTAAAATACTCTTTCAATATTCTAAAAACACTTTTGAGAAGAATAACGCAAATCAAAAATGCAAATTTGGTCCAAAATTGGACACTTGGAAATCAAAGGGAACTAATGGCACATCGGTCCACGATGCCGTCCTTATCTTCGGGAAATTGTTTTAGTTTTTTTTTAAATTTTAGTATAATTTTAATCAGATAATTACAATACGACAATAAATACTTAAGTGGATACTATACTTATTCTTTAATCTAAAAATCTGTAACAATTTGAATATTACTACTTATCACTAACCCATTGAGAGTAAAAATTAATTTAGTTTCCGGAAAGAGAAAAATACAAGAGGTCCGGTACTACGCCCCTAAATTAGCCATTTAAAGTTTCCAAAACTAGCTGACACTGAGCAATACAATTTATATTCTATGTCACTAGATGAGTAGTTTCCGATATATTTATTATTTATTTATTTCTAAGTTTGAATTTAGAACTTAGGTGAATTTGGGATTAAATTTCAGCTCTCTTGTGTGCATTGGGCCAAACTAGTTAAATACATATTAGGTATTTTTTAAGTTTATAGTGTGGAACGTTGATAGGAATGTATGGATATTATTATTATTATTCTATAAATACGTGAGATGTTCATGCTAACTACTAAGCTGCTGATTTAATGACAAGCGTGGGAACAATCACTACGATGCTAATAGACGATCAAGATAGTAATATAGTAATTATTAATATTAAAACTCGCCATCTGAATACAATAGGAAACTAAAACTTTTCCAGTTTAGACGTATTGTTTGATATAGCAGATAAAGCTTTAAATTGATTATAGCAATCATTATGTTTTCAATCAAATTATCGATGGTAAGCAACCATAATACTAAATTAAGATAATTTTCAAGTTTTGAATTCTTTTGCTTTGAGACGTACTCTTTGATTCTGCGTTGCTTTCGAAAGCATTGTTAACCAACCACCGTTTATATTTCACAATAGATAGTTAAACGACGGCGGCGCCGCCTCTAGCGTCGGATTGGGACGCTACGGGACAATAGGAAGTAGACAAGAGCATTGTTATTTTAAGCGCAGACGCATGAGAAACAATAAACTTGCAAACAACAGCAGGCGTGGTTTTATATTGTGAGTATTGTTCATTTGTCTGCTCTTTAACCAATCTTTTTTAGTATTTCACATTTACAGGTATTACATAATTGGGATTTTTTAATAATTGAAACTATATTAGTTATCCTAAAGGATAACCGAAGCTTCTTTCTAATCACAATCATGATGATGTTCCATTTGACGAAACTTAATAACCCAAGAAGACAACAAGAATTTACGTATTGATTGTTGTTATAGTAGGTACAATATATTTTCAAAATTTTCAAATTTTTGCTGTCCCCACCTCAAACTGGAACCTAGAAAAATAACTCGGTAGATTATAGGTATTTGTGATTATTATTGTAATAAATATTAACAAAGTATCTTTGTTACTAACTTATGGTCTTCATGAATTATGATTTATATACAATGTAAGTATTATTCGTTAAACAATAAATTTGCAAAAAGTATTACAGATTTTTCAATTAAAAAACTAAATTAAAATTTGTATAAATCATAGTAAAATTATTCTAGAAGCACCGCTAATCAATAATTATATTGTAGTTTTGTATTAAAAGAAACTTAAATTTACATAATACCGCTTTAAGTTAATTCAACTTTTGCATACATAAGCAATCTATGATTTATGTCATACGGTGTGCTCAGCGTATAAGAACATTAAAACATAAAGTTTCATTGTTAAAAAACTATCGTTAACTTTATTCAATTTCAAATATTCTAAAATTCCCAACCACAAAACCGGATATTTCTTATAAATAATCCGCATCTACTTAGTCATTAATATTCTTCTTTTGTTGTCCTAGGATAAATGATGAACATTTTTTTCCCTCTATTATAAACTAATCCTTAACAACTTTATCTAAACTCGATAAAATTTATAAAAAAACAATTTTATATAGACGACGACGTGCAGGTTTTGAATAAAAGGATTTTGTAAAAAGAAATCTATTGTTGAATGCCATTTTATTAACATCATTTTCAACTCGAATCATTTGTGGTGACTTTTAATGATTCTGTACCAACAATAAAGAGATACAAAGAATAATAGTAATAAAGGTCAAAAAATTATTCGAACAATATTCTGAGTCACAAAATTTATTACCACGATTAATTTTAGACGATTAACAAACCGTGCGAACAATATAAAAAATGTATAAAAGAACAACAAATTTTTTAACATTTTATAATCCTGCTGAATTCTAAATGACTTAAACTCTATCATTTAAAAAATGTAATAAAAATAAAACCGTTTCTTTTAAAGTAATATAATAAAAAGAATAACATTAATTAGGCAAGCTTTTAGATCATTACGAAGCATCCTTTTAAATCGTGTAGTAGGCAACGTTGATTCATAACCAAATTAAAAAAATCTTTTATACATAAAAAGGGAGGAATTAAAAAGTAAAAATAATTACATTGTTTGAAAATTCCACAAAGCAAAGCATTCTTTGGAAAACGTACATATTAAATTTACATGCTTCTCAAAATTGTCTGATATATTAAAATATTCTGCTAAGCTTACTCATAAATATTTCGGCGCTTAGTAAGTACCTCAGTAAGATAACTATCACGGAATATGCCTCATGTTGTGTAAGTACGATTAAGGCGGATTCTCTCCCTCAATCTTGATGGGTGCAATCTACTTTTTCATCGTGCCTAATTAGAAGGAAAAAACAAAAGAAAATGGATTCGCTTGAATCATCATCAAGATTGTCAAAACGAATTCATTTAAAAGGTTGGTTTGTTCATTTAATCTTTTTATCAATCCAAACAATATAATTAATAAAAAAATGTGTTATAAGTCCGTGGGCTGCTTGTTAACAGCACATTATAGAAAAGTAACATACTTGTACCTTGCGACGTCTTCCAGTTATCAGTGGAACTTGTCAGCGGCTTGTCGTTCATGGTAATGATTCTCATCGTTCATTTCTTCTTTCGTATCACACGCTTTTTTTAGCTTCGCAAACACAAAATCACTTTTAAGTTGACTAAGTTTAAAATGATGTTTAAATATTGATGAGATCAATAAAACTTTTGCTGTTTCTCTAATAGGATTTTCTGTTGCTATTAGAAATATAGCTTAAAAATAATATAAATTCAATTAAGGCGAACATCTATAAAAATTTGTTTTTATGAGATTGTTGTCAAAAACTTTATAATTCTTTTCTATTCAACCGCATGAAAATTCCTAACATTTCTGCTACTCTTCAAGTTTTCCATTTTGGTTGCTATGATAATTATTATTAAATTATATTTTAAATTTTAATCTAACTAAAATATTGTAATAAATTAAATAAATTTATCAACAACTGTAATTTATGTAGTAAGTAAAAGTTAAGGAACTGATTTTTAAAAAATATCTTAAAACTTCCTATTGATAAAAATCTAACAATTTATAAATAAAAAATATAAAATATTAAATGCCAACCATTCTGCTGTTATAATTATAAAAAAAGGTATTTATTTATTTTAACTTATAAATAATGTAGCTAGAGGGTATACATACCTTTCTAAATTCCTTTTTGAAATCATACATGTATATATATGATTATTTTTGACTGCAATATACAATGCGATGTAGAATTTTTGGCAAGGGGAAACAAATAAAAATTTGTATTAACATTCCATTTAAATCATTATTTTATTTTCAAATTACACATTCATTATTTAAAATAATTAAATCACAAAAATGGTTTGGAAGGTGCCTTTTGAAAATTTACATGTCAAAATAAAAATAGATTGTATTGTTTCAAGTTATAAAAATTAATCAAAAAGTTATAGCTATCTCGAGTCAACGTTTAGGTCATGCAAAGTGAGTAGGAAGATAGTCGATAAAATTGGGCCATATACAATTTACAAAGAAACGTTTTGTGATCTAGCCATATTCGGTTCCGGATTATTAATTTTGGAAGACTAAAAGTCGGGAAGAGAAGTCGTAAACGATTGAACAACATCCTATTTTACACGTCTTCATGAAGTTACCGATATTTCATGTCTTTACCAGATTTTGGATGACGATTAAGGTGGCCGTTTAGCGAGTGGGCGTATCAATGTTAATTATATGAGACAGATTGCTCATTTGTATTTACTAGAAGTGCTTCAATTTTCACTTTTAGGGAATTATTTTGTTATCATTTTAAAGATAAAACTTGGCTCTTGGACGTGATCTAATTTTTATTAAAATCGGATAATTAGAAATATTGAAAATTTTGCTGCAAAGTTACTGGATTTTTCAAGTAACTTTGCAGCAAAATTTTCAATATTTCTAATTATCCGATTTTAATAAAAATTAGATCACGTCCAAGAGCCAAGTTTTATCTTTAAAATGATAACAAAATAATTCCCTAAAAGTGAAAATTGAAGCACTTCTAGTAAATACAAATGAGCAATCTGTCTCATATAATTAACATTGATACGCCCACTCGCTAAACGGCCACCTTAAGTAGATAATATGAAAATTTGATTCACTTGTAAATTGGAGTTCTTTTTAGGACGCCAACATGGATAACGTCACACGCGAGAAAAATGCGGATTTGTCAAGTTCAACTATTTAAGTCGAAATAAATAAATTAAGAACAACAAAATGTTGTATAAAATGTGTGGATATTTTCCAACTAACAAGTCACGTCGTCGAGTGAAATCGTGTTTCAATTTTATCGCCGTACTAAGAAAATTTGGCGTGTAAAGTATTCAAAATTCAGAAAATTTAGTTGAAATGTTACATCATTTTTCATACATTATTGCTGAACTTCACAAAAACTGAAGGCACCTCCAATAATTACGATTATGTCATCTTACGAAGGAGCTACATAACTTTGTTAATATTAATAAATTTATTTTGGAAAGTTTGAGAGAAGATTATAATACGTTTTGGAAAATTTGAGTGAAATTTTGGTAATCAAGTATGTTGCCAGTTACGTTATTTGAGTCATCCTTCAATTGCTGTTTTCATTGTAGAAGAAATTTCAAGTACTAAGTGTAAAATTGTCGTATGTACAGAGTGTTTCGTAATTTGTCAGTGTTGAAAATTAGTGTCATTTGTGTGTCATTTAACTGTCATTTAAGTGTCATTTAACTAAAGGTTAAAGACCATCATAATTTTTAATTTGTCCATTAAATATCTCAATTATGGTAAAGATCAATCATTTCATTATCGTAAAATTATAAATTAGTTTTCTGTCATTAAAATCAATCAATTAATGAAAGAGTAAATTATTGGATAAAGTTAAATTAATAATTTGCAACCCATCATAAATATTTAGAATATCTTTAAAATTAAGCAATCTTTGAATGAGTATATCTTCTTCTACTTCGTTTCCTTGGCAGTGTTAGTTCCATGAGCATGCTTAGCTAGCATGCTAGACTTGCCTTCAGATGTGCCTTGTTTCCTGGTTTTTATGTTAATGGTGGTAATTTACTAACCCAGGGGACCATCAGCTTAACTTGGCTTCCGAAGCACAGAGACTAGTCATAAGAAAGTTTGACTCTCCAGGTTTAAACCCCGTGCCTCACATTCGCATCCAACTGCGTTAGCTGCAAGGCAATGACCGTCTATTGGACAACTGATTTACAAAATCTCAGTCAATTCAGAATAAAGTTTTTGTTAGTAATTCTGTTAGGCGTGAAAGTCAGGTGACGAAGCATTCTCTGCTATGCTCTGCCATCTAACCTTCATAATTATCGTTCCCCTTGGTAAATGAATTAAATCCATTCCTTCTCGAGTTAGAGCTGGTCGGCAACATTTATATTAACGACTTTATGTTTGATCAGAATTGACTTCAGATAAAAAATTTCCCTTGCAGTAAAATAAACACACGGTTGTGTTGTTGAAGCACTTTTCCGATAGGTCGTGAAGACATGTCATTACGACAGTACTAAATGGGTTGAGGATAAACCTTCAATCAAGATCCTTCACGAGATCAAAGTGGCGCAACTTAACTAGTTGCTAAGATTTGTAAAAAATTTGAATATAAGTCAATTATAACCAAAATACAACAACGACAGACATGTTTCGATCTTATTAGATCTCATCACCTAAGTAACATTTTAACCTGGGAAATTTCTGGCATTTGCCTGTCAGTGAAAACTCACCCAGGACCTGCTCCTGTGGCAGGAGTGAAGCAAGCCTGCTACAGGTGCTGTCTGAGTAATTTGGCGCATGAATTTACCTGAGGCAGCCCTGTGGCACACTTGGGAGAAAGCAAGCTGGTGCTGGCGCAAACCTGCACCACGCTTGTCGCACACCTGAGAAAAGCCTGGGGCAACCCTGAGAGAGGATTGAGGGTAAGTCGGAGGCAGGAATGAGGCAAGTCTGCTACAGGTGCTGTCTGAGTAATTTGGCGCACGAATTTACCTGAGGCAGCCCTGTGGCATACTTGAGAAAAGCCTGCAACGGTTTTGATTTCCACGTGTAAAAAAAAAATTTATTGTAAATAATTTTCAAAAAATGAAAAAATTAATTTATTTTAATTTAATTAATTTCTTAACTTAATATCCTTTTTTAGTATTCTTTTCTCTATTAATTAATTATCTATTATTATATTTTTTAATTCTCTTATTATGGTTGAACTCATAAATTACGATTTTCTCCTAATTATTTCATTTGATGATAGTTGGTCCTGAATTTATCCACGGGTTGCGTCTGCTGGAGTCTGTAAATCTGTAAATATAATTATAAATTTTAAAAATCTTACCGGAGCTGGGAATCGATCCACGGACCTTCTCACTTGTACTTCGTTAACCTGGAGTGTTATGCACTACGCCACCAAGTTTAGTTGTAAAAATCATGATTTAAAAACCTGTGATTATAATCATATACATTTTTTTAGATTGATCAAATATTGTCTATTTAATTAAAGGAGTTCAAAACACATTAACAACAAAATTAGTTATTAATTATGAAGCAGGAATTAAAGAAAAATTAATTTCCCACGTTAATTTCCTATGTTCACATCGGCGATCGTCACCCGGTATAAAGGCACGTGTACCTACTAATTTTTGAAATTTTTTGAAAATATAGGTTTTTGGTAAACAATTTAAATTGATGGTTAAACAACCAACATTAATGCCTGTTTTTACCAACAATTTATTTAAGAATTTCCTAGTAAAGAATTACTTAGCTAGGATTCCATAAATGTGATTGGTAAAATTTGACATAGTATTGACATAAAAAATTCATATGTCAAATTTGACCAATCAAATTTATGGAATCCTAGCTAAGTAATTCTTTACTAGGAAATTCTTAAATAAATTGTTGTTGAAAACAGGCATAAATGTTGTACAAACAAATTTTGTTTGTAGATTTTGAGGGAGTTGTATAATTAATAGATTAATAGTAATAATAGGCAAAAACAGAACTGACTTAGGAACGCTAATAAACGTTTTAAATATTGGTAATAAAGTTTCTCTATTGGTGAGTCAGATCTGTTTTTGCCTAACTACCCTGTCTCTAATAATTAAGTAGGTATTATAATCTTATGAACTATTTACAAATTTAAAAATTTATTACGTGTATCTACGTAATTAAATAAATTAAAGGTACGTGTATACTAATCTTTTTTAAATTTTTTAAAAACACGTGCCGGACGGCCTTATGCATCTTTTGTTAATTATTATATCGTAAATTTGATTATCATATATTTTTGGTAAAAATTTTAGTGAACGAACGTCACCATCGACGTCAAAATTAACCGAAGACAAGATTGCGTTATCCGATTCAATTGCAACTTGCAAGTAGGACTAAGTTTTTTTCTAAATTTATTTGCCGTAATTCATTGTCGGCTTATAGTAGGTCAAACCTACTTATCCCTTTTTACCTGAAAACCATGGGATTAATTTAATTTAAAAGCCATGTAACGGTATTACTCAGTTTTGGAATTTCCTACATTTGTTGTAATTATTTTGTTGCAGGTTGATACTTGTTTTATAACTTATCAATATATTAGGGTACTGTTACAATGCAGTATGCAAACTAAAATATACAAACAGCTTTTAATTAACTTTGACCTGTAGTGATTATTGTAGTGAAAATTATAAAAAAAGGAACAAATTTAAGAAGGTGTGTGTGAAATGAGTGGAAAAAAGAGAGATGGTACTTTGCTATCTTTTTTTACTAAAACCCCCAAAAGGATAAAATTAGATGACGACAGCAATACGGATAATGCAGTGCCTGTTGCAAGTGAGCACATCAGTGAATATGAAGTGGAAGAAGTGATTTACAGTCGCCCTAGTTTCAGTGGAAATATTCTTAAATAATATATTTATTTGTAATAACTACCGAAAATTTTACATAAGGCTTTTTACAAGTGCCCCCCCCCCCCCCCCGAAATGAAATCCTGGCTACAGGCCTGCTGTTAAAGATCTTTTAGCACTTTTATATAATACTTTTAACTTAATTTTACCAAAAGATGCAAGAACATTGATGAATACTCCAAAAAATAAAAAAAAAAATGATTTAATATTAAAAAATTTTATTAACAATAAATTATTTGTTCTAATTATGAAGATACCTTTTCAATATCGGCAATATTTGCTCAATCCCATGTAATTTATTAACAAATCCACAACTGTTTTGAAGGGATACACCACTTCTTTTTCAAAGACACAAAAACTTTGAGTAGAAGAAGTGGCTTATTCCTTCGAAACAATTGTCAATTTTTTAATTCGCTACTGCTGGGTCCTCCTGGTTCTTCTGATTTTCGTGGTTCAATCTGTTCAAAGTAAATTAAAGTGATTTAAATGTTTAATTAAGAGCGCGCTGCAAATTTTGATGCAAAAACATGTTCAACAAATGGCGTGCCCTAAAATATTAATCTTTTCTACGAATCTTTGAAATCTTTATAATTCTGTATTGGTGAAAAGATTAGTATAAAAGATTAATATTTCAGGGCGCGCCATCTGTTGAAACATGTTTTTGCATCAACATTTGCAGCACGCTCTTAAGATTTGGTTGGAGAACAATATATTGTAACATTATTATACAACCCAGTAAAAATGGATAGGGTTTTGTATTATTCTTACTTACCTTTTACGAAGAAGAAATCAAAACAATATAAAATTATTTTGTTTAATTCTGCAAAACTTACCTAAACACATGGTAGTAATAAAAAAATGAGTCTGCGATATGAGTATAATGAAAATGAATGAGATAGAAAAAAAAATTTGACATACGAACATATGCGAACGATGCGAACGAGTATCTACGAACTAGTTCGAGATTGGCTTGGCGCCGAGGCTACACAGGCCAGGCGCCGGAGTGTGCAGGAGATCTGCAAGTTATTCTCAGGTATGGCTTCATAACCTGACACTGGCTTGCACCAAGCCAAGCGCAGGACATTCTCAGGTATCGCTAAGTAACCTGTAAATTACTATTTATTTGGAGTCAGCCAGGCCTGGCGCAGGCTTGGCAGGTAAAATTTGATTTTGCAGGTAATTGCCAGGATTGAAATGTTACTTGGGCAGTGACGTATATAGCTGTAAATTTGGTTATAATTGACTTGATATTTTTACCTTATTTGGCATTTTATTAATAAATTATATTATAACCAATTATAACAATTATAACTAAATTTACAGCTATACGTCACTGATGAGATCTAATAAGATCGAAACACGTCTGTCGTTTTTTTATTTTGGTTATAATTGACTTATTGTCGAATTTTTTCCCGTGCAGTTATTTATTATAATATGAATCTCGCGTAGACAAAACAACTCATTTGTCATGTTTTATTTCTTAACATTAAATTTGTTTGTTATGTTATAATTTAATAATGCAATAAAATTTTAATTTTATGTGTTTTTGTTTGGTTTCAAAAATGCAAGATAAAAGTTAACTTTGCATTTCCGCGAATTTTATGTACAATATTTGATTTTGAACACAAAATCAAGTTGTTCAAAAATTAATTCTAATATTTGATAAACAGTTTTACCCTTAATATACCAGAAAAATGTTGAAAAAGTTCGCAACGTTAAGGGGTAGTTTTTATGTCAAATATAAATAAACTTTATGTAAGAATTCTGAAACTCCTTTTTAAAATTCGAGTAATTAGCTAGATAAGAATTTAACGCAATAAAAAGCAAAGATATTTTATTCTATTGGATTAAAATAATAGTAAATTTAATTCGGGGAAGCTTCCCCGAAGAAGAAGGGAAGAGATAATCCAATTGTACCGGCTAGCAATGACTCTTAATGCTCATTAAATCATGAAAAAATAAAAAATTAACACATAATTTTTGTAAATTGAAATATGAGACGATTACAAGTCCCGGTTAAAGCCTTCTCTCGCTTATGCATGGAGACATTGAGAGACATGGAGAAGAACAATCTTCCTTTTCGGCAACAAACAAAATCTATCCTACACGAAAAAAAGTCGATCTAGAAATAATACCAGTGCGATAAAATTATCATAAAAAAAATTAACTTTGATACATCAGAAAAACCAATTGTATTCTACCAACAATTCAAAAAGAAACTTCTTTTACCCTCAGGTAAAATAGAAATCAATAGACAGGTAAGCTTGGCTCTAACTTCCTAAATTTTCTAAGTTTTTACTTATCCAGTATCATTCAGTGAAAATGATGATCCTTCACCAAATCAGTGATGATCATCCAACCATTCAAAAATATCAAAATTTCACAAATGGTCGACCAAATCTTGCAGACTGCTGACGTAAATCAAACACAAATGGACTAAAGAGCGTTAAACCGCGGTTCAAATCCTGATTGAGCCGGATATGCTGTATGATCCAAAGTCCAAAAATCAATCTGTGGACTACACTCGCCAACCTACCTGGGCAGCGTCAGCGTTGGGAGTTGTGGCTAACAATCCCCCATAAATAATATGGTGGAGACTTTATATCCAACTATGGATGTTTTATAGCTGGATGATGGTGATGATATTATGATGTACACGTATATAGATGCGGATATAACATAGGAACGAAGGAAGCATGTTATTTAAGATTTTAAAAGTAGAGTAGGGAACGGGCTAGGGGTGAGGTTTAAAAAGTACAACAAAATTAAATAAAAATAATCACATCATAATTTTACATAAAAGCCCAAGAGGTTTTTATTTTAATTTCTTCCTTGGAAAATATCCGTAGCTGACGTTCTCTAGATGTAAATTCAGTCTCAAATCTCCATTAAAGCGTTGGGTGACTTATGGGCTGCCCGGAGAAACTTTCATGGGATTAAGAAGTGGACGACACAAGTTTCCACATCTCACTGTTAATTTGTTAAAAATCGTCTGTATTTATATAAAATTCTTTACATGAGGGTCAATAAGTTAAACAAGGAAAGTATTAACAATAATAAATTTGAATGCACAGATTTACAGTTGATAACACACAGCTTTGCGTTAGGATGATTAATAATTTATTATTACAATAATAACAATAATTATTACAATTTACCTAGTATAATAATTGCAAAGTCATTCTTTTGTTTACACCTAGACCGCCGAGGCGGTCGGAGCAGTGGTCACGCGAGTTGACTATGAACGCTAAATACCCGGTTCGAATTTGAGTGAAGTAAGAACTTTTCTGACCATTCTCCCTTCGGAAGGCAAATGGTAACCCACCGATAGTAATATGCCAAGAGAATCCTTAAATATTAATGATCTAAAAAGTCCAAAATTGATCTGTAAACTATGGGGAAGGGCAACCACCCCACCAATATTTAAGGGTCACGACGATTCTGGCAAGTCTGTCTGGAGTCGTCATTTGCATAAATTGTAAAATTAGTTCAGCAGTGATGTAGCAAGTCAAGACCGGGCCCTGGTGCAAGATCAACATTTTATTATAAAAAAAAAATTTAAATAACAATATTATTGCACAAAAAACATGTAAGTGACAAAAAGGCATTGTAGATTTCCCTAAAAAGATTTTCTGGTGGTGCGAGATCTCAATTCCCCCCCCCCCCGGACTAATGAAAATTTAGCACTTATGAAGCTTCAGGCGCAATTCAATTTTGAGGCCCCCTTCTAAATATTTGAACCTCCGGCACATGGGGGTGGGGAAAGCAGCGTCTTTTAGCGCCGCAGGCGATTTTTTTGGAAAATACTACCTATTTTTCACCAAATGTTACTATTTAACTAGAAATTCCTCATGAAATTTTGATGTTGCAACTGCGCCGGCCCCACGGTGCAGGCGCTCTGGCCTGGGGCCCTCGCTGTGTTCAATGTGCAAACTTTTGTAGATAATTTTTACAAAAATGTCTGTAAATAATGGAAATCAATTTTGTCCGTGTACCGGGCCCCCACGGGGCCCGGGCCCTGGTGCCCGGCACCACTCGCACCACCTGTTGCTACATCACTGTAGTTCAGTCATTCCACGAACGACACAATGATGAAGTTGATAACAATGCTACCCGGAAACAAAAAATGGGGTTGCGTAGAAGAAAAAAATTCTATGGCAGATAGCGTTCGCATCGCTCTAGCAGGTGTGTTACATAATCAAAAAAATTTTAAAATTCGAAAAAACGGCTTTTTGCGATTTAAGAAAAACCGAGGCATCCTACAAAAAAAGTAGGCAGACTAGGGAGTGGAAAACGAGTCTTTATTCTCGATCGCGAAGGATATAGTTTTAGCTTTATGCAAAGTCAGCAACTGAAAATAATATAAAAAAAATAGTGGAAAAGTTTAGAATAAAATTTCTTTTTTCTAATACCTAATTGAGATTTTGGATTTCAAAACTAAACATATTACTTAAAAAAATTTGTTAGTCACTTGGTCGTCATTAAATGACGTAAAATTAAAATTTGTAAAATTTTTACAAAAAAGATTCATCCCTAGTAGGTACTTGCTAAATCTTAAAATTTTTGTCATAAGAAAGATTCCTGTTGCAAGGTGTCCATTACAACAAAGCGCCCTGTAGAAATTAATTAATAACAATCAAACGTCAATACCAACAACTTTGATTAATAGATAACAACTACAAAAAATATAATTATTTGGAGTATAAATAAATAGTTCTAATTAATTATTAAATTGATAATCATTTATATTGTTTTTAATGTAGCAATATTTCTTATAAGAATTACTTTACACGTCATTATCCTTTCACAATATATACTTAAATTACCTTCTACTTACTATAAATCATGTAAATAATATTTAACCAAGCATAATTAACTCATTTATCAAAATTACTTGCTTGTCTTTCTAATATTAAAAATATTTCCAAAAAATAATTTTACGGTATTTTTACAACTAATTATTATTAACCGAGAGGAAATTTTAGGTTAGGTGTATTATATTATATTAACGTAATAGTAATAATCCACATAATATTTTTCTTGCTGAAAATTACATTTAATAATAAATGATAATTAATTTAATAGTTACACAATTTTTTAAGAAGAGTGAATCCTTTGCTGTATCTTTGATGTACAAGTAGGTCTACATATTAAAATTGTAATTTAAAGATATTAATTTCTTAATGTTTTCAAATATTTTAAAATCTATGAGTATTGAAATATTACATTTACCAAGACACAAAAGTTATATCAAATTTTTTAGTTATGTATTAGCCATGTCATTAGTTTACCCTAGTACTATACATAGGTACCATTATTTTACTTTATTTTTTGTTTTAGTTTTCATTTTCATTTTCAATTTAAGCTTATCGCTCAGCAATGCGAGTAAGTATTCGATTTTGTATTTTTATTTATTTATAAACATTAAAAACATAATTATAAACATAATTCATAAATATATGAATCTCATTATGCGATATGTTTAAGTTTCAAAGAAAGGTACTTCAGCGCGAAAGAAAGGAATTGACGTACTAATCCTAATATCTTAAGTGAAGGTAAAAAAAATTGTTAAAAAAATAATAAAATATATTCTATAGGTAAGTATATTTTAATAGTCAATTTAAAAAATTTAATTTCTTATATTTTGGGTTATCGATCTATTGAAATTTGTATTATGCTTTAATGAATTGACTTTCATCTTTGAAAGCAATAAAGTTTAAAAGAGAAGATGCTAATAATAATATGCTTTACGCATTCATGCTTTTTATGAAGTAATGAAAACATGTTAATTATTTTTACTAAAATGCTTTTAATCTAAAGTTGTAAAGTAATTTAAAAAGCAGAGATAAGTGCTATTAGTATTTTACATTAAGCTAAACTTTTTTAAGCTGCGACACATAATATGAAAATATTGCATTGAGTAACAATAATAATTGTTAGTGACAATATTTTTTTTAATATTGTTTTCTTTTTTGGTTTAGATTAGATTGATGATGAATATGTTTTGATACCTCTTCTTGAGTTATATGGCGAAAATTATGGGTTTGAATCTTAGAATCTCCAAACCTTCCTTAATTATTACTAAAAAATTATCTTAATGATGAAATTCTCTTCAAGGATGAAAAACTACTCCAAATAATATTATTTTGCTTTTTTAGCGATTTTTTTAGTGTTTTTGGATGTTTAGTTCAATACTCCACCGCTATTTGTTATTGATTTTAAGGCGCAAGTAAACACAATAAATTATTTACCGAACTATCAAATTAAATTTTTAGTTTTAATTTTCACTGGCGAAGAACCAAATTATCGACGGTAATACATAAAGATACTAATCAAATCTCCTATCTCAATTATTATAAAATTTCAAAGATTTTATAATCCTGTCTATCAACAGTCGTGTTAAAATATTCCCCCACTTAGGACTCAAAAACTGAATATGAAAATATAACTTTTCTGTTAAGATAAGATAAAGATTTCTAAAAGAATTCCAAAAGTTTTTAAGATTTTTGTAATCTGAAACATTTACTTTTATCAATTTTTTCCAAGTTGACAAAACTGCAGGTTTATTGCCTTAAACTATAAAGGGCTTACTTGCAGACTTCTTACATATTATTATCACAAGGGTAGTTGTACAATCAGGACCAAATAGGGATTGAGTTTTTTGAAAAGTTGGTAAGTTAAATTGTAGTTTCATAAAATCCAGTACGGGTCTGACGATATCAGTTTCACGTGTAGAAGCGTGGATAAGATTGAAACATGTAATCCGATATTCTTTGATTTTATAATTGTTTTGCTAACTTTTTCAATGAACTTCAGATCCTTAAGATAGATCTGTCTGTTGCTATTTTTGTTATAGTGAAGGATAAATTAAAATCAACTTGTAGATAACTATAGACCGCATTCTCAACCATAATTTTCTTATTATTTTTCAAAATTATATTAATTTTAACGAAATTGATGTTTCATTATTTTGCCATCCTTATAAACCAAATTTGTTGTCGAAAATGGAAGATGGCAATACGGGCCTTGCAGTTCAATCTTTCAACTAGATTAAATCATACCTCCAAAATATTGTAAGGAACTCTGCAACCCAATGGTGTCATGGTATGCATGTGAAGGCTGCAAATGTCTTCTATAAAGAGCAAAATCTTGGAAAATTTTAATGCACTAAAAAAATTTGAATTCAAATAGAACCGTCATCTATGTGAATGACTGAGTCTTTAATATAATAACTTCTCTTACCAAGATTAACAGAAACGACCCTCGTAGTCAGTCATCTTCCATTCAACAAACAACAAATGTCTTTCCTTTCAAGTAAATCCCAAATGATTATGAGTTCGAATCTCATTTGGTCTGTTACACAATGACGAATGTGCCAACAATATTACATAATAATTATTATTATAGTTAGACAATTAGGAACACTGATTTGATTATATAGGACTAACTTCTTAAAATGTTGGAATTAAATTGGCCAGCTTTTGTATTTTGATTTAAAAAATTAGGTTTAAAGTTTACAGTTAAATCGGTATATCACGATTTCTTTTAGTTGATGTGATAAAATAATACTACCTAGGTAGTTCAATTTAAATTTTTTTGGAAATATAGCAATCTTATAATAATTAGTAAAGCGGGATTATTCAAAAAACAGCTTGAAGTATCATAATGTGTTAATTAATTAAGTACTCTATAATTTGTAAAAACGTTCCATGATTGTGGTTATTAAATTTATGGCTTTTTTATAATTACATTCTTAGTGGTTGGTACAATTTTACAAGGCAACGCAACGGTGTTTTTACACAAGTGATTTTTAAATAAAAGAAGCGCGTGATAAGTTTTATAAGTTAACATTGTATGGTATAATATCTTTAAGGCTATACCCTGAAGGTATAAGATCGTCCCCGGATCCGTAGGTCGATGAAGCCCTCCTGGAGCCGGTTTACATCTACATATCTAATCAACATATATATACTGCTCCTATATTTCTCATTTGAAATTAAATTCCAAACTAACACATGCTCTCACGATTACCATTTACAATATAATAAAATTTACGGAGTTTCTTTGTCGATTATATGTTTTATTAACATGATTAAAAAACGGCATCAAAATGAATACTTGCGTTATAGCTACTAATTTATAGTCTGACTGGTGTTAGATACGCACGTACTACAGAAAGATAAACTGCGATAAAGATGCTTTTACATAAGAGCACTTTTCTGTCCGATGGTTCTAGAGGTCACGCAAGTATATGAAGCTTTTAAAAGGACCTTTCACATAATAAATAATAATCGTGTGCATAAATAATAACCGGTACCCATCTATTCTAATCTTCCACTTAAACAACTACACACTGTATGCTATTTTTCAACTACCTCACCTCTCCAGTTAACTGTATCAACTTAACACGAATACTATTTATTATAATCGTGTAAAATTAAACTAACACTTAAAAAATACATTCATAACTTGTGCTATTACTTTTTTGTAAACTTTAAACTACAACAAAATATTATTAGCATTAACAACTGAATGCAGGAAACTAATTTTAACTATCATTGAACTATTGAATTTTATATAACTCATAATATGTTTGGATTATGTTATAATGATCAATAATTATCTAAGGTCCATGATGGGCAATTGTAAAATGCGGAAATCCTAACAAATACTCTATCAAACAAACATTTACTTACCTCAGTGAGTGTACTCATGGTCATAATTGAAACTTTTGCATTTTGGATTTAATTTACTTTATTTTTTGGATTTCCATCTCTAATCATAACTGAGCGACATAACCTCTAAATTATCTGGGAGTTAGGTCGACTCTCGTCTAAACTCGAAGATGCACATTTAAATCCTGGATTAAATACGTAGTATGATAGTTTTCTTGAAAAGTGTCTACAAAGTCAACGCAAAGGGATAATAAAAAAAATTTAATTAGTTCCTACATAATAAAAATCCTTATCTCTCCTTTTACATGTTTCAGAAAAAAGTAGAGGTCCTATGGGGTTCTCAACTTCAATATTTCATTTTCAGTAAATTAGTTGGTCGCCTTTTTCTTTTGTGTTTCATAATCTTCTCTTGTTATCAGTACTTCTTCGTATTTTTCTATCTCCGGCCTAAAAACTTTAAAATGCTTTGTGACACTACATGGCCAGGGTTTTTCATTTATTTTCTTCTGGGAACCCAATGTTTTGGCATCACAACCATATAATGCCACATATTATGTAAGGTACATTTGTATAAAATTTCTTCCATGTGTTTGAGGTTTTTACAGATATTAGCAACTCTTTCTTATACCTAGCTTTCCATTCCTTTTTCCTGTATGCATAGCTCGTTATTCGTACAAACCACAATTTTCATTTCCTTATCGTCCCCAACCCTCAGCATTTCTATAGTATTTCATTTCATGTATTTTTTATTCAATCTCTAACTTTTTTTAATCCTTTTTGGCAACAGTATCTAATGGTGACGAGTGCACTCCTATCTAACGCGCTATCTGGATATTATTTAAAATTAATTTTATAATAAATTGTATTGTCATTCTTTCGTTTCACTAATATATAGGGTGGTTCATTTAGTGCTTTATTTTTAAACTATAGGTTATATTGGCACTCACAATTCTTTACCGTTCGAAATGTTAACAGAAAATTAGTTTCGTTATCATCATACCTCCGAAACCAAATTAATCGCTTTACGTTTGATCATCTTTGGGAAATATTGAAAATGTATTTCCAAATGGAGTGTCTTATAGTCGAAACAGCCGTTTTGCCCGTTGGGCAATGTTAATTGGCCGGCTCGGAACGGCAATTTGATGCCGTTGTACTTCTTTTTGTTGGGTTCCGTAAAAGATCGATGTTATGCAGACAATCCACAAATGATTCAAGCCCTTAAGTATAATATTGGCCGAGCCATTCGTCAGATATAGCCTGAAACCATGAAAAACCATGAAAAATTGAGCTGACAGGATGCGCTACTCAAAGCCAGGCGAGGTACGTTACATGTACTTACGTTACACGTAGGTTACATGAACGAAATAATTGTATTCCATAAATAATAGGAATGTTTGCTCTTTCCAATAAAGCCACAATATATGAAAAAAATTTTTTGTTTGTGTTAATTTTATTGGATTTAAAAAAGAAACTTCCAATTGGCCCACCCTATAATATCAAAAAAAATTTCCCTTCGTTAAAAAACAGTTGTCCTCACTTTCTCTAGTAATAAGTAACAAATCTTCCTGCGTGTGAAATTAGCCCTGCCATTGTTAATAATAATTGAAAAAATGAAATTTGTTTTCAATTGTGCTCTATGTGTGCTATTGCAATAGAAACAATTGCAATTTTTGCCATAATTAAAAAATTATAATTTAAAAATTAAGTTACAAAATAATATTGTTTTAAATTTTTTCAAGTGATGTGTATGCATGGATTAATCAGATTCCACCTACCTTTAGCTGCTACTCTTTCCTTTAGATAGAACAAATTAATCCGTTCATGAGCATCACTTGAAATGATTTAACCCTTATGTTACCGAATAGGGGTACCCGGGTACTTTTTTGACTTTGCAGGTGTATATCTCAGTTTGTATTTTTGACAGCGTATTAGGACTTTGTGACATCTTACAAAATATAGTTCTAAATAAATTAAAGCAATTTTAAAGGTTTTTCGATTTTTACAAATGCAATTTTTTCGCGATTATACCAGACTATGCCTATATTCCCGAATGGGGTACCCGGGTACCCCTTATTGAAAATCGCATATTATTGACCTTAAGACGGATGATTTTATTGAAAACAAGTGATTTATTTTTTATAATGCAAGTGATATTACCTACAAAACACTAACAATCTCGAAAAAAGGACTAAAAAACATAAATTCGCAACAATTATGTCGGGGTACCCCGCGGGTACCCCACCGGGTGATATGTGTTGTTTTTTTATTCGGTAACATAAGGGCTAAAACAATGACTTAATCATAAATTTCAAAATAAAATTTTAAAATGTAAAGCTCAAAGTAGCACACACCTATGTGTAAGACTTGGTAATAATGGAAATAATACGAACGACAACAAAGAAAAACATAACATAAACGATTAGGACAAAAATAATGAAAGAATAGCAATAGAAAGACTGAAAAACGAGGAATACCAACAAATATATAGACAGAAACTACATTATCAACAGGAGCGAAGTGAAGGAAACGATAGGAAGAATGGAAAGAAATACGACGAGAGAATGATTTGAACAAGAATGTGAAGAAATGATAGATGTGAAGAGAAGAGCAAAAATTGAATCGATGACAACACTGAATGAAATGGATAAAGAAAGTCACAAGGAAAAATCGAAACAGATGGTGAAACTATATGTAAAAGAAAGAAGCGACAATGGATGGAGTAGGTAATGAAGGAAATTGATGAAAACCATAAAAAATCCAAGAAAATTCTACAGGAGAATAAAAGATCAAAGGCAAAATATGAAGTAAAATGATTGAAAGACAAAAGTGGCGAAATAAAGTAAGGAAAACATAAAATAAAAAATAGATGAAGAGAACACTTCCAGGAGTTACTGAATGTGGAACCACAACCAGCTGTTGCGAGTGAAATTGAAAAGGAAGTAACAAAAACCGATAGAGAACTAGAAATTATAAATGAACCAACATAATATCAAGAATTTCTTGACACAGTAGCAACAATGAAAAATAACAAGACCCGATGGCGATGAGCAGGCGATGTGAAGGATAGTGGACAGTGGGCCCTGTAAAAGTGAATGACGAACAGTTTGAAGAAAAACGAATAGAGGTTGATATAGTAAGGCATGTGAAGGCTCAGATTGGGGTGAATGGGTCACGTGACGAGGGTGCAGGAAGGAAGATCAATCGCACGAATAAGGATGTGGATTCCTGATGTAAACAGACCGAAGGGAAGACCAGGAAAGAGATGGAGAGAATATGCGATCGAGATGGATGTTGGGTGAGGCTGGAGATTGGGGAACTGAGATGATGGACAGGAGGATGTGGAGGTTACGAACACCGACCGAAAGCTGTGAGAGATGCTTCGGATTTGAAATATAAAAGTAAAAAAGGGTCTAATTCCCCCCCCCCCCAACAAATTGGATTTCAAAACATTGAAAAATGTGGCGATATTCCATTGGTAATGAAAAGCCGAAGGAGAAGACTTTTAAGAGCGCGCTGCAAATTTTGATGCAAAACCATGTTTCGACAGATGGCGTACCCTAAAATATTAATCTTTTATAGTTATCTTTTCACCAAAACAGAATTCTAAAAATGTATAAAAGTCATATGAATAAACGATAACTAAGCTAGGCAATAAGGAAGTTTGAGCTTCCAATATTGAATATTTACAAGTATACGCCAAAAAGATATGCACATGTGAAAATATTGAATATACTTAAAAATATTTATCTTTGAAAGCTCAAACTTCCTTATTGCCTAGCTTAGTTATCGTTTATTCATATGACTTTTATAAATTATTAGAATTCTGTTTTGGTGAAAAGATAACTATAAAAGATTAATATTTTAGGGCATGCCATCTGTCGAAACAAGTTTTTGCATCAAAATTTGCAGCGCGCTCTTAATCTTAAAATTCAAAATAAAATTTTAAAATTTAAAGCACAAAGTAGCACACACCGACCACAATTTAGCACAGAATTAATTTTTTTCATTTTACAGAAAATGAAATCGATTATTGCAGAGTGCATTTCACTTGTGACCTTTGTGCATTTTACTTCGAAAAAGTGTGTAGTACATTTTTTGTTGTACAAAAAATAATTGAAGAGACGTTGTTCATATTAAAATTGTTTAGTTGTTAACTCGAGATAATAATAAATTAATTAGTATATTTTAAACAATTTTACGAGTTAAATTAATTAAATTATTAATGTATTTTTATTGAGGATTGGAAGGCAGTTAGTAGCTGAAGAAAGTCATATAGGTGCCTGAAAGCTCAATAAAAATATATTAATAATTTAATATAAACGTTATAATCTATTAAAAAAGATTTAATAGAGTTTAATTATTATTACCCGCAAAGGAAAAAGCAAGAAATTTAGTAAAATATGGAAGCAATAAATGAAATTAATTAATAATTTAATTAATTTAACTCGTAAAATTGTTTAATATATAGCCAATTAATTGTTTATATTAGCAACTAATATCAATTGTGCTATATTACACTTACATACTACAACATAATAAATTGCCTTGATGTCGAATATTTGGCGATAATGTTTGGCGATGTCTTGATCGATTGTGATGATGATTGATTATTATATGTTTATGATCCAACGTTATAACCAACTTTAATAAAGATTATTATTAAAACTAATGGGAAAAATATTAGTGATAAAATTAATCTTTACTCCGAATTAAATTGGGTGATTTTTAATTCAATTTCCGTCATCGATCGTGCTAAATCCACCCAAATGGGTTTATTTTTAATAAAAGTAAAACGAAAATTATTTTTTAATAGACATGCAATTGTCTCGAAATGTTCATATTCAAAGTTTTTCAACATAGTTTGTTTTTGAAACCAAATAACGTTGAATATTTTACACATTTTGTGCAAATAATTTGTATCTTTTTTGTGCATTGGACTTGAATAATTTGTTTTTGCATATGACATGAAATATTTAGCTAACTTGTTTGAACTTGTAAAAAAAACCAAATAAATTGCAGAATAATCCTGAGAAGTACTACCGAAAATAACATATTTTATAAATTTTAATTAATATTTATGTAAATAGTGTCATAAAAGTTAAAAATTATAATTAAAAATTAGGAACAAAAAAAACTGAAAAATGAGTAATAGATACCTATAATTCAAATCAATTAATCGATCGTTCAAATTATTTTTGTGACACCTGCTGTTTTAATCATCTTAAATCAACATTCTTGTTTGACCACACTGGTGAGCTTTGGATTAAATGAAACAACATTAAAATTGCTAAAGATAACAGTAAGAGTGTAATTTGCTTTAAGCATGAAAAACGAATTTTCAGATAATTCTCGTGTATTTTTAATTTAGATAAATTTATGTTTTCAAATTTTATAAGTAATAAATTTAAAATGTCGTTTTAATTAAAAAATAAATATAAATCTTATATAATTTAATGCTTTTTAATTACTGCTTAATTTATATCACACTAACGCTAACAGCGGTTTTAAAGGTAACGACAGGATTAGCTAAAGTTCCCATTAATTTTAGCCTCACTTACCATTCCTTGTTATTCATATTTGCCTATTATTTTAAATGATTTAAATTATCACAAAAACAGCAGCATGGTAGTTTTGATATTGATATTGATAGTGCAAATTTAAGATGGGAAATGAAGATTTGAGATAGGAGACTGAACGGAATTTTGTTATATTCATAGAAATCTACCTAGATTTCAGAACCAATCAGAAATGCAAAAGATCGTTACGAATAGACAGACTTTTCCACCACTATCTAGTAAATTTTTTTTTTTTACAAATTACTCACAGTTACTTTGGCTGAAGTATTATATTTTGTTCCTAAATTCAAAAGAAAATAGCAACTTTAGGTATTTATTATAACATTGATTTCGATTATGAACTAATCATCATTAAAGCCAATATTCAAAAATACTTTTATTTTTCACTTTTTTTGTTATCTACTAACTGCATATTATTTTTGATTTGAATGTTTATTTTTTTAAGGAAACATTTAAAAAGTAGTAACTTTATTATAAATATCCAAATTTTTTAATCAAGTCATTGAAATTTATATCAACATAAATTTGTTATTCGTAGAACGGAAATTATCATTTAGTACATATAAAAAATTTATTAGTACTGTAAAGATTGTTTTATTATACGAATAACTTAAAAACTAATCTATTTTTCCTGTTTCCGATAACAAAAACTAATTTACTAAAATTCGTTTTGATACTTTTACAAATTTATCAACAATATTTTAGTTTATTTGATTATAATTATTGTAGATAAGTAACAAGAAGTTAACTCTTTAACTGTAATGCAAAACTTGTCATTAGTTCTATCAAAATATTTCAAATATTTAAATTTTAAATTTTTTACAAAGATTTGTAGATATCAAAATAAATACCACCACTAACTGATTATTATTTATAACTATGGGAAAAAAGTAACACAGTTGATGTAGTTACTTGACAATTATTAGATTATTACTAAAGTAATAATTCACAGCGAGTCAATGTTCACCGTATTATGTTCACCAACAACGTTCACGTTCACCTAAAATGCGCTCGCTTGTAATGAAAACTTGCTTATAATAAACTAATTCCAACAAACCCCTGTGCTATCAATGCATTCTACTCGTAGTACGGTTAGCAATATTGGTCTATTTATTATGTTACTCCGAACTACTCCGAGTAAGTTAGTGTAAAAAATTTAGAAACTTGATTGGGGTAAAAAGTGGGTTAGTGAATTTACAACAATCAGTTTGTAGTTTGGGTGCCACTAGGACTGTGATACCAAACAATGCTAATATATGTATCTCGCCTGTAGTGAATTAATTATTTGATCCCTTGAAGTCCATTATAAGAGGATTACATGTATTATATTACTTTAATATTCAACTGAAGCATTTAATAATTATTTTGAAGGTTTCAAGTACTACCCAAGAAATGTTACGCTGTTTTGCGAATAATTTTTTCTTATTTAGGTTAACTTAAAAATGTATTTCAATCAAAAGCAGAAAGAAGTTATTACAGAAACAAAACAACGTACTTGGTGAAATCCACACGTGATAATACATAGGTTATGTTAAAAAAAATTGTTACAGCATGAATAGGTCGATATGTTCTTTTTTATAATGAATATTACATTCTTTTATTACTAATATATTTATATAGTTTTCAATAAATTTAAGAAGCAACCTATAAATTTTAAAAACAAGCTATAAAAAATGAATACGGATCGCTGTAAATAAGCACCGCACGGTGCTTCACAGTTTATGAAGGCTCCATCACATTATGAGTTGTCAATTATCATGCGAAGCGTGTATGCAAGCCGCCAGATTATTTGTGGTCCTGCTGATAATTGATGAGAACACTGTCTCAATAGCAGTACCCATCATGTACAAATTACTTGTACTGATTCTTCTGTTAAAGGTTTTTGCCAAACTGTATAAATAAACCTCCTAATTTAAGCATTACATGTATGTACGTTTTAAAAATCACAATTACTTGAAAGGTTTGCAGGATCAAACAATTTTGCGAGTTATAAATATTGGATTAGTTTAGTAATTTCCTAATTTCCCACTATAAGAAGTACGTACGTGGTGCGCAAATTTTGCTAATTTTTTCAGACGGGATCAGATTTCATTAAAATAAAAGTTTTTCGTAAATTTATACCTACAGCTCCACCAACGTTAGAACCGACTTTAGGGGCGTGTCAGGCGCTGCTAAAAAGAAGTTTTTCGGCGCGAATATTTAAAATCCATAAATTATTTTGTCAAATTGCAGTTACGAAATTTATTTTAGATTTATTTTTATTTTATTTATTGTAGACAATAAAGCTCAAATATAAATAACACGAAACCGAATAACACAAAAATCCACAACAAATAATGTAAACACACGCAATGATTTGTAACTTTTACAACAGAATGTACTTGAAAAATAACTCAACGTTCATTGGTTCATTCGAATTTTTATCAAATTAGTTGGCATATTTGCCGCGTCCTTTCTAAGCTTGGTGGAGCTGTATAGTATTTATTATATTTGTGTATTTTGAAGTAAAAACACTACTTTATTCCAATTACAATGTTTAAACTGCAATGAAAATCATTTGAAAAATGTAATAACCGAGTCGGAATGAAAATTTTAATTTTATATATTTTTCTTATTCTTCTTTTCTTCTTTTTGTAGAAAAAATTATTGTCTTCTAGTTTAGGCCTTAAGACCTGTTATTTCCAGCATCTGAGTCGTTTCCATGACGTGGTTAATGTTAATGGGTTAATGACTCACTATTATTAACAAAAAAAAACCAGGGTACAGGCACATTAAAGGCCAGTCCAACAAGCTACCTAATGGATGTAAAATATTTATATGCTCATAGAACTAAGGAAACTTATATTAATTTTTTATACCTTATAAATCGATAAAAATTATAAAAAGTAAATAATAATTAGTTAAAAGAGATAGATCGACATCATCATACTGAATTTTTAAAAATCATTTACTTTAGTATTCATTTTTCTTTTGTAACGGAATGTTTACATTTCAACAATTAAGACAGAAGCTCATAAAAGAAACGATAAAAGTTATAAAAATACTCAAACCACCGTATGAGAGAAGGCAGATATAAGAAGATTGGGATGATTACTATTGGAGATGTCCTTTTTCCAAAAATACGCCAAAATATTCCAAAAATAAGGGGTTTGCATAAGGTGAAGGACCAGAATTGACATCTTCTTGTTTCATATTTGTTAATTGTCGATTTTGTTCCGGAATACTCCTCTCCATTGGAAAGCACGTCCAGGTTTTATATTGTTGGGAACTTGGATCCAGGTATGACTTCGATTTTTAACAAGTGAGATTTGACTTAGGGCGAGGATCACTAAAGTCAGTTAGTTTATCCTCATGCTAAATAGTTGGATATAATTGAAGCGTGCGCTCCAACAACGATCTATGTTACATTTTCCACAAACAGCAAAAAACGTCGTAATTTATAGATCATTCTTACCTACGCAAATTTGAAATAACTCCTATGTTTCTTCTAAGTAAAATATGACATCATTATAGATACGTATGCATTGCTAGTGGCTTATAGATTATTATTCCGTATGTAACTCAATATTGCCAAACATAGATCGTTGTTGGAGCGCACGCTTCAATTGTTATCGTGTAAGTGGGACTTTGTTCATCAACATCTGTTTCGAATTCGAATTTAATATAAACCACTGACAAAACAGTTAAAACAGTATACTGTTATACACGTACACGATAACAATAATATTATATCCAACTATTTAGCAGGAGGATAAACTAACTGAATTTGGTGATCCTCGCCCTTAAAAAAGCAAAAATATGCTACATTACTTTTTCGAATTAAAAACTATTACAAAAAGTGAATTCTTGATTTTCTGGCGCTGTCGAGATTCGACCGCAAACCTTCTACCGTTTTGTAATCTACATAGGTAGAAAAGTCAGTGTTGGTAGCCAAGATTACGTCGCGACCAAGGCTTATTTTAATCTACTCCTCAGGAAACTTTACACTTGGGAGAAACTCGGCAGATAATTTTAGGTCTCTATGCTGGAGCTAACCACAGAGGCATTGCGACACCCTGGATACAGTAATTGGAGACAATTTAAACTACAGCTAATTTTTTCCGTGGCAAATTGGCGCCCGCGCAGGGACCCTAGGATCCGGCACAAGGACCCTAAAAATAATTCCTTGAAATAACTTAAACAATACTGAGAACTTAATTCCTCTTCTCGAAGATGTTATGGAGAAGGGAGGACAAATACGAACCAAAGGTTCTTGATGGCGTTATAATTTCGATGTCCTAAAAATTTAAAGTTTAATCTGACGTTTGTTTATAAGAAAATATTTGAGTACTTACAAGAAAAATAATTGTAATCATAAATCCTGTAAGAACTTGCTTCTCTTAGAACCCAAATGGGCCTGGTATTCTTACACAACCAAAGATGTCAACACAATTTGCTTCGTACTATCTTTATTTTTTTCGCCACCAATATTTTCAAATCCAAATCTCAGTTGTTAAAAATCGAGGTCCTAACTGGATGTAAGTTCCCAACATAATGAAACCTGGATGTGCTTCCCAAGCGAGAGGAGCATTCCGGAATAAGATCGACAATTGACGAATGAGAGAAGAAGATTTCAATTGCCAATTGTCACATCTTATACAGATTTTTACTTTGTTTTGATATTGATTAGTTTAGCCAAAAACCAATTTTAAAATTTACATTTTTACGCAAACTTATTGAAGCATTGTGTTGACTGTTGACGGTAGGGTTCCGTTATTGAAAAAAAAGGTGGAGCTAATGTGCAGGAACGAAAATGAGTTCGTTCGACTTCATGTTCATGTCAATTTGTGGAATTGGGTGTCACGTGTCATCTACTGCGCCGGATTTTAGCTACTCCTTTTCTTCTTTCTGTAACGGAACTCTACATGTTAATTTGCCAATTATTTATATTAAAATTGGGCATACATTGGAAGAGTCCTCCGATCTGAAACTAAATCAAGGTAGCTGTTAAAACATACCATTTGACCTAAATGAATGACCACGGATTTGGTATTATCGAACAAGTTATCTTTCTAGAGTCTAGACACGTGTTGGTAGAAAAAAGAAATATAAATGACCTCCATCATACAAATAATTTTAATCATCTCATCATCATCATCCGCAGGTTTTAGGCCGGTGGCCCGTTACGTCACTCTAATTGGTCGCTCCATCTCTTTTTGGGGCAGCCCACACTTCTTCTTCCTCTCGGATTGTATTGGAACATTTGTTTAAGCAAACGAGTCTGGTCCATCCTGTCTAGGTGTCTTTTCCATGCCATTCTAGAATCTCTTATCTTCTCGTTGATACTGTAGATGTTCAATTAATTTCTTATGTACGTATTTCTTTTTCTCATTCTCAATCTCATTTCTGCACTCTGGATTCGTCTTTCGTTTTCCTTAGTGATCGTCCAAGTTTTGCTGGCGTATGTTATACTTGGTACCGATATCGTCTTATAAAACTTCAATGCAGTATCCTGATTGGCTTTGCTCTTAAATGTTCTTATTGTGCCATTTATGTAATTGAATTTCTCAATTTTTTTGGGTATATCAGCCTCCTCAAACATGGACATCGTGCAACCTAAGAAGTCAAAAGATTTTTTTAATAATCTTCGGGACAATATTCTCAACAAAATAATATGCTTCCGTAATGGTGCGTTTGGAGATAGTGCGACCGTTCTCTATGAGGCATAATAATATTATGTTTCCCATTTATTTTGAGATTGAATTCAACTGACTGCTATAAATGATTACCTAATTATTTTTTTATTTATATTCAACTACTAGGATATTTTTTATGTTTCTTTCTTAGTTTCTTGAATAATATTGGTTTGCTCTAAGTATTTTTGGTTAGATCTTTTGTTCTTTTTTTTTATTGACCTAACAGACGACTAGAGAATTCGCGCCCACAACTACTTATTTGTAGCCGCTTACATTAAACTAAAGTTCACGCGAGTTGACTATAAACGCTAATCACCCGGTTCGAATCCGAGTGAAGTAAGAACTTTATTCTGACCGTCTCTCCCCTCGGAAGGCAATGGCAAACCACCGAGGTGTAATCTGCCATGAAAGCCTTTAACAAGCACTGTTAAAGGTCACGACGCTTCTGTCAAGAAGCAATACGTAGAAGAAGACATTAATTTTACTCTACGCTACTGGATAACCCAATTTTGCAAGTACAGGGTGGCCCGTTTCTGATAGTTTCATAATGGGAACATTTTTATATTTAATGGTAGTTCTCCACCCTGAAATCAGGTGAAAAATTTCTATGCAAATAAATGAAAATATCTTTTATAAGATAAATTTGGGATATGACAGTTTTCTATTCATAATGTAATTAACTTTATCGAGAAATATTTACTACTAATATAGGTAATCTACAAGAAGTACCTTACATTGACGCACATAACTAAACCAGCGCCCACGATACTTGTTATATTCAAATTAGCTTACATTATACAAATGTTATTTCTACCGTACAAATAATTAACCAAAACGGGTCGTTATGATATAAATCGCTTGTTAACTTCGACATATCAAGCGTCTATTTATGTATTTTATTTATTTACGGCGTTATTTTAAATGCCATTAAAATACATCAAATATATTAATATCCAATATAATTTGTGACTTAATTTTCGATTTCACGCTAACTCAAATTGGAAAATTCATGTCCATATTTTATATTTTCTCTTCAAATTATCTGCAATTATTATCGAATCAACGGTTAAGTATTATTAATTTCAATTAGAGTACTTGCGATAAAACAATGGAAGACATGTCGCTTTAAGTAAGACACTACCAAAGAAGGAAATTTTGAGCAACTTTATAAAACAGCACGTTTAATATAAAAGGAAATGTAAATAGCTAAATGCGAATAAAGGCGTGCATTGTATACCAAAATAAATCATAACAACAGTCGTCCTGCTTTCTATTCCGGATTGCGAATCGTTCTGAACTGCATACATATTATGGGTGCTGCGTTTCTATAAGCTTTTAATGTTCCATTCAATAAATGCGTGAAAACTGGTCTCAGTAAAAGGAGATAAATAATTCTTTTTCCGGTGAACAATGCCGAGTTTGACGGATAGCAGATTCACATCGCTAGATGTAACAACAATGCCGCCTATTTTTATGCGCATCCTAACAATAACTTGACAATATTTAAAGCAACTCACGTACTTACTATATAAAATTATCGACTTTTTAAGTTCTTCAAATACAGAGCGTACAGCAATTTACTTTTGTTACATCGATACTAACAGAAAATACATAATTTATATCCTAGTAAGGAAAGAGTAACAAACCCGAAACAACACACCAAGATTATCTGCAAATCTTTATCTCGCACTTACACAAAAATAATCGCATGTGAAACTGCATTATTGTGTTTTGCTACCTACTTCGAAATAACTTAATTGCTTGGAAA
Organism: Rhagonycha lutea; assembly: GCA_958510855.1. Lineage (NCBI taxonomy): Eukaryota > Metazoa > Arthropoda > Insecta > Coleoptera > Cantharidae > Rhagonycha > Rhagonycha lutea. Next base: position 10,170,344 of record OY294040.1, on the reverse strand, counting down.
TGAAGATAAAGCGAAGGAAAATCTTAACTGAAATGGAAATTCTTTTTAATCTATAACACGCGAAATGTAGCGGTTAATTTTCATTACAACTTGACACCAATTACTATCCATAAGTAGTCAGTCACGAAGTGGTTAGTAGTTCGAAAGCCATAGCGGTTCATCTAAAAAAAAATTTTAAATTATGTAAGGACGAGGATAATTAGGAATATGGTTATCATTGCAGAAAAGCAAAGTGATGAAAGGCCGCAGGTCAGTTCCGGATCCGTTGCTCGTGCAAGCGCATTGTGACGCGTTGACCTGAGGCCAGCAGGTGCACCAGGTTTATTGACTCCGGTTGTTCCCATCGTTCTCAATCAATGGAGTCAGGGTGCGGTCACGGGACGAACTGGAAATTATAGCACGTTTGAAAAATGAAAACGCGTTTGTTGCTCAAAGAATGCGGGATGTAAATCAAACCTGATACAATTTATCAGCTCTATATGGCGAATACTGAGGAACCGGACTGGCGCCTACCGCTTCTTCTAACCTGCATAACGATATCAACACAAACCAGCTCGTCAGCGTCAATCTGATTTTAGCTTCGTCATTTCATCTCCATTCATAAAACCCATGTTCCTCAATGATTTGACGTTTCTCTACTTGTTTCTGTATTTAGCAAAAAATATGCTACAACCATTGTAATTAAGCAACCCGTTGCTTTTTATAGGACCTGCTTCGAGCTTTCCAAATCACACATGATGACCTAATTAGAAAATGGTCTGTATGAACAATTTTTTTGATGACTTTGGTAAAACCGATCCATTCAATAGCAACCACTTTCATTTAATTATGGCGAAAGTATCCAGCAATTACGTTTGTCTAAAAAACAAGTAAAAAAAACGATAATTTATTAGTTCGATTAAAAAAACATAGCTAATTTATAATAATTATTATTAACATATCTACATGTTGAAGAAAATTGAAAATCTAAATTTTATGTAATAAAAGCTGAAAAACCAGATTAGAAAACTATTTATAAGGTAATGAACCTGTTAGGTTAAGTAGTTTGTTGGCCTTGCGTTAACAACTGCAAAATTTGAATTGGTATCTAAAACAAATTATTATTAACTTTTGATGTACACTCACCTTTTTCGGCTCAATATTCAAATTTTTTGACTGTGTTACTCAACTCGAATGGCGATGTAATGTGGTACTTTTACTGAATACGTAATTAACCAAACTTAACTCAATAGCTAGCTAAACGCTTTCCATCGTCATATTAGCTGCGACTAATTTCTGATGGAAAGTTGTAGGTTTACGCCTACTATTTTCTTGATTTGTAGAAACAATAATATTATTGTAAATGCCATATTAGCAAAATAAGTGAATAACGGGAGTTAGTGCACTATGATGTTTGTCACCTATTTAACTCCCGTAGCTGGATCATCAAACTGAATGGGCGACGAAAGCTTTAGCAGAAATGCTTTTTTGCATTTTAATAGCTAATAAATAATAGGTAGATATTAATTTGTAAAAATTCTAATATTGAAAATGTCGTTGTCCAACGCATAAATTTCTTATCTTAGCTGTACATTTGTCGGAATAAAAGTTTTCAAAAGCGGCATTGTTTGGCACAAGAAAGCGGTATTGTGTGAACATTTATTGTGTTAGTTGGATAAAACGCGTTTTTACATGTCCCTTCTATTCTTATACCCTTTGGTATTGTTAAGAAGCACTTACTTGGACATACCATGCATTCTTAAATGGGCTATCCATAAATTTTATTCTCGTGGGGTTTGTCGTGTGGAAGATAATCGATAATAGTAATAAAAAAAAAGTTGTAAATTATTAACTGGAAGGTTTAATTGTATCGTCAAGATAGGTAGCTGAGCTAAGTTGTGAAAGTTTAATGTTTAATTATTGTCGCTGATTAATGAGGACAGTTTTTGTTTATTTACACTGACAAGACAATCGATTGGCAAGGTGCGGTTTTGTTGGTCAACAGGTTCTTGTTATGCAATCGGAACACTTCACAAAATTAAATAATCGATCAACACTCACTTTGCTTGTAAAAGATAAAAATCTCTTGTTAACGTCTCATTATTCTTTTACCATTTGTTTCGTAACTATTAATGAAATCTCTAACATTTTTGCAACAACGCATGTTTCACAACATCCATAATTATTATGGAGCTACCGGTTAATAAACGATGACAAATTAATGCAACACCTTAATTTATCCAAAAACTATTTCGCCAGACTTGCAAAACTCCATCCTGTGCAAATAAAATGTCAGCAATTTTAATTTAAGAAATAAAAATTGTACGAGATTTCCTAATTTGGAAACAACAAAATTCTTTCCGGTTGTTTAGGATGCTCGACCTTGGGCTATAGTCTGAGATCGCATACACGGATTATTTGGTCAGGCCTAACAGGTTCCTCCAGTTCAACAGGTGTAAGAGAATTCTCTTCTCCCCCGTTGTACTACAATTGCCGTCATTTATAGCGGCTTTATAAATAATTCGACCGCAAAAATACTACCAACCTACTCTATTAATCTTTTTTGCAAAGAGCTATGTGCATAACAATTTGGACAATTTGTTTTACCAAAAAATATTTCTGACGTATTTTTCACACTTGGATTCTTTGAAACCATTGTAATTACAGTTTTCAGTTATTTGAAAAATAGCATGATACTACCATCTAATGCTTAGGTGCAATTGGAATAAATTGGCTATTTTATTTAGCTTTCTCTTAAGTAGCAATTTATGTATTATGCTTGTTTGTACCTCATAATTTATATAAACGTGTGATATATCAGACCATATTATATTATTATATCTCAAATTATTAGGTATTAAAAAGATCGGCTAGTATATCTTATAATAGTAAAGTGATGTTAAACGTCGGGAACTTTACCATTAATAAGAAGCATAACTACTTGATCTGAAAACTTTTTTTAGTTTAGATATTTAAGATAAATTTCTTGATTGTATAGTTTCAATAACAAAAATAAAATTTATAATTCCAGCAATTGCATCGTTTACTTAATTTTATCTTTTATTCTTTTAGTTGTCTATAAAATATCAATATTTTCAATTTTTAAGCACTAAATTGGACAAACTTTTACTATGGAATAAGTGGGTAGGTACCACGTGGGAGTATTTGTACATAATAACGATGAACGTTTCCTAATTGAGTGTTATTGTATTGTCGTTTTAATTTATAAAGGTCATCTTCAGGTCCAACTGCACCAGAGGTGATGAATATAATCAGAAAGTTGATTGAGGTATGCAACCAATTTATCTAATAGCCATATACATTGCTTGTTGTAATTTCAGGAGGATCAAATATTGCAATTCTCTATTTTAGATATTCCTATGTTGTACACCAGAAAGGAATTTCCGTAGTGAAAATTTACTCCTGAAGAGCCAATTTTTTCTGGTTTGTAGGTCCTAACTGAAGTTTTGCCGACCAACTTCCAGACTTCTAAATTTTTTGCCAATCAGTGTTATGGGACCTCACTTAGATCGTCTTAAAAGCTATAAGATACGAGTGTTGTATATTAATAATTACAATGGAATGTCCGAGAATACGCGGCTTGCGCACTGATTGTATTCCTGTAATTACATATTCGTGAGTTATAATTAACCCGTAGACCAGAGAGTCAATGATCTGCGGAAGCGTTACTTAAACGTTAAAAATTTATTTTACCAACATCCCACTAAATTGCACTTTTAAATTCTAATGCTTTTTTAGGAAGTCTCTATAATTAAACTACAATTATTCATCGCAGTTGCAAATTGAACTTAAAGTTTAGTACTTTTTTGACGATGAGAACAAAAAAATACATATATCAAAATCTATCCAATGAAGATTAAAATGGGTGGCTTATCATTAAAAAATAATTAATTATGTCAATACTGTAACCGTCTTTTCTATTTAAATATAATTTAACTAACAGTTATAAATCAAATGTTATACTTGTCAAATTTAAATTTAAAAATAAATTTATTAGTTTCTTTTCATGACACCAATTGTAAAAGTTTTTACATTTTTTATATTTGCTAATCGTTTTTTTTCTTATATAATAAATACAACGATAACCCTGTGGATGGTATTAAGAAAAAGACCATTTTAGTGAATTACCACATACGTACGTACCATAACCAAGGAAGAGGAAGTTGATCTACCTGTAACTTTTTAGGGTAATTTTAAATCTGTCAAAATTAAGATAAGTATTAAGAGGAAATGTCGACTTCGATATAATAAAAAAGTGTTCGAGATTGAGTTAGTCTAAAAAACCTGTTATAATACAAAAAGTCGTCAACTTGCTAGTGACAGTCGTTGTGGATTCACTGATATGCTGATTGACAAGGCCGATTATTTCTTGACATATTTTCGCATTGGTGTTTGATATAATCGAATAGCCTATAATTTAACTCCCTTATTACCTAACTAGATTATTTAAATAAATCCAATAATATGTATTTGTTTATCTATTGATTAGTATATATCTAAACAATTTTACCATCGGTTAAATAAATTAAATTATTAATAATATAATAAGTATTATTCTGACGAAGGGCATATAAGTGCCTGAAAGCTCAATAAAAATTTATTAATAATTTAATTTATTTAATTCGTAAAATAGTTTAAAATATACCATTTAATTTATTATCACGAGGTAACAACTAAAAAATTTAAATAAATTTCTATTATGATTCTCAAATAGTATTTTTGAACTGGGAATAATTTTTGCTGATTATAATATGAATTTATTCACTTTTGTTGCAAAGTTCTTAGGTCTGTAAACCATTGTGAAATTACATAAATAAACGTTTTTAATTTTACTGTACTTCTAGAAGTCAGCACTCTCTTCGCATCAAGAAAAAATTTTTGTTTGTAGTTTATTTCTTTTGAAAGAGGATCATGTCGTAACCTGCAGTTTTTGCTTGTTGCTCCAACATTTTGTGCTAACTCAGTGAACTTTCGGAGCAAATTTTTTGCATTGAATCCACTTGTATAATTTAATAACCGAATTGGTTTTATTCCTCAACTTCTTAACCATTAGCATCCAAAATGCGGTTGGTAACGTCAGATGCTATCACCAAATTAATTATATCACCAATATACCTTACTTTACCCTATATAATTTTTATTATTATATAATAATTATTTTTATGCTTTAACTAAATTTAATTAATTTTTTCAGTCAATTTAGAGAGATTTAGAGATTTTCTCTTCTTTACTAACAGCACATTAATACCTATTATTAGTAAATAATAAAATTGTATCAAAATTATGATCATAATAAATATTATCTACATACAGATTAAATCGACTAATAAAATCATTATTTTCTGATTTAGCAAGATTCGCTAAGAATTAGTATAAAATTACAATGTTACACTGCGGTAATATAAAAGCCAAATCACATCATAATTGCTATAATATTTTAATTAATTTTTAAATAAACAAATCAGTAATAAATTAATAATTATGGTAACACACTTTTCATAAATTACAAATTATAACTTAAAATATCTTAATTATTATTTTCATTTAGAGAACTGTCACACTATAAATTGAGTTAATAGCACATTACTTACTTAATTAGCGACAATAATTAATTAATTAATTAATTGAATAAATAAACCAGGTTAAGAAAGTTTTGCATATAACTTTTACTTATTAATTGTTATTCTTAAGTAACAATATTTATTTATTGTATATTTTATTGTCTCTGTCTGTATTAATTAATTTATTCGTGATTGACACAGTTTACTGTTTCGATAATTTTTGAAATATTGATATGAAATTTTTGTATTGTTAAATTATGAATATTCACAATTTTTTGCAACCATGGGGTTGCAGGAAATTCAAAACTAGAATATGGACGGCAACAGGACGAATTTACTAGATACTAATTATTGTTAAAAAACATCAGTTTTAGTTTTAAAAATATGAACATTGTTGATTGGTCCAATCTACGAATATAATGGAACCCGGGATTGAACCGCTCGCAAAATCATTTCAAAGTTTTAGGTACCAGTTCTTCTGAGCCTTGACGGTTTCTCGGTAGCGAGAAAGTTGACAGTATGATGTGTAAGGTAACAGTTGCATTATACTAATACTTAAAACTTTTGTAACGTCCTGTAGGTGGTGCACTTGTGTTACATTTCTCATTTTGGTTTCTATTAAATTTTAATAGCTTTTGCATTTTTAAAGTAGCTCTTTCTCAATCAATGTAGGTGAGCTTTTTTCTTCGTTTATTGGTCATAAATTTCAGAACCAGATGGTATCGGCTTTTTGAGTGTTGACTGTCACGTCACATTAAACACAAATTTACTTATACTGTTTAGTCCTCAAGGTAAAAGTACATTATTTGTATTTGCCGCTATAACTTGAAGTCCAACATAAATATTTTAAGAGTATGATAATATCTCTATTTACGCGGTGTTCTTATAACACGGTTCACTTTAACACGTGAGAGGCTCAAAATTTGCTCGTTTTTTATACATCTCATGAAAATATTTATATATTGGCGTCTAAAAATCGAAGTTATAATAATTTAAAATGGGAATGGGGAAAATGCTTCTTCCTTCCAATTTGTAGATTAAATGATTCGAACAAATAATAATTGTAATTGTATTGCTATTTTACATAAAACTGATAATTTCAAATATTTTACCTTGAACTATGATAGGATCACTGATCCAATCGAATACATCCAAATAATCATACAGGGACAATTAATGTGGGATAAATACATTGCTCTACCTTGTATATTTGCCAACAATGATAAATTTTATCATACAAAAATAAACCTTAAAATCTGCTCCACTGGTGTAGTGTACAGTGACGTAGTAAGTCAAGACCGGGCTCTAGTGCAAGATCCACGGCGGGCCCCCTTCATTATTTTACAAAATAAAAAAAAATTTAAATAACAATTTTATTGCACAAAAAACATGTAAATGACAAAAAGTTATTGTCGATTTCACAAAATTTCAATATATTTTAAAAAAGTTCTGTACAATGTACTAACTTTCAGGGATTATTTAAAAAAATAGTTTCTGTAAATAAATTTTGTCTGTGTACCGCGCCCCCATGGGGCCTGGGCCCTGGTGCCTGGCACCACTCGCACCACCTGTTGCTACGTCACTGGTAGTGTATCTGTTACGGAAATGTACACATTTTCAGGAAATGTACACATTTTCCGGTAAATGTACTACACTTACACCGACGCATATAGTAAATGTACATACAATGTATTTTTCCCAATAGAATAAATTAGGAATATGTGCTCATATGCCAATCGATGGAAAAAAAACCGGATCACTTACAAAATATAGAGGAAAGAGCAATGAAAATCAAAGAGATTGTAAGACACCTTAGGACTCAAAATGGAAGAGAGCAAAAAAGAATGACAATGATAGTTGAACCAACAAAAGAAAATAGAAAATATATTGTCGTGTTCTATAGCTCTTGACTGCTCTGTTCCTAATGTTGGAAAAACTGAGGTAGTCGCTATGCTACAAACAATGATTTTAAAGACCGCGGATAAGCTATGTTCCCGGGAGCATATTTGAGACCACAAATAACACAGAGGAGACGGGATTCCAGATTCAATAAATAGGGAATTAAAGAGCTGTATCCCAGGAAAATATTCTCATTGGCCCATTATTGGCAGTTTGATTAGCAGTGCCGGCCAAGCATCGGCCGTATTATAAACGTCGGCAATATTTTCCTGGGATGTGATTAATTTATGATAAAATATAAGCTGCAAAGTTTTGATCTGTCGATCTTGACTACAATTGGTCCCAAATTGCCGTAGTGTTAAATCGTGTATTCAACTCAGCGGTCCACTACATTTAATTGCAATTTTTCTAAATGGACATCTGATTTAAATTTTTGTGTAGTGTAGCATAACAAATTTATACAAAATTGTGTAAAATAAAGTTTTATAAAATTTACAAACACTGGTGAGTTGGTCACGCCTTCCTGCAGCCATGAATCGGCAGTAGTAATAGCAGCTCATATGTTAGATGCTTCGCCTTGTTGAAATTCTCCTCCCAAAACGGGGTGGTTGATAATGCATAAAACTCCCCAATACCAGTAAAATCGTGGTGACTTAATTTTCCACGGACAAAAGTGCTTCTTGGTGAACTTTGTGTACGCATCTGGTACACAGGTTAGTTGAAATGTAATTAACCTACAAATACTTCGTAGACCTTGTTTTCGATAATTTATCCAATTTCAGGTTTCAAAAACAGTTAACCCTTGTATTAACTAATGCAACGATATTCAAAAACCGATGATTGTGATACTCATCAAAATTAAAGCAAATTTTGTGTGCCTTCAATTGTAACGCAAATTGCTCTAATATGTGCCACTTGCCCCGCTGATCTACGAATGGAATGGTAGACAGGCCAGCTAAGGGATTACACCCCCGTCCAGTGCCAGAGCATGGGTCGCGCGGACGCGGTTCGTAGGTTCTTCCGTTGGCTCAGGCGATCAATTGGCAACTAACTAAGAAAAAAAAAACCTTTCGGGCGCCAGTCCTCTAAATAAAATACGGAAGTAAATAAGGGTTGATTTTATTTAAAAAACAAAGTTTAGATAAAGATGGGGTTGACAATATTTGATTCCAAAACTCCAATAGGAGACACAAAACACATAACAAAGCAAGTGAAATCCAAGATACCCTGAAGTGATACCCTGGGACAATAAAATAAAAAAATAAAATAACAGATGAGTTGCTATCTGAAAACAACTCACAAAATAATCCGCGCATCCAGGAGATTGCCCAACGCAGACATTAAACGTTGGTAAAAATTGACTGCAATTAACACATTCGCAAGAGATATCATCAAGTAAAATTAAATACAGCAATTGCTTTCTAACTTACCCTTCCACCTCAATCCGTCCGATTCAACATCTCAATTCTTTTGGAACCTATGGAATATTAAAGTTTCATCGTTTAAACTGAGTTTCGGGTGTAAAGCTAAAAATAACAAAAACTGCACAATTAAACAAGAATCAATTCACCTGCGAACGGTATAGCATCTTAATGACGATGTAAATAATTAAGACAAGCAAATCTCTTAAATGCGCTTCCAAAAAAAAAACTAATTAATGGTTTTCCAGCCATCCTACGTCGTTGGTGCTGTCCTAACCACTAGAGATGGAATAGTGGTATAGGCTCACGCTACCGCTGCGACAAGAAATCCCACAATGTTGGAATGGAGCTCGCACGTCTTCCCAAAAAGTATGGATAAATCGTCAAAGGAGACGGCCAAAGTGACAAACTTATCACACCACTTCTTAATCAAAGACGCAAAACTGCGGTGAAGTTGGGGATAAACGAATGTTGATCAGTCCTGCCCTCTCCATTGATCTCATACAGGAATGGTGAACCCAAAAACGAAATTCCAACATCATTAAAAATGGCTGCCACAGATGGTTCGACGCAGGAATCAAGGTTATCACAGGTGGAAACAAGATAACCAAACTGCTGGCCCATATCCATACAAATAACCATATGGTTGGTGGATAAAAACAGCCAGATGGACAATCGGGCTACTGATCACCATGTGCACCCGCTCAGAAAACCATAATTATGATTGGAAACCAAAAATTGACGTCACAAAAAATTGACGTGGTAGTACGAAAAAAGCTAAAATTTATCAAAGTCAAACTTCCGCTTATGATAGAAAATAATGCAATCTTACCCACAAATGTAGCACAGAAGGTAAAATAAAAGATCACTTCAATAAACTAACAATTTGTGGCTTTTAAAAACATAAAATTGCACAAACGTAAAATGAAACTTGCACTTTTCATAAAGATAAGCGAAGAATGAACATTTGATAAATTTTCGAAATTCAAAACGCGTGCGCGTGTTTGAAACGCACACAGGGTGATGCATAGATTTCCGCCAAAATATAATAATAGCATTTGAAATGCTACACAATTCACATGTCGTGGTGGGGTCACCTTCCAAATAATCACAAAATGTGTTCACCTCGAACTTAAACTTGATGATTTCACATAAAATGGCATTAATGAAACGCTTTAAATGCTTCCTGGATCCTTAACTTTCCATCTAGAAAGGTCAAACTCGAAAAACTTTTCGATAAATTCGACGACACCAATTTACGCACCTGGCTCGTCGGTGTCTTCGACAAAAAGCAAAAATTAATCGTTCCTAATGTTCTTAATGTCCTTAATGTTCCTATGAACATGAAAATTTTCCAAAATTTTGAGGAATTTCTAAAATTCCTCAAATTAATTTATTATTAATAATAAATAAAAAATTATTTATTATTTCTTAAACACATATAATTTGTAGATAATATTTTTGCGGCAAATTCAAATTTTCACTAAGCTAAATTCTTCTTATTTACAGGGTATGGCACATCAAGTGATACACTTCTTTGGGTGTTTATAAAACAGGTTTTAACACGATTTTTCGTCGCCTACTATTTTTTTTTAAATTGAGTATTTAGTGCGTCGTAAATATGCAAGACGTCAATGTGATAACATTGGTAATAAATTTTTTACAGCGATGAACGCTAAGCAAAATGTAGTTGTAAAATGCTCGCTTGGCACGCAGGCGACGATATCATATTTTCTGACGGCAAGATGTTACTACTACAAGACACTTACAATCAACAGAATTATCTCGTCTATGGTGCTCCATTAAGGGATATTCCTATCGACAAACTGGTAGTACAACGTTTTCAAAAAGTATCTGCTGTCATGGTTTGGGGTGCAATATCTCCCGAAGGCAAGTGACCACTGATCTCCATTGATTGGGGCGTTAAGATCAATAAAAAATAATACATTCAACACGTACTAAAGGATCATTTGCTTTTATATGCTCGTAGTTTGTATGGAAATGATTATTATTGCTTTCAGTATATAGTGCACAAAGCTACATGCACTGAGGATTGATGTCTGAACATTTTGACTGATTTCATCCCTTGGAAAGAATAGCCATCATCTTCACCCGACTTGAATTCCTTGGACTTTTCCATATGGGAATATATGTTGAGCATGATTAGGAGTACGAAAGGATTTAATTTGGATTCATTCAAGCGTCGGCTGATCACGATATAGGATCAAATACCGGAGGAGATCGAGCGTGCCGCGTGTCATTTTTGTTTGGAGGAATGAAGGAGATTGTGAAAGCAAAGGAGGAGCGATTTGAACTTTTAAGATTAAATGTGAAAATATAAAGTACTCTTAACCGAAATATGTAAATAATTTGGAATTATTCCGTTTTGTTAGATTTTTATAGCCTTTTTAAAAATGCATCAGTTAATCTGCCATACCCTGTAGATGCACAAAATTCACACTACAGGCGGACAAATCACTTCAAAATTCAAACATTGTAATCGTGTAGTGTTGCTAGTAACAATGTAGCATTAGATGTCAACAAAATCAAACACCTTGCAGCTTTATTGGTATTTCCTTGTATTCGCTGTATATATTCCTCCTGTTGCCCTCTGGTGGCTCAATAAGGAAAATACATTGGGACTGTTTTAGCAATATAAACTGTTTAAATTAAGGATTTTTGAAGGAAATTTAAATTTAAACTCTGTTTTTAAGAGGTTCGTGGTGTATTGATGTGTATGCTAACCACATAAGGCATAGATAAATAATAAAAATTAATAGATAAATAAGTCCCGTTTCGTTTCTATTATGGCCACTCCGAACGCTTCGATCGGTTTTTGTATCCCCTCTCTATCCACGCACACAGCGAATACCCTTTTGACAAAACAACGCTTTTACACCTCCTATTCATTTTTTTTCATGTCGATATATAGAACAGAGAAAAAACAGGAAAAGATGAGAGAACAAATTATGAAGATATAATTGGAAGAAATACAAGAAAAATATGCTATAGAAAGGAAATCAGTAACTTCTACCAGGTAGTTAAAAGAACAAAACAGGGAACTCAAACAAAATCATTATTCTATAGGGATAAGGAAGGAAATAATTGCCAAACTGAAAAACTAGAGCTCCAGGATAAGATGCCAGAATGAATACAGTACGATGAAAAAACCTGAATAATTTAGTCAGAGAATAATAATAATTAGACATCGGATTATATGCATTTGCATATTTGCATATGCAAATGCATATAACTCGATTTTTATAGCGTTATTGCATAATTTAGTACTTTCTTGCCTACCGTGCTTATTTCTTACAACACCCTGTAATTTTTTATTTTTGAATTTATTTTCAAGTTTTAAAAACGTTGCGCCTATTTGTTTAATTAAAAAAAATGAAGAAAAATGTAGACGGGACGATCGGACACCTGTGAAACTGCATAGATTACACTTGAATTCTATGGAAGTGTGAAGAAATTAAAAAAATTAATGCCTATATTAACGGCACCGGTCAAACCTTGCCTGAAGGAATATCTCCAGAAATGGCACCATATTTCAAATTTTGTCCGCTAACGTCAGTTGACGAAAAGAGGTCGTTTTTTTGCCTTCAAATTAATATTAAGCGACAAACGACACAAGTTTACGTTAAAAAATCTTTAAAAATACATGATAGTGTAGTGTCACAAGAATTATGCATGATTTTATATTGTAATAAATTTTTTAATAATTGTAATAATAAATTGTTTTATTGTAATAAATTGTTTAATTAATATTAATTGTTTAATTGATTTAAAATAACTAAAAATAATATAAAATTATACAACAAAAAGAAGCATTTTTATAGTATTTTAGTATTATTATTTTGTGCATATTTTGCCCTTTTTTAAAGCATATTTGCATGCATATTTTGGCATTTTGTTAGTGCATATAATCCGATGTCTAATAATAATAATAATGTTTCATATACAACATGGACGATAGACAAAAATATGAAAACCACGGGAATTGCGTTGTTAAACTACTACCTTTACCTGACTACCAAAAAATAAGAGGATTTGCTTTGTTTGACATGTATGTTTCTTTGTTTGTGTCTTTCTACAGCCGGAAAGATTGAAACGAATTTGACCAAATTTTAACTGATTGATACCTTTTTGATACACGAGTAACATATAGACTATAATAAAATACTAGAGCAGTAGCAACCAAAGAAAAAAAGGCGTAGCCCAAATCCGGCGCAGTAAAGATCGGATGCCTTCTTTGGTTGCTACTGCTCTACGCTACTATGAAGCGCATGAATGGATTATTGAAATTGATATTTTTACTTGTTTGCTTTTTCGTAGTTGAATTGTTATTTATTAAATTATATTTTGCTCTACAAGAACATTACTTATACATTACTAGGTTACTTTATAACAATTAGGGCAGCAAATAATTAAATATTAAAAAGTTAGCCTTCTTCTACACCCTGTATAATAAAGGACACCGTGTTATCATAATAGATTAATATCTATGCATTCATACATATTCTTGCATGAAAATTAAAGTGAACACAATAAATGTGCGTGCTTTGCAAGAATTTCAATTCATAAATTGATTCAACAAGCAATTTATGATTGTAAACTAATTCGTTTAGCCATATTATGAAACGCTAAAAAACATTATTGTTAGCGCTCCGTTGCTTCTTAGTTGATCTGGAGTAACTAATCTGTAATTAACTATATTATATCGTTTCTGAAACCGGTCATTAGTCATTTTCTACACTGGAGCATTATAATCGAAACCATGCAAAGAAATGTCGATAGCAATATCAGAAAAATAAATTACAAAAATGTATAAATGAACAAATTAATGAATTAACAATCATGCAAATAAATTGTTTCAAAAATCTATATTCTCAGGGCAGCTGACCTAGCTATTCTTTTTTCAACAATTTCAAGATTCTATTGCAAAATTTCATCAATCCAAATTAACATATTTTCAAATCGCATGTTGAAAATGCTCACGAATTCAAGTGATTGATTAACGATTATTTGATTTACTGATCGTTAAAAGATTAATATTTCTTTAGTTCTGACAGTTATAATTGTACAAATGTCGTCAAGTTCATGTTGAAAAATCATTTATTAACTTTGGTTGCAAAATTACTTTACATACTATATTACATGCTTGTTAAATGTTAATAATTAAAAACTAAAAATTACAACAAATACATATTAGGTGCATACAGGTTCTCACGATACACAGGTACTAGATTTTGTTATTTAAATTACTAAATAATAAATTAAAATACTGGTATAGTAATTGTTTTTAATTAAGTAATTTTTGTTTAAGATTATTATTAGTGGCATATTTTAGTTTTGCAATTAAACGTAATACCAACTTATAATAACTGTTTCCGCCAATATAGTAAGTCAAAACTACTGTGATAATTACTATTTTGTTCATAAGTAATTAAAATTTAAATTATATGTTACGAAATAAAAAAATTAAGAATTTTTTTGTTATATTACGACATAGCTTTTTTTGAATATTTAGATTTACCGACATAATAAATTAAGATTTTTCTATATATAACAATATTCACCGTATAGAAATAAAAAATTTACATAAGAAAAATTTGGTAAAATTGATTTAAATAATTAATTCCATTCAAAATATTATTATTTTTGTTCCTCGTTTCGGAAAAATTAACTATGTAGTATCCAGTTTTAATGCTACCTGTCACAGATTTTAAGGTAAAGGGGAAAAAGCCCTAACTGATTATGCCTAAACAATCATCAACAGACGCCAAAAATTATGAAAAACGCGGAGACGGATTTGTATACTGATTTAATTTTTAGTAAGTTCGCAAACGGTCAAACTCGTCTCTGCGTTCCCAAAATTCCCCTTTTTAAATGGGTGTGCACAAATTAATAAAAATATGTCATATAGTGAAACTTCAATGTAAAAAATTGGGGAAGATTTGGATAGTGGTTGTTTTCGATGGGAGGCCACATGCTCTTGTGCCCTTTAAGGAATAATAATAATCTTTATTTAATCAGAAATAAAATCATAAAATACAAGATTTTCATTAAAAGAGTCTCCACCCTTTGCAGCTTATGGATGCCCTTGTAAAGCAGAAAAAGCCTTTCATAATCTTAGTTCTTCCTGACTAACTGATAGAATTTAAATTTGGTATATTTCATTAGTTCAGAAATCTTTTTTTAAACCGTATTAGGTATTCAGTCCCACCATAACACTAAATTATTTTCTCTGAAAATAAATGCCAATTTCAGCGCTTTTAACACCTTAATAAAATAAGGAACTATAATATCAAGGACCTTCGAAGGAGATTGTATAGTATTAATCTGCTGATGTTGAAGAAAAAACAACACGATTTTTTTTAAGGAATCCACCACACCACACTATGATGAATGACCCACCCTATATTAACTTTTTCAAAATGCAGTTATAATAAATTCTTAAAATAATTTAATTTGTACTATATTTTATTATGTTAAATTGGTTCCATGAAATTATTGTTGTATTGTTTAACACGGAGCGGAGAGCTGAAAAGTCCTTTATTCCTGCATTGTCTATAGTGTAATTTTTAAATTTAATTTCATGCAAAATAAAATCATTTAACATTTCACACAATGATGCTTTTCAGAGTAGTATATTTAATTTTGATGAATGAAACCGTTAAATAACTATTTAGTTTAATGGCGATGAAAAATTTGTAATTAATGTTTATGTTGTCTATGGTTAAACGTATTTTAATAATTGATTTTTTTACGATCCATTTATTTATTACTCAAAGAGCTAATGACCCCTTAGCAGTTAATTTGCAAATTCTGATAATACTACCAGAGTTTATACAAAAAAATAATAAATTTTTCACTGTAAATTTTAATATCAATATAATTTATTACGACAGGTGTTTAGAAGAAATGGTGATTACTATTTGTGGTAAAATTTAAATTCGGTTCACGGCATGTAATCACAAAAATTTTATTTTAAAAGCAGACATGACATCATAATGTTGTAGTTATAACAATATTTTATTTAGCATTTTAAAATGTAGAGGCTATAGATATTATTAATCCTGCATAAAATAAGTTGTGACGAGTTTCTAATTTAAACCACATCACATGGATAAGTAATAAAAATATGACAAGATAATTACAAACTTTTATGGTCGATTAAAATAATAAAATAGATTGTAACTGTGCATTGGACCAAATTATTTTATATTTGGTTAATTCTCCGTCTGGACATAACCGAAGAGTAAGGAGCAACATATTCTGCAACACTTTAGTTACGATCAGTTGTAATCAATTATTATGCATGTAATTACGTATTAGTAGTTTCAAATCGACTATATGGAATATTAAAGCTTGAATTCTTTAATTCAAGCTTACAATTCCGTTTACCGAGTTAAACAATGAT
Source organism: Rhagonycha lutea (assembly GCA_958510855.1). NCBI lineage: Eukaryota > Metazoa > Arthropoda > Insecta > Coleoptera > Cantharidae > Rhagonycha > Rhagonycha lutea. Next base: position 10,154,037 of record OY294040.1, on the reverse strand, counting down.
GAGGTGCATTTTGCAGTAAATTAAAATTATATTATACGAACTTAAGACGATGAAGGATAAATGAGCTTTTAATAAGCGATTGCTCTTAAGCCAATTTTTATTTTATTTGCGAATTTTACATAGTTATAATAGATTTCTGATTACACGCCGTATATTCGCATTATCCTGCGCCGGCATTGAAGAAAAGGTGTAACATAGCAATTTAAAGTGAATTTTACAAACAAGTTTCTGATAATATTAAAAGTTTAAAAATATAATTCACTTACTCTACATTATCAGTTAATTACTTTGTAATTTTATTAACTTGAAAAAACAATTACCTACCTCATAAGTCATTTAAAATCAATTAAAAATTAATGTTAATTAATTTCATAAATCGCTCACTCTAGAGTAAAATATAGAATTAAACTTAATTAAACGTAATTTTCATGCATTAAAATTGAAATTATAGTTTACTTACTAATGATTAATTTCTAATAATATTTATTGAAAACTCGAACCCATTTTTGGAAAAGCATATAAAGTAGATTTAATAAAATCTTCATTGCTGTGATGAAATTGTTCATTCTAATAAAGTTCAATAGGAGTATGTGTTGAATTTTCCTACCTGTATAAACAAATTTATCAAGTCGTTAAATTGTCACCCTCGATGGTGTTGCAGAATAGGAAGTGTGAAATGATGATGGTAAAACAAGTTTTTCAAAAACAAGAAAATACTGTGAGCATATGGTTATACCATTGATTATGATAAGAAAAATCATATTATGCATATCGTGGAGTTATTAGAAGTATTTTGGATGGGCTAGCTAGTTGGAACAAGTCCCAAAGTCGAATTTTTGTGTGAAATTACTGCAAACTGAGCAAGGTAAAAGGTAGTTTCTCCAAAAGGCTTTTACTATTTTTATCAAGAAGAATGTAATGGGAAATTTCCTGCAGTTTTCTTTTGAAAAATGGTTGTAGTGAAAAGAATTCGCTGCTTCCATCAAGAAGAATTCGATGAGAAATTCCTAGTATAGTCTGTAGTGTATTTATAACGTATTCCTAGTTTTCCCCAAAAGGAAACGGTGCCGGCGGTCTGCGTTAAATCAAAGTCAGCAGATTTGAAAATCAACCAACTTCGCTTTTTTTAACGCAGGGTCCATAATCATTCAGCTAAACTTGTGCAATAGCGGTATTGAAAGGGTCGCGAATTGATGACAATTATAAATCAAACACACAAGAATCGATAACAATTTAATCACATAAAAATTACTCTGAAGTGATGCTGGAGTAATTCGCGTTTCAAATGGCTTCAAAATGACGGAATCAATTCCACTCTAGATTACTTGTTACAAAATGTTACATAAAGTTATCACAACTATTAGAAAATTGTATACATAAAAGTATTATCCAGTTTCAAAAACCTTCCATTACGGTGGTATATGCAAAAAAAATGTGCGATAATAAAAAATACAATGCATTGTAGCAATTTTAGAAATGCTATTGTTTTTGTTTGGCGTTTATCCTTAATAAATTTTTATATTAAAACGCATGAGAAATTCATTTTCATTTTACCATCTTAGGCTAACAAGGAGAGATCGCCTACTCGTCATCACCGATTTCGTCCAAATTCACACTATATGTAGGGCTTGACTAGAAATGAAAATGATCCAAGTGGAATTACCAGATGGCCAAGGGTTTTTTAGAAAATAAAATTTTTGTCAGGTAAAAATACCATAAGTTTACATACATAAGATTTCTAATACGAATTTTTTCTGTCAGATTATCTATTATTATGAATTTTATGTAGATATAGTATTACTAACTGTAACTTTATAAGAAATAAAGTCTGTATTATTATTATAATGACGTCCTATGGCTTTTATAAAAATTTACGTAAGTACAATACATTTGTGCATTATTCGGTTTATTTGAGGTAGTATATTCAGTAGGTAAAATATTTAACTATTGTAAAAATTGAAAAAAAGTCAAAGAAAAACAAAGTTTCCTAACAGTTGAACTTTGTATTAAAAATTGTAATCAAAAAAGTTTCTTCGCGGCGGACTCCAATCACCGACTCTCGTATTAGAAATCTTATGTATGTAAACTTATGGTATTTTTACCCGACAAAAATGTTATTTTCTAAAAAACCCTTGGCCATCTGGTAATTCCACTTGGGCCACTTTCATTTCTAGTCAAGCCCTACATATAGTGTGAATTTGGACGAAATCGGTGATGACGAGTAGGCGATTTCTCCTTGTAAGTAAAAATATAATTAGCTTGAAATCTACTTATCATAGCCTACCGCAAGTGCTCTAATTTCAAATTTATCAAAGTTCATTTTTCTGTGAATTGTATAAAAAATTGAGAATCATTTTTCGTTAGTGTGTAATGGTTTAATTTTAACGCCACAAACTGTCTGTTTATGAAGTATTCATTTATGTGGTTAAGCATTATATTTAATTTCCATTATGAGCGGAGGTTGACTATGATAATTTTTAGCTTTTATTGTCACGTCAATTTCCGTGTTCGTCGATTTTAGTATTCAACTTATAATTAATTATGGTTTTCTGTGCGATGTACAGATGTATGATAGCCAATTGCTCATTTGGGAAATTTTGTCCACCACATAATTTAACTAAATTTTATTAAATCTATATCAGCAGTTTGGTTATCTTATTTCATATGTGTTGACCTTGACATCTGCGTCAAACCGGCTATAATGGCCATATTTACTGTCTGTTTGAAAATTTATTTTGAGTTCATCATTCCCATATGGAATTAATGGAGAGGACAGAACTGATCAACGTTTTCTTCATTGCATGTTTACGCATTTATTAAGAAGTTATGAGATAAGTATTTCACTGTGGTCGTCTCACTTGACGATTTCTCTATATCTTTTTATTGAAAAACCGTATTACCTCCAGTCTAACATCGGGGGATTCTTCTGGCTTGAACCTACACCACTATTCCATCTACTGTAATGATGGAGACAGCAACAGCCGGAAAACCATCAATTATTACTCTCGTAGTAGTGCATTTAGGAGATTAGCTTTCCTCAATAATTTACATCGACATTTAGATGCTACCGTTCGCAGTTGAATTGAGTTTTACTTAATTATGTGCAGTTTTTGTTATTTTTAGCTTTACACCTGAAACTCAGTTTGAATGACGAATCATTAATATTTCAGAGATTCTAAAAGTAGTAGTAGTGGAAATTACCTTTCCACTACTAGCGGTGTTCACAATGAAGTGGGGTCTTGGCTTGCCTTGGTAGAAAGCTTTTCTTATATAATATATATTGGGCTTAATCATGTATACATTACAATTAATATAATACATTAATTATACAACATTTAGCTGTTTTCCCAGTCCTAATCTCCATACCTCTCGGTCGTATACCATCTCTTCCTGCAGTCCTCTATTCTGCATTGCTTTTCGCATTCCTTCATTCCACGACTTTCGGGGACGTCCTCTTTTATTTTTTCCTGGTGGTTTCCATAGAAATACTTTCTTTGGCCATCTTTTATCCTCCATGCGTAACAGATGTCCAAACCATTTAAGTCCTCTTATTTCTATCCTATGTATTACATCCTCTCGTTGTGTCATTATGTTTCTTATACGTTCATTTCTTATTCTTTGTGTTCTTGATATCCGGGCACTTCGTCGCAGGTAATCCATCTCCACCGCTCTAAATCTACGCTTATCATGTTCCTTCATTGCCCATACTTCACTTCCGTATGTTAGAACGGACTCGACCATAGTTCTACCAATTCTTTTTTTATTCTTCTTAGAGATATTCTTGTCCCACCAAATGGAGTTTAGGGATCCCAGTACTTTTCGTGCTTTCGCTAACCTTTCGTCCATTTCCCTTTTACCTATACCGTTTCCATCCACCATCGCCCCCAAATATTTAAATTCATCCACCTGTCTGACCCGAGTCCCATCAGCCATCAAGACCTCAAACCTAGCATCCGAGCCTATTACAAGATATTCTGTTTTTTCCAGGCTGACCTCCAATCCCCACTTTCTATACTCTGTATACAACCTTTTTAGCATGTATTCCATGTCATATGAGTCCTGTGCCAGAACTGCTTGATCGTCTGCAAAACTTAGGGTGTGTATATTGGTGTTATTTATTGGTATCCCCATTCCTTTAAATGTTTGTTTCCATCTTCTAAGCGCTATTTCTAGATATGCATTAAATAGCAATGGGGAAAGGCTGCAGCCCTGCCTTAGACCCTTGGTTACATATATTGGTTTTGATAGATAATTTCCCATTTTAACGTAGGCTATACTATCTTTGTAAAGTTCGTGAATCATTTTTATCGTATGGGTTGTTGCACCAATTGCTTCCAAGGCCACCCACAATTTACTTCTCGGTATACTGTCATATCGTCGTTGCGCCTTCAAAACCCGACATGTGCATTTTAGTAAATTGTTCAGGAGAAGGTTTAAACTGATTTATTTACACATTTATTTACACACATAGCGCTTTGTGATTTACCTTCATTAAACAACTATTTTACAGAAAAATGCATTATTTGCTTTCCGGCTTGAAACCCTTAATCGAAATCTGTACTTAACGCATTTTGCTCAAAATGTGCACATGTCGGGTTTTGAAGGCGCAACGACGATATGCTTTTTCAAGGTCTATAAACGTGGTATGCAACTCATCGTCTCTACTTATCTATTTTTCCACTAGTTGTTGTATAATGAACAAATTATCAACGCAGGAGCGACCCGGCATGAATCCACTTTGATCTTCTGCGATATAGTTACCAATTTCCGATCTGAGTCTCTTTTGTAAAATTTTTCCCCATAATCTGCTAAAAGTACTTGTCACACTTAGGCCCCTGTAGTTGTTAGGATCCTTTCTATTTCCTTTCTTGTACAGTGATGAAATATAACTCACTTTCCATTCTGCAGGTGTTTTTTGTTGAATTATGCATGCATTCATCATGTCTAGAATTCTTTGCAGTAGTGCATTTCCGCCGTATTTTATTAGTTCCGCATGAATGTCTCCAGGTCCAGGGGATCTTCCATTTTTTAGCTCTTTTACACATTGACTCAGTTCATCTATAGTTATGAGCCTTGGTTCTGCCGAGCTTATAGTGTTTTCGATGTCGACCTCGTTTTCCATAAATTCTACCCTGTCCTCAACCAACAGTGATTCATAGTGTACTTTCCATTCATTGAGATTAATTAGAAAGAAAGCTTTTCTTTCGGTAGATAAAATAGTAAATTTGGTAGATCTACCGAAGCTAGGCAAGACCACACTTCATTGTGAACGCCGCTTTAGTTAAAGGGCAATTACTGTACTAATTTTTATTTGATTGATATCTCTTGCGAATATATTGTATCCAAAAGTCAGCTAATGAGGTCGGATGATGATTTTTGTTGTAAATTTTAATTTGTCAGTTGTATGGCGGGATTACAGAGCAATTTTGGGATAAAAAGTGATACCTTATTACTTTCAATACATTTCATTTACACATTTTGTTTGATTGTTAATGTTTTGTGTACTGGTGATGTTTGTACGAGCATAAGTGATTTATCTGCAAGAACAAGAAAATTTGAAATTCGTATAAATAGCGCCAATAAATCGGAAACTCACAATTGTTGCTAATTTTGTTAATAATGTTGGTACGTTGATTTTTGTACGAAGCGAGGAACGCGTAAGCCGTTTTAAAGAAGAGTCTTGTCGACCTCCACAGAGTGCAGTTCGAATTTTGCAAAATTTTCCGACAAGTTTAGTTTTTGAGGCTTTTGGTGTCCCAAAAGCGTATCTACGAGCTGTAGAAAGTGTACGCGAATATTTTATTATTATTAAAAAAAAAAAAATCGTCAATTTTTACAAATAATTAGTGGCAGCGAGCGATTTATCAACCATATTGGTAAAATTTGAGTTCTATGTGCTAAGGTACCTGAAATAATTACGAAAACATTTTTTTGATGATTTGTGTAAATCACAAATTAAAACTACGTTACATTTGAAAGCGGATGATTGATGAAGTTGGAAATTCGTTCTGTCTAACACCTGTGGATTATATAACACAGCACTGAAAATTTTCCGTTCGATATTTCGTTCAATTTTATTATAAAAACACAAGAAACTGGTGAACAAGTGGAACATCTGCAGACAGGAAGCTTGTCATTGAAGAAACCATCTTGGGTCATGCGCATGCATCAGAAGCTCCAATTGCCATATGAATACCGGGTGTAACCAAATAAATGTACTATGTAAGTTTGAGAACTATTTTTATTATAACAAAATTAGTAAAATTTTCATAATTGTTACACAAATTAACATCATACCAGAATCAAGTAAACGTATAGCTGTTAATTGAAAAGTAAAAAAAGAAAAAGTAAAGTTGTACACTTTACATCACATTATCCATCACTTGACGTTTGTGTCAACAACATCCGAAATTGCTCATTTTTTTTTCATTTTTTTGATTTTATTCAAGCAAATAAATTATTTTACGATTTATCCGACTCTTTGATTGGCTTTATAAAATCCATTAACTGTAGATCTGTGGTCTGGGTAGAAGCGAAACGGCTTAAAGTTATCTGGGTACTATATTGTTCGAGTGGTACATATCGGGTGAGATCCTGTTGCCGACAAATTAATGGGACAGGGTTGAGCTTTTGCATCACGACAATATATTTGTAGTCAACATTTTACCAAGTTTCATGTCTGCGTTGGGCAGCGCAAATGAGTTTCTTTTTTATGAGTTGTCTTCAGATGGCAACTTGATTTGCATTTTTTATTTTATTTTCAATTGTCCCAGGGTATCTTGGATTATTTTACTTGCTGTATTGTGTTCTGTGTGTATTTTATTGTATTTCATGCTGAATTTTTGAAATCAAAAAATGTCAACCCATCTTTATCTTGGCTGCTACATATTAAATAAAACCAACTCTATTACTTCGGTGTTTTATTTAAAAAACTAGGGCCAGGACATTTTTTCTTATTTGCCAAACGTTCACCTGAGTCACAACATAAAGAACTCACGAACCGTATACGTGCAACCCAAGCTCTTGTGCTGGACAGGGGTGTAATCCCTTGGTAAATCAGCGGGGCAAGTGATACAAATTGGTACAATTTGTGTTTTTTCAAAAAGGCATGATAATAATATAATTAGTTAACATGGGAACCACTCAGCATCGGATATTCAACTTTTCAAAAAATGTATTACCATAGGGCATCATCTGTTTGCAACATGCACACTCGCACCTCTAAAAGACATTTCTCAAGTTTTACCGATCCATCCCTATACATTGATTAAACAAACCAAAAAAACATAGCCGTGGATTTCAAAATCGATCGAAAATCGATTTCTATACCTACTATGAAATTTTGCTTTGGATAAAAATCGATGTTTCAAAAAATTATTCATCTTTGAGAATTTACCTCCGATAAATCCGATGTTATGAAGATTATTAAAAATTTGAAACTTCTACCCACAATCGAACGTTTAATGCTTAGACCATAATTATAATTGAGCTCGAATAACATTCACGTGCAAACAATTCGATTGCAATGGCAATTAATAGATATAATTATTGTACGAGATGCGTCCACAAACTTTGTAAAATGTAAGTTAAGAATTTTACAAAAATTCGTTACAAGTGGAATATTGAAATCTAAAGAGATTTTCCTCGTCTGAAGATACCCAAACATTTCATATTGTTTTTTAATTATTTATTGATAAAAATGCATAAGTAAATAAACAATTTTTAGAAAATCAGGTGAAGAAAATTGCAGTGAAAAGTTTTTTCAATATTTAACAACCTCTTTTCCAGTGGTAGGAATGTTTCATACTTATTTCCTTTTAAAAATATAAGGATCGCTTACACGTTGGAAACTAAAAACCCATAAATATCAATGATTCCTAGTTACAACAGATACAGTTTATTAGTTTCCATTTCTAAAATGATTATAAAATAATTTGTGACCCTTAGATCAGGAGAATAATATAATATTATGTATTGTTTTGCAAAATTTTGCAAAATTTGCAAAAATCTTCATGTTCTACAGTTGATAAATATGTAATGGTTCTACAAAAAAATTAAGTTTTTTGACTCATCTTTACTCTCCTTTACCTTATCTGTTTTTATAATCTACTTTTAACCAATTAACCAATCTTGCTTAGACATTAAATTGAAATATTACTTACCTTTCAATCAATAGTTAATTTTTTAAATGTGAGACTGTGCAAAGTGTTCATTTCTAGTTATACTCTTCTATTGCACCGCTCCTGTATACACTCGAATTTTAAATTATTGTAGTTGTTATTAGAGACATCGCGAACGAAATAATGAGAGACGCTTCCATCGAGAGTTTTATCATGCAAACTGCTTGAAAATTGCTCAATTTCGGTTTCGATTGTCGTTAATTTAAAATTGTGGGGAATCGTAAGGTTCACAGTGGCATAATCGACGTTTCCAATTTATTCGTCTTTGTAATAAACTTAAGCTTGTAGTTTGCAAGTATAGCAAATCAATTTAAATCAATTCAATAGCTTGATTTTGTAGTATAGGGTGTTTTTTTAGCTGCATGAGAACTTCAAAATGAAATAAAACATTAAAACCCTGACGGAATGTTTTGGTTATAATTTTTTTATGAAAGTACAGTTAAAGGCATTTATGATTTGAATATGACTTCCGGCATGTGACCATCACCACGACTAATGGTTACGAAGCGCATCCGTTCAGTCCAATTTTTGACCACTTTTTCCAATATTTCTGGCTTTATTTCATAAATGGCTTGCTGAATATTAGCCTCCAATGCTTCTAAGAGTTGTTGGTTTGTTAGCATAAACCATGGATTTAACATACCCCCACAGAAAATAATCTGGAGGTGTCAAATCACACGATCTTGGAGGCCAATTGATAGGACCACGTTTTGAAATAATGTTGTCACCAAATTGTCCTTTCAATAAATTTATGGTTTCGTTCGCTTTGTGGCACGTAGCACCATCCTGTTGGAACCATAAGTTGTCAATGTTTAGCTCTTGAAGTTTTGGAAACAAAAATGTATTGAGCATGTGTCGATATCTCACACCATTCACCGTAACGGTAGCTCCTTCCTCATTTCGAAAGACATATGGACCAATGATGCCGTTGGCGTGTATTCCACACCAAACAGTCAATTTTAATGGATGCAATGGAGTCTCAAGATAATGTCCCGGATTGGTCTCACTCCATATACGGCAATTTTGTTTGTTCACATACCCATTTAACCAGAAATGTGCCTCGTCACTGAACAAAATTTTACGGTAAAAAAATGGATCCACTTCCAATTGGTTGTGAGCCCAATTTGGTAGCGTTGTTCAATGGTCAATCTATGCATTATCAAATGCCAAACCTTGCTAAACAAAAATGTCAAAAAACTGTTTCCATAGCAATCTTGGTTCAATTGTTATCCCTATTGAAAGTTCTCATGCAGCTAAAAAAACACCCTATATAACAGTAATTATAACACTCTCTCCCCTTGAAATTAAATATTTAAAACATCCTTTTGCTCCTGCATACACTGCAAGCGGCACTTATCTACATTTTTACTTTCCTTTATTGTTATATTACTCATAGTTAAATTATTATTTCGTAATTATTTCGTTAATAATGTTTATTATTATAATTTCGTAATTATCATCAGCTAATCGCAATTACTAGTTCAAATACTTTTTTTATGCTTTAACTAAATTTTAATGAAACTTTTATATGCTGCTGAAAACTGAATGCCAATGGCAATCTATCAATAGACAAGTCATTTAGTATTTTAATTACAATAATCGATTAATTAAACTAATAATGTTTATACCTATTCATTGATTTTCCTCTAATATTTAAAAATTTATTTGGTAGTTACAACCCATTAAATTGTAAAATATATATTAAAAAGTAATAAAAACTATAATTTTAATTGAATTACGATCTAACACACTTTTCGATGTTACCATGTTAAAATAGCTCGTAGGCTTCTCACACAGGTGGAAACAGGTTTGTAATTAATTTTATTAAAAAATACAGTATTTTATTAATATCTTTAAGATAATAATTAATATTAAACATCAGAATTGTAAGTACTACAAATAACATTTTGATATTTATGCGATTGTACTGCAACATAAAAGTGTCATTGTAAAACAACTATTTAACTAATTAACATTTTAATAGTCGAAAATACCACCAATTGAAAAAGCATCACTTTCATAATATCAGACTCAAATAAAAAAAAATAGGTCACAGATACATCCAAGGAGAATACTATAAATCATGGATAGTATTATTATACACGGAAAAAAATTTTATTGTAAAAATCATCAAAAAGTATTGTATTAAATTAAGCCGTTTATATCAAAAATATAAAGGTATCAAATTTGTTAATTTTAAGTAAATTAGATGGTTAATTTATTACAATAGCTTCTAGAGCACGGACAGCATGAAACAATATGAAGGAATGAAAAGTGGCCAAAATAGCTATAAGCTTCTTTTGTTTTGGAAAGTAAAACTTTAGAACGGTTTACCGTTATTAAAGGCACGGCAAAAATAAAACTGCCTATTTATAAAAAATTAATTTTATACACACAATAATTAAAAAAATTAATTAGTGTGGCTTTATTAATCTATTACCAACAATATTAAATAATTATAGTTGAGATTGTTGGGTATTGTTAAAATATGTAATATATTACTTTTATCTGTCACTTGAGGTTATATAAAATTGTAGTCTATTGATTAATAGTAAATGTAGAGGCTTAACATCGCGTAAACAAAAATTCATGTAAATTTCGAAATTGTAAGTAGGTACAATGCATATGCAATGTAATAATATTGAATATTGCTAGAATGTGCGCTAATTATTTTTATTAATAAACTGGTTATAGGTGCCCTGAGACATATTTGTTATTGTTAATTGAGGCCACGCATATTTGCAAAGGCCGTTTAAATATTTCTCGTTGTCTTGAAAATTTATTGTTATTTAGATAAACGATATCTAAGCTTTAATTTATGTTACATTTTATGTTATGGAATTTAAATACAAATAAATAATACCTTTTACATGCATTTACGAAGTTTTTGTAATTATACATTATACAATAGCACTAAAAATAAATATATTTGCATAGATTATAAAGTTGTATGTAAATCATAATTTATTATATAGGTATCATTATAATAGTAGATATACTTATGTACATTAAAACAAAATTTTTTAAGTCAGCTTCTTGACATTTTCTGAAATTAAACTTTAACAGTTTATTATACTCTTTTCTGACTCGAAATATAATTGGTTAATTAATCTAACGACATTAAAAACTTGGTGAATTTATAAAATTTCGCGAAAACGGTTTACAATAAATTTTTTAATAATTAATTTTTACAGTTACTAATACTTAAATATAAAACCTGCTATGATTAATATACATTCTATTTCTATAATCTGCAAGACTTTTATAGCAAAATCGAGTTATTAGCTAATTTGAATTGAAAATAAAAGTCCTTTATGAAAAAAATGCTATATGTTCGTAAAAATAAATGTGATATTTCTATGCCACTATTTTTTCAGGTAATCGAAAAAATCCTGTTGAAGAAATTTCAACCCTGTTGGTAGAAGGTAAAAAGTTAGATTACTAGTTTTGATTTTCATAGAGCGTAAAAAAATTATTGTATTAGTAAAAATTTTTATCTGGTTCAAGTTGTGGAAAATCAGTTAAATGATAGATAATCAGCTCTTTGCAAAAAATTTGTCCACTAGTTACTAGCTTATTACTTGGCTTTAAAGTAATAACACAATTTAGTTCTAAATTGTCGAGATATCCAAATTGTTTTAAACCTATGCAATTAAAATAGTGTATGTAATAAAAATAATTGTTGTAATTGAAATCACACAATTGTATAATAATAATGTTCATGCAATTTGGATTTGGATACAATCTAGACCCAAATTGTACTACTTAAAGCGGGGTTTTTCATTATTCAAACAAAAGTAACAGCTTCATGTGGTTTCAATTATTGTTAATTATATTTAATTAGCAGGTCAATCAAACAAGAAATGTTCCGTTTCCTGTTGATTTTGACGTTTTACTAAAGTACGTATTTTTTGCATAATATGATCATCAGTTTTGGCCATCTCAGCAAAATAACATCTCTGTTTCGTTTTCTGTTGATCTTGATGAAAATAAGTTAATTTGTTTTTGAGTTATTTCGAAAAATAATTACGTTATTACCATTAGAATTCATTTTAATTATTTACGGAGATATCCTTTATACGGCACAGCTAAATTTGGTAGCGATCGGGATTCAAACCTTATTACCAGGGCTCGGAACTTTAGGTAATTGCATATTCGTTGGGAAAGCGCATATTGTAATTCTGGTTTGACAAAAATTCGTTTCATATTACGTACATTTGTAATATAAAAGTTTTTGTCGCATAATTTTGCATATTTTGTTAATTTTTGGACAAACTGGCATATTTTAAGTTTAAGAACATATAATTGCATATTTTGGCGATTTAAAGAGAAAAAAAATTCGTATCCCTAAGCCGTACAATTTTTTTTACTCCCTAGGCTGTAAAATGGTACTTTTCGTACCTCAAATGAGGCCGTAAACCACTCACTTTACGGCCGGAAGCAAAACGACGCCGACGGTCTGGGGTATCTAGACTAAACCATGATACAATAAAATATAATCGACGAAAATAGAATTGCATAGTATCATAATATCTTGAAACTTATTGTATCATGGGTGTAGACTTTGGTTAGTCGAGTTGTTACGGCTAAAAAAAATTATTCTGAATAATAAAAAAAGAATGCAATGTCCGTAGGATTTAGTTGCGAGTCCGTTCCGGTTTCCGCGGCCTAGTTAGTACTTGAAAACACAGGTGGCGGAAGAAGAAAAAAAGGCAACCGACGTAAGCGGCATGCGCAGAAAAAAATCGAGAACAACGATGAAAGCTAGTGGGTGCAGGAGAAAAAAAACCGAATTTTTCTGTGCAAACGATGATAATTGTATTCTGTGTAAGAAAATATTAAATTGATATTTGTATGATTATAAAATTTGTCTTTTACTGTCAACCAAACTGTTCCCACCCTGGTGATTCTATCATGATTCGCATTCGTTTAATTATTTTTTCATGGTAAGATTTGTAAAGTAACAGTGGCGCTTTTCAACGTGCGGGCAGTTAAAACAGTTCAATTGGCAGAAAAGAGAAATTTAATAATAAAATTTTGTGTTAAGTAATATTAAGGACAATTTTGTGTTTATCTGAAAAAATTATTTTATGTGTTTATTATTGTATAAATTACGATGGAGCCTAAATATTTGAATTCAAATGAATTAAAATTTGAGTTAGAGTGCCGGAAAATTCAACCGCGTATAACGGAGGTGTCGCGCCGCGTTCAGCTAGACATTGCATTACGAGATGGTTCGGTAAAACCAAATTTAGAAAAAGTAGATTGGGACATTTTTGAGCAAGAAGTTCGCGAATCAATAATAGAAATTGGAATAATTTTAGAACAAAATGCAGTGCAACTTAGCATAGAAAAGCGTGACATTTTAAAATCAAGGTTTATACATTTAGACAATCGATTAGAATTAAGTAAGGTGCACATAAAGGGGGAAGAGGAAAGTTTTGTGGTTGCTATGCTAGAAGCGGAAATAAAAATTATGGAAGGTGCGTTGATGGAAATAGGATGCGATGAGCCAAGGTTACCCATATCAGCGTTACGTAATCAGAACCAGACTACGGCGACTGTAGAAAATTTGTCGAGTACGAGTAATAAGAAAAATGCACAAATATTTAAATGGAATTTAACTTTCAGCGGACACAACAGCGATATTGGAATTTTGGAATTTTTGGACCGAGTAGAAGATTTAAAAGAAGCTCGTCAAGTTTCAGATAAGGAAATATTTTTGAGTTGCCATGACTTGTTTACGGGTAACGCGACTAAATGGTTAAGAAACATTAAAGGTAAAGTGAATAATTGGACTGAGTTAGTGCAGGCTTTGAAAAAGGAATTTTTACCGAGAGATTATGAATATTTACTGAGGAAAGAAATGCAGGATAAAATGCAAGGAGTGAGTGAAAATGTGATGGTATATATATTAGAAATGGAATCGTTATATAAACGCATTGATAGTAAGGTTTCGGATAAGGTTTTAATTGATCAAATTATTAGAAATTTGAACCCATTTTTTTCAAATCATATTGCATTGGAAGATTTTGATGATTTAGAAAAATTTAAGGAACATTGTAAGCGAGTTCAAGAACTTAAATGTAGAAATGAAGACTATCCACCGGAAACCAGTAAAGTACAACGTATCTATAAACCATACGTTGCAAATAAATCAAACCAAGTAGGCCCACAAAAAACTTTTGCCACCACAATGGAGTCGTCAAGAGTGAAGTCAGAAATTCGTTGTTGGAATTGTGAACAAATCGGACATTTAGCAAATGAGTGTACAAGGACTAGGAAACTTTTTTGTTACGGGTGTGGACGACATGATGTGATAAAAGCAAAGTGCGCAAATTGCTCCCCTAACCAAATAAATATAGTTAGTTCGGAAAACAAAGAAGAGGTTGTGGAAACCGAGGGTGTCCCCAATCTCAACAATTCTTTCAGCCCTCTCGAACAGCAAGTGCAGCAGCTAAATATTCATCGGCAAGGGGCACACCAAAATCAAAATTGGAGAAGAGGTCGTGGAAAAACCTTCCAACGATACTGAACAAAACAGTTAATAAAAAAGAGTGGAGTGCGTGGCTTCGGGTAATAAACAATTTTTACAAACAATCAGTGAATATTGATCCGGTAATGGCACAAAAACCTTTAGACAATCGTCCGCATTTAGAAATCGTGATAAACAATCAAACTACAACTGCTCTACTAGACACGGGCGCAATGTCGTCGATAATTGGAAAAAAATGTTTAGAATATTTAGGCTCCACACAAAAACAAAATATTAAATTGTCAAATGTTAAAGAAATTAAGGTAGCTAACGGAGCAAGTAGCAAAGTAAGAGGTGTTTTACCATTAGAAATAAGGCTTGGGGGTTTAGTTAAAACCATCGATTTTTTAATTGTTCCGGATCTTTCGTATGAAATTTTATTAGGTGCGGACTTTTGTAGAAAATTTGAATTGTCCTTGCATTTTAAAAATTTTTCGTGGCAAACGCCAAAGTCAAATAAGATAGCTGCTACTGAAGGAATTTTAGGTCAAACCACTTTAGACAAAAATCAACAAATGAAATTAGGTGAAATTATTAAAGAATTTCAAACATTGGCAACTAATGAGTTAGGATGCGCTAAGGGGGTAGAACACTACATTGATACAGGTAATGCGCAACCGGTAAAAACTAGGCAATATCCTTTAAGTCCTGCAATGCAAAGTAAGTTACATGCCGAAATTGATAAAATGTTAGCAGAAGGAGTAATTCAGGAATCTAAATCTCCATGGACCAGTCCTCTAATTTTAGTTAAGAAACGGAATGGAGAAACTCGTGTTTGTTATGATGCTAGATCTTTAAACGCGGTAACTGTCAAAGATGGGTATCCTCTTCAGCGGCCGGATACTATTTTAAATAGAGTGCGTAGCGCCAAATATCTGACAAGTATTGATTTACGGAAGGCTTTCTGGCAAATTCCGCTAGAGGAATCTTCGAAACAAAAAACTGCTTTTGTAGTCCAAGGTAAAGGTTTGTTTGAATTTAAGGTTATGCCCTTTGGACTTACTAATGCGCCAAAAACTTTGCAACGAATTATGGAAAGTACGTTAGGATCGGTATTACATAAAGGGGACGCATTTGTGTATTTAGACGATATCATTGTGGTATCTGATACTTTTGATCAGCATTTGGAAACTTTGAATTTGATATTTAACCGATTAAAAAATGCAGGTTTTAAGGTTAACATTGATAAATGCGAATTTTTTCGAAAATCTCTTTCATTTTTAGGATTTGTTGTTGACGAGTTAGGATTACGTACGGACCCCGAAAAAGTCAGCGCTATTAATAACTTCAAAACCCCGAAAACAACCACGGAAGTTAGGCGATTAATAGGATTAATAAGTTATTATCGAATATTTGTACCGGATTTGTCGACTATTTCGTCGCCCATTTCAAATTTAATTAAGAACAAAAAGAAAGGACAAAGCGTTCAGTGGAACTCAGAAGCCGAATTGGCATTTCAGAAAATTAAGGAATTAATTACGAATTCTCCAATCTTAATAAGCCCAAATTTTAACAAAAAATTTTATATTCAGACGGACGCTTCGCTGGTAGGTGTAGGGGGGGTAATATTTCAGGAAAAAGGCGGTTTAGAGCATCCGATTGCGTATTCGAGCAGGACCTTGACCACGGCAGAACAAAAATATTCAGCCACGGAAAGAGAGCTGATCGGTATTATGTTTAGCATTAATAAATTTAGAGGTTACATCGAAGGCACGGAGTTTGTCGTAATTACTGATTGTGCCGCGTTGCAATTTTTAAACACCATTAAAAATCCGTCGGGTAGGCTATCGAGGTGGGCTCTTTACTTGGCTCAATACGATTTTGAGGTCCGCCATCGACCAGGTAAACTTAACGTAGTACCAGATGTATTGTCGCGTAATATTGCTTCGCTAAATATTGAAAAATTGATTCCGGATGAGTGGTATACGGAAATGCTACATAAAATTGAACTGGAACCGGAAAATTATCCTAATTTCAAGATAGTTGAAGATCGATTATATAAGTTCGTTCCGTCTCTTTTACCTACTACTTCAAATATTCCGGAATGGAAACTAGTCGTTCCTACGGGAAATCGGGCTGAAATTTTAAATCAATGTCATGACGAACCAACTTCGGGTCATTTTGGAGCTGCAAAAACTATTGCAAGACTCACGGAATTATATTATTGGCCAAAATTAAAAAGAGATGTGCAGAAATATGTTGCGAATTGTAAGGTTTGTGCGGCATACAAAAATTCGACTCAAGCAAGACCAGGTTTGATGGGTCAATACAAAAAAATTTCCTTTCCTTTTCAGTTAATTTCCGTAGATTTATTAGGTCCGCTGCCGCGTTCAAAAAAAGGAAATCAGCATTTGTTAGTAGTTGCCGATTGGTTTACAAAATTCGTGTTAGTCCAACCTTTGGCAAAGGCCACTGCAGCGGCTGTAGTTAAATTTATGGAGAACCAGGTCTTTTTACTGTTTGGAGTACCTCAAATTATAATTTGCGACAATGGAGTACAGTTTGTTTCTAAAGAATTTAATAAGTTAGTTCGGGATTATAAGGTTCAGCATATTTGGAAGAATAGCGCGTATCACGCCCAGAATAATCCGGTGGAACGCGTAAACAAGGTTTTAGTTGCGGCAATTTCATCATACGTAAATAAATTAGAGCACAATAAATGGGACGAAAATATTCATAAAATAGCACAAGCTATCCGTACGGCGAAACATGAAGTCAGTGAATTTTCCCCGTCATATTTAATGTTCGGTCGTTATGTTCCGATAGATGGAAGTTTCTTTGGTCCTTTGCCCGATGACGATAAAATTCCTGAATTTGAGGAAAGAATTCGTTTAGACAAAGACCAACAAGAAATCCCCGAGTTGTATCAGAAAGTTAGAGAAAATTTGAAACGTTCATATGAAAAAAGTAAACAACACTATGACTTGCGGAAGAGACCCTTGTCTTTTCAGGTTAGTGATAAAGTTTGGAAAAAAAATTATGTGTTGTCTAATGCTAGTAAGAATTTTTCCGCTAAATTAGCACCAAAATATATTTTGTGTAAAATTATTAAGAAAAAAGGTCACTTATCGTATGAGTTACAAAATGAGGCAGGAAAAAATGTTGGTGTGTGGCACGTTAAGGATTTAAAGCCATACAGGGGAGACTAAAATCAAAATTAAATTAGTTTAGTTTGAAATTGTATTGGTCCGGGTGAGTTCGCATGGCTTTACGATTTGATGTAGCGTACGTACTTTTTCTTAGGAGCTGACGAGTTTCCCGTGATAGAAACTGTATTAGCACAGTTAGGAGTAAGGACATCGGATTGGCACGAGCCTGAATAATTTTAAGCTCAAGGTTTCGGACATTTTGGTCTCATTTTAATGAAATTTCAGTTTAAATTTATAAGGATTAAGTTTATTTCGTTAGTTAAGATTAAGTATTTCGTTGTGATTGCTCCGTTTGAGGTTGTGTAATTAATAAGATCAGTTTAGTTTTTTTGTCGACCTAGGCATTGTCAAAAAAAAACTGCGCTACCATAAATTCAGTTACGTGTTTGATTACGCTAAGTCGTTGCGTTTTGTCTACGCGCTCGATTACACCGTAAGCACCTTTGTCGTGCAATATATTTAGTGATCTTTGGGCAGGCCACCCAACTCTGAAAATTTGTCAAGAAGATAGATTCTTTAATTTGAAGAAATCTTGTAGTCTTCTACTAGTTTTAATTAATTTTAATTTTTTGTTAGGTCCAACTCTGAAAATTTGTCAAGAAGATAGATTCTTTAATTTGAAGAAATCTTGTAGTCTTCTACTAGTTTTAATTAATTTTAATTTTTTGTTAGGTCCAACTCTGAAAATTTGTCAAGAAGATAGATTCTTTCATTTGAAGAAATCTTGTAGTCTTCTACTAGTTTTAATTAATTTTAATTTTTTAGTTAGGTCCAACTTTGGAAATTCTATTCTGATAACAGGCGAATTAAATCTCTTGTGCTAGGTCCCCTGGCTTACTGACCCGGATGTTTGACAGGATAGCTCTTGAGAGGCATTACGCTCGGTTATTGGAAAAGGTTCCAAAATTTCTTTTGTATATATTAATTAAATTAATTGTAGTTACATCCTGGCTTGTAAATATGATTTGCCTACATGGTTCGGTATTCTTGTTTGGCCGAAACATTCTAGAATAAACAAGTGGCGCTCAACATTTAAAACCCCACAGAAAAACTCGGTTTAACAAATTTAGTTAAACATTAGTTAAGTAAGTTAGTTGTTTAGTAAGTTATGTCGTTCGTAATTTAAGATGTAAATCAGGATATACGCATTTTTTTGTTTTTTATCGGACTATTTAGAGGGTGTTACGGCTAAAAAAAATTATTCTGAATAATAAAAAAAGAATGCAATGTCCGTAGGATTTAGTTGCGAGTCCGTTCCGGTTTCCGCGGCCTAGTTAGTACTTGAAAACACAGGTGGCGGAAGAAGAAAAAAAGGCAACCGACGTAAGCGGCATGCGCAGAAAAAAATCGAGAACAACGATGAAAGCTAGTGGGTGCAGGAGAAAAAAAACCGAATTTTTCTGTGCAAACGATGATAATTGTATTCTGTGTAAGAAAATATTAAATTGATATTTGTATGATTATAAAATTTGTCTTTTACTGTCAACCAAACTGTTCCCACCCTGGTGATTCTATCATGATTCGCATTCGTTTAATTATTTTTTCATGGTAAGATTTGTAAAGTAACAGAGTCTATCACTTGTAGTCCGCTCGTGCTCTATTAAAAATTTATATAAACCTAAACGAAAATGCCTAAAGTTAAGCAGTCATTGTCTTGTCGTCTTAAATCTGTAATTTCGGAATTTGGTGAAAATGTGTTTTTGGTCAATGACAAAATTTTATTTTGCAACCTATGCAAATTAAATATTTTTCCATGTTCTAGTTTCAAATATTTATTTTTATTTATTTTGTTTTAATAAATAATGTTAGCAGCTACAACTTTTTTCATTTGTTATTTTAAGATCAAACAAAAAATTGCATATTTTTTTGTTCTTTTTTGTATTATCCTAATTTTTACTGCATATTATACCGCATATTTTTCTGTTTTTTAACGCATACGTATGCACATATTTCATTGTTTTTTAGCGCATGAAGTTCCGAGCCCTGCTTATTACCTTTGATCTATAGCTCCACTCCTTACCACTACACCGAACTACCTGTATTATAAGGAAGAGTCTAATATTTCAATTTAGAGATAAACGATTTTATAGCTTAAACTTGCAAGCAGGAAAAAGTTATAAATAAATTGACAGCAACTAGGAATCGAACCTGTAATCCTACATTCAAAAGTCAATATATCTCATTTTCTTGAAGATTATATTTCATAGCTGTTATCTATAATCAATTGCAATTTTAATATTAAAAATCAGAAACATAAAAGGTGGTAAAAAAATTGGTCTATTACCGTCGAAATTCAACGGAAGAATTATCTCACATAATACAGCAATATTAATTGGCCAAGGACAAATTTATCAAGCAAGGAATTGGTTTAAAATACG
Source organism: Rhagonycha lutea (assembly GCA_958510855.1). Taxonomy (NCBI): domain Eukaryota; kingdom Metazoa; phylum Arthropoda; class Insecta; order Coleoptera; family Cantharidae; genus Rhagonycha; species Rhagonycha lutea. The sequence continues at coordinate 10,133,795 of OY294040.1, read as the reverse complement.
AACAAAAAATTAAATTTAAGTTTGTAAAAAGTTTACTCCAGCATTATCTCAAGCTTTATTTTCTGTTCAATTTGTTCAATTCCTAACAACAATCAAAGAAAGCACAAACGACAATATAATATTCATCCAAATCTCGACAAAAGATGCCAAAGATTTTCTTTTTTATAACAATTGTTTGTGCTGGAAGAAAAAAAAAGAAAAAAGGAAGAAATACCGCAATGCGTCTTTTCATATGTGTGGTGGTTGCACTTTCTCCTTCCAATAATGTCAGACGTTGATTTATTACATATCACCGAACCGGAATTGCAAGTAAGTATTATTATAATAAATTATAATAGAGGAAAGTGACCAAATATGGAATACCATTTTGTTTTTGTGGCATAAAAAAAAACTATCATGAATTAAATGCAAATTTAATTATAAACACAGTCAGTCATACATTTTGGCTTATCTTAGTCATAGTCTTGTGTTTGAATATTAATCAACAAATTTTTTTTATTTAAAACTCTAAATTAACATAATAGTAGCTATTTATGGAATAGACCCCCAAATATGGAATAGGGAAATAAGAACCAAGTTTCTTTTACAAAAATTAACAAAAACAGTAACGTCTTTTTATAACGGATCTTGAGACTTTGGTCAAAAATAAAAGTAACTTATTCCGTTAAAATTAACTTATTCTACTGCAAAAATCACACACCACCCACACTATCGTCACCAACAGGCGCCCATTCCTTACATAAGATTTCCATATAATTTTCCCTATTCCATATTTGGAACTAAGCTCACTTAAGAATAATGTTTTTTTATTGAAAGCCAGGTTATATTTTCTTGAAAAGTAACATCCGTAATGTTATCAGTCATCCTTCTGCATGCTTATAAATGTAGAGTAATTAACAAATTACTAATACTTACGTTATAGATCAAAATTTGCATCACTAACAATAAAGTTTCGCAAGTGCGTACAAAGAATAATGTCCCGCCATGTGGTTATTAATGGTAATAGAGCGTTGTAAAGTTTGGGGTGGTCAACTACTCTTACTAGGTTGTCATTTATCCTAGTAATGGCTAAATAGAGGCAGTGGTTTCGAAAATTTAATGGTATTCCACATTAGGCGCCTATTCCATATTTGGTCACTTTCCTCTACGTATTTCGAATTATCAAATATTTTGCGAATTACAAATCGCATTTAGTTGTTTGAATTTAATTTAGATGTGTGTAAAAATATACTAGGTGTTTTTTGGGCAACATTTTTCTCAGCAACAATAAGCTATACTTAGCTCTAGTAGCATCTTTTAACCCCAAGGTTGATATTTTGGGGGAATTCGGCAATTATCTTCTTTGTTATAATTTCAATAAAATTATAACAATGTCGTCTGCGTATGGCAAAACTTGAGTTTCTCAATATTTGCATATTCTACGTTCTAAATTATGTGCTTGATTCAATAATCAAGGGCTTTTCCATTCCTGTCGGAATATTGCCACTTCTATTGAAGTCTTTACAATCAATTTCATGAGGTGGATTAATCCTCTTTTGCTACTCTACTCTTTTTACTACAACTTTTCACCACAGCGTGTGGATGTCCACTGGAAGGCCGGGCTAAGAAATTCTGCGAAGTCCGCGACTTGAACTTAGAATTTCCGCTCCGTAACTCAACCAGCGATCACATCACTCCACACCGTGGTCGATTATCAAGTTCAAATTAAGTGCCGATTAATTTGAAAAGTTGGTAAAATTGTATACGTTTTTAACCAGAAGTAACGGAAAATATTAAAATTTTTTGTTTTCCGCGAGTGGCAGAAACATCCACGAGATAGAGAGAACTGGGGTGCTTACAGACGTGGAGCGAAGCGTTGATTTTTGAGTATCCTGTTGGACAATTTAACTGAGCTTTTGTTGACATATTATTCTGGATAATATCTGCGAAAGTTCAAAAAGTTTCGATTATTTTTGGATCCTGGGAAAAGTGCATTTACGTACCTGGAAATGGTGATTGATTCCTGAAATTAAGCAGGTGTGAGAATTTGTACATCATGGTGAAACTTGCAAATCCGATGGTTGATGGAGTAAATCTTAAATTTTTTCTGCATAATGATTCCATTTCTATGTGCTCAATTGAAGATTAAACCGGATTATTCACATATAATGTGCCTTAATATCTTTCAAGCAGTGTTGGGACCGGCGAAGCAAGAACTAAATTAGGTTGCTCTAAAAGAGAATACTTCTATTAATTACTATTACACTCACAACCACAATTGCAAACCTAAAAGAGAACAACATTTAAAGCTAATATTTCACAATACATTACCTTCCATTACCTTCACATTACCTTCCATATTACATTATAATCTAATCTGCCGCTCACGCACATCTCAAACGTTCCAGTCCACGCGCGGCAAGTTCAAAATCTTTATGAACCTCATTTAAACACATTTTTGTAATTTTAAGAATAATAATTAAGGATGTTTTGGTCCGTTTTTAAATTAATTTATTTTTCTTTTTTTCAAGTAGTGGACTATTAATAATTTCTTGATTGTATTACTCAACGTTTCGCTAATATATTGTCGTGCCCCAGATGGTCTTGACTTCCTAAGTTCTTCAATTAGACGCTTGGGGTAGTCGGCATCCACCGGAACAAAGGACAGAATTGAGTCCACGGTTTGCTTTAAGCCGGAGAGCACTTAAACAGTTACTTGGAGACCACTTTTCCCAGTTAGCAGGTTCCTAAGAAGGGTATAAAATTCTTGAATACAAATGAAATTGAATTTTATTCAAATAAAAGTTTTTAATCAGGAAAAAGTTATTTTTCGTAATTAGGCTCATAAATGCCTGCTCTGCCGTGGTGTAATGTGTGTATCACAGTCGCAAATTCTGTTACATTTACTAATCATTAAATTCGCTGAACGAATTTACGACTGGATAATTGTTAAAGTGTGCGAGACAAAAATAATGTTCATAAAATAAATCAATTTTGTTACAAAATAATTATGGTTTCACTAACCCTTGCAACATTGTTAAATAAAGTTGCCACAATTGCGATAAAATAGGAACTTCAAAAAATCGAGGAAATTGACGCCGTCACTGGAATATCTACACCACTGGAACTCGTGATCAGCCTCTTTCTTACGACAAACAAATTATTTAAAGGTGCTTTACATGTGTTAACTTCCAATTTTATCCAAATCAAATCCATTTGGTGTTTCACGAAACTTGCCAGTAATTTCCGACAAATAAGACTCGCTAAACAAATTTCTGTTCTCATTTACGAGCACTCAAAATTACCACGCCGCTTTGTAAGGTAAAATTTAACCTCAATTTTTACAATATCCAAATTTAATAAAATTTCCATTTATAGGGTTTATTCGATGAAATAAATCGAATAAATAACTCTTTCACGCAATCAATAATTCTTACGATCATCAATTCATAAACTGGATCGCATTTTATATGAAATTTATAACGAGGGCAAACGACCACATGTTCAAGTAAAAAATTCCAAAATCAACGTAAAAGACTCACGTTTTCACTTCCAGCGATTGTAAACTTTGTGTTCTACACAAAAATCATATCTCGGACATCTGGTTCCAAGATTAACTACTGAAATTTCAACTTTTTAAGGTGCATCCTAGAACACACACCTGGCCTCGCAAATGGTCGCTGGGAAAGACAAAAATTCTCCTTCCACTTTCTCGTACCTTTTACAAAACTCCATTTCCAAAACGTAAGTTCCTAACTTTTAGTGGCAAACTTTGAAATTCACTGTCACTTACAAATTTGATTTTTAGATAGGATTCAAACGCAACACTTTATCAAGACAAATCAACAAGCATAAAATTTTGTATCTGTGTAAGTGGAAACTGTAACAAGATTTGGCTTTCGATACAACAAAAAACAACTTTTCTCTATCGTGCCAGCATTTCGGCAGACAGTTGACTTTACTTTTTATCAAGAATTTCACTCTCGAATAAAACGCTGCAATATTTATAGCTTCGTCAGAATTACAAAGTTTATTTACTGTATTAGTAATTTCAACTACTTTTGGAATTTTATTGGAACTTATGGTACGCGTGTCTTGCTTATTGGTGCGTTATCGACATTAATTTGACAGTGGCAACTTTATGCTACACGAATTGTCAATTTCTTCAGTGGCGTTCCTCAGCAAAGTTATAAAAAAGTATGTTATGATTTTTATAATAAAAAGTTTAATTTCTCTCTATTGTTCATGTAAATGAAAGGAGATATTGAACATTAAATATACGTTTACATGGTCACCAGAGGCAATTGTTGGTTATTGTTTTTTAATTCTATTTTTTTAGTAATAGTCCAGTCATTATAGCATCAAAATAGGGGTGTTTGTTGCAAAAGGTGGCATAGAAGATTTTATTTTTTTAACTTGTATATATGGGTGCCAACATGTAAAAAACAAAAATGCTAACACGAGCGACCTCGGGAGAACTTTTAGCCTCCAAAAAACCTCCAAATTTTAGGACTTTTCTTCCTTTCTTGTCAATAACTCCTAAACGGTGCATCCTACCAAAAAAACAACAATATAATAAATTAAAGATTATTTAATTCTGCGTCGAATGAGTACCACAACTTAATAATTCGGTTAAGTGATATGGTCGAAAACCACGGTCAAAAAACGACTACTTTTTCCAACATTGTCGAAAACTAAGATAGAGTACTATAATATGAGTCTGTAGTTTGGAGATGAGTACTCTATGAGAAAAACTCATGAAATAAAAGTTATAGAGCGTCAAATTCTACGTCCAATGAGTATCAACATTTTTAAATTCGGTCAAGTACACCTCTCCAATTTGGCAATCTCCCAATTGGCAAATGAATGTGCCTATGAATATTATAACTAGAGACATTGTTTATTGCAGAAGGTGGCGTAGAAGATTTTATTTTTTTAACTTATATATGTTACAGTTAAAACCCGAAATCAGTTAAAACCCGAATTAACTAGTAAAATCTAGTTTTAACTAACCTCTTTAGTAAATTCTAGTTTTAACTGGTATTAGTTTAGTTAAAACTAGAATTAACTGATTTCTAATAAATCTTTTTAGTAAATTCTAGTTTTAACTGATATAAGTTTAGTTAAAACTAGAATTAACTGATTGGTGTTGGTAAATTCGCGATCTATCACCGTTACAACTAGATTTCAACAACGTTTAAAGTAAAAGTAGAATTTAACTTTAAGTAGAAAAAAAATACAGGGGAGGCCAAATACATTTGTGTTTTGGATTGAAAAAAAATTAGAAGGAAACACGATAATTTAGAATTTTTTTGTATCTCATATTTTGAATTTAAAATAAAAATTTCAAAATCTTTTGCATTTTGTACTTCAAATACCCTAAATACACAAAATACATTTCAAATACGAAATTTGAATTTTCCAGTTACGATTACACTTAATTGTTATAATTTTTTAATTTTTGTAAACAATTATGTTTAATAATAATAATTAATTTTAATAATTAATACAAGTATAACACGGCCTGTACCATATAAAAAGAAATGAAAAAATGTATAAAACAATAGTTTGTATGAGATACAAGAAAATTCTAAATTATCGTGTGTTTCCTTCCATTTTTTTAAAGCTATAACAAATTAACATTTTTATTTAATTACGTCTACTTTTACTTTAAATCTAGTTGTAACGGCGCCGGCGATAGATCGCGAATTTACTAACACCAAACAGTTAATTCTAGTTTTAACTAAATTTATATCAGTTAAAACTAGAATGTACTAAAAAGATTTATTAGAAATCAGTTAATTCTAGTTTTAACTAAACTAATACCAGTTAAAACTAGAATTTACTAAAAAGATTTATTTGAAATCAACTAATTCTAGTTTTAACTAAAATTAAACCAGTTAAAACTAGAATTTACTAAAGAGGTTAGTTAAAACTAGAATTTACTAGTTAATTCGGGTTTTAACTGATTTCGGGTTTTAACTGTAACATATATATGGGTGTCAACATGTAAAAAACAAAAATGCTAACACGGGCGACCTCGGGAGAACTTTTGGTCTCCAAAAAACCTCCAAATTTTTGGACTTTTCTTCCTTTCTTGTCCATAACTCCTAAACAGTGCATCCTAGCAAATAAGAAACAATATAATAAAAAAGATTATTTAATTCTGCGTCGAATGAGTACCACAACTTAATAATTCGGTCAAGTGATATGGTCGTAAACCACCGTCAAAAAACGACTACTTTTTCCAACATTGTCGAAAACTGAGATAGAGTATTATATATGAGTCTGTAATTTGGAGATGAGTACTCTATGAGAAAAACTCATGACATAAAAGTTATAGAACATCAAATTCTACGTCCAATGAGTACCAACATTTTTAAATTCGGACAAGTAGACCTCTCCAAATTGGCAATCTCCCAATGTCCGGCAATTGGCATAAGGAACCCATAAAGCTGAATCGATCATTCCAAAATCTCTGATTGCCAATTTCGAGAAGTATACTTGTCCGAATTTAAAAATGTTGGTACTCATTGGACGTAGAATTTGATCTTCTATAACTTTTATTCATGAGTTTTTCTCATAGAGTACTCATCTCCAAATTACAGACTCATTATAATACTCTATCTCACTTTTTGACAATGTTGGAAAAAGTAGTCGTTCTTTGACCGTCGTTTTCAACCATATCACTTGACCGAATTATTAAGTTGTGGTACTCATTCGACGCAGAATTAAATAATCTTTAATTTGTTATACTGTTGCTTTTATGGTAGGATGCACCGTTTAGGAGTTATGGACAAAAAAGGAAGAAAAGTCCTAAAATTTTGAGGTTTTTTGGAGGCCAAAAGTTCTCCCGAAGTCGCCCGTGTTAGCATTTTTGATTTTTACATGTTGGCACCCATATATACAAGTTAAAAAAATAAAATCTTCTACGCCACCTTTTGCAACAAACAATGTCTATAATGACTGGACTATAACTGAAGTGTTGATTTGTTTTTTAATAGTAATAATACACGAAAAGTTGCTAACCTTTTTTGTAAAATGTAAAAATTTAAGACAAGTTTAATCCATACTAATTGTGAATTACAGGTCATAATATTACTTTTGTGTCCCGGATTAGTAACAAGAGTTAACGTTAACTAAGAGTTACTCGAGATACAATTTCCCTCATTTTATGTGATTATGTGTTTTTACATATCAATTCAGCAACTTGAATTTTGTTCCCCCATTGTGCCCCGTTCCCCCAACCCCACACAGTGTAAAATTTTATTTTATGATGTTTACTAGTTTATAATTTGCGTTTAAAAAATTATTAGATTACTACTTAAAATGGGAATAATTAAAGGTGTCGAATACCGCTAACATTTACAAGTAGTTCAACTAATTATATTATATTAAACTTATGTGAATAATAATAATATAATATAATATATTAATTTATATGAAGATAATGCAAAAAAAAAATTAAATTTCCATATTTTGCATATTTACCTTCTTACTTCAGTAATTTCATGCAATGAAAAACAAGAAAGCTAATTTTCATAAATGTTTAACGTAGGTTTCAACTAATGGTAAACAATTAATTTTAAAGTATTAACAAACCAAGTACAGTGTGTCACATAAATTTACATAATTAAATAGTTTCTGTTACATTATCACATCAATGAGATATCTATATCGGGTTTTTAATAGGAATCTTTGAGAAAAGAATAGCCATCCGGTGAAAGTTGAATTGTTTCGAGAAACAATAAATATCGATCAATTTTTAATTGGAGTAAGGTAACTAGCTCACCCTGAATAATATAATGCTTGACGTGATAAAATTCCTTTAACAATTTAAAAGTTTCTCTTATAAATTGACCGTTTAATTTTTTTACTTGAATAGTTTAAGTTAATGAATACCGACAGAATACTTTTTTGGCTATTATGAAACAAACCAAATTAGTTGTTATTGTTCAGGTTTTCGAGATGAAAGTGAATTAACTAAAATTTATTGTCGCGCGGTAATGGATAAAAATTTATAATAATTGCTTCATTTCTCTCTTTAGAGATTAAGTGGTAGGTAATTTTATTTTATTTAGCAATTAAAAATTGCTAATCAGGATTATGTCAGTCGAAGAGACAATAAAAATGAATAGAATGTCGTATTCGCATTTGTTATTAAAAGTGTATAAGTAGTAATAGTAATAACCGGTCAAACATAATAATTATAGCAACTTTTTTTTATTGAAAAATGTTTTTCTATATAAGTAGTGGGATTAAAACGGCGTTTCCTTTTCCTTAAGAATGAAGACACTGTACACTTCAGACACGCGATATTAATATGGGCGACAAGTCGATGACACCAACGGCCAGTGTAGGCTCCACAGTCATCGAGATATTGTTGATTTCTTTCTAGATTATGTTTCTTATAAATTACTGGTATTTCTTCGTCTGCAAGAAGAACTAGACACTGAACCGGCCAAGCTTTAGCTACCTTTTCAGGCGTTACAGTTATTCGGAAGAAAATCCATGACTTGCAGTAGCATAGCAAATTTTATTGTTCATTCAATACGCACAAAAAAGTTTAATCAATTTTAATGTTAAAACGTATCTAACGCAATAAACAACAAACTTTACATTCTACAAAAGTCACCTACTCCGGGATCAGTAGTATAAATTTGCTTTCCTAAAAAATAATTTTTAAAGCTGATAAAATTTTGCTTTATAAGGTAGGTACATAGGTAAGTAGCTGAGTATGTTTTAATAACACCGCCATAATTCATTAGAATATTAAAAACGTAAAAAACTGGCAGTTAACAATAATAATTATTCATAGTAGGTACATAATACCTATACTCAATGTAAGTAACATAGAGGTGGTGGAATCCGCATCGGTGATCAAGAAGAAAATCTAACAAATGGCATGATAGTCGATGCATATTTTATAACATCTTTGAGTTTCATTTGCTTTTATTTTAATAATTTATTGACATACGATTACTTGTAGGCAAAGGAAATGGCATTGTGTTTATTGCAGGTTGTCCACTGTGCAATTATAAGATATTGAACTGCAGGTTGGATCGTCATGTGAAGTGAAGAAGGAGTTGCAACAAAAATTATATCTAATTAGTGTATTTTGTGAGTTGCAGCTACTAGGGGTCAAGCCCGAAGGTATTAGCTCCGAGTAACTCACGCACTGCCCTGGGCCACAGACAGGTACCTTGCGTGTCCATCGTTAATGAATGCAATCCACGATCCGCGGTTGCTTGCTCGACCTGTTGTTTTCCAGTTCAGCTAGCCTATAATTTTTATTGTCACGGCAAAGAAATAACAGCGGGATAGACTTTTGCTTCTTTCGTCTTATTGTGTGTAAAGATTCCGAGTCATTGATCATCCCTTCTTTTTCCACACGTATGTAGTCTTACCTCTTCTTACATCTTCAAAGGTACATTTGAATTTCTTAACGTGCGATAGCATAAATAACTAAAACGTAGATGATACAGACACAGTGTATCTCTCACCATGCTGCTTGTCTTCCTAATTTAATGTTCGTTCACGCATAACATATTTCCCAGCGAGAGTCTAATGCCTACACACGTTTTAAATAATTGTTTTGGTGTTGGATCGTATATTGCAATGACCACAGAGGTATTAATAGCTCTGTTTGGTACGCATAAAAGTGTAGTGCAGGCAGGATAGCCTAAGGCAGTCCAGGGCAGCCGGAACTGCATGAGAACTCGCTAGTGCACATGACTGTAACAAACGACTTTAGTGCAGGCGGTGCAGGATTGAAACGTCACTCATAAAAGTTGAAGTTTTTTTTTATAAAAAAATCAAAATATATTAGTGTGCGAAAGGGTAGTCTCTAAAAAATCAGAACAAATCGAGCACAGTTATTTCTGAGAATACTTAGTTCAACAATAACATCATAAATGAGGACAAATTTACGAGTTCATTTCAAGAAGGCAGTTTACATTTTTATGGCCTACGACAAGTTAGTATCATAAATATCGTTCTTCACCCTTAATTATTAGATATTTTTTTATCAAGTTTCCTAATCCTAAAATTGTCTAAAATTGAATATAATAAAATTATATTCAACCTATAAGAAGTTTTTTGGTACATACGTTTGAATTATTAAGTGATTAAAAATGATAAAAATGCAATTTTTATGCAAATTTGCATAAAAAATTATTTTAAGGACGTTGTACCCAATTACAGCGAAAAGGAATTCAAAACAAATTTTAGAATTTCAAAAAATTTATTTTTATTATTATTATAATTTATTTTTATTATAATAATTTATAATAAAATTTTTTTAATTAAGAACAAATCAAGTAAATATGTCGTTTTCAATCGCAAGTTTTATTACCCACCCACAAATTCTACTGCTTGTCAGCTACCTGCACTCGCTACTCTAGCTATTTAGGTGGAGTAAAATGTGTAGTTCCGAGCTGTTCGGAACTACAACAATTTTCGTAACAAACGGTTGTCCACTACCTGCGCCGCTTACACCAATTCATGCCAAACGCGATTTAGGAAAAAGTGCAGTTCAGGTTGCACTAGGACTGTGATACCAAACAGAGCTAATATTACAAGGCTCTGGCACCAACTGAATTTTTTTAAATTACACCGTACGTGTAGATGATCTTAAGTTTAACAACGATTTGTTGCATTTTTGAACGCATCATCATTTGCATGTTTTGCGTGTCTTGAAGACTTCCTTATAATTGGTCCTATATCCGATAGCTCATGGTACCGCCATAGTAACTGCCGAGAACTGATCAAGATAGGCGTGTGATAAGTAGAACCGAAGGGACATTTGTTGCCAGTACCAATTGTTCCAACGTCAAGTAAACTCTAATGGAGCTTAACAAAGCATACTGTCGTTTTGTTGTATTGTGAACTAACTAGACAACATCTAATTGACAATTGTTTACAGTGGTTATCATTCATGTTCTGCAAATTCCTTCTAGAGAGCCGCTTGATGAAAGATAAACTTTTTTCAAAATGAAGCTTACATGAGACACTAATGAAAACACGTATGCTTGTAAAAATATTCTCTAAATAAATGAAAATCTACATGATTAGAATTTGAAATGCATTATTTTCAAATATTGCAATAAAATATTTTACAGTTACTCACTTTACTACTTAACTGCATGTTATAGATATCTGCAGGCGTTCCACAAGGTAAGAATGTCAGTTTATCAATTTTATGATGGTAATCTTTTGAAATAATTTCCACGTTAATTATTTTGCCTTCTGTTTGGAAAAACATCCTGGCTTTAAATTATTTTAAAGATTGATATTCGGAGAGTTAGAAACAAAACAGTTTCAAAGAAGTGATGTCATATTATATGTAAATAAAGAAATGCAAAAGTAAACATTTGAAGAAACCATCAACGTTGTCACCGTATTTCAAATAATCACAACAGCACAAGAAAGTGTGCACAACAACGGTCATTCTCTAATTGTTAAAACCTTGAGATATTCAAGTTCTGAGTACATAACAATACAATTTCTTGAGATGAGTGTGTAGTTATGTTACGTGATAATTAAACTCGGAATGTTTGTAGTTTCAGTCTCACAAAAAATCAACAACCTACGTATGCTTTGTTTTTTACCTTAGGGCATGTTGATTTTAGTTACTTCTGTTCTAGAAGCTTATAGTTTTCTTTAAACAACCAACAATTAAGTTTGAAATGTAGGAGTAATAAAATAGATTTAATGAATGTTAGCAAACAATTTACAGGGAACAAAAACAAATTATGATAAAACCTCACTTTATTTACAGAAATTGCTAAACAGTAACACAATTCTGTAGCATAATGGAAAACGGCGTAAGTCAAACACCATGGTTTTTCTATAGGAAAGAAATGGCGATTTGACATAAAAAGGCTTATATTGAATTTCTATCAACTTATCAGTTTATTTTAACTCTTTTATGTTATTGGCGTTATTACCCAATAAATATAATGTTGGTTTTGATCTACATTTTACCTTTTACCAAACTAAAGATACAGAATTTTTCAAAAACCTTCATGGCATTACGTATGTCGTTAATAATAGTGATTGATAAAGCGTGAAATGTCCAACTCACCATCTCAAATTTTAGACTTTGGTCGTTTTTCCATTTGGTTACAAAATTTCAAACAATAATATACCAAGCGTTGAATATTTCACCATTAGTGATTAAATATTCATAATATTCATTTGGGTTTAGATTTCTAAATTTTATTGAGAATGGGTCTAGAAGGGTGATTTTTATTGTCTATTTTTGCTATGTTGTTTCTACAGTACAATAATTACTGAATTTAATAATTGCAACGGCTATTTCTCAAAATTGGAAAAACGCTGAGATATTCCAATAGATTACATAAATAAGTTGTTATTATGATTATACATAACATTAAGCAACATACATTAAGAAGAACTTAAATTTAAAGAAATCCCCCGGATTCGACCTTATAACTGGAAAAGTCCTACAAGAACTTCCTGACATGGTAATCAAGCTAATAACTACGATCTTCAACTCCATCTTGAGATTGGAATATTTCCCTGCACAATGGAAAGTGGCTCAAATCATTTTAATAGCCAAACCGGGAAAACCACCAACTGAGACTTCCTCATACCGGCCCATCAGCTTACTTCCTATATTATCAAATATATTTGAGAAACTGTTTTTGAGAAGATTGATGCCTACAGTAGAGGAACGGCAGGTGATTCCTAAGTATCAGTTTGGATTCCGACATCAGCATTCCACGATTGAGCAGATTCATAAAATTGCTACTAAAATCAAGCAAGACTTAGAGTCCAAGAGACACTGTTCAGCAGCATTTCTTGATGTATCACAAGCTTTTGACAAGGTGTGGCACTCTGGCCTATTGTTCAAAATTAAATCATATATTCCACACAACTTCTATCTGGTGTTGAAATCCTATCTACAAAATCGACATTTCTTTGTGAAATATCAAGATGAGGTATCTCCACTTTTTCCGGTCAACTCTGGAGTCCCACAAGGCAGCATCTTGGGCCCACTTTTATACTTGATTTACACAGCTGATCTACCAACAAATCTAAGCACTTTCATTGCGACATTCGCGGACGATACAGCTATCATGGCTTCTCATCCTAATGCATCAACAGCGTCAAACCTACAAAGGCATCTCGACCAATTAGAAATATGGCTAAGAAAATGGCGCATTAAAGCCAATGTCCAAAAGTCGGTACATGTTACCTTCACCACTAGGAGAGATACATGTCCTACGGTTAAGCTGAATGGAAATACACTACCACAAAAAGAGGAAGTCAAGTATCTTGGTATGCACTTGAATAGACGCCTTACATCGTGTAGCGCTACAACCCTGATGGGTCTTGGCTGACCATTATAATATTAACTTTTAATATCAAATGGCATTCACGGCATTGCATTTTTTACCTACGACGGGGAGCCAGCCCGACGAAGAACCCCCAACCTGGGACCAGGGAGACGGCCAGAATAAAGTTCTTACTTCACTCGGATTCGAACCGGGTATTTAGCCTTTATAGTCAACTTGCATGACCACTAAGTCCCGACCGTCTCTTAGACGCCTTACATGGGGCAAACATATCTGGTTCAAGAGACTTGAACTTGGTCATTCTTTTAGAAAGCATCAATGGTTGCTGAATCGCCACTCAGAACTATCTTTGGAAAACAAGGTGCTCATTTACAAATTCATAATGAAACCGATTTGGAAATATGGCATCCAGCTCTGGGGAGCTGCGAGTAACTCCAACATCGCCAAAATGCAGCGGTTCCAAGCTAAAACTCTAAGAACTATCGCTGACGCTCCTTGGTTTGTACCAAATCACATAATATTACCCGTGATCTACAAATGCCCACGGTTGAAGAATGTATCAAATCGTTCAGCAACAGATATCAGGATCGAGTTAGAGATCATCCCAACTCCCTCGCTGTGGACTTACTTTCTTCCCACCGAACTAAGAGACTGAAACGTCACGACCCATTGGACTTGCCTCACCGCTTCTGAACATGGATTCTGTCTGAAATAACACTCCCGGGTGTTAGAATTTAAAGGAGGCTTGCCATTGGGCAGTCTCCTTCTATGTCACTAGTTCAGTGTGTCATTTATTTTACTTATTGTCTTTTGATAGATTGTAAAATACTAAGATTCCAAATAAAAAAAAAATGATTCTTTCACAAAAGATAATTGCAATTTAATCAATTATTAACTATATCCAGTGGCGAATTTTCGAACATATGAGGCCTAATAAATCACGAGGGCCTCAAAATGCAGTTATCAAAATAAATCTTAATAATAATATTCAATATGTAGTAACAAATTGATGAATTAATGCAATCTGAACATCAGTAACCTTTTAAATGCAGCCGGGTAGTTGTAATTTTATTGTGATTAATTTTTCGTATTATTTCCTTGTCTCAAATTTTTCTAGACCAAATTGATTTAATTTGGATTTAACTTAAATACTGTCCCATTGTAACTTTTGTTTTACTGTAGGTATATAAATTTGATCAGAATAACTGTCTATAAAATTAGCAATAAAATTGATAAGCAATTCAATTAATCTCGAATTTCCTTATTCACGTGTGATCGTTGATATTATAATCACATTTGCAATCTGATTACAATTATTATTAAATTGATGATAGATACTCGGACACTATTTTTAGAGACATATTGGATGTAGATGTAATGACATTGGGTCATCTGATTGTATTTTTTGTTCATTCATGAATGGAAGATAGTTTGGAAATTTGGTCGAGAGCCGAGAGAGAGAGAGAAGATATTATGAAGAAATTGTATCTTGAATTATGTTTTAAATTATATTATAGTATAAAAAATACCCAATTTTCTTTCCTTAAAGATAAAACAACGTAACAGACAGATAATGGTAAAAAAATTAAAATTTATTTACACACAAAATTCAGTGACACACACACACATACAGATATTTCTTGATGGCTGATCTTTTCAACTCATGGGACTTCAAGGAATGTAAATCCGTCAAAATCTGAAAAAGAAAAATTTTTGAATTAAAATAATTATTTAACACTTAAATTAATAGTCCACTACCTGAAAAAAGAAAAATAAATTAACTGAAATTAAGTTTCATTAGAAGAGGCCACTCCCAAAAGAAAAATTGGGAGGCATTTCTTATAAAAAAGGGTAATTAAAATATGAAATAAAATAATTAATAGATTCGGTCGTCACTTGGTGAAAATACATTATTGAATTGGAAATAATTGGAATAAAAATAAATAGTATTAGCCTCATTAACTTGAAAATGCCCGCGAGGGTGAAACTAGTCGTTTAGAAATAAATGTTTTGTGAAAATTAGACTCGGTTTAATTATTTTATTTCCAATTAAATAAAATAACCATTAACCCTTTGATGGGCGGTGGGAAGACGTATTCTCACAACCAAAATTGTTAAAAATGGGTCAGTGAAAATTCGATTTTGTATAAAATTCTCAAATAAAATAATTTTAATTTGTTAGCAACGGGTTAATCGCCTTGATTATTAAAATTTAAGTTTTTCATAAAATTCGTCATTACAATAATTCAAATAAATGACTTCGTCATTCGGGCAAGTTTTCATTTGGTTTTGCCACGGTAAAATAAACTTTGTCCGCGTTGTGAAAAATAGCACTTACTGCTTTACATAAAGACGAACTTTTTATTATTTAAGAAAGTATAAACTATAATAGAATCCTAAACAAAATTAAAAGTTTTGTTTATATTACACAAGGATAACGTTTCATTTTAATGTCAAAAGTTAAGTTAAATTACCCGAATTTATCCTGTAGATATTTTTGTTATTTTTTTTTGTATTGTCCACTTTTTTAAGGGTATTATTATAATTTGAATAAGATTTACATAAAAGAGGAATTAGTAAGGACTTAAGATATTGAATAAAAACAATCAAAAAATAAATGGATATTTTATTATTTATAAATCAGTGAAGCGTTACGGAACATGCAAAATGTAAACAAGTTTTATTAATTTGAAGTATCTAAGTTAGATAATAAGTAATGGGCAATTTAAATGCATTATGGTAATGGATTTTATTAAAATTGACAAATTGTAATATTAGGTTCAAAATTTCAATTACACGATAACAGATCCAAGTATTTATCTTCAAGACAAAGTTTTTTTACTTCAAATGACAAGCGATCACTGTTGATCATTAGGCACATGTCGCTACCGAAGACATTCGATTACAAGTTTTCTACAGTTCGACAATAATTAATAGTAAGTTGTCACCTAGTGAAATAATGTCGATTGAATGGTTAGAAATAAAGACGGTGATAAAATGTTGACACTCGGAACGTAACACAATCATCATTCATCGAAAGCGAAGAAAAATTAAAATTGAAATTTGTCAAAGAGGTGTGCGAGGAACTCCCTTGTGATTCCGGAGGGTTCTACAATACGCACGTTCGAATGATTGACGAAGTTACGCGTCTGGAATTGTCTCGATTTCCGGTGATGTCCCCATTCTGAGACAATTGGGATATTGCTAGGAAATGTGTTGAGAGAAACTGAATTAAATATCCGCAAGAATTTAGAAGCTATTACGATGAAAATGATTAGTGTGCGAATTGACAATAGAGGTAGAGGGTAAGAGCGGACACGAGTGTTCTCGACAACCTAATTACTTGAACGGCACAAATCCCTATATTTTTATTTGCCCCCTGACTGTGATACAATATACGCAATTTGTAGGCAAGGAGTGAGACGAATTCGCTTCATTATCTCAGAGCGAGCACTGCCAAGAATCTGGTAACTGATAAAGGATACATGCTGGAAAATTCAAAAGGCAAATTTGCTTCTGAAAAATAAGCATCGGTGAATATAAAAGAATTACAACGTAGGGGGTGATAATAGACCTGCTAGCTCTTAAAGAAAAAATATAATTAGAAATCTCGAACAAGTAAATCAAACAAAATTTGAAAGACACGGTAGCAGAAAAATCAACATCCAGCCCTCAAAGAGCGACAAAGTTCAATCAACCACACCGTGTCGTTATAAAATTAACCTAGTACGTCTAACAGCTTTGCTATTAGGTACTTTTACGGAATTGTGTTGTTCTATTGGAATGTGTTACATTTTATAGCACGCTTTTTATTCTGTCATGTTCTATACTCCATAGTCTATACTCTATAATATACCAACCGATTCCTAGTATGACAAGTTGATTAAGTTGCTTAATTAAGTCGTTTAATTGCCGTTGTAGCGGTGAGCCACGACGCGACGTCGCTTTGCAATGACTGTTATAATATACTCTGTCTTCAAAAGTTTTTCTTTTTTACCGTTCTTAATGTTAATAATATACAATTAAGTAATTTTATCTAATAAACTAATCATTACATTTTTTTGTTTTATTGGTTTCTAAATAAATAAGATCCATCATCTCTATCTGTTTTTTATCGACGCTCTACTCAAGCTCTGTGAAGCTGCTCGGCTTTTGGCCTCGCGGGGTGAACCTCGACGGCTGTTTCTACTAGACCTAAAGTCTCGTAATATGTATCTATGTAATTAGCAATTATTTCACATAATTAAATTATTATAAAATAGATTTTAAAAGCAGTAAAAATATTACAATAGAAAATAATTCGATAATAAAAATCATCGTGAATTTTGTTTGCTTAAATAGAAAAGCAATTAAATCTGTTCATTTATAGTTAGGTGTGTAAAATTAACTAATTACAATAACATTCTTGATGTTTATTGCTTATACGGGTATATCATTATGAGGTTTCTAAGTAAGAAAAATATTGACAGTATTATAATTTAACTAAATTGATGTGGTAATTCAACCTTCAACCTCACTGAGTGAGTAGTAACTCTACCATGTCTGCTGCTGTAGGATATAGTTTTCGGCCTTTGGTCTCACCTTATATAAAAATATCACATTGATAGAGCGTTCCATTCGTAAGTTTTTAGTGATACAGTTTTAAATATAATATAGATATATAAGAAGTTCTTTAATTCTAATTTAAAAATACTCGCTGATTCTTTTGTCAAGGATCCCAAGAGAAAGCATTTCCTTTGAAAAATTTTCAGCTATTACATGGTAGGCTTGTGGTTCCAAACTTTTGTAGTTTTGATACTACATTTCCGCATATTGTCATATTCTGAAATATACGACCAAATTATACAGGGAAGGACTTCAGTTCGAAGATAGAATAAATGATAAAATAGCAAAAAAACATTTTGTAAAAGTAAACAGATAATAATAACCCATTGAGTTTGTATTTTTGAATTAAAAATTAAATAGTTACTTGATCGGAAAAACGGCACTTTCATGTGTAGACTGAACCAAAATTCGTATTGATATGTTTATTCTTGTAACATTTGTAGAACCATAATGTTAAGGCCAGACTGATAATTAAACCTAAAAGTCAAGGGTTTAATTAATTTGTAATAACTAATAACAAAACATAGTGGGGTTCCAAACCATCATCAAATTTAAGCAACTGAGTCCAGTTTTTGTTTAAATAATTTAACTTACCAATAAAACAATGAAACAGTTGATTTTCGTCCATTTCTCAATGGGAGAACTGAATTCCTTCTGTGCGGGGCGCCAAAGACAGCACACCTACGCTAAAGCTGTCTGAAAATATTTTCTTAATTATGGAAAAAAAGGCGGATAATTAGTTATGTGCGTATAATTTATTTAAAATTGGTTTATTATTAATTCGTGAAATTAAATATGTTTTATTTTTTAATAAATTACGAATTAATGATATAATATTAATAGTATGTTTTAAGCTTTCGATTGAGTTTTCCAATCATCATCAGAAAAGTACAAATAATATTTGGATAACATTGAAACATAGATGATGATTGAAAAACTCAATCGAAAGCTTAAAATATACTATTTTCGTAATTTTTTATTAAAAATAAAACATATAATAATTTATTTATTAGAATTGTTAAGTTATTAACTCGTGATAATAATAATTAATTGGCGTATTTTAAAATATATCAAGTTAAATTAAATAAATTATTAATGTAATTTTATTGAGCTTTCAGACGTGGGTACGTCTTTCGACAGAAATACATTATGTATAGGGTGTTTTTTTAGCTGCATGAGAACTTTCAATAGGGATAACAATTGAACCAAGATTGCTATGGAAACAGTTTTTTGACATTTGTGTTTAGCAAGGTTTGGCATTTGATAATGCATAGATTGACCATTGAACAACGCTACCAAATTAGGCTCACAACCAATTGGAAGTGGATCCATTTTTTTAGCGTAAAATTTTGTTCAGTGACGAGGCACATTTCTGGTTAAATGGGTATGTGAACAAACAAAATTGCCGTATATGGAGTGAGACCAATCCGGGACATTATCTTGAGACTCCATTGCATCCATTAAAATTGACTGTTTGGTGTGGAATACACGCCAACGGCATCATTGGTCCATATGTCTTTCGAAATGAGGAAGGAGCTACCGTTACGGTGAATGGTGTGAGATATCGACACATGCTCAATGCATTTTTGTTTCCAAAACTTCAAGAGCTAAACATTGACAACTTATGGATCCAACAGGATGGTGCTACGTGCCAGACAGCCAACGAATCCATCAATTTATTGATAGGACAATTTGGTGACAACATTATTTCAAAACGTGGTCCTATCAATTGGCCTCCAAGATCGTGTGATTTGACACCTCCAGATTATTTTCTGTGGGGGTATGTTAAATCCATGGTTTATGCTAACAAACCAACAACTCTAGAAGCATTGGAGGCTAATATTCAGCAAGCCATTTATGAATTAAAGCCAGAAATATTGGAAAAAGTGGTCAAAAATTGGACTGAACGGATGCGCTTCGTAACCATTAGTCGTGGTGGTCACATGCCGGAAGTCATGTTCAAATCATAAATGCCTTTAACTGTACTTTCATAAAAAAATTATAACCAAAACATTCCGTCAGGTTTTTAATGTTTTATTTCATTTTGAAGTTCTCATGCAGCTAAAAAAACACCCTATATTATAACGGTATTATTCTGTATATTTAACTCGATATATTTTAAAATTTACTAATTAAAAAGCTGCGCGGAAAGCCCACCTTACTTGCGATACTCTGTATATAAAATTAATAAAGGGTGTCTCAACTATGATAGCATTACAGTTGATTTTTGAGACAACCAGCACAGTGCTGTCAGCAGATTTTTTATTAATTTTTTTCGAAGAGTGGGCATGGAAAATGATTAACACAAAATTAATTTTTACATAGGTTGTTTACTTGCTCAAACTTTAAAAGCGTTTTTCGCAAAACTGCATTTTCAAGGCTCAAAAACTTTGAACAAATATTTCTAGTATAATTTATTATTATCTGTTAAGTAAACCGAATTATTTTTAGAATACAAATGCGTAAGTACTTTTTTAGTTCAATTTTGTACAAATTATTTTGTTAAATTTTGACTTTCTGCTTTTTCATTTATTAATTTGTTTGTTTTTACTAGTTTGAGGTTCAATTAATAAGTACATTATTATTATGTATTGATTGAATTTATTCTTTGATCTGCTATAGATTGAAAATCTACAGCCAGATTCCCAACCAGCCTTTATTATTCTGCCATTTTGATAAAAATAGAATAGTCCAGTCAAAATAGACAAAAAAAGTGCAAAGTTTGCAATAATTCGCATCCAGCTGAAAATTGGCATAAACCTTAAATGCACTATTACAAACAAAATATCAAAAGTCCCCACCGATCCCACATCTGCTAAAAAAGTTATTCAAGGTCAAAAGTCAACAATATCGATTTTTTGCATTTTGCTCGTAAATGATAAGTGTTATCGTAAAAATAGGTTAGACAAAAATTGTAGATCATGAAATTCTCTACAAAAATTATTCTTATACTTATTTTCGTACGAATCGCTATTCCGGATATATCGCGATTTCGAAAATCACTTAATTATTACCAATATTACCATTTTTTCAATCAATAGGACACTGTCTAATAAAACTTCCCAACTTTTGAATCGTGATATCTGATGAATAACGATTCGTACGAAAAAAAGTATAAGAATAATTTTTGTAGAGAATTTCATGATCTATAATTTTTGTCTAACCTATTTTTACGATAACACTTATCATTTACGAGAAAAATGTAAAAATCCGATATTGTTGACCGTTGACCTTGAATAACTTTTTTAGCAGACGTGGGATCGGTGGGGACTTTTGATATTTTGTTTGTAATAGTGCATTTAAGGTTTATGCCAATTTTCAGCTGGATGCGAATTTTTGCAAAGTGAAATGT
Source organism: Rhagonycha lutea (assembly GCA_958510855.1). Lineage (NCBI taxonomy): Eukaryota > Metazoa > Arthropoda > Insecta > Coleoptera > Cantharidae > Rhagonycha > Rhagonycha lutea. The sequence continues at coordinate 10,112,537 of OY294040.1, read as the reverse complement.
CTATTTTGACTGGACTAGAAGTAAAATTTTTTTTTCTCATCTTGGATGTTTTTAAATTATGATAAATTTTCTGTAATAATTCTTTCTCGCTCTAAAAGATTCCTAAAAAAACACCGATTTCCTTTGTTTTAATTGTGTATATCTACCCTTAAAGTATAACTTTATAATATCTGAATTTAAGATTTACTGTGTGATCATTACACCTCCAGAAAATCACCATGGTGTACCGACAGCTGGCCCTAAGCCACTTGGCCCTGCGACAACTCGCCTCGGACAACTGGCCTTGGCGAAAACTGGCCCTGGCGATAAGTGGCCCTGGTGACAACTGGCCTAAAAATTTTCACAGAAATATATTATTTCGCTTGTTTTTAAATTTTAGTACAGATTTTCGCTCGAACAGTGAAATTTCCAAAATTTCTTAAATAGTGGAAAATAATAAAACACGATTTCAGTCACGAGTACCACCGAAAAACGCCAGGTGCGATGAAAGGGAGAAAGGGCTGAACCTCTCCACGGTCCAATCGGGAGACCTTTTTGTTCCAAAGCCGCGATCGCTCGCAATAGTACATTGTCTTATTCGGATTAAAAGTGAAACTTTGTTTGACACGCAATTTTTGCATTTGCGAGGCGGAGCGCCAGCGGAGCCGAGCGAATGCAATAATTGCACGTCAAACAAAGACACTTTTAATCCAAATGAGACATACTACTTTTTCTCCAACCAAAAATTAAATAACATACATCATTAATAATGCGAAATTCAAAATTTAAATTACTTCAAACATTTTGTTTGAATATTCGTGTAATGAAAATCCAGTAACTGCAATTTTTGTTTTTTTATATTAAGTTGTCAAAGTCATCTGTCATAGTAAATTTTTATAGAAAATATATTGCTCTTCGTCCAAAAAATTATTAAGCAAGACGCTAATTTTAAGATACCAAGGTGGAAAATGTTTTCGCGCAGTGGTAGGTATGCATAAAATTAGTACACAATAAGTGGCAAAATATTTACATTTGCATAATATAAGGGATAATACTGGATACAGTTTACGTCGAACTTCGGCTACACTACTTGTCGATCCTGGTGGTGACATTACCTGCATTAACGCCATGGAGGTTGGAAATCTATTACTGTATGCGAGGGCTATATAGAAGATTCTTTAGAAAATAAAAGACATAGCCAAAAAAATATGTCAAGTTGACGAAGTTAGTACTAGTTTAACCCCCATTATTGATATTACCTATATAGCATCAATAATCAACAAATTGATGAAGATGAACCTATTGCTCAGGAATTACACTCTGAAGATCCGAGTACCAGTAGCGTAACATTCACCGATATTGTTAATAATTCCAATACTGGTAACAAAGCGGGTTTGCTTACTTTTTATCAATCTTGTGTAAATTATACATTTAATATTAACATGAAAGATTAAGGTATTAAGTATTTTTTGATTATTATTGTTATTCATGTAAAATTTTGTATAACCAATAAATTATTGACATTAAAAAATATATCTAATTCACTTTTAGGTCTAGCACTAAAAGTACTTTTAGTACACGTAAAAACAAAGTGTTGCTTAGCAATGTTGGCATCTTTATATTAATAACAAAAACGTCAACTTTTAGTTGAGGTAATGCTATTAAAAATGTACTGCTTTTAATACGGTTGGAGAAAAAATATATTTTGCGAGCGATCGCGGCTTATAAGGTTTGTAAGCGGTCTCAAAATGTCGGAAAGACTTCGAATCCACGGCATCTGACCTACAGGGTGAAGAACCTACAACCCTTGAGAAGGTCTGTTTGCACCCCGAAATTCATATTCAAAGAATCCACAGGGGTGCAGTGGGACCAGGGCGCCTCCCCGCTACTTTTAGGTTAGGTTAGTGTTAGGAAACGACTTTTATTTAAAGAGAGGGTCATTATTAAAAGGTAGATCCCGGTTGAGGCTAGGTTAGTGTTAGTAAAGGAATTTTTTTTAAAGAGAACGTCATTAAAAGTTAGATCCACCGGTCGAGGCTAGGTTCGTGTTAGGATTCGACTTTTATTTAAAGAGAGGGTTCGAAAATAAGTCAATTATAACCATATAGCTTTATAATGCTATATAGGTAAAAACTTAAAGTCAATTATAACCAAATCCATAACTGTACGTCACTGATGAGATCTAACAAGATCGAAACATGTCTGTCGTTGTTGTGGTTTGGTTATAATTGACTTATTTTCGAATTTTTACAATTCTTGGTAACTGGTTAAGTTGCGCCATTTTGACCTCGCGAAGGGTCTTGATTGAAGGTTTATCCTCAACATATTTAGTACTGTCGTAATGACATGTCTTCACGACCTCTCGGAAAAGTGCTTCCACATCACATCCGTGTGTTTATTTTAAAGAGAGGGTAATTATTAAAAGGTAGATCTCGGTTGAGGCTAGGTTAGTGTTAGGAAACGACTTATTTTTAAAGAGAAGGTCATTAAAAGGTAAATCCACCGGTATACCCGGGGATACCCCCTTCCCAGTAGCTATAACTGCGAGCAAATTCAAAATTCGAAATTATTACTGTTTCCAAAATCCAAACCTGGAACTATTTTTTTTACATGCTTTGTTTGTTGTTGTTTTAATTATTGGTCAACATATTAGGATTTATTGTAATTTGTAATTTAAGACGTCGTCGTTAAGCTTTATTTAAAAAAGTATAAAAATATTTACATGGTTGCTATATCTAATTAGTTTTAACCACCTGATTTTGAAAGCGTAAACTTTGCTATAAAATTTTCTAATTGTTATTAATTATTATTACCTGTTTTGGTAAAATTTAGTAATAAAAATTTAATCTTGCTTATAAATGAAATTTTATTAGTTATTCCAATTTTGACAATGAGCAAAATCTGAAATTAAACAAACAAATTTCCTAGTTATAAACATTCCCAATATTGTATAAAAAAAATCATTAAATTAGATTAGCGGAATTTGTAAAGGACAATATATACATAAATTAAACCATACTTATAGGCGATGGATGTTCAGCAAATCCTGGTTCTAGTTCTCATTATAAAATCTTGTAACATTTTTGAGGATGCAGAAAAGAAAGAACCTGTAAAGAAAAAGTACTGTAAGGGATAAAGAATTCTAAACTTAACGAATTACTTCTCAGGAACAACATGCAAAATCTGGTGGTAATATGAAGCTGAAAAAATTGGTTTGGAGGGACTAATAAATTGTTTCACATATACTTGCATATCTTGAGTTGAAATTGCACACAAAACCAAATCCATTTGTTCACAACCATATCCATACATAAAATACAAGACAAATTGAACTTTTGATGGAAATAAATTGTCAAAAGGCAAAGTGTGAATTAGTAGGTATCGTTTTATACGAGATTATACTGATATGAGGTGTAAAACAATAGTACAATTACTTTAAATAAATACTCCTATTTAAGTTGACGATGGTAACAATTAAAAATGATGTGGCTAAATTGTATTTTGGATGTTACAATCTCAAGAACGATTAAAATAGTCACAAAAGGAAGCGGGCCAAGCAAAACGAAAAAATTACCATATTTAACTTTTTTACAACAGGTGTTTAGAAATATATATGTTCACACATTTAAAAAAAATACATTTCAATAAATTATGTAAACTTAACAGTTGAAAATATTGCAATTTTCAAAAATGATGTTTTATGTTAAAACAGTAAAAATATTATCTAGTAGTTAAATGAAGCTGTAAATCAAGAAAAAGCATTTAAGTGAATAATCTTGTATTAGTATTAAAATATATTGCAAAAAGTTTATTAATTTATGATACACGACTTACCAAATTTGTTTAGAACATTAACTATAAAAAATTTATGTCACTATTTATAGCTTTCATAAACAGTTTTTAACGTGCGAAAATTTTGTTTTGTTAATACCCCAGTTTTTGATTTTGGTATACGATACGTAATTATTACATAATTACCGTAATAAAAATGATGATCAGCTTGGTCACAGTCATTTATTAAGTTTAAATGTTCAAGCAAAAGTAATGGGTTATAAAGAAAACAAAGCCATTTCCATTTTACTTAAAATGTAATTAGTGTTCGATTTCTCACTTGATCAAGAAATACTTTAAATAACGCAATTCAAGGCAGGCTGTAAGTTTAATTACACTAATAAAATACACCGAGTGAAAATGTTTTTCTGTATTCAGTATTCGAATGCACTTGTTAAACGAACTATCTTGATATGGGTGCGAAAGTATACTGTATGTGTGAACAATTTTATGCAAAAAGAAGTCATTCAAGAAGTAGAATTTTAAAATCAATTAGTTATTACTGTTAATAACATATAGAAACAATAAATAAACAGTGAAGTCACTACATAAGGATTCGTAAATCTCATATTTATTCATATTTTAATCATTTGCATTTCTAATTCCATACAAACAACATTAAAAGAATTTATTAATTACGTTTACAAATGGATCAAATTCATTTTAATGTGGCAACATTACAAAAGGTGTAAAAATTTTAAAAAATACAAAAAATATGCAGCAGAAACTTTGCCAATATTTAAATCGTATTTGCTTATTCTCGACAAGTTTATAGACTAGAAAGTTCAACTAAACAGAAAAGCTCGAGTGTTTGTTAAAATTTGAATTTTTAATTTATTTCCGCATTATCGCACAAATCACGATATATCTGCTGACGAGTCGCTAAACCACGAAACATGGTATGGCAATAAAATAACAATAATTTATTTTAATTAAATTTTAAGCATAATTTATATTTTTGATTTTATTTGCTTTTGCATCGCGTATCTTATACTATATAAATTTATAGAATATTTTATATCTCATATAGTCATCTGTAATAAATTTTAAATTACTATAATTGATGATTTTTTTAACTGCATCATAGTTACGAATGTAATATTTTTAATCAGCATTTTAGATCTTAATTTTTCATTGAAATAAATCAGTATGTGTGAAATTTTTTCACTTTACATCTAATTTTCTAATATTTACTCATATAATCTAGGAATTTTCAAAAAGTAGATAATAATTAAATTAATCTTCAATTTTCTAACAAATTAATTATAATATAATTAGATTATGATACGGTTGCTAATCAATTTAAAACATTTGAATTCTTAATTATTTTGCAATTTCAACAATATTGAGATGCAGCTTGCGGTGAGTTTTACAATACCAAATTTTTTAAAAATATAGGTCTCGTCAGAACGATAGATAACTTGAAATAGTATATTACTGGCCGAGCTTCGAAAATGATACGTACTGGGCGCACAGCTATATTGAAAAGCGAGCTTAAGCGAGCTTTTTAAAGCTGTAAGCCCAGTAACGAATCATTTTTCGAGTAGAGGTGAGTATACTATTTTATCGGAAAACAAAAATTAAATATATAATTTCAAAAATAAAATATATTCTTTGCACAAAATTAAAATTTATGTCAAAATTAATTTCAATAAAGCCATGGAAACATTATGACATGCAGAAGTGACCAGTAATGAAAACCATTACACGTCTCTTGTTCATTACTAGTCTGTTTTTAAAGTGACTAGAGAATGCTGTGTTTTCTCACCTGACAGGTCACTAGGAAAGTGAAGTTTTCTTGACGTTTTCCGATAAAATATTTTAATATTTTCAAACAAACTTTTAATAGAATAAAAATAAACAAATTTTGTAATAATATTAGGAATTAGTAATTTATCTACGCGACATCAAGCGCTGATGTACCAGGTGGCCCAAAATCATTCACCTGAAGTTGCTTTGCTATCTTTAAAATGAAACGACATAATTTCATAATTTTATTTTTAAATGCTTAAGTTTTCTTCTATTACTTTTTGAATTTGATATCGGTCAAGTGCGTGCCTCCATTTTTAATGGCCATTTGGGCTCTTTTTACCGCATTTTCAGTCGTTCTGGAGAGAATTTCGGGCGATAAGTTCTGGCACTCTTGTCGGATAGCGCGAGCTGTGTGTACGGTTGCACCATCCTGTTGGTACCACCATGTCCTCCAGTCCCAATTCATCAATTTTCGGCAATAAAAACTCGTTTCCGGGTCGCCTAATGTCTCGTTTCGGCGATTTCCAGTGGCCGGAAGATTTCCAGCCAGATTTTACCTCTCCAGACTTCTTTCTTTGGGTTTTTTTGAAGTCACGGGTCTATGTGAACAAGCCACAGACTCTGGAAGCTCTCAAACTGAATATCCGACAAAAGTGCGACAACTTATCGCCTGAAATTCTTGCCAGAACGATTGAAAATGAGGTAGCCCAAATAGTCATAAACAATGTCGGCGCCCACTTGTCCGATATCATATTCAAAAAGCAATAAAAAAAAACTTAAAGGTCCAAATAAACATTTACAAAAAAGTTATAACATTATACCGTTTCAGTTCAAAGATATAGTAAAACAACAACGGGTCACTGATTTTGGGCCGCCTTGTAATTAGGATTGTCGCATAATTGTGTGATTTCAGGGGAAGGAAATCAAAATAACTTAAAATACTGAAATTTTGAATCCGTGAATTTAATTAACAGATTTCATCTTCTTCTTCAGGTGCCTAACCGATTTCGGACGTACGGCGATCCCCCGACTTAGCCAAGAAGGTTGTACCAGGGAAATGTTAATGTTAATGGGGTGGTGGTTTGCCTTCCCCTTACTCCACATATCAATTTTGGACTTATTTAGATCATTAACATTTTAAGAATTCTTCTTGGCATATTACTATCGGTGGTTTGCCATTACCTTCCGAGGGGAGACGGTCAGAATAAAGTTCTTACTTCACTCGGATTCGAACCGGGTATTTAGCGTCCATAGTCAACTCGCGTGACCGCTAAGCTCCGACCGCCTCTAATTAACAGATTAAAAATATTACAAAAAATAAATACCACAGATAATTTGGGTCTGTTTAAATTCCGCCCAAACATCCACAGCGTGTGGATATTTACCGAAGGACTGAGATAAGAAATTTTGTGAAGTTTGCGATTCGAACCCAGAATTTCCGCTCCGTAAGTCTATCATCGATCACATCCACACATTTAACTAACAAATTAAGGAAAAAAAGTAAAAAAAAAAAGTGTTGGTAAATTAGGGCGGATCCAATTACTTCAATTTCAGTATGAATGACTTACAAATTGGGTATTTTTCGCCTTCAGCGATATATTCCAAACGTTATAACTCAAAAAGCGACATTAATTACAGCTGAACTTTACAGGACATGTGCCCACACACAATACAATAATTGAAAACAGAAACATGGATAAATCTTGGGAAAACTTATTATTCATTTAATTTCTTGCTAATTATTATCTAATGGATATGTAACTAACGCCTAACTGGATATCCACGAGACATACTTTGACATTTGAACAATATCTTAGGGCTTAGGGGATGTAAGTAGTTCAGAAAATTAATGATTTGGACAGCCACTAAATAATTAGTACAATATATTCCCTCAACATATTTAAATATTCCCTCGACATTAACTTATCCAGTAAAAGACATTTAGTGGACATTTAGTTCATCTCATGAGATGAGTTTCTGTTGTGCGGATTTTGGATACGAAATACCTTCGAATCGCATTCCCACAAATGTTTTTTAAATAAAATATATTTAATACCCAATTTAACATTTCGTAACATATCCACTTTTATGAAGAGAAAATTTTAATGTGAGTTTTGGAATAGAAAAAATTTTGAAGTCTAAATATTTTCACGATGTCCTGATTGGTGCAATTATTTATAAAAAATATTAATGTTGGTATGTGCTTTCTTAAATAAGGACACCGAGCTTCATTTTTATCTGATGTTATTAATCGCTCTACAATGAGCCCTATTATTCAAAAATTCAATTTTGTACAATGTTAAAGAATTGCGTAAAAAATTGTAATAAATAACATAACAATTAATGTATGTGTCTATATGGTACACAATCGTGTAGAAAAACACGTTGTATAAATTAAGCTGAATTCTGACATTGGAATTTTAACGAAGCTATTTCATTATTTTGTCGTTATGAGATTACTGTCATTGTTTAATACACAGGCTATTCTGTTCAAGTAAAATTTGTATACTTTTGTTTAGTACATTATTTTTGCTGTATCTATTTATTTGTAGTTATTTACGTAATTGATTTAAGCTGTACTCAAATAAGTAGTTTTAGTCACGTATTTGCATATAATTTTACAAACAATCACACAACGTTTACATATGCATGAGTAAGATAATTGCATACCTATTCTCAGTTAACAACAGAAAATTATATACACAGGGGTAAGGAATTGTTAAGATTGAGGACATCAGAAGCAGGCATTTAATAACAATACTTGATTTTGTAAGCGCGCCGCGTGCAGAATCAAACAATGAAGATCAAATAATAGTAAATTTGGCCCCATGTTGCTAACAAAATAATTTAGTTACTAGCCTCTGATTAGATCTATAATATATTTCTATTAAAAAAAGTTAATTAAACAATGAAATTAATTAACTTTTTATTATCTTGAGCCAATTCTATTAAAATTTGCAGTTGCTTGAATTTAGACTTTCTATTATTTCAAATTAAAAGCCTAACAAGGTTCCTTCGTTTTATCAATTATTGCTTTTGCGACTTTTCATTTTTAACGCTTAAAACTGGATAATAATGGATCTGGAGAATGATAAACTTAAAAACCTACAAGAAATGGTTTTTCATGCGATAAGGTAATTTAAGTAGTTTAATTATGCTCGTTAGGCCACAGGCAGTGCAGGAAGAGAAAGAAATGTTCAAGTATAACCGAAGATTGCTGACTTTTCCCAGATGAAAAATACTTCTTTCTTTTCTTTTTTAAAAAACTTCACTTTCAAAATATACCTACAAAAAAAATGTAAACAAATTCTGAGAAGGGTTTTCAATTTTTTCGTTATTTCAAAATAACAATAATATTGTATTTTATTAATTAGTTTGTGAAGCAAAGTTGACAAAAATAACTGTTTGTAACATATCAATTGACATTCTATGGATCCAATTGATTTTGAAATAAATTACAATTAAAATACCACTGGTGACTCCAAAGATTTCAAGCGATTCTTTGGTATGTCTCTGTTGTGTTTGCCTGTTGTTCTTCATTTAAATTTCACCAACTTTATTGAGATATCAAATATCTGTATTAAAAACTCGTTAATCCACTTACAAGCGTCAACTAGAAATCATTAAACTATGAGTTTTGTTTTATAATGATTAAAATGCTTATATTTATTCGGTAGTTCACACAAATTAAAAACTGAAAAGAATCAGTGCTATCAGTAATACAAAAGTTCGAATAACTTCATATTTAATTATTATTATTATTATTATCAATTAGCGAGAGGCGCCTGAGCCAATTAACTCGCACATAATAATGCAATCAGTTTATTTCCCAGAGCAGTGTCTATGGCGATTAGGAATAGAACTACGGAATATCGCTTTCTAGCCGACCAGTAAATGCTTAACCCCACACTGCTGGTTTTATACCATTATATTGTCACCACCCATATTCCATGTAAATAAAAAGCCATATGGGTGATTACTTGAAGGTTTTGAAATTTTTATAATTTTGAATATTTTAAAAAAGTATACATTTTCACAATTTTATGTAATTTGGTTTTATTTAATTTGGTTCTTGGATGCGAAAAAGCCACGTCAACATTTCCCCTAAAAACAAGGCGATTGTGCTTGCATAATGATTTGGATAGCCATAACAACTCCCTTATATTGAAAATAAACTTTCAATTTATTTTGTAAATGTTAGGGAATTTAAAAGTGTGTTGGCGCCTATAAAAGTTTTAGTGAAATTTAAAAGCATAACGTTGGTGAATATTAAAATTTTTAATCCGAATTTAAGTGGAAGTATTTTTGGAAATTTTTTATTTTGCGGATTGATAGGAAGACATCCGGAAGATAAGACGATTGGAATGTACTATGCCATCGTGAGAGATGCGCCATTCATCCCTTTTGTTTTTCTGAATGTCAAAAATTATATTAATTTTGCGGTTTTGGATTGAGTTATTTTCCTGATTGTTATCCAAGTTTGGAAAGAATTTTATTATTTTGGAAAATTTGGAAATTTGGAATCGTTGTTAAGGTTGGAAATTTTATGGTGGATGGAATCAATCGCACTTGTTTATTAAGAAGTTCATTTCGTTGTGAATATTCAGCGATTTAGCTGGACAATTGGATTAGTCGGATTTTTAATTGGTGGGGGGCACGTGCACATTCGGCACATTCCTAGTGATAGGAATTTTAAAAAGTTAGCGTTGACATTAAAATAAATGGACCGCGCAACGAGACCCGGAAATGAAATGAGATAAGGGTTCTACTCGGTGACGTGGAGGTAGACAGACGTCCATTTTGAGTTTTTCCGAAATTTGCGACAAGTTAGTGTCCAAATTTGGATCAGTTTGGCGTTTCAGTTTGATTGATAATTATTCCAGAGTGTTTTTCTGAAGTGAAAGAAGAGTTTTAGTTTTTCTTGTTGAAAATTTTGAGAGTTGTTTTTTTTTGGCGTTTCGAAAGAGCGAGGTTTACGTCCTCCTGTTTTGAGCAGTTGTTACCGTATGGAAATCGTCAATATCGTTTTTAAACATTATAAAAACATGTAGGTATAAAAATACATTTTTATGCTGTCAACATAGTAAAATATCCAATAGAACCAAAAATATCATTTTGATACTTAAAATAATATCTATAATATGATCATTTTCCCTTAGGTGGGGCATATGCATATATCCCATATTTACCCTTGATTATGTTGTATAATATGATACATTCCATATTCATTTGTTGAATGTTCCAAATTTTAGGAATGGTTTTTTAAGTTCGGAGTGAAATATGGCTAACTTTAAATCATAATTATATAAAATTAATATCAATTACTGACAGCGGTGGATCTAACTAGAGTTAATTAAGATCGAGCTTCAGGGCCCCGATATAACAGCGGCAACATACCAAGAGAGGCCCGGATATTATTTTAATTTTATCACTATTATTTTGTTTATGGTACTTGGTGCTAGAAGAAATGTTTTATTACTTATTTAGATTCGGGACCTAACGAAACTAGATCCTGATATTCCTCGAAGCTATGAAAATATTTTGAGTATAATTTTATGATACCTATATACCTGTAATTATTATGAGATAGCACGATTATTAAAAGCGAGAATTGCTTTTCAATATTCAATATTTAAAAAATAAATTAATTGACCACGAATTAAAAACTAACCAATTTAAATAATAAAGGAAATTTCAAGAGTAGGTGTGATATTAGTATTATGTATTGTAAAATTTAAATTTAACATAAACTTAACTAATCAAACGTTAAAATACAAATTTTATTTAAAAAAATGTTTATTCGTTAATGACAAAGTAGAACCAGAAAATATTTTAAAATATGAAAAAAAAATGCAAATATTGGAGTGCAAAATCGTGGAGTTTTACAAAAAAGTTGAAAAATAGCAAAATTATAGGTGAATAATTAATATTAATGCGATATAGCGTTATTTAAAGGTTATTGCCTATCGTCAGTCGCATCTAACCAGATAAAAACTAAAATAAAATTATGAAAAATTTGCTCAGAAAAATAATAATCAAACAAAATTTGAAAAACAAAAATTATAAAATTATAAAATCTTTGAATTATAAAATGTGCAAACAACTTGAAAATAGAGGAAAAATAAACTATAGAAAACTAATTTAGAAATCGACACCCCCAAGGAACAAAGCCGTAACTCATTTTTACCTGTTTTTCAGGAGGGTCATTTGAAATTTATTTCTCCAATGCAATAACATTGAGATACAACTTTGTTTCACTGATTTATCTATGGAATTATTGGTCGTAAATTAAAAATTTTTTTACCAAAGGAAAGGTATTTTTCTAAGGATTACAGCGGTAGTCTTAACTCAAATGTGACCTAACTCGAGTTACGGCTTTGTTCCTTAGGGGTGTCGAAATGCTTACCACTAGAATAGTAAATACTTACTGGGTTTCTTCCATAAAACAGTCTAAACGAAGCATGCGGTTTCCGTTTGTACTGTTTACAGTACAAGACTGACGATAGGCAATAACTTTGAAATAATGTTATATCCATTTTAATTATTCACCTACAATATTGCTATATTTTTCAACATTTTCGTAAAACTTCACGTTCTTGCTCCCCCCCGTATTCATCATCATACAGTCGGTTTGCTTCTTGACAGAAGTGTCTAGTGACCCTTAAATGTTACCCTTCCCTATAGTCCATAGATCAATTTATTTTTGGAATTTTTAGGTGATTAACATTAATAAGGATTCTCTAATTGGCGTATTACTTTCGGTGGATTGCCATTGCCTTCCGAATTATTGCCTCCCATAAAATATTAGCATTCGTTTTTATATTTTCAAATATTTTCAGGTTCTACTTTGTCATTAAGGAATAAAAATGTTTTTAAAGTGTTTTTACTTTGTGTTGTTCTTTATTTACAGTTAAAATACTAATATTTTAACCGATTTTAACGCTTAGTTAAGTTGATGGTGTCAAGAATGTGCTAAGATCCAATGGTTATTGTTACGTCTCGACTACTTGCACAAAACTTGTAGATAAAAACTCTGTGAAGAAATTAAACTTGCGATAAAAGACAACAACTAAATTCTTATTAAAACAATACTGCGCTTCCTACATTTGAATTTGTATCAAAATATATGAATTCATAACCATATGATATCAGGAGATACTAACATCTAATTATTTCTTAACCATAATTCTTCATATTTTATATATGTGAATGATCTTTCATAACTTCTTTTTTCAGATAATATTGAATTGCCTGTTGATTTTGATACATTTTCAACAAAATTTAGTGGAAAATATTTCGTAAAAACTGCTGTTAAAATCATCACGGTAGTAGGGATATTCGAATATATTTTAACACATCTACACGAATCAGGAATACTGTTCAAGGACAACCCATTAGTCCGATCGTTTTGTGAGATGTAGTATTCATAAAAGGACGAGCAGCTACGTCACTATCAACTTACCAATTCAAAGGAAGTTTATATTTTTTAATTATGGCGACCACTGTTGATCCGTAGTCCATACATTTCTCTTTTCTTGTAAGCTTTTAGACCACGGTGTGGAGTGATGTTATCACTGGTTGAGTTACGGAGCGGATATTCTGGGTTGAAGTCGCGGACTTCTCAGAATTTCTTAGACTGGCCTTCCGGTGGACATCCAAACGCTGTGGTGAAAATTTGTAGTAAAAAGAGTAGCAAAAAAAGGATTAATCCACCTCGTGAAATGGATTGTAAAGACTTCAATAGAAGTGGCAATATTCCGATAGGAATGGAAAAGCCCCCTTGATTAATTGTAAGCTTTCATATCCAAATCCTTTATGTGATACCTCAAACTCCAGTCCTAGATATCTTCATCAGCAGCCAATTTTTAACAACTATCCTTTTATCGTAGTTGTAGTTTCCTTCTGACTTTCAACTTTCTGAATTTTGCTCAGAGACTCCTTAGATTTTATACTAATTAAATCTACTGATGTGTTCATTTCTTATTTTGAAGCTAAATTAGATTGACCCAGTATGGATAAATATAAGAAAATTAGAAGGGTTGAAATTATAAAAAATTTGCTACAGGCAGAAGCCGTCTCTCTAGCTTTTTCTTTGATCTCTCAGTATGTTCAAACAATATCAGTTCCTTCTTTTTCATTTCTTACTCATGATTTATCTTTATTGTCATGCTTTCTCTTCTACAGCAATCTTCTCAATCTTCTCCCATAAAATTCAATTTCTCCTATATAATTATAATCTATTCTTATTATCCAGTACATTATTATATTTTCATAAAAAATGCCAGAGAAAACTAAAGGAATTTTGTAATAATGTCAAATTTCGAAATTCATTATAATAAGAAATATATGATATTTTGGTATTGTAATAGTGCAAGGTTGGAATGACACAATCGTTTAATTAATACTACAAATAAAAAATGTTAAATATTTTTGGAATAAAATTTATTTTAATGTTGATTATTTTTATAGAACTATAAATTGAATTTCAAATAACAATTTTGTTGTTTAAAAATGTTGATTTTGTAATGTTATTTCTTAGAAAGTGGATATATTTATTATAGTGTTCATTTGAACTTTTAGGCATTTAACAAAATTAGGTTTTCTCATAGCGGGTTTTAAGATGCGATATAATCTGAAAAACAGTGGGTCACTCTTTTTAACAAGAGAAATGAATTATTGTTTCACACGTTTTATGGTCAAAACTCAATTATTTTAAAAGTGTATAAGTATTTATTCGTAGTAATTTATAGCTAATATAACCGCGAGTTCTAAAATTATTTGCTTATACATTACATTATTGGTGGGGTTTCTTCTTCCATCTATTTCTTGTTAGAAAAAACGTGCTTAGCATACAAATGAATTCAATAGAAAATTTAAAAATACCTCAAAGATTATTTTAACTACAATATACTTAATTTTATTGTCATGTCTCAGATAACATCTTTTACTGACCACATTCTCAATCAAGTGTGTGAAATTTTTATTTAAAATTAATTATTTTATATTTACTGAAAGAGCAATAAAAGAAAAAACCGTAATCACCATTAGAGGTAATAAAACTATAGCCAAATTATTTTATTATTGGACAACCTAAATATTTGCAATAAATTTGTTGTGTTTCGGTATCACATAATTTTTAATTATCCAATTTAATGTTTCCTGCAGACACCCTGGACCCTGTAATACAGTATGCTTTTGACTATTAGCTACGTGTTCTTGCTTTTACATAAAAAAAAGTTCTAAGCCAAAGTATAGGCTCTCCAACAATTTGCGCAAATTGGCTTGCTTAAGCATTGTGAAAAGAATCATATACAAACATGTAAATGAAAAAAAAATTTTCCTATACTATGTAAATGAAAAGTTGCGGTTTGAGAAAATAACATATTATAGTTTTGAAAAAACAAGATAACTTTAGTGAAAAACCGCAATCAAGCAAATAATTTGGCCGTATTATGCTAAGTATCACGATAACACTGAAAATAGCAAATTATGGCAAGGCTTTTGTGTGATCAAACCATTCATAGGTACTATACATAGGTAAGTTTTGAATTTCATGGGTTTTATTCGCAGATAGTTTTTATATTTAATATTTCACAAATCATTTCTCATTTATGTCGCTTCTATACACATAAGATTAGTTAAAGACCGTTTAAAAAAGCAAAGATAGTTATGCAAATGTTTTAAATTCTGCGGCGGGTCGTGAGGGCAGAAACCATTAGTCCCCTTCAGCTACACAATGCTAAACATTCTCCACTAATAGACTGACCACCTAACTGATTGCGCCACTCGCATTCTCTTATTTATGACTGCCGACATCCATTTGTTATCAACATTTTACTGTTTGGTAAGAATTGACCAGCTTTGTGAGATCGAATCCACCAAAAAAATCTCGATTATGTTCTTGACTGAAAATAAATATTGTTGGTAGTACTCGAGATGGATAATAAATTTTTCAGATACTACTTTCAAAGATTTATTGTACTTATAAGTCTTTTCTACTCTTTAAATAAGGATAAATTGTATAACTTAAATCAAGCTTACATAATGGGTATTTTATTATCATAATTTATTAAATTTAAGTTTTATTCGAGTAACAGTCAACTAATTAAGAGATAACCCCCCAAAATTGATATTGCTGTATATTCTTACCATCGAAAAATGTGATTTTATAATCTTTTCTTATGAGATCTATTTTATTCAATTGATCGATTTCTTCATAAATTGATTAAGATCGGTTACGCCTATCTGATGATTACCAACAAGAACAAAACTTGATGTGTTCTGAACTAAACATCTTAGCTTTTAGCCACTGATCTTGATCAATTTGAGTAGATAATTATTGAGGTAAAGGAAAATTTGTACTATTTTAACTTTTTGGATTGTTTTAAGTTGTTATTGCATGTTTACTAAGTTTCTTGCAGAGCAGTAGCCAATCAATGACTTAAATGCTTCTTGGGTCTAGATGAGCGGTGTAAAAATCGTATATTTTATTTTTATTTTCATTTTCAACACGCAATAAGTATTGCAAAGAAAACTAGAAGCTGTACAATACTAATTGATCTTCATAAAAAATATTTGGTGCTTGCACGAGATTACGCTCAGGTAGTTACTAATTTTCAAGATTTTCATAATTAAAAAAAAGACTTTCAAATTATATAAATCATCAACATTTTCAAAATCGTTAGTACTCAAATTTCTTGATCAATTCCACCATTATCAATTTGTAAAATTTATTTGCCCAATTTCGTCCTGTTTCAATAATTCAATAACTTTAAATAACTTGCACCAAATTGATCACATTTTTGTGAATTCCCAGTCCATTAAAAATCATAATCATTAGAGCACGGATTTTAGGACGTAAAAATGTTAAAAAAGGCACAATTTTAGGCTATAAAAATCATTGAAATAGGCGCAATAATTAAGAATTTAGGGGGTTTTTAGGCAATATGTATTTTTCATTACAGAAACTTATAAACATAATATTTAAAAAAATTAGTTAAAACATTTTTAATACCTAACGATATAATATAAGAACTACATATAAGGATGGAAAATACCTAAGGAAAATACTTTACAAAATTTTATGTAAGCTTTTTTCCCTCCTAAATAGATGGTGTTATTAATTTTTTCTCCTCTATTTGCATAATGGCGCTACTAATTTGGGGGGTTACTATTTTTTTTAAGTTAACAAATAAATTTACGATTTTTTTTAAGTGTTTGGAAAATCCCCCCCCCCCGTATCAGACCTGGAGAACCTGCCATTTACGGTTTTGTATTTAGAGGGTCTATCTAACTTAAAGCCATTTAGGATTTCCGAAATCTGTAGCCACCTCTTGGGCTAAAGTAACATCCAGTTTTATTAATATGCTTGGATACGAAGCGCTGACTCAACGACCAGTGCCAGTTCTCTATCTATGCTGACTTCACCGAGATAAAATACAAGAACTCATAACAACTCATATTACTATTTGAACATTGGCGGATTTCAGCACGCCTTTAAAAAAAATCATCTTTTTTGGATCACTGGTATTTAGACTGGTATAGTGTAAAAAAACATAGTAAAACGTGCGCGTAGAATGCACAATGTAGGGTGTACGGGCAGTGAAAATATTTAGAAGATCTATAAAAACCGTTTATTGGGATTTTGGAGGAGGCCCTCAAAATTAAATTGCGCTTGGGGCCTCTCAAGTGCTAAATCCGCCACTGACTGAGAGACAATAATTTAAAAAAACATAAAAACTATTTATTTTTAAACTTTTAGTAACGTAAACGGGATAAATCATTGGTTTAGACTTTTTAGGCATTAAAAATCTATTTTCGGTCAGTGACATCGAAAATAGGCATTTAGGCAAATAAAAGTAGGGTTCAAAATTTTCAAAATCGTTTGAACGGCATTTCTGTATTTATAATTTTGAATTGCCTAAATAAAGATCAAAAAGGCAAATTGCCTAGAATCCGTGCTCTAATAATCATTAATTAAATCATCCCTTAAACCAATGTTTCCAAATGGTAGATGATCCTGATTCAAATTTGCATGAAGTTACATGTCCATCTTTTCTTACATCTCTATTTGATAAGCTTCTATGAAAGGATCTTCATTGTGGATATCCATAATTGAGAAGTGGGTTGATCATGCCCCTAATTCTTTTCATCCGTTTAGGCGATATATTGCCATCCACATACATTCCCTGATAGTATATTTTAAAATTTTCAATTTTCTATAGTTTTCCAAATTTTTGTGCACCTACCCAATTTTGTTTCAGTTTTTAATTGACTTAATACTTCAAAGAAGTTCAAGCTTTGGAAACAAAAGACACGTTAATTTACTGCATTTCTCATTGGTGAGATTGTTGTTAACTCATAATAGCATTTGTTATGAGCCAAACAAAACTTTTTATGCAAAATTTCATACGGCAAAAATAGGTTTTATAGCCCCATGGCTAAAATGATACGCTCCGGTAATAGCTAGGTGAATGCGGTAGTATTGCGCTACTACGCCAATCTCTTAATGAATTTAAACGGACTTGTATGTGGATTATAAACTTTCAGATATAAGTACAATGCTATGGGTATAATATATAATTATTAATAATTATCAATATTGTAATGTTATGAAATAGCGTTACATTGTAGTATTTTGTTTATAAGGTAGTTTATACATAATTTATACCTTATTTTTATCTACTATTTTTCTTACACTACTCGGAAAAATTCAAGACATGCCTTGATTCCTTAATTTATATTGATGTTTAAATTAACAACTTTGTACCATTTTTTAATAATACATTTTTACGATACCTTTTTTGTTACTTAATTTACAATTCAGATGTAAAACGTAGGTAATTAAAATTGAGTAATATAGCAAAATTGTACTTGTATAACTTGGTCAATACAAAATTTTCATTATTTAAACACAAAAGCTGCAAAATTTCTATTGAATGTTTATAATTGTTTCTTGTCCTTTATTTCAAAGTTTTGCTTTTATGTTGCTTGAAAAAGAACATAATGAATAGAGCGACCTTACAATCAAGAAAATGTGAACGAACACACAATATACTGTACCAAGTTTTGAAATAAAAAAATAAAAACCTCGCATTTCTTTTATAACATAAAGTTAATGAGATAATAAAAAAAATTACTTTCTACCTGTATGGTGTTCTATTAACAAATAGAAGTAGAAAATGAATAATTTACGTCTCAAGGAATTGCTACTGTATATCTGGATCGTAATTTGTAAACATATTATTAGCCCCAAGCTTGCATACATTTCCTTTATTATGAAATGGAATACAACATGTCTAAGTTTTCTTTAATGTAAATTTAATTAATTAAAAAAGTCTTACATATTATTATGCATTGTTAGGTGAAACATATTTATTTTAGATTAATTCATTCACTTCAATCATTTTAAAGTTATTAATAATGTGATAGTGATTACAGAGGTCATTTTATTATTCAGACTTTTTCCAGCTATTCAGTGACATTGAATCCGTTGATCAAAAGTAAAGTTTTAGTTTTGCCTCAATATTAAAAATATTAATAATATTCCTACCCATAACCAACAAATAAAATATTACGCATATTTGAAGCAAAAATTGAATTGGTTCTGGTAAAAAATTAAATCTGGTTAATCTGTTCTTGTTCATCAGCATATTAACATTATTCATTATTAATTTATTATCTTAATTAATTTTCTGCATATTAAAATTGTCTGCTTTTAATTACAGATAATAGCTTTTCTACAAATCAAAAATATTTTTAAAAGCAAACATTGGAAACCAAATTTTTCGTAGAGCAAAAAAGTAGCAACAAATTATTTTTGACAACCCGAGGAAAACCGTGGGACCTCGGATAGTCCTGCAGAACGATTTCGATTGGCTAGGGATGGAATAGGTAAAATAGCAAAACAATCATTTATTTAACACAATAATATTTGAAAAATCAATAAAACTGTAAACAATAAATATTATTAAAAGTTTCTCAATTTAGATTAATCGAGTCAGGCATAGTTCCATTAATTTAAAATTATCGGTTGCCACATGTTAAAATTAACTAGATTTTAATTTTTGCATAAATTTAATTTGTTCCAGTTTAAATAAAACTTTTTAATTGTTGCATTTTTTATAATTCGCTTAATGGCTTAGTGACATGTGTTTTTTAAAGTACACTGTTAAAGATACTTAGTAACTTTTAACAATCGATTTGGATATAGACAATGCTGGAGTAATATAGAAAAAAAAAAGCAAATTTTTTGTTTCAACATAAATCGATTGTATCTTCATATAAATTGAAATGACTTAATCATACTTCGCTAATTATAAAATCGTAACCTCTTAAGATTAGCTTAAGATTTAATTGCATAATACTTCCCAATCTATTAATATTATCGATCCATATTTTAATAAATTATTTTAAATTAAAAATCTTACAATCTATTATTGAAATTAACATTATTAGCATCTCAATCGATGTCTGGATTATCGAACGCTTTAATGCATCTGTCAAAGGCGGAACTTTTATTTCATTTTATGACTGAATTAATTGCTCTGAGTTCATTTGCGTTTTGTTCATAAAACTTTTATTAGGAAGCTTTTAACTCTTTGTAGCATTAAACAAACTAATTTTTGCTCGAGAGCGTATGTTGTTTTTTATTAACTTTTGATTATAATCTAAACAAATGTTCAAGTTAATATTTATATTTTTCCATCGTTCAAATCGTATAAATATCTTAATGGTTCAGATTTATATGTATTCTCTATTTATGTCTTAATTGTATAGCCATAACGAAACCGTCTTTATTTATGGATGTATGGAAGATGTTCAATTTAGCTATCTCTAATTTGTAATCGCTATCACGAATTCGTTAATAACTTTAATAATGAAATTTATTTCTAATAAGAATAAATTGTTACTATTTCATTTTGCAAACTTAACTATGTAATAGTCAAATTTTAATATTACACTATTTAGCCAAAAATTGGTAGCTTTTCTACATGGCGGAGAATGGCGGTTTTTTTTTCTGAAATAGTAGCAAACGAAAACTTTGCTAATATCGAATAATACAATTTAAAAAATTACAAATAATATATTATTTGACTTGTCTAAACCCATTATTTAAATTGCTACTTATAAAAATGTGTTATAATCGGTTAAACAAAACTAAATCATGGCAATAATAAACCACTTTAGCTTCTATCAATATAATTGACAAAATTCGAAGACTTGTTAGTGCTAGAATTTTAACAAAATAACCTAAATTATAGGTAATTTATCTAATACACAATATATTAACGCAGTTGTTGTAAACCACATTAATGAGATACATTAAATAAGCTAATTATTTCTTTAAAAGATAAATATCCACCTAAAAACAACACTGACAAATTGGCTATTCTCGCAGCTATCAACAGGATTAGATAAAAGCATGAGAACAACTTTTAAACTTTCAACAAATTAACTTACTTTGCAGCGGTTATTCTTTTAAAAGATTTTGTTGATAGAATAATATACGTTAACTTTGTTATTCGGCATAAAGATAAACGATTATAATCTTTGATTTTAATAAAAGAAATATAATAAAATGCACGGAATGAAAACCGCACCCAATACGAATAAGAAGATAATATGATATAGGATTTCAAGTAGACTTTAAAATATTGATGTCATGAACCTTACAAACAAATCAAAAATTAAATTTTCTTTGCCATCAAATTTTTGCCACAGTTATTGGAAGACCAATTTCTAATTTAGTTAGAAGACTTTATTATTATACATTTCAATGGTTTTCATCCTCGATTGTAATATACCATTGAAAAAGAAGAAGAAATCAGATTATCTTTTCTAGATTAGATCAACTAATTCAAAAAAATGTTTAAAATTCAAGAGGACTCAAACACAAACCTGGTCTGGGGTATTGATTTTCTTCCATTTAGAAAAATACTGGGGTTGCACAAAATTCATGCTCATATTCAAATTTTAACAGAGAGTTTTGCAAAAATCAAATAGAAGTACTACTGAGAGTTTTGCATTTATCATATTGATGTCTAAATGACAGGAGTTATGCAGATTTCATATTGTTGGTTTGGAACAGCTTGTAATGTTTTTTAAGACAACATGTTTGCAGTTGTCGTAGTTGATAATTATCAATTATTAAATGGCGCCAAAAATCCAAATATTCCCATAATATGCCCATATTCAAAATTTAACAGAGAGGGATGCAAAAGTCACATAGAAGTACTGGGAGTTATCCATTTATCATATAAATTGGAGTTATTCCCTTTTCACATTAGGTCGACCATATGTGAAAAGAATGAAGTGATAAAGTCAAGAGATTCTTAAAGGCTTACAAGATTAAAACCTCTAATAATATTGGATAGCTTTACACTAAATTGAAAAATTGAAATACTATAAACCTAAAGAACAGAAGTTCGACGTAGTATGCAAAGCTAATGTAAATAATTAACACAGTAACCTAATATTCATGCGCCAAACTAACCAATAGCTAAAAAAAATAATATAGACTCATTTCAACCATTACTAGATGCAACAAACCATGAAACAACCGCTATCCATATCCGAATGGATGGACACGACGCGACGGACAAATCGGTCAAAAATGATAAAGATCAACTCCTTCTTGAAATGATATACTGTACTGCATCGGTGGCCTTTGAAATAGATAATTAGAATTATAAATTTAAATGGTGGGGGAAGTTTTCAAAATAAAAGGACTTACCGCCACAGACAATCCTATGCTCAGACTAGCAACGACTCTTTGTTGCTCTTTCCGGGTTCTGGGAACACGACGAAGGACGCTTTATGTAATTCAAATGAACACTCAGAATCAAAATAAACAAATTTTTAATTGCGGAAAAGATAAAGTTCATGTGGTATTGCCGCATTAAGAAATGTTAAGAAAAGTAATTTAGGTTACAAAAGATAAGTATGCAGATTATGGTAATGTAAATTGTAAGAATATAAAATACGCAGATATAGTTATATGCGTTATTGCTAGCTGAACTATTTTTAATGCAATTAATCAAAAATATGTAGAACAATAATAGAATCAAGGGCAGGAGGGAGTTGATAAAATGGACATGATGAGGGCAGTCAATCAGTTATTTATGAGAGATAACAGTAGTTGACAGTTTTTTGAGTTCATAACGCGCGTGAACTTAATGCCCATCATGTTCTACCCGTCAATCCCCTCCACGCTATGCCAATTATAATGCGAAGTCTTTTAATGTAATTAATCGTTGTAATTATTTGTGACTTGTACCTCTATAATATTAGAGTACAAATTACATGTTATCCCCCAAAAGTAAGCATCCGAACATAAAAAGGGTACTCCGCAAATATTTGTGACAGTATTTTCATGTACGACCAAAATCAACAGATTATTTGATAAAATTGAAATATGGGATCGTTACAGGTCCCCTTTTCTCGCTTATGCAAAGGGATATATATTATTCAAAATCTTATCATACCCCTGGCGGGGATATACGGGGGCCATAACAAAATTCAAATACAAAATAAAAAAAAGTTTATAATAGATACATACCTTTTTATTTTTCTCGGTGTAACGTCACTTCCGAATACAATCGCTGCAATGATATTTATTGGCCACAAACGAAACCTAACGTCTATAAACGGAAGCCCATCCAAATAATGCCGCAATAGTGCAACCAATGCTACTAAACTATCTTCGAAAGAATCTCAGTATCTCGAAAAACTCCGTCCTCCGTCCTCATATAATCCAAAATAAAGTTATTCTGGTCTAGGGCTTACAAAAAATAACACCAATAGGATTGTAACCTTATTTTAATTTATTTAATTTAAACCTAACAAAATTGGTAATCTTCGTTTGTTTAACTTCTCTAGATTCATCCAGAAATAAACTAATCCAATTTTCGATCATCCACTCAAATAATAACTGGTGATCCTCTACTAATCCAAAAATATCAAAATTTTCACAAAATGGTGCATCAAATTTGACCATGTGGTACTTTACCGAAAATCTCCAGATTATCGCTTTTAATAATCCGAGAACTTCCCGTATTCAGGAATAACGCAAAATCAATCAATCAATATTTGACTCCCGAGACTCAAAAATTCGCAAACTAAACTCGGACGCAAATTAGCACGTCAGTACTTTCCAAATGGTCACCAGAAAGGACCCCTTTTCTATTACCACGCCTCGAATATGAAAATTTCTGGCGCTTCGCAGGCAAATCAAATCTGCACAATTCCGCAACACTAATTAAATAAATCTCATTTTAGGTTCATAGAAGTGAAAAACCTAGTGAAAAACAGCGCAAAAAATTCTTATTACAAATTTACTAGAAGGGACAATCATTTAAATCATGATCAAAGGACAAATCTCCTCTTTAAAAAAACAAACAATCCGTTGCTGGATCCTTCCAACATTGGAAACTCGACTTGAAACGAAAATCCAGCATTAAATTTGAAAATTTTTCTTTTGCTTAAAATAACCAAAGAAAATGTGACTTAATTTTTAAGTAGCATCCTTACACGTATTCGCTACTGTCAATTATATTAAAAAGAACATGACAAGACATACCTAAATAAATAAGGAAAACTCCATGAACAGAAAGACAAATATCGACGGTTTGAGTAATATTTAAAATCAATTATTCATTTAACTATGTACATAATATAAATTTTAATATATTGGAGATAATGTTTAGGTTGTTCCTTAATTCACGACAAATTTTCAAGATTGACTACCAAGACCCAAGATTCTTCCACTTCCTTTATCAAGACCCAAGGTCAAGTCACAAGATTTATTACTATTAATCTAGATTTCTAGATCATTCAAATGACAATACATTGTAATATCTGCTTTCCTGTAAATGACTAATATTAATACATTGCTGATGAAAGTAGCAAATGCAACTGAAAGCTCAAAATAAAATTTCAATTTGGTTTAATTGTTCTTCTTCTTCAACGTAGTTTAAGCCTTAAAGCTTGTTATTACCAACATCTGCGTCATTTCCTTGGCAGTGTTAGTTCTATGAGCATATGCAAATGTTACATCCATTAGGTAGCTTGCTAGACTTGCCTTCAGATGTGCCATGTATCCTGGTTTTTATGTTAATGGTGACAGTTCACTAACCCAGAGCACCACCGGCTTAACGCGCCTTCCGAAGCACGGAGACTAGTCATAAGAAAGTTTGACTCTCCCCAGGTTTGAACCCGGTGCCCCGCATTCGCATCCAAGTGCGTTAGCTGCAAGGCAATGACCGTCTCATTGTTTAATTGTTAACTAATTTAATTGTGTTCTAGTTAACTCGACAATCTTTTAAAATTTTATTTATTGTATTTTTTTTATACATAAAATTAGAATCTTTTTTTAAATTGGTTAGTTTTTAATTGGTGAAAATAAATTAGTAGGAATATTTTAATAATCCTTATACGAATTAAGGAAATTAAATTAATAATGTATTCTCAAGCTTTCAAGTGCGTGATGTACTCTTCGTCAGAAATTACATAATGATTAATGATAATTAGAATCGCATAAAAAAACTTGGAAGTTTCTTTCCAAATTTCAAAGCTTTCAAAGTTAACTTTTGAAGTTCAAATGGAAATTTATATTTTACCTAACTCGAACTAACAGTTAGATCATTTTCATCTCGAATTGAGAAAAATTTTGCCGAAATATTAGTATTGTACTACCAAATTGATGAAATCCATAACATGGTTAGCCATAACAGTTTATTTATAAAAATTTTAAAGAAACAATGGTCAGGCTACTGCTATTCTGAACTTTAACAGTTGGTCGGAAAATTTGTTCTGCGTTATAAGCGAAATTGGTGGATATTTTTCACCTATTACTACTTTCAGTTTAATGCAAACCGCAGTTTCTTTTTTGGAAAAGATAAAGAATAATAATAAATAATAATGTTATAAGTAAGATATAATATAGGGAAACTAAAAGAAAGTAGAGAAAACCATCGCTTAATTTTTATAAATTTTCTATAATGTTTTTTATTTTGACAATAGTCATAAAATATTATTACTTTCTACTAAAAAAATTACTTTTTTATTGTACTAGTTAATATTTGGTTTAGATTAATCAATTTTCTATAATTGCATAACTAATATATGAATAAATAGCGCCGCTTGTAATTATCAATACATTTTATAGCCAAGTTATCATGTTGATTAAGGACAAATTGTACAGTAAAGCCACTTCGCGAGTTTAAAATTTAATTATAGGTTTTAAACTACAAGAGTAATTGGCGTAAAATAACCGAGAATAAATAATAGTACCAGTTACTGACGGATAGCAAAATTTTCAAATAACACTCTCCAAAAACCGCCTAGAGAGAAAAGAAAAATTGATTAGGTACCAAAAATGTATAATAGAACTCTATAATATCATTTAGATAAAAATTTTGAACGTTTAGTGTATTCGTGGGGGGGGGGGATTTTCTTTCGAGATGTAGAAAGTATTTAAACAATTTGTGTTAACTGCGTTTTGTTATCCTTTTCAGATGTAAAACGATTTCTACTGTGTAGTTTAGAAAAGGTTCATGCACGACATGAACTATCATTTGAAATTTAATTACTGTAATTTGTAATAACGATAAAAGCGCATTTTCGATTACATTATTTGGTATTAAAAGAATGTCAATTTAAATTATTTAAATTTGTTTTAAGACCGGTTACAGTAACAGCTATCCTGTATTTGTCTAAAAAAAATTTTTGTTACGTGATAAATTCAGATAATGGTGAAAGTTGAATTGTATAAAATTGAAAATGAAATTTTGAATTTTTTAAGTTTTTATAAGAATCCTAGAATTTATTGGTACTAGGTATGAGGTAATGAAGATCTAAAGTGTATAAGGTGTATTTACCATGTAAACATAGTAGCCCACACGTTCTGTAGTATTTGTAGATTTGCAAGTTCATTAGCTGATATTAGCTCGACCGGCAGTCGCCGGTCGGGCGCTTGGTAGCGCTTTACTTTATCAACATGTCACTTAAGGAAATTTCTTGTAATTGTATTGCAGATAATAAAAACGTTCTTCCTAACTACATATACCATATAATTAAAGAAAAGAGCAGGTAAATAGTGGGTAATTCTGCATTTAAATCAGACAAGGAAGTCTAAGTTCAAGTTTAGTTTCATATTTTAGTGTTCAGGTAATTGGTAAGCTTTATCGTAAGCTACAAGAATGTAAAAGTAATTAATTATGTGCATACCAGTCTTTTATTATCGGAATTAAAAATTTACAGGAGATAATATCCCCAACTCGACAATAATAGTCTTGACTAGGATTTGTCCTTTCATTATAAAATTTGCGATATCCTTTAGATAGGCAACCTATATAACGTTAATTATATACTTGGTTAGATGAACAAACGATTTTTCATTCAAATGGTTTGAAATGTCATAACTGAATATCGTTAATCCATTTATGAGCGTCATATCTTGCGGATTTCCAATTTGCAAAAATACGAACTGCGGATTAGTTTGAAAGAGATATCGGAGGAAAAGGAATTATTTTCGTAAACCTATGAAAGCCTATGAGACGAACCTAAGTGACAACTGACAGCATTTCTTCTCGAGCGGGAGATTAGAAAGATAAAAATAAAGGTGCAGATGTAGCTATTTAGTACTTGTGTTCTAATCCATTTTTGCAATTAATTAAATACTAATTAAATAATATGAATTTTCCAGGATTACAGAGTTTTGATAAGAAGTTTTGCGTTACTCCACACAGTTAGGTGCTTCACATTTTTTTAAATTCTTGTTATTTTACCTTCAAACTGTATCGTAAAATCCTTAGTAGTAACTACAGCTGTCATAGGTGTGGAAGCTCCCGTGGAGCTTTTATTTTTGATGACTTGCAAAATTAGAAATTAGTACAAGTAATTGTTACATGCATTTTGTATAAAACAAAGTTTGGTTACACAATCGTTTGAAGAACATACGTTTCTGGTTTAAACAAGACACAAGTACATGAAGTTAAATGTGACCATTCTATTCTAACATTGTTTTATAAAGAGCAAGAAAAATTGACCGGCTGTCTTTGTGCTATAGAATCTATTATTGCGTGCATTGCTACACAATCTAAATACATATAAGGACATTCTTTAACCGCTAGATAAGTAGACATGTCAAGTTATTCCTTTGGATGTAAATTTGTTGTGGAGCAGTTGTGCGTAACTTTCTCCGACCGACTCTAATGCTCGATTTTTCTTTTATATCAAAACGTAGACTATTTAAGATATTATATTGTATATATCTTACGTACAATCAGTATGCTGCTATTAAGATGCTCTCGATGTCTCAACATTTTTACAACTTTTTTCTTATTGAGTTAGATCGGTTCCGCATCTTCTGGAAACTTGTTGAATTACGATTCGAGAAACGCAAAATGCAATATTTACGTTCAATCTCAATGTATAACGTGTACGCGGTAACTTAATAGAATCGGCATTTAAAATTGATTTAAATAAAGTTATTAAAATTGTCATAAAATAAACTCATTATCCATCATTAGCAAAGATTTATAGCTGTTTTTAATCAAGTAGGTAGGTACATACCTCTATAAAAACACTAATAAATTATTAATTAAAAAACATACAAATTTTAGAACCAAAAACGATTTTCGTGTTTAATGCGTATCTACTATTACTAATTTAATATAATTTTCTAATCACTTTCTTCGTTGGTGTGAAAATCGACATCGGCAGAAAGCAAATTGTAACTCGAAATGCGCCGCTAATTGGTTACATTCAATGAAATACTTGAATAATCTTTTGTTTTCAGAAAATAAAAGGCAATTAAAATTAATCTTAGCTAATGAGATTCTAATAAGATCGAAACATGTTATAATTATGTCGTTTATAAATTATTTTTATATTATTATTTTTAATAATAATTAATTCTAAAATGTTTCTTATTTTTATTTTTGTTAAAAAACTTAGTTTAAACTTACAAAACGTCGCCGTCGTGCTAGTGCAAGCTTTTGTTGAAATTATCAAGTTTTTCAAACAAAATAAAAAAAAATTATATTCACTTGTCGCGCAGAGTGCGGTCCTTGAGTTATAATTTTTTAACTACTTGTTTTTGTCATAAAAAGTCTTGCTTTTGTTTTTCTAAATTGTAATTATTTAAACGTCAAATAAATATTTTTTAATGTTTAAAATAAATGTAATTAATTTTCCAGCTTTGTGGAACAAAAATGGTTATTGTAAATCATCTGTTAATTATGGAACTTTTTTATGTTGTCCGTCTTTGATATTTGCTATAAATTCTTGTAGGTTAAAACAAAAATACTTGAGTTTAGTGTTCTCGATATGCCTGATTTATTGATTTTTGCATTGTATTTTAATTTATCTTGCTTATTTTTTAGGTTAGGAAGAAACTAAAAATATGTAAGTAATCTCCTAAAATAATAATAATAAAGTTTTATTATAATCAAACCATTTGAAAATGGCGGACAATTAAAATATTTCAATTTCCTCAATACCGTTCATTCAAATTTTTTGAAATAAAGCTTATATTGATTTTTTTTTTGCAGAAAGTCGGATTAAAATTAGTTAGGACGACCCGAGTGTCACTATATAAAACCAAAGGACCCTTAAAATAATTCCGAAAAATAGTTCCCCTACTAAATCCATCCATGGCCAGGATACTTAACCATATCCTTAACCAACCTACATAGGATAATGTAATAAAAACCTAATAAAAAATTAAGCAGTTGCGTTAAAGGCTCAAAATTTTAATGTATTCGTTTTTTATAACAAATTTAGTTAAATAATTTTGAGCAAATTGAAGTGATATTCGCATTGTTAGGTACTTGTTTTTCGTTTAGAAAAGTTTTACTTTTAATGTAGAAATTTTCCGATTTTACAAGAAATTTTGTTGATTGTAATAGAGTAATTTTATATTATT
This sequence comes from Rhagonycha lutea, assembly GCA_958510855.1. Lineage (NCBI taxonomy): Eukaryota > Metazoa > Arthropoda > Insecta > Coleoptera > Cantharidae > Rhagonycha > Rhagonycha lutea. The sequence goes on along the minus strand of OY294040.1, from coordinate 10,083,046 downwards.
ATCCTTCATTAAAGAAAAAGAAAATCTTTTAGCGGAATAAGAAGTAAAAACAGGTAATCAATAACAAGTGAACCTTGTTTGAAATAGGGTGCAAAATGTATTCAAATGAGAGAAAATAAAAATGTGAAACAATGTATAGAAACTTTTATAAAAGTAATAATAAAAATGTAAAGTAGATTAAGCATTCTATAAAATGTACAGAAAAGCACCCATTACAAAGCCCATTTAAGAATTTCTTTGAAATGAATGGAAGTATTGAAGTAAATTTGAATAAGTAAGTTGTTTATGTGCTTTTAGAATTGTAATTCTAAAATTGAGTTACACAAAAGCGTTTTCAACTAATTTTATGTATAATATATACGAAATTTTATTCTAATAATAATTTTGAAAAGGGGTATTATTGTCAACTTACCGTTTATCAGGATCGTTATTTAATACTGAAAAATGATTACAGTCACATTAAAATTCCAAAAGTTACTACTATTAGCTTTATGGGGTAACTGTTAACATTGTCGTGAGACTGCAAGTTTTTGGGTAGCCCTGTGACGTGTCAAAATTTTGTTTGACACAATGGAATATTTTATATGATTGTTCACCAAGGTGATATAATGTTACAGAACACGGTGATCACTTATAATTAATGATACGTCAGCCGTGAGCATTAAAGTGCATCCATCTGCTTTGTTGGCGATTCTTTTCAACAGCTCCTGTAACCAGCCGGTTATAAGAGAGTAATGCCTTTTGTACCGCATCCCTTTCAAACTCAACTTGCTTCCTTCTATTTCGTTTTCTTTGCCGTATAAAACCTCTATCATTATTCAATAGCATTGTAATCCGTCTTTAGTTAAAGATCATTGTTTTTACGATGGACTGAGTTTTTTGAAAGGCTGTCTTATTTATTCCACCTATTTACGCGCTAATACCTTGTTTGTTGATCACATTTATATTCGATATAAAAAACGGCTAAATAGCTGGTTAATCACCAATTCAACTCTGCTGTGACCTTCCACTCAAATGTTTCTCCTCAAAGTTATTTATGATAGGTAAAGTAAAATTAACAAAAAAACAACATATTAAAAGAGCGAAATAGAAAATTGAAATTACAGAAACAAATTGCATGTTTCTGAAACTTTCAAAGCCAACAGATTTGAATTCAGAACTCAAAGAAGTTAATGGAAAGCCTCACAGGCGTTTGTTTGATTCCTCTTTGCCAAATACAACACTGATCTTAAATTATTATTTTGTGTAAGTATTCATTTTCTACGTTTGCTTTTTATTATGAAAAGTAAATAAAAAATAAACTTATAAGCTTTTCTTCATGTTTAAGGCATTCAAGTTGAACATTTTCAAAATAATTATTGTTTTAAACGAATGCACGAATAAATTCAAGAGGGAGAATTTTATCAACAGAAATCTTATTATCGCACTAATTATTCAAATTTGATCAAGATTTTTAATTGCAATTTCGGAAACTTCACTGAAACTTTATATTTATTCCCTCAAGTTACTGCAACTAATAAATTAATTTTTTTAATCAAACTTTTTTAACCTTTTATCTTTAATGAAAATTATTAATTCTCATCGTGTAAACCATTTTACACATCGATTCTTTCTTTAAATATACAATCGACATGACACCTATCTTACATTCTTCGATTAAAAGTTTTTTTGATGGGTTTAAGTGTGGGTTTTAGTTTCCAATACAAATAAAACAGTTTAATATTTTGACACATAAATCTTAATGAGAACTAAAAATCAACGCTTTTTATTAATAATAATAACACGGCATAACAGAGCAGCCTTCTTGAGTAACAAAATTAATTTTTGAAATAATTTTAATAAAATAGTCTTTTTTTTCGACTTGGCATTGTTTATAGTCCAGTCAAAATAGACATTTCACTTTGCAAAAAGTCGCATCCAGCTGAAAATTGGCATAAACCTTAAATGCACTATTACAAACAAAATATCAAAATTCCCCACCGATCCCACGTCTGCTAAAAAAGTTATTCAAGGTCAAAGGTCAACAATATCGGTTTTTTACATTTTGCTCGTAAATGATAAGTGTTATCGTAAAAATAGGTTAGACAAAAATTATAGATCATGAAATTCTCTACAAAAATTATTCTTATACTTTTTTTCGTACGAATCGTTATTCCTAAGATATCACGATTCAAAAAGTTGGGAAGTTTTATTAGACAGTGTCCTATTGATTGAAAAAATGGTAATATTGGTAATGATTACATGATTATCGAAATCGCGATATATCAGGAATAGCGATTCGTACGAAAATAAGTATAAGAATAATTTTTGTAGAGAATTTCATGATCTACAATTTTTGTCTAACCTATTTTTACGATAACACTTATCATTTACGAGCAAAATGCAAAAAATCGATATTGTTGACTTTTGACCTTGAATAACTTTTTTAGCAGATGTGGGATCGGTGGGGACTTTTGATATTTTGTTTGTAATAGTGCATTTAAGGTTTATGCCAATTTTTAGCTGGATGCGAATTATTGCAAACTTTGCACTTTTTTTTGTCTATTTTGACTGGACTATTAAGATAGGTGATAGGTTCGAAGTTAAAATAGGTAAAACATTCAATTTTTGTTTATGAAAATTATTAAATTTTACTAGATAAGAAGTTTCCTGTATCTACACACAAGAAATTAAGAAAATCTTTCACTTCCACAATCGTGGTTGAATATTAGAAATCACAATTTCCATCAAATATTTTTGAACACAGCGATTTCACGACTGTACATTTAATGTTAATTGCTGCAAACATTAAATTTCGTGTATCAACCAAAGCAAAAATTAAATTGATTTAGTGTACAATTAGAATTACTTGTAATGCCACTGTGAAGAAATATAACGTGACCATATCACGAATGTTCATTATTTCTTCTTCTTCTTACAACTAGTAACTATTAACAATAGTTTAATAAATATTAAACATTTGAAAATATTATGAACTTTTCTTATTTTCTTTGCATTATTCTTCCAAGAATTAGTGGCGTAGCTAACGTGGAGCAGTTGGAGCAAACTGAAACATATAGGGGCACAAAATTAGAAAGGATGATTGGTTTTAAAATAGTAAACAAGAATAAATGAAACATAATAAATGAAAACAATTTTTAAAAGTTATTAAAAATTCCACTGACCTATCAAAAACTGCAAGGTCAAGGTTAAGATGAGTCTGCGAATTTGAGTGGTGCTAACTCAGGGTTACAAGGTTACAAGAATTAGGGCTGATTTTATAATTCAAACTATTGGTTAAAGTGACTAAGTGGTTAACATCAACCAGTAGTTGTCAGAGTCTTCCGGTTTTACCAAGGTTTTGAGAATCCTCTACAGTCAGATATATCTTGAAAAAGTTGACAAAGTAATATTTCTTCTGCTTCGGTTAATTATTTAGGCAAAGTTGTAAAATTTAATGGTTTTCTTCGTTTACAATAATTTTGAATATCTTACGACATTGTCCGATTTCCCTGCCTGTGCACTTTGCCTGGTGGAAATGTGTGAAGAGCAATGGTTACATCCAAATTGGGGATGTAAAATGTTATCTCTATTTTTACTTTACCATACAACAAATATGAGTATACGTAGTATACCATATAGTATGGGAAAGTTATAAAATCGAAAAAAAAAAAGTTGAGATATTAGCTGCCTTTACACACACGCGATTACTGACGCGATTGGAGCGGACGCGACTAGTCGTGCGGGTTTGGAGCGTGTGTCTAAAGGCAAAGTTTTGAAACGCTCCAATTCACAAAGGGCTGCCGACACGCCTGGTGTGTTTGTTTAAATAGGACGACGTTCTTGGAATGGGGCGTTCCCGGCACGTCGGTTTTCGCGTCGTTCTTGGAAAGTCATGAATCGCGTCAGGAATCGCGTGTGTGTAAAGGCAGCTATTGACGGATTTAGAGTCCTAGGGATCCAACGAGTTGAAAGAGACCAAACATCAACAAATATCTGTGTGTCTGTGTGTCACTTAATTTTGTGTGCGCTCTAGCGCCCAAACCAATAAGAATTTCATAACCAAATTTCATATTTAGAGGTCTTTTATAGTAAGAGGGCTGTATACCTAACTTTTAACGAATATCCATATACTTAGCTCTTTTATTAATGTATGGAATTTAATGCGGTTTGAAGTAAATGATTAGAAAAAATATCTAGTTTCACGGAAAGTCATTAAAAACTTAAAAAAAAAAAAGATTTTCATTTTTATTATAATAATTTATCACTCCAGTGACCTGCAAGTAACTTTCCATGAATATACAAATTATTTAAATTATAGGTACTATTTTTAAAATATCTATGTATTTAAGACAAAAACCCTTATATATTTTCTTTTTAAGAAAGTGCATTTAAATCGTAAAATTTGGTTTACACCCATAACATTGCCGGATTAACGGATGTATTTAATTCAATTATGAGTGTAAACCAAACTTTATATTAGTTATAAAGTCCTCTTAAGACTTAGAACTGATTAGATTTTGGTTGAAATCGGTTCACGGAAACTTGAGAGCGGAGAGTGGGAGGGACGCGCATGAGTGGATCAACGAGATTCCGTTATATATTTTTTTAAATTTTTTATTTTTTGTAATGTAAGGATCATGGGTACAATCTTCAAACCGCAAATGGGCGCCGAATCATAAGAGCGGCCAAAAATATAAACTTCTTTTTTAACTATTTTATTTTTTGTAATTCGGGGGTCATGGATATACTGTGAATGCTGCACATGGGCGCTGAATCACAGGGGCAGTCAGAATCATACACTATTTTATTTTTTACACTCTATTGAATTACTTTGCAAGACATAATATTATGTGATGTTATGATACCATAACATTAATGTATGGTAAAGTCATGTTATGGCCACATCTCTCACCCAGTGAGGCCGAAGGCCGAACAACCTCATCCGACATTTCTTAATGCTAATATCTCAACTTATATTAATTTCATAATTTATAAATCTGCAACCTGACTATTGTCAATATTATAAAAATAAAAATTCAAAATATTAATTTAATATAAGTACATTATATTTGGGTATTTGTAACAAATATTTATTGTTCACGTAATTTACAAGTTGAAGTGGCTTCCTTACAATATACTAAAATCGCAGCAATGAAAACAAATTACTACAAATTTTTCTGTAATGTAATTATCTGAAATTATTAATGTGATGATTGAAGTTAAATACTACAAAGTTTCTGATAACAAAGCAGTTTATAAAATGTTAGCAACATGTGGAATTGTTTAACTTTGAGGCGCTGATTGAGTACATAAAATATTTACATAAATAAACAATCGTTTTATATAGTCTTTCTTATATTTGGAAGGAAACACAGTAGAAGTAAACATAGTTACAATTCTTGTTAATTACAATAACAGATAATGTTAACATGTTTTTTCTGAAGGAAAGAAAATATACAAATGTCGTAATTCGTAAGTCATTGTAGTACATAAGAAAATATATTGTTTGCTACATTGCATTTTATAATATCAAATTGTTTTAAATAAAAATTATTTTTGTTCTTCGTTATACCGATTGATTAATTGGTTAATTAAATGTTAACACATTACAAAATAATTTTTCAAAATTCGAATCATCAACCTATTAATCAGAACGTCTGGATGTTTCTTTTTATTAATTAATATAGTCGACAACTAAAGCGGTTGTTTCCAACAGAATATCTAAAGGTGCCAGAGCTGATTCGAATCCGGAATTCCCTCTTATAGTAATTATACTAAGTCACCGCTGGCGCTGTAGTCGCCGAGATGATGTTATTATATTATGATAATTATTACTTATCAAAAATTTGACTAGACAGTAATTTCACTATATTTAATTAATTAATTTCCATTGCAGCTCTCCCGAGTAATAGTACTATTTTTAAAAGCTTTTCTTTAACTCTTTAAATCTTGAAACGTATTTCTAATATTTCCCAAAAGGAAAACACGACCTGCCTTAAATCATAGATAGGTAGGTTTTCATCTGAGAAACTACAAACTTGGATTATTTTTATAATGAATTAATGCGGGACCAATTTGTCGGACAGGTCTATAAAGTAGCGGAAACGAGGGCCATGAGGTTTTGTTTAATTGATATAAGAATTAACAATTACAAAGAGCAAATTGAATATAATATAGTTAGAATACCCTATATTATTAGTTTCATTGTAATAAATTAAATGCAATTTTATGTGCTGATATTAGCATAAAATTTTTATTAGTACAAATTTATAATACAATGACAACATTGATTTACAAACTATCCTATTGTAAATCTTTCAAAATCCACTATTATCTTTAATAGTTACAAGCTTATGCAACAAGAAAATAAAAGAGAAACGCGTAGGAAGACATGTCACAATACAAATAATTTCTGGTAATTGTTCTTCAGCAAAAGATATGCCTACAAAGATTACAGTTTTCAGCATTAGCATCAACAAGCACCAAAGCACAACAAACTTTAACAAAAAAATTATAATTTGAAAGAAATAAATCTTCAGATATAATATGTAGGAATGTAAACTACATTAAAAAGATCAAATATCAAACGTACAATTCGAGAAAAAATATAATAAATCTCAATTTATTTAAAACTGTAGATTTACAATGTAAAAATAAAATTTATTCAGTTATACAATTCTTTCGTTAGGTACATTTAGTCTAGGCATTGTTTTTTGTTCATTGTTTATGTGAATGGTTTAAATTTAGTTGTTTATTCTAAAAACCTGTGCCTCATTAATTTTATATTTCCTTTGAAGATAACACAATACTTATCAATTTGGTTAATTTATTATAGAAATAATTTATCAAGTCGTAAATGCTCTCAAAACCGAGCAACCCAAAACTTGGAAACATGAATTGCATGCTAAAAATTTCTGTAAGGTCAACGATTTTTAGTGATTAATAGTTAATACTGTTTGTTATCACCGAAAGATTACAAAATATAGGTGAAAAAATTATTTTTTGATTAACAAGCCTTGAGATGTGCAGAAAAATCAATAACATTTTGGTGGTCCCTGTGATGAAGCATTTTTTGGCAACGGTTCTCTGCCATTGTTGTCTGTCTAAATATACAAGTTTGTAAAATATTTACAGAAGGTGTTGTTAATTGTGTTTTGGCCGGAGTTGTGGAGTGACAGCCCGTAACAATACACGACACCGTGAACATTCGCTGTCAAGGAATATATTTTTAGAGAACATGTTTGTTTAGAATTTGTAAATCGTTTCTTTTGTGTTGGTTTAATTTTATTATCTCGTTTATTTGTAGAAAAGTCACGTTAATGTGTTATAAAAAGTCAATAAAACTGCATTCCCAATTTTCTTCCTTGAATTGTTTTAGTTAAATTTACGATTGAAGATTTATGGAACAAAATTTGTAAGTTTGTATAATGTGTAATGTTGCGATATTTATTGATGTTTACTTATCCGTTCTAGAACAAGTTCGAGTTGCAGAGTTCTCTAATCTGCATATCGTACTAACCCCACAAAATCCCTTACAATCTGTTCCTTCTCTCCTAGTGTCGGTACTCCGTGGCTAACAAATACAAATGAATCCTTCCCCTTTGTGCTTTGCTAATGCACAACATCTACACAAAAATCATTAAATTATGTGCAAATAACTCGAATAACATAAAAGCCAATTAATTATGCAAAAAGCTCGTTCAAAAAAATTGGTTTAGGGTTTGATAAAAGTAGAACAAATTAATGTTATAAAATTAAAGCAAAAAATCCTACGAAAGACTGGTGACTAAATGGTATGACAGCTAATGCTAAATTTTGGCATCCTACTCAAAATGACAGAGTGGGATGCTCACATGCTCTATTTGACATATTTGCCTTTTCTTACAATTAAAGTTTTAAGATTGAAGATATAAGACTCGTTTTCTGAAATTCGACAAATAAGGGAAAATTAAGATATAGCTTTTAATATTTAATTGTCTCTATTCATTAAAATAATAATTATGACTAAGAAACAGATGACATTATCTATTCCTACGCTTCCGGTATATTTCAATAATTAATTATTGCTTCGGGCTACATGTGAAGAAATAGTACCGGACTGCTAAAATAATTTGATTTTTAAAATAGTTATACAAATAAATCAAGTTATTAATTTTGGCATCTGTTAAGTGTACATTTTTACATTTTCCACCTTATTCTTGATAAAAAACAAAGAGAATTTATGAAATCGTTAATGTTCTTTGGGATTTCCAAGCAGTCCAAGCAGACAAAACAGATACTCCTTTTCTTTCTTATGTGGCAGTCTTGGAAAGGTTATTTTTACTTGGGAAGATAACTAAACTTTCAAATTTCCGATTAATCTTTAAGGCTGGGGTTTTACAATGTACACTTAGGTACTTATAGTATCGCGCACGAGGCAGTCAGGTCGGTCAATAATCTTAAATTTGCTAATTTTTATTATTATTCAGACTGGGAACTACTAAGCAATCAGGTTAGTAACAGATCCTTTTTTTATTATTTTTACCATACTGGAGTTCAGCTGGAAAAGATGGAATAATGTGCAGAAACAAAAATTAAATGCACGATGGCAACATTTTTCTCCATTTTCTAGTTTTGCGTTATTTATTGGCATCTGGAGGCATATTTTCTTACCGAGCTAGGTGAATTTGAACTAAAGAACTCACGACAGACCGAGCTCTCCGTCAGACCGAGTTGAAGAACTAATATGCGAAATCATAGCTAGCATTCACAATCATCAGGTGGACCATCGAGGCAATTGCGTAAACTTTTTAAAAGTTTGTGTTATATTTGTGTGATGTTGTCGAAGCGAAAGAAACTGAGAATAGATAGGATGGATTCTGGAGAAGTGATAATTAAACAAATATCGGTTAGATATCAAGAAGATATAGAAGAACATCAGAAAAGTTCGAAGAAAGCATAAACTAATTACAAGAGCAAGAGCAACTAATAAATAATAATTTGTCTAGTATATCATATTGCAAAATGATTGAAATTCATTATTAGATTAAAAACTTTCACATTGTGAGTAAATATCTTGGGGTAATTATGTGATTAATTACAAAACATAAAAGAAACAACTGGAAGCATCAATAGTCCATTATACAAATTGATAGGAAACATCGATTGAACTTATTTCCTTCTCCCTTTCCGTTTGTACCTTTTTGCGAGCAACCTCATCCTTTAGCATTTATTGTATTTGACTAGCGGGATAAGGTTTAGACCCCTTTTCAGCATTTAAAAGTTGACCCCTGGCTTTATTTGTAAAGTTTTAAATAAATGTTTATTTTAAAATCACGAGACATCAAAGCGAATAATTATGGGGATCATTGTTTATCCAATAAAGAGTCTAAAGAGAGTGGAAAACAATTTTTGAAATAAATTAGAAATAGGTTTGTCAAGTTAATAAATGAAAGAAAAAATTGCTTTGAAAAATAAATAAATCAAAAATAAATATTATCTTGAATTATATGAGTAAAACTTAGTATAAGACGGTAAGTCGTTTTGTATGTAAGTTTACCTGATGCTAAATTTTCTCTCTAATGTTCCACGAGCGTACCCCATTGTTTAAATACAATTTTGTCGTTTGCTAATTAATGTTAGGAACATCAAAGAAGATGTTTCTCGGTCTTGATGTTAAAGAGCCAGTAACTGCAAGAGGGGTGGCGGAACTCCCGGTTTGTTCGCAGGAAACTTGTTAAAACAACCTCAAACCATCATAGAATCTCAGTCTACAGTTGTTGACTGTTTAACATACTTACTGTTTCTATGTTAGCAATGCATTAATTAGGTTTCCTTGTACTATTTCCGTCTATTCCAGTGTACTTATCCGACCTGCGCCAAATTTGATATCGTTTTGATACAATTTTTAATAATTTCTTTTCAAATGAGTTTAGTTAATAAATTCCTTTAAATGTGAAATAATATTTACTATTTTCGTTGTTATATTCCATCCAAAATGGAAGTCAGAGATTGTGATTTCATAACTATAGGACTGTTCAACAGGATTAGTTCAACTTAATATTATTCCTGCACTCATATCATAACTTGTTGCATAAATAAATATTTTGAGCGTTCATTGTTTTACAATAAGGTAACTTCGAAAATAAAGCAAACCTAAATAGCGAACAATATTAAAACTGGGTGTATTGATTATAATTTCGAGATACGACATTCTAATTTTTAACGTTGATTCGAATCAATGCAATATTGCAAGTACCATAAAACAATTAAAAATTAAAGCGGTACATAATAGGAAAACTGCGCATTATTTAGATTGACAAGATAAAAATTAATGCGCACAGTAACAAAAGATATGTAGCTGAACCTGTACTCTCAATAATACAGCAATAAATTATATTATTACCTTGTCTGCGGTGTATAATATGAATTGATTGGAATTTTATATCATGTTTCAACGCAATTGCACGAGAACTTCGGTATACATTATAAAAAAACATACGCATACATAAGTAAAAAATGTCGATAAAGAATTATTGCGTTTGATTATGATTTGTGTAACAAGTTTTTCCATTTCAGTTATAAATTTTATGCGATTACAATGCAGTCCTAGTTTTAACGCTGAAACTACTCCATAAATTTTGCAATATTATAACAATAAGCCCTTCAGTAGTATAATTCACTAGGCTCCCAATAGCGACTAGCTAAATTAAATTAGAATTGTTTATGTCAATTACTATGTCGTAAAGAGAAAAGTAGTTGAGAACAGGTTCTGGAATTATTCACCAAAATTAATTTCCATTTAAAATGTTTATTAGTTTATTATTATTAAATTTCTGAAGAATGATCTCATAACCCTTAGGGTATTACGGAACAACTTAACATGAGAATTAAGAAAATTAAATTTAAATCAATTGTAACATTATAACCAAAAAATCAACGAAAATGTAGGCACATGCGTACCTAATCAATGCTATTCCTTTAATAATATAGGCAAACACCTGTGAAATATCTCCAGCTCCTTCACACACCTATCCTTGCATACCCCGACAAAATATTCAAATTTTCAAATTTTCCCAAATGGGGTATAACGGGTTCTCTAAACTAATTTTTGTATAGGTATGGTGAAATTTATTTTTATCCCAGACAACTTTCAGGCATTTTACTTCCGGTTTTTCCCAGCCCCAATTTGAAAAATTCTGACCTAAATTAATTTAGATTGTTATTTATTTTTTAGTTTTATTGCGGTCAAATATTTACATCATGGATTAGTCATTCAGCCTAATTCCAAATTTTTATTATGTTTTGTGTTTACAATATTATTTTTGTAATTCCTCCTACTCGGTCCTTTTACCCTAAAGAGGGTTTGGTGAACCTTTTTAATTTGGGGACGATTTATGTACTTTATATGTTTCGTACTAGGTCCTTTTATCCTAAGACAAAGGCTTCTCATGGCAGATTACACCCCGGTGGTTTGCCATTGCTTGTCGAGGGGAGACGGCCATAATATGATTGTTACTTCGCCCGGAGTCGAACCGGGTTCTCTGTATTATCAGTCTATGCGCTTAATCGCTATGCTAACGACCGTCTCTAATAATAAAGCATCCTCTTTTATTTATTTTACTTAATTACCTGGCACCCATTATTTTCCCGCAGTTGCAGTAGCCAAAAAAGCATTTGAGTACAGAATTCACAAATCCTTGCCTTTAAAAGCTAGAAATAAGGGCTATAGTAGTAGTCTGATTTTGGAATCAAATCCCATGATTATGGAAGTTTACATAGGTAAATTAATTATTAAAATATAAAATATTTTAGTTCTTTCGAGTACATTATAAGCGGGGTGTACTGTATTATATTTATATGTAGTACTACTACAAATAAATTCTCTAGTCGTATCGCATGCAGCTAAATTGCAGTCAATTGGTCTCTATACGTGGATAGAAACCGCGCTAAACTGTTATAAGTTAGTATAATATTATGATAAATATATTTATTTATCTGATTTTAGTGGTTAAATACCATAAAATTTTATTTATACGCCGTCGTAGATAGTTGTAGGTGTTTCATTATAAGCTTTTATATTATAGATATATATAAATATAAATAGGCTAAAGAAAGTTAGTAAAATATTAAATAAATACATATAAGCTTTCGACAGATTTTACTCTGCCTCTTGCAAAAATTTTAATTATTAACAATTTGTATGGTTTATTTTTTACATAGAATTTTTTTATGTAAATTTTGAATTGTTTTTCTTTCAGGGGTACAAATGAATCTCTAATAAAACATATTGATTCCCTTTTCTGGATTTATATTATAGGAAAATCTATAGACTGTATGAAACAATATTGATTAAGCGTGGGGCATATAAGTTGCCTGGGGGTTATAAGGCCCACCTAAGGGAAAATTGTTACAGTTATAGAAAAACTTCAATATTTTCACAAAATTTTAATTATACTTAACTTAGGCACCATCTTGGTAATATAATTTTAAAAGAAAACAATAAGAACATTAAAAGAACATTATTTAAAACAAAATTTAAAAAAGATACGTTTGGGGGCTATTGCCAACAGGTGAAGGTGATAAGGCCCAGAAATTATTTTATATTTAATGGGCAATCCGGGCACCCTTATTTGGCACATCTGGGCCTTATTACCATCATGGGCCTTATCACCCCCAGGCACCTTAGTAGAAATAACTTCATGGTATATGTTGCACATAATTGAATTTGTTTTGTAATTTTAATTATAAATGCTCCTCAATAATAGTTCCATATAATATAATTAAGAACACAATTATTAAAATACATTAATATTTAATGTATAGGTATTTAAATAACAGATTTGGTATAGTAATATTAATATACTAGCAATTATTCTGTTCACTAAGAATAGGATCCCTATGCCCAAAATATTGCAAGTTCGATTCCAGTTTCATTGTAGAACTACCTACCGTTTACACAGAAAATGTTCTACTTATTTACAATAATTAATCAACAAATTGCCTATTCCTCGAACAAAATTCCTGCATACCATCCTGGGTGCTTTAAAATATTCATGAATTTTTTTAGAAAATTGTCCAGTGTCCAAATTATCCAAAAGGAACGTCCATTTCATAGTGATCTCCTGTACCTACTCACCTAATTATTAATATTTGTTCGACACACTGCCAAGTAAAAATGGTCATTAAAAATTCTTTTGACGAAATTTCACGAAGCAGATACACATATGAAAAATATTCAAATTACCATTCATTCTGTTATTTAATAATAATAGTAATATTTAATTTAATTAATTTTCAGTACATCGAAGTCTTTTAGGTAAGTATGGAAAAAACAAACATTTAGGAATGATCGGTGATAAAACCGAAGATATTACGTAGAACTTTTAGAAATTATGGCTAATTAGAAAGACGATACTGATTTAGGATATTTATAGGAAAAATTCAGTTGTCGTTCTTGCGTAAGCTAATGGTCAATTAAGTTGCGCTTATTGATAGTGTAGGCTACATAATGTAAGAAATTTATTTTAGATTCGTGAACAAAAATAAGTAGAAAATAAGATAATGTTCAAAATATTGCAACACAAAAAATTTATTCTATACGAAGCAATTAGCCATGTAACGATAATTTATACAAGATTTGTGCTAACAAGACTTAATAATACAATTTGAAATGCATTAACAATGAAGATAAATGAAGAAACGCGTTTTCATATTTACGAAATATAAAACAAAAAGTATAATAAATAAAATAAATAGTTGCTTGAAGCTACAATTAGCCTACATATTCAGACCATCTTGTATTATTCATATGAGGAAGATCTGTTATCTAATTTTGAATTGTTGATTGCCTACACAAACAAAAGTTATGTTAATACATAATAAGAATAGTTCATATACAAATAAAATCTCATTTCTTCATCCTTTATGTTAATATAAACAAATTTATGTTGTTGAACTATTTTTTCAATAAAAAATTAATAAAAATGAATTTTATTTTTATGGGATAAAAAGGCAGGGTATATTATTCTGATGAGAATTATATGACAGGCTTGGGCCACGAGCGAGGATGTCCACACCTTTGAGTTATACCTCTTCTATTACAAGGGTAAATACACCACAGAGAATCCATGTTAGCCACCTATAACAAATTTAAATAAATAATACAGCCTAATGATGCAGGGCCCCCCATACGAGACCTCTCAGTTGGGGTCGCTCAACATGGCCAGGCATGACCTGTGCTGGACAACTAATCATTCGACTAACGCAATTATTAATTTACATCATAACATGGCCACTCACCCTAACAAGCTAGTAACAAAAGCCAATTGTTTTATTATACCTGCAATAAATTATCAAGTTAGGTATGAAATTTTGCAACGTAGGTATTCTGATAACGATTTATGTGATCCTATCGGTAAAATGAAAAGTACTTTGTGGTACAATGTAACCGATTACCAGATACCTACACCTCTTCAAGTTATAGCTTGAACTTTTTAACGAATTCCTGAATCTTACAGCTATGTATTTATAAATATTAAAAAACAATCACTTAGACACTTTTCCATAAAATTTTAGAAACCTTTCAGTATAAAGGCTGTTATTACTACTTTTAAGGATATAAAGTCAATTTTATGATAATTGATATTGTATCGAGAAATGTAATGAATTGAATGGCGATTACTTATAACCGGATAAGGGTTAGGACTGTATATCATTACAATTTATATTATTCTGATTACAAAAAGAACCTTATGACCAAATTCCGGTTTTCCTATTTGTTACTCGTAGTTTAGCTTATTTATTTAGCACTGAAAGCAAACACATACAACATAAATTATTTACATTACTATATAGACGAATCTCCGATATAATAATTAAATATTAATTATTAAATGTATGATTATTATCTTCTACGAAAGTAATCGATCCTCCCCCAGCTGTACATGGAAATACACGTTCGGGATTAACAGATTTAAGACAGCTATTAGTAATTACAGAAAACTAAAAAAAAATTTCCAATAGGTAAAACTGAGTGTTAAATTTGTTTTTGTATGAAGCAGATAATGAAAGCGATGATGTTAAAACAAACAGTCCTTACTGACATTTAACGTATTGTTGATTTAATAGAAAACTTCCCCTTTGCAAGATGTGTCCCACACATACATGAGGGAATTCTATTAATAAAGCAAACTTTCTTTTAAATAATTCATAATTTAGAGAACAAACGAATTGGGTGCTAAACTAATTAATGAATTATAAAATTGACAATTAACATTTTATATTATTAGCACTTAGCAAAAAGTAATAAGCATCATCTAACGCCTATTTTTATATGAGACATTAGGTACGTTCAGGAAAGAATTTTCTAATAGAATGCAGGTCAATAATATTCAACCAATGGGTTGAATTCAATCAACGCGGATTTTTAGCCACAAGTCAGACGATTTTAACACAATCAATAATGGTTTACTTAATAAGACTTACCATGTCTTACCAAAAATCTCTGGCAAAACTACTGAATTTTGCTAGATTTTCACGAAGTGCCGTTATCCGCACGTTCACCTGGTGACTTTTCACAGCTGGGAAAGCTAACAATTTTTCTATTCTGCACTGGACGTAAATCAGCTTCATAAATTTCATTAATTTAGTTAGCAATTTGAAATGTTTTGTTAGTCTTCAAAGCAATAATGTGGTCGCGTTTTTGCTTTAGGTAGATGTTCTACATTTAGCTTTTAAATCACCCAAATTTCCTAAAGCTCCAGATAAGATTATATTAGACTGGACAGTATCATCTACGTTAAGGTATCATACATTTTCATCTATATAGAGTAAAATTTGGAAAAGTGTTAGTTCACGCATTTTACGGTTATTCTAAAATATAGATAGATATAATATCACATTGGGAATCTTAGTACATTTCAATTTTACTATTTTAAATTTATCTACATCCAGATGTGTTAAATTAATGTTAAACTGTGTAGTTTTTTCTAATACACCTTGCTCCTTCTTTTTTTATAACTAATCTATTATTAGTTTAACGATTCAATTTGGTGCTAACTTGTTTTAAGACACCAATATTTTTCACTACACCCACATTGTTTATAAATGCTTGTATATTCTTCTAGATACTTGTTGGTTTCTTAAATAATAAAACCAACAGTTAGTGTCTTAAAGTGATTGATTAAAATAGAACAAGCTGCTTGTTTAAACATAAGAAAGAGTATGTTTAGATATGTCTTTCAAATGTACATAATCTTATGTTGTTTGGACGTAACTAATTGTTCCGCCTTTAGTTTTTATTAATCTTAAGAAAAATCATCTTGCTTACAAATCCTTTGTTCGGAATAGTTAATTAATTAGAAACAATAATAAATATGAGTGACTGGCATTTTTCTTAAAGTGAAAATTTTAATTAAAAAAGGGGTTAAAATAGCATCGGAAGTAAATTGGTGCATGATCCACATACGTTTCTCCCCCGTTCTCTTAATTTATATTTTTATATTTTACTATATTTAACATTACATTTCTGTTTATTTCGTGATAATGTTATAACTTTAAATTTGGAAAGTACATATAAGTCAGAAGCTTATCTGCAACTGTTCTACGGTATGCATGCCATAGTTAAGTGGGCAACATTATTTTTGAACGAAACCGTGCTTATTATAAAAGAAAAATTATCCTTGTTTACAAAACAAGCCAAAACTTATTTAAAATTAATTATACCGTCATAAAAAACAAAAACAATTAGGTCTTAAAATAACTTGCGAACAAATTTTCCGACAAACTACAGAAGAATAGCTTTAGCTTTTCTAAATCGCCTTTTTGCCCCATTTGTCAAGAGTTGAATAGAAATCTATTGTCCCCTAAAAGTATTTTGAAGTAGGAAGCATTTTCAGGACAAACACGTAAATAGTCGTTTGTCAAAGGGGCGATTGTGACAATACGAGAACCGATGAGCCGCGCATGATCGTTTTCTACACCCGAGACTACTAATCGCAGAATATCATTAAATTTTAACGGATGGGGTTGGGAAAATTCATCACAAAGTAAAGAAATCGAATTTTCTCAACATAATAAAAAATTTACAACCTCTGCGACTTGTTTTAAATCCCATTACGGTCTAAAATAGTTCTCTTTTTGTGTAGTTACGATGATAATACTTTGTTTTAGTTGACATTTTCGCTTTAGTGTCTTAGTAATCTTAAATTAATTTCCATGATCTTAGCTGTCCAGTCATTGTGTTTTTGAATATATGAGCCGGTCTTTCGGAATTAATAGTTGCGAGATTCCGCAAGCATTTACTGCTTGAGCGCATCAGATTAGAGACATTAACGGGTTGGATCGTAGCATTAATTTTACTGTTTATGGACTACGGAGGACATTGTTGGTACTTTAACAAGAAAACGTCGCCAATCACGGTCTTCTTTCAATGCTCTCAATATTTTTTTAGATAATCGTAAACTTTTAACCCTTTGCAATTAACTCTTTAAATTTATAGTTACTATCTTAACATTTTGTAGGTGCAGGAATATAAAAGGTAAATTATTATTAAGATATTCTTTACTAATTGAAATTTTTTAAAAGGAATTTACAAAACAATGTCATTTATCATTTTTAACTTTTTGATTTCTTAATAATTACTATTTTCATAAAAACTCATCATTACCGCACGCGGGTGCTTCATTTTAATCATACTAGTACGATAATAAAGGATTATTCTACTTACCTTAGAATTACCTAGAAGATTTTATCTGTGATCGTTCAAAACTTCTTGCCAATCGCTGACTTTTATTTGAATTGGCATTTCTCCATATTTTTTTTTGAATTTTTTGAAGAATAAATGAATAATAAGTTCACTAATAGACAGGGCCGCCGCTAGGGGTACTTCAGCCCGTGTGCAAAGTTTAATTTGGCCGCCCTTGTAGCCGATTTTTTTCAGTTTTTTAATACAATTTCTTAAATTTCTACTACTTATTCCCTGCCGTAAAGTAAATGACCTTTTCTTTCTTTTTCTTTTTTTTTGTTTTGCACACTGTGAACAATAGGGCGCGGCGCCCCTGCTAATAGAATTAGTGGGAAAAGTGTAAAGCTAACCCAAGGAATCATGACCGGGCGGAGCTAATGTACAGAAAAGAAAATTAGTCCGACTTAATATTCGTGTCAATTGGTGGAATTGGGTGTCACGTGTCATTTAGTGCGCAAGATTTTGGCTCCGACCTGGACATGATTCCTTAGGTTAGCTTTACTTTATGCAATGGTAGTAGATGAAATACTGAAAAATTGATTTATAATGAATTACATTCATTTTTTAAATTTTTTTATACCTTAGCTCCATAGCAGACCAATAATATGAACCAGCCAATCAATATGACTAGGGTGTATATTTACCGAAGTCTACATTCATACTTTTAGCTTTTACGAATAAAAATAGTAGGAGCGTTTTAGCAGGCTAATGTAGTTGATATGTAGTTACTTCTCTTTTCCTTTTTTTTTGTATATGCCATGCGATAAATAAATAAATGTAACCGAGGACAAACGAAGATGGTATTTCAATGAAAACATCCAAGTCGGTAATAAGATTTCGGCGACCAGCGTGCACTCTGTACGTAGACTTACGCAAGGACTGTTGACAGCTCCTCGACTAAAACATTTTTCTTTTAATAAGAAAATTGCAAGTAATAATTAATGTAATAAATTAATGCTTGTATATTTTAAACTATAACATGTGATTCGCGTTTATTTAAGTTAGTCAGATATCTATAATATAAGCATTAATTTATTACATTAACATTAATTTGCAATTTATTTAAAATAATACATTGTAACGCAAATTGCTCTAATTTGGGCCACTTGTTCCGCTGGTCTACGATGAAATTGTAGACAGGCCAGCTAAGGGATTATACCCCCGTCCAGTACCAAAGCTTGGATCGCACGGACGCGGTTCGTGGGTTCTTCCGTTGTGACTCAGGCGATGAATTGGCAACTAACTAAGAAAAAATGTTCGGGCGCCAGTCCTCTAAACAAAATGCAGAAGTAATGGAAGAGTTGCTTTTATTTAAAAAACAAAGTTTAGATAAAAGATGGGAGTTGACAATGTTTGATTCCAAAACTCCAATAGGAGACACAAGACACATCACAAAGCAAGTAAAATCCATGATTGACCATTCCGAAGAAAAGGCATTTTTAAAACACATGCTTGTAGGTAATCCTTAAAAGTATGAAGACATTATGCTTATTCTTTTATTTAAATAATCCTTGCTATGCCACCTGAACATCCAATTACTTATTATAAAATTTGTAAGAATAGCAATTTGCTATAATCTTAATAATAAAAATCCATCACCGGATAGTTCTAAATTTGGCGAGTTATAATAAATTTTCACAGCATAAGATTTTTTTCAGAATCCAAGATCTGATGAGATCAGAGTTATGGATAAAATCATGAATAAGGTCGAAACATGCAATCAATTTTAGATATTCCACTTATGAAATAATTTAAATTTTACTGTATTTTCTCGTATCTCTGGTTTTTATTTAACGCAATGAGTGGCCTCTTCTGAAAGCCTCGAGCTCCAGCCCTTCCCGGTAAAAATGAGCTCTTTCTGCAGTTTATGCTTTAGTATTTACTACTTACTATACAAAAAAGAACAACGGTTATAGTTGTTCGGCTTTCAATCTCAAATGGTATGTAAAGTTAAAATACGTCATGGACTTAGTTGAAGGACTGTATTTGAAAAACTGCGTTGGAGGTACCACCAAATCGGTACTTCGGAATTCATTCACTACCAGATTTTCTAAGCTTGTTGAACCCCTAGATTTTGAGTTACATACAAATGCCATTGTAATGTTGAAATTCTGTAATTAACTATTATGCAGGTTTTTCTGTAAAATTATTCGGTAAATTGACCTGCACATATTAATTGATTTCAGATTCCTCGTTAGGGAATAGCAAAATGGAATCAGGTGGTCCTATATTATACCTGATAACACGCATCTCGAGGATGCTACTTAATATTCAACTCTCACGACGAGGTGCCTAAAATAATGTAATTGATTTTTTATTTATATCTTTGTTGAAAACTTTTGTCTGTCTTACATGAAACAAAGGATTTACAGACGGGACAAAACAATTACTAAATAAATAATCCAAAAAAATTGTAAATTTGGTGTTCCGCAGGGTTTACATTTGGATATATTTTTCTCCGTGTTAAGCAATTAGCGTTTGATTTCTGCAAGCATTTTATAAATGTTAAGGAAAACTTAACCGAACTGTAAAATAGTTTAATTTTAACTGTAAGTTAAAATATATTAATAATTGTGTAAAAATTTTAATTAAACTTATTATTTATTTTACTCCCTTGTAGCACGGTATAAGAATAAATATAATTTTTTTAATTTAAATCATTGCTTTTTACCTTTCGAAATTTAACTGTTAAAACTCGGAAAACTTAACCTAATAGTGTCAAATATCCTAATGATATGATGCATAAATTTTACATTTATGTAAGGTTGAACTTGCAAGTAATAATAATTTATTGTAATTAATTATACTAATTAGATGTTTATTATTGGTTATTCCCCGATGTACACGTTTTATTTTGCACAAGTGGTTTGTGTGTTTACCTTTAATTAATAATTTAAAATAAATAAATTTTAATTATTAATTACTTCAATGTGACTATAAATGTTAGTTAATATTTACTAGTTAAATATTTATTTAATTAAAAATCCAAACAAAATTACGTTGAAGATTTTAGTGTCCATTAATAATAGCAATTAAGAATGTAAAAGAAATGCGCTTGGAATTAGATTTTGAATGTTTTTGTGGTAAATAAATAACATAAACAGTTATATTAATAATAATTATAAAACAAGAAAATTCAAAATAGTTCTCTACTCCATACAGCTTTTTGGATTACTTAAGACTACGGGCGATTTTGAAGATTTAACGATGTCATAAAAACAAAGTCTGGTTAATTAAGAAGCCTTAATTAATTTGTTTTTTTCTGTAGGTATATATTTTTATTTAGAAAATTTAACGCCATTGCGATAAAATCTATTTTATAGATGATGTAAAATTACAACAGCTCTATTATACCTAGCGCTACAACTAAAATTATGAATGCCATTCCGGTTGTATAATTTTACTGTTTGATATTATCTAGTTAAAAAAATTTAAAAATAAATTTTTACTGTTGTATGATGCACATTTAACAAAAGTGAAGCATCGCAATATGGAAGTGAAGAAGAAACTTCTGAATGTAATTAAAAAGATATGTTTATGTGTACTCTAATATAGAAATGATAAATAGGGATGTGTAAAGCACAAATGTTACCGAATCGTATATGACAGCTTCAGATTACGCGGTAATTAATTATCTCCTGATTCCAATTTAATTCTTTGGAGTCGTGTCGACTTCATCAAACGCGTCTAGTTTGTTTAAATAAAAATTATACTTTCTCAATTGATTGAAGAAAATAACCCTTGTAGAACAGTTTTAAGAAGAAAAATAGAGCAATGAAGTCGCTGCCTTAGAATTTGTCGACCCAACTGAATTGGAGATAACTATTTTATGTTCTGAAACTTTTGCTCTGTTATAAAGCGAAGGAAAGCTGTCATTTTGTTTCCCATTCGTAAAGAATGGACAAAGTCGCGACAAAGAGAACCAACAATGAGGGTAATGAAAGCGAAGGAAATCATCGGGTATTGTGTCGTACAGGGGCGCTATCGCTGTATAATCATGTAATTGCCGGGGGCAGCAACTGTCACAGCTCACGCGATCAATCCTTGTCGGTCGATGAGTAATTAAGAAGGGACATGCCACAGTCCTTGTAAATATTTAGGCCCTATGTATTGTAATGCGATTTATTTATGAAGTATCTTGATAGATTGCACATGCTCAAACGTGGTACGAATACAAACGTACTAACTAATAGCAGAAATCAATCAGTGATGCTTTTACTTTCAGACAAGCTTGTAAAACAGGTGCTTCATCCAATATCACTTTGACTTATGTAAAATTTCTCATATTCTGCTACGAAATTTATAACCGGCAATCATTACTATTTTATACTACTACTTTTAAATACTTAACTCACATTTTAATATAATCAAATATTTTTTTAATTAGTAAATTAGCATGTCTAATTTTGAATTAATACTATGCGAATTGAAATTTTTTTACAGTTTCTTATCGTTATGCAAATTCTAGCATCTTAATAAATTAGAATTAAAAGTCGAGATCAAAAGAAAATATTATTCTTTATTTTGCATACATTATTTTGCTACTGTCTGGAAGGACAGAAAAAAGCAAAGTTAGCTTGACTAAAGAAGTAGTAGATAATCACCTTCAGCTCTGTAATAATAATTTTACAAAATTATTATCTTAGACTTCAAACTTAAAAGTATATACAGTTAAATGATGATTTCGGCAGTGATTCTCAACCTTTTTCGACCGGGGCACACTTTTATAAAAGCATATCCCATAAATACACAGTTGAAATTCCTTTATTCTTATAAATTACTATACACTGATTTAAAAAGTAATTTGAGACCTGAGGCTGATGTAATTCATACAAAATTAAAGGAAGCTAAAACATTTCCTGGGTATTCGTACAGGAGTGCATGACGTGAACTATGCTAAATTTACCGCTCTTCTCGCAAAAAAATTAAATTTGCTCCTATAAATTTAAAAAATGTAATCAATTGTGATTCTTTCTAATGAAAACCACGAACCACTCAACAATTTTCTCACATGGACTAAAGCCTGGTTTACACGGGTATAGTAATCAGTAGAGTAGAGTATCTAGTAGAGTAACTCTACCTGTAGAAACCCGAAAAAAAGCTCCGTAGAGTAGAGTATCGAGTAGAGTAGCGAGTAGCGAGTAGCTGGTAGAGTAGAGTACTTTACTGGCGGCGGTAAAGTAACTATACTCTACTTACCCCCTACCACAACTGCCACTCTACTATCATCCTCACTCTACCCGTGTAAACATCTTCTCCCCTACAACAGCCAGTATCAAGTAGAGTTTAGTTGCAGTGTACACGTTGTTGCGTTAAAAATGGTTAAGTTCTCGGAGGATGAAACAATTAAGATGAAAAAGAAATCATCGAGAAACTTGGAAAAACCGACTTTGGTTTATCTGAACTAAAACAAAAGATTAAAAATTTGCGATGTACTTATAACCAAGAATGTCTTGAAGTAAAGAAATCCACTAAATCAGGTGCAGGAGCAGATGATATCTACATTCCACATATAAAATGGTTTGATGCATTTGAAAAAACACTACTTGGTACTCTACTATGTGTAAACGAAAAAAAATCAAAAGTGGTAGAGTATCTAGTAGAGTGAACTCTACTAGCTACTCTACTCTCCTCATTACTATACCCGTGTAAACCAAGCTTAAAAGTAAAACTATGAATATACATTTCTACTGCTAATTCACTAAGGTAAATATTTGAAACAGTGCGAGCGAGTGGCTAATTAAAAGATTGACGGGTTTCATTTCCGTTACCTGCTATAATATAGAAGAAATTTTTTAGAATATTCATAAATTGAGCTTCTTCTCGGGTTTAATCTTGGCAAAATCATAAGCACACCAGTTTGCAAAATTAATGCGAAAAATAATCAATGCGGGCATAACAACAGATTAATTTCTAATATATTTTCTGTTGACATGGTATAATAATATGTTGTACCTACTATAACTTTCCCCTAAATAATATTGATTTTTCGTAAAAATTAAAATTAATCAAATTAATATTGTACTAATGAATACAGGGAAAAATTATTATACCTATACAATTGCTGAAATTATCTAAATTAAAAATATCTAACTAAAATGATCAATTATTGCAGATCGCATTAGTATGATAAAATCGATTTGTTATAATCATCAAGTAAAATAAACAGTAAAAACGAAATATTCCTTTAGAACCTTATCGATTATTACAGTTATCTGTTATATATTATATATATATAATATAACCTAGAAGTGATTATTGTAGATTATCCAGAAAGATCTCGCCAACGATCTAATCTATTGATTTTCCAGGTAAGTCTCCTATCAAAATTTTAACTGTAAAACCTTCGACATGCGCATTTAACTTTTCTTAATTTCAGATAAGTCACTTTCCAGACATCAATAATAAGGTTGATCAACTAGCTAATTTATTCTGCCTAATATTTTGTTTTAGCTATTAATTATATGTATTACTTATATTATATTCAGGTTCTGAGGAAGAGGAAACAATAAACCTCGAAACGCAAACCGATATCAAAAAAAGAGTTTATTTTTTGTCCACTCTTCTTCTTGGTCGTTTTTGCCCGAATTCGGACATCGTGACAGCATTCATGATGAGCAATTGCTTATCATTTTTGCGAATACTGCTTTCTTGGGATATAAGAAGGACTGTGACGTTAGAAAATCGTAATTTTCAATTAAACACAACTTTCAAGTTTAAAGATTAATTTTAGTGGAAATAGTTTTAAAATGATATTAAACAATTTAAATTTATAAAAAAATATAAAAAATATCAAGTTTTAGGATTTCGGATAGTCAAGCGTGCTTTTCGGTTAATGCCTTCCATTATGTTTTGCACGATCTGATTCGTCACTCTACTGGATGGTTTTTCCACTTTACCTTGAATATTTCGATGTCCTGAGTTGGATTTTTAACCCTTTTTAAGTTCTTTTTCATTAGAGCCCAATGTCTTTCAATTGGGCGAAGTTCTGCGACGCTTAGTAGATTAGCCTCTTTAGGTACAAATTCAATATTTTCAGCTCTAAAGAGCTCCAAAGTTTGTTTAGCATAATGAGCTGAGGCTAAGTCAAGCCAAAATAATGTTGGATCATCATGTGAATTTATGAATGGTTTTAATCTATTCGCGATACATTCTTTGCTGTAAATTTCTCCATTTACATTACCAGATGTAACGAAAATTCCACTTCGCTTTCCGTACTGACAAATAATCTGCCAAACTAATAGTTTGGACACAAATTTTTTAAAAATAAATTTTCGTTATGGCATCAAGAAGATTCTCTTCAGGTTTTTTTCTATAATATTGGGGACCAGCTAGTGTTGCAAAGTCCATTTTTACTAGAAATTGTCGGATTTTCAGTTCGCTTTTGCACAATTTTGTGACGCACTTCTTGTTTACTCTGCATTATGTAAAATATTAAGAAAAACTGATAAATAACATAATGTCTATGATTTTAGAAGCCTACTATTTTATATTATTTATAATTATATTATATATATTATTTATGTGAAAATCGTTCATGAAAATTACGATTTTCTAACGTCACAGTCCTTAGTACGTATACAGTAGGGGTCCCCCTCCTTTCTGTATAAGAGACGGCCAGAATAAAGTTTTTACCTTATCCAAAATCGAACCGGGCATTTCCTGTCAACAGTCAACGTATTTACTTAACCGTATGCTCCGACCGCTCTAATTACAGTTAAAAGTTTTGTCCACTACGCACGCAAAATAATATCTTAATTTATTGCCGTATTTAATTTATATTTTAACGTATATCAACTACTAGGTTATTATCACCGACCCAACAAGTGACTGGGGATTCGAACCATAACTACTTATTCGTAGTCGCTTACGTTTCACTCCATGCCACTCTGATGGGTATAATATTTTGAGTAGTGGACTAATGTATTAGTTAGGAACATTAACTTAACATAATCTTAACTATTATAATATATATTAACTATAACTTTATATCTTAAATATAAAGCTAAAGGAAATGGAAGAGGAACTTGCTTTGATAAAGTGGGATGTTGTCGGAGTGAGCGAGTTGAGAAGAAGAGGAGAAAGTCAAATATCATTGAAATCGGGAAATGTATTCCACTATATAGGAGAAAAGGAAAGCTCCATAGGTGGAGTAGGTGTGTTGATACACGAACGGCAGGTTGAAAATATAATAGACATAGCAAGCGTATCTTCAAGAGTAATATAATGTTGTTCTTAAACTAAATACCAGATATATGTAGTATTAAAATCATCCAAGCATATGCTCCGACAACCGACTACGACGATGAGGAAGTGTTGGGATTCTATGAAGACATCGAAAAGGCAAAAAGATTAACTCCTGCGCACTATAATATCATCATAGGCGATTTTAATGCAAAACTGGGACCAAAGGAAAACCCAGAAGAGACCTCAATTGGAAACTAAGGAATTGGACAAAGAAATGATAGAGGAGAACTGATGCTGAGTTTCCTACTGCAAAACCAACTATATGCTATGAATACGTTCTTCATGGGGAAGGTTCAAAGAAAGTGGACATGGGTGAGTCCAGGAGCAAATATAAAAAACGAAATAGACTTCATTATCATAGACAGGAAAGAAATTGTACACAATGTAACAGTACTGAATAAGTTTTCAATAGGTAGCGATCACCGGATGGTGAGAGCTAAGGTAACAATAAACGTGCGCAAGGAAAGAGCAAAAATGGTTGCAAAGTCTGGAAATGCGAGGTGGAATGCACCTGAAAGTCATGAAGCATATGAAAAAGAAATTGAAGGTTCCCTAAAAGAATGTGGAAGTGTTGAGAGTTGCAGTGTAGAAGATATAAACTACAAAATAATAAAAGTGATAAAGAAAGCCGAACAAAAATGGTGTCGTAAAATAAACAATAAGGATGAAAAGCTCAGTTTAAACACTAAAAAGCTGATGAAACAGAGAAGAATCCTAATAGAGACAGCAGATGTAAATGTGCAAGAGTTGAGAGTCTTGAATAGAAAACTATCACAAGAAATAAGAAAGGACATAAGAAAATTTAATACGGCTATCATTGGGGAAACAATAGAGGCAAATAAAAGTATGAAGGTTTTAGGATCTAGACTTTCACAAGGAAAAGGTGAAATAAATAAGTAAGTTGCAAGACCAAAACGGAGTAATAAAAACAAAGAGATGTGATATTCTTAGGATCGCGGCGGAGTTCTATCAAAACTTATATAAAAGTAAAAAACAGCCTGAAGAAAAAGAAATTAAAAGAAAAAGAGTCATGAATCAAGGTTCGGAAGAAATACCAAGTATCACAATGGATGAAATAAAACAGGCCCTATCAGATATAAAAAATAACCGAACACCTGGAGAAGACGAAGTTACTGTCGAAGCAATAAAGGCAGGAGGCGAAACACTCATGAAACCGCTTCATGCTTTGTTTAACAGATGTCTAACAGATGGAAAAATACCGGAAAAATGGAAGAACGCATTGGTTATCCTATTATATAAAAATAAAGACCTCACAAAATTAGAAAATTAGAGACCCATTAGTCTTCTTACACACATGTATAAGCTCTTCATGAAAATCATTACAAAGCGATTGACACCGAAAATAGACTTCTACCAATCCAGAGAGCAGGCTGGTTTTAGATCAGGGTATGGTACAAACAATCACCTACAAACTATAAAGATCTTGATTGAAAGATGCATTGAATATTATAACAGACCTTTGATATTGACTTTTATAGATTATGAAAAAGCATTCGACACGGTAGAATTTGAAGCAATATTGGAAGCCTTGAACCAAGGTAGAATAGATTACAGGTATTCAAAACTAATAAAGAATATTTACAAGGATGCAACATCATGCATAAAGCTTTGCAGAATTTTTTAAACAAACAGAATGGGAAGGGTTTGGAATAAATATAAACGGAGAAATGCTCAACCATTTGAAGTTCGCTGACGATATAGTATTATAAAATAAACACACGGATGTGATGTGGAAGCACTTTTCCGAGAGGTCGTGAAGACATGTCATTACGACAGTACTAAATATGTTGAGGATAAACCTTCAATCAAGACCCTTCGCGAGGTCAAAATGGCGCAACTTAACTAGTTGCCAAAAATTGTAAAAAATTCGAAAATAAGTCAATTATAACCAAACCACAACAACGACAGACATGTTTCGATCTTGTTAGATCTCATCAGTGACGTACAGTTATGGATTTGGTTATAATTTGACTTTAAGTTTTTAACTATATAGCATTTTGTCGACAAGATCCAAAAAATGACATCAACAATTCGCGCAATGCTAATAAGTATAAAACGACCCGTTTATATAATAAAATAAACACACGGATGTGATGTGGAAGATATGGAAGATATAGTATTAATATCCGATGATATAAGAGAAACACAAACTATGTTGGATACTCTTAAAAAAGCTTCCCATGACGTAGGTCTGAAGATAAATATAGAAAAAACAAAATTTATGACCAATCTTGTGGTAAGTGGAAATTTGAAGATCGCAGACCAAGAAATACAACAAGTGGAAGCTTATAAATATCTAGGTGACGAAATAAGGATAGGAAGAGACAACCAAACTTGTGAAATACAAAGAAGAATAGGTCTTTCGTGGGCAGCGTTCGGAAAATTGCGGTACATATTGAAGAGCCAAATACCAATCTGCCTTAAACGAAAAGTATATAACCAGTGTGTTCTGCCGGTAAAGACTTATGGCGCAGAAACTTTGACGTTGACTCAGAAATCGGCAGAAAAACTAAGAGTGACTCAACGAGCCATGGAGCGGGCAATGCTTGGATATCTCTCAGAGATAGAATCACCGACGAGAAGATTAGACAAACTACAAAAGTGCAAGATGTCATCGAAAGAGTGGCGTGGTTGAAGTGGAACTGGGCTGGACACGTTGCAAGAGTAAAAGATTAGCGTTGGACTAGACGCATACTTCAGTGGAGGCCTAGAAAATCGAAAAGAAGCCGTGGAAGACCGCCTACTAGATGGACGGATGATATCAGGAGATGTGCCGGAAATTGGATGCAAGTGGCCCAGGATAGGGAAAATTGGAAAACCAAAGGGGAGGCCTATGTCCAGCAGTGGACGCAATCTTAATTTTTATATTATATATTTCAACTTTAACTATTAAATTATTTAACTATTATAATTAATTTAATTTTTAATTCCATGAAAGTGACACGAAATTAAGTATGTACTACTTTTAACCAAAATATTAATCTATTAACTAAAAAAATATTAGCAACAACTTAGCAACTTAAGTTTATTTAAGCGTCCTTAGTATAAACCAACCACACTTACATTAATAAAATTCAAGAAATGGTGTTAAATAAAGTCCTTTTGAACAAAAATGGAATCATCTTTTACCCGAACGTATATAATTTTTGATATTGCATCATATGCAGCAAAAGACGGTCGGAGCATAATGGTCACGCGAGTTGACTATGAACGCTAAATGCCCGGTTCGAATCCGGGTGAAGCAAGAACTTTATTCTGGCCGTCTCTCTGGTCCTACAGGTTGGGGGGTCGGGGCGATGGGCCAGCTCCTCATCACCTGTAAAGAAAACTAAAAAGTTTTTGAACACTGACCAAGCCTCGCAAGAGACTTGGGAAATGGGAACGGATAAACAGTTACTAGCTGTAGCTTGATGTGTTGTGAGGTGTTTATTTACCTTGCAATTCAAAAAACAGTCCGATATATAATAATAATAATATTGCATTATAAAGCATTTTGTGCCCATTCTGGAAAACTACCAAAAGTGAACTAAAGGCGGCTCTGACTTTAGGATTAAAATGATCCTTTGTACAACAAGTACAAGGAATCATAAAAGTAAAAAAATTGATTTCGACTGTGTTTTTAGCTGTACAGGACAAAGAAAATCTTTACGGATTTGCTAATTTTCCCGAGAAGTTTCCCATAAAGACATTTTTCAGGGAAATCTGAGTCAGTATAATATGGCATTTTTCATGAATGATGCATTAGTTTTCTGAATTTGGAATCTAGAGAATTGATATTGATATATTCCAGACAATGTGTGAAGAAACTTGTAGACGTTTTAGCACTGGCAATATCCGTCACGTGCTCCTTCATACACTTGTAATTAGATCTTCCGATTTGACCAATATAAATCGCGCTGCACGAGTTACAGTTGAGCTGATAAATCCCGTTGTTAGATCGGTCCTTCTTCTCCTTGTTATAAGATAACAACAAGGTTCCGATTTCGACTCTGTTCATATACCATGTATCAGTAATCCCGTATGTAACCGTTATTCACTGCTATCTTCCTGATGTTATTAATTTTGATGGAAAAAGTTTCCTTTCGTCAAAGAGAAATTAAGGAATCCTACGTATTAAGCTATAAAAGGAAGACATCTTTACTTTTCTCTTGATTTTGATTGGTTTGATGAATACAGAATACGGGATTATTGTGTCAGTTGTGGTTGTAGTCTAAAGCATAGAATATAAGATTTACAATAGAAGGGAAACTTCTATGTTAAAAGTTTAGACAGTCTTAAACTGTCTTATCGTTGCGCCCCCTGGGTGTCATGGGTCAACTAATACGTATCTTTACATTTTATTCCACTATATTTAAATTTAAATTACACAAATTAACTATTTTTCACTGTTTTAATTTGATAATCGTCTTAAAATTCCAATTTATAGGATATTCTATGATAATAGGTAATGTTATTCTGTACTTTTCTAAATAATTATTGAAACAGCGCACAGTGGTTCAAAATGCCATAAATCCGGTCATAATATGAAGGAGTTCTTCAATTTGAATGAAATTTGGTACACTAAGGTTATAGAAGTCGCTGATTACGAATAAAAAGTTTAAATTATAAAAACAAAATGGCGCTTCAAATATGGCGGACATATTATGTATTTGAATATAATCAGATATAGCCGAAATTTGGTGACAGGGTGTTTATGAGGTCTCCGATAACGAATTCAGTATCTAAATGACAAATAACAAAATGGCGGATCCAATATGGCGGATATTCATTTTGAAATTATCAGATTTAACCCAAATTTGGTGAATGGGCATTTTCAAGGTCCCTGATAACGAATCTAAGATCAAAATGACAAATAAGAAAATGGCGATTCCAATATGGCGGACCTATTTATTTAAATATTATCAGATTTAGCCAAAATTTGGTGACTGGGCGTTTTTAAGGTTGTTGATAATGAATTCAAGATCAAAATGACAAATAACAAAGTAGCGGATCCAATTTGACGGTTGTGAATGTTAAAAAATCGTTTAAAAACGAAAATAAATACATAGGACATTGTCCGCCATATTTGAACAGCCATTTTGTTTTTTGTAATTTTGACTTTTTATTCGTAATCAGCGACCTCTAAAACCTTAGTATACCAAATTTCAGTCAAATTGAAGAACGCCTTCATATTATGAACTATATTATGAGCGTGCTACGCTCACGCCTGTAAAGCGTAGAAGGCTCCTAGTTGCCAGAGGAGCAGACTTGAGCAGCTGGATCTTCCATATTTTAAAAGTAAACTCTTCAACCTTAATTTTCAACAATGTCTGAATGGTTGATTATGATTGGACTTTTTTATATATCTCAACAAATCAACTTCATGATAAAAAAAATAAATTAAAATATAGACGGCGTAGCACGTTAATAGAAAAGCAGTTCGGCAAAAACATTGTCAAAATAATAATAAAATGTAGTCAGGATACATTGTTTTACAATTTCCATATCGCAGAATACCACACAATCAACACAATTTCGAGAAATAATCACCAATAGTTGAGCTAAGTTGCGTCAACGAAAAGCCGGTTACAACAAATGCAATATAGGTTCACTTTGCAGGTGAAAAACAGGTGATAATGACTTCTAATGAGTGACATATTTATACCACTGGATAGCTCAGATAATGCACTATTAGAATATATAAATGGATGAAGCATTTGTGACTATGAGTTTTTTGCAGTTATGACCTATGTCTGAACCACTGTGCAGCGCCATCTTAAGAAAATCCGCCAACTAAAATACCATTAATATCAGGGTCTAATATTTTCCTATGAAGTTTCTACACCGTGGTCTAAAGTGCCTACTTCATTTTGTAACCTTTAAATCTAAGAAACTTCAACAATTGGATGAATTGGATTTTGGGATTCAACGAATTCAATGGCACCAAGATTATATGCAATTGATATCAAATGTAACAATTTAAAATTAAACTGCAATTATCTCGAAACTAGCATTTCTGACTTACACCCTTTTACGTTACCCTTCTCCACGCAAAAAGTGTCATCAACATATCAACATATCAACACCACAGATCCACATTGCTCAATAATGTATGGTTGGTTTCGAATAAATAATTCTCATAAATCATAGGCATTCCATAAATTTGATTGGTAATATTTGACATAAGAGTTTCCTATGTCAATTCTATGTCAAATTTAACCAATCAAAGTTATGGAATACCTAGCTAAGCAATTCTTTACTAGAAAATTCTTAAATAAATGTTGGTGAAAATTGTAATTACGACACTGGGATGGAATTGAAAAGGCTTTTCACATCAAAAGAAACTAAGATTAATTCTTCGATATAACTAGGCTTCGATTTCAGGGCAGTCTTACTTACATAGGAAATAGGTTGGGGAGTTGATACACCTAATCACTGAGCGTAGCGGCATTTTTCTTTATATATTTTGGGTAGCCCATAAAGACTGGGGTTTTTCGGGTTCATGCTTGGAGCTTTAAACCGAGATGCCATCGGTATTATGGAAGTCATTTGTTTGGTAATATTATAAACTTCTTTGTTGAATTTCTCAGTACTTCCTTCACTCTGTATGGATTACCCAAACTCCATAAAGAATGTATGCCGCTACGCATATGGTGTGGTTTTTAACCAAAGCTATAATTGGATAAAACAATTCCATATATTAACTTCTGTAGTTGCCTTTCAGAACCACCAGATAAAATTAAGGATATGGGGCCTTTAAACTTCTCTTTTGTGAACTTTATAGGTAATAGGATCCTTTCTTGTAAACTTTTGAGAATATAAGTCTCTTTTAAGGTACTTTACATCATAAATATCATCACTGATAGAAGTAATCTCAGCAACAAAATATTTGATATTTTTCTTACCTGAGAATTTTACTAACACAAAAACAAAAATTTCAGTATTCACTAGAAAAGTCAATGGAACACCACTTTTATTAGATTCGAGGTACACCACTAGTTAATTCAAAATAAAATAGATAATCAAATGAGGTTAGACTGAACTTTATTTCAAGCACATTTCAAGGTATTATTTCTAGATCATTGCATTATAAAGGTTATAATGTATTATAATAAATTTTAGAATAAATACCTATAGTTAATACATGAAAAGTGATTTTCCTGTTCAATAATATTTCTCAATATTAGTGTAACTTCCAAACAAACAATTACAACTCCACTGAGACAATTATTTGAACTGCTTGGATCAATAGATAGATCTAGAATTAGCATAGGTCCAAAGTACACCACGTTCCCCTACAAATTGTTTTTCAATTCAATTTTCACCCACACATTTTCTAAGTTATTGTTAAAATTTGAGAATTGTAATTAGATACAGGTGAAAGATTTTATAGTTTTTTTGATAAATATCACAAATTTAACTGCAATAAATTTTTCTAAAGAAACCATTATAAAATAGTTATAGGGAGCTACAAAATGATTAAGACATTTTTCAAAATTCATCGTGTATTTAATAACAAGTAAAAATAATTTATTAAGGATCATTTTACAAAGCGATTTATCTTTTTATACATTACCGCTATTTTCTTTTTTTTTGTTTTTAATTGAACCATAAACGTTTTATAATTTTCTTCTTACTTAAAAGGATTTTGATAGTTTCAGCTTTTTTTAAAATGCGAAGTGATTTTAAAACAATGAAAATTTATTTTAACTTATTTTTATAACCTTGCTTTCATAAAAGATTTATATCAACATCAAACAGCTACGTTGTATGCAAGACAATTTCTGTAAAACTATCTTTTTGTAACGCGATATTGGACATCGACGACAGTATATTTAATTTTATTATAATTTAAAAAAAGCTGTGGTTTATAACAAACTAGAAACTATACCTACAATTGTTATCTTTCTTTTCCTAAAAAAAAACTTGGCTCTTTATTTAATGTTTCTCAAGAATTATATTAAACTACATCACGTTTTGATATAAAAATTAACACCTAATTTGAGTTGGTCGTGATCTATGAATGACACACGTCACTTAAAAGAATCATCACATACACTTAAAATTGATTAAGTTATCTTAAATATAAAAACAAATAATTTACCTACTTGTAAAAATTAAAAACTTTAATGTTTATTACGTGAAGCTTAAAAATATAATTTAAGTGCTTAGAGACTTTTAAGTTTAAGTAGTTCCCATAATCAAACTTAGTTTTAATATTTAAATTACACACTGGTGTTACCAATAATAATAAATTATAATCGTCAAAGTGATATGCAATTATAGCTTTAATTTGCACGTATTAAAATTTTTTAACTGTATAAAGTATCATAAAATTACAATTCAAAAAACGGCAACCATCGGTCATAAAATTTGCAAGACGATTTGGAAAAGGCTATGATGAAGGACAAATAATTCCGATATTGAAGATGCAAATAATTTAGGAATGATTTAACTTCCCATGGTAAGAGAAACGACGTATAGAGAACTCTTTCACACACTAAACATACTCGATTTTGCAAAAAGTTTACATTTTGTTGAATTTAAAAAGTTTTCCTATATTGTAGTTTGCACATGCATTTACTGTACCAGCAGTGATATGTAGTGGTGTTCCAAGACAGGCGCTTGCAGATACAAGACCCAGGTGACAATTGACAAAGCAGGACTCGAGTCCTGCATGTCGGTGCATTTCTCTTGAGCTATGCATTACTTACCAACAACAACATACCTTCTTCTTGCATCTTGTTAGATATTTGTCTTTTATCAAGGTAGGAAAAATTTTTATTGTCACATGGTGAGAAGAATTTTACCATATAATTAAATACATCACGGCGACTCAAAAGTAAATCACTAATCGTTTCAAGTGTACAATGGGACAACAACTAGGTAGGTAATTAGTTTATTTTAGCGGTATAAATTTGAAAAAATATTTTTAGATCATTTTAAAGTGAACTTAATTGTATAAAGTACTCAAGTTAAAGTGTAATGATTAACGATATATTTAATGCATCCGAGTAGCGCAATAAAGAAAAACACGAAAATTCTTTCTTTTGGAAGTTGTAAAAAAGTATCGTGTATTATGGGCTTTGTGTATTTGAATAGAACATTTGTCAACAGTAGTCAATAACTTTCGAGAGTATATAATGGCATTGTGTTGTTTGTTAGAGTACTTAAAAAGCTTTTTCGAGTAAATTTCTTCAGCATTAAATCATAATGCAAAAATAAACAATCGAATAAATCAAGAAGGGGGTTAGTTATTGTATGTTTTGAAGACAGGATACAATGTAGAACAAAGTGCATTGTAGGACGAAACGAGATTCACACTAACACCGACTTAACTTGGGCTTCCATTGCAAGAAGTGACAGCACCACACACAATACAACTTGTGTAACTTAACTCTTCTTTTTTATTTTGTTCAAAAGAATGCAACACGAATTTCGCTTTCCTATTTACTACAAATAATTGTTTCCTTAACGTTTTCAACTTCTCGTGAAAGATTATTTTTCAAGATGTTCATAATAGTTTCGAAATGTTGAAATTTCGTAATTAATTACGAAGGTTTAAGAACGGCTCGCTGTTTGTTCTGTTTGTGGTAAGAAGCCGCCCGGTCTTTATAACTTCACTGTTTGTTTCTGTTTAAGCAAACCTCTTAGTTCCTTTTGATTTTCCATCAGCAGCTTCATTTACTAAATAGTTCCCGAGTTCAATACTAAACCAGAGTTTCATTACCAAACGTAGATGCGATTGGCTGCAGTTCTTCTCTCTTATCTAAGACTTATTTACATACGGGAACTTCTCGATTGAAACCTCGAGTTTGTCTTGTATCTTTACGCTCTGTTGATTATATTTTTAGGAGCTCTTTGTGGTTGTAACCAAACCGTACATAAGTCGAAAACTTTACTTTTGCTTTAAGATTTAATCTCCTCCTAGATTACGAAAGGTATTACAGAATCACTTCAATTTATATTCATTTAGTAATAAAAGTAATTTTATATTGATAATAATTACTTCTTCTCGACATTTAATTTTAAAAATTCTTAATTTTTATTTTGCAAAATGTAATCAGTTTGCTTATATCACATAATGTCATATAACGATAGAAAAACTTCTCATCCAATTATCCTTAACTGAGGTAAAAAATCTTGGTTATTACTGGACACGGAAATAAAATAAATTAGCCAATAATTGTCAATAAGAATCATCAATAATAAATTAATTTCTAGTTCATGTGGTGAAACTTAATACCTATCTATAATAATATAATGGCTATCCATAAACCACGTAATACGTTTTCCGTACTTTTTTAATCTTCTCCCCTCCCATGTAGACTACATGTAGACATTTAGTACACAATAATATAAGATAAATAACAATAGCTTTTTGTATATAAAAATAATTAATAATAAAGCTTTTGTATTTTTAGTCCACGTGAAACTCAACCAATTATTGATTGAATCAATCACGGGAATCGAAGCAGTTGGTTGAATCGTATTCCTGATGGGGATCGATAAGCCAATTTAAAGAAATATTATATCTGTTACTCTTGACACGGAGTTGAATCTACGCTCCTAAGTAACATCACATAACATAAGAATATACCCCTCCCATCCGTAAAAAATTTTACATGGTTTATGGATGCCCCCTAACCATTATCCATTAAAATCATGTTAAAATTTTTAATTTGTTAATATTATTTTTTAATGTTGGCTATGTTTCTCTTTTTGTGGTAATTTGACAATAAACTTCCATATTTTAAAACCGCAAATAAGCAAGCAGTTTTTCTCATTTAGGTCAAAGAGGTAACTTTAAATAAAGCATCTGAAGAGCCAAGTATGCAACCTCAAAATTCTCTAAATATCTAAATGCTTTTAATTTTTTTCAATATAAAATTATTAGGTAAGAGTGACCTAAATGACATAAAAGGGGGTAAAACGACATAGAGGTCGTTTTAACTTTTTTTCTGCAATTTAAGAACTCTCATAATGACATTTACAATAAGATCGTTGAAGCCTCTCCCATAAATCGCTACTTCCTTGATTGATGTAACAAGTAATAGGTGAAAATATATTTTCTTGAATACTGCTTTTCTTACAATTCTTGTCATTATAATAATTACCTCCAGTAGCTGAAACATAAATCATTCAAAATATATAAAATAAACTACTTTTACATAAAAAATACATATTATAGAGAATCCAATAGAATTGGGTTCCATTCAAAATATTGTGATGATAAAGACGAATAGGAGATTCGGAATAGATTATTTTGTCAAAAGGATATGCAAACGAATACTTGAAACTGTAAAAATGGGTCTTGTTTATATCCGGAGCCACATTTGTTATTATTTACACATTACACTATCACCATAATTTAATTCTGAAGATGATTAGTGAGATTATTTGGGTTTAATTTGGTCAATATGAAAGAAAAAGTGTTTAGTACAATTTTCAAATTTACCGCCAAAATTGGTACCTTATATTTTGTGTGGTATTTGAGAATCCTGGGGAATTTTCGAATTTTTTAATGATGTTAAGTTAAGAACGATAATTTTTGTTTTCCATTGATGGACGTCGTCCAAGTCAGTTGTATAATTGGGATGTCCGATATTGATAGTGTAATTTCGATTTTTTTTTTCTTTTCTGGAACGAAGTTACGGTCCAGCAAAATCCTCTCGAGCAAAGGTAAGAAAATGTTGTTAATTTTCGAAGTGACGTCATCGAGACAGGTGTGTAGATATTACACAAAACTGCATTTATTGGATGATAATTGTAATCATCGAGTTTCAAATCTTGTTTGTATTGGGAAATGCAAGTGTAAAAAGCTGTTTGAGACCCTAAACAGCACAAAAATTATTAAAGACAAGGCACACAAATATTCGAGGTTATGTACCTTAAAAATTAGCTGACGATCCTATTTGTGCAAAGATACAAATTCACAGGAAGCACTATTTATTCGTGGACACGTGCAATCACACGGATTCACTAAGTTGGGCGAAATTGGACAGATTAGCTGCCACAATCACGAGAAGATTTTACGCACAGAAGCGCTGCATATAGGTTGCATATAGGTTGCATACACCGCTACCGTTTTCAATGCTACAGAGGAGTGTCCAGAAATTCAGCGGTTCCGAAATAAGCAAAGTATTGGTTCGTTAAAAACATTTTTATTGTTGATTTATTTGTACAAATTTTGAATTTCGCTACACATAACATTAATTTGATCAGATTGCCATTTAGCCAAATTTGCGTTAAATGTAATGGGGGTCTGATCCGATTACACAATTTCACACATACGGCTTTTAGGACTAATTGTAGTCCGAACAACAAGATCAAATTTTGTTTTTTATTATAGTTATTAAATCTTATCAAAAATCTCCCGAGTCTCCTTATTGAGTTTAGAACCTAGTTTTCGCTGAGAATCAAGCGGTCTTAAATTGCTCTCCGATTAAAATAGTTACCGGATCTTTATGGTGATTGTTCGAAACATTACAGCTCCTCTGTTTTTCGATTGAAGGACTGTGAATTTGGTTTTAGAACACCACAATATATAAGATCCTTAGTAAATTTCAAGTCCATCATGTCTACACACCTTGGTCAGTAATTATTAGAGACAGGATAGTTAGGCAAAATAAAACCTCAAAAAAGGCAGGCAAAAAGGCATTAAAAACAAGCAAAAAAGGCAAAATAAAAGGCAAAAAGGTACAAAAAAGGCAAAAACGTTTTTTCAACAAAAATCATACAAATTCAAATTAATTCTCTTTATTTTTGTACCAACTGGTTACCAGAAATTTTTCGATATTATCTACAGCAACTTAAATTTGTTCTCCTGTCACTTAAAATTTGTTTGAATGTAGAGAACGATCTCTCCACATCGCAAGACGTGCTAGGGGCAAATTTCAATGAACTTATCTGATCTGGAGTTAGCTCTAAATCAATATCGTCATTCGAAATTCCTTGATGTATTTTAGAAATTTCCTGTATAATTTTATACGATGAATTTTTTTCTAAAACATTATATTAATTTTTCATTAAATTTTTTCCCTAGTGTCGATTCTCTGCTTCACTGGAAAGCTAATATAACAATAACATCTCAGTCAGTTTGGAATTCGTCAAATAAGCATAACGTCGCCGAATCGTAGTAATGTGATAACGCGCGCTTCATAATCGAATGGAGAAGAGGTTTTGTTTTACTAATTACGTCTAGCATAACCAGATTATTTCAAGAATCGGATTCTACCGATTAGTAGAATTTGAATTTAAAAATTTAAAATTTTTATAATTAAATATAACATTTAGAAATTTTTAAATAAAATTAAGAAATAAATTTTAAAAAAGCAAAAAAGAAATATTTTGGTTCAAAAAGCACAAAAAAGGCAAAAACAACCGCAAAATAGATGAAAAAGGCAAAAAAGACTGGAAACCCCCCAAAAAGGCAAAAAAGGCAAAAAAGGCAAAACAAAAAATGAATTTTTGAATAGTACATGCTCTGAAACGGATTTTAAATTGGGTCTGCCTGAAATATTTCAATTTTTAAAAATAGGCATTTTGCCTAACTATCCTGTCTCTAGTAATTATAAACGAAAGAAAACAGATACATCACACACACATACATACATCGGAACATCATTCCAAAAATGGCTCAAAACAATTCTAAAAAGAAAGAAAAGAAAAGAAAATTAACACTTCTTCAAAATAATCTCTTTCTATATATGAAGGGTCCACTGGAAGAACGATGAGTGTCACATTTTTAAATAGTCGAGTAAAACGAGGTTTAAAGTTTCACAACTCTTCAAAACACGTAACGTTACATTATGCTGCCTATTTTCAACCGCAGTTTTTAGTGGAATTTCATTGTTTGTTTCCTGTGAGGATTGGTATGTTCATAGCTTATGTTACAAGCTAAGAGATTCCGATAAAATATCGATTTTGAAAAAAATGGAGTCTCATCGTTCTTCCAGTCCCTTCATATGTATTTTTAAAGACCGCATTCTCAACTATAATTTTTCTTATTATTTTAATAGATGGTCAACTAACACGTTTAAAGATTATTATATATTTTTTATATTTTAAATTCAAAAATTTTTAAATATTATTTTTATAATCTCTTTTTTTAGGTGCCTAAGCTACTAATTTTAAACACACATTTTTGAAGCGTATTAGGCGCAACACGCGATATTCAAAATTTTTAGGTTTAGGCACCTTTTCCGCTAAGCCTTTCAGGCCCCAGTGGAAAGGTGCCTAAGCCAAACATTGATGCTCATCAAAAACGGCTGTTTTAAATTTGAGGCTTAGGCATTTATTACACTGCGCCCTTCATATAAACTTCAATTTGGCATATTTATCATATTTACATTATCTTGAAATAGTATATGACTTGGAGACGGTCATTGCCTTGCAGCTAACACAGTTGGATGTGAATGCGGGGTACCGGATTCAAACCCGGGGAGAGTCAAACTTTCTTATGACCAAGTCTCCGTGCTTCGGAGGGCACGTTAAGCCGGCGGTCCCCCTGAGTTGACAAATTGCCACCGTTAACAAAAAACAGGACTAAAGCTAATCGATCTGCGGACTACTCACCAACCCGTCTGGCCAGCGTGGTGAGTTATGGCCAAACCAACCTCCATAATATGGACAGGCTAATGTCCAGCAGTGGACGGAAGGGGCTGATAAAGAGAGAAAGAAAGTATATGACTAACTCAAAACAATATCTCTCAAAATCACAATGTACTAGCATTAGATGCATCTGTAGTTTGAGTATGGATCATTTTAGCACAAGCCACCAATGCCGAAAGATGATGGAGAGGTGAAGATGAAGAATAAAACTCTCATACAAGTAAATCCAATAACACAATGTACGTCAGGTACTTATTATACACATTTTCATATCATCCTTTTCCTGGTATTACATGAAAATTAAAGGAGCTACATATTATGAAATTTTTTACATAAAAATGATTAAATCCTAATGAGTTTATTTTGTTTTAAGGTGGCCGAGAAATTCACTTAAAAACACTAAATCCGCTAGGTGCCGCGACTGTATCGCGAATTCCCCATAGCAGCTGAGGGGTTGTAATTACCCATAGTTTGAAACAATCCCTTTCTTTAGGGATCCAGCAGGTTATTTTAAAAAAAACATACATACATGAGTTACTATAAAGATTTCAAAAGACATTTTCCATTCGACACAAAACTCAAGAAATAGAAAATTTTAGCATACCGACTTTGTGAAATAATATTCTTCAAAGTTGACGCTACAACTAGAATCCAAATTTGGGCTTTAAAAATTTAGAATGAAAAAAATATAGGTAAAAATTCTCAAAAAAAATGTTTTTCGCGATATTTTTTTTTGAAAATCACTCACCTTGTAGTTTCAAACTTAGGCTTTTTGAATCTGTGTCGAACAAAAAAAACTAATTTCTCGACCACCTTAAAGGGGCCTACAGACGACAAACATGGTATACAACATCGACTACAACATGCCATGTTGAAGTCCATGTTGTCCGTCTGTGGGCATGTTGGTGGTTTACTTTTCATGTTTTATTCCATGTCACCAACATGCTTTTTAACTTCCCATGTTAAAAGCGCTCGAAGCCCTCGAAGACCCCAAGCTGTGAGCAGGTAGCTGTTACATTTTTCTAGTTTTACTATGGATTTTGCAAGATCAAAAAATTTTGATATTTTGTGCAACATATGTAGGCGGAACGTCGTACCGACAAAGAGAAAACACATTCACGCATGTTACCGTTTGTAAATTTCTTGTTTGCAGAAAGTAAAAGTAAAAGCCTTAAGGCCCCCACAAACGAGAGACATGGTGTGCAACCATGTTGTGAAGCGTGCTAATGGCTTTTGCCACAGACGAAGAGAGATGTTTGCAACCAAATTATAATAAATCACTTTCGAGGATTGTATCATTTGTTTTATATCGGAAAATTTGAAAACTAGGGGTGGCTGGTTTTGAATTTTGTGATGCGACAAGGAAATTTTAATAATAATTGAAAAACTATTGCTTTTCAGTAGTGAAACTAGTGAACCAATATCAAAATCCAACATTCAAAATTAATCAAAATCCAACAAACAAAATTAGCTTAAACTGAATAGAATTTTTTTATTTAAATCTTTTTATTATAATATAGATACACAGAAATTAAAAATGAAATGCTTTATTTGGATTACTCCTTCCACCGATATCTCGTAAGTTTAGGTAGCTAAAGATAAAGTTTCATGTTACGGTGACCCAAATGAATATTTTATAAAACCAAAACTGTCGAAAAAACAAATTTATGATATTTTCTTTAATTTTTTACTTTCTGCAAACAAGAAATTTACAAACGGTAACATGCGTGAATGTGTTTTCTCTTTGTCGGTACGACGTTCCGCCTACATGTGTTGCACAAAATATCAAAATTTTTTGATCGTGCAAAATCCATAGTAAAACTAGAAAAATGCAACAGCTACCTGCTCACAGCTTGGGGTCTTCGAGGGCTTCGAGCGCTTTTAACATGGGAAGTTAGAAAGCATGTTGGTGACATGGAATAAAACATGAAAAGTAAACCACCAACATGCCCACAGACGGACAACATGGACTTCAACATGGCATGTTGTAGTCGATGTTGTATACCATGTTTGTCGTCTGTAGGCCCCTTTAAGAGCGTAAAATCTGAAGTTGCAGTGAAGGGTATTCGATCGAGAGGGAGAAGAGAACTTCATTCGATGGTCACAGAACGAAAAGAAATTAAGAATAGAAGGGAAAAAAAGAAAATGGTTTTAAATGTTTATGCTAATTTAGAAATTCCTCTTTTCTCATTCTTGATTTATGGTACAAAGTCAGTTTTCCGTAATATAATATATAATTATATAAACAACTTTTGCAAGAAAAGAAATTATAATGTTTTTGAAAATTCTAAATAGGCATATAATAATATACGAAGAAGATCTACCTGTCCGATGAAGAAATTGTGGTAATTATTAATATCCCATAATATACAAACTTGACAATTTCAGCATAATGTAAAAAAACAAAAGATTAATTATTGAAGCTGACCATATATTCAACACAATCATGACTAATGTCAATTTATTTACACTTGGGTAAACTTTTAAAAGAAAGTAAGTAATTGTCGAGAATTAAGCGTATGAAATATTGCGTATGACATGTCTTTTACCTCACCTGTGCGGGGTCAAACAGGGCTTGCAGATTCAACAATATATAAAAATCCTGGTCGCGGCACAGATGGGCATACAATAGCTCGGCAATTGTTGATAGAATAATAGAGCAGTCTGAACAAATATCGAGGGGACGAGTATAAAATGCACCTCAGTAAACTATTGTTTGCTTTTGTATCGTGCGTTGGTTCATGTAAGTGTTGTCTTTCGCTTCTACTATAATAAAGCGGCCAAGCTTTAAATGATATCGGGGAATTACTTTGTAGGATGTATTCATTAAATTTTATATTTCAATTTGGTAGGTAAGTAGTGTAGTCTAATTTGGACATAATCATTCATTCACCATATCGAAACGAATATTAATTCTCTCTCTGTGACTTTTTATAAGATAAATGAACATTTAGGAGATTTAATATTTAATCCCCTATCCCTTCAACGTATTATGGGTGTACACAATCTTTTAATTCGGTTATTAAAAACGTATTTCCTTGGTAATTCCATCTATCTCTATCACTTGTTGAATGGCAGGTACGAACGAATAGGTCGATTTGAAAGCCGATACCGTCAGACTGAGTGTTGAGGTTGGTATTTGGGCGGTATTGTACTCTTTATTGTTATACTCAGCGGGTTCCACATTCTCTTGGTACCTGAATCTTGTCAATCTGCATGAGTAATACATGTGTGTGGGAACACAATTTGATTATATTAACATGTACAAAATATTTTTTCCCTAAATTTTTTTAACAGTTTCTCTAATTAACAGCACGTGAATTACATCAAATCCTATTCATTTATACTTCTCAATTGAAGTATCAATCACCTAAATATGGATAAAAATAATTTTAATGCAATGAAAAATGATAAATTATCTTGGTAACATATTTATTATTGTTGCAAATAATTTGTTGTTATAAATTATTGTATAGAAGTTAATTGAGTTGTTACGTACATATATGGTGATGTTTAACTTGCTAACA
The DNA here is from genome assembly GCA_958510855.1 of Rhagonycha lutea. Taxonomy (NCBI): domain Eukaryota; kingdom Metazoa; phylum Arthropoda; class Insecta; order Coleoptera; family Cantharidae; genus Rhagonycha; species Rhagonycha lutea. The sequence continues at coordinate 10,038,952 of OY294040.1, read as the reverse complement.
CATTTTTCTAACCTAAAAGGTAAACAGGGTCTAGGCCTAACCAAAGTGAAAAACTTCAAAACTACTTGGTTTGGTTTATATTTTAATATTATATCCAAAGACCGATGTCACAAATCTAAACAGCCAAGTATAAATGGTGTAGATATCAAGATGTTACAATCATGTAAACATGGTAAGATCGTAACAAATTTATTAAAAATAAGCTAACGATGGACACTGAATGTTTCCATTTTAACGGGTCAAATATCATTTCTGTTTATACACCGTAGTATAAAAATATGTAAATTTAACAGTCGAAGAACCTATAGGTCATTAGTCCCTAAATTATAAAACCAAAATAACTTACAAAAAAATTGGCCTTACAATGTACCATGAATAAAAATAATGTAGTTGTCCAAACGTTCAAAATAGAACAAGGAACAGAGGGCCTAGTATGAAACCATGTTGTACACCCTTATCTAGTTGCAAAAACTTCTCATTCCGTAGATCCTCAACTATTTGCATCAAAATTATTGATTTGCGCCTGGGGCCTCCAAAGTGCTAAACCTACCACTTTTGGATTACAAAAAAACAATTCAGGTTGTTCAAAAATATTACCCAATACAACAAAATGAGTGGAAATACGAAAGAGTCCAAATAATCGAAGGATTAAGTAGTACTCCAAAAATTGGTGATGAGTTGTGTAATAATCCGTTTACATACGTACTAGGTGATGTAAACTTAGAGAAATGTTGCGAAAAAAAATTACCACGATCGTACATAGACGAAAATATTTTAATATCGGAAGTTTAAAAAAAAAGACTATTCGAGAACGCAAATATAAAACATACGTAAATTTCTGGAATCAGGTTCTATTTACAAATTAGACTAAATTTAATATTTTTGATTCAAATGGAAGAGGAAAGGTCTGACGAAAACTCAGCCAGGAGCTAAATTTTTAAAAAATTTATTTACAATAGAGAAATGCAACATTGATAACGTAATGGTTCATGGGTATATGGTATAGTACTTGGAATTGGACAATTGCATAGGTATTATTGAGAATATAATAGATCATAGTATTTACTGGACATTCCACAAAGCAATTTAACAAATATTACTATCGGTTTGGATATTGAAATAACTATATTGTCATGTTTCGCTGGCCTTGACTTCTCAGTCCCTTAGATCGGACAACTGGGGTAGTCGAACTCCTCCGAAACAAATGACGTTTTAAGTTCCCGGTAAACTTTATACCCGGAAACATTTACTTAGGGCCGATCTATTCATCTCGTCGTAAAGCGCATCGTAATTACGAACCGAATAAGTTTATAAGCGCCCTGCAAAAAATTTGGGTATATTCATCTTGTCGTAGCGTGTTCGTAGGTATCAAGAACTTAATAAACAGGATCGATGTTTTCTTCTAGTTAGTATATGACAGAGTAGGATAGCGCTATAATATATTGTTATGAGAGAAAGAGATAAAATAGTTTTGGTCCAGGTCATTAGAAATGCAAGAAACCACGTCGAAAAACTACCTGAAACTACCCTCTCACAATCGTCTCGATTTCAACCCCGAGCATCCCTGATATGTGCAATTTGTACATTTTAACAGTTTATTTATCCAAAAGGAGTAAAGTGTATTTTAAATAAATTATAATTAAACAACAAAACTTTTGTTAAATCACTTTGTTAAAAAAGTGATTACATTTTTACAGTCCCAACAATTTAATTATCCTATTACTGAACTCTGTTTTTGTCTTGGATAAAATTAATATCATCTAAAATCTAAATTCTAAAAGATTCGTTTTGATCAATTATTTATCAAAAATTAAATTTCTCATAAATACAACACTCACAATTCTAGAAATTTTAAGTTAAAATCTGATTTGTAAAACATATTTGCCGCTTCAAGGGGCTGTTGAATTTATGTTAGCCGTAACCCATATTTACAAGGCAATAGTGGCTATTGGGATGTGAATAAACGTTTACGAACTACTACCTTACCCGTAACGCTAATAGCTATTTTAACTAACCAGTTTGTTGAGAATCGCTGGAATGGTGTCCACGCTCATATGTTGCCATGAAATGGTGATTGAAAAAAACAGAGCACCTGCTCTTTCATGTGGGATCAGCTCCTTGCTGCCGGAAAACTGCCCTCTACCAAATGATCGCCAATGTTAGAAAAACTCTGCCAAAACTCAGCGAAATCCTGTTGTTTGTCATCCACGGACAAATCTTGTGCTCCTTGGTGAACCTTGTGTACACATCTGGTACCCAGGTCGGTAAAAATATTCAACTTACAAATTTTTGTAAGCCACTTTCTTCGTAAATTTTCCAATTATTGATTTTTTAAACAGCTGATACGTGCATTAATTATTATTAATACTACAAAACTCGAGAAATTGATTGATTCAATTGCAAATCTATGTGAATCTCACATCTGTTTGGTGGCGTAACGTTAAAAATTGTTTCAAAACGGCTTACCACTTTGGAAATTTGGTAATTCCAAACCAAATTATGCCACTTAACGCCTCAAATGCTTCCTGAATTCCAAACTTTGATCCAGAAAGAAATAACTTGAAAAATCTTGTCGATAAATTCGACGTCACAAAAACACTTGTGGCTTGGACCGCGTCCATTAACAAAAAGCAAATTTTATCGTTCATAACCTATGAACATCAAATTTTCCAAAATCCTAGGCCATTTTTCACTGAACACAACCGAGTTTAAGGCAACGTTTTGGTGGTAGACTCAAATTCTTTTTAACTTCCACATTGTTTTTAGAAGATGCACTGATCAAACACACAAAATCAATCACTTCAAATCAAATAATAGTGTAATAAAGCAATGTTTAAAGTGACATATTGGTATTTAATGTCGACAAAAACACAACTTTGCAGCTCTACCTTGGGCACCTATTTTAACAGAAAAATCCTTTTGTATGACCCACTCATTTTTAACATGTCATCTCTTTGCCCCGAGGATCCTTGTTCGAATTTAACACTACAATATATTCCAACAAGGCAAAGATACCAAGGATCCATTTAAAATAATAAAAGAATTATTGTTACTCTATAACTTGTCAAAAAGTTACATTCGCCACCTCAATTCTCTAATCTGGGCTATTGAATATTTCTGGGAAGAAGCTGGTGAGTAAAATTAGAAAACATAAGAAAAAAACAAAGGATAGAACATGCTCAACTTGAATTCCCGGTTCCAGGACAAATCGGCTAAGAGTCGCCCTAAAAAAACTGGCAAATTGTATGCCAAGAAGTATATAAAAGAAGTCACAATTTTGATGAAAATATTTGTATAGATGGTTAATGGCCCCATTTAATTGGTTGTATAAAAATGATAAAATTGGGCGCATAGGTGATTGGGTGTGCAGAACTGGGGCTGCAACATTAAAAAATGCATTCATCTGCAAGCCAACATCTTGATTAAGCAAACGTTATGGAAAGCATTGGAAGCGGAATAAATAAAAGTACTTATAACAAAAGCTCAACAAATCCAATTGCGAAAAGCCAAAACTTTAATAATGATTTTATAATTTACCTTCTAATTATATAATTATTTAATAATTATACCAATTAGTATTAGTATGTCTACTACATAGTTGTGATGCCAATACGCGTATAATAGCGATGTAGGCTTCAGTACTCATATTTAGTTACCGGCCAAAGAAATACTTTCACTGCAATTTGTATACACGAGATATTAACATCATCTAACTGTATCATTTTATCATTTAAATTTACATATTTATATTATTATTAATATTGTTTCATATCCACACTGTTATTATTAATTAGACCATTTTTATTTCAAATTTTTGGAAGCAGATAATTACTTTTATTGGTTAATAAACTGCATAAACCTGACACATTTAAATATTTAATTTCATTGAACCATGGATCACAGATCCAATCGAATAAATCCTGATGATTATACAAAAACACATAATAATCTGTAGAATATTTTCGTCGCCCCTAATTTTTGTAAAATCATCAGCAAAGCTAAACATGGTAAATGCTATTGCTTTGCTCTTCATCTTCATAATGTTTTCATCTTTGAATAAATTTCTTTTAAACAACAAAGATATCATTAAGGATTGGAACACACAAGGAGTTTGGACTGACAATGTTTATTATCAATGACCATGCAAATGCGGGAAGATCTTAATAATAATTATTTAAATAACCATTTTAATTAAACGTAAATTTCACTCGCGTAATATCTTCACGTAATAAGTAAAAGAATAAAATTTACAACGCATTGATTGAACTTTGAAGTGAATGGTATCCAAATACAGTAGTTAATTATTATTATTATTTTCTATTTTACAACTCACAATTTATTATTAAATATACAAATTCATAAATGGGTTATGTAATTAAATAAAATTTATGTAGCTGTTAATTTTACTGCTTAATAATCTCATAAAAATAATAAAATTGACCAAAAAAATCAAGCACACAATGCTATCGATAGATTTCACAAGGAATTCTTTCTCACAATATAAGATATTGTGAGTTAACATTCGCCCAATTAAAATACAGTTGAAACGACGTTTTACAGGTTACTAAATATATGAGTGACAATAAATTACAATTATAGAATCATTAACTGTGTGAACAGTAGACGTTTATTAGTTAGACATATGGCTAGTCGAAAACATCATACTTGATAGTTAGTTATAAACAATAAATGTCGATGCAAAAAATTAGAAATCAAGTCAATTTTTATTAATTACTGCAAATATAGTTGTTATTACATAAAATTTAAAAAAAAGTAGACTTTTAATAGATTAGCTTACACGTATCGATAATTGTATGGATGACATCGAGCAAATAAATTTATGTTTCAGCTTTCACTTTACATTGAAATGGGCTTGTTGCATCTTAAATTTCCTATATTTCATAGATATGTAGTTTAGCACAGCAAATATGTAATTAAATTACTGATATTATAGGCATTAGAGACGACAAAATTTTGACTTATTTTGGTATTACGAAAAAATTAGTTTATATTTATTTACCCTTAAAAGGGACATTTTCATAATTGCATAACCTAACCTTTGATTAAAAAAGCCAAAATTAATAAATTGAATGATAATCATATCTACAGGTTTATAACTTTAACATAATCAATAAATCTTTGAATTAATTTAAGTAGATATTTAAGTAAATATGCAGTATACAAACTTTTAATGCGATTATCTCAAAACTGTCATCATGTGGGATGGTTCTTTTGTGTACCTATGCCCAATTATAGAAACAAAAATATTTTATCAGTTTATTTACATCAATTCCAGAGCGGCAAAAAATATGTTTCGGGATTTTGTAATACCTATTCGAAAAATTCAAAAATTTTACTCGGTATTTGATTAAATTTTTCTAAAAAATTTGCACCTTGTGCGTAAATAACTTCAATAGACAGATTCTTGTTAATAATTTTAATTTATAGCGTTTATATTTTTATCAAGAATTTCTTCATAAAATTATAATAATTATTTATCTCTCTCTTATTTTTATTTTATTACTCTCTTATAATAAATTATATTAAGAGAAATTAAATTGTAATTTTTGTACATTTAATTTAAATGTCATCACGATAGAATTAGATTTTTGGCTGTTACCTCCTTTGAGGAGAATAAAGATTAAGTTATAATTCTTTACAGCGATAATGAAAGGGATAACTTATTTCAACTGTGTGATAAGGACTCTGGATATGTTTGACGCAAAAATGGTGTATGATGGCGTATGATTGCCAAAACCAAGGAGCCGTGGAATGTGTGTGAAATCTGATGTATAGAATTTTAATAACATGTCATTCTTAAAATAGGAAAAAAATTACATAAAATATAAGTTTTTCAATGTTGGCTTAGAAATGTTTAAAATATTCTCGGCGAATCAGCAATGATGCATCCCTGAGTAATTATTCCATATTTACTTCATAAAAAGCAACTTTTTTCAAAAAATAGGAAGTAACGCTTAATAGTACGGGAGGCAGCGTAGTATTTTGGTTAGTCATTTGATCAGACACAATTTTTGTGTTAAATGATAGTTTGAATATAGCTATTAATCAAACCCTGCGTCAGCTGTTTGCATCTTGTTGCAATTGGCTACGCCGAAATTGCAAACATGTCGAAAAACAAAAAAAATAAACTTATTTGATCAGGCTTGAAAATTTGTAAATCTTTAGTTTAAATAATATTAAACATAAAAATAATCGTCAGCTGCACTGAACATGATGCCTTATACGTCAGCTACCCCTATATATGAACCCGAAATAAAAGTGGTGGTGAAAAATGATTTGATCCCTTACCAAATTTTTACAGCGTGTTTATTATGTTATTGAAATGATAAAAACAATAATCAGCTGAGCTTCCAATAATGGAAAGACCGTCAGCTTAGTCCAGTCAAATAAGCATTTAACCTTGGAATGAAAGATAATAAGCTAAAAATTTGCACAAGTCTTTGTTTGGACATTATAAATGTTGGTCCAAAGATCTCATAAAATCTCGCGCCGGCGTCTTGAGATATTAAAGGTCAAAGGTCACAAAAATCAGTTTTTTGCAGATATCTTGTTTCCTTTGCTCTAAATGACATTTTGGGTTATTACAAAAGTTGTAGAGCATAAAATTCTCTACAACTTTGGTCTTAAACAATATTTTATACAATAAACCGTTATTGAGATAGAGCGCAATAAGTGGGAAGCGCTAAGCTGTGTATTACGTATGTAACAGCGCGCTAGGTCAGCTGCGGAAACCAATACATAGTACGGTTTATGTGGTTAATTATTTACTAAAAATTAATATTATTATTATTTATTATTTAATTAATTTTATTTAATTATTAGTATTAATTTTTTAATTACTAATTAGTAAATAATATTTATACTATAATATATTATTCATAAATATGTTTTATTATTAATAAATTACGAATTAAGGAATAATATTTAAAGTTATATTTGAGCTTTCGTTCTTGCATTAAGACCTTCGTCAGAAATTACAAATAATTTTACAAAAAATACAATACAATTTCTGACAAAGGTTTTAATGCAAGACCGAAAGCTCAAATATAACTTTAAATATTATTCCTTAATTCGTAATTTATTAATAATAAAACATATTTAATTTCACGAATTAATAATAAACCAATTTTAAATATACATAAATAAGGCATTCGTTTAATTATAATTTTATTTATAACTAAGGTTTTTCATAATTATAATATTTTTAGTAAATAATAATAACCACATAAACCGTACTATGTATTGGTTTCCACAGCTGACCTAGCGCGCTGTTACATACGTAATACACAGCTAAGCGCTTCCCACTTATTGCGCTCTATCTCAATAACGGTTTATTGTATAAAATATTGTTTAAGACCAAAGTTGTAGAGAATTTTATGCTCTATAACTTTTGTAATAACCCAAAATGTCATTTAGAGCAAAAGAAACAAGATATCTGTAAAAAACTGATTTTCGTGACCTTTGACCTTTAATATCTCAAGACGCCGGCGCAAGATTTTATGACATCTCTGGGCCAACGTTTATAATATCCAAACAAAGACTTGTGCAAATTTTCTGCTTATTATCTTTCATTCCAAGGTTAAATGCTTATTTGACTGGACTAAGCTGACGGTCTTTCCATTATTGGAAGCTCAGCTGATTATTGTTTTTATCATTTCAATAACATAATAAACACGCTGTAAAAATTTGGTAAGGGATCAAATCATTTTTCAGCATCACTTTTATTTCGGGTTCATATAATAGGGGTAGCTGACGTATAAGGCATCATGTTCAGTGCAGCTGACGATTATTTTTATGTTTAATATTATTTAAACTAAAGATTTACAAATTTTCAAGCCTGATCAAATAAGTTTATTTTTTTTGTTTTTCGACATGTTTGCAATTTCGGCGTAGCCAATTGCAACAAGATAGAAACAGCTGACGCAGGGTTTGATTAATAGCTATATTCAAACTATCATTTAACACAAAAATTGTGTCTGATCAAATTCTTTTTCATTTACTACGCTGCCTCCCGTACTTTAGTGCTTCATTTAAAATTTGTTCTGCTATTGTTATGGAAAGTAGTTCCTTTGTAGTTGAAAACTAGCAAAAAGCTTTAAAATATAATAATAATGAACCTATACAATTACAGATAAATCTAAATTAAGTGTATACTAGGTTATGAATGAAGCTAGACACACTTTACTAGTATCTTAAGGTGCGATTAGATCTGACCCTTTTTGCACGAATTTTATGTCGGACAGTAAAAGACAGTAAGAGTAAGACTCGGAAAATAAGAGACAGTAAGAGAGACAGAATTTCTGTCCGACATAAAGTTCATGCAATAAGTGTCAGATCTAACGTAGCTGTAAGCTACGTCCCCACTTTTGCCAAACAGCATGGTCATGAGTAAAAGTCACGCATCCATTAGCACACTCCCAATGGCAAGGGTAGCATTTTACTCGCGGCCATGCCATTCGTCAAAAGCAACTTCAGTGGGGATACGGCTTTATGATAGCAAAAAGAGAAAAACTCGACGATTCTATTATACAGAGTGATCAACTGCTGATTCGCATATAGGAAATTAACATAAGAGATTGATTTTTTTTAAATACCTGCTTCCCATCATAAGAATTAACGATGTATCAATTTTTTTTTTTTTTTTTTATTTAACTAGATATTACAATCTGTCCTTGGACATTGAGTAATTGAGTGATACAGAAATATAACTAAATATAACAGAAATGTATCAATTTAAAGAGATTTTTATTCCGCGTCTAAAGATACCTTAAAATCAAAATTGTTTGAATTTCACTGTCATTGTTTTTGTTTGTAAACCAATAATTACCAACAACTTACTTTGACAGATTAAAATAAATTTGGTTAACAATGAACACAAACACAACTTACTCTGTTGAAGAGAAACGTTGGTACATCGTATCTGTCATAGTAATTTGCAGTTATTACGTACAAATAAAAAACAATGCGATTCTTATATTAGTTTATTATAACATCATGTATTCGAATAAAACTCCATTCTGCACTACACAGTAGCCCAATATATTAAAAGGATTCTCGTACACATATGGAAGCTGTTTAGCAGTAATTTGATTGCATTCTGCAAAGATCGCGTTCCTCAAAAAATGAAATTTAGGTGACGAATTTTATAAATTTTGCTTTCAATCCCTACAAAAATAAATCACACGGTGCCAGATCAGGAGATCTTGCTGGCACCCCCACGACCAATCCATCGATTTGGCTGTGCTTGTTACCCCTGCTATGCTATTTTCCCCAAAATGTGCCTGACAACTGTCTTACTGAAAACCAAATCTCCTGGATTTCATGAGCTATTTCGTCTAACTCAGTGCCAATATTATTTATAAGCAGATCTAAGAACACTTCTGTATTCAAATTTCCTGTATTCCTGTATTCAAATTTCATAATATTATTTTTATAAATGGCCACCTAAATATTAATTTTTTGAGGATACTGTGAACCGGTCATTAAATTTAATCTTGAATTTTGCACAGTCCTATTGTTTTGTTATCACTTGTAGATTTCTCTGTATTTTGCATCACACACCCTTGAACCCCTTAGCCTCTCCACACCAACTCCACTCCCATCGGCAAGCGGTGAACCCTGCTACGTTGAGCAACTTGATGAGTCTGGATCTCAATCCCAGAGGGAAGACAAGTCAGCAAGCACACCGGAGACGGGGGTCTTTTTTAGGCCACTTAGGAATGTGCTATTTAAGGTTAAATAAGATAGGTAGTTCTAGAGAAGGAAATACCTTAGGATCGGTAGCGAAAGAATCTAATTTAAAATCAACGGCAGCGACCACATCCATAGTGAGATTGGACATCGTCGATCACCGGCCTCCTGGTAAGCGTGAAGATTTAAATATAGTGGTTCTACAGGTGGGTAGAACAATATGTTCAGAATCCCACACTGACATCGTCGGTTTGTCCCATGGATTCTGTGGGGGACAACAAATTGACAAGAAGAGCTACCCTACTAAAACTCTATATATTGCGACCTACAACATTCGCACAATGAGCAAACCAGAATATCTGGAGGAATTAGAAGAAAAAATAAGCCACACAGACCGGAAGCTCATGGCATCAAATTGCTAAAGATAGAGGGGCTTGGAAGAAGTTAGATGGTTTTGTATATTTGGCTCATTTTTTTTATGTAATAAACAATGTTTGGCGGTAAAACATATTTATTTCAGGAAGTTTCTGCCTTTATTCGCACGTTCTTGAATTTGTTCACAAAATGCACGCCTAGATTGCGTCACACACAAATATTTCTTGGTGGTTTTGGTATTTTGGTACCTGTGCTTTTTTTAAATTGTTCGAACAGTTTCTCTTCTAACATTGCAATCAACTGCTGTATGTATCTAACCGAGGATGTAACGCTGGCATCTGGATTTGCAGGAATTAAACCTTTCCAATTAATTATTGTTATTAATGTTGTTGATATGTAAAATATGTATTTTCTTCTACGTTTCGCTCTACTTCATTGAAAGCTTCATCAGGAAATTACAAAAACAATATAAGAATTACGAAAGAAAATGACACATTAGGCTAAGATTACAATAATTTTTTGCATTCAGGTGATTTTGTACCTGTTTTTAATTTTCTAACAAAACTGAGTAAAGTAGAGTTAATTAAACGCAGAAAAAATTACATATTTTAAATATTTTAAGTTTAAATACAAAATTGTCCAGTACCCAAAAGCATTATAAAATTATTTAATATCGTCGGGTTGTTGGTAAAAGTGACCAACTAACATAGAAATCCTATACATTTGGTCATTTTTACCAACAACCCGACGATATTATAATGGTTGAAAATTTATCCTTAGTACTATATAATATTACTTAATATTATAATATTACTTAATAACAATATAAACAAAAAAAACGTATTACCGTTCTTTTCCTACGTTCAAAAATATAAGAAGTTAGAAAGGAATAATTTCAATTGTTCTAAACATGATTTATAACTTCATTATTAGTAATTGTGTTGAGTTGACCGCGAAACAATAAATTAATACAATATTTAATATTATATTGTAAAACAGTCGAGTAGCGAAATAGTGAATTAAAATGACAAAGACCTTTCACTTTTTTGGGGTTGTTCAATATTTTGGTATTTGCAAAATTTATAATAAAAACACATATTTTGAAAAAGAAAAGCTTTTTTTCTTAAAGAAAATTAATGAAGTGTTATTCTTTATTGTATTTGCTGCTTATTTAATTTAATACTTAATATTTATGTAAACTAAGCAACATTTTTTATTAATTATTACACTTCACTTTTATTTTCTTTCACCCTGCTGAATATAACCTCATTTACATAATATTATATTAATGCTGTTTTAATTACACAATATAGTGTAAATGAGGTGAAAAACTTATATTAATACTTTTACACAGTTTTTAATGTAAAAGATTATTAAAAAGATAAACAAACTAAACTACTAATTTTTGTAATTTTTTGCCCTTACGCCTCCTTCTTCTTCGTATTGCTTCTTGACAGAAGCGTCGTGACCTTTAAACAATGCTTGTTAAAGGCTTTCATGGCAGATTACACCTCGGTGGTTTGCCATTGCCTTCCGAGGGGAGAGACGGTCAGAATAAAGTTCTTACTTCACTCGGATTCGAACCGGGTGATTTAGCGTTCATAGTCAACTCGCGTGAACGCTATGCTCCGACCGCCCCATAATTACGCCTCCATGAGTTTACAATTGTAATTTTCTCATTTTTCATTGTAATAGGGTCAAAATTTAAATTTATTACAATCTTGACCCAATTGTAATTTGAGAGCGTAATGGATAAATAAAATATAATAAAGTTAAATATCATTTTAATTATTCTATTTTAAAATTTGATTATACTTTCTCACGTATAAGGAAATTATTGTAATTTTATGCTTGGAAAAGCCATTTATATGACAAGAGACAATATGTTTTAAAACATATACCAGGTGTTTCAAATAAATATTAAGAAGTTACCAATGATGACGAAGACCCACGTACCTTGGGACACTTGGGGCACCGCAATTTTGTTAAACTGCTAACTAAATTATGTTCCAAAATCGACGCAAAAACCATATGTAATGAAAGTCAACTAATACCGAAGGATGCTGTAAATGCAACTCTGGTAGTGTTTGAAATGTTCAACAATGCTTTTATTATATTTGAATATCTATAAAACCTTCGCTTATAAATCCCATATGGTTAGTGTATTCCTTATTCTGGGCAATGTGGATAACATAGCATTGTCACAATAAGTATTATATCATATTTCCAGTATATTAGTGTATTTAATTAGAATTATGATGGTGTAATCATCATCTTAGGCAAACTGGATAACATAGTTTTGTCAAAATTAATATATTACAGGTCCAGGCTGGTTAACCTAATTATTATACATAACCTTTAAATAATACTTGAATCTGTGATATCTCACCTCTGCTCTTTTAATACGACACTGTAGAATCTTATCTGTAACCAACCTCTAATTATTGGTTCATCATATAAATTATGATAAGTGACAAACATACCAACAACCACTAATCATTAATTAAGGACAGAAGCAGTAATAATTATATAATATAAAATATAGTATTATAATATTAACTAAAAAATGTCATTCGGTTTTCTATAACGCACCTCTCATTGATTGATTAATATTATAATACCAAAATAAAATTTCAAAATATATAATAAATTTTTATTTCATTAACATTATAATCTGAAAACTGTTATTATTGAAAACAAAAAAGGAATTTAAAATAAAACTTACTATAGAAAGAGACATTATAATTTACAACAGAGATTCGCTTATAATCACTATAGTAAAATATTACCGACTAACAAATTTTGCGTACAGTTTACAATTTATTATCATTTTCTATTAAGTGTATTACACTTCATATTTAATAAGTTATGATGATTTAACTTTTTAGCATAATAATTTATATGACGTTTACTGTTATGCCTGTTTTTATAATGTGCTAAGTTGCATGAGACATACTTTTATTCAAATGAAAGAAAATTTAAACATACTACTATATACAATTGATAAGATTTACTAGTTATTATTAAAAGCTTTAATGTGTCCAAATGAATATAGATATAGAATATATAGAATATAGATTTATACAATTTTCAGGTGTAGCTGTGTAAATTTTCAAAGAAAATCTTCCAAAGCTATTAAAATATTCAGCGATTTACACAATGTTAAAATTTACATAATATTAGTAAATTGATTTCTCTACTAAATTAAAAAAACTTTTGATGAATGTTTTATTTTTTTGGATGTATATGTTAAAATCAACTTTGTTCGTTTCTTAACAAATATTACAAAACAAATTTGGTAACCAATTTATATACGATATTATTTACTATTTGTAACATAGTTGAATAATATAAAATATAGTACCTATGTAAGGAACTTTTTAATTAAAAATTTGGATTTTTTGTAAGCATACAAAACATCTGGATGGGAAAAAATTGTTTTCCATGTTAGTGATTCTCAAAAAAGGAGATACCGACAAAGCTACTTTAATGTAACAAGTGAGCGTACACCAATTAAGGATTTGAATTTTTCTGAGCTTTTCGTTAATTTGAAGTTGAGTGTGTGATAAAGATCATCAATTAATTTTTTTCGAGTCTGAATTTAATAATGCTATCAATTTAAATATTTGGAAGGGTAAAAAAATGGATAGGTTATGTTGCTTTAATAAACATTTTGATATAAGCTGTATATTTAAGAAATATAAAGTGATACGTAGTTCTTAGTAAATGAATGCAAAAATATTCAAATTAGCAAGTTAAACTTGCCTCTCGTTGTCCATCAAATAAAATTTTTTGAATTATTACTACTCTAAGTACAAATACAAATAGCGAGCACAAGTTTAAAGAAAAGAATATATAAGAAGAAACTAAATCGGCTAATTAATCACGGTGTGACAAGCATTGTGTGATTGTATCTTAGTTCACATCTGCTCGCCGATTCACATGCAAACCTGCTGCTATTGTTATTTTTATCAAGTCCCCTCTCGCGAAATCAGACGTGCTGCAGAATTTAACGATTCGATTCTTTGTCCACTAACTGACACTGTCTTGTCTTCACTTTCGCATCCCTTTCATTGTTTATTGCAAAATAGGGACTATTGTCCAACTGGTTTACTTTTAAGGGGATTACAATATTCGTCAACTTCAAATATTGCAAGCACCAAGTTATGCCAAATATAGTGCGATATAACGGTTTTAATCAACAGGTTAATTTATAGAGATATTTTGCAGAAACACCTTTCTTTAGTCAAATTTGTCATCTGGTTTAGTCGTTATTAGATGTAACACCAACCATATATTATGAGATACCTACCATTTAGTTGTATTAGCTTTAAATTATTGTAATAAATATAAAAGTGGAATTTTGGGAACATTCGAAATTAATTTCAAATATTTGTACATGTTAAATCGTTTATGTAACTAAACTTAATCAATTACCTATCAAATATTGTAACTGTACCAAAAACCCTGCTGATGTTAAGTCAGAATGTGAAAGGATTGATCTCGATTATCTTGCCAGAAGTTGATGTTTTCTATTTTAATTTAAGTTGAGAAGCTTCTGCTTCCTACTGTGGTTTTATATCCTTAGGCCGCTTGCAGGCTTTTGTATTAGTTTGATTGTTCTATAATTGCGTTATAACAAGCAGTAGGTTGTATAATATTGGAAGTGACTGATATGAATTGGCTTTTAGAAAGTATTACAAGGCGTTCTTTAATAATAGTGTTTTAATATTTAGATGTGAATAGTTTTAAACTGATTTAATTTTTATTCTTTTCTATAAACAATTGTTTAATAACAGACAGACTATAACAATACAATTACAGACTAATCATTCTATAGGTAAGGTATGTTACAAAATAATTTTCAAAACCCTGAATTTTATTCTACATGAAACCGACAATTTTTCAGAAGCATTTATCACCTATATGAAGAAAATGGTTCATTTTTGTAAGTATAATAATAACTCCAAAATTGTTAAATGGTTTGATATTATAATCAGATTATACCAAAAATCTTCGCTGTATTTCTAAATCAGTTTTTAAATTAATGTACAAGCCAAATGGAAAAGGCATTAATAAAATCCATAAATTATTTTTACATCAGAAACACTTTAATTGAAATTTTCCTTTTCGGGAAAGACTGAAGGCTTAAACAAACAGATAGCTATCGATTTGCTTATAGAAAGTTACAAATGTTCATACATGCAAAATAAATACTTTTTAATAATTAATATTAAGGATTCTTGTTGAAAGTGGGTCACCAAACTGTCTTATAAGTATGATAGATATTTTTCAAAATTAAGATTAAATCTTCCGTGTTTTCACAGTAAACGATTTTAATAGTTGTGATCGGATGCGGCGGATGTGGAATTCACACTTATGACTACTCCCCCTCCATGTATACTGGATTACTACGTTTTTCACTATTTCAGCGAAAGCAACCTTTTTCAATTGATTGAATTCAAAATTTGATATCTGTAACCACCATATCATCCTGCTAAAATTTGGGTGCTGTTTTATTAATCTTTAATTCCATTTATTTTCTGTAATATTCCCATAGTATCTTCCTAGATTGCAACCTCAAATCACTATGGAACCTCCACCGAATTTGAAAGTTGCTCCCTGTAAGCTCTACACTTTTTTCATGGCACTACAAAACGTAACATATTCGTTTTTTTTTCTTTGTGCGAATCATTCAACATTAAATTTAATTATTTTAGTTTTGGCTTTTATACCAACTTTTTTCAAAAAACTACAAACAGTAGAGGAAAGTGACCAAATATGGAATAGGCGCCTAATGTGGAATACCATTAAATTTTCGAAACCACTGCCTCTATTTAGCCATTACTAGGATAAATGATAACCTAGTAAGAGTAGTTGACCACCCCAAACTTTACAACGCTCTATTACCATTAATAACCACATGGCGGGACATTATTCTTTGTACGCACTTGCGAAACTTTATTGTTAGTGATGCAAATTTTGATCTATAACGTAAGTATTAGTAATTTGTTAATTACTCTACATTTATAAGCATGCAGAAGGATGACTGATAACATTACGGATGTTACTTTTCAAGAAAATATAACCTGGCTTTCAATAAAAAAACATTATTCTTAAGTGAGTTTAGTTCCAAATATGGAATAGGGAAAATTATATGGAAATCTTATGTAAGGAATGGGCGCCTGTTGGTGACGATAGTGTGGGTGGTGTGTGATTTTTGCAGTAGAATAAGTTAATTTTAACGGAATAAGTTACTTTTATTTTTGACCAAAGTCTCAAGATCCGTTATAAAAAGACGTTACTGTTTTTGTTAATTTTTGTAAAAGAAACTATGTTCTTATTTCCCTATTCCATATTTGGGGGTCTATTCCATAAATAGCTACTATTATGTTAATTTAGATTTTTAAATAAAAAAAATTTGTTGATTAATATTCAAACACAAGACTATGACTAAGATAAGCCAAAATGTATGACTGACTGTGTTTATAATTAAATTTGCATTTAATTCATGATAGTTTTTTTTTATGCCACAAAAACAAAATGGTATTCCATATTTGGTCACTTTCCTCTATCAGATTTGAGTAAAACCTCCTACGATCGTGCTCCTTTCTTCACTGCTGTTAATTTTATATTATTATTTAGTAACAAAGGATATTGAGAGGATCGGCAATTTAATTTGTGAATATACCAACGTAGTAAGTGAATAATATTAAAGATTGGAAATATATCTACTGCAGGTCGTTTAGCGATAGCCGTGAAATGTTGAAGACATGAAATGCCCATTATTTTTGTTAACGCTATGAGATCTGTAATTAATATTGCATTATTGCAAATAAGTTCAAAAATAATTAATGTAATTTAAAAAAATATCTAAATTGTGTATCTACTACCACAAAACATATTATCTAAACCTACGAAATATTGTTGAAAATTACGTGTATTTTGAAACTTGCTTATTTCAAATTAATTATGTGGGTATTATAAGGGTGAATTAAGTTTACGTTGCCCTGTGTTTATATAAAAACTACCTTAAAGTTAAATTTACATAAACCTGATTCTCCTTGTGTTTCTTCACTTGAACAAAATATTCGCAATCGGCCGCCAATTCTGATGTTTTATCTGCTTCCAATTCAATAATTTCCATGTCTTCATTAGTGGTTTTATTTTTATGTGTGTATATTTTCCAATGGCTTTCAATCGCTTTCGATAGAATCCGATAGAATCACATCAAACTCCCTCTCAAATAGAGAACCCTTAACATAATATGCAAAATCAATCAAAATACACAAATATTTTGTACATTCCTACTACTTTTATTTTTGAAATAAACAAAGCTATCAAATTAATTTCGTCATATCATATTATATATTATTATAATCAGTTTTCAAGTTTTTCTTTACTGATTTTAGCTTGAACCCTGAAAGTTTGGTTTTATAAATTATTTCACTGGAATCGTGAGAACAATAGTTCTAAATTAATTTGTACAATAGTTGTAGTATTAGTTTTAAGTTTAGAAAAATTATGCATACAATTTTGTCGGCCATTTCATTTGTGCTTAAAAAGCTGCCGACCGTATTTTATGGTGGTTTGTAAAGTTATAGGAATTTAATATGCAAAAATCTGGGGATATTGGAATGCAATAAAACAATAGGATTATTGATCTACGTTTCGGCTATACTACATGCTATCATCGGGACTAATTTATATGAATTTATAAGTTATAGGAACTACTCATCCTTAGTCAAATGACCTAGGTATTGGGTGGATTTTACGTGACCGGATAAATACATGGAGATAATTATGTAGTGGTTTTTACGTAGCCTGGGGCGCAGTAACGTGGAAACAATTGCATCCTGAAGGGGAAGAAATCTCGACCGAGAAACCTAAAAGTGTCAAAGTTCACTGACTAAAACCTCCCCCTACAACCCTTAGCCGTAAGGAACCGCCGCGGTCAAGAATTACTTTCAATGCAGAGTGTTCTTTCCTAAAATTCCAGAATCATCAGCGACGCTGACGCTCCAAAGACCGCTGTCCTTAGCTTTGGTTCCATAGATATTACGAAAACCGCTGCTCTTGCCAGATAAGTGTAGGTTTAGATCATTTCCACTTCTAACTGCAGGTTAAATACCACCAAAATTATGTTCTTCCTGTAAATACAGGACTACGTCCTGTTATGTTGTCCTGTGTGACCATATAATTGTTTTACATGCGGTGGAGTAGCTTGATAGACTGTCCTATTAGTCAGGTCTCAGGTGGTGCTGTTTTATATAAAACTTTTATTTTCTTCGATTTCTTCTCACAACCCCGATTCGTTTTTCAAAGTATTTAGCCGGTGCAGTTTAAAATAAATTCTTCGAGAAGAAGAAGTGCATTATTACAACCATGTCATTACTACAAAAAGATAATATAAGAACGGATTTTCCAATTTTACTGCAGCCTTCATATCCTTCAAAACAAATTTCAATTGCCAAAACAATTTAAAAAAAAGGCTGACTATAAAAAGTGAGGTTATCAACATCAAACATCCATAACCTATACACTTTGAAATTAGCACAGTGTTATAAAAAAAAGATATAAACAAATATTTCAAGTATGGGAATGACTATAAAAATTTAAGAAGAGAGCGATGATGACATTTCTTATTCTGTTACAAATGGTAAAACAATTAAACGATAAAACACTAAAAGGTTAAATAATATTAAAGGTCTAAAAAAAAGAAGTGTTAATTTTAAAATACAAACGTAATTGGCAACAACCAATGTTGTTTTGAGAATTTCATTTTTCAAAACTGTATACCTACCAATAATATTTAAATTCACTTTATCTTCTTTTTAGAAAGTAAATTCATTTTTCACCCGGTTTATAACAAGAAAGTCCTTTGCTTTCTAAACTCGGCTGCTCTTCAAATAATTTTTCAAATTTAATCTTTTACCAAAAAAATAAAACTTGTTTATTAAAACCATATTTTAAAATTCTTTTAACATATTATTTTTAAAATCGTGTTAAAAAGTCAGCCGACTAATTTTTATTTTAACATCAATAATAACAAAGTGGAAAGATAATTTTGAAAAGTGCATAGATATTAGAATAGATTTGAAAGTAATAAAAATAACAAGCAATTTGCACAAATAGCAAATATAATGAAAGTAAATTAGATTTCAAATTGCGGGCCGAAATCGGATCGAACAAACGAATAAGATAAAAAATTTAAATCATCACATTTCAGATGAAATAACCAATAATAAATTGAATTTTATGATTTCGTACAAAACACGTTAATAATGTAAAAAAAAAATTTTTATAAAATTTTATTCAAAATTGTAAAAAATTTAGGAGACGTCTCTGCTTTTGAAATTTAATCCAATCCGCGTGATTGCAATGAGGATTGTATAGAAAATTTTTGTAATATTATACTAGTTTGAAAGATTCTAAATTAAAATTAGTTAAAGAAAAATGATGGTGTTGTTGATGGTGTTGTTGAAAAATGATGAAGTTTTGGAAAAATTAAAATTTATTGGAGGACCAAGGACACGCGGTGACCACCATGTAAATGATTCCCACAGACTGTGCATTAGGAAAATCCAGAATATTTTAATTTTGAAACTTTTTATTAGAATTTTGATATTAATAATTATTAGGATTAGATTTATTTATTTCGGTAGTATGTACTTTATATAATTGAAATGGTGATTGCCCTAGTCTACTATCGGAGTAAAAAGTTCTGACCCCTGAGTTTGAAGTCTTATATTTCAAAAAGTAATTGATGGAATTTTATGCACTAAGAAGATACAGATAAAGAATTTAATTTTGTATAACGCATTAAAATTTCAAAGTTATAGGTTTTATAGTGCCTTTCTGTTATGCAGATACTTAACAAAAGAGGCACAATTTAAGCAACAATTATTATGTAGAAAGATAATATCGATTTATAGAAATCCACTTTTAACAGAAATTTGACAAAATTCAAATACAATTTTAATATTGCTAAAAGAGTATACTTTTGTCTATATACTACATAAATTTTATGTAATTTCAGAAGAAAATACGATAGTTGTAGGTATTTGAAGTTGCAACTTTTCGAAATGAGTGCTAACACTACACTTTTTGAACATTTTTTTAAATAATTTTAAAACGGCGTTAGTTAGAAGTATAAAATTTTAATATGACATTTAGCACTAATCAATTGATATCATATATTTTTTTCAAATTTTTTCACTGCAAAATTTTGATTTTATTTGACTTCAAACAAGGATGCTTCAAACTCAGGGGTCAGAACTTTTTACTCCGATAGTAGTGGTTAGTATGTGATCGAAAGACTGAGATATTCGATTTGAATCGGGAGGGACTCAAACTTTCTTATGGCCATCACCGTGCTTCGGAGGGCACGTAAAGCCATCGGTGCCCTCCGTGTTGATGATTGCCACCATAAAGAATTGAAAACCACGTCACCTGCAAATACATGAGCAGGATGTAAAACAATTAATATGCTTCTATGGCTAAAGACAAAAGGACATAACTCCTAATAGTGAAAAGAAGTAGTTTTTTTCAAAATTTTGCTCCGTTGGAGTAACAAGTAACAAAATGAGAGAGATAGTAAGAAAAATGCAAAAAATATACTGCGAACGATTTATAATTCAATCTCATTGTGTTAAAAGTTCTGCTATTTTTAAAAGTTGTACTGACATTAGCAATTTAAAAGTAATTAACAATAGTCACTTAATCATACTAATCAATAACCTTGATTATTTAAATAGTAGCAATAGAAAAATTACTTATCGCTTAATTAAATCTAAAATAGAAAATTGATTATATCTAAAGGTGTATTTGTAAAATACCTAAGGTTAAATACATGTAATCAAGCAGCATATTAATCGAGTGGCATAACTAGAATACAGAGCAATATTTATAAAGCCGACACGAGGTTTGTCGCCCCGGGTCTGGGCGGTCGGCGTGACTTGCACGTGGGTTTAGGGCTAATCGTTTGCTACCGTTCTTTGAATCGACGTAACACCAATGACTCGAGCTTTATTCCAGTAGTGACTCGCTAGAATCATAAATCATGAACCGATAACACGGCTACCAACCATATGGGTATCAATGCTCGTTTAGTTTTACACGGCATAATCTAATTCTCTGTATTTAGATATCGACTCCCGTATTCTTTCCTTGTTCATTAGAGCTTTTAAGCTTTCATAAATTTCCCCAACCGCAATTTTCGCTGGTTGCAAAGCTTTTTCATTCATATTGCAGCATACATTTGAGCTTTGTATAAGATTGACTGACTATACATTGATTTAAATTTTAAATACCCTATGTGTAGTCAGTAGTAATAATTAATTAGTAAATTATGTAACACCAAAGAACATTTTAAGATTATAGTAATTTATAACATAATTAAAAACTATTATATCTGCCGATATCAATGCTGATAAATAATTTATACTTAAACTCACGTTTCCATAAAAATTTGCCTTTGGGCGGGCAATCCGTTTATTTTATTTTTCCCATATACTTTTGTGGTGATTTATATTAATGAGAAACACTTCATTCATATAAAATTAAATTAAATACATTAATTTATAACTACTAAAATTAATACTTAATGTTCTTAAAAATCTTCAATAAATTTTATTTATTGTTTTTATGTAAATGCATCATGATGATTGATAGCAAGTCAACAGAATTTTGACAATTTGTTGGAAAGGTCAAAAGAGTAAAAAATCTCAAATAAATAAGTTATTCCATAACATCTACAAACTTAAGGAGGTAAAGTGTCTATATTACCCCCATAACATCTTGGAAAGCCCTATCTCCGAAGAACAAAATTTTTCAAAAAATAAGGAAAACCAATTTCGTCATGTGCATCAAATTTTGATAAAATTTATGTTTCAAAATAAAGTCACAAATTTTAAAATTTGACCTATTCTCAACTACTATAATCTTTGTTATAAAGTTTTGATA
The DNA here is from genome assembly GCA_958510855.1 of Rhagonycha lutea. Taxonomy (NCBI): domain Eukaryota; kingdom Metazoa; phylum Arthropoda; class Insecta; order Coleoptera; family Cantharidae; genus Rhagonycha; species Rhagonycha lutea. Next base: position 10,016,902 of record OY294040.1, on the reverse strand, counting down.
CATTTTGGGCTTTCCAATGTCATAAAGAGGTGTATTTTTTAAACCGATTCAGAAACGCTACAAAAAGACATTACAAAAAAAGTTGTGGTTTAGGGCCTTTTATCAAGGCAGTATTATAAAAGTTTAAAAAAAGATTTTGTTGCATTTTCCGCAAGGGAAACGGTTTAGGCCATCTCACCAACTTTATTGGTCACTTACTTTTCCTAATAGTATTAAAGAAACCCGTAAAATTTAGCATTTACCTTTATTTATTATCTAAATAAGATAAATTTTAATTTCATGGCCAAAACCATTTTTATGAGCAAAATTTACATGTCATTTTTTTATTATAAAGAAATACAATATTAGGTGTTAACCTTTGCAAATAATATTTCATTCTACAAAAATAATCTAAATTCTAAATGGTTATCGGAAGGATTTCCTTGGGGAAACTAAAAACCAAGTTGCCGAAAATTTTTTTCGAATTTTTTTCTAAAATAAAGTCATATGATTAATAAGAAATATTAATAAAAATCAATTAATTATGTGCAAGGAGGATGGGAAAAGGATAGGAAAGATATTTGGGTGAGTTCACTCAGAACAATAATCATTGAACGCTACATTTACCTTTTGGTATAAGTCATGGGTCGGGAATTTGTATGTGCCTACTTGCAGAGATGGAGAAAAGTCAAGTATACGGGGTGCCCATTTTTCAACCTTTAGCATGGAAAACTCGGTTATCTTATGAGATATGAAGCCCATTAAATTGCGATTAAATTATAGATTCCTATTCTGACCACTTCTCCAAAAGAAATTTGTCCCGTCATATTTAGTTTTGATGAAGATACACATAGCTGGCCTAAAATTTACTTAACCTCCCACAACTTCATTTTGGCATTTATACGTTCAATTTAGGATGCAGGTCAACTTTTCCCTTTTATTAACCTTACATTTGAGTTCGGTTTCTGTTGAGTTTCAAAATTTGCTTTATCTTTTGAAACTGCCTGCAATGAATATGAACTATTACTATATTATTATAATACTGATATCACTAATATTTTTAAATAACCATACATTGATGTACAGCCACAATGTAAGGTTTTGTTTGTCACACGCAGTGTCGGCTGGATGTTACAGAAGTTATGATTGTGTTATCAAGTTCATTGAAAAATGTGAAGGAATAACACAGATGGAAATAAAAGTAATCTTGCATGGGAAACCTATTAATTATTACTATATTTGTAATTTACACCCCAACTATCCAAATTTCAATAGAAAATTGTTGAAATCCGATTCAAATGGTGCAACCCCCAGATTATGACAAAATTTAAGTTTTATTTCATTTACTTAATAATATGTTAATTTTAAAAATTAATTTACCTTATTTAGCTTTTTTGTAATAAATTTTGATTTAAACCCCCACCACAATATAGCATTCGAAAAATTGTGGCACTGATTTTACATTCAATACTAATCCAAGATTAGCATAATCGTTGGAATGTATTTGTTGTTATATTCTTGTTCTGTTTATTGAATTATATTATTCAAATAGGGCCATCTACGAATTTTTATATCCCCCAAAAAATGAGATTTAATAAATTCCTTTTTGGTTGCACGAAGAACTTGAACCGGATTTCAACAATTTTCTATTGAAATTACAAATATAAATATAAAAATTTTCAGATCATTCCAAAATTTAGGATAATACGGCCACATAAAATATTATGCCAATTTAAATGTGTCAAAATCTCGAAAATCGGGACCTTGGAGCCTGCTCATTTGAAAAAACTTCTTGAAGCCAACGGTAATAATGCGGTAATAATGCCGCTCACTTAAAAATTTTCCTGAACCCCCACTCACTTAAAGAAAACTGTAGCGACGTGCGACCGGTGCGGTCGCACCGGGCGCCATCCTAAGGGGGGCGCCAAAATGACAAAATATTTCGAAAAAATTAATAATTTGTTGTTTTTTTTGGAAAAATAATATATTTTTTTGAAATTTTGCAAGCGCAAAAGCGAGGAAAGTGGCTTTGTAGTTAATTTTTCTTTCTTAATTTGTTTAAATACACCTTTTTAAACAAATATTGTTTCTTTTCACGTTTTATACACGGGGGGGGGGGGCGCCAAAATGAGATCTCGCACTACTTAAAAATCTTGCTAGAGCCGCCGCTGGAAAACTGCCCTGAAGCCCACGGTACTTGAAAAGCGGGATCTTTAAGCTCATGGATCTGCGTGGTACGTTTCTAATAATATTTTGAGTCGTTATTGATGTTCTCTGTAAAATTCACAATTTAATATCAATTTTAATATTTAGGCTAATATTTTTAACAATGAGTCAGTTGAAATCAAACTTTTATAAATAAACATTTAAATGCAGAATATGGCTATTATACGAAGAAGAACTTATAGTCAAAGAAATAAAAAGTAAAAAGTACAAACATGCAGAATGAAAACAATTTTGTCATAAATTATATGACATTCCATTTCTTATCCGACAATGCAATAATAAACCAAGCAATTTAAGAAGCAACTTTGACTACCTACTTAATTACGTAGGTATATATCACTGAATTTTATTCATTTTGACCTCTTAACAAATAATATTAAAGTAATTTTATTGCAAATAATGTTTTATTAGTTAAATACATAATTTTGAAAATATCCTTGGAAGCTCAATAGTAATAATTTAACAAACGTATCTTTTTTATTCTAAATTTAAATCTAAATTAAAAAAATAGTTTGTCAAACACCAAAACTAAATCTATTTTAACTTTATGGGTGGAACCGATGGTATCGTACTAAATATTTGTCTTTTTCTTTAATCATTTAATTATAGCACAATAACATCAATATAACGCAATACTCTAAATAGGAATTACAACTCCAGACTACAGAGTTGTTTCAATCTAAACCATTTTTCCTAATTTTGACGCAAAATAATTCCTAAACCAAATTAACAATTACACTACAGAAAAAATACGGCAAAAAAAAATAATTACATAATTTTCAAATTTTTAACCCCTTAACCTTAAAACAGCACCCTACTCTTTTCAACGTGTCAAAGCTATAAAAGACTTCAATATTTTCACGTTAAAGAAATTAAAATCCAGCTATCATTCTTGAATTATTACAAAATGTATTGGAGGAAAGCATTATAATAATACTATTTATGTATCCAGTTAGGAAACTTCTCAGTTTATGTAACGCGTGGGATGTTTGCAGTGGTGGGTTCCCGCAAACTCACGCAAGTAATTCAAACACAAACAAAACTAATTTTTGTAAAATTAATATGAATTCAAAATAGTTTGGATGCTTACAATTGATTGCTTCCCTAGCACATAAGTGCCCAATCAAATTATGTTAAATTTTAATTGTCAACTATCAACTAATAATAATAGCATATTGACACCAATAAACCGAAATTAGCTTTTAAATGTACTGATGAGAAGCAGATGAATAAAAATATAATATAAAAACTATGCTAATTTGCGAAATAGAAATTAATAATTAAAGAAATTTTAAAATATTGTCCAGTTAACTAGAACACAATTATTAGACTAATTAGATTATTTTAAATATTCGCAATTATTTTAAACAACAAATATTTTAAAATTTTATTTATTATTATTTTCAAGAGTTAAAAACTTATATAATATTTTGAAATACAAATTAAGCTATTTTGAAGAAAATAATATGTACGACTTTGAATTAAAGGAAAACCAAAGCGTTTGTTTTGGTTTTGAAAAATTTTGATAATTAAGATAAATTCTGGAAACAAAATAAATTTTCTTCTGGGAACTTTCAATGGGATTGTTTACCTTTGAAAAATTGATTTCTAAATCAACCTTGGATAGGATAAAAAAATCAAGTAATATTGCAATCTCGGCTTTTATGGTTTTATTGCTTTATTGTTTCATTATTCAATTACATAGGTAATTAGTTCTATTATTAAATTATTAATTTTCCTCTTTTCTACTTTTCTTAACACTAACTTTTTAAAGATCAATTTGTGGCCTTCGCCTTTTATAATAAAAATATAATTTAATAAATAAAATTGTTTGGCTACGAAAACAACTACAAATAAAATTGCGAATTGCTTACACGAATCATCACTACACATTAAAAATATCTTACAAGGGGTCACTACAGTGAGTATGTCGAATCGAGATCCCAATTTTTTTGGTGATTCTAGTTGCTAAAAAAATTATCACTTTTTCGAATTTTAGTCGATTGGCTATTGGTTCTTGAGTTATGAATTTTTAAAAATACTATGGTGAGTTAACTGCTATTATTATTAACTATTATTACAAAAAACCGTGGTGGTTTAGCGGTTAATAATTTGTAATGGTAATTCGTAGGTCATTAATTTTTTAATTCCGATAATAAATTACATAATTTAAAGAAAAAAAAATTGCCCGGACTGGGATTAGAACCCAGGACCTACGCGTTACAACGTCCATAATGCTAAGCTTATGGTAAAATCTGCCCTTTCAAAAATTCATAACTCAAGAACTAAGAGGCAATCGACTAAAATTCGAAAAAGTGATAATTTTTTTAGCTACTAGAATCACCAAAAAAATTGGGATCTCGATTGGCAACATACTCACTGTAGTGACCCCTTGTTAGTCAGGTGCCTGAAACTTTATTTACGATATTTTCTGTGTTTGGTGATGATTCGTGTAAGCAATAGCATTTTTGGTTGCATATTTTAATTGTGGTTGGGTTTTTTATTTAAAGTATTTTATGTTTCGAAAGTTATGTCTTTTAATTTAATTTAAAAGATTTGTGAAAGTTGGTTTAGTGTTTCAGTAGTAATCGCGCTAATCTATTCATGCGCGTCACAGTAGCATAATTTTATATAGCTTTGCTACTCATTGACAAAAGTGTTACGAATCAGTGAAATATCCTTTAAAAAAAGTAGTGGGCTAAGGGCTGATGGAGGGGTTTCCCCCCGAAGGTCCGGGGCAGGGGAAACCGAGATTAGTTGACTATAGGGGTTAGTTGACTAATTGCCCAAAATTTCTAAATAATACACTCGATGGCGCTCAGAGTACGATATTCATGTATCTGCATGTCATACCTACCATTATTATGAGTTATGGTGATAAAATAATGCAAGTTGCGTTCTTAAGATTTAGAAATCTAAAAACATCGACGCTAAGTAAATATTTTTATTCTCATTATTTATTAATTATTCTCGTATTTGTAATTTTTGTTGTATTTTCACTTATATTTTGTGGAAATATGCAATGTTGACCATGCTTTAAGACATATTATTACTACCGGTGTATGTAGCATTTTGACATGTAGGCAGTAAAATTTTAAAATAGCCAACGGGGTTTGTTGACTAAGTAGTGACGGGGTTAGTTAACCTTATTATGTTAACCCTGGAACGTCACTGATAATTTTTATTTACATTAACCCATTAGTGTACAAAGTCTGTTTAAACGGACGACTAACAAATTAGCGCCAATTCGCTAATGGAATGGAATTCAATGGAATTAATGTACGTTGTACACTAATGGGTTAACTTATTTGGCGCTTGGGGTCTTTTAGACCCCACGGTGACGTTTAAGGGTTAATATTATTTATTTCATCCGTTAGACACTTAAATATCGACACTGAATTGAAAAGTTTATTAACCCAAGTACTCTACCTCTACTCAACTCTACCTATTATTTTAAATGGGAAAAATAATTTTATCTGGGCAAAATAGAAGCAATCTAATATTTAAAATTAAATTGAGAAAGATATATACGACCTACTCACATATCTAAAATCAAGAAAATGTTGTCGGTAAATGTAATAAAAATATATACGTAAAAAGTTAGTCATCTAACCCCGGTGTCCCCTACTCACCCGGAGGTTTTTTAAAATTTGATTCACAATGGTGAATTTTGAGGCTTTTCAAGTTAAAATTAAATTTGTAAAATAAATTATATTTAACAAATTTTGTGTCGTAAATTTAAGGTCGCATTTGCGACGGTTCTAATAAAATAATTGAAAAAATTTATGGAACAAATTCTGCAATGTAACTAAAATAAGCTGTGGCTGGTCGGATACCGCAAAAATGTGGCCCGTGGTAGCGGGTCGGATTGGTGGCACTCGCGGGCCGTAGTTTTGAGACCCATGATATAGATGATTTGGTATTATTTTGGGGATACTGAAAGTGAAACTTAATGAATGAGTGATCAAAAATTAAATCAAAAATATACTGCCTAGAATCAATCGAGTGATGAACTTGACACTTGGAGAAGTTTGTGGGCACCCCACAGATGGTATTCAACTGCATTAAAATCAAAATAATTTTTGATTTGATATAATTTATTAATTTAATAACTTTTTAATTGACCAAAAGACTAAAACAACAGGAAACTGCTAAATAATAAAATTATTTAGGTTTGATGATATCATGTACTACATTAGTTATACTAATAAAAAAAAATTGGAAATTAATAAAACAAAGAGCAGTATAGAATAGAAATACAACCCATCATATAATATACGAGAGAATACAAAAGCTAAATGGCGCCCAACGTAGGGCGCCAAATTAATATGTTATCTTGAGTGATAATATCACTATGAGTACCCAGCAGGAGCTACATTACTAACTGTAAGATGAAATTGAAAATTTCTTGAAAAAATTTCAATTTTTAATAATGTTTTTATTTCAACTTAAAATGTAATACAAGTTTTTGTTTGGGCACTCAAAATATCGTAATACTATTTGCTTTATTTTTTTTATATTCTGGTAGCAAATAGTGGCACCCAACGTGGGACTCAAATTATATTCATCAATATTGCTTCAAATAGTATTGTGAATGGGTACCAAGTTGCTAACTAAGATTTTATTTATTAATTAAAATATAATAATGATCTCGTAATGATCATATACCATTTCCATACCGAGCATTACATACGGCAGCGAGACTTGGTCAATTACAAACGAAAATGAATGACGATTACAAAGCGCCGAAATGAGATTCCAACGATTAGTAGCAGACTATCAAAGAACTGATAGAAAAAGAAATACAGAGATAAGAAACGGGCCTAAACGCAAAAATAACAGAAATCAGAACAGCAGGTATGGAACATCTAGATAGAATGGATAACACCCGAATACCAAAGAAACTGTTCCAATATAAGCCCACAGGAAGAAGATCTATAGACTGCCCCAGGAGGAGGTGGCGAGATCAGTTTGACTGACGTTACGGATCGCTGGTCTTAGACGTGCAGATGATGATGATGTTCTAGTGACACCAATCTATTGACCAAAGTAAACGTGAGTATCCAATTTTTATAAATCCGATTCAAGGATAAATTCCTGCTGTCGTGCTCTATCCCGGCATATGACAACTGATAAAAACGGTAAGCGTAATTCTAATTAATCCATTAAATAATTAATGTCACGGTTTTTCCAACTTTTCTTTGAATCATCCAGTACCCAGGATGGTGATCTTCACTCACACTTAGCGACAATCGTTACAAAATATCTCAGCTTTCTCAATATCCAACGAAGTGGGACCATGTAGCTGCGCTATCAAATCTTCCGACTTGTCGCGTAGACAACAATCGAATCAATTTACAATTTGCAGGAAACACGCAATAAGGATCAATCCGCTTTTCCCGAAATTTCCTAGAACTCTAGGATCTCAAAAATACGCAAAACTCTTTAACGTTAATGCTTTACGCCCGCTTTCCACAAACTGATCGCCCGGAAGACCTCTTATCATGGTACCACACTTCACACTTGAAAAGTCGCTGCACCCTTATCTAATCCGCTAAAATTTGAATCGCGCACATTGCACTTTATTTAAATTTTATAATTTCAGCTAGGTACCACTTTAGTGAAAAGCCTACCAAGCTGACCTTAAAGAAACTATAATTTTCCAGAAGGGTTAACCATTCAACTGGGAAGAACGACATGTTTCCTCCTTATAAACTAAAATATTTTGTTGATCGAGTCTTCCCAACATAGAAAACTCAAACTTGAAACAATCCAAAGGCAAATCTTCAAAAATTTATCTTTTTCAAGAAAATTTCAAACAAAAATAATTGAAACTTTTCGAGAGCATCCTCGTCATTTTGCCACTATTTCTAACGTTAACTTACACGACAATATCTAGCTATTATTTTAAAATTTTATTTATTTTTCTATTGTTTACTTTGTTGAGAAACATTTCAAGATATACTTTACATTATTTAAATTCCGTAAAAACTTTGATTCGAAAAACTTATTAGGATTTAAGTATGAATTATTAAATTTATCACAGTTAAATTTATGCCAAATTGAATCAAAATATTATGCAAAATTACAAAATAGAGAGAAAGAAAATATTTATTTTAAAAATGTACGTTAAAATGATAAACACTTTTTAATATAAATACAATCAGTTTATTTTTAGTATGTCCTAAGAAGCCTCATAATTTATTTTTATATTATTAATTACTTTGTTAATTGCGAGCTTCTTTTACGATGCAATTTTTTTAATTTTCCAATTTAGAACAATATTCATTTTTAAATTTTGCTTATGTGATAGAAAAAAGTCATACTAAACAATGCAGTATTAAATAGACGTTAAACGAAATCAACCCCTTTTCGTTCCATAATATATATATTATAATGGAAATCAGATAATGTTGCTGCACATTTCCATTCAGGTGCATTTGGAAGTAACTGCAGATACTGTGGAAACTCAAGAAATAATACGTTCGACATTCTGCCAAGGTAATAATCATTATGGATTCTGTAGAAGAAATTTCACGAATCAAATAAACATTCGAAGAATACTCAAATTACCATTCGGTTTGCTTTTTTTAACTCAATTATTATTGAAGCAAATTTTATGCAAAAAAGGTTGATGATCTTAATTTTCGGTCTGTCGGAGGTATAACACTCGGTGGCGGCGTAAGCTCGCGCTTGATTTCGGGCCTCGTAAAATTATTATTAATTAAAAAAAAGATTTCTGGAATCACCATCATTTTACTCTCCAAACCCCTGTGTCCAACTCTTCAAACCTACATAATATAGGAGAGGGGACCTCGCCAATTTATTTTGCGTACATTACAAAATTTATTTTTTAATTTAGTACAGGTTAAAATAATAATAATAGCAAGTAAATTTTATTTTTTGTGTAAGAAAAAAATTCTTATTCCTGTATCTGCTTCTATTATTTCATAGTCCACCCATGATGATTTAATGGTTTAATTAAAAATAGTTAATGGTGCTAAGTAGTTAGTAACATTAATTTTTGACGTTAATATTGGAAAACTTGAATAAAATTGTTAACGCTCTATTATTCCCCTATCTGAAAAAAAATATAATGAAATAGGTATAAAAGGTTTTATAAGTGATTTACATTGAACTAACTTTATTTTCCGTTTTATCACTTTTATGTGTTTAATTACTATTTTTAATTTTCGATTTAACCATTGTAATAGTGTCGTGACAAAAACATCTTTTAATGTAGTAATGGAAGTAAAAATTTGGTAATTGATAACAAAAGGTAGTATAAAAATTTATATAACTTTTCATTAAAAATATTGGTTATTGCTGTGGTTGCGACACAATAATTGCATGGTACAGAAATACTCGTATGTGTTGTGTTGTAAGCTTTGGGAGATGCCGATCAATGAAATTTTAATAATAGAACTCTTCACCGCTTTTATTCCTAACATAATTTAAATTTTCATAATTTGGTTTAATTTGATTATAGATGGAACCAAATTGACTGTTGTAGTGCAATTTCTGTGATCACTTACACAAAATTGGGTATTAACTTTTCTTGGGCTCTAATGAAATTATTCCTTTGTGCTTGATGAACTCACAAACAAAGCTTTTGTGTCCTGTCGGGCTATACCTTAGTTCATATAAGTCAATCTTGTCCATTATTCTCTTCGCTAACTTAATTTCCAAGTTGCGCTTGCACGTTTGGAGTGTATTGCGGAGACAATGTAGCAATCAATAGGGTAATGAGAGGACACTATATCTAATTATCGATGCGGTCAGCTCCATCCTCGCCGTCGGGCACAAGACACTACACTTAATGGAACCATGCAACACTCACGACCTTCATCCCCTATCGCTCTCACACCCTCATGACGGCTTTATTTCCGTCAGAATTGCGTGAATCGCTCATTAGCACCTCGAAAAGAGCTTCGAGAACAGGACGAGATTCCTTCAGTTTCACTCACTGTTCATGCCTTGAAGTTGTCAGTATTTTATCAGTTTTATCGTATTGTTAAACTCGGTAATGACTTGGGCGGTCTATTGTTTACAATTTAACGACGATTGATAAACATTAAAGACCATTGTTGAGTCAATCACTGCGATACAACTAAGGTTCGAGTAACGTATTCTTATAACAATCATCTTAACTTTGCATATTTTTTCTTCTTACTTACTAACTTCGTGTTTGTGAAATCTTCTTAAACAGTTATTAGAATTGCATTAGTAAACACAATTCCAAGTTCTTATTGTCTGAAGGAACAGAAGCACGAGGGAAGTCCACAAGTCCGTAGCTTGCCTGACGGCTTGCTTACCTGAGTATGCTTATATGTCCCCCACCGGTCCATTCTTACCTTCATGTGTATGTGATCAGTGTAAGAAGCGGAGTCTTCGGGAGAGCACGCGAGATTGCGACAGTGAACTTGATGAATGAACTGATTAAGGGATAATCACCCTCGTATAGCTCGCGTGCAACTAGTGCCAGTGCTACCATAGATAAAGTCTCAGTACTGACAACGATACCCAGTTTAAATCGAATCCTGTAATATGATCCTCAAGGATAATTAGTGGTTGATACAATAATATATCGATATAATTGTGGTATATAATAATCAAGGTCTGTTTTTGTTTTTCTCATGAACCAATTGTTATAGTTTATTTAGTCTGTGTTAATAAGTGAAGTGAATATTCTATGTTAAAAGTGAAAGAACGAACACCTGTTGGATATTTGAAAACACTATTTGACAATACAAACAATTTTTAAGGATATTACAAATTATATAACATAGCAATCCACTTGTACTTTAAATCACATCCAAATTTACTTCTACGTCAAAACAATCAACAGGTAAGATGCGTATAGGTATTCCTCGCCGTGTACCCACATGGTGTCCGAAGAACGGTTTAAAAATAGTTTTAACATTCACTAGAGTGGGACATTTTTACTATGAGTAAATTGAAAATGTCTTCAAGAGAAAATTGTTTTCCAGTACAATGTTGTAAATTCATATGCCTATATATGATTTTACGGTTCATATATTGCATACATTATTATGAGTATGGGATATCATCGTTGACCCAAGATTTATTAACGTATTAGGTATTATGCTTATCTTTGTAGGTGTATACCTAGAAGACATGATTTGAAAATATTGCTTTCTGAGATTATTTTCTCATAAATAAATACTTTTATTAGCTTTGTTATATACTTTTATTAAAGAACGTACACAACATCCATAGATATGGAATCATGGATATGGAAATCAACAAAATCTGATAAATCATAGTTTTATAAATTGAAAGATGACTAACGAAAGTTTTAGGTTTTTCAAAAATCAATTTAAAATACAGTTTTAACTACCTACATGGAAATATTGTCTAAATTCATGCAGTAAATTTTGGATAATGTTTCTTAGAATAAACTTAATCATCTAAACCAAATTAAATTTCATTTTCTTCCAATTACCATATTGTTTCAATCAAACATCTAAAAATAACTTGTTGATTGCGGCTTCTAGAAATTCTACAAAAATTGTGAATTAAAACAAGTTTTAATTTTTATTTCAACAATAAAATTCTTTTATGGTAATTCTTGTTTACTCATTCACTTGATTTCCGAATATTTGACTCATTGTATAATAATGTTAACCACTAGCGCCAACCAAACAACAATAAATCCGCGTCCTTCTCATCCCATGGAAAACCGCTTATTGGAGGTTTGAGGATGTTTATTCTTGATGTTCGCCAGAGTGCCCATAAAACATTCTGGGTTTGATCTACCTTCCATTGTAAACCATAGACGTTAGATATAATGAAATGGTAATAAATAAAAAAACAATTTGAAAACTTTAATGAACGTGGTCGTGCTGGTATTTTTTTATTTTATTTAAACAGCAGCGGTGTTGGTATCTTGCAGTATAATTAACTCGGTGAATGGCATCAGCCAAAAGGTATACCTACCAAATTTATACAGATTTAACTAATCGTCTTAATTATACGTTAATTAAAGTTTTCTGCACGAATCTATAAGTTTATTACTGCTATTATTAAATGCAACAATTGTTGCAAATTAAATAGAAAGTCCATAGTAAAAAAAACACCTAAAAAATTTTAGTAGGTACCTGAATATTATTCCTGCATATAAATTATTTTAATTTAATAATTGCTTCGATTATTTAAACAAAAAATATAATATTTATTAAATATTTTTGTCATTTTAAGATGACAATTAGTAGGTACGAAATCCTTTCCTTTTTCTTCTTTACTTTTTCTTCATTTCTTCTTCTCTATATTTTTTTTATTTGGATGTAACGTAACCAATTAATAATAACTTACCTTTCTAATTATTGTACTTACTAGATGGACCTATGATGGACATAATCGTATAAAGTTACTTTTAGTTAAGTAATTCAACGGGCCTAATTTGCTGTTTGGAAAGAAGGTTACTTCCAAACCTATAACAATCATGATAGATTATAAAAATTTCTTTGGTAATGATGATGAACCTAAGACGACGTATTAAAATTAAAAACGTCAAATTGTTATTGCTAACACATATTAACAAATTTTATGTAGGTACAAGAAAAGTAATAAAGTTTGGCATTATTTCGTATATACTAGATATTGCATATTAATTTAACTATCAATCACTTTTATGTTAGAACGCTTCTTATGTAAGTAACTAATAATTATATTAATAATTTCTCTAGTCAAACTTAACACTACAGTTATTTTATATTGTAGTACGTTACCTACTACGTCATAGTTACTTTAAGTCTAGGTCTAGGCAAATACATTCTGGTCCATTTAATTAGGTTTATGGCCATGCCGATCATTTCAATAGGATTGAAGATAGTATCATGGGTGTGAACGCGATAACAGGAATAGAAAAATGGGAATAAAAGAATAAATTCATCACTTTATAATTATGACCATTTTCTCAAATATTTTCTATGCATTTAAAAGATTCTCTGAAATTAAGTCATTCTCATATGAACCAAGACTAACTGTAACTTTTATTATTATCTACTTTTCCATTCACAGCTACAGATTTTTAGAATTTTCAATGTTGACCGTCTTTATGATAAATTGCGTCTGAGAAAGTATTATGTGGAAATGTCTTTTCTGAATGGATTTATATTATGAAAGTAACTGAGTTATGGATGAAAAAATAAAATTAATTGAAAAAATTAAACTCAATTTAATATATAAAAATGCAAGATCGAAAGCTCAAATATAACATTATAATTATTCCTTAATTCGTAATTTATTAATAATTAAACAAATCAATTTAATATAGTATATTATTATTGGATCATGCGTGGCCATCAGGTCATGTAAAAATAGTATTGGCTACATTGCATAGGAACATAATCGAAATAATCTAATCAAAATTGCAAATGCTAAATCAAAATATCGTTCTACATGATCCGAACAGTTAACGAACAAGTTCAGTTACTGAAAACGAACTCCTTAATTTGAACTAACTTGCTAATTAATAAAAATCAACCACTACTACTAATTTACCTGTTTTATAATTTAGCTATTTGAAATGTTGGGTCGTGATAAATATTATTCCTGGACAACACTAGTTGACAACCTAACAATGCTAACAATGATACAATCTTAAGAAAAGGTTTTATCCAATGATGTCTACGAGAAGTAATTTAAGCTTCTTGTCAAGTATTTTCTTATTTTTAAATATCAACGAATTTAAACTTGACGATATCTGATGCACACCAAAAAATAAAAATATTATTATATTACAATTATACACAGTGCATCAGACTGACTACGTTTTAAATCTAGAAAAAATAATTATAATGTTTTTAACTCGTGAAATTAATAATAATTAAAAATTATTGAGTTAATTGAACATAATAAAATCAATTAATGTAGAAAATTGGACGGAAATAAAACACATTATTTTATCAAATTGTGAACAGTTTCGGACTATTTACTAGTTCCATCATCAGGACTAAAGACACAGAAATAACAGATATAAATATTAAACTGCTATTTTAATTAATTAAGTTACGTTCAATTAAGCTGATAATTCTGAAATTTTAAATGGTTTGAATTAATATAATTAATTTGTTTTGTAATATTACACCATATAATACCATAATATGAAGAAAACGGTAACCAAGATAAAAAGATTTGGTTTATCCGACGTTTCGGGTAATTATTAACCCTTTATTAGGACTATAACGGTATAAAAATAATACAAAAGTATACCAGATGTAGCCAACAAAACAAATTTATTTTTTTAAATTAAAAAAAATAATTAAGCACATACAAGGTCAACAATACTCTATATTTTATTATTACAACAAAAGAAGTTCATGATTCTTTCTGCATATTTGTAATTGCGTTACAAATACAAGTGTAGTAAGAAAACTGGCAAATATCTTCTTTTTCGTTGTGTTAAATTTAATTTTTATTTGTTAATCTATTATCTTCATCTATTTGATATATTCATATACCTCAATAGATTGATATATTTTAAGAGTTCTACAATTTAGTTATTTTTATTAACCCTTTATAAGGCAGTGGCCACTATTTAACCACCTCTCGTAAGGATCAAATTATCTATAAATCCCTCTACTTATTGCACGTATAATAGTGGTTAATATAGGAACCATCCTCTAGTGACATTTTTTAAAAATGTATTACATAATTATGAACTTTAAATTAAAATTTTTACCATTTCTTGAAAAACGTCTATAAAGGGTTAAGGATTAAATATAACCCAAATATCAATAAATGTAGGTTTTACATAAATCCTCTTCTTCTTCTTCGTATCCTTCTTGACAGAAGCGTCGTGACCATTATTATTAATATTGAATGGTTTTTTCTTTTTTTTATTGATTTCCTTTGGTGGTTTACTATTGCCTTCCGATGGAAGAAATCTTACTTCGCCCCGAGTCGAACTGGGTATTTAGAATAATTCTAACCGCTATGCCATGCTTCTGGCCATCTCAAAATAGTATTTGAAAAAATAGTATATTATTATAAATCTACGAATATTATATATTTTATAAAAGAAAATACCAAAGTAGCAAACATACTAAAAAATCTAAATGAGTGTTTTTGAGCTATTGAGCTATTGAGATCGCTTACATTGCATGGTACCAGCAAGCATCATGAATTCAGGATCAATATTCTGCCGTGCTAAGTTAAATCGTCCTATCTACAAATTACTTAAGGTACAAAGTCCTATCTTGAAAGATAGAACTTTGTACCTTAGGCAATATGTAGATAGGACGATTTAACTTAGCACGGCAGTATTGGTGGCTGCTATTTGGTCAATAGGTTTTTGTGTTGAGACTCTTGTTCAGCCTGCTCACAAATGTAAGAGCTTCCGAAAAGAACTGCACACAAAGCAGATTATTTACACAGATTAGGAAACTGCTCTTCAGGAAGGCACTTTTAAAAGTGAGGCAGCTTGCTTTATTAATATTGTGTTCTGAATTGGTCGTTGTTCTGCAAATCAATCAACTTCAATTGCAAACACGGATCATCTTCACCGGGGGATGCTGGTTGGTTGGGAAAACTTGAGGAAAATAATTTTTACAGTGCGAAAAATTCTCTGCGAATGAAACAATCTCAGATTTTTCCGAAATGCTAATACATTAAGTAAGTCTAAGATGTAACGATTTTTTCCTTGCACTTAAAGATTCCAGGATATTGATAGATCTTCCTTTGTCAACAAGAAACATTTTTATTTCTTCTAAAATTGATAAAAACCTAGCCAAAACTTTGCTTCTGCTGAGCAACCAAACTTTACAGCAGTTCACATTTTCAAACCCCAAATCTTTTCTAAGCAGATTTTGCTAACCAAGTTCATGCAGATGTTTTGCGAGGATAGGCACCATCCCATTATTCTAAACAAGTTAGGATAAATCCAAATTCAGTTTTTACATGCCACCTTGGGGGCAAGTCAGAACTCCTGGTGTGTCCATCCATCGAGTACAGAGAGATAAGTTCTTCTTAAATTTTTAATTCTGACGTTATACCTTGAGCAAATATGGCCATTTGCGAAGTCGACGTAATGCCAGCAGATTAATCTGCAGCTAATAAAATATATATATATTTTTTGAGAATTTCACAAAATTTTTCTTGACTTTTGCTCAAATTTACACCATTATATCAAGCGTGTAGAATCAAAACCGGACATGTTCGTAAGATTTTGCGTGACATGTCCGATTTTGATTCTACGCGCCTCGTATCAACATGTGATATCCTATCTATATATATAAAATAATAAACTGACTGACTGACTGACTGATTGACTGACTGACTGACTGATATATCAACGCACAGCCCAAACGACTGGGTCCTTAGCGATGAAATTTTGCACAGAGGTTCCTGTTATCACGTAGGCGAGCACTAAGAAAGGATTTTATGAAAATCCTATCCAAAAGGGATTTATCACCTATTATCTAATTAGTGATGACGCGCAGGAATGGACTAACGAGATTCCCACTGTCGACGTCCCTCAATTTTCCAAAACACAGCCTAAACCGGTGGGTCTACGTTTAGAAGCATGGGATTTTCTTTATAAACAAAAATATACATAAATATGGGATTTATCACCTAATATCTAATTAGTGGTGACGCGCGCGAATGGATTAACGAGATTCCCACTGTCGACGTCCTTCAAGTTTCCAAAGCACAGCCTAAACCGGTGGGTCCTACTGTCCAGAAGCATGGAATTTTCTTTAGAAAGGAAAAGAATAAACTTTTAGAAATTAATAAATAAAAGTGTGAGATAGGTTAGGATAGAACGAGAACCTCCGAAAAGTTGATTTGGGTTGTCGTTTCTAGCGCGAGTAGAGAGAGAGAAATGAAACGTCAACCGGAATGGAAAGAAGAAGGGAGAATGAGGAAGATACAAAGAGTACGAGAGGTGGAGGTAGCCGGAAATGGGAACTGATGGGAGTTGGAGGATGGAGTGCCAGAGTAATGTTGAAGCCAGGAGTAACAAGAGAGGTACGATTTGGGAGCTGTAGAGGTGGATGAGTGGAAAGAGAGCGTGCAGGACAGGACTGCATGGAGAAACTGTGGACAACATACCAGGAGAGAGAGACCGATGGAGTAGAGAATAGAGTATAGAAACGGAAGGAAAAAAAGTTTGCGCGCAAAAAAGTGAATTCCACGCGGACGAAGTCGCGGGCAACAGCTAGTAGATCATAGAATATAGAAACCTTTCTTAGAAATTAATGTGTTAGTAATCGTGCAGATTTGGATAAAAATCATATAAATTTGAGTCTCTTTGGGAGTGGGGGCGACACAATATTATATATTATTTGAAAACATTTAATTTGAAAATGGCAATAATTATAATACGCTACTGCAAAAATTATTTGTCCAATAATGTGCCACTTTTAATCCGAATATACCGATAAACCAAATTTATTGAAAAAAAGTCTAACTTTAAAAAATTTAGTTTTCTGGAAATTAATAATTATTTTAGCCAAGCTAGCCTATAAAAATAATAACTAAATAATTTTAAATTTAAAACCATGATACTCCGACTGTAAATTATTAGCGTTCACTGATTAGCTTTTCTTTGCTGGATGGAATTATATTTAAAAAATGGAATTTCTAATACTAAAATATTTAATTTATAGTTTTATGATGTTCTTTAGTGCTTTATTAACTAGATGAACAGATAGTAAATTTAAGTTTTTGACAAATTTTTGTAATTAAAATACCATACCCCTGTGAAAAGTAATAAAAGATTTAAGTACCAAAATCATAAAAACGTTTTATGAAAATAAATGAACAAAATTTACTAAATTTGCTTTTGGCAAAATATGATTCAATAAAAATTCAAGTATTTTTCTATCAAATTTTGCCTCACAAAAATTAATTTTGTTCTCAAAGAGAAATATTCTTCTCGTGTAGGTTTGTGGAAGAATAAAGGGAAGTTAATTTTAGGTTAAATTCGCAAAAAATTTTGAAGGTTTGATTAATCTAATTTATTATTTAATGCTCCAATGGGCAAGTTATTAAGTGATAGGTAATTAGTGTACTTACCTACAATTAGATGCAGCAGAGAGTGTGGTGGTGTGTGAATCGACGGAGCGTCTCGACGCTTGTATCCTTACATCTGAAAGCTAGCGGTTGTCACAGTGTGATTTACACTGGTTCACCTGCTCTTCCGCTTCATCTCGGCCCACTTGCAGCATCCGGTTGCACTGTTCTATCTATTGACTTTTTAGAAAATGTATGCACCTTGAAGATATTTACGGATTATTCATTGAAAACACTTGTTCAATACTAGAAATTAAATAAATTAATTTTTTATCAAAGTAACGAGCGTTTTAATTAAAATTGAAGTTATTTAAAAAACGTTAAAAGAGTTTGAAAATTGATTGTGAACGTTCCATTGTATAGATAATAATCCCCTAAGAGCGATTTAAAATCGACGTAATTACGTCTATAGAAAATGTACGATCGTAGCAAGATGCAAGTTATTGTGTAGGAATTTCGAGTTTGATGTTAATGTCCTTAAACGCCCTAGTTTTGTAAAAATTTATGTGTCTTGAAATTTATTAGAGAAAGCAAGTGCATGATGAGCTTCTTCAAAAAATTAGATGAATTAAAATGGCTACTAGAGTAGGTACTTTTTTATGAGCGGCTCTATAACAACGAGTTTCTAATTTTCTGTACATTCCTATTAATACGACTAATAAAACTGGACGGCAGATACTCGAAAGAAAAAAAACACAATCAGGTCTTAACGTTTTCCACTTTCAAGTCGTATAGGTAGGTATAAGTTGGCCATTCTTGGATGATGGCTATTATATCCTCAATTATGCTACTGCCGGAAGACAACAACGGTGTACATAAATAAGGAAAAGTATTAAAATAATCCACTAAATTAACTTTATTTTGTGTGTAGTGCAAAGCAATTAAATTTTATAGGCCTCAGTCAACTTTTTAAATCGTTTATCTTATATTAGGTGTATTAATTGACACATTTTAACTTACTTACCTACAAGTTCACAATATCCTACTACACAGGTGCTTATTTAACGTTACTTACATAATATAAAAAAAAAACTATAAATTCTACTAATGTGTATAAAGAAGACGAATAATTTATTTAAGGTTTTTTAATGGACTAATGATTTTTATTTCGTTTAAAATTACCTTTACATACATAATTTATGCAATAAAATTTGTGAAAACTATTTTTCTGCTTCTGCAAACCATTTTATTTGCACAAATCGCGATTTCCTGTATACACGTACGCTTTATTTGACAAATTTGCTAACACCAGCCAATTTGTGTAAATTGCTTAAGCGTGTAAACGCAACTTTATACCATAATTTAATAGTTATTTACATGAAAGTCAGGAAAATGATATATTACTGACGAGGAGCAATGTTGAAAACGAGGCACTTTGTGCCGAGTATTTTAGAGCTCCGAGTAAAGTGAGATATTTTCCTGACGTATTTTGTATTAAATTTTTCCAAAAATCGTAAAAAATCGAAATTTTTTAACAACATTTTTAAAATGAACAAAAATCAAGTTTGTCAATGTGTCAAAACTTGAACAACATTTTTAAAATGAGCAAAAATCAAGTTTGTCAATGTGTCAAAACACATTGAAAAAATCAATTACTGACATTACCGGACTAGTCAGTATAATTCAATTTCCCTGCGCTTAGATACGCAGGGAAGTGTTGTTTCTATGACTATTTTTGGAAAAATAAATTAAATTACTCTTTTTTTTTCTTTTATATAAAATTGAGACGATTATAACTTAGCAGTTAGCAGTACTGAACTGACACTGACAACTCCTTTAAATTAATTTTGAATGTTTAGATTTTCCACCGAGGGCGCTAGAGATTTCAATAAAACAAAAGGAAGGGAAACAAAATTGCTTTATTAAATCACAAAAAGTAGTTATGAGTTTGGGTTTTCTTAAAATTTTAAATTCAGTTACTTAACACTAACAAAATTGAAAGTAAAAATATGATAAATTTTAAAACGGAGTCTGGCGAAAAAATCCGAGTCTACAATGAAAAATACGTGGAACATCTTGAAAGTGTAAACGTCAATATTGACAAATAGTTTATCTGAAATTGCATTAATATGCATATAAGCGATTTAAAAGTTGATTAAGGCCTATACGTTACATGGATTAAAACGGTGCGTGTAAGTTTGAGATGTAATGCTAGCAACGAAGATGTATCCTGAGAATATCATGGATCATAACCTAAAATATTTCGAACAAATCGTTTAAACTGCGTTTGATCTTTAAGAAGGGGAGAACTGTTTAGAATTCGTACTGATACTATCGACGTGATAATCGCCAACACCTCAATCAGACACGGTACATAAGGAAGAAGAGAATCTATTGTTATTCTAATTAAAAATTACTAGCCAGCAGAAAGACCTCTATAACTTGCGATGCGAACGCTTGCTAATTTAATAATACTTACCCACTTTCATCAGCTGTACAGGAACCAAGGGTCGTTACTCCTTTGAAGCTCCTACTGATTTTGATCTATTTTATTCATCATCATGAGCTCCCAATCACCTGTAGAAAGAATATAAGTCAATTTTTACCACGAAACACAAATTAGTTTTTGTCACTGAATTTCGGTACCCTTGAAATTGCAATGATTCAGTTGAAGTCACTGCATGCCAAAAGACAGGATCGGATAGTGAATGAATCGAGTTACTCTCACCGTTGAACCGCGCTTGTTTGCATTTCTTTGCGATTATATTCAGTAGTATAAGTTATAAAAAGTTTGGAAAATGTTGAATTTTTAAATTCAAATTTTAAAACACCAAAATCGCTAAATTAAATGTGAAAACTCCAGCATAATATTTGAAAATGCAATGATATGCTTATTCGTAACTGAGTCGAGAAAACAACAAAAATGTGACGCCGTAATTACCTACCTCTTCGAAAACCTAAGATTAGTTATATCTATAAAGTTTAGCAATTTTGATTTGTGGCTATGATTTGAGGCATAAGCAGATGTGAAATATTGACAGTACAACCATTTAAACACACTGTTACCAAAAAAAGTAATAATCCTTTTTAAATAAAAAGTATGATTTGTTTAAATTACAGTTGTTGGTTTCAATGACGATTTTCAACGTCGTATATTTTAATTCAATATTGAAGTGAAAACAGCTTAATAAATCAGGTTTACAACTTGACCGGATGGCATCATCAGGCATTACAACTTACCCATCAAAAACAGATCATTCACATCCATTACTACCTTAAACTGCTTATATGTTTAACTTTGGTTTCGATATTAAATACAGGATTGTAAAATTAATGTTCAACTTTGAATAACTGAAGTGTGGAAATGTTGGTGAAAATTTCGCCCATTATAATTTATGAAAGAGAAGTTTCTCTTTCACACCCACGGCACAAAGACAACCCAGTAAAGAACTTGGGAGAACTTTTTTAAGATTTTCATTTTCTTTGATGAAGAGTAAATTAATTTAAACAAAATATAAAGTACCAAACCTTCGTTTTACCAAATTCTAAAGACTAGGTTATCTTTCCGGTGCGATCCATGTGTGCGAGAGAGAGAACGCCATAATATTATCTCTTTTCCATAAATCCCATCTTTAAAGATGGACCAGATTTGAGCTCGTGCTAAATAAGAAACTTTGTTCTTCTTTTAATCCTTCTCCAAGTCGCGCGTCGTGTCCGTCATGTAAGGATATTGATAATCAGAATTTATTTGGAAGCTGCAGCTCTGCGGAAACTATAGATAAGCTGTTCGCAACGCTCTCACTCTGAATGTTTATACAGTGCAGTCTCTGTAATCCGAACACACGCTAATCCGAACAAAAGAACAAAGAAACGTTTGTTCTGTAATCCGAACATTATTCTATAATCCGAATATTTTATTATTTTTGTTCGGATTATAGAATAATTTTCGGATTTGTGCGGACTAGCGAGTGTTCGGATTACCGAGACTGCACTGTATTCAGATACATCAAGTTGTTTAATTAACGACGTAACGCCCGACGCTATACGACGCTACGCGGACGCTCGACACTATAACTGTTCCTGTGGCTCGCAGTCCACGTTAAAGAGTAGATCTTCAAATATACATAACAGACATAAAGTGAAGTTCACGAAGTTCGTGAAGCGAATAATGTAGATGGAGAAGTTAAGATTATAAAGATAGATAAAAAAAACCTTCATACGTAAACTTAATTTGAAGTGAAACTTAAACGTTTGGTAAGCTTAATGATTTGTTAATGATGTAACAAATTATTTATGTTCTGGGTGAATTACATATTTAATTTACTTATTTTGTTTTATTAAATATAACACATTAATTGATGGTTTTAATAATTAAATCAGAAAATAACATAGCTACCTGTTGACTACCACTTGTTCATAAGCAGAACGTACAAACTGTATACAGGATGATGATGACCCCTCCCAGAAATTTTGATGAGGAACTCGGAGTTTTATCGAAATTAACACTGAATATAAATTTAAACCTTCCTTTATTAAAAGGTGCAGAGATTAGATATTTAAGATGTTTAATTAAACACAATTAAAATGTTGTTCTTTGCAGAACCATCCGCGGTATTAAAGTTCGATCGGATTCGGATCTACCGTCCCTCCTTTAAGTAATCATGTTATTTCTGAAATAGTCATTTCTAATTAATTACGCTGTTATATCAATCGAACCTTTTCCCAAATAAAATCGGTTTTATAAATTTAAATTTTTACCAAACGTAGGTTTAAAACCACAATTCTAATTAGATGAAGATTGTTATAAGGAATACATAAACAAATAACGAGATTGAACGATAGATTTATACAGTTTAACGAACTTATGTTGCGTAAGAAATTTTTATAACTTATTATTACTTACATACATAGTTAATTAAAATAATAATTAATTAAGTCGTATGGGTTAAGATGGAGTAGGAAATGGAAAAGCTGAGCACGCTCTCGTCTGTTTTATTTTGATCTTGATTACAGATTTGCCAACATAACATCACAATTTCAAAGTAAACTCTAATAAATAAAATTAATTGAGCTTTTTAATTTATTGAACTTTTTTAAGTTATTTAGTGACAGTTTTAATGGTTTAATTTAGAGTACAACTGCATTGTCTAGAATTGTTGGAATTGTTTTCTTATAAAAGCCTCCTTAAACGCACAGTTATTTATATCGTTCAGGTTATGATTGTAATTACTATTGCAATATATGTAATTAATGCAATTATATCAAACCCACTGAAAAATCTTATTTAATATTTCAAGAATTTATCTTGAAATGCAGAAATGGAATACTATGCGTGTATAACAAATAACAAGTCAAGCAATGTAAAAATTGAAATAACTTGATAGAAAGAATTTATTGTAATATTTAGGTATAACTAATTTGCATTTCTTAACCCATAAAGTACAATGGATCATAAAGAAATTAAACGCAGCGTGTGTTATCACGTATCATTAGACATTAAACTGTGATAGAAGAATAGTTACTGTCTGTAAATTTGTAGACATGTACAGAAAGAGAAAAAAAATTACCTACATCAAAGTTAAACAACATAAAAAACTAATCATAAACCAACCGTGTGAATGTGTCTAAATGATGAGGTACAAGCATTACATTTTGCAGTTGAATATACTGCTCAATCTGAACTGTAAACGTGACTATCTCCAAAATCGTTCCAACTTTGGTTTGGCGATGCGTGATGGTTTCAGCCTCCTACCATATCATGATGCAAGCGACCGTTAGGTTATACACCTGATCCACGAAGAGGCCGTCGGTGACCTCTCTGACGTCACACATGTCCATTCTTCCGGGTGACCTTGAACGCTCTCTTATTATGATGACCGATCTCACTTCTACCTGACAGACATCATCACTGTCAGCCACCGTTGACTCCATAAAATTATTATTTATGAATCACATTCATTAATAATACAAATGAAATCAATAACTTCTTCGTACCCGTTTCTCTAAATTGGCGAGACTTGCTTAACATCTCGCTTAATACCTATTTTTTAATTTTCTATTGTTACGGTTAAATAATAATGAATATAAGCAGATGTAAATTCTGTAAATAATTAAAATTGATCTGCAGGTGCTTATAATTTTACGTAATAATCGATGGTGTTACTTTCACTCAGAATTAAAACGACTATAGTAATAATTGCTGGAATCAACTCACTCACATTTACTAATAAGGCGACAATGCAGTTCGACTGTCGTCAATAAATTATTAATTTTCTTTTTTTTGTGTTTATGTGTTTATTAATTGGTTTTATAAAGATTTGTTTGTAATAATGACGTTTACCATAATTATAATAATGACAAACTAAAACATAATCCAATTTATTAGGCCATGGAATATAAAGTGACCATTCTCATTTTTCTTGTTCAAAACGGACCATCTAAAACGAGGTCATTAGCAATGCCAACCTTGCGGAGGAGCACAGTTGAATAAATTAAAAAGCGCCTAAGATGATTTTGCTCAAAATCTTCAGATCGATTAAAAAGTTTAATTTAAGTCATGATTTCCATTTTGGAACAACGGGACATGTGCTTGAAAATAAGACTGCTCTGATAATAACGAGACGTAAATACCTACAGGTTTTGAGTAAAAAATTTAAACTTTCGACGGTTAAAAGATGTATGTAGATAAGTTTTAATTGATGTATAAGTAAGTATTAATATAATTATTTTAATTATGTCTACAAACTGCAGCTGCTTACAAAACATCTTTTGTTGTTATTTCATATCAATCGTTTATAAATATTTAATTAACGCAAATTTTTAGCATAATTAAAAACACGCTAAGAAAAATTAGTTATTAGGTACTTGAACTTATTCTTTGGTTGAAAATCTCTTTCTAATTTCTTGTTCAGCTTCACCATTCCTTTTTTGCAATTGTTATGTGGAAGATAAACAAGTAATAAATTATTTTGTTAAATAATGTTTTATTAGTGAGGTCCACCGCAGCCGTTAGAATGACGATTTTTACAAATTCCAACATGATCTTCAGAACAACAATTTAATATCTTAACCATCTCAAGTTTATTGATCATACAACATAATTTTACTAAAAATTGGAAATAAGTTTTCGATAAGATAAAAAATAATCATATACTGAGAGTGACACGCCTTACATTCAGACATAGGGAAATAACATGGTAAATCAATTTTTTAAGATTCCTGATTTCCATTATAACGGATAAGATTGAAAATTTACTCCTAAAAATAATGCTATACTTGATATTGTAATCTTTCAATATTCTTAAAAATGTATTTCTAAAACAGAAACTTTAGAAAATTATTTGTTTTAATAATTTGACCCAATTTTTCTTACTGAAAAGCGATAAAATGCGAGGAATATGTAAACTAGGTATTTATTTAATAACAGTAGCTACAACAATAGAAGATTATTAAATTTACTAAAATTTTTGCCTAAAGGCATTTGAAGAATTAATATGGCCCTGCTCCCTGCTCCTGGCTCGCTTATTAAAGGCTGTCGGAGCATAACAGTTAAAAACGCCAACTGTGGATTCGAAATACCCGATTCCTGATGAAGTATAAGAATCGGGCGTACCGACTAAAATGAAAGGAAGATGACGAAACATCTCTGCCTTAGTCCATTTGTTGTTTGGAATATTACGGTGAGAGTATTTCTAAAATTTTGTATCGATCCCCATTCGGACAGTATCTACTTTACAATACATTGTTTTGAAAGAGCTCCAAATGTTTTTTGTACTTGCTATAAATTTCCTGTTTCATTACAAAGTTATCCACTCCTCCAGTCGAAATACACCCCTAAACAAGCTCCTCCTTAGCGAGGAAGAAGAAGTTCTGTATTCGGTTTGGTTCCAGGGTTCAATCATCAGTCAAACATTGTTCCATTGACCATGATACCATCCAAAATACCATTTACTTTGGAAGTCTGTTTACCGAATACATTTCATTCTATTGGCTTCACAAACGAATGTGTTTTTGCTTACCATTCGGCCGTAAAGCTTGTAGTACACTCTTTGACCAACGGTCAAATATTTTGCTTATGAAATTTTGTCAAAGTTGTTTGACAGGGATAGTACACATGTCGATATTTTGCCAAATATTTGACAAAAAATTATTTGCCTAAATACGCCTAAATTATAAAAACAAGTTATTTGGTCAGCAATGGCCAAACATATTTGACAGGGCAGTACACTATTTGACCAATCAATCCAAATAGTTTATTTGGCAAAATTCCCATGTAATTTTTTAGCCACTCTGTAGAAATGATATAGATAAAGTTTTTTGAAGTTCTCTTTGGAAATTACGGAAGTACAGTTGTAATCACGCATAATGAAGCTTACGTCACAACCATCTGAATTAAATACAGACAACCTTTTTTTTAAATTAATTGTAGTAAAGTGATCGCAAATATAGATGAGAGGGCGTAGACAAAATCCGGCGCAGTAGACATCACCCAATTCCACCAATTGACACCAACATAAACACAATTATACGAGTTTTGGTTTCTACGCATTAGCCCCACCCACTCATCTTTATTTGAGACCACTTTAACATAGGTGAAACAAAGACACACTATATTAAATTATTCTTAAATATCTGATTTTATAAATCTCTTACGTCAAAAATTATCTGACACCCAACGTATGAGATAGAAAGAGATAGATGCAGTAGTTCTGAGCGTGCATAATAATTTTAATGAAAGTAGTTTTTATAGTGACTGTTGCTTTAATTTTTTAACAAATTAGTTTGATTTTATTTCCATTTCATTAGAGCAGGGTTTCTTAAATTTTTTGATTTCCCAAACCGTTTTTGGTATGAATTTGACCGTTGACCCACTTATTTAATAAAAGTCATAAATATTGTTGAAAATCAAATTTTAAGCTTGAAACGGT
This sequence comes from Rhagonycha lutea, assembly GCA_958510855.1. Classification (NCBI taxonomy): domain Eukaryota; kingdom Metazoa; phylum Arthropoda; class Insecta; order Coleoptera; family Cantharidae; genus Rhagonycha; species Rhagonycha lutea. Next base: position 9,989,789 of record OY294040.1, on the reverse strand, counting down.
CATTGCCTTGCAGCTAACGCAGTTGGATGCGAACGCGGGGTACCGGGTTCAAACCCGGGGAGAGTCAAACTTTCTTATGACCCAGTCTCCGTGCTTCGGAGGGCACGTTAAGCCGGCGGTCCCCCCTGAGTTGACGAATTGCTACCGTTAACAAAAAACAGAGCTACAGGCACATCTGAATGCTAGCCTAGCAAGCTGCTACCGGATGTAAAACAACTATAGTCCAAAATCGATCTACGGACTACTCACCAACCCGTCTGGCCAGTGTGGTGAGTTATGGCCAGATCCTCCATAATATAGAGAGGCTTATGTCCAGCAGTGGGCGGAAAAAGGCTGATAAAGAAAGTAGAATTCTTAAATTTTATGATTTAAATTTATTATATCAAACACTTATGTGACTCACAATTTTCGTCTTATTTCATACAAATGCCATTTATGACGAAGCTTCATCATTCGTGCAAACAACTGTATTGGTATTTTTTAAACAACAATTGAATTATATAAATGTCACATAATATTAGCAATAATCTAATTAATTTTAAAGTAAAATTGAAAAAATTTAATAAAATATGCCCTCATATTCTTCAATAGCTGCTGTTTTGGGAGCTTCATATAATATTGCTGGAAAACGACCAAAAGCAAAAGAAGAAAAGTTCTCATCCTCGTAGTGTGTGGGTGAAGGATTGGGGTAAAAAAGAAAGACAAAAGGTTGCTACGTAAAGCTGCTCAAAGAATTGGAAAGCAATGAGCCAAAATTATACGAAGGTTAGTCCATTTTGCACTCAATTGAGTGGCATCATTTTCATTGTCAAAAATATTTGTGGACATTTCTTCCCATTCTGTCTTTCGTAAATACCGACTTTTGTAGTTTTGATTAATTTATTTGGCATGTTTGGCACACGCCATATTAGTCCACTGCTTGGCAAACCGCCAAATAATTGTTGTGGCAAACAATAAACAAATATTTACCTAGCGTGTTTTAGTAAAATTTATTTGGTCAGTACACTCTTTGGTGAATCTTTTTGGCAAAATAAGCCAAATATTTGACCGTTGGTCAAAGAGTGTACTAGAGGCTTTATATTCCACTAGCTGGAAAGCCCGTCCACGGACGGGTGGCTAGTCAGTGGAGCTGTTCTTTAGCGGTTTTATCGCATTAACGGATAAAGTTTTATTTTATAATAAAGAAGATTAATACAGCTGGAAGGCTCATCCATGGAAACTCAATCCAAGGAGTGATCATATTAAGTTGGTACGACCAACAACCAATCAGAATGCGTTGCGTGTCCTAAAAAAATGACACGCTGGAAGCGAAGGAGCGTGCTGGTCTTTTATATGTTTGATGATCCCTTATATACTGCCTTGTAGAGTGAGTGTGGACAGCGTTGGAAAAACAAATTTTGCTTCTTTGAAAAATTTTGAAAAACAAAACCGATTGGTGTGCTACTCGATCCCAGGGGGAGATGATTAAGTTGGTACTACCAACGACCAATCAGAATGCGTTGTGTGTCCTAAAAATTGACACGCTGCTTTTTTGAAAAATTTTGAAAAACAAAACCTGATTGGTGTGCCACTCGATCCCAGGGGGAGATGATTAAGTTGGTACTACCAACGACCAATCAGAATGCCTTGTGTGTCCTAAAAAATTGACACGCTGCTTTCTTGAAAAATTTTGAAAAACAAAACCTGATTGGTGTGCTACTCGATCCCAGGGGGAGATGATTAAGTTTTTTTTTCAACGATAATAACTCTTCAAGGCTTACTATATAAGGGGCTTATAATAGTGCCCAGTAGAGTGAGTGTGGACAACGTTGGGAAAACAAATTTTGGTTTTTTAAAAAATTTTGAAAAACAAAACCTGATTGGTGTGCTACTCGATCCCAGGGGGAGATGATTAAGTTGGTACTACCAACGACCAATCAGAATGCGTTGTGTGTCCTAAAAATTGACACGCTGCTTTTTTGAAAAATTTTGAAAAACAAAACCTGATTGGTGTGCCACTCGATCCCAGTTGGGAGATGATTAAGTTGGTACTACCAACAACCAATCAGAATGCGTTGTGTGTCCTAAAAAATTGACACGCTGCTTTTTTGAAAAATTTTGAAAAACAAAACCTGATTGGTGTGCTACTCGATCCCAGGGGGAGGTGATTTTAACTTTTAAGTTGGTACTACCAACGACCAATCAGAATGCGTTGTGTGTCCTAAAAAATTGACACGCTGGAGGCGGCGGCGCACACTGGGCTGAAAAATGATGTAAAAATTTATTTTCCAATTAATGTTTATATAAAAAATTTTTTTAGTTGGTAATATTAAAAAAATCGCACATTACAATCGCAAAATTCGTTATGTTCTGGTGGATTGTTTTGCGTTTAAATGCTTATGAATATTAAATATGATTATATTAAACAGATGATACTCATAGCAATGCGTTTATTTTAAAATTTATAGGTAAAATAACGATTTTAGGGTTTATCTTAACTTGAACTTTTCGAGCGTTCTATAAAATTGTGAACTTTAAAATTTAGACCTGCGTTACTGTTACCTAAACATCTATATCGTGTATCAATTTCTCGCTGGAATGTTTGCCTATAAGGAAGATATTGTCATTTCAAGTTTTAATCTCTTAATTTTATGTACCAAATCCGCTCATTTTCATCATAAAAATATGAAAAAAATGAAAATATAAATGTATATCAAATATATTTGTAACACGTAAAAGGAATTAGATTAGTAAATTATTAAAATATATCAATTAATTTACTATCACGTATTAAAAACTAACCAATTATAGTTAGAAAATACTATAATAATTTATTATTGTTGCATTGATTATACATAGCGTAAAAGAGTTACCTATCAGCGAAAATTTAAAATTAGTTTTGTTACCAGAACCCACCTAAACAAATTTATATTTGATTTAAACTAATTTAAATTAATTTTTATTAATATATGAAAATAAATTATTAGTAGCTACATAATTATTAATTTGTATCGCTTTCAGTAGCGTCTGTTAATTCAATTTCTGGAGTTAATTCCAGTAATTCCAAAGTTTCGGGTAAAAGATTTTTTGTTTGTCTTTTCTGAAATGGCCGAATACTTGATATAAAAGGATCTGAAGATATTAGCATATTATGTAAAATATCTTCGTTGGATGCTTCCCTGCAAAACTTTCTAGATCGGGTTTCTCTACTCTTTCGAGTACTCTTTCGAATACACGACAGGTTTAAATTTATCATCAAGAATTTTTCTTATTTTTATAACAAATTCAGGATTTTCTTGTAAATGTTCTAAAATCCTTGCAACATCGTTAAGTCCATTGTTGTACATACTCCTGATTGTAGAACACATGAGCTCCTGCGTATCCTTATATTGAATAAATTCGGTCTTTTCTACCATATCTTTAATTTTCAGTCTTATACAATGAGGCCAATTAAACTCAGAATGCAACCATGAATTATTGTTCTCCAAAAAAATTTTTTCAGTACGGTTGGACTGTTTCCCTTTCCTACGCAGCTTCAAACAAAGCATTCTAATACTAGTTTTTAAAGTATTCAGTTCTGATTCACAAAAATTGATATCAAGTCTGGAAGTAACCATTTCAAAAAGTTTCTTGTAATCATCAAGATGTGTGTCAGGGGAGCTTTTAAGTAATAAATAAAGATCATAATTTGTTCTTAAATTATAATTCATCTTGATTTGATTTGCTTTTTTTCTAATTCTCTATTCTATTTCCTTTTTTATTTATATTTTCTCGATTTTCAAAACCTTTATAGGCATATTATCTCATCGTATATACGGATCAATGGATTCTGAAGCATGAAAGCTTTCATATTTTAGCGAAAATGAGCGGATTTGGTACATAAAATTAAGAGATTAAAACTTGAAATGACAATATCTTCCTTATAGGCAAACATTCCAGCGAGAAATTGATACACGATATAGATGTTTAGGTAACAGTAACGCAGGTCTAAATTTTAAAGTTCACAATTTTATAGAACGCTCGAAAAGTTCAAGTTAAGATAAACCCTAAAATCGTTATTTTACCTATAAATTTTAAAATAAACGCATTGCTATGAGTATCATCTGTTTAATATAATCATATTTAATATTCATAAGCATTTAAACGCAAAACAATCCACCAGAACATAACGAATTTTGCGATTGTAATGTGCGATTTTTTTAATATTACCAACTAAAAAAATTTTTTATATAAACATTAATTGGAAAATAAATTTTTACATCATTTTTCAGCCCAGTGTGCGGCGGCGGCGGAGGAGCGTGCTGGTCTTTTATATGTTTGATTTTAAAATCCTAATGAGCTTAAGGGGTGCTTTATAAAATTTTAAGTCGAACCAGCTGTTTTCTTTTTAAATAATTGAAATACATGTTAAGACGACCTTTATTTCCAATATTTAATTAAAACTCTTTATTACTATTCTTCCAATACAACTGACTTCTCAACTTAACTTCCTTTCCTAACATTGAATGTTAATATAGTGTATCTCTTACTAACTTATTACCAACTTCACAAAATTAAGATAAAGTATGTTTTACACATTCAATAATTAATCCTTTAGCGTCCTGATATTGATCAGGGCCGGCTTACGTATAGTTTCTATCTTCGTTGATCAGTATTTCCAGATACTGATTAGGGTCGGCTTTCGTATGATTTTCATTGGTTCTAACATACATGAAAATTATGCAATTTAATTAGGTGCTCGAGTTACTATGCGACTCACTGTAGTTGTAATGGTTTCGTTTCTAGATCATTCAGAAACTTATTAGGACTTATTTGTCATTATTTTGCCTGACCCGTTTGCATTATCCTGAAATGATCATTTGGAAAACGTAGTAGGACTAGCAAAGTTATTGGGACAGTAACCATCGAGATCTACCACTATTTTTTCCATAATTTTCTTTAACACTTTTCCTTCTACTGGGCATCTGAGAAATGGTATGGATTATGTTCTATTAAAACAATTATTAGTAATTAAAAATACTTCATAGGAAACCAGTAAGAGTTTTATGTTTTATATGAGAAATTATGCATACTGTGGTATGATAATGCTTATAATTTAATAAAAATTGTTCTTTCTGTCGCAACATTCGAAAGATGAAATCGATTGAGCGTATAAACAACAATATAATATTCGATATTACATATTATATTCTGTTATTGCTGAGAACAACTATTCGAGTAAAATTTTTATATAGTAGGTACTTTATTTTATTTCTTATCCAAGTAAGTACCTTTCACTACATCATCTCTTAGAACATCTATTACTTATAATATGTAAGTGAACTGTATAAATCGAAATTAATAGTTTAATATTCGTACTTAAATTTTATTATTATGAAAGGGCATTTAAAATTATTTATGTACCTGTATTATATTACCTCACAGCCACTACTTAATAAAACAAAATTATTGCATGAAAACTAGCACCGATGTTCTTTCTCTACCATACATTGTCTCATGCTGATATGAAAACACAAAGTTACCCGCAACATGAAAACAACAATACGAGAACATGAACATATCTCACACGGCATGTCGTAACTACACAAATACATCATGATCTTAACAGCGAAACTAATCGCGGCCCCCCGACAAGAGATTGATATTTTTTTAAAATGCACATTGCAGTCAACGAGTGTTTGTTCGAGATGATGTGCCCTGACCTTTATCACATGCTGGGCTGTCTGTCCGTCGGTCACTCACGTGTGTGCAATACCCGTTAGTTTGTGTCATGTAACTTAACGTATTGACTTTGATTAGATTACATAACTTGGAAAAAAAATTAAAACAATCACGACTACTATGTAAAACTGGTCACTGTTAACAACAAAAAATGAAAACAAATAAATTATAATTTATAACAATGAGATGGGCATCCTGGTAGTTAACTGTTTTATTCTTCCAACAATTTTTATTACAATTAATCATATTCTATTCGACCTCAAATCGATGTCGTAAACTAAGATGGAATTTGTAACAATGGTAACTTTCACACAGTAAATGCCATTATTCGAACAAATTAAACAATAACAAGGGCACATTATGAAAAGGTACATTCGCTATAACTTAAGAGTGTCCACGATTTAGTACCATCATCACCAAGTTGTATAATACTTACGGTAAGAATACTTTTTTCTTCTTATACGACAAATCGGGAAAAAGTAGGCCAAAATAATTAAAAACGTTAACTTATCGATAGTCAATCCTAAAATAACCGTTCAATTTTTATACTTACAAAATTAAGTTAATCCAAACTTAACAAAAAACCGTTCTTAAAGTTGGCGTTGTCAGCAAAGTCAATAATGTGAATGATTGATTACTTGTTGACAAGGTACCTATTTTAAACTAAAATTTAAATTATGATTTTCTGAAAAGTTATTAATGAGTTATTTGTAAAAGTTTTCACATAGTGTTCAAAATTAGAAACTAATTGTGATGGTGATAATTTGAAACTTTTAATTAAGACTCATTTATTTTATGTTTTCCTTGGGTTAACATTTTTCAATTTATAATATTATTATCGAAAGGAGTTTTTGTTGCCCTATTTACGATTGTTCTTGCCCTAAATTTGTGCATCGGGAGCCCTCTCGAAATTTATATCATTAAAATGATTTAGGAAGAGAATAAAAATTCAAATTGATGTCTTTCTTCGACAATGTTTTTGATATCTCTGCTCTTGCATTTTTGTTTTTTATGTAGAAAAGTTAGGTCCGATTTGACGTACTTTTGGAGGATTATTTATTTTTTTGTTATTCTTTCGGTTCCTCTTTCTATTTCTTACTTTTTATGTCTCTAATACTTCACTTATTACATTAATTTAATTTTAGTTTTCAAAAGGGTAGTTTAAGAGTTAGGCCTATTTTACCGATAGATTATGTATTTTAATAATTTAAAGAAAATTAAATAAAAATTTATCGAGATCACAATATACATAATGCATATAGCAAAATAGCTTCTTAGACAAGAATCGCTCCAAGTCAGACCGGAACACCGAGATTATTGGATTGACATGGAATCGCTAGTTCGTGACGAGAATGTACTAGACTTACCTTGCCTTCAGATACACCATTAATAGGCTTCACCTTCTGAAATCAAACATTTGTACTTAATAATCAATACTTTTGCTTTCAATTAAGAAATTCCATCTTATCAGATAAACGAATATAATGAATTTATTCGAAAGAACAGTTAGGAAAATTGTAAAAGGAAAAGACCAAACTTTAACTTCGTTTATGTATGAAGCTTTTTATCCTTAACAGGCTAAGTTGGAGCAAACGCCACATGACAGCGTTCCAACAACATTTCGAACAACTTCTAATAATACTAACGCATACCGTATTTAGCTACCTGTTTATTATATAATTGGACAATGCCAACATTAACCATTAACGATAAGACTTCTCAATGTATACTACGTTTTTGATTAATTACTCAAGAATTTCAATTTTAATTTTAAATGTTTTAAACCATTTAAGAATAAGTTGATGTAATTGGCAACATATTAGGGTACAATGAACTTGATAGACACTGGGAACTTATATATGTGATTATGTTATTAAAATTGCATTATATTTGATCATAAACTTATAACATACCTTTATGATTTTATAAATTTTTCACTTTTTTCTTGCACACGAATTATCTAATGAATACATTTTTTGCCCATTTTTAAGTACTTTTGTTGTATTAATAATCCTCTTTGAAACAAAAACAAACAATGCAAAACTCAAATTTGCATTTTAGCCTCACGCGCACCATCTATACGTGCTGCTATGATTGATAGTAGTTCTAACCAAAAGTCAGGATCAAAAATTTTCTATGTCATATTGCACACCCTACGAAGGGAGTGATCGTTTAGGGTTCTAACCCGTTGGGATTTTTTTTGAAAATTGCATTGACGGATACGTTTATTGAGCTATTGAAATAAATGATTTCGAAATTTTATTTACAAGTTGTTTACAAATTAAACAAATCAAATTGTGCGTTTCATTAGAGTAGTTTAGTACCCACTTTATCAACTATAAACAACTATTATAACTGTGCACCGCGTTTTATTATAGTAACAACTCTTCAGTGAAAGTAAGTCGGTCTTTCAAAATAATACATAGACGGTTGTTATATACCTACACATATGCATAAAATTAATAAGCATATGTGAAAAAACTTCTTCTACATGTAAATGAATAATATTTTCAATTTTATGTTATTACTTCGTCATATTGTGAAATATAAAATCACCTTAAACATAAGCTCCATGTATTGTATTTTTATATAACTGTATTCCATTCACTATTATGACAATATCGATATGGAATATAGAAGATATAAATTAAAAGTTAAATGTCACATTTTTAATGGAAATTGTTCGGTATTCTTTCAAATTTAAAATTTTGTGTGTTGATTTGTAAATATTTGTTACGCAATTTTGTATATTGTAGGGGAGAGGTTTGCATGTTGCCACCCCTTAACTTTTTTGCTCATAGCTCGTCACAAAATCAACGTATTCTTGATATATAAAATTCGTTGGAAAGAGGAACTCAAAAGGCACAATCCTGACGTAGAAATTATTTGAATTTTCAAAAAATAAAAATTTTACAGGAGTTTTTGAAAAGTACCTAAAATCGAGCTCTTCAAATTTAGGTATGCATGTTGCCACCCCCAGCAAAATTGCTGAAAATGTAGAAAAACGGAAAGAAAAACAACTGATTTATAAAATTTATGGGTTTTTATTGACACTCAGTGGTCGTAAACATAAAAAAATTAGTGTAAATTGGCATAAAAAATCAAAATTTGATTTTTCATGTTAATTTGCAGGATTCCATATTATCTTGCAAATTTAATTATTTTGCAAATTTAATTTTGTAAAATGATATGAAATCATTCGAAATCATTATCGGAATCACAATTAGGGCAAGTGTAAACACTAAACCGCATATCAGCATATTTTGAGCGAACGGAAATGTAAACAAAATCACCGAAAATATCAGTAAAATGCAATAAAAACACTTCAGTTTTGACTCAATAACAATTAATTATCAATTAATCATCAAAAAATCATGAAATATGGCATACAAGTTGAAATAAGCGAAAAAGAAAGGGGTAGCAACTTACAAGTCTTAAAGCCTGGCAACTTACATTCTGAAACTATTTTACAATAATTCGAACAAAAAATTGCCAATTCATGATATTTTTGAAATTCTTTTGGAATTAATTAAATTGATGATAATACAACACAGTAAAAATATTTACCTTGAATTTTATATAAAAATGTTCAATTTATAATTACAAAACAAAAACACAATTTTAATTATTCACTTTTAAATTTACGCTCTTTCACACTTTCTTCAATAAAAACTGTAATATTGGATATTTTCGGACCAAAACTAGTTTAAAATTGACCACACCTCCTTTGTTGACGATTTCAGTCGAAACTTTTTTTTGTGGCCCGCTTAGATGCCAAAATTCAGAGACCCTAGCAACTTACATGCACTAGCAACTTACATACCTCTACCCTATAATTTAACGATTATTAAACTTTGTTTATGATGTATGCGGTGTGTTCCAAAAACGATATAACAGATGAAATTTGATTTAAAAAAAAATGAATTTAGTTTATATCATATTTTAAGATTCCCATCTAAATATTAATTTTTTTGAAGTAGTATTAACAATTAAATTATAATTTAATGTCATTGGGTAGTGAAAATATTTTTGACTTTACAAAACAAATCTTTGAGAAACACCGATCTAAACTTCCTAGACTATAAGAATAATGAACTTACGACAGAAATTAAGTTGAAATGTTGAAGTAAAACGTAATTTAGAAAGAATTGAATTTTGTTAGTAGTATAAGTCCAAAAAAGCGTGCGTCATCTATTCATTGCTTACAGCAGCACAATATCCGGAAATATAATCAGATCAACGCTACGACAATTTGCTTCAATTTTATATGATCTCTACGCTTTAGCGAGCGTGGTCTGCATTTTCCGAAGAAGACCACGGATTCATTCGGTCTGCTATTCGATCTATTTTATAATGTGTCTTACTTATTCATTGCACACAATCGTATCAATAATTAATGAACAGGGGTCAGACTGGCCTTTTAAAAAAGACCCTTCTTTATAGTTCCTTCCCTGTAAATAGGTTGTTTTTGTTTGATAACTTTGTTTGATAGCTTTTTTACGGGTACACTGGGGCATAAATTTAAAATTATGTACTTAAGTAAATAAACCACAAAGCTATTCTCTTAAAACACAAACTGAAAAACTTAAAAGTATTGGTCAATATATCAATTTTATTTTGATCAAATTTTTATGATCATAAATAATGTCAAAACAAATTACAAAATGGATCAAATTATTTCATTATTATCGTTCCATTAATTGTCTTCTTAATTATTATAATTTTCTTTTGAATACAAAAAAATAATAATTTGGGATAAGTAGGTATTAATTAAGAATATTATTATACCATTATTAACTTGCCCAAATCCAACATAACTTGCTACAGAAATATTAATAGGGTTAATGTGGTGATCGTCATATTCCAAAATTTATGGTAAAATCAGACGAGATCATTAAATTTCAGCTCGTACAAAAATAAAACATAAAAATTCTTGATCTTTTTAAAATTTTAAAGCTGCAAATAAGATTTGTATAAAATGAACAGATAACAATTACCAGTTCAATTTGTATGTTTTGATTTAAATTTTAATAGTTCTTCTATAGGAAATCCGATGCTTTCAAATCACATAATGGCAAATGTGTTCACAGAAGGGTTGAAAGTCGAATGTTAACTAAACGAAGGTCACATTAACTTATTTCTTGTTTTAATACTAACCTTTTTCAATAATAATTTTCACCTAAAAATGAGTTAAGTCCATATTCCTAATCTGGGGTGCGAACTTCATCGGTTACATAAAAAACCACCAAGTTTATAATGACTCTGAAGGCCTCTTTGTGCGGCCGTTGAAGCGAGACCTGTGCAGAGCCCCCAGTCTGTAAAATTCTTCAAAAATGTGAAATTTGGGGTAAAATATTATTTTATGCGGGATATTTTCTTGGATCCCCGAATGATGAAGCTGTTTATGCAGAAACGTAAGAAATTTTCTGCAATGTCAAATGATATTTTGTGGTTTTCCGATACTGGAAAAATATTTGCACTGAATAAAAATTTGTTGCTATTTGTAAAGCTGGAACTCACAAACCATCATAGTCAGAGTTACAACTAAATTTAAACTTTCATTTAAATGACGATTACAGGAATTTAAGAATATTCAAAAATTTTCAATTTTTACAAAGATTTTTTTAATATTAAAATCAACAACTGTGTACCGGACGGACGCATTAACTATACATTTTTCACATCCACATAGCATCTGCCGATATAATTAATACAGTGGCATTCATTTTGTATTTGTGTAATAGCATTAATTTTTACCTAACATAGTACGATTTACGATTTTACAAAAGTTAGCAAGCTTGAATTTGTACAGCTGTAAATGTACATTTGTAAAATTGGTCAGTACCGCATTCGACAGGATTTGCTGTCCTTGAATTTTACACTCCAATTTGATACCTAATAGGTAAACTTAGGTTTAACTATCAGGTATTATTTTTCTACTAATTTTCAATTTATAAAACCGAAGTTTGTAGAGAACAATAGTATTTTTTAGTTAATCACAATGAAAAGGGGAGATTTTATGTCTACAATGCGGTCATAATTTATAACTAGAACACCGACTCTAGCCAATTTGCCTTTTTGTCCTTTATTTAGGTAATTCAAAATTATAAATACAGAAATGCCGTTCAAACGATTTTAAAAATTTTAAACTCTATTAGTTTAATTTGCCCAAGTGCCTATTTTCGATATTACTGACCTAAAATAGATTTTTAATGCTTAAAAAACCTAAACGAATAATTTATCCTGTTATTTAAAGAAAAAAAATTTGTTTTTGGTTTTAAATGTTTTACCTCACAGTTGAGAGGCCCACTTGTGAGGCCCCAAGTTTAATTAATTTTTGAAGCCCTCTTCTAAATATTTTCACTCCCCCTACACCCTACGATGTGCATTCTGCGCGAACGTTTTTTACTCTAATATCCATTATACCAGTGATCCAAAAGAAAGCTAAATTTTAAGACCCCAGGCGTGCGCCCATAGATAGTATAGATAGCAAACTGGCAGCGGCCGCTAGGTGAGCGTTTCATACCCATGCATATTAATAAAACTGTGGAATCACTGTAGCCCAAGAGCTGGCGGCAGATTTCAGCACTTCATTAATGTCATAAACAGGTTTGGACTTAGACTGTATGGTTTCGTAATTCTCACCTATTAGTCTAACATGGGTGCTTTTTTTCCCGGTAAATAGATAGCGTTACAAATTTTCTCCCCCATTTGTAGATGGCGCTACCGATTTGGAGTTACTATTTTTAAATATCATGAATTTATTTGTTAATTTAAAAAATAGTAACCCCAAATCAGTAGCGCTATCTGCAAATAAGGGAGAAAATTAATAACACCATCTATTTAGGAAGGAAAGAAGCTTACATAAAAATTTGTATAACACTTTCCATCTTTATAGCTCTTATAATAGCTCTCTTCGCGGTAACACTCCTGGACACGTTTTATCCTACTGCGTCTGCGGTTTTATACTTTTTATCATCGAATTTGAGCTTTAATGACAATTTTATTATAAATCCGCAGACGCAGTAGGATAAAACGTAACCGGGATTGTTACCGCGAATAGAGCTATTATCTATATATTAAAATTTAGTAATTTTTTCAAATGTTACGTTTGTAAGTTTTTGTAGTAAAAAATATAATTATTGCCTAAAACTCCTAAATTCATAATTATTGTGACTATTTCAATGAATTTTATAGCCTGAAATTGTGCCTTTTGTTGGCATTTTGAACGCCTTAAAATCCGTGCTTTATTTATAACTTATAATCAGGGTTGTATGTTACACTTACATCGATTATATACCCTATCTCAAATAGACGCCAGTTATAAGGGTGGTTAGCCTGCATATGCAGTGTCGAGAGCTGGGATCGGAATCTCTTAAGTTCTTTCATTAAAACCGTCTGGGAACTAACTCAGCAAGTAAATATGGTGTTGCTGGCCGTCAGATGATTTCAATAAAACAAAAGAAGATGAAAATTGATTTATCGAATTACCAAAACACAAACACGAAACAAGTTTAAAAATGTGTTGTACTGAACTAAAGATTCAGTCCAGCGACGAAACTACCGATAAGCCAGTGCACGAAATGCTCACGACTTTAGGGGCACTAAGCAAAATAAGTAATTTTTTTTCACTTGTTTACAAATAACCCATACGTTAAAGTTGAAACTATTCTGAAGGAATAATCAAACAAAAATGTAATTAGCAGTTTCATTATTCTGAAGAGATAAATCCAAAATGGAAACCGTTGTTTCGTGCACTTAAAAGGACACCAACGTTTAAATTTATATTCCAATAAATTATATTCTAAAGCTATCGCGCAAATAAAAATTGCAAAATGCAAATTTTCCCATAGATTACAGGTGTCGCTGATCGATTAAATTGAAAAAATATTACAATCACTTTAATTGAAAATATCATTTTAATTTGATCTAATATTTGTAATAATAAAACTGAAAAGTATTATTGATAACAATTTATTATTCTTTATAAAGTGTCTTTCTCCTATCTATCAGCTATTTTCAAAAGTATTTCGAAGTTCATTCCAATTCATTTTCTGATCGTTTGAAAATTATGAATGAATTGGCTAGATTATCATAGATATATTGAAAGGAAAACGTAAATTTTACTGATTAGTAGGCAATATATTATTGAAGAGCTGTATTCCAAAACTTAGCTAAGTGCCAAAATATGAAAAATGAGTTAGCAGCGGATTCTAATGTATCACTAAAAACCTCATTTATTCACGTAAAATGTTATATGAAAATTAAAGTAAATCCCATTGTAATAGCATGGTCATTTTACACTTTTTCTCCAAAACTATACTAAGTCCTCGCGCGTTTCTAACAGCACCCACTAAGTCCACTTGTCGCATCGTGAAGGATGCATCCACTAGGAAGGAGTCAGTAATGTACCTATTATTAATTGTCAGTTATATTACCTGATTTTACGTGAAAAAAATGTTTTTTTGTTTATATGTAATATTTTTAATATTTTTTTGTAATATTTTAAGTTTCTTTTAATAAATAAAACTGAAATCTGTTCAAGTATTAGTAGTTTTCTTTTCAAACTTAATCTAAGTCCGTGGACTTAGCGCTGTTTTGAAGAAAAACATAAGCAATAATAGCTCTTACAATAAATTAAAATAAAAAAATTATTGACAAAAATCATTAAATATCAAAATGCATTACTGCTATTGCTGTAGATTTAATTAAAAATGCCTTAAGCATAAAAAGTGATTTATCTCAAAAACATTAAAATCCACATAGCTAAGTTTTGGAAAAGAGCTCTTCAATTGCATTGCGCTATTGCGACGCGCATGAATGGTTTAATGAGACTGAAATACTGAACAGATTTTGAAGGAATTTTAAAATTAAAAACTAGTACCAAAAATAATTCAAATAAATATAATTTAAAAAATGTATTTATTAAATTACATATTTTTAAGGTAATATGACTTTGAAAGGTTTGGTTATGTTATAATAGTTATGTATATCAATTTGGTTATTCTCCGCTCTAATGCGGAGACAGCAATACAGATTGCTAACTTCTGTTTTATAATAATTAATTAATGTATTAACGAAATGCGTTTGCTTAATTTTTCAAAATTTAAGTAAAAAGCACATTTTAAAACATTTAATTTGATTAAATTGTTTGCTTATTTTAAAAAAATTGCTCACGACTTGAATAAATAAATCGTCGGAATAAATGAAACCTTCAGAGAAGTAATGCAATTTTTCTATTAGACCAGCTATGATTCGCATGTAGAAAGCAAACGACAATATGAAAGTTAAACAAATCAGAAAGAGAAGATAAACACTTGGTCGTCGGTCGACGTACATGAAGCAGATAAACGAACCGTACCAATTTTTACAAAGATCCAATTAAATATGGTTACCTCGTGCTGGACTCACAAGGGGAAGGCCAACTTTGGTCGTCACAGATCTGCACCACTATCTTTATATCTTTACAACCCAATTAGAACGTCACTTCATGAAAGTTTAACGACCCGGAATTCAGAAAATTTTGTGAAAATAATTTTTAAGGAGCAACGTAAAATTAAAGCATTGGTAGTTCAAATGCATTTCATTATTATTTCCTTCCTAAAAAAATCAGTCGACAACTGCTCGACATAACCTTAGATTTACCCATTATTTTATTTATTAATTTGAGCATTATATCTTTGCTTTGTGATGTAACAGCTTGCAATCCTTTTTGTAACAGCACAAAGTTTACAAATACAACATGTAATAATGGTTACACGATAAAGGAAAAAAGAAATTTAAAAACTCATACTAGTGAGAAACCGTTTGCCTGTAAGATTTGTGACATAAATAATGCTTAATTTTGGTTTAACTGTATGCACATTGCATACAATCTGAATGCACACTTAAAGATATTGATAATCAAGAAGTGGAATGTTTCAAGAACGAGGTTCAAATTATAATTACAATCAAAGTATTACTGATTATATTGTTTATATCGCAGTTATGGTATTATGAGTTTTTAAATGTCGTTTTAAATTTGATTTGTGTACACATTTTATAGGCACAAGACTCACAAGCACATGACCTTTCTCCTGTGTGAGTTCTTAAATGATCCTTTAAAGATGATTTTTGAGCACATTTTTATAGTCACAAATTTTACAGGCAAACGGTTTCTCACCAGTATGAGTTTTTAAATTTCTTTTTTCCTTTATCGTGTAACCATTATTACATGTTGTATTTGTAAACTTTGTGCTGTTACAAAAAGGATTGCAAGCTGTTACATCACAAAGCAAAGATATAATGCTCAAATTAATAAATAAAATAATGGGTAAATCTAAGGTTATGTCGAGCAGTTGTCGACTGATTTTTTAGGAAGGAAATAATAATTAAATGCATTTGAACTACCAATGCTTTAATTTTACATTGCTCCTTAAAAATTATTTTCACAAAATTTTCTGAATTCCGGGTCGTTAAACTTTCATGAAGTGACGTTCTAATTGGGTTGTAAAGATATAAAGATAGTGGTGCAGATCTGTGACGACCAAAGTTGGCCTTCCCCTTGTCAGTTAATAAATAAAAAGCGTACTCCTCGCTTGTTTAATTCAACGATTTGTAATTATATAGTCGAGTGCTAAAGTGGTGCGTTTAATATGTTTTGCAATTATTTCTGAGATTACATGGCGAATAGTTTTATATCATAATCAACTTTAAGCCTAATTACTTCACAGCATGTAATGAATTTCATTTCACATTTTTTAAAACTAACGTTTATTGTTTTTTGACGTCCGACCTCTAACCTATTACGTATGGTACTATAATTCACTATTTTTCTCTACTTTCCGCTTCTCGCAATAACAAGTTTTAAATTTAACATAACCTCACTAATAAAAAAAAACAATAAATAAAAATAATCGAAGGTATAAAATGATTTTAGACGGTTTTCTTCACATAAAAAAGTGATTAAAATATTACCTTCTTATAATACTGTAACTATTTATTATATTGTGATTAGAATTTATTAATGTTTAAGAGAGAGTAATAAATTAAAGATCGTGCATATATTGCTAAAGAGTGTAACTGAAAGAAGTTAAAACATAATTCCTGTAGTCCCGCGAAGCTTACCCAGCCGGCATGATTAATGATGCAGGAAGCGATTGGTTTGTCGGACACGCTGTATTCTGATCATCTAATTGTTTTAAGCGACCTTTAATACACGGCGTTGCGGCATTATGTGGTCTAATATTCGATTACACGCTTGTCGTTTTTATTAGTCCTATGTTATTAGTGCGCTTTATCCATTATATCAATTACTGAAGTCGTAATGGTCTTCCGGTAGCTTTTTTCTAAAGGTGTAGAATGGTGAAAATGAGAAAGAAATCCCAATAGTCTCATCTCATCATATTATATCTGAAAGAGCAGCCCCGTCAAACAAATTCATTATATTATGGTCCCTTGCGATTTTCTTTGATTAGATCCTATAGATTGCACTTTCTCAAAAGTACTTGTCGCCCGCCGCACTGCAGTGGAGGAAAGAGAATACTTTCTGGTGTATTGTAGACAAAAATGGAAGATAATCGTAAGCATGAAAACTCAAACTCATTGCACATCAAACGAACTCAAATTATTGTTGCTCATATAATTTCAACCTACGTCGAACTTGATAAAAGGAAAACGTTGTTGAATGTTAGGTGAGGGGTTAAACGTAAAATGCATAAACTGATTATAAGTCTCTTGATACCAATTTTTAATGAATTTTAAGTATACGCGACGCGGCTCTCGACTTTAATACTAAAATAGTTTCACGTCCAATTCTTTGACTCTAACATCCCGCTGTGATTATTGTCATCTAAAGAATAACAAATAATGAACGAACCAGGACGGATAATACAGAATGCAAGAATGTATCTCAATAAAATTGCAAATTTAATTGGTCGAAGAAAATAACAGGTTGATGGTTCTTAAATTTCAATTTTATGGTGCAAGTGTTTAGATTTGCCGATAAAAATACGCTAAATTATTATTGTTATCAAATAACTTGTGACTAAATGCAATAAACGTTAATTGCGTATCGTAGAAGGTAGTAAATTTTATAACAATGACCTCTCGTAAAAGATTCAGAAAAATGTATGTATATAAATTAAATGCTTTATTTGATTACTCTCATAGTCTGCTACAATATTCCAATATAATAATTTTATTCATCTTATGTCGTTCTAAAATCGAAATACTTATTGAAAGACTCGAGCGATAATTGGGTACAAAAGTTTTTTATTTGTCCTGGTGGGAAAACTTACAAGTAGAAAAAGATTATTTTACTTGTTTTTATTGTTTCATAATTCAGTAGGCACTGTTCTATATTTATGCGAAGGCGAAGTATTGATTATAAATTGCAGTAAACAAGGTGCCCATTTCATAATACCCATAAAACCGTGAATACAATGTTAAGAGGTAGGAAGAATTGCAACCGCAGTATGACAAAAGTGTTGATGCAAAATGTATGACATTTATTGTCAGTCATGGAGACAACAAAGATAGTTATTGTGATCTTTTAACGAGTCTTTAAGCACCTCTATTCTTTTTTCAAGTATGGATGAGAGTAGACGTGTACAATGAGTGCATAGAATATAGAAGAAGCGACCTACTACTTGATTTATGAAATTTTTCATCAACCTTTCTAACAAAAAACTGCAATTATTAAAAGAATATTTATAGTTATCGTTCCATTGTTTTAAATAATTAAAGTTTTAATATTTAGTAATTTTTATTATATGTCTCATTTCAAAGCATCTCGGTAAAGGAATTTTTATTAATCTTTTTATTATACATATACGTAAGACGACACGTTGATGTATCGATTTAGAAAAGTATCTGCAAATTTTATTGATGCAATAATTGGTTTACATTAGAAGGCTTTTATACAAGCTTTTATATCCTTCGAATGCTGTGTTTCTCAAACTGTGGGTTTTATGACCCCCGAACATTTAAACATTCAGGAATCTTTAAAATTATTTTTCATGCTGAGAAAAGGTTTGAGAAGCACTGTTCTAACGTGTAATTTTTTTTATATAAACGTTTACTTGTAAAAGGCAATAATTTTCTTCATATAAATAATAGCAAATTAATATAAAATTAAATAACATTGTAATTTTTTTGATAAAGCTAATATTATTGTATAGTAGGTACAAAAAATTGATTGTAACACAGATATTGGTATACGGACCTGTAATTTAGTTTTTCAGATACTTAATAACATATAGAAGAACAGTGACCTATGTATTTATTTCCTTGCATGAAAATAAACAATTTTAATTTCATTGTAAAATGTGGTCCAATTTTATCGTTCATGTATTCACCTTATTATTTACAGTTAAAACAAAAGGTTTTGTAGCCTGGGGCCTCCCAATTTGCGCGCGTATTATACATTCAAAAAATGGAATTACTTAATTACAAGTTTTAAAATTGTATATTTGATAGAATGGAGAAAATATACGGAACTACATCAGAGACAATAAAATGTTTAAATATTTCAATTTCAAATCAACATAATATCCCGAACGTTCATCGCATTTTATGATCCCTTTAAGCAAAATGATGTACGTAGTTGTAAAAACGCACTAACTGACTCAATTAAATTCATTTATTATTCGCATTGAACTGTTTCCTAATTCATTCCTTTGCAGGTGCTAGGGTTGCTATATTTAATAATAGACCCATTACAATTCAAACTCCCCTTGTATTTCATTCACTCCAATAGGGTAAATTAAAATAGAGCGCCGTTTTTTACATTCAATGGTAGTTGAAGACAAATTTAAAGTTGGTTAAAATTATCTTAACGTGCCACATTAATCTGTAGTTAATAAATTAAAGATAAAAATTATCTAACATTATTTATTACGTTTCATAGTAACAATCAAATATGACAGTAAATTAATGGCGTATAGAAACATTTTAAATTGCCCTCTACACGTAGTGCAACTTCTGTGATTTGGACCCTTTTCAGCTTTAAAAGCTTGATTCTATCTCATTTCCGACATAGAAAAGGATATTTAATTTCAGTTCATCAACAAACAATCATGTCACAGGGCGCGAGGAAAAACTCTGCCAATATTCTTTCAATCAGTACAAAACATGTCTCATCCAGGCGAAAAAATGATTGGAGTTATTTGAAAAAAAGGAAAGTATCGTAAACCGGAAATATGCAGGAAAATGACAATTATATCTCGGCATGGCACCAACTCACTTTTTCGTTATAATTACATTTTTAAAAATTCGCTCAGTACACAATTGGTTTTGTAAATAATGCAAACTGATAATATCCTACCTTATGTTTACATGATGCTCCACATTTTATCACTTAAAGAAACATGGGCGCTCCCTAATTTCTATTATATTGAAACCTAATGTAAAATTCCAATCGCGTTATCATTGTAAAATTTTGAATGAAATTTTCAAACATTTGTTCAGTGTAATGATAATAGTTTTATTCGCATTAAGCAATATTTAACTTGATTTGCCATATATTATGTACATAGTCGCGTTGAATAAACATTTTATAAAATATCAGGGTGTGATTTCAGATTTCTTGTTATTGACTAAAATATTTTGTTGCGAGTGCAAGTTCAGTTTCGATCATGGTTTAATTTTGTGTTTTGTGTTGCAGAAGCAATCCACAATGAAAGATTGAAAAGGAAATCGGCAGGTGATATGACAACTAGGTGAGTTATTTTTTTCATAAATATTTATAAGCATAACGACTTAAAGCTTTTAAGAAAATTGTTATTTTTTATGTCAAAATAAAACGATGGCAATTAAATATCTTTTGTTTTCGATTGTGAAAGTATCTCGGTGATGGTGGCAAGTGGTCGATCATTTCTTTTAAAAAGATAAGACTGACATTACGAATGCCTTGCATTTAATTTTAATGTAAATGAGATAACATAAAAAAAAGTAAATAAAATTTGATGCGATAAACGTAGGTTACCTTCTCAATAAACTGGTCCAATAAAAATGCCCCAAGTCATCGACATTAAGCATCCTCGTACTTAAAACAGCTTCCAGTGTGGTCATTTAAAATCTTACCTATATCTTACTACCGATTTTATTTGATGACCTCCTCTAATGTACACGCATAAGAGGTAATGTGGTATCAGTAAATTCTATCAAATATTAATAAGTGCTTAGATTGTCACGGAAGATGGCCACTTAAATAAACCACTTAATTTGCAATTGTATCTTAAGATTCCAAACTTGTAATCTCTACTTTCCAATATTTAATTATTCACTTTTTTGGGAATTACCGTAATTATCGGCAGGTACATTACTATAATGAGTAATTATATTACCCACTTTGATGGAAATATAATCAGCTGCTAATTATGATTTATTGAGACTGCACGACAAGTACCTAATACCTAAATTAAAATATAAACTAATTAATTTTTCAAATTGTTAGATACCCATTTCGGAATGAGGTAAAAAACGAAACAAACATGCACGCTTAAAATGTAACCATAATATAAATGAAGCAATTTGTTCCCTTTCACAAAATTTATTTTTACCGTAGAGAAGAGAGGAAAGAATTTTTAAACAAAAACCGCATAATTAATTACTAATACGGCAATTGTTTCCTACCGGTCGCTTCGCTGGGTGGTCGCGGGGGGTGGGATCGGCAAAAAATATAAGAAAACTGGCTCGATAATTTACCGTAAAAATAAAATAAACTTTAGAAAAATTAATTTTAACCTGGCATTGTATTCGCGTTATCTACGATTAGATTAGTCACTTAGGATTAAGATTATCAATAATAACTTGGTGTTCGATTTCTACAATCGGTATAATCATATTTCATAAGTTAAAGGAAATGCTGTTTTAAATATTAAATAGTAATATGCATTAGGAAAATTATTGGGTAGGAAAATTTTACAGATTCTCTATAGTATAAATTTTATGGAGAAAATTGTAATATACCGTAAGAAATAATAATTTTCAATAATTTCGATTTATAAATGGTTATCGAAACTAAAGTGTATACCTTTTTAAGTTAGTATTAAGGTCGAATGCTTTTCATGTATAATGTATGACACATAAACCAGCGCCGAGAAAGAATTTGACACGGTAATATTCCGGGGTTGGTTGGTTTGATGATCTTATGTAAGTGTAAGATCGGCTACATTATAGAGGGATCAAACAGTAATTCATTTTCCACCGGACTCCAGTCAATTATTTAAAAATTGCCGTCCCTGTGTGCATCATTTCTCGGCGAGCCGCATTCCCGAAGCACTCGTATTTTGTTGCCAAAGAACGCCTGTTCTCTTTCATTCCTGCGAGTTCCGAGTCGGGGTACGAGTCTCGCGGGACCACTTCCGGCTTGTTTTACATCGTTTTGTTCTAACAATCCTAAGCATAACTCTCGCTTCGAATGCCTGTTCTCGTATGTAAAGTTACCGCTACGAACCACTCTACTGTTATTGAAAATTGAAATTCGGATAGTCATTCGACAGACTATAATTCAACGCTAACTGATAAAGATTGCACTGCGAGGCGGCCCAGAACACTCAACAAATTACATAAAGTAAACAAGCAGTTTACTTTTTGCGTTTTCTTCGGTAGTACTTGAAACAAATTACTTTTTGAAAGCTTAGTTGAAACGTGTCAGTCTGTCAGCCGATATGTAATAGATGAGAGCAGGAAATGAGAATGAGCCGACCAAATTGGTGAAGTTCGTAATTAAGGGCTTTGCTCGAGATCACAAGACAATAATGAACTTTAACCTGTATATGTGTGCGAAGCTAATGAGCAAAGTATAACGAAAGTCTTAACGAAGGGACCTCATTATACACGACTCGTATTCGATTGCAGACGAGGACAGATTTAGGGGTCGGCATGTGTCACTCTTGCACATCCAACCATTATTTCAACCGAACACATTCTGGTGTCCCGGTTCGTGTAACGGGAGCAACCAACCGATTATTTAACTATATAACCATCTTCTCAATCCATTTGTCTTGTATCGAGAAATATTCATTAAACAAAACCAGTTTGATAAATAAAAAAAATTGAACGCAAAACTGAGACAATGATATCGTCGTTCGGATGGTAAATTATGCAGATGTATTCTCCAATCTCTTGCAATTGTGCTGTTATTTAAGGCTTACAAGTTTAAGTCTTTGCATTTTTGTACGAATTAAACAAGTTTATATATTAAATTAATTTTCTATTTAAAATAAACCAAATCGATACAAATTAAGTGTTAATAAACTTCGTACCTCATCCGATATGACGATGCTAATCGTCAACGGAAATATAATTAATACATTTTACATGGAAGTAATGATAAGATTAAATTTGATCGAATGATAAAAAAGTGGTTTAATTTAATTAGTAATTTATTATAGCAATTATCGAAGGCGTCGTGCAAACGATTGCGAGCTTCCAACCACAACAAACGCAGTAAAGTTTCGGTAGTTTAGTCAAGTCACGGTGACTTGCATCAACAAGAGTGGACTAATTAGAGACCGGACCCGCACAAACCAATATCAACCTTAGATATGATGAGTTCAAAAAAGGACGAACTGTTCGCCCTTTGATCTTTATATAAAGAGATATAACCATTAGGTTTTCATCATGCTATACGGCTGCTGGTCTGTTTGTGCTATCTGGGATTAAGGAAATATAAGTGGTACGCCAGAAGAGTCGTTCATTATGAATTAATACTAGATAGAGTCTTTCACATCAAACAGCCGATGGTCATTTCTGCAATGGATTTTCAGAAAATATTTATGTTTTTGTTGAATGTACTATACCGTCTCTCGTGATAAGTAATAGAAGTGTAGATATGAAATAAAAATAGCATAACTCGTCCCTGTGAGAGAGGGGGCAGTATTCAATATCAATGCTATTTACGATTCTTTAGATCTTTATACTTTATTGTATCTATAAATAAAGAAATCTAATAAATTATAATTTAAATTAAATCTTCATTCGAAAGGCGTTGAGAGGGGGGGTCGTTTATCTTTTGTACACAAAACTGTAAATCTAAACTAGGATCTCTCTTATATCTTTAATTGTATTCGAAGCATTTTCACATACATCCTGATTGTCCTGAAGATTTTGTTGGCAAGATTTATACCGCATTTGGATTTCGAACTGAAATTTGGGCGTGGATTGCGTGAGTTTTAGATCCTATGCTCTCTACATAGTAGGGTAAGGTAAGGTAATGTCGTGATATTTTAGTAAAACTGTTACTACTGGGCTTGAAATATAATTTTTTCTGTTTTTGAAATCAGGAGGTAATAATATTACAATTAAGCAACCTTTTTGTAAAAAATTAAGTAAATTGAACGAAACACAATTATTTTGTTGTAATTTTTGTTCCGGCAGAAATTTAAGGTAATGTCGTGATAGGACATCTAATGTCGTGATAGGGGTAAGGTAATCCCGTGATAGCAATAAAAAGTTGTAAAATCATAAACAATAATTTATACAATTAAAACCATTTGTAAGAAAGAGAATTTATTTACACTACACTACTTTTTTTTTCATTAAATTAATATGAAATATTGATATAAAAACAAATTAAAAAATAAAAACTAAAAGAAAACGTAAAAAAATTATTGCTTAGGAATATTTTGTTATACGATTTTACAAATATTACACATGTAAACATCTTCGATGTCTTCAAAGTCATTTTGACATGTAGTATGGTATGGAGTTAAACAAAATGAACATTGCACCCAATTAGCACCAGTTTTTTTTTCTGCACATGAACAGAAAATTTTAAATTGCACTTTCCACAGGTACAATTTTCTTCTCAGTTAAAACAGACGGTTTTAATGCTTCTACTCGAAAGGCATCACGATTGAATGGGTAGGCTCCTGCCTTTTGAAAGGCATTCGAATTCTATTTCCGGAGGAAGAGCGTATGGGCGTCCTAATTTTGACAACTTAGCGTGTTCAATATCTTCATTTCTTACAAGAAAGTTTTTCAGCGTCGACCAAGGTAGCCCAGTTTTTTTAGCTACTCGATATAAATTAAAATTATCACTCCAT
Source organism: Rhagonycha lutea (assembly GCA_958510855.1). Lineage (NCBI taxonomy): Eukaryota > Metazoa > Arthropoda > Insecta > Coleoptera > Cantharidae > Rhagonycha > Rhagonycha lutea. Next base: position 9,965,058 of record OY294040.1, on the reverse strand, counting down.
ACTAGTTGTGCTGCTTGCAGAAGACTGTCATGATCGTATTGCCGTTCTGTACCTTTCTGGACTACCCTTTTCTTAGGATTCATATTTTTTCAAAATTAAAACACGAACTAGAAGTAAGAATCAGCAAATTACCATTGCTTACTGGGTGCTATCACCTTCATTTAAATATGGATAGGTAATGTCGTGATAAAAATAAACAGTAATTTAAGCACCGAAATTTTAAAATATGATTTTTCACAGTTCAAAGTAGCTTAATATAACATAAAATTGTACTACTTTAACAAATTAAAGGTAATAAAAATTATTTTTGCAATAATTAATTAAACAGGTGTAATAAATTAGATTAAACCTAAGAATTATGCTACTTTATCTAAGGCATTCAAGCCTAAGGCATTGAAAATTCTAGAAAATTTTCAGAATACGAAAAAATCTACGAAACATAAGCTTTAAAATGCAATCTTAAAAATTAATTTTAGTATAAAATTACCTTAATTACAGCTAAAAGTAACACAAACAAAGATTACATAGAAAAATATTATTCACTAACATGTATCATTTGCTTACTTTCCTTATACTGACCTTTGAAGTTCGAACCTACCCTTAAGAATCTTACATCTAGTTAGGTAATAAAGAATGGTATCTTTAGGACTCCTCGATGTTCAAAATCTGTTGATAGGCAATGAAGCTACGAGTATTTTAAAAACTATCACGACATTGCCTATGTCACGGAATTACCTTACCTTACCCTATACTATGGATAAATTATGATCTCGTCTGTAAAATTAATATCAAATGTCAAGAAAGACATTTCTAATTATAGTTTTACCATTTTTGTTTGCTAAACCAAATCCAACATTCACACGCATTAAAAAAGTGTACTTTTTGGGAAAAATATGTTAATTTATTATTAAAAACTAAATTCTGAAATCAAAAAGTTTAAGCTTGTAATTCAAAAATTAGCAACTTTCTGTAACTTTTTTTTATTTAATTTAAAAAATAAATTACTCTCCTACAAATTTTAAATTTAAAACTGTTTTAGTAAATATATAACATGGCCACGTGCTATTCTTTATCCCTTGTGACCAGTCGCTGCTTTTTACGATATATGTAATTTTTGAACGAAAAAACAACACATGATGCCCGAATATGATCAAAAGCCACAGCAATTCTCTGTTACATGCTTGTCCCTTGAGAACATATACGACATTATTTTCTTTTGCTGGCCGCAGTCTTGTATTTTGATTACCCACCGAAAATGTTTTTTAAAGCTTCACATTATTTTTTATATCCAATTTATTTTCATATTTAATTTTTCAATTAATAATGACGTAATGTAAATATTTGTAGGTGCCTACTGTAGCTAATTTATTTATTACTGTAAAAAATAGTAAAAGAAGGAATTAGCAATTACATGTAAATGCGAAATAATCAAGTTGCTATAATAAAGATTTGCAGTGTACTGAGATATAGATACGGTCGTTGTGTAACTACCGAATAAATATTAGAGATACAATCATCCCGAAAGAACATGCTCCCGATTGAAATAGCTTGTATTTTCAAAGCCACCCGGCCAAAGATCGCATCGCTGTAATGAAACCTTCCTTCATTAACACGGTCCGCTTTTCGCCGTTATCTTCTCAACTTTAATTTGCTATTATTATTCACGTCTAAATAAATGACCGTAGCTACACTCATTATAAGAAGATAGCCAGTCACGACCGTTTGATTTTTTTAAATGTATGCTTAAACAATTGGAAGTTTTAGTCGGTAGTTGGAAAGTTTGAGAATTGAGAAGGCCAAGTGCAATTGCGTGTTAACAAGTGACTCGTTTTAAAATAAATAAAACGAAAAGCTACAGCTTGATATCTTTTAGACAACCAACTAACTGGTTAATAGGAGTTGTAACTTTTAAATTAGCCTTTCAAAAAATTATTCATTAACCTTACAATACCATTTTATTTTTTCATAACTCATATTATTTCTGCAATTATATTTATTAATGATGCAACTATCATTTATATTCACTAAACTGATGGAGCAACATTTTTTGATTTTAAAGGTTAATTATCATTAAAATATTTATTTTATTTTGACAAACCAAATATTTGACAATTTTATAAATTAGTTATTAAAATTAAATTGTACCAAACGATTTAATTCAATTAAGAAAAAAAGAAGTTAAAAAATAATATTGGATTAACTCTGATGGATTTCAAAATATTCATTTTAATTTTATTTTAATTCTGAGTGCACTTAGGACATATCAATCAAAGCATTGACTATTAACAAAGATTCAACCTATATTTAGTATAGTTATTATTATAATACTCCTACAAGACAACGTGCAAAAAATATGGAGATAGATATAAAAATTTGTATTAAAACAATTGAGTAAATTTTATGGCATTTGTTTAGTAAATATTAAATGTGATTCTGAAAGGCAGATTATTTAATTTTCAGCTTCGTGTTCAGAAATACAGCGTAAAATCATTAAAACGTTCGGCTATTCACTTTACCAATGCCATTATTTTGTACTGTAGAAATATAAGTACGAAGTTTAAATTTTTTATTTCGTTTTTTATAAAAACAATTTTTGTAATTTTGAATTTTGTCTGCACTAGAGGTTTAGCTTTAAACAAATATTATGTAATAATAAAATAGTGTAATTACGAAAAATAAAATTTATTTTAAACTTGGAAAATTAAAACTAAACCGTGAACTTAGTAAATTGATGCTTCAATACTTGCAAGTATTATATCATAATTTTAAATTACTCCCTTTGGTATCAACCGCTCATAATCATTAATTCTTTAAAATATTAAATTGGTTATTTTTTATTTTCTTCCAATGCTTTAGTTATTATTTTAATAAAACAAAACCAAAAGTTATTTTAATCTAAATACTGCAATTATACGTAAAGCCGTTTTTCCCATCATATTCTCCATATTATAAACGGTTTTAATACTTTCCACTTTCCACTTCGCTCGTTATATATCCAATATACTTACCCAATTTCTCGTTTCTTAATTCGATCGCTTTTCTGTATTTTCCAATATTTTTTTCAAATGAAACGATGCTGAGACAACGTCCAACTTTTCATCACGGTTTATCATTTTCACCTAAAACTTTTGCAAACTGTTCATAATTGAACTTATTGAGTCTACATTTGCTCCAAGCAACATGCGTCGGTACACTACTGTATTAATGAGGTTAGTAGCAGTCACGAAGTTAAACAAATTCATTTCTTGAAATAAGTTTTATAATATAAAAGTACAATGAATGTTTCGATACACAAATTAAGATTTAGAAGAGAAATCAGAAAGAAATTAAATGTATAGTAAGTTACCCATGTGATTTTATGAAATTTCTATGAACTGTCAAATATAAATTTTTTAAAAAGGGTTAATTATTATTATTAGTGTACGCTTTTATATTGTTAATGGAATATTACGTAATTAAATAAATAAATATTATTACATATAATATAATTTTGATTAATGCTTATGAAGCAATCAATGCAAGTAGTAGGTATGTATATTTTCGATAAAAAAAAGTGCAAGCACAATTCATCATAATGAAATAAAACAGGTTCGGAAAGTCATGTCGATGGCTACATCAGCTTTTTTTAATGACAAATCTTTAAATTAATTAAATTTTCGATTTTCTATTAAAAATAAAAATTTCCTTACAGCAGTAAAATTGATTCTAATCGATGATATAATAAACTTCACAGATATTAATAAATAAAGTTATTACATTCTTATCTAAAATAAATAATGATTCCAGGAATAAGTAAATACATATAAAATCTAAAATATAAGACAAGGCCAAGGACAAAAATAATATAATTTAACCAAATATGTTCCGATATTTTTAAAAATCAGAAATCCATGCATTTGCTATTATAAAGAAGTGAATAATAGCAACTGTAAGTAAATTGTGGATAATAATAATGTTAATTATTAATACACACAGGCTGATTGAAATAAAGTGCATTCCGTAAGTGCAAATCTCTCAACTGACCTATAGGTTTCTTCGCACCCCAGAAAAGCTTTCCACACTTTCCTAATCTACCAAAGATATTTTTTTTCACATACCTATTTGTCAACAATATTCAGTCACTAAAACAGAATATTTCATAATTTCCTATTTTTCAATGTTATTAATTAATTTTAAATATCAATTAATTAATTTTAACAAATTATAATTATTGAATAAGAGTTGCTCAAAAATTTAAATTAATTATAAACTCTTTTTTAAGTTAATTCATTATTTTCTTTCCATATTGTAATATTGCAACCCATTTTCAAATGTCCCACTCTAATTTTCTACCTAATGAAACCAAATTCCCGTTTCTATTAACTTAGTAATTCCTAAACGCAATAAGGCGAAAATTGCGTAGTTTTACTGTCAGATCCTTCCTATCCTACGGTGTGTCCTTTCGTACTTTCCTGTACATAGCCTCGCCTATATTTATCACTTCAGTTCGTAAAAATTTTCTCGTCAGCGATGTATGTACATACACACACAAAATTAGTTGATGGAATCACAATCTAAATTAATTGTCAATAATCAAATCTAATAGTATCCTAAATTATAATATTATTCAATTTATAAAGCATACATTGCATAGAAAATTCGTCAGTGTACGTCGGCTGTTTAGTGAAAACTTCGCAAGTCCAAATTTGGCAAAAATTGTTTTATTTGAAAATATAGTTTAAAACCTTGTATCTGAAAGGATAGCACGTTAAAACTTTTAAAAAATTCTATAGGATAAAATGAAAACCTCGTATATTAACAGTGATATGAAAAACTCGTAAGTCGGTGATTCCAAAGGATTTCCATTCATTTTATGGCTCATTACCGCACTAAATATTATGAATGAAAGAAAAACTCGTATCTCTACATTATTCTATAGAATGCTAGTGAAATTAAAAAGTTTTTTAAGCCTCCTGTAAAATTTTACTTTTATTACTTACGAGGTTTTCACTAAACACCGACCTGCTTCCCTGCTAACCATAACGAATTTTTAGCGCCAAATTTAAATTTAAAAATACTATATCATTACAATCTTTTTTTTTTCATTTTAGAAAAATTGGTAGTTAATTAAAATGAATTTTTGGACTAGAAATTCCCTTGCTCAAATTTTTTCTCCTTATACAATTCTACCCAGTATAGACAAAAACATACAGACCAGCAGTCTGGCGTAAATCAAACACGGATAGACTAAAGAGCGGGAAACCGCGGTTCTAATCTTGATTGCGTCGGATATGTGCTGTGATCTAAAAAGTCCAAAATCGATCTGTCCACTATGGAGGATCGCTAACATCCGAAATCGGATAGGCACCTGAAGAAGAAGACAAAAACAATCACTTTACTAATATAACCATTTTTATTTGGATCTAATGATGACGAAGTAAGCAATGATTAATCATAAAGCAAAATAAGTAAGAAATAGAAAAAAAAAAAAATAAAGAGAAATCCGTATTTATCTTCCATCAACCTCTGCAAATATTTTACATGTTAGGCATGTATATTATACAATAAAAGTTATATTATTGTCTTTTAACAAAGTAAATTGCACATTAGTAACAAAAAAGGCAATATGAACTTCCATATCTGTCTTATTCGTTCCAGATCTCTCTTTTTAAACTTTCTCATCTATTTGTTTTAGTTATACCTCAATTTGTAAACAAAAGTAGTAATTTCTTTAATACGACCTGCACAAATTTTTTCAGATATTTGAAAGGGTTCCCAGCAATTTTACGAATTGGAATAATTTACAATTATTTTTAACCCAACACTTGAAAATTGCAACCACAAAATACAATGCTTATTTTAATTCTTAACATTACATGAGTCAAAGGATGGTTTTTGTTTTCAAGAAACCAAAATAGTTAAGTATAGTTAATTGCACCTGCCAGTTTCATCAACACGCAGCATAATTTTATAAGACAACAACGTTAAAAGTAACTAATCTTTTTAAATAATAAAACAGTTTGACCACTCTCGATTATATTTAGATGTAACAAATAAACAGATACTTTGCAAGAATAACAATGTTTATTTCAAGTTATGTTGTCCTAATCTAAAAGTGTTAATCAAAAATGCATCAAACAAAAAGGAAAAGAAAATGCTAGTGATTGTAAACTCCCCTAATCGTTAATGTGATTAATGCAGATGCACCCAGGAAAAATTACAAATCAAAAAATCTCTTCGATGCATAAAAGCATAAGCAATTATGCTGATTCATTCACGTTACATGCATAAATTTGAATAGTAAGTGGAGAAGTGGAGGTACTCTCATTAAATTATCACTTATAGTTTTCTTGAAATTTTTTTATTGTTATAAGTGAAATAGCACTTTATTATAGAATGTACAAGTGCCTATATACCTACTACAGACAAGTAGGCATATTCAACCATATCTCATCATTGAGCTTATAACTTAATCGATGTTTTCTAACCTTAAAATTGACAGGCTCTTATAATAATTTCAATCCTAATTATCATTATTTTCTTTTGGATCTTATATTTTTTACTTGGCTGTTTCTTGAACTACTTGAACTTGACTCTGTGTAATTGCCATAACCGGAACCCACTGTAGATAGATGGATTACCTAACCTATTATTATTTTTTGTGATGCTAACTTCACAACATGCAAAAGTGTAAAAAGGTAATTGTTGAGTAACATATTCGATTTATCATTTATTGTATGTCACTAGCAACTTTCTTAATTATTATATTTTTTTTATTGTGCAAAAAAATATATAAATACACTGTAAGCAACCAAATTGTACAACACGAGTAGAGATTTAATTTTGTTATTAAATTGAATTACCAGACAAGATAATTATAAGTTAACCGTTGTTGAATAATATATACGAAAATGTTTAATTTGGAAAGTTAAACTAAAAATTTTGTAATGCAAAAAATATCTAAGAGTGCTGTTGTATATATAAGGTAATCGATTAAGTTCAATTTTATTTCTGAATCAATTTATTTTACTTTTTTTTCAAGGTAAACATGAAACAATTATAATTATTATAATATTGGTATTTATGTTTACGAATTGTTTAAACAATAAGAACAATGCAAGTTCCTTGACATTTAATTGTGAGTTCTATTGTTCTTCTCTGGCAAACATTAATTTATTATTATTGCAAGTTGATGATGACCAATAAATTGCAAAAAAATACGTTTTCACTTTTCTATTGGCACGAGACGTTTTAAAAATAAATTAGCCATAGACGTAACATCACATTTATTAGTTCGGTCCCCTTGAAGAACGCAACCCTTTCTTAAATGTAACCAAAACCCTTATTTACTTAAAGTGTGTGCAACATGTGCTCACATATTTAGAAATACCCTATCAAAACCGCAATAAATCTGCAGCTTAATAGTGAACCCCTTTTCCGGTTTACTAAAACAAAATTTTTTACCAAGCTATATTTGTCTGTAATTAATTGTGAAACAAAACCGCAAATTAAGTTCCAAATTTTTTAACGGTCTAAAAATAATTTTATTTATGAACTTGACTAATTTTGATATCAATAAGTGTGTACAATTATACACCTATGTATATTACGGAGGAAAGCATATTATTCTAATGGATTAAAGTGGTAGAATTTATGAATATGCCGGACTTACAGGATGGTCTCATATATTATATTAATAATAGTGACAGTTGTCATAACATAAACTGCGGGTGGTAGCTTACACTGTGTTGTCATTTGTCAATTGTTAAAAGCCTTGCTTTTACTTTGATCACTTAATTCTCAAATATTAAAAGTGTAAAGTGTTTTCACATTCAAGGATAAAGTATTTCTTTGCATATTTAAGTTTAAACGATATTTATTATCTTCGTCCTTAATTAAGTACGTTCGATCTGTTGTTCTCATTTGAACTTTATTTTTATTACAAAAATATTTTTATTTCCAGTAAATCTTGATTTATAGCTTACTAATCTGACGTTGTATTCCTTAATTCGTAAGCGTAGTATATTGTTGCCTTCTTATACATTATAAAAGAGGCCATTAATTAGCTTCTTTGATACAATTGTTTAATTTAGATTTTACTTTGATAAGTAAATTAAGACCTTCAGTATAAATAAATTTATGACTTAATTTACTTATATGACAAAAACTTTTGATAAAAGCTTGAGTGACGAGTTGGTACAAAGGTATCCTTTATGCATGACATTATAACGTCTATATCCCTGTCCCTTTTGTATGGATCCTTTTGTGAAGCCCGACCCGAGAAAGTCCAGTCTTGCATAGCAATGAGTTTGGTACGACAGAAGATTTTAATGTTTTTATAATCACCATCGTCCTCTTGTTAATGTAACACTTTTACTTCAGTCAAATCAAAAGGGTTCATAAAAGACTTATTTCTTTTTCATGTAAAGTACTAAAAACTTCATTATCACCTTGTGGTGGTGGGATAACAAGTTAATCTGAATATTTTCGTTTTTAATAAAGATTTGCATTTTATTTAAAAGCGGTTCTGTATTTTCATTTGCATGTACTTACATAGTATCTTATTTATTGCATAAATGCTACCTCACAATTTATTATAATTATTATCGAATTTGCATATTTTAATTTTATGTATGGACTTAATTAATTCAAATGTGTCAATAAAATTTGTCATGGCGAATAGATATTCAAAAAAATTTTAGCAATCAATGGTACTCCTAAAGTAACTGTAAGTTTAATTATTAATATGGAAATTTCTTAAAATTATTTCTATTAATTTAATATTGAAAAAAGTTAATGTTTAAAATCTATTGCAAAAATATTGTTAATTTAAAAAAAAAATTAAAATATTTCCAATATTATTTTACTATTATACCCGATTATTTCACTACCACATTCCAAGGATTAATTAATTTGCATAAATTTTAAAATGTTATCAAAATTAATAGCATTATAATAAACATGGAGTTTTACTATTACGCAGCTAAGGATTAAAGTCATCCTAATTCTAACAAATTAATAACCTAAAATGTTATAAGTTGTTTATCGCTATCCAAATACAAGTTTATTGTTTTGTTTTTAATTGTATTAGTTTATAGTCTCAGTATTTTTCATTCAAGCAAAATAATTTCTAAAATTGTTTTTTAAATTATTATTTATTTTACCTATTACCTAATATTTTTTCTTCGTGCCGATAAAGGCAATGCAAGTCCGTTTTATAATAGGACTGAACTTCTGATACTAAATATTATCTCTATTTAATTATTTTTGACTTCCGACGGAAGGTGTGCATACGTTAGCCTATAATATTTAAATATTCTCGGTATGGAATGGAGCGTAGATGAAATGTAGTGAGAATCAACCTTTGTTCTAAAGAAATAACAAAGTTCGAAAATAACCTAAGCTCTACCTGTCCAAAGCAACCCCTGTCCATTTCCACCACATAAATTTTCAAAAAAATAGCAAAATTCAACAAATTATTTCATCTCTAATCATTGGCGGATATCGTCGCATGAGGCGCGCGCCTGGGGCGCCTCAAAATTCAACTTTTTTTGAACCTTCGGTATAGTCCATACCAGAGTAAAAACATGCTCGTAAAATACATACTGTAGGGGTAGTGAAAATATTTAAAGGGGGGTCACAAAATTGAATTGCGCTTGGGGCCTCTCAAGTGGTAAATCCGCCACTTGTCTCTAATATTCCAAATCTATTGGTATGAATTGCATATGGACCCCGCAGATTTATTCTAAAATAATAACCAAAGTTCACGTAATTACGCTCTAGATGTACCAAACCTATCGGTATGAATTGCATATTGATCACAAATTTAATTAAAAAAATTATTTCCGCGTAAATCGCGGCATCCAATTTATTGTCCTGGTTTCCAAATACCGCCGCGGCGTCCGTCATCCAAATGCCGGTGCCCAAACAATGGCGTAAAAATGTCCTAAAAACCCGATTTGAATGTTGGTAGTTGGAATATGGGGGATGCATTGAGTTCCAAATAAAACAGTTTTGCAGTGAATTAGAAAATTCAAAGAAAATAACAATACTTAGGACTAGGAGAAATAAAACTCCGATGTTTTGGTCAAAACTTGTGCATGTGCAATGAAACCTTTACCTAGATAATCACACACACGACCTGATTTCCAAGGAAAATTCGTGATAAAAGGACCTGGACGATGACGAATTTCTTGACTACTCAATTTAAGACGATCGATCCGAATGTCGTCTATGGAATTATTTAGGTGTACTAAATTAAATTTTAAGTAATTTTAAGCAAAAATTTTGCCTTATTTTAAGAAATTTTTTAGAAAATAAATAGTAGATAGTAATTAAAAATAATAAACATAAATTTAAAAACTAAAGAAGAGAAGAGCTTTAGCTTTAACCGTTGAACTTGACTGTTAAGAAAGGTAATATTGCTAAATCTTAGAATTTATCAGCACATCCTCACATTTACTATCAAATACTGAGGCAAATCCGTAAAATCATTTGAATATTTTTATTAATTTCTACTCCCCCCCCCCTGAAAGAGACATCTATTGTACAGCTCTCTCTTTTTTAGTTGCTTATTGGAGATTTCATCTGAAGAGGAGATAAAAAGCTTTGTCGAAGGATTCAAAATTCAGCTATATTAACTAGAAATACGAAATCAAAACAAAATCCTGTTTATAACCAAATGAAATCATGGATATGCCTACAATATTGATTGACGATGGTATTTTCCGGAATGTAAAGTTCCGTCAAATACGTTTCAATATTTCTGTGGTGTTCTCGTTAATCTATTCATGCGCTTCATAGTAGTTTAATGTTATTAATAGTCTATGATACTAACGAGCTTAAAAGTTATAAATGTCGATATTTATTAAAATCAAAATTAAAAAATTGGTGCCAACATCAAATGTGCAATTTTTTCAAATAATGTAAAGAAAATATTACATTTTTGAAGTTTCAATGTAATTTTTTTTTATTACTTTTGGCTTTGCCGTTTTGTCAATTAGTTTTTATGTAAATATCGAACCAATTTTTAAATCCACAGCATGTCGATGTTCACTGGAAGGCCAAGCCAAGAAATTCTGTAAAGTCTCCGATTCAAATCCAGACTTTCCTCTCTGTAGCTTATCCAGGTATTACATCAAGCCACAATTATTGTGGTTCTACAAGACAAATTAACTCTGCAAAAGTGAAAATTATGAAAATATAAAAAATAAATTATTACTTTAATCTAAGAACAAAACATTCGAGGTTGTGTTTATATTTTGAAAAACTCTTTTGAATATTAAAAATCTATAAAAGTAAAAATTTGGAAATTTACTATTACGTAGGCTTTACCATTCCTGTCGGAATATTGCTACTTCTATTAAAGTTTTTACAATCCATTTCTTGAGGCGGATTAATCCTCATTTGCTACTCTTTTTACTACAACTTTTCACCACCGCGTGTGGATGTGCACTGGAAGGCCGGGCTAAGAAATTCTGCGAAGTCCGCGACTTGAACCCAGAATTTCCGCTCCGTAACTCAACCAGCGATCACATCACTCCACACCGTGGTGTTTGAAATTAAAGATCCTTAATTAACTATTTGCAACAAAATTAATGATTAAGCTAATTTTTTTTTATCTCTCCAGTTTTTATGAAAATATTTTATGCTGGCATATTTAGTGAAATTACGAAGTAGACATTTGATATTATACGAGAGTATTAGAAATAATTCTTACCTTCTAGTTTTTTTATTTTTCTAATAAATTCTACTAGTTGATAAATTTTTACTCACTTTTTGTATTTAAAATTATTGTTATAAACCAAAACTTTAATTACAAATATAATATAATTCGATTAAACAAAGAAAATTTAATAAAGAATCCATAAATACTGTATACAATATAATACAGTTCTCTATTTAAAATAAAAAGTTTAAATGCTTTACAGATGACTGACCACTCGGTATTGCTGTAAATAATTTTAGATTGTGAAGATATTCTAAAAATTCTGATTCTATTACTTATTTTTTTTACAAATTACATTTTTAAAATTCTTGTTGGTGATGAACGGTTTTTGAGTTTTTTCCCAAACTTTTTAAATTTAGACAAACTCACGCAATATATTATTACATCTTATAAAGGATCATTAAGCTCTTAATCATAAAAGCTTTATCATATCATAAAGAAATAACATTGAAAGAGTTTGAGTAAAAATTTTCTTTTAAAAAGGTAAACTAATTACCATAATATTTGTTATGATTAATCTTATGGATTCATGTTTATATCTATGATTTGACTAAAATTTTATAACTACCCATATTTACTTCTAAATCAAAATTAAAGTGAAAATTTAATACTATCAGTTTCAGAAATTTCAACGACGTACATACACGTTTCGATCTTATTATATCGTACACAGTGCAGTGGTATTTACAAGGAATTGGGAAAACCCCTAATTATATGTATCTTTTCTTTGATATAATAAGAAATGATGGTTCTTTATATGATGTAACTGGAAGAATGTATTCTCTAATTTCCATCTAATGTAGATACTATTATAATTTGCTCCTTATTGAACTCAAGCAGACCACATTTTCTTTTTCTGTTAATCCAAATAAGCGAATAAATGGAAGAGTTGTAGAATAACTGGTGCGCGTTTGCAAATTAATATTTTGGAAGGGCAGCTTCACAATTTTGAACACTTCGAAATAATTTTTTAAAGTAATTCTGATGAAGAAAATTAAGAAAAAATTGTTGAAAGATGATAAAAAATTATTGAAAGCTGGAAAGGAGAATATTCCTTTCATGTGTAGATGTAAGCAATTGGTGAGTTAGCAAAACGAATAATGAAGACGGGCGAATCGAAAGACATCATAAAATAAACTCTAAATCCATTATGACCACAGAATTCACGTACGATATTAAAGCATACCTAACAACTAACGTTGTTTATTAAATGCGTTATAATTTTATGAGTTATGTTTCCCGCATTTTGAATGCATAAATATTTTTACCGCGGCTTTGGAAGTTGTTGTCATATGTTGCCAATATACCATGTCAGATTCATATTTAGTATTTATGACGTGTGTATCCACTTAGTGAAGAAGAAAACAGCTGCTATAATAGTGAGCTTTTAAAATTGAAAACGCAATTGTTAAAATGAAGATTCAAGAACTCATTAAATAAATATATGCATTTCCGGTCGCTTACCTAAATGCGTTACTCGTTAAACTCGTTGCTAGTTAACTTTTGCAAGTTTCACTTTAAATTTTGTTTTTAAATGGAGCCTATCGTTTTAGTAGCATTACCGATTTGCATTAACCAATTAAATGTGTTGAAATATGTAAAAGACGACGGGATTAATCTTCCAGTAAATTTTTAACGAGAAAAAATAGAAACTGAAAAATAAAATATGTTCCTACAACTTTTGCTTCCTACAGTTAACGATTATCTTAGAGGCGATTCTTGCGTAGATTTTATTTCTACTAAAAATAACTGAATCTTGAAAATTTTATGTACCTACGTATTTATTTTCAAATTTAAAAACTTTTAAGATGATTTATGACAAAAAGTGTTGTTTTATTCATAAATAATATTTTAAAGTGCCCTCTAAAAAAGAATTTAATCAAAATTAACTAGATGTAATTAATTATTACCATTATAAATCAATAAGTGTACTCTAAGATCTTTAAAATAAAGTAATTATGTTTTATTTAAAAAGTTGCGTGACTAACTAGTCCTGACTTATTATACAATTATAAATTTAAAAAATCATTTCAAATTACAACTAAACATTTGTTTACTTTTAAACCATGGTAATATAAATTTTAAGTAATTAAAGTTAATTAAAAGGCTATTAAAGCAACATGAAATGGTTTGTAATTTGAGAAATACTAAAAAGCTCAAAGCTATTTCTTATACAATAAATTTTAAATAAAAATTCAACTAAAATTTACAAATTATATCATTATAAAGATGTTAATCCTGCTCAAGTGTAGACCATAATTGTGATGTTTGTATTTTATTTAAAAAAATAAGTACCTGTATTGTTTAAACATTAAAACAAAATTACTTTAACGAGATACGATTGCTTAATAAAACAACCCAACTTTTTATTACGGAAATAATAAAAAAATTTGTTTAGTAAAATTATTTTAACAATATTAAGAAGTCTAACTTTGCCTATGCGTGTTGGAAAGCTTTACAGCCTGAGCCTTACGACTCTCTGAATGAAAAGCTCATTCCTGCGTTGCACTTCTTTTCACCATTAGATAGGTGAAAAGTTAAAAACGGTAAGTATTTAACTCGGTTATAATAAATTAAAAAAAATTATTTTAAACATCATAAATTTACGTCAAATATACGTAAACTGAAGCTTTTAAGTTCTTGAACCTAATAAAAGAAATACTAAAAATAGGAAAGTTCTTTTTTGTGTTATTAAACTGTAAAAGCTACTTTTACCTATAAACTAAGAGTTAACGTATAACTTTTAGTGTAACTAAGCTCTTTTTACTAACATGTCGTAATTTAGCTCTTCTGTGAAATATATAACAAATGAGGCTGTAAAGGTAAACCTATACGTTTAACGTAGGAAAACTGTAATGCATTGCTACCAACTTTCTGTCTCATGAGATTTAACTACTTACAAAGGATTAAACTAAATACATCCCATACAAGTGGTCTAAGATATCTGTGCTCGTAAACAGTCTTGAGGAGGTGTTCGCAAAAGGTCCGCAAACTGCTAAAGTATAGATTGGCTAACTTTGTAATGTCTTATCTTATTCAGACAGATCATAAAACTCTCTGCTAATGGATGATATTTTTCACCATATTCTTGCTCATTGGGGACACAAAATTCAAGAGTTGTAAAGTTTTCACTGTGGTCAAATAAATATTAACCGTAAATGTTACGTTATGCGAAAAATAGGTTCTTATAAAATAAGAAAATATTAATAAAGTCGTAATATTAAACTTTTACACGAACGACATAGCCATAAAAGTGCTATTACAACCAAAGCTAATAAACTGGATAATACAGCAAAGCAGCATGAATCCATCATAACGAGACGCCAGCTAATTTTCTTTTATCTACGAGTACATAACTGGAATGACGCCTTTCTAAAGTTTCCTATTAATCCAAAATCAACGACGGTGGTGCTCTTTCGATGCTCACCAAGTCGACTAAGATTAAACGCAAATGAAAGACGGACGGACACAAAACTCAAAGGAGGAAATTATTAATTTTTACAGTAGCGTAACAAAAAAAAACGAATATTTGTTTTTGTACAATAGAAAATGATCATTAAACGCATTTAAACTAATGTAATCCGAAAAGATTTTCTTTGGTTATTAATGGAAATTCTATAATAATTTAATGAAATCTCAGAAATGTCTAATTCAATTTGTGAATAGTTTAATTTATAAATAAGTAATCTTGAATAAGCAATGGTAAAGTAATTTTGTGCCTACGCCACTGAATTTATGTTACGTTATGACAACTTCAATATCCAAGGTGTTGAATGAACACAAGAACAGCTTAGGGTTATTTCAAACCATAGTAATTGTACGCTATCAATAGCTATTGAAGAGGGCTAAACATAAGCTGACGAAGTCGTAATCCTTCAGACTATACTATAGTCCTTTGTGCGCCCTGTATAAACGGTATTAGGCCACCTATAGCAATATTACATTTCTCAAGCTGAAATGTACACATAATAAATACTAAATATAACAAAATTGCAAATAAGTTTTCATTAGAAGCTACAAGAGTTTTACTAAATTTCATTCTTATAGTTTTCCAATAACCAATTTCATCACCCAAGTTTCTCGAATAAGCGTTGAAAAATAATATCGAAATCCGTCAGAATTTTAGACTTTTCATTATAATATCAAATTTATGGATCATGAGGTACGCTAATTTAGCATCTATTTTGTTCACAACAGAAGCTTTATGCGACATGCAATGTATTTTCAGTTCTCGAGCTTTTATTCCTTTATCTTGCTTTTCAGCGTATTCACAAACTTTTGCATTTGTTCTGTTGAAGCATTAATGAACTATGCTATTCGCTATCAATGCATAAAACAGAAAATTGTGTCCTCGTCACTTTTTGTCTTCAAACCGTGTTTTCAATACTTGGTTAGCACTATGCACAGCGAGCTTTTTGATGTTAACTTAAACTTTATTTTCAATTAAATCTACGGAAAATTGTGATAAAAAGCTTTGTTAACTTTTTAATTTTGAATTTATTCGGCACAACAAAATTCTAATTTAAAAATGGTTTATCGCCATATGTTACGTCGAATTTTTAGCTCGACAAAACCGAACCTTGTAAATTGTTTCACTTGTGCTCGCTAAATTGAATTTAGTGACAAGAAATACAATTTTTCCTAATGAAATGTGAATTACAAGCATGTCATTTGTAACAAACGATCAAAATAATTCGAAATTATTTTTTAATTCTCCATAATAACTTTTATATTTTGATTTTATTCTTTCTTCATTTTTATAAATTATAACTTTAATATTTGAACAAATAACGTCATTGCAAAGACCGATCACCGATTCCATTGAAATGCAACCCATACATTGTTATCATTGTTCGGTTTTACCGAACCCGTGTAATCCATCATAGTAATAATACGTAATTCTTTGCGAAGCGAATCTACGATAATGGGTGGATTAGTTCGCTAGATTTATGCATAGGGTGAAAATAATTTGGGAAACTCGAGAGAAAAAATTAGTTACTGCACCAACACTTTATTACTTTTAATAACTACAATAGAAGAAACAAAAATGCAATTTGTCAATTGAGATAGTAATGCTATTCCCTTATAGCCTCTTGGCACAACTATCAAACGGAATAATTCAGTAGTTCACCACATTGTTCCCGTGGCACACACCGATCCCGAGAGACTTTTCGACCTAACCCACATGACAGCTTTCATTATGACTCGTTCTGTATTTGTTACGACGATTTGAATAGATTTCGAGCCTTTGAATTATTTAATGTTATGTAAAAGAAAAACTGTGATATATCAGAGTTGCGTTTCGAGAATCAAAATGAACGAGAAGAAAGTGAGACAGTTTTAGATATCGCTGTCTGTCAAAGTGATTTATGCGAAACCCATACGGCACCGATTCCGAGCTCGTTTATATCCTTAAATATAAAAGCTATATCCTTTTACTACATATTCTGTAGTTTATTTTGCGGTAAAAGCAAAACTCGCAATAAACTAGCAAACAGACAAAGTTACAATAATATGCAAATTATATTATGCAAAAGTCCAGTGTGTACATCCAAGATATAAAAGGGTTAAAAGTTCACATATATCCAGGAGACGTACTGCATATTAAAGATAAAAGGAATCCTTATAGAATTCCACCTTTCGAACTTGAAATTTTATTTAACAAAAGTTTTTCCTACTTCGTTTTTCTAAATTAGTGGTTTTATTTATTTACATTACATAATTAAATTTACAGTTTTGCTAAACTAATAGCAATTATTTTAATTATGGTGTTAACTGCACTAATTAGCATACACCGTAACTTTAAATTAGTTATTCGTGCATTTTATCGCGTCTTATTAAGTAAGCTCTAATTTTATTGTTGCCAATTAATTCTTTAAAAATTCTTCAAAAAAAAGATGTAAGTGATTATATTAATTTGAATCTAATTAAATTAATAACTCACTATTTACATTACATGTTGATATATTGAAAAAAGTGTACAATCTGATCCGATCAGCCATATAAAAATTCGAATGTATTTCTCATCTCAAAAAGTTTTAGCATTCTTGAATGCGGAAGTAACGGCAGTGTGTCGATGGTAAATTTATTGAAATCGACACACAATATATACAAGTAGGTAGATAACAGGTTCATTCGCTACTTCGAAAATATTGTCCAAAAAAGAATTCTATTGTTAAGTGCATCCTTCGCACTCCATGTCACCAGGTAATGGTATCCTAAACAATTAGATAAAATTACTAACCAAACTTGAATTCACAATGAAAAATCAATGATCACATGCCTACTTATCTACATTGAATTGGAAATCCAGCAATTGTTGGCTCCTGAACTTGACTTTTTAGTAACATTTTGAATAATGCAAGCAAATTGTACTTCAAATGCCGACTACGTAGAAAATTATCTAATTTTATAAAGAAACTCACTTCATTCTCACTGAAGCATCTACAAATTATAAGATCAAAAAAGTTTAATTTTTTAGGTTTCCATGTTTGATTTTTATGAATAACTTTAAAGTAGTACGAGTTTTTGGAAAAAGTTAAAAGTAAAGGATGTTTCGTCTTGTGTCGCATTCCGTTATAAATAAAATGACATTTATCTGCTCTGTTCCATCCATCTATTCTACGTTTGTAAACAAAGTAAGCAGATGGATGAGCAGTGAGCACCCCTCTCATATACCATGAGCAAGTGCGGTGTGTAGTTTATATTTCAAGTGTGTTTAGCTTGGGCTTTACAGGTTCATGCATTAGGTAAACATATAAAATAACAAATAATGATTGATTGTAAACCAAAAGTTGAAAGATATTAAGAAATATTAAAAAAAAAATACTAAGATGGAATTTAAAGCTTTTATATATAAAATAAATTTTGTAAAGTTGTAAGTATAGT
This sequence comes from Rhagonycha lutea, assembly GCA_958510855.1. NCBI lineage: Eukaryota > Metazoa > Arthropoda > Insecta > Coleoptera > Cantharidae > Rhagonycha > Rhagonycha lutea. The sequence continues at coordinate 9,946,463 of OY294040.1, read as the reverse complement.
TCATTACAATGAATTATTCAAACAATTACATTATAAAAGACAAATTATACAGTAAGAGGTGAATTATACAGTGTTCGTGTCACGAGCGTGCTTTACCAGTTTTACTTAAAATTATTCACATGCCTTAATGCATAGGAAATTACATAAATGCCTTTATTTTTTGTTTACTCCGATTTTATGAGAAAATGTAATCATTCTAGAGAATGTAGATACAAACTATTGATTAAATTTATGATAAACAGGAAATGAAGTTTTAAGATTTTCCTCATCTTAATATCCTGACTCGGTGTCTTTTATGTTTTTATTTTATTATAAATTTGTATGTAAAGAATTCCCAAATACTATATCATGAACGATTGGTTATATCCAAAAATGTCTGCATTAGAAATTATTCCTTATGAATTTATCGCAGATACTAAATGTTCAGCTCAATTAACCAAAAACTACTCGCGCCCTTGCCAAATAACAAAACTTAAATCGAAATTAGAGATACAAAATAAACCTTCTACATAAAAATTTTGTTTTATCTAAAAAATTACATTCCCGTAATGCATTTCTTTACCATACACTTGAACCTAACCTTAGCGATAAATTAGAATAATTAATTATTTCATTTTAAAATATATCGAGTTAAAAATAATAAATTACATATTTTTATAATTTTGTTAAGCTTCTTTTATTTTAAAATAATATAATTAATTATTATCACAAGTTAATAAATTAAAATTTTAAATAAATTAGAATATTATACTCCAATTACTAAGTTTTGATTAATTACAGTATCAAGTGATTTATCAATTACCATACTACCGGCATAGCCTACCCATGTATTCTTTACACCACAGTACCGGTTTAAACCGTGGAGAAAATGTTCGAGAGGCATTTACATGCCCAAATTTTATGATTTTGATTCTGCCTAACTGCGATTAATCGAAGAGAATTGTTTCGCCACTTCTAATAAGCTCCTGCGATTAGAGTCAGCAAAAAAAGTCACAAAATAAATTTTTATACAATCCTATTTTTTGTAGACCGAAAATATATTTATAAAAATTTTCTATACCCATTATTTGGTTTTTGGACAGGAGGGAAAGTTTTAAGAAATAAAACGTAAACATAAATAAAATTCAGTCAAGAGAGGAAATGATTATAAAATCGTAAATCATAAATATAATAATATAATATCCTGAAACGATAAAATAAAACTTAATGAAATTGGCAATTTGAATGAATAATAGTTATTTACATAATAAAAAAATATTATAGGTGCAAAAGTAAAATATTAAAATTACTTTTCATCAGGTATTATCGAAATCGGAGTGAAATGTTCTGATAAAAATAAAATTAGTTTTCAGTTTCTTAAGAAAATAGAAAATAGGAACATATTCGTATTTATACACTTTCAGATCTGAAATACGATATTTATTTTTACCTAACGCTCCTGGTTTAAGTTATAAAATTACTAAATTTATTCGAAATTAAAGAGGAAATGATAAACAGGTGCAAATTAATGATTGGAAATTCTGTATCATAAACTATGGTCGCATCTAAATCTGCCACACACTGTACATAATATATGTAAGTATACATAAATAAGTGACTTAAATTTATTGATTGTTATATTAAAAAATATTAATAAATATAAACAATAATTATACATTAATAATGTAATATAATTATTGCCTGTTTCTTTTAAATCGTAAATTTTGTAGATTTACAACAAAATATTTAACTTGACCTTTTTTAATAGGAAATGTGATAATGCAACAATTTGATGATTATTTTCCAAAAAAGTGGATGTGTTCTTAATTCGTAATAACAGAGATTGCTTTATTATAATGCTTTTATGTTTTAATATTGTTTTGAAATACATTTTTAATAAATACACATTATTTAAAATTATATCTTTGATTAAAATAACAGTTTATTCTTTTTTTAATACTTTTTCTTTTTTTGCTTCCTCCAATTTTATAAGCCAGCAGTCTGGCGTAAATCAAACACGGATAGACTAAAGAGCGGGAAACCGCGGTTCTAATCCTGATTGCGTCGGATATGTACTGTGATCTAAAAAGTCCAAAATCGATCTGTGGACTATGGGGAAGGCAACGGGAAACCACCCCATTAACATTTCCCTAGTAAAGTCTTCTTGGCTTAGCCAGGAGGATCGCTAACATCCGAAATCGGATAGGCACCTGAAGAAGAGAATTTTATAAGCATCGTTTAAAAATTTTACGTATTTAGCATGTTGTAAATAATTTTTGAATATTAATTTATAGTTGACATTTAATATGATCAACAATAAAAATTCCTGCTCGGAAAGTTTTTTAATTACGTATGAACAAAAATAAAAATGGTCATTTAAATTTTTCTAACAAAAAATTCTTTTATGCTCCTAGTAGTATTAACACTAATTAGATTAGTAATTTTTTCTGCTTCTGAAAAAATAATACACAAAAGCTCTTACGAGGAAATACTCGACAGGGAGCGCAACGCAGCGCGAGTTTCTCATTGTATTTCTCTGATTAGGAAGACTCTTGACTCTTAGAGGCGGGTATTATTACATTTTGAGTGGCCAGCATGCTCTGAAGGGCCACTTCTCTCTTGGGCCGAGTTTTAAGTAACTACGTTCAACAGAAATAATAACTCCCTATTGTTAACAGGAAGTGGCTAGCGCCAATCGAATCAGGAATACGGAAGCGGAATGGGCGCCTGTGATCTGCTCACGACTGGCGTCAGGAGCAGTCAGGACAAACATTAACATCGATTATCGGTTAATGATCAATATCAAGAAAAAAGTGCTAATTACACATGCAGTTACTTGTAGAAAGTGCACTTGTCGGCCGATTTAATAACCAAAATTATACCAATTTCAATTAAATTTATCTCGCTGCTAATAAGTCCAGTTTATAATTTATCTTGCTTAGGCTTAATCTCGTACAAGTTATTTGTGTGTTATAAAAATATCACAATAACCATAGTCCGAAGAAAATAAAATAACCGAATGACAGTAGACAGATGTGAATTCTTTTGTTTATAATTAAAAGTTGCACATCTTGTTTCACTGAGCTTTCATACGGCTAAGTCGAGAGCAGTTCTGAATATGTCAGTTATAATGGGCGAGGGAGGCTCATATCACTTGAATTTAAAAATAATCTTAAAGGAGTTCATTGTTCCACTGACTTTCACATTGTCGATTACTTACTTCGTAAAATAAAAAAGTTACTAAAAGCTTTAAACTTTTCTATTTCTGCTCAAATTTTGACGATGTTATAATGAGTCCCTGTCAACTGTTGTATCAGCTTCCAAATATGATATTCCTATTGGCTAAATCCTATGGGCAACTATTTGAATAACAATTTTGCAATATAAAAAATGTGCAATCGATCTTAAAGTAAATCTTTTCTTTTTGTTTTAGGTAAGTGTGGAGTTTAAAAAAGGATTCGTTAAGCAAGGTCGCGGAAGGACACAAGCGTAGGTAGAATTATTTAAAATTTTATTTATGGCAAATCTTTATCAATCATGTTAATGTGTCAATGACAAATTGTTACAAACTTTTTATGTGTCTCGGATCAACAGATTTGTTCTGTACGAAAACTAAGCAATAGTATGCAGTTGATAGTATACCCAATCGCAAAATTGTGGCAGGGGAAATTTTAAACATGAATTAATTTAAAATTGAAATCGGGTCATTCAATTTAGAAATTTAATTGAATGGTAGGTATCTATTTTTCGATATAATGTATTGATCTCATTTAGAAAACATTGACACAAAGTATACCAAGATCAAATTATGACATCATTACATTAAGTGACGGGGGACCAAATTGACGATTTATATTTAAGTAATTGTTATCGAACGGTCGTTATTTTACACAGGTATTAATGAGTGGCATTTATGGCAGTGTTTATATGAAACCGGTTAAGTCAGGTGTTTGAACCCTGATTTAACTGGTTGTTGACTTGGATTTGTATTTTTGTTCACGTTTCTGGTGCTAATTAAATGCTAAAAATCTTTTGTTTATTTTTTTTCATCCTACCTACAAATCATACTAACATTTCTTACTTAATGCCACCTGAAATTTTACTACTATTCACTTGCTGCGTACCTTTCTTAGTAGACGATTAATATTCCATTAATTACACAACTTCAACTTTAATATTCATTAACTTGAAGCAACAACTCTTGGCTACTACCTTTTGCTGTGATGTCTGACGATGTCTTTTTATATAGAAACGTTTCGCGAACTTGGTTCTGTTCTAATAAAATTTTTTTATTTGCAATAAATTTTTAATAAAAATGATATGGAAGGCTTTGATATGAGATGAATTGAATTCCTTCATGGAAGATGTGAATCCATACAATGAAATAGATCCGAAAGATAATAATAAAAGTTTTTAATTTGAATAGCAAGATTAAAATTTAGTTTTTTGTAACAACGCCCCTATACCAAACGTCTGTGTTCCCAGTAGATGGAGAACTTTCAATTACTGGGTCCTTAGAAAAGCGACTTAACGGCTCATGTTGCAGAATGATGTTGGGGTATTAGATCTCAATCTCAAATCCGTCAATTGTCTGTATTTCAATTTGAATGTCTACAGAGTGTAACACGTAATATTGTATGTATGTATCACTAATGTAATGTCAGAAGCACTGTGAGAGGGGGTTTAAAATTGAGTGCGATAAAGCGAATCACTCGATGCCTGATAATTCTCCCAAACCAAATTCAAATTGTAATGACGTTTATAATTGATTTATGAATTATCTAAATATTTTGCAAATTTTTATTTAATTTATTTGTGCAAACGCTTAAGAAGTGCTGCTTCTGTGGTAATATTTAAAATACAAATTTATGTATTGCTGTCCATCTACCAATAAATGTTAATGCTGATATTAATTTTTAATGCAGAATTAAGAAATTGATTGTATATTTTAGTCGTGTATCGCGTTCGCACGACGATTAAAATAAAATAATTCCAGTTTTAAAGCAAAATTAACAATTTAATTACTATTTTTATATATTTAATCGTTTGATTATTATCTAATTTGAATAACCTTGCTTCTTTTTCTTAATCATCTAATTAGTCTTTATTGTTTAGATAAACTTGTTTTTATTATAATAAATGGTGTCCTTTAGGCCGAAGCGGTTAATATTTAACATAGGCGTCTCATTAAACTTGCAAGGTTTTCACAAAAGAACTCAAATTTGTTCCAAAGGAAATTATTTTTTGCTGAAAACCTTAGTTTTATGTGACTGCTGCAAATTATACAAAAATTAATAGTTGATACTTAATATCCAACCGAAATCGAAAGCAACACGACAAAATGTCATTAAAGTCAAATTCTAAAGTTTTCTAGAAATTTTATTACACCAAAATTTTATAGGCTTTCATGTTACAACCACCAAAATTTATTATTTGTCTTGTATCGACATCGACGAGTTTTCACTAATAGGTTTATAAAAACAGAAATGCCGCATAAATAGCAACCACTTTTTGATTGCTACTGGTCAAGCACCTGTTTTGCATTAATAGCTTTATATTATTATAAAATACCGTTAATATCGCAAGATTTATCTTATTGTAAATTGCTCACAACATAACAATACATCGAGCATCGCTTGTAAACAGGGACGTATCGGGAAACGCTCCGTGTATTTTGGGCGGCCGGACACTGGAATAATAAATTTCGAACTACAATTCGACCTCGCTCGTGATTGGTTAACTTATTATTGTATTGCTAGATGTTATTTTTATTCAAACAAAGTGCGTTAACTTATTATTAACTGTTGTTGGTGTTTTTATGCGTTTGCCTATGTAAATTGTTCTATTAGCACACCATAATTTATTCTTGAGTAAACTAACCGAGAGCGACTGTAGTTTATTAAAATTTTGATTTTTTTTTGTTCAATTTGGATCTTCGAGCCGATCCTGGTTAAAAAGTAGAAGCAACAAAGTTGTTCATTCAAATATAGAACTGAAAAAATTTGAAGTAGTAGGTATAAGTGTTACTGTATTCGTAACGCTATTATTAAATTCAACTTATTTGTATAGTTGAGTTTGTCAAATTTAGGGTACGCCAGGAATACATAATATTAAAATTTTTTTTCAAACTATGTTCTGTGAATGAACTTTGCTTAAGTGTGTGTGCTCTTCCGGGTGTAGCGATTATGAATGAATATCTCGGGTACAGATTTAGTCTCTGGAGCACGCACGTATCCAGGCGACCAGGCCTGAGATGATCTACTTTACAATCCAGCGCAACATGCGAAACTTGTTTTCTTTCTTTTTCTTAACGTGAATAACATGTAGCGGTCGCCAGAATCTTAATAAATTATTCTATACATTTTATATTTGCTAAGTCCATTCGAACAAATGCACCAAAGTTCTTGTTCTTTTATCGACCATAACGCGATGGCGTTTCTAAAAGATGTCCATAAAATGCGATAAGACACATATAAAGTAAGAATATAGCATCCTATAAAATAAACTGAGGTGTCGCAAGAAGAATGTGCGGTCAATAAAAGTTCAAGACTCGTTCGCGTTTGTTAAATTGTTCTGTTAAAACAGAGGTGATGTGTTATCTAACACAACGAGTCAAGATTTGTGTAGGGTTTTGTTTTTGACCGCATTCCTTCATTGATTGATGGACAAGTTAAGTAGGTACCTTGTTCAATTCATTCATATTCGAACAATAAATTCACTAAATGGCCAAATAACGCAAACTCGTATAAAAAATTGTTATTAAACACATCCATCAAGCGCTCCATTGTTTGTTCTTAATTCACGCGCGGTTATTTTAATGCTTACACGTGGGTTTATACTGTTTTGCAGGGATTTCCATTGTCGGTGTTGGCAATGCGCCGGCCGGAAGTGTTGCGGGGGTAGAGAAACGATATCGTCCCTATTTTAAGATGCTGGAATTGTCAACTGTCTTTGAAGTCAAAACCAATTAACTTTTATTCTTGATCGCGAAAGCATTGTCAACAAAATGTGCTGAAATAATACTTGGATCATCTGGGTAGGCATGAATGGCCATTCCTGGGTGATTGGGAAGACGAATAGATGTGCCGCTCCGTATAATTTGGATTCTTGCCAAAGACATTCGACCACCGATGTGCTTATTTCATTCTACTTCAAGAATGACGTTTCAAAATTCTCACGTCAGCTGCTGGATAAATAGCTATCGATTCTAATCGTAACTATTTTCAATGTCAACACAATACTACAATACTTTTAACAAAATGCACGGAACCGATATTTTTACCAAGTTTAATTTTTGTGCCCATGTACCTAATTACTACCAGAATTTGACTGGTTACAAGATATTCGCGGAATGCTTCTTGTATACAAATTTATAATTTCACTTGATTAACCTCATAGGTTTTATAATTTTTAGCACTTCAAATTAAATATTTGCACAAATTTTAAGTTATGGCTACAATTTAAAAACCAATTAAGTAAATTTTTAAAATTTTCAGTTAATAAAGACGTATAATATAATGATAAAAATTGAAAAAAATACTTATAATGTGGGAAGTTTTATATAATCCTATATGATTTAGCGAAATGTGTGGAATTTATTTATATGTATTTACTAATTTGTTTTTCAAATTGAGTTTTAATTGTATATGGAATGGATAAGCTTCTTATTAGCAGTCTAGTTAGTCTTAAATCGTCAACTAGGATTTTAAATTTGAATTGCAAGAATTTTTGGACATCTATAGCGGCATCTTGGAGGTAGCCGAAAAGATGAGAAGTCTTGGCGCTACCCTGATTCTGTCATATACTGTTATTACACTTATTTACAAAGCGGCAAAGTAATTAATTTATTCAAATAGAAATAGATCAATAAATTCAGGGACGTACTCGGGTTTCGCAGGTATATTTCTAAATATAACGGAAGTTGGAATTTCAAGTGCAGTTATTATTCATTAATCTCGTATGTCGTCTAACTTTTTGTCTTGTTGAACATTATACATATGTAGTTGGTAATTGCTTTGGAATTAAAAGAATAAAACCGGTTTAACGAAAGTTATTGCAATGTAAATACATGTGGATGTCAATCAATCTATCGTGCAAATATTTTTATAATTTTCTACACATGAGAATTTTAAATCTTATTTATTTTTTGGGATTAGCTTTTTGCCTGAACTCGTTCGTATACGAAGTAATTCCGTGTATGCTTTAGTTTCTTGCTGTTCTGTGTGGTTTTTCGACGTTCTGTCAGCGCGTCGTTGATAGAGAAAGTGCACGGGGATGAGATAACATGAAAGTGATTATCGGCAGATGGGTGCTATCTCGGCTTGGCGCGGGTGTCACTGAAACTCCTGGTTGATTAATGACCTTAAGCATTAAGCATTGACAGACCGTATTGTCACCCACTGAATAAAAGCCTGCACCTTCGCACCCTCTCACACTTGTTTTTTTTTCTAAAAAAATTTACCTTTACAAAAAATTAAAATGTAACCATATTTTATGCGAATTTTCCAACATTTTCATAATCATTCTAGCGGTAGCTTCCAATATTATATAATTATTTCTTGCAAGAAAATCATACAAAATCTTACTCTCCTTGATGTGACGATTTGCATTGTATCAATTACAAGAAATATTAATTTTCCTTGAATTTACAATCAAGCCTTGACTAATACAAATTATATTATTTAACGTAATCAATAATAATAATTAATAAGTATATAAATATTTGTTATATTAATCATGTCAGGTAATACTCTTTACTTCCTCGTGCATAATATGAAACTGTAATTACAATTTGTAGCAAATCTTAGTAATGTTTTAAGAAAACAGAAAGAGAAATCTAATGATTAAAGTATTATCTTATCATCATTAATTCACAATTTAGTAATTTTCTCGCTATTCTTTCAATAATATTTCTAATTGTGTAATGGTTTAAATTACAAAGAAACTATTTTAATTTGCAAAATTATATGTTATAGGTACAATGTTGTTAGTGCAAAAAAATGTTAAGTGCAACTTTAATACAGTAGAATAGCTGAGATACACTCGAAAAAGGATTTGTTGCCATTAAACAAAACTTTTTGTACTAAAACAAAACTTCTTGTTAAAAGAACAAAAACATTTTTTTGAATTCTGTAACAATTGGGCTTCAGTATATTATAATAATTTCAATTCCTACGTGCTATAAAATTATTTGTAACGTGGTTCACATTCCACGGTAAACTGCAGGCCATTGTTTATGTTTAGTCTGTAAGTAACTACTGATGGTTTGTAATAAGATCTTCAGATTTATCTTGATTGTAAATTGATTTATCAGTTAATCGAATAAGATAATTTCTATTGTTTTTATTTTATAATAATAATTATTATTATAATAATTTGAATGTTAATGATTTTAAACATTTTAAATCTAATTACTCTAAATAAATGGTACATTTTTGAATTTTACAATTTATTTAATTTAAATTTAAAAAAAATACAGTTTTGAAATTATTATACTTTTGATATACTTAGTAGGTAATAATTTATACACTTTTATTATTTTTTATTTTATTTATTATTTTGTCTACTAGTTCGATAATAGGTACTAAAGTAAATTATATTTTTGAATTGTGTAAAAAGTACTTATTTACCTTTTACTAGATATATTACTATTATTATAGTTGATATACTTAGTAAGTATCTGACAGATTCCTCTCATATTATATCAGGACTCATACCTGTCATCAAGAAAAAAAAAGTGCCCTGACACGGGTTAAAAACGGATGTAATGTAATAAACAGAGTATCGAAAATAGGTGATATCATAGTAGGAAGTAAAAATAATAACATAGACCTCGTTAAAACAAATAAACAATTGGTCCAAAAATAATTTTATTTCGTAGTTATAAAGCCTTTTCGGCATTAAAATAAATGTGGATGAGGATACTTTGATCGTAACCTAATTTTATATTTTATAGCAGATTAAGCACATTTTCAGCTCCTAGCCCAAAAACTTTCCACTCCTCTTACCTACACGATATTCCGGAAATGTAGATATCAATTTTCAATTTCGAATACTTCAAACTACACTTGACTGCCATTCTAGTAGAGATTTCTTAAACCCTTCAAAACATTGGGTGATGGACAATATTGCTTGGAATAGAAGAGAGAAAACGAACAATGTTTCTGGAGTTTATTGGACAGGTTTAAAAATTCCTAATCTTTGGATAACGGTTAGCCACAAACATCATTAGATACTTGACCATTATTCGCCAAAATCATGTAATTGGACACATTTTCATTATTTGCTTTGATGTTACGTTTACGTAGGTAAATAAGATCCACCAAGTTCATTAAAGGTGAAATTTGGTTTATTATTCGTAAGTTTAATCGCAATTATACGCAAATCCTGATTTTGACATTATTCTATCCTGGAGAACGACCTCAAATTTTCTTAAACGAGACATTAGCAATTTTGTAAATTAAAGCAGATTTTGTAAAAACCACAACTTTTCACACGCCTTATAGGTATTATTAACAAAAATTAGAAGTTTGACTAATACAGCTAACTACTTCGTCAAAATGCCCAAAAAATTCATCGTTATCGATCGTCTTTAACCAATTGTATATATAAGTAACTATAAATTCTCTATTATAATAATTAGAGACAGAATAGTTGCAAAATGCCATATTTTATTTTGCCTTTTTAGGGGGTTTCAGTTTTTTCTTACATTTCTCGCCTATTTTGCGGTTTTTTTTGTCTTTTTTGTGCTTTTTGAACCAAATTTCTTCATTTTTGCTTTTTTAAAATTTATTTGTTAATTGTATTTAAAAATTTCTAAATACTATCCGCCGTATTCATAAAAATAAATCAATATTTAAGAGAGGCTTGTAAACCCTTCTTAACCATAACCTAGCTTTTTTCCCTATACTTTTACTAGCAAAAAAAGTTAGGTTATGGTTAAGAAGGGTTTACAAGCCTCTCTTAAATATTGATTTATTTTTATGAATACGGCGGTAAATATGTAATTTTGCAATTAAATAGTTTTAAAATTTTTAAATTCAAATTTATAACATAGTTTTATCTTTGCGTGAGGTTGGCAAACATGGAAGTCTTGATATACCCCATCCCATGAACATAGAATAGTACCCTACTACCTACGAAAAACGTTCTTGCCTTTTTTGTACCTTTTTGCCTTTCATTTTGCCTTTTTTGCTCGTTTTTAATGCCTTTTTGCTTGCCTTTTTTGAGGTTTTATTTTGCCTAACTATCTTGTCTCTAATTTATAATACATTTAGGGATTCACGGTTTGACTTGATTTTCAAGCTACTTGACTTGACTTAACTTGACTTGACTTGACATCAAGTAGTTAAAAGCAAGTCAAGCATTAAAATTCGAATATCAAATCAAATCAAATAGTTCGTATGTCAAGTATCAAGTAGTTTGAAAAAGCTTGGAAATTACGTGATTTTGTATTTAAAAACTGAAGGGTTTAGGTACCTACAATAATTTTTTATTAGTGCACCCACAATAAAATCAATGTAAATTTAATGTAACGTAAAGTAGTGAACTTTAAGTTACATTAAAGATTAAACAATTTTGTTCGCGAGTTTAAAAAATAACGCACATTTTAAATAAACATTTTACAATTTATTATGTTGATAATTCGAATAATAACCAAGTGCATAACTAAAAGAGTCGTTTAAACTTGCGATAAACATAAGACCAATTCATACTTATTCAATATAATGTACTACCTATAATATGTATACCTAATTGAAAATTTAATTAAAATTCATAAGTTATTTCTTTCTTTAATTTAATCGCGAAGAAACTCAAAAATTGCGTATCAATTTAACAAAATCGGAAAAATCAAGTAGCTTGATGCTTGATATCAAGTCAAATAGTGACAACAGTAAATCAAGTCAAATAGTGCATTTTTTGAAAGCTTGATTTTCAAGTCAAATCAAGTAATGTGTAAAATCATCAAGCTATGTAGGTACTTGACTTGATGAATCAATAAGTACATTCACTTTCTTTTCCAACATTTTTTATCAAATTTACACAATCAAAACTCATCCTCTCCTAATGTAAATAGCTACTTTAAATATGTAAACGCGTTAAAGTATTCTCTCAAAATTCAAAATATGTACAAAAATTACAAATCAACTCACCTTATTCACTAAAAATCGGTCATAATTGCCACTTCTACATTTACTATTTCTTTGGATAATTATTATACATGGTTCCTCATCCTGATTGCGAGTGAGGTGTAACTATACTTATAGCAAATCAAGAATAGTAAATTATACGTTAACTAAAATTGAATCACCTCTGGAGACCTGACTGTCTTGCAATAATGGTGCTGTATCTAAACACGCGATTTCTACAATTGTGAAAATTTAGCAGATCATTGGAGGACTTTTGATATAGTGATAATCAAATCTTGAATCAAGGCCCCAAACTTCATAGTTACGCCGCTGTTACTCGAGACGATGAATCACAAGCAACAAACGATGTGACTACATCAGATTCAGATTTATTTGAACTTCCAAGAGATTGCAATAGTAAATTACAAAAAGATATTAACGTCACATAAGCGGATAATTGAGAGATGCTAGAAAGACTTGGTTGTACCTAGGAGTATTATACCAATGATCGAAATAAATTTAAAACTACTACAAAATAATAGATTTTTTCGTTCACCAAATGTCTACCTGATCCCCAGGTAATATTTTATATAATTCCCATAAGTTGTGGTAAAAAATAGAAGTAATTTAGCAAACAATTAATTTTTGGTGTGATGTTAAAAATGCATTATGATTTTTTTAACTTGAAATAATTATATTGAAAGCATTAAATGTGACCTACCTATATATTTTTTTGTTATAATGTATGTACAAGATGAGAGTGCATGAGTATAATTATCCAACCCACAACACAAGCAAAGGTTGTTAATGAGATAAACAGAAATCCCAGTTTTGCATCAGTTGTGATTACAAAGCTTTCAGCGATGTCCTTTTCATAAAGCAACAAAAATGTAGAAAGCTGAAAGTTGTGCAAGTTTTCCATGCATAAAGGTTCTCTTTAATATACAAACACAAAAAGATTCGCGTTCGTCGTCAAGCAAACCAAGCGAAAATAAAATTTATAAATGTATTTTTCATGTTTGTTAGTATTATAACCTTAAGGTATAGGTACATTTTCGCGGTATCCTTTATATGTCGGCAGTCGGTACTTATGTATATACCTATAATATAGAAGATATAATATAATTTGATGTTTTAATTTTATATTGTTAAGTTATATTAATATTTGCATTAGGCATTTATAAAATATTAATTATGAAATCGAAAAACTTTTGTGTATTTTATATTTCGCAATTAAATAAGTTCCGACATTAATTTATACCGCAAGATGCTCTTATATATTCGAAAGTAAAGCAACCCTTCATGTAAATTTCATGACATTTAATGCACCGCTACATAACTGTATTACCACTGTTGCTCATCCGTCTAAAGTCTCGGAGGATCCAACAAGTTAGGAAGCTATTCCATCTTTGACAACGTTTGTTTTGAGCCAAACAGCTTCAAACAGATCCTCATTATAAGTTACCTAATGTTCATAAAATATGAACGATCCAACCGGAGACTCTCAAATTACCACTTTGTTATGAGGTATACATTAGAGATAATATTTATTCCCCTCAAAATTACAACTAACAAATTAATTTATTTAGTAAATAGGTATGTACTTACGTTGGATATACGTAGATACGCATTTAGTTTCTAAAATTACTATCGCTATAATATAATATAGGTAATTCTATTACCTACCGATGTTAAACCGTAATACCTCCCATATACCACTAACATTTTTGTTAAAAAAGTTAGGTTCAGTGTCGGCTGTGTGCGTTTCGCTTTAATTGGAGCTCATCTGGAAGATTCCAATCTTGACCTCCAAGCAAAATTGCTTTTTTCTCTCTATTGTTTAAGGAAATTGGTTACGTAAAACGAGTGCTATTTTTTGGTGTGGGATTTAAAATACGTGCCAAAATATTTTATCAAGAGGCGCCAAGATGAGATGATTTTTGTGGACAGGGTGCTAATATCACCATTGTTTTCGCCAGAACCCCGTGGGAGTCTCAGTAAAGACTCCGCCTTGCAATAACAATGCGAATCCGAAATCGTTCTTTTACTCTCTATCAAGCATGCTGGTAAAGACTACAACAATTCGCGTAGTAGGCGGATCGAACACGTGGGTGCTCGGGCAGGATCAAAGGCGTAACCGCTACTGGTGGGGAAAGATGCTGAGATGAGAAGTCAGCAGACGCATTTCTAAACGCAGTGTACGCACACGCGTCCTCGTATATTTCATACTAACTCGAAGCTTTATTTTGTAAGATACCGTAGTGGTGAGCTTTGTGTTTAAAACAATTAATTAGTGAGTTATTGAGGTGCGATCTATCAGCTTTTAGCAACAATACTTGTGTAAAAGGGTGCGCGCATAGGGGTATCTTGGGGTGCGCGTAGCTGTGTTAGCTCCGTTATATGTGCGGACAGTCGTGGACAACATCGTGGCTACCAAACATCTATCAGAGGTCTGCTCTCAGGCGGCCCTTTCAACATGTGTTGATCTTACACTTTTGAGAAAACTTCGGTGAGTCCTTCGTTATCATTTTTACTACTACATTTTATTGAACATTCAAAAGTGTCTTGGTGTTTGAAAATTTTATTCATTTCAACTTTCATTTGGAAAACAATAAATAGAAAATAGATTGTGTACCGGCATGCTCATTTTTATCTTAATGGAAGTTCCATATATGGTCAAACAACTACCACGTAAATATTCATGATCGAGGTGACCAATTTTTTAATAATCAAACAAAAAAAATATTACAAGTAATAAAATAACAGGTTCATTCTAAATTGCCCTATATCCAGAATCGTTGGTTGCGATCCTTGAACGCACGTTTCGGCGTTTTGGCAATTCTTCCGTTTGGTATGTAGGTACCTAAAACATATGCCAATAGTGTAGCTGTAGTACATTGTGATTTTATTAGATATATAAATTATTTATGTACGTCGTGAGCGTACTTGGCATATTTTTATCTTGTTGGATTATTTTTTACTGAATAATTATTTTAATGCTCAAGGTATACCAAAACTTGATAATGATAAAAAAATTAATCTTAACTGTTAATGATAACTATAACAACGCGGAGCTTTATACCAATTCCACTTATTTATTAGTTTGTTGCATTTTTGTAGTGGATGCCTTTTTACGAATAGATAAAAACAAATTTGTTGCAATTCTAGCAAAAACATGTTCCCATCAAAAGAGTTACGGAAGTGAAACATCATCTGCAGTTTGTTGTGGGTGGTGTTCGGGGCATTTCACAGTTTATTGCATTGTTCTAAAGAGCTTGTATGAAATGATAAAAGAGTTTATCAAAAATTTGTTTTCGTCAGCTTCAAGATTAATATTATATTTGTACGTGCTTATCATTGAAGAAAGTGACTTGATAGTGCTCTTAGATGGATAAAAATGTGAGAAAAGTATTTCTTTATCTTTCATCTCCCATTAGGATTCTTGATATTAAGCGTGATTGTTTTGTGCTTCGGCCTAAACAACGAATAACACAAAACGAATTTGAAACTGTTACCGGTTGTTTTACTTGGAATAAATAAGCTAAAAATTCATTTTTAACTATTGCAAATAATTATCGTAAAGGTATAAAATTGTTTTAATGGGTGGCGCCAAGAGAAACCTACTTTTTTGAAATCGTTTTCACCAATTTGCTAAGATAGGTGCACTCTGTTATTATAATACGGTTTTCCGTTTTAATGATCATATTTAATTAGTTATTAAATAATAAAAGTATATAATTAGTGCCTAATGATAAATTGATGATTAACTGTATTTGAAAATGGGGTTAAGATACTTTTTATGTTTATATCGGCATTTAAGGGTTCAAAAACCCATCAGTTTTAACTCAAAACTGGCTTAATTGCAAAATTAGCAGGTTGTTCTGGATTCAACTTTCAGGGGACAATTGTTATGCTAATCTGTAACCGGTTTGAAATTTTAAGAAGGTTATTCACTTTACAAAGATACTTGGATAATCAGATGACAATCTTTTAAGATTTTATGCAAATATTTCTTTCGATATATTACGTAATTTAAATTAAATATTTTAACCATTTAGCTTTTTTACTAACTTTTAAAATTGTTTACTATTATTTTTTTATAATTATTTATTGATCTATGCAGTTTTAAAAAATATATGTATTATTGAAATTTATTTGTAGGATGGTTAGCATACAGTATATTTTTTGTACATACAGGTATATAATTGCATAATTGCAACTAAACAAATAATTTTGCTATATTATTTTCTAATTATTTCCTCAATCGATTAGATAGTTATTAATCACCGAGACATACTATATTATCGGTTACATACTGTGAGGCTTGTCTGATTTTCATTAGTTTCAACATCCGGTTAGATTTTTGAAAGAAATTCATAAATTTCTTTTTTAATTGTAGTACATCATTTTTGTCGGTGAATGTCAGCAGAACAGTTTAGTAATTATCGATAACTTTATCTCCAATCGTAATAAATTATATTATACGCTTGCATTCTATTCCCTTTTTAATGTAACATTTTTTCTTTTTCCAAAAAATGAAGCGCTTCCACCTTCTCAAAAGATAATATTTCATTTTTGAATTTCCAATATTTCAATCGTATCCTTTGTAGCAAAAAAAAAATTTGTAAACAGATTTATGAAAAGGTTAACAGCTCTTAACAACTTCCTCTATTCTAGATGACATTCTCAAAAATCTACATTTTAATTATTATAATAATTTATTGTTCTTATTCGGCATCCTACACTATTTCTTATAGTTTCCATATAAAAGTTTGGTTATGTTATTATGCGATGGTCACTCACATAAGAGGAAGCGCTGTGGGATCTAGTATTAGGTACATAAAATTCTTTTGCAACCAAATTTTTGGAATGTAATTGGAACTAATTTTCTTTGTATATCCGAGTGTATGTTATCCATAACAAAGATTCAATTTTCATGAAAATCTAATTCCTTTGTTGAAAAATTTCTTCATTCGTCTCCAAAAGTTTGAAAAAACCATTAGAAAATATTTACCATATAAGTAATAAATTTTATAACAACTCGGAATGAATCATAATGATGAAGCTGGAAGCTAAAAAAATGTTTTTTGTTCTTTATCATACAACTATGTTGTAAGTGGAAATACAATAGCATCTGTCAGTTGTGTAATGAGATCATCTTCAAACAGAAACACATTTTGTTACGCTTTTAACTAATGTATGAACAAGAGCTCGTGATAATTGTGGTATTCAGTACTTAATATACATTTAGTCAATCGGTATTAAAATCTGGCGCCGATGAATATTGCACACAAGATTCAAACATTTTTAATTTCCGGTTTCTGTAAGCATGCACATATAAAGAGCTCTTTATTAGTTGCATCGGTTGTCTTTTCTAGAATAAATGGTTACAACATCCTTAAATAATGTGACTTGAGAAAATCGTCACACACTAACCTACCCTACAAGTATATTTTTAGCACAAAATCAGAAATGCACCCTCTATGTAGGCCTTTATAACAAGGGGTGCAGAAGCAGTCGCAACCACTCTAACCTGATTTATAGAGTTGGGTCAGTGGTGTAACCTGATACGTGTGTGGGAACAATAAGGAGTTTTGGGGTAACATTCGATGCATTTGAAAATCAGGTCGAACACCCACACAACGTATTTTGTGTTTTAAAACTTGACTATTATCTTGACTGAAAGCAGATGTGAAACCACTTTGCAGAATAAAGATTAAAATTTTGTTTTATTATTGGTTTTGAAACAATAAATAGAAATATAGCAGAATTTTTGCTTTGAACGAATACATTTCTTTACATGTGGTCCTATGAAAATTATTGTAACCACAATGTCTGTATTATAACTGAAGTTAAAACCGCAAGAGGAACCAGAAATTTGTAAATAGTCATATCCTGAAACAAAAATATACTTTTTAATTGTCGATACCATTCATTCAAGTAAATTTACTATCGCGGAACACATGTAAATATTGTACAATTTTGTTTTAAAATCTGACCAGAACGTTATTGGGGCAGGATGTGTTGCAAATATCTGGCGTTACAAATAAAGCGCCAAAACAGAAATGTCTGGCCCTTTCTAGTTAAGCTAATGGCAACCAGATGTGAATTCTTTGTCTAAAATCCCAATTCTGGTCTTGTATTTCCAACCTTTACTCCGATATCCATTGTAAAATCTACATATGGCTACATATATCATTTTACATTCCAAGTTTTTATAAATTCTAATTTTGAAATTTATGACCGAAATATATTTTATCTAACCTTATTATTGCACAAAACTGTTGACTTTAATTAAAATAGCATTTTTATATTACTATTAGTAACAGTTTTATAGCTTTTAATTACTTTTTATTCGATGATTTCATTCACCAATTTAGTGATTAGAATATTATTTGCGACATAGCGCCGGTTGAGAAACACTGGTTTCATTTAAACGTAATAAATTCAATGGTGATAATGCCTATCTAGTAAAATTTAAAAACCAGCGATAACGTTCTAGACAAACGGCGTATTTTTTAATGTTATAAACAATCCGTTAAAAAAACGTCTTGTTGTCATATTGATTAAACGTTCCACGGGTCACAATGATATCTCACAAAATGTGGGCCATCTTAAAAGATCTTGAAAATGTCTGTCTTGTATTATTTTATTATACAACAAAATTATCAATGCTTTCTTTTATATAATAATTATTCATTATCGTATAAATTAATGTTTCATATTTTGTTGAAATGATCTTTTATATTACTTATTAATGAAAAATAACTTAGATACTGTTGGGGTTGTATGTTAATTTTTTGATCTTAGTTTTTCGTATAACAATAATTATTGTTGTGCATAACTTGTCATATTTTGTAATATTTATAAACTTTGCAACGTGGCGTAACAGTTGAATGATAGCAATGTTGTTATATATTTTTAATAATTTGTGTGGTCAATCATAATGGATTGGATTGACGTTTTTGTCAACAAGTCAACAATTCGGGAACTTTTTCCACATTCAAAATTCTGATTAGATGCTGTAAATATATCGACAAACTTCGGATACTTATACAAAGCCAATACAAGCAATTTTTGGCCAATAATCTCGTATCCACAATTGAATCGTTTGGGCAATAAAGTGCAAAGACTCATCATTTTATTCATCGTAACTTTGCTGATATAATAAAGATACAGAAGCTGTAGGGGGGGGGGCGAATTTATGAACACGACATCAGAATTAATTTTTTCATTTTTATTTAATTTTATATTACTTCTTTCGTGAAATCTTCGTATGCTTCTTAACAAAAACATCGTGACCATTAATTTTAATATTAAATGGCTTTCTTGGCAGATTACTTTGATGGTTTGCCAATGCCTTCCGTGGCGAGACAATGAGAATAATGTTCTTACTTCGCCCGAAGTCAAACCGGGTGTTTGGAATTAACAGTCGACACACTTAAACCGTAATGCTTCCGACCGTCTCTATATGAATTACGATGTTTGCTCTTAGGCGGAGGCACAGAATTATTCCAAGGTGCAAAAGGGGGTACGAAATACGAAAGTTTGAGAACCGCTGCATTATGTGGTATTTATCATAATTTTATTTGAAAAATGGAACCTTTTCCCATTGAAGAATTAGCCAATATGGATCTTCTCTATAGGAAACTTAGATATTATTGAGAAGTCAAAGTCTTGGTAAAAATCTTATTTCGTCGCTTGGTTAAAAATACTCATTTCAGAAAATATGTTACTTTGTTCCCGTTTTGGTTATCAGAGCTACTTTTGCATAAGAGAACTTGGATGATTATCGAGAGAATAAGTTTTGAATTCGACTATTTGGAATATTTATAAGTACTACAAATACAAATTTTAGTAATATGTATTGTTTTCTGTATGAATTATACGGTTATATTTCCACATAAGAAAATTAAATTTGGATATAAAACACCAATCGTAATTTTTTTTGAATTTGCTTTTTTATTTTCCTCCTTTTTTGCTTAGCTTGTATCGTATGATTTTTCAAGATCACTTGATAAAAATTTTATGACGATTTTGAATTTTAGGCTTCAAAATTAACGAATTAATTTGGCTAAATACATAAATATAGGCTATAATACACACCAACTTCATACGGATCTTTAAAATGTCTAATAATCGTTCAAAATGTTGCGTTTGTGTATAAACATTTATATTTCATGTCAAAGGTGACATTTTAAGAAATTCTGAGGATGTACAACATTTTTTGGCGTACTATGCTGAAGTACTTTCGGAAAGTACAGCCTACTATATCTTCCTTCAATCTTCATAAGATGCTATTGACGATTCTGTGTATTCGATTGTTTTCTCTAAAGAAATGTTAGCCTCTGCATTACTCAACGTTTTGGATCGCTGACCATGGCTGATTGAAATCGATCTACTGGATATTGATCGCGAAATAAAAAAGAATTAATAAACTAATTAGTTCATCGTGCATTACGACAGCTTTCGATGGACAGCAAAGTCGATGGATGAATATCGCATTAAAATTTAACAAATATGAATGGCGAAATTGCAGCTTGTGATTCTATGACCCTCTATGATCATCCATTATTCATGTATCTGCAGAAAAGTTTTAACTGATAACCCAATTTGGGTTATTTTACTGATTTTACAATGTGGATAAGCCCACAAGACAAAATTTTAAACCGGTAGATTTCAGTTACTGATCAAACATAAATAAAGACGTACAGCTTACCATGGAATCCGAACCACGGCACAGATAAATTTGGGAGTGTTTCGAACGTTAGAACCTTCGCTTCAAAGTCCATCAGTCTACCGATACCTTAAACTACATAATACATTGTAAACTTTATTCTATGACGCATTAATTTAAGGCCTCTATTGGTTGATAAAAATTTAAGTTGAGACTGTAATGTGTAAAAAATTAATTAGGTAATTTTGGTCAAGGCTAGCTTAAAATTTTTAAATTAAAATTAATTTCGTAGCAATCGTCAAATGTGGCTTATATTGATGGTCTCAGTGCTGATTCGAAATTAATTTTAATTTCAAATTTTGTATGAATTCCGAAGCTTGCTATTCGAGAGCAGAAAGTTATCTAAAGAAGAATTCAAGTCAGTCAAGTTAAAATTGAATTGTACTGCGACAGACTTTGGATAGAAATATTCCGAGTTCGAATCCCACTCGAGCGTGTCGTGGTTCTGATTCCACGTAAAGTTGTAGGTCTGACTCGTACTTCTCATTATACTTATTTTTATAATACATAATATTAAATGGCCAAAAAGATAAGTATAACGATGTTTTCTGTAATTGGGTTCGCCTGTTCGAAATTAGGCTGATTATTATTATTATAAGTTGCTGAAAAATAAATAAAACATTTTGATCAAATTTTAAAATTTAGATACCTATCTTTCATTGGAGTTTGGACTGTTTGTTCATTTGAAGAATTTTGAAATATGAAAACTTCAATTTCCGCTTTTATTACGTAAAATATAACATTTTTCGCATAGGTACACGTGCAAAAGTATTGTTTGAAAGGCTTTCAATTTATATCGATGATTGATAAATTGACAATCATTCACTTCTTACTAAAGTGCATTGTGTCATTAAACAAATGGTTCTAGATGACCGAAGATGATATTGCCATCATAAATATGAGAATTTCAAAATGTCAACATTTTTTATTGCCAACACGTTCCACATAATTTCAAGGAAACAATCTAAATAACTGGAGACTATAATTGCAAATATTTAAAGATGATGTTATTAACAATAATTGTTATTTAAATGATTGTTGGTAAAATGTTTATCGTTATCTCACTATTATCAAATATCCTTGTACATGATTGTCATGGCCAGTCAATAAAAATTTTGCGTGTTAAATTTATCCTAAATAATAAAAGTTGCAAAAAGTTATCAGCAAACAGACAGAATGGTGTATGTATTATAATAAAATATGTAGTTTGAACTACAAAAATTTTGTTGAAAAAAGCAGTGTGGTAAACAAAAACGTTAACGATGCGCACATCAAAAGTTTTAAAACCTCATGAAATAAAACATGGAACAAATACAACGGATGTGGAATTTGAAAACAATCCACCCTCACAATATCCCACTCTTAATCCGACCAGTGCTTTGCATACCATACCGGCTATCTATATCCCTTTTCAAACAGTTACTGTCATTTCAGCGATTTAGCGATTCCGATTCATGAACAATTCAATTTCCCTGATCACAGAATATCCTCTTTATCCTCAGTTTGGATGGTTTGATGACTCTATTATGTTTTACTGCACATTGATAACGTGCATATTAAAAGATCTGAAAAACGGAACACGACAATTTTATAATCAGTTAACCACACTGTTTTGATTAAAATTTCAGGAATGTTACATTCGATCGTTCACCTTCTTCCCAGAGAAAAAAGAACGTGAAAAAGTTTTTATTTAATCAGCGGTTATTTAATTTATTACACGACCAGTATCTCTTATAAAAATTTTATAAATACCTTTGTATTAAGACTAAAAACTTACTTCGAATGTAACGTTTTTGTTCATCTAAAAGTATTATTTAATTTTGGTCGGTGAACCGCGTTCAAAGAAACGATTCTTGTTCAAATTAATCAAAGCGGGATTAGAAATACCTTGGTGATTATTTAAATGAAGATGAAAACTTTTTGATAATGGAAGTTGAAAGGTTTCTATCGGGAGATGTGTTCAATTTTCCGATGAGGTTTTTGTTCAAAATATTTTTAAACGAAATGAAATTTTTTCCTATGGGTCGTTTGCTTCTTTGACCAATCGTACAAACATAAAGATGCTTTTAAAAGCTCATGCAGTAACGTGAACAATAATTCACCGTAACTATACATTTATTTATTCTGTAACTTTTGTACGGAATCTAACATTTCAAACGGCGACCACGACGTTTCCTATATATGATGATCAAAGCCTATTTATATTTTCCGTTGCCGATTCACCGAACCGTTTTACTAACGCATCATCAGATCAGGGGGATGGGGACAAAAGTACGACTTGTTTAGGATTGTTTCTAGACAAGGCGATATTTCACCGAACGGCGGATGTTCGCTTCCTTAGAATAACACACATGATGGTTGTGTATACGGTTAATCCATACATCATCATTGTCAGTTTCAAAATACAAAAGACTCATTTTTAAGTTTTAAAATCAAAAACTTTATGGTTCCGCTTCCAGTTCTAGTCTATTGAAATATTAACTTTGTACTTATTTGACAACATGCTGCAATGTCGTGTGTGTATCTCCGTATCGATAAAGAACAACCGATAAACATAAAAGAAAAACTTTACTTCAGCTAATTACTGGATATAGGTAGCATAACTATAAATTATTTTATCCATTTGTGGTCATTTTAATAGTTTCCTAGATGTTTCGAATTGATGAAAAACATGGCTGACTTTCTTTGGTTATAATATTTTATGAAACGCATCCCATTTCAAGATGGTAGTGTCATCTTCCAACTAATTAGTTCCAATCATTTCTACACCTGCTGTGTTAATTAATTTTTTTGAATCCATTTTGGAATCAAAAAAATTTCAAACGGTGATTGTTCAAATTTATTGCAGCTATTATTTGAAAAAAAATACAACGCTGATTGATATTGTCGTTATAAGTCTAATGCTTTTTCGATTTCTGTGATAAACTGAACTTCATCACAAAATTGTAGTCGTCTAATCACCTAATCAATAATACATCTATGTCGGGTCTTTTGTCTGAATATCTATCGTGATATTACATATAGTGAACCATTGAACTCCAGTTTCTCTCCCTAGTGGACTACGTTAATAAAAGCTCAGGACGCTTACATAATGACCGTTAACAATACATGTCATCAGCGCGCTTGTTCTGCAAGGAAGTCATTTTGCTCGGACACGACAACTTGACCCGAGTTCTGTACAAATGTGTATGTGTGTCCAGATTTTGTTAATAATCCAACTACGTGAATTAATTAAATTCATCATCTCCATTTCGCAATAATTAACAATGTATGTAGTTTCTTCCACACAAAATTATTATCGTTAAATTGGATTCCAGAAATGAGTTGATTTTGCATCAGAGCAGTTTGAGAATTGAGAATCACTGGATTTGCTGAAAGTCGGTGTTGATGATTTTATTATCTGAAAATAAAGTTATCTTTATTCTGGCTTAATAACAATAAAATAAAATGTTTCTTGTTTGAACTAAATTATGTTAAGTAGTCTCGTAACTATTTTTGTTGAAACAATTATAAAAATTGGGCATTTATTTTGTTAATAACTCGCGTCAGTATAAGCAATAACTGCCAAGAGCGTCAACAATTATATTGCCAGAGACAAAAGTAAAACAAAACGTAACAAAAGTACAGACATCTGGGAAGAAAAGGCTTGTGTAAGCATCAAACGGTTGCCAAATAGTTCTTCAGATATATTAATGACACTCATAACAAAGTCTGTTCGAAGGCATAACTGCCTCTGGCATTATTATTCGGGTTATTAAAATTTATACTGTAATCGTTGTGGATAAAATCGAATTTATCAGGCAAGCTGTAAAGATAGCAAATAAGTAGGTAATATAAAGGTGAAATTTAAAAGAAAATGTCTACAAAACCAACGCGGAAACCAAACAGAAGCAGAAATATTATAATGAAGTAAAGAAAATATTTATTTGAGAAATTAGATTTGTTTTCTTGCTGTGTCGGATCTAAAATTGCTCGAGTCTTTCAATCAATACAAAAACAGGCGACTACCATTTCTATAGTGCATATTTTCTTAAAAAGTATCATTAAAGTCTGTTTTATAAATGCTTTATCGTTTTTTATTCGCGTTTCTTCTTTTGAAGGTTTTTGCATTATTCATACAAAATAAAAATGCTTTTAAAAATTATACAATAAGCAATGTGCTAAATTGAGAATAAAGTTTCAACCTTTAATTAATCTGGAGAGTGTAGTGGAGCTCATTGCTTGTATCATCCAAAAGTGATCATCAGTAAATTATTATCCGTTTCCTTATACCTTCCATAGTAAAAGCTATTCGTGCCACTTTCAATTTAACGTTTTTTATTAAAACGATAGGTAATAGTTTTTATTACCTATATCGTTTAATCGCATGATATAATCTTAAATTTGAAACCGGATTCAATTATGAAATCTAATCCAAAGTAGATGTTAAATTGGTATTCTATAATTTTCGAGCTTTCAGCACTTATCAAGTTACTAATCATTTAACTCAAAAATTCCAATTGAATATGTAAAGACGGTGTCAAGATTACTAAATGTTAATTTTTATTAAACGTTTCATTTAATATAATTTTTTTTATTATAATGGTCTTTTTATCTTGGTCTCGTTAAAATTTTCTCAAGATTATTTAATTTGTTAAATTAGCATGCAAATTTGATTTTTACGTGACACGTCAGGAAATGTTAGATTTGTAGCCTGTAGGTCAACTTATAATCGTAATCTTTATAGAAGTCATTTTAATGTGTCATATTATAGCATTTCTATTAGTGATATACCAAAAATGGTATGTTATAATATCGATTAATCTATTTAAATATGTTTTCGATATACATAGGTGTCTGCTATTATACATTTATAATATATTCATTCACAGAAAGCTTTTTAAGAGTCCAAAAATGCGCCGGAAAATTTAGCATTTTTATGGGTTCATTTGTTATTTCAAGTTTATAGCTGCAATATAGCTGACGGAGTCAACGATCAGGTCTATCTCTAAATACAAAGCAAACATCACCTTAATTTCTGAAAATTTTATATTAAAAATTTTTGAGGAATATACTACTTATTTGTTTAGTTTGTTTGAAATACCGAGAAAAGTTTCCGATATCAAAATTCATACGATACTAAACTAAAATTGTGCCAATTAATATGCAAAAACCTAAAATTCGCAAATTTTGATTGAAAGTTTTTTAATCAAACAAAATATTAATAAAAATAGCTTCAGATGAAAGCTTTGACCCAAGTCTATTTTAAGTTGGAATTGTACGGTGGGACGTTCACATTATAGTAAACACAGTTCGATTAAAACTACCTATACAGTGCGAATAAAAAATATGCTAATTTAATATATTCATAAAATTTAATGATTAAACATTTACTAGATACTAAATACGTAAATAATAGTAATGTATTAAATTCGTAATCGAGAAGTCAGCGAAAACTTAACATAGTCAAATGAGTTTTAGTATTGTCATCAAAATTTAACATCTTCAATATAATTAAAAGGTAAACGAGTTTTTTGTTGGTAAGTTTGTTACATCTTAAAAATTCCCATCGAAAACAAACAAGTCGAGAAGCTTAAGAATTTTTTTTTTGATGAGCACAGTTAGAATCTTCATAAAAACTTGTCCCGTATAATAAACAAAACTATGGTGCATTTTATAATTCTAGAATATATAAGATATCTCCTAACGTGAGGTTATTAATACTTGTTTTACTTTTATCTTTAAAACAAGATTTGGTTTAATCATCTCGGTCTCGGAGTCGACGTGTTTATTAATAAGTGAATCGTATTAATTAAAAGCACTCATGTATCTTCCGTATATTTTGCAAATCGTGTATGCGATTCGAATATTAATGAAGAGAAAACAATATTGTAATAAATGTTATCACAGAACACCAATTATCCTAATAAATTGAATTGATATCATTTAAAAATCGCTATTATGTTATTTTGACAATTGTACAATTTTATAAAGAATTTCCTACAGAAAAGTCCTCGAAAGCATATAATATATTACAGTCATCTTCAATAGTTTAGGCGCAGAATCATCCAAAATAAGTTATTTTTGATTATTTTTCACGATTACTTTGTAGGAAATTCATATTTCAGATATATTTCATACTTCTGTGTTATGATTTTTGTAGCGATTCGAGTGAAAGGTCGCTTCATAGTTCACGAACTAATTTAATCATGTTTTTTCTTAAAAAAAAAAATTAATAAAATATACCTTACACTCGTGATTGATATTTTCAATTTCCTTTAATAATCTTTGTTAGATATGAACCGAGAACTCGATTATCAAGTAAAATTTCCTTATTCCATCGGTCACAGATATTTGCATTAATTATTTTGTAATTCAAGCAAACCGCTTTTTATTTTTAAACCGTTTTTCTTTAATTTTGATTAAATAGGTTTTGATAATAATTATGTATTTGGTGAAATAGTCGAGTTGGTCATCTACATCATGTAATTTCTAACGTAATTTGAGCTATTTGAAAGCGGAAATTGGGACGAACCACATATTCAATTTCTTTGCATGCGATTAGATTGCGAATAGGTGATGAATGTTTCGTCTAAGGCGGTCGTTCAATTAAAATTCTAATCGATATGTTTGTTTCAGAAATATGTCTTCGAAGAGAAAATCTCCGCCAACTAAACTACAAGAAGGCGTATCAAGTGTCGAAGAGGGTGCTTTTTTACCACCGACTATCGTTAGTGGAGGAAGTGACGGCGGTGGACTAACAGATTTGGACGAAACCAGTAGTAACAATTTAAGCGATTTAGGCGAAGAGGATCACCCCACAATGGTTAATAATTCGACGTCCTTTTATAAATTATCAGAGTCTTCCTCGGCGTCTGTTTCGGGGAGTGAGGTTGACGATAGTATAGACGAAGAACGTTGTCCTCCAAACAAAAAACAGAGAATGACATTTTCGGATGCTCATCATAGTAACATATTAGTTCCTGATGCCATTGCAGCGATGGCACTTCATAATGATCAATTAAGACAAGAATCGGAGAAACGCCGAAGAAATTCGTCGGAATGTAGTTCGCCATCGTCTGATTTAAAAACTAGCATGCATTACAATAATAATAACATTAGTTTACACAATAATAATAGTTCCTCACATTCTGTAAAACGATCAATGGATGATGTACTTAAAAGGCTAACTTCAAAAATGAATAACAGCACAATCAAAGAAGAACACAAAAGGCCAACACCGTCAACAACACCAAACTCCATCCATAATTCGTAAGTTTCCTTATCAATTTTTATACAAATTTAAAGTTACATATTAGTGCATTTGTTTTATGATATTTCTGATGTTGCCTTGACCTGCAAAACCTTTAGACGTATGATAACCAATCGATTAACCCAATTCTCTGGACTTTTTTTCGTCAATTCATAACACGCATTTGCTATTTTTCGCAATGCTGAACAAATTATTCATAAATATGAAACGACAACAACGTGGCATTGTTTAATAATTATGATTATTATCGCTTAAAAATATTGTAACAAAATAACCTTTTCTTTAAATTTTTCGGGTCACATTGTAAGAACAAAGTCTTTAGGAACAGGCGTTTATTTTTATACATACAATACACTAATGAGAACATTTTTCATCCGCTTTAGATAAAATTTAAATTAAAAAATTGTTTATTAAATTGGTCCATTTTTTTATAGTGCATGATAATGCTCGTATTATATGCATCATTTTTTTATTATAATTTTTGACGCAATTATATTTTTAACGGATTCTGATAATAATTTATCCCACTTCGGTGTACCTTGAATAAATAATAAGTCGTGCTGATTACGGTTCCAAAAATCACCTCTGACCGTGGTTGGGAAGCGAATTGGGAAGCCGTCGTTCGCCAAACAGGTTTAACCATTTGGTCTCGCCGTCGCGTCGCCTAATTTCATATTGAAAATGCATTAAACACAAATTACATTTCGTGTCAATATAAGAGGAGTAGCGGTTACGTGTCTATGCATGTTGCAGAATGTTGTAAGATGCTGGCGTAAAGTAGTCCTGGTCAGGTAAAAGCTACTGCATAAAACGGCAAGTAATAGCGACTAACTTCCTCGATCGAAATTCACAAAACGGTAAAACTTATGTTTCCGAATTAATTGTAAATTATTTCGCATATTAAATAAGAAATTCACTGCATCATGCGTATACTGATTAATACAAAGCATATTCGATAAAAGATTTGAGATAAATTCAAGGGAAGCGAAAAATAATAAGAGATGATTAACCCAGAGATGCATCAACGCGATTGTACAAAGGGACAAAGAAACCGCTATCACTTTAATCTTTTATTCAAAAAGCGAACAATACATTTTCTTTTTACATTTGTGTAACATCTTTATGTTTGGTATGGTTTTACATTGTAAAACAAATAGAGTCGTTCCTTCGTCACTACTATGCTAAATGAAGATTGCAGATAACTCGTATATACTTTTGTAAAACTTTCCATTTTTTATAGGGATGTGGAAAACGCGGCAGCATTGCACCAGGCGCTCTCGGGAGACAACATTTTGGAAAAGGAACGAAGGTTATCAGAAATGATCTTACAATTACAAATGGTTAGGGAACAATTACTTTCGCAGCAACAACAACAACATCAAGTTCATCAACAAGAAACTAATAATAAGGTAAGCCGGTTTCTAATTAGCTATTTTCTTGTGCGTATTTATTATGTCATTTTCTAAATTGTAAATCTCGCATTATCTCTTTAGAATGACAGAATTAATATGCGAATACTGTTGGAAATTTACATATTTATTTATGCATTAACATGGACATTGCTTTTTGCATGTATTTGAGTATTAAAACTTTGTGCGATTAATAATTGAGTTGTTTTCCTGTTCCTGAACAAATATTAAAATTAACAAATTATTAGTTGTGTGTTTCCTGTTTTATTGTCGATTCGATGCACAGTATCTATACATAACATTCTAAAAGAGAAACGTTTTACGATATCGAAAACAATAACAAAACAATTGCCATAAATAAAAATTATGATAATATCGAAAACAATTGCAATGATTCTTGCAGGAAGATTTATTACGGGATAATTACAGATTAATTTATGATTTATCGAGCAGGATTGTTCGGATTATGGAAATTTTGATTATTTATATATAAAAATATTTAATTTAACTGTGAGAGTTGTTCATTTCAAGAGTATGAATCTATTCAAATCCCCTTTTGTGTTCGTTCTGTGTAGTCCACAACTTCAAAAGAGCAAGTCAAGGAGGTGACCTGAATGCAGATCAAGAAGTAGTAGATGTAAAATATGCAACACACACTGATTGTTGAGAGTCCTTTTGTCGACTTTGTTGTTTGACTTTTCTTTGTATCGGTTTTGATTTACCAAGAGGTGAATTTGCATTTTCCATTAAGAAAACCGAAGCTCTGCATTTTCTTCTTTGCCTGTCGGTGTAATCACATCGTTTTCGATTAGATACTCTGTGTTTTATTTATAAATATAGAATTTGTAATCAGCTTCGCATTATTGAATATACGACACAAAATTGCATCTTATCGATTTTTAAAATTATTAATATTTTTATCAAACATTTAGTTTATATTGCACCGACAAGATACCTTATGAAGTTTTTCATTCATTCCACTATGGTAGAAATTTAATGAAGTTTTTAATTTCAAATATTCTCTTCGTACGTAACATCGGTGATTTTATCCGATACGTTAGTTCGATGTAAATTTTATAGTTTGGCGTAACAAAGTAGCAGAAAATTGCTCATAAATCCATTTTAAAACGATTCAAATGACTGCCGTGTGCAAAACGAATTGGATCGTAAAATGAAATAATTACATT
Organism: Rhagonycha lutea; assembly: GCA_958510855.1. Taxonomy (NCBI): domain Eukaryota; kingdom Metazoa; phylum Arthropoda; class Insecta; order Coleoptera; family Cantharidae; genus Rhagonycha; species Rhagonycha lutea. The sequence goes on along the minus strand of OY294040.1, from coordinate 9,915,771 downwards.
ACCGTTCTCATAATATACCCAACATTGTTTCGAGCTATTGTCGCAACCGTGACGGAACCCACGCGCATTAGAAAGCGCTATTGGCTGGCACTCACTTTGCTAGTTTTCCATTGGTCACTTGATGACGGATGAGTTGCTTTTGTGGGTTTATATCTGACAGGTGGGATAATAATTGGTGTTTAGTACAATGGCGAATTCTACGACTCATATTTAACCATCGCTTAAATGTCTTGAGGAGAATTTACCTGCTTATTTGAACTTAATTTGTACGTAAGTTCAAAATAGATCAGCTCCCTTCACGTTGCAAGTTCGTAATCATTATCAAATACTTTTTCAATTTCAGATTTTCACCCTCTGATACCTACATTCATAAATAAATAATCGTTTAATACTTTCATGTGCACTAAACTTTAAAACGTAGATATCATTAAACGAAACGCAATTCCATCAACATAACTCTCCACCATTACCATTATAATAAAATAAAAATAAATGTTACCTAAAAGACAATAATTAAATCGGTTAACTGTTTATGCAAACATTTATTATAATTAAACAGAAAATTAACCGCAGGAAAGAGTGGAGTACTGCAAATTTTCAAAGAAAAGGAATTATTGCGCCATTTGCATATATTTGGGCGCAATGAGGTGAAGTGGATTAAATTATTAATTCTTTATGTCATAACATTTTTATCACATCGGTTAAGAGTATACGATGCCGTAAGTAAATTAAACTGTTACGTCAAGTACTTACAATAAATAAGACAAAATTATTTAATGTTTGGATTAAGCACCGCATCATTTCAAGATGTACTCAAATTTAATAAAAATGTTTTTTTTAATTTATTAAAAAAATAAATTACTAATTGAAACTTCTAATTGCGGCCCTTTTTGATTATTTGAATAGGTAATCTGGTTAGTGCTTTAATTATAGTAAATAATATTTCCACATAATAATTTACAATTTTGAAATATTTTGATTAAACTAATAAACAAAACAGTAATATTTTTGTAATGAATTATTTTTCAATTACAATTTTGTTTTTCTTTGTTTCAATCTTAAGTTGATCAATAACCTAATAGATAGCAGAAACAGAATTGATGGAGTACATACATACATCTTAGTTATATATAATGCCATAATTATTAAAAAATATGATTGTGGTTCAAAATAGAACAGAACAAGATAAATAATTGGAAGAAGCTGAAAAAAGAAAACTTTGTTCTATAAAAAGTTGAAACGTTTAGATAATTAAACGTGTCGATTTTTCAATTTCTCTTTACTTTTGATAAATTGTTCGTGTATACGGGGGGTTTCTTATTACCCAAATTTTTCAACATAGGTATATTTAGCTATGTAACTATAAGCTTTGTCCATTAATTTTTATTAACTAAACTGTTGATGTTTTTTTATACGCACCAAGAAATTTATTATCATGTCAAAATTAAACATGTTGAGATGCACTTCAAGTTTAAGTAACATATAGGAGCACTTTTGAAATTTTAAGCTTTCGAACTAAAATATAAATAAATTGAAGTACCTATTGCAATTAAAAATTATTTAATTAAGAGTGACATAATTCTTAAAATAATTGATTACTCATGAGAAAATATTTTTCTTAGCGATGTTTTAACTTGAACCATTTTTGCGCACTTAATTTATTATATTTAATCGTGAAAATTAAAAAAGATATTTCTATTATCAATAAATTAGCTTTCGACAAATCTTTTTCAAATATTTAACAGTTCATTGTAATTGTATTGTTGTTAATGTAGTAGATACATATGAATTAATTACTCTACGTATTAGTCATCATTTTACAATGGAAATAAAGTCACAATACAGGGAAAAACCAGACTTCCATCCTAACATGGAATTCAAAATACTAATTGGTTAGCAAACCTATGACACCAAATCTCAATTCAATTCAATACAATTGAAGGGTACAGTGCAATAACGATGAGGGTCCATTTTTTTCGAAATCGATATTTTATCAGCATCTCTTAGCTTGTAACATAAGCTATGAACATACCAATCGTCACAAGAAACAAACAATGAAATTCCACTAAATACTGCGGTTGAAAATAGGCAGCGCAATGTAACCTTACGCGTTGTGAAACTTTAAATCTCGTTTTACTCGACTTTTTAAAAATGTGACCCTCATCGTTATTGCACTGTACCCTTCAATTGCTGAATGATATAATTGTATGAAGAGGCGCAATCCCAAATTAATGCAAGTTCGGAAACAAAGATGTTCTTGGTGTCTATGATTTTTATTCCTTTTGTGAATTTATTCAAGTATTATGTGCCCATGAATGAATAATAATAATGTTTAGTAAGGATTATTTGTTGTTATAAAGATAGCAGTATCCTGTTTAATGGATATCACAGGAATTCTTTGAAAATCATGGCAATTTCTTGGATGTCATTGAAATTCTTTGGGAATCACTGACATTGCTTGAAAATCATTGGAATTCCTTGAAAATGTTCGAAATATGAGTTTTGTGGATACAAATTTTTCAGAATATTTACCATCCAGTATCAGGATTATTTTAAATCTTGTACCTTTAAACACTATATCCATCTTTGTTTCGCAACATGCATTTTGGGCAGTTAACTTACCACTTAGTGAAACAACAAAAATGCAGTCAGGAACCCCCTCTTTTCAAATTTCCAAATATTTGGAGAGAAGGTTGCATCGATGCAATCATCTCCTTGTATTTACAATGCAACTTATCTACCTATATAAAAATAAGGTCTGGTTATCCTGCAATTGAAAATTTGTTTAAATAACTTTAAAGTCTATAAATAATCTCGTTATCAACAGATGCAAAATTTTTGAGACGGTTTTTGAATATCCAAAAATTTTGAGTTTGAGCAAAAGTTAAAAATAATTTGATGTGATGTTTCAGGTTAAATAATTCAAAATGAAAACTCTACCCAGAGTTTTCGTTAGTTGGTGTTACCACTATAGAGGAATAATTTATTATAGAAAATTTGATTTTTTTGTTTGAAATTTTACAATATCGAAGCAATCGATTGAAAGTCTTCAACTTTGAAGTTTATTTATATAACTTGAAGAGAATTTAATATGATATAATTTTCTTCAAAGTAATATTATAAAGTAATGGACAAGTAATGTATGGTTAACCACTGGAAACAGAACGTCAATAGCTTACAATCTCTTTATGTACGTGTGTATTTATTTTGTTTAAAATCTATATCAAAGGAAGGAACACTCAATTCCATCAGACGTCTTAATGCTCTGTTTCTGTGCACTATCTCAGAGGATTGTTACTCGAGACGTTGATTGGTTCAGTTGGTGCAAACAAAGGACAGCAAAGAGGCAAAGCGAGAGCAGATTTGTAGCATTCAGTTTGTATGCTTGTTAATTATAATTACGATTCTTTATGAATTGCTCGTGGAACGACACTAATGAGATAATGATGAGCAACGTATTTTAAAAGTTTTGAGTTTTGTTTGTCTTACGTTTGAGCGATTTTATAAAGCTTGTATTAATAATAACGAGCTTAGGAAAAGTCTCATTTTCAAGCTATCGTTTGCAAAAATAAATCCGTAATTCTGTTTGAGTTTTTGTATGCATGGTGAAAATAGCAGCAGAGTAAGTTGATAAAGCGTATTTATTTTTTTACGCGATTTACATTTGTGGGAAAAATTGAGATAATTATTGAACGATTAATATGCAAGAATAAAACCCTGCTGTGCTGTCGATACTCTCATGTAATGTCTAGGTTTATTGCGACCATTTATTATTTTAATAGCACAGTTTACTGGGTTTCTCTTCATGTTTACTCGGCACAGTATATTAATCTGTCGGTTGCCAACACTGATCGCAATCGCCGTAATCCTTTCCCGGGATTTGCTCCGGACAATCATATATAATATTACGTGCCTTTGTCAGCACTGTGCCTGTATTATTATCGTTCTCTATTCCAATTTGATTGCGTTTGTAGTTCATGATTGTGTTGTATGAAAATTTTGGTACAACTCTATACAAATGTTTCCACCTATTGAACAAATGTTTAATAGCGACATAAACCAACAAAGTTACTGTAATTATCGGGTAGATTCAAAATCATTCATAATATTGTAAATATATTAAAATTTGTTTAATTTATTTCAACAAATAATAATAATTATTATATTAAATTGTTTCCGTTAGTTCAAACAAATATTATATTCATATATCATAAGTTTGTTGTACATATTTCTTTATTGTTGTATTATTTTTTTTAAACGAAATCTGCGGTTAATTACTTTTTGATGATTTATATAAAATATAAAAATACAAAACTGGAACAAGTTTAAAAATATTTCAATGGCAAGTTAGTTTTGTGTAACGCTTTGCAATCATAATTAGGAAGGAGTAAAATTAGATCATTTAAAATATTATGAATGAAACAGAAAAATTCTGTATTTCCTCCCACTTTCATTAATAACAAAAATTTTTCTTTAATAAAATTTTTCTATTGTATTAATTAACTCGAGAACACTACGGATTATTTATTTGCATAAGTTAAACAGAATTTAGTCAAAAGCATGAATAAATAACTCGTTGGAATTATTTGTAGAAGATGTAATTGTACATAACCTCGTTATCATTAGTAGTACCGTTTCTGATTTAGGATCTGCTGAAATCCTTCAAAGGATCACTTCTCGCTTCGCCTTCCCTCATCGCGATTTCAAATCTAGATTCAGTGTAATTACGTAATGGGAATCAAAGTTCTGCTTTCTGATGTGTATTATTTGTACAACAGTTAACTGTTAGCCCCAAGTTAGGATTCATATTATGTTTGATTATTTCGAAGGTATTAAGGCGATTATATTTCATCTTATGTATGTTAATGTAAACTGTTGGTGAAATTATAGTATATACCTACAGAAACAAATTAAATAACCAATTAATAGTTACAATAATAACTTTTATTCATATATTACAACTTTTATGTTGGGAAATTAATTTTTTATAAACTTGAAAGTTTAAATTATCGGACTACACATTTGTCGAATCAATGGGAGGTCGAAATAATTAAACGATTATACAATTTTAATATAATTTATGACTTACTTCTAAATTTACTTAGGTGACTTTAGATGCACGAAGCTTTTTAAAATCTGATAAGAAATTGTAAATTTTAATAGCCCTAGACACCAATTAATTTATAAAAAAAAAGTAATATTTCAACGCGGAATCCAAAATATACTGGTCTATAATGATTAATTAAATTTCTAAATAAATTAACAATGCAAACCATTAAACCAGCTATAATAAAATTACCGCTTGGTTTGTCAATGCCTTGGTCTTGTGATGTTGGTTACAATAGCGTTTTCTCAGTGTAGTGCAGTTAATTATTATTTTATGTATAGGCACATTACAAAATCAAACAGATTTGGATGCCTAAACAATAATTTTAATGTTTTTGTGTGATGAGCTTTGACGATTTGTTTGCATTGTACGGTCCAACATGCAAAACCATTCACAATAATAACTAATTTTCACGACTTCCATTGACGCTACAATGTAATATAATGACAACCATTAACAACTAATCAAAATCTACACAAAGAGTCTTTGAAATTATTGTCGGATGTAGCATGCATGATTATGCAGTAATGTTAAAATAAGCAAATGCTGTTAATTAACCACTTTGTTTTGTTATCTAAAATATTAAAATATTGCTTTATGTAATCAATACAATTGAAAATCATAACAATTTTATATAAATTATTTATTCGATAACAACTGAATCTAAAGTTACGCTTGACGTTCGTTCTCTCACACGCTGACGTCTTTTATCAAAAATACCTGCTCGGCAGTCCAAAATTTTATTTTTTCCGAATTATCCAAATTGCGTTTGATATTGCGAAATAAAAATATTTGATAATTTGAATATTGTAATTGTAATAAAAATAAATTAATGTCGTAATTATATTGTTATCGGACTATTATTTCATATTAAAAATGTTAACGTAAAAAACTTATCTAATTATAAATATTACATCAATAAATGAATAAACAAAACATGAAAGATACCTAACGATTAAAAATGTGGGTCAACAAAATAATAATCTTTCAAATGATAACAATTCTTAATTTTTGCATTTAGTTAACTTCTTTTATTAACCGAATGACATGACCTTTAGATAATCGTATTGTACAAAGTTTCCTTAACAAACATTTCGCAGTTTTCAAATGTCAGACAAAAACAATAAGTACAAAGATGATAGCAATATCTGAATGTTACATAGTACATTGAAAAGAGTTTCGATTCAATTAACAGAGAAAATGCTTTCAAACACCTTGATTTGATTGAACATAATTTACAGAGAGGAAAAAAACTTATGGATCGGGCAAATTTTTTAGACTTAATGTTTGTTTTTCTTATATTAATAAAAACCTACCTACTATTATAAAAGCTACACTTTAAGCTCGGTACTCCGACGCTTTTGTTCTAATTTTAGTGCAGATGGAGTCATTAATAAAGATAAGAGGTACGGTTATGTTGTTGTGACGTCATCCAATATTCTTTGAGGGCTTTATTCTTAGATATAAAGGAGGAAAATTTATATGCACCAAATGCATTCAGATTAGTTTTATTGTATAATTTCAATTTGTCTACGGAATTAGTTAATCTTAAGGATTTTTTTCTATACTAATTAACGTTAGTGTATACACAAATTTAAGATAATTCACTTAAGAGTTTGGATTATATTAAAAATTTGTTATTCTAATTATCATGTACTTGATTGCTATTTCAAGCCTGAGAACTTTTGTTGAATAATTATTATTATTTTAAATTTGAAGATAGTTTACGTTGGGCAATGCAAGATTTTGACTAGGAAATTTGTTTTATAATAATTTAACCTCAAAATCGACATTTTACTTAAATCGAATGAAAAATGCCTTTTGAATAAAAATCCGATTAGCTCATCATCGTGTTTCTTAAATATTCCCCTCAAATTTCACCCTGATATTTCGTCATCATGTTGACATATGGAGTTAATAAAGGGAAGAAGAAAACACAGTAGGGTAAGGTAAGGTAATTCCGTGACATAGGCAATGTCGTGATAGTTTTTAAAATACTCGTAGCTTCATTGCCTATCAACAGATTTTGAACATCGAGGAGTCCTAAAGATACCATTCTTTATTACCTAACTAGATGTAAGATTCTTAAGGGTAGGTTCGAACTTCAAAGGTCAGTATAAGGAAAGTAAGCAAATGATACATGTTAGTGAATAATATTTTTCTATGTAATCTTTGTTTGTGTCACTTTTAGCTGTAATTAAGGTAATTTTAAACTAAAATTAATTTTTAAGATTGCATTTTAAAGCTTATGTTTCGTAGATTTTTTCGTATTCTGAAAATTTTCTAGAATTTTCAATGCCTTAGGCTTGAATGCCTTAGATAAAGTAGCATAATTCTTAGGTTTAATCTAATTTATTACACCTGTTTAATTAATTATTGCAAAAATAATTTTTATTACCTTTAATTTGTTAAAGCAGTACAATTTTATGTTATATTAAGCTACTTTGAACTGTGAAAAATCATATTTTTAAAATTTCGGTGCTTAAATTACTGTTTATTTTTATCACGACATTACCTATCCATATTTAAATGAAGGTGATAGCACCCAGTAAGCAATGGTAATTTGCTGATTCTTCATCTTACTTCTAGTTCGTGTTTTAATTTTGAAAAAATATGAATCCTAAGAAAAGGGTAGTCCAGAAAGGTACAGAACGGCAATACGATCATGACAGTCTTCTGCAAGCAGCACAACTAGTATGGAGTGATAATTTTAATTTATATCGAGTAGCTAAAAAAACTGGGCTACCTTGGTCGACGCTGAAAAACTTTCTTGTAAGAAATGAAGATATTGAACACGCTAAGTTGTCAAAATTAGGACGCCCATACGCTCTTCCTCCGGAAATAGAATTCGAATGCCTTTCAAAAGGCAGGAGCCTACCCATTCAATCGTGATGCCTTTCGAGTAGAAGCATTAAAACCGTCTGTTTTAACTGAGAAGAAAATTGGACCTGTGGAAAGTGCAATTTAAAATTTTCTGTTCATGTGCAGAAAAAAAACTGGTGCTAATTGGGTGCAATGTTCATTTTGTTTAACTCCATACCATACTACATGTCAAAATGACTTTGAAGACATCGAAGATGTTTACATGTGTAATATTTGTGAAATCGTATAACAAAATATTCCTAAACAATAATTTTTTTACGTTTTCTTTTAGTTTTTATTTTTTAATTTGTTTTTATATCAATATTTCATATTAATTTAATGAAAAAAAAGTAGTGTAGTGTAAATAAATTCTCTTTCTTACAAATGGTTTTAATTGTATAAATTATTGTTTATGATTTTACAACTTTTTATTGCTATCACGGGATTACCTTACCCCTATCACGACATTAGATGTCCTATCACGACATTACCTTAAATTTCTGCCGGAACAAAAATTACAACAAAATAATTGTGTTTCGTTCAATTTACTTAATTTTTTACAAAAAGGTTGCTTAATTGTAATATTATTACCTCCTGATTTCAAAAACAGAAAAAATTATATTTCAAGCCCAGTAGTAACAGTTTTACTTAAATATCACGACATTACCTTACCTTACCCTACTACCCCTACTATATTAGTTTAATCTTAACAATTTTATGATTTTTAATATGATTATTGTAAGTAATGTTTATGATTATTTAAAACAAGTTTTGTTAAAGATTTGTACTATAATTTACGGAAAAATCATTTTTTACATTACCTAACTGCTTAACATGGAATCCGAACCACACTGTGGTCACTGGAATACCAAACTGGGACTATACGGCTTAATAATTCATTCCCTAAGCACTACTGAGAGGAAAACTCTCCATTAAAATTAGGGAAATCAGGTCCGGATCAAAAATTTTCAATTTTACAGGACAAATTAGAATTTTGAAATGATAATATTTGAATCGGTATTATTTGCGTGATATCGGTAATATGGCCAGTTACAGTTTTGTTCTTTAGGCATCCCAAGTAGGGTTGCCACCCGTACTTTATAATAAAGTATTGTACGTTATTTCAGGTAATTGTACTCTATACTTTATGAGAACAATAAAGTACACGAAAATACTTTATTTCGCATGATTTGATTTCTTAGGGATTTTGTATCTTTTCCTTAAACGAAATTTTTCTATTAGTGCTGAATCGAAGTCGCAGATGTCGTAAAATGTCCCGCTTTTTAGAAAATATCTGCATTTCCCCGGTATTTTTGTCAAAAATTCCAAATTACCTTAAAAAAAAACGTTGACCACGCTCCCTTTAAAAAAAATTTTCGCCTGCGGCGAGTTTTTTTTTTTTTTGGTCCCACTTTGTTTCAATGACAATGTGGTCACTTTATACTAATTTGATACAAACTGCAAAAAGCAATAAAAAATATGTTTTTAAACATAATAATAAAGAAAAATAAATTGTACTTTATTTTGATACTATGTACTTTTTTTTCTTACCTATAATAACCAATGTACTTTAACTACAAAAAAAAAAGGTGGCAACCCTAATCCCAAGTGACAATGTAGAATGCATTTTTTTGCTACTGAATAATCGTAAACAAGAACATACAGATTAACGTGGAATCCACGCACACACTTTGGGTAGTTTTCTTCTCTTTAAAATAAATTTGTGGTCAGTGAGCGAACGGTTAATATCGTTAATCCATTCATGTGCATCAGTGGTGGACACATAATGCATGCTTAGTATTTTAGTAAATAATTATGGCATATTAATCTTTGAATTATCGAAGTTCCACTTACATTGGTCTGGAAAAATTCGTTAACAGAAATTTCATTAAATAAAAATGCACAATATAGTAGGTAAACATGATAGGCGAAGAATGTGGACAAACAATCAATGAACAACCAATAGCTTATTATTTACTTTGAATTGTTTACAATCCTAGCTGCATATCTTGTTTTGATTATTATGAAATAATTTCATGATTGCATTTATTTTTTGTGTGGAAGTAATTGGGAAAAAATGTATTATATCAAATTTATAAGTAGTAATAGTAGTTAATGTTAATAATAATAATAACAAAATGTTGCTGTCGATTTTTTGTGGAGCATAACTAAAGGTAACACGTAATTAAACAAAACTAATTAGATATTTCAATTATCGTTGTAATAATTTAATAGTTTGATGATTCTCCACGGATCAACGTTTTTGCACTAACAATTTCCATTTTTTATATCTAATTTATGCGAAAGCATGTATTAATGAAAGAAAATGTTTACACTGTGTTGTCAAATGAAGGCATCGTTAAACAATAATTAATGACATTTAGAGCAAGTTTAAATGTAAAATAGCGTCACTGATATCCATTATTGATGACGAAATCATTGAAGTGTACTTAAAGGAGATACAAACCACTCCCTGAACTCTCTGATGTACTATGACGTGGCTTATTTTACCTGCATTATTAAATTAACGCTTATCTCAAAGTGCGGGCAATTTAACACAATTATACATGCAAGTCACTAGTCTGTAATGTGAGTACATGATACTCTAAGTAAGTCACCTGTATCTCTTAAGATTCTCAGTCTACGTTAATTTGCTAGTTAGTTTTACATTCACACGGAATTGTTACAATTTAAATGCAATTAATAATTTTAAAATTCCACCACCTCATATTTCAAATTTGCAAAAGTTGCTCTTCCCATTTTATTGGCGACGAACGTATTTTTTCGTGTTTTGAAAATTTATTTTCGAGCCATGAAAGTTTCGACACTTCACCACTTAAAAAATATATTTGGTGTTAATTACGATCTTATTTAAAAAAAATTTAAATTTAATTAAAACAGTCAAAACTGAACGTCTATAAAAACATTTTCTGGCAGTTATTTTTGGCATCCATAAGACCCATAGCACACTTAATTGAATAATGGTATGAAAGTGTTGTTTACACATTGTAAAGTGCGTTGAAATTTGCTATTATTTCTTTTATTAATACTTGCCCAGCTGAAAAGTGTTTTATGTTCAGCGATATATTAAAATAATTTTTACTCAGGAATTTAATTTGTGTTTTCCATTTTGCTGGAAATAAACCTTTCATTGTAGTATCATTATTTTATGACCGGTTGGAAAAACAATTTACTCGATTAATCATTCCAGAGGAATTAATCATTTGAAATTCTTTACCGCCATTTTTTATTCACTTTAATTAGTGTATTATGTGATTTACGCCCCTCAATTTTTCGTTCTAATTTAAAAGTACGGCATCCGTTTGTTTTCAAGTTACGTTGTTTGCTTCAAATTTCATATCCGTTCAAACTTGCAAGTATAAGGGTTAGAAAAAATTTAAAAAAAATGGAACCCTTAGGCGTGATAAGGCACATCTTTTACAGATTATCTCACATCCGGTTTAAATTCTTCATTTTTTAACTATGTATTGAATTATAATAACAACAAAATCTTACTATTCATTTGGTTAAAAAATAATTTTTGGGTGCATCTGTCTCGAGTGTTCAAAAATTGTAAAATGAGAAAAAGGATGTTTTGTCTGCAAAAGGGTGAAAGTGTTAAAAAAATATATGGGTTTCTTTAAAATGTGTTAATCGACATGTCGCAGTTTCTAAACATTCATTCTAAAAACAGGTATGAATATTTATTTTTCTTTTGAGCAATCGGAAGCCGAAAACCATATTCTTGTTAATTGACTTCTTTTGTGTTATTTTTTTAAATTTTAGACATCGCGAGTGTTACCTGAATTGTTTATAAAGGAAACTATAAGTTAAACAAACTTTAAATTTCCGATTAGATGATCTGGATTTCAAGTTTGTTTGTTCATGTTTTATTTAGATGCATATAAGAGTATTGACGCTAATCACCCATTAATGCTTTTTATAGGTGGAGGTAAATTAAGAAAATAATGTATTCACTCTTTCAGTGTAATGATAAGGTTTTGCATATTTTTCTCAAGTCATGAAAAAGCTCACTGCACTTGTCAGATAATTTAAATACGTAATGCTAGAATTAAATAATATTCCAGGGCATTGACTGCCTCAAAGGCAATAAGCTGAAACCAGTTTGAAACCAATCATGCTACTTCGTTATCGAACGAAATTAATAAATTACTCTTAACATTGTATCTAATTTCACACACATACTGAAATATCTTAAAATTACACAAAACTTAATATTTAATGATTCCATTGATAGACTTTTAAATAAGCATCATTTTAAATTAATTGACCATTTGCATATTACATCTTGAAATATTTAGAATATTTAAATTGTTGTTTTAATTTTTTCTCAGAGAAACTTACACCTATCCATAGTTTGGACATCTAATTAAATTTTAGAGTCCTTAACTCCAAGTTGCTTAAATTTTAAGAAAAACAAACAATCAGGGTTAATGGGATGATTCTCATCCTCTAATCAGAAAATACCTGTCGATAGGACTCGACTCGTATAAATATCAAACAATTATAAAATTTTACATAAAGAAACAACTTGTACCTAATGTTAGGTGCATAATTGAAAATCGAATTTCACATGCCTGAACCATGGGAGTACGCATAATAATTTAAGTGGCGCCAAATATTTAATCACTTCCGTTTAAATATTCTAGTTTAATTAAATATTTAAATTTCTTTAAATATTGCGCATTTATTAGGATAAAAATACTCAATATAATTGTGCAATTCGTTTTTTATTATTATTTATGACCTTTAGATTCAATCTCTACTTGATTAAATTATTCATACAAAAGTATATTATCATCTTATAATTGGCATTATAGTTAATTTACAATAAACAACTAAAATTTGATTGATAAAACAAAAATAGATCAAAACAATTCTTTCATCATGCCTAATAAAACAAATCGATAAAAATTTTCAAAATTTACTATAGTATCTACTATGATAAATGAATTTTAAGAGAGCATCGGCAAAGTGAACCAAAACCGATGTGTTATTGGCCGAAAATCTGGATATAATCCAGCAATTATCATAGGTCAGTGCGTTCGAATGCAAAAATGTTTCGGTTTTTAAATTTAGTTAAAATGGACAGGTGTCGTTTCTTTAAGCAAAAATATTTTTATTATGCCTTGAATATTTTTAGGTCAAATCGTATATGATATTCTATTTCGAGGTGGTAATCTTTAATGGATGACAAAAAACTTTTTCTTGTCGCTTTAATTGTGATTTGATTTAAAATTTAGTTCATAAGTTAGAATTCAAATACAGGACGGGATCTAATTTTATCCGTTTAATGTGAATGAATATCACAGCTGTGCAGTTTGTGTGGACTTCAGTGTGTTTAAGAAATGTCTATTCAATGACATTCCTGAAGTGTCATCTTCATTATGAACAACATCGCTTTTAATTTTTGTTTTTCGTTATTTTAGTATTATACGAGAAACCGTGCGCGCTGGAAATCCCATCTACTGAAAATATCTGTATGTCTGTAGTAAACTAATGAAATAGTGTTTAAATATTATTAATCCTTACGGAAGACGATTATCAATATTGTCTACTAATAAATGCATTTTTTTTTCTTATCGGATTACATTAAACCGTATAAACAATATTTATTACCACGTGCACAAAAAATAGCACAAATTTAATATAACAAAAAAATTGTTATGAAAACGTGATCAACGAACGTCAATTATTGGCACAATTTTCATAAGTAGTTCCGTCTTTAGAAGCAAGAATATATTTTAATGTATCTCGGTTATATTTTTAGAGGGATAATATCAAAAATAACGTTTATGACGTAATCTATTTGCCCGAGGCCGTGGTTTGTCTATAATTAGGGGAGCACTGAGATCTAACGAAAATACATATACAAAAATTAGAAATAAAATAAACTATTAAGTATCTTTTTTTTTTTTCTTAAAATAATAACCCAGGTGTTTCTATTACTTATGTACGTCCATCCATAATCCCAGTTTGATTGATAGCTCGCAGAATAACAGAATCTTCAGTCATGTTTTGTATGGTGGAAGTATGAATATGCTCAACGACACGCATTAATTTTATCACCTAAAAGAAATAATTAACTATTGTCGCCTCTTCCTTTATTTAACTCGCAGAAGCTTTGCTGATGAATTTAGCTCGGAAGTTATGCTTCATCCTGACTTAAACCGTGTCGCAATCTAAAACAAAAGATATATTACCCGCGAATTACCTTTTTACTCGCGAAGCTTGATTTTATTTTGATTTATTGCTCTCTTCAGGTGGATTCTATTTTAAGGTTAGGGGTTATACATAACCTCAACATAACCCGACTTAGAAATAACTAATTAGAAATATAACTAAAAATGCTTCAATAAGAGAGTGGTTGACACTTTTATTTGTTTTTCTATTTTTGGCACTTGTATTCGTTAAGTTCTGAACTAATGCATATTTCACACGAACATTCTCTGTTTATATTATTAAAACAACTATTAAATCGAATTGTATTCAATAATTGAGAAGAGTTACTATAAAATTGGTTGATCTTCCAAAGTGCAGTCTAGTTTATCTGTCCATATCGATTATCACATAAAAGAATTACTACCAATTGCAACGATGTAATTTTAAATTTTACATCAAAATAAAATATAAGTCTTATTAAATTTTAAACCTTTATTTTCATTAATTGTGATTACGAGTAATCTGGAGTGTTACTGTACCTACTACAACACTACGATGATAAGTGTGCTGCATAATTATACTGCACCAACACGACATGAATAATTCCTTCTGTGTACTTACTATGCGCTCGGAAAATTTGAACAATTAAACGCTTCAAAGAATAAAATTTTTTCATAATTGATTTTGTCATCAAAATGCATTTTCCAATTAATTTTAATAAAACCTCGTATCTTAATTGTTCTTTAATATCAACTTTGCACTGGGGTTCTTGCATTAAAAAAATGTAAAGCTTCATTGTTAATCACCAACAAACTAACTCCTCTTATAAAATAATATGCACTCGTGGAATAATAATGTGTGCAGTTCTGTGGGCGGTGATTTGATTTCAACTAGGTACTTCACTTTGTGCACATAATTGTATTGCTTTTAAGAGACGTCATAACTTTTGAAAGAGTTTTCCAGTTTTTCTTTCAGTCTCCTTCGAAAATATACAGCTCTGGCAAATCAGGGTGCTTTTGCGCCTTTTTGGGCACTTTTCGTGTGGGGTTCGAAATCATCTCTTGGCCTTTCATGGATCCGTTATTTATTATATTCAATATGTAAAATGTAAAATGTAATGGTTAGGTACTTTCTCCATCACGATAACTATTTTCTAAATATTCCAATAGTCTTAATTGCCAGTGTTAAATCGATGCAAGTTGATATGGCAAAATTTATATTTGACTATGTTACAACAAATAAATCACTGTTAACAAATGAACAAACAATACATTATCTTTGGAATTAATAATAAAAGTTCAAAGACCTGACCTAAAATATTGTTAATTAAACTATTGTGTTCCCTATCAGGTTCTGATCTTCGTTAAACATAAATCATCTCTAAAACCATACAAAAAAAGATGTTTGTTTCTAAAACAATAAGTTTGCAGTTATAATAATACAATGGGCCAAAGAATTTTTTCGTTAAAAATATAATGTTTATAAAGTTGAACATTCCTTAATTATCGTAATCTATTTCGCATTACATATTGGCGCCAAAATAACCAAAAATTTAAACAATACGATTTCTAAAGGGTCTTTGTTATGAAAATTAACACAGGGTCAAATTGTTAAATAAATATTCCATTTATTATATTTAAATAAAAATATATCGATTAACATTTCCGTTTGAATGAAATTATTATTATTGACTGTCAAAATAAAATAGCAAACATTTTATTAATTAGGGTCGAACTCACAATTAAAATTATGAATCAATTAATCAATGTCGTTAAAGCTGCTTATCGCAACCAAGTTTAGGTCTTGTTCCTTTTATAACACAAAACCTTGATTGAGTATCACAAACTAATTGAACATCATAAAGGGTAATCAGTGGTGGTCCGAGTAACCACGACACGTGCCATAAACAAGTGTATCCCAGGCGAATTATGTTCTCTTCCGCATTACCCCTTCTCTTTTACCCCATTCTACTCAATCACATGTGTATTATGTTATTTTAGGATTAGCGGGGGTTACTACTGCACCACTTGACATCAAAGGGACAAAGAATTGTACAAACAAATCTTTGCAAATATTACTTTATTGTACACAACATTGAACAAATTAAAAAATAAAAACCTTTTTTTCCATTGCCCGAAAACCAATATGTACTTGGTAAAAATTGTTTTGTTTACACTCGAATAATTTTTTTTTGATAATCACGCAATTAAACATAATTATTTTAAATATGTAATATGAAATTGTATAAATTGATCCCCAACGATATTAACCCCTAAATGTGAAGTTAATTACCCTCAACAGTGGGTTGCCTTATGACGCTATGGCTCATAAATCATAATTCATATTCAGGGGTGGCTTAAATACAATAGTTTGCTCAACTTCAATATCTTCACGCCTTTTGATGGCCATTGGAAATAAGGATGGATTACTAATGCAAAATTAATGTTTACTTTAGTTGCACAGGTTTTATTTAAAATTTGATAAAACATTCTTTGGTTGTAAGATTAAGTCGGTGCGAAATTTTTTCTAATTAATACCGACTAAAGAACCTGTTTTCCCAATCTAAACTGTAGTTTCTAAAATAATAAAATTTACTACATACATATTTGTTTCCTTCCTAGTAATCTCAAATGTTTTAAAAATGTCATCGTGTAAAATATTTTCTTGAAAAAAAGTGAGACGTTGCACTCAAAATTTACTTCCTCATATTATCTATCAAAAGGTTGTCAGGAACCGTATGCTTTGTGCTAATTGAGTGTATTCAAACAATACTAAAACACCCAACGAACCCTTGGGTTGTTTCGACGCCCTCCACGAGTGCTTCAGTGCGTGAGAAGTTCAAAGCTCGGAAGTTGTAATCCGTCTGTGATTTAATGTGTATTATTTCGATAACTCTACATTATTGCAATATCTGATTATCGCTTTTTGTGTAGGTGAAATAGATTGTAATAGAAAATACACTTGACGTAAGTTTTGGTAAGCTTCAAAAATAATTGGGAACTGTTTATTATTTACGAAATCTGAAAATACAAATAAAACTTATGAAACGTCACGATGAGTGAACAATATTTGTTTCAGAGTATGTTAGAAGGAGTGTCGTATGTCGAGCGCAAAATTCTTCCTGACATCCACGGGCATCATCCTATGGGAGATGCAATCCGTTTTAACGTTACGTTATTATTGTGGTAAAACCTCTCGGGAGTTACGGAATTAACAAATCGACTCGTATTTCATACAGAAACCAAAACGAGCATAAGCATCGACTGACTGACTGCACAAACTATAAACTTCCTTAATCATAATGATAATTCGTTTAATCTTTATTTGAGCATTGTGTTGCTTACTATCTCTTTGCTCTTGCATAACGATTTATTCATTTCTAATTTATGCAAAATTTGTTGTTTTAAACAATTATCTTTGAATTAGACTTTATGTTTCTGATTCTCTTGTAAAATTTTTACACGAAACAGGCAAGTATGCATTTATTAAAAGCTGTTATTTTGTATCTACTTGTTACGTTGTACGTCACGATTATCCGACTGGTTGTAATCAAAGTCAGTTATATTGAAACAATTTTAAATTGCATAACTACATTATTGTTGTATTACTGCTTTCATTTGTAAATTGTTCTTTTTTCTTGTTCGTTAGCGTAGTAAATAAAAATTTTATCAAACACCACTTGCAAATAATATATAGCATTTTTTCCATGCATTATTTTTCAAAAACCAAAGCAAAAAATGTGCTCTTCAGACTTTTTTGGGTTAAATGGGCTGACATAGGAATCTTTGATATAGATTCGATTAAATGAGACGAAGACGCAGTAGAAAAGCGAGTAAAAGGATGACAAAAGTTTAAAGAATTTTATTCTTTTTTGATGTATAATTTTTATTGTAAATAATTATATCTTTTAACCTGTTACAATTTCACTATTATAATAAAAGCGTTTAAAAATATTATCGTTTTCCAAAAATATTGGTACAGTTACTAGTACAGTATCTTACGTAGTACGTAGGCAACCTACTATGTACTTGTGTTTGTACGACAGTCATAATAATAGTGATTATTGTTAAATATTTTGTATTATTTATAATATTCATTAATTTTTTTATTATAAATGGGACCTACCTTTGTTATTTAATTAAAAAATAAATTATAAAAAATATTATTAAGTAGGTATAACATTGATACAATAAATTATACCATGTATATTACAAATGTATATGCTGATTAGCATAGATTGTAATATACATTGTATGTGCTAGTGTACTATATTGTATTTTATAGTACTGATTTGTTTATGTTAACTATCAAAACAAGGCATACATGTAGAAATGATATTTGATTATTTTTTTTCTATTCTTTCGCACTTGAGATACTCTTTAAAGTTTAAACTATTATAAAGAAGTGGTGATAGAACAGACGTCAAAGTCAAGTTAAGGTTTCTTGAGGGACATGTTGTGTGAGTGTTGAAAGGAGATGTGAACTTGTATTTTCTTTTATCGGATAAACTACAAAAGGAATATGAAAATCAAACGTGTGGTTTCTGCTTTTCCTTTTTGTTTATTTTAAATTGTAATTATAAATAACGGAACGACATGACAATTTAATATACATTTTAGCTCCTACTATATTAATCGTCACTTACGATTTTAATGTTCTATATTAAACATTATTGTCGTCAGTAATGTTTTTCAATATAAATATAGAAAATGCATTAAAAATAGGATTGTATTGTGCTTTTTTTGAATCTTTCACTAACAGACGTATAACACATGTACTCGTCGGCATGTCAGGTATAGTTGAACAAAACTTATAACAAATTTTTCTCACTAATTGTTATAATTTTTTAAACAGTATTTTTTAAATGACAAAAATAATTCTAGACAAAATATTTTTATTCATGTTCCATACACATTTCTTTCTAATTTGACAAATATCACAACTAATCTACAGCGTGATTAACGAAAGTGTCCGCAAAGAATAACTTTTGTATTATTTAAATAGCTTTTTTTCTCATTGAGCAAAATTTATGGGTCACATTATTTATTTTATAAAAAAAATGTTCAATTGTTTTTTCAACTTTAATTATGACAATAAATTAACATCGCAATTTTCAGAAAAAAGTCTTTAGTACCTTCGCCAATAAAAATAATACATTTTTTTATCATTTGTTCAAGTGAAAGTGGGAAAGTTATTAATTATTATGAAATGGAAATAATATTATTAGTGTATTCATAATGACAATTATTATAATAAAGAATTACGATCAACATACATTGAATAACTATTAGGACTGTTGGAGTAAAAATTGCATTGAAAACTTGTATACAATTTATTTCCATTGTGCTCATACAAATTAATTACTAATTATAAAATGCATAGGTCATAATATCGTAGTTATAATTAACGCGATAACAATAAATTATTAACGTGGTATAGGTTTTATGGTTTTATTATACTTTGCAACAATAATTAATTTTAATTATTTGTGTCTTCAAGCTATTTTAATTATTTTGTTTATCTGCATAGTATTAGTATCCGATTTGAGATTTATAAAATCAATACGTGGTAAGTAATTTTAAATCGTTATTTCAAACGTTACTTCTATATAGTAAATTCTTACAATATTTGCCAAAACTCCGAGCAATGTCCGTAGCAGATTTTTTATATTTAACGATTTCCTGGTATAAGAGTTGGGGTCAAATTGGATTAATAATAAGTTTTGATCTAAATGGAACTAGACGACTTTGATTATAACTGAATAGCATATCGATGAAATTTGAAACTCTTTCCCTGCATTGCAAATTATTTCAGAAACAATCATCCAATCACTGTTAAGGTATATGTAGCAAAGTAGCAGAAACTGATCCATTCGGCTTATTCATAGCGTCCTTGAAACGAAGAATTAATCCGGGTTACCAATGAAAAAATGTCCTAAATTTCTCACAAATTGGGATCTGCACCAAATACTGGTAAGCTATATTACCCTATCTGACCATCTGAGAATAGTGGTTTACCTCAAGAATCTGTTTTAATAGTACACAAGATTTACCACAAAAAAGATGAGAAAGAAAATGCTGTTGCAATTTTTATCTATATTTCACTGCTATTGGATAAACTGTTGCCCGAACTGAATTCGTGAATTCTAAATTAAATATTTCGAATATGGAAGATGCAAAGTCTTTTGTAAAAATGGGGTTTTGTTATTTACAAGATTTTCTATCAGATTATTTACCTCAAGCAAATTATAGTATCTGTGTGCCCAATTTACATGAGAACCCAGAAGATATAAAAATCCTAAAACATAGTGCACTGCAGATATAAGAGTAGAGGTACCTTTGAACCTTCGTAGATACTACCTTACTATAAATTATTATTGTATGTTATCAACATAGTATTTTATTTTATTTTTGTTTGTATTGAACTGTAACGTCTCGTATACTCGTATCACTGGAACCATTTATCTCATGCATTTTTATTTTTATTGTTTTTTTATGTTCAATACACAATACTATAGGAAGTTCGTTGTTTTCACTGATACAGGTTAAATATTAGCGTTTAATGTACTATAATTAACTTGATTTGATTGTGACCTGCGTAATGCACAATATTTTCTGGATTTCTTTTTCTTGATTTTGAAGCAAGAAGCATCAGTTTGCTTTTCTGTAATTGCTGTTTTAATGTAACGCAATGTCTTTACTTTGTATAGCATTCCGTGATCATATTTCATTCGAAACGTTGCACAAACCATAACACAAATCCAAATTAAAATACAAATACCTATATACAATTTTTTGAAAATATAAATTTTTACAATAAAGTCCATGACAACATAATATCGTCGCCCGAAGTCGTAATCCTCGCAGCTTCAAAATGAATTTTACAGGAGACAAACAAACTTTTTATGTAGATAATGAGAACAAGCAACAATTTCTGCAATTGTGGAGTTTGTATTTATTTAGGTATTGAATGCAACGAGTAAAAAATTATGATATGTGTCGTCGATTGTTTTGTGCCTAAAATTGGACGATAAATATATGCCGATAAGGACTTTTTTTATATAAAATTTTATTTTCAAACAATGGTGTACATTTTTTACTTTTTGATTTTGGCAGTATTTTTAACAAGAGGTCACCACATAAATATTTTTACAGTTCTTTAATTACTTAATCATTTGATTTATTTTAATTTTGATTTTTCACAGACACCCAGACACGCGCATATTATAAATACTAATATTATTGTTTTAATTGTTTAAAGGGGGGGGAATTGGTTTCCATCATTAAAATGCGTAGAGTATCTGGTACTTTTAACGTCGTATTGTAACCCTTGGATGAAAGGATACCCTGTAAATCTAAATAACCTTGGCTACTCGCTTAAATCTAACTCTTAAAAAAATTATATCGGGGAAACATGCTACCGATATTATGATCGTAGAATTAATAAATTATTTATAATTAAATACACGTACTAAAGTTTTGAAGTTTATAGCTTTTTGGAACATAAAAAGCAGTAATACATTATAGATGGATCGTAAGAGTAGTCATAAGAGTATACGCCCACTAACAACTATGAAAAATTTAGAATACAGTGTGAATGTGACATAAAATAAGCCTCTTCCAGACAGCATATCCCAAAGGATTTGTCACGTCATCCCACAATACAGATCTATATAATGCGGCTTTAGACGAACATTGGATTAGACTTTCTTTATGTTCCGTATAGCAAATATTGCAGCTTGATTTTCTACTTATGCTTTTATAGTTTTAATAGATTTCCGGCAAAAAGCAAACAGAGAACAAGTACTACTTAGAGTACCCTCAACAAGTGTATTTAAGTTTGGTACTCGACATGGTTTATTATCGTCATTATCGAACAATCCGAGCACGTTGCAAACTAAGGAATATTCAATTCTAACAAATAAACTTGTGTTAACTTTATGAACTAGGAAGACTTTGCTTTCGCTGACTGGGTTGATTTAGTGTGTTTACTTGTGTGACTGATGGGCCGCGAGAAACAACAGTCTTCGCGTGTTACATAAATCCTCATGCCTGGGATAAATGCGTTGAAAACTGAGGCACGATTAGTGTTTTATGATTATCTTGTTGCTTTAAATTTAAATGCCAACGTGAGACCTGTCAATCTTTGTTACTTTTTTAGATCCTGCACTTAATTCTTAAGAACTAAGAAAAAACAACAATATATTTATCTTGTGCAACTGTCTCCAGACATTTCGCTCGTAAAATACAAATTGAGAATGTACCTACTTAAATAATAATGAGAAATTTTTTCCCAAAATTAAATTCGAACTCAACCTGCAGCATCAAAATCAATAACTTTTTACCGATAAGCTTTGAATTTAATTGTTGTCATTGACTGGTTTAATTATAACAATTTTTAGTTGATTGAGTTTTTATTAAATAAACGTCAATTAAAATTATTTACGTTGTTGGTATATATAATTAAAATGAGCAAGAAAAAACCGTTACTAAACTGGATACAGTGACAACTTTTCTCTCTTTTGTATATGTCAATTTTTTGTGGTAATTAAAAAATTGTCATTTATTTTTTTCGCATAATGAAAATGTTGTTCTATTTTTAATATAAAAAGCAATAAAATTAATATTTTTCGATTGAAAGTAATAATTATAACATTAAGAGCGTTGTAACAATAAACATAAAGATACAGAAGCGGAAATTATGAAAACAGGCCTACAAAAGCCAGATGATAATTAAATACATATATTGTGATTTATGGACGATAAACCGACAATATGGATTAAGAAAATAGCCACATAGCTTGAATATAAACATATATTTGTTCAGACCACGCCATATTATTTGTATGTTTATTTAGCTGGTTTCGTTATACTATATATCCAGGGGTGCTTTTAATATTTAATGTTATGAAACAATTTGAATTTTGCTCCTAGGCACATACATAGTCTTTGTAAACTAAAAGCAGGTTAAATATGTGCATTTTATCGTGAATGTTGAAATTTCATTTTCTTATTTTAATAATAATTGTTTGCATCTCAAACAGAGCACAACTTTACTCTCGTTTGTCCCAAAAAATATTAACTCGTAAATTTGTTTTAAATATTTAAGATTAATTTAAACAAAAATTAGAAACTTAATTTCATTTTGTACACCTAGTATATGTAAGACAGGCGAAATTTATAGTTGTTACAAAATTTAGAACGACCGGAAATAATCTAAAATAAATTATGTTTAGACAGAATTTTTACTCGCGAGAACAAATGAGATTTTTTTAGATTCAAATATATTTTTAGGTCTTTTCTTTAAATTTTGTACCATTTCTTATTATTAATCACTAAAAATTTTTAAACAAACCAATGTAAATGATTATGTTGATATATCAACATTTTTTAATAATAACTAAGTTGGTCGTCCGAAATTTCAACACGGCGCGGCGGAGCAACCAACCCAACTTCTTTTGCACCCTTCTTTGGGCTAAAAATAAAACTTATCGGATTTGAATGGAAAATTACATACAAGGTTTCCCGATGGTTATGGCTCACTGTGGATTGGGGTAACCCCCCTTTATATTTATAAAGTTTTTGTACTCTAAATTGTGTTTATGTCATAAAATTTTTACTTAAACTTTAAGAACGCTTTCTTGAACGTTGTTGAAATGATAATCATTTATAGTGTGTGATGATTGCTAATATAATAAAAGCTGTTTTACGTTATATACAACACGTAATAATTTTCCATTAAATCGTAACTTAAATTCTAAGAGAGGTCTGTGTATTCTTCATTTTCTAAACAATGAATAATTGTGTCGGTCTGCGTCTGTGTTAAATCACATATAGGCTGCAGCTTTTGATGTTTTTGAAATGAATCTTTCCTTTTTAGGGCACACATGTTATCCACATGTGACATAGGTAGATCCTTTTGCATCATCATCGTCATATACCATTAGGAAATACGTGCATATTGCACAAAATAATATTTGTCCAGACGTAAAATTTTTCATTTAAATATCCCTAAATTTATATTTGCCAGTGTCTGTATCGAATGTTTCGATTAAAAAATATGTTGACGTGCCGCCCAAATAACTTTGATCTTTCTCCACTTCATTGGCGTACTTTATTCTTTATTGCTTTCTTGAATCATTATAAACTCTGTTTCTCGTCTATTAACAGTTGACGTCTGCTGCGATTTTATGTGTCTCACGTGTGTATACAATACATTTCTACTAAATTTTGTCTTAAGATCTTTTGTCACCTTCATTTTCAATACTTAACACGACCTTATTTCTCAGCTCGTGTTTTTCCATTATGTTAAAAATACTCTTCTGAAAGCATCTGGAATATATCAAGGCAATTAGTGTTGATAACTTTTTTATTTTGATTGTTGTGCATTCTTTTCTTTTACATCGTAAGGACGTAAGGACGACGATCGAGTGTGAAAAAATGTAATTTATAGAAAAACTTGGACTTTATATTTCGCTCTATTTGTATTGTTAATTTTACAAAAGTAGACAAACGAGTCTAGTTGCATTTTCCAGGAAGGCGACAGCAGCAACTTGTACTAGAATTGCAACACCAAGATCATCTTGTTCTTAAGCTGGACTAGCAATTAACACGCACCGGAAGTGATACATCATGTCGTAATAATGACCGACACCAGAATATCTGCCCTCATGTTAGTTTTATTCTTATTGACTTGGCAGTTGTCTCCTCTAATCCTTGTCCAGCGCTAATGCGAACCTCTAAATAATGCGTTACATCCCAAAAATGTTTTACACACATAAACTTTCTTCTCCCATTTATTTTCTCACTAACCTCGCAAGATCGTTCCTCATAGATAAAGAATTATTATTTTACTCGTTTCGTTTACGTTAACATATGTTTCTTGCGACAGCTCTTGATATTCCATTCAGAATTTTTACATGTTGCACAACAGTTTTCTCAATAGGAAATTGCTATAATACTGTGGCTCGTTGTTTTAAATCTTACCATTTAAATTGCCTCCGAGATAATCAATTATGTTACGTACAGCAAAGAATTAAATGCACTTCACATTATGACAAGAATAGTATTTAATTTCTGAGGAATTTAGAAATATGCATTCAGCATGAAAGCTGCATTGAATGGAAGATAAAATTGGACAGTTGCCGACGTATATTTAGTAGCAGTAGGCGGTTTGGCAACCTGCAAATACTTAAAGAAAAAAAATTAGGAATGTAACAGATGGACAATTCAAAAATGTATCTACATATCCACAAAACAACCATAAAGCGTTACATACTTACACACGAAATTTATTATTAAAGTTTTTGGTACCTTTATAAAGCATCTGTTATTACGATTTCAACTTGTCACAATCAAATTGAGCATTGCAATATTCTTTTCTTGCAGGCAACGAGTTCCAATCAAGCAGAAAACGAAGCGCAAAAGCAAATCGAATATCAACGTCGGCAGCACGAGCAACTCTTGCAACATCAACAAAAGCTGCAAGAGCTTCAGGGTCAGATATCGGCTCAATATGCCGCGACTGGAGCAGTCGGTCCTCAGGGTCTCATGTTTTTACCATTCCTCGATCATTTACGAGGTCTTCATTCCGGTTCTCTACCTCAAAACAGTGGAAAAAATCACATGAATAATCAGGTAAATACTGCATTCAACTTTTATCGAGTATTTGTTAACATATTTGCTATTTTAGATGCTTCCTCCATCCCATCAAGTTCCAAATTGGATTTCGGCGACAGCGCATCTAGCACAAATGTCTGCTAACACGCCAAGTAGTAGTACAGAAAAGCGTTCACCTCCACGACAACCGACACCCTCACCACCCCCATCTATGTCCGATCCCGACACTCCATTAAATCTCACAAAACCTAAATCTTCCAGTTCTGGATCTACTGGATCTAGTCCTCATAATGTACCTAGTAGTATGCAATCGTATAACGAACAGCCCGTAGCGGCTACTACTCCTAAATTATTACCTCCAAATCTTGTAATGCCAAGAGCGTTCTTACCTTACGCAGGTCTACCTCCTCAATTTAGTCCTCTTCCGCCTAATAACGAAAGACATAAATCTGGTAAAGATAACATGTTGAGTCCGGATAAACATCATTTTCCCATGCACATGTACGGTTTACATACCTCACCCCATATGGGTGGAAAATCGAGGGACGATTCCGGTTGCAAAGACGAATCAGACTTCATGACAGCCTGCCACAGTAAGTTACCAGACCGATAGGTAAAATTGTTCAAAATTTTAATTAATTTACTTTTTTCAGTGTGGGGAGCGCCGGATTCGAGTTTCAAATTGTCGGAAGACGGAAAAGACGCCAAAATTGTACGCCAGGTGAAACGCGATGCAGAAAATAAACCTCACATTAAAAGACCAATGAATGCTTTCATGGTTTGGGCAAAAGATGAGCGACGAAAAATTCTGAAAGCTTGCCCCGATATGCACAATTCAAACATTTCAAAAATATTAGGCGCACGTTGGAAAGCAATGTCGAATGCAGAGAAACAACCATATTACGAAGAACAATCGCGTTTATCAAAATTACATATGGAGAAACATCCTGATTATAGATACCGGCCGCGGCCGAAACGAACTTGTATAGTTGACGGTAAAAAAATGCGTATTTCCGAATATAAAATGTTAATGCGGCAGAGGCGGCAGGAGATGAGACAGTTGTGGTGTCGTGACAGTGGATCTGAAATGAGTTTTCTTAGTCCAGGATCTGACTTAGCTTCACCTGCTTCTACTTCGGCGCTTATGTCTGGTTCACCACCCACAATGAACGGAGCCGGGCCTAGTTCTGAAGGTTATTATCATGACAGTATTTCTCCAGATGCAATGAGTTTTATGCACGAACATTCTGCTTATGATTCAAGTCCGCGACACGACGACGATTGAATTTTAAGTTGTTATAAGCACTAATTTCTTTACGAACTGAAAAAATTTACTACTGGACTTTAGCAAATTGTTATTTACATTACTAAATGACACGACAAAGTATTTTACGTTATTTATTATTACGAGGAACTTACGTATTCTTCTTTTCTACGATATTAGAATTTATTATTATACATGCGTACTTTGTATGTTTCGTTTGTGTTCTTCAAGGCAGACGGCTCAAATTTCAAGTGTGCCATCTAAATGATGCTATTAGACATGATCTCTTCATTAACCTTGTCGAAGGATTTTAAAAATAATTAAATGCGTACGAGTATTTATCCACTCAAATTTATTTATTATGACTGGATGCTTGAACGAAAAAAGTGACACTTTAAGGTTTTGGGGACTCCGCCACATGGTGATTTACGGGGTCGCTGTTTACGCATTTTTCGATAATCTGTGATTAGAGAATATCAGGAACGCCATGTTAAAGAATAAGATTTAAGTATTCATTGGATGATATTAGTGTTGTGCTTTTATAATAGTGAGTGCTATTCATGATGAAGATTTATGTGATGATTAATTTTGCTGCCATTTCCTGTACATAGTCGATGAGTGAGCGTTTACTTTCATCAAAAAGAACCATTACCGCAGTTTTATTGGTGTTGTAGTTTTATTGTTATGTATTATAGATATGCCATTCAGATCTTCATGTTATTTATTTACACATTTAAATATATCAAAATTTATTTTTTCTTGTAAATTTTGTAAAGTTTTATATTTCACATTGCATATTTTCAAAACATTATTTTAGAGACAAAAGCTTTATCTTGACCATTTGGTTTCAAAAAAAATTTTTTACTAAAAACAAGTGCAATGTCCTTTCTCTTGTATATTGTTTTCTTACTGTTGATGTTTGTATATTTTAATATTAAGAGCCAGTACTTTAAGTAATAATATTTATTTTAAAAGTTATTTCTTACTTGTATATAATTCTTATTTGTTTTACAAGTAACTAATTATTATATGACATGTCTTGTACTTATACAAAAAAGTTGTTGATAATCAAAGCGAATACATTATGTAACATTTTTTTCTATTTATTGAAGGATTATATTATTTAAAACAATATGTGCAAACTAATTTTATTTACTATGAATGTTAATGTTATCAAAACAAGTTTCTTCAATTTTGTTGTAGTTATTCTCTTTCTTGCTAATTTTTTAGCATAAACTTTACTTTTGTATTTCGAAAAAAATAGTGTCGTATTTTATTGTAATTAAAACAAACTAATAATCTTCTTGGGTAATTAAGAAGGTATACCATAAAGTGTACATATTTATTTAAAGAAATAAAATTCAAAATATCAAGACAGACAAGGTAGCTCCAGATTCTTATGGACAACATTCAATAATTTTCATTCTTGAACTTTTCATGACGATATAATCTTGAAAAAATTTATATTTGATTATTTTTTAATTTATTAAATTTGTTATCTTTATTTCTTCAATTCACAAAGCAAATTAAATAAAATGTGATACCTGTAATCTACATAGGTATAGTTAATTTCAAGTACATAATGTAGTATTTAAATGAGAATGGAAGAAAACGAAAATGTTGTATGCATTTTAAATATTCCTGAATGCATATAGAGGCTAGTGAATGTTGTTTATAAATTACCATAATCAGTGTATGTCTATGAAAAAAAATATGTAAGTCATAGACCTGTATCACAATATAATTATTGAAAAACGATTTTTAGAACTATAGGCTCACTGTTTTCTGTGCCAAATTCAAACAAATAAATTGTAAAATGTACAAATTATTCGGTAGTTTTATTAAACCCTGCAAATGTTTGCTTGTGAACCAAACCGTTACTAACTACTTTCTTTAAACTCATTAACTATATAATTTACTAGAGGAAGTTAAATAGCACTCGCAAGACAAATATTACAAACAACTACGAATTTTATGTGCTTGCATGATTTAAAGTAAGTACATGGATCAAAATAAGTTTACTTTTTACTCCCTAGCTTTGAATTCCACCAAAACAATATTATATAACCAATGGTGGTTATAGTGTCGATCGTACTCAACCCTATATTTGCCTTAGAAGCCCTGGTAATTTTAGAACAATTGGCTGTGGAGTACAGAACTCCCGAGTTCTTTACGCAGGTGATGGTCTGGTAATATAGAAAAATAACAGGCACCACGTTTCTCGATAAAACTAAGAAGAAATGAAGAATGAACTTAATCGATATAGCTATAATGGACTCGCTTGTAATGGAAACTTGCCTGTAAAGCTACGTTTAGATTTGACACTTATTGCATGAACTTTATGTCGGACAGAAATTCTCTGTCTCTTATTTTCCGAGTCTTACTCTTATTGTCTTTTACTGTCCGACAGTAAAAAGTAAGAAGTAAAAAGTGTCAGATCTAATCGCACCTTATTGAATGAATTCTTAGAATAAACTAGGCTCCTATGTATAATGTTCAAATGAATTCCTGTACCAAATCCTTAAGCGCTTGAAGTCCATTATAAGCGGATTAAGGATAAGGAGTACAGTGGTAGAGTGCGCTCAGCGTAAGTTGGAAGGGTTGTGGTTGTGGAAAATTATTGCGCAGTAGAGGTGGAGTGGAAAATCAGTACACACAAAATTAGAAAGTGAAAAAATAAACAATATAAATTTATGGATGTCTTGTTTTGTACTCACATTGTCAAGGAAACGACACAGATGTTGGGAAATAACAGTCTTAGTGTCAGTTCAGGCTAGAAAAGACCTAATGTCCGTTTTACGTCCGTTTTACTCGTCAGTTCTGATCGTTTCAGGTAAGACGTTGGTGTTTTCTTGCCTGAACTGACACGAAAACTATCAATAAAACGTTAGAATTCTATAGAGTCTAGAGAATTGCTTCTGGAAAAGGTAAAAGAAGTGTTTTGTATTATTCAAATATTAGTTACAAATATGGCGTTGACAAAAAGTGAAGTTGTTTTTCTATAATGTAATTTCCTATAATAGTACCAAAAAAATGTAAAATGTCAATAAAAAATTTTATTTTAATTAATTTGAAAGTGTGTTCCACCAATCCCTTTGAATATAATTTAAATAAAAAATGAATGACGAAGCTAAGAAAAATATTTCTAAATCAACTGATACCAACGATAACCAGGGATTTATCACCTGATGGGAATTTTCCCATCAAAATGGAGCCAGGGGCGCCGCGCCCTATTGGTTACAGTGTGCAAAACACACGGGCGGCCAAAATTAGAGGCGGCCAAAATACTAAAAATAGGGGTTAAGAAAAGGGCATTTACTTTACGGAAGGAAACAAATAGTAGAAATTTAGGAAATTGTATTAAAAACCGAAAAAAATCGGCTACAAGGGCGGCCAAATTAAACTTTGCACACGTGCGGAAGTACCCCTAGCGGCGGTCCTGTCAAAAATGTTGTTTCTTTTTATGGTAACCATAATATGATTGAAACATATGGATCTGTGTGAATGATTGATATGATTGAAACGTGCGTCGAAAATATGCAATCGTTTCATTTCAGCATAGTACCTTATTCATAAACAGCTATTGCCAAAAGTGGTTGTTTTGAAGAAATACTAATCTTATTATTCATTAGATAACTTCCTACATTAATATTATACCAATCAGAATAATGCATTTTTCATCACTTGAGTTACATTGACTACTCCAAACAAACTTTACATGGTAACCAGATTCGAAGTGATAAGTACCCGCAAAATGCGGGCGATTTGTTAATATTGAGCTGATAATTACCCGCTAAATTAAAATTCAATAGTTACCTATGAAATAAAATTTAGTTCTGTCAAACATACCTAAAATTGACGTAGATTTGACAAATAAAAATTTTATTTCATAGGTAACTATTGAATTATATTTGATAGCAACTGCCTGTGATGTAGAAATATAATTCATTTACTATTCTTTTTCTAAATTATTGTACATTACATTGCTTATTTAGGAAGTTATCTCACCGAATGTACCTCGGTCAATGATAAATCCTTATAATTTTGGTTAATAATTCCCTCAAGTGTGTTTCTTGAAGTAACACACTTTCGTAAATTATTAACAAAAATTATTGCGTGATTATCATCGCCCTCGGTTCATTATAGCTGATAACAGTTGTTTTTTCTGGAGCATAATCATTTATAATCGGTTTTATCGTACTATCCGGTTTTGTACAACTCTCTCCTACTTGGATCACAAACAATCCGAACAAGAATTTGAATTATTCACAACACAGTCCCTTTCAAAATGAGTTCTTGTATTAAATATAATTATTAGAATATTAAATTTTGGAACTACAATTTAAATTGAGTTTGGGGCAAAATTAATTTATTTTACTATATTTTTAAGAGACAAAAGCGAATATATTCAACTGGTGATTGAATATTCTAATTATGTATTTCTAAAGTCGCTTGAACAGAAGAGAAATACATGTTATCAATATTATCATATAGTAAAATTGAGGTCCATATACTAGTGAGACAAATTTCCACTGAAAATTAGAAGAAGTAAATACTAATATCCTTAATCGGGCTAAACAAGTAATATTGTAATAAAGTTAAACAGATGGTAATTACCAAATAAAGGTCGTATTTTGCTTTCTAATCTTGACAAAATTTCAAATCACCAACTAAGTTGATGAAAATTAAAAGTTGATTTACGTCCAGTTCAGAAAGGAAGAGTTGGGAGCTTCCTGGCTGTGCAAAATGGTACTCCATAGAAATTTAGTAAAATTGAGTAATTTTGTCAGTGATATTTTTTGTTAAGACATGGTAAGTCTTATTAATTAAACCATTATTGATTCATGATTCGCCGAGCACAATTTTGAGTGCTAACTATATTAATAATCGACAAAATACAAGAAAACTTCGCAGCGTTATTCTGACGCAATAGAAAATTTTGTTGAAAATTATTCAACATTAATGAAATGCTTGCCTTTGTCTGCAAAATGCTTGCCTTCGCTTTGCATTTTGACGTCAGGTATAGGGACCATGTTACCCCACATTATTCTGCTCAAAGAATAATGAAACTGGACTGGATACCCGCTTAAAATATCGCTTCGCAGTGCCGATATTTAATATACTAAAGTCTGGACAAGGACCAGGCTACCTTAAGGATCTCCTCATCAGAAGGTCGGAATGTCATAACAGAAATTTACTATCGAATTTGCATCTGTCTGTTCACAACACCATAGTTCCAAATTCCCAGGTTCGTTCCAATATTTGGAACTGCATCAGTTGCAGGTGATATATGGAAGTAATAAGTAATTAAAGTGTTAATTTTTGAAATACCATAAAAATTTTAGGTGTACATAACTATGTATGTATGTGTATTAGTCTACGTACAAAGTGCACGCTGGTCGCCGAAACCTGCTTACCGGCTTGGATGTTTTTATTGAAATACCAACTTCGTTTGTCCTCGTTTACATTAATTAACGTATTACTTATTATATTATTAATTATAATATTACGTTAATTAATGCAATCGAGGACAAACAAAGCTGTGGTATTTCAATGATAACTTCCTACATTAATATTATACCAATCAGAATAATGCATTTTTGATCACGTGAGTTACATTGACTACTCCAAACAAACTTTACATGGTAACCAGATTCGAAGCGATAAGTACCCGCAAAATGCGGGCGATTTGTTAAAATTGAGCTGATAACTACCCGCTAAATTAAAATTCAATACTTACCTATGAAATAAAATTTTGTACTGTCAAACATAACCTGAATTAGACATAGGTTTGACAATCCAAATTTTATTTCATGGGTAACTATTGAATTATATTTGACAGTAAATGCCTGTGATGTAGAAATATAACTCATTTACTATTCTTTTTCTAAATTATAGTACATTACATTGCTTATTTAGGAAGTTATCTCACCGAATGTACCTCGGTCAATGATAAATCCTTATAATTTTGGTTAATAATTCCCTCAAGTGTGTTGCTTGAAGTAACTGCCCTCCGCCTATGGCGTCGGGCAGTTACTAAGCAACACACTTTCGTAAATTATTAACCAAAATTATTGCGTGATTATCATCGCCCTCGGTTCATTATAGCTGATAACATCCAAGCAGGTAAGCTGGTTTCGGCGACCTATATTTCCACTCTGCACGTAACCTAAGTGTAAATATAATCTAAAAACAATAAATTATCACATACGGTTACGTGGGTATTTCCTGGTCAGTTTATCCTCTCGTTTGAGGAGAGATGGACCAGACATGTAAAAGGGAAGATGGACCAATGGTTTTTTTTAAAGAAAATTGCCTAGCATATTGAAATTTAAATATGTGTGTAAATGAGGTTGCCAGGTCATTCGGTATTCCTAAACCAACTTTCAAACGTAGACTAGTAACTTGTAATCTGGAGAAAACCGATCGTTTGTTCAAAATATTTTCAAAGAAAATTTCGAAAAAACTGGAGGTCCATCTCTCCTACTCCACGTGACCCATCTCTCCTATGCTGGGTAGGAGAGATGGGCTAATTTAACTATTCAGTTTTTTAAGTTTTATAGTTTTACGGCATTATTTTGGTTCGAACTTACTTTGTTCCTGATGAACTTTCTTATTTTACAAATAATCAAGTTCGAATTTATAAAATAAATTGTATATCCATAATCTATAATATAATTTAGACATTTTTGTATGCTTTCTATTTTTAACCCAACTGTTCGTTTATATGTTTATTTTTTCCAGGCCTTCCCTGCCACTGTGGCATTAGTATTACAACCTCGCCAACTCCAGTAATACCATAAAATAAAAATCTTTAATTAAAAACAATTTTTTTTCTGAATTGTAGCATCTAGAAGTACTACAATGGAAGAAGTTTATACGCTGTTCACCGGATACACAGGTTAGCAATTTGTTTTTAAACTTTTATTGAATTTTATATAACTGTAAAAAAAATTCATTTAATTACCTACATTAAAAATTATATGGATAACAAAATTTGAAAAATTATTATTAAGAAGTATATTAATGTAACACTTACTGACCTGATTCAATCAATTAATTAGTCTTCAGATAAGAATTGACAACTTTTTAAAATGATTTCTTATGTTTCTTCTAGAAAGCAAAAAACAGGATCAACAAATGTTTTCTAATGATAGATATCTTTTGTATTATGAAGAGGAAAATCAACTTTGGAAACTACTTTACTCAGGAATTTCTACACTTTTTTTTCAATAAAATTTTTATTGATAGTGTAAATAATCTATAATCATAATAATTAATGTTATTAAACATTTATTATTGTTTTCTAAGTATACACCGATGTGATTACTGTTGCAGAAATAACTACTAGTTATTAGTGATTGGGTCAGTTATATCAAAAGCAGAATTCTGTTTTTCTTCCAGTATACGATGCATCGCGAAGTACAGTTTTCTGTAGTTACGAAATAGAGGATGTGATGCCTCAAGTAAAGAAAAACTACAAAATCATACCTTAGTCAAATATTCAAACTTTTGATAGTTTTGAGTTTGAAATATGCTTATAGTAACTAGTCTTTAAAAAATTTGAATTTCGGTCTATGAATTTTCGTGGATTCGTAATATAAAATTGTTACCTGGATAATGGAATTATTTCAATTTCCCAGTACTTTTAAAAAATAAACTATTGTTCCACTAGAACAAAATATAATTATAATATAATAAAGTTGTGCGGTGTGGATACGGGAGGTATTGCAAATTCTATAAATTGGTTATTATAATTATTATTTTATATTGATTTTTCTTCATACTATAGGGTGTCCCAGTAACACCGCCTATTTTGAATTTAGCGCCATTTTTTAAGTGTCGGTCTTACAGTGCTGTTTTTTGATAGGTATTATATGTGAACATTGAGGTTTAGTTATGAATTATACGGATGCACAACGCATAGAAATTGTGAAAATCCACTTCAGAAAAAGTGAAATTTTTGCAGAGACGATTCGAAAATGTCGTTGATTTTTCGGTCACCATAACGCACCCTCTTGCCGTACAGTGGTCCGATTAATAGAGAAATTTGATCAGGTTGGATCAATTCAAACCCAAAAGAAACCTGTCCGTGTTCGTGCAGCTCGTTGTAATGAAATCATTGCAACAATTAATAAGAGTGTTGGCCAGAATCCTTCCGCCTCAATTTGCCATTGTCCTCAGCAACAATTAAGACGTGAGATGATAAGCATAACTTTTTCTAGCCTAAAATTGCTTCAATGGATCTCAAAGATATGTGGCTTCAGCAGGATGGAAACCTGCCACACAGTGAACGAAACGATGAAATTGTTAAAGACGAAATTTGAAAGGAGAGTTATCTCGCACCGCGGCGATGTTAAATTAATGCCTTGAATTTATTTCTTTGGGTTTTTTTGAAAGGAAAGGTGTATGCCATTAATCCAAGAACAATTTCTGAACTGAAAGACAAGATTCGACGCGCCATTGATGAAATTGAGCCGGAACTATACCAAAATATCATCGAAAATTTCACCAAAAGAACTAACGAGTGCCTCAGATACGAGGCGACCATTTATCAGATATTGTGTTCCATACATAACCTCCATGTCTACACTCGTTATTACAATAAAAACATTGGAACTTTTCATATAAACACGACGTTTTTTTCAAATTTCAAAATAGGGCGGTGTTACTGGGACACCCTATATTAGAAAATATTTACGGTAAATGTAAAATTTATTAAAAAACACTTTTTTCACTCCACATTAGTACTCTGGCAAGTAAAATAAGAATTTCATGCATGTTATAACGTTCACCATCAGGGCCGCCGCTAGGGGTACTTCCGCCCGTGTGCAAAGTTTAATTTGGCCGCCCTTGTAGCCGATTTTTTGCAGTTTTTTAATACAATTTCATAAAATTTCTACTACTTATTCCCTGCCGTAAAGTAAATGACCTTTTCTAAACACCTATTTTTGGGATTTTGGCCGCCTCTAATTCTGGCTGCCCGTGTGTTTTGCACACTGTGAACAATAGGGCGCGGCGCCCCTGTTCACCATATTTTATTATGGGGGTTGTTAACCATAACTCGCCACGGTGGCCAACCGGGTTGACGAGTGTAGTCCACAGATCGATTTTGGACTTTTTAGATCACAGCACACATCCGACGCAATCAGGATTAGAACCGCGGTTTCCCGCTCTCTAGTCTATCCGTATTTGATTTACGCCAGACGGTTGTTTAAGAAATAAGAAGTATGAGTAGATAATTACAATAATAACAGCCACTCGCTTATTTTGTGGTGCATTATTTCATGGTAATAATTTTTATCGATGTTTCATAACTTGTAATGGTTTTATATTTTTATTCTATGTTTAACCACATGTTTAACAAAGGAAGTTTAGTTTAGAAAAAAAGTAAACAGTGGAAATGATAATGAGCTATGATATAAACCTCATATAATCATTGATAGTAAGTCATTTGAATTTATACTTTGGGCTGTTACTTTTAAAATTACATAATAAATTAGATCTTGGAATAGCCGCCGCTAGGGGTACTTCCGCCCGTGTGCAAAGTTTAATTTGGCCGCCCTTTTAGCCGATTTTTTTTAGTTTTTTAATACAATTTCTTAAATTTCTACTACTTATTCCCTGCCGTAATAGTTATTTACATGAATGTCAGGAAAATGATATATTACTGACGAGGAGCAATGTTGAAATACGAGGCACTTCGTGCCGAGTATTTTAGAGCTCCGAGTAAAGTGAGATATTTTCCTGACGTATTTTGTATTAAATTTTTCCGAAAATCGTAAAAAATCGAAATTTTAAAACACTAATTGAACAACATTTTTAAAATGAGCAAAAATCAAGTTTGTCAATGTGTCAAAACTTGAATAACATTTTTAAAATTAACAAAAATCAAGTTTGTCAGTGTATCAAAACAAATTGAAAAAATCAATTACTGACATTACCGGACTAGTCATTATAATTCAATTTCCCTGCGCGTAGATACGCAGGGAAGTGTTGTTTCTATGACGATTTTTGGAAAAGTAAATTACCTTTTCTAAACTCCTATTTTTGGAATTTTGGCCGCCTCTAATTTTGGCCGCCCGTGTGTTTGCACACTGTGAACAATAGGCCGCGGCGCCCCTGGATCTTGGATCTACTTACCGCTTAAAATGATAAAGTTTTACATATAATTTATTATTTTTATATAAATGTGATTTAATTTGCAAAATTAAAATTGCTTTTGAAAGAAAAAATATAAGTAACCAGGAAGTTACTATCTGTGTTGGTTTATCAGTAAATAAAGAAATAAGTTAAAACTTAAATTAAAGACATTGTCGTACCTAAAAATAAACTTTTCATTCAATACATATTACTATTTTTATTAATGAATCGAGACAGGATATTATGAGAGAAAAAAATTACATAGCTTCAACCTCAAGCAGGCCGAAACTTTCAAAATTAATTAGTTTATTTACGCCATAGCGAACTTATCTCTCAAGTTGTATGAAGTTACCTTTGTGTTGGGAAGGCTAGCGTTCGAATATTTATTCAATTTAATTTAAATTTTGCACCAACAAAATAAAGCTTTTATTATAGAGGTTACCACAATCTACATCAAAATTTCTTCCGGATATTTGCAGTACGTATCAATGGTTTATACCATTTATTCATTCTTATGAATGGAGCACCTCAATTTTACCATGTAATTAGATATATTATGTAGCAAAAACTTTGCAGGCCCTAAGGGGAGCCTAATTCGACTCAAATATTAAGCAATATGCAATATAACAAGAAAGAGATTGCTATTGTTTCTAAAATAGTTGTAATTCCTAAAGTAACTAGCTCCCTGAATTTTTATACATCAGGTATAACCAAATTTAATTTATAATCTTTTTCTGTAAAATTATGGTTTTGAGCTAATATTTGCAATAGGAAAAATAATATTGGCCCACTTTGGACCACCCACAAACCCCTAAGCATATTTAAATATTTCGTTTGAGTACAGTAAAATAACAATTATTTGAACTTTGTGTTCGAATATAAATCGATAATATGATTGCTTTCACAAAACAAATATTAAAACTACATTCGGTACAGGAAATTTCAATTATGTATAAAGTTACATATCTAAGAAATAGCTTACATAATCTTATAGAGCATTTCTAATTTACTTTGATATATCTAATGTTAAGATTTGTCATAGTTTGGACTAAAATTAAATTGATTAATAAGTCGGTAATAATGTTTGAGAAATGATGTACTCAATTAAATATGTCTAATTGATCAATTAAACTTTAAAAATGATGTCCGATTATGTAATGTAGGTAAGCTTTAGCATTGTGCAATTTCCTATTCCAGATTTATTAAAAGTGTAGTAAAACTTGGTTGCATTTTTATTGTAATACAAACAGAAGAATGTTATTGAATTTAAATTAATACGTTAGCCACCATGTGCATTAAATTTAACTCACACTAATATTAAAAATAATATATATATTTAACCGTTTCTTGGGATTTTGGAATATAATTAGAACAACAGAATTATTTCAGTTCTAATTAATTATATTCCAAAATCCCAAGAAACGGTTAAATATATATATTTGTTTTGGATGAGATTTTTTCCACTTAATTAAAAATAATAGGCTATTTTTCAGCGTGGCGGTCTACGTGTTAATCAAGTTTCTGAGTTTTAATGCAACTACAACAATAATTTTAAATGCAATGCACAAATTTATTGCATTTAAAATTCGGTCTTGGTGTGGTATTATCCATCTTAGATTACGTGCTTATTTAAGCTTAAAATAGGGACTGGAGAGAATTGAGAGATGGAAGACTTGAGACACAATGTATAATATTTGAACTGAAAAGAGTCATATCTTCCAGCCGTGAAAATACTGTTGACAAAGTTCCTACATTATCTTGTGATATTGATGTATGTATCTTCTGTAGTTAATTTGGGAAACTGTGAGACGTCTCAAATCTCCCTAACAATACTAAGCTGAGTGCCCGAGAAAAGCACGAGCATCTCATCCAAGCTAAAAACTTTTTACGATTGAACACAATAATACTAATAGTATTTCTAATATTAATAATTTTAAAAAATCGAAAGAAAATGGAAAACTATTTATTATTTATTTACTTCGTAACGTATGGTGGCAATCCTGGAAAAGCTTGTTACATATTCAACAACTATTAGGTAAAATTTACCTTTAATTAAGTTTTATTAAATTTAATCGATCACTTATAGTTAAATCACTTGACCTGTTTTTTTAAATACTGGTACATAGGACTTTCGACTTTGGCAACTAATTTTGAAATTTTACACCTTATATTCTATTTGATTAAGTAATCAATGGCGGGCTAATTAAATGATTGTAAATTATGATTGGCAGTATTGGATAGGTTTTTGATTTCTCACATAAAAGATTGTTTGAATGATTTGATAATGAAGAATAGAAGAAACCAGATGACAGGTATGAATAAATTGTGAGTACCTTAATATGCAGGGCCATTAGTAATATAAGGTTTACCATGTCGTGTTGTTATAATTTATTATGGTACAAAAATATGTTATTATAGATTATCACAATGATGTAATAATGACAAAACTGTACAACAAATACAATTTACAAATTTATTAGCATATAAAACGATTGACTCTGCAAGATAGAATAACTGGCAAATAAAAATTTTTCGACTTTCTATTTTTAGTAATTCGCCTAAGAAATAAGATGTAAAATTAAATTACATTCACCAAAGAATAACTTACGTAATACATTTCTTTGTTTTATCACAAAATACAAAGGAAATGAGGGCTAAAATCCTAAAAGATATTTACTTGATCCAGAAGTTATTGAAGAACTATTCCAAGAATTCGTGAGGTACGCTGGTACCATCATCAAATTATGCATTTAATTCAGCTCATTTGCAAATTGCTAGATAATTACACTTTACCTTGTAGCTTAGTCATGGCGCACTTAAGTCAATGGGCCAAGTCGATTGCCCCACCTTGGCCTACCAAATTAAGATATATTTAAAAAATTTATTTTATTTATTTAAAAACTTTTAGATCAGTGTATCTTTTTTTTACCTACTGATTTCAATTTTTTATTTAAAAATAAATTTTTTTAGTTTATTATCCAAATATCAAATTAATCATGATTAAATAATACAGAAATACACGAAATGTTTAGTTTATTAAATTATATAAGATATTTAATTTAATTTAAAACTAAATAATTAATTCTTTAAATTCAAATTAACATTGTTTGCAAATATTGTTCTTGCTTTGTTTATATCTCAGACAGATGAATTATTATATACCTACATCCAAAAGAATCAAAAACAAAAAATAATTGATCCAGAGAAACTGACGAATTTAAATGTTGATTCGGAACATTGCCAAACAAGTATACCTACCTATCTGGGTAAAAAATTCATCTCATCCTGGCTCTCCATGTTGGGGAGTCTTTTACCAACATACATTTTCCCCCTAACTTATGTTCGGTTGTTTTGTTGCGACTGTTTGATGAATAGCTGTACTGACATGCATGCACATCAAATGTGTAAACAAAAATTTACCTTCAAAAATTACAGAAAGGTTACGGAAGATTATGAAATAATAATATAGGTGCAACATAAATAATAAATATTATTACCTTGAACTCCTCCTTTCTGTGTTAGGATTAAATTAACCGGAAACTTTATAATTGTAGTAGAATTTCGATATAACGGAGTAATTCGGATGAGAAAGCTGAAGTCCATTATAGGTGTACATAAAGTAAGGCTTTTGAATAAGTATTTTTTGAAAAAAAAAAGTAAAATTGTGAAAAATATACCAGATTCTTTACTGGATTTACCCAATTATATACCCGCAGCCCATACATCGAGGTTTTACTGTACCTACTAAAATTTAAATTATATGCGTGCATGATAAATTATACGCGATAATAAGAAATTTATCATCAAAACGCCGGGTGTAAATACGGAAAAGTACTAACATTATTCAAAATTTTATTTAATTTGTTCATAACATGGACGATTTCATTTTGCTGTGGAAATCTTTTCTTACTGGAGAATTTGAAGAGAAGGAAATATTGTTTTTAGTTTAGAAGCCAGTACATCGGAAAACCATTATAACTTCAGATTATTAACCCCAACCCTGTAAGCCTTGCAATCGTACGCCACTGACTGTTGGCCTCGCATTATTTCATGACGACCACATCGATCTCAAAGCGGATTATTCGTATTGAACCGCGGCAAATAACAGACGTGGCGGGAAAGTGTGGGTGTTTGATTTTATACTTTTACTTTCGTTTAATTTAAATAGCATTTTAAAAAATTCAAGGTAAATATTTAAGTTTAACAAACCATCTTAACCTACAAAGGCGTTTCCTTTGTTTTTGTTACAAATAAAGGAAATAGTTGCACCTATTATTTGTGATGAAGAAATTTCATTAGCTCCATGGAGGATACAAAAGCTATTTTTGCTAAATTTAGAGTAGAAAATTTCCTTCACATAATTATAATTTGTATCTAACTTTCGTTAATGAAAAATAATGAGCAGTGCCGTTAGTCGCGTGAATTTCGTACACGACTTGTAATAGAGTAAAAGGAGTAATTTAAAATGGTAAATAAGTCGGTGCGTTTTGTGTAATAAATGGGGCATTGGGTGAAAGTGAGCTTGATTGTGCACAGGTGTAAAAGAACGAGATGAAAAAAGTGGTCTTTACTTTAGGAAGTGGCAGTATACCACTGTAAAAGTTGTCAGTTTTGGTTTTTGCATGGAAGAGAGTGAATGGTGAATGCGTTTTTCAAAATTTTAAATTTTATATGCGCTCATTTTGTTATTTAAATTAGCCGCCAAAATTTCCAAAATTTGGGCAATGATGATCTAAACAGCGGTTTTACGGTCGGTTAAATTTTAATATTGACCAATTAATCCTCTTGAAGTGCTAAACGGTTACCTATTTATATTTTCAGGTTATTTACTTCAATCGATTAGGTTAATGAAATGTGTCAGTTATGGCTATTATTTGCGGTTGTGATTTGTTATTTAGCAAATTGTGTACATTTACTAGAAAATGGTTTGGCCAGGACACCACCCATGGGATGGTTAGCATGGGAACGTTTTCGGTGTAACACGGATTGTAAAAATGATCCAGATAATTGCATAAGGTTAGTCTATTTTAAATAATACGTACATTTATTTGCAGTGCGATTTTCCAATACTTAATTCATTTATTAATTTTAAAATTACATAATTAAAACAACTCAAACTTGTTCGACTAAATCTATTCCATATTACAATATTTTGAGGTTATGCTTACTTTTCAAATTTGAAGTTTGTGATTTGACAATGTTGTCAATTCTGATGCTGGGCCGGCTTAGGGTTAAATGTAACTTTTTGGGTCTCTCTAATATTTGAATTAAAAATATCGTTTAACACAGTTCCAATTGATTCTTGTGCTTCAGTGAATGTACTCTACTTACTGGACAAATTAAATTGATGTAATTAAAAAAAAAATAGAACTTACCTGATTACGATTACCGCTAATAAATAACTATTATGTATCCAATGCAGCGCAACAATCTGTCATTAAATTTCTTTTGAATAAAGCAATTTGTTAAATGTTATATTTTTGAATGTTAATCTACATGACCAAGTTAGGAACTTATAGATCCGGTTTTCTACCGTTTGTGCAGTACCTATCCGGTTTTCTCCAATTTATTGTATCCTTCACATGTTGAAAATGTGTGACGGATACAGGAGATCTTACAGTTTAATGTGGATTTTGGTCCTCGAGAAGAGACCATTTTTATACGGGGTAGTTTAGACCATTTGGAAAACCACAGCATCCGAACTCATATGAGTCTTGCCATTTTTTGGCAACCTTTCTCTCATCACTTAACTATGTTGTCAGACATTTTTCAATGAAAGAAATATATGGAGTTTATTGAATAAATTACAATCATGATTACTCATAAATCATTTTTAATTTCGCTGAAGAAAAAAATTGCAATTCATGAAGGCACAGTTAATAATTATAGGAAGTTGTCATTAAGACTGTATATTAAATTGTTTTTATCTAAGTTAAGAGGTTTTGAGTAGGTAGGAATCATCTTCGTCATCAATAGCTTGTACCATCCATTGTCGGATGAAGGCTTTTATGGGAGTGTTGTTAGCTATACCATAACTCACCGGCAAATGTAATCCACATATCGATTTTTTTAGATCACAGCAAATATCCGTTGCAGTAATTTCGATTTATTTGATACCCGTTAGGTAGGAATTCTCTAAAGTAATTTAAGATTTTTAAATGTCAGTTGTCGGAGAGGAAGTGATTTTCTATCTCGTAGAATTACGAATTTCGGAAAAACAAGGCCTTCGCAATTCATGAATTTTGATATTTCTGGAGGTCTTCTGGATTTTTCGGATAGATCATTGAACTCAAAATAGATAATCAAAATCAGCAACTAAAGCAAACAAAAACTCGTAATTCCCATTTTCTTATTATATTTCGGTATTGTTTCAACTTAATTAGTAATTTATTAATTATGTTTTATTTAAGAGCAATTATTATAAGTAAATTGTAATTTCTAAATTTTACAACAATGAAAGCAATCGCTAGTTTCCCACAATCTTGAAAAATATAAATACGAAAAAATTTTATTACTCAATCGAATATTGCATAAAATGGACACTAGGATGCGGGGATTTCCAAAATATACCCCATATTCTATTAAATAAAATTTAAAAATTTTCGGGCTTGCATAAACTAATTTTTCAAGATTTCAGTACAGGTAGTTTGGTGTAGTGATTAGGGACTGGAGCTAGATTTGAATCCCTATCGCTTCCAAATTTATCTATGCCTTAAAAAGGATATTTCCGTAAATTATTTCAATTTTGGTACAATTCTTGATGCAAATAATCAAGAGTAACTTACAATCATTGTTCACGTCGCAATATCTTTTATTTAACAATCATTATTGTGTAATTAGTCCACATTTACCTGCTTAATCAGCAGTTGGTTCCGCTCGACAATTTTATCGGCTCATTTACTTTGAATTTAATCTTTTCTAATTTTTAAATTTTTCTACTTAACTACAATATTTTTTATTTTATAATTTTGATTCAACCTTGTACTTTTTCAATCTTTTACAAAAAGTGTAGAATAAAAAGTTTCTCGCGCAGAAAATCATCCTGTATAATTTTCTTGTTCCTTCTATACTTTAAAATGCAATTTTTACTTTAACATAAAATAGTATAGGAAAGTTTCGTCACCAGGAAACATTTTTTAAAAGATTATCAAATCTAATTTGGGCCAGTTGCCCCGCTGATCTACGATGTTAGGGTAGATAGGCCAGCTAAGGAATTACCAGAGCCTGATACTGCCCAGTACCAGAGCTAGGATCTCGCGTACGCGGTTCGTAGGTTAT
The DNA here is from genome assembly GCA_958510855.1 of Rhagonycha lutea. Lineage (NCBI taxonomy): Eukaryota > Metazoa > Arthropoda > Insecta > Coleoptera > Cantharidae > Rhagonycha > Rhagonycha lutea. The sequence goes on along the minus strand of OY294040.1, from coordinate 9,871,316 downwards.
TTATGTTGTGACTTAAGCGATAGTTTGGCAATTAACTAAGAAAAAACTTTCCGGGCGCCAGTCTTCCAAATACGACACAGGTAGAAGTATCAGAGTTGGTTTTATTTAAAAAACAAAAGTCGAGATAAGAAGTAGGGTTGATTCCAAAATACAAAAAATTACAAATGAGTTGGCATCGAAAACAACTTACCAACAAACACTAATTTGCGCATCCAGGAAATTTCCCAACGTAGATTTAAAACGTTGATAAGGTTGTCTACGAAATATACATTAGCAAGTAAAAATAAGTATAGTATTTGCCTTTCAACTTAACCCTTCACCTTTTTCAACTTAACCTCTGGAATATTAATGATTATGCAAACTGAGTTTCATCTCAATGTCGATGTACTATAATTGAAGCACTCCAATCCCCTAAACCTAAATGCTCTACTTCAAAATTAATGTACATTATGCTTTTCTGACCGTCTTGCGTCATACATGCTATCTTCTACAATTTCGACAAAGGAATTCCTCGACGTTGGAACGGGAAGTTGAACTTCCAAAAAAAAGATGTCGCAACACGTTCCTAAATATCCAAAATTTCCCAACAACGAATACAAACAAGGTCACAAATGATGAGGTGGTGACGCCGGAACGAACGAGGTCAGCTCAAGCGGAAACTGATAAAAAAGCAAAACGTAACCATTGGGAAAAAAGGTAACATAAAAAAAATATATACACTCACTGTAATGGGTCCCAATCATGCTGATAAATGATAAGTGATAACATAGGATATTTAATCCATATATAGGGTGTTTTTTTAGCTGCATGAGAAGTTTCAATAGGGATAACAATTGAATCAAGATTGCTATGGAAACAGTTTTTTGACATTTGTGTTTAGCAAGGTTTGGCATTTGATAATGCATAGATTGACCATTGAACAACTCTACCAAATTGGGCTCACAACCAATTGGAAGTGGATCCATTTTTTTACCGTAAAATTTTGTTCAGTGACGAGGCACATTTCTGGTTAAATGGGTATGTGAACAAACAAAATTGCCGTATATGGAGTGAGACCAATCCGGGACATTATCTTGAGACTCCATTGCATCCATTAAAATTGACTGTTTGGTGTGGAATACACGACAACGGCATCATTGGTCCATATGTCTTTCGAAATGAGGAAGGAGCTACCGTTACGGTGAATGGTGTGAGATATCGACACATGCTCAATACATTTTTGTTTCCAAAACTTCAAGAGCTAAACATTGACAACTTATGGTTCCAACAGGATGGTGCTACGTGCCACACAGCCAATGAAACCATCAATTTATTGAAAGGACAATTTGGTGACAACATTATTTCAAAACGTGGTCCTATCAATTGGCCTCCAAGATCGTGTGATTTGACACCTCCAGATTATTTTCTGTGGGGGTATGTTAAATCCATGGTTTATGCTAACAAACCAACAACTCTAGAAGCATTGGAGGCTAATATTCAGCAAGCCATTTATGAAATAAAGCCAGAAATATTGGAAAAAGTGGTCAAAAATTGGACTGAACGGATGCGCTTCGTAACCATTAGTCGTGGTGGTCACATGCCGGAAGTCATGTTCAAATCATAAATGCCTTTAACTGCACTTTCATAAAAAAATTATAACCAAAACATTCCGTCAGGTTTTTAATGTTTTATTTCATTTTGAAGTTCTCATGCAGCTAAAAAAACACCCTATATTATATCCCATATATAGGGTATCAGAAGCACTGAAACTTCACTTTCAGAAAACTACAATCAAAAGTTGTAAACCAAAATGGACGAACAAAGAAAATTGGACGTAGTATAATAAAAAGCTAAATAAAAAACGCTGGGATAAGGCCCGGATGCGAATTGCCCTAGGAAAAATTAGGTAACTTGCTTGAATGTAACGCGAAACTCAGTCAGGTCCAAATCCGACTGACCTAGTGGAGCCACATCAGTCCTCGGATGCCGGATCCGGTAACTATCAGGTCTAGTCATGACTGCCCCTATAGGGCTCACCACATTTTAAGCGGACCAGGAAAAAAATAATCACGCCATACTTAATCCTGATCCGGTCCAGAGTATGTTAGGAAATGCCTTAAGAAATTTCTAGTCGGGTTCATCATGAAAAATAAATGTAATGCTTACCCACACACTTAAATACTGAAGTTCAAATTAAAGATAACTTTATAAGCAAACAGTTGTGGCTTTAAACTTGGAACATTACACCAAATGAAAAATAAAACTTCCATATTTTATACAATCAACGGAAGAACTACTTTGATAAATTTGAAATTAGAATGCTTGCGCTTGGCTATGTACAGGATGATGCGTTGAAATCCCCAAGCGTTGTTAATAAATATAAAAATTTATTAAGGGAAAACGCCAAGCAAAAACAATTGCATTTGATATGCTACTCCAGTTGAAAGAGTGTTACTCAATTTTATGTTCAAAAGTACCTCCCAAACTTATAAGAATATCTCAACTAAATTTTATTATTTAGTACTTTTATATTGAGATTTGGAACTGATTAGATTTTAGTTCACAGCAGTCCACGGAAACTTAAGAGAGGGAGTGATGCGTATGAATGAATTAACAGTTGAACTAGTTTTTTTGACAAACAGCATGACGTTCATGGGTACAATTATAAGTACACCGCACGCAGGCGCAGAATAATAGAGATGACTAAAACCGGAGACAAATACTAAAAATCAAAACGCGATAGATTAATATGCATAGGTGATATTATTATTATTATTACAACTAATCTTGTCAGCCAACGCCGATTATTACAACACCAGAAAACAGATGGAAAAATGTATCAGTTTTTTTCGCCTTTGCGAATCACCTACACGAAAAACGAATACATTTTTTTTGTCCGCATGTTACATGTGTCCAATTACCTGTAGACTTAATTACAGAGAATCTTTTAGTAATCTAATTTTTTCGTCAATAACACGAACTAATAGATTTTGGGTTCTGTTCGCAAAGGATTAGAGAACTTGTATTTATTAGATTTAAAAGTATATTAGAAAAAAATAACTGGAATTAGACAAAAATTCTTAAAAGATTAAAAGGGGTAATTATGCAAATCATTTTGGTGTTTTGAAAAGGATTCATTTGATTTATATTTTTCTCCTTGAACCTTGAAACCTTGAAAATTACCTTTTCTCAAAATTATAATGTAAAGTGATACTTTACATCATAGAATCACTCCGAAAGTACGTACTTTCTGAGCGATTCTGGAAATAAACTGCAGCTGGCTTTATAATTTTATTATTAAAACTGAATACAATTGTGGTATTATAGTTTTGATTGGATATGCACTTTGTTCAGAATGTCATTTTACTGAAGAAATAGACAAAGGATCCATTAGGTGACTAATAAGTCTGAATCACAAATTGCCTCTCAGTAAAATGCGACTCTCCAAACTGGATAATGTGATGTAATCTCGACGTGTAAAAGTGAATAATTTTGTTATCAATAAACATTTGTTATTTATTGTTTTTCTGGTTAAAAAAGAAAATTAAACACGTTTTTTCACACTTCATAATATGAAATTTTATATTTTATATAAATGTAGTTCGAATATATTGCGAGATGAGATTTTTTGTAGTAACCATTTTACCTGCTTTACATTTTTTGCTATCGGAGTGAATGAAATCAAAATTGCTTTAGGATATATTAAAATATTTAATAGAGTACTTCAAGCAGTTTTTATTGGCATAGTACGACACAAACCACTGATTAATTACCATTTATTTGAAAACTATGTTTTTTTTGTAGTAACATGCAAAAAGTAGGGTCGAGGTTATAAAGTAAAGGTAAACTTTAACGAAAAAATCTTCCCATATTAGACGCGTTGAAAAATTATAATAATATCTTTTTGTTATTAGTGATGCGTGGGCGGGTACTACACTTTAAAGTATGTAGGTTTTCCAAACTCTTGCAATCGTGACAAGAGATGAGCTGAGCTGAGTTAAGAACAATAATTACACTTTAGATAACCGTTTTGCGGAAGTTATTACACTTTCTAAAACTTGTAATAGGGCAGGGTCAATTCGGATGCAATACAATTATCATAAACATCAATAAACAATGTATCGTAATAAATTCTCAAGTATTTGGTCACATTACGTTATTCCATGAAGCGCCGTTTCAAAAGATATACTTAAATGGAAATGAACTGTAATTAAGAGAAATTATTCTTTTATATTGATAAATAAACGCAGGATGCTTACCTACTTAACGAACAAACATTCTGTTTTAGAGGTTTCTAATACAGGGCAATTTGACGGCCTAGAGATATGTTTTTATTCGTTGAAAGTGAATTTAATTCACAGCTTTTTGCGTGGTACCTAAAAATTAAAAACTGAGATTGGAGTTTAATTAAAGCAATTATTTTATTACGAAAATACTATCACGATGTTATGTAGTAAAAATAAACAGGAAACTTTTTTTTAGAGAACAGTGAGCGTATAAAAATATTCAATTACAGCGCCAATTCAATATTGTTTATGATGATTTATTTATTTACGGAAATATCCTTTTTAAGGGATAAATTTGGGAGCCATCGGGATTTGAACCTATTAACTTTACCATACCACTACCATTTATGAACCAGTACACCAAACTACCTGTACAAGAACATTGTACGAGAACTTTGATTCACCCTCATAAGCGTAAAAGTTATTTTTAAATATTTTGTCATTATGGAAGCGCGATGCTACACGTCAAGAAAGAAAATACATAAGAAAAGATGTTGTTCGATCTGGATTCGAAACTTTATAGCACTAGATACCAGTACACTTGCTAACCAACTACGCTTCCAAGGCGGTTAGTTTAATGTTTTAATTTATTTTTATTTTAATTATATCATCGATTTTTCCGAAACCGATAATCCCAAAACGGGTAAAATTTTAAAAATGATTATATCGGTTGCCTGTCATTTATATAATGAATCGTAATGTTGTTCCAACACTGTTCTGTCACTTGTCAACGCATCCTTTACTATGGCTCAGTTTGCGATGACCATAAGCGGAGAAACAATGCTAATATATAAATAATTATCTTGGGAAACTAATATACATAATATACACCTAATATAAAATTAAAATTTAAAAATTAACATACCATTTAAATTATCTGAAGAAGGAAATTGGAGGAATTCGGTAATATATTACTGAAAGTTTATGAGATAATTTGAATTTTAAAAGAATAATTAAAATAATATAAATATTATATTATTAGTTACTGGAAGCCTATTATTGAAAGTTTACGAGATAATTATTTTGTTATGTTTTTATAATATTATTATGAATAATTTTGATCTAACTTATGTATAATCCGCTTACAATAAATTTTAAAAAATCAAAAAATTATTCAAACGGTAGTTCGTTTTAACCATATTTTTCATAAATTGATAATGAAAACCTGTGAGCTGAGTCTTTTACTTCCGACAGACTGAAATGAATGATCATTAACTGTTTTTTAAATCGAATATTTGGGAATAACTTAATTTTTTAGCAGAATTTATTATTTGAATCTCGTCGGAATTAATTCGTTATAATCGAGTCCATTATAAGTGGAAAAGGGAAAATTTTCTGGTTAGCTATTATATTAGACATTTTCCAATAGATTTTTTTGAACAATTTTCATTTAAAAATGCAAATCTTACAAAATTGCATACTGCATAATTTTATACTTTAGTAATTTTTAGTGAACAACTATTTCGTACAATGACCGATCTTGTGGTATCACAAGGATATGCAGCAGCAGGTTATGAATATATAAACGTAGATGACTGTTGGTTGGAAAAAGAACGAAGTCCTGGTGGACAATTGGTTCCCGATCGTCAACGATTTCCTAGTGGAATGAAAGCATTATCAGATTATGTAAGATTCTATTTATTTTTTTTTATTTTGTAATACAGTTTTGATCTTCTTTAGGTTCACGATAAAGGATTAAAATTTGGTATTTATCAAGATTTTGGAAATTATACTTGTGCAGGTTATCCGGGTATTTTGGGGCATTTACAAACCGATGCCGATACTTTTGCAAATTGGGATGTAGATTATGTTAAGTTGGATGGATGTTATGCGCATCCTAGCGAAATGGATCGTGGTTATCCCGAATTCGGCTATTATTTGAATTTAACCGGTAAGGCGATGGTTTATTCGTGCAGTTGGCCTGTCTATCAAATTTATGCGGGAATGCAACCAAACTATAGTGCCATTATACATCATTGCAACTTATGGAGAAATTTTGACGATATTCAAGATTCATGGGATAGTGTACAAAGTATTATAGATTATTATGGAAATAATCAAGACGCCGTGGTTCCTAATAGCGGCCCTGGCCATTGGAATGATCCTGATATGGTAAGTAAGAGTGCAATTAACTCATTTTTAATTCATTGTTAAAATTCACACGTTGGAAAACAATATTAAATAGAAGTTGACAATGTTTAGAAAGTTCCTTTGGTATGAATTTTTTTCAATTTAAAAAGTATATTGGCGACAATTTTCGCTTTCTCTGCTTCAAATTATATTTGGATAATCACGTACAATACATAACCGTTAAAATCATAAATTGACGATCTTGAGGAATTGCAAACCAAAATGTTTTGTTAAGAACTTCTAAAAAAACAGTTACATTCATACAAATAATTGCATGTTATTTATTGGACTAACAATAAATTAGATTGTTGAAATGACATTATATTGATCGATGAAGGTATTCTTTTTTGGTATCAATTATTTTAGAATAGACAGGAGTAGCTGTTTTTTATCACGTTTTAAATTATTTAGTCTTTGTTTGGACTCTCCTATATATTTTAACATTTGATTGACCTCTTTGGCATATAAAGTCATTAACATTCCGCAAATTATATAAATCGCCCACTTCCATCAAACTATTTGTTTTTGTTGTAATTATGGAAATTGTATGGACGTTTTATTTAATTAACACTTAATTATAATAAACTTTAAAAGATGATCTCACTTACATACTTTTGAAGGAAGTTCATACGATAGTATATTTATATATTTTTTCGATGATAAAAGAATTACTCACTATTGGCGATTGCCAATTGTCCTTTCTTTCTTTCATTGTCTTGCTTACGAAAAGACAAAACCTAGTTTACATCTTCTATTGGGAAATATTAAAATACCATTGTTGGAACTTGGAAACAGAAAATGCCCTTCAATTTTTAGAATGTTGCACTTACACGTTTCTCAAATTTCGTGATATTGTAAAAAATTATGCCATCCATAAAAAAGTATGCAATAAACCCATAAACCTTGTAAAGGTTGTTGAAGTCAAATTTATTTTGGCATACAATTTAATAATAAAAGGAGGATAAATGGTTTACCACAGCGTTGGAGATTAGTTCATTATAGGTTTATATTTTGAGTACAGTCGTTGATAAGTAAAATAATTTCTAAATCATCGAAACAATTGTATTTTATAATAATTGTCTTGATGGTATGTCGGATTTTTGAAATAATATAGGGCAAAAATAAAATTTTAATGTTTTCCTATTTGAAAGATGAAAAAACGTTGTATGTAACACATTAGGAAAATAAGTAAGTTCTTAACTTGCTGCATAAATCGTAATTACATTTTTCATTTTCGACTTAAATTCAATAGTTACTGAGCTGGGTAAATATAGATAAAGTTACACCTACATAATTTTGGTAAATGCAGAAACGGAAGGAATAGTAGATGTAACTCCACTGAATTGATTATTTGATTTGAACCATAGTTTTAAAATAAAAACGTAAATACTATACAATATACAAATAACAATTTATTAATAATAAGTAGATACTATAATAATATTGTCAATTTATTATTATCATTCAATTACTGATAAAAATAACACAATTATAAGCTCATCCATCGGTTCAAATATGATTTTGAAATTTTTTTTCCTACAGGTAGCTTCGTTACGCATCTCTCTTGATAGAACAATGTGTAGATGTAGAGCAGTGATTTGAACTATTATTTTCATTATGGTTCCAGAACGACTTATGAGAATTAGAATTACCAGCGTTTATTTTTAAGGTAAAAATAATTGTTAGTTCAAGCAATTTGACATTATTGAAGACCATGAAAAAGCATTATAATGCTTTATATTATTTGTAGAGATAACATCTTCATGGTGGTGCTCACTTTTCTCTAAACACTCACTTCCATTCCAGTCTTGAATGGATGTTTTCCATTATTTTTCAGCATATTTACCAATATCCTTCTATCTTTTTGCCTTGTTCCAATTTCTTAACGTCTTGGAAGATATATGAGTGATTAATGCAATATCAGACATTATTATCAAATTATTTTTACATCGGTTTTAAACGTGCATTTGGTGGTAACAACAGCATTCCTTGTGTTCTTTTGTTTCAGTCCAAAACTGGTTCTGATTATCCATTGGCAGATGTACAAATGGTTCTTCAATTTGCCTACATAGAGACCAAATTCGGGATCGTAGTATACAAGTAGCATCTGAACATTTCACAAATTTGTTTTTTTCTCTGGGTCCATCGAAATTGTTATCTATCTTTGCATGAACTAATATTCCATTCTAATACATCTAATAAAGTTCAGTTCATCCAAGAGTGAATTCATAAATAGGAATTACTCAAGTATCCAAGATAACATTTCGAGTTCACTGATTTGTTTTTCTAATAGCATCATTGTGATCGGGAAAGTCTATTTTTTATTACGAATCATCCAAATTCTTATTGAAACTACTTACAAATGTTCGCGAAAAAGCGTAAAATTTAAAAACTTCACCCAAAAACCATTTCAGGTAGGCATAGTTTTATTAGTTATTTCATCGCGGAATTCCTTAGCGCAAATCTTAAATTCAAATTAAAAGCTACATAAAATTTATAAAAACAGCAATAAATTTCTTTTTTAGTTATGTATAAAATCGCTTACACGACTTTCCATTTCATTCAACATCAGTTCGGAGCGATATGAATAAATCAGGAAAAGTAAAGCAATGACCTAAATATTTTTTACGGAAATGCAATGTAACATTCGAAAGGAACGAAATTAAACCAAAAAGTAAAAATTCTGTTTATAGATTTATGGGCAATATCTTTGGGACTCATAGAAGCAGTATATTTAGAACATTTTTTGGAATTTTCTCAAATATCAAAAAGAGGAAAATATTTTACTTTATAGTACCGGTCGTTTGAAGTATAAAGTGTACTTTCAAAGCCAAAAAGAAACGCATTGCAAAAATTGAAAGGAACAGAATAAAAGTTCTGGCTAGATCCAGTTTTATGCTGTGATGAATTCTGATGAATTAATGAGGCCAAGCAACTTTAATCTGTTCATATTATGTACGCCCATATTATATTAAAAAATTACGATTCTTAATTTTTGTTGTGTACTTAAACCAAGTTTTGTTCCTTGGAGTCAACTTTCGCTTTCGACTGGTTTTTCGGCTTCGTCCGGGTTCATGTGTATTGTATTCCAAATTATAACCATTTCATAAATAGACAGAAATAGATTCCGTAATAAAATAAACTAATTGAAATTACTATGATTGGATTCTTGAAAATTCCTTATTTTTTATGAATGATTTCGCTTAAAGCCATGGCCCTACTTCACATTGCATCGGGTTTATGATACATAATACGGAAAACATATTTTGGAATATTGCCAATAATGAGAAATAATATTTTCTATAATTTAGTTTGTAGGAAAATAATCACTAATCTGTATACAATTTTGAATTAATATCAGAAACATACTGGTCTAAACCAAAATCCAGTTGCTTTCAATTCTTTTGTACCGTATTCCTTTCAGATGGAAAGGATTTTGGGATCACAGCTCAAAAAACCTTGGTTGTTTGAGGATTTCGTACTCGCCTTCCATAGGCAAAAAATTCTTCGTCTACTTTTTGCTAAATTTTCACCCCATTTGATCCACAGCTAATCATAATATATCCAATCGCAGCAATTTTGTTAGAGACTCTGGTGTCTTGTATATTCATTCTCAAATTATAACTTGTTATTCTGGATTTGTTCAACTTCATCCCAATCCTGTCACTCCCCAAGCCATTCCAGCTAGGGAATGAATTAGCTTAGAATGAACTTCAGGATCTTGACAGACTGATTTTGGCCATGTCGGGCCAAAAGTCTCCCAACACAGATTCTCTTCATGAAGTTAATGCTGGACATTAACGAAGTACATGTTCAGTTGTTTCTTCCTCTTCCTTGCATCCACGACATATTATGTTCATCTGTAAATTCCATCGTGCGAATGTGTTTATTTAATCTGCAGTTGTGTACAGTTAAAATTCCTGCAACTGTCCGCAGATTGACTCTGGATAGATTCAGATAGTATCTCGCATGGTAACTTGTTAATTGCTTGATCTATTTCAGTAGATACATGGATATATGCCACTGCGATACGCGTATAACACGGATATGATAAATAATAGAACCAGTTTTCATACAAATACTTTTTTGTTTTTCATACTAATGAATAAGTACAAGTAAAAGTAGTTTAATGTTTAAGAAATTTTCAAATTAATTTAATTGATTCCATTTTTCCAAATTGTAAATGTATTTTACCATACCAGGATGTTTTTGAGATCTTCCATTTATTAAAAATTTAATTATTCGTTTTATAATGCCTTAGTTATGTATTGCTCTAAAAACTGGTATTTACGTTAATTCCAAAGGTTAAAAGCTTTAAGTACTGATTAAATTTTGAATTTTAGCAAAGGTTAAATAACACTTTGTTCGGAATGATAGTTATTTTTGTTGATTTGAAAAATTATAATATTTTTTTCTCTTTCGCACGTTTTTCGTAAGAACAGATAAGAACTTTTTGATCCTAAATATGTGGTTTTTATTGGTGATCCTTACGTTTTTAGATCGCATGTTTAATTTTAATGTTTGAGGAATAACGTAATCCATCATTAAATTAAAAAAATTCGTATGCCATAGAATTAACCCTTTCAGTACCTAACGATCGACAATACTAAAGCCCAACAATTGAAAAGTAAATAACCAAGCACTTGCGAACAAAAGTTGATTATTAACCCTTCACTGCATCGTGATGTTTATAAACAACATAAATTTAAATCACCTGTAAAAATTTAAACTTTTGGATTTATTTGAACTTTTTTCTTTAAACAATGCCACGATATATCTGAGATTCTTGCTATCACATGCAAAAGGTATAAATTTCAAAAGATAAGCAGATTTCAGCAGATTACTCTTTCGAAGTCGTGAATCTAATGTTCTTGCTTGTTAATGCATATTTCGCTCCGTATTAATTTATTAATTATTTTCGTTTTAAATTGTTTTTTTTTATTGTTGTGAAGTGATATTTAGTTTAGAAAGGTATTGATTAACACATTTATTTAATTTATTTGTAAATTAGTCCAAAAGAAAAAATTTTATAGCAAATAACATAATTAGAAAAAAACATCATTTTATTCGATAAAAAAAATTCCTTGCAAGAAATATTTTTTTTAATATTTTTCCATATATCAGGAAACCACAATAAACAAAATATACTTTTTTTAAGGCAAAAAAAAATGTCATGCAGTGAAGGGTTAACATAATTATAATAAATTATTCACGTATGAAATATGCGTTTTTGTTCGGTTCCGGTAGTTAATCGACTCTTCGTGCATGCGTATATCTTATCTAAATTATCTAGATACACGTTTCTGGTCCGAAGAGTAGATATGAATTATTTTAGCATGTTTATTCGGGTCCGATTCTGAAAGGGTTAATATTCATCTAGTTGCACTCTGAAATCTTTGCGAAACACGTCATTATTATTGAGTTTTGAAGTGAACGCAAAAATACATTTTGGTAAAAAGAATCTGGAACTTGGAAGAAACGGTTAATTTGCAAAATTCCCTTCCAGGGGTGTCAAACTCATTCCAGCCGCGGGCCACTTTCTCACAAACGAAATTTCCGCGGGCCGCACTGATGACTTTTGTTCACCCACTTCCATTTTTGAACGATATATTTATCATAAAATATACAATATTCCCAGAAATATATACTTTTTATTATAAAACAAGCAATCACCGAAGTTTATTCGGGCCGCAAAAATATACGTGGCGGCCCGCCAGTTTGACACCCATGCCTTAAGATACCACATTTCATCACGATCACGTGATCCAAAAACACGTTGTAGATTATACATAATAAAGACGTGTTAATTTTTCTTTGTTTTGATGACGACGGTCAATACATACCTATCTGGCAATTAAATTGAAGGAAGTATTTAGATGGGGAAATTAAAAGAATCGCGTGGAAAGTAATTTACTTGTGTATTTCAAGAAAAATATAATAAAAATGAATGTAACACTCTCTAATTCTCGTCTATGTATGTTTTCGTATAAGGCGCTTTTGTAGGTATTGTACATAATAATAATTATGAAAAAATACTACTGGGTTCCGTATACTTTTAAATACTATGAAAGAGTTCGACCATACATTAGAAACACTGCAAAGACTAAGAAATACGTAAATAGTATACCATTCATATCATAACTAGTTTTAGTCTCTAGGGAGCAAAATTAATAACTATGTGAGTATAGCTCGTGAGTGAACGAACTATTTTTTTTTTTATCAGAACTTATTTTACCTACAGCATAGATTTTATAGAAAATTGTACTTTTTTGCATACAACTCGGCCTAAAATTCAAATTTCAATTTAAAAAAATCCTTCGTTCAATCACAAGCTTACTCACCTACTAACAGAAAATATTTGGTTTTTTGATTTCGGATAAAGCTATCGTGAGTTATCCTGTCCACCGCAAAAGATACTTTTTTCTAAGGGGTCTCGGAAAACCAGCTCTCAACGGCTGAATTTTCAAATGAAACTTTTATAAAATATTGTCCAAATGTTGCTCTTTTATATACTATTCTTAAAAGTTTATATAAAATAATTCCTTCGTTATATTAAAAAAAAAATAGAGAAAATATGCGTTATATGCGTTACTTAACCTTTGAAACCCATGTAACCCCTTAAATTTAATGTGCACATATTACACCGACACAATTATATTTATCTATGAATCGGGGATTTCCAAATTCTAATTTTTCATAAACATAATTCGGAACTTTGAGTGCGTTTTTTGTATTCTTTTTCTTTGGTACACAACACAATTAAATAGAGTAATTTCGCTTTGTTGTTACGTAAACCTTAATAAGAAGTCTAAATAAAAGGGAATCTTAATGCACCATTGTGTGAATTTATCAACAATTTGAATCCGTGAGAACTCTTTTTATAGAAACAAAAAACAAACAAAATTCTAAGTGTTATTGTAAGAGGTAGTTGTAATAATATTTCCAGACAGACACTTCACATTAATATATGAACCGTAAACAATGCAGTGGGCGAATAACCCACAAAAAGTTGTGAAAATTAAATTTTTTCCCAAGTTTTTCAAGGTCAGCAAGATTTAAAAAAGCGAAAATGATATAAATTATCTAGATTTCTCTTCTAACGGAGAATTTTGATAAGTATTTATAAAAGTTTAGACAAGATGATTAAACAACTGTTCTGAATAATCAATGGACATATTTATTTAAATTGAAATTGTTAAGAAAAACTTAAATTTGAATATTGATTAATTATGAGTAGACTTTCACCGGTAAATTATAACTTCCATAAAAATAGGAAGAATTTTATTTAAATGAAATTTTGTAATTTTTATGTAAAAATATTATTACATCAAAAATTATTATTTTTCAGTTGATTATTGGAAATTTTGGTTTAAGTTACGAACAAAGTAAAACTCAAATGGCACTTTGGGCTATTTTAGCTGCCCCTCTTTTGATGTCCGTAGATCTACGAACGATTAGGCCCGAATATAAAGCAATTTTACAAAACAAAAAGATCATAGGAGTAGATCAAGATCCTTTGGGTATACAAGGAAGGCGGATATACAAGGTAGGAAATTATTCAATAAATATAAAATTCATTAATTCATTTCCTTTTTTCTAGCATAAAGGAATCGAAATTTGGTCAAGACCTATCACACCATTATTTCAAAATTATTTCTCTTATGCCATAGCATTTGTTAACAGAAGAACAGATGGAACTCCATCTGATGTGGCAGTTACCCTTAAAGAATTGGGTTTGGTATCGCCGACCGGTTATAGAGTGGAGGTTCGTATTGTATTACACATTTCCTCTATTTGATTACTTAATCTTCATTTTAGGATCTTTATGAAGACGTAGATTATGGTATTTTGAGTCCACAAACTAAAATTAAAGTAAAGGTGAATCCATCCGGAGTTGTGATATTAAGAGGAGATGTTCAACCTGATGTTAATAGAAGAACGCCATTTGCATCGACACAGAAAACACCTTATAATCCATTAAATCAAGTATTCAAAGTACGTAATAATAACGGATTTTCCTATGGGGTGTAAATAAATTTTCAATTCAAGTGAATATAAAAACGAGTGATTGCCATAGATCTTAGTTTATATTTTATAAGATATAATTTATAATCACATGATTGTTTTCGACGTACAAGTTTTAAAATTAAAAAAACGTTGATACACGTAAAGTATGTAAATAAATTTTTCTAATCTAATAAATATTCTTGTACTTCTTTTCCTACTGTAATTGTCACTTGGAGTCCTCTAATGTTACGTTTTATCCTCTTGCAGCGCAAATTGCCTTCAAGTACTTCACCTAAAAGTTTATAGAAACTTAAAAAGTGAAAATTTTTAAAAATGTGGAATTTAGGTCTAATATGGTAATTTAACGTGAAAGTATTTCAAGCACTTCAACTCATAATGGGTGCAGCAAGTTACATAATTTTGTTGAAATACAGTTGACAAAATTGGATACAGGGTGGCTCATTTATGGCGAATTTTTTCATAGTGTCTGCAGTTACCTTGCCATATTGTTAAAATATTTTTAATTACAATCAAAAAATTATTTTTGTATACAGTGTTAAAGCATAGTAATATAAAGTAATCTTTTTTTTTTAAATAATAAACAAAACACACAATCATCCATTCCGTCGTTCTTTCATGGAGAAGTTTTTGTAATAAGTATTTTGATTCGCTTATCAGCTTTGAACGCACCTTGGGTAAAGCATATAGTTATCGGACACATTATAGTTAATGGACACTGCATAAATAGACCTTAAAAATAAGATTGTGTTTTAAATAAATATATTTCATTGAGGAAATGTTTCTGGTCATCTTTAACCCTGTCCTACCATTGAGACATAACCTGCCAAAAACTATAAACGGTGTCCAGTAACTATACATATTTGCAAATTTGTAATAGCATTTCTTTTTTTTTAAATCAGGTTGTCAGAATCAAAAATTTAAATACGCAACGTTAACATGCAAGATCGAACTTACGTAAAAATAAATTTGGTGATAAAATAACAAGTAGGAGAGATATGAATTTTATTAAAAAAAATTGCTTAACTGTCCGATAACTATATGCTTTACTCTACTGCTGTGATCATAAGATAATAAGCAATGCTCATGAGAAGCTTATTTTCAAAAAGCAACAATTAACGTTTTTTATTGTCAAAATCTTTTTCTAGAGGCGAGTTATGTTATCTTTTCTCCTAAGTCCGATCTGTTAGTGCCTAAAATCTGTGCTCTATTAATGACCATACAATAATAATCATTCATCATACATATAAAAGGCCAGTACGTTTCTCCAGTGTGTCATTTTTTTAGGACATGCAACGAATTCTGATAGGTAAATCACCTCCCCCTGGGATCAAGTAGCACACCAATTGATTTTTTAACCTTGGCGAACTGCCCATCCGTTGATGGGCCTTCCAGCTAGTCTATCATATTTTATAGACGAATTTTTGAGATGGATGGAATCTCGTTAATCCAATCATGTGCGTCAGTGAAAATAGAAAAGGTTCCAGCGAAGAAAATAAATATTTAACATTTTGAAAAATCATTGGTACAAACAAGAGGTAGGGGCAGGGGGATTAGAGCAAAATAAACTGTTTGCCACAGGCGCTTTCTACCCTGGTTACGGCTCTAATTGCAAGTTCCCTATATTGACAAATTTTTTCATCAACTTTTAATCGAACATTAGACAACCATCATATCACACGTGGATTACTATTTGACTATGTAAAACTTTGTGATGAGTCGAATAAATTGGCAAGGAACTGTGAAGAATTAAATTTACAGTTAAATACGAAACCTTGTTTTTCTAATAAAAACCCTATGAAAAAATTCGCCATCAAAATAAGATAAAAAATTGTACCAACCTTCTTTAACTTCCATTGTTTTTTTTAAATAAAACAATGTTTGCTGCCAATGCGTTTTAGTGGTATGTGGTCCGGTAGAAAATTCAACGGGATTGTTCAAATCAAAAAAAGTGTCAAAATATCCAGCAAGAGCAGTTAGGGTACCACTTTTGAGAATATTCAATTTAAAATTTGAACTAAATTCAACCGTACTTATCAAACAGGTTTTTAAATCAATTTCGTACAACAAACTCGGAGTTGTTATTATCTTATCACTTGGTACTGTTTCTACGTTTGGCTCTTTAATCACTTCGGATTTCATGCACTTCATACTGTAACCATAAACATTTTCCCAAAATGCTACTCTTGTATTGTACGCTTCGATATCACTAACTCCTATTAAGCTTACATTGCACCTATTAGGAAGAATTAAACCATCTGGATTTAAATAATGATTTCTAGCATAAACAATGCTATCCAGCATTCCCTCAAAAAATAGAAAGTAGCCCATCCATTCGGATATCAAAATATCCACCTTATCTACAGGTAAATTTGTATTTTCGATTCTTCCACGAATCAAACTTATGTTACTGATATTGTTATCTCTGACAATTTCCATTGCCTTATAGAGAACCTCGGATTGATCAATTCCATAAACTTGCGCGGCTCCTGCTTCAGCTGCAAACATCGATAAAATCGAAGTTCCACAACCAACATCCAACACAATTTTATCTTTAAACGAGTCCTTGTTGTTCAAAATTGCGTCTCTATAACTTGAGGTTCGCACCATATCCTAAAATCAAAACTTTTAGTATTAGGTAAATGAAAAATATAAAAAGTCGAAAACTCACACTCAGCATTTCGAGATGTATTCCATAATGAGAATATGAATTAAAATATTCACTGTCATAATTAAGAGGTAACGAGGCAACATCTTTTGGAATTAAAGTGTCTCCGCAGTCTTGATGTTCAATTATAGATTTGGTCACTTCACGCATTTTAGCCATATCTTGCATGGCAGTTTTAAGAAGATTGTCTTTTTGACGTAACTCGAGGGTTAATTCGTATATTTGTTTCTGTAAATGGCTAACATTGTTGCTAATCGGTGTTTTACCCTCGATGGCATAATGTGGAGTCGAAGGTGTACTGCCCAAATCGTCAAAATCGTACATCAACCACGTTTCCATTTCACCAGGTTTCAAATAAACTTCGTCGTCCCATAACGCTGCACACGATTCAGTGATGATTTTAGGATCTGGTTTATGCAACCGAATATAGTTGATCATTTTCAGAAACGAATAACAATCCATATTATATTTATGTTTCAATTCTAAAAGGTCAAACTTATGTTCGGTCCGACAGTGGTCCAATGCAACAGCAATGGTAAGAAATTGTAAGGGGCAAAACAAGCATGTAGTCTGCATGTTATGTTCTCCCGAAACTTCCATTTCATCCCAACCATCGGAGTCGTCGTCATCTTCTTCGTTTTCACACGAAATAGGGTTATCTACGATTAAAATAAATAAAAATTACATACGAAAATTGGATTCCTTTGTAAACTCACTTTCAATTTCACTCATGTTAAGAAACAGAAACACCTGCTAGTGTAAGGTTATGTGCTCAAGCAAATAATTCAACTTTTATGATATGTCTAGAAATATGTATTATTAATGAGTTAGAAATAATAAAACGTGAAATAACCGCAAATTTAAGTTACAAAATTGAAATTATTGATTAAAATTACCCTTCCACTCATTTACACCTTACACGAGTCAGCGCAACTTTATCAAATTAACCACTGTAATGTCCTAATCAAAATCGTAAAATAACATTTATCATCTTTATTTCTCTTTTATAAAAAAAAGAAGGATACTGAATTTGAAAAGTTGTGAACACTAGAAATAAATTAGAATTTGTTTAAAAATTATTTTTTATTTCAAAAAGTGGTTCTATGATATCGCCATCTAACGGAAATCAATAGAACTACAACTACCTTGTGTTAAATTTTAAGGTTATAAAATTCAATAAGTTTGAGTGAACTAGAGGGCGCTAGAAGGAACATAATAAACATGTACGTAAAATTTAAATTTTGAAACTGAGGAATTTTACAAGAGTCTAGCGACTAGCGAGCACAAGCGAGAGCTCGAACATACCCGAATGAGGAGCCGATTAAGCACCCGAAGTGAAGTTTGTTTGGTGCTAAAATTTAAATTTTTAAATTTGATTTTCTAGTAGCCAGTATTTGTATTAATAGTATACAACATGACCACTAGTGTTTTGGTTGCCACCACCGGTAACGAACTTAAAAAAACAGCAACTATAAAAGTATGATACTGAATACACTGATTTTACAATAGAAAAAGTTTATCACCAATATAAAACGTTAATTAGCGTTAATTAACGATTCTATTGGTTAGTTATGTTATGTTTTCCCCTAAGTCCGATCTGTTAGTGCCTAAAATCCGTGCCCTAATTATAATCAAAACAAATAAATAAACAAATAAAATCATTAATGACCGCATTCTCAACTATAATTTTTCTTATTAAAAAAATACAAGTAGGTATTAACTAATAAGTTAATTTTAATAGCTTTAAATAAAAACAAAATAAAAGTTTTAATTTAAAATGGGAACTATCAACTAATTTTAGATTAAAAAAATGAACAAATGAGTAAATATCGCAAAATATTATTTATTACGAATTCGAAAATTTAAATTTTAGCACCAAACAAACTTTACTTCGGGTGCTTAATCGGCTCGTCAATCGTGTATGTTCGAGCTCTCACTTGTGCTCGGTAGACTCTTGTCGGAATTTTACAATTTCTCTCTCTGGTCTCTGTTTCGGTTAACCTTCTCATTAGGGGTTGCGATTCAGAGGGTAATTTTTGTTGCATATACTGATACTAGGAATCTCGATAACTTATACGAATCCATTGAGCGGAAATCTCATTATTCCATTAATGTGCGTCATTTTTCCAATAGACCCTCTCAATCAATTTATTTGATATGATATTTCATATCATAATATTATAGTAAAACCTATAAGTTTTACTCGTGAAATTAAATTAATTAAAATTATAAATTTTTAATTACTATTTATATGAAGAGACAAAAATGTGTCAGCGTATAATAACAATTACCTAGAAAATAATGTAATTACATTCTTTGGTAATTTGGTACCACATTTAAATTTTTACCAACAATTAGAAACTCGAGCTAATATGAACACTTAAGAAATTATTAGCTTTTCGCAAATGCTAGGTACGCATTTGCAATATTAAAAAAGGTACTACATGTACCATTTCTATTCATAAATTTGTTTCACAACGAATTGTCATTTTAGTAGTAGGAGTTTGTTTAAACATCACGACACCACATCACTAAAAGCGAATCATTTATCAAGAAAGTAATTCATAAAGTGTTATTTGTTTTAAAATTAAAAAATTGCAGTAAAAATTTATAGTGTTCAATACATCAACTTTAAAATGTCGCAAATTTCGCGACAGATTTTAAATTTCGAAAAATTTTCAAAAGCACCAATTTTTATATTTGAACGTAATCGATCCCAGTGTGTGGTTACAAATATGGATGATGTTTGTTCTGGCCAAAAAGCTTGTGAAGATTTAAAACCATATTCTATGATTCCTGGTCCAAAACCTATTCCAATTTTAGGGAACACTTGGAGACTAATGCCTATTATAGGCCAGTATGAAATTTCGGACACTGCTAAGTTATCAAAGTTGTTTTACGAAAAATATGGAAAAATTGTTAAACTTTCTGGTCTTATGGGCAGACCAGATTTACTTTTTGTTTACGATCCAGATGAAATTAAAAAAATATACCGCGACGAAGGACCTACACCTTATAGACCCGCAATGCCATGTTTAGTAAAATATAAAAGTGAAGTTCGAGGTGATTTTTTTGGAGAATTACCAGGAGTTGTTGGAGTGTAAGTTTTGAAATTAAATGATAATGCTTTTAATTATTAAAATGTTTAGTCATGGTGAACAGTGGAAGAAATTTAGGTCAAAAGTGCAACAACCAATTTTGCAAATTCAAACAGTCAATAAATATATCGAGCCTATCGAAGATGTAACAAATTTTTTTATTGCAAGGTTTGTACCATCCAATTTTTTGACATTCAGTTTTCGATCCCTTTTAATTTTTATCCAACAGAATGATGGAAATGAGAGACGAAAATAATGAAATGCCATCTGATTTTGATAACGAAATTCATAAATGGGCTTTAGAATGTAATAAGGAAGTTTTTCATTATTTCAGTTATTACTTATTGACATTATTTAGGCATTGGCCGTGTTGCATTAGATGTCAGGCTTGGTTGTTTGGATTCCAATTTATCGCCCGATTCGGAACCTCAGAAAATTATAGAATCTGCAAAATACGCACTTAGAAGTGTTGCACTTCTGGAACTTAAATATCCATTCTGGCGTTACTTTCCAACCAAACTCTGGACCAAGTACATAAACAATATGAATTATTTTACAGAGTAAGTATTTCTTTTTTTTTTTCGTTAAAATGAAAAGTACCTATTTTTTCGTTTTTTAGAATTTGTTGCAAATATATCGATCAAGCTACGATTAATCTAAATTCAAAGACTCAACGCCAGGAAAAAGATTTATCGTTAATAGAAAGAATTTTGGCAAAAGAACCCGATCCGAAAATTGCGACAATTTTAGCTTTAGATTTGATTTTGGTTGGAATAGATACTGTAAGTATTCTTATGTAACAAGTTTTGCACGTGTCTCATACAAGATTTTATCACCGTTAAGAAAAATCGGTAACACCAGGTAGGGGTAAAAATTGTTAATGTATTTTAAGATTTCAATGGCGATTTGTTCAATTTTGTATCAATTAGCAACAAGACCAGAAGAGCAAGAAAAATTATATAAAGAATTAAAGCGAATTTTACCAAACAAAGAAACTCCGTTAAATAATAAATTACTTGATGATATGGTATACCTAAAAGCGTTTGTAAGAGAAGTTTTTCGGTAAAAAATGTAGACATTGCTTACCAACTATTCAAACATTTATTTCAGCGTTTATTCAACTGTTATTGGTAATGGCCGTACCTTACAAAAAGAAACTACCATTATGGGATATCAAGTACCGAAAGGGGTAAGTTAATTGAATACAGTGCAACCTTGATAATTCGAATCCAATCGGAACATTAATACGTTCAATTTATCGAGTTTGAACTGTAGTTATTTGTGACTGTAACCCATTAACTTGTTTTGATGAAGGTTCAAGTTGTGTTTCCTAACTTAATTACTGGGAATATGGAGGAATATGTAAAAAATGCCAGTGAATTCAAACCAGAACGATGGATAGATAAAAGGAAAGATTACGCAGTTCATCCTTTTGCTTCGCTGCCGTATGGTTTTGGTGCTAGAATGTGCCTTGGTAGGCGATTTGCTGATCTTGAAATTCAAGTAATGTTAGCCAAAGTAAGACTATTGCAAATTCTTATATAATTTTTTTTGCTATTTTAACTTTCTAGTTGATTCGTTCGTACAAATTGGAATATTTGCACATACCACTGGATTACAAAGTCACATTTATGTACGCACCCGAAGGTGAACTTAAATTTAAACTTACTAAAAGAGAAAATTAACACGCTTTAATAAATTAAATTTTAACAACCCAGCAAATAAATAAATGATTTTTTTAGTTTTCAGAGTTTTATTTATTCTAAAAATTATTTTCCTAGTACAAACGATGCAATATTTAACTTTCATTATCTTGTCTAAAATGTTCCAAACCGAAGCATAAGAAGGAATATTCTCAAAGTTTATTTATTTAAAAATGAACTTTTATTAATTTCATGGAACCGTCTGTTACTATTAGTTTTTAATATTTTAATGTAAATATAATAGCAATTTTACAAGCGTGCAATGTAACAATAGTACCTACTGAGTACTTAAAAACAATGTTTTTTTAATTATGAAATTATTTAAGAAGCTTTGTCCAATGCGAAACAAATTAATTTGATGAAAACAAAAATGTTTAACAAAATTAAAATTTTTTGTTCGAAATCTGAATTTGAATTTTAGTTTAAACTCTTTTTTCTTGGTTCATTCAGGTGTTTGTTTTCTTAAATAAAGTACTATTGAGTTGTGTTTAAAATTAATTATATAGAAACGTGCAGATATCCAATAGTGAATAGTGAAATTACTAAGAAAGTAATCACGTTTTTGGGTGGTCTTTCCTACTTACAAGATTTTTAAAATTTTACTATAATCTGTATTTATTGCGATTCTTGATCTAATATTGAACGGAAATTTTCACTATTCATTTAATTTTGTTCAATAATTTAAAAACAATTGATGATGATGATTGAAATACTCCATCGAAAGCTTAAAATATACTATTAATTTATTATTATAGTTACTTCGTAATTTATTAAAAATAAAACTTATTTAATTTCACGAATTAATAATAAACCAATTTTAAAAAAAATTTATTTGGCCATAAATTATAAAAAAATTTTAAAATAAAATGTTCTTAATCAATTAGTTATTTATTTATTTATGCCCCAGATTTCCCAAGACAAGAACACCTTAATCACCCCAAATTTTTAAATAATGTATTGTTTTCTTTCTGTTTTTTTTTTGAATTATTAGAGTTTTATATTAATTGTACTTTCAATGTGTATATTAATTTCTTATTGAGACATAATCAATAAAAAGAGAGTATAATCATAACATGGTAATTAAATAAATAAAATTAGCTTATACTATTTGTATAAAAAAAACCGCTCGTTTTCTATATAATATAATTGGGTAAATTCTTTTGTAAATAGTACGAGAAATAATATTTCGTATTTTGAAGAAAAGGGCGGGCTTACGGTGGATATGCTAATCTGAAATAATTGACCAAATTAAGAAATTAAGAAAAATTAAGAGACGGTCGGAACATAATGGTCGAATAAGTTGACTATGAACGCTAAATGCCCGGTTCGAATCCGGGTAAAGTAAGAACTTTATTCTGGCCGTCTCTCTGGTCCTCCAGGTTGGGGGTTCTATGTCGGGCTTGCTCCTCGTCTAGTAAAAAATTTAAAATGCTAAAAAACCAAATTGCCAATTCGCAAGGTTGGTAGTTAGACGTTTCAAAACCGACTACATATATAAGAAATTACAGCCCTTTTCCACAGTAAAGAAAAAGCAGAATTTGAATTTTAAAGAAGTAGAAAAACGATTTTATTTACAAGAAAACTCTCAAATGAAATTTTCAAGTCGTAGTGTTTCATTGGATGTACATTGTTCAGATCAATTCAGAATTGTTTATCTATTTATCGTTTATTTTGGTCATCAAAAATGGGAAATTTTCTAAGTTAAACTTGCATAATGAGCACAGCCCCTATAGGAGCGTAACACAAAAGTGTATGCCATTTGGGTAAAACGAAGGAATGAGAATCAAGGAATACACGCATAAATATGTGATCAGCACATTCAAAATATACCAGAAATATAAGAAATGCTTTGTAAACATTTTCAAAATACTATTTAAAAATGAAAACCTAAATTTAAATTTTGAGGTGGAACTTGGTATCGGTAGTTTAACAGTTACTTGAAAACTGTCATTACTAGAGTTTAGAAGACACTTTCTATAAATTTTCTAGTATGTTCTATTTGCTTTAAATTAATATTATGTCGGTGTACTAGACTGTACTATATTACATAGAAATTTACCGTCACTATAATTATATTTAATGTCAGGATGTTTTAGGAAATTAAAATCGCGTTATTGGTTAGAACAATGGAACGTTTATAAAGCGTGCAAATTATTACCACTTAAAAGCTTGCATTGCAGAATATTTGCTACTATTGGTACACAGTGAAAACGATAAATAAAAAAGAAAACAACAAAGGCCTTCATATTTTTTTAAAATGTTGTCATATCTTATTCAAACTAAAGTCAATATTTTCATATATTAAATTTTTTATTAGAAACTGCAATAGCGCAATTGTGCATTTTCTACTCTAGGATCTTTTTTATTTCCAACTGCATACTATTTGTATTGGCAAGTGCATTTATACGTAGGACACTAATTAAAAAGTAAACATGTAAAATAATATTTCAACGTTAATTGTTCCATATTTTTATATAATATTGTTATGTAGCTCATGTACATTAAGTAACCTTCAATTGAAACCATTTGAATTGCTTTGTCTACTTAAAATATCATTAAAAGGTTTAAATCTTTAAATCATCATGTGAAGAAATAAAACTACACCCTATCTATTTTTAATGAAACATGTGAAGCGAATAATAGTTAGATTAGATTACAAATTTTAATTGTTAGGTTTATTGGTGATAATAAACAATTACTGTATTTTAAAATACCATTAATAAATTATTCTGACAACGAAAACATTTAGCTGTGCTAGAATAATCTAAGGCAACTTAAAAATCGCGAATTTAAGTTATCTTTACGAGGGGAGTTTTTTATGTTATGAAAACAAAGAGTTAGGGACAAAGAAAATTTTATTTTTCAATAATCTAAGGCAACTTAAAAATCGCGAATTTAAGTTATCTTTACGAGGGGAGTTTTTTATGTTATGAAAACAAAGAGTTAGGGACAAAGAAAATTTTATTTTTCAATTAAGAGGCGTAACAGTAACACACTTATTCCAACGTTTTATTTTTTGTTTTATTTCCAACGAATAAAAATTCTTTTGATAATTCTGCAAAATACAACTAAGTCTATTCGTCTTCCAAGAAGTTATCATTCGAAAAATGCGATGCCCTCTCAAGTGTTTTTTGAGTTTTGAACAACACATTGAATTTTGAACATAATAGTATCAGGGGGCGAAGTCGGGACTGTAAGGTGGATGTTGTAATTCCTTATTTTATTGATTACTTGAACAATTCGTGCTTTTTGGATACTGCAGTTGCAGAAGCAGAGTTTTCTGAGCATAATTGGAGGTCTTTTTTCGTGTATAGCCAAGTTCTTAATTGTGTCTTTATAGTCCCTTTTGGCATATATCCTATTAAGAAAATTGATCTTGATGATTTCGTCAGTTTGAGCTTCCAGAGGTCTTCCCACTTGGATCATCATGAATGGATTGCCTGCCCCATTTGTACAGTTTGCACTAATAGTTAACTTTGAAATAGGACGGACAGTTTTCTCTATACACTGCCACCATTCATTTTCTCATGAATATTTTCCTCTGGTTAATGCCTTCTTTAAAATATTATGAAGCTTCTGTGTTCAAGTTGCACATCATTCATTTTCGCCTTAAAAGTCAACTTTGGTGTTGACACAGACATTTGACTTAAAAAAATTGTCGCGATAGCATATTATTTTCATAGCTAGGAAAATAACATAAAAAATAGTCCTCGTATATTCGGAAAAACAAACCGATATATTTTATTGTTCAATACTTCTAAAATAAAATCGTATTGAAAGAAGAAACCGAATATCCTGTTAAAATATCTTTTTTAAACTTTAAAACACGCTTATCTCAAAACTAACATTTTAGTTGTTCAACAAAGCGATTTATCTGAAAGCTTAATAAAAAAATATTAATCAATTTGATTATTTTTTATAACTCGTAAAATTTTAAAATACTTATTTTCTTGCTTTTTTCTTTTCCTTTATTTGCGGGGTTGGTGGACAATAATATTAAACTCTATATATTTTTTAATTAAGATAACGGTTCGAGGGTTGTGTTTCCTATTCGTCAGACCTGAAGTTATATTAGTGAAATATAGTACATTAAATATTAAATTACAATTATAAATTACAATTATAAACCTACCAATTAATAATATGTCATAAATTAAAAATATTTATAATTAATCAACAACAACAATTAAAACTTAGGCAGAAGCATTGTACTATAAAAAATTTGCAGGAGCGGTTGCATTTAAAATTATAGGAGGAACATGCAAATTTCGGGGCATCTATGGACACCGCTATAAATTTTGCTTAACCCCATGGTGTTTTCACGGAAATTGACACAATCGTGTGTTTTTATGTGGTACATTTTGCTGATGTTTCTCTTTGAAAAATTTTTTTCTAAATCTAAAATTTTTGTGTTTTTCAAACTGGAATTTCTGACCAGTTTGTTGGGGGTGTAATGTAAGTGCTGTCTTTCCCTCCGAATTGCCAATACCACGAGTACCTTCCAAATCAATTTTTTTGCAATCACCTTTATGCTGCGATAACCTTTTTTTCAACCATTGTTTCGTTTGTCCGATATAACAATTTGCACACGGGATTCGGTATATTAATTCCGATTGTAGCTCTTTCGGTGTCGCATCCTTCAATTTGCTAAGTAACTTAGAGTTGTTTTTAATTCAGGTTCTGATGTAGAGAAAACAAAAAAAAACTCGAAACGTTAATCTATTACCCACAAAAGAAAAAGCAATACGTTATTCAGATGAAGAACACAAATGCTTGAAAGCTTTATAAAAATTATTTAAAATACTACAATTTAATTTAAATATTTACAATTTATACCTTACAATTTTTAGGGTAAATGAGGTTTAAGCTTAAGTTTTGAGGAGTTTTATAAATTTCGAAAGTGTAAATGAGAATTTCTCATAATTTGAATTAGTATTGATAATTAGCTAAACCCTAAACTGCAATAAATAAACATCTAAAATCAAAAATAATGCAAAATAAATTTGTCAAAAAATGAAAATGTATTTATATTATTTTAAAAATAAATAACACAAACTGTATGGGGATATGAGTATAATTATTTTTCCAGGTTACAAAGTTTTAAATTAATATGGTTTAAAAATTATATCTTAAGGTGGCCTCCGTTATGACCAACGCTTTCGAAAATCGAGTTTTATGTCGAAGAACACAACGGCAACATGAAGCATATTCTCAAGAACGGCTTCGCATGCATTTTTTCTTGAAGATAATTGCGTGGACTACATTTTGCATCAGTACCATTTGTATGGATGAAATTGCGTTCTTTATGAAGAAATCATCTCACAGAACAATCAAACATCAGATCTGTTGCATCTTTGATCGCCTATGAGATCGAGAAATTGACGGCCTAACCTACTCGATGTTTTCGGATGTCCGGCCGTTCTTGAAACTCCAGATTTTTGTTCTTCTCTTACCGGTTCTCCTAAAGATGTCCACCCATATAAGAATCAATTTTCGATCAGAAACACGCCCCGCCCCGCTGGTGCGATATTAAAGTGATAATTACATAAAGTCACATATTATAGTTAAATTACCTAAACTTACGATAGAAATATACCGAAATATACAAGCTCACTTCTACATGCATGCTTCACAGTTCATAGTTCAGCCATCGGACTCAAAAATATAGTATTGCTATCTAAATACATCGTTTTCCCACCACGATGCATCTTTGTATACTACATGCTGGGCGTAACGAATGCGTTATCTTCATCTTGCATAAACTTCATCTCTATCCAACTGTATAGCTCTTTTAAAATATTACGAAGTAGTGTAATTTATCAATTCAGTATTCAACTTCGGACTGATTCCAAGTTTTAATTTACCTTTTTCAATAATGAAACTTCTTTAAACTTTACAATATTACATGTTTTGGTGATTGATTTTTCTTCTCTATTGAAACATTTTCTACATTAAGAGGGGCATTTAAATTTTGATGCGAAAACATGTTTCAAAAGATGGCGGCGACCTAAAATATTCTAAGAATCTAAGAATCTTTTCACCAATACAGAATTCTAATAATTTATAAAAGTCATATGAATAAACGATAACTAATTTAGGGAATGAGGCAGTTTGAGCTTTCAAAGTTAAATATTTTTAAAAATATTCAATATTTTCAAATATGAATATCTTTTTGAAATATACTTGTAAATATTCAACATTGGAAGCTCAAACTTTCCTCATTCCCTCAATTAGTTATCGTTTATTCATATGACTTTTATAAATTATTAGAATTCTGTATTGGTGAAAAGATTCTTAGATTCTTAGAATATTTTAGGGCGCGCCATCTTTTGAAACATGTTTTCGCATCAAAATTTAAATGCCCCTCTTAAGAGCGCGCTGCAAATTTTGATGCAAAAACATGTTTCGACAGATGGCGTGCCCTAAAATATTAATCTTTTATAGTTATCTTTTCACCAAAACAGAATTCTAATAATTTATAAAAGTCATATGAATAAACGATAACTAAGCTAGGCAATAAGGAAGTTTGAGCTTTCAAAGATAAATATTTTTAAATATATTCAATATTTTCACATGTGCATATCTTTTTGGAATATACTTGTAAATATTCAACATTGGAAGCTCAAACTTCCTTATTGCCTAGCTTAGTTATCGTTTATTCATATGACTTTTATAAATTATTAGAATTCTGTTTTGGTGAAAAGATAACTATAAAAGATTAATATTTTAGGGTACGCCATCTATTGAAACATGTTTTTGCATCAAAATTTGCAGCGCGCTCTTAAGACGTAGCATAGCTAAGTACTTAATTAACTATTAATTTCCAAATTAATACCGCATCGCTTTGAAAGGCAATAGCAAATTCTGATGGTAATCTTCTTATATATGTGCAAATCTTCACTTCTAAGTTACAAGGACCGTAAATAAATCATTAATCTTATGTATTTATAATTTATTAAAAAAATATGCACATTTTACATAATTAAAATTTATCAATTTATTTTTTTAAAAAACCTGCAGATAAATAATTTTTTTTTATATTTCGTTAAATTAAGGTCTAAATGAAATTAAGGATACGCTTTTGTCCATTGAATAATAATTAATTTAAAGATATTTTTGGAGTAATGTTTAAATAAAGCAATTTTTATTATAATTTATTTATTTTAAGCTTTGTCAGGAAATGCAGAATTAATTAATGAATTATTAGCCAAACTGTAAAGATGTACATAATCTAATTATTATTATTTACTACCCCAAAAATATCTTTAAATTAACTAATTATAAATTTTTTTTTATAATCTACATAGAACTTCCAAGTTTATCTGTTGATAAACCTCAACTTTAAAGGTCCGTTTGGCGTATACATAGGATGGACGTAATAATCTAATGGTTCGTGATGATATTCCACTTTGTAAGACTGAATTATCTGCAATACATAAATTTTTATATTAAGAATATTCCTTTACCATTAATTACTTTTGCTATTAGAATTTGAATTTCTAATTCACTGAATCTTCTTCCAAGACACATTCTCTTACCAAAACCAAATGGTAGAGACGTAAAGGGATGAAATTTTTTTTGAGTTTCTTCATATTCAGCAGTTAATTTCAACCACCGTTCGGGTAAGAATTCGTTACTTTTATGGAAATATTTTTCCATGTTGCTGATAACACAATGTTGGAAAACAACTTGAACCTACAATAAGTGAGTTTATTATTTAAAAATATTATTAAAAATTATTAATTTAATATTATTAAAATATTATTTAAATTTAAAATTCGTTTGAAATTGTAACGGTATTATTTGTAATTTCACTTTCAATTTGTATTTTACATGACAATGATTATCGAAAGTTAATAAATGAAAGAATTTATCAAGTTCAAGTACGTGCACTTACTCCTTTTGGTACATAATATCCACCGATCACGCAATCACGAGAAGTGCAACGGCCATTACCTATTACAACCGGATATAATCTAAAAATGAAATATTAAAAAAAATTATTTAGACTTGATTTCGTACCTCATTGTTTCTTTAATGCAAGCTTTTAGGTAAACCAAAGACTCCAATTTTTCATTGCAAAATCCGTCATCGTTTTTAAATGTTTTATTAATTTCTTGATAGAGGATTTCTTGTTTATCTTTGTTCAAAGCAAGCTGATATAAAATTGAAGCTACTGCATTTGATGTCTAAACAATAAATTATAAAAAATTTCATTTATTTTTTAAGAGGGTGGTTTACACAAATTAAAATATTTTATATTTGTAATCAAATATTTTTATGAATTAGGATTTGGAATTAGGTTGGAAAGTTTTTTTAATTATTTAAATTAGTGTTTTTATGCAACAGTGGTAATTTTGTACAGACATTAAAATGTGTAAATTTAAATGATAACAATTTATGAAATACCTAAATTAAAATTTTACAAATTGAATTGCTGAGTCCAGCGTGTCCGTTCTGTTTTACTGAATTTAAAATTGACAGTGAATTTAACGTTTGAGCACAGTCGTGGACATAATTATTGTGATACCATAATTGATGGGTTCAACCCAGTCAAAGTACGTTATCTGAACGTTTCCAAAATTTCATTCACTAAGATGCTGGCAACATATTTGAAGTAGTACAAAGATATGAGTGCAATTTAAAGAATTTGGATTATCTTCTTTTTCAAATAGGGGAAATAAAAATTAAAATTAAAAATTAGTAATTTACCTACCGTATCAATGCCAACAATGAACATATCTAACGCTAATACAGTAGCCGTTTTTGTGTCGTTCTCCATTTGAAGAATTCTTTGAAGAATGGATGTATTTTCGAGCGGTTCTGATTGTGATAAGTTATTCAGAGCTTTATTGACGTGGCTTAAAGTAATTCTAAAAAAAATTCAATGAACTTTTTAAATTTTTTATATTCGATCCATTTATACTTACTCTGTTATAGTATCAAGAGCTTTTATGTATTTCTTAAACGTTGGGGTACTAAAAATTTTCCACAGAGGAAACTTCAGTTCCAGTACGGGTACATTAATAAAAAACGTTGTTAAAGCGTCTATTAGCTTTTGTGTATCTGGATTTGCATTATCGTCCAAACAACCCAATCGTACATCTAATGCAATTCGTGCAATGGCTAAAACAATCTTAAATTATAAAAAATATCACAAATTTAGTTTAAAAAATTTAAATTAAGACCATTTATGAATTTCGTTTAGAAAATCATCTGGCATTTCATTTACATCATCTTTCAATTTTTGAATTCTAAAATTTTATTTTAAATGTTTATTTTAATGAGAAAAACTTCTTACTTTTTGACAAATTCGATAGCTGTTTCTTCTATTGGTTTTACGTACATCTTGGCAATTCTTGGTTGCAACATTATTTGCGTAACTTTAGAACGAAACTTTTGCCAATTTTCTCCATGTCTTGAAAAATATATCAATTCCTATTAATTTAGTAAAAATATTACTTACACAGCAATAATTCCTGCATTACTACCATTAAAAAACTCCTTTTTATAAACATGTTTATAATAATTTAGCGATGGCATGGAAGGTCGTAAGGGCATAACATCTTCTTGTCTGAAAACTTTTTCTATTTCGACGGGATCAAATAAAAATAACAAATCTGGTTTTCCCAGTAATCCACCAATTTTAACCACATCTCCATATTTTTCTTGTAACTTTTTGGACACTTTATCTACATGTTGAATTTGATAATCTCCTAAAAAAGGATGAATCGTACGTTTAAATATTTTTTTTAAATAGAAAAACAAACCGATGTAAGGTAAAAACCTCCAAGTATTTCCTAAAAATGGAATTGGTTTAGGACCAGGAATCCGTTCATAGGGTAGAGCTTCTTTAGAAACACTTTCGCGTTTTAACTTCTGAATATCGGGAATGTTTATAACAGAAGTTTCTGAATGATAGCATCTTTTACATTGTTTTATAATATTTAAAGTTTTCATTTTAAAAGAACTTACTAAAACTGACTAATATTAAAAAATGTTTAACAATGGGAAGTTTAAAATGTTTTCTCCCTTCTACTGCTTTCAGTTGCCAAATTACATAGCGTAAAAAACACGCAAAACATTGAACTATGCTTGTTAGAACTCTACTTGAACTAAATTTGATTATAATTGTTTTTATAAATTAAATAGAAAGCAGTCACTTAGTTAAGGATCACACAAATATTAATTTTACCTAAGTATTTTGCTATTTGTATTGTCGCAAATTGTTAAAGGATGGCACAACATTTTTAATATTTGCTGTTCCTTGTTTATATTGCATTTATTCTACAACGATAATTTTATTTAAATTTTTTAAGTTCATTTGATTTTAATCAAATTATTAGAATTAGAGCTTGTAAAGATGGAAATTTTTAAACTGCATTTAATTAAAACCCGTGAACATTTAAAATAATTATATGCAATTATTATTTGAATAATTTAAAATTTTATTAAAATTTAAATTAAAAAAATTTTTCAATAATTTAAAATGAAATTCAACCTATTCAAGTTGCATAAAATATATACTAGAATAATTAATTCTTAATGTTTCTTCCTCTTTTAAAGTATATGGCAAAATGATATTAGTATTTATTAATTTCTAAAAGTAAACTATAATCGCAACGCGAGGTTGAAAGCTCAAATACATTATTAAATAATATTTATGTTTCCTTAATTCGTAATTTATTAAAATACAAAAATAATATAATAATGATGTTATCGTACCATAAACTTCGAAACTTTCCAATAAAAAAAGTCCTAAATTACAAAGTAGAAAAAAATGCGTTTCTAACAATGTGCGAGTTATTGTAGTTTATGTCTACAATAACCATTATAATTTGGTTAGTGTGCAGTGATGAGGAAAAAAATTGTTATTACTAAAAACACAAATAAAATAACAGAAAATGAACAAATCTAATAACACAGAAATATAAAATATTTAAAAAATACAAAACAACATTATTTAAAAAATATTTAGAAATTAATCTCAACGTGTTCCTTTTTCGATTAAATTAGAACTTGTAGTACAGAGATGCCCTTTTCCATAAGTATTGACTTATGACAACGAATAAGGCTGGCCCAAATCCCGTGCACACGGAATTACTTTACGGGATTACACGCACAAAGATAAAATGAATGCTACATTTCTTTAAATTAACAAAACAAAATCTAAGGACTGTGACGTTAGAAAATCGTAAATTTCAATTAAACACATCATTCAACTAAAGATTAATTTTAGTGAAACTATTTTTAAAATGATATTAAACAATTTAAATTTATAAAAAAAAATCAATATTTAGGATTTCGGATAGTCAAGCGCACTTTTCATTTAATACCTTCCATTATGTTTTGCAAGATCTGATCCGTCACTCTACTGACTGCTCTTTTCCACTTTACTTTGAAAGATTCGATATCCTTATCTGGAATTTTATAATTTTTTAATTCTTTTTTCATTAGAGCCCAATATCTTTCAATTGGGCTAATAAGTTCTGGCACGTTTGGTGTACTCTTTAGGTACATATTCAATATTTTCCGCTTTAAAGACCTCCCAAATTTGTTTAGCATAATGAACTGATGTTATGTCAGTCCAAAATAATGTTGGACAATGGTTTTAATCTATTTGCAATACATTCTTTGTAGTAAATTTTTCCATTTATATTACCAGATGTAACGAAATTTTCGCACTAATAGTTTGTGCCCAAATTTGAAAAATTTGTTGAAAACACCAATTTTCGTTATGACACCAGGAAGAATCTCTTCTGGTGTTTTTGTATAATATTTAGGACCATGTTGTAAACTCCATTTTTACATAAGTTTCGTCATCCATGACGATACAAGATTTGTTTCTAACAAAATTTTATACAAACTTTAATGCAGAGTTTACTAGTTTACTGTTTCCGAGTTCCTTAGCGATCTTTTTACTAAAAATTGTCGAATTTTTATTTCGCTTTTGCACAATTTTGTGACACACTTCTTTGCTCTGCATTATGTAAAATATTTAGAAAAATTGATAAATAATAATATTATATGTGTATGATTTTAAAAGCCTACTATTTTATACAAACTATACTATCTATTAAAAAATTTTGATTTGCATGTGAAAATCGTTCATGAAATTACGATTTTCTAACGTCAATTATAATTTGAAATCTGATCAAAAAATACTTCCATTGTGCGGTTCATTTATTTTTGAGATAATGCAAGCAGATAGTGATTTCACCTTTAGTACCATACGAAGTCAATTTAAAAAAAAAAACAAACGGAAGAAGCAGGAAACTATTTATATTTTTTACTTTTAGTTTTAATACTTATAATACTCAAACTACTTATACTACTTAAACTACTTGTAATCTCAAACTACTTATAATACTTAAACTACTTATAATACTTAAACTGCTTAAAATACTTATAATACTTATACTACTTAAACTGCTTATAATACTTATACTACTTAAAATACTTATAATACTACTTAAAATACATATAATACTTAAACTGCTTAAAATACTTATAATACTTGAACTTGCTTATTATACTTAGGGCCGATCTTTTCACCTTTTATAAACGTCAAGTAGCTACTTGTCGATTTTTTTAATTGAGCTTTTAATCTACTAAATCAGCTTATTAGCTGCTACATTTATTACTTTATTAGCATAATATTTAGTTGGCACATTAGTTGCATACAATGCGATAAAAGACCTAACTTTCTTACTCAACCATTAAAAACCTCAAGTAAAATAATCGTCAAGTAACTAGGTACTTGACGTTTATAAAATGTGAAAAGACCGGCCCTTATACTACTTAAAATACTTATAATATTTATACTACTTAAAATACTTAGGGCCAATATATTCACCTCCCAGTAAAGTGTTCAATAGCGTAACTGACAGATAAATAAACTGTCACCAATCACATTTTCACATTTCAGTAAAATCACCAATCAACAAGGAGGTTTATAAATTTACTGAACCATTGCCTCCTATACTTACAAGCCGTGAAGTGGCAAATTTGGCAACGTCGCCTGTGGTCCTAATTTTCAAATTCTTGTATTGATGTTTATGTGATTTATGCATATTAAATTTGTGTAAGAACACTTTGTTAGTAATAATTAACAACTAAAACTAACCACAATCATAGGTAAGTGTACAAGAACTGTATTAAATAAGTCTGTAGCCTAAAAATTGATTCAATTCCTTATTAAATAGTTGAAAGGTAATACTTTACTTTTTGTAATTCGTTGCATATTGAATAATTATTAACTTTATTAATGACATGTTAATAGATCCTAGATACTGTGTGCCAGATTGCACATAAAAAAATTACCTAGAAAGAATCCGGAACAAGAAAGAAATGAATATAGTTAAAAAGAACTACAAAAATTTAAGAATTTTTAAAAACGACAAAATAGAAAATTATAATTCGTTGCAAGTTTTACAAACAAGCTAAAGTTTGAAAACTGGAATTATGAAATTTATGAAAAAAGTTCACGTTATTTTATAGAATGAATATCGATTTTGAAATTTCTAACACTTCTTGTCATGTCGAAGATGAGACAATATAGTGATAAGTGTTTCAGTTTCTTAAAATATGACTGTCAAAATTCTGCAATTTTCAAATTTCGCAAAAATACGAAAGGTAAATGATAATATCTATGATAATTATTATCAACGTCGATTTATTTGCAGAGGAGGAGGGGTGCAATTACTTTACTATGCTATTCATGTGGAAAGTGACCTAAAAATTTAATTATTCAAATGTACAAATCGTTTTGTTATATTCTCTTAAATAATAACAGAAAACTTACAAATGATCAATTTCAAACTGTTGAAAATTTAACAAAATAGAGAAAATTACATACACTTTTACAAACCTAGAAATTGCTTACTTTTTTATAATAATTAGTTTAACTTTTTGATAATAAAATTATATAATTTATTAAATCTGTTTATGAACATAAAATAACAAATAATTTGTATATGAGACACTTTGCAAGTAGGACCACCAAGTACTGCAAATGCGACGTTGCCAAATGTAACTTCACGGCTTGTAAGTATAGGAGGCAATGACTGAACACATAGTTACCCGACACTTTAACCAGAGGTGAACATATCGCCCTAATACTACTTAAAATACTTATAATACTCAAACTACTTATACTACTTATAATACTCAAACTACGGGAATAGTCGACCCACCCGAACTGCGATTTTAAAAATTTTCTAGTGAAATTCTCATAAAAAATGGTCCAAAGAACAATTCTAAAAAAGAAATTTTGGGATGCATTGCAAATAGGACCTTCCACGGCCAAATTTTAAAATTCGGTCATTGTAGGAGGGTTTTAAAACTGTATGCGATTTCATTGGCTCTCGTAAACCACACCTAGCAAGAAGTCTATAAATAGGAGGTACGTTGTGAACTGCATTCAGTACGCGTATTCTATTACGATGTGTAGTCGCATCTGTCGGATAAGAAAAACGGTCCTGTTTAGGATCAAAAATACTCAGAAAAGGTTACTGATTTAACGACGTTGAATCTCGCTTTTGTTATGCAACTCTGGCGGGGGTGTTTGTGTTGCCGAAATGTGCCATTCGCGCGCTACGCTCCGCACGCTACAGACCCATTTTTCGGCAACACTAAACTCATTAAAAACATCCCCCGAGGGTGATCCAACTCGGCAAATTGTGGGTGGCAAGGGGTGAATCTCGCTTTTTTTTGCTGCCAATTTAAGCCAAAAATACGTTGAAAATGTGAATTTACCTCGACGTTAACTGTACGATGAATTTTCCCGTGTTTTTTAGTCAAAAATACCCCTAAAAAGTGAAATTATGTCGATGCACACACACACATCATCATACTGATTCCTGAGTATCGTGGAAGCGAAGCTTCCGTGAACTCTTTGACATCTGAGTGCCGTCACGTTGATTACTAACAGGCCAGCTAGTAAACCAGCTGGCGAGCGGTGATCGAGCGCAAGGCCTAAACGCGCTCGAAGTTTTGCTGAAAAACGCGAGTGGTATTTAACAAGTCTTCGGGAGTTAAAAAGTTTTATTTTCATCAAGGGCGAAAATAAAAGTTTTACTTTCTTTTCAGCAAAAATTCGCTTACGTCTCTTGGTACTAGCATGCTAGTACTGCAGTGTTTATCCGGTTCGCAGAACAAGGAGTTCTGCTACCCATCGATTTGGTCCCCTTGGGGCTGTTCTAGGTCGGCGTTGGTGCATCGATTCTTATTACAAAACCAACGTACCAACTGTGACCACCTACAGAAATGTGAGGCATTTCTGGATCATTAAAATTGTTAGTGAGGCTCGACAACTTTAGCTCATGAAGGTCACATGTGATTCATGCGAAGTTCCCCGGGTCATCCATCACCTTTCATACCGTACTAAGCAAGCTGTCGTCGTCAAGTGCATTAAAAATCGGGGGTTAGCTCTCGATTTTTACTGACTTGTTGGAATTATGTGAATGAATTATGAGCGAGCTCCGATTTTTCTAAGTGCTAGAGTAACTCATAGCACACGGATGGACGACAGAATGACCGTGACGTTGCAAAATCGAGTAAAAATTGGCAACTTTAAAATCGATTATTGGCCAAACTAATCGATATACGACTTTTTTCCTTGGCTTAATCGCTTCATTTATATTTTATCTCTCTAATTCCGTCATGATTTCTATAGTAAATTTTTAATTTACGAGTTCGGGAGAATCGACTGCTCCCCTTATAATACTTAAACTACTTACGTTGCATCATGCTATGGGTAATGGTAGGTAAACTAAAACCTATTCGACGAGCACTATAACAAATTGTGGGCACACTGCTACAGTTTACTTCTCCATTTTAGTATCGCATAACAACATTTTTTGTTTTTGGACAGAGGGAGCGAATGAGTTCTTTGTAATTGGGGGTTCCATTTAAATGCAGGATCTATATATTACTACATTCTGCCCTATATATAATTAGAGACATGATAGTTAGGCAAAAACACCAATTAAAAAAAAATTTCTTTCATGTGTTCGGTAATTTTCTTACCGTTTTTTTGCATATTATACCAATTGTTTATTAGCGTTGATTATTGAAGCTGAACAGGAACCTAATTCTCTAAAGAATATTATGTAGTAATTTTTAAAACGTTGTAAACACAGATTAAAGTACCTAGTACCGAAAAAAATTGCGTTTATTCTTTTTATCCAATATCTCGCAATAATAGAGGTATAACTATGGTTTTTTAAATAAGTAAAGTGCCTTATAACTCACTGAGTGAGTAATGTATAACTAACTAGTGAGTAAGGAAACTGGGTATCATTTACATTGTTAATTGCCGTAGTGACTATATTTTACACCTACTAGTTTCCAGAATTTAAATTTGTCATTATTTTAAAACGTCAAATATCAAAAATTTAATTACATTTTAAACTATTATTACGAGATATTGGATAAAGTTTTGTATGCCACGCGTGTGTTATATGACAAATAAGTCACTTAAGAAAATAGCCTTCTCGGCCTTACGGGCTAAACTTTTCTCGCGTGACTTATTTGTCATATAACACACTTTACCATAAATTACTATTATTGTTTCTCATTTTGCATTGTTATTTTTTCCACTATATTTTTATGGCATTGTCTTACCTATGAATAATGTTTAACACGGTTACTTCTCTGCGCAAACTTCAAAAAGATTACAAAATATATTATAGAAAATCAAAAAAAATATATCAACTTTATGTTTGCAAATTTTCAGATCTGCTACTTCGTGTAGTGCAGAACTCTTATGGAACGATAGATGTGTAAAACGCAAAACTACACATTTTTCCCCATGTTTTCTTATGAATGCATTAGTCGAAAATCAAGGCAAAGGTATTTCAGCAAGTATGCATACGAAATCTAATTTAATTAGAATTAATTAAATTTAATTAATTAATTTAAATGTTATTTTTAAATAATTTTTGTATTGTATTATTCTACCAAAAGTGCGTGAGTATTTGAAAGCTTAAAAATATATTATAATTTATTTTAATTTAATTTATAACTCGTAAAATTATTTAAAAATACCATTTAAATTAAATTATAATATATTGTTATGATTATTCTTACCTTAAGAATAACCACCCCAAAAAAGAAAGACCCTCGAAGCTAACGTTTTATCGGAGTAGAGTTTTCCTCTTCCTCAGAGTCAATGGATTCAGTAGATTAAATAAGAGGTGATTTATCGTAGACATAAGTTATTTAATGGTAAAAGAAAACAGTAAAAATTTGCATCAAATTAAATTGGACAACAATTTTGTCTAAAACCAATGTGTTATCTTTGTGCAATAATTAAAGCATCCAAATTACATTTAAATCCTTGTATTTAGGAGCTAAATTTGGATATTTCATTATCAGTGTAATCATGTGAACAAATTATAATCATTAAAATCAATGAAATCCTTTAATTAATCTAAAATCAACACAAATCGTTGATTCAGAATTTAGATTAATTAAAAATAAAAAATAAATTTTGTACCTTATCGCACATTTGTTACATTCCACTAAACTCCGTGTGTTGCCAGATGCATGCGTCGAAACTCGTGCCAGTAGCCGCCAGCTGTTTCCACCTGTCCAAAGCTGTGAATGTTTCACACGTCTGCCAGTATTTCAAATACAAAAACGTCACCAAATGTGAAGTTGATTTCCGATTCGCCACGTTCACGATACACAACTTTTATCAAATACTCGAATTTTGTAAATTCATTTACTTCGGTTTAATTAAGTAAATTAATGCTTTGGTCTTTTTATACCAAAGAATCGCAACTGAGTTCCTTAATTGGGATTTTATCGAGAATTTTATTCTTTCTCGAACGACGTCTCCCCAAGAACTTCTTTCTACTTGGGCTTCACCCGGGAACTTCTCTCTACTCGAGCTTCACCCGTGAACTGCTGTGTTTCTCGTTCCTTTTCCAAAATTCAAAATTTGCTTTTGTGGTGGGGATCTTGTTGCTGGCAACTAAAATGGTCCTTCTAGCCGGTAATGCAACGTTGTTAATTGCTCGCGCACCAAACTGATATTAACACTTTCACCTTATGTTTTACAGAAAACCGCAGCTGTTATCAAATTCAAAATAAAAAAAAAAGCACTCACAAGGTGTTACAAAACTTTTGTATCTCACAAATAAACTTAAATTGTGTCTCATGTGCAATTAATTGTTACATGGGATGGTTTTTGTTTTTGATGCAAATCTTATTTTTTTTTGTTAGACGTATCGACTGACTACTGAACTTAAATCATAAATTTACCAATTATCTGTCTACCAATCCATCTGGATCTCTTAAACAAGGAAATATCACTACAATATTTAAGTTTTCAAGTGCTAGAGATAGATAGAGATACCTAAAAAAAGTTATATTTTATCTTATTTGTACATTTTCACATTCTCATATTTCTAACACCTTTTTTTAAATAATTGCATAGTAATTGCATGTAAGTTTGTAAGTATAATTGTCATGTAATAATTTTGACTGATTAAATTCAAAATATTTTGTAAGCGAATAAAACAGGCTATAAAAATATATTTTATTTTCAACTATTTTCCCTCATAGGTTTGTTCGTTGGTATTATGAACTAATTGCACTGAACTCGTAAATTATGACGTCACCAGTAAAATATCATAGAAAATATCATTTAATTTTATTTAATCGAATCAATACTAAAAAAAAAATTCTGGTAGTATCAAAAAATTAAAAACAACTGATACAAAAGTAATTCTAATGGAAATAGTTTGCCTATTTACCAGCCAATTTAATATTAGAATCTCAATACAACCGAGACAAGAAAACCATATCTTATAACTTATAAACCAACATAGTATACATAACTTAATATTTAAGTTTGTACTTAAAGTACAAACTTAAAACATTAAAGAGCTCATCCTGATGAGTTATCAACTTAATTTCGCAACAATTTTAAATTTAAGTCAATTGTGATGACTTAAATATCTTATCCCACGTAACGGACCGCTGGTCTTACAAGGGGAAGGCGCGATATTCGGGAAACAGATTTTTTTTATATTAATCGTACTTAAACATCAGTACCAGTTACCATCAGTAAAGTAAGCGCTTCCCACTTATCGCGCTCTATCTCAAAAACGGTTAATTGTATAAAATATTGTTTAAGACCAAAGTTGTTAAGAATTTTATGCTCTACAACTTTTGTAATAACTCAAAATGTCATTTAGAGTAAAAGAAACAAGATATCTGCAAAAAACTGATTTTCGTGACCTTTGACCTTTACTATCTCAAGACGCCGGCGCGAGATTTTATGAGATTTTTGGGCCAACATTTATAATATCAAAACAAAGACTTTTGCAAAATTTCAGCTTATTATCTTTCATTATGAGGTTAAATGCTTATTTGACTGGACTATTTACCGATTTTGGAGATAATAAAATATAAATTATTTCAGAGAAAATTGGTCGTATTCAAAAAGATATTTCGCAAAAACATAACCTAAAAAACGTTACGATATTCATTTGCTATTTATGAGATTAGAAAGTGACTACAAATATTTCTTTCTTAAAGTATATGATAGTACCATCCTTTGCGAAGAATTTAAGCCCACGTTTGGTTCTCTAGGCCATTCCGATCGTGGGGAATGGCCGATTTACCAAAAGATTTTTTTTTAGTAATTGTGCTATAAATCGCGTATTTTTCATTTTTCTGAAATTTTTCAAAAAAGCTCTTCTTCTACTCGACAGATGCAACTTTATACCCGAATAAAAAATAATTTAATGCAAAATTGTAAAAAACACAGCGAAAACAAAAATGGCGATTTTTGACGGTATTTTTCGATTTTCTCGGAAAATAAATAACGAATTTTTATTCTTCTAGTCGCATTCGATACAGTTTTTCATTACCTACAACTTTCTAATTTAACTTTCTTTTGTAGGATGCTTCATTTATTCTTTAATCGCAAAAAACCGCTTTTTCGACTTTCTTTAATTTTTTAGGTTATGTTCTACATCAGCTAGAGCGATGCAAAAAACGCTATCCTTCTTAGAATTTTTTCTTCTACGCGACCCCATTTTTTCCTACCGGGTAGTCTAATTTTCGTATTTTTTCGTAGAATTACTGGACTATTGTTAGACGTGTAGATGATGATGATCCCACAAAATTTAAAATAAGCTCAATAAATAAATATCCCTCGTTTGTATAATTTGGTGAAGCTCCTAAAGTGGGTGAACCAATACGTCCAGTATCCAGTTTACTTCCACGCAGCTCCGACAGATTGACGAAAATTAAACCTCCTTTTGGAACAAATAACACATAATAACAGTTTCGATTATACAATGATTACAATAAATTGAAGAATAATTTTGTTATGTTTTCTTCTTTTGTTATGTTATCTTTTCTTCTTCCGTTGTGGCTCAAACGATCAGTGTACAACTAACTAAGGAAAAAAAACCTTTCTGGCGCCAGTCCTCTAAATAAAACTCGGAAGTAAAGAGAGTTGATTTTATTTAAGAAACAAAGTTGAGATAAAGATGGGGTTGACAATATTTGATTCCAAAACTTCAATAGGAGACACAAAACATACAACATAGCAAGTAAAATCCAGGATAACCTGAAGGGATACCCTGGGACAATCAAATAAAAAAATAAAATACAGATGAGTTGCTATCTGAAAACAACTCACAAAAATAATCCGCGCATCCGGGAGATTGCCCAATGCAGACATAAAACGTTGGTAAAATTGACTGCAAAAAACACATTCGCAAGAGATATCATCAAGTAAAATTAAATACAGCAATTGCTTTCTAACTTACCCTTCCACCTCAATCCGTCCGATTCAACATCTCAATTCTTTTGGAACCTCTGGAATATTAATGGTTCATCGTTTAAACTGAGTTTCAGGTGTAAAGCTAAAAATAACAAAAACTGCACAATTAAACAAGAATCAATTCACCTGCGAACGGTATAGCATCTCATTGTCGATGTAAATAATTAAGGCAAGCAAATCTCCTAAATGCGGTTCCACAAAAATAAACTAATTAATGGTTTTCCAGCCATCCTACGTCGTTGGTGCTGTCCTAACCACTAGAGATGGAATAGTGGTATAGGCTCACGCTACCGCTGCGACAAGAAATCCCACAATGTTGGAATGGAGCTCGCATGTCTTCCCAAAAAGTACGGATAAATCGTCAAGGGAGATGGCCAAAGTGACAAACTTATCACACCATTTCTTAATCAGAAACGCAAAACTGCGGTGAAGCTGGGGATAAATGAATGTTGATCAGTCCTGCCCTCTCCATTGATCTCATACAGGAATGGTGAACCCAAAAACGAAATCCCAACATCGTTAAAAATGGCTGCCACAGATGGTTCGACACACAATCAAGTGAAGAAATTGAATTTTCGAAATTCAAAACGCGTGCGCGTGTTTTGAAACACACACAGGGTGATGCATAGATTTCCGCCAAAATATAAATAATAGCATTTGAAATGCTACAAAATACAAAATTTGATGGATCTCAAATTGATGAATACAAAAACTTGCATTTGACTATTAAAGTTTGCCCTGACCACCCCGATAACTAGGGACCATAAACTTAACACCAGTGAACGCAAGCAAGTTGTACTCGTACATAAATCAAGACTAGAAAATTAATCGCTGAAGTATCCTTAGTAAATATTATGTTGCAACCGTACTGTATTCGAAGTGTACGACACTTGTTAGAACCAAAAAATTCTTATACGCGGTTTTCTTAATAAATAAATAAATAAAAATAACAT
Source organism: Rhagonycha lutea (assembly GCA_958510855.1). NCBI lineage: Eukaryota > Metazoa > Arthropoda > Insecta > Coleoptera > Cantharidae > Rhagonycha > Rhagonycha lutea. The sequence goes on along the minus strand of OY294040.1, from coordinate 9,827,665 downwards.
AAAATAACTTATAACCTACGTGTATAGCTTTTATAATGTGGTTCCTTGAAAAGGTGCTAATCAATTACCTAACAATAACATTTTTGCTCGAAAATGTTGTCAGGTGTCATACAGCCTTTAAAGTATTAAAATCAATTCAGTCAGGAATCTTTTATTCACTTTGAAAATAAACCACAGTATCCATAATTATTAACTATTTATAAAACTTTAGCCATAAACTATAATACAACAATTTTGAATTCATTTAAAATTTAATTTTTGTAATAATAGCATGTCTTATCTTGTACCCAAGTCATTCTATATTATGATAGTGTTTAATAAATATTGGTAAAACAACTAATAATTTATAAATCGTAATTTTAATGGTCCATGTGGACCATAAGTTGGATGAACTCGATATTCCAATTTTTCATGATGATATTCCACTTTGTATTTTTGGAGTATCTAAAAGTAAAAAAATTAGGAACAGAACTATTGGGATTTAAACAATTACCTTAGCTACTACCGTTTGAATTTCAAGATCTGCAAATCTGCGTCCAAGGCACATTCTTTTTCCGTATCCAAATGGAACAGAAGCAAATGGATGATGATTTCTACCAACATCAGTCTCATATGGACAATCTTTTAACCATCTTTCTGGTATAAATTGATCACTTTTTGGAAAATATTTATCTAAATTTGAAATTGCATAATGATGAAATATTACTTGTACCTAAAAAAATAATAATATAGAAGTAATTTTCTTTCTTGTATGCGATTTCATACCCCTTTTGGCACGTGGTAGCCCCCAATTATGCAATCACTCGATAGTTCTCGTCCATTTAAAATTATTACGGGGAACATTCTAAAAATTAATTACAAAATTAGAAATAGAACGGAAAATTGTCGAAATTCGGGTTAGGTTTCAGAGCTGAAAAATTTATCTGTGCCGTGGTTCGAATTTTACATTGGGTTTCTATTTCTTTACATACTATTTTGCATTACATTTTGCCTACCTATGCAAAACAAAAAAAATAGAATTGTATCACTAAATTTGATATTTATTGAACTAATTTTAATATTGTACCAACTAAGTTGACGAATTGCTACCGTTAACAAAAAACAAATAACATCTGAAGACTAGCCAATCAAGCTGTTACTGGATATTATAGTCCAAAAATCGATTTTCGGACTACTCACATACGGGGATTCTGGCCAGCCAGCGTAGTGAGTTATGGCCAAAACCTCCATTACGGAGAGTCCTATGGTCCAGGAGTAGACTAGGATAGGCTGAAGAAGAGTATCAACTTAATTTATTTAAGTGAGGCTCCTAGTATTAATAATTATAACGTGAAATACAAACCACGGCATAAAGACCTCCGTGATTATAATATGTTAAATAATAACTTATAATAGATACCTCATTACTTCTCTTATGCAAGCTTTTAAATATGTAAGAGAATCTAATGTGTTATTATTCAAATTTGATTCTTCATTTGGTAAATATTGGTTTATTTCTTGTCGCAGCTTTTCTTGTTTTTCCGGATTCAATGCAAGTTGATATAAAACTGACGCTACGGCATGTGAAGTCTAAAATTATAAATATGTTACATATAACATTAACAATATAACATTAAATACTCATGTGAAGAAATTTTTTAAATTTTATATAAAAAGTAAAAAAAAACCTCGAGTGGAAAATTGCATAGTGGTACCCATGTGCCTATAGTACCAAGTAAAACCCACATGATATAAAATGATTTTTTTGTATGCACAATTTTATAATTAATAAATCCTAAGGATGAGTTTTTGGGGAGACCAATTTGGATAATATTTTACATTGTAACCCACAATTAGTAGAATGAAAAGTATCAGAAAAAATTTAAAAGTCTTGGTTAAACTTAGTAAGTTTACAATTTTAAATAGCTTACCGTATCAATTCCAACCAAAAATAAATCTAATGCCAAAATAATGGATGTTTTTGTATTTCCTTCCATTTCAAGTAACCGTTGCAATAATGATGGTTCTTCATGCTTTTTCCTTTTATGTAAATTTTCCAATGCATTGTTCACGTGCGTGATTGTAATGCTAGAAATAATAACTTTTAAGTTTCGAAAATTTGCATTTTAGTCTTGTAACTTGAGAAAAACTTTTACGTGTACTTATTAACTATATAAAATTTATATACAGATAAGCACATACCTATATTGCACAACTCTACGTTTTATTATATCTACCTTATTATGTAAGATTATTTAAGTTTGTTATGAGGATGAGGTCAATATTTCCATAATAAGCAGGACAAGAATTACAATTGATTAATTAATTTTTTTAACTTACCTATTAATGGTGTCTAAGGCATTTATATATTTTCTAAAAGTTGGTGTGGAAAAAAATCTCCAAAAAGGAAATTTTAATTCTAAAATAGGAACAGTCGCAAAAACTGTGTTAACTGCATTGATTAGTCTTTGTGTATCGTGCTCTGCGTTAGTATCGAGACATCCCAGTCGTACATCCAAAGCAATCCTAGCAATAGCTGAAACGATAAGTCAGAAAAATAATTAAGTATTAGATAAAAGTACTCACATTCTAATGACCACTTATGGATCTCATTTAAGAAATCAGCCGGTACATCGTTCTCTTCATTTCGCAATGTTCCAATTCTGCAGATATTTTTTTTTCATTATTATTTTCGAATACATAAAAATTTAACTTTCACATTTTGCGTAAAAGAAAATATTTAAATAATTCAATTATAAATTAAATGTGAAAAGGTTAAAAAGAAATTTTTAGCAACAAATGAGTTAAAACACGTTTTTCATTGTAAATTTCGTCATTGCAGCGCATAAATATTTAAAGATCAATGTTCCAAGAATTACGAAATGATTAGAGTGAAATTATATAAATTATTATTTAAAATAAATAACTTGAATATGTACATAGGAAAGGTAAAATTTTGCATGCATTTAAAATGAAAATGTAGTTAATTTGCTTTGCAAATTAGAACTTTTATTACTACAATCAGGAAGCAATTCAAATTTACTGTTTTTTTTTGTACTGACAAAATTATTTCATACCTGCTAACAAATTCTGATGCTGTTTGTTCGATTGATTTGACATACATTCTAGCTACCCTTGGTTGAAGCATTACTTGATTAACTTTGGATCTAAAATTTTGCCACTCTTGGCCATGACTAAAATAATAATTCTGTTCACTCATTTGGCTTTCACAAAACAAACATTGAATTGTACATACACAGCAATAACTCCAGCATTATCTTGAAAGAACTCTTTTTTATGGACCCTTTTGTAATAGCTAACTGAACGGACTGATGGACGTAGCGGCATGTAATCCTCTTGCCTAAAAACTTTTTCTATTTCATCTGGATCAAATAAAAATAACATATCTGGTCTTCCTAAAAGACCATCCATTTTCACTATACTCCCATATTGTTTGTTTAAATTTTGGGCCAATTTGTCCAAACGTCCTATTTCATAACCACCTGTTAAAATAAATTCAAAATTCAGTTTACATATTTTTCAACAAGAAGAAATGTAATCAATTAATCATAGGGGAAAACCGGGATGATTCGTACACTTTTAACACTAAGTCATGTAAAAGAAAAACTAATAGCTATTTCAAAATAATTTTAATTCTGCTGAATTACCTACACATCTGGCTTTAATAATAGCGTAGTTCAGTATTGATATAAAGTAACATGGAAAAGCTATGATGAATTTCCCAAAAAATGGAAATCGTACGAAGGCACCCCACACGCGGGGTAGATTCGTACATAGAGTGGGGTACATTCGTACATAGTGGAACATAGTAAGAACTTTTTCTTAAACTTATGTCAGTCTCATCTTCACTATCAGTCTCTACAGTTTTCTTCTGTTTCTTTGGTTTGGTTTCTTTATTTGTGTCTAATAGAAAATTTAACGCGCGTTTAAACTTTTAAGTTTTTTGTTTTCTCTCTTGCTCTTGTTTCTTCATTTCTTTTGCTCTTTATTTTTCTATCAGTCTATTTTTTCGGAAGTATATGTATATATCCTTGATTTTCCTGGAAGTTTTCCTTTCTTCATCTTTTTAGGTGCATTCCTATCCACTTTACGTAGTACGAATCCACCCCACTCGAACTGTACGAAGGCACCCCAACCAAAACAATCAACAAATAAATTCAAAATAAAAAAAACGTTAAGGTTATCCCAAAATTTATGTTTATATATTAATCTAAGGTACTTATTCAAAAACTATTAACTTTAACAATTTTAGCAAAACTTATTGCGAATGAATGAGAGAGAGAGAATGATTTCAAAGATGAATCTAAAAATTACTTATGTGATGCAAAAACACGTATCGACTTGTTACAACGAAGCTGACTGTTGCACTGCAACCGCACTTAGGTGTTAAACTATGCCCTTAGAAGGCCTTACATACACACAAATACAAATGCGTCATCATTAGAATATTCTAGATATGACTGCTGTACGAATGCTCCCTCTGTACGAATCATCCCGGTTTTCCCCTATAATGAACAGGAAGACGTATAAATTAATAATCGCGAAAGATTAGCAAACATTTTAAATTCAATTTAATTACGAAAAAAAACCCTTTAATAAGGTTTCTTTTATTATAGTGTATGCTCGGTATATTATTTTTATTATAAACAAAGCCTTGACCGATTCCTTGCTTCTATCCGCTCTGATTCCGAATTACCTAAAAGTTATTATTTATTTGTTTAATTATTGTTAAGCCACAGTTAAAGTTCTAATAAGAGTAATTAATGTGTCCAAATTTGACATTTTTAACTACGACTCCTCGAAAATAATTATAAGGAAAAACAAATTACGTAAATTAAATTCTTCTAACTTTCTACAAATAAATACTTCTCAATTAAAACAAAAGTAATAATCAATAATAATTTATATACTAATAATATCTAATAGTACTAATAATATCAAGCGTAACAAAAAAATGTATGAACCGCATAAGTTAACTTGTTCATTGTAGTTCTATTACTTCCTAAATTTTTATTGCGTTAATACATATAAATAAAACAAATAACTCAATTGATTTCGACAATGCTACAACGATAGCCTAGGCTCAATGGCTACCCAATGAGGGTAACCATTGCCTCCTATACTTATATGTAGCTTCCAGGCAATGGGGTAACCCATCATTTGCTGAACATTTTTTGCCGACAGTCAATTGACCGACAATTATTTAGCAGACAGATTATTTGGCCGACAATAACTGGGACATTTCAGTTTTTGGGCAACATTTACGATTACAACATTATTTCAATGTAATTGTAATTTATCATCAATTAATTAAACAAAAAATTTATTTATAACAAATAAATACTAAGTAAATACAAAATTTTTTCGTAAATTCAATCCATAGGGACTTTAGGAACGTTGGGCTTGAAATACACATTAACGCAATGCCTGTAAGGAAGCCGTCTTGGTTCTGCTAGGGAAATTCTTGATGAGTAGCTTGAGATTAGCTCGCAAAATTGGAGATAATTGATATAAAAAAGTAAAGGGTTTCACAGAAATTATGGGAAAGAATCATTTATATTTCACACTTAAAAGAATAAAATTAAATTATGGCAATTATGGCGACAGGGTTCAGAAAATATTATATTTATTAATGAACACTCAACAGAATTTGATAGATAACATTAAATTGAAGCGTTTTGGATGCAGAAACACATCGATATATTATTAATCGATTAGCTTAGTCAAAAATCGATTTTAGAGTTTTCGGGTAGTGGACTATTAATTACAACACTTATTGTAAACGAAAACAAAACCTCGCTACAGAATTAATTGTGGGCCAAATGACAGTGATTCAATAATGAGAATATCGAGGAGCCCATTCAAATATACAAAGGAACGGAAGCGGGTAGAGGAGTAATAAGGAAGAGGAATACCACGATCAACATTTTTTTAGCATGTTATTATATCAAACTTTATCTTGAATTGAAGTTGTTAACTTTTCATTAAAAGGAGTTGTTAAATTTCTTGTGCGGGTTTTAATACTTAAATATTAATAATTTATTATATTAATACAAATATTAATACTTAAAATTAATTAATCAAATTAACTGTAAATAATGAGACAACTAATTTTTGTTATTGGTCTTGCCGCTTATTTATTTTTAATTATTTGATAATAATAGTTTACCAATCAACATGTGACAAATTTTTCACGTTGTCTTGTTGATATTCCCATTTTATTGTCTGGAGCAAACCCTAATAACTGTGTTGCTCTTTTAAATTATCACTCAACCACCCTATCATTATGATAGTAAATGAGGTTAAACCTAAATCATAGAAACGTTGTCACTAAATCGAAGTAGAAAAAATGTCTTTCAGCCCGCCGTTATTAAGTTGTGTTCCTAATTTGGCAGCAGATTTTTAGAATTACTTTCTCTATAGATTTTTCTTTCAAAAAAGATACTTTTATAAGAAAAAAACAAAAATTATATAAAATGCTGCCGATGAATTGACGTAGATCAATGCTATGATAGTGGATTTATAAAAATTTGAGAATTAATCGCCAGTTGTATAAAATCTAATGTGACTGAGTATATTCGTTACCTAACATAATTTAAACCCGGCAATTAAATTACAATTTGCCAATTAACGAAAAACCAGCTTAAATCAACATTCATTTTTATAATGTTTGTTTTAAATCTGCAATTTTCTCTTTTAACCCATTGAACCTAACCTCTGCTTATTTTTAAATGTAGCATACGATGTTATGCAATTTAATATCAAATGAAATTTTTACTATAAAAGAATGTGGTTTATCCGAAAGTGTAATTTCTTAGATAATAACCAGTGCATGTATCTGAAGTCTACGCACTTTATACCCATTGAACATACTTTTACTTCGAAACTTAATATTATTAAAAACAGTAAACTCATATCTGTGTGAAGTTATGCACTTGGGTTTAAGAATTGCAAAACGTTTTCTGGATTGATTAATTGAAAACAATTTTGCTTTTTTCCATTTTTTCTTAACAAAAGAATCTGATATTCAGTTACCGATTTAAGAATGAACAATTTGTAGTAAAGGTAATTTAAATGCCAATTTCTATATTGGCAATTATTGGAATTATTCTTACGAAAAACATTCAATGGATTGCGCTAAGCTTCTAGGATCTCTATCCTGATTTTAATTTTAAACCATAGATTCAATAATGGACTAACAAAAGTTACAGTTTAAATCTCAAATATATTCAAATTATACCCATTATCAATAATTGGTAATTAGAACGTTTATATTGGTACAAATGAATCAGAACAGTAATATTAAAGATAAATCGTCCATTATTAAATTAATGTATTTTTCTTTTTCAGGTAATGGACTATTAATAATTACTAGATTGTATTACTCCAACGTTTCGTTAATATATACTATCCTTCATCAGGAAGTATAAATTTCAGAAAATAAAATAAAATGACAATTTAGAAGTTATAAATGATCATCATTCAAAAAAATTTTTTCAATCATTTATACTTTACTTTTAAATTGCATAAAAATATTAATTACATAAAAATGTTACTTATGAGAATGAAACCACTTAAAATATGGGTCAACAGTAGAATGTCCAAAACCATAAAAATTACAAGAAAAAACCTTATTAAATAACATTCAACAAGAATTTTCACTAAAAACTTAAATTCTCTCGCAAACTTCATTCTGTGGTCTGTGTGATAATGGCGAAAACAAAATTAGGCAAAATCTGTACTGACTTTTGTGTACTGTTTTTTTCGTACCTTTTTTACTGACTTTTTAATGAATTTTATTTTCATATTGCAATGCATGCAAATATCCACAGGAATAAAATAATTTTTTTCAAAATTATCAAAAACAAAGAATAAAAATAACAAAAAATACCAAAAGACAGAGTATTTCTTTTCTGTGGGAATATGTGAAAACCTAAATTTTGTAATAACATAAACACTTTAGTCCTAGACCATAGAATTAAGGGGTTTAACCACATAGAGCTTCGAAAGTAACCTAATTTTAACAATTTGTTCCGAGAAAAGAAAGAAATGAAAAATATTACTTATAGGGGAGAGGTTTGCATGTTGCCACCCCTTAACTTTTTTGCTCATAGCTCGTCACAAAATCAACGTATTCTTGATATATAAAATTCGTTGGAAAGAGGAACTCAAAAGGCACAATCCTGACGTAGAAATTATTTGAATTTTCAAAAAATAAAAATTTTACAGGAGTTTTTGAAAAGTACCTAAAATCGAGCTCTTCAAATTTAGGTATGCATGTTGCCACCCCCAGCAAAATTGCTGAAAATGTAGAAAAACGGAAAGAAAAACAACTGATTTATAAAATTTATGGGTTTTTATTGACACTCAGTGGTCGTAAACATAAAAAAATTAGTGTAAATTGGCATAAAAAATCAAAATTTGATTTTTCATGTTAATTTGCAGGATTCCATATTATCTTGCAAATTTAATTATTTTGCAAATTTAATTTTGTAAAATGATATGAAATCATTCGAAATCATTATCGGAATCACAATTAGGGCAAGTGTAAACACTAAACCGCATATCAGCATATTTTGAGCGAACGGAAATGTAAACAAAATCACCGAAAATATCAGTAAAATGCAATAAAAACACTTCAGTTTTGACTCAATAACAATTAATTATCAATTAATCATCAAAAAATCATGAAATATGGCATACAAGTTGAAATAAGCGAAAAAGAAAGGGGTAGCAACTTACAAGTCTTAAAGCCTGGCAACTTACATTCTGAAACTATTTTACAATAATTCGAACAAAAAATTGCCAATTCATGATATTTTTGAAATTCTTTTGGAATTAATTAAATTGATGATAATACAACACAGTAAAAATATTTACCTTGAATTTTATATAAAAATGTTCAATTTATAATTACAAAACAAAAACACAATTTTAATTATTCACTTTTAAATTTACGCTCTTTCACACTTTCTTCAATAAAAACTGTAATATTGGATATTTTCGGACCAAAACTAGTTTAAAATTGACCACACCTCCTTTGTTGACGATTTCAGTCGAAACTTTTTTTTGTGGCCCGCTTAGATGCCAAAATTCAGAGACCCTAGCAACTTACATGCACTAGCAACTTACATACCTCTACCCTACCTACTTTGAAGAGTAAAAAAATATTTTTTTAAATTAATTTTTAAAAAATAGCAGTTGTGCAGGTGCTAACGGGAAAGTGCTCCTCGACCGGAAAGCTTTCTGCTACAATTTTCAATCTAGTACAAGAAAACCTAATTAGGTTCTTCTATGTATAACCCTTAACTGTCCTTAGTTTACATATAAAATAGATTTAATGCAATAACGAAATTTTTATATAGTAATAAATTATAATTAATGAAAATCGATTTTTATAAATTTATCTACTTTTGTCTATGTAGATAACCCAAAATATAAAAATTATTAACTTCCTGTTTTCAAAGATTTGGATAAACGTCAAACTGATCAATTCAATTCAATTCAACAGACTCTATTATTTTTTTGACATATTACAAACACATTAAATGTTTTGTAATTGAATTTATTTATAACAAAATAATTATTCAATCCATTCCGGTTCTACCGAAATCAGGAATTGGATTAAATAGCAAGTTTTGCAAATAATTGACAATTCATTGACAATGACATAACTCCTTCAATTACCTAATCAATATTGCGTAGAGAAATTACGAACAGCTAATTTATGCCAAACAGTTTACTTTCGAGGATCCTGTTCTTTTATATTTTTTCTACTTATCTTTTCACCAATACAGAATTCTAATAATTTATAAAAGTCATATGAATAAACGACAACTAATTTAGGCAATGAGGAAGTTTGAACTTTCAAAGTTAAATATTTTTAAAAATATATTTTCAAATATAAAATAAGTATACAACAAGAGAAAGGTCTTAAAAGATCTAACAAGTACATTTTAAATTTTACATCTTATACAGTCCGTTGACACAGAAGCACCAAATTTTTAAATTTTTGTTTTAAATTCAAATTTTGAAACATTAACTATTATTTTCAAATATGAATATCTTTTTGGAATAATTCAACATTGGAAGCTCAAACTTGCTCATTGCCTAATTAGTTATCGTTTATAACAATTACTTATGAGTAATCATATTCGTCATATGACATATGTCACTCATATGACAGTCATATGAATGACTTTTATAAATTGTTATTAGAATTCTGTATGGTGAAAAGATTTGTAGAAAAGATTAATATTTTAGGGCGTACAACTGTTGAAATATGTTTTTGCATCAAAATTTAAAGTGCCCTCTTAAATCCGAGCGTAATATCGTCGCTCCCATGCACAAATGACGAATGTGCAAATATGAAGTTTAAATATAAAGCGATCTGATTATCTTGTAGGCCTCATATGCATTTGTAAAATTTAAATAAGCTCCCCTAAATAATTCTATTAACATTCGCTGCGTTATTTAGAATTATTATTGAGAAATACAGCAACAAATCTAATCTATTAATCTTAATCTATTCATAAAAATAAAGTAATATTTAAGAGAGGCTTGTAATCCCTTTTAACCATAACCTAGCTTTTTTTTGCTTGCTTTTCATAGCAAAAAAAGCTATGTTATGGTTAAGAAGGGTTTACAAGCCTCGCTTAAATATTGATTTATTTTTATGAATACAGCGGTAAATATTTAAATTAATAAAAACTTAAAAATTTAAAGGTAGTAATAAATTAATATGTTTCGACGTTTCTCTAATCTTTATTGAATATCATTCAAAACATTAATTTTCTGCTTCTTGTTTAGTATAATTATTTTTTATCTTATTTTAATTAACATTATAATTACCTTACAAATCATTCAATAAGGATTAGCGAATCGTTGAAGAATAACATATTAATTATTGCAGGGTCGACAATCCAATTATAGGACGAAAACTCATCCATACAATATTGCTTAATCATTATTGAGTAATAACTCAATGGTACATAAGTAAAGTCACGTACTAACGTGAAACTTCGAACATGTTCATGGTAGTTGTCAATGGTCACACCATGATCATACTACAGAATATTTTATCAGTGTCATAATTCCAAAATTTTTAATATTTTTCAATTAGGTTTTCAGAATCCAAAATATCAAAGTGACAGTTTTAAAATTAAAGTTTAGAAATTTAATTAAAAAATTATTGCTGGTATTTAAAATATAAATTACAATCTACCTATACTTAATGTTGCAATATTTAAGTAAAAGTAGGTACAAGTTGGAGAAATTTCACTAGTAAAACTGTGTTATTAAAAATTATAAATGCTTTTTTTTACCAATATATGGAATAAATCTCCAATTATTTCCAATGATAGGCAGAGGTTTAGGTCCTGGTACACTTTTAAAAGGTATAGCACTTTTTGCATTACAAGACACTTCATTTTGAAACTTTTCCGTTTCGGGAAAATTCATAACACTGGAATAATATCGTTTTTGACACACCAAACCACTTAACTTCATTTTTCTCATTTTTATTAAGTCTAATATTATCAACCACAAAAATTATTATGTATTGTACAAGAGCGTATCGTTCACTATAATCTTGTTTTTAAAATATCCCACTTTACTTTTTTCGTATCGGTTGAATTTTCCCACTCCATAATCTTACTCCAGTTCAATAAATTTGCCAAGAAACTCCTCACATTTGCTTTCAAAAAAAATTTTATGTAATAAAAAAAAATCAATAATCATGTAAACATTGATTCTTATATAGAAGATTAATCAGCATTTCCATAAGAAATGAAGGTTAAGTTTGTTGCAACGCGTGTTACAAATAATGAGATTTTCTCGTTAAACTCGAGCCCGCAACTTTCTAAACAACTGTAGCAGACAACTTTCCCTCAGTCACATCGTATCTGGAGAAAGGTCAAGTTTAAAATTATTTATAAGGTAAATTGGATAATTTTAAAATTATATCACAAATAATGATATAAGCAATTGCTGCACCTCGTATTTTAAAATATATTATAATTCAAGTATTGGAACCTGCAAATTATTGATAATCCATTTCATTATATTTTATCTGCAGTTTCAAAATGAAGGTCCTACGCATAAAAAGGTAATTTTGTAATAATAAATACCAATTGTGTGTACTTCTTTCTCATTTGTAGTATGTTCAACCTTGGTATATAATTTTTTAATGGTGTCCTATTTACACCTCAAGTTAGGCTTGTTTATTGATTATTTATTTAAATAATTTGCTAATTTTGTTCATTTTTTGCTACATAGTTATTAAAATAAATTTCATGGACAATTTTCTTAGAAAAGTTCACAAAGAAAATGATTTTCACTTTCCATCCTAGAGTAAAAGCATTCAAGTATTTTTGCCTGTATCTTCAAATTTTACACTTTTTGAATAATAATAGGATTTCTAAATAAAAACCTTGCTAAAATACCTATTTCAATTATTTCCTTTATGAGGAAATACTCAAATCCCACCAAATAAAGTTACCAATTTAGATTAATAAAAAAATAATAACAATCATTTCAAAGTTGGATAAAAAATTAAGATAAACAAGCGGATTTAACCACTTTCTGTTGGAGGGGGGATTAACCACTTCATTTTGCCAACTTCTCTGTTGGCAAATTTCTTGTCAAAAATGATGAATTTTAATTAATTTTCAAAACTTTTTCAACTAGTGATGCCTAAAAGATGGGTGGGGACTTCTCTCATGAAACTTATGCTACATATTTCCAAATTTATAGTGTGGTAAACTATCAAATTACTTACAACGTGGTTCGGATCCCACGTTAAGTTGTAGTTTTGTTTTTGTAATACTTGCAATTCGGTCTGATGGGTTTGTTCAGGTTGAACCAGAGTGCGAGTATTTAGCTGTGGGTCACGTCGTGAAATAAAGAACCCATTGTTAATGCTTACAAGCATTTATTCATTATGAACGATGGGTGACGCGCCGCTAAACGCTCGAATTCTGGTTCAACCTTTGAAGTAAATGATTCACTTGTCTGCAATTTAAATGTGTAAATAGTGGATTGCAGTTTATTGCACTTTGAGAAAACCTGCTTGTTGTCTATTTTATAGGATCAACATATGGTATGAAGTACGCATCGGTGTCAAGGATTTTGCAGCTTACATAACCACCTTTATGAGCTTTGTGACGCAAGTCAATGAGGAAGCTGAATAAGGGAGTGTTTTTACTGGTTTATATTATTTAATTTATATAATTTGTATTGTATTGTATCTATTTTCACATGAATAAACTATTAATAGTGCTAAATATTCATCAGTGACCTTGAACAACGTACTGTTTGGGGTAGGCTTCGCCAGTGAATCAACAGATCTTGGGATTCTCATATGAATTATTATTTAGAGTCAATAAATTCAAATTTTGCTGTAAAAGTGAGCGGTCATGCAAAGATTTAATTGGTATAAAGATTTTTAGGTCATCTGATGCAAACAGCCTGAATGATGAATATCTAAAACAATTTGCAATGTCATTGATGTACATGTTGAAGAGCCAGAGCCCCAAATGAGAACCCTGGGGGAAATGGTATGCGAGGCATAACCTCCTACATACTACAATCTGGGATCTATTCCTAATATAAGACTATCCACCTCAACAGGCTACCATTAATGCCCACATCTCGCAGTTTGTGAACCAACAATTTAAGAATCACTCGATTAAAGTCCTTGCTATAGTCGGTACAAACCACATCCACCTGAACACGCTTAACTTATTTCTCAGGAACTCAACTAACGGGATTAAGTAGGTCACCAAGTTTTTCCAGGACAAAATCTCCACTCGGGAAAAATTTTAACTTATCAACAATGATGATTTCAAAGACCTTAGAAAATGGTAATTAAAATAGAAATAGGTCTATAGTCTATAGTTAGTCACCTCATCCCTTGCTCCTGACTTTTGGATGGCTTCACAAAAGATTTTTTCCAGATATCCGAAAGATCCCCAAACGAAGAGACTGATTAATAGAGCTGGGATTTAATGCATAAAAAATTCTAAAATATGCTCATATATATGCTCAAATTTTTATAAAAATATGCAAGTTAAAATATAAAATATGCAGCGAAATATCAAACATATAAAAGACCAGCACGCTCCGCCGCCTCCTCCAGCGTGTCATTTTTTTAGGACACACAACCCATTCTGATTGGTCGTTGGTAGTACCAACTTAATCATCTCCCCCTGGGATCGAGTAGCACACCAATCAGGTTTTGTTTTTCAAAATTTTTCAAAAAAGCAGCGTGCCAATTTTTTAGGACACACAACGCATTCTGATTGGTCGTTGGTAGTACCAACTTAATATCTCTCCCCCTGGGATCCAGTAGCACAATAATCAGATATTGTTTTTCAAAATTTTTCAAAAAAACAGGGTGTCAATTTTTTAGGACACACAAGGCATTCTGATTGGTCGTTGGTAGTACCAACTTAATCATCTCCCCCTGGGATCGAGTGGCACACCAATCAGGTTTTGTTTTTCAAAATTTTTCAAAAAAGCAGCGTGTCAATTTTTTAGGACACACAAGGCATTCTGATTGGTCGTTGGTAGTACCAACTTAATCATCTCCCCCTGGGATCGAGTGGCACACCAATCAGGTTTTGTTTTTCAAAATTTTTCAAAAAAGCAAAATTTGTTTTCCCAAAATTTGGGACACAGTACACAGAATGCACTTGAAGGTTGGAAGTGTGATTATGTTGCTCAGGAATTTGAACACTAAACGTGGTCTTTGTAATGGGACGCGTTTAACTGTTAAATCGTTGAAAACGAGTCGAACGATTGAATCTAAAATAAAAAGATTATCTTTTGTCACTCAATATTAATGTTCTTGTACGTTGAGAAAATTCTTTCAACGTCCACTGATATTATTGGAGCGAATTTAAACTTGCACATTTTTTGAGGTTCCAATGTTACCGATTCTTCATATCGACCTTCTAGTATATTTGAAATTTTTTTAAGAACCCTGAATTCTCGAATCCTTCATTTTTTCTAATCACATCTGTAAATTTTTGGCCAATACGCATCTCTACATCCCCTTAGCTGTTGAATCGAATTTTCAGTTTGATTCAGCAACTCAATGGAATCTACAAGTTTCATACATTGCGTCTCGAGAGTTTTGATTTTGCAATAAAGGCGTAATTTGATTTTATAAATGCTAGATTCTGAGGTAATTGTTGATCATCTTTTTTGCCTCACGAATAGCAGCAGAATCATTTGGAAATTCAAGAATTTTCATACGTAGGTATATTATAATTTCACAAGTTGAAATAAAACGAGTATTTATGCATTAATAATGCTAACTTTACTAAAATATGAACCAAAAGTGGAAAATATGCAAAATATGCCTAAAAAAATTTGGTTTAAATTACTCTAATTATGTGATTCGCAAAGATATCCAAAAATCGACGTTCTCATATCAATAGTTAAAAATATGCATTTGCATAATATATTTAATCCCAGCCTTACTGATTAAATACACAAAGGTTCCGCCAAGTAATGAGTAGGTTACAACAAATCTCGAAGGAATTTTATCCAGTCCACAACCACCAAATAACTTCAACCCAATCAATTTCTCAAGAACATCCTCCGATGTGATTTCAATCAAGTACAGCACCAAAGGGTGAACAGCTCGGTACAGAAGCACCACTGCCATCAGAATTACCACTAACATAAACAGATTCAAAATTCTTAGCAAACATAACGCCAAAATCCAGATAACTTCTGTAATCCTCCTTCATGGCATTCTTGACTTTTCTACGAACAAAACTAAAGGAGACCTAGTCACATAGTCCAAGTCACAAGAATTACCATAAATCTTCCACTTCTTATGCGTAAAAGATACATTTTAATCTTGTGGTTTAGTAGTTCGCTTAATCTAGTTGAAAGGAATTTCTGACTTGTAACAAATAATAAAATATTTGATATGTGAATCAAATTTAATTAGTGAAATAGTAAAAAATTAAGCTTTGTGAAATATAAATCAAGGATAATTTGTAGCGTATTGCTTGTTACGACTCGTTTGAGCCGATTATGATAAATAAATATTCCTTTGGATTTTGGGTCTGATAAACATTACAATATTTTTTAAAAGAATGTAACTGTGAAAGTTAGTTGGCCATAACCGTAACTGAAAATATATAATATTCTTGTTTAGTTACAAATCAATAAACTCGTAAGTGAAAATATGTTTTAAAATTAAATCACCATTATTCATATTATACAACTTTCAAATTTTAGTTTTTAGATATGAGTGAAATTTTTTAAATTCATTTCCTTTTCATAAAAGGAATAAAAAGCAAGTTTGCATTTACCGATGTTACTATCTAAATTGTTTACAATTGACACCAATTCATTATTAGTGTGACATCAAAACGCCTAGAGATCCAAACTATACTCAAAAGTGATTTAATGCTTTGTCTAATTCTAATGGAATATATAGATTCAAATGAAAACTCAGATCGAACGAAAATTGTTGATTTGTCGACAACAATATGTGACTCAATTTCAATAAATGTTCCGTCATCTCGTTCAAAAGACATAATTGTGACATGTTTAAGTATATAAATTGTTAAGTTAACTTAACTTTCATTACCCGTATCGTGATCATATTATGCAGTAGCGTAAGTTGGAATTCATTTCACGATAAAAATGCATATTTTTTTGTCTTTAGTTTTCCTTAATTGGACAATATGGAACAGAAGTTCCTAAAATACTAGCACTTCAAGTGTGGAGCAGTGCTGGAAGAATTTTCCCAAGAGGATACTCATATTAGTTCGATAGTTTTAATTGATTTAAATGATTCGTTGCTTCTGTTTAAGAAGAATATTATATGGAATTTGAATGCCTTGAAATGTCTTGACGATCTTCTCTTGTTTCCTTAATAATTTTTCTCTCTTGAGTCCATTACCCTTCTGCAGGGTGTGGTAAGCCTTTAACAAAGGGTTTTCATGGCAGATTACACCCTGGTGGTTTGCCATTGCCTGCCGAGGGGAGACGACCATAATATGATTCTTACTTCGCCCGGAGTCGAACCAGGTTCGCTATATTAGCAGTCTATGAGCTTAATCGCTATGCTAACGACCGTCTCTAGATTAGTAGTAAAAAATAAGTTTACATGTCTGTAAAAAAATTAATAATTCCACGCATGTTCTACTGGATTCATATGGTCACACGTTTCAGGCTGTGAATCAGTTTGTAAACTGACTTCTTTTTCCATTGAGAATATTACATTGCTTTCAGTGGCGACATTTTGACTCCACTAAAAACGCATGTGTCTGATATCAACAGGTTTCTCCAATATACAGTTTGTCAGGAAACTTGTGCTTCGGAAGTGCTGATATTGTCCTGTTCCGACTTGTGATTACTACCAGATATCGGTCCTGCTGATCGCCTGCTTCTTGGAACCGTTGCCCAATCTATGTTTATAATCCTCCAATAAAAAATCTACATAATTTAGAATACGTTTTCAGATTTTTAATGTCCATAGTTGTGTACAAATGCTGATAATATATACGGCTTACGGGAAATCTGGGTATACTCCATTTCCTCCTGTCTTAAAAAGTTGATCAAATGTAGCAAGTAGCATCATCATTTTATCTATTTTGTAAGGGGTGGCCCGGGATGGCCACTCACAAAACTATCAAAAATAGAACACTGTAGAAATTAGCATTGTATTATCGCAAATTCACTAATAATAATAATATTACATAATATAGTAGAAGATACCTAGTATCGAAGAATCTATAATGTAATTAATTCACGTATCTATAAAATAATGATTTAAATAATAACAACGCAATTTAAAAATTATTTAATATAATCTAATAATAAATTGTATAATCTATTATGAAATGTTTGTATGAAGTGTGTTTTAATTGAAGTAGACTGCATAACGTTTATTTTAATGCACCTAATAATCATTACGTGTGAATTTCTTGATGATACAATAACTCTGTACCTTGGAATGGAAAGGGCGGAAGTCCAATTTTGTCAATTTTGACTTAAGGTTTGTTTCTTAGGTTTGAGATCGCGCTGATTTCAAAAAAATTGGTCTTAAGTCGCTATATAGGCTGATTAAAAAGTTAGCAGAATCAAAAAGGCGGTAGTCCTATATAAAAGTCATTTGAAAACGCCCTAATAATGGACTTCTGGCTTTTCAAAATTTTTGAAAAATTAAAAAGGCGGTAGTCCAATATTACAATAATTTGAAAAAGCTCTATAATGGACATCTGGCTTTTACAAAAGTTTCACGCATTGCAATGCCAAAGGCGTTCACACATGGAAATGATCATGGAAGTGTTTACCAACACCATTCCTGACGAATGCTAAGTCATTTTACCTTAGGCAGCTTTGGACATTCAATTTTACAATCCATGACAATACCGCTTCGGAAAATCATTGTATGATGTGGGACAAGTCAATTTCTGGAAGAGGTGGAAATCAAGTCGCATCATCTCTAATGAAGTGGATTAAGACTCTCCCACATGATGTGCATAAAATAACAATTTGGTCAGACAACTGTGCTGGTCAAAATAGGAATTCGATGCTATTTTCTATGTATCTGTATGCTGTTCAAAAACTGCAGCATATTAAGGAAATTAATCATAAATTCCTCCTCACTGGTCATACCCATATGGAGGTTGATGGGGTACATGCAGTGATTGAAAAAAAGAAAAAGAGACTGCCAGGAATGTATATTCAATCTCCTAGAGAGTGGGCACAGTTTGTGCGAACGTGCCAAATGAAAAGCAAACCGTTCATAGTTCATGAAATGGCTCAAAAAGATTTTGTTGACTGGTCCACTATGTATTCTGGCAAATCAGAATTAGTGGTTTGGAAAGTAAATACGTTAGGTGAACCGTTTCTAATCTTCATAGTGGTCCACTTCAAAGCTCAAACTGACCATCCTGGCAGTTTCTTTTATAAAACATCATTCTATCAGGACGACTTTAAAGAAGTTAGCTATAAACGCAAGAAAAGGGAAGATCTACATTTCTATGATGATTTATTGCGCCTTTACGAATTGGCAGACTTTTGCCAATAAAAAAGCCAAAGTTCGACAATCTCATGAACCTTTTGCAATGGTAGATGCCAGGCATCATGACTTTTATAAAAAATCTTCCATACATTGAAACTACCAATGAAGATTCGGATTAATATTTTGTTTTATTATTGTTATGTAATTTAATAAATAAATTTTTTCAATAAAAATTACGATTTTACGTAGTTTTTCTCTTAAATTATACCTTTAAATGCCCGATGTCCATCAATGAAAATATTGTAAAGCCCAATATTAAAAAGACGGAAGTCCATTTTTTTTACGATATTTCAAATTTTTTCAAAAAATTACAATTGTATTACATTCGTTTATGAGATTTAAGTTTACAACTAAAAAATTGATAACCTACGACAATTATTAATAGTATTTAAGAATCATCAAAGATGTTACACCAGCAGAAAATTCAGTAATGGCCGTTTATCTCAGTTTGACAATTTTGGACTCCCGCCCTTTCCATTCCAAGGTACAGAACTAATGACATTGTTGAATTTCATTACCAACTGTTTGATTTTTTTCAATTAATATCATTATCATTAATCTATCTTTTATAACGTTTTTATATCTTTTCTATTCGGTGTAAAATATTCTAAATAGAAAATTAGGTCATCGTATTTTTTAATACCAAGTCAAAGAATTCCTTCCCAAAATTCAGAATTCGAAGACTATGGAATAATAATTCGATTATTTCTACTAAAGTTTGTCTTCAAAAGTAATAACAAAGCTACGATTTTTAAAAAAATGACCCAACTGTTTCTCATTCTCTTGTGAGATTATGAATTTATTGGACTAGTGAATGGCTGATTAGTTAAGTTATCGTAGATAAGTCCTTGTGTACATCATATATTTTCAACACGCAACGAACATAGGAGAGAAAATCGAAAAAATCCGTCTTTAAGACTCGGTATCTTTACAGCTCAGTTTCACCTGTTTCACTTATGACGTATTTAACAATTATGCGTAAACAATATTAATTAGCACAAAATCTTAATAAAGTGCATTGCGGAATCATTACAATCAAAAAGTGAAAGTTTCACGATGATATCTTATTATCCGTTAATGGAGATCTTTGAAATTGTTTAATTTCAAAATCTTGATTTTATATAACTTTTTGGCGTTCTTGAGCTTTTATTTTAATAAAAGGGTCTTTCAAAATTAAATGAACTTTTTGTTTTTTAAAAGAAAAGCCATTCAAAATAAATTTTGCAAAAAATTTCAGCCGTCCTCCTTTGGAGCCAAGAATAATTGGTTGCTTACCTTAATTATATAGAGGGGTGACGAGTCGAAACTATTATGATTTTTTGTACACTCACCAAAAACGATTTTAAGCACTGTCAGTTGAACAATCGAGTTGTTGAAACATTTTATCCATGATTTCTATAACAGAAAATTTTCAGACGAATGGAATCTCGATAATTCATTCATGCGTGTCCACGAAAATGAAGAGGTTCCAGCAGAGAGATTTCAACCAAAATCTTATCAATTCTTTTGACCGTTTCTGCAAACTAGAATAAGAAATTTCAATTCAATTGGTGCACAAGTTTATACGTAAACGTAGCCGAAAAATTGCACGCATACACACACACATCCAGACATTGTTCCAAAAATCGCTCAAGATTAAATTATACCTTTGAATCGAAATTCTGATTGTCTACGTAAAGTTGGTTTTTGACTCGATCACAATTACTTTCCTTTCTTAATGGGAAAGTAACAAATTTAGGTTAGGCCTGCAGCCTCATGTTAGATGGCTCAGAGAAACTGAAACCAATTGCATTGGATATTCAAATTATTAACTAGTAAATTTTGTTAAATTTCGACTTTGGTTAATTACCTGCTAATACAGAATTACTTGCTACTTTAGATTGTCCGTTGCATCCTAGGAACCGACATCCTATAATGTCGTAAGAATTATAGTCGTTAAATATCTGCTGTTTTATTCAACGACGAAATTACTGGTTTGTTTAATCTAAATCAAACTGAGTGAGTTATAAAATTCAGCGAACTTTTACTTGAAACGGTACAAAACCATAACAAATACGAAAATTTGTATGAAATACTTAAAAACTATTTTGTAGACAGTTAAATTTGGCACAAAAAAGTCCCTAACGGCATATTTTTATCTTCAATAGTTTAAACAAGAAGATATTTAAAGTAGCGGATATCAACGAAAACTTTTGTAAATTATGTATTTTATTCATTAATAATAATAATTATTATTATAAAACATTCGGCTGGGAGCTCAAAAAATAAACTGGTGGTTGATTACCAAATTACCATGAGTGGATTAATGATGGTTACTAGGGGACTGCGATGTTATGGTGTAATTGTAATAAATTACCAATTATTTACACTTTCTTAATATTTCTTCTGTGAAATTTTTTCTTGCGGAAAAATAGCAAATGTGCTTTCGGGACGGTCTGGCAAATATAAGCATTGTTTATCTGAACTTTTTGTAAATAATGTTAAGTATACCTACCTAGATAAAATTTGTAATTTTAAAAAATTAAGAAAGTAAGACAAATGCGATAATTTTTCCAAAGGCCATACTTATTTAATTAAACACATTTAGGTGCGCCGAGGTGCGCTTACTTTATAGTAAACGAGACGTTACGTTATAATAGTTATTTATATATTAAGGGCACAATCTATTGATTATAGCACCGAGGGCTATAATTTGATTGTGCCCGTGGTACATACAAGTTTTATTCCATTTTGGTACTTGGTACTTGAATAATCAAAATTTAAGGATTAAATATTTTGGGAAAAAATATTATGTCGTTTTGTTTGTGTTATGAATTTTTGGTGTGCCATGGTTCCTATGTTTTGATAGGTATAATATTATTGATATTGCTTAGCAACTTTATAGGCCCTCGGGCTTTAATCGCCATATTACGCCCGCATCTGGGTGCTAATAAACAAGGTTATGATACCAAAATGGAATAATTGTTATTTATTTCATTTGCTTAACCCTCTTGCCTTTAATCTCTAATGTTAAAATAATAGGGATATACTACGGATTGAAATTAATTAAAAACAATTATTATTTGCATGTTTGACAGTGGTTAACCAGTTTTTGGCCCATCGCGTCCAAATTTTCACTTTCACGCAAGTTTTCTCCCTAATAGAACCAGACTAGCATCGGTTGTCCTGCACACAATAAAAATCTAATGTTTTCATTTAATTAATTCTTAAATCAATCAGAGACACTTTGGAAAACAAGTGCCTACAAATTAGGTTCATTAAATGAGCCCAGCTTAAAATGTTAAAAATACAAGTCAAAAATGTTCTATATTAATTAGGTAAAACTTTAAAACTAATTTGGTACAGACTTAAAATTTTGAAATCAAAATTAATTTCGAAGCAATGTTTTCAAATCATAGCACTTATTTGATGGTCAAATTATTGCTTCAAAATTAACTTTAATTTCAAAATTTTAAGCCTATACCAAAATAGTTTTATGTGCTACCTAAATAATTTTTTTTAAATTATTTAAAAGTATTTATTATTAACAACACAATCTTAACTTGTTCAAAACCCCGCATTTTAAACTACAAGAGAGGTGCTGTTTGGCCCAATATCATAGTTTTGATTTGTCCAAGTAATTTATTTATTTTTATTTATTTATATCAACGGATACACCAATTTACATAATATCAATTATAATACACAATATATTGTCGTGATCCACGGCTCAATGACACCCCTACTTATGGTCAGCGGTGAAACCTCGCCCAATGTGGTCCACTTCAACAATATAGGACCAGCTAGCTTTACGTCGGTTTGCATATACGAAGCCACAATATCTCAGGTTATGGGTATCGGTGAGATTAAAGCAAATTAATAGGCAACAATAAATCATCAATCAATTTATTCAAATGACCCAAAACAAAAAGGAAAGTAAATCTTTTTAAAAGGGAAAAGTTGTTCTTGTAAGTCATTAGGCTCATAAATGCCTGTACTGCCGTGAAGTGTATAAGTGAATCACAGTCGTAAATTCTGTTACATTTACTGTTCATAAAAAATTCTGAACGAATTTACGACTGGATTAATTGTTAAAGTGTGATTACAAATTAAATGTTCATAAATAAATCAATTTACAAAAATAATCAGTTTTGTTATAAAAATAATAATGATTCCACTAACCCTTGTAACGTAGTTAACAAAATGTGATAAAAGAGAAACATCTACGCATATGCACTCCACCACTGGAATATCTACACCACTGTTTGACAGCTCCTGTATTGTTGAAATGTGGTCCGCATGTGTTGATTTTTAGTTTTATCCAAATCAAATTCATTTGGCAATTTATAAAAGCTCCAGTGTTCTCCAATAAATAAAACTTGCAAGATAGATCCAAATTATCGTTTACAGGCATCCAAATTACTACGCCGCTTTGTAAGGTAAAATTTAACCTCAAACTTATAGTATCCAAATTTAATAAAATTTCTATTTATAGGGTTTATCCGATGAAATAAATCGAATAAATAACTCTTTCACACAATCAATAATTCTTACGATCATAAATTCATAAAACTGGATCGCATTTTATGCGAAATTTATAACGAGGTCAAACGGCCACATGTTAAAGTAAAAAATTCCAAAATCAACGTAAAAGACTCACGTTTTCACTTCCAGCGATTGTAAACTTTGTGTTTTACACAAAAATCATATCTCGGACATCTGGTTCCAAGAAAAACTACCGAAATTCACCTTTTTTGTAGGTGTCTCGAAAAACACACCTGGTCTTCAATGGTCGCTGGGAAAGACAAAAATTCTCCTTCCACTTTCTCGTACCTTTTACAAAACGGCACTCTACTTCCAAAAACGTAAGTTCCTAACTTTTAGTGGTAAACTTTGAAATTCACTGTCACTTACAAATTTCACTTTTAGATAGGATTCAAACGCAACACTTTATCAAGACAAATCAACAAGCATAAAATTATTTGTATCAGTGTAAGTGTAAATTGTGACAAGTTTTGGCTTCGAGATAACAAAGAACAACTTTTCTCTGTCGTGCCAGCATTTCGGCAGATTATTGACTTTTTCTCACTTCAATATAATACAAAAACAAAATATAATACACACATTAAAAATTATTCATAAAAAATATATAAGACGGTCATTACATCCATGTTCCACATGATGTTATTCTTGAAGCAAGTAAATGACCGCTGCTGCAGATCAAACTGTTCACGTCCATTAAGTCTGTTGACTAACCTGATTATCCTGGATATAGGACTATGAAGGCCATAATTTGTTGAATGCATATCGGTGACGAAGGCGTTCTTGTGCCTAGTATCATGTGAAGATGCATATGGTACAAAATAATTCAGCAGGCGTTGGCAGTTTAATTTACCATTAATCAGTCGAAAGGTAAAACATAAGTCTGCAATTTTGCGCAATTCTAACGACTTGGTGTTACAGGCAATGAGGCAACTTGAACTATCGAATTCCTCCCGAGTACGTCCCCACTTAAAGTGAACGTATTTGAGAAACTTGAGTTCAACTGCTTCCAGTCTGTCAATGTCGGTCCGGTAAAACGGGGACCAGACGCATGATGCATACTCTAATTGGGATCTAACCAGAGAAAAGTACAGCGTTTTAACTGTTTCCGCAGAAAAATGCCTGCTTTGTCTACGAATAAAACCCAAGGTTCGTAAGGCACTACCACAAATCTTCGCAATATGACTCTTGTATGTTAAGCCAGTATCCAGCCGAACACCCAAATCGTCAATCTCAATGACACGACCGAGTACATTTCCATTGATGTTATAACCAAATGCGTCAAAACTATGTTTTGAGTATGAGATTACAGAGCACTTGTCGAAATTTAAATATAGTTTGTTATACTGGCACCACCGATGAAGATTATCAAGATCTTCCTGTAACAACCAGCAGTCTTGAATAGAACTGATTGATTTATAAATTTTAAGATCATCTGCAAACAATAGATACGAACAGTGTCTGATAAATTTACCAATATCATTGATAAATAGCAGAAACAAAATTGGACCACAATGCGAACCTTGAGGAACACCGGACGATACAGAAATGTCTATCGAGTGAAAGTTCTTAATCCGTACCTTTTGCTTCCTACCAACTAGGTAACTACGAATCCACTTAACTGTCATTGTACCAAAGCCTAGGGAGACAAGTTTCAATAGGAGTGCTATAAATTGTACACGATCAAACGCCTTTGAGAAATCAGTGTACACAGCGTCCACGTGCATATGGTTTTCGAACGACTGTACCACATCCGATACAAACGATAACAAGTTCGTAGTTGTCGAACGGCCTGGAAAAAAGCCATGCTGTTCAGCTACTATGTGATTTTTACAAGCAGAAAGGAGTTGAGTTGCAACCAGTTTATCCAACAATTTTGGAATGGTCGATTGAATCGAGATACCTCTATAGTTTTTGATATCGCAGCGGTTACCTTTCTTGAAAATAGGCGTTATGAAGCTGTTTTTCCAAATACTGGGGAACTGGCCAGTAGATAACGATTGTAGAAATATATTATAAATTGGAGTTGAGAGAGAATACTGACGCTTTTTAACAAAAAAGGGAGCAATACCATCAGGTCAAGAACTAAGACTATCAGGCAGACTTCCAATTGCTTCAAAAACATCACTAGCAATTACCTTCAGGCTGCTGCAGCTTATCTCATCAACCCCATCATAATGAACGTCATTATCGTCATCTTCACAATAAACGGTAGAGAACTGCTTGGCAAATAGATCAACGCATTGTTGACCTGAGTTTGATAATTCACCATCGAGAAACATAGAGGAAGGATAATCTCTTACTCTTTTACAGTTATCAATATATCGCCAAAAGACTTGAGGATCAATTGCAATAGCTTTCTCCGTTTTAAGAACATACTCGCGATGAAGTGCAGAAGTTAGAAGTTTAGCCTGGTCCCGTAGTATACAAAACTTTTGAGATTCTATTAAACATTTGGTTTCCTTAAACTTCTTATGGGTAACTTTCTTGTGAATAATCAACTGTAATTATTCTCTGGAGAACCAGATTGGATACTTGGATGCAATAATTTTCTTATAAGGCACGAATGTTTTAATGATGTCCCATAATTTGTCGTAGAATCGGTCTACGACAACATTGATGTCATCAGAATTTAAAATAACTGACCAATCAACTTCCAATAGATGAGAATTGATTGCTTTAAAATTAGCAGATTTGAAATCGGGAATAATATTGTCAAAATGTAAGGTTGATTTTGAAACAGCAGTTGGAATATTAATGGTATATGCTATAATATGATGTATTGACGTATTAGATAACGGGTCATCAGAAGAACTGACCGAAGCATTTGCAATGTTAGTAAAAACTAAATCTAACAGAACGCCACGACTGTTGGGTATTAAGTTACGTTGAACAAGATTATGCAGTGACATACCGTCAGAAATTGACTGTGTCTTGGGGCATTTATTAGTCGAGATGCAGGTAGCAGAACCTTCATTCGTCCATGTGGCTCGTGGAAGATTGAAGTCTCCACAAATAATTAACTTAGAAAATGGGTCATGATTAGCAATATTGTCAATAATATCACAGAAATCATCATAGGCTTGAACATTAGAATCGGGTGGGATATATACCGCACCAAGAATAATATTACCAATCCGAACAAAGACAGTTTCAATAATATTTTCAGTCGAAATAGAAATACAGTTTTCTAGGCTTTTCCGGACAGCAATTAACACACCACCGCCTCTAGTTTTAGTACTCGAGTTTATGGATCTATCACAACGGAAGATATTGAAATCAAGAAACTGAAGTTCGCTAGACGAAATGTTATCGTCTAAGAAGGTTTCAACAAAAATGATTACGTCGTACAAACATGAATTAATATTATTGCTAATATCAACGATTTTAGTCCTCAAACCTCCACAATTTTGAAACAAAATTTGAAGAACCTTCTCACGTTTACATGAATTTGAAAAGCTACTTGTCTTGGAATTGACGACTCTCCCTGGGGCCTTGAAAAAAGTTAAAGCGGCGTATCTTTATACCTTTTGGCCAGGATTCTGGTTTAAGTAACTCTTCATAAAGAGATAAACTTGTACCTATTTTAAAGGAAGATACATCATCGTAGGTACCTAACTTTTTGCATGAAAATTCATTTTGTGGAAATTTAGTCTTCATATACTTAACTAATGCTTCTTCGGTAGCATTAGCCGACACACGACTAACATGGAGCCAACATTTGTTTTCAACGCCACTAAAATTAGTAGCATCCGATCCAGAACCAACAACACATTTCAACGATTTGTAATTAACATCTTAGGAATTAAGCACATTAACACCTTTATCGATAATATCGATTAGGTGATTATGTTTTACAAGTCTAATTTTTTAAAATATGCTTGTTTTTATTTACCCATCAGATTAAATTTAATTTGTTAATTGGTATATTATTTTAAACAATTTTACAAGTTAAGTGTCTTTTTCCTTTCCTCAGAGTAATAGATAAATATAATACGTAAAATTGTTTAAAATACACCAATTAATTTGTTATTACGAGTTAACAACTAAACAATTTAAATAAATTTAATTTGTAAGAGTGCTTGAAGAAAAGTCTGCATTTTAAATTTAAAAAAGAAACAAATATAGGAGGACTTAAGTTGAGAGACTAGATCATTTAGCGAGATCGGACGCTGAATAGCCTCGCTAAAGGCTCGAAAATGGCTAGTGAATATATGCTAAGTAAGAATTCAAATTTAACTTATTTACTTTCCCATTGTTAGGTACTGGTAACATCCACCGATATTTAAAGATTTAAATAATAAGCAAACATTTACATAAAAATTATCATTTACATAATACGCAAGTTTAAATTCAATTTAAAAAAATAGTAAATATTTTGTTTAGTATTTCAAGATGCATGTACAGGATCATCGTGCTGGGGGAACCACGGATCTTGATGGAACTTCTTAGCTAGGTTTTGCCTGGTTTAGTTTATGTTTGTAAACATGTGAAAAAATTTTAAATTGAAACCAGGCCGACCACTTCACATTAAATTTATGGAAAATGAACACAATTATCTTCAAAAAATTATTATTTATTTATTGCTATAATATTCTCACAATTTATTACATAAAATAAATAATATGATAAAATTCTAAAATTGAATTTTTAACAAATTAATTACATCTTTGGTAAATATTTTTGAGTACAGTAAATTAGAAATTTCTCAAGGACTGCATTATTTACAATTAATACATAAATTATTGTTAAACTGTAAACAAATTTCATGAAAGAAATGTTTACAATTTAATTGAATTTCATTACCTAACATTGGAACACTAATTGGTAACTCACAAAAACGGCACTTCAAACCAGACTTGTGAAGTAATGATATCGAATTGACAAAACAGGTTGAAGCTTTTTTTGTAGATTTATCTTGTAAAAATGTATCCAGCAACTTTTCAAACTAAAAAAGAAATCAAATTCATTTCAAAATGCAGCCAAAATTTAAAAAAATGTTAACTTACCTTTATAGCTGTAATTTTGTTCGAGTGAAGATTTTGTACCAAATTAATGCTTTCACATCTTACATCTGCATGTGAATCGTCAATTAAAGAAGAAAAAATGCAAGTTTGAAAAAAGGTAGCATCTAATTCCTGTGATGGTATAAATGAAGCGTATCGGGTGAGTAAACTTAAGGAATTTGGTGCACCCAATGATTGTACCATTAATATTGCAAATTTTTTCCAACTTATAATATCACAGTTTTCTTGAAAGTTATTGTCACAATTTATACATTTCTGTTTATTTAACTTAATTATCAATTGTACTGCTGTATCCCAAGTATCATACTTAAATTTAGTCAAAAATGTTAGCAAAATATCTTCATCTCCAAATTGTATAAGTAAAGGCAATAGAGAATCAACGTCATGGTCGCGTTTTAAATGTGTAATTATGTACTTCCACATGAAGGGCACTTTATTATGAATTTCTTCAAAATGCTCGTTAGATGTAACATAAAACTTCTTTAGTAATTCACATCCTATGTCGTAAAACTTCGGAGCATGACTTTTTGCCAAAGGTAAGGGAAAATAACAATTATTGCAACTGTATTCCTCCAAGTTGTCTAACATACAAAAAGCGTTGTAAACAAATTGTACAACTGTATCTTCAGAGGACCTCCGTTCAAGTTCTTCAATAAAATTACCTTTTGAAAAATATTTTAAAAAGTACCTAAAGCACCATAGCTGCACGAAGTCTTGGTCTTGTCCTTTTTCGACCATAAATTTATTAAATTCTATAAAGAGTTGTAAAGAAGCATCTACCGTATTTGAAGTTAAAAGATTGTCAAATTTCGCCATTTCTACTTTATTATTAATTTTACTCAATTCAAAGCGTTGATTAAAAATTTTTAAGATGAGATTCAATTCTGCTTTTTCATCAAGCAAAGTTTCTTTGCTGTCAACAGCATCCCCATTTGGAGGTAAAATTTTACTTGAACCTTCAGTCCCAGCATTTTTAACAAGGTACATATTATTTACAGCAACAATTCCAGATGTTGGTTTTTCAAAAAACTTTCTGTTGGAAAATTCTTCCAAAGCCTTGAACAGTGGTATCAATTTTTCCAGCAAATCACTGGACGATTCGTAAAGCTTCTCTTTCAAAATCATCACCAAATGTAATTTATTTGACATTTCCACTAACGGTAATAAATCGTCCAGAAAATTTAGACATAACTCACCACAAGCAACAAATTTCCTTTCTAATAAAGTTTTGATCACAATCTTTTCTAAATTGTACACACCTACCACGCTCATTTCGTCATTTTCGTTCCAAATATAAATCAAATCTTCCACAATTTTAACATCTCTTATGTAATTAAAATGATTGCAACAACAAATGATGGCAGCCATTTCGGGGTCAAAAATGTAAAAACCCTCAGAATTAAAAGTAAATATAAAATTTTCCAGCCTATAAACTTTGGTAAAAGTTAAATTTTTAAAATCATTTTGTTTAGTTGAAATAATTAAGTGAGATTCGGATTTATCATCCAGATGTATTAGGCTCATTTGATTATTTTTTAAAAAACTTTTAACATTGTGAGTATGAGAAACGGTTCCATCGATTTTAGCTTCCCATAATCGGCCACCAGGTCGTCCACAATAAAATTTTAAATTTTCATTTAATTGTGCACTAATAAAACTTTCGTCGTCTTTAATATTCTTAAATAAACCTTCCGTTAATTTTGTGTAAATTGTCGCATTTTCAACATCGACGCTGTTTGAAATCATACATGCACCAATAGGCGAATCTCGTAATTGCTTTCCTATTTGTCTATATTGCTCTTTTTCAGTATTGCAAATGTATGTTCTAGAATTTGTCGATATTAATAAATAAACTGAATAGCAGTCAATTTGAACAACACTTGAATCGAGTTGCATTAATGAAACACAGGGCGGATGAAGGATGGTTTTTGACTGCAAACAAAATTATTAGCATAAATCAAATTTTATAACAAAAAATTACATCGTGTAGTTAGCTTCAGATTCTAGAGTTTTGTTGTTATTTTTTACTTTAATAAGTAGTTGAACAAACATAAATTATTAGTGACCTTTAAAGAAGTAAATCATTTCTGATTAATATTATTATGAACTAGCCCAATGTTTCCTAACCTTTTCGATTCTATTACCCTGATGACCTAGCAGGGTATCCGCTCAATTGAAAGTTGTTTTAAGTATCAAACATTTTCAAAGTGTCAACATTTCGGACATAACCCAATTTAATTTTTTTTAACCGATATTAATTTTGTGTGTGTGAGTAAAGCTACAGAATTTTACTTGTCTTTAAATTATACTACTCCTATTTTATTTAAAAAAAAAAGTTAAACATAATTGTCACGCGTACACGGTTTCTCGCCACTGTGATTTGCTAAAACTGGGTTTCGTGCTATAAAAACAATTTATTTATTTTATTTCAATAAATTTTAATTTGTCAATATTAAGAAAATGCATATTACAAAAAGCGATGAATACTTACTTAAAACAACAACAAAAAATTAAATAATACTTAAAATAAAACTTTTATGTCATAAACATAAACGGCTTTTCGCCAGAGAGCTAGCAACCAATTATTAAATTTTAAAAAGGTTTGCTTTAAATACTACAGGGACTTTCTACCATGTAATTATATGTTCTTCTCCGTCGTATTGCTTCTTGACAGAAGCGTCGTGACCTTTAACAATGCTTGTTAAAGGCTTTCATGGCAGATTACACCCCGGTGGTTTGCCATTGTCTTCCGAAGGAGAGACGGTCAGAATAAAGTTCTTACTTCACTCGGATTCGAACCGAGTGATTATCGTTCATAGTCAACTCGCGTAAACGCTATGCTCCGACCGCCTTTAATCTCTCTAATTATATGACAATTAACAAAATTTGAATTATCTACAAAATTAATATCAGTTAAAAAAAAATTAAATTGGGTTATATCCGAAATGTTGACACTTTGAAAATCTTGATTTTTGTGACTTCTTCCCTATAAGTAGACGCAAGTATCCGCTCCCTTCCCTTCAAAACAAAAAAAAATGCTAATGGAATAAAAACCGAGTTCAAAAAAGTTATCTTTATTGTACGTAACGGTGCGCGGCGCAATTTACTTTTCTAAAGGTTCCCAGCTTTATTACCCCATCAAATGACCATTTTACCCCCATGGGGGTATTAACCCCCGGGTAGGAAACGCTCAACTAGCAGGATTTGGTTGTTTGGTCGTGCAGGCTCGCTTAGCAAATGAACTTCTAGTAAGTAATAACAATAATGGAAGGCTTAGTTATAAAGAAGATAAGAGGGTGAAATTCATAATTCAATTAAAAAGTTGCGCAATGTTCACATAAACTTTGTAGCTCCTTGACTGGTATCTAAATATTTTTTGAGTTTATCTTGAATCTTTAGTCGTACCTCTGTTTCAGTTCTTCAGGAGAAATGCGTAGTTCTTTTTGTGATAAGTGGGGTGTTACATTTTTACAAAATTTATTTATTTAGAATTGTAGGAAATGCCCCTACTTAGAAACACAGGTGGGCAGTGAAATATGGGTGCGAAAGTTTTGCGGACGGCGCCGGCGCAGCGAGTCAAGCCATATTATAAAATTCTTTAGAATTACCTGAAGTAGGATATAATCAGTGGCGGATTTAGGACTAAATCAATTAATCAAATCAATATTTTATGGTTTCTATGCTTTAACCACCCCTTCCCCCACAGATTGAAAAATTAATAGAATATCTTTCACAAACATAAGACCGAGGGGTAATTCACTAAGGTTTAAACCGTACAATGGATTGCAATCCCTAAAGATTGCACAGAGATTTTTAAAGATTTTTGAGATTGTCAAAAGATTTAACAAGATTTTATAGATTATAATCTGGATTTTGCCTGACAACAATGCTAAGATTTTTGGGATTGTTTCGAAGATTTTAAAAATTTTTCTGAGATTTTACAGATTTTTATGAAGATTGTAGAAATTATATAGATTGAAACAAGGATTGGTAAGATTTCTACTGGATTGTAAAATCTATGCAATTTTTAGTGAAGATTTTATAGATTATAATCTGGATTTTGCCTGACAGCAATGCTAAGATTTTTGGGTTGTTTCGAAGATTTTAAAAATTTTTCTGAGATTTTACAGATTTTTATGAAGATTGTTCGGGATTTTACAGCTTTTATAAAGATTTTAGAGATTTTATAGATTGAAACAAGGATTGGTAAGATTTCTACTGGATTGTAAAATCTATGCAATTTTTAGTGAAGATTTTATAGATTATAATCTGGATTTTGCCTGACAGCAATGCTAAGATTTTTGGGTTGTTTCGAAGATTTTAAAAATTTTTCTGAGATTTTACAGATTTTTATGAAGATTGTTCGGGATTTTACAGCTTTTATAAAGATTTTAGAGATTTTATAGATTGAAACAAGGATTGGTAAGATTTCTACTGGATTGTAAAATCTATGCGATTTTTAGTGAAGATTTTATAGATTATAATCTGGATTTTGCCGTGGTGTACAACAGATTTTTGTAGTGATTTACCCCTCGCATAAGACTTTACAAACAACACAAACTTTAGGTATCCAGATCTCTGAGGAATATTAAATATATTTGAGTAATTTTGGAAGTTGGTTCTAAATTATTTTTTATACAGTGACCGTGAATGTAAGCCACTTTTATCACTTAAATTTTTCGGAAACTGTTCGAAGTAGTTACATCGGACCAGATATTAGTTCATCTGTTGACAAAAGAATTTATGAGTCATCTATTTCTTTTATAAGTGAGTCAGTCAGTGAGGACCCTTGGCTTTATACATAATATAAAAATAAATATTTTTGTTTGTATCTATTTACTTCACGGATGTATAATAGGTTAGGTGAGGTGACGGCTACCTACGGCATGGCCCTTGAACGTCGCCGGCTGTGTTAGACAAGGATATCCGAGGCGATATATGTTTGAACGTGTTTGAAGCATTGTGGTAGTAGGAACAATTTAATTACAAATATTAAAAAGTTAAGAAATTTACATACTTTCATGAAATTAAGACTATTTGAACTCTTATTACATTATTTTATTTGTTACCTATATAACTATATACTTTTTAATGAATTATTTCCCAATTTAGTCGTTTTACTGGTCCTTGAATAGACAAGATTAAATTATATCATTAAATTAATAATTATTTTATATGCATGGGAATTTATAATAATTATTAATTTAATGATATAATTTAATTTTGTCCATTTAAAGACGAGTAAAACGAATCAATAGTGAAAAAATTCACTAAAACGTATGCAAATTTCGTACAAGAGAAAATTTAATTAATTATGACCGATCTAATTTTGATTTTTTCTTATCGACAGTTGACTGTTTTGTTAATTTCTCTTGTTCTTGTCTATGATATAAAAAATTAACACAGAACCAATTTGTATTCGACTTAAATCTGCAATAAAATGCAGTTATGCATATGCATTATGTGTTTTATCACGCTACCTGTGACGCGCCTCGTCTATTCTTTATGGATAATCTCTCTCGCACACTGACTACAAAATCGTGCCAATATTTTTCGATCAAATCATAGCCCGTCACTTCACCTAATCTATTATGCATCCGTGATTTACTTCGTATTTAGTCAATATTTTTTAACTGTCAGCTATCATTTTTCAGCGTTCATCAGAAAATTTTTATATTTGAATAAAACTTTTTATACTATTTCAGCCCCTTAAACCCCATTTGGAGATGACAATTTTGGTGGATATTCTCGAAGTACAGCAGAAGATTTGTACTTTTATTTTTATTTTTGAGCACTTCAAGGAGTGAAAACAATAATTTATTGTGTGTATTTTCACACTTTAATTATTATTATGCTATGAATTTTTTGAACAAAAATATTCCATAAAAATCATGATTTTTTTATCAGTTTGAAGGTCACTAATTATTATTTAGTCAACTATAAAGAATTTCAAATCTAACTTCCACGACATTAAAAAAATTGTTAAATGCTTACTAGTACGTTTGGTATTGTGATTAAAGTAATTTTTCCTTTACTGTCCCCACAGTATAATTCGTTTAAATGCCATTTACATATAGTAACCAAATTTCCAAAATGCTCGATAAAAACTTGCTGCTGTACATCACACTCCGTAAAACAATTTTGCAATAAAATTATCGAGCCCTTCTGACTGGCAACAGCAATATTCCTTTCATTTGGTGAAATGGAAACTAGTGTAGCAGAACCTTGCTATTTAATTAAAAAACATTAATGCAATCATTATACTTGAGAAATAGATGATTAAAATCTACAAAGTAGGTATGTTTAAAATTTTCGAATTGCTAGGAATTCAAACGTTTTAAAATGTACATAACTTAAAAACGCTTACCTTGCATGGAATAATTTTTATAAATGTACATGGATTACGATTGAACACATACAAACTTCCACTGGTGGCACCAAAAACAATGAAATTGGAAGACACATCGAAGCAAGTAAACTAAAAATAATTATTAAAACTAGACTGACACTTTAAAATTATATGCTACCTTTATACGTTGACTCGACTGTAAAGGGCGTTTAATTACTGCATTTATGTTAGATAAATGATGCGTTATAAACCATTTATCGGACATTTTAGCATTAAAACATAAAAACAAAACTTTTAGGTTAGAACTCACATGACAGTTCATCTGTCAGTAAATTTCAAATGTCACTAAAATGTTTGCATATTACCAAACTTAAAATTTGAAACACAACCAAAACAACGCAACGATATTTTGTTGGCAATCTCCCAGTAATAGAAAAATAGAATAGAAACTCGTTAAAAAGTAGGTGAAATGTTAACAAGCAATTAAAAAATTTGGAGTGGCGTTTGTGTTTATTATTTAATTTTGTAGTTAATACAAAAACGGAACGCTAATGAAATAGTACAATTTGAGGTTATTAGATTAATATTGGCACAGATCAGCTGTTAGAAAAATCTGAAATAAAATGGAAGTGTCAAAAGATTTACACGAAGTTTTAAATAATATTAAGTTGTTGGTGAAGGAGAGTAACGAATCAGTGTGCAGCAATAAAGTTTCTGATCATTTTGGTAACATACACGATGAACTCATCAACATGGTTCCGTTAAACTTTGATAACGAAGAAACATGGTAAGTTTTTAACCTACCGTTACAGAGTCAAGAGCTTGATTGGTATTTTAACTTTTAGGTTATATGAGTGCGAGCGTAAATCAGGTGTTGTCGATCTGCAAAAGTGGTTGTATCAAGATTTGAGTGAATTGAAGGATATCGAGTTCCACACTCGAAGATTATCCTTGATACGGGAGTTAACTAAAATGGATTCCGAAAAAGTAGTTGATTCGCGTACATTTACACGACCCAAAAAACGTATTAACCGCCCCAGTATTGAAGCCTACAATGATGGCTATTTTAAAATGAACAAAGGTGACAATAAAATTGAAGATACTTTCTGCGAAAAGCCTAAACTGGATGATACATTTTTAAAGAAGCCCCTCGACTTTGACTTATCTCAACCTGTAAATATTTCCTTTGATAAGTTGGCTGCTAATATTCAAGAAGTTGATTCTTTTCAAAATATGTCTCCTCCTAGTTTAGTTAATTCTATGTGTTCTTCCACTTTTGCTAATTTGATGGAAAATAGTTATATACAAAATGATCCTGTTATGAGAGAAATTAGGGATTCGGAATTAACGGAAGCCATGCTACAAGACGAACCTCCACTTTTTAAATCACTTACCGATAGTTGTACCAGCATAAACTCGGACACCCCTGAAGGCTTTCTAATGCGATCTGCCGACAGTACATTTAGGAAAATTTATAGAAAGAATATTTCACATGATAAGGAGAACATCTTGAATAATACCTTTGTTAATAATGATAGTAGTTTAGTGGTGAACACTACGTTTGTTAATAATGGTGCTTTGGATTGTACCTATTCTAAAGATTCTTCTGCTGACATCAGTTCTAATAATGTTACAATTAATAAAGGTAAGCTTTTTATTATTTTTATGATTTACTTTTATCAGGAGAAACTTATCACTTAGAAACTTGAATATAAGATTCAAAGTTTATGATGATCAAGTTATAGGTACAGGTGAGGGTTATACATGGTACCGAAGGAGAATCTTGCTGATTTCAGTTCTTATACCTCCTCTGTACAATAAGTACTTAGAACAAGGGGTAGTGCAATTGTAAAACCTAGTATGTTAAGTTACTAGAAGTTATACTATAACTGCTAATGTACCTTTTTATTATTACTTGCATTTAAGTTATCCCTTACCCAAGAATTATGTGCTACTACATTTTCTTTACTTAAAAGAGCAATTTGCATATTACATTTTTTTTTTAATATTTAACAGGGACAAATATGCAACCATTAAAAACTACTCCCCAACAGCAAAATTTGAAAAATTCAAATTTAGATTCTACATTTACATACGCTTCTCCGACCACATTGAATGGTACTTTTAGAAAAAGTGCAAGACTAAATACAACATACGATAAATCATTACATAGTAGCAGTAACGAACAACTTAGCAATGATTTAAACAGAACTGTTACAATTGTCGATACAACAAACCACATAAATAATATTAAAAGACGTAGTTACATTATAGACAATCGTAGCTGTGATTCGGATGTTTTGATGAGTATAAAACGAAATTCTGTTGGTTGTTCTGGTGGATCTTGTGATAGTTTGGATTATGTTAGCAGTTTGTCGAGCAGTAGCAAAGGTTCCAACAAAATGTTGAATATGGCTGAAGTCGATGCAATTGTATTGCAGCAGGAGCAAAGTAAGTTGACTTATAAAAAATTTAAAGTTTCAATATTAATAATTTTTGTTAGGTTTGCAAGTAATGTCAACACCGAAAGCCTCTAACAGAATGTCGAAATTATGGGAAAATAACATAATTTCACCAATTGTACCAGTAAATGATAACGTTGAATTGACAGATTCTGATTCAGATAACGATGACTTTCTGACGGTTGGATCGAACAGTTCACACACTACACCTTACGAATCCGACGTGAATCTGAAAACATCCAGTAGTAGTTTGGAAAATATGCCATCTACAATGAAAATACGACAACCATATCCTCCTAAAAGCCTTAACGCAATACCCTCAAATCTTGTACCAACGAAAAAACCTGAAAATAAGTACAGCGGATCGTATTCCAACTTGAAAACCCTCGGAACAGGTTTGAAAGGTTCCTATACAAACCTTAAAACTGGTATCGGTCGAGGTTCTTATTCCAATATTGCTCAAATAAGTAAAAGCACAAAAGGATCGTATTCGAACCTTCATACCATTAGCAACAATCTTAAAGCATCGTACACTCAGCTTAAACCTGTATTGACCAATCTTCCACGTGGCGATGTCAATGCAACAATTACAAAAGCCAATACAACCATAACAAAGCAACCCGCTGTAGGTGCATCCAAGCAGCAACCAAATGGAAAAGTAAGGATTGCCCAAGTGAGCATCATTTTCACATTTAATTAGAAAATTACGTAAACAAATTTTATTACAGGTTGCTCCAACATTAAGAGAGGTTCCTAAAATTGCCTCCAAAATGCCGCCACCAAAAAGTATACCAAGAACCAGCGGATTACCTAGGCCTATTTCTGCAATTCCTAGACCTCCAGCTTCTAGAATACCAGGTTTACGGCCAGATAAGTAAGTAACTTGAACCTTATTAATATTTCAATTTGTTAAATTTTACTATTTTTTAGTAAAACGTTGAATTATCGTCAGATGAGTCGTCCTGTGAGCAAAGTAGATTTTGATAACGATTTTTGACAAATCGACAATCTATCAAGATTAATGTGCCTTACTGTAATATATTTAATATAGGATACGCACATTATATTTTTGTAACATATCTAATAATAACGAGTAAATCGCATTTTATTTTAACATTTAAATTTGAGATCTCTCTGTTTTGAGAGAGTTCCTAATTTTACCTAAATTTTATATGATGAAAAAGAACATAAATAATATATAATAAAATATTTTTGTTGTGATGACTGTTGAAAATAATTTTTGCTACCAAATTTTGTCTGTTATTAATTTCTTTGAAAGATGAAATTGAACTGAAAGTTTTATAAATAATAATTATGTAATTTATTAATATACATTAAAACTTGTACAGTACGCCATTTTGATTCTTTTTTATCTTAATTATGTGCCTGTTTTTAAAAATATTAATTTATTTTAAACCTACATTGATATTATACATTTTAACATTTTTATGCGTGTTTTTATTTATTTAAGGAATATATTATTTGTAACAAAAATAAAAAAATAAATATCGAGCTTATATTCTTTATATTATTATCTAGTCACATTGTATGTAGGTATTGTATTCTTGGTGGCTGGCAGCATAAATCTGAATGTGGAGAAGGTGTTCATTTATAATAATTTTTATTTAAAAGTTGTAATTAATTCCTAACTTATTTTTACAAGTCAAGTGTAATATTCACGAAAATTGTTTTAATAAAATTATAATTTATAATAATCTCTTCAGGTACCTTCTCCATCAATCTTGTACCTACTGTTCTAAAAGTCCATAAGACCAACTTTGTGTTAGCAAACAACACTTTGGATATCTACCATTAAAAGAAAACGAATCATTTTTACAAATACAAAAAGTGGAATATTGCAATAGGTTTTCTAATTCTATGTATTAATTTTTGAAAAACGCATCTGGGTCTGGCGCAATGGTCGTGAAATCTCCATGACCAATTTGTGGGAGTAAAGTTCAAAAAACGGTACCAGGACTGGGAAAATACCAGCAAGTTTTTAAAATTGAATATTTGAACTTCAATCACCTATAAAAATATATTAAATATTGTATTTAAAGAAAAACCGACTGCGCCAGTCCTTTTCATCAAAATAGAATTTGTTAAAAAAGTAATTGTTTTCAAACATTTAATTTTTGTTTCTGTTTTAAAACAATATTTGGGGAAAGACCGCAACTTGCTAACCATACCCTGCAGAAAGGTTATGGACTAAAGGGAGAGTATTATAAAATAGTTCCTTTTATTTTATAAACAAAAGTTACAAAATATAAATTGACAGGTAAATAATAAAAATTTTTTTTTAATAATTTTCAAATTTTTTTATGTTGTTGTACAGCCGGTTTCACAGTTCGTAGTTTTCGTAATAATATCTAAAACAGGAAATTATAATTAATAATTTAATTTTATCTATTAATGATTCAGAGTTGTTTTCATTTTAACGCGATAAACTACACACGGTTCGATCCCTGGCGAAGTAAAAACTTTATTTTGGATGTCTCTCGTGGAAAGACTATGGTAAACCACAGCGATGTAATATAAG
Source organism: Rhagonycha lutea (assembly GCA_958510855.1). Taxonomy (NCBI): domain Eukaryota; kingdom Metazoa; phylum Arthropoda; class Insecta; order Coleoptera; family Cantharidae; genus Rhagonycha; species Rhagonycha lutea. The sequence continues at coordinate 9,787,710 of OY294040.1, read as the reverse complement.
ATCTATGGATGTAACCTTTCTCCAAATAATGTATATTGCACTTTCCGTGGTTTAGAGCTCACGTTAAACTGTTAGTTACATTATTTTTGCGAGCTAGAAATTTAAAAAGAATTTTTTTTAAATAACTTACTAAATTATCACGATCTATTTGGGTTTGTTTCTTTTTTCTGTTTATAGCAGAACTAGCTAACTTTGTGTTGATTGCTGGTGAAGGTGAATATTGACTTGGTCTGTTACAATTCGAGACAAGTTTTTTCATTAACACCGAATTTCCATGTTCGATCTCTCTAATTTTGTGATCACTAAATGTTTTGTTCTGTCTTTTCATCGCCGTTTTTTCTAATGCTTCAGAGAGTAATTTCACATCGGCATCACTATCGTCCTCAGATTCAAATTCTTGTGAATATTCTTCTTGTTTGGAATGGTCATTTGAATCTTCCTCGCTGCTATCATAACTGCTATCGCTTGATTCATCTTCCGATGATGATTTTGACGATGTGCTATGCGATTTAGTATCAATGTTACTTGTTAATTTTTCAGTCGTTTGCTTTAGTGTGGCAGTACCTTTTGCTTTAACATTAGATAAATTAACATTCTTTTCCATGTTAGTACATTTCGACATAACTCTGAACACTTCTTTACGCAATTCTTAAAAATTACTTGACTGATGTAAGATTGAGTTATTTATATTATGTAACCATAGTAACTTACGTTGCTCCATTTATTTTTATTGTGAGAATTTATTTTTAACTTAATTTCTTGATTATTAAACAAGTAGCTTTTCAGTTTATTATTTATTAGCCCCCAAATTAAAGCCACCCTCAATAAACTACAAATAGGGTAGATAAATAGAATATATAATTAAAAATCAATACAATGTTATTTACCTACGTAGTCCAGTAAAAATTATATTCCAATAATTATGTAAATCTAGTTGAGCTTGCTAAAATATTGGCAAATTTTGTTTAAAATTTGTTCATTTTAGGGAGGGAATGGTGGGGGTTTGAGCTCCCTAATCCCGGTCCGGCATGCATATTTATTTAGAAATGGGCCGTGGTAGCAGCCAATAACAATTGCGTAAATAACGTAATTTTTTTCCCGTTGAAGATCACAGTACTCTGTTCACAAAAATTGGAAAAACAAATACGGCCCACCGGAAAATTTCCTGTTGTCCTAGTGGGCCCATCTGACCCTGCCGATATACCGGCCAAAGCACTGGTTTACAAACTAGAAAAAATATAGGCTTATTTTTATACCTACCAAACTAGCAAATATTTCAGTCAAATAATTAATAATTGTGTCTACTACGAAGATCTTCTTCGGAATAGGTACATATCAATTATCTCCTAAGAGTTACAATTATTGTGACTTTCTCATATTATCTCGAGATCAATAGTGAAATGTAAAATATATCATTTTCAACTTACGATTATATAGAAAATCCTGTAAATCTGTGTTATGGCTTCCAAATGGAATATTTTGAAACAAAGAAAGCCAAAAGCTCTTAATTAAATTCCAGAATTAATTTGAAATTAATCTTATCAATTTAAAGTTTTTCTTTTGCCGTTACGATAATGTAGTTATTTCTGCATGGACATCGAAAAGAAGGTAATGTAGTCAAGGAAACGACGCGACGAAGAGATCAAAAAATAATAATATGTCTTGACTTTTGAAATTATGGATGCGTATGAATGGATTAACGAGATTTTTATTGTCTATTTAAAAAATTGGTTTTTATTAAACAAATACAATTTTTGAAAAGATGTTGAATCTATCAAAAGGGAAAATTATACAATATGCCCATGATCATCATGTCATATTTGCACTTAACATAAGAAATTGTTTAATTAGTGGTCGTCCATACCTGAGGTGGTTCTCAACCTACTCGTCATCACCGATTCCGTCCGGATTCACAATATATGTAAGGCTTGATTAGAAATGAAAGTGACGCAAGTGGGAGCGCACAATGGCCAAGTGTTTGGAAAATAAACGGACAACTCTCCTAATTCTGGGGGGGGGGCGAGAAAAAATGTCAGACGTCTTTTATGGATAGAACTTGAGATTATTTCTCGAACCTGTATTCGTTTGCAGCACTAAACAAGAATTACCGATTATTGCAGTTTGAATCAATAATCATGAATGCCTAATATTACATACGTTTATAAACGAAACCAAAACTTAAGAAATTAATTTTGCACTGCATTCAGATCCTCATCGTCCCCTTTTTTGAACTGTTTAAAATTTTGCAATACGAAAAACCACGTAAGTCGAGTATTCGGGGGTGGTTTTTCAACTTTTTAGAGATAAAGTTGCCGCTCCGGAGGGGAAATACGACTACTCAAGAGGATAAATTTCAAAAATTTATAATCTAATTCAATTTTTCTGTAAAAACTTTTATTTATTTCTGTCCCTGCATGAATTAATTCATTGATTTTAATTAACTTCATATTTTTGTCAACAAATAAATCAAAATAATCAATATTTTTCTTACAAAAAATACGACCATTATTTTTTTTAGCGCATAAGCTTATGAGAATGGACAACAGAGGCGCATCAGTAGTTCGGAGGTTGACAATCTATTTTGCGTTTATTTCCTGTCATTCTTTTTACATAAAAGTGAAATTTCGTTTTTAGAACTCGACTTATTTTGAAAATGGCATCTGCAATGGATATTGATGACGAGGAAGTGGAAGCTCCAACCTCTAGCAGTTCAAAGGGAGAAAAAAAGAGATTTGAAGTTAAAAAGGTAAAAATCATTCTTGTGAACGTAACCTACAAATTCAAGTTTTATTGTGTTTTTTAGTGGAACGCGGTTGCGTTATGGGCTTGGGGTAAGTTGTTGGAAAATTACTTTATTGAAAGAAATGAATTAATAATAAATAATTTTGTTTAAATCAAGATATCGTCGTGGATAACTGCGCTATTTGTCGCAACCACATAATGGATCTTTGCATCGAATGTCAAGCAAATCAAGCATCGGCAACTAGCGAAGAATGTACTGTAGCATGGGGTGTATGCAATGTAAGTCTGTTTGAGATCGATCCATTTATAGTTTTTTCAACATTAATATTTTTTCAGCATGCTTTTCACTTCCATTGCATTTCTCGATGGTTGAAAACACGTCAAGTGTGCCCGCTGGATAACAGGGAATGGGAATTTCAAAAATATGGCCATTGATAATAAGGCTTATATAAATTTCAATATTATAGTTTTGTCTCTTTTAAATTTGTAATCATCGTTAACGTGATGTTTTCTTTGCTAAATTATTTTAATAATTATTTAATAAAATAAAACAACTTAGTTGCCACATATAATTGTTTTAATGATTTAAAACGGGTCAAAAGTTTTTAAAACACATCTTAACATTCAGACCATCTACAACACTTGAACAATAATTTACCTATTTTTAAATATAGATTTTTGTTGAACAGTGGTTTGAAGAGATAGGTATATGAGTATTATAGTTTGAGGAAAACAGCCTGAGAATGGTTAGAGGATCCATAAATTTAAACATTTTACTGATCTTGTGGTGGGTTCCATGGATTTGGATACTGCCGTGTCCACATACTGGTCATACCGAACAGATCATACTGCTGATTGTGCTGCTGTTGCAAACGCTACAAATTATTTAAGATTAATGACGGTTTTTTAAAACAGGTAAAAACATTACATCTTCAATCTCACGATTGCTTTGAAATCCGGGCGGAGTTCTTGTAGGTGTTCTGGGTGATTGAGAGGGAGGTTGCCAAACAGTAGATGATCCCCATAAATAACGACTTTCTTGATTTATTTGAGAAGATGCAGCGTAATTATCTGTTAAAGGATTTTGTGTATTCCAAACTCCTGTACCATTTAAGTTCATATTTTGTTGTCCCCAAGAATCTAAATTTTTAAATAAGATAAAATATTACATAATCGGGAACCACTAATAATTTATTCATTATTAATATACTGTTGTGATATTTTGGTCATTTAAGAGTGAAAGCAGACAAATAAGGGAGTAATTTAATTTTATTTGATTTTTGATTCAGTAATCAGTTGATTTGGCTGATATGAGAATAGAATTTGCATCAAATTTACAAAACCATCACATGTAACGAATTCTACACACAAAACAAACAAAATTGAATTTATTTGTGTAATACAAAATGTATGTCACACCCTGTACATTGTTTTGATAATGGATTTGTAACGTTAGAGTTCTACGAAGCAAAGTGAAAATAATAGTTTAGTGTACAAGCAATTAACAGCGTTATATCACCTGAATAAAAGTGCCATTTTAGCTAACAAGAAACAAAAAGACTCCCACCTAAAACATCCAATTTCAAAAACTTTGAACGTTAAAAATCGGCGAGCAGAAACACGCCAGTTCTTGTGGAGACCTCAAACTGAGAACTCACGGGCAGTTCTCCTGTGAAGACCAAAGCAGAAACTCGTGTTTGAGTTGCTTGGTGAATCTCAGACTGGGAACTCAAGTAAAGTTCTTTTTGATCCGGGAATTAAAAAGCGAAATTTGTAAATTCGCAGTAGCGGATAATTTGCGAGAATCGCATTTCTGCGTAATTAATTAGTTGTGTTCCATAATTAGTGGAAAATTGTGTGTTGCGAAGATAAAGAGTTGAAAGTTGACTTCACATTTGGTGACGTATTTGGATTTGGAATACTGGCTGCTGTGTGAGGCATTTTATGGATTTGAGCAAGTTGGAATAGGTGGCGACTACTGGATGACTCGACTTACAGTGGCACAAAGTAGCAAGTGAAAAATTACCAAATTATAAGGTAGAGAATTATTTTTTAAATTTTAGTAAATTCAAATTGGAGCGGCGATTTGTGTCGTTGATGAATTTCCTAAAAAACTTTATTTTATTGATTGTTATTTCCACACGATACACGAATAACCAGACATCCTAGTTTAGCTTCTGAATTTGACAAATTAAATATCGCTTGGATCTCTGAATTATTGCACCCTACACATTTGGTTAAGACAAGTTTATTGTCCATTACAATTTGATGCAAATTTGTTTATGATTAATTTCCTTTCATTCAATAAATTATGTCTCTTGCAAATTACGCTTTTATTTCGTCTATGAACTCATCGACTCTGTAAAAGAGAAAAACTCTACTCCGATATAAAGCTGGCTTAGTGTTTTTTTTGGGGTGATTATTCGTTAAGGGCGAATATCATTACAATACATAGAAATGAATATATTGGACAAAGTTATGTTTCTTTTTGTGGAATGGAATAATATGCTTCTTTGGTCCATTTTTCAACATGATGACAAACCGAAGCACACGGCAAGCTTGTGAAAAATTGATTTATTCTCAAAAAATTCACGAGTTTTAAAGTCGCCCCTTCAACCCAATTGAATATATTTGGGAAATAACAGAGTGTAGCTCTATCTTGTAATTGAGGCACAAATAACAAAAATGGTAACAAATTAAAAAGGGCCCTTCATTATAAGTCGTCGTCAACAGTTTACGCAACAATAGAAAAACAAAAAATGAAAATTTTTACCAAGATTTTCGAAAGGAGTTGTTTGATATTATGTATAATATTCTGTAATTTTGAACATATTTAAAAATTGAGGTTAAAAAATTGTTGGTAAAAAGATTTTCATCCACAGAAGTTATCATTTTACATTTTTGTGTTTTACAGTTTTTTTATTCTTGCGGCTGTTGATACAGGGTCTCTTTGGAAGGACCGGGCTTGATCGTTACCGATTTGGTTTATTTTTACTGTACACTTAGGTCATGGTTAGAACTTTTTTTTACTTTTAGAAGTTTTTATAAATATTCATTCTAATTGGTTATATAAAGTTAAAAGTACATAATCCGAATCAGAGCGAAAAAATATTCTCCGAAATGACTGAAAATAGGGTCTTATAATTAGGAGCTACTAAAGTTCTAAGTTCAGTGAAAAGAAACTCAATCGGTGATAAACAATCCTGGCGCTCCACTTGTTAAAGCACAAATGAAAAAAAAATTTACGGGAGATGATAGGGATCTAATATTATATCTTAACAAACAACTTACCTGTGTTAGATGGATTAACAGGTGTGCTGTTAAATGCCAGATTTGTTTGCAGTGGGTTAATTCTTTGTGGTGAATTACGTCCCCAATTGCTTAAGAAACTATTTGAACTTTCAGGTAAAATGTTGTGAGAATCGCTGAAGAAGCTGTTGGACATCGCGTTGGCTTGCTGTTCAAGAATACTACGGGTGTAAGTTTCTGCATGGTAATCAACCTTTCTGGTGGAACCTATCGGACCTAAATCTATAGGAGTTTGCTTATACGGTTCTACTAACATAAATGGCTTGCTGGTTTGGACATGAGCTGGATTTGCAGTCGACCTTGATTGAACAACATTTGGGGGTGGATTTTCGCTCCTGGCAACAACATCACTAAACGTTAGTTTATTTTCATTGTTCCAAACGCTGTTATATGAAACTGGACTAGCACGATTTAACCCATTACCGCTGTTACTAGCGTGATTATCTGAAGATAATTTTCTTTCAACCGAAGATTTTTTCATCAAAAGTTGCTTTTCTTTGAACTCTTTTGTGTTGTTGTTTTTATTAGTTTTTGGTTTATGCTCGTTAATTGGTTTGGGTTCAATTTTATTTTCGTGGAGCTCTTTATCCTTTTTCGGTCCAAACTTCTTAGTTTTCTTTACTTCAGGTTTAGGATTAGGAGTTTCATTTGTTTGAAATTTGGAAGAGATGAAGCTTGCCAATTTGAGTGCCGGAGGTTTTTTGAGATGTTTGACTTCTTTTTCGTTTTCTTCAATGCTGTTGTTTTCACTTGTTGTATGTGAAACAGTTTCGTCTTCAACTAAAAGAGCTTCAGTTTTATTGTTTAATTTTTTCAGCGATGCTTTTTTAGATTCTTTATTTGATTCGTTTGTTTCTCTTTTTTTGTTGTTTTGAGGAACGTCCTGATCATTGTTGTTGTTGCTGCTGCTTGTGTTGTGTGTTTTTGTTTTGTGTTTTAATTCAATCTTTTTAGGAATTTCTTCGGGGATTTCGGATTTTTTAAGTACTTTATTCTTCCTGGTCCTGCCAACAGCTGGAATGACAGCAGTATATTTCTCTCCTTCTTGTTTGGCCACTTTGACAGTATTAAGGTCTATCGATTGGGTAAGCCCATTTTCTTTAACGCTTTCTTCCACATTTTTATCTGTAGATAAAATTGGTGGAGTGGGAGGTTCTTCAACTTTGGAACGAATTTCTTCTCTTGTTTGATTCCCGATAGAACGTAAATCAAATGTTGCTTGTACGTTAGTATGTTCCTTAGTCCCGTACATTTTAACTTCTTGCACAATTTGTTCTGCTTCCAATATTATCATTACGATGGTTACTATGAGAATTACAAGTATCAAACAGATGACAGTGTAATACAAATAAGGTTCAAAATAAGGACGTATTATAGCAGTCGAACATGTGGTTAAATATGTAGTTGGAATTGTGGTAAATAAAGTATAATTGACGGGATAATTTAAGCTCGTTTCTAAACTTAGCATTCGTACCACTTTGGATGATGTAAAATCAGGAGTAAATGCGATATCAATTTTCTTCGTGCTGTTTGGTAAAAGTAAAAAGGATTCGCAGTTTAATATTTTAAATCCAAACCCTTCACAAACGTGATCGTTAATAAAGAACTGATGAACCAAAATTGTTACGTCACCCATGTTACGGGCCGTAAATGTGCGTTTCACTGTTAAACTTGAAGAAGTATATTTTTTGTGCTCACAATCTTTTAAATGTTTATCGGTTAATTCAAATAGTAAAGGTTGTGGGGCGCCAGGTTTACGATTACCAAATTTAAAGCTTGGTATTGCCCCTTGGCCGTTTAGTTGAAGAACTTCCATAACCGTCAAATTATTTCTTATATACAAAAACGCAGAATTTAAAATAGCATTTTGAGATTTAAATCCCAAGGTGAACGTGAAATTTTCACCTGGTTTTAATATTACGGATAAACTTGACTCGTGTATTCTTAAATGAAGTCGATTTTTAAAGACTTCATTATGAGCTTCAAGATTTTCTCGAAAGAAAAATACACCTTCCTTACTGAGAAACTCATAATTTGAGTATCCAGGAATAAAGTTAGGAGGCAAACCTTCGTTCAGGTTTTCATAACCTGCATAATTGTGATGTAAGACCAACTGAACGATTAAATTGAAACTGGAAGGATTGCGAACTGTTATGTTACGATAAGATATGTTGCCGACTTGAGTTAAAGGAAATTTTATAATCGTTCCATTAGATGAATGATCGTTAACCACCAAAGATGGCCAACTCATTTTGACACGCGTTTTAAATATTCGTAATTTAACTTTTGATGTGTCTAATCTTATGGTTAAATTTTGCCACCTTTTCAAACCATTTGCTGTTTCGTTTAAGTAACGATTGTAAAATACATTTACCAAACTTAAATCAAGCTCTGGTGTTGTACTGGGTAAAGTTAAAGTGTTCAGCCAGCGTTCTGTAACAAAAATTCAATTAGTATAAATGTTAAATAAAAACTTTTAAAAAATGCGGACAAATTGAATTTTTGCACTAAAACAAAACTTAAGATGCCTCTCTTGCAGCTTGAAATGCAAAGTGTGCTGTTAATAATGAATATTTTTAAATGATTCAAAAAGAATTAATAAGGTAAAACATAAAACTATTTTGTTAAAGGCTTAAAATTTTGAAATTAAAATTAATTTCGAAGAAATAATGTCGTTTTTCAGCGCTAGAAGTTCGTCAACAATATGTCTGGATGTGTGTGCATCCTTTTCAGCTGCGATTACGAACGAACGCGTGTACCAATTAACTTAAATTTTCGTAAACTAGTTTGTTTTTTCCTCCGGTAAAACCTCACGTTTTACTTTTGTGCATTTTTTCGGCTACGATTACGAACAAACGTAAACCAATTGACTAGAAAATTCGCCCATGAGCTTGAAGAAACGGTAATTAAATGATTTTTGTTAAAATCTCTCCGCTGGAACATCTTTTTTATTATTACAGACGCGCACGAATGGATTAACGAGATACCCATTTTATAAAAATATTAAATTCCTTTATAAAAAATGACAAATTATTGTACAGTCATTCGAAATACATATGGATAAAATGTATTAACGTAATTGCTCATCCAAAAGTGATTGAAAATCGTTTATCTTTTCGACTTGGGCTTACTTCCGAAGTAAGAAGCTAACCCGTTCGACTTAAGGCGGTCGTTGATAAGCTCTATCGTACTGTATAATATAGGGTGATCAGATTTTGGCAAAAAAAGAAATACGAAACAATAAACAGGCGTCGCGTCGGAAGGCCAAGATCTAGAAGAGGGCAAAAATACCGAAAAACTATGCCTAAGGTGAAAAATTTAGATTTTCAAGGATTTTAGATTTAGATTTTAAGTTAGAAATGTTGTACTCGTACTACTGTAATATGCTTCTGCACTACTTCTTGTGTCTTCAGGGGGCTATAAATCTTGTGCGTTATTTGCACTGTCCATATAAATAATCAATCCTTTAATAAATTCATTAAAGCTTGATTCATAACTTTATGGTAAATTGCTGTTAGAAGCAATAGGTACATTATTTTTTTTTAATTGTATATTTTATTTCCAATAAAGAGCTTTTGATGGATTAATTTTCAATATTTATTTGAATTGGTTGAATCTGTGTCCGTTGTAGAATGTAGATTAGATTAAGTGTAGGTAACAAATTAATGTCAACATTAATTTAAAAAAAAAAGAAATTTAACAAAATTCAAGAGAAAACTTAAAATTCAAGGATATTCAAGGAGTTAAAAACTGAAATAAATTAAGCATATATCAAGTACTTAGCAAGGCTGCATGAACCCTGACATGTTGCTGACATTGCAACAATTCCATGTTATAAAAGCATGTAAACAGTAATATTGATTTATATATTTATACAGTGCAAAAAGTCAATTTTGTTCCATATAAAATACACGTCATGTTTTCCTCAAACATCAAAAATTATTAAAATTAGTTAAGTCGTTAAAAAATTATTTATTAAAGTAGGAAATTTTTTTTAAGTTTAAATAATTAAATTATATAACAAACAAAAGTTATTACTTTTATATTACAAAAACATGCAGTTTTACTTTGTTGTTAACAAAATATCAAAAGATATTTTATTATACTTTCTGATTGTTTTTCGTTTTCATTTTTATTTAATAATTAAAGTAAATGATCCAAATTTTATTTGAAACCACAAAGCTATTAATATTGGCATTTAAGTTAGCCAATTTTCAAAAGTAAACTATTTCAAATGTTCTAAATTTTCATATTTTAACGTTTACTCTACTGAAGAAATTCAAGAATTTTTAAAATAAATTGAATAGTAATTACAAAAATGTTACAAAAATTCTTACCTCTATCATCTGAATTTAAACTGGAATAGCATTCATTTTTGCACACAACACTGGGGTCTAAATAAAGGTGTCCCACAATTTTAGTAGATTTAGCCATAATATGGCTTAATTGTTTGGTACTCAAACGAGGATCAGGGGGTACACCGACAACATTTTCAATCACCATTGGTTCATTAAATGTAGAATGAATTTTTAAAGGATGAGAACAAATTTTACCCTGCAAATGAACTATAATTAATAAAAGAACTAAAATACAAAAATTAAACACTAACGGGAAAACATTGATCAAAGACAAGTCTGTCTGGCCCAATTTCAAGTTTTCCCTGTGCTACTCTATAATGTACGGGCACCGAAAACCGTTCAAATTGAGTTTCGATAGTTACATCTCCCCAAACTTGGCCTTCAGATCGAGGAGCCAGCACACTCAAACGAATAATTGCAAACTCATTCATGCTCAAGCTCCCCTAAAACAAAATTCATTTCAATTAGGAAATTTTAAACTACAACAAGTACTTACACATTTTGTCATATTTCTATACAAATCAAGTGAAAGTGCAAGAGTATAATTTCCTTTGCTGCACCCTATCACTCGCGCCCTACTGGAAGGTAAAGATGCTGTAACCTTGTGGAGATTTACAATAACTGGATTTTTATTTAAAATAAGAAAATGGACGTCCTTCACTGTGTCTAAACTTAGCAGTCCAAGATCCAAAGAATTGTCCTTACTCTTGTAAGGGAATTTCTAAAATTTGTTACCCAATAAGAGAAATGACAAAATATTAATTGAAAGTTTACTTACCACTTTAAGTTTACCGTTGTAACTTAAAAGTGGTAATTTTAAGGTGGATACATTTGTGTATAATGTGATGAACGAGTTCAGTTTAACATTGGATGCTACCGACGGACTCTTTAAACTAAGACTAAAAATAGTAGATTCTTCTTCGGGTTTTAAAAGCGAAGGTTTAAAATTACGTATCTAAAACAACTTTTAAATTTAAAGTAGCTCACATTGGAATCTACATTGTACTTACATTAAAATAACTTTGTGCTTCTGAAGCTAAAGATGCATTAGTAATTGCAAGAGGAAATAAAAATTTATTTCTTATATTCACATTTCTGGATACAAATTGTTTAGGAGACTCGTTTATAAAATAACTGGTCATGGTTGAATTAAATAAAAGACCACCTATTAAAGCTGTTATGTAAAATGGTATTTCTGTCTGGGTCTTTTTATTTTTATATTTTATTACTATCTTTCCTGACGATTCCTTATTATCAAATGCAACTTTCCCTAGGAAATATAAATAAAAATTAAAATTAAGTCAAGATTTAAAAATGAAAAACGTACAATTTAATTTTAAAGATGCAATCTTTATAGGTGTAGGTTTATCTTTAGGATTTCCATCAGATGACAGTTTAACATTTTCATAATCTATTTTAAGAGATTTGGATGTGGTGGAAATATTTTGAATTTTAACAGATCTCTTTAAATAATTAAACACAAACAAGTCCATATTTCTTATAGAATCCAAGGTTCCACCAATACCAAAATCAATGAAACCTTGTGGAACATACACACCGGCAGTGGATGTAACTTCAACTTCTAAGGGTACCACCAAAATATCTTCAGTGTTATTTAATTTTATCCTACAAGTTTTAACAATATCGTTACCCGGTTATGTTTTAGTGAGCGGTGGAGTACACAAATTTATATTACACAAAATACTTAATTGCTTACCTCACATAAGCTGTATGATTTTGCTCACTCTGTGCAGAAAACCGAACTCTTATGATTGCTTTGGTTTGAAGTGGTGGTATTTCCCACATATTTTTAGGTCCTTCCAATTCTCCACTGGGTAACTCCAAGTGAAAATCTCCTCCACTGCTGTAAATCTCAACTATCTACAAGAATTTGAATGTATTATCATTCCTAAGTAGCACAAAAAGTTACCTGGATGGGTTCTGCATAAGGATTATACATACGAATAAGTGGAGAAAAAGTAGAATTTAAGGGAAGTTTAACTCCCACAATGGGCCTTAATCTATATGGACTAGAAATACTCGCACCTTTTACCTGTATCACAATAATAAAAAATTAAAAATTTTCACTTGGAATAAAAAATTAAAAGACTTACCTGATACTTAAAGTGCCCTTCAGTAGTATGAATAAATAAATTACTTTCTATAACTCCTTCTTCCCGTCCCAAAAAAATTACGTTAAAAGAAGTGTTCCCTAATGGAGGAATTTTCTAAAATTAACAATTGATTAAACACTCATTAAAACTTTAAAAGGATATATTCACTTTGTCTTCAAAAAACGAACTATGAAAGTGGACAGTACTACCAGAAATAGAAGTCATATCAATGCTTTTATTAGAATCGACATTAAAAAGTGTAACCTTTTCTAGATGCGGAACACCTAAGGGTCTAAAACGAAACACGTTAAAAAGGCTAACTTTAAAATCGACTAATTTACCTTTGTCGAAAGTCCAAAAATTCAGGTTCAAACCTCAACATATTGACATTAATGTTATTAACGGAGGAACTTCTGCAAAGTTACAAAGTCAACCTACAAACAATTTAATGTTTTTAATGCACTTACCTAACAGACGACGATAGTTCCTAAAAAAACAAAAAAAAACATGTAAAATTGTAAATAATTTGATAGTGTGTGGATGAATGTTACCTCATGAAAGGAAGAAATTTCGTCAACCAAGTATTTCTCGTGATTATTGGAAACCAATCCTAAAAATGTAATAATTGAAATCGAAATGTCTACAGGTTTAAAAATACGAACCATGATTAGTGTCATGTATGGTGAGATGAGTTTTAACAAATACATCAAAAAGGGTTAAGACGACAAGGAAACCCAACACTGAATGTTTAAACATTTTTTACATTTGTATCTTAAATTACTTAATCTATAATCGAAATTTGAAAACAACATCGAATTACATTATTACACTTGTCAATCGAACTACAGATTTGCGTACATCTGTCAAGAACATTGATGACAGAAGAATCGAATGACAGCTGGAATGATAACAAATTTTCATATAACAGCGTTGCCACTTCTTGTTACAGGTGTATGTACCGGCAAAAACAAATAATTATTTGAAAATTATCAAATTATCCGTAATTGCAGTGAAATAGTAATTTATTAATACATAATACAGAATAAGAGAAAACAACTTGCTAGTCAACGAATTTCTATGTTTTATAAAAAACAACGATTTTATTGTTGTAGGGAAAATATGGCTTTTGATGGCACTTCAAAAAATGTATTTCAATTCAGAATAAAACGGTCGGTAAGCAATTCTATAACTTTTTGGTTTTTTGCATAACATAAAATATAGAAATAAATATTTAAAATATTTTGACTTGTGACTTGTTTCGGTGCAAAGATTTCGGGCAAGGCCGTTCCGGTTCGAGATGGCTCGGCGTGGGGGACAGTTCGGTGCAAGTTTTTATATTTCTTCTTCTTCTTTAGGTGCCTATCCGAATTTGGATGTTAGCAAGATAACTTTACTAGGGGAATGTTAATGGGGTGGTTTCCCGTTGCCTTCCCCATAGTCCACAGATCGATTTTGGACTTTTTAGATCACAGCACATATCCGACGCAATTTTTATATTTGGTAAATAAAAAATTTAAAAATGAAAAAGAAATTTATTTTTTACATAGAAACTATTTTATTTTTATATAATACTTAGCATTAACTTAGCGCAGAAGGGAGGGGGGCCCCAACTGTATACGTACTTTGTCCCAAGAAAGCAGCATTCGCAAATGATAAGCAATTGTTCATCATGAATGCTGCCACGATGTCCGAATTCGGGCGTACCGACCAAGAGAAGTATTAACTGGTATTTGTATGTTATCAAATGATCATCATATTAATTATGTATAGTTCAATACTCGAAAATAATGAATACTAGGTACTACCTACTATAATAATATTATAATATAGAATAATTTATTTTCTCTTATTTAAAATTCATTAATTTAGCACCTTTTTCAAGGATCCCGGTTTATAGCTTAGGTTATATGTTATTTATTTAGTAATAGAAACTATTTCATTTTTAAAATGAATATCAACCTTATAAAATTAATAATTATTTAACTTGTACCTAGAATGCTAAAATACCGAATCGTTTCGCGCCGAAACAACTTTGCCGATAAACATATTTGCGCCGAAACGTCGTAAACCCCTCAGATAATCCCTACTTTGCTCCCTCTTTATGTTGGGAGATGTTGCTCGGAGCACACCTGTGGTCCTTGTCGAAAAGTGGCACCTTGCTTTCTAATAAGCATAGGAGCAACTAGGGGGGTTCTCTCCCCCCCCCCCCCAATAATTATTAGTTTTTAATGGCGATATTATGAAGAACCGATTAACTTATTAGTAAACACTGGAATATCTACAAAAATTAATTTTTGAGTTCTTACGATCCCACTGACGAAGTTGATTTCTATAACTGCCCCCTTATTTTTCTGTGCTTCTGATTTTTTAATTAATTGTATGGTAATTTTCCCGAAGATGCTATATTTGCAAAAATTGTTTTTGTTGCATATTTTATGATACTTTAGTGGGGTAAGAACTTGAATTGATTAACAAACGATGAGGTTAGCGTCGAGTTTGAATAAAATGATCTCATTTTTTATACAATTTGCATTACAGATTTCCATTAAAAATATGTAGGTACATAGAATTGGATTAGGCCAGGCTTTTGAGAAGCTTAATATTTCCTGAATAATATTTCTATACCAAATAATGTTTAAAAATGATTACTCTTTTGCCAAAAAAAAGCACACCATTATGCCAGAAAAGCTCACGTTTCTCTAAAAATGTTATTTCAATCCTAATTTTTTCGAATCAATACTTACATAATTGTAACCTTTCTTTTATTTTACCCGTTTCTGGAGGGATGCGGCCAGTGACGTAGCAAGTCAAGACCGGGCCCTGGTGCAAGATCCACAGCGGGCCCCCTTCATTATTTTATTATAAAAAAAAATTTAAATAACAATGTTATTGCACAAAAAACATGTAGGTAAGTGACAAAAAGTGGTGCGAGATCTCAATTCCCCCCCCCCCGGGACTAATGAAAATTTAGTACTTATGAAGCTTCCGGCGCAATTCAATTTTGAGGCTCCCCTTTAAATAATTCAACCACCGGCACATGGGGGTGGGGAAAGCAGCGTCTTGTAGCGCCGCAGGCGATTTTTTTGGAAAATACTACCTATTTTTCACCAAATGTTGCTATTTAACTAGAAAATCCTCATGAAATTTTGATGTTGCAACTGCGTCATTCGTTGCCTCGTAAATATAGCTATAATATTTACTGAATGAATAATTACAATATTCAATTTTTTCAAATATTTCTTTATTTTGGCGTTCCTTCGGGGCACCCCCCCCCCCGGTGCAGAGGCACCGCCCTGTGTTCAATGTGCAAACTTTCATAGATAATTTTTACAAAAATGTCTGTAAATAATAGAAATCAATTTTTTTGTCCGTGTACCGGGCCCCGGCACCACCTGTTGCTACGTCACTGGATGCGGCTCTACCTCGTCCCCCATCATTTTAGCTTCAATTTAAAATAAAAAACTATAATATGTTTAGGGTCACTGGGTGAGATCGAAATGTTCCAATGTGGTCATCACATGACTTGACATTCTAACTTCCATAAAATAATTAAAACAATTGTTTGTTTTTGACCGTCCATATGCAGCATGCACAGTGTAACCATAAAGGAAAACAAGGGCCACTTTTCAATAAGATGAAAGAGGGAAAAAATTAAGTAAAAATTATATAAGAAATATTTTATTTTTTAAATGTGTACATGTTTACAACAATTTGTAAAACAACACAAGCAAAATATTACAAAACACGATTTGAGCTAGTAACGAACTTTTCTTTAATTATGGAATAATTTAATAATGGTGGCAACAAGCTGCTGAAAACGAGCAAGTGTTTCAATGCTAATAAAAGGATGATCCACACGCACTTTTGGATATTCTGATATAAAATTTTGTGTTTTTAAAACAATGTCATTTGATGGCCGCACACACTTGCTCAGTAATCCTTCATTTTATTAATTAATTTATTATTGCTGTTTGCAGTTTTGATCAACAGGTTGTATGGAGCTGTTGCTTTCTTTATGATCAGAATCCTCCTCCTCCTCTTCTTCGTCATCTTCCTCCTCTTCGTAATCTTCTTCATCTTCGATACCTTCACCCGTGAAGTATAAAACGGCACGAGGTACAATACGCTCCCGAATGTAATGGCCTATTTCAAAGTCAGAAGTCAATAAATTACGAGTTTCCTCATCAACTTCTGCGCCGTTGGATTCATCTGGAACTAACCAAATAACAATTTTTAAATTATAAATGAAAATAGAAGACAAAAGTACAAAAAAAAGTTAAAATTAATTGTCCGCAACTTTCTATAGTAGGTGCATTAAGGTACCTGCAACTACCTCAAACAGTCCGGTTGATTTAGCAAGTTTCTAGGAAAGCATTTGTCAAATGAAAACAAAATACCAGCTGACACTTGCAACAAAAATCAAATTACGTGTAAAGACAAAAATTACTTACTAGCAGCGGGAGAAAAGAAGTTGAAAAATGAATCATTTTGAACCATTTTAGTGACAGTACGAACTAAACCTCTGCTCTTATGCTTTTGCTTCTTTTTAACAGTTTTAAGAGTAACGTTTTTGCCCTTATTCCAATTGATTGAACAGCCACGACATTTATAAATTTCTGGACCTTCAAAACCAAAGGGATCTTCTTCATCTGGTGTGCACTTCATATCATATTCTTTGGTCAAAATAGTATTGGTGAAGTATTCGTTTTGTTCAAAATGAAATTCCAAAACAAAGCCCTGAAAAAATTAAAATAGTTAATATTATTCTTATACAAATTGAACAAAAGTTTACCATGGGTTTTTCTATAAACTTGACTTGAATGTCTTTAAGGTGTTTCAAAATCGGTTCATCGTGGTCTTGAACCATTTCCGATAAAAGACCAACATTCTTAAAAATTGTTAACCAAAATTCAGGAATTCCTGCAACTTCGGGTTCTTCTTTTGCAGGCTCTTTTGTCTCTTTCGCCTCTTCAATTTTAACCTTCTCTTTCAAATCTTTACTAATTTCCTCTTCTTCATCGGAAGCCCACTGAGATTCATCATCATTTGGTTCGTACTCACCAGACACGATAGTGCTACGTTTTTGATAAAGTGGAGTATACAAATTGTGATATTTACATTCGATAGCATGCACTTCTTCAAAGAATTTTGCTTCTATGTTGGTGGCTGCAAACTGAAGTTTCTTGAGTGCCTTAATTCTCCGCTTAACAGCTGGTGGAAGATTTGTTAATACATCTGTGTTACGATGGCCTTGTAGCACTGCTAAAACGTCGGGATATTTGAAAACTCGATCGCCCAAGACGATTTGTTCTTCGTCGTCCGCGGACTCTAAATCCTCTGGGCAATCTCCAACGTGATCCGTCTCAGCAGCCATAACTCACTAAAAATCTAAATTTTGGTATCAATCTTCTATAAACAAACACAAATAGTCTGGGACGTAGAAGCAAACTTAAAAACCGGTTAAAAATGAGGCGCCATTCGCACGTGTATGTCTAACAAAGAGATTAAAATTTGACACTAAAATAACGAGTTTAAATGCAATTAAAACAAAATATAATAAACAACGTTTTCTTGGCCGCCCAAAAATTTTAATTTTCGAAAATATTTCAACGAGATATACTGACAAATTTCTTAAATAATTTTTAAATTAAAAAATTAAAAACGTGTACCTTTTACCGCTTGTCAGCCAACGAAAAGATGGAAGTTCGCAGCCGGTTAGGGATATTTTCGTAGGTTTCCGAAAGCGCCACCGAGATTACAAGGCGGCACTTTTAAATCACATTCGACGGGTGTTTTATTATTAAATCAATAAATTGCTTTTTACGAAAATAAATTGGTATAATTTACATTAATTTTATAACGCTTAAAGGCAATATAATTTTGTTTATCTTGGATACCATGTTCTTTGCAATAATTGATGATCCTGAGAACAAATCAGTTTGTTTAAATAAATTCAGCTTGTTAGTATAGATTACAGTAAAATTGTAGAATACTTTGGTTAAAAAGGTCAAATTAAAAAAAGGTAATTCCGACCCTGTCGTGTTAATTTAAGTGATTCATAACTTGCAGTAGAAAATAGCTAAAGATAATAAATAAATATGGTATATTGTTGTGAATTAGTTGTGAACAGAACTGTTGGTAAATTATGTTAAATTGTTTTTTAAAAATTCGTGTTAAAACGGCAACATTTTTATTAGTACTAACGAGCATAGTTTTCGTAACTGGCGTCTTTCTCATTGTAAATTAATGAAAAAGTTTCGCAAGGAACAATTATTTACAAATGGAATTGTTTTAGTATTTCATTCTCTTATCAGTTGATGATGATACTGTTGATGATGTATCCAAATTTCCCGTTCTTTTGTGGTGGACACCATTTATATTGGAATCCATAAAGATAATAGATTGCCAAAATACATTTAAATGTGTTTTAACCAAAGATAGAGCAAATTTTAAGAATGATCCAAATTTAGCGGTAAGCTTTGTTGCCATAGAAATTTACCAAGTGACGTCATAAATTGTGAGTTATCAGGGACGGAGTAATCTTAAGTATGAGGGGTCCTTCCAAAATATATTTATTGACAGTGGCGGCTGGTGAATTTTTTCATGGGGAGATTAAATTCTAATTTTATTATGAATAATTGTTGAAAAAATTTATTCATAAAAGTTATTTTTTATCTAAGAAGACATGCATTATAGCCCCCGTGCCTTATATTCCAAGGTGCGAAAGTTTCGTCCACCCCGATCAGTAATGACAATGACCTTCTGCTACCACGAGTGAACGCTGACATGTAGTATATCAATAGGTTTGTTCGTTTGTATGAACTAACTTGCTCGGTTCAAGTTGGTGCAATGTACTGTGTTCGTTTGGCTGCTCAGTTCATGACCAAACATGAATTTCTTGCTCGACCTCCATAGGAGGAGTAGGCAGTGCAAGTTAGAACACTATCTAACTTTTGTGGTGGGAGCAGGGGCGGATGGGGCCGTCGGGATACCGGGAAATTTCCCGGTGGGCCGTCGGTTGTGGGACCGTGGGCCGTCGCGTCGGTCAAAAAATTGTCACGGCTCGGCTGTCGACCGCGTTGACGGCCATTGGCCCTTTTCTAACTAAACATAATTAAATATAATATCAACTTTAGAATTTATCAATCATTATTTGTTTGTGTTTTCCCTTGGATATCCTAATAAATAGTTATATCGTAATTAGAGACAGGATAGTTAGGCAAAAACAGATCTTACTTAGGAGAAGTTATAACGTTAAAACCAATCAAAACGTTTATTAACGTTAATAAACTTTCTCTATTGGTGAGTTATATGTTAGGACTCCTCCTAAGTCAATTTTTTAATGTTACACTATCTTTAGCTATCTGCCAAACTTGCCAAAATTTGCCCGGCCATACAAACCGTTTACCCTACCTTCATTTTCGGTCTGGCTATATGGGCCTAATTTGTCATACCAATTTTTACATTCATTGCCCATTTCGCAAGTAGCTTGCGAGAGATCGTTTTAAGATAATAGATAAGAGTCATTCAAGTTGATGAATATAGAAAAAAACTTGTTGAATGACATCGACAATAACAGCAGCAAATTAATGAAAGATGCACTTTTATTTTAATTTTATTTATATTCACTATGGTTTGTTATTAATAAAAATATAATTTTTGTTACTGGTATTAAATTTTTTTTCGCAACGGGAGGGGGACTCCCCCCCCATTCAAAAAATTTTCACCTGCGGCGCAATTTTGAGCCGTGACAATTGCATTTTTGGGCCGCCGACTTAAATTTCCCGGTAACTTTTTGATAGCCCATCCTCCCCTGGGTAGGAGTATTTTGTCTCGAAAGATAACCCAGTTCAAGTTAGTTCATACAAACGAACAAACCTAATAACTCCTGCTAAATTAAACATGGAAAATTCATGTTTATATTATAATAAATAAATAACATAAAATAACGCGGATCAATAAGCAATAAACGTGGATTTTTGAAACGGTTCTGTATATTTACGTGATAGTTTCTTTTACTAAATAAATAACATAAACTAACACAAATTTAAACTACAGACCAGAATCTTTGAAAAGGATGCTAAATAAATTTAAAATAACATTTTTATTCGATGTTACCTCTAAAACTAGGGAACTTTCACCGATGTAAACGTTTCAATTTCTATAGCATAGCATATCCTTGTCTTGTGTACGGAGTGCGTCACGAAGGAAGCTCGCCTTATCTCCTTCGTCGTAACAATGACCTTACCTGTACCGACGACAGAATGGTGTCAATAAGAATTAAATTTGCATGAAAAATGTAAACTTTAAAATCGATTTTTTATATTATAACTATAATATCTTCTGGGCCCGTTGAACATGATCTTCCGAATCATTGGGGGTACGAGAGACATGCTATAGCCCCTTCCATTTCAAATTTTGATTTCAAAATATTTTGTACTTCGTTTGTGCCTGTTTGTTCAATTATTATTTTCGTTAGTACCCAAATAGTTTTCGAGATATTTCAAAAATTAGCGGGATGGGGAGGAGGGGAGAAACATGCTTATTTGAAATTTCGAAATCAAAATAGCCTAGAATTTAGATCGTCGTTTGTGCTTTTTTGTACATTTTTTATTTTCATTTGTACCCAAATATTTTTTGGAATTAAGGAGATTAAATTAATATTGTATATTTTAAGTTTTCAAATGCGTAATGCCTAGAGTCCGGATAAAAAAGCATAAAAAATGAGAAAAAAAGCATCAACTTTGTCAAAAAAAGCACAAATTTTATTTAAAAAAAAGCATAAACAAAAGTACCTATTAATTTAATTTTTGAAACAATTAAGAATTTTTCCAAATTTTCTTTAGTAAAATTCATCCTTCTGTCACTTAATAGATTTTTGTAGGCAGAAAAACTTCTTTCGACATCTACACTAGTAATAAGTGCAAATTTGAGTTTTGCTACAAGTGGGGTTCCATTTCAAAATCTTCAATAGTTTCTCCAGCTATTGTTTTAGCTATATTATTTAAAATTTTTAATCCTTTATTTTTCTCTAACATATCTTTCAATTTCTTTTTTATGTTGTCGCATTTGCTGCTTTTCGAAAGGTTTTATAACATCAGTAACAAAGTTACAGTGGCATTTAATAAACGCTAAATTTGCTTTAAGTTCTGGATTCTTTAATACATTTTGGCAATCTTTTATAGATTTGCTATCCGAATTTTCTAATTCATAAGCAACATTTTTAAAATTTTCTGCATTTTAAAAGAGAAAGATGCATTTAAAAGATCAAACTTTGAAATATTTTGTAAAATAAGCATTAATGAAGTATAAATTAAAAATTTTTAAAAAAAACCTTTTATTTAAAATTAAAAAAGTGCACTAAAAAATAAAAAATAATTTTAATAAGAATAAACAGAGCTTCTTGGAAACATCAATATAAAAGCGTGGGGCTATTTATTTAGAGGTAAGTAAGCAATTGATAGCCCCACGCTTTTATATTGATGTTTCCAAGAAGCTCTGTTTATTCTTATTAAAATTATTTTTTATTTTTTAGTGCACTTTTTTAATTTTAAATAAAAGGTTTTTTTTAAAAATTTTTAATTTTTTATTTAATTTTTTATTTTTAATTTTTTAGTCATGTTTGTCAAATACAGCTCCTGCTTCATCCTATCAGAATTCCTCTGGTATGTGTTTTTGATGTTTGATGCTTCACTCTGTATACATCATTAAAACAAAAACTTTCACCCTGAATGCGGTCCTTAAAAATGCGAATGCGATTTAGTTATGTAACTTTTCACCCTGTATGGTAAAACTGTACAATGCGCAGCCACGCATGCGCTTTATTATTTTCCGTTTTTTCCCGATTTTTCGCTTATTTCGCGGAATTTTGGGCAAAATTAATATATGAAAATTCGCTGCAAGTGAAAGCTATATTCCAAATTTCAGCTCTCTAGGACTTCGGGAAGTTTCTATTTTCCATTCTTATCGGTGAACTTCAGCTTTGCCTCCTTCTACAAACGATTAACTTCTTGCTGGTAATTTGGGGGGGGGTCTTGTTTTTCAATTTTGCCTCTTTATTTGAATTTTGGGGTGAAATTGGTGTCAAACGTTAAAGCATCGTTAGAGTCTAACTGAGCTTCCATTTTTTCGTTTGAGCCTCAACTGTGGCGGAGTTATTCGCGAAATCTTGGGGGGGGGTAGATGTGTTTTTCTATTTTCGTTATATTTTTGAAGTTTTTGGTGAAATTGGTGTCAGATCGTAAAATTTTTATTTCGATTACAAAATGTAATCCTAAACCAATAATGAATGTTCATTTAGGTTCTAACGTATGATAGCAATTACACCCCAAAATTCGACTTACAGAGGGGGAAACGTGTCTACGTCCTGTAAGTAATGAATAAATAATTTTTTAGTCATATTTGTCAAATACAGCTCCTGCTTCATCCTATCAGAATTCCTCTGGTATGTGTTTTTGATGTTTGATGCTTCACCCTGTATACATCATTAAAACAAAAAATTTCACCCTGAATGCGGTCCTTAAAAATGCGAATCCAATTTAGTAATGTTACTTTTCACCCTTTATGGTGAAATTGTACAATGCGCAGCCACGCATGCGCTTTAGTATTTCAGTTTTTTCCCGATTTTTCGCTTATTTCGCGGAATTTTGGGACACAAAATTAATGTATGAAAATTCGCTGCAAGTGAAAGCTATGTTCCAAATTTCAGCTCTCTAGGGCTTCGGGAAGTTGGTTAAAAACGGCCTCGAAAAAGTCCAAGGGACGGACGACGGACAACGGTCACACCAAGTTAAATAAAAGCTTTTAATAAAAAGCACGAAAAGCACAAAAAGCCAAAAAAAAAGCAAAAAAAGCATATAAAACTTGATACCAAATGACTTCTTTTCAGTTAAAACACAAAATTTTTCTAAAAATTTTCAGCTGCTTCGAATTTTCAGAAAAAGCATAATAGCTACAAATCCGGACTCTAGAATGCCTAATGCATTCTTCGTCAGAAATTCCATAATAAATATTAATTAATTGAATTAATTAATATTAATTTAATCTCCTTAATTCGTAAATTATTAAAAAGTCCTTACTAATTTATTTTCACGAATTAAAAACTAACCAATTCAAATATTTTTTTGAGATACCTATTTCAAAAATTATCTAGAATGAGACGTGCTTATTAGAATTTCGGATTGAGATCGCCGGTGCTTGTTTGTACATGTTTTATTTTTTTGCATCCAAGCATCTTTTGAGATATTCAAGAAAAGCATCATCGACACTTACTTAATGTTTGGATTAACGAGATTCTTAGTAACATGGTTTGTGCTTTTGAAATGCCATGCGTCACCTGTGTATGGTCATCATTAAAAGTAAAGCTTCATCCTGCAATGTTCTCTGCAAATGATCTCAACTTTTTTGAATTCGAAATTCAAACCATGTCTACAGCTCCAGCAACCAACCCCCCTCAGCTAATTTTATGAAAAATCTATTTGGATACAAACTAAAATATAATAATTGCACAAACGAATAAACTATTCTGGATTAAAAATTCGAAATGGGGGGCACATCCACCTCAAATCAACTGTAAGTTATACAAAAGTTCACAAAATTGTTATATCCTGATGAATTTTTGGAGCCCTCTGCGACCGTCAAGTCAGGACCCTTGCAGAAGATTTTCTTGTTCTTCCTAATTTTCCGTTTTATGATGCGATTTTATTTCACATGAAATAAATTACCATTTCATTAAATCGAAGGCATAATTTGTAAAACTTATTTAGACGCAACAAAAGAAAATTTAAAAATAGATAACGAAAAACAACGAACTTGTGTAAAACATAAATTATGGATTTTCAAAGTGGCTCTAACTCCAATAAATTATAAGTGCTCTTATGAATTGTTTTTCGTAGATATTATTTTAAAATTTATCCAATCTGCGTGCATACAGAACTTTAAACGTCGAATGAAATTTTCGGCTGTTTTTTGTAACTTTTCTAGGGATATTTTGTTTCATTCCTGACACAAGGGTTGCTCTAGTGATTTCAAACTTTTATGGGGTGAATGCATAAATGTTATATGACATTAGATAGGACATAAACCTCTTTGTTGTGAAGCAAAAAATATAACAAAGTTTGTTTTTTCCTTTTATGGTACCCAGGAAAATCCTCGAGGATTAAGAAGACCTTTCAACTAGAGATGAATGCGGGACAGAAAACTCCCGTGCCGTCCCCCGCGGGACGGGATGTCAATTTAGTCCCGCGTGGGACAGAATTTCCAATTCAGTCGGCGTCCAAACGTCTGGCGCCCAAAATAATGTATAAAATAAACGTGAGCCTGAATTGGCATTCCGTCCCGCGCCGGATTTTTCCGTCCCGCATTCATCTTTACTTTCAACCATAAGGATTGGATTTAGCAAAAGGAAAACAAACATTTGTGTGCTTCAAAACAAACTGCTTAGGTATAATATGGCTATATCCTATCACCTATCCTAAGTTCATGGTCTATCTAATGTAATATAGGACGTACTACATTATGTAAATTGCGTCCCGCGGTCACTATTTTTGAAGGTTTTCGAAGCGGTTTGCCATCTCCGGTAATATAAGATATATAGGTGAGGGCCATTCAGCGGAACTAATAAAATCAGGAAAATTTATTTGGCACCACTCTTGCGGAATTTTTGCTTTATAGGCAGGCGCAGTCTTGTTGAAAAATCCAATGTCCAATGTTGGTCACCAAAGTGCTGTTTGGCCCACGGAAGTACTACAGCGTCTAAATTATCCCGGCGCAACAGTTATTGTTTGTAATATACACTGAAAAAATGGTTATAATTTTACTAATATTTATAATCTTTATAATTTGTGTATCTCAATGTACGCAAAAATAAAAGAGTACACTTTTTATCATTGTACGAATAATTGAATGGATTATACCATTGCAATTATTATACCGGCCAATGATTCCTATGGATAAAAGTAGGAACACTCATCAGCTTTCTTCAGTGCGCAGGTTCGCCAACAACATGACTGCCATTTGCATTGGCCAATGGAAACACTACAAATGGTGGCCATTTTGCTGGTGAACCTGTGCACTGTAAATGCTGTCGAGCATCGCTTCTTGTTCTTAAAGTACATTTTCTTTCATTATATTTTCAGGCCTATTTATTTTATGGAAGTAATTTTAATGTTAATGACTTACCATTACCAAAAGGAAACATTCCTTGGGCAATTTTTCACGAAGAATCGCCAAAGAATTTGGCATTGTTTTTAAATGCTGTTGGTCAAAATTTATTTAATATTTCTTCAACGTTTAGTAGGAATAGTGATTTTCCAGTGCCTTTGCAATATTTACGCAATCTCGATGTGATTTTAGGTATTTAATTTAAATTTCATGCCCAAATTGGATATTTTATTTCAAACTGTATTTTTCAGATAAGAAATACTATGTACCTGTAAATAAAAAAAATGAATTGTTGAACAACATTGCACCCGTTTTATATGTTCAGTCAGACTGTGATACACCGATAGAAAGAGATTTGATTGTTAAGGAACTTATGAAATATGTTGAAGTGGATTCATATGGAGCTTGCTTAAATAATAAACATTTACCAGAAAAGTTAGTATAAAATAATCGAGTTCTTTTTTCCCTTTTGGTAGGGAGGTAATAATTCCATTACATCATTTTTATAGTTTTAGGGCCGATCTATTCATCTCTTCGTAAAGTAGCTATTAGCGTTACGGGTAAGGTAGTAGTTCGTAAACGTTTATTCACATCCCAATAGCCACTATTGCCTTGTAAATATGGGTTACGGCTAACATAAATTTGAGAGCCTCTTGAAGCGGCAAATATGTTTTACAAATCAGATTTTAACTTAACATTTCTAGAATTGTGAGTGTTGTATTTATGAGAAATTTAATTTTTGATAAATAATTGATCAAAACGAATCGTTTAGATGATATTAATTTTATCCAAGACAAAAACAGAGTTCAGTAATAATAAATAAACTGTTAAAATGTACAAATTGCACATATCAGGGATGCTCGGGGTTGAAATCGAGACGATTGTGGGAAGGGTAGTTTCAGGTAGTTTTTCGACGTGGTTTCTTGCATTTCTAATGACCTGGACCAAAACTATTTTATCTCTTTCTCTCATAACAATATATTATAGCGCTATCCTACTCTGTCATATACTAACTAAAAGAAAACATTGATCCTGTTTAGTAAGTTCTTGATACCTACGAACACGCTACGACAAGATGAATATACCCAAATTTTTTGCAGGGCGCTTATAAACTTATTCGGTTCGTAATTACGATGCGCTTTACGACGAGATGAATAGATCGGCCCTTAATGGAATTAAGACCTCCCTACAAAAAGGAATGACCTGCACCTATGGGGGAATGTTAGCACTATGAAAAGAAAATTATTTTAGGTATTCAATTAATGCAGTTTTTGAAGATTTATACAACAGTGACTTCACAAGATTTGTTGCTCAATATAAATTTACGATAGCAATAGAAAATGCAATATGTGATGATTATGTAACCGAAAAACTATGGAGACCTTTAATAGCAGGATCTATACCAATATATTTAGGTTCTCCAAGTATACAGGTAAAAGGTATTGGGAAACTATCTAATTATAATGCCAATAAAATTTTAAAATTATAGGATTGGTTGCCAAATAATAATTCCGCAATTTTGGTACAAAATTATAAAGACTTATCACAATTGGCTGACCATATCAACGAAATAAATAAAAATGATGATTTATATAACCAATACATGTTACATAAAATTGAAAATAAAGTAACCAATTCGTTTTTAAAAAGTGAACTTGAAAAGGGCGATTATGGCATCAAATATGATCAAGATTTTGCGATTCCAGCATTCGAATGTTTTGTTTGCGAAACGGTACACAAAAATTCATATAAAGTGCATAATAAGTTGGTATACGACTGTAAAACACCTACTTCTCTAGATTCAAATTCTGAAAATTGGTGGAAAATGCATTGGCGTATTGGAGGATGTCAAGCAAGAGCGTTAAATTATTTTTTGAACATTCTTCGGCTTGATAATTTTACAGAAAAAATGTTCAGTAATCAGTATGAAAAATATTTAAATAATAATGATTGTTAAAAATAGGATTACTTGTGCAATAAATCGTATATCTATACAAATTGTTGTAATTTTTAAAGGTTTTAAATTTTGTTTAATTTTGTAGATTTTAAAACCTACACAATCAAATGGAAGTTTCATGAGAAACTTATTTCTCTCTAGATAATGCAGTGTGCTCATTACTAATATCAAAAAAAAACTTAAAACATGCCCCTACCTTATTTCTGTTGTCCTGCTATTGATCGATTGTTTATTTATTATTCTTGCACTAAATTTAATCCCTAATCTAAAATCTGATGGAGAATTTGTTTATAGAAATTAAATAATTAACAAAATATTCCGAATAAATAAAACAATTATTCAATGGTAAAAGCTTGTTATTATTATTATTACAGATTTAATAATTAATAATAAAACAATAAAAGTATTTTTTTAAAAGAAAATAGTAATTTTAAAAAGTGCACAATTAAAATAAAAACAAAATCTTAATAAATTAAAATATTACTAAATTAATTATAATTTTAAAACACTAGGTTCTGTTTCTTAAGAACTTTAAAGGAATGACAACCAATTGCATATCATCAAAATTGAGGAAAAAAAGGCGATTCCATACAAGTAAGAGTGCATTATTATGTTTGTCTCGATTTTTAAAATTTTTATATAACATAAATTAATATATTATTTAAACTATAATTCATCAATTCGTGAAATAAATAATAATTAAATTTGAAAAATTTTCAAGTTAATTTAGCACACTAAAAATAAAAACAAATTAAAATATTTTTGACGATAGCTACTACAAACATTAGTAGGAAGTTCATAAAATATACTCCTATTTGTTATTATTGTGTTAAATTAACTCGAACATTTTTGAATCTTCTTAAAATTTGATTAAAATAAACTAATGTAAATAGATAACATAGAGACATGTATTTGGGAGATAAAATTTATCACATTTTAATTAGCATTTTACTTGCAAAATATTGTCGAGTCACTTGTAAAAAAATA
Source organism: Rhagonycha lutea (assembly GCA_958510855.1). Lineage (NCBI taxonomy): Eukaryota > Metazoa > Arthropoda > Insecta > Coleoptera > Cantharidae > Rhagonycha > Rhagonycha lutea. Next base: position 9,759,082 of record OY294040.1, on the reverse strand, counting down.
AACCCCCTTTTAGTTTTTAAGGGGTAAAAGTACACTTATGGTTTTGAAAATCAGTCTGGAATATGTGCAACTAATATACATTTTAATAAATTATGTTGGTACCAGATAAGTAACTATGCCTTATTGGGATAATACGAAAATATCGTGAGATTCTTAGGGAACTAATTTATTATTCTCATCATTTGATATTTTCAACAAACTGGGGAATAAAGTGGGCATTTGTATATTCCGTTATGCAAACCATCAAAGAAAAAATCTAAATCTAAAATTTTGAATCCATCCAAGTTTCCAAAAGTGGAACACTTGAAAGAGAAATACGTGTAGGTAAATGATGGTTTTACATAAACAATAATAACGCCTTAAATAACAGCTTAAGGTAAACATACCTCTTATTTTAAATTAGGAATTATAACATTCCAGTGTCAGTTTCATAGAAGATGCCGTTACACATTTTTGATGTGAAACATAATATGTATTATCCTTTGTACAATTGCCTACTTTTAAAATTAACAGCACATGTCAGATCTTAATAGGTACAAATACTTCTAAGTTATAAAATTTATCACAAAGTATTTTTTATCAAATGTTTACTATTCCGACTATACAACCTTGTTTTTGTTTTAGCAATGTTCCTATCAGTATGAAAGACCAACACCTGAGCCATTATTTATTAGAAATAATCTAATCTTTAATATACATATCACACTTTCCAATTAAACAGTATTATACAAACAGCAAAAAAGAAGTGCCATCTTAAAATCTGTAAATAATAAACTTGTATATACGTGAAATTGAAATAAAAAACTATTTCAAGCGTAAATACCAATACCAACCAAATTGCACTAAAATAAATTACTTAATTAAAGTAGTTCAATCGCCTTTGGCTTTACTCTTTTTTGAAAAACCAAACAATTTCCTCTTTCGTTTTTTAATTTCTTCCTCAACTGCTGACGAGTCCGTTAAATAAAGATCATCCTCGTTTGAAATTGATGGCTGTTCTTTGATAGTCTGGGGTTTCATACTTTTAAGTTTCACAGCGCGATCTAACGAAGTTTCTGATTGTGCAGTCTTAGGTTTTAGCAAAACGTTATCGGAAGACGGGCTGACATCTTGTGAATAAGATCTAACCATATTTCCATCAGGTTTTATATTTACTAATATATTATTATTACTAATACTTCGAAGGGAAGGTGGATGAGATAACATTCTTGGGTGTTTTTGTACCATTATAGAAGTTTCTTCGTACGTTCTGTATTTATAAAAAAATTAATTTATTTTGATATCTAAATTGGTGAATATTTCAGTCAAATTATGCATATTAGAGGTGAAAATTTACTCGTACATTTCAGATTTTTGTAGTCAACCACACTAAGGGGTCTGTTCCGAATCGATCGTTTGCCGAACGTATACGTTTATGACGTCATTGCACTGTGAAAAATTTGTAAAAATCGAACGCAAAATTTTTATCCATAATGATTTTTCACACGTTCATAATTAATATGAAATAGATAGGTAGGTACTTTTACATAATATTATTATGTGTTCCAAGAAAGTCATAACTATGGTCTCCTTTAATTTTCGTAATTCCCATCCCCATAATTCATGATCATGAATTTATTTTAATTGAATGCGACTGCAGGGATATAACAGAAGACAACACACAAACTAGTAGTAACTATTACTCAAACCAATATAAGATTTCAATATTATTTTCACCTCCCACGATTTTTAGATATTAAGTGACAAATATAAATGGAACCACTGTTTACAAACAAGTTCCTGGTTTCTTTGACTATATCCCCATTCTACTATTCGCTGGGTGCGAAGTGCATAGTGGGGGTATTAAAAAACGACGCCAGCGTCCGCTGCGGACAAATTGTGCAAAAAAGGTGGCCAGATGTCACGCACCCAGCGAATATCCCCTTTAAAATGCACGATTTGACTGGATATTCCCTAGGAATTAGCTTTCAAATGAGGAACTACCTTTTAAGAGTCGACTTGTAGATTTTTATGTAAAGAACAATACTTGTATGTTTGCTTCCCCCATAATATTCAAGAATAAGCAGCAGACACGTGGTTCAGACCTACTAATCATCATCAGTAACGATTGTAGAGTACCATCAAAGTATCGTAATATGCATACATAAATGCCCATATTTAAGAAGGTTACAATTTTTAACCCACAAGCATTGTTTTTAAACGTCATTATTAATATAAAATCGACTAGATTTGACGATAACTCTTTTTTAATAGAAAGGGGGATAATTCTTCAAACAATATGATATTATAATTTAATTATTTTCCCAATAAAAGTTTTTATAGCGAATATTGCTATAATAATAGGTACTAATTAATTATATTATCACGACTTAATAACTTAACAATTTAAATCTAATAATACTAATAGAAATTATTCCGTTCGAAAATTTATCCTTTTTTCATTAAAAAAATTCGTTGTAAAATCCATTCTCAATTTTACATTAGTAATGAGTAATGACTAATGACATTTTGAAAAATCACTACAATAGTGTGATATTTATTACTTTTATTGTTATTATTATTATTAATAATGTGAAAAATATTTTTTTAATGCGATGTTTGTTTGATCCCTATATTTATCATTTCGCAAAAAACAACATATTTTTTATAGATCATGTCAATATTAAGTACTTAACTATTCAGAAAAAAATGTATAAATAAATATAATATATTTGGCCCGCGATATAGAAGATTATTCATTTGGCTCGCATCCAAAGAAAGGTTGGGTATCCCTGCTCACGTGAAATTTGCATTATTTATAATAAGCATTGCAATTCCAGTTTTCGTGTGGTTGCAAAAAATATTAAATTTTTTTTCTTTTTCGTATCAAGTATGGAAAAGTATTGTAAACGTTCAGAAAAAAAGTTGATATTTTAATAGGTTTGCATGTTTTGAAGTTCCATAAGTTGAAAGAAACCAAATATAAAAAATATATGAAAATAGTACATGATGTCTGGGTAGTTATATCAATTTAATGTGCATCCTAATCAATAAAAGCAAATTTCATAGTTAGGATAGAACCGATTAAATTGATAGTGAGAATGACGCACATGAATTGATTAACGAGATTCTACTTGTTTGTAAACATGATTGTTATTTATGTAATTAATATTATGGCGGTAAAATGCCAGTTACTCAGTCACAAATGAGTCATAGAGGCGGCCCAAAATAAAAACAACAAAATATATAAAAAAGAGAACTAAACTGCGAAAAAATAACTTCTACTCAACTTCTACATATTTAAATAAAACGAAGATATTATTTTGATATTATTCTCTCTCTTCACCAAGGATAATTAAATACCCATTTATTTAATCTATATTGACGTATTAGTAAGTATGTAAGACGTAGGTGATGTTATAATTTAAATAGATTACCACAACCGATGTGTTATGTGACAAATGTATTGTTTATAGCAGTGGTTCTTAACCTCTTTAGTGTCCAACACTTTTTGAATTCTAAAAATAAGTTCTCCACCTTAGAAAAACTACGTCTTGTTTTAATTTAAAATAAATCACAAATTCGGTCAGCTATTTACTGTTTGAACAAATAAACCTAATCTACCAGGTGTAGGTATGTTTATTGATTAAAATTAACGTAAAACTAAACGATTTTAAAAATCGAAAACGAAAGCTTTCCAATTGATAATAATGTTAGTCATTTATACCACTGTCACACTTTAACCCTCCCCTCCGTCAAAGGGGAAAATATAAAAATGTTGTTCCTTACATAAAAACTGTAAATCTGCCAGAAATGATTAATTCTTCATTTTCTGCTTGGTAATTCTACCTAATGACTAACCTACAATCCTTGCCACGGAACTTTAGTGTTACGTCATCCTAATCTAACCAATCATGTACAATGAGCTGTGCGATAACGTAACACTAAGGTTTCCTGGCAAGAGCTATATGATTAGAAAAGAAACTTATTTGTAAATAATACTTACGAATCACCAACTAGAAAATGAACAACATTTTTTTGAGAAGCATTTGAACGAGGATCTATGGTCAATTCATCATCTTGTTTGCTGGCTTCACTTTCGGAAGAATCTGCTTCTTTCCATGCAAGACCGCCACCGATGTCCGTATATCCTGCAGAGAGAGCACCATCTTACACCTTATTAATCAATCCAAGCATGCAAACAAAATTTTTAATTTAAACATTTACTTAATTTAACTTGTCAATCCTCATTAGTATACAAACCATGCAAGGTGGCAAGCTGTCACAGATTCAAAATATGTTACCTTTTGCAAATTCCCCTTCCTTTTCAAATACCAGACCGAAATATTCCTATCATAGTTCTTGAAAAAATTATACAGTATTTAATTTTCTAAGTTGAATTTTGCAAAATTTGAAGATTAATTCTATTCTATTTATCGTTTTAAAATTTCAGACAATTGAAAAACATTGCTCGCAATGTAATTATTGATCCAGTTTAAATTTTGAATTATGTAATGTCGGCGTACAAACAAAGCAATTAAGAGCAAGCCATTTATATTTATTTATAATTAGAAGTTATTAAGCAGCTATTAAAGTAGTATTTTAACATAGGCGGCAACAACATCTATTTTGTGAATTTAACAAGCCATAAAAATATATGCTTACCTTTAAAAAGTGCGTCATAAAGTAGATAAAAAACAAACAGCTATCAAGAAAATTTTGCAAAAAAAATAGAAAAGACCCAGGAAATGAAAAATAAAAAATAGAGAAAATAAAAATAAAATTTTTTTAAATATTTTTTATGTATAGTATATAATAAAAATTATACATAATAAGATCTACGATATGTATATTTAAAATTGATATAAAAAGATGCAAGCACTTGTCCTTGAATAAAGTGATTCGAATACATAAAAGCGCATAAATACATTAAAATGTTAAAAGAAAGCGTCGCTATTTAAGTATCTTTCAAATTGTATATTCATTTATTAATAAAAATAATTAATTAAAACATGCTAAAATATTAAGAGAACCAATAATTCTTAAGTACTTCGTTTTTAAAAATTTATATAACTGGAATTTAAAGTCTTAACATAAACAATTCGAGTACAATTTAAAAAATTTACAAATATATACTACCTATAATTATATGAAAAAATTGAGCACCTTTTTGTAAATTTAGAAAATTTAGTTTATTATCACAATTCATTATTTTATTGTGAATCGAAATTATTTGTCTTGGATCGAGTTTTAATTGTCATATTATTTGTATATTTATCACGAATAGTATACAAAATGGTTAATAAAAATTATAACATCCTTTATAATATTATAAAAATGCTGGATGTAAAAATTATGTACAATTTTCTAAATTATAAATATTCTTTAATACCTAAATAAAATCATATCAGGATTATTATAATTTCACGTTTATCTAATTGTAAATTAGACTAAACTTTTAATTAGGGTTATCACTTTTATTAATGCAGTTCAATCTATTCATGTTTAAAATTTAGATTAATCCGTCCAAATTTTAACATTGTTTGAAAATTCAAACTTAATCAAGTTTAAAAAAAAAAAAAATAGCAAACATTCAAAAAAAAATTACCATTATGTAATTTTGAAAATAATTAATTCGCAATTTTTTCTAAAATTCCTAGCTAAGTAATTCTTTACTAGGATATTCTTAAATAATTGTTGGTGAAAACGGGCATTAGAGGATTTGTTTTACATATCAAAAAATTAAAGTTTGTCTGTTGATGCGAATGCATTTTCTGTGACCTTAACATAACAACAATGATACAACTTTTTAATACTACAATAAAATTTAATTATTTCCAAGTTATAATGTAATGAAATCATTGAAATGTTAAATATTCCCACGCAATTATGTATTAATAAAAAATTAAAATAAATAAACTTGACTATTTATAAAATGCTAATTAAAGTATAGTGTAAATTGTTGGAAGAAATATTACTACTTGGATATCTAAAAAATATCAATTTGAATGCTGATGAAATTAAACTAATAAGATTTCTTAATTTAAAAATTTCTGGGCTCTAAAAAGGAATATAGGATCAAACAGTTTTGTTTTCATGACCTTTGGATAAATTTCTTCAAGTAGTGATCACATGTTTCGTTTTTTATTTCCGAATTTTACTGAAATTATAAGTTTTTGCCTTGAAATATTGTTTTCGTTATTCCGGAAGTAAAAGTAACCTTTTCGTCAACAATTTCAGGTACGATAAGTACCTGTTTTAAGTACTATTTCGCAATCGGCTATAGCTTTGGTGACCATATCATCCATTTAGGAAAAAAGAGAAGTACAAAAGAATGACGCGCATGAATGGATTAACGAGGGAGTGCCGAAAAAAAGAGTACTGTCCTACTAAAAAGAGTACCTACATAGGTCACCATAGCTATACTGCCGTCCTACGCTAAAAAGCAGTATCTCCAAAATCGTTGTTTTGAGAAAACACGCAGTTAGGTATGGTTTGGCTACCAAGAAATAATTTATTAATTTAACTAATTAAGGCCCAGTTTATCAATCTCTAGTTAGTGTCCCAAGTAAATTTATCTGACAAGTAAAATTTTTAAAAGACCTTTTAAAAGGCTTTTATGGCCTTTAAAATTTATTTGTCAGATAAATTTACTTGGGAATTTACTAAATAAATTTTAAAGGCCGTGACTTTAAATGTCTTCCATGTGTAAAGGTATAGAAGAATGCTATACTGCCGTCCTACGCTAAAAAGCAGTAGATATCTCCATTTTTTATGAATTTTATTTAAGTATATCGCATTTTAGGATTATTACATTATTTAGTAAATTCCCAAGTAAATTTATCTGACAAATAAATTTTAAAGGCCATAAAAGCCTTTTAAAAGGTCTTTTAAAAATTTTACTTGTCAGATAAATTTACTTGGGACACTAACTAGAGGTGGATAAACTGGCCCTAAATAAACTAATTTAACTACTAACTAGTAGTCTTACTGCTGTTTAGTGTTGCAGGATCACAGATATTGTTGTAATAATCCTAAAATGCGATATAAATAAAATTCATAAAAAATGGAGATATCTACTGCTTTTTAGCGTAGGACGGCAGTATAGCATTCTTCTATACCTTTACACATGGAAGACATTTAAAGTCACGGATAACCACAAAAGAGGGAATATATTATGTGATTTTCATGCCTTATCGAATTCAAAAGCTATCAAGTTTCGGAGAAATATTCATTTCTTACAAAATTATCTATAAGTCTATGTAATATTTTCGTATTTGTTATTGTTTTCACAACATTTATGCTGCAAGATCCCACTGTATCATCGTTTTTCCAGTTTTTAAGTCACTTTCAATATCACAATTTTTAAGAATAAATATTAAGAAGTGTGCAGTCTACCATAAAATTTCAATAGCTGAAGCAAAATTTTCCCAGAAATATAAGCTTTGTACTTATTGAATTAACAATGATGGATCCGATATTTTCCGTGGTTTCGTTGTCAAAATCGACTCTCCGCGCCTTCCGCTCCGCTCCGGACAAAAGTTGGTTAAACAGGGGCTCAAAGACGTTCACATAAACGGACGGAATGAAATCAATTGAAGTTAAATACAAATCTTTAAAATTTATCACAGCTATTACAAATGAATCAGTTATTGCAGAAACAACCTAAGTCACTTTTTGGCCAAATTGAGTAAACACATGGAAAACATATTTTCGACAGTTCCGCATCGTTTGGTGCTTAAAGAACTTAAAAAGGTAATCCTTTATCGCCTTTATGACAGAAAACGATACTGGAAATTTTCGGTTTAGTGCTTAAACAACCTAACTCGCTGACTTTTTTTCTTCTTAATTGGGGACCAGTCTACTACAAAAAAGAAACGCTTTCCGTGGAAACAGAGAAGTCGTCTAGAGCTGCACGGGTATCATTTTCCATCTCAAAATTCCACCATTTCGTACATGTATCTACAAAACCGGGTTATGTTAAGGTTTCTGAATTTGTACACACACAATTTGTACTACAGTGGGTTGATAAAGAAAATAAACCATTTTATGAAGATATTATCAACTACAACAAAACAAAAAAGCGAAAAGAGAAGTCTACCACCGCAAAATAAAGACGTATTCTCCTCAATAATGTACTATTTGCATTGAAGTTTTACGTTTGTTGCAGAAACACCTTAAGTCAAAATTTTCAAAACGTTTTTTTGATATGATATTTAAGTTCTAATAAAATATGATTTATTCGATTCTGTATACCAATAAACAATTAAAAATTTGAGTTATTCTTTGTTTCTGAGAGTGAAACGTTTTTTTCGTTTCCTGAACATCTATAAAAAGTGACTTAGGTTGTTTAAGCAATAACCGATTCAAATAGAGTTTGACTCTTAAACTTGTCGGGGTGGTAATTCAGATTTTGTAGGTACTTAGCATTTTCAAGCCTTTATTGCTAACTCCGTCTAGGAACTATTCGTTTTTCTGTAAGCTGTAAGGGATTTAAAATATTTAAAAAAACACAGCAAAAGTACGATCTAAATAAATTTTAAAATATAATATAACCACAGCCTTATGACATTTAACATTACTAGCCTAACCCAAATTGAATTAATTGAACCCAAATTAATTTTTTTTTTAATCAAAAATATCTTCTAAATTGTAATAACTACAATCTAACCAGTCCATATCTAACCATAACTAAAAACTATGATTAGGAATAACCTTGCAATAACCTCATAATATATATTAATTTATCAAACATTTAAGTTTTATCAGGCGAAAAATAGGGTGTCCCGTTTATAATAAAATAGATTTGTATGTTTATGTAATGTGGATGATTTGAATTGCCTATATTGGTCATTATCTTATTTTGATTATTATAAAATAACTTCGTGATTTAATTCGTTTCTAGTTTCAAAACATTCAAACATATTTGTTATATTATATTACCGCACTTTTAAAAAACAAATATACTTAGAAGTGAGTGCTTCTTCGTTTAGGAATCCATCCATCTTAACGCTTACCAAATACAATAATTGATAGCCAATTATGACATAGTTAGTTTTTGAAATAATAGTGTACTTCTAACCGATTCTATTTGTAAACAAATATCTGCATTTCTACAGCAAATCAAAAGCATTTTACTCTTAATCCTTTGTGTCCTGACGGAACTATCAAGTTCCACTGACTTTAATAACGTAAGTGTTCCAGGTTTGGCGGGATTTTGAAGAACAATTTTTGAGATGGTAGATCTTAAATAAGTTATTACACTAGATGATGGATTCCTATTCAAATAGCATTGTTTGGATAATTTTGTAAAGTAAACAAATAATTTCAATTTCTTTAATATAGGTATTCAAACTTGTTATGAAAAAATGCAATTTGGTTTTTTATTGGTAATTTTTCAACTTTAACTAAAGGAAAGAAGTATGCCCCATCATGCGGGTTGGTAAGAGAATAAGTGACAAGCACCGAACGATGTTCTCAAAACGGTCACCCATCCAAGGGATGACACCCATACAAATAAATGTTCATGAAACGTTCATATTATACAAAAATACTACTTTTTGTGCTGTTTGAATAAGATTTTGGAGAACTAAAAGGTATAAAACAAGAAGAGATTCTTTAGAAAATGTTAAATTCACAATATAAACAAATCACAGAAGAGTAATCCATCGTAAGTGGATTATGTCAGCTTGTAATTTTAAATTAAGCCTCCCTCACCGCGTTTGACAAACCTAAACATAATTTAATTATCACCATTTTTTTTAATATTCATAATTTATTTTCTACTTGTACCAAAAATATTTTGTAATGAATTGTGCTAATAAAAAAATGCATTGTACTTAATCGTATAATGCACGATATAAATGCATATAAAAGATCTACAAAATGATTCTATAGTTCTACACCCTACAAAAAATATCTTCATAGATGAAAGGAAAGGTGAGGTTGAATCACTCAAAAAAAATCGTGCACATCATCACACGAGATGCTCTTACCTGTTGCACCAGTACAAATGGAACTCGTATCGTCGTCTAAATCGTCTAGACTGCTCATTCTTCCTATAATTGAACGAAAACATTAGACTTTTCTTACAATAAAGTAGACATAATAATCTGCATACCTTTCATTCCGAGAGAGTAACGGCCATTGACATTAGTATTTCTGTACAAAACACTTTCTAATTGTTGTAAACCACTATTATTTATAATATTAAAACCGCACAACATTTCTATCTGCTTCCAACGATGAACACGTTCTTGTAATTCATGGGTTACCTCGTTCAACGACGTACGAGCTTCCACGATACTACGATCGACATCGTCTATAGACTTTCCGTGAGTTGAAACAAAAGCACCAACGAAGCTACTTCGTTTTTTACGAAGTTTTTCACACTAAATAACACAAAAACTTCAAAAGGATGCACTTGAAAAATAAGAGGAAACTTACGGCATCTCTTGCCTGTTGAAGTTGTTTTTCCGCTACCATCTTTTTTTTGACGTAAGATTTGTTTTCTATTTCGTGGGTTAATTGTAACCACTGCTGTAAGGCTAATGGTGGTGACCAGCAACGATCCTTTAGTTCGCCTTCTGCTATTTCAAGTTCACTTCTTAAAGTCTACGTTAAATTTGTTTTAGAGAAAAAATAATTACAAATTGAAGTATTTGAAATACCTCAATTTCTGCTTTAAGCTGTGAAACTTCCAAATCTGAATAAGAATTGTGTAAACTATTTGATTCAGCACCAACTTCTTGTAACTTCTGTTCTAAATGTTGTTTTTCTGTAACCACGTTTTCTCTTGCTTGCAAGGCCAATTCGAGTTCCTTCTGTAGATTTTCTAAAGCACTTTCGGCATGCTGCAAACTTTCCATATCCTTATTCATTCGATTAAAGTGATTTTTAAATTTATTGTTCTGCTGGTATGCATACCACATACCAACACAAACACCCACAATTAAAACAATCAACGTCAAATCTTTCCAATGAGGGTGATGATCTGGAAAATAAATGTAAAAGTTTGCACAATTAAACAATTGGACATTCAACCTTCTGCAATCACATCCATGGGTTTTTAAATGATGAATTACTGTTCAATAAAATTATATAACATAATAGAGAAACAGATGAATTACACTTTTGTGCTAAACTGATGTGGAAGTGAAATTAAAAAAACATGATTTGCAGTTTAATAAAGTAATTATTACAATGATAGATCTGAGCAAAATAAATCATTACCTAGAAAATCGTTATAAATTTTAAAATTAAATTAAACAAAATTAATAACTTTTATAATCTAAATTTACTTTCTCTATTAGATCAATTTTTGCAATAAATTATAAGGGTGAATGTAATCTTACCTTTAGGTGGTCCAAACAAAACAACATCCATAGCCTTAAGTGCAATTTTTTGCTTATGTATAGGATCCTTAATACCGAGGGTGCTCAATAATTTAATATTATCGACTGCCAGTCTATTAAAATCAATAAAAGTAAATGGTTAAATTACTAATTTAAAATGTACCTGGGTAACATGGAACCGGTAATTTTGTGATGTAAAAAGTTATTAACATATTGGGGCAATTCGACATTGGCGGCTAGCCATTCCGAAGTCTGTTGAGCAGTCCAATTGTGAACTTCCGATCGTAACCAAGCATCCCACAATTCCTTGACTGAAATGTGTGTATCGTCATTTCGATGAAACGCTTTTTGTCTTTTTTCATAACCCGAATCATATTTTAGTTCCTCCCGAAGAAACTGTAAACAAAAGCAAGTAGCAGTAACAAAATGTAAATAATAGGTAGGTACATACATCGTCGGTTTCGGTGAGATCAACATTTCCATTTCTATCATCATCTAACTGATGATGTAAAGCTGTGATGGCCTCCAATCCCAATTTGTCTTGAGTATCCATAGAAAAACAGGCAACATCATCACCGCTACAACTTTCAAAGTCTAAAATTCAAAAAAAGAAGCGCCAGTGGTGTAATACGGGAATTCTTTAGATGAAAGATTAAACTTACTCTCTTCCTTAAAAGCTTGTGAAATGGATTGGCTAAGTAACGAATAAGTACTTTTTACATTTCTATTAGGATTGTCTTGATTGCGCTCATCTTCTAATATTTCCTCTTCGTTAGCATTTCCATTATACCAATAACATATAAAAACTAACCAAAAAGTAAATCTTCTAAAATTCATAATAAATTTACATGAGTTAACGTTAAAATCGGACTTGACGTTGTAAAATTTAAAATTGTACTAATATCGGCAATAGATTTATTATCATTATATGATTTTATTTATTTTTCTTTTGACATTTCTCAGCCACACTTGGTTCCAACTGTACCAAGGTCATAGCGGCGTAATAAATAGGCAACCGTTATAACTATTTAACAAATGCACCAAATTAATTAAGTAAATTACTATTAATTGCCATATTTATTTTCATATATAAATTACTTATATGTATGTGCGCTCATTCGATTATAGGTTACAATATGTTGACGTTTACTTCGTCGTTTTCGTCGTTTTGTTTTAAATTTAACACAACCTTGATCTCTCAAAATATTTCAATTGTACCATAGGTAAATTTTATTTATTATTATAGTAAACAAAGATTTTGATTATTATTTTTTCAATCATGTAAGAAAATCCATTATTATTTTGTTATCACAACATTTTTTCTTAAAATTTCGAACAAGTGCGGAAAGTGACGTTTTTAGCACAAGTGCGGAAAAGCCCTATTATTTTAGAAAAGTAGGAAAATGCATAATATAATAACTAAAATTTATAATTTTGTCTAAAATTAATCAATGGCGTAACCAAATCTTTATTTAGGGAAGGGCTTAACATTTGTATAAAAAACAAGTATTACAAATCGGAACAGGCCTGAGGCCTCTACACTGTGAAGCAGACGACGACGACGACAAGTAGTATTCTGGGAGCAAGAAAAGTGCCATGCACCTTACATTACAAACATAAAGAGATGTTATGATTTCCATTATTATTAACCATGGTAAATATGGGCATGAAGGTCAGTCATCCTCATCATCAGTATTTTTTGTAAAAAAAACGTAAACACGGACGATTTCCCCCTCCTTTTTTAGAAGCTAACAAACGAAATATTGGACCTCACGGAAAAGCACGACTACTAAAACACGACATAACGGAATATAAAAAACTCCAAAACACAATAAGGTAACCAATTGGAATTGCAAAAACGCGAAGAAAGACAGAGATGCGAAGAAATGGAAGACTTAATAGAGAAAAATGACCTATTTAACACGCATAAATAGCCGGACTTATAAGAAGCGGATACTGATGACATTGCTGGATGGCTCTAATAAGATCATACTTCAAGAAGAGGAAAAAATAAGAGCGTGGGAAACATATTATATGACCAAACTGATCAAAGACAATAGACCGAATTTAGTCGCTACCGAGAATGGGACCGAGGGGCCTCATATTCTAAAGTCGATAGTATTACATGCCATAGAAAAAGCAAAGAATAGGAAATCTTCTGGACCAGATGGAATACCTATGGAACTGATAAAAATAATTTAAAACAAAGAGCTAGGTTGGAAGCTCGGAGATGGCAGCCCCATCACCAACCTATCTGCTATAGGCCAGTCACCTGCACAGGGAGAAAACTGACTTTCAATGTTTCAATAACCAACAATCAGCCTCGGATACTGGATTGGATCCTTCGATGACGACCAAACCCAAACGAATACGGAATAAACGACTAGGTATATCGGAGTACTTAAACAAAGGTAGCTGGAATGTGAAGGGGATATCAAATAAAATTAATGAATTGGAAAGAGTACTGCATAAGAAAAAAATACATATAGCCCTCATTAGCGAAACAAAAAAGAAACTCAAGGGAAGCTGAGACTTCGAAAAGTACACCATGATATATAACGCGGTGAGCCAAGAGGAGAGAGCCCACGCAGGAGTGGCGATATTATGTGATAGTAAGTGGAGACAAAGAATAATTTCATACAAATGGATAAACGAAAGAATAGTCCAGGTACGCTGTAAAATAGATCGAGGCAAAATATAACATTGATAAGCATGTATGCACCAAAGGAAGGTAAAAAGGAAGAGACCGAAATGTTCCACGAAACCTTACAAGAAGTATACTGAATACTTGCCCAAAAAATGATTTTTTTGACTTGAACGCCCGCATTGGAAGAACGCCAATAGACCAAATAGTAAGAGGACATGATGAAGATAATATCTGAATGAGATAATATACTGAATGAGAACGGAAAAAAATTACGTGACTGCATGTTTTAATAATATCAAAATAATAAATAAGTACATTTTTTAAGTACAAACGGATACATAAATTTACCTGGGCAGTTCGAGGACAAACGTCAATAAAGCCATTGCTTTAAAATTTTATAAGGTGATGTCCGTACATCCGTACATGATGTCCGTACATACAGTTACTACTTATGGCAGTGAGACATGGGTGATGACAAAAAAACTGGAAAGTAGATTGCAACACGCGAAGATGAGGTTTCTAAGACCTATCATGGGCAACAGTCGAAGTGCGTTGCACAAGTTACAGTTGAGGTGGCAAATCCCGCTGTTGGAGAGTATGTCTCTTTTCCCTTTGTTATTGGATTACAGGGTTCCGATGCGATGCCGACTTTGTTCACGTCAGTGGTTTACAGACACAATTTATTCAAACGTGCCCTTATCTTTTTAAGTTTTAAACTTTTAATATGTTGATTTGAATTATTTAAATTGAAAATTTTCCAATAAAAAATAAATTTTGTTGATCCCCATATGAATAAAATAATATGGACGCCTGTGTCTCGATTCGTAATCGTGTGACGTTTTACAAACTTCGTGACCCGACAGTACACGACGAGACAAATTATTGTGAAGTTTTTCAATGAAAAGCAAATTATAAACACAATCATCTACATTATTTATAAAGCATTCTTTACTTCAAATGGTTTTTCGCCGGTATGGTGTGTTCGGAACCCTGTAATCCAATAACAAAGGGAAAAGAGACAGACTCTCTAACAGCGGGATTTACCACCTCGACTATAACTTTCTATGCTGTAACTCGTGCAACGCACTTCGACTGTTGCCCATGATAGATCTTAGAAACCTCTCAAAGTACACATCGCTTTCAAGTAAATTTACATAAATTTCAAACTGTTCAAAACGAAATTTTTCTGACAATTCGACAAACTTTTACGTAAAGTAAAGGAATTTATGTAAAGGATGCCCGAAAGTAAACCTTTAAAAAGCTATTCTGTAACTCGTCCTTTGAGCGATATTTTTGTGTTAAAGTTTAACTTTAAAGGATCTTTTCATAAAGGACGAGTTAAATTCCCTTAGTTTGTTTTGGGTTTTCTTCTGTATCTTGTTGACAACGACCAATCAGAGTACATTAAAACAATTTAAATATTAAAATTAATTCAAAATGAAAAAATAATATACATTTTCAAGGTGGATAAAAGTCTGAAAAGAGAAACTGGGGACTGTTGGGTGCCAAAAAACTTTTGCTTTTGATTAAAAACTAATTTCAGGTAAATGAAACTTATGTATTAGGTGGAAAATGTATGTATATTATGAATAAAATGCTAATACAAAAAAAATAATATTTAGGAACTTATAAAGTTCTGGAAATACAAAAATTAATATATTACATATGTACGATGTCATTATGAATAAATTTAAATTAACACAATTATACCCTTTTCTTTAAATAAAAATATAGAATTCTACTAAAACTTCACTGGAAACTTTTTACATTATGTTAATAAATTATTCCTTATTGTGAACACTCAGTATCGGCAAACGATATTGTTGCCCCACGAATACTTACAGTATGAAAAAATAATTTTAGTATTACATAATTACAAAAAACAATGAAACCTACTTGTACAACAATGTGTGATAATAACTACACAATATTTACAATTTTATCTTATCAATGTTTTTTTACATATATTAACAATCATGTACAGCATGTTACATTAACTATTAGGTATATGGGGGCGTTACACTTGAAAGTATTCTGCATATTAATAAATTAAGATCGATTACATCAAAGTACTTACAGACTTTTAAGTGAAACACTTACCGTGTACCGTCAACAAGAAAATTCAACAACAGTGCCTATTAAAATTATTTGTCTCTAAAATTATTTATAAAATATTACAGTCTACAATTCAATTAAAATCTAAACACTTGAAAATTCATACGTATTTTTGTTTTTAGAAAACTTACGCAATGCACAACTGTCTTTATTTATCGATTTAAAAATTTTAAAAGAGACTTCATTCATAAAAGGTGACATTGTAAATTGAGAGCATAAAAAGCTTTTCATTGCTTAAAAAATCATAAAATCATTATTTATGGTAAGCTAACACAAAAATACATTCAACACTCCACATATTCTTAATATCTGTATCATTAAAACATTTAAAAATCGATGCTGTATTTCAAATTTCATATATGGAATTTAAGGGGAAAAGGTATCACATTGAATATTACACATTCAAATTCCCCCAAACAAATTATTTTTAGCCAATGTAACATACTGCCACATTTTTTCTTCTATTATAAAATTTGAATTGGATAGAGATAAACTGTATAAAAAAATTACTGTTTACTCAATCGTATAAAAACAAAATAAGGGTAGTATGATGCTAAGGAACGTAAGAAGAGGGGTAATATCGAAATATGTTCGAATTATTCTTTCAAATTTTTTTTGCAGGCTTATGCAAAATTGAAATTGAACAGTTCATAAAAAGTTTAACTTTTAAGTATATTTTACTTATTATAATGACGCAGGAAATTGTTGTCAGTAAATATGGAATTGAAAAAGTTCCAAATTGACAACTTTTTCTTTTAATTTATGATTTTTTTCTGTTTTTACTAAATGCAGATGCACTTATTGATGGACCTTGCTAAATGTTTTAAATAGCCCACAAATTGGACTCCAATAAAATAGCGGTTTTCCATTCCATACTGGTCAGCAAAAAAAATTGTAAACGGATATTTCAAGCATATTTCAATAAGTTTTTGAATTTTAAATAGTGAAAACACCGAAAAATGGAAAACTTTGTTCTTAGATCTAGAATTTTTCTTAGTATCAGTTGCATGCAGTAGTAAAATGTAATCACTGTGGAAACTATTAAAGAAATTTAAATTCATAAAATACTTAAGATGAGAATAAATAAATATTAATAAATAAAATAGAATTAAAATTTAATAAAATTTCTTTTTATTAAAAACATATTTATATGTTTCATCTGTAAAATAAATAATGGAATTTGTTGCCTTGTTCCTCTAATGTTCTATTTATGCTAACCGACTGGGATTGTACTGTTAGATAAGTTAAAATTATAAAAAGAAATATTTTATAAACGACTGTAAATTATCGTATTCCCATTTATAGGTAATCGAAATGAATGGAAAAATACCCAACAGTAATTGATAATAATTAAAACATTTAAAAATACAACACCGATTTGACATAATATTTAACAATCACAAATTTAAAATCAACACATTTTAGTTGGCAGTTGTGGACGGGATATCAATAGTACGACATTCTTTCCCAATTATTAATTTTATCTTTTTAATTGGAGGATGTGGCGCACTATATTCGTGTTTAAATTTGCGTTCTCTTTTATGTTCTTTAGCTTTATGTCGCTTTTTCCGTCGCGAATGAGTAGTGGGTCGATCGACGCCTTCGACGCGCAGAACTTCATATTGTGGTTTAAAACTGTCTTCACTTAAACTATTACCAGATTCGATGCACTCGTCCAAAACTGGACTGCGTTTCATTCGTAAAGTCAATTTGAGTCCTCCACATTTTTCGGGTGTTCTTTCAACAGGTGCAGGTTGTGGCATTGTGTTTATTAATACTCCATTATCACGATTAACACAAATATTGTCATTGCACTTATCGTCGGTCGGATGTTCAGCCTTATTTCTCATTTCGTCTTCACTAGATCTTCTACTTTTAGCATCACTTTTAATTATTAAATTATCACTAAGATTTTTATATTTACATTTATCTAAGCGTAATATATCAACTTTATTATCGTCGTCATTAAATTCATAAACATCCTTATTACTTTCACTTTGTTCATTTTTTACATCCATCTCCTCACATAATGCAAAATTACTGTTCCTCCTCGTTAGCCTAGACGAAAGACGCGTATTAAGCCGACTGGAACGTAAATTTCGTTTTAAATTTCTGTTAACTTTATAGTTAGAACATTTACCACTAGAATTTATACTATTAACGTCCGTCGTCAGCGTGGTTCTACTGTTAGTATCTAATAACGGATCCATCAAACATCGTTGGCTGCGAAGCGTAATTCCAACGTTGGTCTCCTTTCCAGATTCGTGGATATCATTAAAGGTCTTTGTCGTTTGTGTTGCATCACATGCAGCTTCATGATCCGAATAGCCCGTGCTCGAACTCGTGTTGCTTTGCAAATCGTCTAACAAATTTGATCTCGACATTGTAGTTTGTGTAAGCTCTTGGTTTGCTTGCAAATTTCTTCTACGTTGCAAGCGGGAAGCTCGTGAAGTTTTTGGACTTAAATGGATTCCGTTTGTTGTTGAATTCGTATCGTTTTTCTTAATATTCAAATTATTATGCGAAGAAATGTTATCTTGTGTTAATGTACAATTTTTAGCCTTAAAATCTTCCAAATCCGTAAATTTACAACCTTGTGCTGCGATAAGAAGCTCTGCGTCGTATTTCGTAAGCCCTTTCTGCCTTAATTCTCTTATACTGAGGGGCGTCACAACTTTTCCATTACCGTCGCTATGAATGTGACCGTTGGTAAATTCAGAATTACGTTTTTGCATTTGTTGTTTCTTAAAACGATTAAGTCGATTATCGGTTTCGCGTAAACGATATCCATTTTCTTCCTTCTCTTCGGTTTTATGCTTGGCAAATGCTCCCGTACCACGTCGTTCACACGTTTCACATTCACAGTAGCAATTTTGGTCCCCAAAAAAGTCTTCCCCATAAAAACACGTAATCTCTTCTCCGATTTCTATATCCCGCAATACCTTAACACAAGCCGTGTCTCTCCCGGTTGCAACAAATTTACAATTTGCTCTACAATCATGATTTATGTATGCTGCAGGTCCTAGCCACAATTGGGCACAATTTTTTCTACAACTGTACATCACAGAAAAATCGTTTGTCCCAGGAACCAATAAAAGTGCTTCTTCCTTTTCTGTTAGTTCTGCTATACATCCAACCAGACATTCGATTTTTTCGTGTTTATACCACTTTTTTGTAGAAGAAATTTTCGCTCCCACTTGACCTTCCAGAGAGTATCGATAGCATGGTTTTATTATAAATCCCGACTCCTTATCGAAAACTCGTAAATAACGATAGATCTGTAACAAATTAAAATAAAAATTAAATTATATTTACATTCAATTCATAGGAAATCCGTGAATATTTAAATAAATAAAATATAAAATCAGTTAATAGAAATTAATGTATATTTACTTGATGTTAAATATTTCTGCTACAAATTTAGCTTTTAAGGTTTTTCTAGTAATATTTTGAATTACTTATGTTTTAAAGGTATTAGGTATTATAGTTTATTTTTCGAAACCTTTGTTAATGCAGATATTTGCCCCCATAAGGTTTACGTTTCTGATACTACTGCGATTTTTTTGTTTGAAAATGCTAAAATTTAAATGATATATTAAACGATATATTCGCTCAAAGTGGAGGCAAATTAAGGAATTTTGCCTCAACATGGGACTATTGAGAGGGTATGACGGTTCAGGGTCAATCAATTCATTGTATAAGCTTTAATGAACAGAGTAAACAGAAAACTACAAGAATATTTCTTGAGAATATTCCCAAAACTAGTTTTCTTTTTACGCAATATTCCAATGAGCATATTAATTTATTTTACCAAATAAAGGTTTAAAGAATAGTGGTAAAAAAAGAGATTATTTCAATTTTGTAATGCATAATTTTAAAAATAAAACTGATAAACCCTAAATAACTTGATATATTATTTAAATTATCCCTGAACAAGAACACTTTTTTGGCCTTCTGAATTTTGTATTTAACCCCTTGCACTGCAATTTAAATTCAATGACGCTGTAAAAAAAGACAACTTTATAAAATTAGTTCAATTTTGTTTTACATTTTGAACGTAAAAAAATATATGCTGTAACAGACTATTTTTGTAGGAAATATAATTCCTAAAAACTTTTAACTTTCAAGTAAATAGTAAACCTAAAAATAAACTTTTAATATATAAATTTAAATAATGTAAAATAAATACAACTATTAAACCTCAGTTATATTCCACGAATTCTAGGCCATTTGCTTCTTTGTCCTTTATTTAGACAATGCAAAATTATAAATACAGAAATGCCGCTCCCTAGTTTAATTTGCCTGAATGCCTATTTTCGATGTTACTGACCTAAAATAGATTTTTAATGCCTAAAAAGCCTAAACGAATAATTTATCCTGTCTATATTAAAAAAGTAAAAAAGAAAGTTTTTATGTTTTTTTAAATTTTGTATCTCATGTCAGCCAGTGACAGATGTATCACTTGAGAGGCCTCAAGCGCAATTCAATTTTGAGGCCCTCTTCTAAATATTTTCACTGCCTAAAGCTTGAATTACATTATACTTTTTTCGACTTTTTTCGTCTAGATTCTCGTTCGATTTAGTTTCGAGTTTTTATTTCATTTGCTTTAATATAGATGGCGCCAAAAGGGACTACCTATCACGGACCTCTTACCTATACTACGCCAATAGGGATGTTGGCGGGCTGCATATTTCTATTCGAGAAATCTAGACGAAAAAAGTATAATGTAATTCAAGCTAAATTGTTCTAAATTGTTATGGGTTTTTGTATTTATCTCGGTGAAGTCAGCATAAATAGAAAACTGGCAGCGGCCGCTGGGTGTAGAAACTTCATAGGAAAATATTAGATCCTGATTTTAATGGTATTTTAGTTGTCGGATTTTCTTAAGATGGCGCTGTTTCAATAGTTATTTAGAAAAGTAAACAATAACATAACATAAATCATAGAATATCCTATAAGTTGGAATTGTAAGACGATTAATAAATTATAATAGTGAAAAATAGTTAAATTGAATGGAAATATAGTGGAATAATTTAGTTTAGTCAGATTTAGTTGACTCATGACACCCAGGGGGCGCAACGAAAAGACAGTATAAGACTGTCTACAATTTTAACATGGAAGTTTCCCTTCTATTGTAATCTTTTATTCTATGGTCGGCGCTTTCTACCCACGCGTATTAATGTATTAGCGTATTAGCTGGCGACAGATTTCGGGAGTCCTGAAAATTGTATGGCTTCAAGTTAGATAGGTACGCTCTAATCAATTCAAAACCGTAAATGGCAGAGGTTTTCCCGGTCGGATAACGGGGGGGGGGGGGGAGCAGAGGAAGTGAATTTTTCAAAAACTCAAAACTTCTGCAGACTTCACCAAACGGTGAAATGTTTGTATAAAAGATATCTGAGATGTAACAATAGAAAATGCTATCCAAATTTATTATGTATGCGTTTTTTCTCTCCCATTTGCAGATGGCCCTACCGATTTGGGGTTACTCTTATTTAAAATCGGGAAATTATTGGTAATTTAAATAAATAAATAAACCAAATCAAACAAATCCAATTCAAGGGGAGGGAAAAAAGCTCACATAAAAATTTGTATAGCATTTTCTTTTAACTATTGCGTTTGTAAGTTTTTGTAATAAAAAATATATATTGCATAAATCGCCTAAATTCTTAATTGTACACATTTTAATGTTTTTTTTTTTTTATTTTTTACGTCCTAAAATCCGTGGTTTAATTATTACTTATCATTTAAAACGACTCATGAGGCTACCTGCCACTTTTCCTTCAGATACCTTATATCCGATTCCGGATGTTGGCGATCCTCCTGGTTAAGCCAACAAGACTTTACTAGGAAAATGTTAATGGGGAGGTTTCCGGTTGCCTTCCCCATAGTCCACAGATCGATTTTGGACTCTTTAGATCACAGCACATATCTGACTCAATCGGGATTAGAACGCGGTTTCCCGCTCTGTAGTCTGTCCGTGTTTGATTTACGCCAGACTGCTGGTTCTACCTGCCACTACAGTAATAAAAGTATTGAATTTTACAATCAAAATTCGATAAAATTTGAAAATTCCCCAGAATTGAAAAATATTGAGCACAAATTAAACGAAAATTGAAAAAAAAAACTAAGTACCACCGAAAATAATAAAATATTTAAAAATTAATATAAAGAATCTATTATGAGATGTATAAAAGGAAAAAGTGCGAAATTTTTATGGCCGTTCATTAAAAATTTTATTTTTACATAATTTACCTATAAAATGATATTATAGATTGACAATAAAAATATTACTTAATGAAAAATAAAGGGTCTGGCCGGTTAAGTATGTTAAAAATGCCTTTTTTGAATTTCATGATGGCAATTTTTTTCAAAGTTTGTTGTGTAAAAAGACAGTCATGTACAAAATTTCAGCTTTTCAATTTACTTCCTGTGGATTTTAGAAGGAAAAAACTGCTTTTTCACATTTCTTCATTTTTCTTGTACTAAAAGATATCCGAAAAATCTCAAAAAATTCAGAAAAATCAAAAATCACCTAAGAAATATGAAAATAATTTTTGGAATTCCTTCACAGTTAAATTCAACGAAATACGAATTTTTCAACTTTAAAAAAAAAATATTTAGCCATGGGGGAATTTTCCGACTACAACAAGAAAATTTGACAAAATTCTACTTTGGAATCCCTACAAATTAAAAAAAAAAATCATCTCAAAATTCCACTTGCAACACTATCAAAAATGCAAAATTCTCTTCAAAGTTGTGACGTGATTCAACGAAATACGAATTTATCAACTTTAAAAAAAATTATTTAACCATGGGGGAATTTTCCGACTACAACAAGAAAATTTGACAAAATTCTACTTTGGAATCCCTACAAATTAAAAAAAATCATCTCAAAATTCCACTTGCAACACTATCAAAAATGCAAAATTCTCTTCAAATTCAATTTCGCAAATTAACATCATTAACATCAATTCACAAGGTCCTTCAGGAATCCGATGTTACGTTTGTGATTGTCCAAATAGTCGACACACTGTCGGATGCTGCTCGCAAATCGTAGCCGTGATTTTTTATTTAGCAAATTCTCGATATTTATCCAGAATTATAAGGTCAGTCGCGATTCTCACAAGACTGTTCGGTGTGGAAAAAGTGAATGCAGTCATTAACAGTGACAGTGAAGAAGATTAATGTGGATTGGGTTTCAATTAAAAGGCTATGCAATGACTGAATCCTCAAAGTTGGAAAACACTTTTCCAATTCGCTGTTATTTTGATTGTTACTTAAAAAATTGCACAAAACTTTTTCTTTCGCAAAAACAATGCGGTCTGTGTCCAAGTGTACTCTTTTAAATAATATTACTTTTATGAAATTTTTTGAGTAATAAGCAAAATAACAGCGAATAACGAAAGTGTGCTTTTTAACACAATTTATTTAAAAAAATGTTTGTTCAATTTTAATGTTTTAGTAAAGTATTGATAGTATACGCGGTATTTGGCGAAAATTTGAAAATACAGAAATTATTGGGTTTGTGAGGTGTTCTGTTAAAATGACCCGGTATTACCCGGTCACTATGAATAGTTTTCATCGATCATCTAGAAATATGCAGGTTGTCATTTCAAATCATAAAACACCGTGAAAAGCAGCCATAGTTGAAGTTATTTTGAAGTAAAATTTCTATAAATTATAGTATTCTGACAGCTACCAATGTAGTAAATTGACTTTATTAGTGTGACGTCACAACTTTGAAGAGAATTTTGCATTTTTGAGTGTTGCAAGTGGAATTTTGAGAATTTTTTTTTAACTTGTAGAGGGATTCCAAAGTAGAATTTTGTCAAATTTTCTTGTTCTAGTCGGAAAATTCTACCATGGTTAAATAATTTTTTTTTAAGTTGATAAATTCGTATTTCGTTGAATCACGTCACAACTTTGAAGAGAATTTTGCATTTTTGATAGTGTTGCAAGTGGAATTTTGAGATGATTTTTTTTTTAATTTGTAGGGATTCTAAAGTAGAATTTTGTCAAATTTTCTTGTTGTAGTCGGAAAATTCCCCCATGGCTAAATAATTTTTTTTAAAGTTGATAAATTCGTATTTCGTTGAATTTAACTGTGAAGGAATTCCAAAAATTATTTTCATATTTCTTAGGTTATTTTTGATTTTTCTGAATTTTTTGAGATTTTTCGGATATCTTTTAGTACAAGAAAAATGAAGAAATGTGAAAAAGCAGTTTTTTCCTTCTAAAATCCACAGGAAGTAAATTGAAAAGCTGAAATTTTGTACATGACTGTCTTTTTACATAACAAACTTTGAAAAAAATTGCCATCATGAAATTCAAAAAAGGCATTTTTAACATACTTAACCGGCCAGACCCTTTGTTTTCATTTATTATGAAATATAAAATGTTCCTTTTTTTTCTGTTCCAATCTTTAAAACAATTAGTACCTAGTACTGCTGTTTATTGTTAATTATTTTTCTACTAGTATAAAATAGAAACAAATTGATGTGCATGCATAAGCAAACAGTATGAAATTGCACCTCTAGAGCAGTGGTTTTAAAACTTTGTTACTACGTCATAATTGAAAACAATTTAATCTTGGCACCTTGACCCTTATTTCATAAAATAATAACACACAAAATGCATCCTACTTAATAAAAACCAAATTAATAGAATAAATTAATTAATAAAATAAAAATTTGTTTTTATAACAATAAAATTTCGCGCCTCCCAGTTGGAAAATCGCTGCTCTAAAATCTAAGCCCAGACGCTAGTCTTTAGAAAAATAGTTAGTTTGCTTCGCCATCTACCTAACAAGCAGAACACTACACACTTTTGCAAATTTCTTTGACTTTTCCCAACCATCTGTGAAGTATCCTAAGGAAATGTAGACTAAAGGAAAACCAGCAATAATTTTAATTTTTCCTTGTATAGAATCTTTATTAATAGCATTCTCTATGTGTTGAATAGAAAAAGTATTACTTTTGAGGAAGAATACATTGTGATTTCGTATCGATTTATGCTCATATTTGGCAAGGTTTTAAAAGGCATATTAGGTTATTCTCTGTGTAATTTAATTTGGCTAATCTTTTAGAATGTGGGTACGGACTTAAAATTTCGTTTTTCTTAAAATCTTTTTACTGAGAATTTTTTTAAACCCCAGAAAATTGCTATTTATTTCAAAGCTGTAGTTTTCAATACAACATTTTAAAAATTTGAACACCGTATTCACATTTCTTTTAGAAAGAAATCCGCAAAAATAAATTAAAATATCTTAATAGGTTAATAGGAGTATCCATTAATTATATAAGGATGATTGTCGGTAAAGTTGACACCCCCCCCCGTAGGGGTTCGCAAGATTTTAAAGATGCACATCTAAATTTCAAGATTTTTTTTTATTTAGACCCCCCCTCTCCTTTAAGGGTTTTAAAAAATACAAAAAAGTAATTTTAACAGAAACTGATTTCAACAGTTTTTTAAAAAATTGAATGAATTTTTAAAATGAAGAGGAAACTTATATTACTTTCTTATATAATTTATAACCCCCCCCCCCGGAAAGATTTGTAAGATTTTTCGGCCTTGCCCCCTTTAAAATCTTATATCATTAATGGACAAGTTGTGTTAGCAAGGAAATTATGTCTCTTGAAGCAACCTCGTTTTTGAGTGAAAATTAGACCAACCATTAAAAATAAACTCAGAATTATATATTTAATTTTGAAATAAGTAAATAATTACTTAAAAAACCTTAACTTACGTGTGCTTCTAACTTTTTCTGCTGTTGTTTTGTTTTTCGAGGCATCCAAGAGCCACCACTGGCAAGTTGTTTGTAAGTTCTTTCATAATTTTGATTAGTAATGAAGTTTTCCATAATATTTTTCATCTCGATAAAGTTTACTTTTGGGTTTTTGTTTTGAGTACTCATTTTGTGTGTCGTAAAACCCAGGTAGGGGTCTAAAACCAACGATGTAGCCAAATCGTCGAATTCTGAAAGCTCTTGGGGGGACATTCCCGTGGGTTGCATTTTGGACGAAAGCGGTTTTTGTAATACATCCACGACCATTCTGATTACTGCAAGAGAAAAGTGAGGTTATATAACAACAAAATTGCACTTTGAAAATCAATAAACATTCAATTTCGAATTAAATATTCGACCGTTTGACGGTTACTTTGAAGGGTGTAAAAATTTTTTTTCATGATATTCCAGGTAATGCCAAGGTCATTAACAGGCTGACAACAAAGAAGAATTTGGTTTCTTTTTTTAATTAAAATTTACAAGACACTCCCACTTGGTTGACAATATGTAATTTATCAGTTTTTAATGAAAATTGACCATCATTTGTTTGGATCATACAACTTCACGAGTCTTATAAAAAAGCCATAAACATAATTATTATTACAATTTTCTAATATTTAATGTTTATTGATGCACTAAAAGTAGCCATTGAACTTACACGTCAAGTTGACATTTATTGACATTATTTACTTATTACAATGTGGATTGAATCAAATTTGAATTTTAATAACAAAGGAATGCCTACTTACCACTTTCTTATTAACAAAAGCACAATAAATCCACATTATACAACAAAATTCTCCCCTATACATTTATAGACGCTTTGCAATCTATCATGGCAGATGCTTTTAGCCGTTAGCAGCGCATTATTTTGCACTCAATAATTTAAACAAATCATCATTTACAGCTTAATATTAAATTTTGAAACACAAACATGTAAACAAATTATAATCCACTCCAAATTAGATCTAAAATATAAAATAATTTTCTAGTTATAATAATGCAAGTTAAAATTTTAAGAGCGCCATCTATGCTTTCAATCTGCTTTTATCACAAACACCATTGGTAAATTGGTAAATGTATCAATCCAAAAACTTAATTAACGCCGTTTTTAAAGTTAAATTAAGAGCTGCTCCCGAAGATTTTCTGCAGAAGTAATCATACACATTCACCCTTAAAAACTATTTCAGAATCCAATAGTTACCTACACCATACATTCTAATTTTATTCGTAACATAGCCGTAAAATCAAAGTATTACTAAATAGAATATTATGGTATAATTAAAGCGACAGGTTTTTTCTTATATCTGGAGGGAGATACAACGTAAAACGTCTGTACGATTTTATTCTCCTTGTTTTAAATTTAGTGTTGTCATCTCGATTTTGAAAAGTTTTGACTCAGAAACATGAAGAAATTATATATTTTGTATAGAGCTCTCGCAATCTAACGTGACAGGGTGTAGCTAATGTGCAGAAACGAAAATTGGTCCGGTCCGTTTACACGGCAGCACTGGCACGTTCTCCCTCTACATCTACTGCGCAAGTTTCTATTTTGTGCGTTCGATTGTGGGAAGCAAATACTTTAAGTAAAGTATTTGTGGGAAGTGTTTGGAGGAATCCTCCAAGTTGGAAAACACACTTTCGTAATTCGCTGTTATTTTGCTCAAAATTACTACCTTCTACCTTGCAAGGTTATTAAACCATCATGACTCATGAGTTATGATAACATCTTCAAGACATCCTGCGGACTTCATTAGGTCAAGAGAAATTTGAAATATAATATTGAATATTCCAGACCATTTGTAGATATTCCATATTATAGCACATTTCTCTTTACTTACTGTCTTTACCTGTAAAGTCCTTTCACAGTCCTTCATATTTTCACAAACCGATGTCCGAACTCGAACCTAAATTCCGAATTAACCAAAAAGTTTGAATAATAACGCATTCCTTTGGTCTCTAAAAATATTTGCCCCCCCCCCTTACCCCAAACGAAATCCTTTATCCGCGCCTGACTTTAGACTTAAATCAGATGGATAATTCTTCCCAAATATCGGAATATTTAAAAAGGGCCTGAGATAACAATTCGTCAATTTGTGTATAGGTATTTACCATATAGATCTTATATTATCTTATTCAAATACATTTATTAGACCAGGGTTGGCCACCTTTTGTACTATTCCTCAAGCATCGATAAGTGGATCTGCTTTTTATCTTAAAAATGTGTCGCAATCGACTTTTTCTACTTTTTTTTACACTTTTTAGATAGATTTTTAGTAACTCGCGAAAGACTTATTGGTGACACTTGTGGCAAATTACTCCACACTCGAGTAATTTGTAGTTGCCCCGACGGCGATGTTTCAAAATTATTAATATCTCATATTAAAAAATAATGTTTGAAAACAGTTGAATTTAAAATATAAAAATCTTTAAACGTTTTAGTTGACCATCCATTAAAATGATAACAAAAATTATAGTTGAGAATGCGGTCATTAATAATAATTAATAATCTAAATATTTATAGATTTGAGTTTTTACTTCTTACATAATTTATCATCATAACAAAAATAGGAACAAACAGGTCCGTCTAAGGACTCTAAGTAAGTCTAAGGGATACGAAGTTCATTGAAAAAATTAGCAAGGAAAATTATAAAATCAAAGAATACCTTACCGGATTACATGTTTCAATCTTAAGGTTTGTTCGTTTGTATGAACTAACTTGAACTGGGTTATCTTTCGAGACAAAATACTCCCACCACAAAAGTTAGATAGTGTTCTAACTTGCACTGCCTACTCTTCCTATGGAGGTCGAGCAAGAAGTTCATGTTCGGTTATGAACTGAGCAGCCAAACGAACACAGTACATTGCACTAACTTGAACCGAGCAAGTTAGTTCATACAAACGAACAAATCTTAAGTTAGTCACGTTTCTACTAGTGATGGGCGCATTCGGAATACATAATCGGAATGATTGATTAAAATATGATGATTATTAAAATAATCGGATGATTCCGATTATGTCAAAATAGTAATAAAAAATAATCGGATGATTTTCGAATGCGAATACGATTCTTGTTTCGGCGTCACTCGTTCAAGAATCGGAATATTCAATCGAATGCGTAGATTGCGGAATAAATGAAATTTATTGTCTAAAAAATAACACTATTATCTAATGAATAAATTTCATTTATTCCGATCGTATTTATCGGTCACCCCCCCCCCCAATAGCATAACGAGGGATAAAAAAGGCCTAATTTTTTCCGACCCCCCCCACAGGCATTTTTTCGGAATCCCCCCCCCCCTAAATGACCAATGGTTAGCTACGGCGTTGCTAATATTAAAATTTTAATGGACGGTTTCCATACGGAACGGAATATAAAATAATCGGATAATATTCCGATTATTTAAATATTCTGGATACCAACATTCTGATTATTGAAATCATCCGATTATGCCCATCACTAGTTTCTACACGTGACACTGATATCATCAGACCCGTACTGGATTTTATGAAAATACAACTTTACTTACCAACGTTTTCAAAACCTTGATCCCAATAATAATTGGTCCTGATTGTACACCCATCTCTGTGATATGTAAGAAGTAAGAATGCAATTAATCTTGCAGTTTTGCCAACCTCGAAGAAATTGATAAAAAATAATGTTTAAAAAAATTTGAATTTAAAAATAAAAAATATAAAAAATAAAAAAATTGGTAAGTAAAGTTGTATTTTCATAAAATCCAGTACGGGTCTGATGATATCAGTGTTACGAGTAGAAACGTTACTAATAAGTAAGATTGAAACATGTAATCCGGTAAGGTATTCTTTGATTTTATAATTTTCTAATGTTAGACGGTCATTAGTAGATATTAGAGACAGGATAGTTAGCCAAAAACAGATCTGACTTAGGAGAAGTTATAACGTTAAAACCAATCAAAACGTTTATTAGCGTTAAAAAAACTTTCTCTATTGGTGACTTATGTTAGGGCGCCTCCTAAGTCCGATCTGTTTTTGCCTAACAATCCTGTCTCTAATCATTAGTCGTTAGAGATTAGACGATTAAGCGCACCGACTGCTAATGCAGAAAACCCTGTTTAACTCAGGGCGAAGTAAGAATTTTATTCTGGCCGTCTCCCCTCGGAAAACAATGGTAAACCACTGGGATGTAATCTGCTATGAAAGCCTTTGTTACTAGGGCCGTCGCTAGGGGTATTTGTCTTATTTCCGCCCGTGCGCAAAGTTTAATTGTCAAAAGAGTGCGTGCATTTTTATTTAAGGTCCAATAATCAGTGTTTTGCAAATATCTCTTGAACGCTAAATATTGTTGCAAAAATAGTCATTACAAATTTGGTAGACTGCGCAATTTTCTATAAAAAAGGTAGAGCCATCCAAGGGCGGATCCGTGATTTTTTTCTGGGGGGCACAAGGGGCGGACGGGCAAAAAAGTCTACAATAACAACTGTTATCATATCACACAAAAATATAAAAATATACATAAAAAACTACCGTCTGGGGGGGGGGGGCACGTGCCCCCGTGCCCCCCCCCTGGATCCGCCCTTGGAGCCATCGTTCATGAGACATCGCGATTTCAACAATTCGAAAGCATATTCTGCATAAAATACACTCTTTTCCACACCACCTTCGAGATAGAGTACTTATAATAAATTACATAGGTAATAAAGAAAAAAAATTTGCTGGGACTGCCGTTACAATTTCCATAATGCTAAACATATGGTAAAACCTGCCCTTTCAAAAATTCATAACTCAAGAACTAAGAGGCAATCGACTAAAATTCGAAAAAGTGATAATTTTTTTAGCTACTAGAATCGCCAAAAAATTGGGATCTCGATTGGCGACATACTCACTGTAGTGAGCCCTTGTTATAGTGCATTTTTTACGTGGTTTCCCGAGTAGGGAGTAGGTATAAAATTAACTATATGCTCTGATCAAACGGAGATAGTTTAATATTGATTACAAAAATGGTATCACATAGTTAATTATCAAATCAGGACATGGTCCAGTCAAAATAGGCATTCTCCATCGGAAAAAATCGTATACCAATGTGAAAATTAGTAAACACCTTAAAAACAGTATTTCAAATGAGATGTCGAAAATCCCATCTATCTTATCAGATCAAAATTTATGCCTTTTCAATCGTTTATCCCATCTTTAGCTGCAAATTTATCAGTGTATTGGAATTAGTCACGAACGATTCGTTTTCTCTCAAAACATTATTTTATTATTTTCAAGAAGAAATTTAAGATGTAGTAAATTAGTCTTTTGGTTCAATACTTTTGAACTTGCAACAGAAGCTTTTTTATATTTGCAATTTAATAATTAAACTGATTTTGTCCGCCCCTGTGTTTGCACACTGTGCCGAAACGTCTTTGCCCTGAAACGCCGTTGCGACGAATCAGAGTATCTGGACTCTGGAGTAATCCAGAGATTATAATATAATACTATTCTATTATTATAATTATAATTATATTATAAGACCAGCCGTCTGGCGTAAATCAAACACGGATAGACTATAGAGCGGGAAACCGCGGTTCTAATCCTGATTGCGTCGGATATGTGCTGTGATCTACAAAGTCCAAATTCGAACTGTGGACTACACTCGCCAACCCGGCTGGCCACCGTGGCGAGTTATGGCTAAACAACCCCCCATAGAAATATTATAATAATTGTTCTTTTCTCTGGCTAAATTCTATGATAATATCCTCTGGCTAGACATTGAGTCTTGGGGGGGGGGAACAAAATAATAATAATTTATTATTGTTTTAATATTAATAATAATTATCTATATAACCGTTTCTTGGGATATTGGAAAATAATTAGAACAACAGAAGTCGCTAACCGGCCGACGTTTCGGTATTATATATATATAATAACTAGCTGTTGCCCGCGACTTCGTCCGCGTGGAATTCACTTTCTTGCGCGCAAACCTTTGTCCTTCCGTCTCTATATTCTATTCTCTAATCTTTGCTTTGCTTTGCTTGCGTGCTTTGGAAACTTGAAGGACGTCGACAGTGGGAATCTCGTTAGTCCATTCGCGCGCGTCACCACTAATTACATATTAGGTGATAAATCCCATATTTATGTATATTTTTTTTATAAAGAAAATCCCATGCTTCTAAACGTAGACCCACCGGTTTAGGCTGTGCTTTGGAAACTTAAGAGACGTCGACATGGGGAATCTCGTTAGTCCATTAGTCCATTCGCGCGCGTCACCACTAATTACATATTAGGTGATAAATCCCATATAGATGTATATTTTTTATTCTAAAGAAAATTCCATGCTTCTAGACATCATACCCACATTTAGGCTGTGCTTTGGAAACTTGAGAGACGTCGACAGTGGGAATCTCGTTAAGCCATTCTCTCGCGTCACCACTAATTAGATAAATAATGATAAATCCCTTTCGGATAGGATTTTCACAAAATCCTTTCTTAGTGCTCGCCTACGTGATAACAGGAACCTCTGTGCAAAATTTCATCGCTAAGGACCCAGTAGTTTGGGCTGTGCGTTGATATATCAGTCAGTCAGTCAGTCAATCAGTCAGTCAGTCAGTCAGTCAGTCAGTCAGTTTATTATTTTATATATATAGAAGATACCATAATCATGGCACTAAAACATTTAGTACAAGTCAATAACAAAGTAAATTAATTAAAATCATTGGTACTCACAGCAGTGGCGTAAATAAGGGGGGTGATCAGGTGATGAATCACCCCCCAAAGGCTAATAATAATCCAAAAAAATACATTTAAAAGTAAAAATTTCCAAAATCCCAGTCCCCCGATGGGGTCTTCTACCAGATTCATCACCCACCAAATTCAAATCCTATTTACGCTACTGACTCACAGTAAGGAAAGGTGAAAGTTGTTGTTATAAAATGTTAAAATAAAAATAACAATTATAAAATCATAAATATTAAAAGTTAAAGATGGAAAAGGTTTGTTAATTGAAAATTAATGTGACATCTGATTGACATAATTCTTTGCAGCCCATTCTTTGCTAACTTTGTAATGACAGATCTACTTCTGAATTTTTTCGGAACAGTGACGTTTGGACTTCCATTCTTACTATAGGGTGTTTTTTTTTGCTGCATGAGAACTTCAAAATGAAATAAAACATTAAAAACCTGACGGAATGTTTTGGTTATAATTTTTTTATGAAAGTACAGTTAAAGGCATTTATGATTTGAACATGACTTCCGGCATGTGACCACCACGACTAATGGTTACGAAGCGCATCCGTTCAGTCCAATTTTTGACCACTTTTTCCAATATTTCTGGCTTTATTTCATAAATGGCTTGCTGAATATTAGCCTCCAATGCTTCTAGAGTTGTTGGTTTGTTAGCATAAACCATGGATTTAACATACCCCCACAGAAAATAATCTGGAGGTGTCAAATCACACGATCTTGGAGGACAATTGATAGGACCACGTTTTGAAATAATGTTGTCACCAAATTGTCCTTTCAATAAATTGATGGTTTCGTTGGCTGTGTGGCACGTAGCACCATCCTGTTGGAACCATAAGTTGTCAATGTTTAGCTCTTGAAGTTTTGGAAACAAAAATGTATTGAGCATGTGTCGATATCTCACACCATTCACCGTAACGGTAGCTCCTTCCTCATTTCGAAAGACATATGGACCAATGATGCCGTTGGCGTGTATTCCACACCAAACAGTCAATTTTAATGGATGCAATGGAGTCTCAAGATAATGTCCCGGATTGGTCTCACTCCATATACGGCAATTTTGTTTGTTCACATACCCATTTAATCAGAAATGTGCCTCGTAACTGAACAAAATTTTACGGTAAAAAAATGGATCCACTTCCAATTGGTTGTGAGCCCAATTTGGTAGCGTTGTTCAATGGTCAATCTATGTATTATCAAATGCCAAACCTTGCTAAACACAAATGTCAAAAAACTGTTTCCATAGCAATCTTGATTCAATTGTTATCCCTATTGAAAGTTCTCATGCAGCTAAAAAAACACCCTATACTATATGTGGATGACATTCTTACTGCAGTACCATCCGATGAAGTAGATAGTTGTCTTGAAATTCTAAATGGATACAATAACCTACTTAATTTCACACACGAATTGGAATCTAACCACTCCATTCCGTTCCTAGACCTATTGGTTGAAAGGAGAGAAGATGGTTCATTACATACTGATATTTATAGGAAACCGTCGTCAACCGATAGGTTACTCAATTTCAACTCCGCACATCCCCTCAACCAGAAAATGAGCGTAATCAATACTCTAAAACAGAGAATCACTACATGTGTGTCCAGAGAGATGATCAACATCAGATTACATGACCTAAAGACCCAACTACTGAAAAATGGATACCCAGAGAGGCTAATCAACAGAAGTCTCTTCAAAGGAGGAAGATCCTGTCCACCCACACTGGAACCTGAATTGGAAAAGAGAGAGTCCAGTAAAATATACCATAAAATCTCTTTCCACAATTGGTTGGCGAGCAGATTAAATCGTGTTTTTGGGGAAATTTTACGGAAAAATAGCTTGGGCATAACATTCAAGAACAGACTCTCGTTGAATAACATTTTGTACTCCAAGACTAAGGACAGGGTACCTCATGGTGACAAAGCCAACGTCATCTATACAGTATACAGTGTAGCTGTGGATCGACGTACATAGGCCAAACTAAACAGAGGCTGTCCACAAGGATAAACCAACACATCTATGACATACGCTCAGGATCAGGGAAGACAGGCCTCTCTGAACACATTATAGAGAACAGTTCACATAACATTATATCAGACAAATTAAAAGTTTTAAACACCGAGCCAAACTACAAAAAACGAACTTTCTTAGAAGCGGCCTACATTTCCACAACAACAGAAAATATCAATAAGCAGACTGACTACAATTTTATAAATGTAGGATATAAAAATTTACTACCGTCGAATGGGGTAACATTGGCCCAATTTTATACAAATTATTTGAAATATTTAGCAATAAATTATATAGCACCAACTGTACAAAGCATCTAATATTTTTTAATATATTGGTAGGGGTATATGTTTTAAAGTTCAATTAATTTTTTTCATGTCACAATTGCGAAAAAAAAATTGTTTTTGAAGTGGGCCAAAGTTACCTTGACATGGGGTAACTTTAGCCCAAACATGTTTTTCGGGACTTGTGTTAAAGATAGTCTAAAATAAAAGCTAAAAGTTGATTTTATAAACAACTAGACCCTATAGGTAATTAAAAAAAAAACAGTTTTATGTGATTAGTAAGAAAAACATAGAGAAAAAGGTCAAGCAAACTGCATTTTAAAGAAAACTTTAGAAATAGTAATATTTATTTAAAACTAATTAGCTAAATAGGTACCTAGTTTTTTAAAACAATAGTAAAAAAACAAATATTTTTAATTTAAACGCAAACTCTTCTTCCTATATAATTTTTCTATTTCTTTCCCAAAAAATTGGTAATATAAAAAAAATAACTGGAGCTCAAACATAATTATCGAGCTCCGGGACTTTATATTGATTTCTCTTGGAAACCATTATGGGTTCTAGTTCTGGTATTTTGTCAATAACATCATCCCAGCTGTAACTGATAGCATCTTTTTTTTGGGCCACCTTCAAAATTTCAGGCTCTTCTCTAGACAGTCAACTGTTGGCCCTTGTTCTGACATAGCAATAACTTTGTCAGGGTATTTATTTTCGTTAAACAAAACCACAACAAAGTCGCCAATGATTAATTCATTAGGATTTATCCTCAATTTCGGGTTTTCTTGGACCACTTCTATCACTTCTTCCAAATCAGAATATGTCTCACTTTCTTTATCAGAATTTAAATTGATTTTAGCTTGGGCCAATGTTGCCCCAATATCTGGGCCAATGTTGCCTTATCTTGGTTATTCATTCGTCACAGACCACCGGATTATAATTAAATTGAAAAATCTTGATAAATCACTTAATTACTAACTTAAAATAAGATATTAATGCTTACTGTGTTGTTCCTAATTTTAAAAATTGCGTTTGAGGAAGAAGTTGCCACGTGTCGATTACCGATGAATAACTCGATTGACGATTTCACGACCTGCACAAGAAAGCAGACAGCAAGTACTCTTCCAATTTGTGGTTCCCCGCATTTTTGCGGTCTTCTCCTATCTGCTGACGCAAAACTTAAAAAATTATCGTTGCATTTACGATCTCTATACTACAAACAAACATTTTTTGTCAGGTGGGCCAATGTTGCCCCATCATACGGTACTCAATTACATAGAGAGGCTGAAACTGACCCCACTTAATGAGCTCCATATGGAAAACCCTTAGGTATATACTCGACGATCTTTTTCTGGTATTTAGATTTTGTCTTTCCAAATAATTTGTGTTCCTTAGCTAATTTTAATTAATTTTTCGTTGCTACTCACAAAGAATTATGTCAATCAGATGTCACATTAATTTTCAATTAACAAACCTTTTCCATCTTTAACTTTTAATATTTATGATTTTATAATTGTTATTTTTATTTTAACATTTTATAACAACAACTTTCACCTTTCCTTACTGTGAGTACCAATGATTTTAATTAATTTACTTTGTTATTGACTTGTACTAAATGTTTTAGTGCCATGATTATGGTATCCGAAACGTCGGCCGGTTAGCGACTTCTGTTGTTCTAATTATTTTCCAATATCCCAAGAAACGGTTATATAGATATATTTGTTTTGGATGAGATTTTTTTTCCCTCTTAATTAATAATAATTCTTTTATTCTTTAGAATTATTGGTGTTTGCCAAAGAAGTGTTGGCCATAGCCTTAGATATAATCAAATATAATATTTTTCTAATAGTGTTTGAAAAAGTCTTACTTTGTGATATCCAAAAGAGTGTGGAAAAGTAATACTGTTTGGGAAAGAGAAAAGAGAAGGGAAACTAGTGCGGAAAAGAGAAAGTTCGACAATGTCGATCGCAACATGGAATAACAGCTCCATAAAGTTGAGCTTTGCACAAATTTAAAAAAATTAAATAAAAAATTAAAAATTTTTAAAAAAAACCTTTTATTTAAAATTAAAAAGGTGCACTAAAAAATAAAAAATAATTTTAATAAGAATAAACAAAACTTCTTGAAAACATCAATATAAAAGCGTGGGGCTAGCAATTGCTTACTTACCTCGCTTACCTCTAAATAAATAGCCCCACGCTTTTATATTGATGTTTTCAAGAAGTTTTGTTTATTCTTATTAAAATTATTTTTTATTTTTTAGTGCACCTTTTTAATTTTAAATAAAAGGTTTTTTTTAAAAATTTTTAATTTATACTTCATTCAGTGGTGTGATGTACTTTTAAAATAATAACATAACGTCAATACGTTATGTTATTCTATAGTGTTTTTCGCGAAACGGTCTCACGTATCATTTTAACAAGCCGCTATTATTATAACGTGAACGTTATAATAAAGGTTTTCCTAACCGTTATAGCACCTAAATTTCACCCGTTATATTTCGCACTATAACGGTTAGGAAAACCTTTATTATAACGTTCACGTTATAATAATAGCGGCTTGTTAAAATGATACGTGAGACCGTTTCGCGAAAAACACTATAGAATAACATAACGTATTTACGTTATGTTATTATTTTAAAAGTACATCACACCACTGATTAATGCTTATTTTACAAAATATTTCAAAGTTTGATCTTTTAAGTGCACTAAAAAATAAAAAATAATTTTAATAAGAATAAACAGAGCTTCTTGGAAACATCAATATAAAAGCGTGGGGCTATTTATTTAGAGGTAAGTAAGCAATTGATAGCCCCACGCTTTTATATTGATGTTTCCAAGAAGCTCTGTTTATTCTTATTAAAATTATTTTTTATTTTTTAGTGCACTTTTTTAATTTTAAATAAAAGGTTTTTTTTAAAAATTTTTAATTTTTTATTTAATTTTTTATTTTTAATTTTTTAGTCATGTTTGTCAAATACAGCTCCTGCTTCATCCTATCAGAATTCCTCTGGTATGTGTTTTTGATGTTTGATGCTTCACTCTGTATACATCATTAAAACAAAAAATTTCACCCTGAATGTGGTCCTTAAAAATGCGAATGCGATTTAGTTATGTAACTTTTCACCCTGTATGGTAAAACTGTACAATGTGCAGCCACGCATGCGCTTTATTATTTTCCGTTTTTTCCCGATTTTTCGCTTATTTCGCGGAATTTTGGGCAAAATTAATATATGAAAATTCGCTGGAAGTGAAAGCTATATTCCAAATTTCAGCTCTCTAGGACTTCGGGAAGTTTCCATTTTCCACTCTTATCGGTGAACTTCAGCTTTGCCTCCTTCTACAAACGATTAACTTCTTGCTGGTAATTTGGGGGGGGGGAGGGGTCTTGTTTTTCAATTTTGCCTCTTTATTTGAATTTTGGGGTGAAATTGGTGTCAAACGTTAAAGCATCGTTAGAGTCTAACTGAGCTTCCATTTTTTCGTTTGAGCCTCAACTGTGGCGGAGTTATTCGCGAAATCTTGGGGGGGGGGTAGATGTGTTTTTCTATTTTCGTTATATTTTTGAAGTTTTTGGTGAAATTGGTGTCAGATCGTAAAATTTTTATTTCGATTACAAAATGTAATCCTAAACCAATAATGAATGTTCATTTAGGTTCTAACGTATGATAGCAATTACACCCCCAAATTCGACTTACAGAGGGGGAAACGTGTCTACGTCCTGTAAGTAATGAATAAATAATTTTTTAGTCATATTTGTCAAATACAGCTCCTGCTTCATCTTATCAGAATTCCTCTGGTATGTGTTTTTGATGTTTGATGCTTCACCCTGTATACATCATTAAAACAAAAAATTTCACCCTGAATGCGGTCCTTAAGGCGAAGCATCACCACGTGACTAAATATTGGTGTAAAACGTTCTTTAAAAAGATTTGTTAAACATGTTTTTCAAGAAATATTTAGATATTTTTGGAATTTTAAAAATTCAGCTTCGTAGCTCAATAGAATAATCGTTTCTGTAAACTAAAGTATTACAATAATTGTCTTTATTACTACATTTGAAAAGAAATTTGACATTCCTTTTTTTGAAAATTCTGAATATTGGAATTCGAGATTTCTTTAATATACGTATTACTAAATAGAATTACCAAAAGTTAACAGTATCGAGAAACAATTATTCTATTGAGCTACGAAGCTGAATTTATAAAATTCCAAAAATATATAAACATTTCTTGAATAACATGTTTAACGAATCTTTTTAAAGAAGGTTTTACACCAACGTGGTGATGCTTCGCCTTAAAAATGCGAATCCGATTTAGTAATGTTACTTTTCACCATGTATGGTGAAATTGTACATTGCGCAGCCACGCATGCGCTTTAGTATTTCAGTTTTTTCCCGATT
This sequence comes from Rhagonycha lutea, assembly GCA_958510855.1. Classification (NCBI taxonomy): domain Eukaryota; kingdom Metazoa; phylum Arthropoda; class Insecta; order Coleoptera; family Cantharidae; genus Rhagonycha; species Rhagonycha lutea. Next base: position 9,719,807 of record OY294040.1, on the reverse strand, counting down.
TTTGGCTTATTTCGCGGAATTTTGGGACACAAAATTAATGTATGAAAACTCGCTGCAAGTGAAAGCTATGTTCCAAATTTCAGCTCTCTAGGACTTCGGGAAGTTGGTTAAAAACGGCCTCGAAAAAGTCCAAGGGACGGACGACGGACAACGGTCACACCAAGTTAAATAAAAGCTTTTAAAAACCTGCGATCACTAACCTATTTTCTTTTGTAACTGATCACACTGATCATGATCATTAATATAGTGTACCAAAGTACGGTTGGTAGTCAATAATACCACGGCTACCAACCGTCAAATTTAAATATTATATATATTTTTCATAAAGTATATAAAATTATTTTAAATTAGGTATAAAAAGTATGTTGTTGGTTCTTTTTCAAACACTATTAGAAAAAATATTGTTCGATACGCGTGGAAAAGTATCTTTTTCTAACTTGTATCGAAAATATCTATTATTCGCTGGGTGCATGACATCTGGCCACAATTTTTGCACAATTTGTCCGCAGCGGACGCTGGCGTCGTTTTTTAATACCCCCACTATGCACTTCGCACCCAGCGAATAGGAATATTTTTCCAGTATCCTTAAGGCGAAGCATCACCACGTGACTAAATATTGGTGTTAAACGTTCTTTAAAAAGATTTGTTAAAAATGGTTTTCAAGAAATATTTAGATATTTTTGGAATTTTAAAAATTCAGCTTCGTAGCTCAATAGAATAATCGTTTCTGTAAACTAAAGTATTACAATAATTGTCTTTATTACTACATTTGAAAAGAAATTTGACATTCCATTTTTTTGAAAATTCTGAATATTGGAATTCGAGATTTCTTTAATATACGTATTACTAAATAGAATTACCAAAAGTTGACAGTATCAAGAAACAATTATTCTATTGAGCTACGAAGCTGAATTTATAAAATTCCAAAAATATATAAATATTTCTTGCAGGCCCGTAGCCAGGGGGGGGCACTTGGGGGCACGTGCCCCCCCCCCCGAAATGTTGAAATGACAAAGAAAATGGAAGGGGAAAAACCGAAAATTTTACATTTTACAAAAGGTTTTTTCAAGTGCCCCCCCCCCCCCGAAATGAAATCCTGGCTACGGGCCTGATTTCTTGAAAAACATGTTTAACGAATCTTTTTAAAGAAGGTTTTACACCAACGTGGTGATGCTTCGCCTTAAAAATTTTCAGACAGCGATGAGTTTAGGTTGGCATGGTTTGGTTACTAATGGCAACGGCGCACACTGGTGCGCAGAACCGTCATTAGCTACTTGTTGAATTTTTGAATATTCCGTTAATTATAATTTTATCGAAAAAAGTGTTAAAAGCAACAAAACTAATTAAAACTATAGTTTAAATTTTTTTAAATAAATAACAACAGTTTAGCAATATTGTAGTCTCATTTTTATTAGACTTTTTATTTTGTGAAGGTTGGAAACATTTATTTGTGGTTAGGGACAAAACAAATTTCTACATAATAATTTTGTTAAAGATTACCGTGTCGGTTTCAGTGATTACCGCTTTGTAAAATCTTTTATAAGAGTAATAAATCAAATCGGTAGCCATAAATTTTTTGTTTCGATAATATGGAAAACGAAATTGGTGATAAAGAAACCATCGAGGTGGAAATTATCTTGAAAAGTAATGTTCTGTAAGTTAACCCACCAATATGACTCTATTTTATCTAAAAATTAATTAATCTTCTAGAGAAAGTGCTGCTAATAACATAAAAGATTCATGTTTGGAGTTTTTACAATCGACCCGAGTTTGTGCTGGGACAATAATTTCCCGCTTTAGTCGAGAAGAAAATTCAGATTTATTTAAAAATGTGGAACATATTATTATTGGCGAACATACTAAATTTGTAGGTTTAATAAATTTTATTCAGGGAAATATTGAATTTAAAATTTATTGATTTCAGAAAAACTGTGAAATAAATTTTGCTAATGTTATCCTTACCTGGTTCATATACCATTTAGATGAAAATGGTGTACAGCGAGAACATGAAGAAGATGAACATGGAAACGAAACTAACTTGGCTTCACTTCGAGTATTACCCGCAATTGAATACTTTAATTTGTGGGAGAACCTAATTTACGATGTCGGTATTAAGAAAAACGTAAGATAATTATTGTTAGTCTATTTGAAGTGCATCATTAAACCTACATTCAAATTTTAGTTAATTAATTATGCAACAACTGCTATGATGTATGCGGACAAAAATGTGGACGAAAATATTATTAGTTGTAATCGAGTGATTTTACTTCATGGACCTCCTGGAACTGGAAAAACTTCAATGTGTAGAGCATTGGCACAAAAACTCACTATTCGTCTAAAACATCGTTTCAAAAGAGGATTTTTGATGGAAATTAACAGTCACAGTTTATTTTCCAAATATTTCTCTGAAGTAAGTTTAATAAGTCGTAAAAATTGCTTAAAGAAACTAATATTTTGATATTTAAGAGTGCAAAAATGGTATCGAAGATGTTTGCAAGAATTAACGAATATGTGTACGATAAAGGGACGATTGTTTTTGTGTTAATAGACGAAGTGGAATCGTTAACACATTCTAGAGATAAAAGCTCAGGTGGTATGTAAACTTCTATTAAGTTATTACTTTATGATTTATTAAGGATTTGGCCGTAGTAAAAAAAACTAATTAGATTTTAGTTGAAATTTAAAACCGTCTGCTTGCAACCTCCTTTATTTAAGTTTTGTTGATTTTTTTAATGACGCGCTTGAATAAATTATTTTCAGGTAATGAACCATCCGATGCTATAAGAGTTGTCAATTCTGTGTTAACAGAAATTGACAAAATCAAAAAGAATTCTAACGTATTAATTTTGTCAACGTCTAATTTAACGCAGGCGATTGATTCAGCTTTTATGGATCGAGCTGATATAATTCAGTACATTGGATTACCTACCGCTGAAGCTATATACACAATTTATCATACTTGTATCAAGGAATTGATGAGAACCGAAATAATCGTTCCAAGAGTTGTCTTACCATCCACTTATCACGATTTTGAAAGCATACAACATTGCAAATTTTATGATAGTAGCAAAAAGTTATATGAGATTGGTATATTGAGTGTCGGATTAAGTGGTCGAGCTTTGCGTAAAATGCCTTTTCTAGCTCATTCTCTTTTTATTAAAACGACGCGCGTTAATATTGATGAATTTTACGAAGCACTCACATTGGCAGTTAATCATTACAAATCAAATAGAACTTCTTTTAACAAGTGATTGATTTCAAGTGTTTTATAAATTTATTGGTTACATTTTTTATACTGTACGAAACAATTTCCATTGTATTACCTTAAGCTAAATAAGTAATTATACTTTTATAATATTACTAAAAATATAATTTTTTAATTTTGATTTTTATTTCTTTACATTATTCCTCACTTTTTAAATGCAATTTATAGTCCTTTAGTTGTTGTATTTTAATACAAGTTTCTTTTAATTGCATTTGTAAATTAATACTCCGAATGGATTCCACAATTGCCTGTTTATATTTTGCTTGTGCCTTGTTTAAATCTTGTGGAACTAGGACACCAAACCACTTTATTGGATCTCGATAATTCGCGCTTTCATCATCCTTTGAGGATTTATTTTTAAACTCAACATCAAATGCTTTTTGTCCAAATAATTTTTCATCTTCCACACTTTGCACCTTAGCTACAGCATCAAATTCGGGGCCATCTTCTGTAGGTAATTGAAGGGCTGATACATTTCTATGACCCATTATATACCGAGATTTAACTAAATGATTTTCACCATCCGACATCGTTTTCTCTAAATTTATTTTCGCTTGTATATGATGTTCCATTAACATTAAAGCTTCTAATGTTAATTTATCCAATAAGGAATTAACCCGATCTACTTCTGCAGTCATTTTATTGATTATTGACAAATAATTTTTTAATACCTTGATTGATTTGAATTTAAATTAAAACATCAAGGTAAATTTTTACTTTATTATTAATGCAGATTTAATTTTTACACTTGTGCTCAATTTTCATATTAATCACATGACAAATCTTGAATGCAAAACATAACGTCACTGAAGTTAGCTTCAAGAAGAAAATTTTAAACATAAACATAGGCGGAGATAAACACTCAAATTCGAAGGTGCTAAAATCCACCTAATACTTTTGACAAACTGCCAAATTAATGATCATTAAGGATTCTTTCAGTCGGAATTTTATGAATCGGATACATTTTTAAGAAATATTCATTTATTTTTCTGATTTAAAAGTTACAATTTCTTCAAATTGATTAAAAGAACAGGTCATTATTTTTTTTCAGTCCGTCAGAAGTATAGAATGAGCGGCAATTTGTAGCTACTGGCGGATCTATGATAGGATTATATGGACCAAAGAATAAATTTTTAAATTAAAAAAAATTAAATTTTTTCATAACATTAAAACATTGCAGCGAGGGCTGCAAGTCGTATGTGACGTGTAGGTGCAGCTGGTGATAAAATGGACAAAATATCATTACAAAAAATGAAAGACCTAAAAAAAGGTCAAAAAAAGCAAAAAGCAAAAATTTGGCTTGTCGGAAAATGGCCCGCGGGCGAAATGAGTTTGACACCAGGTGAACTGTTTCAGATAGTGATGGGCATAATCGGATGATTTCAATAATCGGAATGTTGGTATCCGGAATATTTAAATAATCGGAATATCATCCGATTATTTTATATTCCGTTCCGTATGGAAACCGTCCATTAAAATTTTAATATTAGCAGCGCCGTAGCTAACCAATGGTCATTGGGGGGGGATCCCCAAAAAATTCCTGTTGGGGGGGGGGTCGGAAAAAATTAGACCTTTTTTATCCCTCTTTATGCTATAGGGGGGGGGGGTTGACCGATAAATACGATCGGAATAAATGAAATTTATTCATTATATAATAGGTATATTCAATAAATTTCATTTATTCCGCAATCTACGCATTCGATTGAATATTCCGATTCTTGAACGAGTGACGCCGAAACAAGAATCGTATTGCGCGCGCATTCGAAAATCATCCGATTATTTTTCATTACCATTTTGACATAATCGGAATCAACCGATTATTTTAATAATCGGAATCAACCGATTATTTTAATAATCGGAATGATTCAGATTATGTATCCGAATGCGCCCATCACTAGTTTCAGAGATCCCAGTTAAGCCGCCACGTGCTTTAAATTTAACTCACACTAACATTAAGAACAAGAGGGTATTGATATTGCATGGCAAGCAAGGTGTTAATTATTTCCGCCCGTTAAAACAATTCAAACTCTTTTCAAGTATTTTTGAAAAAAAACTTCTTCTTTTTTTTAGTATGACTAAGAATTCTTCTTGATAGAAGTGTCGTGACCTTTTAACAAAGGCTCTCATGACAGATTACATCCCGGTGGTTTGCCATTGCCTTCCGAGGGGAGACGGCCAGAATAAGATTCAGAGTTGAACTGGGTTTATGAATAATTATGACAGTACTCAAATTTGCAAACTGCCAAGCTAATATTTTTATAAACTTCTGCGAGGGTGTGGTAGTAGACTGAGGGGAAGAAGTATTTTTTTAAAATTTATTTGGCAAATTTTAGGACCTATTTGCAATGATTCGCGTAATTTTTGTTTTATATTTGCTTTTTGGACCGTTTACGATAATCCTTTACTTCGGAAATTTTTAAATTTATCTCGAAGGTTATCGTCTTATCCTCCAAATACCAATTGAAAATAATGGAAGAAATAATCTCGTCCAAGGCGATATTGTAACGAATAAGGATTATATCGAAATTATGGAACGCCAATAAAACAAATAAACTGTTGGTCGACGTTTCGGTTCATATTGACGTGTTATTTTCCACCCTTCAATTTTCTTAATCATAAAACTTTCCAACTTGTCTTGGTAAAATTTTAGTCGGGCGGAGAAATCCACTTCTTACCCGGCTGGCTCAATCGGTTATCCTTTGAAAGCCGCCGCTTATCAAACGACCTTGTAAAATTAATAACCAAAATAATTACGCTTTCTAGCTGTAATTATCAACTATCTTCCGAATTCTGTTCTATAAGAAATAACACAATTTCCACTTTTTACTTATCTTTTATTTTCAAATAAATCAAATTTTTACAACTATTCATAATCCAAATCAAAAAGAACGACCGTCCACGACTTGGACGGCGTACGCAAGTCTACTTCCTATCTTCCGCGCTCCGGAACCTGCGCTCCGCAGCGACCTCGAAAAACCGCGAATTCAAAATTAAAATTTTTACAACAAATTTTTCTCACTTTACAATTTTGGTTGTTACTTATCCAAAATTAACACGACAATATATTAAGCCATCCTCAAGACTGATTTTAACTTTCATCATCTTTAACTGTGAGGTAAGTGTTAAAATCCTTGTTCTTCGTGAGGTTCATGTCTCCCCTTGCAGTCATGTCGACCAACAGATTATTTATTTTATTGGCGTTTCATAATCAGTGACGTAGCAAGTCAAGACCGGGCCCTGGTGCAAGATCCACAGCGGGCCCCCTTCATTATTTTATTATAAAAAAAAATTAAATAACAATGTTATTGCACAAAAAACATGTAAGTGACAAAAAGGCATCTTAGATTTCCCTAGAAAGATTTTCTGGTGGTGCGAGATTCCAATCCCTCCCCCCCCCCCGGGACTAATGAAAATTTAGCAATTATGAAGCTTCAGGTGCAATTTAATTTTGAGGCCTCCCTCTAAATAATTCAACCTCCGGCACATGGGGGTGGGGAAAGCAGCGTCTTTTAGCGCCGCAGGCGATTTTTTTTTGAAAATACTATCTATTTTTCACCAAATGTTACTATTTAACTAGAAATTCCCCATGAAATTTTGATGTTGCAACTGCGTCATTTGTTGCTTCGTAAATATAGCTATAATATTTACTGAATGAATTAATTACATTATTCAATTTTTTCAAATATTTCTTTATTTTGGCGTTCCTTCAGGGCGCCGATCGCGATCCCACGGTGCAGACGCTCCGCCCTGGGGCCCTCGCTGTGTTCAATGTGCAAACTTTCATAGATAATTTTTACAAAAATGTCTGTAAATAATAGAAATTAATTTTGTCCGTGTACCGGGCCCCCATGGGGCCCGGGCTCTCGCACCACCTGTTGCTACGTCACTGTTCATAATCCTAATAGCCGCAGTGGCGGCTTGATGTGATCGCTGGTTGAGTTCAGAGCAGAGATTTTGGGTCCGAATCGCGGACAGGCGGACCCGTACGGAACAGAATTTCTTAAAGCTTGGCCTTCCAGAGGACGCATTAACACTGTTGGTGACCAAGGTAGTCATCGAGATCTATCTGATATGTAATGTATCCACGTCACAATCTATCTAACATCTCAATAAACTAGCTTGCTTCAGTGCAGGTGATTAAATGAGCCACACCCGTTTGAGAACAGTTCCATTATAATCCCAATAATTTTTACTTTTTATTGAAAGTAAGAAAATGTACTTGAGAAATTAATTTTTGTTGTTCATCTCAGAAAGGGATTTTTGGACATGTTGTGTTTTGAAAATAAGCTTTTCAAATGTATGGTAATATAATATGAGGCCTAACACTATCACATTTACATTTTGTTACGATCTTCACTTTGTGAGACTGAAGGCCGAACAACTATGAACTTCTTCATGTAAGGTGAGAATCTACATTCCACACCCAAGGAGCAAGGAGACTGAATACCGAGCAATCAAATCTTTCAATTATGGTAGCGATTTATACTCTGAGGCCAAACAATCACATTTGACAACGAAAAAAATGATTATGTATTTGTAGGCAACCAATGAGGCAACACATAAATCGATTGTAGTTTGTGGTCTTATTAGTTGTGGTGGATTTAAAATATCAAACTAGCGCTACCCGTGGCGCTACCGCTACCAACATAAATAATTTATTAAAAATTCAACTGTGCATGTCACAAGTGCATGTGTAAATTTAAGGTTATTTGTATTTTGTACAGCAACCGAAGGTGTTTTAAGTAAAATAAAAAAATGAATTCAACTGGTAAATAAATATTATTTAATTTTATATCACATTTAAAAATATAGTTTTAGATAAAGTCAAGAAGAAGAGATACCGTAAGAAGAAAAACAACAAACAGAGGGCTCGTTTGATTATTCGTAATTTGGACTTTTCTACTACAGAAGAAAATTTGCGTGAACAGTTCGAACGGTTTGGAGATGTGGACGAAGTTAAGGTTTTGAAAAAAGATGATGGGCAATTAACTGGCTGCGGTTTTGTGCAATTTAAAATTGTACAAAATGCTGCCAAAGCTCGTCATTATTTAAACGGTACAAAGTTTTTGAACAGAACTATCGAATGTGATTGGGCTATAGCTAAAGATAAATATGTGCAGCAAAAAAAAGTTGAGGTAGAAATTAAGGAAGAACCTGCAGATGAAGATGTTGAACTTAAGGAAGAGATAAAAGTTGAAAACGAGGACCATGAGGATGAGGAAGATATAAAAAGTGAAAAAGATAGTGAAGGGAGCGATTCGGATGTTGAAAGTGTTGATGAGGATGAGGGCAACGAGAGTAATGAAGAGTATGATGAGGACGATGATATGCTTAGTGACGAAGAAGGAGAACAACCCAACCCAAAACATTTCTCTAATGATATAGTGGAAGGGAAAACAATTTTTATTAAAAATGCACCATTTACTGCTACAAATCAAGACATCAGACAATGTTTTTCTAAATTTGGACCATTGTATTACGCTTTGGTGTGCATGGATCACTTGACAGAGCATTCAAAGGGGACAGCTTTTGTTAAATTTCAGGTAAAAATGAAAAAAGGTAGTAATTTCTAGTAATTTCTTTATTTCAATTTGTTTTCAGAATAAGGAGGATGCAGATAAATGTTTAGCAAATAAAGACATAGTTTTAATGGGCCATACATTAGATTGTCAGGTAGCTTTATCGAAAGGAGAATTGAACAAATCTCACGATCAAAATAGCAACAAAAACATGAAATCAGATTCTCGTAATTTGTACCTTGTAAAAGAAGGCGTGGTGTATGCCGGCTCCAAAGCAGCAGATCAGGTTTCAGCATCTGATATGGGCAAAAGGCTTCAGCTTGAAAAATATAAAACGCAAATGTTAAAAAATTTGAGCATGTGTGTTGCAAAAACACGATTAGTTGTGCATAATATACCTCCAGGTTGGAATGATTCTAAACTGAAGGTACTATTTAAAAAATATGCTGGTCCTAATGCTGTAATTAAAGAGGCACGAATTATGAAAAATATGAGAGGCAATGCTCAAAGTTTTGGGCAATCCAAGGAATTCGGTTTTGTTACTTTTACCACACACGAAGCAGCACTCCAATCTTTACGATCGATAAACAACAACCCCAAAATTTTTTCGGCTAACAAAAGGCCTATAGTCGCGTTTTCAATTGAAGATAGGTCTAAATTACGTATCAAAGAAAAAAGGTTGATAAATTCCCAATTAAAAAATCCAAATTTGAAAGAAAAACTCGAATCGAAAGGTAAAACACAGAAAAATAAAAAACAAAAAGTGAAAAACACTGAAGAGGTTAAAAGCAGCAAAGACACCACGGAGCTAGATGAACGTCCTGCTTATTCGGGAACCACAGGCAAACCAGGTGAAACAAAGCTTCGAGGTAATTTTAAGTTGCGAGTACAAGCACTTGTACATCGAGAACAACTGAAAAAACAAAGGAGAAAGAATAGCGTAGCTAAAAAAGCGTTGAAAGAAGTGGTAAGGCAAGAAAAACAGGAAAATAAAAAGAAAGTATTGGTTGATGATAGTTTTTCGAAAACGATACAAAATTATAAAAAGATGTTGGTTAATACAAACGTAGACAGGAAAAAGTGGTACGAATAAACGTTTAAAATTCTAGATTAATTTTGTTGTAAATAATTTTATTAGATCTTGCAAAGTGATTGTTGTAAAAACTTGTAATTTTTATTTAAAATAAAAAATTTTTTCAATGTTTTTTTTAAATTTTTGGACGATAGCTAGGCTACTGTTTTTATAATGTTAGGAATTTTGACTCTCTGGTCCTCCAGGTTGGGGGTTCTACGTCGGGCTTGCTCCTCGTCTAGGTAAAAAATGTAAAATGCTAACAAACCAAATACCAATTCGCAAGGTTGGTAGTTGGGCTTGGATAACGTTGTAATGCGTTTCAAAAACCGATTATATGAGATGAGGAATTTTTTTCATATGAAAATGAAATGTTTTGTTATGTGAAATTATCGTTCTTTTTATCACCAAATCAAACAATTATAAAAAATAATTTATTTCTCATTTCAAGCTATGTAAATTATTGAATTGTAGGGTCAATTATTGATAATCATATAAGCTTCCCCTGTGCCAAATATAAACACAAGATCATGCCCCCTAAGGGAGTCTGCATAGTGAATTTGTAAGCAAATATTTAGGGTGCTGGTGAACCCCGAAGGGCCCTGAATTTTTGTGTCTGAAATATGTTTTATTGATAACCATATGAGTTTGCTCTGTGCAAAATATAAACACAGGATCATGCCCGTAAGATAGTTTGCATGGTAAACTTGTGGGCAAATTTTCAAAAATCATACTTAAGGGTGCCGGTGAACCCCGATGGACCCTGAATTTTTAAAACATTTTTTTAAATTAAATTTTGATTCAATTCCCAAGCCTCTGTGAAATTATTCCACGTCTACTTAATTATAAAATCAATTGAGTTTATTCAGAACTCAATTAAACGAAAATTTGAGTGATCGTAAGTATATTTCATTAAGAAAAATCGAATTTCTGGCCTTAGCTTCGTAATTTGAAGAAGAGGCAATTTTAAAATGAAATTCCAAAGTACCGGATCGTTAGAACAAATTTATACAATGTTTACTTCTTTTTGTAGTAAATATTTCAAATTGTTTCTTATAAATTGTTTATTATTTACTATAATTTTGTTGAAAAATGTGACAGCTTACTTAGGAAACATTCTGTATAATATTTAACAAACTATACAAATTTGACAGCTGTCAGAAGCATATGTTGACAAGTGTTTTGACGTTGATTACGATATTAATTGCAGTAGATAAGGATAAATAGTTTTGTATCTTTTCTCATTATGATTTTTTACAAAATTATCAATAGATGATAAACCATTAAATTACTTACACGATAAGTAAGTGTCAATAAAAGTTAATTGTTCATTTAATTAATTTGTTTTTGATGCTTTTCTGAATTTGAATTATTTCTTTTTTAAATTGCAGGATGAACATACAAATAATTGCTATTTCAATTTTAACAGGATCGTTAGCTATTGTTACATTATCACCACTGTTTTTATTACTTTCGTTATTTAGTCTTTTAACATTAAGTGCAATTTGTTTGGGAGTATGTGGTGTGCTGTGGGTTCACGTGTTGTTATCTTCTTCTCATAAAACTGGTGTTGGAGTGGAACACGTTCAGAAGGAATTGGAACAGTTTCGTAATAAACTTATGGTATATCTTACTGTTATAATACATATTACAGTTGTAGTAAACTTGCAATTTCTTTTAGAATGATTTCGATTTGACTCAAACTGTTAAATCACCCCAATGCCACTTATCCGTTATTTACGGCCGCACGGTGGACAGTTTGTTACAACAACTAATAGACTATGTTTTAAGAGACTTTGTGCAAGTTTATCTTGCAGATTATGCCTACGATCCCAATGCTTTAATTGATAATTTAACGTAAGTTAAATGTATTCTATTTTCATGATTATTCTGGATAATCACATTAAGCCTGTTACAGAGAGGATATTTGGGGTGCAATTCAGAACTTAAATGAAAGATTATCGAGGTTTGATACTGCTAAACTCCTTGCTTGCGATTTGGTTAACAGGATAACCTTGCATTTTGAAAAAATCCGTGATGCCAAGCAGTTGGTGTAAGTGGAAGTTTTATAAAAGCTGGGTTAATAATTATTTAAGAACACTTTTAGTGCGGATAGTAATCATCCCCCTCTATTTACATTGTCTCCGCATCTTGTGAATTCCCAGAGAGAGTTGGAATATTTACAACACATTAGTGAGATACTCATCATGTTTTTACTTCCTCGTAGTTATTCCTTATCACCAGGAAAATATTTTATCAAAGAGGTTCTTGCATGTAAAGGTATGTAATACTTGTGCTGTTTTTGTTATCCATACAAACAATTGTATTTTAGTGTTACAGCCCTTTGTTGATCATGTAACAGATCCCGATTACTTTAATCAAAACGTCATTGTTTACATAGAGGCTCAGAAAGTAGCAGCTGCAATGCATCGTAAAACATTTGAATATGCTAATAGTTTTGAAGATTTTTTGAAAATGCTGCAAAAAACTAACGATATTGAAATTTTAAAAAGTATAAGGTAAGGTAATAGTTTTTATGTTAAGGTCAAGTTAGTGGGGTAATCTTGAAATGATAAAATTTTCAAGTGCTTGAAAGCTTAAAAATATATTATAATTTAATTCAATTAACTCGTAAAATTTTTTAAAATATAACAATTAGTTTATTATCACTAGTTTACAACTAACCAATTTAAATAAATTCTGTATAGTCCACTATTTGAACCCAGAATTTCCGCTCTGTAACCCAATCAGCGGTCACATCTCTCCATGGCTGTGGCTTTAGCTGAAAGGAATTATATTTTGAGGGGGCTAAATTTGTTGTATTTGAATGTTGTGACTTGCACTACCTACTTCTACTTTGCAGATAGTGTAGATTGTAGAAAGTTCATACATGATCCGAATATTAAACGAAGAAGGTACAATTAATTCAGTTCATATAAACGAACTTTTTAATTTAGGCTCTGGCCAGACGTGCAGTAAAATGACGCTAGCTTCAGCAGTAAAATGAAGCTGCAGTAAAGTTTATAAATACACTCTATGGAAACAAGCGTAGTTGGCCAGACGGAGCTGGAAATGTCGCTTGAAAAACGCGAAAAGGTGCATTTCCAGATAATGACGCCGCTTCACGCTGCACGGATGGTTTCGGACCTATTTATTTGCGTGAAGCGCAACGCTGTATAACAGTATGGTATTTGCATTTAACTCATTCACATTGTTTCTTTTTAAAAATATTAATTAAATAAAAAGTTTTTACTGCCTTACTGCAGCTTCATTTTACTGCTGAAGCTAGCGTCATTTTACTGCACGTCTGGCCAGAGCCTTACTCTAACTTGCAAGGTGCAAGCAATTGAACAGACCTTATTTTGATTTTAAGGATAAACCCCCGCTCCCTTGTTGCGCTTATGGATCTTATCCGTTATGTGTCCACGACTGACGCGCGTGAATGGATTAACGGGACTCCGTATACCAAGCGCTCACTCACAAATTTATTTGAAAAAGAAGAGCACAGTTTAACAAATAATGTAAGCTTTGATAGATTTGGAAACGTAAGAGCTTAGGTTCTACTTCTAAAATATTTCATGAAATATCAAGTAGAAAATTTTATTATACAAATAATTTCAATTTAGTGTTCTTTATTTGAGTATTGCAATAGTTCGAGGACTTTAGGGCGTTGGCTGCCAGGTTGATTGAAATGTTCTTTTAACCTACTTTTCAATTGCGGATTATTTGACCTATGTAGCTGACATCGCATTGGCCGTACTGCAGTTTATAACACCATTCCGTTTTTCAGTTGGAATTATGTCTTTGTTGTTAGTTTGTTTGTATGTCTTGTTTGTTGTTAGATCTCCCAGTCAGGGCCGGTGCCACCTGCTCTTGCGCCCCACTGCAAATTTCAAATATGGCGTCCTAATTCACAAGTTGCAATAAATAAGTTGAAAATTATTTTTTGCCCATAATGCAAATGTAGATCATATTCCGAAGCGCTCCCTGACATTTTGCTTCCCTATGCACCGCTGTCCTCAGTTGGTTTGAAATTTGAGTAATATAAAAAAATATAGACTAATAAAAAAATGGTTGAATATAATATTCTTGAGTACCCTGGCTATCTTTCTGGAGGTTGGGGCCTTTGTATGGTAGAATCTTTCACTTGCTAGAGGTGTATATTTTTGTGTTTAAGTCTTGGGTTGACTAGTATACGTTACACCGTCCTTTTGTTGTAACTGTTTGATATCGCCATGTGGGTAATGAGATTAATTTCCTTTTTTCTATGTTTGGTGGTGAGGGGAATGCTCTGAATGAGGGCATCTTGTGGTCCATGGAGTGGTTCGAGTCCTGAGGAATCAGTATATCGGTTTGGGTGGGTTTTCTGAAGACATTGAACTGTATCTTTACAATTTGAATACATTTATAATTACTTAATTCTTTCTAAGTCCTTTTTAAAGTTCTGTTCGGAATTGTTAAAAAATTCAACTTCAAAATCATTTTTCTAATGATTGTATACGTATTTTATTTAATTTATAAGTTAATTTGGTAATTAATTATACCCATATTTTGTTTGTTTTTAAAGATACGATATTGTAACTAAAATAATGCAAGCAACAACACTGCAGAATATTAATAGATCTCGAGGCGTCGATCCTGACGTCGAAAAACATTCAAATTCTGGTGCAATTAATAAATCTGAACTTAATGCTGCAAGAAAATTAAAGCGATATATCAATCAATTAACTTACGCGAAAGTTCAGTGTGAAAAACGACTGTCTGATTTAGGCTGGGATATAAATTTTCAAATGCAAAACGATGCACACAAAGTAAGTTCGTTGTTTTTACAGATTTCTTTTTAATATTGTTTGCTGTAGTTGCTACCACTTTCCAATATATTGGAACACGTATTAGGAAGGAAGTACCTATTACAATTTTTGGAGACTGTAGCAAGTCAGGGTTTAATTGGCTATTGGAGTGCAGTCGAAGAATTAAGAATGTCTTCACGTAAAAATAGGCATCAATTAGGGGCAGAAATATTTTACACTTTTATTAGAAATCCTACAGGAGAAATTAAAGTCGACAAGAGTACTCGGAAACGAATGGAAGCATTTTTGTTGGGTAATTTTCAGGTTGTTAATTTTTCTGTTTTTGTTAATTTTTATCATTTGCAGGTGATAAGGGACCAGAAGTATTTTATGAAGTTCAGCTACAAGTTGTACAAACATTAGAAGATAAGTATTATCAACCTTTTATAATAAGCGATTTTTATATGGAAATGCTGAAAGCAATTACTAATGAAGATGGTGTAACAGAAATAGATGTAAGTGAAACGGTGGAAGAAAAACAATTATCAGGGGAAGCGTCATCCAGTTTTGACAATTCTTTGCATGTTGGTGATCATTCCAATTATGCAAGAAGAAAGTTGGATCAGTTACAAGAAAAGTTAAATAATAAAATGCAGGCTTTGCAAGCACTCAGGAGTTCTCTTAAGCCCGAATCGCGTGTTTTGAAAATATTAGAAAAGGAAGTAGAATGGTTGGAAGGCGAGAAACGGCAATTAGAAGCACATATTAGCAGGACCGAAATTTGGGGTGAAAATTTAGGAAAATGGCGTGCCATTGTTCAAAGTGCTGATGTAAGTACAAACAATTTATGCGCCTTCTTTAAATTTAAATGTTGAATAATGATTTAGGCGAGCGATGAAAAGGAGCCACCACAGTTTGTAATTGTTGTGCATATGCTTGAATCAAATGTAAATGATGGCGAGGAAGGTATTAGTACAGGTTGGGTTGTATCACGCACGCTACCTCAATTTCAAGATTTACATAGAAAACTAAGGCCTTTGTGTTCAAATATAAAAAGTTTAGAGTTACCTTCACAATCTTTCAAATTTTTATTTGGAAAATTGGACAAAAATTCCTTAGGAAAAGCGAAATTTCAGATACAAAAATATTTAGAGGTTTGTTAAATTCTTTTGTTTTATTATTTCCACGTGATGTATATTTTTTGTAGTTTGTTTTGGAGGATGATCATTTGAATCAATGCGAAGCAATCTATTCTTTTCTAAGTCCAAGTTCAGAACACTTGAAACAAACTACCGAACTGCCTAAAAAGTCCAAATTTTCATTTTCTACTTTATTTAAAAGTAATAGTGAAAATAGTTCGAAAGATAGTCAATCTGTAATCCGCGAAAGTGCAGACGAAGATATTTCTCAATGTTTGGATGCACCTGGTAGTACAGATTTTGATGGCACTAAAGTTAACGGTAATTCTTCAAAATTATTAGATGATAGTAAAGACACAATTGCGGAACCTCTTTATTCACTTATGAGTGAAATATTCGATATGAGAGGGGTATTTAAATATTTAAGGAAAACATTGATCGCATTTGTGCAAGTTACATATGGAAGAACTATAAATAGACAAATAAGAGACACAATTTCGTGGTGCTTTTCTGAACAAATGTTGCATTACTACATCTCTTTAATTATTAAAAGTTGGTGGTCTGCCGGTGTACTTGTCCAATCGCCTCCTGCAAGATCAATAGAAACAAAAAAAGAAACGGAAAAAAATGCAAGAGAACAGTTTATATTAAACGTTCCGGAGGTTTTAACAACACTGGTAGGCACGAGTGCCGCTAAATTGGGAGCCAGAAAAGTTTTTGATACTTTACAGGACAAAACTATGAACAAACAATTATTTTATGTAAGTGGTAACGATGATCTTGTGCATTCCCTCATTGCCTAACTAATGTTCTTTTTAGGATTTATTGGAAGTCACTTTGAGTGAAATTTTTCCAGAACTGAAACTTCAAGATAATTAAAGTGTAAGATTTCATATTCAAATTATTTATTTTTATTACATTTAACACTTTTTATATCACTTTCTTAATTGACATCTATCTAATTAAGGTAATGTTAGCTTACGAGATAGTTTTCTATTGTGGTGACTAAGCAGTATTTTTATGTGGATCAATTACCTGTTTATTTAAAGACAATGAAGACGTAGATGATATTTACCAAAGTTATTTATTTTTTAAACAATTCCTAAATATTATTACTACAATAAATTATTGTTGTAATTTTGTTTAGTAGCTTTTTAGAATGGTTAATTTGCACACATACAATAGTTTACAAACGTAGAAAATCAATAGAGATATTTGGCCTAATTTTTAGCAATGTAGAAGCATTGTTGATGACTTACAAAATCAGTGATTAGTAATATTAATAGATAAATGTAATATTTTATTTCTTTATAATATTATAATATTATTTATTTTAATTATGTTGATATTCTTTTTAAGGTCTTAGGCTAATGTGTGATGTGCTTTATTATAAGTACGCAGACCTTGGTTTTTCCTTAGTGACTAGGCGGACCTAATGTGCAGAAACGAGTCTATGTATGTGTCAATTGGTGGAATTGGGTGTCATGCGTTCTCCCTCCACATCTACTGTGCAAGATTTTGGCTCCTAGTCACTAAGGAAAACCCAAACTATAATCGTAAAATGTTCTATAAAGGTGGGCGTTATTACAACAAGTAATATGAATAAAAATTACTAAAAACTTTATCACTTCAAAATTTATCAATGAATACTTTCTTAGTAGGTATTCCTTTGGTTTTTGTACTTTAGCTGCTCCAGGTAAAGTCTTTACTTAATTTTTATTCATAGCTCAGGTTTAAATGACAGTGCAATACATGGGGGATTCACAAAACTATTTGTATCTCTTGCAGTGGAGGAACTATTTTTTTTTCATTTCAATTTCAATGTTTATAAAAAAAACCAAATTTTTAATAATTTTTTCACTGAAAACTAGGTACCTACCTATACTATTTTTTGTATACATAACGATATTATTCGCATTAGGACATTTGGGCGCCACAATTTACGCGGATATAATAAATTACATACGGAAAAGCTCGGCACAGCAAAACTTAGGTGATCCTCTTTAGTGGACCCAATTTGAAGCAAACCTCTCGTTAAAATGAAATAATTAGTAAACATTTTGACATAGGAAGCGGATAGCTTCTTAATCTTGACTATGTTATACTATAACACGTATTTTTTAGTAAAATTTTACTAAAAATGTACAGAATAAGGAGAGGTTTGTTTCAAAATGGGTCGACTGAGGGGGATCACTGGGAGTAGTCGGGAGGAATTTACATACGTCCATTACACTAGATGAGGGATTCCTATTCAAATAGCATTGGTTGTTGTGAAGCCAGTTTTTATTTGTTTACCTGCTGTTTGTTTACAATGTCCGTGGATCTTGAAGCGAAAACTAGCCTCTAAGCAGCAACTCCTAATGAGAGGATTGTCCCAAAACAGAGACCAGAATCTGTCACAATCCAGAGATGACCTCTCCAGTTTGTTTAGCCACGATGTTAATAGGCTAGCTCTCGATTTGTGCGAAGGCTGAGCCGTAGGTTTTGAAAAAAATGGTAGCTTGGGGGAACTCAAGAAACGCAAATAAAAATCAAAATTCTTTTTATTTGAAAACAGAATTTCAGAGATTAATTAATTACTTACCCATTAATTATTACAATGTAAAATAACTTTGCTAAACAATGAAATTTGCTTTGCTAGCAAATGAAATTACAGTGTCACAATCAAAGTGCAATCACTTCAAATTGAACAAGTACCCAATATAAAATGCAACAACCCAATAAATAAAATACAATAATAAAAATACAGTGTCCTCTCTATGGGTCAGCCAAAATGAAACACAAAAGCCAAAATACACGTCGGTTTACAAGAATTGAAAAAGATAAATTGCTTACCTCGAGCTCATTATAAGCTTACAACTTAATGGTGACAGGGACTATGTAAACAAATAGCAGGTAAACAAATGAAAACTGGCTTCAATATTAGTTACTTGTACTTTTAAAAGTAAACAATCAGAAAACCGGGGGTCTGGAGGTATTCTATACCCGGGTATTTCATACCCCAAAACTCCCCAGTTTCAGGCCCATTTTTTCACATTTTAGGGGGTCTAGCGAGCTTAGCCACCCAGAAAATAGGAAAAGCACTTACAAAAATTAGATAAAATTGATCTGGAGGGTACTTTTAAAAGTAAACAATCAAACATCCGGGTTCTGGGGTGTATGGAAAGACACTCGTTGTTGAGCAAGGAGAAAAAATTATTTTTCTCAGAGTGTTTTAGTAAGCATATTTTATACCAAATACCATAATACCAAAATTCTTGAGTAAGTAAACTTCAGTGAAAGTTTAGCTAACAAAATCAACAAACCCTAAAATAATGTGAAATGTTTTATTATTATTTATTAATATTTTTTTAAAACATTCCAAAATGAGTTTTGTGGATCACTGTAAATGACCAATAATAATTGATGAGTAGGCATGACCAAAAATAAAGCAAATGAATTAATGACGCGCGTGAATAGATTGACGAAATTTTCAAAAAATTTAAAATTAAAAAAAAAATTTAACAGTGTTGCAAACAAATACAAAAAAAAGGTAAAACGGGTTTGGGGTCGCATCTGTCTACTGGGTGAACATGATTAGGTTAAAATGCATATTAATTAAGGAAACAACAAACACTTTTATTGTATTCATGTTGTTTTGTTTTTAATTATAAAAGTTTAGTTGTTTATTATTTTAAATAATAAATTTTAAAATTTTGTTAACCATATCTGCATTGTAGAGTCACAAAAAATGCACCAAACATTTTTCAGAATTTCCTTCGCGTTTGAGCCAATTCCTCGATCAGAATCCGTTAAAAACGGACAATACACTTCACACATTTTTAATACTAGCAGGAAGTCGAAATGGGACATTTCAATGAACAAGTAATCAGCAATAGTGAAACGTCTATCTCTCTCCCCCCGTACTTAGATACTGGAGGCTAATTCGAAATTGCTATTGGATGACCAGTAGAAATATACTGACCGTGCATTATACCAAACCTCATCTTTCACTTACCAAATGTCTACCTGCTTACAGGCTGGCTGCTTAATATCACAAGTGGGTTAAACCATTCTTTTGGAAGTTAGGTGTTAAAAGACAGACAACGTTTATAACTTTTGGACACTTGATGAAATGTAGAGGGAGGGGGGCACATACTACCACCGACTACCACGTAATGAATAATATGATTTGATGTAACTGATTTTGACTAGTATTATTTAAACGAATCTTTTCTAATTTTTTTCTGAAATGTTATGCATTTTAGTTCTGAAAAATGTTTACTAAAATACAGATATGGTTGCTATGAAGTTGCACCGAGAATCGATTGATTGCTTGTAATCATTTTCAGAATCAAAGGGGTCAAAATTTTTATTAATTTGTTTTCAAAATTACCAAAGAAAATTTTTGAATGTTATTTTGCAGTTTTGATGCATTGCATAAAGTTAGGGGATAAATAAAACTGCAATTAAACATTTAAAATACATTGTTTATTATCAACATGTTTCCTGTTGGAGGCTCCACAAGACTCATGAATATATAAACGTAATACTATAAATATTCCATATATTATACACTTATTTAAAACATACATATCTATTTAATTTTTTAAATTGTTATTGAAATGTAATATTAACGTATTTTTGTGAAATGTGATATTTTTGTTATTATGTAATTTATTTTGTAAAATTAAAATGAAATAATATACAAGTTTGAGCGAATTTCTGAATATTGTTGAGCTATATTATTTAGTATTATTCAGAATTATTCATGATTCGTATCACAACAGAATTAGTATTTTATTTAATTATTAAAAATCCTAAATATTCTTGCTGTTACGAACAATAATAAATTAATGGAAGTTTTTTAAATTACATTATACCATATTCAATGTATATTCAATTTTTTTTAATAGCTCAGTACCAACCTCGGTACCTGTTATGATTATCATAAAAATTAAGTACGTCTAACGATGGTACATTTAAAAAATTTGGCAATTTATTTTTTGAAAATTCTTTCTATTTTCAATTAACAATCACATTGATTCAAAATTGTTAGATCACGTGAGCCATGTGATCGAACAATATGAATATTTTGAACTTTACTTTTCATACCGTTTTTTGGCACAAATTAAATATTTGGTAAAATTATTTTTTTGCGAAATATTTAATTATTATTTTACATTAAATATTTCTTCCTCGTACCCTAACAATCAGTCTTTATAAACCTTCATTTTTTTATATAAAAAAATATTACTATGTTAATTACAATCTCTCACGCATTTTCACAAATATAAATTAAAATTTTTATACACTACATTCTTTCATTATTTAAATGAAACAATTAATAACAATAAATATAAATTTTGAAACGAGAAACATTGATATGAAGATACGTACATACAGAAAATATTTTTTTCCAAATTGAGTAAATATAGTAGATCCTGCTGTTTTTTCTCATAACAAGATATGTTACATCTATCGAAAATACTGTAGCAGTTGTATGTAGTATAAAATAAAATATTAATAGAAATTCAACTATCTTTAAAAGTTTTAATTCTTTGTTCAATTTTGATTTATCAAGCGTTTTAAAAAATATTTTTACATTAAATAGTTTCTAAAACCGTGCTGCAATAAAGTTTATTATTATTTGAAAATTAGAAAAGTATTAAACTTTATAAACCTACAAAATTAACGCAAATGTGTTTATTAGCGTTTTGTTTATCTTTGGTTTTTTAATAATTGTATCATAGGTGTAACATTATACAGGTGTAACAAGTTTGAATTTCGAAACCCTTAGATTATTATTTTTGTTACCCCTTTGAAAATTTGACTTCCCTCCAAAATTTGTAACTTTACTTGCAGCACATTTTTAGATATTTATACTTTTAAATTTTGGGAATGAGAATCAAGTGTTTCAAAATTGAAACATCCTGTATAATATTCTTGAAGTAATATAATATAATTTATTGTCAGTCACCTTAATTTGACTTTCATTTTTTATGTACAAGTAATATTCAAGCCATAGAATTCCTTACTTATTGAAATAGGTGACTAATTAACTGTTATTTAATCATTTGATTGATGTTTTTTTTTATTTTGCCCTCGTTAACACTACGTTTCGGGTCTTTTCTTTAAACTACGGGTTGTATTGAGTCACTTCGATGTAATGGCGTAATAGATGGTGAATGCTGTAATTCAGGTGTAACGGCTTCACAATTGGAACTACTGGGTGTTAAAACATTTGGTATTAAACTGGCAACTTCTGGACTATTTCCACCAGTTCTTTCTTCATAAACACGTTCCTAAATTATTCAATTATTATACAAATATTCGCTTTGTTCGCGGTAACAATCCCAAATACGCAATTGGCTATTTATACATATGGTATTGCTATCCGCGCCCTCCGCTCTGTCACCTACGCTCCGGACGCTCAGAGCCGTTTGGCTAGCTTGTACTAATTAAAAATATCCCCTAAGCCCGTTCAACTCGGAAAAGTATGTATAAATAACCACTTTCTAAATTTTGACTAACTTACCTGTGATTTATCATATTTCAGTCTTTTCCAAATAAATGGTCGTTTATCATTATTAGTAGATACCGTTTGAGGACCATTTTCGTTATTGGATGTATAATAGTTCGGATTAGAAAAAGTCATAACGCTTCGTCCATTAGAATATAAATATTTCTTCTTTTGTTTTCGGTATAGTAGGGCCATACAAAAAAGCACCACAGTTATTAAAATTATACTGAATATTGCCACTAAAACAAATAATAGTATACGGTGTGATAGGCCGCTTCTAGGCAGTTCCGGAATCATTTCAGAGAAACCATTATTTAAATCATAATATTCATCTTCCATTTCGTAGTCTTGATTCGGATGTTTCAAGGACACCCAAGTTTTTGGTTCTGCAAAGAATTATGCATTACAATATGTACCTATATAATAATTGTTACTACACTTGCCAGTACGGCATGGATTGCCGTCAGGAAGATCGGGACAAGCACACGTATAATTTTTATAGTTAAACAAACATAAATGAGTACATTCCCCATTATTTTCGGCACACGGATTCCATCCTTGTTGCCTACTTTCTGTTACGATTGTAATTCCCATAGCACCATCTAAATTCTTCCTTATGATTGCAGTTCCTTTACCACTAGCCTTATCCGCACGAATTACCGATTTTAGATACCAGTCTGTCCAATATATGTATTCTCCCAGCTATAAGAAATTAATAATTGATTTTATAATTTAGGAAAATTCACAGTTGCTTACTTGAGCTAAACTAAATGGATGCGTTGCTGGTACATTTGGTTCCACATGAACCAATTGTATTCTATTTTGCCCATGCAAATCTGATGTTTCAATTCGGTCCAATCTTGCATCTGTCCAATATAAACGTTTGGTTATATGATCAATAACTAATCCGTTTGGAAATCCTAAATCCATGGTTACTATAGATTTTCGCGACGATCCATCCATAAAACAACGTTCAATTTTAGGTGTTTGATCCCAGTCCGTCCAGTATAAATAACCTCTTCTCGGATAGAGAGCAACAGATCTAGGCTCTAAGATATCAGTTTTTATAATTGTTTTTCTCGATGTTCCATCACTTTTGCACACTTCTATCACTTTATTTCCAGTATCTGCCCAATATACATTACTCGCAATCCAATCCACTGCTATTCCATTAGGGGAAGACACGTTTTGCGTTGCTATACTATTAACTTGCGATAGATTTTGCATATTTACACTGTTAATAGCACCCTTTGCGACATCAGTAAAATAAATTAATTGATTTTTCCAATGAAAGTCTACGCCAATAACATGCTCTATACCGGGAATTGGTAATGTGGTGTCCCATAATTCTTTAGATTCCAAACTAATTCTTGATAAAGCAGATCTGGTAGAGAATAATATGTAAGCAGACGGTTGAGCGTCGCAAATTTTATTATTTCCCTTTGACATTTTAATTCCGGTTGGACATTGACAAGAAAAACCTTGAGGGTTCCTTAGGCACAAATGAGAGCATCCACCATTATTATGTCCGCATGCATTTTCTTCTATATTATCGCTTTGAACCGAACGAACGTTCATTAAACCTTCCAATTTATCTCTGATAATTATCTGATCGCTACCATTTATTTTGTCTGCTCTGTGTAGTGCAAGTGTTTGCCAATCGGTCCAATACATATGGTTACCCACAACAACTAATCCGTATGGATATGGAATATTTTCTATAATTAATTTACGATCCTTTCCATTTAAATCGCTGGATTCGATAGTTTTACGACTGGCATCACACCAATATAGACGCTCTGCAGGTCTGTCTATAGCTAATCCATTTGCCCACTTCAAATTTTTATCAATTATAGTTACCCTACAATAAAATGATTCAAATATAATTAGGGAAAAACGTTATAATTATGAACAATACCTATTTGTTCCGTCCATGTGCGCTCTTTCAATTTTTGGTTTCACTCCCCAATCGGACCAAAATAATAGTCCGTGATGATAATGAAGGGCGATTGCTCTTGGTGCGTCTAAATTTTCCCATATTAATAGTTTCCGATTCGATCCATCCAATTCACTAACTTCAATACTGTCTCTTTCGCCATCAGTCCAATATATCTAATGTAAATTAAACAATAATTTTTTAAATGATGATCATTAAGTCATACTACTTTACCTTTCTTCCAGTAGAATCTATTGCCAAATCATCTGCCATTTCAAGCTCGTGTGTAATTATGGATCTAATATGTTTTCCATCGGACGTTCCTTTTAGAATTACATCTTCAGCAGTATCAGTCCAATAAATTTCTCCAGTTTTACGATCCACATCAACTGATAGAACATTTTTAAACGTGGGGAATGGTAGTACAACGTCAACAGTATAAGGAACATCTAAAGAAATTTGTCTTATATCAACTCGATGGGCGAATATCAACGAGTTTTTGGGACCTGAAGCACAAGTTTTTTCATCGTCCTAAACATAAAAATTTAACATTTTAAAACTGAATATTTTATTTTAATACCCCTAATTTTATTCCAATAGGGCAGGCACAGCTGTATCCTTTCGGTTTTAGTAGACACAAATGGCTGCAACCACCATTTGATATGTTGCATTGAGTTTTGATTTCTTTTCTATTTCTATGAAACACTCGAACATCCATAAGGCCATTAATTCCAGTACCTAATATTTTTCTATCTTTGGCAGTCAATTTGTTTGCACTTTCAATATTAGATGTGCTCCAATCCGTCCAATATATGGAATTATCGAAAACATCCAATCCAAAAGGGTGTGGTAACGCCGATCCACCTAAATTAATAATTTTTATTAATTACACAATTTAATACATTTTTATTTCGTGCTTTACCTATTAAAACTTTTCTATTTGAACCGTCCAAGTTGGAAACTTCAATGGCCTTTGTTCCTCCATCTGCCCAATATAATTTTCCAGCTTCATGGTCAATAGCCAATCCATTAGGCCATGTTAAGTTATTACTAATCAAGGTAAATCGATCGGCACCATTCATAGCAGCTCTCTCAATTTTTGGTTTTTCTCCCCAATCCGACCAATACATGTAACCACCTAAAGGATCAACAACAATATCCCGCGGTTTATCTAACCCATCCCAAATTAGTAGACCCCTCATAGAACCATCACTATTAGACACTTCAATTCTTGCCGTGCCCGCGTCTGTCCAATACAGTTTATTAGTAATCCAATCCAAAGCTAAACCTGCTGGTGATATTATATTTGTATGTACAAGAACTACTTGGTTGCTACCATTCCAGTGGGCTTTATTAATCGTGTCCCTTTCAACATCTGTCCAATATATAGAATTTGTTTTTGAATCCCAAGCTAAAGCGACGGCGGATTTAATACCATCGACTGGTATAACAATTTCGTGTTGATGTACTGCGTCTCTATCTAAATGTTTTATCCTCAAGTCCTTTTTCCTTGCGAATATCAACATTTTATCTGGCTGTTGACATGTTTTCTTATCTGGGTTTAGTTTTTGACCCATACGACAAACGCAGGATAGAGATTTTTTATTAGGTAGACACATGTGTTCACAACCACCATTATTTTCACCACAATGATTGGTATATTCAGGTTGTCTCTGAGAATGATAACTATGAATATCCATGGGAAAATGTAAATTTGAGTGAATTGTGCGTAAACCTGCACCTGTTATTTTATTTGCAGTGGAAATAGATTTCGTGTGCCAGTCTGTCCAATAAAGCGCATCTTCAAATAAGGTCAGTGCAAACGGATGCGGAAGTCCCCTACTTATAACTTTCCTCCTATTACTACCATCATATAATGCCGATTCAATAACGTTATGTTTGGCATCTGCCCAGTAAATTCGATTAGAAGTATAATCTAAAGTAAGTCCGTTCGGCCAAAATACTGATTCAGTAACTATACTTTTTCTATTACTTCCATCCATTTCGGCCTTTTCAATTTTTGGAGTCGGACCCCAATCTGTCCAAAAAACTAGTGCTTCTCCTGGGTGAACTGCGATTGCTCGTGGTTTGTCAAGATCATCGGCAGTTATGATTGCTCTTTGTTTTCCATCAAGTGTAGCAACTTCAATTCTTCTGGTTCCAGAATCGGTCCAAAATAAAAGATTGTGAACCCAATCCAAAGCAACTCCGCTGGGAGATTCTAATCCCCACTTAATAACATCTGGAAATGATATTATTTAGTGACATGCTTGTTGTAATTATCGCATTTTTATGTACCTGCTATTCCACTTCCATTTAAGTACGCTTTTCTTATAACATCAGTTGTAACATCAGACCAAAATATTATGCCTTTCTCATAATGATAATCTAAAGCTATTGCGTTATGAAGCCCCTTTAAAATAGCTGTATACTTGGTATTGCTCAAAGACACCTAGAAGATTATATCGATGGTACTTAAAAAGTAAACTTTGAAAAACAAAATCTGAAATTTTCATGTACCTGTCTAATATCCATTCTATTGGCAAACAGAAGGGTCGGAGGTGCTCCTAATGCTTTGCAAGTCCGTAGATCAGGTCTTAAAATGTATCCAGTCATGCAGCCGCATTTAAAACTGCCTACCGTGTTATTGCATTTTTGTGAGCAAACAGGGTCAGTTTCATATAAACATTCGTTGATATCTTCACACCTACAATGTTATAAATTATAGCAAAGAATAATAAAAAAATTACAAGTTTTTCTACGTTTTGCCATCAATTAACAATCGATATCCTGGGCGACAACTGCAACCGTTCTTTCCATCAACTGTTGTAATACATAATTGAGAACAAATTGTACCATTCTCACATTCTCTTTTCGATGGACAATTATCTTCATCTTCGCCCTTTGGACAATCTCTTTGCCCATCACATACATTTTTCTTATTAATACAAAATTCCGTTGAAGTGTCATTAGAACCCCAACCAGAACAGGCAAATTTCGATTCATCACAAATTATTTCACATTTATCTTCATCTTCTCCTTGATTACAATCAGAAAATCCATCACAAACCCAGTTTTTCTAAAATTTTGTTATGGTATTTAGTTTTTGTAATAAAATTGAAAGTGTTCCAATTTACCAAAATACAAGCTCCATTGATACAGGCATATTCATCAGGTGAACATGTTCTTGTATTGCTATAGTCGCAATTGGTTTCGTCTTCGTTGTCTTCACAGTCTTGTTGTTTGTCGCATCTCCATCTTTTTGGAATACATTTTCCGCTATTACACCTGAAAATATTTTTTTTATTATAATTTGCAAAATATAATTTTGTGGCAAATCACTTAAACTCTCCAGAAACGCAACTTCCTGGATTTTTATTACACTCATCTTCATCACTCCAATCTCCACAGTCATCGTCACCATCGCATTTAAATTCAATTTTAATACATGTACCATCGGTGCATTGAAATTCATTGTTGTTGCAAATCATCGGCACAATATCTGTAATTTTGATGTTATAATACCATAATTCGAATTATTTTGGTATAAGCTTACCACATCCAATTTCATCGGAGCCATCAGGACAATCTTCTTCTTTATCACATTTCCAACTAAGCGATATACAGGACCCATCGTTACACGAAAATTCATCTTTTGTACATCTGAAAGTGTCAAACAAAATAAAAATAAAATTATGTCTTCTTTAAGTAATAAAAAATAAATACAAAAATTAAAAGTTATTAATCTATAAAATTTATAACTCGACAAGTGAGTACGAAGATGTATAAATTACATAATTAAAATGTTCTAAAAATAGGAAAAGTAATTTTTGTAATATATTCACGAAACTTGAATTTTGCAAAAAAGTAATAAATGTTTTGTATTTCTTCAAACAGGTAGATTTGCCTGGGACGTTGGTATCCAGGGTAACGAGCACGCGAATCGATCCGTATTTCGCGGATCTTATGAACAAATAGAATTTTGTTAACAATTTCTTTCATTAAAAATATTTATTTTCAAGTGCGTGTTATTTTACAATTATCGATTATAATTAGGATGTGGGTTTCGCGCGCTCGCCGTTTATTAAATCGCATCTGCATTATTTTAACTGAAATTTTAATTTAATTAAAAATGTGAAAAATAAAGTGGTAAATTTATTTTTATCTAAACAAAAATACTGTTTTCAAGTTAATTAATTTACAGACAGTCGGACTGAATGAAAACATGTCAAATATGTAGGTAGGTGGGTAGGTTAGTAAAAAGGTTTTTAATTATTTTGTTTTTCTATAAGTTTGTAAATGAAAACTAATCGTACAAAAATGTATGTGGTGTACCACAAGAAAGTTGGATAATCATCCCCTCTAACGTCCTTGTCAAGGTCAGCTCCCCCGCAACTGTGGGTGTCCAGATGAGAAGATCAACGACAACACCTCCACAAATTTTCTGTTACGTTTTTGGTTAAATTTATAAGAAAATTTATTTCGAAAGACGCAAATCATAAATTACTTTTAAATAAGCAGCTTGAAAGAATTATACCTCAAACTGACTTTAATTAGGAAATTAGTATAAAGGTAATGCTTTTAGGGAATAAATCTTTCACGGGTGGAGAATAACAATTCTTCTATTCGGTTCCTTCTCCAATTTGTAGCATAATAAGAAATACAATCCTTTTCAGAAAGTGATGGTAACATTAAATATAAAAAGTTTGTATGGTCATATAAAGTATAAACTGTTGAAAATTATGTCCTTCCTTCCTTTTTATTCCCAATGGAACATCTTCCAGTACTGCGGATAGTTCAAACTCGAAATGAGAAATTATATCAGTTGGGTGGCAGGATAAATGGTATAATCAAATAATCCAACAATATCCGCCCAAATATATTTGGCATTCAATAATATTGTGACCCATGATAAATAGAGAAAAAAAACCTAAAGTGGCGACCCCCCCCCCAACAAAAGAAATTACAAACAAAAATTCTAACAAAGCTAAAATCAAATTGATTTCTAAACAGAAAAATCAACAAAAATGGTTCCAACAATTTTGTATTACCTAGTTTGTAGTAGCCGGAATTTTTCAAGACTCATATCATCAAGTTTTGGCCAATTCGGGCCAATTTAAGCGAAATAATGAAGGATTTTGAACCTCTCAAAAAAGATGGAATCTAACATCTGAAGATAGACGAAAAGGTTTAAATATCACACGAGAAATAACCATTGTACTCATTTCTCAATTTTTAAAATACCTAATTTTCAAAATTAAGGGTAGTTTCCGATTTTTGATATGTTTGGCATAGTATTGGCGCTGTTAAGTTTTTTCGGCCTACCATCTGGACTAAGGAGCAAAACATCTATTTATGTTTCATTATAAACCTAATGAGAAACCTAAGCCTGTTTTCTCCAACAATTTACTTAAGAATTTCCTAGTAAAGAATTATTACTTAACTAGGATTCCATAAATTTAATTGGTCAAATTTGACATAGTACTGACATAATAAACTATTATGTCAAATTTTACTAATCAAATTTATGGAATCCTAGCTAAGTAATTCTTTACTAGGAAATTCTTAAATAAAATGTTGGTGAAAACGGGCACTAATATTTATAGAGAGAGAGTGTGAATTATCTTCCACCATTGCATATAAACAGTGGCGGATTTTCCAACAGGCGGAAGAGGCGCGCGCTTAGGGCCTCGTAAATCAAGGGGCCTCAAAATAAGGAAAATTTTATTTTTATTAATTTAATTCCTGTTGTAATAAACACAGAAAAAATATCGAAAAAATTCTAAGCTCTACGATGCCTTAGTTTTCAAGTAATTTTGATTTCAGTGCAATAAATTTTTGATTTAAATTTTTGTTAAAAATTTAATTTCGTTCAAATAATCTGAAACTTTAGGAAAATATTAACTCTTTTGTAATTAACACAGAAAATATAGCGAAAAAATTCTAAGCCCCAAGATGCCTTAGATTTTCAGTTATTTTGATTTCAATGCAATTTTTGTTTTAAAATTTTTGATAAACATTTAATTTTGTTCAAATATTCTGAAATTTTATGAAGATATCAATACTGTAGTAGTAAACTCAGGAAAAATTACAAAAAAATTATAAGCCCTAAGATGCTTTGGATTTGCAGTTATTTTGATTTCAGTGCAATTTTTGATTTAAATTTTTTGATAAAAATTTAATTTTGTTCAAATATTCTGAAACTTCATGAAAATATTAACTCTGTTGTAATAAACACAGGAAAAAAAAACGGAAAAAATTCTAAGCCCTAAGATGCTTTAGTTTTCAAGTAATTTTGATTTCAGTGCAATAAATTTTTGATTTAAATTTTTGTTAAAAATTTAATTTTGTTCAAATAATCTGAAACTTTAGGAAAATATTAACTCTTTTGTAATTAACACAGAAAATATAGCGAAAAAATTCTAAGCCCCAAGATGCCTTAGATTTGCAGTTATTTTGATTTCAATGCAATTTTTGTTTTAAAATTTTTGATAAACATTTAATTTTGTTCAAATATTCTGAAATTTTATGAAGATATCAATACTGTAGTAGTAAACTCAGGAAAAATTACAAAAAAATTATAAGCCCTAAGATGCCTTGGATTTGCAGTTATTTTGATTTCAGTGCAATTTTTGATTTAAATTTTTTGATAAAAATTTAATTTTGTTCAAATATTCTGAAACTTCAAGAAAATATTAACTCTGTTGTAATAAACACAGGAAAAAAAAACGGAAAAAATTCTAAGCCCTAAGATGCCTTAGTTTTCAAGTAATTTTGATTTCAGTATAATAAATTGATTTTAATTTTTTGATAAAAATTTAATTTTGTTCAAATATTCTGAAACTTCATGAAACTATGAACTCTGTAACAGAGTTGTAATAAACACAGGGAAAATATTGAAAAAATGCCAAGCCCTAAGGTGTCTTAGATTTACAGATATTTTGATTTCAGTGCAATTTTTGACTTAAATTTTTTGATAAAAATTTAATTTTGTTCAAATATTCTGAAACTTCATGAAAATATTAACTCTGTTGTAATAACCACAGGAAAAATATCGAAAAAATTCTAAGCCCTAAGATACCTTAGTTTTCAAGTAATTTTGATTTCAGTATTTATGTGCAATAAATTTTTGATTTAAATTTTTTGATAAAAATTTAATTTTCTTCAAATATTCTGAAATTTTATGAAAATATCAATTCTGTAGTAGTAAACTCAGGAAAAATAACAAAAAAATTCTAAGCCCTAAGATGCCTTGGATTTGTAGTTATGTTGATTTCAGTGCAACTTTTAGTAAAAAAAAAAGTATTAAAATTATAAATCGTCTGCGGGCCGGTGAATGTGCCCCCCCTCCCCGGGCACCAGGGGTTCACATCAAATGCTTTAGGAAGTGTAGGCTTAGTGAAAATACTTAGAGGGGGGTCTCAAAATTGAATTGCGCCTAGGGCCTCATAAGTTCTAAAACCGCCACTGCATATAAAGCTTGGTATGTTGAAGAACTTCGTTAAAGCAATGGATGGTAATGGCAAAATATTTTTCCCCAAACGACAAATTTCCTAGAATGAATGAAAAAATCAACGAAGTATGGAGGAAAAAAAAGGATGAAGAAATATTTTAATTTATTGATTTCCAGTACGTCAAAGTTCTTTAATCTATAGATTATGATCACATGTGTTCATTCAACTGCATTTGCAGAGTTTTGGGGAGAATATGTACAAGGAATTATTTTGGAAACCTTTTCAAATATTTACTTCATTATTTTGGTAGTCTTTTTACATACCCACTTAGGGCAGTCTTTTCTTATGTGACGGTATTCCTAATTTCGCAGCATATTTTTAGATTTTTTTTTATAACAGTTGGAAATGAACTAAACATAGATATTTTAATATCATCGTTTCAATGTTCGAATGCTTTCGAGCTTCAATGCTCAAAATCTAAATAAGAAATTTTAAGGTAGTACTGTCGGTCATAAAATTACCGTTCAGAATTTAACGAAATTTGGCATATTAGTAGATTATGATAAGATAATAATCCAGTTAAATTTTTGAAGAGCTACAGAGAACCAGTTAAAAAATATAGACATTTCAAATTTTATGCATTTAGCATTGAACCTTATGGGAAATCACATATTTTATCGAATTTTACAAAAAGTACCGTTCAGATTTCAATAAAAAATCAGAAGAAGAGAGAAAGTAGTATGTAAAACATTTTAGACCCTTAAAAATATAGGTTCAGAGCATGGTATAGTAGTAATTAGCAAATAAATATCAAAAAATGTACTTTTTGTATCGTAGTTTTTAGATGTGGCAACGTCGTAAAATATCACAACGCGCGCGAAATTTAAAAATTCATATAATATGAGAATATAGTAGGTTTCATAAAAGTCTTTATTAAAATAAACTCGAATGAGATTTTAAAATATTTTATCTTCTATATTATTATAAAATATCTATATTTTATTTAAAAATGCAGAAACTACAACGACTAGCGTTTTTGGGTATAACAGGGGCTATGCGTACAATCTCAACTGCGGTTATGGAGTCACTTTTAGATCTGCCACTTCACCTACGAGTGAAAAAGGAGGGCTTACACATCCCCATAAAATAACCCAAATTAAGAAATTAAAACCGGGAAACAAAACAGGTCACATAAAAATACTGGACTTCTTAGAGTCAAATCTGCTTGAAAAACCTTTGGAATTCATCCCGAGAACTTTTGACTTTTAGACACTGTTTGAGGTTGTCATTCAGGACGGCAACATGGCTAGAAGTCATACAATGCAAGTGGATACAAAATCTTCCAACTGAAATACAGATGGATCAAAAACTGACCAGGGAACAAGGTATGAGGCATCTACAGCTTTAGAATGCCAATATAATGTCTGACAGCCAAAAACTGCGATAAAAGCACTGAAAGCCAATAGCTTTGAATCTTTATCCATATAGGAATGTATACAATCTCTCAAAAAAACTGGCCAAAGGCAACAAAATTGCACTTCACTGGAGGCCAAGTCATGAGGGAAATGAGATAGCTGACAAACTAGCTTGATCAGGTTCAAAAGCGCCCACGACTGGACTTGAATCGTTCTGTGAGTTATCTAAAACACAGGGGTGGAAATCCAGAAGTGGCAAACGGAGAGCAGGAAACCCTCTGGTACAATTCACCAGGACAAAGACAGGCGAAGAAATTATTTATAGAGTACTCGACTGCAGATCATAAGAAACTTCTTCTTTTTTCTAAGAACGAAATTATTATACTTGAATGTTGGCGTCAGTGTTAAGGGTAGTTAACATGAGCTTTCCAGGATTGTTTTTTTTAATTTATTAGCTAATGCAACTTGTTGCAGTCTTTTCTCGTAAATTTTTTGTGGTACTCTTTTACCTTTCCAATGAAAAATGAAATATTTTTTTTATTGCGATTTAATGGTTTTGACGGTGAAATAATTTTTATACACACGTATGATGCCGGCAACTGGTGCTGTTTACATTTAGAGTGAAACAGAGTCACTGTACACGTGATGAAGCCAAATCGTTATGATTTAATAATTTGTAGCTATCTTTGTTAAACACTATAGTTCGCTATCTTGCTATCTCTCTCAGAATTCTGAAACCGACGACGTATGTGCAATTTTAAAAATTTAAATTGACATAACCAAAAAATTAATTTGATATGTCAGATAGCTCTACAACTGTCACACCATCGCGACGTTGCCAAGTCTAAATACTGCTTAAGTCAAGTAAGACTGTAAATACATTTGACTCTTGCAGTATCGACAGTACTACCTTAAGAAAATGCTACTAAATAAGAAACATTGCAAAGTTTTTTTGCTTGTTGACAGAAGCGTCGTGATCCTCAAATGTTGGTGGGGTGGTTACCCTTTCCCATAGTCCACAGATCAGTTTTGGACTTTTTACATTATTAACATTTCTCTTCTTTCGATTCTCTTGGCATTTCTCTTAACATTTAAAGATTCTCTTTTCAGATTACTCTCGGTAGGTTGCCATTGCCTTCCGAGGAGAGAAAGACGACGAAAGACGTCGAAGGAATGTTTAATATGTTATTTTTTATTTATACCATTATATTTTAATTTTCTATTATAAATTGGAACTGGATTGGATAAAATTTATATTTAATTTATAGTTTAATCAATATAATTTCAGTAATACTGCGCTTTAAAATATTACCTACTATTAGATTGAAAACTGGCAAAGGGCAAAGGTGACAGACTTCGAAAATGACTGCAGATTATTTTTTACTCAAGTTAACTTCTCAGAAATGTTTATGAACAACGCAATTTTGAGAGATATGGCCTGACGGAAGGAAGGAGTGAGGAAATTTAGTATGTTCAATACCGTTGGGACTCCTTTCTGAGAGTTTCAGCGTTATACTATAATTAGTAACACTAATGAGTTAGTTTGGACTAAGTCTTTGTTTAATTTTATGCTAAAGATTCCATTTACACTAAATGAGTAATTTTTGACAAAATGAATGAGAAAATTTGAATTGATAGTTGAATCATTTGTCTCAGTTTATTTATTGTCGTTTTTACTATGAAGTTTTTGATTAGATGGGGATATGCTTTATGGAATATATGTATTTTGTTCTTCTGTATCTTCCTTTCTTCGTAACTCATATATGCAAATTTTTGAATAGGGGATTGAGGCATAGCGACGAAATATCATAATAGCTTAGCAAATGTAATAGTAGGATTTCATGTTATCCAGTGACCTAGAGATCTAAATCTTTTTATAGAATACATTTTTGTAAATGATAACGCTGTTGTAGAATGCACAAAGCATTGTTACAAATCTTATAATGCACTACAATACAGGTCAGTGACATTACGACTGCTTGAAAGTATTACCAAAAAAAAAATAAATATTGTGAGAAGATTATTGTGTTAGTGAGACGTGGAGACAGTTTTGTGTAATTGCTAGTCCAAACAAGATTATTAATGTACAGGATGTTTCTAAAATTGCCCAAACATTTTAGGGAAGTCATTTTTGGGTAATTTCTTATAGAAAAGTTCCTAAATATTACTTTTACGTTGCTTTTAGGTTATGTTTGCCAAATACCAAACATTTATATGGTTACTTGTTACAACTTCTACATCATGTTGGAATTTGGAGTAGAATTTTTGGATCTTAATCGTTATGTGTTCATGAGTGTCAGTGGAGGACACATAGTGGAAAAAGTTTTGAACTTTTTATCATTTGGATGATTTAACTGAATTTTTTTCATTGTGAGTTTGGTCTATTTATTGGGATAGTGTTATAAATAAAGTTACTCTATTATCTGGTAGTTAGAGTTTAACACCATGAAGTTATGAAGTATCTTTCTCTCCATGTATGTGATGTGCGTTCGTATAGTTTCGCATAGGGGGATCTAACTGTTTAATGTGAACTCTGTGGGAAGAGTTTTCATGGCAATGACAGATTACCGTGGTGGTTTGCTATTGGTTTGCGAGGAGAAGATGTTTAGAATGGAATTCTTAAGTGGAGTCGCATGAGTTCAAATCGAGTACTTCGGTGTTAGTAGTCAACACAGTAAAATATGGTGTAATTATAAATAAAAAATATTAATAGACCGAAAAAGCACCAATTGTTAATATGAGATTTAGAGATTTGCTCCATCTTTTTAACAAACAAGTCGCCTCAAGAAAAACAGGAAAACAAATGCCGGGATATAAATAAACATAGCCCAATTTTTTATAGATTGACCTATTTTGAAACATTAATAATTGTTAATAAATAGATTTTTTGGTTTGACTTTTAGATAAATCCAAATAAAAAAATAACACAATGGAAAATAATAATAGAATCTGAAGTATATTAATTTATGAGAAAAATCTCGGAAAACTTGTTTTGTTTCTAAATCTTGTAGATAAGCAATCAAAATTACATTTTGCCCAAAAATATGGAACTTCGTTAAGTATAAAAAATGAAATGGAATTAATTCTTAAGCTATTAGGTATATCGTATATAGAACTACTGTGATTCAAGCTTTTTTAAGACTATTTTATAAGGTACATAAGGTACATAATTGTGTTAGTGCCTATAGCTCTGTAGGTTACAAAACTAATCGATAAAAGGGTGCAAGCGCGGCACACGATATCCTTCGCCCCCGCAATATGTTTAACGAAACATAACATAAATAATACGACAAAAAATGCATTTTACAGTAATAAAACTGCAAATGTCACAATTTTCCTAAATAAAGGGCAAAGAAACATTTCAGAATCCAAGTCAAACAATATTTATTATTTTTGAGTAAAGTTAAAAAAACTTACCCAGTTTTGTTGCAGTTAAGTTCATCAGTTAAATCTTTACAGTCGTTATCATTATCACAGATCCAAGTTTTTGGAATACATAATCCGTTAGCACATTCAAACTGATCCTCGGAACAATTTACAGCTGAACCTACATAAAATAAATAAAATGTTAAGTTCAGTTAATTAAATGTAACTACTTATTTCTAAAACCATTTTAACTCTACCGCTGTTTAATTACTTGGTAACTAAACAACGTTTCACAAATTGGAATTGTAATTATTACGTAGGTACAATTAGTTAAATTAATTGATTTTAAATGATTTTTTAAAAGCTTCAATTACCACAATGTGTTTCGTCTGAAAAATCACCACAATCGTCATCTCCATCACACAGCCATTCTTTCGATATGCATTTTCCGGATCTAGGGCAACGAACATGATGTAGCGACTCTTCGCATTTTAAATTACGCGCATTTTCTTCTTCACCGCACTCCACTTCATCTTCATCCATATCACAATCCGAGTCTCCATCACATCTAGGTTGTAAAAAATGAATTTAATAATAAAGTGGAAAGTTTGCAAAATACTAAAGTAAGCTTTCGTTTTACTTTTCATCCATTTGATTCACGTATAATTTAGTTGGAAATTAAAAGTTGTGAAAGATACCAGACCCACGATACTCGAGGATTTTTCACCAATTACTCACAAATGGCGAATTATATCAAATATATTCGTCCTTTTACGATAAAAGCTTTTGGGCTCTTCAATATTTTTGATATCTTTCACCATTTTCGAATTATTGGAGAAAAATTGAGTAGGGTCATACTTGAGCTGTGGCGATTATTACTTTAGTTACCGACTAAACGTAAATAAGTACCTATAAACCCATAAACGTTGCAATGAACCAAAGTGTATATCAGTAAAAATAACGAAATAAATAAAAAGTGTTACATTAAAAGGCCACTGGTTATTTTGAATTTATGACTTGGCTGCTAACTTTACGATTAAGGGAAAGTACTGATTTATAATTTCAAAATGTACAAAAAATGTATGTAAAAATTAAATCAGACCCAAGAATGAAGATGACTACAGAAGCAAGTCCCAAATTAAGAGGAAAACTTTTTTTGAAATATATCAATTTGAATAGAACGGTGATATAGTGCTAACATAAATATTTGGCAAAATAGAAGTTGTTGCTTGTTTTAAAAAACTCTTTAAATTAGTATCTACTAATATAACATCTAACAATAAACACCAGGAAATAGAGAAAATTTTTATATCTAGTGTAGGCGTTTTATCTGTAATTTGCAGGAGAAAGTTTATTTTGTAAGCAGAATTTTTATACTTAATTAAAAGTTTCTATTTTAAAATCATTGAAAACAAAAATAAAATTATTGGCGTTATGAAAATCAGCAAAGTAAAACAGCTTATAATGAGTTAGTTTAAATAAGTAGAATTTATTTACCTGTGCTCATTCTTAATGCATGTGCAGCTTGTAATACACAAAAATTCATCAAAGGAACATTTTCCACCACAAGGATGTTCATACTCTTCATCTTCATCGTCGTCCATCTGATCGTCCTCCTCCTGAGGTATCTTCATATAACCAGTGCCATGGCTGGGATAACCACGGAAAGGTGGTTTTCCGTAATGCACTTTTCCATGCCCTGGATTTATTCCTTGTACAGTATAACCCCTTCCCGGTATAAAGCCATGATCAAATGGAAATCGTACTCGTAATCCATGACTCGGACGTCCGTTCGCATATTCCGGCCTTCCACCATATAATCCACCCCTATTGGAAGCACCGTTTGTTGTTAAACCACGGTGAGGTGATAATATACCTTCTGATATATAAGGTGGATAACCACGAGGAATATGCTCGAAGTCATGAATTGGAATGGAAACCGGAACTAGCGGAATTCCCGAGTACGGTATAGATGACAGTGGGCGTTTTCTAGTTGAATTTTGAGATGAATGTACATTCGGTTGCTTATCTTGCTGAAGCAATGAATTCGACCCTGCAGGTCTTAAGGAACCAGAACCGTACATTTGTCGTGCCGCTCCTTTGTGTTCAAAGGAGGCCATAGTCGCAGCATTCGGGGACACCGTAGAAATTCCATTGGATTCGCTTTTGGATATCGCTAAAATAAAGTGGTATTATAATTAGGGTCATGTTTAAAATGTTTTGACTAGTGTAAGTAATGATTAAAGACGCTGGTATAAATAGTCATTACGCTAATAGAAACAACGAGTTATTTATTAACTATGGGTATTCCTAAAACTAATAATATTTTAAATTCCTTTAATAATAACTAATTGTTGTCTGTCTGAAAAGTTTATACATTTTTTTTTTGCAAAAATGTATTTGATCATATTAGCATAATTTAATTTAATTGTTGAATAATATAGTTTGCGTTTTTTTAAAACTTTTACAACTTTTTACAATGAAATCCGTACATAGAACTAAAAATAAAACTTTGTACTCATTGATAGATTTCTACATTTTGTTCAAACTTGGAGCATATATTTAGAGCCATACATTCCTCGACTATTCTTAAAATATACTTGAAACATTTTGAAGTACACAAGGAAACCATTCATATAGGCACATTGTTTTTTATTTTCGTAAAGATGAACTTTAATAATTCCTAATTTATTAATTTTTTTTTTATAAAAATGCATGGTTATATTATTTATCGTAATATATTTCACGTGAAAAGGTTTCCCAAATCGTTTAAAATAAATTTGCAATTTTTCGAAAGCAACATTGTTTTCATAATAAACTTTTTATTATGATTTATTTGTGTAGGTGCTATGCCAAGTTCAAGAGGAATGCATAAGATAAGTGCCATGACCTCTTAAAAATTTTTGATTTTTGTAAAATGAAAATTTCATGTAAGATTCAGTTGGTTGGGAAAAATTTTTCCTAATAAAAAGAGTATATTTTGAATTTTAGATCACAGCCGTGCAGAATTTTAGTTATTGATGATGAATTTTTCAGATTTTTTTTATATTTGGATTTTTGAACATGGTTGGAAGTAAGATTAATATTTCAATTGCGTAATTTTGTTTTAGTTACAAAATGATCTTTGTTTGATGATAGTTTATAAACGGAAGGGCGGATGTTTTTACTGCACTTTTTTGATTTCGTAACTTTTATTGGTCATCCATTTTGCAATCGTTTTTTATGTGCTTCTTGAAGATTTGTGTTATGTGATTTTATTAATTCAAATCGAGCGGCGTATGCAAGTTTATGTGGATTCGGACCGAGCTACTCTGTTGACCTGCTGTAAATCATTAAAATTTGAAATTGTTCTGTTTTTGTCTAATTTCCATTTTATGTAGTGGGCGTTATTGTTTGTGGTGGATGCCCGTAGGAAATTTCTGTTGGAACCCAGATTAATTGCTTACCTTCGATATTGACAAATTGGGCTTTTGGTCGATTATTATTTCTGTGATTGCGTATTTGAGTGACTGTATTTGCTCAAGAGCCATAAGTAACCTAAAAGATTGAAGTGCTGACTCGGAACGGCTTGCAATATTGTATGAAGGGAATCAGTGGCGTAGCTAGGTGGACAAGGGCCCCGGTGCATAAAAAAAATCGGCCCCCTTCCCCTTTTTCCACATGTTTGCATTAGAAATTTTAAAAAAACAGCTCAGGAGGCCCCCAAAGGACCCCCTGGGTTCCGGGGCCCCGGTGCACTGCACCGCTTTGCCCTATGGTAGCTACGCCACTGAAGGGAATAGAATTTAACATTTTTTGTTTTCATTTTTAATTCCATACCATTTTCAGATATTAATTTTTATTGTTCCTATACAGGTGTTTACTGTAGCTGTCAAGTCATTAAGATATAATGCGAAGATTTATTGTATTTGCCATTGAATCACATTTTTAGCACATGGCCCATTAAGAGCTCTTGACACTTTTCGGAATTTTTTTGGTAACGGTATAAATGTCAGTTTCATCTAGTAGAAGAGAAGTTCTTCAGGTTGTGGTCTCACAGTTTTTATCCGTTTTATGCCTTTTATGACTTCCTCTTTAGTGATATTTGGTACGGTCCTCTCGTCACTGGCTTCTACTTCTGTTTCTTCATGTCTAACAGTTGTTTGGTATATATTCTTTCCATAGATTTATTTTGTCATCAATATCTGTGAAAATTTATTTAAGAAGATTAACCGCCGTATTCATAAAAATAAATCAATATTTACGAGGCTTGTAAACCCTTCTTAACCATAACCTAGCTTTTTTCCCTATGCTTTTACTAGCAAAAAAGCTAGGTTATGGTTAAGAAGGGTTTACAAGCCTGGCAAGGTTTACCGCCGTGGTAAGTATTTTATCTACATCTTCAATATCCTCCAATATTTATTTCAATCGTGATTTTCTTGCCTTTTCGATTTTCCAGTTACTAATTATTATGTCTATCATTCTGTTCTAATTTTTATTTTTACAATATTGATTTTACTCATCCATACATTTCCATTCACGTTTACACTTTATATATCGTTATTTTTTAAATAATATTTCTTTATGAAGTTATTTATATGTCGGGTCCCTGATTGTTTCTCATTTTGCCTATATTGTGTCATTATCCACCAATTTTATTTATCGCTAATTTGTATTGACAGTGGAAATAACCCGCATGAATGGATTGACAAGGTCTCCACTGGTCTACTAATCCAATGTATTCAGGAGATTCCCAGTGAATTAGTAGACCAGTGGGAATCATATTAATGCATTCATTTCTACTTTTCATATTATAAAGTAACGTTAAATAAAATTTTTCAAAATAGATCTTTTCGAAATTTTTCCAACGTTGAGCATTTAAATTTTTTATGGAAGAAATTAATATTAAATTAAATGTAGGAAAATAGAAGCTCTTGATAGCTGTTTTAATACGTACAGGAAAACAGGACTTTTCAGAATGCCAGTCTCTGCTTTAGAGAAAGAAAATCTTAAATATTCCTTGCTCTCCTAAAGCAAATTGAAGTTCCGCTACTTTGAGGTGAAAATTAAACTTGTTTTTTTTTAGTTTAGAACGAGTAAATTTTCCGAGTTGTGAGATTTCAAGGAAGACAATTTAGGAAATTTTCAGTTGCAAAAAGTTAAACTTTCAACATTTCACATAATTCGATTTAATAATTTTGTACCCTAGCAACATTTTCTAGTCACGAAGGGTAGCATTAAAATCTTACTTTTCAAAATTCACATATCGTTTAAAACTGTGGTTATTCATAATTTTTTCAACCACTAATTTCCACTCGGGACTACAACCATGATTTGTTATTTTAACTTACGTAAATCAAGCTTTTAAGGATTTTCATTTTTTAAATTGGAAATGTTTTATTTTTAATGTTTGAATAAAAGGGGCCACCCAGTAGATGATGAGATATAATGTATGTAAAGCGCTTATTTTAATGGACTTCATTTATTAATAAAATATTTTTTTTCTTCTAATTTTAATATTGAATATTAATTTTTTTAAAAGCAATTTGTTTTAGTCGAGTGGTAATTTGTTGACCTACGTAATAATAGACATAAAATTACATGAGGTACATAAATGTAAATAT
Organism: Rhagonycha lutea; assembly: GCA_958510855.1. Taxonomy (NCBI): domain Eukaryota; kingdom Metazoa; phylum Arthropoda; class Insecta; order Coleoptera; family Cantharidae; genus Rhagonycha; species Rhagonycha lutea. The sequence goes on along the minus strand of OY294040.1, from coordinate 9,677,746 downwards.
CAATGTAGTGATTAGCAATTTAACAACCTAGGAAATCATTAACCCAGATCTGAATCCCAAATCAAACGATTTTTACATTCTTGATTAGCTGATTCTGATGATTTGTATTGCAAACCTATAACAATAATTTCTAAATTTATTTGAATGTTTTTTTAAATCTGGTCCTAAGTAGGAGGCAAACTGATCAGCATAATTATGTATGTGTATAATAAAAAAAACATTAATATTTAATTAATATAATAAGCTGACTTGTCTAGAAACGAATTAAAGAAATAATGACAAACGTGTTTTATAAAAAGAATTTCGTGTTTTGATATTTTTAAGCCTAATTGGTTTTTAACCTTTCTAAATATATCTCGTCATGAACGAAATGTTATTTTTGTTCCTACGGCAAATTTATTAATGCTGTAAAGGAATATCATGTTAAATAGTGGTGTAATGTTTTTCGGCTTGGCTTCCCTTATATGAATGGTTCATTCAGCAGTAAGGGTTCTTGGTGGATCGATACTTCGCCGCCGTTCTCGTAGGCGGCCCACCACCAAAGTAAACCTTCATTTTTAACTTTTGGATGGTAGGTAACTAAGATCCAATTATCTTTTTCATAAGAAATTGTTTAAAGAGATAGAAGGCGTTAGCTTTCTATTCCAGCTAATTTTGTTTGCCCAATATCGTTATAAATAATTTGCTCAGATTACATGAGGAAGTAATTAATTTAGTGGTCAATAAAATATTGGAAAAAAATTTAAATTATCTTAACTTACCTAAAAAAATAGCAAGAAGGACTATAGCGTCGATCAAATGCTGGGCCTGACCCTTATTGCAATTCCAGTGTACCATCTGAAGTTGTCTAAATATATCAAAATATGCACACAACATGGGTTTTAACACCCTTTATATCTTCTTTTATAAGCCAACATTGTAGTCAACTAAAACTAATGGTTATCTTCACTGACACTGATTCACTTATTTAGGGGTGGGTGCGGTGATAAGGTAGTTTACATTTAATTAACTTTAAAATAAGTCCAACAGTTAAGCAGCACAAATAGAAGTTATTGAATAAATATTAATTACATTGTCATTTAGAAACAATTTTCATGTTTATTATTTCAATAATCGATTACAGATGTCGGAAGGAACTTGAATTGCGCGCGCCTTTATTCGATGCTTTAGTCAAACTGCGAACTAGGATAAAATCCCACCTATCCCACCCATCCCGCTTAGGATGACATTGGCTGTCTCTCTCTTTTAATACAAATTTTAAAGCTTTTCCTCCTTTTATATGGCGCCGGCGCTTCTAAATCAGCCCACGTAATGTAAGAACATCTTAGTATATTAAAATGCGTCTCAATTAAGAAGTCTTCACGTCGAACTTTTATTGTAAATATAAAAATATAAATGGGATATTTTAATAAAATAATTTATTAATATAAATTTTTAGTTTTCCAAATACGAAATTAATGCTAATTAAATTTTGCTATCCGTTAAAAAACGTGAAGTAGTAATAAAAAGATGACACTAATTATATGTTTATTACTTTTTTCCATAATGGGTGAACACGCATAGTGTAGGTCGAAATTTCATATTAAAAATTATTTTTTTTATAATGGGTACATAATGTATTTTTAATTTTTTACCTAGAATTTCGTAATCACCACTTATAACAATTTAAAAAAAATATTGGAATCGTTAATAAAGATTTAATACGTAGGTTTTTTAAACAGTATTTCAAAATTATTGTAGTTCAACTATGTGGCGCCTATTGTATTGGCAACAAGCAACAGATATCCGGCGTTATTATAATAAAATAATAATATAGTAAGTAGTGCCCCTGTAGCGTCGCCGTCCATGCGCTCTATAGCTCTCTGAATTCTATATGGTTTCATTTAATTTGTATTAAAAAAAATATAATAATATTTTTAATGTTATTAAATTAATTAAATTTTGATGATTGCTACTAGTATTAGTAATTGAAACCAGGAGGAAAATAAAGGCATACGTTCATATGGAATTAATTTTCGTAAAAGTATAAACAAAAAATTTACAAAATTAAGTAAAATTTCATCTCTATCTTACTCCATCTTTGTTGAAACCATACTATTCATATAGGGAAAACTGTTCCAATTTCTTACAAAATATTATTTACCTCCATACAGAACCACGTCTGAAGGTAAGTCTAATAAGTTATCTGATGATGTAAAAATATTTATATGCTCAAAGTTTCTAACACTGCCGAGAAAACGACGCCGTTGGTTGGTGGGAAAATAACAGGTTTTCGCCTACTATAAGAGGATTCGTTAGAATTGCTTCTAGAAAGTGGAAGAAGGAGAAGAAGAAGAAGACCGATTATTTTGATGAAAAAATATCGCAAGATAACTAAACTGTGACAGAAATACTAACATTACTTATTGTATATTATTGGATAGGAAACGAACTGAAGTGACCAAAGAAGAACTGCAGATCTTTCTTGTATAAAAGAAATGATGATGAAGAGAAGAACATGTCGGGAAAATAAAAGACCACCGACTGCCAAAGAGTATAATTTAAGAGGAACAAGAGAAGTAAAATGTTGAGCCTATACCCTATATCAAGCCTATACCTCGAAATAAACATCGACTTATTTCAGTTACATTCGTACAATCAAAAAAGAACTTCAGAGTTCCATCAAATTTAATAGAGCAGATCAGTGTTTCTCAATATCTATTTTTACTTATTAATTAACATATTATAAATATTAACATATGAATATGAAATGTACAAAAAATATACCTTATTTACGTAAACTATAGGATTGACTCTTCTATTTCGCAATATTTCCTTCGACTCCTTCACAATATAAAGTTAACTTTGAGCAAAACTTTTAAAAACTAAAAATTAGAAACATTTTAATGTACAATAATTGATTATAAGTATAAACAGAAGCTAATAAATAATAACCCTTTCATATTGCAAAATTGTGTTCACAACCAAAATTCGTTATGAAATTCCACAAATATTAAATTGGAAGGTGATTTTTAATTTACTGGAAAATGTCTGCCTATATATTTTTGTATTATGTGGTGTCCATTTCCTACTTCTGTTATTTTATTAATATTTCACTAAAATAATTTAATCTATATGTGGAAGTGGTGGAAGTAAACTTTTCGTGGCCTACTTAGGAGTTTTCGGGTCATGCTTAAAGTTCCAAGAAGTTTTTATTCGTGGAGGCCATGTAACCTCGTTAAATTAAATAGGAATATGGCCAAAATTACTGCTAGATAGAATGCTTAAACCCAATATTACACCATCAAATTAGAACAGAATCGACAATCTTTTAAAATGAAAATCATTACCAACCTAGTACCTTAATTACTAACTTTTTCTTCAGTCCATAACCTTCTTTTCATGGCAGAGGTGGTTTGCCATTGCCTGCCGAGAGGAGACGGCTTCACATTCCCAGCTTACTCAGTTTTATCGCCCCGTTATCATTTGACCTTCTAAATTTTCGTTTACCTTCTTTCAAATTAATTTCAATAACTTTTCGCAAAATTTTTAAGTAATTTCAAAAACAATTAGTCTAAATCCAATTAAAAAAACTTTCTTTACACAATCCAACTTTATTCTTCTCTATCAAATAATTAACTCAAATTTCTGCAAAATATTTGTCGCAAACCTAACATTTGCGACTTCGCGACTTCTGCTGGTCTATCGCAGGACATCTATCAATTGTATTCACCCCACCTCGGCTATTTCGAACCAGAGGCGTCACACAAATTTTCCACAATTTACAAAATGTTTTACAAAAATAGAAATTACAATAAATTTTTCCTATACTTCTTGTAGACCTCATAACAAAGTTACAATAGTATATTTTTTCGTAGTTGGGTTTTTATTTATTAAATTATATTTTTTATTTTAATTGTTGGAACAATTAATTTGGGTACAGGTCACAGACCTAACCCGTAAATGGAAATGGTGATGATGATAATATTTTAATTACTTTTGGAAATTATTTCTTTTCATTTAATTTTAAAGTTTTAAGAAATACAGTTCAGTATTTCAATAGTAATCTCACTGTGTAGCCTAATGCTTCTCATGATCAAGAGAGCTATGAATCAACAAAATTTCTATCAAAATTGGTTCAATATTTTAGTGATAATCTCGTTAGTTCATTATGCGTATCACAATTTTATATGTTTTATGTTACAATCAAGCAGTGAAAATTCCGTCAAAATCGGCTCAGTATTTTAGGCTTTAGAGAGGCACAGCACGCACAAAGAAACTTTCAATCATAAATATTTCATCCGTTTGGTTTAGAATTATCCCAGGTCCATTTTTGGCGTTTTTGAAAATAAACATTATAATTATAAAATTTTTACGATCTGAGGACGAGAATCTCGGTTTTCTTGAGAGAGATACTAAATTCGTTAAATTAGAGCAAAGTTGTATATTTCACCAATGACATTCAAGTATGTACATTCAGACGACCAATCAGCGTCCGATTCCTCGGAAATTATTTCGTAGTGTGCAATTTCGAAGCAAGACCTTTCAAATGAGGTGTCACTTGCCATATCATCCCTATTCACATTTCAAGGGTTGTCATCACATCGCGAAGGGATGAAACAATACCGGAGTGACATTGGTCGCAAAAGTTGTCCCCCTCGATGATAAAATTGACGTGTTTTTGCATTTCTTGAAAAAAAATTCTGCTGGCCACAATCCCGTCTGTTTCGTTTTCAAAGGGCCACCCTGTATATGATAATCTCACCAATAATCTGAAAATAAACTTGACATTTTGAGTTTAGAATTAAGACGGTTTCGGGGCATCTTTTTACGAGGTTATTCATTTCTATTTGCCTAAGAAACAAAGTCAACTTTAATCTTGGTGGCATCTATGTATCTTATGGATTCCATAAGAAAACCGAAAGTTGATTCTGCGTTTCTCACCATCTTAGACATTGTAGTAAATAGATGCCATATTTTGATTCATCGTAAAAAAGTACCTTAATAATTTTTTTGTTATAAAAATGTATACTTTAACATCAGTTTTCTATTTTAACGGACATCTATCGGTTAAGATAATCGAGATTTCCATACTCAAAGTCAAGATATGGGCACCTTATAGATGAGCCTGACTATTTCAGATAAGCCTGATCTAAGACGACACAGGAAGATATTTGATATTTTTAAAGGTATTTAAATACCTATTATGTAGGTGTGTCCCAAACAACTCAGATTGAAAACTTTTTGGATTACAATGAATAAAATTCATTTCGGTTTTCTATAGAAATAAATTCTATAAAATTAAAAGAAATCGATACTATTTCTTGATGTGCAGCTATACCAAAAACAATAAGATAAATTCAGAAGTTTAAGAAAATCGTACTAAAAAACTAAAATCTGATTCTTTATTTTAACTTACATTAAAATTAATAAGTCCTGTTCAGCATTTTCATACATACATAGTTTGTGATTTTGGATTTACAATTCAAGTAGAAATATAAACTACCATAAAATTTTAATTTACAAAATTAAGATAAATTTTGTTTCCAGTAGGAAAAATGTGTGCATTTTTAAGAATCACTAATAATTTTTAAATTTGTGTTTGTCAAAAACCATAAAATAAATTTGGATACTATAATTCGATAAGCGATTTCTTTTCTAATTCTAGCAAAACAATTTTTACAGGCATTTTCAAATGCAAACAAATTTTCTATCCATTGATATGAACAAAATTTCTTAAAATTCGCCAAATCTACAAATTTTTTATTTTATAGTCACTACCACAACCAAAATTAATGTAAATAATGTCTCTTCCTACAATTACTAGTTTCTTGAACACATTTTGAATAACTTCACAACAATTTAATAAAAATTCCTTCATCGAATTCGTCGTACGATAACGAAATACAACTTTTATCTTTGTCTAGAATTTTAAACATCGCATTAAGAACGATATAATTATTATAATTATGTTAGTTTTGAGAGTATCATCGCATCGTGTCTCGATTTTGGTTCAATTAGTTATCACATCTATATAAAAGTTTTAGTCACTCAAAGATGTAAAATCCCCAATATCCGGCATTAAATAATAAAAAAGTAACAGGAAACACAATTCTCGAGTATTTATCGATAACATTAACGTCTTTAATTTTGGGCATAGAAGCTTTTAACGCCGAAGCTCCTTTTTTTAATGCGTGAAATACTTTTGGTCTATGTATCTGGTGTCCTAAAATAAAGAACTTTTAAAGTAAAATACAAAAGTTAACCATAACTTACCTTTGATACCTCTATATCGAAGGCCTGGAGTTCTTGGATTAAATCCGTATCCAGCAGTTCTTGAAATACGAAAACTAGGAGGAAATTTAGAAGGATCTATTTCGTTAGATGCATTTGAACTTAATTTTGAATTATGCCTATTTCTGATTGAAGCTATCGGGCTCATTTTAACATCTTGAAGCTCGATTATATCTTCGTTTGGTGCATGATATAAATCATTGCTTTGTTTGGTCCCTAAAATAATAACGGGATAACAATTTATTAAATTATTATTAGCTTGAAATGATAATAGCAATAAATATGCAGTAATATACAATATTTCATAATTTTTATATCCGAGTAACACGATATTTTATATTTTTCATAAATATGATTTGTGTAAAATAAATTTTAATATAATGATGAATATTTTAACCAATCCTCGATTTATGCCTCGATGAAATACAATTAAAATAAATATTCTTCTTTTTTCTAAATGTAGGACTTCGTTTTGGTTTATAGGTAAACTGTGGAAAGTACAAATGCATTCGCTACTATTAACTCTATGAATGGTGAAAATCATCAACACACGGAACCGACACCGACGGCTTCACTTGCGAATATGAGCAAGTTAGAGTTTTTCCCGATTTGAACCAGGTACAACGGTATTTGTACCGGTTGATCGATAACTCGGATCCAAAATTAAATGTAAGATAGTAATAAAATAATTTAAATTAAATTTGACCTCAATGGATGACCGCGGTTTCGGCAAACTATATTCATAGTAAAATTTGATTCCTCAGATCCATAGTTGATCAGAATAATTTCACAGTAATTATGTATTTTTATTTTGACTAAGAGGAAATTTACTCTCAATTTTATATGTGAGGATATCAAAAAAAAGGAATAAAAAATGGTATTTTTTGCTGTAATTAAAAACTGATGACTAGAGTACAGACTTTTAAGCATAAAAAATCGTGAAAATAGCGCTTAAAATAGCACAAAAAATTGCCATTATATGCATAAAAATATGCATTAAACTTAAATATAATAACTAATAAGCATTAAAATAATTTTTTGAAATAAAATTTATTTGAAAAGTAACACAATAAAATATGTACACAGGGACGTGCCTACTGGGGGGGGGGGAGCCTCCCCTCCAAATAATTTAGGAAATTGGAAAAAAGTTGGCAAAATCACTCAAAATTTGGTCAAGTTTGTAAAAGCCGCTAAACTTATAGGGTGTTTTTTTAGCTGCATGAGAACTTCAAAATGAAATAAAACATTAAAAACCTGACGGAATGTTTTGGTTATAATTTTTTTATGAAAGTACAGTTAAAGGCATTTATGATTTGAACATGACTTCCGGCATGTGACCACCACGACTAATGGTTACGAAGCGCATCCGTTCAGTCCAATTTTTGACCACTTTTTCCAATATTTCTGGCTTTATTTCATAAATGGCTTGCTGAATATTAGCCCCCAATGCTTCTAGAGTTGTTGGTTTGTTAGCATAAACCATAGATTTAACATACCCCCACAGAAAATAATCTGGAGGTGTCAAATCACACGATCGTGGAGGCCAATTGATAGGACCACGTTTTGAAATAATGTTGTCACCAAATTGTCCTTTCAATAAATTGATGGTTTCGTTGGCTGTGTGGCACGTAGCACCATCCTGTTGGAACCATAAGTTGTCAATGTTTAGCTCTTGAAGTTTTGGAAACAAAAATGTATTGAGCATGTGTCGATATCTCACACCATTCACCGTAACGGTAGCTCCTTCCTCATTTCGAAAGACATATGGACCAATGATGCCGTTGGCGTGTATTCCACCCCAAACAGTCAATTTTAATGGATGCAATGGAGTCTCAAGATAATGTCCCGGATTGGTCTCACTCCATATACGGCAATTTTGTTTGTTCACATACCCATTTAACCAGAAATGTGCCTCGTCACTGAACAAAATTTACGGTAAAAAATGGATCCACTTCCAATTGGTTGTGAGCCCAATCTGCGAACTCACGACGCAATCGATGATCATCTGGCTTCAGTTCTTGAACCAACTGGATTTTGGATTTTGGATGAAATTATAAACTTTAGTAAAAACTATTTTGATGACCCTGGCAGTTAAATTAACTAATGACATTAAAGTGAATAGACTAAAAAAGTTTAGACCCTCAAATTTAACAACGAAATTCAAACATTGAGTAAACAAGACTATCCAAAATTATTGTAACCTGCAGTTAAATTCCTGTATCTTAGATGGATGGATTGCATCATTGGATTCACTTTTATATGTTTATATTCATTGCCACTAAATTTACTTATTAAAGACAATAAAAAAAAAAGTTTGTTTGATACAAAGAAACGAACAGACCCATAGACAAAGCTGGAAAGTAACGGAATAAATAAAGTACTAACAATACTTTTGAATGAATGGGTAAAATTTTACCCAGTGCATCAGGGCAAAATAACTTTTACATATTATATCTTCGTATATGGAGGAGTTTATTTTCAAAACGTAATATATTACCAATAATCTATTGGCCAATATTTCAAATTTATTTAGCCAATATTACAGCAATATTGTGTGCTATATAGTATGGATAGCACTTTTGAATTTTCATGAAATATTTTCATGTTTTAAATTCGATTTTTTGTTTGTTATTGTTTGTTTTGTATAATAATATGATGAACAAAACTCTAATAATGTTGATAATCCCTGCAACGTGTAAAAATTGGTTTTAACGATTCCGTATGAATATTTTCACCAAATTAGCAACAGCTCCTAATATCCACATCAAGAAAGTATTTTTCTGTTTCTAGGCTACTACGGGGGATACAGAAACCCATTTTATAAGACTTATTTATAAGACCATGGCTTTTTTGATTACTACTTATTTTGGACTATACAGCAGCACTTGGCTGTAAATACTGAGGTTAAAGATAAAGCACAAGAAAGCATTGATGACTTTATTTCCACGAAGCTGCTAAGTTTTTATCAGCAGGAAATTTGCAAGCTGCCTTATAAATGACAGATATTTGTCGACAATATGGGGTATTCCCCATCAGACGTAACAGGTAACGAAAATGTGAAATATTGGGCTGGAGCAAAGTGACACTTTCAAAGCGAGGAAAAAGTTATTTTGATATCTGAAATTGATATTTTTTCCGAACGTGAAAAGTTAGCTTTGCATTGATTCGATTCAATTATATGTTTGTACAGACAGAGTTGCACTCTAAAATTTGAGGGTACTATTTCAGTTAATTTAGTAATAAAAACGGATATCTAAATTATCCCACCTCTCTAGTACCACCATGCAGTTAGGCTCTCCAATTTGGAGGAAAACAACACTTCACCTCAGAAATCCTAAAGTTCAGAATTTTCTTAAACTTAAAAATCAATTAGTCCATAATTTTATGTCGCATTCGCAAATTTTGTGCTCCAATAAATTTGCGATGCTTTAATGGTGGCTGTAGCTTTATATTAAGCTAAATCAAAATTTTTGATAGTTATATTTGACACCGATCATTAAAGTTCTAATGGTATACAGTGCAGAAATAAATCGTGATTATGCGTAGTAATCACCCAATTTTGTGTTATAAGCGGCTTCCTGCTAAAAGAGCAAAGGTGACTAACTACTATGTGGATGTTGTACACATTAAGTTGTAAATGATGAAAGTTGAAATAAAAATAAATGGAAATTTTTAAATTAAAGTGGTTATATTATAGAAAACATCCAAAACCCTCATTGGATAACCCTTTTGATGTTTGCCGTCATATTACATATTTTATCTCCATAGTTCCCGCATGGAATACAATTCGTTAGAAAATGGCACTTACATGGTTCAGTTTATTAATGCAAGCGAGTAGGAGAACCGCTAACAGCATTACAGCAAACATTTCTAAAACTAATTACGAGAAAAGCTTGTCAGGATTTTTGCTTTGTATAAAAAGTAGGTACATTTAAGGAATTCAATGTTTCACAAATCAAATGCAGTATGAACTTGATTCCAAATCAAGTTTGCTCAAGTTTTCTCGAAGCTTTAAAATACCTTAGCTGCTAGCATTTATCTAAAAAGCTTTTAATGCGAAACTTGCAGGAATTGTGAAATTCTTAAAATATTTACTGAATACTCAATCACACCTGGTTTCTTTTCTTCCACTTCTTTTGATTTTTTGCTTTTTTTCTTTGCTCTAGCTCCCCAATATGTATAATTAACGGCAGCGTATTCGAGAAGAGCAGCGAAAACAAATACAAAACACATTACTAAATATATGTCGATTGCTTTTACGTAGCTTATTCTAGGTAACGAACTTCGTACTCCTGTACTTATCGTAGTCATAGTCAATACAGTAGTAATACCTAAAAGAGATGTTTGCAAATTAGACAAGTGGTGCAGTTTCTAGATGCAAAATATTCGTACCTAAAGCAACTCGAGCACTCGTAGCTTCGTGGTTAATCCAAAAGGACACCCATGACAACATAACTATGAGAATACTAGGTAAATAAGTTTGGAAAACAAAATATCCAATATTTCTTTGCAATTTGAACGATAGTGATAGTCTTTGGTAGGTTCCGGTCGCAAGTGTTTCTTTTCTATCGTTTGTTTCGTAACCTATTATAGTAAATTGTGGTAATTCAGCTTCCTCTACACCTCGAACAGGAGTTATCTTCCAATACATTACAACGTCTATCACCGTATATCCATCTAAAATGATTATTTTTTGTAATCATAAATTCAAATGTAAAGGATTTCATGTTTTATTTACGAAATTGGTTTGTTTATTGAAAAACTAATATTTTAAATTAAACTGTCCACTTACAACTTTCAATTTCCACTGTACAATTTTGCGAATCCAAAGGATAATAATGTAAATCCATCATGCAAGCTAAAGTAGTCGTAAAACGCATTCCATACGTAATAGCACCATCACCATTCAGTCGTACTAATTTATTTCGTTCAGTGACATCATGTAAAAAACTGAAATTGAACGCAATATTATAAAAAATTACAACAAAAAATAGTGAACATTAAAGTTTTAAACAATTATTGAATGCTCAAATATTCCCTTAGGTACGATTTACCAAGAGATCAAAAGCGATAAGCACCCAACTGTAAAATACACATTTGGTGTTGAAATAAATGTTAGATCAAATCAAACTTAAATAATGTTTAAATTTGATCATAGAAGTAGCAGGAAATACGTAAATGTTATTTTAAATAATTTGTAAATGTTGTAACGTTAGCAGAAAAAATTATAAAGTATAGCAATAAAGCATTGTAAACAAAAACCAAACCAAACGGCTGCAAAAAAATTAAGATAACACAAAATTATAGCTACACAAATTAGAAATATTTTTGTATTTCGTGCATTTTTAACGCGTTTTTCTAAAAAAAATTGGTCTCATCTATATTCCCTTATCAGCACCTAACTCTGTTAAAATAATAGGTAAATAAATTCAAATGAAATTTTAAATTCAATTAATTTTGCTTATCGCAAAGTGTATAGGTGATTTATTGATTTTGTGACGGTGTGGCATGAAATTTTCACTTTTCTTGAAGTAGTTGAAGTTTTGAATGCCAATTATTGTGAAAAATTCCTTAATCGGCTAGAAAACATTAAAAAATTTTCGTGTTTAAATTTATGAAATTGAACATTTTCACTTTGACAAACTTTGTCGTAATACAAAATGGATAATTTGTATCAAAAGGCAATAATGTAAATTACATTATTTAGGCGTGATTTCCTCCTCTTCCTGATATTAAATTTGTAATGTATTATTAGGGATAAAATTCTTTATTGAAAAGGGGCTGAAGTGCATTTAATTATGCAAAATAATAAGTGTTTTCTCAGTTTTATACTGGTAACCACGAGAGCTAGAGTATAACTAACCCCAATTTTTCTCTATAATTCTGGCACGCAAATTAAGACACTCAAATTTTTAGATTTCTAAAAACTTAAGAATTTTATAAATTTGATAATGGTGAAGAAAGACTGAATTTGTTTTAAGTATTAATTTTGATTCAGTACAAAAAGATTGTACTTTCAGAACATCCAGAAGCAAATGTGCTTGTAATAAAAGTGAAAATTGAGTATCAGAACTTGTGATTGATTTTATTGTATAAGTTGATATTAAAAAAGGGAAGTGCTTTTAAATTGTCTAAAAAATGAGAATTTATAGTTAAAAAATAGTCAAACAAAAAAATACATTAAAAATATGAACGATAGAAATTATAAATGAAGGAAAAGATATCTGAAAAAGTTGGAATCAAGGGCGTGCACAAACCGAAGTTAACTTAAAATTTTATCTTGTGCAATCACGTAGAACAATTTTCCACTTAGAATTGCATTAATAATAATTAATGACGATCAATTTAGTTACAACATAATAATAATATAATGAATTTAATTCATCATACATTTTAGAACAATTAGAAAGTTAATTGGATTGATAACAGAATACCAAACTCGATAGTACCCATGCACCCATGATAATTGCAACCTGCACATATAAAATTAAAACAATGGCAGAGTACTCGTATGTAAAAATTTATTTTGTAAATATTAAGTTTTATTTTAATTTTCGACTTGTGAAAATACTCAAGCGAGAATTTGAAATAAATAATATTAAATGTGTGATCGTATCTTCACTAAAGCCTCGATAATTATTTTACGGACGATTTTGAAAGAAAAAAATTTGTTTTTATATTATATTTAATAGGCTTATGTAAATTCGATTAACAAAGTTTTGCATTTATTTGCTACATTAATTTGAGTGTATTAAACCAGCATAATTTTGAGTCGAATCCATGCAATTAGTTACTGAGCTAGTTTTAATTGAAACAGACTTTTTGTCAATTATTTAAACATTAAATTGAAAACATTCTAATTTTTGAAATTTTCAAAATGGGTGGATAATTTATTGTATTTTCACAGTGGTATTCATAAAAATAAAGCAATATTTACAAAAGGTTTATAAACTCCTCATAAAGGCATAGATACAAATATAGGATTACAAGGGCATTTCAAGGCTTTTGTAAACCTGTTGTAAATATTACTTTTATTTATTTACCACTGTTAGTCTTTTTCCGATAATTTTTTCAGTTAAGTTTCGTGTATTTATAATATAAATACATTTATATTGTTATTTAATTAAAAACCAATTTCAAGTTCCTTTTGAGAAAAATTTCTGCCAATTATGATTGTACCACATCGTTTGGAAGTCTTTATGATTAAAAGATAATGATAATTAATAGTTACTTAGATATTCATAAATTTATACAACTTAGTTAACATTTAAATTACTTTATGATAATTTTGTGTTTAGGGAGAAAAATAATTTCAGTTACTAAATAAAATAAGTTCAGCAACAAAAATAAATGAGAAGTGGTTCAACAGCAGATAAAATAAATCGATGAAATTGTTGAAAGTAAATTGCTTGATCGCGATAGCAGTACAGTTAAAATAAATAATTTTAATTTTATATTCTAAAGTAAGCAAAATTTAAAATTCATTGATTAAAATTAGCGATAAAACTAAAATGTGTTGAAAATTGGGTTAAGTGATTTCTTTGTACAATGTCACAATAGTGGGATCAACACTTTCCAAGTCTGGAAGATCTTATCGTAAACAAAAGAAAAATTTAATGAAACGCACTTTATATTTAATTTCCTTTCCATCACTTCTATTAATTTCCGTTGAAAATTGTAACAATCATGTTATAAGAAATTACCTATTTTTATCGTTTGCGAAGAACGTATCCGGAACCCAGATTTTCTCTGCAAAATCGCCTGAAAGGGTTAATACCTCTTCGTCATTGCTGAAGGCCAATCGCTCGTCCTTCCAATATTGGTTTAGATACATTGTAATGGTGTAATCCTGAAAACATAGAATTAACATAGAAATCTAAAAAATATCAGCTGATGAGTAAATTTTCAAAAAATTTAACGAAATGACTATTATGAGCCAGGTACTTTGGATTCAAAATAACGTAGTTGCCATACGTAATCTGAAATTTATATTATACGGAAATGGGAAGACTCGCTTCTTATACTTGATCAAGGGTGCTCTGAATTATCGTGCATCATGTAAGCAGATAGTGGCTAAAAGCAAATTAAGGACGAACGAGCAACGTGTAACCCCTTTACATCTGAACAAGTATCTAATCCTTATTAATGTCCTTATACTGCACATTTTCCACTCGATACATGAAATACTCAATTTAAAATTTATAAACGATTTACACGTCCATTAGCACCCTTTCGAAATAGGTATAGGCACATTTTAAATTTAAATACCTACATAAATTATTAAGTCAAACTTTTAAATGAAAATTTTTTAGAGTAGATCTCTCTAATTATGAAATAATTTATACCTGCGCAAAATTTCATATCGAAGAGGAATTGATGGCTTCGGGAATAAGAAAAACTCATTAAAGTACCCCGAAGCTTTAAGCTGCGATATAAATAAAGTTGCTATATTTTTAGTGTGAAATGAAATTTTACTAAAAGAAGTTTCTACTCCAATATGTTTGGTGTTTATATGTTGTGGTGTACTGGTAGAAATCGTTAAATAAAAAATGTTCAAAATAGAAGAAGCAGTAAAGTTGGTTCAGATTTATCGTAAAATGCTTTAAGCTAACACAGACAAACATTTTATTTTGTTTAATAGAAACTGAAAAGCAAAATATAAATTACTTAAGGGTGACAGTTGATGTCTACGAAAACGGTTCGTATAAATATGAATTTGCAGGTTCCTTACGATAAATTTTATTAAATTAGTGTAGCTAATTAAATTATTATAATGAGAATATATTACATAAAATATTTTCAAGTATACAAAAGTAACTTTTAAGATAGATTAAATTGTTTTAATTTGTATAGCTGAGAGAAAAGTGTTTTTTAAATAATTGTTGTAAAATAATTTAAAAAAATTCTATCCTGCGGATACTAGCAACATTGAAAATAATCAATAGACTGCCAAAATTTAAGTAATAATTTTTGAGTAATAAACAGCATTAATTTATTAGTTCCTCTTTGATACGATTTAATACCATTTGCGATGACCACAACTAAGGCCGGACTGGTTAGTGGTTGGTCCTCTACATGAAATTCTCTGGGCCTTAAATGCTCAATAATTGAGTACACTCCAAGGATTTTTTTACTTATTTCTACTTGGCCCCAATATTAGTTAGCCCCAATTCGACCGGCAATCGGTTACCCGGTTGCGCGAGTCCGGCCCTGACCAGAACACTGTAATTTTAACCTAGGACAAAAGCAAATCAAACAATTGGTAGAATTTTACAATTTCGATGTGTTAGCCAGGTTCAGTGCAAATCAAAGTCAGTCCAAAGAATTATAGAAAGTAAAATTTTCTCGCTAAAACTAGACGAATTTACTGATTACAAGGTTTGTCCCAGCTGTTTATTTTCATACGTTACATACAACAAATCTCATGAAGATTCGTGATTCAAGATCTCATGGAGATAGAAGGCACTAGCCATTTAGTGCGTGATTGATATTGATGTTCAGTTTTCGATCTCACTCAGGGGGGATTCCGCTATTATTTTATCAGGATAACACTGACACATACAACGCTTCATTCAATCGGTTCTAGCACTATGACGCCGTTTGAATTTTGTTGTAAAACTTTTGTATCATATTCTTAAGACTATGAACTAATTATTTAAGAAAGAAAACAAATTTGATTTATTGGAAACTCAGGGGTGGTGTTACTCCTTAAGGGTCGCGTTCGAATATATAGTATAACCAGGTCGTTTTGGTTATTAAATCTAGTACTGCTATCAAAGGGAGAGATAGAAGAAAGATTTCTTTACGTATGACGTGAATACGTCTGTAAAATCGGTAGCTTGTTCAAAAACATATTATGTAACCAACTCCATTTTTATAGAAAGAATTAAATTTTTGTAAGCCAGATCCTAAAAATGTCGGAATCTCGCCTACTATGGGCACTTCCACCACTGGTAACTTTTTAAAAGGAAATAGAAAATCGGCAGATATTTTTTTGATATTTGAGCTCATTTGATACCGAATTGTCATCTTGAAAAGATGGGTTGACACTCTGTGGGTGGTGGCATATTTATTGTTTGTTATTCTGTAAATTATAAAATAACTACACTTTTATGTACCAAATTTTGTACTTAGTTTTCATCGTTGATTTTATGTAATGATTGTAATTTATAGTTGTTATATTTGGTTAGGAAATTTGAAGCACAAACCTCTTAAAGTTGACGCTGTTCAGGCAGTGTCATCGAGGTGATGTCCCACCTGAACTTTGTGGATTGCCAGCCTTTATGTCCAGCGTCAAGGATTGTGTTGAGTATTTATTAAGAAAACTCGGAAAATTCTTGAACTACTAACTTTGGAAGAAAAATAGTGAAGTACTAGTAAATGTCCCCATAAAAATGCAAACAAATACAGGAAAAAAATCCTTCTTATTGAACATCAAAAGTTAGTAAAAGTTGGGTGCGGCGATGTAGTAAAAACTTACAATAAATGGTTCAATGTTCATACAATATTTGGTCTCAACCTGTGATTTCACCACAACGTTTGTTGTTTGCCGAAGGGCCGAGCTAAGATATTCTGTCAAGTCCGCGATTTGAACTCAGAAGATCCGCTCCATAGCCCAACCAGTGATCACATCATGCCACTATTGTGGCTATTATAAATACAAATTGGATAAAATTTAAACTAAATTGCAATACGTTTTATATTTTTGATAGATTTAATATGATATTTTTAACTATATTATGATTTACATAATATATTATGTCATCTTTTAAAAACATACCAACAACGAAAATTGACAATTTGTCAAGTAGATACACAAACTCCCTAAAAGGCATTCAAATGAATATTGGAACAAATGAAGTTTTTTGAATTCTATGGAACATTTCTACACATTTTATTGTCGATTACTGCTTTAGATTTTATTCCAAACATTCTTCCCATTCTAGTTTCTCAGAGAAACGAACAAGGAATCACTTACCGAGTTATAACACAAATAATTATGAAAATTTGGCAAATAACAAAATTGTTTTGAATTTCTTCTCATTAAAAATTACGTCGATTATTTTTGGGTTAGTAGAGAATAGCCATCGTACTAAAATATAGTCAACATAATCTTGAATACTCATGGTATGAAAATTATACACGAAAATGTGATTAAGTTTATTAAATATGAAAGCTAATTTTGAAATTAAAAAATAATTTATATAATAATGAAAATATTTAATAAATAAAAAATAATTAAAAATAATTTATAGTGTACGAATTTTAAATTTTTTAACGGTAAAATAATAGCTATGTATATGCTTTAAGGGGTTTAAGCGTTAAGGGGTTAGGTTTACCTAGGATGTCGAAAAAATTGGTAATTTTTGAAATTGTTTTGTGGAGAAGTGTATGCATATCTTTGTACAACAGTTTAAGTATTTAAAAGATCTTCATTTATTGAGGGCGTGGTAATATTTTTATTACAAAATATTAATTAATAACAAAGTTAAATCGTTTATCTCAAAACTACATTTTCAAATCGGTGAGCAAGATATTTCGAAAACCTGTGCACCCATCTATCTCAAATTTTGTGTGCTTGTTTTAAACATTCAAAACTAGTCTTCAATTGAAGGATTTTCCAAAAAACTTAAATCTGATAATATGGGAGCCATTCGTTAGTGTGCATACACTTTTCCACAAAAAATGTGCAAGAATTACTAATTTTTTCGACATCCTATGTAAGCCTAACCTCTTAAACTGGCCGGCCGCCTGTACCTACCAGTATAAGTTCTGTATAAAATATACACGTACCTACATATTGAAATTTTTAGAGAAAATATTAAAATTAGCATCTGTCAAAGGATACATAATTTATATACATTTTAGTAGTATCTACTGAAAAAATTCCTATTTAATAAACGGTTTAATAATACGATTTCCACAAAAAAAATTTTTTTTGCATGAGGATATCTCAGATATTGATGAATATGTAGTAGGAATTTAATGGTTGTTATTAATAAAAATATCTTGTTTAAAAAATAGAATCACTAATTTTCAAATTGTGAATGGTTTGAACATTTTTTAAACCTTATTTTAAAAGGTAAGTAACCAAAATAATTTAGTTGAAATATGAATCCCTAATTATTCAGAAACAATTTTTCTAAAAAAACAATTTGTTTTCAAAGAATTTTTTTAAAATATGTATGTTATGTGAATTGCTATACGTTAAGCTTTAATGCAAGCTTTTAAAAGCTACGTTCCGTCGTTTAGTTCTTAAACACGTTTTGATAGCATTGTTGAAAATTAAGTCGACCTTCCTTGCTTTTGCTTCACTAACGTAATCTCTTAAATGTATTCCCTTTATACCCCCATAATTGCATTTCTTAATAGGATTCTTGTGGTAATGAATTTGAAAAGTTAACTGAAAGGTAAATTTACCTACATGATCGCTATGTTGTCTTCAACAGACATTGGTATTTGTTTGGTTTTAATCAAAATTAACTGAGGCAAAAATCTTATTAAACGATTCCAAATTCTGTACAAAATTCATTCCGGATACCGATGAGCAATCAAACAACTACGAAGAGATTTATCTTTAAATTTTATATACCTATGGTATTTGCGGATTTATACTTCCGATTACCTTTTGTACTTGCTTAAAATAGAAACCAACAAACTTGAAAGTGATTGCTTAATTTATTGAGCAATACAATACAAATTTTATGAAATTAGGTATATTTAACGTACACACCTGGGAATTGATTTTCCCGTAGACAAAACATTTCAAAAATAATTAACTGTATCCACGCACCAATTAATCTCCTTTTTGTTAGTCATATTTAAGGGTATTTATTGTGGTAATTTAAAGCTTGAATTGAAGTTCCAGATGTAAATTATTGTCGTCAAAATAAAATTAAAAAAATTGCCTATATAAATTCTCTACTAGAATAATAGATCCCTCTCATAGGGGTCGCTTACACATTTTTTAACGCATCATCGTGGAAGCGCATTACACTCAAGGCAACTCAAGGAATGTTTTCGTTCTTCTCAATATTTTGAGTTTTACATTAGTTCAGGCTATATTAACTAAAATATTTGTTGATATGACAAAATCTTGGTCAAAACAAGAAATCCTTTTTCTGAGTGTGCAGTTTACAAAGTTTACATCTTACAAATATTTTTAAAATTATTGTTTTGGAGATTTCTTAATTTTTGTCAGTGATATGGTCAGGCAAGTATCTATGTAGATAGCTAAAGTTAATATTTTAAATTTAAACAATGAATGTTTGGTTAAATCGAATGTTTGGTTAACCTTGCTTTCCTTTTTCAAGTAAATCCGCTATAATCACAGTTATCCTAACGTCAAAATTTGAATAATCTTGAGTAAATTTTAGAATAAAGAAGTTAAATTTTTATTTGGTTATGTTTGCAGGAATTCAGGAAATCATGATTGAAGCACTGTTAAATTTGGACTTGTACAGTTCGAAATCTAATGCCTTCATAAATGACCTTTTTGAGAAAAATAAAAATGATTTAGAGAGTAGATTTTGTAGCTTGTATAGAAAATCATTGTATTTTTTCATATTGGATTCGAAATTGTGATTCTATAATTCCGCATTATATTCAGAGTAGAGACACGCACCAGCATTTTTATGGGTCAGTAAAATGCTTTTAACTAACGCAGGTATAATTAGAAGGATCAAAGAGAATTTTCTTTACAAAAGTGATGATTTTGTAGAACTATTCGATACCTTTAATTTTCCACTGGTATTAAACTTAAACAGTTAAACATTTTATGCATTGAAATTTAATTATTAATCGTTAATCGAATCCATTTATCTTTCATTGTCATTCCAAATCTCGGAAAATTATTAGGTGATAAAGGTGCAATTTAGTAATAAATTGTTAAACTTAAACATAAATTCAAAAATTAAAGTATTAGATCACAAGTTATCATGCTTTGTTACCGGTGTATAGTTAATACAGCGAAAATTTTGGGTTTCTAAATGTGAATTGGGAACTTAGCTGCTTAGTTCAGCCGTAGAAAAAAAGGAATAAATTGTAGTTAAACTAATTTCTATCTACATTGCGATGATAATTGACCATAATTAGAATGGTCATCCCAAGCGCGTCTGCAAGACTAACAGGGGAAGCACCAGTCACATTAAGGCTTTATAATTCAACAAACAATTTTGCAAAGTAAAAATAAGTAGGGAGAAAGTAAAGCTTTCATGTGATGATTTCGACATCGAGGACATGCGTTGATCGAAATGAATAGCATGGTTCGAAGAAACAAAAGATGATGAAGTATGAAGAAAAAGAAAGTAGACCACGTGGTTAAAGTTCCAAGAAAAATGTATAAAAAATATGTAGTTATGTTAAAAATCGTTAAATGTCGAATTTTTATTTATATTAAGTAAAAGTAACCAAGGTATCCCGAATCGTTTAGGTAAACTTGACAAGCAAAGAAGTAGGCATATTTTGTAAAATCAAGAAGATACCTAGGTCGTTATGGAAACGGTTAATAAAAATATAAAAATAAACAAGATACGGCAGTTGTCCTTGATTCCTCGTAAGGAAAGGAAGGAAGTCGAGTTTTGTCTTTCTAGAGGAAAGTGGTACAACGGTAATTCCGTTTGATCTTTGTTAAGAAGAAGGTTGTGACTAGATAAGAAGTTAGTGAAATTTAGTGAAAGTGTCTCTGAAACAACGAATGGAAGTGCATGGACTAAAGTAGGGGCGAAAGAAACTGAAATAAAGAAATCTTTGGAGGATCTATGAGGAAAGAAAAAGAACACCCAACCGATTCGGTTATCACAGGTTCTATAATTTTAAATATTTATCATCATCATCATCTTCATGCTTTAGACATTTTTCCGTTACGTCTCTCCTGGTCTCCCCATCTCTTTCTGGGTCGTACCACATTTCTTTTACCTCTGGGTCTGTACTTGTATATTTTCCTTGGAATGCGTTCTATACCCATCCTTTCCAGATGTTCCTTCCAAGCATTTAGGTATTCCTTAATTCGGTCATTCAAACTAAATATACCTAATCGTTTGTTCCTTATTCGTTTGCTTTTTGTCATAATTAAATCCTGTCCCATTTCCGAGGCTGTGTTTGAGTGCTTGAAAGTCATTATTTTCCCTGAATAGGAGACTATATCCTGTATCAGGTAAGGTCAGTGAGGGGGCTGCCCTCTCAGAGCTTCTGACCTAGCTCTCAGTTGTTATTTATTTGTGTGTTATTGAATTTTTGTGTGTAATTTTAATTTTTGGGGAAAACGTTTGTACATTAATTGCCAAGGACGTGGGCAAAGGTAATTGACTTTTATAAATAAATTATTGAGTTAAAAAAATTTAAAATTATATTCAATCACGTTTCGTTATCCACCAATTTGAAATTTTGTGTGCCTTGGATCAGGCGGACATGATCTTGGTGTTTCTTCTTGAGGTCGTTGCAGAACGTGGGGACGTACTTGTGATCGGAGATAAAAGAAGCTTTAAGTTGAATTCGCATATAAGTTGCTATTCATTAATGTAAATATGGGTTGTTGATGGCAGAAAGACCATAACATCGCAATATTTACCCTAAACTCGTAGCTAAATGAAAAAAAGGTATATATCGCATTGTTACTGCATTTATTTATTTAATTAATTATAGTGGTGTTAAATAAAAAATATTTTTTCCACTTCCATACAATTTAAACTTGTTTTCATTACAATATACAATCCAATGAAATACAAAATAAAATTTACAATAAAAATTACCAAACTATTGCACCTTGATCTTTTTTACGTTGCATATAAAATCCTCTGTTGAATAAAAACTACCCTTCAGCAGTATTTTTTTGATTTTCCCCCGTACTGAATTGAAGGCAGTCCTCTTACTTCATCCGGAAGCTCATTAAAGAACTTAATCGCATGGAATGCCGTTGCTTCTCTTGAGCGCAGAAGCCGATGGAATTCCGGTACCATATTGTTTCTACCACGCGTGTTGTAACCATGTGAAAATGATCTGTAGGAGGCCTCGTTTTGTTTTATGTACTTCAGCGCATGCAGCACGTAAAGACATGGCAGTGTCAGGATCTCTAACTCTTCAAATTTACTCTTACAGTCATCCAAATAACCCAGCCCAGCCATGATTCGTATTGCCTTTCTTTGTAATCTAAATAGTGTATGCATGTGTGCCGAGTGACCCCACACTAAGATTCCATATGATAATGCACTTTGAATTAATCCGAAGTATGCCACCCTTAACACGTTTCCAGACACCATGTTCTTCAACTGCCTCATGGCAAAAATACTCTTGGACAATTTGCTACATACCCTCTCGATATGTGGCTTCCATGTCAAACCAGCGTCTAGTGTCATGCCTAGGAACTCAAAGGGTTCACTTTTTATTTTCATATCCCTAAGTGAGAATATCAGCCTTTTTTCTTTATTAAAATTAAGGCACAGTTTGTTCGTGTTAAACCATTCCTGCAGTTCGTTTGATTTTGACGATGCCACCTCATTAAGACTTTCTAAGCTGTCTCCCTTTTCAAATGTTGTTGTGTCGTCCACAAATAGTATGACATTAGTGTTAGTGTCTCTTGGTAAGTCGTTGATGAATATTAAGAACAGTATTGGATTTATAGTTGGGAAAAGGTCTAAGTGAAACAATTTTATTAAATTGCCGACGTTTCGGGCCCTTTTATTGGCCCATTTTCAAGGCTTCTTTGGAGACCACTGTAAGTTTGACTCCCTTTAAAAATACATTTCATCTTTTGTATAGAGGACATACAACTCAACGTCACAAATAACCTACTATTATTAAGAACAGTATTGCACCTAAGACCGATCCTTGAGGTACCCCCATATCAAAATTTCTGTCTTTTAGATACGACTTCAATAGTGCCACTGCACTCATATCGAATCCATACTCTTCCATTTTACTTAATAGTATGTCTAAATATTCCTTATTCTCGAACGCCTTTGCCACCTCACTACACAGACTACTAACCGCCAGCGCTGTGGATCTCCCCTTTCTGTAGCCAAATTGACACTCACTTAGTAGGTTGTTTTCTTCCAGGTAGCTCACCATTTGCACCTTTAGCAGCTTTTCAAACACCTTGCTCAGTATAGGCACAATGGAGGTTGGATTATTAATAGAGCCCGGATTTATAAGCACTTATAATTTCAAAATAACTTTAACAAAATTAAGTAACAAAATTACTTAGCTTGAGCAATTTATATGCCGATATAAAATATCACAATTTGTTGTTTTAATAAACACTTTAAAAAGTTTTCAAAAATGAGATAACAAAGTAGAGGTATACCAAGATAATGATCTTTAAAAGATTACACTCTCAAGGGACCTTAACAAACTTTTTTTTTAAATTAAATTATTAACTAAAAAAGTTGAAGCCGATTATCACAACAATTGTAGCACGAAATTCGCGCTTGTAGTAGCATACAATTCTGGCAATTTTTTTTCAATTTGATAAGGGTGCTAAATTGATACATGCCCTAGTAAAGGCACCGATAAGAACTTTATAAAAATAACATCTACATTTTATTTGAAATTGTATTTGCTTTACATTTAAAATAATTAGATTTATTAATATGTAAATCATGAAGAATATTTTCATATTTTAATTGACTTTGCAAATGCTAAAAGTTGAAGCTTTTAATGATACTTTAACTTGTATTTAATTTATAATAATACTACGCACTTTTAAAATACTTATAAGAAAACGTAATGCAAAGTTTGATAAAAAGTTTTTAGCGGAACTTTTCGAGCTTTCCGATAATTTTAATATAACAATGCAATATTTTTAAAATTATAGTAATCGGTACACTCTGAAAAATGTTTTTGCCCAGCTAACAAATACAGATTAGTTGATTAAATATTATTTGGTATAACATAAAACTAGTTGTTTCAACAAATATTTTTTTGGCATTTGTTGTCGTAAAGAAAATGAAAATGTTGAAGTAAATAATACAATTTTGTTATCTTAAATAAAATATTTTGTTCTACCAGGATATATTTTTGTTGTCCGAAATCTAATATTTGTTAATCAACAAATATAAATTTGTTACATTAGAAATTCGTTAAACCTAAAATTTCTTTTTTTTTAATTAAATTTTTTTTAATTAATTTTTTTAAAATAGCCCGTTTGTAAATTTTTTTGAGAAAATCAAGTTGGTGAAATTAATTACTTATAAACAATTAACATTGAAAATGGAAATAAAAGTTTTATTTCATGAGTTTTTCTCATAGAGTACTCATCTCCAAACTACAGACTCATATATGGAGGGTTCTGAAGCCAATCAGTGTAAGTCATTAACCAAGTTAAATGAGATAATTGGATATTTTCAAATTGTAGCACATGAAAAAAACTACTTCTTATATCGGTTTAATATACAAACTTTTTATTGGAAACAAATACTTAAACACAGTAACTTTAATTGAAATTGAATTAAAATCACAAAAGTTTTTGATAGGTATCAATAGGTAAGTCATGTTTAATAAAAATTTGACTTACACTGATTGGCTTCTGAACCCTCCATATAGTACTCTATCTCAGTTTTCGACAATGTTGGAAAAAGTAATTGTTTTTGACCGTGGTTTTCGACCATATCACTTGACCGAATTATTAAGTTGTGATACTCATTCGACGCAGAATTAAATAATCTTTAATTTGTTATATTGTTGATTTTTTGCTAGGATGCACCGTTTAGGAGTTATGGACAAAAAAGGAAGAAAAGTCCTAAAATTTGGAGGTTTTTTGGAGGCCAAAAGTTCTCCCGAGGTCGCCCGTGTTAGCATTTTTGTTTTTTTACATGTTGGCACCCATATATACAAGTTAAAAAAATAAAATCTTCTACGCCACCTTTTGCAACAAACACCCCTATTTTGATGCTATAATGACTGGACTATTAATATTTTATCAGTAAAATTAATTTTTTAGTTTGTAATTCTTCATGGTGACTTTATTAATACTTATTTTAACACGATTAATTTGTCCACGGATAACTACTCAGTTAAGTATAAAAATAAACGCAAAAATAAGAAAAAAATCAAACAGAATAAATAAACAAATCGCTATATTTTTTGCTGCTCCTTAAACGCCTGTACATCCGCGAGAGGAGGAAATCCCAAAAAGGACCTTGAAGTTTTTTGAAGTTAAGGGTAAGAACTAAGTATACTGTAAATTTCAAATTTTTGTCTCTTATCAAACAAATTGTTCAAATTGTAGCCTGAAATATGCAATTGTTTAAAATATCAAAATTTCAAGTAAATTTTGATTTTGATTTTTTTCATAACGAATTGGCTGAACGAATCTATTTTAATTTTTAATATTTTTATGATATGTGCACTTTGATATCTGAGAATGGTTAGACTTTAAATTCAACAGCGCAAACACTGGAGTCAATTGAAAATCACAAGAAATCAATAAAATACAAGTATTTTCAATACCATGTTAATTTTCAGGTATATAAATTATGAAAATTTTTATATATTTTTTAGAAACTTCCAACTTTCAGCTTCAAAATGTCACCTTGATGGCGTAGACATCTCTAATAGAAAAATTTTTACAGCTGAAACCCCAAAGCACAAAAATATGACTTTTCAATTGCTTTATTTTGTGTCCACCGGAAGTGGCGAGTACGAAAATTAAATCCTTGCGGATTCTGGTCGTTAGAATCCTAAAGAACATTTCCACAAAGTTTAAGCAAAATCTAAAATAGTGCAGCAGCAATATTTATTGTTTTCGATTATTTCATTTGGCTCCACCTATTTTTTTTTTGGCACTAATTTCTTCCGGCACCATCCACGATTTCGTTATTTAAGACTTTCTTAACATGAATCATCAATCAGAATGCGGTCAGCGGTTTTTTCATACAGAATGTCTCTCAGCGCCTGCACTAATTTATATTTATTTTGTAGTAATTTTAGGTTTTCTTACTTTTAGCTTATAGGTTTTATTTAAGTGTTATATTTCGTCTAAATAAAACTTTATGAAATACGATGAAATATTTTTATTTTGAAATTCATTATTTGGCTGGTACTACAATTATATTATTTCATACAACATATATTTATTAGTTAGCACAGCAAGAATTTTACTAGGTACAACTAAGTGAGGTTTGTTTGCATCAAGTAATGTATTACTTGCAATAACACATATTTTATTTAAAGAAACATAGATTTACTTGCTATTATAACAAATTTTTTACTTGAAACAACAAAGTTTTATTTCTTATTACAACAAACCTTTTAGTTGAGGCATCAAGTCATATTTGTTATAATAAAAAATTTCTTAGTTGAAGCAACAAAGTTTTATTTTTTATAAAAACTAATTGTTTTAGTTGGGGCAACAAACAAATGTTCAACAAAAATCACTTTGTTGTAGTAGCAAATTTTTAGTTGAGGCTATAGTGACTAATATTATTTGTTGGTATAGTTAAATTTTTGTCACAGTGGCAAATTTTTTTTCAGAGATTACCATTATTGACTTATATCCTTTTAATTTTAAACTATTTATTATTGTTCCATTTCAAGCAAACCATTTATTTAGGTTTGTATATGCGGTTATTTCTGTTTTTCAACAAGTACCGACGTTTGGGGTGGGTCAAAATTAATTAAATATAACTTTTTAAATATTGTTATGCAAGTTGTAATCTGATTAATAGTTTCTTTATTAAAATCCACTGAGCTCTGGTTGAAAACAAGAAAATAGCCTTCTGCTTATTCGCAATTTAAATTTATTATGTTTTATGTGGTATTTGTTATTATGAAATTAAAAATACATAAATATAATTTTTCGCAGTTTTTTTTCTTGATTTTGATTTGAATGATTTTGAATCCTTATTGTTAGTATAGTAAGTCAATATCGCTAACTTGCAATTTTGTTTTGTGGATTTATCTCCCTAGTAGAGCATTTAAGTATTTTACTCTATAAAAGCTTATAAAAAATATACTTTGACAGTTTATTCAATATTTATAAGTTGTTATATAGGAACGGTTGGAAAATAAAGTTATGTGGACTACATCATGAGTCAAGTTATACGGATTACATCAAGAATAGAAGTTACGCATGTAAAATATACATTGTAAAAAGGTTTTTCCGTCAATGAATAAATAAAAATTGTGAAAAACATGATTGACACATAAAGAGCATTGTAAAAAATCGAGGTTTGAGGAATCCTCAAATGCTACACATATTTTCCAAATTTTATTTTCTTATCTTTTCTGAACACAGTAGATATGAATTAATATTAGAACAAAAAAGCCATAATTTAAATTTTTAATAAAAATTAAACTACATCAGATATAAATAATTACTTACTAAATATACTATTCAAATATAAGTAAATATCTTCGTCTTATGAGCGGTGATAGTGCAATGCAAATGCTCATTAATTCATTATAATATGAAAGTCGTGCAAGGTTGTTAGCGGCTCGTACTTGGATGAATAACAGCGTGGCAACCGATTTATTGTAGCTGCTACCCTACCAACTTGCACTTAGTCGACGTAATTGGGTATGGCCAAAATCACATGGCCAATCAATTTAAAAAAGTGTGAAGTTATTTTCGAAAACTTCCGCATTTGAAGCAAGTAGAAAATATTTCGATATAGAAACTATAATCAGAGAAACTCGGTGTCTATGGAATTCATTCATTGTATTGTGTCATGTTCCAAAATACCTTAGAATTAATTTTAAAATTCTTAAACTTGGCGCCAAAGTCAGTATGGATAGACGGATACCAGAACGTCGACAATAAGGTTAGCTCTTGTTTGTATGGAAACGAAACTTGCGAAATTTATACTTATAAAACAGTAATCGATAAACATAATCATTTCAGATAATATAAAAACTTATTTTTCAATTTTTATTGTTTTTTAGGTATTTTTGTTAAGTTTGTTCGTTGTGTATCATTTGTAGTTCACATTATCATTTTTATCGTTGATTGGCCTTCTCATACAAATAAAACCAAAATAGTCCTGACTCTTGAGAGTTATTTATAGTCATTCAAAAAATGTAGTTATGGTATAAATCTTATGATTGAGTGTTACGTCATAAGTATTTGGATTTAGTATAGACAAAAGTTTTCTTTTAGTTTAATAGATTTGACAATTAGCGATTTTCATATTAGTTCACGTGTGATGACGTAACAATCAAGTTACAAAATTTATACTATACCTAAATTATTATTGAAAGTAAGATTAAATGATAAACTCACCATGTTAACTTCCGATATTGCATCAAAACTAGCAATTGTTAGATCCATGCCTACATTCAGAGGCTCTCCTATGTGTTAAACAGAGAAATTAATTAATGATTTGTTTAACTAAATCTGGAACTTATAAGAGAGTTTTAATACAATGCAATTAGTTGATGTAAGACGATGATTTGAATTTGTCCAAGTATTCATACTTTAATTGGCTGTGAATTAAGTTTAATTTATCATTTTTCAGTTACTAATTTAATTTCTTAGAAATTACAAAAAAATTAAGAAATATGCC
The DNA here is from genome assembly GCA_958510855.1 of Rhagonycha lutea. Classification (NCBI taxonomy): domain Eukaryota; kingdom Metazoa; phylum Arthropoda; class Insecta; order Coleoptera; family Cantharidae; genus Rhagonycha; species Rhagonycha lutea. The sequence continues at coordinate 9,648,977 of OY294040.1, read as the reverse complement.
TTCAATCACTGATTGAATCAATTTTAAACAGTTGTTCTTTTCGTTACAGGATCAGCAATAAGGATTTGAAGCAATTTATAAGAACCTTTGGTCACAGAAACAACTGTCAAATCCAAAGTAATTGGAAAAGTAATTCAGTTAGTGATTGAGGATCAAAACCTCTAAAAAATCTTATTCTTCAGGATTTCGGATGTGTATCGTGTGTATTAGGATCAATTAAAAATAATATTCATACCTCCAAAGTTGGGTCTCAAGCGAATGTCGTAACCTTCCAACAACTTAGAAATTGTTTGGGTCACGTTGTCCAATCTATCAGAAACCATTGTTTTTTGAATGCTGCAATGAAAATTTAAGTTTTGACATAACTGTCACGAAATAATGAAGTTAATAAAATTTGCAGTACATTAAGCACACGATAAAAGCAATTTATGTTTGACACAGACGCAGTATGTGTTGAAATACCCTACTATATTCTTATTTTTTTGGTAATGATTTCAGTAGCGGTCAATGCATTATTAAATAAAGGTAAAATGAATAATTTAAAATTATTGTTAATAAGTAAGCAATTTTTTATAGAGGATACGCCACCAAGTGAAAGTAACGGAGCGACTGCAACTGAAAAAGAGAGTGTTGCTATCAAAGTAATTGAAGCTACCGAAAGCAATGCAGGAAAAGACACTACTGAAGAAGTACAAGAAACTGTTGCAGAAGATTCAGCTGCCGAGGAAGAATAAACTGCACAATAAAAATAATGCAAATTATGAAAGCACTTACCCGACGGAACCAGTGATAAACCAATAAAACCAGAATGAAACCAAGAAGACATAGCGTAATGACATACTTAAGCAGTAATTATATCCAATTTTTGGTTTTACCTCCAAACCATGATCACACTAATATTTAATAAACCTTGTCGTTTTAAACTGAATGACATTATTAAAATCTGTGGTAGGCATTTTCATTAAAAAATTTAAATGCGAGTAGCACCTCCTTAAAATTTGAGAAAAACTATACGTCATGGTAAATAAGAAAATTATTAAAATTATTAATTGTAATTAATATGTAATCAAATAGGTTATTAATTAAAGTATTGACAATGCACAAAAATTATTTCACTGTTTATTTAACGGTGTAACTAATTTAACTCTTTTAATTATTTCTAGTTATTTAAAATACGTAATAATAAAGATATATTTTGAAGATGTTCCCTATGTAACAATATCGGGTTAGTAAATGTAGGTAACTTATTTTACGCAGGCGTCGGTTTGGACCGCGGCGCTTGACGTCGGATGCTGACATCTCGAGGAGTCGATATGCGCTTTCGAAAATTCTTACCTGCGCTAAGTTTACAAATTCATAACAAAATATGAAATACAAAATTATTAAAATGTAAATTAAAATTATATTTTTGATTCCTTTGAGGAAAATTTCTTGATTTCCAATAAATTTATGAGCTACTTTTTGCAAATTATAAAAATTAATGCGGTAAGCATTTCATTCAAGGATCAGTTTAATTTAATATGTAAAATTTCTACTGTTGGAAATTTAAAATTATTACAAATTTTCTTTAAACAATATTTCCTCATAAGGATGCAAAATTTGCAATAACTCTGGCGGGTATTAGAGTGTTTAGAAATTTAATTATCAATATTTTAAAACTGCCGTTTAAAAATGTTTTAACTGTGATTAAACTAACCTAATTTAGTATGCAAAGTTAACTTAAGTTAAGATTGATGAAGTCTGGAAATCTAATAAATTACAAACTTTAATTTAATTTTACTTCTAGTGAACTGATTGGTATTATTTATTACCAATAATGCAAGTAATTATGATTTGAATGTTGCTAAATTTTTATTTGCAATAAATATTACATTTCATTTTATACATAAAATCAAATTTATTTATAATTGGTTCTTCTTTTATCGGGAAACAGAAGTATGCATTATTAAAATATAAGTCGAAAAATATTGAATTTCATAAATTATAAGAAAACATTAATATCCCATCTGGTTTTAATAACCCACGTAGGTTACTTTATTTTATATAATAATTATTATATACAAGCTATTATTTCACATTATTTAAGGGTATTGCAAAATGTTCAGATTTAAAACAGGATCACTGTAATAATCACAGTTTTGAGGTAGGGGAACTTGGGGTAAGATGACGAGGGGGGTAAGAAGACTAACGGCTTTAAAATCGTATTAACAATAATATTAGAAATAATTGCTCGTGATTCCATCTACATATATGCATAGACGACGGACGTAGTGCAGAAAATTATGACTAATTGCAATTTTTACTTTTAACAATATTAAAAGTAAAAAGTAAAATATAAGTGTTTTCGATTAAATTAAAAGGTAAGAATATAATTTATTAGTATACGCATTAAGCTACACGCCTTAAAATATGGATTACACTGGGTATTTCAAAATTACTAAAGGAATTATTTATTTTGCAACAATTTTATCAAACACAACCTCTTGGGGCAAGATGGCCTGGGTAAGTTGACAAGTTATAGTCAACATAACCTTCAATGGTTTGCTTTTAAATTTTTTCTTAAAAATATTATACTGTTTGCCCCTTAATAAAATAATTATTATTATTTTAGTTTAAGATGCCCCGAATACCGATTTGTTGCAATAGTTGCCAAAAATGGTGGCACGAAGAATGTAGCAATTTTAATGGTATATTTTATACGCAGTTTATATGCGATTTTTGTTAATTAGGCATTTTACCCCAATATGTTCGCCATCTTTACTACCAATGGGGTAAAATGACTAATTTCCAACATTTTGTAAAATTGTAATTTTGATTATTCTTAATAAATATTTTATTTCGATTATATACGTATTATATAGCATTAAACATGCACCTTGATACTCCACGCAAAAAGTTTCCAAATAAACTAATAGTTACGCTGATCAAGCAATTCTTGCTTAACCTAGTCAACTTACCCCACTTTCCCTACTCATACTTTTCAGATGGATAACTTAAAAGTAGATACGAATTTGAATTTATCGTCTTTCAGCCTTTAAATAAAAAAAAATGTAAATTTTGCAGAAAATTTTTAAAAACTGAAACAAATTTGTTTTCAAATCAATTGTATTTGTTTAAGTTAAGCTTAGTATAAAGGTTCTTTCTTCTATGATTCTATTTATAAAAATCGATAAAAATATTTGAAAATCGTATTGGTGGAAGACGCCAGAAGAAACATAAAAAAATATGATTACCGTTCTCGAATTCAGAATAAATACATTTTTTATGTAAATATCACACGAGAATAAATTTTATTACGAAATTTTCGGAAAACAGATAATAATTGGTGTATTTTACAAAATTGAAAAAAAAAGCTGGCACTTTTAAATTCGCCCGATAGAAAAGTTAGATACGCAGATCTTATCGAATGCTACACTGGACAACCTCACAAGGCACATTTACTACATATTAATCCAAGCTCAGTAACTTTGTAAAATTGTACAAGTTCAAAATACTATTTTTTAACAAGCGCAATGTTAAACAGCAGAAGCGATAGCGCGTCTCTCTGCTTTAGTCCCCGTTTATTGAAAACATTTCGCCATATTAATTTTAAATTTTTACACAACTTCGGGATCCCTCTACGCAGGCTCTTACTGGGGTCCGTTTACTTGGCACCACCAAGTTAATATTTTCTCCCCAAAAGCTAGCTCCCGAATCCTTATAGCTAGCACCGGCTAGCACCCAAATATAAAAGCTAGCAATATTATAGTTTTTCCACAAATCGATATTGAAAATGGGTGGAGCCAAGTAAACGCAGCTCCACCAAGTTAATATTTTCTCCCCAAAAGCTAGCTCCCGAATTCTTATAGCTAGCACCGGCTAGCACCCAAATATAAAAGCTAGCACCATTATAGTTTTTCCACAAATCGATATTGAAATAGCTGCACCCTGGTAAATCCTATAATCATGGGAAATATGTACCTATTATGATTGTACACTTCTTTAATATTAATGAAATTTAGTATACTAAGGTTTTAGCAAATACTTTACTTTACAATACGGGAAACTCTTGCAAATTCTATTGTTATTTTCGGCGACATTTTTAAGGGTGCCACCTATTGGCTTAAGACGTGTACTAACGAAACTGTCGAGATTTGGTGGGTGATAATTAGTAATTTACTATAATTTACAGTACGATTTTAACCGTATTGGTTATAATTAGAGTTTTTATTTAAATTATTATTTAAACAAATCCCTATACCCTTAATAAATCAACATAACCTTCGTCAAGTAGCGTTAATTCACGGTTCCAGCCGCTGGTGGCGCTGCGATTTTGTGTCGCCGAAAATGTGCATGAGTTTCCCGTATTGTAAAGTAAAGTATTTGGTTTTAGTGGTTGCTGATTACGACTAAAAAGTCGTAATTGCAAAAAATAAAATGGCGATTCAAATATGGCGGAAATATGTATTTAAATATTATAACATATAGCCGAAATTTTGTGATGGGGTGTGTTTGGGGTCGGTAATAATGAATTCAAGATCAAAATGACAAATAACAAAATGGCGGATCCAATATGGCGGATATTTATTTTGAAACTTCTACTTATAGATAACTATACACCGCAATCTCAAGTTCTACTTTGTGACCGCCTAATGTAGAGAATAAATCATCAAAAGAAATTTCAAGAGCAGGTGCGATATTAATTGATAGGCGGTCACAAGGCGGAATTTTTGTGATAAAATCTGAATTTTTAAAATTTTTTAATTTTTGAAATTCAAATTTATTTTTTTTTGAAGTTATAGTGGTACTACTGTGTATACCATGCTATACCATGCACGATTGTCTCGCGACAGTAATAACCTGGCTGTGACTGTGGCGCCATCTGTGGTGCGGTTATGTAACTCTTAGAAAATTTGACTTCACAGTGAGGTTATGCAAAGTTGTGTTATGTATCCAAGCATGCGCATTTGGTGCTGTTTTGTACTTAGGAAATGCTTAGGAATACCAAATTTAATTTTGACATATGTAAAATTTCGTTAAAGTACATTTTTTATTATTTAAATTTTTTCCTTTTACAATAATAGATAAACAGTAATACTATCTACTATTTGTTTATTTTATTTTAGTGTAAAATTTGTGATTAGTGATTACAAATTTGCACATAATATAATAATTTAAAAAAAAAATCATTTTAAACTCATACAGGCGAAAAACCGTTGAAATATATAATTTGCAATATTTAAAAATAAATGTGCACATAAGAGAATTTAAAAACTCATACATTATAATACTCATATACAACTGTTTTAACATTGCCTCCTATTGTTTTAGGCAATGGTTTTACTTATTTTACCTTAATATTAATATTATATTAATTAAACATTGAATAATTTAATTTTATGTTTTTTAACACGTTTTAATTAATGATCATTATTTTTTTAAATAATTTATTCACTAATTTAAATAGTAGTAGAAGTACTTACTTAGTAGTAAGTTCATTACAGAAAATTGACATCTGACATCTGTCATAATTAAATTTGGTATTCCTATTTCTAAGTACAAAACAGAAACAAATGCGCATGCTTTCAAATAAAATTTTTGTCCACAGGATCATCCCATCCACAGATGGCGCCACAGTCACAGCCAGGTTATTACTGTCGCGAGACAATCGTTACCATGCTACCTAACCGCCATTTTATTATTTGCATTTTTCAATTTTAAAAATTAAAAAATTTGAAAAATTCAGATTTTATCACAAAAATTCCGCTTTGTGACCGCCTATCAATATCGCCTACTCTTGAAATTTCTTTTGATAATTTATTCTCTACATTAGGCGGTCGCAACGCAGAACTTGAGATTGCGGTGTATAAGTCTATAAGTAGAAGTTTCAAAATAAATATCCGCCATATTGGATCAGCCATTTTGTTATTTGTCATTTTGATCTTGAATTCATTATTAGCGACCCCAAAAACACCCCATCACAAAATTTCGGCTATATGTTATAATATTTAAAAACATATTTCCGCCATATTTGAATCGCCATTTTATTTTTTGCAATTTCGCCTTTTTAGTCGTAATCGGCAACCACTAAAACCTTACTAAATTTCATGCCTATTGAAGACTGCCTTCATATTTAGGATTTATGTAGGTGTACAATCATAGGTACATATTTCCCATGATTATAGGATTTACCAGGGTGCAGCCATTTTAAAATCGATTTGTGGAAAAACTATAACGGTGCTAGCTTTTATACTTGGGTGCTAGCTGATGCTAGCTATAAGCATTCGGGAGTTAGCTTTTTGGGAGAAAATATTAACTTGGTGGAGCTGCGTTTACTTGGCCCCACCCATTTTCAATATCGATTTGTGGAAAAACTATAATGGTGCTAGCTTTTATATTTGGGTGCTAGCCGGTGCTAGCTATAAGGATTCGGGAGCTAGCTTTTGGGGAGAAAATATTAACTTGGTGGTGCCAAGTAAACGGACCCCTCTTACTGGGCGGATCAGCTTACCAAGGATGTCATATTCCTCCAGTGTCTCCCACAGACATATTATGATAATGCTATCGCATGCCTGCTGAAAATCTATGGAATTATTTGAATTTTTCTAACAGTTGGCGTATGGTGAACAGCTGATCCATGGTAGATCTTCCGGCCCTAAAACCACATTAGTATTGGTGGCGTAAAACGTTTTTTGTGTATTGGGATTATTACCCCTTCTTTCCATTCTTCTGGGATCTTTTTGTTTTTCCGCACAAGTTCTATAAGGTACTTCATCATATTGACCAGATGTACCCCACCTTTCTTGAAACACTCTGCAGGAATGGTGCTTTATTATTTTTTAGCTTTTCTATTACCTCATATATTTCCCCCGTCGCGTCGTCGGCAGCTCAACCAGTAGGTACTTCAGCCGTATAATATTGGCGGTGTTGGTCTATTTTATGCGTATGTTTATTCAGGAGTTGGGAGAAATAATTTTTCCATGTGCTAATACCTCGGTTCTTGATCAACCTTTCTAATGTACTTCAATTTTTTAATACCACTTCCTTGTGTCGCCAATTTGGTGATTTCTATACAGCTCGCATATCTTTTGTCTTTCATGTTTTTTTCCTTTTTCCATCTAATTGTTTTGCGGTATCATCATCATCGAAACAATTAAATTTTAAATCCAGGTACGTAAATTTTAAAAAACATAACCCTTATGTGTCCAATAAACTTGAAAAATATTCAATAGTTTTAATTTTTATTGAACATGACGATTTAAATACTTGTTCAACAAATTTAATTGAAATTAACTTCCAAATTAGGATGATTCACATTTGGCCATACAAATTTTATGGAGCATAAATTTTTCAATTAAGAAAATCGTAAAATAATCTAATTTGCAAAAATTTACTTACTGTACCTCGTGGACAGCTTGGTTAATCATAGAACGAATTTTATACAAGTTAATAACCCAAAATATATTTTTCAATTTTTTAACGTATAAACTTAAATTTAATATAACTGTAGTTTTACGTGTATGCCATATAAAATTGCTTTCCACTAGAGTTATCTTCTAAAATGTACTAAAAGGCTTCTATTCTTTTTAGAAAGCAAAAAATAGTATGTAATTTCAAAAGAATTATGTAATAATGGTTTAAAATAAAACATTTTTTAATTTGTTGTTTCTTAGGAAAGCCAATATACAAACCATTACACGAACGGCTATTGTTCGCGAACTTTTACTCTTCCGAGTTGAGTAGTGTCATCTGTGTTGGCATATGATATGACGGAATAAATTATAGTAATCTATTTAGGGGAGATCGAAAATAAGCAAAGCTATTCCTTTTTGCTTTTATCAATATGACATTAATTTAGTGAAAAGGTAATTTTTACTTGTGGTTCCTACACACTCAATCACCTGCAATTATGATGATTTTACCTTACATTTTCAAAATCTGCTATCTGGATTATGAATAAAATGGTTTGAAAAATTCCGTGTTTCAAGACGAGTGAATAAGATAAAATTTTTAAATGTGAGGCAAAAATTAATCTAAAAAATTATAAGCCTACCGGGTGGCACATTTTACGCCCGAAGGGAGATTTGCATTATAATTTTTTTTATATTAAGTACTACTTTCTACTGTAAAGGAAATAATGAAAGCTGGATCGATTCAAAACGCTTCTTTTCCTCATCTGAGGATACCTAACACTTCGATTTAAAAAAATCTGTTTTGGAAAAAGAACCTGCCGCATATGTAAAATTTATATCTGATAATAAAAATACCAATGTTAACTTTTACGACATTGCACGGATTGCCATACGTATTTCTATTTTCTAATTTATTCAAGCACATTTGAACTGTTTATTTTAATGACCACTGCAAAACTTTACAATTGATTTAAAACAATTTCACTATATCGTCGTTGCGCCTTCAAAACCCGACATGTGCATTTTAGTAAATTGTTCAGGAGAAGGTTTAAACTGATTTATTTACACATTTATTTACACACATAGCGCTTTGTGATTTACCTTCATTAAACAACTATTTTACAGAAAAATGCATTATCTGCTTTTATGGAAATGTCCGGCTTGAAACCCTTAATCGAAATCTGTACTTAACGCATTTTGCTCAAAATGTGCACATGTCGGGTTTTGAAGGCGCAACGACGATATGAAACATTTATTTACAAAACTAGAATCTGATACGTTACAAATATCCAATTCCCAATAAGTTTAGTATGTATTGCAATTATCCAGAAATAATTAAAGACTTGTAATAAAAATTGTATAAGTAATAGAAACTTCAATAAAAGGATTCCTATCAAGAGATACAACAAAATCAGTCTATATTTTATCAAATATCCGCTAACCGCAATTACTCTTTATGTAAATTCCAATAGTACAACTTTGGTTGAATTTGAAGTAAAACTTAAACTGCAGAAGTTATGCAATAAATACCTACATCAGCGTATGCAAACCCAATCATCAGGAAATGTTTACTCTGTAAAGTATAAACTATTTAATTAATTATATCACTATTAAAATGAATCTCCATATTATAGTCCAGGAAATAATAAGAAAAATAGAAAAAGTAAATTTTATGTAGGTTACATTTTGTATATAAAGTATTTTTTATCTAGAACTCTAGCATTTGCGATATTTAGGCAAAACGTTCTCCACATCCTCAGGAACTTTTAGAAGGGCATATCAGGAGTGGTAGCAGCTGAAAGCTATAACAAGGTGCCCCGCCGTTTTTAATATTGCATATCCAAAACAATGATTGAAGTCCCAGGGGCTTGATGACTCGGAGCGATCTGGCTATCTACACTGACAAACTGACATCTTGATGACCCTTAGTACTGAGATCAATCCTAAGAAAAAATCACAACACAATATGAGTATCTCAAATACTTCAGGACGATGGACAAGTGACTCCCCTCGCAGCGCCAAAAAACGACTTCACCGTGTTTAGGACCCATCGCAGATGTACAGTTACTACAATGACTTGCCACTGTCAATTAGACCAAATGCATATGAAGCAGTCAGTAGGAAGATGACTGTTAGCAGCCGATAGCTCTAACAAAACAGCTATGCTATATGCCAAGTACTTGGTTACTCGGAAAATTTAGCCACCTGTACTGATCAACTTAGAATTTATTGCTCCTTAGCACTTAGATCAATATTAAGGAGATGGACGTAGAAAAATAAGAATCTCACGAACTATTAGTGGGTGGAGTACCTCCCCTTCTTAATTCGGACAAAGAAAAAAACAGTGGCATAGTACTACAACGAATTTCCACAGTCGCAGAGGAATTGAACATACAGGAAGCAGTCAGTAGGGAAAATGGCTCAAGCAGGAAGAACTTTAATAAAACAAAACGCCTTTTGACACAAATAAATATATAACTTTATTTACACTTGTCAGGGAGGGGGTTGATCATCAAGGAACAAGGTGGTGTTAGTAGCGGCAATAGGTTCCTACGAGGCGGAAGTAGGTGTAGCAAAAACCTAGGAACTTTTGTACAGCTGACATAGCTGGAGCCACTGTTTTGCACGGAAATCTTACATCTAGCGGGCTGTTAGATTACACTATCTAGATTATGAACTATAACGAATTGCTATAACTATTTTCGCAACAAATGTTACTAAGGGGGTGGGATCCCGTTCACTTGGCTTAGCAAGAAACGATTAGTGTAGAACCTCGTGCTTTTTAAGTCGTATGCTCAATTCAAATCCTAGAGCGATCTGTCTGTCGTCATGTGGATTTTTCTGATCGTGATCTGGATAGTTTAGAAAGGTTGCCAAGCGAATACACCCAGAGGTACTAGAAGACCTTACAGTCGGAGATGAGTTCGAAGTCTTCGTTGATCCTGATACTGAATTGTAAACACTTCGTGCACTGGATTTACCGAGACCATCGTTTGCGGTGTAATAGCGATCACCCCCATGAGAGAAGTGCTGGGTATATTTATTTATTTCCTTCTTCTTTTTCTTCTTCTTCTTCTTTCTAGAAGTAATTCTCTAGAGAATTCTCTTCTAGTAATTCTCTAGAGAATTCTCTTCTAGTAGGCCAAGACCTGTTATTTTCGAACTAGGGCTGGGAATTTATTTCGATTATTTAATCGATTAATCGATGATCGATTAATATTTTTGAAATAATCGATTAATCGATTGTTCGATTATTCGATTGTTTTCGATTAATCGATTAATCGATTGTTCGATTATTCGATTGTTTTCGATTAATCGATTAATCGATTATTCGATTGTTTTAGATTAATCGATTAATCGAGTGTTCGATTATTCGATTGTTTTCGATTAATCGATTGTTTTCGATTAATCGATTGTTCTATTAATCGATTTTCCGATTAATCGATTGATCGATATAATCGATTTTAGATTGTTAAATTTAACAATCGCCCAACCCTATTTCGAACACATGCGTCGTTTCCTTGTCAGTGTTAGAAACTTTGAGTATATAAATATTTTACATCCTTCAGGTAGCTTGCTAGACTTGCCTTCAGATGTGCCTGTATCCTGGTTTATTATGTTAATGGTAGCAATTCACTAACCCAGGGGACCACCGGCTTAACGTGCCTTCCGAAGCACGGAGACTAGTCATAAGAAAGTTTGACTCTCCCCAGGTTTGAACCCGATGCCCCATATTCGCATCCAACTGCGTTAGCTGCAAGGCAATGACCGTCTCACCTAACACTTTAAATTAAACCACAAAGGATATGTTACGTTAGATCCCATCGCTACGTCTTGAACGTAACCAAATGTTATCGTAGGCCACCTAAAACGATACTATATTAACAAATAGGATACCTTCTCTGATACCAACGCATTTACCTCGGATTTACGTCTGTGTAAATTTGATTTAGGCGCTTGAATCCAGGAAATGCGATAACTGGCTGGTGCCATGAAAAGGTTGGTATTAACTTGAACAGGTGCATAGATTTTGGATCATCAAAAAGTTTGGCACGTTAGTTCGGTGGCCAAAAAGTGAGATGTTCTGAATAGATTGCGTCGACTAATGGTTAAGAAGTAGTATTTGGTTGTTTTATGCAGCAAGTAACTTCCCGGTTGAATACCGTTTTGAACCAAGTCGATTTTGTTGAAATTCTGTCTTTCGTTGAGACGACGAGTAGAATTAGTCCGTTTGTTTTCGGGGTCGTTAGTAATTATTCAAGAAGTCGAGTTTGGAAGCCAACGAAAACTGACGCTGTTGACAAAATTTTTAACATCTTTATAAGTGAGGTTACGTATGGTTCACTTTTACACATACCTTTTTTATTTGCTACCGATATCCAAGATCCATAACTTTACGGTGAATTGCGAGTTTGTGCACGAATTAATTCCTCAAGGCGAGCACGGAAATATCTACAAAGAAACGCGTTTTTATGAATCAAACAGAGACCACGATCGTCGAGCCTGGATTTGGTCAACCGTTAAACCAACAACAAAGAGCAGGGGCGTAACATCGGATTTTCAGTGGTGAGCAACTTTACTTATATTTTATGATTACTGTTGTGATAAGATCGCCAAGACAAGAAGGTTTATTTTAAACGCCCTAATATTATTGTTTGCGAATCGAGCAACGCTCGATTATAATATTGTGTTTAAGTTTAAGGATTGTTTAGAGCGTTCAGATCTGAAGGCGGTATGAGGGTTTATTTTAATCGCTGCGTACGACTTGCGGTACTGGTGTGAGTACTGTGCCTGTATATATATTTCGACGTTGATATTTTTGTTTTTTGTAATAAACGCAGCTTACCCTTGTTTGAGTTTGTTTATTTTACTTTTGCACTTTAGGACCCCTACATCTCGGCGAGCGGCAAAAAGTGCATGGCGCCTTGTTTTTTTTTTGCAATTGATGGTTTTTTTGAGTGGAGCAAGATCCAATCTTGTCTTCTAACCCCCCCATAAATTGCTCTCAGTTGAGTTAGCCGTAGTGCCGCTACATTAACCCAAACAAGGTAAGTCTGGGAAGCGTTTGTCCCGCCAACTTTTGCGACTGGACGCAGACAGGTAGCAGATATGGGTCGATTGTAAAATTGAAATTAATACACACAAATAAACGATAACAAATTAGTTACTCTATTCTATAGTAACTATTGTAATCGTGGCAGCTAATTGACAGGTAGAGAAAAGGCTGACAACTAACTGATATTTAGCCACCTGCCAGCTGATCAATGTTCATTGTGGCTGGAGTAATTCACAAATGGCTGTAATTTCCAGTAGCTTAAAATTAATAAAAGAAAAGAGAAATTTGTTTTGTCAAGTCCTTACAACTTACTTAAAAGTAGCAGAAAATTTCTTTACCACAAAAGTGAATGCAATTTAACTGCATAGGAAGAAATTAATTTTAAGGTACTCAGCTTCACCAAAAACTATATATTGAGGGAAATTGTTTGATAGCATAATATCATCACTTTCAAAATGATTGAATTTGTATTTGGGATTGAATGAAAAATTTAGAAAAATAAAAATGAATCCAACTCGAAACCACGTTTCCTTTACAACCGATTGATTTCTACTACTTCGTTACCAAAATAGCGGAGTTAAAAGGAAAGAATATATTTGAAGGTGAGTTGGACGAACATCTGTAGAATGCCAGGAAGAGTTTTTAGTTTGGGTATCGGAAAAAAAATTAGATTGAGTTTCTTCATGTTTAAAAAAAAATTCTCTTTCAATTTATACATTTTTCAATCTTATTGTTATATAATAAGTAAGTAATCTGACAAGATAAAAAAATAAAATCACTTCGAAAGCGCATCTTAGACATACGGAAGAGGGTCACGAATGCGACCGAGAAAAAATATTGTATGAACTGAATTATTAATAATTAAATATTAATTTTGTGATATTAATTTTAGTACAAATAATAATTACAAGTTAATGTTGATGCACATGCATGCTTTTTGTATTCAGAAATTATCCAGTAATTTTTATTATCATTTCACAGAAGGATTATTCTGTCGCTTCTTATTCATGAGATATTAAAATTTGATGTATGTAGGTTATACTGTAAACTTTTTTTTAACATATTATATAACATTTTAACTTGTAAAAATACTAATTAATATTTATTATAATATCAATTAGGAGAGCTCAGTATTTCTGAGCTTTCCAGCTACTCTTTCATCCTGCAACACAGAATTTAATAATAATCAACATTTATATGATGTAAGCAGAAGAATTGTCGTTTGATGCGATTTAAATTAACTCAAGAATTTTTAAATTTTAATTACTATTTGCTTTGAAATTTTTCTTTTTTAATTCTGAATGCGGATTTAACCATTTATTGGTTTTTATGATGGTGTTTTATAATAGCAAATCTTGTTTATGATCGTTAACAGCTTTAAGAATAGATGAAAATTGATAAGTTTCTATATATTATTTTTAATACCGTCGAACCATAATCTGCATCCGTTCTGTAGTTCATTACTGGATCAAAATCGGATCATGGCTGAATTCTGCATAGTATGTTTCTTCCCTTGAGATTGTTGCTTGCACACCTCATTTTTTTTAATTTGAATTTTCGAATTTGAATTTTGTGGAGTCAGGATTGATTCCAGAAGGAGTTAGTGATTATTTTGCGTTCTTCCCGAATGAGGGACGTTCTCTGAGTATTAAAAGGCGATAGTTTGGAGATTACTTGTAAATTGCCCACATGGTCAAGATTGGTTGTCTTGTTTGGATTATTTGGATTGTTAGACGACCATCAAGTGCCATTTTTGTGGATGATTGTCATCGTAAGTGATTAACTTAGGGATGATTTTAAATCAGTTTGGATAAATTAAATCTAGAGGTTAGGATCATTCTTACCATTATTTTTCATTTTAATTCTAGGAAAATAAAAAGAATTTCTTCTTGGATTGGTGAAGACGGTTTCATAAGTTTTTAGTTTTTAGGTTAGAAAATCAAGATCAGTAAAGAAGATTGCGTTAGTGTTAATTGTACAGTTAAACATTGAGAAATTTGAAAAGGTAACAAAAACAATTACATTTTGTTTTGTTTATCAAATTTATTTTTAAAATTAATTCCCTCGTGTGTGCAAGGAGTAGACACGATTTTTGAAGGTAAATGTCTCCTTGTTCAGGCGAGAGGAGGGTTGATCGGGTTATGTTCCAATTTCTTTATAAAATAATCAGTTGGTTTTGTAAGTATTATAATTAATGCAGAAAAATTGACTTTTCCTAATTAGTAAAATTTTGTTTATTGCGATTAGGAGATTCTATTTTAAATTTGATAAGGCGTCCTTCGGAGGGTTTTGCTAGAGTTTGATTACTGAGCTCAAGAGTCGTTTTGCTAGTCGGTGCAAACTGGATTGTCTCAGCCAGTCGTCCTTTTTATTTCTGAGTAATAAGTTTTTATATATTTGGCTAACATCCCTATTGGGAAGAGTACCATGGCATTGGTAGCTGGATGATCTGAGTCGCCGCAATCACTGTCACCTCACTACTCGTACCTTTGTGGTCCCTTTTTATATTGATAATTTGCAATCTGGTTGGTTTTGTATTATTGCCTATTTTGTGAATCAAAATCATTGGCTTTACTGACTTGCCGGTTTTATTGAGGGTGTTTTATTTGTTTTGTATGCATGTTTAACATTTTTATTTGATTATAACGAATGTAATTGTTGTACTATATTATGCATTTTCATTTTTTAGTAATAGTTTATATTTTTCCGATAAATTATCATGGAATTTCCTTTTGACCAAAAATAAAAAGTTAAAATCATGTTTATTCAGTAGGACAATAATAAAATTATTCATAAGTAACAATTTTTTAATGTTTGCGAACGATATTTTCAGAGTATCTTTTAAATATAAGATTTGTGATAACAAAGGGTTCGGAGTTACATCTATATCGCTGTTGACAGACAGTTCCTGGTTAAGAAAATTTAAAATTCCAGTTTGTTATAAATTTAACATAAAAATTGAAGCGTGATGTAGAAATTTTATTATTTATCTTATTATTTATCATTTAACATAAGAATACTAAATTAAGTTTTTGAAAAAAAATATCTAATGTGGCACCCTTATTTAACTTATCTAATGGACTACATATTGACACTCTTATAGATATACTGAAGGTGCTGACAAAATTTTAAATGTTATTTTTGATTGATTATTCAGTTTTATTAAAAGCTAGAGTTTGAATGTAACAAACTACTGAATTGCTATTAGGAAATGAAACTTGTTCAAATATTTTGGAAGTTTTTTATATTCAATTTCAATCTTGTCAAAATATTTATTTCCGTAAATTTAAGACATGCGCAAAGTTTTGCGATCACTTTGAAAACTTTCATAATACAAGACCACGACCGCGCACAGTTTAACTCTGTTTGTATCCTGAATGGTAATCTCAGTTACTACAACCCTTTCTATTTGGATCGCATTTATCAAAATAAATCAAAACTTCGTGTACAACAGATTGTCACTCAAAATATTACAGTTTAGTAAAGAAGCGCTCTTGTTTGAATAACCATCATGTCCGGAACCTTATTCCTCAACATCCTTCTCCACATACTGTGAGTATAATAACATTTATTATAATATTTTTAATAATAATAAGTGCAATAATTTTGAACTAATTTTTTAATCTAACGCGTTTCGAAAATAAATAAAAGTTTCTTACTACCTACTTTACTTGCAATTCGATCTCAAAAAAGCAAAAACTTAAATATTTGCACTGTTAAGCGAATGGTCTTTATATCCTTAAAAATGTATTTTAGAATAATGTAAAATTTAAAAATTAAATAATTTTGTAAGTTTTAATGAAAATATAACAAGGAAAATTAATTTTGCACAACGATTCAAAACTAAAATTATTAAATTAAATCATTAGTTCAATTTAATAAATACATTAAAATAATTAAAATTGCAATGAAAACATTTTTATGGCGTAGTTAAAAAGTTCACATTAAGGCAATTAAAATTTCATTATTATTGTTGAAACTTTCTTCTAACAATTTAAATAAACATGTTAATTTAAAGCTCGTGAATTTTTTAATTTTTTAAAATGTTATATTTTTAAATGAAAATAATTCTAAACTTGGAAATGAAATTAAAATTTATTATGTCATGAAGAATAAGAGTTGATGTTTAGGTGCGGCCGATATGACACTGATCCATATACTTAGGCATATATCAAATTTGGCGTCGGACCATTTGGGTTAGCCGGAATGTTAAATGTGGATTATATAACTTTTCATTTATTTATCAAGTTTTTATTATCATCAATATCGACCTTCGGCAATGAACCACATCGAAATGTGAGGGGTAATTATGATACACATAGAAACTAAAGAGCAACGTTTAATCCAGAATGGAAAGGTTATTTTTTGCATTATACGAAACCGATGATAAAAATTACACGAGGGATTAAAGTTATATTATAATTTTTGATTAGTGCATTTTTAGCGCCGTTTATAAACGGTGCTTTGCAGTGGTAACTCCTTTATTTTCACTTTACCCTCCTCTCTTACTCCCACTTGAATGCTGCAGAAAGAAAAGATGCACTTTTCTCTTGAAAAGAAGCTTTAGAAAGAAAATCTTTTTCATTAAGGGTAAAAATAACACTTTATGAATAAAGAGACTATTTTTCTGTCAAGTTCGAAAATAAATTAAACCAAAGATGTTATGAGCTCATAACATCTTTGATTGAACGTAGAAAAATAATTAATTTCTTTAAACATCGAAACGCTTTAGAATAGCAAAATATAACCATTTAATTTTACTACCGCGCCCGCCTGTAGTAAAAAGTCTTTTGATGTCACTGGCAGTAAAGTGACGGCACGGAGACAAAAAGTGAAACTTTAACTTCGTGTATAGAGTATAAAAATATTTGAAGAAAAGGAATTGCTTTTAATTATTTTCTGCTCTACAAATTGCGAATGTTTTTCAATAAATTGCTTTTTAATATTGTTACTCTTCATAATACTCATTGTTACGAAAATTTGTTTGATTGAAAGCTACATTCAAACATTTAAATTGTCTATTTAATTCTCTATAAAGCAGTTACATCTGCGAACAAACCTTTTCAAGAATAAAATATGTAAATTCGAAATTACGTTAGGGAATGACTGTGACGAGCATTATTTGAAGAACTTTTCAAAAATAAGTGTTTGTAGTTTACCACCAAGTATTGAAAATATAATTCTAGAACTAAGCAGGTGTAATGTTTTAAAGCTGGTTCACACTATATGATTTTTCATCTGACTTGTCATATGACTTGTCATATGACAAATATTTTTAGGTTCACACTATCTGATTTTTGCTATTATAGAAGTCATAGGTAAATAATAAGCTCAGTCATAGCAAAATAATAAGTGATTTTCAGAATAGGACGGTGTCTATTTTGCTATGACTTCTTGAAAGATTTTTTTACAAAATTTCAAAAACTTAATTTTTTATAAAAAATTATTATTTATTGAAATAATCACAAAAACTGAAATATATTTTAACAAAAATTTATCGAAAATTTTTCAAAATATCGTTAATTTTTCCAAAAATTGACTTTTTCCGAAATTTCAAAAACTAAATGTTTATAACAAATGATTATTTATTGAAATAATCACAAAAACTGAAATATTTTTGAACAAAAATTTATCAAACATTTTAGACAAATTTTCTTAAAATTTTTAAAAATTTCGTCATCATAATTTTTCGTCAAAAATGATTATTTCTTAAAAAATTATTGGATAAAAAGAAGAAATAGCCACTGATGACAGAATAATTTCTATTAGATATAAAATTCAATTCAAAATCAATCACTTATTGTTATAAACTTAGGTTAATTACAATTTTTTTGACATATGACAGCCATTTTGACGTTTTAGTAATAAGAAAAGTCACAAGCAATATTACACAGTGTGAACATAAAAATTGTTGGTCGTATGAAAAGAGAGAGAAAAAAGAGTTTCGTATGATTTTTGCCATGACTTCTCGTATGACCGAGTCAGATGAAAAATCATATAGTGTGAACCAGCTTTTACAATAATTTAAATTATCAAACATAGAAAATAACATGGTCAAGTCAGCTTTTCACAGCTAGCTAATGAAACGGATAGGAATGAAAATCGAATCGAAAGAACTTTTCCTTTACATCTGAAGATGGCTAACACTTCATATTTGCTTTTTTCATACCTAATAATTGCTGTCTTTTAGCTCAAAACGCTCCTTGGGTAGAACAGTCTCAATTAAGGTATAACACAAATTGTTCTAATTTAGGCCACTTGCCCCGCTGATCTACAATGTAATGGTAGACAGGCTAGCTAGCTAAGGGATTATCTTTGCCCTAGGTCTTCAAGGCCCGTAGAGCTTGTTTATATAATTGTCTTTCAACTTATCCTTCCACCACAATCCGTTCAATTCAACATCTCAATTCTTTTGGAACCTCTGGAATATTAATGATTCATCGTTCAAACTGAGTTTTAGGTGTAAAGCTAAAAATAATCAAAAATTCACACAATTAAATAAAGCAAAAACTCAGAATGCCAAATATGGCATCAGTCTGAAGTTTTTCCCAGAGAGCGCCACGTTACAGTGAATAGCTGTTCCATTTTGCCCCGCCGTTCTGTTGTGCACCTGTTTCCCTATTAATGTCAAAAATGAAATTCGACCATCATAATACCGGTTTCTGATGTAATTGAGCTCAATTTCCATTAGTAGTTGGTGTAGCAGTAAGAAGTTAATCAAGGAATGCTAAAATTTTGAATTATTTAGATATTAGATTTAAGCAACGGAAAGACGTAGCTAGATTAATGTTTTATGTGACAATATATTGGGTTGCCAACATTAGCAATTGCTGAAAGAGAAAAATAAATAAGAAATTAAACATTATGTTATCAAGTTTTCGAGTTCAGTCGTAGGTTTCGAACACTACGTTAATAATTTAAAAGCATAATTTATTTTGGAATAAGCTGTTGGTTAGCGTTAAAAGTAGTTTTATAATTCGACTATAAATTAAATTGGTTAACCTTTATTAACGACCCCTGTAATCTGAAAATAAAAAAATTCTAATTATCTTTGAGACAAGATACGATATTTGCACTGATAGTTAAGTAATCTAGAAAATAAAAAGAATTGAAAAATCTTGTTTCTATACTTCTTATGGCTGTCCGGGTTTATAAATATCTATTTAGAACGGTTTACACTTCTGTAAATAAATTATACTTAATTTCCAAACTCCTGTAAGTAAACTTTCGTATAATACTGTTTTATCAACTGCTAGTTCCCACTTTTCTAATTTCTTAAGAAATATTTCAGTAAGTGTCAACAAGCAAATTGCCATTTTAAAATTTATGATTTTTAAATTTAGTTAAGTAGTAAAAAATTTAAAAATAATTAATTATATTCTAGTAATATTGATTTTCACAAAATGAATATTCCAGAGATAGCATTTAAGCCATTCACTTACTCTTTGTCGTATAAGCGAATAAAACAATAGCAAATTCAGCAGAAAATAGTCACCCAGTTGATGTTTTAGAAAATTGAAATATTCCAATATTAAAGTATGACCGGAGTTGAAGTTTTAAGATATTTAAAAGTAAGTATCCTTTGAATTGTTATGAACAGAGTTTCACTTTTTTAATCGAAAAGTTCTTCAAAGTGTAGAAATTTGTAATAAATTGAATTTTGTATTGATGCTAAGCGACACGTTTACTCAAATCAATTCAAACTTATAATTAAACACTCTCATAAACATCATCTTTCAAACAATTAGGTACATAATTCAGATTTTAGCGACTCTTTGAGTCTATTTGAGACCATTTTTGCTAATTTTTATTAAATTGATTCAATCAATATCGAATTAGTGCGAGTTTCAATATTAAGTGATGCAATACGATACGACAGTGTTTGCTGCCTTCTCAAAAAATGCACAAACACTTCTCTCTGTAAGTATTTGCAACCATTTTTGACATCGTCAGGGGACTACTTAAATACAAAATGTCGAGAATATTTTTTGCTTCCAGGGAGTGTTTCACCGAACTGGGGCCAATTGTACCACCTATTTTTCACATATCACCTTGCAATTCTGCAATATTTTCTACTGCACTTTTTCCACCTTTTCTTTATTTCACGGTCGATTTTCAATCTTTTGGTCAGCTTAATCAGGTTGAAAGACAATCTGTAGGGTGTAGACCGTTGCAAAAATTTTAGAATTTTTTTCTATCCAAAGAAAATTAAGTATTTCTTGGTAGTGAGAAAATATGATAAAATTTTGGTCAATTTGTTTTATGGCATAACAATTTTTTATATTATATTGTATAAATTTAAAATGTAAAAGTTATTGTGTTATTGTTCAGTAAATTTATGAAATTCGGCTTACCAGTTGGAGCTCAAATTTGTTTTACCCAATTACCAAAGCATAGCCCTCTTCCTTTTTGGAATGCAATATTGTTTCAGGGCATGATTTTTCGTCTTCCATGAAAACATAGTTTTCAACCCTTTCTTTTTTTATTTGACTTCGAGAAACCAAAGAGCTTGGTGTTTATTAATCATATTTATTTTATATAGGATTAATCAATATAAAGAATCCTTGTGGTTTCTCAAGATTGAAATTTTATATTGATATTGATAGATATAATTTACATAGCGACACGGATTGGAATTGTCCTTTTTGAAGTCGAGCTTCTCTTTTGCGTTAAAATCGAAACATAAACATTTTTAGGTCTTACAGAACAACGATTAATTACTACTTTACTTTCCGTATTGGAAGAACGGAGAGAAATTATTAATTAGTAAACATCTTAATTCAAGCTAACGACACTGTTAAATTTTGTTTAAATTGCTTTAAAATTTGAAAGGTGTAATATTATGTAAGGCTGTATTGATATATTTTTATGGCATACTTACGAAAACCAAAATATTTCATTATTCAACATAATATTTTCCTCTTAGTGCAAACCAACGGAAGATCAATTACTAATTCAACTAATGGCACTATAGATTTATAATTTAACCTCTAATTAGCTTTTATCCTGCTACATTTAAAAGATTGGGAATCAATCCATTTTCAGAAATTTTATTCACTTCTAAATCAAAGTAAATACGTCATAACATTTTCATGAAGATCTCATTCCAACTTCTCGGATATTCGTTAAAGCTTAATTTTAATAAATCAACGAAGTTTTTCGTGCCACATTTGATGTAAAGCATTATAAATAAAATTCAAAGTATTTCGGCAAAATATTTGCTTAAAATATTTTGAATTTTACTTAATTTTAATGTCTGATGAGAATTTTAACAATATTTTCCAAAGGTAATGTTGGTCATCCAACAAAGAGATGGGTTCCGTAACAAAAGTGAAGAAGAATTTACTCACCCATGAACAAAATTATTCAATATAGATCGAATTTTCTATTTTTTCTAGAGGTCTAATGAATATTTACATACACTGAGGTTTCCACTCAAACAATTCATAAATTATTCAAGTGTATATTTGATTAAATTAATATTAAAGCCAGGCCCGGACTGGCTAGGTCGGCTAGTCGGCATCGCCGAGCGCACCAGACCCAAGGGGGCCTCAAAAAAGTGGTCACACTTGGGGCAAAAGTGGACTTTTTTCCAAGTATGTAAAATGGCTAAAAATGTGTTTTAAAAATCTCCCCTCTTGGTAAGGGGGTCCCTCCTCAGTGTCTAGCCGAGGGCCCCCAAAGGAGCCAGTCCGGGCCCGATTAAAGCAAATTATTTTAATTTTAAAGCCAAGCATCAATTAACTAATTTCGTGACGACTACTGAGGAAGTTTGCGGCTTAACCACATAATTAACCCCCCGGTAGGTATTACAATTAATTAGGTAAACTATAATTATTTTATTGCTGTAAAAACTCTTATTATATTGATAGTAAACAAGAAATAAATTTTGTTTACGTACGCAATTTGGTAAATTATTAATTACGATTGCTAGTTGATTAAACTCTGCTTTTATGGTTGCTTTTAAATTAATTTAAAATTAGGCATTGATTAGCGCCGTTAAAATTTAATTAATTTTTTTAGACATTTCTTCACTTCAATTAAATAATAACATGTTATTATCCCGAAGGATCAAACAAATTTAATGAAATTAAAATAATTTTAATTAGATCAAATAATTTTTGGAAACAAAAAATATCATAAAATAGGAACATAGTTCAAAGCAGAAAAATTGTAATAAAAATATCGATATTTCTCATAAAAATAAAAGGTTTAAATTATTGACACCAAAACGTGGCACCTTACAAACTTTTATAAAGGACTCGTTATTAGCTACTGTGCTACATAGTAGGTACATACAAAACATTATGTAATTTGTGAGTTGGATATTTGAACAATTGAATCTTCAAGTACTACTTCAATAAATTTAATGCTGAAGTTTTTCCTTTTATAAATTTGCCAAATATTTGGCAAAAAATTATTTACCTAAATACGCCTAAATTATAAAATCAAGTTATTTGGTCAGCAATGGCCAAACATATTTGACAGGGCAGTACACTATTTGACCAATGAATCCAAATAGTTTATTTGGCAAAATTCCCATGTAATTTTTGAGCCACTCTGTAGAAATGATATAGATAAAGTTTTTTGAAGTTCTCCTTGGAAATTACGGAAGTATTGGTATTTTTTAAACAACAATTGAATATATTATAATATAAATGTCACATAATATTAGCAATAATCCAATTAATTATAAAAGTAAAATTGAAACAAAATTTAATAAATATACCCCCATATTCTTTAATGGATGCTGTTTTGGGAGCTTCATATATATTGCTGGAAGAAGACCAAAAGCAAAAGAAGAAAAGTTCTCATCCTCGTAGTGTGTGGGTGAAGGATTGGGTAAAAAAAGAAAGACAGAAGGTTGCTACATAAAGCTGCTCAAAGAATTGGAAAGCAATGAGCCAAAATTATACGAAGGTTACTCCATTTTGCACTCAATTGAGTAGCATCATATTCATTGTCAAAAATATTTGTGGACATTTCTTCCCATTCTGGCTCTCGTAAATTCCGATTTTTGTAGTTTTGATGTTCAGCATTCCACAATAAGTCCCGCTCTTCAACAGCAGAAATTAATTTTGCTATTGATTCTTCCTTCCATTCAACTGCCACCTTATTTCTACTTCTTTTAATTTTTAACAAAATATTCGAAACCATCTCTAAATTTTCGGAAATATCTTGATTTGTCATTTTCACATTCGAAACTATTTGCCCGTGTTTGGTTGTATAGAAAATTTAGTAGTTCCAAACAGAATATTTGGCATAATACGGATTAATTTATTTGGCACACGCCATAGTCCACTGTTTGACAAACAGCCAAATAATTGTTGTGGCAAACAATAACCAAATATTTACCTAGCGTGTTTTAGCCAAATTTATTTGGAAAGTACACTATTTGGTGAATCTTTTTGGCAAAATAAGCCAAATATTTGACCGTTGGTCAAAGAGTGTACTACAGGCTTAAGAGACCGCGCAGTCTTAGAGCACCTTACCCTACTTTTGTATAAATGCCCCAAAGTTAACATCCACCCCCTCGATCATCCGACATTAATCCCATAGAAAATCTATGTGATGAATTAAGCTTGTAGTACACTCTTTGACCAACGGTCAAATAGTTATTTGGCTTATTTTGCCAAAAAGATTTACCAAATAGTGTACTGACCAAATAAATTTGGCTAAAACACGCTAGGAAAATATTTGGTTATTGTTTGCCACAACAATTATTTGGCTGTTTGCCAAACAGTGGACTATGGCGTGTGCCAAACATGCCAAATAAATTAATCCGTATTTGCCATATATTTTGTTTGAAACTACTAGATTTTCTATACAACCTTTCTGTCTTTCTTTTTTTTTACCCAATCCTTCACCCACACACTACGAGGATGAGAACTTTTCTTATTTTGTTTTTGGTCTTCTTCCAGCAATATAATATATGAAGCTCCCAAAACAGCAGCCATTGAAGAATATGAGGGCATATTTATTAAATTTTGTTTCAATTTTACTTTAAAATTAATTGGATTATTGCTAATATTACTTATGTGACATTTATATAATTCAATTGTGGTATAAAAAATACCAATACTTCCGTAATTTCCAAGGAGAACTTCAAAAAACTTTATCTATATCATTTCTACAGAGTGGCTAAAAAATTACATGGGAATTTTACCAAATAAACTATTTGGATTGATTGGTCAAATAGTGTACTGCCCTGTCAAATATGTTTGGCCATTGCTGACTAAATAACTTGTTTTTATAATTTAGGCGTATTTAGGTAAATAAATTTTTGCCAAATATTTGGCAAAATATCGACATGTGTACTATCCCTGTCAAACAACTTTGACAAAATCAATAATTGACAAAATTTCATAAGCAAAATATTTGACCGTTGGTCAAAAAGTGTACTACAGGCTTTAGATCGTAAGGTATGAACCACCCCTATAAATAATAAACAAGAATTGATTCGACGTTTACAAGAGGAATGGGCTCTTATAAGCGAAAAATATTTAAAAAAAACATCATTTGTAACATGCCCATTCGACTAAGAAAAGTAATAGAACAAAACTGATACCCCATCAAATATTAAATAATGACATATTTTTTCAGTTTCCCTTATCTAAAGTGCTAATTCTGGTAGTGTCCGAGAACTATTGCAGTTTTAATTTGAATAGAATTGCAACTGTAGAATGATTGAACCCTAGCATATTCTGTTTGTGATTGAATTTTTTCAAACTTTTTTGTGTTACCGGTGACCCTAAGGAATATTTTATAAAACCGTAAGTCGATATTGCTATTTTCTTTTTAAATAACTTCAAAAAGTGAAAATTACATTGAAATTATTGCAATTTTTATTAGTTGTCCGAGGACAATTGCGAGTCACTGTATATTTTCAGAAACGTGGTTTTTAAAAGACAATAAAATTAAATTTAGTTAGAATAACAAAGTACGGAGTGCTGACTATTTAAATAATATACAAATAATCTATGAGTGTATTGGGTACTACTACAGTACCTTGAGACATTTCTCTCAAGAATTCCTAATACTATTTGCAATTCCCTAGTTACATGTCGGAAAGTTCCCAGTAAATTGTGATAGATTTAAAATGTGCATTGAAAAATCTGTTCAAAGTTTATGCTGTTAAAGGTAATGTTAATCCAATGCTTCGCTTTTACATAATGCAGTGCAAAGAGATCGTCATATTTACATTTACACGTCGTTTTGAACCGATCACCGATTGAAGATACATCGTTTCGAACAATTTTATAATATTTTGCTTTGTTATAAAAAGATTTAATTCGAAAAAAAGATATTTTAAATATAAAATTTGAGTTATATCCGTTTGAAAGATATCCTTATTTGTTGTCCTATCATTTGTATCATACTTTGCACAAATCTTTATTTTATACGAACAAATTACAAAATATTTCTACCGTTTATAAAATTAAAATTGTTAACTAATTTAGCTATACCTTTCAAGTATGCTTTGATCTTGTAATTTTTTAATTTTGGAGATTTTAAGTAAAATTCTAGAAAAAGTTAATTAAATATTTATTAAATACAGGAAGAAATGTAAAGAGCAACGACACAGATATATAAAATCTTTAATTCTAATAATATTTATAAAGCTACATTTGTTTTGCTACGAGATTTTGAACTCGAATAAATTTATTTATTGATATTTTTTTTACAGATTTTTCAATCAAATTCAAACGGCAATTCAAGAATTGACGAATATACATCAAGATTTTCATATTGCCAACGTTTCCTTAAAAAATGTTGTAGTAAATTTTTCGGGAGGAAATGCTTCCATAAATAACTTAACAAAAAGTATTGGAGATGAAAATTCAAAAATGTTAAAAAGACGTTCCCCGCTCGTTGATGGTGTCAGCAAAAATATTACAATGGTTTTAGATAACCTTTTAAAAAATTACGAAAGTTCACATCTTCCCACTCATGGTAAAGGTAACAAATATCTCCAATATTTCTTATTTACGTTATTGAAAATAAGGATTTTAATTTTTATATTACCACAAAGATGCATGTGTCCGTCCAGTCTTATTTATTTCTCATTTCATTTTATTTATTTGGTTCAAAATTGTGTTTTGTGGTCAGTTTCCAGCAATTGTTTATATAACAATTTTTAACTGTCCAAACTGGAAAAATTGGACTTCAAGCAGAGTTTGTTTAACTATGTATTGCGTTATCACTTTTATTTCATATTTATAAACAATAAATTTTAAAGAGATTAATTTTTTGTTTCTAAAATAAAATTCATTAATTCTCAAAATTGATAACGTGCATGTCCAAATTTTTAAACAGTATCAACTAAGCAAAATGTTACATTGTTAATTTGTTTTGAAAATGTTAGGAATTTACAAACGAACCCGCAACTATGCAAAAAGTTAACTTCAAAGGCTCTGTCATATTAATGACATACCTACATTTAACTTTGCTTTGTGAATAATCGCTAGGCGATTACAATGTGATTTTCATTTTTATATCATAATGTATGAATCTTGTCCACTTAATTTTATTCCATAATTATTATAGTAAAATATTGATTTATTCCTGCCAAGCAATGTTTTAATTAAATGCAACTATGTTTCTCACGCAATAATTGAGATATTCTTAAACTTTTCTTTACCATTTTCATTTTTTTATAAAGAATAAAAGACCCATTCAAAATTTAACAACTGATTATCTTTAACATATGTTAACTAACACAGGTTAAGGTTAATGTTGCTGTAACCGGGCATAACTAAATCAAATAAAAACGGTCTATGTCTTAAATCTTCAAAGAATCTGCAATCTCCCTAGTTTGAGCATCACCAATTTCCCAAAATATGCTAAAATGAAAATGTTAAATTAAGGAAGTTTATTTTGAATTGGTTTATTTACAAATCACGTATGATGAAAAATCTCATATGCACCTCGGATGGTAAATATTGTGTATTTTTTGGTCTCGAATCTCGCAAAATCCTCAGCTCTGCGGGTTGCGATTTAGTTGAAAAATAAAAGATTCAGCTATTCAAAACGCAAAAGTTCGTTTTATCAATCAGGAACAAAAACTTTTTAAGCTTAACATATGAAATCGAAATCACGTCATAAATAATTTGGGAGCAACTGGGAATTAAATCTAACACTACAGTCCTAAGTGCAATTAATAGTAAATTAGGGAAATTTTAGAAGAAGTTAATTACCAAAATATCTAATAGACAGTTTATACATTTTTAACTAAACAAAGCATTTTTAAAGCCAACTACAGAATTTAACAGAGTTTCTAGTGATTAAAAGGGATTTTAAATTGAGATAAAGTACTAATTGAAAATGCAAGAGTAAAAGACGCATTGCTATTTAATTAATGCTAATCCTAAAGAAATAGTGCCAATGATTAACCTACCAATAATAATAAAAATTTATCATTTTATTTCTTTTAAAAATAATAACTATCTAATTAAAATTTTAGATACTCCGACCATCATAAGCACGAATATATTAATTCGCAGCATGGGTCCTGTTTCGGAATTAGACATGGTAATTTTGTGCATATTTTACTCTTTTATTACAATTTATTATTTAGGAATATTCAATGGATTGTTATTTCCGGCAATATTGGCGAGATCAGCGGTTATCGTTCATGGGACCAATTAAATCATTATCGCTCTCAATTAAAATGTTGGAACGCATTTGGCGACCTGACACTTATTTTTATAATGGAAAAAATTCCTATGTTCACACAATCACCGTACCTAACAAATTATTACGCATTAGTCAGCACGGCGATATTTTATATTCAATGAGGTAAAAACAAAGTTGGTTTACTTTTCAAGTGATTTATGTTCCAGAGTAAATTAATAACGATTCATTTATTCATGAAACAGGACAAATTTAAATAAGCCAATTATTAATTTATAGATTAACAATTAAAGCTAAATGTCCAATGGAATTAAGAAGTTTTCCAATGGATAGACAATCGTGCCCGCTGATACTTGGAAGTTGTACGTAAAAAAAGTTAAGCTTCAGTTTTATCTTAATTAAATTTTAGATGCCTACACTACACGAGAATTGGTCTATCAATGGCAAAATGATGAAAGTGTTAATATTGTATCTGGAATGACACTGTCACAGTTTGACTTAATGAGTTATCCTTACCGAAATTTTACATTTACCCGCCGAGAAGGTACAGTAGAACCGCTAATTAGCAATTCATTAAGTTAAATATAATTTTAGGTGATTTTTCTGTTTTACAAGTTTCATTTAATTTGCAACGCCATACTGGATATTTCCTCATTCAAGTTTACGTTCCTTGTATTTTGATTGTTGTGTTGTCCTGGGTTTCGTTTTGGATTCATCGAGAGGCAACTAGTGATCGAGTTGGATTGGGAATTACAACCGTGCTGACTTTATCAACCATTAGTTTAGATTCAAGAATTGATTTACCAAAAGTTCGATACGCTACTGCTTTGGATTGGTTTTTATTGATGAGTTTCTTTTATTGTATTGCAACCCTTTTAGAATTTGCTGGTGTGCATTATTTTACAAAAATTGGAAGTGGAGAGATACCTATAGATGAAGATGAATGGGAGGATTGTGAAACTGAAGAGGAGAACATTGGCGGCATAAGTAATAATTTATTTGCAGAAAATTTGATCAGTTCTGATTGTCAAGTTGGAAAACGTAGAACTTCATTTATTTGTCCCATTTATAACGTAAGTAAATCAATATAAGAACAAGGATTAAGGGATGATTTTTAAAATACCTTTTTAGGAGTCGGCGATATCTTCTGGAAATAGAAGAACATCTTTATCTATTCACATTCCTCAATTACCAGTTCGGTCGACAATGGAAAGAATGACCCAAACAGAAACACGGTTACCTAAATGGCAACAATTTGTATACTGTCTAATGGGTAACGATCAATTTCGAAAACAACGGCAACGCGAAGCAGCTGCGTTAGGTAAATTAGAAAATTTTTTTTGATACATTGAAATCAATATTAACATTCTAGAGTTAATCGATCACGGGCATCATACTGCAAGACATATTAACAGTGTCTCTTACATTGATCGTGCAGCAAGGGTTTTATTTCCTACTTCATTTACTTTACTTAATATTTTCTACTGGCTTGTATATTTTCAATATCAAGAAAACTTTTCATGGAGGAATTTGTCTATAACTTCCGTTAATCATTAATTAAATATTAAAGTCATTTCTAAAAATTAATGGTGGTGGTAATGGTTAAAATTGTAAGGTAAAAGCAGAAAACCTTAGAATTGAAAATACGAAGCTACCTACTGTTAGATGGAAAATCAAGCGTAGAAAATTATGGCCTTATTTTAACCAAATATTTTACAGTTCCTAGAATGAACGACAGACGCGTCTTTCAGATTCATTAGTCGTCATTAGTACCACATACATGGAAGCAAACCTAAAAATGTATGATTAATGAATAAGAACAATATGTTTCTTGTTCATCCTGAATAAATTTAACAAGGACGTTAATCTTCGTTTTGCAATTATTATAATGTAACTGATTAAGTTATAATGGAAAGGATGATATGTCAAGTGTTGACATACACATACCTATTATAAGCATGTCTCATTAGAAGTATGTTTAGAATACGTTATTACGATTAATGCACTAATAATGTAATTAAATCACATTAAATTAACTAAAATACAGAAAATTCTAATATCTTAAAATTGATTGTTCTTGTCACTAACATAAAGGAGCAAACGAGCAGGGCGATATTAATTTTATGTTCTACTTTGTAAATTTGCACTTCAAAATCATATTTCTCGGTTTGCCAACCTAAAAAAGTTTCGACTTATTTTCAGTTTGTTATACGCATGACTTCTATCCCAAGCGGCCTCTGGCCGCTTCTAACCAGCTAATCGGTGTCGTCGAGAGTCCTTTGTTTACCTCGAGGGTTACAATCATACAAAAATTTTTATATTATAAAAATCAAAATATTCGTTGCTCAATCCTTTTTTTAAAAAATATTTAATAGTCATAACATAAAATTTAATTATCTACTTTCCAAAACAAATTACAAAACATTATAACTCTCTCAATACGCGCCTTAATATTTTTCCAGATGGATTCTTAGGAATACTCTCAACTTTAACAATACCACCAGTTAATTGTTTATAGTTGGCAACTTTACCATCAATAAATTTTTTAACGTTTAGCAAATTAATTCTTGAATTATTTTTAGATACAATAAATGCTTTAGGGACTTCCCCAAACCTCTCGTGTGGCACCCCCACAACTGCCGCATCTTGAACATTGGGATGACTTCTTAATAATTCTTCCAATTCAGCAGGAGCCACTTGATAGCCTTTGACCTGAAAATTATATAATTAATTTCCTACTAAGCTTCCTAAATAATTACCTTAATTAATTCTTTGAGACGATCGGTTATATAAAAATGTTCATTTTCATCATAATATCCTATATCTCCAGTTCTCAACCAACCTTCAGAATTTATAGTATCTTGGGTGGCTTTAATATTGTTGCGATAACCTTTCATTATCTTTTAAAATGAAATTTTTTGTTTAAAAATTAAAGGAATTCGCGAAGTGCATTTTACCTGAGGTCCACGAATTAACAACTCTCCAGGTTCATTAGGACCAAGAATGATTTCATTATCATCAACAGATATAACTTTACATTCGGTGTTTGGTACAGTAAAACCACATCCACCAGGTTTCACCCCATTTTGAATGTGGGTAGTTTGCAAATGAGTTATAGGTGACGTTTCGGTTAGTCCATATAATTGCACAACATTAGTTTTATTGTTACTTTTCTCCTTTAATTTCTCTACATCCAAGGCACCCAATGGTGCAGCTGCCGATGCAATGGTTTTTATTCTTGAAATATGTTCCGATCGTACTTTTTCATTATTTAGAAGAAATAACACTAAAATTATAATTTATTGTAACATTTCTACAAATCCAGAAAAATATTTTAAAAGCTGTTAACCTGTTGGTGGTGTTACATAAGCAAAAGTAGGGCGAAAGTCATTTAAAAGTTGAATAAATGAAGAAGATCCAAATTTAGGGATGGTAACTAATTTACATCCCGCTGAGAGCATGTTAAACATTATCACTCCCATTCCAAAGAGGTGAAATATTGGTGAAAGCAATGGGACAACTTCTTGATGATTTCCTACCGAAATAATGCATAATTTAGATTAATTTTAAAAATTATTGTAAATTTCTACCTTCAGCATCATTGAACATTTTAAATTCTCGAGCATGTATTTGGTGCAAATTAGATACGATACTTTTGTTAGTAAGTTCAACTCCTTTCGGCACACCTGTTGTTCCACTGGAATATGGCAAAATAATCACGTCTTCAGCCTTTCTCTCAATGTTTTGATTGTAACTCATATTTTTACCCTTTTCAATAAGTTGATCGTATTGTAGAGCTCCCGTTGGTATAATGTCATCAGTCTAAAAGAGAATTTATCAATATAAATGCTTCATTATTACAATTACAGCATACTCGATGTTTGATCACAACTATTGGAATCTGTGTATTGTATTTCTCTGCCGCTTTAGTTACTTGTGGCCAAAAATCCGCTAGTGTAAATATAATTTTTGCGTCAGAATCATGTAGCTGCCTATACATTTCATCTGTAAGTATAGAGGTAGTGTTAATTTTGGTACAAAATCTATTGTACTGTTAGTGAGATAGCTTAATTAACAGCTTAGCAGTTAAGTGCGTTGACTGTTAATGTGGAGTACCACACTTGGACCCTAGAGCATGAAGAACTATATTATTTAGGGCGAAGATCACCAAAGTCAATTAGTTTATCCTCCTGCTAAATAGTTTGATATAAAATTGTTATCGCGTAAGTGGGACTTTGAATAAATTTGACGTTTAATTTCCAAACGCCATCTGTCATCTGTAGAACTGAAAGTTAGCGTAGAATCTCGTGTAAATTAGAAAATAATTTACTTTGAGCTTACTGTTTTAACTGTTTTGTGATTGATTTAGTATATTAAATTCGAATTCGAAACAGATAACAGATGGCGTTTGGAAATTAAACGTCAAATTTATTCAAAGTCCCACTTACACGATAACAATTCTTTGAGGTTTAGTACAAAGAGCTTAAGTCAAAAAACACAAGTTTTCACTAGAGGCAAATGAAGTTACCAATTGAATGTTATGACAATGCTAACAAATTTAAAAAAAATTCTTATGGCAATAATTAGGTAATGGTTAGATCTATTGACATACACAAGATCAGTTTTGAATTATCAGTCCTTATCACTTTTTTGAGTGACTTAAGTTCTTAGTATTTCAAAAACTTTTAATTTTTATAATACTATGAACTTAAGTCATACTTTAGTTCATTATAGTAATCTAACAATTATGAGAAAAAAATTCACTGACTAAACAAAATTTATTGTAATTAATTATAATTTAATAATTTATTATAACAATTTCATTTTTATACTTAATTTATTCATCGGAAATTTCGTCCAAATCGGGATTATTCGCTGGAATATCACTGGTTGCTAAATTATGATAAAAGTCGTGAAAAATAGGAGGAATTAATGGTAAAAGATCCAATATAAATCCTTCTTTTTCTCCTTGGAAATTAAAACTGGAGCAGAATAGAGCGAACATTGCACATATGTGGGTATTTTTGTTCTGGCCCTGGCAAGTGTCAGAATATAGGATCACTTCTTTGATTTTGGATGATAATTTCAGCAAGTGCTGATAAATACAAGATGCAACTTCGTTTGCTCCTCGTCCAGCAATACCTTCATGCCACATGTAGTTTGTGGACTCTCCACTACTATTGTCGTGAATTGTCAAATTATAAGTCCACAACTGCCTCTTATAAAAGGCAACTGAGGACGATAGCAGTGGAGTTGCCAAGCATTGTTGTAAGTCAAATTAGTAACATTTTTTTTCATCATTTACTCCAGCTTCCATTTTGTCATTTTTTTTGTTAGGTAAGCTAAAACTTTGGATTGCATTTTATAAACAAAGATTGGGTACAATCTAAAATATGCGACCAAGAACTGTTTGGAATACCCAAATATAAAGCGATGCCCTGTTATGAAACAAATGAAGTAAACTACCAATAAAAACTTATTTGTAAAAGGTAATTACCGTAAAAGTCCCTAACTTCGGACAATAGCCTAAGTTCGGACAAGCAGTAGGGCCTAATTTATTTAAGGGCTCTATTTTTTAATAACATAATTTTAATGTTTACCAGAATAATTTGTTAATTTTTTGTTTGTTTTTTATGTTTGTGACAATGTTTTGTTATTAACAATGTTTTTTTCATTAAATTCACCAAATATTTTGAAGTGCGTATTATACACCTCCAGTTTATTTCAATTTAATTTTTTTTTTCGACTTATAGTAACATTTTGAGTGTCCGAATGTACTAATGGTGGTTCCTAACATCAAAATAAATTATTTTACTTTAAATTTTTGGGCTAAACATAAGTTGTCCGAAGTTAGGAAGTTTCTGTCCCTAAGTTCGGACAGTGAATATAATTTTTTTTTATTGAAGTCTTATTGGCAGAAATGTGGCATTATTGATGAATCGTTAGATTGTTGCTCACTCTTACTAACTGTATTTTTTTCAAAAGTTACTATCTTTCAGTTCTTAAGTTATAATTGTATTTAGTACAAAAGTGTCCGAAGTTAGGGACTTTTACGGTACTTCCGAAATTAAAAATGAGAAGTAAAATGACGGGACTAGTGGAAGCGAAGTAATTTAAAAATATAAGAGTTTTCAATTTTAAGGCAATATTTAAGTTGACTTAAGTTAAATGAATTGCAATTCCTGTGTTTTCAAGTTTCGTATTAAGAACTTAAGTCGACTTAAGTTATTTGGATTATGAAAATAAAATAAAATGCAACTAAGTTGTTAGTATTTTATATGTTGTTGCACTTGTTTAATAGAATTGACGTAGGTTCTTTGTACTAATCGAAAGAGCACAAAATTACGAATACGATGGTATATATAACTCAAAAACGCAAATTTCTGACTTAAGCTCTTTGTACTAAACCTCAAAGAATTATATCCAACTATTTAGCAGGAAGATAAACTAACTGACTTTGGTGATCCTCGCCCTTATGGTGACAAAAGGCCACCAAAGTCAATAAGACCTGACATTTGAGAGCAGAAGGAATAATTTGTATAGTATTCATGAGAGTTCGAAAACGACTGTCCAAAAACATTGAAACTTTTAACATCTTTTAATCTGTGTTATAATAATTATTATTGGAATATAGGTTATTTAAAATTTTGAGTAAAGTCACATTTTCGAAAGTGGTTGTTTACTTGAAAAACTAAAAACATTTCAAGATAATTTGTAGAAAACTATTGCTTGAAAATTTTCTTTAGTTTTAATTCCCTTTAATTTCTCTGAAGTATGTACCCATATATAGGTAAATGTACCTAGAATAAATGTTCAATATTTTTGCACTTTAATTCTATATTGGATTTGAGATAATAAAGTAGTAGAGGAAGTGCTGGGTTGAACTTAACAAATATTTTATGAATACATTGTTAAAACTTAATTTATTTTAATTTAAAATAAACGTCATTTTAATTAGAATAATTAATTAATTATTCATTAAAATTTCAATTGTTTATATTCATGATCGATGTTAATGGTTAGTCTAGTCCGAGGTGTTTATATAACTATGGCAATTTTTGTGGTAGATATATTATAAATTACTCATTTTTAAAAACGGTAAAACTTCAATTCATGCGATCATAAATTATAGATCATTATATTATAGACCGATAATGATGACATTTAATCTCCCAATAGCTCTGCACTCAATCAATCAATCAAGCGGTTTTCCATTCCTGTCGGAATATTACAACTTCTTAGCAGTCCTTACAATCCATTTCACGAGGTGGATTACTCCTCTTTTGCTACTCTCTTTACTACAACTTTTCACCACAGATTGTGGATGTCCACTGGAAGGCCGAGCTAAGAAATTCTGTGAAGTCCACAGAAGGTCCACGAGGAGCAAGCCTCCGAGGACCAGAGAGAGAAATATATAATGTTATATAAATATACTTTGGGTTGTTAAATCGTGAAAATATACAATGAATTACTTTACTATATAAAACATAGCTTACTACATAAAGTTATCGGAAATTAAATCAATTAAGGGGGGATCGAAGCGGACTGAAAAAACATATATTAAACTAAATTTTTTAATTTTTTATGTTATAGGTCTAACGACACCATTGGAAGACTTTCCACCGCATTTTAAGAGGTATTTTTGGAGTTCAGCTGCTACGCCACCATTTTGTAATATTTTGACTTGAAAATATTTTTAATTGGTTATCAAGACTTGTACAATAATGTGTCAAAACTCAAATTAATCTAAATATATTCATTTTCTCAATAAAAAAGTTCACAAAGTTGGACTCTTTACTTTTGCCCGAAAGGTTAAATCCCCCCCCCCTTAACCTGCTCGTCGAATAATAACATAAATAATATTTTATAGTTACCTGCAGTGTAAACCGGGTTAAGAGTTGTAACTTTCAGACCAGCTTCAATTGCACCCAGAATTACAATAGGGTATTCCGGAATGTTTGGAAGAATGATAGCTACCGTATCGTGTTGTTTAAGGTTAGGAAAGCAGTTCAATACATTTCTTAGATATTTACTGTTTTTATAAATATCGGAGTATAAATAACTACGTCCAGTTTCGGAACATATCTGTGCAAAAATAAAATAATAGTAATTAAAATAAAGTTTCATTTATGGGCGACATGTTTGATCTAATTATGCAATATCATAACTGGTTTGCAAAGTTTTCCTTTGAACCCATAAATTAATTATTAAAATAAATAATAATAAGTCTCTTAAGGTTAGGTAGGTGTAATTTTGAATTAAAACAAATTTTAATTCAATTTTAGTATAGAGCCGCTTTTTCAATGCTCATGTGTTAAATGGTTAAATGGTGCATGTTAATTATTAGTACAACAAAATTAGTAATTAAATTAATATTAAATGTAAAAATACTTTTTAGTATTTAGATAAAATGGGCAAAATATAGATGTTTAGATACAAGACAGAATTATTGACAATATTGATGTTTTACACAGCAGTAAAAATTGACATAAAAAGAAAATAATAATAAAATTGTTTGATCTTTGGTATTCGACTCAAAGCTTTGATATTTTTAAATGGAATGTTGTTGTAAAATAATCTTTTGGTATGGTATAAATTAATGAAAAGATCGGATGTGGTTGTGTGGATGTAATTTCACTGGGTGAGAGATTGAGATGTTCCGAAAAAAGGGAAAAAATAGTTTTTGTTTTTGGTCGCACTTATGATTCGGCGCAAATGTGTGGCATGGACAATGTATCCATGATCCCTGAATTACAAAAGAAAACAATTTTTATCATTCATTACATCCATTAATACGTTAATCCATTCATTTGCGTCACTCTCACTCTCAAGTTTCCGTGAATTCGACCAAAATCTAATCAATTCTAGGTCTCAATGTAATTATTACTCAATATGAAATTTGGTTGTGAGATTCTTTCAACTCGTGTGACCACAATATTTGTAAAATCATCAAAATCTGAACAAAGAATCGATTGCAATACTTTCCCACACTATGCATGGTAAAGTAAATATTATGACGTAACACATATTTTTTTTTTATAATGCATAATTCAACTTGGACCTATTCTTTTCACAGATTTTGAACAAAATATAAAGATTAACTTTGTTTTGTACTGTGGCAGCAATGACCATGGTTATTGCGCTTATCAGGTGTGACCATGGTACTCTTTTTGTAATTACTTATACCTTGAGTACCTAGGTACTTTACTGATGTATGAATGTTTTAATTATTTGTTATTTAATATTGAAAACAAGATCTAAGTTGTGATGCAATACATCAGGATTGCTGCATTCCTTTAATTTATTTGGGTCTGTAAAATATCTTAAATACATATTTTTTATTTAATAATTTTGTTTTATAAATAAAACTTTATAGTATTTTATTGTATTTATATTCAACATTTACTTGTGAAATTTGCACAGCCCAAAATTTCAATCAAGGGCAAACAAACCTGATTCAATTTCTTTCCAATTTCTTCGTTATTAAATAGTCAAATACTATTTCCACCTTTTCACTTTTGGCGAAATAAAAATTTCAAATTTTTCGTTCTATCAATCAAAATTGCATTATTTTTAATAATTCTCAAAAATGTACATTTTTAACTTTCTTGCACGTTGCGTTCTCGCACAATGATAATTCTGAAATAAAATTATCTATGCGAGCAATTTATCAATAAAATAAAATAATTTATTTATATAAAAAACGACAATATTTTCTAAGATCAGAATCAAAGAGAATCGCCGCACCATACAAAATATAATAACCCAAATATGTTCGAATAAACCTACTTAAATTCAAAATATATTTTGGTGATTCTGTGAATTAATTCGACGTTGACTTCAAAAGAACAAATTTTGATCAACGACCATGTATCTTTTATATGTATAAACCAAATCGGACCACGATTCTTTAAAACTTTTAACAATAACTCTCAACACACTTGTAAAGTTTAATGGCATTATAATGAAAATCAAAAGTTATAAAGGAAATAAATTAATTTTAACGAAGAAAAATACGCAGAGAAGATCACAACAAAATAATATCTCAAAAAGTTTTGTTTTTATCTACCACTTTATCTAATCTGTAAATTCGTACTTACCATAGCAATTTTATTGTGCCATTTATCTAATCCTTTCCATATATAATCTTCTAAATTCAAATTGGCTATTGGAATATCTTGAATTTTTGACTTAACTATTTTGGATGACACCGAGGAAAAATTTCTATTATTTAGCACATTTTTATTTTTCACAAGATTTAAAATATATTTGTTATTTTTAAAATAAATTAACTTATTCATTTTTTTAAATAAGTATCTCAGCAGAAAGTAAAAACAGTGAATTAAAGGTTCTTTCTCGTTTGCAATAATTACTAAAATGACTCATTAAGTAGTCGTAATAATTCGTAACCCGATCAAGTTTTATTTGAATAATAATTATTATTATTACGTGCTGAGCTGAATGTGATTACATAAATTATGAACTTCAAAAATTAAACTATTTTTTTATCAACTTTTATACTTTTTCACATAATTGAGATAACAGTGATACAACATAACATTGATTTTAAT
The DNA here is from genome assembly GCA_958510855.1 of Rhagonycha lutea. Classification (NCBI taxonomy): domain Eukaryota; kingdom Metazoa; phylum Arthropoda; class Insecta; order Coleoptera; family Cantharidae; genus Rhagonycha; species Rhagonycha lutea. The sequence continues at coordinate 9,610,326 of OY294040.1, read as the reverse complement.
GCATATCTTGTTAAATATGCGGACGAGAATTTAAATAAATTTTTTAATTATTATTTTACTTTACCGTACATAGTATAGGTCGTATACCATCAACCATCATAGTATGGAAAAGTATTGTAATCTAAAAAAAAAAACAATTTCAGATTTTGACGGATTTACAGTCCTTGAGGTCCAATGAGTTGAAAGAGACCAACAATAAGAATTTTAGATCCCAAATTTCATACTTACTACTTTTAAATTGAGACTTAGAGCTGATTAGATTTTAGTTCAAATCGGTCCACCGAAACTTGGGATTGGAAGTGACGCGCATGAATAGATTAATCAACGTAGTCAAAGTCGACCACCCTAAAATCATCGGTGTCCACAGATCACATAATAGAAAGTTCTACACCCAATGTATTTTTTTATACCTACAGTTTGAGAAACGCTGATATAGATGGCCTTCGTAAATGGATTTCCCATCGACTGGAACTACACTGTTTTAATGTTTAATTAATCTAATTTTAATTCTATATTTTTCTGACAAGTTATAGTTTATTATTATAGTAAGTAATATTATGACTTCATGTCAACTTATCATTTCACTTTAATTTTTTTTTTTTTGCAATATAATATTGGTTGGGTTCTACCTCAGTTCTACCCAACCAAACATATAGAATTTCTTTTAAACATGACTTGAGCCAAAAGCCAAAAACTGTGTAATTACCGTTTTTTGCGATGGAACGCAAAATTTTTAATTTTGCTCATTAACCCTAGAATTTTAACTTTTTTTTCATAAGTTGGTTATAAGATTCACCATAGTAGTAACTATAATTTGAGGATATTGTAGGGGTGCATCAAGTATATATTTTATATGAAATCCATCTAGTCCAATACGGAAACTGTCTGACACAGTATCTCATATGGTTTTAAACAATCTATATCTATTATTGGAAGTCAGAATATACCATTAAGAAACTTTCAAAGCGAAATCATTAATCACTGGGTATCAACTCATTAGAATGAAATGAAAATATAACATTGTCTATTATGGTTCTATAAGTTTATTCCAAATCACAGTTAGCAGATGAAATTACAATTTCATCAAAATTAGCAATGAATAAATCCAATCCAAGTACATAATCTTCTATTATTTTGTATTTCATTTGCTTTAGCTATCAGATTATCAAAATAGACTAGCTCTTGATTCATGTGGAGGCATAGATTATGGGTTTCTGAAAAAAAACCGATAGCTTGGGAAAACTCAAAAAACGCAAATGGACATCAAATGCTTTAATTGACACACACAGACTTGAAAAATGTTATCACAGTTTCAACAATTGCAATGTATATGGCTACGCTAACATGCACAGTGGTAATGAATGATTACAATCAAAAAGTGCACCCCATACTAAATACAAACAAGTACCCAATACAAGTACCCTAAACAAGTATCCAGCAACCTCTACGGTTACTTAAAATTGAACATAAAAGCCCATAAACACGTCGGTTCATCTCCAACCACTTTCCCAACGTGTGGCTTCAAAGATGAAATCTGTAACTTGTTATAATTTTCAAAGGAAAACACTTGATTGAATATTCGTGACACTAAACACTGCTTGCAGATCTGTAGTTAGAAACTGGTCCAGTGAGAGGTGGTGTTAGAGATGTTAACAAGATTAGACCATCCAAACAATGAAAGGAATTCCCCAGGCGGCATCCAAAACAAACAACAATAGGATGTTACCAACTCCAGGAAATCCAAAATGATTTCACAACTTGCGCACAAAGAAACTGCGTAATAGATTTGCGCATGAAAAGCCTCTCCTGTTCCAGATGTTAACAAACAGGAGCCAGAAACACTACATGACAACTATACTACTGCTTTATACGATATCCCACCAATAAATATTTGCGCTGGACCAAGAATCTTGTCCACGCACTACCAGGCACTAAACTAAATCGTCCTGAAAACAGCGTACATTTTCTATGGTCGAACTTGCAAGACTCCCCCGACTCAAGTATTCATACGCCAACGTTCCACCTATCAACCATCTGCTGCAAAATGCATTGAATTTAACGATAGCATTTACATAAAATGCAAGGACCGTACTTAGAAATATTGAAATTCAATAAGAAAGTAGTACTGCGTAACGAAGTGCAAAAATTCGTTACAACAGTAGAGACTCTAAGCTAAATAATGGTGTGGAATTTCAAATAGACTATATTATGGACTTTAGTTTACTCAAGCCAGGATTACATTATTGAAAACAAAATAAAAACTATAAAACAAGATAAATCAAGTGTCCTTACTCTCGAAACTGCAAAAACAGAGTAACGGTTTTGTAGCATTCGTCAACTCAGGGAGACCGTCGGCTTAACGTCCCTTCCGAAGCACGAAGACTTGGTCATAAGAAAGTTTGACTCTCCCCAGGTTTGAACCCGGTACCTCACATTCCCATTGAACTGGGTTAGCTGCAAGGGAATGACCGTCTCAACAGTTATATAGTGCATAGGTTTGTTATGTAAATTTACATTATAAAATTCTGTAAATTTGCATTAATTTTTAAGAGTGAAGTTAATAATAAATTGTTCTGATTGTTATTTATTTTTTACTTCTTTCTTCTGTTCTAGACATTTATCGCCAAGCAAATATTTCATCAGCCTTTAAGCTCGGTCGCTATATGGGTATACATGTATCTTAAAGCTAATAACCCTTCGACACACTGCCAAGTTAAATGATCATTAAATATTCTTTTAACCGCAGTTTCACGAATCGGATACACTTAGAAAGTGCTCAAATTGCTATTTATTCTATTATTTAAGGTATTAATAAATTAAATTATTCGTGGTTCTCCGATTTGAAAAAAGTTAATGATCATTATAATTTTCAGTGTGTCGAAGGTATAAGTAAACGCTAGAACTAGTACATACAAAAACAGGTTTTCATGCTTATTATAATTAATTAAAAATCATGAAAAAATTGAACAATGCATTCTAGTCTAGTTATTGAAATATCATTAAAATTAATAAATTACGATTAATTATTATGTAGGTATTTTACAAATGTACAGAGTTCCCTTTTCGAGAAATATAGCTAAACAATGAATTTAAATATAAACAAGGTGAATTAAATTAAATTATTACAAAAATCTTTACTCTACATCTCTTTTAACAGTCTTCGTAAAATCTTTCCAGATGGATTTTTGGGAATACTGTCAACTTCCACAATACCACCAACGAATTGTTTATAATTGGCTACCTTCTCGGCAACATACTTTTCAACATTAAAAATGTTAAGGTTTGCTTTTCCCCTAGACACCACAAACGCTTTAGGAACTTCTCCAAATGCTTTATGGGGTACTCCTATAACTGCTGCATCTTCAATATCCGGATAACTTCTTAATAATTCTTCCAATTCCGCCGGTGCAACTTGATAACCTTTAACCTAAGTATATTTAAAAGTATTTTCAATCAATTTAAATTAAATAAATGCTTACTTTAATTAATTCCTTCAAACGATCGGTTATAAAGAACTGTTCATCTTCATCATAATATCCAATATCTCCAGTTCTCAGCCATCCTTCAGAATCTAAGACATCTCCAGTAGATTTGATATTATTTCGATAACCTTTCATCACCTTCGGGAAGTAAAAATATTAACGTACTATATAACAAGACCGTGCAAGAAAAATGTGTTGTTACCTGAGGTCCACGAATACATAACTCGCCTGTTTTGTTTGGACCAAGAGCAGATTTGCTTTCATCGTCAACAGATGTAATTTTACATTCAGTACTGGGCAATGAAAAACCACATCCACCCAATTTGATTCCATTTGAAAAATGATGTGTTTGAATATGAGTCAATGGTGAGGTTTCAGTTAAACCATACCCTTGCAAAATACTAGTTTTATTTTTACTTTTTTCATTTAATCTTTCGATGTCTGATCCTCCTAGTGGAGCAGCTGCAGATATAATTGTTTTTATGCTTGAAAGATGTTCAAAACGTACGTGATTGTTGTTTAATAGTAACAGAACTAAAAATTGATGTTAGGTGAGAAGGAAAGCCATTATAAAACAACTTACCAATTGGTGGTGCTAAATAAGCAAATGTAGGATGGAAATCATCGAGTACTTTAATAAAGGAATTTGATCCAAATTTAGGTATGGTTACTAATTTACAGCCAGCTGATAGCATGTTCAACATTACGACTACCATTCCATAAATGTGGAACATTGGTAATACCAATGGAACTACTTCTTGGTGGGTTCCTGTAATTATCTGTCATTATCTATAATAAGCATGACTTCTTCTTCTTCTTCACGTAATTTAAGCCGTAAGGCTTCTTATTACCAACATCTGCCTCGTTTCCTTGGCAGTGTTAGTTCTGTGAGCATATACAAATTTTACATCCATTAGGTAGCTTGCTAGACTTGCTTTCAGATGTGCCATGTATCCTGGTTTTTATGTTAATGGTGGCAATTCACTAACCCAGGGGACCACCGGCTTAACGTGCCTTCCGAAGCACGGAGACCAGTCATAAGAAAGTTTGACTCTCCCCAGGTTTGAACCCGGTGCCCCGCATTTGCATCCAACTGCGTTAGCTTCAAGGCAATGACCGTCTCTTAATAAGCATGACATTTATAGAAAATCTTCTAATGTTTTTGCATTTTAAATCCAGCAAGATCTCTTTGAATAATATTTTTTTAGTTCTTACCTTCAGCTTCTTTAAACAGTCTATATTCTTTGGCAGCCATTTGATACAAATTGGACACAATGGATTTGTTGGTAAGTTCAACTCCTTTAGGCACACCTGTAGTTCCACTCGAGTATGGCAAAATAATTACGTCTTCGTGATGCCTCAAATTACTTGGCTTATATTCTAAATTTTTGCCTTTTTCAATCAATTCGTCATATCGAAGTGCTCCTAGTGGTGTTGTTTGGTCGTTCTAAAAATTATAGTAGTAGTAATTTAAAGTTCTACAAGCAATTTTATTATGTACCAACGTACTTTATGGTCGATTACGACAATTGGAATATCCAATTTGCATTTTTGCACAGCTTGATGTACTTTTGAATAAAGATCTGTTATGGTAAATATAATTTTTGTTTCTGAATCTATTAGTTGTTTGTAGGTTTCATCTGTAACAATTAACGATTATTGTAAGCTATTATTAAATACTATTTATAAGTAAGATAACAAATTAAACGGTTATATATTATGTACATATAATATACGTGTGTATAATTTTATAATTAATAAATAAAAGACTAGCAAAACACATTTAATCTGTACGAGTAAAAAAATTAGAATAATTAACACCTATTTAGCGAAAAGTATCTTACTTATATTTAATATTTCAGTCTATCCAATCTCAAGAGAAAAAACAACAAATTAACCTGTACATATTGGAAATAAATCTGGGTTATCAAATTCGGAATTATTCAAAATTGAACTTGAGGGGATTTAACATGTTTCTGCAAAACATAAAAATTTCCATAAATATTAAATGAAATACAAACAAATTAAGGGTGTATTGGATAAAATGCAAATAAAGACAAATTTGCATTTTGTTCAATATACCCTTAATTTGTTTGTATTCGTATTAAGATGGACGCAATTGAGGAATTTTCGATTCATTTTAATTATAAAATAAATTTAACATGAAAAGTAAAAACTCAATTGAAAATGCAAAAATTGCTCAAGTACAATAATATTAATTGAAGTTGAGGAACAGGAAATTTTAATCTACAAAGTAGATATGGTTCTCAGCAATGAGGAAGTAGATCCTTACAATCAGCGTCAAATGAAAAAAATAGCAAGAAAGTTAAAACTTAAAAAAATCCTTTTTTTTTTAATCCATATTCCCGCTCATTTGAAATGCTTGTGCTCGCTCACTTGAAAACATATTCCTAAAGCTCGCACAACTCCAAAACCGGGATCTTTAAGTCAAACGGATCTGTGTGGTTGTTTTAGTTAAAATTCCGCAATAACTAACGAAATGCAATTTGTAATAAAATTTTTAATTTGATGTAAAACAGAAAGAAATCTATTGATTTAAAATTTATATAATATACTACACATTTAATTTTAACTTTGCAACGGAAAGTTTGTGAATAAATTGTATTTTCATTAAATTTTACATTGCGATTTTATTTTTTTGTGTTAAAAGTGTTTTAGTGCATCTAAAATAGCGATATGTTTACTATTATTAAACATTATAATCGATTTATTAATCCATAAAATTAGTCGTTACACTTTTAGAGCAGAAAACTACGCCTATACGGATTTTATCCACTATAATTATTATGTTTCCACCATTGACGCGCATGAATGAATTAACGACATTCCCGCTATCGATCTGTCACTCACTGACTATAAATTTAAAAACAGAAATTTCAAAGATCAAGATACAATTCTCAGGTGTTAGGTATAAAGGGCTTAAGTCATAAAACGTAGTTTTGAGAAAATGAAGAAAGAAATTTGTAATGCAAATTGTAAATCGGGTAATTAATAAGTCATAAGTCAACTTACGCCTTTTATACCGAATGGAATATGTAGCGGAATACGGAATATATAGTGGTCTCAGAAGCATAAGTCAACTTACGCCCTTTATACGGAACGGCATACAATTATTTTTTATTTAATATTTTTATTTTCAGACCATTACTGCGCTAATAAAATAAAATTTACTAAAAAATTTATACCAGTCGAAAGAGCATTCAAAATAGATTTCATTCCAGCAATAAAAAAAAATTTCCATTTTCTGACTTAAGCCCTTTATACCTAACACCTGAGAATTAATTTTGAATATCTAGTTTTATTCAGATATTATAAGAATGGATAACTTTGAACTTTGAATAATCGGAAAACTTCCATAAGTACGTACTTATGTATAATTTATTGATTTGATTTTTATAGATAGAAGACCAGAAGCTAATCAGTAAAGGTAATTTTTTTCAGAAAATGATTTGGGTGTTGCATATTGCAACTGCAACATAAAAATCCTTTTATCTTATTTTTAATGTTTTTTGACTTAAACTGATTGGCTTCTGACCGTCCTAATATAATTGAGTAGATAACATCTAAATATTTATTACCTGCTGTGTATATTGGGTTAAGAGTTGTAACTTTCAAACCAGCTTCAATTGCGCCCAACATTATAATGGGATATTCAGGAACATTAGGTAAAATGATAGCTAACGTATCACCTTGATTTAGATTTTGAAAATTACCTAAAACGTTTCTTAAAGCTTTACTATTTTTGTAAACATCTGAATATAAATAGCTACGACCCGTTTCGGAGCACACCTATAAAATGAAAAATTAATAATTTTGAACTTTGTATGAATGAGATTATTCGGAAAGCAATTACATTTTTAATATCAACATTAAAAGCCAGACATATTAAAAGTGATCTAGTAACCGTTAGGTTTTAGGATTTTATTGTTCATGAAGATTAATGGAGATGTAAAATAATCTTTATTATTCCATTATTCTATAGTCAACACTAACATAAGTTTTACAAATACAAAAAAGTGGAACTTAATTTTTAGCCCTATTTTTATTCTGTGTGTAGCTTGTAATACCACTTTAATGAATATTAACCTTTAGAATTTTGTTATCATAATTAAGTATTATTATATCACGCCATTGAAATAGTTGCATATTATACTCTTACTATTTTAATGGTTTAATTTAAAATAAACAGTAACTTGAGAAAATCTAAAATTGAGATTCAATATGTTTTTGAAAAATTTAGGCTGAGTCATAAAGAAAGCAGGTTACTGATTTCTGATTGCAAGCGCTGAAAATCTCTAATCAGAAAATCTGAAAATCGGGTAGATATTTAAATGCAAAAATTGTTACCGGTCGGTTAGAGAATAACCCTAATTTTTGTGTTTGTGACTTTAACTCGCATGTATTATGTAATTAATTAAATTTAATAAAATTAATCTTGAAATATAATATATGCAAATCGGAAATAATTAATTTATTCATCAGAATATCGCAGAAAATAATAAAAACCATGATTCGGGGATTCCCAATTTTGTAATTTGGAAGAAAACTAAAGTTACTCGGTAAAGCACTGGACAATGTTCATGATGAAAACAATTTTAAATTATAAACATCTGTTGATCACCCTGTAGAATAATAATGGTGCTAATTACTATTTAATGTAGTTCCAATTTTTTTAATTTCATTTTTTAAACAATAACAATAATGCAGCTATTATAATTATTTTAATAATTTTTTGAAAAATTTCAAGGTGGTTTCCTACGCAATGCTTGCTTTCGTGTGCTAAATATACATAACATTCTATTTGTATTTGAAAATGTATTGATATTACGTTAGTGCGTATATTATCATAATTTTTGAAAAAAATATTACTTAATAAAAGTCTATAAAGTAAAATACCTAAAATATGCTTTTCAAAATTCTATATTATTTATTGTTTAAATTAACCTTTATGAGTCATTTCACGTAATAATAGTAATTGAACTTGAAAAAAATGTAAATAAACAATGATATTAATACTAATTACAGCAATAAAAAATTTTATCAAGATAATTTTTTAAGTAAGGTACTTACTAAAGCTGTTTTGTTATGCCATTTATCTAATCCTTTCCATACATATTCTTCTAGCCACATATTGGGTATTTGAAAATTTGAAATTTTTGAATTTACAATGTTAGATGTAGCTGTAGTCAAATTTCTAATGTTGTTGAGATCTTTCTTCAAATTTAAATTTAATAAACGCACTGCGTTCTTAAAATATTTTGAATTGTTCATTTTATTATGAAGAGAACTCTGGAAGCACAATATTTTAGTCGCCCAATCTGATTATAACTAACTCAGGTATAATCACTGTTATAACAGTAGGTTTATATTATTTGAACTTGGATCGACTTCAATTAAACCTTCGTATTAATTCGGTAAGCAATCGTTTATCCTATGTCGTTTACCATACTTAATTTACTAGTAATAGGATAGACACTTAAATATTAAATACCCATTATAATAATTATGATAAGCACAATGTCATGAAATGTATCAGTGTTCAAAAGATTCAAAAGTTAATATGAGTACTATAGAATTAGGTTAAAGTATATCATTTTTATCAGCATTATTATAATCTACATTATACAGTGTGGAATAAGCGAATAAGTGGTTACCTCATCCAGGATAAGCTCGATAACTTCAAACTTACAAGGGGATATCACAGTGAGTACATCGCCAATCAAGATCCCAAAATTTTTGGTGATTCCAAGAGCTAAAAAAATTATCACTTTCTCGGCGTTTAGTCGATTGCCCCTTAGTTTTTGAGTTGTGAAGTTTTGAAAATACCATGGTGGTCTAACTGCTATTACTGGCTATTACTATTAGCTATAATTACAAGAAACCGTTGTGGTCTAGCGGTTAAGTATTTGGAATAATAATTCGTAAATCGTTAACTTTTTAATTCCAATAATAAATTACTTACATAATTTTCGGTACTGGGATTGAACTCAGGACCTACGCATTACAACTCCCAAATATGTTAATAAAACCTGTCTTATTTTCAAAAATACATAACTCAAAAACAAAGGGGCAATAGACTAAACGCCTAGAAAGTGATAATTTTTTAGCTCTTGGAATCACCAAAAAATTTGGGATCTTGATTGGCCATGTACTCACTTTGATGTCCCATTGTTAATTCGTATACTCTTCAAACCTTCAAACTAATTTTTTTAATTTATTTGCTTTTACCGTCATCACTATTGAAGCAGTGGGTCATCCGTAAAATTTAATCAATTTAAAGTCTGAGGATACTTTTAAAAGTAAACAGTCAAAAAGCCGGGGAGTGTGGGAGTATGGAATACCCCCCAACCGTAAGTAAAAATTTATACTTTTTACATATCATCATTCATCATAACCAAAAATAGAAACAAACAAGTCCGTCTTAGGGATTCGAAGTTCATTGTATTCAAGAATACCTTAACAGGATACTTGTTTCAATCTTATCCACGTTTCTACACGTGAAATTGATTCGCCAGACCCGTACTGTATTTTATGAAAATACAATTTTACTCACCAATTTTTCAAAAAACTCGATCCCTATTTGGTGTTGATCCTGGTCTTGCTCAAGACAATCAAGATTGAAGAGCTTTCTTTTTTCGATTTTTTTAAACTATTACACTAGGTTCCCGCCTTAAACCCGACCTGCTGGCAAGCACTACACTACCACCACGAGATTAGAGCACCAGTTGAACAAACATCGGAGGTCGAGCAATCATCGCGTGAATACCAAAGCTAGTCCAATAGTTCAAGTAAACATCAGTAGTCAATTCGAAACATATCAGGTTACGTTATACCGTTGTTTCGTTTGTTAATCATCATTTGTTATACACGTGGCTTTAATTTATAATAAAACATTTATTACAAATATAATATTTATTGCAATTTGTGTGGAGCAGATATCTCACAGGTAGGTATACTATTTTGCAAGGTAATTCACAACTGCTCTATTAGGAATTTATATAAGTATTTTAAAAGAAATATAGATTTACGATAAACTACATAGAATCAACCAGAACTTATCAAACTCTCACCAACATCTTGGATTGTCTTTATTATGTAGAGTGAATTTTTTCCTTGGTGTCTAGGGGAAGCCAAAATCTTGCGCAATAGATGTGGAGGGATAACGCGTGACACCCAATTCCACCAATTGACACTAAACCCGAACGAACGAATATTCGGCATTAGCTCATCCTAGTCACTATGGAAAAAAACAAACTCGACAGCAATCAATGTACATTCCACTTACTTTTTTATATACAGTTAACATGCGTGTGACACATTGGAAATGGTACTTAACCTCACAGGTATTTTTCTCTTGAAAGGTTGGTATTTCCTAAAGTTGTTTCATATTAGATATTGTAAAATTTCATTTTATAGGTTAACGAAATAGGCCTGAAAAGTCAAGATAGAATAATTTTCATTATTTTCTCCTAATGAAGCCCAGATGTGGTTTGCCCTAGAAAATATCCGGTGCGGATCAGGTAAACTACATGAATGTAACGCGAAACTCGGTCAGGTCTAAATCCGGTTGACTTACAAGGGGACATTACAGTGAGTATCGAGATCCCAATTTTTTTGGTGATTCTTTAGCTAACAAAATTATCGCTTTTTCGGCTTTTAGTCGATTGACTCATAGTTTTTGAGTTATGAATTTTTGAAAATACCATGGTGGATTAACTGCTATTACTATTAGCTATTATTACAAGAAACCGTGGTTGGTCTAGCGGTTAAGAATTTGGAATGGTAATTCGTAGGTCGTTAATTTTTTCATTTTTATTTTTAATTTAGTATAACTTTTTCTCGTCATCACAATTTGAAATAATGTAGTTTTCACTACGTGAATCAACACTTTTGTTAATTTATAATGTAGTAGTCGTAGTTACGACATACTAATTTTTCATTGTATGTTCTTATAAAGAATTAATTGGTATATTTTAAATAACTTACTAGTTAATTAAATTAAATTAATTAACAAATAACCAATTTAAATGTTTCTATATTATTGTTACAGTATTTTATTTCTTAATAAAAAGAAATCACATCCAATGCAAATGTATAAAGTAAAATTAACGGGTTAATTGGATCGCAATAAAACTAAATCATAAATTCTTAATCATAAATTTGTGACGTAGCCATCAAGTTATTTGAAGTTAAGTATACCTCCCATTAATTCATTTATTACCAATCTAAAATAAGTTTTCAAAATAAACACGATATGGAAAACCGCTGACGTCATCTGTGCGCACTATATGCACAAGTGTATAACTTACTTTCTGGATTACCCTGTTTGTATAATTTAATTATCTAGTAGAGAAGACTACAATATTACAGTATTTCACTATTCAGAGGAATTACCACTTTTGCACAGAGCAACACTCTTAAATATAACATGATAAGCACAATAAATGAATAAAATTTATTCTGAAAACCATTGGAAAAAATTGGAAAATAGCCTTTGCTTCTACAGTTATGGTGGTAAGTAGTTGAAAATATATCATTTAAGGTGGCAGATCAATAGGCGCTGAGCTCGTGTCAAGTTCAACTCAAAAACGAATAATCGTAGAAAGTTGCAATTTTCAGAATATACGTAGAATATGATTTTACTTAACGTAAGCTATTTTTTATTTCAAAAAAATTAATATAAAAAAAATTTTCTTTCGGTTTTCCATAAAATACACTTTTGATCTAAATATAAAATAGCTTACGTTAAGTAAACTCATCTGTTACGTATATTTTGAAAATTTCAACTTTCTAGGATTATTCGTTTTTGAGTTGAACTTGACACTAGAATTGAAGCAATTTACTTGAAATTTCAAATTGGTGCCATGGCATTAACCAATCAGAAGTAAACGTGCAGTTCAAGCATTTTCGAAAAGAGGTCGGCACTAAAATTTTAAGCAAAGACACAAACCATATTATTTTCTATTGTATTGGCAGGTATTGGTAAAATCTTAGGGTAGCTACCGTAAATTATTATAAGCTGTCCCCTACCTGATTGCAATGCTTTTTTGTATTTATTGTATTTATACATTGTAAATTACATCGGTCCAAACTTGCAAAAAATATTTATTATATTTGCACATAAATTCTAAATTTGATTTTGTAGCGAAGTGAAAATGGTCAACAAAAATTTTTCTTTTGTACTTGTTTTAATAATAGCGGAGTTCAAATAATCATGAATATCAATAATTGATACCTTTTTCATTCTTTTCCGTTCTGATGGGAAGCAGGAATTAAAGAAAAATTAATTTCCTATGTTCACATCGGCGGCCGGTCACTCGGTATAAAAAATAATTTCAATGCACTACGACCCAGGGGCGGATCCAGCAACTTTTTCAAGGGGGGCGATTCTATAGATTGAAAAGAAAAATACAAAAACAACAACAAAAACTATATTTTTTCCAGTAATTTTAGTTTTTATGTTTTATAATATACAAAGCGCCGAAATGAGATTCCTGCGATCAATAGCAGGCTATCAAAGAACTGATAGAAAAAGAAATACCGAGATAAGAAGAGAGCTAAACATAATATAATAGTCTAAACGAAAAAATAAAAGAATACAGAACAGCATGGAGGCAACACCTGGATAGGATGGATAACACCCGAATAACGCGTGACGTAACGGACCGCTGGTCTTAGACGTGTAGATGATGATTAATATACTGTTTAATTTTTCCAGGGGGGGGACGATCGCAGAAGAGCAGATGAATGCTTCAAATTGACACCCCTTCGTTGCAAATACGGACACGACTGGACTAATTTATAGTTTTGTACCCCTTAATACCTTATACAATAATTAGTTCAATTTGTGGTGCAAACGATATTTTCAGTATCAGGTGCCCAAATATGGCGTAGCTAAAATTCGGTGCAGTAGATAACACGTGACACCCAATTTCACCAATTGACAAAAGCATAAAGTCGAACGGACTCATTTTAGTTCCTGCATATTAGCTCCGCCATTTTCTTTCTAATTTATTAATTTTACTATAAATTGGAAATAATTTACAAATTCATTTAAAACCCGGTTCACACTATTATATGATTTCTCATGTGACTTGTCACATGACTTCTCATATGAGAAATTTTTTGGTGCAGCCCATAAAATTTCAATAGCTAAAGCAAAATTTCCCCAACAATATAAGGTCTGTAGCTACTTATTGATTTAATAATGATGAATTCTAGATTTGTCGTGGTTGCGTTGTCAAACTTGACTCGATATAGTGCGAATCGAGTTTAAGGGGTTGTCCATAAAATACATATGCAAAAAAGGGGGGGGGTAATTGCCTAGCGCAGCGTGATATTATGCGACTAAAACTAGGAAGGGGGTCCGAAAAAAATTTATTATATCAATTTTATTTCTATATAGCTTTTTAAAAACCAGAAGTATAATATAATAACTAAACTATAGAATATTGATATTATGACGGCGACTATAAATTCCCCAAATTAGGGGGGGGGAGAAAACATTTCGGACGTCTTTTATGAACGACACCTTAGGTTATTTGTCAAACTTTATTTTCTTTTTGAATAATTTTGTGGTCAATATGTAATCCAGTTGTAAGTTTGACAAAATATCTAAGGTGTTGTCCATAAAAGATGTCCTAAATTTTATCTCTTCCCCCCCCCCCTAATTAGGGGAGTTTACATAGTCCTATAATAACAATGATTTATGTTTGTATTCTTTTGTCAAACCAAAATGCTGTATTTTTCGAAGCCAATTTTTATGTACAAAGCAGCATCTGTGATTGGTTAGAAAAAAGTAGATTTAAAATTACTGTTTAATTAGGTAAGAAAATTCAAAAATTCAATTAAATAAATCAAAATACGAATTGTATTGTTAACGCCAATTACTTAAATGTACCTTTGCTATTAGACGAAATTTTATTCAAAATTTTAGTCACTTGAACAAATGCTTTGATTTGGATCCCAGCTCTGATCCGGCCCTGTCTAAAAATCTACAAATTTAATATTTTCGAGAACCTTTAATTTTTAGTAAATCCAGCAAAACATAATTTTATTTCAATTTTACGGAAAATTTTTAACCACAGGTACTTCATAACGATGACCCATAATTCATAAGCCAGGTAGGTAATAATAGGGTCTATGAGGTATAACAACAACTGTAGGTACTTTCATTTAAAATTATTTTTCAAATGTTATAATACAATATTATACCTGTTTAAAAAGTTTGTATCTTGGATAAAATAAAATATAATAAAGCAACTAGTGACCTCTGTTGAATTTTATGATCTAGTCCTATTGATCTAGAACCTTAAAACCTAAAAAGAGGCATTTAGAAAACTGTACCAATTTGAGATTACAACTTCCTCAAATCACGCCTTAGAATTTTTCCTGCAGGACTTTTTGGAATTTTTTCTAGAATTATGATACCACCAAGCAGTTTCTTATATTTAGCAACTCTTAAAGACACATATTGATCAATTTTCTCCGAATCTATTTTGGCGTTATTTTTCAATACTACAAATGCTTTAGGCACTTCTCCAAAATCGCCGTGAGGAATACCCACAACTGCCGCATCAGCAATATCGGGATGATTTCTCAAAACTTCCTCCAATTCGGCTGGAGCTACTTGAAAACCTTTTACCTAAAATTATATATTTAGAAATTTAATAAATTACTTATATAAAAATAAAAGTTTACTTTTATTAATTCTTTTAAACGACTTGTAATGTAAAAATGTTCGTTTTCATCGTAGTATGCTATATCTCCAGTTTTAAACCATCCATTAGAATCTAAAACTTCCTTGGTAGCTGCCAAATTGTTATGATAACCATTCATCACTTGCGGTCCTCTTACGTAAAGTTCTCCTGTTAAATTGCGACCAAGATTTTTGTCTCGGTTATCTAACGAAACAATTTTGCATTCTGTATTCGGCAATACAAATCCAATACCCCCCAATTTTATCCCATTATCAAGTAAATGGGTTTGCTGATGTGTCGTAGGTGAAGTTTCTGTTAAACCATAACCCTGAATTAAATTAACTTTTCCGTTAGATTTAATATGAAATCGTTCAATATCTGAAGCACTCAACGAAGCAGCACCAGATAATACATTACGCATTTGGATAATATGACGAGGAGCAATGTCTGGATTGTTGATCATCATTAAAACTATGGGTGGGACTAAGTACGCAAGCGATGGTTTATGTTGATCCAAAAGATTAAGGAAACCAGTCGAACTAAATTTTGGCAGAGTTACAACTTTGCAACCGTTGGAAATCATGTGTAGTAAAACCACTACCAAACCAAAAATGTGATACATTGGTAAAATACCAGGAACAATATCTTGGTGTGATTCTAAAAAGAGTTATTATTTAGTTTTGAAGAGTGGGAAAACGCAAATAGGTTACTAACTGTTTGTTTCTTCGTGCAATCGAAATTCTTTTACATTTAGTAAATGCAAAATAGATACAATATTTTTCATTGTAAGTTGTACACCTTTAGGAAGGCCGGTAGTTCCACTGGAGTATGGAAGAATAATTACTTCATTTGGAGTGAAGGTTGGCCTGAATTCTAGCTTGTTCGTTGGCTTTGCAATGTCTTCAAAATTAAGTACATTGTGTGGAATTGTTTCGGATTTCTAAAATTATTAGTATGATATTATTATTATACAGTAAATTTGAACATTTGCTACGAGGGTGCTTACATTTTCTTTAATAAAGACTACTGGAATATTAGTTTTTGTGAAAGTTTTAGATATTGCTGTTTTTACATCTGGCCATAATTTGTTTGTGGTAATTATAAGCTTAGCTTCGGAATTTAGAAGTTGTTTTGCTATCTCACCTTATATTTGAAGAAAAATAAATTAACTGGCTTTAGCAACAAACTGATTTGAAATAATTTATAAAGGCGTCCTCTGGTATTTTTGAAATGTAACATATAAATAGATTTCTGCCTACCTGAAGTATAGAGTGGATTTATAGTGGTAATTTTTAACCCTGTTTCTATAGCTCCCAAAATAATTATTGGATATTCTGGAACGTTGGGTAATATTATTGCTACAGTATTTCCTCGATGTAGCCCATCAAAATTATTCAAAAAGTTTGCTAATCCCTTACTTCTCTTGTATATGTCGGAAAATAGATACGAGCGCCCAGTTTCCGCACATTGCTAAACAAATTTAATTGGATATTTTATGTGAACAAATACCTTTAAATGGACTACTCACTGTAGCAACTTTATCATGCCATTTATCCAAATTTTTCCACACGTATTCACTTAAACTAATACTAGGAATTGAAATATTGGAAACTTTGGAAGTTATTACATTCGATTCAACCAATAACTTTGAATAATTTCGCAATAAATATTTCTTTATTAGGTGATCATTTTTTAGAAAACTTTTTATTGAATGTTGTCTAATTAGAGAATTCATTGTACAACGTAATAATAAGACATTAAAGTTAAGATAAAAATGATCAAAGTTCTTATTTGTAAAAGTTATCATCTAAGTTACGCAATGAATCAAAACAGCATAATTGTTTATTATTAACTCTTTTTATAGTTTACCGTCTTTTGAAAAAGCGTTCCAAATTATTGTTATCTGCTACAGGTTTCTACATGGAAAAATTTTGCCTGACGTATGAAGATGCCGCTAACGATGAATTCGCAAAGCAAATTTAAACTCAAGATGAAATAATCATTTTCATCGTGTCGCAAATCGCAACTGCCGCTCCAGCTGACAGATTTTACACAAGATATCTAAGATATCTTTAGATTGACAAGCTTAAGATGCGTCTAAAAACTTTTTAGGTTCAGAAACGATGGTTTAATTGAATTGGATTTGTATTTGTGCAGTGACAAAAAATTTTAATTTTCTCAAAACGAACAAACATGTGCGGCTGGTTTTTACATTTTCTTTAAAACTATGTTATTTTGAAACACCCTGTATCGGCTGTGATTTAATATATGGACCTACATAGGTGACTTATTAATTGTATTACGTCAACAAAATAAATACTGAAGGAAGTTTGTAGCTTAATTATAATAAATAAATAATTTAGACTAAGCTGATGTGAATTCAGGTGTAGTTGTCGCACTTCAAAATCCAATGACATCTTAGTATGAAGCGTCGCCGTTGCGCTTAGTAGTCGGCGCTGGTATAGTTTTCGATTTTTCGTTTATATTGGGGTTTTTCTCTACAGTCGACAATATTATTCGTACCGGTAAAGTGTATATACTTGTAACTGTTGTTTTTTTTACCGAAATGTATTACAAAAATTTTTATCAACAACGAAAAATATTAGAAGTGTAAAAAAGTAAATTTGTTATGAAGAAATAAAAATAATAAGAAATTGGCAATACTATTTGGTTACCTTTAGATGTGTTCCAGCTTTGTTCATTATATTTAATAAAATGAAAAAATTGAATGATATTAAAACACACATACAATTTAAATATAAGTGTCTGCGCTGTTTAGAATTTTTAATTTTAAAGAAATAAATAGCAACATGCAAAATAAATTACGACACATCGATTCGGGATAAATCGAAACTGTAACTAATAATAATGAATAATGTTGAACATTTTGTATAGACTTAAAATAAAAATGATAATATGGTTAAGATGACGACGGCACATATTCGGATTTAAATTTGTATTAAAATGGCTGGTGGACGAAGGGGTCTTGTTGCTCCTCAAAACACCTTTCTTGAAAATATTATACGAAGATCTACTTCTCAACGTAAGTATTTAAAAAAATTGATTTGAAAGCTTTTTAGGAACACTCAATTTTTGATACAAAATCGATCTTATTCAAAGCAACCCTGACACCTTATAAATGGTTTTCATGACCTAGGTTGGATAACCAACTTATGTACAGCATGCAAATAATGCTTGGTGGAGTTTTTGTCAAGGTTATTGGTGAATTTTAATGGAACATCTTACTTGAACATCGCAATCGAATAATTTGCATTTTAGTCAATTAAAACCGCAAGCATTAACCTACTTGTTATAACGGCATGAGAACTCATTAAGCTGTATCGTATAATGTGCAGTAAAACATACAGTAAACCGTATATCGAACATAAAATTTTATTTTAAACTTTGAAAACTTCGTAACCGACAAATATAAGAATTTTTAAAAACCGCCATATAACAAAAGTCGATAAAACCAACCACAGCAATTAAAGCGTTAAGTAAACAAATGAATAATTAGCTTTGTGTACCAAATCCTACTAACAAAGATGAATAATTGGATTTTATAAGAAACATAAAACAATCTGGCTGAGATAAAAAATTTAATTTTTGCATAATACCACTTCTGTGCACTAACTGCATAATTGAAGAGGTTGCTATTACATAATATTTCAAATTAAGTGGAACACACTTGTATGAGGCACATATTTACATAAAGCTTTATTTGCAACCATTTATTAATATTCTCGTCTTCCTTTTACAGCCCTGTCTGTATAATAAAAAAGGAACGAAAATGAGTGGTCGCCAATTGTGGGGTTAGCGAAAAAACGCAAACATTGTTGGGTAAATGTTTAAAATCGAAAGAAATTATCCTTGCGTCATTGTAGAATTTTAGTTTAATATAACAAAAAAGTGAGCTTAACATTTTTCAGAACTAAAATACACAAGGTTTACAAAATAAAATATATTTAGATGCGTCTTCTTGACAGTTTTGGTTTAATTAATCGTCCGATGATGTCACATGTGGCAAAAACGTTAGTGAGTATACTTGCAGTTTATTTAATCTTTTAGTTTTGTGTACTTTACTTCTCAAAAGTGTTGTTGTAATGTTAATACAAATATAATTATTAATAATTAATACATGTAAAATTGTTTATTAATTTGATTAATTTTTATTACAAATTCTAATTTTTATATCCAACTTAGGTTGGTATTACGTAATCAACACTTCGTTTAATATTAGTCAGGGCCACACTTCATTAATGTCATATACAGGTCTGGACTTGGGTTGCGTGGTTTAGTAATTGTCGCCTGTTATAACACGGCCATCCTGTAATTGTCACGTCCCCGTGACATAACCTAATCTAAAAACAACATGGATTAATTAAATCTAATAAAGTAATTCTTATAATAATTCGGAGTAGCAACCTGTTCTCTTAAATATGGTCTGGATAATCCTTGCTTTCTATAATAAAGCAATAGGATTATTTAGCCTAAAAAAGTTTCGATTGCGTATGTCATCACAGATCGAACACAGGTTTTGTAAATTTCCACTTTGCCTTCAGTGTTGAGAAATTCATTAATCCATATTACATTTCTCAAGCATCCTGCTACTGCCGCCGCTTTGGTAATTTGACTAAATACTTGTCTTGCCAAATCTCCATAGAGAACTCTCTAGCTATAACCAGACATTTGTTTTTTTCCTCCGATATTTTCATTTTGTAGTTTTCGGCCGCTTTGTTGAAACTATAATATATACCACTCTTTGCAAATCGTCTTCTGTTACAGCCACAATAACCGCATCATCCGCATAGCATACTATTTTAATTGCCTCCGTACTAAGTCTGTAGCCTACATCAGTTCGCCTTGTGTCATTAATTATTTTGTCCATACTTAAAAATACTGTAGTACTCAAGCTGTCCGTGCCTTATTCCTGTGCTGATTGATACGAATTTTGTTTTCCTGCCATTCACTCGTACTGCTGTTATGTTTTCAGTATTTAAAGCTTTTATTACTTTTATTGTATTTTTTTAGAATGCTTTTTCTCTTTATTTATATTAGTCTCAAGACGTCATTCAGCCTTACACGATCAAAAGCCTTGGTCAAATATATAAAACAGTTCAACAGTTCAACAAATAATTGTTCATCCATTGAAATCCCTTCTCACATTAGTTTTACTTTTATTGCTTCTTCTCAATACGTAACATTTGTTAGCCAGTATATCAAGGATTTCATATGGTTCCAAGGATTTCTTACCCAATTTACCAGATCCTGCCTTGTGTATATTTTTCCAATTTTAAAGATATCGCTTTTAATCTATTTTTATCAACGTTTTGCTGCTGTTGCTTCCCAAATCTTCGTTTGCTTGTGTTCTCATATTATTTAGATCTTCCAGTTCTTTAATCTGCATTCCTTTCAGTTATTCTTTTCCTGATGTTAATCGCTGTAAGAAAGTTAAATAACGGTAAATTGTATAAAATACTGCTTAAGACCAAATTTGTAGAGAATTTTGTGAGTTACAAGTTTTCTAATACTCCAAATGCTATTTAAAGCTAAGGAAACAAAATATCTACAAAAACCTCTGATTTGTGTGACTTGAATATCTTAAGACGCGGACACGAGATTCAGTAAGACTTTTGAACCAACTTATAAAATACCAAGACAAATATTTATACAAGTTTATAGCTTATTATCATTCATTCCTAGGTTTACCTACTTTTCCTGGTTGTTTGACTGGGCTATGATAGAATCTGTGATTCAGTCCATATTATTCTCTTGAGTTGATCTATAATCTAGTACATTGAATTATTTATCAACTACTCAATACATCGACATTAAAGATGGTGCTGTATAATCCTGACGCTTGGATAGCTTTCTTTCCGATTCACTAGGATTATAGTCATCTTTTTGAAATGGTTAGCTTCCTCGTGTTCAATAATTTTACAGAACCTACACACGCCGCCGGTTACATTTATATGGGAAACCCCTTGGTTGATATTATCACTAGTCTTTTTATTCCCTGTTGTTGGCAACTCTGTGTGAGAGTTTGCCCGTTCTTTTTGAAGCAAAAAGCAATTTGATTCGTTATGGCCTAATCCTTGACAAAAATCACATTTTCCATTAGACATACCCCATACATATTTGATCGTCACAATTTATGTTGTGAGCCCTTTTGTAACCCTTTTTATCACACCCGAAAAATCCTTTCAAGTTTTGTGATTCTTCACAATTTTTCTTCAAATGCTCATCTTTTCCACAATTAAAACGACTTAGCCACGGTTTACTGCTTCTTGATTGCCTTGTGTCTAGCCTAGGCTGTTTTATTAGTTTACGCCGGTCGTCGTCTCTGGCTTCATTGTCACATTCGCGAAGTATCGACATTAGTTCTCTATAATTACCCGGATTTACCATGACTCGTGGTCAAACGATATCTGACTATATTCCACTTATCACGGACGATAACAGATTTTCCCAGGCCAAGAACCTATGGTTCGTAACTGTATAAACTTTGATTACTCGAATTTATCATAAGTTAGTATCATTTCCACTTTGCCCGTAGTTACTGATACTCCGTCATTCGCAAATTGTTGAAGATTCAATATGTCAGGATCGTTTTGTTCAGTAAGTGGGGGTTATAATGTGGAAATAAAAAACAGGCCATAAAAATGCATGTAGAAATCTTATTTTTGGAAAAAGTAAAATAAACGTGGTGAAAGAGAAGTTTTTTTGTGTTCTTTAATTTAGCTTCTAATTAGAAAAGCAAGAAAATTGGAAAATTTTGGAAAACAATTTCAATTGTATATAAAAGGCATTTAAACATCAGGATCTAAAGGATTGGAGTATTTTTGGAAAATTGGTAAGTAAAATTGTAATTTCATTTAACCAATACGGGTCTGACGATACCAATGTCACGTATAAAAACGTGGCTAAGGTTGAAACAATTGTAATCCGTTAAGGAGTTTCTTTGATTTTATAATTTTTTTTTGCTAGTTTTTTGAATATACGTCGTATCCTAATGACGGCCCTGGTTTTTTGGTGCTTTTGTGTTAATGGATTGTAAGAAGTAAATTTAAAATCTACTTGTTGGATTATTCTAGATCTTTTCTCAACTATAATTTGTTTTATATTAATTTAAAATCAACTATATACGTTTTTTAAAATTCTGTTTTTTTTTAAATTCAAATTTTGGAAACATTTCATTTTCAATTGTAAATTACAAGTTTTTGAAAGTGTGCAAGGCCGCGAGATAACGAGCTGTGTGGCCGTGTGATAATTTCCAATTGAGCCTGAGCTGGGTTTTGATAATTTTTGGAAAAGTTTATTAAATATTTCTTGGAAACTTTACGGTTGGATTATTCTACAATATAGTAGGATCGTTGATTATACCTATTTTGTAAAGTTTTTCAGAAAAGTGTCTCTTAAGTATTGCGGGAAAACTGTATTAGGATACAATATAGAAATTTTATAGCCAAAATTAAATTTTCTTTTTAAAGAAATTGATATTAGTAATTTGTTTCAAATCAACAGGCAGGACTTAAATGTACCTTGACGTGATTATCGTGTAAGCTATACCGAATGCAACACTTAAAACTCATTATACTTTCAAAGTTTGCGTAATTCGATACTATTTTAAGTACTTTAACTTAACATTTAACATTTTAACATTTGCGTTAATATCTTTATACATCGTAACCTAAACATATTAGAGTCGCGATAACGTAAAATAAATAACGTGACTTTACACAACTAAATACATGGATAATTTATTGTATATCATATTATATACACAGTATACATCGTTTCATCATTATTATACGATACTTTTTTATTATTTTTATTTTAAACACGTAGCATGAAGAAATTCGTCCCTAAAGAGTTCAAGTTATCGCAACTCTACTGTAGTTATTAATTAATTAATGGTCAATAGAAATAAAAAAGCAAATGAAAAACTTTTCTTTTTATGTAAAAACTTTTATTTATATATATTTTATCTTTCTCTACCCTCATACTGCCGTTCATATTAAAAAGATAGCATCCGTATAACTTACGGTAATTACAATGTTACTATTATTATTTTTTTCTGTAGGTTATATTTATAAAAGTAAGAAAATTTAATTAAAAAATGAAGTGTGTTTTCAAACTTTTTATTTTTAATATAATAAACAATTTTTTGGAAAGTAGAAAATATTAAGAGTCTACGATACCCATTTATAGGTGCAGCAAAACATTACCTACGTTTTACTTAATTTCTCCGTTATAAAGTTACTTTTTCTTGATATGAAAAAAATACATAACAAGGGATAATAGTCAAAGGGTTATTGCTATTAGTTATTAAAATTAGTATGTTATTTATCTAATATTTACAATTTAAAACTCGATAATCTAGGTTATTTCAAACATTTTTTATTCACCCTATAATGGTAAATATTAAAATATTATTGACCAATACGCATAGATTAGGGGATTCTCTTATGACCTATAATTTTTAATAATATTATAGATGAATATTTGATCCAAAAAATGGTATTTAGAAAATCACGTTTTAATTTAAATGTTACTAAACAGATGGCACCACATTCAGTTTTAATAACTCTTACAAAATTAGCTCCTCCTTCGGAGTGAAATACCCGTGTTCTAAGAATGAGATAAACGATTATGCATACAAAAAATATTGGCATCGGTTAGGGTCTAAGGGTTGTTAGAATATAGCTCTTGTTACCTGAAGTTGACTCTGAGCTTGAAAATCGTAAAAGCGAAGCCTCGTTTTATTAGCTCTACGATACGTATGCTCATTGTTAGATAGATCCATTTTAATCAATTTAACAAATTATTTTCGAGTACAAACTGGAAAACACTACTAAAGAATTTTTGAAAAAATTTAATCTTGTTTAATTTCTATTACATTCGTTAGTTTTACAATAAGTAGTGGTGGTCGAGTGGAGAATATACATAAAGAATACGTTGTGGCTAGGATTCGTGAGATCGATCCCCCCCCCCCCATGGGAACCAATTTTTTTTTAATTTATTATTGGAATTAAAACTTTTTTATTTTATTTTTTATGGTAAAAAGTAAAAACTGCCCATTTTCAAAAATTCATAACTCTTTTCTTCTTCTTCTTCTTTCGGTCATTGCCTTGCAGCTAACGCAGTTGGATGCGAATATGGGGCACCGGGTTCAAACCTGGGGAGAGTCAAACTTTCTTATGGCTAGTCTCCGTGCTTCGGAAGGCACGTTAAGCCGGTGGTCCCCTGGGTTAGTGAATTGCTACCATTAACATAAAAAACCAGGATACAGGCACATCTGAAGGCAAGTCTAGCAAGCTACCTGATGGATGTAAAATATTTATATGCTCAAAATTTCTAACACGTGTTGGGAAATAACAGGCCTTGGCCTACTAGAAGAGAATTCTCTAGAGAATTACTTCTAGAAAGAAGAAGAAGATAACTCTTTTCATAATTCATAAATTTTTTAATTTTTTTACTAAAACAAATAACGATTCAAAGATTTAATAAAAAAAATTTGTACACTGTAAATTTTTATAAACAAAAAATATTTTATACTATAGGTTCCATTTAATAAAACTTTTTAATATAATATAATAATACTTTATTAACATTCAATAAAAAGACAAATCAGGAATTCAGAAAAAATATGTCTTAATTTGTATACTTATTTTTCTTTTTCGATTTTTCAAATATTCCTCTCTTTTTTTATTGCTAGAATCACGTAAGGTGGATCTCTAATTTCCATGCTTCTGATTTCTCTACTGTCTACTAATTCGGGAAGCATACAATCGTAATAAAAATCTTGTAGTTGCTTTTTCGTTTCCCAAAATACATCATCTTTAGATATTTTTTCCAATTTTAATCCTTTTGGATTTTACCATTACCATACACGCATACACCAAAGAATAAATGGATCACTTTTTCGAATTTTAGTCGATTGTCTCTTACAAGGAGACACTACAGTGAGGTACCCACCAATCGAGATCCCAATTTGTTTGGTGATTCTATGTACTAAACAAATTATCACTTTCTCAGCGTTTTGTCCATTGGGCCTTAGTTTTTGAGTTATGAATTTTTGAAAATAACATGTTGTTTAACTTCATTACTATCGCTACTTTTACAATAAGTAGTGGTGGTCCAGTGGAGAATATACATAGAGAATGCTTTTTGTGGCTAGGATTCGTGAGATCGATCCCCATGGTAACCAATTTTTTTTTTTTTTAATTATGCAATTTATTATCGGAAATTTTTTATTTAGTTTTGCAATAGGCGCTACTTTTAAGGTCAAATAACATGTATAATATATAAATTTCAATTAATAGAAAGATTTAAGCTTTTGCCATGAGTTGTACGTTTTTATGTATTGTATATACAGAGGCAGTATTGAAAAATACGACTCCTTTTATGACATCTTATGAAAAACAAAACATTATGCAGATAGTTTCAAAATAAGTTCTAATGCATTAGAATCATTCAACATAATATACCTTATTTTCTTATTCCACTTTCTCGTATTTTGCAGGTACGAAATATAATAATGGTAGGGGTTGGGTCACATGGTTGGGTAGTACCTCCTCTTAAAGGAAATTCCCCTTACCCCGCACACCAGAGCGTAACTACTTGTACCTAATCGTAGACTCTTAAGTGCAATTAATTAATTAAAAACAGATCTGCAAATACACAACTTTAATTATAAATACAGTAGGAAGCTTGGGGTTTAGACACGGTGACTTACAGTATGTTGAGCAATAATAATTATAATGAAATTCATCGAGATATCGTAATCGGTAAAGTAACTATTTTTTAGAAAAAACTTGATTATTTACTTCAATTTCTTATAAATGTATAAAAAATATCAGATGTGTCTCACTAGGTGAGAGATGTGGCCATTACATGACGTTACCTACATTAATGCAGAGATGATAGATAGAAATGATGAAAAACTGATACTTCAAGCAACTTTAAAAACAAAGTTTTTGCCCAGTCAGCCTACCTAAAATTTTAATTTTCCTATTTTGAGTAATGCTTTTTCAATTTTCTAATTTTATATTTCATTCTATTCTTAAAATAGCAAAGTTTAATTTCCATCTTAAGATGTTGTTTAAGAGTGTAGTAAAACGGAAAAGCTTTAAAATAGTATAAGATATAATAATTATATTGAAGTACCATATTATTAAACATTTTACAAATTGAAATTGCTATTCATTTCAAGCGGAATATATTACAATCCTTTCTAAAAAGAACATTTTAATAAATACAAAATTACAAGAAATTCGTATTTTTTAACTAAATAATATATAACGTATTTCTGTGGTTTATCTGGAAAAACACTGTAATATTTAAGGACAATTTTGTACTTTTAATTTTATGGGTTACTTTTTCAAATTTTATTTAGAAAGTTTTTGAAGTGAACATTAGTTAGAAGCTAAATCTGTTAAATAAGTTACTACATCAAAACATAACTTTATGAAAGCTAAAATGGTGCAAATTATCTGTATAATGAAGGAAATTTGTCTTATATATTTTGAAAGTGGAGCCGAAAAATTAATTTCAGGAAATATGAATAAATTACAACCAAATTATGTTTCTATCTGCGAAGAGGCCTTTTATTTAATTAATTAAATATTTACATAATATACTTATAAACTAATTTTCATTTAAAGGGTGAACTACCCCATAGAGGTAAGACGTACCTTGTCAATAGATACGTCCCACTTTACCACGACTAATCAACTTCTCTCTCTAATCTAATAAATTAGTACTATTCTCCTGTTTTATATTTATATATTTATTTAAGTTAATATCCTTTTTAAAAATATCTTTTAAAAAAATGAATATTTTAGATTACCTACATCTATTTTTGTTAACTTTTTAAAATCTTGGCTAGGATACGGAATTATTATGGAATCTACCTTGTATATTTCAGGGATCCGTAAGGACTCTTAACTACAGTTCAAGATTTCGAACTTGCTAGTGCAACCCTCATTTCAGATTATAAACTTGGAGTAGCTGAGTCTGACATTATATTATGTCCATAATATAGGCAAGAACTAAAACATAAATTTTCGAAAATTATTTACATATAATCCCTTTCTCCTTAAATAGTTTAACCTATTTTGTCTAGATCATTAATTGTTATGCTTAGAGTTTTGTATTCCAAAAATTTTAATTTAGTTATAATTTAGAAAACATTTGAGAATATTGATTTTTATGAGCGAAAGGTGGATAAAAATGAATTGTTTAAGAAAGAGGAAATCAGATCAAATTAGGGGTTTGTTCGCCCTGGCCCTGATCACAAATTTCAGGTGATGCGGATTCTGACTATAAACTTTTATTCAAGATTCAGCTAAATTGATTTGGTAAACCCAATGAGAAATAATGAAAATTTAAAGAGGTGGCCGGTGAAAAACAGAACCAGCGGTATGGAAAAGTGCAACATGATAATCAGCAAAATAACAAAATGTTGAGCAACATGGATACTGGAAGAATTACTTACAAATGAACTCCATCAACAAGTGGAGGACGTAAAAATTAGTTAAGTCAAGGAAGGAGAACCAAAGAAGAAATAAAACAAAATCATGACGATATAAATACAAAAATGAATAAATTCCAGAAATAACCAATGGCTAAACTATTCGATAAAAACCAGTAGTGTGAGGATCTATCGTAGTAAAGTTAAAGGAATGATATTTTGAGATCATTCAGAGTACCCAGGATTTGGAGATAAATTTGAAGGAAGTCCATGAGAATGATGGAAATTTAGAAAGAAGTGAAGACATTCAAAAAAATAAAGAAAATAAAGTACAGAAGAATTAATTTTAGTTATATGGAAATGCAAGAAAGTTACAGCAACTTACAGTAACTTACAGTAAATTGAATTGTGTGAGAATAAGGAAATTTAAGGTTTGTTCGCCCTGATTACACATTTCAGGTTATGCGGATTTTGACTACTATACTTTTATTTAAGATTCAGCGCAATACTTTACTATAGTATATGAATTATAACATATAATTAGATTATTTTCTGCAAATTCAATAAAACCGTGTAAAACATTGTGATATCGAAAATAGTACCAAGCAAGACTATTAATACAGTGGTTGCTATTGCGTCATAAGGATATTATATAAAATAAAATCTCTCAGGAATTTGAAGTCATAAAGGGACTATGCCAAGTGTGTTCTCTTGCTCGACCGTTGTTGAACATTTATTTAGAAACCCTTAAGACATGAAAGTTAATATACTGTGGCAAGGGATTACCCTTTGACGACGGAATCATTCTTGTTTTGTATTTTGCTGACGGCTAAATTGTTTTAGCCGGAGATAAAGGAGATCCAAGTTTAAGAAAACTGTATGAAAATAAGTTTTAGACAAGATTTAGTAAGTAGAAGAAGACAAAATAACATCGAAATGTACTTAATACCCTTAATAATAACTTAATTTCGTTTCTATAGGTAGAAGTATGATCATTGTCAGATTTTGCATGACAAGTTAGTCGATTACTATTAACTTTGCGCTTTCGCGGAAAAATCCTTAACGTATTTTTTTGATTTTGCGCATGCGGATTTATAATTTCATAGTTTTTCGGTAGAAAACCTATATGTTCAAGACACGTGCAGAATAAAAAGTTTTGTGCTTGCTGAACTCACGTATTTCATTCCGGATAAGTCGGAACGTGTTCAGTGCATTACGAGATCTTTACTAGAATTTTTAATCCCAGCCATGCACAGTCAAATTCTAATTCCAGGTTATGCATGCGTACATATTATGTTCAGGGTTATCCTTAATATGTTCCGAACGCGTTTGAAAGTGTCACTGCGAACACAGCAATTATTGATGTTTGTATTTCAGTATTTCACAGTATACATATTGGGGAAATATTGATTTCCAATATACCGTAATAATCATTTCAAGTATTAAGTTATTTAAGAAGTCTAGCCCAGTCTAACTCGGTTGCTTGAAAGTAGTGAAGCAACGACGTTAATAATATTATGGCAGGGGGTTTATAGTGTTGATCCGCTTTGTCGTATCACCCACTCGTAGTTAGCGGTGGAGATCTCTAAACCTACATTCAACAATTTCGAACTTGTCACTTGCCACTCGTAACTCGCAACTCCACAATCGCAACTAGCAACTAACCACTTGATTTTTTTCACTGTCCTTATATCAGCTTTTACCTAACAAGGGAGAGGTGCCTTCTTTGTAATACTCTGACCACCCCCAATTCCCAGAAGCCGTAGGTCGTTACCCTCTTAATGTCTTTCTCTGAACTACACGCACAAAACGTCTTTCACTAGACTATATAATACCCCACTTTATGTACATACCATAATACTATAAACCAGCGGTCGGCAACCCGTGACCTTCGAAGGGTCATGTTCCGGCCCGCGGACTCTAAAACAAATGGCCTTTTTATAAAAAATAAAAAGGCTCTTGTCAGTTGCTTTATACTTTTGTTTTCAAAAAAAAACTCTTTTTAGTGGATTTGCCAAAAAAGTGACCCACACTAATCCTCACGTAACATTTTTGGTCCTCTTACAACAGGAAGGTTGCCGACCCCTGCTATAAACTATACAATTTATTATACTTAGCCATTAGACTAGATATCCATAAGGTATTGTTGCCCCTAAAATAATCCTAACCATTTAAATAATATTATCATAATTCCAGGGAAACTCTTTTGATGACTTAAACACTTTCATCATAAGCCAGGTTAAGGCCGTTATAGCTAGTACAGAGAATGAAAAAAAAAAAAGGTAGTCGAAAATGGTTTTACGATGAATTCCAGTAAAGGGAAGGAAACGGGGAAGACTATCAACTAAGAGCTGGAAGACCGAGAACTGTAGGTTATGTATATAGAAATGAGAAACTGTTAAGATTGGGACCGATGTTTTCCCGATTCAGATTAGCTCAATTAATATCGTATAAATATTCATATTTATTGATTTTATTTTCGGCGTCTAATTCCACAGTATTATTATAGCTCAGTATGAGTCTTGTCTACCTTTGCAATGTGCCTGATCTTTGACAGTCTTGGATAGACGATGAATAATGTCCGGTCCAAGTGTCCTCTGTGCAAAATTTCAGCTTTTCAGTTGTTTATCTAAAACTGACGGAACATTTGTTGCTAACTTGCTTCTACTTCCTTGTGTGCAAGGACAATCGATCAGGAAAAATTTATAAGTCGATTAGAGTAATAATATCATGGAGAAGTTCAGTTTTGAAAGAAAAGTAGTTGTTGAATATTTAAAAGCATTTGAATAATAATATTACAGTTACCTTATTTCTTACTTTTAATATTAAATTTTGCTATAAAATGAATTTTTAGTAAGAACGACTTTTTTCAATATGAATCTGTTATTTGTATGATGTGTTAAACATCGATCGATGAGAATTTCATTTTTATTTAAATACGCCATTGTAAAAGTGGAAATTAAGTTGCTATCTCTAAAGAAATTATACCGAAGTGCTTTAACCTTGGCTTAGTATAATTTACATTTTATTTATTGATTTACTACATCAAATCAACGAAGGAAAATGTCTAAAAATATGAAAAGGCTTCATTACGAACCAAAACAACAAAAGAATCGTTATTCCATTCAGACTGTGATAATTATTTCGCTATTTTACCTGAGGTAATCATAAAAGAAGAAATATATGAAGCATTTTGTGCATAAAAAAAATTATTCATCGTGCATAATATATCGTCGGTTAGGTTGCAATATAGGTTTTGAAATTAGGTCAACGCTAAGGAAGTCTACTACGCACGCTAAAGCAATGGGATTTACATTATAGAAACACAAAACTATCGCCTAGAAATTTACTAATTTTCAATTTTAATTCATCCAGTCTAGATACTTTTGCAGTAAAAACATTATTATAATTTATAAAAAACAAGATTCATATTTAAATACTTACAATTAGTGGTGTGATGTACTTTTAAAATAATAACATAACGTCAATACGTTATGTTATTCTATAGTGTTTTTCGCGAAACGGTCTCACGTATCATTTTAACAAGCCGCTATTATTATAACGTGAACGTTATAATAAAGGTTTTCCTAACCGTTATAGTGCGAAATATAAATGCACCTAAATTTCATCCGTTATATTTCGCACTATAACGGTTAGGAAAACCTTTATTATAACGTTCACGTTATAATAATAGCGGCTTGTTAAAATGATACGTGAGACCGTTTCGCGAAAAACACTATAGAATAACATAACGTATTGACGTTATGTTATTATTTTAAAAGTACATCACACCACTGAATGGCTAAAATTAATATGGCATAAATGGCGCAAAATAATATTTTGACAAACATTTTTGTCTGGTATTTTTAAATTGCTAATTTTCCCTATATGATCTACATCTTCTCTTACTATCTTAATTTTGACATATTGAGGGATCATAATCGCCTCTCACAAGCCGAAATCGGTTTAAATAAAAATTAATTTTAATAATTTTTATTTGGGCATTGTTTTAATTATGTCTAGTTACACAATTTGTTAATATTTATAATTTAATTTTACATAAAACAGTAAAGCTTAAAAATGTGAATATCCCATAACTTGATATTTGCAGTTTCGCGGTTTCGCGGTTTTTGGCATAATACTGAGGATATGCTACAACACGGTAAATGTAAAATGCTACGTGGGTGGATATTTCAGCAAGATAACGACCCGAAACACACATCAAAGCATTTTAAAGAATTCACGAATACGGCAAACATTCGGGTGACCTAGCCAATTTCCTGATCTGAATCCGATAGAACATTTATTGGAAGAATTCGATCGACGTATAAGAGGGGAAATATTTCAAAATAGGATTCAATTGTGGAAATCTTTACAGAGAGAAACATTGAAACGTGTATTGAAGCTATGTTGAAATTTGAAAAAGTTTTCCCAAAAAACTGTTTGAAACCTGTTGTATCATATATACGTACGTACGTACGTACGTACCATTTTTATCAAAGTGAAACTTTAACTAATATTTTTCATTGAGATTTGAAACTAAATTACTGATATAATTAAAAAATCTAATTTCACGAACAATCTAAACTTAATTTTCATGAAGTGGCTGTTACTAAGAAATTCAATAAACAGTAAATCTTAGGATATGCACTTGTACGTCATTTGGAAACCTCTCAAAGCTTAGTTAATAATAAAGAGTTATAAGCCCATTAAAATGAAATTTTATGTTTTGAGTTGTAATAATTATGTTTAAATTCATAACGTCATTTTCATATATTCAGTAAATTGACGTACTATTGATTGGTAGGTGGGTTAGATTAGATTTGGAATTTCTGTTAAATCAAAATTTCAT
Source organism: Rhagonycha lutea (assembly GCA_958510855.1). NCBI lineage: Eukaryota > Metazoa > Arthropoda > Insecta > Coleoptera > Cantharidae > Rhagonycha > Rhagonycha lutea. The sequence goes on along the minus strand of OY294040.1, from coordinate 9,577,797 downwards.
AAAAGTAAGTTTTCAAAAACAGACATATCTGAAAATATGGCCTGTTGATCATGTTCTATTAACAAAATTTAATGGTCTATTCAGCAATCCAACACAGCCAAGATTTAATAGCAGATAATATAAAAATATACATTATATGATAACAATGGTAACTACCTTCATTTAATAAATGAAAAAAGAATATTGGAATAGTTGTTATCTTTTCGATTTTCTATTTAAATATTGTTTGAAGCATTATTTATAATAAAAATTTAAACAATTTATTCCGTTGTTCATGTTATAGAAAAATCCATTTCCATAATGTCTATTAAATTATTTGAAAATAGTATTTTGATTTTGAAGACGAGGTATCCGTTCGGTATTCATCCAACAGATGTAGGATTTGAGCTCGCGACTACATAAATTGCAGTCACTTATGTCAGCCACTATAGTACCTTGCTGGGCTTGTCATGACAAATTCGTTTTTGATATTTCATATTGTGCCAAAAAATTGCAGGTTAGGTCAAACCTTGCACGTTTTATAAATTCATAATTCTAAACAAGCACTGCTACTACATATTTGATTTGTTTACTCAACATGCTTTCTAAATTATAGATTATAATATAATTGTTTTGATATTGATTAATTCAATAAACACACAATGCTCTAAAATTATTTATGTTACGCCAGGTCATTGATATCGCTACTTTTTGAGGACCTCAAACTGAGGTCAGTCACATTTTGACTAACTGAATCGGTTTGTTACACTTTTTTTTAGTAATAAAATAATTGAAAAGGAGTACATTTGGGGAAACGTTAATTATTTTAAATTATGGATGAACTATTTTGCAATGGCTGAATTATAATTTATTAGTTTTTTCTTACTTTCTAAACGTAAATGAAGGACCTGCAACGTAACATGGAATCTGAACCATGGCATAAATATTTTGATAGTATCTGGAAATTAAAATTGTGACTTGAATTAATTAATTTAAATTAGTGAGTTGTTAACTCGTGATAATAAATTAATTGGTATATTTTAAATAATTTTACATTAATTTACATTATATTTTTATCAAGCTTTCAAGCGTTTGTGTGCACTTCGTCAGAATAATACAAAATGTATTAATGTATAATGTATGCTTGAAAGCTTGATGAAAATATACTATAATTTAATTTAATTAACTCCTAAAATTATTTTTAGTTGGAATGATTGGATTTTAAAGATTTTTTTGTTAGCACCAAAAAATGTAAAAACTAAAAACTATTGAGTATTACAACACCTAGATGAAGATAGGTAGGTAAAATAGATTTGACATAAAATTTAATATATGTAGGTAACAAACCCAAAGCTGTTTTTAGTTCTTGGTTTTGATGGTATCAGCAAGTTTTATCTATAAACACGAATTCAAAAGAATAAAAGCTTCGTATATCATTCTATTTCAAAGAGAAATCAATAGAATCCCTACTACTTGTTTCAAGGTACTTGGTTGTAAATATCATTCATTTAAATGTAACAAAGTCATCTATTTGATAAGATTTTTTCCATTTCTGAATGGATTAAATTGTATTTTTTGTCGAGTTTGTTTAATTACTTTCATGCTTATTTGTTTAATTGTCAAAGAGGATTGCGGTTTGGTCGTAATTATCATTTGAAGATAACAATCTGACCAACACACTAACCTTTTTTTTTAAGGGTTAAGTGGTATACACTGGCCAGAATAGCTGTTTATGTAGCCAGGCAAGAAATGCCTTATTTTGTGTGTAACCGTAACAATAATGTGATAATTGTTGTTTGTAAACAGGAATTTTCAGCTGCTAGGAATTCTTTTTCCCTCAAATTACTTTTACAGTAGTATTCTGAAAATTGAGGCAGCTCCAGATTAACCGTTGTATTCATAAAAAAAGCAATATTTAAAAGAGGCTTATAAACCCTTCTTAACCATAACCTAGCTTTTTTTGCTTGCTTTTCGAATTTTTTAGGTTAAAATCAAAATATATCCATATTTGCTACCAACTTAATACAGTAAAGGCGCTAACTCAAAATAGTTCCGAGTAATGTTTAAATGAACTATCTTATAGGGAGTTTAGCACGTTTACTGTAATAAGTTGGAATTTTAACCTAAAAGAATTCGAAATGCAAGCAAGAAAAAGTTTAGGTTATGGTTAGTGAGCATTTTAACTAAAACAGGCTAAGACTGTTTTAAGTTTTTTTTATGAATAACACTCTAAATGATTATCTATCCGATTCAAATGAAAATGGGTTAGCAAACAGTCATTCGTGCGGTCCGCGGAAATTTTATTTGTCAGGAAACGGCTCGCGGTTGGAATGACTTTCTCTGGTGTTAAGCATATACTGACAGGCTAGGAAGCGAAAAACCGCAGTTCTATTCCTAGTCGCGCCACATACACTGCTGGAAACGCTACTGCTAGCGATAGCACACCCTCCACAAGAAAATCCAGAATATACGATTTTCTCTACAAAAGTTTTGCTTTACAAATTCAAGTTGCTGAAGCCCAAGTGATTTTTGAAATATTATATTAAATAATTTATGGTAAATGTAAATGCGAATAAAATACTTGCAAATTAGAGTGCAATAAGCATAATCTACTTGACATACTGTCACGTTACAACCCTCTTGTAATTTAAGGTTCTTCCTAAAATCTTAATTTATTAATTATATTTCTTATGAGGCTTGGGTTTCAACGGTTAGGTACCGAATTACTCTTCGAAGGGGATTTAGTACAACTCATAATAAAACGTGCCTTCCACAATATACTACATTTAATAACTATTATTAATAAAACATTACATGAATAAGAGGCGCATGTGAAATTGGTCGGTCTATTAAATATTCTTAATTATTCATACCCTACGATGATTGGTACGGCGTACCAAGGAGGCGACATCTTTCTGTTGAGTTCGCTTGGCTGGTGGATGTCGATTCAGGCTGTGTTGCTCGTGGATCCTCACAAACACTTAAGACACTGACGATCGTTCACTGAAGATTCATGACCGAAGACTCTCCCCTTACACAAATCTGTTCCTCTATTTATATTGAAAACTCCACTAGTTATTCCTTTGTTTATCAATTCTTTACATTCCAATGCAATTACATTTCTTAGAAGAATCTTGCATTTTCATGTTTATTTTAGATAATTAGATTCTTGTTATGATTACCAAGAATCTAATTATTAATTATGTGTAACTTGATATTCGAAACTAATTTAATATTATTGGGAAATATCTTCCTTTTATTTGCGTGACTAATACTGTCAACTTGGAATCTGTTGTCTTGTGATTTCGAAATTGTTATGAATCAGCATTTCTTTTAATTATTAAGTTTACTGAACTTTGGGGGTTGTGACAATACTGCTTGTAGTATGAACTTCATTCGGGCAGTACTTATTTGAAGTATTAGCATGTACTTCGTTTTATGCATACCACTTTAAAAATTATAATGTTTATGATTTTGTCGAAAATAAATATAATATATTACTTTTATTCTTTATTTTCAAATAATTTTTGATCAAATATTAAGGAAACGAAAAAATGGATATCAAGGATGGACTCGAGGGAGTTGCAAAATAAAACACTTTAGATAATACATAATTAGAGAGTCAGTGGCTGGTATTAGTATAATGTGCGACTACATTAGTTTAGCCCAAGGATATAATAACTTTTATGAAGAGAACTTTTAGAAAGAGTCATTATATCATGGTTTTAGTCTAAAGTATATAAATGCATGATCATATTTTATATTAATATGTAAGTACTTTTTAAGCCGCATATGTAGGGTGCTCTCTAATGTCATCGAGATACTTTAGGGTGCGACTTCTTAGTTTATTCTAAAACTAAAAGTTCTATTTAGTAGATTTGTGTCCATACGGAGAGTCCGAGTCCAAAAAATTTGTTTTGTTATCAAAGACGTTTAAGTCTTCATATTTAGTCATATTTAGTCTTCATAGACAATATTTAGTTTAAAAAAAACATAATTTTTTGGTAACCTTTACCTCAGTGCCAGAGATACATTATTTTTAAGAACTTTTCGAATCTTCGAATATTATGTTAAATAATCCCACTCTCAAGTATTTTAATGGCATTAAGGATAATTCCATAGGGATATGTTGGTTAACTAGAAGCGATAATGACATCTTTGAAATGAAATAAGAGAAAATAATAATAATTAAAGACCAAACGTTGCCGATATGGAATTTTTCACTAGTTGGACCATCACAGCATTACTACATTCTATTATAATCTGAAAGGAAACATTTGACAGTATAATTGCTTCTTTTTACAATTTCCTAAATAGTTTTGTTCAATTGAATGTTTGCTTAAGCTTTGGAAACAAGAGAAAGCCTATTAGATTCTGAGAAGCTGGGAGATAAGGAACTATAACCGTTGAAAAGTGTTGATAAGCCCAGATTTTCATTCGCCACAAATATGGTGGTTTCTTTCGAATGTTTTCATGAAAACAGCGCATTACCCTTTATTGACCTTATGACACATTCTTTATTGAATGAATTTATAACATGCCACATTTCGATAATCGAAGAAAATAATCAGCAGGCTCTTAACAACAGTGGAAATTTTCTTTTTTTTTTTTGCTTGAAATTGATCGGTTTTTGAATGAAATTTGCTATAGTGCGACTCATGCCCAATTTTTCGCACAAAATTATATGGCTCCAACAGATATTTCAATATAACAATCTCTCTGACAGTCAATCGGTTCTCCAAGACCATGTCCTTCACTTTTCCCATTGTTTAATCAGACGTGGATGTGCTACCGAAAATGTTTCGTTATAGAAAATTATCTTCAAAAGCTGTGCGTAAACATTTTTCCAACTTTGAAGTAAAATTTGGTGCATTTCTCTGTTTTAGAAGCTCTGACATTGTAAAATTTCTAAACAAACAAAATAGCCTCTCATTAACAAACGTTAATATAAAGAAATCACTGAACCAACATGGATAAAATTTAAAAACGTACTGTAAAAGAAATATATGCCAAGTATATTCCACCCATAAATTAACTCGACAAAAAGAGATATCCAAAAAACAGGTGATCAGTATAAGCTAACACGATCTCATTTCGTTCGGAAATAAAGTTTTTCGTCTTTGCCGGCTAAACTTTTGCAACAAAGTTTAGTGCAACGAAATTGGGTGTTGTTTTGAATTGCAAAACTAACAATTGTTCCAAAGATATAACATAAAGCCGCTCGAATGACGATTATGTCGTTAGGTTACTTCACCGCATCCAAATGTCAAACGATTTATATTACGTAAAGGGTATTTTAAATAATGGATTTTGTTTTTGTATTTCTAAAGAAATTCGCATATTTTCCAATTAAAAAACCTTTTCCCCATATAGGTACATACGTATCATGTGGGTGTACTGATGATTTTTGTTTATTTCTGACTACATGTCATCAACACAGTTGGAAACTGAATAAAAATTTCGATTTCTGTTACTTAATAAATGATGCTCTTATAAATAAAAATTGCCATATAAATTTTTTAACCGTGTTAATAATAATTACGTCATAAATCTATGCCTTTTTAAAAATTATTATGAAATTACAATGTATGGTGCAACAACCCTAATCGTGCAAATGAACTGCTTAATAATTCCATCAACTACCTCTGTTGAAAACGTATTTGTTACAATGATGAAAAGAGAGTTTAATATTATTTTTGAAAAATACGTCCAATATGAAAAAGGTCGTTTACTGTTTACTTGTTCCAGAAATAACCCTCGTGATTCTATAAATAGAACGAGGTAGAGCTGCAACAATATTATTGTTCTAAAGCAAGTTTACGTGCATGATTATCAATATTAAATATTTATGAATAAATAAGTAGATCATAGGGTTATTGCACCCTTGACGCAAGTTCCCATAACTAGAGATTTTCTCACCCTGAAACAGTATTGATTTAGAATACTTTTCTAACTATTATAGTTTTTTGTACCCTAGCTTTATCTCTAACCTAGTTAGAGCTTTACTGAGAACTTACATTTAGCAATTGACATCAAAACTAAACTAATTATTGAAATATTTGTTTTATTTGTTTGTGTGCACATACGTAAGTGTTTTCTTGGAAAACTGGTGTGCCCCAGAAATGGAACTTAATTTTTTCATTTCTGTAAAGATATTCATTTGAAAATCTTGTAACTTAATTTTCATCTCTGAATCTCTAAGAAGTAGGTTTTTCTTGCTACGGGCTGATATTTAAATGAAACTTGTCATATGGTCTATTTTATTTCAATTCATACTTTAAGGATAAAAAGATGTTGAAGAATAAGGAGACATTTTTTTTATAATTTATTTAAAAAGTTAAATTAATATCAGTTTTGTACTTTTAACAAAGATGAAAAAAATATTTTATGCATAAATTTCACCATGATATTGACCATTGTCTGAAAGCGTTTCGGTAAAATCGTGAACATATTGTCCTTCTGGTAATTCACCTCTGATATCGTGAATATATTGCCCTTCAATTCCTGAACCGGCGGCTAGAAGTGGATATCCACTAGCCGTTAATGGACTGGCTACTAATCTTCCTGCTGCAATTACACCACCTGTATAGATACTTGGTGCAACTATTGGAGTATCATGAGCAACTATTGCAGCCGAGTTGGCTAGTAATCCTGGAGCTAAGCCAATTACTCCAGCCTTGACCGCAACAATTCCAAAAAGGAAAACGACAAGTTTCTAAAAGCAATACATTATGAAAAAATATTAAAAAGTAACATAATTGTCACTTACCAAATAATTCATCTTGCAATTCTGTCGAAATTATTAGACAATGATGGATTTTCACCACTATGCAGGTATTTTATAGTTGTTTGTCGACCTCGCACACCCAATCTAGTTTTGTTTATATTGTTTAATGTAAGATAATAACCACTTTTTTTTAATTACTTGTTTTGATACGCCCCAAGTGCATTAACATAAGACGGAAGTCACAAGGGCGTCTTTGGATTTACATACATATTTGAACTGGGCAAAGCTGCTTACGCAAACACTTGGAAAATTTCATGATTAACTAGCTTTTGGCTTTAATGTTTAAATTCAATTTTCTTTATTACCTTCATTTATTTATAATTATTGGAAATGTTTATAATTAAAATTTGTCGGAGGAATATTTTAGTAACCGTTTCTTGTAATGTAGGGAACAAAATAAAATTTGTTATTTCCAGTTTTACTATAGTGTTTAGTAGGTACTACTTATCAATCATCATATTAAGTAGAACGTTGTAGGTATGTAAGAAATAGGTATAATTATAATACAAAATATGAAACAAATGTGGCACAACATTAAATTAAGTTATGACCCATCCTCTTACTTATTTTATCTTTCGCCATAATATATCAGCAGCAAAACATGAAATAGATCACATTAATGCATTTAAAATTCAGATTCAACAATGAAAATCAGCATGGCTTGAATTTAATATAAGTACCCAAGTACCAAAAAGCAGGCGTTGATTGATTGAACGAAAAGTAACGAGTATTTTTTTAAGAAATCTATTATAATACTAAGTAAGGGATGATCAAATTTCATCATATTTTCAGGGTAGCTCGGTTATTTTTGATGCTAACATTACCTTTAAAAGAGAACATTAAATAAAGGTGTGAAAAGTACGTATAAACATAATTGCTATGTTTAAAATTTTTTACCTCAATAATTTTAATTTAATAATTGTATTTTAGCGGAGTTTTTGCTTTTGATAAATATGATAAATGCTTGGAAAATTTATTTCAGTATTATCGAGTCGAGAATCCATGAAAATGATCTTATAATTACCTTAGTTTTAAATTTTTGCTCATAAATTGTGATTTTTATAGTGAGGTTCAGTTATCCTACTTCAGTGGGTTAAATGAACCCCAACTGCAGCCCATCATAAAAATAAACTGCTATCACATTAACTTTTTTTTGTTTTTTCCCAATTTGCGGAATCTTTAGATCAACATAGGACCGAAAGTTATCTACTAAAATATTTTTGCCGTACTGCAATCATTTGAAAATACAATAAATTTGAAAAATGCTTAAAATTATTAATTTTTTAAGTAAGATGGTAATATTTCAAAAGGTTCTAATATTTTGAAATTATTTTTTAGAAGCAGAAACGATCCACAATCTTTTCCTCAGTAATTTTGACTAACAAATAGATTTTTCAAATATTTTTATTTTTATTTCACTTTTTTATCTGTTTATGTCTTACGGTAAGGGAAAAACTAACATACTGATTTGTTTGCACACATTTAAAATGTGTACCCCCGCAATAGTATCGTCCGTGCTTATATTTAGTAGGTACATTTACCCTGTCCCAAGGGTTAAGTAAAGAAAAATAATTTTAGGTCATCGATTTACTTTTCATGTTTGCCGTTTCAAAAATTAATTAATATTTTAAAATAACTAATTTTGCGGGGTTGGTTGCCTTATTTCTGTTCCAGGAGCAAAACCAATTACACCATCCTTCTTCTATCGAGAAAATATTAAGCCCACAAAAATAGTGTATTAATTTCACGCAGATTTTCTTTAATAAAGTACCGTACGACATTTACCTATACAATTTGATAAATGATGAAATTATCTAAACATATTTTTCAAAGTTTCAATATTAATTACAACAATAAGAACTTACTGGATATAGTATAATTTTGTCAGGTTAATTTTTTATGGATTGATATATTTCATGAGCACAATTACGTCAAGTTTAATAAATTATAATGTTATATTAATCAAAGTGAATAGTTTAATTAAAACAATAGTTATTGCTTAAATTTCCAAGAGCTGCATGACAAGTAATTGATGTAAGCAAATTTATCTTTCTTAAAAAAATGAAGAGTAATTTAATAGTCAACAGTAAGAATGAAAAGCTTAAAGATAGGATGGCAGCCAACGTGATTAGGTCAGAGATTTTAAACTATAACCAAGATGGCTAACTCCGATAGTTCCTATTATGAAAAAGTGAAGCCGGCGGCCATTTGTAGTTCAGGCAATATTCTTAACCTCACAATTTCCTTATAGTACTATAAATGGTCTTTTTGTTTGCGAATACTGCGATTACTATTTTATAAATTGTAATTAATTATATGAAAATGTATTTATTCAAATAATTAACTTAAACTGTAAATAATATCCTAATATCACTTTGTAGGTTAATTTGGCTGTTCTGCAAATGGTGATAATGCAAATGCATTGTCTTTACTAGAGGCGGTCGGAGCATAGCGTTCACGCGAGTTGACTATGAACGCTAATCGCCCGGTTCGAATCCGAGTGAAGTAAGAACTTTATTCTGACTGTCTCTCCCCTCGGAAGGCAATGGCAAACCACCAGGGTGTAATCTGCCATGAAAGCCTTTAACAAGCATTGTTAAAGGTCACGACGCTTCTGTCAAGAAGCAATACGAAGGAGAAGAAGATTGTCTTTACTGGCTTCATTTTTGAACGTCTAGTTATTCATCTATCTAGTTAAATGGTCAAGGGCTGATCATTTTCAATGTTGAGAATGTAACCGAACATAAATAAAGCAGGTAATTGGAACGACAATGGTCGACTGGAGAATAAAACATGCTTTCTTTGTGTTTGCACCTTTAGTTTTGCAAGCTGCAGCACTCAAACTCGTGTCGGAAACTTGCTATTTACTGATTAAAGTATAGTAAACACATTTTCATGTTACAAACTTTATGCAATAATAGTTCAAAAGTTAATTATGCGTGAATTTAGTATACACTCTAAAAACGATTTCAAACCACTTATCTGAAAAGTGCAAATAAAATTTCACAGTGTTAACTTATCCAAATTATTTCAATCAAATTAAAAAACTGAGAGAAAATGATAATAATAATTATAATGAAAGGAATAATTCATTTGTTAAATTATTAATAATAACAATAACTTAATTCCTTTTAACGATTCCTTAAAATACGTAGGTTGCCTTTTATATTTCGGGATTTGAGAACAACAATAAATATTTTTCATCAAAAATGACTTCATTAGTTTTGAAAATACTCTTCATGAAGATCAATATACTTTTGCATGCGTTAAAACAAATTCTTGAAGCCCTTTTTCCACTCCGATTGAGGTACCTCCAAAACTTGCATTTTGAACGCACCAGCCGCTCCTTCAGGTGTCGAAAAGCGTTGACCTCGCTAATTATTTTTGACGTGCGGAAATAAAATGAAGTCATTGGGTGCTAAATTAGACTGAGGGTATTCGAGAGAAAACTGATGAGAGCGATAATGGGTCTAAAGAGGATTGGGGAAGGTGATTACAGACAAAGAACGAATAATGAAGTAATGGAGGTTATGGGTGATGAAAACATCGTGAAATACATGAAGGCTCAGAGAATCCGATGGCTAGGACACTTCACAAGAAAAGAACCACAAAGAGTTTTAAGACAGATAACAGACTGGAGACCGAATGAGACAAGACCTAGAGGGAGAGCAAGAAGTAGATGGATGGACGAAGTGATAAGTGATCTTGAAGCTATGGGAATAACGAGATGGAAAACGAAATGCGAAGACAGAATGGAGTGGAGAAGAATAGTGAACGAGGCAAAAACACACGCGAGACTTTGAAAAACGAAGAAGAGAACAGAGGAGTAATTCACCTCAAGAAATGAATTGTAAAGACTTTTATAAAGTAGGAATAATCCTAAAGGAATGTATATCTGATTAAACAAAAAAATAAAAAAATGGGTGCTAAATTGGGACTATACGGCGGATAGTCCATAAAATCGACGTTTTGAGTGCTCAAAAATTCACTTGTTCGAGCCGATGTGTGAGAGCTCACATTGTCATAGTTGAGAATGATCCGTCTTTGACGGTTGGTTTTCCTTATTTCTCCGAAGACTTCTGGCAAATAAATGGTTGTGTATCATTGAAAATTTACCGTTCTACGTTGTGCCAATGGTACGGATGCACCATGTCCAGTTTTTCCGAAAAAACCAGGCGACCACTTGCTTCGAAGTGTTTCGTACGCGAACAGCTTTTGTTGGATGGCTCATTTTGAAAAACGCACACAGTCGACTGCTTTTTATTTTTGGGCTCATACGCGTAGATCCCTGATTCGTCACTTGTCGCGATGTCATAGATTCATTTTGAAGCACCGCAATCGTATATTTTGAGCAGTTCATTCGACCAATTGACAAGAGCCTTTTTTAAGCGATTGTCAAATTATGCGGCATCTAACGCAAAGAAATCTTTTTGACAACCAAATGTTTATTAAATATTGAATGTCAGCTGGTCCCCATAATTCCCAAGGATGCCTCAATATAACGATAAGTCATATGACGATCTTGCAGTATCAGTTCACCCACAGCATCAATCTTTTCGGGAACAACAACCGATTTTGGCCGACCTTCACGAAATTCGTCGTTGAGAGAACTACGGCCACGATTGAATTCGTTTAATCAGCAATAAACACTGGTCCTTGATGGTGCTTCATCGCCAATAGTCGAATTAAGTTCATCGATACACTGCTGTTGAGTCAATCCACGTCGAAAGTTGTAAAAAAATAGCACACAAATATGGTTCATGATTTAATTCAAATTTTTGGACGAATTTATTTTTCAAGAATTTTTAAACAACACAAATGGCGCTCATACGGCAAAAAGTTCTGAATACATAGACCTTCAAAAATGTCAAACTTTACGATAAAAATATTAGTTGCCAGATGGCAGCACTAGGGTAGCTGAATCCCGAAATATAAAAGGCAACCCAGGTATAATGTGATACCTTTAATTTTTAATAATATCGCATAAAAGAAAGCATTTATTGTTACTTGGTATACTGGCCTGACCGTATTGTTATTTCCAACATCTGCGTCGTTTCCTTAGCAGTGTTAGTTCCATGAACATATAAATAGTTTACATTCATTAGGTAGCTTGCTAGATATTCCTTCAGATGTGCCTATATCCTGGTTTTTATGTTAAGGCCGTGTTCTGATTTAGAATGAAAAAAAAATCAAGTTTTGTTTTTTTGCATATTCTTAAAGTTTAGACCTTTAAGAATATATTCTCAAGAGAAAATTTTAAAATTCCAATAGTTGACCACCTTTTAGCTATTTTAGTGACGCAGCAACTGAACCTAGCAGTGAGTAACTTACCGAAGGTCGTAGTAATTATATATATTTTATGACATTTTAACATTTTTCAACATGGTTGACATGATATCTCAAGTTCTATTTAACCGATTTGCTGCAAATTTTGTACCAACTTTCACTATATAACTGTCTATTGCCCCTACCACTTTTGTATCAAAATTATTTGTTTTACGGGTTGAAACTTTTGCTTAAAACTTTAAACTTGTTTTCCTCAAAACAACATTTTTCAACCTGCTTGACATGATATCTCAAGTTCTATGTAACCGATTTGCTTCAAATTTTGTATCAACCTTCAGTATATAACTGTCTATCGTCCCTACTACTTTTGTATAAAAATGATTTGGTTTACTATTTTAAAAAATTAAGAATTGTGAAAAAAACAGTCAAAAAATGATTTTTTTTCTTCAGACAGCCGCCATTTTGCGAAAAAAATTTTTTCCGTTTTCTCTTTGGTAGGGACGATAACGACGTTCTTACTAATTAAGAATCTTTTTTGAAATCTTGTCTCCGATTACCAGAAGGGTTGCAATCGTGTCAACCAGCACACCCTCTATTTTTTTACCCCAAACTTTACCAACTTATGGCTTGTTTAATTTTCATTATTATTTTTTCAAAATTTTTACTGTATATTCTCAAAATATCAGGAAATATGTTGTAAAAATCTGAATGGAAAAAATATTTTTTGTTTCATTTTTATTGAGCTCGACAAATCGCCCATAATTTATGCTTTTAAACCAGAACACGGCCTTAATGGTGGCAATTCACTAACCCTTATTTTGAAATTATAAATGGAGTGCAGTTATATTATGTGGCGCACTGTATGCTACGATATAGTTCGTGCACTCCGGTGCATTGTGAAATAAATGAGGCAGATCAAATCTCCCATAACTTGATTGCTTGTAATTCAAAAACCATATTTCTTAACTTTTCTTTGTTTTACTGCGCCACAACATTAAGCTATATTATAATACTTAGGGCCAATATATTCACCTCCGAGTAAAGTGTTCAATAGCGTAACTGACAGATAAATAAACTGTCACCAATCACATTTTCACATTTCAGTAAAATCACCAATCAACAAGGAGGTTTATAAATTTACTGAACACATAGTTATCCGACACTTTAACCAGAGGTGAATATATCACCCGCATCAAGCTAGCGCCGCCACTTTCTCAAAACCTAAAAAAAATATGTTGAGAATTTGTTGCTAATTTGATGCTAATTAGTTGCGGCAATCGCGAATTTGTTGCTCTTACCGTTCGATAGTTACAGCCATTTAAGTGGTGGCGCACATGACGCGCATGAATGGATTAACTAACGAGATTCCATCTGGATTAACGAATGTATTAACGAGATTCCAATTTGTTGCTAATTAGATGCGGCATAGCTGCGGCATGCATAGCATAAAACATAGCACGCCCCATCTACGGAATGGCAAAAAGGATGCCCTCAGGAATACAAGTTTTTGAAATTTTTCAACTTTTCAATAAAGTGGAGATAATTAATTGATAAAAAAAAACATAGGGCTGCACAGAAATTAAAGTAAACAGTCATTTAAAATGACTGAAATTTAAAATTTCTGTTTACTTTAATTTCTGTGCAACCCTGTGTTTTTTTTATCAATTATCTCCAATTTATTGAAAAGTTGAAAAATTTCATGCGATTGCCGCAACTAATTAGCATCAAATTAGCAACAAATTCTCAACATATTTTTTTTAGGTTTTGCGAAAGTGGCGGCGCTAGCTTGATGCGGGTGAATATATCGGCCCTTAATCGTATTGTACCGTAAAGGTTACATAATATGATCGATTTATGTTTCATGTCTCATTATAAGTTTGATATACTCATTTTCCAAATACCCCTTTTCAAAATATAGAATTTAGTCCAAAAAAGTTATCCTAAAAGTACAATAATAGCTAATCCACTCATAAGCAATTTGGATATCGTACTATATCGCGTTTAATCTGCAATCGTGCATAATAATGCAACGATTAAAGAATTTTTAAGTTATAATAAATTACCTACATATATATACAGAAAATCTTTTTTTGATTACAATTTAACTGTTTTTGTGATTATGCATAAAAAAATTCTGGCATCGTGACATATACCAATATACATAATGTAGGTACATACCTACTTATTTGAAATTATTCGATTCTGCAATTCTGGGTGGGTTTCAGCCAAATAGCTTTGCTTACTGGCACGGCAAGGGAAATTATATACAGGACATTAACAAATAGGAATCATCTATTGTTTATTCATCAATGAAGCGAGAATTAGTCAAAAGATTATCCTATACCTTAGTTTGCTCGTCGTTTAAAATATGAAAAGGAAAATTAATACAAATTAATAATTAAAATCTGCTCAATTCACTTCCATCATTTTCACATCTCTGATTATACCTTATTTTAGTATCTAAAATAATTTAACATCTAAATTTGGGAAGAATCTGCGGTGATGCGAGGTTTAATAATAATAGAAACTTTTAACTTATCTGAAAATTTCACGAAATAAAGTAATTAGTTAAGCACAAATTAAAACAAATCCACTCAACTTCGCTCTAAAATTCAATCTAATGAAAAATTACTTAGTTAGTCTTAAATTTAATCTACTATATGTTGATTAGTTTTCAATACCCACAAAGTTTGTTTATACTAATTGTTATATAATATGTTCATATGAAAATTGTTTAGCACACATATTATAAAAACACAGGGATACATTATGTGGCAATCAAATTATAGGAATTAAATTAAGAAATAATGGATTAAAAGGCAAATTAATTTACTTGGATAACTTAAGGTAACTCTATCTAATTCTCATTTATTAAATAATCTACATTATTTTCATCATTTATTTTTAGTAATTTTATAATATTATTGTATGGTATTACGTAATAATTTAGAGCCATTGCCTTGCAGTTGACGCAGTTGGATGCGAATGCAGGGTACCGGGTTTAAATCTGGGGAGAGCAAAACTTTCTTATAACCAAGTCTCCGTGCTTCGTAGGGCACGTTAAGCCGACAGTCCCCCTGAGTTGACGAATTGGCATCGTTAAAAAAACAGGGCTATAGGCACATCTGAATGCTACCCTGCTACCGGATGTAAAATAACTATAGTCCAAAATCGATGTGCGGACTACTCATCAACCCATCGGACCAGCACAGCGTGGAAAGTTATGGCCAAAACCTCCATTAATGGAGAGGCCTACTGTCCATCAATGGACTGGGATAAGCTGAAGAAAAATACATAATAATAGTAACAACCTCGAATGGTTGCAAAATCCAAAAGAAATACGAAAAAATAATACAAGCATAGACGATTTTGTAAAGAATCAATATCATACGAAAAGGTCCGCAATTGATTCCATTAGCGTGGCATCAAAACGCCTAGATAAAGGCCAACCATACAAACCAAATTTTATTTAGTGTTTAATGGCCTTATTCTTTTGCACTAAATCAAATTTGTGTAGTATAGTTTGCCTATATCTAGGCGTTTTGTCGCGTTTTTGAATTTTTGTTTGTAAGTATTATTTAAGCTCCACTTAATGTCAACATATGAAATTGCCAACTGTAAACCCGACATCAGATTAATGACAGGCGAGTTTAATGTCACGTGACGGAAACCAACAAGTACTTTGTTATAATTACACAACCCCTAATAAGGAATAAAGGGTTGTATATAAAATGGTTATAATTTATTGAAGCACATTACAAGTGCTTACTGCTTAGTTACGAATGCACGGGGTTACAAGTAGCTACTGTATTGTACTTCAGAAAAATAAAATAGAACCTTCTAAAGTAACTTTTGCGTCTATAAAATTTATTATTAAGGTATCAAGAGAATAGCTAACTAAATAGTTAGTTTGAGACATAAAGACAACTTAAATTAGTTCCCTATGTTGTTAAACATTAATATCTGCTTTGGTTCACTGTTAAATTTTTTTTGCGCTCACATGTGTGATGGAAAACTAAGCTATGATAACTTTCTAAATAGTACAATCCATCATAAGTTCTAAATATCGGTATGGTGCTTATTGTTTCCCATTAATTATTGCTAACTTAATTATAAATTCAAGTTAAAACTTGATATTATAATTTGAAATATTTCATTTTGTTATTATCTTTGTAATATGTAGATACATGTGAATTAAATTTAATTCCGTTGGTAATAAAATTGGAAATATTTTACCTAGATAGGTACTCATTTAATATTTTAATTGATGTTTATTTTTAAAACAATTTTGAAGTAAATTTGTGTTTTTCATATAATAAATTAAAGTTAATACAATATTCAAAAACGAATTTAAAACCTAATATATTTTATTTCAATATTTCTACTAAATCTTTTTAAATAATGTTTTTGATTATAACATATAGTTACAAAAAAAAACTAATTTCTCTTCAAAGATTCTCTTCTCTTTGAGTTTTTCTAATTTTAGAAATTTAACTAATTTGAAATATGAAATATTTTGCTGAAATATTTCAAGCTTTAATTTTGGAGTTTGTACAAGGCAAACAATACCTTTGAAATTTTATAAAGGAAAATTACACAGTAAAAATAGAATTAAATGTAATTAATTTTACGCTAATTTTTAAAAAAAAATTCTTATAAACTGAATAATAATTTAAAGATTTCTTATAAACAAAAATTGCGTGCACTAATTTAGAATATATAATATTGCACGCATTGCCACATATGCTATGCGTTTAAATACTTCCTTACCTTTTCTTATCAATCATGGTAACATAATATTAAAAATTTCCCTCATGATCGTTATCTACATACTTTGCGGCAGAATTTCCATCAAATGGCTACTTTATTTGCAATTTTCGTTGAAAATTAGAATAATCGATGGAATCAAACCAACAAATATATAAAAAGTTATTTTATCACATTTTTATCCACAAAAACATAAATAATTTTTTAATTCTACTAATACTACATCTTACCTTAAAGAAACCGTAACATTTAATGTTTTTTTTTAAACATATTTGGAGATGCTATATTTTACTAATAAAAGCAATTTTTCAAACGTTTACCTGTCCAATGATATGGACGTATTGTATTACGATTAATAAATGAGGTGAAATAGTTACGTGAAACAGTGCAAATTTTACGATTTGATACACAATAGAAACAAAGGAGTTACAACGCAAATGTCACCTAAGTGATTCATTAGGAGACGCTAATTCATTAGACAACAATGACGAAAACAAAGATACAAATTTAGGATACAGTAAATACTAAGTAATTAAATCAAACCATTGAAAAGAAAAAAGCGATAAAATAAACGAGCTGTCGACTACGTTGGCAGTCTTAACCAGGAATATTTAAGGGGGGAATCTGGTTTTTCTCTGAATTTTTCTCAATGCGATTATTTCAAAGATAAAATTTATTTATATTTTAATAAGAAAAAACACTATTGAAAATTTGATTTGAATATCTATAATATAATAAACAGATGTAGCGGCCGCAATCGGAGGGGCCGACCAAATCGGCGGCAATCGTAGCTCATCCAACGTTCTTCCGATTCACGTCATTCAAAGTTTAAATTAAATAAAATTTATGTGCTGATAAAAGCAAAAGCCTAACTTTTTGTAATAAAACCAAGTTATTTTATTTTGTCTGCCGCTGGTACCAGTGCGGTGGCAGACAAAGTCTTTCGCATCCGCCTTGCTAAAAAAGTGCTAAATAAGATGACACCGACGAACGAGGAAATGAAAATTTAACCCAACGAAATGACATGTTCATCATTATTAGATATTTATTTACTTGAAATGTTGTCTAAAATTTGTAACCTTTAACCTTTTTTATCTAATTCTACAAATACTAAATTATTTAAAACGGGATGTTTAACTCAATTTTCTTGTTAAGTTCATTTATATTTAATCCTATACAAATATGTCATTTTTTTATTCAATTATTCAACTTAGAAATAAACTCTTAAATATAACTTTTACGTTATGAAATATAATAATAATAAATTTTATATTGTTGAAAAATAACAATGTAAAAATTATAAAATGCATTAAATTTATAGACCTCCCGAGCGGCAGCGGCCGTCTAAGTTTCTAATATCGTCATGGAACGCTTTAATTTGAATTTTTCGTGGCTGATGCATTGTCATTTGCTCTTCTCGTATTTTTATATGTATAATTTTTTATTATCTGTTAAATTTAAAATTTATTCATTTTAAGTGAAATTTGTACATTTTGTATTCTGACGTTAATATATTTTTATAATCATGAAAATGTCGAGCATTTTACTTAAGCGCTACCCACAAATTTACAATACAAAAAGCTTCTCAATTCTATTTGTCCATTCTAATACATATTTGATGATAATGATTTTGGCTGTAATATACTACATTAAGGTTGTCGAACTTGTTTTTGTAAATTGCCCTCTATTCTTAAATTATCGAAAATTCACATTCAAAATTGAATGATTAATTGAAACTTTCTTTTTCAGCGGATAGCAGTTTCCTATTAGCAAATGCTCAAATAGTGGATTTTCCAATTGTTTATTGCAACGAAGCCTTCTGCAAGATTTCGGGTTATAATCGAGCTGAAGTCATGCAAAAATCATGCAGGTGTTGCTTCATGTTTGGTGAACTAACGGATAAAGAGACAATAACAAGGATAGATCAATGTTTAGAACATCAACAATACGATCAATTTGAAATACTTCTTTATAAGAAAAATAGTGAGTATATCAATAATATATTTTGGATTTCTCTTGATAATCTCATAAATTAAAACTATTTTCAAAATAAAATTTTTACGTTTATTTTAAATTTTGGATGTTTGGGTACGTTACGTATGTATTGAAAGTTCATAATTTTTAGTGTAAACACATGTAAGTACATACAATATATTTTCATAAGGAAGTTTAATGTTTTAACATCTTCAAAACATCCGAACTGCTAATAATATGACGTTGCTAAGTGAGTTTATGCACAACGCAGACGCCGACACCGTCAAAAAGATTTTAACGTATTATATTTGTCCATTTTTATAGTCCATTTTTTGTATTATTCTATCATCATTTGAATAATCAAGTCATCATTTTTTTCACAAACCTGACGCGCCGCCACTAAAAGATGAAGTTGATTTAACTTTCAGGGTTAGTGTAAACAGTGCAGATTTCGGATTTTAAATGTTAAATGCACGTCGACTTGTATGTTTTACATCGTTGTGCATAAACTTCACTTAAACTTGTATGAAATACGAAATTTTATCGAATCAAAGGTTCGCTATATATTTTAAAAATAAAAGTATATGTAAATTAATGTTACAAGAAAATGTTGAAAATATAATAAATGAAAAATCAGTTATTATAAATCAAGATAATCTCAAGCATACTAAATAGGCACTTATTGATTTTGTTACAAATAAACTTGAAATTTAAAGTTAAATTGACTCTTTTGTATTTTTACTTACATCTGCAAACATGTAATGAATATTTTAAACTTGAATAAGCCAAATTAAGTTCAAGAAATTAATTTATATAATTTGAGCTTTTGGAAACTTTTACTGCATTTCTTCTAAATTTATTTATTAAAATTTGAATATCATTAAAAATTTAAATACTAATTCAAGCTTATTCCAGTGGACCATAATAATAAAGAGAGGTTAAGTTTACTGCTAGATTGAGTATCCCTTGTTTTACGTCATTTACTTCCGTAATTGTACAAAAATTTAAAAAAGAATCGCTATTGTTACATAAACTTAGAGCGAAATTCATTTTCGCATGAGAATATCGCGTAAATTAGAAACTAGAGTTTGGGAAGCCCCGAATCCTAATTTCCATTTTACGCGAAATTCCAATGAATATCATTGAATAAACAGATGTTCTAAGAAGATTTGAAATTTTGCACTTAATTCTGGAAGTAAATGACATAAAATATGATTTACTCAAAATAGCAGTAGACATTGCTCTTAATTTATTACAAGTGCCTGAAATTCAAGTTGTTTTCATAAATATCGCATATTAAATGGCCGTATTAATATTATTTTATGTTGAAGATAAATTATTTTAGATATAAATCAATGATCATATCTTATAAGGGTAGGTTAAGTGGTTGATGAAGTAGCGGATTTTTAAGATAAAGTTTTTTCTCATATTAACTTGAGTTTTACGTCGATTTTTAATATCAACTTAAATATGACCTTTTAAGGTTAGGTTCCTTTTTTATCAATGCACTCGAGAAAAATGAAGAAATTCTAAATCATGATGAAATTGATTATATTATAGGTAGTTATAATGTTATAATTAATTATACTGTCGATAAACTTCAAAGTAGCTCTTATAACTATTGATTGTAGGTGGTTACCTTTATCTCAAAGTAGGTTGATACATAACATAATGTTTCTAAAACATTTAATATTCTGTTGTGCTTACATGTGTATTCACTGAAAATACATAACCTACAAAGCTTCCATTACCTTTTGTTTGTTTTTTGATTTCTATAGCTTGCTTCTTGATTTCTATAAATTTACTTTAACAAATAATGCTCTCTTAAAATAGTGTGTGATTTTATTAATAACATTTATCTCACTCTATAACCCTATTATTTTAGCACACTTAAAAAATACGTGCTGCCCACAAAAAGCTTTGTAAGAAGAAAATCCTGTGCATTAGTATTTTATTAATCCATATTTACTTCACTGCTGAATTGGGTACTCAAAAGCTAAATATGTTTTATTTGTTTGTGTCAATGGTAAATTATTTATAGTAATATAAATTTGATCAATATTAAATAAATTATTTTTATCTACTTGTACCTATTTTTAATGTAATTTTTGATAACATATAATTCAAATTCAATCATAATGGATTTTTATTAAAGCAATATATGCAAATTGAAAATAAACATTTAATTAGTAATTTTGCAAATTACAAATACACACAGAGCATAATATAATAGGACAACGCGACGCGTTGCGACACAGCGCTAGATTGGAACAATCATAATCATAGACATGGAAGATTTTAACATGAACGGGTCTTTTTAATAATAGATCATACATCTGAAATTATCAATTTCGGTATTTTTTCTGGTATATCATACATAAATATTATACCAAATTTATAAATCGTAATGGTGGGTTTCACGAACATTATTTGAAATTTAATCTATATATAAATTTAACTCAACAATAATAATTTTCGATCGGTGAATTATATTATGTAGTCATAGATATTTTAATTACGGTTTGTAAAACCCACAATAAATAAAACATCACACTTTGAAAGATAATTATTGCGAATATTGTATTACCATATATATTTTTTAATTTTAATAATAAATTATTTGACACAAACAATAAAATTTACCAGCTTCCCTCTAATCTTGTATTTCTATCAATTCATATTTTATATCGCTTACTAAACTAATTATGTAATGTACTTTTTCCTGTTTTAATGTATGTACGTTTGTCTGTGTGTTTGCATCGCTCCGTCCGTCCGCACCACGCATGCTCTGTGTAGAAAACAAAGGTATGTAGAGCTAGCGTTTTTTAATAACGAAAGCAAATTTGTAACATTCAATAAAATTTAAAATTTTGCTTTCCTTATTGAAAAATGACATTAGCGAAAGCTTGATTGGTGTTTTAGGTGTGTTCAGATGTTAGGTATCACGATATAAAAAAATATGATTCTTATCGTAAATAGTAATATATCAGGAAGTTCTATTTTGATATGCAAAATTGAAAATTTTGACTTGGTGTTTACAACAAATGGGTTAAAGATTTAATCCAAATTAAGATGGATGAATCTATCCTTTAAAGCTTAACGTCATTTACAGTGACACATATCAAGTCGAGTTGCGGTATTATGTCGGATAATAGATCTCAAGCATTTTTATCATCTACTTCTGTGTTCGAGTTTTAATTAACTTGTAAAATTTTTGGGATAATTTGGTATTTATTTTATCTTTATCCAAGAATGTTCACCAGTTTTTTATTGTGTAATTATTTATTATGCATGCAAAATGACACCATCTAACAGCTTATAAATTCTTATAAACCTTTGATTTAACGTAGCCTCACAAAAAGTAATCCATAGGGGTTATATCGGGGCTTAGACTCAGAAAGGTAATTTCTCAAACGACTTTTATTGAGAGATTTGTCATGTGAGCAATTACTCTTTTTGGAACCAAGTTTCCATTGATAGAAATTTTCCCACCCGTAAATGATCAACGATATAAACAATTATTGTAATTTAATATTATAAACTTTACAAATTAACCCTTCAACTTTTTATAACGTTCCTTCTCGTTTATCCATGTTTCATCTAATTCATATTTTATGCAAAACGTATATGAAAAATAAAAACCGAACGCAAAGTTACCAAAAGATAATCATCTGCGACGAGGCGCTTCAATACTCTTGATAATCCGAATTGATTAACATTAAAATTGTTTTTTAAAACCAATTTAAGCAGAATTAACCAGATTAACCAAAAGCAAGAATTCGAAAAGGTTAATAGTTGATAAACTTCACATAAACTCATAAAACATCATTCAAAATTCCTATTTGTATCATTGAGCACTTCTTCTCAAACTTTTTCATATCGCGGCACCAAATTCGTCCAACACGCATTAAGAATCTTTTTGGGCTATTAAAAGTTTACTACTACGATATTTGTGGAACTTTTTGGCAGAAGCGTCATAGACCCCCTAGCGGCGATCTACAGTTTTGGAAGCACTGTTATAGAGGGATTACAACCCTCGAATAATAGATTAACGTAAAATGTACTTTATTTTACTGCAAAAATTCATAGTAACATATTAATAACGAATCATAAAATGTGTTTAAAATTAAAACAGGCGGTGTTTGAAAATTACCTGTCATGTTCAAGTCATATGAAGACCCGACGTTACACGAAACAATTTTAAGGGGCTTTTAGTTTAAAATAGTTTTGAAAAACGTTTATAATCTCGGTCATGAGAAAAGTTACCTAAATTTAACGTGACAATTCCGAGCTAATAAAAGTACTGAATCAACTTTTGTTTCCAATTTGGAGTCCTGAGCGGTACAAAATAAAGCAGTGTAATTGTTCATATTGGAATTAATAAAAACAAATTCTTTGAATTATTACAACCGTTAAGCATTGGTGAACTCCCATAGGAGAAAGGGGCACAATAAGTTTGAAATAAGTTTAGACATTTTATGAAGTTTTGTTCAGTAAATAATGCAACTAACAAAAGAATGGTCGTTCAAGTAACCTTAAAATTAATATTGCACGAAGCCGACGTAGTTCAACATTGTACAAGTAAAGCAAAAATATACCTACATAAATTGTTGATTATTCAAAGCAGCTAAACTATAAAGATGCGTCGGATGTTTTGAACTCTTTTATTTGCCCTATGAAGGCTACAAAATATTACAAATGTTTATCAAAAACATTGAAGATACACGCTTCTTAAGAGAAGAATGATTTTGAGGTTAGGATATAATTTGTCTGATTGTCTCCCATCATAAAAGTGTTAAAAAGGCATAAAACAGTGGATGTGAGTCGATCTTTTTGTAGAGGAGGATATTGAACTAACGCCGGTAATTTTGGACTTACATTTTTATGGCGATTCAAATATTATTGTATGACATGCCTACTTTGGAAAATTAATCATATCATCGGCTAAAACGGCGTTTACAATAAAGTGGGGCCTTGCCTTCCTTCGGTAGAAAGCTAGCAAGATCCAGTCAAAATGAACGATTTTTTAATCATAGAAAAGGATAGAAGCAAATACCTAAATCTAATTGGCGCTTGCCAGCTTTCTACCGAAGCAAGGCAAGACCCCATTTCATTGTGAACGCCGCTTTAAGAGTGTTAAACTGCTAACTCCTAATCAATTGAAATTACACTTTATTATTTAAATCACCATTAAATTATCAATCCATAAAATGTCACTTCAATATTCATTTAAAATCATTTTTGAGAAACTTACACGGTTTCCTTTTGCGTTTTGTAAAATTTTACGATCAGGAGTTATCAGTTTAACACTTTTAGTAGACGATATATAAATTACTCCTATTAATCAAAATCCGGCGTGGTTTAAAACTTAAACCTGTCCAAGTAAAATCTGTCTGAGGCAATGTTACGCCAAAGCTCCTTTGAAATATGCTCTTTCCCTTAATTTATAGCATTTTTAGGAGCTTAGTTTGCTCCAAAAGCTTCATTCCTAAACTTTCCACCTCTAGGAAATAAGTTGGGTGGAAGTTTTTATAATAATAATCATTATATTATATAAATCAGCGAAATTATGTGATTGGTTCACATTGAAATGAAATATAAAGATTCAATTAAAAAGAGGTCGAAGGCCGAGCAACTACATTGAATCACGTAATAAATGGCACATATAGTGAATATAAAATAGAGTTTAATTAAACTTTACAGCAGAAAAAATGATAATAAATAATCTATGGCGCATCATCGAGCTTTACAGGCAGATGTACGAATTGGCGCCATTTATATTCACAGTCATATTTTCTTTATAAGCCCAACCAATTTTCAATATTTCGACATAAAAAACATAACATGCAAGTTTTATGAAACAAGAAGCAGACACTATCCTCCAGAGCTATTTTTTCTCACTAAAGTTATTTATATGTAAAGTTTCGTAACTTCGCAGCATATCAAAATAGAACTTTTTTAGAAAGTGTTTCATAATGCAGTTAATCGAGAATCATATTTTAAGTTCGTTGCATTGTCATAGAATATATGTTAGGAAAAGTGCTTGTGTATTTGATGTTCAATTATTTTGTCTTGCACTTCATGAAAACGGTGACTATAACAATAATATTGTTCATAATGTTAACTATATAAATACAAATAATATAATATTATATCATGGAAATGTAATAACATGAGACTTACGTAAATATGTTTTATTTGTTTTATTTCCAGGCACTCCCCAAGGTATGTAGTTCATTTTCACTGTATGCTCTTCTACTTAACTTTTTACCCTAATTATACTTAGTAGTAGGTAATCAAATTAAACTCTATTTTCCATAATCTTTGTAGATATAGTATGTTCTAGTATCTATTGAAAGTATTTCTTTTCTGAATGCTTTATTATCGCATAGGTAATATTTTGAAACCGAGGAAATAAGAAGTGAATTGTAAATATTCCAATAAAAGAAACAATGAAAACCAAAGAATATTGTATAATTTTGTGTTTTATTCCGATGTATTCATGGAAAAAATTATATTTGTTAAAGCAAGCGTATCTCTCATATTTTGCGTCCAACTGGGATTTACAATTATTATGCTTTTGTTATTGCTTTAAAAATTAGTCTTCGCCGCGGTGTTGCCTCCAAAAGCAAACCGCCATAAAGACCGAAGTATATCAATTTAAAAAAAAATACTAAAGTTACTTTACGCAATTGCAATTTTGAGCCAACATGTACTGCCGATACATTATTTACAAGCAATGCATACAAATGAAGAATTACGAAAAGTGGTGAAAAAGCAAACTAATTTCCAATAATGATAATTAACTTATTCGAAAATTGGTACTATAAAATCAAAAAAAAAATTTAAATATTTACATTGTAACAAAATATGAATGGCAAATGGGCCGGATACGAAGTCTACAAAAGCTCAAGAAAAAGAACGTGTAATTCGATGCTGCAATAATTTATAGATCATAGAATATAGCTCTACGCTTTTGAACTTATAAATTTATAACGTTCCAAGTTGAACCAGTACGTTCATTACATTAAATAGTAAATTAATAACGTCAAACCTCGAGGTTTATCAAACACGTTCAACACCATCAACATAAAACCTACTCCGAACTCATGCACAATACGAGTTTTTGCAGTTATCAGCTTATAAAGTTTTTGTTAGACAAAAACTACTCTCTAATATGTCATCAACATTAATGTGAAAGAGCTTAACTTTATTGAGCGTAACAGAATTTTATTGATTAGGCTGCGATGCTACCTAAATTAAATTTCAACATCTGAATTTGTAAATAATGCACCAGGATTTCCTGGTACCTAAATTAAGTATTGTAATGTTAATTCAAAAAATAATATCACGATCTTGCGACAGTTTTGGCAATGAAATCTTACAATGAGTATAAACCTAATATATCACTCAATTTAATAAAATATGAAAAACGTGATTTACCTATTTATAAAACGCTTATGAATAAACCGGAACCTTAAAGACCATAATCCAACTGCACACAAACTGAATTTAGTGCTAAAAGCTCAAATTTAATGCTCTTACTGTTTCTGAGTCATGGCATTTGAATATTTTATTTTTTAGTTACACTTTTATTGAATATTAATGTTATGTTACATAAATGTTGATATTATATCGCGATTATATATTTTATGGTTACTTTATATTCTTCTATATTTTATTATACTAGCATACATTGTTTGGTGTAGAGATGAAGAGGTTGAACTATGACCTGATGGTCATAAGTTTAAATTTATTTACGTCGTGGTTTGGATTCCACGTTAAATTATAGTTTCTTAATTTACGTTACTGCGAGTTTATCCTTAAATAAAATGATTTATTTACCATACTATACAAAATAATATTATATAACTTCAAAAGTAAATTTCAGTTGCGGAAAATTTAAAAAGTGATACTATGTAAGGAGGGAATATGTTAACTTGAAAGAGTAACAGACAAAATAATATATTTACCTTTACACCTCTTAAAATATTCAATTTTTGATTTGGTTGCTGTAAACCCTTTTTAAGCTACAGCTGAGGGTCTAGCTTGATGTCAGATTACACTATCCATTATCATAAATCTGTAATGAGTTTCACTACAAAAATGAATGCATTTGAATTTAGGAAACTTCAATTATTTCCAATTTACATAATATAGTGCGAATAGTTATTGCGTATTTCTCCATTGTGACATCTTATGGATAATTCATGCTTTTAGGCTAAACTATGACATTTGGTAATACTGATTACATGTGCACATTATGTAGGACGAAATTGCAACTAAAATCACTACTACCGTCTACATGCAATAGTAGTGCGTAGTGCCATCATTAATAATTCCAAAAATCTGACAATGTTGTCTTGACATTCTTCTCATAAATTTTCTCTGAAGATAGCATCAGCAAGAAAAACTTGACTTGTATTGTTTTCTTGATTTTTTTAATTTTTCAATTGAAATACACAACTCCTAATTTATTTAAATATATTTTAAGTAACTTTAAGTAAATTTTAGATATTAGCAGAGAAAAAAACAAAGATCCTTTTCAAAACATGGCACGTAAAACCCTGTTTTGTCCCCGAAATACGGAGTGAGATGAAATAACCCACAAAATAGTAGCAGTACTATAAAAAGTCGAGACTGAATCTCTCATAAAATAATAGCATAAACTTTATCTACCATCGTAAATTCATAACAGATACATCCAAAACACGAGCCAAGCATGTAAGCTGAACTGCAAGCTTATCAGTCTTTCTTCCAACTTAAATTATCACTAAACTTGAGACCTACAAATTTTGCAGGAAACATTTATTCAATAAAAGTAACGCTAACTAAATATCTCCGTTGGCAGACTGTTTTACATAGTGTGGAAAGCTCATAAAACTCGTTTTTGAAAAATTTAGCAATAATAAACCATTTCCGACGAGCAGGCCATTAGAAGATGTTTTTTTCCAAAGCACTTCAGTAACTAATAAAAAAATATGAATGATTAGCATTAGAGTAACTGTTTAATTTTTTAGGTAGTTATCTACTGTATCATTATCAGTACATTACGGGCCTATGAGAAACATGCCTCACTTTTGAAGTGCGAATTTTTGAAAAATTCTCATTAAATTCTTTTCAAGCTTATAAAAGTAAACTATCCATCATTTTATGATAGTCTCACGATTTATCAACTTGTAGATTGGTTTCGATTACTTCTGGTTATTACCATAATAATTGTCATTACCATTTATTATAATTTTGAACAATATATAAATCTCCAATAAAAAAAGAATCAACTTTCCTTGATATACTGACACCCAATTTAACTAGAAAAAACACATCATTCGAAGTGGCAATAAAAACCTAAAGAAAGTTATTACTTTATTTAAAGTACATACATAACCGCAATGTCCTCTCTTTTTCATGCAGCTCTTTTCATTAATTTTTATTCTACAAAAATGTTTTCTTGAATTTGAGTCTTTGTTTAATTCACACTAACTGTGTGGGTGTTGTGTGTTTTAAATTTACGTTGCCCTGCGTTTATATAAAAACTACCTTAAAATTTTAAATTCATACAAACCTGATTTTCCTTGCGTTTCTTCACTGTAGCAAATTATACAGCAATGGTCCGCCAATTTTAATGTTGTTTCTGCTTCTAATTCAATAATTTTCTTAAGTCTTTTTTCACTTCTCTTTATTATACCATAGTAATACATGGGTACGTATTTAATTTGAAATTTATTCAATTCAATTCAATTAATTAATTTTTCGTTTTCATGCTGATCATATTTGCCGAAATCCGATGTAATGAACATTATACGAATCAATACAAAGAAAAATATTATTTTATAATAAATCCGATGTGTGTGATGCAAATTAGTGAACGCGTCCCTTCAAGATACAGCAATTATATTATTTCTAAATGAAACCTAACTAAATGTTAAAATGTTTTTAATTTTAACTTGTAGGTAATTATGAGATACATTAGTATAAATCTTTTATTACTCTGAACTACAGCACTGGCGACCCTATTATCTGGGCTTAGGTCATGATGGATGCCCAAGAAGAATAAAATAACCGTTTTTTTAAACAGCTAAAAATAGAAAATTAAAGTGAACATCCTAAATCTCCCAAAACTTTAAAATGTAGTTGAGGATCATGATATGCAGAAACATAATATGGCCTAATTTTACCATTTTCTTATAAGTATCTTTTGATTAATATTTCTACGTCTGTATAATGTATGCTTGTACTTGTAAGTAATAGTAACTTACGGTCAACATTCAAACATTTTAATATTTAGTTAAGCTACTTTGTAAACTAATAATTTTGCAGGATGTGCATACATACTCTAATTACCACCCAATTGCTTGAAAGTCGTAAGTAAATTTCCATAGTAAGTACTAAATTAGTTTAGTAGTAAACTTACTGAACTAGAAACCCCAAATTAAATTTAAAAATGATTTACAAATTAATTTTGTGTACCAGTAGTGTGGTGTAAATCAAACACGGGTGGAGTAAGAACGGGAAACCGCGAAAATTGTGCCGGAAATGTTGTGTGATCCAACGGTGGATAAAAAACGGCTGAGAAAAAGAAGCAGTACAATAATAATTTTCATCATTGTTTTGTATAGTAAAGATTTAGAAATCAATGAAGATTGGTGAAAATTAAAATTTTTCACTTTGTGAAATTCTTTACACCTGACAAAACAACAGCGATTATCTATTAACGATTTAAAATTCAATAATAATTACATTTTCTTGCTAATTTTTCAATTGAGAATATTTCTAGATACGGTTCTGATCGTAATTAATTGTTCTAGTGACGATGGATAATTTGTAGAAACCTGCATCTACTATTTAGATCGCATTTTCAACAATATTTTATATTTTCAAATTCATTTTTGAATTTAACTTATGTAGGTACCTAATTAAGTTAAATTAAGCTAGACCCTCATCGCTATTAAAATTAGCTACTCTACTACTTTTTTTAAACTTTCACGTTATTACTGTCAAATCTGTTTTAAGTAATTTTGAAATTAGAAACACAAAAATAACCCTCCTTCATAATGCGAATCAAATCGAAGCTTTTGATTGTATTGCAATTTCATGTAATAAAAAAGAGTTAATAAAATAGATAAAATACAAGAGCCCATAAAATTTCTATTATGAGAAGAAAACGGGTATATGGACGTAATAAAACATAATAATTGTTTAACAATTCAAAGAAAAAATAGCACGTTTAATTTAGATTATAAAAGAAGCTATAATTATTATGCTTTAAAACTTCCTACAGTTAACCAATACTTTTGATATTGATATTTTTTTTAATTACCTTTGCTTGCTCAGTAGATCGAAAGTAGGTAGTCTTTGTAAAGTCTAATTATGTAGAGCAAAACTTCCAGAAGTGCAGAATTGAGCAATACTATTAAACGTTTTTACTACTTATCAAACTCTTCTCGATGTTTTAATGACTTTTATTTGAGTATTATTTGTTCGAGAACAAACTACAAATTGTTTACATTGTTTCAGATTTCATATTTGTTTTAGATTTGGAAAGATATGTCCATATTTCGTGACATAATACACACCATCTTGTATACCCAATCACATTATTCTCGTATGTTATATCCTCCATCGTCATAGTTCCCTACCTTCGGCAACATCGATACACCGTTTATGACCGATACAGTAAAACATGCCTTTATTTAGTTTTCCTTACCTATTTTACTGTTTTTATTATATTGGAAATCGTTTAAAATCGCATAAGAATTTTATTTTAGCAAAAGCCATTCAAACATTCAACATTTCTTTTGGCACATTACGATTGGGCATACTTGATGAGATCTAACCAATTTAAAGTCTAAGTTCAAAGTATTTTCCGACGATTTTCAATGTTTGTTTAGGAATTGCTTCAATTGCATTTCCTATTTCGAAAGCAATATTCCTTTCAGTCGAGCACAGCAAAAGACGTTTAATTTTACAGCTTCAATTCTGTACTTGATAGAACACGCATACCATATGTTTTTAAAGCACTTTAAGTAATTTTAATATTTTATTATTTTGATTAATTATATGCGTTATTGTTGTACCTAAAGAAAACCGTAGAGAAAAGCCAACATCTCCTCAGCAACATAATGAACTAATTAAGCAACTTCTAGATAGCAGTATGTAAGAATATGTAATCATTTAGCATTTCTGCTTGCTTATATTATTAAATATTTTTAAAGGAGCTTCAAACCGCTTCGTAGTATTTGTGGCAATAGAATGTGGCATAATCGATGATTATGACTAACTTGAATCAATAAATTAATATTAAAGTTTATATCTCAATGTGAGTGGGGTTCATACTTCATAGCTCATCTGAAAATTATACGTCCTAAATTAACAGCGTAGTTTGTATTATTGTAGTATTGTCATCAATTATTAAAGTTTGTTTGATATTTGATTGTTAAACAACAATAATAGTAATATAATATTAGAATAACTTAATTAAGTCGTTCAATCCAAACAAATGAACAATCATATAATTATTAACAACAAACAAGAGATTTCGAATCCAGGGCCGGCACAGCCCTTTATAAATCTCTATTATTCCCGCATTAAGCAAGGTTTACATTATTCATTTCAAATGATAAAGTAAGTTGAATTCGTTCGACATGAACGGGAATTGAACATCTGTATCGCTTCCATTCATGTCAGTTGTTCATTTATACTGAATCAATCAGGGGTAGACATCCAATTCGCATTCATGCTAAATGAATTTAGATCACTTGATCATTTGAAATGAATAATGTAAACCGAGCTTTAACATACCCGTTTACCATAGATCTTATATGACATTAGAATGTACATAGACCCCTTTGTTGTGATTCAAACAATAAGACAACAAAGTTTGTTTTCCTATTAGGGTGCTCAATAAGGTTGTTTTCCTCAAGAATTAACAAGATATTTCAATCGTAGTGATTGTGCAAACCGCTAACTAAATTTCCGATCTGGTTTACCCGCTTCGATCTTTGATTGAAATATCCTTAGGAAATATCTATCCAGTTGTCACCTTCGTTTGTGTTCAGTTTCGTTTAAGACTGGAGGGAGATGAGCTGGTAAGTCGGCGCCGGTAAACCTGCTTCTACTCTGTCCCCACTTAACTGCGCTTCCACAAGGAATGCAGGTTTTATGCACTGGTTTACCAACTTCATCTCGCTGTAATGTTAATTAATGTAACCAAACAGAAACGAAGAAGGCAACCGGACAGATATTTAATTTCAAAAAATGGGATGTGGATACCTTAATGTAATATAAGATCTATGCAGATATTCGAACTAGTAATTGCGATTACTTCGAAACTTTTAATACCACCAAGAAGGGCCAAATATCTCTTTTGTTCGTCTTACCTTTCCTTGTGACTCTTGAAATGTGTATGACATCGTAGTAAACACGTACCTTTATTACTTACCCATAGAATTTTACTGATGTGACTTTCAAAAATTGCAAATACAAATAATGTGGATTTCTCCGACTATAAAATGAATTTTTAATTAAAACTTTAATAATATTTATTTTTAATTTGAGATTTGGTGCGAATTGTATTATTTATAAATTATAATTATTAATTTAACTAAAATTAACTTAAACGCGTAACAATATAATAATAAATTTCCAGTTTATATAGTACATTTATAATGTCTTTGAAAAGAAAAGTATAATGGAATTTTATTTTTTAAATAATATACCTGTATTATTTTAAGTACTTAGATGCTTCTTGAAATGTGCTCTTTGTTTAGTTTTCTTTTATTTTGCTTTATTTAATATTCTCGTGCGTTGATTTAATTTATAAAACATTTTCTCGATTTTAGACATTGATTTTTGTTACTTGTTACTAATAAAGTATTAACTATTTGTTTAATATTGATAAATACGAGTATATAATTTTGTTGGCGTGTAAAATCGGAAAAGATTTGAAGTGATTATTTTTTAAACAATTTTTTCATGAAATATAAATTTAGGCAATTTATTCGGGCACCAAGCATTGCATATCGTCCCGTTTAAAATATTGTTCACAAATGTGTCCCATAAATTATACGACACTTTTGAGAGTATCGTAGTTACATCATATTGCAGTGGATTGAAAAGTTTTAGATTTTAATCTTTTATTATTTTAATTTTTTAAAATTATTATCAATGATTTCATTTACTTTTTCGTGTAATAATTCTTAGAAGATAATTTAAATTCACTTTTTAATTTGATTACAGCTTTTAATCTTTGTTTAAATTTAATTATAATCAACAGTTCATACTTCCTTCGTCCTTTTTTTAACGATAGATTTCAGCTTTCCCACAAACTTCTTCAAATTTATTATTAATGCTTTCAATTTTCTATTTATCAAAACTTCTTTGCTATTGCTACAAAATTTCATTCTTATTTTTTCCTACAATATCATTACAGATTCTTATCTTTTAACTACTTTGTACCAAATTAAATTTTATTTGTGGATGCATCTATGTAGGTGAGATACTCCCTGCAAATAGTAAAAATAAAAGCACCACCATATAAACGGCCAGATCTTCATAGATAACAAAGTAACTTGGCAGGCATGCACGAATTCTACAAGCATAAATTTTCTGAAAATAAATTTCCTTCAAATGGTTTAACACCATTTTTTGCTTTAATTTTACTATTACTTTTAAAAATCTTTAAAACAACTTTCACATTGCCATAACTAGGCAAAACAAGTTATTTTAAGATTTATGGAATACATTTTTTCTAGTCATTTGTTATTTTATAAGTTAAGAAGTATTAATTGTACCCGGTGGTGGCTGGATTGAACTGCAACTAACAGCTTAAACCGCTCAACTAATCATAAGCGCTCACTACCATAATAATTATAGTACGAAAGTGCGGTGTTACTGTATTATGCAATTCCAAATTTATATGCAGATTTTAACCCTTACCTTGTTCTATATCAGAAGATTAAGGGCATAAAAAAAGAACAGGTATAGGAATTATGCCTTCTTGCTCGATGAAGTAAAGAAGATTTGGATTACACTACTGTGTAGTAGTGTAACAAAGTATTGAAAAATCGCAAAAATATTCTTGATCTCACCGAATGCAGTTCTGAAATTTAAAAGTTCAGTATTGATCTTTGGACTAAATCTGTAACTGGGAAAGTAGAAATTAACGCTACCATGATTAACGGTGAATATTTTAATAAGCATTTAAAAAACCACCAGTATGTTGATCATCAGTGCACAAGGCACACACAACTCGAAGAAAGCATTCCATCGATTTTGCTTCACATCTGAATCCGGTGGATTACTGTACTTGAGGTAAAATTTAAAATACTTCGTTTTGGACATACAGACAAAAGCAACAATGGGCTAAAATTCTACTATGTCACGTGATCAGAGCGGGATGATTTGAAATACAAATTAGATAAGATGATTCTGTTCAAAGACGAAATGGTATATTTAATGCTTTTTAATTTCTTAAAAATAAGCGTTTTATAAGTTTCAGTTCATCCAGCCACTCTGTGAGTTAAACACAATATAACGGATCGACCCTAATGTAATTAACACAATATTAAAAGGCAACGTTGTTTTAATTTTTAAATAGGCTAATTCCCATTTGTACTGGAAAATTCAAGGTAGAATAAATAATATTGCTAAAAATTAATGTTTTTATACCTCATTAATAAGAATTAGTTATTTATTACCCCATTCCTTATGAGGTTTCTGCAAAGGTATACAGTTTTAAAAAATTTTAAACCGACATATTTACGACTGCACTCAGCATAACATTTTAATTGAAGGAAATTACATAGTAAACCCTCGATTTCACTAAGGAAGGGTCGGGGGATCCGATACAGATGAATTCAAATATTTAATCCACTTTGGTACATTAGTACAAAATAAATCTAGATAGTTATGTACTCTACTTGCGTCACAAGATTAATGGCGAAGTAAATTATATATCAATGGGTAAACCGCTGATCAAATATTTTAAGAAGTAAGGAATTAAAAATATGGTGGCAGCAAGGCGGCAGCAAGTGAACATTTCTGGAAATTTATAGATTTGATTCTAAATTGGAGAAGTTGGGTTTGGGCATGAGGAGGGCAAAATATCGGAGGTAGCATATCCTCTTTACTTCAGTGAATTCCAGTCCAATTCATATGTAATTGTAACTATAATTTGTTCTATGTGTAACATCGTCTTACATCCAAAGTAGCTGACGAGGTGCCTCAAATCTGCGTATGAACTTATTTTTATTGCCAATTAAAGCAATCAACAACTTAAGAGTGCGCTGCAAATTTTGATGTAAAAACATGTTTCGACAGATGGCGTGCCCTAAAATATTAATCTTTTATAGTTATCTTTTCACCAAAACAGAATTCTAATAATTTATAAAAGTCATATGAATAAACGATAACTAAACTAGGCAATAAGGAAGTTTGAACTTTCAAAGATAAATATTTTTAAATATATTCAATATTTTCACATATGCTTATCTTTTTGGAATATACTTGTAAATATTTAACATTGGAAGCTCAAAGTTCCTTATTGCCTAGCTTAGTTATCGTTTATTCATATGACTTTTATAAATTATTAGAATTCTGTTTTGGTGAAAAGATAACTATAAAAGATTAATATTTTAGGGTACGCCATCTGTTGAAACATATTTTGGCATCAAAATTTGCAGCGCGCTCTTAAGGGAAGAGGAACCAATGGAGGGAACGTTCTCTCCGAAGTACCGAGACGATCATAAACAAGTTTCACTTTTTCCGGATTCGAGCAGGGTACCACTGCAGTAGCAGTTGATAGTGCTAACTATATAGTAAATACCATCTTCAATTTCTTCAATCTGCAATTCACAAATGCAATTTTTCTACTAGTTTCTACGAAAAATTTAGTATAATGATCAATATTATGCTCATTAATCTTCAATCCACTCAAATATGTCATATAAAAGCTACAAAAATGGACCATACATTTGGAGAACTGAAGATGCTGCTATTGTAACAGAATTTTAGAAAATTATGGAGTTTCAAATTCGGTATCGATTCTGTACCAAGTTGAGGTGTATGTTAAATCGTCCATGAAGAAAATCCACCAAAAAAATCCTGCAGTTGAAGTGAATAAAAAATTAATATTGATTACGTAAAATGGGGTGAATCACAACAGGCAGGTGAATGACAACAAAAGTTTGGGAAGGCACAAATAATTTTTCTGTACCGCAACATTGAATATTTGAGGAATCTGTTATATCAGTATCATATTGTCATTAAATATTCCTCAAATATTCAATATTGCAATACAGAAAAATTATTTGTGCCTTCCCAAACTTTTGTTGTGATTCACCTGCCTGTTGTGATTCACCCCATTTTACATTATTGTTATTCAGAGCAATATTGTTTATCAATGTGGTTCGACCAAATGTTTTATTTCAAATTATGTGATGACAAAATGGTAGGGTGGGACAATTGTTCCACTAAATTTGAATATTCAAATGATAATATTATTCAAAATCGCCCTAATAAAAGAAACAATTTTGTCCAAAAAAATCTATATGCAGTGCATGAATTTTGTTTTATGCTTAGAAGTATACATGAATTAAATAAAAATCTCTGAAAGCTTTGAGAAATAGATGGAGTACGTCAAGTACATGTGAATTACTTATAAAGTAATTGTGTACGTACTTATTAAGAGTCTCAAGTATTAAGTCTGCTTACAAAAATTTTATTTGCGGTTAGCCCTTTGATACCTACCAAACTACTATTACAGCGAAGTACCAGCGTATTAACGGGGAATTACAGCAAAATAAATTGCAGGATTTTGTCATCCGTTAAACCGGTTACTGTAAATTGTAAAAGTCGGTTAAACTAATAATTGATATTTATTGGCAAAGTAAATAGCTATAGATAAAAGTTAATCGATGGAAGAATTCGGTCGATCCAATTTTGAAAAGAGGTATGGCATCGTTAATTTAGTTTGAAAACAAGGTTTTTAGTATTCCACTTTTACCTCCGTTACTTGGGTTTCTTTCAGATTTTCCTTTTAACAATTTCTAGATTTTCTTATATTATAACAGCCAATTTGTATTTTTCTAATTCACCTTCTTTCATTAATCAATCTTTCCACTCCATTGCTATTTGTAAAATTAAATTAATGAAACAATATGACAAAGATAATCAAATTTTGTTGTGATTTATGTCAGATGTAAACTATTGATTAAATGACTATTTAGGCATAAATAAGCAAGTACAGCAAATGTCAATTTTTATTTGGCAAAAAGTGTAGATAATAGTAAAGAAAGTAATAACTTAATTGCAAAGTTTTTGGTTTTAAAAAAGTTTGAATTTTAAAATTCAAATTATTATAAATTAAGGATCTGATATTTAAAAAAGGAAATGGTTAAATATTATTGACATCAGGAATTTTGGACATACATTATCGATAGAAAAAATAATTGGGCGATATATTACACTTATAACAATAAGGGCGAGGAGGGTAATAAAAAATGTTTCGTGGCTTCTATTTGCAATCTAAACGTATCTATGCTTTATTGAGCTTTAAGCTTTTCCTTATTCAATCATAGCGTTTCACTTTATTGCTTACTACTTACATACATTTTTATCATTTTATAAAATTCTTCTCATAGAATTAAGTGTTATTATGAAATTCCTATAATATGTAAACAATTAACATTAAATTAAGAAAAATTGTTAAAATTTATATGTTTAATATGTAAAAAATATTGAAAACGTCACAATGCGCATCGCATGCCATTATAATATAAATTATAAACAGAAGAAGTTACTGTATTCTTCTGCATGCTACTTAGTTAGACTGTTTCTATTAGTTAGTTTATTAGATTCTAATTTGATATGCTTTTGCTGCCATATTTCAAAATCATTAATGTTTCTTTTTCATAATCATTATAAGCCGATAATAACATAGGCCTGCGACCGATATTTTTAGATATTGTTTATTTTTTATAACGAAAGATGGTTGTTAACGAAAGTATGCCTCTGATGGACATGCGCCTCAGTTTCGAATTCAATGGCAAAAAATTCCAAATCGATTATTTATTAGTAAAGCATACATTACACGGCCACATTTTGTTATAATAAATTCATATCAAAATTGCGGAAAACTCTCTAAACCCGTCTCTGCAAAATTTTGATATTTCTTGTAAAAAAAAGAAGTAATATTTTTTAATTGTTGCACGAGTTAACGTTAACATAAAGATTAACTATATTGCATTGTAAGAACTTGAAACACCGATCAAATTGAAGTAACTTCTTCTATACTTCATTTTGATTGGTTCTTACAAACTCTTAAGACAAAATAATTAATGACTATTGCAGTTTGCACATTCAAATTACTTGTCTTGTATCAGGAGAACCTAAAAGCACCAATGAAATTAAAGTATAGAATAGATAGAAGTAAATACTTCCCTATAGAAAATACTTCAATTTGATTGATGATTACAAGCTCTTACAATACAATACAAAATCTGTGTTTGAGATTTATGTAAACTTTAGTTTATTAAAAAGGCGCAGGTCTGTGTAATTATAACATAATTTATTAGATAAATACACTGAGAAAATAAAAAACAATAATAAAATTGAATAATTAGAAATAACGCCCAATTAAAAAGAATTAAATAAATCTTGCTTAATTTAATTATAATAAAATAAATTAAATACTTAATATTTATTTATACACGCAAATTTTTTTTTCTTCTTTCGTTCTATTCCATAGAACGCTACGTTATCCTTGCAAGAAATGTATTTCTCTTACAGAATGTAATTAAAATATTTGCTTTTAGCATTAGAGGCGTTATGGATTGTAGATAAAGTAGAACGATAGAAAGTAGAAATGTAAATGTAGATGGCTTTTTGTATGAAAATTGTAACTAAATTTTTTAAATCACCAGACGTCACATTTTTACAAAAAGAAACAAATTAAATAATTCGATTTAGATTTTATCTTGTTTTATTTCAATTTAA
The DNA here is from genome assembly GCA_958510855.1 of Rhagonycha lutea. NCBI lineage: Eukaryota > Metazoa > Arthropoda > Insecta > Coleoptera > Cantharidae > Rhagonycha > Rhagonycha lutea. Next base: position 9,539,009 of record OY294040.1, on the reverse strand, counting down.
AATCTCTCTTGATTAATCAATGGTATCAAAAATTGATTTAAATTCATTTTAAAACTTTTAATTGTTTTATTATTTGTTTTATAACTCAGAACTAACAAAAATAAAATAATTTGGATTTAGTATATAAATCAAAAATAAAAATTAATCAAACAGTAATTAAAACAAAATTCATCTTTTGGACGAAAGCTTTTATTTATACATAAACATGATCGATTGCAACCCCTTCAAATGAGCAAACATTAAACTTGTATTGGAGTATATTGGAGTACTATGTACATTCAATTAATTTTCATTCGAAATGCTAGAAATCTAAATGTGAAAAATTTATATAAGGCATAAAGCAAGTAAATCTTCCACAAAAAGATATTTAAAGTCATCGATGGCAACTAAAAAATCTTGAAAAACACCTCCCAGGTCTAAACAGTTAAAATTTAATATATTCAATCTAAGACTTTTTTGTGGGAAAATTAATTTTCTACAAAATTCTTTAAATATGTAGAACACCATTTCAACTCTTTGAGATATCAGGAGTAAATTAAAAGTGACAAAAAAATGTCACGGAACGGTCATGCCAAATTAAATAAAAGCTTTTAGAAATAGATGATAGTAAATACATTGAAAGTTTGTTCATCTTATAACATTGCCGTATGGTAAAATATGTACGTATGAAAATTGGTACTGAAAATTGCTCGATTTAGTTCAAATGGAACAACTTTGTATTACATCATACATTCAAAAGTTCTTGGATTTACAGAGAAACAACCTGTATTTTAATAAGAACCTGATTGTAGGTAACTTTCGCGTTTTATAACCAAAAAAAAATGAGAAAACGTTAATCATTTCTTTCTCATAATCTGATACAATCTTATCTAAATTTCGTATGAAAGCTAAAAATATTTTATCATTCAAGCACATAATTACCGCCATTATGGTAGATAATGGAAGGGTATGAATAACCTAAAAATTTGCTTTATATTTTTGTACCGTGATAAATAGTGGCTTTGTTCTTAGAATTTGAAATTGATTGTCTGGTAATTTTATAAATTTAGTACAATTAATGGATTTACTGTAGCCATTGCAAAATGTTAAAAAATATATTTTTTATAGAAACACCATTATGGCTACTTCTTCAAATTTCACCTATAAGAAACGAACGAGATTTAGTTGTTTTATTTCTCCTTACTTTTCGGGACATCACTGCTCTCAAACAGCCTATCGAAACCGACGATGCCAAAGGAGGTTAGTAAAGTTTAAAGTGTTTCGGCATACAAACTGGAAGTTTATTTTACTTTTTCAGGATTATCAAAATTCGCCAAGCTAGCGCGATCGGTTACGAGAAGCAGATCTGTTCTAGTTTCTCAATTTTCATCTCACATACCCAACTTGAAAGACACAACGAAACAATCACATCTAGCACAAGTTAGCAAAATAAAATTCAACTTATTTTTCGTAACTAATGCGATATTTCTTTACACGCTGCACTTGGAAATCAACTATTTCTTTGTTTTTTATTTGTTTTTAATAAGATGATGAGTTTAAATGCAGATATCATGCCCCAATATCGTCAAGAAGCACCAAAAACTCCACCTCATATATTATTACATTATTGCGCCTTCAAAGCCATTTGGGATTGGATTATATTATGTCTTACCTTTTATACTGCTATAATGGTTCCTTATAATGTAGCCTTTAAAAACAAGACTTCTGAAGATGTGTCGCTCCTAGTGGTGGACTCTATTGTAGATGTGATATTTTTTATAGATATTGTTTTAAATTTTCACACAACGTTTGTTGGGCCCGGTGGCGAGGTAGTCTCGGATCCAAAAATTATAAGAATGAACTACCTAAGAAGTTGGTTCGTTATTGACCTACTAAGCTGCTTGCCCTACGATGTATTTAACGCATTTGATCACGACGAAGACGTAAGTCCGATTTTAATTACTTCTAATTGTTCTAATAAATGGAGATTTATTCGTGACAAACCTTATGATTGATTTGTGTTTCAGGGAATAGGAAGCTTATTTAGTGCTTTAAAGGTAGTTCGTTTGCTCAGGCTTGGTCGTGTAGTACGAAAACTCGACAGATATTTAGAGTACGGGGCAGCTATGTTAATTTTACTTTTATGTTTCTACATGTTGGTTGCCCACTGGTTGGCATGTATCTGGTATTCAATCGGTCGTTCCGATGCCGACAATGGTGTTCAATATAGCTGGCTTTGGAAACTCGCCAACGTTACACAGAGCCCTTATTCGTACGAGTTGATAAATAATAATTCTGAAAATGCCGTTCTAACAAATGGACCCTCGAGGAAGGCCATGTACGTTACAGCTTTATATTTTACAATGACATGTATGACCTCGGTGGGATTTGGAAATGTAGCTGCAGAAACTGACAACGAGAGAATTTTTACAATTTGCATGATGATCATTGCAGGTAATTCTAAATTTTAATCACGATACATCCCCAACCAATTTCATTAACTTTACATCCACATTTGTCAAACTAAAGTTCAGCACTATGCATCATATGCGATAAGGGATAAATCGTTAAACACAAGTTCAAGAAACTACTATAATGTGGTACCTAGTTACATGGCTTCGAGCACTGTCATTGGCTTAATAATGTACAGATGACTCAGTAGTAAAACTTTTAAACTGTTGAACTTTCATGACGAAATTGCATTAGACGTCAGCGAAAGCATTGACATATTAGTTACCTTTTGGGCAACGATATTTAAATAAATCTTATCTATGAATATTTTTTGAGAATGGCCAATTCGGTTCGGCAGTGTTGGAGTAAACCTGGGTTAATCTGTTCCTGGCATTTCTCATAGCAATTAATAATTAATTCTTTATTTATTGTTACCGTTTATTAGTTGTTCTACCTTCTTATAATGTGGTCTTACCAGAATTCTGATAAGAAATTATTTCTAAATTTAAACGATTATTGCCATAACCAGTATAATTCTTTTTAACTTGATAGCGCCGTTGCTTATCGTTTTATCTGGAATAAAGAAATTAAGAAGCATTAAAATGTTGTGCTCACGAAAGTTTATAAACACGCAAAATATTATGCTGTAGTAGTAATTTTTATAAGAAAAAAAGTATTGATCTTAATCCCACAAATACTTTTCAACATGTCATTATTAATTAAAACTTTTTATTTTCCTAGCTTTGCTGTACGCTACCATCTTTGGTCACGTAACAACAATAATACAACAGATGACCAGTGCCACGGCAAAGTACCATGACATGTTAAATAATGTAAGAGAATTTATGAAACTCCATGAAGTTCCCAAAGCGCTTTCAGAAAGAGTAATGGATTACGTCGTATCGACGTGGGCAATGACTAAAGGCTTAGATCAAGACAAGGTAAACAAAATTGAACGATTTATGAAATTCTTGTTTGCGACATCCATTTACATGCACCTGCTTTTTCCGTTTAATTAAATTTTAAAATTGACTTTTCCTAAAATCTTTTATTTTTTTGTTTTAAAGCGTAAAATGAAAATTGGAAGGTATAAAGCTTTTCAAAACAAATCCTTGCATGTCAACAACATGCCCGTATAAAAATGTAAATTTAATAATTTTCTTCCAGGTATTGAATTTCTGTCCTAAAGACATGAAAGCAGACATATGCGTTCACCTAAATCGGAAGGTTTTCAATGAACATCCCGCATTTCGACTTGCATCAGATGGTTGTCTAAGGGCATTAGCAATGCATTTTACTATGTCACATTCTGCTCCAGGAGATCTTTTATATCATACTGGAGAATCTATTGACTCGCTGTGCTTTATAGTCACTGGTTCTTTGGAGGTTATTCAAGACGATGAAGTAGTGGCAATATTAGGTAAAAAAAATTTTAATAAAAACTCAACTAAGCGATTATGTTTCCAATAATTTTCAGGGAAGGGAGACGTTTTTGGTGATTCCTTTTGGAAAGATAATGCAGTAGGGCAATCTGCTGCTAACGTTCGTGCTTTAACATATTGTGATCTTCATATGATAAAAAGAGATAAACTGTTAGAAGTGTTAGATTTTTATCACGCATTTGCGAATAGTTTTGCAAGAAACTTAATTTTAACGTACAATTTAAGACATCGGTTAATATTTAGAAAAGTTGCGGACGTTAAAAAAGAAAAAGAACTTGCTGAAAGAAGAAAGAATGAACCTCAATTAGATCAAAATCAACATCACTTAGTCAGAAAGATATTTTCAAAATTTAGAGGTGACCGGACTCAGCATACTCCTCCAGCGGCTGCATCTTCGGATGTGGAAAAGGGTGACGAAACCGATAAACCTATCGTTCGGGTAACATCCGCAACAAAATTATCATCTGTCGCTGAAAAAGAAGATGCAAATAGTGTGGCAGGAATTATTACAAAAATTAGTCGCCCTCCGACGACAACTCGGCCCAGTAAATGGGGTAGACTTTTAGGATCTGCCAGCCTCGATTCGGCCTCTGATAGTTCAGCACAAGCTCCAACGTTTACTCGTAGTTTAAGTGCCCGTGATGCTTCAAAAGATAGGCCTACTAGTTCTTCTTCTTCCGGAACTACGACTAGTCAGCAACCCACCGGTGGTTCTGGAAATAAAGTATTTCCTAAGCTTCAAAAAATGTCTACAACATCGAGTCCAGGAATAATACGACAAGATACCATAGAAGAGATAGTCGAAATCGAAACTCCTCGTCTTCGAAATCTTAGTTTACGAAAGATGGAGAGTTATGATGGTGGATTAAGAGATCCGGGAGCAGCTCAGTTTTATCAACAACCCGTCCCAGAAACAATAGCACCTTCTGAGTACAAAGAATTGATTACGAACATTATGGATTTTAAAGTAGACGTGAAGCTTGAAATTCAAAGAATAAATCAGAGAATGGGAAAAATGGAAGAGTTGCTTTCGGAACTTCTTAAAAGGATTACACCGGAAAGTGGTTCTAGTTCACAGTCACCACAAGGAGATTTAGAAATTCCTAAGAAAAAGTCTTCCAATCAAGCTGCCGAAAGACCTACCGAATTATTAACAGCTTCTTCGGAAGGGACGGGATTGGGCCCTATCATATTAAGAAAACGTAGATCAAAAGCTAGGTTAAAAGGTGTCGCTCCGCAAGTTCCAACGCCCACTGGTTCGGGAAAAATAGCATCTCCGGAAAGTTTAAGTGCGAGTCCAACAGAAACCACAAAAATGTTAGATGACTCGGCGCAGACACCGTCCTACAGAAAGACCAAAGATTTTGTGTAAAATTATCTTAAATTAAGATATCGAACAATGTAAAATAATTAAATAGTTTGACGCCTGCCACTAAATTAGATAGTTAAATAAAATTATTTGGTATTTTACACTACTCAATTCTGTACATAATCAGCTTTTTAATGACTTAGGTCAAATATTCACACGAATATTAAATTGGTAGATGTGAATCTTTTGACCGACGATGCCTTGTACCTGCGCTATGAGAAATCTTGGAACTCTTAATTCACGCTTCTAAGTGCTATATTTCTTGTGCAATTTTAGTTTTAAAAAACTATGGAATTATGCTTGTCACTTTCGGTCAATTTATTGTAAAAATTAACGTAATTTAATGATTAGCGGCATCAAAACACTCTTAAAACCTTATTTTTCTGTGATATTATGAAGCAACTTTGCGAAACGTATTATGTAAAGTGTATAATATAAATAAAAATGTACAAATGAATAGATAACTTAATTGTTTCTCAAATGAATCTAAATGATTAGCAATACTGAGGAAACATTTTTAATATTAGAACACACGTTGGGTATTTCTTACAAAAAAGATAAATTTACGTTAATTTAAAATTAAGTGACTGTTTTGAATATTACCAAAATGGACATGTTTCATCAATTTTAAAACTTTTTATAACAAAAAATATCTTTCACAAGTGAAAAGTTTTTATGAATATAGTAATAAATCAAAAAAATTTTATTTTACTTTTGAAAAATTCAGTATTTTAATTACGTAGTATTTATTTTAATTATAAAATATAATATGTAATTTGCAATAGGTAGTTATATTTTTGCTCGTGAGGACTCCGCCCAAAGAATGAAATCCAATTTTATTTCGCTTCATACGTAACTAATTGTATTCGTTTTATCTACAGCTGAAGTTATACTTAATCAAAAATTATTATAATTTACAAAGTTTTTCTTTCTCTGTATTGTTGAATTCTGAATTTCAAATCTCGTTCCCCAATTTTACAAAGGTGAAGAACCAAAAAATTCAAATACCATCACTATGCACGTCGTCGTAAGCTCATGATCATCAAAAAAAATAATTATGTTGTTATTTGATTAGATTAGATTAGATGAATATCGGGAAGAGCACATACAGGCGACCAGTGTGGCTGTGGAAGACTGGACTGGTCCACTAACGATAGCTGCAGTCTACTGTCCTCCCAAACACGCAATCGAAGCAAACCAGTTCGAACACTTCTATAACAGTCTTGGAAATCGATTTATTGCCGGAGGAGACTATAACGCGAAACATCCACAATGGGGATCACGACTGGCTTCTCCCAAGGGACGAGAGTTACTGAAAGCAATGCAGAAAAACAATTTACAATGTTTATCAACTGGACAACCTACTTACTGGCCTACCGACCGAAGAAAAACTCCCGATTGCATCGATTTTTGTGTGACTAAAGGATTGCCTGGTAATTGTTTGACAGCGGAATCAAGCTTTGAACTATCGTCTGATCATTCTCCAGTGTTAGTAACTGTAGGCACAAAAGTTCTCAGAAAAACCAAACCACCAAGACTGTCTTCCAAAAAAACCAACTGGACAAATTTCAAGCTACTAGTAGAAGAAAACCTACAGTTGCAGATTCCTTTGAAAACTGAAATTGACATAGAAGAGGCAGTAGAACACCTAAATAAAACAATACAACAGGCAGCATGGAATTCTACACCAGAAACAAAATCAGAAGACCCCATTGAGGAGTGCCCTACAAACATTAAACAAAAAATCAAAGAAAAACGTGAACTAAGAAAGCGTTGGCAAACAACAAGGCATCCTCACGACAAATCAAATCTAAACAAAGCAGTCAAAGAATTAAAACAGCTCCTACAGAATGATAAAAACGAATGCGTCCAAAATTACTTAAAAAGCTTGACTCCAACTGAAGCTACGGAATATTCTCTGTGGAAAGCAACTAAAAGGCTAAAACGACCTCAACTAACAATGCCTCCATTGAAAATGGAAAATGGAAGTTGGGCAAAAAGCGATAAGCAAAAGGCCGAACTTTTTTCAAGACATTTAACACAAGTTTTCCAACCTTTCGAATCAAGTATGGAAACAGAGGATGAAGAAGTATATAAATTCTTAGATGCTCCTGGCCAACTGGAACTACCATTAAAGAAATTCAAAATATCAGAAATAAAATCTATGATTAACAAACAAATAAATACCAAAAAGACACCTGGATATGACCTTATAACCGGGAAAATACTGAAAGAACTACCACAGAAAGGTATAATGTTCATAACTCAACTCTTTAATTCTATACTAAGGACAGGGCACTTTCCGAACCAATGGAAAGTGGCCCAAATAATAATGATACTAAAGCCAGGTAAACCACCAGAAGATGTAAAGTCATATAGGCCTATTAGTCTTCTCCCAATTTTGTCTAAGCTATTTGAGCGAATGCTTCTAAAAAAAAATTATGCCAATACTAAAGAAACGCAGACCACCAGTTCGGGTTTATACGAGAACATGCGACGATTGAACAAGTTCATAGATTAGCTGCAAAAATTAACCGAGCCTTCGAAGACAAGAGCTACTGCTCTGCAGTCTTTCTAGATATAAGCCAGGTTTTCGATAAGGTATGGCATGAGGGCCTCCTGTACAAGATAAAAAAAAATCTATCGGATAACCTATTTATTATACTAAAATCGTACCTAAAAGACCGACACTTCCTAGTTAAATTTCAAGAAGAACTAACCGCTCTTAATCAAATAAAATCGGGAATTCCGCAGGGTAGCGTGCTGGGGCCGATCCTCTATTTGATCTATACGGCAGACCTGCCAACTAGTCCTAATACAACCACCGCCACATTTGCAGACGACACTGCCATACTAGCTATACATAGAGTGCCTGGTATAGCTTCACAGATAATTCAAGAAATCTTAAGCAAAATAGAACCATGGTTAAAGAAGTGGAGAATAAAAGTCAATGAAAACAAGTCTGTGCATGTTACATTTACGCTAAGAACAGAGACATGCCCTCCAGTTCACCTAAACAATCATCAGATACCACAATCGGAAGAGGCCAAATACTTGGGTATACACATTGACAGGCGATTAACTTGGCGTAAGCACATATTTACTAAAAGAAAACAGCTCGGAGTAAAACTAAGAAACCTGTATTGGATTATGGGCAGAGATTCAAAATTGACAACAGAGAACAAGCTCTTAATCTACAAAGTCATTCTAAAACCGGTTTGGACATACGGAATCCAGCTGTGGGGCTCAGCCTCTAACAGTAATATAGAAATACTGGAAAGATTTCAATCCAAAGTACTACGCATGATTGTGGAAGCTCCATGGTTTGTACCAAACGAAGTAATCCGTCGAGACTTGCAAATGTCCACAGTCAAAGAAGAGATCAAAAACCACAGCAAAAAATACCACATCAGGCTAAGTGAACACCCCAACAAATTAGTTAAAGAACTTAATACTGAAAATGTTAACAAAAGGTTAAAAAGACAAAACATTGGTGACTGGTTGGTACTATAGGTGGTTATCACTGGATAACCACATAATTGTTATATTTCTGTGTCACTCAATTACTCAATGTCCAAGGACAGATTGTAACATCTAGTTAAATAAAAAAAAAAAAAATTTGAAATAGTCGGCGTCGGAAACGCCGTAGCAACCCAAGATTATTTTGTGATGATTCAACAAAATATGACCCTTCGAAAATCTATACACAGTTACACAATGAACATAATCAAACATAAGTTTTGGGGTGAAAATAATATTCATTAAGATAAAATGCAATCTGAGAAGGCTGAACAACAAAGCCAAAGTAACAACGGCAGCCACCTTTCATTGATACTAAACCAAGTGAACATATCGGATATATTGATATCAATTTTATATTGATTTATATTCTCTTTTATAACCGTAGCAGAAAAGAATTGTCGAATGTTATGTGTTAGTAATAATAGGCAACTACTTGTAACTTGTAATTAATAACTTGTAGTTTAACATCTATTGTGCAACAGAGCCCAATTTGGAAGTTAGGTGCTAGGCCACACTGTTATTTGTACATCACGTAGCCAAATTCACATTGAAATATTACACTGATTGAAATCACGTTAAAACAGGGTGGCCACTGAAAGACTGACGGGTTTGAAAATATCATAAGTTTTTCACTTTAATTTTCTTTTTGTCTTGAAGAATTGCATGGTACAATGCAATGTTATTGCTACGAATTGCCGTGCAATTTACACAAATGTAGTTTTTGTACTTACTGTTATTATTATAATTTTCTACTGTTAAAAAAAAAAGTGGACGGTTTTTCAAAAGGAAATGCTTTACTAGAAAACCAGAATCATCAGCCAAATATTTAACAATTTTTAAAATTAATGTACACATTAATAAAGGAAGATCCCAATTTTTTATTTCTCTTGCTTACAAATAATTTTTTTTTCTAATATTTTGAAAACAAAATTTGTTTTAAAAAATAATTCTTTCTGCTGAAGCAGCGAATTACATTGGATTTCTTCTTACCACACCATCGTATTGCTCACCAAGTTTTGTAAATAAATTGTTTCGCAACATTTTGTAAATAATATTCTTTCTTCCATGGTCCGAACTGTTCATTCCAGAACCTAATCGGGTTAAAAGAATTTTCTATTGCAAATTACATATTATTAATTCTAGCGTTTTGATAATCAATTTTGGAAACTTATTCTCATTTTCTATTATTTTACACAATTCACAAAATATCACTTTTGCGCTTCTGAGTTTTATTCGAGAATTATTCTATCAATAGAATAATTAAATAACAAATAAAGAAAATTAAAATTTTGCGAAAAGAGTAAAAATGTTGATTTTAGGTACCACAAATATAATTCATTTTTAAAAATAAACTTTTTTAACGCAAAACTTAAAATTTTAAAAATGTACAGGGTGTTCTTTCAAATATTTTTTAAATTCTCTTCAGATGAAACCGGTTACTCGATGTACCTATAATTCATTTTAGATTTAAAGCAAGTAAAAATTTAAACAATTTATTGCTATGTAGTAATTAATTTTTTCTATAAAAATAGTGGAAAATTATTTATACTATTTATAAACACCCTGTATAATTCCTTCAAAGAAAAACGCTCAACTAGAAAGGTTTAACTAATTGGACCGTAGGTACCATATTTTGGTTTTTTTGTCAATTAAAATAAAATAACGAATTTATTGGTGTAAAGGAGCAAAATCTGTAAAATATTGAATGTATTTCCCCCCTTTCCCATAAAAGAAATTGTATTTTATTTTTATGTATTTTCTATTATTTAATTTAAAATCGAGCAGATGAGTAATGTAATATTTAAAACAAAACAATTTTTGAATAAAAATACATTATTTCTTCCACAATTGTTACTTTTTGGGTATTACTAGCGGGTAATATCGGTAGGACGTTTTGACTGACGTTAAGACTTGAAACGTTTCCATGCGGGAATAATTAGGAAATTTTTTCACTTAATGTATTAAAAAAGCGATCTCGCATCGAAAAGTTTTTCATTTAAATATTAACGTTGTCAAAATGTTTAATGCCATAGTAATATTGTTACATACAAGTGAAAAATGTTCACTGTACTTTTATAAATTTTAAATCAATTTATACAGTTATTATAATAATGAATAAAATGGCAAAATATTTTGTTTTGATTCAACAATGAAAACAGACAAATTGTTATAATAATTTAATCTTGTTAAAAACATTTTATTCCACATCATAACAAAACATTATAGATTTGTCAATAATATAGGTAGCAACTATCACATACTTCAGATTCTGATGTACCTATAAATTAATAATTATACGCTTACATACAATTTAATAAATTTATTTATTATTATTGATTTGATCAACATCCTCCTCTATATTTAATAAATTATGTAAAAAAAATAGAATAAATAAATATAGATACTATAATAATAGTAGGTAGCTATTTTGCAGCTAATGTTTGCAATCTTGTTAATCCACTACTGCGAGTCACAATCATAAGTTAGCCTGATGGATATCAATTATTCAAAATAATGCCATTTAACAACAAAAAGTGAAATGAAAATTAGAATTTCGACATAAAATGCGAGGTGGGAAATATACTGAATTTACTGAAATATCGACCCCAAATTTATTAATTTAACTCTGTCCATAAACTGGAGCTAGTTTAACACGTAAACCGCCACGCTTAAAAATATCCTAGTGTTTTTAATGTAAGTGTGAGTTAAACTTAATGCACGACTAACGTATTAACGCAGATTAACAACAAATTAATATAGATGATTTTTATAAGATCGAAACAGGAAAGTTTTATCATTTTTTTTTCAAAATTTTTGCATCACCTTCTTCTAAAGCAAAAAGTTAAACATCATCCTGAAAAGGATATTGACTGGTAATCCTAAGTGTGAGTACACATTAAAAGCAGGTTTTATGCTCCGGAAATATCTGTAGGGTTATCTTCTTTGTTTGTATTCGGTTACATTAATTAACATTGGAGGGAGATTACGCAGGTGAGCCGGCACATAAAACCTGCTTGTACTCTATTTCCACACTAAGTTAAATAAGATTATAACGTTACTAAGGATCTATTTTATTCACTACCTTTCACTTATCAGTTTGCAAATTTGCGGAAAAACATGAAAAGAGAGTGTTTTTTTTTTTATTTTTGTATAACTGCATAAATACGTTTTGACCTTGAAAATGGAGATCTAGACGGTAAGATGCGTCAAATTTGGTTAAAAGTTTTATTGGTATTATTATACAGGTTCCCAACAATGACACTGCAAACCCATGAAGTCCAAAAATTATACGACGGAGAACATCTAAATTTTAACTGTTAATAACAAAAATTAGTATCAAATTATAGAAAAAAGAGACGGTCGGAGCATGGTGGTCGAATAAGATGACTATGAACGCTAAATGCCCTGTTCGAATCCGGGTGAAGTAAGAACTTTATTCTGGCCGTCTCTCTGGTCCTCCAGGTTGGGGGTTCTACGTCGGGCTTGCTCCTCGTCTAGGTAAAAAATGTAAAATGCTAACAAACCAAACACCAATTCGTAAGGTTAGTAGTTGGGCTCTGATAACGTTGTAATGCGTTTCAAAAACCGATTATATCACAGTATCAAATTATAACTTAATTTATTTTATATTTTAGCTACAAATGCTTTTTTAAATTTGGCATTTAATATTTTTGTTTGAACCACTACATTCACCTCTTCCTAAAGCTTTTTACACACTTTTGCCCAAATTTTTTATTGAAAAACTTAAATTGTTTATTGCAGCCGTATAGCTAACTCTACATAGTAGCCATAAAATTTCTTTAAATGACTGCCACGAGAGCGAATAAACAATTCTTACGTGGTATTTGACTCTCTGGTTGTTTTCGGAGTCCCATTGGACACAGAATGTTCCTAGTTTCATAGGAGAAAGATAGTTTCTCCTGCTATGTCAGTTAATATCAGTTAATATTAAGTTAATCAGTGTCAGTTAATATTGATAGAATATTAACTGACACACTATTTCTTCTTCTTCATTAGCGTTTTTATTTACATCCATTTTTGGATATACGTCTCTTCAGGTTCTCTCAATTTAGAACTTGAAGGTCTACCATGGCCTTATGGCCTTACCATTCTACGCTGGCCTAATGGGGGTTGGGAATGGATCATAGTCCACAGATCGATTTTGGACTTTTTAGATCACAGCACATATCCGACGCAATCAAGATTAGAACCGCTGTTTCCCGCTCTCTAGTTTATCCGTGCTTGATTTACGCCAGACTGCTGGTTTTTGACACACTATTAATAGACTCCATTAGTGTGACTTCAAAACACCTAGAATATAAGCCAACCATACTACGTTTATTCTTATGAGTGGCATATTTCATATGGGTACAAAGCACTGAATCAATTCGCGTGGTATGGATGGCCTATTTCTAAGCGTTTTGTCAATTGCTTTTGCAAAATCTCCGCCAAAGAGTCTTGAATTTTGTTAACATCTGCTGGATTTGTAAAACAACTTGCAGTTATTGTTGGAATTACAGATTTATATTGTTTCCGAAATGCCAAAATTTTGTTTTACATTGTATGATTATTTAAATAAATATTATGCAATGTTAAAACAAATTTTTTTCTCGCATTGTTTTACTGATGTGTGTAAGGAAAAGTAAGAAGGGGTTTCCTAGTTACGCTACTGCTATGTGTGCCATCAACTGATTGATGCGAAAATAAATGTGTACCCTGGCGATCTCTATGGTCCACATTGCTAGCTTTATAGTTACCTACATTTTCTATTCATTTCATGAAACCGACTTTATTGTACCATCGAATATAGATGGCGCAAGTAAGACAATGAAAATTTAATCATATTGGAAAACTATTGAAAATTCGTTTATTTTATGTTTTTTAGTAGTACCTAGTACCTATTAAAAATGTTCTAATTGTCTAAATATTGTTAATCTGAGAATGAGAATCGACCTAAAATAATATAATATTTTCTGCAATAAAAACATTATATTAAAATCTATAAAGATAAGAATACCTACCAAAAATATAATATAAAAGTTTGTAATGCAATAAAATAGTTTTATAGTTATTTTCAGTTAGCATACCTAAGAAAATTTACGAACTAAAATTCGACATCAAAAATACACAATTTGTTAATACATAAGGATATAAAAATCCGTGCAATTGACAGTTTGAAGAAATTTATTGTGAAATTTATTGATAAAATTATTAAATTGCTATGTAAGTGCTGTTGTTTTTATAATGATTATTAAATTGTGTTTATCACTGTTAAATTGTTAACTACCTTGGTATTTTCGCATTTAAAATTTTTAATTAACATTTTTACTTTTTACAGAATTCTTGAGTAATCTTAAATGAAAGCAATTATTTATAACAATTATCTAACGCCCTAATTGACTTTTTAAATCATTCTTTGAAAAATTGAAAAAAATCACAATTTTTAGTTTAATAATTTTTAAATGTACCAATAATAATTTCGAACCTTCTGTCTCTCTCAAGAGAATCGCAGCAAACTTCTACTTATTCACATTCTATCATTTGCATTTGTCCTATTTGGATTATCCAGGCGACTTTCACCTATAATATCAAAATTTGGCTTCGGCCGTTCACCGATTCCTTTAGGCCTTATAATCACACAAATTTAAATTTGTTTAAAAGTTTAACATAAAACTGAAAACAAATTTATGTCACTGATAAATTTTGATGTAGAAATTGAAAATTACACCCTCAAACTTCCTGCTTTAAAGTTTGCGGTTGGATATTTCTAAAATTAATATCTGTTTTCGCTGCATGGTAGACACATATTGTATAGCTTATTGTGTGGAAGTCATTATTCACTACGTACCTAATTACCATTAATGTCTTTACATACATAGTTTATAATATAGCTAGTTTGCTGCCTGTTTAGTTGCTTCGGATATCGAAAACTGACATAGTTTCAACCTGGCGCATGTGATAATTATCCAACGTGGAATTTGGGTGTCTGCTTAATCGTTACAGGATTATCCCTTTGCTGCTAAATTATTTATTTGATGCTTGCAAATCTCTATTTTCTCAAGCATAACATTAATATTATATATTATTTATAGTTAGTGCCTCAATTGTTATCACTAGAAGTTCATATGTTAAAATTGTCATTAATTATATAAAGTCCAAAACTGCCGTTTTTTAGGTTAAAGCGTCCTAACAAACATTTGAGATAAAATTAGTTTTTTTATATGGAGCATCATTTGATAATGTGCAGGTTGGAACATTTTTTTCACTTTTTCATATTTTTGTTCGTTTCAACATTAGAATTTCAGAAACTTGCGACTCAATGTTTGGAGTAAATTAATTATTAAAGAACCCATGGTTCATAATGAATTAGTTCTTTATTCGCACTGCTAAACGTTCACCCTTTGCTCTGGTTAAACCTTGATGCACTTGCGAGGCGACAAAGATTGTCTCCCTCGAGTTACTCGGATTTAGTGGGCTTTCTTTGTCGCGTTGCAATTTCGACTAATCGCTGCACTATGTTTGCAGCCTAAAAGTCGCCCGTCTGAACGAACCCTAAGAATATTTAATTTAAGTAAATAATAATAAAAGTAATAACCTACTCTCTCAGATTTGAAAAAGGGAAGCAAAATAAAAGTTTGAGAACTAAATTTTTCTTAAAATATTTACAACAGTAATAAATTAACTTGTCAATATTATATTTTCTCGGCAAATTTCTTGCCAACTTGAAATTTTTCTTTTAATCCGCTAGCTAAATTACATTTTATATAATTTGTAGTTCTGTTGGCTTTAGGTTTGGTTCAAGATTTTCAGGTTTGGTTCTCGGTTTCTATACGAAATCTTTGATGAAAAGCTGTTACAAAAATTTGTCAATTTGATCGAAGTTGAAGCAATGCGTACGTAAGTAGTAAAAGTATATTAGAAAGATTAATGATATACTTCCGCACACACTGACTGGGATAAAGTAACAAAGAAAGCAATTCCATTTAAGAACGATAAGGTTATCTTATTTTCATTTTCTAAATGACAATCTCGATTAATTGGGGTCTTTTAAATTTTCTAAACACCCCAGTATCATATAAAACATACATGCGAATACCCATTAGTAATTCCATCTCCACTAACTTGGTGCCAACATACTGAACCTCTATTTATGTAGCAATATCACTAATGTGGACCAGTTTATTTGTACAAGTCAAAACTTTGTATACCAAATGAACATAGCGTACAAGTTCCGAAAGGTCGATCATATTCACAGTGTTTGTCTACTAACTGGTTATGTTCTACAGCCCAGTTATTTTGAGCATATGTAATAACGAACTGGATTATTGTGAAATGCTAAAGTCGATTTGGATTTGGACAGCGGTTTTGTAGATTTCAAGCATTTTCAGAGTTAATTACATTTATTGCAGCTTTTATTTTAACTAATATGTCAAAAATTATATAATCAACAAGCAAATAAATGCACTATTATTAAATTTTTTTCATTAAGCTTTCAGATATTATATTATTACTAATCTAATGCTGCGGGTAAGTAATTTGTTATTTTTATTTTAAGTAATAACTGGTACATTTCCGTTTTAATTATTTAATATCTAATAATTTGTATTGAGTGGTAGAGCTTTATCATTGCACAAGCGCAAAAGGCATTCAGGAGGTTTTATTGAACTCAAAGCTCTTGTTACTTATTTATAGGTAATTCGCAAACTATTAATTTTAATTGCTTAATAAGTTTAGTGATGGTATTTTTATAGGTTGCAGTGGGGTAAAATTATTCATTTTTTATTAAAATTAAAGTAATATTTTAAACATTATATTTTACAAATATATAAAATTGGATAAAGCAACATAAGCCGCTGTTTGGGTTTTTTTTTGCAGAACAAAACTTAATAATAACTATGGATTTCCCAAATAATGAACTAATTATTCGAATTGTTGAATATTTTAATTATCTCGAAATTAAATAATTTATATCTGTTAATTAAAAGTTAAAGTAACATTTTACGCAACCTTTCAGTAATTGTTTTGCTTAAACATTTCTTCAGTTGTTTTCAATTTTTGTTAATGTTTTGAAATAGAAAATATTTGAATAGATAAAAGCATCAGATACTTGAAAATATAAAATTATTTGTAGCGACAATGTCGTTCAGAACTCCGAAACATTTTTGAGCAGCTAACCTTAAACAAGAAGAGACTAAATTCGGCAAACAAAAAAACAGAAATTTAGATGGTTATCCAAAATCAGGTATCAGACGTAGACTTATAGGGTATGTATAGAAATATAAGAAGAAGAAAGAGCAAACTTAAAATCTGAGTATCTGAATGACCTCACAACGTGCGCAAAGCAATATTATTCAAGAATTGAATAGTAAATAACATATATAAATCAAAAATTTAATTAAAATTCAGTTTGCAATTCCCATCTTTGACAAACTTTTGTTTTTTTTTTTAAAACATAAAATTTTCTTCTACTAAAAATAATTCAAGAAATTTGGAATTTATTGTTGCTCTAGAGGTGGATAACCACTAACATAGCTTTTCCTCTAAACCGAAATCCAGTTTTGCATTAACAATGACTTTTGGTAATGTTTTGTCTCTTGTATGGCCCCTTTACTGAGGGAGGAAGATCCAAAAACCTTCATTTCTTCAAACTCCTAAATAAAAATAGTACTATTAATAGAATATAGGTTTTTAATTTGTTTAATGTGATTCGAATTTCCAAGTTAAAAGGTTAAAACAGATTATTAGTTCAATAATAAGGTTTAAATTTATAACTTTATTTTATTGAAAATAATTTTGTATAGGGCAAAATAAGTTACATTATTGTATGAAATATAATAACGTATAGTTATATATAACTAATTACTATTCTATTGAATTTTCGTGAATTTCGCATAGAATTAGATTTTCAAGGCAATTAAAAGTTTTCTGATATCGCGATCACTTTTTACATAAAGTCTATATAAATAAATAAAAAAAGGCTTTCAAATAAGAGCCTTTTTAAATCAAATTGGTTCATGACATTTATATTTAAAAATAATTTCATGAGAATGACTGATTCTGTAATTTTTAAATATTTGATTTTGGAACATCTATTTTTGGTCACTTTTACACATAAATCAGCATCTTCATCAATGACACGAATAATGTTTATTTTAAGGTCATTGAGTTGTTGTGGTTTATTGGAGTAAACCAATGATTTAACATAACCCCAGAGAAAAAAGTCTAATGGAAATCTTGACGGCCAGGTCACATCCGCATTTTTTGGGATTACACTGTCACTAAACTTTTCTTTCGATTAATTGATTGTGTCACGAGATGTATAGCATGATGCACAATTTCTATACGCTGTGTAACTGTATATTTTTCATGATGATTTGCTAAACCATGATCAACACAAATCTGTTGACACATTTATTCACAAATTGGTGGAAATCAGAAAACAACGTAACCTCTATAACGTTTTACAAAAATTTACAACACTAAGCGCAAGGATCACCAAAGGCAGTTAGTTTATCCTCCTGCCAAATAGTTGGATATAATTATTGTTATCGTGTAAGTGGGACTTTGAATAAATTTAACGTTTAATTTCAAACGCCATCTGTCATCTGTAGAACTAAAAGTTAGCGTAGAATCTCGTGTAAATTAGAAAATAATTTACTTTGAGCTTACTATTTTAACTTTTTGTGAGTGATTTATACTAAATTCGAAACAGATAACAGATAGCGTTTGGAAATTAAACGTCAAATTTATTCAAAGTCCCACTTACACGATAACAATTATATCCAACTATTTAGCAGGAGGATAAACTAACTGACTTTGGTGATCCTCGCCCTAAATAAAAAAAGAAATAAGAAGCTGAAATTTTACCCTCAATGATTGCAAATAAATGAAAATATGTAAGTAGACTTATAATTAGAGACAGGATAGTTAGGCAAATTGCCTTTTTTTAAAAATTGAAATATTTCAGGCAGACCCAATTTAAAATCCGTTTCAGAGCATGTACTCTTCAAAAATTCATTTCTTGCTTTGCCTTTTTTGCCTTTTTGGGGGGGGGGTTCCAGTCTTTTTTGCCTTTTTCACTTATTTTCCGGTTTTCTTTGCCTTTTTTGTGCTTTTTGAACCAAAATATTTATTTTTTGCTTTTTTCAAATTTATTTCTTAATTTAACCTGTGATTTTTTGAGGTGCCAAATGCAATACAGAGAACGATGTTCATTTTGCCAGAATCCTTCAGAGCAACTTGTCAATACAGGAAAATACACATTGAAGATGTCATAATTAGAGGAGTATTAATCATTAGGAAAACAGAGATAACAGAATCTAGTAAGTTTAATTCATTCATTCAAGTCTAGAGGTAAGTTTTCCCAAAGAGGATTCTACCAATATAGGAAATAGAATAGAATTTATGAATTCAGATAATTTGCTACACACAACGCATATAGTCCATCCGCAGATTAGTCAAATTTGCCATGATCTCTGTGAATAGCTGGGCCAGTTTCTACCATACCGAGATATATCCCATTTTTCTTGCCATGTAGTGCGAATTTCATTAATTAATTCGGATTTCAGATATTATCGATGATCTGGAAAATATTTATGAGACCTAATATATTGTTGTGGTATTTTGACCATTAGATGGTGTAGGCGAGCAAATAAAGGTAGTGATTCGGTTTTATTTAATTTTTGAGTCAATAATCAGTTAATTTGACTGATAAAATAGACTTTTGCATCAAATTAATAACAAACCACCGCATGTAACAATTTACACATAAAACCATACAAATTTAAAATGATTTATGTAATACAAATATTTTGCAACACCCTGTGAATGTTATTAAACTTTTAAAGTGACGACAGTTTCTTGTAAAATAAAAATTTAGTGAACAAACAATTATAAACACCATGTTACCTATCAATAAGTGCGACATTAGTAAACAGAAATATCAAACCCCACCTATAAAAATCCAATTTCGAAAACTGGGAGAGGGACAGAAAGGCCAGCAAGCCGGAATGAAGCCAGTTCCCGGGTGAAGCTCAAGTAGAGAGGAGTTCTTAGTGGCCTCCAAGCCGAGCAGTCTCTTGGTGAAACTCAAAGAGGGAACACGCGAGTTCCTAAGTGACCTCCAAGCGGAGAGGAGTTCTTTCGTGATCCTGAAAGAAGGAAGAACTCGCGAGACTTCTTGTTGATCTAAAGATCAGGGAAGTGTAACTGCGTGAATTCACTAAAAGGTGAATAATTAGCGGAAATCGAATCTTCGCGTAATTGCTAATTACGATTCATAAAAAGTGTGCGATTGTGTATTTCTGACGAATTAAGTTGTTGGAGAATTGGCTGATTTTTGGAATACTGGCTGCTGTGTGGAACGTTTGGTGGATTGGGATAGATTGGAACAGCTGGCGACTGCTGACGGGAGTTTGGCCACATGGATCCGGCAACACGCTAACTTCAGTAAAAATTTACCATTTATAAGTGAGTTATTAATGAAACTTGTATTTACTGCTATTTTATAAAATTACACCCATTACATGAATGGACAGATTTACACGTACAGTGTTAAAATTTAAAACGTTAAATGTTACGTGCATGTCTGAGCCATTACACCAGAATACTTGTGGTTTGAGACAAGCTTATTGTCCTCATAAAAATTTGATGCAAATTGTTTATAATAGTTATTTATGTATTTAGGGCGTAAAGAAGCTTTTATGGCGTAAGACGTAATTTTTAGCCCGAGGCGGTAGCCGAGGGCTAAGAAGACGTCGAAGGCCATAAAAGCAAATTACGCCCGTGGTACATACACAACTTTATGCATGGATGAAGATTTTTTAATTTAAAAATATTTCTAAAATAAATTGAATTTTTGACACAAATCTAGTGTTGCCTTGATTAAATTTGAGTTTTGAAACGTAACTATGGTAGCAAGGAAATAGCGGTACTGTCATTAAAAGGTGAAAAATGAACGAAGTTGATGAGGCTGCAGAATTTTTAATTTATTTGGTTAATTATTATTATTATTGTTCACATAAATTACCCACAAGAAATTTTCAATAAAAAGTACAACAATTTTCGGTTTTAATAAAAACTTTTCATTTTGCAAGTATTTAAACTGTTTCTATTAGGTACCTATGATATCGTAGTTTGACGTTTCATTATAGCCCGTGGGTATAAAGAGGCCCATGGGCTATAAAGAGACGTTTATGACAAATAAATTCGTGTATAAGTGTCAATTTATGATACATCCGTGCATAAAAATTTTTACGTTCAATTAATAAATTATGCTTGTTACGAATTTACACCCTTTTATTTCGTCCGTCGAACCTATCAGCCCTAAGGAAGAGAAAAACCCATCTCCGGCGAAACGTTAGTTTTAGGGGCTTTTGTGGGGTGATCATTCATTTAAGGGTGAATATCATTGCAATATGTAAGTTGGTAATTTCTAATGCCGCAATTCCATAAAAAATAATTTTAAGCAATCCCTTGCAAACATTTTATGCGGATGGTAGAATCTCGACTTTAGATTAGTTTTATCCTCATTTTTCTTAACCAAAGCACAAATCAATGGCGCAAATTCTTAAGGTTATATGATTTATTGTTAAGAAATTGATAGATTATTTAGTGGAAATGCTTCTGAGAAACCACCAAGATCAAAGAAGCATCAGATAACCTGTATAAAATTTGAAAACTACCATTTCAATTGGGGATAAATTGGGTCCAAAATTTCAAGGATACAAGTAAGTTTAATTCGAGACAAGTAAATTAAACTGAATCTCATTACTCTACCGATATATCCTTCTTCTTCTTTAGGTGCCTATCCGATTTCGGATGTACGGCGATCCCCCCGACTTAGCCAAGAAGGCTGTACCAGGGAAATGTTAATGGGGTGGTAGTTTGCCTTCCCCTTAGTCCACATCAATTTTGGACATATTTAGATCATTAACATTTTAAGGATTCTTCTTGGCATATTACTCTCGGTGGTTTGCCATTGCCTTCCGAGGGGAGACGGTCAGAATAAAGTTCTTACTTCACTCGGATTCGAACCGAGTATTTAGCGTTCATAGTCAACTCGCGTGACCGCTAAGCTCCGACCGCCTCGATATATAATCCTAACATAAATAATCCTTATAACTGTATTCAAACAGTTTTCACCTGACTTTTGGATCCCCTACCACTCATCTTTAATTAAAGCAAAAATTAATTTCGGCTAGATTCTGGATTTATTGTTGAAGATAATGTAAACCTCAAATGCACTTACGCCTCTACTCACTGTCACTCCTGACGTCATCCTAGGAGCAACTCCAGGATCTTGGAAGGTGGACTGTCACTGATTCTGGTCGTGTCAGCCCAGAAGTCCCTCAACACAGATTCTGTCATTATATAGTAAGTTAGCACCAAGCAATAACAAAGTACATCAGTTGCTTCCTTCATTCCTTGCATGTTTAAAAAAGATCAAACTGGTAAAATATTCCTGCTGCAATGTAACTTTTCTGAGAGTTAACTACATCTTTACGAATTACCAAAACCATCAAGCAACACAAACTTTTTGCGGAACTACCTAATAACCTAAAAGGCCTATGTGGTATAAATTTAACCATAACAAAAATTTAAAATGTTACGTTGCTAATAATAAATAAATGTTATTTATTATTAATTCTCCAATTTTGATATTTAAAAATATTACAAACTAATTTGGTATTGATCTTGTTGCCTCTTGTTGGATTGTTCGTCTTTTAATAAATAATAAATACCTCATCATTATAAAAGCAGATTTTAAAATTTGCATTCTGAAGTAAAATTTCTACTGGTATTATTACGAAATGGAAAAAAAATGATAATGATTGCGATACAAAAAATTATTTAAAATACGGTAAAAAATAATTTTAATCTTTTTGTACACTATTCATTAATGTTAACCTTCGCATGGCATACTGGGGTCCCTGGGACCCCACGACATCTTAAAAAGCCTGTAGAATGTTCTAATATTTTTTTTTGGCAAATCGACACCTTTGTAATTTAGCATCATAACCCTCTCGACATTTTACACACTATGCTACTGTTAGTTGTGGTATGCCCTTCAAGTTTTATACGATTTAAGCGAGCTTGGGGTCCGTGGGACCCCAGTATGCCATTTACGTAACTATTTTGTTAAAGTGGAAATATTTTTTTTAGTCATTTTGGCCTTTGATAACCATAATTTAGTGAATTAATATTACCTAAATTGTTAAGTTTTTAACTTCAGATAATTAATTAATAAGATATTTCAAAATATAAGAGTTTATATTTCATTTACATAGGTGCGGAGTGCGATGATTACATTGAATAAATCGCAATTTTAAAAACGTCATACAAGACTTTTGTGATAACATATGATGATTTTTTTTTTTTTATTTTATAGAACCATATGTCTAGTTTATAGTATAGAATAATTTTCGGTTAAATTCTTTTTCATTTTTGTGTAAATGAATTATATACTAAAAGGTTGCTTTTGATTGATGAAATTTGCCATATTTTACTAAATGTCGAATATAATTAAAAGTTTTTCTTTTTTAGGTGGATTATTTATACTTTTCAGTGACAAATACACTAGTTTAGTGTTTCTTACAAAAATCAGTCTTAAATTTTATTTTCTCTATTGATTTAATCCCTTTTACCGTTGGGGTCCACAGGACCCCAGTATGCCATCTAAGTAACTAAAATATAAGTATGCCATGCGAAGGTTAAATAACAGTCATTTAGAACTGCGGTAACATACGTCTATTCAAAGTTTCGATAATGTTATTAGACGTATATCTATTTCTGTTGCACCACCAACATTTCAGTGCTTTTGTTTCCTTCTACAATACCCGATGTTTATCGATTACTGCTTCTACACCAGTCTTTCTTATCTTATTTGGTTTGGTTTCCTTCTCATCTGAACATTTTTTCATTCAAAACAAAACCCTTATCGGACAAACATTCTACCATTTGGGATTTATTTAGATTATTTTATTAGCTTTGTATATTCTTTGCCACTTTTAACTTGTTGAGTATACACTAAACTGGTATTAGTGATATTATAAACCGTTCACTTTATGAACATTATACTCTACACTTTTTCGCTTTCATTAATGCAGATTAACTTTATGAATGCATGTTTATCTTCATTATTTCTCAAATTTTAAAATTTGCCATAAATTAGAATAGAATTACTTACTATTTACTTACTAAGTATACTGTTTACATTTTTAAGAAAAAAGTAATTAAAATACATTTACATAAGTAACCTAAATAACGAAAACATTAGAAAATATTTATTTATAATATTATATGAATAATATAGATACGGTCATTGCCTTGCAGCTAACGTGATCAACTGCGAATGCGGGTTACAGGGTTCACACCCGGGAAGAGTCATAGACTTTCTTATGTCTTTCTAATCTCTGTGCTTCGGAAGGCACGTTAAGCCGGTGGTCCCCTGGGTTAGTAAATTGCCACCATTAACATTAAAATCAGGATACAAGGCACATCTGAAGGCAAGTCTAGCAAGCTACCTGATGATGTAAAAATATTTATATGTTATGCTCAAGGTTTCTAAGCACTGCCGAGGAAATGACGCAGTTGTTGGGAAAATAACAGGCTTTAGCCTACTAGACAGGCCTGTAGCCAGGAATGGGCACTTGGGGGCACGTGTCCCCCCCCCGAAATGTTGAAAGAAAAAGAAAATTTTAAAGTAAAAAATTTGAATTTCGAAAATAAAATACAGCTCCACCAACGTTAGAACCGACTTTAGGGGCGTGTCAGGCGCTGCTAAAATTAAAAATGTACACTCAAATGAAGAAGTTTCTCGGCGCGAATATTTAAAATCCATAAATTATTTTGTCAAATTGCAGTCACGAGAAATACGTAAAATATGTTACCGCAAATATTAAATAAAGCACTTTTAGAATAAATTTAGTAAATATTAAGTTCAAAAAACCACGACAAATGTAAACTCACGCAATGATTTGTAATTTTTACAACAGAATGTACTTGAGAAATAACTCAACGTTCATTGGTTCATTCAAATATTTATCAAATTAGTTGGCATATTTGCCGCGTCCTTTCTAAGCTTAGTGGAGCTGTAGGGTATATTTTAAAAATAGACATTTATTTCTTATAAAATGCATGTATTATACGTTCTATGTGCAATGTAAGCATTGTAAAATAAAAATATTATAATGTCATCACTATTTTGTCGACAATTAGGCAACTTTCTTATTATTATGCAGCTATGCATTTCTTTCATTTAAATATGGGTACCTATATTTTATATTTAATCACGTACAAGTGATAAGAAGTGACTGGTAGACATCATCAAGATATTAGATATTCTACTGTTAACTTTCGCGGTTCACGTTATTGAATGTAATATTTTTCGTTAGCGAGTAGCTATAATAGAAAAAATTGTTATATAAAATCAAATCAAATCAAAAACCTGTAGTGATTATTGTAGTGAAAATTCTAAAAAAAGGAAAAAATTTAACAAGGTGTATGTGAAATGAGTGGAAAAAAAGAGAGATGGTACTTTGTTATTTTTTTTTTACTAAAACCGCAGTGGCGGACTAAGGCCTAGGCCACCTAGGCACGTGCCTAGGGACCGTAATTTTTGGGGCCCGAAAATTAGGTTTTTAATTTATTTTTGAGTTGGCAATCAACCCATTTAGTTGATTTTTTAAGAAATGTTAAGAACTGCCTCTTTATTTTTCTATGCTTAAAACTGATTTTTGAAGTAATAGTGTGGTAATTTTTGAAAATAAATAAATATTAACAAATTTTAATTACTACCGAATAATATGCTATATTATGTGCAAAAATTATTTTTGTTATGATATTTCAGTTTAGTGGGGAAAGAAACTTGAATTGATTAGCAAACGATGAGGTTAGCGTCGAAGGCCAGGCTTTCGAGAAGCTTATAATTTTTCAAAAAATAGTTTTCTGCCCCTGAAATCCCACAAATTAGTACGAAAACATCTTTTTATAATTTCTAACTTCAAATCTAAACTCTGTTGACCTTGAAAAGCTAAATTTTTTTGCCTACGGCATAATTTTTCGTTATTTTTACCCCCCCCCTTAAAAATAAGTTTTTAAACATTTTTTTAGCCCCCACCAAACACTTTTGACCCTAGTTGCGCCTATGTATGTGTCATGACTGAAAAATAAGCCCGGAATTACAATGCTGCCTAGGGCCCGCTTTAGCCTTAGTCCGCCAAAACCACTAAAAGGATTTTACAAAAGGCTTTTTACAAGTACCCCCCCGAAATGAAATCCTGGCTACGGGCTTGCTGCTAGAAGAAGGTTCTCTTAAAATTGCTTCTAGAAAGTGGAAGAAGAAAAAGAATTAATATTGACTAACTAATATGGAATATAATATTATGTTTTTAGCGTTCTAGGAGTCAAATGTGAATGATGGATTATGTAAAAGTCAATTTTCTAATTATTAGGTACTCTAAATGCAATACATACTACATCTCATACATCTGATTACTATGATAAGCTGTTGGTTTGTAGATCATCATCACCATCATGAATTAGATCGTTAATCTATTCCGGCGCATCTACTTCTCTGTCGTCCCAAGATTACGGTTAGCTTACATCTTCTGAAGATGTTCCTTTCATTGTATGACATTTTCTGCTATTCTATATAGATTTATACTTTTGTGTTTGGGTTCCATCAAGATAGGCAACAAAAGTCACTGATATGAAAGGTCTCACAAAGCTCAATAATTATGTGGCAAAGGTTACGTCAATCGTTGGTCGTTTTAATCGCTTTACAAAAGAAAAGAAAAAAAAAGAACAGAATATTTTAGATTAGTTTTATGTATAAGATCAAAACATGTAATTCATGAGGCTTTGACTAACTGCAGTGCGACTGTTGTTCTTTTCTTACGCATGTTATTTTAGAAATATTTTTACTTTGTACGTTACATAGCCGAGATTATCAAGGTTTTTAAAGCTTTTTTAAACTAAAAGCCTCTTAAATTGTTTCGTGTAACTTCGGGGTTTCATATGACTTGATACATGAAAGTTAATTTTCAAACGTTACCTGCTTTAATTTTAAACACATTTTATGATTCGTTGATGAAAACTCAGAGCAACCCCTTAAAGCGAAACGCTGGGCCGTTATTATAGAGTAGTACTGTAGTTTCATCAATAGATACATCATTATTTTGGATCGTAATTTACATCCATTAAATAATATTACAATAGAATGCACTACTTGCCAATTTCTGATTAATAGTATTCATAAACTTTTGAGTAATTACAAGGAATATTTATATAAATAAAAAATATTATTGTGCACAACATTTCATTCAGTATCAAAGATTTTGACACTTAATTATAAAATTGCTCGACTAGAACTTCATAACCTACTTACAGTATAATATAGCGTATTTAATCAATAAATTTATCTCTAAATCTTGTTTAGACTTGTTGAATGTCTCATTTATTTTTTAGTACATATTGCTTGCACTTCTTTATTTATATTGATATAGCCATTTTGTTAATATTATCTGTCTATGCTCTATAACTATGAGTTTTTGGTTACTTAACTGTCTTCAGACTTCTGCTTCTAATCCATTTTGTTGCTAGATGTGACCAAAACAAAACATTACTACTTCCAACTTTAATTTAGAAAGTGTCAATTGCAGTTCAGCTAATCCCATATAGATAGAATAGCTGTGAAAGACTGAACTGCGAGCAGCGTCGCAGAGCTAACTGGAAGGGTTAAAGCTGCACGTCAAAAAGTCTCTCGGAGTTAACCAGAAAGGTAGCCGGCCGAAAGTACCTACTGGTTAATCTGATTTGCAATTGATGCTTTCTGATTTAAAGCTGGAAATGGTGTAAATTGCCGACTCAGCTGGCAGTCGACCAACGAAATTAAGTTCCGACATATAATTCAACCAATCGTGATTGACGCACTTGCATACTCGTATTTAGTATTATTGTGGCGACTACTTCTTTTAATTATTAATTAATTATTATTAATTATTAATCATGTTTCATACAAATTAAATACAGCACAAAAAGTGGAAATTTTATACTAATCATTAAAAATAAATTTTGTATTAAGTTACTGAATTGTAAATTTTCATTAAAAATAAATATATAATTTTGCAATATTACATCAGTATCTAGCTAAACTGTACATGAAAAGTTAAAAGTTAACGTAAAGTTAATAAGATATCCAAATTTATAAAGTAAACTAATTATTATTCGTCAAGAAAGTCTTGAAGATTTAAAAATAACTTTTTGTAACATAATGCCGGGCCACGTAAATTTGATTACCGTTGCTATCCACTAAAAATGATGTAAAAGATCAGGTGGTGGTAAATAGTGAAAAGGGACAGAAATATTAGAAAAGCGTGAAATTAGCAATCATCAAACATCCAGCAATTGAAAAAAAAAAAAGCAATTGACAACACCAGGCAAATTGTCAGCACAGCTTCTCATTGATTCAGAGTTTCTTGGAGGCGAAGCCTCCATCATCTCTTTCTAAATCTTAGGACCATCGCGGTGATTACTAACTGACCAACTAATTAAAATTAACTAGTCAAGTGGTGATCGAGCGCAAGGCCTGAACGCGCTCGAAGTTTTGCTGAAAACCGCGAGTGGTATTTAACCAGCCTTCGGGGTAAAAAAGTTTTATTTTCGTCTTGGGCGAAAATAAAAATATTTCCTTTTCTGCAAAAATTCGCTAGCGTCTTGATACTAGTATGCTAGTAGTGCTAATTAGTGCGTGTTGTCCGGTTCACAGAACAAGAAAAAGTTCTGCTCCCCATGTTGCATGCTCCCACAAGGGGCTGGTCTAGGTCGGTGCTGGTACATTAAGTTTTAGTTACAAAAATAACGCTCCAACTATGACCATCAGGCAAATTGTCACACGGACGGTTTGAGTATTGTACTCATATATCGGTATCAAACCCGCCAAAGATTCAAAATCAGACATGAACTGCAGAAAAATTACTTCCACATTACCTGCCAGGTGCAGCTTATTGGAGAGCCCATATCAAAGACCGTCCGTCCGTTAACATAACATAGCATAGCATCTCATTATTTACAGAGTTTGGTGGAGCTTCCATAACCTCTTTCAACATCTCAGAACATCGTAATTGATGATTAGTGGTATGAGTATACTTAGCGAGCATGGAGCCTTAGCATAACACGAAGTCGAGTGCTGTAAATAATACATATTTTACACCAGACCAAAAGTAGGTTTGCAGGACAATTTAGTCCCATTCCCCTACTTTACAGCTATTTTGAAGAGACTGATCTAGAACGTTGCGGAGGTATGTAGTAAACACCTCAGCTGTGTCCCTATCCGTTAACAAGCCTTGTTGTAAGTATTTGCGTCGAGCGCACGTACCGTCAACACAACTGGGTACCATTGCAACTTTACAATCTGTTATTAAGTAATAACAACTGGTAAATTAAAATTACAACTCCATTAATATTGGAAATTATACATAACCTCCAGTAATTATGTATAATCACCAATTTATCATAGTTACTGTAAAATTTACATGATTGATAAAAATAATCTAAAATTTCAGATTTAATCTTTAATTTTCTTAATGTTATATCCGACAATTACATTCATATACAATATGACATCTAAGAAAAACTTGTATCCAACACAAAATCCACCCAAGTTCTAACTTTAATTCGTATTCATTTCTACATTTTGTAACCATTCGCTGTTTCAGATTGTACCTATAATTGGTACTGACATTGTTGTTTACATGAAATGTAACCTTATAGAGTTATAGATTACTTAAGATGTAATATCAAATTGTATACATAGTTCATTTCAATTAAAAGCATAATACAAATTTGGCACAAGTGTAGCGACGCGTAACTCGGATGTGACGTAGCGGCCGGAAACAGCTGCTCGATCACTACTTATCACTGAGCGGTTTTGTTATAAATAGGTAACATTAAGAGACACCGATTTGGTACACATAATATTATCTATGTAAATTGTAATTAGATACATTTAAATATTTTAATGTAGTACAGTACTGGACTGGAGTTGACCAAAAAATTGTAATGCAGCAAAAGTTACTGAACTGTTAAATTTAACATAACTTTATACTACACCTATAACAACACCTGTTGTTATTTTTAATACCTTTACCATATGCCTGTCACAAGATTTAATTACAAATTTTGGTATATTTATAAATATAATTCTAATACAGTACGAAATGCCGTATCCATATAAAAAAGAACTGTTGCAACATTCACTACACCTGGCCAATTCAATAAATAATGACCATTGTTAGTTTTAAAGTTAGGATAATTAACACTGATTACATTGCATTTAATTTTAAATTCAAGTCAATACTTTTATAAAATCGAGAATCTAAATTTGAAGTAGTAGTTACATCACTGCACAATCGGTGCAATTTTAAAACGTATACTCGAACTGCAAATCGAAATTAAAACCACTCCGGATAATTTGAAAATGTTATCTGAGTATTGTTATTTAGTTATTTATCTATGCCCTTCTTTTCTTTTCTGGAGGAGAAGATACTATGCACATCTTTACTGTACATCGCACAAGATTGTATGAGAGATTTATTTTAATATTTAAATAATTTGATTTTCATTTAGTTTTAATTTGTTTAGCAGCTGCAATGCTACAGTTATTTTTTAGGTTTATTGGACTCTTCTTCTTCTTTTTCTAGAAGCAATTCTCTTCTTAGAGCATATAAATATTTTATATCCATTAGGTAGCTTGCTAGGCAGGCCATCAGATGTGCCTGTACCCTGGTCTTTATATTAATGATAGAAATTCACTAACGCAGGAGGACCACCGGCTCATCGTGCCTTCCAAAGCATGGAGACTAGTCATAAGAAAGTTACCCTTACCCGAATTTGAACCCGGTACCTCGCATTCGCAATTGATCGCGTTATCTGCAAGGTATTGACCGTCTCTATTGACTCCAAAGTATAAAATAAAACTGTAAATACCAGAGAAAAATTTGGGCGCAGGTGCTTGAGAACAGAGAAAGCTTGAAACTTAAATTGACCTTTAACCGTTAACCACTAACGAGAGGGTTAGCAAAACAAAGAATCAATGAAGAATTGCAATACGGATAGGGTAGGTTGTTTTTTCACGATGATCGATTATACCAGGCCCTGATGATAATACTTCGGAGAGCTGACAGGTAAGTTCTTGAAAGAAAATGTTGTTTTTAAGAAAGGATGTTATTAAGATATGTGAGTATTGAGATGGATGTTCGCCAATATGGATATCATCATTATCCCAACATTGCAACTGAAACCTTAACTACATCCAAAAATTGCACTAAAATATTAGGATATAAAATACTTTCTATTTTCTAAATTTATTTTTGTGACATAAGACCTTCATCCACTCAGGTTTTCAATTAGCATTCATTGCTACCAAAAAACAATATCCCTGCTGGTTTTGTATTTGAATAAATATTAAGCCCTAATTTAAATGAACTGCGATTTGCATGTAATCCGATCTCCAAAATTAAATTGTAGATCCGATCGTTTTATTTTCGGTAAATTTTCCTGGTTCAATATCTAATCTATTACTTTTCTTTTACTTAAGGGAAAGTGACCAACAATTTATTTGTTTTATTTCGCGTTCTACTAGTCCCATATTCGTCGTAATAAGATTACTGTTTTAGTTATTACGAGAAAGTATTGCAATCGAGTCAAAAACTAACTTCTCGTAGGAGCATGAGAATTTTGGTTCAACCGTACCATTTTAATCGTGAAAATATTTTTGGGCAATGTCTGGCTGTGTGTGTGCGTGTGGTGACCTTTTAGAGATCTAAAGAATTAGATTTTGATTCGCCCAGTGACGCCCATGAGTGGATAGCGATATTCCCTTCGTCTCAAAAGTTTCTTAAAAAAAAGTTATTGATATTTTATGTACTTAATGTCTACCACCTAGCTCTATTTCTAGTGACATTTGAAGCAATAAGTCTGCATCCCATGTAGCACACAATGTTGGCGCAATATTGGCCCAATATTGCGCCAATATAGAATCTTGGCGCAATATTGCAAGATTCAGCCAATATTGGTCCAATATTGTTTTCCGACATTGGGGCAATATAGATAATCAATATTGCACCAATATTGGCTTTAGCTTGGCGCAATATTGCACCAATATTGGCAACCAATATTGTCTGCCAATATTTAGCCAATATTGGTCCAATATTGTTTTCCGATATTGGGTCAATATAGGAAATCAATATAGCACCAATATTGGCTGCAGCTTGGCGCTATATTGCACCAATATTGGAAACCAATATTGTCTGCCAATATTTAGCCAATATTGGTCCAATATTGTTTTCCGATATTGGGTCAATATAGGAAATCAATATAGCACCAATATTGGCTGCAGCTTGGCGCTATATTGCACCAATATTGGAAACCAATATTGTCTGCCAATATTTAGCCAATATTGGTCCAATATTGTTTTCCGATATTGGGTCAATATAGGAAATCAATATAGCACCAATATTGGCTGCAGCTTGGCGCTATATTGCACCAATATTGGAAACCAATATTGTCTGCCAATATTTAGCCAATATTGGTTCAATATTGTTTACCGATATTGGATCAATATAGGAAATCAATATAGCACCAATATTGGCTGCAGCTTGGCGCTATATTGCACCAATATTGGAAACCAATATTGTCTGCCAATATTTAGCCAATATTGGTCCAATATTGTTTTCCGATATTGGGTCAATATAGGAAATCAATATAGCACCAATATTGGCTGCAGCTTGGCGCTATATTGCACCAATATTGGAAACCAATATTGTCTGCCAATATTTAGCCAATATTGGTCCAATAGTGTTTTCCGATATAGGGGCAATATAAGAAATCAAATATTTGGTCTGTTATATTACTCCGAACTACTCCCAATAAGTTCATGTAAAAAATTGCGAGAATTGATTGGTGTAATAATGGGTGATTTCAAGTTACTTAAAATACAGTGTATTTAACCCCATAATCGAAACAAATTTTAATCTCATCAAATAGAAGATTATCGTACGGAACTTGCTCGGAGGACTCGAAAAATTTAAATACCCGTAACTTTGTTAACGAAAATAAGACTTGCGCAAACCTGCACAAACGAAACACAAACGTCATAGACTTCACCCCTATTCTGTAACTTTTTCGTTATCGTTAAGGTTATCGTTAAGATTGGCTTCGCTATGAACTTTCAACCGAATTTCGCTATGACTGGTATTCTCTAACTTCATTCGGTACGGCGATCGCTCGCATCACGTTTTTAACGAAAAAACCCAGGTTTCTTGTACGAATAATTACGAAGTTGTTTTCGT
Organism: Rhagonycha lutea; assembly: GCA_958510855.1. Taxonomy (NCBI): domain Eukaryota; kingdom Metazoa; phylum Arthropoda; class Insecta; order Coleoptera; family Cantharidae; genus Rhagonycha; species Rhagonycha lutea. The sequence continues at coordinate 9,505,896 of OY294040.1, read as the reverse complement.
ATCATGCATTCATCTTCGGTTTTTGAAATTTAAATTTAATTATTTTATTTATTAAGTGTATGGCGGCATAATTATAAATCTACAAGGCTTTAACAAATTTTATTTTTTCTTGCGAATTCTTCATTTCGTGATTTATAAATTTTAGGATTAGATAGAATTTAAGAAAATGAACATTATTATAAAAATAATGGTTAACACCCCTATTTTGTAACTTTTTTTAAGAGACACTTGACACTACTTGTCTATGCCATAATAAGAATGAATAGGAACTAATAAATTTTTCAATTTTATTATGTTATTGTACTATTTATTCCTAGGAACTGGTGCTTCTCCCTGTAGATACCTGTTTTTAGGGTCTACTAAAGTATCGGTTTATGCTCATTTTTAGTTTGGATTTTGAAGCCCTATAAGAATTTTTACATAATTATTCTTTGCGTAATTTTATGTAGATAGTTTCTTAGAATGTAGTTATCTGATTCAAATTTCGTTTTTTGTAATAGCCTTTCACTCAGAATTTTTTGAAAATACAGAAAAACGCTATTCTTTTCAAGCTGTAGTTTATCGCTAACATAATTCGCATCCATTTTGTACTTTTTAGTCTTCTTCTTCTTCTTCTTTAATTAGGCACTGCCTGTCTTTCCAATTACGTCCTCATCTTGGTGGCGATTCAATCGACGACGACACCCAACTTTCCGCCCATCGTTTTGGCGGTCTACCGGGGGGTCTTCTTCCGGTGGGTTTACCATCTCTTACTATTTTTGGGAGACGGTCGTCTCCCATTCTATCTATATGCGTGTTCCATTCCTTGCGGCGGGTCTTTGTAAATTTTACGACATCTTGTATGTCGCATTGTTGTCGGATATCTCGACTCGGAACTCTGTCCAAAAGTGTTCTGCCAGTTATTGTTCTAAGCGTTCTCATTTCAGTTGTTCTCATTTTTTGTTTTGTTTTAGAAACAAACTTTTTAGTAAAATATTAAACAAAAACCAACAGAAATACTACTAATTTGAACAAAATACGCAAGTGTCACAGCCACAATGTATTCGTTATGCTCTTAACGCGACACTTGGAGCATTCGTCCATTATTTCGATCTTACCGAATGCGGTACCGAATATGCTTACGAATTTTAAGTTACGGAATACGAACTTAACAACTTAAAGAATTTTGCGGTTCAACGATAACGAAAAAGTTACAGAATAGGGGTGGTAGACTATTTTAAATCCGAAATTTAAAAAAAGCATGTCTCCATCCCCCCCCCCAGAGATATTTTGAAATTTCTCAAAAACTATTTGGGTATAGGTTATTTTATTCATAGTGGTTGGCGCGTGACTTTGGCTTGCGCGGCAAATGTGGAGGGACAGTGGCGGATTTCCGAACAGGCGCAAGAGGCGCGCGCCTCGGGCCTCATAAATCCAGGGGGGCTCAAATTTCAGCTCTCACAATAAAATAAAATAATTTTATTTTTATGATAAAAATAATTAATATTATCACAGCGTACTTCATAATTTCATAGATGTTGCTCTTATATAACTTGATGATTAATCTGATGAACAGGTTGCCAAATCGGGCCAGAACAATGGTGGGGTGTTTTGTGATGCCAGAAAGGGTAGCAACCGTTTCTTGATGCATTCATTTAAATAAATTTCTGTATTTATAGACCCCATTGTTACAAATTCTACCGATTTTAATCTGCAGGTAGGTACAAATTGCTTGCCAAATAAGCTACTTTTTGGGAAATTTTGAAATTTTTTTTGTTTTGTACCTTTCTTCTACCTGGCCTAGACCTACTGTTATTTGTGATGTACTCATATCAGAATTATCACGAAGAAGCGCCATTTAGAGTGAAGTTTTAAAAGATTTTGGATTATTTTTTGATTTTAAAATGCCTGACGTCCAATTTAATGATTGTGTGGAAAACTTATGTACAAAATATCAAAATGATATTGATATTAAAAACTTTAAAGATGAACTTGTTCATTTTATTGCCTACGTAAGAGAAGAAAATGTCACCAATTCTGTGGAGATGTATAAATTGTTAATTGCAGGTTTGCAATCGACATTTCCTAATGTAGAGACAATTTTAAAAATATTTTTGACAATTCCAATTTGTAATGCAAGTGGAGAACGTTCTTTTTCAGTTCTTAAAAGAGTTAAAAATTATTTAAGAAATTCCTTATCTTAACTTCATTTAAGTCATTTGTCTATGATGTTTATAGAAAATGATATAGTTATGTTAATTGATTATGAAAGTCTAATTGATAAATTTGCTAAAGCTAAATCGAGAAAAGTTCCGATTTAGTTTGTTGTTAGTATTGCGAAAAAAGATTTGTTATTTTTATTATTATACCTACTTATATTTAATGTTTAATAAACAGTGATAATGATACCCATTTGATAATTTCATTATTTTTTTTTGTTAAAGATCCCAATTTTGAAACAAACCGTATACAGGTGGTCCAAAAAGTGTGACATAGGTGTGAAAATATTTAGAGGGGGCCTCAAAATTGAATTGCGCCTCGGGCCTCTGAAGTGCTAAATCCGCCACTGTGGAGGGAGCACCCTTGACACCCAAATTCCACCAATTAACACAAACAGCACCGAAATGACGAATATTCGTTTATGCACATTAGCCACTCCCAACCACTATAAATAAAATTACCTCTAGAAACTAAAATAATTTTTGTACAAACAGGTACAAACCACGATACGTACAAACGATACACAGACGATTTAGACTATTTTGGATTCAAAATTCTAAATGGGGGGGGGCGACATGCACCGCCGCTGTATATAGGGTGTATTAAACCCAAATAGTTTTTGAAATAGTTAAAGAACATCGACGACATTGATGCGCATGATTGATTTATTTTCCGAAGGTCATGATTAGAGACAGGATAGTTAGGTAAAATAAAACACCCTATTTATTATAATCCCTAATATAACTAAATATGTTTATTCCATAATATAAATTTGTTTTACTAAATATGTTTATTCCATAATATATTTAATTCAAAATTTTATGGTACCAACCCGTCGCTGTACGTATTTTTAGAAGTGCATGTCGCTGCCCCCCGCAAATCGAATTTTGGAGTGCAATTGGTGTCAATCGTTAGAGCCTAAATGAGATTCCATTTTTTTCGTTTGAGCCTCAACCGTCCCGGAGTTATTCGCGAAACAGTTGGGGGGGGGGGCAGGCTGTAGACTGTTTTTCTATTTTTGCAATTTTTGTGAATTTTTAGGTAAAATGGTATCAAACGTTAGGGCTTCGTCAGAGCCTAAATGAGCTTCCACTTCCAACATCTTAATTTCAGTTTCTAAAAAGTTACGGGCATTTCAAATTTTCGATTCCTCCGAGCAAGTTGTGTCCGATAATTTATTTGTTGTTCTTTCTTCTATGTTGAATTTTTATAAATAAATTAATTAATTTTTTTTTTCATTTACTACATTAAATTTTTATTGATAAATCTATAAAATGCTGCATTTATTTTTGGTCATTTGTAATCTTTCAAGGGATTTTCAAGTTTGTTAATCCCCATTGTGCAACTTCTAATACTTCATAAGGAAGGTACTCGGCCCGCATCGGTGGAATTGTCCACTGTTCAAACCTTTGTAACCATTTTAGCGTCGAGGATTTAAAATTGACCATCGCCATCGGTGGAAATGTCTCTAGTCTTAATAATATAATTTTTAATCGGTTTCGATAACGGGTTAATAATTTCATCATGTTAAGGTGGCCGATTTCTATGGGGATTATCAACTTAACTAAAATTACTACAGTTACGAAAATTTTACAGGTTGTTGCTCAAGGCTTCACGTATAACATATTGAAATATGAGACAATAAATTATTATGTGTATTAGTTTTCGCATGCGCAATACACGTCATCGCTTTATATATTTAATTATTATCAATTTAATAATTGTCTTCTACGCCTCATATTTCAATATGTTACACAAGAAGCTTTGAGCAATAATTTGTAAAATTTTCGTAATTGTAGCAATCGTGTAGCGCTACAACCCTAATGGGTCTTGGCTGACCATTATAATATTAACTTTTTAATATCAAATGGCATTCACAGCATTTAATTTTTTACCTACGACGGGGAGCCAGCCCGACGAAGAACCCCCAACCTGGAGGACAAGAGAGACGGTTAGAATAAAGTTCTTACTTCACTCGGATTCGAACGGGGTATTTAGCATTCAGCATTCATAGTCAACTCGCATGACCACTATGTTCCGACCGTCTCTCTTTGTAGCAATAGTATTATTTAATTGCAATCGTTGTTAAATAAATTTTAAAAATAAAAATAAAGTAGATAATCCCCATAGAAATCGACCACCTTAATGAACAATTTTACTTTCATTCTTTCCAACCAATGAAAGACGTCATCAAATACTTTAGTATTTGACGTCATCTATGTAAATCTAAATAGTTTTTACCATGTTTTACCAACATAATTTGAAAAAACCGACCTGCGCCAGAGGCATTTTAAAACAAGTGCAAATTTTACGGAAAATTTTCAAAATAAATTTTCTTATAATTTAATTTTGGTAAATTTATATAATAATATAATTAAATATAAATTAATTGTAAAAACAATAAACATGTCGAAATCTAGATCTACGAAAAGTATGTCCATACGTTTTTTCTAAAACAAAAAAAATAGTAAAATTTAGATTAAAAAAATATTATGTAATATTTGAATTTTTCAAAACGATATAAAAACATCTTATTAAATCACCGACAAACTCCGAAAATAAGTATGTTCCCCTATAGGTTAGTGGTTAGAGTAGACGGCTCTAGTACAATTCGAAAGATCTATCGTAGGTTCGAATCCCGGTGGGATCTAAGGTAAGAAAAAAAATCTTCAAATTTAATTTTCAGATTCACAGAAATGATTGGCGCTGCAACATATCCATGGACACTAGTAGAAAAATTGATTTAAAAAGATTTTCTTCAGGTACACTAACTTCATTTAGGAGCCTTTAATATAAATACAATATGGTAGATTAAATAAAAATGAACCAATAATAATAATACTAAAATAAAAAATAATTAATTTTTTTGCAAATAAATATTGGCAACCAATATTGCACCAATATTGGAAACCAATATTGTACCAATATTGGAAAATGTTCACATCTCGATATTGGCGCAATATTGGAAATAAATATTGCACCAATATTGGAAACCAATATTGCACCAATATTGGAAAATGTTCACATCTCGATATTGGCGCAATATTGGAAATAAATATTGCGCCAATATTGAAAGCCAATATTGTACCAATATTGGAAAATGTTCACATCTCGATATTGGCGCAATATTGGAAATAAATATTGCGCCAATATTGGAAGCCAATATTGTACCAATATTGGAAAATGTTCACATCTCGATATTGGCGCAATATTGGAAATAAATATTGCACCAATATTGGAAACCAATATTGCACCAATATTGGAAAATGTTCACATCTCAATATTGGCGCAATATTGGAAATAAATATTGCACCAATATTGGAAATCAATATTGCACCAATATTGGAAATCAATATTGCACCAATATTGGAAATCAATATTGCACCAATATTGGAAAATGTTCACAACTCAATATTGGCGCAATATTGGAAATAAATATTGCGCCAATATTGGAAGCCAATATTGTACCAATATTGGAAAATGTTCACATCTCGATATTGGCCCAATATATATTTTCAATATTGGACCAATATTGAGCCAACATTGTGTGCTACATGGGATATTTCATTTTGAAAATTAGTTATAAAACAATGCCGATATAGTTCAATGGCAATATAAAACTAATTTTTTTTTAAATAGGATTAATTTGGTGTTTCAAATAATATACAGTATAGCTTCACTAATTGGGACAGATAAAATGTTCAACCTGTCCCGATTTTCGAATTGTCCCGATTATAGAAGTATTTTATAAAACTATTTAAATAACACAAGAAAAACTTTTTTAATGAATTTTAAACATATTTTAATCATCTAGTATTACATATTTTTAGAAATAAACAATAAGTCTTAGGTGTTCATACTGGAATACTTTTTTTGAAATAATCACTAATTTTATGCTGTTTGATATTTTCAAAAAAATGTGTGCTGGCGTTTTCTTTCAATCTTCTTAATAAAAGAATATCTTGTATCGCAATATTATTTTCTTCTGCCCATTGAATGCATTGTGAAAATGACCAAACAGCATCTTTATGCAAGATTTTATTGCAAGATTCTTCTACAGCACAATCTGAATCAGTAATATGCCAAAACAGTATCTTCAGCTTTTAAAGCCTCTGCAATTAAATCATCATCTGTAAAATTTGGCATATTTTCATTTTTTCCAGTTGCCCAATTACAGATTTCCTCATAACTAATTTGTGGATCAAATGAATTCAACATTTGCTTCAGGATGTTTAAATCTGCATTTATTGATGTTGATTCCCATTTTTGTTTCAACTGACTTAAAGGAATTTCATCATCTTCGTCCCATTGACCTTTTGGCCACAGTTGCGCCCAACATTTTTTTTTGTATTTCTCTCTGTTATACCATTCCATGCTTGATGCAAGTTCATGACAGCCTCCTTCAAATTATAACTCTTTAAAATGGTTATTAAATCATTCTCTTGAGATATTAAATGAGATAATAATTTTTTTCTGTAAGTCACTTTAACATTTTGAATCAAATTTTGATCCATTGGTTGTATTATTGCTGTAGAGTTAGGGGGCAAAAACATAACTACGAAATTTGGATTAAAATTTAATGCATCTTCTGTTGGATGTTAAGAAGCATTATCGATTAAAAGCAATGTTTTTTCTGGTAAATGTTTCTCGTTTAAAAATTTTGTTACTTGCTTAATAAAACAGTTTTTAAACCACTCCATGAAAATTGTTTGGGTCATCCACCCTTTTTTGATGGCTTTATACTCGACAGGAAGGTCGATGTTTTTAAAACATCTGGGTTTGACAGACTTTCCGAGAATAAGTAATGGTAGCTTGTGAGTACCTGTCGCATTAGAACAAGGCATGAATGTTATCCTATCTTTGGAAATTTTTCTGCCAGGAGCTGATTGTTCTTTTTGGTGAACCCACGTTGTAGTTAGTAAAGTTTTCCAAAATGCAGCATTTTCGTCAGCGTTATACACCTGGTCTTCTGATAAGTTCATTTTTTTAACCATCTTGAGGAACTTTGCTTGGAATGGATCTATTGCAGTTGTATCACTGGACACTTTCTCACCACAAATTTTTAAAAATCGAATTCCATGCCTCTTTTTAAATTTATCCAACCACCCAGAGCTTGCTAAAAAATTACCTTCTCCTAATACTAATTCTTTATACAAAAATTTAGCTTTTTCGCATAAAATTTCTGATGAAATTGGGACATGAAGACTTCTTTGTTGTAAGAACCATGCATACAAAGCTTCTTCTACCTTAGGATGTTCACCTTGATGAAGACTTTTTTTGGAACCTAATAAAATATAAATTCTCTTTTAATTTTTCCAAAATTTTAACTGTAAAACCATAATATACCTGGCCCTTGAAATGTAGTTGAAACAAACTGTTTAATTTTACTTTTATTTTTTTTAATATTAAAGACTGTCGATTTTGGTATTCCGAATATTTCGGCTACATGACGAATACTTTTATCATTCTCAAGAAAATCTAAAATTTTACATTTTTCTTGAAGCGTAAGCGTTTTATGATTTCGCTTCATTTTTAGTAAATTATTCAAATATGAACTTGAGAACAAAGCTTCACTAACGTTAACAAACTGAATAAATGGACAAATAAAACGCAAATCTAATGCTTTTCGATGCTTATGCAGAAAATTATTGGATTCCCCGTGATTCCCCTAAAGTTTATTTACTGTTAAAGCACGTAATTTATACAATTTTTATGTGTCCCGATTATAGAGGTAAATGGAACAAAATTGTCCCAATTGTAGCAATGTCCTAATTACTGGAGTGTCCTAGTTAACGCATGTCCCAATTATCGAAGCTATACTGTACTTAATTTATTTTAAAAATTGCATACACAAGGATATTTCGCACTTAGGCTCAACAGGTTAAAAGCAAAATACAAACCCTCATAAATTTCAACTATACTATGCACAATGTTAAATCTTTGTGGCTACTATTATACATACATGAGAGGGTAGCTAGCTTTATTCAGTTACTGGAGTAGCTATTTTGTAAGTTCCTTTGCTCTGAAGATTGGCTAGCAACTGTTTTAAACAGTAGGTATCTTATTAAAATTAACAAGAAAGGATAAAATTAAATTAATTATTAGTAATGGTAAAAGAACATAATTCCTTCTAAAAATCTAAAAGAAGTGTATTAAAATAATTCAGAACTGGTTATTTTTTAACATAAAAGAAAAACGAATTTTGTGAGACATATTATTACATAGCTGTATTGGCTACATAGCTGTATAGAAGATTTATCAAATGAAATATAAAGATTTTATATTTACAATTTTTAAATTGGTAGAATCATTTTTCATTTAATTAGTGCTTCAGATATACCTATACATCAACTCCAAGAAAAACTTTGAAATATTCTGTTGCGATTGTAAAATTTATTCAATATAATATTGTTATGGCAATACAGCTAATTAAAAATAATTTTTATAACTTTCACATTACATAAATAATACTTATATGAAGTGTAGTGTGCAATTGCAATAAACTAATTAATCTAACAACGTAGATATTGTATTCTATTAATTGAGTATGGAATTGAATATGTTGGAAGAGTCCCAAAAAAAATAAGATAGAACAGTTTTCAACAACGATAAATGAATTATCTCAAAATTAACCTACATCAAAACGAAAGCTAAAAGTGTGATAAGTTAAATAGGATCGAATATCAAACCTTGCACTTTACTTTTATCCAAAATGCCTAACCATTTCTGTTCTGCTTTCATGTTGAATGTAAGCTATAGTTTTATTTCCAACAATTTATTATTCAATACGTTGATATTGAATTTATAATAATTAAAATTTAATAATACCTACTGTTGAGTTCCAGTCAAAGAACTGAATTATTATCATTCGAAAGGCCTTTGATAGTCCGACTTGACATTAATTCATTTTGGCAGCCCACGTGCTTAAAATTGTTGTGCCTGTTGTGTCTTCGTCTTACAACTTTCCTGCACAATAATTTCCATACAAACTACTTTTTCAAAAATACAGATACTCAGTTTTGTCATCATTAAATGCGCAGAACTAGAAGAGCTTGAACCAGCTGCTAATCATGCCTTATAAAAGTTGTCTAACAGTATGCACTTTAGGAGAGATAAAACACTTGAAACATGCAATAGATAACATCGAAACTTTAAATAGTATTAAGTTGGTGAGTTATATGTTATACTATACACACCCATGTATCAAATGAACCTAAAAGTTTATTATTATATGTTAGAAGTATTAGGTTTCCTGTCATCCAAAATTAGCATTTCAACGAACCAACGATATAAGTTAAACTGAATCAGCAGATTTGGTAGGACCTGCCAAAGATTACACCACCATCTCTTGATAATATTAGTTATCAACTTATTGGTAAGTATGTACATGGAACTTATTTTTTTCTTCGCCTATATTTTACTTGAATAGAAAATAATATTACACGTAGAAACATCTAGAAACTCCTGATTCCATTTTCTGCATCCTCTCGAAATTTAAATTTTTTGATAAGTTACTTCGTTGTCAATATTAGTCAAGGGTAAATATTTTGAAAATTTCTTTATTGGATAATCAATTGTTTATGTTGTACCTGTGCTAGTGGTTCCCAAAATGTACGTCACAGTAGGCGAATATAATTTTCCTTTCATATAAATTCATAATTTTTCATTTTCCTAGAACGCACTAACATAAACACAATTGCTGTATTTAAGTGAGTTTAAGTGCGCTGTGGGAAAATTCTCATGCACTAATGATAACAGAAAATTTGAAAATCGTTGCCTATCCTATGCTATTATTTGTAATAATTATAGCTACGATTATACCACAAATTCTATATTTTATAAATTAATACGTTATAGCCTATTGTCATCTAAATGCAAAACCCAACAAGTCAAGTCACATTTTTTGACTTGTTAACATGTTATATTAAATTTTTAGTACAGAAAGTTGCATGTTTTTATCTACAAAGAACAAGTTGTTATAAGTTTTTTGGGCTTTTTGTAAAATTGATGATGAGGGACACGACATTTTATTATAAATTTTATTGTAAAATTATAAAAATTTAGTGAAGGTAGACCTTGATTTTTCGTTAGTAACTAGGAGGAGCCAAAATGATGCGCAGTAGATGTCGAGAGAGAACGCGTGCCACCCAATTCCATCAATTGACACCAACATAGGTCCTAACAGACGAATATTCGTTTCTGCACATTAGATCCGCCTAGTCACTAAGAAAACATCAAGTTTTAAAAAAAGAAAGAGAGACCATGTTTTTGACCCCCCCCGGTATTTACAGTTTTTTCATATTTTTAAATATTCTCTGTTTCTATCTTGTCACGAAAGGTAAAAATTGTTTTTAACGTGTTTCTAAATAAAATTTCTTGTATGTTGTTCTTTACTTACAGTTAAAATCTAATATTTTACCGTTTAGTAAAGTTTTTGTTAAATTTAGAGAGAGAAAAGTCTGGGCGAACGGCCATCGCAGCCGCTAGATCATTTGTTTGGTGTGAAAGAAAATTTTAGTAATTATGAGCGAATAAAATTAATATGGGGAAATTTTTTTAATTTCTTTTAAACCTAAAGGTCGTAGAGTAATAATTGGATATTGAAGCAAAAAGAAGTTGAGAAAATTATTAATAATTGTGAAACTAAGTAAACTCGCATTTGAAAATTTGCAAGGTCGCGCGAAATTTTTTCGATTTAATTATTTTTTTATCAACTTAACTGGCAATCCATGAGGAAATTGGGAAAATCCAACAGGTTTATTTTGAAGTTTCTTTGGAAATTTTTATTTTGAAAAATTATTGGGTTGAATTTTTCTATTACTCCTTCTTCTTCTTCTTTAGGTGCCTATCCGATTTCGGATGTACGGCGATCCCCCCGACTTAGCAATAGCTGAAAATGTGATTTTCAAAAATCTCCGCTCTTAGTAGGGGGCCCCCTGAGTTTCTAGCCGAGGGCCCCCAAATGAGCCAGTCTGGGTCATCGAATACCTTTATTATGTACTGAAAAGATTCGAATAGCATAACGGAAATTGATACAAATTTAAAAAATAACACAGACAATAATTTATTATTATTAGTATCTACTTATTGTTGAAGCGTTTGTCGTTCAGGATCTATAAATAGGCCGCAGGTGCTTTTTCAATCGATTTTTGAAGTAAGTCCTAAATTTCGATATGTACCTACTATTATAATTTATAATAATATATAAAATTGGTTAATTATTAATTCGTGAAATTAAATAAGTTTTGTTTTCAATAAATTACGAATTATGGAAATTATATTAATAGTGTATTTAAGCTATCGATCGCGCATTGCGATCATCTTCAGAATAATATATAATATAATGTAAATAATATATTATATTATATTTAAGACCCAAACGTCCTTATCCTTATTCCGAGTAGCAGCAAAAAAATCCTCCCCGGCGGGGAATCGAACCCCGGTCTCCCGCGTGACAGGCGGGGATACTGACCACTATACTACCGAGGACTTGTTACTAACGTATAGAATTTGTTCTGCCGTCACATCCAACATACAATAATGACGGTAAATCATTGTCGGACTGTCGGACATTGTCAACTTGGAAAATCGCCTTTGGCATAAATGCTTTCTATATTATGGCGCATGTCTCGTAGCTTAAAATGACCATAGCGGAATGAGATTTGGGATGGCGGTAACAAAAACATTTGAAATCTTCGTATACTACCGAAAAAACACTTATTTGTTTAGATTAAAAGACCTAACCTAACCGCTAATAGAACTAATATAGCTTACAATTTCCTAAAAGACTCAAGAAACAGTCTTTCCCAGACCTGGAGAACCCTTTTAAAAATAATCAATCGGAAAACCGGTGAGTCTAGGTGTATGGAATTATTAAATCAATTTCTATCAATTTTGAAGTCTTCTTTGTGGTTGGGGTATGGAATACCCCCAGACCCCCCCCCCCTGTTTCAGACCGGTTTCTTCACATTTTAAGAGGGTTCTAGAGACTTAGGTACTCTATAAAATGAAACTTTAAAATGATAAAAAATTAAGTATTATGTAGTTCATGCAAGCCCGGACTGGCTCCTTTGCCTGAGAAGCCCCTTACCAATAGGGGAGATTTTGAAAATCAAATTTTCCGCTATTTTGACACCTGGAAGTTATTTAAGTAGTATAAACCATTTTTTTGAGGCCCTTTCGGGGCCCTCGGCGATCGCCGACTAGCCGACCTAGCCAGTCCGGGCCTGTATTTATATTTAAGATTTTGATTTTTATTAACAGAGGCGTAATCGTACTCCCTCGCCCCACCATTGTTCGAATAAATGATTGTTTTATATTATGTTAAATACTTTTTTATACAATTAAAAACATTGTTAAATCAAAATCTATTTCCCATTTTTTATTCAACAACGAATAAATAATGAAACAGAAGTAATCTATTGTAAGAAGTAATCATTGGCCTTTTATTTTGTTAATCCCATCGAAGCGGGGATATTAAAAATTAAATATTAATATTTTATTACTAATATGTTTTTTGTCCATTCTGAGGAATATAATTTTTTGTCTTTACACCAACAATGAATGACTTTCCGTACCCCCCAGACCCATGCCCCAAATCAGCTTTCCGAATGTTTACTTTTAAAAGTACCCTCTAGGTCAGGGGAAGATTTTTATAAGAACATAAACTACATGATTCAATTGTATCTAATTTTTAAGTGTTTCGTTTTAAATATTCTAGTCTAAGGTGACTTAGCCCCCCTAGACCCCTTAAAATATGAAAGAACGGGCGTGAACGGGGGGGGGGAGTCTGGGAAGTATCGAAATGACTTTTCAAAATTGCTAAAAATGCAAATTTAATTCTTGAGAAAACATATTTTAAGTTAGAAAAGAGTTTGGATATTGTTATACTAGATGTGACGTCTGGACAACAAGCAGACAAGCAAGACAACAAACAAGACAACAATCAGTCTGGCGTAAGTCAAACATGGATAAACTAGAGAACGGGAAACCGCGGTTCTAATCCTGACTGCGTCGGATGTGCTGTGATCTAAAAAAGTCCAAAATCGATCTGTGGACTATGATCCATTCCAACCCGCATTAGGCCAGCGTGGAATGGTAAGGCCTCAACCTTCAAGTTCTAAATTGAAAGAACTTGAAGAGGCGTATATCCAAAAATGGATGTAAATAAAAACGCTAATGAAGAAGAAGATGTGACGTTACCATGCTATGTGTCCACCAGTCCACCACATTCGACGAGTTGGGATAAGGTAATCCTAATTAATATTATCTTGAATGGAATATATTTGTTGCTCCCTTCATAATGATTGAAAGAATTTTTCGAAACTCCTAAAGACTAAAAAAGATTTTCTTTTTGTGACCGCGTGTATTTAAAATTGACTCAACATTTTACGACCTAGAAGACAGGGTCATAACTCCGCAGGTAATTGATCAAGTTAATATGTCTGATTGACTTTCGTTTGTAGATTCATTTGACGGTAGCGACCTAGCTAAAGTAACGCACAAGTGAAAAATCGGACTTGGAGCAATTGGATGAGTTTCCAATGGAATTTTGACTATATTTCTAACTTATTGATATTATTTGGGACTGTTAATTTGTTATTCATTATGGAACAACGGTTATTTAAATACGTTTTGAAGTCATTAAAATACAAAGGAATGAATTCAGTTTTGTTGTTGCGGCTAACTTTTGGTAAAATTATTAAACGGTCTTCTTGTTTTTTTAAATACGTTTTTTTAAACAGGCAACACCCTACGTATACTAGAAGAACCCACAAAATCCCTGGTGATGGACGGTCACCTATTTACATACACCGAAATTAATTTTAAATGCATCAAGAATAAAGATATAAATATTATTTTTGGTGAACTGGATTTTAGAACAGAGAATTTAAGTTATTGTTTGGCATGAAAATAATAATAAATTATTTTCAACTGCGTCACTTATTTGCTTTTCTTTATGATATAAAGATTAGAGGAAAATATAAAGTTGATATTTTTTGACAATTATGTCGTCAAATCATAAGATTTTCAATTTCTAGAAATAATATGACAGTATAATTAACTTTCAAAAAATATAAAAAAGAACAATTTATTATTTTAATAAACTGTTTCTACGTAAACTTTATTATTAAATTCAACACATTCTAAGTGCTGCTTGCAGTATGGGCTTAACTGTATTCCATTGAGACAAAATTTGTTAACAGGATATGAAGTATACGATGTAACTGAATTAATTTACATTAAATTCGCACAAGTTACTTTCAACTTTCATACATAAATTATTGTTTCATATTTTCTTTTATTTAAATAGAATAATGATATAAACGGTTTTTTCGTGTAAAAGTTTAGTTCAACCACCGAATATAAGGGCGCAGAATATGAGGGTTACAAACTATAACAACTTCATTTCATTTCCTTTTTCGTTAAAATTCCGTTAATAATTCGTCAAGAGAAAAATTGAGGCAAAATGTTCTAGATTGTATTCCTCGTTTTTCGTTTCTGCACATTATACACACCCTGTCTCGATTTATTGCGGCCCTACCATCTTGGGTGTAACGTACAAATAACTACAAATAGGAATCGAACCTACGACAGTAAGGTATAGTCTTTCAACTTCTTCTGTACTAAACCAAACAACTTGAAATTATTTATAATATTCGCTATGTGCGTGGGTGGAGAGGGGATACGAAAACCGATCGAAGCGTTTGGAGTAGCCGTAATAGAAACGAAGCGGGACTTATTTATCTATGCCTTATAGCATACACACAAATACACCACGGACCTCTTAAATAAAGTTTAAATTAAAATTTCCCTCAAAAATCCTTAATTAAAACAGTTGATATTGCTAAAACAGTCCCAATTCATTTTCTTTTTTAAACCACCAGGGGGCAGCAGGAGAAATGCACACAGCGAATACTATAATCATATAAATTTTATTTTACTTTGATTAAAAATTTTGATAAATTGGAAACGTTATTGTTTTCAGAAATACTAAAGATAGGTCGGTAGCGGGTGGTTATAAGTTTAAGTTGGTTAACATTTCTTTATCAAAGAATGCAGCTGCTTTCAGTATGCGTACTGAATACATCTCATTTTATCTGGTCTTGGTCCCATTTGCTAGGATTTACACCAACATCCCCAACCCATTCTAATAGAGAAACAACAGTATTGACTGTGTGGACCAGTGCTATTGACTACCTTATTTTGTTTGAGATAATTTCAACTAATCGATGTCCGACATTAAAATTTCACGTTTCATATTTAATTAAGCACAAGTTTCAGTTAGAGCTAAAATACCTGATGCTTTTGCTATACTGTAGCAAATCTTGTTACTAACTCTGTTAACGTTGATTTAATAGAAAAATTATTTTTATCCATGTGAAAATTGAAAGGATAGAGTAACATAAGTGAAAGCAATCTATGTCACTGTTAGTAAGTAATTTTGTTTAGTTAGTAAATTGTGTTAAGATAATATAATAAAAAGTAAGCCAAAGGGCTTGCATTGTACAATAAATTATTAGTGGTTCTCAAATTATTGGAAATCGTTTTCTGTTTACCTTTCAGGTTTCAATTTCCGAGTATCGATATCAAGTAAATCTGTAATGAAAATTTTTAATAAGGATTTTTTAAATTTTGGAAATTTAACGTTGCCTTCGTGTAACATAAATTCGCGTAGTACCATCAGGAAACTACTAGGGCACTCTAATAATAAATAATGGTTAGTTGGGTTAGTTGATTAGAATATGTTTGTGTAATTAGTCACTCTTGTCTCTTGTGATTAGTTAGTGTTTATGAATACATTAATAGAAATTAGGAGTTACATTGCTAATGTTTTTCTAATCCTTTGTAAATTTAAAATGGAAGAATATCAAGTCTTTTAAAATAGCTACATGGATATTAAGATTGTGTGAAGTCACTTCAAGGTTCCTGACAGCTGCTTAAATGTATAAATGTGCACTGTGCAGGTCTGCGACTACCTGTGAATAAGGTCGACCACCACGCGTACGAACGACAGATTTTCAAAATTTTTATACCAATAACGAAGTTGAACTGAAACTGAACCTTTAGTGCTAAAGTGCTATGCAGATGTGTCAAAAACATGCTCTATTAAGTTTTGGCCACGCGCCAAAACATTAAACAAACTTGTAATTTGTAATGGTATATTAGATAAAAAGATTAATTTAATTTTCCTTACTTATAATTTGATTTTATATTATTATAAATTTTAATAGCAGCAGGAGTTTTAATCCAAAATAAAATTATAATACAATTTTTTATTAAAACTGTTATCTGACAGTTTTATTTTTAAACTAAAATGTAAGATAGCGGCTGTATAATAGCGAATAGAAATGTGAAGCAGTTCGATATCACGTTGAGTTTGTCTGCGATTTGTTGAGAACAGTTCATGCTTTTCGCGTCAAATTTATTATCTCTTCTGATGAAAAGAAAACTGGGTTTTTGTGAATAGGTATCTCATAAAAAGCACAATAAAATGAGATTTTACATGATACATATAACTGTTTCAGTAGTTCTACATTCCCTTCAATTATAACAAAAACCCAAAATATGTTATTTATATTATTATAATACACTCGTATAATCGCAGAATTTTACACGTATAATTTCTTGTAATTTGGAAACCCTTTGGCACATATCGATATAAGGTATATGCGTGTGTAAAAAGATCCATAAACCGTACCTAATATATCATTAAATATTTTACGTAATACTATAATATTATTTATTAAGTACTACAGTGGTTTTGAACAAATAATTCAAAAATAAAAGGCCGCAATTTTGGTGGAAAATCTTTCTTTGAAACTGTCCATTTTTATTGTATCCAACTTGTTTACGCCATCTGCTCTCGACCTATCTTTTCTAAACTTAACTGTCTGCTTGAAATGAAAAGATAAAGTAATGGTGGGATCGTAAAGAGCAAACAAAAACTGTTAAATAAAATTTTCTCCTATTAATTTACTTAATTTTTTTTGTAAGTGTCTTTATTAATGTACTCAAACAAAATTTGCGCTTTTATTAAGTACGACTATTAGGATACAGTACTTTCTTCTACAGTACCTACTAAATTTATTATAACACTGTTAAAAATGTTTGTAAATTATACAGAACATCATTAAAACCTTTTCCTACGTATTTCATACAAGTTTTTTTTGTTAATATTTGGAAAACTTGCCTATTTAAATGATGGTATGTAAATAATACAAAGGAAACGATAACCCATCCATGATCAGACACCCAAACAAGCATTGAAATACGCGTTAAAAGACCGAGATGACAAATTAAAACTCATTCGAAATTTGCATATATTTTGTAAGCGAATTCAAATGAAAACTAAATTAATAAAGTTACTAGTAAAACATTCATTATCAAAGTATATTAACAGTTTCGGCCATGCATAATACAAACATAAGTGAAAATGTAGATAAAAATAAACACTTTGAAAATAGTTTGTGAAGACTAATATAAAACAGACATACAATTTCTTGTTGTATTAGTACTTCAACTAAACTTACTTTACTATTTAGATCAATAGTCACGTATTAACTTGAAATTTGTAATTTCAAACAAATTTAAAAAAAAAACCTAACCTAACTTAAATTTTGTTATGTTATAATAAATAGAATTAAAAATCATAATTTTCCAATTTATTTACTTAATTGTATGTTTACAATTACAAAAGCTACCCTGTGAAGCGATTCTGTTATCGATTTGGTTATGGCACAGCAACTGCTGGATATCATTATTTTTATTATTTCACTTTAGGTGCTCTATTTCACAATATTTAGTAAACTTTTATACTAAAAAAAAATGCATTAAATTCTAATCTTGAAAATCTACAAGTTTAGCAATTGTTGAATATATTGGGATTAACGAAGGGAGTTAGTAGGTCATGCATATTGAAGGGTGTGTAGTTATAGTGTAAACAGTTCCTCCAGACTGTAATACAAATTTAGATTAATTACCACCACTTTTAAAAAACGGAAAGCTATTATTATTTTATTATTTATAACATCTAATTTTCTATTTATTTAGTTACTTAAGCAACTAAAGAATAGCTTAATTTCCTAAGTTTTAAATGTAATTTACACAAATATTAAAAATGTATGGTAGTTAATGTTGTCTTAATCTTATATTTCATTTTCTTTTATTATGTTTTTATGTTCAGTTTTATTTCAAATTCTTTTATTTTGTTTTATATTTTTGAACTTGTTACAAATTTAATATAAATACTTAATTACATAAATAAACAACACACCTAGGTAGTAGTATACATGAAGATAGGGTATAAAGGAAGTTTTGTATTGATATAAGACAATTCCAAAGTAACCTTTCTGCAGTAGGGCAATATTCTCATGTTGGAAGGCCTTTCGACTTTAGTGCTTTAGTGATTTTTTTTATTTTATATGTTGCTATTAAGTAATTGGCATGTTTTTAAATATACTTCCAATTCTACATAACATAACATGTCATCAAATACAGTAAATTAATTCTAATACAGTTAATTTACAAAAGCTTCCTTTATAAAACATAACCTTACAAGAAAATTTCACAATACCACCCCTAATGTTAATAGGAAGGGGGTGATTCGTAGTTGTCTATTATCACATCCCATATGGGATAAATCAATACTTCATTTAGTTCTATGCTTCATTGTATTGGCTTTTATATGCGTATATGTTACTATAAAGTTCAGCAATCTATTTTTTAAGTTATATTATCTTTAATTACCCACATTTAAAGAAAATACGTCTAAGCAACTTGAATTCAAAAATCAATTTTATATAAGTAATGTTTAATACCACATTTAGTTGTCCACAGTATTATAATAATATGATGATATTTTGTAAGGTAATTTATGTAAATATTCGACAGTAAAATTCTTCTAAAAAAATTTTACGCAACATAATTTTTTTTAAATATGTCCAGTATCGCACCAAACATGTGGTGATCTGATATTATGGCGGCAGATGTACAAGGACGGAATTTACTATCCTATTAATATTACAAAAGTACGAAATATAATTATTATAAATCATTTATGTTTCTTTGTTTATGCCTGAAACACTGAACTTTCATTGATTTGTAGTTTTTTTATCCGTGAGTATAATGTGACGCGCATGAATGGACTAGCTACTTTATCATTGAAATGCTGAAACGGTTTTGACAAAACTTAAAAATTAAATTAGAAGAAAATTAAAACAAAAAACCTAAAAATAGATTATTATTAATTATAAAATTAATATAATTAAACTTTGTATTAAAGTTTGTTGGAAAATTATATGTATTCATTCCTGTAATCAATTGAAGTGTTTATTTGAGTATTTTTTTGTCGAGTTTTTTATTTATTATTATCATCAAATTCATTAACCTTCAAATTCATGTTGATATAAATTTAATTAATAAATTAACAATGCTATATACCTACATGTGATATTTTAGAACCTGAACAAAGTGTCATAAAGGTTTTAACTCTACTATTAAATGTTACTTTTGATAACTATAACATTTATTACATTTTTAATACTGGTGGACTTTGAAATACTTAAGGCTAAACTCTAAAATCTATGTTTCGTGTTCAAATACTGCCAAATATACTACAGAAATATAAAGTTATTTTATAAGAAAACTTTTCAGAAAATTTCTTATGTCACGTTTTCACCGAATAGTGCTATACCCCTGATTTTCCTTTTTATTACAGTTACACTGGTAGGCAAATTTTGTATGTTAAATATTGTAAACTTATACATACCTGATTAGAATAAAATTAAATTTTAAATAATTATTTCTTCTTCATTTCGCCACAGAACAAGGAAAACCTCTGCGTTGTCCCGAATATACCATAGTACTTTATGCGTAATATAAGGGTTAAATAAAATTTTCATAAAAAAAACAGTTTTAACGTATTTTCCAAACCTACCATTTGTTTTGTGTATCTATAAATTTCCAGTTAGTAACTATTTATGTCTGTCAACTACAATAATAAATTTTAAAATTTGCATTTTAAATAATACATATGAAAATTTATAATAATAAATAGTGTAAAGTATAACGAGCTCACTGTTACATTTTTATTAAGCTATAATACTTTTTATAGTTTATTAGAATAATAATTATAATACAAAATGTCATTTACGTACTGGAAGCGTGTTAATGTTCAACATTTATCATATTTCTCGCCATTTTAAACATCCGGTATTAGACAATGTTTTTTAAGTATTTCAAAGATAAACATCTGACAGAGAATTATATCTTACACTATTTATAATTTAAATAAGTAAATTTATTTTAACACCAGCATACGGAATATTATTTTGTGATTTTGCGCTTTGTTGAAGTTTATAGAGATATTTTTGTATATTTTAATCAGAAAGGTAAATTATTTGTTTCCGTTTAAACAAAATATAGGTAAAGATCCCACAATCAACGTGACGGGGTGTGACTAATATGCAGTAACGATAATTGGTCCGGTCCGCTTGCACTACAGCGCTGGCACATTCTCCCTCCACCTCAACTGCGCAAGAAATAATCCAAACCCTGTCACGATTGATTGTTTTCTATAATTAAACCGAATCATTCAATATGAGCCCATCATGGGTGTAAAGAATGGGCGCATTCCTGGCTAAAAAGTAATATAAAGAAAATTTATTATAATTTAAATAAAATAAGTTCTTTTTAATATGAATTGCCTTAGAAAAAGACCGCCTACATAAGAGACAAATAAATTACAAATTAAATTTGTTTACATAAATCCGTCAAAATAATTTGTAGGCAATTATTTATCCAAATATTTACTAAAATTATATCCATGAAAATTTTAATAGTTTATTGATAAACTCGCGCTGAGGGTTAATAAGACAGCATTTGAACTACTCATTTTCCACAGATATGTTTTAAGTAGGCCTATTTCTAGATAATGTGTAAGTATTCTAGCCCATAAATAAAAGAAAGTATTTAAAATAGAGAAAACGCAACAATACATTAGTATAATATTACTTGTTGATTTATACCACAACCTACTGCTTCTTCATTCTTATTATTATTAATTAACAAAATTTTTACATTCCTTATTTCTTTTTGGCACTGCAAGAAAAGTAATGGAAAATGATATTATTATGTAGGTAATTTTTTTACGAGATTTCAGTAGTGATCATAATAATTAAATAAACTAGAAATGCAGTAAAATGTAAACTAACGGAAATAGTGAAAGAGAAACTACGATTTCCGTTCTTAGGTGGCTTCACTAAACACCAGGTTTAACATTACACAAAACGGGTATTACTCAACATCAATCAAATGTCGCTTAAAGCAGCTTTAATTAAAATACATTTCCAACCGATAATTTTCCATAATCACCAAAAGTTGAAACAGAAGCACAAAACTTATCGGAACTATTGCTAATGAGAAACTTTTGTAATAAATATTTTTGAAATGTAGTACCATGCAGTCTTTAAATTTCACTCAATTATACATTTTATACAATGTAAGCCTACAAGTTATAATAGGAATGATTTTTTTTTATTTCGGGTTAACTTGAACACAATAAAACAATTAAATGTTTGTCTAAATTTTCATAATTAAATTTTATAAACCAAGGAGTTAAACGTGGAATCAAATATTATAGATGTGTTTTTCCGATAAAATTCCTAGCAAGAATTTATAAAATACTTTTAGGTTAAATATTTAATAGTTTGTAAAAATTTAATAAACTAAACATAAAAAGTTAAGTTGGTAATAGTTATTTACATGAAAGTCAGGAAAATGATATATTACTGACGAGGAGCAATGTTGAAATACGAGGCACTTTGTGCCGAGTATTTTAGAGCTCCGAGTAAAGTGAGATATTTTCCTGACGTATTTTGTATTAAATTTTTCCAAAAATCGTAAAAAATCGAAATTTTTGAACAACATTTTTAAAATGAACAAAAATCAAGTTTGTCAATGTGTCAAAACTTGAACAACATTTTTAAAATTAGCAAAAATCAAGTTTGTCAATGTGTCAAAACACATTGAAAAAATCAATTACTGACATTACCGGACTAGTCAGTATAATTCAATTTCCCTGCGCGTAGATACGCAGGGAAGTGTTGTTTCTATGACGATTTTTGGAAAAGGAAATTAAAGTGTTTAAATTGATATTAAATTCAAGTAAAAAATTAAAAAGTACAAGTACATAGTTTAATAAATAATAAAAAATTAAATTAAAAATACAGAAAATAATTAAAGTAATAAATTAAATTGAAGAATTGTTAAATTATTATAACTAAATTTATATTTTAAAAAGTTAAAATTTATTAAATAAATCAGCGTTTCTCAACCTGGGGACGCAAAGTATTTCAAAGAGTGGGAGCGAAAAAAAGTATAGAAATTGATTAAAAGTTGCTTTTTTTCTATTTTGAAACTATTTTTAACCATTAATTAACATAAAAACTATATAAAATACGAGACTGGCACAATACAAAAAATTTTATATTGCAAACGGGAGCTTAAACGGAAAAATGTTGAAAGGCACTTAAATAGATAAAATTTGAAACAGTTTATTGCACTGTGATATTATAAATATCGTGTAAATAAAAGGCTTGAGAATAAATTTGTATAGCAACCTAACGCGATAATAAGAATAAAATAATAATAATTAAAGAGGATCAAAACAAAATTTTACAATTTCTACTCGATTTTTCGATTACTTATATCTTAGTATACAGTTATCCATTCTCTTCGTCTGGGTAACCCAGCACGACACAGAATCGCCGATGAGAAGAAAGATTCTCTCATTCCAGCATAAGCGTTGTTCATATTCCATTAAAATCATCTTCTAGGATCTAGGGAGATACGGTACGGAACCTTAACTTGAAGACTCACAATGAACTCCGTAACTGCAGGATTTAAATTAGCTCTAATGATCTGAGCTTGATCCAAAACCGGATAACGATTCACATGCCGAGTTTGGGAAAAGCAGCCACAAGTGTGTTGGCTTTACATTGCGTCATTTTTACCGCCGCTCTTGCTTAGAGACTCCAGTTGCTCTCTTTGGCCTTTTTTCTGCCTAATAGTGCTCTGAATCTGAATGTTATGTGAATAAATTCAAATAACTGCAGATGAAAGGTAAGAGTGTCTATAAATTAAAACGAGGCTTCGAATCCGTAAGACTTCAAGGGAATAGCATGGAACTAAACGTCAACATCAATGTAACAATATGCAAGCTAATAATTTGGCAGACGTTCGTGTCAAGGGGTGAAGTTTCGCTAATCGATAATCCTAAATTATTGAATCAGTAATAACTGGTACTACGGGAACGGTAGCACTGAAGAGATTGCGTCTTCACATTTCATGGTGTTACGATTCGACATACTATAATAATGTTCTTCCACGTGTGAGTTGGTCGGAATTGTATATAGGAAAGTATCCCTATCCTGCGCGAGTCATGAGGATGTTGCTATACAAATTGAATTGTGTAGTGGTGAGCCTCTCCATAATAGTGATTCAACCATCTTTAAATGAGTTTTCCGGACTGCTTCTCTCTCCTGTTCATCTTACCTCTTGGAGTATGCTTATTTCACCGATATCTCATTTTTCAGTCATCCATATTGTTCTCAACTCCATGGATTTCGTTGCTTCTTTGTTCACTATGCCGCAAGTGGCAACTCCTATCTCCACTGTGTAAGTCAGAACTAGAAAATTTGAATATTTATTCTTGCTTTTCTTTTTATTCACAATCTTATTATAATAAATCTCTTATTATTGGTTATATCGACACCGAGATTAACATTGTTAATCGGATTATAGAATCTGGCATATTTAGGGATTACCATAGATTGTATTTTTTAGGTTCATCATGTTTGTTAAAGTCAAATATTTAAAATAGAAACTATTAAAATTGCAAACCGTTTTATGACTTCTTGGTTACCTGTAATACACACGTAATGAATATTTTTATTTGTTGCGTTTGTCATTTACCTACAGAATGTTTAAAAAATCCAATAAACTTTCTGAGTGTTACTACGGTAAGCAGTATAGAAAGCTTTCCATTTAAGTCAAATTAAGCCGTTAAGTTTAAAAGTTTATTCATCAAAAATAAGATATGTTGGCAGGTTTAATATTTTCTTAGGAATAACATTTTAATTGAAACTAAATTTTTGTTCTTAAAATCAAAACACCCAATACAGAGAAACTCGTAGATAACGCGAATGCAAAATTGGAATTTTTGCAAAAAAGCTGGATGGATATTATCACAACAGGTAAATGGGTTGTAAAATTATTGTTGTTGACTTATGTCGACACAAAGGAATTTATTGAAACATCAAAGCCCGTACAAATCCATACTATAGCAAAGTCCCAAAATGTTACAATTGCGCCTCCGCATAAAATATATTAAACTTTTATAACGTACAAAACTAATTAAATAGTTTTAAACACAACAAACATAGCTTATAATCTAGGTTCTAGAACAATCCATTATATAATTTGTTCTTTAAATTATCTTAATTAAAACTTAAGTTAGGATTTAAAGTAACAAGTAATAAAATGAGCGGAACTTAGTTGAGGGTGCTTTGTGTAAAGAGGACAATAACCGTGGGGTGCATGAACTAGACCAGCCCCAGCTTTTCACCTGTGGTTGGCGATATACAGAAGAACAGCTGTCGTCTGATACTTTTTGCTTTCGCTTGTTCATATATTAACTACGATCGCTAAAGTTCAAAATTTTATAAACACAAAAGCAACGATTATTGTTAAAAATTTAACAAACAACCCACGAGGCATTACAAAAATTAAATAATAAAACAAGTAATTTTCTTTGCAATTAATGTGGTGTTACAAAATAATAAATTCCAATAGGTACTTGCTGTAATATCGTAAAAAAGTTTTGACACAATATTATCGATCGAAAAGCTTTTTAAAGGATATCCTGATGTTCAAGTAAATATTCCAATTCAAAATAAATATTTTGACTTCTCAATTTATTCCACAATACAAAACTTTCTCAATTTAATAATGCTATGACCTATAATACCTTTAATAATTTTTACAATAGACGAAAAGCTCAAACTTAATTTGGAATCCCTATTGTTAATCTAGATGAATTTTTGTTTAATGTTTTGTTATAGTATATTTAATTTAGTATACTGTTGAAGGAAGTATTGAAATAAGATCGAACGTTGAGTATATTTTATGTTTGAACAAAACCTTTAAATTTTTGTATGCCATAATAAACATGCATATTGGTAGTATGCTAAAATATTATTTATGGCTCTCCAAGAAGCTCAGTGGATTTCATACAAATTACCCACCAATTTTAAATCCTCTTTCCAATGATTTATACTGCGATTACTTTCACTTCGTTTCATTGCCTTTTTCGTTTCCATTCAAGTCTTTTTTAGTCGAATATAATTTTGTAATCCTCATAATAATTAAATTCTAACCTCAAAAAAAGTATTGTTTGATACAATCAACAAAAAATATTAACTTCAATTTGAGCAAAATCAATAATCAATGTGGTTAAGCTGATAAACATTTTAATTAGAACCTTTATTAAGAGTTAAAATGGTCAATAGTCAATTAAACTATTTGCTTAAAATAGGCAAGTTATCCTGAACGATCTGTTGTATTAATTCAAATAACGGTGAAGTTCCCCTAGTTGCGAAAGATTCTTTCCTTGTTTAGCATACGAAGTGGAAGTTAGTGAAACTGGTCTAATATCTACAGTATTTTATGGGTATTTCGCTCTGGCTTGTTTAAAACTAAATTTATCTCTCTTGCACTTATTTGCTTTCCGAGTACAAAGTTGGGTCTGTATTGTAAATTACGTTAGAGACTATTATTGCAAACTAAGCTTATCTTACATTAGTGGGACAATAATTTGTAATATCAGAAGCTGTTGTTATGTGCTGTTTTTAGTTTATCGTCAAATTTTTAACTCGTAATATAAATATAAATTTTATTATCTCTTTTTATTTGCACTTCTAAGTACTACATACATATTAATTATAGCATTAGCGCAAATACTAATTAAATTTTAGAATATTTAATGTCTTCGGAGGGAATAGACCGTGGAATAGCTGGTTTAGGCATATCAACAACTCTTCAACAGATGTTTTAGCCCATATATCCAAGTTAATATGTTGTGTGTCTATATAACATTTTCAATTTTAGAAATAATACTTCGTGGATACTTTCTAACGTCTCGTTTATCAATGTTGGAAAATTTACATTGTTTTGAAAAATGTATTGTAAATGAAACTATTTTTGCCGATGTTATACTATACATATATGTGCAACTGTAAATTGAAGCTATTTTTATCGATTTTCTTTGTTCTCAACTTTGTGTAATAATAGGAAAACAAACATAACAAAACTGCAGTTCACTTCTATCTCAAACGAGGCTGGTACCTGCTGTACCTTGTAGGTACCTACTTAAAGTTACCGTAAATTGAAAAAAAGTATAAATACAATTACATATTTATCAGATTTCCTACTATTATTAATAATAATCAAGTTAAAGCGTATATTTGTTAAAAATTTTCAAATGGTAAATGAAAGTGCAAGGTAGACTATTAAAAGAAGGAAGGGCGCCACCCTCTTCCATCTTGACTTGAAATGCAAATTAAGTCTGTGTTGTATTGAAAAGTTTAGAGCAAACGACCTTACGGCCAATGGTTTATAACATTTATTACATAATAATAAAAGTAGCGCTTTGAGAATTTTATGTTTTTAAATTTAATACCTCACGTGTCGCATTGTTTGCAATAATAATATGAAATAATGTATGCCCAAATTTGCAAACCCTTGAAATTGCATAATTTCAATATGCAGCAGATGTCGTTTATTGTAATCACGTTTTTTCGTTCAATTTTATTTATATTAATAGATATTTTTTACCTAAACAATCGTATTTTAAAATAAAATCGATTCTTTCGAAATTGCTTCCTTGTTCTAATAAACATGACAGGATAACAATATCCAGCATCTACTATTTTCTATAACTTGGAATTTTGTTATTCTGTAGTTATTAATTTGCTATTTATTATGAATAATGAATAATAATCCGTAGTAGCGGAGGGATTTCTGGAGGTAATATAATCACCGGTCATTAATTAGACATAATTAAAAATCATATTATAAGCTAGCACAGGCACAAGATGTGCATATTGTATTGTTCATGTTTTCATATTGCGAGCATTCAACTTAAATAAAAATGTAAGGTTAGGACCCAAAAATAGAATTAATACAGTAACATAATCTATAAAATAAATAGTCAAATATTACAGGGTCTAGCATAGAGGGTTGACAGTTGGGCAGGACATTGACATTGGTATTATCAGTTGCTACTAAATAATTTTTGACTTGGTTTAGATTTTACGTTAACCACTGAATATGTTGTTGCACTTTGGAAAGTGAGAAATTACAGCACATCATTTAAAATCTGGTCATATTCTAACATGTAGAATGCCGCAAGATGTAATGGAAGGAATCCCATCCAAGTCCAAATTTATTTGTCCCTTGTTGACAAGTCAGTATCTAATGGATCTGTAATTAGGTCCTGCAAGTTTATCTGGATTGTAAAATGGTTTATTCCGAGTAAGAATACAAGTCAGGTTACGTTGTCCTAAAACAATAGATAGTTTATTCATAAAATACGCAATACCATTCATTTATAAACACTGTAAATGATTTAAATCCAATAATGACAATTTCAAATTTGTATTCTACAATCTTGTGGCATAACAACGGAAATTCTATTATTTACATAATTTAAACTTCAACTTATTTGTTGGTGTTGATATGAATATTGAATTCGTAGAATATACTTCCGGGTAAAAAGAATTCTTCTTCGTTTTCTTCTTCTTCCACTTTCTAGAAGCAATTCTAAGAAAATCCTCTTGCTTGGTATTAGATCCTGGTTTTTATACGTTAATGGTGGCAATTCACTAACCCAGTAAATTATTATAAAAGTTAATTGCAATTTATAATATTAATTTTGAACCTTGAATATCAATTTTAATGTTATATGTTTGTAGATTGAGTATCTACTTATAAAAAACTTGATAAAAAGAGGAAAATATTACCTTCAAATAGAATAGATATTTAAAATTATTGAAATAATGCTCATCATGACTTCTCTATTCTCTACTTTTTGCGTTATTGCTATCTTTGATGGTATAGAAATCATTTCTTGAAGAAATTGATCCTTCCAATTTTCTACTGATTAAGTTATTTGAGGACTTTTAAAACATCACATTAATTATTTGTAATTCCCATCTCTTGTATATTGATTGTGGTAATCTCCCCTAAACAATGGGTCTTTCAGAAGGTAGACAAAATCAATTGATAATTTTCAAGCAAATAAATGTTTTTGTATCATTGTATCTCAATAAATAACTCGCATATTTGTTTAAAATTGATAACACTATAGATAACTCAACTGGGGGTGACTGCCCAGTTTTCAATAATTACTGCATTATTATTCAGAGTGTTTCGCAACGCGATAAGAATGCTGAAAATATGAATTCTTGATGCAATTCTGAATCGAAAAGGTCATAGATACATATTATACCCTAAAATGCACAGTTTTTGAGATAAATGTAAAAATGTGTACCTACCTGTGTTATTTTACAATCGGTTTTTAAAGCACTCTTTTATTTGCTTTTCATGAAAAATTGTAAAAAAAAACTATATTAGCGCAACACAATAGCCACAAGCAACAATTGTTACAAACAAAATGTTTACGAACAGCAACGAAATGAACGAAAAAAGTCGTAATATAATCCATTTCTGCTGACACGACAAGAGTTAAGGATTGTTTAATTGACGATACGACACTCAACGTTATATAACGCGACGCTCGGCGCTACCTGATATAAAATGGATGTAACTTGATGGTAAAAAAATTGATTTATAATTATTGCGAATTACATAATATTATCTAATGTACAAAAAAATGTATAAATTAATGAAAAAGAGGCAATCATAGCTTAGAAGCCCCCGAGGTACCCGGTTCAATTCTCGACGAAATCAAAACATTAATTTAATTTTGTAAGTATAAAAGTGTATTATTGCACTTACCGTAACGTAGTTAATACACTGTAGGCGTGACATTCATACCACACATAGGAGTGAAGGTGATTGATTACAGGACAAAGTCCTAATTAAGAAGATAAAAATGTATACCAAATCTCAAAAATAACGTGCCTAATTTAGGGCGTATAGATGCATAAGCTCCAATTGAACATTTCAGCTTGACTTTAGTATTGACATTACGTTGCGGAACAGCATAATATAGCATAATTAATTAAAGTAATAATATCCAAGTAATTTAGTAATAGTAGGTTACCAAATATAATGTTTCGTAGTTAACCACATATTTGAAAAAGGGGTCAAGTATTCCTTAAATATAGGTCCAATCACATGATAAAGCATTGAAGAACGACCCAATTTTTAATTAAAATAATGCAATAATTTTACGGTGTGTAGGAATAGAATCTAATAGAATATCGTCAAAAATAATTTTTAATTGTAAATTAGCTTTTGAACACCTGGTTTGTATCAAGTATAAAGTAAATTTTTAACAAATTTAATTAGAGAATTTAATTATCGTTTCATTTTAAGTCATTTACCTTATTTATAATAAATTTACTTTTTGTTATTGTTTACGTTATAATTTAGACTAATAAGTAAATAATTTTCTAAAAAAGTTTATAATTAGTAAAATTGTAAATAATGTCATTATTTTAATAAGGATAAACAATTTACTTTTTACAACAACACTAATCTACACAAAAATCTGTCTCAAATATAAAGTTTCCCATTTAATGCTGTTGAAATGGACGTAAGGATAGACTTGGTGCAGAACATATCTAAAGAAATGTCCACGTGCGGATTGTAGGTAAACTCAAAACTGGCATCCGCCTCACGTCGTCAACCGGAAACAAATATTGATATCAACAAACTTTCAAGAGACTTCTAGATCTGTTTGTGTGCCATGCTTCGATTCTATAATGTAGTCCGCAAAGCTTCAAAGCTCAAAGTAGTGAGCGGCGCAAAAGCAGTTAGTTATACGTAAGTTCTCGGTGGCAGTGGAAGTACGCCGATTTTTCTCTTTCTATGCATGTGTTTGTGCGCTATTTGTGTTGTGTCTTAACACTTTTTCGAGTTAAGTGAGTTGAATTGACACATTAATATTTAGTGCTTTATAAAAGGATTACTTTTTTTAATTGAAATTTTTAAAAAGCATTGATATTAATAAGTTTTATAAAAGTTAATTAGTAAAATTAAAATGATTCGTACTTAAAAGTAGTTAGTGGTTTAGAAAATTTAAAAGGCTAATCGTTGGAGTAAAACTTAAGAAAAGTGTTTATTATCGGACAATTTATTAAAACTTTGTTGATTTTATCATCTGCGATTAGATAAAGTGTTTAATGATCTATTCGAAACGGAACTTGGGATTGTACTTGAAAAAAAAAGGTAAAAACAATATTAATTTTTTTTATTGTCAAAACGACAACTTAGTTTTTGCTTATTTTCAACAACCGATTAGTCCGAGCTTTTTCGTGACGCGCAGTGAATAGCTTTATTGGATTTTGGAGCTTTCTTTCTTGTAATTCTTAAATAAATAAAAATGTCGAAACTTTTAAATTTAACTTTTTAATATTACTTATATTTGTTTATTTTATTTAAGTAATAATTTAATTTCGTTATTTTAAATTAAACAGCCTTTCAGCTGTTTTGATGATTATACTGTTGATAAAAGCAATCAACAGTGTTTATCGGTGTTCATACCATATCGTTCTGTGTTTTATTTTCCATTAATTTTTTTTTTATTATGTTTTTCTACAAACCAGCCCGAATAAGAAATGGAAAATCTTAGGAAAACCACTTAGGATTATGAGAAATTGTCTATGATCATATTTCCAGATTTATAAATATATAAGTGTTATCTATCGGTAAGAATATTTGTACACGAGTCAATATAAGTGAATTTAAGTAGCACAAGTGTCATTTTTTATTACTTTTCTTGCGTAAGCAAATACGTATCCTTTATACACAAAACTCGATTCGATTTGTCGATTAGAGAGATAACAAGGTCGTTTACATTCTATTTGAAAACTGATTTAAAATTTGCTTCTCTATATTTTTTCCTTTTTAACATTTTAAACATTTCAAAAAAAAATTTAAATGTTCTTTTAGATTACTATATTTTTTAAATTGTTGCAAAACCTGCCACGCTTTCCTGTATCTAAAACTGGCGTTGCAAAATAACAGCTACTTAACCTGAATAAGTGATGAATTTATACAACGGAAATAATCGAATCTTTGATTGTCTTTTGATCGAGTAGGTTTTAGTGTATTAATATAACTTAAACATTTTCAAACAACTTCGAATTTCCTATAAACATTCCCATTACATAATAGGAACGGCCCTTCGTCGATGAATCCTAATGGATTTTTGACTCAATATTTGCAGATTACGGTTCGCCGAATAACCTATGTGCGGCAATTTAATAAAACACGCAACTTTTCTTCCTCTTCTTTAACATAAATAATATGCTTATTTACTTTAATAAATTTAACTTTTTACTTCGATATTG
The DNA here is from genome assembly GCA_958510855.1 of Rhagonycha lutea. Taxonomy (NCBI): domain Eukaryota; kingdom Metazoa; phylum Arthropoda; class Insecta; order Coleoptera; family Cantharidae; genus Rhagonycha; species Rhagonycha lutea. The sequence goes on along the minus strand of OY294040.1, from coordinate 9,474,097 downwards.
CATCTAATTACAGCCAACGTAATCACCGTATTTACAGTATATGCCATTGATTATATTATCAATTATAGAAGGCAATAAATTAATGTTGCGCTATGAATTACGTTTGACATCTTCTGAGCAGATTTTAATTATGGTTGCTATAATAGATTGTTAAGCTAATATTAATACGATAAACCTTCCATTTGTTAAACATATTTGTTGTAATTTTGTAGACATTATAAGTGTGATCGGTAAGCTAAAATTATTGGTTATATTTTATATACAATTCACACCCAAGTTATTGATCGTTGAGCTCTAAATCAATCTCAAAGTATAATAATATCATTTATAAATTATCATTAACTCGTATATTATTAAACATGGTAATTTAGAAATCTATGATCTAGAAAACCATATTTTAGCGTTTCTGTAGACCGTTGAGAAGTCTACCACCTAACCGTACCATCAGTTTTCCTCATTTTATTAATAGGTTAGTTAAGTTACACTATAAATAAGGTTTAAAGTATGCAAACATGCACTGCTATAAGATTTCGCTTTTTAAAGTCTGACAACCTCTTTATGGTTAGAAAGTTAAGTGCATGTGGTATTTTTAAGTCTTATAATATACGATAACAATGGCAAATTTGTTTTAATGTTTAAAACTACATTGCGGTTTTGTAAAATGTTTGTCTCAAAATATACATTTGGAGTGTTCAATTATTTGGGATATATTGAAACCTAAGTCACGTCTTGAATAGACCAAGACTTTATTTTATATCTACCTCTACTTTTCTACCCTCTACAGAAACGAATAACGCAAATGTAGACATGCAGTGATTTGGCGTAGCTATTTAAAAGGATAAATCAATCACGAGGGGAGTTTATTCTTTTTAATTTTTTTATTGTTAATGCATTTTGCCTGCAAATTTCAACGAGGGTATGTTAAATACCACGATGCCCTTATGCTTTTTTTCGTTTAACGTTTTTGAATTGCCCTAACGAGTTTTAATTCTGTAATAATTTGTTGAAGATATTACTTATTTATGTAGGCGGATTACTCAGACTTATTACCTCCAGTGCGGTATATTCCGACAAATAATTCAAAAATTCTATCATGCAGTTGTTTAAAATAGTAGTGCAATGGTTTTGGAATGTACTATAAATTTTTGAGCGTTTTGGGATCTACTTGATGTGAGGATTTAAGGGTTCAATTGTCCGGAAAATCTATCCACTATATAAGCAGAATTAAAATATCCTTGACTCAGATATTGTTTTCCAAGCCCATTAACTTAAACTTATTCAATTTTTATTAATTATTATGGCCATTGTAAGCAACGCCACTATTTTCTGGTCTTTTTAGCGAATTTTTAAACACTAAAAATTTAGTACGACCCTGATTTTAATAATAATGAATACGACAACACCATAGTTGAAAATATTTACAACGAAGTAAATGAAGGTTACTATTATTGTTGCTGTTTGGAATTGCTCGATAAGTATTTATTTAGTGTAACAAGCAGATAATGACTAATATAATTAATGTGTAAAAATTGTAATATTGAAAATTAAATATCATTTGTAACACTTTTGGATTATTGTAGGATTTAATTTCTCTAAATGGAAATTCGTAAATTAGTCTATGAGTTGCTAACGTTAAGAGAAAGTTGAGTGTTCGACATTCCTTCTCGTTTAGAAAAGTTTGCGCACAAGAACAAAGAAATTAAAAGTTTTTTAAACCAAAATTTTAATGAACGGAGTAAAATGGAATTGTGTGGCTTGCTTGTTTAATTTCGTAATATCAAATTAATAGTGCCACCTACATCTGCAGTTGCTCCTAGCCTAAACTATTTAATAGAATTCAAGTTGAGTCACGCAATCTTACGGGATGTACATAAATTCTGTGGTTAAAACTAACAGGAACGAATAAACACTTTTATTAACATTTAATTTCAAAAATATTGTGAACGATTATCTCTGAACTTTAACCTAAAGTTTCTGATCGCACGATGTCTTATCTTCAAGCAAAACAAGTTCATTATCAAATTTTCAATATTATACCTACTTACTATTTTTTTGCCTCATTACGTCAGCTGATTACAAAATTTTTCTTGCGAACTGCACAATTTAATAATAATTGTCTTTATAGTATTTCTTTTTTATTAATATGCATTACGTAAGTAATGTTTTATGTAAGTTTACGTAAAATATATGTTCCAATAGCGAACATACCCTAACATAATTGGCTAATTTATGTATTGCGATATTATCTACTACTATAATAGTAAATGGATTGTGTGCCCTGATTATAACAAAGCAAATCATGGTCAAATATCAAGTTCTCATTTCCTCCAGTAAAAAAAATCCTTTTATTTGTAATGTTAAAAATTTAATTGTACTACTGTTTGTTAAGTAATGATAATTGAAAATAGGTTTTTAAAAATACGGTATTTAACAATTTTTGTTTAAACCGGTACATGTGTAGTCGGCTATAACAAAAAATATAAAATTCTTGCTAGTCTATTTCTAAGGTCATCAGAAGCTGTTACTTGTGCGAGCAAACCGGCGAGTACGGTAGTGGTCGGTTAATTTTTGTACCGAAGTCAAAGACCTAAAGAAGATAACCACTACCAGTAGGTACCTTACTTAATATCTCATCAGTTATTCCCAAGCGTCTTCATTACAATGAACTTGTGTGGAGTTAGTTCGAAATACAATTTTCAATAAATTGAGAGTTTGTAGTCGAGCATTGTATTTGATTAAATTGAGATTGATGTATTGATAGCGATGAGTTTTGACAACGGCATTATGCACTGGTATCGATATACTGGATAATATCACAATAATTAACGCTTACAATTTTCCATTTATTGTTTTGAAATGTGCGTGATGCCGCTGTACGAGCTTTCTATTTGAAGTATCCATTTAAAAATTAAAATATTAATTTCGGAATATGGAATATTCCAAATTGATTGATGACATCCAACCTCCCAAGTTGTCTCTTACAGAGTGGTAATTTTTGGTAATTGAAAATTTACACAACAATACAAATTTTTAAACTGGTTTTATAGTGATGACATAGTGGGCGTCCACAGGGAGTTTACCACAAAACCGATTCTGAGTAAATAAACGAAACCTAAGCCAAACCACCCGTTAAATAATTGTCGAGTTTCAATTTTTTCTGGATTCGGGAACAAAGAATCTTCATAATCTTTTTATTTCCTAAACTCTTCTATTAATTTTAAACGTCAAGATTTTGAATAAGAAGTAAGCGCTCGTGAATGGGTCAATATTTTAAAAATTTACACCCTGTAAAAATTTCATTCCGAACCAGGTCGTTTACCGTTTCAATCGTTTAAATTTATTTTTATTTTACTACCTCAATATCCAAACTGAACATTGATTATTATTGAATAATTGCTGAATTTTTCATTCGACTTGATAACGTTATAGCATTAGCTAATGCTCTTTAAACAGGTGGTCGACGCCAGTGATTAGTTAATCCGTTAATCAATGAATAAAGAGACTCGAACCAACTTCTTCAAAGTACGTAAGATGTTATGGTTTAAACAACGTAATATTTGCATAAGGAATAAATTAGATATTTTTTAATATTTTGTGTAATTATTCATCTGTGGAACCGAGTAAAAATTGTATAATTAATCGTTTACTTAAATAATTTTGAAGTGTTGGAATGAAATAAAGGCGAATTATTAAAGCAAACTTGAGCTAAACATGATAAAATCAACAATCTTTGTTAATAAATTTACTGCATATTTAAAGAGGAGAAAATCTACTAATTTGTTCTGCATGAAACTTGAACTTCTGCCCGACATTATTGCTTTGGAAACTCTCCAAGTAAAGGAAATTAAAACAATAGCTTACATAGATTAGATAGCCTGTCCTATCCTCTTGGTTCAAATTATTGCTTACAAACTCTCCAAACAACACTTAAGCATTTTTTTATTTGTAAATTCTGTATATATATACTTAGGTACTATATGGCTGTTGTTAGTTTTTAAAAAGTTACGTATTAAGATTAAAAGTAATTTATTATTCAATAAAAGAGTGTTAATAATTATTACTGCAAGTTTTTGCAATCTTTTAAATTGATCTCGAAATCACTTTGTTATAGAGTTCTATGTATAAATTGCACGCTTCGTTTGTGCTAAAATAAATCATCGAGGATTCCGTTATATGTTTAAATGGAAGTTCTTCTTCCATGTTAATATTTTTTTAAACACATTTTACAAATTCAATACAAAAAAATATATAAGCTGAAACGTAGTAGACGATATAATTTAAAAGTTAATAACTTTCTTTTTCTCTAGAGCTTATTCTGTACGACATTTCAAAATAACAATTTTTTATTGAAATTTAAAACCGGGGGGTCGCTTCTCCATCTCTAAACTCAAAAATATTAATTTGTGTATTTATTTCAGAATAGTTTAGGTAATTATTTCACATAATTATTTTTAACAACTTAACGATAACAATATAAGCACTAATTTAATGTGAAAATAGGTTGTAGTGTATAGTAAAACAAGAAAAAGAATATTAAAACTAAGTAACTTTTTACACAAAGTGACGCTCAAACATCGAACCGTGCTTTGAACGAGGGCTTTCAATATTGTTAAAGAAACGAGGACATTTTATGGCTGCCCTCAATACGATGCGTGTTTGGTAATTTTCAGAGTATCTTAGGGGTTGTTTTATGACATTTACGATCCGATTTTTTGTGTTTATTAAATATTTTATGAATATCCATTTGAGTGGAACTTGCACTAAAATGTAACAATGATTTAAAATAATATGATTGCAAATTTGTGTCTGATCGTTTTGATAGCATTTAATAAATATCAATCAGTACGATGACCTCAATATTTTACTTTGATTAAGTGGGAGTGCAAATTTTGAACATAGATTAATTTAATCCCAAATTGTTTATCGCGTTTTAACGCTTCTATATTATTCGTGTAGGTTGTGTACATTATGAGCACAGTAGACTCTCTTTTATTCCATTTTAAAATCACATTTATCCGAAGGTGTTTTGAACTCTCTTTGTACTTCTAAATAAATTACTTATGGAATTAAATTGTCATTGATTAATCAATTGATTTCAAAATGGTTTCTATTTAATAGCATATTGAACTTTTTAATAAGATCAATTACGATACCATAATAATTAAAGAGAAAGCTTTGTGTAAATTCAAATTCGCTCTTGATTTAAGGAAAATGCTATGGTTTAAAAATTATGTAGGTAAACAATTTAGTTATAAACGCTACCCAAATTTAATCTTGGTTTCAAACTTGAATCTGGTAGATGTAAACATGTGTGTACGTGAGAGTAAAAAGGGGAAGCTTATATGATTCGGGATTGGATATTATTACACTTTGAAAGAGGGGTGTCTTACATAAGCTTTTCGGTATACAGCCAACTTTTAGGGGTATCCTTAAAAAGTTCTTATTGATCTTTCAACATTTTATTTCTTGCTGTAGTAATAATTATCTGCAACCAATTAGTGGAAACGTGATGTTTTATGTATCTGAAAATTATTACATACTAGATTAGGCTGGGTTGTCCACTTGACTAATCGACACCAGAAAGTTAATTTATTTCCTTCATGGAGAGTTCTGCCTTGGTAGTACTTATAATTAGAAATATGACCGTAAATCTACTCAAGAAATTATTTTACCTCTGTTACTCATTAAACTGATTTTCAACAACATACATAAATCCATTTACCGTTATCGAGTTAGCTTTACTTTAATAATTATGAAAAAACTTTTTTCTAAATATTTTACCTCATCTTTTTCCGAACAGGCGCAAAGTATTCTAACCACGACATTTCGGTCGATATTCGATTTTTTCAATTTTTAAAGTGACATGTTCTGATAAACCTCATAGAATATTAACTTGAAAAATGACTTATGTATGTTCATTTGATGGGAATACCCAGTACTTGTTGAAATTGGCACCTGTTTGCTGTACATGCAAGGCTTCGAATTATAGTTATTATTATAGATATCAATACAAAGCTTATACCAAGAACTTCCTTTAGGTTATATTTCAACTGAAACATTTATTTTGGGCAGGGTTTTTCTTCTAAAACCATACTTCCATTTCTTTGAAATTAATGTCACTATGGAAAACAAGAATATTTACATCCGTTTAGATTTAGATGTTTAGAAGAACATTCAAAAATTTGGGATCCAAAAATTTGTGATAAACCATCAAGAAGGTTTGGGAAGACTAATTTAGACGATATGTGAGAAAAATTGCTAGTAACCTGAGATATCAGACAGCTACAATTTTTTATAAGTAATTCGAATTAGCACTTATTTGTGTGCAATTCCCCCCTCTGTCAAGTTTATAATACCCTGTTTGGAAATGGGTTCCTGCAGTGACGGATTTTCCAACAGGCGCAAGAGGCGCGCGCTTAGGGCCTCGTAAATCAAGGGGCCTCAAAATAATGAAAATTTTATTTTTATTAATTAAATTCCTGTTGTAATAACTACAGGAAAAATAATGAAAAAAATGCTATGCCTTACGATGCCTTAGATTTGCAGATATTTTGATTTAAATTTAATTTTGTTCAAATATTCTGAAACTTTAGGAAAATATTAACTCTTTTGTAATTAACACAGGAAAAATATCAAAAAAATTTTAAGCCCTAAGATGCCTTAGTTTTTCAGTAATTATGATTTCAGTGCAATAAATTTTTGATTTAAATTTTTGTTAAAAATTTAATTTTGTTCAAATATTCTGAAACTGCATGAAAATAAATTAACTCTGTTGTAATAAACACAGGAAAAATAAGGAAAAAATTCTAAGCCCTAAAATGCCTTAGTTTTTAAGTAATTTTGATTTCAGTGTAATAAATTTTTGATTTTAATTTTGCGATAAAAATTTAATTTTGTTCAAATATTCTGAAACTTTAGGAAAATATTAACTCTTTTGTAATTAACACAGGAAAAATAGCGAAAAAATTCTAAGCCCTAAGATGCCTTAGATTTGCAGTTATTTTGATTTCAATGCAATTTTTTATTTAAATTTTTATCAAAAAATTTAATTTTGTTCAAATATTCTGAAACTACATAACTCTGTTGTAATAAACACAGGAAAAATAACGAAAAAATTCTAAGCCCTAAGACGTCTTTTTAGACGTTATTACTTCGATTTCAGTGCAATTTTTGATAAAAATTTAATTTTGTTCAAATATTCTGAAACTTCATGAAAATATTAACTCTGTTGTAGTAAACACAGGAAAAATATCGAAAAAATTCTAAGCCCTACGATTACTTAGTTTTCAAGCAATTTTGATTTCAGCGCAATAAATTTTTGATTTAAATTTTTTGATAACAATTTAATTTTGTTCAAATATTCTGAAACTTCATGAAACTATGAACTCTGTTGTAGTAAACACAGGAAAAATATCGAAAAAATTCTAAGCCCTAAGATGCCTTAGTATTCAAATAATTTTGATTTATGTGCAATAAAATTTTGATTTAAATTTTTTGATAAAAATTTAATTTTGTTCAAATATTCTGAACTTTTATGAAAATATCAATTCTGTAGTAGTAAACTCAAGAAAAATAATAAAAAAAATGCTAAGCCCTAAGATGCCTGGATTTGCATTTTTTTTTGATTTCAGTGCAATTTTTGATTTAAATTTTTTGATAAAAATTTAATTTTGTTCAAATATTCTGAAATTTTTTGAAAATATCAATTCTATAGTAGTAAACTCAGGAAAAATAACAACAAAATTCTAATTCCCTAAGATGCCTTCGATTTATAGTTATTTTGATTTCAGTGCAATTTTTAGTAAATAAAAGTATTAAAATTATAAATCGTCTGCGGGGTGGAGAATGTGCCCCCCGGGCACCAGGGGTTCACGTCAAATGCTTTAGGGACTGTAGGATTAGTGAAAATACTTAGAGGGAGGCCTCAAAATTGAATTGAGGGCCTCATAAGTTCTAAAACCGCCACTGGGTTCCTGATCCTAGAAGATCGGTTTATTGCGCATAAATTTCTGATTAAATTTTAATTTGTAATGTACATAAGGGGACAGCATAATAATTAATTTAAAGCAGAACTGTGGAAATAAAAAACAAAATTAAGTGAAGATATGTAAAAATAATGTAGAAAAATTATGATGATTGTAAACTCAGCTAGATTTTGATTTCATTTCACCAACAGTTGGTGGAATTAGTTACCATTTAATTGTCATTTAAATTTTAAATTAGGGTCGAATTACAATTTTAAATAAAACCGAGATTTAAGTCTTCTGATAAACCAATTGAAATCAAAAAATACCTCTATTTTGTAATAAGTTGAATTGTGTTAACTAACATATTACACGTGTAATTTCAACCTTGCAAGGTTGATTTTTGTTGTAAGTGAAGGGGTTAGTAATTGCATTTTACTTTTTACATCTTGCGAAAGTAATTTTGTAATGCAGCAGTTAGTCATCCAGCTGTTAGTTCACGATGAATGTTTCTGTTGAATAAATTAAGCTCCGTTTTATTGTTCCTATTGTGAGGATTGACTGTAAATATTAAATTTTAATAGAAAAACCTGTCATTAGTAAAGTGGACGTAATTAAATTTAATTATTGTAATGCTTACAACTACTAACTAACTTGCTACATTCGTAGCTGTTTTTAAAAATATACGGAAACTGTTAATTCCATTCGTTTCTTTATTTTGCCTCAATTATATTACATCGCACTTTTAGAAGCTTGGCCAAAAGCTTAGTTTTGTTACGATTAATTTAGAAAGCATACTTATTTTAGAGTTAATAAACCAAACATAGGTATTAACTTGTACTTTTCTATCTGATAGCGGAAACTCAATTTTAACTGATCTACGGAAGTGACACAGATATGAAAGGAAGGTAACGCATAAATAACAGTCGCCAAGTATCACTTAAACTACGCTGACATTCCATTACTTCTGGCTTGATGTCTATTCTATTGTGACGTAGTGTCGAGCTAATATTTTATACAAGGCCAAGCTCTTACTATTTATTTTCTAATTTGTTTAAAATTAGAATTATTGTGTAACGAAGTAATGTTAATACTATCGTTAATATTCGCTTTATCAAAAAGCGCTGCAAGTTTTATCTTTTCATCTTGGTGCACATGTACTTGATGATGAACAATTTCTAGTTGGCAATATTCAATTAGGCTGGATCTTTCGGTTATTTTGATACAGTAGGTAGTATTTTTTCATACCTCCAAGGCTTTCATAATTTAAGGTTTTTTACCATAAAATAAATTATATATTTCTTCACTACCTGACCAAAATGAAATATTATTTGTAATAGATATTCTATCGTTTTTCGAAAAACATATGAACGCTCCACTTTTAGTTAACAGTAAATTACATCGAACGTTCTCACTGTACAATTATTTGAAACAAAGAGGTATAGATTGTATTTTGTTATGTATGTTTAAATTTTTTTACTTTCACCTTTTGGTTTCATAATTTATAATATTTCAAATGCAGTTAAATCTGATCAAAACAAATGCAATAATGAAAACCATAAAAATTGGAATTGTTCAAAAGAAAAGTTTGACATTCTAAATCAAGAATAAAGCGAAATAGTGCAGAAAAAGTCGATAAATAGAAGTACCCACTAATAATAATCAGTGAAAGTGTTACAATCTTACCAAATCGTGCTTTCTAGTTAAAATACAATTTTACCTCTTCATCCCAACATATCATATAAATTATTGTTTTTACCTCAAGAATGGTTTTTTAAAAAACTAGTTATAAAAAGTTAGGATAATTACGATTAAGCAATTGTAATTTAGCAAATGCTTAACAATTACAATTTACATCCTTTTTAAATAGGCCCCGATATTGATCAAAGTAAAAAATATTTTAAACATATCAAACAAACAAACTTTGATGTGACGTTAGACTGGAGACATCCTAAAATATTTTTGGAGTCACAAAAGCAGGTAGTTTTTTAATTTGTAATATTAAATATTTGACACTTATATTTACATTAATATTTAACCTGTAACCACTGTCATACATGTTTTGGGACGTAGTTACTGACATGCGGTCTCTCATACCGCTTACTTTTATTTTTAATTTTAGGGTTAATCAGATTAATATCACTGTAATCTTTTGCCATGTCATTTGTTGAACTATTCTTCATACCTATTAAACGTAAAAATTCATCATAAATAAAATTAACTTCATTTATTTAATAAATAGTAAAAGTCCGCATAAATTATATAAAAGCGCTAGATGTTGATTAAATGTTGTATAAAAACTACATTTTAGAAAAATTTAAGAATTGTTAATTATAAATAGTAAAAAATATGTTGAAACAAAAATACTAACATAATAAATTCAAAAAATAATTAAAATTGAAAAATTTGACAACACTTTAAAATTGGAAAAAAATGAGTGTTCGTTTTCTATGAATTATTCGCAAATTTTCTTCGTGCACTGAAGGCATACCATTTTTTTTCAACTAAAACATAGAAAATACGATTTCCTCTTTAGTTTACTTAGATATACATAACAAATCTTCTTTTTTTCCAGTTTTTTTCAAAAACTACATTATGAATATCGCTATCACTAAAATAATCGAAATCAGCTGCCCATTGTATAATAACAGTCTCAAATACATAATCTATAGGCTTGGCAGTGATGTGCGTAAATTTGAAAGATTTAGATGAATCTGGTTCGATGATATTTAGAAAAGAAGCTAATAATACATGTGTTAATTTACTACCGTAGTTACTGACATGCGGTATGTGAGACCGCAAGAAAACTTTGCTATTTTTTATTTATGAGCTAAAGGCCTACTAAAACTTGTATCAAGTCATAATGTGTATATTTTGATGTCACTTGAAGGTACACCAAGGGATTTTTTGAAATTTTCACCATGACCCGTTTTATAGCGAAATGAATTTCTGGAGCGGTATGAGAGACCGCTTGTCAGAGGTTACGGGTTAAGTATATGCCGGTCGGTATAGGCGTTGATATGTTAATATGCTATGTTTAAATTTTTAAAACATTTATTAGACAACTAATTAATTTGATCAATATTTGATAATTTATTGTGAAACTCTCTGAATAGAATTTCCTACAAGTTAGTTAAAAACTCAATTATATTCAATTTAAAAAATATAATAATAATACATATAGTATAATAAAACTATTAATATGTTGTAGAGTTGTGTATGTATGATATACAACTACATAATAGTAAAACTAACATAGGTATTATATTCAACTATGTATTAAATTAAATTTAAAATAAAAGCGAAACAAATTTGTCATGGTTTATAATAATATAGCTGGAATTTGTTATAATACAGTTTTTTTAGTATAAAATATATTAAAATGAGCCACAGCAGTGGAGTGACATGATCGCTGGCTGAGTTACAGTGAGGAAATTCTGGGTTCGAATCGCGGACTTGACAGGGTCTTTTAGTTCGGCCTTCCAACGCTTCTATGTGGTGAAATCGAACAAACAAGGAAACAAATGCAATGTATATGGGGTCTAATCCTCCCTTTCAAACGAATTTGAAAATCCAGAAATCATGATGCGAGAACTCTGTTTCGTGTTATTAACTACAAACCTACTAGTTAAAAATATTACAGATTATTATCATGCTTGTAAGTTTTAAAAACTATGTTCCAAAAGAATTTTTTAAACGTTTGTAAATTCATGACTAAAACATTAACGTAACTTACTTAATTGTGTTGGTATGAACATGCGTCATAATAATTAATACGAATTAAATGATTCGATGTAAAATAATCGCATTATGTAGAAAAACTAAAACATCCGTTTAGTTTTTGTGCACACTAAAAAAATCTTCCTAAAAATATGTTGGATCGATTTTTAATAAAACCAGTTATAAGTGATCATTACTTAGTTATGAGCGATAAATTTGTAGTTTATTACCACTACCCACACCACATATACAGGCAAGTTTATATAATTCAATTTATTATGAGAAAATCAAGAGTGTCAACGATGTGAAAATAGTGATTGTTTTAAACCCCATAGAAACTTGCGTTATTCCCGGTACCACACTGCGCACCGTCTTTGTAAAATAATATTTTGTTTTGTCTTCATTCTTTTCAATTTTTATATTTTATTCACTTTTTACTACTTTTACAGCTATAGAGCCTGTGAAACACAAATTTGCGTGTATTCAATTATTTTAAAGTTGCCTACTAAAAAAGGTCTTTTACCTGCTGTAGTGTGGAAACAATAGAGATTACGCCAATTCAAGTGAGTAAGAGAGGGATAAACATAAAGGACTCAATTCTTCTCAGATGTTTTGTTACGCGTTCTTTCACAATCTTAATCTCGATGCTTACCTTGTTCTATCCATTGCAATTCTTCAATAAACTAACTTTTAATTGTCAATTACAAGTTAATGAAACATAGAACAAATTATTATATCTTATCTGAGAAAATCGTTTATTATGAACAACTATTTATTTTTCTAATTTTCTCAGCTGTGCCAAATTTGTGCCATTAGTAGTGTTAGTGTACGTGATGTAATATTTTATACTGCACTTGAAAATGTAGTAAAATAAAATTGTAAATTGGTAAATTTCATGCATTGAGCTGGAAATCTACCGCGATGTCACTTACATGCTTATTTGATTTTTTGCAACCATAGGCTGACTAACTAAGAAGTTCACACGCCTAGCGGTAACTGTTCAAAGCATTTGCCATAAATATTGTTGGGTATACCTGTTTTACTACTTGCTTAAAATATTCATTTAATGGGAATAGATTTCAATGTCGAAATATCTTAGGATCCTAAAAATATTAGGATGTAGGTGCATTAAAAAAAAACAACTTGAAATTGTAATTAAAATAATTAACGTACTACTTGCTAAAAATATTTTGTTGTTTTGTAACTGGTTATCTGGAATTATAGTTTATAATACAACTAAAGCCTTATCGCGTGTACATTATTAATTATTTAATCTAAATTTGTTTTACAATTCAATATTTGCATAACCTTAATGTAATTTACCTATTGTGTATTCGAACCATACTAATCACTTCAATTCACTTCATATTATACACACTGAAGAAAAATACTAATAAATATGCAAATAATATGTATGAACTTTTTTTTAAAGGAAAATCATATTGGTTGTAAATTTGATAAAACTTAACTAAACGCTAAAATATTCTAATTTTAACCGTAAATTAAGAATACACACAGAAATTTTATTCAAGAAGCACTTTAAAGATATTTTTATCCCTTTGTGACAGGGTAAAACCAGAAATAATTGAAAGATATGATAGAAATGCAAAAAGGTGGGGGAAGGGATTTAAATGTCTTTTACAGTATTTTTTGAATAAAATTTGTATGTAGTATATTATATTACTTTTTACGACTTTTCTTTATCCCAAAATGGAAGAAATCGGATAACCTTATTTGCATTTGAGTCGTTGATTGCTGTCAACTACGAAATTATAATATAAAAATCTGTAACATCTTCATTTTCATTTCTATATTTATTTTTGGTGAAATTGTCCAATAATTCTGTAATAGAAAACCCGAACTGCCTTTTTCACCTTCTAAGTGAGGTTAAGTTTATGATATTAGTATAGTCGCCTCTAGATTAGGTGATATTATTATTAAGTGCTTGTTTGGCATCACAAATAATGCTGAATCACTTCCAGGGACAAGGGGAACAATTTTAAAGGAAAACTTGTCAAAGCAGAGTAAAAATGAACTGATAATGCTAAATTGGAACCAAAACTTGCAGGTATTGAATTTTAAGAAAATTAGTAGGTACTTTGGTTTAAAACGTTTACTAAACAAGAATAAATAAAGGTGTGATTCATAAAGTTATCATATGGTACTACATCAGTAACAGATAGAGTAACTGACCACTTGTTTGTTGAATGTTGAGATATTTATGTTTACCGGCAATTCATAAATTTTTCAGAAGCTTGAGAAACGAGGAATTACAATATTAAATTGTTCAAAACACTAAAATTATTTCTTCAACGTATATAATGTGACACTACGAAGGACGCGAGCTTGGTTAAAATTAGAATCTTATGTTAGTTAAAATTATCGTGTACGCGAGCGTGATTAGTTAAAGGATGTTTACAGAAGTTACTGACAATGTAGAATTTTTTTACTTGTGATACATTTTTTGTGTTCCGAATAAAAGAAAAACTCGAGTAAGTAGAAAATTATTATTGTGGATACGGACCTTTATTCCTACATAATTCGTTGAATTAAATACGGTGTTGTTTATAAAATTAACTCAATTTAGTATTTAAACAAGTTTAAAATTCAAGATATTATCATTTTGGTTTGAAAACGTACATAATTAAACAATGATAAAGCATGCAAGTTCGTGACCTTTCCAGATAGTATGTTTTGGACAGCGCACTTATCATAAACATTAATATTGTTAATTATTTTTATCACCATTAAATAAGCATTAATTTAAAATAGTAAGGTAATTGACTGAATTTATAAGCCAGGAAATTTTAATTAAGAATAATTCGCATCACTCGATGATGTGATGCCCATATCGAAACGATAAATTAAATAATGTGCAGTTTTCATTCGCAATTTATGTAAATTTCCAACCAATCTGATAAGGGACACTTTTATGGAATACATTTATTTTTAAAAGGGAAAACAATTAGTAAGTCAAAAATGATGGTTATTTAAAATCTTACGCTGCAAAAAGAAACGATTGCCGTCATTTAGCGACAGTAGGATCAATAAATTAATCTACAGTTTAAATTTATTTCTGCTGTTTTAGAAGTCCGAAGGTGATCTAGAGCAGCGATTCTCAACCTGGGGGGTCGCGGATCTATTTTAGGGGGTCTATTTTAGGGTAAGCAAGACAATTTGGGGGTCGCGGCGAGCATTTTTAGTGCTTATTTTAGCACATTTTCGATAAATTAATAAAAAATTGCAGTAAATAGGGGGAGGTCCCCTAGTGGCGGACACCTAAGGTTTTTAGAAAATAAAATAAAAACTACTTCGAGAAATATGTATTTATTTATGAATTAGTTAAACGAACAAAATATAAAATCAAAATCAATCAACAAAAATACGACTTCTACGTAAACATAACTAGGAACATTAATTAAATTTTTGTAAGAAAAATTTAAGTCTTTCGCACTGGCACCTAGTACCGGACGGGTTAATCTTCATACCCCTAGCACCGGACAGTTTTGGACCGGACCAAAACATTGTGCATCTATCACATATTTAGGCATCTTCAGATTCTAGAACACCTGCACATGCTTCATGAGCCCATCCATGGCAGCTGGATCTACCTATAAACTGTCCGGTGTTAAGGAATATCCTTATGTCCGGCAATAGGGGATACAGAATGTCTAAAATTACGTATTTCATACTAAAACTGTTCAGGTAATTAATAAAACCAACACAATTTACGAATTATAATGGAACACTGTCTTCATTAACAAACAACATTAACAACTAAACACAAAACCATAGCAGTAATACTCATTTGAAATTTACTTGACGCAACGCTTTCCCGCCAAAAACAGCAATCGACCGCTCCCACCGCGGCTGTGCGCCTCAATGGCAAACCGTATCAACGGATCTTGTCTAGCTTCGTTCCCCCGCGCCCCTTTCACCAACATTGGAATAGATCGCGTTGTGGTTTCTCGAGATAATACGAGTGTCCGGCGCTAGGTGCCGTCCGGCGTTAAGGGACTTCCCCCTACATAAAAAATACCTAAAATTTACAATTTGGTTACTTTGAATTTAATATTTAGTTAACACAAATCTTAAAGTCGGCAAAGACTTGATATTTGAAACGTCATTTCATTTGGAAAGTGAAAAAATTTTAAAATGCTGCAAGCAAACAATAAATGTATTTGAGTCAATCGCTGGTTCCAGTTCATCACAAGACCAGAAAGCGTTTTCGCTAGATTTAAATATCGCGTTATACATTACCGTTGGTGGCGCCACTATATTACGTCCAGAATGGACTTTTTTTTAGTTTATTAAATAATAATAAAAAATAAAAAATAGTTAAATTAATTAATTAATTCAAAATTGCCAACTCTTTGTAATTGTCCATTTTTCCTATTATAGGTTTAACGGCTTTTGCCAACTTGACCAAATTTTGAGTGATTTGACCAAATTTTGAGTGATTTAGCCAACTTTTTCCAATTTCCTAAATTATTTGCGGGGGGAGGCTCCCCTCCTCCCGTAGGCACGTCCCTGTGTACATATTTTATTGTGTTACTTTTCAAATAAATTTTATTTAAAAAAATTATTTTAATGCTTATTAGTTATTATATTATTTAAGTTTAATGCATATTTTTATGCATATAATGGCAATTTTTTGTGTTATTTTAAGCGCTATTTTCGCGATTTTTTATGCTTAAAGTCCGTACTCTTGATAACTATAAGGAATGATTGCCATTATCATCGCAACTTTTGAATATTATTAAATAATTTGAGTTCGTTTGAAATTGTATCAATTTTAGTATAACTAGTAGTAATAGATTTGTATTATAGCAATCGAATAATCAAATTGACGCCGTATACAAAGTTTATGAAATGTTGAAGTAAAACAAAGTGTATTATTATAACAAGTAAACGTGCTTGTCAAAAGACAAATGTGATAATATGTACCTCTATGGGTAAATTTAAATTCCATCACATCACAGAGTTGAGTTGTGCAAGTAAATAAATAAATAATATACAGATACAACATAATATATCAATAAATCATAAGTGATGTTGATTCATTATTATTCTGTTATTTTGAAATTTGCAATACAGAGTGGTCCACCGAAACTTTTATCTGTTCGAAAAGCACTCGGACAGGTCAACTTCATTCGGAAGGAGGACATATTTGTATTGATTATTGCCGTTCCCCTAACTGGAATCCCATAAAGATATACCATTTAAAAGGAAGATGTCTTTCATCTATTATGTTTAAATTTTTGAAAAGAGATCATTAATTCCCAAATAAATGTGCCCCAAAAACAAAATATAATGGGTACCAATATCAGTAATATTTTAATTTCATATAAATTGCGAATTAATGTTTACGAAATATCCATGAGTCGTAGTTCGACCATTCGCCCATACCATACTCTGATTTGTTCTGCATAATTACCTCTAAATAGGCTTCGAATAGGACACAGAATGGGTAACCCAGAGGAACATGCAACTATTTCTGCAGGTTCTTCAAATTTCAGGTCAAATATTTAATTTGCCTAATTAAAACAAATATCAAATGCGACATACACATCAATTATAATACCTACAATCAATAAACCAGGACACAGCGAACGTGGAAGTGGACGTGTCAGATGCGACGCTGTACCTTAAGTGGTTAATGCGAAATAGTTATGATCCGCGGGTCAAGGGTTTGCCATCGCTGACCTAGTACAATACAGGACCTGGCTGCAAACAATATAGTAAGATTATAGTAACGATTGCCTTGTACCTTTGTACTACCTATTGTTATCAACTTTGTAGTTTATTTTATTGTGTTTTTGTTTGTGTTTGGTAATGTTTCATACGAAATATAGATTTATATAATATGGAAACTATATTTAGATACATATTATATAAAAATTATGGCTTGATATGTCTAAATGATAGATACTCGTAGATCTTTTCATTTTTTATACAATATATCTGATTAACTTGAACAAAAAATGTAATTTTATAAAACAATAAATTTGTTGAAATGAATCACATTAATTATAAGTCATTCATTAATTCAATAATTCTGTATGAAAAAGTACGCCTACCACGTCTGTCTATAGATTATAATCCTAAGGCAAGTTTGTGTGTATTATTAAATTATTAGTGTAGCTTTCTGTAGAAGTCCGACCCTAACCGCCCCTTAAATTTAGAGTTCCAGTACAATTATTTGGTGCGTTAGTTGAAAATAATTAAAATAAAATTATCGAATCACTTAAAACCAAAGCGATTAATTTTATATTGCGTCACTTTAGCATACGTTTTGGATACCACATACATTATGAAACGGTTGCGTTTATATAAAAATCTACGAGATTTTACGTCGAAAATTTCAAGATTAAAATCTACTGACTCTACACGGGATGAAACGTGACTAAAATCCATCACCTTTCCTAAAACTTGTATGAAAGTTAGAAATGAGGGTATTTCTCATAAATTTCTTAAAAGTAAATCTAGTAAGTTACCAGAAAAGTTGTTTCAGGTGCGTAATAATCAAATTTACCAGAGGAAATTAATAATTTATCACTAACGCACGTGTCAACTTAACTAATGGGTCAGAAAGTAGTCTTCATTTTGAGCGGAGATAGAGTTTACTGTAATTTAGTGATTGCCTAAAGTTTAATGTTTTTGGGTTATTTAAAATGTGTTTTACAAAGAACCCATATTTGTAACACAGAAATTCAATTACTTTGAATGGAGTTTACGAAGCAATTCGATCCATGTAATACAATAAGCGGCAACGAGGATTGATAGACTTGTAGCAGCAATATTTGTCACCTTAGCACGATTAACACCGGCGGCGGTGTGGGTGTGAAGAATCTCGAATAAAATCGACTATATTGTTTATGTAATGTGATTGAAAATTATTAAGTGTATCTATTAGCTAATAGCGTTAACTTTCACTGTTAGCGCATGCGTTAAAATTAGCGGCCCACTTTGATTCCGTAAAGAGGTCGAACTCGAACGCAAGCGCGAATTTGGTGTTCGTAACTAACAGAACGGTGCCATGTTCACTTTTTATTGCCTACATTCCGTAATATCTGTTTTAAAAAATGATACTTTAAATACCCTTAAAATTTAATTTAATCATACTATTTTTTCGCACAACATGCAAAGAGATCAATCAAAGGTGGGTTTAAGAAGGGTTAAAACTCTGCCTGCTTGAAAAAGTGAAATATCCTCAACTTTTTTCAAATCTTTTGAGAACTTGACACTAAAACTATTTATTTGATTGAATTTCTTAATATTTAAAATTTCAGCGTTATCTAATTTCCTTATTGAAGGTGACGATATTTTAGAAGGTGTTGCTTGCCAAAATTGTTAATCGGTATGAGATTTGACTAGCAAATAATAAAGTATTTAATGAATTACCAAAATTTAATTTGTTAATACAAATTTGCCACAATTATCTACACTGGCAATGTCACAGCCCGTATATATAAAATTAAATAGTCGATAGCCAGGCACTGCAAGTATTTTATCAATATTCTATATTACTTATAATAGAAAAATTGATTGTGTTCAGTTTTGTAATTTATGAATATAATGAGCGTTGAAAAAAGTTTCGTTTGTCGAATTTATTTCGATTTTGAGCGCTAATTTAGGTATTAGTACTTTGGTTGAATATAAATGCACTAATCTTTATTTTTACTAACAATAATTATCCTTCTTGGTTTTGCATTTAAATGCTCATTAATCGTTTATAGCCTTCATTAAGGAAAAGAAAACATTTTTATGTTTTTTTCTCATATCTTACAGCGACACAAATTTCTTAATCATTTTGTTCTCGTTTTTTTGGTAATTTTTGTCATACCATAACAAAAATTGATTATTCGTTCGTTCCTTTCATTATCATGTGTGGATAAAACTTTCTCTACGTACCGATTCTTATTTCTAATAATTTATAATTGCGGAGTGACATAACTATGCACTTTAATATTAACGATTTAATGTAATTTTACTATGGAGTTGCATGGTTTTGTGTCACATCAAAATAAATTGCCAACGGAGAGGCCATTTAGTTCCGTTTGCGTTTTATTATGAGATTTTAAGTTTTACAGTTACTTTTATTATATCTTCCTTCATAATATAATAACGTTATGACAATTTTTAGATTCTCACACTATAAAGTATGCTCGTCTTGGTCTGCATTGCAATAGTATCATAATCTTATTTAGGTTATAACTTAACCACTTCATGCCTACATTAATTGTGAGTGGTTAACGTTAAATACGGATGCGACACACCTTATAGTACCTTAAACAAAGACACGGTGGGAGTGAACGTGAAGGACACGCCAATGAGTACGAAGTGGTTAATTAAGTTACCCAAAACTACAACTGTGTTTGTTTAAAATTACAACCATGTAATGTTGAATAGAAGTAGTTTATACAACAGATTAATCATAAAACAGATGGCGATGTTTATATTGCAGGAAAAAAGTGCAATCTGCACTAGTTTTCTAATTCCGCTGTTTTAAAGGATTTTAAAACATTTAACTCGACTTGATAGCGTAGTTACCATGACCTTTGTTGAATACGTATAATATTGTACTAACTGCTTCAAATGCGACGAGCAAAACTGTATGAAACATGAAGTAAAATGCGATTATTACATCTTACCATATAAGTCTCCGCGATAACCCAACAAAATGCATTGAACATTTTTATTTCTTCAAATTTGAAATCGTAGCCATCCAAGGAAATTTAAAAATTGTTATTTAAGTAATTAACCGTCGCGTGTGACAATTTAATATTGCACGCTGTAGTATACATTTAACAATTAGCAAATGTTCTGTTTATTTGCTGAGAATAAAGCCCAAGATATCTACAATGTAGTGTTTAGCTGGTTGATGGTATCTCGGTCTCGAACTCACTAGGTACGGTTAAGCAAGACCCGATCTTTATAATTAACCGTTTCCTTAATGCGATAAGAAATTATGCGAGTGATGAAATCTGTTTCGTTTAAGAAATTAAATTATAATTTTTCTTAACTGTAAAAACCTTGCTAAAATATTACTTGAAAATTTGTCATTTGTAAGCTTTTGACTTAACTATAATTAAAAATAAATTATTCAACAATGATGGTGTCCATTCTTTGTTTGTTGTTTTGCGGAATTTGAGCTACCCCGCTCCGTTTTAGACCCGATTTCCTTGTAGCAAGTAGCAACCCTGTCTCTGTGGGCGCTACATCCAGACTTTATTTTTATTACAAATTATAACTGAAAAAAGAGTAAGAAAGGATCGTCGAAAACGTTTTCAGCTTACGTAAAACAAAAGCCGATATGACCTCTGAATTTTTTGGCAAAAAGTTTGGGGACCCCTGACCTATATTTTCTTCAATCTATTGAAAGAAATTTAAAATATAGTACATTTTTGCAGTGGACATTGAAAAGTAGAAATCAAATGGCAATAATCAATTAGCCAAATCGATGTTGGCTGAGAGAAAGTATTCGATAAAAAATATCGGTTTTCGAAAATATTTATTACTTTATATTTTTTAAATTAATAAACGCCTGGTTTACCGAACATAATAAAATCTGATAAAAACTTGATTTACCCGACCTACCACAAAAGCGAAGGTTATAAAACCTAACCAACTTATTTTTTAATTATTGTACGTGAATATTAGTGTAACTTTTGAGATTTAGAAGGCTGTTGATCAGTATTAGTTTATAAACTGACCTTGTTTATTTTATTTTACATATTTATTACTGTGAATAATTTATTATCAAGGCCCGGATTGAATGCCCAGGGCATACTTTTTTCATTTACTTTCCTGCAATGCAAGTTTGTATAAATGGGCACCGATCGGGGTTCCCTGAGTTGGTGGGTTGCACAGATCAATTTTTTTAGGACATTTCTTGATATTTTTCCCATTTTTTACCTGTTTAAATAATTTAAATATTTTTTAAGTATGACGATTTCAATTTAGTGTATTTTCCAATTAATTAAATATTGTATTATCGTCTATTTGTAGATTACGGATTGGATACATATGATAATGGAAGATTAGATTTTATTTAACTTCCTGATATACGTATGTAGATAATAGTTGTGCATGTTCGTGGCACGCTTGTTGCGAAATTAATTTATGAAGTAAATATTTGATCGAAATTTGGGAGTTGCTATAAATCTAAAATTTGACATAGTTTTTCGTACTTGAAATACTACTTGTGCTCAAACTCTACCTTGAATCGGAAGTTTAGCACGGTTTTTGATTAGCTATTGGAATAACGGACGTTATGAATCTCGTTATTCTATTCATGCGCACCAATTAAATAATACTTGAACAAGTGGTTAACAGAAACGAATAAGCAACTACACCTACGTTGAACCTTAATATTTTTTGGGTTTTAATTAAAAGAAAATTTATTTAAGCACTCAATTTGTCACTTTCACTAATATTAAAAATTTAAATGAAGAGTTTAAAAAGTTGTTTTTCTATTTATTTATAAAATTTTATAGCAATGTTATGCGATCGAGGTCAGCTATAAATACTTGTTTAAATACGATAAGTGTAATTATTTGTCGTCTTTTCTAGTTAATATATCGCAATTAGGTACATTGATACACTTATAATGAATTAAGTTATAACTTTAGTAAATTTAACTACATAAATGTAAATTATTAATTTTATTAAATGTAAATTTTCTATTATATACCTAAAATATATTGATAAATAATTGTTATTGGCCTATATTTATTTTAGTAGGCCCACACATCAAGGTTACCTTTTCAAAAGTTATGATATTGCTACCGATATTGGAGTGGTAATTTATTTTGGAGTTTTGTGTGATTGGTTATGTACTTGGTCCAGATATGCGTTGATTATTATCATCCTCTCATTTGTAATAATGTATTCCTTTTTGGTGCATTTACATAATATGCCTAACTGATTTTTATACGTATCGTAACTTCGTTTAAGCGTTTCCGAATTTAGTTGACAATGGAAAACATATTCGTGACCTTTTATAAACACGCAAACCCGCAGTAACCTTATTATTTATACTGAAAATGTAATTACATAATTTAATTGTATCTGTGTCCCGTTTTATAATTTAATTTAAGTAAGTTACCCTAAGTAATTTACTTGCATTTAATAAATTGAACTACTATTTTCGAGCCAAATCAATAACTTAAACTTGCGTCTTTTAATGGATTACAAGCAATTTTTTATAGTCAATAATTAAGTACATGCTAATTAGTAGAGCGCGTGATAAAAATTATGTGCAATTATGATCAAATATATTTACACGATAACACCATGCTATTGGCTAAGCCCAAGTAAGTGAAATAAAAAATTAAGATGAAATTATAGCATGATCTGTGGAGATCAATTTATTCCAATTTTTACTTGTGGGTGTATTCAATTGAGCAAGTAAGATTGTGCTGGTCAGTTCACAAAGACGTTGTGTTTAGGATAATTAATAATTAAAATCTATAAAGTAAAAATTAAATGAACTCTGGCAAGAAAATCATAAAATTCAGAAAAATCATGTTTCGATCTTATTCATGATTTTATATCTCATAAGGTGCCCACAAACCAGCGTTCAAAAGCGTCAGTCAGGTATGTCATACATTATTGACGTACATGTATGACAATAGTGATTGCCCACAGACGTACACACTATCTTGCCAAACAAGTTAGTTTGACGAGCAGTGACGACGACTATATTCTCTTAGCAGCGGCGTACGCTGCTTTGATTAAAAATAAAAAAAAATAAATTAGTTCGACAGCGACAAACTCGAACCAAATGGGTGAAGGAATGGCTTTTAAAATATTCAGAATATACCCATATTAATCTTCTAGCAGAATTACGAGTAGAACATGATGATTGGCAAAATTGCCTAAGAATGGATTATATCAATCATTTTCTAATAAAATACACCACGCGAGACACTGTATAATGAATGCGAACGACCGTGATATTTCACCACACACCGACACTTATGTATGTACGAGTCGAGTTGCGCGTTATTGTTTTCCGGTCTAACCAGAAAACAAAATCGACGCACTTACGTGCGACTTTTTGACAACACACTAGCATACATGGGTGCGCAAACACCTATAACATACCTGAGTGACGCTTTTGAACGCTGGTTTGTGGGCACCTATAGATTTGTACCTATTACTAAAATTACTATTTTTTCAACCGATATACAACATTAAGCAAAAATTTATTAGTATTAGACTAGAACATCAATTTTAATTTCTTGAAATTAATACTTTTTTTTTATTTCAGGTAAGGATCGATTTTCATACAATGACAACAATTCTAGTAATACTTTGTAAGTTTTTAAATTACGTTCAGCAAAAATTAAAGAACCCTTTATTTTAATTATTTACTTTAGAGTAAAGGTACGTTTTCACGCTCAAACAATTTGCGCAAATTGGTTTGTGCAACCAGTTTGCGCAAATTATACCTGAACTGTTGTGATGCGTTTTCATGCTCAAATGCAATTTGCGCAAAAATTGGGCTTGTGCAAGCCAATTGTCCTCCAGTGTCCGGTGCCATTGAGGCCGTGAGTAGAGATTGTAATTGTGTGAACAAAACTTGTTGACAAAACTTGTGACGATGAATCGCGAAGACGAATTATTATCATTAGCTGGTGTTTGTTTAATTAATTAAATAAAAAATTTAAAATTAAAAAAAAAACCTTTTATTTAAAATTAAAAAGGTGCACTAAAAAATAAAAAATAATATTAATAAACAAAACTTCTTGAAAACATCAATATAAAAGCGTGGGGCTATTTATTTAGAGGTAAGTAAGCAATTGCTAGCCCCACGCTTTGACGCAAAACGCACCATAAAATTTTACTTTAGTACAGATAAACTAAAGATTAGGAATAAACTTATAATCAAAAATGAATTGATTGATCTAAATTTCTATGGACTTAATGATTAATTAAGAAATTACAAAGTAGGTAGTTACAATCATAATTCGAGTTACAACTTGGGTGGTCGATCACATTTTGAACAAAACGGTGTTTATTTTCCATTATGTAAACATAATGCTGCCAGGTATAATATTTATTATACTAAACACAGATATATGAATTTATACTTTGAAAGAATATAATAATAATTAATTTATAAAAATTTATTGTTATTATTGGGTGAAAGATAATTATCTCTTTCATCATGTGGTGCCGAAGCCTTATTATGGCGTGCTTTATTTCGAGAATAAATTACACCGAGCTTTCTTATATCTATTGTACGTAATATTTGTGGAAAAACTGGTTAGGAAAGTCAAGACAAATACACCAACTCAATCTTTCATCCCTCACTTAATTCAATGAATAGGGTGGCTAAGCTTGATGTTTCAAGAGCTATTCAAGTAAAAATAATTCACTTTTGGAGTAGTTACATGAAATAATAATACTTAAAATTAATTTTCGAAAATTGCATAATATTTGCTTCACAAACGAATACCTAGTGGAAGAAACAAATAATACTTTTTACAATTTTTGTTTGATGGGAAGCTAAATATAGTTACATTTTGTTTATGAATAATAAATTTACATGTTTATGTCTCATTATAATAAAATAAATTTTGATATAGGTACTTCACGGGTTTTTTTTCAAATTTTGTTTGCTAAATTAATAGAAAAACGAATTTAATCTCGAAGTTATATCATAATAATGAAATCAAATTAAAAACTATGTAGTAATTCAAAAGGAAAGGATTAAAATTTAAGTAAATATAATCTGAAAAATAAGTGCAAAACCAAAAAATCTCACCTTGAGATTAAAAAACTATACGTAGCGTTAAATATTTTCGGAAATTACTTATGATGCTGTTCTTTTCCACTTTTTTTTTGTAATCTTAGTATTTATTCACTTCTGGCAAGTTCTTTGACTTTTAAGGGAGTCAAAGTTTCAAATTTAAAGAATTGAAAAACATTTAAGTAACTTAATAACTAAATTATTTAACTATGTTAATATTATTGCAAAAATTGAAGGTTATTGCAACTTATAATAAAATCTAAGTATTGCTTCAACTGATCAATTCACATAATTTTTGAATTTTGTTTGTATCTGCTTCGACTCTTTTTCGCGGTCAGGGAGAAGGAGAACAATTACCCTAGCCTGCCTCCCCTATCCCTAAATAACGCCCTTGCATTTTCTTTTGAGAAAATTACATATTTTTTATAGAAAATAAAGTTCCATAAATTTTACTTATTTTATGAGTAACGAAAATAATTTTCCTATAATGGGGACGATCATCAAGAAAATCCATATACATTTTAGCAAATTTAAAAATGGTTACTTAAACATAAAATTACACACTTAACATAAGTATAATTTATACTTTTATTGTATTGTTCTACATAGTAAACCAGTTAGTGACCTTAAATTTTAAATTAACTAAAAGTAACTTTGCTATTAGGCTTAATGTAACTGAAGTTAATTTAATAACATAAACTTAACTTTTTTAAATTAGTTTTTAGTATTTTTAAAATATAATTTTTGAACAAAGAGCCAAAATATTCGTTTTAAGTTATAAAATAATTTCATCTACTTTTATTACATGTTGAGGAAATGAGAAAGCGATTGGGAACTACTAACTAACTTATTGCAAGTGACGTTATTTAGGTTAGTAGGACAACTGTTGGGCAATTTGGCAAGATGATTTTTATGCATTTACAAATAGTGAAAATAAGTGTGAAACGATTAGATGAAAGGAAAATAAGAGAAATTTGTTCATGTTGATGAGTAAATGGCTTAATTTATTGTGTGTTTAGGTAACCGATTAATCGAATGTCTTAAATTTGTTTTGATTTATTATTTTATTTTAATTCCTATAATTTGAATAATGGAATAGTAATGTATTAAAGCTAATCCATTGTTATGTAGGTGCGGTTAATACAATCAGGACCGGCGTGAGTGCTTTTGTTAAACATTAACGTGACTAACTGTTTTTTATTTTTTTAACTAATTTTCAATATAAAATAAGAATTAATAAATTTATTATTGCTAAAGGGACATCAAAAAGTTTTTTTACGGTTCATCGTCGGCCCTGATAATGTAACGTCAATAACAGATTTGGAATTCGTACTGTTAATTATAAATTTATATCATGTAAAATTGGCATTTGATACCTACAATTTTTAGTTAAATGTTTAACTGGTTTATTTATGCAGAGGTTTTCAAAGTGTGCGCTCGGCGCCCCGGGCCACCGCGATTAATTCCCAGGAGCGCCGCAGGATACTCGAAAATTTTAAATAATTTCAAGCAATCTTAATTCAACGATACCATGATAGATTGGTATGCTTCGATGGCCATTTACTTCATAATATAACAAATTTCGATTTTATTGCAGTGTCCTAAATCGCGTACGTTCGAACAGCGAGGAATAGAAGCAAAAATCAGAGAATCGACATGTACATTCTGAAATTGGTAGAAAAAAAGATTATGATGGAAAACAAACATGAATGATGACGTTGGCCAAGAATGTTTACTATTATTGTAGTTTGTGACCTCCAATGAAGTTGTTTTCTCTCACGATATTAAACATTGTTTTGGAAAGCACCTGTGTATAATGTCTCAGCTTACATTGCATCGGCCGATGACATTCGGAGCAAAATTTGGCAAAAACCGGGGTTGAATTGATTCATATGGCTCCCATATGGGATGGGGGTTATTCTGTAATTTTTTGACTGTCGTTTTTGTAGTGTCATGTAGGAAATTATTATCGACAATATTGATTAATAACATCATCTTATCTTCAACACGTAATTGTAAAGGCAATATTCAAAATGTTACAGAATTAACCGTTTTTTGTACCAGTGTTCTTACAATTTGGGGCAAAAAATGTACCTGTAAAACTAGTACCCCAAAAATGTTTGAATCCAACTTTTCTGCCTAAGTGATTTTTTGCGGTACAACTGTAGTACTGACCTTTTTTGGATTTGCTACTGTTTTGGTTACAAAAGATGTAACCTAAATAAACAGCAAAATTATAGCTATTTTTATAATTTAAAAGATTACCTTTACATGCACAAAAATAATAAAAATACCAACACCATTGTCAGGTTAGAATAAGATTGACGCAATAGGTGATTCCAATTTAATTACTAATTCTAAATAGACTGCGGAAAATTCCTACCACACGGCGTGATATTGTCATATTAAGGAATATGTTGGGATTTGGTAATAATATTTTGTAACTTTTATTAGTAGAAATCAAATTTTCAAAAATTACATCCTTTTTAGATAACAGTAATTTCCAGTAAAGGTATTCAATGGTCAGAGGTTCTCTTATTGGTTGTATTTACTTTACTTACCTGTTAAGTGCCCAAAAATGTAAGAATAAATTCTACTTGGAAAGAGTGTCGACAATTTGAAATGGTAGGGATTTAACTACACAATGTAATCATTTATGTTATCAGTTTGTTCATTTTGTGGGTGACTTTCTAAGTGAGTGGTATTGCGAGTGCGTGTATGTGTGTAGTTTTATTAAGTGGGATCTTTTTATCTTGGGAATATTTTTATTGGTAAATATTTTTAACAATTATACGAAGTTTATTTACTTAAGTTACATTGTGCCTTATTGGAAATTATATTCCACTTTTTGATCTGATCCTTAATTTTCGATTTAAAAATGTTTAAAATTTGTAGTTTCATTAAATAAGTTGGAATAATGTAAAAATATGTAAAATAAAAAGTAAGAATCAAGTATTAGGACAGTGAGCTATCTCAAGGTTCAACTTTTTCATAATTTCTAATATGTAAATATAATCATAGAAAAATTATTAAACAAGCAAAGGTGGGGGATTCTAAATAATAGTTAATATAATATGTTTCAATGTTAGTTTTTAACACAAATTTTATTGGTAGCATTTTTACAGTGACGGATTCAGGTAAAATTCCTATCTAACAAAGGTTGCAATTTAAAGGAATTATATACTAATTGCCCATTGGAAGAATAAATTTTAAGAAGATGTTTAAGACAGTTGACCCTGATGATAATGATGCAATATTTTACAATAATAAAAAATTTATTGATATGTCTGTCATGTTCTCCTTTATCAAATTAAAAGTATTTAAATGGAAACTATCAACAATTTAAAAATAGAACTTAAAGTAAATAAAATTTGAGTTACTTATTAAATTTGATTTAAATTCGCCTACACAGAATTTCATACTTTATTCATTATTGTTTATTAGTAGGTACTAAACAAGATAGGATGATTGATAAGTATTGACGATGACGATTTATTAAAAATAGGTGGTTAGATTAGAGCGTGTGCCGATAAATGAGTTATCATTATTTAAATTTAACTTCAGTTTCCGGTTTGTAATTATCTTGTAATTTTAGTGAGTTGCCAGTTATTGATATATAGTTGCTCCTAAACGTATTTAAGTGTCCAAAATTAATTGCTACCAAACGAACCTTCAAATTAAAAATAAAATTGTGGTAGTTAATTATTTGTTCAATATTTTAAGTGCACGAAATCAACTCGACTCGAGCTTTAAATTCTCGACATAACTTGACTATTTTAAGAACCTTTTCTCTCGAATTAAAGATTCCACACTTGGCTGTAGATTAGGTAGTGCTACAACGCAACATATGGGAGAGCTTTTTACTCCCTAATAATTGTGAAAATGCACCCACACCGTCTCTTATCTGCCTACTTTTGGAATTAATATTTGATTAATGAAAAAGATAACGAAATGAATTGTTAAATGTTGACAAATTTAAATAAATATGTTCAAACGCTTGAATACAATAAAATGCGGCATTTCTCAACTCCCTGGGGTGTAAAATTTGCATTTTCCCTCGGCGTCAATCCAACTTAGTTTAATGTATGTAGAAGAGGCTGGTGTGATGTCGGTAGCGGTTTTAGTTGTTAAAATATTCATCCACATTTGTAAATAAGTTTTAGCTTTCATCTATAACCAGTCTGTTAAATTTAAAACTGTAAAGTAGTGATTACTTTGTAAAAACGTTTATGACACGGAGGAGGGTTAGTTGGCTATTTTTAAAATGTTGTTGAAATGATCAAGTAGAGGAGACAAATGATTGTATTTTTTGTTTGTTTGGGAATAACAACTGGATGCTTCTAATATTTAAGAAGAAGGTGGTTTATACAGGTATCGATTGGATGAACAAAGCCTTCTGGTTTATATTTTTGCACAAACCTTGTATAATGAGGAAAGTAGAAGCTCTACAAAGCTCGCTGCTAATCGTAACCGACTCTCAAACATGGTAAGACCAAGTTTTCCATTTAACCTCAACGATATATTTTACGAGCTTTTAGTTAAACAACTTGGGACACTTGATTTATAGACTGGAGGAGCTATGTATACTATAACGCCTTTAAAATCGCCATCATTTTGTGTGTTCGTATTGAATTATCCATTTCAAACAAATCCATATTTAATTGCATTTTAATCCTTTTAGTTTTACGCATCTGAGCTTTTAAATGATGGTAATAATTTTTGATGTGTTATTTATTTGACACAATTATATTATTAAATCGTTTGTGTACTAATAATAAATGGAAGGTTTACATAATGACCTCTATTGAGTAAAATCGGTCGTGCTATAACACCAGCGTTACTAACTGGTTTTAGTTTATATTTTACATTATTAAAGGTATGTCTGTTTATAGCATTAAATTAAGTGAATTTAAATTACCGCATTGAGGACTATTTAAAAAATCGATTTACTTCAGCAAAAAATGTGAAATTTTCATAAATGTGCTTAATCAAAACGTGAATAGGTAATTCCCAAGTGGGATAATAATTCACTCCACCAACATACACGATTTGTAAGTATTGTTACTTACAATTAGACATTTTTTACCTTCATATTTTGTTTTTTAACCTTGTTGATTGCAAATTTGATATTATCCTTTCACTAGTTATGACGTAATTATGACGTAACATTACTATTATATTTTAAATATTAAAATAATTATATAAAAGTTTAATTTTCCGGGTTTGTTACTCCTAATGCTCTTCATTTTATTTATAAAATTTGATTAAACCTAAAAGTATTACGTAATACGTTTTAGATAACAAAAACATCTCTAAAGTTGAAATGATTAACTAATTGTACATCATTAATTTAATATACAATGAATTGACATTGATTTAAGTTGGGATATGTTGACATCAGTTAAATTTTTTGCATTAATTTATTTATTTGACAAATCGCTCCTGCCCAAACTTGCACAAAATTAAATACCATAATCAGGTAGAAAATTCAGTTATGCTATCGTAACAATGGAATGGGTTCTTATCTATTCGATATCTTTGCCTGTACCTACTTGTCACAATACTGAATAGATTAGCAGGAAAAAGAATGTTTGCCCATATTATCATTTAATCGCCTCCATAGAAATTATTTAAAATTTTGTTTAATTTTGAACACACAAGAATTTTCTTGTTTTATATTGACTTCTTAGTTTCTCTCTATTCTTGTTAGCCGATTCAAGAGGAAATCTATATTTACCTGCTTTGGTGACCGAGAAACGTTCTTAAAAATTGTGATAATTGATAAAATTAAGTACAGTGTAGCTTATGTTCCTCAAACTGGATGTTAGTACTCCAGTTGCTTGTGATTAAGGTCAAAATTTTTTTGATGATATTAAAAATTGGCTTATTGTGCTCAATGCTAATTAAAAATTGATTAAAAATTAAAATTTTCTACAGATTATATGTTTCGAAGGGATGAAACCACTTCTTCTTCAGGATTCCACAAAGTTACAAAAGAAATACGTAAACATTGCCTTTATATAGGAAAATTTTAATTACCATTGAACACAATAAGCCGATATTTAATACCATCAAAAAAATTTTGTTACGATTAAGTGTTACGATCAACTTTATCGAATATGTTATGAATAAGGTTTATTTTGATTGTAAAATATGCGATCAGGAACTTTTTCTGTAAGATATTTAATTCCTTACAAAATTGTTCGGATTTTTCATGGGTTTGGTATTGCTCAAATATTTCATATGTAAAATAAATATCGTATTGATGTAATTATGTCATTGGTAAAATAAATAAATCAAGCCAATAGTCAGAGGGATTCTTGGGGCATGTAAATTTTCATTTTAAATTGTTTGATCTTAATAAATTCAAAAAAAAATTTCCAATGCGTGTCCTCTTTCCTAACGAAAAACCTAGCTACGGGCCTAAAATAGTTTATTGTTTATTTATAAAATGTTTATTATTTTGTGAAATTGGTACAATTAAAATTATTATTGTAGCTTATCGATGTGGGAAAGAGTAAACCTATCAATTTAAACAATTGTCATACGAGTACTCACAATTTACAGCATTAATTCCGAAAGCATCAATTGTAAATCATATTAACCAATATCTCTGATCTCGCGGCCACCCTTCTGGTTAACTCTGAGAAGTCGTTCCATGTTCAGCTGGAAATGGTGTAGAACATAATATAGTGATGCATTTCTTGGTTGAATTTGCCTCGATGTGGAGCGAACGATGCAGTTTTTCCCTCAACATAAGATAGTCGAGGATGTATGAAACAGTGTAAGTCAATATCTCTGTATCAAGTTAGTCAAAATCCATATTTCACGAAAGGTTAAAGAGGAGATTTAGAGGTCCTCGGATATAGAGGGAGAGGTCAACGGTTTTTTGATGTCCACTGCTCGGTTTATTCTTTATTATTAAACGGTTTATAATCAAACGGATCAGCAGTCTGGTGTAAATCAAACACGGATAGACTAGAGGTTCTAATCCTGATTGCGTTGGATATGTGCTGTGATCTAAAAAGTCCAAATTCAATCTGTGGACTATGGGGAAGGTAATGGGAAACCACCCCATTAACATTTCCCTAGTAAAAATCTTTTTGGCTTAGCCAGTAGGATCGAACCAACGTCTAAAGAAGATATGGTACTAAGAAGAAGAAGATTAAACGGTAAAGCACTTGGGAGCTGCGAAGCAACTTTTCATTTAAAATTAAAGAATTGCAATGAAGATTTGATTTGTTTATTTGTTATAATATGCTTCTTAGCTTCTGCTGAGAAGCGAAGCGTGGTGACTAATTTTTTATTTAAGGGTCTTTTTGGCAGAATAAACAGATGAAACTGCAAAATTAGAATTACCTTCTCGTGGAGAATGCAGATCATTTCGGGAAACTACATTGGTTTGATTTTGAATTCCATTATTAAGCTCAAAAAAACTCTTTATAATTTTTGAATTTTTTAGTTTTAACGAAGTAAATTAATACATCTGTGAACTTCCTAAACAGTCGACCTAGTTTTGAATGACATACGAAATTTAGTTTTGTTGAACAGAGCGAATTAATGATTGGTTTCGACTTGCTTTCTTTTTCGATTTTCTAATAATTACACAAAATAATTTTGTATTAGCTTTAGTTGCTTGAAATTTCAGCACCTTTTTCACCGTTTGAAGATAGAATACTACTCAATATTTGATAATTCTTCCTTTATTCCAAAATTTAAATTGGCACAGTTTACAGACTATATGACCTAGAATCTTCAACAAAATTCATATTTTTTTAAATGTGCCTGTGATATTTTTGCATTTTTAACAATACTTAGCAACAATAAAGGGTAAACTAGCAATATTGGGTATCTTCAAACGAGGAAAAACATTGTCATTTCATCGATCCAATTTTCTTGCTTATCTATTTTAATGGAAGAAACAGATTTTCTTCTTTTCCATGTTCAGGTGCAAGGCGTGTCATCCGGTATGACCTATAAGCGAAATCGTCATCTATGTTTACTAACCTTTATCAAGGTAAACCCAAGATCAACTTGCTCGGTTAGTTTTTTACTATATTAGTGAATTTTAAATGTTCACTAGCACAGCGGCCAGTCCGCCTTGTCACAATTACCGTTTAATTTACAAGTTTTGGGCGTCTATATAATACCTACTATATTAAAAAATTTATATTTTTGATATAAAAAGCAGAATCTGCGATTAATGTTCATTAGAAAGATTAATTTTTATAATCAAAGTGATCTGGATAATAATAGTCATCGATGTAATGGTTTCAATTGAATTGTTATTCCCTCTCAACTGCCAATAGTACCGTTAATTTTGTAGTTTATACTTACGACCTTGACTAAATTGTTTGCAACAAGTCTTTTTTTGAAAACCGTTACACACCAACAACTTTATTTTAACTGTTTTCAACTAAAAATATTTTAAAGTTTTCAGTTATGAAGTGCAGTTTATTGGCGAAACTGCACGTAGCGCGCCGAGAGAAAATTAGCGGTTTTCAAGTAATCACTGTTTTAGAACTTTTCCTATTTTGTTTAAAAAATGATTGACAATTTGAGTTCGTTATTCAGTATAACTATTATTAGAATGATTTGTGATTGTTATGGTTTACTATTAGTAGGTAAAATTGTTAATATTTTTCATTTGAAATGGGTTTTTAATGAAACAATTAGATTTTGGCGTGTAATCAACTTTTACAAGAGTGAAAGTTAGGTGAATAGAAGATAACGACACAGAAAAGCAATACTTAACCTTTAAAGTAATTTTATTAGTTACTTAGCCCTTGATATATTAGTATATTATTTTGCCAAGTATAAAAATACAATTAGGTAATAAAAATTATATTTTGTGATTTAGCCCAACCGAAATCGTTACTTCGCTAAATTTTGTTTTACTAATACTACCCACATATTATTATGTATGAAATTAGTTATACACGAAGGGGAATTAATATTCTCGTACCTATTATGTATGTTTATATTATATAATTAATTATTATTAACATAATATATTCAAAATATCATTTCGATATTTCAAAAAATATTGTTTGAAACCCTAACAGTTGACCATACTGTATAGAATCAGTATAACGTAATTTGAAAAATTTATTTTGTAATTAAATTTAAACATTGTTTTTACTGAACATAAAAGTGCTCTCGCTTTATAAAAAGAATTAATTACTCTTTTATCACATTTATATTCATAATTTATAAATTGAGAACCACTGGTTTTAATTATACGATTTAAAAAAGACCCTTTCTTTCTAATTGACGATAAGTTACTTACATTTAAATTACAAATAATACTACTCATTTCATTACCATATAATGGATTTTTTCCGTAAAATAGCAAATTAATATGAAGGGTTGGGAATACTTAAAATATAAGCAAGTGTATTATAGTGTCTTAAAAGTTGAGAAAATAATTGTTTAAACACATATCCGCTGACAAAAGCCATCAACCAACGTGATAAAATCAACGTATAAAAAGCGAGCCACTTCCACAAAACATTTAGGGGCGGAAAGCTTATAGGTTGGGGCGCTCTAACTCCATTAGGGGTGAGTTCAGGCATAACCCTCTTGATTTATATATTTTTATATTTGTTAATTCAAAGCGTGACCGACATACAAAATCTGTATGTAGTGTGTATTTGTTAAAATATGTACCTATTAAGAATTCTATTAGTTGGAAGTATTAAAAGTTTAAAAATTCATTACTTAACTTAAATCTAAGGATTCCTATGTAAGCATTCCTATTGAAATAATAAAAGTGAAAATATAAACTTTCTAATAGTTCCTAGATATATTTATTCTAAAATTTCAAATCTGTCTTATATCTTTGGGATTTCAACTTTTGGTTAGTATTTTTCTGAAGTAATGTAATATGTATAAGTAACATTTCACATTTTTATTCAAATTTCAAAATAACGATTGAATTGGACTACTTATCACTACAATACAATGGAAGTAATTTTTAATTAGTGACAGCGTAATTCCACTAACGAATACTTTTTAACGTGAATTAGTTTTTTTAATTGCCCATAAGTCGAGATGTTTTAAATATTGTTCACTGGGATCAAAAATTGTAGAAAATCAAAAAATATTGATTTAATTTTACAATAAATATAAGCTTCATTTTTAAGCGTCTTATACGGTTCCTAATACTTGAACATGCCCCTAACATATGTTTCTCTGACAGGTAAATTACCTTTTCATTTTGAAATCATATTTTGAGGTCGAACAACCGCACTGTAAGAAAAAATACTATACGTCTATATTTATTGGACGAAACGAATGTATTATAAGTAAAATCCTTTTTTTAAATGTGGATATTAATTTTTTTTCTTTTTTTGCAGTGTGAGGGACAACTACCATGAAATCACCACCT
This sequence comes from Rhagonycha lutea, assembly GCA_958510855.1. Classification (NCBI taxonomy): domain Eukaryota; kingdom Metazoa; phylum Arthropoda; class Insecta; order Coleoptera; family Cantharidae; genus Rhagonycha; species Rhagonycha lutea. The sequence goes on along the minus strand of OY294040.1, from coordinate 9,438,261 downwards.
ACCGAGGTTGAAGATCACGACGACATCTTTGGCCCTCCCAGAACATCGATTAATGGTCACTGCCATATAAAAAATCGCCCTTCCATGATATCTGGAAAATATCGATTAAAGGAAGAACGAAGAAAGGTGATACGAATTTGTTGCAATAAGTTGAAACGAATAGAAGATCCTGAGGCAAATTTGCGCAGATCGGTACTAATCAATAATACTTTAAGACGTCTTCAGAACGAAGCTAGAGAAGAAAAATTACAAAAGCAACACACGAACTATCCCCGATGCTACGAAAGTGATAATTTTGTGAATCTGAGAAGTGAATTTATTAAAAACGAAATGAAAAACTCTTCCACGTACGAAGACATGAGCTATTGTGGTGTGCAATCGAAACTAATTGACAGTTTGAATCAAGATTTTGCAATCGAAAACGACTTTGATAGTAAAGTTGCCGAAGAAATTCGGGCACTCGATTCGGAAAGTACTAAAAATAATATCGAAGTGCTTCATGGTTTAGATTTAGTGGAAGACAGTTTAAATAATTTTAGTGTGAATTCCGATGACAATAGAATAAATAATGTTAATGGTTTAAATAACAATAGTGACGGTTTTTCGTCTCGAAAAAGATCGTTTGACGACATGGAAGACTGTGATGTTCAAGATGTTCTTTCTCAATTTTATATGCCTCCCACGCCTCGAATGTTAACGTGTATAGATGAGGATGAAGAAGTAAATGTTGTTGACGACGAACCTTTGCCAAAACGTATCAAAACGGACGAAGTACACTATGTGATAAATCCTGAAAGACTTAGTCGGCCCATGTTGTTAGATTCGGTTTCTACTTCCTTACCACATTTTGAATCGTCTACAAATGTGGAAACTTCTTATGGCCTAAATTTAGAATCTTCCAAACATTGCGATACCATGGACTTAAATATTACTATATCTGACGAAAGCGAGGATGCGTTTCATTTGAATAATGTTAATAATAATAATAATTTTATGGATATGGAAATGCGGTCGCGAAATGTGGGTTCTCATCAAAACATAGAAACGGACACTAATTCTTATAGTTGTGGTCAAGCCTCAATGTTCAATGAACTTCAAAATAATGTGTTTCATAATTTAATTGCATCTTTGGAAACGTAGCGAATTCTACAAGACGATTAAACTATTTACCATCAGGTATTATGTGATAAATTTTATATAAGTATATCGTATGCCATCATCCTGTTTGGTGAGGATTTAATTCTGCTGTTGTGATATTTATCGGGTTTTCTTTAAAAGGCAGTTATGTAAGCGAAAATCGTCAATATTGTTTAGAACAAAATTAAATCCGTTCGAACTATTTATTTATCATTTTTAATATTGTCTAAGCTCTCTACATTTTCGTTTCATTTCTATCATTTTTTAACCGTTTACAAAGAAATTAAGATTATATATTTTAAATATTGCATCGAATCAATTGTAAGTGCATTTTTGAATTTGTGTTTTCAACAATAGCATTGGTAGAGAGCACTACGGATCTGTGATATTCATTAAATAATGTATAGGTATGTTATTAGGTCTTATTATCATTGCCCACTTTCGTAAGGGTATTTATTAAGCAGAAAAGGCTAATAGGTTGCAATATTAAATACAACTTGTAAATAATATACTTTTTTGCTTACCCATAGATAAATAAAACGTCGTAAAATGGATATTTAAATTTGTTTAGTACATAAATATCTATTTTAATGGCATTAATTTTATAGTAGAATAAGTAGCTGCATTGTGAACAATGAAACCTTGTGTCTTTGTCGCTTTAATAGTGAAAAGTTGTCCAATAAACATAATGCCCTATTTTAGAAACGCTATGAATATTTTTTTAGAATAATTCCATAAATCGATACAAAGCATATCGGAATTTGAATATGGAATTCAAAAACTGAAAATTCATGGATGTAGGTACTAGCAACTATTTTTAAAAAAACAGAATTTTTACAGTATTTTTCAATTTTTTATACCTGCATAATAAATTTTAAAGAATTTTTCAGTCAGAAATGCTTTGTAGCGCACATTTAAGACGAGTATTCTTAATGACATATTAAGCAATTTAATATATTATTATTATATTATTTTTTTTTTATATATTTGAGATTTGTTAATTTTGTTTATTTATAAAAATGTTAAATACTTATTATAAACGTTCTGGGTAACTTTTATTTTAAAATTGTTACTGACCTTTTTTGTCAGTAAAAAGTGACTTTTTCGGTTTTGTGCGTTATTCTATTGTTTTGTTAATTTGGGTAACTTCCTTTATTACAGAAAACGGCATAGTTCCCCAAGTGCTTATATCTGATGTGTACGTAGTAAAATAATCTTTGTACATTATTATGCATTATACATACTTATTATTATTTTTAATATTATTTAGTTAATTCATTTTGTTATTATAAGTCAGAGTACTATTTTCATATAAATATTACATTTTGTCGAAACTTTTGTTATATTATTGTGAACATAACAGTTTCCATACTTAATATTGTACCTCAATTTTTTAATTGCAATTGCTTACTTCTTCAAATTTCAACTTAATAGTAACCAACTGAAGTAAGTTATACCAAATCAAAATGGTTACCGATAAACAAATCTTGAATAGTTATAAATTACCATAAATTACTGTACATTTAAATCTTATACGTTAAGCATTATCAAATTTTTCAGGTAATGCAATAAAGTACCTGAAAAGATTGTATTGTGTTTTATTTCGATCTCTGATTATAAATTTAATGTTTGTAACCCGACCAGGCGCGTACTAGCACATCGGGCTACTGTAAGTTTCCCGGTGGGTCCCCCATAAAGTAATGAATGGGTCCTGGGTTCTAGTTCCAAAATAAAGGCCATCGACCTTGAAAAAAAGGAAAAAACAAGACTATGAAAAATATAGAAAAAGGGTTGAATTTCCCGAGTCGTAAAAGTTTCCCAGCACGTGCTCGAAGGTGACGGTAACATATATCAATAAGTGTGAAGTCCAAATATGCGAATTTCCACACAAATTGATTTGCTTTTTGTTCTTTAAGATTTGGTCCAAATAAGCAGATGCCCAAATTAAACGGTGGCCCAATTATGAGGGAAAGACTATTTTGAATTAATTAAGATGATTAAAATGAATTATAAAATGATTAAAAATTATATAGTTAATTAGGTAAGTAATTTGTTTGATTTTGACTTGATTCATTGCAAATTATACCCTCCTACAAAATCATCCCTTTGGCTATGATTGTAGTAATAATTTAATTCCTGGCGACAGGAGTAAGTTATGCTCATGGTAATAATTGTTGTAGATTTTGGTATCATACAATGCTGCAGCAGATATGGTAACAATCTTTTGTTTTTCATTTTTGAGGAAAACTCGTAGAGCAATATAGAGTTGTGAAAAACATAAAGACATCAGCAGCCCCGCATCTAGAGGGGGGAACCGGGGTTTGAAGGGGGCACCAAATTCATCTTCTTAGTCGTATTATTTTTGACAGAAGCGCCCGGTGGTTTGCCATTGCCTTAGAATAAAGTTCTTACTTCACTAGGATTCGAACCGGGTGATTAGCACTCATAGTCAAGTCGCGTGAACGCTATGCTCCGACCACCTTACCAAATTCATATAAATAGCTCATTAAGCACTAAAATGCTGGAGTTCTTGTCCTAGTTCAAAAAATTTGTAGATCAGGAGCTGTATATCAGGATGTATGGAAGACTTCTGAAATATTCTTGCAGTGGATTAGGTGAGTAATTCGCGAAAATCGGTGGGGCAGCAAGTCTTCTTTTTTATTACCATGATGTGAACATATTTTACGCACACCAAGAGGATACAATTAATTTATAAGACAAGGACAAATGGAATTGTAATGTTATGCTTTCCAGTTTCCACCTCACATTACCATCCATCTTATTTAGATACTCGACCTGGATGAACCTTGAACACATAATATGATCAGGTAGTATATCTAACTGTTCGGTTAGGGTACGTTGTGGACTGCACCGATCGTCAGTAAGCAAATAAGTAAACTTTTTAATTCCATTAAAGCAGGAAGGTATTTATACTACAGAGGTACGTAAATAATCCAGATTATATTTCCATTTTCTGTTTATCATTGCTAGATGATTTAAAAAGTGTAATGTAAAAAAAGAGAGATCCATCCCCTTCGCAATAGCACACTTTACCGAGTTGGACAACCCTAGGGGATACTTTTAATTGATAAAGTGTTGTCAAAACGGCTCTGGAGCGTCCAGAGCGGAGCGGCGCGGAAGAGTTTTCTAAATGGAAATATAATAAAAATTTCTAAATGGAATGGAAAAACGGAATGAGATTCTAAATATTCAGTTTGATTCCGGGCGAAGTAAGAATTTTATTCTAACCGTCTCCCTTCGGAAGGCAATGTCAAACTAACGATTGTAATCTACCAATAAAGCCATTTAATGGTCACAACGTTTCTGCCAAGAAGCATTCAAAAAAGAAGAAGATGGTACTGTACTGGATTCCAGTCAATGGATATTGGCATGAGCATTAACTCACTTGGTTAAAACTGAGTTCTTAATTGTATATACCATGCAAAACCATCAAACTTTTTATACGAAAAGGTGCAAATTGAATTATGCCGATGCAGACCAGATTTTTGGCCTTACATTATAAATGACACTTAAATAACGGTGTGTCGCAAATCTAAAACCTTTAATCAATTTAATATGCGTATAATTAATTTTTTTATAATTTAATTTCAAAGATCTTTATTGTAAATTTCAGTTGTAGGTCGCTGATAAGTAACGCTGACCCGTTGCAGCAGTGTACGTTGGTTCTAACTACACAAATTTGTAAATACAGACAGTTTGATCATGAATCTGATAGGTATTATTTGCTTGTTTGGGCGGAAGAAGCAAATATCGCGATTTACACTAATAAAACGCTACCGCATGGACAAATTTCAAACTAAAAATTGGACGTATTTTGTTAGTTATGGTGGCACCACCAAGCACCAACGGTAATGCAAATTGTGAACTGCTTTTATGAGCATTTCAACAATAAACACTCCGGTAGTTTGTCAACACCATCAATTATGATATGGTCAGCACTAATCGGCCGTCAAATTTTAACCGGCCAAATTTCTACCATCAAGCGCTACGATCGACGATCAGGTCAGTCTTATATGAAACTGACAATAAATTAGAGGCCGCAGTATTATTATTTCTTTTTTTAATTGTATTCAAGTCGTTTAAATCTTGAATCATGAGGTCGAAGGCCGGGCAACTATGGCATTCACGGGCGATAACTGTAACGAATTTTTTATTATTTACTAAAATTTTGCAGTACCTTGTATATGCAATGACTTTGAGATTAGCGAGACACAGACGATATTCGTTGTCAGTGTGACCTTTGGCAAATTCTTCATACCATCCCATACTTCACACAAAGTTCTATGGACGTCCGTTAAAGATCCATTTTAGGCTACGTACATCCATGGACATATTTAAAAGTTAACACCTATTTTACTGTCACATCCAAAACAAGACGTTCGATGTATTTTCATTTGAAGTACGTACCATACAATGGGCATACGTAAAACTTACAGTTACGGACGTTATAAGGACGTCCATTGCGGACGTCTTCTTGAGGAAGTACACGGTATTTTAAATGGACTTTCACGACGTTCAGTGGACTTACGGACGTACGGCGATGGACAACATATGGACGTCAATATAGGATTACTTTGTGCTATATGGGATCTGACCTATTGCAAGTACAAATTGATCCTTTAATGTTGAGTAGTTGCACCTTATTCACTACGCCTCTAATTGGTGCAATACCCAATTATGCATTCTGCAATCCAACAAACCTGAGCTGGATAGTTCTTTTAGTTCCGGAAATCTGACTTTAAGGGCATCAGCTTTAATCTCGACTGTGTTGTTGGAGACGGTCATTGCCTTGAAGCTAACGCAGTTGGATATGTATGCGGGGTACCTGGTTCAAACCAGGAGAGACTCAAACTTTCTTATGACCAAGTCTCCGTGCTTCGGAGGGCACGTTAAGCCGGCGGTTCCCCTGAGTTGACGAATTGCCACTGTTAACAAAAAAACAGGGCTACAGGCACATCTGAATGCTAGCCTAGCAAGCTGCTACCGGATGTAAAACAACTATAGTCCAAAATCGATCTGCGGACTACTCACCAACCCGTCTGGCCAGCGTGGTGAGTTATGGCCAAAAAAACTCAATAATATGGAGAGGCTTCTGTCCAGCAGTGGGCGGAAAAGGCTGATAAAGTGTTGTTTCGAGATTCGAGTGTGGTCCTTTAGCTTGACTTCTTTTCATTTACGTCGTCCAGACTCGTTGTGAGTTTATGGCTGTATCAAATTTGCAGATATTTTGTATTCACTTTTTCATAAAAAGACATTTTTTTAAAGTGGTGGTTTGATTTATTTGCTTGTTATCTTCATATCAATTTGCAGAGTGATTCACTTCCTAGCCTACCGTCAGAGCAAAGCCATCAAAAAGGCAAAGAATTTATTAACAGGTACATAGCTGGTGAACAGTAGTCGCTTCCTAGACCACCATAAGCGATGGAGAATAGGAGGTAATAAGAATAAGATTATAAGTACGTTTCATAACGATTATTGTGAATTATGGTTCTTATATTACAAATCTCAAGTCTATTTTGTAAACTTCCTGTAGGCGGAAATCTGAAACTATCATACTTGGTATTTCTGATAGGGTAAAACTGATAATATAGATCAATGTTTTAAAAGAAGTTTTATGTGAAGAAATTTCAATAAAATAGAATCATATTCCCCAAGTTGAATCGAGAAAATGTAATTTATAATAATTATTATAATAAATCAGTATCTAAATATTAAGGCGTACTAATCAGTAAATCATCACATAATTATCATGATTTTCTTTATGATAATAATTTTTTCTGTGCTTAATTTATTTTAATTAATTTAAATTTTTGATGTAAAAACCTAACAAAAATATAATCGTTGAAAATGATGTATAATAAGCGAAACTAAAATTGCTCAAAAATGAAAAGCAATTTTACACTACTAACAGTAAGTTTTTGGCTATCAGTTAGAATATAGATTTGTGATGTATGTAAGTATTTTTCTTTCCCCTTTATGTTTTCTTGCACACATGCCAGAAATGCTAACATTTCAGCTTAAAACACAATACAGTAGTAATATGGTGATATAATCCGAATATTCTCCATGCAATCTATTATTTGCAGTATTGAACTAATAAAAAGTAATGTTCAATAAACTTTTCAGTTCATACTATGTATATTTAATCCAAAATATCATTAATCCATTTTTATTTATTTTGTCAGACATTAATACTATTCACAAAATTGTAAAAGTTATAATTACAGATTGTTTTATCCATAACAAAATTATAAAGTTCCTAATTTGGATAGTTTGTCCAAGTGTTGTTGCTTTGGACAGAATTAAAAGATCTTGAATGTTAATATGAATAACAGTAATGGGCAAGTTTACTTTGATGTCTTTTGGATTAAATTCATCAGGGCGCAAGGTATTTAATGAAAATTGTGTAACGCTTAAGTAATTTGTAAAATATTCTAATCAAGTATTTCTTGTATCATTCATTACACTTAAGAGACTAAATTTTAATTACCGATAAAACAAAACATCGCATTCCACCGAATACTACGAAATGATACGACCATTTTCAGTTCATGCATGAATTTTCCGGATAATAAATGATAGCAGTCATAGTCTGTCTTTATCCAAAATGCTTCGTCTTAGTTGCACCTACAGGCGCAATCTCGAAGGGTCGTGGTTGTTATAGAAACACCCGTAATGAGGTTTCGGAAGCTCCTCACATCCCCGCCTTTGAAATACACCATCTGCACTCTGCGGACACGCTTATAGAGTAACTTTCAACTTTGAAAAGTCACAAATATGTTAATATCTTTAATCCCTTTAGTTTTAACATCATTCCAGTTACTCCATATCACTCTTCGGTAACTACTAACATATTGCCGATATCTCGTACCTTCTTTAAGACTTGTAGTGTGTGCTTTTCTAAGATTAGTATAGGAATGAGCAAATACCATAAACGAGATAACGTTTATAGCAAATTAAAAGATTTAGGATATGTACGAGGGCTGTTTCAATACAAAAAGCACATTTAACATTTGAAAACCGCAATTCGGACGACCATGCGCTCTGCAGAAATGCATAGTGACGCAAGATTCGAATCTGCTTTGGTTTCCAGTAGAGTAGCTAGAGGCGGCGGGCAACCCCGGGCGTCACATTTTTAGGGGCGGCATTAATTCGGAAATAGGGTTAAGGTTAAAAAGAGGTCATTCAAAAACTTTTATGGGCGCACTTAAGGGCGGCAAAAGAAATTTCTTTTGATATTTCATCAATTAGGAAAGAGGATTAAAACTATGCCATTCAAAAACATTTTCGGAGAGGGGAGGGGGCGGCAAAAGTTCAAGCTACGCCACTGTTGGTTTCTGCAATCATAATGAACATATAATTGTTATTAATGTGGTGGTTTTCCGTTATCTTCCCCGTAGCATTGAGGCCTTGACCGATTGTAAAGTTTTGATTTTTGTAATACAAATAACTGCCAACAGATATTAGTTAAAAGCGCCACCTGTTGATCATATTTTGAACTTAAGGTGTTTTCAAAATTAGCAATTACTAAATACCAGATCTATATGATCATAATATGAAAACTAATATTATATTAGATACTTAACTTTAAACGTTAACTGGAAACCAAACATTTCTTTTAACTTGACACACCCCATATAATATGACAGAAGTAATCAGTAAATTGGTTAATCAATTGAAAATTCCAGTCGGTGTTGATTACATTGATCCTGATGACAAATATCATACAGTGGATATTCATTATCATAAAAATTAAACTTGTATCACTGATTCGCAACAAGTGGATACAAATCATCAAACTCGAAACTCTCAATCCCCTATCAGCTGACAAATTTAAGATAAACACAAATCGTCATTTCTAAAGAAAGCTAAGAGAAAGAAAGTAAAAAGAAAGTAAATTGCTACTAAATAAATTTTCAAAAAAGGTTTCAAAACCACGACGTTGTTCATAAGTAAAAAATTTTCTAGATATGATGATATGGAAATTCTAGTATGTAGATCTTTTTATGTAGTATCATAAAATTTTCATACATAATAATCTATTCCTATGGCAGATGCCATCATGAACTAATCAAGTGTGACAGATTTGGGTGTTAAATTGATCACATCGTAATCCAGGTGACCAGACTTAATAATTTTGATTGTGCTATAGTTTTAATTAATTTAAGACAATAATTATTGTAAAAATTACCATTAGTGACGTGTTGGAAATATCATTGGAATTTTTTGTTTTTAATTTAAAACTGTTTTTCTCTATCAATGTCTCGATTAAAATAGTTATTGATTGCATTGAGTAACAAACCACAATGGTTATCTCTGCTAATATCTTAATGAGATCGTCAGGATTCGTAACAGATAAAAATTATTTTGGGGCAAATAAGAATCCTAAATGAAGGGTGTTCATATTTAGCATATCTGCCGATCTTGTCACAATCTGTATAAACATTCTAGAATGTAGAGATTTGTGTGCCCTCTTTTAATCAGATCCATATTAATGGTATCTTTCTTTCCTGGTCTGAAGTTTGTTGGACTTTGTGTCATCGAATGACTCATTTTCGTTATTATTATTTTCAACTATCTTTAGCATCCTGTGAGGGATAGGGTTGATTTAGTTCTTCCTGTCACCACCATTCCACAACTCTAATACCGACTACGCCACGAAGACCTTAAGAATATGTTCTCAAAATTTCATTATTTTTGAATGCGCTGCAGGTGGAATTTTGAGTTTTTTTTTTAATGGGTGGTAATTAACCGCACTTTAAAATAGATCAAAATAGCTTTAAAAAGAAATGAATACACATTAAAAGAAATTTTAAAACTTAAAAAAATGAAAGGTAATGCACGAAAAAAAAATAAATTCCACTTTGAAATATTTTAACACACTTTGTAAATGCCGTTTGCACTTAAAAACAATACATTACACTTTGAAACGTAGGTAATACACGAAAAAAAAATAAATACCACTTTGAAATATTTTAACACACTTTGTAAATGCCGTTATTTGCACTTAAAAACGATATATCGCACTTTGAAACGTAGGTATACCCAATGAATAATACAGTCTAACTAAAATTGTTTGAGGAAAAAGAGGATGACAAGACTGTCTTTTATACTAAATTAACAAATGCTACAGAATCCTTGACGCAAGAGGACTTACAAATCTGGAAAGATAAAAGATACCCAATTGAAATCATCCAATGAAACAATGGGAATGTTTTGACAGTTTTTATAAAGTTCAGAAAATAATAATAGTTACTTGCTATTCGGAAAATGATAAGTTAACATCTCGGTGCACTTGTTTGCAAATATTCATTGGGTATGTTAGTCATTTTAAAACGGGAAAAGGTGCCCATGGCCCTTTATATAAAATATAAGCTCATTAATAAAAATATATACGGAGTATACCTATAAATTAATACTTCTCTTAAAGTTTAGTATCCGCAAAGTGCAATTGTATCATTTTATAGTGAGTAAGCTTAAAGTTACAATGAACCGATTTCAAAGTTCGATTCTGCCGTTTTATAGTTTATTTGTACAAAGTTGGAAGCATTTTTTTTAAGTGCAATTATATATACCCCTCTTTTAATTTGTAGAGATTCCAAAGCAGAATTATGTCAACTTCTCTTAGACTAGTCGGAAAATTCTAACATGGTTAAATCATTTCTTTTAAAGCTGATCAATACTTATATTGTTGAAATTTTATATTGAAGGAATTTCAAACAATTCATGTTTCTGAGGACATTTTTTTTGAAATTTTAGTAGGTACAAAAAACATGAAGAAATGTGAAAAAACAGCTTTTTCCTTCTAAAGTCAACAGGAATTAAATTGAAAGGTTTGGCGAGTATAGTTGGACCAGGAGGAGAGACGGTACACTCGTAATATCTCCGGAACTGTTGCGGTAATTGGTGCTTTGTTCAGCTATATGTAGTTGCATCAGTTGCAACTACATAATAGCTTATTATAAAAAATTGATTTGATGACGTGAAGAATTATTTACCTGTATTTTCTTTGTTGAGTTTATGTGTTTAGGTAAGTTTCACTTGGGAATTTAGGTGTGACATAACTATGTATGTGTATTAGTGTAAATATAACCTGAAAACAATAAATTATCACATACGGTTGCGTGGGTATATCCTAGTCCGTCTATCTTCTGGTTTGAGGAGGACATGTAAAAGGACATGTAAAAGGAAAGATGGACCAATGTTTTTTTTACATAAAAATGCCTAGAATATATATTCGTAACAAGAATACAATGGCGAGGAGCACTTGGACTTCTGAAATTTAAAAAATTTAAATATGAGTGTAAATGAGGTTGCCAGGTCATTCGGCATTCCTAAACAAACTAATGTAGACTAGCAACTAGTAATATGGAGAAAACAGATTGATTGGGCCAGGACAGTATTATAGGTAAATGCAGAGGAAAAGATTTCCACCCACATTTTCAAAGAAAATTTCGAAAAAGCTGGAGGTCCATCTCTCCTACCCTACGTCGCCCATCTCTCCTACCCAGTATAGGAGATATAACTAGATATAACTAGTATTTAGTTTTTTAATTGTTATAGTTTGAAAGCGCAATACGGACATCAGGAACGAACTAGCAATATTCAATTTATATGAACGGATTGAAGAATACAGACTCTATTGGCTACAACACCTAGAAAGAATGGATGATACCCGTATACCAAAACAGATCTTCAGGTACAAGCCCCGGGGAAAGAGAAACGTGGGACGACCGAAGAAGAGATGGGCGGACCAAATCAATTGAGTGGCGTAACGGACTATAAGTCTATCACGTGATGATGATGATGATGATGATGAATTGTTATAGTTTTACAGCATTAATTTTAGTTTCTTAATGTTTGCCATTTTGGCAAGTACTATATTAAAAATATGCTTTTATTTAATCAATAAAGAAATTATTGACTGTTTTTGAAAAGGTGGTCCAACTATACTCGCTTTACCCTAAATGTAGAAACTCTTGCCTCTTGTAAATGCCCGGTTTCAGCAACATTAACCTTAACCTGTGTTAGTTAACACATGTTAAAGATTGTTAAAGTTAAGTTGATAAATTTTGAATGGGTTGCAGCAACGTTTTCTAATTATAATTAGTTAATCTCCGATTATGTTTAAAATGGTTATGGTGATACTCCTGAAACGACAACGAAGCCAATGAAAATCACTTCTTCTTTTTTTACTTTTTTGACACTCGGTGAACAGGACTAAAAATGAAATAAAAATGAATTTGCTATTTTGGTAAGAAATAAATTTTCCCTTCATGAAAGGATTTTGAGTGATTTTGAGTTTAGTCAATAATTGCATGGATTTGATAACGCTTTAGACCTTAAAATTTTTACCCACTGGCGCGATTTTTTATAATAACAGCTTATAAAATGAAATAAATTCACACATTTGACATAAGGTACCTGTCCTTTCCACATTTGCTTCTGGAGATTCTCGAAATACAACTTTTTATAGTAACAAAATTAATAGGTACTTAAAGCAAAATAGGCTTTAATGTTTCACCATTGTCAAATTTACAAAAAATTGTACATTTTTAGAAATACAAAAATTTGCGCGACTTAATTTATATTCAAGAGAATCTAGTTGTTGCTCAGTCATTTCATAATACGACAATAAGTTTAAATTTTAACTAACGGGTGCTTTTTAAGCGAAATAAATAAAGTTTGTTTAATAAAATTGAATCTATGCAAAAAAAAGCTAATATTATACTGTAAATACAACCAAATTAGTACAAAAATATTTTATCGATTAGGATTAGGAAGTGATTTATGAGATAGTAGGTACGAAATAAAAATTATGTTTAAATGTTTTGAAATCATGTATTTGTCATGTAGTATTTAACTAATAAAAAAATAGTAATAAGTTAGCGGCAAAATTCTTAATTTTTAAAAAGTTTAGTCTTTGGCCGTAATAAACAACTTTTTCCCTGATCCACACTCCACAATTTAAGTTTAAATTAATATTTTCTCACTTCTAATTAATTGTGTAACTTTCATATTTCATTGACAAACTAGGGTGATCAAAGTATCCTAAATGTCACTATAATATCATTAATCACATTATTTTTTTTTTTCAGAAAGTAGCTGCTATATTATAATAGACTCCTATAATTTTTGATTTCAAAGTTTTATAATCTCGTCTTTAGCTGAGACATCACCAATAGGAATATCTTTGTTGTTGTTTTGTTATAAACAAAAAGCTTGACTTTGAAGCTAAGGTGGATTTAGCCTATTGATACAATCTTAATTGTGGCGTCTTTAATGCTAAACGGGAGCGTTTTAGCAGCAAAAACTATTGCCCTTACAAGAAAATTATGTATATTATATAAACAAATTAGAAAGATTGATCTACATTATAAACTAAATTTTAATGCTCAATTATTTATATTAACTGAATAATTTCATATTAATATATGGAATGTTGAAAAGCACAATTCAGAATTCACTTTTACATATTATACATTTTTTCTATAGGGTGTTTTTTTAGCTGCATGAGAACTTTCAATAGGGATAACAATTGAATCAAGATTGCTATTGAAACAGTTTTTTGACATTTGTTTTTAGCAAGGTTTGGCATTTGATAATGCATAGATTGACCATTGAACAACGCTACCAAATTCGCTTCCAACCAATTGGAAGTGGATCCATTTTTTTACCGTAAAATTTTGTTCAGTGACGAGGCACATTTCTGGTTAATTGGGTATGTGAACAAACAAAATTGCCGTATATGGAGTGAGACCAATCCGGGACATTATCTTGAGACTCCCTTGCATCCATTAAAATTGACTGTTTGGTGTGTAATACACGCCAACGGCATCATTGGTCCATATGTCTTTCGAAATGCGGAAGGAGCTACCGTTACGGTGAATGGTGTGAGATATCGACATATGCTCAATACATTTTTGTTTCCAAAACTTCAAGAGCTAAACATTGACAACTTATGGTTCTAACAGGATGGTGCTACGTGCCACACAGCCAACGAAACCATCAATTTATTGAAAGGACAATTTGGTGACAACATTATTTCAAAACGTGGTCCTATCAATTGGCCTCCAAGATCGTGTGATTTGACACCTCCAGATTATTTTCTGTGGGGGTATGTTAAATCCATGGTTTATGCTAACAAACAAACAACTCTAGAAGCATTGGAGGCTAATATTCAACAAGCCATTTATGAAATAAAGCCAGAAATATTGGAAAAAGTGGTCAAAAATTGGACTGAACGGATGCGCTTCGTAACCATTAGTCGTGGTGGTCACATGCCGGAAGTCATGTTCAAATCATAAATGCCATTAACTGTACTTTCATAAAAAAATTATAACCAAAACATTCCGTCAGGTTTTTAATGTTTTATTTCATTTTGAAGTTCTTATGCAGCTAAAAAAACACCCTATATATGTTTTGAGAACAAAATCTAGGTTGTGAGATATACAAAATGTAGTACTACACACATTTAACTTTATTTTAAAACTTTGATTTAAAATAATATATTAGTCATCTTAACTGCTCGCATTTTGTCTATAAAGATTTCAAGATTGACATTTTTCTTCTAATCCGTGAATTTAACACGATTAACATCGTTGCTAAACAAAGTGGAGAGGTCATCTCCGGATTGTGACGAACTCTGGTATCTGCTTAGATTCAATCCTCTCATTAGGGGTTGCTGTTCAGAGGGTAATTTTCGTTTCAAAGAAAAAATATTTCAGTTTGGGAAGTTTGTCCTTCATAGTTTGCGATTTCACTATCAGGAAATTTTACAAGTTTTGACAAAACTAGCCTTGAGAAGCTCGAAAGCAACCAAACAAAATGAAGCACTTGGATTGAACACTTTGAAATAGTTGTACTGGTAGAGATGCAATATAAAATCTTGAGCATCACAAAAGTTGCATCCAATGCACTGCAGAGTGAAAACTAAGATATTGAGAGGGCGCCAAAACTTTTGGAAACTGACAAGAGAGATGTGGCAAAGATTAGGGGAAGTTTCGAGAAAATTATAATGAAGCAGCTGATCTAGCTCGTGGTTGGGAAATTGATCCAAGTTTTAAAAGTCACAGAAAGAAAAACTTCCATGTGTCGGCATTTAATCTAATGTTTGACGTTTTCATATAGTCCAGTCACCCAACTGTCCCTACATTTACCTACATTTGAAAAATAAAGTGAATTTAAAAGTCTAATTTTTTTATATTGTGTAAAGGGGAGTTAGAAAATACCTTTTTCTTCTGACCTGAGAGATTACTCTAATGCAGATTTGGTACTTCCCAAGTATCTCCTATTACGGTAATTTGAAATAAATGTGCTTCGCAGTATTTTAAATCTTCCAACAAAAATTAATAAAAAATTAAACTCAAATGAAGAAATTCAAATGTGATGTAGGTAAATGAATTTGAAATTATGACAAAAAACCATAAAAAAAGCAATGAAACTATGAGATTGGAATTAAAATTTTTTTTTGTTATGTGTTTACAATATTGTGAGCACAATGTTATTAATAGAATTTATAAATTACAATAATATGTTATTTCCTATGATTACACAAAGCCCTACGCAATATACAAATGAAAAGGAATAAGGAAGATATTTAAAAATATGAGCTCCTTTGTTGAATGCGCCATCTATGTGACAATAGTGATACTAGAAATGGTTACATTGTAAATTATGATGTAGGGAAAGTACTGGAAATAAAGCAGAAGTTGTTAAAATTGGTTTGTTGCCAAGCAACCAATGAAAAGGGGCCAACTAAACCATAACAGTAATCAGCCGGTTCGTATCCCACAGCTGTCTAAATACACATGGCTTGACGTGGTTAATTTTTAGTGTACGTGTGTATTAACTACTTACGTATTAAGTGGTAGTGAGAATATAGTTTACTTTTAATACGTTTACTATTTTAATCAAACGTAAGTCGCCCACAAAACTTAGTTTTGCTAACCTCAGTTTTCAATTTCGTTCAATTTTTTAAAATTGTAATTATTTGTTTTAGGATTCACCATGAATTGGATTGCTACCTTGGTATCTGCTTTATTATGTCTTTCATACATTTACAATGTCGGTGGAGTTGCAGTAATGTCAGTCGATTTAGGTTCAGAATGGATGAAGATAGGTATAGTGTCTCCCGGTGTGCCAATGGAAATAGTATTAAACAAAGAATCAAAAAGGAAAACACCAGCGGTTATTACTTTTCGTGATGACGTTCGAACGTTTGGTGAAGAAGCACAAATTGTTGGTATAAGATTTCCAAAGAGTAGCTACTCTTACCTGATCGACTTGCTGGCTAAAGACATAAATCATCCAATTGTTAAGTTGTATCAAAAGAGATTTCCATTCTATAAAATCGTAGAAGACAAACAAAGGGGGACTATTTTGTTTGAGCATGATGAAAATACTTTCTACAGTCCCGAAGAATTAATTTCACAGTTTCTGCATCGTGCAAAAGAATTTGCAGAACAAAATGCTCAACAAGCAATTAAGGAATGTGTGCTCACTGTTCCCGGGTATTTCAATCAAGCTGAACGTAAGTCACTTTTACAAGCCGCCCATATGGCAGATCTTAAGGTTCTACAGCTAATTAACGATCATACGGCGGTTGCTTTAAATTACGGAATATTTAGAATCAAAGATTTCAATGAAACTGCTCAATATTTAATGTTCTATGACATGGGGGCAACTTCTACCTCTGCAACCATCATAAGTTATCAAACAATTAAAACAAAGGAGCGAGGATATGTAGAAACGCATCCACAACTTACCGTAGTTGGCTACGGATACGACCGTACTCTCGGTGGCTTGGATATACAGCTACGTTTGCGCGATTATTTAGCCCAAAAATTCAACGAAATGAAGAAGACAAAAAATGATGTGTTTAAAAATCCTCGTGCGTATGCCAAGCTTTTTAAAGAAGCCGGTCGGCTCAAGAATATATTATCAGCAAACACAGAGCATTTTGCTCAAATTGAAGGTTTGTTAGACGATCAAGATTTTAAACTTAAAGTGACGAGGGAAGAATTGGAAAATTTGTGCCAGGATCTGTTCGATCGTGTTCGTGGACCCGTTGATCAAGCCTTAAAAACTGCCGGCTTATCGGTTGACGTTATAAGTCAGTTTGTTCTATTTGGAGCCGGTACTCGTGTTCCTAAAGTACAAGAACATTTGCAAAGCGTAGTTGGTCAAGAATTGGCTAAAAATCTAAACACAGATGAGGCAGCTGCTATGGGGGCAGTATATAAGGCAGCAGATTTGAGCACAGGTTTTCAGGTAAAGAAGTTCATCACTCGGGATGGAGTTGTATTTCCTATTCAGGTGGTATTTGAGCGTGGAACTGAAGGTCAAACCAAACAAATCAAACGTATGTTGTTCGGTCTCATGAATCCATATCCACAGAAAAAAATAATTACTTTTAACAAACACACAACCGATTTTAATTTCAATGTTAATTATGCAGAGCTTGATCATTTGAGTGAAAGCGAAATTTTGAACTTGAGCAACTTGAACCTAACAGAGATCAGTTTGGAAGGAGTTGCCGATGTTATAAATCGCAACAAAGGTGATAATATCGAAGGTAAGGGCATTAAGGCGCACTTTGCTTTAGACGAGTCTGGAATTCTGAAATTACAAAACGTCGAATTTGTGGTTGAGAAAACGGTGCATCCTGATGAGAAAGATGAAGAAAATCCCTTCTCAAAATTAGGCAACACAATCAGCAAATTGTTTACGGGCGACACCGAAGCGGAAACGGAAAAGCCTCCCCAAGAAGAAGAGGAAAAACCCGAAGAAGTACCTGAAGAACAAGTCAAAAATGAAACCAAAAAGAACGACACCACTCCGGAAACCAATCAAAATACAACTGAGAAGGATACCCAAAAGAAAGACAGTAAACCAAAAATTGTCACCATAAAGGAACCTATTAAAGCAGTAGAAAAAATTTTATCAATTGACGTTCTTAATAAACAACAACTGGCAGATTCCATCGAAAAACTTCAAAAGTTAAACGACATCGATCGCGCGGTTGTGAGACGCGAAACTGCACTGAATAATTTGGAGAGTTACGTTATTGATGCACAAAACAAACTAAACGAAGATGAGTATTCCCAAGCTTCAGTACCGGAAGAAATAGAGAGCATACGAACTGCTTGCTCCACAATTTCCGAATGGTTATACGAAGACGGTTCCGATGCAGATGCGGACACTTACGAAGCAAAATTAAACGAACTTAGAACTCTTACTCGTGATTTATACATGCGAGTTTACGAACATAAAGAGAGACCAGAAGCTTTGAGTGCTCTAAAATCGATGTTGAACGGATCAACTCACTTTTTGGCTTCGGCTAAAAATCTGACCAAGTCGTCCAATCCGGAAAAAGATATTTTCACCGACGTCGAAATAGAAACTCTTCAGAAAGTTATCAACGAAACGCAAGAGTGGATGGATAAAAAGAGCAAAGAACAAAAGGAATTAAAGAAGCATGAACCCATAAAACTGACAGTAAAATTGATATCTGAAAAAATGGCGCTTTTAGATAGGGAAGTTAAATATTTAGTTAATAAATTAAAAATTTGGAAGCCTAAGAAAGCATTTAAAGTGAAAGAGAATGACACTGCCAATAATAACGAAGGAAAAAAAGATGAGGGAGTGGAAAAAGACGTAAAGGAGGAAAAAGTTGATGAAACTGTAGAGAAGCCTAGTGTAGATGATTCTCAGGACGAAGAAAGAGAAGATGACATAAAACCAAGTGAAACAGATGATGGTGATAGTGACAATCATTCAGAGTTATAAATTTTTAGTCCAATTGTTAGGTTTATTTAATATTGAACAATTTTTTTATTTAAAGTTCAAGTGTTCTCCTTGAGTTTCATAAATTTGCATTCGAATGACTAAGCTTACAAAAATTTATAGTGGGGAAGAATAAATTTGTCAAATTACCAAGCAGATTTCTTGTTTCTAATGTATTTTGTAAACTTGGTTGTGGGTATATTCACTGTTTTTTTTTAATAGGAAATTTATGAGGAGTAGTATTGAGGGAACTCTATTGGTGTTCAGGACAAAACTTAATTTTTATACACTAGTAGAGGACTCGTAGAAACTAAATTTTCAAGTTTCAACAATTAGTTTAAATTCTGTAAATTTGTTCAAATATTTTATTTATAAAATTGTAATTGAAACATTCTGGTTTTGAAACTAAAACAGGACAACAAAGTTGTTTACATTCATTATGTAGTTTGTAGTCCAAATAAAACTTAAAAAAACATTCTTCAATAAAATCGTAGTATGTTTTTCACTAATGAACTACAAATCTGTAATTTTTTCACTTCGTGTTCCTCCATGTGTTAGGTTACCATTGGAAAAACTGCAATGAGATACATTCAAGTTACAGGGATTTTCATTATAAAATGAAAAGTGTAGTTTCAGTAATTTGTTGTGGGTAAAAATGTAAGTTTGGATGTTTTTATTTGATTGTAACTCGCTAACGAAGACGAAGAACAAGCTTGTTACATTAATACCTTTGTATTTGCTGGGAACGTTCTCAGTACTATTTGCGAAGCAATTACAAAATAATTTCAGTAAACTAAATGTGTTTCTATTGTGCGTGAAACTGATATTCGTAGAATTAAAGCAACGTAAAAAAAATTCTTTTTGGATGAAGATTTAACCTTATATTTCATATATTGCACTTCAGTACAATGAAATTATTTGTATACACACCGGAAATCCTGCAGGATCTTGACCTGTTTCCAGAAAGTACAAAAATTGAGAGCCGTTTCTTCGTTAGCGTTACAAAAGTGTGAGTAAAAATGTGTGGAAGTTTTTATTTTATTAAATTGGATTATTTATTTGTAAATGCAGTGTTTAGGTACTATAAAAAATTGGAAAATTTCAAAATTCTGTCTTATTACTTTCGAAATTGCATCTTCATTGTTTTTTTAAAGCACTAGGGATAAAATTGTAAGGTAGTATTTATTTTTCATACTTAAAAGGATCAAATAAATTATAAAATAAACATTCCATATATTTATAATTATTTATTGTGCTATTCATGAAAATATATTTATTAATTCACACCTGTGTCTTCTTACAAATCAAAATAATTTTTCTGCTAAACAGCAACTAATTCATGTTTAAAAACTTTCCATAATTTAACATTTCAGTCTAATTTATAATTAGAAATAAAATTAACAATGATTGCCTTCTTTAACAAACTAATTTTTATCACAAACACTTACGAACTACCAGTTAACCATCTCGACTTCATATTTTATGTTAATTTATTTTATTATTTCTGTTTGTTAGTTATGCACCAAAGATTCTACGATAATTAGACAAAATGCCTTTCCTGCATGTTCAAAAATTATTATTTGGCCTTTTAGTTCAGTTCACAAGCTGATTTAAAAAAATTTCCTCAAAATTTTTGATCATAATTTCGCGCATGAATGGATTAACACAATGTCATAACAATGATATTCAATAAAAATCCAAGTAGGGCAACATAAAATTTTATATTTATTGAACATCAAGTTTACTTTAAAATCACAGACAACAATGAATCAATTCTTTTTGAGTAAATTTTCAAATATGGCAGCTACAGCTCACCTCATGGAAGGAGAAAACAGAATATTTCTAATTAACCAATTTGCCAACTGAACTATTCTAACTACTTATTAGTTATTCTTATTACATTTCATTTTGTCTAAGAATACTGTCTTGAGCAATAATTTGAATTTCATCACCTGAACCACAAATCAATCGATTACATTACTTTTACTTATTCAAAATATTATGTAACTCCCATTTTCTCTACATCCTCATGAAGTAGGAGTGAAACTTTTGGAAGTAGTAAATCCAAAATTGCTTCTTTCCATACACTAAGATTTTCACGTCCACATTTCTATGCCACCAACTTTACAAAATTAAAATTGACAACATATATATATATAATATTATCCACATGTTAGTAACTAACAACAAAGCAAAGATGCAAAATATGCATCCAAAAATTATCGCATTAATGGTTTTAGTTAAATATACTCGTTTTTCTAGCTAGCTACTACTTTACATAATTGTTTGGCAATTAGTATAATTATAAATATAAGTAAATTGCTGCCAAAAACTAAAACTATAGTAAAGTTTACAATAATGTCGATCTTACACCTTTTCACGTTTACTGCGCAATTTATAGTCTATAATTATTTCATCACCTGAACTTATATTATAACTGTAGAGTTGTTTATGAGGGTACCTCATTTCTTCTGGACCCTTTAAAATAAATAGAAATTAATATCTCATGTGGTAAAGAATTGAGTAGGTATAGCAGTGATGACGTCACACTGACTCGAAACAAATATGTTTTTTAAAATAACTAAAACTGTATGTAATTTAATATCATAAGAAAATACCTATAATTTGGTTTGGAGTTAGTGTGACATCATCAAATTAAAAAGATAATGTCAACAGTTGAATTATTTAAACAAAATTTCGCCCTGTTTCCTGAATAAGGAGGTTCAGGTATTTTTTCGTTTCTACAAAATTTGTTTTGAGAAAGAGCTGTCTGATACTGACCTGAAGATCACGTAATTCTTGATCTACATAGAACAATCTCATGCTCGAAGCAGAGAATCCTGCGAATCCTTCCAACTTGAATTTAAGGTCGCTGACTGTTCGATAAACATCTACAGATCGAATCTCACTATTATTACCACAAGTAAATAGAACCTTTACCCTTTTTTCGGGTCGTAAATCAACATTTACCAAAGGATCCAATTTTCCGTGAATTGCCACCAGCTCAAAATATCTAATAATTAAAGTTATTAAGTAAAGAACTCCAATTGGCCAATAAATTTTTGCTTACCTTTCTGGTCGGTCGCTTTCTGGTTTATCCATATAGTATCTTATGAAAGCACGTTCCGCATCTTCTCGTTCATCAGCATCAATGCAACCACCACCATTCAGTGTATGCACATTTGGTAGTCTTGCTATCAAGAATTGCCTCCTTTCATGTTCTGTGTATTCATGTGTTCCCCATATACTACATCCCTATAATTACAAATGATGATTATTTGATAAAAGGATTTGGGAGAAACAATTAAGAAAACATTTCAAAATTTCAGTAACTAAAATTCGGTTCAAGCTTTTGGAGCTGACCTCAGAAATAGTAGCAAATTCTTTCTTTTGAATTCATTTCAAGTGTTATATTTGAATAGATCATTTTTGGCCATTTAATTTGATATTAAAAAATGCAATGAAGTATCAAAAAATTTATTGAAATGTTGAAAGGAATATTCAATCTGGTCTATTCAGGTGAGAATGTAACCTTGCCTGGCTGTAGATTATTCCCAATAGCATAATCATTATGATTGAACGAAACCAAATACTTGGTAATTAAGTACTGCAATGTTATTAGTCACTGTAATGGTCAAAAAATTCTCAGAAAATAATATTTCAAGGTGATCAGTAGGGATAAAAATGCGACTCGACGTGGTAATTTCATTCCACAAATATATCAGCTACCATGACCTTCTAGTATGCAAGTGCCATGGTTGTTCGGCCTTCAACCTCGCAGACAAGATCGTTATCATAGACGAAGGCCATTGTTTTTGTTTGGCATGCGGCCTCACAAAAGGAGGCAAACAAACTGATATAGAATTTTATTAATATGGAATATAGATAGAGTTTAGATAATATAAAACGAACGAATTGTTATTGTACTTGGTTACTAAACACTTTTTCATTATGTAGCAATTAGGTATAATTTCTTTGTAAAAAAAAAATAAAACGATTCAATTTTGGACAATAAAAAATATGTTGTTCAATTACTCTACCCATGCATAAATTCATTAAAATTTATATCGCGACATGGTTGAACTTTCCATATAAAAATGTTTCCAAATTTTCAATTACGTATAATACAATTTAAATTTTCCATCTTTGGATTATCTAGCTCTTTCCTCTTTCTACAGATGTTTAAAGCAATGTTGAGGAGGTAGATACTAAAATTCATAGCGCATACTACAGAAAGGTTAGTTTGTCATATCTTTCCATTTAAAGCGCTAGTTTCAGTGATTTTTTCAAATCTCATACGTTTGGCTGATCAAGTTTTATCGTTGATAAGAATACTACATTACTGGAAAATAAGCTATTCCATATTAGGTGAGCCCAATAATAATAACATTGAAAATTTTCTCATCAGCAATTACTCTTTGTAATTAAAGATAAAATTAATAATTGGTAATAATTACTGAGATTAAATCTCATTTATTAGCAAGTAATTACTCAAGCCACGATAAGATCTACGGTAATTGTAATGAAAAAAGCGTTCAATTATCATTGTTTGACAAGTGCAAGGCATCAAACCTTTTGGGCTTACTATGTACATAGTACATGTTTTTAATCTATTTACAATGGACCTGAGAATCATGGCACCGGTGACTTTGCATTACCATTTTTAAGATTTACCACCGTTTATTATTAATTCGCATATAATGGACTTCAACGGTTCAAAGAATTAGTCCATTATAAGCGTGAGTTCATTTTAACCGAATTTTAATACACTGATGCCAAAATATGAGTTTAGTCCAGTTTATTCTAAAAAATTCAACCGTTATAGGGGAGTTTCCATTACAAGCGAGTTCATTGCAAGTGAATTTTACTGTATTTTGTTTAGTAAAGGTGGCGATTCAGATTATGTTAATACAATGTTAATTGTGGCGTTTTTAGTGCCAAACGGCAGCGCTTGAGCAGCAAAAACTATTGTACTTACAAGAAAATGATGTATTATAAAACTGAAAGTAAAATAATGGTTTGCAGCGCGGAGAATGTCCGACTTGAAAATTTTTCAGACAAAAACAGGAGCAGTTGAGAAGAAGCAGTAATTAATTTTGAAATCAGAGTTTTAAAATAAAGTTAAATGCGCGTACTACTACATTTTGTATATCTCAGAATTTAGGTTTTATTATTTTATATAAATAATTGAGCATTAAAATTCAGCTTATAATGTAGATCAATCTTTTTACTTTATTTTATATTATAATACATCATAACATCAAGAAGTGCAATAGTTTTTGCTGCTCAAATGCCACATTAACTAGGCTGAATCGCCACCTTAATTAAGTTAGTGGTTTTTTGAACTACGACTTCGATTTTTAAACAGTCTATAAAACACTAGTTGCCTTAATAGCTATAAAATTATACTACCTACAATATTTCAAAAACTTACCTGAACTCTTAAGCACTGAAGTACTGGAAATTTTGCCAATCGTTCAATATCATCCCAGGTGGAAATGTTGGTAGAATTTATGTTGAGAAATTTAAGTTGTCTAAAACTATCATGGGGTGATTCCATTTTGCAGTCAGCTTCACAGTTGCTTTCGGATCTATTATATTCCACGTTTACTTTATTAGTTTCATCTTCGTCACTTACGTTCAATGATTTAATTGGACAATCAGCGACAACAAGCGATTCCAAGCTTGGAAAAGCATATCCAATCTTACAGACTTCGCTCCATTTGTTTACAGGATTTCCAGTAAAATGTACTTTTTTGATACCAGCATGTTTATGCTTATTTTTATAGTCATCTTTCGGACAAGTGCATTTTACTTCCTTTTCAGATTCTTCCGTTTCGCTGTTTTGATTAACTGCACTTTCATCTTCACATTTGCAACATTCGGAACATAAATTAACGTGATCGTATTCGTTAAGACTTAAATGCAACTCTTCAAGACTTGGCAAATGATCCAAAATGCACTGAACATTTTTCCATGGTACCTGGGTTGAATTCATTACAAGATTTCGTAAATTTTGCCATTTTAAGTCATCCGTCAATTCTACTTCTTCTAATGGAGACGATAAACAATTAAAACTTAAGTTAACAAATTTAAGTCTTGGCATATGTTTTAAAATTGCAAAAACCTACAAAAAATTTTAGTAATTTTTTTGAATAGCTTGCAAAAGTGTAGTTTTGTGAAAATTATTGTCAACTTCATTCAATGTCAGATAAAAATTGAAATATAAATTTTCACATTTGGAGTCACTTAAATAATATTATTTCAATAAAGAAAACTTACCTCCTGCCAATGCTGAAGTTTATTCTTAGCGAGATCCAATTCTTCCACTCCTGCACATTTATCAACCAATGTTTGTTTGTCTCCAGCAGATGCAATATCGCAATCATTCAGTACCAACAAAGATGGAATTATCATTCGTGGATGTTTTCTTGGCAAAAATATAGACACCGAAATTCCTTCGTCATCTTCAGATCCATCAGAATCTGTGCTACTTTCACCGTATTTTTGTTCTAAGGCTTCCAACAAGGATGTCATCGTTAATCTAAACGTAAAAAGCACGTAATATAAGAATCAGTATAAAATCAGATTATAATGACATATAATAAAGAAACAATATACAAAACATAATTGTATGAAAAGATGAGTAACAGATATTGTGATTCTAAAAGTCAATTCTTTATGATTAGATATCATTATTATTAGTATTATCATGGATTACTGCGTTGAAAAGTGTTTACTTTCAGATAATATATTTTTGTAAAATTTACACATAGGAAATGGGAAAAACCCAGTTAAAAAAAATATTAAATATCCCAAATGAGTATAATACCAGGTGGTTAAAAATAACTAACTGGTTTAACGTGGATTCCGAACCACGGCACAAATATTTTGGGAACAAATGGGGTTATGACTCATCAGGAGTCTACAATCTACGTCTTGAATGAGGTGTGAGTGGATTGAAAGATAACAGGACAGTGATTCATACTAATGTATTTCAATGAACGATTACGGGAAAAATAGGAAAAAATATATATACGAAGAAGGTATAAAATTTGTATGAGGTTATGAAGGATAGTCTCAAAAAGAAATTGCTCCTGGAACACCCTGTTTAATATGCAGATTTAAAGTTCAAACAACTGATACAATAGATTTTTGCGTTGTATTTGGCAGTCAGGATATCAGAATCAGACAAAGACGGTTACTTTAGGTCACGAATGAGCACACCTCGAAGCCTTTTGCGAAAGGTCAACAACTAGCAAAACTAGTTTAATGTGGAGGTGTTACTGTTACATACAAACGCAAAAATGCATGTCTGTGTTTCTTCATTCTTCCTAATGAAAAATGTCGTGTTTATCAACTTAACAAAAATTTGAGTATTATTAATTTAATTTTATCTTTCAATTTTATTAAAATACCACAAGGATGATTCTGCATTTTGATATGTGAATTTAAGGTTCGGCGACGTAAAATCTATAATCCGTTAGAATAGCCAGACGCAGACGCCTTCTTTTTGTAAATAATATAAAAAAAGTAGCTTTAGTAAACAAAGCAAATAAAAATACTGTGATTATTGTTTATCCGGTCTGCGAAAACAGAACAAAAAGTAACGGAAATTTAAAGTATACCGGGAGGTGATCATAACCTTTTAAAAATTTCTGCATCATGAATGCACTGATCAAAAGCAATTTTTATAAACTCAACATCTATGCAAACCTTATACTAATTAAAAATGACCAAACACCAAAGGTAATTCAGTAACGAACGTTAATCCATTCACGTGCAACCTGATTGATTCAATTTGAATGATTGAGCGACTTTGTTTAAATTTCCTCCGATTAAAGTTATGCGACCAAGTTATCATCTGTAATCTAATTTATTACATTCATTATAATTTAAGAAATTGAGAAAAAAAGCATTCGAATGCTTTTTAACGATTGGAAAATACCGAAATCGCTAGAAAATGATATAATAGGAAGAATTTGTGCAGTTTCTCTTGTTTGTCTACATTTCGATCGGTTCTAAGACGAAATAGATTTACATCGAAGTAAAGTTTAATTTGTTGTGGGCCGAATTTTGGTAATGTCAGTTCATGCACAAGTATAATTGTAAATGTTAGAAATTACGAAACTTTTAAACTAAACATGGAGGCCCTAATATCAAAATGTCATTGCCAAGGGAATTGATCAGAAAAACTTCACCTTGGCATAACTACCATGGATAATTTCATTTAGTTAAGTGAAGCAATTACTTAAAGATGTACCTACATTAAAATTTAGATAAGCATAAAATGCGACCCAAATTTACGTTAGATGTTTAATTTTAGCTTACAGACTTTTCTTGTATATGACGCAAGAAATTTGCACTACGCATTTAACTTTTCGTATAAATTTATATCAGTAAAATTATAGTTTGTTTCGAATTGAGAAACTTTTTATTTAAAACGCAATATATGATTAAATCGCTTTCGAACGTAAAGCACCTTTTTGGAATTGGAACATTGAAAATTTTAATTTATTCATTCGATGCACAAAAGAAAACATTGAAATTTTAAATTATTGTTGGGATACAAAAAACAAGTAAGAGTGGCTTTCGTACTCTATGGTCTGGGAGAGAAAATGAAAGGAAAGGAAGAAGGAAATGCTTTTTACTATACATTTTTTAGCCAGCCCCTCCAAGGTCATCTTATTTTATTTCTGTTGATAAAAAATTTAACTTCAAAATGTCGGTCTCTGAATCGTGTTATTTTCAGCAAGAGAGGTTGTTAGTTTTGTCTGATTCCTTAAAAAAAAATGAAGGCGTCTTTTGTCAAGATCCTTTACTATAAAATCATTTTATGATGTATCGAAATATTTTTGTTACCTATACATTTTTATTGAAATGTTAAAAAAACAATCTAATTTTTACCAATTTTTCGAAACTTTTTGATAAAACGTTGTATGTAACACGTTGGGAAATAAGTCCTTATCTTACTTATGCTACTCACAGAACTCATTTCGATCGTTCTGCAAATTCGACATTAGTTAGATAATGACTTCCATTTCCTAACTTGTAAACGATTGTTTCATAAATAAATCGATTTTTTCATCCATTTATCAATTACAATTAATTTTATTTTGAGCAAACAATGAGTAACGTTACACAATAAGTTTAAATTTTTGATATCGTATAATTACAACTGACGTAACTTAAGAACGAATCAGTCGATATTATTTTCATTAAATTAAAAATACATAATTACTTTGTAATTCCTCAACCATAATTTATAATACTGGAAAATGTTCCCGTCATAAATGACGGACTATATAGAATTGTGTTCGAAATAAAGGCATCTGCCTTGATTGTTATAAGTTATAATATAGAAAAGTGGGCATCTCGAGTCTAGACTAGCACATTATCAGCTTTGTTTGCGAAAAATTCCGGGATGCGTTCATTACATCCTGGCGCATCCGGATTCATAATTTCATCATATAATATTTAACCTTTATTGTCCATTTCACTGTAAATCCGCATGCGTCAGGATGTAATGAACGCAACCCGGATTTCTCCGCGAACAAAGCTAATATGGATGAATGGATGATCCGTCACGTGTGACGGGTGCATCTTTTAGAGTCATTTAAATATTTAATCACGATCTTATTTGAATAAGGTAACTCTAATTCTAATGACTGTCATTGTTAAACCTGTTAAATTGACATTCACATCTGAATAATACTATTCCATCAATGTCCTAAATTACTTATGTTACAATTGGTTCCAACACAGTCTATCACCTGTCAACGCTCGCGTTACCATGACGTCAGGTTAAGGTAGGTTATATTTCACATAACACGTACTAAAATCACACTCTATTCTTGAAAAATTTTATTTTTAAAATCATATTCGATATACTTTACGTTTTATAATATTATATTATGTATCAAGTAATTAGGAAAATTGAAATCTATTTATGAGAGTATAATATAAACTATTACAAATTTGTATCACTTTTATTGAAGCTCTTCAGATAGTTATAATATAAAAAGATGAATAAAATCTAAAATTTTAAAAGTTAATTATAGTACCTAATAATGCAATGTACAGTTGTTGGCACGAATAATGAAGCTTCGTCATAAACGGCATTTGTATGAAATAAGACGAGAATTGTGAGTCACATAAGTGTTTGATATAATAAATTTAAATCATAAAATTTAATAATTAATAAGCTTAAAATTTTATTTTTAACAATATTTATGACTTTTATGAAATAAGTGGGTCCATGGTCAAATTCATACCAAAAACGGTTTGGGAAATCAAAAAATTTAAGAAACCCTGCTCTAATGAAATGTAAATATAACCTAAAATCAAACTAATTTGTTAAAAAATTAAAGCAACAGTCACTATAAAAACTACTTTCATTAAAATTATTATGCACGCTAAGAACTATTGTATCTGTCTCTTTCTATCTCATACGTTGGGTGTCAGATAATTTTCAAAGTAAAAGATTTCTAAAATCAGACATTTAAGAATAATTTAATATAGTGTGTCTTTGTTTCACCTATGTTACTACAATTAATTTTAAAAAAAGGTTGTCTGTACTTAATTCAGATGGTTGTGACGTAAGCTTCATTATTCGTGATTACAACTGTATATTATTTTTACAAGTTAATATCCCATAAAATATATTTAGGTATATTATACCAATTTTAATTTTATATATTATTAAAATTATAATAATAAACTGTAAATTGAGTTTAATCATCGTTTATTGAAGGAAGGTCATTAGTCAATAGTCATTACAAATAGAAGAACACAAAAAGTGTCACCAAGTGCATCATTTGAAGGGAACAATTCAATTTTAAAGACTCTTGAAGGAATATTTTTGGAGAACAACAAATCCAGGTTGAAATACCAGTTACAATTTCCAAGATTATGGGGTATGTGAGATGCAGGTCAATGGAAAATTTTTAATTTCCTTACAATTATTATGAAGTACTGCTAAAACATCAGTAATGATAACAAGAGCTATAATCCCTTTGTTTTCAAAATTTTAAACACAAATATGCTCTTTACAATGAACAAATGTTAATGGCGTAAAAAAGGATGCATTTAACCAATTATTCATTTTTACAAGTGCAGAACGAAGTATTTCCCTTGCATTGAATTAGATCGTACTTAGTAAACCAAAACCGAAGTGGAAAAAGGGAAATGAATGAAACCATACAATTCTATTTAAATCTTCTTACTAAAATCTAGACTTATTAAATTATACAATTTTGCACTTATTAATTGACAATTAAAGGGGTAGATAGTAGATGTATGGGGTGGATTAGAATTATCGAAACTTTTTCCTTGCTCTGTATTCAAAATGTTCATCAATAAGGAATTTCGAGAGGAATTTAATACAACGAAAGTTTAGAATAAATTGAAATTTCTCAATAAGAGAAACAAAGAAAATACCTGAATAATTATTAAGTTACTATTATAAACAAATGGGAAAAAACTCACTTTCAGTATACTGTGGTATTTACCTTGTAGTAAAGACTTCCTGCTATGCATTTCCCAATACGAAAAGTAAAACTAACTTTAATTTTCCCAATCAACGTGTTGTCATAATTATTTTATTAATTGGTTTTTATAAATCCATCTTATAAAAAAAATCACAAAATCAAATGAAATTTTTAATACTTAAACGTTGGTGGTAGAAGAAAGAATTTCGACTAAGCACGGGGTACATCTACTCATCACCTGTCTACCTACGCATTACCTTATTTGGTTCGCAATTTGGGGTCTAGTTTCATTGCAAAACTGGATTTGCATTTTGAATTAAAACTATTCGTAAATTATTTTCACGAGCAAGATATTTTTCAAGGATCAGCAGATAGACAGTGACGGGTCCACTTAGAAACATGATCACAATGATGAGAGAACCATAGGGGCCAACATGGATCAGGTTATCACTAATATTTTGGCATTATCATTTGGTTTAATATCCATAATAGCATGGAAGAAATAATTAAAGGTTGATGTTTCCACTTATTTAGCTTCGGGTCCAAAGAAATTACGTCCGCCACTGGATGGAGTGGTAGACTGACACAACGACGAAGAGTTATATTTGATCAATAATAGCGGTCGAATACTATACACCAACTAATTATCGACTACTTACTAATTGACTGATAGGTACTTAATTATGTTTATTACGTTTTTCAACCTCAACGAAAATATAAAAGTCAATTTCAAACATGAAGGAATAAATATCAAAGTAAACATTATTTTTAACTAATTTTCTCTTCCTGTATCATAATGGAATACGCCTTTAATTTTTACATCCGCTTTTCCTCGTGTGAACCATCCACCCGCGTCATTGTCTTTATGAATGCGCCTTTCGGGAAAATACAGAAGTTTATTATTTTTGTCTGGAATTTATTGAATTGGAAGGAGGGAGTACTCAAAAAAAAAACGTTGAGACGAAGCCACGCTGAACTTGGATAACGTGGAGCGCATTGCGAGTCTAATGGATAGTAACGTAAGAGTAAAAGTAAATATTTATGTAATTTATCAATTCTATTATTCACGTTTGAATACTTTAATAATATTTTATACGCATTTTCAACTATTAATAAAAACGAAAGTTGCTATTTTAGTTGGCAATAGTAACAATTTAGTATATTACATCACAACGTTTGGTGTTGTAAAAATATTAGTAAAAATTGATTATAATTATAAAATACGAAATATGTATTATAAATAATATCTATTGACTATAAATTTCAAGGATACATAAAATGGGAAATACATTTTTTGTTTATGTAATACATAACAGCGATATATGACGACATCAATCGGAATTGTACGATTACATCAAAACAAAGGATTGCATATAATTTACTTACACAAATTTTCAACTTATGTATCCAAGTATTAATAAAATATATCCAATTATGATAGATATGCACAATTTCCATAAAAACTAGGAAAATTTTCGAGGTAGGAAAACTCGAATTTTCTTTAAAAATTTTCGCGATATAACACTCAAATTGAAGTCGCTAGCGGACTGAATGCGCGACGCAGTGTTTGTTATTGTGATCAGCTGGTTGGATACTTGCGACAGCTGATCCCTACTCTCAAAATCAGTGGCCTCGCATAATCTATTAACTTGTTTGTACTGGTATAGCTTCTTGATCGCGAAAATTTAGTAACGTAGTTCAAATTACGATGCTCAAATTATATTTAGTTATGTTATTTGATAACATAACGCGTAATAGATTTTTTGTTTTGGTTATGACTGCTCATTATTTCTCAAGGAAATTTTAGGTCAAAGGTGTCAAGAAAAAGTATAAAATCAATATGCAACTGAAGGTACTGCATACATAATTATATACTAGGAACATTAATTTAAAAATAAACTAGTACATATTGGTAAATATTACCTTGCAGTTAAGAAACTCATAAGTTTTTTCACGGAGTTACCAGAAGGCCAAAAAGTATTCAATTGTTTTATTTCTTCTTTGCTTACTGTTATAATTTATACAGAGTGATTTCTCACAACAAGCAGGTTCTGTTTTAACCTTCGCACATCATCGGTGTCTGTGGGACCCCACATCCCAAACCCACAAGGTTTCCTTAACCCTTCAAAACAAAAATTTTGACTGGAAAATGGTTTGGGCCCAAAAGACCCCAATGTCCCAATGTGATGAACAAAGGTTAAAAAAAACTTGAAAAAACTGTGGAAGACATTTTATTTAGCGCGCATTGAGTATCAAAAGGAAACTAGTTGCAGTTAATAGATTCTTGCACAACACTTACCTACTTACAATTGGTGTAAAAATAGTTCTCATTTGAGACTTGACCTATATGAGTAGATATAGCAAAATCCAACCTATATTTAATTAATATTTTACTAAATGGCGATTATATAATTCGATACGCTTACTGAATTTGAAAGTAATGTACATGTGACTATTATCTTAATTATTATGAAATAAAGAAATAAGTTCAATCACAAAATTGCATAGTAAGTGTAGTAGAAAGTAAGCTACTTAGATAATTTAATACCGACTAGAAATCAAATTAGCACGCTGTACCGCATTACAATAAATTATTTCCTATTTAAGTTTCCGGTTAGAACTACTACACATTCGCTATTTTTTTAAATTTACAATCTAAAGAAATTTTACACGTAATTTATGGATACAACGTAATTTGAGGTCACGATGATACGAAGACAATTTAATACGTTTCAGTTTAGTCTTTAGCATTTGTTGGAAAGTTACATCAAGCATATTATATTTTGCCTCTCTAGCCAACCCCACCTACATTTCCTCCCAAATTTTGGACATATTAGGATTAGGGTAAAGGCATCAGTTTTGGCCACTTGTTTATTACAAAAGGCATAAAATATAAAACATAAAACCATAGTTTGGACAAGAAGTTTTTCTCCATAATGAAAAGTTGAAATTTAATTTAAGATTTTCTGATCCAAAATTGGAAGTCATAGTTATTCTAACAATTTCCAGGTATGTTAAGTACCATACTACATAATTGCAATAAATAGTTTTGTTTCAGTAATGTTTATTAAATCTGGGGTCACCGGACAGACCTACAAATGATTTTCTTCAACTTATCTACATTTTATAGAAATAACCAGCCTATTCTTCAGAACAACCAGCGTTTCCCAAACGTTTACAAGCACATACGGGTGTGTTTGCAGAGATTTTCTCTCATAGCCCACCTATACCTATAAATTATTCATGTATTTTCAATAATAATTATATTCGTAGGTTTAGGAAGTAATGATGAATATCCGCTTTTTTAAGAACAAAGGCAACTGGAGACAGAAAATAAATTATTTATAATCACAATTTAACAACGAAATCAGGCGCGTAGAGAATGGGAGGCCATTGGCACCCCAAAATCTTTAGGTCCTGCAGATGAAATTCATTAGAAATCCTAATTGCTGATTGCATTACACTAATGTAGCTTAGAATGTGACCTTATTTTCGATATCTGTGCAAAATTAACCACAGTATAGCAAAATCAAGAAAAAGTAATTAAATTAGAAAAATTAATATTCAAACCAACTCTAAAATTTAAAGGGTTGTTTATAAAGAACGTCCGAAACTGTGAGCCCTTGCTCACCCCTTTTCAAAGTTGGTTTTCTCCTCCCTCGAGGAACTTAGCTCGGCCTGCGGCCTTCACACTTCTTTACCCTGATATTTTGTACTTTTAATTCTAAATTTTTTAAAAATTGTTTATGAATCGTCAGTAAGAATTCTTTGTTGACTTATAATTAGGGTCCGGATTTGTAGGCATTTGCATGTTTTTTTTGCGTACAGGCACGTGAAAAATTTTAAAAGGGGAGCATGTTTTACGCCTTTCTGAATCGTTTTATATAGTTTTTATTTTGCCTATAATGCATATTTTGAGTTTTAGTGCATATTTGGCGATTTGTTGCCTATAAATGCTTATTTGCTTATATTGGTATATATTTTGCATATTTAGCAAATCCAGTAATAAAATTTTAAATAATTTTAATTATTCTCTTTCTGATATTGCCGCCTTTTGTATTATTTAAGACAATAATTTTAATTAATATCTACATTGTCAACTGTAGGTGATTCTGTGCAATAACTGCATATTCTATTAATATTACTGC
Source organism: Rhagonycha lutea (assembly GCA_958510855.1). Lineage (NCBI taxonomy): Eukaryota > Metazoa > Arthropoda > Insecta > Coleoptera > Cantharidae > Rhagonycha > Rhagonycha lutea. The sequence goes on along the minus strand of OY294040.1, from coordinate 9,403,679 downwards.
TCTAATCATGTTACCAAGAAGGTGCATGTCCCTAGCCCCCCCCCCCATTTAAAATTTTGACTCAAAAATCGTCTCAATCGTTTGTGTCTGTTTGTGCAACCATTATTTTCGTTTGTATCCAAATAGTTTTAGAGATATTTCAAAATTAAGCTTGGGGGTGGGCTGGAGACATGGGGGCCCCCATTTCGAATTTTGACTCCAAAATAGTCTCAATCGTTTGTGATTCGTTTGTGCCTGTTTGTGCAAACATTATTTTCGTTTGTACCCAAATAGTTTTCGAGATAATTCTATTTTAATTTAGGGGGGGGGGTTGGATACATGTTCTTTTGATATTCGAATTTCGGATTCAAAATAGTCTCAATCGATTATACTTCGTTTGTGCCTGTTTTTAGCGCATATTTGAGTGCTTATTTTGAAGTTTTTAGAGCATATTTGCCTGCATATTTTCAAGTTTTTTAGTGCCTACAAATCCGGACCCTACTTATAATCTACCATTAAATTTTCTACGATTTCTTCATGTTTATTATGACTCTTGTAAGTAAGAAGGTCGCAGGTCGAGATGTTAAGCGAGGAGCAAAGGTGAGAGGATGTGATGATGGAGGGCGGTTTCAGAAAATTAGATAGAAAGAGCGATTGTTTTTCAGTACGCACATTTACCAACAAAACGGCCTTGGCCACCATTGTTTCGGATATACCCTCCCAATAACATCATTCTCTAAAATAGAACTTTACGAAAACTATTCATTAATTTACATATTTTTAAATTTTTTATGGTAATAGGAATAAATAAGAATTTTTTATTTTTTTAATTATGAAATTTTTTTACAAATTAAGTATAAAAAATATTCATGCACCCCCAGGCATGAACAACCCCCTAATTATAAATACATTTCTCCTTTCATTTTTTCTTTCTTTCGTCTTTACTTTCACCTTTTCTGTTCGCTCGTCATTTCTTTGACGGCGTAACCTTCTTTTCTTTTTTTCTTCTTCTTCTTTCTAGAAGTAATTCTCTAGAGAATTCTCTTCTAGTAGGCCAAGGCCTGTTATTTCCCAACACGTGTTAGAAACATTGAGCATATAAATATTTTACATCCATTGTAAAGCTTGCTAGACTTGCCTTCAGATGTGCCTGTATCCTGTTTTTTTATGTTAATGGTAGCAATTCACTAACCCAGGGGACCACCGGCTTAACGTGCCTTCCGAAGCACGGAGACTAGTCATAAGAAAGTTTGACTCTCCCCAGGTTTGAACCCGGTGCCCCATATTCGCATCCAACTGCGTTAGCTGCAAAGCAATGACCGTCTCTTTTCTTTTTTTGAATTTTGGAACTAATATATATATAAGTCGGTTTTGAAACGTCTTGCGACGTTGTCCGATACCGAACTACCAACCTTGCGAATTGGCAATTTGGTTTGTTAGCATTTTACATTTTTTACCTAGACGAGGAGCAAGCCCGACGTAGAACCCCCAACCTGGAGGACCAGAGAGACGGCCAGAATAAAGTTCTTACTTTACCCGGATTCGAACCGGGGATTTAGCGTTCATAATCAACTTATTCGACCATTATGCTCCGACCATCTATTTTTTGGAACTAATTCTGGATTTTAATTAATATTACATTATTTGTTTTATATCGATATATTTAATAATAACCTTTTATAATTGCGTTTGTTTAATAAAAAATAATTTTTAGTGGATCTCGTTAATCCATTCATGCGCGTCCTCAAATTTAAATAAATTGAAATAACTTGTAAGGTAATTTTTGAACCAGAAAATGTCCTGACCTTTTTCTTGATTTCTAGGATAGCATCGCAAGAACAAAACTTTCACCTTGAAATCAAAAAATATTTAAAAAGCCAATACGTTGAAACCAAAAGTTGCCTAAAAGCGAAAGTTACGTAGAAACCAAATAAAATTTCAAAAGTAATATTTTAAAACCAACTTCCAAATAAATCATTTTACGAGAAAAAGGCTCATCGTTAGATCCCTCTTCAGTATCACTTCGTAAAAGAAATAATGTTAGCATTGCATTGACAGACGAATGTCACTCCATCTCTCTTTGAATGAAATGTCCTTGTAGCTTATCATTGTTTCAAAATGTTCTTTTTACAATTTTATTTTACAAAATTATATACTTTTTACATTTTACTATTGGCTCCCTCAATATTCTAGACGCTCCTCGGCACCTGAACGAAATTGTTGGTCGGTTTACAATTAGCACACATAATTTACTACAAATAGAACATTGAATGCGGTCTTTGTCAAGGTAGAGTACTCAGATGCTTCTTGAGGCGGTGTTTGATTGATTTTCAATTACTAACAAACCCTCTTGGCTGGATATTAGTAAATTATCTGTGTTATAGTTACGAATTAAATAGGGGAAGGCAGCCTATGATAGCATACTACTTAATTTTGATACTGAATAGTAACTACTCTTTGAATTAAAGATTGAATTCGTTTTTTGTCTTTCTTCTACTTTTGATCTAGTTAAATTGGTTTGAAAACACCCAAGTGTGCCATCATGGGCAACGGCACCAACCGGCCGTTGAAATACCTCTAATTAATTGTGATAAATTTGAATAACATTTTTAGTGTTGATTGATGAGATTTTTAGTGGAGAGGTTGTGTCAGAAATAAAGGAAGCTTATAATATGAAGTAATTTCAAATAAATGATATAATAAAATAGGAAACTTTGGATAAATATGTGGAAACCAGAGAGATAAATAAAATTTAACAGAAACGACCGGAAGAATAAAAACAAAATATATAAATTGCATATACATTTAAAATACTGCGTTTTAAAATAGAAATTAAATAAAAATTCATTTCTCAAACTATAAATACTGTTTAAAATATAATCTTAACGATGGTATCTTGATATCATTGACTATCAAATTTCTGTGTTCTTTATTTTAGATTTTATTGAAAGTTATCAAATAATTGATACAGCTCCACCAACGTTAGAACCGACTTTAGGGGCGTGTCAGGCGCTGCTAAAATTGAAAATGTACACTCAAATGAAGAAGTTTCTCGGCGCGAATATTTAAAATCCATAAATTATTTTGTCAAATTGCAGTCACGAAATTTATTTTAGATTTATTTTTATTTTATTTATTGTAGACAATAAAGCTCAAATAGAAATAACACGAAACCGAATTAAACAAAAAACCACGACAAATGTAAACACATGCAATGATTTGTAACTTTTACAACAGAATGTACTTGAGAAATAACTCAACGTTCATTGGTTCATTCAAATTTTTATCAAATTAGTTGGCATATTTGCCGCGTCCTTTCTAAGCTTGGTGGAGCTGTAGGTAGGTACAACTATACAAACAAAAGCCAAAATTATTAAATTTACATTTCCTCTTACTTAGTGGTCAAATTTGTGTACTCTTAGGATCTCACTGAGCCACTGATAACTGCCAAACAATCAATCAGTTACATCAGGGGTCGGCAACCTTTTGTTGTACGAGGACCAAACATTTTACGTGAGAATTAGTGCGGGCCGCACTTCTTGACAAATCCACTAAAAAGAGCTGATTTTTAAAAACAAATAGTGTAAATCTACTAAAATGAGCTTTTTTTTTAAAAACAAAAGGTCATCTGCTTTAGTTCTCGGGCCGCACCAAGACCCTTCGCGGGCCGCATGCGGCCCGCGGGCCACGGGTTGCCGACCCCTGAGTTAAATGATACAGGCTACTAAATATTAACCGCAAACCATGAATGCTAACAGCGCCATTTGCTTACCTAACAATTTTGGTTGATAAGTACTTGGAGTTACCAATTGTTCAGTGTCGAATTTACCACTTAAGATATCCCAAACGGAATTCAATTTGGAGACCCCCCTCTAAATATTTTTATTACCCCTACAGTGTGCATTCATGGGCATATCTTTTTACTCTGGAATGCACTATATCGAAGGTCCAAAAAAAGTTGAATTTTGAGGCCCCCTGGATTTATGAGGCCCCAGACGCGCGCTTTATTCGGAAATCCGCCGTTGACCATACTCTTAATAACTGAGATACTATTAGGTTTGAGTATTGGTGGACTAAGGGCTCTCATCGGCAGGTAATGGAAAACTACTGAGGAAATCTGTCAAGAGAACTACTTCTATATGAAGTGGTCACCTAACTCTCATTAGAGAAAAGAATATAGGATATCTTTCATCACATACATAGGACATGTATGGATGTATGAGGTATAAATAATTTAAATTATTTCACCAAGAAATTAATTTGAAAGTAATCGATCTTTCATAGGTAATATTCACAAAATGCATGAAAAATGCAATAAGAACCATACAACTAACAAGGGGCGAGTTGAGAGATTATTGTATAAATTGCATTTCGTCGGCTAAGAGTGTTAACCTGCTAAGTCCACTTTTGGCAAAATCTGTTTTTTGATACCATTCAATAATACAATATTTGTTACATTATAGGATAAAACAACTTACTTCAAATTTTTATTTTAAATCGTAAATTTTTTATGATACGTAATACTACCATTTCTAGAATGCTATGTTAACTGCAGTAAAATTGTCATAGTCAGCAAAACAGTTACACGGTGTTTCTTGTCTCCTGTAAAATTTCACTTTTGTGACTTAGCAGGTTAACACTCTTAGCCGACGATTTGCATTATCCCAAGGTTAAAAATGTATTTCTTACGGGAAAATGATGGGTTGCCTAATCGTACTCCATATGTTACGTTATAACATAATTATTCGTGATGTAGAAAAAGTAAAATTACCTGCAATTTTTGTTCTTCAAAATCGGTTTTCTCTAAATTGGCTGAGTTATGAGATTTTAAATTTTCACCTGGTGTATAACTAATTATGACTAAAAGGCGTATATTAAAAATGGTGCAAATTGGTGTAAATGGGGTAAATAATCCTAGGAATAACTTCACCTAGTAAAATTTATAGCAAAATTAGTTAATAATGGAACTATAAAACACTTACCAACATAACTTTCCAAACATTCTTATTAATAAAACCATTAAAAATATTGATTGATTGTTGAAAACACAAAAAATTTTAAAATTATGTCAAAATATGAAATGTCAAATTATGTTGCTAAAGCCACTTTATTTTTTCAATAAATATAAGTAGTATAAATAATAAAACAAAGACAGATACAAGGGTGGTAAGGGGGTTAGTTACTCCACGAATTTTTAAATACAAGTTTTAATTTTTTTTACTTTAGAAATCTACCTTCCGATTTTCCGTACAGTTACCTATAAGGACGTTTATGAAAGATTTAACTATTCCATTGGAAACTAATGATTTCAAAATCTTTTTAATATTTTATATTATAATTTCTTGATAGTCTGTATCTGGACTTGTACAAATGCGAAATGTAAATTCTGCAACTTTATAACATTAACCCTTTAATTAAGGCATTACTTCATGATGCCACAAAATGGTTCCTAGTTTTAAAGTTGTGTCAAAGTTCAGTAAGCATATGATTGCATTGCTTCCTTAATAGTTTTTAGTGTTTTAGTAGCAGTTGTCGCATTTTATTCTGTGTAATTTTATTTAATCCTCACTCAAAATGCTTAAAATGGTAAAATGGATGTGGGTTTCACAAACGGAAATTACAATATCAATATAATCAATAATTAACTTTAACTAAACCAATAGAAAACGTTTGAATATACTTATTATTGAATAGTTATAGAAAACTATTGATCATTTTATAATATTTTTGGGTAGTTGACTTACTATATTCTTCCATGCTTCACTCTGCATTATTTAAAGCTTCGCCATATAGTGAACAAAATCAGACACAGTACTTGTACACCACCAGATACTAGAACATAATCTTGATATTGATCAATCACAATTTTTAGATATGGAAGACAATTTATTATTTGAAAAGGTTATAAAGTAAAATATTTCATATTAAAATGAAAAAACGTAAAGTCAATTTTAGAGAGGACACACAAAGGTTAAGCGAGCAAGCATAAATGGCTTTCATGTCAAATTATCTTTGCGGGTTTGCCATTGCCTTCCGGGGGGAGACTGTCAGAATAAGATTCTTCCTTTGCTCGGAGTCGAGTAAAGGGTACTTGGTATACATAAATAAGATCGAATGTTTTGAAAATCAATTTATCTGGAAATCAAGTTTAACTGAAAGTTTACATGGATAATGGAAATACTGGCCCTTATTTAGGTTTTAATGCAAATAATAGGCGGAGGATCATCAGTTGTTCTTGCTGACAATAATATTAAATTGCGGTTATTAAATTATGCACACGATGCGAAACCATTTTATACATTAATCAAATGTATATTTCTTTTTAAAATAATTTAATCCTAAGTTTTTTACTTGTACTTGTAGCTATAAACGGTTATTTTAATTGTCTTCGCCGGGGTTAGTATCATTTTGACAAGGGTCAACTTGACCACACAACAGTTCACCAAACCCGAACAAAACAAATAAAATTTAGATTAATTTTTTACAGACCTTCAACACGGCCGGCTGCTTGTTGACATAGGAATATAGGTAATTCAAATAATTTTATAAGCTACTCAATTTTTAAGGTGTATTGTTAGTTTGCTTAGAGCGAGGCAAATAAGTCTTTGAAGCTGTTTAGTTTTAAGGAAATAGTTAGGGGAGATTGGTCCAAAATGATCCCTTGGGGTAAAATGATCCCTTCTAGTTTTTGAGAAACTACTAACGCCAGGTAGGAATCAACAAATGCATTATGTCCAAAACGCGTGAAGTTACTACAGAGGTTAATGGAAAATCGCTTATTTGTGTTGTTATTAAATTATTGTAGAAAAATTGGACGAGGCGAAGCACTTTACGGCCGAGTTTTTGTAAACTGCTTTTCGTTGTGCCGGGACTAGGTCATTTTTAATGGTTACCTCGTCTTTTTACTCCCTAGGACGTAAAAAGGCACTTTTCGTACCTCAAATGAGGCCGTAAACCGCTCACTTTACGGCCGGAATAATAAAACAATATTTTTGATATTATAATTTTTGAACATTTCTTATCTCACTGTACTCGTACCTATATCTTATATAGGGTGTTTTTTTAGCTGCATGAGAACTTTCAATAGGGATAACAATTGAATCAAGATTGCTATGGAAACAGTTTTTTGACATTTGTGTTTAGCAAGGTTTGGCATTTGATAATGCATAGATTGACCATTGAACAACGCTACCAAATTATAGAAATATAATTTAAAAATCAAAGCTCTGTTCGCCAAACATATAGAGCCCTTCGCCCATTTTATGTTAAACATTTTCGACCTTCTGAGCAAGCTATTCGTGCGGTGGTAGACAAATTTCGTACCACTTCTTCTTTGCGTGATATAAAAACACCAGCAAGACAAAATTATGTGCGTACCGAAGAAGCTATCAGTTCTGTGAGTGAAAGTGTGCAACAGGACCCAAACATTTCAATTCGCCATCGTGCGCAAAACTTGGGCTTTGTCTGTCCACTACATGGAAAATTTTACGGAAAGATCTTCATTTATTACCTTATAAAATGCAGTTGGTTCAAGAACTGAAGCCTGATGATCATCGATTGCGTCGTGAGTTCGCAGATTGAGCTCACAACCAATTGGAAGTGGATCCATTTTTTTACCGTAAAATTTTGTTCAGTGACGAGGCACATTTCTGGTTAAATAGGTATGTGAACAAACAAAATTGCCGTATATGGAGTGAGACCAATCCGGGACATTATTTTGAGACTCCATTGCATCCATTAAAATTGACTGTTTGGTGTGGAATACACGCCAACGGCATCATTGATCCATATGTCTTTCGAAATGAGGAAGGAGCTACCGTTACGGTGAATGGTGTGAGATATCGACACATGCTCAATACATTTTTGTTTCCAAAACTTCAAGAGCTAAACATTGACAACTTATGGTTCCAACAGGATGGTGCTACGTGCCACACAGCCAACGAAACCATCAATTTATTGAAAGGACAATTTGGTGACAACATTATTTCAAAACGTGGTCCTATCAATTGGCCTCCAAGATCGTGTGATTTGACACCTCCAGATTATTTTCTGTGGGGGTATGTTAAATCCATGGTTTATGCTAACAAACCAACAACTCTAGAAGCATTGGAGGCTAATATTCAGCAAGCCATTTATGAAATAAAGCCAGAAATATTGGAAAAAGTGGTCAAAAATTGGACTGAACGGATGCGCTTCGTAACCATTAGTCGTGGTGGTCACATGCCGGAAGTCATGTTCAAATCATAAATGCCTTTAACTGTACTTTCATAAAAAAATTATAACCAAAACATTCCGTCAGGTTTTTAATGTTTTATTTCATTTTGAAGTTCTCATGCAGCTAAAAAAACACCCTAAGTATAGTTTGTCTTTCTGTGTTTATGATGTCTGCTCCTTTAACAGGAATAATACTATCGATATAATATTTTTATAGAATATTTCTCTGAAAAGTTCTAAATCAATGTATTAATTTAACCATTTTCCAATTTAATATCGCTCATTAATAAACATTTATTTAGTATGTAGGTAGTGCAAAATTGTGTACAAATTTTTACAGTCTTTTTATGATTGAATAATTTTGAAGAGCTTGTTAATTAGTATAATTTCTTATATCTTATTTTTATTATATGTAATTAATAAAATTATATATAATTTGTTAATTATATTAGAATTATAGGCATAATTAAGTTCATAATTGTAATTCCTTATTAGGTGTATATTTTTATAATCCATGTAGTGCAATATACCCAATACCTTAAATAAATTGAAATAAATTGATAACTTTACCGAAACGAAGAATGGTCAGTTTTGGGAAGTTTATTTGGAGTAAAACTGGACATTGCAATTAATTAATTTGTTAAATTTATAAGTAGACCTGGAAATTGGTTCAAAAAATACAGTTTCCTCTTAACCTAATTAGCTTTCATTTATTGTCTTATCGATTGTATTTTCAAGTTGGTAAGATAATTATATAATAAATATTTAACTTTCTTAATTTAAAATTTCTACTTTTTCATTAGTGAATTAAATAGGTAAGTAATATTAAGAATGAAAAGCTAGCATATTATATATTTAGCTATGAAAACAAACATAACATAATATTTAGAATGAAAAGTTTTCTCAGGGTCCTTCAGTCCTATTTCCAGCATCCATCACTTACACCATGTTTTTTTATTCAAATTCATGATCAGTGCGAAATGGCCAAAATTAATATTATTGTTGAATGCTAGTGACATCTACGTGAGAAAATACTAAAACTGAAACAAGTTGTTATAGAAAACTATCAAGATTATTATGTGTATAAAATATAAAAAATTACGATTGGAATAATCACCTTGCAAATTTTAATAGATATGCGTATTGTTTCCTTATATAGAAGACGCATTTTTCAAAAAGGGGCTAGTTATTATTTGTACCAATACCGATACAACAGCAAAATGACTGAACAAATTACAGTATCGGAGGATTTATTGGAGGATTTAATATTTAAGCAGGTACTACTAAAAATGTATCATAATTTATTGTTGAAATATAGATACGTAATTTTTTACATATTGCAGTTATTTGACACGGCGAGCAGCACTTATACGTATCTATTGGGAGATACGGAATCAAGAGAGGCCGTTCTGATCGATCCTGTGTTGGAACATTCTGAGAGCAATTTGCAATTATGCAAGGATTTAAATTTACGCTTAAAATATGCCAGTAAGTCCTCTTTGTTGTTGTTTTCCTTTATAACTTGCAATATTGGAGTAATTTTCATAAATAATTGAATTAATATCGATTCCAATTAAATAAAAATTGGTACTACCTATAATACCTTATTTTATCTACTTTCTTAATGGAAATACATATTCGATAAAGTTTATCGTAACACTTTTTAGGCAGAACATGGTAAATTAAAATCAAGAATTCATTATTATTATGTATTATTATGGGATCATGTCAGTAGGTTTACTTATCAAAATATATATCCCCTCGCAATCCATTACAAAGGAACAAATTTAATGGTTCTTTATAAAAGTGCTTCTTAAAGAGAACTAATACAAACCAAATGAAAAAAATTTACATTTTTTTAAATCGGAGCCTTAGGAGAGCTTCATAGTAAATACTAAATTATATCTACTTATACCTAATACAATGAGAATTAATTTTACAAAATATTTATTAAATATCACGAGTTAAAATATTAACAATTTAAACATTTAAATTAATAAAATTACAAATATTGACTGTGAAATTAGTTAAATATATTCGCTACACGACAAACTATACTCGGTGTCGAATTCTCCTTGTAGAAAAGGCGGCGTCAATTCAGCAGCGTCGAAACGTCAGACCATGATCAGGTTGTTATAAATTAGTTTCGTTACTTTAACTTCTTGCATTACAAAAATTTTTGAATTTCAAAAGCTGCAGTTTCTTTTTTTGTTTTTGCTTTTTTTAATTTGCTTGAGGTATTTGCAATTTTATATTAACCTGAGTATTTTAGATAAGATAATTAATCGATCTAGGTGTCATGTCGCAGTAAGTACTCGTATAGGTTTTGCGTAAATCGCTTATCAAAGTTCAAAACATTTACATAAACATTATGAAGTTTTCATAAATATGTTTTGAGTTTTTCTTGTAGCAATAATTATAACATTTCCATTTTTGATTTTTAAGATTACCATACATAATTTTGAGAGAGCGTTTTAATAAGCCTCTCGGTACTTTTAAACTACAAAGAAACCACATTTCAAATTTTGCTTCGTAAAACGAACTTTAAAGCAGGGAAGTCCGTTCTATGACGGCCCTAGGGGGATCTCTGGATCTTGTCTCGACTCGTGTTGATTTCCATAATAGTAAAAAGCTCGACAGTTTACAAGAAATTTCTCTAAATCAAAACCAATACTTAAAGGATATCTAATATGAAAATCATATTATTCTAGAAACTTAAAAAGCTTTGTGTTGCGTCCCTGCCGAGTTAATTTGACAAGGCCGCACGGTTTTCTATCCCAGGGGGATATGCCGCAGGACCAGGTAAATTGCCGCGCTGCAATGGATTTTGGAAATTGGCACAATTGCACGATATACCGATTTGATTGATAAATACTAAAGAAAAAACGTATCAATTTTACGATAAGGTAAATTTTTCCATTCAACTTTCACATTAACATAATAATGATTTTCAAAAATAACTAAAACTTTGTTCCACATAAATTCCGCACCTCCAGCGTAAAATTAAATTATTAAAAAAATCAATCATAACCAAGTGGAAGAGCAAAAGCATTACATCTGCAAAGAGTAAGTAAAACGACTCCTATTATTTATTTAATCAAAACGGAAACGCCATTAACCACACAGAATATGCGAAGTTCGAATTGCTATCCGTAAAGCTGCATCCAGATTGCTGAGTTCATTAGGTTTCAAGGGTTAATTCAAGTTCACCACAACTAAATTCTTCGAATGAAGACATAAATATCACTCTCAAGTCATACTCCCGAGTCAACACCGGGACCAAGTTGAATAAATTAAACTTAGCAAAAAGAAATTTCGTTTTAATCGGGAAGACCGCTTTCACAATGAAGTGGGATCTTGCCTTGCTTCGGTAGAAAGCTGGCAAGCACCAATTAAATTAAAGCATTTTCTTCTATCCTTTTCTATGATTAAAAAATCGTTCATTTGATAGGATCTTGCTAGCTTTCTACCGATACAAGGCAAGACCTCACATCATTGTGAACGCCGCTATAAAGCGTAATTTCTTTTTAATCCATAAGGATTAAAAATTCCAATGATGGCCTACGTTTTCTGCCGAATTACGAAGAATTGATGTTGCAGACGCGAAATGAAAAATTGAAATGTAGATGGCTCTCTTCAAAACACGAAGGATATTGAATTCAAAAATTCAAATATCAAATAGATCAAATCCAAATCTGATGTGAATGAGGAATGGTTCGAGTTGAAGTATTTTAGACGATATTACAAATTATGATATTATTATACTTGCTCAGTAAAATTTCTTACGCGAGCGCCATCAAAGTTTATTACTCAAAACCGTTGAATATAATCATTATATTATAGTACATACTTCACTGTGGAATGTATTTAATAAGTTATGTATTATTCAATATACTAATAAGTAGAAAAAATTAATGTTAACACTGTTAAGAATGTTCTGCTTAACAAAACTTAACTCATGTTTCGCGTACTAAATATTTTTGCATGGAAGTTATGTACGAAGTCTTAAATATTAGGATGGAATAATGTTCAAGATTTATATATTTATTACAACCGTATGCATTTTATTGTACAATAAACTGTACAATCTATTGTCCTGGATGAGTTTAGTGTACTCTGCATACTTTTCACTGCAAGTGACTTTTCTGCACAATAATACAAAAATTTCACGTAGGTACCTATTTTTGTGCAATAAACTGCATAAGTGCATAGTGTCATACGACTATTAGGAGAAGCTTTTACTGAAGCGTGAATTCAAGCATTTTATTTGCGCTTTTAAAATTTCTTATGGGCGAAAACACCAAAGGGTCATTATCAAGTCGGTGTCACCAATTGTGTAACAATTGAATAAAACAATTTGTTTGTGTAAGTGTGAATTCGTGCATATTTTTCCAATTAGACCAGAGAGTATAAATATGAAATATGAGCCTCATAGAAAAATTCATAGAAATGCTTGAAATTAAACATATTATTGTCCTCTACAAATGGAATTTATGATAAATTATGATGATACTCTTGGGTAATATTAATAAGGATGAATAATAAATCGTACCTACTGATTATTATCACTATTAGCAGCCTGGCGTAAAACCAACAATCTGGCTTAAATCATACATGGATAGACTAGAGAGCGGGAAATTGCTGTTCTAATCCTAATTGCGTCGTATATGTGCTGTGATCTAAAGAGTCCAATATCGATCTGTAAACTATGGGGAAGAGTTTTGTAGAAGCTAGGAGGATCGCCAATATTCGGATTCGCATAGGCACCTGAAGAAGAATTATTAGAACAAATTTTAAGTTTACAAAATTCATGAATGGAACAGATAATTTTCGGATTTTTTTCGTTATTCCGGTCGTGAAAGTACCCTTTTTCTCCCCGTTTTTAGGTATGAAAAGTAACTTTTTACGCACTATGTAATAAGAGTTTTATTTGATGTAAAATACATCAATGAATGTATTTAAAAGTATTTATTTTCCCAAAAAATTTTTGGGACTTAGAAAATTTTTGTCAAAAAAAAAGATGATGGCGTAGTCCAGTAACAACGAAAAGCTCTTTACACCAGCTCGTGCGTAAATCGTTTTACGCCCTTGTAGTGAAAAGTACTATTTCTTGTAATTAATTTCATATGTCTGACACCTTTAAACATTGTATTGCTGAACACATGGATCGTAGATTCAATTAAATAAATCATATTAATCGGATAAAGGTACATTTAATGCGGAATGATCTCTCGCTCTAACATTTTTTTGTTCAATTATTTAATTGTTGAGAAAATTGCATACAAGTTGTACCTTAATTATATGCCACTAAATTGATGTGACCTACCTTGTAAAAAAAATAAACACCCCCTGCGCCTGCTAAAGTTCTTCAAAGTTTTAACTACGAACTAAAACACTTGTGGCTGTTAGTTACAAAGTTTGCTTTTATTAAATTTTATACAATTAATGATGAGAAAAATTCGCGCTTACACATCTCGGAAGTATCTGTGGTATTACAAATTTTCTTCAATAATGCAGGTAGGCGAAAATTGAAAACTTTAACCTAAAAATTCTTCACGTAATGATTTCGATTTTTTCCCGATTTAATTTCCAGATCATCGGGTTTGTTTTGAACCATTTTCTTATGAAAACTAACGAAATCGGATGAACGTAGAAATCTTCAATTTATAATTAAAGCAGTGCAATAACAAGGTTTTGGATTATTCAATTATCCAAGATTTATGAAGCTTACAATCTCGCACATTCTTTGTTCAAAGGTGTCATGTGCTTCCTAACAAGGAATAATTTAAATGATTTTAAATTTTTGTACTTCAATCGTAAGAATTATTTGTTCAATTCAATTCAAGTAGTATTATTTACATTTTTTTTTAGAAAATATAAAATTTATTATTTATTATCCTGTCCTTATTTCAAAATCTTCATAAGGCATTTTGGAATATGTCAATATTGCGATGTTAAGGTGTCTAACTCAAAAAATCCATACTTACATTGATTATTTCACTACTCATAAGCGAATTTAACTTATAAAATTTCTTTATCTCCTACCACAATCAAAAAGTATGACTCCCGTTCTGCAACGACCTCAAGAACAAACACCAAGATTGTGTCCTCCTGATCCAATGCAAACAAAATTTAAAAAAATGGTGGATAATAACGAAACGTGATTGAATAACAATTGTAAATTTTTTTTAACTGTATAATTTATTTTATAAATTTTTGTTTCTTGGAAATATGCTATTCGTTACAATGAAAGCATGTCCTCGATGACGAACCCTTTTGAAAAAGGACACCTCATCACATAAAAGTTTTACTTTTTCTATATTTATTTTGAACTATGCTAAATTACTTGCTTAATTATAAAGCCCTTATGTGATTGGCGCTTTGCAGCCTTACAGATGTGCGGGGGATTGACCTATCACTTAAACTATCTTTTTAGATATTACATCAAATATGCAGTATTATCAATTACTATTATCGATGTAAAAAATCTGATTCATGATCTGCATTGTATCGTTCCATTGTGTAAAATATGCGGTTCACAGTGGAACAACTGTAATGTTCTTTTCAAAAATACAGTTGTTTTGTTTGTAAACATTGTTTAATTGATCTACGTAGCTAATTTAATTTTTTTGTATGAAGTTGATGTTTTTTCAACATTACATTGTATACTATACAACTCTCCTTTTAGTCCAGTCCACGGATGTATAATAGGTTAGGTGACGTGACGGCTACCTACGGCATGGACCTTGAACGTCGCCGGCTGTGTTAGACAAGGATATCCGAGGATATTATGTTTGAACGTGTTTGAAGCATTGTGGTAGTAGGAACAATTTAATTACAAATATTAAAAAGTTAAGAAATTTACATACTTTCATGAAATTAAGACTATTTGAACTCTTATTACATTATTTTATTTGTTACCTATATAACTATATACTTTTTAATGAATTATTTCCCAATTTAGTCGTTTTACTGGTCCTTTAATAGACAAGATTAAATTATATCATCAAATTAATAATTATTTTATATGCATGGGAATTTATAATAATTATTAATTTAATGATATAATTTAATTTTGTCTATTTAAAGACGAGTAAAACGAATCAATAGTGAAAAAATTCACTAAAACGTACACAAATTTCGTACAAGAGAAAATTTAATTAATTATGACCGATCTAATTTTGATTTTTTCTTATCGACAGTTGACTGTTTTGTTAATTTCTCTTGTTTTTGTCTATGATATAAAAAATTAACACAGAACTAATTTGTATTCGACTTAAATCTGCAATAAAATGCAGTTATGCATTATGCATTATGTGTTTAATCACGCTGCCCGTGACGCGCCTCGTCTATTCTTTATGGGTAATCTCTCTCGCACACTGACTACAAAATTGTTTCAATATTTTTCCATCAAATCATAGCCCGTCACTTCACCTAATCTATTATACATCCATGGTCCAGTCAAAATAGACAAAAAAAAGTGCAAAGTTTGCAATAATTCGCATCCAGCTGAAAATTGGCATAGACCTTAAATGCACTATTATAAACAAAATATCAAAAGTCCCCACCGATCCCACATCTGCTAAAAAAGTTATTCAAGGTCAAAAGTCAACAATATCGATTTTTTGCATTTTGCTCGCAAATGATAAGTGTTATCGTAAAAATAGGTTAGACAAAAATTGTAGATCATGAAATTCTCTACAAAAATTATTCTTATACTTATTTTCGTACGAATCGCTATTCGTGATATATCGCGATTTCGATAATCATTTAATCATTACCAATATTACAATTTTTGCAATCAATAGGACACTGTCTAATAAAACTTCCCAACTGTTTGAATCGTGATATCTCAGGAATAACGATTCGTACGAAAAAAAGTATAAGAATAATTTTTGTAGGGAATTTCATGATCTATAATTTTTGTCTAACCTATTTTTACGATAACACTTATCATTTACGAGGTCTATACCAATTTTCAGCTGGATGCGAATTTTTTCAAAGTGAAATGTCTATTTTGACTGGACTATTTACACGAGTTTTACTTTGAAAAGCTTAAAAATACGTACGCGGAAATTAGGAAAATCCTTCAAAAGCTGTGCATTACTTGCATACTTAATTCATATGAACTTGTGTGTTTAAAATTGGTTCATATTCAACCATAAAATAATAAAGTTTGAGGAAAGTTCGCAAATCTGACCCGCCAGAACGTTCATTAATAATCGTGCTGATTAATTTTTATTACACATTAAATGGTGTCTGCTTCAAAACTTTGGAGTTCTAGTTTTTAGTTACGAGAGAAAGTAAACATTATGATCACAAAGTAAAATTTTCTAGAAAATTGCTACACTGCAACATAGTCACAAATATGTATATAAAAATCTATAAGAGCTTATTGAAAAATAAGTAAAAAGGGTTATCTAATTCATAAAGATTTTCATATAAAACTTTTTCAATACATTTTATTACCGACTGTGCTTTTTAGAGCACTTAAAATCAATCAAGTAAAATTAAAGTTACAGCTAAGGATCCTTCAAACTTTTCCTTATCTTCAAACTTGTCAAAATATTTATGTAATTAATATAAAGCACTTCAGCTCTAAAATTAAAATTTGTAAACCCCCTATATTTTTGAAAGAAAAATTGATTGCAACGGGACCACCTAAATTGAAATGATATTTTACGATATTTTCAAATTGAAATTTAATATTCATCGTACTTAGCACTTGATGTTATAATAGTATTATAATTTTCAGATATTATACCTCGCAATACGTAATTTTCTCGGTATTGTATCGATTACGAGACTTATCGTAAAAATGTAAATAACATAAAGTAAATAATAACAACATTATTATATTATAACTATTATTAGTATTGTAATTTTTTTATGATATGCATAGTACATGGTGTTGCCGTTAACAAAGGCACTTTCCCAATTATTTTTAAAACAATTTATTTGCTAGTATAAGAAATGGTTTAGCATTTTTTTTTCCAAAAAAAAAACAAACTGGATTTTAATCCTGTATTATCTAAAATGGTGAAGAATTCAAGTTAAATTAAGTTTTCCTTGCAGACCCTATATCTTTTAAATGAAACGTCTTACAAAATAATTGACGCCCCTTTTTGAATAGCAAATTTAATGGCTAAAATACATGAAAATCACTCCATTTCATAGGAAATACAGCGAATAGCCTATAATAGACTACAATACTTATTTGAAATATTAATTTTAAATAATTTCAAGAAATAAATAGATAAATTAATTAATTAATTACGTTTTTAGTGAATACTCATGTGCATGCGGATCACATAACAGGATCAGCAGTGTTAAAGGCTCATTCCGGATGCAAAAGTGTAATATCTCGAAAAAGTCGTGCTCGAGCTGATATTCGTGTTACTGAATATAATATAATGACATTTGGCCGTCACAAATTGAAAATTTTACCTACTCCTGGACACACCAACGGCTGTATTACATACTATTTACAAGAAAAAGTTAGTATTAATTGTGTGGTAGTTGATGAATTAATTAGTCTATGTATCCCTTTCATCCATTCTTTTGGTTTCCTCTTAATTGAAAAACCCCCAAAGTGATTCAGGGGAATAAATACAAAGTCAGAAAAACAAATGAATCAGCAAATTTAGTCGGAATTGAGCAAAAAGCATTGTGTTTCATTCAGTACCGTTGATACTAAGTATCAGAGTTAAAATAAAATATCTGTTTTTTAAATTATTTAATGTAATTCTATCAGTTTTAAATTATTTTCTTAAAAATTTTAGAGCCTTTATCGATTTAGCTGTCCTAACCGCTTTAACAACATCCTTCTTGTTTCTGTCGATTATTTCTTATTTTACTATTTAAATTGTAAACACTGTAATATTTTATGTTAAAGCCACATTACAATTTTTTACGGTTTGTTAAACATGGGTTTTCTGCAAAACGAGCAATGTGTTTTCTAAAGTTTATTTAAGCGGATTGGTCGGTTGAGTGTTGCAATTATTTATGAGGCCTGAAAATGAACAAACTGTAAGAGTTACGGGAAAATAAATTACCACAATTGTTTGATGCTATTTAGTAAAGTTTAAAATTATGTGGGATTGTTTTTACCTATAACAAAAAAGGAAATATTGAACCCGATTTGGAAATTTAACCAATAAAAGATGCTTAAAATAATTAATTCCAAAATCAAATATTATAAAGTCAAAATTTTCCTTTGTTATTACAGAAATTAATAGTTACTGCACAATAAAAATTAATTAAGTGTTGTTATTTCTACTAAAAAAGTCTGCTGCTTATTCACAAACACGTTATCCTCCTATCGGCTAATGGCTTTACACTTATCAAATTTATGCATCATATTTCTTTTACATCGAGCAATATTTACCAAACATATATTAACTACAGCATGAAACTGTGTGATAGTGTCAATATCCATTCTTAACCTAGTTTTTGTGGCAATGGCACATTTGAAGAAGGATTTGCTTCTAACGTATGCAGCTTACGAGAGAATGCTTTCATCAAGATTTTTCTAACCAAAAATGATGTGGTTTGTTTTTTAAAAAGATGAAAAGGTTGCTTACACTTTTTTAATAATTTTTTTCTCGAAAGATTTCCCGAGATTTGTAATTTATAGCATTATGTTGCTCTAAACTTTTTTAAAAATTCAACACGTACTTACTTCAAATTTTCCTTTATTTCATATTCACAACCCACTTGTTTAATAAAACTCGCAGTAAAGAATAAGAATTTACACGTGATTCTTTTTGTTCTACTTTTATTACATCTTTTTGAAGCTAAAGTATGCTTACTTGTATTTTAAAAATCGTATATTACCAAACCAATGATGCTAAAAGTAACCCTGCTCAGGTTGCCATTTAAAAAACTGTCAGTTGTACCATCCTGACTTTTGCCATTTTAGCATCTTTCTGATTACTTTCAAATATAACGTAATACTTGAATAAGGGGTGTGGAATAAAAATTGTATGAAGTGATTTAATTGCAATGAAGAGTTTTACGAAAAGATGAATTCCAAGATAGATTGCAAACTTTTAAGACATAAAATTTAAACTTTTTCAAATTAAATTTGTATTATTTTCAATTCTAATACTAATAAATTTTTCATCTAATTTTAGGGTTTAGCCTTCACCGGTGATACTCTTTTAATTCGAGGTTGTGGGAGAACAGATTTTCAGGGAGGTAGTTCGGTTAAGCTTTATAAAAGCGTACACGAAAAAATCTTTACATTACCACCTGCTACCAAATTATATCCTGCTCATGATTATAAAGGTATGACGGTCACAACCGTAGACGAAGAGAAAAGATTAAATCCACGTCTTACAAAAACTTTGGAAGAATTTGTTGAAATAATGGCTAACTTAAATTTGCCTTATCCTAAAATGATTGGTAAGTAATTAAAACTTTTCTGATTAAATAATAAAACTTTTCAGACAGATCTGTTAATTTTTCCTTTTTATGTCTCAAATAAATTATTAATTTAACAAATAAAACAAGTAAACTAATAAAATAGAGGATATCAAGAATAATGCTTAATATTGAGAAAATACAAAACTATAGTGGGTTATCGGCCCCTTAGTTATATAAGCGCATTATTGCTCTTATTTTTTAGAATAATGCCCATATTATAGATTATTCTGACCCAATCGATAAATAAATATTTTCTTGAAGTTATTTAATGGGGGAAAACTCGAAACAATTTGGAAAACTATTCCCCATTCTACATGAAATATAAGATCATGTATCAATAATATTCATATTATCCAGTTCGTTATTAGTTTGAAGTTGTTGCATCATCAACAACTCGTTCTAGTTCTGTACACTTTACAATGTTGGATATAATGGGCGGTGAAGCCTTCATAACCAGAAGTTCTAGAGCTGGAATTTCTTGAGCTTCTTCAATCGGGTGGTTGTCTGGTAACTACTGTAGAAATAAAATCCTGATGTTACTAAGCACCTGATAATTCAATAAAACAAAAGAAGGAATGAAGAAAACTGCATTACTAAACATCTTGCATCTAAATCTGTTTCTTAAACAGGAATTGTTATCAACAAAATAGCCTGTATCGACAGAAAAATTATTTTTTCTATTTTGCGTCTAAAATAAAGTCATTTCGATACGCAAATGGGTATCGAAATGGACTCTATTACGATACGCAAATTTTTGTTTTAAGAGGTTGGCAGCTTAAACGTCATTCAAAATAATTTTAATTATTGAAACGAATGTCATTTTAAATCACATTTAAAATCTCCAAATTTGTGTTAAACATTTTAATTAACTTTAAATTAAACATAATTATAATAATAAATAAGGAAAATTATTAACGGCAGGTATAATTTCGTTTATTTAAACTTTCGACAATTTGACACAAACTTGAAAAGTTTTTCAAATTTCAATTGTTTTTAAAAATGTCAAAATATTACCAACCAACATTAAATAAATCGAAATTTTTAAATTGACCATCATTTAATATTGACCTTTTTTTTTAATTTTAAAGCATAAAAAATGTAAAATAGAAAAAATTGTATAAAGTACTCGTTTTATAATTGTTTTTATCGCACTTATCTTTTAGAAAACTCCCCGCTACGCGGGTCGTTTTCTAAACAGATTTCGTGCGATAAAAACATCAATTATAAAACTCGTTCTTTAATATACTATTTCTGAATATATTTTTCATATTCTATAATTGATAACCAAAATTAAACTGGAAAACTTCAGCTCGAACACAGACCAAACAATGAAATTATTGATCTTGCTAAAATTATTATTTATTTTTCAATAAAATTGGGAGAGCGCCAAACAGATAATAATTAGCGTATGAATTTGTATTTTTCGTTTAAGATTTAAATAGTTCTTGATTGGAAAATCGACGTTTCAGGTCAAATAGCGGCGTTTTGTGATCACGAGAAGAGTTGAAAATCCGAATGTCTATTGGAAGAAAGTCACTGTAATGTGTTTTTGATATATATTTTTTTATATTATTATATAAAGTTGTAATAAAACCCATTTGGACCTACAGCATTCAATAAAATAATATTCAATAAAAAATCTTCCTCATCGCAATCGAGGTTTAGAAGGACTGTAAAAATAATCTATTGTACAGGTAGAAAAACTAAACAACAAAAACAAAAACTACCCCAGTGTAAACTGAAGAAAGTTTTACTATTTTCCTAATGTTGATTTAAATATTAGGAATAATTATTATTACATATTTAATTTGGAAAATATTCCCTAAGTCCACGTAACTCCCAAACTAGGATATTAAGTCCACGGAATTAGAAAACCATGATCTTTAAGTCCGCTTGTTTGGGAAGTATATCCCTGAAGCCCAATCAACTCAAAAACCGGGATATTTAAGCCTGATCCATTGAAAGAAACTTGCCCGAAGCCCACAAAACTTCAAACCAGGGATATCAACCCACGAGTATTTTTAAATTGTGTTATTATATTGCGCTCCAATATGTAAAAAGTCAGAAATTTTTATGTCCAATTAACGTGCGTTCAATTGTCAATCGTTCAAATATTTGCGAAGTTTTAATGGAATACCAGAAACGAGTACCTAATCCTTCTAAAATAAATACTAAATACAATTCGGCCTACCAAAAGCTTGTTCATGTACTGGAATTTATCATACTCCGAATGAAATGCTGCAAATATCATACAAGAGCAATTAATTCTTCTTTATAATTAAAATATGGCATACAGTAGGTGTAAATAAACAATTAAGGGTTACATTAAATTATTGTAATTTGTACAGTTTTCAATCGAAATTATTATTATTATTTATTATACTGGCAGTGTGGCATAATGGATACGCTACCGGTAGGCTAGGGATGGAAAGCACGGTTCAAATCCTGATTGCGCCTGATACGCTGCTGTTTAAAAAGTTCACCATCGATCTGTGGACTCTGGGGAAAGCAACGCGAAACCAGTTCATTAATTACATTTTCCTAATAGTAAATCACTTTGACTAGCCAACGTTGATAACCAACGTCTAATGAAGGTACGGTTCATTTACGTACTATCAGAAGAAAAATTTATATTATTATTATTAATTTATCCTGTGTGTTGTATTTATGCTTCTATTATAGAAATACAATTTCAAGAAAATTTAATAACTACGATGTTAAGGAATGAATACCTAAAAAGCAACTGTTATTAGTGAAATCAAATTAAATTAAAGTAATTAAACTCATAAATTTTATTTAAAATAATTGAATTATCCTAAAGTAATGCTGTTACTTCTTATTCCTTAATTGGTATAATAAGAATTTTGTGTAATACGTAAAGTACAAGGGGGAAGTTTATTAGCCTAACAACTTTATTTATATTAAAATTACTAAATTATTTTGTAATATCATTAGTTTCCCGTTTTCTTGTGATAAAAATTTGTAACTTTTCTTATTTCACGCTTGACCTAATAGACAACATCATGTGGAAATCTTAGCTACTTTCAATTCTTTCAACGGTATATCAGTAAAATCCATTGAAGCTCTTTTCTATATCAATTTTTTGCAGAATTGCTTAAATACAACGCATGATTTGAAATAAATTGAAGCAAATTAAGTGCTAGCTTCACTGCAATCGATCATCATTTATATGTACGTTGTTGGAATATTTTATCGAGTTTATGATCAACGGACATTTAAAACTAATGAGATTACCGAAAGATAATAAAGACGTTAATGAACTCGCAGAATAGAACACTTCGGCACTTTCTAATTTCAGCTCCTCGAACAAGAAACTTCTGTTCCTTCAAAGTTTATTTTAAATTTATTAGAAATATAAAAAAACTAATAAAATATAATTTCCTACTTAAAGATTTATTAAATTTTGTAAAATACGTTACGTTTAAAATATTGCGAATTTATCTGAAAATTTAAGTTTAAAGTTTTAAACATGAAAATGTACTTTTATTGAAGTACGCAATGTAAAAGTTTTGCAACAGTTGTTGAAAACTTGAAGCTTATTAAAACTGTAATATAAATAGAAATTAACAAGTCTGACGCTTAAAAATTCTGCCCGCAATTTTATTTTAATTGTTTCCTATATTCTTTATTTAAAAATGTTCTAAATATCTTCATTATTAAAGGTAATAGGGGTAAATTGGTATTAGTAAATTTTCTTAATTTTTGAGATTGAATAATCATAATTATAATAGGTTGTACAGCGTGATCCATCTATGTATAATGGATTTCAAGGGAGCAAAGGATTAGCTCATTATAACCGGAATTAATTTTATTTGATAATAAAACATAAGAAAATCAGGAATTAAATAATATGTTTAAATAACCAATTATTGAACTTTAGATAGAAATAGCAATTAAAATTATCAAGATATTGCTATGTCACTCGTTATAAATTACTTAGATGGATGCCGACATTCGCTGTGTTCTGCTCGTATGGTGTATTTGTTACTTTACCTTGCCCGGCCTCTTAGATACAAACTGTCAAAATAACAGTTCATTCGTTTGACACTTGACTTCAAATTATTTTTGTTTAATTATATTTGTAGTGACGTTAATGAATTTAAACACAGAGTGACGTTATAAAAAAATTTGTTTACTGACAGATAAATTTTAGAGAATACAAAAATGAAAATCAACTTATAAACTAGAAAAATATTTGGTAACACAGAAAATTTTTCTTTAAAAAATATAGTATAATTTAATATAATGTATTATAATTCTTATAAATAAATATAAATAGAAAATATTTCTGACATACAATATCAGTGGCGTAGGTAAATTATTTAAATTGTTTAGTTAATTATTTAGATCGATCTAATAAAATTTTGATACCTTAATTTCAGTGGATACTGGTGATGAAGCATAACACTCCGGATTAATTAATTTCGCACAAGAATTAAGTAAATAAAAATTATTTCAAAATAATTTTATTTCGACGAACAACTTTTTCTATCGTTTTGTCAAGTTTTAGTCAAACGCATGTGACCTTTCGGTTGCAGCTACTAGACAAGAATGACCAAATCTGCATTTTTCCACCGCCTTTTATAGTTTTTGGTCGAAAAGGTAGCTTGATTTTTGTGATTAACCAAAATTTATGCAGTTTGGATCACTTGATATTTTCGATTTCCAAAAATATTCACCAAACTTCTTGAAATTTTGGACACATGTAGGTACGCCCTATTTACACTCACTGAAGAAAGGAAATAATTCTAAGTACAATAGCAACAGCGCTAGAATTATTTCAAATTGGTAAATGTCAGAAAAAATATTATTTATATCAATTTAAATTTTAACATTAATTTTTAGATTTCATATCACAAACATCATCCTGAACACAGAATACAACAATATCAATATTAACATTTGGTCGAGAAATTGGAATAAACCCTCACCGTGCAATTCAAAATTTGACATATGAAAAGCTGATCTTCTCTCTGGTGAATTATATTTTGTTACCCACACTTGTATGTCGTCTCCAAGTGCCCTTTTACCTAATTACTAACAAACAATACTTAAAATTAACAAATTCTGTCTCAAATATCTAAAACATTGATATCGGAACACATCTTTCTATATTCGGTACTCCTTGATAGTCATAATGGACTCTTAATTACGTTAATGCAAATTAGTTTCAAGTATAATTAAACAAATATGATCTTTACTTCAACTTTATAATATTTATTTTTATGAAATGTAATATTTTTAACTTGATTAACTTTGAAATGCCACATCGGCGCACACCATCCAAACAAAACCAGCTCTGTAGCCTATTCCTGCGTCCTAAACATGACAATATTTTAATATGAACATATTAATTTATACAGCTTCATGTGTGAAGAAAATGTCAAAAGTAATATGAATCTTTTTCTTCCAAATACATTCCTTATTCTTCACTTAAGCACCATTACAATTTATAAATTGCCAATGTACGTGAATTGAGCTGTACATTGATAACATAGGAGATTAAGAATTTGTCTATTATAGGCGAGTTTCCCTTTTCATACGGGAGTTCATTATAGTTGGATTAAATTGCATTTGTATAATTTTGATATAAATTACGCTTCTTGGTGGAGTAATATGGACAAAAATGTGATAGGTTCGCTCATTATACATGGATGATATGGATATGAAAAATTTGACGTTTTTTCAACAATTAGGAAATGTAAATCTATAAAGCTCAGAAAGAACAAACTCAGTTTTATTTTACAACCAGATTTTTTTGAAGAATAAGAAGTGGTGATGGTATTCCGCACATGTGAAGAATACAATCCATTGTATTTACTATGACCTTTTTTTGAAAAACCCAAAGAACTTTTCCTTTTGATGTTGCTCAGAAGAAAACTTATTTTTTCTTCAAATTTTTTGAAAATTAGAACATTATTTTTATGACTATAACATTTACCATAAATTGTACAAGATTTTGTTACCACACAAAAATGATAGACAAGATTATACAGGTGTCATACAGCCTTGACGAGTTTTAAATTCGGTAAAATAAATGTTATGCCATTTAAAATTCGATAGCCGGAGGCTAAATCGGGTTGGTTTTTTCTTGTGATTTAAATTTTTTTTACAGGTTTTTATGTTTTGATATACAATTATCATGTTATATTATTACTTACAAATTGATTTTCCGTTACAATTTATTTTATTAAATTCTTATTTCCTGCAAAGGTTTTTTATTTCACATCAAAGCTAATAAAATACGTGAATTGGAACTAATCTCAGGATTAACATTACTCCTAACGTCATAAATAAATAATGGCATTGTATAGATTGATTTCTGTTTACTTTTATATTTATGAAGAATTTTTATGAATATAATATTTTTATGAAGAAAGCGTCTAAATTTTGAATTTCTAGAAATTCAAAAATTCTGAACGTTTTTAATTATAGAATGAGTCTATTCTATTAGAATTATATAATTGTTATTCCTCAACCATAAAAAATATGTTAAATAGTTTAAGTTTTATGAATAATATCAGTATTTTTTTTTTCAGATACAGCATTACCTGCGAACAAAATGTGTGGGGCTTATGAAGTACCAACTCGATAGATCGATATGTTATGACTATTACGACCTTTAGCACGTCTTGACAACGGAAATCCATCACAAATGCAATATTCCTGAGTTGACACTTGACAACAAAGACCAGATACTATAGTAAATTATATAAATGTCTTTTATTTTAAATAAAACTTTAATATAAAAATAATATATAATTGCTTATTAAAAATATGATATTTTTCCAATACAAGTCTGATTCTTTAAAAAGTGAATTTTTTAATTTGATTGTTATCCAAATCAAGTCTGAGTTTATTCAATTTAGTCAAGCGTTTATTTTACTTTTTCATTTTTAACAATAATTAAAGGACAAATATTAAGAAAATATAAAGGACGAACAAAAATCTCTTTCCATTGATACTAAAACATTATTTCTAATTAAGGTTCGTTCTATCATTCTTAGATAGAATTTTGATACAGGTATCTGTAACAAGTTCCAGTTAAATATCGTCGTATGACAAGAAAAACTCATTAAGTGCAGTTTTCGACAAAAACGAGATGTTTCACTAAGTGCGTTATTTTATGGTTATGCTTGCCTGAAAAAAAATTATGTCCAAAATTATAATATGAATGAGCATTTTAAATATCAAAACAATTGCTGTTAAATACGATTTATCAGCTATAAAAAATGTTTAAACTTCATTATCTCTGTTGTCTTGCAATGTACTTAATGAGTTTTTCTTGTCATACGACGATATGAGCAAATGTAAAGTACACTGATAAAAATGCATGTAATTTTACGTATTTACATATGAAAAACTTGATATTTTTTAATAGTTTTTTCCACAATCTATTAGGTACTTTTGAAATTTCTTATCATATTACTGAATATTCTGTTGTTTTGTAATTTCACAGTCGCTTTGTATAAAAAGTAAAGTAAATAAATAAGTAAAATTACTGGACTTTACGTTGGTTACCAAAATGCATAACATGTTATGTGAAAATTTCTTACAGTGTATGATGTGCTAGAGAAAATCAAGCACCATCACATATCTATCAAAATAGGTGAAAATTCTGTTACCGCATGTAAGTAATAATTCATTAAGTTTTGGAAACCAAGCAGATGCCATCATCAATAAAGCTATAAAAATTCTTGGGTTTGAATCTCATCATTGCAGAGATTTCTCGAATTTGATCAGAGTTCAAGTAATCACAAGTAATCTGAAAGTGAAAGGTAAGAAATTTTGTCCAAAATAACCTTTTAAGCACATTCGATTTTAAATCTCTAGTGAGCCGAAAATACATACGCCAGCATTTTGAAGGCTTACTGGTAAAAAGATTACTAAAGCTTCTTGATTTAAATGATTATACTGTTTGAACCATCAGCTTCATCAGTTTGTGTATTATTAATTCATATATCTGCGTCTTGCCTTGTTTTGCGATCTAAGACTCGAAATGGTCAGGTTTTCTTCATGAAATTGATAGCACTTATGGAATCCATACCCGTACGAAATACTTACCATTAACCATGGTTAAAAGAGATAAGTATCCTTTTCTGTCCCTATTTCAACTGGAACGTATGTGCTTTTCTTTATTATGTACTTTATGGTTACCGAAAATTTAAAAAGATGATATGCTCCCCAGGCCGATTGTTTCGGAGCTTAACGGATCCCTTCGCTCACTTGCGAAATATATTACTCCGTAGCGTAAAATTTGTCACAACAGCAATCAGTATGCTGTCGAAAATTATAGGGAAAAGTGTATATTGTCCAATTTTCTTCTAGTCGATGATGACATATTAATTTCGTCAGATGTTTCTTCTATATTTATGACTCTTTTCGAGTTTTTACGGAGCTGGTTTCTTAAATGAAACCAACTTAGTAACTCAGTAGTACTACGCTACAAGACGTTAGCACTTATTTGGGGTATATTTGTTAGTCGTAAATGAACAATAACTTAATACCCAACAATAATACATATAAATTAATTAGGGCAGAAAGGGAACATAACAGTATAATTAATAATTCAACATTTTAATACCCCTTGTTGGACACTGTAGTTGTTATTCGATGAATATTATTATTTCAATCCATGCTAGAATGACTGATGCTTTCAAAAAATCGTTCCGAAACAATTTTTTTTAAATTTTTCTTTAAAATTTTCTTTATGCGGTCCTCTATTTAATTTGTAAAAGAATTATATTATTATAAGTAAGTAAGATGTAATAGAAATTCAATATATTTTTGTAATAATAATTATTTATTTATAAATATGAAATTTAAAAATTTTAGAAATATAAAATAAGGACTTGGTACGACGCAATGGCCGCAGTAGTCGTCATATTAGTCAATCGATCGCGTCGCTTGGCAACGTTGTACTATCACGACTAAACCGAGCGTCGCGACGACCATGGCCTAACACGATAAT
Source organism: Rhagonycha lutea (assembly GCA_958510855.1). Classification (NCBI taxonomy): domain Eukaryota; kingdom Metazoa; phylum Arthropoda; class Insecta; order Coleoptera; family Cantharidae; genus Rhagonycha; species Rhagonycha lutea. Next base: position 9,375,067 of record OY294040.1, on the reverse strand, counting down.
ATAGAAAAGGTTTAGTGATAGTAATGACTATCGTTCTATTATTAAAAAAGTATTAACTGCTTTTGAATTCAATTGTTTCCATATTGTAGTTAATCCAATTTTATGAATCCCTAAATTTTTTGCAAATTAAAAAGCAAGAGAATTCAATAAAAATGCCCTTACATTTTTTTGTTATTAGAAACTACACATAATAAATTTGCGTGTGTAATATAAATTTTTCATTATACTTTTTATTTAGTGACATAACGTGATTATACTTTATATTCTAAACCTAAAAATAAAAAGCACACAAATTACAAGTTTTTTAATTTTTTTTTGTTATACATTTTAAAATAATCTATTAGGAAAATTGACACAGCTTTTTATTTTTGTTGAGATGAAAGCAACCACGATCACTGCCACGATCCATTCCTCGGGAATGAAAACACTTCGTTTCAAAGAAAATCGTGTATCCTACTTTTGCCTTCTTCTTTTCTTTTAAATTGAATTTCGTCAGTTGACTGTACATCTTTATCTTATTTGTTACAGAAAGTAAGTGTGTATTTATCAGTGAAATTATAACATCTAAACTTATGGGGGAAGGTGAGAATAGAGTTAAAGAAAAGAGTTGGACTAATGATGGCCCTATTGTGATAGTGTGACGGGATTGAACGTACATGCGCTATGCAATTGACGGTTGGTAGAATAATTCTGTTTCAAATAAACTTTTTACAATAATTGAAGATCTTAGCATCTAAATTTTCGAGTCCAAAATATGGTTATAATCTTTTCAAGTAGTTACAGATTATTTTATCTATAGAGATAAAATCTTGGTTAGAATCTCTATAGTCTATAATATAGAGAACAGGTAAATGGTATTATGGTATGCTATATCAACTGTAATACCATGCGATATACTATCATATTAATTCTACTCCACTGTCAATACACTATAGATATTATATGATACAATAGACTAAACATACCGTAAAAGTATCCGATATTTGATAAGGATTTTATTTAATTTTTTGCTCAATATCTAGTTGACCGTTAATAAGAGTAAATCGAGATAATGGTTTGATTCATTGTTATTATTAAATGGAGACTCCAAGTTGAGCTTATCGTTCTTTCAATTGGACTTAATATTAATCATAATAAGAACAGTTAGAAACGTAAACTGGTAGTAACTTTTTCAAGATTAGTGTTGAGATTAGCAGACTCCCAATTTAGTGAACTACTACCAGACACGCACTTTGCATCTGTCCGTCAATGCTTAAGATATGCCTTTACTGCCTTTACTATGTCATAATGATCTGTCTTTTACTTTCAAACGGGATTCCGTGAGACAGAAAAGAGTAGTTGATGACTAATCTGGCGTTTGCGCGCATACTTCCTTGTAGGTGGAGCTGGGTTCAGTTTCGTTTACACCCAAGTGGAATAAAGTCGTGTGAAGTGTAGTGCGTTTCGGTGAATTAATCACCCAAAATGCTGCGTTTACCGACATTTATTCTTGTAGTTTGTCTATTCAATGGAATTTTAAGCACTGCTATGGTAAGTATCTGAAAAAAGGTTTTAATATTATTACAGCGTCGGTTTAAATATTAATTTAACATGCCATGCGGATGCCTCATTGATTTTTAAGATTTGATTCAATTTTTTGTAGGTGTAATGTGCTTGTAAAGATTCTTTTATGGCTGAGTATTAACTCCATAATATTATAATTATTTGTAAAAGACAGGAAAGGCAAGTTGCAGAAGAAAGGATACTTTGAGTTATTTTTTGAACAAATTAAAACCATATTATTATTATAATCCATGGCATAAAAGCATCATACATGACATAACTTGTTTTAAAATATTTGTATACAAAAGTGAAGGGCACACCTGTTTAGGAATTATAAAAGTCATAATTATTTATATTTTACCCACAAAAAGAGTTAATGAGTGATACACTCCGCTCTTGTTTTTACATATTTAGGGATACCGGAATAAGTTAAAATTTAACAAAAAAACTTACCTTTATTTATGTTAATAATACCCATACATTTGACATTTTCTATTTCAAAATAAGTTTTTTGCCCTCGATTAATATCGGTAATCGGATCAGGTAGTTTTTATTTTATAAATAGGTATCATTAGTCAAGATAAAGTTGAGGAAATAAACGATTTGAAATAAGATGGCTTCCTTTTTTGATGTATGGAATAAGGGATTTTTTACGCACCTAGATACTTATGGTTTATTATATTATCATGTGAGAGATATAAGCTCTTCTTGATGGAAGAAATCATACCTTCAATATGTAGCCTGTCGATGCTCACATTTGGTAGCATCGGGATGTAGTATATTATGTTATTCCTAAATAAATATAATGTATATAGTTCGACCTGGAATGAAAAGTTTAGCAAATAAGGAAGAAAAATAGAGTTCGTAATATAATGGCTATAAACAACTAAACAGTGGCTATTTAAATGAGCGTAACGTATTGTTGCGCAAACCTTTTAGGGTCTACCGAACCAAAGGATATTTTTTAAAATAAAACTCAACCAGGAGTGTTTTTTAAATATATGTATTTTGTTTGTTCATCATACAATTCTTTAGCAGAATAACAATTTAAAATTTTTAAAATATTATTAAAAAATGAAAGAACCGTATAATAAAAATTATTGAACAAAATATAATATAATATAGTATATAAATCTCAAGATACTATGCATATTAAATTATCTGATACATATTTCGTTCATGAAATCTTTCATGGAGATATCTGTGTCAGCAAAAATACGAGAAATTGGTTGCTTTTTTAGCTAAACCGTTTTGTTTTTATACGACATATTATTATACATTTCCCAAAAATAAGGAATAGTTATGAGTTTTTTGATTAAATGAGATGAGTTTTATTGATTCAAACTAATCGATGTTCGATACTACGCAGATAACTGGTTTATTAATGTATTTTTAACGAGTTATTGTAACATAATTTTGAATTCTTAATTTGCGATAAGAATTTTTTAGTTCATTTTCAATTTTCATCACACATTTTCACTCGTAATGCTTGCGGTCTTGATGATAATAGGTACCTACATAATATTCTATGTGCAATTTTGTAGACATTTAAAAAATTTTGATATTCCAATTTACATAAACTTTGAACTAGTTACATATTACATAATTTTATATTCTGAGAGTAATTGCTTTTCTTAAGACTTAATTTGGCATGGAGCCGAAAATCAATAAAAAGTTTCCAAGGGATAACATGTTCATAGTTTAGGGTATCTCGAAACTATTTGAAGTGGTTCAATTTACATATTAATCGTTATTAACAAAGTTATCGAATTTCTAGACTAGCTATAGTAACAGTAGTTAAAAGTTTTGCAAAATGGCTTATTATATAAATAAAATAAGAACACATAGTACGTAAGTTATCGAATTACCTTCGATAAGGTAATAAATAATAGGAATTGACATACAATAACGGCCATAAGTATTATATTTTGAAAAATACTGATTGTCAGAAAAATGACAATCTAGTTGAAATATTGCATTTACTTCTATAATAGTCGTTTGAAATAACATATGATATTCCACAGCGCTTCCAAGATGTTAAAAAATAGTTTTTCGTAAATATTTCTTTATGAAAGGTTTTCGTAAACCCGGACGATTTCCGGCCAGTCAGGCATATCAAAAATTCCCCATTTAGAAAATATAGGAAATGTTATAAAATTCCTATTGAAAATATAATATATAATGGAAAATGTAATAACGCCAGCATGCAACAAAAATCCATTAACTGTGTGAACTGCTTTTTCGGTTGCTTATAATTTACAGTTTAAAACAGTTTATTTTGAGAAGTCTTATCCGAAGTATTATGGAAAATTAAGAGAGGTCGGAATAATTATTCGTTAAACCAAGATTCAAAATTTACCATACATCTAAACAGAAAAAACGAACCCACACTGGAAAAGGATGTAATTCCGTTTGGTTTAGAAAAATATTATTGAAAGAATGACATGAAACGCACAGTGGTATTGTGAAAATGAAAATCAAAGCAAGATCTTACTTTTGGTGACACAAAGAAATTGAATACACAGCAGAATTATGTGAAAAATGCAATATGAATAGACATTGTTCTCCACAGTCTTAGGGGTTACAGTTTAACGAAGCCATTGAGGTTTTTGAGAAAGTGCATATAGATTATTTTGGACCATATCAAAATAAAATGTATTTAATTAGATGCATATAGTAAATAGCCAGAAGTAATGAAAAGCAATCAAACATCTGCAACTAATATTTGCAAGCTTTTGCACGATTTGGAATACCTAAGCAAATTGTTCCCAATAATAGGCCACAGCTTATAGATTAAATAATTTTTATTAATTTTAATTAAATAATTTTAAATAATTTTGCAAATCAAATGACATTAAACATAGATTGAACCTTCCTTACCACCCTGCTTCAAACGGTGCTGCGGAAACGCTATCAAATCAGCTAAATTGGCATTACAAAAAGCTCTAGCAGATAAAAATAATGCGAGAGTTCTGATAAATTTTATTTTGGCTAGGCACTAGGCACCTTTTAAAATATTGGACAATTGAACATCACACCAACAAAGCAAGTCCAGCATATCGAATGTTCAATAGGAAACTTCGACCAAGATTTGCAGGTTGAGACCAATCTGGGTTAGAAGTAACCAAGAGAACAGGTCTTTGTTAAAGACGTAACTTTCATCATTTGGGATTTAGTATGTGTATGAGATTTCAAGGACACTATAAGGAAAAGTTGGACTAAGGCGATAATTGGAAAAGTTATAGTTGGAAGAAACAATCTGTATCGAGTTCCAGGATATCGGGTGATGTGGAAGAGACAACTGGAGACAATTTTTAAAGCAGCGTCACATGAAGCTGAAGGTGAGAATAGACGGGAGTAATCAAACTTTTGATTATTTATTTATAATTTATTAACATTATTTTTGTTTTCAAAATTTGAAAATAAATAATTCAGATTTGGCCGTTAAAGCTGTCTTCCACTACAGTTGGTTATTGTGTCGCCGAGATTCAAGCCTTCTAACTGCAAATGCGCATTGCTCAATTTTTGATAAAACGTTTGATAAAGAAACATTTCTTTTGGAACTGATACCAGATGTATGGTATAAAGAACTCTTTTCTGTATCGACATAATCCTTAAAAAGCAACAGCAGCACTCACGTAAAATTAAATATCACCTAGCCAAGACCTCTATTTTAAAAATAATTGTGGTACGTATTACTTCAAAGACTCTCCATATAAACCGAATAGTAACAATGATCTCGAGATAGCTCTCTAACTGATTTCTATCGAGGTATCATATAAATTATAGAAGATCAACGTGAAGGTAACTAGGAATAACTTCTCTGAAAAAGAAATGGAGCTGGCTATTATTAAAAATATTATAACTCATATTTTAGAAGATAATAAAAAAATATGCAGAGCAGCTAGTAAGTTTCAATTGGAATTATTAATGATAATATGTGCTGGTTAAATGGATAAAGTAGTAGATAATATAAAATCCATTTTTAAAGTTCATGTGATTTCATAATGAAATGGAACCGTCTACAAAATTAACCGCAGGTTCCGAGCTACTTTGTAGAAGGACCTAAATAAGTAAAAATAACATTAAATTTCAAAATTAAATTGATTTTTAATATCTAAACATGTAAATTTTAAAGTCATCGCTTACTCATCATGCAAACTACTTAGCGTGAAACTTGATTTTTCAAAGGGCAATATTATACAAAATTTTCCACTTTATAATAATCCAATAAACCAATAATCGCGAGTATGGGGTTTATAGATATGCCAAAATTTTAGGGAAACTTGACCATACGGTGTCTGGAGGTCTAAAATAGTGTCAAGGGTTATTCGGGAGAATGTTGATGCGAAAAGAATTAAAAATGTTACACAACAAAACTTTTATCATACATATGAGACCGAAAACGTGACTAGAAATAACTATCTTAATTGGAAGTTTCCACAAAAATATATCGACTCCTTTAAATCTATAATTATAAGACTGGGGTTACTTAAAAAATATCAAATGCTTGTATTTTTTTACTCAATATTATAGTAAAGAAAAAATTTTTAAATTTTTTTTTAACATTTTGCTGGTTAAAAGGGTCGATCACGTATCCAATATTTAGGAGACCAATGTGTGCTCAATACTTATAAAATAATCCTGCATAGTCCGGCAATAATTGCAAATGTGGGACGTCAAAATTCCAAGTGATTATCCTCTTGGGGAAAAAGCATTATTAAAAATCAAGCCAAATAAATAAAACTTTTTTTTCATGTAATAAAATTATTCGAATAATTTTTGAAACGAGCTACCTCAGATAAAATCGATAATGCACTGTACGTACATTGAAAAAGGAAACACCATTTTCACGGGGAGAAAAAAAGGTTTGGTCTTGTTTAAACTTGTTAAATAATAAAAATTATAATGTGGCTTCAAATGGCAGATTACTTCAGAAGTAGTAAAATAGTCTGGTACTTTTATTTGTAGTTGATAGACAAGTAATGGAAACTTAATTTAAGAAAGCTTTTATAATGCCTTTTTTAATCACCCAATTTCGAGTTATAGCAGAACTATATAAAAAGCTCTCCATAAATTTTACAAAGACGATATTAAAATTCTCTAAGTTTCTAGTATTCTCCAAGCTTTTCGCTTGAATCCTCTCTTCTTAAATAGTGTTTAAAAAGTTTCTTTCAAATAGTGTTTTAAAACTCATCATCGAGTACTCCCAACAGAAATTTCCTTGCCACACTTTATTGCGAATTCTTTTCTTCAATTTTTTATTTCACGCTGTTTTGCCAACGAGTAAGGTAAAAGAGTTATCACGATGTTTTCTTCTCTGGCTAAGATGATACTTTTACAGTTACTCACATTTGGCATTTCAAAGTTTTTCTTTTTAAATAAACTTTACGTAATTCACACGCAATATAATCACCATACTTTTTTGTTTACCTAGGTGTAGGATGCATGCTGTTTACCTTGATGTACCTATTTGTAGAAAGCTGCCAAACCAATTGTTTTCTTGAATAAATATCTTGTAACTACTAGAGAACAAGGTTTGTCAAAACCAAATTAAACTCAATATGGACACTGTAAATTTGGAACGGAGTCATTGTCCATAAGAGAGAACAAAATTGATTAAACTGAATCTACAAAAATTATCTTTTAGATAGAGAGTTTCGATAAAACATATGAGGGAAATGGATAATTATCATTTTTAATCTTTAATCCCAATCAGGACGTTAGTATTTGATAAATTACGGCGGCACTTATCTTCCTATTCAGAAGCTGCATACTACAATATTTATTAATATAATGCAGTGAAACATTGAACAGACTAAATTTGCAATTACTTTAGTGCATTATACCGACATATGTACGCCATGCAAATCTAACTGACAATAACAGACTAATTTATGTTTTGTACGGCTTCTCTCGGGTTTGGATCTAAATTTGTTAGTTTAGGGCTGGGACCCTTTCCGTTTAGTATATTTAAAAAATGTCGCGAAAATAATTATTTTCCCTATAATGGGAATTATTCTAAATAATAATGATAACCAGGGCGTTATTGGACTGTTATGATGAAGGAACTTAATTCTGAGTTAAAAATTGTAACTTTCGAGCAACATTTAAAATAAAATACTTTTCACCCTTCTACAGTTTTAAAATGTTTGACATTCACCTTATCGACTGCGTTTCATCTCAAGAAAAACGTTGCTGAGGTTATCAAAAATATTTGTACTGTATATGGTGAGAATGTACAATCCTGTTTCACAACCTGAAGTACAAGAAATAAAGGGACACTGTGGTCAACCTTCAACATCAACTCCAAAACCCAATATCTACACCAAAAAGGTTTTGCCCTACATCTGGGCTAAAGAGGTGCGCTTTTGAGGTATGCATTGAAGAAAAGGACAACTACTAGAGAAATCGTAAGCAACCCGATAGAAGGTGGAAGGTCAGAAGGCAGAAATATGTCGATGTCTATTCTCGTTTTGTTAAAGGTTCTAAGCGGTAAAAATCTGAAGTTATTATTAAGTAGTACAGCAAATAATTCAAAAATTATACAAATTTAATTGTAGGCTGATTTTTCCTTATTAATATTATGAAATATGAACGTACAAAACAAAATGTTCTGTTATGATATGATTATAAAGAACAAGAAGCGTATATAAAATTTTCAAATTTGATTAAAATTTAGACATTTTAGCACGTGCTTGGCAGAAAGTTGTCAAAGATCGAAAAATATTGGATATACCATCTGAGTATAACTCGAATATAAAAATGTTCGATAAAATATAACAAATGAGAGTAGAATTATCTGAAAGAATGGGTCTAGTCGAGTGGAATTACCAAAAGCTGGTTTTTGATTATCTATATAATTTAGTTTACTTGATTGTTCGATAAACTTTATGATTTATTTAAAATTTAATTAATAAAATAAATTACTTTTCAAAAGAAATTTCGTTTATATCATACTTTTTTTACAACTTCAATATTTTTTAAGATAATTCCTTCACGATAATACTGAAATTTATTGAATATAAAGTGATTAGCTAACAAGGGGACCTTGTCGACGACTTTTCCACGATTTGCACAATTTTTAACATACCTTTTAGGCAATAATCTGTTATACTTCAGGTTAAAATTGCAGGACCCGGATTTGAATAAATTTTGATTAAATCGATTTTAAAAATCGAATAAATTGGTATTATAAATTAGGTCTAATGAGAAGTAAAATACGAAGGCCTCCGATTCATTTGACACTTTGACATAACCTCGCATTTCATAACAACGACATATTAAAAATTAATTAATTTAAAGAAATTTTAACCAGATACAAACAATCAATTAAACTACGATGAGCAAAAAAACCAAATTGCATAAATATCAGGTTAGTCTTGACTTGAAAAGACGAATTTTGTAACAACCCACAAAAAATACGTTCATGTACATGGTTGAAATTTTCTGTAATTACAAGGTAAGATAATAATTAATATAGTTAATTTAAAACAGTAAAAACATTTTAATACACAGGGAATCTTGAAAGAAGTTCAGAATGTTAACGCTCAGCTATTTGCTTCTCTTCGTTAGAAACGATTTACAATGTTACATTAGTAGAGCATTAGAAATCGGTGTGGTTTACATCAACGACCTCCCAGCAAATAGGAAAGGCCCAACAGTATGTGCAGATGACAATGCTCTCATTGAACAGGACATGGCAATAAATACTTCAGTACAATTGTCATTCATGTGCAGGACGTGGCATGCAATGTGTTAAACGACACACTTAAATTGTATCTTCATAATGCTAACTACCAGCAGTCTGGCGTAAATCAAACACGAATAGACTACAGAGCGAGAAGCCGCGGTTCTAATCCTGATTGCGTCGGATATGTGCTGTGATCTATGGACTATGAGGAAGGCAACGGGAAACCACCCCATTAACATTTCCCTAATAAAGTCTTCTTGGCTTAGCCAGGAGGATCGCTAACATCCGAAATCGGATAGGCACTTGAAGAAGAATGCAAACTAAAGTCTACGTGCAACTACGTACAACTAGGGCTACCTAGTACTTACTGTTCGTTGGTGTCGACAAAGGAATTATTATAATAATTTTTTTTTTAATATGTATTTATGATGTACAACTAGAACAGAGAATTGTAATAAATTACTATATCTACTATTAATTATTTATTAAATTATATTATAATCAATTACTATAAAAATATTGTTGAGAATTCGATAATTATTGATGTTCGGAAACAAGTGCAATGGACAGTTGTTAACACGTCAATGCAACCTATATAAAAATTATCTAAATGAATCTACGTATATTATAATATTAATTATTAACTTACCGTGTAATTACAGAAAATTTCAACCATGTACATGAACGTATTTTTTGTGGGTTGTTGTTACAAAATTCGTCTTTTCAAGTCAAGACTAACCTGATATTTATGCAATTTGGTTTTTTTGCTCATCGTAGTTTAATTGATTGTTTGTATCTGGTTAAAATTTCTTTAAATTAATTAATTTTTAATATGTCGTTGTTACGAAATGCGAGGTTATGTCAAAGTGTCAAATGAATCGGAGGCCTTCGTATTTTACTTCTCATTAGACCTAATTTATAATACCAATTTATTCGATTTTTAAAATCGATTTAATCAAAATTTATTCAAATCCGGGTCCTGCAATTTTAACCTGAAGTATAACAGATTATTGCCTAAAAGGTATGTTCAAAATTGTGCAAATCGTGGAAAAGTCGTCGACAAGGTCCCCTTGTAAGTCACCGTTAATCACTGTCTAAGAATATTAAAAGCGAAACATTGTAAAATGATTTATTAATGTTGGAGACGATTATGCCATCTTTTTTACGTATGTGCGGGGTTGGTTAAATTCATAAAAAATCGATAATGGTTCCACTATAAATATAAGTTGCCCATCCATAAATGTTATAGCTTCTGAATTAAAAAACTTGTTATAAGTGTTTAAATATTTAAATTTCTTCCATCATCAGTTTACGTTTGGTAAATTATTTCTTCACATGGATTAATTATTATTAACTCGCTTCTGAAGAAGTAGCTATAAAAGTGAATGAGGTCGCTGTGAACAATGTTATAGTTATGCAGATGATATCGTTTTAAATGCAGATTTTGTAGAGAACCTCCGACTACTTCCAAATATAACTGTAAATATTTACGCAGACTATGGGTTAAAAATGAAAAAACTGAAAATATGGTGGTCAGTAAAACATAATTAAATAACATGGTCCCTTTGAGTGAATATTGGGCACTTGGCGTGAGTGGAAAGCATCGTGTGTTTTGGTGGTACCATCAACGAGGAATGGAACCACTCGATACAAGTTAAGCGTCGTACAAGAACAATTCGGGCACGAACTTGATGTGCATTTGCAAATCCACCTTTCGGATGTTCCATGTTTTGTACGACTATAATATTGGACTTTTGCCTATTGCAAATTGAAGAAACGAAGCTTTCACAATGTGGACATTGGATGGAAGGAGTACGAATTGAAGGGATTATTAAAAAAATCATGATATCCTGAGAAGTATGTAGTATAATGCGTTGCATTCATTCTGCAAGAGAAGATCAATGGAGCACGTGACCCGGGAACACCAACATCCTGGTTCAAAAGCCTGGAGCTGAATAGAATAGCTGTTTGTAATGTAATTATAGCCAACATAATGGATAACATTAGCTTTATACTCAATTTTGAATAATTGATTCATGATTGAGAAGCGCTGGATTCGGGCAGGTTCCACCTAGCTACTCGATACAGCAACTAATGCATTCAATTGTTCAATAGTAATGTTCAGCAGAAAAATATATAACCAACTAATTTTTTATCATTTTTAATAAGATTAAATACTTGAGCGGTTAACTAACATTCCAGAATTTTAATTACGTTTTTAAAAGCACGTAAAATTTTGAAATAAATACAATTTTCCCTACAATTGTAATTTAATTAAGAGTAACGTTTACTGCTATACTTGTTATCGTATTATGTATTTCATTTACTTCCAGAATTGTACAAAAATTAAAGATATTGTTAGGTTCTTGCAATTACGAAAATAAAATTTGAGGTTTTTATTAGAAATGAGGATGCGGGGATTTCCAAACTCTAATTTTTATTTTACGCGATGTTTCAATCTACAAAATTGTTTAGAAATGAGTGATTAATTTAAGAGCAATATCCACTGCTTACTGAATAATTTGTGTTATGTCATTTATTTCCAGGACGTTACAAAAATTTAAATAATTGCTAGCATTACACAATCTTTCAATACTTTTTTATTTAAACACGCTACAGGAAATTGTTTTATTTATTGGAATACCACGTTATTCGAAATTTAGAATATGGGATTCCCCCCCCCAAGAATCTCAGTCTTCAAATTATGCGATAAATAAATCAATTTCTCTTAGCATGCTTTCATAAAAAAGTGTTGAAAGATTGTGTAATGCTAGCAATTACTTATTTAATTTTTTGTAACGTCCTGGAAATAAATGACAGAAAACACAAATTATTCAATGTAGCACTGGATATTGCTCTTAAAGAAAATGAGAAAAACTACTGTCAATATAACAGTAGACATTGCTCTTGAAATGTTGATTAGGCAATCACTAATATTTATTCTTAATATCACCTTTCTACATTGTATTAATGCAAAATACATGATATTAATGATTCTGGAGTCAATCATCAGTGGACATTAATATTATGTCAATTATTTCTTTCTGTGTGTAATTTTTAATGGCAGTACCATGTTAATAATAATTTATGTTATTCTGACTAGTTTTTATTAACCATTTTTCACCGTGTTCTTATTTAATGTGTATGTAGCATCCTTTTTTAACGTTGACCACCCAATTTGACTACCAAATTAATGTGGGTTTGAGTGGTTAAATATTTTATAACAAAAGTTTTTATTTGGAATGGAATAAGTAAAAAAAAAGGTCAGAAGTTATATAAAACGATATTACATATATGTGAAAAGTATTTTCAACTTATTGTTATTTATTTTTAACTTATTTGTTTTATTGCTTATGCGGGAATAGCAATAAATGTGCAACATAATTGCTCTAACTTTTGGTGCAATGAAATTAGAAGCAAATATATTTATTTGCAAGAGGAACTCATTTATCGTGTATCACTTTTGTGCGATACATGGTATGAATAAGCAGCCTTTTTATTAAGAGTATTTAGGAAACGTGGCCATATAAGTTTTATATTATTTTTTGCGTTTAGAATACTAAACTATACAGATAAAATACGAATAGTGTTTAATATTATTTATATATTTGTTTAAAATTAATATTAAACCGATAAAACCACATATAGGGGTTAAAATTCGAATAGGCTTGTTTTATTGGACGAATATTCTGAAATAATTAATTAGAATTAAAATGGATCCCGGCTATCCTATGCATTAGCTTTTACTCGTTAATGCAATATTAAATTCTCAGTTTATCATTTTACACTTTATTTTTTTATAATAAATTTGCTATTTCAAGAATAACTAATGAGCGTTATATTTTGCGTTTATAGCTTTTTGCTTTTATTTTGAATTAGCAAAATTTTGAATAAATGATATAGCAATTTGTTCTTTGTTGAAGTTCATTACTTTCTGTAATGAAACATAACTATTTAAATATTCAGTATAGTAATTATTAGCAGGAGACCTATTACGCATAAAATGTTTAGCTGTGCGTTTTCAGTTTAAATTTTGATTTATAAACAGTTTCGTACTGCAAATTTTCCATAGCAATTACATTGAAAATAAATTAAAATCGTAAATTATACCTGAATTCATGACAAATGGGCAGACTCTTTCACAAAAAAGACTTCAGCTCGTTGCATCATCGCTATTATTATGATGAATAATTTATATTATTAATTTATATTCCAAACAAATATTTTTAAAATTTTATATTTGAGTGATGACAGTAAAGAAATTTGATAAACGACATTTTTTTAAGTGGTATGCTGTAGTTTTTCCGCTTAATAGAGAATTTCATTTTCATTCAATTTTTATAAAGGAATAAAATAGAGTTGATTTTAAAATATTTCTGAAAAGGTAGAATAGATTTGTTTATCAATCTTATTACTTTACAAATAAGGTTCTGTTTTGTTATTCGGAAAATCTTTTTTTAAGAGCAGTTTCCGAACTTAAAAAATTTGAAACAAGCATTCATAATTTAAAAGCGGAAAAATACCCAGAGTGGAACAAAGTCAATTTTTGTTAAAAAGAAATTGAACTTTTTTATATAATGACAATAACATTTAAATAAAGTTTACAATAAAAGCAAACAATATCGAATGATACTCTAAAGATTGATTTGGAGCTGGTAATTGAAATGATAGCACAAGCTGGAGCTTAATTTTCTAGAACCTCACCAACCAGGGTGTGGCGTTCCGGTTTGCTTCAATCCATTCCTATGCCAAAAGGAACTGGATGTAACTTCAAATATTATTTGAAGTTGTCGCTTTTACCGTGCTTTTCGAGTTCGTCGTTGGAATGGTTTGAAGAGTGATAGAGCTGGGGTCGCTGAAATGGAAGTTGGTGTTTTCTTTTTTTTCCTTCACTTCAAATTTAGAAGTACAGATATAACATTCAAGGAGTCTACCGGCAGAACCAAAAGTCCTGAACAAAACTGAACACATTTTTAAAGTGAAGTTTATTATATAATCAAGGGACATAAGTCAAAAATGATAATTTTACAAGAGCGTCGGAAAACTGTTTTGATAGAGATGAGAATAATATAGCACGTTCTTCCATTGTAATTTTTTACCTCTTTAAATATAGAAAATTATTATACTAAAGTTTTGCTAAAAGAAACAAACTTGAAAGTTAGTAAATGAAATAATTATTTTATTGCAAATAAAGCTTTATTAAAGGGCTATGGCTTTGTTATAAGAAACTGAATAAATAATCCTGTTTTAACAAACGTTAATAAGTTTTACAATTTTGTACACGTCTATGAGATCATTATTTTAGGTTTAATATCAAAAATTTACAAAACAATATCTTATTTTTTTATGAAGGAAATCCTGAACAAATAATTATCGAAATTATGGAGGATCGGTAATATGATCAATTATTGTACCTTCTAAAAAAATAATAATTTTCTTTATTAGGGAATCAGCTGACTTTCTTGGCCACTTGACCTAGCGTATAATAGAAAAGTTTAAAAAACATTTATATCAGATTACAACAAAATTCAGTTTCCGCTTTGTGAGTTGAATTCATATTTTAATCCAACTTGTCTGATTTAAGCTTCCAATGGAAGACATAAATATTACTCACGTGTGAGACATCGCCATTGTCTTTATGTTAAATGCGAATGACTGTCATTTCACTTTTTTCAAATAATGCCAGGAAGAAATGAAAACGAAAATCTTGGGTAAGCTGTAACTCTTACCCGTCAAGAATACTACTAAAAATATTACGCAATTTGAATATACTTATTTGTACTTTACGGTATTATTCAACTAATAACACCACATAATTTATTTATCACCGTTTCATTTGTTTACATTCTCTAATGAAACACAACTCGAAATATTTTCGAAAGGGAAATGAAGTTGCTTGTTCAAATTTCATTTTAAAATTCAGAACTTTATTAATGCATCTCTGATAATACACTTTTCATTATTTTGCTTTATCAAAACTAAATAAATATTTGGATAATTTGAAATATGGTTAAAAACTAAAAAGATTTACCACTTAAACAAATTTGACAAACAAAGACACAGTTCATGAAATGGATAGTCCTCATGTACTTTATGTTGTAATTTTACAGAATTTCATAAATTGGAAATAATTGTCCAAATTAATGCGACAGAGCTATTTCAACTAGTTATTTTTTTAAGCACTAATTTATGAAAAATTGAGTAAATTGATATCGCTAAAATATGCGTAAGGTTCAAGTAAAATAATAACCTCCAGAGCAAGAAATAGTACCTATGTATTTTATAGCTTTTTGAGAGATTACTAACATTTAATAACAAAAAATTAAAAAAATCTTCTCACGTATTTCCAAATCTTAATTTTTGTTTTACAAAAATAACCTATTTTAAAATTAAAATGAAATAATTTTTACTGTTTTTGAAGCTTTTAGTAAATGGTCAGATCCGTATCCAGAATTAGTACAAATTCAAAAATTAGTAAGATAATAGAAAACAACGTTGCTTTAACCATATTCACGATTTAACTCGAAAAGTTGGTATCGCTAAATTATGCTGGGAAATTAAAAAAAAAATAAGGACTAACCAATTTTCATGAGTTCCTAATAAAGCTTTTCATGAAAGCGATTTCAAACCTTCTATTGATGTCATTATTTAATACAACCATTAAATATTGTTAATTGTATTTTGTTTAGATTGAATGTGAAGTCCGTAGCCATTGAATTAGAAATTTTGTGTAAATTTACATAACTTTACATAACGCTTTTGTTTTCAAGTAGTTATTATGTGTAACACTAAAATTACTACATTTCTTCAATATTTAGTTATCCCCATCGGCTATCCCTTCCTTCATTTTGATAACTTTAACCCTTTTAAATAATTCAGACTAAAATACTCGGTCATTTCCAGATCAATGCTATACCTAGTGAAGCATTTAGGTATTCATTTTTCTATACCTTTTTTAGAAGGGTTGAAGGCTCAATTTTTAATGGAAAAATATTTCATAAAGTTCACAGAGATTTTCAAAAATTTAAATAAACTGAAATATTTGAAGAGATTCTACCGATTTCTATCAATTTCCCATATTAATTTCCTATGTTCACATCGGCGACCGGTCACTCTGTATAATTAAACAAGTTTTTTTTTAAATTATTTATAACAAAAACTATTAGTACTACTCCTACACAATTCTAAATTAAAACCACATACAATTTAAATTTGTTCATGAATCTAAATCAGTGCACTTTTGAGAATATTTTAGGGTTTTATTTCGAATTAGGAAATATACAAATCATACAATAGGGGAAAGTGGGCAACAGTGAGACGCGGATAACTGTAAGGATATTTGAAGTAGTTTCTATTATAATCCGCTTAATATTAATAAAATCTTTGAATATGTCGTTCTATCTAATCTTATTGCATCTTTGCTGGTAGTTTAGATATTTAGGGGGTGCTATTGGTTTTTCGGCAGTAATTTCCTGAAATACTAATTGTGCTTCAACTAGCAATACTTTTTAAGTTATGATAGGTTTGGAAAATAATTAATTGATTTAACTTACGATAAGTGCAGTCATATTTTTAATCAATAAAAAGTATTTTGTTTATCCCAAAAATTAATGACTCAGTGTTCCTCACCTATAGGTAAGAGAGAGACATGTAAATTTAATAATTAGTGTATTTTTGAGATTATTCTCTATTTATCTTTTTATAAAATGAAATGCAATACGAAAAACCTTTAAAAAACTATTTGCAAACTTTTTATTAGATAAACTATTAATTTCATGCATATTGCCGAGTTGGCAACGGTCTGTAATAAAATGTTTGGGCATAGTAAATGAAAATTGATGTGTTTATGATATGTATGGAATTTGCTTCTAAATTTCTGTTGTATGCAATGTCCATTGTGCATACAAACAATATGGAATCGATCAACACACATGCGGATAGTTTCTTGAAACGGTAATTTGTATTCATAATATTCCCTTCTGTCTAAATCTGATAAGAAATTTACACGGAAACTAAATTTTAGTAACATAAGTTTTGAAGCTATTAATTAAAAATATAAAGTAACTACTTTTACACAAACCATGACATGTATTTCACTTTCTTCGAAACTCCTCAGATGGATTTTATTTATAAATAACCAAAAACCCGACTGCGTTAAAAAAACATCAACTGAAAAGCAATAAACTAAATTTAAAATAAACTAAATTATTAAAAACATAAACAAAACTAAAAAGCGAAAAACAAGATCTGCAGGGTGTGTTCCACTTCAAGCCCACGACGACCACGGTCGATCGCCAGTCCAATCAAATAACCGCGTTCGATCTTTAGTCCAATCAAAGATCCATGGGACCACGCCGCGGTCGTCGTGGGCTGTAAGTGGAAGGCACCCATAATCTATACAAATTTGTAAGATCAAAAGGTATTGCAGGCGGGGACAAGCTAATAGTCCAAGTTGGTGATCTTTAAGTGAAGTGTTTTGTAATTCTTTGCTTGTCCCCGCCTGCAATACCTTTTGATCTTACAAATTTGTATAGATTATGGGTGCCTTCCACTTACAGCCCACGACGACCGCGGCGTGGTCCCATGGATCTTTGATTGGACTAAAGATCGAACGCGGTTATTTGATTGGACTGGCGATCGACCGTGGTCGTCGTGGGCTTGAAGTGGAACACACCCTGCAGATCTTGTTTTTCGCTTTTTAGTTTTGTTTATGTTTTTAATAATTTAGTTTATTTTAAATTTAGTTTATTGCTTTTCAGTTGATGTTTTTTTAACGCAGTCGGGTTTTTTGTTTATTTTTAATAATTTATTTATTTCAAGCTTTTTAGTTCACATTTTTCATTTTAGGTAAAAGGTTTTTTTTAAATTTTTTATTTCAATTTCTATTTAAATTTTTAGTCATATTTGTTTCAAATACAGCTTCTGTATTTAAGGCGGGGGGGGGGTGAATTTTTTCTGAGAAAATGAATGTAGTTAGATCAATTTGGGTTTCGAAACATTATTGTACAAGTCTTGAAGAACATTTAACAATTTGTTCAAGTCAAAATATTACAAAATTGCCGCGTGGCAGCTGAACTCCAAAAAGCACCTCTTAAAATGCGGTGGAAGATATCCCAATGGTGTCGTTAGACCTACAACATCGGAAATAAAAGAATTTAGTTTAATGTATGTTTATCCAGTCCGCCTCGATCCAGATTTTTTATATTTTAATTTTTTTTTGAGGTATTAAGGTTCAAAGTCAAAAAGTCAACATCGTCACTTAAACGGTCATAAAAAATTTTTTAGACAAAAATTTAAAAATCTGGATCGAGACCATTGGGATATCTTCCACCGCATTTTAAGAGGTGCATTTTGGAGTTCAGCTGCCACGCGGCCATTTTGTAATATTTTGACTTGTAAATTTGTTCAATGTTCTTCAAGACTTGTACAATAATGTGCCGAAACCCAAATTAATCTAAATACATTCATTTTCTCAGAACAAATTCACAAAGTTGGACTTCTTATTTTTGCCGGCAAGGTGTACCCTCGCCTTAAACTAATGAAACTTCATCCTATCAGAATTCTCCATGTATGTGTTTTAGATGTTTGATGCTTCGCCCTGTATACATAATTCAAGCTCAATAGATTAATGTGCTGATATTTTTTTTTCGCGGACGCTTTAATTAAATATTATAGCCTATGTCAGTCCCACAATGAATACGATTCTAATGACACCTCATATGTTAAAATCCGTCAAACCGTTTAACCTGTAGAGCGTGCCAAAGAAATAGACATACATACATACATACATACATACATATACTCGAAAAACATAACCCTCTTTTTTTTTGGCAGTCGGGTAAAAATTATAAACCTGTCCTTATAATTGCTGGGAAAAATTGAGAAATGAAGAAAAAAGTTTTAATACATACATTTTTCATTCATTATTTTTCTATTTCTTGTTTGGTGAAGTAATTTAAGTGCAAAGTTACGAATCACCAATTTATGCCGTTATTAAATTAAAAGTTGATAAACCGAGAATTGAATTGAATACAAAGTACAATACAGAAGACGCCCCCTGAGTCGCAACGATTCAGATCCGAATAATAATTTCATTATTATTTTGCGTTTCCTTCAACAGCTTTAAATATAAATTCGATATCCTTGCTAAACAATATAGGTACACTAGCATTTTATAGAAAAATTCTCAAAATATCATAACACTTGAAATTAAATTTGCACTTATTTCCTCTTTTCTTCATGAATTATTAAATTTGCTCTTATTTTGTGGTTATGAGTTGTAATCTTCAATCTAAATGCATATTGTAGGTACATAATTAAGATTTGTGGTGCTATCAAAGGGAAATCCAAAATAAAAAAATTATCAAACTTGCAGAGAAAATCATCCACGATTAAAAATAGGAAAGCAAAATATTACCACCGCTAATGAGTGGCAAGAAAGCAAATGTTAGATTGACGACTATAATTGTATGCTTAGAAAACAGTTTTTCAAATTAAAGTTGACAACATAAATAACAGCGTTACTTAAATTGTGGGTTGGTGTTGCATTAGCTAAAGGCAGTCTTATTGACCGACCACATGGTCAGCGATAAGGTCACTCACCCACTGCATCAATAATCTCTTGCATACAGAAGTAAACATATTTTAACAACAAAATGCAGATTTTCTTTCTGCATACAACCCATCCGTCGCTTCTTCCTCATCCGGAATTTTTTATTACAAACCATGCGCTCAATATAAAGAAGATACCATCACTAATATTTTCTAAAATTTATTTTCCTAATCTATGAAAATTTTTACATTGCGTGATATGATGCAATTTATTTTAAAGGTCCTATTCACTTTAAGATCAGCTGACACAATCGAATATTTTATAATTTTATAGACCTATAACTTCGTGCAAGATGTTGGACATCCTTAATATTTTCATGAGGGAACCAATAATATATAGGAAAGAGAAGGAGTGAAGTAGATAATTTATAGCTGCAAAACCTGGTTCTATTAAGTCACAATTCGGGTAGGAATCTTGCAAGAGACATCCGATGAATTTGTATTAAAAATATTAGATTATGACATTATTGTTGCATCCTTTTTTGCATCTGCTTCGGGCAAACGCATATTCCAACGAAAGTTTCATAACCGCACTTAAATTTGTCTGTGCCTTATAATCTTTAAAGTGACGCTGCTGTTTATTTCAAAGAGAATATTTTATGGCGGGCAGTTGTATTAGGACTGAATACCTAATATAACCTCTAAAAATCCTAAAAGAGGACACTCCTCCCTTTTTGTTTCTCTTGAAAGATTACAGATATAACTGTAATAAATCTATCGAAAGCACATCTGATATCAGCAGATCTATGCCTTTTCAGCCAAATAATTATATTAATTCATGATTCGCTTACTCTTATTAGTCTCATACGATCCTGATTTTGGGAAACGTCCTGGATTGTCAGGCACCAAATATGATTCCACAAACAGATAAAATGATGGACGTGATCCAATAGTTATATCGTCGAATAGCTGTTCCACAAGGGACTTGAGGACATAAAGGAAAATTACGAAAACCGTCACCGTAGTAACGGTTCTAAACATTTTCTTAAATTATTTACTGTTCTGAAGTAGGTACTCCTGCAAACAGATGTGAAAACCTTCAAGTTCTTCAACAATAACCCCTCATTTCACCCAATTAAAAGTTTGTAAGCCAACATTTGTTGTAGTTCATGTCATTCATTTTAATCACGTGTTTATCCTTGTTAAAATTACTTACAATAATTATTATTGTGGAATGTACATGATACTTCTAAATTAATAAGTAATTATAATTCACTTTACTAATTCAATTCATAGATGGAATTAGTTGTTTATATACTACAATTTATATACTTGAAAAGAGAATAATTAATTTATCAACGAACTTGCAGGCAAATAGAAGATAATATACTCGAAAAAAGTTTATTCTAATTTAGTTTTATTGAGAGAATAATTCAAATTGAAGTGACAACAGCCCAGATCTCGTTCAAAAATAAACCAAAAAATACAATCTTAAAAAGAGGCAAATGAAGAAGAAACACAATTTGTAGGATAAATAGAGAATTAAATTCGTAGCTTTCTTTGATGAGTTAAACGAAATTACGAAGCTCTCATGGAGGGCGATAGCAAGGTTTGATGAAGGAACCATAGAAGCAATTTAATGAACTTGAATCAATTATTCATCGACAACTTCATTTAACCCCTCAAGATTAGAACTGCAAAAATATATAAAATATTTTCTATATAGGGTTCATATTTTCAGCTTCAAATTGCGGGAAAAATATACCTTTGAAGTTGAAAAGATGCTTCCTGAACATTAATTTATTGGTAATATCGATTCTGAAAAGGTCAAATAGAAAATTTTATAATAACCTGGTTATAAAAATATTACACAATTTTGTTGATTAATTTGTAATTGTGCGAGTACAAATAAATGGAATTACGACTAATTTGAAGGGTGATGTTAATAAGTACTTTAATAGAGAAAAATTGCCAAAGCAAGCGTATCAAAATTTTACTGGTTTGATACCAACGTCCGTCTTGTCATTCGTCAAATTATATAATATTGTTTTTGTAAATTTTGTAAATTGTATCAGTTCTACTTGTCTGAACTTCGTCTTTTAATATAAAATGTAATTTTCTGGTTACATGCGGCAGGATGAAAAGAAACAGCGGTGTTCGGGATAGTTGGTACAATAGAAAGTTTTAATTAATAACGAACAACCCCATTAGTTTCTTTTCAGTTTTGTTGTACTTGGATTACAAATAATATAACCAGGATTACTCCAAGAGTGGGTGTTGCATTCGGGCGGCAGAAACTTCAAGAAAACATAAAGAAAAAAATAATTCATAAAGAAATGTTCAAAACAATCTAAATTGTGATTAGGAATATCTCAATAATATGTTATCTGGTATGGATTCTGAATACATTAATATTACTATATAGCATAGCAACCCTTGACGTTTCCATGATTATATCCTCCACTCAATTTTGCTTGCATTTTGTAACCTAAAATTTGATTCTTATATCTTTAAACTATTTGTGCCTTATTATACCCAACCTTATAAAGTGAACACAGTTTGTGCATTGACATTGTAGGTGTTGGATAAAAGTGAAGGCATGTTTGTGTAGTTACACCACTAGCAAACAGTCCCGAACCCCGGTGTAACACTGATAAATGAGTAACGGGGTTCGGTCAATGAACGTTACTATCGCAGTGAGTATAAATCACTCTCTTTTATTATTTTGCAAGCGTTTTTTCTCCAACTTTTGTTGTTAAAATGGAATTTCCTGTCGAAAGTACTGAAAAGTATTTATCATTAATTTAACAAGTGAACTCCGGAAAACTTCAGCTTCCTAAATTGAATAATAAGTATTATTATTATTATTACCGTTTTGGAAATTATGAAGGTTATATTTTGTGCTCTTCGTGAAAGGTTGCGCGAAATTGGACAAATCGGACATTGCTTTCAAGTAAAATAGGGAAATTACTTGCTATAATAGGATTTTCTGGATAACTTCCAATTTGCTACGAGATTTTCAACGCGCGACTTAGATGAGGAGGAATTATTTATGTTAGAGAGTGTTTATGAAAATGCCTTTTTTGATATCAAATATTGCAGTATGTCCAAAACTGAATTATAATTACAAATTCCTACTTTATTATTACTTATTTTCTACATTTTTATTAGGTAAAAATTATTGGAAGCTTTCTTTTGTACTTAATAATACTCAGTTAGTATTTTATTAAGAAGTTAGTAAAGAAGTCGAGAAAAGAAGAATTTTCTTACTAATTCGTTCTTTTAATTTATATTGTGATTGTACTAAAAGAATTTAATGTCAAAATTTTTTAATTTAGAAGCTTCATTGTTCAATGAAGAGATAAAGAAGCTTAATTAAAAATTACGGATTAACACTCAACTTAATTAAATTTAAGAAGAGCATACTGTGTAATCCGACAATGCTTATGGAATTAGATTTTTTATCTCTGTACTTATTTATTATAAAACGGCGATTTCACTTTATATTTTTGCAAATTTAATGAAAATTATTTGAATTTGTCAAGTGCTGTATGTATAATTTGTCGCAATAGTAACTTACAGATTAAAAGTGTTTGCTAAATTTGTTACGAAGCACCCTGTAGGTTAATTAAGCCCTGGAAGTAGATAAAAGATCCTAATTTGTTAAGCTCACTTCAACTCCAAAAGGTTAATGGACCCTCGACGCCAATTAAATTAACATAGGTTTGTATTATTGGGCCCATATTTAACACGTTTACATTTTTCTTTTTTTTTGTAGTTCCAAATATTTGAATAAGATTATTTTAAAACCGGTGCCTTTAAATTTTTTAAAGCAGATAACACAGAAAATGTAAGATCAACGCAACAAGATGTGCACTAGAAAAGTATTTCTGTTATGCCATAACCTAAACTCCGGGATTCATGACAAAAGTCAAAGTTATCTCAGTGACGGCAAAACCGGCAATTTACGTATATAATCCAAATATCTTAGTATGGCCTGGTGTGACCTCTTAGTTAAGTTATATCCTGGAATTTTAGGGTCGAATTTCCTAGGATTACAAAATGTATTACTGCTGATTTTTTATAGTTTTTGAGATCAAAGGATTTTAAATATTATGCTTGTTAACTTGGCTGAAGCTATAAGATTTAATTTTGAAAACAAAATTCGTTTTTGTTTCTACTTCAGTCAGCTATTTTGAACGATAAATGATATAATCAGCGGTATGATTACCATCAATGATATCCGCGATTTGCACTCGTCCTTCTGACTCCTAAACTCTGCAGCTCGGTTTCACGAATTATATCCTCGATTATTAATAACATACAGGTTAAATTTAACGAGAAAATATAATGGATAAGAATATTATTAGAACGAAATTTATTTATGAAGGTTAATTATTATTTTTCATACTTTTCAGAATAAAAATTAGACATATCCACGTTTTTAGTGTAACTATAGAGCAAAAATTTCGCAAAAATTTCTTCATTATTATGAAATCATCATCATACAAAAAGAAAAGTTGAAAATGGTATCTATTTACAATTTGGACGGGAGTGCACCTCTGGGGTATTTAGCTCCCTGGTGCCAGCTTCATTTTGCCGCCCTTATACTGGTGTTTCCACAATATGTCATTCCTAATAAATAAAAGCTTTCGATGTGATTCAGAATCGAAACGTTTTGATATGCTTCTAGTCAAGATGTGAAATATATAAGGTTGTCTAATACTACATTGAAGATGTCTTTAAGTTACGTTTGTGAAACGTCATACATTTTTTGATAGCTATATTTCACAATTATCATACATAGTCCGTTACATAATTGGGTATTAGTTGGCTTAAACTGTCACAGAATGAAGAACGGAACTTAAATGTCTCATCTCAGCTGCGAATCTTCGGTAAATTTGGGTCGATTTTGAAACGGCTTCAATGGGCAGTTTTGCTGCAATTTCTCCAGCAGTCGCTCTACTACTATTTTCATTTTGCCAAAGCATAATAAACAATTTGCCCAAACTTAAAATAAAACAGGATTATCGCTATGGTGAGTTAGAAGGATTTTAAGGGAAGGGTAAAAAATTATGGTAGATAAAGGATAACAATTTTATAACAAAAATAATATAGCTACACTCCCGGTAATAACACTGAAACTTTCAAATAGGTTAGTTAAATAAAAACTTGTCAAAGAGGAAATTTACAGCATGATTTCCTCCGTAAAATGACAATGCAAAAAAGTTTTGCATAAACAAACTTTTATCACTCACCAGATAAAATTTTCTCTAATGTACCTACTTACCCAAAGTTTCTGTAAGCTTTTTTGGCTTAGGTATTATAAACGGTGTTATCAAAATTTTAATACAATATTAAAAAATCCTGTAAAAGATTTTAATAAGGAAACTTATTATTCGTCCTTTCACTTCAACTAGAAAAGATATTATCTATTCAGTAACTTTGATTATTACTGTAACAAAAATTATTCAAATTGGCAGTCGAAGCTCCAGATATTCAAGGTCTTGAACAGCATCATCTAGAAATATAGACTAATAAGTAAGTAAAAGTTCACAAGAATGGCCATACTTTGATATTAATGGATAAAATGTGATTTAGAAAAAAATAAAAGATTGAAAGATCCAATGATATTAAGAGATCCCCAGAGATTGCAAGAAATCAATTAGCCTCCAAATATTAAATACTAATATGACTTACTACTCGACGTTTATGGAAAATATTAATACCTATGGAATATAACAAATCAGGTAAATGGAGTGTTTTAGTTTAATATAATAAAGTGTTCAGCTGATAACTCACATGCTTGTGAATTTGCATCAAATTGATATTGTACAAGCTATTGGCACAATTTAATCAAACAAAATTCGTAACGATTTAAACAAATAATTTGGGTGAATTTTTGAAGAGAGTGCAACAGTGATGTACGTTGTACCATAAAAGTTTCCAAAAGCCGTAATATTTCTTCTCAAATTTGAAAAGATTTGTACCATTCTGAATTACGACTGTGCAAATTCTACAATCGAATGATTACTTCACGCACGCACCGGTTTTTTCATCCGTTACATAAATTTTATTTACTGATGAAAATAGTTTTACCGAAAATGGAATATTTAATAGCAGAAATTTATAGATACTTTCGCGAGCAGAAAATCCTCATGAAATCGTTGAATTGCATTTTAAAATGCATTTTTCATTTTTAAAGGAATGTAGGAACAGAAAAGTAATTCAGAAACTCTACTGCTGAGCCTTATTTTCATTTTTAAAAATAGTTGGCATTACTCTTCGAAGATTTTCCTTCAAAATGTGAGTGGAGTTTCTACTTTTAACAAAATAAAACAAACTTTCATTGCGACCCTTCCTCTCTCCTAATAGTAGAAGATTTTCAAATAAGCATCAGTTTCCTGGACTTGGAACCGGCCGAAAAAGCATAGTAGATGCCTTGAATAAAAAGAAACGATTCAGAATTCCATTTCAAATCGATAATTTTTAATAGAAAAAGAACTACCAACTGAATTATGCATTTAGAACGTTGCTCGCAATTTCAAACAAAATCTTTTAGGCAGTTATCACTATAATTATTCTTTTTGAATCCTGACCAAGAGACATTCAGATTTAAAATATTTCTGTATAAATTAACTACTATTTTTTCATTTATTTTTTCAGACTTCTTGGCACGGCCTTGCGTTTTAGTTTATTTTATAACCTCGACCCTCTTCGGCATCAACTCCTATTTCTACATTCAAAATAAAGTTGGATGGTAAATAAGTCGAGATTAAGGGTGTTAACTACACGAGCGGATTTTTTCGTATTTCACGTTGAAATGCAAACCATGTATTTATATCGACTGAAATAAATGGACGGAATTTCCGCCGCGTTATAATCGCTCACGCCAGGCAAGAGCGATTGTAACGCAGCTGGGTGCACTGAAAATAACGCCGGAAGGGCCTGCACTATTTTGTTTTGTTGAAGTGATAATCGTTTTCGTGAAACTATAACAAACCCACTCGCCAAGTGGAAATTTGAACGGAAAGTTTGCAGATCCACTTTTAGAAATGAAGCCTGGTCCCGAGCGTTCTGCGGGATTTTCGTTAACACCGCGGTCAGTTGCGTTACAATTGCATTACTGGCGCGACAAGAATAATAACGTAAAGAAAATTTAGTGTGCTTACTTCAGTCGAAACAATAACAGATTCGCATTTTGAAGTGCAATAAAAACCCAATGGAAAATCCGTTCGTGTAATTCTATTCCATGTAGTGGGTAAAATACTTATGACACTGAAATTTATACAAGAAATTCAATGCAATACGCAATACCGGAAAAATAAAATAGGTCAAAAATGGGGATAAAAAGATTTGGAATAAGAATTTTTTAATAAACAATAAATCAAGCAAATTTTAGTTCGTTTTTCAAAGGTGGAAAGAAAAATCTCTCGAGGATGTCTTGCGTTTTTGCGAGTTTTTTCTAACTTAAAATAACTTTTGAAATGTATAGGGCTGAACCCCAAAATATGAATGATTGAAACTTTTTTTTTCAATTTTTTCTTTTATTGTGTGGATTCAGGGTCACACTGTATATTATGTTTATTAGAACGCCAAGTTTTTGTGGACTTCTACTTGTCGCTTGCCACCGCATCGATTTTTGTGGTTTCTGAAATTAATAGCAGAGTTTTACTATTCAAATCATGAAAGTAGTTATATCAGTAGTTAATTCAGTACACGTTGCTTTTCAATTGTTGAGTGGTCGTTGGAGTATTATCTCCAAGTTACAGGAACGCATTTCCTATCCTCATATTATTTGATTTGCTCAGTATGTCTCTTCATACCCTACACTGATTCCATTTCTACACAATATGACTGTTTTCAGAAAAATTTATACCAGCACTACTAAATTACTTGTATATTTGCATTTTCTTCAAGTTCCTTCAATGCTTTTGTTTTCTACTGTAAATTAAATTAATGTAGTATTATTTCAAAGGACGACTGCGCATTGTGTTTATAAGGAATCCTATTGATTATGGTATTGTGCTTGGTGCAGTATAAGGCTGTAGTCAAGGAAATGAGTATGTAAACAAGCTTTTAGAAATAATATAAGTATCTACCTATCGTAAATTCAAGTAATTAATTTTTTTATAGGAAATTGTGAAGTGCCACAATTTTTAGCTACTATGAGATAATAGAAAATGATTTATATTTAAAAATACTATGATTTGTATAAACGATTCCCAATTTTCATTTTAATAAGACCATACTAATTTCCATTTTTATGGATTTACATTTACATGTGAAATAATATGAAGAACCATTTTTTTTCTACGTAATTTATTCTTTTATGTTCTGGACTAAATTGTTGTCACAAATATTTAACAGAAAAAATGCAAGAAATAATTTAAAGATGTTGAGTTGCCAAAATAATTTTTTCTTTTTCGGGGCAAGGCTGTTCCATGCCAAATATGATCGTGATAGTTCTTCTTCGTTTTCAAGCTATCACAGCGCAAACATGCACATACCTCGGTATACTATGTAAATGCATGCATAATAAACTTTTCCAATTTGGCCATACTCCAGTAACTGACTGCAATATTCTGTCGAATTTCAGTGTTAGGTGTCATTCTCGTAACAGTTTGCCCTATATATGCTATGGTGCATCCTTCCCCATTAATTTTGTGAGCAGTGCTTTTCTATAAGCTCTAAAACCAATCCGTTTTTTCCCGAATTTGATTCAGATGTCTGTAGTCTTCCATAACGCTAGTCTGTACTACCAGTCAGTGTATATTGACTATAAAATATAATTTCGACGTGATTATAATTTTTTTTGTAAATGAATGTTGATATTAAATCCTAATTAAATCGCTAATGTTTAGCTTAGTTAACAATGTATAATGGGAACGTTGCAATTTAATTTACGAAGCATTTAAATAAGGGGAATTAGAACCCAAATCAATTTAATTGATTTTATCGTGAGTGTGATTTGATGTAGATGTATTATATTGGTATTGCTTTCGTAATGATGTGACATGCTTACTTACATCTCACTAGGAATAATTCTTAGTACTATTTACTGCTGAACTTTGCTCGGAATCCGAATTAAATTAATTTGTTATATAAGTTGTAATTTATTCGATATAAACATTGTGTCAGCTGTAAATCAGTTACCGCATTAGGGAGATTTTTATTAAATAAAAATTTAATCATGAATTATTTATTATGTGATTTTACACGATTAGATCTAATAACTCGAGGATTCGTGGTTTTTCTCTAATATGCGATTTTCACAAAAGTGCACGTTTTGGATTATCACGCGCGAATAAAATAAAAGTGGTTTCCTCAAAACTAGATTTAGAAAATGACGGGTATATAACACGAAATAATTTGACCAAAGTAGGAATCCTATTTAGATAAATTCAATTCAATAAAATATAAAACACTTTTCTGAACATCTGACCGCCTCCGACTGTGCCCATTACATTTTTCTTTAGTATACACTATGAGATGAGTTACCTTATATAGCATTATGAGGTAAGAACCCAGACATACGTTCAGACAGACAGATAATTTGGTCGTAACCACACCATTAAAGAACCTTAAAAACAACTTGGGAAGCTACTTTCATTTGCACCAAATGCAATTAATTACAAAAACCTTTTAAACCACATATAAAGTGCTTTGTTTTCATTGGCTAATACAAGGGATCTCGTATATTACAAAAGATAGTACATAATCAGTCAAATAGGTTAAATATTTCGCTCTGAAAAGACTAATAAACTGAAGTAATATAATTAAAACATTAAATCAACTTCATGAAATGGATGTAGAAGAAAAGAAATTTTAAAATTTTGTTTTAAAAATCAAAAATGTTTATTAAAAGTATTAGGTTATGTTACTCATCTGAAAGATAGCTGATATCCACTGCAAAACTCAACACAAAAAAATATACACATGGGGTTTATTTTGTTTAGATGATAAATTAAATGGAAGGTAACAGCTAATACATATTATGTAAATTCTAATTTACCTTAATGAATGATCGATTTTAGATTCGCATGACCAAATGCCTATCAAAGTTTAACATTTCTTTAATAGTTTTGCTTATAATTCTTTTTATAAACTATATTATTTTGCGGGTGTTGTGGAAAATAGTAAAAACTCTCGTTTTAGTATTAATTTACGTTTCGATGTATTATATTTCCTCCTTCCAATTAAAATATGTTATTCGTTACCTATATCCCGTTATCAAACCTTGATTTGTTAAATTAAAATACATACAATTAGTATTTATTTTATTTATTTTTGTGTCCACCACACCCGCAAAATAATATAGTTTATTTACAATATGTAAATTGGTTAGTTGTTAACTTGTGATAATAAATTAAATGGTATTTTTAAGTAATTTTACAAGTTAATTAAATTAAATTACAATATATTATAAGCTTTCAAACGCTTGCGCGTTTTTCTTCCAAGTAATACATAATGTTTGAAAATTGTTTGAAAGCTTAAAAATACATATAGTATTATAATTAATTTAATTAACTCGTAAAATTAATTAAAAATGCTATTTATTTACAATATAGACGCAATATATGAAATTAATTCTTTTTATATTTTTTTATAAAATTTTAAAAGGGCCTATCTTTCCAACTGTTTATATTCGTACATTTCATGTATGAATTGAACAGAACCATAAATTTAAAGTAAAATAATATATTAACTTTAGATTAAGTTTAAGAAAAATAACATTATTAAATTAATTAATACAAAAACAATAAAACTACATCGACTAAATTTTAAAATAACAGTGTACCTACATTGTTATTTTTCTTGTAAGGGTTTCTACGATGTATTATTATTTTGTTTGCATAAATTGTTGTTTTTTTTTCTATAATATTCGAAGTTGGCATATTTTTGAATGGTTAGATAACATTTTTTTTTTAAATATTTGGCTATAACCAAAAAAAGGGCTAAATACATTTGAAAGGGTTGCAATTGAAGTGTACAACAACCAGCGCAGCGGTACACAACCCCCATCAATTTCTCATGTGGATCAATAAACTTTATTCACAGCACCGATTTTGAAAATGAAACCCTGATTATATGTACAAAAAAATCACGAATGAAAGTATATTAAAATATTGGGGTGTTTTCAGGAGGTGAAAATGAAAAAAAATTTAATTAAATTATGAATTATGAAATTTCTATTAAAACAAAAATTAAAATTAGAAAAATGTATGATTATTATTTCGTAAATTTATCAAACTTGAGATTAAAAATGTAAAAAAATTATTCTAGAAAATGTTCAAAAAGTTTATCTTTTTGGAAAAACTAGTTATTAGTCATAAATGTTACCTTTGCATGTATTGAAAATTTACTTTTACTACTATTTGGTATTGTGAAAGCTAATTCAATATCCTGTTGCACTTTATACTTCTTTCCATAACTGAATCTTCTTGGAAAAACATGTCTGTGAGATTTTTGCTGGATAAAAAACCTATAATTTTAGCGAAAAGTTTGATTTTTGTTGTACTGCTCTTCATTATTGTTGTCTATTTTGCCTTCATCTTTCAGCATCTCCACGAGATTTCCTTTATCTAATTTTAACCCATTCCGTAATTCCAACTACGTATGTAGAAAATGTAAATTTAGCATTTGGTATTCTAATATAATTTTTTAGTTTAATTGGGTTTTTCTTGAAAATATAAAATATATGATCTTCACAAAATTTTGGTCAGTAATCATTTTTTTTATTAAGATATTAGATTGTTGTTTGAAATTTATTAATTTCTTTTTTTTTTGAGGATTATGAGAATTCAAATTCGTAACATTTAATTAAATAAATATGGATTGTTGAGTAAATTTATAAATTAAATTTGTACAGGCAATTTCAAAACAGTAATTATTCTAAAGCATCTTTAGTTAAAGTGTGCTATTTTAGGTATCCAATGAAAAACAAATGAAAATTTTAAGTTTTAAAACAAAATGATTTCAAATCAATGTTACGAAATTGTCTATTATTTGGTGTTTCAAGTAAGTGAATATCATTAGGAGTAGGTCAAAACTTACTGTTAATATAATAATTATAACAATATATTATAATTATAACAATATATTATAATTATAATAATAATAGTCCGTTTGCGTGGACTTCTTTAAATTATTTTTTAACCACTTCCCACATAGTTATATTTAACCATCTTATATTTAAAACGTTAAAAAAACATAATAAATATGAAAAAAATACAAATCGTCGTTGCGCCTTTAAAACCCGACATGTGCACATTTTGAGCAAAATGCGTTAAGTACAGATTTCGATTAAGGGTTTCAAGCCGGACATTTCCATAAAAGAAATTTATTTTTTTTCTGTAAAATAGTTGTTTAATGAAGGTAAATCAAAAAGCGCTACTATGTGTAAATAATAAAATGTGTGTCTTCTAAATACGCTATGACGCAACTTAAATCAGCTATGTGCACTAAATTTATTAATAAAACAAATTATAAGATTCATATAATTTCGTTTTTAATAATTATAATGTTATTAAATTGTCAATTAGGCCGTATAAAACGTAAAATTATACGTGGAGTCTGTACTTCAAACAGGAACAAAACAAATCAGTTTAAACCTTCTCCTGAACAATTTACTAAAATGCACATGTCGGGTTTTGCAGGCGCAACGACGAAATGCATCTTAAAAAATTATGTATGTAAAACTTGGAAAAACTACAAAACAACAATTAATTTAAAAAGTACACCACTAACTCCGCTCTCCCTAAATGATAAGAATGAAAATTATTTCAACAAAAACAATTTTATTTTTCGTTTATGAAGATATATTTCCTCTTGCTTCTTGTTAAAAACTATAATCATTTTGATCTGTTTATTTGGTTAACATTGTTGTTTTTATGGTAACAGATATACATTTAACTTAATTTAATTTGTAATTATTATTTGTTAATGATAAATTTCCAAAGGTTAATTTTTTAAAAATCGCTTATTTTACTTTTGCATTTTGAACAATACATTAAATAATAAAATAATTATTGTACTACAATTTAAAAAAAATTAACATGCCAATTTAAAATTAATAGAAAGAAAATAATTCGCAAATAATTAAAAAATTAATCTAAAAAAATCGAATTTTAATATGTACAATAAGTAGATACATATAAATAATTCTAACCAAAGTTAGGGGTTAAATGAGACGTAAAATTTATCTGTCCGATATTCCGGGTCTATTATTTTGACTCATTAGCAAGGTATAATGTAAAGTTTTCTAATATTATAAGGAAAAGCAAACAGAGCAATTTGATAATGGGGCAATAAAAGCGTCCAAATCTCCTAACCTCGACAACCTACCACTACCCTAACAATTTAATAAGTTTTATTTAAAAATGCGATTCAAGCACGAGAAACCTGCACCGAAGATTTTGTTACTCTATGAAGGTCTGATGGATAACATTAAAATAAGACTTTCAGGTGATGGTGAACGTCAAATATACATTAATTTAGGAAATCATTGATTGTAAAGTTTCGATTTTTTTACGTTAGAACTTTATGGTTGTCGCATTCTGTTGACGGTACGTGCGCTCGACGTAAATACTTGTAGTTACTGTAGTTATCGATTACTTCTGCAACACTGACAACATCAAACTTGAAAATTTCATTATTAATTGCATATCGTTATTTTTATCCTAAATATCCCGCTAACATCCCAGTTTTGGAGTTGCCTGTGTTACTGGGATA
The DNA here is from genome assembly GCA_958510855.1 of Rhagonycha lutea. Classification (NCBI taxonomy): domain Eukaryota; kingdom Metazoa; phylum Arthropoda; class Insecta; order Coleoptera; family Cantharidae; genus Rhagonycha; species Rhagonycha lutea. The sequence goes on along the minus strand of OY294040.1, from coordinate 9,341,547 downwards.
TTTTTACCAAGTGAGCAGCTTTAGAGATTCCTGTTTTTAAATCTTATATCGGTTTATGAATTGCGTGGGATACAGGAATATTTTTGCCAATTGAGCTGTTTTAGAGATCTCGATTTTCGAGTTCCGTTGGCTTAAGTATTCCGATTCTGGAGCTTCTACAAATAAACTTAAAGGTCGGCAGAGCTAAGGTTAAGGGGACAACCAATACAACACTCACACATTGTAAATAATTGATTAATTTATATAATGGACGACAACAATCAGTTAATATTATATTTACAGTTTTTGGCCCTATTTAGCCGAAATATTAAAATCTATGAAAATTAACCCTATTAAAATCCAGTTGAGGTTTTTGATGCTGCCTCCAAATATGCTCTAATATGAAAACATAAAATTTACTTCAAGCGTAATTTATTTTTACTTTCATGTAGAATCAATCATCATCCACTTCTCTTAGTTAATTTGATCGATAAAAACTTTTTTTTAAATATTTTATGGTTTATTGAATTTGAAATACCCGAATATGTTCGCAATGATGTAATTATTTACCTATAAAAAAAATATATTTTATAATCAATACAATTTATTAAAGGATATTTTAAAAGTTAATTTGCAGTAGCACAGGGATTACTTCTTTTATACACTTTTATCAGTTTACTATCCGTTTTATTAAAATAGTTAAAAATTAATATTTTCTTAATTAAAGTTAATTTCGCGGGTTAAACGTATATTTAAAATCATAGCATACTAAAATGCACATTATTTAAAAATCACTAAAACCAAAGTTTATACACTAAAAATTTCTGTATTTTATCCACTAGTAACAATTTTATTTCAACTTTCTTGGTAATTAATTTTAATAACTTTTGAAAACTAAATTTTTCATAACCTTCAAAATTAAAGTGTGCGCAGGCCTTCCATCCTGCTGAAACCATTGTTGGGAAAATAGATGGACAAAAATATATCTATCACTGTCCCGATCAAACTATGCAGTTTTTAATTAATAAAAATATTAGCTAGATAACCCTGTTGAACATAATATACTACCATCAATGGTAATTGTCGTTCCTATATTGCCCACTGGACTTTTAGCATCCCATAATTTGCAATATTGTTTTTATCCATTCAAATGATAATAAGCTTCGTCACTTATTTATAACAATATTTAACAATTATTTTTTCTGACCATCTGCTGAATATGATTCAAATTGCTTATTATTATAAACTCTAATAGAAGTATGAAGCAATAATTCCTGTACCAGGTGTAAAATTAGTCCCAGTGATGACGTATACCATGTAATTGCTGCCTAAATGTGAACTGTACGATGGACTTCAGAAGGTTTTGAGATACTAATTGCCTAAATATTTTATTGCCTTTTGTCGAAATAAACAAATAAAATTTAAAAGATGATAAAAATAAGATAACTGATGAGTATCTATAACTACCAAAGTCAAACTACTTTTTCTTATAATTGCATGGAACCAAAATGCGCAACCACTTTTTATTCTTTGTGTTTTTTTGAAAAAATTTAATTATTTTGATTTGTTTCAGGTGGGTATTACTACAAATATACTAGTTATAAACATTTTCTTTGTGGTATGTATAACAAACGTTATTAATTTATACTAACTATAATATATAATGTTTTATGTTTCTAATCACAATCCCGTATTGTGATTATTAAAATTTTTGATTAATTACGTATGTAGATTCTAACCTCAATTCAAACGAAGAGTTAGCCGTCCGGAAGCTGCAATTGTCATAATAACTCGAGGTCTTTGTGGGCTACGGTTTGTCCCGAATTTATTTATCAAAATCAACAATATTTATAATTTACTTAATTATTTCAACAACATAATTAAAGTTTCAAACTAAACATCAACGAAGATAACGTACATTATGTAAGTGTGAAAAGCCCAGTCTAGAGTTTTTGTGTGTGCATTAAATTGTTTTTTCTTCCATCCACTGAACAGCTGTATGCTGTAATCCCGGTGGATCAGCTTCACCATCTATTTTCTTGTAGGACATTTTGAGTAGTTTAATAATTATATTTGTAGACATGATTGGCTTTGATATTTTTCAAAGAACTCGTCTGGTGTACCTGACGGCCAATTTATTTTTAAAATGCTCACCGAGGAGAAATATCAAGATTCCCTACTACATCTACTTGGTAAATGTAGGCAGGACAGTATTAAACTTATCCATTATTTTGATCTTAAATTATTATTATTAAATTACCATATTTGCTATATTTACTTTAATGATGATCGATGACAAATAATAATTACTAATATACTACAAATACTTTGTTTTCGTCAGATCACGAGAGTTACGCAAGGTTGCTAGCGGTTCACACTTACAATTTAGTATTTCTGGAACTGCCTGATTGTTGCAGTACTTACGATTATTCAAATATGTCAGAAGCGGTAAATCAAGTGATCTCCGTGGCCATTCCAAATCACTTTTCACTCTAAACATTTTTAATTAATTAATAATAATTAATTAATTAATTTTTAATTAATGTTAGGAACCCTTACTAATTGTAATTCAAATAAAAAATAATTTACTGTTATAAATTTTGCATCTTATTGCATCATAAAAACAAGTGTACGTAATTTAGCTCGCATGTTTGAAATTACGCACTTTTAAAAAAACATAAAATTATTAATTAAGAAAATATTATCACCTTAAGATTTCTTATGTAAACAAACTGCACTTACAATGTTAGTCACTCTCGAAATTTGTATCATTTTTGAAAACACATGAAGTCATTTCAAATGGAATCGACCTAGATCTATATGATTTTTATTTACCCAAAAAAGGTAATTAATTAAAATAAGTAATTTTTGTTTGTTTTTATAACTAAAAGCCAACCTCATTTGTAATGCCCAATTGTCCGGTAAAAATCATATTTTGGATACTTGTAACTAAGAAGGGTCTAATTCGAATTAGTGCTTGTCAACTAGTATTTAGATAAAGTTGTGAATAAAGTTTTAAAGTTATTGGACTTATTATTATAAATCGAAGAAACCAGTGGAACCCAACAATAGTTTTCAAAAATAGTTCTGAATGCAACACATTCTAAAACAATTTCGAGCAGTATTAGAATCATAATGTACTATCTACGTATATAAAATGCAGAAGTTTTGAAAGGGAATTTTTTGAATAGTTTCACACAATATGACAAACCCTAGAACATTTAGACTAAAGTTGTTCCCTCATGCAACAAATATAGCGCATTCCGTTTGTACATAGCAAAGCAAAGCTTTCCAATTAGAAGCTGTATCGCGGTACCCCATCCCACAGGTTACCTAAATATTTGGGTCGGGTTTTAACATCATTGTTCATTGTAGGACTGTAGAGATAAATTATTTTTTTATTTAGTCGAGATATCTTTTTTAACTTGTGAAATTAATTAGCTAGCTCACAGCTCATAAGTAGAGCGCGGATTCTATGCATTTTGCATATTGCTGTAAATTATATGCAGAAGATATTCCTTTTGGATCTTTACGTTTCTAAAAAATTGCGGTGATTTGACGTAGTAATGTTGATAGTGCATATTTTGCTTTTTTCTTAATAATTTGCTTAAAATGCATATTTATGCATATTTGAGCTTTTTTTAATGGATTTTGGCATTTTGAATTTTTTTTTTTTAATTTTAAATTGTCACGTATTATTTACAAAGTTGTGCGGCAAGTAATCTTTTTATTTTTAAACTACACTTGCAAGTTTACAACGTCTTTCAACATTAGTCACCTAAACACATGGAAAAATAATGCATAAATGCACATTATGGGTAAAGCCGGCTACCACCTTAACATTTTTTCGTCAAACTATAATTCATTTTACGTGCTTTTCCCATGTATTACCTCGAATAACCGAAACGATAAGATGTTATTGATAGCACCGCTTAAAATGCATATTTTCAAATGGGGAACATGGTTAAGAGCTGTTGTGTATTATGCAGAACATATACGACAATTTAAAAAAATCGTGTGTAATTTGTCCGATTCAGCTGCAGTAGCAATTAAAGATCGCCAAGAAGTTTTAAAAATGACAAACTAAGGACAGAAAAATTTGGAATTTCTGAAAGCTAATTATTATTGGTACGCAGGTGAATGTATTAAAAATCTTGAAGGAAAGAATCCTCTACTACTAGATTCTGTAAAACTTCTTTGTAAAAATGATGGTTTTCAAGTGCTTGCTAACACAGCAAAAGGAAGGAGAAAGGATCGAGAATATTACTCTCAGTATTCCCAGCAAATGTATTTAAATATGCGCCGATAACATCAGTTGACGTAGAAAGAAGAAGAAAATTTAGAAAAGTATTTGATTATTTACTGTTCTCCTTGCAACATCCATAATTCTGATTAATTCTATTTTGTTTAGGCCATTCATGTATTAAGAAAACATTTATTTTTGGTGAAGATTAAAAATTAAAAATTTTTATGTAGCTTTTTTGACTGCTTATTTAAGATTTTATTGTGATTTTTTTTTTCTTCAATTTTTAGTGCTTATTATAAGCGCTTATTTTCTAAAAATAAGTGCATATTAATCCGCGCTCTACTCATAAGAATAATAGTATATCATTGATTTATTCCGTTCATATCACAAGTAACGTAGCGAGTAGTTGGAACCAATATGAGAACCATGTGGAACTCGGAAACTGCAATAAGCAGTACCGAATGAAAATTCTAGAGCTTACAGTATAAAATTTCCCAGTCAGGTAGGAATTGGGTCATTGTTCTAAAACGTTGCTAATCCCAACTTTCGATAGCCATCATTTTCCAGAGTTCTTAGAGCCAGATTTAAAAATTTTGTGTTGGCTTCTTGTACAAGATTCACGGGTTCGAATCTCGTGGTGTACCATCGTAATCTTACAGAACAATTTCAGAACAAGATTACGCGGGAAGGTTGCCAACGTAAAAGTGCGTTCGGCAGCTTTGTAGAAGCAGAGCACAGATAACAAATTTTTACCTGCTGATCCCTGATAATATTAACCCTGGAACGTCACTGATAATTTTTTTTTACATTAACTTATATGACGCTTGAGGTCTCTGAGACCCCACAGTGACGTTTTTAGGGTTAAATGTGACCAAAAGTTTTCTTGATAGGTATGAGCGATGTAAAAAAGTCTATTTTTGTGCTTGATACATTTTCAACACGCAATGAGCAGTCAGCGATTTAGGACAACATTAAAATTTCCATATTATCTGAGCGAATTATGAATTTGAAGAATTACATCTTGCGAATTATAACAATTAAAAAGATAACCTCGTTTAAAATTCGATAGGAGTTGCGTGAAGAGTTTACTTTCAATTACATGTTCGTGTTTATTATAAACCATGCATGTACATTTCAAATGAATAATTATACATGAAAGGTATGTATTTGCGTGTACGTCTAGATATATCCTTGTTACTAAGAAGGCGCTCATTTTCAAGTTTTAAACTTAATTTATTTTTAAAAGTACCTTTTGAAAAGAACAATAAAGCACAAAGAATAATCGCGTTATTCATATTATGCACTTTATATACTGGAGTTAGTTGTGTGTCATTATTTCACTTTATATTCTGATATCCTTTTGTGCTAAATTCTCTTTTATTATCACATAAAATTGGTTACGTTATTTTTAAGGCAAATTACATATTTTTGTTTACATTATATCATTTTGTATTACAATTTTTGATTTAGATAAACAAATTTTATTTGTTATATTTGATACAAAGATTAAAACCTGTTAGATTTCCGTAATTATCTTATGAAAATTGTTAAAGTTGCTCTTTTCATGTTTTTCTTTGTAAAATAAAATGTCTGATCTGTACTAGACCGAATCTATCTAATATAAATTGTAAAACTAAGTTTCCTCACTCACTTATCAAAACATGAGTATTGGTTAACTAAGCACCAATCAATCTTTATTACCTAACAAAAAAAAAGATTTAAGTACGGCTGGTGAAATTAAAGTTTTATTAAAATTATTTTTAATTAAATGAAATCCAATTTTTTGCTAATATCGCAAAATAAGAATAATTTCATTTGTTTCAAAGTAATCAATAAAATATTTTGTAATATTTAAATGTTGTTTTCGTTAATTTAAATTAGAAATTTCTGATAAAAAAATATTATGTATTGCATTATCACAATATTGCATAGTGATAGAAAAATTGATTACACACAAAAGACATAGTGAAGTTAAATAAACGTTAAAAAGCGTAAATCTGGAAAAGTAGTTTACATCCAGCATTTCGTGCAAAAAAGTAGCTGTTTCCTGACGTAAATGAGTGGCAAAAGTAGATTTTTTCGAACGGAAGCAGATAACACGTTTATTTCATTCTTTATACTATTAAAACTAAAAATTACAAACAAAATGTAAAATACAGAAAATATTTTTTCAACTTTCCTAAATTTACAATTTTTACAATCGAAGTCAACTGTCCTTGTTAGAAAATGCAATGTGTTTTGAAGCGACGAAATTTTCAAGAGTTTTTCTAATTGACAATAATTATTATATCTTGTTTTGAAATAATAATATAATAGCGACAATGCATACCACAATCCTAAATTATGTCTTTTAAGACCTTCATCATAAACTTGCTTTGATGTCTCCGAGTGTGGACATCCTAAGCTCTTTGAGAATTACAGAAACAAAAATTTGAGATTGCTAAGCATTCCATAAAACAATAAAAGGGAAAAATCTTTCTTTATTGTCTAGAAAATTACAAATGTATACAAAATTCAAATACGATTCACTTTACTGACAAGCCAAGGAATTTAGGAATCCAAATAATGCATTGCGTATTTACAAGATATAGCTACAAACGAAAGTCGATTACACCTTCACTCAAGTTAATCAGCTGTGATTGGTAAAATTACAGTTAGGTGTTATATTATTTACCACGAATGAGAATTGTTATTCAAGAAGTGCAAAAAGAGAATTGAAATGATTTGAAACAAATTGTATACAACATCATAGAATATAAAAGTTACACAAAATGGCAGTTCCTAACATATTTAAAAGGAACCTTTCGATTTATAACGACATAGAAGGAACATACCTCATAAACAACAGACTTCATAAAAATCACTCTTCTGTAACCAATAAAGAAGTGCAATGAAAATTAAGAAAGAAAAAGCAATAAAAATTTATGACCCTAACGAATATTGTAGTGATGAAATATTTCACTTTTCATTACTAGTGATAAAAAGTGATTATGGAAAGAGATAATTTAGTTAATTTTTATTCGGTTAATTATAATTAGAGAATGTATAATATTTATGCACTAAAAGTTTAACCTGCTATTTGGTTATGTTGTTTGATTCTAGTGTTTCAATTTTGATTTCAAATATCCTATAAAAATCGAAGTTTATGATTATCATATATGAACATAATAATATGGTAACATAATGTACTTTTAAGAAAAAGCAATTTATGGCTTTATATGCAGACATATAAGTATTTTATGCATTTATGTGAATATACACAGTAGATACGGCTTTTTGCTTTAGTAATAAACTAGAAAATGGTGTATTATAGCATAATATAATATTATAATATTATGATTATAGTATCCAAATTGCTCATAATCCGAAATTTATAAAAATGCAGATACGTCCGTTAGCCTTATTAGGGAAGGTTAAATATTGGGAATTTACATTACCATTGGTGGCGCCACCGACACTACCAATATGGCGACCTTAGTGAGTATAGTTGATGTTGTTTATATGGGTGTTTGTGTGTTTCGTTCATAAAATCTGTGTTAATATGTATTGATGTGTTAATATGTATTATTGTACATCATAGAAACAATGTAAACAAATGATCTGACAGTCCAAGTATACTCACTAAACAAGTTCAAGTTAGCGACGAGTGGTGGCGTTTGGTTATTGTAAATTCCCAATACCCGAAAGTAATTTTTATCGATACTGAATTTATACAATAATAAATATTGCCTTTGATTCACTCTATTATGTCTAATTCATGCAAGATAATTATATAAAAATATTTGATTTATTACTACTGCATTTGCAAAAATGGAACTTTTAATGATATGTATATTTATAAAAGTAGAACATTCTCATTTTAACTATGCCAATCAGGGTGCATATTCATTTAGTTGAATTTGCTTTTTTTCTATCACAAAATTTCGTTGCAGCCTTGCAGTGATTACTGCATCAGTCGTTCAATTTGTTGGCAGACCATCGAATCGTTGTGTGTCTTATGTTCGACAACATGTTTATCCAACTTAGGATAAAAATGAGAATTGGTTGGCAGATCTATTGGTTATTTGATAAAAAGTTGACGGTTATATAAGGCTGGTTTCAAAAATAATATTACGATCTAGATAATCACTGATTAACTATTAGATTTCTGAAACCGGCCATTTTCATGATTAATTCTTATTTAGCATAAAATATAGCTTAAAATGGGCAGGATACGCAATTGAGCTGATGAAAATGGAATAATTAACAGTCTGGGATGAAGCACCACCAGAAAAAGGAACGCGACTAAGATAATGAGAACGGTACTAAAGCAGACTTTATGATGTACTTAACGTCCGTCCAAAACCATCAAAGATGGAGGCAAATATGAGTGACTTCGGAACACTACCGAGATTATTATTGATAACCACAAGTCCTAAAACTAAACGCACGGTGTTTGATATCAAAATCCATGCCATGTTTTCTGTTTGATGAGCATATTATGGACTTTCTTGTCCGACGTTCTTACGACGCATTTTTCTACGTATATGAGTCTCTTTATGTAAATGATATTGTCGTTATTTTCTGTTTATGTTTTAGTTTTTTTGAACGTAATAATTTAAAATCGCCGGAGTTTATTGCAAATTTTTACTGAATATGTGATTCCATATCGATTACTATAACTATTATAAAAACGGCGAAAAGTATATATCGTTCAACATATCTGCAAGCTTTTTGTGAAAATTTATTTATCGAATTTTGTCGTATCGACAACACAATTATTACATAGCGTGATGGCGGTAGATTCTGACTTTACTGGGAAAGTACACGATATATCAATAAAGTAGTTCGTCATTCACATAACAAATAATAATCTTGGTATGGTATAATACATATATCTACGTATATTATTTGTTATGAAAAAAGTGCCAAAATTTATGTTTGTTAAGTTGTTAAAGCTTAAAAAACTTATGAATCTCCGACTTGTCGTAAATTGTGTGTATAAGTAATAAACTTTGTTGAAATCTAGTAAAGCAAGTAAGTTCGTGAAATTAATTCTTCCATCATTTTCAAGTACATTTTACCCCTAGAAAAGCGAGTAACTAATACTTCGCTTTACATGACATTTCCTCACGCACTATGTAAATATGACGCCTTTCAAATGGGGCGTACTAAAGCGAATAGGTTTTATTCCCCTCGTACCTATTTAATTTTATATCAAATGAATTATTTGCGACGGATTTTGAAAATTTAAACTTTTATTTTAAATAATGTATTTTAGTATGTCAAAAACATTCTCATATTAATTATAAAATTCCTTTACAAAATAACTTTACTGAATGGTGTAAGTAAAGTTAAATACACGCAAATATTTGTATTAATTAAAGAAGTTAAACTGACGATCGAAACAATTGCCGTGACCTACGGTTTTTTTCTTCAAATTTTCATTAATTCTAACTTTCCTCCCTTTACCCTTTAAAACTTAAAATTTGTTTTATTATAAGGTTTTACTTTATGGAATATTAGTCATTATACTTAGTTGAAATTATTGGATCTTAAACTTTTACTTAATTTTTTTATTTTAATTTTATCTTCTCAATAATAATTAGACTATTTTTTATGAAATTAACTAACTATTTAAACCAATTTTAGGTAAAAACTAAAAATGAACCAGGAAAAATATTAAAATGATTTATAGGTGAAGGTAAAAAACATGGGTTTCATTTTTATTGATATTTTATTGACATCGCCACTGAAAAGAAATTAGCTCTGGTTACATTTTGAAGACATTTTCCATTGCCTAATTATATCATATCTCAACTATCTCAATTACCAGAAGTAGTACCTTAAATCAATAAATTCTAGTAATTACTATACAATTTTGCCCTATTCCACTTTTTAGTTTACTCTCATAACACTGTTTGGTGTTAATTTTTTGAACCAATGCAATTGGCCTTTCCAACCGAATTGAAAATTTTTATTAAATTGATTTTTTCAATTTTACTGTTTTGTTTACATTTCTTGTTAATTTTTTTAAATCTTTAATTTTGATTGATTGCATTTCGAACCATTGAAACCATCATCAGAAGCTACAAGCAAAATTGCATTCATTTAGCATTTTCCAGTTTACTAAATTAATATAAAAGCATATTTTAATTTTTACACTAGTATTTCAACCCCTGGGCATGACTTAAAACAACATCCCTTGTTATTTGCGAAAAGAAAAAACTTCATCTTTATCTTCAAATCATTATCTTGGCATATGATGCCTTGGTTCGGAGTCAACTTTAAACTGTAGGTCCTAAGTACAACGATGTATTGGTACTTTAGGCTCCCTCTTGCAGGGACGTGCTTAGCCAACTTTTTGAGGGGGGAATTTACCAACGTAATTAATTCACAATAGACCACGGTGTGGAGTGATGTGATCGCTGGTTGAGTTACGGAGCGGAAATTCTGGGTTCAAGTCGCGGACTTCGCAGAATTTCTTAGCCCGGCCTTCCGGTGAACATCCACACGCTGTGGTGAAAAGTTGTAGTAAAACGAGTAGCAAAAGAGGATTAATCCACCTTGTGAAATGGATTGTAAAAGACTTCAATTTAACTTCAAAAAGTGGCAATATTCCGACAGGAATGGAAAAGCCCTTGATTGATTGATTAATTCACCATTGCCTATTTTTTTGTAATTGTCTATTTTTTCTATTGCCTGTTTAGCGGCTTTTGCCAACTTGACCAAATTTTGAATGATTTTGCCAAATTTTTTCATACTTCCTAAAATGTTGGGGGGAGGCTACCCCCTCATCCCCCCTTAGGCACGTCCTGCCCTCTAGTACACAGAACTGTTATGTATCTTTTTCTTCTTTATAATAAGGAACACAGTCCCAAATTTATTAAAGCTACAGTAAACCCCTACAAATTAAAAGAAATATTTATAGGAAAAAGTACCAGAATTCTAGAATGGCAGGGTACCAATTGAATTTTCTCTATTGAGAAACTTCAATTATTCTGATATTAGTCCAATGTACGTACTATCGAATATAGATATAAGCATTAGCCAACTGCGCTATTGATTTGATTCGATTGGTATGATATTATAGAGTATTTAACTTTATTTGTTACTAGTTCTAGGATCCATGTAGATTTCAATTAAGGAATCGCAGTCCTATCGACGAGCCGTAACCTACGTTGATTTCTATTGCATCCACTATCGAAGATAAAGTACCTAATATTATCTTTAGCAAATGACACATTTAATTCGTCCAAATTTTCAGATTCAATTAAAATTAATTCAACATCTTGACTTTGATCTTTGAACAGTCTTACATTGGAATTCTGTAACGGATGGATATAATCGCAGTAATATAATGTATCTTAAAACCACTGACTTATCAAGTTAACAAGAATTTCCTTTGTATGTCAACAAAGATTGGAGCCTTTGTCTCGCTACCTGATTGGAAAAGCTTTTCATTTATACTCAAAAATGTACATACACTGCATCAAAACAAATAATTTCAATCCTCTTTCTGCAACCCAGTTACTAGAAAATCTTTGAAAAAAATTTTCTCAAATTACTGGCAACCTACTCAATTGTTTCCGTTTGATAAAATTAAGTGACCCATATTAAAATTTATTTTTAATTAACACCCAATCCAAATTAATTATTGTTTGAATCCAAACCGTCTAGATAGGAGACCTCAGAGAATTCTAGTTCCATAATCACTTTCCCCTCTTTTTGCGTTGATATTCCTCTTAAATCATTTGATTATTTTAAATCAGAACATGTATTACTATTTCAGAAATTTCAGACCATTATTGTTAAAAGATTAAACCCCGAGTAAGGATGGTATTCTCGAGTGGCTACTCTGATAACCTCTTATACAAGTATGTAGTAATCCATTCCTATTTGCCCACTCCCAAAGCCAATAAATAAGTTGTTTAAGTTGGTCGGTTTTCTGAATCCAAGTTGAATTTATATATTTCTATTAATATGTTTTGAGGATCTGTTTGTTATTTTTTTTATACCTACCTAGTTTCTAATTTATTGTTCCCTACTAATGAGGAGTACAACTTTTCGTAGCTTTTGCTACAAAAATTAGTAATTTTTATTAGATTATGAACAGCTGTCCTATCATTTCTTTTCTCATATCCTATATAAATAGCTACTAGAAAAGAAAGTAAGATCGCAAAGATAAATTCTGGAAAATCTGCCATAAACACAAACACGATTTTGCAGATTTTTCAACGTATTTTTCACGTACTTTTCACATTACATCTTGGAATAACGTATATTCGTTGAAATATACATGTAGAACTCATTTGTTTATGCAAGGTGCAATACTGAAATTTGTTGAACTATATACACGTTTATTTGACGTTGTTATAACGTGACATAATGAAAATTGTCGATTCGATGGACATTGCGATGTTGATTCAATATCAATTTTTGGAAAAAATTTAAGTCACCTCTAAAAATTTAAAATTTTGCTTTTATTTGAACTTTTTTATTTAAACAATGCGACGATATATGTGGGATTCTTCCTAGCACGTGCAAAAGGTACAAATTCCAAAAGATAAGCAGATTTCAGCAGATTACTCATTCGTAGTCGTGCATCTAGTGTGATTGTTTGTTGCTCCGTTTTGATTTATTAATTATTTTCGTTTTAATTGTTTTTTTTTATTGTTGTGAAGTGATATTTAGTTTAGAAAGGTATTGATTAACACATTTATTTAATTTATTTGTAAATTAGTGCAAAAGAAAAAATTCAGTACATAATATATTCAAAACATAAAAAATGAACATAATTTTAATCGATAATAAAAATTCCTTACAAGAAATATTTTTTTAAATATTTTTCCATATATCAGGAAACCACAATGAACACAAAAATATTTTTTTAAGGCAAAAAAGAAGTCATGCAGTGAAAAGAGGCATCTATTAACTACTTATTTATGGTTAAGCTCAATATCATATTGAAATCAGTAGAAACTATAACACTCCTCCGCCAATTTGTTTATATATTTTTATTTATTATTAGTTTCTACTATTATGCACTCTAAAATCAAATATAATATTACTTATATAAATTTTATATTATAATCACTTACAGTAAACCAAATTTTCATAATAGATGATTTTAATTATTAATAGCATCGACATTGATAGTGACAGATTATGTTGTTTTGTAAGTGTTGAGTTTAATTTTAATCTGGTTCTGTGTTCTGTTGTATACTAATGTGTAAATTGGAGATTTTGCAAACTAACATCAGTAATTTCAATGCTATTTCTACTAATAATTTAGATTAAATGGACATATTTTGAATCATACCATAAGAGGGGATATTATACACCTAGGAGCGCGAATAAAAGGTAAATTTTAGGAAAACTATTGAAATTATTGGATCGGAGTTTATTCAAAAATACACATAATGTACATTGCAGTGTGGTCGGTGGTGTAAGGCTACGCACAGAGTAAGCGCTGGTTGCCGAAACTGGCTTACCTGCTTGCATATTTGTATTGAAATACCTGCTTTGTTTGTCCTCGGTTACATTAATAATTAATATAATAAGTATGAAACGGTCATTGCCTTGCAGATAACGCAGTTGGATGCGAATGCGGGGCACCGGGTTCAAACCTGGGGAGAGTAAAACTTTCTTATGACTAGTCTCCGTGCTTCGGAAGGCACGTTAAGCCGGTGGTCCCCTGGGTTAGTGAATTGCCACCATTAACATAAAAAACCAGGATACATGGCACATCTGAAGGCAAGTCTATCAAGCTACCTAATGGATGTAAAATATGTATATGCTCACAGAACTAACACTGCCAAGAAAACGACGCAGATGTTGGTAATAACAAGCCTTACGGCTTAAACTACGTTGAAGAAGAAGAAGAATAAGTAATACATTAATTAATGTAACCGAGGTCAAACAAAGCTGGTGTTTCAATGCAAATATCCATGTACCTATGTAAGCCGGTATCGGTAACCAGCGTGTACTCTGAACTAGCCTTAAGCAATACACTGGCAGCCATAGAAACTGGCAGCTAGGAAGCGGAAAACCTCTGTTCTGTTTCTATCCGCACTACACGAAATCGCGCGGCAAATGTTCGGCGATGTGTGGAAGCAGTTTTAAGCACAAACATATTATAAGATTAGATCAATGACGGAATTCACATATTAAAATTAATTTTTCTGCAACCGATCCCATTAGATGAAGGACATATTTTATTTAATAATATAACGTTACTATATTACACTTTTAATATTATTATTATTTTGGTGGAACCCAATTATACGAAATGAATGAATTGCTAAATAGGTTTTTTCGTAGTAGGTATCATAACATCAACGAATATTTAATAAAGAGTAGCATTATGATAACCTAAGTATTACTCATTTAAATATTAATTTGATCGTATCTTCTATCTATGCATAAACTGAATTTATAATTGCATATTATCATTTTTACAAGGGTTAATGCTGAAAGGGAACTGATACGAAGGTTATTTTTAAATATAAATAATATATTATACTACTATTTGTAATATCAAACTGATGCACGAGTCATTTTAGTTTTCTTGTAGAAACTAGAAAAACAGAAATTCTGGAAATATTTGTAATAAATGAGTAAATTGTATTCAAGTAAAATTTTATCGTAATAATTATAACTATAACATATCGTAAAACCACAATACTAAAAATCATGTTATTGCAATCCATCTAATTTGCTTTGTAATACATAGTTGATTGAACTTTGATCTTGTAAATAGAAGTTATTATTCAGTGGTTGATTACAACTTATATTACCTATCTCATTACTCATTAGCCATGCAATTTTCCGATAAAATCAAAGAAACGTAAGATAATACAAAATATTAATAAACGGAAACCAGTTAATAAGGAACATGAATCACTGCAGGAATAATTCGTGTATTGGACAAAAACTATATACCTATCTATAAATGGGAATAAATAGGAACAAATTTACAAGTTTTGCATTTTTAAAATGGTAAATGGCATTTGTACATGGCAAAGTAAACATTTAGTTATTTTCGTAGCAATTTATTCGAGGGTTTGTTCTTTGCTTCCCGAGTTTAAAATATTTAATGGTAAGTAAACTTTACAACCAGGAAATTTATACCAGGCGCATTGTTCCTAAATAAAAAATTCTATTCAAAATATTGTGAATGTGATTATTATGATACCGTTTGTGCTGTTTTATTAAATTTATCAAAGTTTATTTCGATGATATTAGGTTTTAGTACTACATAATTATGTACTCGTATATAATGTAAGTACTATTTCACTGTGATAATTTGCTAATTGTTGCTGCGCCTTATTTATAATTGAATAAAATATTATGTTCAAATGTAATTAATGTTATCAACTTTGTACATTATTTTGTTTTTATTTAATAGTAATTAATATCTTATAATCAAATCATTAACTTTGAACATAAATAAAGGCAGATACTATAGCAAAAACAGTAATTACCAAAAACGGATTTAGTTATAAATTCGGTTTTGCTTTTTGTTAGCTTATTCAAAGTTTTAAATATTTATTAATAATTTATAAATAGCTAAATGAGATTAAAATATAAGTACCTTGGAATTATTTTTTAATTGAGTTTATTACACAAAAGAAATTTTGAATAAAATACAAAGCGTTAAATACTCTTAATGTTGATATCAAATTTACATACCTTAATTTAGTAAAAGAATTTTATTAGTAATTATAAAATTACACTTGAGGAATACATCATAAAGTATTGTCAATCATCAATATGATAAATAGGACTCGCACGACATCCATCAGGGAAGCATAATTACGTTGAGGTTATGTTCCAAGGAAGATTCGAATTACTCGGATGGTCTGCGTTCATTTATATTTTCTGACACCAATATTAGTTTGCAGGGGTAAATTTTATGATAAAATGGAGATAATACCGAAACCACGGTCACTCATTAAGGTTAATTTGAATTTATAATTTAGCTGCTATAATCCAATTTGTGATGAGTATTGTTTCAGATATCTTGATATTTCATACTTAACCAAAAGTCCAATTTTTACAAAATTAATTTTATAATCAAAATTTTGACGGTTGTTTATCAATTAGTAATCGAGTTGTATTTAATAATTTACTGTTTTGTGATTAATATTTTGAGTTTTACATGTCGTGTTTATTAAAATTTTGTATTTTAATATTACCTTCGTTGTTTCTGTTACTTAAAATTAAAATCGCATTCGCAATTACTCTTTCTTCTTAAGGTCTGAATTTTAAAGTCGTTATGTCTCGCTAATTCTTGAATACGTTTCCCTAAATTCCCTCTTTCTAAGGGCGTTGATCCTAAAAGGCGTCTGAAATGCATAATAAGGGGAGCTGTGGTTTTAAAGTGTTACATGCAAAATAATTTTAATTCTGAAAAACAACCCATGCAAATGTTGTTAGAACATTAGGTTTGTTCGTTTGTATGAACTAACTTGAACTGGGTTATCTTTCGAGACAAAATACTTCCACCACAAAAGTTAGATAGTGTTCTAACTTGCACTGCCTACTCCTCCTATGGAGGACGAGCAAGAAATTCATGTTTGGTCATGAACTGAGCAGCCAAACGAACACAGTACATTGCACTAACTTGAACCGAGCAAGTTAGTTCATACAAACGAACAAACCTATTGTGTACCCACATAACATAATATTACTGCTAAAAATTGATCCTTTTTTTTTTATTCCTGTACCTCTAAGATCACAGCCATGAGTGTATTAGCAGTTGGTTCGACCAAACATAGAACCGAGGTTTTCTGCTCTATAGTCTCTCGGTGACAGCTATAAAACAATAAAATTTGCACATCTACTAATACTTTTAATTAAACAACTTTTATGATTAATAATGTATTGACAAATTGTGGCTACCTGAACGACAATCTGTTAGCCAATAAATATCCTGATTTGTTCAGTAAACATTTTTTCATTTGCTTTATTTATAATTTACATTTCAATTCAATAAAGTATTTAGTAAATACTGTGGCTTGGGTAAATTTACCTGTGAGGGTGAGTCAGTGATACACTTTCGTGATATTTTAATATTACAATATTTATGATGACTAATGACGTAATAAAGAGTCCTGCGCTTGTACACTAGTATAATTTGTGTATAGGGCATGGATTCATAAGAATTTATTAAATTGGTGTCAATTTCAAAAATGTTATTTTGTGTTTAATCAAATACAATAGATTAAGACAGATAGAGACAATCTATTCATGCGCGTCACTATAATTTTAGTGTAGAACCAAGTTCTAGGGATACAAAGCTTTTATCATATACATACACATAATTCCAATAGTTTGAACCTCTTCAATCCAATTTGTAAGTATTAGCGGTGTTTTTTACTACAACATTTGGATTTTAATTTATTTATTTCCAATAAATTAACGTGCATCAACTTGAATCGTCTATAAAAAATTATATAGAAATGTTTTGGTAATTTTATTAATATTTTGTAAATTCGGTAATAACTCAGCTAATCTATAAAACAATGCAATTTGCATACTAATGCTGTTATTTATACCACCTACGATTGACAGTAGTCAATTTGTATTGACAAATTGTGACTACCTGAATGACTACCCAATCTGTTAACATATTTTCAATTTTGGCTAATACTAATTCATTTATTCTTCAATTTTATTAAATCTGAGTTTGATAAGTTAATAATAACTTTTTAATTTTATTAAAAAGCTTTTTAAATAACCCGATGACAGCTATAAACATATTAGCTGCGGTCTTAAACTATAATTGATTTTTATTACTTTAAATTAAGTAACTTGAAAATTTTTTAATTATGTATTATTAATTAGTGTAATACTCATTTTAAAAATCTGTTTCAGTGGAATTCCCCATGATTTCACATGATATATTTAAATTTTTACGAATTAGATTGTCGTTAAACATGCCGAATCACACAATTTGGTTACTTTGATTCTGACTAGAATTTGACAAAGTTCAGTAAAAAAAGAAATCGCCCATTAACAGGGATTATACGGCTATATTCTCAAGTTTGTGAAATAAGAAAGCTCGAGGCTGCATTCTAAATTCATTAAATTGAAATTGTTACGGAAGCATAAATTTCTACTAAAGAAGTAAATCACAGTAAATTCTATTTCTGTAATCTAATCTGTACCTTAACGTTACAAGTTATTTGTTTTGCAAATTTAATTTTTTAACCAAATTTTTTCAATTTTGATCGATATAGTGCCGAGGTCTTCAAACTTTCGAGAATATGGTGAGCTTTATAAGCTCCAATTGCAACACATCTGAAGCAGCCATTTATATTAAGACTAAAAACCGATAGTACACAAAATGAGAAGTTATAGACAATTAATAATACAATGGAAGAGCATAGGCGTTTCTTCGTATTGAATATGAATCTGACATTTCCATAAATATGCAAATGTAGCTAGCAATTTAATCGTGATATTTAACTGAAAATAAGATGTAGCAACAATTATTATTAAAGTGCAGCTTACTGTAACATTTCTAAGTGCACATCAAGTAAATTTGAACAAACTCGATTGAAGTGCTGACAAAATTTGTTCATCGATTCTTAATAGTTTTCCCCCTGTGTTACTTAAGGGTGTGTTCAAAATTACTTTCAAATACCCTCAAGTGTTATCATGTTGATGTACCAAATGCTGAACATCGCGTTTCTATTCGATTTTTAATTTTATTTTATTTTCACACTTCTTGAGCATTTATTTTTGTGAATTACCTGTGCGTTAAATTTTCATTAAATTTTATATTTTTGGTAATTATTACGGATCAAGTTAAATATTTCAGTTATTACATGTTTCTACATGAATTTGTCTGCAAATAAGTTGAGTTAGCTGAATATGTTTAATATAAGCCCGAATTAATTAAGTAAATTTCGATTTGAGTGGTACATTTGCATTTAATAAAACGTTTTAATGTTCTTTTTACGTAGCTCTTCAAAATTTAATTAATACTCTGAGCAAGAACAAGTTGGAGGCTAAACCAATTCGAGCTTTTACAACACAATGCTGAAATTGTGTAACATTTATTGGTTTACTCGTATTAGATTTTGTAGTAAGAAAAGCTACTCCAAACAGTAACATTACTGGATGGTTTAATTGTTAATTTTAATTAACCATAAACAGAAAGTTGTTATAAAAAGAAAGGTTTTAAGGTCTCATCCGTTTGAGCGAAATCGAATTTTTTTTCCTTAGGTAGTTTAAAGAGTTTTTTGTAGGTTTCCACTCAGAAAAGTTATTAGAATTTTTTTTTATTCTGTTATTTTTTCGTTTGAACGATTTCTACCAAAATTTGAAATTATTCATTAAATATTTATAAGTAAGTCATCAGGTTTTTTAATTAGTAATAAATTTTCTTTTATTAAAACATAGATGCATTTGAAATTCACTGTAATGACCTTCTGAGTAATCTCAATTTTTCCGGTTCAGAGCTCATGCGAGTTGGTAACAATTTCCGTTTATTTCCGTCAAGCTCAGAATATTGCAGAATTATATTAGCCGTATCTGCAAGCCAGCATCAAATGTTCAGGATGTTACCTACTAAAACTGCTACTACGTGCCTACTAATTTACTTAATTTATAATCTTTTCGTAATACTAATTAATAACGAAACATTTTTGAAGTTTTCGTCGATTATTACTATGATTTCATTAACAAGGGTCCCAATAGCTTCAACATTAAACATCCAAAATCCACGTTCTAACCGCTGACGGAGAAATCAATAGTTGGATGGCCCCGGCGTATGACTCACGCTGGCGGCTTTCAGTATGCCTTTTCCCACCTCCTACAAACCCTAAATCCCATCCCCATCTTGCGACGCTCGCCAATATTTCCTAAAAATCTTTAATATATATCTTATTCCTGCGCATTATACTCCATTAACTTTAGATTTTAATCTATACATTGACCCGACCCGAATGGTTTTCGAATAACGGCGTCTTTTTCATAAAATACATTTTTACACACTGTTTAACTGCTTTAGACTGAGTTTATTACATTTTCAGATTTTCCCATGTTAAGGTATCTGAATGCTTTTCATAATGTGCTCTATTAGACAATTTCTTAAAACAAAATTTAATTCAGATTCATGAAAACTTTTCACATAATTTTAGGCTGCTCTCGATTCCAACCCCGGCATTGTACCCGACAATGGAAAACATCGCGAAACGGATAAAAATTCGTTTGTAATTTTGATCGTGCATAAAATTTGTTGGCATTTAAAGCAAGTCAATAAATTCATTCAATAGTACAAGAAGCATACCATAACTGCATGCATTTATATTACTCCTTTAAATTTAAATACGTTTGATATATTTGAAAATATTAAAAAAACTAAATTTATTCCCAACTAAGCGGTTATACATCCGAACGTGAGTGGAAATATGAAAAATATGTCGAACGTGATGTATGTACATAAACATGGGGTTTGTATTTGAAAACTGTTGGAAAATAATGGAGGTTTTCTGTTCTTTTTACATAATCTCATTTAATTCAACATAATATAACTATAAGTAAACATGGCTTGAGAAAAATGCATATAATTCTTATCTGCAATATTATAATCATATCAAAAATTTATATTAAATTTGTTCATGTTCTTACAAAACACGAATAAATCAATTTAAATTCATTTTAGTCATAACACATTTTCCACATTTCTCATCTCGGAAACTCGCACCGAGTCTAATGATGGTAATGAAATGTGCCTCCTATATGTATATTTCCAACCAAGCAGTTTGACAAAATGTCGATATTGCCACTATTATATTTAGCTTGAAAATGATTCCATATCATATGCTTCGCTTCCGGATATCCTGCATCTTCTCAAGTCATGAGGCATAAAATTCGATTAAGCATAATTTCCAAAAGTGCTTTCTAGGTATAAGTTTTATTCAATTGGATTAATTTCGACACTCACATCAAGTGGCAAACATGCTTCATTATTTAATGATGCAGCCTATTACTTGAAAATATATTACGAAAGGCTTAACTTTTCTTTTATGTTTCGTAAAACTTATTAATTAGTTAAGCAAACACCTTTGACATTTATAAGTAGTTTTAAGATGGGTTGAAAATTTGATATTAGATGTGCCCTAATTAGTGAACGCGCTACAGGTCGCTGAGTATGAATATTGAAGTCCTTGCCTTTGATGTTAATCAGTGTTGTGTAAAGTGTACTATGTTGTCTTTGTCTCATATCCATTATCTCTCCTAACAAAAACGATATCTTTAAAAGGAAATTCTGCTATTTAAAAAATATTTTTATTAAACACGGTACCATACCGCATTGGGTTTCTTTTGAGATAAATTGGAATAAACCACGTTTCTCGTTTCTTTTGATAATAAATTTTCAGTTTTTAAAATTTAGTCATCCAGCATAATCAGAAAATCGATTAACCGCCATTTATAGTTCCACTTCTTGATCCATTATATTTTTCAAAAAAGAAGCAAGTTTACACATACTTGGGATTAGAGTTGTCTCCATCATCGAAACATTTGCAATAATATTGAATCTACAAACAAACTCTTAATTTTGATCATTCAAGCTTTAACCACTTAGTGCTCATTGACGTGTCTGAGACACCCATGATTAATGTGGGCATGAAGTCTTTTAAACTACTAAAGTAGTGGTTCCACGAAAATTTTGAGAAATGGAAAAGTGACCTTCATGTAGTCACAAGAAGAAAGGTTCAATACTCAAAAAAATGCATGCAGATATGGTTGGAACTTCGGGATTTTGGTCCGTTTCCTATCAAGTAGGAAAGATTGGCGAGGGAGTTTAAAAGAGACAGAGCTATAATATACGAATAGATAAATGTGTGATCGCTATTATGATTAAGTCCTCCAAGATCTGTTCTACACAAATTTCGTTGATTTGTATTCTATGTTACGCACAATAAAACTGTACATCCCTCGTATCAACGAACACAACTAATACAATCGAAATAACCTTTTGGTTCAGAGATTTTAATTTGGTACCAAAAAAATTATCTTGAGTGTAAACTGGAAGTTTTGAACATTTTTATACCGACAGTAAAATTCTGCACAATGTAAAATACTTATGGGCAAAACTTATTTTTGTTGCACCGTAAAGTTAAAATTGCTTATGTGAAACTAAAAATTTCTTTTGGATGAAAGTCGTAAACACCGTAATAAAAAGGACGTATACTTTGATGCTTTAAAGACGCTTGTACATTTAATTTGTTTTAATATACCATTGCTTCCAAATTGCTTCTGGTTGAATGGAATAAATTGATACCTCTTCACTGCATATTTTAAGAACATACTTTTTATCAAGGATTTGTTATCTTGGGATTAGAGACTAACTTACAATTTAAAAGTATCAACCAGGATTTCCAACAATGGCATACATACATGTTTCGATCTTATTAGATCTCATTAGTGAAAGGAGGAGATGACTTGATGATTTGAATTTATTTACAAAAATAGCACTCCCTATTTCTTTATTCTTTCGAACGACTTATAAAATGTACTAACTTAAAAATTACATATTATGTATTGCAATTATGTTGAATTTTTTACGTAACAATTTGAAGTAGTTTCTTGAAAAAAGTTTTTGATTAAACTTTCCGCATATTGTGATTTTATAAAAATAAGTACCTATACCATTATGTATATTTGAGTATACTATAAATTTTTAGCACAAAGAATTTTTTATAGAATATTTTCGATAAATTGCGAAAATAGCGCTTTACTTTGACTATGGCTTTCTAGAATGTATTGACCTTTTTTATTCATCCAAGTCTTGAGTGAAGATTCGTCGATAAACAGAATATTTATGTATGTAAATGAAAAACCTTTTACTCTAGTTATGGAGACGCTTTACATTTACAGATTGTTTGGTATGGTGTGCATTTTCTTGTATAAAATTACGGATAACATAGTATTTTGTGCATTAGAAATATTGCACTCTGCATAAATATAAAAAAGTGGTAAGAATTATCTTTTATTAGAGGAAGTGTACTTACCCTTTATCATTGGTTAAAACCAGTGGTTGAAATTCAAAATATAGTGAACTGTAAATCTGTTTCATAGAAAGTGGAGTTTGTATAAACATCGATCAGGGACTTTAATTAACTCGGGTGCAATTTAACTTCGCTGAGAAGGGTGTGCATGTGTTAAGGTCCATTAAATATCGAATTTAACCTTTAACTACAAGTGCACAACGTTTGTAAAAATGAATCAATGTATAAATTTAAAAAATAAAAAAGGTTACTTTCATGTTATACTACTTATTGAACTTTCAATTTTGGGCGTTTCGGCTGAATAATTTTAAATAGCAATTATTGAATTTAGTTCAAAATATAAATTATACCTATTACAAAATAATATAAATGTAAAATTAAACAAAATTTTAAGCGATGAATGCAGTGGCGTAGCCAAAAGATGCTTGGGCTTGGCCAAAAGAAAGTACCAAAAAGCATCGTAATTTATTATTTTTGTTTAAACTTGGTTAATGTAGTTCACTAGAATTTTGTACATTATTTGCATGGATTTTCCTACAATTTTATAGGGGGTACGATATGTAACCTTAAATTAGAAGGTGCAATTTGAAAATCGCAGTGATCATTAGCATTCTTTCAATATCTAAGGAAGTGCGAAACCACTAGGCAATTAATCTTTTATAAAGTGCTTCCAGTTAGGGGTGTAAGCTTATAGATCAAAATTGAAGCAGTCATTTTGGGTTGTCTTCCTGTTCATAATACGCCTCGTTACGTTGAGATACAATGCATTGAACAACATCAGGAGAGTGCAGTTCATACTACCCGGTGTATCCACCGGATGAAACCAAGCAATTCCAGTCCAACACCCAGAATTGCTACTTTATAGTTAACAAGCTAGGAAAACGTCATTTTTCATTTTGAGGCGGATCCAATAATAATTAGCAAATTATTATGACATTGATCTTATATTATTAAGTATTACCTATCGGTCGCCCTCACTAGGAGGGTAAAACTTTTTTTGGATTGGTAATATTGAAGTATACAAGCAGAAGTGCGAGAAAGCGTTAATAATAAAGAAAGGAAAATGAAATAACTTAAGGAATAGTCAGAGAAAGAGAGACAGAATTTTCTACGATATTCTTATGTTTATATTAGATTTCCTATTGTTAGATTGGTAACTGAACGACCAATCTTAGCTTCGAGTGAGCATTACGGACAGAGAGACAGACGGACATTTGTAGAGTTGTATACAACATTCTTATGTTTATAGGGTTAATAGCCACTTCAGCTGAAATAAGCAATAATAATCTGAAGTAAAGAAAATTAAAATAAAAATTAAAAATAACAGTTTAAATGCTTTTTAAAGGTAATTATTTTTTATATGCACTTAGTCAAGTTTCAACTGCTTAATTATTAGGTACTGCATCTTTACAATTTGAAACTAGCTCTCAAAATTACATTTGTTAAACTGAATTACAGTTGATGTTTTTTGAATTATAAATGATGCTTTTTGATTTACAATAATTGATTAATTTAATTTTGATGTTTCTTGAAATAAAGTTTAAAAATGTGAAGGAGAGGAAACGTGTAATCAAATTAATGTAAGTGAAATTTTCGAAGAGTATACCTACTGACAAAAAAGATTAAATACCATTGATTGGAGGGAGCAAAAATTGCTGAATTGTGAGATTGAAATTGCATTCATTTAAGGCTATTTTTCCAATGTTAGGTTAAAGCCCGGTTAAGATTAATCAATGATTAATTCAAACTTTCAAATTTGATTGATTATTATTATTAGGTAGTTGAACATTATTTAATGTACGATTGGGTGTCCGAAAACAATACAGTTTTGAGAATTTTTATAATGAAATCATTTTCAATGTAAAATTAATATAAATTCAAAATTTACTTTTTACGCGATATATAAAACATAATGTTATTTTATAGCTTATTTATAATTAATAGAAAAGATAATAAACAAGGACGAAGGCAGTGGTAATAAAGATTCTAATAATAATAAATATCGAATAAATATGTTGGATAGTATTATTGAATTATTTTAAAAATAATTGCGGATTTAGCTACTAAATGTTATTTGACAGCAAAGTATAATCAAAACTCAATAGTCAAGGGGACGCATAACGCGTGTTTGCCATGAGGACCAATTTCAAATTTACAAAAGTGTTTTCAGTAATAACTGGTTTTAATTAACTTTCTGTTTTGTGTAGATAATTGCAAAATGACAGGACATTTTAATTTATGAAATGAAAGAGCAGTTTTAGTTCAGGATCTTCTCTTTTTAATTGTATATTTACAGTAATTAGAATTTTGTATAAAAGCGTCTTTTAAAATTAATTACTTTTATTTATTACAGGCTCTCCAGGACGGAGGACTAGCAACCAGTGCTGTTTCTCATTTTGAACCTCAAGTGGCACTTCTTTGTGATACTGGAATTCACGGCCAAGAAGTGTATCACCCTCAATATATGACGGAGCAAGGTCGGTGGCAGACTGATTTATCCTCTAAAGCCACATGTATTAAAGACAAGATGGATATTTTAGATTATTGTAAAAAGGTACGTTATAAATGTTTCAAATGTTCTTGTAATATTTGGGTGAACCGTCTCGAAGTTCACGATTCGTATCGCTTCAATAGCTTGTGATGTCATATAAAACAACCCTTACAATGTTAGGCTCGAAGGAATTGCATTTAAGGAAAAGTATTAACTGGCAGGCTGGTCACGCGGTTAAACAATAGATTTCCTGACCGTAGTTGCTAGTTCTTTCACACCAAGTCTCTCTCGGGAAAAATCCTAAAATAGTACATTCGATTTATACACTTTCAGCTTCAAATTGGGACCAATAAATTTCCAATTGCAATTAATCTATTTCAAATTGGAAATAATTAATTTCATATTTAAAAACATGATATTTAGGTATTTATTAAGTATGACAATTTAATGAAGTCATTTAATGCCCTAGGTATATAATGGAAAACATGTATGTATCTGACGATGTCGGATAGCATGTTTGTACAATAAAAACATTCATCCAATTAAACACTTCGTTTGATTAGATTGATGTTATATTTGTCAATGACCTTAATTATTTTCTTGTTAGTCCAAGGAAGTTAAAGTATCACTTTAGTTCCTTGGCAGCAAAAGTGATACCTTTCGTCCTGAAATAAGGAAGTACTTTTATTCCACTTTATTACACTTATAAATGCATTAGTAGTTAATCAATTAACTATTTATCGATAATGGGTAAAGCAGTAACCGGAAATTGAAATGAACGTGGTGGAAAACAAAGAACTATAAAAAAGAAGAAATTAATTCAAACAGAAGTTGAAAACTGATCAAATGCATATTTATACTGCAATACAATGCACCTGTTCACAAAGTGAGATTTGCGATCAGTTCCTGGACATCATGAGGTTTCCAAGAAATTGATTATCTTCATGAATGACCCGGTATACACAAAAATAAAAATTATTTCCTTAAGGCTGAGAAAAGTTAATTTAAAGACCATACAATGCAGTGATGTTTGAAGAGATAAACTAAAATATAAAAAATAATTTCGTACAAAAGTTCGAAAATGCGAATACTACTCACAAGTTTGATACAGATTGATAAGGAAGTGGCTTTGAAAATTTGAAACGTTATTTTGTATCGGCTTATTTTGACAGTTTTCTCTAATATTTGTTTTATTTGTATTGGTAAATTTCAAGTTATTGCCTATAGTGTTAAACAATTTGCATTATTTGTTAAAAATTGAAAAAACGGATCTTGTTAAAAATTATTTCCAAAAGATCAATTATTAAATAATTTTTCCACCAAAACCATGATTTTAACTGGGGGTTTGGAGTTCAGAATACAAATAACATCCATTTGGTTAGCCGCAGATGAGGCGAACCAATTCAAATGTATCAGTGCATCTTATTAATAATTATTATAATGTAAGTGTAAATCCACTACATATACATCATTTTAATCCTTCGGGTGCTTATGTATTAATGTTTCATTTTCACAAACAGCCATTTAATGCGCGACTACTAAAAGAATGGCACCATGAGAAATCTTCTTAATTGGTTTTCCAGTAAACGAAAATGTACGTAATATTGCTCGACTCGTCCCATGTTCAGAAAGCTGTGTTGTCATAGTTACCAAGCATATGGTAGCAGCTAAAATATACCAACTAATCATATCATCGATAGTAATTATTTACTGAGGAAATGAAGTCCTACCCAGTTATTTTTACTTTGTAACTGCTTGAATTTGGTCTTATAAAAATAAATTTTCCATCGCAAAAAATGTGGCATATCTGATAAAAAGAATGTAATACAACTTGCAATATCATCAAAATGAGCTGGGTAAACACGACCCCAACCGGTTATTCACAAGAAAACAACCACCAGACGATGGGATTATGCTAGACCCACTGGACTCCCAACAAAAAACCCATTTAAAACTTGCATAAACTTGGTAATAAGAGGTAAAATTGATAATTTCAATACAAAAGATCACAAACTTGGACTTTACAGCTCAATCATCTTGAAGACAATTATTTGCCGTTTATCGGGCAAGGGTAATGCAAATAACAAATAATAAATAATCAAACAAAATTCAGTACGCCTAACGATAAATTTTATTTCGTAAAGTTGGAATTACAATGCATTGGGTACCTACAAACTGACTTAAAATACATAAAATCTACAGGAATAAAAAGTAATGTATCAAAAATCAAAAATAATGTATGGAATGGAAACACAGAGGCTCATCGCAATTTACCAAGACAGCAAAATGTAACACCAAAATTGCAGTAAAATGTCAAAATACATCAATAAATAAGGTGTCAGCCTTTCAGCGTCTACTTCCTTTTTAATCTGTATCAAACGTATGGGGATTCGCCCACGCACACAAAGGCGCGGTTGATGCTTTTCACGGTAAATTTTAGATCATGTTCCGAAAGGATTTTTACTCATAGTTAGCACCCTAGTCAGAAGTGACTAAACGAAAATCATAGAAATGCATTAAAACAATATTAAAGGAAAATTGAAAAACGATCGTTCTCAATT
Source organism: Rhagonycha lutea (assembly GCA_958510855.1). Classification (NCBI taxonomy): domain Eukaryota; kingdom Metazoa; phylum Arthropoda; class Insecta; order Coleoptera; family Cantharidae; genus Rhagonycha; species Rhagonycha lutea. Next base: position 9,313,263 of record OY294040.1, on the reverse strand, counting down.
TGAAATTTATTATTTCCGACTTGAAATAAATTGATTAGTCTCAATTTGAAATTGGAAAGGTTTTATGTGTAGTTTTAGTTTATTCTATTCTTATATAAATTATTGTGTATTTGGATTATTAACTGAAATAATTAATTATAACGTCACAATCCTTCTTCGCCTTCCGATAGAATTTCCTTGACAAAACTTGAAAAAAGAACTAAACTTAAAAGAACATAATATAATATAGTAGGTACTAACTAAATTCTATAAAATGTCTCTATCGATATGCATATTTTTCAAATAAAGTGCTTTATATAGCTCCTATAGAACAATGATTTATCCGCAGGACCTGATTTTATAGGTCAACTTTATACATAGGGTTGGGGAATGTTAAACGCGTTTTTATTTGCGTTCTTTTGTGAACGGTTGACCATTTTTTTTATTAACACCTCACACCTCATAAAAATGTAGTTTTTGTATCTTCATACGCTTTCTTTATTTAGTAATTATTCTAATTGAGGATGCGGTAAATTAAAAAATTAAATACATTTTTAATGCAGTTTGCCATAATAAAAATTTTCCGTTTTCAGTGTAAAATGAGGTTGTGTTAATGCGAGTGAAAGCAATTAAGGGGCATAGATAGACAATTTTAGAACCATTTTAGTACTTTTGTTAAGAGGAACGTAATTTAATTTTAAGCCTTACATTTAGTTATTCAATTCTATTGACAAATTTTTAAAACATTAACTTTTCAGCAGTGTTTTAATCGTAATGAAAATTACACTTTTTTAAATTCTACATGGAACTTCATCAATTTTCATGTTTATTAATTTTAGCTTTTCATTATTTTCAAATGCAAATTTTATCTTGTGATAATTAAAAATTGTCATTTTATTTTCGGTTAGTCTTTGCAGTTATATTATTAGAACCAAAGTGGAAAATATCGCCGTTATAGAAAAGCAGATCATATTTCCAATTTAAGGTTGTAAGTAGATAATTTAGGAAACAAATCCAATAGATATGTATTTGAATTATCCAGCAATTTATTTAACCACGTTCGCATTATATACACACAAATTACCCTCAAGTATCCATATAGATAAAGAGAGGAGTCCAATTTACTTATTTAACCCTTACATAGATAAAATTATCCACTTTTATTTACCATTTAGTTAAGATGTTGACCGAGTCAATATTGTTTGAACCAAATTGTTACATCATATTTCTATTGTGGAAGTTTTTTTAAAGAAAGTTGCTTATCCAACTTTTCAACCCTGAATTAAAATAAAATGCGAGGTATTTTTTGCAAAGTTTTATTCAGATTTTATTATAAGTACACACAAATTTAGGGAGGAGGTCTTACACCTTCAGGCTTACTACGGAAATGCTCTACGAGAAAAATATATTATTAGGTGCATATCCTTTCAAGAAATTCAACAGAAGGAAGTCTATGCCCATTCTGTCTTATTTACAATTCTCTAAAAAGGTTGTCGACCCCTATTCGAGGTATCACGTGATTCTTTATCGAGATGTAGATACTTGTTGCCTCCATAATAACGTACGTGCTTTGCCATTATTCTTCCAAATATCATAATTATAGTACCCCAGTGTGTTCGCTAAATTTATTTTGAATGCCATTTGTAATTTCAAATATATTGTAAATTTAATTAGAAGTTCAAATAGATTAATTTATAGATGTCACATATTTCGTGTAATGTTGTTAGAGCATAAGCATACTTAGTTACAACCTACTTCAATAGACATTAAGAAGGATTATAGGAGTAGAAATTGCTTTTACCAGTATAATTACAGGGATTTGCAAAAGTGAGAAGATCTGTCATTGTCATATCACCTTGATATTCGTAATTGCGTTAAATAAAATCGGAGGTACCTAAAGAAAAAAGTATTCTCACATTTTCCTCATTTTCCTTATTATATAAATAAAATTATATGGGGTCATAAAATTCGGATAATTTCAATAAGCTGATTTAAATTTTCATATTACATCATTTCCAATAGAGAAATTAGAAGACATACCAGAATATTGTAATATTTGTAAATTTATTTCTTATAATAAATATTTCTGGGGTCCGTTGCCATTTACACCGTCTGTTTCCGCTACCTACAGCTTAACGTGGATTCCAAACCACAGGAATAGATCATTTTTACGCCGTTAATTCGAGACCATAGAAATATTATAGCCATTGGTGGGTGAAGAATCCTTCTAAATATCCAAAGGATTCTAAAATTCATTCACCAATTTTTTTTAACAAAAATATTTCTTCGTGTAAAATTGAAATTATTTGACTTGATAAATCTTACTTGCCATTCGATTTCTCACTACATTAAACAAAACTAATGGACTATAAGTAGTTGCGCTGAATCTTGTTTAATTTTGAATACATTGTCATATTTTAAAATATTATTTTAGGTTTTGTTGGATTTTCTCGAAAGCAAATTAATGCACTCAAATTTTTGAATCTCTAAAACTTAAAAATTTTGAAAATTTGATAATGATGAAGAAATATTGAGTTTACCTGAAGTATTGTTGGATTATTATTTTGCTTAAATTATTAGTTTCTTATAAGAAAACAAATGTTACCCTTCACAAACCTTTAAAAATAGAAAATTGAGTATCAGGGGCGTTTTGTAAAAGGAGCGATCGTGAAGAGACCTTTAGAACGTTATTGGTTTTCGTTTAGAAATAAAATATCGCAGATTGGGATAAAGACACCTGTTTTGCTACTGTGTCACATTGACGACGCGGCGCTCGATTGCGGATTTTTCCGTTTTGTTGTTTTGATCCTGGCTTAGTAGTAAGCTATCAAAATTCTATTATTTGCAACGTGGACCTCGAGAGTTTGTACAGTGGTTTTTTTTATTCATATACCTTGTGGCTTTTAACCTGGCGCATGACCTTGGGTCAATCAGTAATCTTAAAGCCTACGTTACCAATTCCTGCTAGGCAAACTGTATATCAGGAGATCCTTTCGTTTCGGACTGGCAGAAGAGGATAGTGGAGTACCTTTTTGTTTTCATTTAACACCATCGATCGCGTGCAGAGAATTCTGCATAATGTAGATTTTGTGAACACTGAAAGATCTAAGGTGAGTTTTATTCCTCTGTATTGCGATTGTGTTTTGGTTAGTTTTGGCAGGTTTTGGACTGTTTATGTTCTGCTTTGGTACGTTCACGTACTTTCTAACGCCATTTGACCTAGTTAGTTATATAGTCGACGGATGTCCTTTGTGTGTGCGATTATTGTGGCAGAAAATATTAATAAAAGTAACCTTTGTTTCCGACTTATTGGTTTTATTTACCTCGAGAAGTGGCAAACCGAATCCTCACCTTGCCTCCTGATTACTATAGAGCTCGTTTTTCCATCAGTTACCAGTAATAACTGGGCGTGGGGAAATTACGAATTACGTAGGTGATCTGGAATTTCGTTGCTCTGGCAACTCTTGTGGTGCATTTGTCAATTTGAACTAATTGTACCTATAAGTTGTGTTTGGGAAATCGCACCAGAACTTTGAAAATCTCGAAAAAGTGAAAACTTAAATAAAAATATCTGGATCCACGACTACGATATTACAATAGCCCTAACGCTAGCCTACTACTTATATAGGGTGTTTTTTTAGCTGCATGAGAACTTCAAAATGAAATAAAACATTAAAAACCTGACGGAATGTTTTGGTTATAATTTTTTTATGAAAGTACAGTTGAAGGCATTTATGATTTGAACATGACTTCCGGCATGTGACCACCACGACTAATGGTTACGAAGCGCATCCGTTCAGTCCAATTTTTGACCACTTTTTCCAATATTTCTGGCTTTATTTCATAAATGGCTTGCTGAATATTAGCCTCCAATGCTTCTAGAGTTGTTGGTTTGTTAGCATAAACCATGGATTTAACATACCCCCACAGAAAATAATCTGGAGGTGTCAAATCACACGATCTTGGAGGCCAATTGATAGGACCACGTTTTGAAATAATGTTGTCACCAAATTGTCCTTTCAATAAATTGATGGTTTCGTTGGCTGTGTGGCACGTAACACCATCCTGTTGGAACCATAAGTTGTCAATGTTTAGCTCTTGAAGTTTTGGAAACAAAAATGTATTGAGCATGTGTCGATATCTCACACCATTCACCGTAACGGTAGCTCCTTCCTCATTTCGAAAGACATATGGACCAATGATGCCATTGGCGTGTATTCCACACCAAACAGTCAATTTTAATGGATGCAATGGAGTCTCCAGATAATGTCCCGGATTGGTCTCACTCCATATACGGCAATTTTGTTTGTTCACATACCCATTTAACCAGAAATGTGCCTCGTCACTGAACAAAATTTTACGGTAAAAAAATGGATCCACTTCCAATTGGTTGTGAGCCCAATTTGGTAGCGTTGTTCAATGGTCAATCTATGCATTATCAAATGCCAAACCTTGCTAAACACAAATGTCAAAAAACTGCTTCCATAGCAATCTTGGTTCAATTGTTATCCCTATTGAAAGTTCTCATGCAGCTAAAAAAACACCCTATACTACCGTGTTAAATTTTGAAAATGTTAACTTTCTTTGTATAAATAGACAATTTCAGATTTTTGCATACAGAAATGGTTGTTGTCTACAACCGTTGAAAAAAGCGTACTTTTCCCATATTTATTTGAATTAGGATTCATTTCTATACTAAATTTTTACCAAAGCACAGATTCAAATTTACTTGTAATTTAACTGTTTACTTCAGCTGATTTGGTTGACACGTTTTGAATAATTGTTGGCATTTGTCCAATACATAAGAGAAACGGTAATTAAAATTAATAAACTAATCGATATCTTATAGAATTCTATAATATGGGTAACTAATAATTGTATATTATATAACAATTAAGGGACTAAAGCGCAATATTAATCCTGAGCGTGAAGTTAATTTGGACAAATTATCAAGTGAGGGATTAAAATACTTTAGTCCTGTGGTATATACGAGTAGGGGAAGGTCGTACAAAACCGGATAGCTAACGTATGGGACGCTCTGGAACAGTTATGAAAGTAGATCGGTGGAATCTATTCCAAATTTAGTTCTAAATTCAATGGAGATGCTTAAAACTCCATATTTCATCAAAAACCCCTGAAGGCATTTAAAAATACAAAAAAGTCAAACTAACCGGTTTTGAAGAACTGGTAGGATCAAACCGGATACCAATATAAATAATAAAAATATTTTTTAAAAGATGTTTATTAACTTTATTTTTTTTGTCATAATTCGAATTATTTGTATTTTAACATTTTAGCATTAGTTATTCAATATTTGTATGCCTGCCGGAAGCACCCCTACATCGCCTACTAGTAATCTGATACTTTCGAGCTTTTTCTTACCCTACTATATTCATTTTTACTTACTAAACGTTAATTTTAAGTTTCAAGTTTTTAAAGTTAACTACAGTTAAGGCGGAACAACACTGTGACGTATAAAAAAAATTTGATATTGTTTTTTTGCATTTTCTCCAAGTATGCATAATTAAGAACATGTGAAAAAAATTTCAAGTTAAAATCTTGTAAATTAAGCAAGTTAAGCGGCGTTCATAATGAAGTAGGGTCTTGCCTTGCTTCGGTAGAAAGCTTGCAAGCGCCAATTAGATTAAAGTATTTTCTTCTATCTTTTTCTATGATTCAAAAATCGTTCATCTTAAATGGCTCTTTCTTGCTTTCTACCGAAGCAAGACAAGACCCTACTTCATTGTGAACGCTGCTTTACAGACGATTTAGCAAGTTTTAAGCTACTACGATTTACGTATACTAAAACTTTCAATCTGGTTTTTCTCGAAACTACATTTCTCGACCTGGTACCATCTCTAACTCTAGCTATAATTTTCCGATTTTTAATTTTAAAAAACAAAAATTTCCGTAATTGCAGTGGCTATCGTTGTACGTAGCCGTTTTTCATTTTTTTGAAATTTAGTATTTTTAAGCCACCAAATGTAAGTAAAAATGTCGCTAAAATCGAACTTTTTGCTTTGAACACCCGCCATTTTGTGAAATAATTTTTTTTCGAAAAACGGCTACGTACAACGAGAATTACATTTATAGAGATTACAAAACTTTTTTATTTTTACTTTTTACACAAACCACTGTCAAGTTATCGATGGGACCGTTGGACCACACTTCTTGTACAGAGGCTATATTATACCTCAGTAACTATGGCAACTTGTAATTTTGGTTAATAAAAATTTACACAAAGTAAGTTCAATGTATGCTTAATAACATAACTTTTTTCTAAATCCCTACTAAATAATTAAGTATGCAAAAATAAATCAGAGAAAAACACCTTTTTTTTCACCTCGTCACAGTGTTGTTCCCCCTTATACAGTCCACTTATTATCAAAATATACCATTATAAAAAATTAAATACCCAAAAAAACATATCCGATTTTAGAAGACAAATTTATATCCGGTTTGTAAGACTCGAAGAAAAAATGTTTAAATGTAAATTTCACAATTAAATTATGAAAAAAAATTGAAAACAATCACATGCGAATGAACCTCTTTTCATGTACTTTAACATAGTGTACTTACCTAATAACCACCTTTTCCACAAAAAAGTTTTGATTCAAAATCCACTTGCAAAAAATCACAATTCTAGAACGCACTTTTTTCAAACTTATCTTGACCGAAAATAACACATATAATGCGGTTCTTTGTCTGCAATAAGTTTACTTTCTTATCAAGTAAAATATGCTTCCGCATGAATTCGAGAGATATCGTCAGCGTTTCTAAGCGAACATACGCTATCCGGTATTACCAGACTATCCGGTTTTGTAGAACTTACCTCTACATTATTTTATACTCTCCCAGAATTATTTTAATTAAAAAATAATATTAAATGTAAAAATAATGTCAATTTGATGTTTGTCTACATCATAACATGCATGTTGTCATAGCAACACGTTCTTTTGTTTTACTTAAGTCCCTAGGGATTCTACTTTATTACTTAAGTCCCGCATTATCATTTTATGTCCCTTGAGATTTAAAATTACGTTTAAGGATTTTACAACCGGGACTAAAATTGCTATTTAAGGGAGTGAATAAATTTTTTTATAAAACTTGAAAAAAATGCGTTAGTATCATACTTGTGTATTAATGATGAACTTTTCTCCCTACTGTCATAACTCATAACTACTCATAACACAAAAAAAGAATCTGGCATTATTATATCGATATTTCATGTCAGAATGCATTTTACCTTACGATTTTATAAAGCCACAATGGAAAATTATTAATACAGCTATAGGTACTCGTAAAAATATACACAACATTGTTTCACTATAGCGTCGATATCTTACAAGTTACAATGACGTCGCACATCGAAACTTTTTTCTTTTCATTTTTGGATGTCACCGGGAATTGATTACAGCTTTTGCTACACTTGGTATCAAAATACTATACGTGTACTTAATAATTCAAACTTGAACCAATCAATTTCAGTTTTCTATATTTAGATACTAAGTGCTTCCTATAAAGTTTTCTCGGGACAACGGATAAGTTACTACAGATAGCCAACTACGGTATTGAAGCCCTCTGGCTTGGAAGGAAGTGCAAACCAATTCACACAGCCCTTTTCTTTCTTGCTTACTCTACTTGGACAAATAATATGTAGCAAATTATCTGTAATATTACTCGGTTATATCGTATAATTGAGTCGCTTATTTAAAAAACCGGCTAAATCCATATTTTTCACTAAATGAGTTATTGATGCCATCGTGTGTAGCATATCAATACCTCCCTTAGTGCAACTTTTTGTTTGACGACTTGTATATTACCCTTTTTTTGACAGTAAATCTGTCCGATTTACATTTCCGGAAGTACAGGTAAATTTTTGAACAAAATCAGTGGCAGTTTAATTGTTAATCATCATTAACTTTTCATTACGATGAAGATCGAAAGTTTCTTAAATTCGGGGTACAATTAAAGTAATCAAATACTTGTAATAACTCTATGTCTGTTCTGAATATTCCATTTATCAATTTTATTACTGTAATTATGTTCTCCCTTTGAATCCCCTTTCGGCATTGGAGTATTGACGTGCTTTACTTTTGCAAATTAATTATTTATTTTCTTTTATTTGAATCACTCTTCAATTAACTCATACTGCACTTTATTTCTCTTCAACTATCATTTATTAATTCGATTAGTATGAACTTATTTTTTTATTTCTTCAATTATCATTAGATACTTTTATTTCATACAAATTAAGAACGTGCTCTATCCCGGACTGCTGGTTAATAATGGATTACGCCATTCGCAACTGACTGGCCATCAAATCAGTGGATGTCATACAAAATCTTCAACTAAAGCTTATACTAGACGGTCCAACTAATTTGTAAACTTTATGACCTTGGATTACTACACAAAACTTTTTACAGCCATCGTGCTTCAAAGATATTCAGTTAAAATTTATTATATTACAGGGTGGTCACTTAAGGACTGAAGGATATAATAAAAAAGTTAACTTTTACAAACACAGTTTTTTAATTTACTATTTTATTTTGAAATATGATTAATGGAAATTTTTCCGGATTATGTGTGAAAATTTTCCTACTCACAAAAAATACGAGCTCGTTCCACAGCATTTTCCGTGACCTTAAATAATTTTACCGTACAGCATCCTTCTAAGAGGATCGACTGATTCAGTTCTTTCAAACCGGGCGATTAGGTTCCAAAACATGTTATCGTTAGGAGATACTCGGACTATGACCTTGAATGTTGACGATATTTTCCCCGAATTAAAATAATATTGATCTATCCCTGGAATAGAAAAACTCAATCATACTCAATGCGTTTTGCTTGTTGGTGGCATCATACGTAGCCATTTTAATTTCCAAGGATTGCTCTATTACAGAGGCGGCCAACTTTTGTGTACATAAGATCCACTTCAACAATTTTAATCGAAAAAATTCGATTTTTTAACACGTTTTCACACTCAACGGTCGATCAAAATTGGCCTCGCGATCGACTTGTTGGCCACTCCTGCTCTATAACATGCAAAAGTTATGATTTTTCCAACTTTCCACTCTTTCAGTGTCCACCCTGTATATATAAAAATAAACGTTGTTGTGGAGTTTTTATAGGCGATTTTACTAATAAGCAGGTTTAAAAAAAATACTATAAATCAGATTCCGATATGAAAATAGTTATTTATGCAACACGTGTGGAAAAGGCTACATTTAGTTCACGCTCAATCTATTTATTGCATAAAGTATTCAAATTTTTTAGGAATTCTTAGGTTTGACGCTTTTTTCAATAAATTTGATTTAACAGTTCACTAGTATGATTTTTATTTTAAAGGAATCTCTAGTGGATTCCACTTGTTGACTCTACTAAAATGTCGTAATGGGTTTAATTTTTTCTTCAAAACATTCGTTCCTCTCAGTGAATGTTCGTGTGAAAGGTATTTTATCCATCCTAAAGTACAAGATCTCGGATTCTTTTACAAAAATTTCCAAATCTTGTTACGTAGGGATTTTTAGATAGTTTAGCTCCCTATCACTCCCTAAGCGAGGTCGTGGTGGTTAACGTGTACTTGCAATTATTACAGAATTTAATTATTGAGCCAATTATTTTCTAACGATTTCAAAGTTTTCATTTCTTGTATTAATTTCAATTACAAAAATATTATAGATAGGATAAAGTTAAGCATAAAACTTTATTTATTCTTAACGGTTGGAAGCTAAAGATGTAATGATTTAAGGGGGTCATTCCATGAAAAACGGAAACACGAAGTACTTTTTTGGATTCTTTTTGTAGTTAGACAATAAAACGAATCTTTTTGAAATTTATATTAACAAATCATCTGACAACTCAAAATTTTCATTTAAATGCTATAATTGTTATATTTACGAAACAACACAGTAACTGTCAATGACCGTAGCCTCGCTCGTGGAAATTAGTGTGCACGATTGCGCCTGAAATCCTCAACTGAAAATATCTTATTTTTGCTATAAGTTTTTGTCATCTGTGAACCTAAAAAAAGTAGTAAAAAATTTTTTCTAATTTTATGTAAGAGAAAATATCGGAAATTGAAAAGAAAACTTGGGATTTACATAATAATTTTTGCTTTTATTAAACTTAACTTAACCATTATTTAATTTGATAAAATTGTGAATTTTTAGAGGCATCGACGATAGAATTTAATTGCCTACTCGAATCCGCAAAATTCACTTTGATTGGTTTTTTAGTTTTTACGTAATCGTGCATGCCAACTTTCAAATTGTAGTTTCTAGTGAATTAAAGTTAAAGTTTCAAATATGTACCTACATATTAATTATGCCATGCAAACCTTTTTGATTTCTTCAATCCGATTTAATTTCGCATTTCGGTTCGAAACTACTGGAACATATTTATTATACCTTGCCTGTTCAACAGAGGCCACTTAAGCCAATGAGTGCATCTAAATGTTTCACATTCGACAAAGTTATACATCAAAGCTCAAGTAATTGTACGAAATTGAAAATTAATTTTTAGGGAGGAAAAATTGTATAAGAAGCATACATAATTTTTATTTATAACAACTAAAATTATAACGAAACTAGAATCTAGAAAATACGTTATGAATGACAAATAACGTTAACGCATGCGTCTTCTTGTGTTAGTGTTAGGAAAATTCCATTCGAATATCGCGCGGTTGTTTCAAGAGGTGCATCTTTTGAACAAACATGATATAGTTTATGCAATAAAATGTCTTTCGATATTTTCAACTTTCTACATGAAATGATCCCCTTAATATGATGCCAAGCAATAAGATGTTGATTTTAGTATGATTTGACGCTTAACTCAATTTTGGAAAATGTGTGGCTTATCATGTTCTATAAATAAGCTCTTCAAATATTTTCATGGTTATAAATTTACCTTCAATAATTCAATTAAAAATAAATAAATTCTAATAACAAAAATTATAGTATGAATTAATCATATTTCAATTTTTAGTTAAAATTTATCAATATTTTGTTTGACTATTAAAATTTTCATTGCGAAAAATGTATTCCGCTTTGTTATACCTTTTTGCAAATACGGTTATTGATACAATATGATTTCCAATAGGAATTGGTAAAGTCATTTTGTTATTTGTATGATTCTGAATTATTTATTTATTTTCTAAACGGTCTCTAAAATAACAGTTACATAATATATGGAATTAATGACAAATCTAAGCATTTCGAAATTTCCATTTTAGATCTTGATTTAGTGCTATCGATTTGTGTAACGTTTTGTATTTTGTGCTGTACCTATTACTGTATCAAATTTTGATCTATTATATCACAGACATGATGAGAAATGATCGTCTACGCACTGCATTATGATGGCATGCAAAAAAAAAGATTAAGCGAAATTTAAGCTATCCATATCCACCTGATTCTTTTAGAAAAGATTTAATTTAGCGTGAGCGTTGTCCGTCGTCAATGTGGGTGGACTTTTTGAGCCCATTTGGTAAATTTGGTGCACATCAGCTTTCACTTACGACGTTTTTATATATTTTAATTTTGTTTTTCTTTCAAATGAATTTAAAAATTCTGCTATAGTCGAGATACGAACTTTTAAATTCGATTTTTTGCTATTATGTAACTGTTGCAATAATTTTTCTGAAAATTCATAAGGAAATTCGTGCTTATATTCTATTAATTACTTTTACAAAATTCTCAATATTTCATTTTTTCATGTGGTAGTCTCAGCTAAATTAGAAAACCATAAAAACTCCCTCATAGTTGAAATTATTGCCTGTAAATGTACTATTTAATGATTTTTTCTCGAGCTTTATGATTTATACGATACTAGTACGATACCCGCATTCTGCAGATGGGGCTTACGAACTGAAAAAGGAAATCGAGAACTTTAGCAGTAGCTACCAGCGTATAACAGGTGTAAATGCGAAAAAAGAAAAGTATTGGTGATATTATATAACTGAAATACGTTTTTATTTCTTCCTTGTTCCATTTGTAAGCTTATTTTAAATTTTTATTTATTTAGTGTTTTTGTCTTTTTGTTACCAAAACTGGTCGTTTCCAAACAATGCTTCTACTCGTGAAGCTATAGGAATTTATTATTCCACAAGCTATATCACCATTGGCATTTCTGTAACCAATTATAAATCTCTATAAGTAGTATAATATGCCATGTCCACCATTATCTTCCAAAAAGGTAGCTTCAACTTATCTCCCTTGTATTTGAATCGTATGCAATTGGTTCCAAATATGACTTCGAGAGAACCAATCAAAGAATTATATTGAGAAATATACCAGTGAGACAGAAGGCCGAACAACTATGGCCTAAATTATAGTAGGAATATGTCTGATTTAGATAGAAAAAGGACCAACTACGGTTTAAGTCATGTTTTTGCGTATTGTTTAATATCTTTAGCCCCGGGAAAACCAAAGTTTAGCAACTATGAACTTTAAACTATTATGGACAAACTTCAAAATTCCAGCAATTTTACACAAGTAAATGATATTGATTTACACGAAACTATGTTTTACATGATGTCGTAGGCAGTAGAGGTTCTTGAAGAAATTGTGATAAAATTATTAGTTATTTGTCAATGCCCAGAAGATATGCGGATGGTTTTTTATTTTTGCATTTCTGTCGATAAATCATTTACACATTGTTAAAGTGGCATTCTAACGAAGAGTAAAAGTTTTTGCTATTAGTAACCTCATTACTATTGTGATTGGTTAATTTCGCGCACATAACTAGAAATAAACGGATTTAATGACTTTGTGTTTAAACAGAAACGTTTAATTGTTCAGTTATTAAATTTTACATTTAAATTTTCATTACTTGTACTTATCTACTTCTCGTTGTCACATTTTACATGTAAAAATTGGACATTTAATTTTTACAGTGTAACATGCTGGTATTATTTTTCATTGTGTTGCAAAATCTCAAATTATTATATGCCAAGTATTGCATAGTTGGGTTAAAGTTAAGCAACTTTGTAAAGTCTTAGATTTAAACCCAAAATTTTAGTTTTGTATGTTTGAACCAGCTGCGTACTGCAGCTGTGGTCAGAACTTGATGAATAGCTGTTTTCACTTTTTTATTTGCCATAATTCTGTGCTTTTTAGAAATAAAATTAATTTGCATTTAACAACTTTTATGACAATACACAAACAAGCTTATTTTGTTGTTTAAATTAATTCCAGCAAAGTAAAACCTAAAATTCCCATTAATTATATTTTATTGTTTATAGATGTATCCAAAAAGGGATATCACAAATATTGTAGAAAGCAGTCATTATTTAAAAATTGGCAGTTGGTGTAGATCGGGTTCGACGCCGGGATCTCAAGCAAGAGGAAAATGTAAAACTGCCAGATGGGTTAAACCGTTCCGATGTTTGGGTAAAGTATCGATTTCCTTTTTGTAATCGTACATTGTTTGCTTTTAATGTTTTCAAGCTATTTACTCTAAAATATGTTTATTTTAAATTATTAACCACATGAAAAATCTCGCACCTGCACACCTCTATAGCTAAGGTTTTCTCATGTGAAACATTACAAAAAAATAAGATCAATAAAAAAATTAATTTTGTGGAAAATTCATACATAATATTTTTACAACATACGTAACAAATTTTTAATTCCGTTTTATATGAAGTGGATAAGGGACATATTAATGTTATGTATGGGTATAGTTTTTTCATAGCATTTCTGTAGAGCAACCTAATAAGATAAAAAAGAATATTTAAATCAAGAAAACCAAAAACAGATTTTGAGTAGGCAAATAAAAATTTATGTGCAATTTTTAAAAGTATAGAAATGCTAAATAAACAAAAACAAATTGGATACCCATCCTATTTCTAAGTTGAATAAAGAAGTTTTTTCTTGACTTGTTACGCTCGGTTTATATCGTTTTTCCCTTAGGATTAATGTACAACTAGTGATGTTTCTTTCTCTCAACCTGAGACAAAAACCCAATAGGACCTGTGTTCGCCATTTCAACTCTCTTTATAACTTGATATAATAGTTTACTTAATGTTTTGGACCCATAAACCAACAGTAACATAAAATGCGAAATTAAGTTGGAGGTTTTTATAATTTCTACAGCAAATATTGATAAAACGCTTTATTTTTATTTGTTTAAAGAGGTTCGTGTTACGCAATAAATAAAAAAAAAAGCCCTTTGACGACAATGATTGGATGCAGTCAACCCTCGCTGATTTTTATATTGAATGCAGAGAATTAAAAGTTGGTGACGATCAATTCCGCCTCTCGTCATCCTTCACTGACCGACATTTAAACCCATTTTATCAAATCGATTTATTCAAAAAAGATAAATTCGTCGGTAAAGAGTTTCACCGAGAATATATTAAAACTTTTTAAAATTCAGAAACAACCAATGAGAATGAATTGCTAAACAGCTTGTAAAATGTTTTATCGGATTTGTTGTTGACTCTAAAGAAGACAAATAATATTTCGGATGTGACTGGCAGTAGCTCTCTGCATAAGCTAAATTCGATATCTCTATTCCGCGGCAAATTATTCACGAAGAAATTCTTAATTAAGCTAACTAATTGTGATAATCTGAAACTAAATATTCTTGATACCTTTTAAGTAGCAACATGAAAACTGTCGAAAATAAGATCGGATTTGGAATAATTTTGGCTTTGCGTTTAGTAGAAATTATCTTTTTGAAAGGAAACTCAGGTTAAAAAAACTTTTTATCATAATATAGGTTGCAATAGGTCCCAGCGGATTATTCCTTTTTTATTTAAGCGTACTGTCACATTGATCCGAAAAACTGGTCTGAGGAAAAACTTTTATCGTCAATTTAGACAAAAACACTCGGGGTAAAACACAGAAATGCATTATTTAGAAAAACAGTCTGTTGCAGACGATTTTTGAAAACGCGAATTGTCTCTTTAAATGAGAAACTTTTCAACTTACAAACTTTTCTTAAAAATGTAATAAATTTTTATTGGTTTGCTGTACCTATAATGCAAAAGCTATCCAAATATTAAAGCAAGTTTTGAAAATTTTAATTTTGATATTATTTTTATTGTGTAGTAAATTTGGTAGCTGAAAAGCTTCTTTCGAAACCTGATAAAATATCGAATTTCTTTACAGAAGGACCATTCCAATCTGATGCTCTTTTAGTACCAGAAAATTGCCTTTTTGATCACATTCACAATCAAAGTAACTGCTGGACCTTTGGTCGATGGAATGCTACAGCTGCAAATGCTTGCCAGGAACGAGGACTTCAGTTGCGTTCTTTTGCTATGTTGCTACCATGTGGAATTTCTCTCTTCAGTGGTGTTGAGTTTGTTTGCTGTCCGAAGCACCTTAAAGGTAAGTTTACAAACCATATATGAGTACTTATGATTTTACCATAGATGGTTAGAGATTCCAATCGTTATCATTTTAGAATCCGTAATATATGCAAAATAAATAATAACGAATGGAGTTCATGATTCTTCATTAGAGCGGTGATCACAAAATCACGATATAATGTATGGTCGTGGTAACGCTGATATTCACTAAGGAAATTCCCGAACCCTAGTCAAATATCGATATATAAAACGTATATTCCGTATGATAAATTTATCAAAATTTTACATGCAGAGTAGACACATGAATTGAAAGCACATAATATAATATATCTGCATAATTAGTATTGATAAATTACGGGTAAGTTGTTATGAGTGTTGCCATGGTGATACATTTTATAGTTATTTTGTAATCGCTGCTCAAATAAAGTTTCATGAATTTGATTTGTAAATATTTGTCATACTTTTTCTTGTATTAATTTTTCAATATTGTAGGTACATTATAGTCGATTTTAATACTAAATCGATTTTTAATTTTCAATATTAAAACCTTTAATATTAAAATTCCTAAATAAACAAAAGAAAACTGCATTCTTCTTCACATTTTCCCTTCTTCGACACGTTTATTAATCAATATTTTCCTTCACGTTTTTATAATTAACTCATTCTGACAATATTTTTATCACTTCATTTTTCATTTGTTTCTTGCCACAACAGTAAAAAGTTGTGTAGGTAAATCTTCTACTACAAGTTTATGTGGCCCAAATACTAGGATTTAGCCTAACTTGCCCTATACAAAAATGTATTATATTTGAGTTATTCTTTTCACCGTAAACCTTTTAAAAATATACCAAATTAAACAAATGACACAGAAAATACTTAAAATTCTTTTATTTAAAAATGTTTCAGTAATAAAATATTTGGTAGGTACCCGCGATAAGCAGACTCAACTTTTCACACATTTAAGTTTTAATTTTATTTTTGTGAAAATAACCTTGGTGTATTACATTGTATTAATTGTCCGCTCTCTTTCCGTGTTATATTAGGTCTTCCAAAACAAAAACTAGAATAAAATTTTAATTCATTGATATGAAAAGTTTTCACAAACGACAAAACTTGCTGATCCAGGAAACTTTCGCGATTGAGCTTCAGATTGAAAATGCGCAAGGAAACTTAGTAAGATTTTGTGGCTATCGAACTCGAGATATGTAAAAATTGGAGAGAAGCTATTACAATATCTGGATCACATAGCAAATGCATTTTTTAACTGCATGAAAGAATTTTGTGAGATATTTCGCATTACTAACTACTAAATGTTTCTCCATTTTCTCCATGTTTAAATCCATTCTAATAACAGGTTTCACTTATGCATTTTTTTAATCGAAGTATTCTTATTTTTTATGTTAATCGAAAATACTATTGAAATTCCCATTATTTCGGAAAAATTTCTTATTACATTTTAGCATCAGAAAAACTTGACACAACTCAAAAAAGTTACTTTTCCAGGAGAAATATATTATGGTAGGATTTTTTATTGATATCAATCTTAATGTGTTTTTTTATCCATTATCTTCTGAAAAATAAATATATCGCCAAAAATATATTACTTTCTGAGTTGATTTCATGTAAAACTTTCAAGATCCCAATTTTTTGAGTTGTGGCAGTTTTCTTCCTGGGCGATGATATGCGGCTCTATTTCGCCAATAACATGAATGTTTCAGATTGAGAATTGTTTGTGGAATATTTTGTTAGACTACTTTTCCCTTTACATAGCCCTAAAGAAAAATATCTATTGGCAATAGATCGTACGATCTTGGGTGGAAATTTGTGTGAAATTCGCGAAAGTGCACTACCTGAAAATGTGGAGTGAAATGGATTATTTCGTAGCTAGTGTGACATGTAGCGGCGTTGAAAGTAAAGATTGACTAGGTCCAATCTACTATATTGATTTTTATAATGAATTTTAACAATAAATATGCATTTCTCGACAATATATCGTCCCATTTTATTTAACCGCATCATAGTTTCTAATTTCTAAATAGTTGTCAAGTCAACAATAATAAAGTTCCTTCATAACTCTTTATTATTAGGGGCTAAAGTGTTACTTTTACTCCTAGGGTAGTTTTTCGGCATTAATTTAATTTATATCTAATTTTCAACGTTTAGCTAAAGTTGATTGGAAGTTTGAATATTACAAAACGAATAAGTTTATTTTGAATTTATGATTGTAAAAATACTTTCATTCGATACAATAATAGCGAACAAAATTTCATTAGTAATTTAAATTTTTACAATAAGTTAACATCAGAAAATGTAGAAGTTATAAAAACTAAGTTAGACAAAAACTTTAACTTTACTTAGAAGGGTTCAACGTTACATCATGAAATAAATTTTAAGGCTAAGTTTACCTATTAAACTTTCTTTAAAAGTTGAATTTTCAAATAGTTTTCTATAATTTAAAGTTTAATCGGAGTTTGTTTAGCAACATTAGTTTATGTGTAGTTAATGACGCAGCGAGTCAAAAGGAAAAAAATGAGTTTAATTAAGAAACGATGTTTCAAATTTTACATTAAATTTAAGTACCTACAGAAAATGCAATTTAAATAATAATTGCCGTACGTACAACCTAGTAAAATAAACTATGTATTTCAAAGGTTACTCTCATTGCAGCAATAAATTGAATAATCGTGATGATCAAATTATGCTAAAATTAGATAGTTAGATAATATCTTTCTGTGATACAATTATGTTAGAGTATAGCTTCATTAGACCAAAGAGACTCATCAGCATGAAAACATACAAACATTGTTTAATTCCCATCATAAATATATCTTCACCAATTCAGCTTATTTTGAATAATCTTTTTTTTAAATCGTACTCTATTTGTCTAAAAAAATGTAACTTTTTATCCCGAATTCCAATTTGTTTATTTCGAAAAGTTAATTTTTATTGGCGTCCTTTGCTGCGTCAGAAAAATTTTGTTATTCATTAAGCACTTGGTCGATTTCTGTTCATTTAGGGACATTTGTAATATCAGCGAAACCTGACAAGGATAGACGAGCTTTTCTTGATTTAGCACTACAGTAAAATTCTATGTGGCGGCGCTCAATTTCAACGTGAAATTTTAAACGATGTTCCAATTATTTTTAAACCATTAAAAATGTAATTTTCACTCGATGAAGACATAAATCTTTTTTTAATAGACAGTACTAAACCCAAGAAACCAATCGATCTCACCATTTTGAAATCAGATCAGCAAGAACTTTTAGACACGGATGATGAATCCTTAGATTCAGATGAAGACGATGATGACGACGAAAAGGATGAACTGAACGATCTTGCAGATGATACCGAATTATCTGACGATCCTTCTATAGACGAAGATGAAGACGACGACGACGATTATGATGATTCGGATCAAGATTGGGATACAACGCCATCGGGTGCAACTTACTCCTCAAAAGTAACCCCACCCCCAACCTCGACCAGTACAACTGCAAAAGTAACTCCCATTCCAACACCCGATCCGTACTTTACACATTTCGATCCAAGAAATGAACACCAAAGCTATAAAGAAGCTCAGGTATTTAGTTCTCCTTAAGGCATATATTTTTTTTTACTTAATTTTGATTTGGTTATATAGGAACGTTTGGAAGAGGCACACCGTGAGAAAGTAACTCGAGTTATGAAAGATTGGTCCGATTTGGAAGAACGTTATCAAGATATGAGATCAGGAGACCCACGTGGGGCAGATAGCTTTAAACAAAGGATGACCCAAAGGTTTCAACAAACGGTTCAGGCATTGGAAGAAGAAGGTGATGCGGAGAAACATCAGTTGGCTGCGATGCACCAACAGAGAGTTCTCGCACATATTAATCAAAGGAAAAAGGAAGCTATGACCTGCTATACGCAAGCTTTGAATGATCAACCTCCAAACGTAAGTTATTTTTATAACATTTTAGTTTTATTGTAACAAAACAATTTCAGACGCATCGAGTGCAAAAATGCTTGCAAAAGCTATTAAGAGCTCTTCATAAAGATCGCGCTCATGCGATCACCCATTACCGACATTTATTACAAAGCAGTTTGGAAGCAGCTAACCGCGAACAACCAAGAACTTTGGAACGTTTGACCGATATTGATAGGACTGTCAATCAAAGCATGCAAATGTTGAAACGGTATCCAGATTTGTCCGCTAAAATCGGTCAGTTAATGGACGATTATATTCAAGCTTTACGATCAAAAGATGAAACTCCCGGTTCTCTTTTATCCATGACAACTAATGCAGAAGCAGCTATTTTAGATAAATATAAAACTGACGTTGTCAATAAACAAGCCGAACGTGAAAGACAGCGATTACAAGAAAAGGCAAGAAAAGAACAGAGGAAAAAAGAAAGAATGGAATTGCGCGATGAGAAAAAGCGGGTTGAAGCCGTTTTAGGTAAAAAGATTGATAATTTTGATGCTGAGGATATGGAAGACGAGACTTTATCAGATGATAGGGTAAGATAAAAATTTGTTTGTTATTTTGTTGGGATTAATTTGTAATATTTTAGACCACAACAACATCTCCTGAAAATGTAGTGTCTGATATTATAAGTAATGCAATAACGACCTCTGAGCAACATAGAGAAGTTGATGACGCTGCTGTTCAGCAAGCAGTTGAAGAAGTAGCTGCTGTTGCTCACCAGCAAGATGTAATTAGGGTTGCACATGCTATGACTCACGATATTAGTCATGGAGAACCTGTAAGTATATTAACTGTAACTTTTAAGGGTGGAATTGTAATGGAAATTGTTTAGACATATTCTGTACGTCGTGAAGTGTACGGAAGAAGAGATGGAAAGAGTGTGTATTTCACACTTGCATTTGCGGGTATGGCCCTAATGGCAGCTATAGTGGTAGGTATTGCAGTAGCACGGCGTAGATCGGCACGTTCCCCCCAAAGTCAAGGATTTGTGGAAGTAGATCAAGCAGCTACCCCTGAAGAGAGACACGTTACCAATATGCAAATAAATGGCTATGAAAATCCCACGTATAAATATTTTGAAGTTAAAGAATAATTCAATAATTCAATCAAAAATTGAACTATTTAATTTAATTGTATTGTTACAATTGTTTTTTTGCTTGGCAGCCTTTTGTGTAATGATATTGTATAAATTTGAACTGACTTATTATTCGTAACAGTATTTTTGATATTATATTATTATGATTTTATTAAGTGTTAATTTTTGATATTGATAATAATTAATTTTGCTTTAATGGAATCATTCCAGTGGATATTAATATTTTAATTATTATTGATGTGCGATATTCGTGAAGTATTTTAATTTTTGTTACGTTGTACTTAATTGTATTTTAAAGTAACTTGATAATAATTGATAGAATTGTAACTTTACACATAAAAAATTACGGCGTTATTTAAGTATTTTTTGAAAGATTGATAACTTTAGTCTTATCAAGCGACATAATAATATGTTGTCTTAAGCTTTAAAAGAAAAAACTATTGCATATGAGAGTCCATCTTTGCATAGCTGTAATAAATACTAATTCTAACTTTAAGAAGATTTTGTAACGATACATGTAAACAAGATGTAAATCATTGAGTAGATAGTTTAGAAAAAAGAGTAACATATATCATTATAAAATCTGAAATAAAAGGCGTAGGTAGATGTATGGTATATTATACCTAATGTAGACCCTCCATAAAATAATTTAGATTATGTAATGCATGTATAATCTAAAAAGATGCTTTTTGTACAAAGTCGTTTTTCATTTATTATATAAAAAGAAGAATAACTAACATTGCTTGTTCTAACACGGGCCATATTTTATATTTTGATATTTTAATTTTATGCAAGCACAACAGTATCTGAATACTTGTATATCTTTCTTTAAACAATGGGTGTGTTTTATATGTAAAAGCAAAGTGTTTGTGCGTTGCATTGTCGATTACTATTATCATCATCGTTATTATTTTAAATTTAAAATCATGGATATCAAAGCATATTGCAAAAAGAACGAAATACAAAGTATTCATCATTTAATTGGTCTCAAATTATCTTTAAAATTCATATCAAAAAACTTGTATCATACTCAAAAAAAGCGGTTTTTGCCATATCTCTTAAAGCATCTTATTTTAAATGTGTTTTCTAAGCATTTCTTCTAAACACAAAAATAAATATTAATAATAATTCTATCCTTTATATGAATAGCCTAGATTGTTTTAAAAAGAGTATGAAATATATGTTGGACGTTTCATATTTTCTGTACTTTACCCTAAGATGATGTCGTTATTTGTCATACATTTTAAAATTTATTAGTCTAGTAATTTTAGGATAGTAATTATATGTTTTGTGGCCATGTAATTTTAAATTTAATGTAATAAAAATACATTATTTTAAGGTTTTATTTATTTATTTGTGATGTGGCCATCCCATGACTTTACCCAGGCCCGGACTGGCTAGGTCGGCGATCGCCGATGGCCCCCGGCACAAAGGGGCCTCAAAAAAGTGGTTTATACTTAGGGTAAAAGTGGACTCTTTGGTCCACTGGTGGTTTGGGGGTAAGCCAAAATTTCGGACGTCTTTACATAACTCCGAATGCTTGAGGGGGGGGGGTACAGTTACTTATTGTAAGGCGCCAGGTTGTGTGATTAATAATAAAATCGTCAATTGTAATTCGGCCATCTTTATAATTATCTCTCTGAAGCAGATCATATTTTGGCTTTAACCTTTCTGATTATATCCCCTTGTAGACTTTGGGGACCCAAAAAAGTGGTTTATACTTGGGGTAAAAGCAGTTTGTATTTTTTAATACTTGGGTAATTTTTCCAAGTGTTCAAAATAGCGGAAAATGTAATTTTCAAAAATCTCCCCTCTTGGTAAGAGGGCCCCTCCCCAGTCTCTAGCCGAGGGCCCCCAAAGGAGCCAGTCCAGGCCTGATTTTACCATACATTAATCACATGGTCCTATAACATCTCATATGCTTTATTGCGCCTACTTACCATATCACCGAGAAGCTAACGTATTATGCCTTCTTAGCTCGCGAAAAAGAAAAGAAATAACTCAGAGG
Source organism: Rhagonycha lutea (assembly GCA_958510855.1). NCBI lineage: Eukaryota > Metazoa > Arthropoda > Insecta > Coleoptera > Cantharidae > Rhagonycha > Rhagonycha lutea. The sequence goes on along the minus strand of OY294040.1, from coordinate 9,290,894 downwards.
TGGAAGCAGAGAATTTTGGATTAAATAATAATCAAGATTAAATTAATAAATAATAGGGGAGAGTGGTCCTGAGTCGGCACAGTAAGCCTTTTGTCCGAAAACGAAAGGTAAATCAGATTTTATACCACTAATAAGAGTGTAGTTGCGTACGGAGATCGTTTGCCTATACTGCCGTGCTAAGCAAGAAGGTCGTATCTGCAAATAAGGCCGGTCCTGATATGTCTTCAAATTTACATAGTTTTTAATAACATACGATAAAAAATTTGATATTTACTACACGCGAAATGATAAAGTAACATATTTCTAAATTACGTTTTAAATTTCAACCTTCTGCAGTAAAAATTGAGGATGCTATTAATAATTATTTAAAAAATATCTCCTTAATCTGTATTTGCAGATACGACCTTCTTGCTTAGCACGGCAGTATAATTCTATGTAATTTAGGAAGGTGCAGTGTGGCTTTTGCAGTCGCAATGCAGTGCAAAGTGAAAAACAACATTTTGATTATTTATTAAAACCGTGTTCCTGAGTCGGCACCCCCCTGGTCTTGAGTCGGCACCCCATGTTTTTTCGCTCGAATGCAGAAAAAAGCACTGATTCTCTAAGTTGAAACAGGAAATGGTCGAATTTGAACCATTCAGAAAAATAAAACATGCATTTTTTGTCAAAAATTTTTTATGAAAACATTTCTCAGCTACATACACAAATTTTATATTGAAACCTTTCTCAGGTACATTGTTGAAAGAAAATGGAAAACAATATGAATTTTGAATTAAACTAAAGGAGTTAATTGAAAAAATGATGATCATTCGCTATCGTCGTCAGATTCATAATATGTAGGGCGTACTGAGCTCTGTAGCGAACGCAAGTGCAATCCACTTGTGGAGGCTGGGGAGACTGTGTTCTTGTTTTTTTGGGCGTTTGTTTGACTCTGTTTTGTTTTTTCACGGTCGTCCTCGTGGTCTTTTTCCTTTGGTATTGCGTTGACGACGCTGTTCTTCTTCCTCAGCGATACGGCTGATTTCAGCATCAGCCGTTAAAATCATCGTTCGGCTCGGCTTTCGGCCTCGTCGCGCGCCTGTCGTTTTGCGCGGTGGTGCCTTTGGAAGCATTTGGAAATTTTGAAGCGTCAAGATAAAAAAAATTGGTGCCGACTCAGGACCACCCATTTAGTAGTGCCGACTCAGGACCACTTCGACTTTCTACAGGTTTCGCGTGATTTCACACGCAAACAAATCCAAATGGAAAATCGACATAACCAATAAATTACAACATTGAATAAAGAAACCAGCGCACTCACTCATTTTAAATTTCGGAAATATTTACATACCTGTAGCTGCTTCAGAATACATGACAAAAATGAAATTGTGTCACAAATGAAAATTATAAACGCGCTCATACTCACAGCACCAATACAAATTGACAACTGCAAGCGTAATTTACGTCAGTGGTTAGCAACATGTCAGACGACAAAATAATTCAGCCGACACGTGCGCCGTGTCTGAGAAACACCATGGTGCCGACTCAACCCGCAGTGCCAACTCAGGACCACTCTCCCCTATAATTCAAAATTAAAAAATACGTTTTTACCATAAACACATTGTTAAAAGTTAATATCTAAAAGAAAACTTAATTTAAACTAGAATGTAGAACAAACTACAAAAAATAACTAATTCTAAAAACAACTTACATACTAATAAGTAGGAGAGAGTCGGGATATTTGGGTCAATTTTTAATAAATACATTTTATTTAATTTCTGAAACATAATTGACGAACCTTAAATATACCATTGCATACAACAGGTAGACCACGGTGTGGAGTGATGTGATCGCTGGTTGAGTTACGGAGCGGAAATTCTGAGTTCAAGTCGCGGACTTCGCAGAATTTCTTAGCCCGACCTTCCGGTGGACATCCACACACTGTGGTGAAAAGTTGTATTAAAAAGAGTAGAAAAAGAGGATTAATCCACCTCGTGAAATGGATTGTAAAGACTTCAATAGAAGTGGCAATATTCCGACAGGAATGGAAAAGCCCTTGATGATGATGATGATGATGATACAACAGGTATTGCACAAGCTATGTAAATAATATAGAATGGATCACTTTAATTTTGACATAAGTTTTTTTAAATTGTAGTAGCAGAGAAAATTTGACCCATTTATCCCGCATGTGGGGAGGTTTGGGTAGGTAATAGGGATGTATGGGTATATAGTCATTTAAACTAAAAGAATTGTTTTTTAATGAACATAAACTAAAATAACATAAAAATAAACAAAATATTAACGCAACATAACAAATATTTCAATAAAGATTCAATTCTTAACTCCCTACTCTATTCTTATAGATTTTTAGCCTTTAGCAATCTCTCACATTTCTGACCCATTCCTCCCGCTGGCGCTGGTGCCAAAACACAAAAATGTGGTTAATGTTCGCATGTGGAAAGTTGGATTATATTGAATTATAGTCATGTTAAACTTAATACCTAACTAATCATTCCAATGTAATAGCCGTTTTAGAGATATTTCAAAAGAAATAAAAAATAACTGACATTATAATAGATATATAAAACGAAAATTTACCTGGTCAAAAAGCCGTTTTATTCGATAAAACAATTAATATTTACAGTCACGCTGCGATAACAATGGGAAAGAGTTTCGATACTTTATGGGACCTTGGTAGAGGTAGTTATGCGTACGTTAAACGCTTTGGGAATGTAATTTTGGCATCGACCCAAACCTCCCCTGACCCAAACCTCCCGACATTCCCCTACTAACTTTTCTCAACATTTTACCAAAAAAAAATAACACACAACACTTGATGACATCACGAATTTGAACTGATTATTTGCACTAATTTGTATTTATTATTTAAAAATTCATCAACACTTGAAGATTGTTTATTATTGCCTGATTTCTGTAAATTGATAAATTAATATGGACGTTCCTAATTTGCACTATTTTACTTTTACATTAAATATTTTGAAATTGGTTTATTATTAATTCGTGAAATTAAATATGTTTTATTATTAATAAATTACGCTCAAATATAACTTTTAATATTATTCCTTAATTCGTAATTTATTAATAATAAAACATTAAATATTTTGAAAATGCCTTAATTTTCATATGCAGATTTTTAACACAAAAATCTTGAACATTTAAAATTTTTATTAATCAAATCTTTTAAATTAAATTAAAATTCGGCCATGTCTTAAAATCTTGGTTGTTGTTAAAAAATATTCGCTCATTTCTTTAGAACCAAAGAAAATAACCAAATAACTAACATAATTTGAGTTATTATGATCACTCGAAATTATTCACGAAATGTTCCATCAAGATTTGATTAAAAACTTTCTCAAAATTTTATCACTTGACACAAACTAAAATAAATAGGCAATTCAATCCTTTACCAGATTTGTAAACGTGAATATCTTTTCCATAACTGTCTATTTTTGCTTTCTCAAACAAAAATTATCCTTACTTATCACAAATTTTGAAAAATAACGACAAGATTTCGTTATGAGTATTGGTTTGTTCCAAGTCCATAGGATTTCCTATGGACATGGAACAAACGACAATTTATTGGTTAATTTAGTCTAACATAAACCACTGGGGGTGGTTGGTTCTCATGCTTTGCTTCTTTGAAAAAAGCCACTTTGTGGTAAATGCTTAAAGAATTAAAATAAATAGTGATGAAACTTTAAGTTTGGCAAATAATTTAAAATAAATAAATTAAAATAGTTAAAAAAAACTTGAAATACAATATTTTACACAAACACCCTGCTTGTTAAGTTTCACTGAACTTTGATTTGTTACGACCATTCAAATTAAGTGACTTCACATTTTAAGGAATCTGCCTTTGTTTTAAAAAGTGCCAGATGGCTTCTTGAGAGACAAATGCTAATTTTTTAACTAATAATAATCTTGTAATAAGTAAATCAATTACCAATTGAAAACAGAAACAGTTTATGTTTTTGGCTGTTGCTATGATTCAGCACCTATGTGCGGTGACCCTTTGATGGCAAAAATTTAAACAATTTAAAAAAAAATTGACATTAGAGTGACATCTCGTTAATCAATTCATGCGCGCCACTACTACTATCAAGTTACCGTTAGCCGATTTCAACCAAAATCTAATCAGCTTTAAGTTTCAATATAAAAGAATTAAATATAAAAATTTGGTTGTAAAATTTTTATTGGTTTGAGGTTAATTAGGTCAATAATATGCGATTTTCAATAAGGTGTACCCCGACATAATTTTTGCGAATTTATGTTTTTTAGTGCTTTTTTCGAAATTGTTAGTGTTTTTTAGGCATTATCACTTGCATTATAAAAAATGAATTACTTGTTTTCAATAAAATCATGCGTTTTTAGGTCAATAATATACGATTTTCAATAATAGGTACCCCGACATAATTTTTGCGAATTTATGTTTTTTAGTGCTTTTTTCGAGAAAAAAAGTACCCCCGAACGGGGTACCCCTTATTAAAAATCGCATATTATTGATCTAAAAACGGATGATTTTATTGAAAACAAGTGATTTATTTTTTATAATGCAAATGATATTGCTTATAAAACACTAACAATCTCGAAAAAAGCACTAAAAAACATAAATTCGCAAAAATTATGTCGGGGTACCCCTTAAATCGCAAATTATTGATCTAAAAACGGATGATTTTATTGAAAAAAAGTGAGTCATTTTTTATAATGCAAGTGATAATTCCTGCACTAACAATCTCGAAAAAAGCACTAAAAAACATAAATTCGCAAAAATTATGTCGGGGTACCCCTTATTGAAAATCGCATATTATTGACCTAAAACCGGATGATTTTATGAAAACAATGAGTTATTTTTTATAATGCAAGTGATATTACCTACAAAACATTAACAATCTCGAAAAAAGCACTAAAAAACATAAATTCGCAAAAATTATGTCGGGGTGATATATGTTGTTTTTTTATTCGGTAACATAAGGGTTAAAAACATTTTCTTGATTTAAAATGACCTATATTATATAATATTCAACAGATCTTTTGTTTAGTTCTTTATCGTAATCCTTCCTAAAGGATAACGATTGGTCATATTATTTTTACTGATTCCTTCTGGAATGTCGGAATGTCTTTTAAGTACGGCCTAAAATGAGACTTGTTTATGAAAAGCCATAGAACAATAAGTAAATAATTATTTCATTAATGATTATTTTTAAACCGATTTTTTTCTATGATTTTTATTTAGAATTTGACTACACTTGATATTAAATCGTCAGCGAATTATACGGATAATTACGGATAATTATACTTAATCAACAGAAGACCAAAATAATAATTATAAATCGAGCGGACAATAACTCCGCATTTGGATAAAGTGGCCGGATTTGATGTTATTGAGAAAATTGTTTACTTGGGATCACTCATAACAAACAATGGGGACAGTGAAGCTGAGATAAGATGTAGACTGACCTTGGCTCTAGCCAAGGTGACTGTTCTAACAGTCACAGCTAAACTCACTAACATATTATGGAGAGATCACTCAATAACCAGAACCACGAAATTGAGATTGGTGAATGCTCTTGTTTTTCCGGTGGTTACATATGCTGCTGAGACCTGGACATTGAGAAAGCGGATAAGAAAATAATTGATGCATTCGAAATGTGGGTCTACCGAAGAGTTCTTAGAATATCTTGGACAGAACATCGCACTAACGACTCCATTTTAGAACAACTCAGCGTCAAACGACACCTGCTTCGAGATGTTAACCGAATGTATCTGCGGTATCTTGGACATATATCCAGGAGAGATGGAACGATGGAGAAATTGATAGTCTAGGGAAAAATCGAGGAAGATCGCCAAAGAGATGGGTCGACCAGACAAAACAACTAATAAACTGCGGGCTACGGGAGGCAACTCGGCTGGCTGCATACCGTGATGCGTGGAGAGAAACCCTAAATGACATCAGCACATGACAGAATCATACGTCACCAAACCCTCATTAGGGTAAAAAATTCGAAAATAAGTCAATTATAACCAAAATACAAAAACGACAGACATGTTTCGATCTTGTTAGATCTCATCAGTGACGTACAGTTGTGAATTTGGTTATAATTTTGACTTTAAGTTTTTACTTATATAGCATTTTATCGATAAAATGAATTGGAATTATCCGATAATCCAAAAAATGACATCAATAAGCCTTATTTATCATCAGGCTACTCATCATCATCAAACACCCTCATTAGAGTGAAAAGGACCGAGGAGGAGGATATTAAGTCGATATTAAAGATAAATTTTCGTCCATTTTTAAATTAATTTATTTTTTTACGGGAAGTGGACTATTAATAATTACTAGATTGTATACTCCAACGTTTCCCTAATATAGTGATAGCTTCATCAGGAAGTACAAATTTCTGAAAAATAAAATACAATGACAATTTAAAAGTGAAGTATAAACGATTGAAAATATTTTTTTTTTAATCGATAGTAAGTTTTTTTTTAGAAAAACGCCCTTACGTGCTTGTATTCTTCACCCACCCAAGGATCGATTAAGAATTAAATTGATTGATATACTAGATTTTGATGCAAAAACATGTTTCACAATTTTCACCCTAAAATAATAATCTTTTCTAAGAAACTTTTCACCAATACAGAATTCTATTAATATATAAAAGTCATTGAATCAACGATAATTAATTTAGGCAATGAGGAAGTTTGAGCTTCCAATATTGAATATTTACAAGTATATTCAATAACATATTCATTCATATAAGTTCAAACTCCTCATTAACTAAATTAGTTATCGTTTATTCATATGACTTTAATAAATTAGTAGAATTCTGTATTGGTGAAAAGATAAGTAGAAAATATTAATATTTTAGGGCGCGCGTTGAACATGTTTTTGCATCAAAATTAAACCTCATTTACACAGTTTTCAAAAACAAGATTTTCACGAAATATTTTGTCATGTATAAATTAATAACTCGTCTTTTTAATAACTTAACTTTGACGTCGAGACTTTTAAATAAAAAGTTGGAATTAAGGAAGTTTGCAATCGAGCACTAATATAAAGAAATGACACTAAAGCCAAATAAAGCTTTATTGAAATAAAATGCCTGAGGTCTTCGTTCATTTTAATTTATTCAACATATCGAAACTGTGTGATATCCTTTATTGAGATAATGATTAAATTTGACTTTATAAACAATACAGGGTGCGGCAGGGAATCTACCTTATTTTAAAAATGAATAACACAACAGTATAGGATGTATGAGTTTAATTATTTTTCCATATCACAGAGAGACATTTAAAGTTGTTGTTTACTATGTTTCAAAAATCTTATCATTAAGGTGGCCTCCGTTCGAGTTTTTAAGCTTCTCTCCACTTTTTCCAGCATATCGACGGTTTGTTGTCGATAAAAGATGAAAATGAGACTCATCGCTGAAGAGCACAAGAGCTTCATGAGACATATGTCAAAACGGCTTCGCATGAATTATTAACGTTAAAAAAATCGCTTGGATTACGTTTTTGCACCCGTAGCAATTTGTATGGTTGAAATAGCAGAAGAATTTATCTTACAGAACAGTCAGACACTAACAGCAGTTGCATTTTTGCCCCCAGATTGCCTAGGAGAACGCAAATTGACTGCCTAACCTGCTCGATGTTTTTGGGTATCCTGACGGTTCTTGAACCTCCAGGATCTTTTTCTGCACATCACCGGTTTTCTTAAAGCTGTTCATCCATCCATAAAAGAATGGATTTCTGATCAGGAACACGATCCGTCGGAGCGATATTAAAGTGATTCCTGAATGCACTTTGTGTGGTTACGACTGAACGGTCGCTTGAAAAGGCAAATGCGCGCTCCTCCGTCGTCCACTGCATGAGCAATGCGTTCGAATGAGCGCCACCCGCCCTTCTCAGATTAACTGTCACTTCAGGGTACACGTTTGAAATAAGGAATATTCCCTGCCGCACCCTGTACTCGTATTAAGAATATAATTAAAACTAAAATTTTAAGGATATACTATTTTATATTTGAAAAAAAAAATAAATACATGCAAACTAATATGTCTTAAATTGTCTACAAAACCTGTCGTTTTGATGAGATTGCTTACTATATGAGCTTATTTTAATAATCTCTTTTGAGCATTCCGATGTTAATTTTATGTAATATAGCATAATTTCCATGTAAAGTATTGTTTCAGTTTTATGTAATTGGGGCAAATTATAACAAATTAAATTTAGTAGAAAATTACTTCAAGTATTTGTTGTGACATTTAAGATTTTCTAGAATGTAGTAGAATAAATGAAAAGAGTGGTTTAATTTCCTAGTCGATGCTTATAAATCTTTGGTAGTTCTTAGACGTACAGTCCTATAAAAATTCTTTTCTCATTCATGAGATACTTGAGTGCGCATTGTCCTTTTTATGATGTGTGAAATTCTTAGGTTTACGTTGAACATTATTGCGATTATGTAAGGCTATAAGGAACTACTTCTCCTGTAGATAAGACACTATTCCTAAAATTATCAACATTCATCTCATTTTCAAAGAAAAACTTAATAAAAATTAAATAAAATTTTATAAAAATGGTTGCTGATGTCCTTCTCCACTTGGAGCTTCAATTGGCAATACATTTCCAATTTTTGCAAATTATTCGAGTAGAAAATCAATACTTCAACGATGAATATACGTGGAAGACCACGTGTTTCGAATTTATGTATTAATTTTGCTGTTTGTTTTGATCAAATTTATTTTCAGACGTTACTACTAGATAAAACGTAATACATCTACGCAGAAACAAATCAGTTTTTGATATCTTGGATTCGCCAGAACTTAGAATAGAATAAAATAAAGAGGTAAACTTTTCCAAAGTAATTTAAATACGAGTATTTTATTAATTAGTAATTAATTTAGGTCTATACATTTCCTCAATCATATTTTCTACAATATTTTTAACGTATTGATTCGCTGTCAATTATTTGTTAATTAAAAAACAATTATAAAATATGTTACCAAATTAGTTATTGCGTCTTTTCTCTCAAATATTATAAAATTAATTTCTCGGAAATAGAAATTAATATTTCGGAATTTCAATTAGGTATGTTGATGTTCTTTTCTTTTTTTGATATTTTAAGCGTACTGTTATTCCGAATCGATTGTTCTTTTTTCGGTATCGATTAAAGGTATTTATTTCTTTAATGAAAACTTGTTTTAATGTGGAAGTAAATTTAAAAAAATTGAAAAAATTTTATTAAAAATACCCACATCTTTTTTCCGCTTAAATTAACTGTTAAAGTAATTCATCACTCGATCTCTGATATGACAATAAGTCCCGTCACCATCACAATCTTATACATATGGATGTGATTAAATATGTTATTGAAATATATAAATTGAATTTAATAATAATTGTTTAATAATAATTGTATTGACGGCTTGAATAACATGCGAAATTGTTGAAATTGTGTACAGTTTTGAGAAACTTTTAAATAAGAGTTTAATTTTACTATAAAAGTTTGATTTTTGTTATTAATTATCATAGAAGAAATAATGAAAAAGACCAAGTTGGGGGGTGGGGGTTATTCGGCCTGATCGAAGTTTTAATGAAGGGGCTACATATCTTTGCACGCACTGAAAACCGAGTGCATTTGAAAAATTACTATAAAGGTTATATTATGTAAAATAAATTAAATTGTTGATTTGACATTTTGAACTAACTTTTGAACTATAAGAAAAAAAATAAAGCATTTGTTTTTTTTAATATTAACATTATTTTTTCGGGTATAAGTGGAGTACTGATGACGCCTCATGGTCGGCATCATAACTTCACCAAAAATTATCCAATCCGCAAAAATAAAAAATAATCTTGTAAAATAATGTAGTGGTTATTGTCTGACGGAAGGAATTTTTTATTTTTTCAAAAATAAAGAAATTACAGTATTTCAACTTTAGAATGCAATTTAAAAAGAAAAAGTTAGTGTTTAATAATTTATAAAAAATTTTCCAATCAAAAAATTAAAAAAAGCTCTCGTCAGACAATAACCACTATATTGTGGTTAAAAAGATTATTTTTTAGTTTTGCGGATTGGATTGGTGAAGTTATGATGCCGACCATGAGGCGTCATCAGTCTCCACTTATACCCGTAAAAATTAATGTTAATATTAAAAAAACAAATGCTTTATTTTTTTTCTTATAGGTCAAAAGTTAGCAATATGTAAAATCAACAATTTAATTTATTTTACATAATATATCCTTTATAGTAATTTTTCAAATGTTCTCGGTTTTCAGTGCGTGCAAAGATATGTAGCCCCTTAATGCAAAATTTAGAAATAAATTTTGATTGAAGATGAAGCGCAATATTTTACGTACGTTTGAATTCGGTTATAATGAACGGTGGGGGTGGGATATTAAAAAAAAATAAAATTTAAACTAGATTTTATTTTTTTTTTTCAAATGGTTTCAACATTGAAGCTGATGTGTAGGCTACACATACAAGGTGTTGATTTATTATTTCTTCATAATTAGTAAAAAATGTCATCGTCCAAATTAATAAATATTAGGATATAGTAGAATCTCGGTTTTCTTGTGTTCATAAGAAAACCTTTTTCTTTTCTTTCACAAGAAAACCGAGATTCTATATCCTATTTACTTCATAATTCGAAAATTTTTAATTCTTGATAAAAAATTTTTTACTTTCTAAAATTATGTGTAAATGAGGTCCTGTTTTAATTGTTTTAATTAGTTACTAAAATTGACTTTTACTATTTATATTCAAATTAAAGTAAATAAAATATATTATAAATGAGAGTATCTACGGTATATATGAGGTACGGTATATCTAATTCTGTGATTAGCAAAACTTTTCAAAATGTTAAATTTTAAAAAATTTATTATTTAAATTTAAATTACCGTCACTAAAAATTGGTTCCACGGTCACAAAATTGAATACTCCCACACTGATACAGTGCTTAAAGAGTAAGGAATCAATTAAAACTAAGGCCCATGTTTGTAATGTTACATAAGAAAATTAAGGATAATTTAGATATTGATTCCTAGAATTTTAAGAATTTATCTCTACAACCCTACATTTAAAAAGAAATTGGATTTTCTTTTCGTTCCATTCCACGGCAGATTTTACGAAATTAAAGTGATGTCATATTGAACTCGTTACTTCATTTTTAAATTGTGTGAAAATATCCTTCTTTGTTTTTATGCTAAAGCTTTATTTATGCGATGACATGACCATGAATATTTTGTGAACTGAGAAATCCAATGCTGAAATGAATCAGTTATTTTTAATGAAAAATTTTCTTCAATTTTGTACCTAATGAATTCTATGTAGCTTTCTAGTATAGCCGAAATTTGTTAAAAGTTAATCAAGTCGCACAAAAAATGTCAGCAGTAAAAGAATTGTGAATTTAAAATGTTTTTCCTGCAAAGCTTGGCAAGTGCTGAACTTATGGCATGCTTGAACACGCAAAAACCACTTTTCTTCTACAATTTTGTTGATCTTGTTGATAGTTAGTTGTTGTGAGCTATCGGATCGATGAAAAACCAATTATGGCTAATATAAATACTACTACGATATTTACAAATTTCATATATTATGTTGTACTCTTATAATATGGTAATAACACAACAACAAAAATTTATTTTGAATCTCCAGTATTTCTTAATTACAATCAGAGTAAATATCTAAATTTTAGAATTTATATATTTAGGTTTGTTATTAAGAATACCATATTGTTAGTTTTTATAATAATCGACAAATATTATCTAGTTTATCTGTTATCATTTAAAGCACGATCCGCGAATGTATCCGACAGGATACGAAAACATCCTCAGCATTGAAAAGCTTCTGAAAAGTTTATTTCGAGTGTCACTTTAGTCGTTTTCAAAGCTTCGTTAGATTACATAACAGCTGTTATCAATTTTAATAAAGAAGTAGGTACCGAAAAAAATAATTTGGGGAACTTTTGTCTTTGACTAGGTATGTATCAATTTATAAAAAATATTTCCGATTAATACAATCACTTCTAATTTTGCAAATATTATTATAAGGTTTTCATTATATTGAATTAAAATTCAACATATTGAAAATGCTTGAATTATGTTACTTTTATCTTGATCTTGATAATAAGATGAAATAATTTTATTATGGATAAATTGTCTTCCAAGGCGAATTTCCTTTTTCTTGTTTTCGTTGTCAAAATGAAATAGTCTTTGAAAACAATTTGGTGCCATGCAGACTGCATGTGGATCGTAAAAACAAACATTTTTGAAGTTATGGCTTTCAGTACAAACTGTTGGTCATCAAATTTCTCCATCAATAATAAAATTTTGAGACATGGTCGTATAACAAAATAGCTTTTATATTTATTATTTGCAGAACAATGGTTGCATCGGCTGTTTTGGGAGCTGCAACTGGAACAGCAATGGCATTAGTTGTAGGAATGACAATTATTTTCTATCGTCATTACGTTCATAAGCGTAAAGAAAAGTTGTGGAGTTCATTAGATAAGACTTATGTCCCGAAAAATACTAAACCAATTTATGCAGCTGTGTCTGAAAAGGTAAATACTTACGTAATTTTTTTTAAGATTTATATTATAAAATTAATAATTCAAAAAATGATTAGTTGCTATATTACTACAAATTATAATTTTTATTTTATAATTATGCAATATTTATATAAAAGTAGGTATCGAGCGATAATCCGGGATTTTCATTTTTTCCTGGTTAACATTTTTTGTGATCTTTCCAACCCAACCTAGCGACGTGAGCGGCTTTCAATATTTAACGACTTTTAGCAGTTTAATCGGAGACCGAAAATGATCTATAATATATTCGATTATTATTATATGTAGCAATACTTTTTCTTCTACCCTAACATTGATAAAAATTAATAAACAGCATGTAATTGTTGTACGTTTATAATAGCTAAATTAATTACTAATTTGTATCATTTTACTTATTACCTAAATCTATTATTAACTCTTATTACTAATTATTACCAATTATTATCCCACCATACAATTTAACCGTTGACTATACTATTTATCTTACCAAATGTAAACTTTAGAATACTAATCAATTGGCTAGGTCCAATGTTTCCCAAAACATCGAGATATTCTTCTAAAAAATATTCACTTTTGAAGTCAAGTGAAAGTTGTGTATCTTGCAAGAAATCTACCGAAAAATTACATTTTTCCCTGGTCAGAAATTATGCAATACAAGAATATGTTGATAAATAATTAATGATAATGTAAATAATATTGGATTTCTTTCATTTATGTTAACCTTAACACGACAGAAATATAATATGTCGATTTTTTTAAAAAACAATTTTTATGATAGATAATTTTTGGACAGTGAAGGTTAATACTCGTAGTACGTTTTCTAATGACACATTAGGGAATCTAGAGGTGACTGCTCTATTATAACCTTCCTCGCCTCAAATTTATTTTATGCGATACTTTAATATTAACATTTTTATTTTAAATAATTAGCTACTCTCTACCAGTTTCGAGATTTCAAAATCACATCTGAAGATGAGAGCAAAAACTATTGTTTAAAAACAACTACTAATGAACGGACTTGAAATTTGGTTTATATATTAAATAATTCAAAATTGGGAATTTATTCAATTATAAATTATACACTAAGCTTCTAGCCAATGCCTCTGTTCGTTGTACAATTCAGAATCATTAAAAAAATCCCTTTTATACACAAAGAATAGTTTTTTATTTCCAAAGGACACAGCTTTCTGAATGTTTCACTGGACAATCACACAAAGGACATTTATTGCTGTAATAATCCAAGCCTACTAACTTTTTGAAACTGTATAAGTTCAAAATAAACACGACAAAATTTTTCAAATGGTAGGGGAAGGTGACGTACTTGCGACCATTTTTGCAAAAGTGTTCCTAAAATGGCATTGCAATGACATTTCGTTGATATTATTGTTACTATCATAACTTTGACTCTTTATCTACACTATGATAATATGGTTTGCGGAAAAATATTTTGGGGAAAATTTTTATAAATTAATGAAAAAAAAGGAAAAATTGGCTCAAGGTACAACATGGGGTTTTACCTTGAGCCAAGATATAAAAACATCAATTAAAAATGAAATTTTATTGTTTTGATTATTGCAAAGCATAGCGGCTAAGATCTACTAGAAATCTGAAATATGACTGCTGACGAGCCGATCCTCCTGTGGTCATTGGAGGGGGTAGTTTTAAAATCACATCTCTTTGATCAATTACATAACTTTTGGCCGAATTAGCTAACAAAAGATTATCTATCTTACTTAAAAACAATAATTCATTATATTATACTCCAGAAGTGATGGTCTTTGATGCACCTTGAAGCGGTGCAAGGTACAAATCCAACGCGTGGATCAAGGTACAGCACATGTGGTGTCTTGAAATAAATCAAGGTGGGGATTTTTAGCTTAGGAGATGACTAAATGTAATATTACGGTTAGATGGCGAAGACCACATAATATCTTAGATTGCCATCGCGGAACAACTCATAAGTAACAATTAACATATAATTACACAAACACGTATCTCCTTTTTGTAACTTTTCTGGCAGTAAAACAGTTTTTATCAAAAATTTCACAAACCACGCTTTACATTTTACTTATTGTCAGGTAGAGCCATTTACTGATATATGAGAGTACTAAAACCTACACATGGATGGTGTACTGCCAAAATTGGCCCAGAAATTCAAAGTGGCTCAAGGTACGAACCTGTTCAAGGTACGTTACTTTCCCCTACACACTATGTTATGCAGCTCACTCAACGATGCGCGCATATTTTTATCACACGTTATTGTTATTTGCTATCATTATTTGTGATTGTTCTTGTTATTTTTAACTAAGTTCCTTTTAATTTGTTTTGTTTGTTAACCATTGTTGAAACAAGTACATATTAAATCCAGGTACGTGATTTTCTAAAATTAAATTTTCATATGATGAGCTTTATGAAAATGTCCAATAAATTAGAAATTTTTAATAAACTTAATAATTCCAATTTATCAGCAAATGTAATTCAAATTGATTTCCAACATAGGATGGAAAATCGTAAATATTACTTAAATTGCAGAAAACTTACTTACTTGTCAAAATAATAAATTTACGCACATTACTAAATTTTCAGCCATTTTCTTCATTTTCCTGAAGAAAATCTAAGCAGTGTTCTGATAGGCGTGCTGTGGTTACTGGCTTGCACAGACAAGCTTTCAGCTCTAGCTTTGAGAACTGGACGAAAATCAACTTCATTTGTTTATTGCTGATTGTTGACAAGTTAAATAATTTGTAGTAAAAGATTGAGCCGTTTCGTTCAACCACTATAAATTTTGTTGTCAAAATTATTATAATAGAGGTTCCTTACTTAATAGAGAGACCTTAAAACGAGGTTCAGGTTGTTCAAAGATTAATTTTATGCAAGCTCTGGAAAGGTAAATAACTTGTCAAAATTGATATTAGCTAAGATATTACCAAAGAATCAGGAATCATTTCTTCAAAGTAAATTAATCTTAATTTTTCGAATTTTCTAGTAGTACAATAAAAGATTTAAACCTCTTTAAATATCAACCGTTTTATTATTTTATTATTGCTTCTCAGTTATATTGTCTCCTAATTCCTTTAACAGTATATAAATTATTAAGCTCTAACCAAAATTTCCTTCTTATGTTACTTTGAAATCCCAATTTTTAAAACGAAAGTTACAAAAAGAAATTATAATGTCTAAATAATATAATAAAATATCAGTACCTGCTGCAAAAGATTGCATTTTCGCAATTTCTCTGCTGTCATTCTCTAAATATTAAGAAACAATAGCTATTTGAAATGAACAATTTATTGTCTCGCTATATGGAAAAGTCAATTTGTATCATTTATAAAAAAACAAGTTAAAGTATGATACTGCTGAGACCTACAGTTTAACATGGAATCTAAACCACCGCAGAATATCCCGGAATATTTAATCACTTACTGTCGTCTTTGTAATTAATTATAAACGAAATTTAAAATAAAATTAAACATATTTAATTTCACGAATTAATAATAAACCAATTTTAAAATAATTAAAAAAATCCCAAATAAATTATTAAAGCCAAAATACAGAATTTTTACTTCCCCATAATTTTTTCTGTTGGGGATTAAAAAGTCTCGTTAGAATCAAATGGACAATGAAATTGGATGATTTTTAGAACATTTGAAAAAATGCTCGCTTCCATGCTTCCCAAAGCAAACTGTGCAACATGTAGCAAGCACAACGTTTCAAAGTCCGCAAAGACATAGCTTACAAACTGGGCAAATTTTTTTTTCATTTACAAGGGAGGTAGCACTCCCAACTGTAATTGTTAGCTATGCAGCTACTGACTGGTTTACCTACAATTATTTATACATTAATTTAAAATGACAATTTTATTTTGTACTAGGAAAGAGATTATATTATTATCAGTAGGTAATGCAGAAGTAAACCTACGCTAAATGTACACAATTTGTATTTTAATAAAAGGTTAATGTTAATTCTTGCTATAAACAGTGACATAACAAACAATTTATTTAGTTAGTCCTTTCATTAAAATTCTTATATAATTTCCACAATTCCAAAATATTTTAAATATTTTAGAACACTGTTTTATGTATTGTTCTTTTGTTATTAGTATATAATTTCTATTATGAAGAAAATTATAATTTCTTTGTAAAGAATAAAACTTCAAAAATTATAAATTTTTCTTTTGTAAAAACAAAAATTAGAGCTTAGAGTAATATTTACACTTCAATTAATTATTTATAAATAAATTATAATATCCTTCAAAATAAATTAATATAGTAACAAATGCAAAGTTCGTACATTATATGTTTTATAATACCATTTTTGCAGGGTTTTTCTTAACAGAAAACTCATTTTGATATTTGAATAAAATTTTCATAACTTATTTCATTATCTTTCTTTTTACTTAAAATTTCACTTTGTAACTTTTTGTTTCATAATCTAAATTGCTAATAAGAATTAGAAACTATCAAGTCATAAACGAAAGTAACGAAATCTATAAATTATATTTTCAAAAACTTTAATTAACTTTAATTAGTTTTTTATTTACTTGATAATTTTTAACTTTTATGCAATGAATTACTTTATTATGTAAAATAGATTAGCTGTATCAATTTATCGCTGAAATGAGATTGAAACAAAATTGTCATAGTTTTTTACTTGTCATTAATTGATTTCATCTTCCGATAACTTGATACAGCTAAGTTTTACATATGAAAGTATGTATATTTTCATTTTCACAAGTTATTCACCCAAAATATATTTAAAACTTTTAAGGTATTTTTCACGATAATATTCCAACTATAATGAACTCAGTTGTAATAGAAACTCGGTTTAAATGGATGGATTTGTAAAGTAAACAAAACTTCGGTTAAAATGGACCAGAGATATTGACATTATCAATGAAAATTTTGAACCTTCATTGATAAAACAATGGTAAATGATTAGACCAGCAGTCTGGCGTAAATCAAACACGGATAGACTACAGAAACCGCGGTTCTAATCCTGATTGCGTCGGATATGTGCTGTGATCTAAAAAGTCCAAAATCTGTGGACTATGGGGAAGGCAAAGGGAAACCACCCCATTAACATTTCCCTAGTAAAGTAAAGTAAAGAAAAAAAAAGTGATTAAGCAAAATTTTGCTTTAAATTAATTGACCAGATTTCAACTCTATCAAAATTTTTTAGCCTATTGATAAAGTTAATGTTACAACACCTACAAGGTAGCATAAGATCACCAGCATCTTAAAAATGTTGTAAAAAGCATGTCTCGACGCATTAAGAAGTGATTAACGCAAAAGAGAGAGCAACAAAAGTATTGATTTTTATAATTATTAGTTGAAGTTTCTTAGATTGAGCTCTTTTTTATCGCTTTTATACATATTTTAATATTAACTTAAATAATGTTTGACTGCAACTTCAATTTTTCGGGCATTCATATTCGTAAAACTGAGAGACATGCTTAAGTTAACTAAAACCATTTTTCTACACTTTTTTTACTCGCGGAAAATATGAAAATGATTATGTTGGGCGTCACTCTAAAGCGAATCGCACACAGGCTACTAAACTAACAGTTGTTGCTTACACGGAAGCTAGAATTTACATCAACGTACGTTTAACATATTACGCTTTTCCATGTAACGGATATCTTTTAATTGTTTATTAAATTAATTTAACAAATTTTAAGTTTTAGAACCTTGTCTTTTACAGTCGCTCGAATATTTGGGCAAATCAAGTAATCAACGTTAAATTCTAACGTTCATCCTGAATACGGAACGTTACGTCCACAATACGTTCACGTGACCTTGAGCGGTGAATCTTTAGAGTTGTATATGGTGCAAAGGCTTGAAACAAATAATATCTTTCTTACCTAATTTTTTTTCACGCAATTTTCCCCACATTGATTATAGATTAACAAAAATTCACTTTTCATAGAAATATTAGATATAAAATGCCCAATTCACAAATCTTTTCAAAACTATCCAAAACAAACAATAGTATAAAAATTCGGAGGGAAAGACAGCACTTACATTACACCACCAACAAACTGGTCATAAATTCCAGTTTGAAAACACAAAAATTTTGGATTTGGAAAAAAATTTTTCAAAAAGAAACATCAGCGAAATGTACCACATAAAAACACACGATTGTGTCAATTTCCGAGAAGACACCATGGGGTTAAGCAAAATTTATAGCGGTGTCATAGAGCTGCCCCGAAATTTGCATGTTCCTCCTATCATTTTAAATGCAACCGCTCCTCCAAATGTTTTATAGTAGAATGCTTCTGCCTAATTTTTAATTGTTGTTGTTGATTAATTATAAATATTTTAATTTATGACATATATTATTAATTGGTAGGTTTATAATTGTAATTTAATATTTAATGTACTATATTTCACTAATATAACTTCAGGTCTGACGAAGAGGAAACACAACCCTCGAAACGTTATCTTAATTAAAAAATATATAGAGTTTAATATTATTTGTCCACCAACCCCGCAAATAAAAGAAAAGCAAGAAAATAAGTATAAAAAGCTAGAGCAAAATTCAATCAAAGTATTCCTCGGTTTAGATTTGAAAACGGTCGTATCGAAACATTTCACATTTATTAAAAACCTACCATAAATCGATATTATAAATAATAATTCATATGTACTTGTCAAGGTTGATTACTTTTTATTAAAAGGCAATATGAAGTGGTAACGATAAATAATATTTTGAGTGTGAAAATCGTGTTCAATTTGTAACTACCAACGACATGCTTAAGCGTTTACATTTCGATTTTACTCTAAAGGGTGCAAAGACGTGCGTCGAAGCTTTAGGTTCTTCCCCAACCCCCCAACCTGTTGAGCCCGGGATAGACGCAAGCACCGCGACGAACTCAGTAGTATATTTTGAACTCGAATGACGTCGATCGCTCTGATAAAATATTTTTATTTTTAATAATTAGATGTCTAAACCAATCATTTAATTTTTGCTCAATTGCAATGGCTATAATTTATCAAGTAGTTTCTTTAAAATGTTAAATGTGATTAGTCTAAAAATGTGTTCTTAATTTTACATATCGTTAATTGAATCATATCCTAATAAATTAATAAAACTTAAGTATGTCCGGGATGGGTCCCGCTAGTTGTTGGGTTACCCACAAACGTCTCGAGTCATGGGCTCGAGCAGCTAAAGAACGAGCTTTAGGATCAACTTCTTCTAAAAGTACAGATAATGGAAGCAATAGCACAAGCAGCAATAATAGTGTTGAGGTAAGTGGGAACGGGAACACGTTGTTTACATTTTGTGCTTGTGTTATTGTACACTCCTATGTATTTTGAATAATATTCTATTCAATTTAATTCATAATTTGTCTACATTATTTATAATACAATCAGATTCGATTCAAAACCCTCGACATAACTGATAAATTGCAGTTGCAATTAATTTGTAGAAATAAATCCACTCTACCGCTCCCCGTGACGTCACTCTTGGTCTTGAACCAATCGATATTTTCCTTCAGCTTTTCACAATTTTCTGTGGGTCACTTGCCGCTCATCTGAAATGATGAACATCCTGTAACTTATCAAAACTTCACTCAACCTTCATCTCATATTTGACTTAATATCTCAAAACTCACTAACAACATTAGCTTGTTTTTGTAGTAATAGTAATTATGAATTCATATAGTACGGAAGAAATTTGTTATTAAACAAATTTTTATTATTTAATTTCATAATATGAAATAATTAGTGAAAACTAGATAGTTTTAAACCAATAGGACAGGAATTACAGAAAACACCCACAATATTTACAAAAACTTAATGTTTTTAAGGACTTCAATGTTGCGAAAGAGCACCATAAAATTCAACCTCCTCAAAATGTATCAGCACATGCACTCACGGAAGAGCTATTACAAAAGACACCACTAGAATTATGTCAAAATTCTTCAAGTATTCCATCTTTACAACATCAATCAAAGTCATATCCAGGAGGCCAATCACCACTATGCAGGACCCCTAGTGTATCTTCTCAAAGTAGTTTAGAAAGTAGCGCATCCAGACAGGTGAAAATAAAAACAAATGAGAACGAAAAAAGAAATTCAAGGTTGCTTCATTTTTAGGGTCACCGTGGTTCATCGCCTCAAATTCGCACATACGCTCCGGATGGCAAAGCAAGATCTTTTAAAGAACATCAAGAAGCAACTCACTCCTCTAGTTATCCATTACATTCCACCAGTCGATCTCCTTCACCACATCGTGCTGCGTCTTTAGACAACAGATGCTCATCTCCTGCAGCTATAGCACTTAGCGGCGATCTTAGAACTCCATCGCCTTCTCAATCTAGTTTAACTTCCTTAACCGGAGGTTCAGCAAGTTCAACGTGCAATTCGCCAGCTCTTGCGTCACCCCGAAATACAAGCCTAGTGCGGTGTTTATCTCCCTTGCTAATTCCACCAAGAGGGCATGGTTTACCTGATACTACGGGACCAGCGCCACCCGCCAGCCCCCTAGGAGCTATACAACCTGATCTCTATACACGGCAAGATGGTCCATTATTTTTAGGGTGTAATTCGAGATCCGGTTTGACTATGGGAAGATTACATTTTAGAGTCAAGTACGATTTTGATAGAAGCGATTTAACTGTTCATTTAATAGAAGGTAATGAAATTAATAAGTGTATTGATGAAATATTATTTTCCTAATTTTAGCACACAATTTAACTGGTAGTGATCAGGGTGGATTTAACGATCCATATGTGAAGTTGTACCTAACGCCGGACGTCGATAATAGAAAGCGTCAAACATCAATTCATCGAAATAACGCAAATCCACTATTTGATCAGCATTTTAAATTTCCTGTATCCCATGACGATTTGCAAAATAAAACGTTAATACTGCAAGTTTTTGATTACGATCGCTTTTCGCGTAATGACGTTATTGGAGAAGTTCAAATGGGTATGAGTGAATATGATGTCACGTCCGATATCGAAGTGTGGGGAGAAATAACGAAAAATAAAAAACCACCGGAAGAATTACAAGAAGTTCTTTTATCACTAAGTTATCTTCCGTCCGCAGAAAGATTGACGGTAGTATTATTGAAGGCTAGAAATTTATTCTTGCCACAAGAAAAGGAAAGTATGGGTAAGTAAACTTTTCCCACCGCTGAAATTATACATAAATATTTACTTTTATAGATCCTGTCGTAAAAGTTTATTTACTTGTTAGCGGCAAACGAGTGAAAAAGAAGAAAACTGCTATAAGGAAAAATACCAGAAGTCCGGTTTGGAACGAAGCCTTAAGCTTTAGTTTATCTTCTTCTAACCTTTCTAATGCCGCTATTGAGGTAATATTTTTTAATTTTCTATTATAATATTTTAAGGTGAGTGGATGAGCGAGACGTTATAATATCATATATAAAGGGTGTTCCAATAGGGATTCCCAATTTTTTGAACCTAATTTTCCATTACTTTCTCACACAAATGAGGCCGTATGTCAGTAATTTTGCTGGAAGATTGCTAGACAGTGGAGTTAAATCGGACGAACGAGGTAGATAATTTATCGGTCCATTTCTTGAAATAATCGAATCACTGAAATTTTCTTCCAATAAATGCATTGTATCATTGGGATTATGACAAGTGGCACCGTCTTGTTGAAACCACATGTTCTCAAAACCAAGATGAACCAATTCAGGCCATAAAAAATTAGTTATCGATCTTTTTCTGGTATTTCGATTTTGTCTTTCCAAATAATTTGTGTTCCTTAGTTAATTTTAATTAATTTTTCGTTGCTACTCAATAAGAATTATGTCAATCAGATGTCACATTAATTTTCAATTAACAAACCTTTTCCATCTTTAACTTTTAATATTTATGATTTTATAATTATTGTTATTTTTATTTTAACATTTTATAACAACAACTGTCACCTTTCCTTACTGTGAGTACCAATGATTTTAATTAATTTACTTTGTTATTGACTTGTACTATATGTTTTAGTGCCATGATTATGGTATATAATATAATACCGAAACGTCGGCCGGTTAGCGACTTCTGTTGTTCTAATTATTTTCCAATATCCCAAGAAACGGTTATATAGATATATTTGTTTTGGATGAGATTTTTTCCTCTAAATTAGTTAACGTTGAACGATAACGATTTCCCTTGACAAATTTCCTAAAAATTCTTTTTTTCCTCACTCCAAGAGTGGGATTAGAGTTCTAGAGTTTTAGAGATTAAGTTTTACTCGTAAAATTGATTATTGTGTACAAGTAAACTCGACAATACTTGATAATTTTAATTGATAAAAAAAAAATTGTTAAACTAAATATTGTAATTTAATTTTATTTTTAGATTTGTGTGGTGGATCATGGGAGCGAACTTATATCAAACAATCCTTTAATAGGTTGTTGCTTAATTGGACCTAGGGAGGCTGGACCGGAACGAGATCATTGGCAGAATATGATGCAGAGTCCAAGAAAGGCAATTGCCTGTTGGCATACTTTACGTTAAATATTTGATTATAAGCTCAAAAATTACACAAGAACGATCCAGGTATCCGCTTGTTCAGAAGCGCATGCGTTTCGCATTGAATACGAAAATACTGTAAGTTTGCTCAACTTATGGGCTTCCTGAGCTTGGGGTAATATTGGATCCTCT
The DNA here is from genome assembly GCA_958510855.1 of Rhagonycha lutea. NCBI lineage: Eukaryota > Metazoa > Arthropoda > Insecta > Coleoptera > Cantharidae > Rhagonycha > Rhagonycha lutea. Next base: position 9,267,690 of record OY294040.1, on the reverse strand, counting down.
GTTAGATAATATCATATTTAAATAATGATATCGTACCACAATATTTATACGCTTCAAGTAAAGATATAATAAAGTATTGATGTTGATGTCAAATGATAATTAAAATTTGTATTTTATGCCTAAAATTGAAAGTTATTTACCGAAGAATGTTATTTACTATATTGTATAACTATTTTGTATTTTAGAATGTAAAGTATAGGTATATTGGCCTGAATATCCAAGAACTTTGCCGTAACAATTGGATCAGTGTTCTTTCCTTCTATTTGATTTATTTTGCTCCATAGTACCATATTATCTTTAATAATTTAGACTGGTCTTAATTTGTGGTGGTCCTAATTTTTGCAGTATGGTTTTTAGAATTTATTGTTTATTAGTCATATTTATTAGTATTAATAATAATTTCTAAAAAATACTGCAAAATTAGGAACACTGCGAAATAAGGCCAGTTTGACTTACTTATATAATATCTGGGGATGATCAATTGATTTTCTACGTAATTATTCCATGTTATGGTAAAGATAACATTAATAGAAATGTAGTACAAATCTTAGTTACCTAGTATGTTCTATGTTCACGTAACCGTTTCGTTTGGCAAAAATTCTCGTAACTATAACTATAATAGTTTCCACAAACAAGGTCTACTTTGTGCAAATAAAAGTACAAAAGTCTACATTTTTTGCCATTTAAAATTATATATTATACTCGTACCTATAGAATTTAAACGAAGTTTACGCCACGAAACGATACTTTATATTGCCTGTACTATGTTTTGTATCCGGCACTGCTTTTACTTTACAATTTTACACTTAAATTGTTATAAAAATATTTTGTACCTAAAAATATTGGCGCCATGCGCCTTCTATTCTATATTTCCTAATATTTGTCAATTGGTATTTTAAAGGTTATTATTACTGTGATATCATATTATGGCATCTTACTACACTTCTCAATGGTTAAAAATGTTTACTGTGATTAAAAATTAATTAACCACATTTTTAGATGAAAATAATTTTGCCCTGTGAAAATTGTATATCGCTAGAGTGTTCCATTCGCGAGTTTTCAATGGAACAAATATACCGAATGACAAACTTTCAGAATTATAGTGTAAAAGCAGTAATGACGGATTATTTTATGTGTTATGCCTTGTATACTTAAGTTATAAGCGGTGATCAATAATTTAGGCAACAAATTTATTATCAGTCAATTAATTTAAACAAACAGAGGGAATATTTTTATATTTGTTGATATAAAATTACTAATATGTATTATGTAGGTTAAAATTGATATACGGAACACAGGTATATACGAATTTATGCAGTATTATTATTAAAATAAAATGTACAGGGTGCCCGCAGAGAAATGGAAAACACGTAGGAAATTTTTATTTATAAATGAAGGTGTCCATTTATTAATGTGATGTTTGAATGTTAAATGTTTAAATTTTGAAGTAAAATATTTGCACGGAATGACGAATTATAACCATTTGCCTTGGGACACCCTACATAAAGGTCAAGAGTCAAAATAGCCTAACTATGACGAAAGACAAATAAATTATTGAATTTAAATGTCCAAACAATATAAGATATAAAAATTACTCTGTAACGACAAAATGTCCTTTACGTATTTAGACAATCATTTAATCATTTTTTAATATTTGTAAGAATTTTTAAATTCTTAAAGTAAATACTGATCGGCAAAATTGAAAATTGGGATTGCACGGAAAACTTTTATTTTAAAAATGAAATGGTAGTGTTTGTTTCATAATACCTAAATTAAATTACCAAAAAGTTAACTTTGACTATTTAATAAATTCACAGACGTTACCGCAAAGCTTAAATTTTCTTTTTGGATTTTGCCGCTTAGTGAATACAGCTTTGATACAGCTTCCTATTGTAATTTATTTTTAAACAAAACTTCCATTATTGTATAAGGTGGATGTATATTTTCAGGCTCGTCCTGTAGCTATTTGTACTAAAAAAGGTCTTCTTCTTTATTCTGGGCACTTTTTTGGCTTTATTTTTTAAACCTATTTGATCCATTATGGATTAGGCCTAGAACTTCAGTCGCTAAGGTGAAATGACCTACAGTTTAACGTCGGTTCTAAATGTCTAATGGTAATTAACACCATGAGGGTTAGAAAAGGTAAATTAAAGATATTTAAATGATTTGGTCGACCGGCGCTAAAAACTTGCATTTGTGTTGTTCGTACCGCTATACTTATAAATTGTTTTTCCCTTAGTATCTTAACGTTCATCAATCTAACCGAAAGAAACCGTTTTGTTAAATAAATTAAAAAGGATTTTTTAGGACTTTGGAAAAAGATAGGGCTCAAGTTGTTTGCTCAATCAATAAAAAATATAAAATGTAATTTGATTTTAATTAGTAAAATGTGGTTAGGCCATAATCTATTTGTTTTTATCACTCAGTCAGTGAAGTTCAATTAAGTGTTTCAGAATAAAAATTTTTTGTAATGAATATTTTCTACTAACAAATTTTGATGTCATAGTATTATTGTTGTACAAAGTTACGGGAAAAGCCACTCTGTAAAAGATCACACAATATTATAATATTTGAATTAAATTAACAAGGAAGATACATAAATCAATGTCAAATTAAAACAGACAACTAATTTGAAAAACTACGCTTATGACTAAAATCAATGTAGCGAAACTGTAACAAATTACGTAATGTAATTCTGATTCTGAATCGATTCAGAATTAATCTTACCCCTTTAGAAGAAAAACCTTTTCCATTAAATTTAAAAAATAGTATCTCAATATTTTCAAAATTTTCATAATCAGAAATAGTTAGTGACCATTTTTATTAGAAAAAAATCGGGAACAACTTCAAATAATAATGTGATACATCATAATAATAAATTATAATCTTACTTAGAGGCCGTTGAAAGTATTAAACGTAAGTAATGTTCTTAGATAGAAACGATTCCAAAAAGTGCCATAGGCGATTTTTTTCAAAGAGCTATAAAAATATTGTAGTACTATATTAATTATACAGAAAGTGTACGAACCACTAAATCTGGTTCAACCGAACCATTGGAACCCCGGTAGTTGCGCCCCTGTTTGAGTTAATAATCGTTTACTAAATAATAAACCACCAGCAGTATCTTTTACTTCAACTGAATTGAAATCAGTTTTGTAAGAATTTTAAGTTTTAAACGAAAAATTTATGTATCTTCCTATTCCTATTGTAAATGTACTCTCAAATAGAGGATAAAAATGTATATAAAGATCAATTATTGTTTGTTATGAAATTGTATAAATAAACAGTAAATACGTCTTCAGTTTCTAGTCAAATAGGTCAATAAACTGGTCATCATCATCATCAACAAAAAGATTTGGTGATTTCAAGATGAAGGTCATATCCACAGGCCATATCTTCCCAAGCTGGCTAAGTGCGGGTTGGGAAGAGTTAGACACTGCCAGAATAAAGTTCTTACTTCATCCGGATTCGAACCGGGCATTTCGAGTCAACAGTCAACATACTTAATTGTTTATGCTCATGATATGTGGTAAATTGTGTAAATGTTTGTTGGACGTTAGAATATTTGTTACTTTTAGGAATCTCATTTTAAGGCCATCTGAAACTTGACAAATTGTTTTTCAAAATTTGATACTAAAATGGTAACTTAACCAATAGAAAACGTCTGGTGGATTCTAATGCACGTTTACTATTAGATACCATTTTGTACTACATTTTTAACATAATTTTGCCAAGTGTACATGGCCTTTAGCAGTCTCTATCCGTCTCTTCTGCCTTTGAGTCATAGATTACCTATTACAAAATCATATCAAGCGTCAAGCAAACATTGATTTGTGTCAGTCTGAACCTAATTTTTGACAGCTTAAAAGGTTACTAAGCTTATCAATAAATTGTCAAATCATTGAGGTCGTTAGAAAAAGTTGCTGTATCTAGGAATCACCCAGAAGTGCTCTTGATTGGTTTGGAGAGTGTCATGTAAATATCATGATGTTCAAGAAAAGCTCCTTCTTTGTTTCCAAAGATCGCTGAGTCTGAGGAATTCTTTTGTAAAACAAAGCATCATAGCACCAGTAGAGGTGGATACTAATGGTGATTATGTTTTTCTAGCTCGCTGAAGCCTAAGGGCTTGTCTGGTCGGAACAATGCTTTCCTAGATTTCCTTTTTTATTTTTAACCAATTTATGCTTTTCTCTCTCCATTTTCTCCTTTTCTTGTTCCTCTTCTAGATGTTTTTTGATTGGTATTGAGGTAAAACTGATTTCAAGCTTCTATCTGATCTCTTCCTCTTTATTTTTATCTTATGAAGTGGAATGATGTCTTCTGATGATGTAACGGCTGGTACCAAATCACCTGAAAATTATGGTTTCTCAGGAGAATGTAAAGAAGGCGTTACTTCTTGAGTTATAGAAGCGGAGTTTCCAGTATAAGGACTGTTCATTTTACTAATAAGCGGACAACATTAATCGCCTGTAATAATTATAATTTTCAACAGATTTTTTTCTATTATGCGCCATTTGTTTAAACCATGTGTTAACTATTACATACCACCTTTAGTTCCTTATTCTTATCAAAAATTAACATCATGGAACGAATTAGCATTCAAACTCGAAAACTTATCCTGCAAAAGTGGTGTTTTGAAAAATTTTCTATTAGAAAACTTGCAAAAATGGTTAATTGTTCGAAGTAAGCGGTGTTCCAAATCATTAAAAAATTTGGTAAAAATAATACGCTCATGATTAACTAAAATCATGTCATAAATAAGGGACGGAGAGTGATTGGCCGAAGGGAAAGCCTTAAAGCTGCTAAAGTCCTGGAAGAATATCTCGGTACGGGAAATTTAAAGAAATGCAGGAGTTAGTGTAGGTACAGTGCAAAATATTAAAAAGAGAAACAATGTTAAGACGTATATAAACAACAAAAAAATGTCTAAAAGGTCCACAGAAGAACAGGAAAGGTCAAAGAAGAAGTGCGGAAAGTTGTACACCTTTTTCCTGAACAAAAAGAATCGGTATTCTTTATTGAATTACGAAACCTTCGTCAAAATGGATACCAGGACACAGTGGCGGTTATTCCCTATGTGCTGCAGAGCTGCAAGAGCTGCAGAACTGCCAATTATTTTGTGGTTGGTAAATTTCTACTATAGTTTCTAACATATAAAGAATACGTTTCCGACCTCAGAAAGAGGTTCGGAAAGTACAGTTTTCCGTATGTTTTCCGATAAAATCATTTAAATAATAACTAAAAACAATTGCCAACCCCCCACTCTTTTTGAAGTTCCCTATTGCAGCACACCTGCTTCATAATGTCACGAGCCGCCACTGCCAGGACATACCAGGCACACAATATTATAACGCTGTGGTAAAAGAGGATGTGGCTAATGAATTGAAGATGGTCCAGATGCACAATTTTGGAAAAATGTCCTTGTGGGGCAAGCGATTTGTTCATCTGGTTTGAAAAGTTCAACATTTTTTTCAACTAGGACATTTGAGAGTCAAATTTACAGACAAGAGTGAATAAAAAACTTTTATTGCCTTTGTGTAAGAAACATGATGTGTTTCCGTTATTTTGGCCAGATCTAGCTACTGCTCACTATGCTTGTGCTACTCTTGAACTTTCGCATTTGAATAATGTCGTTTTTGTCAAAAATAAGGACAATCCTCCAAGTTGTCCTGAACTCCAACCCTATTGAGAGATATTGGGCTATAGTTAAACGACACTTAAAAAGGATGGCCGGGAAGCTAAAACTTTAGAATAATTTAAAAAAATGTGGAACTTAGGCAACGTATAGGAACATGGCAAGTGACCGCAAAACCTGTGCGAAAGCTCATGCAACGCGTCCGCGTAAAAGTCCGAAATTTCTATCGTACGTGAACATACAGTAATCATCAAAGAAAAATGAGATTTTACAATGTATAGTCTTCACATTAATTAAATATTAGACCATTCTATTGATAATGAAAAATGTTATGTCGCAAAATGTTTGTCCGCTTAGTAAAATGAACACTCCTTAGATAGAGCCTCTCTGATGAGTTGATCAGGACATATTTCGTCCGTTGTCATGATTGAAATATATTGTCATGTTATTTTTATGAGCCAATTTTAATTAATACTTAAGAAAATTATAACTAGAATAACTATAATTAATTAATAGACTCGCGCTTTAACCGGCGCGGCGCACAGTAGGCTGAATCCCTAAAAAACGAGAAATTTGCTTTTTTCTCTTTTGCTTTTATTCACAATTTCTTCTATACTGTTTGTTTGCGGTTGGTAAATTTTTAATTGATTAAAAAAAATGAAGTCGAAAAAAAGCTTAAAAAGGCATGTCCTAACAGGTTTTTTGCGTGCAAAGAACATATTTATACTAAACATGCTTAAACGAAATGAATAGCACTCATTTTAAGAGTCGCATTATGGATTTAATACGTAAAATGATGATTTTAAAATTTATCTTCATATGAACTTTTCTCGAGTTGTAGGAATATCATACTCGTGAAATTTTGTATATGTACTTCTTAACTACATATCTACATCATATTAAAATTTCTCTCACAAATGCCTGCCACCTTCCGAGATATTAACATTTAAAAAATTGCTCTTCCTAATCTTTTAATCTTGGTTTAATTCTAGTTTTTAACATAAAAAGTCATGTTCTAACAGGTTTTTTGCGTGCAAAGAACATATAGCTATACTAAACACTCAAATGAAATAAACAGCACTAATTTTAAGAGGCCCATGATGGATTTAATACGTAAAATGATGATTTTAAAATTTATCTTCATATATGAACTTTTCTCGAGTTGTAGGAATATCATACTCGTGAAATTTTGTATATGTACTTCTTAACTACATATCTACATCATATTAAAATTTCTCTCACAAATGCCTGCCACCTTCCGAGATATTAACATTTTAGAAATGGTCCCTCATAATAAGATACTGTATACAGGGTGTACAAAAAATTTAAGTATCTTATTATGAGGGACCATTTCTAAAATGTTAATATCTCGGAAGTTTGTAGGCATTTGTGAGAGAAATTTTAATATGATGTAGATATGTAGTTAAGAAGTACACATACAAAATTTCACGAGTATGATATTCCTACAACTCGAGAAAAGTTCATATATGAAGATAAATTATAAAATCATCATTTTACGTATTAAATCCATCATGGGCCTCTTAAAATTAGTGCTGTTTATTTCATTTGAGTGTTTAGTATAGCTATATGTTCTTTGCACGCAAAAAAACTGTTAGAGCATTGCTTTTTATGTTAAAAACTAGAGTTAAACCAAGATTAAAAGATTAGGAAGAGCAATTTTTTTAATGTTAATATCTCGGAAGGTGGCAGACTTTTGTGAGAGAAATTTTAATATGATGTAGATATGTAGTTAAGAAGTACATATACAAAATTTCACGAGTATGATATTCCTACAACTCGAGAAAAGTTCATATGAAGATAAAATTTAAAATCATCATTTTACGTATTAAATCCATAATGCGACTTTTAAAATGAGTGCTATTCATTTCGTTTAAGCATGTTTAGTATAAATATGTTCTTTGCACGCAAAAAACCTGTTAGGACATGCATTTTTTAGCTTTTTTTCGACTTCATTTTTTTTAATCCATTAAAAATTTACCAACCGCAAACAAACAGTATAGAAGAAATTGTGAATAAAAGCAAAAGAGAAAAAAGCAAATTTCTCGTTTTTTAGGGATTCAGCCTACTGTGCGGCGTGAGTACGAGGTCAAATTTTTTATTTAGGATTTCAAAACACTGCAAAACCTTAAACAGCTGTTTCAGCTGTTGCTGTACTTTCAAATGCAATTTTGCCCAGTTTTGCTACTTCAAATATCAAATTCACTTATTCCTTATGCAGCTGTCTGCTGTAGCGTCGGTCACAAAAGGCTTTGAATGGTCTGAAGAAACACTTGACCAAAGCTGCGTTTTGAATTGCGGTAGGGTAAGTAAAATGGATGTACTTATAGATTTGAAAAATTGTCATAGCATAGCATAGCTATCAAACTGATGTGTGAAATTTGGTTATCGAGTAAAGATGTAATGGGTTCTCAAGAGTGGTATTTGTTGATGTAGCCTTTATCAGTCAATGCCATATCATAACCGATCGGTATTTCTTTGATAAACAGCCTATTTTCTCGCTTTCTTCCAGATATTACAAATAAAGGTACAAAGTATCCGACAGTACTCTTTGTACAGACCACTATGACCGTTTTTCCCTGTTTAGCGGATACACACATTGCTACTCCCCTTTGTATTTTATTTGGAACTCCAGATTTATCCAAGTTATATTATATGTGTTCTGGCACAAAGTTATAATTTTTTAAGGATTTTTCCTCTAAGTTTCTAATATACAGGTTGAGTTGATGACGGTTGAATCTCATAATTTACGCCAGGCCCGTAGCCAGGGAGGCACTTGGGGGCATGTGCCCCCCTCTGAAATGTTGAAAAGACAAAGAAAATGGAAGGGGAACAACCGAAAATTTTACATTTTACAAAAGGTTTCTTACAAGTGCCCCCCCCCCCCCAAATGAAATTCTCAATGAGAGCTTGTTTTTCTTCTAATGCCCGCGTAAACGTCCCTTTTGGACAATTTTGATTCATCAGAAAATGGACAGGGTATGCCATTTTTCTTAGCATACTCATCGCGTATGCAAACCTCGGAGATAACATGAGTATAAATAATGATCCCCCATGAAAATATAACATAAACCAAAGCAATAATACTTCTGTTTAGGTGTCATTGACCAGCAGTCTGGCGTAAATCAAACACGGATAGACTACAGAGCTCAAACTGCGGTTCTAATCTTGATTAAGTCGGATATGATATGTGCTGTGATCTAAAAAGTCCAAAATTGATCTGTGGACTATGGGGAAGGCAAAGGGAAACCATTCCGTTATTAACATTTCTCTAGTAAAGTCTTCCTGGCTTAGCCAGGAAGATCGCCTATGTCTAAAGAAGATATGACACTAAGAAGAAGAAGAAGGTATTTTACAAAAGTAATGCAAAATTTAGTTGATGGATTTGATTATTTTCCAGCCAAAAACATGAAAATTGTACATGCTCTTTAGTTATGTCATGGAAACATTTGCCCCCACCTACCATTATTTACATTAAATTACATTAAATTACTTCTCCTTCTTCAACGTAGTTTAAGTCATAAGGCTTGTTGTTACCAACATCTGCGTCGTTTCCTTGGCAGTGTTAGTTCAGTGAGCATATACAAATTTTACATCCATTAGGTAGCTTGCTAGCCTTGCCTTCAGATGTGCCATGTATTCTGGTTTTTATGTTAATGGTGGCAATTTAGTAACCCATTAATTAAATTAACATTAAATTACATACATTAAAATTTAAAATATCATCTCATAACCTGAAATCTCTCACGATTTGTTCGAAACCTTTCAGTGCTAGCATCTAATAAATTCTGTGAGAGCAACGGCAACTATAAAGTATTCTGCCCTTTGTGCCAATGTTGCCATTCCTTTATACCATGAAGGAAAATCCCTGTAATAAATGCCCTATACCAGCCTATTCTCATTCAATACGATTCATGTCCTTGGTCATCCTTAGAAGAAAATGTTACTATTTACGATATTTTATTAGATTTATTTAAGTTGGAGTCTGCAATTGCAATCGCAAAAACTTTGTACGTAAAATGGGGTAACTTGGCCATTTACGGTATATAAATGAAAGGCCAAACTCGTCTTTAATCGTGTCCTTCAAGTTAAAGAATTGATTAACCTGAATAATTGCTGTATTCTTGTTGCCGCGGCTGTCCGCCACCGCAGTGCATAAACCCACCTTCAGTTTCAGTCAGTCATATAAACTCACCTTCATAGTGGTCAATATTTTGACACCTGAACATTTAAAAAAAATTATTTGTGTACTATTTTATCATCAGTTTTATTGGTTTACTCAAAAATGATAAGATTTCATCGTACGTTTAAAGTTTATCAATCATTAAAAAACTTTAGAGATTGTGTTAAAGCTATTTGTGTAATTCGGAACTATTCTAACCTAAAAACTTCAATCAAACTTGTAGAAAAATTTAATAATTACAATAAAAATGGAAAGTGGTGGTTTGAAACGAATAACAATATTAATTTTCTAGTATTTCCATTAAGTTTAGGTGTTGTTTATTGTGATTCACGTAATGCTTCTAATGAAAAAAAACTCTTTCGTGCTGCTTTGTTTGGATCCGATTATGACATTAAAAAGTAATTCATTTGGGTGTATTATTATTATAAGTAGTAGTATTTAACTTGGCTTATTTTAAGAATATTGGATGCCGGAATCGTGGACGTCAATGCACGTCATATTTTAGGATGGAGTGCACTTATGATTGCATCAGCTAATGGAAGAGCCGATGCCTGCAAAGTATTGTTACATGGAGGTGCTGATCCTAACCTACCGGATGAGTATATCAATCCATCACGAACTTCATACGAAAAGGGAATGCATTCCATTGAAGGTGACTAAATATAATTTTGATAAAATGTATACCTATATTACATCTACAGTATCTATAGTGCTTATGATGAGAGATGATGAATTTTGCAATAAATTGAATAACAAGGCAACGTTTCTTGGCTGTACTTCATTGCATTATGCAGTTTTGGCAGACAGTATTGACACTGTTAAAATTTTGATTAATCATGGTGCTAATCCTATTTTGGAAAATGAAGCTGGTCATAAACCCATCGAGTATGCTAAAGATGGTAGTGAAGTAAAGCAGATATTGGAAGAGTATACCCTTAAAGTATGGTTACATTTTTTATGCAAGTACTACAGTACTAACACATTGTTTTTAATTAAAGCATCAAGACTTGGTGAGAGAAAAGGAATTGCAAGAGCGTTTAAGATTTCCACTTGAGGAACGTTTTAAGCAAGTCATTGTGGGTCAAGAAGCTGCTATAACAACTGTGGCTGCAAGTACTACCTTCTTATTTTATTCATACTATACCAATAACAAATTTTTTTAAATAGCTGTAAGAAGAAAAGAAAATGGTTGGGTGGATGAAGATCATCCGTTAGTATTTCTTTTTCTTGGATCCTCTGGAATAGGCAAAACTGAATTGGCCAAACAGTTGGCTAATTATATACACAAAGATAAGCCAACTTCATTTATTCGCTTAGATATGTCCGAATATCAGGAAAAACATGAGGTAATCTTATTTACCCAATTTTATATTTAAAATTATCGGAAATTTGTTAGGTGGCTAAATTAATTGGAGCTCCACCCGGATATGTTGGTCATGATGACGGTGGACAGCTAACAAAGAGGCTGAAGAAATGTCCGAATGCAGTTGTGTTGTTTGATGAAGTCGATAAAGCTCACACCGATGTTTTAACTGTACTTCTTCAATTATTTGACGAGGGTCGTTTAACTGACGGGAAAGGTAAAACGATCGAATGTAAAGATGCCGTTTTTATTATGACATCAAACTTGGCAAGTAATGAAATTGCACATCATGCAATAGAATTAAGAAAAGAAATTGAAAAACTTAAAGAGAAGCGTTTAAAAGACACAAAAGCAGGTTAGTTTTATATATTTTTATATTTATTATTGTAAAGTTTCCTCGCTTTATTATAAATTAAAGGGTCGCAAAATCAATTCAAAATTAATTAAATTTTTACACTCGCCCAAATAATTGTGAGAAAATATGACAATTAATGTATTATTTCAGATGATAAAACTGTGAACGAAAATATTACAATATCAAGAACGTTTAAAGATCAAGTTGTAAAACCAATTTTAAAGAAACATTTTAAAAGAGATGAGTTTCTTGGTCGAATAAATGAAATTATTTACTTTTTACCCTTTTCTCGTTCCGAATTAATGCAATTGGTGACTAGAGAACTTTCTGTTTGGGCAAAACGGGTAAAATATAATATTGTAATGTTTATGTTATTACGTAAACTTATTTTATTTTGTTGTAGGCTAAGGATAAACATAAAATAGATTTAAAGTGGGATCGTAGCCTGGAGTCTGCATTAGCTGATGGATATGATGTTAGTTACGGTGCTCGTTCCATTAAATATGAAGTTGAAAGGCGATTGGTTAACCAATTGGCAGCTGCTCATGAGAAGGGTTTAATAGGGAAAGGTAGTACAGTATTAATTTCAGTTACTTGGAATGAAAGACGCGAAACACCTTTAATTAAACTACGGGTTAGAGGAAAAGGTGTTAAAGAGTATGTTGATATTGAACAATTCCAGTTACCATTAAAAAATGTTAATTTACTATTTAAATAAAAGGAATAAATATTTTGTTTTAAATAAAATATCGTGTATTATTTGAGAGGGGTGAATCACTGTGTTGGTATAGTAAACGCTGGTTTTTGTTTGGGGCGTTATTTGTGGATGATATTAGCTTCACTTTTATTGATGTTTTCAAAGATTTTCTTAGTCATCTGACCACTTTACTCTTGGAAATGCGAAAACTTAAATATTCATTTTAGTCAATTTTTATTAAAACTAGTTTTTAAAAAGATTTTTTTTATTTATTTTAACCTTTTTATTGTGTTTTTAAATTAAAAGCACGACGGCCAAACGCAATGTGAAGTTAATAAGAAGGTTGTAAAAAATGTATGCTAATTTTAAGACGGTTAAAATTAAAATGCGAGCATGTAGCGGAATTATTTCAAACAAAGAAATACTGATATTTTTAATAGCTTGTTGGTATTGAGAAAAACCACACAATTAGAAATTCACTCAAAATTTTTGAAGAATATTGTCTTGGGAACTACGCGGGTGTGAAAAATGTCAAACAATGGGGCATGTGAAAGCAGGTCAAATTGGATTACAAGATTTGTAGCAAACATAAACAAACACAATGTGAAGTTAAATAAAAGCTTATAAAAATAGCTGGTCGAAGTTGAACTGATGACATCATACGGACATGTTCATTTCAAATTTAAACAAGGGAAATAAAAATAAAGAGGCCAGACCTTATGACTGTAGTACAGTGGGTGATTTAGCACTTGAGAGACCCCAGGCGCAATTCAATTTTAAGGCCCCCCCCCTAGAAATATTTTTACTACCCTTACAGCAGCGACTTCCAAACTGGGAGGTGCGGATTGGTGCAAAATGAGGGGCACAATTTTGTTGAGAAAAATAGTTTTTAAATAATTTATTGTATTCGTGCATTTTTTACCGTTTAAAATTGCGTATATTAATTTATGAAATAATAGAGGGAGGCATCAAAATTAGATATTTTTTCAAGGGGAACATAGAAACATCAAGTTTGATGATTTAGAAAATTTTAAATAGAAAGTGGATGGTTAAACAATAATAATGTATAAAATTTTGTAAATGTATTACTGTTAAACTTTGTAAAAAAGATAGTAGTATAATAATAATTCTAAGCGCCTTCTAGAGGGTGACTTTAAAGGGGATCAGCGATACAAATTTTGTTTCGAATTTTTAAATCTTTATAATTAGTCCAGTCATTATATACATTTGAAAACGCAAATGAACCGAACTGGCTGATTTTTATATATTGTGTAGGGGAGGCTTAGAAAAGCTTAACTTGAAGTTTTCGACCAAGATTTCCTAGGAGCTTCCTCCGCCACGTTGAAAAAAAGGATAAATTTTGTTTTCTTGCGATAACTCGACTCTCCGTCATGGTACGAAAATTGTGAATCAATACTTTTTTGTTAAGCATTTTATGCTCTACAATTTAGTTTATATGAATTTTTCGCCTACCGTTGATCGCTGTTGAGGTATCGAACGTGAAAGTAAAAAATTAAGTGCTTGGAACTTGTATTTTGCCATTTTCTCCTTTCTCGTAATACATATCGAACAAATGTTCAATATCAAACTTGTAGAGAATTTTAATATCTGCAATTTAGTTTTTTTATTTTATTTTCAAGACAAAAATTAGGACTTGTAGGACGCCGTAAAGTTGGTAAATCCGCGCAAAGTTGTGATTTCATAGCTCGCGCGATTTTATAGATAATCATACAGTCATTCTACGAACGAGATAGTGATAAAATCGAAAACGATGCTACCCGAAAGCAAAATATGGGGTCGTGTAGAAGAAAACTTTCTAAGAAAGATAGCGCTTTTTGCATCGCTCTAGCTGGTGTAGAACATAACCTAAAAAATTGCACAAAGTCGAAAAAACGGTTTTTTGAGATTTAAGAATAAACGAAGCATCCTACAAAAGAATTTCAAATTAGAAAGTTGTAGACAATGAAAAAACCTATCGAATGCGACTATGAGGATAAAAATTCGTTATTTAGTTTCCGAGAAAATCTAAAAATAACGGTCAAAAATTGTTGCATGTTTGCCCACTGCAATTTTTGTAAATAAAGGAACAAACAATCTCTGCTTTTCTGCACCCACAGGCAGCTCCACATTTTTCCTTGCACTAAAAAATAAATTGAACCACCTCTCACTACTTCCACCAACGAAAAGCGTAGCACGCCAGAATATTATTCCGTACATATCACCAGGTCCTAAGGAATGGGATTGGCGACGAACAAATCATGGACTGGAGCCGGTTATGAGCACAGTTGAACCCGTGTCACCTGAGCTTTTAAAGCTCATATCGTGCAAGTGCAAGAAAAAATGTGGAGCTGCCTGTGGGTGCAGAAAAGCAGGGATTGCTTGTTCCATTATTTCCTTAAATTGCAGTGGGCAAACATGCAACATCGCCAAAATCGATATCCTGCTCAATGAGGATTATAAGGATGCTTCGACAATCGAAGAACCATTATATGTGGTTAGAAAATCTCCACAACTCGATGAGTATTCCGAACAGAAAGACTGTGAACCAGGACCATCAAAACGAAGAAAAATATAAGTATTAAGAACGATCCTCCATTCATCTCCATCTTGTGCTGTACAACATAAAAACATGTATTTGAATAATTAATTTTATACATAATTCATAATAAATTTTGCTGCTTTATTAAATTTATTTATATTGTTTTATAAAATCACGCGAGCTATGAAATCACAACTTTGCGCGGACTTACCAACTTTACGGCGTACTACAAGTCGTAATTTTTGTATTAAAAATAAAATAAAAAAGCTCAATTGCAGATATTAAAATGATCTAGAAGTTTGATAATGAACGTTTTTTCGATATGTATTACGAGAAAGGAGAAAATGGCAAAATACAAGTTCCAAGCACTTAATTTTTTACTTTCACGTTTGATACCTCAACAACGATCAACGGTAGGGGAAAAATTCATATAAACTAAATTGTAGAGCATAAAATGCTTAACAAAAAAGTATTGATTCAAAATTTTCGTACCATGACGGAGAGTCGAGTTATCGCAAGAAAACAAAATTTATCCTTTTTTTCAACGTGGCGGAGGAAGCTCCTAGGAAATCTTGGTCGAAAACTTCAAGTTAAGCTTTTCTAAGCCTCCCCTACACAATATATAAAAATCAGCCAGTTCGGTTCATTTGCATTTATATGCCATTTTTTCGGACATAATGACTGGACTAAATATATTACAGTTGAACTTGTGATTACTGCGAACATAGTGAAAAAATTTAAAGTGCTTGGGGGATGCGGCTTGGAGGGTATGCGATGCAAATTTCATTTAAATTTTTGAAACTTTGCAAAAATATTACTTTTAAACTTGTGGAATAGCACAAAAATAGTGATAAAATTTTGATTCCAAAGGGGTGATTTTTGGGAGAGGTCAGCAATAAAAATTTTACAAGGAGCATCTCATCTAAGCAATAATGGATTAATATAAACAGCATCTTGGGATGGCAAAATAACACCTAAACGTCGACTTGCAAGTAATCTTGTTTGGTTTTACACATCCATAATCCCAAGATGGGATGTTAAGGGGGAGTCTGGTCCAGCCGAGGCTTTTTTACAAAGCGATTTTTTCAAAGATAAAATTTATTTTAGTTCACGAAAATTTTGTTGCATGTACATTTGAACAAAAGAAACACTAATGCTAATTTGAATTGAATATCTATCTATATTGTGGTGATATTTTCATCATTTAAGGGTGCCAGCAAACAAATGAGATAGTAATTTAATTTAAATTTCTTCAAAATCAGTGGGTCAGGTGATTTGACTTACATTTAAGAAACATTTGCATCAAATTAACAACAAACCGTTACTTGTAACAATTTTACACATAAAACAAAACATTTCTGAATTTATTTGTAAGATACAAAATTTATGACACGCCTTGTGTATGAAGTTCATTTGTAATTAGCGCCAAAGTCCTAGAAAATGTAAAGTGTGAATAACAATTTAGTGCGTACGCGATAAACGACGTTGTGTTACCTGTCGGTAGAATCAATTTAGCTAAACAGGATGAAAAAACTCCCACTACATAAAATCCAAATTTTGAACTTTGAAAAACACAAAAGGCGAGCGAGCGAGAATGAAGCCAGTCTCTGAGTAGAGCTCAAATTGAGAGCGTGAAGTCTCTGAGTAGACCTCAAACTGAGAACTCGCGGGCAGTTCTCCTGTGAAGACCAAAGCAGAAACTCGTGTTTGAGTTGCTTGGTGAATCTAAGACTGGAAACTCAAGTAAAGTTCTTTTTGATCCGGGAATTAAGAAGCGAAGCTGGTAAATTCGCAGTAGCGGATGATTTGCGAGAGTCGCATTTCTGCGTGATTAATAATTACGGTCCATAATTAGTAGAAAACTGTGTATTTCGAACGTAATAAGGTATTAGTTAATTGAATACCTAAAAATAAAAAGTGATTATAAAAATTCTGCACGTGTCTTCGAAGTTGTTGGAGATTGACTTCACATTTGGAACACTGGCTGAAGTCTGGAACATCTGTTGCTCTCAAGACGTAAGAACAGGAGGAGACTACTGACGACTCGACTTGCAGTGACACAATAGTAAAAGTGAAAAATTACCAAATGATAAGGTAGAAAATTTATTCTTTATTTTAATGAATCCAATTTTAGAACGATTTATGTTATCACTGGATTAATTAAAAATTATTGTTAAATTTGATTTATAATTTTACACTACACACAGATGAGAGATCCAAGTTTAGCACCTGAATTTAATGAGGAATTAAATGTAATTTTGGATCTCTTGATTGTTGCACCCCATACCTTTGGTTTGAGACAAAATTGTTGTCTAAAATAATTCGATGCAAATTTCCACAATTAATTTTTTCGTTTAATAAATTACGTTTACTGTGAATTACCCTCTTATTTTGTCTGTTGAACCCATCAACCCTGTAGAAGAGAAAAACTCTACTCCGGCGTAACGTTAACTTTGCGGCGAAGAAAATCATAGCAATATATATAGATATAGCGGCCGCAAGCGGAGAGTCCGACCAAATCAGCGGCAATCGTAGCTCATCCAATTTTTATCCCTTTTTATCCTTGGGATTATTGCATTACCTTACATGGATTGTACTGATTAGTTGCATTGTTTTTACCTGTAGCAAAAACTGGCTAGCAAACGAATTCCCTCTTCATCTTTAATGCTATTGAAAAGTGGAGCATTGTTTTATGGTTTCTTCTTGATACATAAAGAAGATAACAATCTAAAACATCTTGAAGAAGAAAATTTTGGTTATATTTGCGGAGATATATTTGTATAATTGTTAAATTTTGGATTGAGGGCGAAAACGGGACATCGAAGATAGCATAGTAGTTATTAAAAAAAAACTCAACTGGGTCTTATAGATTTATTTACTCTAAAAGGAAGCGTTTAAGTTAAGAATGAATCACCAATATTGATTAGTTTAGCTAAAAATCGATTTTAAAGTTTACATTACTCTCTGTTACGGGGCGTGGAAAATGCAGCGGCTACTGTTGTTGACCGTAAGCCGTGTTAGAGTGAACATGAACCAAATAACACAGTTTAGAAGTTCTGTTGGCTTAAATTTCCCTATTTAAGTTATTTGTTAGCCCTGGAGTACATTTTTAATAAGTTGAGCTGTCTCAGAGATCCCGGTTAATTAGTTCCGTGCGCTAAATAAATTGCAACATAACTAAGAAGTACTTTACAGCCAATACCATATTCGGATGTTAATTTTTCACTCTTTTGATAATAGTTAAGGGTAGGATGATGGTAGGGCCAATTGCAATCACGTGAACTGTAGCTCATAATTCTCATGTTCACTGCGAGTAGCATTTTTTTGTCATACTTTGTCATCGTTCTTGTGTGTTGATTTCAATTAATCCATCGAATCCGATCTTGAGGTTCCGCATTATTTCGAGCTAGCCGGCAATTGATCCTGCGTTAAAAATAAACGAAGCTGATAGATTTTCGAATTTACTACCATTGAACGTTTAACTTTTTTGGGAAGATAAGGAAAACATTTTAACATCCAATATTTTTTATGGTTATAAAACGGTTTTAGGGGATGTTATCACCTGAAGTTAGGAATTTTTGTATAAAAGACGGATTGTATAGATCTATATAGAAGTGAAGAGGCTAATTATAAACATAAATCTTACAATACTTCTTATAAATAATACTACTCAAGTTTGGAAATTAAACTACATAATTATTTCATTATTGCATTTGGAATATTTATTTAAATATTTAATATATATTTATAATGCCATACCAGGTCCTGTATGCTGACAAACTTGACGTTAACATTACAAATTTATTGTACCTATTATGCATTTCTTCCCTAGAAATTGTAGAAATGAATATACAATATTGTATTATGGATTTACGCTTTCGATGTTTTCGAATAAGAATTATCAAAATTTTGTCACTGCCTAAAAACAATGTGATTTAAAATTTAAAATCAAAACTGTTTACCATCTGAGGAGATTAATAGCACAATCCAAAACCGGTCATTCGTTGAGGTAAAATAAAATTTATACAGTATTTAGACACAGCACTCTCTCCTAAGCAATTATAAGATATTAAAATATATTTTGTAATAACAAATTCAGACACGTGTTTCAGCATTATTAGTCATCATCAGTTCCGTATAAATAGCGAATTTCTATCAGAAAAATACATAGTAGGACATAGTTATATTAAGCACTTCAGTGCTATTATGTTATGTAAACTGTGAAATTTGCAGGCAAAGCGAACCTTCGTAACACATAATTTATTATTTATTTATTTAGATATAGATTACACTATTATAGTATTTAAATTCATTTAATATATTTATCGGCAAAAATTACGCATATTTCTCTACTACGGTAACTTTAAGTAAAAAATTTGGTCAAGCGTTTAACCGCGGTAAGTATAGATAACACTTTGTGTCTAAAATGAAGACAGCAATTTTAGACTGTTCATTGTGATATCTCATGAGTCCGGGATTTGTGCAACATCGCCCATAACAAATTCGCAAAAACAGTGCTGTAAACAAGCGCTTTCTTTTTATAATAGTATACACATTTTACATTAATACAGTAAAAATTGAGCAGTAAATATTTTTTGTTGAGACAGCAGGTATTGAAAAATTTACTCAAAAAATATATTTCCCTTATATACCTTGCGTTTTGTTTTGCCGATTGTTAATTATTTAATAATTTTACTCTATCCTACCACAGATAAATGCTTCAATTGTTTTCATTTTTATGCAATACCTCAATGTGAGGTGACGAAGGTGGAGAAAGCGGAAATGTATTAGTGATAGTAACATTGACTGTAGATGCCATTTTAGGAGAAGACAGGAAAGGAAGAGAATCTGTTTGAGGAGAAGTGGAATTGTGTATCGGGGAACCAAACATTGACGATTCAAAATCTTTGGTGTCGATTTCAATTTCCTTATTTAATTGCTTATCGTTTTCTGGAAGACCATTGATGACGGGCGATTTAGATGTCTTTGGTTTAAATTCGTATGGAATACATTTCGGATCTTTATTTTGTTCCGGGTCAACCATTCTAAAAGTTTCTAAAAATTCGTTGAGATCTACCAAGCCGTCCTTATTCATATCCATTAGTTTACACATGTCTAGTAATTGGTCATGACTTATAGGATGAGACATGTGTTCACGAATGAGATGGCATGCATCAGAAAATTCCTCCAAACTGATAAAGCCTAGATTTGAAAAAAGTATTTCAGATATTTACAATTACATAACTTGATCTCACCAGAGTTGTCTTTATCAATTATTCTAAAAATGGCTTCTAAACTGCTTTTATTGCGATATAGAGCTTCAACTACTGTATTCGCTCCATGGACGGACTAAAATTAAATGAATTATTATTAGTTTAACATTTGTATTACAACAACCAACGTACAGTAATATCACTATCAATAACTCGATCAAAAGTAGAAGAATATTTAACCATTTGAAGATCAGCACCAACTATTACTAATTTATCTCTTAACATTCTCCACGGCAACCCTAATCCAGTTGCGGTCTCCATGGCTTTACACCATTCATTAATCGAAATGTAACCTAAAATTTAATATAAAATATAATAGGCAAAAGTATTCCAAATTAAATAAGTTTGTAAACAAAACACTTACCAGTGTTTTGTGGGTCAGTTTTTACAAATTCTAATTCCAAGAGGTTTCTATTAGATATAATATGGCCTCGTAGTTCTCTAATCGCAGAAGATTCGACAAGGCCAATTCGTTGTCGAAAAGTGAGCCTTTTTGTTTTTCCTGTTGAGGCAGTATATTGTACAAAATGTGTATCTAGCTGTGGACCCACTAATTTTAAATATGCACCTTTATTTGATCCTAATTCATAATAATTTGAAGCAGAAAATATTGTTATTACCTAAAAAAAAAGTAGCATTTGTACATTGTGTGTAACGAAGTTTGCTGCAAATGCATACTTTATTATTATGCGTTAATTCGTATCCATCTGGTTTGCATTCATGTGAACGTATTAAATACAACATCTTGTTCTTTTTTAAAAACTTTTTACTAACATCGGGTCCGTAATATGTACCAGCTCCACGTAATCCATTTGGAATGCATCCGTCTCCTGGTTGAGGATCACTCCACAACAGATCAAATACCTTTAATTAGAGGGGATAACTAACTAAATGAAATTTTTATATTTACTTACTTGTTTCCATTCTACTTTATCGATTAACTCTGCTCCAGGAGCTGTACTATCTGTTAGTGGCGGGCGAAGAAGTGATATGTACTGCAGGATATTAAAGTAATTGGTTATAATAGGTATAATAATAAATAATAGTATAATTGTTATGATCTAAATTTGAAGGGTAGCTTTATTGGGGCAAGACAGTTAGGTGAAACGAGCCGTAGGCGATTAGTTCAACAATCAGTAAGTACGTTTAAAAAAAAAGTAAAATAAAACTAATTTGTACGGAATAAAAATTAACTAGAAAACAAGCAAATATCAAAAATTAAAAATTAGTGATTAGAAAAACCTCGATAATAGAATCGATGCTTATTTGTATATGCCAGACATTAGCGTAAATGAAGTTTTCTCTCATGGTTGGATATAATAATATAAAATTTAACTTCATTGTATAATGATGGGTAACTGAAAAGTGTTTTTCTTTTCATGCAAATTTTAAAAGCTCCTTTTTACACTGATAATTAAAAAATGTTTCATTTTAGGTAAGAGTAAAGTTTTAATTAGTTATAATTACCTTGCCTCTGTCAAGACTCTTAATCAGATCCAAGTCAGTTGTATCAGATATTCCACCATGAACTATCAAAACTTTGTTGTTAACGATTGTACCTAAAGGTAACCAGCGATACACCCCTTCAATTAACTTTAATAACTTCTCAGAGTTGTGCTACAAAACGTTAACAATTCTATTAGTTTGTTTTCCAAAACAAACTTTGTAATACATAGTAGATAGTATTATATAACATTTATAAAAGGAAAGGTAGTCGATTATTATTATTTAATGTTTTTATGAAGTAAGTAAGTAAGCGAATTTTAATTAATTATTCATTAATTAAAATTAATTTTTGTAATTGCTGTGTGATAAAGATGGGGTATCATCTTACCTTGTATTTTGATTGAACTTCCTTTACAAAACCGTACCTGCAAATAAGAATTTGGTACTTCTAATTATCATTAAATAATATATAATTACCTAGAATTCATAATGTAATCTTCATGATTTCCTCGGTTTAAGAAAACACCACCGGGAAATATCATCATACAAGACAATAATAATAAAAACACTTCTAATCCCTTTTTTCCACGATCGACAAAATCACCATTGAACACATATGGATTTTCCGGAGATGGTAAACCATTCTGTAATAGAATTCTTTTTAATTTTTTTTGTATTGCTAAAGTGAATTCATCAAAACTTCAAACGGTTTAATCTACCCTAAGAGGACTCCAAGTTTATATCTATACCACTTGACTGACTACATTCGTAAAGGTTTATTTGTTATCATCTACGTCAGCTAATTTTAAAACTTGCAAAATCAGCTTCACAAAATTTAAAGTTAACCTAACTAAAAATCACTACTAATTTTTAAATTTAATGAAGTTATGGATTTTTAACTGGAAAATTATATCCCTGTAAGTTTGATTAACAAGCTGTGTATATTAATCCACTTAATGCACAATTTACATTACTTTTTGGATAATATTTCTCTTGCTGATCCTACGCTCGTAGTTTAGAAGTCACGACGAGACGTCCAAAAGTAGCAATTTTCACACTCTCCCCAATCCAGGACTCAAGTTCAGTAATTTGTTGAGTGACTTGCTAGCATTTCCGTCAGTCACAGAAGCTTGATAATTTGAGATTATTTGACATTATGAGTATCCAATTTTGGTCTATTTAAAGATATTTTTATAATTTTGAAAAAAAGTATCGTCTTTTTAAATTAATTTCTTTCGCCTCTTCAAGATTTTTGATATCTTGCACCATTTTTCAGTTTTATGAGTTTCCTAATTTATTATTAAGTGGAAACTGTGCAATTTTGGACATTATCTTAAAACTATAATAATGGAAATTATTCCCAGAGTCAGTCCCTGAAGTTTTTCAGATATAATAGTATTGATATTTGTTTCATTAATATTATGTGTATAATGAAAACTCGCTAGAGAGTTTTTGTTCTCTTTTATACTCCCTAGGGAATAATGAGTTACTTCTTTTACAAGTTCTGTAACGTTGAAACCAACTTCCTGAGCGTGGAAGAATTTATTTAATTAATAATAATAATCATTGATCTTACACAAATGGAGAAAGTTATGCGAAGCTACATTGCGGATCTTTTCAGAAGTAAAAATTAAAGTATAATATGCATGGGTATTCCCCAAATAAAACTGTGGAATAGTTACTTTTTAGTATCTAAATAAAATTGTACTTTTTAATTGTACTTTAATTTTTTTTTTTTTTACTTTAATTTTTTAATTGTTACTTTTTAATTGATTATTATTTCAAAATAAAATTATTAATTTTTGAATACCGTATAAAACAATACCGCTCTGATAGTAAGTTGCGATAAACACAGCTACGTTGAATTGACAATCAAAATCATTTTGGGAACAAATCTACAAAAGGAAATAAATCGATAGTTCTCCTCGTGTTATTAAAATAATATAGAAAATGTACCAATTAAATGAGGTCATATTAACCGATTATAAGTACTTCAGATTTGTTTAAAAAAGTTAAAATTTCTCGACTTTTTCTATACCTATATTAGTAAAATATACAAAGTTGAATATAGTTAAATAAATTAAATAAAAAATATATCAATTTTTATCTACATATTCACCGTATGTGAGATCGAAGTCGCAATTCCGATTATACTTTCCGTGGAAAATCCCGGAAAGCTTTACTTCGACTCCTGAAATGTCAATTTTACACTTAAAATAAAAGCAAAGTGTTTCCGTTTTTTTGTTATAAAAGAAAAAACAATTCTCATTAAAATATTTTTAGTTGGAAAATCACTCCTGGAAAATTAATTGGCACAGGCACCAATGTAAGTCCTGAAAAATTAGTTGAAAAATAAAGTTTAAAAGCTTTCAAATGAACATAATTGATGCCCAACAAAATTTATTTCTTCTCAAAAACAAAATTGAATTTGTACTCGTTACCTAAGGGGATTAGTTTAGTCAACTTTCTAATTATTATTAAAAATTTACAACATTACTTCGGGAAACTTTTGTGGGAATATTAATTACCTAGTAGCATGAAAAATAATTATTCCATTACATTTCCTAATTTTAATACATAAAGTAAAGCTGACTAATTATCTTGTCTTAAATTGAGTCATAAACAAAAACGAATACAAAATTGCCCATTTAACTTAAATAAAATATTGATTTCTTCAAAGACGATCCCTAAGGATTTGAACAAAATGTTAAATGGACTAAAGGTAACCACTCGGTAGTCATGGATTAGATATCCACATCGATTTAGCCAATAACAAAAAGGAAGCTTTTTCCTAACAACTGGAACTTTTAGTTCCAAGTAACTACAAATATAATCTCATTCTCAAAATTTTTAAGTTAATCTCAACCTTCAGATTTCTATTTTGTGAAATAATATCAAAACAAATTAAATTCAAACCCTGGTACCATTAACTTCACTTAATACAAACGTAATTATTCTCATTAAAATCTTACCAACCCCAACTTTAAAATAATGTAAATAATTATTGTTCCTATATTAATTTGAAATTCTGATATTTTGTTTGTGATTCTTGGGAGCGTTTAGAAAAAATAAATTTGTTATACGGATTAAAAGTGTGGATCGTGGTCGCCTCGTTCATGTAAAACGTACACTTTTAATCCTAAGGATTATTAAAAAAATGCAGGAAAGTAAAAAATATTTTTTACAAAGCCAAAAGTTATACAAAAACACACCTACCTTATGAAAAACCACGAGAAGGTCATCCATTTTTCCATGCAAGTCTCCACAAATGGTGATTTGTTTGGAAATCGCCGTAGAGGCATGATTCAAATTGGGCAATCTTTTTAGGTGTGATGCAGATTCTTTTAAAATTCCTGCTACGTATCGTGCATGAAGACGATGATGCTGTAACATTAAAAAATTTAAATTTATTGATTTATAAAAATAATTATTATCCTATACCTTTTTTCTCCTAAATGCATTAATTAAAGTATCCAGATCTGCCCTTTGCATTGGAAAACTGATATGTATACCAAGATCACTTCGATCCACACTTTGCATTTCATCGTCTTCTGCTTCATCGGATTCATCTTCGAATCGCGTATATAAAGTATCTAAAAAAAATTCATTTTAACGGAAATTAGGTATAGAACTTATTGTTCTTACCAATTGAGGAACTATTTGAGGTTGCAGTTGAGCTCATTGGTCGTGTTGTGCTTTCGGGAATATGAGTCAGGAGAGCATTAAAGAAATTGTACAACTTGAAAAAAATACTTAATATTTTTAAAATAACAGTTAAAATTTCTTACTTTCATTTGGTCTTGCTCTCCTGCATATTCAATACTTTGAAAAATGGTCCAGGTATATCTACGGCGAACTTCCATTCTAGCTAAATATCGTCTATACCATCTTTGGATAAGAAGTGCTGCTTTCATTGCTAAGTAGAAATGAAAAGAAATGAAATTCAAGTTGAAGTATGCATAACAAACTGTTAGGATAAGTAGGTAGTTAGAAGTGTTCCACTTGAAACGAGCTCATAAGGAGGTACATTTTGAACTGTCTTTTTTGTACGCTAATCACACTGTAACATTTTAATTTTTTAATAATAAACATGGCCTGAACGTAAGGACGAATAACTACACCTTTATTTATTTGAATATCCCCACTTTGTGAGGCCGGAGGCCGAGCAGCAAGTACAGTTATTATTGCCCCTTCTACATTTTTCATGCCGAACTTATGAACGTAAATTAAAACTCTCCATGCCGTTACGCCGATTGATAACAAGCACATCTTATAAAGGAATTAAGGAGGTAACGGCCTTAAGGTTAACTAATCTAATAATGAAATAATATATAAATAAAATATTTTAAAATATTTCATTTATTTATTATTACGAGTTCAAAACTTGGCAATTTAAAGCCATAAACATAATATTGTAAACTCGTTAAAAAAAGTACCGATTTTTAGGATTCAATGAACTTGCCGACTAGGTATCGCAATAATTAATGACGTTCAAATTTAATTAAACATTTTATGTACTCTTTATTCACAGTTAATTAAATCAATTTCAATGTTTAATTAAAATAATTATTTTTGTTACGATTATCGTTTATCCACTATCTTTTATCTTATTAAAATGTTTCTAAAAAAATTTAGTTATATTCCCTTCAAAAGAGAATTTTGAACGCAATTAAGCGATTGTTTCATTCGTTGATCCATTTTGTTGACCACATAATATCCTCGAAATTAAATTAAATTAAAATTAATTCAGTTGCTTGGAACGGTGACCAATTAAGATTTTTGATTCTTCTCTTACACTTTTTTTAAAAAAAAAAAAAAAATTTGTGGACAAATTTCTTCACAAAATTCAGAACAAAATTTTTAGTATGACACGTAACGAAATTTGTCATAAAATTACAGTGTCACACGGGGGAAAAGGTGTACTTTTCAAAATTCCAAGGTAAAGTATTTTCAAAATAATTATGCATTGTTCAATCGTGTAGCATTCCATGCACGCCCGGACTGGCCAGGTCGCCTAGTCGGCGATCGCCGAGGGCCCCCAACCCAAGAGGGCCCCGAAGAGGCCTCAAAAAAGTGGTTTATACTTGGGGTAAAAATGATTTTCAAAAATCTCCGCTCTTAGTAAGGGGCCCCCTCCTCAGTCTCTAGCCGAGGGCCCCCAAAGGAGCCAGTCCGGGCCTGATTTCATGATTACATCGCAATGTCTACAGATAACATAAGAGCACTGTCAGAGTTGCAGAATGAAAATATCGCAAATTTCAAATTAATTTTTGTGTAATAAATACTTGCATTCTGCACACTGTGACTTAATTAGTTTGATATGACAACAATGATAAAGTTACAATTACACGTTATAATTAAAATTCTTGAAGTGAACACTCAATTAACGAAAGAGTTTGCAGTGTAACTTTGTTGTCGCCTGATGCAGTGAAATCAATAAATGGGTTAATTTTGCATTATTAATTTTTGTTAGTTTTTCTTTTAATGATAAAACTGAATTAAAGCTTATGACGCACTAAAGACAACGAGAGTTTAAAACAACTGTCGGGAAAAATAATACTCTCTATTATAAGAAATTATTAAATATTTCCTACTTTGGAGCACACACATTATTATCATTATTTGGCACACTCAGTCGGTAGCCTTCAGCTATCTAGAACGTGGTTGCCATAGTTGTTCGGCCTCACCCGCGGGGGATTACGCCACGCAATAATAATTCAAGGTGCGAATTTAACGACTGTTTTAAAACGTTATTTATTGCGCTTGTTTTTCTCTTAATGCAATGCAATGTGGATCATATTTTCTATTTTAATAATAATTATTTAATACGTTTTGATAACAAATAATTTAATATTTTTTTATGAGCAAGTGAGTAAAAATGATGATGGTTATGTCAATTTTCACATAAATAAAACTTTTGGCCTTATTGTTACTACCGATGCGTCACCGTCGGTGATAAAATGTTATTACTACGTATACATTTATGTAACGTCATTTTATCATTTTAGTCTTTTCAGTACAAGCAACTTCAAATAAAATAAAAGTAAAACTTTTTATAAAAGTTTATAAGATTATTTGGACCTATTTTATATTCTAAGGGGCTAAAATTAACATTTTATCATAAATTTAATTTTTAATGTTTCACTAATTTGCAGTTTCTAATTTTCGTTATTAGTTTGCAAAATTAAGCACATCTGTTTATGCTAATTTTAAATAATGTTAGCATTATAATTTCATTTCGTCCTCCGCTCCAGTGATGTATGACCTAATTATAATATTTCTTGCTGCTTACTTAATTCTAAAGGCTACATTTACACCATAACAAAAGTCATCCCTAAGGTTTAGTCCTATTATTAAGCACCGAGGTTCCCCAGATGACCAGTTTACCCAAGAATATGTTGCAATACTTTTGATGTTGCTCATCCTAGTTTTAATTTGATCATTCTACACATATTTATTTCTTCAACTTAAATCCCCTCTCGCTGCAACTAAGTCATCGACTTAATTGTAAGTCGCGTTGGTGTGTATATCGTACTGTTGAATTGTTCCGTTATTATAAGTCAATAATGGTTGTTTCATTCCACCGTGTACCACTCTCCCCTTCCGGCAATGATGTTTATTGTATTCTGCAATTCTAATTGAACTTTGAAATTAGTTTATGAAAATAGGTAGGCATCTACCTACATGTATAACTTCTAGTAATAAAATATGTAAGTAATTTACATAACAAAGGTGCATTTAACCGGTAGCACCGCAAAATTTATTTGCAAAACGTCGAGTTATGGAGAAATTCGAGTAAAGGAAGTTTGTTGTACAGAAGTTCAAATGTATTTGTTCAATATTGGAAACCCTTTTAACTTTTAATAGAAGCTTCGGTAGCTGATTTTAATAGATAGCTTTTAACAGATGATGAATCAATTAAAATATAAAAAAACTCTGCTATCTAAAATTTAAACTTATTATTCATAAAATTTAATTTTCTTCGTTTTGCTCATAAATCAAGTGGAAAATATATCCGACAACCCAATTGTTGTTAAAATACGCTTTGTTAGCTGTATTATTACAAAATTACGGCATTAAAAAATATATGTGTATCAATAATAGAATAACAATATAAGCTTTGATGAAGAAATGTATAAATTATAAAACCTAGTTGATAAGCAATTTTCTAAAACGAACAGGTACACCACACCGGACGTCAATTCAATCAAGTGCCAGTCCATTATTTTATCATATTTAGCTACGCGCCTAGAACGTACGTATCGGATGTTTACATAGCTTTTTAATTTGCTATCTTTGGCGACATAAATTTTCCCTCTACTAAATAATTTTAACAAAAGACGTTTGATAATATTAAATTTATGTAATTATGCCAAAATAACAAACTGATGATGAGCCAAGTTG
Organism: Rhagonycha lutea; assembly: GCA_958510855.1. Classification (NCBI taxonomy): domain Eukaryota; kingdom Metazoa; phylum Arthropoda; class Insecta; order Coleoptera; family Cantharidae; genus Rhagonycha; species Rhagonycha lutea. The sequence goes on along the minus strand of OY294040.1, from coordinate 9,238,777 downwards.
TTAGCTCTTAACCAAAAATTGTTAACTATATGATTAAATCAAGGGGATTAATTATATACTTCGCAGATCCATCAGCAAAGTAACTTCTAAACGTAATTAACTCGACATATATGTAGCCTTCAGGATATTACCACGTTATTTAACGGCAACATGTATTATAGTTTTGCTGTGAAATATCGATGTGCCGGAATGAAACCGACCCACGTTTGTTTCAAATAGAATTATTTGAAATTGAGTAAAGAAGTTGAAAAAAGTACCTTTTTGTACAAGAGAAATGTGCAAACACATTTAAACATCAAAAGCACTGAAATTAGTTCAAACGTGTTTGTATCTTGTCAACAATCCATCAAAAAAGGTGTAATGCCAATTTACATCGTATTTAGAGTGACGTTTCAGTATTTGCAATTCAAATCTTCTGATGAGGTAACAAATAATCAAAGAATTTTATGATTTTGATCTAAAAGGACTTCCGTTGCCCGAAGAGATTTATGTTAAGAAATTGACTACTATTTTAAAACCATATAAACTAGGGTATAAATTTATCTAATTCACTAAAAATTGAAACTTTGATATCAAACCGTTATAATCATGTTTAGATGTTGATAAAATGTTTGTGACACCGCGACACCCAAAAATTAATAATCGATCCGTAAATAAGCTCGCTAATACCTTTCAAATATTTGTCTAAATAATTTGAATTTGAGCAAACTAAAAGAAAATATGATAAACTAATTAGGGTTTATGATAGAGTTTTAAGTGGTTTCCAATTTAGTTTACATACAATTATATCAAATCGTCAAATAATGTCACAATTACACAAAATCGGTATAAAGCATGAAACCTTACTAATCATCCCCACAGATGTAAGGAAAGCTTATGACGATGATTATGTTATTATAGTTTCAAATTTAAAAAATTATTTATGTTACTTTTGTAAGAAAAATTATACGATGATTTTTAATTATTCATCTTATAGGATCGTTAGGTCGACCTAACGACTGCATGTATATAGGGTAAATGTAATATCCTTAGGAGATATACGAGTACTGCCGCTTTCGTAACACATTTAATTCCGTACAAAATTGTAATATAAGGTAAATTTATTGTTTTACATACTATTCTAATTGTTGTCAGAAATTGTATACGGTTGTTTTTCCAATTTCCGATACAACTACCAGTATTTCGATGATCAACTGCACAAAAAGTTCTCTTTGTTTTAAAATATTATCACATATTGAAAGTGATTGAATAATCGATTCAAACAAACAAAGAGACATCTCAGAAAAGTTAAATAGTGCAAAAGCGAAGATATTTTCGTAAAAAAAAAAGATTGGCAATAATAGGTCTTTTCATACGGAAGTAGATAATAGCATATGAAACAAAAAGTTTCAAAAAATGAGATGTTATGAAAAGACTGATTTATACAATATCTACATTTTATTCAACATACAAGGGGTAAGATTTAAAATATTCCACCCTAAACATTTCCCATTAATATAAAAAATTACAGCAACTGATTACCGTAGGGGAAAGCACGTAATTTTTAAATTTTTTCATCTCACCCTTAAACTTTAGAAGGTTAAAAAAATCAATGTTTGAAGTTTTGGTGCTGAACTAAATAATATAAATAATTTTTTATATAATCTTGAAACCCATTGAAACAATTTGATGAAGCAAGCGATACCTAATGATTGAAATGGTAACAATAGGTTCTCTTAAGGTACGAACAGAAAGACAGTAGATTCATGCGTCAATATTTGCTTTTGAACATCTTATCTGCTTCCATTCTGTGCAGTTATATTTAATTAACACGTGGAGATTTTCAGTGCTGGTAAACTGGCGCCGGAAACCTGTTTTCTTGCTGTTCTCCTTGTACCCTATTTTAGCGTTTTAAAGTTTTCTAGCGTGGTGGTGTATAAGGTATACAAAATATAATCTTCATTTTCTTGACTTCAATAATTATTTCTGCATAAAATAAATGCAATAAAATTATTATTTGAAAAAATAGTACCGGTAGATACCGCTTCAACAGGTGCCATTCAAAAATGTAATCGTACCTTCGTTCCACGTTCGAATATTAATCTAAATTTACCCCCGGTACATGTACCTATCTGAAAATTTGTAAACCGATACATTAGACATTTAAATTTCCTTAATTTAATTTTATTTTAAAGAAAATTCATGCTTGGTTTCGATAACCTCTGAATTTGGACGTGAGTGAAATCTTACAGTTGTGCAAAACGCATGCTGAAAATCGAAAAAACATATTTGGTTTAACAAGGGGAGCGCCAACTTTGGCCATCACATATTGTTATTATATTTTAATTAGAACTTCATTAGGTGAAAATTTAAAATGCCGCAATTCAGCCAATCTGGAGAAAATCGATTTTTAAATTCGAATTCACATCTATTTATATTATATAGTCTAAAATATATAATGTAAAAATAATATAGGTATATATAGTCGGTTTTGAAACGTCTTGCGACGTTATCCGATACCTAACTACTAACCTTGCGAATTGGCATTTGGTAATGTAAAAATAATAATGATGCAAATCGGTGATGATCAAAGTTCGCGCTCCCCTTGTAAGTACAAATAATTACTGTAATATCGATTTTATTTTGACTGGTATGTAAAAAGTAAGTTTGTACGTGAATGATGTTTGCGGTTGTTGTTCAAATAATCTTCGTTACAGCATAGCTGTTTCCCTTAATTTCTATTTATAACAAAATAATTTTTAATTTTAGTATTAAAAATTCAGGGCCGAAAGGGTCTACTTACAATAATAATTATTATTTGAGTTTTAACTAATAAGTTATAATTGAAATCAAACTTTGCTTAACGAATAATACAATAATCTACTTACAAGACTCTAGGCAAAAATTAATTGAATTATTTGCATATAAACCACGATACGACTCTCGCTTTCATTAAAGCTCACCAGATGATATTAATATTCAAATATATTAATGATATTTTTTTCAATTAAAAATCATTAAACACAAATAATTTGAGTAATAGTTATATACAAATAAAATATATTACTTTACACCACCTCACCTTGATGTGCAAATGACATAAATAAATGTAAAAAATCTCCTCCAAATGGAAGGGCTGCCCCAAATGTACAGGACTTATTGAAATATAAATTACTTAACGGGCTCCTAGTTTCTTAATATAAATATTAGCCTTGTATCTTTACTAAAATTAATAGAATCAATTGTGGCACGTATTATACGGAGAACATTTTATCAACTAAGAACGAAATTAATTGCTAACTGCGGAAATTAAATCTCCTATGTAGGCAAGTAACTACAGATGCTGTATAGAAAGTTTAATTTCCGTAAAATTTAATTTTGTTGTTGTGCAATTCTAATAAAGGCAGATAAAGTTTATGTTATGGGTATTGGGTTTTAAGAAGTGGTCTCTACAAATAATCTATTCTTTCTTCAACTTACTTCTTTCAACTTTTGTCATGCTAAGGTTGTCGTCTCTTCTCCATCCTTTGAAAAAGTTTCTTGGAAAGAAAAAGCGGAATAGTCCGCCCTCAGATTTGATTTTTCGATGGCCATTAGTTTTATTAATTTCTGTTTCAGATGAACGACAACTTGAAGTTGATTCATCTTCGTAATTACTGATACTTCGCTTGTGAAACGTTATACATCCGCAACCTCTTGATTTTTTCATTGCTTTCATTCTTGAAAGATCTAAAATAAACTCCATCACTACTTAGTCTTGAGATATTAAGCAGCTTATCGAGGAGTGTGTAAAAAACGAATCACATAATATAGTGGCATTCCTCGATAATCTGTTATCAATTCCCTATGTGTGACCTGAAAGGTACGAAGAACAGGTTTCCAATTACCTCTTTATATTATCAATTAGCCCCGTATTTGAATAAATATATTCAAGTTACAATCAATATTAGGTATACAATTTGATGACGTTCTAAATTTGTTTAAGGATTGTACTAGATAAACGAATCACATTTTTTATAAATTCAAATTTTTTTAGTTCAAGTTTTTGATGTTCCGTTTAGTAATCGTAACTATATTGAAATTTCCGCAGTAACTTTGATTCTTCTAATATTTTAATAAATTTTAAACGTGATTGTCTAGAAATTAAATTACTTTAAATGCAACTTACCTAGTAGACATAAAAATATATAAATATATGTATCTTGAAATAAATGTATTTATGGTTGTAAAAGTCGTGCATCAATTACGTTTGAAGCTCACTGTTGTATGCCACACAGTTGATACACATACAATTTGGCGACGTCGAGCGTCGGCGTCGAACTATCACGCAAGCGTTCTTTATTAATTTAATAATATTTTACATTTTTATTTGCTGTATTTTTTACTTTTGACATTAAGTCGTTTTACAAATAATTGTTTTTTAAGAAAACCAAGTTAATTTAATCTATAATAGGTTAGCACAAAAATGTTCCATTTTTTTAATATTCACGGCGGTTGCAATACCGGCAAAAATATCAGATTACACAAAACCTACGATAAATCGCATTTTACAATCTTACAATTCCGCTAATCGCATGAAACAAGTTGGGGTGAAGAAAAATTTTTAGTTAAAAATAGTTATCTAAATTTACGTTATTACACGATAACCTAAATTAGTGTCACACCAACTTTATATTGTTTTGTAAAAATAAAATAGCAAACAAAATTTTAATATTAGGTTTTGTTTAAAAGCAACATATAATTTTTTTACATTCACCGGGACAATTCAAATTGAGTTCTATGATGTTTTATCAGAAGAATAGTTTTAGTAAAGCACTTTTTAAATTTTTGATTTATGATAAATTATATCAAAGTATGAAGCATTTGCTAAAAGAATTTACTTGAAGATTTCACAATGTTACAAAAGGGGGAATTTTTCAATTGGGCCTTCCACTTAAAGAAAAAAGTAAACTAAAATAAAAAAGGATTAATTTGATTCTTTTAAAAATGATGCTGACTACAAAACGAGCATTTTCCCCTAAATATTTAGAGCAAAAAATAAAAGGATTAAGAACTACCTTCCTTATTGATTACGTCAATTAAATTTAACAACATAACGTAGATGTTTTTGCAGTTTTAGCGCAGTAGGTGTAGTAACCTAAATACAAAGTCACCCTTATCGATTGTTGTCCACCGAACTAACGGAGACAAATATTTTGAAAGTTTTTAAGTTAACAATTTTATTTATAGATAAGCAAAAATGGGAAGCTTCTAAGTCAATTTCATTTCTGTATCCACCAAAAGTATGCAAATGTGATAATAATTAATCAGTTAATTAACCTTATTACAGTTAATAAGATTAGAAGCAGCTTTGATTATTATATTAGAAATGCAAACCTTGTAGGAATTTTTGAAACTCCTATGGAACTACTAAATTGAAAATACTGTAAATCTTTTTTATTTAATGCTAAAACATTTTATAAGCACATCTGACGAAGTTTTTATAATCCGATTAACTATTAAGTGTATCAGCTCTTTTATGACTCCACTGTGTCTCGAATTTTCTCTTTCGTATCTTTCTATTCTTGCCCGTTTATTCCCAATCACTCCCACCAATCAAGACCATTCACAATCTATATTCCCAGTTTTACTCCCAATATTCCTCATCTAATTTTTCTTTCTTTACTTCATTGTGGCATTTCAATAGCAAAAGATAGGTGACGGTTTACCTGCAAGCCGACATTTCCCACATTTACCTTTTTTCTATAATATTTGAAGTAGGGGAAATTAGGAGAGATGGCATACAGGAAAGAAACTCTCATACAATTTTAGGTTTATATACATCATTTATTTTTATCTTGTCATTCTTTTTTATTTCAGTAATTTGAGAAAGCAACATTGTCCTGAAAAGAATAATGTAGGAACGTATTTTATAAAAGTACTTAGAAAGTACGTGAAGTAGTTGAAAAGTAGGTGTAGTACATGCCGCACCGCCAAAGGAAAGCTTACAACTGAAAATTTTCTCATTATGTCAGTTTAAAATTTTAACTTCAATGTTAAATATATTTAAACTAATACACACGATTTTGAGTAAATTTTATTTGCATTTACTGATAAAGGGATATTCTCAAGTGATAAGCTGAAATTTAACAATAAAAATTATCAAGGTCGTATAAAAGTTTTATCGTACCTATTTTAAGATAATGAGTTTTTCTTAAAAGAATATTTTAAGTTTCTTATTTATTATTTGTGGTGTATACTCGATTCAAAATTGTACTTACTACAGAAAACTGATAACAAAAATAATAATTATATTATGAATATTTTATCTATGTATTGATTTATTTTTAAATTTCACTTTGATTTTAAGTTATTTTACATGAACAGGAAATTTGTAAAAATTGAGTTTTTTCGAAAACATCTTTGGATACGTCGATTATTTTTTTAAAAATAATTACTTAATTTACATAAAACCAATTTCCCACCGTCATTTACTTTTGAGATCATCTTTTCTTTTTAAATGGCGACCTTTATTTTTCATACTGATTGGATGGAGCACATTTTTCTAAGTACAAATAAGTATGTCAAAACATAATATGACCTTGATGAAGAAAATGTTTTTTTTAATTCGACATTTGCATAGAAGCATTTCTTTTCTAAATTATTAATTCTCTTCTAACATACATTTTTAAAACTGTATCTGCGGGTAACTCTCTAAAGTTTTCCGCCCCTGGTCCATACAAAACTGGGACGAAAAAAAAATTTTTGCTATCAGAAAAGAAACATAATCAAAAAATATCAATAATGGAAAAAGGTAATATTTAAAAAAATAAGTTAGTTTTATATTTTAATAAATTACGAATTAAGGAATTATTTAATAATGTATTTGAGCTTTCAACTGCGAATGCAGTCATCATCATAAATTACAAAATATATAGAGGGCTTAAGTAATATACAGCCAATTGCTTGTTTTTACGTGTTGGGGTTAGGTTTTCCTTTTTTTGGGTGGAACACAATCCAGGTTTTTCCTAACTCACGGTTATTGGATTGGATCCAGTTACCGTTCAAATGACAATACAATGTATATGTTTCCATGTTTACCTATTATTTTGTAATTTCTGATGATGACTGCATCCGCAGTTGAAAGCTGAATTAATAATAAATAACCAATTTAAAAAAATAAGGTTGACGTGTTATATAATTTTCTATAAAAACTCATCCAACATTTTTTATCGAATATTTTCTAAACTTAATGAGTTTGCCGAGTGATCATCAGAGATATCCATAAATGAAACCGAAAGTTTGCTTGTTTAACTCGTCCTTTGGACTCGCTCTTGCAGATTTCCCCTAAATTTTTGGCATTGATAGGGATCACAAGTGAAATGTGAAATACAGAACAAATCAACCGGGATAGAAAAATTTTAAATAATTAGGCATTCATGAATTATTTTATAATACAGAAAAATATACGAAAAAATGTGACACTTTTTAATTCAGACAATGTCCTATTGTAAGTTTTATTACATGGCTCATATCCTTTGGCTATTCTTGGAGGAAAACCTTCACCGATTCCCCGATTCGCTTCACCAGGTTTAAGAAGATTTTAAATTCGGTAGGTACATATTGAAGTCGATTTTGAAAATCTTTCAAAAGTTCGTAAGGTACTCAAATAAAGGACGAAAAAAGCTATATTCAATAATGCCTTTTTCTGGTATTAATTTTATGTGTAGCCCGGTCGTCTCGTGATCCACAGAATAATTTGGTTTGATCGGTCCTATCTTATAAAACGTATCAATTGATTAAAAGTTTACATTTTTGACTAAAGTAACTCAATAAACTTTTTTCTGAAGCATAACAAATTTCAAAGTTTTCTGTTGTTTTTTTTAACCAAAAGCGGTTTCTGGGAGAAAAAGATTTTGATAAACGATAGTACAATTTATGAAGGTCATACAATTTGGCAATCTGGTATCACTGACGGGAATTCTACACTCCAATCATTTAGGAGTATTTCGGAAATATTGTTCGGTCAAAGTCAGGCGGATTGCGACCATACTTATAGGCCGGATTTGTTCAGTCTCATTGGATTGATGCCATATCCCATATGTGAAGATCGTAGAAGTTCGGCCAATTTATCGAATTAATATGGCAAATAATCAATCACAGCAGTGACAGTGGTTTAGATGTGATCCCTGGTAGAGTTACAGAGCAGAAATTCCGAATATGTCTAAACGACAAAAAATCAAAGGAAAAAAGATCGCAAATGCGTTTTACAGTTTTTTTCTGAATAATTAATAACGTAAGTTGTAGTTTTTGAAACTTCCTTTTCCTTTATTCGCAAAGCTGATCGGTATATATTGAGTTTTGCCTGTCAGGAAAAAGTTATGTTACAGGTAATATTAAATTTCGGTCAAATCAAATAATATTTATTAATGACGTGACTGTTGATATTTAATAAAAGTTATGCGTTACGTGATTTATGGTCCGCATACACGATGCGTGAAATCGTACTCATTTCGTGTTTGTAAAGGGGCTTACAAACGACAAACATGGTATACAACATCGACTACAACATGCCATGTTGAAGTCCATGTTGTCCGTCTGTGGGCATGTTGGTGGTTTACTTTTTATGTTTTATACCATGTCACCAACATGCTTTTTAACTTCCCATGTTAAAAGCGCTCGAAGCCCTCGAAGACCCTAAGCTGTGAGCAGGTAACGGTTGTATTTTTCTAGTTTTACTATGGATTTTGCAAGATCAAAAAATTTTGATATTTTGTGCAACATATGTGGGCGGAACTTTGTACCGACAAAGAAAAAACACATTCACGCCTGTTACCGTTTGTAAATTTCTTGTTTGCAGAAAGTAAAAAATTAACGAAAATATCATAAATTTGTTCCTTCGACAGTTTTGGTGTTATAAAATATTCATTTGGGTCACCGTAACACAAAACTTTATCTTTAGCTACCTAAACTGACCGGTTATCGGTGAGAGAAATAATCCGAATAAAGCATTTAATTTTCAATTTCTGTGTATCTATATTATAATAAAAAGATTTAAATAAAAAAATTGTATTCAGTTTAAGCTAATTTTGATTGTTGGATTTTGATTAATTTTGAATGTTGGATTTTGATATTGGTTCACTAGTTTCACTACTGAAAACCAATAGTTTTACAATTATTATTAAAATTTCCTTGTTGCATCACAAAATTCAAAACCAGCCACCCCTAGTTTTCAAATTTTCCGATATAAAACAAATGATACAATCCTCGAAAGTGATTTTTTATAATTTGGTTGCAAACATCTCTCTTCGTCTGTGGCAAAAGCCATTAGCACGCTTCACAACATGGTTGAATACCATGTCTCTCGTTTGTAGGCCCCTTAACTTGCATGCGTATAGTCGGGCACTCTAGACTAGAGATCCAAAATGAAGCACGTCGCAAAGATCCATTTTCTAGCTGAAATTTTCTGTGCTTGGTGTAGACGCACCGCCCTGGGGCCCTCGCTGTGTTCAATGTGCAAACTTTCATAGATAATTTTTACAAAAATGTCTGTAAATAACAGAAATCAATTTTTTTGTCCGTGTACCAGCCCCCCACGGGGCCCGGGCCCTGGTGCCCGGCACCACTCGCACCACCTGTTGCTACGTCACTGATCAGCACCAAAGCCGGATTAAGCTTTTACAGGGCCCGGACCACACAAGTTTAACCTTTTAAGGACCGGCTTGGTTACTGCCGACTCTACATCAAATAATAAAATATTGATGGCCGGTTTCAGCAACCTTAACTTAAATTTAATCTCTGATTAAATTAACCCAGGTTAAATATGAACCAATAGAAATCGGTTTTATGACTTCTAGTCGTTTTCCATTGGTTCATATTTGATAACCGGCCATGAAGCTTTCTAATCCAATCTTTAAAAAATCAACGAAAAAAATAAATCCACAAATTGATCGGATTATTAACTTCAATGCCCAGTTTGCTCAATCAGTTCTATCACACACCGCAGCTATCATGCGACCTTCTAAAACTTCCTTCGAGTTCTTGAAACTAATTCAATCATTTTTGCCTATTTTTAGAAATCTTCCTTTCCAAATTACTAAAATAAAATGCACTAAAGAAAACTCTGTTGTTTCACTCAAATTATATTCACTTTCAAAATAAATTACACAACATTTTCTCTCTACAAATTGCGACCCAATCACTCTGCTGGTTGCTTGCGCATCTCCACTTCCGGCCTCCTCACGGCTTCGCCGAAACCCAGAGTCACAGCGAAATTTTAAAATTACAAATTTAATTATAATTAAAATTACACCTAACTGGAATACGATAATATATTATAGCACAACATTGAGAATTTATTTGATTATGGGTGTAATCAAATTAGATTTGCAAATCAAATTAGATTGACAAAAAAAATTGCCTTCCAATCGTGTGTGCGTGCATGGTTGAAGTTTGGTGAGCAAAATTTTCTTTTGCGTGTCCGAACGGTTTCAGTCATTAACCAGAATTTTTATTGTTCAAGGTGAAACCGTCTTAAATTCTGATGATACAGTTATAAAAATTATATTATAATTTATCTACTGATTGCACAATTGATTTTGTAAAAAAAATTAAATTCAGCATGTTGAAGAAAATAAAGGTCTAAAATGCATAGACCATAAACGGAATCTGCCGACGCTACATGAAATAATAAAATATTGAAACTTTCTAATCCAACCTTTAAAAATTTATCAAATTTTAGACAATGGACAAAATGCTCACGAGTAAAAGGTAGAAGTATAATAATTAAGTAGGTACTTTAAGGTGGCGCTCTAGCCCATATTATTGCAATGTTAATTGTGGAGTTTTTAGCCGTTTTTAGTGTCAAACGGCAGCGCTTAAGCAGCAAAAACTATTGCACTTACAAAAAAATGATGTATATATAAAATAAAGTAGAAAGATTGATCTACATTGTAAGCTAAATTTAAATGCTCAATTATTTAAATTAACTGATATACGGCATGTTAAAAATTGCAATTTAGAAATCACTTTTATACACACGATTTTTCTATATATTTCGAGCAAAAATCTAAATTCTGATATATACAAAATGTTCTATGGACTGTTATCTTTATTTTAAAACTTCAATTTCAAAATTTAATTACATATTAACGTCTGCTCAAGCGCTCCCGTTTTTGTATGTAAAAATTTAAATTCCGACATATTTCTTCTAATCCTAGCACTAGAAGATAATTTCCTGTAAAAATCGGTAATATTAAACCAGAACTTTAGTTCAGATTCCGTAAAAACACTAAAAACGCCACAATTAACATTGCATCAATTATGGGCTAGATCGCCACCGTAATGAAAAGGTAAAAGTAAAAGCTTTCCATTACTGTATAAGAATACAAGAAACTTCCATAATATATGAATAACGATTAGGATTACCTTATCCTTATACCAACAAGCAAATGCTTGAAATTGAAGTAATAAGTAGAAAATCGTATAAATTCACTGGAATCTCTATCATCTAATGTTATTTATTTACCTACTTTGATTTTTTCCTGTTAGTTGAGTTTTAATTTTAATATCGAATTGAAATTCAAAAACCAGATGATAATTACATATGAAGAAAAAGAAAATTACTGAAAATATAATTTGTAAATACTATCGAAGAATATTTCGAAAGAATAAATCCAGCAAAGTTAATAAAAAAATTAATATCATACACCAGGGGTCGGCAACCCGTGGCCCGCGAAGGGTCGTGGTGCCGCCCGCGGACTAAAGCAGATAGCAGAGCAGATGACCTTTTTTTTTTTTATAAAAAAAGCTCTCTTTAGTAGATTTACATTTTTTTTAATCAGCTCTTTTTAGTGGATTTGTCAAGAAGTACGGCCCGCACTAATTCTCACGTAAAATATTTGGCCCTCGTACAACAAAAGGTTGCCGACCCCTGTCATACACCATAAAGCATTTTAAGAAAAAAATGGAGATGAAGTAGACAGCGAAAAGTCTTCATTCATAAAAAATTGGGATTAATTTAATACAAGATATTTATGAACATTAAAATTTTGACCGTCTAAATTTATAGATGGACGGTACGATCTTAGACCACCAAACATATAAAAGACCAGCACGCTCCGCCGCCGCCTCCAGCGTGTCAATTTTTTAGGACACACAACGCATTCTGATTGGTCGTTGGTAGTACCAACTTAAAAGTTAAAATCACCTCCCCCTGGGATCGAGTAGCACACCAATCGAGTTTTCCACCTAGGCGAACTGCCCGTCCGTGGATGGGCTTTCCAGCTAGTCAAACATATAAAAGACCAGCACGCTCCGCCGCCGCCTCCAGCGTGTCAATTTTTTAGGACACACAACGTATTCTGATTGGTCGTTGGTAGTACCAACTTAAAAGTCACCTCCCCCTGAGATCGAGTAGCACACCAATCGAGTTTTCAACCTTGGCGAACTGCCCGTTCGTGGATGGGCCTTCCAGCTAGTTTAAATATAATATAATAAGTAGATACTAATAGAATTTATAGAAAAATACTATACCTATTAGTATTATTATACTATGATTTAAACTTATAGATACGCACTTCAATAATCCGTCCTTGAATACAAACTGAAGCAACCATGTGTGATGTCACACGTGGAATTATATCGAGATTTTTGTTATAGAATATAGATGAACTAAAATAAACGACTTTCTTCATTAAAAAACTATACAGGGCATCACCAACATTAAAATTTCTGTATGGTTGTAACCCTCGGATGAGGCCAATACGCAGAACAATAATTATTATCGCCGACACGTAATCGGTGGCCAAAGGCAACCGAAGAAAGTCTAAGTCATCTAGTCACTGAGTAGGCTTCGGTGCAAAAAGCATTCATGAGCCCTAATTTACAACCCATGTTTTTTTGAAATTAGAAATAGTTTTTTTCACATTACATTTTAATACAAAATAATCATAATTCATATAATTTTCAAATTATATTTCTAAAAAGCCGGTCCGTGCACATATTTTGTAAAGTTGCACGGAATTAAAATATTTCTAAAAAGATGTCAAAATAGTTTTAAATTTCAATAGATTTCTACATTCACAATTATTATCATAAAAATAGGCTTTTTTTATTTAGGGAAAAGTTAAATTTTGCTAGAAACTGACTTAATTACAACAAAAGATAAAAAGCAACGCGAGAATGTTTAAAATAAGTAGGAATTCCCGCTGTAACAACAGAATACAGAAAATGTTATAAATGCAGTTTTATCAAAAAGTTGTGCCTCAGAGGCCAGTTGTTCTTTAATGCCAGTGGCGGCTCGTGACATTATGAAGCAGGTGTGCTGCAATAGGGAACTTGAAAAAGGGTGGGGGGGGGGGTGCAATTGTTTTTAGTAATTATTTAAATGATTTTTATTGTTAATAGTAAAAGAACTATATAAAATAAACATAACAAACTAAATATAAAAATAAAAACTTATCTATTTTTTATAGATTAATTCTATTCTTCGCTCCTTCCTGGTTAGCAAATTTGTCGATGGCCTTCTCATTAAATTTCTCGATTTCAGAAATAAAAAATTTTTTTTCAATGGAAATCATCGATAGAGCTGTCAAGCGATCTTCGGACATTGTATTGCGGAGAAAATTCTTAATTCTTTTTAGAGTGGAGAAACAACGCTCAGCTTCAGCTATCGTCATTGGGGTTGTCACAACAATTTCAAGAAGTTTTTTCTAAATTATTGTTTATCAAAAATTTCAGAAAGGGTAATTTACCCTTCATTTCTCTACAGTCGTTCTTTGAAAAAATTACAGAAAGCTCTGTGCGGAGTTGTTGTTTTTCAATAAGCGTAGGATAAACTCAACAAATGGTAGTTAATTTATCTTCAGGAAACTTGCCACAATAATCTCTAAATTGTTCTGAGAAAAATAGAGATGCAGCAACTAGATGATTTGTAAAAATAAATCGATCTTTAACAGAATTTGTAATATTATCACACACTTCTAGTGCGGCAACACGGTTATCAAATCTGCTATCATCGGGACGCTTTCATTTACTTGGCTCCAAATCCAAAAATTTTTGTAAAAATTTCTTTGGAAAATTTACGTGTATACGTTTTCTCTCGATTAATACCAGCTGTATCTATAGAAAGATCGGGCAAAAGTCGACCCCTTTCCTTTAGTTCAATTTTCTCTCCATAACTATATTTTTACAAAATCTTTTCACGTTAAAAATTAAAAACAACATCCATGGTGATAAATGATAAAGTAACAACCAGTTCAACCACTTACGATCACGATTCTTATTAGTCAAGTTCAAAATTCAAAAGTGCGTGCTGCAAGGGAGCTGCAACAATCTGCAGCTCTAATACCCGTTTAAAAATGCGATTGTAAAGTTTCAGAGGGGTATGCAGGGAGTGGTGCGGGTGCCCAAGATAGAACTGCACATAGGATCTGCATCTACTGCAGCTCCTAACCCAGCTGTCCAGATAATTACTCCGTATATTTACCGTAATTTTTATAAAGCTAGCGAACGATAGTACATAATTCCACTGGTATGCTGTATAATAGAAATACTACTTTTAGTATTTTAGACAATTTTATTACATAATAATTTTAGATAATTTTAGACAAATAGACAATATTATTGCATTATTATATTTTATATTACATAGATTTAATACATTATATTTTAGTCGTTTAGGTCAGAATTTTTGGCAGTTCTGCAGCACATAGGGAATAACCGCCACTGTTTAATGCTATATTGAATTCACGTCATTTTGATCTTTAAATTTACGTATATTTCATTTCGATTTGTTTATGTAAACTAGGCTTTCCTAATAAACCAAAGTAAACTTAAATTTAAAGTTGTTTTCCTTTTTCTCATTAGAGAAAAGCTTATCAAGTGTAAATTCTTGGTTCAATATTCATACGCCTTCAAAAATTCACGTCTACCGAATTATTAAATCATTATGTGTACTTTAGGGCTCAAAATAAAAAATCTGAGTTGGTGGCGGCGCGGCGTACCTTAAATTGATTAAGAAATTAAGAGCAATCTTACATAATTATTTCGTTAAGGAAATTCGAACCCCTGGGCTTCAGGTTCACAAGTTTGAAGAGAAAGTAATTTTAAAATCAAACCTTAAAGTTCAGGTTTGGTAGATTGGTGCCAGCGTTGTGATAAAAGATTAAATTACAAATCACCTTTAAATTTGGACATTGCTAGAGAGACCGCCTGCGCCAACTGCTAAAACCATAAGAGTTCTTCTTCTCTCTTTTCAAAATCAAATTATTGAACAGAATATAAATCAAATTAACATTCTCAAGTAATCAGAAATCTTGAATATAAGCCCAAACGTTATAATGTTCAGGATAATGTGCGTTGGAAATGGTGCAAGTGTATCATATCAAGCAGCTGCAATCACAGCATGGGAAGAAAATATTCAATTTTGAAGTTTCATTATTCAAAATTTTACACTTGTTTAGCAACACAAACTTATTCTTGGTCTGGAATGAAGTGTAAAAATAATCCATTCCCATGGTTCAAAATCCATGTCTGCAGATCACGTGGTTTTTCACACATTTTCAAGATTTCCTAAAGGGATAACTGTCAAATGAGCAGTCATTTGTTCAGACCTCTGTTATAAAAACATGAGTATTTCGTGAATTAACACTGCAGGAGTACTTTTTGTGAGAATATTATGTGAAGTTTCAAAGAAATGTTACAATATTCCTTTTCAATCAAGAATTTGTAGGTAATCACAAAAAGATGGTACATGTTTTAACTACTTTTATTATTAAAATCAATGTTATTAATTAATAGACAATTTTGCTACAATTTTTTAATTAAAAAAATGCGTATTCCTTACATAATTTATAAAATTCATCAATTTGGTGTCATTCAAAACAAGAATAAAAAATATAAGAGAAAGTAAACATTTTGTTTGGTTAAAATAATTCGACTTATACTTTAATCATCATTTTTCTCAAAGTCTTTTCACGATGAATTACTATTTTCACCATTTTCATTAACATAACTATTAGCATTGCCGTTGACGGCAAAAGAAGTTCCCAAACCATAAAGATGCCCGGAAAATTTAGAGTCATCGATCGTATCTTCAAAGAACATCTAAAAATAAAATATCAGATCACTTCAGATAATGTACAAACAAATACAAAATTACCTCTTTCATTTTAAAAAATGCCATGCCGGTAAGTAGTGAATCAGACCCAGCTTGATGTTGGGGTCCGATCCTTTCCAAATCCAACTGTTCAGCTACTTCTTGCAAGCCACCTTTCAAATTTTTACAAGACTTCATTAAATACTAAAAATAAATACATTCAGTTCCTCACATTACATACAGGTTATCATAATTAATTCAACAATCAAATAGATAAACTACACTCTTCATCTATTGTAATTTTTATTTCTTGTAAGTTTTAAACACGAGTTTTTAAATTTGATAATTAAAATTAAAAAGTTTATGTTATTGTTTTACAAAACCGATTAAAAATTCTCTTCTTTCCATTAAAAAAAAAATCATTGCTGTATCTATAACCAATTTTGAGCAGTAAATGAAATTTTGAAACAGTCCTTAAAATCGCACCCTTCTCAGCCGAATAAATTCGCATAAGCAATAGATGTATTAGTTGCGCTTCTTTATCTAACTTCTAACTAATTCTTAGAATAATCTTTCAAACTTAACTATACCAAAATTTATGTTTCAATATGAGGAGAGTGTAGTTACTTATTTAATCGTTAAAATTCACCTCGTAAAATTAGCTCAATTTCATTGTAATTAATTGATTAGTGATTTAGAAACTTACAAGTGTAGTAAAAAACAAATATTTTTTAAAACTACAATGTATAATAAATTATAAATAATTTGTGTAATTATGTTTTTGCATACATTTATACATAAACCATTTTTGCAATCGAGACAAATCCGTCGGAAAAGTCTGCTTGTTACTTGAACTACTAAGCATAAAAAAGCTTAACGTGGAATCCGAAACATGGCACAAATAATTTAGTAGTATTGGGTACCGAATCTATAACCTTATGATCCTAACCTCCACTAACTAAATAACATATTATGGACTTTTTAGACACATTCTGAATGAACTTAAATGTTGAAGATGCGATAATTGAATCTTTTACAATTTTTGTGTGTAGATAATAGGATTCCAAAAGTCTACTGCCTGAGTGATAGTAACGGCTAAGAACTATAACCTTCAAATATACAGGTTTCATTAAAATGAAGTGATATACTGTAAAACTTTGGCTTTCAGTTAGGGTTAAATCCCTGAGTAAGGGCAGATGAAGTCAGTAAAAGAAACATTTGATTTTTAGATTGCTTAAAAAAAATCATTATTCTAATTTACTGTTACGTATAAAGTTCGTATCAATAAGAAAAATGGGCGGAGCCAATATTCTGCCCGGTTGAAGTAGAAGGACAGCGTGCCATCGTTTCTGCACGTTTTTTTAAATTTAATATGAACCCTACATTTGCCAATAAAATTTTTATTGAAAACTCAGCCCAAAGAAGAAATTTTTATTCGTTCAAATAAATCAAAAATCAATTAAAAAGTTGAAATAGTTTCTATTTACCAGGATTCTAAAATGCACCCGAAACGTAATGTGACCGAGCGCTGTAAAGGGTCTAGCCAAGTTAGTATATTAAATATGCCTTTTTTGAATTTTGTGGTTGGAATTTGTTTACAAAGTTTGTTATGTAAAAAGAAAAATTGGCGGGTCCAGGAGCTGAACCTATGTCTACGGTTTAGCAGAATTTTGAGATCTTCTCTTCCTTAATTTGTAGGAATTCCGAAGCAGAATTATGCTACATTTTCTTAAAGTAATGCGAAGATTCTAACATGGTTAAATAATTTTTTTAACAATTGATCAATTCCTATTTTGTTCCAATTTAATTGCGAAGGAAGCCCAAAAAGTTATTTACATATTTCTTAAGAAATTTTTGATTTTTCTGAATTTTTTGAGTATAAAAAAAAATGAGAAAACTGTTTTTACCTTCTCAAGTCAAGAGGAATTAAATTAAAAAAGTGAAATTTTGCACAAGACTGTTGTGTTATAATAACAAACTTTGTAAAAAAATTCCCACAATAAAATTCAAAAAAGACATTTTTAATAAACTTACTTGACTAGACCCTTTGATAAATTAATATCACATTAAAATTTAAAAATTAATAAGTTAACAGTCAATTCTACAACACAATCTATTCAAAGTTTGTTTTAACTTAAAACTGTTAATTTTAGAAAAGATATAAGGGCTGAAAAGATGGAAAATGCAGTACAAATATTTATATGTATGTATGCTTCATTCTCCGGTAAATAGATGGCGTTGCAAATTTTCTTTCCCATTTATGCAGATGACGCTGTTGATGATAGTATTGACTATCGCCCCCCCTAAGACTAGAAACTTCCCACTTTGAGAACTACTTTTATACAGTAGTGAAATTAATTAACTTTAGAGTGTTGGAAGGGGGGAATATTTATTGAAGATATTAATTTAACTTTAATCTATTGATTTCCATAGCTTTCAAAACCTCTAATTTTTTACTCTCGAATTTACCATCATTTAATCGATAGGATTGATACCTTTTAAAACATTTTGCGTAGGTCGAATGTCTGTCAACAGATGGCGCTATTAAAAATGGAATTTATTACGCCTTCCAATTTGTAGCATCATCTATTGACAAATTTCTGAAGGTGTTTCTCAGGTTTGCCCTTTTGATACAGTGTAATAGAAAGCCACAAGTAAATAGTAAAAAATGTGTAAAAGTAATAATGTATTGTTAAAATCTTCGGAAAAAAATGTTATTTCTATTGTTTATTTAACTTGTTAATTTTTAATTTAATATAAACTAAAAAAAATAAATGTATAAAAAAAGTTGGTGGACGTACCTTAACATCATAAATTGTGGGAAAGTATATTTTCAGTAATTCAAAAAATTCACTTTCATCCTGTGGTAAATTATTATCTGTTAGAAGTTTTATTAGATATCCGAAATCATAACCAGAATGAAAGGACAACCATTTAATGTTATCCATTAAAACAATCCCCGAAGTCATTAATAATTCGGCAAATTCTAAAGGTTCGATTCCTTCTTCTTCGTGTTTCTTAAACTGAATACCAGAATTTTGCAATAAATCGATACTATCTTGTGCATACATATCTTCCCTGTAAGTATAGAAAAAATGAAAATAAGGAAATAAATAAAAAACGTTTTCACTAAGCTTACGCTAAATTGAATTTAAAGTTAAATTGCCACGTAGTGTAAGAACCACCAGGTGTTTTACCATTTTCATCGAGAAATGTAAGTCCAAGTTGAATTATTCTTAATAAGTCTACATTACATCGTAACATTTGATACTGATAGTCAGCTGAACTTCTAAATTCCCCAATGGGTCTTGCAACCACACCAGGAAACTCTGTATCCATAGCTACATACATATATTTAAGGACAATTTGTCGTATTGTTCGAAACTCTTCCTCCAAATTATGAGCCCATACATCCCTAATACCACATTCCTCATTACTAGGACGTTGTTGACTGCTACTTATAGTAGATGCAGGCATATCAGCACAATTTTCCGTGTTTATCAGTTGTGCAAGGGGATTAGGTACCCAAATAACATTAGTATGCGAATCCCCGCCACCACCCTCTAATTTAAAAGTAAATTCACCCGTCTTTGATAGTATTTTGTCTTCTTTTACTTTCAAGTGCAATCCAGTATCATCGCAATTAAATAATCTCATTGATGTGATTTTTTGTCTGTAAATAGTAAAGAAAGTCATATTTACGTTTTCATTATATAAATGCTAATTATCAAGGTAATTATTGCAAAAATCTAATTTGTTGTGCAAAATTATAATCGTTAACCTCACTATAACACAAAAGTCAAACAACTAACAGTTATTGCATAAACAATAGTAGGCAAAGAAACAAAGCAATATAATTTTGTCAAATATGCTTACCCATTCCTTGGGTTAAAAAATTATATATAAAACTATTATTTGTGTGAAATTCAGCTAACTAAACTTTGGAAAACACTCGGACATTTTTGTTATCAAATTTGTATGAAGGTAAAAAGAGAATCATTCAATATATACAACAAGTGACATCTATCGTATTAATTTTTAAACAAGCATTTTGACTTAATTTTCAGTGGCGTAACGTCATCTAATAGTGGATTAATATTTCATTCTATACCATGAATTTATATTAGTAACTGTGATATGCATCTAAAACGTTGAAAACTTTCAATATTTAAACATTTGCATTCGACATTTATGTAGATAACATTTTTTGGTTATCTCTCAGTTTTTATATCTTTCACTTATTGTATACTACGATATAGTCTGATATTATAGTGTAGGTAAAGTACCACATTAACAATTTTTATATTATACTTTCCTAAAGCATTTTTGTTCCAGTTACAGCATTTGTATAAGTACCTACTTTGATATTGTAACTAGGAATATTTGCCCTTATATTGCAATGTCTAAAATTTGATCAAAAAGCATTTATATAATGTACCACATCATTTTCAAAAGTAAATATGATCTTTATTTGCTTCCAGCGAAGGCAATCAGTGTAATTTGGTGTAATATACAGTTAAACTGTACATGTGATATGTCAAACACCCCTGCTTCAAAACTTTCTGCAGTCCACACAATACAATGCTTTTCAAAAGCCTTATTTGCCTTTGTTTTGTAATGTGTAGGCAAATGTATGCTCCTTCCACACTCTCAGCCGTCGTCCAATCCATATATTACATAGATATATTTACAAAACGTATGTAGCAGGTCGGGACTGGCTAGGTCGGCTAGTCGGCGATCGCCTAGGGCCCCCGACCCAAGGGGGCCCCGAAAGGGCCTCAAAAAAGTAGTTTATACTACTCAAATAACTTCGAAGTGTCAAAATATCGGAAAATGTGATTTTCAAAAATCTCCTCTATTGGTAAGGGGGCCCCTCATGAGTCTCTAGCCGAGGGCCCCCAAAGGAGCCAGTCCGGGCCTGGTCTGTAGCTCCTTTTACTGCTACTGAGGAAATAAGAGATAGTAGTTCTAAAATAGATATGAGCATAATTTTGTCCTTAACTTCTAACCGATTTCTTTATAAGCGTCCATTTTTTAATTCAGTTTTCTACTTCACTACTTCAGTTCCTCTATCAATTTCCGCATCAGAGAATCACAAGAGTTATTATAAATAGAACTATATATCATTCATAAATCTACTGTATGAAATGCAGTAAATTTGTCCATAAACTTTTTGAACTATTTTGGAACTGCTGTTCTGACATAAACTTTAAGGTGTTTTGATATCATCAGCTAATTCTCTTAAAGACTGAGCTGGATTTTATCTTATCTGTTCTCTGAAGGTTTCAATATTCCAAAAATAGTTTTCTCCACATAAGTCGCCCTGGTATGAATTTATTAGTAGATGAATGTTGATAACTTCATCTGCTCTGACATAAACTTTAAGGTGTTCCGATAACCGATATCATCAGCTAATTCTCTCAAAGGCTGAGCTGGATTTCGTTTTAGCAGTTCTCTAACGATTTTAATATCCTGTAAATCTTTTCTTCAAATTATTTTATTTACTTTACCATATATAGTATGAGAAAGTATTGTAATCGATAAATACATTTTTTCAGATTTTGACGGATTTACAGTCCTTGAGGTCTAATGAGTTGACAGAGACCAAACATCAAGAAATGTCTGTATGTCTGTGTATATCACCAAATTTTGTGTGCACTCTACCTCCCAAACCAATAACTGAAAATTGCATAAATACCTAATAATTTTATTTTATCAAAAAATAAGATTACAAAGATTCACATTTTATTTATACTAATGGTCGATTTATATTGAATTTATCACTAATCTATTAAGAGATGGTCAAGTTTCATCGAATTCTTCAATGTTAAATGAAGGGCCGTATATATGGGGGGGGGGGTCAAATTCACCATGGGATAGCGAGGGATTAAAAAAATGTCCTAAAAGTTTTTTTTAGATGAACGCATCTAATGCATGCCCTCCATGGCATGAAATTTTTTTTCGGACTCCCCAGTACGACCAATGTCTAGCTGCGGCCCTGGTTAAGTGTTAAAATGAACAGAATAAATCGACCATTACTTTATACCAAGTACCAACAAAAATCAGTAGATACATAAAATTTCCTAGAGTTGCACCCAAACTGGCGGCGTCCAAATAGGAGACAGTTTTTGGATTCAGAATAATAGGCTTTATAGCATAGGGTGACCAGATTTTTGAAATAAATATGGGACAATAAAAAGCGTTGGAAGGCCAAAATCAACTGCAGGGCAAGAATATCAAAAAAATATTAGATTTTCAAGGTTAATTTTTCAAAAATCCTAATTTAGTAAACTAATATTAATTGTATTAATTTGAATTACTAGACTTTTATTGCGTTTAATAATTAATTTTTGCCCATTTAATTGAGGAGGTCGCATGCAAAACCGGTTAAATCCATATTTAACAAAATAGAGTAAAACATGTTTTCTATATAAATTTTGTGCCGCTTACAAACACGATTCTGAAGTTAATATTTGTGAGCAAAATCGGTTACACCTTGCAGCCATAATCCCAACAACTCCACGTTTGAACTATTTAATTATTCCTTTGGGCCAGAAGAGAAACGGTTTTTGCTTTCCTGGACATTTTACAAGAATTGATTTAACCGGTTTTGCACGCGACCTCCTCAATTATTGTATTGCGCTAGCACAATTTTTGAGCATTTAATAAAATTAATTGCACATACACATTAAAAGTCTAGTGACTTAAAATAATACAATTAATGGCTTATGAAATGAACTTTGTTTTCTGAAAGTTTCATATTTTTTGGAGGTCCCCCGACAAAAGATACAAAGCTTTGAATTTCGGCTATTTTCAAAAATTTATGATATTCATACTTAGGCCAGAGGAGAAGGATAAATATTTGGGGGATGAATTTTACTGTGTAAACTCCCTTGAAGGCACTGAGGGTAGGGTAACAGTATAAATTTGAACTCTTGGAAATCACTCTTCCATTGCAAAATTAAATTGTGAAAAAGGCGCTTTTGAATAATTTGCATGCAAACTACTTGATTTAATCTAACAAGGGGACATCACAGTGAGTACATCGCCATTCGAGATCCCAATTTTTTGGTGTTTCTAGGAGCTAAAAAAATTATCACTTTTTTGGTGTTTAGTCGATTGCCCTTTAGTTTTTGAGATATGAATTTTTGAAAATAAACAAGTTTTACCATAGGTTTAACATACTATTATGGGAGTTGTAATGCGTAGGTCTTGAGTTCAATCCCAGTACCGGCAAACTTTTTTTTGTTGAAAATTATGTAATCTATTATCACTCGTGTCTAGAGACAGTATATTTTGTTTTTGATCCTGAATCCTTACACATGCGCATTTGTTTCTTTTTTGTACTTAAGAATATCAAATGTAATTTTGACAGCTGTCAAATTACGTCAAAGTAGTACGTTTATTATTTAAATAATTTCCTTTTATAATAATAGACCGTAAACGGTAATACTACTAATTGTTTATTAGTTTCAGTGGAAAATTTAAGATTACAATTGTAAATAAAAGGACAATTATTAAAATAATCACTTTAAAACTCATACAGGTGAAAAGCCGTCTTTAAATTACCACATTTAAATTATTTCCTTCTACAATAAACTGGCGTTCATAATAATTAATATAATTATATTTAATATATTATATTAAATAATTAATTTGTTAACTTTAAAGACGGCTTTTCGCCTGTATGAGTTTTCAAGTGATTTTTTTAATAATTGTCCTTTTATTTAGATTTGTAATCACAAATTTCACACTGAAACTACTAAACAATTAGTAGTATTACCGTTTACGGTCTATTATTATAGAAGGAAATAATTTAAATAATAAACGTACTACTTTGACGAAATTTGACAGCTGTCAAAATTACATTTGATTTTCTTAAGTACAAAAAAGAAACAAATGCGCATGCGTAAGGATTCAGGATCAAAAACAAAATATACTGTCTCTAGACACGAGTATCTATTATCGGAATTAAAAAATTAACGACCTATGAATAATTACCATTCCAAATACTTAGTCCCTAGACTACCACGGTTTCTTGTAATAATAGCCAATCGTAATAGCATTTAAACCACACCATGGTATATTCAAAAATTCATAACTCAAAAACTAAGGAAGAAATCGATTAAACACTGAGAAAGTGATATTTTTTTCCTCCTAAAATCATAAAAGCAATTGGGATCTCACTCACTGTGATGTCTCCTTGTAAGCATATTTTATACGAAAAAAGCCCCACTCAATATCTACAATATGGTTCTTGATTTATATGTCTAACTTTTAGTTTATTTTTCAGGATTATTGAGTGCAAGCCAAGATAATAAAAAATAACCGCCAAGGACAAATGAGAGCAAGCAGCAATATATTAAAATACATAATTTTTCTAAAATGGTCGAGCGTCCAGCATTGAATGATTTCCGAGGAACGACCTTTCACGGAAACTGGAGAGTGGAAGTGATGCGAATGAATGGATTAACGAGATGTCACTTATTTTCAAAATTGTTTTAGATATTATATTTTAAGGACAATGGGTACATTGCTGTGCACGCTAATCATAGGGTGGGTCAAAAATGTAAACTATTTTCATTTGCAATCTATATTAAATTAGTGATGGTATATCATAAAATCATAATCGTATGGTAAAGTCATGTGATGTCCACATGCCACATCTCTCACGTATTGAGGCCGAACAGCCAAATCAGGCTTTCATTATGGGAAAGTTCAGTAAGCAAATTATTATTGGGTGGTTTGTTATTGTCTTCCCAAGGCATGCGGTCAGAATAAAGTTTTTGGTTTTAATAATTTTAATCAAGAAAGTTAAAAAGGCTTTTAATTTAAGGAAACTGAAATTTTCGTTTCGACTGTTAAAAGTTAAATAAATTAGGCAATGAGTTTTATTACCTGTTCCCTTCGCAATGTGCGGTTAGGCGCTAGTGAGCGTGAAATCCTTATATAGTCACTCATGGTTGCGTCTTTTTGCGATTCCTGCAAACAAACTATCAAATAAAAACGAAAAGAAAATCAAAAAGAAGAAAATACCTTTGTTTTAAATTTTGAGCTACACTGTACATTAGCTATGATACCATCCATTACAGAGGCCATTACGAAATTTACAGAGTGTAAATTTCTGTAGGTTTATTATACATCCGTGGATTTATTCTGTAGCGAACTTTATGTAAGCGTAAAGTGTACTATAACTAGATGGCGCCTATGTTTTTAAAATGCTAGAAATACATCAGATTTTTGAAAATGTTTTTCTATATTTCAATTTCTATAAAACGTATTATCTCCCTAATTAAATGCTAACTTTGTATGTAATACATTTTATTTGTATTGGATTTTGAATATAAAACTGCTGGATTTCTTACCAGGGATTTTTTCCTACAATTAAAAAAAAAAGAAAATTATTTAATTTTATATGAACTTCTGTAATTAATAACTTAAAAGCTAATATTGCATTAATTTTGTAAATTTTGCTGTTCTAGAACTTTGATTTTCAAAATAAATTCAACGCCAGCCAGCGTCCACAAATATATGATTTTATTTTATGCTTATTTAATTTTTATTATATTTCCAATATATTTGTGGTTCTAGCCTGTCTCAAGGGATCAAAAATGTCT
Organism: Rhagonycha lutea; assembly: GCA_958510855.1. Classification (NCBI taxonomy): domain Eukaryota; kingdom Metazoa; phylum Arthropoda; class Insecta; order Coleoptera; family Cantharidae; genus Rhagonycha; species Rhagonycha lutea. Next base: position 9,213,103 of record OY294040.1, on the reverse strand, counting down.
TTAAAACGTTTTTTTATATAAAATTTATGTGTATCTTCTACAGTTAAAATTCTAATATTTTAGGGCTTAGTTAAGTTTTTGTAAAAATTTACAATAATTTTACAATGCGTAGGTACTAATATGGCCATCTATTCTTGAATATTATTTTTCAAAATTTATTTAAATATGTAACACTTGTTAAATTATTACAATCAAGCTTAGCTCGAATTTGACCTAACAAAGTTACACCCTGGTTACACTGTGGATTGTATACAGGGTGGAAAATTTAGGATGGTTTTATAAGGAAATTGGATATTCAAATTCATTCATTCATTTTCGTTTCCTTTATTAATTTGTGATGTTATTTTTTGTATTGCACTTATTAGAATGTGATTTGCTCTATTATGATGATTATCATAAAATTTTAATTTTCATCAATATTTTAATGGTTAAAAATTCTGAAAACTCCAAAGTTATTATAAAATTTTTATGTTTACACGTGACCTGTGTATACTACTGTGAAGTAGTATAAGAAATAATAACTTGAAACTACGTAAATTATTCAATTAGGTTCAATAATGAAGAAAAACTTTTCATCTAAAATTTTTGGTTACAAAGTAAATTAAAATTTTATTGTAGCTGATACGATAGGGTCAACTTGGGACATAATTTTCCACAATCTTGATACATTTCCTTATGACAAAAACTTATAAAAAATTAGAGATTTTTTCGCGATATTCTAATGAGTAAGTCAAAATTTTAGAAAATCTGCATGAACAGATGTTTCAAGATTGTTGAAAACTAGCCATTGTTTAAAGGTTTTTGTACAAACCTGGATGTACTGGGTAAGGCAATAAGTTTTACTTAATATGTTTTTGTTTCTACGATTGAAAGTTGTCAAATTTATTATCAAAAATATAAAATAATTTAATTCTAACAGCAAATGTATTATTTATTGTTTAAATTAGCTTTTATAATAATATAAAACATTATCACACCTATATTCTTGAAAATTCAGCTTTTGAGTCACCAATTTCGTCTGAACATCAATTAAATAATATAGCAAGATAAGCGGGGAATGTACATTCCTCGGTATCTTGTTTTGATTATTAAGAAATAACTTCGTGATTAAATTCATTCTTGTGCCCAAATAGTTAAAACAGAAATTAAAACCCATTAAACCAGAATAATTTGATTTGCTTACACTGCTGCTATTGTTTCGAACCAGAAATTTTTACAAATTTACGTAATAGGTGAAAATGAAGAAATAATTTCTTGTTTAGGTCGTAATTAATGAAATCATAATAATGGTTTTGACCTAGCGTTACATCTATGTAACGAGAAATGACTTCCTTTAATTTATTCCCACCGACCGTTAAGAAGTGCATCAGATCATGCAGCATTAGATATCACGATCGAGTTAGGGACCATCCAAACTCTTTTGCAACGGATCTACTGACTGGTCATCGAACTAAGAGGCAAAAACGTCACGACCCACTGGACCTACCCCATTGCTTCAGAACTGAATGGTTTGGTGTGGATACGCCATGAAGTCCTATTACAAAATTGACGTTTGATATGTAAATGGAGCTTGCACAGGCAAACTCCTATGCCATTTATATAAACCAAACTTTTACTAAAAATTTCATTTTCTGTTTGTACATTCGATTAGAAACAATAGCATCAGTGTAAGCAAACAAATTTGCAGTTTTAATGAATTAATTTTTGTTTTTAACTATTTGGACGCAGGAATGAATTTAATCACTAAGTTATTTCTTAATAATCAAAACAAGATAGTGAGGAATGTTGACTGACAAAGTAAATACCAGATCTATTGTTTAATTTAAATGAAATTGTTTACATTCCCCGCTTATCTTGTTTTATAGTTTACTGTTCAAAAGAAATGGCGACATTTTTGTTGAAATAATAAAACATTATAATTTTTACAAACATTATATTTTGTACCTATTATTATCATTAAAATATATGATAATTAATAATAAACGAAAAGTTGAAAAACCGAAATTAATAGGTAATTGGAAACCAAAACAAAAATTTTTTGCAGCCGGAAATAAAAGTTTACTTATTTGATAAAGTAAACACAAATATTTGTTCCAAACAAATACATTGGTGTCATTATGGTACTTATTTAAAGATAATTAGCTAGTTTCTATATAAAAACAAACGTCCAAATTTATCCACCATGTAGCGTGAGTTTCAAAATTGGTATCCACATATTTTTTTATTTTGTACAATAACATTCGACCTTGTTGGTGATTGATTGAATGTAGAAAACCCGCGAAGAGTTTATTAAACCTTACTAAATTAAGTTATAATTACATGAAATTCATTGTACACACTTCCCACTGTAACTATTTGCTTTAACATTGGACAACACAACACCACCATTTTGGAACTTCTAAGCTTCTAACGGTCAACCTAACTAGTAACTACAGCGGTAGTTAGCAGGGTTGCCAACAATAAAATAAGTTACTGTCAATAACGTCAGTTTCGTTCAGTTGGTATAATAGGACTATATTTTTGCAAGTTGCGCGAAATTTGAAACGCATTATAATAAATCAATTAAATATTTGAAAAATGTTTTAAGTTAGATATCGGATTCTGCATATTGTATTATTAATTATTGTCCTTTCGTACTTATAGTGCATAATTGGACATAAGTAAAACGATTAAATGTTTTCAACTTTAAATTTAAATTTACTGATGAAAATCAACAATTTTATTTTAGTCCCGCCTTTGAAAGGAACAAAAATGAAAACATTAAATAAAAATAATGACGGATAACTTAAAATTTTGAGAACATTTTTTTGGGCATTTTATGAAATATTTTAAGCGTGTGAATTTTTATAAAAATACATATTTTCTGTCAAAATATCTAGTTTCTAATTTCTTTTATTCAAATCAAAATACAAAAGTGAAATCTCCAAAGTATAATTTTGGGGGTGAGCATGCTAAGCTAGCCAAGAATTTAAAAATTTTCTATTGAAATTACGGTAGTTGAGGGTGTAAATTACGAATATAAACATTCAATTTTGCGGATCATTCAAAAGCCTGCGATCCGTAAAAATAATATGTGAGTATTGCATTTTCTGTTGCCATAACTCTAGCTCAGTTTATCCCTATGTTTATAATCTACAGCAGTGATTCTCAACCATTTTTTTGTTGCGGCACACTTTTAACGATTTCAAAATTTGGCGGCACACAAAGAAAATGATAAGTTTAAAAATTATTTACTTACCTATAACACACTGCGTAAAATAGCGTAAAATAGTAAAATAGTTAAAATAATTTTTATTTTTAAATCATATTATTTAATAATATTAACATAATTATTATACTATCTATAATTTGGCGGCACATTTTTAGAATTTTGCGGCACACAAAAGTGCCGCGGCACAGTGGTTGAGAATCACTGATCTACAGGATGGAAAACCAGGATGTTTAAGCCCACCGGACTCGAAAATCGAGATCCTAAGAAAATCCAAAGAAAGATTGATGGGATAAATTAAATCCGAAATTGATTTATTAATGATGCGCTAGAATGGATTAATAAGATTCTTCACATAAGTTACATGAATTTTAAATTAATTTTTATTACGGTTCCGAAAATGACCACGTATCATTAAGATTTTTCAAAAACGGTTAGTCGTAAAAAATTTTGGTTCAACAAAATTTATTCTTTATATTTAATAATAGATAGGTATATATTATAAATATAATAATAGTAATGAATATTATATATTTAATAATACACGCGAGTAACCGTTTTTGAAAATAATTACTGATAAGGGTGGTCTCATTCACTTTATGAGACTAATAGTGGACGATAATGGATAATGGACGAAAACATATCGTTAATATTAATAATATAACCGATTATTTATTCAACTGTTAAAATTATTTTTTTCTTTTCTGAGAACGAAAATTTTACGTTAGTTCGTTTGCATTTTAGTAACATTCATAATTAAAATTAAAGGTATAATTTCAAAGTTACTAAGTATAAGTTTTCCTTAAATAATGAAGTTGTCTTCAGAAACTTATAAAAATTTCTTTCTTTCTAAATTAATACCTGGATACATAACTAATTTCCCAATTAAAACAAAGTTTTATAATAAGCCTTCTCAACGTTTAATTTTAATTCAAGATTCTCGATAATTTGTGACATTTTCTTAAAAGATGTTTTATTAGGGGCTTAAGTCGTGTCTTAAACATAAGTTAATACATAGTCTTGACATCAAATTCTTAACTTCATCCGGTAATTTTGGTTAGAATAGAAAAAAGAAAATTGTTATAGACACGCACCATTTTGTACGATGAATTAATTTTAAAAGGTGTAATTTTAAAAGAAGCTCTTAATATTTCAAAATTAAAAAAAAAATTGCGACCAAGTAAAAGGAAGAAAGCTTGAATGTTGCTTATAAGGTATATGGGAAATTTAATGTTTATTAAGTAATTTTTTCACACAATCCATTTATAAAGCAAACTTACTAAATGTTGGTGCTAATTGTTTGGGTTGTATATTTATGCAAATAATGCCGTTTCTTCTCTGGAGATGGTTTTGTTTCCGTGCCAGTAAATGTGAATATTAAACTCTTTAAACGCTTGATACCTAAGTATATTACCGTTTTAGAATAATTAACTTTTTGCTTAAGGAATTATATTTCCACGAATGTGTTAAGAACAATAGATGATATTAAGGTAAGCAGATGTAAATATTCATGTATTGGTAGAACAATAGCACCGATTAGCGTAACGTGTTATATTCGATTCAATTAGAAAGTATACCATGCTTAGATTTCTTACTGGATAACAAACAAAGTTTCATTTATGAAAATTATTTTTATAATTGGGAAAGCTATAATTTTGCATAATAATACATTATAAAATTTGTAACAAATGTTAAAAAAATTCTTTCCATTATTTACGTTTTCAGTATTACTAACCAGTAATGAAACATACAACAGTAGTTGAAAAATTATACAATTTTTTATTAGCCAAAATTTTAAACTTCTGAAATTTTCTGGATTCGTCATTTTAGGAAGTCCTTTTTCGAGTTTTCTATATCCGAGGTCTACTGCAAACTGTAATTCAAAATAATAAAGGTGCGAATATAAAGTAACAAATTAACGATATATTTTGGTATAAATAATTAATTCTAATTCAGTAAAGTTAAAACTTCGAAAAAAGTAAAAAAGAAAAAAGCAAATAGCTAGATTAAAATTTTGAAATTTTTCAATTTTATTTTGTTTGTATTTGGCAGGTTTATTAACAAATTATAGGAAATTTCTAAATTATTAGTGTGAGATAACGCAACGTGCGAGATGTTACTTTTCTATCTTTTAAAAAGATTAAAAACAAATGAAATTTTTAATTTCTTGAATAAAAAATTTGTAAGTTTTATTTTAACAAAGTAAAAAGGTGAATAATTGAATTTGGTTATTTAATATCAAAGAGGAACAGTAGGAAATTAGATTACGTTGGGGGTTTATTCGTCCCTGATCGCAATTTTCGAGTCGAATTATAAAATATAAATTTATTCAGGATAACAACTTTTTAAATAGGTGGCGCAGTTACCTAGATTTACAATTTAATTAATTACGTTTTTTGGTAAGTTGAGAAAATGAATCTTTTGAAATTTATATGGTCGAAACGACAAGTCATTTACACAGTATTTTGCAATACCTACTTGAAATGGAAACAACTTTAATGCAAAATATTAAAGATTGCTTTTTTATCTACGTCCAGACATTATATATTATTTTAATTAATCGTGCATTTTTTATATAAAATCGCTAATTAACATAATCAAAATGTGAATCCGTTATCATAATTCATATATAACAGATTAACAATTATATCATGTTCGGAAATCTCATGTTTTCCGTTAAAAAAATATCATCGCTTATCTATAAGCTGACGTTTTGAAATAGTCCTTAAAACCGCACTCTTAAGATTTAGCACAATATGCATATGGCATACCAAGTTGGAAAGCAGTTTATTATATCTGACGGTTGACTGATTACTGAGGTTCCAAGTTCGAGGTTTTTCATTCAGCATTATTTAGAAGTTGACATTTATTTGCTATAATACAAAATACAAACTTTTCTTTCGAATTGACAAGATTTCTACTTCTCAAGCCCCCACGGACAATAATGGCTAACTTGATCATTTAAACGGGACTGTCCCGTTTTTAGGTAGCTTGCCATGTTATCCTCAAGCCCATCTTCTGGACGCCGAAATGTGAAATGTGTTTTGAGAAAGAGAGCGGCAGTAAGGGGTTAAAAAAGGGTCATTTTCTTAACTCTTTCCTCATGTTTCTGTGGAAGTGGAGTAAAAAAATCAGTCCTGATTTCATAGCAGCTTAATTTGTATAGTGGTGGGTTTATTAAAATAAAAAAGCTCGATGTACCGTCTTCAGTTCAAAAATAAATGGTCACGTTAGTAATGGCTCACTTTCATACCTTAAAAGTTCGCAATTTGGCAGCTACTATAACCGATTATAAATAAAAATGATTATTATAGGTACTTTGAATTGCTAAAGTTGTTGCTATTATTGTATCATTATGTTTTTTATCTTGTTGTTCTCACTTATTGTCATCAGGTCATCACTCAGTCCATCCATTAGTAAAACATGATTTCTTTATGTAATTTATCAGTTTTATTACTTTGTATAATACATCACACATAATTATAATAATAATACGAGAAAGCGTGTATGTATTGTAATAATAGATAACATCTTTACGTAAGAAACTATTATTTTTAATTTAATAACTTTTTCATTTCAGGTGCACTGATGGAAAATTGAGAACCACATGATGATCCTAAGAATTCTTTACAAAGTAAAAATTCGTATCATGGTAAACTTAGAAAAAAAAAATTTACTTCATTACATGTGTAAAAATTTAAGCTGGGTTGACATGGGATGTGAGCCACGGCCGTGAGCCACGTTTTAGTAAAATACTTTCTGCTTAAACTTAAACTTAAAACCGTGTAAACTGTTTTTAAACACGTTTTATCTCACCACGAACGCAGTTTTATCAGTTTGTGGCAAGAAATTACGATTCGTATTTCATGAAACAGCAGTTTACAAGGTGCGTATTTTATGAAAACGTTGCTCACGGCCGTAGCTCACATCCCATGTCAACCCAGCTACTAAATCGGTTGGACCTGTATAAAACTAAGCTAGTGGCTTTTAATGTTAATGAAGCCCATAATTCTTTACTCTATACCAGGGGTCGGCAACCCGCGGCCCCCGAAGGGTCTTGGTGCGGCCCGCGGACTCTAAAATAAATGACTTTTTTTAAAAAAAGCTCTTTTTAGCGAATTTCCGCTTTTTTTTTTTTTTTTTTTTAAAAAAAGGTCTTTTCATCTGATTTTCCAAGAAGTGCGGCCCGCACTAATCTCAACGTAAAATATTTGGCCCGCGTGCAACAAAAGGTTGCCGACCCCTGCTCTATACTATGGTGTACTTATGCCATGTACTTGTGTACTTTGGTTTTCTAAAATTCCTTTGGGAATATAATATGGAATTAAAGGGTCACACTAATTTTCTTCAGTAATTTGAGAATACCAGAAAAGGTACAATTTATTACGTACGTAAGGGACTCTTGGTTACTTCGGGGTAACTTGGTCACCCATGATAACGCTTTTAATCCTAGTTTTGATCCTAGTTATTCATGTAAAAGTTATATCCAGGAGTGATGATATCCATAAGAATGTTCTATCACTTTGACAAGCATAGGAAAATGGTGAAAATTTTCAAAAGAATAGTCGTGGAGAGCAGATTTCTCCAATTTTTTAATTGTTGGCCGTTATTTTTCTTTAAATCTGAATATTTCAACAAATATTTAAAAAAATGAATAAATAAGATGGGACTCATTTTTCCCTTGCCACATACCTACGATAAATCCTGGGTAACATGGCAATAAAACAAGTTTATAATAATGTTTATATCATTTTTCAAAAGATGACCAAGTAGTCCCAGTCTTTGGGTAACTTTATCCTTATATCTAATTTCTATCAAGAAGTTTTGAAGAAAAAAAAAAAAACAAAAAAAAGACACTAATGCCCGGTTTCACCAGCATTTTAATTAAGAATTTCCAAGTAAAGAATTACTTAGCTAGGTATTCTATAAATTTGATTGGTCAAATTTATGGAATACCTAGCTAAGGAATTCTTTACTAGGAAGTTTTGAAATAAATGTTGGTGAAAACGGCCATAAGTACTGTATAAAAGTCGAATTGTGCCATCCCTTTAATTTATCATTGTTGGTAATTTCGAAACCTAACCTAACCTTTCACAAAAATAAAATATTTATGAATTAAATAGAAAATCAAAAACAGTTTTAGTTTTTGGGGAGAAACAACTACAACAAAAAGGTATTAAAAACAACACAAAAAAATAAAATTTTATTTTAAAACAAATGTTCCTGTTATATTAATTGTTTAACCAATATATTTTTTTTGTCCCAAGTTCTGAAGAACGGAGAAGATCATAAAAAAGTTTTTCTATTTGTAATTTTTATTTAGGAGGTTGAATGTGTATTTCTTCCGGTTTTTGGTGAAAATCAACTTTAATTTTCAAAGAATGCTGCAATTCTTTAAGGAGGTTAAGGATGCATGGGTCCAGAAAATGCCAGATAAAAATTTGAATTGTACCAGAATTTCAATGAAATAAAAATGTTCCTTAAGGAGTTAAGGGATGCACCGACTTTTGTAGTATACTCGTACTACCTGTACATCAAAAATTAAATTTAATACCTTCTATTAATTGAAATGATACACGTGTAATTTAAGTATAGAACACCACACTGCAAGAAAATGTCACTATTCGTATTTAATTGATTGATAATCTTGTGTTAAAAAATGGCATGTAGGTATGAATATTTATTTAATTGTGGGTTTTTAATAAATAAAAATTTATGTTAATCGTAGGAATTTGTCTCTTCTCTTTAGTTTTCTTTTATAATATTATATTCTTGTTGCTATAGTTGTTGTGATTATTATTATATTATAGTAAGTATAATTTGCTTATCTATATTTTCTTCTTCTTCTTGTTTCCAAAATCTGCGTCGTTTCCTTGTCGTCGTTTCTCCATATAATTAGTTTACATCCATTAGGTAGCTTGCTAGACTTGCCTTCAGATGTGCCTGTATCCTGGTTTTTATGTTATTGGTTGCAATTCACTAACCGAGGGGATCACCGGCTTAACGTGCCTTCCGAAGATCGGAGACTAGCCATAAGAAAGTTTGACTCTCCCCAGGTTTAACCCGGTGCAACGCATGTTTTTTGTTTATTTTAAGTTTTGTAATTATATAATTACGATAACATCTACGCCTTTCTCTGATACCTGAAGAATCTTTTATACTGGTATTAGTATAATAGTATTGGTATTGGCATCAGGGCCATGGATCAGGTGAAATCTGAGGTCCCCCGATATACTATAAAAGAAAAGGATACACAAATTAATAAACTTGAACTTATATCTGAATGATCTGTACTTTTTTGTATTGTCATTGAAAGATTCTTTTTATATAATCATTATTATAATATCACAGGGTAGGTTGGGGTTAGTCGAAAAATTCTTTTTCAATCCAGATTTTTATATTCAAATGACTGCAGGATAACAAATTATTTTTAACTAAATCTTGTGGCAATCTGCAACCGATGTGGTTGAGATAAAACAAGAAACAATAAATTAATGCAGCAGTGACTTTTATGCCGCGCAGAAAAATGTAGGTTAACTGAACAGCTCTACAAAAATCACTCTTTAGTCTTGACCAGCTAATAAATTTTAAGCATAAGGTAATTAAGAAATGAACAAACAACAAACAGGATTTTGTGATCAAAACCAAATTTAAAATTAAAAAACAAATAAAGTTAACGAAGTAAATTATAAGAAATCTAGGTAAATTCTTTGTTTGGTACCAACCCTTTCTGATTTTCTTATGTTCAGTTAACCTAACCCCATACGTTAGAAAAATCGTAAAAATTTTGAAGTTGTAAATTTGTAATTTGTAAAACAATTTGTTGTAACCATAGGAGTGGGGTTTAGTAAATTTTCATTATTTCTGTTACAAATTTGCTTTGAACGTTTTATATAAAACAAATATAATCTAATAAGTTTGTGAAATTTTCTTAGAACGAAAAATATATTGACTGGTACTGTTATATCTCTAATTAGTTTTCATTTTATTTAGCAATGAAGCGATCAATATTGTATGTCGTCCAATACATGGGCAAGTTTTTTTGGAATTGTTACACGAAAGAGCATGTGGTATTTCCAAATTGGAATTGGTGACCTCTTGTGTCGTGATACGGTATGTGCATTTAATATCCTTATAAAAAAGATATAAGTAGGTAGAAAAACTAAAGATTTATATCAATTTAAATTTGCTAATTTTATACTAAGAAAATGCATGCAGCTAAATTTTGGTGCACCTATTTAGCAAATAAGATCTATTATCGTTTCTACAACATTCACATATAATAATATATAACTTAAGGCAAAGATTGTGCATTTTTCAAACTTCACCTGCTAATCCAATTTAGGTTGTGCGATAAAAAGATTAATATTTCACCTGCTTATTGTTTTGTATTCCTAGCGAAAGTGTATAAATAAAAAAATAGTACAAAAATCAAAAAAGCACCTAATCAAAATTTATTATTAAAATTTTCAATGTAATCAAAACTTTTGTATAGTAACTACAGCGAGCGTGCAGGTTCTGTCTTTTGCTTTAGTGTCGCTTTTTAAATATACATTATTCATTTTTCAAAGTAGCAGGAACAATGTCACCATGACATAGGTCTGTCGAGATATACCTACTTACCTACCCACAAAAACGAATGTTTTACAAATGAATATATTCATTAATAATTTTGTACCTATCATTATACTTAATTCTTAATTTTCGACAAACGTTACGGATTAATAAGAGGGGCATAAATTTCGAAGTTGTTACAGATATTATTAGCGTGTTCACTTACCGTTAACAAAAGCCTTACGAATTTCTTTATATGTCCATACATATATCTTTATGTAAATAAGTATAAGGTTAACAGATATTTAATAAATTAATATATTTTATTAAATTAATCCTTCGATTACAACAACATTAAGAATTTACTGTAAAAAATTAAATACGATACTGCTTAAAACTCGGTAGGGAGTGTAGTGTGTATCTGATCTTCCGCTTCGCTGAACGATCTGTCGCCTTAACTTTGCTACTGTTCTACTAAAATTTTTTCAATTTACATTCCTCAAACGCGGTTTCATTATAAAACAAGTTTAAGATCACATTAAACTTATTCAATATTCTTCTGACAAGTTATCAGTTCTAGTGGAAAAATTTATCATGTAACCACAAGCTTACTAACTAACGACGCATATTAAACAAGATAAAATTGGCTTTTTTAATATGGAAGACGTTGATTATAACGATTCTTTACAACATACTCTAATCACTGTTAGTAATCCGAGATTAATCCTTGTATTATTTTATACCTCCAGGTCCAAGGGTTTGTCAAAATTGCCCGAAATTAATTTAAGAAGACATTCTTTTTAATAAAAGAAGAGTTGATGAATTTGGTTTCTCATAATTCTGTCAATGTGATTAGGAACGCCGGCCGTTTACCAATCAGGATTTATTATTCCTTTCAATAAAACGATTCCTAATCTGATATAAATTATATTAAATTGCCGAAATAGGTGACAATTGCTTCGGCTTCTTAATTTACGGAAGCTATCTTATGGTTCCAACCAATCTAAACATCCCAGATCACAGTTTGCCCTGATGCATGCCATTACATTTCATTCATGATTTTGTACTTAAAACATCATTCATCTCTATTATATAGGTATTATTTCTTTTAGAGATAACAAAGATAGAAAATCCAAAATATAAGAAAAACATTAGGAACCCCACTACCATCTTCAGAATTCCTTTAATTATTTTAGATTTATACGGAACATCTTCAACGCTAGACAGCCTATATTTACAAATTAAAGCACTGGTAAAAACATTGGCGGTAATAGCTTGTTAATGAAAAAGAGAAGGCATTCAAAAACAATAACAGTTGCACGTACTATTGTAGATACATCAATCTTCTTCTATCAGAATTCACCTGCTTGAATGCGTCATAATCAAAGGAAGTGTAAGTGTATCGGTCGGTTCTGTTTAACATTTTTTTATGCAGGTGTACACGATCAACTTCCAGGTGAGCCGATCGTGATCGCGACCCGCTAATTTCTAAGGAGGTGAAAATAGCAGACCGATTATCATATCGTTTCGGTCGGTAAAATCCTTTAAGTCCAGATTATATACCCTCAGGTTTAAAGTCAACACCGTAGCTCCTTTGTAATTTATTGTCTTTAAATGTTACCAGTATTATAATTTAAATCTTGTTAGTGCTTGAGGAAGCTTAATTACATCTTGGCTAATTAATAATTACCTACTATCGATAGTTATTTTTGTAATCTTTATTGTAAAGGAATAAACATAAGATTTTCACTTGACTTATGCAAATGTATAGATCACGCGATGTTAAGGGTATTGGTGTAAAAATAAGACATTCTCACGATATTATAATTCAATTTTTATATTAATATGTAAAGTTTAACTTTATATTGTAAAAGGCAAAATTCTACCTTACTTTTCCTCTAAGAATCCTTGTGTTTTCTTTTATAGTTATGCATTAATCTACATACCTAGAAATTTTAACCCAAATTTAATAATAAAAATTACAATTACATAATTCGAACAGCTTAAATAGTCCCAAATAAAACCACATGTTAAAATAGACAACCTATGTAAATCTATGATTGCCAACCCATTGGATCCTTCGTGCATATCATTAACAAAATTATATGGTGCACATTTTTAAAACATATAATTTTTGAATTCGGTCGTTGACAGTCACAGTTCACAGAGCAACCGTAACTCGAACTTTTACTTCTTAAGTTTATCTTCGATTTAGCATCACAATGATCAGATGACCGGTCCTCAAAAGAAGCCGAACACCACCAGACGAATATTAAACGCCACCAATTCTTAATTTAGTTCAAAATTAACCAGCCAAAATGTAATCGATGTGAAAAGCTAACTTACGATTTGAAATTAGGATTTAAATTGTCGTGATTTCACGTCCTACCGATTTTTTAAATGAAAAAACTGTTCATAATAGAAAACATAACCAAAGTGCATTGAAATGTGTATAATTTTAATTTAAATCCAACATACCTACCCATATTGGATCAACCCAAATCACCTGTATTTAGGCATTTCTTGAATTTTGATTACATTAAGTTTTAATACTACGACAGTTCTGTTAGAAAATTTATTCTCAACATTAATCCTTTTATAGATTTCAATAAAGGTCCCGACTGATTACACATTAACTGCGAAAAAAATTGTGGTTAAAGTTTTAGCATTTAATAGGTACATTTTACATAATTTTAATGAATTAAATTATTCAACGCGTTATGGACATTTAATTTAATTCTAAATATCTGAATATTCATACCTACTGTTCGGCAAAAGCAGTAAATATTGGTTGTGATCTATCTTATAGAGATATACAATTTTCAACACAACAATCATTACGCAAAACACACTTATCCGAAATTAAATGGAAGAAAACAAAATTTACCTTAATGAATGATCGGTTTGGTTTTATTAATCTTTTATCTTGAAATTTATCTTGTCAGATCTATAGATTAAAAAAATATAAATGAACCCATTAATCTCAATATAATTCGAAAAATAACCTTAAATGCAATAAAATTCTTTTTATTTTCCTTTCTTCCTTTGGTTGTTTATCAAATTAATTATAAACTCGTCACAAAAATTAAGATTTTACCTTTTAAAAGTAGATTTTAAAAAATCTTAAAAAGATTTTCGAAATGCCACAATAGAAATATTTGTTACAAAATATGTTAATTTATTTATTATTTAAATAATAAATAATAATTAATTGTTGTACTTTAAAATATATTGAGTTAAATAAATAAATTATTGTTATAATTTTATTAAGCCTTCAGACATGGGCACGTCGTTCGTCAGAATAATACATAAATAAAATTATAACAATAATTCATTTATTTTAACTTCATATTATATTTTAAAATATAACAATTAATTATTATCACGAGTTAATAAATTAACAATTTAAATATTACACTTTTAATTTGCATTGCAAATTAAAATTAATAAAAATAATAAGCTAAGCAAATACGATAAAATTGTAATTATTTCATAATTTTTCGGTAATTTTGCTGCTTTGCTTTCTGAAATGAAATGCAAATTGGCATGATTTGGACATATTAAAGGGATGAATGCTAGAGTGGGAAGTTAAAACAGTACAAGTCAATTTCCACAAATTGAAATTCAGCTTTAAAAAGCCACAAGTTGATACTTGTCACAAATGTGACACTTTGAATATGAAAAACAAATGTGTTTGATGCAAAATAAGCCTACTTTACAATATGTTGAGCAAAATTTTCTGATTAGTGGACATAGCTACATGGAATGTGATACGGATCATGGTCAAATCGAAAAATAGAAGAAGAAGTTGGAATACCCAATTTAACATCCTTACGACTGGTTTCGATTAGTTCGTACAGTAGGGAAGAACAAAAAAAAATTGTTGTGACGGAAATGACATATCCAATAATAACTTATTTTTATTGGTGATACGTAATTTGTAATAATTCACAATAAATTTATTTATACTTTATGTACATTTGTTATGGTCATTATAGTACAAGTCAGTTTTAACTCTATTGGTCCAAAGAGTACAAGTCATGTAATTACTTTAATAGTGCACTTATAAATTTTTTTTATTCATTTGTTAATAGTACCACCCTTAAATATCTATAATTAATTTTTTGAAAATTTTAAAATTTTTATGAAAAAAGTTATACAGTTTTTATGCTCTCCTGAAAAGTTACTTTTTTTTGACTTGTACAGTTTTAACTTCCCACTGTAGAATGAAGGAAAATAGGGTAGGCAAAATATTGGAGGTAGAGAGAAAGGTAAAAAATTTAGAACAGAAGTTATGTTATGTTAGTAAGGGATGGAAACTGGGGTCGGAGATTTACCACCAGCATCAGCACAAAGAGCAATTGTATGATTTTGAGCATTTGTCTGTCAGAATCAGGGCAAAGATCCTGATTGTATTATTTGATTTTTATATAAGTTTTACCACCAAACCACATGTGATTAGTGATTTATTTCTTATTTAGCTGCGTCTGACCATTTTTACTGTGTTAATATTTTTAACTATTTGTTAGTTTTACTATCAATTTATTAAATTTGTATTATAACGTCCAAATTTATCATTTTTCTTTACTCATTCAGTTTCATAAAAGTTTCATGGCTTTAGTGTTAGCTTTTTATCAATAAAATTGTGATGTTTCTAAAATACATAATAAATATTTTCTAAGATATGACCAACATTATCTTCAGCTCTTGATATCGTAAAAACATGACAGTTATTGTTGATTTAGTCTAATAGAAACTTATCAGCTAAGATTCTAGACTCGTTTTCAAAATTTATTAATGAAATTTGTGAAAAACACGCACATTCGCACCTCCAAATTATATTTGCAAGTTATCATAACCCTTGAATCTTTTTCAGCCTACCCTAGTCTACTCCTGGACCATAGGCCTCTCCAGTAATGGAGGTTTTGGCTTTAACTCACCACGCTGGCGCTGGCCAGACGGGTTGGTGAGTAGTCCGCATATCGATTTTTGGACTATAGTTGTTTTACATCCAGTAGCAGCTTGCTAGGCTAACATTCAGATGTGCCTATAGCCCTGTTTGTTGTTAACGGTGGCAATTCGTCAACTTAGGGTTCCTAACCCTTCAATGCACGAACCAAAAACCTGATTATGAGATCAAACAAAAAGTGATAACGGAACACGATATATTGACTTACACATCAGGAAATCAGGACATCAAAAGGTGTCAGTGGATAAATAACAATAACAATCATAATTATGTTTCTGTATTTCTTCTAATAACTTCCAAGAAATTAACGCTATTATAAAATTCGTGGTATCAAAAATTTATGGTGTTAACAGAATCTCCATATTATTTAATTGGGAAATTGTAAGGTTCCAAAACATAATAGTAATATAAATTGAAGTATTCAAAATTTTATATTGTTGTTCAAAATTAATTGATGATTTAAAATTTGAGTCAAATGGAAAGTCCAAGTTCTAAATTGAGGTATCCAAAAATTTTAATCCAAAAAAATTGATGTCACCAGTAAGTATTTAAGGTGTTCATAATTTCTGCGTACAGAAAATTGTCGCTGATAGAAATGTACAAATTAGCAGTAATCAACCACACACAAAAAATTTCATAACCTGACAAAAATATATAAAAAAAAAGATATTTTAAAACGGGTTGACGTGAACTATTAAAAAAACTAAATTTTTTTTCTTCTTCTTCAGGTGCCTATCCGACTTTATCAATTTTTTTTACATATTCTTAAAATTAAAATATAAAATGAAAAATAAAAATTAAGAAGGAAAATATTATAACGAAAGGGAAGAAGAAGAAGAAAATGGAAGGAAGTAAACAATGAACTAAATTATAGAAAGTTTGAATTTAAAGCTTTGCATAATATCCCGATTTAAAAATGTATAATTATTATATTATGTACTACATAATATTAATATAAAATTTAACAATTCACGTGTTAATTAAACGCAATAAAAATCACTTCCATATTAAATTTATGAGCTTTTAGCTCGGCTTATAGCTATCATCAAATGTTTAAGAAGTCATGAAGCAAATCTTATATTATAGTATTAAATTTACAAGTTAAAAAGTTGATTTTATATACCTATAATAAAATTATTGTGGTATGCCAATATGCAGTTTTTTAGTAGACATTTTCATGACCATTTATAGAAGGCTTCATTTCTATCGATGAGATCTGGAGAGGTAGAAACACGTGTCACCCTTCAAAGTGTGATTAAATGTGATAGATTTAGTTATAGATGGGTATAAAATGAATTTTGAATGAAGAGACGGTCGGAGCATAATGGTCAGCGAGTTGACAATAGACTCTAAATACACGGTTGGACTCTGGTTGAAGTATAAACTTAATTCTGTTCTTTCTTTTTTTGTTTCTTCGTTCTTCTCGTTTCTTTTTTCGGTTCTTCGTCGGGCTTGTTCCTCGTCGTAGATAAAAAATGTAAAATGCTAACAAACCCAATACCAATTCGACGAAGTTGGTGGTTGGGCAATGTCGCAAGACGTTTCAAATCGACTCATGATGTGTAAAATGAATATTTTTATACATTGATTTTAGAAAATTATCACAATTTACTACGAATTTACATAGAATCGCAAAACGCTGTTTTGTTTAAAAAGTGAATATACAGACGTACATTGCATTGAAGGAATTGTTTTTCCAATATAACCCAAAAAATAACCTCAAAACCAATCATCCTCACAATAATTTTTAAAAAATTTTGTGTGTGTGTGCAGATTTATTCATAAAATCAAAATTATTATTTGGATTTAAATTTTATGTCGAAAATAATTGGCAACATATAATTATGCAAAGTAGAAACATATAAACATATTGCAGTAGCTACTTTAAATATATGAAACATCTGCTTTTAAAAATCGCTGTCTTGAAAAATCACATGCCTATTATGAAATTGGGTTAAAATTATAATTATAACTTGTAATACAAATTTATTACATCTTAATATGTTTAACAGAAACTAGTTTATTAAATATTTTATTGAAAATGAAAGGATTTTTGTTTAATGTTCAGATTAAACCACCTGTGCATACTATGTCCTTTAAAATTTGTAAATTTTTTAGATTCAGGTATCGAAATAAAAAATATTAATTGGACCATTTAAATCAAACAAAGCGCTTTTTTTATTGATAATATTATTTGATTGATTTTAATTCCTTGGTATTGTTGATCCTGAAAAAGGATTTTTGTCGATCTAGGTGGTTTGATACGTTTTCTGATTTGGTTGGAAATTATTGGTTTTAATCTTGATCTTTACAAAATTGCTTTGTTTGACCCTAGTGAAAGGCAACTTTGAATCAAAGACTTGATTTTCCATTATATACGGGGCAAGTAAAAAATACGGAATTATATTTAGACATTTTTTCCTATTATCAAGTTTTTGATCATTTTATCAATATCAGTTTATTTCCCAGCAGTGTGTGTGGCGCAACTAGGAATAAAACCGCGTAATCCCGCTCTCTAGCGTGCCAGTATCTGCTTAACGCCACATTGCTCGTTAATTGACCACAAATTTATTCTAAATCTCAGATAACTTACGTTATTTATTAAAAAAATGTGCTCTTCTTTTAAAAATAAATTTATGTTCAGTAAATACGGGTCCAGTAGTGGAAATCTCGTTAATCCATTCATGCGTGTTAGTGCGAATACGGAACGGATTAGATTTAATTTAAAAAATATGAATCAGATAAGTAGTATTTCTTATTTTAATAGCTTCTATTTTGATTTGAATATTTTTAATTTTTAAAAAATTTTAATAAGTTAAATTCAAAGGAAAAAATAGAATACAGCTAAAATATAGTTTTTAATTACATATCAAGCCCTTATCCTAGTCGGTTTATAAACTGTTCGCTATTATATGGCACTACATTATAGTTTATGAAAGCAATTTAAAACAGAATTTCTTAAAAGACCACCGATAAAGTTGAAATATTATAAAAATTCAAGTTTAAAGCGTGAATATTTTACCAGCTAGCAATTGCATTCCAAACATCGAGCTTTATGGACACTGACAAATTGTTTTACATAAATCTCTTTGTAAATTTGCGGTCAAGCGCCCTGTAAATTTAAAATTAATTTTCCATTTAATGTTAGTTTAGTCGTTTTGAACTATATTTTCACATACTTTTGAGAAATTTTTGAATTTTTGTCATTGTTTCTTTTGAATTATTTTTAATGTCTAATTTGTACATCAAGAATTGCAGTGCAGACGAGGATATAATACAATAATAATTTCTTTATCATTTAAAATATAACTCAGGTATTATAATATACCTAATATATCTGTTTCGGTGATCACTGTAGATAAATAATTCTTCAGTAGTTATTAATTTAAGTCAAAATTCCATTCTTATTACTTGTCATTATTCTTCAAAAAGTACGAATATAAATTCTTTAAATAAGCAGAAGGTTCAAATTTGTTTTAACAACATGGCAAAAAAAATCTTCCGTAACTAAATTAATTATGTGGTTATCGTATAGTAACAGAATGCAAGTTATGCAGGGCGACTACAATAATTTTTAACATTTAAAATTTCTGTAATTTCTCGGATCCCTAATTTAGGTCTTCAGTACCAAGAATGGATTCCGGAGTTTTTGTGGAGGTTAAGATAAACTCACACGCCTCTTATCGGGCCATTGTATTACCTTCAGTTTTCAGCTCCACTCAGATCCCAATTCACTCTGCTCAAGCCATCCCAACTGTAAAGTGAACGCTGGGATTTTGGCAGTGATTCCAGCCATGTCAGGCCAGAAGTAATCCAATATGGATCCTCCCATGGAAGTCAACGCTGGACCATTACAAAGTACTTGTTCAGCTGTTTAAGCACTATCTGCTTAGGGGAGCAAATGTCTCTTGGGAGTGCAACTTGGACATATCTCTCTTTACGTAGGGTAAAAGTTATGTGACTAAATTTGATTTAATGATCCATTTTCTAGGCCATTCATGAATTTGGATAAATGTCTCCAATAGTTTCTCTGAACCATACATAAGCTTTTCAAGAGCAGGCAAGATCACCTGTAAAACCAGCAAAGGTGGCTTATTGTGTTTAGAGTAGTATATCTGAAGCGTATGTTGGCAAAAGACTGACCCCAGAACGCTTACCTTTGGAGTGTGTCTCATTATATTTTTTCTTAGCTTTTCCAGCTTTGGAATGAATTTTCTACTGAGAAGAGTGATGACCATTGGCCTAAATAGAATTATTCGCTACAAGATTGCGACCAATCATATACACCGTAGTTATTGGGTCTTTAACCTTACCCTGGTTAGGGGCTTACAACTGATTCAATTAGGGGTGTTGCTGACGCTCTTTGATAATAGAAATTATTTCATTTATATGGAATTCTTGTTGTTGTGATACTTTAAACAATAGTTTGGCAATTTCAAGTCGTCGATTGTTCCGAGTTTTTGATGATTAAATGAATCAAGGAGTAAGGACACTTAGCTTTATCATCAGGTGATCTGATAAAAAATAAATACAAAAAATATGCAATTATTTTATAGGAAGTTGGAACCAATTTTAATGGATGATGTTGCTAGACATATTTATAGTACCTATCCTTGTTTAAATATATAATTTAAATCTTTTTGTAAGATATTCAAATTGTTTCGTGTTTGATCAAGAACTTTATTAGTAGAGGAACTAAATTTTCTCACTTTTGTATAAGCATTCGTATTTAAATTACCATACGCCACCACACCCAGTCTAGAAGAATTTGATTATGTTCACTTTTAGGATTCTTCCTATTTTATTATCAGAAGCCGTTAATAACTTATTGCTTCTTTTTAAAATGATTGTTATGTAAATAATAAATTAAACAATTAAGGTGTAAATATTAAGCGCTATGCATTACGTCTTGTGAACGGACAATTGTTGCGGCTTGTTTTTAAAACACTATGGTTGATAACAAACACATTTCGAATCCATTGAGTCACAAATGTCCGACCTAATGGAATCCATAAAGTAGTTTTAATTTGGTTGCAACGACAAGGCGTGCAGAGGCGTTAAATTGTAGCTATTCAAGTTTATTAGACGCTCACGTTTAAACTTATTGATGAGTTTTTTCTGTTCAGAAAAAAGTCTTAATAACAAATTTAAGATTTAACATGTCCTAATAATCATATTGACTTGTTATCACTTTTATGGACAAATTAAATATATAAAATTATTTTTATAAACACTTTAGGTGTGAGAATTTTTTAATAAAAATGTAAAGTGTGGATTAATTTATTACAGTGATTTCAACGCGTAGTATAAGCAAAGCATATAAATAATTAATTAAAGCTTGTGACATTTGTCGTTAAAGTTTTATATATTTTCAAACATGTACATAAATTTTATTTAAGAATGGCCAGATTAAAATAAAATTAAAAATTTTTTAATTATACCTAATGTGGATACAGTCAATAATAATAATTAGTAGGTATTTTCATTCAGCTGCTTGTATCTCTTCTTCGGAAAAAAATAAATGGATTAAAACCTTGTTTGATAAATGTAAATCATGATAAGGTGAAATATCAAACTTGCCTAAGGTGTGATTGTATCAACAAAATGTCTCATAAATTTTGTGGAATTGGGGGTGATAATTAGATCTTATATATCTTTATCTTCTCTAATTATTTTTTCCGATAATTTTTACTAATTTTAATGAGCAGACGTGTGAGAATGGTGAAATACCGATCATACGATACAAAATTTCGCTTTCAAGAATTCAAAATTATTCTTTTCTAGATTTTTTTTATAGACGACGCAAATTCTTTTATGTATTGAACTGATTTCTGTTTCAATATTTTTGAGTGGCGTTCACATCAAGCGCCACAATTTTCATATCATCCAGCAAGTTAGTACAATTTTTATGTTCATTACGATGATGATGTGCAAGTGACTGTTTTTAATATAGTACCAACCATGTACACAAGGGTGCAGTTTCATTTTATCGTCTGTGATATCATAATAGGTATGGTAATTTGTTAGCGGGGCGGCTGCAAAAGTCCTTTTCTGCCGGCTATATTCGAAAGCAAAGTATGCTTTCGTTTTTCAAAAATTTTATTAAAAACTGTTTTATTCAGAACAAGAATGATTCTTGAGGCTCATCTGTTATTTGTCCGACTTTCTTTGGTCTTCCATCAAAATACAAATTAGTTCCTAATGGAACATCTATATAACCTATTAATTCGGAGCAGGACATTTGAACGCGGCCGTTTGAAAGCAGAGACGATTGAACGCAGAGACGTTTGAACGCAGGACGTTTGAACGCAGGACGTTTGAACGCAGGGACGTTTGAACGCGAGAAATTGCACCTTCCCTCGACTTATTAACGACTCACTTTATTATGACCAAATTAGGGCAAAAGGTAGATCCACCTGTCGAGGTTAGGTTAGTGTTAGGAATCGACTTTTATTTAAAGAGAGGATCATTATTAAGAGGTAGATCCCGGTTGAAGCTAGGTTAGTGTTAGGAAACGACTTTTTTTTAAAGAGAAGGTCATTTACGAGGCTAGGTTAGTGTTAGGAAACGACTTTTTTTAAGAGAAGGTCATTAAAAGGTCGGTACCTAATCCAATTATCTAATTAAGTACCTATCTAATTGTTCGCGTTCAATCGTCCCTGCGTTCAAACGTCCTGCGTTCAAACGTCCTCGCGTTCAAACGTCCCTGCGTTCAAACGTCCCTGCGTTCAAACGTCCTCGCGTTCAAACGTCCCTGCGTTCAAACGGCTGCGTTCAAATGTCCTAGATCGCTATTAATTTGACAACTTATAATAATATAATTAAACATCTGACAAAAGCTGAAATCTCATAGGAATATTATTGATACTAGCCAATTTAATTAATTCATCTTGCTGCATACTTCAGTGCATTATTATATTTATGATGAAAATTCAACGGAATTAGATAGATAACATTAAAATGCAGCGTTTTAGATATGGAGGAATGTCATAATATATCGATTAGTTTAGCCCTAAATCAATTTTAAAGTACCTAATCGATATTTATACGAATTTTGACCTTATTGAAGCATTCCGATACCAGTCCTTGTACTTTTACCTACTCTCTGTTACAGGGCATAGCAATTGACGCCCTGGGGTATATTTTCAATGAGTGGACTGTCACAGAGTTCCCGGTATATAAAAATCTAATGTTACTGTATACTAAAGAAAACAGCAAAAAAAGCAAAAAAAGTTTGCCGACTTTTGTTAAAGTGATCGGAGCGCTAGCTGATCGGCAATCAGGACAGACTTATATGAAACTGGGCATCAGAGAATAGAGTGTAAACTTGTTTTGTCCGTTAAAATTAGAAGTTTTGTTTCTACGATGTCGTTGTGCCTAGGACACTGCACCTTCGTTCTCCGGCGGCATCTTGTAAATGTATGGCGATATTGATTAGTCTCCTTGCTCCCCTAATCTGAGCTTATGCGATTTATTTTTGTGGGAATTTCCGAGTGTATGTTGACAAGTAATGCTGCTTGGAAGTTCTCAAAACATGCAGGAGAAATCACCCGAAGTCTTCAAAAAAGTCGACAGATTTCAGACTGGCTGTAATCCTCCTAAAATCAGAAAGCAATTTTTTTAAATATTGAAATCAAAAACTCTACATACTAATAAATATTAGTTTGGGGAAAAAGTAATCCATTATTTAGGCGTTTACTTTAATACTTTATTGAACATGGTTACAATCATTTGATTTGAACCAAATATTTTATTCGATAATTTATTACCATTGTGATGATAATTTCATGATTCCTCTCTCATAAAATCCAATATAAAATACTCGGACAACCAATTTTCACAGACCTCTTTTGACACTAGTTTTATACCACTAAGAGAGTTTGACATAGATGGGACAAGATGATAGTCTCTTGGTGCCAAGTCCGGATTATAAGGTGGATGCATTAAAACCTCAAATTAATGCTTATTTTGGATTTTATGGAGATAGCTTACTCTGGGGGTAACAATTTGCCCCGTCATTTTCGATAATCTTAAAAATTTAAATTGTGTTGGATGATATTCTATAGGTTTGTTCGTTTGTATGAACTAACTTGAACTGGGTTATCTTTCGAGATCAAAATACTCCCACCACAAAAGTTAGATAGTGTTCAAACTTGCACTGCCTACTCCTCCTATGGAGGTCGAGCAAAAAGTTCATGTTCGGTCATGAACTGAGCAGCCAAACGAACACTGTTCATTTGCAATAACTTGAACCGAGCAAGTTAGTTCATACAAACGAACAAACCTTATGTGTGTAGCAGTGTGCCGTAAGCCATTAAATTTTATATTGAAAAATTAATTTTTTTGGGGCACAAACAGTTTTACCCCATTTGCAGATATACTACTTCCTTACTTTCGACTAGCTCAGTTTGCAATACTCATAGACTCAAATTTAATTGTAAAGTATAATAAATAAGTACAATGGATGTGGACGAATCAAGTCCAAAGAAACACTTCTTAATTCAAACAAATACTTTATTTGAATAGAATTTGAAATTTATATTATGTACCTTACAATTTTGCAAATAAATCACCACTGGAAATAAAGCAAGCACAGTTTATAACCAACAATGCCTCTATTTGAGCTTGTAAATAAAAATTTAATGTTCAAAATGCACTTCAAAATCAAGGCAAATAAAAATTGTGGTACCTTAAGAACTTCGTTAGCTTGCGCCACCACTGTGATGTGTTGTCGACTTTCCCACTTTATTTTATTGCATAATACACACCCCACAACAAGTGATTGATGTATCAGAAAAATAATCTCTTTGTATTTGTTGTAAACTTTGAAGTGAAATTTTTGAATACAACTGGCAATCTTCACGAATTCGGATATTGTTATTAACAAAATTTGATTGTAATCGTTTTTCCTTCAATTTTCACAGTTTTCTTACGATTCGTTTTTGCAGATCCAGATGTTGTTTTTATACAATAGTTGTGCGTATCACAAGACAAATTTCTTTTAAAAAAATTATTGAATACGTGGTTGTTTTATTTTTTATTAAAGTATTATTATGCGTACTATAATGAAATGAAATAAATATAATATGAAATTTGTTTACAAAAGGAAACTTTGTAAGACAAACGATAAAACCAAAGACTATAGAATTCCAATCCTTTATTATTAATTTTATTCCGAATTATATCCAAACAGTTTATCCATTTAGTAACTATTTTTAATTAGCAATTCATAACAAAGATCATACGGAGATCTTCATAACAATTTAGGATCAAGTTACTTTTTTTTATATTGGATTAAATGTTTGCATTTTTATGTCTTCTAAATTAAACTTGTTTTTGGACAAATTGATTTCTTCAATATTAAAAATAAATTACAAGTAAAAACCCCTCGAGATATTCCATTCATTACACAACTCAAGTTTTAATTTTAAATTCCAATTATTAATTAACAATATTATACTTAAATAAATCCAATTAGTAACAGTAGGTAGGTAAGTTTAATTTACAACCTTTTTATTACTGTCTTAGATTGGTACACATGGGTACTAAAATATAATCTATTAGATGCTCTCCGAAAATCCAAAAGCAGAGAGTTATAAAATGATTTAATTAAATCGTAATATATAAAGTAATTTTATAGAATCCCATAAAATTAACATAAATCAGATACCTTGAGGTGCATTTAAATATACTGGGTGTCCCACGTGTGTGTATGTATTGAGTGAGTTTGAGCTTTCTATTAAATTTTAAATTTATTTAATTTGTCTTCAAAAATTCAAAAATAATTACCAACTTAACATTCAAAATGTTAAACCAAATTCAATATCATAAATAAGAATTTTGGCAAATTAAAGTAGTAGATTGCGATCATGCTACTTTTATTAACTTTTGAGAAATAGTAATACATTTTAGTTGCATGTTCCGCAAATAAGAAGTTAAATATAATAACTTAAATAATTTAATATGATTAATTGTTTTTTTAAGAAAACATGCGATATAGGATTTTTTCGGTTAATTGTAATTTCAAATTTTTAAGAAAGAATAATAATCCAAATAAAAGTAATTTATGCGGATTAATTTGAAAAGTAATGAAAAACGAAAAACAAGACCTATAGATAGTTATCCAAAGAGTCAATGAAATAGTGTTGTCTACGTTCATGTTCAAAGGCGTCAGAAGCTCCTCAAATTAACCTTTAACTAAATCTGATAGAATCGTTAAATATTTTCTTCTCGAAACAATTTAGTTCCAACTAAAAGTTGTATAAAAGTGATATAGATAAGAAGAAAGAAATCGAACAAGTGCTTAATGTCAAATATATTTAAGAAGCGAAATTTGAATCAGAATTCTTACAGCTAGTCAAGTCGTTTTAAAATAAACTTGATTTTATCACAATTGCCGTTTACTTTAACGTATGTTGTTTGGTTTAGCAACTGTACTGTGATTTATTTTCTAGTTTACTGCCTGAAATGGTTCTCCACTTTATCGGACGTTGCGTGAACAAATGGGATCGAACCGCACCCTAATGGCATAGACGTGACTACCTAATGTGAACCACTCTAGAACATATCACCCTTAAATAATACATTTTGCCCTTAAGCCTCATACGTGGTCTCATAATGCAAATTAGGTAATATTTGAGAAAAATTACCCTTTTTATATGTAAGTATTTCGTAAGACTATGATAAATCGATTGATAAATTTTAAAATTTGCTTTTCATGATATTTTCGTAACGAAACGTGTAATTAAGTAACGCAAATTGTATTCGACATAGGTAAGCTAATTGCAGTTAAGTATAGCTTTATGAAAATATTAGTGGTTAATTAGGTAATTGCCTTCCTATGATTCGTAGAAATTATTTAATTTGGCTTTTAATTAGAACTCTTCCAACTACTCCATTACAATCAAAATATTTAATGTATTCCTAATTAAATATGTTGAACTTGGTCTCCAAAATAATATTTTTTAGCATGTCGTAGAATAATTAAGTGAAAAGTTTTGCAATTCAAAGCTGTGACCTTAATTATTATAAGTTATTTTATTAAGTTTTATAGAATACATTAAATGAAAATTATGTAATAATGATTGAAGCAGCTGAAAATAAATTTTGTGCAAATTCTTATCGAAGGAACAAATATTTAATTTAACTTCATTAGCAAACATTTTTTAAAATATCAAGGTAACTATACTATAGGGTGTTTTTTTAGCTGCATGAGAACTTCAAAATGAAATAAAACATTAAAAACCTGACGGAATGTTTTGGTTATAATTTTTTTATGAAAGTACAGTTAAAGGCATTTATGATTTGAACATGACTTCCGGCATGTGACCACCACGACTAATGGTTACGAAGCGCATCCGTTCAGTCCAATTTTTGACCACTTTTTCCAATATTTCTGGCTTTATTTCATAAATGGCTTGCTGAATATTAGCCTCCAATGCTTCTAGAGTTGTTGGTTTGTTAGCATAAACCATGGATTTAACATACCCCCACAGAAAATAATCTGGAGGTGTCAAATCACACGATCTTGGAGGCCAATTGATAGGACCACGTTTTGAAATAATGTTGTCACCAAATTGTCCTTTCAATAAATTGATGGTTTCGTTGGCTGTGTGGCACGTAGCACCATCCTGTTGGAACCATAATTTGTCAATGTTTAGCTCTTGAAGTTTTGGAAACAAAAATGTATTGAGCATGTGTCGATATCTCACACCATTCACCGTAACGGTAGCTCCTTCCTCATTTCGAAAGACATATGGACCAATGATGCCGTTGGCGTGTATTCCACACCAAACAGTCAATTTTAATGGATGCAATGGAGTCTCAAGATAATGTCCCGGATTGGTCTCACTCCATATACGGCAATTTTGTTTGTTTACATACCCATTTAACCAGAAATGTGCCTCGTCACTGAACAAAATTTTACGGTAAAAAAATGGATCCACTTCCAATTGGTTGTGAGCCCAATTTGGTAATGTTGTTCAATGGTCAATCTATGCATTATCAAATGCCAAACCTTGCTAAACACAAATGTCAAAAAACTGTTTCCATAGCAATCTTGATTCAATTGTTATCCCTATTGAAAGTTCTCATGCAGCTAAAAAAACACCCTATATTTATATTATTATGTACTTACCTACTTAGAGATAAGTAGGTATAAATATTAATAAAATTTTTAAGCTACCTATAGCAAATAAAAATAAAGCTCAACCAAAACTAAATTAAACTTACAAGTGGAGCTTACAGCTGATGAATCTCCAATTTTGATAACAAAATTTAAATAAAAAGAGATAACTATCTTAATATTAAAAATAAGTAAAGTAGAAAACTTACAAAATCTCTTTTCTTATTAACAAATTAGACTCTGTCAATTAGTAGACAATCTATTTTAATATTTATCGATTTGGTAGAATAAACCCAATAGTATCTACTATATTTATCCAAGAACATAAATTATTCAAAAAGTTAAAACAAAAGTTTAACAAAAAGTTAAAATGAAATTTCCTGGTTCTCTTCCTGCCTATTCAAAAATCATGTTCTTTGATTTAGTCATTTTTTTCTTGCAAATTGCTTCAGAATTACTCATTTAGTTGATTAAAAACAAAAATAAACCAATGAAAGTTTTGAAATAATAATAATTATGATTTTGTGTTTTATAAATATTTATAAAATATTTTAAAATATAAAAGGTAAAACTATCTTCTCAAGCTAGAATGAAATTCATTTTTATATATTTCATTTCAATATTTTAAAAGATTTTTATTCAGTTTGATCCTCCTAACTCTTGTGCCCTATATTGCACCATAATCTTAATTCTTCTTCAGGTGCCTATCCGATTTAGGATGTTGGCGATCCTCCTGGCTAAGCCAAGAAGACTTTACTAGGGAAATGTTAATGGGGTAGTTTCCGTTGCCTTCCCCATAGTCCACAGATCGATTTTGGACTTTTTAGATCACAGCACATATCCGACGCAATCAGGATTAGACCCGCGGTTTCTCGCTCTTTAGTCTATCCGTGTTTGACGTGCGCCAGACTGCTGGTCTATATATTGGATCAAACACATAGGTAATTTAATTACTTGACCTTTCAAAAAGTAAAGTATCTAAATTGCACAGAAATTGTAGTTCCGATTTTAAGCCAATAGAAATCCATTAGGTTGTCCTGATAGTTTGTTAAAATTTGATCATACCGAGCGTCAATGTTATAAATTTAATAATATTTTACTGTTTTTAGGTTTGATATATCACATTACAAATTCACCAGTGCATATCAATTAATTAATCAAAATTCACATACAGGTGCGAAATATGACCATCAAAATTAAAATATGCACATTAAATTGAGATCAAATTAAAATTACAAGATTGCTGACCAAAAATAATCAGAAAAACGTTTTCACCAATATGCAATGTTTATGCAATAAAAAAATTAACATAACAAATTAATATCACATTTTCAAAAACAACCTGAAATCTGCTAAAATTGATTTCAATCTTAAAAATAAAAATTAATTAAAAAATCGACTATTTTATCCAAAAGGAATTATTATTAAATTATTAGCATACTTATAGCCGTTTTCCCAATGCTATAAGGTTAATCAATGATTATTAAAATATAAATTTGAAAATTGTTATAATACCCAATCTGGTAGTTAACCGTTGGTTTAATTTTTAAAAGTTTTAAAAGTTTAAGCTTAACCCCCTTAGCCGCGAAAGTATAGCGGCGTTCACAATGAAGTGGGGTCTTGCCTTGGGTTTCGGTAAAAAGATATTTTAATCATAGAAAAGAACAGATAAAAATGCTTTAATCTAATTGGCGCTTGCCAGATTTCTAATGAAGCAAGGCAAGACCCCACTTCATTGTGAACGCCGCTTAATGCTGGACGACGGTTTCCTTGCGGCTAAGGGTGGCTGCGCGGGGAGGCTTTAGTCAGTGAAGTCTGACACTACAGCCACATATTGTGGGGGTGTCTCGGACGAGATTTCCTCCCCCCAACAGAATACACAAAATCTTGCAATGCAAAAAAAGCTAACCAGAGGACCATTAAGGACGTAAATATTTATAAATTTTTCAATTTTAGACAATTTCACCCAATTTAAAAGTTGGCCCAAATAAACACTCCTTGCAGTTCAAGGAAGTGTTTCTATTAATTGAAGAGAAGCCAAAAAGGAAACCCAAGTAATAAAGCTGCATAGATTTAAAAACTGCGTATGGCAACCCAATTGGGCCAGTTCCCGTACCACCATTCAATGGAACTGCAGTCCATATAAAGTAAATTTTTTATAAGTAGATAGCTACATTTGCATTTATTAATTTTTATTCACACCACCCATTGTCATTTGAAACCATTTAGAAATAAACAATCTTAAATGATATTAATCTTAATTTTAGATCTTTTATAGTTTATGTTGTTTGAAGATTAACATAAAATCTTGATGTTCGCGAGTTTAAGAAAAAATCTAATTTGTGTTTCCGTCTAAAGAGGAAAAACTTATCTCCAATTCGCTTTAATTTTTTTCAAATGAGTAGATTTCTGTAGATATTGCTTAAACTAGCGATGTCTGTTTTCCTGTTCACTGCTTTTTTCTTTCTTGATGCATATTATTTCATGAATAATTTACATTATGTATATTTTTTTTTTAATTTTTAACTGATTAGCATTTTTAAAATCAGCTAAAATAGAACACCATCATCAGCACCAGATAATCCATCAACTAGGCATGCCTGAAATTGCAGAAGTTTTTGAATTATTAAATCTAAAATGCAAATTAAATTTAAATATAATTCTAGAGTAAGTTCCAGAATTTAAAATTGAGAAAGTCACAACGGGAAATTTCAACAATATTTCGATCTTATTATATTTCATCAGTACCATCCGTCTTAGGAAATAACTAATTTATTTGTGCTTTTTATTACTAAAATATTTTTAAATAGTAATAAAATAAAATGAAATAATAAAATTATTTTAAATTTTTTATTTGAGCTTTCAAGTGCGATTACAGTTTTGTTAGAAATAAAATTCATATTGTTAACTCGATATATTTCAAAATATTTTTTAATTAATGATCACGAGTTAAAAACTTCACAATTTATATAAATATTTTATTGTACATTCCAATAATTGTTTCAATATTGAAACTGAAAAATAGACACAATGTAACAATTGAACATCGTCAAAATTTGTTCTCTCTCTGCATTCTTTCGTCTTTTATTCGTATAATATAAAATACAATGAAAACCAAAACTTATTGTTGAAAACCAATTGATTCAGGATTCAATCATGATTTCAATGCATTCGTTGTTTTCATTATTGGATTGGACATAGTGGTGTGAGTGCTCGGGCCAAAGAAATTCCATAAAGCAAACAAAAATTATTGCACACTAAAGGAACAAATTAGTTGGAAAACCTATCTTTGGAATCATAAATTCTTCTGTTCTAAGGGATTTGAAAGCAACATCAGGAGTCATCCAGTATAGGTAAACCTAGAAGTAAGATAATAGCGAATCAATTTTTGATGTTTAAATAATTAAACTTTAAATAAAAAAAACATGAAGTTTTACTTTGATGCCGCGCGCGACGACAGACAAAGTCTTTGCAAGGCAACCACTCACAAAGTACAATATGACATCACGACAATATTGAAAGGAAATTTAACCTTGTACAAAGTAACTAAATTAAATTAATGTTTTATCGCCTCTTGAAGAAAAAAATTAATTAGAATTAAATGAATGCACCGACATTCATCAGACGTGATATTTCTTTAATTAAAGATATATTCCAAATATGGATATTGAAACCCTATTGTAAAATTTTAAGGCTTACTTGATTATTTTCTTAATAATTCATGTTGTAATCATAATGAAAATGAAAATAAATTCAAACTCAAATAGATATATTTGAAGCGATAATTCATTTATTTATAGGGAACCTATAAGAAACTAATTTTTGTGATCTATTATGGCTCATATTTCTATTAGAATGAACACAGGCTTTGTAATCAAGAGATATAAATGTAAAGAGCTTAATCAAGAACTGACCGGTGCGGTGCAGGATTATAAAGATACATAATTGGGCAATGGCCATCACACATTAATACTTTGTCAAACGTCTAAATATAATAATTTTTTTCTCTTGATAAATGGGAAAAATTTATTTTACCTATCAATAATAAATAACTGGTGAACTTTTAATAATTATCACCTTGAAGAAACAAACAACATAATATTATGTAGTTTTAAAAGGTAACGCATTTTAAGGATGATTTTTTAAATATAAAAATTTGATTTACTTTTAGACAATTATAAATAGACAAATCTGCATTTAGGACCCTTCCTTTATATTTTACTAAAATTTTTTAAATAAATTTCGATATTTACTATTAATTTTATTGTAATAATTCTATTTTTCATAGTAAAAATATTGTAACGGCAATGTTTAACTTTTTTTACTGTATCCGGTCGATAATATTATGTTTGACAAGTTTGCCGTATTACAGTGTTGAAACAGATGTACTTATTAAAAGGGATCCTTTATCTGATCTTGATTTGGTATAAGACAAGAATGTCATCATATTTAAATTAGCAAAAACACACTGTTAATATTTTGTAGTGGACAGTTGGTTAGTTAAAAAGCGCCCTATCTTAAATGCCGCATAATAAAACGTTTAATATTAGCATTTCTTAATATGTAATCAAAGAAGTATCAAAATATTTATCAGATATAACGCCCGTTTAAAAAGGGGTGCTTAATTGTCTGTACTATTTAAATTTATTTCCTTGAAAATATTTAAAGAAATCGCATCATTTCCGGTTATTTATAATGTAACAGTACCTAATTATATAATAATAAACATTATTCGTTAAAAATTTTTGAATTGGTAAAATACACTAATATCTTTAATTATTATGTAATATGGGTACATAATTTATCTATTTATGAAGTAAAGTAAAAAATGGAATGGTTACGGATGTTGAATTTGGATTATTATTATTATTAGTTTGTATATCTATTAAAAGATCGATTTTCTCAAGCCATCATTATAATAGCTATTTATGTAACTAGTCTGAAATAAGCATTGTTACCTTACTTGTGTGATGGTTGCTCAACAAGGAGCAACCGAACCGGTAATGTAATTTTCTATAACATTTAATAATTTTTTAAAAAGACGGGACACTTAATTTTTAATTAATTAGATTCAAATTAACAGGAACTACTATCTACATAGTCCTGAACAGGACTACTACTTATCCTATATTTTGGAATTATTGAATTTTGCGTGTTGTCGTGATATTAGCTACCACTATTTATCAATTAATTATATAACTGATTATTATCAGTACTAAATTCAGAAGATTTTGACTCAAAGGTTACTAACCGTTGTTTAATAAGCATACAAAAACTAATTAATGGTAGGTAATCACGTTTGAATTAAGATCAATTAATATTGTAACATTTTGTCGTTTTGGATGACCCCAAGAATACACATATTAGGTGGTTA
The DNA here is from genome assembly GCA_958510855.1 of Rhagonycha lutea. Lineage (NCBI taxonomy): Eukaryota > Metazoa > Arthropoda > Insecta > Coleoptera > Cantharidae > Rhagonycha > Rhagonycha lutea. The sequence goes on along the minus strand of OY294040.1, from coordinate 9,179,874 downwards.
AGTCATACCCTGCATAAATTAATAATAATAATTACAAATTTTCGTTAATCATTATAAAATAATTTTGTACGTAGTACATAAATTTTTCTATGGAAGGATATTCAACTGAAATGTCCTGAAGTTTTCTGAATAATGAATAACTATTTTTACAATATTTATGAAGTAGTTAAGGTTACCCAGGTTACTCCCTATAGGGGCAGTTCAATTTCCAACCCTTCGTGTTATTATTCCTAATTATATCCTAAGTATGTCGGACTTTCATCGCCATATTTGTACATAAAAATTAATCATTAAATTATCCACAACTTTGATACTACTCACTAACCTCATCTAAAAATGTAATGGCGACTTATGCATTTTGTTTATTCGAATAAATTAATGTGTTGCTTTTATGCATGTTTGGAAATTAACCTATTATTTATCGGAGTTGGGTTTTAAATTGCAGCAATAAGAAATCAAAATTTCCCTTTGTGATTGACGACTTTTTACTGTTGACGTTTAATTTATAACAAACATCATTCAATTTTCTTATTCATTTTAGATTAACATATTTACATTTGTTTTGTCAATTGACCAGACTAATTTTTTAAATATGCCAAGAGCTTAAATGTTACTAATCTAAAAAGTCCAAAATTGATCTGTGGACTATAGGGAAGGCAAGGGAAAACCGCCCCATTATATTTCCCTGGTATAGCCTTCTTGGCTTAGCCAGGAGGATCGCTAACATCCGGAATCGGATAGACACCTGAAGAAGAATCGTATCCAAAAATAAATTGCCAAAGTGCCGCAATTAAATTTATCTTTATTACTTATTCGAGTAAGTAGAATGCAATACAATAGAATGTATACCAATAAATAGAAATAAACGTTTCTGAGTTGACTGGATGGGTAATTAAGTATTGCACCGAAGTAAGTAAACCAAACAATTTAAAAAATAGTTAATACTAATATACCTTTTTAGGTTTTATAGCGGGTTTTTGTAAAAGTAGCTAAGTATATTGAATATTATGCTGCGATAATAATTATAGTGTTCGTAGATTAAACACGCCCATCTGAAGCTACTTTAAAATACTTAAGCCATTTATACCATGTGTTGTTGTAAACTGGGTGCTAAGTGTTTTTGAAATTAATTTTATAACATGTGTGTGTTAAGGGTTTCACTATTATATTATCATTATATTTATCTTTTTATCTGGGTAAAATTTTTTACTATTATAATGTTTTTTGAATAACAATAATTATTACATACAAAATTCATTTTTTATTTTAATAAATTGGCATTTCAACATTTTTTAAATTATTCCAAAATTTATTATTTAAGAATTAACGTTAAAATTAAAAACCAGCGTTTAAAACTATTCATTTTCCTAGATTTCATTTATTTTTCTCCTACAATTTTGAGCGAAATTCAGTTTTTCCTCATGAGATGTTCTTCAGTGAATTAAAATTTTCAGCTCGTCCTCTACTAAATCTTGGTAGGCAAGAAAAATTTTTCTTTCTATGTAATATTATGTATTTATTGGTAAATTTACCTCCTTGAATTTTTAAAACTAACTTACTTGATGATTCACACATAGCTGGCAAGACATTTTCCAACTTCAAATCCTGTGTTGTAATTATATCCAAATCGTATAATTTAAAATAATTAAATTAATCTTTCTGAAATGAAATGATAACGACGAATAAGAAAAAAATTATCCTTTTGTTCGAGATTAAGAAAAACTTAGAGAACGATATGAATAACCCAACTACCAGCCTTGCGAATTGGCGTTTGGTTTGTTAGCATTTTACATTTTTTACCTAGACGAGGAGCAAGCCCGACTTAGAACCTCCAAAGCTGGAGGACCAGAAAGACGGCCAGAATAAAGTTCTTACTTCACCCGGATTCGAACCGGACATTTAGCGTTCATAGTCAACTTATTCGACCACTATGCTCCGACCGTCTCTATAAAGACGTGTAAAGATATCAATAAGGAAGAGTATTATCTAGGAATTAGAATTTATTCCGTTATTAAAAGCAAAGAAGCTGAACTGCGAAAATAGATTTTTTCACAAAACAAAGAAAGTACTCTTATTTTGTCGATAAATGAGAGATAGTATACCAAAATTCTGATATAAGTAATTGTTAAAATTTAAAATATTCGTTTCACCCATTCCTCGCATGACTGATTCCTACCCACTTTGTATTAAATAATAAAAAATTGAACGCTATAAAGTATTATTAACTGATATCTTATAAAATTATATTTGAATTTTGTTACGTGCAATTAACTCGAAATTTTTAAATTTTACATAGATAAAAATTTTAAATCGTTTAAGGATTTATTTAATTAATGGGAAATGGAAAATTGGTTTTTCTAAAATAGCTCTAAATAGTATATTACATTACAAGCGTGGAAAGTGACACATTTCGCATGAGTGTGTAAGTTTTGCACGAGGCGCAGCCAAGTGCAGAAATCACACGAATGCATGAAAGGCACTTTTCTGCGAGTTATGTACACTATTTTTCCTACGACCGCGACCATAAAAAAATAAATCCATTTTTATGTCATTTTCAATAAATTAATTTCATTTTAGAAAACAAAAGCAATATTATTTATTAATTGTAGTTAACGTCAAAATTTCAAAGCAGCCTACTAAATTCAAGTTAACTGTGCGTTATAATAACGCACAGTCATAACGCACGGGTTGATGATATTGACGACTTTCGTGTCTACTTAATTATGTGCAATGTGCTACTTTCTTATGGGGTCGTAGGAAAATAGCATTACCTATACGATTTTTAAATAATGTTTTGCAGTGAAACAATTGGTATAAATCCATTTTATTCAGGGATGCAGTCGTAAAATAAAAAGTGCCGGGGCGGTAAATCAAAAAAGCTCCGCAAGGGGGCGTGGCCAAAGTTTCTTGTTTTTTTATAAAGTGTTTATTAAATAATGTACAATTTATTTACAACAAAATACAGATATACGGGAGTAATTTTTCCACCTGAATCGAAAAAATATCGGAAAAATATTATGTCGTCGTTTTGTTTGTGTTATGAATTTTTGGTGTGCCATGGTTCCAGGCCCGGACTGGCTAGGTCGGCTAGTCGGCGATCGCTGAGGGTCCCTGACCCAAGAGGGCCCCGAAGGGACGTCAAAAAAGTCGTTTATACTTGAGGTAAAAGTTGTTTATAATTTTTATTACTCAAAAATAGTCAAAAAGGGAAAAATGTAATTTTCAAAAATCTTCCCTCTTCCGTCTCTTGCCGAGGGCCCCCGAAGGAGCCAGTCCGGGCCTGCATGGTTCCTATGTTTTGATAGGTATAATATTATTGATATTGCTTAGCAACTTTATAGGCCCTCGGGCTTTAATCGCCATATTACGCCCGCATCTGGGTGCTAATAAACAAGGTTATGATGCCAAAATGGAATAAAATATATTATGTAGCTCTTGCCCTATAAATTAAAGTGTTCATTTCTATTATGATTTGCGATTTAGACATGGAAAAATGAGTTTAAGTTTTGAAAATGAGGTGGAAATATCAAACAAAAATAAAGAGGGCATTATAAACACTTGAATGTTATAAGATAAATGTATCATTAAAAGGGCCAATAATTTATAAATTGTTCCATATCAGATACATTTTGACTAAGGAATAAAAAAGACGGAATAACTTACTCTGCTACAAAAGTTTATACCAAAAAGCTTCCAATTAACAAGAAAAAGATGATTGACATAATGAACACCAATACATTTTTTCCAGGTAGGTACATATTTGGCGTTTTGGGAAGATATTACTGAGTGACTCATTGCAAAGAAGGACCAGGATGACAAATATACAATTTAGTCAAATAATAGAGTGTATAAAAATTTTCAAAAATATATTTTGCTTGTTCTTCTGTTTATTGCAGAAAGGTGCTATACCATTATGTTAAATTTGGCACCTATGCCAAGTAAAATTGTCAAAAACGTCTTCAATCTATTCTATAACTTACATATACTAAATGCTTTTCAGATTGTATCAACAAAGTTTGAGTCTCAATATGATATATTTTAAAGGACAATATTCAAAGAATACCATGCAAACACAAGAATTGAGGTAATGATTTAAATTATAGTTATAAATCTGATACATATTTTCATGATTTTCCATGATATAGTACTTGTACTTAATATACCTCACCAGTCTCTTGAATCTAAGTTAGATGCAGTAAAGGGCCACCCCTTTTAGAGAATCTACCACCTAAAGTGGAAGAATACGCCATAATACTGCATTTGGTTCATTGAAATTTACGACAATAACAGATGTCGACAAAATAGCAATTTTCTGGGTTTTCAAAAAATTCTCAGTAAAATTGTTTTGAGAAAAACGAAATTTGAAAATCCGAACCTTTTCGCAAATAACCCGGGAGTAGTTAGGAGAACTCAACCGCACAAAGCTCAACTCCCATACACTATAGCAAACTGTTTAATGGTCAAGTCACTGGGATACGAGTAGGTACATCCTTATTCTCCAATTGAAAGAAATTCTTGGTACTCGAAGAGAACACATAATTTAGATAAGAAGGTTTCTGTAACTGTTACTGTAAAGACAAAATGTGAGTTTAAATATTTATAAAATTATTAAATTAATACTTCGTGCTCTTAATAGCAAAATCTTACAGGCATGCAATTTTTCTAATAACGTTTAAAGTTGAACATGCAAATTTTGCAATTAACTACTTGCAAACAAATATCTTACGTTTTTGTGACAATTTATATTTACATGCTAATTTTTCATGTTAAGTTTGTAATTACGGAATTATTACGGTAATCTGCATATAATTATTATCATGACCGCCTTTTCTGTGTAATTTTACAAAAACCTAACGTGACTGCATTTGATTTCTAGTTTGCAATAAAACCTGCATTATTAATATCAATAACAAAGTAAGAATTTTATAATTTTTAAAACTATCCGGAAAGCAATTACCTATATTATTTAATTGCTTTTATTTTTCTAACATTTTATATTAATAATGGCTTACTTTTCCGTTGTAATTTCCAATAATCAACCGAGGCGACTATACGTATCTTCCATTGCAGATTTGGGAAAAAGTATTTTGTTCTGACGACCCACAAGTAAAGGTTTCTTGTTTATAATAATATTTGTTCATTCAAATAATTAACTGGGATTTTCTTTGCGATCCTTATAAACGTTGACTGGTGGGATGGAGAAAACTTAAAAATATGAGGATTAATCTCTAGACGCACAATTTGTAGTATACATTTTTTTAGGTAAATGATTGCAACTAACTATTAAGGTGGGTGAGTCAGAAGCTAACAAGTTGCAACGGTTGATGGTTAAAATTTTTAATAGCTTTGATAACTGTCTTTAGCTTTAAAGAGGATGCTATTCAAGAATAAATGAAAGACACAAAATGATACTTAAAATTGAATGGACGACAATTTTGAATATAAGTGAAAACGTATCATTTTGGTGAACGTTCACACGAATCGAAATATAATTTTCGTAGATATATTATATTCGTGTCAAAAACGTTTAAATTTTGTCGTGTCAAAATTATAGGATTTAGTGCAATAAATAGTTTCGACACCGCACAACAGACCAATGTTGCAGGTAACTGAAATAACCGTAAAGATAGCGTGATGTGCTAGAATATACGTAATTATTGCGCTATTGTGATAATTGATATAGGTACTCTTTATCTCAAGTAATAAAACATTAGTTTTACCGCACTATACTTAAATATCAAAATTCTTGAGAATTATTATTGAATCATAGTTTTTTCTATGTTAATATTAGTTTTAATGATACATGAACGAAGATTCTAATACAGAATTCAACAAACAACGTTCAGTTATAATTTGATATTATATTCGAAAATTGAATAATAATAGATAAAACATATCTGTTTCGTATTATTATTATTACCCATTATTTCAATTTTTAATATTTTACTTGTTACATTAACAGAAAACTATACTTATCGATTAAATTTATTTCCTATGAGAAAATTATTTTAAAAAGGAAAAAAATTGAAAAAGTAATTGCCATGAATAGCATCAATTATAGAAAAGCAACAATTACCACAATGGCCTCTAATTTTCCATAATGATATAATGGGCAATGCTTAATATCAAGTAGATTTACGTACCTCTAAAAGGTAGTAATAGTAAATTTAATTACATTAACCGTTGAACCGAATGATAAAATTTTATATTATGTTTATCTCCTCTCTCTGTCTCTCTGTCGTTAGACATTAGACAGACTGATATATCTGTCACGAGCATTAGGTATAGGTACGTTTTGAAGTTGTTTGTACTTATTTTTGCAAAATTTTCGTAAGTAGTACTGACGTGTTGATTACATTTTGGATTTGATTCGAGATTAGGAGATTTAAGTAGAAATGATACTGAAATAAATTTCTTAAGGAGAGATTCATTTAAATGATGAAAAATTCAATGCTTTTTTATTTATTAAGTCGATAGTGATCTGAGGAATATAATCCCAAAATTTTATAACGAAATTCGAAAGATATCAGAAGTTACAGCCATCGAAGGGGCTTTTTCTAATTAGTGCTTGTTTTAGGATTCTGTTAAACTGATAAAGAAACGAAAGAAATGATCGATTTATACCCAACATTTTAACATTTATCATTTACCATTTAAGAGGATTAAACAGTGTTTAAATACATAACGGTTAAAATAAATGGCTGTACATAATTCTACTGATTAATTTCTCAAATATTAACTGATAAGTGATAAATGAAATGAATTTAACTGAGGTTTAAAGCTACAGGAGCGGCGCAGTTGTTCATAGTCCACAAGAGGCTTACACTTATAGGGGAACAATTATGGGCAAAAAACTAGCTTAAGGGGAAGCGGAAGGGTTATTTTATGGGCTTCGAGTCGTTGATTAACCCGTAAGTAATTTTAATTATTGGTTTTTTAATTGCTCAAACTTTAAAAGCATTTTTCTCAAAACTACATTTCCAAAGTCGGCGTGCAATATAGCTCAATAACTATTTGACCAATTATTATGAAATTTTAATTAAATATTTATAGCATAATTATTTATTAAGCGAACCTAGTTAGAAAAAAATACAAACATAAATACGTTTTTTGGTACAATTTAAAAAATTTTTTTTATTAAATTTTGCATACTTGTTAATTTTGTATTTTTTTTTCATTAGGTTTAGATTCAACTTACAATTACGTATGTAATTCGTAATACGTATGTAAATCGTATGTATTGATTGAATTTATTCTTTGATTTGTTACAGATTATATACCTACAGCAATTCACATTACAAAGTGGCTCGGCAACGAATCTACATATTTACCCCATTTAATAAACAATTAAAGAAAAAATGTTTTTCTCTCATTCTGAATGTTTCAATAAAATGATGAATAATTTTCAAAATCCTGAGATTATTCGTTCTCATTCTAAAAATTCATATAAAAGGACCAATTTTCTTTGTTTTTAAGTTCTTAAGTTTTGAAAACATTAAGTAAACCTTTCTTTAAGGTTGTTAAGAAGGAAATCGAAATCTGCGCAAAGTTTCGGAAATTTTCACAGTATATTGTTTGCATAATCAAGCACATTCTGGCAAAGTTTGAACTTAATCTACCTTTTAGTTATCGAGATAAAAAATGTCAAAGTTACTATTTCGTGACACGTTATTACATTGCGTTAATGGACGTCAGGGGTTTCACATTGATTTAAACGTCATTAACTCTGCAATCAGGTGTGTCACCATTACCAAAAATCGCCACAATATTTATGAAGGTCTTATAAATAAGTGTACTAAATTTTAAGAAAGTCTACCTTTTAGTTTCTGCGAAAATTAAATTATTATGCTAAAAAATGATACAAATTTAATAAATCGTCATTACGTTTGGCAACGTCGCCGCTTCTCACTTTTAAATGCACTGTAATGTAATGAAACAAAAATGTAAATTCCAATAAATAATGAATAGGTAAATGTTTTAAATTTTATTTTTCAAAAGTTTTTGTTTTTTTGAAGCAGTTTATGCTTTTTAGGGCAAAATTTCGTGCTTTTTAAAGAATTTGACACATAAATAATATAAATACCAACAGCAGAAAGTATACAGCGTTGCCGCACTTTCCACATCAACTTAAAAGTGTTTTAAAATACGTAAAAAAATATTTTAACCGACCAAAACTCTTTAGAAGAATACAATTTAGTACTATATTATTAAAAACTATGTATTTTTAATAAGAAAAGCCTCTTTTTATTAATTTTACCTATTAAAATTTTGTTTATTTGAAGTTGGCAAATTTTGCAAAAAAATATTTTTTCTTGCTTTATCCTATCTATTTAGCAAAGGACAGAGACATCACTACAACTTACTCCCACTCCTCTTCTTAACAACCTTAAATTGGCAATTATTACTTTGAAGTCTCAGTTAACACTTAGATTAAAATTGTGAGTTGTGATCGTAAATTAACACTTTGAAATAGCAATTTACACTTCAAACTCCCAAATCTGAATAGAGAAATTTTCCAATTTTGAGGGTTTTTTCCCCGACTTATATACGTCCAGTGAGTGAACAAGTTTTTGCTGGGTTGAAGGTGGTGGCCAAAGATAGATAGTAATTCCTAAAGTAGAGATCCATAAAAATGTTCATATTTTATGCTGAATGTAAATATTATAAGCACCATCAATTACAACTAAAAATATTTAAATAAATTTTGAACTTAAATTGTACAGTAGGGGAATTATAATCCTAGAAAAGTCACTTGATAATATATGAGAATGAAAAAAAATTGTTAAAAAGAATGCTTTTACAAGTTTTTGTTAAAAGATACAATTTTTTTGTTAAAGATATACCTAATTTAATAAAAATAAGTTTATGTAAACAAATTTAGTGAAGAAAATAAAGCAAAATTGTTTGAAAAAGGAAAATAATTTTTATTTATTATTAAAAAAATTAATTTTGCAATTAAAATTAGTTTTTGCTCGCTGATATAAGGTTGTGGATTGCTGAGAATAATATATAGTTCGTAGTAGAAAAATCCAACCCAAATGATCTATCAAAATAAAAACTTTTTACTACGAAATAAAAATAAACCTGTTAGATTTCCCCAATTTTCTCATGGGTTGCCAGCTCCAGTCGATAAAAGAAATAATTATCTTTTTACATCGCCCAGAATTTTCTATTGCCCATACGGCGTTTATTTTCCAATGCGAATTTACTTTGTTTCAGAACTATTGATAATTTTCAAATAACTTCCTTTTATACTTCGATATCCAATTATTCCACGACTTAAAATATAAATCAAAATAATTTCACCATATTAACTTTATTCATTTCAAAACCACATCATTTTTTTCTCACACCAAACAAATAACCTAGCGGCTTCGATGGCCTCTCGCCAGTCTTTTTTATCTGAATTAATTATTAAATCTTATAATAATTATATTCTGAATAAATTCATAAATAAACTAAATAAATTTTTATACCTTCGCCAGGATCGAACCGGTCATTTGCACAATGGAGCCAGTGACTTAGGAGGTGCATGTCGCCAGCCCCCCCCAAATCGAATTTTGAGATGAAATTTGTGTCAAACGTTTGAGCATCGTTTGAGCATCAATGAGCTTCCAAACTTTTCGTTTGAGCCTCAACCGTCGCGGATTTATTCGCGAAATTCTTGGGGGGGGGGGGGCTGGAGACATGCTGGCCCCCCCCAAGTGGAATTTTGGGGTGAAATTGGTGTCAAACGTTTGAGCATCGTTTGAGCATCAATGAGCTTCCAAATTTTTCGTTTGAGCCTCAACCGTCGCGGAGTTATTCGCGAAACACTTGGGGGGGGCTGGAGACATGTTTTTCCATTTTCGTTCCTATTTAGAATTTTTCTGTGAAATTGATGTCTATCGATAGAGATTCGTTTGAGCTTGAATGAGCTTCCATTCCCATCATTTTATTTTCATTTTCTGAAAAGTTACGAGTATTTCAAATTTCGAGTACTCCGAGCAAGTTCCGTTCAATAACCCTCAATTTTAAATCTATTTTATAAGATTAAAATTTTCGATCCGATTAAGAAAACTAATCCTGCTTAATCTGTTAAGTGATCACTAGATTGATGGAATAATATTGAAGTTGAAATTTTCGAAAAGAATCTGTTTAATAGAATATCTTTGGTGTTTATCAATAAAACTTGGTGCAAAATGTTGGCTTTTAGGACTAGAAGAGTTGGGAAAAGTCTATGTAACGCAGAAAAACTCATTAAATGTTTAAACAATGTAATAATTGTTTAAAATAATTTAAGAATTTAAAAAGAAAAAGAAACATGTCGCTGACGCCTCCTAAATCGAATTTTTCAGAAAAATTTGTAGAAAATCATTTTAGCATCATTGAATTTTCAATATTTTTATTTGAGCGTCAACCGTCGCAGGTTAATGTGCGAAAGAATTGGGGGGGGGGGCTATTGACACGTTTTATTTTATCTCCTCCAAGCATCTATGCCTCCAAGTGAACTTTTTTGTTAAAATTTATGTTAAATATTTAAGTATAGTTTGAGCATCAATGAGCTTCCAAATTGTCTGTTTGAGCCTCATCCGTCTCGGAGTTATTCGCGAAGCTCTTGGGGGGGGGGTGCTGTAAACATGTTTTTCTATTTTCGTTCATATTTCAAAGTTTTTTTGTGAAATCAATGTCTATCGATAGAGATTTGTTTGAGCTTAAATGAGCTTCCATTCTCATCATTTTAATTTCATTTTCTGCAAAATGAAGAGTATTTAAAATTTCGAGTCCCCCGAGCTAGTTTCGTACGTTAATCCTTAATTTTAATTTTTTTCTCTTTAAATTAAAATTTTGAACCGATTAAAAAGCTAATCCTACTTAAATTTGTAAATAATTACCTTCATTATTTTCATGGAATAAATCTGTAAAAATTAATTGTACCACAAAAATGTAATTTATAAAGAACAGGTACTACCTCTATAACAAAATAATAAAATGAAATTAAAATTTTTTAATGTCCTAGAACAAAACTGTGGATCAAAACCAAATTTTGTCGTTTGAGCCGCAACCGTTACGGAGTTATTGGCAAAATAGGTTTGGGAGGGGGGAGCATGCACAAGTCGAATCTTTATGTGAAATTGGTGTAAAAAGTATGGGCATCGAAAAATGTATAAACTCATTGGGGCGCAAACGATTCTCAAACGTTTGGCTACAAATTCACACAAACTTTCCACTTGGGGGGGGGCAGCATGTCTACAGTCCCTCCAAGTATTTCGCCAATAATACCTTGACGATTGGGGATCAAACGAAAAATTTGGAAGTTCTTGTGGCTCAAACTATATTCAAATGTTAGACACCAATTTCACCCAAAAATTCTATTTGGGTGGGATTAAGTTAAACATGTCTATAGCCCCCCCCCCTTCCCAAAAGTTTTCGCATATAAACCTACGACGCGACGGTTGAAGCTTAAACAAAATTATTGGAATCTCATTGATGCTCAAACATTTGACACAAATTTTTCTGAACAATTCGATTTAGGGGGCGTCAGCCCCGTCTATGTACGTGTATAAACATACACTTTCAGAATATTGAAAGTTGCGCTTGATTTCGGGCTTCGAAAAATTTTTTAGAGAAAAATACCGTTTTAACCTATTTAGTCTATGCCCTTTTTAAAATGCTTAAATTATTTTAAACAATTATTACATTGCTTAAACATTTAATGAGTTTTTCTGCGTTACATAGACTTTTCCCAACTCTTCTAGTCCTAAAAGCCAACATTTTGCACCAAGTTTTATTGATAAACACCAAAGATATTCTATTAAACAGATTCTTTTCGAAAATTTCAACTTCAATATTATTCCATCAATCTAGTGATCACTTAACAGATTAAGCAGGATTAGTTTTCTTAATCGGATCGAAAATTTTAATCTTATAAAATAGATTTAAAATTGAGGGTTATTGAACGGAACTTGCTCGGAGTACTCGAAATTTGAAATACTCGTAACTTTTCAGAAAATGAAAATAAAATGATGGGAATGGAAGCTCATTCAAGCTCAAACGAATCTCTATCGATAGACATCAATTTCACAGAAAAATTCTAAATAGGAACGAAAATGGAAAAACATGTCTCCAGCCCCCCCCAAGTGTTTCGCGAATAACTCCGCGACGGTTGAGGCTCAAACGAAAAATTTGGAAGCTCATTGATGCTCAAACGATGCTCAAACGTTTGACACCAATTTCACCCCAAAATTCCACTTGGGGGGGGCCAGCATGTCTCCAGCCCCCCCCAAGAATTTCGCGAATAAATCCGCGACGGTTGAGGCTCAAACGAAAAGTTTGGAAGCTCATTGATGCTCAAACGATGCTCAAACGTTTGACACCATTTTCACCCCGAAATTCCACTTGGGGGGGGCCAGCATGTCTCCAGCCCCCCCCAAAAGTTTTCGCGAATAATTCCGCGACGGTTGAGGCTCAAACGAAAATATTGGAAGCTCATTGATGTTCAAACGATGCTCAAACGTTTGACACAAATTTCATCCCAAAATTCGATTTGGGGGGGGCTGGCGACATGCACCTTGACTTAGGTACACTATTGCGCGCTGCATCCTCGTATACTTTCAATTCAATTTTTATTCTCTACTAAAATTATTTATTCCTTCAATTATCCAAAATTTTCTAATTCACCTAAATTTTTTTTCATCTTTGCTACTAATTGTATAAAATAAAAATAAAATAAGTTCGACGACCGGCACCCAAACGTCCTGCTCCGGATTAAAATTTCCCAACAACTTTTAATTGTTCCTCAACATCTCAAGTTTTAAAAGATATATCTGGTAGGTTTCACTATTTTTTATCCAGTGATATGCCTAACACGAAAGAAGAAAGGTATAAGGCTACTATTATACAAACTCATCGAAGGATATGGAGATAAAGTTTTGCAGCCAATATATGTGGTCATAGAAAATAAGTAGGGGGAAGTCCCTTAACGCCGGACGGCACCTAGCGCCGGACACTCGTATTATCTCGAGAAACCACAACGCGATCTATTCCAATGTTGGTGAAAGGGGCGCGGGGGAACGAAGCTAGACAAGATCCGTTGATACGGTTTGCCATTGAGGCGCACAGCCGCGGTGGGAGCGGTCGATTGCTGTTTTTGGCGGGAAAGCGTTGCGTCAAGTAAATTTCAAATGAGTATTACTGCTATGGTTTTGTGTTTAGTTGTTAATGTTATTTGTTAATGAAGACAGTGTTCCATTATAATTCGTAAATTGTGTTGGTTTTATTAATTACCTGAACAGTTTTAGTATGAAATACGTAATTTTAGACATTCTGTATCCCCTATTGCCGGACATACGGATATTCCTTAACACCGGACAGTTTATAGGTAGATCCTGCTGCCATGGATGGGCTCATGAAGCATATGCAGGTGTTCCAGAATCTGGAGATGCCTATACAGGGTGTCCCCGCACTCACTTTACATAACTTTGGTGGTGATAGAGGACACTTTTCCAAGAACAATATTTAACAAAAATTTTTTTCTAAATTCAAGCCCTCGAGAGTTAGGCCTCTTTAAAGCATTTTTTTAAATTTCCACCTTCACGTAGCCATAGCCCCGAAAATATTGATTTTTCAGTAAAAATGGTTTAATATTTTTTTAAAGAGCGTGAAATAATCTACAAACTAAGTGCAAACCTTTTTTTTGTCTAAAATCAACGGCTTTCGAGTTATGAATTAAAGTATGTTAAAAAATGTCGAAAAATTCGAGCCTTTATTTTTTTTGGTTTTTTTCAAAACCCTGTATCTTTTAAACGAAACATTTTACAAAAAATCTGACGCCCCATTTCGGATAGGAAATTTAACGGACTACAACTTTTGTCTAGTAAAAATTTTTGAGAAACCAATCAATTTCACAGAAAATCAGAAAATAATAAACAAGTCAGCTACAAAACAAAAAATTAAATTCAAAAATTTTTATTTTTTTTGAAAAATTATTTTATTAATTAATTTTAAACTATTACATTATTTAAGTAAATGTTGAAAATGACCAACCTCATTTTCAATACACAGTCGTGATCGTTTTAAAAGATGTTTTATAGTATTACTTATTAAATTTCCTTTTTTGTTAAGAGCCACTATAGCAGGGGTGGTCAACAAAGTCGAGGAATCGACCAGTCGATCACGAGGCCAATTTTGGTCGATCGGTGATTGTGAAAAAGTGTCAAAAATTGAATTTTTGCGATTAAAAGTGTCAAAAAATCAACTTTTTTCGATTTTTTCTCGACAAACGTCTTTTAAAACAATCACGGCTGTGTATTGAAAATGAGGGTGGTCATTTTCAACATTTACTTAAATAATCTAATCGTTTAAAATTAATTGATAAAATAATTTTTCAAAAAAAATTTAATTTTTATGAATTTAATTTTTTGTTTTGTACCTACCTTGTTTATTATTTTCTTATTTTCTGTGAAATGGGTTGGTTTTTCAAAAATTTTTACTAAACAAAAGTTGTAGTCCGTTAAATTTCCTATCCGGAATGGGGCGTCAGATTTGTTGTAAAAGCATTCGTTTAAAAGTTACAGGGTTTTGAAAAAAATCAAAAAAAGAAAAAGCTCGAATTTTTCGACATTTTTTAACATACTTTACTTCATAACTCGAAAGCCGTTGATTTTAGACAAAAAAAGGTTTAAATCTAGCTTGTAGATTATTTCACGCTCTTTAAAAAAGCAATAATCCATTGTTACTGAAAAGTCAGTATTTTCGGAGCTATGGCCACGCGAAGGTGGAAATTAAAAAAAATGCTTTAAAGAGGCTTAACTCTCGATGGCTTGAATTTAGAAAAAAATTTTTGTTAAATATTGTTTTTAGAAAAGTGTCCTCTATCACCACCTAAGTTATGTAAAGTGAGTGTGGGGACACCCTGTATATGTGATAGATGCACAATGTTTTGGTCCGGTCCAAAACTGTCCGGTGCTAGGGGTATGAAGATTAACCCGTCCGGTACTAGGTGCCAGTGCGAAAGACTTACATTTTTCTTACAAAAATTTAATTAATGTTCCTAGTTATGTTTACGTAGAAGTCGTATTTTTGATGATTGATTTTGATTTTATATTTTGTTCGTTTAACTAATTCATAAATAAATACATATTTCTCGAAGTAGTTTTTATTTTATTTTCTAAAAACCTTAGGTGTCCGCCACTAGGGGACCTCCCCCTATTTATATTTGAATCGCTTATTGCAAAAAGGGGACATGTCACAAAAAATGTTCAGGAAGTTCACAAAACCTAATTTAGTTTAAAATATTATAATTGTCACGTTAGTTTTTGAGTGGAGAAGCAACCAATTTATTAATTAAAAGGATGTATTTTTGTTTTATAAAAGTTTGAATTTTCGTTGCGGCTGTGGCTCGAGAGTACCGGATGTTAGGTAGAGGTCTTGCGAAACCCCCCGAGTGGGGACCATGAAATTTCGAGAGACCGAATTTTGGTCAAGGTTTTGACTTATATTTGGATTGAAATAAAAATAATTTGGTTAAGTGAATTGGTGTTTTATTTTAGTATCAAAGTTGAGTGAAAATTAATAGGAATTTGATTTAGAAAGGTTACAAATAAAATTGCGAAATAATTGGAAAATTTTCGAGATCACCGAAGATAGGAAGACCTGGTTAGACGTTGTATATGCGTGTTTAACCCATTCCCTATAGAAAATTTAAAAAGTTCCCAGCAAATAAATTGAACTATTTTTATTATTAAAATCAAAAGTAAGGGTTAACAACATTGCAATATTATATTTTAGACTCAAATTTTGTGGATAGAATCTTTTAAGGCAAATTTAATATAAGTAAGTTAGAATAGACTGAAGATTTTTTTGATATTTTTACTTGGCTTAGGTGTCAATTTTAGCATGTGGATATGTCAGTTTTCTGCAGTAAAGGAAAACTAGCAAGAATGATTTTTGAAAATTCAATTCAATTCAGTCATTTATTTTGTAAAATTCCGAATGTTATTTAACAAAAAAATTTCAGTTTTGGAAAAATATGAGTAGGTACATGTCCTCTTTCTGCAGTAACCAATTTATTTATATGCGAGCAGTTGCAATTTTGGTGATTTTCGGCTGCAAAAAGAAAAGAAGAAAAAATTGGACTAGAGATGTATAAAAAAGTTGTGATTAATGGTAACCCCACGATTCTGTTATTGCAAAACTATGAGAAGTAAGGATTTGGTTATGGTAAACCTAGGTGAACCAAATAAAGTAGAAACTTCAACGGTAGAATCGTTGAGACAAAATTTTATTGGCATCAGGCTTGAGGGTTTCGGACAATGATTGATAAGTATTAACTGCTGAGTATTATAGTAATTGGTAGTTTGGTATTAGCTTGAATTAGAATACCTAGGGTAAGAAAAAAAGAATAGGCACATCAGCATCAATAGTTGCCAACAATATGGTAAAATTTGTACTTTCGTCCTAGATTTTCTACATTGCCCTAACATGGTTGGGAAGGAATTATATAGTACTACCTACCTAGAATAAAATAAAAAATTACAGATTTATTTTAATTTCCTTTAGTTTTTTGTTTTAATGCATTAAAAGTGAGTCTCTTTCTTGAAAAATGTTTAGCAAAAAAAAATTAATAGTAGATACATGTTAATAAAATTATTAAAATTAAAATACAAGATTAAATGTAAAAATAATTGTTTTTCCTTTTATATTTTAAAATGAATTATCAATAACTTCTTGATTAAAATTGTAATTAAAAATCAATAAAAGGTAGGTTGACTAATAGTACCATTAAGTAAAAATTGTTGACCATGTTCGAAGATGCTTGAAAATAAGATGTTAGGATAAAATCCACTACCGCTGTGTAAATCACTGCAGGTAAAGGACGTAATGTCGAGAAACACACTGGATATTCATCTACTTGTTCCTATTAAACGTGTTGTTTTTATTGAGCAATGTGTTGTGGGCTTTAAGACTTGTATAGGATAAGAAGTAGGTACGTGTTAAGTAGTCAGACGGTGGCTTCAAGTTTTTAAAATTGTTAATCTAATTTTGCCTTTATTAACTTGGAAAATAAGTTTGTTTTTGTTAATCTCTTTACTATGTGAAGAGATAATTTCAGGTACGTAAATCTTGCCAGGATATCGACGTTTAAACAACGTTTATCCGCAGTAAAAGCGATAGCTAGTATAATTATAAATTAGTTTGAAACTTGTCACTAATTTGCTGTCAAAACAATATCTTTATCGTACATTCCAATTTTAATTTAATTAGAATTCTAAAATAGCCAATCCTACCTAAGAACCTAAACAGTAAAATATGTTAATTTGTTCTTGTTGTTTTATTATTAACAAATACTAATATCAAACCGAAAACTGAATGATTTGCCCATACCTATCAAAATAAATGTACTTTATGAATACAATATTTCTTCAAATTATTACAACAAATTTGTACATTTCGAATTGGAATTTTGTAAATAATTCCTACAAGAAATATCCAAATTAATTACAATGTAGAGGTGTGATTGCCATATAAATACAATATTAATGTGATTTAAAATTTTGTATTTACTAGCATCATTATTTAAATTACTCGGTGGTAAAAACGGCATAAGTCTACTTTTTATTACGTTTTTTACGCGATTTTTTCAAATAGGATAATCGACTTATTTCATGATTTCTCTATAAAAAATTGGGTAATAGCAATATCAATAGATACTGAAATATCCTCTATTTTACATGCAGCTTTGTTTATTTCAAACAAATTGTGTGAGTGTAGCTATAAATTTACGTTGCCTTGTGTTCTACAAAAACTACCTTAAAGTTAAATTCACAAAAACCTGATTCTTATTGCGTTTCTTCACTTGAACAAATGATGCCGCAATCATCCATCGTCTGATTCCAATTCAATAATTTTCTTTAGTTTTCTTTCATTTCTCTTTATTATACCTGCAATAATAGAAAAATTTCTGTTTTGGTTGGTCTTCCACAGATGGTTTCATTTGTATTTGTTATTATTTTCCACAATGGTTTTTAATACAATCACATTTCGTTCTCAAAAATACAAATTAATCACGTTGATCTCACTAATGAACAACTCAAATTTTTATATCTTGAAGCAAATTAATAATTAAAAGTGCAAAGTGGTTGATTGATATTTGTTAAAACAATTTCAAACCAATAAAATTAACTACTAACATTTTGCGACAAAAGCAAAATATGCAACTTTAGCAAATTTAAAAAAGAAAGAATTTAATTATTCAAGCTTTTAAAAAATTAACAACACTTTGACACAATGAAGTATTATTAGACGTAAAAAAATGTAACGTGAAAAACATTAACTATGATTTATGAGTTCAGAGTATTTCAATATGAAAATTAATATTATATTAAAATTATTACTTAAGATCATATTGCGAGTGGTTATCGTGTTCTGAGGTCTTAGAGTGGCCAATGGCTGAATAATATTTCATAAAACAACACGTAGGGACCTACCTATACACGTATAGCAATGGCAACATTATATTTGAATTTGAATAAAGGTTAGATAAGAAATATTTGCATAATAATATAAATCGGGGTTAATATCACGTGCGTGCTCTTACTTACCCTGCTAAGTTAGCCAATCTACGAGCTCAAGCGCTACTGATAAGCTACTCTGTACAATTTGCATATTTATAGATTTTCTTAATTATAGAAAACTTATTTTTATGTTTAATACATTCTACAATTTGTCACAAAATTATATTATGCACACAAAGGTTTACTTGTTTTAGCATGGTATAATATTATTATTATTAACATACTTCTAGTTAAACTCAAAATATTAAAATTGGTAAATCTTATTTTTTCTACTATTATCTAATTATTATTATAATATAATGTTATTTACAATTAAAGAGTAAAATTCATTTAAAACTGTTTTTTCTTTGTTTTTCTTATTGAAAATCTTCAATTGTAAGCAAAATATTATATAAAATTTATGGAAGAAAAGAAAATATCAATAAACAAATAAATAAAAATAAATATCCTAAAATTAGGATATATTTTTTTATTTTTAATTTTCTTTTAACTTTTAATTTTTCATAAATAATTAATTTTCAGCTTAATTTCAACTATTTACCATTATTGCTTATTTGGAATAAACTAAATATGTTTAAAAAGGGGTCAAAATAGAAACGAAATTCAAATGATATATTTCCAATATAAAATTTCAGCTTAGCGAATATTGTTGTTACCAAATTTTCTTTGAACCTCGATAAAAATTGCACCTCATTCACAAATGTCAAAAGAATAAAATTATCTGCGGTTCCATAGACACATGACATTTTAAGTAAGGTACACCGGGGTAAGTGGAAATTTGGGGTAAGTGGAACCCATGGACTCTAGGAGCCAAAATATGGTCTATCTAGTCACGACACCCACAGTACTTCAAACGTACAACTCTCCCCTACCACTGTCTTGCTGCAATCGCAGCTAGAAATCTCATGCAGTTCTGTGCAACGTGTTTAATGAACAGGTGTAATTTCCACTGGTAATCAACCTCGTGGTAGGTTAAGAATATTTGTTATTTTTTGTGGAAAATTAAAGTTATAATCTTAATACATGAAGTAAGTATACTTCTAAATGAATACTTGAAAATATTTTATTAGTCCCATGCATGTATATCTGTTAGTTTTAGTGAAATTTGATGGTTTCCACTTGCCCCACATAAATCACAGTATGGGGCAAGTGGAACCTACCATACCTAACGTGACCAGACGTCCCGTTTTGAACGGGACGGTACGGGTCCCTTCATAGTTACTATGAAGTAACTAAAGAAAAGCAAAAACGACTGAAAAAGACGCCGAAAAACAAGTTATTTTAAAGGAAAGCAGTGATGAAGACGAGCCTCTAGATTCTAGAGGCTCGTTTTCATCTTCTAGAGTCTAGAACTACAACATGATTCTGATGAAATGGATAATGAAGTAGCAGAAATGAGCGAAGAAAGGTCATTATTGATCTTATGTCCTGAGATGTATCTAAAGCCAAAGTAGGGGATTGGATAATTGCTAGATTTGCTGTGAAAAAAAATGTAAAAATGTAGGTACGTAGGCCAGCTTACCCATTCAAGCGAATACCTAGAGACTAAATTTGGAAGAAGAATTGGCGATTCTTCTACATTCCATTGGCCATTTATTGAAGATGAGAGCATTTTAGAAAAAGATGAAATATTCAAGCTTTTACCGACTCCTATATTTGATAAGCGTGGAAAATTTAAGTTCGAAATTACATTTGATTCCTTTAATGTTTCTTAAATAATATGTATAATATTTTGCTTGTTTGTTTTTGTGTTTTAATATAATATTTAAAACATTGCTTTTTGTACACATACCTACCCTATTCACTTTAATATAGCTTCTAAATACAAAAACAGGCGATGGGTTCCACTAGCCCCACACTACGAGGCAAGTGGAACCCAACGACAATATAAAATATTTTTTGTTTCTAAAAATAAACCATTCAAATAATGCTTCCCAGCCTTCTTCTTATAGTTAAGTAGATGTTATTGAATTATTACACAAAGTTTGAAAAAATTCTATGGTGGATTACGTGAATAACGACCAGTTAAAGTACAACTATTAAAATTTTGGGTTCCACTAACCCCGGTGTACCTTAATGGAAATACATACATGAATATTAATTTTTGTCTCACAGTCTGGAGGTCTCTCCTAACTATATGACAAATCAATCCAATATCCAAGGAAGTAAATGTAGATTTAAAACATGCAACAAAGAGAAGTGAGTTTAATTTGAGGAAAACTGAATGAAAGCTGCCTTTCATTATCAGGATAAACATTAATTTATAATTAATAGGTCCGATTTGAAATTTGAGGTATTTACTTATATTATAAGCATAATTAGACATCTTTCGGTATACTTTCCACTCCAAGAACGTTCAAAAGCTAATTTATCACAAAGTTAGAGAGATTCCATAGAATATTCCATTCCAGAGATTCCAACTCAAAATTAAACGTATATGGGCTTAATTATATAAAAAATTTCGAGATATAAATGCAAGGTAATCTGAAATGCCTAAAACCGGATGCAAATTCATGTAGTACTTATTTTTTTATCTAATAGTTTAACTTGATTTTTAAAACATTGGAAATCTTTTTTGAGCGACTGAGAATTCGTTACATTGACTTTATGTTTAGTACGTGATGCGATTACCAAAACGCAAAATAGTTTCTGACTTTTCCAAATATTTTTAATCTATTCAATAGCTATTGTTCACAAGTAGGTATCTTTCCAAAGAATCAAACTTCTCTCTTTTAAAATACTTTGATCTAATTGCATGTAAGTTGTTTGAATAATTAACAAAGCAATCGTGTTTATTTGCAAATTCAAATTTCCATAAATTGTTTAAGGATTAAGAAATTATTTTGAATTAATGAAATTTTTTGGTTTAATGTATTTAATTAAAATTTAATTGGTGCAGTCGTGCAGGATTGAGTAAGCTGTGTGGTGTATCGTAAAATCCTTACAGGTGATTTTATATTGATTTCGTGGTTGCTTATGTTGTGTATTATTGAAATTTAAATTTTTTATGACATCTGTCGTCATAAATTATATGTTAAGGACATCGTGTCCAGGCGCATCAATTACAAATTAAAAAATTGAATGAAACATGAAACTACAATACATAAGTATTTTAACAAAAGTTTCCAAAAATAAAGTTTTTAAAAACCTATACTTAACTATGCTTCTAATTAATGCATAGGTATTATCTACTTAAATATTACAATGTCCGGCGGGAACGAGTACATCTTGTGAAGCTTCGGTAGAATTTTAATTTTAGTTGACCAAAGTAAGTTCTTTAATAATTACTAATTAAAGCATTACTAGCAAATTTAATATAACTTGACTGGTATATCAATTAAAAGGTAATCAGGACACTGCGAACTTCACATTAGTCATAATAATTCATAAACAAAGAAAGAAACAAATAAAATCTTTTAGAATTTATCTATGCAATTAAACCTAAAAACGCACCTTTTTAAGCGGATATTTAGAAAATTATAGGGATATTATTACACATAAATACGTATTACTTAGATACCTATATAATTAATATCATCCAGGTTGAGCAACAGATGCCGTTAACGATTTATCATTACTCTTGTTATTTTCTTTTTACAATCTATGTTTGACTTGTTTAACCTGCAATTATTTTAAGGAAGCCTTTTGTACCCTCAAAAAGCATGTGTGCATTACACTATTGTATCTTGTATACCCTTGAATTTTCATAAAGTAATTGCAGATTTGTATGCATGTGAGAAGATATCATCGATTCTGTATGCTTGTGGTTGTGATTTTTTGTAAAAACATATGTTGCAACGTAAATTTCATTATTATTAAAGCTTTTTTTCGGCTTTTACGTTTAACAAAAGATTATCGACATTAAAATAGAAATACATAAGTAGTTATTAAACAAACTCTTTGTATAGAAACTTCTTTTATTAAGTATTGTTAGCATATTATAAATAATTACCTCTTAAGGGGTTAAATTATAGTTTCTAAATTTTCAAGTTTATTAAATTGTAGATGTAAGTTAGAGTTTGTAATGCTACACTAAGCGTAAAAAATAAATTCATCGCAAAATTTGATGTGTGTGGTCGAAATTGATGGGTTAACAAAGCTGTCTGTCAAAGAAACATTTAGTTTCTATTCATGGTTGTAGAAATATAGATGGATTCCTATATACACATATTTTATGTAATGGGTTGGTTAACCGCAGGTACGATATGGTTTAGAACAAATTAATTGAGCTTTCATTCAAGAAATGTTCAACTTTTATACAATAATAGAATTTTTTTCTTAATTTTTATTGCCAATACAATACAAATTATACAATCTACGAACCCACAATCATTGATCTAGGTCTGATCGTAAGTATATTTGCCTATAGCAAAAATTATATTGCAAGGTTGATTTTAATTAATGATAATTGTTAAGTATTATACCAATCCCTAATTAATTTAAAATATAGAATTTATTATCGAGAAAATTTTCCTTATAAAATTTATAATATTATATTTATGGTTAAATAAATATTTAATTAAGTTCAACTGATTTAATTTTTTTTGGATTTAAAATATTAAATCCTTTTTCTTTCTTGTGTTATTTATAACTATACTTCAATTTATTTCCACATGTTATCATGATACGTAAAAACATGGAAAATATGTTTTAAAAATTGGTTCCTTCGATTGTAAAATTGTAATGGAAAATATTTTAAGAAAATGTAATAAAATTTCAAAATGAATTTTTAACTATAGATACTAATAAATTAGACTACATAAAGGCTTTTAATATTTGCAATTTCTTTCTTAATTTGCTTATCTTCACTTTGTATTTTTTATAACCAATTCACTTTCTACTTATGCCCTTTTTTAAAGTTAATTTAAAAATTAATTTTCTGGAAATTTCATTTTTGGAACTAGAAAATCTTCCGATTTTCCAGTTTTGATCTATGAAAAAAGAAGGTAAAATTATGCACTTGTTTAGAGCCGATACATTTTAAAAAAATTTGTTATTTATTTAGGGTAACTTTGCGAATAGGTGGTAAAAAAATTAAAAAGGCTGTTATTTGTCACCAAACTACATTTTAGAGCAAAGAAAAAATATATACCGCATTTATAGGTATAATACGAACAAAATTAACAAACAAAAATGTCAAATTTATAGTCCTTTGATTTCTACTCCTATGATAAAATAATAATTAAAATAAAAATGTGATTTGCCATCTCACTCATAAGTTAGTTACATTTTCCGTTTTCTTATATAGTTTCCGATAGTCATTTTAAGGTTATTATAATTCTTTATATTTTAAACAACTACAATTCAAATAATAGCTGAATTACTATTATTTTAACTAACAATTTATTGTTCTTTAGATTGATTAAAATAATCTTTTTTTAATAATTATAACCAGCTATTATATTTTTTGACGCCTTTTTGTAATTTAAAACGCCTAATGGGTGAAATGGTAGCAATCTTTGAATTAATGGAGTGGAAAACCCTATTTACTTGATTATCACGATCTTTCCTCAAATTTCCATAGGTAATCTACTTATTATATATTTTTTATGACATGAGTTATTCCATCCACTTTTGGGTATAACCTCTTCAAGTTTTAATTTAAAGGTTAGGCCATATCCATTATAATATAGCACCTATATAATATCGTCCCCTTAGTACTATAACTAGGTAACTTGAAATTACTCATATTGAGAAAATCAAGTTTAAAGTTTAGAATAGCAATTGGCAGGATAGACTTAGGTATGATTCTAGTTTACGGTTACAACACCGATCTTCTTCATCTTTGGTGTGGACATGCTCCATGATGTTCTGAACACGAATCACTAAAAATTTTTGCGCGGAAACTATTTATTTGCCCGTAAAAAAATAATTTCTAAATTTGGATTAAAATGTATCTACATTTTGCAAGTGGATATTTAATATTTAGAAACATAATATAACTTTTTTAGTTGTAGCACTAAATGAAGCGGTTAACATTAGGTGATTACATGTAGCTAACCCAAAACAGCCAAAATTCAAGTTACCTAGTTATAGTACTAAGGGGACGATATCGTGGGCTTACAGCGACAACTCACTAAGTCAAAAAATTGCAAACTGAGAAAACAAAGGATTTAAAAATGTCATTAATTTCAACTCCTGTATCTTTTTCATTATTTTTATTTATTAAAATTTTTGATATAGGTTAAAGGAATAGGACAACCAAAATCTTAATATTATATAATTTTTTATTTTTAATCAGTCCAAAATATAAAAAATATGACTTAATGAGTTTTGCCAAATTAAAAAAAGTTACCTCCTCAGACTAAGTGAGTAAGTAATAATGAATTTATATCTAAAAAAGGGTACATTTTTAAATAAACAGCAATATTATTGAACAGATTATTTTATTATTATTATAGTATGAAACTATAAAACGCTATATTAAAATAAATTCGTGCAATAAATTATATTATTACACATTACTATCGTCAATACCAGGTTCAGGTACTAAGGACGCAGAAGAATTTGTTGGTAAACCCTGGTACCAACCATGAAATTCTTCTGGAATTGTATGCTTCCCGCAAAGCTTTAAAAGATCTTTTTTTTTTCTTTGGAGATGGGAATTTTTCATTATATAACTTGGTTAATGTATATTTTTCAAGATTTAGTACTGATCTGGTATTACCCTTAACGTTTATCTTCTGATATTCGTCAACGTAATTGAAGTATTTATTTTCAATACTGAATGATCCACGGCTGTTCCTTTTCAAATTTAAATCTTTTAATTTTTAACCAGTTAACTTTTTGCTTTTGACTATCGAGGGTTCTATTTTTCATAAATTTTTTTGAAAGCTGTGGCAAATTAAGAAAATCATGGAATTTTAGTTCACATACATGGTAAACATCTTTTATTTTGTTTCTATTTCTTTTGGATCTAGCTTTCGTAAAAAAATTCAGCCAGTCATGAACCGTGTATACAGGAGTCAAGGGACTTCATGAGTTTTTGCAAAACGAAATTTTCTTTAAAAGACTTCCCATGTAGCACACAATGTTGGCTCAATATTGGTCCAATATTGAAAATATATATTGGGCCAATATCGAGATGTGAACATTTTCCAATATTGGTACAATATTGGCTTCCAATATTGGCGCAATATTTATTTCCAATATTGCGACAATATTGAGATGTGAACATTTTCCAATATTGGTGCAATATTGATTTCCAATATTGGTGCAATATTTATTTCCAATATTGCGCCAATATTGAGATGTGAACATTTTCCAATATTGGTGCAATATTGGTTTCCAATATTGGTGCAATATTGGTTTCCAATATTGGTGCAATATTTATTCCAATATTGCGCCAATATCGAGATGTGAACATTTTCCAATATTGGTACAATATTGGCTTCCAATATTGGCGCAATATTTATTTCCAATATTGCGCCAATATCGAGATGTGAACATTTTCCAATATTGGTACAATATTGGCTTCCAATATTGGCGCAATATTTATTTCCAATATTGCGCCAATATCGAGATGTGAACATTTTCCAATATTGGTACAATATTGGTTTCCAATATTGGCGCAATATTTATTTCCGATATTGCGCCAATATTGAGATGTGAACATTTTCCAATATTGGTGCAATATTGGTTGCCAATATTTATTTGCAAAAAAATTAATTATTTTTATTTTAGTATTATTATTATTGGTTCATTTTTATTATTTAATCTACCATATTGTATTTATATTAAAGGCTCCTAAATGAAGTTAGTTTACCTGAAGAAAATCTTTTTAAATCAATTTTTCTACTAGTGTCCATGGATATCTTGCAGCGCCAATCATTTCTGTGAATCTGAAAATTAAATTTGAAGATTTTTTTTCTTACCTTAGATCCCACCTGGATTCGAACCTACGATAGATCTTTCGAATTGTACTAGAGCCGTCTACTCTAACCACTAACCTATAGAGGGAACATACTTATTTTCGAAGTTTGTCGGTGATTTAATACGATGTTTTTATATCGTTTTGAAAAATTCAAATATTACATAATATTTTTTTAATCTACATTTTACTATTTTTTTTTTGATTCAGAAAAAACGTATGGACATACTTTTCGTAGATCTAGATTTCGACATGTTCATTGTTTTTACAATTAATTTTTATTTAATTATATAAATTTACCAAAATTAAATTATAAAAAAATTTATTTAAAAATTTTCCGTCAAATTTGCACGTATTTTAAAATGCCTCTGGCGCAAGTCTGTTTTTTCAAATTATGTTGGTAAAACATGGTAAAAACTATTTAGATTTACATAGATGACGTCAAATACTAAAGTATTTGATGACGTCAAATACTAAAGTATTTGATGACGTCTTTCATTGGTTGGAAAGAATGAAAGTAAAATTGTTCATTAAGGTGGTCGATTTCTATGGGGATTATCTACTTTATTTTTATTTTTAAAATTTATTTAACAACGATTGCAATTAAATAATACTATTGCTACAAAGAGAGACGGTCTGAACATAGTGGTCATGCGAGTTGACTATGAATGCTAAATACCCGCTTCGAATCCGAGTGAAGTAAGAACTTTATTCTGACCGTCTCTCTGGTCCTCCAGGTTGGGGGGTTCTTCTTCGGGCTGGCTCCCCGTCGTTGGTAAAAAATTAATTGCTGTGAATGCCATTTGATATTAAAAAGTTAATATTATAATGGTCAGCCAAGACCCATTAGGGTTGTAGCGCTACACGATTGCTACAATTACGAAAATTTTACAAATTATTGCTCAAAGCTTCTTGTGTAACATATTGAAATATGAGGCGTAAAAGACAATTATTAAATTGATAATAATTAAATATATAAAGCGATGACGTGTATTGCGCATGCGAAAACTAATACACATAATAATTTATTGTCTCATATTTCAATATGTTATACGTGAAGCCTTGAGCAACAACCTGTAAAATTTTCGTAACTGTAGTAATTTTAGTTAAGTTGATAATCCCCATAGAAATCGGCCACCTTAACATGATGAAATTATTAACCCGTTATCGAAACCGATTAAAAATTATATTATTAAGACTAGAGACATTTCCACCGATGGCGATGGTCAATTTTAAATCCTCGACGCTAAAATGGTTACGTTTGAACAGTGGACAATTCCACCGATGCGGGCCGAGTACCTTTCTTATGAAGTATTAGAAGTTGCACAATGGGGATTAACAAACTTGAAAATCCCTTGAAAGATTACAAATGACCAAAAATAAATGCAGCATTTTATAGATTTATCAATAAAAATTTAATGTAGTAAATGAAAAAAAAAAATTAATTAATTTATTTATAAAAATTCAACATAGAAGAAAGAACAACAAATAAATTATCGGACGCAACTTGCTCGGAGGAATCGAAAATTTGAAATGCCCGTAACTTTTTAGAAACTGAAATTAAGATGTTGGAAATGGAAGCTCATTTAGGCTCTGACGAAGCCCTAACGTTTGATACCATTTTACCTAAAAATTCACAAAAATAGCAAAAATAGAAAAACATGTCTACAGCCTGCCCCCCCCCAACTGTTTCGCGAATAACTCCGCGACGGTTGAGGCTCAAACGAAAAAAATGGAAGCTCATTTAGACTCTAACGAAGCTCTAACGTTTGACACCATTTTCATCCCAAAATTCGACTTGTGGGGGGCCAACGTGTCTACAGCCCCCCCCCCCCATTTTTCGCGAATATCTTCGCGATGGTTGAGACTTAAACGAAACAAATGGCATCTCATTTAGGCTCTAACGATTGACACCAATTGCACCCCAAAATTCGATTTGAGGGGGGCAGCGACATGCACCTCTAAAAATACGTACAGCGACGGGCGGGTACCATAAAATTTTGAATTAAATATATTATGGAATAAACATATTTAGTTATATTAGGGCTTATAATAAATAGGGTGTTTTATTTTACCTAACTATCCTGTCTCTAATCATGACCTTCGGAAAATAAATCAATCATGCGCATCAATGTCGTCGATGTTCTTTAACTATTTCAAAAACTATTTGGGTTTATTACACCCTATATACAGCGGCGGTGCATGTCGCCCCCCCCCCATTTAGAATTTTGAATCCAAAATAGTCTAAATCGTCTGTGTTTCGTTTGTACGTATCGTGGTTTGTACCTGTTTGTACAAAAATTATTTTCTTTTGTAGAGGTAATTTTATTTATAGTGGTTGGGAGTGGCTAATGTGCATAAACGAATATTCGTCATTTCGGTGCTGTTTGTGTCAATTGGTGGAATTTGGGTGTCAAGGGTGCTCCCTCCACAGTGGCGGATTTAGCACTTCAGAGGCCCAAGGCGCAATTCAATTTTGAGGCCCCCTCTAAATATTTTCACACCTTTTTGGACCACCTGTATACGGTTTGTTTCAAAATTGGGATCTTTAACAAAAAAATAATGAAATCTATCAAATGGGTATCATTATCACTGTTTATTAAACATTAAATATAAGTAGGTATAATAATAAAAATAACAAATCTTTTTTCGCAATACTAACAACAAACTAAATCGGAACTTTTCTCGCTTTAGCGTTAGCAAATTTATCAATTAGACTTTCCTAATCAATTAACATAACTATATCATTTTCTCTAAACATCATAGACAAATGACTTAAATGAAGTTAAGATAAGGAATTTCTTAAATAATTTTTAACTCTTTTAAGAACTGAAAAAGAACGTTCTCCACTTGCATTACAAATTGGAATTGTCAAAAATATTTTTAAAATTGTCTCTACATTAGGAAATGTCGATTGCAAACCTGCAATTAACAATTTATACATCTCCACAGAATTGGTGACATTTTCTTCTCTTACGTAGGCAATAAAATGAACAAGTTCGTCTTTAAAGTTTTTAATATCAATATCATTTTGATATTTTGTACATAAGTTTTCCACACAATCATTAAATTGGACGTCAGGCATTTTAAAATCAAAAAATAATCCAAAATCTTTTAAAACTTCACTCTAAATGGCGCTTCTTCGTGATAATTCTGATATGAGTACACTATGTGAGTACATCACAAATAACAGTAGGTCTAGGCCAGGTAGAAGAAAGGTACAAAACAAAAAAAATTTCAAAATTTCCCAAAAAGTAGCTTATTTGGCAAGCAATTTGTACCTACCTGCAGATTAAAATCGGTAGAATTTGTAACAATGGGGTCTATAAATACAGAAATTTATTTAAATGAATGCATCAAGAAACGGTTGCTACCCTTTCTGGCATCACAAAACACCCCACCATTGTTCTGGTCCGATTTGGCAACCTGTTCATCAGATTAATCATCAAGTTATATAAGAGCAACATCTATGAAATTATGAAGTACGCTGTGATAATATTAATTATTTTTATCATAAAAATAAAATTATTTTATTTTATTGTGAGAGCTGAAATTTGAGGCCCCCTGGATTTATGAGGCCCGAGGCGCGCGCCTCATGCGCCTGTTCGGAAATCCGCCACTGTCCCTCCACATTTGCCGCGCAAGCCAAAGTCACGCGCCAACCACTATGAATAAAATAACCTATACCCAAATAGGTTTTGAGAAATTTCAAAATTTCGCTGGGGGGGGGGGCTGGAGATATGCTTTTTTTAAATTTCGGATTTAAAATAGTCTACCACCCCTATTCTGTAACTTTTTCGTTATCGTTAACGCTATCGTTGAACCCCAAAATTCTTTAAGTTGTTAAGTTCGTATTCCGTAACTTAAAATTCGTAAGCATATTCGGTACCGCATTCGGTAAGATCGACATAATGGACGAATGCTCCAAGTGTCGCGTTAAGAGCATAACGAATACATTGTGGCTGTGACACTTGCGTATTTTGTTCAAATTAGTAGTATTTCTGTTGGTTTTTGTTTAATATTTTACTAAAAAGTACAAAATGGATGCGAATTATGTTAGCGATAAACTACAGCTTGAAAAGAATAGCGTTTTTCTGTATTTTCAAAAAATTCTGAGTGAAAGGCTATTACAAAAAACGAAATTTAAATCAGATAACTACATTCTAAGAAACTATCTACATAAAATTACGCAAAGAATAATTATGTAAAAATTCTTATAGGGCTTCAAAATCCAAACTAAAAATGAGCATAAACCGATACGTTTGCGTTTTAAGCTGCTTTTATCGGAAACTTCAAAACAATGCAGGGGTAGTAGACCCTAAAAACAGGTACCTACAGGGAGAAGCACCAGTTCCTAGGAATAAATAGTACAATAACATAATAAAATTGAAAAATTTATTAGTTCCTATTCATTCTTATTATGGCATAGACAAGTAGTGTCAAGTGTCTCTTAAAAAAAGTTACAAAATAGGGGTGTTAACCATTATTTTTATAATAATGTTCATTTTCTTAAATTCTATCTAATCCTAAAATTTATAAATCACGAAATGAAGAATTCGCAAGAAAAAATAAAATTTGTTAAAGCCTTGTAGATTTATAATTATGACGCCATACACTTAATAAATAAAATAATTAAATTTAAATTTCAAAAACCGAAGATGAATGCATGATACGAAAACAACTTCGTAATTATTCGTACAAGAAACCTGGGTTTTTTCGTTAAAAACGTGATGCGAGCGATCGCCGTACCGAATGAAGTTAGAGAATACCAGTCATAGCGAAATTCGGTTGAAAGTTCATAGCGAAGCCAATCTTAACGATAACCTTAACGATAACGAAAAAGTTACAGAATAGGGGTGAAGTCTATGACGTTTGTGTTTCGTTTGTGCAGGTTTGCGCAAGTCTTATTTTCGTTAACAAAGTTACGGGTATTTAAATTTTTCGAGTCCTCCGAGCAAGTTCCGTACGATAATCTTCTATTTGATGAGATTAAAATTTGTTTCGATTAAGGGGTTAAATACACTGTATTTTAAGTAACTTGAAATCACCAACCCCATTATTACACCAATCAATTCTCGCAATTTTTTACATGAACTTATTGGGAGTAG
Organism: Rhagonycha lutea; assembly: GCA_958510855.1. Classification (NCBI taxonomy): domain Eukaryota; kingdom Metazoa; phylum Arthropoda; class Insecta; order Coleoptera; family Cantharidae; genus Rhagonycha; species Rhagonycha lutea. The sequence continues at coordinate 9,148,342 of OY294040.1, read as the reverse complement.
TTCGGAGTAATATAACAGACCAAATATTTGATTTCTTATATTGCCCCTATATCGGAAAACACTATTGGACCAATATTGGCTAAATATAGGCAGACAATATTGGTTACCAATATTGGTGCAATATAGCGCCAAGCTGCAGCCAATATTGGTGCTATATTGATTTCCTATATTGATCCAATATCGGTAAACAATATTGAACCAATATTGGCTAAATATTGGCAGACAATATTGGTTTCCAATATTGGTGCAATATAGCGCCAAGCTGCTGCCAATATTGGTGCTATGTTGATTTCCTATATTGACCCAATATCGGAAAACAATATTGGACCAATATTGGCTAAATATTGGCAGACAATATTGGTTTCCAATATTGGTGCAATATAGCGCCAAGCTGCAGCCAATATTGGTGCTATATTGATTTCCTATATTGACCCAATATCGGAAAACAATATTGGACCAATATTGGTTAAATATTGGCAGACAATATTGGTTTCCAATATTGGTGCAATATAGCGCCAACCTGCAGCCAATATTGGTGCTATATTGATTTCCTATATTGACCCAATATCGGAAAACAATATTGGACCAATATTGGCTAAATATTGGCAGACAATATTGGTTTCCAATATTGGTGCAATATAGCGCCAAGCTGCAGCCAATATTGGTGCTATATTGATTTCCTATATTGACCCAATATCGGAAAACAATATTGGACCAATATTGGCTAAATATTGGCAGACAATATTGGTTGCCAATATTGGTGCAATATTGCGCCGAGCTAAAGCCAATATTGGTGCAATATTGATTTCCTATATTGCCCCAATGTCGGAAAACAATATTGGACCAATATTGGCTAAATATTGGCAGACAATATTGGTTGCCAATATTGGTGCAATATTGCGCCGAGCTAAAGCCAATATTGGTGCAATATTGATTTCCTATATTGCCCCAATGTCGGAAAACAATATTGGACCAATATTGGCTGAATCTTGCAATATTGCGCCAAGATTCTATATTGGCGCAATATTGGGCCAATATTGCGCCAACATTGTGTGCTACATGGGTTAGTGAGATAATACATCATGAAAGTATTCAATAATTATATTAGCTTTTGACTTAGCGAGTTTACCATCCCTTAGCAATGCATTAGAGTTATCGAGTTTCATCAAAACCTCAATTTCATAAAATATTGACTTAGTGAGTTTTCGCTGTAAGCCCACGATATTATGTAATATTTAGGCATTAAAATTATGTAAAATAAATTTAAAAAAGGAAATTTTAAGAGTAGGTATATGATATTAATTATCATATTCTGATATTCTTATCATAATCTGACATGTGGATTGCACCGGGTTCGGTTAGAGTACATGTGTGGACTGCACCGATGGTCAGTAAACAATCTTTTTTAATTCTATTAAAAAGCAGGAAGATATTTAATTTACCAGAATACAGAGGTATGTAAGTAATACAGATTGTATTTCCATTTCTGGTAGTCTCTCTGGTCCTTCAGATTGGCGGTTCTAAGTCGGGCTTGCTGCTCGTCGTAAGTAAAAAAACTTAGGTAAAAAATGTAAAATTCTAACAAACCAAATGCCAATTCGAGAAGTTGGTACTAGGACTCACACAAAAAGATAATTTAAAATTTTATGATTTTACATCCTTGAGCTAAAACCAAATTTAGTACCTACTTGCAACCCTCTCTTGTAAGGTCAACAAGACTACATACGCACGTTTGGCTGTACAAATTAGTTTAATAAAGTTTTTAAAGTTTATAAATTAAATACCGGTGAAAGCAGAAATTGTGAGTACTACTCCTATTTTTATTGTTCTAATTTTGTATTAAATATTGTAATATTAAATATGTATTGTAAAATATAAATTTTATTTTATTTTTGATGTTTTTAGTGTCAAACGGCAGCGTTTATGCAGCAAAAACTATTTTGCACTTAATACAAGAAAATGATGTACTACCTACTATATTATATAAAACACAGTAGAAAGATTTGATTTACAATATTCGCTATGTGCGTAGGTAGAGAGGGGATATGAAAACCTATCAAAGCGTTCGAAGTTGCCGTAATAGAGACGAAACGGGACTCATTTATCTATTAATTATTATTATTTATCTAACAAGGGGAAGGCCAACTTTGGTCGTCACAGATCTGCACCACTATCTTTATATCTTTACAACCCAATTAGAACGTCACTTCATGAAAGTTTAACGACCCGGAATTCAGAAAATTTTGTGAAAATAATTTTAAGGAGTAATGTAAAATTAAAGCATTGGTAGTTCAAATGCATTTCATTATTATTTCCTTCCTAAAAAAATCAGTCGACAACTGCTCGACATAACCTTAGATTTACCCATTATTTTATTTATTAATTTGAGCATTATATCTTTGCTTTGTGATGTAACAGCTTGCAATCCTTTTTGTAACAGCACAAAGTTTACAAATACAACATGTAATAATGGTTACACGATAAATGAAAAAAGAAATTTAAAAACTCATACTGGTGAGAAACCGTTTGCCTGTAAGATTTGTGACATAAATAATGCTTAATTTTGGTTTAACTGTATGCACATTGCATACAATCTGAATGCACACTTAAAGATATTGATAATCAAGAAGTGGAATGTTTCAAGAACGAGGTTCAAATTATAATTACAATCAAAGTATTACTGATTATATTGTTTATATCGCAGTTATGGTATTATGAGTTTTTAAATGTCGTTTTAAATTTGATTTGTGTACACATTTTATAGGCACAAGACTCACAAGCACATGACTTTTCTCCTGTGTGAGTTCTTAAAATGATCATTTAAAGATGATTTTTGAGCACATTTTTATAGTCACAAATTTGACACGCAATCGGTTTCTCACCAGTATGAGTTTTTAAATTTCTTTTTTCATTTATCGTGTAACCATTATTACATGTTGTATTTGTAAACTTTGTGCTGTTACAAAAAGGATTGCAAGCTGTTACATCACAAAGCAAAGATATAATGCTCAAATTAATAAATAAAATAATGGGTAAATCTAAGGTTATGTCGAGCAGTTGTCGACTGATTTTTTTAGGAAGGAAATAATAATGAAATGCATTTGAACTACCAATGCTTTAATTTTACATTGCTCCTTAAAAATTATTTTCACAAAATTTTCTGAATTCCGGGTCGTTAAACTTTCATGAAGTGACGTTCTAATTGGGTTGTAAAGATATAAAGATAGTGGTGCAGATCTGTGACGACCAAAGTTGGCCTTCCCCTTGTAAGCCTTATGTGATTAGCATACACTCGAATACACCACGGACCTCTTAAACAAAGTTTAAATTTAAATTTCACTCAAAAACCCGTAATTTATTTCGTAATTTCGTTCACTAATCCGTAATTTATAGTTATTATTGCTAAAACAGTCCCAATGAATTTTTTACTGAGCCACCAGAGGGCAGCAGGAGGAATGCACATAGCGAATAAGCTAAATTTTAATGCTCAATTATTTATATTAACTGAAATATGGCATGTTAAAAATCACAATTCAGAATTGACTTTCACAGATAGGTACAGTTTTTCTACATGTTTCGAGAAAAAAATCTAAATTCTACTGAGATATAAAAAATGTAGTAGGCACATTTAACTCTATTTTAAAACTTTGATTTCAAGAACTGCTCCCTATTTTGTCTATAAAATTTTCAAGTTGGACATTTTCCACGCTGGAAACCAATATTTTTCTTTCAGTTTTATATTATACATCATTTTCATCACATCTATAGTTTTTGCTGCTCAAACGCTGCCGTTTGGCACTAAACGCCACAATAAAAACTGTATTAATATAGGCTGAATGGTTTTAATGACAAAGTATAATCAGAAAATATATTTAAAAAATGCATATACGGGGGAGGGGACAGTTCAAAAACCTGGAATTTATTATAGGTGAATAAATCATAGTATTGCGATATAACATTATTTCAAGCTTATTGGCTACCATTTCATTTTGGACTCCACCTATGTAAGAAACCTAGTAAAAATTTATTATTCTATTATTCTATTCACCCATTTATTTATATATATTTTATTATTTTTCATTTTTCTAGTTACAGTTTCTCAATTTTTGTAATTTTGATTTTTTAAAATTATTGGTTGATTATTACTATATCGTTTATTATTTTTATCGTAACGAAATAACGTTATATCACATTATTATGATTTAGTCACCTACAATTTTGCTATATTTTTCTCCTACTCCTACTCCAGTGTTTGCATTCTTTTTCGTATTTTCAAATATTTTCTGGTTCTGGTGTTTTTAAATAAAATTTCTTGTATATTGTTTTTACTAACAGTTCAAATTCTAATATTTTAGCACTTACAAGGGGCATCATTTTTAATATACCTTTTGGTCAAAAATAGTTATACATTAGGTGAAAATTTTAAATTCCTTCATTCAGCCAATTAGGAGAAAATCGAGTTTTAAAGAACGAATTCGTATGATTACTGTATAAATTGCATTTGCATTCTTGCAAGGTTAACAATGTATTTCTTATGGAAAAATGATTGATTGATGATGGGTTGTCTATTCGTAATGCATATGTTACGTTATAAAATATTATTAATGCGTATGCAATGTAAAATTACCTACAATTTTCTTTCTTTAAAATCGATTTTATCCAAATTGGCTGAATTTAGGAATTTAAAATTTTCACCTATTAGAACTAATTATGATCGAAAGTTATATTAAAAATGATGCAAGTAGGTGAGTGACAATGTTTTCTCGCCCCCTGTTAGTTAAGTTCTTGTTAAAATATTAAAATTATGTTTTATTAAGTTCAAAATCGTACATCTTTATAGTATTATAGTATACAGTGTGGCTCAAATTCGCTTCTTCTTATGGGGAAATCGGTAACTATAGGAGATATCGAAAAATAGATGGCGCATCCTCGATCTCTTTTTTTGAGAAAAGCTCAATGGCGAAAACCGGAATTCGCTATCTTTTTTTGTTTTTGAGTTATAGCCAAAAGTTCGATTATTGGACTTTTCGATAAATGTCGATATCTCGGTTGTTTTTGAAGTTACAAAAAAAGTGTTGACACTTTCTTCAGACACTTTTTTAAGGGTAACAAGATTGGCTGAATAGATTTTAAATATTTAAGTGAATTTCCGAGTTATAATACAAAGTTGTGTTTTTTTAAATGGAAACCATAATTGAAAATGACATTTTTAAATAGTATTTTTTATCCTCTTTTCAATGATATATAACAAGTGGGGTCCATCATTTCAAATAATTCCCATTTTATTAAAAAAAGCAATAAAAATAAGAAAAAAACAAAAAATTAATAACATTTTTAGTAAATAACAATAACAATTTTTAACACGACAGCAACTAAACAAAAGTTTCCCACTGAAAAACAAGTGGTGACGATGTTTTAGATGTCAATAAAGATTTGGTAGTGTTTCATTTTGACAAAATTATAATATATTGAAAATAAGGGACTTCAGTTTGAATACTTACTTTAAATTTTGTATTTATTGTTTTATTTGAAAATTGTTATTATTATTTACTAAAAATGTTATTAATTTTTTGTTTTTTTCTTATTTTTATTGCTTTTTTTAATAAAATGGGAATTATTTGAAATGATGGACCCCACTTGTTATATATCATTGAAAAGAGCATAAAAAATGCTATTTAAAAATGTCATATTCAACAATGGTTTCCATTTAAAAAAACACAACTTTGTATTATAACTCGGAAACTTACTTAATTATTTAAAATCTATTCAGCCTATCTTGTTGCTCTTAAAAAAGTGTCTGAAGAAAGTGTCAACACTTTTTTGGCAACTTCAAAAACAACCGAGATATCGACATTTATCGAAAAGTCCAATAATCGAACTTTTGGCTATAACTCGAAAACAAAAAAAGATAGCGAATTCCGGTTTTCGCCATTGAGCTTTTCTCAAAAAAAGAGATCGAGGATGAGCCATCCATTTTTCTTTAATTATTTAATAATAATTAGGTATTCTTCATGTAGCTCAGAATTTACAATTAAAACAATGAATTTGTTTTATTTTGTATTAAACATTTTTTGTTGTTATTTTACAACAAACAAATTTATTTTTGAAGGTTCCACGTTAAAGAAGTGGAAAGTTGCATATATACGTTAGTTACAAACATTGCAGAAAAAAATATTTGTATCACCTAATTATTATGCTTATGGGTGCTAGAGATATTGATTTGCTTTTTATGAGACCCTAATTTTCGATAGACATTTCTAGTGGTATTAGTAAATAAAATATTTATTATATTTCTATTTCATTATTTATACATTTTTCACGAAGGTTGCAAACGCATCCGAAAGTTAAAATATATATTTTAAATGATTTAATTGTTAACTTACTCAATAATATTTTTAAATATTTTTATTTATTATAATACCTACCAATTTATAGTATATTTATATAGTAACTTGAAAATTAAATAAATGTGAATCAAAATTTGGTGAAATCAATTTAAATTGTTCCATTTTTATATATGTAGAGAAAATTAATATTCTTTGAATAACTTGTTTTGACAGACAAAAACTCGAAAAGTGTAATCGTTATTCGAATTTTAGGCTAACTATTACCTCTTAAATCGTAAAATACACATCTCTGTTAAAATTGTAGTAAACCGTGTGAGCCATTTGGTTTAGAATTGGCTCATAATCACTAACTCACGCACGCACCCACCTACGGGCAGATATTTTTTAAGAAATAAAAAAAAAATGAATTTCAAATACCATATAGGTAATAACACTAATACAACGTTAACGAAGTTCAACATAGTTGCAAATGAGACAAATAGCATTCAGTATAGTAACATTTGTTAAAGAAGGGTCTTTAGTAGATACTACTTATTTACATATTCCACCTGCTACTTTATCAATTAATAAACACGTTAATTCATATTTAAATAGTACCTATTTAGAAGTACAAATTTTATACAAAACAAAGAAATTTAAACGGTTGAATAACATTATAGTGTGGGGTTGATTTATATTATAATATTAATTGTTACATATTTGTTATCGTTCGTCTTATCTTGTTTTTAAAATTATATTATATGGTCGGTTAAGTTTTCCTACAATGCTAATTAATTTAGTATAATACATAATAGTTTTTGTAATGTCTTAACGAATATAAAATAATTTTGTCGTTTACCATGATTTCTGATGCGATAGGGGTAGCAAAATGTACAATAATTATTATACTAGTTATATCGTAAATATTGGATTTATAGTTGGGAAAAGGTCTAAGTGAAACAATTTTATTAAATTGCCGACGTTTCGGGCCCTTTTATTGGCCCATTTTCAAGGCTTCTTTGGAGACCACTGTAAGTTTGACTCCCTTTAAAAATTTTCGAAACGGTGAATAATAGAAATATTTGCCTTTTTTTCTCCCTCGACACAATTTCGGCAAATCAACCAATGGCATAAGTCGAATTTTCAGCGTTTGGGTTGTAAGCTCACACTCAGTGATTTGCCGAAATTGTGTCGAGGGAGAAAAAAAGGCAAATATTTCTATTATTCACCGTTTCGAAAATTTTTAAAGGGAGTCAAACTTACAGTGGTCTCCAAAGAAGCCTTGAAAATGGGCCAATAAAAGGGCCCGAAACGTCGGCAATTTAATAAAATTGTTTCACTTAGACCTTTTCCCAACTATAAATCCAATATTTATCAAATAAAAGGTCAACTATATATCTACTATTAGTTATATCGTATTTAAGGTATGGCACACAGAAAGAAAAATCTACTTTCAGAATGAATAATTATGCTTTCAACGTGAAAATAAAAGTTTTGCTCTTTAATAAATTTTAATAAATTTAACAAAGACGGAATTTGACTTATTAACCCAGCAAATCGTTAAATCTTTTCCCAAAGAACATACGGTAAGTTTACTTCATATTTTAACTTATATAAAAATAATTGTCTGATGTTATATTATGTTTTGCAGGAATATTACTATAATTGAAGCCCAAAATCAAAACGACAAAGTGCAAATAAGGAAGGAAAAAGGAAGTAACAAAAATTTACAATTTTGGAAGGAACTCAAAGTTCGTGCTGTAATAATAAAAAGTGTTAGTGATTTTAATTATTAAACTGTCGCAAAATTAAAAAAAAACAGTTTTAGTTTTGGTTTGTTTAGTTTTAGTTTCTTAAAAATATAATAATTAAAAAAAAAAACTATAATAGTTTTATTTGTTAATTTGATGTCAGATTATTGTTAAAATGAATATAAACTAATATTAATTTGACAGTAACTACTTTTGAAACTTGATATTATTTATAAAAGTAGTTACTCTCGAATTGACAGTAGTATGAATTCAAAATGAAAGTAGCTCTACTTTCAAATTAAAAGTTTCGATGTCTACGCCCTTTTTAAAAGCAAATAATGTTGATTTTAGTGCAATGCTTTCATTTTTACTGCAATATTTTTGTGTGTGCAGGTATGGTGTTAGAAACAACTCTAATTTTCTGATTAATTAAATTTGAAATATGTATTTGACAAAGGTAAGAATATTAAAAAAATTGGAAAAATGAAATAAGGACTCTGCAGCCTCTACAAACAAATCTTACCTCTTATGCACCGTGAAACTTTTCTAATAATATATTTGATAAAATTAACGTACTACCCCACGCACCCCAGTTATTAAAATATGGTCGTCGTCGAAATTGTCTGCGTTCGTCACAAAACTTGTCAAAGGACTTGAAAATTTCACAAAAATCAGTGTCATGCTTTCTTATGTATGTTCTTAAGAATGACACGTAGGTCAGGGGTGGCCAACCCGCGGCCCGCCTTGAACATTTTGCCGGCCCGCGAGATTCATCATAATACTTTTACAAAATATATTTATTTTATACCTTAATGGCCACAAAGTAGTGAAAACCTAATATGGGGATAGGTATATAATTTTATATGTGGCCCACGGAGTTATGATGCATTTCCAAAGTGGCCCGCAAGATCATTTGGGTTGGCCACCGCTGACCTTTGTTATAAGGTTTATAAGAAACATAAAATAAGTACCCACATGGAGTTTCAAACGCATCCAAACTCTCACATTGGATTAGCACGCAGAAGATGAATTTATATCGTTGGAAAACTTTTCGTTTTTCATCAATCTGGCAACGTACAAAATGATTAAGTAAAATTATTCGATTTGAGGATAAGTACTTGACCATAAAAAATATATGACATCACAGTATCTCATCTGTGATGATTGAGCAGCAAAATCAATATAAAATAGTGTGGCCATGTGTGGTCATTTTTCTGATTGGTCGCGCCATGGTTTTCCCAATAAGCGCGCGAATTTTGAAATATTTTCACGGTAATCCTTGAGATATGCATCAAAATGACAATTATACACTACAAGTTACACGGATAAAATAATTATTTAATCAATTATAGAGAGAAACTATCATACTGTGTAAATTATTGTAAAGGTACAACAGAAAGAAAGCAGGTGTCCATCCTCTGCCTCCCAGCGCCGATTTTTGTATTTGAATATTTTTCCGATTACCCGCAGATTTTCAGTGTTGTAACTGGAGAGGAGCACATTTTCCTTTTGTTTGTTCTCTTATACTAGTCCAGTTGGACGGAATAAATATTTTAGCTTCTTTTTTAAAGCCCTTCAGTTTAACTAATTTTTTTTTTAATGCCGACCTCCAGTTTGGGTTTTGAAAAAGAACATTTCCTTTAATAAATACAGCACGCAATTATTATAGATTTAATTTTGAAATTAATTACAATCCCACTCAGGTTCTTACTACTACTATACCTATAGGTAGTATTATTTATTCATATTTTTTATAAACCTTATTTTTTTTCGTCCTTTAGGTAGTATATTATTTTACGTATGGCAATAGGTACGCATACATTTTGTACTTTTTGTCAAGATTTTATCGAATTTATTCCGCAACTGTAGTGCAAGGACACTGACGTTAGGTAAGTACCTATATTAGTACCTACCTAGGGCGCTAAAGTATCTAATAATTTCCATAATATTACAGCTCAGCATTTAATGCATTACATGATTTTCCAGTATATTATATTATACGCGCTTTTATTGCTAATAAATTGTTTATATTTTAATAGCTAAACAGCTAAACTAGAATATGTAAGTAAAAATTTCACACCTCTGCATCTTGAAGAATTTTCAGTTGGTTATTTATTTCTCGATAAGGAAACCAACACAAAAATCACATAGTTAAACCGTATTTATGTCTCTCTTTTGTTGTAATTTGTATTGAACTTTCAAAAATCTTTAAAGGAGGAGTTACAGTAAAGCGGAACTCCTCCTTGAGCTTGAAGCCATTGGCTCGGAAACCCTACCTCCATTGGGCACATAAAAGCTTTCGTAAGCTCACACAACCAATAGAAATGGATTTTTATATGATTTCGTAATGCTTTATTGTAAAATTAATTATCATGATAATTACAATTTTCAATAATAAATATGTAAATTATCCTGCCCAGACCTAACCAGGTCGCAGGCACTCTTTAGGAGTTCGAACACGATAAAAAAATTTATAACCTAAAAACAAAAAAGTATTAAAGCTAAAAAATAATTTTATTAAATAAAAACTAAATAGTATCGACTTTGCTTGAAAAGTGGATAAGCGCAATCGGAGACGTAATAATTATTTTTAACTATTATTTCGGCATTTTACAATTTTATTATTTTCAAGTTGGTAATTTTATTCAAAATCAATATATTTTATATCTTAAAATAATCAAAGTTTTTTAAATTTTTAATAAGATAAAATAATCAATTTAAACGTTTATTATACAACCTTCAAGCCTGAGGAAGGTGTAATTAATTTAGTAAAATTTGAGAAAGAGATAACTAGCAATCTATATAATTTACCTGTTTCTTTATGCGTTGATTCTTATTGTCAAATACGTAAGAGCTATTTCAATCAATTTAAAGACAAACTTATAGTTAAGGCAGATCAAGATGAGCAATCGCAGTGGGCAGAACGCAGGAGGGTGCAAGCCTACCTATCAGGTAAGCACAGGTAGCCAACCAAACTCGAAGTAGCACCGTTTACCTGGCAGGTAGCAGCTCCTGAGCGCTGGGCAGTCATTCATTGTCGTGCTTGCAGTACTTAAGCTTCAACTCAGTGTGTTCTGATTATTATTTTATTATTAAGCAAAATACTTATAAACATTAATTTATATTATTGAAAATCACAGCATCTTCGATACTTCTAGTGAGTGGCAGCGTTCGATTTAATTGATTAAAGTAATCGATTAATTAATTATTGTGTTAAAAAACGTAATTAATTATACTTTTCTGCAGTGAGTTACAAGTGTTAATAAGTGCGTTAGTTTAATTACTTATTCGAAATTTCTTAATGACTGAAAAACTTTAATTTATTAAATTATATGTAAAATGTTAATTTCAAGTGGAAATGCTCTTAGCGGCGGAACCGATTTTTCTAGTGTTCCGGGGTTGTCGAGTTGCTGTACCGTTCCAGTAACTCCTTCACCCCGTTCTGCAATTGTTAATTGGAAAATGGATCCCGTCGGGTTACCAACTTCACATACTGCACCTAATTTAATGTCTAGTAGTCTACCTCTATCATCTTCAGGTTAGAATTTTATAAGTTAATTTATACCATAATTTAGGCAGATAAGTCTCATTTTTACCAACTTTTTAACCAATACTAGTACTATATAATAGCTGTTTGCTATGTGATGCACTATATGCTATAGTGTATACATGAGGTACTTTCCTTTAAATTCAAGAGTAGTACAGTGATATATAGTTTAATCTTATTCACACATCATATTATATAGAATCAATGCTGAACACGTGTTTCGGATTGTTAATCTTTCATCAGTTAAACACATCATTATCAAGTAGTATAAATGCAGGTATACCTATAGATGAAAATTGCCGGAGTATCATCTAATTTTTTTTTTTTACATAATATGTAAATCAAATTTAACCTATAAGAATATACTCATAGTATTTTTAATTATAATTTCTAAATTTTAGGTGAATTATATTACTTAAAAAGTTCAAATTCCTTATAGTTATCGTTTTCCTTAAAAAGTTAATTTTTTGCATCATGCCATAATAATATAGGTAAAAATGTAAGATATTGCTAAAGATAAAAAAAAAGTTATTACCAGGTATCGGTTCACACAAATTACGCTTCTTTTATTATTATTAAGAATTTTAACTTCAAATTTGTCATGGGAAGCACCGAAAGAAAAAAAATTACTTTACCTCTTTTTTGAATACCTATTTTGTATTTTATATAGTAAAAATTAAGCTGTAATATTTAGTTTTTTTATATAATTATATTATTTATACTCGTATGTACAGCTCTAAGGACTAAACAGGACTAATAATTAAATTTATTGGGTACTTATCTAGGTACCTGCATCGATTGAATTCTACATTTTTTCTTCAAATTATAATGCGAATATAAAATATTAAAGTTTTTTACATGATATAGTACTACCATGTAGGTCAAATAAAATGAAAAAATACATTGATCAGATTATTGAAAAAGTTGTATAAAATTAAAAAATTATAAAATTTGCAAAAATGAAAAATATTTATAAAACTTATTAGTGAGTTATCATAAAATCAAGGGAAAAATCGAATTACTTCATAGTATCGAACGTAAAGGCAATCTTAGTTGGGGAGCTGCCAACAGAAAAATTGGGTTCTTGCAATCGGTTTTCTTAGTTACTTATTTACACTGAATTTTTTAATTTTATTTGAAATATTTAAACAATATTGAAAGATAAATTCATAATTAATGGATGCAAGGTGCAAGTGAGTAAGGTTGACAAAAAAGTTGTAATCAACCATCAACCAGAATAATTTGAAAAATAGTAAAAAAACGTTAGAATTCTAAATTTCATTTTAATATTATTTTGAAATTTTCAGACATGTTTTTAATTCTTTTCTTACTATCAAGCTACCACTTTTGTATAAAATTGATAAAAAGAACAGCATAAACAAATCAACTGATAAAATTAAAATTGTAAATTACTGGATTAATACAGGTTTTCTTAACAGGAATTGTAAATGTGAACTATATAAATATAGCAAAGTTATTATATTGCATATTGCAGGGAGCTAACTATAGCATATCATTAACCCATCATATATGCCATTATTTTTAAATGTACTATTTAATTCAATTATATTAAAAACAACTTTATATAATAAAAAGAAAATAATATATGCCTACCTATATGGAATTACAAAGGTAAGCATATACAATTTTAATTTATATTATAAGAAATTCTGACATTACATTGAAATAATTTGGAACAATGTACGTACCTCTACTCTCTCATTTTGGTAATACATATATCTTTTCATAATAATGATTACAATATTGATGAATAATGATTATATCTTATAATATAAAATATTAATTTACGGCATTCATTAATAATGAGAAATGTACTATATATACAGGGTGTCCCCGCACTCACTTTACATAACTTAGGTGGTGATAGAGGACACTTTTCTAAGAACAATTTTTAACAAAAATTTTTTTCTAAATTCAAACCCTCGAAAATTAGTCCTCTTTAAAGCATTTTTTTTAATTTCCACCTTCACGTGGCCATAGCCCCGAAAGTACCTATTGATTTTTCAGTAAAAATGGTTTAGTGATTTTTTAAAGAGCATGAAATAATCTACAAACTAGATTTAAACCTTTTCTTGTCTAAAATCAATGGCTTTCGAGTTATGAATTTAAGTAAGTTAAAAAATGTCGAAAAATTTGAGCTTTCTTTTTTTCTGTTTTTTTTCAAGACCCTGTATCTTTTAAACGAAACATTTTACAAAAAATCTGACGCCCCATTCCGAATAGGAAATTTAACGGACTGCAACTTTTGTCTAGTAAAAATTTTTGAGAAACCAATCCATTTCACAGAAAATCAGAAAATAACAAACTACAACAAGCTACAAAACATAAAATTTAATTCACAACATTTTTATTTTTTTTGAAAAATTGTTTTATTAATTAATTTTAAACTAAGGTAGTGGCGGCAAATATGGCCCACCTTAAAGTAAAGGCGTTTTTTTCGAAAACTTGATTGAAAACGATAACAATTTTTATATAAACTTGAACTTAAACACGTTTAGTTTTTACACAAAAATAATAATTAGTGTAATCTTACTAAAAACAGGAGAAAAACGCGTTTAAAAATAAGAGGCCATATTACCAACTTTGCAGACTAGGAGGGTAATATGGCCCATACCTGTTATACACAATTTTAAGATTTGTAGTAATCAATATCGTCATGGTAATAAATCGAACACCTTATAAAATACTCATTTCCATCTGTTCATCCTTCTGACACACTGGACCCTTGTCCCAGGTCCGAGCTCGGTAATATGGCCCGGGCTATGAATGCAATACAATAACACACGGGCCATATTACCAGTTGAGCAGTGACAACTTGTTGTGCAAAAAAAATTGTTTCTGGAAGTTATTGAAGTAAACTAAATATGCCAATGTGTAATACATACCTTTACTTATCACTCCCCCAAATTTTACTTTCGTAATGCAGATATCCTTTTTGTTTTTATTAAAAATGTTTGATCAAACTTTATTATTTAACAATTTATTCGCGCGCTGTTGAAAGAATCGCTTATATTTTTCTTGTCAGTTGGAAGTACAGAGATATATTAACAGGTAGTGCTTAATATGAGATAATGAGACTATAAACTTAAAAAAATTAAGAATCTGGCGGTAAATTCAATATTTATTGATATTTATTGACACTGGGCCATATTACACGCCGGGCCATATATGCCGCCACTACCTTATTAGATTATTTAAGTAAATGTTGAAAATGACCACCCTCATTTTTAATACACAGTCGTGCTCGTTTTAAAATATGCTTTATAGTATTATTTATAAAATTTCCCTTTTTTTAAAAATCCATTATAGCAGGGGTGGTCAACAAGGTCGAGGGATTGACCGGTCGATCACGACGCCAATTTTGGTCAATCCGTGAGTGTGAAAAGTGTCAAAAATTCGAATTTCTGCGATTAAGTGTCGAAAAATCGCCTTTTTTCGATTTGTTTCGACAAACATCTTTTAAAACAATCACAACTGTGTATTGAAAATGAGGATGGTCATTTTCAACAATTAATTTATTAATGTAATAATTTAAAATTAATTAATAAAATAATTTTTCAAAAAAAATTAAAATTTTGTGAATTAAATTTTATGTTTTGTAGCTGCCTTGTTTGTTATTTTCTGATTTTCTGTGAAATGGATTGGTTTTTCAAAAATTTTTACTAGACCAAAGTTGTAGTCCGTTAAATTTCCTATCCGGAATGGGGCTTCAGATTTTTTGTAAAATGTTTCGTTTAAAAGATACAGGGTTTTGAAAAAAACCAAAAAAAAAGAAAGCTCAAATTTTTCGACATTTTTTAACTTACTTTAATTCATAACTCGAAAGCCGTTGATTTTAGATAATAAAAGGGTTAAATCTAGTTTGTAGATTATTTCACGCTCTTTAAAAAAAGTACTAAACCATTTTTACCGCAAAATCAATATTTTCGGCGCTATGGCCACGTGAAGGTGGAAATTAAAAAAAATGCTTTAAATAGGCCTAACTCTCGAGGGTTTGAATTTAGAAAAAAATTTTTGTTAAATATTGTTCTTAGAAAAGTGTCCTCTATCACCACCTAAGTTATGTAAAGTGAGTGCGGGGACACCCTGTATACAAGGTATTTCTTAATTTTAAATTAAAATTTGAAAAATTTACATTAACAATAATAATATATGAAATATAAATTTTTAACCTATGAAATAATAAATAATAATCAGTTGTACCTATAGTATTATAGATTGAATCAAATTATATAGGTATGTACCTATATAGTACTACTACCTAGAGTGGTACCTACTACCTAATATTATTGTGTCAAAAATAAAGTCTTTTTATTGTATTTTTAAGGCAAATGCCCAAAAATTGATGTTTGTAAACCACGGGAAAAATAATTTGAAAATAGACACGGTTTTGAACCGATGAGCTTCAAATGAGAAATTCATACAGCTGCATTGGACATAAATTTTGCTAAATATTCAAATAACTAATTAATTATTTCATTGAATTTACCTAAGCTAGTTTTTACTTTTTTTTACTATAATTTATGTTATGTACATATTTATTATTTTGTTAGCTCAAAAATGTCATATTCACAAATCGTGGTATTAACCGTGACCATTATGGTTCAAGTAAAAAAATATTGTTTAAAATCGAGATGATTCATGATCAATTTCAAGATGTCCATAATTCCAAGAGGAAAGTGAGGTTAGATGTAATCTGAACCATATGTTACCTCATCAAAAGCGATGGTTCTGAACGAATAACTTAATCAAAAGTTAAATTTATGACGAATAGAAAAATTAGTCCTAGAACTGTTGTAAAACTAATAAGAGCAAACATTTGCATTAATATTTTTCCAAATATTAACTGCTATTAACTTAGCCTTGAAAATTTTTTAATATAGAGATTATATTCCAGCTGAGATCTCACATGCAAAAAATAAGCAATTCAATTGTTTTTGCAGAAAAATATTTGCTTTCACATCGAATATACGCTAATGTGTTGCAGATACTGACAACCTTCGCCTTCGTAATATATACTACTACTTGACAAGAAAATTTTCCAATAAGCTATAATAATCTAATTTGGGAAATCCAATATTTGTAGTCAATTTTCCTTTTTCAAGGAAAGAGAAATACCGTAAATATAACATAGTTGAGAATAGTATGAGGGAGTTAAACATAGAATAGGTTCAAAATATATCTAGTCAACAACACTGTAAAAAATTTTGAGGTAAAATTACACCTAAAATTGGTGGCCACTAGGTTGCCACCATTCTTAGGTGTAAATTTACTTACCAATGTAATTTTCAACAAAAATGTACAATTACTATCTGTTGTGTAAAACTTAACATTGTTGTGAAATTACTAGATAAAAGTACATTTTGTTGTGGAAAATTAACCGGCGATTTTAAATCACATAGTAATTTTACTTGGCACTTTTACATTACCTGGGGAAAATTAACCGGCGATTTTAAATCACAAAATAATTTTACTTGGTACTTTTACATTACCTGGGGAAAATTAACCGGCGATTTTAAATCACAAAATAATTTTACTTGGTACTTTTACATTACCTGAGGAAAATTAACCAGTGATTTTAAATCACAAAGTAATTTTACTTGGAACTTTTACACTACCTACCTTAGGAAAATTAACCTTTAATTTTCAATCACTTTATTTTTATTAATAATAAAACTTCAATACAACAAACTAATAAAAATCAATCAATATAATTTTGAGCTTTCAATGACGTTTGTCGTTTTCATCAGAAAATTTGAAATTTTGAAAGCTCAAAAATATATTGATTGATTTTTATTAGTTTAATTAGCTTGTTGTATTAAAGTTTTATTATTATTAATTTTCACAAGTTAGGAATTTATATTATTTTATTTTTATTATAGATATAATATTATAATTTTGTCTCAAAAAACTTTGTATTTTGTAACTTTGTAAAAAACAAATATTTTAAATAATTTTTATTTAAAAATAAAATTAATATTTTAAAGGCATTTAACTAAAAATTATAAGAACAAAACTAACAAATAGCACTAATAAGAATAAAAGTAATACAAATAACACTAAAAGAACAAAACTAACAAATAACACTAATAAGAACAAAAGTAATACATAAATAACACTACAAATACCAATAAAGATGAAAATAATATAAAAAAAAGTTATTTTCATAAGTTTCTTATGATTCAAAATTAAGGTTCCTTAGCAATCTTTTAATTTATTAATTAGTCCAATAATTTTAAATTTTGAAGATTGTCTTCCACTTTTAGACCCACGGTCCGGATGAATTTTTAGAAAATATCGTTGCACCATTTCCATGGTGCAAGAAGATTGTTTTGGGTATTCCAAATTTAAGTTGTAATATAGTGCAAAGAATGTTGCAATTGCTTCCACCATGTGGGTAGCGGTATGTATTATATGTTTCTCTACTACCACATGAAATCTCTTTCCTTCAGTTGTAGATCCTGAATATTTAAAATTAAAAAAATAATAATACAAGTAATTATTATTAATTATATTACCTTCTTCATTGCACAATGTAACAATACGTGGCGCAGGAATAGTAAAATCATTAATTTCATCTTCATTCTAAAAAAATAGTATACAAATTAGCATAATAAATAAATAATTATATTACGTACCTACTTACATTTATTTGACAATATATGGTATTTAAAGATTCTTTAAAATATGAAGTTAATATTAGTAAAATGGTTATTATCTTATCATCATCTTCTAATGTAGATGAAACATTGCATATTAATTTGCTTTTCAAACCATATTGAATTATTTTATCAGCTTTCAGTAGCATATTGTGCCCAAGAGTGTCAATCTCTTGGCACATCAATTTTTTATAATGCCAATAAATGCCCTCTCTCTTCAAAAGTATTGGCCATTCTACTAAAATTTTGGCTACAGCTGGGGGATCATCTGCATTCAAAAACGCTCTTTGGAGGGGGTACGTTTTTTCTAACATCTCTACAATCTCTTCGCTAAACTCTTCTGCATCTTTCAATTTTTGTTTAAGGTCATCATCGTTAGTATCGGATTCTAATATTGGTTCCCAGTTAGAGCATCCAGCCTGTAAGTTAATAATCATTTTTCTTTTGTTAATCGGACGGTAGTGGGTTAAAGTGTTATCGTGATTTCTTTTATGAGGTCTATTGAGGTATTTGATGTGTTCTTTTAATTTTGAAAATATTGTATGTGACCCATCCCCAAGAACCACACCATCGTCATCCACATCTTCAAACACCTTTGGGTATTTAGATATAATTTTGTGGGCTATAATTTTTATTGCTTTTGAGGGCACATTACGTTTTATTTGTGTCATGGTATCAGCAACAACATTAATTACGTCTGCTGTACTTCTCTTATCTTTTATACCCTTTTCACAATTATTTATGGTGCATGTCTTCATTTTATTCCAAGGAATATCAATTAACTTCCATGTACTTTCCGAACATCTATCAAGAGTTTGTTCATTAGAATCTGTTTCAATATCGTATTGTAACATGGAAGACACAGATATATCAGCCTCTGAGCTCGTACCTGAAGTGCAATTTCCTGATGCACTCACCGTAGTCATGCTGGAAAAAGAATGTTCACCAAATGGTTTCCAAATTTCGTTATTTTGCAATAAAATAAAAGTTTCATTGGTTAATAATTTTAAAACGTCATCGTCGTCAATATTTGTACCATCTGATTCTAATACTAATTTGGAACCATTTATTTGCATCTTTAATGAGGCTAAAATATTGTATGTGTATAAGTTATAATATATTAATTATAATAAGTAAGTTTATTTACCTTTGAGAATAATATCTTCATAAAGATTAGGCGTGTTACTCTCGACAGCTAGAAAAATTTTTTTCTGCCTTTGGTGGTCCCAAATTTTAAAAAGCAACATGACGTGACTTATAGGTGTATTACATGTAGGTATATGTATATATTTATAGGTACCTATTATATTGTCCAAAAATAAAAGAACTAAAAAAAGTTTTACTTTTGCAAAATAATCATTTTTGTAAAATTAAACAGAAAATTAAAAAAAATTTATCAAAACGATGATAAAGTAACTACTCCTAACTAAGTATAGTATTATAATTTATAACATTTCTAATGGGGACGATTTAAAGGAAAACAATGACTTTTCAGCATCCCGAAAATGCATACATGGTTCATGACTTATTAAATCTTTATAGTGGCTGCCATAAAATGCATTTCTTTCAATGGTATTTTGTTTTTCTTCCTCATAAAGACCTATACTTTTATTGAATATAACCTCAGTTTTATTTCCAAAAAAATATAAGTCATTATACTGACTGTTAATGACAATATATTTTATGGTACAAAGAATGAAATTATCAAAGTCTGACTTTCTACAACAGACGTGCATGCCCGTAGTGTATTCAATTCCTCTAAATATTGCCTTTGTAGATATAAATTTAATTTCACCAAAAGTGCAAAAATTAGAAATATAGTTTACAATTTCCGGTTTATAATTGTTAATAGAATATTTAATAGCCCCATCTGCAATAACTCGATCTGCAAATAAAGTACCTTGCGTGGCGTGTAATGCTTGTAATAATTGATGTCTTTCGGATAAAGTGTGAAGAATATTTTTGTAATTAGGCGAACGTTTTAAAATATTTTTGAAATACGAATGTTTGCTTTCATATCGCATAGTCCACATATGCTTTAATGGTCCAAACATTCGTACAAGATACGGGTAATGCATCAAATAATGATGTTTTGGCCTAAGTTTTACATTGGGAAATAATTCTATTCTCAACTGGATGTAGTCATTGATCAAAGTTTTTAAAACAGCAATTTGGCCAATTGAAATTTGAGCTACCATTAATAGGCAGCATATTTCTCTCAAAATTTTGAGCATTTCTAAATAATCTTCATAAGGAAGATCATCTCTAACAATATCGTGTATAGCAAATGGAAAAATGAGAATCAGTCTTAAATTTTCACTTGCACTGCCAATAAGTTTGTCACCTTTTTTGATCATTGGAACTTTATCATATTTTAATTCATACATAAATCTTAAATTTTGTAGTTTGTTATTAATAACATCGAAAGTAAAAATTTTTAAAGAAATTAATTTATTTAAACATAACATAAAGTCATATTGAAGAATTCCTTCTAATAAATCATGGGCTAGACATGGCGGTAAACCAGGATTGCACACATGAAAATATAAGCATTTATTTAAAATGGATTCCATTTTAATACCATTTGTTGGTTGACCACTTGTTGATAATATACTTAAATCATCTTCATGTGACATAGGATTTCTAAGTGGAAATACTTTTTTCGGCTCACGATGGAATCTCTTCCTAGTAGCATAGCAATAACGACAAAAGTAATCTACAGTGCTAAAATTTTCTAGAAACCCACCTACTTGATGACTTCCTAAATTATCACCTAAGACTGCTATTATAGTTCCCTTTATTATATTATTTCCTATTTGTATACCTGTACGTTCTAAATAATTAATATCTTTAATTATAGTTTCAAAAATTTTGGACAATCCAAATTCTTTTACATCATTTTCCAAGCATAAAGCGATAAGTTGAATTTGATCAACCTTAGATCGATTAAATGTTAATATATTTCCTATTGTCATGTATATACCTACAATCTTATGTATTTTTCTAGACGAACCTAACGGATTGCATACTTCAAATGCATCTTGATATATTATAATCTGCAGTCCCTTTGGAAACTCGGTGAAAAACTTATTTTTTTTGAAACACTCTCCATCAAAAAAATTTGCGAATACATAATTATTTGATTTACAATTATTTTCGTACTGATTAAAGACATCACTATTACTCATCAATACCTTTATAGTTTCTAGAATGGGTACATAAACAAAACATTTTTTATTTTTAACATTTTGGCTCAAGATTATGTCAAGAGGAGCAACAAATTTATAATGTTGTTTGTAATATTTTTTTCTTATATAGGATGATCGCAATAAACCCTTTGATGGATGGTGGGCAATATTAAACAAATTATGTTCTTCTAGTGAATTTTTTAATTGGTTTCTTAGATCTGGCGTAAAAACTTTTGATAGATTTTGTAAACTGATATCATTGAGATCTGATAAACCGTCAACCAATGTTTGCAAAGCTGTATCAGTAAGAAAATGTTTTGCTTGTAACTTTAAATATGTAGATGCTAGAGAATTGACATAAATATTTTTTAAATCAGCTGTAGAATTGAATGGAAATTTATTAATACTATTATCAATATCATTTAAAGGTAACTCGTCCAGATCATCAAACCCGGAAAAAGTATTATTGGTTAATAATACTTCATTTTGTTTGTTAATATCTAATACATTTGAATTTGAATTATTAGTGGTGTTGAAAGATTTGTAATGATACCGATAAATATGAGACTTGATATTAGACACTGATGTAAAAGATTGTGCACGTTTCGGACAACCAGAATACGGACAATTAATAATTATTCCATTTCGAATATGATCATAAATGTGGGAAGATAACTGATGTTGTGTGCCGGTTATAAAAATACACTGATGAACATTGCACTTAAAGAGATTTAACACATTTTTACTTTTACCTGGATGGTGTATTCTGTATATGTGAGTTTTAAAACTTTTATATTTTCCGTATTCTAAAAAGCAACTAGGATATTTACACACAAATCTTGTATTATGGAGTAATCTATGAAAATATTGATGGCAATTATACTGCCTTAAACTTAAAAGAACATGTTTACATATGGGACATTGAAAAGTCATTGTAACAATTCCCGATTATAAATTAATTTTTAATTCATTTATATTCCGTATTGTATAAAATACATATCGTATATAACATGCTATTTACTAAAAATGAAATCAAAAATTTTGAATAATAAAAATAAGATTTGCACATAATATACATACCTTGTAAAATAATTATAAAATGCACTATTTTATGAACTTGATAAAAATTTTCCACGCTTTGTTTAACGTTCGTACGTTATAATAAAACTAACGAGATCCGCCAGTAACTAGGATAAAAGACGCTTGCTCGACAAATTCAATTCCAGGAATGCAAGCTACTTTGCAAATTACAAACATTTTGTAACATTGCATTAAAGGTGTACATTTTCAATAAATTAGTGGGTTAACTTTACACTTACAAGTAAATTTAAGTCATTGATTCTAAATCTTACACACCTTTATGTATTTTTACTATATTGAAGGTGGGTTTTCCTTAAATTAATGTGTAAAATTACAAAATTGCTTGTATATTTAAACTTTTTTAGTAACTATTACCCCAATGTTCCATTTACCTGGAAAAATTACCATAAATTTAGGGTATTTAAAAATTTACCCTAAAAATAGGGTAAAATTTATTAAATTATCAGAGTACATTTCACATTTTACACGGGTAATATTCCATCAATTTTTTACAGTGAAGTACAAATTGGTTAATATTTCTAATTTGCAAGTTACCTATTCAAAAATATTAATCAAAATAACTGTTTAATAAAAATATAGCATGGGGACGATGAAATTCTTTTGAATTATTTCTATAAAAAAAGTTTTTGTTCTTCTGAAAGAAACGCCACAACAAGTAAATATTACTCTTATTTGGAACACGAAAGTAGTTACTGGAACAAAAATATTTTCTTTGCAGCTGTAAGAAGTTTTTTTTTGTATAACAAGATCTTTGTCACAGCAATAAATCTTTTCCTGAGTACAGTAATCATATAATACTTTCCAAATCTCTTATTCTATTGCTTTCGAGAACTATTCGCATACAGTTCCTTTTTTGATTACGCTTCATACTATCTCTTTTGGGATTTGTCTCTGCTACGTTTTGTTTATCTCAGTATCCAGTTGGCTAGCCTCACAGTCCATTTATTTTTCTTATTTCTTTGTTAAGGATTTCGCCTCTCAAAGTGATCTGCAACATTGAGGTTTCAACTGTGCTAGTTGGCCCTGAAACGGCCCTGAAAAGGCCCTGAAACGGTCTGCATTTTTTCCGTCAAGGAAATGGTAAAGGTCATTGCTTCCAGTTCACATATTATCGTTTCACATTCGACATGAGTCAAACACCTTTTATTTGATTTACTGGAATATCTTATATTTGCTATGAATGATCAAAACTGGTGAATGCCAACAATTATATCGATGAATGTCATCAAAAACTTTGGTAGAAGTCCGAAAGATTATTTTTGTACTTATGCTATTTGGACTGTGATGAATGGGATGAATGTTATAATTATTACTATGTTATAATTGTTAAATGATCTTATTTTGGGCCTATATATGCATGGTTATTTTGCTATTTATCAATGCAATTAGGTAATGTATTAAAAATTGTTTATACTTGTTTGCTGCTAATTTATAACTCAATAGAAACATTAGTATGAATAAATGGACGATCTGAAAGTAAATCTACAGTCTATACTGTGATTTGTAATTCAAATTCACGTACCACTTTGTCAATATTTTCATCAATTTTAGTGGTCTTTCATAATGTAATATCATTAAATCAGCAAATTTTGGCAAATATTGGCCAACTTAAATGATGGATTAAATTTTTCTGTAATAATTTACCAACTAATTGTTTTCATCAGTTTTATCAGACCAGACCGAAAAGCTTTTTTTTAAGAGAGAACTACGAACTCTATTAGGCCAATGACAAGAATATGGATCTAATAAAGTTATCATCATGACATGATAACTTAATTTTATTACTTTATTTCTTACGAATCAGTTTGTTTTATTTAACATCCACTCATGTTTTGCGATTGTCAGCAATCATTGGAAAAGTTGGATTTATGATATTTTGAAACAAATTTATTATATAAGTATTACATTGAATTGCTTCGTTTATGTCAATATCCACCGGTGAATATCGATAATCACCTGATTTCTGTCACATTCACAGTAACCTATCATGTTTAGCAAAACTGTCACCCATATATTTACAAATCCTTTTGCGCCTTTGAGCTGAAATAAAATTTTCAAATTAAAATTTTAAAAGTAAGAAGTTCTATAATATAATGAATTTCTAAAGACAACTGCACGTCAAGTATACTTGACAAAAATAATAATTTTGAAATAACTCAAAGTCGCTCTAAATCTAATAAAATAGCTAAAAATAAATAATATAAAATAAAAGTCCCTTTAACCAGCTATATGGGGAGCGCAGGTGCCTTTAAGGGTTCATTATTATAGAACTGACTGCCAGTAACTAATAAAAATCAATTTTTTTTAATAAGCTTGCAACATTAGGTGTAGCCAAAACCCACCCTTGAGCATGGAGCAACAGTAGTAGTATACCACAAAATAATATTGAAAATAATTTACAATCTCTCCCTCTTAATCTCTATACAGTCTCTGACCTCTCTACAGAAGCGCCTTAAATCGGTCGTAACTCATCTTATGCAAGTAATATACTATGCTTGAAGTGTTTACACATTTACATGATGGGCCTGCTATTTATTGTGGGTTTTTAACGACAGGATGATTACCTTGGTAGTTTGCCATTGCTTTCCTAATATGAATCCAATTTTTTTACAGGTGCACTTAAAAAACGAATTTGTTGCATCGACAAAGATTTTGTCATTGCAACAAATATTTTAGTTATTATATCTTCCAGCAAAGTGATTTGCTGCTATAATAAAAACATTTCTGCTACAAAGAAAAATTTTTCGGCTGCAAAAAATCATTTATTCAATTAACTACTTTCGTGTTTAACCAAATAATATTTAGTTGATGAAACGTTTCTGTTAAGAACAAAAATATTTTTAGAATGTACAGAAAGAAATATTTCCCCACGTTTTGAATATATCGTATTTTACAAATAAATTCCGGGATAATAAATAAGAATGCAATTAGGTACACTATATAAGAGTATGTAGTATCACGTAATTTCTTTGTCGAAAGCGATAATTTTTAATTAACCTATTTCACTCTATAATTGCAGTTGTATTTCTCTATTAATGTTGAGATAAATTGTTTTTCAATAGAAGCAATTTTCTAATTTTGTTTCAATTTTGTCAACTTGAACAGATAATATTTTATAATATTTTTTATATGTAGATTTTTATTATTTTTAAACCAAGAAATTGAAAATTTAAATATTTTACTTGAAAATTAATAGTAGTTTTCTTTAGACTGCAAATTACTTATATTAATTTAATCGATCTGGATCTTTAATAATAAACAAAATTCCTATCGTTGAGCATAAATTCTTGTTTAGCATGAATAAATTACTTCTGTAGGTTATAGAGAAGCAATTAAATTATTGAATTTTAGTTTTTCGTTTAAAGATATTTATTACAGCTATTAAGTTTACAAATTTTAACATTTTTTAAATTTCACGTTAACTTTCTTATAAGTATACGAATTATATTGTTCAATATTTATTATGCGTAGATGTATCTAGGTAATAATCAAAGCACATATAAGGATGGTTGGAGAACCAGTAAATCTTGATAATTGATATCAATTAATGAAGGTAAAAACATACACAATTAAAATGTCGCAAGCATTACAAAAAATAATGACAAATTACTTACCTTATAAGTAGATCATACTACATGAAAATATTTAATGTGCATTTTGAATTGTTTCTTTATCCGTCATTAAAACTCAATGAACTTGAATTGCTATATTTATAAATTAAATTTATACTTACTTACTAAATAATATTCAATTGCAAACTTGGGCAATAGGTAACTTATTCTATTTATTGCTACTACTTGAAAAGCCACAATCTTGCCCTAAATTATTTTAAAGCTTTTGTCGAAAAAAAATTATTTTCTTAATAATGAGAAATACAAGATATACTGAAATTCATTCAGACCAGATGAAGAGAATGAAGGCTGTTCCCAAAAATTGCAAAAGAAAGTAGACCTCTGGGCAGAAGATCCATAAAACTATTTTGGTTATCTAGATGTGACTTAATTTTAAAGAAAAGTGATTATCTATAATAAAAGAGGAAACAAAAATTTAAAATCATTAATTTAAAAATGCTCGATTTATTTTAGCGATATTTATACCTTGACAAAAACGGAGGTTTTTTTTACCGTACTTGTTTATTTTGGCTTACAAAGAGATTTAGTAGTTAGAAGTAGCTTTATTTGTCGGAATTATTGCATACTATGTAATTGAGTTTTATAATATTAAAATATAAGTATACCTAGTACATTTCAATGAATGAACATAATTGATAGGCAAAAATCACCCTTTCACTCTATGTTTATTTATGCAAAGAGCTGATCATAAAACAGCATTATAAAGAGAAAGTTTTAAATGCAGGAGATACCATAAATTTTATAATACTTTTTGAACGATTCGCAATTTTTTATTTATATGTCAATAAATACCAATGTTGATTTGTTCCTGCACAAGCTGATCACTTAAAATCTGCTTTGTTTGCACTGTATAATGTTTTAAGATTCATTCTACACCTACCTGAATAGCTAGAAATTATTGAAATAATAGTCAATTTCTGCAAAAATTAATTTTAATTATAGCTTAAAAATAAAAATTAATTAAGATTTACACCTTAGTGGTTAGGTTTCAATTAAATTATTAATTCAAAACATTAAAGAAATCGTATGCTCACAATCGTATCTGAGCAGTAACGCGCGTGAATGGATTAACTAGTTTAATATATTAGCCGGTGCTTTAAAAATTTGGAAAGTTTGTTAGCCAAAAACGCTCAAAATAATATTATGTTTTATTAAACAAATATCGATTCTCTTTTAGCTTGAAAACTTATTTTCCTAATATTTTATTCTTGAAAATTTAATGCAGAAGCTTTTCACGCACATTAAAATTGAATAAGATTACTTTAATTATTTTAATGTTGATAAACTGATGATAGGTGTGGTTACCAAATTTTTGTTAATGAATATTTTTTTTGTTATTACATAGTAAAAGTGTAATTAAATTATTAGCAAAGAAAAAAAGCTATGTTATAAAAAGGTGTGTTAAAAAATCTGGTATGCTTTGTTTGAATGGTATCTAACACGTTTAAAAAGTGTTAATTTGTTATATCCATTACATCTTGTATTTTTATTAACTGAATGCATAAGATATTTATTAAATAGCACCTGGTAACATTTTTATACCAGGTAGTTAAAACTTAAGGGGCTTCAAAAGTGCCTACATCGATATAATCATGTACTATTTTCCAAAACAATAATCGTATAGGATTAGTAGGTTTAACTACCTGTTTGCAAATTAACTTTAATAATACTACCCTCAATATCAAGTGTGTTAATTAAGTATGTATGTACCAAAACAAAAGTAAGTGATTATAATGGGCTTAACGCATTAAGAAATTACATATTATAAAGCCTTTTAGAAATATGTCGCCTTTTTATTTTTTAGTACTACTAGTAACATTGAATAGTCAACGAAGTGTTAAAGTAAAGATTAAAGGAAGACGAGTCTCTCAAGATCACAGTTTTCTAGAATTTCTATAAAAATTTATAATAAAATTTAAAAAAAAAGTTCACATGTAGAGATCGTGCAAATCTAAAGATAGCTTAAATGCTCTCTAACACCATGACAGCCTTTATTAGATAACTTTATATTTCCATTAGTTTTCCAATAGACATTATGAATAAATTAGCCTCACGAACAGTTTACAATTTGTGCGTAGTTTGTTTACAATTATAAGGAATTATATAGGAACACACATCTGAAAATTTTACCAAAAGAGTCGGTCTACCGAAAATTTAGCGGCCATATGAGAGAAAGTGTGATCGAAAAACCTGGAACATGGATGCGACACCGTTTACAACAAAAGGACCTTAGGTACTGCGCAACCTTCAAAAGATCTTCAGAAGAAATTATGTCCTAAAGTCTTCGTGCCTATAAAATATGCTTGGGTGTAGCTAATCCAAAAACTAAAGCCTATCAACCATTTCAGCAACTGATGCTGAATTTAGCAACAAAAGTTTTCTCCTTTTTGGACTTAAATTGATAACAAATTACTTCATGAAATAAGTTTTCTGGAATTACCATTTTTAGTTTCCACGCACGAACTTAGTTATCATCCTGCATGGTAAAGATACATTTTAGATTTAAAGATAAAACAGGTGGTCAGATATCTTATTAATCCTATAAGATTAGTAATGATGATGCTAAAACATCGTATATGATTATATCGTTGAACAGGAAAACAAGGCAACCCATGAAAACTAATGAATGAGATAAAATTATATTGAAGTAAGAAAAAAGATAGGTTATGTGTGAGATTCAACTAATTACGAAGGATAATTTCGATGGGGTGCTACAAATATTTAATCCAATACGCGATACCGGAATATTTACCAATAAATGGATGAAAGTTCCATTGCTAAAGAAAAGAACTCAATAAATAATGGCAAAAACTTAGACTCTTTTTTAATTAGTATGACAGATTGATAACGATGAGATTGATTAGTTTAAGTTTTCTCTGTTCTTTGCACACAAAACTGCTTGGCCCAACGGAAAGATCTATTTGTTTGCTCTATGAGAGAAGGAAAGAACAAGAAAATTTGGAAAGAAGATAATCAGGAAGTGAGCCGGAATGGATTTTGAAGCATGGATTGCAATAGCTGAATAGATAGACATAATATTGTACTGAAGTATGAAGTTGTTAAGTATTTTCAGAATTTGAAGTTCAGAGAGCAAATAAAGAAATAGTCAATTTTTACTTTTATAACAATAGTAGTATCAATTTTGATTTAATAATTTGTTTACAATCGTATTTTATTCATTTTATTTAATTTCTGGTAGTTTTAATATTAATAGTAAACAATAAAATATGATCAAGGTGCTTCCCAGGTATCACAAAATATAATGTGATATTCTACTAATGGTGCAATATTGGCAAGCTCCAGCCAATATTGGCAAGCTCTAGCCTATATTGGCGCAATAATGATTACCAATGTTGACAACAATATAGTTTTAATATTATGGTGCAATATTAGCTATTATATTGGATAATATACAGGGTGTCCCCACACTCACTTTACATAACTTTTAAACAATCACGACTGTGTATTGAAATGAGGGTGGTCATTTTCAACATTTACTTAAACAATATAATAGTTTAAAATTAATTAATAAAATAATTTAAAAAAAAAATAAAAAATTTAGTGAATTTAATTTTTTGTTTTGTAGCTGCCTTGTTTATTATTTTCTGATTTTCTGTGAAATAGATTGGTTTCTCAAAAATTTTTACTAGACAAAAGTTGTAGTCCGTTAAATTTCCTATCCGGAATGGGGCGTCAGATATTTTGTAAAATTTTTCGTTTAAAAGATACAGGGTTTTGAAAAAAAAAAAACAAAAGAAAGGAAAGCTCAAATTTTTCGACATTTTTTAACTTACTTTAATTCATAACTCGAAAGCCGTTGATTTTAGACAATAAAAGGTGTGAATTTAGTTATTATTTCACGTTCTTTAAAAAAATACTAAACCATTTTTACTGAAAAATCAATATTTTCGGGGCTATGGCCACGTGAAGGTAGAAATTAAAAAAACTGCTTTAAAGAGGCTCAACTCTCGAGGGTTTGAATTTAGAAAAAAATTTTTGTTAAATATTGTTCTTAGAAAAGTGTCCTCTATCACCACCTAAGTTATGTAAAGTGAGTGCGGGGACACCCTGTATAGGCTGAAACTTAGCAAGCAATATTGGTGCAATGAAAGGTTTGTTCGTTTGTATGAACTAACTTGAACTGAGTTATCTTTCGAGACAAAATACTCCCACCACAAAACTTAGATAGTGTACTAACTTGCACTGCCTACTCCTCCTATGGAGGTCGAGCAAGAAATTCATGTTTGGTCATGAACTGAGCAGCCAAACGAACACAGTACATTGCACTAACTTGAACCGAGCAAGTTAGTTCATACAAACGAACAAACCTATAGATTATCAAAATTAATATAGTGCAAATATTGGTGCAATATTACAAAAAGGTAACAAAATTATTTATATTGATCAATATTTGAAATTTAGGTAACAATATTGTAGAGTGATCACAAAGGAAGATGAGAGGGCGTAGACAAAATCCGGCGTAGTAGACATCGCGTGACACCCAATTCCACCAATTGACACCAACATAAACACGATTGTACGAGTTTCGGTTTCTACGCATTAGCTCCACCCTCTCATCTTCTTTTGCGATTACTTTATCGGTTTAAATTTGAAACTTTTAAGTCCTTTTCTTCCTATATAACATACATCTACTCTTTTATTTTTAATAATTTATTCTATTATTACCATTAATCTAAACATATATTTTTATATGATTTCAGTGACAAACTCACCATCAATAGTAAGTCCTGCGGTAGTATCATCAAGTGGTATTACATCAACAGGTCCAAGTCCTTTAACACCTTCCTCACTTAGAGACATTTACGGAAGTGGAGTAAATGCTTCGGGCCATCCTTTAGCTTCTTTGGTATCTCAACAAAGGTTATTAGAAATGTCAAGATTTGGGTTAAGACATTTCGATCTAGCGCAACATATGCTCACTCAACAGGGCGCAGTAACTAAATTATTAGGTAAGCTACTATTGATTTATATTAGAATTTAGAGTATATTGCTATAACTCATGAAACTATCCTGAAGACTATTCCAGGATTAATCCCGTCGGGTTACTATTTTAAATCAAAAAACTCATCGGCAAGCGAATTCTTGAAATTTAATAATAGAAATAACATTTTCAAGTTTAGTATCAATATACCCAATCACTGTACCTGAATTATGTAGGTATGTTGTCAGTCTGCCGACTGCTTGGATGCAGCTCTCTTTCGGTCCGAGCTTTCCTTATTTTCATAATTTAATAGATTTTAAACTAATAAACTAATTAAATTAGTATAGTTGATATACCTACCTAATCGTAAATAAATGAACTTCCATTAGTAAGATACTTTAAAAATAAATAATTATAGTTAATCTTTATAAATCTTTACCATATTTCAACAACAATTAAGTATAAATTTATGGCTTCGTCATATTGGTCTTTTTATAATAAGTATTTTGAAACGTTTTACATCAACCAACTGTTTTTCAATGATCGGTATCGCAGTATCAGATATGCTAATCCCAATCCAACATTTATAAATTGTTGGCTACTTAATTACTAACTACAAAGAAAGAAAACGTCTTATAAATTATCAACTGTAACAAATGTTTTTTAACCTTTGGGCCTTATAATTTTAATACGGATCACATTAAAAATATTTAATCGTTCTGGAGCTTCTGATCAATTGAGATATAATAAAAATTAATACGATTAGTCGGTGATAAAGAGTTGAATCGTTTCGTAAAATATTACAAATAATAACGGGGTAGAGGTTATTTAATTCGTCAGTTGTGTAGACTTCTCTTCCGCTTTTTGTTCTAAAGCAAAGCATGACGCACTTTTCGATAGTTCATTGTACATACAAATACCAATTATGATTTTTTATCTTAACAAAATGCATTGAAAATTATATAGCTATCATTCTTCCGAGTGCAAGTTTGCTTATTATTTTCGTTTGTATTATTCATCATTTTTGAATGCAATTTCCTTTGAAGCAGCGCAAATCACGCTATTCCAACAAAACATACAAGTTTTAGTATTTCTCAGTAGTAAACTACTCTGTGAGTGAACAATTCGGAAAATCTATATCTGCAAGCATAAGCGCTTTTCGGGTTGCTTTTAAATTATTCCTATCAATCAGAAAAATTCGATCGCAAATTTTACTTTGCATTTCTTATGCTTAATGGGCAGAACAACCGATTTCTATTATACGACAGTAATAATTTTTCAAAATTAATTTTTTTTTAATAGCCTGCAGCATTTTTTAATTAATCTTGTCATAATTATAGAGTCTTTTTTAATATTTTCCATCCGAAGATGTTAGGGTCAGTCTCGGCAGTTGTTTTAAAAATCTTTTAATATTGTCAAAAGTAATTCCGTTTTTTCCTTCCCTGTTATGTCTTACTACATTAGCGCTGCGAAGTCATAGCATTCCATACCAATAGAATAAGCATAGCAATAGCTCTTTCCCCATTCAGCGTTCTCAACAATTTATAAAGCTATAAATATTTTTTTAAGAAGTCTTTACTGCACATACCATGCTTAAGATTTATTGTCAATAAAATCAACAAATCAAATAAGTAGTTAATGGCTTTAAATTTAGTGGGTTAACGATATTACTACTCGAATATTAAATAATAATTAATAAATCCAATGTAAAAATAAATTGTTGTAAATTACGGTAGCGGTTATGGTGTAACCGTATTTGCGAGAGTTTTGTTAAAAATGATGAACTGATAAAATTATGAACATCTTTTCATGCATCGCGTGACGTGTGAAATCGTTTTGCACACAGCCAAACGGCATCACTACAAAAGCGCAAAAGGAGGCATTGCCCCCATGGCATTGTTCATACAATATTCTTTTTGTTTTCATAAATTTCATAAATATGTTGTGAGTACTTGGTAAGCAGCTTACACTTGCGATGATAATATTCTACAGTTTACTGATGACTATGACCGCATCTAAACTGAACTGATGGAAAGCTATGTGCAAAATTAACCTCAAAATTTGATATGTTAATATAGATATTCAGAATTACGTTGGTATATCTATCTATGAATAGACTACACTAGATTTAGTCAACTAATTAATTAACTCACCTGGTTAGGTAGACTGAAGTTTTTCCTTAGTGGCTAGGAGCAGCCAATAAATTTCTGCGCAGTAGACCCGATGAATTTTCGTTTCTGCATATTAGCTCCGACTAGTCACTAAGGAAAAATTTCGCTCTACTCCTCTTTTACTTTACAAAATTTGTACTCCTACCCAGGAAAATATTCACATTGGCCCAGCATTGGCAGTTTGATTAGCAATGCCGACCAAGCGTCGCGTCGGCCGTATTATAAACGTTGGCAATATTTTCCTGGGTATATTGCTCCATCTTGGTATCGGACAACGGCTAAAGTTAAGGTAGCAAAACCTTTTTTTCCAAATAAGGCATCACCGTTCTCACGTTTTAAACTGTGTGATTTTGAATTACTTGTGGGAATTTTGCATCTTTTCCCTGGTTAGTGTTACATAAAACCAAGCGCAGTTAGTACCTATTGAATATGAATAATAATTATTGATGTGAATGGCTTTATTGCATTATAGCATCATGATTAGCAAGTAAGGTGTTCGTTGAACTATTTTGTGGTTAAATGTAATCGATCAAATAATTTACGTAACCTTTATGTTAAAAGAACTATTAATAGACGAAAACATGATAGCAGCTAGCAGGTAAATCTATCAATAAATAATGAGCACCAAGAGTGGTAAATTATAGTCAAACCCGTTTAAATAAATAATACTCATAGCACTATAATGTGATATGATAATTTCAGTTATTAGTGATATTAAATGCAGCCAGACAGTCGGCCATTTTGTGGATTGCATGTTAGTAAAACCTTGGCAGGATAAGTAATAGGTAGGCTGCTCGCACAATGATAACTGCAAGTTCGTAAAGCAATACCCGCACCGAGTCAAGTGGCACCCATCAATTTCATAAGAAGTATACCAGAGGGTTGTTATGTCGCAACGCTGGTTCAGCATTCGTGATGCACTTCATAAAACGTGACTTGTTCTTACACATAATATATTTCTTGTATTTTACACATCAATATTATCTGACATGAACAACTAACATGATGAAATAATTATACTAATTTTAGTTTGAACTATAAGTTTCTGTATTGTCAAACAAAAAAGTAAATACAAAAGCATCATTACGATCTTATTATTTAACGATTTCTATATTGCATTTAATGTAACATATAATTCGATTTACTTAATATTATATTGAAGCAACTAATTTTTTTAATTGTTTCTTATAGCTATTACACATTCTATACCTAACTTATCATCCATATCCATATCCAATACACTGATGCAATCTAATATTATTATTAGTATGGTAGTATAGTTATGCTCGTATGGTCATGGTAGCTCGAAATGGGATAAAATCTAAAAATATTTTGCGTATTTTAATATTTAATAATTGAAAATCTTTATTAACACTTAAAGAACTGCCATTGT
This sequence comes from Rhagonycha lutea, assembly GCA_958510855.1. Taxonomy (NCBI): domain Eukaryota; kingdom Metazoa; phylum Arthropoda; class Insecta; order Coleoptera; family Cantharidae; genus Rhagonycha; species Rhagonycha lutea. The sequence continues at coordinate 9,113,611 of OY294040.1, read as the reverse complement.
ATTTTTGCAATTATAATAATATATTAATAATAAGTATTATCTAATATATCATGTAATATATTTTACATTACAATATTATACAGATTGTAAAAATGCAATACCGATTTTATAAATGATTATCGGCTGTTTAAGTGTTAATAATATAAAAACAAATTCCTGTTACATTTTTAAAAAAATTGCCCTAAAAAAGAGGAATTTAAGAAAATTTACTACTCTATATCTACATAATATTATCTTTCTATAATAATTATCCTAATCCAATACTTTTTAATAAACTTTCTACCCACATGCAAATGATATAAAATTTTAATGCCTTACTCATGTTTAATTACCTAAATAAATTTTTGAATAATTAAACAATTATCAATTTATTTAAAAGCATACATACATATTTTGCAATCATTGTTAATGTTACTACATAATTAAATTTATTAGTGGATATGATTGTGGTTAATTATTGATATACTATTTGTGCGTGATTGTAAAAATATTCAAGTCGTGGTATAATTTAATTTACAGTAGTTTGTTAAAGTTGTTTTTTTTTACTTAATTACTAATAAACCGTAATTGCAACTAACATAATACGTATAACTTATAAAAATTGAAAGTTCTTGACGGCTTGCTCATTAATAAAATTATTTCCAAATATCGTGCTACTGTTTAAACTTGAAGACAATTTTTTATGGATAATATTGATTTATTTATTATTTTATAAACATAGTTTGATCAACTAGTTTAATTTAAGTTAATCTATAACTTAAATGGTATTTTTAAATAATTTAATAAATTAAATTAAATTATAATAATATAAAGTGTGTGCACGAAATAACTTGGTCGGAGAAACACCCGTGTAACTTTTGCTATAGTATTAATAAAAAATTTTTAAAAAGACTAAATTAACGCCATATTGTTGTAGACATAACGATATCATATAGAAGGAATCAAAACAAAACTGAACGAAAATGAATTTGATTCAAAGTTTTCGTTCGTGAATCAGTTCTGCGCAAAAATTAAGAAAATCCTAACTCGTCACATACACTCAGAGAAAAACACTTTAAAGATAAATGAAAACGTACTTGAATCAAACATTTTTAAACATGAAAGGGAGCTTAGGTTGGAAATCTTTAAATTGAATATTTAACTTTTAATATTAATATGAAAACTGAACATAATGCATTGTAGATTTAAAGACGCACCATATTGAATTAAGAGTGAACAACTTTTAATTTAAATAGTAACACATTGACTCAAAATTGAATAATTTTCATATTAAGAGTTAACATGTTAACTCAAAAGTGTAGAATATATAATTTTAAAAGTGTAAAATGTTGATTCAAAAATGAAAAACTTTCTATTCAAAAGTGAATAATTTTTGATTGTAGTACGATGACTTTTATATTAAAAATGCAGTTTTTAAATTTAAATTTGGTTTATTTGAATACAAATAAAATCGTATAAATTAAAAAATTTATTTTACAGATAATTACAAAAATTATAAATTATTACATAAAACACACATTATAAAATTACAAAACATTAAACATACATAATAATCATTTCACTTTTGTCCTTTGGATGTTTGACTTAATACATTTTTCACAGTTCTTTTTTAAATTATTTTCACGTTGATACCTTTCGCAGATGAATATTTTGTGCCGAAGAAGTTAACGAGGATGAAAAATTGGTTACAGCACCTCCTTCCTCATAGTTAAACCATTCTTTAATCTTAGAACGAATCGAAATGGTCTCTTCGTCAGTTCCAAACTATGTTTAAAAAGAAAAAGTTATTATAACACAATAAAATTAAAATGAAATTATTTCAAAGTTAAAAAACTAAAAATCACCAGAATATAAACAGTCACAACTATACAGTCGACTCCCTTAAGTCAGCAGAACTCAAATTGTCAGTTTAACAGATGACAGTGATAATTTGACTTAAAGGAAGTCCACTGTATTGCACTAATTCCTTTAAGTACTACAGCAGAAATCAATTTTTTTAAATTTTAAAATAGGTGGTTTACCTTTTGATTTTATTTCCTCTTTCCTTTTCCAGGTAAGGAGTTTCTCTCGGAACTCCATTCCCAAACCAAACGGTTTTATTATTTCGGCAATATCATCTCTTTTTCATATATTATCTCAATGAACGATATGTAACACCAAATGCTGAAAATAAAAATGAATTAGTTTAAAAAATAATTAATACATCATCGCACTTTATCGTGTGATTTCACGTGGTTTTCTTACGTTTTAAATCGGAATACAAATTCTCCAAGTCAAATTCTTGTAAAAGTTGAAATTATTTTTCATTATTTTCGTCACAAACAATAATATCACATTGGTACTCCTTCCCTCCAGATTTGCCTGCAGTTGTATTTTGTTCTCAGTATCATTCTCATCCACATTTTCTACCATTAACATTTTATGGATTTTAAATCACAATAATTAACAAAATTCTCTACACCTTGCACTCGAAACTAACTAAAAGAAACACTTCCGTCACTGTTACACGTTCTACACTGCACGATTATGAACAATTCTGCAGATAAAATAATTTTCTTCCCGGGTTTTATTATCAACGAGTCTAGTCTCAAGTCAATCCACGCATGAATTGTATAATTTCATGTGTCAGCAGCTATATCACCGTTAGAATGTATCACATACACCTTCAATTTTACACTTTACATTTTTGAATTAACATTGAAACTTTTGATATAAAAAAGTTATTTTTGAATTAACATTGAAACTTTTGATATTAAAAAGTTATTCTTAATTTTATAATGTACACTATAAAATTGAAAATGTTGCTTTTAAAAACGCGACAAATTATAATAAAAATGAAAACTTTTGAATTTAAAGTGTTAACTTTTATTTTCAAAGTCCGAAATTTCTCTCAGTGTAATGGCATTGCAAAATGTCTTAAAATCTCAAAATCCACTGTCACAAGTGCTCTTCAAAAGTTTAATGAATCTTTCTCAATATATTAAAAAATAGAAAGTGGTAAAAAAATTATTTGTGTCGCTAAAAAAACGCAAAGTCCGTGATCACAGCTTTAAAACACAATCCTGGGCTCTCTGCGAGAGATGCCGTAAGAAAGTTAAAATGCCATCTTCATATGTACAAAAAGTACGCAAACAAGCTGGTTTACAGTCTTACAAAGTATATGTTGCCCAAAATCGCAATGATAAACAATAAAAAACTGCAAAAACTCGAGCACGGAAACTGCATGACAATGTGATTCACAATTTTGACTGCATTGTCATGGACGATGAGACTTAGGTAAAAGCTGACTTCAATCAAATTCCAGGACAGAAATTTCACACAGCAAAAAAAGATGGATTGATACCTGAGAAATTTCAAGAAAAAAAATTGGAAAATTTTCGAAAAAATATTTGATTTGGCAAGCAATATGCAGATATGATTTTAAGAGCGGAATTTTCTGGTCAACAGGGACTGTTAGCCAAAAAATCTGTGTCGAAAAATGCCTAAAAAAATTATTACTACCTTTCATTTAATTGTACAAAGGTTCAGTGCTTTTTTGGCTAGAATTATTCACTTGTCATTACGGAAAATTAGCCATGGAATGGTATGGCCAGAAAAGTGTCACAATCCTGAACAGGAAGGTCAATCCACCAAATTGTCCACAGCTTAGGCCTATTGAAACATATTGGGCAATTTTCAAATGGAAGTTGTTGAAGACAAAGGGGAGTATGTAAAATGAGCAAAACTTTAAGCAAAAATGGTGTAAGGCAGTTGATACAGTCACGGAAGCTGGTGTGCAACGCTTGATGCAAGGACTCGGACTCCAAGTACCGAAAATGCGCTTAGACAAAAATTAATTGAAATTTTCTTAAAAAATACTAAAAGTATCTTAAATGGGCTTACTTTTGTGATATATTTTAATTAAATCTTAATTAAAATAAATTAACTGTAACAATCTTTGTTCGACCAAGTTATTTCGTGCACCCACTTTATTATGTAAGCTTTCAAGTGTTTACGCACCCTTCGTAAAAATGAATTTAATTTATTATCACGAGTTAACAACTAAAAGAGTTAATCTATAACATATAACATTAATGAAATTAGACATTTCAAAATATTATAAAAAATAATATTGAAATGAAAACATCAAAAGATGAAGACAGCTGTCGAATATGTCAAAATTCATAGGGTCAATTCTATAATTTTTAGAAATTATAAATGTAATTTTGTTTATTTCGAGATCAGTGGTCCGCAAACTACATTCATTCCCCACCCCCCATTGTGTTGGTAACTCCGAATAAAAGTTTATTTAATCAACATTATTTTTGAAATTTTTATCCCATTTCTGGAATTTGGCCACAAAAAATTTCTTTTGACTCCTCTTGCGTACCACTGCTCTAGGTGACCAACTACTTGATTCGAGTTTAAAGTGTTCGAAACGATTAAAATTTTTACGCATATGCAGGTAACTGTAATTATTGCATTCAATGTTGATACTAAATACAGAAATTACTTTTTTAAGGTTACCTTTTGTGGTCTAAGAATTGAAATAATTGCCGTAATAAGAATTCAGCATAAGTTATAAGTTTTATTTTTAAGTTTACAATAAATTGTCAAGTCGAAATTGTTTCATTTGTAATAAGTGCGACATTATTATTTTAGGTTAGAGAAAAAGTTGTGATTTTTAAATTTTCAATGTCTGAAGAAATCAGAGATTTTTCTCTAATTTGGCAGATTTCTTCGATAGATAGTAAATATAGCATGTGAGAATCATAATTGCATCTGGCAGATTTCTTCCATTTAATAGACGAACTATTTTTTCGTGGTAGTTTTATTCTGGTGCAAAAGATTTACACAACGGTCGCATAATACTTCATTTTACTCATTTCCGTACTGGACAATAATGATGGTATAATAATAAAAATTGTTATTCGTGTGTATTTGAATGATTTCAGCACCCTAAATTCTTGTTATTGCTTTTGTATAAAGAGTAAGGACTTGCATATTTTGTCTCACGGGGTAACCCAAAGTTGGCTCAAAAAAGCAGGGGAGAAATGGCCCAGGGTTATTTTAGGTTATTTTAAAGTAGCATAATGCAGTAAAAATGTTATCGTTTACCCAAATTTAACTATTCCATAATAGTAATTATTACAGTCTGTTGCTTGTTGGGAAAGTACTTAGGGCAAATAATATAAAAGGAAGCATAATTAGTAATGACAATAATTATCATAATTTACGCAAAAAATTCGGTTGTGGAAAAAAATAGTAACTTTGAAAATCAACGTTTTTGCCATAAAAAATATAATATCAATAACTTGTTCTCAAGGAAATTTTATTTTAAGTAAGTGGTAAAATTGTACCCAAATAATATTTTGATTGTAAATCGATTTCTTTTTTGAAAAACTTAATATTAATAATAAAAATAATTAAAAAGGAAATTCTTTTTATAACTTTTTAAGGTTATATTGAAGTGCAAGTAGATAATTATTTTATTATTAGTGTAAAATACGAAGTTGCAATATTTTTTAATGGACAGAAGACAAGTTGGTATGCAATAACATTTATATTTCATCCGCTTAACCTTTACTAGTTTTTCCAGAAAAAGAGCAAGATCGAATGAATATATACCTCGAGCACCTAGGTAGCAATAATTATGATTCCATGTTTAGTCAACTGCAGAAAGCAGTAATTTGCAAACAAAAAAGTATTTCATGGATATTTTATATTACCTATATTTATTTGAAAATAGAGTTTAAATTCAAAACCAAACCCTTACGTTAATATTATAAGTTAGAATTAACCCTATTATGTTCATCATACGATATTTTGATGTCTTAATGAAATCTGAAATAGAGATATAGTACATAGTACTTCGTATACATATAGAAATAATATAAGGTACAATTCAATTCGAGCTATATTGAATTTTCATATTTCGTTAGGTATAACGAAATGAGGTTATATATTATTATAGTCTAAGCTACTATATTATACATAGGTAGACGTACCTAATTTGCTGTAGGTAATTTATGAATCGAAGCTTATTATTTGTATAATAACCATTCACGGACAAACATTAACAGGTACCTATTGAATTTTCCAACTTTTATTAAACTTCATGTATAGTTCTATGAATAAATTAATTTTAGTATTTTAATTTGGGGTTTTTATTATTTAAGCAAATAATTTATAAGCATTGCATAACTTACCTAATTGAAAATATGTAATTACTACTTAAAAATTTAATTTTATTGTATTCAAACCAAGCTGCCGAATATATAATATTAGTAATTTTTTAGTCATACAATGGAACGGTTTTAGTACTTCTCTAATTAAAAGTAAAACCTTACACACGCCAACAATTAGATAATTTTGTTAAATAATAAAAGAAAAATATATTTACGTTACATTATCTATTATAGTAATTGGTGTGGCCAAATAAACTTATCTCCATACCTTTACTTACCCATACAATGTAATATGCAAATATCGCCAGCGTCGGCATTTAGCATCTTATGATGTTATATTATAACACCACCCCTTTGTAATACTGACATGTAATTGTTTTATTGTAAAAGAATTACATATTTTTACCATCTACATCTGCTTAAAACCACAAGGTATTTTGTCACGACAAAACATGTGCTGCGTAAAATTACCTATACATCGTGCAATTTAATGGAAAAGGAAACAAACTCTTTCTTATTACAGAAAGAATGAAAAATTATAATTATTGTAAATAATTACTTAATTATTACTAAGAAAATAAATACTTAAGTGTATTGTTTCAGAGATAAAAAATTCTTCAGTACTTAATAGGTGTGATGTGTTGGGCATTGTTTGTTTTTTGTTAAGCATTTAAGTAGAATGTAATTGAACTACATTTTAATGCACCTAATATAAAAATTCTTCGGATAATATATCAGCTACGTGAATAATTTAAAAATGGAAGTTTCACATCATGATCATCGGTGGAGGTTACTGCCTTTGATTGCAGCAGTATTCGTTTTGATCCTGGAAAAGGTAAGACATGGTCCAGGGTTTTTTCCACAGGAAAATAAATATACAGAACAACAAATTGGAATATATCTGTAAAGCTTTCTCAAAATGAAGTGTATTTCACTTTCCGTGGTATGAAATACACGTTAGACTGTAGGTCAACTATGTATGTGACAGGGTATCACGTCGTTACGCCTAAAACAACTACGCCTAAAACACTTACGACTAAGTCAGTACACCTAAGTCTTTACACCTAAAGAACTTTACGACTACATTTTTTACGCCTAAAACCATGTACGGCTAAAACTTTTACACCTAAGTAATGTACGCCTAAACCTTTACACCTAAAAGATTTTACGACTAAGACATCAACGCCTAATGCATTTACGCCTAAAGCAGGATAAATTGGTAGGTCATTTAAAGTTGCCTCGTAACAGTTCCAGAGGTTGATGGATCCAACCTTGGGATCTTTACGGGTTCCATTGTTACGAAGCCGGCCAATCCAATTATCCTCGAAATATTCAAGGAGAGGCTCAAGCGAATCTTCATTATCAACATAAAATGGAGACACTATCAGTTCTTCGAACGATATGACAACATCATTGGTTGGAACGAAAGCAAGTGCAGCCAACTTTCTCACAAGAAGAGCAAAGTCAGAGTTCTTCACATCTGCGTAATTTTGCCTTACGTCAGGAATAGATGCAATTTTTCGCCACAAGCATTGACTAAAGTGGAAAAAGCAGCCCCTGTTCTCCGAATCTGGAAATACATGTCCGAACGCGTTGATCTGCGCCTTCTCGAAGTTGGTCATAATTATTGAGGTTGGGGCAAGATTTGGCATAATATTCTTAAGGGTTTGAAAAACTTGAATGTACGTCTGCTGGTGTTTGTTCGGAAGGAGACAATATACTTCGGGCCGACACATGAAGTCTTTTGGGACCCTCGGGTTATATTTTTCGCACATAACTGTTATTTTGAGAAACTTAGGCGTAAATGCATTAGGCGTTGATGTCTTAGTCGTAAAATCTTTTAGGTGTAGAGGTTTAGGCGTAAAATACTTAGGTGTAAAAGTTTTAGGCGTACATGATGTTAGGCGTAAAAAACCTTAGTCGTAATATTCTTTAGGCGTAAAAACTTAGGCGTACTGACTTAGTCGTAAGCGTTTCTAGGCGTAAAGTTTTAGGCGTAAAGACGTGGAACCGTATGTGACAGCACCTCGTATGATTATCTCACCAGTGACAGGAAAATCCCTTGTTAGGGGGCTTAAGCTTGTGTGACACTATCACACTTTGGTTACATTTTCCATTCAACTTTCTTGTCAAACATTGGTTTGAAAGTGTGATGAAAATTTTTGGGTGGGGATATGTTTGTAGTGAAGCTGGCAACTAAATTGAAAACATACTTCACAAAATTTCCGTAGCCAACCTTTGCAGCCCACTACCAAAGTTACTAGTGTCAAAATCAACTGTTTAATTTTGTTTCGTGTATTTTGTTGGTTGGTATTGTTAAGTTTCGCAGCAATGAGCATGATTATTCAAAAGTTGAAGGAAAATTGTGATTAAAAATGTGACACGCGCTACTTTTTGTGTGACGAAAGTGTGATGAAAATGTGATAATGTAACACAGCTTAATATTTTTCATCAAACATTTGACAACAAAGTTGAACGAAAATGTAACCAAAGTGTGATAGTGTCACACACGCTTTAGTAATATAAGTAAAATCAAATCAACAAAGCAATTAATTTTCTTAATTAATATTAAGAAAAACTTCCTCAGTTATCCCTCCAAAAACGCCTATTTTATTTCTTTTCTAATGTTTAATTGTCTTAATTAATAAAGCTGTAGTAATTAAGTATTATTATGATCACATAATTATCGGATTTATCTTTAAATAAATGAAGTAGTAATTTAATTAAATTTTAAATTAATATCTGCTAGGAAGATAGTATAACTAATTGCCTTGTTTTCGTTATAAAGAATTACAAAGTTATAAATTTAAAATAATATTCACTAACTATTCACTAACACTAGGAGCTTCCTGCAAACGAATATTGGGTAAGCACAATAATTTCATGGTTACTGCTAAAAATTATGTAAATTAGTTCCAATTTAGGGAATTAAAAAAATTGTTTGTGCTTTGTCAACATTTATGGTTGAGTGGTAACAAGGAAGCGACATTTGACAAAATTACTAAAACCGTAATTGCCAAAAATTGATATTGTAACCGCACACGATAATAAAAATTAAAGGACATTAGGAAATTTGTCCTGATCTGTGAGTGCTTCTGCTCAATTGCGTGAGAGTTATATTGCATGCATTCGAATTCAGAGCTTGAGGCTATCCAGCTACTTGGAACGCACATAAGATACATGCAAGAGTAATTACTCTTTCATAATCCTTTAACATTCGTTAGTTATTTCCTTGGGACATTATCTTATTATATTTATATACAGAGCTCAATTATCTAATGCTATTATTGGAGAGTCATCATATGTCTATTCGCAGAATTTAACTAAATCAAACTACATCAAATGATATACAGTTTAAAAATAATTGTAAGTATTAAACTTAAAGTAGATTTTTACCAAACCTTGGTGCAAATTTCCTAGAGCAATATTAAAAATCTCTTTTTAAAATGCAGTTACAGTTTCATTGTAAGACAAAATTTATCAAGTTACGAACAATTTTGTTACGCCACCACTATCCTACATTTGGATAAAAACTGATACATTTTTGAGAAACAATATCTTTTTTCGACTGTCAGAGATCACAGTAGTGCACTTAGCAGCCAAATCGACCGTGCAGGCATAAAACCGAGGTTTTCCGCTCCATAGCCTGTATGTGTATGATTTTCACTACTGTGTCTTTACAAATCATTCTGGCTCCAATTTTTAATATCGATAAATAATTTTACGATGAAACGTAGATATACGTAGTTCTTTAAAAGGGCGAAAAAAGTCAATACTGGCAACCAGAGGCTCCAAAATGAACTCCATTCCTTACATTGTGAAGGAAATGGTTATAGTATGTGAAAATCGCTAATGTTTGCAACCCATATCTTTCAATATCATCCACAATAAATACCATTCCGATTTATTTGCTATATCAGGAAAAACCAAGTAATGTGAGACTATTAACAGCTTGTCGAACAAATCAAGTTTTGACCGATTTCCAATAGCAATTACTGTTGTATTGAACATGATGAATGACCATGGATTTGCAGAAATAAAAAGTTATTGCAATGCAAGAAAGCATGAAATGAAAAGCATTATAATTGAATGGATAAACGACACCTCATCAAAATTCTTTCCATGGAGACAGTAAAAAGCTTGTTTAAGTTTGGAAGAATTATAAGTGAATTATTTGTAATATCGAGGAAAATTAAATAAATAAAATAATTCTACCTAGAAAATTGTACAATCCTTAAAATTCAATATTTGAATTTTTATAGGATGTAAATAAATTATAGAATTTTCCCCATCACTTTGAAAAGCAATATCAAAATAATCATATAGAAATTAATAGTCAAATAATAAATAACATCGACATTTTTAGAATTCTCTTAGAACATTTAGAATTATTTTATGATTTTCTCATAATTTATTTCAAATATTAAAAATCTCAATTATTGATTGTCATTGTTATTCAGTGGAAGAAACAAAGTACAAAATAAATTATCGTGCAAGTATGATTGATATAAAGATGACAATGGGGGCATCGAAATTAAATTCATAATTCGTCGAGATTCAGTTTTTGCTGTAATTGCATCGCACCGTATTAGGTTTGCGCCCAATTAGCTCATGTTACATAGTTGGTACTCCGATATAACTCGAACTAAATGCAATTTTTCAATTAAAATTTTAATGGTTTTAAATATATCAAATGTTTTCGTTATCCGAAAAACAAATACCAATTTGAATTAAAATAACAGCAATAATCACATTAAAGAAATTGAGTTTGGTTATAGCTTTAAAATTAATGGTGATAATATGATTTCATAATTTTCGATAGCAAAAAGTTGAATCATTAAAGTAAAATAAAATTATTTATATGGCTGTAAAATAAGAAATAAGAGTAGTATTATTAAATTTGAACAAGTTTCGCTAATTTTTTTAAGCGCACACTGATTTATTTTGTGCGAACGTGATTGAATCTTTAAGAAAGAAGAATAAGTATACTTCAATTAATTCTGCTCAATAATGCCATTATATCAAGCGAATCACTTGAACTTTTGATTTTACCTTCGACAAATAAACAAAAGAAACGAATGTGTTGAAATTCGTTACAATATAATATGTAAAATTCGGGCAACTATTTCTTTGATTTTATAATTTTAGGTTCATAGTAAAGAGAACGTAGTAGGTACATAATAACATTATAGGTATAATAAATTATTTTAAATGAATACAAGTTATCGGTAAGGAAATCAATTAATGAATGAAATATATAAACTATAACAATTTCGCTCTGATATGAGCTGCTCATGTAATAATAATATGCAAACATAAATATCAAACTATAAAATTAATTGGAACCTAAATTGATGAAAAAAAAAAATAAAAAGAATTTGTCAATAAATATTGGATTATAGTATTCTAATTAGTACAAAATATGAAAAATATTGAAAAATTTTATGAAGTTAATTTTACAAGATGTCAGAATAAATGTTATTATCGATAATTTAAATATTAGTAGGTATAATATTTATTTATTATAAAATATTTTATACAAATATTTAATTTATATTAGGTTTTTAACTTGTGAAAATTGTATTAAAAATATTCTTTAAACATTTGCATATTAAATTGCTTTTTAAATAAAATATTAAATATTTATGGATGTACATTTGTACTATATCTTATTTATTGGTAATATACAATATGTACATTATGCGGTTCTTTATATTTAAGTTGGGGGGTTATTCTCACAAAAATTAGTTATAGTGCTTCCTGAAAGCTATAATTTCAAATTATAAATATATAATTATTTTACAGGAACTTTAAGACCGCCTGGACTTATTGGTGGAAGTAAACCAAAAGTAGCAACGCCTGCCGTAGTATCAAAAATAGAACAATACAAAAGAGAAAATCCAACAATTTTTGCTTGGGAAATTCGAGAACGATTAATATCAGAAGGTGAGTGTGACATAAGTCGTAATATTAATGAAGCTTCATAACCGTCATACATATGTAATTATAAAAAATTATATTTCTAGAAATCTAGAAACGCAATGATAGTTTTACACGATTTTTGTGCGTGTCGTATGAACGTCGTTAATTAAAGGAAATTAAAAGAAATATTCCGTGACTACTCCAAGATTTTTAAATAAGCGTGTGAATAGCAACACTTGTAAAATTATTTAAAAATGACAACAAATATGTAGCAGTTAAAATAACCTCAAAATAAACTATTAAAATTTTCCTTTAAAACCACAAAAAGCTTAAAACCAAACAGTCCTTCTAGCTAAGAGCATTAAAGTCGGGAGTTTCAAGTTATGATTTAAGAGCCCGTAGTTCCGGCGGCTGCGGGGCTTATTTTAAAACACAAATTAGCAAATTCGGTTTTGAATCACGCAAATTATATGGTATTAAATTTCTTGTGACGGATGATGGAATGTGGTTTTGAGCCATCTATTTAATTTTTAAATCGTTGATGGTTATCGATTTTATCTGTTTTGTATTACGAAAGTTTACATTGAAAATATAAAAACAATAATTATTATTAAGTGTCCTAATGGGTAACCTAATGTAGTATTACTTATAAAATTAATATTTATGACCCAGTATACCCCGACAAAAAAAGAAGAAAGCTACCGGATTAACCTAAAAACAATATATTATAGCTAATAAACAAGCTAAATCAAATTATTTGGAAATATTTATTTTAAAATACTTGATGGAACGTTTTTATGACTTTTATTTCCCTTTCTACAGTGGTTATTTAATAAAAATTATTAATTATGAACCTGTCTATACAGAAAATTAAACTGAATTTTCCCACGCGAAAATTTAACTACGTAAATCGGTCGGGAAGCTAAATTCAAATTGAGCGGCTAATGATCTACAAATAGAAGATATTTTTTATTCATTAATTTTCTTCAATTCGAAAAACTATATTTAAAATTAAATCAGTTAACCTTTCACATTTACTTTGACTAATTTTGATTGATAATTAACTACAATTTCAATTCAATAAATGTATGAAATATTTCATGGTACTCATGAATATTATCTTCGATTGCTTCGATTTTATATTAAAAATGCCGGCGGTGAAATCTCAGCCCACCAGGTGTAATTATAGTGTGACCGATGAATGATTAATAATTGTATATTTATCATGTGGCATACATTGATCATGATCACACTTGTAATATGAATGGTCTTAGCGGTTTGATTTATATTTAACACATTAATTCTTAGTTTATCCCTTAGCTACGGCATAAAATTTTAGCTATCAATAAAATCAAATTTATAAATTATCTTTATTCAATGTTAAACGTGTGGAACATATAAGTATACAAAACGTTGTATCTACCTATACATTTTCAATGCGAAAAAGCAATATGTTCAAAGTTGAATAATTGATTTCTATTTAAAAAATTGATTAAACGATCTATTATATGAAAACCTGCATGTGTTCACAATTTTCTATTACTAATCAACTATGAACATATAAATAAATATCACAAATGTGATAATTCATAACCATTAAGCCAAATTATAGATGGGTAAGTTTAAAAATTGATTGAAGTTGATGTAGTACCGAAAGCATCATAATATGTAATAGTAATGGTAATTTAAATGGGATATAGATACAAAAGAATATCAATTTCAAAACTAGAGATGTAACAATGATTAAATTTGTAAAAAAATTAAAGCCGCAAGCTGAGATAATAATCAAAAATATTAATAACAAAATGAAACATTTTTCTCATTATGTCAAACAGAATTGAAGTTTTTACAACTATGAAACCATTCCGCTTAGTACAATTTTTCAAATTCGTCTGATCAGAAAAATTTAAAATTTTTTCTTGTTGACCCCCTTGTTGCACAAATTTGATAATGAAGAAGTAGCATCAGTAAAGTCTTTTCACATGCATTGAACCTTCGAGTTTAGACAAAGGATAGCAATCTTACCGAAAAGCACTTAAGCTTTGAAGCTGTAACGAGTTCAAGTATGATCATTGACTAATACAGTTAGGTTTTAATTTAAAAGTTAAAATGTTAAATTTAAAAACAGTCTACATTGGACGTTTACATAAATTTAAAATTGATTACAAACACCTGACAAACTTGGATCACTAAATTGCGACATGATTGAATTAATCACGCATTATAATTTATTATAAATTACTTTAGAAAAATAATAGAAAATAATGAAAGGCTACAAATTAGTACGTTCAAATTTTAAATTAATTATTAACAACACTTTAAATTTTTTTATATTCTCTTTCAGGTGTTTGCACGAACGCGACTGCTCCTTCGGTAAGCAGTATAAATAGAATTTTAAGAAATCGAGCGGCCGAACGAGCGGCAGCTGAATTTGCGAGAGCTGCTGGATATGGTTTATATCATCCACATCCGTATGCAGCTGCAGCTGCTGCATTTCCGTGGCATTCCCATCTTTGGCCCAATAGTCCGTTAGGTTTGCAACCTTCACCAGGGAGCGTCATAGCGGGATCCCCTGGTTCCTCAGCTTCACCACACGACCACAGTTTACTCAATTCGCCACCAAATCAACGTCTACTGGACGTGGATTGTAAAGACGATTCAAGTTTGTCCGAGTCAAACGATCAACCAAAATTTAGACGCAATAGGACAACATTCAGTCCGGATCAGCTCGAAGAACTAGAAAAGGAGTTTGAAAAAAGTCACTACCCATGCGTATCTACAAGAGAACGATTGGCTTCTAAAACTTCACTCTCCGAAGCACGAGTACAGGTTCGTAAAGTTTTTGTATTAATTGAGCTAATATTAATCCGTGGGTTGTTAACCAGGTTTGGTTTTCTAACAGACGAGCAAAATGGAGGCGACATCAGCGAATGAATATGCTGAAACAATCTTCACCGGGTCATCGAGAAAGCCAATCACCGATATACGGGGGTCGATTAACTCCTTCACCGCATTACACAGTCGCTTCCACCCCTGGTTCTCCCCTTACTACACCTCAGCGCACTTCCGGTCCGACAGCTTCTTCCCTGCTACTCCAAATGGGAGGTGAAAATAGTGCTTTCAAATCTTTAGCACCAAATTCTGCTGCTGCACTTTTGGTGGCGTCAGAAAACCTTCATCGTCTTAGTGGTTACGATAATAAATCTGATTCCGATGAAGAAATCAACGTTAACGATGAATCTGACGAAGAAAGAGATAGGTCCACATCTTCAAGTCCGTTGGAAGTAGTAGATTCTCCAAATAATAAACAAACACCTACGTGTCAACCTTTGCAACTCACAGTACACGGTCGAGATTAAATGTGATTATTTAATTTAAGTAAATATAATTTGTACCAAAGTAAATTTAAGAATATTTATTTTTGTTATTTATTACGTCATCAATCGACTGCTTATGGCATTTTTAACTTAATTCTTCATAATTTATCGTACTACTACATCATGTAAAAAATATCCTCGAATCCTACTGTAAAAATTCTGTAAATCAGGTTAAATTGTTAAAGTTTAGGCAATTTACATACTACTTCATTTGTTAATAATGTTAACGTTTTAGTTAATAAATTTTAAGATGAAATATTAGTGGTAAATAGTTTTATCAAGTACATACGAGTAGTTAGGAAGTTGTTTAAATTTTCTGTTATTGTTAATGTTTAATTTAATTTATTATTCAAACTACCGAATAATATTTAATATGGTTCTAAAAATTGTGTAAAATTAAAAATTTATTAATTTTAAATACTCAATAAACAAATTAAATAGTTCAGAAAGTGTAATTCTTTGAGTTAATAGGTAAAATTTGCATTCGGTAGGCACCTACCTACCTAATCTCTAAATTAACGAAGAATGTAATCGAGGAGTGTCCAATAAGTAAAACTAATGTAGCATTTTGAATTTATGGTGTCCAGTGGACTTGTTGAATCGATAAAGGTGACAAAAGCACTAACCATTTGGTAACTTGTATTTCTGTAAACAGTAAAAATAAAACTCAGATAATACATAATTAGGTTGCTGAATTAATAATTAGTTGGGTTAAATACCTAATTTTTTAATATTGTAAATAAATATTTAGTGGGAAATATTTTACGATCAATCTTGTAACGTTTACAAATTAATCAAGATAAAAAATGTGCCATTAAATTTTATAGTTTGGTTTAAAGCTTTTATTGTCAATAAAAATTATTCAGGTTGTATCATAAGGTTCTTTCATCTTAAGACAAAAGTATAGAAATCTTAGGGCAACAAACTTTTACAATATTCACAAAGCAGATTTACGTTTTTGATATTTCGCTTACTTGTATCTACTTAAATTTTGAAGTAATTTGCTTATATGCAATTTGTATAAATTACAATTTTTGGACAGATAAACAGGCACTAAAAGTATTTACAAGTTTTGAAAGGCGAAAGTTTATGTTTTCGATATGCTAAATTTACTTATTTTGGAGCATCAAATGACTATGTAAATTGGCAGATTATTAAAAATACCCATATAGCAGGATAGGTCATTTGGTGTAATAAGATACGTATTCGTACCATTTACGTACCAAGTGCGAATAGATAATAATATAGTCGCAGCTTTCGTGATTTTTGTTTTTTAACTGTGTAATTACGAATTGGAACAAACCAAGCGATAGTAACATTGTTTTGGTAATAATCCAAATTAATTTAAATTTTTTTTTTGGTAAGTGTGTAGGTTAAATGCGATCCAATTTGATAGTGATGATAAAGCTCAAAATGTATACGTGATATATTTTTGTGCTTTTAGCATTAGTCTAAATTATTAATCTATCATGGATAGATAAAAAGCTTTACGCTTACATAACTCGAGCTTCAACATGAAAAGCTTTTCGAACTGTCATCTACATGAAATTACACCTCGAAATCTATAGATGCGTCTTTTGCACTCTACATGTGGAGGTCATTTTCTATTAACCCTCAGCTTTCATTGGAACGGATATGTAGATATTTGAAAAAATGAAAGTTGCGAAAGAACCCAAAAGCAATTAAACTTAAGAAACTCAACGATTAAATAATTAAGTTTGCGAATTTTAACAACTAATGATCGATATACCCAAAGTAATCGTCACATATCGTGTGATTGATAAAAATGAAGTTAATCCAATTTCGTAGTTTATTGACAAAACATGCAAATGATAAAATTGGAAAGATCAAACGTTTCACTCCACCAACTTATCAAAATATGTGACATATTTATTTGATTTAAATCATATATCGTTGATTAGCCGTTATGATTGGACTAAAGTAAAGCAATTTGTCAATCACAAGAAGAAATAACAAATTCAGATGTGCTAATGCTATCCAAGTTTTTGTATGCAATTGCGTGACATATAAAAGAAATA
The DNA here is from genome assembly GCA_958510855.1 of Rhagonycha lutea. Taxonomy (NCBI): domain Eukaryota; kingdom Metazoa; phylum Arthropoda; class Insecta; order Coleoptera; family Cantharidae; genus Rhagonycha; species Rhagonycha lutea. The sequence goes on along the minus strand of OY294040.1, from coordinate 9,096,106 downwards.
TTAATATTGTAACCATTCTTTCACGTGTATCCAATTATTGAATTATAGTTTTTTATTTTCTTAATATTTAAAGCAGTGTTGCTAAACCTTTTTATAATAATGCCTCATCCTTTTATCATGTAAAATGTGTTTTTTCGAGCCCCCTCTATATGTTATTTTTATTGTGTGTTTGTTTTAATAATTACCTGGTTAAAACAGTTTAATAGTAGAAATAACAGCTTTCCTTCGATATGAAGTATTACTATCCCCCCCCCCCCCGGTTGAGAACCACTATATTATATTCTATATGATTAGATGGTATAGGTAGGCCTATAAGCAGCCTCCAGCTGTTGCCATCTGCATGTACTTGTTCGGCCTATTGCCTCACTCACCTCATTAAAATGTTTCGATTTATAAAGTTGAAAATTACTATTAATTTTATTTAAAAACAGTTCTTTTTCTCAGTGTAGAAATTATTGCAACAATATTTTGAAAATTGATTTGAAACATTCTAATAGTTAAAAGTGAAATACTAAACCTTTTTGTACTTTTGGTATTATTCTGTAAATTCTTTTGTTCAATTTTCTAAAAATAGAAATATATTGTAATATAATCAATTGATTATATGTTTCATAAGTACATTGACTGTACAATTTAAGCAGTTGTGCATTTGGATGTAAGTATTACCTACTGATTATATAGTTAGTGTTCATGTAGTGAAACTTGATTGCAACCGTATCTGAATTAATAAAATGTACACAAAACATTTTTCAGAAGTCAAATGCACAAAATTTCGTAAATATTTAATATACTACTACTAAACTTTTCCAATAAAAAAGTTTACATCTATTGGTTTTACTATTAACTAGAACAATGAGTGGTTTTCAAAAGCTAAGGTGTTCATGACGTAGGTGTCGGGTTAAATGATTACAACTACAGACGGATTTGTGCCCGCCAGTATTATTGTTATTATTAAAAAAGCACACTAGAGACGGTCGGAGCATAGTGGTCACGCGAGTTGACTATGAATGCTAAATGCCCGGTTCCAATCCGGGTGAAGTAAGAACTTTATTCTGGCCGTCTCTCTGGTCCTCCAGGTTGGGGGTCGAGGCGATGGGTCAGCTCCTCATCACCTGTAAAGAAAACTAAAAAGCTTTAACAGATAAAACAATTTCTAGCTGTAGCTTGTTGTGTTGTGCAAGCAGTCCGAAATATAATATATTATGTATATTAAGAGAGCACTTGTGAAATTTGGAAAGAAAGTTTTTAAGCCTTTAGTATTTTACCTATATCCAGGAAAATTCGTTCTAGGACTCTACTGTTTCCTTATTTTTGAAAACGATTGCTCTTCATCAAATAAATAAAACTTTTACTATATAAAAGGTTACTGTTACTTAAAAAACTGTGTTACAATACTTTAATTAATGTAAAATTTATTAATCGAATTTCGGTTGAAATTAAAGTAGGTAATTAATGTTATAAATGAAATTATTTGAATCACATTATTTGACCACTACAATGACACTATCCGGTTATGCAAATAGTTACCAGCAAAAGTGTGAACACAAAGTATCCTCTGGTAGATTATGTACAGAAAGCAATGTAATTTATTATCATCGAAGTCCAATCGATGCAATAATCTTGGTATTTGTTACAAACTGAATTAGTCAGCAAACATCGCGTGGACCATATAACAAAATTGAAAATTACGTATGCAAATCTTAATAGTATCTAATTATTTTCGTATATAAATGAGCACCAATGACTTTAAGGACATTTTGTGGACTATTAAAATTATTTCAGGTCTGTGGAAGATGGTGGTCATAAATTAAAATTGACAAAGATATGCACATTTTAAAATACTTTAATAGCGTTAAAAATATAACAAATAAAACTTAAAACACAATAATTGCTTCATAAACACCCACTCTTGTTTGCTCTTAAATTAAGCCATTAAGAATCCGAGATCAAATTAACTACAGGGTCCGTCGATTAAATTGTTCGGTATTTTATCGAATTTTATTGGTTTATACGAGTATATCGGGTATGTTTACAATTTTAATCCTATTGTGATTTCGGTTTTCACAGTCCATCACATTTTGGACGTCCTTCTGTTAAGTTAACTAGGCCTTCATTTTTTTTTCTCAGTCTGAGTTGACAGGATTGTAGTAACGCCAAAGTTATAAAATATGCAGAGTCTTGTATAATAATAAAAAAGAAAAAATATCAATAACATTTGAACAATTCTTTCAATTATAATAAAATAAATTAATTAGAATATATTTTTATATATAGAACATAATATAATAGCGCTTCATTGACAGACCCTGTATTATTAGTTAATAAAGTTAAAAATACCAAAATGGTACAAACACTTAAACTCGAATATTATATTTAATTGCTAAATAAAGTGTATTTCAGAAAATCAAAACAAGTTTAATCAATTAAATTTTATTAAGTTTGTTAAAAATTATTATTTGTCTTATAATAAATGCTTGCCATTAATTAGCAAAATGAGTAAATCGATGTAAGTTAAAATATTTCCAGTTTCCACTAAATGATACATACCAACGTTGCTTACATTCAAATTAGTTGCATATAATCAATTAATTTTTGTTAATTATCTTAGTTAACTTTAACAACATTAATTTATTCTATTTACCTAGTTAATTAACTTTATTTACGAATTATCCATTTTCGTAATAAATTATAATTGAAAGGTGATTATTTATAAACATTTAAAATAGGTAGTACGAATTACTAAAATTACCATTTACTTAGTCCAAAGGTTAATAAAGTATCTACTATGCGTATAAGTGGCTTACTTCTTTCCTGATGCAATTAAAAACTCAAAAATATTTTAATCGGTAAATTCGTGCTGTCAAATTTGAGTTAACCAATTATTAGGTATTTATAACGAGTTACTGGAGTTATATTATCGCATACCATAGAAACAATTAAAGTTAAATTGCCTACCTTCAATAAATGTTGTAATTACATTAAAAACATGGGCAAGTAAATATACTTATAAAAATCGAAGAAGACGGTAGGTATAATTTATTCTTAATATTAAATTCTAGCTGATCATAAAATAATTAAGCAAAAGTGTTAGATTACAGAAGGCAACTACTTCTTTTTTAGTAGTCAACTATTATAAACGTGTATAATTAATTTTAAAGCTCAAGTAATTTTAAATAATATAGTAAAACAATTAATCCAGCACAAAAAGTTAGAAAATTTTACATTTACAGCCATTTAAATGTCAAGCCATATTTTTATTTGGTAATTAGCTAAGTAAATTTTGAATTTTAAAAAAAAATTTATTAGATAAGCTTCTTTTTAATTTATTTACTAAAAAACCCGTTTGACCATAGAATATGAAGATTCGATCCGAGAGCGTTACCTAATCACTACCGAATATGACCGCACTAAATCAATCCACCTTATCGTTGTGTTGGACGCGTTTTATTGTTACCTTTCTTTAATTACTACAACAGATTTGTAAAGCAATCCAGGTACGTTTTTTGAAGTTGGACATTTTAATTTATAATCAATTCAAGTTGGTCCACTGTGGTAGTAATAAACCCAGGTTGGATACTTATAGAAAACTTGGCACCTCTGTTATTGATTAACCGTTGAATAGTAGAATTTTAATTTACAAGTTTTTATGGTACGACTATGCCTTAAAGCAGTGAATGAGCCTTAATCGATTAGATCTTCCTTTCATTCTATGATTGCGTTTGATAAATTGGTTTGACTCATAGTTTTAAATTTTAAATTATATTAAAGCTCATGTATTTTCATTTTTTTTAAATGTATACCGATATCAAAGTAATTTACATGAAAACTATAACTGTCACTAAAATCAAAACGTTAAATTTAAAATTATAAATAATGTAAAACACTCAAATGTACAGGTGCAACACAGGTAGTATGTTATTATGCAACTAATTTAAATAAAATTTTAAATAGTTATTTTGTGTAAATATTTATATATTTTTAACACTTTCATTACCTTTATAGCAGCCAGTTATTAACTAGACAACTTTATAATATGTACCTACCTATCTGTAATAATGAATAAAGTGTGTTTGTTTTAAAAATCACCTGTTTGTTGTCTGTATATTAGATTATGAAAGTAGAAATCAGGATCAAAGCATTAATATGTATGTGTAAGGTGTAACAATTATTTTTTATAACTAAATTAGATATTCTGTCGAGAAAAACGATTAATGGTCCAATTTAAATAAATACTTTGATATTTAAGGTAAAATTTTTAATTGGTTCCTTATTGCATACCACATAATGGTGATTTGTGAGATGAGATGGGGTGTTGCGGCAAGGTAAACTATGAATAATGTTAATTATTAAGTTTATTATTAACAGCTTTTACTATCTTGTTCTTTAATATGCTAAATCTCGACTTCCTTCCAGCCGGATCTGATAACAAAGTAGAGGTTACTTACAAAGATCTCAAATATTTAATTAATACGAAACATACGTGTTGATGTAAAACTTTAGAAATAAATTTGTCAATTTGGGAAAAAAATTTATTTCCAGATTAAAATTTATTACCCTGTGACACCGATTTTCAATCGGTATGCTGCGCTACACTGGTGCGGTGCCTCCAAAAGTCGGCATGTATGCCTTATCTATCCTCAGATCGAAAAATCTAGTAACTCGAGTTTTTAGAAGTTGATTTTCGCCTCGCATTGGAAAAATCTTAGCATCTTGCTCAATGTGTCTAGTTATTTTCTTGATCTGCATAAGTGAAAAATAGTTTTTTAAAGATTTTCTTCTTCAGAAATTTAACGTTCGAAGGCCAGATAAGTATGCATATTTAGGCCATTTATAATGTTATCCAGGGGAGCATAATATATACATTTGATGGGCGAAAAATGATACGCCACGAGAATCGAATTCACGATCCTTGATACGAGAATCAATCACTCAAGAATACATAACAATCAAAAGGACAATGATGTGTGTTATGTTCTCCCTCTTTAATTAATAAAGTCATTGTATAAAAAATTATAAAATTACTTATTTTCTGCAAAGTAATATCTAATAAAAACAACACAATGATTCGATTTTTGATTAGCCTAGTGTAGCCATATTTAAAGAAATACAAATATATTTCCATATGAGAAGGATGAAAAGCTTCCAGATTTTCTCAATTTTTGAAGTTTTTTTAAAGACATAATCTTAAAAGTTGGTGGTCTGAAGTTTATAAGAAGAATTGCTTGAGCAATGAAACATAGTGGAAAAATGTGCTAAGATCCGATAAAAAATCGTTTTTTATCTCATCTTACCACCATTTGAAGATATCTACAGCTCAATAGGTAGCCTGCATGGAATTTATGAACGGCCTGGTCACAAAAACATTCAGATTACGAAAGACTACACCATTTGCAGCTTTAATTCGGAAAGCGTCAAGTGTTATTCAGATTAGTAGGTATTTCCGACCTTATAGGCGCCCATCCGGTTAACTCGTTAACACTCACGAGACTGAACACCGAGTAGTATCCCAGAGCTAGCCATACTTACTAGCTAATCTGAATTACAATTGACACTTTCTGAATTATAGCTGCAAATGGCGTACACAAAATTTACATTTTGCTATAAAGAAAGCTTATGCACACAAGCGGCCAATTAACAAAAGAAAATGGCCGATATAAAGAATACAATACAATTTATCTCAAATTTTTATGAGCAATATTGGCAAGAAGTTACAATAATATTTAAAAATAAAAATTTCTTGATATTGAGAAGATATACTTCTTCTATATGGGCTAATATTTGCTCAAGCTTACAAATTTGTTGAAATACGACAATATTAACCACTTCATTATCAAGTATACAAAATTACAATTAAAATAAATAAAAGGTGGCCCCTCATATAGGAAACTTTTAGTCGCTAATCGTACAGAATTACGGAATAAGCAGTCAAATAACTGTAGGGAGGAATGGAAAAACAGAAAGTGTAAACAAAAATGAATTCAATGCAATCGTTCAATCTAACCAAGGGGCTTGAAACAACAGTGGTGAGCTGATGTTCTGTAGCTCCTTTTGTAGATTGGTTCAATTCTTCCTGTTTAAAATCGCTTTATTAATCCCTTATCCCTCCAGGACAGTCAACATAGGGCCTTTGCATGCTGAATGCAGTAATTTTATGCGATTTGAATCCAAAGAGTATTCCGTTGCAGACTTACGTATCCTCCAGGATACTAAAAGTGTCACTTAAATCGCCCGCCTAGCGTTTTTAACATATTCGATGAAATTGAACTTAACACTTTAGTATAATAGATTGTACTTCAATATTTTTGTGTTGAAACAAAAACTACCCTCGAAATCGCAACCCCTAATGAGAGGGTTAACTCAAACAAAGACCAGAGTCGGTCCCAATCCGGAGATAACCTCTCCAGTTTGTTTGCCACGATGTTAATAGACCAGCTCCTTATTAAATGCGAAGGCCAGGCCGTAGATTCTGAAAAATGACCGGTAGCTTGGGAAAACTCATAAAAACGCAAATAGTAATGCAAAGTGTATGGCTATTCAAAACATAGACAGAGTAGCCATTGATATTAACAATCAACACGTGCACGTAGTCTAAATATAAAGAAGTAGGTATACTCATAAAACCAGTAACCTCTAACGGTTACTCAAAATGAAATGCAAAACCCACAATATACGTCGGTTTATACGAATTGGATAATTTAAACTAATTGCTTACCACAAGCACGAATAAACTTAAAATATAATGGTCACAGGTGTTCGCATCCAATCGCTGTACAACGTGCGACTTAAAAGATGAAAATTTGTAACTTGTTAATTTACACAGGGAAACACTTGGTTGACATTCGTAAACACAAAAACACTGCTTGCAGATCTGAAGCTGGAACTGGATCAGTAAGAGATAGTGTTGGAGATGTTACGCAACGCTGGACCATGCAGATGACGAAATAAATTCCCCAAGTGAACATCCAAAACAAACAACAATAGGATGTTGCCAACTCGAAGAAATCCAAAATGGTTCCACAACTTGCGCACCCACAACTGCGTAGTAAGTTGCGCATTAAGAGCTTTTCCTATTTCCAGATGTTGACACCACACGACAACTATACCACTGTTTCAAACGGTAAGGCACAAATAAATAGCTGCGTTGGACCAAAAAATACCTGTCCTAGCACTACAGGTACTTAACAATATCGTCGTGAAAACAGCCTACGTTTGCCATGGTTGAGCTAGCAAGACTCCAGATTCAAGTATTCCTACGCGAAAAGATAATCTATCAACCATCTGCTGCAACATGCATTGAATTTAACGATTGCATTTAAATAAAATGCATGGGCCGTACTTAGAAATATTGAAATGAAATGAGAAAGTTGTACCACATAACGAAGTACAAAAATTCGTTACAGTATAAATGCATAATCTTCAGCACATATTAACCGATATATAGAAGAAGTATCTTGGCAATATCATCATCATCATGCTCTGCATAAAAAATGTTCTGTTCAATTACATCGAATACAATAATATTTCAAAACGAAATATCATATTTAGTACTTTTATATTGAGTTTATGAGATTATACTAATAATAATAAGATTACTTACTAAAAGATTACAGTATTATAGACTAATTGACATCAGATCTTAGAATAAATAGAAAATTGTTTAGAAACTTGAAATTTTCGTGAATCAACAAAAATCCCTAATTTCAACAAAATAAATATAAAATTTGGTTTTGACATTATTAATTTCTTAGAAATTTTTGAGGTGAATTTTTGGAAAGCTCGGAAAACTCATATACATAACCTCAAAACTTGTAACTTTTATAAAAAATTTTATTTTCTTTGTGCGTTTACAATATCTGTCTATAGGTATGTAAAATTAATAATTTTAGAAATATGCAAGATAATAATAAAATCATTTGTGCTATTATACAGGAAGTTTGTACTATTGGTAAACAGTAGCAATTCTTATTGAGAATCTAAAGACAATTTTTCAAAAAAGAAGTTATATCTCGAAATTCTACCTTTAAAAATTGAAAAGAAATTGCTTATTTAATTTTGGATTTGGGAAACCCTCTCAAAATAGTCTTGGGCATGGGCCTTTCTCCTGACTTTTTATTTCGCCCATTCGGTTCTTCCTTTGTTTTCTTATGGTAATTATCTATCTCTAACTTGGTCTCGGGAGTCTGTTCACAATCATTCTTCTTACATGGTCATAACCAACTACTTCATCTCGACCTCCACCAGCACAGTTTCATGTAGAGATTTCTTGTGATGAACTTCTTCATTTCCCTTTATATTTCAGTGAGATATTCTTAGGGATCTCTTTTTATTGATAACAAACTTCTGTTGTTGAAGTTTAGAATCGATTATATTATTCTTCGCTTATCTCACTGTGTAATAGAGAAGCAAAGTCGGTAAAAAGATTTGCAACCTATTGGATTATTATTATTATTAGATTTGAAATTCTGTGAACCACTATCAAAATAAATTTATTTTCATCAAAGAAGCTTTAGTAAAGACGATATTCAGTTTCAATGTGATTTGCTGCAAATTGAAGAATTTAAATTACTAAGTGCTGGTTGGAAATAAATTTTTAGATTTCTTAACCGATGTTTAATAAAATTGAAAATTAAAATAAGTAGATACTTTCCCATTTTTGTTATTTTAACGTATCAAAATTATTTAACTTTTTGAATGACATGATCTCCGCTGAATTGATGAAATATTTGGGGTAGATGGCTATAATGATCTTATCTTGTAATGCAATTCTTAGCACAAAAAATCATGTGTGTAGGTTTTGGTCAATCTTCAACATCGATTCAAGAGCACAATATCCAAGTCAAGAAGATTTTGCTCTTACCTGGTGCTACCGGAAAGTTATGATCTATTAAGAACTGTTGAGATGTAATCCTTTAATGGAGTTTAATTTCGATTTATAGTTTTTAACGTAATCCGGCAATATTTTTCTTTTTTCCTAACTTTTTTAGTTGGGCATGAATTATATAAAAAATAGCATGTAGATATTATAAAAATATCAGCGTCATTTATAGGGAATTGAGAATAATTACTTGTGCCGTGTTTCAAATTCCTCGTTAAACTGTGGCTCATCCCCAAATAATTGGGTATTATAAAGCCCATTTTTTTTCATACATAATTTCATTAATATTTAGAAAATGTCGAACGGAAATTCCTGCAAGCTGATAAGAATTTAGTAATCGCGTTAAAAGAGCAATATAAATTTTACTTTTGTCTTGTTAACGTAGTCGTAAACGATTGTAATAAAATTTTAATAAAGCCATCAGGGGTGTCATAAAGTGACAATTAAAAAAAATTAAACCATAATCACAATCTAACATGTTAATATGATGTAGGTATATGGCTTACTGAAATAATTCAGTATTAAATTATAAAGGAAATAAAAATCAGATAATTTGAATTTATGATATATTAAAAATTTTAATATCACATAATTTAATAATAAATGTAAGTTCGATTCTAAATCCATCAGCTTATTTTGGGTTTTACGATTTTTGCCTATTAGAATGTTTTATTGTAATTAATGTAACAAAATACAAGATTATTCAAATTTAGTGCTACAATAAATTATTCGAGAGTAATTTATGTATGATACATTAAATGACTAAAATCCTAAAAAGTTAATTGTAATTAAAATAAATGAACTCGAACTGATTATACTTTGATTGAATATAAAATTGTGTTAATACTATTAGTAATCTAACATCTTAATTCAAATACTTTTTTATGTAAATAAATGTAAATTTTTGTTCGATATGCTAAACGATTCTCTCGAAAAACCTGCACAATTCCTAATTGCTTCTTTTTGTATTGGTCGTTTACAACTCTAATATACCACAAATAACTACAAAGAATACTGGAATACCTCCAGACTATAAAATAAGATAAAAGCTTACTTTAAAAGATAATAGTCTTCGTTAGGTACTCAGAAGGTTGAAACTTTTTTCTAAAATAATATTCGCCCACCAATTTTAAATTGCGTTTCTTATCCACGATATTTATAAATTAGTAAATTCCTAACCGTTCGTGACGAATACAAATCGCGTGTATCCACCGATAATTGTTCAATAATTTTTACTAGGTCATCAAAAACAATCACAAAAAATGTGATATAATCTTTTAAAATATATAAGAAAGTGTTTTAATGTTGGCGAGGGTTTATATAATTATTTAAATTATATATTTTGATGTTTTAAAATTGCAATCATCATCGAATTATCCGAATTAATTTTTAAATGCCTTTGTGATATTGTGAAAATTTAGAGAAGTTGAATTTTTATTATAGGGTTGTTAATCAATTTTAAAATTTATTCGTCTGGAAACAAAATTTTCCCCAATAATATTAATAATAATTTTTCATAATTATTATTATTATCATCTATATGGTGCCATTTAAAGACTGAACCTAGGTTATGGTATAGCAGTAGCTATGTTTATAAAATAATTGTAATATTCATAATACCATTTTGCATTCTGATCCCTAGTTTTAAGAAATTAAAATTCTTCTAGTTCTAAAGAAGTCGGTTGTTAATAAAAGCAAATAAAAATATTTAATTTTTCAAATTTTTAGAAACTATTTAAAAATTTGGTTTGACAAAACAAAGAAAATTAGAAAATTATATTGTTTGGTTTAAAATTTAATTATAAAATAAAACGATCTGCTGCTAATCCTCATACAATTATTACGTATTATAATTATCTATAATTTTCAACATATCTTTAGTAGTAGATAATTATAACATAGGAGACATCGTGTAGGCTAATAAAAATCTGATGATAGAGATAATGGAAAGTTAGAATTTAACAATTATACCGACAAATTGTTAAAGTTTGGAAAAGATTAGTAAAAACGAATGCGTGGAATAGAGAAATTATAAGACAATAATATGGCAGGTGCCTAAAATAACTATGTGACAACAAAAAATGATCACCTGTATATCAATAAGAGTTAGAGCAACGGTAAAACTGCTTATTACTTTATACAAAGTTAACCCTATCGATATTAGAATATAAATAAGTATTAGGCCTTTAACGCAAGTGTTACTTAAAATTAATTAAACAAGAAACCTACACGCCTCTTTGTATTAGATTGATGCATTAAGTATTCATTAAGAAAAATTTAATGAATTTTTGACCAGGACATTATTTTATTTATAATAAATAATAAGTAATTTTTGAAAATCCAATTTTTTAATCGGCACCTGCATACGATTTGAATTGCGCCCCTCCGCCCCCAATCTCCGATTGAAATAAAATCATATTTACTGTAAATTTATATCTTACTTATGCTAATAGTAATAATTGAAGACCAAAAGTTTAGACAAACTTAATGTCAAATGTAAATAAATAAAGGAATCTTCACCTACTACCTACATACGTACATGGTGTCAGGTAAGTGAAAATTTTGAAAGCATTAATTAAACTATCAAGTGACTAACTGTTTACCTGAGCTTACCTGAGAAAAAAATTTCAAGGTGATTCTCAGTTAATACAAAATAAGAAGAATTGCATATTGTAAATTGGACTTAACATTTTTTGCGTCGTGCAAATAATTTCAGTAATACAAAATATACGACACAGTAGGAAAGTCGTAAATCCGAATATACTGGTTTGAAAAACTTAAATCGTTGACCCTATTTTATTATTGTAACCAATTCTTATTTATACCGAGTTTGATTATTGTTATAAAAAATGCTCTCCTACAATGGGGTTCACCTGCTTAGCGGAAAAATCAAATACACTTTAAATCATTATCAAACAATATAAAAAATAATATTAGTAATTTTAATTCAAGAATATAAATGAACACATGTCCTTAGGTACTTATTAGGTGCATATATTAGTGACTAATAAGTAATTTAATTTTTTTTTGTGAAAAAAATCATAGATAAATATTAGATTTAAATTAAGACTCGTCGGGTATTATATTAGAGCAGCACAGACCACACACGAGTTTTATTTAATTATATTTACGTAAATTTAATTAAGTTATTTTATCTATGCCATACCAATTTCAAGAGTAATAAATCATTGAAATATTTATGCTAAGGAAATATTTAAAATTTTTTGTATAACTGATGTTTACAAGTTTTTACACTTTTCCAAAATATTTGTATAAGTAGTACTTAATATTAATTTAAATATTATAAAATCTATCACTGACTTTGTTGTAGGTACAGCGTTTCAAGTTTGCTTAACAACTAGTTTTTATTTCACTTATAATAAATTTTGTACTACAAAACAAAGTATTATGAATGGAATAACCTGTGTGAATATAAATGTTTAACAAAAACTACCGAACATAAATAAATAATTGACAATTATTATAAGCAAATAAAATTTTATAAAATAAATTATTCACCAAAATATTTTATTTTATAAAAATTGAGTTGAAAGCTTTAATATGTATTTTTAATGCAAGTTTCTCATGCAAACCAGAATCAAATAAAGCGTATAATCAAGTTTTGCATTGGAGACATTCAGACTTATTTATATAGGTTAGCATTTTCTTACAAATTTATAAATTATTACCTTCGTTCTTTTTCGGTTTACTTAAATTATGATAAGATTATTGCGTTTTTCTTTATTATTTATTTAATGCAAGTAGGTAGTAGGTAATACTTTATTATTGGTCAATGGAACATCGTTTAAAATTTTATTTCAAACAAAATTTGTGACTGGATTAATAAATTACATAAATTGTGAACAACTTTATAAATAGCCTTGCCTTGGTGGTTAACCCATATCGGCTAATCCTAATAATAATACATAAAACAAAATTAAAAAATTTGTAGCTTGTTGTTTCGATTAGGGAATTGGCGTGGAGACCTTTGGTTTCCAAAATATGATTATTGTAATGATTTGTATAGCTTCATTATTAATTTGTAAAGCTAGCCTTATCAGTAAAAATACATTTGACAGCTCATCATGCTTTGAATTTCTTGTACATTTCCGAAAAACCATTAGCAAAATTCAACTCTAGAATCATATCAATTCTTAGTAGCTACTTGAAATTAACATTCTAATCTATTAAATTAATTAAAGTTATGATTTGTGTCGTATTAGAAATATGAAAATAAAATTTTTATTTATGTTGATGAGATTCAATTCGCGTTTTTTTATATGATATTATAAAATTATGTGGTATATCAGTCTCAACACATCAGCCCACGTCCAATTGCTCTCTACTATAAACTTAGGAAGTAAAGGTAAGTTTACTAACAATACTACAAGTAATATTTTCCTGTGAGCAGCTTACATCATTGTACAATCGACTGAACTTTTCATGATCGATGAGACTATCAACTATCAAGTTAACTTAGTATTTTCTTACAAATTTATAAATGATTATCTTCGTTCTCGTTCGGTTTACTTAAATTAGGAGACGGTCGGAGCATAGTGGTCACATGAGTTGACTAAACGCAATTGATTAAACGACTTTATGAACGCTAAATACTCGGTTCGAATTCGAGTGAGGTAAGAACTTTATTATGACCATTCTCCCCTCGGAAGGCAATGGGAACCCACCGATAGTAATATGTCAAGAGAATTCTCAAATGTTAATGATTTAAAAGTTCAAAATTGATCTGTGGACCATGGGGAAGGGTAACCACCCCACCAAAATCTGAGTTGAGAACATGATTTATTGACTATCATTCACTCGTAATCATTTCTAATATTCTATACATAAAAATTCAAGATTAAAGGTGCTCGCTCACTTAGGCCACACGACACGACACGACACCTAGCTACACTTTTGTTGTAGCCTGGTGCTATGGCCTGATATATCGCGCTGTCGCGTGGTCTTAGTGTGTGGACTTGCATTTGATTCTGTAGTCTGTGTTTTTAAGAAACGAGTAAAAAATTTCTAATCCACGTGGATAACTTGAATGTTAACCAATGAAATTGCTTGAAATTTAATTTCAACCTTGAATAGGGTTCAACCTCTTGCTTGAAATTTAATTTCAACCAATTTCATTGGTTAACATTCACGTTATCCACGTGGAATAGAGATTTTTTACTCGTTTCTTAAAAAAAACAGACTATATTTAGTAAATCATTCTAAGCGCGTCGCCTAGTCCTAGTGAATCGTCGTGTCGTGTCGCGTGGTACAAGTGAGCGAGCACCTTAAGGCTCAAGATCCATAATTTTGCTTCTAATTTTGTAAATTAAAATTTGTTTATATAAATAATATCAAAGAATACAATATAATATCTGGTTTTGTGCAATTGTTCATTATTATTAAATATTTGTTGATAAGCTACAAGAATTGTTGAAAGTACTGAAATATTTTGCCCGATTTTAGGTTCAATTAACTCAAAAAGGTTTCAAACAATATTAGAAAAAAATATTTTTGCTATTATGATCTCGACAAAATTGAAGAAGAATCAGAAAGACTCATGATTTTTAACGTTATTTAATTCCTTATTTGTAATTCCGGTCCTGAGTATGACAAGGACCCTTTTCAATTTTTAGTTTTGTCAAGGATCGTTAACACTAGAAAATGTATTTTTAGATCAATACTATTTAAGTGAGCTATTTCATTGAATAATTTATTTAATATCTGCCCTTAATTTTAAAATTATGAAAAAATTAATTATTATTTAAATAGTAATTACAATTAAATGCTACAATGTGCGTTTGATACTTAATTTTACATTAAAATGTAATTAAAAATGGAGAATAATTACAAATTTTTTAATCATTCCTAATTTATAATGTGCACTATAGGAAGCAGATTAATCTTTTATATGTTAAGATCGATCAGTAGCGGTCACTAATAGAAATCCAGCACCATTTATTTTGATTTATTCGCTTCGTCACTTATATCGATTTAAACTATGACTATAGTTGATCAATCATCAAGAACGGTCAATTTTATATTTGCTAAATCATTGACTGAGGGTGGACTCTCATCTACAGCTGCTTAACACATTTTATAGTAATATTTATAAGTATTAGATACTTTAACAGGTAGCCCAAAGCCATTATGAAAAAGCTTGAGATTTTCTACCTAAAAAATGATTAATATTGCGTAGACAAATTATTTGGGATAAAGATAAATGAAACTCTATTGAACAACCGATATTTCTGAAAAAAAACAAATCTGCACTCTTTTGCAGAATAAATATAATATCTATTATTAATTTTGCGAAAGGGGTTAACATTTTGTACATCAGCACAGGATCTGTGTTTCTTCTAGAATTTCAAATGAATTTAAAGCTTTCTTTAACCCTTTCTATGAAAGTTTCAACTGTAGTTTTAGGTTAGGTTAGCCTTAACCTAGCTGTTCTACTAAATAACTTTCTTCAAATTATATTCCATTTTTGTATTTTCTTTTTTCCGTCTGAGCCATTACGAGAGTATATCATTAATATTAGGTACAATTAGCTCTATCCACACTTTTGAATTTGGAAGGACTTTGGTATTATCTGTGTCAATTTCAGACTTTTGGATAAAAATGCAGAATTGCCTTAATGGGCAAAGAATCACAAAATTATCCAAGTGTTCTTGATAGTTAGGTCTGAATTAGGTAACCTATGGCTATAGGTAACATATAAAAACTAACCTAACTTAACCTAACCTACAAAAAATTACCCAAAGTTCAAAAAATCTCACAACAAGATGCGACCAAAATTCTCCTAGGGTCATTCCTTCTCTTGTCATCTTAGTATAGTTTTAGAATACATCCAGAAATCATTACACTGACAAATCAAAAACGAAAAAAATTCATTGATTTAAAATTTACAAACAAAGAATTACATATTATTCAGTTATACAAAAATTGTTTACTTATTAGTTGAATAATAAATTTGAGCTATCGTAAACGTCAACGAAAAACGTATAATATATTGAACAAGTTGAAGAATATAAAAACATCTTGAAATTGAATACAGAGGGTTGATTCTGTTACTTTTAAAGGCCCTCTAAAAATTTAACACCGTTAAATTTTACACTGATTTATGTACATACATGCACAATTGTTTTAAATTTTTAGCGGGTCTTTTAAAAGTTATCGAATCACCCCTTTTAATAATACGTTATAATAATACTTTAGCCTCAGTTATATATTAAATTGGTAGGTATGGTGAAATAAAATATCATTATTAGAGACAGGATCGCTAGGCAAAAACAGAATCTGACTTAGGAGAAGTTATAACGTTAAAAGCAATCAAAACGTTTATTAGCGTTAATCAACTTTCTTTATTAGTGAGTTATGGTCCTAAGTCCTATCTATTTTTGCCTAACCACCCTGTCTCTACTCATTATAGAACTGAATTTTTAACTAATATTAGATTTTTGAGATGAGAAATTTTGAGAAATGAAAAAACAAAGTCAAATTGATTTTGAAATTGCCAAATGCAAATTTGAGCAAACTGTGCCAGCCGAATAAGAATTTGAGAAGAGAAAATCGCATTGAATGATTATATAAATAATTTAACAACCAACTATGGGATGATATCTTAATCTTGATATCATTAGCAATACTATATGGCAACAAAGGCCAAACTGCGGCTCTTTAAGAGTTTTATTGTGGCTCAATTAAAAAATAAAAAGTATTTGTTATTTTCTTCAACATTGGAAATTTAAAACATTCAACTAAGCAAGGAGTAAATAAAAAATGTAATAAATATGTAAACAAACAGCTCTTTTATTTTTACCAGAAACCTAGAGGTGAGGCTCCCAATTTTTTAGGTCGTAACTATGGTATTTCCTTTATTTGTTTAAAAATATTATGTAGTTTCTTGAGTGGAAAGATTTAAGTTAGTTATTCAATTTAACAACATTAAATTGTTAATAACGATGCAATGCTTGTTTATTGCATTTTTCAAAAAAATGATTGACTAATAAAATTATGTAGATCGACAGGTGATGCTTTATTACCAAAACAATTATCATTATTTTTTGATATTATAACTGTGAGAGATATTAACTCAATACTACTAAATCTATTTATATTAACTGGTGCAAGGAAGTACAATAAATGTGAAATGTATAATTAAATATTAACGATACATAAAATTTTTATTAAAAAACAAATGTAATTATTAATCAACTGTATTAATTCATCAAGTAGCAAATCGTTTAACTTTCACTTTTATAATATTTTTGCATTAAGATATTATGCTCACCTGCTTGTAGTAAATAAAATCTAAAAACTGTGAAGTTGTGAAATAAAAATATCGAAGTGATTTAAAGTTCTGATTTGCATTGAATCTACCAACTCCTGTTAAGTATGCATTTGAAATTAAGAAAAATAGTTCATGCATATTTGCTCCATGCAATAAATTTCAAGTTTTCTAGATAAATCGGTTTTTGCAGCGGGCCCTTATGTCAGGCTAAGCAAACTTAATACAACGCGACGTGAACCATCAGTACCACATATGGAAGACCATAAAATTACATTAAAGACATAATGAACCATTAATTAGGACTTATTCTTTCAAGTGCCATGCCCAGCTCAGTCCCCAGATGTTGGCAAATCATACTGGCTAAAATAACCTTAATCGTGCTGATAATTGAATATAAATTATAATGCAAACAGGTAAGTAATAATCGTAAACTTTTCTTTATTCAGCTTCTCTTATGAAAAACATTAATTATTGTTTGGTATCAAAAGGTGAATTTCTAGAATGAAAAAGTTTATTAATAGTAACTTAGAATTAAAAATCAATTCAGATATATTATAGATACTAATGCTAATTTATTATAGTTACTTACTAGATAAAGTGTCAAATTTCGCAGTGTTTGGTCTTCAAGGGAGAGTCTGGTCTAGCCGAGGCTTTTTTTCCATGTATTTTTTCAAAGATACTATTGAAAATTTGATTTGAATATCTACATATATGCAAATATAGCAGCCGCAAGCGGAGTGTCCGTCCAAATCAGCTAGAATCCTGGAGTCCTAAGGAAATAACTAAAACATGAAATTCATTTCGTTATAGTAACAATATAGAATGCGGATAAACCACAGTTTGTAAAAAAGTATTGTTGATTGCAAAATTGGCGCAAATGGAAAGAGCTATGCTTGGTATATCGTTGAGGGACAAGGTGAGATTACTACAAATCCGAAAAAGAACAAAAGTTCCCGGCGTAATAGGTAGAACATCCCAATTGAAATGGATTTGGGAAAAAGGATTCCTTTTGGACAGTAGCGTAGCTAATGGGGGGCGGAGGGGGCGGTCCGCCCCGGGCGGCACATTTTTAGGGGCGGCATTAATAGGAAATTGGGTTAAAAAAAGGTCATTCAAAAATGTTTGTGGGCGGCAAAAGAAATTTTTTTGGAAATTTCGTCAATTAAGAAATAGGATTTAAAAAAAGCTCATTCGAAATCATTTTCCGCCCCGGGCGGCAAAAATTCTAGCTACGCCACTGCTTTTGGAAGATGTTCCAAAAGGACATATAAAACAATACCATGAACCTCTAAAAGAAGCGTGGAACACCCCAGAAAAGATAGTTAGACAACGTAAAGCGAATAGTGGACGGGGAGTGGTTCCAGAAGGCAGCGGGTAGGGAAGCTTGGAGAGAAATGAGAGAGGCCTACATTCAGGAGTGGATGAATGCAGGCTAAGAAGAAGAAGAATATTATTAAGTTTTAAAATACATAACACAATTTATTATTTTTCTTTCCCTTTTCACAATTTTTCCAGTATTTCAACGAATCTTTCGAGCTGGTTTAGAAACTCTTAGCTTCCTAAAACTTTGAAAATACTTTGCCTTGGTCCACTCAAAATGCTCCTTTAAAAACTGTTATACACTTCCGGGACTTAAATTGAAATTTTAGTTTTGGTCAAAGTCTGAAGTGTAATTTTAAATCACAACGGAATAAAAATTCCCGCATATTAATTATTGCATATTATATTGAAGCACCAATTTTCGTTTAACTTTTAAAAATGTCATAGTAGAGTAGGGTGAATTTTTTCCATAGTGATTAAGAGGAGCTAAACCTTGCGCAGTAGATATGGAGGAAGAACGCGTGACACCCAATTCTACAAATTGACAACAACATAGACCCCGAAATGACGAATATTCGTTTCTGCACATTAGCTCCTCATAATCACTATGGAAAAATCAAGGAAAAATACACTCTACACCTTAAATTAGTTAAATTAACATTTTTAATTATAAAAGAATTGGTATAATATTCATAAAAAGCTTAAGCAATACTTGAGAAATGTGACGCGTACAAAGTGTAGAGCACACAATTATTGCTTTTGAGCACTTTTGGTATTATAAATAACTGGTAAAACAAATAATGATTCTTTAGAAATTTTTCTTGAGAACTACACAAATGTTTACGTAATGAACAATTATCCAAAGAAAACCAAGAAATGCAACGCAAACAATGAAAAAGATAACTAAACAAAAAAATAATTGTTTTTTATTTCTTCTTCTTCTTCTTCTTAGTTTAAGCCGTAAGGCTTGTTATTACCAACATTCCAACATTTTATGCGTCGTTTTCTTGGCAGTGTTAGTTCTGTGAGCATTTACAAATTTTATATTCATTAGGTAGCTTGCTAGACTTGCCTTCAGATGTGCCATGTATCTTGGTTTTAACATCATGATCAAAAAGTACCCGGAATTTTTCATTTAAACGAAACCCGCTGGAGATATTGTCAAAAGCATTTTTCTCGAGGTTGATACAACTGTCAGCTGTTTACATGCCAATTTTTAGCCCAATCGGTGTGATGGTTCGGGCGCAATAACTTTGTAAACAAGTCAGTGTATGTGAATGTGTCGTGTTGCGAATTTCACAATGTCGAATTTAGTTCGAGCAAAGAATTTGCATGAAATTTTGTGTTTCAAACGAAATTTTAAGTGCTGTAGCGTTTAAAATGTGAAATAAAGCCTACAAGGATTCGACAAAGTCGAGAACACAGACATACTAGTGATACAAAGAGTTCAAAACGGGCCGCAGTGTGGTTGATGATTTGCTTTGTTCTGGTCGTTCATCCACTTGTTTGACTGGCAAAAAAGTCCAAAAAATTTAGGAAATTGTGCGAGTGAGCATCAAGGAGATAGCATCCGACCTTGGAGTGTCGTTCGAATTGGTGCAGAGCATTATTCATGATGTTTTGGGGGGTTCTGCGGCTTGTGCAGAAATCTTGCACAAATTTTCTTCCAATTTCTTGCAGAAAGAGCATCGCATTACTATCCCTGAGGAAATGCTTTCTTTGGGGCAAAATGTTATCGAAAGCATCATTACCGGTGAGGATACAGGGGTTTATAAAAAATTTTTTGTTTGCGTTTCGAGGCGATTGAGGCGATAAAAGAAAATTCGCAGAGGGCGCTCAAAGAGATTCCAAAATCGGCATATGAAAAGTGTTTTGAAGATTGGAAGAAGCTTTGATGTGTATTGCATCCAATGGGCATTACTTTGAAGGGGAAAAAATAAATATCAAAGAATAATTGAACCGTTTTCATTTTATTGAGAAATTCCGGGTACTTCTTGATCATGATGTATGTTAATGGTGGCAATTCAGTAACCCAGGGGACCACCAGCTTGACGTGCCTTCCGAGGCACGGAGACTAGTCATAAGAAAGTTTGACTCTCCCCAGGTTTTTGAACCCAGTGCCCCGCATTCGCATCCAACTGCGTTAGCTGCAAGGCAATGACCGTCTCTTTTTTTTCTCTCTTTTCATTTATTTTTGAAATCGAATATCAATCGAAAATTTAATCTCCCGTAAAGCGGTTATCGGGCGACCTTGCAAATTCCAATAAAATTTTACTTCGCAATGCTAACAAAATTGATTTCCCAAAATTTACCAATTTTCTTTAGTTCTAATTAAAGGCTAAAGAAATAACACACTTTTCTTCAACAATTTTATTTTATCCTTATTCAAAAACAATTGGCGAAATACTTAAACTTAAAACGACCACGCCATTCGTAGCTATATCTCGCGAGTTTCCCATATCAAAATTATCCTACCCCTCTCGATTTCACAAAACCCAGAGGTGTTCGTACATTTTAAATTTACCAAAATTTTTAAAATTCAAAAGTTTATAATCAAATTTACAAACCCAAAATCTTCTTAATCCTAAAATTATACGACATTATATTTATTTTTAGCGATTTTTAGTTTATATTTTATTTGGTTAACTTCTTTTCTTTAATTTCAATTATTTTCTATTAATATTTGTCTTAATTCGATTTCTTTTGAATTTTTGCTTTTTATTTATTTATTTTATTTTTTTTTAAATAGAAACAGTTCTCATTCTAAAAAGTGTACTACATAATAATTATGTGAATTTTCCTTCAGATGTGGACTGTATATTTAATAATTAATTCACATAATTCACATTAATAAACATAGCTTTGTAGTTTCAGTTTCATTTTTAGTCCGAAAACCCAATATTCCTTTTTTTATACTATCATCGGACGAGAATTTTATTTCCAAATTAACTATGGGTTTTTTCGATCTAATGAAGACAATGTATGGCTCGGAGGTGGTAGCAGCATTTAACACAATAAAGATGACGTTTAGGAAGTTGGCTAGGTCATCCAATAGGAGGTCGTTCTTATTGCGATGCCGTGCAAGTGGTGTCCACCCAAATTTTATAAAGGAGAAAGATTGCTTAACACATCAATTAATACCTGATCGAGAGATACTTGAGCGGGCAGATAACATTATCAGAAGATTTAAAAAGAACATATTGGATATTCAAATAAGAATTATTATCAAGCACATATCATTTCTTAACGGGCAGCTTACTTCAAGTGTTGATCGACTGAAATCGGTGGTAACATGCGACATTGTGGACCGTTTCTTGAACATCGAGAGGTTTAGATATCAGAGATATTACATGAATATACGTGGTAAGATGTGCAATAAATTTGATGCTCTTTGTAGACATCAACAAAAAACCCTTGTCTTGGGCGATGATAGTTGGGTTCTCAACCTTACCAAGACCCAATTACCCGAGTTGGTCACCAAAACTATATCTTTGGGACCCAAATTCGCCATCACACCATCATTGCGCGATTTCCCCATTTACACATTCCTTGCCGAATGTGATAACATAATTGGGACAACTACCATAACCGAAACGGAGAAGGCTAAATTGAAAAGCAAAGTTGTCAACATCACACACAACTTTATCAACAAGCGCAATACTAGCAACCCTGTTAATAAACAGATATGGACCACCAAAAGGTTTTTTAAGGATAATCCTGAACTTCTCGTTTTAAGAGCGGACAAGGGTAACTCAGTAGTGGTTATGGATAGGAGTGAATACAGGAGAAAGATGATGGAACTCTTGGCAGATTCTAATACTTATAAGAAAATACATAGTAATCCCATTACTACTATACAGAGGAGATTCAACTTGATTGTTAAGGACCTATATAATAAAGGCTACATTGATGAAACTACTAGAAAAGCACTTACTAAATATAATTCTCAAACACCGAGAATTTATGGCCTTCCTAAGGCTCACAAATTAGGCGCCCCTTTGAGGCCTATTGTTAGTTGCATTGAATCTCCAGCGGTGCCATTGGGCAAATTTATTAACAACATCTTGAAAAACGCCTTGCCACATTTTCCGTTCATCGTCAGAAATACATTGGAGGCCAGAGATAGGATAGTACGGGAGACTATCCCGAGTGATTATACTATGGTGTCTTTTGATGTTAACTCTCTTTTACTGTACTGTACCCTTTTTCATAGGAGGATACCCTCGTTTGCCAGTCCGGTACCGTAGATGGAAGCGAGATACCATAAAATCACCTACCACCCATGGATAAAAAATAAATTGCAACATGCCTTCAAGGATTTGATTACCAGCGGCTCCCTAAAATTGGCCTTCTATAACGATTTTAAGTTGGGCAGAATCCTGTTTTCCAAAACGAAGGATAAGATTCCAGTGTTGGACAAGGCGAATGTGGTGTATAGCATCAAGTGTGAATGTGGCCACAGATACATTGGGCAGACAAAGCAGATATTGAGGAATAGAGTAAAGCAGCACATTTACGATGTTAAATGCAACTCAAAAAAGACAGGCATCTCCGAACACAATGTGGATACCTCACACAGGTTTGACACAAAGGATGTGGAGGTCCTGGCTACGGAGTTGAATTACAAGAAAAGAGTATTTTTGGAAGCTGCATACATCTCTACCACGGACGGAAACCTCAATAAGCAGACGGATTTTTACCAAATTGGGGAGAGTTTTCGTAATATTTTAAGACATTTTAAAGAAAAAACCTAACGACAGGTCTCGCCATTGACTTGCTTGTTGGATGGCTTGGCGGTTACTTTCGGTTGTTGTGTGTGTTTTTCCTTTTTGACTCGTGGTGTTTGACTACCTTGGTGTATATTATTTGATGTGATCTTGATGTTTTGTGCGGGTAGCATCGCCTTTTTGAATGTTTATTGAATTTTGTTTACTATTATCTTTTGTTATCTATCAGCGATTGGTTATTTGACAGAACGCCATTTATAATTTGTTTGTTCATGTTTAATTTGAATTGTTGTTTGTTTTTTGATGCTGTTTGAATGTATATAGTAGTTTGTTTTTTACATAATTTTTATATTATTGACCTTGTTATAATCTGTGAATGCTTCCTTAGCCGTGATAGTTTGTCTTTGTTTTTCAAACTTTTTTACATTTTACATCTGGCTACGGAGGTGAGAAATTGTGTTTTGCTAATATTTACCGACGTTCCTCATGTTGTTTTTCTCTTCACAGTCCTGAAGATGAAGGCCTAATATACCTTCGAAACGTCGACGAAGTAGCTTTGTAGTTTCATTTTTAGTCCGAAAACCCAATATTCCTCTTTTTTTATACTATCATCAGACGAGAATTTTATTTCCCAATTAATTCGACATTCGTTAATTTATTTGAAATTGTTCACCCCTCTCCTTTTAATTTTTCAAGTTCCACTTTTCTTTCATAGTTCTTAGGAATCCAATCCAATCGTACCATTAGATCAATAGATCAACAAATCGACTTCTGTAAAGGCAAAAAGGAGATCATAATTGTGTTTAATTAATTATTTTAATTTTCTATCGCATCCGGCATCTTTTGATTTAAATTCGCCTTACCAAATATTAATGGATACTGATGTGCATTATAATGAACTACGTGTTTCTGAAACGCTTTGTAGAGCATTACTTCGTTGATCAAAGGTTTGAGATATTATTATTTGTGTCCCTCAATTGGGTTTCTTGTCGCTCGAATAAAAACCTTATAGTATTGATCCAATTGCATTCCTTCTAATGCCGTTTCGACTTGTTAACTATATTATTGTGGTTAAAAGCTTTGCAAAAAATTAAACCAAAATTTAGTTTCATCAATTGTTCATCTCCTACAATAGTATTTTGTTCTATAAGGAGCAAAAATTTGATTTGACTTCAAAATTAAATTGAAAAATTTGAGCGAAAATGAGACCAAGAATTAATAAATGAGCCACAAAACCCATTTTTAGTTGGAATAAACATTTTATTTTTCTTCAAACCCCAAAAATTATATTTTTAAAACGTCAAAAAAACAATATATTTGATGATTTAAATAATTATATTTTAGAAAATCAAAGCATAACTTTTTATAGCAAAAATAAGCTGTTTTATTTTGTCTGCCGCCCAACTAACAAAGTATCACAGGATATCATTTCAACTTTAACCTTGTGTACATGGTAACGAAATGAAATGTTTTATCGCCGCTTAAAGAAAAAGTAAACCGAAAGTAAATTGTTAGTAATAAGCCAGTAGTGAAGGGATGAAATCTAAAAATCAATCAGTTTTGATTTTAACCTTCACCCTCGATACTAAATTTACGTGCCTTTGTTTAAATCAAATTTACTTAAAATCAATATAGACGAGACTGACTAGCAGTGAAACGAAAGCACTGTATAAGTTTGCCCTTGATTATGTTTAACATGAACTTACCCACCATGGTCACAATACAAAAAATGCGAAATACATCTTGTGCTTGTTAATATGATTTAATAATGACTATGCAATGGTTGATTACAATGAAGAGGAACCTCTAATACCTTAAAACCGTCAGTGGGGTCCAGTTGTACATAAGATACCAAATGGAAATATCTGTTGTTATTGTTGTTGATTTTTGTTGTAATTATAACCATCATGGTCCATCAGATCTTCAAAATTTCGTTTTTCTTAAACGATTTTCTATCGTTAATTTTGAATAATTGCAAAAAGTATTAATGTATTCGTAACTTATATCATAGATAATTATTACGAAAAGTTGAAAATTGAAGTTTTATTAATTATTTAAATGTTTTGTGAGTGTTGAAAGAGACAAAGCATTTCAAGTTGTGAGAAACAGAGTTCTGGTATAATGAATAATGACGTTAAGAATCCTGCTGCTTGTTAAACCATCTTAAGATTATAATTCTTTCGATAAAAATATTATTGGTTCCTTTGTTACAGTTGATGAGGGAGGATTGTAGTATATAAAAAAGAAGTTGGTGTTTTCTTCTTGCACGTTCTCATTAGGCTGACAAAATAGATGAGATTTTAAACAATAGCTTAAGAATTCTTATTGTGTCTTTTAGTATAAAAGCTTGCTTGTTCAATAGTCGCATTTTCTTAACATATAATTTTCTAATGTGATTAGTGCCGAATCATGAAAAGCACAAAAACTTGATCGGTAACAGTTAAACTCCACAAACAATTAATTTGACACGTATGGTGTGAACTTTTATAACCGATCACCTGTCTAGTTACACTTTTGATTAATTTTCAATCAATTTTTGTACATGATTAATTATTATATTGTACTACTGCCGAAGCGAGTCGAGTCGATCAGGTAATCGACGTAACCTCAAACCAATTTCATTTAGGTTAAGCATTAAATTTATTAGCAACTAACATAAAGAACTTGCTATTCAATTTTATATTTTATTTATATAAATATTGCACTCTATTTTCAAAATTTAATCAAACTTTTAGAATAATTAAGCTTTCAATGACGGAATCTTATTTCCTCTAAAAATGAATTCAATGGTATTAAATAGTACCATGAGCAGATAGAAGCTATTATAATTATAATTAGATATAATTTGGTTCTGAAGTGACAAGCTGCACCCTGCTGAGTTATAATCAACTAAAGAAATAATAGAAGTTTTCTGACTTGCAATAAATTTAAACAATGTAGATATACTTCACTCTCTTCGCATAACTGCATCACTCGATTGCCCACTTTACCTTCTGTTTTATATTTTTTAATGTGTGCTCGCACATTGATCAAACGAAAATTTAAATTGTGAAAAAAATTTATAAAACTACCATTGAAATAATTGGATCAAAACTAAAAATACAGCAATAAAATTTTTAATAAACTAAACAATAGCAATAAAATAGCAATGAAATAAACTGAATTTTTACAGTTGTAACCATTATGCTCAACTTTTGTTAAAAAATTCATAAAAAATTTATAAAATTTAAAAAAATGTGTAGGTTTATTACGGGTTTACTTTTTGCTCATAGTGGCGTCCTCTAAAGTAAAATTGGCGTACGCCATTGGCCACTGCAGTACAGCCACGTTGAAGACAGATGGAGTTTTGCTTTGAAATTATCGATTTCTTTAATATCTAATCGAATTCTATAAATTATAGCTGCCTATATTATTTTTGCAACGCTCAAACCAAATTTTGAGAATTAATAAATTTAAATAACAGAGAACGCTGAATTCTCTTAAGATATTTTATTCTTGCATTTTAAAAATATTATATATTAGATAAGAATAATTATAACATAATTAATAATTATATTGCAACAAACGACATACATTTATTATCTAGTCGTATTTTTAATGTTTATTTTGCAGGTGTAGCAATTCAATTTGTGAACCCTAACAAGTTAAATCGTAAGATAGAAAACAAATAATTAATTATTTATATCTATGCCCTTTTCACGTGTGAGTTCTTATGGAAAATTCACTCTTTAGAACTGTTTTAGAAACAGTTTTTATAATTTTTTCATTTTTTTTAACCGACGAATATATTTTTGATATTGAAAATATTATGATTTTCTTTAAAAAACTGGTACTGCTATTTGAGTGTTTTGCTTTTATAAATTCATTTAAATCTCTCCTTTATTTTTACGCATATCCATTAACGCTTACTTCAACTGGAATTATAATTTGTTTTAGTAAATAGGTATCGCTGAACAAAAAACAACATTTAAGTTCAATGTTTAAATTGTAGCATAAACTGCCCTCTAAGACGCAACGCCTAATGAGAGAGTTGACCAAAATCAACTCAAAAAGTCGCAATCTGGAGAGGACCTCTTCAGTTTCTGTAGCCACGATGTTAATAGACTAGACCTCGATTCTTTGCGGAAGTGGGGCCGTGGATTCTGAAATAAAAGAAGTAGTTTGGGGAAACTCCAATAAAAAGTAGGTGATGGTAAATGCTTCAATTGACAAGAAATAATTGAGAGATGTCGTCACAATTTCAATAATTGCGATGGAAAATGACTGTGATTAACAATGGACACAGTACAAATGAATAATTACGCTGTCAAAAGGTGTTCCAATAATGTGAGGGAAGTGAACTATAACCACAACTTGGTTATCAACAAATTAAAGCAAAGCCCACACGTAAAAATATTAATATTAAATAAAAATTATAAGATAACACCAATTCCTTCCAAACAATTGACGTGCGGCTACAAGTTGACAGCTGATGGTTACATTTGATTCAAATCACCAGATGACACCTGATCGTTGTTAAGCACGAACACACAGAAACACTGCTCGTAGATGTAGTTGGAACCGTTGAGAGAGCTGATGTTGGAGATGCTAAGTAGAACTGGACCATCCACATAACAAAAGTATTCCCCAAAGTAATCCGTAGCTTCCAAGAGAGAATGATGTTGGAAGGTACGTTCTTCTGGTGTGTCAAAAACAACAATACAAAAAACGTTGACAACCGTGTAGGGAATCAGAGATGGTCGTTAGACTGGTTAACCAAAATTGCACAGAGCTCGTGTACATAAAAGAGTCTCTCCTATCTTTGCTCGCCTCCAGATGCTTGCACAGGAGCTCAAAAACACTACACAATAATCGGACTATTTGTCTTAAACGATTTGGCACTAAAGGATAGTGACGTTTGACCAAAATAATATTTGTCTATACAAAACTACCGACACTTAACAAAATCGTTTATATTTTTATATAAACAGTATATTTCATGTTTACAGAGATAAAGAGAATATAAAAGTATGGCGGGACTAAATGGAAAGAATAAATTGCTGTTACAGCAATATAAATCAAGAATTGCAATAGGAATTTCCTATCACTCCAATTCTGTAATATTGATTATTATTATTAATCTTCAAAAATGTAATTATAAACTGCAACGCAGAAGTGTAGCATTTGGGTGCAGTTAATAATTGAAAATTCTGGTTACATAAATAAATTGTTTAAGAAGAGGCTGCAGAGATTTTTATTAAAACACTAGGAATGAAAGCCTCAGAGAAGGTATGAAAATGGACGAATGTAACTATAGCCGAAAATGGAAAAGAAATAATTGACATGGTTTGGATACACTAAACGGACGAATGGTAGTAAATGGCCATGGAAAATATTGGAGTGAATCTTGCTAGAGTTGAAGATGAAAGCAAAGCCTAGAAGAAACTGACGAGATGATATGAAGTGTGTAACGAATGCACGAAATTTGGAAGATGAATGAGCACCATTCACAATAAAGTGGGGGTTTTGCCTTGCTTCGGTACAAAGCGCCAATTAGATTAAAAAATTTTGTTCTATCCTTTCTATGATTAAAAAATTGTTCATTTTGATTAGCTCCTGCTAGCTTTCTACCGAAGCAAGGCAAGACCCGACTTCATTGTGAATGCGGCTTTATTCTGCGATAGACAAAGAGGTGGCTCCAGGCTATAGCAAAGTCGTAAATAATAATAATTTATTTTGTTTATGAAATATTACCTAGAGTGTACTGCATTTGTGAAATTGCATGCATTTTTATTTTGAAAAATTAGTAGTTCATGATGTTACTGATTTCAAACTAAAAATGTTTGCTATGCTTGCAAACTTAATTGCTTTTGACAAATTACGATCATTATTAAAAAGCACACAAAAGAAACTCGAGTATTTATTGCTTAATTTACGAATTTCCTGATAATTATAAATTCGTGAATATTACTGATTTTTATGGTTATGTGCATACTATAATGCCAAACCATAAAAGGAAAAAGGGCAGGTACAATAATTAAGTTTTAAGTTATCCACGTCAAGCAACTAATTTTGTTTTGGTAATTTTGAATGATAAGAGTGATATCGAAATCGAATCACGCTGTGTACCTATATGTATTATATAAAAAAGCTTACCAGTTACCGAAAAGCGATTTAAAAACTTTAATGAAACTGTAATTGCAGTACTTACTTTGAAATGAGCTTCTGATTATAAATAGTAAGAAAGGCTCATTGTTGTAGTGGTTCTTTTATGTGCTGTATTAAACAGAAATTTTAATCTAAAGCAAACAAAAATAATATATTAAAACTTGCATGCAGTTCTAAATTTTGTAATAATATAGTACTATCTCTGTAAAATATTAAAAATAATGTACAAAAATAGTGTTATATTATGTACAGTGTGTATTTGATGAAGCAGCAGCAGGATACGTACATAATTACTTGATTCAAAAGCTGAAATTAACTCATTTGAATATTACTGAAATTTAACGAATATTTAATTTTTACTTTTATTTTTTACATTGACTGGTGGTGTGGGTAAGTGAATACAAAGTCTGCATCAGCCACTCAACTTGAGTAGAAAAGCAAATTATAATTTGTTACAGATAATAACGAAAACGTTGAAAGGTGCCAGGATTAAAAGAAGATCGAGACTAATTTCGTATATACTAAAATTTTATTATTGTTGAACTAACGAGGCCTAAACCTAATATACAAGTTTTATAAACAAAGCTTAAATTTTGATTCATCGAATTGAGGCTTGATGTAAACTTTCATGGAAAGGCTCACATAGATGATGCTCTAGGGGCTGTAGATTCAGTACAAGAGCTTTTCAACTCTGATGCTTCTTATGTGTTTACGTATATACAAAATAACATTAACATAACTTCATAAAATATTTTATTGAATTGAGCAACGTTAAGCTAAATTAATTCGATTGATAAAATCATTTAGAAGGCAATTAAACGTTTTTAAAACGAGCACGTTTAATAACTTGGCTACAATTATTATTTTAACAGCATGCAAATAAACACGGGGTTCTAAATTTTATGGTTATTGCAAATATGAGTTGACCATTTTGAGAAGTACCATTTAATACTAGCTGGCGATGAAGCGTTTAGGACGTGTTATTAAGTTCACAGCTTGTTCAAGTTTAACAATAATAATTTACTCCATATTATAGAGAAAAGTTTCAAACATTGCATACGATATTATTATTAAACAATTTCTATTAACGTAATGTCTTTTGTTTACATTTTAGATGTATGCATAAATATAATTGAAGGATTTACTGATGAGTGATGAGATACATTAATAATTATTAGAGGGCTTTCTGATAGTATCTTTAGGAAGTTTTTAGGTTACATTTACCAGGTCGATGTAAACATTTTTAATGGTTTCATTTCCCAACTGTATTCTATTTTAGTGTCAATTATGAAGGTAGCAGGTAAGTAACCGGGACTCGAGGATATTAAATTTATTAAAAAAAAAGCAATGGATTTAGATAGAAAACATAAAAATGAAGCGATTAAGATGAGGATTAATATTCCAAAGGTTTCAAAAGAATTGAGATGTTGAATCGAACGGATTGTGGTAGAAAAGTAAGTTGAAAGGCAATTATTGTATTTAATTTTACTTGATGATATCTCTTGCGGACGTGTATTTTGTAGTCAACCTTTATCAATGCTGTATATCTCAATTGAGCAGTCTCCTGGATGCGCGAATTAGTTTTTTGTGAGTTGTCTTCAGACAGTAACTAATCTATAATTGTTATTTTATTTTGATTGTCCCAGGGTATCCCTTCAGCTTCTATACTGGGGTTTCGGAATCAAACATTGTCAACTCACCTTTGTGTTTTGAATAAAACCAACTCTCTTACTTCTTCGTTTTATTTAGAAAACTGGGACCCAAACTTTTTTTCTGGTCACAACGTGAAGCACCCACGAACCGCTTACGAGTGATCCAATTCTGGTACTAGATGGGGGTTTATTCCCTTAGCTGACCTGTCTACCATTACATCATGGATCAGCGGGGAAAGTGGTACAAATTAGATCAATTTGTGTTAGATGTTTTCCATACTAATATAATATTCTTTTTAACAATATTTGTTATCTTACATCACTAAAAATTTTTTCTGACATTCTGGATTTTAGTTTTTAGTATATTTAGCATTCTGGAAGAGCCTTTCTTTATTGTTATTCATCAGGATTCGTATCTTTTGGGGTATACCGGGTGACCGCCGGGGTGAACATAGGAAATTAACATAGGAAATTAATTTTTCTTTAATTCCTGCTTCCCATCAGAACGGATAAGAATGAAAATGGTATCAATTGAAAGAGTTTTATTTTCCGCGTCTAAAGACACCCAGCACTTGATGGTTTGTTCTTTGATTATTGTTAAAAACTCAAAATAAACTGACAAAATAGCACTTTTAAATAGATATTAGATGACTTGTTCAAATTCATAGCAATTGTTTTTGTTTGAAAACTAATTTTAAACGCAAGTTTTGACAGTTCAACCATCCAAAGCAGGTCTGATTTTTAGAAAATCGCTTATTTTAATTCTACATTTTTAACATTATTAAAGAACAAAACATCAAGGATGTCTTTAGACGCGGAAAATAAAACTCTTTCAATTGATACCATTTTCATTCTTATCCGTTCTGATGGGAAGCAGGAATTAAAGAAAAATTAATTTCCTATGTTAATTTCATATGTTCACCCCTGCGGCCGGTCACCCGGTATAGTATACAAATTTTTGAGAAATGATTGAACTAATCACATTTTTTACCTATTGCTCAACATTAACCTTGATGTGAATTTCATATCTTAATTATCTTCTACTGGTACTGCTATTTGAGTATTTTGCTTTTATAAATTCATTTAAATCTCTTCTTTACTTTTACGCATATTTATTAACGCTTACATCAACTGGAATTATAATTAAAATTAAAAAAATATATTATAATGATTTAGGCATCTACTAAAATTAGCATAATGTTTTAGATATTGTAGAGATATTTCCTACGACCCTACAACATTAAAAAATTATTTTATCTAATTTATCTACCCGGATAATATCTCCACCCTAGAGTGCTATCGGCAGCTATGCGTCGGTTCACACTTGTGTACAGAGACAAATAACAGGGCTGGATTCGCCTTCTCTTCCTTTCGGGTCGCCAAATAAAATAAAATTGTACGGTTTAGATACCGCACTAAAATTGCTCAAACGAAGCTTTCTTCTCAGGGACAAAATTGCATGAAATGTCTTAATCAAATTCACTGTCGCTATCGACAATGCCAACAAAATGAATCGGGGTTCGGTTCGTTGCATGAAAAACAAATTAAACTCAGCTTTAAAAAAATGACTAATTTAATTCTTATCAAATAAATTTAAAATTGGTTTATTATTAATTCGTGAAAATAAATTTGTTTAATTATTAATAAATTACGAATTAAGGAATAATTATAATGTTATATTTTCTGACGAAGATCTTAATGCAAGATCGAAAGCTCAAATATAACATTATAATTATTCCTTAATTCGTAATTTATTAATAATTAATCAAATAAATTTAATCTAACCAAGCAAAAACAGGTCGAGCATTGGTTGTTTACGAACAAATTCGTTTTGGTCGTCGGCGTGTAAATGTGAGCATAGAAACCCTTCGTATTTGCATTTACTTGCAAATCGAACTCAAAATACTCTAGGTTTCTATAAAATGTAATTGTGTGACACAAATAAAATTACAGTAATAGAAATGGTGTAACAAATCATAAAGTTTATTATTTACCAATACTGTGGTACTCGTTGTCGACGTTTTGGAACTGCTGTTTTCTTACACTAGACACCTGACATTCGCCAACCTGTTGCATCCTTGAGCATCTGTGTTCCATAAAATATCGAATTGCGGCTTCAAATCTTCACAATCATTCCAAAACATCAAAGATAAAACGATCGGCAATCGTATAAAGAAATTTTGTTGGCAAATTTCCCCCAATTTGAACCAATCTCAGAAAATTTTATAACTAACCTCAAATCCAGGCAAGTAAAATTATTTAATTTAAATTTCAACGAATCGTTGTGATTACAAAAATCATTCGATCATTCGTCAATGGCGGAATGACAATTTTCACACACATGTGTGATATCAAACTTTCCAAAAATGTGCGTTTTTCAAAAAACGCTGCAACTTGAAGATTCTACTTCCAAATTTATCTAAAAACACTCGTCCACTTCAGACGACATTTCGCACTTGCTTGAAAAACACTTAGTTTTCCAAGAAAGCTCGAAAATTGGTCACTTTGGTGGACTTCACCAAAAATACGCCTGACTGGCTTCACACGTCACCGCCAAGTCCCCTGAGCCAACCTTCACTACCTTCCATGTTCAGGAACTTCAAATTACTAACAGAAAAACGAAAATTTAAGCCATTTTTGCAGCTCAAAATAGGTAAGATTTTGGGCACCAAATTCAAATAATTAAATTCGTTTCTTTTCAGATTAAACTGCCACAAACTTTCCACAAATCACTGAATTTCACCAACATTCAACAATAATAGTGTGTTTGTGTCAGCGGTAACATAAATCGACCTTTATTTACAACACTGTGCTCGACCATGTTGTTATGGGTAAAAACATCCCTTATTCTGAAGCAAATTACTAATACGAAGCTGGATTTCAGTTTGAATCACGACAATATATTTGTAAGAAATCTATCAAAGGAATATAAGATAAATAAATATTGATTGGAGTATATTAGGCAAATGAGAAGCAGGAAAATGGTTAAAAACTTGGAATACCATCGAGAGATATAGTTGGAAGAAGCCATACAATCCTTATATTTACGATACCTACCTACAATTATAACCAGTACTTTTATCACTGTGAGAAAGTTATTTGCCGTTTTGTCACTTATTGGAAAGCTATCGAAGTTTTCCTATAATCATAAATAACATACGAGTTCACTAAAAGGAACGAAACAATCGATAGGATTGCTTAGTAAAATATGAGTGTATTGTGATATTCTGAAATCCTTAATCAAGTTTAATTTGAATTTAAATATTTTTGTGTTAGTTACACATTCTGCCGCAGCATAGCAATGGCCAAGTTAAGTTTATTAAGGGGATTTTTTTAAATTGAGAAAACAAATCAGCACGGGTGTACTTCTGGTGTATTTAATCGCAAGGAGAAAGATTGTTTTATAAGGATGGAGGTGTAAATATTAGATTTAGAAAATTATTAGTAAGTAAGAGTTGAAAAATTTAAAGGTTTGAATAATTAGTTCAACAAAAACCCGCGAGGTGGGTAGAAATAAAATTTTGATTGTGGTAAGGAGGTAGTACAAAGTGCCCTCTCTTCAATTTGAGCAAAAAGGCATGGCGGACGTGTCAAAAGTTGATCCGCATAAAAGTGAAAATATTATGTTAAAAATTGGGCGGAATCATAAAAATTAAATGCTAGTGATCGTCGTAGTGTTACGTCGAAGTTATCGAGATTAATCAAAGCGGTGAAGAGCTTAAAATTAACGAAAATTGATGGTCATAAAAACATAGCGTCCCTACAAGAAATTACAAGTTGATGCATCCGAGTATTCCTGCGCCATCCTGTATAGAATTGATGCGATGGGTAAATAATTCATCTAGGAGAAGTAGATGAAAACGAATTAAGAAGGAATTAAGGTACAATTTTATAATTAAAGTTTTTGTTAAAATTTGGATCCGCGACTCAAAAACATAAAATATCACCACGTAGTGGCGAGTAGCGTAACTACGAAAATAGTAGCAGTGCCGTATTTGGGAAATTTGGGGATTTTATTTTAAGAAATTGTAATGATAATTAATTTAAGTATTTTTTGTGTGTATTGTCAATTGTAAGTTTGAGAGAAAATTGAAAATTAAATGTGTAAACTTGCAGATGAGAATTGACTTATGATAATTGATAAAATACAGGAGAGTAAAAACGTGCTGATTGTAAATACAAAACAAAGTTTCAAAATTTGGCTTGAAATAAGTTGTCGAATATTTTTCTTTATTAAATTTGATTTGATTCCATTAATATGACTTTTATTATGAGCTGGCCGAGGTAAAATGTGTCCTTTATCAAAAATAAGAAAAATTTATAACATAAAAAATAAAAGTAGTGCGGTATTTAGGCCGCATAAAAATAAAAGTTTTTTTTATTTTGCATACTACGGTTGAGTTGAAAGTTAGAGGACAGTATATATCGATACAAAAGAATTAAGAGATACATTAGACAAATTGCGTAAGGATAACGTAAACTATATCAACTTAAATGTTGCTCCTTGTGTTTCATTTTAGCTCTGATTAGCAATTTTTACCTTAGCAAGTATGCAAGTAATAGAGCTTGATACTCAAAGATTGTTAATTATCGTAATTTAGTTTATAAGAATTTTTCGATATAGTCAAACTAACATGAAATATTGATGTTTCCATATACGTTGATAGCTGTAACGATCGTAACAAATAAGTTGTGATGGACTGTGAGAAGAGCAGTATCCAAACCACCTGACGTTCTGAAAATTTACGCCTAGGTTGTTTTCAAATTCAATTGATAAGTTAAAATGGATGTTCACAATTTTTATTAATTTTAAAAGAGTTTGCGGAATATCCCAAGTCAAGTTTTTAATGTTTTAATCAAGTATCTAGTTGTTGTATAAGTTATAATACAAGTTGACTTTTGAATGTTGATATAACATTATTTGAAGGTTAGTTTCCGAAAGTTTAACGAGTCGTTAATCGTAAGTCATTAATCGAATTTTAGTCTGCTTATTTCTAAGTGGATCAATATTTGAATTGATTTAACTGTACTTTTATTTTTGAATTGACTTGCCATTCGATTGAATCACATATCGGAACAAGTATGAAGCTTTACATGGATCGTCGATCGTCTGTTCTGAAATAATGATATTCTAATAGCCTTCTATTTACGCTCAGTAGTGTAATTAATTAATAAATGGAAAGAGCTTTTTCATTTAATGATGATTTTTACATTAAGTCCTAGGACTTAATGCACTATCTGCTTAAATTTCACGCTGTCAAAGAACAAAGAGTAGATTTATGCCATACCGTTTTTCTCGCAGCGATTGAAATGTAAATCAATATAAATAACGAAATCCGACGCAGCGAAACGAATATCATAACTGTCAAACCTATATCAACACAGTTCATCCGCGTTACAATACAAAACAGAAACGCTTGAAAGACACGGATTGAGTGATCCTTTCTATGATCCACTCAAAATTCTCAGTTAGAATACGTCAGATATCATAAGAGCAGTATTGATAGATTGAATTTGACATATTTTCGTGTAAACGTGCTATTAAGACGTATATTGTATGAAATATTATAGAACGAAAGTTTTACTGATAAAAAGACAACTTTCTGGTTTGAAAAACTTTCTATTCTTAATAATTGTTCTTGACAAGAAAGAGAAAACTTTGAACGTTATTTTTCTATAGATACTCTATTCTAAAATAATTGAATAGCTGCCAATCTTCAACTTAATACGAGATAACTGTGATAAAAACAAACATTTTAAAATTGAAATTTATATATTTTAAAAAATGATTGATGCCCAATCAAGTGATCATCTCATTATGGTAATTGGTAATGTATTTAAATTTCGCATTGAAAAATATATTGTGGACCACAGCAATACAATTAGTTTGTTTTCTTGACTTAAGAGACATTACTAAACTTTTATGTGAAAACAAAAACTTCTCCGATAAAAAGTCAACATCTTGACATATCTCATAAAGTTTTGTACTTTTTAATGATGAATTTTGTTAAAAAACTGAACCTACTTGGAACCTTCTAACCTTGAAACATTTTCGAATTGATTTGAAAATTGCAATTTTTGGGAAAGTTTGTACCCCCCCCCCCAGGTGCGGTGTTGAAAAAGCAAGTTATAGGTTAGAAGATTACACTATATTTGAGTTTTACATGCAGATACTGCAAAGTGCTCAAGTTATTAATTAGAATTGTATCGTATACTTTTGAAGTTGTAAGTCATGTAACAAAGCAAGTTCTTGGCAATTATTCCCGTAGGCGTATTTATTTTGTTATAGAAGTTACCTTCTAGAATTAGATGAAAGGGAAACTTAAAACAAATTGTACATCAAAATTACGCTTTTTCCGCGATGCCATAAATGCTAAATGTATGAGGCTTAAATGGAAAATTACTGGATGTTTGAAATAGTGAAGGAATACTTTAATGTCTCTATTCCAATAATACTTCTACTAAAATTTATAACATAATAGCAGAGTTGTGGAATAGGTCATCAATATCTACAAAGCAGATGTACGTACATTACCGGCCAAAAGTATTTGCCCACCCAATAAATTGCTTTAAAGTACTATATTGTCGTGTTGCACGGCTCGATCAAACCCCCAAGTAATACTACCGAGAATAAAATCTTGCCTAATGTGTACACTCGAACAGTAGAGGTCCGGCTAGCTTTAAGTTGGTTCACAAATTCGGGACCACAATATCTGCAGGTTGTAGGTATCGGCGATCGCAGGTCAATTAAAGAGTGCAAAGAGTCAAGTGGTAATTTATTTGAATTACTTAGATATAATGCTGGAGCAAATTGAGACGATATTGACACAAAAGTCAAAGAGAATGTAAATTTATGTACTTGTGTGCACAGTATAAAATGGATGGTATTATTTAAATTCAAACAATATCATATACCTCCATTTAACACTGTGAAAATGTTTAAAATGTAAGAAATCAATAGAAAATCAAAAATGTTTACAAATATAAAGTTCTGTACCTTATTCATTAAATTTTTCATGTACATAAGTTTTTGAATCACCCTGTACCTCGTAGTAGAAATTATTAGGGTAGAACGGTAGGCAAACTGCACTGCAGCGTGGCTTCTGGTTTGGTCGTACCGGTAGCGATCGTCTCCCGTTTTTTTGTCCAAATCTTCCTTCTTTGCAAGAAAACAGTGAAAACGATGAGTGAATTCTTCTCATGTGATATTTAAATCTCGAACGTCGATTTAAACATAGTTGTACGGTTTTTGTGTCGAACAGTAAAAATGTGGACATGTGTCGAGAAATTTAACCTCCAAATTTTAATTGTGATTAAAATCATCCAAATACTTAATCATCGAAGTCGGTTAGTAGAATAAACCTTGATTTATATAACGCAGCAATCATGAAATAATCGATTTTCAGGATATTTTAGACGCGATGGCATCCAAAACGCAACTTTATAATGGAATCGAAAAATGTGCTCGATTCACAAAAAAGTGTAAAAACCTCCGTTTTACACAGTAAAATATTCAACAAACTCACTTGTCCTATTTATCGCCGATATATTAGCTTTTGTGGCAACAAAAGCTTGCAAAAAGGTCTTCTTTTGTAAAATCGCGAAGATGTACGCAATTTACAAAACGTCTCCTTTCACTCACGGCACAAGACAAGACTTCCTCGCCAAATTGGCTTCAAAGTTCAAATTACCAAAATTATAAAATAAAATCTGAACAAATTTTGTAAGTATCCGCTACATTTTTACTGCCACAATTCAAACTTTCACTGTTTTCACATTTTAGATAACACAAAATTCTCGTCAAGTTACAAATGGAAGAATCAAAATTGTATGTTTCATGTGTCATAGGTTACAAAAATATCTCTTTCGTGTCGTCAAATTGCACCCAGCTTCAATGTCTTTAAATCGACACAATTAATTTTAGGCAAAATTCAACTGGCTAAATTGACTGACTTTTTGCACACTTCAATATATTGTTTTGTGAAAATGACAATTTCAAAAACAGAAATTAAAAATAGGCTTCAAAATAACAATTTTGTTAAATTTTACTTTCATCTATATGTCCTCCTTTTTCATTTATAAGTGTTTTACCCAACTTTGGCATATTATTGATTCGCTTAAATAAAGTTGTTGATGGAATTTTCTTTCATTCCGACTCTAAAATCTTCCATAACTGTTTTGCACTCGAAGGACAAATTTACCTGACCTGCCTGTCTAATTTATCCCACAATAATTCAATTGAGCTTACATCGGGAGACTCTGGGGGCTCCCAGGGAAAAAATCGTGGTTTTTCAAATGCCTTCGCTTGATAACTGATCCAAATATTCTGTAAAAAATTTTGACGTACGCTTTGGGTTATTATCACGTCGAAAGGTAAATAATTTTCCAAAAATTCACATTCCAAAAGGCAATATTTGATTTTTAAGAATGTCCTTATACTGCTCCTGTTTAAGGATACCTTCCACTTTATAAATATTTTCAACTTTATCAACACCAAATCACACCAAAACCATAACAGATCATCCAGAATGGTTTACAGAACGCACTCGACATTATTCCGGCGTTCACTCACCTGCTGATCTTCTAACAAAAGCTCTTCGTTTAAAACCAAAAACCTCGAACTTCGATTGATCACTCCACAATACATTTTTCCAATCTTCCGGTGTCCAGTTTTATGCTTTTTGGCCCATTTCAGTCTCTTTTTCTTATTTTCTGCACGTAAAAATGGTTTTCGAGCAGCTACTCTACCGTAAAGGCCTTATTCTCGAAATCTCCGTTTTACGGTAGTAACACTAATCGGTTTGTCTCGCTCCCAATTCACATCAGCTGCTAATTCTGATGAAGTAAGACGTCTGTTGCCTTTACTAGTTACCACTATCTTGGAATCACCTACAAAAGTGGTAATTTTAGGCCGTTCAGTGCGTGATTTTCTCTTTAAACGTGCACTTTCCGTGAATTTTTTCACATTCTAATCAATTCTTCGTCGTGAAATTTTCAATAACTTCGATATTTGTCGATTACTTTTATCTGTTTCATGATGAACAACGATGGTAGCATGAGTTTCAATCGAAAGCTCCTTATTTAGGCATATTTTTGTCAACACAGCACAATTTATAATATTACACGTTAGAAAATTTAAAATGTATTTGCGGCAAAATATAAGAACAAACTGAAATTCTGATATGTTTTAAAATGTTAAAAATGGCCTAATGGATTATAGTAAAGAAAGGGATGCTACCTAATATGTGCAATTCCACCCTCAAACTACTAACCGAGTGGTAGTTTATAATACCGTGTTTCATGCAAAACCTTATGATTCTAGGAAAAATGTGTTATGGTCTACAAAATTATAAATTTTTATGTACACAGGTTTAAAATATCTATAAAGACACGATATAATTATATAACACTGAAATAATTTCTTAAATAAGGGTAATAATTGAAAAAATATAGGTGGGCAAATACTTTTGGCCGGTAGTGTACCTACCTATTTCTAAGTATCAATCTGACACAACAAAACAAAAAGGACCGTCCTGAGCATCGAGTTCTCGTTCTAGCCATCTCGAAAACAGGACTTAGTCGCTTTTGACCCTGAAAAAGATGGAAAGATATCATCATATATAAACATAAAACACCCAAGCTTACAGCTTGGAACATTGTAATGGTCACAACGATGCACGGCTGCGAGGAAGAATAAGGAAAAAAAGACAGTAAACCAAAAGAAAAGAAAGAAACGAAGCTAAAACGAGAAGAGTATCGAAAGAGCCGAAAAGTTAAATACCGGACATCAAGAAGTATGAGAAAGTGTATTGCCATTCTTCTTCATCTTCATCAGCCTGTATTTATCTACTCCTGAACGCAGGCCACTACCAATTTTTTTCATTTTCCTCTATCTTGAGCCGCCTATAGGCATTCTCTACCTACCGTCTTCTTTCCATCTCGTCTGTGGCCTACCCACGCCTCTATTTGTCGTTTTTGGCTGCCTCTGCTGTTTGAGTTGCTGTTTGTTTTGTTAATGCCATTGTCTCTATTCCATAAGTGATGACTGGTAATACGCATGCATTATATACCTTGCGTTTTAAGTTTAGAGGTATACTGGGTTCTTTAAAAATGTATCCTAGCTTATCGATCGCTGCCCATGTAAAGTCCTATAAATTCGTCTGATTATTTCTGCGGTTTGATTAATCTTGTCTGTTTTAATAAGATAACCCAAGTATACGCATTAGGAAAATTTTCGATGATGTTATTCTTACTGGATAGATGTATACTATCTATTGTCATAGCATTTGTTTTGCTGAAATTCATGTTTAGTCCAACTACGCCTGCCGCCGCGTGAAGTTCTGTTGTGAAGTTCTGTTGCAGTTCATCCACATCGTCAGATATTAAGACTATGTCATCGACAAATCTTAAGTGGTTCAAATATGATCCGTCGATCCTGATATCCTTACCTTCCCAGGAAAGTTTCTTGAACACGTCTTCCAAAGCTATGATGAACAGTTTTGGAGATATTATGTCCCCCTGTCGAACTCCTCTATCTATGAGGATTTTATTTGTCTTTATTTCTTCATTTATTTTACGTGTAGAGATGCGTTTTCATATATGTTTTTTACCATCCTAGATATTGTTTTTCGAATATCAGTATGACTTCTGAGTTGCACCACTCTTTTGGGATTTTACCCTCTTGTAGACATCTATTCAGCAGAACGATCATTGTTTCTTCTAAACTTGATACCCCATTTTTCAACATTTCCATCGTGATTTGGTCTTCTCCAGGGTATTTTCTGTTTTTCATTTCTTTCAAGGTTGCTCTTTATTTTTAGCCACTTCTTTCGGGCAGGGCGTTCTTGACTTGTATATTGTGTTTTAAAAGTCTTCTATTACTTTGAGAATATTGTAGTATTATTTCCCTAACACAACGAATTGCACATCCGCGGGCAAATAATCATCATATAGGCTAACGGTAACTATGAATCGGTTCGCATATAATTTCTGTACGAAAACAAATCTACAGGGTTGGGTTCATTATTCTCCTCTTCACTGGGTCGCCAAACAAAATAAATGTGCGGCCTAACTACCGCACTATTCTCGTTAAAAAGAAATTCCTCTATTAGGAATAAATTGGCATGAATTGCCTTAAACAAATTGACTGCTGTCGCAGGCAACACAACAAAACTAAATTGGGGTACGGCCCGTTGCATGAAATAAAAACAAAAGCTTCGTACAAAATAACAAATTTAATTTTCATAAAGTCAATTAATTTCAATAAGCATAAGCTTATTATGGTCGTTGGTGTGTTTAAATGTGAATAAAAACCCTTCGCATTTACATTTAATTGTAAATCGGAAATCTTAAATTGCTCCAGGTTTTTATTGTGATATAAAGGTGTACAAATAAATTTAAATTGTTTTTAATTACCAATAACAGTGCACTTGTCGAAAATTGTTTTAGAACCACTGCTTTCCTACTTCCTAAATTCCTCACCACCGCTTGCATCTGTTGTTCGTGTGACACCTGTTAGCTTCTGTTTTGTGGAAATATCGAATTGTGACATCAAATCTTCGCAATTCTCCCAAATTATCCAAATTAAATCGATCGGCGATCGTATACAAGTGCGCGTTAGCAAATCTCAAACGATTTGAACCAAACATAAAATAAAATCGTGTAACTAACCTCGAAATTGGTACGTAAATAATTTAATTCAAACTTAACTAATTTGAATCCATCCTTCTAAACTTTCTAATTGTAGGCACGTAATCGTTGTAATTACAACTATCATTTGATCCTTATACCAATGGCGGACCAACAATAATGCACATCTGGCACTCAAAATTTTCATTGACGCGTTTACAAAAATCGCTGTAATTGGAAGGTTCTACTTCCAAATAAACCAAAATCACTCGTCCACGTCGGACGACACTTTTCACAAAAGATCAACTTGAAAAACACTTGGGTTTTTCAAGAAAACTCGAAATTTTGTCACTTATGGTGGACCTCACCAAAACGACACCTCTGTTGGCTTCCCAGGTCGCACGCCAACTCTTTCCTTCTCTTATTGCGAAAACTTCAACGTACCACAACATAACCTAAATATTGAGCCAATTTGCACTACAACAAAGGTGAAATCTCGCGCTCAAATTTCAAATGTTAACAATAAAATTTGTTCCTTTTTAGGTTTTAATGTCACAACAACTTTATAAATCACTGGATTTTCAATAATGTTCAACAACAATTATTAGTATGTGTCAATGGTAACATAAATCGACTTTAAGTAACAAAATCATGCTCGACTATGTTATAATGGATAAAACATCCCTTATTTTATAACAAAATTATTTTGTACAAAACTGGGCTTAATTCGTTTCACCACAATATGTTTCTGTGGCATACTTTTGTGCTATTTTGATTTTTTAACTCGACTATTCTGGATTTCCCAATTGACAGGTTTGATATCTCAGTACCCTCATATTTGCATTGTCCTAAATAAATTCTTGTATTATTCTAGCTCTGTATGCCCTCACATCTTCTACTGATCGGTTTGCATTTTTTCTTCCTTGTTCCATTAGTTGGATAGTGTAAGTTGTAAGTTTCCGACTTGCTGCAATTTACTACGGCACTGGCAAGTTCCTCCTCAACATTTACTGCGCCGGTTTTTGTTTCCTCCCAGTCATTAAGGATAAAATTCACCCTACGCAAGATGCGTGCTTCTCTTTCGCATTGGATATACTATTTTTTAGTATCGAAATCTTTTCCATTGTAGGATGAATTGTTACTGTGTAATTATAATGCATTATACCGTAGAAGTTATGTAGAGTTGTTTCCAATACTAAAGAACCTGCGCATGAGGTTTAAATTAATTTTGGTCTAAGAGGTTATATCTTTGTGACTATATCGATTACTTCGCGGATGGAAGTTTCATTGTTATATGCGTTATAATTATATTTGAAATTAATTCATAAATGTTGTAATAATGTATATTTGTAAATAAATATTTATCAACTTTATTTTCTTGTAGATAAAATTTTAATATTAAACTTTTGTGGTTTTCTTAAGTTTATTAGAATGAAATAATTACTTGAAAGACAGCATGATAATTAAAATCTAACCAAAATTTAATTACTCGTCAATAATTATAAATTTCATAGTAGCAAAATAAATTTTCAGTCAGCGGAACAAATTGATGCGCACTTTAAATTTATGTAAGCAATAAAAGTGTATTTATTTGCTCTCAGAGACAAATTTAGAAGCAGATGATAGCGTTGGGATCTATTCGACCTATCGAAAACTCACATTCTCATAATACAATGCTGTTCAAGCAAATTAACTACAAAATATCTAAGTTAAGCTAAAATGTCTTTCTTAAAGGTTAGTAGACTTAATTAAGTAGGCAATGATAATGAAAAAATCGCCTGTCTAGATCTATTATGTGTAATATTAGTTTCTAAATAGGATTAATGATTATTTGGTCTAATGTTGATTGGGATGAATGGTTAGCTGTCTTTATTAATTCGGTGTTGATACTCGTCCAAGCTTTAAATGCTCACAGGGAACTCGAGCTTTATCTCAAGCTCTCCCAGCTTTCTCTTCCTTGCTCTGACGGACCGTGAAACAAGTTACGCGGCTGTCAGGCGGCTGCCGAACACCAAACGCACTCATCTGCTAATTCCCATGGTAGTTACATATCTCTCTTTTCATGATATACATCAGGTTAATCATCGTTTTAACTCTGAAAAAAATAAAAACAGGTAAACTTCGCATTGTACTTTTCCAAAGGTTTAC
This sequence comes from Rhagonycha lutea, assembly GCA_958510855.1. Taxonomy (NCBI): domain Eukaryota; kingdom Metazoa; phylum Arthropoda; class Insecta; order Coleoptera; family Cantharidae; genus Rhagonycha; species Rhagonycha lutea. The sequence goes on along the minus strand of OY294040.1, from coordinate 9,051,319 downwards.
TTTAACAAATTGAAAAATTATACTAAATGGGCTATTATGCTTTAAGAAATTAATAATGCATTTCATAGGATACAAATGATAATTGCAATCACTTGAGTGAAACTATTATATAGGTGATAGATACGTGGCACTAATAAAAATTTGTATTTACTTATTCATGACTACATTTTGTTGGCTATTTAATGCCCATAAATAAAATGCGATGAACAATTTTATTGTGGGTTTACATTTATAAATAAATAGCGTTGGTTTATTAAATACTAAAGACATTTGTAATATCATATTAACCCCATGTAAGTATTAACAGAACACGTGCTCAAACACAACACAGTTTATAATACAGTAAATACCGCATAATCAATTATATACGTAATGCAAATTAATCTATCACCGAATTATATATAAGTAATAATTATTAAATTAATAATATTACACTGAAACCTGGGATTCTATAATAGAAAATTAAATATTTAAGAGAAAATTTGTAATTTATTACTAATAGATTAAAAAATAACAACTATATTACTACTATAATATTAATAAATATTAAAGTTTTCTCGAGAGATATTTTAGCTTTTAAATTGTTAGCAAATGTATTAGCGCTCGAAAGTCATTTTTCAACAACAGAATAAACACATTTCCTGCGGAAACCTTCATCTATCAGCGGTTCCTGTTGTAATAAGTGGAGCAACTATGGCAAGCCAAACTACAACAGGGCTACAAATAATGAATAGGTGTTCGACAATGAAATTTTACCCTATACACCTATTAAGAAATAAACTAACAATAAAGTGAACTCTGTGCTTAAAGAAATGAATTTACTACTTCAAAAGTTCTAATTACCAAATAGAATTAGTAGTTTTATTTAACAAAATAATATTTAAATTTTATTTGAAGTAAACAAAACAAATATATTAAATATAATTTCAAGGATATTTTAAAATCTGGCAATCAGTAAAGAATTCATTTCAGCCGGAAAAATAATAAAGCAATAAGTTCTGATTTTCTGCGACGAAACGGACGCATAATATTTTAACTTTATATTGCGACTACTTAAAAAAAAAAATTTCGAGAAAAATTTGAATAATCCTTTTTGTGCATTTTACGTTTCCTTGACGATTGTGACCTTGCTTTTCATGCCCGTATAAAAATAATCACTGAAGCACAGAAAAAGGTTAATTAATTAATTAATTAACATGTAGGTTTATTGTTTCTTTTTTATTGAGATGCATCGGTTGTAGGATAATCAAAAATTTTAAAATTGAAAAATATTTCAATAATAAATAAAAAATGAAATTGGTCTCAAATAATGTTTCGAAAATTTTATTGGTAATAACAATAAATATAATATAATTATTATTAAATACAATAATATATTTCTTTCTGTGTCATACGTTTTAGTTTCTATTTTATAGATTAAATACCCTATAATTTTGTATTTGTTTACGTATTTTGCTGTATTTATTACATCAAATATTATTGTCATCGAAATCACGAATCAATCGAGTACTTTAATATTAAAATAATAATGTCATAGAATATTTATTAATTATAATGTCCATTTTATATTCAATCTCACAAATTTGTAACATTTCTATGTAGAACCATTTATTCGGGCTCATCGATAATATGAACTAATTAACTAATGAATGTGATGAGACTATTCAAATTATTGTAATTTTAAACATTCTATTTAATGTAGCTAGGGAAAACTCTGCTGCTATTAAAAATACAAAGGTTATTGGAAGTTTAAAGTAATTTAAAAAAAAATTAATTTAATACATTCTGTTCTTTAACAACTCTTTAATTTACTACAGTTGATATACTAAATTTTTGCTTATAATGTACCCATTAATCAATCTCCTTTTACTTTGTGCTAACACCGCAAATGTTGATAACTCAACACAAAATTAAATGCAAATAGCAGCCTTGCAGCTAACGCAGTTGGATGTGAATGTGGGATACAGGGTTCAAACCTGAGGAGAGTCAAACTTTCTTATGACCAAGTCTCCGTGTTTTGGAAGGTACGTAAGCCGGCGCGGCGGTCCACCTGAGTTGATAAATTGCCACTGTTAACAAAAAAAAAAAACAGGGCTACAGGCACATCTGAAGGCTAGTCTAGCAAAAAGCTACCTGATGTAAAATATCTATAAGCCAAAATCGATCAGTGGACTACTCACCAACCCCTTTGGCCAGCGTGGTGAGTTATGGCCAAACACCTCTAATGGAAGAGGCTTATGTCCAGCTGGACATAAGTGGGACTGTAACATGTACATTTATAATGGTCTTCTTCTTAGTAGGTCAGCCGACAAACCAAATCTAGCTAAAAGATCAGCTCCCAAAATTGGTTTATTGGTATTGACTATTAACTAGAAGTATCTATGAAAACGAACATCTCAGACCAGAAGATAAGTGCAATAATTTGGTAGCATAAGTATCAATTTTGGAACTGTTTGCTGAAAGTAGTTTAATGATAGAAGAAACTGATTTAGGCGATAAAAATGTAATAGGTAGTTCCGAAAACTCCACTACCGTGTCTATAAACAATGAGTAATTTGCTGTTGGGTTTAAAAAAATGTAAAGATGGCAATTTTTCGAATCAGCAATATTCTGTCGTCCTTAGTTAAAACGTCCTAACTGACAAATTAAAACTGTCTGGATTTTCATACATACCTAATTCAAACTTAGGACCGTGAATTGCAAATTCAATTTAACAACACCTTGTAATCATACCAAAAAAACCTCTTCTAAGCAGAATGTATTCGTCACTTCTAATTTTTGTACAATAACTTCTTCATCAGCCTCTTTTCCGCCCATTGCTGGACATAAGCCTCTCCATATTATGGAGGATCTGGCCATAACTCACCACGCTGGTCAGACCGGTTAGTGAGTAGTCCGCAGATCGATTTTGGACTGTAGTTGTTTTACATCCGGTAGCAGCTTGCTCAGCTAGCATTCAGATGTGGATTCAGATCCACCTGGTGGATTGATTGCTTTGGCCGGCTTCTCTGCGTGGACCCGGTGGTTGCTGTGTGGCTGAATAATTAAGCGGGCGTAAAGCGCATAATTATCCGTCGACGTTCAATCCGGCTCGAAGGACCATGAATAAATTACCCCCGACCTGGAGATAACTTATGGTTGAAGCCAGAAATGATAACTACTAGAGCGTTCAAAGCTGACTTAATTTTATTAACAAACTATCGGTTTATATACAGTTTTTTAACAAAGAAATATGTACAGGTTTCAATTATCTTGCTAAAATAATATAATACTTTGATGAGTTATTAGTTTCGTAATTTACCTATTCCTAACAATAATTATTAAAATATGTTGCAATTGCATTAATCAGAAATATTTGATGAGTTATAATATGATACTTTGTTACATACATCCGTCTTGCAGAATTGCAATTATTAAAATACTAAGAAATCTTAATTAATTGCCAAAATTGTTTAAAAAATATAATTCTGTTTGAATTATATTTTGCATGGTTAAAATTACCAAATTTGTAATTTGTTAATTTTAAACAACCGTTTTGGTGTTGGTATTATGTTGAATTTTCAATATATTTACTTATCTTGAGCCGAATTTGTTCAGTTTCATTTCTTTAAGAAATTATTTAAATGATATTGGTAATGATTACACACAAATGTAAGAATCATTTTTGTTGAGTTAAAAAGGTCAAATTTTATTTACAACTGCTTTTTATTTTATAAAATATAGCTGTTGCCCGCGACTTCGTCCGCGTGGAATTCACTTTTTTGCGCGCAAACCTTTTTCCTTCAGTCTCTATATTCTATTCTCTACTACATCGGTCTCTCTCTCTCTCTCTGGTATGTCCACAGTTTCTCCATGCAGTCCTGTCCTGCACGCTCTCTTTCCACTCATCCACCTCTACAGCTCCCAAATCGTACCTCTCTTGTTACTCTTGGCTTCAACATTACTCTGGCACTCCATCCTCCAACTCCCATCAGTTCCCATATCCGGCTACCTCCACCTCTCGTACTCTTTGTATCTTCCTCATTTTCCCTTCTTCTTTCCATTCCGTTTGACGTTTCATTTCTCTTTCTCTACTCGCGCTAGAAACGACAACCCAAATCAACTTTTCGGAGGTTCTCGTTCTATCCTAACCTATCTCACACTTTTATTTTTTAATTTCTAAAAGTTTATTCTTTTCCTTTCTAAAGAAAATTCCATGCTTCTGGACAGTAGACCCACCGGTTTAGGCTGTGCTTTGGAAACTTGAAGGACGTCGACCGTGGGAATCTCGTTAATCCATTCGCGCGCGTCACCAATAATTAGATATTAGGTGATAAATCCCATATTTATGTATATTTTTTTTATAAAGAAAATCCCATGCTTCTAAACGTAGACCCACCGGTTTAGGCTGTGTTTTGCAAAATTGAGGGACGTCGACAGTGGGAATCTCGTTAATCCATTCATGCGCGTCACCACTAATTAGCATTGGACCATTGGAATTGAACATTGGAAATTTCATCGCTAAGGACCCAGTAGTTTGGGCTGTGCGTTGATATATCAGTCAGTCAGTCAGTCAATCAGTCAGTCAGTCAGTCAGTTTATTATTTTATATATATAGATAAAACCTATTTTTGATCCTGTTCTCAATTCAAAATCCTGATGATGATGAGCCATTTTTAACCCCCGACCCAAAAAGAGGGGAGTTATAAGTTTAACGTGTGTGTGTGTGTGTGCGCGCTCTTTGTTTGAGGACACGTATCTCCCAAACGGATTCACCAATTTGGCTAATTTTTTTTTTAAATGTTCTCCATAGTCCAAAGATGGTTCTTACGGAGAGAAAAATTAAAAAAGTTGGCCGGAAAATTAGAAAAGAAAGAATATAATTTTTTATACCCCACATAAACGAGGAATTCCCAGTAAGCCGCATCTAGTGCGCATGCTCTACATTCATTATTTGACATTTACATTTAAAATTTAAAGTTCAAACCATTATTTTATATACAGGGTGGAGTAAAAATTATTTTTTATATTGAACATAATACATACATAATAGGTGGGAGTAATATATAAACTTTAAAAAGCACTAAATAAAAATTAAATTACAAATTTAAAAAAACCCCAACCCAAAAAAACTCTAAAATTAAACCTCTAAAAAGTAAAATAATAATTAAATCGATCTAACCGTCGCGTCGTCGTGTCGGGGGCCGTTAAGCAAATATTAACAATATCAAATCGTTCTGTGTAAATCCCGTCGGTCCCCCGACACGACGACGCGACGGTTAGATCGATTTAATTATTATTTTACTTTTTAGAGGTTTAATTTTAGAGTTTTTTTGGGTTGGGGGTTTTTTAAATTTGTAATTTTGAAATACGTCAACGTATACCTACTACGTGAATTAGATCCGTATTTAATTTCTCCTGATGTGCAGTCGAGTTAATATTTAAAATTATTTAATTATTATTCTAAGTATTAATTTTATAGATATTATATTAATATTTATTTTATTAATATCTATACAGGGTGGCCCTTTGAAAACGAAACAGACGGGATTGTGGCCAGCAGAATTTTTTTCTCAAGAAATGCAAAAACACGTCAATTTTATCATCGAGGGGGACAACTTTTGCGACCAATGTCGCTCCCGTATTGTTTCATCCCTTCGCGCTGTGATGACAACCCCTGAAATGTTAATAGGGATGATATGTCAAGTGACACCTCATTTGAAAGGTCTTGCTTCCCTGAATTCAGCGAAATAATTTTTTTGAAGTTTTATTAATTATTCAACAAAAAAATTGAAGCTGCATAAATCCGATATTTCAAGACATTTAAGAATAAAAAAGTGAAAAACGCTTGGACAGGTTGATTTTAATTTCAAGGGGGCTACTTTTACTGCTATTCATAAACATTGACAGTTTAACCCTGAAGGTAAAGGGCAAACCACCCTTACAGTCTTGAATGCAATGAGGAATTGAAACAATTCTTCCATTGAAGAAGCTGGTGGTGAACAATTTGAACACATAATTTGATTAAATTGATATTTTTATCAGATCCATATTTTCATTCAAAATTCTAAGGGTGGTTTGCCCTTTACCTTAAGGGTTGAACTATCAATGTTTATGAATAGCAGTAAAAGTAGCGCCCTTGAAATTAAAATCAACCTGATCAAGCGTTCTTCAAGTTTTTATTCTTAAATGTCTTGAAATATCGGATTTATGCAGCTTCAATTTTTTTGTTGAATAATTGATAAAACTTCAAAAAAATTATTTTGCTGAATTCAGGGAAGCAAGACCTTTCAAATGAGGTGTCACTTGCCATATCATCCCTATTAACATTTCAGGGGTTGTCATCACAGCGCGGAGGGATGAAACAATACGGGAGTGACATTGGTCGCAAAAGTTGTCCCCCTCGATGATAAAATTGACATGTTTTTGCATTTCTTGAAAAAAAATTTCTACTGACCGCATCCCGTCTGTTTCGTTTTCAAATTGCCACCCTGTATAATCTAGACAAGATCTAATTGAAGATTTTAAATTTCATACAAAAAAATAAAAATTCTTTTTAATATTACATAAAAGAAATTTTAATAAAAAAATGTATCATAATAAATAGTACGGAAATAAAAGTGTAGTATAAAAAATTATTTTTAACTTTATATTTTAAATCAAATTAGATATTTTTAGCATCGTGCCGCATTTAAAATTATTTAAATAAATTATATACGTAACGTGCATGCATATCGGTAACTCCTAAACTAAAACCAATTTAGGTTTTCATTATCCCTAGTAATCAAGAAAATAATTACTGTTTTATCTTATCACATATCAACTCGAATTCATTTATATGCAAGGCTTGCATTTACAGGACGTTACCCGTAAAATAATTAAAAAAAGAAAATTTTGAAGTACCAGACCGTTTATACAAAACAGCTTTTCTTGTTATAAATGAACATGGATTTTAAGTTTGACCCATATATACACGTATTCTCAAAAGTAATAAACCTAGTATTTAAAATAAACACGCCCATGTTTGTTGCGTGAAGTTAAAGTAATTTATTCTCTGAAATTTTACATCTAAATTTATGCAATTAGTATTAGCATTGTATATTTCAAAATTGTATAGTTGTAACCGGATAACTACTGATTAATTTATTGGAATCAAATGCTACTGGTAAAATTAGATTTTCAACCAAAGCTTTTAATAAGCTTCATAAGAGAATGCAACTATAATAATTGTTTAATAGTTAATTAATTATAAACTTTCATAGCACAAAGGAAAAATTTTAAGCATCTGGATAGGATGAAATGTGATTTATTATTTAACAACGTATGATGACTTTAGTTGATTGTTTCTATCCACTACTACCGAAATAATTTTCATAATTTTCTTTTACAATTATTCAAGTAATCTTTTGTAAAATAAATTGTAAAATTAAAGAATTTAACGTTTTGTTTATAATTGCCTCGGTTTTTGAAATAATTGAGTATCAAGGTTAGATTTTCATGCCCTCATGGACAGGGACGTAGCTAGCATTTTAACATTGGGTGGGCCAGCAAAAGGCCTATATTTTTTTAGGTGGGCCACTGGTGGGGAGGGGGCAGGAGTTACGTCCCCTATTATATGCGCCGCAGACGAAATTTTTTGAATTTTCAAGGTCAACGCGGTTTTAGAAGAGTTAAGGTATATTTTTTTAATTTTCCTTTACACAATATTTTGCATACTTAAAGTAGCCAATGAAAAAAGTGTACAAATAAAAATATTCTAAAATATCACTCACCCGGTGTAAAATAATTTTGAGTAACATTTTTTTGAGTTACATAATCATTTCCCGAAAAAGGTTTAAATTAATATTATTTTCCTTAATTTTTGTCTGATTTTATTAAATATTTCCAGGCCGGGTGGGCCGACAGAATTTAAGGTGGGCCAGGCCCACCCAGGCCCACCTGTAGCTACGTCCCTGCTCATGGAAGATGCTTGCACAATTTTCATCACAGGTCATTATGAAAGCACGTAATATTTTAGATTGTGTTTAAATATCACAATAATATGTGAGTAGGACCATAACGCATCACTCATTGAGGTTAATTAAAATATAAGTTTTTGAACTGTTATCTTCCATTTGATTTAGAATCTGCAGACGCTTTCGAGCGGTGATATTTTTTCTGACAAGTTAGTGCTACATTGTAGATCGTACTATTTGTTCAACAATTTTCTTATTTTTCTAACATCTTTGAAAATAACAACGAAACTATTCATTTCTTTTACAATGGCTTGATTAATTCTATTTTTAAATCATCTGGGAATAGGTACATATTCCATACTCAAAAAAATTGTTTGTCACATATTCCAATACCTCTTTTACGGATTCGATACAAAACTTTATGTGGTTTGATATCTACCTCGTCGTCATCGCTGTGTTTTTATTTAATTTTTCCAAGTAGGCTTAAGATCTCCTACTTAGAGAACACTGGCTTAATAAGCATGGTTATTAGTCCACTATCCCAAAAAAAAAAACAAATTTATGAAATTATTTCTCATTTAGGCTTAATGCATTTCAATTTATGACATCCATCAAATTTTGATTTGAAATCCATAACTTCATCAAGTCACTCTCCAAAATTGGGATTATCCAATTTTATTATTAAAATAAAGCAATGATAGTATGCTACACTAATAACAATAGCGTAAAATAATAGTAAAGCAAAGAAATAATAAATTAGTACTATTTATTGATGGTGTATTTTTTTGTTTTATTATTATTAGGTAAGATATTATTTAAGAAATAAATACATTCCAATGCTGAAAAAAAGTAATAACTGCAAATTTTAAACTTGTAAAACATATACAACCAAATATTTAGAAGTTGTAGGCAAAGGAAGGAGCTTATCAAACGACACTAAAGGGAAATTTTTCAGATATTCAACTCTTCGTCGGAATCAATTTTCCTTTGAATAGAAGATAATTCTAAAAGTTCTACGGCGACCTGCAGATGTTTTACAAAAACACAAGGCAAAGTTCGAGAAGATTAAAATGAGACCATAAAATCGACCAGTGAATATAGGAGGGGTCGCTGAAATGAAAATCCCTTTCAATTACTGTTACGATTACAATCCAACATAAATCTAACTGAAGTCGGCATAAAACGGATCAAACTAAAAAGTATAAGTTAAATTATAAATAAAATGCTGCAATTTTTAATTTATGTAGTGAAAATATTGCTCACCAATTTATTTTATCCTTATTATGTCTGTATGAAGGGTCAACCACTTTGACCCGCATAAACCTGAGTATGAAAATTTAACCTTTGTTAGTGGTTATTAATTATTATCAGAATTTCAATCTTCATATTCTTATATCAAATTTGAACAAGTGAACTAATTAAATTTAGCAACTAACTATTACACTTTCAGAAAAAATCCTTTGTCCAGAAGAATTTTTAGATGGAACTAATTTTATTATTGAATTATTTTAAAATACGTAAGCACGTTTTAATTAAAATTTTATGAAATACGTATAAAAAAAAATTAATGTCAATTTCAATTCATAGCGTGTAAGGTTTTCAATATTTTCAAGATCAAAATTTCAAGACGATATATTTTACATATGACCGCATCGCTTTGGCATCTGACACGAGCACAGGTGTCAGAGATCACCCCTCAACGGATGCTCTGTTTAAATTCATATTCCCATCTTCTTATGTTATAAAATTGGCAAAACTGGGTATTGGATCCGTTTCAGCTTACATTTAAATTCAAATATCGATTGAAGCAATATGTTCTAATGATTATTGATGTGCTTTTTATGCATGCTTTTTGGAATATTGTAACAAATATCAATTTCCGAAGTAAATGTGCGATGTCCTATTTCCTATTTACTTTTAAAAGTTTGTATTTTATTTTTAAATTAAATAACATGGAAATAATATTTTAAATAGTACTACATATTTAGGTAAACAATTATCAAATATGTAGTCAATTTTGCGGTTATGGGTTTACACATCCGTTTAAGCATTTAACCACACATAGACCAATATTAGTCGTTTGTGGACATCCAAAGGCACTATTAGAAAAACGTTTAAAAAATAGGGATACAGCAAAAATTAATGAAAATTTGAAAACGGAAAACTTACGCGATGATGGCTTCGAGTTTATTAGAATTTCCTCATGTTTACCAAACCTAAGTAATTTTAAATAAAACCTAATTTTTGATTACTTCTTTTTAATTATACTTAAGATTAGCATAGATTCTTCTAACCTCCTTTTTTGAAATTAAAAATAAAATGAAAATTTGCAAATAATTGACATTATAGTGCAGGCGCTGAGAGACATCCAGTATGAAAAAACCGCTGACCGCATTCTGATTGAAGATTTAAGTTAAGAAAGACTTAAATAATAAAATCTTGGATGTTGCCGGACGAAATTAGTGCCAAAAAAAAATAGGTGGCGCTATATGAAATCATCGAAAAACAATAAAAATTGTTGCTTTACTATTTTAGATTTTGCTCAAACTTTGTGGAAATGTTCTTCCAACGACCAAAATCCATAAGAATTTAATTTTAGTACGCACCATTTCCGCTCCACGCAAAATAAAGCAATTGAAAAGTCGTATTTTTGTGCTTTGCTGTTTTAGCTGTAAAAATTTTTCTATTAGAGATATCTACGCGACCAAGGTGGCATTTTAAAGCTGAAAGACGGTAGTTTCTAAAAAAAAAATATAAAAATGTTCATAATTTATATACCTGAATCATAACATGGTATTGAAAATACGTGTATTTTATCGAATTCTTATGATTTTCAATTGACTCCAGTGTGTGCGCTGTTGAATGTAAAGTTTTAACCATTCTCAGATATCAAAGTGCACATATCGTAAGAGAATAGAAAATTAAAATAGTTTGGTTCAATCAACTCGTTATGAAACAAATTTTTCTTATGAAATTCAGTGGTGTGATGTACTTTTAAAATAATAACATAACGTCAATACGTTATGTTATTCTATAGTGTTTTTCGCGAAACGGTCTCACGTATCATTTTAACAAGCCGCTATTATTATAACGTGAACGTTATAATAAAGGTTTTCCTAACCGTTATAGTGCGAAATATAATGGGTGAAATTTAGGTGCATTTATATTTCGCACTATAACGGTTAGGAAAACCTTTATTATAACGTTCACGTTATAATAATAGCGGTTTGTTAAAATGATACGTGAGACCGTTTCGCGAAAAACACTATAGAATAACATAACGTATTTACGTTATGTTATTATTTTAAAAGTACATCACACCACTGATTGTTTGAAATTTTGAAATTTTAAAAAATTGTATATTTCAGCTTACAATTTGGACGTGTTTGATAAGAGATAAAAATTTGAAAATTACAGTATACATATTTCTTACCCTTAACTGTAAAAAACTTCAAGGTCCTTTGAGGGATTTCCTCCTCTCGCGGATATAAAGGCGTTTAAAAAGAAGCAAAAAATATAGCGATTTGTTCATTTATTCTGTGTTTTTTTTTCTTATTTTGATGTATATTTTTATACTAGCCTGAGTAGTTATCCGCGAAAAAATTAATTGTGTAAAAATAAGTATTAATAAAGTAACCACGAAGACTAAAAAATTAATTTTACCGATAAAAATATTAAGACTTTCTGGATCTTGTGTTGTCCACAAGAAAACTGTTATAGATTTACTTGAAAGTGTAGTAGGTTTAAATGCAAAATAAACAAAAATGATTTTAAATTTAGAGCTTATTTAATTCTAGTTAATTTTTTTGACCGGGCACTACGAGACATTCCGTATGCAAAAACCGTAAACCAAATTTTGCAATCAATGGTCATGGGCGCACTGTGCACGCCGCACATATTTGAACCTTTTGACCTTGAACTTTTTGAAGTTAAGGGTAAGAACTAAGTATCCTGTAAATCTCAAGATTTTGTCTCTTATCAAACACGTCGAAATTGTAAGCTGAAATATACAATTTTTTAAAATTTCAAACAGTTTCAAAAGAAGAAATTTTTTTATAACGAGTTGATTGAAAAACAAACTATTTTAATTTTCTATTCTCTTAAGATATGTGCACTTTGATATCTGAGAAAGGTTAAAACTTTACATTCAACAGCGCAGACACTGGAGACAATTGAAAATCATAAGAAATCGATAAAATATACGTATTTTCAATACCATGTTATGATTCAGGTATATAAATTATGAACATTTTTATATTTTTTTTTAGAAACTACCGTCTTTCAGCTTTAAAATGCCACCTTGGTCGCGTAGATATCTCTAATAGAAAAATTTTTACAGCTAAAACAGCAAAGCACAAAAATACGACTTTTCAATTGCTTGATTTTGCGTGGAGCGGAAATGGCGCGTACTAAAATTAAATCCTAAGGATTTTGGTCGTTGGAAGCCTAAAGAACATTTCCACAAAGTTTGAGCAAAATCTAAAATAGTAAAGCAACAATTTTTATTGTTTTTCGATGATTTCATATAGCGCCACCTATTTTTTTTTTGGCACTAATTTCGTCCGGCAACATCCAAGATTTTATTATTTAAGTCTTTCTTAACTTAAATTAGAATGCGGTCAGCGGTTTTTTTTCATACGGGATGTCTCTCAGCGCCTGCACACATAATGATGCTATAGTTTGTCAAAAATATTTCCTAAATACTTGAAATAGAAAATTTTCCATATCCGTATATAATAGGCATTGAACCTGACTTTTTTGTGCTTTTAGAAAAATAAATAGAGAATACAAGTTAGTATACTCTACACTGTACAGTCTACACAATATAATACACTCTAAATTTAAACAAAGCCAAGTACTTAAATATATAATCAGGGAAAATTAATGAGAGATCTTCTATAATAACGTATACGATTGTCATAAAATTCTTGAAATTAAATTAGCATAGAAATTTTATATACCTTACACTAGAGATTTGCTGTGCAAAGGTTTTACTTGTACAAAGATTTTAAAAAGTTATGTTTATTTTTGTTGTGATTTTGTCAAATAGTCGTTAGTAGTCCACAGAGTGTATAGACATAAGTAGATTTCAAGTTTAAACATCGTGCATCGACTTTTGAATAGCTTTTCTACAACTCTTAAAACAAAAGACTGTCGATCGATTACCGACTGCTCTAAATAATAACTGTGAAATTTTTAAGATAAATTCTTTTTTAAATATTCAAGTGCCTACCAATCTTTTGTCTTATTTTGAACGCTAAAATTTTTATTTAAACTGCTGTGAATGCTTAATTCTTATTTTTATTTACAAATTGTCATAAATGTATTCAGTGCCACAACAGTGCTTCTCAAACTTTTGATAACCATGATAACCTGTTGATATCCTACCATATGTTTGTATGGTTGTAAGTAAAAATTGCTGAGTTGTAATGTAGTCGCATTGTGAAATGCTTAACCATGGCAATCCATACGATAAATATAGCGATTTTTCAAGATTGTCAAGTGGAAAAGTGGTAGCATCTGGGGGAAAGAGAATGATTGCTATGTTTTATCCCCCTCCATTCGTATGAATTTATACCATATGACCGCACTCACCGCAAATTTATTTTTAATTTTGCAAATAATATAAGAGTTGTGGTATACCTTAAAATATTATTTTTAAAGGGATGTAAACTTTGAACTTTTATTGTTGCGTGGAATGAAAATGATGAAAAAGAGTACAATTAAACAAAAAATTTTATAGGAATATTATACATTTTAAACAAATTTAGAATATTTAAATTCGGGAATATAATAATTTTAATAGCCGGAAGAAATAAGTGACAAAATGGTTATATTTGTCTCAAAATGAGTGTGCGAGAGTAGAATATATTTAGTTTTAAGTGCTGTCTGATAACATTCAACAAACGTGGCCATAGCCATAGGCAAAATTATAAATCACATATGAATCTGTTTAAAATGGTATAGCACTTAGATTTTAAATATTCCTGTTGGTGCTGTTACATGTAAAGATTACAAACAAAATTTTTATCGGATTTAAAAATAGAGCAACGATTTTATTCATTAATTGTACAAAACGTAAATTTTGAATCTGTTCGGTAATCGTAGATCTTGAATTTACATATTTGTGGCGACGTTACGTTCAATATTTTAACCGCGTGGCAGTGCTATTGTCGCGAAAGCTAAGTGGAAAGCGGCCCCCCATGTTTAATTCCCCAGGAGGATATACTTTCTGATAGAGCAGCTGTCAAACGTGCACGCATTTTAGGATTTTCTACAATGTCGAGACTTTTACAGGATTTCACTTACTTTTGGAATTTGTACCGAAAAGTGATTTTATTAGATGAATTTATATTAACAATGACAATATACTCTTCTGTTAAGTGTTCTCGTCGTTGTTTGTTCTTGAACACACAAACATTTCTAGTACTACATTTATATTTTATCTAGTTAAACATTATATTGTGCGTTTAAGAAGTAGCAACTATAATTTATTGATTTAAAATTAAATTAGTTTGTATTTCGCAATTTATCTATCTTGATTAAATTTGCGATTATTTTGGTATGCATTGAATTCTCTGGAAAAAGCTTAGAAATTGTAAACCGATAGGGCGTAGATTCTCATCGTATTGGCCCTCATCCCCTAAACAGTACTTATCAGACTTGTCAAGAGTTAGAAGAAAAAGTTTACCAATGTGTCTTCCGTTTGTTTTTGTGCTGCATATCTGGAGAAGTGAGGATAGGTTCAATAAAAAGAAGCTTGATTTGAAAGTTTGTTACAGCTGACGTTGATTCTGTTTCAGTTGCTAGTGTATATTCAATTTTATATTTAAACTTTATTTATTAAAGTTGTTTTCAAACGTAACTTAGTGTTCTCAACTTTTTATCATTGGTAAAAAAAGCAGCATTAAAATTACATTTTAACGATGAAACTTAAATTTTAAGAATGGTGATTTATAACCGACAGATATGAAATATTTTATAGACAAAAATTGCGTACTCAAAAAGGCATCAAGAAATCATCAGAGTTTATAATAAAACAAGTAATATTTCTTTTTCTGAACAAAATTTCGATGCAAAATTACAACATTCGACTCATTTTAGTAAAATTTCATTCGAGGTTAGTAAAGTAAGCTCATTAAGCTAATGATGTGTGCTTTTAACGTGCTAGCTTTGATATATTTTATGCATCTTGATGTCCGCCAAGCAAATGATTTGATTTTGAAGTCCTTCGTAGCTACCTTCTTATATCTGCACGAACAATCTAACCAAGGATGAAAGCGTTTCAGCATTATCAGATTCTCAGACTTCGTTGACTTTTCCACGCTACATTTGTGTTTTATCTAATTTTAAGGTGTTTCTGTATTTAGAAAACCTTCTTACAGAATATTGAAAATGAAAGATCAAAGTTGATAAAATATGACGTAAACTGCTTTGAAAAATATTTTTAAATTTATGCACCTTATACAAAATCGCATCAAGCGAGTACCTTATATAAGTATTTGTTTTATTATTTGATATTATGTATAAAATAATACTTTTATAGGTCAAATACAAAAAGAAAATAATACAATAGATAATGAGGTTTTATATCATACAGTAACGAATCTAAACAGATCAAAGTTAATATATTATAGCATACATAGATACCATATACATAATACTATGTTATTATGTATAACAAGATAAGAAATACTGGAAAAAATTATTGCTATTGAAAGTGGAGTAATCAAACCAATAATTACTCATAACAAATGCAATCTTTTCAACTAAATTTCTGTTTTATAAATTTGATCAAAAATCCCTCAAGAATCTTGCATGCGAGGCTAGTCAGAAACAGAAGTTATGCAAGTAGCATTTTAAGAGTTATTGTACTATAATATAAAATTACAAAAATCGATAATTTATTATATTAGGAAAATTTTCAATTTTTCTCATTTGGATCACTTCTGCCTTGCTGGGACAAAATATTTTAGAATTCAAAAAGGAGTGAGAAGTAAAATAAATAAATGGCATTAGCTCCATTTTATTAAGAATGTCACTTGGATTGCGTCTATTTCTGACTACCCCTATGTACTAGGGTAATGTGAAAATCTTTGGTCCTCGCGAGAGAGGGTGTAACTTAAAAATTTTAAGGTTATTTTACAAATCTTTGCCTATGGTGATTTAAAGTGAAAAATTGGCGATCTTTTAAAATGGATAAAATTGAAAATTGTATGGTCATTTTGGATTGAAATCAAATGAAATCAAAAATGAAAATGAATTCCACATCGACTAAGTCTTTGCTATGGTGTTCAACTGTTAAGGAGTAGGCTGTTGAATTTAAGCGTGGTCGTACATCAAGAAATGATGTCGATGAACGGTCGTAACCAATTAACCAATGAAGAAATTATTGTAAAAATCAATAATGCTGCTTTGAATCATCGAAGAATAATAGTCCGTTAGCTTGTTGATATTGTACCACGGACCTCTTAAAATAAAATGGACTGCTGATCAAGGTAAGAAAAGTGTGTCCACCTAGGAGGCCGCCATTTGTGGTGCAACTGTTTTACAGCCAATAGTAATTCAGGATTTTTTAGGGAAATTTAAATTTTGACAGCTCATAACAAAGAATGAGGTTATCTTACTGCTGAAATACACTAATTTTAGTACCAACATAAACCAGTAAATATTTGAAATTTCCTAGAACTGCACCACCAATGGCGGCGCCCATATATGCCTTACTTTTTTGGATTCATAGTCATATACATCAGCAGTCCATTTTATTTTAAGAGGTCCATAATATTTTTCACACATGAATTTCACCATATTATGAATATTTCAAAAACAGTTTGGAGATGTACAAACGTAATCCAAGTGAGTATTTTACCACGATACATAAAAGTTCTGTGGTGTACTAAAGGAAAACGGGGATAAATCATTGCATTTTGGCATCTATGGCATCTGTACAAGGTATCAAAGTATAATGGAAACTTTATTGACTTACCTATACCCATTTTCCTATACATCACAGAGTTGATGAAACATGGATTTATCACCACCCTTCAGAAATACAAGAACATTCAAAATATTGGATAGAAGCTATTTAGTACAAAAACCAAAGTTGTTCCTTAAGCTGGTTAGGTTATGGAAACCGTGTTTTGGATACTTATGAAATTTTGTTGAAGTAAATCAATAGTAGAAAAATACTATGCGTCATTATTGGACTACTAATTTTGGATTTATATTATTGGATCTATTAGATGATGAAAGTGCTATTTTATGGCTCAACTCACACTTCAGGTTTTGCAATAGCTAAACTGTATGAATTGCTTTTCACCGTATTATTCACATTTGGCCCCTTGCGAGTACTGTCTATTTCCAAACTTAAAAAAATAACTCAGTGGTTAGAGATGCAGCTCAAATTCTGAAGTTCTCTTTACAATAAATGCATTTTATGAAGAGCTTGATAAATTGCATTACAATGATGGCATCAATGAGCTAAAATATCGTTAGAATGCATGTGCGTAGTTTAAAGGAGGCTATGTAGAAAAATAAAATGAATTTTGCATAAAAACTTCTTTTTTCTTTGTTTGGCCGAAAATTCTTTGCTTCCATAACAAATCGTTAACAAATAATATGGAATTTATATATTTTACAAATATTATGTGTACAAATTTTACATTTACGTATAACTTAAATTATTGCCATATTAAAATTAAATTTTTTTTTAAATAATTATTTGATATCTGTAAAGTGTTTTACAAATATTTGATTTATTTAATTTTTGTATGTTTTTAGTAAGTCAAATTTGTAACAGATAAGTTCACAACAATTTTTTGTGCTTGTTAGAATGTTAAGTACATAAGACAAAATTAGTAATTTTTTGAAGGAAGCACATTCAAGAAGCTCATTTAAAAATCAAAGGAAATGATTTGTATACTTACTTAAGTTTTAAAAAATATTTAATTTTCAAGTTTAAAAACGAAAATTTTTCGTTAATTTTAAATTTATAAAGGCGTTACAATAATTAGTTGTTAAAGTTTGATATTACATCCATTTTATTGTATTACGCATAATTTATAGTAGTTATGGTTTTTAGTACTTATTTAATAATAATTTATAACCAACAGGTATCAATATTTTATAATAACTAAAAACTGACAGATCTAAATACTTCCATAAGCATTTTTGACAGCAATTACTTTAACAATTATTGTAGAACTACCACTAAATTGGTCTAACTAGTCACAAGTTGCTCTAAATTGTAAGATTATATTACATCTAATAATAATTAGTGTAGAATTGGATTAGTTGTATACGTAATTCTAACCACCAAAGCTCGAGTAGGATTCGTTTGTTTTAAAAGTTTCCCTAATATCTGGTTGTCTTTGTCATACTTACAAAAATTAACTATTAAAAATAAGACAAAAAATAATAAATATGCTAATTCTTGCAATTTAAATCCGAAAATCGTATGGCGGATTCACCGGTCGCATTTGAACTGTTAATGTGAAAGCGGCATTAAAAACCAAATGCAGATTATTTTAAATAACAAATCCCAAAATTGAACGAAATCGTAAAAGAAAAAAAATAGTAAAATTATCAGATGAATCATTTAACCCTTTGAGTAGTACGGTTTGGGTTATATTCTAAGCGTTCTGATGTCACATCAATGTAGTTACTAATATCAAATAATATCAAGCCCACAAAAAGAAAGTAAAAGATAAAATTATTCACCGTTGTGTAATAATAATGTCACCAAAGGAAAACTTAAGTATTTGACCACCTCAGTTTCTAGTTGTAGATATTACTAAACAATTTTTATTGCTGGAAAGCCCGTCCATGGACGAGTTAACTCGATTTCAGGTGAGGTAATTTTTAAGTTAACCATTTTTTAGATAGGTACAAATTTTGAACCAATCAGTGATTCTTGCGACAATTAAATGCTGGTTTTTTATTTATGTCGTGCATTATTATTATTAAAGCAGGTTGCTGGTTTGTGGTTGCAAGTACTGATAATCTTCCATGTTAATAAATGTAACCGAAAACATATCATAATTTTTTAAACAGACTAAAAATGTATTAAACACTTTTAGAACTAAAAATACATATGTATAAAGTTGACACAGATGTAAATATACTGAAAGTATAATTATTCACAATCGATTTCGTTAACACAGTAACATCGTCAGGTGACTAAGCAGGAGTTTAGTCTGTTTAGTGACTAAACAGGAGTTAGGTGTATAAAAGTTAAAAGACAGTTAATTAATAGGATATAAAACTTATTAATTGTTTTTATGTTTTGAAAATTTATTTTATAATGCACATCTGATAAGCTGTATCGATTTAAATTCTATGGATGGACATAAACAACTAGATTTTTGTATAAGGAAGTGTACTCGTATTGTATCCAATAGTATCTAAAGAGGTTTTATAAGCATTAATATCTAATGCTGCAGTCAGCCAAATTTATAATTTTAATGGGAAAACGCGATAGGACAATGGTGAATGCAGATAGCTGACGTTGCAAGTCCAAAAGAACCCCTCGATTACAGAATACTGATTGGTCGATAGTGTCTGATATCACGTAACAAAAGCAGCCTCTTATTGTTTATCGTGAAGTGTTTTATGTTGTATTAAAATCTGATATTATATTGTAAAGCATTAAAGGACACTGTTATGTATATCTATATGCTACAATTTTGACAAGAATGATTACTTTTACGTATACCTGTATCCTTTTCTTTCCTGTATAAATATTATACTTTTCCGAACAAATATTAAATCACTGCATTAAAACTTTAATTTATTTTTTTTTATTTCTAAATTAATTGTGCTTACCATACTAAGAAATAATTTTGAATTACACAGCAGCTAATTTGAACAATTATTTTAATTGCCATCCTCAAATGCATTAAATTTTAGATATAATTAAGTGCCAATAACAATTTTGCTTAAATACAGCTGAAAGAGCTCTTATTATAATCGATTACAAATTTTACGATGAGTAAAAAAATAATTGAAGGTGAAAAAGGAACGAAAATAAGTGTAAAAAGAAATTAACAAAATACAGGGTGGCTCTTGCCACCTGAATCGACCTGCTGAGTCGGGGAGCTGTAAGTTTTACACTTCAAGTTGTAATTTTACAGTGACACATTACTTTGAAACATTTTTAAATAATTTTTGATAGATGGGGATACTTATATTATTTTCCTTTATGATAAATAATAAAAAAGGTATCGAACAATTCAGCAATAGATGGATAGATCAATAAAATATTACAACAGAAGAAAAGTTTCCAAATCTAATTGAAGTATAAATTTTGCAATAAATGAAAGCAATCAAATAAAATGATCACTAGTTCTTATAGGTTTAAAGTGCATGAGATATTCATGTAGGGATCATTGAATTGTAAAAGATTAGGGTGAAACGTCTATTCCTATTACATATGTATTTTTCACCGAATTGTATGTTTACACAAATACCATTATTTACAAACGTTTATTAATTCAAATGAACCCGTTTATATTTAATCTTTAATATTTTAATAAATTGTTGTTTACCGTAGAGTGGTAATTGAGATTTTTTAATTATCCCTTCAAAATATCCGGCTTTCTCTAGGGTTAACCATTACATATTGTCCGAAGTCTTCAAACTGAAGTGTTATGAATTATTCATTAAACGTTCAATAGGCTTAAATAAAACAAACATTTCTGTTTCTTAAGGAATTTGTAAGAGGTTTAGAAATGTAATAATTTTTTAGAGACCCATATGATCTAACGAAACTCATAATGGGTGAGTTTAACCCTTTTTTTAATAATTAAGCGTTTTTACTAGCCACGGTCGTTTCACTAAACCTTTTGATGTTTCAGGTTGTTTTTATAATTGGTAATGGTTTTATTCACATTTATCCAACAGATGAGGCTGGTACAAGATTTGAACGCACGACTACTTAATGGTTTACGATCGTTTATGCTAGCCCATGCTGGCAAAATTTTCTTTTATTTTTAAATCACAGATTGGCTAGGGGTGGCCGCTAGTTCAGGTACAGAAAATTCAAGGATTACATTTAGAATTTTACTCGGGATTCGTTAGCTTTTGCGGATTGTGATCGCAATAATTCAATAAGCAGGTACTTCTCCTAGCCAAACAAATAAATAATAAAGAAATTCATTCGTTAATGTATGTAGCTTACAATACTTCTTAACCGTTCAACTGTAAGTAATTTAGTACTTTAATTAATATTTACCAAGAAAGTTTTACGTAAACAATAAAATTAAAACAAACTGTTCAAACGTTTCCTATAAAATCTAATTTATTATATTGGAAACTAAAAACAAACAATTACTAACAAGATCAACAATAGGTAACCACAGTAAACTTGCCTTTACAAATTCAATAACGTCATCAAGTTTTGAATTATGAAACAACATTATTACAAAATTCAAATACTTATCGAGCATTGTTTAATATCGAATGTAGGAAAAGAAATAAATAATATTACTGCTTGGGGCAAAAGGTGGTTGTAGCAATCAAAAATCATGATCGTAATTTCCCACAGGTAGACCGAATCAAACGTCGAATGTCGCATCAGCGTCAACCGCAGGCGTCTCCCCACCATCGTTCTTTCTTGTGGTGTATTCTCGACGTTCGGCGTCGAGACGCCACATGGTGTACGGATCTTGTCGCGGTGTGATAGCAAGAGTCATGTGATACGCGCCGTTTTACGTTTTCAAAAATGCTAATGGATTACAAAAATTAATTCGTTGTAAGTAGGTATTATATTTAATTTAAAAAAATTTATTCCTAATTCAGAGTACACAAAAAATATAAATGTAAAATAATTTACACTTAGACAAATTAAAAAATCATTAAAGAATTAGTTTTATATTTTTTGATTACTTTAGCACACCTCAAGTTTAAAGGTTTTGAATACTTAAGGACAAATTAAAATACATAAGTAGAATAAACTGGCAGACGCAAGTAAGGAAATTGAAAAATACTTAATTGAATGCATTTTAAATATTTTATTTTGATGCTGCACAACTACTATTTTGATCTATTGAACGTGATTACCATTCGTAAATTTATTAATTAAAACAATTAATTTGCCCTAATAAATCTTGGACGTAAAAATATATATCACGAAGTTCCATAAAAATTTAGGAAGTTCTCACTCTTAAAGTAAACCATAAATAAGTGGTGATGAGACATCGAAATGTATGTTTGCTGCAGTTGCTACGTTCCAAAAAGGAAATGAAGCTCTTCCAATGTCGGATTTAGATATTGTAGGGGCGATTCTTGATTGCTTTTCTAGAGTTTTTTTTATTGCCAGAAGGTTAAGTCCGGCGAATTTTTACGTTAAACTCGAGGAGTACTTGTTTGATGTTCAACAAGATTAACAAAAATTTGAAAATATTTTAAGTTATGTTCAGGAAATAAAATCAACTTTGGATATTATTTTTCATCATATTTTCACGATTTGAAAAATGACGTACAACTGAAGTAGATTATTGTCACTTTGCATTAAATTAAAAAATAACCAAATTGCTTTATTTTACTGATTTAAACACAGTAACGTTGAAAATTTAATTTAAAATTTTTTTATAAAACCTGCAGTAAAAATTATTAATATGTAAATCTCGAAACAGAAATTTTTACCTAAAACTTGCAAATTAATATCTATTAGGATTACTTATTAGTAGTTTTAATATAAACGCGAATCTCGGTGTATGTTAAAAACAGACCGAAAAATTAATATGTTGTCGGTCGAGTTGTGCAGTACCTAATTTAATTGAAATTTTTGAAGTTCATGTAACAGTCAGTTTAAAATACAATTTAAAGAATTCATGCAATTTTTAAAAATTAAATATTTACCGTAAAATTCGACGGTAATCCCGTCGGATTAAACAAAATCGTACAAATAAAACTTAATTAAAAGAATTAAGTAATTTCTATCGGATGGCATTAACTTTGATGATGTATTTTAATTTTGTTTCCTTATTTATTTTTGTGGTATATTTTACAAACAAACCGTATAAAAAAGTTAAATATTTGTAGAATTATGTAATAGTCCACAGTTGTTTCGTCAAGTTATCGAATATATTATTTATTTAAAATTAAACGTAGTTTATTTAACTAATGGTCGATTTAAAAATGGCATTTAATCCAAAAGTTTCATTGCACTAGCCTATATTATTGTCAAGAGTAAATCTTCATTAAAAAAGCATTAAAGGAATCGGTCCGAAAATATTAATTAGTAAAAATCGTTAATTTATTATTTAAAAATTAGATAAGCAAACAAAGATTTCAGTTTTTTGTTTTCTTCAATCTGATTTGCCTTCTTCATATTATATTGTCTACGTAGCCCCAAGGAAATGCTTCCTTGATCCGGAATTGCCGGATTATAAAAATTGTTTATTCCCGTGGTTTAGAATCCACGATAAGCTGTGTAGATCCCCTGTGTCTATCGTCCATTTTTCAACAGGCGATCAGTGCACGTAGAGAAAATTAGAAAATATCTGCATACTTTAATTATTTAATTAGAAAATGCAATTATGTTTTGAACAATAAAATAATTTATGAGCAAGTTATTACAAGCGCACCCCATAACTGAATCGTTAAAAAAGTAAATATTAAAAATTAAAAGTGCCCTAGTATCGATTGCAATTTGCTGAGCTGAGCAATCTTTGAGCCAATTTTGCATTATCAGCTATGTAATGATGTAATAATAATAATTTCACTCTAAGTAATGAGTTTTTTCTATTCTAGGTGGATGAACGATGTAATTATCAACAGAAAAATAATTACAATAACAATGAACAATAATGACTAACGTAAGGAAGTAAGAAGGAGCCAAGATGGTATATATAATATTTTTAAGTATTCTTCAATTGTTGCTGCACACATCAGGTTAGTACCAAAAACTAATATATGACAGTACATTGTATGCATATTATGGCTTCAGTTACTTACCCACGTTAATTTTTTAGTTAAATTTGTAATTAGTTACTAGGATATCTGTAATCCCTAGGGATTAATAATGCTATTTTCATTCGCGTGTGAATGCCATAATGTAAATTACAAAACGAGTGGATAATTTAAATTTTCGGTTTACTATTTTCTTATTTTTATATTTATTGTAAAAATCAATAGTATGGGATTCACATCGTATTAAATTAAAATATCGCTTATGAATAATTTTTTTTTTTAAAAATCGGAATGATAAATATCGTGGAAATAATAAACAGCATCAGAAAATCAAGACCGTTCAAAATTCGGTGTATCGAAAAAGTAATAAATTACACCAGATAAGAATAAGGTTAACCCAAAATATCTATCCTTACTTCAAGATTTTCGTCTATACGCCACCATGAGATCCAATAATGCCGAATCTACTTGTTTGGATGATATTCAAAATTATAATTTTTTAATTTTTTTTTTTATTCTTAGGGAACATAACATTTTTTAATATTGGTTTTGATCGACAACCAGAATAATAAATAGATGAAATTCGGGCACAAAATAATTTACTTCACTTTGGGTCGTCCCACGATACATCACCCGTTCCGAAAAAATATGGAAAATTAAAATACAGCGACATGACACTGCGAGGCACTTAAATTTTCAAAGTAAAATAATTTCACATTCATGCAAGTTAGTTTGATTATCGATTAATAAAAGTTGGTCAATGATGACCGACGAAAATAGTAAGTATGATACAATTTGTAGAGATCAGCCGTGATGCACCAAAATAAATTTTCTAAATATGGAAATATATGGAGAGTAATCTAATACTTCAATGGTAATAAATGAAATGGCTAATTTGAAAAATTATTGTAATATTGAAACTTATGACTGGGGACTAAACCAATATTTATTTAGATTTATTTGAGGTTGATATCACATCAGTTTTATATAGTGAGTCTCATATATTATTCTGTCCGATATTTGAGCTTAAATTGCAAATAATAAATTAGTTAAATTTATTTATCAACATTAGTTGCTGTGAAATATTTACCAATAAATTAGTGGAGAAAATTATTATTAGATATTTTTTCGTAAAAGTAAGCAAAAAATTAATTAAGCTTTCTATAATTATGTAAACAGATATAAAATGTAATAAAATGTAGAAAGGAAAATTGAGCGCTTAAGTAAATACAAATGTAATCAGAATCGACTGCATAACTAAATCAATCAATACTCTGGCTTGGAAAACAAATCAGTAGAACAAATTCAGGAAACTAATTCCAAACAACATAAATCATAAAAATGCAAAATGCTTTTGACATCTCATAAGTCACGTGTGCATACTTTAATTCAAAGCGGGAACTGTTATTAAGGTGCAATTTTATTATAGAACGCCCGAAGGTCTTAAGAATAGAATCAAGAATTTCTTACCGCATTTAAAATAAATTTTCTAGACACGGTTTTCTAATAAGCATTAGCAATTTTCCTTAGCCTTCTATGGTAATAATATTTTGCCAATGAAAATAATTATAATAAATTATATTTAGTAATTCTAAAACCTAAAATGACATCTATATAATTAAATTCGGTCCGATGGGCGAATCTTATTATAATCAAGTTTGTCTATTCAATTTTAATTCTATTAAAAAACCATTATTCCAAAAACGATGTCTTAACGCACTGGTTAATCGGAATAGGTTCTTTGGTAATTAATAATAAAAAGATTGCTTATTTAAATAAGTCATTAATAATATTATTGATTATTAAATATCTCAATAATTAAATTTTACGCATCAGGTTAAGAGATACACGTGTTTCATGGCTTCTGTCAATCATCAGCTGAATAAAATCATATTTTAACATTGTTTTGAATAGTTGAAACTTGCGCATTTACTTTTACGTGCATTGCGCTGGAATGTAAATCGCTGTTATTGCGCTAGTACGTGACAAAGTTAATTTTTTCTTTTTGATGTATTGCTCGTCACCAGGTAAAGTTATAAGCAAATATGCAATGCAATATTAATAACTTCTTGCAATGCATTTTAGAGTTGTACTCTTAAAAGATTTTACACATTGGATGTTAATTTAAACTTTTAATGTAAGCAGAAATTAAATTCATTGTTATTCACCCGGAGGTGGTCGACGGATAGTATGATACAAGAATGATAATAATTTTAAACTCTATCCAAATATAGTAAAATAGTAGATGGTCCAATGCCAAACAATTATAAACTCCACGCGCCGATGTATCCCGGTATTTTCAAAATCAACAATTTAAAAATTCAACTATTGGATTAAGTTGCCTCTCTAAACTTTGGATTACTTGTCAGATTTGTCAAATTTCAAGGAGTGGGGAAGCTAGTTACAATAAAAAATTTTGACTCTTCAAACTGTTCCAGTTGGATGAACATTACGATTCTGGGGAAGTATCTATTATATTCAGCTATAATGTACAAAGCGATAAACTTAAATTTTATATTAGTATATATTTCGCTGATTAAAAAGTATAATATATTTTACACAGTTATTATCACCCGGTTCAAACAAAGTTGTAGATTCAAGAAGTCCGAAGTCTTGAATACTAATCGAGAATATATAAAATGAATGAGAATCATTTAAGGAATAAGATGAAAACATAATATTTTATTTATTACGCTACTGTGATTATGAGTACTGGTTAATAGTAATAGCACTTTTTAGAACCGATGACCAATTAATTATTTCATTCATGTTAACAGTAGTAACATTTACATTTTTTTGGATTTCAGAAATTTTAGTTGTAATTGAAAAATTAAACAACTCAACTGTCAGATTTGACTAATAAATAACTTTAGCAGCAGATCAAAATAAAGTGATCAAATTTTTGGTATTTTATTAATTGTAATGGATCCGTAACCAAATAAATTTTTAATTTTGATTAGAGAAAACACTGTCAAGGAACATTATGTTCCTTCATATAATAATATGTAATATAAAATATAATAAACAACATAATTATGAATAATTTGTATTATGAAACTAATACATTTTAACTACATTTTCGCGTGAAAATTGAGTCACTCACAGACAAATAAGAAGGAACCTAAAATTATATTTATTACCTTCATAATAAAACATTATTTACAACATTTTTATAAATTATTACAAGCAATTGTATGACGTATACATTTTATAATGTACCTCCTATTCAGGATTTAACCAAATTGTATTTAATATAATTAAGGCCGTGTTCTGGTTTGGAATGAAAAAAAATCAAGGTTTTGTTTTCTTGCATATTCTTAAAGTTTAGACCTTTAAGAATATATATTCTCAAGAGAAAATTTTAAAATTCCAACAGTTTACCACGTTTTAGCTATTTTAGTGACGCAGCAACAGAACAGTAGTGAGTAACTTACCGAAAGTCGTAGTACTTATGTATTTTATGACATTTTAACATTTTTTAACATGGTTGACATAATATCTCAAGTTCCATTTAACCGATTTGCTTCAAATTTTGTACCAATTTTCACTATATAACTGTCTATGGCCCCTACCACTTTTGTATCAAAATTATTTGTTTTACGGGTTGAAACTTTTGCTTAAAACTTTAAACGTGTTTTCCTCAAAACAACATTTTTCAACCTGGTTGACATGATATCTCAAGTTCTATGTAACCGATTTGCTTCAAATTTTGTACCAACGTTCACTATATAACTGTCTATCGTCCCTACCACTTTTGTATAAAAATTATTTGGTTTACTATTTTAAAAAATTAAGAATTGTGAAAAAAACAGTCAAAAAATGTATTTTTTTCTTCAGACAGCCGCCATTTTGCGAAAAAATTTTTTTCACTTTTCTCTTTGGTAGGGACGATAACGACATTCTTACTAATTAAGAATCTTTTTTGAAATCTTGTCTCCGATTACCAGAAGGGTTGCAATCGTGTCAACCAGCACAACCTCAATTTTTTTACCCCAAACTTTACCAGCTTATAGTTTTATAAATTTTTATTATTTTTTTTTCAAAATTTTTTCTGTATATTCTCAAAATATCAGCAAATATGTTGTAAAAATCTGAATGGTAAAAATATTTTTTATTTCATTTTTATGGAGCTCAACAAATCGCCCATAATTTATGCTTTTAAACCAGAACACGGCCTTAAGGACATGTAACAAGTGAGGACATAACTTTACTGGTTCGCGACTTATTGTATAACTTTATTGCTTAAACATTTGTTTTTGGATATCCAACCCTTATATCTAGCATTGAGGGCGTAGATTGCTAGGAATCTTTCCAGGTTTGTCGATAATGTAAATAATTGAGATGACTTTCATGTAGCTAACTAAGAAAATATTTCATGGGCGCTCCGTCGAATTGAAATCCAAAAATTAACAACCGAAAACAAAATAGTTTTAGCTTAACACAAAGAAGATTGTGAAAGAGAAAAAGACTTTTCCAACACGGATAATAAATGCACTAAATATTCAGCTTTAGGCTCAATTAAAACTCAATGAATTTTCTTGTATAATTATTCTTCTGCGCCTTTTTTTTTAGGTTAATCCATATCCTGTAGTACCACAATTATATTGTAATGTTATTTTCTCTTCGAACACGCCCCCACCCAATATTCAAAGAAAAAAACAACACCAATCAAAGTCTGGCGTCTAGCTTTATAGCAGGAGAGCTTATATAGACAAATCTACAGAGCTTGAGTTCCGGCTCGGCTAAAATTAGGGTTTCGTGGGCCAACTCGATAAAAAAAGAATTTGTTTTGAAAAATAAATTTAATTTTCGTTTTAAATAAATAATTGTCGAACACAAACTCAATTATTGCGACAACTTCGCATTCAGGTCGCATGTGTATGATTCTGTGTAAGAAATCGTCCCAATGCAATTTCATTTAAGGTGCAATAATTTACTAAATTGCATTGAGCGACTCTTGTGGATGTTAAATGTGTAGCAATAAATTTGGTTAACAAAATTTTGTATAAAGGTTTTAATTACCAATTGTGGTGCCGCACCGGTGTGATACCGTTGATAATACTGCGCTTCAAGTACACGCCCACCTGTCGTCTTCTTCAATTAATTTTCAAATTTGGTGAATGTTGTTGACTCCTACGTCTGTATCCATCATCCAGGAATTTCAGATAATAAATTATGGGTGGATCTCCAGCTGCTTTACATGAATCACCATAAATGAACGACATCCAACCTCAAAATTTCGTCTACTTCAAATTGCGTCAATCTTCACAAAATACGGTAATAATTGATTCGTCCGTTGTTTAACCATTCTAAATCAATCGATTAACCACACAGATGAACACCAATTCATCCAAAAACTGCAGATGATGAAATTTTGTCTTACTTACGGACAAACTGTTGGTTTTCCTGGAAATTTGCACTTTTCGGTAATTTCACAGAAATCAAACTGTGCCTCCTTCTGGACGCAGCTAAATACCACTTCGAAAACGTCATTTCTGGCGCTAAATTCAAATTTCACTTCACTAAACATTTTTCCAAATACACAAAATTTTGAATTTACACAATCGTTAACCACAAAAGTGTCAAAGGTAGTTTTAATTGTGAACATTCAGAACCTGTGCTCGACAAGTGCGGGTTGTCATTTACCCCTTATCTATAACCTGAAAATTTTCTTATGCGTCCTTTTTTCATTTTGTTTCACCACAATATATTATTTAATCTAATTTTGTTTGCCAGCCCGACTAGAGTATTTTCTAGTTTTAAGGAAATTTTATTTATAATAATCAAAATGCAAATATCGATTTTTAACACCAAATCAAAGGATATATTGCACTATAATAGATTCTAATTGTAAAATTACTAATTTAATTTATTTTAGAATAGTGAAAAGTTAATGTTAAATTTTTAAAATCAAGGAAGTGGAATTTCATGCAGGAATTTAAAAATCATGTCAGTTTGTAAATAAATTCGAAGAACACACGTCGTAAACATCCCCATTATGTAACGATAAAGCAATAAAAATATGAAAAAGCCCTATAAACTTATGACCTAATGAATATTTCATCACCTAGTTGCGAAAAGTAAGAAATTGTACAATTAGAGTCGATTATAAAAGTGACCACTGATATTAATAAAACTAGAAGAAATAATTATTATTAGGCCACAATAGTGAATAACAAATTTCTCTTCCTAAAAAAAGTTACAGTATTTTTTTCACACAAGTTTCATTGTAAAGCTAAAATTGTCTCTGTATTTCTCGAATCAAGAGACATTTTGCAAAATTTCCCAAACTACGCTTTCCAAATTTTTCCCCAGTTTTCAGCAAACAGAGTTTATCCAATAAAAGCTTGACTTCTTATGATTACTTACTTCAATTAATTCAACACCATCTTGATATTATAAAGCTTTGTGAAGTAAATTTATATTAGTTCACTGAAGATAAGTTAGGAAAAATTGATTTAGTTTCTCACGAAAATCCTGTTCACCTAGCATTATGAATCCAAATGAAAAATATTAACGTGAAAAATATTATGTACAAAAGATGCCCTCGTATTTTCAAATAAAATAAAATATTTTATTATAATAAACAATATCGCAAACGATTAATAATTAGGTTATATAATTTTCATTATTTTCGAAAACTAAATTCTTGTATATTTCTAATAACTATTTAAAAAATATTAGGAAAGAAAGAAAACATATTTGACCATTACGACCTTTTGCTAACACAATGACAGTAATAGTGCTAGTGGTAATTTTACGTAGTTACATGGCTATTACTTTCGTGATTTACGGTAACCAACGGTCAGCCAAGCAGTTTTCCATTTCCTTTAGATGAACAAAGAAATGTATTTTTTACAATGCCATAAAAGTGATATTCTGTCACAAGTATTAAGTTTTAACGGTAATAATAAAATAGCTATTACTGCTGTTACTTTATGTTTAGATTTAAACTTCATAGGAGATAGAAAGATTAAAATATTATGCTGGTTGTGGTAGCTAATCAATGTAAATCAATTTTTATTGTAGGTTAAAATATCAAATGCAGGAAATATAAAATTATTGATTTTGAATATTTGATTGTATTTGCAAAGCAATTCCTCAAATTAGTTGGATAAGAGTCGCGAACCTTAATTGCCGCAAAATTTGTTTACTTAAAGAATAATTATAATAAATTACTTGAACGTGTCGAATACGTAAATGTAAATGCAGAAGACGGTAAATTCAAGAGTTTATTTGAAAATGCCACAATAAACATTGTTACTTGCAATACGTACCTGCAGTATCGAAAAACGATTTTAAAAGGATAATTCATTATAAGTAGCGGAAGATCGGGTCGGTTCAGGACATAGGTCTTGCGCGGGTCACACTTCAACTGTCGGGATTAACTTCACCTGATTCGATATCTCCACAATTTGTTGTTACGGAAGCTGCTAGAAGACGAACGCAGATAGATGACGATCATTTGTAATGTAATGACGGGAGGCTCTACGTGCTAACCGGTGATTTACTCACATCATTCGCTCTGGTTTTTCACATTCCTTTTTGCTTGATAGTAACTTCGTTTATTGAGACGTAAAATTATTTATAACCATTTTTTAGGCAACATAATTTCATCAAAATTATAATTGAAAAATTAAATAAAAATTAATTTTTTAAATTGATTTTCTTATGCTTATGCCTTCTGAGTTTTATTAACACCCAAGGTAGATAACAAGTTAACTTGTTACGCAGCCCACATATATTAATATACGTTAACTGATAAAGTTATAGCACCTACAGGTGTCAACACAGTGCCAAGGGTCCTTAGGTAAAATGATAATTTGTGCTTCTTAGAATTTGAACTGTTAGGAAGTGTTTGCAAATACAAATTTCCGGAAAATTCGTAAAAATATACGCTTTGCATTTTTAGATCTCTCTAGTGGCCTAAACTATTTAGTTAAATGTGACATATGACTTAAGAAATCTAATGAGTAATGAAATTCATAAAAAAGGTACCAGGTGCTATTTATTCCACTTAAATTGCAAGCAGAATACATATTTTTTAAATTATAAAATGAGAGGCTGCGTGCTTGCGTGATACCAAGTAGAATGGATGGAGTAATTTTTATTTTAAATTTTAACCATTGTTTTTATAATGTCTGCGTTAATTCAAGTGTTCAGATACCTTCTATTATAAGTTGGTTGCGAGTAATAAGATTAGCTTCTTTGATTAATCGAGTAGATACATATTTACACTTTGCTAATCTGTGTTTCTATTCTTGTAACTTAGTAATTTTAGATTAAATTTTCAAGTTTGGTTAAATAAACTTGAATAACCTGCTATTAAATAATATTGAAGTAAATATTTGTCGTAAATCCTATATTAGGAAATTTTTTTTTAGGCATTTCCATGATGACATATAATGAAGTGGTAAATATAAATCCCGTATCTTTGCTCTGAAAATGTCAATGTGTCGCTTATACTAGGATTATTTTAAGGTTTTCACTTGGAACGTGTGCTGAACCCAATCTACAAGGATATAAATATAAAACAAGCAAAAAAATAATTTTATCTCAGCTCAGGTGTACGAAATCCGTACCTGCAAAGTACGATAAAAGCAATCATTTTCAGTTTTTAATTTTTTACACAATAACTACCCACAAGTGTTTACATAATTAATTTTTGTAATTATTATCTCGCGTTTAATTACTCAGAAACTTTTTTGTTTTTAAATTAACGGCAACAAGGGTAGATATAGTTAGTGGTTGGCGAAGGTAAGATTGTTCCCAAGAGTGTTATCGTAATGTTAGGAAGAAGACGAAAAGAAATATAAAAAGACTTGAAAGGAGGTCATCTTATAAAAGTAAAAAAGGAGTAACTAAACAAACAACAACTTGTGCTCTGTTGTGAAAAAATATCATACCTAATATTTTTTAAAAGTTACGCTTCCACCAGAAACTTTTAATTGCATAATTTTTATCATATATCTAATAGGTAGTTATTTTAATTTTCCATAAGATAATTTTATAAACTTTGTTCCCTTCTTTGGTAATAACAATTAAGAAATATTAGGTAGGATGAATCAGGTCCAATGTTTTTCGTAATTCGTCGCGCGAGCTTTGCCAAAACTAAGCTCGAACTCATTATTTCTTCATAATATGAGCTTTTTACCTTGATAAGTAATTAAAATATTTATTAATTATATTTTTAATTAAAAATGTGCAATTCTTCCATAATACATACCATAGTACATTCCGAGTCCCTACAAGAGCGTAACTATAAAATAAAGTAACACCCAACACCTTTTTTTTGTTTATATTGGAAGTGAAAGACCTAAAATAGAAAATGTTGATTTTGCAATGATTAAAAATGTTGAAATTTAATTGGAATAAAATGATTGTGATTTTCTATCATTTTCTCTCGTGAGGATTTATTTTCGATGTTATGGTAACAGTATGAACGGCAGACAAATTATTTTTAGACAGAGATAAGTTTTATAAAATCAAACATGGAAGCTTGTTTAGCAATCCCGTAATAATATTGCTTCTGTTTGATAACGTCCGAATCAAACATTCAATTTAGTTTGTAATATAAAAACCACAGACAGGAATTTGAATGAAATTTGTAATCGGTTATGAATTCATATTGAACGAAAATATTTGAACGTTGTCACCACAAACAACAGATTAATTGAATGTGATTTTATTTGTATCTGTTATTTCGTTTCAATGACAAATTACAAAACTTTCATAAATGCATTATTTTGTGCTATGTATGTTATTACGATAAATTTTATTTAAAAAAAATAAAGGTTAAAATAATGCTAGGGTCAAAGTACCGATTTTAAGTGAGATTATGATAAATTATAATGGATTTTGTGGAATTAGTAACTTGTGTAGTTAAAAAAAGTTAACCTTTTGAGTTGAGAAAATTCTATATTGTAATACCAATGTTTTTGAAAACCATAAAAACCAATCAGTTTAGGTTAGTAGGAGTAGATACTCAAAAACCCGATGTAGGTATAATACATAATTAACTTTCCTTAATTAAAATAAATATTTACTGTTTCACTTTATATTAAATTTAGTCACTTGAACCGAAAATTATAAGCTTTAGATATTGATTCAATGCAGTTCATAACAATAAAAAAACAAGTTAAACTATTGGACGGGAATCGTTTAATTTAATACTAATAAATACAGAACAAAAAAAAATGTTTAACAACTCTAACTTCGAAGCTAACTTCGTTATTATATTTCTTAGAAACAACACTTCAATACTCCACATTATTAAGGTCATATTTTGATCTGCTTAAATATATTAGACTAACGAGGCTAATTAGGTAGATTTCACCGATTTGATCCATTTTAATTATTAAGTATAGGTCATAATAAAAGAGGACTTCAATAGGTGCAAATTATAAGGAATGCTTTTCAACCAATTCCAAGTAAAGCTGTCATGATATTAACAATTAACGAATTTTTAATTTAGCATGGGGTTTTAAGAATCTCGTTAATCCAAACATGACTTAATCGTCTTATGAATTGTTGAAAAGTGCAAAAAAAATGCAGTCTAAAAGGCTGTATTCTAAAATTTTATGAGCTTTAAAGTAAGACACTTGATTCAATAGTTGGTTATGTTTATTTTGCTTTTTAAATATTTTGTAACAGCAACAATAGTGATTGCGTATTTCAGTTTGGAGCACAAAATTTTAATTAAGGATGGAAGACCAACAAACGTTAAGTATAAATGCAGAAGTAACGACTCGACGACTTGCGAATGGATTAGTATTATTAATTTTAAGTCCCCTAAATAAATATTAAAATTCGAATAAACCTGTTTTATATTGTGCGATTTATTTTCTATGGTTTTATATACATTATAATCAATAAGTGCTAATTATGATTCTGTGAATATATTGGTAGTATCTATATTGTTTAATATTGGTTTATTATTAATTCGTGAAATTAAAACGAATTATGGAATTATTAAAAATAAAACATATTATATTGTTACGACTGATTTCTGTTTCAAATTATTAGTTTTCTACCATGCCAATTTAAGCTAATTCTATTGCAAAATAGAACCCATACTATTCTTAATATGACAATAGTCAATTTTTATCGATTAATTATTTATTTTATTCATGAAGAGCTAATTAAAAGAGATCTAGACATATAGGTATTTCCTTATAATGATCAATTATTTTAACTGCAATTATTTCTATTTTTAAATCGAATTCAATTAACTTTGTAAGGTTTTTATATTTTCAGATTTATTTTCAATGTTTTTTGTTTCACTTTGATCTTTTATACATAATATTAATTAATAATAGTATATAGTACAAAATTGATTAAATATGCAGCATCTGGCTTCACTGAGGAAGAATACGACCGTGCGTGTAAGCCATAGCTGTTCGGCCTCCAAAGGCATTTAAAGCGCAATACCACACTTCCAAAAAAAATAAGATACCAAAAGTTCCATTATTGAAAATCCCCGTTCAAAATACAAATTCCGATTGTTTATGTTTATAGCAGTAGTTCAGTGACGCCCAGAATCCGCGTCTCACTTTAACTTAGAATTACTTACTTGAAAACTTCTCCGAAACATTCTAATTAATTGTTGTCTAATACTTGATAATTTCATAGTTCTATTGACCGCAGAAATTGCAAATGTTAGTTTATTTACTAAAGGGTTTGCTGACCTTAGTAAAATCGATGTTTATTAGTGCAAATTAGTTTACCTAATCCAAATCACCCCCTTGTTAATTATCGTAGAAAATTCAGCTCCAAAAGATACGAAAATACATCAATTGTTGCACTTTTAACAAACTGATCACTCTGTACGAAAAGCATAGACATTGAAATGCGATTTAATCAGGAGTCCTTTGAAGGATGCTAACTGGAAAAAATTTTACTTCATTTTCTCATTAGGAAAAAATTGTTTCTGAGTAGAACTAATTGTTAGTAAAAGAAAATTAGCCCGAATTTTAGTGACTTTTCGAAATATTTTGCAAAATTTTAATTTTGTGATGGGCTTAGTAAATGACAGCAG
Organism: Rhagonycha lutea; assembly: GCA_958510855.1. NCBI lineage: Eukaryota > Metazoa > Arthropoda > Insecta > Coleoptera > Cantharidae > Rhagonycha > Rhagonycha lutea. The sequence continues at coordinate 9,015,436 of OY294040.1, read as the reverse complement.
TAACTTGAAATTTTTTATGGTGCATTTGCTACTACATTAAAAGATTATCGAAAAAGTGATGAGAGATAGAGATAGAGTTATCCTACAGGGAATAGCTCAAAACTACAATAATATTAATATTAACAGGGTGGTAGTCAAGGAATTTAGATTGAAACCAATGAGTAAATATGCTGATTAAATTTATGGTACATTGTTGTGATTTTGTTAATTAAAATATACATTGCTTTACATGCTCGGACTGATGCAGTATAATATATGGTTTTACTCAATTGTTTGGATCAATATTACAAAAAACCTTTTCTTCGATGTTGACCACTGTTTTCACGATGTTGTCCAGCCGTGGATTACACTTTTTCCAAGGTTCCCTGTAACAGTTCGAGACTCAACCACGTTGGTTGAGTCAAATTAAGTACCTCTAGAACATTATGATTACCCAATGAAAACTATGATTTGATTTTCCAACTTCCTTTTAAGTGAAACCTTATAAAATATTTCAAATTTACTGTATTCTAAGTCAGCACAACTAAAATATTACAGATTCGGGTTAATAAACTAAATTTAAATATTTCTAATTGGTTAATCTTTTATGTAAATTTTACAAAATTATTTACGTATCCACTGAGAAAATAGCACATTTATCCCTAACGGCTGATTTAAATTTTTCGGGTTAAAAAATAAGCAGAATATAAAAGGTAATTTTTCAAAGAAGATAATATTATTTAAAGACAAGTTCTTTAATTACCACAAAGACGCAATAGAATTTTAGAAATTATAATTTTTATATTAATTTGTGAGTAATTTTGCTTTTTTTCTTAACATATTATCTGGGTTATTTTAAAAATTATTCTTGCATTAATCTACTAAATTTTTCTACATGACAAATTTTATTAAAATTTGTATTCTGTTAGGAACAAAAAAGAAGTAAAATTTTAAAATTCATATAAAATATTTATTGCATTTTCAGAGAAATCCTCTTATTTTTGTATATTTCGGTGGTAGGTCCTTAGAACAGGTAGGTAAAAATTTAAGGAGAAATATTAATAAGCATAATATTTTGATTAGTTATAAAGGAATGCACAATGATTATGGAATAAAATGTTTGAAGTAAAAACAATGTAACAAACGAGCCCAACACCTGATACATAATGCACACGTTTTAAGGAGCTTTATAGGAGCATATTGTTGAGCATTTATGACTTGCTGTTTAGTACCTTCCTTGGGGAAATGGAGCTAAACGATAAAACGCCGTTGGTAACGTACCTACGCTACAAACTTAATTTACATTGACTAACCTACCTTTAAATTTTATACATAAAATGTAAGATTGTTTTAAATGCATTATATCTCTTACTGCTTTAAAATAACTTAAACAGAATAAATCGTTTTTAGTATTTACGACGTAACAAAATTAATGCTTTAATATTAACTTGTTGCGATTAAGGCTGTGTGGGTATGAGGGCATGAAACGAAGCGTGCATTAAAACTTTGCCTTATAAAAAGAAATGTTTACCTCATTTTACAAATCTTTTTTGAATGAAATTTTTTATTTAGCTACCTAATACAATAAAAACATTTTTGCTTCCATAACAAAAATGTTAAGGGATTGAATTTAAATTAATTTAAGTTATTTCCGTTGCAAAATAATCAATTCTTTGTATGCTCGGTATTTAAACAATTTTTAAGCAATGCAGATTATGTCAATCTACCTTCAATAGCATTTTTAATCTTTTTTATTTTGCTTTAATCTAGTCAACATTCGTTTCGTTTTATTTGATAAAACATTTCTGATATTGTGCTATTTTGACAGCAACGTGTGATTCTTTTAAAGCCGTGACAACTACTTCTTTTTTCTTTATGGTTGCCTGTCAGGCACTTGTAAAAGTTGAATATATTACATTCGCGTTATATCACAAAACATTTTTATTAAATTATGATTATAAAGATTGTTTCAGTATCAAATCAGTCAATCACGCCATAAATAACCACTTTAAACAAAAGTATTTTATAAAAGCAAATACGGGGTGTAATGAAAAATTACGATGTATGTTTTCAAATAAACCTGAATGTATGATAATCCCTTCGAAGTATGATTTTCCTAAGAAGTTCCCTAATACTGCCTCGATGATCCACATAATATTTATGTGGACAAACTATTTACACGTTTTTAACATGAATCATTTCTAAGTTTGCGGAAACTTGCATTATGAATCAGTTTTTAATTCAATACAAAAATTGGAACTCATCAAAATGTAAATAATACAAATGAATCGTTTATTTGATAAACTAGACATCTCCATACGATTTGTGGTGGTTAAATAAAAAATTCAAATATAGTGTACATTATTGAATAAAAGTAGTATTGACTCAGATCGCGTGTCTGTCGTTTCTAACTCCAATAGCTGGTTTATTTGGTAGCCAAAGTTTATTCTACAGGGTATTGAGACTGACACCCACCAAAATAAGTTAGCAGAACATAATTTTTCCAAGTGTGAAAATTACTTAAATAACAGGCAACAAATCACTGGTTTCCATTCTTGATGGAATTCAACCACTTCCTTTTGATGTTTTCATAATCCATTGAGGTGGATTGTTCCTCTACAACTATTTTGTCCAGTATCCTTATGATCTCAGCAGTACATTTAGTAGTCTGTTCCACATATAACCGAGGTTTTCCACTCCATAGTCAACATTTTGGGGATATAAGATTAATGAAGATATGAGCGGAAAATCTATAACATTATGTCGATACATAATCAAGGTTATACGATAACTAATAATGTTAAAATCAATATCCTTAGGTGGAAATATAATATTTAAAGAATAACACTGATTTTCTCCCAATCAATAGGCTGGCGTATCTTTACTAATGTTCTTCATTACTTTAGTTTTCTATTAGTTATTCCTACTATCTAGTTTTATAGCCTTATAATGAGTTAATAAAAAACTGAAGAGAATAAATTATTTCTAATCCAAGTTATCTAATTAATAATTACATACTACTGTATATTCATTATATTGCAGACATTAAGCAGATGTACACTTAATTAAAATTCGCATAAACTAATTCAACTAATAGATAATAAAACATAAAAAGCTGATATATAATGCCTTCTTATGTTTAACAAATGCATCAAAATACATATTATATAAATCTCCAGCGTATAACTACATAGACATTATAAACAGTTAAGAGGATAAGAAATTTCAGGTGCACGGTTATTTATTTCATAGCGTAAAATTAGGAAAGCTTAACTTGATTTTAGATTTAGTACCAAGATATAATATTAATAACATAAACACGAAACCTAATACAAAAGTTAATTATATTTTTTATAGTGTAAATAGTGATTTAGTTTTAATTTACTTCACTAATAAGTTTTTAAGTATAAAAAATAATTAAATATTATTATATAGGTAATAATGCACCATTATTAACTATTTAATTAATATTAGATATTTTTCAACACCTTCAATATCTAGAATTTGAATTTTTTATATTTTAATGTTTTTAATGTACTTAGAAAACTTTCTAATTTTTACATTCGAACTACAAGGAGTTAACATTATTTAGTTAGTAAGCCATAAAATTTTGAAAAGTATGTTTTTGATCGCACAAGTTAAAAAGTTCTGGCTGTCGTCAACTCCATTTGAGTTAAATCTATCCTTTTATATCAGTTATGATACTAAAATAGTTTAAAAGTAGACAAAGGGCTTTTCCCCTGACGTGGAAAACCCAGGAAGCTTGGAAAAGCTCACTAGACAAGCTCATCTTTATCACAAACTCGCGTGCTCCGTATGTTCTGTTAAAGTGCCACACAGACACACCCAGAGCTTACTTTGCAGAATTGTTTCTCTTTCCTTGCTTTTATTTAGCCGACATTTTGTTCCACTTATCCTATTCTTTAAACTCTTAAAAATTTTAAGGCAAAAAATGGTTTTAAACGATTAAATTAGATTTAACTGTTATTGTTCCATTAGTAAAAACGCAAATTGCAACACATTCTAAACATTTTTGTAACAGAACTTTTCTTTCACATATTTTCTATTTAAAACGATTTCATAAAAGTTCTTTTAATTGAGTAATCATTTTTGGAGATTTGCTTCTATGTTGGTACGTTGGTAGCTAGCAACTGAGATTGTAAACTGTTGGCTCACTGGGATAGCTGCAATAAGTGAAACAGCTCTCTGAGGATCTCGACGAATACTATGACTTCGTCCACTATACAAAAACACAATGGTAGAGAGAACAAAGGATTTAATTGAATTCGCATGTTAGTATAATTTTTTTTAACAACTAAGTTCAGAATACTGTTTTATTGAAAAAGTTACTATGTATATTCGGTTTAGTTATCGTTCAATAATAAAGTTTAAATATCCAAAAATTCTGAAATAAAAGCATTAAAAATTTCTTTCATTCTAATACCAAAATTTTAAAACAAGTCACCTATTACCAATTTAAATTATATTAATTCCATTTTGTCTGTTATGAAGTAACTACAGAATTTCATTGTATCAAATTAGAGAAGAAATGAATAATTATAATCTAGTAGTTGTTATTTACTGAATAAAGGTGAACAAGTAAATAGTTTAACATGTAATCCGTACCACGGACATGTCACAAATTATTTGACAGCAATTGGGAATCAAACCGATGACCTACGATCCAAAGCTTAAGGGGGTTAACTACTAAGATATAATAAGACTAGCTGGAAAGCCCGTCCACGGACGGGTGGCTAGTCAGTGGAGCTGTTCTTTAGCGGTTTTATCGCATTAACGGATAAAGTTTTATTATATAATAAAGAAGATTAATACAGCTGGAAGGCTCATCCATGGAAACTCAATCCAAGGAGTGATCATATTAAGTTGGTACGACCAACGACCAATCAGAATGCGTTGTGTGTCCTAAAAATTGACACAATGCTTTTTTGAAAAATTTTGAAAAACAAAACCTGATTGGTGTGCTACTCGATCCCAGGGGGAGATGATTAAGTTGGTACTACCAACGACCAATCAGAATGCCTTTGTGTCCTAAAAAATTGACACGCTTCTTTTTTGAAAAATTTTGAAAAACAAAACCTGATTGGTGTGCTACTCGATCCCAGGGGGAGATGATTAAGTTGGTACTACCAACAACCAATCAGAATGCGTTGTGTGTCCTAAAAAATTGACACGCTGGAGGCGGCGGAGGCGGCGGCGGAGGAGCGTGCTGGTCTTTTATATGTTTGATTGTTTTTTACATTTTAAATTGTGTCCAAAAAATATTAAAGTGAAATTCATAAAATTACCAGAGTTACAACAGATTCGCTTCTATGGTATTTAATATTGAAAAAAATTTAAATCATAAGCGGAATCACTTTTTGTATTTTATAATAATTTATACAACAATACATAAACAGAAAACTCTTCAAAGTCGAGGAAGACTTAACCCCTTATAATCCATTTTCACTATACCAACTATTGACCGACGACGTAAAGCCACAACCACTACTTCTTAAAATTAAAACCATTGTGCCATAATTTTGTGTTAATTTTGTGCGGCATTCGAGAAATTTGCGATAAAATCAGGGTAATACCAAAACCATGTCTAAATCGAGTATCCGTAACATTAAAAGTAATATAATGCCTACATTCCTAATTAGTTATTTAATACACAGTAATAAAATTGTGCATAAAATGTTAGCTTCCAAGATTACGAAACCATAATTGCCTTTTAACTTAAGTCATAAAATATGTATGAAATTGTGTATACTTTTATAATTTTCAATTTAACTTTTAATCCCATTAACTATATCTTATTTTCCAATCGATTTCCATGTGCACTTTGTAGTATTACTATAGATATAACTTTAGATTTGCGTGAAGTTATAGCACACCAACTATAAAAATCAAACAATAAAATCGTTTGGTGGTCAAAATTGCAATAGTTATTAATTTCGTTAGAAATTACTGACGGGCATGAAGGATTAACGAGATTTCCAGTACCCTTTAATATATTTGAAATATTTTTGAAAAATCGTCAGAATTTTCGACATTTCATAGTTAAAATTTATTAGTTTATTTAAAACTCGGATAATGATGATTGATGACATAATAATATCATTCTGGTATCTCCATGTCGAGTCATTTAATCCGAACACACTGTATACCATTATCGTTCCACAAAAATGTATTTTATACGTGAAACATTTATTTAGCACGATTTTGAAGCATAATATTTCTCAATATATCGTGTTGTGCCCCGCTGTCCAAATTTTATTGCTTTCTTCTATACCGACATTTTGTTTATTTTAAAAGTTTCATCTTCTGTTTTAATTAAATTATAATTAAACCAAGCAGTGTGGCATGGAGTGAAACGTAAGCGACTACAAATTAATAAGTATTTGTGAATTTTAATTCTCCGGTCGTCTGTTATGGGCCAATAAAAATAGAACAAAATATTTAGAACAAACAAAAAATATTCAAGAAACTAAAAACAAATTGAAAAAAATGAATATTCAAAAATGTTAATAACCTAGTAGTTCATGCACGTTAATGTAGGTTAAAAAAAATTAAAATTAAATGACGAGATGTAAATTACAAGATAACAATAATACCCAAGAACACTTTAAAAATTGCGTTTTATTAATTAATTTGTGTTAGTATTACACAAATTTGAAGTAAATTAATGTATTTTATTTCAAAATAAATTAATTAAAAATATTTTCTTAGATGTAAGTTAGTAAAGCAGCACTAAATATTATTATTCCTATGGCGTTTAATGCAGTGTGTGTTCACTTTGTATATTTATTAGAATATCAAGTCAGACTTTGTAGGTATTACAACTGACATATTTTAGATAATTTATAAACTAAATACAAATCAATATACAGGATAATATTGTATTATTCCATGCTAATTTTGCTATATCTGATAGTGGTTATTTTGATATCTAAATATAGAATTCAGTTTAAATATTCGGTCTATCAGGATAATACCTTTGAAAAACAATTGAATTTATCCCAAAACAATTTTTTTCGCATATTCATTGAAGTAAGATTATTATTATTATTCGAGAAAATTCGAAATCCTTATGTGGAACTGGATAAATTAAAAATTTTAAAAATTTCACTCTTCTTGCAAAAAATGTATTCCATGTTTATTCACCATCAGGAAAGAATCGAGGAAGTTCTTTTCATAATAAAATGTAATTTTCCGTATTCAGTAGTATATAAATTCGCATAACCATATTATATTTGAGAAAAATTAAGTAAAGTTTTAATAAAAGTTGAAATGACGTTAACAAATTATTATTGTGTGTACTTATTTCTCTTAATATTTTGACCTTGCCTTGCCCATTGACCAAAGTTAACTTTCAACTTGTAGTATACCAGACGCGCAGCGTTGCCCCCAGCTTCGGTTCAAGCACAAAGGACGCTTTGTTATGTAAATTAATCGAACCAAAAATCCCAAAACCCAGGATGCCCTTTTAGATGAACAATGTTTAAGGCTACTTCGGTGAGCTGGTCGTAGTTCTTAAAAAACTGCGGAAGATTGCCAAAAGAATAATAACAAATTAATTTCTTCGAAAACTTGAATAAAAAAATCAATTTAATTCCCACGTAGCTTAGAAAAAAATCATAGTGGAAATATCTATATAAAAAATAAAACACCAAAATTTGCATGAGTTTTCCCAAAATCAATATAAATTTTCATTTCGAAAGATAAAATGGAGGTTAGACGACTTGTAGGGCTAATTGAATCAAATTTTCAAGTTTATTGTCAATCATCAACTGAAATTAAAACATGGTTTATAATTGAATGGAGCTAATTCCACTAAATAGTCATTTCGAATCACCCATAATCATTAAACGATGCCTTCTCCCTTTCAATCTTTTCTAGGTAGGCTCCCCAATTGGGTTTTCTTTAGCCTTGCATTTTTAGGGCCTCCAGTGTGTCACTATCCTGTCACCTGCAGCGTAGTTTTCACAATCGTACAATGCAATACTCCAGATATACATTTGTATAAAATTTATTTTGACAGAGGTCGCTGTTCCTAAATTTACCATTAGATAAAAAGAATTTAGAAGGCATTGTAATTGGAGAACAAAACAACGTTCACCGAATTGGTACAAAACTGGTATTTTGAAGAATTAATTAAGAAGGAACGCCTTGAAGCCCGTTTCGTCCATTGGCTTCAATCATGATGATATTCCCCAAGATTGCTCTATTTTCATAAATCCTCTATAATAGATGATATTCCTCTATTTTGGGCCAAGAGTTTGCAAAATGTTAGTGTTGGCCTTCAAAGACAAAATGTAGTAGCAAACTATGTGTTTGTTTCAAGGCTAATCATTTGTGCAACAGTAGATGTCATTCAAGCATTCACTGAGAAAGTAAATGTTTGCAAATTCATTTCCTTTCTACAACGTAATAAATATAAGTTGTAACATCAAAATTTAGCGCTAACACCATAAGCTAAATTTACCAATTTATTAGTTACAAGATTTCGAAGCACCCTATATACCTTTGTTTACGTTTATTGTTTATAACAACATTTTGGTAATTTTGATTTGGAACTAAACAAAAGGATATGGGGCTGCATGAATTTTGTCAATTTGGTTGATAAGCGCTGATTAAGAATAAGCAAGCGATTTTGCATGTTGGTTATTAACGACGATCCAATATAGAAAGTGCGAATTTTACAATCGATATCGATTTTTTTGTTAAATTAACGTAACCAATTTAACTCCGGTTTTCGGATTACGTAATCGTATCGGTTATTATTTACAAGGGGCCGTCAAAAGTTCAACGGGACGTTCCACGTATTTTTCCACCTGGTGTGGGTTCAATTCTGTAAATTCGAGGCTGCTATTTTGGTCCAAGTTAGTGTGCTGCAATCTCTTATCAAATTATTCTACCGACCTCCTAAGTACGAACACCTGTATTTCGTCCGAGTGCGACCCTGGATACGAGATCCATTAACAACTCCACCTTGCTATATTCTGTAGGAAGCGATCATTTATAGCAGTTGGCTGTATCCAGTAGAGCAGGGGCATTATAGAGGCGCAGCGACTTGAAAAGGGTGAGCCTTTTATTTTCATTTTTATTCCTGTGTGTTCGAAGCGAATTGCTTCGAGAGTTTCGGTACTACATATAGTACACTTAAGTACGCGGGCGATTTTTCGGCGTAGAAGATAGAAGATTTGCTATCTTCCTAAATTACCATCTTGTTTGATAAAATCGGAGCGAAAGTTCCGATTGTATGATTTTTGTACGCCGAATCAGATCTGACGCGGTATTTAATTATTATCAGCTGTGCCTGACAAAGATTACTGTGGAGTATAATTGTATTGGTTTGACCATACCGTCGTTTCAATTTATTAAAACCATCTACTTGTGCCCTGGAGTTTTATTTCTTTACTTTCGTGCTTTCAGGCCTCACCAACAACTGATAAGCGGCGATAAGCACGTGGCGCCTTTAAATTTTCTTTGTGTAGTTTTTTTGATAGAGTCGAGGATCTCCTCGGCTTGCAACCCCCCCACAAAGTGTTCTACACTGAGCTGAGCCGTAGCGCCGCTTTAGAGACCCAGGAGTGCAGGTAAGGTCGAAAGGTTTGATAAATTGGATCTTGTGAGCGCAGAGTTTTAGAAACGCCACAAAGTTTTATTTACTTTTTAAATAAGAAAATAAATCGTTACAAAACTATTTACCTAGACAAACATATTTCTATTTATATAAATAATTTATGTTGTGTAAATCTCGATCTTGACAATCCTGATCTCAACATGTTCCAATTAATTTTCATACATTCCATCAGTTCGTTTACTAAAATTGTCCTTTGGAAGAAAGTAAAATGCAGTAAGTATAATTTTAAAAACCTAATAGAAGAAATAACGGGGTTATACTAACAATAATCTCCGGAAAAGCCTTGAAAATGGGCAAATAAAAAGGGCCCAAAATATTTTATTATTTGTTATTTTTATTTTAAATTCATTTAAGTAAGATTAAGTCAGCACATTAACAATTTTATATTTATATTGTGTCTTGATTTCCTTGACTAAGGCTTTGTTGAATTATGTACTACTTACAGGGAGTTTATTATGTGCTAACCCTTTTACTATTTTTTAAAACTCTGCTCCAAAGATTGGATATTCTCTTATTTTATTTCCTTAATATTGCCAATCTATTTGTAATGTCGTTGTTTTCAATTAGCATTTATCCATATTATAGCTTAGGATTTTCTGGCATCTTTGCCTTAGTAAAGTAAATATGTTTCTTCAATTTCTTGTAGAAAAGAAAAACAATTTCTAAATTATTAATTAAATAAATAAATTTGAAGTAGGTAGGTACTAATGAAAAATAAATTAATTTGGAGACATTACATTCATGATGATATTTTCAAGAAAATTAATTATCAACTTTGATCCAAATCACAATTACAAGTTGAGAGAAAATTTTTAATTTAACACTGTATAAATAAATTAAAAACATTAAATAAGAAAATAAAAAAACAAAGCAATTTCTTTGAAATTTGTTTCAAATTTTGTATCTAACCTACAGAAAGCAGAGTATGCTATTCTAATGAGAATTTACCATTTGAACAAAAACTGAAAAAAATAAATCATCTCATTTAAAAATGTCAATGACGTCATTGTGTTGAAACAAAGGAGCACAAAGTGTCAAAAATTGTATAAAAGCTCTTGAAAAAATTAAAGTTGACGTGTTCGAGAATTTTTGCAAAAGTTTATTGTTTAATTTTTTAATGCATAATATATTCGATTTCCATTTGGTTCTTCCACTCTGTATAACTACATTTATAAAAATTTAATATTGTTGCAATAAATAACCTTACCTAAAAATAACTTTTAAAGCTTAACAAACGGTTTAAAACATTATCGATGTAAAGGTTTTCATGTTTAAACAAAGCCCTTTGTCTTATGACCGTTTAGAAAACAGTGTTGTTAAACACTTGTGGCGTCAGTTTGTTTTTTAACACAATAAAGGAGATGCCTTAGATATGATTGACAAAAAAATTCAATTGAAATTATTTAAAAATGTGTTATGCAAATTTTGTGTATATTTTGAAATAACTCTTTGTAATTTAATCAGTGCCGGTATTTCATACAATCAAAGTGGCAATTGAATGGTTAAAAAGTTTTCTTCAACTTATATGGGTATTATCAGTAATTACTATAAGAATTTATTGGAAAAAGGAAATTAGGGTTAAAAGTGAGATTGAATTTATTTGTAATATGCTACTAATTTCTATGTAATAATTTTCACAAAAAAAAAAGAGTTTGATAGAGAATCACGTGTAATATAACGAGAACTTGAGTAATTGAGTAATTACAAAATGTGTTTAAAATAATGCCAACGAGAAGCCTGACATTCCTCAGAAAGTTAATTGAAAATATTTGCTTAAATCTATGTTACTAATTCCGTTACTTATAAAAAACTGTCTACTGTAATTTTATTTTCAAATATACAAGTGGCAACTATATTTATGTACATAATTCTGTGGTAGAAGCAAGACACATTAGAAATATTACTTAATTCTATAATAAATATAATAATACGATATCCAACGCTAATGTCCATTCAATAGAATTCCTTAATTCATATAACATGCAATCAATGACAAAACTACATAGTAATCAAAAGTAAAATAAGCTAATTGGGAAATTGTCCATTAAGGTTGAAATACCTATTGATGGTTTTCCTATTTGAGCAATCACTTTTCTAAAATAATTTTGTAACTGATGTGACAAATGTGACTATTATATTATTATATACAAAGTAAGAATAATAATTAGAACAACAGAGAGAAAAAAATAAAGCATGTAAGGATATTAGGCTTGCTCCTTCCTTCTTGATTAGTTAGGAAGGGCTGATGGTTATTTCAGCAGCGACAAATGAGACCATACTCGCCTAGGTCTAGCACTCCAGATCCTAGTCCTTAATGTGGAATTTATTAGGGAAAACAAAATAAATACTTACTACTCCCTTATTACAAATTAAAATTCTTAGTACAAAACAAAATATTATCCTAAAATAATTTCAAGAATATAGCACTTCTTGAACTAATTTTATGAATATTGTATGACAATTTTAGAAGTAGGACCCCTGATAATGATGGTACACATAGCAGCACCCGTGAAGCATTATAGAAAAGCTCACTCCCTAACCTAAACTAAGATACGACACCGTAAGTACATAATATTCGCTATGAAAGTTTTTATGCTCTTTTAAAAAGTTCCGTCCATTAGTTAGTAATATCAAATATTTTACTATTATTCCAATGTTTATAAAATTTTATATCACTCTCTAACATTTAAAATGTAGTCGAACCGTCATGCATCAAGGTATTTAATTTACCTTGTATAACAAGGAATACCTATTTTTGTAATTAATGCATTTTACACATTTTGATTGTTTCCGAATAAATACAAAAATTTAAAAATAATAATAATTATAAATTTACTTTTCGTACTCTTAATTAAAATTACGTATACTGTTCTGTTTAAAACAACAAACGTAGTATGGTCTGGTTTTATGAAAATAATAATAAATGAGCTAGGAAAAGAAAATTAAAGCTACGATAGTATAATTATTATTATTATTTTATCGGCAACAAAATAAATTAAATTTTCAAGTCTTTTGCTTGACCTGCAGGTGACATTATTTATTTACATACACTCACGCAAACTAATCATCAACACATGTTTAATATCAATCCAAATAATTAATATAAAATTATGAATAGATATTTATAATTTTTTAGTTAAATCACGCACTTCAACCGATGTAAACATAAATTGTTTCTGCCAACACTAATTATGACAACGCAATTTAAAATGGAATTTATAATAATATTAAAATTGCGAAACAAGAGCTTAGAGTAAAAAGTTGAAATATTAAAAAAGTTGTGGATAGTAAAATTACATTTTACAGAACGATAATACATTATGCATTTTTCTTTAAATTTTATGTCAAGATATTCTAATTTCATGTGCTTCTTTAATTTGTTCTAGAAATATTTTTTATTACCGTGCAACTGTTGCAAAGTTTGGAATATTATTAAAATGTATTGCCCAATTTCTGTATAGTTTCCCGTAACGTATGCAGCAAATCATTGTTATTCAATTTTTTGTTTATTGTTTAAAATAATATTTTCTTCTAGTATACCTAATGTAATCAAATAATAAATAGAATATTGGTTATATTAGAATAACTTCACAAAATTACACCAATAAATTGGTAGTAATCGTAAGTTATCTCATAAGTGTAGAAAATGATTTCTGAGGTGAATGTCCTTACGGCTATATTGACGTATTCCAAAATGAACGTTAAAGATGAAAATGAAAATGATAAATAATGATCTTCAATTTAAAAAAAAAATAAAAATTTTGTAAATAAAATTTTTTTAAGCGACAGGTGATATGTTAAAAGTTGTATTTTTGCATTCATAACTAAAATTCCCCAAAAGTACAGCCGTGATAAGTTTTATTGACAGGAAAATTTGTTTACTACCTGGATTATTGGAAAATTAAGTTATCCATAATGAGAATTAAATTGAAAAATCTTAAATTGAAAAAAAATATTACGAGCATTATAAACCTAAAATTTAAAAGTGGCAGTTAAATAACATTTTTTAAATCAATTTAGCCGTGTTATTTACCTATTTAAAATAATAACAAAAAGGTACTGAAGTTCTCAACCACAACATTGAACAGCAAAATTCATGTTTGTTAACAAAATAAAAAAATATATAGCGATTCAATAAGCGATGCTATCCAAAGCCAGCGTGTAGGAAGGTCAATGTTAGATACCTCCTACATGAATATTATGTGAAAAGTAATTAAATTTGCGTATAATTTGAGTGAATCGAATTGTTATTGCATCGACTGTGCTTTGCTTATCATCACAACAAATTGTGAGTAAACAACTGCAATTTTTACGATAAACTTCCACCATAAATTTTAATCCACAATATTGTTTACACATAATTCAACGAGGAATATTGTTACTGGAGTTTTCCGCAAAACAACCTACCTGTAACAATACGTTAAGGTGCCTACTTTGCTAGCGCGGAAGAGGGTCCGTGGATGAATGGTCAGAACGAAACAGGTAAATGCTACATAAGGTTTGGATACTTCACTGGACGGCACTTAAGAAAGGGCGCTAGAGTCGATTCCACGGAAACGTCACGTTACTCGTTCTCAAATAGAACCAACGACTCACTATTCCCAGCACACGATGAGTCATCAAAAACAAACAATGCACACGCCTATCATTAAGTTTTATATGGTTCACCTCCTTTAAATCGTAGTATTACATATAGAACAAAAACATACACAGTACCCAAGTAAACAGTTCCCCAAGAAAAGACGTCGGTAGCGTCGATATAAAGAAATATAATTTGGATAGTTTCAGTATTACAACACCAGCATAGCCAGGATCAACTGTCCTACAATAGCAATATTTTTCATAGCAGAACGGTGTAAACACCTAAATGTAAATCCCTAAATTGAATTGACACATTAGGGTTTCCAAAATTTAACGGTATAATTAAATTTACTAAGTCCGATACGGTGTTAATTATACTTATCTAAGCCGCAGTGGTCGCTTAATGTGATCGTTGCTTGAGTCGTAATGACTTAATGATCACTTAATGACGTAATGACACCATGTTTACCATTAGATACAACAAACCCGAAACCACCGCTATAGCCAAACGTAATATTCTAATCGATGGCATGATGCCGATTTTAAAAATGCCTGAATCATTAAATCTGTTAGAAACTACGAAGATCTTCTTCTACATGATATGATTTCCATCAAGAAAACGAAAAATACCCTGAACCGTCAAACAGATATAGAGGGCTTGAGTAGCATATTATAGCCAATTACTTATCAAATTCTATTTACGTGTTGGAGTTAGGTTTTCCATTTTTGCCGGAACACAACTAAGGTTTTTCCTAACTCACGGTTATTAGATTAAATCCAGTTACCGTTCAAATAATAATACAATGTATACGTTTCCATGTTTACTCATTATTATGTATTATTCTGATGAAAAGTGCATAGCACTTGAAAGCTCATAAATATAATATTAATTTAATTCAATTAATTCGTAAATTATTAAAATATTTCAATTAATTTACATATATTATAATATATATTATAAGATATTCTCGTTTAATAATTATGTTAAATGGAAAACACAAAAGGTGCTAATCTTTACAAATTGCCACAAATGAAGAAACTTCTATAAAATGTTGTAATAATACGACATTTTAATTTCTGTATTGCATACGTTTTATAAAAATTTTGCTTTTAATCCACTTCGGTTACTGCCCAAAGTTATACATTAACAGTTATACATTATCTGATAACTGCGATATTAACCATGGAGAATTTGAGTTTATCCTGCCCCTAATGAATCACATTTCTCAATAAAGTTATAAATACTAACCAAGAGGTAGAGCGGAAAATTGGACATTATTGACCGCTTTCTATTTAATCCTTCAGGTAAATAAATAAGGTTGTTTTTATTCGCCATAATGTTAATAATGCCTAATAGGAAATCTTTAATGAAGAAAACTAAACAAAATCATTGCTCTCACACCATAATGAAAAAGTGGTGGCACTATTGGAAATCCTTTATAAAAGAATACAATTTCCACGTTTTTATTATTTTTTGAAACCAGTTAGGCAGCAGCTAAAATAAATTTGCTTCTATTTCACTTCAAGAATAGAAAAATTCACCACTGTAAAAATTACATGTGCGAGACAAATTATACCTACTATCAAGGACTAAAGTAGTATCGATATTGATTTTGTTACCTTCAACGACTACGTTTATCCATATTTTTTCACCTGAGCTTTTAAAATTGAAACAAAAAATGTTAATTCAAAATAAAACATGTTTGTAGCAACAATACTATTGTAATTAGGTAAGCTGCAGTTATGCAATGTAGGGTAATGAAAGATAAATTGGAAATAGGTTCGATCAGCATTTTTGCAAAAGCGAACAGTGCATAGAATTTGAATTCTCTTGTTTGGTATGAACAAAAGAATTTATTTCAATATACATACATAGGTACCTACTACACATTTAACAAATTACCGTTAGCTAAAAATGGTGAAAACTGACGTTGCAAAATAAATCATGAAGAAGGATAACATATATGCGGGATTAACTTTTAACCAATAGTACCGGTCGGGTTCAATACACAACTTTGGATTAGTTTCGAAATAGCAATAATTTCAATTTAGTTTTATTGTAGTTTGGTTTCAAAGCAAACTTATCAAGTTTTTCGGCGCCGAGTAAATGGTTAATTACAAAATTGATTGAAAATCCAAATTAACGAAGTTAAATCAAGCGAATACTTGAGAATCGGGCGCGCATCACAAGGCACCATGTCGAAGTAATGTTTAATAGCGAACGCAGTAAATCTTGTGAAAGTATTAGCAATTACTTGCGTTAATTCATCCTACACCACCTGCTTCTTGCTTAATTTGCAGTTTTCACAATCAACTCGTACAGATTTTTTGAAATAAATTTTAGTGAGTCGTATTTAAAATTATTTCCTCATTACTTAAGGAAATAAGGGATTTTGTATTTGTAATAATAGCAAAATAAATTTATACACATATAGTAGCATTAAATCCATTACCACAGATATAATACATGCCAAATTTAGAAGGCGGAGATCCAAATTATACGATTAATTCCTTTGCGTGTTTTGTAGAAGTTGGCCAAGCCTTCTGGCATCAAACTTAGTAATCAGAAAAGATCAATATTTCGGCCGAATTATAACTTTAAGTTTCATGTTCTGTGCTGATGAACCGTTTTATTGTCAAACTTAACGAAACAATTTTGAAATAATTCTGGTTATGATAGTCTATTATTCCGTACATTCACTTACTTGACAAGCTTCATGAGCTGATTTCAAATTTTAATTGACGGTGATACTGTGTGCAAGAGACGGGTTAAAATTTATAAGTAAAATTTAAATCATTGTAACGTCAAAGTTCGCTTCTATTCATACCTACCTACTTTCCTCTTGATAAAATTATACTCGTAGCATGCTGTTTTTTTTTTATCTTACTAATTATGTATTATTCAAAATTTTAGTTTTACAAAGTATAAATATATCTTTGTAATTGGCTAATTCTATTTGTAAATTTGCTACTCCAATATCACTTCTAACTTTTATTTAACATTGTGCTCATACTTTTTCAAAGGAACACAAAACTTAATCAATGTTCGATTGTTCGAACAAAACTTTGCAAACCCATTAAGGTAATTTCAAAAATTTCCTCTTCAAGCCAGAGCTGGAATCCGCTAGAATCCAAAAAGGACAAATATTTTACAATGTTCCTAAAACTGTAAGTCTTTAAGTCTCCCATTCAAGTGATGCTAATATATACATAACAAAATAGACAAATTGTTTCATTGGGAGGTGAAGGCTGAAAGAACGTACATACTTTGCAATTTATTGTACGATAAATCGTACCTTTCTTGTATGGACGACAGTCGAAACACGCGATAAGTTCATATTACTGTACCATAGACTTATAGTACTATGGGTTGCTACGTCTATGTTGCTATGTTCAACTGAAGCGTTCAGTTTTTGCTACATTTACCACCTCCCGAACTACCTCCATCAATATCACTTTTATTAAATATATTTTGAAACCATCCCTTTATTATTAAGTTTGCTGACAACGTCATAATTTAATAATAATTTCCAAAATTAATAATAAAAAATTTAATATGTTGGTACTTACAGAATACATCTTAAAAATATTTAATAGAAATATTTACGGTAAACTAAGTTTCTATTTTCATAATTGATTATTGTTTGTTTATTCTCCTTTGGAGCATTTTAAGTAATTTTAAAAATATCTTTTTTGGTTAAAAAGGTTTTCAGTTTAACTGATTTTGCCTCTGGGTACATAGCTTATTTTACCGAATATTTAATTTATGTACTGCATTGGAGCGTAATACATAAATAAATAATGTAGAAAATTTTTAATTAATAACTTATACTTGGTAATAATAATTATTACATCGCTATATAAATACTTTTAAAAATTAAACAATACGGTAAGTATACAATAAATTATTCAACATAAAGCTTTAAATCTTAAAATATTAATTAAATTATAAAAAAGGCAGGATAAAATGTCAGAGAAATTTTTCAAAATATTAACTTCAGAGAATTTCCAATGTTTACGTTTTTACAAGAATTTTCAATAAAGAAATTAATAAATACATCAAAAATTCTAAAATTAACTAATTTAACAAACTTCCACGCAAACATTTTGATTCAAACCACGCACTACAGGTGGTGGTGAAATATAAGTTTTCAAATTAATTTGTACCATTATGTTATGACAGTTCTTTGGAACTTATTCAATAATACATGGAAACATTTTAGAAGAGTTATAATTCAATTATTAAGGAACACTTAATTTGAATTTATTATTAAATACTAATGTTTTAAATGAGATTAATTAAAAAATATTTTACATTATTTTGCGTAATTATAAATATATAGACAAATAGCAATAACAACATTCTATTGTAATAAATTAGCAAAATGCGATCATTTTTGTTACATTGCACATATACACAAATTCCAAAATTGTAACTTTCCATATTATCATATCCACTTATTCTTATTATTATTAAAATAATTATATAATTATGTAATACGCGATCGTTACAGCTTTACACGTAATAGGAAGTGACTCCTGCGATTTATGTCCAGGAAGTGTTTTGTTTTGTCTCATCATATTTGTACGTAAAGATTTACCTAAAACACAAATGATTCTAAATTCGCGTTGAAGTTAAGGTCAAATATGCCAAAATGTAAGGCCGTAGACTTATAACGTCGAAACTTCATTTTCACAAGACGAAAAGCTGTATTTGGTGTAGACTAAGATCAACGAATGTTTGTATAAGTCGTTTTAATTATTTATAAGTTTGTTCATGTGAAAATAAAGACAAATAAGGTGAAAACGAGGTAAAAGGCTATATGACAGTAATGGTTTCGCAGTTTTATGTGTTACGCCCAAATTGATACAGTCAAGTGGAAGTTTCAAAAACTTTATTTCAACATTAAAGATTTCAAGAATTGAAGTTAAATCTGCCAGCTGATTTATTTAAAGAACAATTAATGGTGTTTTAAATCTTCACTAAAACTTATCCAGTTCGGTGATTAAAAAATTATCTAAGGCAAGGGCGCAAATTAAATTTTAGGAAAATTAAAAATCAAGTTGATGTTTTTATGAAATGATATAAAAGGAGGAACCCAAACAAAGTTGAGTTAGTAGAGTTTTGAACTCCAGCCAAGTGCTATGTCATTTTGATATTTCGAAGATTACAGTTTGAAAAGAAATGTTAATGTTGAAAATTAAAGAAAGAAACATACCTACTAACGAAACCAGCATTTGATTCCGAAGCAAACATTAAGATAAAGGAGACTCTTTTACTTCACCCTTGTGAATATCCCCTATCATCCTATCAAGCAGAATTTGACCAGAGTAGAAGGCTTATAGCCTGACGAGAAGCAAACACCTTAACAATATATTAAAAATAGGAGTTTCCAATCAGTATAGGTACCCAAGCAGCATTTTTAATCGAAAATCAACTATTTATTATCTCAAAATTCTGTTTTACTTTGAAAGGTTTGGGATTGCGATGAAAAGAAATTTACTTCCATGTCGAAGCATACGTATATCATTATCCTCAGAGAAAGAGTTTCATGATGTTCTGCAGCAAATTGCAATGTTCATACATTCCCAAGTTGTCATCCAATATTCAATTACAATCAGATCCATTAGAAATTGGGATATCTTTTACACCATTGAATTAGAAGTAAACAAAATATAATAATGATTATTATCAAAATAATGCAAAAAATAATATAATATTACGTTGGCCTTTGAATTTTCTGTAATTTCCTAGCAAGATATTGCAGAGGTTATTTATTCTGTGCCCTCAGAAGCGGGGGTGATGACGGAGTGAGTGTTAAAATGTTACTATTATGTTGCCCTTGTTTATTGCAATTTCTGCTTCACATAGGAAATTTTTGTATGAAAATGAATGTATACCCACTTAGTTGGAGAAGACAAATAGTCAATCTTATAATTCTAAAGTTATTGGTGTTCATTTCAGTTGTTATCTGACTTGGAGTGTAGTTTTTCCATGTCTCCAATCTGAATTTCATGTTGTTTATGATTTTGATATTGCATTAGTCCATGCAGTTTGTTAATCAGTGCAAATTAGTTATTAGTCCTTTTTGATTATTCTAAAGATTTTGATATGTTTTCTTTTGATAAAATAGCTACATTTATGTTCGGGGTGAAACATTTTTTGATTTTGCGGGTGTCGATTCTGGATTACCACAGGATTTAATTCTTAGACCTAAATTGTATGCAATCCATACCAGGTCTTGTTGGTATGAGTATTTGTGTAATTGAGATTAGCGTGTCTAAGATGATACAGAGTATTAGGTCCAAATTCACTCCATGAGTTTATTCAACTAATTAGGTATGTTGAAATGGTATTGTAAATCCTACTTTTCAAATATTGCACTTTCGAGAGTTTCTGTATAATATGCACTTATGATTCTATGTAAGGGAGATTACAAACAACAATAGCTTGCTGTAAATTCTAATAGTAGAGTAAATAAACGTGGCTCAGTTTAGTTTAATACAGGACCGGCGGAAGGTGCAAGCCATACAGAGCCTACTTGGAGCGCCGCGCATGTGTGCTAGGGATGCCAAATAAGCGCTATCCATGTAAATATTTCCAAATTGGTAATTAAAAATATTCAAAATGAAATCTCGCCTATTTTATTCGAATTGCACCAGGATCTACTTATGCGTACAAGGAACATCGTACAGCAGCTATATTATAATGCAGATCTATATAAAATTAGTTTCAAAATTCTTTAAATTCTGAAGAATCGGTAATACTATATAATATAATTTTAAAATCGCATATTAATTTATAATTTAATTATTGAAATTAGTACATTATATTAATTTGTATATTCTTTATATTATTTTGATTTAATTAAGGTGATATAATAATTTCCAAGTTACTTCGGTAATTAAATGTAATTAAATTTTGCACTAGCAGTTTCTAAATGAGAAGCTCATTCAGGGAAATAACAAACATAGCTACTTTATAAAATAGTATATAATATAAGGTAGTTCAAAGAGATATCATCTTTATTATTAATTTATTTTTTTAATATTTCCTGATAGAAAGAAAATTCAAATTTTAACCATCTTAGAATATATTTATAAAACTTAAAAAAGTTTTAAAAGTAAACTTGTATTTTAAGTTTTAAGTCTAAACAAAAAGCTGTAACCAGACATGGTTTAAAATTATATATTAAACTGCATTTTTCATGACGAAACGGCGCTTTCCATAAACTGGGCTAAAAGCAAAAATAACTTAATCGTATTAGTGCCTAAAAGGCGCATTTGGTAGAAGCTAAAAACTTCTAATGGAGTAGATTTACACGAAAAACTTTCATGTATTACATTTATTATCAGACGGTTATGAATAATTTAATAACATGTAATTTTATTTAGTGTTCGGTGTTTGCATTTTTTTATTTGATAGCCGTACCTACTTTTCTCTTTAATATGCAAATTATTATTTATTTACAGCCGTATAGGCATAATATTAATGTGTACTTAGGTTTTATTGCTTTTTAACATTTTAGAGTAACTGATTGTCGTTTACAAATTACTCGCTCGGCTAAAATTTAAGTGTAATATTAGTAAGTTTCTCGTAAGTTTAACAGAGGTAAATTTGGAGCATTGGCGAATATTTTATTTTTATCCTTAAATACTATTTTACGAATTTAATAATAAAAGAAATATTTTATTCAAAGTTAAAATCTTGCAGACCTTTAGTTCAATTTATTATACACTTTTATAAAGCCAATCTTGATTATACTACCTAACAACAAAGACTCAAAATACACAATTTTCGAAGGTATCTTGCTGTTGTCACTTTGGATAACGTTCTTGACAGAAATTGCTTACGGAGTATAACGAAATCGTTTAACTTTATTATATTATCCATTTTCTTTTAGTACATATTAAATGTTAACCTAACTTGTTTATTAAAAATAATACAAAGCAAACATATTAAAGCTTCGTTTATATGAAAAAAAAATTATGAAATAAATTAAATTATTCCTTTATATTTCAACAACAATCTGGATGTTGCTTTAAACTACAAAATCAAAGAAACTAAGTTCTTATCCCGGATTATTTAGTATAGAGTGGTTCCAAAGAAAGAAGAAAAGGTGGAGCTAATGCGCAGAAACCAAAACTCGTACAATCGTGTTTATATCGGTGTCAATTAGTGGAATTGGGTGTCACACGATCTCTACTGCGCCGGATTTTGGCTACGCCTTTTCTTCTTTCTTTGGAACTACTCTACATCACTATTATCAGCGTAGTACCTTACAAAACACGCCGTACTTATGGCAGTGATTTTCCACCTGTCGAGCGCACCCTCGTATATAATATATTTTTTGGGGGCGCGATTAACAGTGGAAATTATAGATAATCTAGAGTAGCGTGGTCTAGGTAGTGCAATTTGATAGTAAACATATCATAATTTTTTAGACACACTAAAAATGTAATATACACTTTTAGCACTAAAAATATATAAAATTGGCACAGATGTAAATATACTAAAAGTATATTAATCACGATCGATTTCGTTAACACAGTAACATCCTCAGGTGAGTAAACAGAAAGTGACGAGAGAATTTTGGTTAAACATACACACAAAAAGGGGCGTGGAAAGATTAAAATTTTGGGGATTTTTAAATTTGAATTTGGGGGAAATTTAAAAAAATATTTAAATAATATAATGACAAACAAGGAGGGGGTTATTGTAGTTGGGGTTAAGTTTATATAGTATCTATAAGTTCCAAAACCAACAACATAACCCCCTCTTCCTAACTCTCCAAAAATTAGTTAATTCCACCCCTATATAAACTTAGTGCCAATTTTATATATTTTTAGTGCTAAAAGTGTCTATTACATTTTTAGTGTGTCTAAAAAATTATCATATGGAAATTATAGAAACTACAAACAAAACAAAAAGAAATAAAAACTAAATGAAATGCAAAAACGTACACGAAAAATGTTATATGGTAAAAGGGGAAGCATAAATAGAAAAGAGTTGAAAAACACTGTGGTATTGTAAGTGGTTTTTCCGCCCGTGTGCAAAGTTTAATTTGGCCGCCCCTTAAAACCTCCATTATTAATTGAAAACAGCTGATTTTTTTCTAATATGGAAACATAAAAATATTTGTATAATAGGTGACTTACCGAAGTAAAGAAAATTGATGTTTGCTATTTTCATGTTTTACTTTACAGAAATAGTCCAATCAAAAAAGACCTTCTCCATTGGAAATCTTCTTAACAAGGTGAAAATCGGTATATACCTACCTTAAAAACAACATTTCAAATGAGTTGTCCAAAGTCCCCTTCGATCCCACCTGTACCTACTAAAATTTTTATTTAAGGTCAAATAATCAGTGTTTTGCAAATATCTCTTAAACGCTAAATGTTGTTAGCCATTACAAAGTTTGTAGACTGTGCAATTCTCTACAAAAAGGTCTCTATACTTTTTTCCGGCGAGTCATCATTCATGAGATATCGCTATTTCAACAATAATTGGAAATAATATACTGCATAAAATACACTCCTCTCCACACCATCTTCGAGTTAGAGTACTTTGTGCATTTTTTTACGTGGTTTCCCGAGTAGGCATAATTAACGATCTATTTTGATCAAACGAAGATAGTTTAATATTGATTAGAAAAATGGTGCCATAGTTAATTATCAAACCAGGGCATGATCCAGTCAAAATAGGTATTTTCCATCAGCAAAATTTGCAACAAGGTGAAACACCTTAAAAACAGTATTTCAAATGAGATGTCGAAAATCCCCATCAATCTCACCACTGTGTAAATTTCATATCAAATAATAATTGCGACATAAATTCATGCCTTTTCAGTAAAAAGCAAAGTGCTTCCAATCGTTCAGCCCATCTTTACCTGCAATTTTATCCCATTATTGAGAATTTCCAAACAATTTATAAGGAGCACATAAAACGGCATGAACAGCCTGCGTACGAACGATTCGTTTTTTCTCGAAACATTATTTTATTATTTTCAAGAAGGAATTAAGATCTAAATTAGCCATTTGGTTTAATCTTATAAAAATAGCCAATACTTTTGAACTTTTTTCAAAAGATTTTTTTAGCTTTTTTATTTTAGCAATTTAGTTTTTCTTTTATAAAATTTGTTACTGGAATTTAATTAAACTGATTTTGGCCGCCCCTAATTTTGCCCGCTGGTGTGTTTGTACACTGTGCACAATAGGACGAGACGGCTCTGGTTATAATTCATTTATAACATTTTAATTCTTATCCAAAAATAAGTATAGAGATGTTTCCTCGATCTCGATTAACTTACTTTAAACTTGTAATCCTTAAGGGTAATCAATTCTTATTTATGCAATGTCCTGTATTTAACGTGCAGCTTCTTATCATCTTTTATTACACGAAACCTTTATTTGAATTTTAATCATGTATATTCCACGAATTGTATAGGTTATAATAAATTATTAGTGTTTCTTTAATTTAAGTTGTCCTGTGTTTTTACAAACTACCTTAAAATTTTAATTAAAATGTTTCTTCATTCAAATTCATCAATTTCAATATTGCATCTGTTTCAATTCTTCTTTAGCTTCTCTTTGTTTTTCCTGCGATGACAGAAAAATTTCTGCTGTTATTGGTTTTCTACAATGGTTCTACTTTTTATTTGTATAATAATTTTCAAATGGTTTCCAATACAATCAAAATTGTTCCTTTATTTTCCTGAAAGAAATCCGTACGTTCTTGCTTCTTGTCGGTTTTTATTTTAATAATTCAGTCGCAATTTTAACTACAAAATAAAAGTCTTGTAGCATTTAAATTTGCCGAGCATGTAAATTTAAGTTTTTGCCGGTCTTTCGTTCCTATTATTTTTTTATTAATTCATCGCTTTATGTTACCTTGACAACCCTTAATTTATCTATCTAGATTTGATATCATAGCATTTCATACTATCCTGAACTTTTCCAGGAAAACATCGCAAAAATAATGTTATAAATTATAATAAATTATAGTTTTTTGAATTAATTCGCTATGGTTTTTGTAATGTTACAATTGAATCATCACGACATGCTACAGCATCTACATACTATTGATTCTTTCAAATCAAAATTAGGACATTGTAAGAAAATTCAGAAAATTAAAAATTTGATGTGATAAAACCATTGACTTTAGCATTTGAAAAGGTAAAAAAAAAGTAAATATAGTAACAAATTAAAGTTTT
Source organism: Rhagonycha lutea (assembly GCA_958510855.1). Lineage (NCBI taxonomy): Eukaryota > Metazoa > Arthropoda > Insecta > Coleoptera > Cantharidae > Rhagonycha > Rhagonycha lutea. Next base: position 8,990,017 of record OY294040.1, on the reverse strand, counting down.
TGATTCTCCCTCCGGCCTTTATTGTCATTCCGCAGATGCGGGCTTGCTTTGATATACTGGGAAACGATTTTCAAGAACGTTTAAGTACAAAGAAATGAACAATTGCGTTGAGACATTTTATCTTTTTATATTTTAAATGACCATCTGTCATTTTTTATAAAATAATTTTTTTGAGATGAAGGAAATCTTAATCCATTCATGTGCGTCATTAAAAATCAACAACGCGCAAATAAAAGGGGTCTCAGCGGATGGATTTCCATCAAAATCTAATCAGTTCTTTGCACTATTTGTTAAAACTAGTACACAAAATTTCAAGTGAATTCGTGGGCGCGTTTGTTCGTAATCGAAGCCGAAAAAATGTTTTCACTCACTCAAATCCAGACATTGTTCCAAAAGTCGTTCACGATCAAAATTATACCTTTAAATTGAAATTCTTTCTGATGGGCCTAAGCAAAGTTGGTTTTTGACTCAATTATAATACTTTCATTTACTACGTAAATAGGAAAGTAAAAGTAATTTTTTTGCAACAGAGTTTTATTTAGGCAACTTTTTGATTGTAATATTTATAACGGAATCTGGAAAACTTTGAGTATCCAAGAAAACAGACAGTATAATTTCTCATTGATGGCAATAATTATTACTTGTATTACAAAATTATGATAATATTTCCATTTTTGCTTACATTTTCTCACTATTTTCTTAAATATGTGGACAGTAGCATAGAATCTAGTTAATTTTTCTATTACAGAGTTAATTTTAATGGTAAACTTAGTTTTTAGTTTTAGGAGTTAATAATTAATTAAATTGTACCGTGATACCCAAAGAAGCATTTCGTTATGTGGCAGGTATATATTTATTATTACTGATTTTTGTATTTGTTTATTAATCCACTGATGCTTAATTTAGTTTAACGAAATGGTAGAAATTTGAGTAACAATCTACTTAAATAATTTTTCAGAACCTTTTGAGCTTCATATTTTGATAATGTGAGGTGTAAAGTTGAAATTATTTTGTTTTTGAAAAAAGGTGATTATATTGTAATATTTTGTAATCATAACGTCCACAGTTACTTTTTACCAACAGTTAATTTTCTTTTTCATATTCAGTTAATTTAATGAATTTCAAAAAGTTCTGTCAAAGTCTTTTTTACCCAAATTTAAAATACGCATTCATTAACATTTTTAGTTTGAGGTTTTTTTTGACTTGTATTACATAATTACATAAATAAGTCCTTGTTGTGAAAATATCTTACTATATCGTTAATTAGGTTTCCTTGAAAATTTAAGTGCGGTTTTCTAATTTTCACAATTCATAATTTACAAAAATTGGTAAGTAATCCGTTCTATTGGAGTTTTTGGATGGTACACGCGACATTTTGTTAACATTTCTTGTAAACGTAAGACCTGTAAGTCTGTATGTATTTACATGGAAATTTTATTATTTCAAATGAATATTATGTTAAAATTGGAATTGCGTATTATGCTGGTATATCGTTCGAAATTTTTTCGAGTTCGTTTTTTTAAACGAATTGTTTTGCATTTATCAATACTAAATTGCATGGTAGCTGATTTGGCTCAAAGTATAACGTTATGTCTAATAGTTGGGGAGTAAGTTTAAGTTTTGAATTGATGTATTTTTATTTTAAATTTTTGAAAATGGGTATAATTTTGAATCGTCTAGGCATATCGATTTTAATTTCTTATTTCATAAGTTTTTAATTCCATAACCATATGTAGCTATTTAGCGTTATTCTGAATATGTTTAAAAATACGGCAAAATTTTGAAGAAATATTATAAAATTACTTGAACCAAAACATAAAACAATAAGATAAAGCATTTCAAAGATATGTACCTATATTATGTATTTTCAATGGGATAATAATATTACAGTGGAACAGATCCTTTCTTCAATCCTACATTCATTATAATTCTAAATTACCATTTTCTATACTATTGATGAATAAATTAGTTAAATTAGCGTAAATATAAACTTAAAACTAATGTCTGAATTCATATTCAATTCCATACATGTCAACTTATTGAGTGACAGGTTTATAATTAACAATTTCTAATTAATAATAATTTTTTTGTAATAATATTATACAAATGTAAAACAGATAAAACAAATTATAAATTTTAGTTAACTGCCTTATTAGAAGGACATTAATGTGTTTGATTAATTTCCATTGTTGTACAGTTTAAATTTCTATTATTGATCGAAATGTAATAACTATGATTACTCAGATATCGTCTTTCTTATTTGAAATCTATTTTGAAAAATCCACTAAGTAAGTGGGATTTGAAGTATAGATAGAAAATAATAAAGTGACAAGAAACATAAATTTTGAAACACTTAATAAAATATAAATATGACTGAAAACAATTCTTATTACATTAAGGTATTGCAATTTTGTATGTTTCAAGTACTACAAATATTTCAGAAACGTCGCTCTATTTTACTAAAACTTGACAGAACATGAAATTTGCAATTAGAAAATGCAACCGTGCATGCTCGACTTCCGAATCCGGATTTCTGACTCCAAGTGCGTCATTTCCGGTCAAGTAGTGAATTTGGGTCAGTGGCGCAGATCGACATAATAATGTTAGTACCTACAAAGTTTGACGTACGCCTATGTTCGTTATTCAAAATGAGTTTTGTAGTTTATTAGTTTCCTTCTAACAATGGAAGCACTGAAATACTATTTAAATTTGTATGTATCTACTATGTAACTTTTGATGTATAATGCGATATCAAGAAATTCTTCTGGGTTCCTAATGAAGTAAAACTAACTGCTTGCAATGAAATGTATAGCTTATTTTGGGGCTCTATAATCTGGATCTTGAGCCGTGCGGACTGCACTCGCAGTCCCTGAGGCCCAAGCAGTTACACCCTTGATTTAGGTTTAATGCCAAAAGCTCTTTTACATTTTAACAATTTCGTATTATCTTAGCATAATAAAACCTGGCACTTACCTTTAATTATATAAATGAAAATAAATAAATTTTTTAAGAAATTTAAAATTCTAGTCAGATAAATATAAACGATTTAACGTAAAAGGTTCAATTTCGCAAAGCAATGAAATTACCAAGGGCAGTTAAAGTTTCTGGACTTACATAACAAACTTTTCTTTACTAACTCAACTTGACTACGAGCCATATTTGATATAATTGGAGATATCTGAACCCTTGAAACTCTTATCGGCTATTCAAAATTCAAATTTTCCCTTAGTTTTATTACTCTTTTGATAATTAAAAAGTTAATTAGAGAAATTTTACCCATAAGTATTAAAATGATCGTAAATCAACAGTTTCGCTTTAAGAAAAAATTTTATCTAAAATTCTAACAGATTTTGATAATGTCAAGACTTGGAACAACTCTAGGGTTATGTTGTAAGTCTAACCGCAAGGGTTTTCTATGATCTCTCTGTTATCGTTTCCATCTCTCATTTTGCTATCACAAGTGCAGCCCGATTGCTCCCTCGAGAAGCACCGATTTTATTAGCAAAATTGTTTTAGATATTTCAAAATTACTACTTAACCATTTATTTTTATTATAATTAAGATAAATAAGGTTATTTATCATATTTTGCTGTTGCAAAACTTTGTCGATCCAATTACGTGAATTATGAAACAAAGATTAAATAAATCATTCATTATAAATGAATCTACTATGATATGGATTCTAAATTATACTTTTATTAAAAATATATGCATTATACAATATTTTTTCTAAAGAATTTTTGATTGATCCTAGAAAACTCTTTAAGGACGCTTGAGAAATGAAAAATCGTATTGATACTTTAAATGATGAATCTTGTGGATTCCGCCTAAATATTAACCGATAACCTAACATTTCTTAATAAATTGCGATTCTTACCCTTTATGTCAAACTTTGACAAGAAATTATTTACCGCATTTTATTGCTTTTCGTTTTTCTATTTATGCAGGCAAATACAATAACTCGAATAGAAGTATGAAAGAAGAAACAATTAAAAAATTCATTTTTTTTTAAACAAAATAATTCTGATTGCTTTTATAGCGTGAATCGTAACGGAATTTAATAATTCAGTCAAATTAATTGCTTGATTTGGGTTGAAAAAAGCCTGTAAATTCAGAACAGACTAAGAACATCAAGTTTTACTTGTTTATGCACTTTTTTCAATCCTTCAGTGACTATTTTGGTATAAACGAAGAAATCAAGGTCACGGTTGTTAAGGAACGATACAAAAAAGTATAAATAGCGGAAGAGAACACATTCAAGTTTGAAAAATCATTAACACTTTTTGTTCACAGCTTTGCTCGCTGTTTTGCTTTTAGCTATGCTCCAATAATGTGGGTTACCATTATTGGTTGTAGTATAATTTGAACCAAATTCTTTATTTTGGATAAGATACATTTTACCGCATTTTATTCTTTTTCATTTTGGTATTCATTAGAATAGCTGGCAAATATCGCCCTAGTAGTTTTCACAATATAATGTAGAAGCGTGAAAGAAGAAACAATTAATTATTATTATCGTGAGTAAAAATAACTAATAAATGATGGCGAGGGATTTAATAAATTACATGAACTTAAAACTAGAAAGTACAAAAATAAAAGAAAGAGATATCAACCCCTAAAATCGCAATAATTCACTTCACTGTTAAAATTGGAATAAGTTTTCCTGTGCATGTAATATAAATGCATCATTCAGTGGGTCGATATCATTAATCGAGATTGGCTTTAATCTACTAAATTATATTTCGTGCCGGTCTCATATTGTGCTGGTATTTATACGTCAAGCAGCTAATTTGCACATCTCCGAGGAAAACTGCGACTGTTTCCTCATGATGCTATCTAATCATAGTTGCACGCACTCGTAGGTTCTCATAAATTAGTGGACTTTACGTCCACAGATGCTACCATTACGTGACCTGATGAGTTTTTATGTTACTAAAAAAATATTCCCTAAAAGGAGTGGTGATAAATTAATTGTTCTCGATAATTGTTTTCAAGTAAAATAACGGTTTTAAATTTAAAGTTAATTATCCTTTCCGGATAATTTCATAATTGCTTTATAGTTCCTACCTATTTATTCAATATAGGGGAAAGGCAAAGGCCAAACCATTATTGTTTCCACTCTAACAAGAGAAATTCATTCATATTTTTCATTAGCCGCACACAGAAGCATTATAATTATTTACGGTATTTAGAATAACATCCCTCATTCAATTTTTGTCATTTTTGTAATTAATTTTTGTAATTTCATATTAGAAATTCTCAAAATCGATTATAAATTTAAAAAATTTTTGCATAATACAACAAACTAAAATATTTCTAACCAGAAAAATGCTAGTGAGCTTTCAGCTTTAATTTTGTTTTGAGAAGACATTTTACACGTTGGTATCAAAATTCATTTCTCTCCTAATTAATTCCAGGAGCAGGTTAATGATTCGAGTAATAGTAAAACTCTAATTACTGAATGAAATTTAATCATAAGTGTCTAACTTAAAAATATAAATTTTACTTACTTTAAAGTTGCTTTAAAGAAACTTTTCAAATAAGCTCTATTTATAAAAATTTAATTTAAAAAAATTGCTGTTTGATGAAAAAAATGACTAAAAAGTAACCTAAAGTAATTTGATATCCATTCAATTATCATTAGCCTAGTTTAGTTAATTGAATTAGTTAAGTGTCAAGTCATTGGCCTACTACCCAACTTGGTAAGAAGAAATCACATTAAAAAGGGATGGTTAGTTGAAACCCAACGGAGTCCAAGATAAGATTGCAAACAGCTCGCATTACAAATTAGGGGTCTTACAGCCGCTAAATCCGTGGATTTTAGAAGCGTTAGAAAAATTAACCCATTTATTATTAACAGACGAAAGAAACAAGATCCCACAAGAGGGAATTACTTTACTACTTCTGTCTTGGACTAAAACAGATGATATTTCATGTGCCTGCAAAAACATAAGATGCTACGTCATGAATAATCTGTTTATGAATTATCATAAACAGGCTTTGTGATTTGCATAGTAAAATACTCGCACGGTTTTTGCAATTGAAATTTAAGTTTTCAGGTTTAGGTGTGAGTATACAAACTTGTAACTTCTAAATTGTTATTTTACCTCGCTGCGGTTTAATCAGTTCTTTTTTTGCCAAGTTTTAAAATGAAAAAGGTAAACTACAAATCTAACGATGATATGTAACGTTTTTCAATGTATTTTTGTTAAAGTTTTTTTCAATAATTGTAACATGTGGCCAGTTTCTTCTTAAAACTTTATTTGAAATTCAGGTCATTCTGGAGAGGCATGCTATCCCAACCTCAAATATATTTCTTTACAAACTTCCAAGGAAACAGTACTGCAATTATTTGTAAAAATGCTGGAGTATAAGTTTTAAATTTTACCGAGGAAAAAGTCTCAATTCGGTAGTAATGTCATTATTCTTTTCTGTTCTTAAGATAAATTGCATCAGGAAGTCTGAGGAAAGGCGTCAAGTTATACTATGATAATTAATTTGGGCGAATAAAATAAAACTTACCACCGAATTGTTTATGGTTGTTCTTCTCCCCCGCCTTGAAAATAGGTTTTGAATTGCATTGGTCACAGGGGTATGCGGGTATGGAGGGATCTTGCATTATTTCTAAGAAATAAGAAACTTCTATGTTGTAGGAAATCCAAACTAATGTAAATTCCCATTGCCTCTCTAAATACATTGCAATAAAATTAACTAAATACGCGAAGTTTTACCAAAATAAGGCGCATTAAATTTAATTTCTGGGACACCTACTCTTTCAATTTTTGGATTTTGATTTACTTTAATTTGAAGAAGAATTGATTTAAATTGGCCATCAGCTGTAGGTTTATTTTACTCCCTAATATCAGATTTTCTAAAAGAAGACTATTATACGCTCAAATTTTTAAAATGGTATATTGAGAACTACAGCTTTCAAGAAAGCATGGTTCTACTTCTCCGATCCGTATCTCTCCTCGCCACATGTCCTACGTATGACCAGTTAAAGTTTTTCTGCTTCTTCCATTATGTCAGGACCTTTGTTTATTGCCTTATCCATGTGTTTTTCTTTCTGTCTTTCAATGATATGTCCAACATTGCCCTTTCAATCGGTCGTTGCGTCACTCTAAGACTATTTATATTTTTTTGGGTCATGGTCCAGTTTTCTGCTTGAGAAGTTCTTCTTTTTATTTCTTTACTTTGATTTTCTTTTCTCCGTATCATGTTCTGCCCCAGGTAGAAGTATTCCTTAACTTTTTCTATTTGTTCACAACCTAGTTGTATGTTACCATCTTCTTTAAACATCAATTTTGTTTTGCTCAGATTCATTTATAATCCTATTTTTCTCGAGGCCCTGTTTAGAACTGTTTCATTTCCTGCAGCTCTTCTCGGTTCATCGCTATCACCACTACGTCGTCAACGTATCGCAAATGATTGAGATATATCTTCCATTTACTTTGATGCCCTTTTCTGACCAATCCATCTTTTTGAAAACATTTCTTAAAGTGAGGGTAAATAGTTTAGGTGATAAACTGCCTCCCTGCCTTACACCCTATTCCATAGTAGGTTTATTGGTCGATGGTTTTAAAGTTTTCGGTGACTCCTTTTTTGAATATTAGTAGTACTTTTGAGTTATTCAATGCGTCAGGTATTCTGCCTTACTCTACTTCTATTACATTCGATTCGCATTGACTCCTCGGTCAATTTTTCTCCTCCTTTAATTATCATATCAGTGGTTCTAGTCCACTCCAACTGCTTTGTTTCTTTTTATATCCTTCAAAACTTTTCCATTTCTGCTCTGTTTATTTCTGGTATTTCCTCAGATCCGACATTTTGTATGGTCATCCTATTAGAGTTTTTCCTTCACATTCTAATTCTTCCGCAACTTTAGATTTGTATAGATTCGCGTAGAACTCTTCTAGTTCTATAATATTTATTTAAATTTCTATTGTTATTTTGCAACCTTTAACATTTCTAGTCTACATATAGATAAAAGCTGCAAAATTTTTATTGACTATAATCTCAACCAACATAATACTAATAATATTGAAAATTCAACCAAAAAATAATTATTACGATTTATTTTAATTTAAAATTAGTTATTTGTTTATGATACATTTTTCTTTCTTTATAAATACTTAAATTATAATTTTATTTTTAATACTATTACTGAAACATTTTCATGTTACCTACTTTGTATGTACGTCCAATATCTATAAAACTCCCTTTGAGAATTTCAAGTTCCCATCAAACAAATAAACTGTATTACAAATTTCATTAAACATAATATTTTAAATATTTACAAATTTTACAATTCATTATTAGTATAATGCAATCTAATTAAAATTAATAAATTTAATCTTAAATTCGTTATGATTTTTAAATCAATTTATATTTGAGTAATAAAACTGAAATTCATACTATAATTTTACAAAATCTCAGAACAAATATTCATTTTTCAATAATTAAAATTTTCTAGCTTTGAAGTTGTATTTTTATTATAACTCCAATTTGTAATATTTATTAAAATTTCTATTGTCATTTTGCAACCTTTCACATTTTACTATTTCTTTGAGCTATTCAATTTGTTACTAATACTAAATAGAATTTGATTTTTCTTGTGTTTTTTTCTTCTCCACGCCATGTCGTTTTTCGACACCTCTTCTTGCAAGAAACCTCATGCTACTTTCTATATGAGAAAATATAAATACATATGAAAGAAAAGAAAAACCTTTCAAAAGTAGTATCGTAGCTTTTAAAATAACTGCAGGTGCATCAATGCCTTTTAATGTATTTCAAGAAAATATTAAATTTCTTTCCAGTTTTCCAAAAAAACAAACTCCGAATCCATCTGATTTGACTGTGCGGTGACTTTGTGACAATGAAATGTAGTTGTTTTCAAGTGACCCTATTATTTAGGATATCAAGACTTACAAGTTTGACAACCTCAATCAAATTGATAAAATGGCATTTTTAATTTGGACCACTTGCTTGGGTCGCGCGTAGCAATATCCGGGCGCGTCTTCTAAACAAAACACCGAAGTAAAAGAGTTGATATTATAAAAAAAAAAAAAAGTTGAGATGAAAGGTGTGGAGTTGACGAGGTTTGATTTCAAAACTCCAGCATAGGAGAAAGCAAGTAAAATTCAGAATAACCTGTGATAATAAAATCAAAAAGAAAAACTTTAAATGAGTTACCTACCATTTGAAGACAATTCACTTAAAAATTAATTGGCGCATCCAGGACTCAACGCAGATTGTGAGAAAGTTTTAAAATTAACTACAAAATACACATTTGCAGGACAATCATCAAGTAAAAATAAGTAGCAGTAACTTTACCCATCTACCACAATTCCTTCGATTTAACATCTCAATCCTTTGGGAACCTCTGGAATATTAATGGTTCATCGTTCAAACTAAGTTTCAGGTGTAATGCTAGAAATAACAAATACTGCACATAATTAAACAAGAATCAATTCATCTGCGAATGATAGCATCTCAATATAGATGTAAATTATTGAGACAAGCTAATCTCCAAAATAAGCTGGTACAAAATTGTTATTGGTTTTCTAGCTGTTTTTGGTGCTGTCTCCACCACTGAAGATGGAATAATGGTGTATGCTCAAGCTACTGCTGCGACAAAAGAATCAATCAATCATGTTGGAATGGACAAATTTAAAAAATGACGAATATTGGCATGGTCGAACATTGCAGTTCCACTGTAAATGACGTTTATTATTATCTATTGAAATTTGCAACCGCAATATAAAGCTCAAAAATATTATAATTGATTAAAGGAGCAGTGGCAACTTTCAAATTAGAAGAAGAAATTACGATATAGTTGATGATAGTTAAAATATAATACTGCCATCTAATGAAGAAATAATAAAAGTAATAGAAACTAGTTGTTCAAGATAGTATTGGACAAGATAATTGAAGAAATGGATGTAGAAGGAATACCATCAAGAACAGAAGGATTTAATAGCATAAATCAAGATCATATAAAGCAGTCGATACCTATAAAGAAATGATGGAAGGACCAGTGATTGATGTTGTCGTAACGGGTATACTTACCTAATACGTGCAGAAGAAGAAGAAATAAAATTTCCACCAAAAATTAAAATTTGCTGGATTATTCCCTATCATAGCACAGCTTGCTCAATTGTAAACTTATCACACTGGGTTATCGTGCGACCTTGCGAATATACTAAAATTTTCTTAACAAATTTTTCATTAAAAAGAAATAGAATGTGTACTCTTGTGTACTCAAATTTAATTATCATTAAACTAAATGTTACACTCAAAAATCTTGCAAAATCAAACACTTGCAACCTCACGATTTGGGAACTGGCACGACAGTCCCCCTTTTACTAGTCTCGGCTTTTACAAACCCAGATGCGTCGCATACACTTTCCAAGAATACAAAAGGATAAAATAGTAAATTTGTACAAAAAAACTTACGCCAAAACTTCTGCATCCAAAAATAATATGACAATATGCAGCAGAGGTTTGGGAAACAATAAAAAGTACAGTAGATAGACTGAATGTAATGGAAGTTAATTTTTGGCAGTGAATTTGTAAACTAACCGCAATTAATAAAGTTATCTAAATGTAGAGATCCCTAACCGGTAAAAGTTTTAAGGTGTTATGGACATATTATAACTATCCGCCATGGAAGACGAAAGGGCGGACCCCTCAAAGTCTGTAATATTCATCATATTATATTATGTACAAAGGTATGTTGGCGATTTTAGAAAAAAGTTTGTAAGTTTGTAAGAAAAAAGTAGAAAAAACCTACAAGTTCAAAATCCAAATTTGTGATATTCAATACTACAAGACCATAATTTAAAAACAAATAAAACATGAAAATGCATATAGTTATGTACAATGTTGCATGTATATCGGAAAAGTATTAGACAAAACTCCCAGAAAATTGTTAAAAATAATTTGCTTGAAGCAATTTCAACCTTCTTCTTCAACTAAGTTTAAGCCTTAAGGCTTGTTATTTCCAACATCTGCTTCGTTTCCTTGGCAGTGTTAGTTCCATGAGCATATCGTGGGTATTCTGCGAAAAAGCACTAACAAGGGGACACTACAGTGAGGTACCCACTAATCGGGATCCCAATTTTTTGGTGATTCTATGAGTAAAAAAAAATTATCACTTTCTCGGCGTTTAGTCCAATGGCTCTTGGTTTTTAGTTATTAATTTTTAAAATGGGCTGGTTTTACCATAGGTTTAGCATATATTGGAGTTGTAACGCATCGGTCCTGAGATTTTGTTGTTGTAAATGATGTAATTTATTATCGAAGTTAAAAAATTAACGATCTACGAACTACCATTCCAAATTCTTAACTGTTAGATCACCACGGTTTCTTGTAATAATAGCTAATAGCAGTTAACGAAATATGGTATTTTCAAAAATTCATAACTCAAAAACTAAGGGCCATTGGACTAAACGCCGAGAAAGTGATAATTTTTTTAGCTCATAGAAGCACCAAAAAAATTGGGTTCCCGATTGGTGGGTACCTCACTGTAGTGTCAAAATTGTGCTGTTTTGACTTAATCATGGGGTGCTATTAATTGGTGAACGTTTTACATTACCGTTGGTGGCGCTGCAAACCATACGTTTTAAATGGATTTATAAATTATTCCGTGTGGTGGCGTTAATTTAAATGTAAACAAGTTCATTATGTAAACAAAGCAAAATACGTTCTAAATAAACTTCGAAATTATTCCGTGTGGTGGCGTTTTGTTAATGTAAAACGCGAATAGTCTGCGAAAATTCTATAAGTCATATCTAGGGTCCGGATTTGTAGGCACTAAAAAACTTGAAAATATGCAGGCAAATATGCTCTAAAAACTTCAAAATAAGCACTCAAATATGCGCTAAAAAAACAGTCACAAACGAAGTATTATAATCGATTGAGCCTATTTTGAATCCGAAATTCAAATTTCTAAAAACTGTAAATATTACCACACATGCTAATACGTGTTACCGAAAATCTCGAATATTTCAAAAACTATTTGGATACAAACGAAAATAATGTTTGCACAAACAAGCACAAACGAAGTACAATCGATTGAGACTATTTTGAATCCGAAATTCGAATATAAAAAGGTATGTCTCTACCCCCCCAAACTTAAAATTGAATTATCTAGAAAACTATATGGGTACAAACGAAAATAATGTTTGCACAAACAGGCACAAACAAAGCACAAACGATTGAGACTATTTTGGAGTCAAAATTCGAAAAGGGGGGGCCCACATGCACCTTCTTGGTTACATGATCAGAGCAATAATATTAATAGTATATGCAGTTATTGCACTGAATCACCTACAGTTGACAAAGTAGATAGTTATTAATTAAAATTATTGTTTTAAATAATACAAAAGGCGGCAATATCAGAAAGAGAATAATTAAAATTATTTAAAATTTTATTACTTGATTTGCTAAATATGCAAAATATATACCAATATAAGCAAATAAGCATTTATAGGCAACAAACCGCCAAATATGCACTTAAACTCAAAATATGGATTATAGGCAAAATAAAAACTATATAAAACGATTCAGAAAGGCGTATAACATGCTCCCCTTTTAAAATTTTTCACGTGCCCGTACGCAAAAAAAACATGCAAATGCCTACAAATCCGGACCCTAGTCATATCTATTCAAATAACAAAGATAATTTATGTTGTAAGTCAAAAGCACTTAAATATGTTCAGAGAAAAAGCACTATAAGTCAGACATAATGCACAACAGTGCGCAAGTCAACCTTAGACAGTTGATTATCAAATTTTGATAATCGGGTTTGTGTGTGATAAGATAAATTCGATAAATTGTATATTCCAAAATAATGTGCTATCTGATGACGATGAGAATGATGAGTTAATTATTAATAATGTTTATAATAAAAATAAAATTTTTAAAAATGTAATTAAATTTAAAAAAAAATATAATTAATAAAATATTTAATTTTCTTTATTTTGTTGTTATTTGTTATAATTAGAGCACGGATTTTAGGACGTAAAAAATGTTAAAAAAGGCACAATTTTAGGCTACAAAAATCATTGAAATAGGCACAATAATTAAGAATTTAGGGGTTTTTAGGCAATATAAATATATTTTTTTATCAGAAACTTACAAACAAATATTTAAAAAAATTAGTTAGAAAAATTTTAAAGAGCTATAAGGATGGAAAATACTATACAAATTTTTATGTATGCCTTTTTCCCTCACAAATAGATGGTGTTATTAATTTTCTCCTCTATTTGCAAATGGCGCTATTGATTTGAGGGGTTACTATTTTTTTTAATAAACATATTTTAGAATCCGTGGCTAAAGTAACTTCCACAGTTTTATTAATATGCGTGGGTACGAAGCGCTGACCCAACGGCCACTGCCAGTTCGCTATCTATGCAGACTTCTCCGAGATAAATAAATACAAGAACTCATAACAACTCAAATTAATTTGAGCAGTGGCGGATTTCCAAACGCCTAGGCCATCATAAATCAAGGGGGCCTCAAAATTCAGCTTTTTTAGATCACTGGTATCAACGCTGCGCATAAATTGCACACTGTAGGGTGTAGGGGTAGTGAAAATTTTAGAAGAAGGCCTCAAAATTGAGTTGCGCTTGGGGCCTCTCAAGTGCAAAATACTCCACTGACTGAGATACAAATTTTTAAAAACATAAAAACAATTTTTATTTTTACTTTTAGTAACATAAATGGGATAAATGATTGGTTTAGGCTTTTTAGGCATTAAAAATCTGTTTTAGGTCAGTAACATCTAAAATAGGCATTTAGGCAAATTAAAGTAGGGTTCAAAATTTTAAAAATCGTTTGAACGGAATTTCTGTATTTATAATTTTGAATTGCCTAAATAAAGGACAAAAAGGCAAATTGCCTAGAATCCGTGCTCTAGTTATAATAAATGTAAGAAAATAAATATTATAAATGGAAGAAAACTGTTGCTTAATTTTAATCAATTTAGTCAAGGAAAATGCACTAAGTCATGCACTCTCTACAGCTTTTCAAAAAAAAGTGACAAATGGACAAATATTTTTAAATAACAAATAAAGGAATATTATTGTTGTTGAAAACTAATTTAAACACAAACTTTTAAATTCAATTATCTCAAAACTATGATTATTGACTTAATGCTTTTTCGCAGAATACCGACGATATACACATTTTATATCCATCAGGTAGCTTGCTAGACTGGCATTCAGATGTGCCTGCATCCTGGTTTTTTATGTTGGTGGCAATTTACTAACCCAATTACAACCATACTCGTAGACAAGAATCTATGTTAAAATAGGAAATTTGAAATCTAACACCATAGAAGAATTAAGACAATGCAGAATTGGTACTAAACCCGATATTTTGTTAATAAATAAAGTGATAAAAGAAACAAAGAAATAAACTAATGTACAATTAAAAGTTGGTTATAATTTATAAAAGTAAGTACCAAGTAGAAGGAGAAGAATGCAAATATTTCTATGCCTTGATATTGCTTGGTAGTAATAAGGGAATACTAAAACATAATTTTACTCCATAGAGTGTAGCAAAGGAAAATAAATATTGCAAAAAAAGGTAATGATAATGGGGAAACAATCAAAATAATCATCAGTGTAATTAGGGATAGTTTGGCCATTTCAATGAATGCAAAATAACAAGCCAAGGAGATAAAACCAATCGATAGATCACCAAAAGCATTAAAATTTTATTGAAAATAGAAAATTGGACAGATAACGAAAGAGAAATAAATGGGGTTTGTTTCGGTGTTAACTATTTTTGTTTTAATTTTCTCCCAAATTATTCCTATGAAAGTATTCTGAAAATTGTCGGATCTAGACAGATTTTCTTAGGTTTTTTTCTGGCGTTAACGTTTTGTCATTTTTTGATCATGCTTAACTAATTCTTAAATCTACAGCGTAATGTCGATGTTCACTGGAGAGTCGAGTTAAAAAGTATGTGAAGTCCTCGGTCGAACTCAGAATTTCGTCTCCGTAACTCAGCCAGCAATTACATCAAGCCACTACTGTGGTTGACCTATGCAATTAAGAACAATTGAATTTGTTTTAATTATTTTACTGCAATAAAGGTTACATAACATGGAAATAAATGGTTTTTAGACCTACGGTTGCAAGACTTTTTTGTTTGTTTTGACAAATTCTACTCGTATTACTTATAAAGTTTGCTACCACCCCTTTTCAGTTCCCTCTGTGTGTATAATATATTATAAATTTTGTTTAGTTTGTCTATTGTTACTGTGTACACCTTTCACTACTAGTGAAAAAAGTACTTTAAATGTATGAGAATATATTCCAAGGTTCCGTTGTCAAGTAAAAAATAATAATGGGTTTTAAGCTTTAAATTTAGCATTACAGAGAAAAAATAGCTTTTGATGTGGTTTACATCCACTAACACAAGGTAACTAATTGAGTACTTCAAAGTGCACAGTGTTTTAAAAGCGCATTTTCAATCGAGAATGATATAAAGGGGTAGCTAAAATGTTATATTATGTTTGCTATATAGTAGTTCTTAAAGTTAAAGGAAAAAATCAAATGACCCGTTTTCATTTCCCTTTAATTTCATCTCATTTCTATTACTAAGTTCGACTTCAATCGTTTTTTTTTTGTATACAACGTTTGCGTAAAATCAATCGGTGGGAAATGCAATTCAGATATTTAATAGAGACCGGAATCGCGTAGGAATCTGATCTCATCTTGCTTTCATTAACTGACAAGATTAAATTCGAAAAGTTGGGCGTTGTAAATCACCATTGTAAAAGTCCCCGTTATTTTTCATTTAGCCTTACGCTGATGATAAAATATTTGTTGTATCTAAAATCAACACATGGTACATTTAGGAAATACTTCAGGGGACGCTAGCTATATACCCCTATAGTTCGAAGTCTCATTCTTTCACATAAACCGCGACTGCAGTATTTCGCGTCACGTCTTTATTATATCCGACCCCAGAGTCACACAAAATGTTACATAACTTCTTGTGAAAGTCGCAACATTTTCTCCCTGGGGATCGGAACTTCGGTTTGTTGGTTTTGATTCTATTTCTAAAGCTTTACTATAATAATGAATTATTTTAATAGAACAATCGCTAAATTTATACGAAGATACCTGAAACATTCAAAAATATTTATTGCAGTCTCGGTAGGATATAGGTACGTAATAATAATAATATGTACCTAGCGGTCGTAATATTATCATAGATGTTTATTAAAACTTTCATTAACGAAAATTTAATATATTGAGCCATCGTGAGAAAAGTTTGATGATTTTGCAAATAAACACCTCTCTTTTTGACGATAAAGTAAATTTTACAAATAATTTGATAAATAACAAGCTATAAGTTACTGAGTGAAACATATTTGAAAAAAACAGACGAGTCACGAGATAATCCGGATTAATAATGAGGTACGTGCCTAACGCCCCAAGCGACGCGTGGCGGTAGTTGGTACTAAATCCGTGTAAATCCGACAAAATATGGGCTTACTTTTGACTAGCTCTAACATGCATCAATTATTGTCAGCAATCAATCTAAAGAGTTTTGTTTGTTTTAGTGACATCGGCTGTCAGTTGGGAAGAATGGTGGACTTACGACGGAATTTCGGGTAAGTTATTAATTTTAGCACAAAAAGTTGGAGACTGTATAATAATGCTTCCTTGTAAGGTTTAACACGATTACAATGGTAAAAATTACCATAAATAAGACAATTAAGAAGTTTTATTAAATAAAGTGACTTCCGAAGACTATAATGTCGGTATTATGTCTAAACAAAACTGCGGAAGGTGTCCGGAACCACAGCCAATAAATTAAATAGGAACAAAAATCTATGAAGAAAAAGTTGAAAAGAATCGGGTTTTGGGTAAAAGTCGGAATAGAGCACAAAAAACACAAGAAGAATTTCATTGTATAACAGAGATAGCTACCCAAGAGTAACATTATGCAAAGTAGGTTTGGAAATGCACGGTGTGTGCACTATACGGTTATATTGAACCGATTATGGAACGTTAAAAGAATAAGTAGAGAAAGCATCTACATTTCTACTACAAAATAATGCAACGAATATCTTTATTTTTGTATTCTTTCTTACGTTATGAAAAAAATAAAAGAAAAATTTATTGTAATGAAAATGAATTTATTATAAAAAGTTTTTCTCGCTCGCCTTGCTATAATATAAAATATAAAACGTTGTACGCTACTATTTCGAATGACAATTTTAGTATAAGCTATTCCGAACCCGTTAAATACGGAAACACTTAGCAAGCATAGTTAACGAAAATTTAGGCTTTAATGTATTTTACTTAATTGCGCATTAACGGTTATATTAAACTGCAAAAAGGAAGTTAAAGAATAAAATTATTCAAACTGTGCCAGCATCTTACTCCCTATAATTTCTTTTTACTGTTTTGAGGTACAAGTAACAATATCATCAAGCAAACAAGTGAAGGGTTTCAAATGCCCCTTTTAACAAGCAATAAACCCAAACAACCCCGTAAAATTATCCTTCTCGCACTCGCCTAAAATTAGCCTAACATGAATCTTCTCAACTGCGGCCGCGTAAACATCCTGTGTGGTAGTGCGCCGTTGTATAATAACACTTGTTAGAGATAAAGGAAGCCGCGACATTCATTTCCGAGATCTCAGTGTACTTTCTAGTAATTAATGCTACTCTAGGACAATGGATTGTGTTTCACTCGAGTTTCCCTGAAAATACATGTTACTGTTTTAAGATAAATTGGAAAAACTTTAATACTGCCTCTACTTAATTTCAAATGACCTACAGTTATTCACCACAGGAACAATAGGAATTACCTCATTAAACTTTTAGAAAATATCTCGTTAAGTTTGCAATAGCCATTAAGTTTCAAGAGGTTCAACTTCTACAATTTTTATATAAGCATCCAGGTTAAACGCTTTTCGAGAAATCCATCAGTTACTTTTGCCAACTTCTAAACAATATTTTGTTATTAAATTATAAAAAAACTATTTTAAATCTTGAAAACTATCGGGAAATATTAGAAACAAAACAATATTTTCTCAACAAAAAGAACAACTTTTTAACTGAAGCATTAATTTTTCCAAAAGTATCTCCCTGTTCACCTCTTTAAACTCACTGTAAACCGCATCTTAAATCTATTTTAATTCTGAAATTATTAAGGATTACAAATTTTAAATTTTTTAATGCAAAAAATAACATTTTGAGATCTTAGTTTGCGGAATAGGGTAACATTCAAGATTATTAGTTGAAGTGGCTGGGGTGAGAGAGTGAACCATCAAGTCTCGATAATTAGTTGGTTCTTATCTTCACTTCCCTATATCACTAGACTTGTTTTATTGTAACATAAATCTTTTCGTTTAAGAATCTTGCAGGGTGAATTTATTTTAAAAGAACATAATATACCAACCATTATTAGTATATATTTTTCGGAAAAAAAAAATGGTGAGATAATATATACGCAAATGAATTGTTTCATCATTATTTTGAGCCATCATGTGCGTTTAATCAGGAAAATAACAATCAAGCCAGGCGGATATTTTAGGTATTTTTAGATGATATCGATAAAATAGTAAAAATATTGGGTACTATATAATCGTCTCATGAATATATAAATAAGATTCAAATGTAATCAAATATTACATAACTTTCAAATTGGCCAAGAGAACATAAAACAGGCAGTAACTCTAGCGTGACAAACAAATGACACCATATTAAATTTTGCACTTAAATATACAATTTTTGTACTTTCAGTGCAATCATTAGTAGAGTTTATCTCAGTTGCTTTTATTGTGCGCGTTGATTTATTAAATTTGAGAACCTCAAATTTCCAATTAGTGTACCTGTAGGTAGTACATAATAACGATTTTAAATAATGATACATTCATTAACAGATAAAACCTTTTTACCACTAATCCTCTAAAATAAACAATTTTAAAATAGTTTATTAATGTATTGCTAATTTAAGTCGCATAAATTTATAACAAAACTTCTATCCATAATGTAATCAACATAACCTCACTCATGATGTTACGATTCCAATCTAGAGGAGGTTTTAACATTGCAATCCTTCTTGATTTTATTATGTAAATTTCAGAGATGTTAAACTATTACCTCGATGAATAACTGGACTTCAAAAGTGAAGCCAGTAAATGCATTGTCGCCATTTGCAAAAAGGGCAAATTAACCTAAAAAGATAATTTATATTTCTCTTCTTCTCTTTCTTAGTCGTATTTTTCTTAGTATGCCGAAGGAAGCTTCCTAACAGAAGCTTTGTGACCTTTTTGACAAAGGCTTACATGGCAGATTACATTTCGGTGATTTGCCATTGCCTTCCGAGGGGAGAGACGGCCAGAATAAAGTTCTTACTTTACTCGGATTCGAACCGGGTATTTAGCGTTCATAGTCAACTCGCGTGACCGCTAAGCTCCGACCGTTTCTCTATAATTTTAATTAGGATAATTTATATTAGGATGTCATTTATATTTTAAGTTAATTATTTGAATAAATACATTTTTCATATAATTAATATTACAATTTACAAAATAATTGCAGTATTCGCATACAGAAAGACCATTATTTATCATTTTCATTACTATAACGAAATTGTGAGGTTAGAATATTGCCTTATTTACAATTGGCTGGCTTCGCTAATTCATAATATGAAATATCGGTAGTTAGTAATCTAGGTTATACAGTGCAACCTCGATAATCTGGACTAATTAAAACCGCGGTCATCCGGATTAATAAATAATTCGGATTACTGAAGCGACAGTTTTTTTATTGAAAAGAGAAACATTTAATACAAAACAACTAGAAAATAGTACATAAACAAAAATTATTTAAAACAGAAGCATACTACTTATTAAATTTTATATCATTATGTTGTAAAGTAATTTGTAATTTTTGTTTGCTTGATCTTTTTCTGGTTCATTATAAAAGCCGTTTCTTTTAATCTTTGAAGTACAAGAACATCATGTAGAGGGATATTAGTTTCTTCTGCCCACTGTATGCACACATTGAAACTTTTAACTGCCTCGCCATTCTTAACAGTGTGGTTTGTATTATTTTAACTCTCCTTCATTGTCACTGTTACAGTTAAAACCCGAAATCAGTTAAAATCCGATGTAACTAGTAAATTCTAGTTTTAACTAACCTCTTTAGTTTTACCGGATATAAATTTAGTTAAAACTAGAATTAACTGTTTGGTGTTAGTAAATTTGCGATCTATCACCGTTACAACTAGATTTAAAGTAAAAGTAGACGTAATTAAATAAAAATGATAATTCGTTATAGTTTTAAAGAAAATGGAAGGAAACCCACGATAATTTAGAATTTTCTTGTATCTCAATTTAAAATAAAAATTTCAAAATCGTTTGCAATAATTCTCAGGTGTTAGGTATAAAGGGCTTAAGTCATAAAACGTAGTTTTGAGAAAATGAAGAAAGAAGTTTGTAATGCAAATTGTAATTCGGGTAATTATTTATATTAAATTCCAACTAGATAGGTTATTAAATATAGTTTTTAATTAAAGATTGTATATTTTAGAATTTTGGAATTGTTCATATTTACGCGAATTTCAATGACTTATGCCCTTAGGATAGTGTATTTTAGAATTTTAGTAGTATTGATGCCAGGTATAAAGGGGTTAAGTCAGAAAAGTAATGACTTATGCCCTTAGGATAGTGTATTTTAGGATTTTAGTAGTATTGATGCCAGGTATAACGGGGTTAAGTCAAAAAATTAAACGAATAATAATTTATTATAATGAAATATTGTAATTCAGGCACTTATACGTCAATAATAATTTATTTTTAAATAATATGTATTTATTAAGTAATTATAAAAATGAAATTAAAATAAAAAATACAAATTTTTCGTATATTTAGTCATCTAAATCGCTTTGCAATAAATCAGGGTCATTGTCAATCAGGGTGTCTGACGTGTTCAATTCTTGATAAAAACTATGAAAAACTGGCGGAATTAGACTTAACAATGAAAGTAAATCTTTTTTCTTCTCAACTGATATTAAAAATGGACCATTGTATCTGTTCTTCAAAGAAGTGTTTTGTAAATTGGGAGCCTTACCTCTTCTTACGAAGCTCAAAAGTTGAAAATCGCAAGTATCAGATAAGGATTCTTTATAATAAATCACACCCTTTTCTTTATATTGGAGCCACTGGGCGGAATGCCATTTAAATAGATCGCCAGTAGTGTTTTTCTTTCGACAGACTAATACTGATTTCAGTAAGGCAGCAAAGTCGAAAAAATCTTCACGACGCATTTCATATACACAAAATTTTCTTTTAACCCCCGTCTGTCTCACCAATTGATACCAATCGTGAGGATGGTAAACAGCAGTTTTCATCTTCTTCTTCTGTTTTTCTATCATGGAATGGTCAATATCGCATTCCATGTGGGTGTGGCCCGGAATTAAAAACTTGTGGTTAAAAACGCGGTTAGGGTATTCGGACTGTGCTTTTATAAACATTGCTGCAACATGGCTATTTTTATTCTGGCCTCCACATGTGTCTGAATAATAAGTTATTTCCAATACAGTTTCAGGTAAGCCTTTCAAATGATGGTATAAACACGACGCAATTTCATTTGCTCCTCGGGCAGCCAGTGCTTCATGCCACATATAATTAGTAGAACTTCCTGTTACATTGTCATGGATGGTTAGATTATACGTCCACAATTGCCTTTTATAGAAAGCAATGGACGATCCAATGTAAGGTGTCGGGAGGCATTGCTGAAGGTCGAAACTAAAACATCGCTTTGAAGAATCGGCCTTAGCTTCCTCCTTATCCTTCTTCTTAGCTTCATAAGCTGCGTTGGCCTGATCTTGATGGATTGCAAGGTCTTCTTCTGATCGTGTTCTACGCTCTTCGTCACCAGTATCCCTTTCAACTTTTACTTGCATATTTAAAAGATCGCATTTGTAACAAGTATCAACATTTGGTTTCTTAAAACATAATTTGAGAAGATGAAATTCTCTTTCATAAATTGTCCTACCAACAGGTGTGGTGTTTTGCGCCATGTATAAATCGTACATAATACGTAAGTTCAAGTAAGATGAAAGGTATTTCTTGTCATTAGTTTTTCTTGTATAGTGACTTTCATAGGCAGGGAAGGATTTAAGATGTGCTCGTACTAGTTCCAGTTCTTCTTCACTTTTCTTATTCACACTACTGTTCTTACCACGTTGATCAACCACAGTTATCCCTGACATACTGCGAGATTTATTTTTCATAGCGTTGCTTATAAACTTGGGAGTTTCATCTAAGGTTTTACAAAAACAATCTTTGCAGACCAGGACTCGTATTCCATTAATTTCGAAAAAGTATTCATATGTTACTTCTCTTACTTTATCGCTATCAGCCTTTCTTTTGATTAGCATTAGCCAATGATATTCAAGCGCATAGTCGACTTATGCCTTTTGTACCGAACATAATAAAATTATGTGTAGATTCAAAAGGCATAAGTCAACTTAATCCCTTTATACCAAACGGAATATGTAGCGGAATATGGAATATGCAGCGGTCTCAAAGGCATAAGTCAACTTACGCCTTTTATACCGAACGCAATATATAGCGGAATATCGAATATGTAGTGGTCTCAAGAGGCAAATTTCAACTTACGCCTTTTATACCGAACGGAATATGTAGCGGAATATGGAATATGTAGTGGTCTCAAAGGCATAAGTCAACTTATGCCTTTTATACCGAACGGAATATGTAGCGGAATACGGAATATGTAGTGGTCTCAGAGGCATAAGTCAACTTACGCCCTTTATACTGAACGGGATACAATTATTTTTGACTTAATACCTTTAGACCATTCCATTACTGCGCTTATAAAACGAAATTTACTAAAAAATGTATACCAGTCGAAAGAGCATTCAAAATAGATTTCATTCCAGCAATAAAAAAAAATTTCCATTTTCTGACTTAAACCCTTTATACCTAACACCTGAGAATTTTTACTTCAAGTACTCGAAATACTACAAAATTTGAATTTTGCAGTTACGATTTCACTTGTTACAATTTTTTAATTTGTAAACTATTTTTTAATAAATTTTTTCATTTCTTTTTACATGGTAAAGGCCGTGTGATACTTGTACTAATTATTAAAACTAATTATTATTATTATTAAAAATAATTTAGAATATTATGATTTTAGAAATTTTTCAAGAATAGGGTGTGATTTTAGTATTATGTGTTGTGAAATATAAATTTAACAAAAACTTAACTAAACGTTAAAATATTAGATTTTAACTGTAATTAAAAAGCCACGTTTTTCTCAGTTTTTCATATTTTCAAATATTCTGTTTGTAGCTTGCCACAAAAGATTAAAAATATTTTTAAAGTATTTCTTTACTTACAGTTAAAATAAATATTTTAACGTTTAGTTAAGTACTAATTGTTAAATTTAAAAATAATTGTTTAAAAAATTATAACAAGTGAAATCGTAACTGGAAAATTCAAATTTTGTACTTGAAATGTATTTTGAAAGATGTATTTCGGGTATTTGAAGTACAAAAATGATTTTGAAATTTTTATATTTAATTCAAAATATGAGATACAGGAAATTCTAAATTATCGTGTTTCCTTCTATTTTTTTTTCAATCCAAAACACAAATGTAGTTGGCCTCCCCTGTAAAAGTATAAAGAATTAACATTTTTCTTTAATTACGTCTACTTTTACTTTAAATCTAGTTGTAACGGTGATAGATATAATTTACTAACACCAAACAGTTAATTCTAGTTTTAACTAAATTAATACCAGTTAAAACTAGAATTTACTAAAACGATTGATTAGAAATCAGTTAATTCTAGTTTTAACTAAAATTAAAGCAGTTAAAACTAGAATTTACTAAAGAAGTTTGTTGAAACTAGAATTTACTAGTTACATCGGGTTTTAACTGATTTCGGGTTTTAACTGTAACACATAAATTTCCTAGCTGTACATATTAAAAACACAGATTCGGATTACCAAGTACTATCAAATCCGGATTGTAAAGTACATAATGCAATTGAAATGCTTGGTCGGATTACTGCAGAATCCGGTATATGAAGGTTCGGATTATCGAGGTCGCACTGTAGTTTTAAATATCTGGATGTTGCTATATTTGATCAGCTGACCCCAAACTACCGGCTCCTGCACAGGCGCAGGGCAAGTTTATCCAGCGCCATTTTGACAAAATATAAAATAAAAAATATTAAAACTTTAAATTCAAATTGGATGTCAGAAATGAAATATAATGGAAGAAATTTAAATCGGAATATCTAAAGGAATACTATTATACTTTATGAAGGAAATTGAAAATGATTTTATTATTTAGTTTTGTTAATTTTTACATAATTTCGATCTGGCCCGCATGGAACTTTCAAAATTCTAATGTAACCCGCCTCTAAAAGTTCTGTTAATAATGCAATCAACTACTATATAATTTTCGTGTTGTATGATAACATTTTGTTAATTTATTATTGCCGTCTTCATAAGCACTCGTTGGATTTGATTACATTTTTGCGACATCTAAAGATTCCATCCAAAGTTAAAAACAATTAATAATAGGAAAGTGCATTATTCAAAAAATAGTAAATGAAATGGTGACTTTTCCTTATCGGTTCAATATGAACTGTAATCTGTAAATCAGTAAATTTTCGTTTTTACATTCACATTTTGAGTTTTGAACGACCTCATTAATTTCTTGAAATTATATGGTTAAATCCAATAATATACTCTCTCCCAAATCTTTAGATGTTTGCAATAGTTTCTGCAACCGTTTATTGAAAAACGTCACCATCAAATAAAAAGGACTTACCAGATAGGACAAATCGAAACTTTTTATTTCAAAGTTAGCATGTGCATTGTGTTATTGCATTATTTTCAAACACGTTATGTATTTCTCCTGTACTTTTTGCTGTAGTTACGCTTTTGTAAATTCAAAATGCTTTATTGATCGAAAACAATATCTTCATGTTCCATATTTCATATGGATCTTACGTGGCTCAAAAATATGAAACGTGGTTCCTTTGAACACTAAATGATAGCTACATGCTTAAAAAATACTTGCTTGCCCAATGCATGTAGGCAATATGTAAGTTTCAAATTTGATTTGATTGAATTGAATTGACGATGGTGGAGTCCTACTTTTGACAGGAGAGCTGAGCAACTTAGAGTTACGATAAGTTTAAATGGATTTTTGTATATTAGGTTGATATATTATCAAGAGAAAAATAAATTGGTAATTTTCCTCTAATGACCATTACTTTAATGACAATTCTAACGCCCAAATAAATGATATTTGGGTATTATCAATGTATTTTCGTTGGTGAAAGCAAAAAATTGTCAAAACTAGTATAAATTGATTATTATTGTTAGTTAGCAATAATTACTTATAATTATTTTTACTTATACCCTTTTAAGTGTACAGTAGTCATCATCGATTCATTATAATATTCGTGCTATACACAAAGATTTGACGGAAGGTTGTGTTGGAATGGGAATTTACTATCCCAATTCACTTTAGCACGTTTAAAGTTCTTCTTACACGTCCAAGTGCACAAATCCGATTGTCTCAAAATTTTAATAAGTTTTGCATTTAGATGACGGTAGTATACATTTATTACATGCTATATCTACTACCGCTACTCCTTGATCCCATTTAAAATTTTTCTTACCAGTTCAAGTATACAGATCCTTTGGTCTTACTAATGGTGTACTCACTTAATAATGATCCTCAAATGCTGTGTATGTTGTATTAAGTAACCACGGAAACTTTCTTTTTAATATATACATCATCAAAACGGAAAATTGTTTGACATTTTTTGATATTGTGTCTGAATATTAAAATATAATATTTTAACAATTAAATGCGGAAAATTATCCGCAACTATTTCAGATGGTCTTTACACATTTTACCTGACTTACCTGTAATAATTATTTTTATACTTTTAACACATTATTTTAATCAATCTTAGGATTTTCCGAGTTCGGTTCTTACTGTAACATAAGTAATTAAAATCATGAGTTTAATATGATTTATAAATAATTTATATTATTATTTATTTCAGAAATTCAAAAGTTATATATTATTGTAAAGCAGGTAGTCTACGTATAATATTAATTTTAGGAAGCCTCCAAAGTACCGTATAGCCCACCTTTAAACAATATAATGTAATACATAATTAATGTTTAAAAGTTATTTCACTATAACACGCAATAGAAATAAATTTATCACTAAACAGTAATTCAAATCCTACGTATTTTTACATAATAATCTTTTATTCCTGCTTATGCTACTAATTTAACATCACCACCTTATCAATCATTATCAGTACACCATTAAAGAATAATAATTGAATTACATAGCGTACAGACTCTTTATTCAAAATGTTATACATAATATAATATTATTCAAAGTATTAATATATTAATTGATTAATAGGCTTAATGCTACGTACAGAGTTAACGCTGGTTACCAAAACTGGCTTACTTGCTTACAGATATTTCAATGCAAATATCCAAGCAGGTAAGCCGGTTTCGGGGAACCAGCGTTTACTCTGTACGTAATCTTAGCATCTAATAGGGGATAACTATTCTTTGCTGATTTGCACTTGCGCCATCTCGCGTTCGTGAATGAAAACAACGTTTGGATGGCAGACCCTTAAATAACAAAAGAAAAAGAAAAGTTTAGTTCAAAACAAAATAATTGAGTTTGTATGCTTCGAAACCGTTCAAAAATATACATAAAGAAACAAAGCAAGCGAAAAATGTCTTTATAGGAAACACTACAATAGCTTTTATATTGCATTACTTTTGATTTCATACTTGAAGTCTTGAAATGCGCATTTGCAATATTGTTACAATAAAAGTAATAAGTATACCTATAGTTTGCATTTTTATATGAAAATAAATAATTTCTTGCATTATATGAACAAGGAGTAAATAAACCTTTTTTTTTTAATCTAATCTTTTTAGTTGTATAAATCTTCTTTGACATCTGTAATTGAGCTTTAAAATTATTTTTAAATAGAGCCAAAGGCAACCACAAAAGTTTCCATAAATAAAAGATAAATCTACGATATGGACATAAATATAAAGCGTAACTAACGTCTTCACGAAACAAGCTTAAATGCCAAATATTGGCAGAAGAGGATTTTCACAAAGCTAAAATTTGAAAAAACCTACAATATATACCACAATAGGATAGCTTTTATTTAAAAAGAAAAACATTCTCAGTTGTTATTATTATCAAAAAAATAATTAAATATTATTTTGTAAATAACGTATTTTAGGCCAGATAAGTAGATACCTATACATTATTAAATTTTGACTGTTTTATTAGTTACACGAATGAGATAGAATTATTACTAAATAAACCAATTAAAATTTTTTAATAAGCAATTAATAACTGTTATTTATTAATCTATCCTAGTTCATTAGAACACGATATTGTTACGCTAGGGAAAATCCCTTGTAACCTCCGGTATGTCCTTTGGGGAGAGGCGATTCCATTTCGAAAGCAGATGTGATCTAAATAATGTAATGGTCATATCAGACAATAATATTTAACAAAATTACTTTGAAAATTTAAAAAGTGAAACCATAAAGTTTATTTTGACAAAAACTCTATTCATAAAGTTTTAAAAAAGAAATTATTAATAAAAAATAACGAACCGACGACAGTTCGACAAGTTATATGGAGTTCCCTTGTCATATTAAGAAAAAAAATTGCACTCGGAGCCACAAATCGTTATTGTCACCAACTTCCTGGTCAAGCAAACTGTTAAAGTTTATTTTTAAAGTTTCAAAGTTAATATTAGTTACTTATATTAAATTGAAACTACCAACTTTTAAGTTTATTCCAATTGCTTATTACTTTTAGGGTTATAACACCAAGGAATAGTGGAATGATAAAACGGTTTATATTACCTAAATGTTTTATGTGATAATATATTTAAAAATCTTATTACGAGCGGTGTCAAAAATTAAATAAAGTTTTAAGGTTTACAATAACAACCAGAAAATACGGCTTCGGTTAACTCAGCATACATCAATCACCGTTTGAAAGATAGGAAATGAACAAACCTTAACCTGCTCTAGATTTTATATCCTAGTTTCATATACGCTTTTTGTTCTGCTGTTGTGATATACGGGTGATTGACTGGCACGCTAAAATTAAAACTCAAGTGCTTCAAGCACTATTTTTTTCCCTTCATTTAACCTATCGAGCATCAAAAGTTATATTTTCTTTCTTCTTTCTGTTTCTTTTACTTTAATTAAACAAGAGTATACGCTTCAAATATTATCAAAAATCATCTTCCAATACCTTGCTTT
Organism: Rhagonycha lutea; assembly: GCA_958510855.1. Taxonomy (NCBI): domain Eukaryota; kingdom Metazoa; phylum Arthropoda; class Insecta; order Coleoptera; family Cantharidae; genus Rhagonycha; species Rhagonycha lutea. The sequence continues at coordinate 8,961,651 of OY294040.1, read as the reverse complement.
AGATCCTTCATTGAAATAACTTTTTTACCCCCAAAATGTACTTCCTTTTTTAACGTTTTTAATTTTAATTCCATTTCGTTAATTTTATACTACACAATATATTTTTAATTTTCATTGCTCTCAATTGGAGAGGTCCATCGACCGTTACCTCAATAACCCAACCACTTATCGTTTATTACATATAAAAGTTGAGTTATAAATTTCATCAAATTCAGTTTTTGTCGATGGATACTTGATATAAATTGCTAGTATTGTTTAGCATTGAGTTTGTTATAAAAAAATTTTATGTGGAAACGAGTAAAAAACTTGAACTTTAATATTCACATAGAACCTAGGTTAGGGTTAAAGTGTATGTTTAACATATGAGTTCAACTTGTAACCATTGTCCTTTCTAACCATAAGAAACAGATGATGTTTTTCATTACTTCATGTAAAACATCATGTAAATTTTTTGCATTATAGCAATATTATAAAATTGATGATTACTATAAAAAATAATGGAACAGTTATCTCATAAAATTACAATATCTACAGAAAATTTTATTACTCAAAATACAAAAAAGTATTACAATTTTAATTTTTTTTATGAATGTATTATTTAATTAATTCAATTTAACAAATTAGAAAAGTAAAATAATTTTTCTACAATATGACGAAATTTTTCTATAAGCACCTACCTGCCTTTGGGTGTGTTAAATTTTACAACATTATATATGAATGGAAACGTCCGTTTTTCTGCTTCGTTTACATCGAAATCAAATTGGACTCAGTAGGGGAGACCGTTATGTAAAGTGTTTTAGAGAATTGTGTTTTATACGCTAGAGTATTTTTATATAAACCAGTAAAAACCTCGAACAAATTGTTATAGTAATTTAGTAAAATCTATTTGAATTATAATCATATTGCATAATTATTGCATTGTGACTGATATTGATTCCATGTATATTATGTGCAACGTATCTGTGATTAGTTTTTCCTTTAGTGAAACGCAAAGTCAAATAACTATAGCTTAAACGAGGCCGAATGGCCGAGCAATTAAATTCGGTTATTAATTAATAATCTAATTTGATTATTTTACCTATTCAAATCATATTATTAGTACAAAACTATTCATGCACATATTTTAAGGTTGTTTTCGCTACACGCTTACACAAAATTATTGAGGTTAATTCTAACGCTCAACTAATCCTCATCGTGCTTTACTACTGCCGTACGATTATAAATTTGTTTGATTGTACAAATATGTAATATTTTTCAAATAACTTTCTATGTTTTCATTTTTTCTTTCATCTAGAAATATGTTGAACTTGTTAAATTTAAAAATACCCCAGTTCTAAAATAAAGTGTGAAATGTTTTTTTACTGAAATAAGAAAAATAAGGGAAACGAACAATTTAACATGATATTTAAATGATAACCAGCGAACACAAAGAATGAATGGAACTTTGTAAACATCAAAAAGACCGTGCAGTGTTTGTTTGAAGAATAGGATCAACTAAAGTGGTATAAGAGCAATGAAATCAACTTAAAAGATGTGGTTCCTTGCTAGTGCTGGTTGTGACACCCATCAGCTGAAAGTTTACAAAGCATCGAAGAAGTCTTCATCTAACGCGTTTCCTTTGTAAAGCTTCTCGTTTAGTGGAATATCTGTTGCGAACGAGAAGATCGTTCGCAAAATTGGATCGCATAGCACGGCCAATTTCTTTTTATGTACAATTCAATAATGAGAAAAGTTATAATTGCAATTTCTATTTCAAATAGCAATTTATAAAGGTATTTCAAGTTAAGAATATTAAATACATTTAATTAAGAAATTCGTTATTTCGTTGTAATTTTTTTTAACCACTTTCATACATTATTCGTAAAGGTGAAACAAAACATTGTCGTGTTGGAATAGTTGTGTTTTTTCAGGTATTAAAATGAAATGATTGAATTTAAATTAATCGTAATAATAAATTAAATTTATAGCCGTATTAAACAAAAAAATATAGACAACATTTGGAACCATTTGCAAAAACGAACAATAAAACAATAAATCATCAACGCACTGAATCGATTTTCATTGGACATATGTCATCCTTTATGAAATATAACCCTTACTTATGCTCAAACAGTTCAATTTGGTTCATTTGGGTGTACTTGACATTTAAATTCCTTAAATTTAATTGATATTAATTAACGAATTACTTTGTTCGTTAGTTCTATTATAACCAAAATGCGGGTAAATCTGCAGAATAGCGCACGAATTTAGGTGACAGCTTTGTTATTCTCAGGTATCTATTTGCATCTACAAACAGCTTTGTTATCTGATTATTCATGATCTTTCTACTAGAATGCATTGGTTAAAAGAGATGATTAAACCAAGAATGGCCTATGCAACGATAATTACAATGCATCACCGTATATGTAGTATGTATTCATTATTATGTCATATTACCTATATCATTACGGTATAATGAATTGATAAAATTATTTCCGAAGTTCGATAGTTTTGATGCTTGCTTTGATGAACTTGCTTTGAAATGTAAAACGATTGTATTTCGATTATAACTAATTTAAAAGTCAGGCAGCAACGATAAATATAATTATGAGAATAATCTCTCATCTCTCAAAAGCTTCATCCAATATGAAACGTCAGTCGAGTACTAAACCAGATTTCATCAACAATTTTGCAATGACTAATCAATTGCATTTTTGGTTGAATAACACGTAAAATGAACATTGTTATCCTCCAAATCCTTCCATTAGCCATTGAACTCATAGAAAGGATTTTCTCATATTTTCTTTCAATTGAAAACGCTAATGCAGTTATCTTCAGTAACGAAGAGATCTACTGTCTTATGTACATCGTTTTCGTGAATGCTATTAACCAAGTACAGAGCTGCCGATGGATTTTAAATACATAGTAAGAACTCTAAATTTCCAATGAAATGCTATCTACTGGACATCACACATTCAGTGTACGCATAAGAGTGTTTCATATAACATTACATTTTACAAATTGTGATATGACAAGTTTTGATGGAAAGTTTTTTGATACTTATTACAAATGAAAGGGAGAACAGATGTGTTATATTTGAGGCTATTGTATGTTATACGTTTGCTTAAGAAAGATATAATTGACAGTATATCGATAATCGTTTCAGTAGGATAACCACTGCTTCGGAATGGATCTACCACAATAATTTTTTTTTCAATGTAATCCTAATTTTGGTAAATTATTATTAAGTCCTTCAGTATTTGCGACAGCCTTTCCTAATGCGTAATGCATTCTACATACCTATATATTACGATGTTAAGGTATTTACTGTGTTATCACTCGTAGATAACGTTCTCTTATATTTTCTACGATCTCCGACCACAATCAAATCAATCGCCTTCTCCGTTCTGCAAATATTTCAAGAACAAACACCAAGATTGTGTCCTTCTGACCCAATGCAAAAATAATTTAACTTGTGGATGACGACAATACTAAATAAAAAATATGTAACCTGGTATCCCACAGTCGGTCGAGTCTTCCTCCAGCAACGCTTTTCCGCATCTACTGATCCAGCTTGCTTCGCAAACACTTTTTTCCAATTTAAATTTTATTTGGGTTTCTAATTATCCCTTTTTATCAAAATTTTTCTCCTATTTCTTATATACTCTCACCAAAATCTTTAATACCTCAATTTTTCGCACTACCTTCACTTTGGAAGGACAAATTGCAGCTAATGGCGCACCATTTTCACCTTAGCAATATAATTAGGAACTTTAATTCAACGGAAATAATTCAACTCACTATCTTTCTCTCGAAAGGATCATCAATAACTGACTTCGCACTCACCTTCATCTTGGAAGGACAAATCTGAACTAACTACATTTCCCTTGAAAGGATAAAATCTGACTAATTCCTCTCGTTTATTTATTTCTTGATGTTAACTTTATTCCTTGCAACCTCTTCATCTCCATAGAGTCCTGTTGATTCTATTTAAACTGCCTACTTCTTCTTTATAATTAATTTACAAATACATAGGTACTAACAATAATTCAATAGAATATTATAACAAAATTTTTTACAGTTATTTTTTACATTATGCAAGTTATCTTTGACAACATGGTCTCTGACCTCCATTCACATCTTGTCATCCTTTGTTTCTTGGAAACATGTTATTAGTTGCAATAAAAGCATGTCCTCGATGAACAACCCTTCTCAAAGGACATCTCATCACATAAAAGCTTCTCTAGCTTTATTTTTAACTTTGCTAAATTACTTGCTTAATTATAAAGCCTTTATGCAATTGGCGTTTCCTCTCTCAGCTTTGCAGATGTGCGCAGGATGATCTATATTTTGATTGTGGTCGCAGAACCCCAGTTTGGACAGTTATCATCGCAATTATATCTGCTTAATGAAACTGAAATATTTTGTCCAAGGAATTTGGTAATGGTTATTAAATTTTAGATGAGAAAATTAAGAATTAATCTAGTATGTCAAATGTTTCGAATAAACTTACAATGTATTCAATACAGAATTTATGATTTTCTGGTCAAAATTAACCGACATCGTTTTGCAAAAAAAGTAGGGGATTCTTTAGCAAATAAGGTAGAAAATTTTGAAAATTTTATTCAAATCAGTAATGTTCGTTTTCTTTATTCAATTTTTGCTCCCTGCAATATCAAGATAATGTGGAAAAATATAAGTTTGGCTGAGAGAGAGAAATAGAACAAAATTTATTACGTGTTATAGCATACAATAATTATTTTAAAACTTATAACATTATAAAATTTAACGATGGGCAAGAAGTTGAGAGACCCTGCCTAACCTACCATGGCAATTAGTGCCTAAACAGTTTTAAATAATTGGTGATAGTTTCGTTGTGGTTTTTAATTTGGTGGTTGCAGGAAATTTATTATGAAAGTCAGTTCTTTCTTAACTCTGATAAGAAGAGACGGTCATTGCCTTGCAGGTTGCAGCTAATTCAGTTGGATGTGAATGCGGAGTACCTGGTTCAAACCTGGGAAGATTCAAACCTTCTTGTGACCAAGTCTCCGTGCTTCGGAGGGCACGTTAAGCCGGAGGTCCCCCTGAGTTGACGAATTGCAACATTAGCAAGCAACAAGCTGCTACTGGATGTAAAACAACTACAGTCCAAAATTGATCTGCGGACTACTCGCCAAACTCGTCTGTCCAGCGTAGTAAGTTATTGTAAAAAAACATAATATGGGAAAGGCAGTCCAGCAGTTGGCGGAAAAAGGCTGAGAAGAAGAAGATATAAGTCAGATTGAGAAGTTTGACAGATATAGAGCGTAGAACGAGATAGATTTTAAATTTCACATCATAAATTCCGTAGCACTTTCTTGTGTATTGCGTTGTTTTGGACTGTAGTTGTTTTACATCCGGTAGCATCTTGTTGCTTGCTAACGTGGCAATTCGTCAACTCAGGGGGACCTCCGGCTTAACGTGCCCTCCGAAGCATGAAGGCTTGCTCATAAATGTATAACTTAATCTTAAAAAAAAAATTTTTCCATTTGAAATAGAATTTTTCATAATTATACCGTGATTTACTCAGTTGGAGCATTTCTTGAAAACTAATTTTTAATAAATTGTAGTAATAAATGTTATGAAAATTTTATTTGAGGCAGCAATAAAATAATAGTAACAAAAATTATTAGGTTTACCTTTACCTTTATTTACCTTTACTTAAGTACATAATAAGAAAACTTATTATTATCATGTTATATTATTCTAACAATTCATAATTTATTAATATTTTCATCGAATCCTTCATATAATTTTATTTATTAATTATTAATAAAAATAGTAATTGTAAACTATAGTTCAGGAATATATTATTATTTTGATACATAAAGTAGATATAGTCAAAACCACCTTAAATCGTGTGTATGATGCACTAATAAATTATGCAGCATACATCTCAAAAAAATATTAATATCACTGTCACCTCAGAATCAGCAAACATAGCAAGAAAATCATTAAATTCAAAACAACCTTAATCTGCGACATGTTTTGATCTTATTCACCATTTTAAATGTGTAATTTATCTAAACAGATCCGTATTAGGTAAACTCGGTATTAGATAAACTAAACCGACCATTTTCCAATCAATGCGAAATATGTTTAAAATTTAACTAACCAATGCCGCTTGTAGAAGCTTTGCAAAAGCCGTTTTGAGTAGGATATCTCACTTAAAAGTTTTGTATAATATCATTTATCTTTTCCTATTCTGGTGCAATCAGGTTCTTTGTTCTACATGATTATAAATTTTGAAGGACGATTTTATGATAAAACATTTATTTGATCTTAAGAAATCACCTACATTAACTTACATTTATTATTGTAAAATAGTAGGTACAATGAATCCCCACATATTATGTACACTGTTTTATAATGACGAATCAAACATAATTTCTACCATTCTGCTTTTGTTTGGTTGGAGGATTAAAAATAAACAACAAAATTATACTGGCATTCCCGTTGTAATCTGATTTTGATATCAACTGAAATTAGTAGGAAAATGTAAAACAATATTTCCAGTGCCCCTTAATTAAACCACTTAAATAAGTATAAAAGCTTGGCGTCCGCGATTTAAGAATTAAAATCAATAAATGAAAAGCTAATTAGAAATTCCCTGTTTCTAGCTAGGAGGGGTTTATTGAAGTTGAATAAAATCTCCGAAAGAAAGTAAAATTAGCTCGAGAGAGAGACAGACATTTATTTTTAACATTAAAATGCTAACAATTAGAAGAAAAATTATTTATTTGCTTACAGATTTTGATTTTTTATCAAAACGGCTATAGTATGCTTAACTTACGATCTTTAAAAGATCTACATCTTTGAGATGACAATGCCTATGGTTAATCAATCATGTCAGTCATGAGGTTATTTTGCAATGCCGTTATCAACAATGTATAAGTAGCTTTAAAAATGTGGACATACATACATAGTAAACCATAAATTTTTTGAATTTTTTACTTCGCTTGTTTAAATAATTAATTAATTCTTAAAAAATAAAACTAACTTTTTTGAAATTAGAATAATTATTGAGGAAATAACATTGCAATTAGGATTAAACTTAATTAAGAATTATATCTTCAGATATAGAAAAAAACTGCAGTGTTGAATTCAAAAGAAAGCTGATAGTGTAAATGAAGTTTCAATCCTTGGGATTCCCCAGGTGTTAGCGATTAGTGCCGTCTTGTGAACACCAACGCTTTCTAGCTCAATCAATTTTGATAGCATCTAACTAAAACTTGCTTTTAACAAAAAAAAGGAAATATATTTTGTAGATTACTTACCAGACATACAAAAGAATCAATAATAAGAATTTAAAATAACTCTGAATTATTTAACTACTATTTATAACAACTTGATTTTGTATTAGAAAAATAAAGAAAAACTTTACCTAAATACATAATGTGAGACATTTATTTTGATTTGTAGTAAACTGATAATAAAAATAAAATATATCCTGTTAGTAATAATAAAAACCAAGATACTATGCTCACTGATGGCGATCGATTGTTCGACGGAATACTCAAAATATGCAAAACTGGCTTTGAAGTCTCATAGAACCTCTATGATGAAAAATTAACTTCTTCAAAATAATGGTCGGTGCACATCGGTAAGAAAATTAAAAAATCTCACTTGTTGCAGAAATAAAATTGGTAGGCGAAATAAACTAATTTTAATTTAAAAATAATCACATTAGGTACATCGATGATTATGCTTTATCACCAATAATTGTTTTGGTGAATTTGATTACCACGAATGAAATGGTTCCTATTTATGTATGTGTAATTGACTTCATTAGTGATGACATCAAAACGCCTAGATATAGGCCAACCATACTACAAGAATTTGATTCACTGCATAAGCATATGGCCACTAAAGACTAATTCAAATCCGTTTAGTATGGTTGGCCTATATCTAAGCGTTTTGACATCACACGAATGGAGTCAATTGTCGTTGCAACGAACTTAATTAAATATAAGTTCAAAATATTACCTACAATGTGCATACGGATGATATACAAAGGTAGTATAATATCATTACAAAGACTAGATACTGCAGTTTTAAAGAAATTAATTGATAATATAGAAATGTATTTGTTTAAACTGGTGAATATTCTTGTGATGGTGAAAAAGGAAAAATTGCCAATTGAAATATTTTACTACTGCTGTGACATTTTGAGGTTATTTGTACTCAATTTAAAAAGATCCTTCTGTTTTAATAATGACATTACTGCCAAAAATATTTTTGATTCTTTTCTGTTCAATAGTACTCAATAATAGTTTTAAATTTTCTTTCGCCATTCTTTAAGTTTTTTGGTAATTTTTAATGGTAAGGCCTCAACCTTCAAGTTCTAAATTGAGAGAACTTGAAGAGGCGTATATCCAAAAATGGATGTAAATAATAACGCTAATGAAGAAGAAGAAGAAGATTCTTTGCAGTATAGGGTAAGGTGCTCTAAGACTGCGCGGTCTCTAAGACTGCGCACCCCTTATATTTCGGCATGGGTGTTTGCTTTTTTGCTAATTTTAATTCCTACACATCACTGTCAATACCGTGGTTACCCTTAACGATTTTTGTCGTAAAAAAATGGATAAAAAACATTTTAGGTAAGTTTTACCATTTTACGCTGTTTTGATCTAATAATTCGACATTTTGGAAATTGTGTACGGTCGTTGTTTTTGTGATTATCGCCTGCATATTGCAATATCATGTGAACAAAACTCTTAACTAAGCGTTGATGATGGTATTATTTCCCAATTTAATTGGAGATGGCTATATTCGTGTCCTTTTTAAATTTATGGAGTGGCGTGTAAGACTGCGCGGTGTGGTGGTTTGTAAGACTGCGCGCGTACTCTTACAAATCTCACATTGTAATGCTGGTTAATTTTATTCTTTTTACCTAAAGTGAGGTTGATTTTATGGCCAGTCGTGTGACGGAGAGGGAAATCTCTGAAACTGCAATTCACGGCACATTTCAATAATTCATTGCAGACCTGGAATCAACTGATGGTTCTATGAAACCGCCTACTGCTACAATCGAATTGCCGACTGCAAACATTAGTTTGGATATTTCCAACATGCCGGGAACATCTACTGATTGGACCAATTCCCAAATATTAACTCAGATTGCCTTAACAATTATTTCGCCATTGCCCAAATGTACCATTGCAAGATTAATAAACCGGAAGGGTAAGAAATTCGATATTATAACTAGTTCTCACTACAAATTAGAATTGATAGAAGAAGAAACGAGGAAGAAGTCGAAGCGCTTGTCAGATACTTCAAAAAGAAATCCAAAAAAAGTTAAAAATAAGTCCAAAGCAAAATAAAAAAAGCTATTAATTGGAAGCAAAGAGTAGTTGGGTTGTCCAGGATGTATAGAACAAAGTAAATGCCAATAACTGAAGATTGGATCGAGTGTACATCATGCTCTCAATGGTGGCAGAAGAAGTGAACTGCATAATACTAGCATGTGATGTGATCTATGCTTGAAAACTGAATGCGCAGTCTTGCAGACCCAAGTGCGCAGTCTTACACGACGGGGTCTGTAAGACTGTGCAAATGACTTTTTCTGATTTTTTTGTTTTTATTAATAAAGTATATGTAATAATTACTAATTAAGTTTGTAATAATGTTGTTGAAAGACCAATAAGTTTTAATACAAATTTTTGAGTTTTTAATTGCTTTAGTTTTTTTAATATACCGGGTTAAACCTTAAGTGCGCAGTCTTAGAGCACTCTACCCTACTATAATATGTCTCGTTTTGCTGTAGCCGCACTTTAGCTCTCTTCAAAGTATGATTCAATAAATTTGTTCTTTAGTAATGATTATCCAGAGGGCCACCTAGGTATATCAGCTAAGATTGGAAGCATTTTAATAATGTCATCGGAGAGTTGTATTTAAATTTATGCACCAGAAGAACAATTATTTAACTCAATAATAAAACGAAACATGGCAAAGAAGGTTTTATTTTACTCTGTTCTACGTTCTTCAACTAAGAAAGTAAAAGACGAAAATTATTTATCAGAACTAAATGGAAAATCGCAGCTGATGTTCATATAGCTCACTGACCAAATAAAAGTGGTCCATTGAGAGTGGAAAGTATAAATTTAAACTGGTAGTAATAGTTTCAATGAATAATTGATTCAAACTGTTTGTCGGTGATATTTTCGTTTAGGTGATCAAATGGTCCACAAATTAATGCTTTGCAATCCAATTACCTAATCTCAAATTACAGTTGCAAGTTTGAGAAACCACTTCACGAAGTTGAGTTCGAAAACTGAAAATGGACAAATTCACTTAAAATCAAGAAATTATGCTTAATAATGAAAATGAAAATGAAATAAAGCACTGTAATAGTAAAATTACTGAGCTGCGAATACATCCAATATGAGAAAAGTTAATATTTGAGAAGAGAAAACGCGTTTAAATTCGTAGATACAAAATATTATCGTATTAAAATGAAATTCCAAAACAAAGGACCCCGCAACGGTCTTATGGGAATTAGGTCCCGGTAAAATTTTACAAAAATTTAGGATATTGTAGTTCATAACATGCTGATAAAAAGTGTCCATGGGCACGAAGCCAAAACATGGACAGTTTCCGAGATAAAGGCATTAAAGAGTGGAAAATGGAAGTTTTAGGTTACTGAATTAATCTGACCTTAACAAATTTCCCCCAAAAACGGTTTCTAGGAAGCCTGATGAAAATTAAACATTTCCCTGGTTTAATTTTCAAAAAATGGCTGGACTATTCGCTCATATCCCACCTTAGCTCAATCGGAAAAAGTATAATCTTCTCGTATCTATCTAAGTATCGGTTTTTATAACGTTCTACGACGTTTTCCGATTCCTCTTCGCCATTACTCTCGGTTTTCCCATTGCATCTCTTCAATTCCTCTTTTCGTCATCTCCTTATCGATACCCTCTCTCCAACTAAGCCTGGGTCTTCCGCGTTTTCTTCTTCCTGGTGGTTTCCAAAAGAGAATTTTTTTTTGGTAGTCCTCGTCCATGCGTTGTACATGTCCGAACCATATTAGTTGTTTTGTTCTTATATCCTCTGTTATTGTACGTTCTACATGCATAATTTGTCAAATACGAGTATTTCTAATTCTTTCTAGTTTGCTTCTGCCAGCTGATCTTCTCCAGAAATCCATTTCTGTAGCATGTAGTGTATTTTCCCATTTTTTTCCCAGTTGCCACACTTCTGACGCATATGTTGTATTGGCTTAATTATGCTGTTGTATATTCTTGTCTTACTAGTTTTGGATATAGATTGGTCCCACAGTATTGAGTTCAGTATAGTGATCGCTTTTCTTACTAATTGGTTTCTTTTGCGGATTTCTGAGTGGCATCTTCCGTTTTGACTCACTATCACTCCAAGATACTTATATTCCTCACATTTTTCTATTATTTCACCGTTTTCTAGTTTTAGATCTTGTTGTACTCCACCTAAACTCTCGTAAACTATAATAAAAAAATTGATACAATCCAATACTTCGAATCTTGACTTAATTCGAAGTGTGAACTCGGTTATCAAGCTGTCCTACTAATTGGGCTAACAGAAATCCGTGATTATAACGTTTTTTAGTACAAATATTTTCAAAATTTAAACTCTTCCAAAAATTAAATTCAAATCGTCAATTTCTTCGATTATAATAATAGCACCCTTAATTCGATCAGAATATCCTTATCTAGCGCGGCTTTATCGCACGACCTTCAATACCTCGTCTGTAAAATTTACTTGCAACGCAAAATTACCCAATGTAACTAAGTTTTTTCCAAATTTTCTCGTTTTTTCCAATATCAACTAAAATAAGAAAAGCATACCAACGTATTTATCACTACTATTTCTAATTAATTTCTCAATCAAAATTCAATTCTTTTTAATAATCTTTATTGGCCAAAATCAAAATCACGTTAATCCCCGTTGGGGATTAGTGCGCAAGCTTCTAATCTCCCTTTTATCTTTTCAAAAATGAACCACCCAGTGGCGTCGCACAAAGGTTTATAATTTACAAAATTGTAATTTTGCTTTGATTCCAGATTAAACTGTAAGGATTGATTTACCTTTAGTCAGTGTTAGTATCAGCTACTGACTTCCAATGCAGCCTTTCGAGTTCATCACGATTATTAAATGATGTATCCATTAATTGAATAAACAATGCAAAAAAGTACACAAATGAGTTCATCCATGAAACAGCTATAGGGTAAACGGTACAGCTATTGGCCACCATATAGTAATTGGCCACTTCAGACGTTTGCTGTGACTATAAGATAATGCTGCATCTAATGTTACTTTTATTTGCACGAAAATTTACCTACAGTTATATGCTTTGCATTAGTTACTAATTTTTCCTACATATGACTATTTAAATGTCAAAATTTTTATGTTATTTAACTGCTATTCACCTATTGCTCAGAAAGTTAAAAATTTCTTAAGAAAATTGTGTTAAGTGAATACCTATAGTTTCGTTAAAACTTTAGTGAATCGTTATTTTTGTGGTTTCCAGATAAGTAAAGGTATGGGTAAATCTTATTTTATAACTTTTACTAAGGCTGAACGTGTTGTACGGTTAAGTAACGGGTGGCCAATAACTAATTCAGAAACAACACTGAAAACAGTAATTAGCCACCTCTAGTGTACAGCAGTTTTTGACAGAGTATGCACGTCCAAATCCGTTTAAGGGTAATAGACCAGGAGATTGTTGAATGAAAGTAATATCAATTTGTTGTTTAAAAAAAATTGTTTAATTTTTAAGAGTTTTGTAGGCTTCAAAATCTCTCTAAATGTACCTACCTATTCCAAAGCCACATAAGCAACATATTCCTGAATTAGATGATGAAGACCCCTTTATGTGTCACGAATGCTATAAGGAAGACAAAAGTGAAGAAAGTGCATATGAACATGAATCTGAAGGCAATTATAGTGATACAGATAATTATTATGCTTGAAGGCAATTATTCAAATGACAGAGAACAACACACCATGCAAGTTGATAGTTCAAAAGACGAAGATAATTTTGTCACAGAAGTAAATAAAATAGACAAAAGGAACAACAGTAGCCCTGTACCTATCAAATAGCGGTGGAAATGAAATTCAAGAATTAAATCAGTTTTACTTATTAGAAATAGAGACAAATAAATGTATTATAATGAATTATTCAATGTTCTGTTGATAAAATTCCAATTTCTGAAATATAAGTAGTTATAATGTATTGATATAGTGATTTTAATTACTAGTTTATATGGATTTCATCGTGGCCAATAACTATAAAATTAATGGCTAATTACTATAAAAAGTGGCTAATAACTATACATTTTTGATGTCTTGCAAAGAAGAGCAATTATAATTTTTATTTGTAAAGAAAAAGCGCTTTTTAATTTTTTTTCTTAAAGTACATAAAATGACCTTTCCAGCGATGTATATAATATAGTAATTGTGTAATATAATACCCACGTTTTAGATTTTTAAACAAAATATTTTCTTAAGTGGCCAATAGCTGTACCGTTTACCCTACAATGAATTTAACGAATTCATAAAAATTAATCGTATTCGTCCAACTATTTGATGATTACACTGGTCAACAGTGTTTTTTGTGCCGGGGTATTTGGAGCTGATTTCATATGAATTTGATGCCCTGAATTCTAATATGGCATTAGTTTTTGCCTAGCAGCTCAAATTTCTAAGATATAACGTTATTGTTAAATATTTGTTAAGTCTTCTTTGTCGGCCATTCTTAATTTTTTTCACTAATTTTATGACAAATTACAAGACTGTCTTCTTGAGAGACGGCAAATATACAAGAATCAATTATTGTATTATATGATTTACAACCGTACAGAATGTTATTGGAGGTACACATTTCGCCATATCACGTGATTTTAAAGAAAAAAAATATCTAAAAAAGTAGAGCTGATAGAAAAAATCTGATTTTATATTTAGATTCAGACGGCAAATATATAGGAAAAAATCCTTGCATTATTGATTTAAAACTGCACAAAATGGTGTTAGAACTGGTTAAAAATGCACATTTCGTGCAGATCTTCAATTAAAAAAATCATTATCTACAAAAGTAGAGCTGATAGAGAAAAACTAATTTGATATTTAGATTCAGCGCCCCAAATATAGCTAAAATCAGTTTTAAAATCTTAGGCACCATCGCAAAAAGTTTTTTTTGTTGGCCTGTGTTATGGATCATATCCGGCAATTATATTAATCAAACTATCTGTAACATATATAGTTACATCATCACCAAATGTAACCCTTGCACCGATGAACAGGATGTTGTCTTAAAGAACATTGACCGTCTAGTTCTTATCAAAGCTCAAACTTCATTAGATTAAGCTTAGAAATAGTTTCAAATGTACTTTGTAATTCAGTATTCATTTAGACTTCGGTTTGTGAACAACTCATTTTTATTAATTGAAATAAAGATTGATTTATTAAAAATATAACTTTCATTTCAATTGACTTAACTATATGCATTTATGGGTCTATTCTCAATTACTTTGAGGTTTATTATGCATTAAAGTTAGCTAAGTCTTTGACTAATCTACTATTAGAAATAACAGTTACGTACACTGCAAATTTGAAACAACGGCGTGTTTTGAATACAAAATAATGCAATAGAAAATGTAGATATCCTTCTAGCTATTTTTTTTTTACATGTAAGTCGATAAATTATCTACAAATGTAGCACTGAAACCCTAGGTACTTAAAATAAAAATGTGGGTAGATAAAAACACTTTTAACCGAGCTTTAACATTTCGCTTCTGCACTTTCACTCTTGAGCAGGTTACTCCCACCAAATTAGTTAACACTCCTAGATCACTAACTCCTTGTAAGAAACATAGTATACAATATCAAGCACACCCTTACTTTGTCACGTTCACTACACTAATTTACTAATACAAAACTTTTATCCTTGAACCAAGCACCTTAACTGCTCCTTTCCTAAAAGTTTTAGTGATGACTTATAATTTATTAATTAAGTGGACATCTCCTATATAGCACAAATAAACGTCGAACTTAAACTCAAATTACAATATCATCTTTCTATGCTATGCTATGATGTAGTACCCTGCACTGATATAATAATAATAAATAATCTAAAAATGCACTGTTCGCGACGAATTATAAAGCTCTCTATATACCTACGCACGCAGGTTCGTGCAGACTGCAACACACGAGCATCCGCGTGCATAAAACAACGTCCGTGTGTAGACAATGCAAGTTTTCTTTTTTGTTTTGTGAAGTAGTTTGGAATGGCTAATTTATAACGGAACGCAATAAATTAGTACAACGTGAAATTACTTTAATTTGAAAACGGAATAGAAGTAGAAATAACATTGTCACTCAATTCCTTTAATTTATAAGATTAAAAATATTAATTTATTTTTTATTCGGGTCTTGCAACAAGTAATACAAACTTTCTAAAAAAATTCATTCACATCTGTAAAAGATATGCAATGAAAAAGTTGGAAATGTTTGCAAATTTACTTTTAAATTTACATAATTATAACGAATACGGAAAGTACTAGTATAGACACCTAAACTTTAAAAGATAATTATCAGTAAATAAAAAATCTCATCAAAAAGTGTAAACGAAGAAGAAACTTCAGTAAAACAAACTAATCGAATTAAATCAACTTTTTTCTTGGATGTTTTGAAACTTAAATTGCAGTATTTCTTATAATCGTGGATTAAAGTTAAATCTTTTTAACGCGGTGACCGTATAATTTAGAAAAGATGAGTAAGAAATTCGATGACGTAGTTATGAAGTTAATATTCGCAACGAAAAATCCAACCAGTTCTCGTAAATTAACAAAATAAAAATACGACCAAATTTAGCCGGCAATTAACTGTAACCTCGATTAAACTATGTAATTCAATCAGTGGAATGCTTAACCGTGCTAACAGTTCTGAATTAACGCGTGATACGTTACCGGGATTATCTAGTACTGTTTTTCAACTAGGATGGAACAACAATAGTAAGCCCTATAATTATACAGCCCCTGCATTTAAACTACCAGCTAACCCGCAACTCTTTAATAAAACAAATGTAACGAACACTAGAGATTTAGTGCGGTTTACTTTAAAACCATAAAGGTATAATTACAGGACTCTACAGGGTTAAGAAATTTATGTAGTCCGGATGGAATTGTTTTGGCTTAAAGCTCGAATTTTGGTAAAGATTAAATACGCCCTGGAGACAATCAATCCTTATTACGTTCAACATTTGAGTACTCTTTTGCATTATTTAAATCATATCTTTCATAAAAACAACAATTAAACTAATCCTTCTCGAAATATATAGTCGGGAAACACCTGTGGATGTGTAAAAATTTATTAGCATTTCGTTTCTAAAACAAAATTCGTTATCCAAGTAAGAATATCTAGCATTTGCCAACTGACCCCTGACTAAGCACGTACACTCAATCTTCCTGAGACAATGGCTGGTACTTGGTCGAGGCGGCCATGACGTGTTTTGTTTTATGAATAACTCCCACAGTGACCACCACCGCTTACGACAGCTCATCTGTTACGGTGTCGGGACCCTCATTTTTTTCTGCAATGCAGAATTTACGTACATATACGTCGCATAGGTTTTTTTTTTTAATTTATATTCAGTTAGCTCCAAAATTACTCTTATTTTCTACAAATTAAATTACATAATGGTGGTTTTAGTTGGGTTAAGTTTTAAAAGAGTTATTTTATTTGGAGAGTTATATTTTATCATTATCCAGCTCAATTGAGATCTCTAAGTTCTGATAACTATAATAATCAAATACGCAAACAATAAATAATGATCGTTTGATTTAGCATTAAAAATTGGTACACTGCTAGTCAAAAGGCTTCGCATCCATCATAACATATAATAATCATCCCCCATCCGCGAAAGACTAATGTTGAAATGATCCGATGATACTGACATATCGTCCAATTTGACTATGTTCGCTGATTATACTAAAATTATTGAAAAATTAAAGTCAGACATTTTTTAAATATGCGAAATAATTATACTACTTACGTTTTTCTAAATAACTACAATGGCATTTAGTAATTACATCTCATAATCAAAGAACGAAATAAAAATTAGAGCTATTTATTTTAAGCACCAGAGAAACAATTTGTAACGCCAATGAAATAAGCAACGCAGCGGGAAAGGAACTGGAAAAGAGGATTCCGTTTGTGCAGTTTTTGTGGTATGGGCTGTGCCTCGATTTAATTCTGCAACCAGATTGAACCAGCATTAAGCCGCATGAGTCGCATCTCACAAAGATAGAACTCATTTTTACATTATCATGAATAGGATTTAAATCTCACAAGAGATGAATGTAATATAAGTTGAGACTTTCTGACACTTAGGTATATATCGGAGACATGATTTGTCACTTATTACCGCTTATTACTTATTGTTATTATATGTTACACTTTCGATACTTGGGAATTGAAGTACTGTGGGTTTGCTTATAAAGCTTTCCATAATTCTGCATCTACGAAAAATTTCATGATTGAACCCCAACATATGGGTAAGTTCACATTATTGTATAGCACAGAGCATTACACCATTTACATTTCAATTGAAATAAAAATTACAGTTTTGGTTTCGGATAGGCTAACAAAAAATGTTACTTCTGAAAATTTCATCCAGTTTGAGATATGTAAGGATATGTAAATTGTTTGTCAAATGTGAATAACTTAATGCTGATTGCGTGATTTTATACACGCAATACAGTTTCTTACATGTTTACCTCATTAACACCTGACGATAGAAATGTTGATTGTTATTCCAGTGTGACCTGTGAAATAATTAATTAAGAATGATGACAAAGTTTGTCCAAATATGACACAGTAATAATTTATGTTAGAAAAGTTGAATTTGAATATATTCGAAAAAGATTTTGAAAAAGGAAGTGGCATTTTGTAACGAAGGTAAATAAATAACTATTAAAATACTTAATTTAATTTTAAATTTAAGTTTTAAAAGTGCTATTAGTATAATGTAGGTACATGCAAACCAAAACATTAAAATAAGCAATGGGGAAAAGTTATTAAATATTAAATTTAACAAAAACTTAACTGAGCGTTAAATTATTAGAATTTTAACTTTAAGTGAAAAACAACTTACAAGAAATTTTATTTTAAATCAATATTTTTAAATTTATTTCTTCACTCATCGCAAATTTGTTAACAAATCATCCCTCTGCAAACACGACCCCTAATGGGAGAGTCGACCCCTACAGAGATCAGGATCTGCAACAATCCGGAGAAAACCTCTCCAGTTTGTTTTGCCACGATGGTAATTAGACTAGCCATATTTATGCGAAGGCACGGGTCAATGGGTTACTGAAAAAAAGACAGGTAGCTTGGGAAAACTCAAAAAAAAACGCAAATACAATCAAAATGCTATAATTGAACACACAGAACTTGAGAGATGTATCAACAGTTTCAACAATTGCAATGTAAATCACTGTGCCAACAATGCACACAGTAGCAACTGGAAGATTACGGTCACAATCAAAAAGTGCACCCACCTTAAATTTAACAAGTACCAAAACACACAGTAACCGCTATGGGCTACCAGTAATTAATATACAAAAGCCAAATAAATGTACATCGGTCAGACGAGCAAGATAGAGTAAACTTTACTTACATAAACGTTTCATAAGTTTACAAACTTAGATGTTGACAAACGCATCTTCCTACTCGACATTGACCACTGGCTTGAAGGTTGGAATCTGTAACTTGTTAAATCACACAAGAAAACACTCGATTGCTATAATCGCGAACACTCAACCTTCTGCTTGTAGATTTGTAGCTGGAACCTGGACCAGTGAGAGATGGTGTAGAGATGTCAACAAGACGGAACCTTCCAAACGATGGAAAGAATTTCCCAAGTGCTCATCCATCCAAAAACAATAACAATAGGATGTAGCCAACTTGAAGAAATCCAAAATGGTCGCACTACTTGCACACCAACAAGAAAAAAACTGTAATCGATTCCTGCACATTTGAGTTACCTAACTACTGTCAGATGTTATACAGTAGCACCAAAAACATATCCAGAGCCGGAAAACCATATTACGAACTAAACTGGACGATCAACCAGTGGTTTAACAAAAACACACTCCAAATCGGCAATCAGATAACTGTCGCAACAAAAATCGACCGCTCGGTTCTTAGGTACTCAGGTAACTGTTCTAAATACAAAATTCTACGCCGGAAATATGTCCCTATCAAATTCGAACGTTCACAGTTCACGACCATCTGCCTAACAAAATGCATAAAATTTGCGATTGCATTTAAAATAAATGCATGGGCGTACTCAGAAATATTGTGAAATGATATGAAAAGGAAACCAAAGTAAGAATTAATAAAAATTCGTTACAAATTAATTACGGCTTGTATATTAAAAAATAAAATAGTATTTAAATTTTTGCGTCGAATTTATTAGTAACAGAATATAAACAAAGAAGTACTTTTGGATAGACTTCCATCTTGCATTATTTAATATTTTATTATTGTACTTACCTAAATGTTGTATTATTATAATAGCATAAATTCTATTCAATGTAGTGGTATTAACCGTAAAATTACCAACTAACTAGTTTTCAGACCTAACAGAAGGTCAGTAGAGAGGCAAAACATCTGACCCTCTAGTAATGTATAAAGTATAAGCTTAATAAAACAATTTTTATCTAATTAGTGTGCTCTTACTTTAAATCTAGATTTAACTGTGATTAATTTTAGTTACAACGCGAATTTACTAACAGCAATCAGTTAATTCTAGTTTTAACTAAACGGATACCAGTTAAAACTAGAATTAACTTGAAGGTTTGTTACAACTATAATTTACTATACTTAAATCGGGTTTTAACTGATTTCAGTTTTAATTGTAACAAAATATACTGTCATGGTATTTCCGTGTTGTACAGAAGTCAGTAGATAACACAAGACAGGACGCTGAAATGTGAAAACGATGTATAGTTAAGGGTAGAAAGAATAATTTTACTTGTGTCGCTGCAATTCCATTGTGTGCGGGTTTCAAATGTGGTGAAACCAAACAAAACAGGTTGCTTGAGAAAAAGGGAGAAAATTTCTTCTCCCAGATCACAAATTGCATAATTTGCGCTTCTTGGAACGGTTATTTGTGTAGAATATTCCAGTCGGGTTGTGTTTGTAGTTGTAATGTCGCCTATATTAAAGATATAAATGTAAGTGTCGCCTTGAGTGAATTTGAATTCGCCTGCCACTGAATAAAGTGTGCACATTGTTTCGGGCTTTTGTCGAAAGTGAGGTAGATAACGACTTCTTCCGGTTAGCGATTGGGAGGCCGACCCGATTGAGCTTACCTGATGGCTTTATAGTGTTGAGCAATAATAGCCTGATTCCAGAAGCGGTAGTTGAGTTTATGCTCCAGAGAGTAATCTGGATATCTGCAGAGCTGAATTTTGTGGCACGGTTCGAATCCAAACGTGTGACTTACATCATAGTGTGAAATTTTGGAATCTTGGAAAAATATCCAAGCATTCGCCATTGTGAGAATCCAGATGATATTCGGTTGATGAAAGATTGTCGTTTAAACGAAGAAATCCAGTAGACGATGCTAGATTTTGATGAAATTCACTAAACAAAAAGGTTGAGGTTAGAATCAGGAGAGCCCGTTGGCGTATATTTTGTACATGGCAAATTCGTAATTGTGGTTACACTTATCAACTCGAGAAATCGGAAAACTCTGTGCTAAATACAATCGTATTTATTCACTAAAGAAAACGTTGGCCAAGAATGGGGAACATCTGTACAGAGGCACAGTCCAAGTGGTGACGATGTATCGGGCAATCAGTGCGATAGGCAATCACGAAAGGCAATCACTTGACAAGGATATGTATATAGGCGTATATCCCTAGCCTTAAAGTGGATCCCGTTTCGCATGCAAAACTTAGGAGGTTAATTTTGAAAGTTAAATGTGGATTTGCAGACGAGAAGGTGGTGTAAATTGGGTTATGTTTAAAACCTTTAATTGCAATCTACAACAAGTGATCTGTTCTACTTTTTACGTCAAGATAGCAGCGAAAAAGTATTCTTTCAAATAAAATTCAAATACATGGTGTGGTAATTACAGCACTCAATAAGAAAATTAAGAGTTTAGCTGGCCGTGTCAATCCAATTCTGTATTGGCCCTTCGAAGTTTCGAGAATAAATAATTCCACATAAAAATACCATTCGAAAGATAACAGTACAATACATGGAAAATACTAGAAATTACAGCAAAAAATTATTTACCGATAGAAATGTTTTGATTGTCACAGAGGATCATGAAAATAACTAAATTTTAGATTGATTTTTCATAATTTTATTACTCTTACAGAAAGTTTCTAACTTTTTGTGATGCAATCACAAAGTAACGAGTTACAAAGAATGACCTGAAAGGATGAAAATCTTGTTTTCATGAAAATTAGAATAAGCCTTATCCTTATGGCAAGTGAATGGCCAAGTGCTTACAATAGAAGTGAAATTTGAATTAGCTTATGATAAAATTACAAATAACAAGTAAATTAAAGAATAAGAAATGATCGTTTTTATTCAAAGTAAAATTTGCTGCTATTAAATGAGCGTTGAATAAATACTTCCTTTTAACATTTTTTAAGTTACTACTGATTTTATTTACATTTTCTTAAATTTTATTAAAATAGTCCTAACTTGAATTTAAAACGATAAATATGCTGTCTATAATTATTATATAAACTTTATCTTTGGTGCTGTAATTATGGAAGACATTAATATTATAGGATAATAAAAAAAATAATATTAATTTTAATAAATATTTCCATGTATTACGTTTTGAAATTATTTATTTGCCGTCTTGGACTTTTTAGTAGTGTTAACCAACATACCCATGTAGCACACAATATTGTGGCAATATGGGCTAAATACATTTTAAATATTGGTGCAATATTGAAATACAATATTTAGCCAATATAGATTTGTTCGGTTTTTGATATATTGGTACAATATTGTAGACAATATGGGTGCAATATTGTGTACAATATTGGTGCAATATTGTAATACAATATTGTACCAATATATCAAAAACCGTACAAATCTATATTGGCTAAATATTGTACACAATATGGGTGCAATATTGTATACAATATTGGTGGAATATTGTAATACAATATTGGCCAATATAGTTTTGTTCGCTTTTTGATATATTGGTACAATATTGTAGACAATATGGGTGCAATATTGTACACAATATTGGTGCAATATTTTAATACAATATTGGCCCAATATAGTTTTCTTCGCTTTTTGATATATTGGTACAATATTGTAAACAATATTGGTACAATATTGTACACAATATTGGTGGAATATTGTAATACAATATTGGCCAATATAGTATTGATCGCTTTTTGATATATTGGTACAATATTGTATACAATATTGGTGCAATATTGTACACAATATTGGTACAATATAAAAAATATTGCGCCTATATTGAAAAAATTAAAAATTTGTATTTCTAAATTAAATTTTGTTTATTAATTAATTACTTTTTATGGTCAAATTTGGGGTTTAAATGTGAATTAATTTTTTTCAACTTTTTAATATTTCATTTCATAATTTTTATACATATTATAGTTTTTTAAATAGTTTTTTTATTTTTATACAATTCATACATCTAAATCTAAAGGTTATATATTAATTATTTCACTTTTATTTATATAGATTACTGGGGCCATTTTTCTATCAAGTCCTTAAATTGTCTCCCAAGGAATTATTGTAGTTTAACCTGAAAATTAAAGAACATTATTTTTAAAAATCTATACTTACTCGGGGTTTGAACTGCCATCCTCCACGTTTGTAGCCTAGCGCTGTTACCTCGGACCTACTGGGGAGCTTACGTAGAAGTAGTGTAATTAATATATAAATATTGGATTTATAGTTGGGAAAAGGTCTAAGTGAAACAATTTTATTAAATTGCCGGCGTTTCGGGCCCTTTTATTGGCCCATTTTCAAGGCTAAAAATATTATAATAATAATATAATGGTAAAACAGATAAATTAACTATATACTAACCTTCTTTGGAGACCACTGTAAGTTTTGACTCCCTTTTATACATTTAAGAAACGGTGAATAATAATTGAAATGCTAAAATGAATAATGAATAGTAACAATACATATTCCGAGTTGCTTGGAATAAATTGCAAAAGCTGATCACTCGTCTACTTTTATGGAAAGTGTCGTACATTTTTATATGTACTTTCTTGATAAATTAAGATTTTTACAAAAGAATTTTAATTACTATCAGATGTTCATTTTATTAACCTTCTTTCGCTCGCGTAGGCGGCAAAAGGACCGCCTTTTTAAATTTTCTCTCCTATTTTCTTCCAGAGCGTCATAGGAGGGTCGGGATGCGATTGTATTTTCTAATTACTATCTCCTCCACTAGACCCTACCCATTTTCTGATAAGACAACTTCACCAGCTGGCTCAAGACAGCCCCAAAGTATGTAGTGTCGTACGGCGGCAAAATTTGCCGCCTAGCGCGATCGACAACGTGAACTTTTTATGAATACTGTTAATTTGTGAAATCGTTTTCAATTTTATTCACAATTAATTTTTATTGTTTTTCGAAATGAAAATGTATTTTATTTTTATGTATTTTAATTGCGTCTTATAAATGTAGCATTTATAGGTATTTATTAATTTTATGTATTTTCATATTGGTCTTTTTTTAAATGTAGCATAAACTTATTTTATGTATATTTCTTTAAATAATTCAAATCATGCACTTTGAATGACGAAAAACTCACGAAAACAATAAAAAACAAAGGCGGTCTAATTGCCACCCATGCGATCGAAAGTGTAACTTGAAAAGGCGCGAGCGGATGAAGGTTAAAAGGATATAATTCGATTAATTTCTTTTGTATTTTATATTTTCAATGAGTTTCTAAATGTATTTTTGTAATAAATTGTATTTAAATACAATAAAAATGTATTTTGCTTATACATTATTCAATTACATTTTGTTGCCATTTAATTACATTATTTAAATTACAGAAAAATGTATTTAAAAATTTTCCGTCACCACGTGTTTCAAAATGCTATTGAAACACGATTCCTTGAAGGAATCAAGGAACTACCTGTGATGTAAACGGTAAAAGCAATTTTATGGCAGACACTTTATAATAACATATTTCTGCACATAACTGTCGTACTAAATTTCTACCTGTAATGTAAACGGTCAGAATGATTTTATGTCCGACACTTTTTAGATATATTTCTGGAATAAAGTGTCAGATCTAAACGCACCATAAATGTCTGACAGAAATTTTGCATCGTAAAATTTTGCGTTTACATCTGACCATATATAAGTGTCTACACTTATTGTCGGAAATTCATGCATATATATCTGACAGAAATTTTGCATCGTTTAGATTAGCGACAGCTGGTGTCCGACATAAAATTCGTACAATAAGTGTCAGATCTAAACGTACCTTAAGGGTACGTATACAAACAAAATGCATTTGTTTCGAGTTCTTGAACTATTACAAAATATGAGATACTGGATTTCAAATACAAGATGCGGTATTTTAAATACAAAATACATACATTATAATTTTAGATTTTCATGTTTTCGAGGTATTTACAAACAATAGTCGTTCCTTATTAAACATAATATGTATTTAAAATATTTAAAATTGGTTTATTATTAATTCGTGAGAATAAATATGTTTAATTATTTATAATTATTCCTTAATTTATTAATAATTAAACATATGTATTTAAAATACATTATATTGAAGTATTTAATTATATTTCTTAAATATAAAAAAATTATTTGAAACATTTACCGCCAGATTTGCACGTGCTTTAAAATGCCTATGCGCGGGTCTGTTTTTTTTTTAAATATCTTGGTAAATCGATTTAGATTTACAATTTAATTAATATAATGACGTTTTTCATTGCTTGGAAAGAATGAAAGAAAAATTTCATTGGTTTCATAAGGTGCATCTTTTGAAATCATTCAAATTATGGTCGAAGCGAGAAAAATCGATTTCTATTGGCTCGCTATAGATAACGGACGTTTGATGTGGTTTAACTTCTTTACGAGATAGGTACCTACCTCGGTGCATTGTAGCCCTCGGGCTTTGCCCTCTGGCCACAAAATTGCACCTAGTGAATAATAGTGCGCTTCTCTCCCTTAATGTAAAATGTAAAAAGAGTTTATTTTAATCTCAAACAAGAAAAGAATAACACAAAATTTTGTTTTATTATTATTACTAATACCAAAAAAATTGCGTTGCGTTTTCGCAATAAACGACATTCAATGCTACAAAAAATACTTAAAAATTGTAATTTTTGGCAGTTTCACGATTGCAGTATAAAATATAAACCGTTATGCAAAAAAAATTCGCAAAATAACATTTAATTTATATAAAAAAAGTTACTTAGAAAGAATGAGTTATTTTAATTTTTCAAAACCAAAAAATCCTGCTTTTTGAAATCGTTTTAATGGACCCATTCGATAAATTTTTTATTTTTAAAATCTTAGCAATATCTTTTTTCGAAACAAATTAAAAAGCCACATTAAAATACAAAATCTAAATTGTTACTCTACATTGCATAAAAAAAAATTAAGTTTGTTAAAATTGCAACTCTGGGAAATAAATGGGTTAAACCAACCTTTTACCTGAAGATGGGAAGGTACATTCTTATTCAGAAAGTACAGGTAGAAATTGAATATTACTAATTTGTATGCAAAATTAAGTTAATACAGAATTTATTGAAAAGCAAAGAGGTATTGAAATTTTGGCAAAGCTTTTCAAATTATTTTATAATCCTAGCTCATTCGAATATTAGTAAAATATCAGTGCAGTATGCAGAGTTTCAATAAATTCATCTCCCGATAAATTTCTTTTTACTTTTCCAATAAATCTTTTTTTTTTTATTTTACCCGCTATTCAAATCTGTAAGTAAATTTATCTTTTAGTTGTTCACAGTCTTCTTCTTAGTCGTTATTTAATTTTAAATCATGTGCGTGGGAAAGATCGCTTCTTAAGGTGCATGTCGCCAGCCCCCCCCCCTCGGCCATTTAGAATTTTGAATCGAAAATAGTCTAAATCGTTTGTACATCGTTTGTACCTATTTGTGCAAAAATTATTTTCGTTTGTACCCAAATAGTTTTTGAGAAATTTCAAAATTTCGCTGGGTTGAGGGGGGGGGGAGACATTCTTTTATGAAATTTTGAATTTTGGATTTAAAATAGTCTAGATGGTTTGTACTTCTTTTGGCCTTGTTTTTTTAAGTATTATTTTCGTTTGTACCCAAATAGTTTTTGAGATTTTCAAGAAAAACATCAACGACACCGACGCGTATGATTGAATTAGCGAGATTCTCCTTAACACGTGGTAACACATACAATTTTATGAAATTTCGGATTCCAAATGGTGCATGATGTGCAAGTCCTATTTTCGTTTGTACTCAAATAGTTTTTCAGATTTCCAAGACAAACATAAAAGACGTTAACGGGCATGATATTGTTAACGAGATTCTGGGGAACACATACATGTTGAAGTTCAAAATAGTCTCAATCGTTTGTACTTCATTGTACTTGTTTGTGAAAATATTATTTTCAATATAAAATCAAATAGATTTAGAAAAATTTCAAAATTTAGCTGAGGGGGGGGGGTGGAAGCTGGAGACATGTTCAAATGAAAAAAATTAAATCTTGTTTAGGCTCTAACGAGGTTCTAACGTCTGCCACCAATTTCACAGAAAAATTCAACCTAAGAGATAAAATAAAAAAGATGTCTACCCCCCCCAGATTTCACGAATAACTGCGTCAAGGTTGAGGCTCAAACAAATAAAGGGAAGCTCGTTTAGGCTCTAACGTAGCTCTAACGTTTGACACTAATTCTACCCAAAAATTCGACTTGGAGAGGGGAGCAATTTGACTTTTCTTCTTTAAGAAATGGCGTTCAATTTTATAGTTACTGTAGACATGCCCCCCCCCCCATACAGCTTGAATTTTGTAGTGAAATTGGTGTTAAACGTTAGAGCCTAAATATGCTTCCATTTTTTTCGTTTCAGCATCAACCGTCGCAAAGTTATTCGCCAATATTGTATAATATAATTATATTATATTATAATATAATATTATTATATAATTATACATCTGTGTTTTACGTATATAATTATACGTCATCAAAACAATTTATTTTAATTTAACACTGATATTTCAAACTATCAATTTAAAAAATTTAAATTACCCCAATGGCTAAATATTGTTTTACAATATGTGGCCCATATTGGCAACCGATATAATAACAATATTGCGCCAATATTCGAACTATATTCTGCCCATATTTGATCCCAATATGGATAGTCTATATTGCACCAATATTGCGCCAATATTAAAACTATATTGCGCCAATATTGATGTACAATATTGCGCCAATATTGGTAATCAATATTGCACCAATATGGGCTAAATCTTGCCAATATTGCGCCATTATTACAATATTGGCGCAATATTGCCCCCATATTGCGCCAATATTTTGTGCTACATGGGTAGTATTGCAATACATGGTAGATACACCGAATCGCGGTATTTTGGGCTATTTTACGATACCGTTATAACCGTATTTGATTTATTAGAGTGGATAGTGACTTTCCTAATTATTGAAAATCTCCATTTAAACGTCTTTAATCGAACTCAATTTTATAATTAGTTTTTGGTTAGCTAATTTAAAGTTGTATTAATGACTATTTCGAGTTTGCTTTAAATTAAAGGTTCTGTAGAAAGCACTACGACACCAAGATACATTCATTTTATTAATAGTTACTTCAAGAATTGAGCTTAAAAGCATTCGACACTATCTGAAATAAAAATTCATTTAAATTTTACACCAAGGAATGCGACAGCAACCTATGACAAAGTTTTAGAGACACTCACTATTGATTGCTTACTTTAACTGCTTAAATAATGATTGGAATCTAAGAAAACACTTTATATTAAGCAGGAGGGTGGGGCTAACCTTTATTTTCTTTGGTGGAAAGCTTGGGTTTTTTTTGGTTCTTCAGATGTTTGTTTGGCAGCTAACCCTGGAATATAACAAACTAACTCCAAAATCAGATGTAGTAAACTTAATCAAGCAACATTAAGAATGATCTGAAAGAATAATCTAGGATAATAAACAAACATCTAAATAAAGAAGTGTCTGACTGATTGACAATTAGACAATTAACTGATGTAAATATTATTATAAATAAAAGTAAATTGAATACAGAAGTTTCATCATTAATCTAAAATGTGCACAAAAACTGTAAATTTTGACCCACCTTTACAATTATATCGATTCATTGTTTGGATTCATCCAGGTCCTTTCAAAAGCTCAGAGCTCCTCATTTTAAATTGATTGGCACAGGTAGCTAATATGCAACAAATTAATATACAGGTATAGAAAAATTCAAATCTGCACAGCCAACAGCTTCATATTAAAGAATTTTAATCCAATGTCATCAGTCACACACGCAATATACAGAAATTGTGGCATCCTGACAACTTCTTCGTCAATATTAGCTCTATTCGCGGTAACACCTCTGGATACTTTTTATCCTACTGCGTCTGCGGATTTATACTTTTTATCATCTAATTTGAGCTTTAATGACAATTTTATTATAAATCCGCAGACGCAGTAGGATAAAACTTATCCAGCTGATAATGCAATGAGGTCTTTGTTGGTCGGTGTTTGCGACTTTCTTCGCATTCCATGCGTTTTTTGATGTTGAGGTCTGGTCTATCTTGACTAATTACACTTGGTCTTACGTGTGTGTAGGTCCATTGTGGTGATGGATTTGCGTCTCGAAGAGAACCTTTTTCTTATCCAGGATTGTTACCGCGAATAGGGCTATTGTTTCTTCTAATAGGAATGAAATGCCAGATGAACTGAAATTTAGTTACTCTCACAAAATTATAAGAGCTGAGGCCAAATCAAATCAGATGAAATCGATATCAATCAATAAATTCCTATAAATCTGTGTTCATATAGAACGAGAATGGTTGACGATTCGAGTACTCCCTGAAGAATTACCTTGATTGAAGTTATAATTTAAATTTTTATTGCAAATATTTTACAATATTTACTTGGACAAATGAACTTCGGAATTATTTCAACGAATCGTTGAAATAAACAAAAAGTTGCTTTTGCAAACTAAATGAAAGATAAAGCCTGTAATGTGGAAACCATTCAGAGTAGTACAAAAAAAATGTGCAGCTTTTCACAGGGAGCAAATCAAAGAGAAGTTATTCTTAAAATAATCGCTTTATCAAAACCCACATATTTTAAGTTGCAAACTTGGCAATCTCAAGTTATCTAAAAAGTTCAATCTGTATGGTTCCCATGAATATAATAATATTTTTATATTTTTGTCAAAAAAATTAATTTTTCCTAAATGCCAAACTATGGAAAATATGATTTCCTTTTTCAAGTGATACAAGTGATATAATGGATTTGTTGAAGTATTCAAAAGTCCACCAATTTTTGATAAATTTCAAAATTAAATTTGTACTAAATATTTAAACACCTGCTTCAGCGATATAAAAATCTAAAATTAAAGAATAAAATGTAAAGTTTTCTTTCGGCTTATTTACTTTTATAAAATAAATTAATTTAGATGTTAATCAAACCAAACAATTAATTTCAACATCTGTAAGCAGCTGCAAACTAATGAATATAAATAATAATAAAAAAAAATAAATAAAATTCGTACCTAATAATTACAATATTTTTCAACATCTATAAACATGTCAGGATTATTTATACTACTTTCCTTAGTTAGTGGTTTGACTTTATTTGCAAAATTGCAAAAAAATATGTAGTGAAAGAGATAATCCAATATGTGAATTTTTCGCTTCATGCTTCCTATTTGTTTCCGCAACCGGTTCCAATTTCTTTTCGAGTTTGTGCAACTGCAAGATAATATTTGTGTGTTTGGATTTGACATCCCGAAATGATTTTTTCAATATTTTATCAAACAGTGTCTTATTCAAATATTTCTCCTACTTATAAGTTAGATAACAAGAAATTGCTAAAATTTCCGTAACGCCACGATGCGACGAGTTCTTTTATCAAGCAATTAAAAAACTAAAACGAGGCTTAAAAGTGGGTATAGGATATGAATAATTGTGACGGAACTAATATAAAGCTTTTATAATCAAAATTTAATATTTGCCTTTCTTGGCAAAAAATGTCAAGTTATAAAAGATAATTTAAATTGTTCGAGAATATTATTTTTCTTAATTACCCAATTTTTCTTAATAAAACACACATTTGAAAAAAGTCTTTTTGAAGGGTTATCTCATAATTTTTATTTCAGAATGATAAATGAAATAATTTTCCGTTAAATTAAATATTAAATAGGAGATCTTCTAAATAAGTAGAGTTGGTTTTGTATGGTAAAATACCTGCCTAGAGTGTACTTGCTTTAAACGCTGGGGAGTAAATAAAACACCACAAAACCCCAATTCAGCAATTTGCCTTAAATGATAAATCACTTGGCCGCATGTTGTTCCAAACTGCGTGTGCTGTTACTGCAGCAACCATTTTATATTTTTGTCAGTTCAAGCAGATTATGATATATTTTCAAATTTCTAAGTGGGAATGTATTGCTTAACATCTTCTAATTTACTTTTTAATTTTGGTCAAAATTTTAGCCTTACTTAGTTTTGAAAGCAGAAATCTAGCAAAATGGCTATTAAAAGTTATAAATAAACAATGATTTGCAACAGGTTAAATAATTACTACTTCAAACTACATTAAAAGTTTGAGATTATTAAAATCGTATTATCTAACTTTAATAACCGAATTATGTGAATTACATAACTGAGAAAATGTAAATTATTCACGTGTATGCATTAGTATTGTCCTATTTTTATTTCGACAATTTAATAGTAATTTGTGCGAAAATAATTAAAAACAATAAAATATCAATTTAGTTTGCTTTCTATATTTGTTTAATTTGTATAATTGAATTGCCTGCTTTATTTTTGTCTCGATCAAAAAAATGACATTACCATTACTTCCTTGAAAAAATTTAATAATAATTTTGGATTTCAAGAGTTTCTTGCGTGTTACTAAGCAGTTACGTTTCTGTCTTCAACTTAAGTTTTGTTTGGTGCCTGAATAATGGCTTTTGTTCTTGTCCGTAAAAGAAAGACCAATGACAATAAATTCTATAAGTCGGTAAGGATAAGAATATGTTAAATGGGGTAAGGCGTGACCTTTTCTTTCTATCCTTAACTTATTATTCATTATAGTAAACTTTATATTTCTTTATGTACAATAAGACTGAATGTTAAGAGTGTTGATGAAAAGGAGGTCGTCGTTGCTGAAGTGAAATCACGATTGAATGCATTGATCAATCAGTTTTAGGCGAATTGTGGGATAGCAAAAGGGGAAGACTGATGAAGTTACGGTTTGTGTACGTGAGTAATAAAGGGTATATCAACGAAATTACTCACGACAATTTTAGAATGAATAATTTACTATTTCAATAAGTATCTATCACGGAATAGCGTTTAGTTGTTCTATATCTAATGTTATACAAATATTAATTCAATTTTATACTAAAATGTTTTGATTGCAATCAATACCCACCCCTTTAATTAATTGTATGCATAATTAATGACATTTTCATTTTAAACTTTTATTTATATAAATTCTAACCCATGTAGCACAAATATTGGCGCAAAATTGGTTCAATATTGGTGCAATATTGCAATATTGCTTTTTGCAATATTGCTAACTTATATTTATTGTTTTTACTAATAATTATCTTAATAAAACGGCCATTGCCTTGCAGTTAAAGCGATCGGTTGCGAATGCGAGGTACCGGGTTCAAATTAAAGCACGTTAAGCCAGTAGTCCTCCTGGGTTAGTGAATTGCAATCATTAACATAAAAACCCATGCATATCTAAAGACCAACCCAGCAAGCTATGTACCTAATGGATGTAAAATATTTATATGCTCATAGAACTGACACTGCCAAAGAAACGACGCAGATGTTGGAAGTAACAGGTCTTAAGACTTAAACTAGAAGAGAATTCTCTAAGAGAAGAAGAAGACTAACAATTAACTGGATTGTTAATGACATAAATAGCTTTTAAAATTTACATTGTACTATTACGATTCATCAAGACTCGGCGGTGACAACAGGATTTTATTGAATGACGTAAATACATAGACATCAATAAAAATCTACTTTTGAAACACTAATTCTCGCCAGATTAAGAGAGACAAGCGAACTGTTACCGGTTCGCACTTGAATGGGTGACCGCCTATCGCTGCTTCCCTAATTGTCTAGTATTGGGTGGAATAGGTTGATATCTATAGCATCAGAAAAGCTTTTCACAATATCCCTCTCACATTTCAATATAATATTTCTGATCTATGTCTCACTAATGGATTTTTTTACCTCATTTATACACAACGCCGACGGCTTAAAATACGAACGCCGACGTGGACATCCACAGTACGACACTTGCATACCACATATTGGTGATCTTCAACATCTAACGTCATCGTTCCTGTAGTTATGAATTATTGTAGGAAGGTTTTTATTAGATAAAGAGGGAAATTTGCTTAGTCTACGTATGATTTCATAAATTATACTTGTACCATGGTTTGGAATCCACGTTAAGCTGCAAGTACTTGTTTACGATTAGTTAGTAATTAACAATTGCTTACCATTAATTGGGTATTACGGGTTTATCCGGATTACGAACAGTTTATTCGTAAATCGAATTGATTATTACCTACTGCTTAAGACCAAATAATACCAAGAGGCTTTGAAACGATTCTTTTCAGAAGACCGTCATTATTTTTTAATACTTTATCTAGAATGATCCGTTTCGTGAATGTACTAATAAGTGAAGTTTAATTTAGATTTGTTTGAGCTGACACTAAAGCAGTTCAGTAATTCTATTATGTGACAAACCGAAAAGATAATAATTATTGATTTTGATACATTAAAATGAATTAACCATAAAAACAAATCAAAAACTGTAAATAATTTTCTGTGATAAAAAAAAGTAACACCATCTAACTACTGACATTAATACACTGCAGAAAGCAATACCGTTAAAATACAAGTAGCTAATTTGTAGCTACTTTGAACCTAAAGCTGAGTAATTTAATCAAGATGAGTGTCAATTTTAGTATAACAACTAAAGACCGACATAATATGAAAGACAAATAGTTAAAATACAAACAAGCGGTTCTATTAGACCACTCATTCCAATAAATAGACATAATATTAGATAGTTTATTAAATCTACCTACATTAGTTATTATTATTACAGTTCAATTAGTATTTTCACGAAGTTTCAGAATATTTGAAACAAATTGAATTTTGGTCAAAAATTTTAAAAGAAAAATCGCACCGAAATCAAATTATCTAGATATTGAAGGTAATTAAGGCCTTAGAATTTTTTCGTTATTTTTTCTGTCTTTATTACAATTTACTTAGTATTTTAACATAGTATCAGAATATTTGAACAAAGTTTAATTTTTATTGAAAATTTTAAATGAAAAATCGCAGCGAAATCAAATTATCTAGATATTGAAGGCAATTAAGGCCTTAGAATTTTTTCGTTATTTTTTCTGTCTTTATTACAATTAACTTAGTATTTTCACGAAGTATCAGAATATTTGAACAAAGTTTAATTTTTATTGAAAATTTTAAATGAAAAATCGCAGCGAAATCAAATTATCTAGATATTGAAGGCAATTAAGGCTTTAGAATTTTTTTGTTATTTTTTCGGTCTTTATTACAATTTACTTAGTATTTGCACTAAGTTTCAGAATATTTGAAACAAATTGAATTTTTGTGAAAAATTTTAAAAGAAAAATCGCACCGAAATTAAATTATCTAGATATTGAAGGCAATTAAGGCCTTAGAAATTTTTCGTTATCTTTTCTGTCTTTATTACAATTTACTTAGTATTTTCACGAAGTTTCAGAATATTTGAACAAAATTTAATTGTTATTGAAAATTTTAAATGAAAAATCGCACCGAAATCAAATTATCTAGATATTGAAGGCAATTAAGGCCTTAGAATTTTGTTCGTTATTTTTTCTGGCTTTTTTAAATAAATAAATTAAATTATCTAGATATTGAAGGCAATTAAGGCCTTAGAAATTTTTCGTTATCTTTTCTGTCTTTATTACAATTTACTTAGTATTTTCACGAAGTTTCAGAATATTTGAACAAAATTTAATTGTTATTGAAAATTTTAAATGAAAAATCGCACCGAAATCAAATTATCTAGATATTGAAGGCAATTAAGGCCTTAGAATTTTGTTCGTTATTTTTTCTGGCTTTACTACAATTTATTTCGTATTTTCACAAAGTTTCAGAATATTTGAACAATATTTAATTTTTATTGAAAATTTTAAATGAAAAATCGCACCGAAATCAAATTATCTGGATATTGAAGGCAATTAAGGCCTTAGAATTTTTTCGTTATTTTTTCTATCTTTATGAAAGTTTACTTAGTATTTTCACGAAGTTTCAGAATATTTGAACAAAATTTAATTGTTATTGAAAATTTTAAATGAAAAATCGCACCGAAATCAAATTATCTAGATATTGAAGGCAATTAAGGCCTTAGAATTTTGTTCGTTATTTTTTCTGGCTTTACTACAATTTATTTCGTATTTTCACAAAGTTTCAGAATATTTGAACAATATTTAATTTTTATTGAAAATTTTAAATGAAAAATCGCACCGAAATCAAATTATCTGGATATTGAAGGCAATTAAGGCCTTAGAATTTTTTCGTTATTTTTTCTATCTTTATGAAAGTTTACTTAGTATTTTCACGCAGTTTCAGAATATTTGAACAAAATTTAATTTTTATTGAAAATTTTAAATGAAAAATCGCACCGAAATCAAATTATATAGATATTGAAGGCAATTAAGGCCTTAGAATTTTTTAGTTATTTTTTCTATCTTTATTACCATTTACTTAGTATTTTCAGGAAGTTTCAGAATATTTGAACAAAATTTAATTTTTATTGAAAATTTTAAATGAAAAATCGCACCGAAGTCAAATTATCTAAATATTGAAGGCAATTTATGGTTTAGAATTTTATCGTTATTTTTTCTGTCTTTATTGCAATTCCCTAGAGTATTTTCACCAAGTTTCAGAATATTTGAAACAAATTGAATTTTGTCAAAACTTTTAAAAGAAAAATCGTACCGAAATCAAATTATCTAGATATTGAAGGCAATTAAGGCCTTAGAATTTTTTCGGTATTTTTTCTGGCTTTACTACAATTTATTTCGTATTTTCACAAAGTTTCAGAATATTTGAACAATATTTAATTTTTATTAAAAATTTTAAATGAAAAATCGCAGCGAAATCAAATTATCTAGATATTGAAGGCAATTAAGGCCTTAGAATTTTTTCGTTATTTTTTCTGGCTTTACAACAATTTACTTAGTATTTTCAGGAAGTTTCAGAATATTTGAACAAAATTTAATTTTTATTGAAAATTTTAAATGAAAAATCGCACCGAAGTCAAATTATCTAAATATTGAAGGCAATTTATGGTTTAGAATTTTTTCCTAATTTTTGCTGTCTTGATTACAATCTACTTAGTATTTTCACGAGGTTTCAGAATATTTGAACAAAATTTAATTTTTATTGAAAATTTTAAATGAAACATATTTCTGCAAACTTCTTCAGGGTCTAGGCGTTTGAACGCCGCCGTTTCAACGTAAGGACGTATAAACGCTAGAACGTTTGAAGCTCTTGTTAAGAGATTCCATCTTTTTGGTATTATTTAAACTATTACTAAATAAATAACATAAAATATCATATAACTTAAGCTATGAACCGGGATCCTCTATAAACCGAATCACAGTGTGAATTGCAATTTCTCTTGATAATATGATAATTTTTAAATTAATCATTTGTTTCCATTCCTGACGGAATATAGTCACTTCTTTTAGTCTTCACAATATATTTCATTTCAGTATCTCAACATTATGAGTTCCCTTTTACAAATTGTTCATAGGATCACGTCTAGTAAAATGTAAAGTATAAAAGCTTACATTCAGAACACAAAGTTTTTCATATTTCCTTTTACTACAGCGAATTATTAATATTCTACAGATCATAGTTTTATGTTAGCTAAAATGTATTTATTTAAGTAATCTAAATGTAAGCTTCTAGCTACTTCTGTTGAAGTTTTCCAAATCAAAGGTTTCGAGCACAGTTAACAGCAGGCATAAGTCCTTTCTGCTGACACTGTTGAATATTTTACAATTTTACACCATAGTATACAGTAGAACCTCTATAATCCGAAATAGTTAATATGAAATTGCGATCGAATTAATGAATATAAAAGATTATTGAAGTTGACGACAAAAAAATGTATCTAAACTTACTGGTAGCTAGGATTGTCGAAGTTGCACTGTAATATAATTTGAATTTAAGATCAATTAATCAAACACGTTTGTAATTCATAATAATATAAACAAAAATTAAATTGGTATTTTGTAATATGGAAATGGGTCGTCAATGTTTAACACATCGAAAAATATGAAATTATTTGCCATGATTGGTATGTGATTCCCCTAACTTAGATATTAAATTATATAAAACTAAGGATAGCATTCCTGTTTTCTTGGTGTAACCATATTACCTATAATATATTATAAACAAATAATATTGAGCAATAGTAGAGTATATTAATTAAAAAAGTTAACCCTTCCCAAAATACAAAATTAGTATCCCGAAAGCCTCAGCTGAAAACGCTAGAATATCGTTCCATTGTCCAGTCGTGTACTGTAAGCATCCGTCACATAGAATATGTCATTTTATATAAATTCTTGTGTGATATTATGACTAAATGACAAAAATATCATGAACAGCTTCTCTTGGCAAATTAGGAAATTAAAATGATATAGAATATTATGTAGAAAAATTTATCAGAATTTTATATAACATCGCTAAGGAATATAATTAGTCCTTGATAAAGAATTTATGTTATTAGCAAATAATCTCTAATATTGTCCAAGTAATAAAATTTATATGGAGAAGAATTTCTTTACTTATAGGTATATAATATTATATAGTCGGTTTGAAACGTCTTGCGACGTTGTCCGATGCCCAACTACCAATCTTGTCGAATTGAAGTTTGGCTTGTTAGCACTTTACATTTTTTACCTAGACGAGGACCCAGCCCGAATAAATAGAGTTTATTAAAGAAAAATGTTGATTTAAAATAAAAAACTAATAATTACGCCTATCAGTAATGGAGCGTGTCACCATTCAAACAGAACACCCTGTATTCACAATTTAAGATACCTACACTAAAAATATTATTGTGTTAATGGAATTTAAAGAAGGTCGTTCAACGTCGAAATATGCTGCAAATTTAATTTGCGAATATTTACTGTTGCCACAATTAACAAAAGCAAAATACAAGAGGCTTTTGATTGAATACATAGCAACCTTGACAAAAATAAATTCAAGAGAAATACTATTAGGTAAAATAACCATTAAATTTATTAACACTGTTTTATAATAATATGTAACAATAATGTAATATATTTACTATAATTAACTGCCTTACACTGCAGGGTAGAGGTATAAGAAAAATATGAAGAACTTTGCATTTAAATGCTAGATTATAAAGTTGATTATATTTTCTACGGTTTTGGCACATTGGAAATATGTACTCAGTTCCTATTAGAATATCGCAGTTCAGCAATATGCGGTGTGTTTTATATTTAGATGGGTGACCCTCTACGGAACATGTAGGTACCGTTGTCACCATGGTTTGGATCTCACATTAAACTGTAGGGTTTTTCATTTCACAACTAATCGTGATTATATGATCAACCTGGTCTACTTAAATCTTACTAAGAAAACTAAGACTGCTAGTGGATTGTTTATTTTGAGATCTCCCAATAAGGAAATGACAAGAGTTTTGATTGAGTGATTATCTTTTCAATTTTTAGTATTGTGTTTATCATATTATATGCATAGATTACATAATTAACATTAAAAAATATATATAAATAAGTTTCGAGAAAATCCTTCGCATTCCTCATATTTGAGATTTACCGTATTTAAAATGAATTTTATATTTATATTGATAAATTATATTAAGTTAAAATATTTTACTGCTACATAATATAATAATTTTAAAATATATGAGATGACTACTGCAGTAGTTAATAAATTACATTTTATTAATGTACTATTTCTAACAAAAATCTCTTTTAATAAAACAGCATAAAAATTTTATTGCAGGAATTTGTAATATTTTTTATTTAACCATCTGAAAATTTAATCAGTTTATTACAAGGGTAGTACATGCAGATATAGATACATTTATTTGGAATAGGTAGACGGTAAACGAACTTTCTGCTGAATGTGTTTGTTTAATTCTGGAACAAAAATTTTAATTTATAAAATACAATTTCTTTTAAAATATCCTGGTATTTCATTATACGCTATTTACGCATTTCCAATTTTGTCATCAAAAATTATATTAAAAATTTTTTTTTTTCATTATAAATTTTTGATAATACGAAACCATTCATGCACCAGAAGTATTTATTTTAGTAAAACTGAAAGTATTCCTTAACAAATTTCTCAATTTGCGTAAGTATCAAGGGAAACCTATAAGGTCTAAACATGTCCTGTACTGAAGAAGGTCTGCAAGCTTAATCAAAGTTCAATCCTGTGTGACACGAACTGACAATAATACCACATGCTAGAGTTTATTGGCTATTGGTTTTCGAGAATGGATCACGGATGTTTGAATTTTATTCTTACATTACATTTGTTTGTCTCTATAGTTTACCTTTAGGTGTTAAATTTGTTCTCAATTCAATTTATAGTAAGTAATTGAATTATTACTTTTATATATTTCATTTAACTTCAAATAATGTACTAACCAATGAAAATTTATTAACTCTGTGTTGGTAACGTCTCTCCCTAGAAATCAAATCCAAATGTGTTGTTGTATTATAAATAACTATTTATGTAACCAGTTATGAAAACTAAACAGTTATGAAAAATGTTACATTTTTAACAACTATTGATGATAATTCAGAATGTATCTTAGTTACGATATATTTCTCATATCATAACTAGTTGCAAAATGTAAGTCGTGTAATTCGAGACGATTATGAAAAGTGACACTTTTCCAGGACTTCACTGTACTACTACATACTTACATTATTATGTACATAAGTCGACATAAGTTAAATTTTAGTAAACACAATTTCACCGCTTTACTTGAATACTGTAGGTACATTGATTTTTAATAATAGAAAGCTAGTTAAAAGCTGTCCACTATTAGAGCACCATAATTATTAGTGTATTAGATGTGTTTTACTGCTGCATAGTTAGTACTGTAAGCATTTAAGCGTCTAAATAGAACACGTCCATACATTATGAGTAAATATACATAATAGCCATAGTAATAATTACAATATACTGCCAAAGTAGGAAGGGAATGTAATTGTAAATGTAATAATTGTAATAGCGGTAGTAATACAACAGCAGTCAACAATGGTGAGCGTCTATTTTGTATTGAAGTAAATTTTCAGTTTTATTAGTTTGACCATCGATGATTTTGGCCAACAATTTTGCAGTAAATATTCTTATCAGTTACTGATTTGATTAGGAATAATTATTATCGATAATAATTAAAAAATTCATTAGCGCTTATCGCTTTTTTGAATGATATAAATAAACAATTGGTTATAAATATTTAGTGGTCCACCCTACCTAACAAATGACCTTATATTGATGGCCAAATAGTGTTTATTTAACTCTCTATAAACGTATTTTCCAGTTAAAATGTTAGAATTTAATTTAAATATGTAAACATTGAATGAAGATTAGATATACAAACGAAGAAATAATCTAACGTACGTTTTAACATTTTGGTCAATTTAGAAACCCATTACCTGTTTTTATTGCGTCTAGGTGAAGCTGCGGAGATCCGTTCGAAACAGATAACACCACAGGCTACTTTTTACTCATATCATCTGGTCGATTCTCATACAACCAAATAGCACATGCAACATAATATTGAACTATAATGGGGTTGTGGTATATGCAACACTTTAACCCACTACCCCATCAAATGCTTTTAGCAGAACGTGCATTAAGTATAACCGATGGAAGATCGATTATGTGAATATTTTTTATCGTTCGTAAGTGTACCTTGAATAGCTTGCCTAATCCTATGATGTATTCCGTGTTAATACTTTTTAAAATCACATTTTAGAAAAGGATTTTTATTTTTGAATTTTTATAAAGTAGATGTGCAAAGTATTTTTTTAACGGAACACTTAATAAAGAATTGACAGTTTAGATATTATAGATTGTACATTTTGTGTGCATTGTTTTATTTTGTCGTCATTCATTTTCAAAATTTTTATTTGTCATTCGTTTGTCTATAATATAAAACCTAGTTGATAACGTCTGAAAAAAATGTATAGCCTGAACTCGGCACCGTACTGAAATTTTCCACAAACGTAGGGTCGCTTTTGTATAAATTGAGAAAATTGCAAAACTTAAAATATATTGATCAAGTCTCGATGCCCAGTTGTTTGCGGGTGGCTAAGGGATTATACCCCAATTTAAAGGTCCAGTACCAGAGCTTGGTCGCGCTTGCGCGGTGCGTGGATTCTTCTCAGAACTTACCTCACTCAGTGATACAAGCTTAAAGTCACTGCTAACTGCAAAAAGTGTTGGGCGCCAGTGAAACACAATAAAAAGCAATAACAATCTTTAATGAGACACAAAAATTGAGCACCAAAACTAACAACCGCTATTGATTGACTATCAATTTTAAATGTCTTGAGTCGAGTTGGCCAATCCCGCTTGTTGAAATTTGATGAGTCCTATCAAAATGTTACACAGGGTGCGGAGAGTAATTGAAAGAACTGAGCACCATCATGTGAAATAACCGTGTACTAAAACACCCCAAGCATAATTCCGTTATTTATAAACAGATTTTCGATTTTATCATTTGTTTTCATCCCTTCAAATTTAAATTTGTATTAGAAATATATGCTGTTTATGCACAGCAGTAGAGTGATGTGATCGCTGGTTGAGTTACAGAGCGGAAATTCTGGGTTCAAACCGCGGACTTCACAGAATTTCTTAGCTCGGCCTTCCAGTGGACACCCACACGCTGGCGCTGTGGTGAAAAGTTGTAGTAAAAAGAGTAGCAAAAGAGGGGTAATCCACCTCGTAAAATGGATTGTGAAGACCTCAAAAGAAGTGGCAATATTCCCACAGGAATGGAAAGCCCTTGATTTGATTTGATTAGAAAAACGCACGATTGGTAGATCTACGTTTGCCGCCTTTTTGCTTAGAAAATTAATTAATGTTCACATTCATGTAGTAGATACTACGCGAAGTTGTTTTATTATTTATTATAAATGCTGCAAAATTCACAGCAAATACGAACAAGTTATAATTATGTAAATAATCTTGTAGAGAATTGAATTTTCTACAAAAAAGTCTCCGGTAGTATATTTTTATCTTTAGAAGTTTAAACGCCGGAGGCATCAAAATTGTAAATTTTAATTTTTTTGTTGTTATCTGCGAATTTGAATAATATCTTTCATACCAAAACTATTAAAAATGAAAATATACGTTTTGGTTTTTTACTTTTAGAATAATATGCCCTTGTGATCTCATCAGAAAGTTAAAAATATTACAAGTATGTTTGTCCATTTTAAATCAATAAGTTTTTGTTGGTGTAAAATAAGGCAGTTTCATAATTTGTGACATAATAATGGAAGTTGGCAGAATTTAAATTTGTGATTCTATCGCTGGCGCTGTTCAGCTTACGGAAAATAGTTATATAATTGAACTAATCGCACCTAAATGTTCTGAAAAAATTGTATGTCACAGAAATTAATTTTTCAGAAAGAAAAACCTTCAGAAATAAATTTCCATATTCTACACCAACGGTGTAGTAGTAAAAGATTTTGGGTTTGCTGATCTTTCTTTATAAACCATATAAGAAATTGATATAACCTTTCTTTTTTATTCTTGGCATGCTAATGATTTAACCATGTAAGCTGTAAGGGACGCCATATCCATATGGAATATGGATACAATAAACTTTAACAGCAGATAAATAAATTGCGTTCCTATGTTTCTATACTTTATCCATATGGATACAGAGCCCCTTACAGGGTTAATAAGAGAAAGATAGATTACTTTTTACCATCAGGTACTTTATCATCAGGCAAACGATCAGATTTATAGGCATCTGCCCAAATTTCGTAATATAGAAAAATGTTTCAATTCTTTCACTGTAAATTTGCCTTTGATGCGGAAAAAAATTTCTATTTTACCCCATAGCAGCTCCGAAGTAACATATGATCATATCGTAACAGAGCATATCTTAAACATACGGCAAATAATCTAGAAAGCAACAGAATTTAATAAATCACTTTCTTTCTTTCTTTAGTAGCCTTTATTGATCCAGTGTTGGACATAAGGCCTCCCCTTAAATAGAGGTTTTTTGGTCATAACTCACCACGATGGCCAGATGGGTTGGTGAGTAGTCCGAAGGTCGATGTTACACTAAAGTTGTTGTACATCCGGTAGCAGCTTGCTAGGTTAGCCTTCAGATGTGCCTCTAGCCCTGTTTTCTTGTTAACGGTGGCAATTCGTCAACAATTCGTCATAAACCACTATATACGATTATATATTTACTTAGTGGACTATCACTAAGATTTTTTTAGTGTAAAGTAGGGGATGCTATGGCCGAAATTGGAGTACCCCGACACTTGACTAAACTGGTACAGGAGCTGTACAGGAGTGCAATTTGAGAAAT
This sequence comes from Rhagonycha lutea, assembly GCA_958510855.1. NCBI lineage: Eukaryota > Metazoa > Arthropoda > Insecta > Coleoptera > Cantharidae > Rhagonycha > Rhagonycha lutea. The sequence continues at coordinate 8,918,732 of OY294040.1, read as the reverse complement.
AAAATAGACGATAAACTCTCAAATCTGTGCAAAATAGAAAAAGGAGTAAGACAGGCCTGTATTCTTCAGTATGTTTCAACATTTATGGTTAATATAATATTATGAAGAAAACACTGGAAAATGGAATGCAAGTTTTACCATTAGAGGTAGAAGGATAACTAACCTGAAGCGATTAGAAGACGAAAGTAGCAAAACAGCACTAAGATAATGATTGTGCACATACACAAACGATACATTCAGCAGATATAGGGTGTTTTTTTTAGCTGCATGAGAACTTCAAAATGAAATAAAACATTAAAAACCTGACGGAATGTTTTGGTTATAATTTTTTTATGAAAGTACAGTTAAAGGCATTTATGATTTGAACATGACTTCCGGCATGTGACCACCACGACTAATGGTTACGAAGCGCATCCGTTCAGTACAATTTTTGACCACTTTTTCCAATATTTCTGGCCTTATTTCATAAATGGCTTGCTGAATATTAGCCTCCAATGCTTCTAGAGTTGTTGGTTTGTTAGCATAAACCATGGATCTAACATACCCCCACAGAAAATAATCTGGAGGTGTCAAATCACACGATCTTGGAGGCCAATTGATAGGACCACGTTTTGAAATAATGTTGTCACCAAATTGTCCTTTCAATAAATTGATGGTTTCGTTGGCTGTGTGGCACGTAGCACCATCCTGTTGGAACCATAAGTTGTCAATGTTTAGCTTTTGAAGTTTTGGAAACAAAAATGTATTGAGCATGTGTCGATATCTCACACCATTCACCGTAACGGTAGCTCCTTCCTCATTTCGAAAGACATATGGACCAATGATGCCGTTGGCGTGTATTCCACACCAAACAGTCAATTTTAATGGATGCAATGGAGTCTCAAGATAATGTCCCTGATTGGTCTCACTCCATATACGGCAATTTTGTTTGTTCACATACCCATTTAACCAGAAATGTGCCTCGTCACTGAACAAAATTTTACGGTAAAAAAATGGATCCACTTCCAATTGGTTGTGAGCCCAATCTGCGAACTCACGACGCAATCGATGATCATCAGGCTTCAGTTCTTGAACCAACTGGATTTTATAAGGTAGTAAATGAAGATCTTTCCGTAAAATTTTCCATGTAGTGGATGGACAAAGCCCAAGTTGTTGAGCACGATGGCGAATTGAAATGTTTGGGTCCTGTTGCACACTTTCACTCACAGAACTGATAGATTCATCGGTACGCACATAATTTCGTCTTGCTGGTGTTTTTATATCACGCAACGAAGAAGTGGTACGAAATTTGTCTACCACCGCACGAATAGCTTGATCAGAAGGTCGAAATTGTCTAACATAAAATGGGCGAAGGGCTCTATATGTTTGATTTTTAGAATATATTTCTATAATTTGGTAGCGTTGTTCAATGGTCAATCTATGCATTATCAAATGCCAAACCTTGCTAAACACAAATGTCAAAAAACTGTTTCCATAGCAATCTTGATTCAATTGTTATCCCTATTGAAAGTTCTCATGCAGCTAAAAAAACACCCTATACCACAATATGCCATTCTGCATTTGTTTTCTTTGGCCTCATGAGCAACGATGGTGGAATTATAAGAAATCAAGATGAGACGCTGCAACCTGGCAAGAAATGCTGATCGCAGCTTGCAAAGAATATGGAAAGATAAAACCATCAACATCAATACTAAAAAAGACTTAAGACGCTGGATGCTAAAAATACAAGATCGGAGGAAAGTCGAGGCATTAGAGATGTGGTACTGGAGAAGAATGCTTCATATAGGTACCATGAAATGTAAAAAGTAATAATGTATCCATTGTTAGAGAATTTAGAGAGCTTGGGAGATTATCTCAAGTTGATTATCAACGCGTACTTAGTTTCGATACAAACGCGAGAACTTGATGATGATCTCAAAAAAATGATAATGCAAGGCAAAGTGGAGAGAACTAGACCGAGAGATGAAGAAGATCATCAATACTCCTTATAGCATCTTGGAAGAGAGACCGCAGCAGCAGAAGGAGATAGCGCGATGTGGTGCAAAGAGTCAACGATTTAAAGGGAAAAATTTAGAGTAAAGTTTATTGATACAAGATTTTTTGAACAGTTTTTTAATTAACATTATATTATATCTTCACAGAGAGAAGAAAATTATAATAAACAGTAATACGGTCAGCATGTCGAACGCGACCGTCTTGGTTACCCTTCTTTATTACATTAACATGTTATACTAATTGCATAATACTAATTACATTATTATGTTTCCATGTCCATTTATTTTATCACTATTTTTGTCTTTTTGATTTCTACGTCCCCTATAGATTTAAAAGCAATAACCAATTACGATGATCAATCACAGAATCACATTAGAATTTTATCACGTATCACCCACCCTAGCTACACAGTGTGTGATTATTTATGAATCCAAGTATTTGTTATGAAATACGTACATTCATGTAATAATAAAAAAATAATTTGCATTCTTGTATGAAACTATAAGAAAATGGACTGGTACTTTTAAATTAATATTTTTTATTGGCATAAATGAATGGTAAATAAATACTAGACAGAACTTCCTGATAGACCAATTACTTCATCATTCTCTAGGTCAGTGGTTCCAACATTTTGGAACGCGACACAACCTATGGAAACGCAAAAGCCAAGATTAAATATAAAATTTGACAGTTCTAATTCAAGTTTTCAAATATTGTTTTGTATTTGACATTTAACCCCATCGATGTAGCGTAAAGCATACATCGGCAGGATAGGAAGTGGGAGACCACGGTTTTAATCCTGGTTGACCCGGATACAATGCTGTCATGTAAAGTCCAAGATCAAATCTGTGGGCTATGGGGAAACCAACTGGAAACGACCCCATTTCCCTATCATCTTCGACCAAGTTGTGCGTTGCTGAAGTTGAAATAATAAATAAATGAAATATAGATAGTTATAAATTTATGTATTAGCATAAAAAACACAATTTAGAAAAAAATGTATAAAGTTGAAAAGTCACTAAATAAATATCTATTTTCTTATATTTAATGTCGAAAAGTTTGTGAAAGGTGAACGTAAATGTATATTTAAGTTTGTAGTTTTTACAACAAGATAAAATATACATCTTCTGCAGAAAAGTTCAAAAGTAAATTTCTTGTAAGAAAGATTAACTAATGTACAACTCGAAGAGGTCTGTAATTACGAGTCTTTTCCAGTTTGTTACATTTACAAATTGACACGTTCGTGCCGCTTTCTGGCTGTAACATTTGGCTCAGGATGGTTGAAGTTACTAACTACCTTTTCGAGACCTATTACAAACAACAAACTGATAAAAGAAATACCATTACTGACAACTCAAGTTTCACTTCTAATAGTTTTGACTTTTTTTACAAGAAAACATTTCCGGGAGCAAATTGAAAGTATCTAATAGTACAGTGAAAGCATGTGCTCTTACCCACAATAGCACTCAAAAAAGTTTAAATTACATACAAGGTGATGTTAAATTCATTCTTGATAAGAAGCAAAGCATCTCGTTAAAAATGATTCATACATTAACAACTAAGTTTGTGTATTAATAATTTTTAACATTATTAGTTTTGATTATGCAGGTCATAGCGAGAAAATGCATTTATTGCACCGTGGAAATTCTATTTTTTAACGATTTTCAATAATTTCGATAGAAAAGTAATTTTATTTATTAACAATTCTAAATCATGAAAGGTTTAATAGATTGTGTTCAAAAGAAATAAAAGCAGTGCAAAAAGTACGAGTATATTTATCTCTTTGATTGCTCAATCTTTCTTACGTGTTGGTGATACATACTAGGCAGTTTCGATGTCTATTGGCTCACTCTTTCACAGAGATTTGGTTTGATAGCATTTTTTATTATTTTCATCAATATCTAAAAAATAATGTTAGGAACTATAAATTTTTTTAAATTAGATAACACCAAAAATATTGAGTGTTGCAAAATAAATTAGTTAATTTATTATAATATTTATTTACAAAATACAAACCTGTATTATTGTATTATTATATTATGTACAGGTTGATACAGTATAAAATAATTTGAGTTTTTAACTTAAATAATAAAAATTATATGATGTGATTAATTTAAAAGTTAATTTAAATCATATAAATATTTGTATAATATACACATAGACTAGATAGTACGTGTTTTGCTCTTGATAGAACTCCCCAGTTAGATATAATATATTATATTATTATATTTTTAATATTATATATAAGCTACATTTAAATGAAATTATTTAAATATTTTAATTTTAATAAATTGTTTTATAAATATTTAACTGTAAGAAGCAGCCACGGTTACCTTAAAAAGCTTTTGGAAATCCCCTTAAATTTTTTAAAGTAATTTCATTTAAAAATAAGAACCCGTTACGAAAATGTCCTTCAATTCAATCCATTTGCTTAAATGAGTTTTTTTCTGCAGTAGGCAGCATTTGACACTTGTGCTACTTTATTGAGCGCGTTAGCTGAAGGACTTGCAAATGGTTGTGAATAGCCTTCTAACTTTCCTTGATTTTTCAAAAGTTGTGTGCTTCGTATTGCGTTAACTTAGCACGTGATTTTTGATCATTGGAACACCAGGCTACTTGTAAGTATTTAAACACAAAGAAAACGAGTTACGTGCTTCAAATAATAAATAACTTCAATTTGCGATAGCTTTAGAAAAGGTAGGTAAACGTCATTACGTCATATAAAAGAACGTTGTGCTTATTTGGATCATTCGATGTAACTATATCGGAACCGCGTTTCATGTCAAAAGGTTAACTACTTAACAATGTCTTAAGACATTGTGACAGTCGCTTATTGTTTCGATTCCCTAGCAATATGAGCTTCGGTTAAAGCTTTGCTTCTCATCGGTAGGAAGGAACAAACAATTTGAAACAGGTGTTTTATACTTTAATATTCATCATAATAAACAAACTCAATTCGTTCGCAAAAAACCTCAAAATAGATTTGAGTTAATAGCATTTCAAAATAAATTGTAAAAATAAAAATTATTATATTAATTTTAGTACTCTTTTTAGTTATAAAAGCATTAAAAGCCAACCAATTTTATGTCGGGTAAACATCTTTCAGATAATTTAATTTTCTGTCTCTTGTTTTAATTCGTTTATAACTAAAAGGAAACATGTCTCGAGTTTGACGGTTTTCATAAAACACACATTCAGACCGTTCTTGAGAAAGTGGAGAATTACCTTTGAACCTATTGTTGATAGAAAGTTTGAGAGCTATGCTACTTTGACAAAAATATTATTTAACAAAAGATGTCTCCAGAAATAGAAATTGGCCACTTCAGAATGTACAAATCAACACTTAATACTATATTAACATCAATAATATCATTAGGTATTAATTAATAATAAATGCTTGAGAAAATACTTAAGGATAAGCTTTTACGGAGCGGTTTATTCAAGATGAGCTAGGGTTGTTGTGATGATTATCTTTTAATATAAAGCGAATAATTGTGGGGTGATATTGTAATATTGCAACTAACTGTAGAATTTCCCATTTTAATTTCCTGTCGAACTAAATTCCCTCAGTAGTAATATACTGACGTAAATTGGCCCCCCACCAATAATCCTTATCACCGCGAGTCTTATCGGGCAACGTTCTCGAATGTTCGCTTTCAAATTCCTTTATTATTCGATTTTAAATTCGTCTACTTGATTTACCATATCGAACTCGCCGCTCTAAAAATTAAATCAACACTGCTCGATTTTCCACAAAACTTTTATTATTCCAACTTTAATTTACAGCTCTATTCTCCAACTCAAAATTTTAGTAACCACCTCACTCGGTGAGTTGTGCGAACCTCCCCTTTTTCTCCTTTCGGCCCCCTGCCGGTTTCGCCGGGACCCACATCTACCACGAAACATTGGAAAATTCAAACTTTCAAAACACAAAAATTAATACTTCTTCAATAATTACATTTTCTGTTTCTTCATTCAAAAAAATACGACAATACTTAATAATAATTACTAAACGTTTTCTTTTATGGGCATCGAAAGTCAAGAAAAATACAACTTAAATTGCAAGTTAGCAGTTAACCATACGAGTTAAATAAATGGATAATAAAAATTAATAGAATCTGAAAACAGTGCAAGTATGACATTACTGTTTGTTGTTGAATCGGTACATCGACTAACGTAGTATATAGGTGTAGTATAGTACCACCCCCGCCAGAGTTGCAAAAAAAAGCGAGATTCACCCCTACTTAGTAGCACAATTTTCCGAGTTGGAAGGCCCTAGGGGGATGTTTTTAATGAGATGCCAACGTCGTTAAATCAGTAACCCTTTCCAAGTATTTTTGGCCCTAGAAAAGAGCGTTTTTCAACGCTCAACGCACGGCACATTATTGCGATCGAAAACTACGTACTGAGAGCATTTTGTAAAGTACAAACCTTATATTTATAAACTTTTGATGGGGTATGTTAGAGGCGGGATTTTGAGAGCCAATGAAATGTTGTAAATCGTTTCTAAATCGTAAGACCGCCTCGGCCAACTCAAATTTTGAAAATTTGGCTTTTACAGCCCTATTTGCAATGCAATAAAATGCAATTTTTTATGTTTCTTGACAGTGAAAATTTTTAAAATCGGAGGTCCAATTACTTACCTACCATTGAAGAAGGGTTTATTTACTTGAACCACAGCTTGAACTGAAAGAAGAGCGAGCGCTACAAGAATAGTAGAGAGCTAGAGGTAGACGGCGACGATACAGATGCAATCGAATGCCGATGCCATGGGGTGGTTCTGAATGAATAAGGGCCAGTTCTACAAAGCAAGTATAAACTAAGAATAAGCTATACTGAGAATAAGTCTCTATTTTCTCTCTCTAAATTGCGTTCTACGCTTGCGTACAACAAAATCTGTGTGACTTATTCTCAGTATAGCTTATTCCTAATTTATACTTGCTTTGTAGAACTGGCCCTAAGTTGATCGTACGATGACCGACAACTTAACGAATAATTAATAGAACACACAACGGCTTTATGTTTTATTAATTGGTGTAACGAGTTAAATTCGACGGATGATGACGGATTTCAGTAATTATAATGATTATGTGTGTTAACGATGTATTGGGGTATTTTTAGTGTCTACTTAAACAAATATTATTAACACATTAGCTTAATTTGGTATCACAGTGTAACCCAAACTACACTTTCTTCAAATTAATTGGTGTAAAATCACCAACCCCTTTTAGACCAATAAATTTTCGCAATTTTTCTTGGAGTAGTTCGGAGTAACATAATAAACAGACCTATTTATCAGTTATTCATCAGTTGATCATTTTATTCAAATCTTAATGAAAACTCTATACTTGGGGGCTCGTCCAAAATACATTAAAATAACACTTTGATTAAACTAGTGTTTACTATAATATTTATTAGGTGGAAAATTTTAGCGAAAACGATTTTAAAAACATAAGTTACGATGGAGAAACTTACGATTAGTGAACGTGTGCGAGAAGAAGAACTAAGAAAACGTGAATCAGAATAGTTAAAGTGGACAGCGAATTATTTAACCTGAGAAAGGAGGCAAAAATATTGATTTTGATACGCGATGGATTGTGTCTTTGGTGTGGTTTAAAGGGTAATTTTAGCATTTTAGGTGGTTAAAAAAATTATGATGTTTTGATGAAAGGAAAAACTTGAACGTTGTGTACAGAAACGATGATTTAGTTAGGGGAGCGGGAAATGACTTGGAGTCCGAAATTAGTATTTCATAGAAAACTTAAGTTACGCACGTAGAGGATTTAATACAAAATTATTTGGTGTTAGAATTAGGAATTTAAAGAGTTACATAGGGAAATTTATAAACGAATATTGTTTCTTCATGATGTAATTTTTGATGGTGGTGAAATTCTTAAAGAACGATTTGATTGACAATTATGCATAATAGACCTTCCAGAATACAAATGGTCATATCAAGCTCAAATGCAAGATAAAAGAAGTTGTTCGTCATTCATTCTTGCTTTTTAGGAAGCAAATGCCATTTTCGGCAGAGATAGTATCCGAGCAACATCCTCCTCCTCCTCAGTCCATAACCCTTCTGTAGGGTGTGGTGAGCCTTTTTAACAAAGGCTTTTCATGGTAGATTACACCACGGTGGTTTGCCATTGCCTGCCGAGGGGAGACGGCCACAATATGATTTTTACTTCGCCCGGAGTCGAACCGGGTTCTCTGTGTTAGCAGTCTATGCGTTTATCGCTATGCTAACGACCGTCTCTCAACATAACATAGCTGTATTAAAGTAGCGGCATCTACCTTACAATTGGGAGTAAAGGCAGGGGTCTTGCCTATTTATTTATACACTTTAGGAGAAAACTTAAGTTTTCAACATAATTAGGGGAAAATATCCCTTCATTTCGCAACTGGAAGAAACTTATTTCTTTAATTACTAAAAGTGTCACTTTGCGTCCAAAGTATAATGTACTATTTATAAAAACAAATAATTTTTTATTCGAAATATTTGCTTATTCGAAATAGTACATAATCTAAATACAAGAAAGCAACTACAAGCAAAGTGACATTAGAGGGGTAAATCATTCTGAAAAATTGTGCATAGTAAAATTTTTTTATAGAAAAATGTCTAAATTTCTAAAAGAATTCCGCAGAAAAGCAACGTCGCCGCGTCTTTAGCGTCGCCAGGTTGAGGTAGCAGAAGAGCTTCCGATACATATGCGGTCAATTAATATTAATCAAATATCGCTGATACAGCGATTAATTTGCATGCAATTTATTATATCTCTGTTATATCAAGATATAACCTACGTATAACAATATTGTATGCAAGCTCTAATTGTTATTGAATGTGCAAGAGGCGTAGGTTGAGCAATGCATGTAACGATTCGTTTGGAGATTTAGATCACCCCATAGATAGCAATATGAGAAAATTACTATATTTTGACTACTGTACCCGATCGCGATCGTAGACCGCCCTGCAAATTCAAATACGTATAAGAAGATGATTTAACGATAGAAAGCTAAACAGATGGTCGTTCGATAGATGATATCAAGATGACGAATCACGTATAATTAAGACAAACTACATACCACAATTTTGTACATTAAATTAAAAAGAAAGTCGCGAAAGCGGCCGTTTGGTCGCACTATCTAGGCTTGTTTGAAACTAAAGTATGTTATGTTACTAAAATATTAATACTTACTAAACATAGCAAAATAATAATTGCAATATCCAAGAAGCAAACTTTTCTCTTTTAATATTTAAATAATTGCCATATAATGTAACTTGATGATAGTTGATTTAAAAATACATTATTAATCAATTTAATAACAATCAATGTCTAACGAAATAAAGCCGGACTGATAAAATCGTAAACAATCATATAAAATATCAAATATTTTTAATTTGTCATTTAGATCAACACAGATCGAAAGTCATGCATAATGTATAATCCCATATACAACAAAATGAAATGTGGTTGATAGTAATCGACGCAACAATGAATTACAAGAAACGTTACGGCAATAAAATACACTGACCATAACTTAGCGGTTTAGTTGTACAAGGTGCGGCGCGACGCCTTATGGCGAAATCGCGTGTCGTGTGAAGTCCTAGACTACCCTATATATGTGTGCCACGTTACTAGAAACTGGAAAACTTTAACGTTTCCATTAATGTACAAATTAACAATTAATATCGATTATTTTCCTAAAATAAACCACAAATTTCATGTATATCTTTAAGCCAAATTGGGTTTGTTCAACTGATTACATCTCTGAATAATTTTCTACACCAAATGGGAATTCGATTAATGCAACCTGATGACCCTAACCAATACTGTCATCTATATTTCGTTATTTAAATAATCGCAGTAATAATTCCACTTTACTAATTAATATTTAACTATGAGAATAAGTCAAATTTTATTTTTAATTTGCAATAAATTAAATCATTACTTTATATTTTGCTTGCTATAGCTTAATAAATTATTTTTGTAACGAAAAGGTTGTTAAAATAATAAATAAGTCAAACATTGTATCAACAATCAAGTTAGATATTTTGGTTTCGAAGAAACTTTTCAGTAATTGGGAAGCAAAACAAGACGATCGCTCTGATAGAACTGAAGTAGGAAGGATACAAAAAGATAAACCTCGAAATTTAGATCATCAATCAGAATGTCTTTTATTAATCACCAAAGTTAATTTTTTCGTACCGATACCCTCAACCACAACAATAACAAGTGATTCTTGAAATTATTCACAAGGCGTTCAAATAAATTATCTTACTTTAATCTCATCATAAATACAAAATATGCTTAAATTAATTTATTAAATATTAAATTAATAAGTTGTTACTTAAATGACTTAAGGGACGAAATCGAATAAAATGCAATTTTATATTTGCCAGCAATACATTTCTATCCTAAAAATTCAGGCAATTGCGTATCCGTTATAGAACACGAACGGCAATAAAATTGGCAATGCCAATTTTAGATTTAAACTTAAGCTCAGCGAATAAGAAAAAACATTTCTTAGCTGCAATAGATGGTCTGATTAACTACAATCAGGGTGATTTTAATCCATGACTACGAAACTCCGGAAAGGTCACACATGGATAATCCATTTTCACTTCTACTAGGTTATGAAATTTGGAGACTATTGAATTTGGGGAAATCATAAATTTATATACTTGGTGTTAAAGTCTATAGACCCAAAGCCATGTTTTTGGTTATGTTATCTGTTTGGTTCATAAGTATGCCAAACAAAATAATTATAAAATCTCCCACCGTGAATAAGCAGAATGCCGAGCAACTACAGCCTTTGCATACTGGAAGAATTATGTCGTGGACATGCAAAACAATAAATGGCATATCGTGACCCGTAAAGAAAAATTATAAAAATATTTTGCCAATAAAAATTAATTGCCATTGCAGTAAACGCCAAGACAGATGTTAAGATACCTGGTGGTTGTAAAATATTAAAGTAAGGCACGGATTCATTTCAAATACAAGTTTGGTAGTTAAATTAGTTAATTAGTTGCCTGTTTACAAGTCGTTAACAAAGTTTTGAGAACATAGGATAATCTGCTGACCTGTCAAAACATACTTCGAAAATGCAATATTGGTTACAAGTTTGAACTATTCATGTATTCTACGCATATTACCTTTTTTCTGATAAATTTCCAAATTATATTGATCACAAGAAACTTCCATGGTCTGTGTACTTACTTAAGAAATTTGTTAACAAAGTAAATAAAAATTTGAAATTAGATAAATATTTTTCATTTTCTAGAAAATTACTAAACAAACTTACTTGGGTAGAAGAGAAATCTTTAATGGAAATCTGTTTTCTTGTCGTAATTTAGAAAGTGTCGACATCGGGAAAATTTAAGTTCGTAAACTTTTATGATGTTAATTTGCTAGCGTTAGATAATGCAATATTGCAATATTATAAAGATCATATTTCACAAAGAAACTATGGGTAATATTTATTTATACCTACATTATACTTACTTTTGTCTAGAATTATCGTTTTAGTCCTAGCCGAATAGTCAAATAGTATTAATTATAATTATATAATATTAAATATTATAACAACAAAAAATCTACAATGAATTTACATAATCTTCTTAGCAATATTACACAAACGTATAAATAGAATTAAACAACACACAAAATTTTGTAAAATTTAATTTACACAATTTGGATAATCAGTGTATAATTTTACACAAAATGTTAAGTAAAAATTCAAGATGTGTAAATTTTACATACAAATTGTGTAAAATTACACAATTTTGTTTGTAAACTAATAAATTTTACTTGTACGTTTGTGTCACATTACTAAAAATGTTATTGAAGTCCATTTCATGTTATTTTTCGTTGTACGTTAAGAATTTTCACTGTCCAAACATGATAGTAACGGATGCTTTGAATTTCAATAGTTTTTCAATAGATTTATCTGTTTCTATTAATAATCTGTAGGACTTGTGCATATTATCACCACAATTTCCTTTGAGTTATTCAAAACGATAACATTTCATACATGTGCAATGACCGACAGTGTGTACCAGTCTACTTTTTTTGGTTTGAAAACAATTAATGAATTTTAGTAAACATAATTAAAACGTTAGTTAAATAATTAAGAAAAAAAGTAATCAACAACACCGAAACATTTTAATTATTCTTTTAAATTGTACCTATTGCAGCTATTACAGTTGGATGGTAGAGGAGAATTGGGTAAAACTGGGTACTACTAAAAGTTTAATGAGTTATAGATAATTGGTTTTTGGTGAAAAGCTCTTGATAAATTGCCAAGTGGTTGCAAGACCATTATAGTATTGATTACTCATAATAGTTGTTTATTAAAATGGTTAACTTTAACTGCTAATCTAATATTTTTGAAAATGAGAAAGTACCCAGTTTTACCTAACCGGTTGGATAAAACTGGATACTTGAGCGCATTAATGGATTAACGAGATTCTGAGTATAAATAGGACAAATTATTATACGCAAATATTAAACAAATACTTTAAATATTGACACACACTGTGGTAAACAATGCACAATAACAATACGAAAAATTTCGGTGTTTTGCACCCTCCTTAAATCTGCAAGCACCCACAAAACTGTAACCTTTAATGGGCTACTAAGATTGAATACAAGGCTACAAATACGTCGACCAAACGAAATAAGAAGAATTAAAATTACTTACATACAGCGCTCTAGTAAGTTTACAAATTATGCGGTGACAGGTGCTTCCTCCTACTCGAGACACAACGATTGGCTTCAACAGATGATAGGAGCACTTGCGAATTCCTCTTAGGAAACACTCGATATACACTTCACGTACAAATACTGCAGAAGATCGGTGGCTGGACCTTAAGAGAGATGATGCTGATGGTGCACTACAGTAACACCGATCCTCGATGTTCGAAATTCCAAAATTCGAAAACGACTCGAACTTATTAAAAAATAGAAGTTGATGGTTATGTTGTTGTTTAAAAATAACAACAAACATTTACGTCGCTAAAAGTCAGATCGTGTCGCTCGAAGTGCCACCAAAAAATCAAAATCGTAGCAGTTTGCGCAGAGTTACCCAAAGATTGCTAACAGATGTTACGGTTGCAACCGAAAAAACACTTGCGGTAACGGAAAAGGTTGTCCAAACGAACTGGCTAGATAGACGAAAGCCGTTGACTAAAAAGTCTTTGTCAACGCTCACCAAAATCGGCACTTAGAAATCGTTCTAATTTCGAAGAGGACAGAAATATGAACTTTTGGTTCTTGAGTATCGGGGTAAATCAGGTTGTTTCCAATTCCTGCGCCAGCAGATCAGTTGCGTTCAAATTACCAAATGTTTGCAATACTAGATTGCATTCAAATACTAAGGCAGAGTTGTATCTAGGAATATTTAAATGCAGTGAAAAGCAAAACCCGTAACAAATTGCAAAAATTCGTTACAATGGTACCCAGTTTTATCGTACTATATTGTTTTATCCAACTCTCCCTCTATAGTTTTAGTTAAAATAATATTGTGATTGTTATAAATTTCATCATTTTGATTTCCGCACTCCGAAAATTCATACTCCTAGAGTAAATTTTGTACTTTCTACTTCATTAGGATTTTTCATCATTTTCAATTTTGATCATAACACAATTCTCAACTTAGCTTTCAGGCATGATTGTAACCTTGTATCCTCCTTGTACTTTTAGAGCATTCATATTGGAACCAGTGGCAGCAGAACGGATAAGAATGAAAATTGGTATCAATTGAAAGAGTTTTATTTTCCGCGTCTAAAGACATCCAACACTTGATGTCTTGTTCTTTAATAATGTTAAAAAAGTAGAATTAAAATAAGCGATTTTTTAAAAATCAGACCTGCTTTGGATGGTTGAACTGTCAAAACTTGCGTTTAAATTAATTTTCAAACAAAAACAATTTAAATGAATTTGAACAAGGCATCTAATATCTATTTAAAAGTGCTATTTTGTCATTTTATTTTGAGTTTTTAACAATAATCAAAGAACAAACCATCAAGTGCTGGGTGTCTTTAGACGCGGAAAATAAACCTCTTTAAGTTGATACTCTTTTCATTCTAATCCGTTAAAATGGGAAGCAGGAATTTAAAAAAAATCAATTTCCCATGTTATTTTCCTATGTTCACATCGGCGGCCGGTCACCCGGTATAATAATTATTTTTGAGATTTTCTCAAATAAATGCATATCGATGGATTTGTTCTCATCGTCATTCATTTCGGAAAGGAGAACATAAAATTGCAATTTTTTCCATTTTTAAAAGCTTTTGTTTAACTAGCCCTGTCCCGATGTATTCAAAGCGCATGAAAATATTAATTTAGTGATTAGAAACATTTAAAATGAACCTTGTACTTAAAATAATTTGTCTCTTACTTTTTCGGTACTTTTTTAAATAGTTTTATAAATTTTTAGGATTCGTTTTACTGAAATGAAAGGTTTTCAAAGAACAGTAAACATACGAAATTTTGAATTTATAAGTAGAATAGCACAAGTGCTCCTATTTAATGTTTTAAACTTACAAATGAGGTCGATTTTGTTTATTTCAGAATTTGTGATTGAATTAACACAAAATGGGGGTAATTGAAGTATTCTTTAAATATGAAATACACTTCAATAAATAATACATCACCAATCCACACAGAGATTTCTGATAAAATATTGATGTCGAATTTACCCCTATTTATGATTTTTGATTAAATATTAAGAAAATTAAAGGGACAATGATTGCCTTTTTTTAAAAGATGTACCCCATACGATCTATAAATTAAACAAAAACTTAACTAGACGTTAAAATATTAGATTTTAACTGTAAGTAAAGAACAACATACAAGAAAATTTTATTTAAAAACACTAAAAGAACAATTCTAACTTTTTTGTGACAAGGTACAAACAGAATATTTGAAAAAATGAGAAAACTGAAACTACGGGGGGGGGGGGGGTAATAAAACAACGTGGTGTTTTTTATAAAAGTTGTTTTGTGTTTTTGTGTTTGTGTTGTGTTTTTAAATAAAATTTTCTTGTATATTGTTCTTTACTTACAGTTAAAATCTAATATTTTAACGTCTAGTTAAGTTTTTGTTTAATTTATATTTCACATAACACATACTAAAATCACACTCTATTCTTGAAAAAATTTCTTTTTTAAGATCATATTTCATACGATCTGTTTAAATTTTAAAAATGCTTTGGTAATAAGGTTGCAATAAAACTGGCAATGAAATAATTGACAGCACTACACATTTTTTTCATCTGCTAATCGCAGGTAAATTTTGACAATTATTTAAATTAACTAAACTATTAATTTTCCGAATTAAACTATTCTTAATTTCTTAAGTCTTGCTTAATTTGGTTTTACAATGTACGGCATTGCTTCGACTTAATTGTTTAGGCTGGCTTGCGCTGCCTCTAAGAAGTTAACAATAATTTATTGTAATGAAGTTATTGTTTGAAAAGTCATTTATCTCTTAACATTTTATATTTAATATAAAAATAATGTGGCAAGATAGGATTGTACCCGGGCGACAACTCCTCTTGCCTCCTCTGTGGCTCTCCCAGTGGGAAGATTGCGTATCTTATTTTTTATTAAGCATTAGTACCCAACAGTGAGGCAAATTCAATTTATTAATAGATTTACAAAGAAGTGCTATATTGCAGAAACACTCATAAACCAGTCGTATTTAAAAATAAGGGATTTGTCGAAAATTATAATCACCTCGTATTTTTGCTAAAATTATTTTTATGTAAAGCCTACAACTTTTAGTTACCAACTTCTGCATTAATTCAAATGGATAGATCCAACGAATTAAATTAATTAATTAACAAAATACAAAATACGATATTTGTGCCGCGGTATAATAAAAAAAAATATTGACTACTTATTTGCCCAATAGGTATTACTAACAAAAATATGTTTTTCAAAAACTTATTTTAAAAATTTCAGTATAGCAGCTTATTTTATTCTAAAGTATACAAAGCTCAAGTTTACCTTTATCTCTTGCGAGTCAATCGTAAGAAAACTTCGTAAAACGTTTGAAGCGTTAAATTTGTAAAACAATAAAAAAGTCAATATTAGATAACTGCAAAAAAACAACATTGAATAAACAGAGCTGTGCTTATTCCTATTGTACACAAATTTTTAAAAATATTCCAAGTTTATTTTGTTTATGCTGTGTTATTGAAAGGATTTTCAGTGCTACAGTTATATTTTACTGGAGCACAAGAAAGAATAAATATGTTTTATAATTTTTAATTTAAAAATTACACATAACTATAACAATTATTATAAAGTATGTACTACATTAGGATTAGATTTTATAATTTTGTATTATATTAAAACAATCAAATTTGTTTCAGGTCCAGCGTTTTGGGGCTTAATTAATCCTGAATGGTCACTATGTAATAAGGGCAGAAGACAGTCGCCTGTAAATTTAGAGCCCAATAAGCTGCTATTTGACCCAAATCTTAGACCTTTGCACATCGATAAACATCGGGTAAGAGCTTTAATGTTGTTATAACATTTACAACTACTGAAACTATTAAGAGTTATATTAAATTAATTATGAATCTAAACTGTCATATTTATATCAATTATATTTGGATATTGCCAAATGCTTCAAAATGGTTATAATTGGATTCATCAAATTGATAATAGTAGAAAGTTTTATTTTCTAATGAAAACTAGGATACCTAGAAATGAACCAAACTTTAAAAAAATTAATAGCATAATGCGAAAGAGGAAATTTATGTTTCCAAAATCGTGGCGTTTAAATCAAGTAGTTCAAAACCACATTCTGTGTATCTCATATCGTCAACAGGTGTTAGTTGCGTGATTAATTAAACGAATGTAGAAATTGAATCAAATTATTCCATAAGCTTTTCTTAATTATAATTATATTAATGAACCACGTGTCTTCCTCTTCTAAAAATTTTCTTTTTCTAAATCATTAATTTTAATTATTTCGATAAAATAGAGGGCAAAATAAAACGAAAGATGCGTGCTAAGACTATAACTTGACGTGGAATTCAAACCAGAGTCAAATTATAATAATACTTGCTCTTATGATCAACTAGCTGAGAAATTATTAATCGATTGAATTGCAAATATCATAAATGATGATGTAGTATCCATGCAAGTGAGTTGGCAGTGATAGAACAGCAAGGCAGTATGATGGTACCATATCACACTACCACGTCAACGTAGAACAGAACGTCAAATTAAAATATTATTGTGTTTATAAAGTTAGGAGAAGCTCCACTACAAAATTAAAATTTACAGATTTATCGGATATTTTTAAAAACACAAAAATAAGTAAGAACTTGCCGCTAAAATGTTGGTGCAGTGATACTGCAGCAGTAGTAGTAACAGTAGTATAATATTGTTTGCATAATATGCTAAAGAGAATGTAGGGGAAACCGGCTTCTAAATCTATAGATTTAAAATTTTCTAAATACAAATGTTTATTTAGCCTGCAAGTGTCACTTTCCTCTGTTGAAAAATGGTGCAATCAATTATTATTATTTATTGCTTATTTTATTTAATGAGAAAATTCTTGGTAGATTTCTTAAACAATATAAGACAAACTTTTAGTAGGAAGGTTAACATGGTATGAATGTATGAAACTTTCAAAATTATTTTCTTAGATAAGTTCAATAATGGCAAAACATTATGTCGGATGGCACCTGTTACTTTCGCGATCGAACTGGTTTCCCCTACAAATGTCATACTAACTCCTTTATATTATCAGCTTACAAAAATTCTAATATGAAAATCTAAAAAACAAAATTAAAACCATTAACTACTCACTCTAAAATGCCTTTCAATTTGTAAATTTACAAACAAATTTACTAAAATCAAATTTACGAATAATACATCATTAGTGATAGAATTAATAAAATAATACAATATTATGTGAGAGTATAATGGAAAAGGGTTACTTACGCATTAACAAAAATATCACATTAATAAAACTTCAAACAAAGAACGATCATGTTTGTATTAGCTCTAAATGTGTAAACAAAATCTCAAAATTGTGTAATCCTAAGTTTCTATAATTGCATGAATTAGTTCACACGAAACAATTAGTTGCACTAATTGGTTCGGATTATCGAGTTTGCATTGTAATAAATTTGATTTGCAAAAAATATATACGCTTTAGCATTCGACCAGACAGAGTATTAATTCAAAACGGTCGTTATATTATATATTTGAAACAATCCTCTTCAGCTAAACCTTTTTTAAAGTGTGAATTAATTCACACAAGCAAAGAAACATCAAAATGAGCTTTAAAATTATCCCGAAAAGAATTTTATAAAAGAATATTTTTGCAAACTAAGTTTTCTCACATCAAAATCACGACGGACAGAAAAAAATGTATACAGAATCACTTTTAATTGAAAAAATCGGCTTGAAAAATCATAAAATCCAAATAAAATGTTATCCAATGAAAGATTTCCATGTCATTGTTGCATTTTATTTGCCTCGATAAATTGAAAAATAAAGCCAACAAATCTTCTAATCGCGTGATTACAAAAATATCTTAAGAAATTTCCTTGCGCCATGTTTCAAATAACAATGATAAGCAGTTGACCAAGTTTAAATGTAGAGAGAAGGAAGAGCACCCGAAGTAAAAGAGAATTTCTAAAATTATCGAAGTTAATCCCAGCAACAATTTTAATGTTGCCTAAATTTCGATGATCAATATAAAAATAATGGATTTTAAGAAACTCTTCCAAGAGAGTCAAGAAATCCAAATTTTGTGTTTAAAAATTCAAGTGTGTATACTCCAACCATTTGGACATTATTTTTAAGCTGCTGTTTATTTTCATACAAAAATACAAACGATAGCAGCATTGTACTTAATCACGTCATCCCATGAGTCCATCCATGGTTCATTTTTAAACGAACCGCAACTGGAAATGAAAAATGAATCCTTCACCATTGCAAACAAAGTTCCATAACTTCAACTTAGAGGACAGCATCAACGTAAGGTTTTGCTCTGTATTTGGTGGGATATTTAAAGGAATCATCCATTTTGAACTACTGAATAACGAAACTATCACCTCTAACCTCTATTGCGAGCAATTAAAAAGATTGAAAGCAGCACTTGAAGAAAAACGGCTACTGTCGATCAACCGACGGGGTAGTCTCTTCCACCAAGGTAATAATAGACTACATCCGGCAAGACAGACATTAGAAGAACTGGAAGAGTTGGATTAGGAAACAATGTTCACCTGACATTGCATCCGCTTGCTGCCCAATTCTGATCCCCATTTTTCGATATTACATGACCGGAAATTTTTCCTTGTAACAATTTATTGTTTTTTTCGCAGTATGACAAGCTGAGCCATCTTAATGGAACCACATTATGTCTTCAAGATCCAAATCAATCAATTCCAATTAAATCAAGCGCTCTTATTGGGACACCCTATATTTATAATGAAGCTAGGATAAAATTTCGCCCATTACAGAATAAAAGATTTGCTTCTTTAACCAAAGGACTCTTAAAATTTCTTTTATGTATATTCACAAATTGTTATTATTTCGTAACAAAGATTTAAAAATTTTGCTTTTGGGCTATAGAATTTATTATGTGTACATTAAACTTTGATTGTAACTTCCCAAATAGCAGTATTATAAAATACCTACAGTATTAATTCTAAGGTATTTCAATTTTGTTTTATACATATTATGCTTTCGCTTCTCTGGCGACTAAATGCTAAAAATTTAAATCACTTTTATCGTTGTAAAAATGTGCAAAATTTAAATTGGAAAGTATTTTTTTTAAAGAGAGAAACAAAGAAAATTGTTTTTCTTTGTTTCTTTGATTGTTTCTTCAAATCAGAAGAAAAACTATGGTGAAAATTTTTGAAAAAAGAAGAGACGTGTTAAGGAATAAAAATTTGACACGCTAAAAATTAATGTTCATTAACTTTTTTCAAATTAGGAGTAATTTTGAGTATTTTTCAAACGTGTACCTACAGATTGGAGAAGGTCCATCAGAAACAATCCTTAATGATCGTTAACGCGGCAATGAGTCAAGGTGTTAGTAAAAATAAATTAATGTACAGTCAAAACTCTCTAATTCGACAGCTCCTTAATTCGGAATATTCTCTAAAAATGTAAAAATTATTCTCTAATTTGAATTTTTTAATTCGAACTCTCTTTAAATCAAATCCAATGTTAGGCATTTGATCTCAATTTACATGTAATTTGCCACTCTATAAATTGAATTTCATTTTAATGAATGTGACTTCGTAAATTCAAGAAGTCTTCATAAATTTCCAAAAAATAGAAACATATTTTGAGAAACAACTATTCGCTATGTGCATTCCTCCTACTGCCCTCTGGTGGCTCAATAAAGAAAATTACTCGGGCCTGTGAACATTTTATTATCACTGTGAAAATAGTACGCCATGAGAAATTTGAATATTTTTGCTGTCATAAAATTTGAATACCAACTGTTTTATAGCAAATAATTGAATTAATTTTGTATGATCACGTGTTTATGACATAATGCAAGTCCCGTTGAGGTTCTATTATCGGCCACTCCGAACGCTGCGTTCGATTTGCTTATCCCCTCTCATACCTTGCACATAGCGAATATCCAAAAAACCTACCCGTGAATAATTTCTTAGTGGTTTTTTTTTTCGCAGCTGTCTCGGGGGGGTCACTGGGAGTGTAAATTGAAAATCTCGACCAAATTATGCTTTTGCGTATATTCGAAAAATGGTTTTTTTTCATAAAAAACGGTTTTTCTTGAATAACTCGGCCATTTTTGATTTTACATAAAAACCGTGGGAACAAAAATTGTAGGAAATTTGATTATATACAAGTTTGGTCCTTACAATTTTTCTGCTAAGATCGATATTTTTGGAATTGGACCCGAGAAAAGCGACAATGTTCGCTTTATATTTAAAATTGAAAATAAGGGGGATAATGGGAATATTTCTAAATGGGTACATATTTTTAGGTTAAATTCCGAAAATATCGATTTTGGTAAAAACAGGTGGAGACCAAATTTGTCCAAAATTTTATTCTCTATAAGTTTGTTCCTCTTCATTTATGCCGTTAGAAAATAAAAGAGATAATGATATTATATTGAATTTGTCGCTTTTTTCGGGTACAATTCCAAAAATATCGATCCTAGAAGAAAAATTGTGAGGACCAAACTTGTAGAGAATCAAATTTCCTACAATTTTTGTTCCCACGGATTTTATGTAAAATCAAAAATGGCCGAGTTATTCAAGAAAAACCGTTTTTTCTTACGATAAAAACCATTTTTCGAATATACGCAAAAGTATAATTTGGTCGAGATTTTCAATTTACACTCCCAGTGACAGCCCCCCCCCCCCGAGACAGCTGCGAAAAAATAACCACTAAGAAATTATTCACGGGTCAAAGTCTATAATGACTGGACTACGACGATTATTTAAAATTGGGCTAGAATCATTTCACATTTCACGATGTGTGCTTTATCAGCCAACGTAGGCTTTATAAATTGCAAGATACGTATTAACGAAGTATTATTGTATTTAAAGAAGACGAGGAATTGGTATTTTTTAAATTATTTAATGTATTATTTTTATTAATAAACAATAAATAACATCTTATTATTTTACTTTCTACATTAAAAAGAATCAGCTTCATGGAATAATTTGTCATAATTTCATCGAATGGCAGAAGCACGGAGAAAAGACTACAGAAATAAACGCATTACAAAAGTATACAACCCAGTGTTGCATTATATCAGGAAAGCTAAATCAATACAATTGTTTAAAAAATTTATTAAAGAATATTTGAATAAATAAAAGAAGTAAAAGAAAGAACAAAAATTTACTAATTTAGCGTCTAAAATTTCTTTTTGGTTTATTTATTACAATATTGGCAGCTTTCAGACAACGTTTCGCGCACTGTCCAGATTTCATCAGACATCAAGGCTGCGATGTAACACTTGCAGTTGTAATTGCCAAGTAAAAGCACTACCATGTATGTCTGTTTACAAATTATTGTAGTGAAATATAGGGCAAATAGATTAAAAATTTAATCTTAAAGAGAGAACACTTTAATATGGTGTCAGGATTTTGAGCAATTACATTATTCAGAAGCATCGGCTACTTTTTTTGAGAAGCAAAATTATAGAAGATTATCAAAATTTATCTAGGTTGTAAAAATTATATCAAGAGAACCCAAATCTTATAATTTAAGCGTTATTAGGTGCTTGGTAAAAATTTAATTAAAAAAGTACTTTTTATATACCCATTCTCTTTCAAAATCTCGGTAAAATTTTTCAGTTGTTACGTTTCTAAATCGATAAATTATTTTTGACGAATAAAAATATATGGCAACAGAAATACTCGTACTATTAGTACTTCTTGTATTTGTTTTACTAGAGAATAGAAAACTAATTAAACGTCATTAAGTTAGTGTTTGTAATTAGTAAAGTTTTGAAACTTAGATTATAATGACGAACAGTAACCTTATCTATTTCAACATTTCAGGTTAGTGGAACTATCAGTAATACGGGACACAGTGTAATATTCACGGTAGATAACGATACCCGTCATCACATAAATGTGACGGGAGGTCCTCTTTCGTATAAGTACCAGTTTCAAGAAATTCATATCCATTACGGCCTCCACGATCAATTTGGTTCGGAGCATTCCATAAATGGATACGCCTTTCCTGCAGAAGTAAGTATTGAAATAATTCTGTCGTGCTTTTTCTTTTCCAACTTAACTTATTTGAATTTTACTGAAAAGTTTTGCAATTACATGAATGCACTTTCGATGTGAAATATAAATTGCTTATATGGAAATTCAAAATATAAAAAGACGCAAAGTTTGCTTTTATTTTTTATTAAATTTTAGTGTAATTTAAAATTTTATTTCTTATTTTTGTGTTTATGTACTTAGATTTTTCAAAGATCTCAATACCGAAATGTTAATTTGTTTTCCACTAACATAGGCTTTTCCAAGAAAATTTAATATACGACTGAGGCGTTATCTCTTCAAAACTTTGTGTTTACTCACAACCAAAAATTACAGAAATTATCCTGAGAATACAATCTATGCTAAGTCATTCATAAGTCTTCACATTTACACTAATTATGTTTGTAGTTATTGATTTTGTAGAAAATTTGTAACTAATATCCTCCATGATTTCTACCATTTAAATTATTTATTTTCATAATAGATTAAGTTTAAAAATTAATAAGTTATTATTAAACAATAAAAATTAAATTAATAGCTAAAAGTACAATTTGATTTTAATTTTTTAATTCTAGCTTGTTAATTTTTAAATTTGAATTATTATTAATTTCAAATGTTAGAAATGTATAATATCAATCTATTATGTATGCCTTAAGGGAAATTAATAAACAAGATAATTCGGAAACTCAAAATTCGATGATTATAAAATTGAAATGTTTATTTTAATTAAAATACAATGACGTGGTTTTATAATCCTTTAAAAGGTTTGCTGAAGTGTCTATAAATTCTTCTGAAGGGTTGTGTCTTATCTTTTTAGTTTTCTTTTCACGTATGCTGGTTTTTGGACTCAATACGTCACGCACGCGTTGTTCCAATTGTGGTTATTTGGAAAAACCAATTGCTTAGAAATTGAGAATTCTTATTTGAAATGTATTGTCGATGGTGTTGTAACTAAAATAAAGCAATACAATCAAATTCTAAAAAGATCATTCTATTCTAAAAGGTGCGTACTCATTTATTGTAAGGTGAAGTATATTAATATAATAAAAACCTATAATTCGTTTGTATAAAGAACATTGAACTGAAACTTTCAATTTATTGAAAGCTTAACATTTTTAGAAGCTTTTAATTAAGGCGACAGTAATCCACACAGCGTTCAAGATGGAATGATTAATGATATTTATAATTAAATTGGAAATTCAAACTGTAATACATTATTTTTCAAAACATTTATAGTTTCTCATTTTCACAAGTCACGCAAACTTTCCAAATACTTATTTCTTCAACACTCGAAATAATTTTAAACAATCCTTCCATCGCAAGGTATGAGACATCGTACAAGTTCACTTAACAAATTGCTTGGAAAGTGTAGGAAAATTTATGTCTTTGAAATTTTTTGAATAAAAAGCAAATTATAATACATAATATTGTAAAAAGAAACGTTTTGCCTTCAATTCAAAAATTACCTGTTATTTTATAAATTGTTAAACGAGTAATTTATGTTATAGCTTCTATTAGTGAAGCTTTTTGTTTTATGCTAAGAGCATTTCCGGTACAAACTTGTACAGGATTTGTTTTTTAGTAAGCTTTAGGAATGTATATAACGAGTGGCATGAACAACAAAGTTTGTGTTAAGCTTCTCGGTATCAAAAGTGAGGAAAGTTTGGTGTAAAGTTTTTGTAAGTTGCTACAAGAAAATACTCAGTTTAATTTGTCGGAAAAGCTTAGCAAATATTCGATGTAAATTAACTTCTTTACATACTCTACCTACTTTAATTTTACTTTATTTAACAAAAAATATAGTGGCCTATTGCCCTATTGATTATTATATGTATTTGCAATGCCACGATAAATGTGTTATAATTTGCGATATTTTATTCAAGAGTAAAACTCTTCATATGCACTTGACGGGATTTGGCTGCATGCCTGAGCCTTAAAAGCTCTCTTATGAAGGACTTTTTTTTGAATATGGTAACATTAAAATTTCCACAGCAATTTTATACTATTATGTAGGTAACTTTTACAATTGGCCTTCTAGAAAATTTTAAAATGCCAGCTTCATATAAATTTGAAACGAGACTTTTTTACAACCTTTATTTTAAAAATTAGAATGAAAACATTAAAAAGTTTTTGTTGTATGATTATTCTATGTTTATACGATTTGTTATGTATACGTTGAATTTTTTCGGTTATAATCACAGATATACAATTGAATGAAATGTATATTTTTAAAAATAGCTTACAAAGAAACAAAATTGTTAACTAAAATTTGAAGCTATCCGGAAATGAGATATCAAAGCACTCCACATGATTGAGTTGTTTTGTAAAATACCAAGCTGTGATTTTATAATTTGATGTCAGAATAGCAAAACCGCTTTTGTAATCAATTAAAGAAAATCTATGAAGATTTCATTATTATTTTACTATAGTTTTGTCTTCCTTTTGATTGTTCGAATCAACATTAAATATATTAACTTACAATACTTTTACAATGAACTCCGCCAAATATACTATGTTTTCTTCAAGTATGCAAACTGCATGCCAATGATTAAAATAGCAAATTTTCATTGTGCGTTTGTTAAAATAATATAAAAATTGTAGCAATAAATTCGATTTATCTACAGGCAGCTTGGTCTGTGCTTTTCATATCAAGCTCCGAGAACGGGGTAAGTTCTTGGGTTTGAAACTCGAACGGCATTATGCTTGTTTGTCTTATCTAAGAAGGACCTCACAGCAACAGCTGGAAAATGAAGTGCTGGTGTGAAGAAAAACAATCAGTTGCCTTGCCTTGCCAAACTGGTTTACCCGTTTCGATCTTTTTATCACTATGCAAAGTAAATGCCTGAATAGTGTACCTACTCATCCTAGTCCCTGGATAACCAGGTAACCCAAAAGGTAACCAGTCGGCACGGCAGTAATAACAACTTTGACACAAAATACTCGAAATATCCAATTCTCCGAACATGCTCGTCGGTTTATCAAAAAGTGATGGAGAGCACTACACAAATCAAGCACATTAAAAAATATACAGCTAAATTCAATTCCAGTGCACTTATGAATAAAAATAGAAAGCTGGCATGAAATAATTTTAAAGAATTAAATGAAATTCAGCAACTAAAAGTTCACAAAATTATATGGAATGCTAAAGCAATGTTAGGAAGGACTTCCACGTAGCTCCAACGGTGAAATTGAATGGTTCAAATTGTTCAAATAGTTGATTTGCAGCAAACTGATTTAAGTATGATAATTTAATACTACCGGGATGAAATTATATAAACTTCTTGACGTTATAATCTTGGTTAATCCACTTCTAGATGTATCTTCATATTTACAATAGCTACAAGATCAGATCACCCTATAGTAAGTTGTCGCTTGTTACTGATGATAACATTTGTTCTTCACTTGCAGGTGACATGAAAAACAATTTGCTCTAATCTTGTTATTCGAAAACCTTTGCAAAATACTAATAAAGATTAATACCACAAAACTACTTGTGTTAATTTTATTTAATATTACGAATCTTGTGATAAAACGTCAATAATGTACAAGCGATTCAAAAACAAAACTAACCTCCATTTATTCTCGAAGATTCCTTCTTTTTCCGCGATGTTGCTCGTTTATCCCGTTTGAACTACAGCATGGGTCTCCAAACTACTGTCCGCGGGCAGCAATCTGGCCCACTACCACGGGACAGATTTGCCCCGGCCTTCCTCAGTTTATTTTAGTTACATTGCAAACATTTTTCCATACATTTTTTTCAATTACTTTATTGGAACTGTCGAACCGTGGAAATTACGACACAAAATTTGGTAAAAATAATTTATTTTACAAATTTAATTTTAACTGCAAAGCCTCAAAATTCACCATTGTCAACTAAATTTTCAAAAAATCCCCGAACCTTCGGGAGAAACCCCTCCATCAGCCCTTGGCCGACTACTTCTTAGCCTTTAACCAACCACTACTATTAAGAGGTTAGGGGGGGGTCCATTATGTTAGTATGATAAGTTAACTAGGTCTTAGCCCACGGGACTTAGTACAGGAGTCAATGTGCTAAAAAGTTTGGAGACCCATGATCTACAGTATGGGTCTCCAAACTTTTTAGTCTAAGGGCCACACTGACTCTGCCACTAAGTTCCAAGGGCCAGTTGCGTATGAAAATAATAGTATATTCGTATTGTTCTGGCGACTCACACAATAGTAGATGTAATATTCGCGGGCCGGTGTTGGCCCGCGCGCCGTAGTTTGGAGACAAATTTCTGTAAAATTCATTACTTACATTTTTTCAAGTGGGCATCTATTTATTTCAAATACAAGCGGATTATTTGCACATGATTGATATTCGAACTCATTAATGATTGTGGTTTATGCCTTGAACGTTCGATTATGAGTAGTAGTTTCGAATTTTTAATAATTTTCCGTTAACATCAATTTTATCAGGTAATTAGTCGTGAGTTTTGAGTAATATTTTAATGTGATGTAATCCATTTTGTAGAAGCAAATTCTCACACCATATTAATTATTGTTTGCAACATCCGAATTCTCCAAGGAGGAATTTTTTAACATCATGATTCTCCGATATAAAAATTCTTTTAAACGATATCGCCTTCGGAATCCACGGCTATGCTTTTGGTGTTTAAGATATGGGTGGATTAGCAAATCTTGCGAAATGTCTTTTAGAGGTGCGAGTATGCATGTTACAAAAAGATGATACCATAATGGTAATATATTTTTTGAAGAGTCGAGCATCTGATGCTGATCGGTTCCCATTTGGACGAATTATATTATATTATTGTCATGACGATCAGAAGAAGATTCATATTTTTATCACATCTTGAAATATTTTATAATGCATTGTTAATTTTTATGTTGTTAACGTGAAACCACCGAATATGAGAGAAGAAAGGAGAAGAAGAGAGAAAAAGTGAAGACTTTTATGTTTTCCATAGCAATTCAGTTATAAACATTTTCGAATTTCTTCATAGAAATAGTTAAATAGTGCAATTAGATGCAGTACTAGGACAAATGTGGTAAATACATAAAATCTTTTCGCCAAATTTCTAATTATTTTAAAAAGATTAAACTTTATTTCTCAAAATTTTTCAAGAAACTTTTTCTTACGATCAAAATTGACATTTTCAAATATTTCTTTTTTGTTTAAAGAAAAATTTTAGGAAAATATGGTGAAAAAGTTTGTGAGTAATTGCGCCCTTATTTATCGACTGAAGATTATTTTTCAAAATACAGCAGAATCTTCTCGCGACGCTTTATAAAAGTTATTTGATATAACCTACTTTAGTATTTCCATCAGGATATCCATACATTCTAGCATGGAATTGAATTGGGCGACAAAAAAATTACTATTAAGTTATTAATCAATAGCAGCCTAGCAACTATAATATAATCCGAATCTATAATCCGTTTTAAAGAATTCTTTACATTGGAGGCGAAAATCACCTGGGTAGCCCTAGTATGAAATAATTGAAAACATTTCAGGTTGACTGATAGATAGTGCATAATGCTAAAAAGCATAGGAATTTATTTATTCCAATTTTTGGTGTTTTGCCGAAGTTAGAACCAATGGTTTTTATTATCGATCTAAACCTTTAACAAAACAATTACTTGGAGAATGATTGATATTGTTTCGAATTCTGTGAACATGGAGCAATTTCATAATTTATCAATAAAATTTTATTGAAACTTACATACGAGTAGTTATTGTTTTCGAGATATTTGCTATTAATTTGATTTGTTTGTCTGTGTTATCTGTCTCGTTTCTGATGAATGCTTTATTTTATTGTAGTAAATAGTGGTTTTTTAGTCATAGGTTTGTGATCAGTTAATACTGAAATGTTCACTCCCTACAAAACCTTTTAAATATTTTATATATGTACATGTTAATTAAAAGTGGCTCATTTAATATTTTATTTCAGTTTAGTGAGTTTTTTCAAAGATTGTTGTTGGTACCCAACCTTTTGTTGATTCTGCTGCCTGCATTGTCGACCGCCATGAATTTTTAATTTCATGGAATGCATTATTGCATATAGTTAACCTTTAATGCTTTTTATAAGTACAATGTCATTGGTTATGTCTTTTAGACATATCTGTAACCTAGAATCAATATCCATTAGCTAAGTTCCATTGTTCGTCAAATCCGTTTTTGACGTGCCAAGTTCGTAATTTATGAGACTATAACTACGACTTAGGTATTTCCAGTGGATTTGAGGGAAGTGATATCCGTTTGGATTTCATCCTTTGATTCCCAAGCGTCAGTCGTCGATTTGGAGGAAGATTTTTGTTGAGACTGTGTACATCTTACAAGAGCTTGGCGTATGCTAGACTTTATTTTTAAAACGGGTGATTACGACGTACTTTTGAGGTTATTTTTTCAAATAGTAATCGTTATAGATTATACTCGTGAGGTCATTCATTTATTGAATCATCTTTTTACTTGGATAAAGTAACGTCATTGACTGAGTTAATTGTTTTGTATAGATTATTTACATGTTGCACTCAACATTCTAAACAGCCAGAGTTTTATTGATGAACTGCCTTTTCGATTACCTTTTCTTTCAGAACTCACCACTCCGCTTCTCCCATATATCAAGGGGCTAGTTTATACGACCATCAAATCCGAAGTTTTGACCACTCCGATTTGTATTGTTCTAGTAATCATTTTTTGAATAACTCTCTCAATAGGGGTTTTAGTTTCAGAGGGTAAAATTATGTATAATTTAATAATTATTTATATAATGCGTCTCAGTTCTTTCGGCTGTCTTGATCCTGATAAATTCCTAGTTGCATATAAGGTTTTTCAACCTTGCAGCTTTATATTTAATTTAAAACTGCATTAAAATTTCGAACAGCTTTTTTCCTCTTTTTATAACTTTTGAAAACATTGTGTACAACTTGTTTATTAATCTATAACAATCTTTAATTAATTTTTGCATTACATAACGTCCTGCTATTGTCGTATCGATAACGATTTTGAGAGCGTGGAAAATTACTCCATTTTGAACATTGTCACTTTTAATTCCATAAATTGCTAGCTGCAATTGAAAATGCATTGTTTCAATTTAGCGGTTAATAGCTTTCTCTCTTTCCTTGCATTTACCAGAGACCTTTTACTTTAAGTGTATAAATTATGCACTTTATTAATAGTTTTGACATGATAATTTTGTTGGTTAACGACGAAATAATTCGTGCCAAGTCCTGGCATCCTTAAATGGCAAATATCATACTTCCTAATTAGCCAAAACGCTGTATCTACAAAAACAAATACGAGAAACTTTTTTTTTTCGAAATTTCCTTTACATACCTACCTTCTATCGGTGCTTAGCAAAAATTCCAAAATCAGCTAAGAAAACAATTTACTTGGCCAGATTTATATCAGACTAAACTAAAAAAAACAATTTTTCCAAAATATCCTTTGTCATGACTAGTATTATTATATTTGGTTTAGTTAATTATTATATTATTATTATTAAATGATAAAATTTTAGTTAATATTTTGAAAAATGCTTCTATTTTAGGAATTCAAATGTAACTTTGTTCTATGAGTACTTGAAATTACAAAGCTCAATTATTTCAGAAAATTATTATTATTCACATTTATATTAATATTTCTGTATGGATAGGGAATGGGAAGTAGATAACTTCTGAAATTTCAGGTTATAATACAAAATGAATTAGTTGTAAATTTGTATTTGTTCCGCATCCCGTTGTAAACTTTCTTTTTATTGTTACATAATGTAAAGTTTTATATTACACTAACAAGCATTAATAACCTGTGTGTAATAATAATATACCTATCAGAAAATTCCCTTCACGTGTAGAACTTTTCAAATTTGTAAGAAACTTTACCACTAACAATAATTTTCTGGTGTGAATAGGCTCTTTAACTTCAAAATAATATTGTACTTCTGAACGACGAAATAATCATTCATACAATATAATGCAGCGTTGACTATCTGTTTTAATTAATGAGGTTAATTTTGTGATCACTTTTTGCAACAAATGCATAAAATTTTACACATAAGATACAACTTCGGGGTAAGTATACCTACAAAATTTTTGGTCGTCCCCGATATTATCGACCAATTCCAGCGGTGTGGGAAAAAGAATATATCGGAACTGGAAGCTTTTTGAGGTGGCTACTTATATTGCTGTGAATTTGTAAATTTACAGATTTTTCAAATGCTGGTATAATTTTTGTCTATGTATACTACACCCGCATTTATTTAGAGGATTACCAACTCTGGGCATGATGCCGAAACCGCATTTTCACCATTTTTGACTTAAATGTATACGTATAGATTATCTAACCAAATAATGAAGAAAACCATTGAAAATATTGTTGAGTTAACTTCGACACAATGAGACAATATTTGGAATATTATTTAAGCATTTATCGGAAAGTTTTTTTAACAAAAAATCAATGGTTTCTAACAAATAATTAAATACTATATAACATTTGAATGCTTTCCTATGCCGCACGTTGTTGTGCTAAGTGGCTTTCGTCACATTAATTGAAGCACTTAAGGGCTAATATCACCTTTTGACTTTTTTTTCCCGTTTTTTTACTACCTTAAATACTCCCAAAACTATTCAAGTATGATATAAAAAGTTGATTATAAGGGGAAAAAAATCTTAAATTGTTCATAAAGTCGACTTTCCGAACATAGTTATAAAACCAAATTATAGATGTTTTTAGTGCACCCGAGACTAGGGCTGGGCGATATCTAAATATCGATAATTAAAGAACTATCGATAACTTAGATGAATCGAAAGCCAAAGAGCATTTCTAATGGAAAAACTGTGCTCGATACAGTAATATATCTCGCCACTTTATGTTTCAATAATCGGTTTACTGCAATAATAAAAATTATGGAACAATTAGGAATAATTATTGATTTAAAATACTATAACTTCTGCTGCGAAACCGACACCATACGCAGCCAGAAAGAATGAAGAAGAAAATAATCTTCAGTTAGGACAAAATATATATTTCTTTAAAATTCTAATAAAGGTAATATTACCCCTTAAAAAACCTAAGGGTGGATAAACCTCGTTCAACGAGATTTAACGGACGTTGGTACAACCCACCCTAAGTAAATCCACATGTCCAGCAACTACTTCAATTGCGATGGTTCAAGGCATCCAGAGGCCAAATATAGTAAAATATCATACTGAAAATATAATATTTAAATTGGTTAGTTGTTAACTCGTGATAATAAATTAATTGAATCGTTTATTTCAGAAAGGTACTAAGTAAAGCGGCGTTCACAATGAAGTGGGGTCTTGCCTTGCTTCGATAGAAAGCTAGCAAAACCCAATCAAAATAAATGAATGTTTAATCATAGAAAAGGATAGAAGAAAATGCTTTAATCTAAATGGTGCTTGCCAGCTTTCTACCGAAGCAAGGTAAAACCTCACTTCATTGTGAACGCCGCTTAACATTTTTGGTCATTTTTAGTTAGACATGGTTTATTGTTTGTTGTTTAAAGACCTATCGTTTGGTATAAAAACGGTACAAGTACGATAACTGTAAGGCTTGAAATTCAAACCCAAGTAACACACCTTCGTATATTAGACGTATAATAGTGGTCTAAATCTAAACCAAATAAATATACGCCCAAGGCCCAAGAAAAGGGCATATGGTAAAAATTGAGCACTTGAAAAGAATGATGTCATATTATATTGAAGAATTATCTTGACTTTTATAATGAATTTCTTGAGTGGCCGACGAAGTCAAAAATCATTCAATCTATTAAAACTACCGCTAATGGTACAGAAATTACTGAAGAACAAGAGTAAAAATTAGTTTGTAAGTTTAATTTGTAAGCATTTCTAGCCATAAAAATATAGTTTTTTGATTTTTATTGCTTTAGGATTATGTTATTTGTGAAAGGGTCTAAGTGCAAGTTTTGTTTTTTTAAATAATTCTTTTATTAAAATAGTTAGAAGTCCGTATGTGTGATTAAATGGTCTGGAAGTGACTTATGTAATACACTAAGGCAGTGAAAAATATTAATTTGCTAATGAATTTAAAGAAATACAGTTATTTCCACTTATCTCAGAATCAGATAAATGTTATTTAGTTCCTTTCTAAAATAAACGATTCAGTTGGTATATTTTCAATAATTTTTCAAGCAAGCGCTTGAAAGCTTGATAAAAATATAATAAAATTTAATTTAATTAACTAGTAAAATTATTTAAAATATTATACGAATTAAATGAAAATACATATAATATCGTATACGTTTACGAAATACAATAGCGTTGAACAGATTAAAAAAGCTAAGATTTTATTTAATTACTAAACTCTTTGATGGGCGGCGGCGGGAATAACCGAAATTGTCAAAACTGTGTATAGTTGTTTTTATGAAATATGAATCTGACATCACAAACAGCATTTCTAAAATCAGGTTCTTAAGAATCATTCATGTTGGTGTGTCTTTGTTTTTTTTTTAAGTTGTCAGTACTTAATTCAGATGTTTGTGACGTCAGTTTCATCTTTCATGAAAACAACTGTAAGCAGAAATTCGTTTTCATAAATAATAAAATTTTCAAATGAAATACCTAATTCATATTTTTAAATTGAAAAATGTAGAATTGCATATTACCAATGAGAAAGTTACTACCATTACATAACCATTATGGTCATGAGCCCTCAGTCATTCCATATATTCATTAGGTACTGCAATCAAAAATAAAATTTCTTATTACCTTCTCCTTAAGCCACAGCAATGGAGTGATGTGATCGCTGGTTGAGTTATAGAGAGGACATTCTGGGTTCAAATCGTGGACTTCACAGAATTTCTTAGCTGGGCTTTCTAGTGAACATCCACACGGTATGGTGAAATAGCAGGAAAACAACTGTTCCCTTTTTTTCTAATCATATTTAAACAAAATTTCGGACTTTTTTAGTTTGTTCAATGCTTGATGACTTCTTTGCATGGCGAAAAATTTTGCCAGTTACATTTTTAATATTAATTTAACCCAATAAAATTCAATATTTTAATTAAAACTTCAATTTTCAACTAAACACTTTTTGCATTTTAAGCCCCTATGACTTGAAGCAAATTTTTAAATTTTATGCAAATTTGCTCATATTTTGCTATGCGGGAAAATGTCCACCGCGCACATTTACACGCACATTTTTTTGAATATGTTCGAAATTTGCAGGTAAAGATGGAAATTTTTTCGTTTAGAAAAATATGAACAAATTTACATGTTAATTTTATGCAAACTTTAACGTGGTGTCATACGGGCTTTAGTTTTAAAAACTGGTTGGTACATCTCAATAATTTTACAAGTAAATATTTTTTTGCCTCAGTTAATTTTTATTCCTGGAAAAACTTTTTGTATAAATTTCTATTGGTTTGTAATAACTTACTCTAATCGCTACATCTGAGCTCGCTAAACTTTTAAAGGTTTCATTATGATGTAGGTACATGTAACTTGTAATTTTAAATGTTAGTTTTGATGAATTAAATGCATACGACAGTTTTATAAATAATTTACAATGCTAATATTTATTTTAATTTTCAAATAATAATGATATTTTAAAAAAAAATTTAATTGACAATAATAATTAAGGTTTTCAGATATTTGAGTACTGATTAAAGATAATAATAATTATTTAATCAAATTTCCTATTTAGAAACTGCTTAATGAATAAGACGCGATTTAAATCGTAATTTATCTCTGTAAACTAATCCGTTTTATTGGAGACTACTGCCTCCTTAATTAGGGAAAGTAATAAGTGCATTTAATAAGGAAAGACCAAAAGTTTTTGATAACAAATTAAGTATCCGGCAAAATTTAGTTGGTAATTGTAGCACTTTAAGATTTCCTACATTTTAAAAGATATCAATAAGTGTAATTAGTTGGGGTTTCGCTGAATTTAAATTATAGCTTTAATAAGCTAAGTGTTTTTCAAGTTCTTTCGTTTATCATGAAAATTTAAGATCAGTCAACTTTTTGCACGAATTAAAAGAATTGAGAAAGTTTGTAAAATTTTTATTAAATTTGTCATGTTTAAATTTGCTATTTAATGCAAAAGTAATATAATTTAAAATTAAACTTTTTTGTATTTTTAATATTTATAACGCATTTGTGGTAATTTTATGGTT
The DNA here is from genome assembly GCA_958510855.1 of Rhagonycha lutea. Taxonomy (NCBI): domain Eukaryota; kingdom Metazoa; phylum Arthropoda; class Insecta; order Coleoptera; family Cantharidae; genus Rhagonycha; species Rhagonycha lutea. The sequence goes on along the minus strand of OY294040.1, from coordinate 8,883,867 downwards.
CCTGTGATTTAAAACTTCTCTGAGGATTTTCAAGTTTTGTTATTCAATACGAACAAATAAAATAAATTTCAATTTTATAATGTTCGAAAAGCTTAAAGATGAACTAAAACGTACTTGAACTGTAAGCTTCCTAAAAGTTCTAATCGCATTCCGTTCCAATCCTCAATTAATGCTTCATAATCTATAATCCTGAAACAATCTTATCAAAGCAAACAGAGCATCTTCCGTATACATACGAAATAGATATTCCATTAAATAAATAATGGTCAAAATATCACAATGAAAATGCACATGCAATGAGCATTTTACCATAAATTAATTAAACTCGGTTATCTGCAAGATTCCAATTACTACCACCAAACCACAAATATCAATTAAGGATGCAGTAACCGCATCATAACTCACATTACTATTGCACGACCACCAAGATTTAACTCTTACACCTACAAATCACCCTTCTTCTCAAACATTTCTTTTAAACAAAATTTATATTCGATGCTAACCACCTTTTAATTTATTACGTAACTAATAATATTTATTCTCTTTTACTACAACCATAAAGCATAAAACTGACAATACTTAGCTAATTAAAGATAAATTTTAGATGGGCCATACTATTATTTGTTATGGTGGAAGATATTTCGAAAACTTTCCAATTTCAACAGCTACTTAATTAATTAAAAGCGAACATTAATTTTCAATTTGCGATCAAAGTATAAAAATCTTTTTCTAAGTTTTAAGTAATATTTGATATTTCCATTAAACGATTTAAATTCTTTTAATAATTTGAATAAAAATTAATCATTGATATAAATGAAACGTAAAATTAAATTTATTGATTTAATATTCATTTATTGGTATAAATTTATACGAGTTTCAAATTCATTTTTGTATTGGCAATAAATTAAACTTTTCGCTTGCAAACAAAATGTTTCACATTGATTTTATTAAGTGTCAAAATGAATGTGGGCAAGCTTATTGATGGTTTCGGTTCTCCACTACATTGAAACTTTATAAGGAAAACGATGGTGCTAAGTATCTTGCGGTTGTATGTAAGTCAAATATTACAATTAACTGTAATTTGCTTTTGGGCCAAATTTGTACTTTGCTTTTACTCTAATGGTTTGTTGCGGCTTAAAATAACAATAGAAACTTGAGTTTGCGAATTTATATAATGTAGATATTTGAAATTACATGAAATTACAAATTTTACACAAACTTTAAATTTCATTGATAAGTCAATTCATTTCACATGGTTGCAATTCCACGGTAAACTATCAAACCTTTATATCATTCACATACGATTTCATTCAATTATTGCTGATACTTTGCATGGAAATGACACGATTCGGTGTTTCTATAAGTCCCTTAATGGTGGAAATCGGCCGACCGGAAATCTCCGGTTATCTACAATAATTTAGTCATTCCGAATATACGGGTAATTTAGTTACCAAAGAATCACACTGTATAGTTACAAAAGCAATTTATAAAAGAACACTGCGGTGCAATTTGCATGGTTCCATCGGAATACCATTTAAGTGTTAAATTTTGGAATACATGATTTTAACATGGCTTCAAGTTGATGTCTTACCTAAAACTTTGCTTTTATGCGCAAGTGTTTAAATATATAAATAAACGAATGGCGTGCAAGTTTTATATCTACATCTTCGAGGGGTTGAAGTTCAAATTTTGATAAAATTTATTTTTGGTCTATTCAAGCATTCAATTTTATATTTGTTCTCTTAAGCGAATAAGAAAAAGAAAAGTATTCGATTTTGACCGGTGAAATTGTCAAATATGAAATCGAATATTGAGTCAAGCTAAAGTAATCATAATATTTGCTCGACGTGTGAACAGTCGGGACGAAAAAGTTTCCGGAGCATCGCAATAGACGGCTATAAAATGAAATCACGGGCTGAGACGAAACAGAGGAAGGAAAATTCGATGGGCGGCAAAGCAATAAAGTGATGATTGCAGCAGCCGGTGAGAATGAAAAGACGCATTCTATACATTCCGTTTGTTCCAGATACAGATTTTTGGGTTCAACTCGCAACTATATTCTAACTTTTCCGAAGCGTTGTACAAAGCTCAAGGGATTGTGGTGATTTCGCTACTTTTACAGGTAAGGTATTATATCTATTCGTAAGTCTGTTAAAAGTAAAACCTAGTCTTTACTGTGATCGACATTTACAATAAATCCATTTATAGTATATGTTATATACGGATCAATTACGCGTATCACTACGGTTTTAGATTTATACAAAGCAACAGTGACAAGAAAGATTTAAAAATGCGACAGATAACTTTTGTATTAAAAATGTTACGATTATTTATATTTATTTTAAAATTTATAGGCGACATTTACGACTTTTGTAAATATCATATCACTTATAAATAAATGTTTTTGACTTTTCAGAATTTGTAAGTTTGTTTCAATTCGATTATTATTAATCGGTATAATATCTTTTAACAATAATCAATATCAACACGTTATTTTAAGTTTAACGTATGTCGATTGAGCAATTTCTGTCTTTCAACTTTGATTTAGCTTTATTGAAAACATTTTCGTAAATTAAAGTTTCAACTACTTATGAGGTTTACAGAAAGTTTTATTTTTAATATTTACTTATTCGTACGCTGAACTTAATAATATATTTCATTTTATAATATGTATAGGATGTATAGGGTATTTTCTTTCAAAATTATTAAAATTAATTAAGTAGAGTATTTTACAGTCAGACAAATTTTAACTTTTACATATAATAACAACAAATGTCTACTTATTGGCCCTAAGTAACAACAAATGGCCTTAATAATGGTGCTTATTACATACTGGTGGCATTATTGACCCTTTGTTCTACAAAAATGAAAATGGAAAGCGCATTACCGTCAATAGCGACCATTACCGAGCAATGCTCACTGATTATTTTGTTCCGAATTTTCAGAATATTGATCAGGAGGAGATGGTTTCAACAGGATTGTGCCACATGCCATACAACCACCGCAGTTATTGGCTCATTAAAGGAACAATTAGGAAATCATGCGATTTAACTCCTTGGCACTATTTTCTTTGGGGTTGTGTTAAATCCTTGATCTATGCCGAAAACCAACAAACCAACATAACTAGGGTTATTGAAAACATAAGGCCCCAAATGCTTAAAAATGTGGTCAAAAATTAAACTGACACTATGGCCTATGTTAGAGGTAGCCGCAGCGGACTTTGCCTCAAATTGTTTTCAAATGTTAAATAAAGTCATTGATGCCTGTTTTCACCAACAATTTATTTAATAATTTCCTAGTAAAGAATTACCTAGCTGGGATTCCATAAATTTGATTGGTCAAATTTGACATATGAGTTTTTTATGTCAATACTATGTCAAATTTCACCAATCACATTTAAGGAATACCTAGCTAAGGAATTTTTTTACTAGGATATTCTTAAATAAATGTTTGTGAAAACGGGCAAGAATGTTCTTTCAAAAAAATCAACAGGTTAAGGATAATTTAATTATTTGTTGTATTATAAAAAAAATACACTTTATTACCGTGATTTAGAATTGACGTAAAAATCGTCTATTCCGTGATTTGAAATCCACGTTAATCTGTTGGTCTCCTATAAATATTCGTCCAACATTTTCTACACGCAACGAGCACAGGCAGGGAAAACTGGAAGCCGCGATTATACGGTAGAAACCCAGAAATATAGAGAGACATGGAAGCATTCTAACAACTTTATTGAAAGGGGTGTTTGGGTATATACATTTTAATATTGTTTAATATTGTACATGTCAGCAATATTTTATAGGGACGTGTTTTTAAAAAAATTACAAATTATATAAAATAATCACAGTTAATTTTCAATTATTAAATTAAATTTAATATTAAATAATATTAATGAACTTTCAAAATTCTACAACCCTACTCAATAAACAGGTATTTAGTAAATATTTAAATTGTATCAGTTTTTAATACGTGAAATTAGTAGGTAATAAATAAATAATTAAAATTGGTTTATTATTAATTCGTGAAATTAAATAAGTTTTATTTTTAATAATTACGAATTATGGAAATTATATGAATAATGTATTTAAGCTTTCGATCATGCATTTAGATCTTCTTTAGAAATTACAAATAATAAATGGGTAAACATGGAAACAAATATACATTGTATTGTCATTTGACCGGTAACTAGATATAATCCAATAACCGTGAGTTAGGAAATACCTGGATTGTGTTCCACCCCAACAAAGGAAAACCTAGCTAAATAAATTTCAAAAATGTCGCGTTCTTATTAAATTTAATTAACTCCATTTTAAAATATTTTTTTATTATATTTATTTTAATTATTCTTATTAATATTTAAATACATTTGAATAAATATGTCCAAATAGATCTCTATTTAATTTGAATGTTGCAACAAGGTAAAACGTCATTTAAGAATTTCATCATAATAAAGTGGAAATTTAAGTAAAGGTATAATATATTTGTTTTCTGTTACTTGTCTAGTTAAAAATAAATTTGACGTAATTGAAAATTACAAATACAAAAGAAGAAAAAAAATACTTGTTAAAAAAATTATAACTTGTTAATTATAAATTGTTATAACTAGAGCGCGGATTCTATGCATTTTGCTTATTGCTGTAAATTGTATGCAGAAGATATTCCTTTTGGATCTTTACGTTTCTCAAAAATTGCGGTGATTTGACGTAATGTTGATAGTGCATATTTTGCTTTTTTCTTAATAATTTGCATAAAATGCATATTTATGCATATCTGAGCTTTTTTTAATGGATTTTGGCATTTCGAATTTTTTTTTTTTTTTTAATTTTAAATTGTCACGTATTATTTCCAAAGTTGTGAGACAAGTAATCTTTTTATTTTTAAACTACACTTGCAAGTTTACGTCTTCCAACATTAGTCACATGGGAAAATAATGCATAAATGCATATTATGGGTAAAGCGGCTAGCATCTTAACATTTTTCGTCAAACTTATGATTAATTTTACGTGCTTTGCCCATGGATTACCTCGAATAGCCGAAACGATAAGATGTTATTGATACCACAGCTTAAAATACATATTTCCAAATGGGGAACATGATTAACAGCTGCTGTGTATTATGCAGAACATAATACGACAATTTAAAAAATTCGTGTGTAATTTGTCCGATTCAGCTACAGTAGCAATTAAAGATCGTCAAGAAGTTTTAAAAATGACAAACTAAGAACAGGAAAATTTGGAATTTCTGAAAGCTAATTATTGGTACGCAGGTGAATGTATTAAAAATCTTGAATGAAAGAATCCTCTACTGCTAGATTCTGTAAAACTTCTTTGTAAAAATGATGGTTTTCAAGTGCTTGCTAACACAGCAAAATTATTGAAAGGAGAAACGATCGAGAATATTACTCTCAGTATTCCCAGCAAATGTATAAATATGCGCCGATAACGTCAGTTGACGTAGAAAGAAGAAAATTTAGAAAAGTATTTGATTATTTACTGTTTTCCTTACAACATCCATAATTCTAATTAATTCTATTTTGTGTAGTGTAGGCCATTCATGTATTAAGAATACATTTATTTTTGGTGTTTTTTGGTGAAGATTAAAAATTAAAATTTTGTATGTAACTTTTTTGACAGCTTATATAAGATTTTATTGTGCTTTTTTTTTTTTTTCAATTTTTAGTGCTTTTTTTCCATTTTTTAGTGCTTATTATAAGCGCTTATTTTCTAAAAATAAGTGCATATTAATCCGCGCTCTAGTTATAACTATTAATTATTATCTTCGTTTTATACACAATTGATACCTATATTATATTGAATGCCTTTAAAAAATTTACAATCTAATTTTTACTATGTGATCATTTTTCTGACTATCTCAGAATGGAGGTCTAGAAATATGAGGTAAGCTCGTTAATCGCATTTATCTCTGCATCTAAATTCTCAGATGTATATGAAGATGACATTTTAAGCCATTAAAAATTCATGTTTTACGTCAAATTTTCTCCAGTAAAAATTTCCCTGAAAATCTAAGCGACCAATATTTTTTGTTATTTTGTAATTTATATCTATGTAGAGATTAACTGGTTATTTAAAGTAAATGAGGTTAATGCAACGAATTTTCATGCTAAATCCTCATTTTTGTAGGAATTTAAATTAAATCCATATATTGTAGTGTCCACCGGGAATTGCTCTTTATCCCCGACGTACGCTACACACTTACCTTCATGTCTTTCAACTTATATGAGACAAAAATGCTTAACACTGTTTTTGCCCCAACCTTGCAGCTCGTCTTACTTCCCGCTAACGTTTTACTCCAATCGTAACCTTGAGTCAAGATTCCTTAATTCAACAATGATAGCAATGAAACGGTTACATGTTAATTTCGACTCGATTTATTTATATAACACTTAATTTTAATCCCTTATACTACCAAACAATTTTCTTATCCCCAAATAAATGTTTAAAAAAACTAGCTACCTCGGTATCCTTAATTTCCGGTAGTCTTCCCACTTTCGCAATTCCAGTCACGAACAAACATCAACCAATTCCACCAACGCCAATGATTCTTCCCTTGCTTCAGCTACGGTCCCACAATCGTTCTAACTTGGAACCCAGTAATTTATCTTCAATCAATAATCCACCAATTTATGTCCAAGCACGGATCCAATCATTTATCTTGACTTACTAATCCAACAATGTATGTCCAAATACGGATCCAATCATTTATCTTGACTTACTAATCCGACAATTTTTATTCTCCATTACCAATCCCATTAATGGTGTTCAATAATTTTCTTTGAAATTTCAATGTTTTTTCAATTAATAACTTCTTTATCCAAAAATGCGACTTCTTGGCTTGGATCGCTTTTTGTAACCTCCTTACACCCCCTATACACGTCCTCTCCGTGTGGGTGCTATAACTGGACTTAATATTTCTTCTCCCCAACGAGCGACTGCTCACCTTTGGCAATTTTTAATGACTAATTTGTTTATCTTTTTCATTTCCATCACGACCTCGTTTTTCACTTGTTTTTCTGTTTATTTAACTCTCATCAAATTTTCTTCGTCCATTCTTTTATCTCGACTACCGTCAATTAAGGATACCTAACTAAATTCATAGTAACAACAACAATTAACATATTTTTATAATAATTTCCTTTAATTTTGTACGCAGTACCCCGATCCGTTTTATTACTTTTAATTCAGGAAACATGCAATTTTTGCAATAACTGCACGTCCAATGACCACTCTTCCCAAAGTTACTTTTCCTCAGCTCAGGTCAACTTAAGTTCGTCATATAGTGAATTTTGTTCCAAGTTGTCCTGACCTGAGTGATCCTCCCTTCGTCGCGCACAGTCTGCAAGACCGTGACTTTGACCGGTGTTAAGCATTCTTATCTCAGGTTTTCACCACAATATATTTAAATACCTGAATTAGAGCAACCTATTCTAAGCCAGCAATTTGACAAACAATATTCCAATTCAATTTGAATTAATTTTATAATAATAATATGTTCGCTTATGTATCTACTTGTGTACTTTTTATGATGATGTATGATTAATGATTATACATAGTACTATATGAACTTTAATATGTACTATGTACATATATGTATACGACTAATACCACAAGTGCGTGCATACTAGAACAAGCGATTATTAATGCAACTATTAAATTTTCTCGGATAGGAAGCTTGTCCTAAAAATATTTGGGGTTAACATTCCCTGGGATCATGAATGCAGTGTAAGTCACAATCTGATTGCAATGAAATTGATGAGAGATACAGGGATGCTATTTTGAGGAACACATTGGGAGTAGATGATTATAAATTGTCAGATAAACTGACTTAAAGATATTTGAGAAGGTTGGTCGCTACATCTTTTGATATGGCAACTCCCTATATCAACAACCATTTCCTTCCTTCAATATTATTCATTATTTATTGTATAGAAACTCTAGGTCTAACTATTATATAATACTAATATGTATCTATTATATAAACTACTATATAATCAGGCCCCTTGCACTACCTCCAATTTCACCATATCGTGTGTGGGTGCCCACCAGAATTTCCGCTCTATAACTCAACCAGCGGTCACATCACAATATTGTAGTCAGTGGCGCATTTCCAAACAGGCGCATGAGGCGCGCGCCTGGGGCCTCATAAACTAAGAGGCCTCACAAAATTTTTTGGACTACAGCAGGTATAGTAGTATTATATCAGAATATTTAAAAAACTTGTGGGTACTGTAGGATGTAGAAGTAGTGAAACTATTTAGAGCAGGGTATCAAACTTAAATTTCGCCTGGGTCCTCTCAAGTGATAAAATCCGCCACTGCACCGAAGTCAAATCATCTAAATATTTAACGCAATTCTTGGTTTATAATTTTTTGGTAATTTTTCCCGTCTTAATTTATTATTGGACTATATGCAGTATTCACAAGCACTTTCAGATTATTTGAACAACATTTAATTTTTATCGAAAAATGAAAATTAAAAATCGCACCGAAGTCAAATCATCTAAATATTTAACGTAATTCTTGGCTTATAATTTTTTGTTTATTTTTCCCGTCTTAATTGGTCCATAATCAATATTCTCAAGCAGTTTCAGAATATTTGAACAACATTTAATTTTTATCGAAAAATGAAAATTAAAAATCACACCGAAGCCAAATCACGTAAATATTTAAAGCAATTATTGGCTTATAATTTTTTGGTTATTTTTCCCGTCTTAATTGGACCATAATCAGTATGCTCAAGCAGTTTCAGAATATTTGAACAACATTTAATTTTTATCGCGAAATGAAAATTAAAATTCGCACCGAAATGAAATCATCTAAATATTTAACGCAATTCGTAGCTTATAATTTTTTGGTTATTTTTCCCGTCTTAATTCAACCATGATCAGTATTCTCAAGCAGTTTCAGGATATTTGAACAACATTTAATTTTTTATCGAAAAATGAAAATTAAAAATCGCACCGAAGTCAAATCATCTAAATATTTAACGCAATTCGTGGCTTATAATTTGTTGGTTATTTTTCTCGTTTTAATTCAACCATAATCAGTATTCTCAAGCAGTTTCAGAATGTTTGAACAACATTTAATTTTTATCGAAAGTGAAAATTAAAAATCGCAACGAAGTCAAATCATCTAAATAGTTAAGGCAACTTTTGGCTTATAATTTTTTGGTTATTTTTCCCATCTTAATTGGACCATAATCAGTATTCTCAAGCAGTTTCAGAATATTTGATAAATATTTAATTTTTATCGAAAAATGAAAATTAAAAATCGCACCGAAGTCAAATCACCTAAATATTTAAAGCAATTCTTGGCTTATAATTTTTTGGTTATTTTTCCCGTCTTAATTGAACCATAATCAGTATTCGCAAGCAGATTCAGAATATTTGAACAACATTTAATTTTTATCGAAAAATGAAAATTAAAATGGCGCCGAAGTCAAATCATCTAAATATTTAACGCAATTCGTGGCTTATAATTTTTTGGTTATTTTTCTCGTCTTAATTCAAATATAATCAGTATTCTCAAGCAGTTTCAGATTATTTGAACAACATTTAATTTTTATCGAAAAATGAAATTTAAAAATCGCACCGAAGACAAATCATCTAAATATTTAACGTAATTCTTGGCTTATAATTTTTTGTTTATTTTTCCCGTCATAATTGAACCATAATCAGTATTCTCAAGCAGTTTCAGAATATTTGAACAACATTTAATTTTTATCGAAAAATGAAAATTAAAAATATCGCACCGAAGTCAAATCATCTAAATATTTAATGCAACTTTTGGCTTATAATTTTTTGGTTATTTTTCCCGTCTTAATTGGACCATAATCAGTATTCTCAAGCAGTTTCAGAATATTAGAACAACATTTAATTTTTATCGAAAAATGAAAATTAAAAATCGCACCGAAGTCAAATCATCTAAATATTTAACGTAATTCTTGGCTTATAATTTTTTGTTTATTTTTCTCGTCTTAATTGGTCCATAATCAATATTCTCAAGCAGTTTCAGAATATTTGAACAACATTTAATTTTTATCGAAAAATGAAAATTAAAAATCACACCGAAGCCAAATCACGTAAATATTTAAAGCAATTATTGGCTTATAATTTTTTGGTTATTTTTCCCGTCTTAATTGGACCATAATCAGTATGCTCAAGCAGTTTCAGAATATTTGAACAACATTTAATTTTTATCGCGAAATGAAAATTAAAATTGGCACCGAAATGAAATCATCTAAATATTTAACGCAATTCGTAGCTTATAATTTTTTGGTTATTTTTCCCGTCTTAATTCAACCATGATCAGTATTCTCAAGCAGTTTCAGGATATTTGAACAACATTTAATTTTTATCGAAAAATGAAAATTAAAAATCGCACCGAAGTCAAATGATCTAAATATTTAACGCAATTCGTGGCTTATAATTTGTTGGATATTTTTTTCGTTTTAATTCAACCATAATCAGTATTCTCAAGCAGTTTCAGAATGTTTGAACAACATTTAATTTTTATCGAAAAGTGAAAATTAAAAATCGCAACGAAGTCAAATCATCTAAATAGTTAAGGCAACTTTTGGCTTATAATTTTTTGGTTATTTTTCCCATCTTAATTGGACCATAATCAGTATTCTCAAGCAGTTTCAGAATATTTGATAAATATTTAATTTTTATCGAAAAATGAAAATTAAAAATCGCACCGAAGTCAAATCACCTAAATATTTAAAGCAATTCTTGGCTTATAATTTTTTGGTTATTTTTCCCGTCTTAATTGGACCGTAATCAGATGCTCAAGCAGTTTCAGAATATTTGAACAACATTTAATTTTTATCGAAAAATGAAAATTAAAAATCGCACCGAAGTCAAATCATCTAAATATTTAACGCAATTGCTTATAATTTTTTGGTTATTTTTTCCGTCTTAATTGGACCATAATCAATATTCTCAAGCAGTGTCAGAATATTTTAACAACATTTAATATTTATCGAAAAATGGAAATTAAAAATCGCACCGAATTGAAATCATCTAAATAGTTAAGGCAACTTTTGGCTTATAATTTTTTGGTTATTTTTCCCGTCTTAATTGGACCATAATCAGTATTCTCAAGCAGTTTCAGAATATTAGAACAACATTTAATTTTTATCGAAAAATTAAAATTAAAAATCGCACCGAAGTCAAATCATCTAAATATTTAAGGCAACTTTTGGCTTATAATTTTTTGATTATTTTTCCCGTCTAAATTGGATCATAATCAGTATTTTCAAGTAGTTTCAGAATATTTGAACAACAATTAATTTTTATTTGAAAAGTGAAAATTTAAAATCGCACCGAAATCAAATCATCTAAATCTTTAACGCAATTCTAGGCTTATAATTTTTTGGTTATTTTTCCCGTCTTAATTGAACCATAATCAGTATTCTCAAGGAGTTTCAGAATATTTGAACAACATTTAATTTTTATCGAAAAATGAAAATTAAAAATCGCACCGAAGTCAAATCATCTAAATATTTAACGCAATTCGTTGCTTATAATTTTTTGGTTATTTTTTCCGTCTTAATTGGACCATAATCAATATTCTCAAGCAATGTCAGAATATTTTAACAACATTTAATATTTATCGAAAAATGGAAATTAAAAATCGCACCGAAGTCAAATCATCTAAATATTTAAGGCAACACTTTTGGCTTATAATTTTTTGGGTATTTTTCCCGTCTTAATTGGACCATAATCAGTATTCTCAAGCAGTTTCAAAATATTTGAACAACATTTAATTTTTATCAAAAAATGAAAATTAAAAATCGCACCGAAGGCAAATCATCTAAATATTTAACGCAATTCGTTGTTTATAATTTTTTGGTTATTTTTCCCGTCTTAATTGGACTATAATCAGTATTCTCAAGCAGTTTCAGAATATTTGAACATTTAATTTTTATCGAAAAATGAAAATTATAAATCGCACAGAAGTCAAATTATCTAAATATTTAAGGCAACTTTCCGCTTATAATTTTTTGGTTATTTTTCCCGTCTTAATTGAACCATAATCAGTATTCGCAAGCAGTTTCAGAATATTTGAACAACATTTAATTTTTATCGAAAAATGAAAATTAAAATGGCACCGAAGTCAAATCATCTAAATATTTAACGCAATTCGTGGCTTATAATTTTTTGGTTATTTTTCTCGTCTTAATTCAAATATAATCAGTATTCTCAAGCAGTTTCAGATTATTTGAACAACATTTAATTTTTATCGAAAAATGAAATTTAAAAATCGCACCGAAGACAAATCATCTAAATATTTAACGTAATTCTTGGCTTATAATTTTTTGTTTATTTTTCCCGTCATAATTGAACCATAATCAGTATTCTCAAGCAGTTTCAGAATATTTGAACAACATTTAATTTTTATCGAAAAATGAAAATTAAAAATATCGCACCGAAGTCAAATCATCTAAATATTTAATGCAACTTTTGGATTATAATTTTTTGGTTATTTTTCCCGTCTTAATTGGACCATAATCAGTATTCTCAAGCAGTTTCAGAATATTTGAACAACATTTAATTTTTATCGAAAAATGAAAATTTAAAATCGCACCGAAGTCAAATCATCTAAATATTTAAGACAACTCTTGGCTTATAATTTTTTGGTTGATTTTCCCGTCTTAATTAGACCCTAATCAGTATTCTTCAGCAGTTTCAGAATATTTGAACAAGATTTAATTTTTATCGAAAAATGAAAATTAAAAATCGCACCGAAGTCAAATCATCTAAATATTTAAGACAACTCTTGGCTTATAATTTTTTGGTTGATTTTCCCGTCTTAATTAGACCCTAATCAGTATTCTTCAGCAGTTTCAGAATATTTGAACAAGATTTAATTTTTATCGAAAAATGAAAATTAAAAATCGCACCGAAGTCAAATCATCTAAATATTTAAGACAACTCTTGGCTTATAATTTTTTGGTTGATTTTCCCGTCTTAATTAGACCCTAATCAGTATTCTTCAGCAGTTTCAGAATATTTGAACAAGATTTAATTTTTATCGAAAAATGAAAATTAAAAATCGCACCGAAGTCAAATCATCTAAATATTTAAGACAACTCTTGGCTTATAATTTTTTGGTTGATTTTCCCGTCTTAATTAGACCCTAATCAGTATTCTTCAGCAGTTTCAGAATATTTGAACAAGATTTAATTTTTATCGAAAAATGAAAATTAAAAATCGCACCGAAGTCAAATCATCTAAATATTTAAGACAACTCTTGGCTTATAATTTTTTGGTTGATTTTCCCGTCTTAATTAGACCCTAATCAGTATTCTTCAGCAGTTTCAGAATATTTGAACAAGATTTAATTTTTATCGAAAAATGAAAATTAAAAATCGCACCGAAGTCAAATCATCTAAATATTTAAGACAACTCTTGGCTTATAATTTTTTGGTTGATTTTCCCGTCTTAATTAGACCCTAATCAGTATTCTTCAGCAGTTTCAGAATATTTGAACAAGATTTAATTTTTATCGAAAAATGAAAATTAAAAATCGCACCGAAGTCAAATCATCTAAATATTTAAGACAACTCTTGGCTTATAATTTTTTGGTTGATTTTCCCGTCTTAATTAGACCCTAATCAGTATTCTTTAGCAGTTTCAGAATATTTGAACAAGATTTAATTTTTATCGAAAAATGAAAATTAAAATCGCACCGAAGTGAAATCATCTAACTATTTAACGCAATTCTTGGCTTATAATTTTTTGGTTATTTTTTCTGTCTTAATTAGACCATCATCAGTATTCTCAAGCAGTTTCAGATTATTTGAACAACATTTAATTTTTATCGAAAAATGAAAATTGAAAATCGCACCGAAGTCAAATCATCTAAATATTTAACGCAATTATTGGCTGATAATTTTTTGCTAATTTTTCCCGTCTTAATTGTACCATAATCAATATTCTCAAGCAGTTTCAGATTATTTGAACAACATTTAATTTTTATCGAAAAATGAAAAGTAAAAATCGTACCGAAGTCAAATCATCTAACTATTTAACGTAATTCTTGGCTTATAATTTTTTGGTTATTTTTCCCGTATTAATTGGATCATAATTAGTAGTCTAAAGAAATGGTATTCAATCCTGTACTACCACGTATGCCCATTGATGAAAGAAGGTGGCTAACTTTTATATCCAGCTTCGAGAGCTTGGGTGGTTCGAAAACTATCATGAATTTTTTATTCTTATCTGACACCCAACTAGGAAAAATAAGTACGCGATGGTTCATTAAATAAAGTACAAAAGATAAGAAAAGTTGGTTTTATTCCAATAAACGAAAAGATTGCAAATGAAGTTGGGTTGAAATGAAAAATGAAGTGGACAGATGATGGTTTGAATACAAATGATACTCCAAAAATGAGAAAATTTGAGTTTCTCTACTTAATTAAGTAGAACCTACAATAAATGTTTTGAATAATTCCACCCTTTACCTTTTTAAGTAGCTTCAATATCTTTTTCAATGAATTGCATGCAATATGAATTTTTTGTGAAGATATTTTAAATTGTTCCAATTTGCTAAATTTATAATCCCAAAGTTTTAACAATATGCATGAACCACATAAAATAATCCCATTGATTCAAAACATATGAGCTGGAAGGCAATTCAAACCAGAAAAAATAAATTCACTTTCTGGTGCCAATTACGTATTAGGGAAACTCTTTGATTAGAACTGTTTGAATCTCCATGTATTTTATGGTTCCTGTAAGACTTATTACCTAGGTCCTTTTGAAGAATGTTCTTCACTGAAGTTTGGGAACTTTTCAAGTCCTGTGCCAGTTTTCGTGATGAACGCTGACAATTTTATCGAAAACATTCACTAACAACCTTAATGGCAGCTGAGGTGAATGCTGTCCGTAGACGATCAGATCCTTTGCGGTCATCTGTAAAGAAAGTATCAAATATTTTGATGCCAATAAGTTTTATTACTTGGAAACTGTGCTTGCTTTTTTACACAACACAAAATCTTTCATTGCGATTTGTCTAAACTGATTTGAGAATTTTACTTGAGTTATAATAGTTGATTGTTTAACATCTGGTGTTGCCGAATCGGTAAATCTCCTAATTTATGGATTAGATCTGTTCAAATTATGTTGATTTAATGATAATATTGATGCAATTAGGGAGGAATCATAAATTTTAATGAGAGCTTATCTAATTGTGATATTGGCAGAAATTTGAAAATCTGTGGTTTAGTAACATAATTGGTTTTAATCTTTCTTTATTGCTTTAGATATTTAGATTAAATCACTTAATAAGATATTCAAATCAATTTTATTCATTTAATATTTATGGTGAGTTGTATATCGATTAAACTAAAAGCTGTATTTTGGTATGTCGCGCTACAAATTTACCTGTCGTAACTTCAAATTATTGAAAGCTTTACTTACTGTTCGTTCATATTAAGTCTCGAGCGTAGTGTTCGTACATCACATTAGCGCTCAAACTTTTAACATGATTATCATTGATTGCGGAAACTTTAAATTTTCATTTTTACATTGTCTCGTATTTATCTAGAAAAAATACATAAGAAATATGTTTTGAATCTTGTAATCTACATTGTAACAAAGAATTGTCGTAAAATAGCAATACAATTTGCCATATCTTTTGAGTAAAACTAAGTAGAAAGACATCAACGAAAGTGGTTCTAGGTAAATTTCCTTACTTGTTATGCAAATAACATTGTAGTAGAACTTTTAAAACGCTCTTTAAGCCACCAAGTAATCATGCAAATTTTAGTCGTGTACCTTAATAATTGTGTTTTACATTACTGCTTTAGTTTGTACTTGGTAGATGAATTAAGGACTTACGTGCGACTTGTACACATAGTTTTCAAAATTAATTCCATATTGCTAAATAATGACCGTGTTCGCAAATTAAATAAGAGTTTCAAGATTTATATCTTACATACAACCTAATTTATTATAATGTTTCATTCAAAAAATCATTTCATTTTTTAATAAATTATAATCAATGAACATTATTTTTCAGTTGGGCGACTTATCAAATCCAGAACTTCGTATTTTAACAGATCAATTGGATAAAATCAGATACGGAGGTAAGAAAATTTACATTTTCCGTTCTATATCGACTATTTATGTATTTTATCGTTTTCAGGGGAAGAAGTAGACGTGAAGAGACTATCAGTTCGTGGGTTATTACCAGAAACAGATTATTATATGACATATGATGGTTCCACTACAATGCCTGCTTGCCACGAAACTGTCACGTGGTTGATACTCAACAAACCTATTTACATTACCAAGCAACAGGTACTTTTGATATTATGTTACTATAGAGTGTGTCTATGTAATCATACTTTAACCTGTCATCTATAATTACTACTCTTACAGTAGAGGTACAAATTTCTTTTTCCAACATTAAATCAAAATCACTACAATAGGTTGAAAAGTTACAATAATTACATCATTTATAACGACTACCTTTGCAACCTTTCATAGCGACCAACGAAAAATCAATTTATTGTAATTCTCAAAAACCCGGTTATCTTTAACCACATCAAGTTGAAAAATTAAGTTTTTCTTGACTTTTCCTTTGAAACTTGGCATGATCGGAAATAAGCTAGTTCCTCAAATTCAAAAGCTAAATATTATTCGCATTTAAACCAGTGGAATTAAGCTCATCTAATAGATACATTAGATGAATAAATTTAAATATTAATAATTTCACTTAGCACTGATTTTGGTTTCCACCCTGAAACTGCATTCTAAAATCACACGGTTGATGAATGTATGCGTTTCTAACGTCGCGTCGGCTTTGAAATATAAATTTTGTTACGGTATAAAATAGGAAATCAAACCACAACTTCCTTAAGTAACAAATCGACCAGCTATAACTCAGTGGTGATTTGTTTCTAAATTATATAAAAATTATACAAACATAAATGTAAAACGGTAATCTTTAGTACCACAGAAGGCGGTAAAAATGTTAATCATACATCAGCTTTTATCTCCTAGTGAAAGAAGTTCCGAAAATTGAAAATGAATACATCAAATACGAAATAACTTAATAGTAAATAAATTTAACCACATAGTAATCCAAACAAAAAAAAATTAGTTCAGTTTATCATATTATGGGACCAGTATTTCAGTGTCGTAATGATAAATAACGTAGTTCAATTTAAAATTGAAGATTTTACTAAACAAATAAGTTAGGTTAGGTAGCAACGCTGAAACGTTAACGGAAAATTAAAATTTTAAATACGACAGTGTCGAAGCACACTTGCACATTTTTAGCGTGAAGCTCTGTTAGCTAAAGTAGTGTGAAAGCGATACAATAACATTTTGTTTAGTTTTACCTTTTAAGTTCAATGTTTGACCTAAATTATTTATGCAGTTTAGTATTTAGAAATTATTGCAAATAAGAAAAATTCTACTGGCATAATTAAAAAATGCAATTTTGTATAAGAAATGAAATTAATTGTTACTTTAAAATTATTTTTTTGACAATTAAACAAAATTCAAAAGAAGCTTAATATCTTGATTTTTCATTCTTCCAAATTGCTGATAACTCATTGATTTGGTAAATTTTAAGATGTAAATATTTGTTTGTAAAATGTTTGTAAAACCAAATGGCTTTAGATTGCAACAAAATAAATGATTTAATACAAATTTTAAATAAAATGAAACTCTTTCAATAACATTCAGTTTAAGTTTGAAAACTTGCTGATATTAATTCAGAATTGAGAAAGTTTGTTCAGATAAAGTGTATTTGTTGTGTTGCTTGCAGTTTGTATTTATACAATCTTTTGCTATTTTAATGCATCGATATCGGTTTTGGTTGAATTTTACCTTTCCTCTCACGGAAATGTAGGTTTCTTGACGGTCCAGCAGATTCCACCTACCAATACTCATTATGGCTAATGACAATCGGTAGTAATAAAGGTTAGTTCAGGACCGGTAATTTTACAACATATAATTAGAAATATATTTACATCTTGGAAGATTCTTTTGGTCGAACCTGTTCTCTTATTTTTTCCGTTCATAATTAAACTCTTCTTTCGACGATCCATTTGTTTAATGTAATAAAATTAAATTATGCGAACTAACCTTAGGTATTTTCAAGTCTTATTGTAAGAATGTTTCTCAAATGTCCCGTTTATGCCTTACATTTTCCTATGATTCTGTATTATTGCGTTTTTATCATATTTTATTTTTTATCATAGTTATAATCTGTATTATTCTTCTTCTAATTTTGACGTTCTATGAACGCGTTACGAACAACGTCGATATTTCAAAATAAATTATCCGCTTCTATATTATGTAAATGTAATTAATTCCGCACTAGTGCGGAAATTAGCAGCTTCCCGCACTTGTTTTGCCTTTGAAAAACATTCTTTCCTTAACGTTTTGCAGAAAAACTGAACATTTTTTCACGTGATGATTGGTTTCCTACAGAAGTACCTTGAATGCTTACAATCGCTGTTTTATTCAAGATTATTCAAGAATTAATTATAATGTGCCACTACGGTTACGTCGCTAAAAGAACAATTTACATTTATGTAAATGTGAAAAGACCAATTACAGTTGTTAATAAATTATACTGATAAACGCAATTTAATAATCTTAATATAAAAACAACAACAAATATTTAGAAATAATTTTCTTGGTTAATTTTAAATGAAAATGGTAGTACAGGAAAAAATAATTTCTTCCTATTAATTTAGGATTTGGTCCTAACTCCTAACTATGACAAGTTCAGGTGCCCTTGGCACTATTGGTGGTCAGGAACAATAAAAGTATATCTGTTATTTTAACAATAATAATAATCAATAGTTTTTTGGAATTGTAGGAAAAGAATCGTACGGCATAAAAACACAATGTTTTATTCGTTGATTATAAAAAAGAGAATTGATTGATTGATGATGATTTAAAAGTAATTGATTTTTAATAGAATTCAAAGGAACCATTATTAATTTTTGTTAAAATAGTAGATTTACTTTACCTATGTTTTACTTTATAGAAAATAATATTACATACATAGAATGTACTAATGCAATAAAAAAAAATCATTTACAAACAAATAATTAAAATTTAAGAGTAAAAATTAAACTAAATATTATTCTAGCCACAACTGTGAAATTCTGGAATTGAATTTTATACTCCTATTTAATAACGCAGAAAATCACAGTTTCATTAAAATCGCTTAATTTTTTGTCACAAATGTTGCATGTTTACATGCGTGTGTTTTCGTAAATTAACTCAAACAATTTCATTTTATAAATTAATTATCGCTTATTTATATCACTCTTATGAATTTATATGTTTGCTCTTTTGATAAAAAGATAAAATTGTTTGTAGTAATTTTTTTCGCTTTTATACTCTTGCGCCACCTGTTGACGACGTGATTTCTGAATTCCTCTCTAAGAATTTATCATTGAAAATGAATGGTGCGTGAACCGATTTTGCATACATACTATGTATATTGTACAAATACTGCAAAACGCTTTGACGTCATCACTAATATATTATTCGATTGCAGTAAAAATTGTATAAGTTTACGAATATATTTCCACATCTTGCAATTATTATGGTCTTTTTCCAAATTTTCCTAAGCTGTGCTTATGAACTTATGGGACTTCGCAAATATCGTTGATATCGTTAAATTTTCAATATGAATTTATCGAAAATCAATTTATATTAATCCGAATTCATTTATTTTATAGCATATAATATATAAAATAACATTTTTCGACGATCGTGCAAAAACTACGTAATTTTTTATTCATTTTCACTGTAAAAAGTACATCTTTATTGCACAATATGAAATAATACGGAAAAACATATTAAACTTATTTGATGAAATATTTTCCGTAGTTCTTGAGCAATATTAGAAAAAAAATAGTGTGTAACTCTTGCGAAAAGCATATTTACATACATATTTCGCTTAGCGTGATTGCAACTTTCAACTTCGTCTCCGAGTTGCTTTTTCGCCTTGCGCAATAAATATGTACTTTTTGCACTAGATACACAAATAACTATTTTATCGAATTAATGATTATAAAACTATTATTTTGCAATTTGAACTAACAATTTTGGATGTAATGATTTCGATTTGTGTAATGTTTTGCATTACTTCCTCTATTGTCGAACAAATTATCCATCAAATCACGAACACATTAAACTATTTTAATATTAATATATTTGTTTGTAAAACTATAGAAACTCAAAATTAGCTATAAAAAGAATAAAAATCATATTAAAGCAGCTTTAAACTTTCTGTACAATTCAAAAATATATAAAATTGGTTTATTATTAATTCGTGAAATTAAATATGTTTAATTTTTAATAAATATACCTTAATGGAAATACTTAATTGTTCAAGCTAATTTTACCAGGATATTGGTATATCCTTGGTAAATTTTGTGCAAATTTTTTAAAATTTCAAGCACCACTTTATACCCTTGCTCGTTGTTTTAAGAAACTGCAGTCATACTGGCATGGCGTACTGATGAAGTTTCCTTAACAAACTTATGTAACAACGCCAAGAATTTCTGAAATTTAGATCTGCATTTAAGATATTACATGAATTAATGATAATTTTGAAACATTGCAGCGGTTCTAGAATTAGTAATTAATACAGTAGATGCACGCAAAATTAAACCAATTGTTCTTCACAGCTAATACTTACTAAATCTCTATGCGTTGCACATCGGTGGATGTAAATAATTTTTAGGCACATGGTTTTATGCAATAAGAGGAAAATTGGACCTTTTGATCAATAAAACTAGCAAATTCTTATCTCAAGATGACAATGGACAAGGTACATCAATTTCTAGACCATTACTTATGTGGAAAAATATTTTCTTCCTCAGAATTCTAGACGTCAAACCGAAAATTCCTGTCAAAGACTAAATTCGAATCTTTTGATGACTTCATAGAAGACAAAACGAAAAATTTTATAATTTTTGTATTATTCAACAATCTCTTTTCAAAAAATTTGGATTTAAATAAATTAAAAGCAAGGAAGCCTGCATGCAAGTGTCATCTTTTTGAAAAATATATAGTTTTGTGCAATTTTTTTAAGTAATAAGCAAAATAACAGCGAATTACGAAAGTGTGTTTTCCAACTCAGGGGATTCCCCTTAACGATAACTTTATTATTGTTTACTCGAAATATTTTATTAATTATTTATGTATCAATGTATTTACAATCTTTAAATCAAAAGCATTATCTTCTACTACTCAAAAACCAGCCCTTAGAGATTAGAACTTTTCGTTAATTTTAGAATGTTCTCAGATTTATTCTTAAATTCTAATTTTAAATTAGGAATATATTTTAATAATTTACGAATTAAGGTAATAAAATTAATATTGTATTTATTAAAATATAAGTACTAATTTATTTTCACGAATTAATAATAATTAATCCATTCTAATTTTAAAAACATCCTTTGAATAAAATTTTTTATTTGTATTTTAATAGTTGTATTCTTAAAGTTTAGTATAACTACAAAAATTCTTTGAATGTACGAGATAATATTAAGGTCGTTTTGTATGTAAAGATAAATTTTCAATTTTATTAAATTGTCATTAGAAGATAACCTCTTGAGACATCCACGAGTCCCTTATTAGGTTACAGTTGCATATTTTTATTATTGTAATGATAATCTGGAAAGAAATCTTGAGTGAAAAATGCTCAACATTTCGAATTAAGTTTATACATATTGTCATGATCTTTTTGAGATAATTGACAGTGGCAAACACGTGTAAGGACGCTACTTCAAAAATTAAGTAACATTTTCTTTGGTTATTTTAAGCAAAAAATGAATCTTCAAATTTGGAGCGGGATTTTGGTGTCCAATGTTGGGAGGTTCCAACAATGGGTAAAGAGGAGATTTTTTCTTTGATATTATTACTTGAATGATTGGCCCTTCTGGGAAATTTGTAATTAGAAAATTTTTGAGTTGTAATGCTAGGTTTTTCACTTGTATGATAACTAAAATGTGAGATTTAATAATTAGTGAATATGCGACGTGCTGCTATTTAAATTAACCGCTAGACCTGATAAGAAGGTGTAAACACTTTTGATATGCGAATATGGCACCAAGATATGGGATTCTTTACGGCGACCATTTTGAAAGAAGGAAGTGCTAATTTTGCGTCCTAGTTAGGTTGCGAATGTTAAGTCTCTGGAATCAGGATTGATTCCGGAAATATTAGATTAATTGATATTGCGTTTCTCCTGGATACGGGAAGTACTTCGATTATTTTCTAAGCGATAATCTGGAGATTTTGGTCAAGTGCCCACATCGTCAAATAGGATTGACCATTTTCTGAAAATTTTGATATCTTTAGATAAGTAGAGAATCACCAGTTATTATTTGAGTGGATTATCAAAATTTGGATTAGTTGATTTCTGGATGAATTTCGAGAAGTTAAATAGAGAAAGTTTATACATTTTTGGAGGTTAGAATCCCACATATCTCTCTTTGGCGTTATTTACAAGCCCGGGGACAGGATAACTTTATTTTGTTTTAGATCAGGACGGTACCATCAGTTTTTCGAGATACTGAGATTCTGTATCTAAGATTTTCTGTTCCAGAAAGTAATTTTAATTTGAAAACTTCCCCAACCATTTAAATTTATAATTATAATTTATTTCAAAGGCTACCGGTACACACAATAAATATACTTCATTCGGAATGTTACGTCTAAAATAGCAGAAAAATGTTATAGGATTGTAATCTTTTGCTTTTATCTTGAAAATTGAAAACTAATCTAACTAGGTAATTCACAATTTTGGCTTACGTTTTTTGCAGTGCTCTTAATTTTCCAGCATTTTTTTTTGCAAAATTGGAAATTAGGAATACTGCAGAAAAAGGCAAATTTCGCTTAAAATTTGCATACAGATCAAAATACCTAAATGAAGTAAGTTATTTTACCTTTCTGTGATCAAACATTTTTGTATAATACACTCCCCAAATAAAATTGAAGTAGAGGTAAATTTTTCGTTAGTGGTTGGCACGTGACTTAGGCTTGCGCGGAAAATGTGGGCGTGACAACCATGACACCTAATTCCACCAAACATAGAACCGAAATAACGAATATTCATTTCTGCACATTAGCCACTCCCAACCACTAACGAAAAATTTTACTTTACCTTTTATGCCTAGAATGCTAAAAATACAAGTCAAGACTGTGCTGTGCTGTCAATAATAATTATTTTTAAATCATTTAAAAAAAATTAATTAGATAAAATGTAAAACTTTTTGTACAGGCTTAAAATTATGAAACTAAAATTAATTTCGTAGCTTAATGTTTTCCAATATGACCAATCACAGCGCTTATATTGATGGTGACATTATATCGTCCCCTTAGTACTAAAACTAGGTAACTTGAATTTTGGCTGTTTTGAGTTAGCTACATGTAATCACCTAATGTTAACCGCTTCATTTAGTGCTACAACTAAAAAAGTTATATTATGTTTCTAAATATTAAATATCCACTTGCAAAATGTAGATACATTTTAATACAAATTTAGAAATTAATTTTTTACGGGCAAATAAATAGTTTCCGCGCAAAACTTTTTAGTGATTCGTGTTCAGAACATCATGGAGCATGTCCATACCAAATATGAAGAAGATCGGTGTTGTAACCGTAAACTAGAATCATACCAAAGTCTATCCTGCCAATTGCTATTCTAAACTTTAAACTTGATTTTCTCAATATGAGTAATTTCAAGTTACCTAGTTATAGTACTAAGGGGACGATATTGCTCTGAAATTAATTTTAATTTCAAAATTTTAGATCTGTACCAAAACAGTTTTATGTTTTACCTAAACAATTCTTTTTCGATCATTTAAAACGATTTATTTTTTTAAGTAAAATTATTTTATAAACTAATGAGATATATAAAAGTACTACCATGTCTTTTCCGAAACTGAGAATGCGATATTATTAAGAAAAAATTGGTTGAATTCAAAATCGAGGAATCGAAAATATCAAGTTTAAGGATTTGCCCAGAAAACTTCGTTTGCATATAAACAGACAAAAGTAATAAATTTCAATTTTTGCACATTTTTTGATATGACTAAATTAAATGGAACTTCCTTTTGTTTCATATTTTAAGTAAATGGGAGACTTTCTACACCGAGGGAGATTAAATTTATTAATGGATGTTGCTAAAGTTAAAAGAAAAAGCAGGTGTTCACACATTTAGGGTAAAATGTGAGGAACCAAAATTAAATAAGAAATTAAACAAAGCATGCAGTGCATATAAAGATTTCTTGTCGCTTGAAAGAAAACAACCGCACCGAAAAGGAAAACAAGTTTGTTTTACTACAGGGATTTAGTAAAATGAAATTAATTACCGAAAACTTTATAAACAAAAATAAAAATAAAGTACATATGATTGGGTTTCGGATCTTGTTAAATATTTCTAAAAATGAAATGCTTAATTAGTTAATTATTGTACAATAATTACATTAGAATAGTGAAAACGTTGGGATATATGAAAATTCCAGGAGCTTGTGTAAAACCGTAAGCATGAAGAAGCTTAAAATTTAAAGCGGGTCTTAGTATTAAATTAATTATTGGAATTAAAGAAAAACAAGAAACAAGTTTCTTACATTTTTGTTAATAGTAGTTTAATTTTTGGATTTTTAATACTTTTTAATTAAATAATTTACTTCCACTAGTCTGTTAAGTATCAACTTAAACTTATTTCTTTATCAAGCATGATTAGTTAGTGAACAAAGTTTTGCAGAAACTCGTCCTAAAAGTTGTTCAACATTTGAAAAGTTTGTATACATTTTTTTTAACTAAAAAAGTGATTAATGGTAATGGTAGAGTGGTCAAATAAAAGCATGTAAAAAGTAAAAAAAAAAGATAGACTTTTTTAATTTATCCCTTACTGGCTTGACTTTTAAAAGAAATTTTCAAGGGAATCTACTGTCGTAAAATTTAATATAAGCTTGTGGTAAAGTTCTACAGGAAGTAACCCCAAGTAGATAAATACTAAAATTAATTACAGCCAGGTTCTTAAATTATAAATGACTAAAGTGCCTTTCTGTTGTATGAGTTAACGACATGTTATATTGTTAATTCACCCTTACAGGTAATGTATTGTTTATGATAGGTAGTAATTCTGTATAGAGTGGGTTTCTTAAAAGCTATCTTGAGTCAGTAAATTTACAAAAGAGCGATGAATTTACGCTAACAGCTTTTAACGCTATTCCTAATTGTTTGCAAAAAGCTTACAATATTATTTAAGCGTGCATTTAGCATTTTCTCCTTCATTAACAATAACTGACGATTATAATAATATTAAATGCATTTTCCATTTACAGTTTACTTTGCTGCTCTCTTTAATTTTATTTCAAAAATATTCTATAGATGATGTGATCAGATACGTTCGTCTGCTAAAGTAAACGATGATTATTGAAAAGAAAAACAAACGTAGATAGCACTAATCAACGAAACAAGCTTTCCAATCACCTTTTAGCAAAAATCAGATATTTTATTTTCCTTTAGTAAGTCTTTTTAGTTCTATTTAGATACTTATCGAGTTAACTTAGAATACAATATTAAAAGTTTAATTCAATTTTACAATAATGAGAACTTAATATTATTCTTCTTTGTTATAAAATTAATTTAAAAGTCTACACAATGGTACATTATTTCAGGCGTTGTTAAAAATAATAATACAAAATTTTGTATTCATATTTATTGATTGGTAAAAGTGTGGAAGCCTCCAATCGTAATGAGAAAGCAATAGAACATTGTACCAATAGACCAGCAAATTTGTGTTGCTATTGTTGTGCAAATGAAGGCTTTTATTGGAAATTTCCAAAAGGCTTCGTGTTAGTTCGTCATAGCCCTAAGATAATTTATTTTCATTGCGTATGAATCAAACGTCCGTATCAAACTAGTGACCGCTTAATTATCATGTTGAGTTTATCACGAAATCCTTATCAACCTCGATGAGAGATTGAGTTATTTTTATTATGCAAAAACACGATTGAAAAATTTGTCTTAGTCACCTAAAATATATTCTTTCAATTTATACACATTTCATAATTTTAGCCACTAAAAATTATTCATTATTATGTTGTCACGGAACCATCACGCTCTCCCATTTTTAATACTCTAATTTTCACCTTTTTAAATTTAAATTGTTAATAATAAATATATCTCACGTTTGCGGAAATCAGAAAAGCTATAAAAAAGTATATTAATTTTTATATCATCAAGTCAACAAATTTATTTCTTAAGTACTAGAAATAAAAACCGAAGTCTGTTAGTAACGCATTAAGTTGGTTGCAGACAACATTTTCAGATGTTGACAAATAGTTAAACTTCAGCTGACCGTAACACCGCTTGACTTTAAACATTTGAAAAGATTTTAAAATTAAGTTTTAAAATTTTGTTAAATTTTTTTTCAGAGAATAAATTTTCTATCATATTGAAAGCTTCTTACCTTTCAAGTAGTATTCGTACATCTAAACGGTCAACAAATTTGTGCATGCTTTTTAAACCAATTTTAATCAGTTTGAATTTTAAATTGGTACAATTTGTTCAAATTTTCATAAAATTTAAAACACAATTGACGTTGGTGCTCGACTGTGATGTACATAAACCAACCTTTACCATATCAAACTGTTAATTTACAAACTGATAATTAAAAGTTCCGTGTTTGATTATCAAATTGTGTAAAATGAAAATATTTGAGAATAATATTGAAACCCGACTCTAATATCTGATTCCTTTCCAAAAACGCTTTCATGTGATATTGTGTGCATTATTGTAACGTTAACACTACCTCAAACATTTCTAGATGCAGCATAAAGCTATTAAACTTTAGTACAAATTGTTCTAAATTTAATCCACTAACCCCGATGACTTATGAATGGTAAGGGAACAGACTAACTTTTATTTGACCCCCTCCAAATACAACAGATTGTGTCATGTTTGTGCGCTTCACATTGCTGCTGACAAAATTTATCCGGCGGTCAAAAAACGATAAAATTTATCCGTTATATCTGAATCTTTCTTCCAAAAAGACATCATTGTTGGAAACCAACATTAGCATGCACAGAATTGAACGAAAATTATATGTAGAATTAAAACTGTAGAATTTGATCAAGATATAATGAAATTTGATTTACTCGTCCACAAATAGATATTTAATTAACAAATTACTTTAATGAAACGGCCCATGTAGCACACAATGTTGGCTCAATATTGGTCCAATATTGAAAATATATATTGGGCCAATATCGAGATGTGAACATTTTCCAATATTGGTACAATATTGGCTTCCAATATTGGCGCAATATTTATTTCCAATATTGCGCCAATATTGAGTTGTGAACATTTTCCAATATTGGTGCAATATTGATTTCCAATATTGGTGCAATATTGATTTCCAATATTGGTGCAATATTGATTTCCAATATTGGTGCAATATTTATTTCCAATATTGCGCCAATATTGAGATGTGAACATTTTCCAATATTGGTGCAATATTGGTTTCCAATATTGGTGCAATATTTATTTCCAATATTGCGCCAATATCGAGATGTGAACATTTTCCAATATTGGTACAATATTGGCTTCCAATATTGGCGCAATATTTATTTCCAATATTGCGCCAATATCGAGATGTGAACATTTTCCAATATTGGTACAATATTGGCTTTCAATATTGGCGCAATATTTATTTCCAATATTGCGCCAATATCGAGATGTGAACATTTTCCAATATTGGTGCAATATTGGTTTCCAATATTGGTGCAATATTTATTTCCAATATTGCGCCAATATCGAGATGTGAACATTTTCCAATATTGGTACAATATTGGTTTCCAATATTGGTGCAATATTGGTTGCCAATATTTATTTGCAAAAAAATTAATTATTTTTTATTTTAGTATTATTATTATTGGTTCATTTTTATTTAATCTACCATATTGTATTTATATTAAAGGCTCCTAAATGAAGTTAGTGTACCTGAAGAAAATCTTTTTAAATCAATTTTTCTACTAGTGTCCATGGATATGTTGCAGCGCCAATCATTTCTGTGAATCTGAAAATTAAATTTGAAGATTTTTTTTCTTACCTTAGATCCCACCGGGATTCGAACCTACGATAGATCTTTCGAATTGTACTAGAGCCGTCTACTCTAACCACTAACCTATAGGGGAACATACTTATTTTCGGAGTTTGTCGGTGATTTAATAAGATGTTTTTATATCGCTTTGAAAAATTCAAATATTACATAATATTTTTTTAATCTAAATTTTACTATTTTTTTTGTTTTAGAAAAAACGTATGGACATACTTTTCGTAGATCTAGATTTCGACATGTTTATTGTTTTTACAATTAATTTATATTTAATTATATTATTATATAAATTTACCAAAATTAAATTATAAGAAAATTTATTTTGAAAATTTTCCGTAAAATTTGCACTTGTTTTAAAATGCCTCTGGCGCAGGTCGGTTTTTTCAAATTATGTTGGTAAAACATGGTAAAAACTATTTAGATTTACATAGATGACGTCAAATACTAAAGTATTTGATGACGTCTTTCATTGGTTGGAAAGAATGAAAGTAAAATTGTTCATTAAGGTGGTCGATTTCTATGGGGATTATCTACTTTATTTTTATTTTTAAAATTTATTTAACAACGATTGCAATTAAATAATACTATTGCTACAAAGAGAGACGGTCGGAACATAGTGGTCATGCGAGTTGACTATGAATGCTGAATGCTAAATACCCCGTTCGAATCCGAGTGAAGTAAGAACTTTATTCTAACCGTCTCTCTTGTCCTCCAGGTTGGGGGTTCTTCGTCGGGCTGGCTCCCCGTCGTAGGTAAAAAATTAAATGCTGTGAATGCCATTTGATATTAAAAAGTTAATATTATAATGGTCAGCCAAGACCCATTAGGGTTGTAGCGCTACACGATTGCTACAATTACGAAAATTTTACAAATTATTGCTCAAAGCTTCTTGTGTAACATATTGAAATATGAGGCGTAGAAGACAATTATTAAATTGATAATAATTAAATATATAAAGCGATGACGTGTATTGCGCATGCGAAAACTAATACACATAATAATTTATTGTCTCATATTTCAATATGTTATACGTGAAGCCTTGAGCAACAACCTGTAAAATTTTCGTAACTGTAGTAATTTCAGTTAAGTTGATAATCCCCATAGAAATCGGCCACCTTAACATGATGAAATTATTAACCCGTTATCGAAACCGATTAAAAATTATATTATTAAGACTAGAGACATTTCCACCGATGGCGATGGTCAATTTTAAATCCTCGACGCTAAAATGGTTACGTTTGAACAGTGGACAATTCCACCGATGCGGGCCGAGTACCTTCCTTATGAAGTATTAGAAGTTGCACAATGGGGATTAACAAACTTGAAAATCCCTTGAAAGATTACAAATGACCAAAAATAAATGCAGCATTTTATAGATTTATCAATAAAAATTTAATGTAGTAAATGAAAAAAAAAATTAATTAATTTATTTATAAAAATTCAACATAGAAGAAAGAACAACAAATAAATTATCGGACACAACTTGCTCGGAGGAATCGAAAATTTGAAATGCCCGTAACTTTTTAGAAACTGAAATTAAGATGTTGGAAGTGGAAGCTCATTTAGGCTCTGACGAAGCCCTAACGTTTGATACCATTTTACCTAAAAATTCACAAAAATTGCAAAAATAGAAAAACAGTCTACAGCCTGCCCCCCCCCCAACTGTTTCGCGAATAACTCCGGGACGGTTGAGGCTCAAACGAAAAAAATGGAAGCTCATTTAGACTCTAACGAAGCTCTAACGTTTGACACCATTTTCATCCCAAAATTCGACTTGTGGGGGGCCAACGTGTCTACAGCCCCCCCCCCATTTTTCGCGAATATCTTCGCGATGGTTGAGACTTAAACGAAACAAATGGAATCTCATTTAGGCTCTAACGATTGACACCAATTGCACTCCAAAATTCGATTTGCGGGGGGCAGCGACATGCACTTCTAAAAATACGTACAGCGACGGGTTGGTACCATAAAATTTTGAATTAAATATATTATGGAATAAACATATTTAGTAAAACAAATTTATATTATGGAATAAACATATTTAGTTATATTAGGGATTATAATAAATAGGGTGTTTTATTTTACCTAACTATCCTGTCTCTAATCATGACCTTCGGAAAATAAATCAATCATGCGCATCAATGTCGTCGATGTTCTTTAACTATTTCAAAAACTATTTGGGTTTATTACACCCTATATACAGCGGCGGTGCATGTCGCCCCCCCCCCATTTAGAATTTTGAATCCAAAATAGTCTAAATCGTCTGTGTATCGTTTGTACGTATCGTGGTTTGTACCTGTTTGTACAAAAATTATTTTAGTTTCTAGAGGTAATTTTATTTATAGTGGTTGGGAGTGGCTAATGTGCATAAACGAATATTCGTCATTTCGGTGCTGTTTGTGTTAATTGGTGGAATTTGGGTGTCAAGGGTGCTCCCTCCACAGTGGCGGATTTAGCACTTCAGAGGCCCGAGGCGCAATTCAATTTTGAGGCCCCCTCTAAATATTTTCACACCTATGTCACACTTTTTGGACCACCTGTATACGGTTTGTTTCAAAATTGGGATCTTTAACAAAAAAAAATAATGAAATTATCAAATGGGTATCATTATCACTGTTTATTAAACATTAAATATAAGTAGGTATAATAATAAAAATAACAAATCTTTTTTCGCAATACTAACAACAAACTAAATCGGAACTTTTCTCGCTTTAGCTTTAGCAAATTTATCAATTAGACTTTCATAATCAATTAACATAACTATATCATTTTCTATAAACATCATAGACAAATGACTTAAATGAAGTTAAGATAAGGAATTTCTTAAATAATTTTTAACTCTTTTAAGAACTGAAAAAGAACGTTCTCCACTTGCATTACAAATTGGAATTGTCAAAAATATTTTTAAAATTGTCTCTACATTAGGAAATGTCGATTGCAAACCTGCAATTAACAATTTATACATCTCCACAGAATTGGTGACATTTTCTTCTCTTACGTAGGCAAT
The DNA here is from genome assembly GCA_958510855.1 of Rhagonycha lutea. NCBI lineage: Eukaryota > Metazoa > Arthropoda > Insecta > Coleoptera > Cantharidae > Rhagonycha > Rhagonycha lutea. Next base: position 8,852,716 of record OY294040.1, on the reverse strand, counting down.
AAAATGAACAAGTTCATCTTTAAAGTTTTTAATATCAATATCATTTTGATATTTTGTACATAAGTTTTCCACACAATCATTAAATTGGACGTCAGGCATTTTAAAATCAAAAAATAATCCAAAATCTTTTAAAACTTCACTCTAAATGGCGCTTCTTCGTGATAATTCTGATATGAGTACATCACAAATAACAGTAGGTCTAGGCCAGGTAGAAGAAAGGTACAAAACAAAAAAAATTTCAAAATTTCCCAAAAAGTAGCTTATTTGGCAAGCAATTTGTACCTACCTGCAGATTAAAATCGGTAGAATTTGTAACAATGGGGTCTATAAATACAGAAATTTATTTAAATGAATGCATCAAGAAACGGTTGCTACCCTTTCTGGCATCACAAAACACCCCACCATTGTTCTGGCCCGATTTGGCAACCTGTTCATCAGATTAATCATCAAGTTATATAAGAGCAACATCTATGAAATTATGAAGTACGCTGTGATAATATTAATTATTTTTATCATAAAAATAAAATTATTTTATTTTATTGTGAGAGCTGAAATTTGAGCCCCCCTGGATTTATGAGGCCCGAGGCGCGCGCCTCTTGCGCCTGTTCGGAAATCCGCCACTGTCCCTCCACATTTGCCGCGCAAGCCAAAGTCACGCGCCAACCACTATGAATAAAATAACCTATACCCAAATAGATTTTGAGAAATTTCAAAATTTCGCTGGGGGGGGGATGGAGACATGCTTTTTTTAAATTTCGGATTTAAAATAGTCTACCACCCCTATTCTGTAACTTTTTCGTTATCGTTGAACCGCAAAATTCTTTAAGTTGTTAAGTTCGTATTCCGTAACTTAAAATTCGTAAGCATATTCGGTACCGCATTCGGTAAGATCGACATAATGGACGAATGCTCCAAGTGTCGCGTTAAGAGCATAACGAATACATTGTGGCTGTGACACTTGCGTATTTTGTTCAAATTAGTAGTATTTCTGTTGGTTTTTGTTTAATATTTTACTAAAAAGTACAAAATGGATGCGAATTATGTTAGCGATAAACTACAGCTTGAAAAGAATAGCGTTTTTCTGTATTTTCAAAAAATTCTGAGTGAAAGGCTATTACAAAAAACGAAATTTGAATCAGATAACTACATTCTAAGAAACTATCTACATAAAATTACGCAAAGAATAATTATGTAAAAATTCTTATAGGGCTTCAAAATCCAAACTAAAAATGAGCATAAACCGATACTTTAGTAGACCCTAAAAACAGGTATCTACAGGGAGAAGCACCAGTTCCTAGGAATAAATAGTACAATAACATAATAAAATTGAAAAATTTATTAGTTCCTATTCATTCTTATTATGGCATAGACAAGTAGTGTCAAGTGTCTCTTAAAAAAAGTTACAAAATAGGGGTGTTAACCATTATTTTTATAATAATGTTCATTTTCTTAAATTCTATCTAATCCTAAAATTTATAAATCACGAAATGAAGAATTCGCAAGAAAAAATAAAATTTGTTAAAGCCTTGTAGATTTATAATTATGCCGCCATACACTTAATAAATAAAATAATTAAATTTAAATTTCAAAAACCGAAGATGAATGCATGATACGAAAACAACTTCGTAATTATTCGTACAAGAAACCTGGGTTTTTTCGTTAAAAACGTGATGCGAGCGATCGCCGTACCGAATGAAGTTAGAGAATACCAGTCATAGCGAAATTCGGTTGAAAGTTCATAGCGAAGCCAATCTTAACGATAACCTTAACGATAACGAAAAAGTTACAGAATAGGGGTGAAGTCTATGACGTTTGTGCAGGTTTGCGCAAGTCTTATTTTCGTTAACAAAGTTACGGGTATTTAAATTTTTTGAGTCCTCCGAGCAAGTTCCGTACGATAATCTTCTATTTGATGAGATTAAAATTTGTTTCGATTATGGGGTTAAATACACTGTATTTTAAGTAACTTGAAATCACCAACCCCATTATTACACCAATCAATTCTCGCAATTTTTTACATGAACTTATTGGGAGTAGTTCGGAGTAATATAACAGACCAAATATTTGATTTCTTATATTGCCCCTATATCGGAAAACACTATTGGACCAATATTGGCTAAATATTGGCAGACAATATTGGTTTCCAATATTGGTGCAATATAGCGCCAAGCTGCAGCCAATATTGGTGCTATATTGATTTCCTATATTGACCCAATATCGGAAAACAATATTGGACCAATATTGGCTAAATATTGGCAGACAATATTGGTTTCCAATATTGGTGCAATATAGCGCCAAGCTGCAGCCAATATTGGTGCTATATTGATTTCCTATATTGATCCAATATCGGTAAACAATATTGAACCAATATTGGCTAAATATTGGCAGACAATATTGGTTTCCAATATTGGTGCAATATAGCGCCAAGCTGCAGCCAATATTGGTGCTATATTGATTTCCTATATTGACCCAATATCGGAAAACAATATTGGACCAATATTGGCTAAATATTGGCAGACAATATTGGTTTCCAATATTGGTGCAATATAGCGCCAAGCTGCAGCCAATATTGGTGCTATATTGATTTCCTATATTGACCCAATATCGGAAAACAATATTGGACCAATATTGGCTAAATATTGGCAGACAATATTGGTTTCCAATATTGGTGCAATATAGCGCCAAGCTGCAGCCAATATTGGTGCTATATTGATTTCCTATATTGACCCAATATCGGAAAACAATATTGGACCAATATTGGCTAAATATTGGCAGACAATATTGGTTGCCAATATTGGTGCAATATTGCGCCAAGCTAAAGCCAATATTGGTGCAATATTGATTATCTATATTGCCCCAATGTCGGAAAACAATATTGGACCAATATTGGCTGAATCTTGCAATATTGCGCCAAGATTCTATATTGGCGCAATATTGGGCCAATATTGCGCCAACATTGTGTGCTACATGGGGGTCGGCAGTTCAAATTCAATCCACAAAACGACGAACAAACCAAACATATTAACTGTTTGTCCATAAAGAATCAAAGAATGAAAACTTTGCAATAAATGAGATAATTTTCATAATTTTTTAATAATATTTTAAAATTACTTATGATACAATACATATTGTACAGACTCGTTCATTTGCTAAGTCATAAACTTTTCGAAATAAATTTTATGCGACAAAAAATCTCTTACAATTATGACAAAAGATTTTATGTTGAACTTGGTAAGTCTGCACAACAACGGTGACAGAGGTTTTCTTCCAATCACTTGTCGGCGTACGGCTTTAAAATATGAAAAATGTATTACGAACAACCACTGCACTGAGAGATGCTGGAACCCGATGAATGAGCAGTTATTTAACAAAAGTTTGAGATTATTTGAGTTGGTTGGATGATGTCGTTGAAACATGTTCACCAAAACAGTAAAACGTGCGCCGACAAAAATCTTGCCAGATGTTTAAAAAACAAACTATGTGTGAACATGACTATAAACAAACGGCGCGTCAGAAACAGTGGTGATGAAAGACATAACTCACACTAATGTCGAACTTAAAAGAATATAAAACTCCGCAATAGCATGACCGCTTGCAATCGCTACCTTAGCAAGACTCAATGCGCAGCACGTTGGCGTAGCCTCGCGGAACTTTGAAATTTATTTTATGGTTGTTCAAAGCAATACAAGGTATATTGCATGCAGAGCCGGCAACAGGAATATTAATGAGAATAATTTAAGAAGGAATTAAACAAACAAATGCAAAAATTGTAAAGTTTTACCAATTTGGAAAAATTTGATTCTTAAAAACGAAGTTATACTCGTAGCCTACTTACATAAGGTAAAGGATATAGTGGTTGGCACGTGACTCGGGATTGCGCAGCAAATGTGGAGGGAGAACGCTTGACACCTAATTCCACCAATTGTCACAAACATGGAACCGAAATGACGAATATTCGTTTCTGCACATTAGCCACTCCCAACCACTAAGGAACGTTGCTTCTTCGGCAGTGTTAGGAATTTTGAGCATATAAATATTTTTACATCATCAGGTAGCTTGCTAGACTTGCCTGCAGATGGGCTTTGTATCCTGGTTTTTATCTTAATGGTGGTAATTCACTAACCCAGTAGACCACCGGCTTTACGTGCCTTCCGAAGCACGGAGACTACTCATAAGAAAGTCTGACTCTCCAAGGGATTGAACCAGGTACCCCGCATTGTCAGTTTATTGCGTTAGCTGCAAATCTATTTAAAATTGGTTTATTATTAATTCGTGAAAATAAATATATTTTATTATTAATAAAACATATTTATTTTATTTATAAAATAAAACATGACTATCTATTTAGACTAAATTTATTATTCGGCAAATGTTAAACATTTATATTATGTTTATATTTCACAGCTGTCACTTATAATTCATTAAAATTTTGGGGACATGTGCAAAAAAAATTAACACAAATAATAAATTGAAATTCGTTTCAACAATAAATTATAATATAAAAAAAGGTAAACCTGTGCTTGTGTTACATTAAAATCATTAAGGAAAGAAATAAAATTTATATTCCTCATACTCATTACGGGATTTTGATTTTGTTGGAATTCATTTTTTTGTATTTAAAGAATGTTTGTTTGGTTGTGCAATGAGGCACATTATGTTGTGATTATGTATAAAATCACGAGCATTTTTGGACAAGTTAGTAACAAGAAGTTACTAAATCGACACACTTCAATTTTGTTTTATTAATTATTTTCTGCAGTAACGTATTCCCAAAATTGTTATAAATACTTTCACCGAAGAATAGTTGTTGTAAACTTTTCTCGGCGATAATTATTTATTAGAATTTATTCAAAAAGAATTTTTGAGCAGGAAGTTTAAGGTGTTTACATATCTTTTGTACTGAGAAAAATATAATGAATTTTAAAGCATACCAACTTAAATCGTTAAATCATGCATCAAGCATACATCTTAGTGTTCTAGATTCTAGAAAGTATAATAAAAGTAAAAAGTATTAAAAATTCGCACCCAGTATATAGACATACTCACGAGAATTTCTAAATAAAATGGTGCTATAATAATTATTTATGCAACCAGTGTGAAAAAGGCAATTTTATCTCACGAGTGCAACATTTATCCCCCATATATGCCTGCAACATTTTATCTAATTTTATTCGAAACAGTTCGAACTAAAATTATAACTCCGTGCGAAAAGTAACTCTTTTCCTGACACAAATGAATGGTAAAAGTGAAATTAAATTAAATTGAGTGGTGTAGTTAATAGCTAAATAATTTATCATTTAAATATTCCGTTCAAGAAAAGTCTTTGCTATCTACACATGCTGACTTTTTTGTGTAAATCGTATCCATGACTCTCATTTCCTCACGATATTTTTTAATTTGAAATTCTTATTTTTTTGAAATTTAAGACCCCGAAATTTAAATTTAGCAACATTCCATTTTTGCTAGATATTCTACAACACGAAAATCACGTGGTACCTCGTTAATTATAAACCAATTTACTAATTACACTAACTATAAATTATTAACAATAATTCAGGTGTATAATCAATATTTAACAAGGTAGCCCTTTTAATGACAATATCCATAGACTTATGAATATTGGGAGATTTATGACATTAGACGAATAAGATGGAACTAATTTACAGTACCTACCTACTTTAATAATTATTGTAATGACTACTCCTTTTAACATAAAAAATTCATTTATTTTTGGAAAGTTAGACTTCACCAACTAATTAATATACCGTTAGCCTTCTTAATAATTGTTAGAAAAATAAAATGTATCAGGGAGCTTTTCAAAATAAACGATCCTGCACCCGGCTGGCTGCAGACTCTTAATTTACTCTCATCTGATAAGTGAATACACGAAAGGACGCTTTCTATTATCACTATTGACTCCGAAACTAAAAATATTCGGAAATTACCACGGACGAAAATCAACTTTCCCACTTTTCAAAATTGTCGCCGACAAAGGACCCTTCCATCCTCGTGCCAACCTAGCACATCAAAAACTCTACAGTTATCTATCCGGTTTCGCAGTAATGTCAAATCGCACCTTCAAAAACCACTCTTACCAAAAAAACATAATTAGCATCCCCAGAAAGGGGATCAATGAAAAAGGACAAATTTCCTCCTTATAAAATTTAATAATCTGTTTGTAGAGTTTCCCAACATCTCGACTCGACCCTACACAAACCAAAGCACAAAATTCCAAAATTTATCTCTTGCTTCAAAAATAAAAGGATATAAAATTGAAAACTTTTTTAGTAGCATCCTTGTAGGTATTCGCTACTCTAAACCATCACCAGTTCAACACGTCAATATAATTATTATGTATCTTCTTCTTAGTGCCATATCTGCTTTAGACGTAGAAATGTTAATGGGGTGATTTCCCTTGGCCTTCCCCATAGTCCACAGATCGATTTTGGACTCTTTAGATCACAGCACAAATCCGACTCGATCAGGATTAGAACCGCCGGCGCCGTTTCCCGCTCTGTAGTTTATCCGTGTTTGATTTACGCCGGACTGCTGGTCTATAATATGTATAAAGAAGGAAATTAAATTTTTATTTCATTTTAATTTCAATTATTTCTTATTTTTTTAAGTTTTTCTGCAGTCTAAATGAAAATTTTAAATTGAAAATCATATTTAGTATGAAATAGTGTTTATCTATATGTTACGGAAAAAGTACGTAACTGGAAAATGTACACATTTACCGGTAAATGTGTACATATTCCACGGGAGTTGGTAAAAGCGCGTGGAATAATATAAAAGAGGGCGCTATCCTTACAATTACCGGTAAATGTGCACATGTGACATGTACCTTGGTAAAAGTGAGTAAGCGAATGCCGAACTGTTGTGATGTAATTATACCATTCTTTAAAGTCTGATCTGATCATCTAATTTAAAGATTATTAAATTTCTGCATAGATCTATGAAATTAACCCCCAATTCCATAAAACTTTTAACAAGCTGTTAAAGTTAACGCATGAATTCTATTGGTCTATTAGTACTAACGGACGCTTTCTATTGGTTAGTTAAATTTAACACGTTGTTAAGAGGGGCATTTAAATTTTGATGCGAAAACATGTTTCAAAAGATGGCGCGCCCTAAAATATTCTAAGAATCTAAGAATCTTTTCACCAATACAGAATTCTAATAATTTATAAAAGTCATATGAATAAACGATAACTAATTTAGGGAATGAGGAAGTTTGAGCTTTCAAAGTTAAATATTTTTTAAAATATTCAATATTTTCAAATATGAATATCTTTTTGAAATATACTTGTAAATATTCAACATTGGAAGCTCAAACTTCCTCATTCCCTAAATTAGTTATCGTTTATTCATATGACTTTTATAAATTATTAGAATTCTGTATTGGTGAAAAGATTCTTAGATTCTTAGAATATTTTAGGGCGCGCCATTTTTTGAAACATGTTTTCGCATCAAAATTTAAATGCCCCTCTTAAAAGTTTTATGAAACAAAGCATAAATCAGGCCCTTAGCCAGGATTTCATTTGGGGGGGGGGGCACTTGTAAAAGGCCTTTTGTAAAATGTAAAATTTTCGGTGGTTAATTAAATTAACTCATTATTTATTTATTATTTTATCATTTCGGGGGGCGGGCAAGTGCCCCCAAGTTCACCCCTTTAAATTATCTAAATTGTGAGGTTTTGTAAACATAACCTATAAATAAAGTATCAACTACTATCAATATTTTAATATTTAAACGATAAATTGTTTTATTTATTATTATAAATTTCAATTAAATATAATAAAATTAATTTAACATTAAGTGGGCATTTTAAATTTATTTAAATAAATAAATATTAATATTTCTAATCGTTCGAAATTTAAAAATGTCCGTTCATTAAGTTTCAATATACTTTTCCCAACATTGTTTGGTAAATGTGGACATATTCTTAATTCTATAGGGAAAGGTACATTGTATGTACATTTACCAAGAGCACCGGAAAAAGTGCACATTTTCCGGTAAATGTGCACTTTTACCGGTATATGTACTTTTCCCGTAACATATATATGCATCACCATTCTATATTACCCAACTTACATATTTCATATTTACTTTAAAATAATATTTTATTACACATATAAATCAGATATCTATTGATGACATTTTAATAGAAATAGTTTATATTATATTATGCTAATAAATATTTAGTTATTTATAAACTATAAATATTAAATTAATATTTACAAAAATTAATTACTTGTGTAAAAATAATAAACTTAAAAATAAGGTTAATAATTCGAAGCATACTTTTTCAGATTAAAATTTTCTAGTTAATTATAGGTATTACAACTTTAATGTTCATAAATTTTCAACACGATAATTATCTTATTTCTCTTACAGCACTTGACTAATTACGATCCCATTCTGCAAACTCATAATATTAGAGTTAACATGCAATTTAATAATTACCGTTAATTTAATTAGTGTTATCGTTAAACAATTTTAACATAAAATATCCAAATAAGAAATTAAACTATTTAAAAGGTGTTTTTACAAGTTTTTCTTTTTGTAGTTGGTATTATTATAATCTTATACAATACGCGAAAAAGTTTTAAATTTAAGTATTTTAAAATTGTTTAAAAATCAGAAAGTATTTAACGAGAAAACATTACATCTCAAGTTGTAAATGTAATTCCTTTTCTAAGGGTTTTTCCGTTTCCTGTAGCTTGTAAAATTTATAGCTCAAATAGGCGGCGCTCTAGACGCCCGGTAATCTGCCTTGTTGTATATCTCACCCTGCAAGCGTCGTACTACACAATGACATTCAACTTGGCACTCTCTTGCTAACTCATCAGTCATCACTCATGCGTAGAATTTAGCTTAAAACGTGTTATTCACTTCGTTTGCCACTTAATTACCAAATTAGCTCAGGTAAATCTAAAAAGATTCCAGCAAAAAGTATTTTCATAGAACTTATAAATTATTATAGCACTTACAACTAATTTCTATTATTTTCATTTAGATGCATGGACTCAGAAGACTGATGCAGGGAGATGCAAAACATCCAAAAGCTCCCTTAGGTAATAACTTTAGACCTCCACAACCTTTACATCATCGTCCAATTCGAACAAATATTGACTTTAATGTCAAACATCCGGGAACGGTAAGTACTGACCAACAAACTATTACATATTAAATGTTAAATTATGTACACAATGGAGTATAATTATATTAACTTTTAATTGAAAATCAATTTCGTTTTACCGTAGTATCCTGCATATTTTATTAAATCACAATATTTTTGATTAATTGTTTATTTACTTTCAATCGATCGCAATCATCTATTAATGGAATATTGTATTAATATAATTAGTAACCAACAGAATTAAAACCAAATTCAAAATAATGTATAGGTAAAGGTAAATACCGGTTTGGAAGAAAACTTTACTGCTGATTTTCGTATTTAAAATGTTACAAAAATTTCCCATTTTGTTCTTCTACTTCTGATAAGTAAAAAGTTTTCCTAACCAGCACATTTCAGTTACAGTAAGATTTTAAGTAACTTAATTTTTTCTAAATTTTAGATAATATAAAAAAACTTATCACGATCTGTTTAGTGGTTGAATGAAGTTCGCTTCCAGAGTTTTAACTATTTAAAGGCTTAAAAATTGCTGATACTGATTGAATAAAATTTATTTGAAAAGTCGGACGTTCTCGTTAGTGATTTCTGGCCACTAACTAAATCAAACTACATTATTGAATATAATTTACCTTCCTGAGTTGATTATGTTACGAAATTGAAAAGCAATTAACGATTTTGTTCGATCGATTGGATATTCAATATGATCCATCAAACAGAAGTTCATCGTTGCGAAAATTGCCTACCAACTACGTAATTTCAGCTAGAGTAGGTAATTCCATTAGCTGAAAATCAGTTTCATTAATCCACTCGCGCGCATGGATTTTATAACCAGGTGAGTTTTGTTTTAAACCTCGAAAATGTACAAACTATAAACCACCATAATAAAAGGCAGTCGATCAACATGAACGTATGAATTCCTTCTATGCCAAATACTCAGAGAACTACAGTTTAAAGTCGGTTCCGAATCATAAAATTGTTTTATGTGTTGTGTACATAGTTTTACGAGGAATCAAAGGAGTCGAGTGAGATTTAACTATGCGATATAACAATTTCCTTTATGAAATTTGGGGCCCGATATTACTAAAAGTTAAATTTACTGATTTTAACTGTAAGCAAAGCTACCTCTAGGCTACTAGATAAGCATACACACAAAGCGTTCGTTTTTAACACAGCTAACTTTTAACCTTACTAGGAATTGTGCCGTCAGAGAGTTTCCTAAAGTAGAAGTAATAATTGAAAAATTTAATTTAATTATAAAGTTTTAGTTCTAGGTACACTGATATTATGAATCCACTAAAGCCTAACTTAATATTCACTGTAATAGCAAGCATTATTTTAGATTTAGCCAATATAAATTATTTTGTGGTTAAACGACCGATGATTCGAAATTACTATATTTAGTTATTCAATGGCTAAAATTTGAATGGCATAGATAATGACAACAGTACAGCGATTAACAATAATGTATTAATTGATGTATGCTTGTTTGCAAATCAATCTAATAATTTGAGAACCAAAAAGATCAAATAAGTACAAGAAATTTTCTCGTATTTGCTTAAGAATAATTGCACAAAATTAAGAATGTTACCTTGCCTCGTAATTGGTTAAAATGTATGCCTTTTTACACTGCTGAAATTTGCTTTTAGCCTGTCAAGTCCCAATATTAATTATATCGATCAAACACCAATAATTTGGCAAGGGAGCAATGTTAAATCTCTTTGTGTATAGGGTTCTCAAAACAAACGGATTACAGTAAGATTTGTTTCTTGTGTACGTAATATATCAATAATAAGTTGTTTATTCTGTGCTAATTTTAAATAAACAAGGTTAATCACAAAAATAATAATAAAGTCAAGTTCGTACATGATATTAACGTTACTGCAATACAACAAACATTATCTACAATATAAATTTACATAAATAAGCAATTTGGTTTCTAATACAATAGCCATGACAGTATATGGTTATTCAATTGCACGCTTTGATGTTATTGAATTTGCAAATTCAGGAATTGCATTTTCCGCATATTGCATATACTTTATACATATTTACTGCTAACATGCATTTCTCATTTAATATTAGGTACAAAATTGCTCTAAAGTAGTCTTGTAAAGTAGAATAATTTTATTCGTTTTGTATTTGGAATTTATTTTCAAATATATATTCTTTTTCATTTCAGGCGGGAAAGCATTGCCCCAGCATGTACAAAGATGTATATTACAAAGCCAACAGTTGGAAACAACATTGAAAGTATAAAAAATATTTAGTGTGATAACGAACTTAAAGTTTAAAACAATACTGTAAACATTTATATTGTGAAATATCATTTTTAGTGAAATATAACAACTGTGTTAGTGTAAAATCTAATAAATAAGAAACAAAACATATCATATTTTGCAAAACTAATATGTGTGGGCTGGCGCGATCTGCTTTAAAGATTAGAATAGAGAAAAGAAAGTATTAGAAAATTGAATAGCTGATATTTGTTTTTGTTCTACAATAAAAAATTGTTGTTGTTTTGAAATTGAAATATTGTAATAAAATATATTGTTTGTTTTGTATAACTTATAATTTCATGAATTATGTAGACAAACTTTATTTCTAACATATTAACGATTCTTTAGGTTAACTAACAAAATAGCCTCGATAATGGCGTCCAAAACGTTTTATTTGTATTTTAAATGAATTACTTGGATTTTCCAGTTAATTTAAAATATCATTAATATGTTATATTATTTTTATTTGTGTATACAAATATGGTGCTAGATAAAAATATTATCAATAGGTAAAAACAGCAAAAGTATCAAATTGAACATCAATAAAAAACAAAATCGTATACAATTTTTTAATATTGAAAGTAAGCGGTAGATGTTTATAACAAATTTTATTTAAAATATAAACTCGCTTTAAGACAGGCACCATGTGTTACTTCAATGTGTATCACAATATCGGAAACATAAAAAGTTTATATCTTAGTAGTAATAATTATTTCTTTGTAAATTTATATTTGAGAAGTCAATATTATTAATTAACAGGAAAATTAACTGTGCCACTTATGAATGAATGGTTTAAATACTTTTCTAAACTTAGGAAATGCAAAGGAACATTTCCATTTTTAACTACTGGGTTTTGAAAAACTTCATCTACAAAGAACTTCGGTTTTCATTTTTTCAAACTTTTGTAATTGATTTCTAAAGCTTACGCTTTTAGTAAAAAAAAGTATTTCTAAATAATATCTACAAAAGCAAATTAATAAGGGTCAATGAGTTTTCAAACGATTAAGTTAAATTAATGCAAGAAATTATAATTCGGTATGTACCAGAATAAAACTTCCCTCTTTTAAAGCTAAGGAGACACCAGCGCAAACACGAAACTGCGCCAGCGAAAATGGCTGCCTCCCGCTTTTCATCTATAAGGATTCTACTGGTGTGAAAGTTTTAATCAACTCAATCCGAAATTCATATCATTAAGAGTTAACAAAATCATTACAGATGACTAACATAATCCTGCTTTAAAAATCTCATGACGCGACTAGTTTAAACTCAGGATAAAGTGATATGCATGTGTATAGTCACCTTACGTTAATTTTAATGCATAAAATGAATTAAAAATTTAAACCACGGTTAAAACTATATTAAGTAAATAATTTAACATGACAATAATGCATTTTAATATTGTTTATAATTTTAATCGTAGTTTAAATTTGCAAAACCGAACATAATATAATCGAATTAAGAACACAATAATTTAATTGAGAACTAACCGTAAATTTGCATAACTTTTTTTTATGAAAACGTTTATGAAAAACTCTAGAGACCTATGTCTGAATTTTTGTGTAAGATTAAAATTTTAAATTTTTAATAAATTATGTATTAGACCGCAGAGTGCTCTTATAATATTCATATTATTTATTATAAAATGTTGGAAGACTAAAACGTTAAATAACAAAATTACTATAAAGTTCTTTTCTAAAATATATCAGTTTCTAACTCGTGAAATAAATAATAATATGAAATTATAGCAGTAACAAAAGTTTCTTGAGCCGCTGTTATTATCAACTTACTTAGTTTGTTACTGCTGTGGTACATAGCTCATATTGTTTGTTTAAATATTTAATTTTCTCTTCACCGTGAATGTTTGTATGCTCTATTTTGTGCAACGTGCACCTTACCTATTAAATGGATCAAGTTTAAAACATTGTGGTACATATTGCAGGTATAATTGCGCTACTTTTGTAATAGCAACCGAAAAACGTTAATAGCAATTTTTTTAAAATAGAGATTTAAAACAAGTGGATAAATCTGTGTTATAGGTTACTTACCACAAATTGTAACATGTGTGTCCGTTCTTTTTTAGATTACATTTTCAAAGTTTTATGAGGAGCATTCATTCCCCAGGATCAACAACTTAAATTTATTTTTGAACGTATCCTTGACTTGATGCAAGTATATAAAATTAAATTGGGTATGATAAAATTGCCAAAATTACATAATAATTTTATTTGTAAAGATCCTGCAGTGTGATACCTAAGCTCCTTATTCTGCATATCCTAAAATTAGTTGTACAATAACTATTTTTATTGAATATATTTGATACTTTTGCTATATGATTTTACTTAATCTTAATAAAGTTTTTAACATATCGTTCGTTGATTATCATTTGTAGATGCATATCAAATTTGGATAATAAAGAGCTAACGTTGATTTTTGTAATGCCTTATAAAATATTTCAAATATACGGACAAATACCTTTAGGAACCAATGTATGGTTTTATTAATGTACGCTTTGTATTACAATAATTTTTTTTAACCGTCAACCGTTAATAAATTAGTAAAAAATGGTTATTAATTTTTGTAATTATTTTAATTTAATAAACTATTTATTATTACGATGTGTATTTTTTTCTGTGTAAGCAAAACAAAATAAAAATTCACAAAAGCAATATTCTATAAAAGAAGTGTTCAAGTGTCAACAATTTTATTTCTCAATAAAATAAAAGTTTCATCTAAGGTGTAGACATAGCAATACCTCAGAATATACTTTTAAGATTTTTTTATCAACGTTTTGATTTATATACACACATAAAACTTTATTACAGTTTGGGATTTCTTCTAACTTTGTGAATTAGTTTTCTTTCATATACCTCTACTTATATCTATACATGTAAAGCTTTTACACCAAATTTGTTATATGTTTAAAGTTAACGAAATAGAAGATTAAAATTAATATTGCATACCATAAATGGAATGCAGTCAAGGGCTTAAAAGTTAGTTAGTAACTAATTTTATTTACCGTGATGAACTTGGAAAGAAAATATTCTTAACCTGCGCTCAGACTAATTTTATTTTTATTCAAGTAAATAAATTTTGAACAATCACATGCAATTCTATTATAGTTATATATGAAACTCAATACAATGAATGGAAAAGGGTGGTTTGTGGTGACAACGTATAACACATAATTCACGGATGTGAATGCATTTCACTTCTAAATCATTTCCAGTCTGTTGATTGTTCACAAGCATTGTCGGCATTTTTGCTTCAAGTTTTCTTTAGTTTTCAGCATTGAACGAAATATTAAAATTCAATATTGGCAATTTTTTGTCTAGTTAATTGTTCGAACGTATTGTGAATAATAAATTGCATTATACACAACTTTACGATACCAGAATCAAAGTAGCAACTTTATATGCGTGATAGAACAAGAGAAAATTACACTGAAAAATTGGAAAAATATGAAAAACCAATACAAAAATTATACCGTACTGTAAAATAGAAACCTATTTTGTTTTATGACTTTCTACAAAGCCAACTGTAAAACCCATGAGGGTAATAACTTCACACCAAAAAATGAAAAAATTGACTTTATATATATATGTACACAATTGATTCGTAGATAGGTAAGAAATGTGAAATCGTAGTTTGTTTTATTATCAGTAAGGGGATTCGTAGGTAATAACAAAAGTTAACTTAATTACAAATCTCTGATGAATTTTCCTGCAGGATACAAAACGTTTATTTTTGAAATTCCCCAAATAGTTAGAAATCAAAAGCTCATTTATGAAAGTCGTTCATATAAAACACGAAATGAATTCCGTATGTGCTCGACAATTACTTAAAAACAACGCAAACTCTTCATATTTCCCCCAAATCCAATTTTATTAAATATACCGAGATTATAACATATGTTTGTAATTCATTCTATTATATTGTTTTTATTTTCCCTTACTTTTACACACGCTAAACATTACCAATATCAAGTTCAACTAAGTATGTAAGCAAATATAGTTAATGTTGTGTATTTAGTAATTTATCCTAGTCCGCATTATTAGTTTACCCAGCACTTAATGAAATCTACACCTTAGAACTTGGTAAACAAAACAAGTGAACAATCTAATCCTGAGATATTATCCTGAAATTTAATAAGACGCGCATATAGCAGTGAAATTAAATGTTATCAATTTCTTGATTAATTTATTCAAATTTTGGAATTACACTGAACGCACCTTTACGATATCCCACGATATTAAAAATACTTAATATTTATAATAGAAAATATACCGAAGGACAAGAAACCATAACATCTCAACCCTTACTTGGTAGGTATATAGGAGGCGCAGCAATCAATTACCACAATATTGCAAAATACACCCTTGAGAATCTTGTATTAAGAAAAATTATATTGTATTGCTATTACTACCCAACTACCCATATAAAAATGAATGATCCGAAAAATTGAAAATAAAAAGCCAAATAGAAGTTTAGTATTCAAAACAAAACTGCTTCAAATATTTAAAAAAATTGTTTACTATGGGAATATCATTTGTAACTAATACAGGTATATTAATTGATAATTTCATTTTTATTATAATATTATTAAAGAAAAATTAAAACCAATTCGCCTTAACCTTCGTTGATACAGGTCAAGAGTCGGGTTTGAATCTCGCTTCGTCATCAGGAACATTCAAGGTAAGTTTTAAGTAATAATGGAAGCAAAAGGGATTTAGAATAAGAATAGATAGGAATATTTCGTCGTCGTTACTGCAATAGAATATAATGTCAAAAAGAGCTCATTTTCAGTTAGCGATGCTGAAGTAACCAAAGTTATAATTAGTATGCATCTGCAAAACCATCTGCTCGTTTTAGTTATTGCAATTAGTCGTATTTCAAGTTAAAACAACATTACAAGACGGTTTACCTGTTTTGTATGACACGAAGGAGATGGGGGTCTGGAGAGTGAATTAATTTCAGCAAATAAGCCTAGAAAAATTATTATTTGGTGCAATGGATGCTGCCACTAAAATATAACTATTTAGTTATCCAATGCCCTACTTGACTTATCCAAGAAATTCTGCTTTATAAAAGAACATGAATACCTCGAAGTGGGTCATACACAGATGGAGGTAGACTCGGCGCACAGTTCTACATAAAAGAAATAATTGAATCGTTTATTTTAGAAAGGGACTAATGCCCGTACCTATAGTCGCGGATCAAGCCGAGATCAAGGATTGACCCTCGGTTAAACCGTAACCGGGTAACGAGATAGAGAGAGAGAGAACCGAGGGTCAATCCTTGATCTCGGCTTGATCCGCGACTATAGGTACGGGCATAAGTAACATTTTTTGTCATTTTTAATTAAATATAGTTTGTGGTATTAGCGAAGGCCTATCGTTTGGTCCCAAAACGGTTCAAATGCGATATACATGTCAAACTCGCGACCCGCGATCGATATATTTGCGGCCCGCGGTCATTAAAAAAGTAAACTGCATAATACTTTTTATAGAGAAAGTTCTTTTTGCGACTGGCATAAAATTAGATTTTGCTTTTTGGCCCGCGTCAGCAATTGTGTTTGGCATGCATGCTACCGTCCTTAGGTGGTTTTTAGTAAATAAAAATCTTTTAAAAAAAATTTCAAAAATAAGGTGTGTTTTTGTAAATGTTATAACGCCGTCCTCATTTCAGGACGTCCTCTCTCAGTTAGCTAGGACATTTTAAACTAGTATTAGGTATCACTTCTGGAGATAGGACAATTTTTACTAACGAATTTCCGGCCAAAACCAGAAAATTAGGAATTCTAAGTTGGTGCATTAGATAGATATAGGTATGATCTACCAAGAAATGCTGCTAACTCAAAATTAAAAAGTTAGGAGATAGGACGTTTTAACTAAGGATGCCAGTATGGTCTAAGGTTTTAGCTCTTTTGGATGAGATTAATCGTGTTTTTTGCTTACCTTATCTAAAACGACTGACACTTTATCAAAAATCATCATACTTACTGCTTATTTAGTAAAACTAACGGCTATATCCCTCATCACAGCTTTGAACCCTTGACTTCAATTTCTTTTTTATCACATTACAAAGTTTGATTTATAAACTGAATACAAAGATTTTAATGCAAAGAAGTAATATTACAAGGGGACATTACAGTGAGGTACCCACCAATAGAGATCACAATTTTTTTTTGGTGATTCTACGAGCTAAAAAAATTAACACTTTCTCGGCGTTTAGTCCAATAATTATGGCCCTTAGTTTTTGAGTTATGAATTTTTGAAAATACCACCGTGGGTACTATTAGCTATTATTACAACAAACCATGGTGGTCTAGCGGTTAAGAATTTGGAATGGTAATTCGTAGGTCGTTAATTTTTTAATTCCGATAATAAATTACATAATTAAAAAAAATCCGGCGTTACTGAGATTAGAACTCAAGACGGATGCGTTACAACTCCAATTTTATGCTAAACCTATGGTAAAACCTGCCCATTTTCAAAAATTCATAACTCAAAAACTAAGAGCCATTGGACTATACGCCTAGAAAGTGATAATTTTTTTAACTCATAGAATCACCATAAAAAATTGGTATCTCGATTGGTGGGTACCTCACTGTAATGTTCCCTTGTTAGTATTTCATCAAAAAATTTCAAGATACAAAATTTTAAATATTACAAAAATATCACTAATTTAAGTTTTATTTTCCCGAGAGTTCTGTTAGTCGGTCTCGGATATTACAAAACTCAATAGACCAAAAAATGTATTCACTATAACCAAATATGATCTAACTGAGGGCTTACTATAAGAGAAATGCAAAATTTATTTACAAAAATACAAAATAATTTAATTTTATCAACAAATTTAATGTTTCTCTTTTAAATTCCCTGAGTGAATTGTGATAAATTATTTTTTTGATTTAGGATGAAAAAAGCTTGTAGAATTTGATCAGTTTGTTCAAATATTGAACAATTGCGGGTTTGAAAATAATCGATTTACTAACATATTCTCCACATCTTCTCTAAACCGTTTTCTTTATTTTTTGAAATAAAATTTTTTATATTTTATTTTGGAAATATTTAAATTTAACTTCTAAAATATTAAAAGAATTTCTAATCATTAATTTGACAAATAAAATTTTTACAATGATTTATTACTCATCGAGTATTTATACTTCCTAATTGCATTTACTTCAGAAAAGTAAAAATACCACAAGAAAATATTGCAATTTGCATAATTGATATGGTATTATTCATTATAACCGAGTATTCATTATTTCCGAGTACGCAATAGCAGGGGTCGACTGTAGAAAGATTAGAATAAATTAACGTAATTAACTTATATTTAGTAATAAAATAAAATTAGATGACTTTAAGGCCAAATTTTTCTTTCGATTTCGACACTACAATTTTGTCGCTGGTCTGCAATCTTTTATAGTATTGAAAAGGTATTGAAAAGGAAAACTTTAGTTAATTAGTTTTAGATTATTATAAATTAGTTCGTTCCAAATAATTATTATTTTAAAGAAATAAATTTCTATTCTTTTTCGGTCTATCTTGGTTCACTTCTGGACGTAATCCTCTCCAGTAATGGAGGTTTTAACCATAACTCACCACGCTGGTCAGACAGGTTGGTGAGTAGTCCGCAGATCGACTTTGGACTATAGTTGTTTTACGTCCAGTAGTAGCTTGCCAGGTTAGCCTCCAGATGTGCCTTTTTTTGTTAACGGTGACAATTCGTCAAATCAAAGTTTGACTCTCCGCAGGTTTGAATCCGGTACCCCGCATTCGCATCCAACTGCGTTAGCTGCAAGGCAAGGACCTTCTCTAATACTTTCTAATACTAGTAGGTTTTAATCATACATTTTCTGGAAACTTACCATCAAACTTCGAGATCATGAATTAAGTAATGCAGTGATGATTTTTGTGAATAAGGAAAAACGATGTTCTCTAAACCTACAAATCGTTATTTATTTTGGATGCAGGTCTATTTTTTACTATTTAAATATTGACCAAATTTGCCCAATATTGGCCACCTTAAGGGAGAATTTTAAATGCATTTATTACTCTTAAAAATTTGAAGTCGAATAATTTCGCGATTTCGCCAATAGTTTTTCCATATCCAGACATTTTCAGTACTATTGCAAGTGCGTTTTGAATTAAATGTTTATATTTCCCCATATTGACATTATTGCTTTGATCTAAAAATAAGAATGCCTTTTACACTACATATTAATAAAGTGAAAATGTTCAAAAATCGCGTCCCTCATATTAAAAAATTTTCAGTTTGTAAACAAAATAAGAATATTATCAAGTTTAATTCATTTATTTTGATTGCTTATCACTGCATTAATTAGTCTGCAAAACTGCACATCCCTGCAATTGCATTTATTAGTTTCGTAACCAAAATTATTAATTTTGTTGAATTTCTATTCCAATATCTCGAGATTTTTGTATATATTTTTCCCGATTTTTCCTAATTTCCTCACTTGTATAATATAAGAACAGATTATTAAAGCTCCTCAGATCATTTTATCAATATAAAAAACTGATCATTCAAAATTTTCGTAAACGTAAATTCTGCTTATGCTATGTGATTTTAAGAAACAACTTAAGAATTTTCCCAAATTTTTCTAAAATGATGATTGATAGAGCACATAAAATATCAGTTTAAAGTTGAAAATATGTTCAATTTATTGAGCTTATCTTAAAAAATTGAATAAAGTGGTGACGAACGGTATTAATTTGTTCCAATGAGCTTATTAAATTTTGTCAATTTCGATTATACATCTGATATTATTCACAAACAGCATGCTATCACATTAAGCCTAGTGATAATTTCTATAAAGTGAATAGCAAGGAATGGTAATCAACAAAGACGAGAAATTAGATAACACAACTAAGTTTCGGAAATTGAAACAATTTCAAAGTTTTTGTTCGTTACAAAAGTACAAATGTCATCAAGAACTTAATAGATCTAATATTTACGTAACATGTCAAAAGGTCGCCTTTTATCAACCTTATTCACATAAAAGTTTTCTAATTTCGATAAATTTTGAATTTTGATTCTTTATAATTAAAGTAAAACTGATGCTGATGATTTCAGGCAAATTGTAGTTTATATTTTGAATTTTAGATTGCACTGATGTATGTTGAGGGTCTAAATGTTGTAAAGCCTTCTGAAATATCATAATAATTTGTTGGTACTTCTGTGAATCCTTCAGAAACCCGAATAAAAACTACTAAACAAAATTATATAAAAAAGTGCATGGGATTAAATTTTGCAGCGATGTTTGATAAATCACTAAATTAAGAAAAAATTAAAAATTGAAGCATCGGGACATATTTATTGTAATTAGAATTCAAAATAAACAATTTCCCAGTCAAAACTTTTTCAAAAAAGTGACCCCCTACATTGCAAGAAATTTATGTGGTTAACTTCGTGGGAAAAATTCCCAATTGTAAAATGTTTAAGTATTTCTCATTATTTGCTAATTCAGAGCATATACGCATTTTGTTGTAATCTTTTTCAACTATTTTATTTTATTTTTTCTATTTTGTTTTCGCAAATAACTTTTTAATATTAAGGATAAGTTTTCGTATCGTGGTTGCTGTTTTAAACCATTACAATAATAAATAATTTTTAATATTTTTGGTTATTGTACTCTTTTAAATTAGAAAAACGTTTGATACAATTCCACTTGCCAGTGGCATTATTTTGGATATAAGCTTTTCGAAAAAGAAAATGTAAGTAAAATATTAAATAAGTATTGAATAATTTTCAATTTGGAACACATTTTGAATCGGCTTTAATTTGAAAAGTTTTTCAAACATTTTGTTCAATATTGTGTGGTCTTCTAAATAAAATAAATTACTTTATACTTCAACAAACAAACTTCAAGTTATAACCAAAATATCCTTAAGGACGGGACAAAGTTTGAAGATCATTTTGGCGATTTGTAGAACCTACGTACATTAAATTGAACAACATTCAGAAAAACATGTTTGGATTGAATTATTTCTTTTTATAGATATTTTAGGTATACGTATTATAAAATATACCTATACGTTGGGTGGCCCAGATTTTGAATCTAAAAAATTGAATGTTAACTTAATTGATTAATAGTTAAAATTTTGATTGCACTTAAACGATTTCTTGCAATAATAATTATTGAAATAACTTTACAAATTTTTGTGAGATTATAATTCATTCCAAACAAAGTTTAACAAACTTGCGCAATCATCAACGCACACCCACGATTCCATTTGTTTCCAAATGAGAAAGCATTATAATCTTAGCAGACACTGTTTATTATCGTACTTTATGCGGGCTTTCTTTGATTCTATTCCATTTAACTTTACACCATGTTCTTAATAACTCGATTATCTATGATCACTCTAATTTAATCTTGGTAAATGATTTCTATTCATCACTTTTGCTTATAATTTCAAATTTAAAACGAAAAATCAAATAACGTCACATTTTCTTTGTTATTTTTGTCAAGCAGGTATATTTAATATAAAATTTCAAGATTTAAACACAGCACGCTTTTATATTATCAAGGAGCAGAAAAGCAAATTAGAAATCTCGCATTATAAAAATATATATTCTTTCACAGTTAAAGTTTCTTTGTGTTGTTATAATTTTTTTCTTTTAAATTTAAAATTAATGCTCCAACATTTTTCATTTTGTTAAGTAAAAATATCTTTTATTCTAAAAATTTTTAAAACGCAAAAGTGTAATGGGATAATATGTGAATACGAGTGCCGTTAAGGTGTGCCTGAACATTTCCTTCGGAAGCGTCGTGACGCTAAGTATGAGTTACGACGTCAGAGCTATGGTAAGACGCCGGCTTAGCAAAGGATATTATAACAAGTGAGATGTCTTGGCCCAGGACGTATAAACAATGCCCCACCTCGAAGGATTACACTGTCAACACGTAATAGATAAATGGACAATAATTATTATGAATTGCCATTTCTAACAACAGTATTTATTGTATCTGCTGACGACGCTCATAGAAATTAAGATCGAAAAAATGCCGGCTTAAAGAGAATGACATTTGTAATTATTGCATCGTTCATCATTTATAACAAAACAGAAATTACTGAAATTGATATGAAAATTGTTAAGACAGGTACTCAATTAATCTTTACATTGACGGATATTTAATTAATGCATCAACTAAGCCTTCCATTAGATACGAGGGCAGATCCTTCTGTAATTTAAAAAATTATTATAATTCTTATAAAAATTATTACAGTTGAATGCAAGTCGTTGTTACCTACACAGGATATATAAGTTTTAATACCAATATAATTCTCTATCAATGCATTTGATAGGACCTACTGTTTAACGTGGGCTCCGACAACGGAAATCGTAATACACTTCGATTTGGAAAGGATTCTTTTAACGGATTACTTCGGTGGTTTGCCATTGCCTGTCGAAAACCGATAGTCCGAATGAAGTTATTAGTATTAAGCGGCGTTCACAATGAAGTAGGGTCTTGCCTTGCTTCGGTAGCAAGCTGGCAAGCGCCAATTTGATTTAAGTATTTGCTTCTATCCTTTTCTATGATTAAAAAATCGTTCATTTTGATTAGCCCTTGCTAGCTTTCTACCGAAGCAAGGTAAGGCCCCACTTCATTGTGAACGCCGCTTTACTCTGCCCGGGGTCGAAGCTGGAACTCGCCTGGTTTAGTCAATGCAAGAACTGACGATCATTTATCGTCTCTCAAGTTATAATCGTCTTCGAAAGAAAATGATCACCATTCCTTAGGCATGAGAACATCAATTTTTTGCAATTTTTCCATATTTTCAAATATTTTCTGGTTATATCTTGTCACAAAAGGTTAAAAATGCTAATATTTTAACGTTTAGTTAAGTTTCTGTTTTTATTTAAAATTCAATGTAATTCTTAAGCATTTGCTAGTAATGTTGTAGTTCAAGTGGATTTATCGATAGTGGTTAGTATTACATGCCTAATTAAATAAAAAAAAAATAAATAAAGAGTAACCGCTGCTGTAGGTAGCTTATGGATTAATTGAATTTTATTGCGTTCACTTAGCTTTATAATATCGAATTCCATGATTTTCACAAGCTAATAATAAGTTTATACATAATATTATTTAGATTATATGTACATAATAGTCGTCGAATATATGAATAACTTAAATATGTTGGTATTGTAAAACGAAGTAAAATTAATAAAATAAAGAAATATAAAACAAGGTGAACCTTTTGTAAAGGTTAAAGATGTTTGGTGCCTTGCACACTATCAATGGATAAGAATTCTAGCAGACTAATGCCCGTTTGCACCAACATTTTATTTAAGAGCTAGCTATTTCATAAATTTCAATGGTCAAATTTGACATAAGAGTTTTTTATGTCACTACTAATGCAAATTTGACCAATTAAATTTATGAAACACTTAGCTAAGGAATTCTTTACTAGGAAATTTTTAAATAATTGGTGAAAACGAGCATAATATTATATTGTTTAAAAATTTATGTAACACATGAAATACTTAGAATTTTAAATTAAACCTGAACTTGGGTCAAATTTTCATTTATTTATTTTTTATTAAGGGGAAAACCACTTTATTCATCAAATTACAAATTAATTTGAAATACAAAACAAATGTTATAAAAACATAATGTTGCAAAGATTTGCGACAAGTTCAATATTAGGTTTTTACAAAAGTTTTCCCTTAGAGAAAATTCGAATAGTAATAATATAATTAAGATAATAATTCATTGCAAAAATTCTTTATAGTAGGAAAAAGTAACACATAACATTTGTTAAAAAATGTAACAACAAAGACATTTTTACGTCAATACAGCATGTTACTTGCACATGATCTACGAGTATTATACTTTTAATGCCGTCGACAGTAAAAGTATTTTAGTGACGTGTAAAAAGTAGATTATAAACCATGGTGCTTATAACCAAAACAGTTACAAATACCAAAGTTACCTTAAAAGGGCAAGGACTGTATAATTAAATCCACAATTGAAAAATTAGTAAGTATTATTGACGAATTAATTTTCCATCACCAATCTTTGGTCAATCAGAGAGGACAGAACTATTTAAAGTTGTAGGAAATCATTTATGTTCTAACCTTTAACCAAACGACTGTCACTATTAATAAATTAATTGATTAACATTGTAATACAAAAATTATTGCTTCATTTTTATGTTTCCCATCTACGCTGTCAGTCACTATCAGCATCAAATCAGTTAATTCGGGATTAAGCAAACTGGAAATTAAACAATTAAAAATTAACATGCTCAATAAACGTAATAAAATGCAATGAAAAACAAAAGCTTTCGATAGCTGCAATTGACTCACAAAATAAATAAATTATTTATATAAAATATATAAGTTTTAACTTCCAAAATGAATAACTATAATTCAAATTTAAAAATTGTTGAGTTTCTTCATCTTAAAATGTATAGGCTTGAATATATTTATTATTACATTTTCCGATACAGGCTGCAAACGAAAGCTCAAAAACAAAACATTTTTAAATTGTACCAAAATTCAAAGCCTATTATAATATAAATGTTTTCTAAACCGTTGATGTCAGTTTTCCAATCCATTGTGATTTGGTCTCATTGGTATTTCACTAATAAATTGTAAGTTTAAGTTTTAATATACAATTTTCTTTATTAATTTTGTAGTAACTAACCTCATGTTTATAAAATTGCGAAAACAACTTTTTATAATATCATAATTTATTATTATGACCACAATCACATAATTTTGGATTAATCTAATTTACCAGTTACTGAGAAACTTTCTGGAAATTAAACGTGGCTTTAGCTTTGTTATGGGAAATTCTATGCATTCATACCGTAGTTTGGTTTCCTGTCACAGTTTTGCCCGATAAAGAATGTGGCTTTTTATCTGCTCTCCAACCAACTTTTGTTACAAGTACCATTCTTCTATAATATAAAAATATAATCTACAGTAAATCACATTATGGTTAGTAAATATTGCAATCATGAAACTACAAGCTGGGCCACATACCTTAAAAGTTTTCCGTGGTATACGAATGAAGATGAATTAAGATGTGATGATTCGATCGTCAGTTTGCTTCTGATGGGTGTTAAACCATTTATATATCTTCAACTTACCTTAGGTGGAACTAAATTGTTACTAAGTTTTGGATTTCACTTTACGTCTTTCCTTTATTTATCTAATAAAATCTTTTTTATTAATAATTATTCACATTGATATTGAAGGAATGGAAGCAACACAGGTGATTTAATCTTGATTAATGTATGTGCACTTCCTATATTTTTAGCTCTGCTTCACTCTCAATCCTGATGAATAAGCATAGATAATAGTTTAATTTTGTTTAATTCAATTCGATGAACAACTGCAACATCTTAATAATCAAGGAGCTTAAATATGGAAGGTGATATTTGAGGTTAGGTCTGTATTCAGATTTCAGCTTAATTGGTAGCTCATTCAGTTGATTCATAGACTAGAAAATTGTCATAATTTAGTTGGTATAAAATATTATATAACAAAAAGCTATGTTGAAATGTGTTAGTCACAGTTATTTCAGGGAACATTGTAAGCTTCTTTGCGATGAATGCATTCTCTACAATACGTATGTATGTATGTACTATGTGAATGAATAAAACGAAATTTTACGCTTTCAATTGATTCTACGAGCTTTGCAGAAATTGAATTTTTCATGGTATTACTAAAACTAAAATAATGTTGTGTTTATGTTCCTATGATAATAATATATGGCTACAAAACTATTCTCAAAAAAAAATTGATTAAGTACCTTGACGTTCATTTTATTATTAAAAATTTTTTGCTATGATATATGGGTTCAGCGACTTTGTAAAGTTATAGCAGCTTTTTTATTAAATCACATGTTTTCAATTGACGACAATTAAAAATATTTTTCATATTCCAAACACCCCAATATCATAAATTTTTCTAGAAACTTAACGAGAGCTTTACAAAAGAAACTAAACATTCCTAAGTGCTAAAGAAAATCCCACACTTTTACCCTACTAAATAAAGTAACAAATGTCGTGGAATACATAACACAAATATCCTTATTTTTCCTTTCCATCATAATTCAGGATTACATCGTAAGCATCCTATTTATTGCGTGAAAATTGTAATGTCACACAGATGGTTGACCTTAAACTCGAAAATTGATATTTTCCATGGCTAATAAAGAAGAACCTTATTAAGACATTCAAGACTTACGTATGATACATAATAAAAGACTAAAATTTAAAGAAGTTGTTAACATTTTATAAATAAATCAAAACATTTCAGCAGCGAATTTAACATATTCACCCCGACATTTTTACAAGGATGAACAACCCTATTTGAATTTTAAAACACTCTCGGTTCGTTCACTTGATTACAGAAGAGATTACAATATTTATTTCTGGTTTGTAGCTACTTGTTATAACGATAGAACAATGATAAAATGCGATAAAACACAGATTTATATGCAACAATTTATACATGCAATTTCAAAACTTATTTTTTTGCCCAATAAATCGAAACCCCTTCCTTCGTTTACAAAATATTTTTGCAATACGAAGACTTTTTGAGGTATTTTGTGTGTATTTCACAGATTGAGACAATAATTGAAATTGCAGAGTAGCGAATCGGACCGGAAATGACTAGTGGAACAGAATCAATTGAACTTCAACGTCACAGTCTACTACGTGTAAACTTTAATAGAATCACAATACAGGAAATTAAAATATACATACATCAAAATAGGTCATTTGTATCCAATTTAGTAGTTTATAAATCAAATAAAGGCTGGATTCTGTTTTTTCTTAAATTGCAATCAATTGATTCGCGGTTAAGGTGATATCTGAATCTAGGCCTACCAAAAATATTTAAATTTTTACAACGCAAAAACTTACAGTGTTTTTTTATGATGCTAAATTGTTTGCATTTGAGTTCTAAAAAGTTGTGATGCATTTTGTGGTTTCCTATTCAAAAATATTTAATTATAAAATAAAATTTATTGTTGTGATTATTATAATGGCAAACAGTTTCCATCCTTTATTTTTCATAAATAATAAATCTAATTTATTGCTAATTGGTAAATATTTAATTAAATAATAAAACAAGTGTTTGAAACTACAAGTATTGTTATAAAACTATGCATTCATGTTGAAAATGTAATAATCATAATAATAATTAGTTGAGCTTAATTTTGTACAGCCGTCTGAAGATTTTAAATTAGAAACCCTTGTTTTTCTTCATTCTGAAACAACAGAAAATAAAAAATTACAAAATGTTATTTTTAGTATGCTCGTATATTAAATGAAATTCAAAATCAAATATTTAATTTGAAAATCATTTTAAACAACTGTTTTACATAGGTAAGCACATTGAAAAATATATTAAAAACATTCAAATCATGATGCTTTGAAATATATTCGAAAGTTGATACAACTCACCGAAAATATTTCTTCGATTATTGAATAGCTTTCTACATGCTCCAGTGTAAGTTACTCTGTAACCTGGAGGACATGGCTCAACTTCCTGCTCATTACGATGAATAGGTGGAAAATAAACAGGCATGCTAGAAACTATGAGATTGCAAAATGCAATCAAAATCACAACCGTTAAAAAAATTGATAAAAATCGCTTCATCGTGTTAACTCGATCGAAAAATTTTATTTGAATAAGTTTACAATCGGCTGAAAGCACAACTACTAATTGACTGCGCTATACAAGTAAATTTTTATCGCGTTTATTTAAAAAAAAATTGTTTATCATAAACCTCAAATTGTTTGCGGTTTGTGTTCCTAAATAAAGTTATTAGTAATTATTACGAACTTATAATTGATTTCATTTCGATAAATATGATTTTCCGTGGCTTTTTCAGGAAACACCTAAAGATATGCGGTTAAAAAATACTTATGAATAATTTATTAATTTGAAATGGTTTAATCACAACAAATTTTAATTTAAAATTTTCCTATCAGAATAGATAATTTAAAAATTTGAATTAAATAGGATTATTCTTTGAATATTTTATTGAAAACTTATTAGCTTAATGCTGACTTTAATATTAAATTAATCATCTATAAATAGTCGATTGCGTAAATTAGTAAAATAAACATACAGTACATAGATACCTACATATAAAATTAATAGTATCAATACCCACATCAAATTACGTTAATGTGCTACAGTTTAGAAAAGATTAAATTAAATTCTGAGTTATTGCATTTTTTATATTTATTTTACGTAAATATGTAATAATAATTGACTTATTGGTAGAAATTTTTTATGTCTTTTCCTAAAATTCCAAAAATTATTCTACAACCTCACATAATATTCAAATTGATTTTATTGTGTTCAAAATAACTCGACAATATTGTAAAAAATTATATTATGTTATATAAATTTTATTTTGCGTACTTATATTAATTTATAATCTTCTGAGACCAAAGGAAAATTTAAATTTAAAAATCACAGTTTTAATGCTTTTTGAAAACGTTTATATCGGCATCAAATATAAAATTTAGCAAAATCATCATAAAATTCAAACAACCTTACGCACTGACATGTTTCGATCTTATTCGCAGTTTGACCCATAAAACCGATATCGTCAGATTAATATCTAAATAAAAATAATCATTTCATTTTTATGTACTTTTCGCAGAATTTACAAAAGTAAAATCGATTATTATACATTTTGTTTCTTTGTGAATTAGACACACATCGCCATGCAAATTGCCAAAGTAATTTTTCTTATTCGCACAAAAAATGCGAAAATGATAAAATACGTATTTGTAAAAATTACAAAGTATGTAAAAATAAAACTTAAATTCTAATAAGGGTATATTCACACTCCCTCGTATATCTTGTTGTATTTATACACCATAGTATTTATCCTTGTAATGCCTTGTAAAGTTGTGGATTGCTAGACGTTGCGTTGTTAGGATAAACATAATAAATAATTTTAAAATTATAAATAGTAAGAAGACTTACATGATCATTTTAACTAAAAATTAGCCTACATTCACCGTCGGGGTAAATAGGTCCGTATCCGGGTGCGCATGGGGCGATAATCATACTACGAGAATTTTTTACAGATTCAGTGGTTGAAATCTCAGATTCCGCAGGTGATTTTTCAAATTTTATTCGCATACACGTAATAAAACTGACGCACATTAGAATCAGGATTCCTAAAATAAGACCTTTCATCTTTGTTTCTAGAATAATAACTGATTTAATGATAATCCAAAATAATAAACAATATTTTGAACTACAAAAATGTTAAAGGTTATAGTTTTAATCTCCTTACTGTGCATAGAATATTAAAAATTGTATCACGTTGTTTATTTAAGTAATTAATTATCTTCTCTATCTAACTAAAAGGAAATAGCACTTATTTAATTACGTACTAAGCTTAAAATAGTCTTTTTTCAGACTAAATTTTAGCTTATGGAATGAAACGAAAAGCCGAATTTCGGAATATAGCGTGGTCTAAATTGTGCAACTTGATAGTAAACAGATCATAATTTTTTAGCCAGAAACTGTTTAGTTACCTGACGATGTTACTGTGTTCACGAAATCTATTGTAAATAACTTTATATTTTTAGTTCTAAAAGTGTTTAATACACTTTTAGGCTGTCTAAAAAATTATGATAGTACGACTTTCGGAATATTGCCAGTATAAAAAAAGTATCTTTTCCAGCAAGTGCTTATTCTAGTTTTTATCCAAACAAAAAAAATTATATAAAAAATAAAATT
This sequence comes from Rhagonycha lutea, assembly GCA_958510855.1. Lineage (NCBI taxonomy): Eukaryota > Metazoa > Arthropoda > Insecta > Coleoptera > Cantharidae > Rhagonycha > Rhagonycha lutea. Next base: position 8,822,539 of record OY294040.1, on the reverse strand, counting down.
TTGAAAACGGGGTTTTTGTAAAATAACTGAGTGTGTTTACGTCAGCCAATAATATTTGAATATCTTCGTTATGGAACAGAGACGGAACGTAAATGGAACGTATAGTGGGAATCATCCTTTTAAATCAACGATAAGATATTAATGTTTGGGAACTTATAATAATGTGCATATCAATTTTTTGTTCAAACTCACCCACCCTCACTACTTCCTTTTTAAACAAAAAGTTAACCATTGCATTACAGTTTTAATGAGAAGAGTAATGAAGTAATTTAATTATAAGTTTATCTCCGTAAATTAATAATTTAATGAGAAATTGAGTTTTAAATATTCTACTGTCTTTCGAACAAATAGCGATGTTCATCATCTCTTTTAATTTAAATTTTGGAAGGATTGGATTAATGGATTAATTCTATTAATAATGAGTTTCATAGGTTTCATAGAAATTACTTAATAGGGTCTTAAATTTCGCTAAGCAATAGTACTTTTATTACCATAAATTGATGATTTCTATTGATGAGTTAAATTTAAGCCTGTATTGCATTTTAGGAGGCGAATTTTATGAAACCCACCATAAGTCACTGAAGATAATATAAGCATAATTTTAGGAGATCTTTCTTTTAATTTTAGTAGTTGTTAATAAAACTAAATTTCAAGGAATTGTCGAGTATAAATTTAGTAATTAATTAACGTATTAATTAACGATAAAAATCATCACCAACATATAATTATGTGTTATAAATTATTAATAATTTGTACATATTACCACTTGAATTCTTCACGGCAAAATTCTTCAATTTTTTCGTATCCTCCCTGACATGGAACGACAACAACCAATTTCCAAGGAATTGTAGTAATTTCTTTATAAACCGTACTCAATCGGTGTTCTATATTAGTTTCAGTTGGAGTATTTAATGACGATGTACTTAAAATATTTTCGTTAACTTGAACAACGTTGCTGATTACAAAACAATTGGAATTACTAAATAGTAAATATAAATAAAAAAGTGTCACACTTTTAAGGAGCATTGTATTTCTATTAGTAAATCGTTGGCTAGTGAAACTATTACTACCATTGATAGCAAATTATCTCTTATTATTAAAATATAAAAACTGGGTAAATATATAATATATTATGATAACGAATTTAATATTTTAGTGATAATATTTTGAAATTGAAAATATTAGAATTTTCAAGAAGGGGTCCGGTTTTATTTATTTAATTGTTTTAAATTCATTTATGCGAAATACAATTGTTGGGATAAAAATTTTTTAGATATGGAATCATTTTGAGTTATTGATATTCTCATTTTTATTATGATTATAATCATAAGGATTATTGATCTCCTTGAACGTAACCTCAAACAAAGGAATCAAATTGTATCAAATCTTAAATTAAATTAAGTATTCAACCTAGAAATTTGCTTTCCAGTGGAATTATGTTTTCGCGAGCTATGAGACTTTTGGCGACGACGCGCGACGTCCTGTTGAAACCACATAATATCTATCTAATTCATATTTGTAAGTTATGCCCACAAAAGTTCGAGATTATTTCGCGATATGGCACACAATTAACAGCTACCTACTACTTCATTACCAATCTCATTTTTAATAAATGCACATGCTGGTAGTTGAGAAAAAAACCCAATGAATTAGCTTACATCCATCATTATTAAAATACTTGGAAATATAACATTTAAATGTGTCTCCAATATAGAATTGTGGCTATCATAATATATTATACAATTTGTACATACCTACTACTACCTCTTAAATTCTTCACGACAAATATTATCAACTTTTTCATATCCACCTTTACATGGAACTGTAACCAGAATACCTCTGTTACCTGAGGAATATGTTGTTGTGTTTTCATGCAAAGATGTATTTAACGGGGAATCACTTGTATTTTCATCCACTTTACCAACATTTTTAATTAGGAAACAGTTGGAACTAATAAATAGGAAATATACCAAGCTAATTGTTGCACTTTTAATGAACATCTTACTTGAATTAGTAAATCGTCCGTTAGTGAAGCTATTATATTCATATTGATAACAAATTATCTGTTATTTAAAAATTAATACCGGTTGTATGATAAGAATTCCAGTGATTTTTTTTATAATAATATCTTAAAGTTCAAAGCAAAAACACAAGCATAAAAAACTGTCAAAAGATGGCGCCGGTATATTGGAATGCTTAATAAATTACTTCATTATTGAAATTCTTTTTTCATTCATAATAGTTTTACTAAGCATTGAAATTTAAAACGCCATCTATTGACAGTGTTTTAAAGTACATTAGGTGCTTCCAAAACTGACAATAGAATTCCAATCTGATACTATACTTCTCATACTAGGTCATTTTACCCTAAAGAGGGTTTGGTGAACGTTTATTAATTTGGGGACGATTTATGCACTTTATATGTTTCGTACTAGGTCCTTTTATCCTAAGACAAAGGCTTCTCATGGCAGATTACACCCCGGTGGTTTGCCATTGCCTGCCGAGGGGAGACGGCCATAATATGATTCTTACTTCGCCCGGAGTCGAACCAGGTTCTCTGTATTAGCAGTCTATGCGCTTAATCGCTATGCTAACGACCGTCTCATACTATACTATGCTATCAAAGGTATAATATTAAAATTAGTAAAATTAAGTATTAGGTATAATACTAAAATTTATAACCAACATTATGATTAAATTATAAAAATTGTACCTACATACTAGAATGCTAGAAATGCTAGGAAATATACCATTTAAATGTGTCTCCAATATTGAATTGTGGCTATATTATATAATTTATACATACCTACTACCTCTTAAATTCTTCACGACAAATATTATCAATTTTTTCATATCCACCATTACATGGAACTGTAACCAGAATTGCGCCAGGAGAATTACGTGAGGAAGTTTTTGTTGTGCTTTCATGCAAAGATATATTTAATGGTGAATCACTTGTATTTTCATCCACTTTATCAACATTTTTAATTAGGAAACAGTTGGAACTAATAAATAGCAAATATAAAAAGCTAATTGTTGCACTTTTAATGAACATCATACTTGACTTAGTAAATCGTCTGTTAGTGAAACTATTATATTACATTATATTCATATTGATAACAAATTATCTTTTATTTAAAAATTTAATACTGGTTGTATGATAAGGATTCCAATGATTTTTTTGTAATAATATCTTAAAGTTCAAAGTAAAATCACAATCACAAAAAACTTTTAAATATGGCGCTGTTATATTGGAATGCTTAATAAATAAATTACTTGATTATTGAAATTCTTTTTTGATTCATAAAATGTTTTACTAAGCATTGAAATTTAAAACGCCATCTATTGACAGTGTTTTTAAGTACATTAGGGGCAATAGAATTCAAATCTGATACTATACAGTGCAGTCTCGGTAATCCGAACACTCGCTAGTCCGCACAAATCCGAAAATTATTCTATAATCCGAACAAAAATAATAAAATGTTCGGATTATAGAATAATGTTCGGATTACAGAAAAAACCTTTCTTTGTTCTTTTGTTCGGATTACCGAGACTGCACTGTACTATCAAAGGTATGGTATAATACTAAAATTTATCACCAACATTGTGATTAAATTATAAAAATTGTACATACATTATATTATTACCATTAGAATTCCTCACGGCACATATCGTCAACTTTTTCATGTCCTCCCGTACATGGAACCAAAATTACTATTTCATAAGGTGGACGTCTACCATTTTCTGTGGGTAAATTTTTTGCTATGTTTCTTTCGGTTGTAATTTTCAACGGTGCCATGCTCGTATTTAAAATATTTTGGTTAACTTTACCAACGTTTCTGATTACAAAACAGTTGGAACTAATAAATAGTAAATATAAATAAAATATTGTTGTGCTTTTAATTAGCATGATACTTGTATTGGTAAATCGCTGCCGAGTGAAACTTTAGTTTTGATACAATTATCAATTATTATTTATTATCATTAAAATACTTGGTATATAATGATAACGAATTTAATATAAAATGTTGGTAATTATTTCTTGACATTTACGTATTATGCTATTAAGCAAAACACGCAAATATTTATTGATAATTTCTGTTCAATTAACTTCAAAACATGAATTTATCAAATGATATTATCCAGTTATGGGCGCATAATGCAGTTTGCATAATTGCATTGAAAATCAAGAAAAACCAAAACTATAATTCGAAACCTACAGATCCCCAGTTTTATAAATTGTTATTTATTATTTAATAATAATGAGTTTGATTCCCAACAGGTGCATACAAATTTACAGTATTTATTATTGACAATAATAGAGCATTCAGGTATCATCATGTGAGGAGCTCGCGTACAAAACCGGTTAAATCCATTTTGTAAAATGTCCAGGAAAGCACAAAAACGTTGCTCTCCTGGCCTGGAAAACCTTCGGACAATTTATAAAAATTATTCCAGACATAGCATGCACATCCATAATCCCAACAACTCCACGTTTGAACTGTTTAATTATTCCTTTGGGTCAGGAAAGCAACGTTTTTGTGCTTTCTTGGACATTTTACAAAATGGATTTATTTTATTATGAATAAAATAAACTTCCAAATAAACTGTAACACGTGTTTCGCTCTCAATTGAGGTAGTCAGATATCTATAATAATATACTATATACTACGTGATTCAAGAATAAACACCTTTGGAGTAAGTTTCCCGGCTGTCGCGTAGTTTTTCCGGGCCACATTATTTGCATTAATCGGGGTATTTCTTTATATAAATAGTACATTATTTATAACAAGGATGCAAAGTGACACTTTTCAGAACAAAAGAAAGAGGTTTACTACCTGTGTGATGGGAAGGGATTTGATATTTTTGCTGTAACAATGACAACTTTGCTTTGCTCCAGAAGTACCTACATATACGAAGGTACATATTTTTCTATATTTTATAATACTAGTAAAACAAAACAATTTTAAATTCATTACTAAACTTACAGTATTCTGGTCTGCAAAGTTTGTCCACTAAATTGTATCCTTTAATGCACGGAACAGTAATTACAACTGATGGTCTATAATCTGCTGGAATTCTATCAAAAACAATTGACGAAATGCTTACAGTCATTTTTAAATTTCTAGTTATTTTTTGTTTTATATTTGTTCCTGAGGTAGTCACAAATAATAATAAAGTTATTATAGTATAACAATAAAAATAAGTTCTAACCATAATTGTCTAGTACGATGTGATCAACGTTCAATTTAATACACGCAATTGAGAGGTTATCATAAATCGCTTTGCATATTAAAAAAAAAAAAATTACTCAGTAATTCAATGTAAAGATACTAAATTATTTAGTTTATGTAATTTAATAAAAATAAAACTTTCCATACACTAGCTTGGATCGGAACGGAACAGAACGGAACGGACGGTTACAAAATTTATATCTTTAACACATTGTGAACAGAGCATTACATTAAACTGTATTTCTTCGAACTAACTAATTAGCCAACTAACCATTTACGGATCAGTATTGGGAGTGTAACATATAAATTTTAAAAAAATTTATGAGTTCTCTATAATACATTGAACAGAATTATTTCTTGAATCATTAAAATAAATGCAAAATTTCGTATGGTTCTACATAAAGTGTGTATATAAAGAGAGTGTGGACAACGTTGGTCATCTTTTTGATTGGTCGCGAAACAAATATTTACGGAAATCCTTGAGATAGACGTCAAAATAACAATTATACGTTACAAATTACACGGGTAGAATAATTTTTTTTATAAAAGTACCTGATTGTTGTGTAATTGTCTGTAAAAATAATAACAAAATGGGTTTTTTGATGACTATATTTCCGAGAAACACATAACAGAGAGTTCTTTGGGCTTCAAAAGTAAAAAGAGAAACTATTTAAAGTTTTAAATTCAATGTTATCAAATTCAACGTTTTTGTGTAAGAATATCAAGTGACTATCTATCAATGATTATTCTATTGTAAACCATAGAAACTGAGAAAAACATGACGGTGAACTACTTGGCCACACTCTATCTATATACTCACTCTAGTTCTAAATAACAGTTTAAAGTTGACTTTTATAAAAACTTTCATATTCAAATTTTTACTTACATTGATTAATAGTCTGGTACACATCCTCCATTCACATATGAGAACCCTGTTCTACACGGCACATGGATAAGAGTTCTGGTAGTAATATTACTGCTATTATTAATTGTAATATTTATAACATTTTCCTTGGAATCAAGTACTAGTATATCACTACTATTATTTAAAATCTCAGTAACATTTTCCATTGCATGAACTACATAAAATATAAATATTAAAATAAGAAAACTTTGTGGTACAAATAATTTTAAAGTTTTCATTTCAATAGTCAATTTTTATGTCATGTTAAATTACTACATACCCGAATAACACAAAATTATCAACAATCATTTATAACCTTGATTAACGTGACCTTTGGGATGCAAAGCAACTTCCATAAAATTAAAAATTATAATATCTCTGTAAATTTCATAATCAATTTCGGTTAATTTTAAAATATTATAAATAAAGCCTTGCACGTTAAATCAACAAAGACGATTTGGTAAGTTTAGTATTATTAGTAATACACCAAGAAATCCGTGCAGTGAGAAAACTGCACCCGGTTTTCAATAGATTAAAAAAAATTGTTTAAAAAAAAAAGTAACTTACATTAGGTAATGTTATTTATCAAAAGTCTTTAATACACCCTCCATTTACAAATGAATAACCGGCGTTACATGGTACCACTACAATACTATAAAGCCTAACTGATGTAGTATTATCATTTTCATCATCAGCCACAATCAATTTCAAAAATAATGCTAAAATTGTCACTAAAATTAAGTTAAGAACTGTTGAAAACATTGTAAATGAAAGTTATTCCATGAGTTTATTTCAAAAAGTGATGATTCAAGTAAAATTATATTATTGCACAACCAAAAAAACTAACCTTGATTTTATGATTAGTAGTACAAAATTCCTATTTTGTTTATGTTAGTGCGAATAATTGTTTTGTAAAAAATGTCGAAAAATTATGCAAAAATTGAGGCTGACCACTAATGGCGGATGTTTCACTAGCGCACCTACTCTCAAAAGAAAATGCGAAAAATCTAATGCTTATCATACAAATTTTATTTATCCAATACCTGCAAGTAAAATACCTTTTATCCAATACCTGCAAGTAAATAACTTTTTCCAAAAATCGTCATAGAAACAACACTTCCCTGCGTATCTACGCGCAGGGAAATTGAATTATAATGACTAGTCCGGTAATGTCAGTATAATTGATTTTTTCAATGTGTTTTGACACATTGACAAACTTGATTTTTGCTAATTTTAAAAATGTTGTTCATTAGTGTTTTAAAATTTCGAATTTTTACGATTTTTGGAAAAATTTAATACAAAATACGTGAGGAAAATATCTCACTTTACTCGGAGCTCTAAAATACTCGGCACAAAGTGCCTCGTATTTCAACACTGCTCCTCGTCAGTAATATATCATTTTCCTGACTTTCATGTAAATAACTATTATATTGACATTTCCAAGCAACCAAAGTGGAATTTTATTCATTAGTGAGCGAAAGTGAAGTTTTCGCTCACTAGTGAATAAAATGAGTAAAATCGCAGTAATTTATTAAAACTCAACCAAAAGTCTATGTCAAATTGATTACTGTCACAAGCAAGCAATATAATTTGTAATTTAAAATTTTTGATTTTGAAAATTTTCATTTTACTTGCAGGTTTTGGATAAAATGTTGTATGCCACTCTTGAGTAAAGATATTTTTATCCACTTACTCGGCGTTGCCTCTTGTGCTATCTTCCGTTTGTGGATAAAAATTATCTTTACTATTAAATTACTATTATTATATTCCGATTAATTATTACCTTGGTGTAAAAGTTGATAAAAATAAAACAAAATTTAATTTAACTTAATTATCACGATATTACAAAACTATTTTACCTTTCAATATTATTAAATTATATTTTATATTAATTTTATGTTTAACTTTGTTAATTATTTAACCAAATATCACTTCTAACCACCCCTAAGTTGTTTTCTTTTGTTTTCCGCGAGCTAAGCAAGCATTAATAAGTGAGTCTATTTTTCAAAGGGTAAGTAGGTGCAACAAATGGCACTAACTACACAAAAACATTTTGTTTTATATTTCTTATTTTATAAGTAGCACATTTGAACTGCTGAAAATTTCAATACAAAATCTGAAAATCATTTATAGGCAATTTGAAATAAAATACCAATTTTCGGTAAACTTTTCGAAAGAATTGATACTATTAACGTAAAAAATAATTTTTTTTATACTGAAATATGCGAGAGCGCAAAGTCTTGTTCCGAGATAATAAAAGTGCGTTATATTTAATAATTTATAATATTATACTTTTTGCAAAAATATACCTACGTGTATATTTGAATCAGTTATTGCTGAAACAACCTAAAGGCCTGTTTACATTATAAAATTTCGCTTAAAATTTCTTTAAAATTCCTTAAAATTTGTAGATTTGCAGATTTGTGTTTACACCTTAAAATTAACCTTAAAATCATTTTACGGAAATATTGTTTACACTTTAAAAAATAAATTGCACTCTTAATAAAAATTGGTTATTTTATAACATAATGTTGTATATTTATTTAAGAATTGACATAAAATGGTTATTTTATTATCTATAAGTATTATACTTGATCAATTTCAACAATAATATAAAATATTAGAATACATAATTAAAATAGGTTAGTTATTTATATCATAATAATAACAGTGTACCTACTACCAACGGAAAGCAGTGATACCACCTGATATCACCAAACACACCATAAAACTCACTATATTTTACGTAAAACTTTTAAGGAAATAGGTGCCGTCCTATTCCTTAAAATTCGTTAAAATTTTAAGGTGTAAACAGTGAAATCTTTGTCTTATAAAAATTTTAAGCGAAATTTTAAGCGAAATTTTATAATGTAAACAGGCTTTAAGTCACTTTTTATAGATGTTCAGGAAACGTAAAAAACGTTTCACTGTTAGGTAAGCAACCTGCTAAACCGAAAATTTCTAATATCGTTTTCTGTCATAAAGGCAGTGACGTTGCAAGTCAAGACCGGGCCATGGTGCAAGATCCACAGCGGGCCCCCTTCATTATTTTATTATAAAAAAAATTTAAATAACAATGTTATTGCACAAAAAACATGTAAGTGACAAAAAGGCATCGTAGATTTCCCTAAAAAGATTTTCTGGTGGTGCGAGATCTCAATGTCCCCCCCCCCCAAGAGACTAATGAAAATTTAGCACTTATGAAGTTTCGGGCGCAATTCAATTTTGAGGCCCCCTTCTAAATAATTCAACCTCCGGCACATGGGGGTTAGGGAAAGCAGTGTCTTTTAGCGCCGCAGGCGATTTTTTTGGAAAATACTACCTTTAATACTACAATTTTTCACCAAATGTTGCTATTTAACTAGAAATTCCTCATGAAATTTTGATGTTGCAACTGCATCATTCGTTGCCTCGTAAATATAGCTATAATATTTACAGAATGAATTACATTATTCAATTTTTTCAAATAATTCTTTATTTTGGCGTTCCTTCAGGGCGCCGGCCGCCCGGTGCAGACGCACCGCCCTGGGGCCCTCGCTGTGTTCAATATGCAAACTTTCATAATTATTTTTACAAAAATGTCTGTAAATAATAGAAATCAATTTTATCCGTGTACCGGGCCCCCACGGGGCCCGGGCCTTGGTGCCCGGCACCACTCGCACCACCTGTTGCTACGTCACTGCATAAAGGATATACTTTTTTAAGTTTTTTTAGCACCAAACGATGCGGAACTGTCGAAAATATGTTTTCCATGTGTTAACTCAATTTGGCCAAAAAGTGACTTAGGTTGTTTAAGCAATAACTGATTCATTTAATATTAAGGATAAGTTTTCGTCCATTTTTAATAATTTATTTTATGTGATTTTTGGGTTAGTGGACTAAATATTAAATAATAATAAATTACGTAAATCTTCAATGTTTCGCTCATATATTTCAAGTTTCGTCGGGAAATACAATAAATAAATTGAAATGATTCAAAAATTGTTAACATTTATAACTTCATAATTTTTATTTTGTCATTTTCATTTGTATTTTACCTCTTATTTATTGTATTTCCGACGAAATTTGAAATATATGAGCGAAACGAAAAGATTTACGTAATATAATTTATTATTATTTAATATTTAGTACACTAACTCAAAAAACACATAAAATGTATATTTAATGTAAGCATCAAAAATAAGAATTTCTCGTATTAGTGACAAGAACTCGAAGATTTAATAATTATCAAGAAAATAATTTTATATGCATCAAATCAAATAAATAAATTCGAATAAATGTATGTAATTAAGCTTTTAAGGTCCCAAATTAAGATCGTTAATATAAAATCTGCATTTAAATTATTTCTCAATCAAGTAATTAATACCTTTATTTATTTTCTAACGTTTTTCTAAACGTCCGTCGCCGTCGTTTGCTTAGTTTCAATTTTACCGTAAAAATCTTAATCGTATTGGGACGCCTACAATTCGGCAACCCACTAAACAGCTTACAAACTGTTGCTCATACCTTTAATCATTCCATTGCCATTCGTTCGTCAAAATGAATTAATTGTACAAGCTGTTAAAGCCCCACGTGCGTTAAATAATTAAATATATTATTTATGTGGTTGTCAAGTTGATAATAATTAATTTCTTTTTAATTATTGTTAAATCATTTTACTTTCTCAATCAAACTGATACTTTTTTCAAACATATTTTTATTTTAAATTGTTAACATTTTGTAATAATTAACTAAAAAAATTCAAATTTTTTACATAATTTTAACATTTGTGCTTGTCTAAATTTGGTACATGCGGTTTCTATGAATAAAGTAAGAAAATTCCGTTACTGTATTTGGGCACAACTATTGATTCCTCAATGAAAAATAAAAAGAATCATTTAAAACATAAGTGTTTATGTAATTCGCAAACTTTACAAGATTTTAAGTTAAAATAAAAATTTGAAATACAAGAAAAAGCAGCAAAAGCAACCTCCACTTACTTACACAAGCACATCGGCATGCAAGTTTAACATTTCTTAAACAGCATAATGGCTTGATCTGAAAATGCAAAACTGTAATTTATTCTAATGAGAAATATTTTAATCAAAATTCTCCTGACAGATTTTCGTGCTATTTCACTCACAGAAACATCGCGTCGATTAAAATGAGTCGAAAGTTGACTTAATGATTTGGGGTATTTTTGAGAAACTTTCTTGCATTTTCATGTAATCAATTATGTATATTTTCAAAATATATTAATTACGTGGTGCTATAGTGAATTTTTTTTTTCCGCAATGGACTGGGCACAAGAGAGGCCTTGTTTTCTGTACAGGTTTTGGCACAGAACTGTTTAGACCAGCGAAAAGATATATATATATATATATATCTACTAGGGGGGCTCCGCCCCCCTGGCCGCTGCCGCGGCCCAATCCCCCAGGGCCGCTTTGCGGCCCTAATAACTTCAAGTTATAAAACTTATTTCCATACAACATTTTTTATGTCGCTTTCACTTTGAATTTGTATTCCATCCTTCGCTCGACATCTTGATAATGCTACATATAACTGTCCATGACTAAACAAAGGCCTATCGATGTAAATTGAAGTGTTATTTTCCACCCTTAAATATTAAATATAGAATTTTCAAATCTTCTTCGTAAAATTCCAATTCGGGCGGAGAAATCACCTTCTTACCCGGCTGGCTCAATCGGTTATCTTTCAGTATCCACTATCAAGCGACCTTGTATACCTTTTCCGAAATAATTCCACTTGCATTTAGTATAATTCACAAAAGTTTCTCTTCTAAATTCTCAATCTAAAATAAATAACACTCCTTCAAACTTTACTTGTCTTTCATTCTCAAATAAATCAAATTTTTACAACTAAAAATCGTCAGAAATCAAAATGTCGACCGTCCACGACTTGGAAGGCGTACGCAAGTCTTCTTCTTCACTGCTCGTGCTCTCTCGGCTTCCCCGAAACCGCAAAACATACAAAATTCAAATTATTTACAAAAACTCAAGCAAACCATTTCCTTATTCAAAAAATTACACGACAGCAATCCTTCCTGGCTTATGCAGAAATCCAGGATGAGGGATTTCAAGAAAGACACATAACGTCGTGCTTTTGGAATAAGTAGCAAATTCTCTAAATCAACATCTTCAAAAATAAATAACAATATTCAAAAGTAAATAATAATTAATTAATGCGGCAATCTAATTTACACACCTAAATTAATTAATTAATCAACATCCCGAACTACCTATCTTGACGAATGATCACTAAACAATTCATAAATGACATCCAAACTTCTTTGCAATAATAACAATTTCTTAGATAACTCGATCCAAAACTTTCTTCGAAATAACTGCAAATTTTTTTATCCTTCCAAATTTTATTCCATAACTTTTCAAAGCTCCTTCTTTTTCCGTTACGGACCTTTCATAATTTCGATTCTCTTCTAGTGTTCTGCAATTTCATTGTCATCTTCAATCTTCATATCGACCCTTATTTAATAAAATCCTTCAATACTACTTAATTTTTAAAATTTCCAACTAACAATTTCATCTCCTTAAATAATTTCATCAATTTTGCTACATTTTAAAGCTGTAGCTTCATAAAAAATTTTTTAAATATGCAATACACATCATTTAAAACTCTTTTACCTATTTCTTTACTAATCATCCAATTTCAATTTTCGTAGTGACAAATTCCTTCAATAACCATCAATTTTCAAATTAAATTTTTCCATTTGATTGCCATAAACGCTAATTTCAAATTTACTATTATAAAATGCAGCAATTAATTAATCCATTTTTCAAATTTTCAATTTTTGGAAACACTTTTACTTTCTCAAATTTTGTTATACAATTTATAAACTTTCCGTCTGCTTATCTTTCGAAGATTGTCCTTTTCACTTGTTACATTGGTTATTATCAGGGCTCGGAAGTTATAGCACTAAAAAAGTGTACTTTTAGCGCTTTAATATGCACTTAAAAACACCAAAATTAGCGCTATAAATAGCACTAAAAAAATAAAAAATATGCAAAATAAAATTGTCAACCAACAAAATTTCAAAAAATTTTAATAAAAATTAATAAAAATTTTGTTTATTTTTAACCCTACAGAGCACACGTGAAAAAATCCCACCAGTGAATACGTGAGGCTTGTCAGGCCCATACTTTAACAGACTTTCTTTTCATAGTTTGAGAATTTTTCAAAAATTTTTTATATACAGGGTGTCCCGTTATGAGTGGTCCAAACGGTAATTGGTGAAGGGTTGGACTACCCTCTATCAGAAAAACAAAAAATAGGTTTAGTAAAAGTGTCATGGTTTTCGAGATATTTGAGATCAAAGATTTTTCTACTTCTCATATTACTTTTTCCTGTATAAAATCTACAAATGAAGGATTTTTTTATTTATTTTTTGTGTGAATGTCTCTGACTTTACGTGCTACAAGACGTAAATCAAAGTTTTTCAAAATTCTCATGGGATTAGAAAAAAATAAAATAATCTTATTAGAAATTTTCAACCTTACAAAAAATCATTGAGTTTTGGAGCATCATGGTTGAAAAAAAGATATTACAACCTGACTGCCCATGATCTTAAAAAGTTTAAAATGTTGTGCAGAATAAGCAAAAAAATTAAAAAAATAAATTAGTCCATAAACCAAAGAGTTATTGCTATTTTATCAACGTCATCATGAATCTTTGATCTCAAATATCTCGAAAATCATGACACTTTTACTAAACCTATTTTTGTTTTTCTGATAGAGGGTAGTCCAACCCTTCACCAATTACCGTTTGGACCACTCATAACGGGACACCCTGTAGAAATCGATAATTGACATTTTTTATAAATATAAAATATTTATTAATATTTGTGATAAAGTAACTACAAATTAATACAAATGGCATTATTACGTAACATGCGCATGTAAGTGCACAAAAATGAAACAGCGTATGCCTGTCAAGCCTCACGTATGTTCTGTAGGGTTAAATGAATTTTAGATTTTTCTCAATTTAATAAATTTGATAGAATACATTGTATTATATAAATTAATATGATAGTAAGGATTTTATTAACTACTACACGTAGGTACTTGGTCCGGCTTTGGAATATTTCCGATTCTACCGATTCGAATCCGATTATACGATACGTCTGATATAATTTTAAAAATAAGCAAATTCTTGGAATATGTACATACATACCTATTATTTGAAAATCATAATACGTGTTAAAATAGTATTACATGTTTGTTTTCTTTGGCCTATTCGTATGCGGTCAAAAAAATTTTTTTCATTAACATTCTGCTTATTTCTTCAATTTATGATGTAAAAATATGTCTGTAAATAGCACGTAAAACGCAAAAATAACAAAATAGCATTAAAAACCTTAAATATGCAAAAATTAGCATTATAAAATTTCGTATACGGCATCAGGGAAGTGTGAAATAAATTTGTGTCTTACTTCGAATATTCTAGGACTCTCCAGAAAAAATATGCATTTGCTAGAACTTGCGAGCCCTGGTTATTATTAACTTGTTCGAATTTCTATTGCCTTTTATTTAATTATGATTTTCAGTTTTATCATGATGTGTAGTTCCTTCTTTAAATTTTAATATTTACAACCTTTTTTTTAATTTTATCAAAACACATTTAGTTCCATTCATTTTCCATTTAAATCGCGGTTATCCTTAAATTTGTGCAATCTTCTTTATTCGTCTGTGGTTACTTTTCATATTTGATTAGATTAACCACCCTCCATCTTGTTCGCCGATACTGCCACTTTTCCAAAATGACCTTCATTTTGTTTTCCATGACGTCTTCCTTTTTAAAAATACGTTTCTATTCACCAAACCACTGTTTCTTTATTTTCTTCTTCTTGAACCCAACTCTTCTTTTTCAAAATACCAAATTACTTTGTTGGACGGCATATCCTCTTCATCCTTTATTTCATCCTTCCAAATTGCTGAACGGGGAACATCATTTCCATCGGAAACCATCTTGGATGAAGTAATCATGTTCGTATTAATTTTATTTTTCTACCTTTTACAATAATTATTGTTATACCTTCTTTCAAAATTACTTTTTCGTCCACGTTTCATCTTTCGCCATTTCATTCGTCGCATCTGTGTTCTGGTGAATATCCGGGCTTTTTTATTAATGCCGCCGGTATGAATGCCGCCGGTATGACCCGTTTCTTTATTTACTTCTCCTTCCACTTTTTCATTTCTCAAGTCATCTTTATTTTCATTTTTCTCAATCTCTTCCGATAGTTGCACTTTTTCTGCTAAAGTTTCTCCGTTTATTAAACTTATTTCTTCCTTCTTATCTTCTAGTTCTTCCTCATTTTCATTTTTTCATAATTGGCACTGCTGATTGTTCTGCTCAATTCTTCACAATATTTTACCCATTCTTTTTTGTCCTCGATCCTATTCTTTTCCCTCTCTCTTTTATCTTCTATTCTATTCGTTCTCCTCTCTCTCCTGTCTTCAGCCATTTGCTCTATCAGCTTTTGAAGCCTCCAGTCAATTTAGCCAAGTAGCCATGGTCAAACTTTTCTTACTAAAAATCTCAGGGTGACAGCCGGTTCTGCGGTGAACATTTACAACCATAAACTAATCATCCCAAATTGAATTCAAAAAAATGTTCACCAAATGCCGCACGTTCGGGTAGCCAAGTTGAAGTGTTATTTTGCACCCTTAAATATTAAATATCGAATTTTCAAATCTTCGTCGTAAAATTCCAATTCGGGCGGAGAAATCACCTTCTTACCCGGCTGGCTCAATCGGTTATCTTTCAGTATCGCCCACTATCAAGCGACCTTGTATACCTTTTCCGAAATAATTCCACTTGCATTTAGTATAATTCACAAAATTTTCTCTTCTAATTTCTCAATCTAAAAGAAATAACACTCCTTCAAACTTTACTTGTCTTTTATTCTCAAATAAATCAAATTTTTACAACTAAAAATCGTCAGAAATCAAAATGTCGACCGTCCACGACTTGGACGGCGTACGCAAGTCTTCTTCTTCACTGCTCGCCACCGTCACCACCGAAAATAACAAATTTGCCACCAAACGGATTTTTGCATTTACATAAATCTTTCAATCTTTGTGTTTTTGCGTCGCATGGTTTTGTTGCCTTGCTTTGCGTTTACTTTTTGCTCTTGCTTTTTTGCATTTGCTTTTGCTTTTACTTTTTGCTTTTTTGCATTTGCATTTGCTTTTGCCTTTGCTTTTGCTGTTGCTTCTGCTTCTGCTTCTGCTTTGCGTTGCTTTGCTTTGCTTTGCTTTGCTTTACTTTGCTTTGCTTTGCTTTGCTTTGCTTTGCTTTGCTTTGCTTTGCTTTGCTTTGCTTTGCTTTGCTTTGCTTTGCTTTGCTTTGCTTTGCTTTGCTTTGCTTTGCTTTGCTTTGCTTTGCTTTGCTTTGCTTTGCTTTGCTTTGCTTTGCTTTGCTTTGCTTTGCTTTGCTTTGCTTTGCTTTGCTTTGCTTTGCTTTGCTTTGCTTTGCTTTGCTTTGCTTTGCTTTGCTTTGCTTTGCTTTGCTTTGCTTTGCTTTGCTTTGCTTTGCTTTGCTTTGCTTTGCTTTGCTTTGCTTTGCTTTGCTTTGCTTTGCTTTGCTTTGCTTTGCTTTGCTTTGCTTTGCTTTGCTTTGCTTTGCTTTGCTTTGCTTTGCTTTGCTTTGCTTTGCTTTGCTTTGCTTTGCTTTGCTTTGCTTTGCTTTGCTTTGCTTTGCTTTGCTTTGCTTTGCTTTGCTTTGCTTTGCTTTGCTTTGCTTTGCTTTGCTTTGCTTTGCTTTGCTTTGCTTTGCTTTGCTTTGCTTTGCTTTGCTTTGCTTTGCTTTGCTTTGCTTTGCTTTGCTTTGCTTTGCTTTGCTTTGCTTTGCTTTGCTTTGCTTTGCTTTGCTTTGCTTTGCTTTGCTTTGCTTTGCTTTGCTTTGCTTTGCTTTGCTTTGCTTTGCTTTGCTTTGCTTTGCTTTGCTTTGCTTTGCTTTGCTTTGCTTTGCTTTGCTTTGCTTTGCTTTGCTTTGCTTTGCTTTGCTTTGCTTTGCTTTGCTTTGCTTTGCTTTGCTTTGCTTTGATTCATCCGTTGATGTGATTATAATGTTGATTTGGTGTCGTCCAATAGCTGTTCTCAGCGTTGCATAAAAACGTTGCATAAAACGTTGCACAAAAACGTTGCATAAAAACGTTGCATATTTTGTCTTATCTTTTTATATATATAGAGTAGATATATGTGTTTCATCGACTTTGAGAAGGCCTTTGACACTGTGAATCACGTTAAACTAATTGAACTACTTCAACAAATAGGTGTCGAGCGTAGAGATGTAAAGATCATTGAAAACTTGTACTGGTACCAGGAAGCAGAGATACTTCTGGACCTAAACACAATAAGAAGGAAAGTTAAGGTGTGTCGAGGAGTCAGGCAGGGATGCATAATGTCGCCACTGCTGTTCAACATACTAATAAATAATATACGTTTTGCTGACGACACAGTTCTGATAGCGGACAGCGAAAACGATATACAGAACCTACTCGAACGAATTAATCAGGAGAGCAAAGCTATGGGTATTAAAATCAATATAGACAAAACAAAGGTAATGGTAATAACGAAGAATCACCCTATACAAACACACATACGTTTAAATCAAAAAAGTATCAAACAAGTAGAACAGTCTAAATACCTGGGCTGCATGTTGAACGAAAAACTAGATCCAGCCAGGAAATAAAAATAAGGATAGAGATTGCTAGAGCGGGATTCATGAAGATGAAGACATTGTTGTGCAATAAAGATCTAGTTTTTGACCTGCGGTACAGATTTATGAAATGCTACGTGTGGCCGCTGCTGTTATATGGTATGGAGGGGTGGACGCTTAAGGTGGCAACCATGAACAAGATCGAGGCATTTGAGATGTGGACTCTGAGAAGAATGTTTCGAATACCGTGGACTGACCGCGTGACAAACGAAGAGGTGCTGCGTCGAGCAGGTAGAGACAGAGAGTTGTTGCTTGGGATAAAGAGACGGAAGACATCATATCTTGGACATATATTTAGATACGAGCGATACCATCTGCTCCGCCTCATCATGGAGGGAAAGATCGAGGGGAAGCGAGGTCTGGGAAGGAAGAAGATGTCATGGCTCCGAAACATCAGGAAGTGGACGGAGATGGGCTTTGAGACGTTGATTACAACGGCCAAAGATCGAGATGCTTTTGCGGAAGTTGTCGCCAACCTCCGATAGGAGAAGGGCACTAGAAGAAGAAGAAGAAGAAGAAGAAGAAGCTATAGTGTCACAATCTATAGAAATTTCTATAAGCTATTTTGGCAACTTTTAGCCACAAAGTAGACCAACATCCATAATGTTTAAATCAAGAGATACAATACCAGTTTATTGGCGCAGTTTCTCTGCAATATTAGAGTATGTACCAATTTTGCTACATGAAAGTTCAATGTATTTAATTTATATAACAAATGTGTTATATCGTATAAAAGATATTTTTTGGAATTAGCATTTTTCTCATGGCATCGTAAGCTTATACGAATCATTTGGGATAATTTTTGGAACGTTTTCTGGGTTTGTGACTTTTATGTGTCGTTGGTACGGTTTTCTTGTCCACGATTACGGACATTACACCCCTTGCTTACAGATTGGCTTGAAATTTCACACACCAGTTTGAAGCAATTTTTACTTATTCTTTACATAGTTTAAAATCAAATTTTGAAATCTTTCATACATATATCATATTATTATGTATATTAGAGACCTCGACTTCGTTTCGATTTCCAAACATACATAAGAGATATTTACAAGACCAAGTTCTCAATAACAAAGAAAAACAACATTAAAAAGATTAGATACTTTTGAAAATTTAAAAACCTTGCACAAAGTAAAAGTTTTCATTTTTAAATGTAAAATGCACCTAAAGCATAATTTTATAATTTACAGTTCAACCGTCTCTGAAATTAATAAGAAAACTTAAAACGTAATAGCTATCCCTTATTTTGTTATCGAATTATCTTACTTTACTTAAATCATTTAAATAGACGCATCTACAAAAATAAACACTGGTTTTAAAGTTTATTTATCAAATATGGACATTACTCATCATAATCTTATAAAAATAAATTTTCCTCTTATTACTATTTAGGGTTAGGTATTCTCGTAATCTTAATATAAATACAATTTAGAGCATAATTTAGTAAAAGCCAAGAAAATGACGTTTAATATAAGGAATAAATTATTCTAACTACTATATTAAATTATTAGGTTTTTTTTTATCTTCATTGCTGTTTAGAATATTAAGAAATATTTCAAATTTGTTCTTCATTACTTTTTATGAAATCATCAACCATGCTATAGAATCTGAAACAAAATAAAATATTACAAAGATGGTAAAAACTACATTAGTTAGATAGTTGAAAATAATTAGAACTACATGAAAATTTGAATATATTTATTTCGTTACATAAAATGAAGCATTTCCTAACTGGTTACACAAATAGGTAATGGAAAATTTAAGAGTACATTCATACTGTAGTTTTCCGTTTACTTGTTTACTCGAATATGGATAATATACAAAATTCCATTGGTAGATACGATTTAGTTATATTAAAAATAACTTTAATTTTGAAGGAATTTGTACTAAAATGAGGAACTTTGGTTTTATGTTAAGATTGTCAGAAAAGTTGTTTGCAAAAGGAAAATGTTCTTAGTTCCACATGTGTTTTTTTAACAAACCATATTTATTGGAGTAGGCAGTTAATTGTTAGGCTTAATGAAGACATAATTCGATTATGAATGGTTTTTGTTTTCGTTTAATTTATATTATTCTGATGTAAATTTTCAAATGCAAGATACTGAGTCAAATTTGAAACCCTCCAATATTCTTTTGTAGACATTAACAATATCCCAAACGAGTCCAAAAGAAACCACCAAAGGAATAGAGTGAGCAGCGAATAGATTTTTGAAGAAGTCAAGTCTACATGGAAAATTTCACTATAACATTTCTAGTTAACAGAATATTGGAGTAACGGATTGCTCTTGCATATAATACACTTATGTAACTTGAGTTACATCGTTTTATTTAGGCCCAAACATTTGCCTTTGCTATTAGAAGCATTAATTCACCAGGTGCATAAGTTAAAATTCGAACAGTTCTTGAGTTAACATATGAACAGATTTCAAATAAATTGTAAATTTTTATATCTCAATGAAACTAATTCACCAATATGCAATTTTCTATGGATTAGGTAATATTCCTTCATATTAAAATGAAATTCTATATCACAATAATGCAAAAATGACCGATTACTGTACACGATTTTATCTGCTGCAGTTAATGGACCAACTGTTACCTCAATAAAGTTAATCTATTATTTCAATTTATCCTTATTCATTATTGATGATGAAAATAATAATAGTAAGCAAATAAAACGTGCTTTATTCACTACTAATAGATAATATAATTAAGTGTCCATATTATTTATCTGAAGTGAAACAACCATTTTCAATTAAAAATTTTACCAAAACATAATTTTTCACTTTCATCTTTTCTGTAGGCACTGAATTTTATCTAAGTTCAAGTCTACATACTTCCTTATCTAAAATGACGTCGCCAGAATAAACATTGTAAATAGTATTTATTCTTATTGTATTTTTATTTGTACTTCCAATAACAATAAAACTATGCACAAATAATATTTTTAATAACACTTTAAAATTGGGAACGTCAATATTATTCTCACCTTACTAAAATCCACTAAACGTGGGGCGACATAATCCATTAACTTTTACACGATTACCAGCACAAGGAACAGAAATAATATGGGCAGCCAAAGTACTATTATTTTTATTTGTTCCCAGAAATTTTGAAAATTGCATGGATGTACTACACTCGATTTCTCGTATTGATAAGAACAAAACCCCCACAACAAATACAACCATAATAACTGATATCAATTTGACACCCATTTTTATTAGGTACTACAATTTAGTAACCGAATTTATTTTATTACAACGCATATAAAAACCTTATTAAGAGCTAACGGATATCGGTGCGGTTACAAGGCCGAGATAACGTTATTTACTAATTTATATATAGCTAACATAAATGGTTAAACATTAACACAAAGAGCATGAAGCTGTGACGTGTTCGTGAAAAATTAAATATTAAAATTACGTAGTTACATGCAAAATAATTTAAAAAAATACAAAAACAGTAATTAAATATACAAACAATATAATCAAATCAGCAACACTTATTCGCTATTCACTTTTCACAAATCACTTTAACCGTAACTTTAAAATTAATACACGAGTCGACAAATTCCAGCTTCGTCTCTTTTTTTTCTTCTATCATTGCAAGAGACTCCTACAATTTCAGCCTTTTCTGGATTTTTGATAATAAATGTTGTCATGAAATCATTAAAAGTAATCCATTTGCAATTAACTTTGGTAATATCGTTTGTTATGCACAATATAATAACACAGATCATTAGTGAGATTTTAAAAGTTTCCATGGCTTCAGAAATAAAATTTTCACGATATTTTACTTCAGAGCATAGTTGGAAATTAACATAGTTCAGCAACCTAAACAAAATTAATCTCAGGTATTTTAGATTCCTCATATTTATAGGTGTGTGTAGTCAAGTGCTTATCATCAATATGATAAAGAGTGTAAATTTAATATTTCTCTAAACGAAGGGCAATTATTATATTTAGTGAATACTTGCGTTATTTACTTTACACTCAACCTAAAACGTAACGTCGAATATCTTCGACATTACATAATGGATTTGCGGAACAGTACCTACATTATCATTCAGGTTATTTCAAACATTATCAATTAAAGGAAGAGAAGTGTATCATCATTTAAATTGGGAAAACCTTTTTGTAATGAGAGGTACAACGAACGGATCGATTAAGTATAAAAATCTATTTTAAGTTAAGTAATAGAATTTTTATTTTTTTGATTTCGAGATTATATAAACTAACCTTTTATTTGCAAAACCGTGTTATGGTAAGTAGTTGAGGTAAGTGGGTAACAGTAAGACACAGGAAACAGTGAAACATTAGGATTATATTTTCCAGAGAATTCTACCGTTTTAGAAAAATGCTCCTTTGAACTACGGTCAGGAGCAGATAGAAATCATATACCTACTATCAATTTGTAATAAATTTTGATTTAATAGATATTTTGAAATTTGAAAGACCTAATTGAACTAAGCACTATTTAATATGTAACTACATTTTTTTATAAATTTATGGTTAAAAATATTTTACTGATTTCAAAAATTAATGTCTCATTGTTCCCCATTGGCACATGTAAATTAATTTCTATATTTGGTATATACCATAAATATACCATTATACATAATATAGGTATGCTAGAATCTATAATTATGTAAACAATGAATTTTAAAAATTCAAAAACTTATCACTGTTACCTACTCTCCCTTACTTCAAAATGTGTTATAATAGTTCTCGTCATAACAAGAGAATAACTAATTTAAGTTATGCCTTGTATAACTTCATACTTTAGTAACTTGATCATTAATTCATAATAGTTGATTTAATTTCCTTACAGTTTACCATCTAATAATTCTAATATTACATGTTATGATTAACTTTATATTTATAAATTATGCGGAAGATTATGAATGGAGTTATGAGAAAGGGGTACTTTTAGAATATGCTAATAAGTACACATAGGTATTCAGAATCAAAATTATATCAGAACTTCTTAAAGATTTGGCAAGTTGAACAATTCTTTGTATGTCTCCTCACTTACATATACCTACATAATTATGTATTTTATTATGTCCACTTGAATATCTATAACTTGTTTTTAACAAATATTTACTTAAGGTAAGGTAAAACCTTTACTCACATGTTAAACATACAACAATTTCTCAGTAGGAAAAGTTTAGAAGGTTACTCTAAAGCCGTCTAAAACTAACCAATTGGTCTCATAAACACAGGTTGCGACAAAATAATTGGCATTGGTACAGCGGTACCTATATCCTATACATACTATATAATATTATATACTAGGCAAAGTATTTCAACATTAACACAATGATGTGGTAAAATAATAAAGCAATCAAACCCAATGCAGTTTTCCCTTTGAAAGATAAGATTTTTTAAAATTAATTATTACAAAAGTACAAGGAGAATTAAAAATATAAGTTTGTAGTAATAGGAAATGAAGTGTTTAAGTTTAATTTAAAGATAAGCTTGCAAGGGAAATTAATTACTATTAAAAGCTAACAATATTTCAAATAAAAGATTTTTTCCGTTTGCTTAAAAGTTAATTTAAAAATAAAAGTTAAATTTTTGAAGAAGACTAAATTGAAATGTTAAAGTAAAGGAAAATATTAAAAATATAGAAAGTTAAAGGAAATACAAATAAAAAAAATATTACTAAAAATTCAGTATAACATCAGAAATTTTTTATCTTAACCCTACGTTTTTCTAGCTCCGGTGTTATGACGCTTCCTTGAATTTTGCTTACTCTTTATAACATTTTCTAAAATCCTATATTAATAGGTTTTCACCTGGCTAATATCTATAAATTATGTCGCACCCACAAACCTTCTTCTGTTCAAGAAGAATATTATAAATAATACTGCCATAAATTGAACTTATGTAAATTTTTTTTTGAAAACATTTATTACAATAAAGGCTCAGACACTTATCTCTTCATTTTCTGTTTACTTTCATTTAAGGAAATTATTAGAATTGGGAAATCATCAGCTGCAGGTAGCCCTTGTTGGTTCATAATTTGCCTAATGATTTTATTTACTTTTTAGCTAATAATATTAATAATAATATAAATAAAACAAAAATTGGAAAACAAGAAGGAAGAAAAAGAAAATATTACGTGCGGCACTAGTAAAAAAGTCCCAAGATTGGAAGAAATTAAAGTGGAAAAATTAGAAGAAGAGATAAAAGAAAATGAAAAGGAGGAAAAATTAGTTAAGCTATAAAATAACAATGAAAAAGAAGAAGCAAATGTTCAAGAAAACACAGAAATTATAAAAGAAACAAATATAGAAGAAATCGTATAAACATAAACCAAGGGAACGGTAGAATTAGGTACGTTCGAGGAGATTGTAAGGTGTCTGAGAAAGGAAACTAGAAAAAAATATGTAGACCTAAATAGAAAAATCAATAGTGATAAAAAGGAAATGTGCCAGACAGGCGTGATGCGAAGAATTCAATGGCAAAAATTTTTTTAAAAAATCAAAGCAAATCAAAAACCGAAATAAAGAGAAATATTGTTGTGATATTTTGTTATTTAAGGGTGAAAGCAGACGAATGAGGTAGTGATTTAATTTAATTTGATTTAAAATCAATGGGTCAGTTGATTTGACTGACATAAAAGAAACATTTGCATCAAATTAACAAAAACCGTTACTTGTAACAAATTCTACACACAAAACAAACAAAACTGAATTTATTTGTAAGGTACAAAATTTGTGACACACCTTGTGTATGATTTTCATTTGAAAATAGCGCCAAAGTCCTAGAAAAGTAAAGTGTTAATAACAATTCAGTGCGTGCGCGATTAGAAGCGTTGTGTTACCTGTCAGTAGAGTCAATTTAGCTAACAAAGATGAAAAAAGACTCCCACTACAAAAATCCAATTTCGAAAACTAAAAACACAAAAATCAGCGAGCAGAAATGAAGCCAGTCTCTTGGGAGAGCTCAAACTGAGAGCGCGTGAAGTTCCTGGGTGTTTCGCGAGCAGGGAAGACAGCAGTTCCTTGGTAGATACCAATCGACGAACTCGTGACGAGAGTTTTTTTTGGATAAATTCCAATTAAGGAACTCTTATCGAGCTTTTTGATCGGAAATCAGGAAGCAAAGTTCGTGATTTTGCGAAGAGAATCATTGCGAGAGTCGCGTTTTCACGTAATAAGTAATTACGTTCCATAATTGGTGGAAAACTGTGTATTTCGAATGTAATAAGGTATTAGTAAATTGGATACCTACAATAAAAAGTTAATTATAAAAATTATACACGCGTCTACGAAAATTGGAGGTTAATTCTACGTTTAGTGGAAAAATCATAATTGATAATTGATCAATTACTTACCGGAAGTGTTGTCTCAGACAACAATTGTCCAATCAACGATTAGTGAGAAGATTGGATTGAAAAATAGCGATTTAACTGGAAATTGGATGCAGGCGAACACAGAAGCAATACACGTAGTTACAACACATGTAGTTTTTGGTGGACGGTAAAACAGATGTCCGTAATCGACAAAAACAGTGGCGCACGAAAATTTTAAGAAGTTTACCATTTGTAAGGTAAAGAAATTTATTTAAAATTAATAAACTCAAACTGAGCGACGATTTGTGTCGTTAATGATTTTATTAATAAGACTTGTACAATTGATTTTAAAAATTACATCTGCTACACAACTGAACAGGTATCCAAGTTTAGCTTCAGAATTTGAAATATTAAATATTGTTTGGATCTCTGAGTCATTACACATTAACACATCTGGTTTAGGACAAGTTTATTGTCTATCACAATTTGATGCAAATTTTTTTATGATAAAATTTCCTTTCGTTAAATAAATTATGTTTGCTGTAAATTGCTATTTCGTTATTTCGTCTGTTGAACCCATCGAACCTGTAGAAGAGAAGAACTCAACTCCGGCGTGAAACTGGTACAGCGGCCTTTGTAGATTTTTAAGGGTAAAGATCATATCAATATTTATAACCAGAAGAAAATTGAAATGGGAGTCGATCCTGTGAAGACAAGCTCTGATAGAAAGGAGGTAACCCGTTCAATGCTCTGGAAGGATGAAATGGAAAAGATAAATCCATGGATAAATATGTCATTAATAATTATGAGATGGAATTGGCAATGGAAGAAGAAGAACGGAAACTTAAAATTAAGCGAGCTGATAAAGAAGGAAGAAGGCTTCTGGATAAACGATGGAAATGGATTCGTATAGAGGATAAGATACTGGTTAGTAATGAAATTATGTTAAGCCGAGCTCAATTGCTTAAAGAAGTTGGGGCGATCAACAGGTCTCAATGCAAAAGAAAGGAAGTTTATAAAAAGGCATGAATTTTCAAAACGACAAAATGGGCATTTCGGCGTGCCAGATGGAAAAGCCACCGAACCACTAAAACCAGTTAGAAAACAAAGGACAATAAGAATTATGACGACCGCGAATTAAAAGGATATGGAATAACCGAAAATGTAAATTTGATTAGAAGACAAGTTTGTAAATGTGATAAAACTAAAACGAATGCGGCAACATCAAAATAAGCAAAACAATCACATTTTAAAAAGAAACTGGACAATAAAACTTACAAAGATTAAAACTACACACGATAAAAGTTTAAAATTATAATTAAATAAAAACGATTCTAAAATTTGATAACAAAGTGATAAACGATCATTTTTCCGAAAAAGCAAGATGGAAATTAAAAGTGTATGACATAATTATTTAAAACAGATTCAAGTTTTTCTGATAATAACAAAATTAAACGGTGGACCCTTACAACAATTAAATTGGGGTAGTATATACTCAATGGAATGAAAAATTTAATAAGAAGATAGATATTTGTTGAAGAGATTTCTTGCTACAAAATTTAGAAGTTTGGAGTTATAAATTGATTATGAAAAAGAATTTATTATGGATAATGATTGAATATTTCGAGAAAATTTAGAAATTTAAAATTATAAATAGGGGAGAAGTTATTATGGATTATTGAATATTTAGAAAAAGGTTTTGAAAGACTACCGTTTAGAAATATAGTGATATAATGGAATGGTAATGGTGATATAAAATTGTAGTTTGAAAATGATGAAAGCAGTAGTGAAGAATTTAACTAAATAATGGTCAATTGGAAGATTGAGTGACAAAGGAAGTTGCAAAAATGCGAAGAAGGTTGCACATTGTTAGGAGCCACTGAATGAAGACGGAAATCCAGAAAAATCAAAGGTTTTACGAAATTATGGATCAATTGAAGAGTTGAAGTTAGGAAAATTTTAAAGAAAAGTTATCGGAAAATTAAGAAGAATTGGTACAGTATGATTAAGATTTAATTGATGATTTGCATGATGGCGTTCAACTTGAAATATGTGCTGTTTTCTGCAAAAACGGGTGTGTTTTTTCTTTTAGTTGACGTTCAAAAAGAACGAGAAAATTGGAAAATTTGAACAGAATTGGGTATTTTATTTTACGTCGTTTATTTATAGTTGAAGTAGGTACTACTACAAGGTGGTGCGATAAACTCATGCGCGATAAAGATATTTTTCGATTGAGCTAAGTCGGCTGTGTTCAAAATTAATCCGACCGATGGAATTTTGCAAGCTTTAAAGAAAAGAAAAAATATTATTAGCCACTCGAAGGTTTCTAATAAAATATGATTAGGTACTCTTTTATTTATCAATATTCTTTTTATTTTCATTTAATCTATGGGCATTTTAAAATCCTATTAAATTGTTACCATGAATAATGAAAGAATTACCAATGATTAAAAATATTTAGATTATTATTAGAAATATGTGAATATTAGATTATTAGAAATAGATCTGATAGATAACATTAACGCCAAATATGGATTAGTTTAGGCAATAATCTGTTGTAAAGTTTCGATTTCTCGCATTTGATTCGAAAGCTTGTCGCATTCTGTTGACGACACGTGCGCTTAATGTAAATACTTAGCATAAAAGTTTTGGAAAATGAAGGCGCGTTATTTAAAATTCAAAGGTCAACATTACCATACAAATTGTATCTATTGCTATGTAACCATCCATTACTCAATTTTTCGCCGGTCATGGAAAAAAACATGGAAACAAATATACATTGTATTGTCATTTGACCGGTAACTAGATAAAATCCAATAACCGTGAGTTAGGAAAAACCTGGATTGTGTTCCCCCAAATGACAATACAATGTATATTTGTTTCCATGTTTACCCACTTATTATTTGTAATTTCTGACGAAGGTCTTAATGCAAGACCGAAAGCTTAAATATAACTTTTAATATTATATTCTTTAATTCGTAATTTATTAATAATAAAACATTTATTTTCACGAATTAATAATAAACCAATTTTATATATTGTTCTAAAAGTAAATTAATTGCATATTATTACATTACTTACTATAATATTTTTAAAATAGTTCTATACATCTATTTCTATAACGTATGTAACCTTTAATGCATGGAGCATATACTAAGTGCCTATGTGACAATTGTACAGACCGGTTTAATTGCTGAAACTTTTTACCAAAAATTTTGAAAAACCAATTTTGAAAATTTTCCGCATTGTCAATTTTTGCGTTTGCAGTTAATATTGTTGCAATGACCAAAATCCATAACACTTTTGACACTACATACATTTTTTATATAAGAAGAACCGGTTAAATACCACCCGACTAATTTTATGAATAATACTAAACTTTATTATTTTATGTGGCGCTATAAAGTAGCTTAATCTTTAATATTTATTATTTGCTTACCAACTTACTTTACTTACCTTCATTTTTTGATAATGACGTCTGTTCATTGTGAGAAAATATTTATTCTGAATCAACTTACATTCTCATCGTGATATTTTGCCCATTCTTTTTCACACACCCCATTTCCTGCATAATAGGTACCAGCAGGACATTTTACAGGTACGTGTATAATATTTCTGCGTTTTTCTAATAAACACGTTCCATTAGGTAGTAATCTATATCCTTTATCACAAATAATTGTTTGCGTTACATTTTCTTGACTGAAGCAACATAAAATAAAAGTAGTAATAACCATTACAAAAAAAACTTGTATTTTCATTATTGTTGTGAGTGTTATTACGATAGTATCTATATACTAAAGAAGTAAAACGTATAAAGATTTTACAAAAACTGTAATCAAAATAAACGATTATTATTATCTACAATTACGTAGTAGTTTTGTATTTCTTTTAGCCACAATTAGAATTTAACCAATTTATAGTTAAATCATAGAAAAGAAATATCAAGAATAGTTATATTATTAGTATTAGTATGTATAAGATTTATATAAGGTAATTTTTTTTAACAATTTAATGATTTCACAGACGGATCAAAGTCAAAAAGAATATTACGAAAACCTCAATATAACAATATTTCAAATATTACTCAGTTGTATATCAAATATTTAAACAAGTAATTCGAAAATAAACAAATGGTCAAACATTATTTGTCAAACTTTTGTTAAAAATTTGTCAGTCATTTGTAAAAAAATTAGTCAGTTATATATCAAAAACTTGTCAGATACTTGCCAATTATTTATCAGTTATTTGTCAAATCGATAACATGTTCCAAAAAACTGGAACGAAAACCTCGATGTAATGGTTACATGTTCAAAAAATTGTAGGACTATAATCTAATTTATAATATATAATGCCGTCTGTTCATTTTGCGAAAATATTTATTCGTAATTAACTTACGTTGTGATTATATTATTTTCCCCACTCCTCTGCACACTGTCCATTTCCTACATAATAGGTACCAGCAGGACATTTTCCAGGAACTTGTATAACATTTCTACGTAAGGGTGTGCATATTCCACTAGGTTGTAGTCCATATCCTTCAGCACAAATAATTGTTTGTGTTACATTTTCTTGACTGAAGCTACACACAATAAAAGTAGTAACTATGACCAAAATAACGTGTATTTTCATTATTACAATAGTACTTAGGTATTATACTAAAACAGTAAATCGTACAAAGATTTTACAAGAACTGTGATCAAAATAAACGATTATTATTATCTACAATTACGTAGTTTTGCATTTCTTTATAATCGCAATTAAAATGTAACTACTTTATTATTTCCTTCTAATTTATTATATAGCATCGCACTAATAAATTAAACGGTATAGTACAAGGTAATGCAAAAGCAACGTTATGAATTTTTTTTGAACATATTACCGATTTCACAGACGTATTCACGTCAATAATTGTAGCGAAAATGTTGATGTAACGATATTTGAATTTTCCCACTTTTCATTATACACGAAGGCCTCGAACCACAATTTAGATATGAAATTAATAGTAAATGTAATTGTGGTCCGAAACAGTCTTACACTATTACACGAACGGCCAAGGAACGGAGATTGTCGTAAAATAGAGATTGAATACTCAGCGTATTTGCAGAATTTAATTAAATCAGCTTTATTCACCCGAGTCTTTAATTTCGAGTTGGAACCCAACCTTCCCTGAGGGAGTATTTTTGTTTTCCACCATTATAGCGACCCGAACCTTTAGGAGTTTTGAAAAATTCATTATAATATGTAAGGTTGGTTAGCAATTATTACTGACCAGGGTTTACAACCTTAGATGCAATGTGCGTTGATGATCATCCACCTCCCACTTTCACTGTAAGATAAGAACCTAACATATAATTAGAACTATGTAAGTATCAATTTTAAGTATAGCGAACTTGTTTTGAATTTTGGGTGAAGTGCATTTTTGTTACCATAAGTTTAAATTGTTTTAAATACTTATTTTTGAATGTCATATTAATTGGTGGCCATTACCTTGCAGCTAAGCGATCTGTTGCGAATGCGAGGTACCGGGTTCAAATCTGGAGAAGGGCCAAACTTTCTCATGACATGTCTCCATGTTTTCGAAGGCACGTTAAGTCAGTGGTCCTCCTGGATTAGTGTATTATCAACATTAACATAAAAAGCAGGGTAAAGGTATATCTGCAGGCCAACCCAGCAAGCTACCTACCAGATGTAAAACAGTTATATGCTCACAGTGGTAATAGTGCCAAGAAAACTTGAAACAATTGCTTATAGAACAGATCACTGATTTAAAAGAGATATTAATTGACAGGTTTAACGTCTTGAACAGCTGATGCTGTAATTGTAAATTATTGCTTAGTAATTAACGTCTTTATAAATTAACTTTGCGTTTGGCCAAATGATTCATTTAGGATTAATAATATTTAAAGGTTAACCCTCAATGCGCGATATTGGCCATGGTGGGGCGAATTATTTCATTGATTGCAGAACAGGTGGTTCATGAAATATTTGTTGTATCATTGAAAGATGGTTTCATTATATTTCTTTTATACCTGGAATTACCGATGTGTTTTCTAGCACAATTATTTAGATATGATTTGCATGTTTTAGTCTATTTGTGATACTTCCATTACGAGGAGTAGAGGCATCAAAAGCACAAAGCAGATTTTGTTAGTTACCTAAGTTTGAGCACGTCACGTTACGTTTCCGTGAAACCGATTCTGGCGCCTTTTTCCCTTTTAGTTTACCGAACGTGTCCAGTAGAGTCTCCGAATAGTACAGCAACATTTAAGAACATAACATGATGGTGTAGACCACGGTGTGGAGTGATGTGATCGCTGGTTGAGTTACGGAGCGGAAATTCTGGGTTCAAGTCGCGGACTTGGCAGAATTTCTTAGCCCGGCCTTCCGGTGGACATCCACACGCTGTGGTGAAAAGTTGTAGTAAAACGAGTAGAAAAAGAGGATTAATCCAACACGTGAAATGGATTGTAAAGACTTCAATAAAAGTGGCAATATTCCGACAGGAATGGAAAAGCCCTTGATTGATTGAACATGATGGTGTTCACAGAATAGATATACTATAGATATAATACATAACCAATTATTATTTCATTTCTGACGAAAAACATATCCACGTTTGATAGCTGAAATAATAATTAAAATAATTTAGCTTAAATAAGTTAACTTGATTTATTTTAAAATATTTAATTCACTGATAATAATAATCGACATTGGAATGAAATAACCTTAATAATTTATCAATCAGCAATAGAGTAGTTTAGGGTCTGTGAGAAGGTAATTGTATTGGAACTATTGTTACTATTACTGCAACAAAAATTAAAACCAAAAATTGGGGTGCTACGATCTTGCAATCGAAAGACGTGGATGGTATTCAAGGACAGTTTTGACTCTTTATAAATACGTAGTCTCTGTTATCAATCAATCAACAAACTTTATTTTTTTTAGCTATATACACAACAAAATTTATAATTAAGTATACAATTTTCGAATAAAAATATTCATAATAATATTTTTTTACATTGTTATTTTATGTGGCGCTATAAAATGGTTTAAGCCTTAATATTCATTATTTGTTTATCAATGACTTATTAACTTCCTTAATTATTATAATTTTTTGTTAATGACGTCTGTTCATTTTGCGAAAACATTTATCCTTAATTAACTTACGTTGTGATTATGTTATTTTCCCCATTCCTCTGCACATTGTCCGTTTCCTGCATAAAATGTACCAGCAGGACATTTTCCAGGTACTTGTATAACATTTTTGCGTTTAAGTATACACGTTCCATTAGGTAGCAGTTTATATCCTTCAGCACAAATAATTGTTTGCGTTACATTTTCTTGACTGAAGCAACATACAGCAAAAGTAGTAACTATTACAAAAAAAACTTGTATTTCCATTATTGTTATGAGTGTTATTACAATAGTATCTACCTATATACTAAAGCAGTAAAGCGTAATATAAAGATTTTGCAAAAACTCTAATCAAAATAACCGATTATTTTTATCTACAATTACGTAGTTTTGTGTTCCTTTATAACCGCAATTAAATTTTAACCATTTTATTTATTCCTTCTAATTCATTCCACTATAATTAAACGGTATACGATGTACAAGGTAATGCAAAAACAAGTTTATGAATTGAAAGCAAACAAATCACAACTCTATGCTATAATTAATTATTTATAATTAATTAATCATAAATACATAATTCACCTGTTATAATAATTATTCAAGTCTTCGAATAAAAACTTAAATACGCAATCAAATATTTCAAACAAATATTTTAAATTTTAAACCACAATACATTTAATAATATTATTAATTGTTTTCATGAAACACATTCAATTTAATTTGAACCACCCCACAACCACCCCAAAAGTGAACTAGAGTTTTCTTCAGCTTGTGTTGAAACTTCTAGCGTTAGAAGGTTTGATTGTATCGTTGATTGAATTTCTATTGATTCTTTCTGTAAAGTACTTTGATGAGAAGTTGTAGTTTCTTCTATTACCTCGCTTTTATTTAAATTACCATTTTCTGCAAAATCAGTTTCAATAATATTGCTTTCTGTATTTTCTAATAAGTTTTCGGGTTCGGAGCTTCTTTCACTTGCGGTTTCTTTAGTTTGAGGTTTGATTAAATTTTCTTCTACATCAATTTGACGTGACTGCTCATAAACAGGTTTTGATTGCAATTGATACAGTTCATCATAAAAATCAAATTTTCCATTTTCAGCCACATCTATTATTTCCGTTGGTACGTAATAATATGGGTCACGTTGCGCATTAAGTGGATTAAAGGAATACTGTGATTGGTATTGAGATTGTGGATAATTCTGAGGAGAATATAAAGGATAATCTGGAGAAAATGGATACCGTTGGTATGGTGATGAATATAATGGCGAACCATACAATTCATAATTTGGTAAACGTTGCTGTGGTTGATAATGGTATAGATATGGTAGTGGAGATGGATTTGCATAATCCAAAGGTCCGTATTGGGATGGTTGATTGACTCTCACATAGTTTGAAGAAAACTGTTGTAAGTAAACACCATTTTTGAAAATTAGTAATAAAAATATTGTAATTAGATTATTTGCAGCCATCATTTTAAATTTACACTTATTAACTAATGATTTAAAATACCAAATTATATTAATCAAACTTTTATCACAAACCTTGACCCACATAATAAGTTTCGTTTAATTTTTGAACCTAAGAGAGTTACCAATATTAAATAATTCTTTTCATTTCGACACCATCAAATATAAGTATGTCGTTCTTTCGATCTAAAAAGTGTAGCAGTGATCTGAATTATACTAAATAACAATGCAATATCAGGATAACTAGAAAAATCTTCCAACTCAACTCACTAGGATTCTGGAAAGTTTTGGAATTTATTACTTTTACCATCCGTATTTTTCTATGTTGATAATGTCTTGCATAATAGTTTAAAACAATCCCGATGTTTTATGAGTGAGTGAGGTACCCTCATATTCTCGACTCTTGCATCGCCTGATCAGGCCGTCTAATTGACCCGCTCCCCTTAAAAACCGAAGTTCATACAACATTTTTCCTACTACCACTGCATTAAATAATATTAGAAATGTTATTAAAATTTAAACGTTGCATATGATTATAAAGAAGCATACATCCGTCTGAGTATTTGTCAAACAATTCATTGAATGAATAGTAAGTAGTAGGTATTAATATAATATTGCTATATGAGGTAACTAGAGCTACGACTATTACGTGACTGCGGCAAACAGGCCGCTACAACACTAACCTTCCGGGGAATCCCTATTTTATGAAAAAATTTTGCTTCAGCTATTGAAATTGTATGGTAGACCGCACACTATAGAAGCACCCTTCTACTCAAGTGCTTGGCAATGAAAACGTTGTGAAAAACTAGCGTTCGCAAGAAAATTTAACAAACTGGGATGAAAGAAAGAAATTATTTTATCAAATCTCCAAGAGAAGCAACTAAATTTTATTTGAGTAAACATTCCAAAACTAATTAAATAATCTAATAATTGTATATTTAAAAGCATTTAAATATGCAATTACAACAATATGTAGAGGAAAGTTGCACAAAATCTGATACGTATTAAGTTAATGAATTACAAATAATTGGTTTTCGGTGAAAAGTTCTTGATAAATTGTAAACGACTAGCGACGAGACTATTGTGATTTTGATTGCACATAGGTATTAGTTTTATTCTGACTAAACTACCTGTTTTTTTTTTGAAAATGAAAATGTATTCGTTTTTCTCCAACTAGTTGGGTAAAACCGGATACTTGATTTAAATCACAGAAAACAATATTTATAAATGAAATAGATTAGAATATTGTTTTATAATAATTGAAATACAATACAGTATTTTGAGTATGTTTACCTAGATTTACAAATGTAATCTGTAAAACTGTAAAAACAGATCTATACTATTAACACAAAGCTTCTCCAGACTTCAAATTTGAAAATAATTTTAACGAATTTTTGAAAAATTTGTTCCCATTTCATTTCAATATTCTTAAGTACGGCCCTTGCATTTATTTAAATGCTATCTATCATGCAGGAATTTGGCATTTTGAATTTCAATATACGTGATCGACTGGCGTAATAATTTTTAGTTACCCCGATGCTTTAAATTCATTCAAGCGGACGTATTTTTGTTCTGTTACAACTATTTCTGATGCCGATATTAGTTGTTAACGTTGACAAATATTTTTAGGTCAACGGTTTCTGTTATTCGAGCCTGTTCGTTTGGAGAAACTGTCCAGTTAAAGCAATTGTTTTTTTGTTGAAACAGTAGCATCTGTTAGCAATCATTGGATAACTCTGTGTTCACCAACTACTGCTAGCTTTGTTTTTGATGCGCATATGGTACGACCATTTCCATTTTCCTACGATTGGCAGCGTCTTTGGTGTTATGTTTTGACAACTACACCCTAACCTGCAAACTTCGACAGATCCCTCTGTGGATTTCTTTTATCATCTGGATTCTGGATGGTTCAGAGTCGTTTAACATCGTCAGCATCATAGTCTCTCTCTATGAAGAGGAAGTTTCCTAGAAGAATTGCAAGTGTCCAGATTCACATTTTTTGGAGGCAACCGTTGTATTACGAGTAGAAGGAAGCGTATGTCATTTTTATAGTTGTAAACTTACCTTCATTCTTTCTATTTCATGTGACCGACATATTTTTGGCTATTGTGTTTCCATTTTGGTACCCATTAGAGGTTACGGTATTGTTGGTGCTTGTAAATTTAAGGAGTGTGCACTTTGATAGCAAAATTTTTATACATTTCAATTATTGGGATGATGAAAACACCTCTCAGATTCTATTGCTTCAATTAAAACACTTTATCACCATTGGTATTTTTTTGAATTCCCCCAAGCTACAATATTTTTTTCAGAATCAACGGCCAAGCCTCCGCACTAAACGAGAGCTGGTCTATTAACATCGTGGCTAAACAAACTGGAAAGGTCATCTCCGGATTGTGACGGACTCTGGTCTCTAGTTGGATCAACCCTTAAAATTTAGAAAATTTGGAATTACTTGGTTCTTTGATTGTACTACGTAATAACTTGTTTATTGTTTCTTAACTTAACCTGGACATTTACTCGCTAGGGAACAATTCAAAAGCAATATTTTTCACATTTTTATTACCTACATTACCTTAATATTACAATGAAGTCAAAATTACATCCAAATAACCAATATTTAATAATACATAGTATATAGAATCAAAATTCAAAAATTTTTCTGCAGGTTCTAATGTCGCTGGCATATTTACTTCCAGGGGGACAATCTGGAGCCTTTTGTGGTATATTTATTAAATGTTTACCTGCTTCATATATTGTGGTAACTTCAATATCAATATCATTTTCATTTTGAGCTAAAATTACAAAGTAGAACTAATAAAGTTTATTTTAAACTGTAATAAAAATACCTGTATCATCTTCCACTCTAATTGGACATGAATACGAAGTGTTAATGAAAATTATTATAACACAAAACGCCACAATTACTTTCATATTCTTGATTGTAGATTATTTTTTAACTTTTTTTTTAACTTAGCAGCCACGATAACTATTGTTAATTTGTAATGTAACACTGTCGGTTGTGGTGTGGTAAGTTTTTATTAAATAATTTCACTTTATTTAATAATTACAAATAGCAAATAATCATCTGAAATTGTATTAGTGACAAGGAATCACCACTTTGGAATAAAAATGTGATACTTTAATATTAACTATTAATTTTTATTGTAGTTTTCAATGTAGTACCAGCCAAATAGTTCTGTAGGTATAATTACTGTATATTAAAAAAGAAAAAAAAATGTATTTTGT
Source organism: Rhagonycha lutea (assembly GCA_958510855.1). NCBI lineage: Eukaryota > Metazoa > Arthropoda > Insecta > Coleoptera > Cantharidae > Rhagonycha > Rhagonycha lutea. The sequence goes on along the minus strand of OY294040.1, from coordinate 8,785,512 downwards.
TTAATTGTACCTACCACTATTCAAAATTTAAGATCATTTAAAGCATTTAAAAAAAATTGCAAAGAATCGTAAAAAAATATCAAATAAAACAATTTTGTAAATAACTTTATGAAAGATAACTGTCTAATATTTTAAAAAGCAACTATAAGTTCATACATATAGCATACAGATAACCTTTGATTTTTGACATTTTGATAATTACAAACATAAATTTCTTGGAATATGATTATCTTAAAACAATATTTCAAAAATTAATTTTAGTAAAATATTTGATAATGCATCATTTAATTTTTTTATATTTAATTATTTAATGTAAGTACAGTTATTAAATTATTTATAAAGGCGTTAGTGAATTCCCATCTAGAGCAAAAAATCTTTTGCCTTTTTTCTACACCCGCCTACTGCTTCTACGTATATATAACCAGCTTCACATTTTGGTATACTACTAGGAATATTAACAAGAAATCTATCAACAAGGGTTACACCTGAAGGAGATAAAGTTGTAGATTTGGGACCATCTAAAAATAAATTTTCGAACTATTTTAAAAATTTAAATAATAGAAAGTAAGTAATTACCGTTTCTATTTCCATACCTATTTTCGAATTCATCTGGATAAATAAAGCCCCCCTGATTTTGGACTTTATTAATTGTAGATGATTTTGAAACCGTAAGAAGGAATGCAATTAAGCATAAACAATTAAAAACCCTTAGCACCATTTAAAATTATTGACACTTGTTTTTGTTTATAATGCAACACTCACGGTAATCCTTTCAAACATGCAAGACACCACTGATACTGTTAACAACACAGATTAGCTACGTAATTTAATGAATCAAGTTAAATATGAGTATTAAAATATAGAAAACTACGCACGACTTATTCAATATAATTAAAAGGAATAAATAATGAAACTCCAAGAAGATGTCGAGTTAAAATACCAAATAAAAAATATAATTTACGTGTGTTTTCATAAAAAGATTATAAAAAAAGGAAAAATACATATTTGTACTATATAATAATCATCCATCAAAGATCACTAATTATTATTATTGTTAGTTTTAGTTTAAAATGAATTCATATCATTAATCAGTGGCGGATCTACACCTAAAAGCTAATGAAGCTTGCCCCCGGTAAAACAGAGGTCAATAGGCGTAAACATACAGATCACCAGGGTCTCCAGTCTTAATTTTTATTTTATCATTATACTTTGATTTAGTGCGCATTATAATATGGAGGGCTATTGATCTTTTTTATATCGACGGAGGTTATTATTCTGCATTTTAGAAGGAGAATTCCATATAAAATATTTAGGTTTGCTTCTCAAAAAGTTAGAACCGACACTGCAAACTTAAATAGACTTCCTAACTCTAATATTTGTTAGTGATGATTCCGCTGGTATTGTCTTGGTCTTGTCTTGCGAGACCATGATTTTACATAAGGTTTTTTGCTAATATTATTATCGGATAAAAGGATTAATTATTCGTTCAATTTTTTTGAACTTGTTACCGATTTCACAGACGTATTATCATGTCATGAAATTTTACAAATAACTGACTAATTTTTGACAAATAACTGACAAATGTTTAATAATGAACTAATAAATGTTTGACTATTTGTTTATTTTTGAATTATTTAACAAATAACCGACTAATATTTGAAAATTATTTTGAACATGTTACCGATTTCACAATCACATTCACGTCAAAAATGCATTGCATATTCTGGTTCTAAAACAAAACATTACCAAAGTGACATCTTTATCCCTTCCCTATTTGTCTACCTTATTTTTCAACAAAATATATTATTAACTTAAATATTTTCGAATCGCCTCAATCATTTCCTCATTTCCATAATATAAATCCAGTGAACTAAATTACCCTTCATGTAGTGTTTATAACTCCGCATCTCGTTAACACATTGAACTCCATTCAAAATCAATTATTCACCTGTACCATGATAAGATATTATCAGAATTCAAGATACTTATGTACCTACGATTACTGCGGTTATGTGTTAACGACGTTAAATTAAGTCAAATGTCCTGGATATTACTCTTATGTACCAATGTTTCGTAATGTGTGTGTACTGTTTATTTTTATTGTAAATGTTCATTCGGAGTTTAGTTCAAGTTTAGTTATACCACATTTAGTTTTATTTCTGCCATCATAACGTCATTAAGTTTCTATATGTTTTAAAGTTAACTGTTTTGTTACAATTTGAAACCAAGTTTTAGTAATTTTGGCTATTAGTAATTTCAATCATACCAATTACATTTCTGTTGCACCAGTTAAAATTTAGTTAGTCAGTAATTACTAGCGGAGGTTTTACGCTATTCTCAGATAACACTGCTACTTTGTCTGAATAGATTAAATTAGTAGACTGGCCCTGCATCTTTTTGGTGCACCGGCACCGGTTTGGTACCTTCCTGATTGTTTCTCAGTTTTACTTTATCTACCTCCGGTAGCGGCTGACAAAGTGCAACGTGATATCATGAAGATATTTATATTTCGTAATAAAATTACATATTTTATAGCCGTTTGGTGAAAAACAAATTATTTCATATTAATCCCAACTTTTTACAATTTTATGTAATGGTTGTACTCGTAAAAGGGTACAAAAAAGTATTTGTGTTCCCTGTTCACTTACAGTTTATCACTATGACAAAATTACTTACATTTTGTCACTTAAGTACATGTAAGCTATCTAAAGTTTTCATCGTAAATTTCATACGCCTGCACTAAAAACAACAAAGTAATCGATACGATTAGTTTATAAAATAAAAGTGCCCTTATAATTTCATCTCATTTTAAAATAAGTCGGAAGTATTTGATAAAGAAATAATGATTTACGTAACAATGTAAAGAAGTAATACTTTAACATTTAACAATACGAGTAATCGTGAGTGCTAGAAAACCTATGAGTTTTGTGAAGACACTTCGACTTCCCTACGCATATAGGCAGAAAAGTTGTCACTTTTTTGACCACTTCAGAAAAATTATCTAATAATTATTAGTTCACGTGAATGAATTAAAAAAAATAGTTAATAAGGCAAATACAAAAGGCATGTAAGTATAAGTAGGTATCCTTTAATTGATATAAGTAAATCGATTATTATAAGCATTTGGAATTATTATAAGGTAAGCTATATAGATAATGTTTGTTTAGTTATTTTAAATTATAATTTACAACTGTCAACAAGTGAATAAGGGGGATGGCCCATGTAGCTACCTCTTTATTGGGTTACTGCTTCTACGTCCTTATTCACCGCGGTTTAATATTTAAAAATGTTTCATTATTTGGAAATTCAATACGATGATTAAATCTGACCAAAAAAAAAAAATTTTAAAACACGAGATTAATTTAGATTTTTTCATTTCATTCCAGTGTATATTATTTCTTCTTTAATTGCAAATATTTTTTGATATTTCACAACAATTTAATGTTAATAAAATACATGCATTGCTATTATTTATATTTAAGAGTTGTAGTAGATTTAATACTTCAGTTAAAATTTTGGTTACTTATTTTGCAATAGATATTTATTGGTCTTCCTAAAAGTCGGTATAGTGGAGCAACTAAAATAGTAACTACCCTCCAGTCCTATTTTTCCCTATCTGCGAACAAATAGTATTGCCAAACTTTTAAGCCTTTTAGAAATTAAATTGTAAGTAAAACAGTTTCAACAATAATGGTTTGAAAACGCCTCGTTTAAAAGATAGATCGAGAAAATGTTGAAAATTCGCGATAATTTCAGCTTATATACATCCGAGAACGCTTAGCTTAAAAGTTATTGCGTGTAAAAACCTCGAAAAAGCGTTTACATACTTCGACGTTATTTATTTTCTATAACTGCTATACAAAATATTTTCTGACTTCAATTTATAAAACTTTTTTCAGTGACCCTCTTTGTATTTTAAAATCCTTAAAAATTACACTAACCACTTTTAAGAACTAAAATATTTAAAAGTTAGAAAATTAAATACATAAGTACAGGAAAGATCTGAGGAAAAGTCGGTTAACATTTCTTTTTTAATAAAAAAAAATTAATATGAGAGAAAAAATCAATTGCGGTTTAGTAGCAAAGCAACATGCTATAAGGTGACGAAACGGTCACCCATTCAAACATGAACAAGAACAGGTATTATTATATCTTGTTCCTACTACATCAATAGATGTTGTTATTTTGCAATTTTCTACAAATTTTTAATGTTTGGGATCTTGAAAGAAATAAATCCATTAAAATCTAAACTTTGCTTTTGCAAGATTACAAGGACAGTTTGACGGTAGAATGAGATTTCAATGGTTGGCAATACTTGCGCTACGGTAATTATATTGGTGGCTTCCGCAATGGATTTGAAACCTACTGAAAATATTCCGCCCAAATCTCTCTGATGGTTTATATCTTACACTCGTTTAAAGAAAATTACTTTAGTTGTTGTGTAATATGGATAAAAAGAACTTCGGATGTTACTTAACCTTTTACTAGTGAGGTGAATTTCTCCTACATACATTTCAAATGGGAACTTTGCCTCGGAGGCGCCCACTTCACTACTTAAAGGTTAAACATTATTTTTTACGGTGAAAAACAAAATTAAGGAAACTGAGGAAAGTTACGTAAATATTATGGTGAATCTCATCCAATCAATGGAATGATTTGTAAGTAGTTTTCTGCTTTCAAAATTACAAAACAAATGTTGCTGAATGTCTGGTACCATCCTTTACCGTAAGTAATCCCGAAATGGTTAATAAAGTAAATACATACTGTTGTATCCAAAAATCAGCTAATGAGGTCCTGAACCACGCAGGCTTAGGTTAAATTAAGTTTAAATTGAAGACTTTATATTTTAACTTGACTAAATTTTAAATTTACTTTTTTTTTTTAGCAATAGAAACTGTTTTAATTAAGGATTTTTGAGGGAAATTTAAATTTCTTCTTAATCTTTTTAAATACATGTTAGCAAATGGCTGATCGGATAATCCATGTTAGGAAAACACTTGGTAAATGGAATTAAAGAATCCTTACATACACAAATCAAACAAAATACAACTAAAATTGTAAAAATTGTAAAAAATTCAATTATAAAGCCTGAAAATTAGAAATTAAAAAATTTCGAGCAATTTATTAGTCGCTATTTGCTAGCAATTTGCATGTTATTTCAGCTTGCAATTTACTATAACAATCTTTAGGCGCCATTTGCAAGCAATTTGCTAGCAATATTTTTAGCGCAATTTGCTAGCAATTTTTAGGCGCTATTTGCAAGCAATTTGCTAGCAATATTTAGGCGCAATATGCTAGCAATTTTTAGGTGCTATTTGCAAGCAATTTGCTAGCAATATTTTGGGCGCAATTTGCTAGCAATTTTTAGGCGCTATTTGCAAGCAATTTGCTAGCAATATTTTTGGAGCAATTTGTTAGCAATTTTGAAGCGCAATTTGCCAGCAATTTTTAAGCGCTATTTGCTAGCAACTTGCAAGCTATTTATGCACCGCTGTAGCAATTTTGCATATTGCGCCAAAATAGGCAGCAATTTGCAAGCAATATTGCAGCAATTGAAAATTGGTAGTCAAAAATGCTACTTGGGTAGTTTGAACCATATGTGTTCAAGCATCTGTTTCTTCGTTCTAACTGACACTTGTGGATTGTGTAAACAGCACTGGTAATTTTCCGTTCGAGGTTTTGTTCAAATTATTTGGAAAAGCGAGAATTTGGTTTCGGCAGGTGTCATCATTCCTACCGTATTTTTGCTATTGGAAGAAGTCATATTGGACCATGCGCATGCATCGACAATTTAAACTCACCACGAATATTGAATGTAACAAGATAATTGAACTACGTAAGTTTATGAACAATTTATTATAATAACAAAACTTGTAAAATTTTCATAATTGCCACACCAATTAACACGATAGCAGTAACAAGTAAACGTATAGCGAATGTTTGTAAAGTAAATGATACGCTTTACTTGGGGCTGTACATAATACACAAAATTATTTATCGCTTGACGTTTGTGTCAACAACATCCAAAATTGCTCTCGTTTTTTGAGTTTATTCATGCAAATAAATTACTTTTTAATTTCCACGACTTCTTTAATTGATTTTACTGGTGCAATAAGTTTTTTTTTATCGACGTCCACGACCTTCATTAAATACCCTGAACCGACTATCTGTAGAGCTGTGGTCTAAATAGAGTTTCCGACGTTAAGCTTCCGGGAACTCAAAACTGTCATTTTGTTCCGGTGGATGTCGACTACCCCAAGCGTCCGATTTAGGATCTGGGAAGTCAGGACCATTTTGGAACACGACAATACATTTCTTACGTTTTTAAATGTTGTTAACCTGAATGTGTGAAGAAATTTTTTTGTTCACACCTAATTTATATTTTCGAATCCCCATATCATTATAATAATGACCAGAACAAAATTTGAGGGTGAGAAAATGAAAATATAAAAAAAGGATTAAGAAAGTTAGAAATTAAATTAAAACATAAAATTGAAGATTGTTTTAGTATAAGTCGGTGAAGGAGAAACAAAAACAAATTTATATATTATTACCTATAATCTTCTTTAAAGTTTTTATATATTTATAAAAATCATCGTTTTCCTACATATAACAAAATTTATAAACATAAAACTAAACAGTTTTTTTATTGCATTGATCCTCACAAATTTCGGTCTGATATAACCTTTAATAATAACAATAATAAGAAATCCTTATTCTGATAAGTTTACACAGCTGTGAACGCCTCAAAGGAAAGAAATTGGAGTTTATAAATGCAGCAGGCCGTTGATGTTATATATTACTAACGTTTGCGTTACTGACAGACATTATATAGCAAAAAGATAGATCTGGAATATGATTAGTATGGAGGATTTCCTTACAGTTAAAATAATATATTGTATTAGATGTACGTACAGCTGCTTCTTTGTTTTTGAAGACAAAGACATATTTTTGGAATTTTTGATTTCGTGGCCAATGTACTTCTTAGAAATCTTTTGTTATTGGTAAAAATGTCAATGACGTATCGGTTCTAATTATAACTTATATCAAGTAGGCCAATGTCTAATCGATTCTAGATTTAGGCAGCCTAACATTTTTGACATTAAAACCAAGCCATAAATTTCATATTGGACTTCGCTACTTAGAATTTGCTAGAAATATCTCATGATATAATTTAATAAATAGTAAATTTTATTCTGCACCAAATAAAAGTAAAATAAATAAATACAAAATATTGTAACAGTTACCGATGGATAAATTATACTCAACCGAAAAATTCGGATTTGAATAGCAATCTTTACAAAATTTCTTAAATCATTCCATCGGTAGGCAAGAACACTGATGTGTGGTTGCACATAATATTAAATAATTTATAAATTATATAGTAGATATATAATAATGTAAAATATTTTTAATTTAGAGATGGTTATTTGAGCAAGACTCATCAGTCAAAAGTTCAATAAAATCTTTCACATTTTAATACCACTTATATAAAAATAACTTACCGGTTACATTTATTTACTTAAAATATCTACAAAAAAATAAAAACATCCTCATGACTAAAAATAAAAGTATTAATAACAAGAATAATCAACGTCTCGTGGATAAATTTTCCCTCATCCACATACAGGTGGATTATACGCAAATAACCGTCTCGTCAATTCATGTTTAGGGATATCATGATTTCTTTTTCGAGTTTCATCTATTCCATTTTGTTGTAATAATCGCACGTCAATGTTATAAATGACGCTTGCTAAAAACAACAATTATTTTTATATTAACAAAATTTTGTACCTAACTCCCTTACTTGTTTCCATTCTAATATTTTCTGAAAAAAGGTGCGTTTTTTCTGTGGCCTCTGAAGATTTCTTATTAAATAAATTACAAAATCCATGTGCAAGACCACGTAACTTATCCAAAACAAAACCACTTTCAACATCGGGAGTAGTAAATACAATTAAAACGATAGTCAAGATAAATATTTTAGAGTGAACCATTTTGTCTCTTGCTAGAATGACAGTTGTTGTTTGAATGAGGTCAGTGTTATTTAAATTCTTATCAAACAATATTTTTATTAGGCTATATATTATACACAATCATGGTAATTTTTAAATTTTTAAATTCATTTGTAATAATTTAATAAAATACCCGCACTGTTCTCGATGTTTACATAACAATTTGCATGTCACAATTTGCTAATTTGCAAATTTTACACAATAACACGTAAGATCTAAAGATGATTTTTACCATACGAACAAATTCAGTGCTACCAATAATTTAATACTAAACATAATCATAATTTTACAGCAATATTTGTTGCAAACCGAATTATTTTTCGTTAAATTTCCATGTCCCTGATTGTATAATTTTATAAAATAATTTTTCCTTAATTTATTATAAATATTTGGGTTTATCTCTACAATAAATTAAGATTAAATACTAACAAGTTATTTAAACTTTAAAGCGCCTCTATCGTAGCTTAAAATGCAGGGTCTCGAACAAGTTAAGATTGTACCCTAACAATAAAAATATTTTTAAATGAATAAATATTATTGTTTAATATTCATACAGTTTATTAACTAATAAAATTTAAATAATACTTTTACATTTTTCATAGATTTAAACATAATTATAATTTTAACAAAATTATTTGTATTCGCAGAAAAGAAGAAGGTACAACTAAGCCAGTAAACATTTTAAGAAGAATCTTGGATTATATGAGCTTCACTTCCTTGTCGAAGAAAGTAAGGTAAAATTTCGATCGATGCATTATAATTTATAGTACGACGGCCTTCATAGACAGTACCGCTATTACCATCAACCCACGAACCTCTGGGTAAATAAATTGTTCTGGATGTAGCACCTTGTTCTAATACTGGTGCTGCTAAAAGGTCATCGCCAAGTAGAAATTCTAAAACATATTAAATTTTAGGTTGATTATTCTATATTTTACATTAATTTGAATTTACCAGTATCTTCTTTTAATGCTTCCGCGTTTGCGGGATCAATCCACCAAATGGGCGCATTAACTGGATGTCCTTCGTTAATACTTCTTTTCATTTGCTTTACTATCAAGGGAGCAAACTTTTCATGTAAATCTACCATTTTCTTAGATATTCTGTTAACATCGATCTAAAATTTAAAGAATTTCAATGTTTTACAAATAAAATAATGAGGTTTAACCCCACCTCCGTACTATTAAATTGCCATGGAACATAACTAAATTGTATGCTAGGCATGAAAACATTTGCTTGTAACCATCGGACAAATAATTCAGCATCAGGTTTCTCATTATATCCATTACCACCAACCATGTCGGGTAACACCCTAATAAATACATAATTAATTTTAATTGAAAATTTAAAACTTATTAAATTACAAAGTATATCCATTCATATTCATCTGCAGAAGAGTCGTTACGAGAGTGTACAAACCATTTGTTTCATTCCATATCGAATCTTTATCAATCATTCTCACAAATATGGGTAAATCTTGAGAACTAAAACAATCGTTTTTAAAAACTATCAAAACAATGAAAAATAGTTTTTACTTCCAAGCAGACCTAACTTCTACAAGATCTCCAAATGTGGCACAGGTCCGTACATAGTCAGTTGATAATGAATTTGGCAATGCATTGACATCACCACTTAGTACTGACAACTAAAATTTTAATTTATCAGGATAATTGTTAATTTACAATAATAAGTTATATTACGTCAGGAACCCAAGTTACTTCACCGGCATCAAATTTAAAACTATCAATTCCATGCTCCACTTGTAATTTTCTGAGGCGATGGCGAAACCAATTCTGAACTTCAGGATTAGTAAAATCTAAATGCAAAGCTTCTTTTGTACCACTATTCCACCACTGAGTTCTATCATCACCTTCGGAATTTTTCGCAAAGTAACCTGAAATTATTGGGTATTACATCATACGGAATATTAACCAAGATAATACTAACCATATCGTCTTCCAATGTCGACATACTTTTGACAGTTAGTATTTACAAACGGATGTATCCATAAAGTAACGGTAAAATTATGCTTCTTAATTTCCTTTACAGTGTTGTTTATATCTTTAAATTTTTTCTGCGAAAAAGTGAGAGCTCCATAACATTCCTAAAACATATAATATTTTTAAACTATTCAAACAAGAAAAGGTAACTTACTTCCCAATCATCGTCAATTTCAAATTGACCATATTCGTAACCGTTATCGACAATTTCTTTCAAAAATTCTAAGAGTACTTCGTCAGATACATCACGTTTATATTTTGCCCATGTAGACCAAATGGGTCTAGCAATAATATGGTAATTTGGATGACCTGTTTAAAGTGTTATTTAAACTTATCAGTTTTAACAAATAAAATATTTTTACCTGTGGGTTTTCCCAAGAAATTTTCGACAGCATGTAAATGGGCCTTTTTTGAATTTTCAGTAGCTACCATTGTATATTGTAGTACCACCTAACGAAAATTAAAACCATTAACTAAAAACAAACTTTTCATGTTTTATCGTACCTTTTTTCTCAATTGGTATGGTGCAGTTTGTTCTGCTGAAAAGCAAACTTTATTCTGACTTGTAGCCGTATTTTGATTTATGAATAAAGGTACTCGTTGGTCGACAAAAATGTAAGCTCCCTCAGAATTTAACCAGTATGGTTCGACTACAGCGGCAGAATCCTTTTCCTGAAGAATATTGGCAAAATTATCAAGAACATTTTTTTCTATTGGCCATCTATATGTTTTTAATTCCGGTCCTCCAAACCAGTTATAATTTTCCAATTCAAAGCAATCTTCAAATTTTAAACTTAAATCATCTTTTGTTGTCCAAAATACTGTGACACCTAGTTCCAGTTCGTGTGTGATATGAAGTCTCAGTTTGTCGTTTTCGAAGCAAAGGTCAATATCAGCACATTTTGTTAGAGAAGAAACTCCAATTCCAATTTGACCTCGGAGTTTTACTGTTCCATCTAAGGATTTAAAGTAAATATAAGTAATAATACACCCCAGGATTTAAATTGCAACTTTAAACTCATTTTTCAAAGACTAAAGTGACACTTTAGTTCTTAAGGGATGTAAATTTAAATTTAATAAATAAACAAAAGAACTGTTTATTTCCATATAAATTATTATTGTATAGTATTTAATAATTTCTTTTTAATTAAAATACTCGTAAATGTCTATTCATAAAATTGCTAATGTTCAAGGTTGATACACTTAAGTCCTTTGTTAGGTATATTTTTACATACTTTACGAGACAATGATTAAAAATTTACGTTCATACCATATTTTCTCTTTGAAAACAACAAACTAAATAAAATAATATATAACAAAATATATAGAAAAAATTTGCTTACTGTAAGATAAAGAAATATTTATTCTAGTTCCACTTTGAACAACATCGAGAACTGTATCGCTGTTTTGTATAGCAAAATTTAAATTCTGTTGGCAATGGACGGCAGCAAAAATAAAACATAAAACTGAAAAAAATGTAAGTTATTGAAATCATTCAACTTGGCTGTAACTTACCATAACCATAAATACTGTAACGCTTCATGATTAAAACTATTCAGATAATATCAATTATTTTTGCTTTTATACGTTTATCAATTACTTCATCGTAAACACTCATATTATGCAGATTGTACATAAGTTAGTGATTATCTGTTAGATATTGAAATTATTATTACCTGTAAACAAAAGCATAAAAAAAATTATTTGTGAACTGTTCAAGGTTACAATAAAATAAATCATTATCATTCATTGCAATGTACATAATTATAACAAAACATTGTTATATGTTTCAATTATTTATGTAATCATATTAACCCTTTGAGACGGTCGTTAGCATAGCAATTAAACGCATAGACTGCTAGCACAGAAAACCCGGTTAGATTTCGGGCAAAGTAAGAATCATATTGTGACCGTCTCCCCTCAGCAGGCAATGGCAAACCACTGGGTGTAATCTGCCATGAAAAGCCTTTGTTAAGAGGCTCACCACACCCTGCAGAAGGGTTATGGGCTGAGGAGGAGGGAGAGATTAACCCTTTAGAGGAAAAAACCAGGAAAAATTTGTCAAAAAATTAATAAAGGTGCAATCAGGAAAAATTTAATTTAATATGATGGTCCATATCCTGCTAACAATGAATATTAAGGGCCGGTTCCACCAGCTCTAATTAAATTGATGTTTAAGCAATCACACATAATGTCAACATTATCTTTACTCAATTGAGGTAAATGCGCATGCGTCGGTAATGTGACTGTGATTTAACTCAGCTAATCTGCCAGAATTGGTCGGTTAGTGTGAGCCTTTGACATTGTGACTATCACACAATGACAGGACTGTATCCTTTTAACTGCTTCATCTGGACTTTTTTGAGCGGGCGGCTCCTCGTACTTTACATATATCTTTGGCTGATTAACTGGCTTTAATTGTGATTTAAAAAAAACTGATGGAACACTCAGTGGATAACTCCAACTAACCGACATTACTTACAAGGTATGATCTATACATGAACGAAAACTCGTCTTATACTGCGCATCGTCACACAACGTCCGCTATATTGAATTATTAAGATTTCAGATTAATAGACTAGATGGCGTAAAATCATACCTTGTGTTCTATATACTTTGATTGGCCCAGGTAATTATTAAATGACAAGGTAGATGTCTATGCTATGTATTTTAGTCACGAGCCGTCCGCCATATTGAATATTTTAACGTTTAAAGATGCGCAGTATCATACCTTGTAAATCTATCTTGCGACATTACAGAGCTTAATCAGAGCTGGTGAAACTGGCTTTAGTATTAAGTAATCAATTTCATTTTAAAGTACTGGCGAACCATTTTTGTGACTATTTGTATAAGATGGGAAAACCCTATTAATAATTTTTATTTAAATTAATTTGTTGTTTTCATCTTTTCGTGGGAGATATAAAATATCGACATTCATAAAAATTACAATCACTTGCTTACCATTATAATGGAAATTGCAAAACTGTTTTCATGTCATTTCATTCACTCGTTTCAATTTAAAAAAATATTATCGTTCAAAAAATCACTATCCGATTTAAAAATTAATTCCTCAATTAGCAATATTGATAAAAATTATAGTTTATATTATCTTTTAGAATATCGAAGTATTGCCCTTGACTTTATAAAAACTCATACAAGGTTAAAAAGTTAAAAGTTATTTTATCTCCTAAAAATTAGTTTATTAAATCGTTGATTATCTTTAAATCAGTTATCCAATAAACTATTTGATCGGTAAGATAAACAAAAAAATTCATAAATCAGATAAAAGCTTTACATTTTGTTGTAACAATTTACCCGCCTATGAAGATTTTCTTACTCCAAAGTTGTAGCTTTTCAGGTAGGTGTTACCAGATTATAATAATTATCCTTTATAGAATATGACTGAGACCCAGTTTATCAATCTCTAGTTAGTGTCATAAGTAAATTTATCTGACAAGTAAATTTTAAAGGCCCTTAGAGACCCTTTAAAAGGCTTATTTAGATCCTTTAAAATTTGTTAGATCAATTTACTTGGGGTGGCACTAACTAGAGATTGATAAACTGGACCTTAATGTATATACTATAATGAGTTATTCGCGAAATACGTAGGGGGGATGCAGACATGTTTTTCTATTTTCGTTCTTATTTCGAATTTTTTGTTGAAAATGATGTTTATCGAAAGAGCTTCGTTTGAGCTTGAATGAACTTCCATTCCCATCATTATAATTGCATTTTCTGCAAAGTTACGAGTATTTTAAATTTAGAGTACTCCGAGCAAGTCCCGTACAATATAACCTTCCATTTTAATTCTACTTATTCAGATTAAAAAAACATTTTTTTTAAATTGGTCAGTTGTTAATTCGTGAAAATAAATTAGTAAGGATATTACGCATTTGAAAGCTTAAAAATACAAAATGGTCACCGTCATATTGTTGGAATACTGGAAAAATTAATTTATAAAATATTTTGTTTTGTGCAGGCGCTGAAAGACATTCCATATGCAAAAACCGCTGACCGCATTCTGATTGATGATTCAAGTTAAGAAAGACTTAAAAAATAAAAATTGTTGAGCACTATTTTTGATTTTGCTCAAACTTTGTGGAAATGATTCTTTATGGTTCCAAAGACCAAAATCCATAAGGATTTAAAATTTGTAAGCGCCATTTCCGCTCTATACTAAATCGAGCAATAATTGAAAAGTCTTATTTTTGTGCTTTGCCATTTTAGCCGTAAAAAGTTTTCTATTAAAGATGTTTATGCGACCAAGGTGGCATTTTAAAGCTGAAAGATGGTAGTTTCTAAAAAATATAAACATTTTCATAATTTATATACCTGAATAATAACATGGTATTGAAAATACGTGAATTTTATTGATTTTTTGTGATTTTCAATGTACTCCAGTGTCTGCGCTGTTGAATGTAAAAGGTTAACTATTCTCAGATATAAAAGTCCGCACAACGTAAGAGAATAGAAAATTAAAATAGATTCGTTCAGTCAACAATTTCAAAAGTATCCCGTAAAAGTAAATAATAATTTAAAAATATATCATTATCGTTTAAAGAATCGTCTATCGTGCAGCGCTACAACCTTGATGGGTCTTTGCTGACCATTACAATATTAACTTTTTAATATCAAATGGTTTTCATGGCATTCTATTTTTTTACATACGACGGGGAGCCAGTCCGACGAAGAACCCCCAACCTGGAGGACCAGAGAGACGGCCAGAATAAAGTTCTTAATTCACTCGGATTCGAACCGGGTATTTAGCGTTCATAGTCAACTCGCGTGACCATTATGCTCCGACCGTCTCTGTTTAAAAGAAAAATCTTTTAGTTTAAGTTTAAAACATCACTATCCGATTTTTAATTAATTTATTCCTCAACTAGCAATATTGATAAAATATCGAAGTATTTCGATATTTTATCGATTCTAATATCGATATTTCGATATTCAAATTGCCTTTGACTTTTTATAAAAAATCATACAAGGTTAAAAAGTTAAAATTTATTTTATCGTTAAGTTAAATTTTATTAAATAGTTGATTATTATCATTATATTATCAGTTATCAAATATATAAAACTATAAAAATATTGATTGCGTTATAATTTTGAGGTGCAATTAATAAATCAGATAAAAGCTTTACATTTTTATGTAACAATTTATCTACTTATTAAGATTTTCTTTCTCCAAAGTTGTAGCTTTTCAGGTAGGTGTTATAATAATCACAAGTTTACAAATTCGGCTCAACTTTTGGACCAGAGCAGATGAGAACGATTTTTAACGTTATTTGATGCCCTGAACTCAGATCTTTAAACCGTGTGTCAAGATTGGTTCTAGTTTTCGAGTTCTCCATTAATTAAGGCGGGGGTACACCTTGCCGGCAAAATTAAAAAGTCCAACTTTGTGAATTTTTTCTGAGAAAATGAATGTATTTAGATCAATTTGGGTTTTGGCACATTATTGTACAAGTCTTGAAAAACATTTAGCAATTTTTTCAAGTCAAAATATTACAAAATGGCCGCGGGGGGTAGCTGAACTCCAAAAAGCAATTCTTAAATGAGGTGGAAGATATCACAATGGTGGCGTTAGACCTACAACATTGGAAATAAAAAAAATTTAGTTTAAAGTCCGCCTCGATCCAGATTTTTTATATTTTAATTTTTTTTTAAGTTATACAGGTTCAAAGTCAAAAAACAATTTTTCGACCACAACCTCGTCACTTAAACGGTCATAAAAAATTTTTGAGAGAAAAATTTAAAAATCTGGATCGAGGCGGACTGGAAAAACATATATTAAACTAAATTTTTTTATTTTCGATGTTGTAGGTCTCACGACACCATTGGGATATCTTCCACCGCATTTTAAGAGGTGCTTTTTTGGAGTTCATCTGCCACGCGGCCATTTTGTAATATTTTGACTTGAAAAAATTGGTAAATGTTGTTCAGACTTGTACAATAATGTGTTGAAACCCAAATTGATCTAAATATGTTTATTTTCTCAGAAAAATTTCACAAAGTTGGACTTTTTAGTTTTGCCCCCGCCTTAATAGATTAATTTATAATTTTTATTAATTAATTAATAGATGCAAAATTACTACAAGATTGGAGCTCGAATGTCTCTCAAGATACATTTTCTGCATTCACATCTTGATTTTTTCCCACAAAACTTGGGCGACACGAGCGACGAGCAAGGAGAGCGGCTACATCAAGATATAGCGAAAATCGAAAGCCGATACCAAGGATTTTGGGACGAAGGCATGATGAGCGACTACTGGTGGACCCTAATGCGTGAAACAGATCCCAAGCAGTATAAAAGAGTTAGTTCAACCTCTGTTCATTTTTGAATTATACTTTTTAATTCAATAAATGGTCGTTAATGGTCAAAAATAGTAAAATATTGAATTTATTGAATATTTCAAAAATTAGAACCAATTTCAAAAAACGGGCTGCTGATTTGGATTCAGCCCCCAAGTTTACCTTATAATCAGCTTTTGGTTGCTCAGGTCCAAAGCCGTGTAAACTTGTGAATTATCCTTTAAAGAATATAATTGATTGTCAAAAAATTACAATAATTTGTTGGTATGTTTCCAATTTTTTTTTTTTTTAATTTAACATAACTTCGAAATTTGAAGAAAAACGTTTCAACAAATAAACATCCTCCTAATGGAAAAAAGGATTTAAACATAGTAAATGCTGTTATAAAATGTAAAGAACTAGAGAGTCAAACTAATTTATGAACATCTTGGTCTTAAATTAATTTAACTTGCTATCGCCAGCTTTACACCTCAGCTTGGCACTTGTCAACATCATCATCAGTTACTAGCTGCGTTGTGAAATGGTTTGATATCCATAAATAGTTTTAATCCAAAAAATATCAAATAATATTATACATAATTAAAAACCTTATTAGATTACAATGTTGTTCCAACCTTAATCGCGAGTAAACTAATAACTTTTTACTGCTTTTTATCTTAATAAATTTTGAACTTTGTCATTTTTAGAACTATCCCAATTTTAACATGTTTCCACCACCTTTTTATATTATCGATGCCATTAAGCTTATACCTCTATAAATTGTATCAACGCCTTGACAGTTACATCGTTTAATTATGATTTGATGAACTTATTAGATTAAATCTAGAATATCATAATTATTAGAAGAAGAAATATTTATTAAAAATTAAAACTGATTAAAAATATTCCAAGTAAATAAATTGAACTGAGAATAGTTTTATAGTTCTTTGACAAAGGAAATTGCTAAAGACATTTTCAACTCGATCTCGTGTATTTCCACTATATAGGCATAGTCGGTTATTGTTAAAAAGATTTAGGTGAGTATTTAAGTAGGTTTGATTAAGTTTTTGCACTTCTTATAGTAATGGAGTTAAGGAATGCATTTAAATTGAGTCTTAAAGACTTGAGCCTATCTATCAAGGGGTATTGAGTTGTCCCTCGAGACACGGTAGCACGTAGCGGTAAACTCCTAAAACTACGCCAGGCTGAGCTTCCTGTACATCCTTGAAACCAGGGGTAATGTTTGTGTTCTTCTAATATACTTCCGGTTTACAACTACTTGTGGTGCGTGACTTTCGTACTAAGTGGGTTGCTAACTAGCGATGTTTTAAATAAATACTTTCAGGTAGCTACTTAAAATAATTTACTAATACCACATCTGAAACATTTATTTAAAATTTATTTCGGTTTCAAGTTTAAGTATACGTACATTCATATCCCCTAATCTTCATCTATCCCACATTATTTATAAAAATTGTTCGTATTAAATTTCATTAAAGAACAATTTGCATATTATGCAAACTCGAAACAAATCAAAATCTGTTAATAAATTAACAGTCGCACAACAGCAAGAATAATTATCTAACAAAATTTATAGAACTTTGGCATTCATCAGTTCAAAAACTTTTAATAATTAAGGTTTTAGGGTAGTTTTGCACAAAATGACAAGTTAAACTTACATTTTCATTCAGCCACTACGTTTCGATGGGATTACTTTCACGTATAAAATCGTGAATAAGAAAGAAACATGTTAAAACTCGATGAGGTTAAATTGAATTTCATAATTTTTCATTGGACTCTCATCCTGAGATTGGTCGTAATTGACGATATTTCTTGTATGCATTGTATGTAAACATATTATTATCTAATTTGTATATTATTATTTAACCAGTTATTCTTCAACTGTAACCTCTGGAATCTTTTATATAATTTATCTCATGCATGAAGAGGACGATAACTGATGGAGCTAG
The DNA here is from genome assembly GCA_958510855.1 of Rhagonycha lutea. Lineage (NCBI taxonomy): Eukaryota > Metazoa > Arthropoda > Insecta > Coleoptera > Cantharidae > Rhagonycha > Rhagonycha lutea. Next base: position 8,767,233 of record OY294040.1, on the reverse strand, counting down.
AAGATATTACAGTTATTAGGACAGCTCAACGGGGTATTGTAATTCAAACTGGTAATATATGGGTGTGCCAGCTATATTGGAATAAACTAACTCTGATTTTAATGAAATTAAATTTCAAATAACTACTCCAGTCCCTGAGACGGTGTGACTTGGTTCATCTTCATCTCAATCGGACTCGTGTGAATACAAATAAAAGTCACAAAATAGAATGAAATAATTCACCACAGTACTGCTGATAGTTACGATTCTCTAGTTTATACTACTACTACTTTTTTAGTACTAATAACTTTTTCTAGTATCTACTAATTTATACGTCACTCAATCTGCGACCACCAAAAATAATTATTGAATCTTCATCCAAGGGACACCAACCGTTGAACCAAAAATGGTTACCCTTACAAGATGCTGCTGGAAAATATGCTTTTCTGATAGAGAGCTTCTCCAAAATCCAAAATAAAACCAAAAGGGAAACCAAAAACCACTGTATACTGCGATTTCGACACGAATAATAACCTCCATAAAAATGCTGCTCACATGATGATGTAAAAGTTTCAATTGTTCACGATATTTTACTTATGATTAGCTGCGCTTCCTGCATTCTGTTGACGGTACGCTGATCCACGTAAATACATGCAACCCGACTTGAAAAGGAGTGGACGGCTATTGTTGTTTGCAATGCCTCACCGCGGGCCAAGATCAATTCTTCTCATGTAGATGCACTAGGCGTGTAAGGTGGAAGTAATTTTTCCGTATTACATTGACTGCCTTAGCCCTCTTGGCGCTGGCGCGTCAACATCTGCACCTTACGAATTTTTCGAAATATAAATGAAATTTCAAACGAAGGTTTATAACTCCCTCATCCGTTTCAGCACTCGACTTCGTTGCGTGATCAGGCTCTATGCTTGCATATGTAAGGTATAATACATAATAATACACAATTTATCATCTCTTCGATGTTCTATGAGTTGAAACGGGTAATGGAAGCTTCGTTTCCACAAAACTCCTTAAAAGATGTAATGCTATACTATGGAAAGGAGTGGGGGTGCCACAGTTGTTTGTACGTTGTGCTCGAGTCAACAATAAATTAATTCACGGTTTAAAAGTTCCGTTGGCTTAAATATTCCTATTTAGATTATGTGTTGGCCCAGAGACATATTTTTAATAAGTTGGGAGTGTCTCAGAAATCCCGGTTTTGTAGTTCCGTGGATTAAAACAATAGAAACTTGTTCTAATACTGGGGTTGGGAGGAGTTGAACTTCTACCAACAGTCAATTCCATACTCGTATACAAACCACAAAATTTAGTACACAAAATGAGAGCGGTCGGAGCATAACGGTTAAGTACGTTGACTGTTGACACGAGATGCCCGGTTCGATTCCGGATAAAGGTAAAAACTTTATTCTGGCCGTCTCTTATACAGAATGGAGGGGACCCCTACTGTATACGTACTATGTTCCAAGAAAGCAGTATTCGCAAAAATGATAAGCAATTGCTCATCATGAATATTGTCACGACGTCCGAATTCGGGCAAAAACGACCAAGAAGAAGATACAAAATTTGACTTTCCGCTTAACTTATCATCAATTTTTTATGATCCTTTAAATGTTAGTTTTATACTTTCCATTTACACTCTCTACTGTTATAATTACCTTAGTAAATTTTTTAATTCGTCGGCCCCGTCTCCCCGCAGGTAATCAAATGTTCAATAGCAGAGTGTTTGTTCGATGAACTCATGGCTTAGCCTGTTGTACCAACTTTTGTGGGATTTCGCGAACTGACTACAATATAGAAAGAGAAGCTCTTCCATGAAACCATCCCTGGTTAGCTGCCATACAAACACCTGACTAAGAATGTACGTGAATTGAAACTCTCAACTCTGGCTTAAGGCTTTCGAGACGGTCGGTATGGTGAAAAGTAGTTAACCACGTTTAGGATATATATTGTCACATTCTTTTGTAATGAAGAAACATCAGTCATTTTGATTAGTGAAAAAATTTTATTTTTGTATTTTTAAATTTGAATATTTCGAGCGGCGTCTCTGGATTCTGCGAAACGGAGAGAGGACTGGAAGGGTTGATAAAGAGTCGCGTCCAACCCACTTAAGTTGGGTGGTTGTGTGATTTTTGAGAGAGTTATAACTTATAAAGAAAAGATAGTTTTTGTTTATAGTTTACTAAAGAGTTTTGAGTGTTATTTCTTTTGGTAAATGAACGGAAGAATTTGGAAAATTTTGAAAAGTAAAGTTTTGAAGAGGAATTCGACAAAAATTTTATAGAACGTCGTTGGATAGTCGCCCGACGATAAAGCAGGCGAGTTCGACTAAGTAGCTGGGTACGGGATTGATACAGTCCGGACTGTCAGCTAATTTTTCGGAAAAGGTTTATTCACCGAGAATTTATCATTTCGGGCTAATCTACGTCAGTATATTTTTTAAGTTTATTAATCACTTTCATGGTTTTAAGCGTTGTTCGTCCTTAATTGCAATGTAGATTTTCAAAGTTTTCTACCATTATAAGGAGACAAATAACTGCAGCATCAAAGTGGTGAATAGCTACAAAACTTTAATTTTCTTCTTTCTTCTTCTTCTTCTTAGTTTAAGCCTTAAGGCTTGTTATTACCAACATTTGCGTCGTTTCCTTGGCAGTGTTGGTTCTGTGAGCATATACAAATTTTACATCCATTAGGTAGCTTGCTAGACTTGCCGTCAGATGTGCCATGCATCCTGGTTTTTATGTTAATGGTGGCAATTCACTAACCCAGGGGACCACCGGCTTAACGTGCCTTCCGAAGCACGAAGACCAGTCATAAGAAAGTTTGACTCTCCCCAGGTTTGAACCCGGTTTGAACTTTAATTTTGTGGATTACACAGCATGAACCGAAAATATGTCATCCTACTCCAGGAAAAAAATATGCGAAAAAATACGCACAAAGATGGCATAGCTGTCCAATGACAGGATAACCACATTTTCGGTTCAATTATAATTTACGTGGGTCTGATTGGGCAAAAGTTAATCTACAAAACTTGATTTTTCGAAAAATATCTGAATGACCATTGAACTATTATATTTCTTCAATATATCCATATGCCGTCACGGGCCTTTTTGTACAAAGTTTTATATCCTACAAAATTATCTGTATGTATTTTTTGTATTGTTATAGATTTCGTAGCGTCTTTAATGTAAGGTCACGTTATGTTTGCTACGATTCTTTCTTCAAAGTTTTCAAAATTTTCTCACAGTTTTTGAAAAAATAAAAGAAAATTTCAACATGACTGCTGATCTGGAAAGTGTTTAATAAATCTTTAACAAAATAAGTCCATCCATCAAAAGCAAGTTAAATAAAAGTCTTACAAAAATTATTGAATTTTACATCCTATAAGATAAAATACCTACTCTATATTGTACTCTACAAATAAGGATTAAAAAAAAAAACGAAAGTAAATGGAGAAAAGCTCCTATCCGAATTTGCAAAAACAGGCTATCGTATACCTCGGCTAGCTAAATGCAAAAATCGGAGACTCAAAAATTAAACTTTTACTTATAAAATAAAAGCACCAGTGCAGTGATGTGAATGGCTGACACCAATAAAGAAAGTTCTTTAGGAAATTATTAAAAAAATATTCGACACTTCAGTTAAATGGTATTTGAACTCATATGCACCTGTAAGCGGATATTTAAAATTCAAGCAACCTGCCGCTTACAAACACAGGCAGGAAAATTATAATCATAAAATAAAATCGTTGGGTATCTTAATTAATCTTTTTTCCAATACCTTGCATAAAAAATGCTTATCGAAAATTCATAACCTCTCACCTTTTCTCCAATCACATTTGTTGTAATTTACATCGAACGCAATCTTTTGATAGGATTGACAAAATTGGTCCGCAATAATTAAAACTGATGCTAATAATTCCATATACCATGAAATTTTCCAAATATAACCACCATGTTCGACAACTGCATCTGGTCCACTTTTCTGGAATTCAACCACTTTTATGGAATCGTAAATAAAGTTTCCCCGTTCTCTAAGAATAAAAACATTCTTCTATACTCAAATATTCTCCATAATATAACGCAAAATGGAACACGCAAATTATTAGTCCAAAATTTAACACTTGAAAAATCAAAAGGAGCCATTTCTTCCGTATGTTTTCTACCAATCCAGCAAAAACAAAATTTCCAAAATTGTATGCCACTTTCGGGTAAAAGTTGGCCGTACCAACCACTTTCGAATTAATCAACGATTTTGATTTTTGTTCCTAATACAAATAATTTTAAACATTTTTATAAATAATTTTGAAACCTGCTTATTACAAAATTAATAAAATGAAAATTTCCTTTGTAAACCAGGGTTGTTGATTATTCCAAATAATAAATTGAAAGAACATAATGCGCCTCCTTGCATTGGAGGCGGAGGAGGTGGAGGCGGTCGGAGCTTAGCGGTCACATGAGTTGACTATGAACGCTAAATACCCGGTTCGAATCCGAGTAAAGTAAAAACGTTATTCTGGCCGTCTGCTCCCTCGGAAGGCAATGGCAAACCACAGAGATGTAATCTGCCATGAAAGCCTTTGTCAAAAAGGTCACGACGCTTCTGTCAAGAAGCTTTCTTAGTCGTACTAAGAAAAATACGAACAAGAAGAATGCGCCTCCTTGCATACCTGTACTGTTGAAAACCATCTTCTTAGCAACGGAAACCCAAATTGATAACAAAATACATAAAAATTATCCTTTTCGTTTTCAAAAATAAAAATCAATTTATTTACAGTTTTAGGAATTTCTAATTGATGACATCATAATATCTCAAAATGGAATTTAGGTCCCTAGCTTTGAGATCTCTATTTTAAAATTATAGTTGAGAAAGATAATTAATAAAGTTAAAAAAATATTTAAATTATTTTACTTAAAGCCTGTTTACATTATAAAATTTCGCATAAAATTTAGCTTAAAATTTTTATAAAATGTTTAAAAGTGTAAAAAATATTTCCGTAAAATGATTTTAAGGTTAATTTTAAGGTGTAAACACAAATCTGCAAATCTACAAATTTTAAGGAATTTTAAAGAAATATTAACGAAAATTTTAAGCAAAATTTTAAGGGAAATTTTATAATGTAAACAGGCTTTTACACCACTTTTACTCGAAATGTCTAGATCATGATAGAAAAACAATAAGTTTAGTATATAATTTTCTTCGACATTCTAAAATTGTTGAAAAACATTGAGATATATTATACGGGTGCAATGATGTTGAAACTACTCTACCTGCAAAATGTTAGCATGATGTTCCTTTTATCAAAAATGAAAGCAAAGAATATATAATCAAATCTGAACCAACCTCTATAAAATAAAATTGCGCGAACAACATCTTGCCAAAAGTAACTGTCCAAGATTTGACGATGTCATCGATATGAATTTTTGTATTTTGCAACTGTTTAACCAAATGAAAAGACTTCATTCTTATTCTGGACACACTGTATAATACAGAATTCAGCATTACTACAATACTTGGTATAAATTATGCAATGCGCCAAAAAATGAACGATAACTACAACATGATAAGCTCTGAATTTATGTGGAAACACGCATTTATCTATAAAATATCAAATCAATTCGATAAAAATCTTACGAAATAGTTCACCTGATACAAATCAAATAAATTTAAATTGTAAAACAAAACCAAGATAATTAAGTTAAAAAGAAAAATTTGCATATCTAAAATGGCATCTTATTGATAAAACGCTGAATGTACAATATGATTTATAAAATTTAAAAGTTTACGAGCTAACAAAGTAACAAGATGCTAATCCCGTAACAAGAGAAAATTCAGGAAGGCGATTCGCGATAATGCCATTTTTAAACGACTTCGACGTGATACATTCAACGTAATCTAAAGATCAAAACGTCTTATTCATTCAGTTTCTAGTTTCTATTCTCTTAAGATTCTCGCCCATACATCATACTCCATTTTCCATATACATACCTACTTGTATTTATAAGAATATACGTATAATAACGCTTATAATGTAAAGCGACTTTTTTTAGAATAAAATTGTGATATTACAAACTCAAGTACGTGTTTTTTACTGTTTTTGTGAGTTATAACTTTTGAAGAGTCAAGTAGGTAAACCACCACGAATATTGTATTTTGTAGTACCTTTTAAGAAAGAAACCTTGGAGAAACACAGCAATGGATTATTTACAAGTACTTTTACACATCTCGCCGCCTCTAACTCGACAATATTGCCAATCCACAATATCGAACTAAAAAGTTTCGGTGAAACTAAAGGAGAAATTAAAATTACTTTCTTTCGGAAGTAAGTCACAATTCCGTCCGCTTTAATCTTTTAATTTAAAATTTATTCCTGAGGTAGGACAAAGTAATAATTTACTTTTTCGTTTACATTTATTGCACTTTTCCGAGTTATAAAGGTGACCATTTTTTCTTAGTCTTAAGTTTTATATTTCAGAACAAAACATCCCGTGTCTTTATAGTAATAAAAACTAGATAAATATCCCATATGATTTCAACCCTAAATGGGAAAAAGGAAATATAAGATCGTCGTGCGTCAGAATAATCCCTTGCGACCGAAGATAAAACCAGGAGACGTGAGTATAATTCTTATTTGGCACTTTTTCATTAAGTTATCGTTTTAACTGTCATTTTCATAAGATTACTTAAGGGTATTACGTATATTAAATCATAAACTACTCACTAAAATACTATCCACTTATTTTTTATTTTGGATTTTTTTTTCTTATTCACACCCATACGATTCATTGAAATAATTTCTTAAAAAATTCTGGAAACCAATTTTTAGTATTTTCAATTTGTGAATATTCCTGAGGTTTTGTATCTTATATAACTTTTTACAATCCCAGCGGAAGGAAGACAAAGTAATATTGACAAGTTGACGTATAAGTTACACTGTCAATTTAAACCAACAACGAAATCCTATCAAATAAAAAGGATATTCAATTCTTTCACATATAAAACTTTATAAACTTAATTATAAAGGTAAAATCAACCTCACGATTTTTAATTTGTAGATTCATTTAATTTTTTTAGCACTGATTTTGAACAGTAAAATAATTAAATTCATAAGAAGTTCTAATGTGGGAGGTAAACGAAACTTTTTTGAAACAGCAAGCAATTAATTTAAAAAAAGTATCGTTTTCCTAACTGAATTTATTGCTAAAATTTTTGTGCCTCTATCCTTTTCTACATTTCCTTTTAATCAGAAAGGGACAAGTAGAATTTTCAACAAATTATTCAGCAAAAAAAAAAAAATTCAACGATACATTCATCAAAGAATTTCATTTTGGAGTTAGAAAATTCTTCATATTGAACAAATTCACTTTCTAATATTTTTCAACCAGGACTTGTTGCTTTCTTCCGTTTCTTCGGCTATTTCAGATTTTTTCCTTCAATATTAGTTGTGAGGTGCATTTATCAGAGCTTGGTCGAATATTATGATAGTTGAGTATTAAACCTACCACATAATGCAACAAACAATATATTTGAACACATCTTCAGAATGACGAGAGATTCCATCCTCAACCATAATTCGTGAAATCTTCTCCAACCCAGAGCCGTAACGAAGGTAGAAAGCGTCTGTGGCAATTTGCCCCTCTCGGAGCAAACTAAAGATTTTTTTAAATGTTAAAAAGCAGAAAAAATATTCTATTGTAAGAAGTGACCTTTGACCTTTTGTTTTTTAACCCCATCGACGCGGGGATATTCACCAAATTCATTAAATTTGATATTCATACCCACACAAAATAATATTATAATCCTCCCAAGTTTGGGATTATCTCCCATAACAAGGAAACTAGATCCTACAGGATCAATCTTTTCTTGACATTATTCATTCCATTATTAATGTAACAATAATAATTATTGTTGATATTAATTTTTCTTTTTAAATATTCTCCCCTTTTTCTCGAGAAAACGATATCAAATGCCCAATTTCTGTCACATATTTCAAGATTATAAAGACTCCCGTGCTGAATTTATTATTTGAAAAATTTGACTTTTTCTGTCAGAGTTAATAATAATTTTAAATTGGTTGAAAATGATAGACAGCAATTCCGCAAATAACATAAGGAAAAAATGGGATAGAATTAGGGAGACATTTCTATTGATTTTAAATCATCTCATAGCAGAATTGTAAATTTAATAAAATAATTTGTAGAAACTGATTAAGTAAATGATTTAAAATTACCAGTGCGTAGTTATGGAGGTCGCACAGTTGGAAACATTGCTACAACGAATGAAAGTGTCAGAGAAGACACTCAACTAGGAATAGAACCGGGAAATTCCGTTCTCTATCCTGCAGTATACAGGGTGACCGGTCGCCGATCTGAATATAAGGAAATTAACATGAGAAATTAATTTTTCTTTAATTCATAACGGATTAGAATGAAAATAGCATCAGTTTGAAGAGATTTTTATTTCGCTTCTAAGGACACCTAACACTTGATATTTTGTTCTTTCATTTCTATTAAAAACTCACTAAATAGCACATTTAAAAGTTGTATTTGCCTTGTTTGAATTTTATTGCAATTGTTTTTGCTTGAAAACCAAGAATTTCCAACAAGTTACTTTGACATATTACAATAAATTTGGTTAACAATGAACGCAAACACAAGTCATTCTTAACTTGTTGGAAATGATTGGTTTTCAAGCAAAAACAATTGCAATAAAATTCAAACAAGGCAGCTAAAATGTTTTTAATTGCTCTATTTTGCAATTTATTAGTTAATTTTTAACATCTTTAGAAACAGAATAAAAATTCATTAAATTGATACCCTTTTCATTGTTATCCGATATGATGGGTAGCAGGAATTAAAGAAAAATCAATTTCCCTGGTTAATTTCCTATGGTCACATCGGCGGCCGGTCACCCGGTATACTTGGTTGGTTATTCGTAAGCTTATAGAAGTAGGGGAGAGGTTTGCAGGTTGCCACCCGTTAGCTTTTTTGCTCATAACTCGTCACAAAATCAACATATTGTTGATATTATAATATTCGTTGGAAAGAGGAACTCAAAAGGCACAATCCTGACGTAGAAATTATTTGAATTTTCAAAAAATAAAAATTATACAGGAGTTTTTCAAAAGTACCTAAAATCGAGCTCTTGAAATTTAGGCTTGCAGGTTGCCACCCATCGAGAAATTGCTGAAAATGTAGAAAAACGGAAAGAAAACCAACTGATTTATAAAATTTATGGATTTTTATTGACACTCAGTGGTCGTAAACATAAAAAAATTAGTGTAAATTGGCATAAAAAATTAAAATTTGATTTTTCATGTTAATTTGCATGATTCCATATTATCTTGCAAATTTAATTATTTAATGCAATAAAAACACTTCACTTTTGACTCAATAACAATTGTAAACATCAAACAATCATAAAAACGGGCATATAAGTGTAAACAAGCGAAACACGATAGGTAGTAACCTGCAAATCGTAAAGGGTGGCAACCTGCATTCTAGCACTATTTTAGAATTATATCTGAAAAAAATTGCTATTTCATGATATGTTTGAAATTTTGTTAGGATAATGTAAGTTGAATGTAAAAGCAATACAGAAAAAATATTTACCTTGATTTCTCGATTAAAATGTTCAATTTATGACCACAGAACAAAAACACAATTTTAATTTTTAAATTTTCACGCACTGTCTTAGTTGCTCTGTCCGCTCCAGAACTAGTTTAAAATTGATCACACCTCCTTAGGTTTCGATTTCAGTCAAAATTTAGTTTATGACATTGGTCCAACACCAAAATCCAAGGTAGGTGGCAACCTGCAGTAGGTGGCAACCTGCAAACCTGTCCCCTACTAATGTCAAAATGATCATTTAATTAAAGATTTATGGTTTGAATTTCTAGAAAAAAATACTAATTAAATAATATTTAAACATAACAAATTACATTTTTTGAAAGTATTGCAAATATAAGATTGAAGCATAGTTTCTACGTAAATCACCTTTATTAATTCATATAAATTCATAAAACAAACAACATACGTTTAAAAGAAATCCTAGTGGATTTTCTTGATCTACGAAAACAATATTTCTCAATAAGTAGTAATCCCTAAGGAATATCCGGAAGTAAATAGAAATAGTTAGAATTAATGTATTGTAGCATAAGTGAAACAAAGTCTTAAAGTCGAAATTGTAATTTATTTCTAAGACTACTGCTTCGCAAATGTAAGTTTAACATTTATATTTGTTATAAGATTAGTAAGATTAATTAAATACAAATAATTATTAAATACGTCCTAAATGCATATTATGTTTGTACTATATGCAAAGGTATATGCGGATATGTTACTATTCTTATATAAATTAGGTTTTTAATTTATAATATAATTATTGTAAACAGAATTTCGTTATTAATACAAAATTTAAACGTATTCTATTTTTATGAACTTTCAGTTACGGTTAAACATAATATGGAAATTTAGCATCACATTTTTAATTATTAACCACTTAATGTTCATTGACGTGTCTGGCACATGCACTCCCACGTGCGCCGTATCTTTGTTTATTATACTGTAGATATAATTAACGATTATGTCGCAGCCTTGTTTAACGTTGATCACCCACAGTCAATGTGAGCATGAAGTGGTTAAGCAAGCACATAGAAATATAAATGCAGGTTTAAAATGTATTGTTATTTAAAACGATCTAAAAATAAATTATCTTTAAAAATAAATCTTGAGTTTCCATCTTATTAAATCTTATTACATAGGGGGATGGGAAGTAGCTAACTTTTCCCCTTAAATACTATAGGTAATTGGCAAAATTACATACACACAAAATGGCAAAACCTTCATTCTATTGAATTAATATTGGTAATATAGTAAGAATTCAAAAAGGAAACCCTAAAACTGTAAATAAAACTTTAATTTTCAATTTGAAAACTGAAATCATTGATGAAGAAAATCATAAAAGATCATCTAAAGAAACTTATTTACATTGGCGCTAGACCTCAGGCAAACTAGATGGGATGAAGCTGAGGTGGGACAGTGGTCAAGGCGGCTCATACCCGACATCAAAAAAAGGGGTCAACAGAAGCCACGGAGAGGTAAATTTCCACCTTACACAAGCCCTCACAGGCCACGGATGCCTTAATGCATACCTCCACCGTTTTGCCAGAAGAGCGACCCCTAAGTGCGATGCGAAGGACACGGTCGAGCACACCCTCTTTGAGTGTCCCAGATGGGAGCAGGCAAGAATGACTGCACACTTGGGAACAGATACGCAACTGTCATCTGACAACTTTGTAAACATCATGTTGAGAAGCCCGGAGGACTGAAGAACAGTGGAAGACATGATAGACACGATCCTACAGGAAAAGGAAGCGGCGGAAAGACAACAACAAGCCGTCGCGAGATGAAGAACAAAGTCCCAAAAGGGCGGACGCTAAGAGAAGATGAAGTGCACGGAAGTAATGCGTAACAGCGGTTCCAAGCGCTTCAACGGAGTGGGGTTTTAGTCAGTAAGAATCTTACACTCCCCCCTCTCATTGGGGGGGGGGCTATGCAAGGTTTCCCACTCCCGACGAACCCAAAAAAGAAAAAAGCAAACAGGTCTAATCCATGACATAGATGATGATGAATAAAATAAATTATGAAATTTTTTGGTAGTATTTTTCTGCTGCCCATTCCATAATTTCCATAACTTCTTTTTCTGGCATAGCTTTATTAATGTTTTAGATGTTTTAAATATTCTTTATGTTTTTACCATTTTCTTATGCCTAAAAGCATTTTTTTTATCAACTAATTTTCTATTTATTTCCGTTTTTCATAGAATTAAATTTCTTAAAATATAATAAGTTTAACCTCTGTAAATCAAATTATATGTATTTAAATTTAAATTAATGTTATTCCTTTTCACATTGTTTTGACAGTTGCTTTTGTAAATCAAATCCAAAAAAAGTTAAGGGGAAAAAGTAGTTCGTTAAACAAAATTAAATACTAACGTGATTATAATTAAATGGGATCATTTGAGCTTGATTTGATTTTACTTATTTTGTATTTTAAAAGTGGCGCAGACGAGTTACCAAAAATAGTATATCTTGACATCAGATCAGACATCTCAAATGTCTGGGGACATCTTACATCCAATTATGGAGAAATAAATAATAATTCAGTTTTATGAAAATTCCTGCTTTTTTGGACAAATTTAATAGAATGATAGTGTAACCTTTAACATGTTATCTAAGGGGGTTATTCTGTAAACGTTTGGTTTACACCCATAATATTGCCGAATTACCGGTTTTATTTTGGTCTTTACCTTCACTTCCTAACAATTACACCAAACTATTTACATACTTTCACATGAAATTTGAGCGTTTGTTACCAACCAAATATCACTTTTTTCGTATTAAGACAATGCGACTGCATCGGGATGGAATTCAAGTGAAGATAATGGGGGCACCGTATTATCTTTAACACAAAAATTTAATTTTTACATTTTTTTTTTTATTTAATTCTTTTTGAAGTAATTAAAATCCTTCATAAATTGATTTATTTACCTATACCAAAACATTGCATAATAAATATGGCAAACCTTAAGCCTCCTAACAGTATTTTTTCATAAAATAAAGAAACTTTCTGAAATATTTATAGTGTATTACATTATTAAAAAAATTTTGTAAGTTTTGGAGAATATACTACTACGTCTGTATTACTTTTCAATCTGCCCGTAGTAACAGGATCTGAAGAAAAATTATTTTAAATATTAAAATTTATTAAAAATTACGTAAGAAATTCTATCGTATATGGCAAGTATTAGGTGGTCTAGCCATGAGTAGCAAAAAACGAACGAGGGAAATCTATTAACTTGACAATTTGATCGATTTGTTTGCTGAAAGTAAATGCAGAATGAAACAATTCATTTTATACATAAAGTTAAGTTATTTATACTACAATATATTATTAACGAAAGGGGTTCCCAGAAAATTTTCTCCTGAGATGTCAAAAAAACATTTTCGGATGAAAATTGATTGTGGGACCCAGGCGACTGTCGCCTCTATGTCAAAAATTTTTAGGGCAAACATTGATTAGATATATTGTTGATTTGCTTCACCTATGATCTCAAAAGTATATTTTTACTCTAACCCAGGGGTCGGTAACCCGCGCCCCCCAAAGGGTCTTGGTGCGGCCCGCGGACTCTAAAATAAAAGACTTTTTTTTAAAGAAAAGAAAAGATAATAAATATAACTATCCAGAGCAATGTATGGATAATCCGAACAAAACTTTACTAGACCCGTTCGGATTACAAAACACAAGAGTTCGGATTATCCTAGCATTACTGTATTATTAATTTAAGTTTTTATAATTTGCTACTAAACTAATAATAGTTACAAAAATAAATAATAAGTATAATCATTTATTTCACTACTTGGTAAATTACATAAATCTGAGAATACAACAAAAATTACTTTACGAGAGCATGCAAGCACAAAATATTTTTGTTAATAAGAAAATTAGAAAAGTGTTTTTTTAACAATAAGTAATGCTAAGATTAGTATAATACATAGCCGTAGTTAAAAATTGCACGAAGGAAACTTTACGATTTAAAGGTTCCATCGAGCAACCAACTCCATTAACATTTGTAATGTTAAAGCGCCCTTCGTTATTTTCAGATGTGTCAACATTTACACTTTTAAAAAATTGAACCATATTCGTTAACAGCGAGCAAGACCACAAGTTATCGTAAATTTTTAATGTTCGTATCGTCGGAGCGTTCATATTCAATGAATAAGAATCCAAGTAAAACAAACTATTTTTGGAAATGTCTAAATTAGATAACCTACCTAAAGGCAATAATGCTGAAGCATCAAACTCGGAAAACTCATTATGAGCTAAATTTAACGTTAATAAATTCACGAGACCAGAAAATGTTCCAATAGTAAAGGACCTGATTTTATTTGAAGATAAATTTAAATCTTTTACCATGCGAATGTACTTAAAAATTCCTAATGGAATGTAGCATATTTTATTTTCTCGTAAATCTAATATTTCTAAATTATCAAGCCCTCTAAACGAGTCGGCGCTTAAAATGCCAATTTGATTGTAAGATAAGTTTAAAGCCATTATTCCCAAAACTCCTTCAAATGCATTTCCCGTTATTTCTTTAATGCGATTGTGATTCAAACTGACGCTGACCGCTTCCAACCCACTAAAGGAGCCGGAAGTTAAATTAAAAAGTTCGTTGTGTTGTAAGTCAAGTTCATATAATTGTCTTAAATTACTAAATGCATTTTTTGAAATGCCAAAAATTCGGTTATTATCCAAATACAAATATTGTAACGTCGGAAGATCTGCGAACGATCCGCTGCTTATATTTTGAATGCCACTATTTGACGCATTAAACGAAATTAACGACGCGTGTACTGGAAACGTTTCAGCATTGAAAATTGGTATATGACAATTAATACATTTTAAGTGATAATTTCCGTAAAACATAGACGGAAACTGCTCTGTTATTCCATCACAAACGTAAGTCCTTCTGTCTGTTATAAATTGGCATCCTCCAGCCAATTCTGAACGTACAATTGTTATTCCCGACAACAATAAGTAAAACACGAAAGCCATTTCTGTAATATTGACAATCAACGTAATATAAATTAAAATTAATATTTACTTACAATTGAGTATTTGTCACATATAATATTTCAGCAACTTATTGAGGTTAACAAGACAAATTAACTAAGCCACTAAATACATATAACGCCAGACTTGGGACTTGGTTAACTTACTTAATCGTGGATTTCCGAAAGTTTCTAAATTTGTTATAATTTTTGCTATTCAAGCAACACCAACTTACAGAAATGTTTATTCATATTATTAAAATATGTCTGAGTAGTTATTTTTTATGATAAAATTCATTGTTCCAATGCACAAAAATTAATGAATAGGTATGTAATTCTAGCTACTTCCTTTGAAATTTTTAAATTATAATTATAATAGGCTCATCAACGCCAATTATTTCATGGCCAAATTGATAAATAGTCTACCTAATATGATAAAAGAAACAATTTGACTAGAAAATAAAAACCAAAAAGCGTAGGTATCGTAATATACCTACAAGAATTTGATTACCGCAAGAAATTCGTAATAGCTTTTACTTTAATTACATAGTTTGATTAGTTAAAATTAATCTTATTAAATTATTGCGGTATATCATTAACAAAGTATTAATAAATTTAGCAAACGTAGAAATTAAGGGGTTATGCTAGTTGGAAACATTTAAAAACCAGGGTAAATGTATGCATATTTTTGCACAACAATTTTTTTAATCAAAATTTAGTAAACCTTTAGTAAATTTTTTATTAATAAATAATAAAGATACCTGAGGACATTTGAACGCGAACAATTAAAATTGCCAGCATTAGGCAACTATTTTGTTGGCCGATTTCCATGGGATTTGGCCATAAGAAGCAACTATCACTACAATTAAATAATACTAAAGCTGCAGTTACGAAAATTTTACAAGTTGTTCCTCAAATCTTCCTGTGTAACATATATAGAAATATGAAGCATAGATAACAATTGAGGAGTTAGGTGGAAAAAGGGCACTTCTCGAAAAGTGCCATTATTTCCAAGCCACATGTCGCTCTATTAAAATAAGAAACTAACTCACTAATGGTAGATTCCCATTATCCTATTCAATATTGTTCACAAAATCTTTGCTTAATAGGTTTTAGTACTTAACTAAATCTTCAAAGCTCCCTATCTCAAAATGATGTTTTCACAGAAGTGCCCTTTTTCCACCTAACTCCTCAATTATTAAATTGATAATAAATTAAATAAATAAATCGATGGCGCGTATTGCGCATGTGTATGCGTAATCTTATGATTACGCTAAAACTAATGCACATAATATTATCATCATATTTTAATATGTTAGACAGGAAACCATGAGGAACAATCTATAACATTTTTGTAACTGTAGCTTTAGTATTATTTAATTGTAGTGATTGATATGCTTCTTATGTCAAATCCCATGGAAATCGGCCACTTTGATGAAGCTCATTAAAAGACCGGTCGAGCTTAAGGTTAGTGTTAAGAAATAATATTTTTTTAATTACTGTCGCTAAAAAAATAGATCGACAGGGTGGCTACCCGTCCGTGGACGGGAGTTCCAGCTAGTAATATTATAATTCATTAAATAATAGACGTGATTTACCTTATAGTAAGCACAACCAACTTCTAATGCAGGGTACCGGGTTAAAATCCGAGAAAAGTCAAACTTTCTTATGATGCGGGCCACGTTAAGCCGTCGGTCGTCCTGACCAGCCTAAAGAGCTTCCTATCGGTTGTTAAACAATTATATGCTAAGACAGCGGTTCTCAACCTATTTACGACGCGACCCCCAAATTTTCTTGCTTATTTTATGCGACCCCAACAAAGTTTGCGGGGGCTAAAAAAATGTTTTCAAATAATTTTTTAAATGGGGGGGGGGTAAAAATAACGAAAAATTGCGCCGCAGGCAAAAAAATTTTGATTTTTAAGGTCAAGAGAGCTTAGATTTGAAGTTAGAAATTATAAAATAGATGTTTTTGTACTAATTTTTAGGATTTCAGGGGCAGAAAACTATTTTTTGAAAAATAATAAGCTTCTCGAAAGCCTGGCCTTCGACGCTAACCTCATCGTTTGCTAATCAATTCAAGTTTCTTTCCCCATTAAACTGAAATATCATAATAACAAAAATAATTATAAAAATAAAAGGGCAGTTCTTAACATTTCTTAAGAAATCAACTAAGTGGGAGGATTGCCAACTCAAAAATAAAATTTCTGTGGAAATTCAGTGTTTACTAAGAGGGTAAGGGTTGCGAATTTTAAGTTAATCGATTCGTCATAATATCGCCATTAAAAACTAATAATTGTTGGGATATTTTGGGGGGTTTACTTGAATTTTAGGAGGCATAGCCCCCCCGCCCCCCTAGTTGCGCCTATGTCAGTAGTCAAAAATAGTCATAAATAACTATTGTTTAAAATTTATATTAAAAAAAGATACACATATCTAAAAAACACACAAATACTTTACTTGTACTTTTTTTTACTTATTAATGACTTCCTTGATCTTGATGTTTTGATACGAGTTTATCAATCCTATATTCCAGGGGTGGCCAACAAGTCGATCGCGATCGACCGGTCGATCGTGAAGCCAATTTTGATCGATCGCTGAGTGTGAAAATGTATCGAATAATCAAATTTTTAAAAGTGTCGAAAAATCAAATTTTTTCGGTTTATTTTCGACAATGTCGATCGCGACACATTTTTAAGATAAAAAGTAGATCTTGTGTACACAAAAGTTGACCACCCCTGCTATATTCAATTGTTTGAGCAACAAAGTAACCTTTAGTGTTTGTTTAATTTAAGAATTTTAATTTCCAATTCAAAACTAATTTTGGAAAGAAATCGCTAAATTTTCTGCGACCCCCTAAAATAGATCCGCGACCCCCAAGGGGGTCGCGACCCCCAGGTTGAGAATCGCTGTACTAAGAGAACCTGTTTTTAAGTGCATCTGTACTTCATACACCTGGCAGAACACATGGTCCTTTATAAGTTAATGCCACTGTGCTGTGACTGATACTGAAAATCTCGTTTTGCGTTCTTCGATTTGGGTTTTCGTGTTAATCGCGGATTTCTTAATTGGAGCTGTAGATTTTTTGGTTTCTTCTATAATAATCTACGATTCTACGAATTGATAGTATTCCTTAATCGGTTAATATAAACCGATTATCACGAGTACTAGATCAAATTTCAATCCATATCCTGTCTTATCGTCTGTGATGCGTGGGGTACGGACATCGCATCGTATACTGAAGTTTAATACGATAATCTGCGATGCTAATCAAGTAATCACTAACGAGAATCCTTGTTATTAAATATTTGGGAAATGATTGCATTATTTTGAATCATCACTTTGCCCAAGGATCTTGTAAGATCCTGTTTGGGCTTCTTTTTACTTATTTAAAAATAACTCAATGTGTGCATTTGGCTTGGTTGTAAATAATTTATCTAATACACTAATAATCCTTCATACACATAACTCAAGCTTCAAACGTGAGTCGTACGCCGAGCGCGTCCCATCATATTTACTGAAACAAGGCGTTGGGTTGCTGAGTTACTTCCAAAATGTTAGCGATATGATTTTATGTAGGTAGTTGATAGATCGAGAGATTGATACTGCACGCCAGGGTGCATCTGATATAAGACTCTGCAGTTAAATTTAAGTCAAAATCGGCGATAATGCAATGAGGCTTGTAATCCATACTTTGTCTGCTTCGGCATGTCAATCTCTATGCTGAAGCTTATAACTCACGTTTCAAGCTTATAACTCACGTGTGTTATGATGGATTATGATGGATTATTATCTATGATAAAAATTATTTTTCGACACTCTGAGAGCCAAATGAACACATTGCGTGTTTTAATTTATTGCTTTATCAATATTAAAAAGTAAATTTTTGTGAGTTGACAAATTCCAGAAATTACCAATTAAAAATAAGAGTCCTATATTGCCTATCCAATGAGTTCCGCTTGAAAAACAGATGCATATTATGTACCCATCGATAAACTTATGCTTACGTGAAGTTCTGCAGAGTATATTCCTGTGCCTGATCCAGCATTAGTTTTGGAGCCATCCGAGTATAGACGTACACGTATGTCATAGTCAGATATTGCGTTTTCATTTAACAGAACGTCGTACTCCATATCAAATATGTATTTAGGGTGGATTATATCGGGTACAAAATGCAGCAGTGGTATTCTCTTGGAACATTCCTCCAAAATCTGCATCGCCCTGGTCGTACTCTTGCCAGCTACACCAGAACGTCGATAGCTTTGAGCTGTATTTCAGAGGTGCATATCCGCTTGTGGCTTTGCCACAAAAAAACATCACGACGAAAGAGATATGGGATTAAGTTCCTGGTGCTCCAAACCAGTCAATCAATGTAAATCAAGGTCATCCAAAATCTATTACTTCTAGCCCACTTTCCCACGTCTTACTCTTGCGAGTCACGCCAGCTCAACTTTACCCTCGGCTATAATTTCACTGCACCTCGTTAAATACTATGTTATCCGTTGCGACTCCGCCGCTTTGCTTACGATGAAGGAGATTCAGGAATACGTTCTTGATGCCTCGCACCACCCATATACCATAGCCATATCATGGCAAAAATAAATCAAGATCAGGACAAAATTCCCTGACAAACCCCTTGCGGGTCACGTCAGCCGAGCAAGAAGCTTTTCTTGCAAGACAAGAGCCAGTCATTGCCGTGCAGCTAACACGATCAACTGCGAATGCAAGGTACGGGGTTCACATCCGGGGAAGGGTCAAACTTTCTTATGACTAGTCTCCGTGCTTCGGAAGGCATGTACGGTGGTCCTCCTGGGTTAGTGAATTGCCATCATTAACATAAAAAACCAAGGCACATCTGAAGGCAAGTCTAGCGACCTACCTAATAGAATATAAAATATTTATATGCTCATAGTTTCTAACACTGCCAAGGAAACGACGCAGATATTGGGAAATAACTGGAACGAATACGAAAGGGAAAAATAAGAAGCTTTGTTTGTTATTATTAAAATTATTTTTTACTTTTTGATGAATATTTTTAATTTTAATTAATAAAATTAATAATCTTTAATCTAAATACCAAAATCGACGAATACCGTGAAGCATGCATGGAGGCAGTATCTACAAAGGATGAAAGACACCCAACTACCAAAGCAAATATTCTCATATCGACCAATAGGAAGGCGTTGCATTGGCAGACCAAGGTAAAGATGGACTGATCAAGGGTGACGTAACGGGTCAATAAAAACCTAAAACGTGCAGAAGAAGAAAATTATTCTAAAAATGTTTAATTTCTTATTTAATTTTTTTTTCATATTCATCTCTTCACAGTACCTAAAAGAAATAAAGTGTCGCATTTCTTCTTTACACTTTAACTCTTATGGTGTAGAAATATAATTTTTTTTTTATTTTATTACTAAAAGATACATACGTAGATAATCTTGCAGTTATTTTTAGTAGCATTTAATAAATAAAGCGATAACTAATAAGAATAAATTATTGATGACTATAAATATGTAAAAGTCTTAAATGCTATTGATTTTAGCGTAAATAATCCAATAACTTTTGTAGTAACTACCTACCTTTAATAATCTTTAATATGAGTCGTTAAAAATTAAAATCGCTTCATAAATAACCGAGATGAGATATTAATGCTTTTATGATTTCCAACATTGACCAACCTTTTTAATTTTTTACGCCACGCACGAAAAATTGGTACTATAGAAATTATTCATCTAGAGATATATGTAGGTTTTCTCATTAAAAAACCATATTGCCACCACTATACAGAAGATATTCTTCGATTTCTTCATTAAAGCTGCCACGGAAGATTATTTTTATTATAATACCAACTCCCCTAGCATAATATGTGGTGTTAAGCATTATACTGGCAGACTAGGAAGCGGAAGGAACCACGGTTCTATTCCTAGTCGAACCACATAATCTTCTGCTGGGAAATCGGAGGTTGTACAATGGGCCCTATTTAGATATCAGACAGAAATCCCCTAGCATATTTTTTTCTTCAAAAATTGTAAACCCTTTTATTTTAGGCAGGAGATATTTAAGGGTTAAGATTGTATAATGAAAATAATAATGCTCATGATCATGGAAAAATCTTCCCTGTGTTCATCACACATTCGCAACACTCAACGTACACACAGGTAGGGAAAAAGCTGAAATCGGTGTGTAAACGATGGAAAATGTAAACTTTTTTTTTTTTTACTTGCTAAACAGAATCAGGGGAGCCTAAGCAAATGTAAAGCGAACATTTGAAAATAATTTTCTCGGTGGTTGATCGAATATAGTTTATTTTTGAGCAAAAATCACATTGAAAGTTTATAAGATAAAAAGTGACGCACATGAACGAATTAGTGAGATTCTCATTTGTCCATTATAAACTTACCCTACTTTCATTTAAAAGAAAATTCGTCAAAATTAGCGGGGTAGCTAATTTCCTTGTAAGCAGGAAAGTCATATAAGCAGATACTCTTGAGAGATATTTTGACTTGGAATTTATTGTGATTTTTACGTTTAAAAAGTTACATCTACATTTTCTTTGAAAAATAATAGGATGGCAAAATTCGTAAAAATAAATTTTATAATACTACATAAAAAATCTCCATTAGAAAATGTCCATGGCAGAAAAGAAAACAGAAAATTGTTAATATCTCTAAGGACCAGTTTATGAATCCCCAGTTAAACTTATCTGACAAGTTTGGACCTCTTTTATTGAACAAAAAACCGTTTAGTAGATTTATTTGCCACTGTGAGTATTTATAACGAATTTTAACTGAAGGTTGATAAACTGGTCCTAAATTGAGGGTATGACCTTCTTTCTTAAAACGGCAGTATTGTAACCATCAGGAATGCAGGAAATAGAAGATGTTTTATAATATGATTACTGCTTGGATTTTGAATACCTACATTTCTACAAGTTACGCCACTGGCTGGAATCTGAATATTATTTTAAAAAAACATACGAACTTTTTGAAAATCGAAACGCATTTTGGTAAAATATTACAACACAAAATAAAACCAATATCTAATATTTGAATGGCTCCGCTTAAAGTTAACCACCAATGGGATGTGACCTCAGTTTATCAAATCTCAAAGGTTAACTTCCCATGCCGCTTTTAAAATCGTCACTTCCAGTTCGCTATTTGAACCGATTTCTTAAGATAACGTGCACCATGTCTTTAGAATCTGCAAAAAAAATTGCTGCTTGTAAAGCAGTTGATGAACATGTGAGTGATAACAATAAAATTGGTGTTGGTTCTGGTTCCACAATAGTTTATGCCGTGGAAAGATTGGCCGAGAGGGTGCAAAAAGAAAAATTGAACGTGGTTTGTGTTCCAACATCCTTCCAATCGCGACAACTTATTACCAAGTACAACTTAACTTTAGGAGATTTGGAACAATATCCAGAATTGGATGTCTGTATCGATGGCGCTGATGAAGTTGATGCCGGTTTAACGTTAATTAAAGGAGGTGGTGGATGTTTACTACAAGAAAAAATTGTTGGTAGCTGCGCTAAAAAACTTATAATTGTTGCCGATTACACTAAAAATTCTGAAAAATTAGGAGATCAGTATAAGAAAGGAATTCCAATTGAAGTAGCTCCTATAGGTTATGTTCCCATCAAGAACAAGCTGGAAAAATTGTATGGAGGTGAAATAACTCTTCGAATGGCTGTTGCTAAAGCTGGACCATTAGTAACAGATAACGGAAATTTCATACTCGACTGGAAGAATTTTGATAAATCTTATAACTGGGAAAAAATTAATAAGGAAATTTTGGTAATTCCTGGTGTTATCGAAACAGGTTTGTTTATTAACATGGCAAAAATGGCTTATTTTGGACAAGCGGATGGAAGTGTGAAAGAGCAAAAGTAGTTAATTATGTGATATATTTGGCAATTTTTTTTATACACGGACATAATGTGCATCAACATTTAAAAATATAATTTGTGCAAAATACTTATCTAATTAGAGATTAAAATTAACAAAAATACTTTTAGTATAGACTGGTCTTTTTCATGATTCTCAAAAACTCCTGCTGATTAATTTCTCCATCACCATCCCTGTCTGCTTCATCGATCATTTCCTGCAACTCTTCGTCGGTTAAATTTTCACCCAATTCTTTGGCAACTCTCTTCAAATTTTTAAAACTTATCTTCCCGGTATCGTCATCATCAAACAATCGAAAAGCTTTCAAAATTTCTTCATCTGAATCCTTTTCGGCCATTTTCATGGACATTAAAGTTAAAAAGTCATCAAACGATAATTTTCCGCTGTCTTCCGGATCTACTTCGGAAATCATTTTCTTAATTTCTTGCTTCTTCGGCTCAAACCCCAAAGCTCGTATGGCAACTTTCAATTCTTTAGTATCAATTTTACCAACACCGTCAACGTCGAATAAATCAAAAGCTTCACGAATGTCGGTAATTTGTTCTTTAGATAACTCAAATTTGGGTCCAGCTGCTTTCTTGCGACCAACAATGCTCGGCTTTTTAATATTAACTTGCGACTAAAATGAAATAAATTTAAACTTAAATGGAAGTTTAAAATTTGAATATTATTTACCATTTTTGTTTGTCAGTGGATCAATAAATTTACAAACAGTTGATTAATGCCCGTCTCGTAGCAACATCGGCAAATAATAATAAAAATTTTTCACTACAAACTAAATTATAAATAATCTCCTTCTTTTATGCCCTTATACCAATTATTTATTGAAAGTTTCCGATTAATAATTTAAATTTGACACTAATAAGTTGGGTTATAAACTTAATTGTCAAATCTGTCAGAACAGTGCAAAAAATCCTGCGTGATACAATCGATTATTAAACAGTGGCGTACAGCGTGAACATATGGCATCTGGACCTTAAATTTGGACTATTTATTATTTTCGCAAAATTTGCAATTTTAAAAAGCTCAAAATTGTTATCATTGAGTAATGGGGTAATGAAAGATTTATTTTTAACATTTTTTTCTTTTAAAAATTTAAGAAACGTTAACATTTTAAGTTGGCTAACCTTATTTTAAACGATTTTCCCCATAATAATCCCTATGTCGGCTTCTTTCCCGCCGGTGTTGGACGTTGTTAAATGACAGACGCTTGTTAATGTGCTGCTGATGTGTGATTAATAAATTTAACCGTTATTTGAAACTTTGGGTATTAAGAGAGGTTAAAAATGTCGAAGCCAGAAGAAACGGCAGATACTGGCGGAGAAACAGGTGAAAATTCTGTAAGTCGAAATTTCATAACAAAAGAATTACTTGCCTATAATTACTAATAAATTCTTGTATTATTAAACAGAACGATTCCCTTCAAAATGCGTCTTCTTCGGATACATTATCATCCCGTGGAAAAGGCGAAGATTTTGAGACTAAACTTGAAACCGATCGAGGAAAACGTTTCGATTTCTTACTCAAGCAAACTGAAATTTTCTCCCATTTCATGTCGTCTCAACCATCTAAAACTCCAACTAAACCTAAATCGGGTAGACCTAAAAAAGTTAAACAACCTGACCCAGAACCACTACCGGAACCGGAAGAATCGCATGATCCTGCAGAGTAGGTTTCTGTTTTTTGTTAACACAAAATACTAATGGTCTTGTTTTTAGCCATCGTCACCGTAAAACCGAACAAGAGGAAGACGAGGAGTTGTTGGCTGAATCTAATACCAAAGTGAAACCTACGGTTAGGTTTGAATCTTCACCTCATTATATTAAAAATGGAGAAATGCGTGACTATCAAATCCGTGGTCTAAATTGGATGGTTTCTTTGTATGAAAATGGCATCAATGGAATATTGGCCGATGAAATGGGTTTGGGTAAAACTTTACAGACAATTTCGTTACTTGGTTTTATGAAACATTACAAAAGTAGTCCTGGCCCACATATAGTTATCGTTCCGAAATCTACATTAGCCAATTGGATGAATGAATTTAAAAAGTGGTGCCCCAGTTTACGTGCGGTTTGTTTAATCGGTGATCAAGAAGCTCGAGTAAGTATTTTATTTTGTGAAGTGTGAACATAAAATTATTTTGCAATTTTTTTTATTTAAGAGTGCATTTATAAGAGACGTAATGATGCCTGGGGAGTGGGACGTCTGCGTAACTTCCTACGAAATGGTGATCAAAGAAAAATCAGTATTTAAGAAATTTAACTGGCGGTACATGGTGATCGATGAGGCACACAGAATAAAGAACGAGAAATCAAAATTGTCAGAAATTTTGAGAGAGTTTAAAACCACCAATCGTTTGCTTTTGACGGGAACACCTTTACAAAATAATCTGCACGAATTGTGGTCGTTATTGAACTTTTTGTTACCTGATGTTTTTAATTCTGCTGACGATTTTGATGCATGGTTTAATACAAATCAGTGTTTGGGAGACAACGCATTAGTTGAAAGATTGCATGCAGTTTTAAAACCGTTTTTGTTACGTAGATTGAAATCTGAAGTAGAAAAACGTCTGAAACCAAAGAAGGAAGTGAAAGTTTATGTCGGTTTGAGTAAAATGCAAAGGGAATGGTATACAAAAGTTCTTATGAAGGATATCGATATTGTTAACGGTGCTGGTAAGATCGAAAAAATGAGATTGCAAAATATTCTTATGCAACTTCGTAAATGTACTAATCATCCATACTTATTCGACGGTGCCGAACCCGGTCCACCTTACACTACCGATGAGCATTTGGTTTATAACTGTGGAAAATTGGTAATTCTCGATAAGTTATTACCGAGAGTAAAAGAACAAGGATCGAGAGTTCTTATATTTTCACAAATGACAAGGATGTTGGATATTTTAGAAGATTATTGTTTGTGGCGTGGACATCATTATTGTCGTTTGGATGGTCAAACGCCTCACGAAGACCGACAAAGACAGATTAACGAATATAATGAACCTGGTAGCGCTAAATTTCTGTTTATGTTGTCTACGAGAGCTGGTGGTTTGGGTATTAATTTAGCTACAGCAGATGTGGTTGTAATTTACGATTCCGATTGGAATCCACAAATGGATCTTCAAGCCATGGATCGTGCACACAGAATAGGACAAACAAAACAAGTTCGCGTATTTAGGTAAATTTAATATTTATTATATTAAAACTAAAATTTTCGAAAAATACAAAGAGAATTTTTTGTTTAAAAAAATTTAAACTTAATTTACTATTTTGTTAGATTTATTACCGAAAACACCGTCGAGGAAAAAATTGTCGAACGTGCTGAAGTTAAATTACGTTTAGACAAATTAGTTATTCAGCAAGGAAGGTTAGCAGACAGCAAAGCTTCAACTTTAAACAAAGATGAAATGTTAAATATGATTCGACATGGTGCCAATCACGTTTTTGCATCGAAGGACTCTGAAATAACAGACGAAGATATTGACACAATTTTACAAAAAGGCGAAGCCAAGGTATACACTTAATTTTTTAGTTACGTTTTATATACTTAAAATGAAATTTATTCTTAGACTGCGGAGTTGCAACAAAAGTTCGAAAATTTAGGTGAATCAACTTTACGTAATTTTACTGTAGATACCCCCAGCGAATCTGTATATCAATTTGAAGGTGAAGATTATCGTGAAAAACAAAAAACTTTAGGTATAGGCAATTGGATTGAACCACCTAAACGTGAACGAAAAGCAAACTATGCCGTTGATGCTTACTTTCGTGAAGCGTTACGTGTTTCTGAACCAAAAGCTCCAAAGGTAAGCTTAACATTTTCTTAAAGTAACACAGTATACTAACCTTGAATTTCAGGCTCCACGTCCACCTAAACAACCCATTGTTCAAGATTTTCAATTCTTCCCTCCGCGCTTGTTTGAACTATTGGATCAGGAAATTTACTTTTACAGAAAATCATTGGGGTATAAAGTTCCAAAGAATCCTGAATTAGGTCCCGAAGCTAGCAAGCAACAGAAAGAAGAACAGCGTAAAATTGATGAATCTGAACCTTTATCTGAAGACGAACAAGTTGAAAAAGAAAATCTCCTAACGCAAGGTTTTACAAATTGGACTAAAAGGGATTTTAACCAATTTATAAAAGCTAATGAAAAATACGGCCGTGATGATATCGAAAATATAGCTAAAGAAGTTGAAGGTAAAACTCCCGAGGAAGTTATGGAGTATTCTGCTGTATTTTGGGAACGTTGTCACGAACTTACAGACATTGATCGTATAATGGCGCAAATTGAGCGTGGAGAAACTAAAATTCAAAGAAGAGCCAGCATTAAGAGAGCTTTAGATGCGAAAATGGCGCGTTACAGAGCTCCCTTCCACCAGTTAAGAATCTCCTATGGTACTAATAAAGGAAAAAATTATTTAGAAGAAGAGGATCGCTTTCTTGTGTGCATGCTGCACAAATTAGGATTTGATCGTGAAAACGTTTACGAAGAATTAAGAGCTGCAATTAGAGCATCGCCTCAATTCCGTTTTGACTGGTTTTTAAAATCGCGCACCGCTATGGAATTACAGCGTCGTTGTAATACACTTATAACATTGATAGAAAGAGAAAATCAAGAACTTGAAGAAAAAGAGAAAGCCGAGCGTAAAAAGAAATTGCCTAAAACTAATTCAGTTGTTGGTGCACCTTCTCAAACGACCAATACTAAATCTGCTCAGAAACGCAAAAATGAAAATTCTGCCGGAGGTGTTGAAAAGAAAAAGAAGAAAAAATGAGATTTGTCGTACCTTTTTAAGTTCAATAATTAAATTCCTTTCCTAGTTTTAACTCTGGAATTGTCCAAATATGTAACTTTTTAACAAATAGGATTTGACTTATTTATTATTTTCAGTTTTCAGAATTAAATCATTTTTTTATAATTTTATGTTTTATTTATTGCACTTCTTTTAAAGTAAAATAAGAAATACTAGATAATTTTAAGTGTAATTCCAGTTATTCGGGGTAATCTGAAAATAGGGATTAAATTAGTGAAATTGAATGTTGTCTTCTACTAAAAGTGCATTTTTGTATAGTAATGTAAACTTTGAAGTATAATAAAGCTAAAAATTCAAACGAAACAATTGAATATTTATAACAAAAAAATGTAACAGTCCTGTATATAAATTAATTAAAAAAAAAAAATTGAAAGCAGTGTTATTTATGATGCACTTTTGAAAAAAAGTATTTTACCCATGTAACTTGTAACGTATAATTGTCATTTTGACGATTACATAATTATAACTCCTTCATCAACTTCAAAACACTAGAATTTTGATGCTGCCATAGTGTGGTCTACCAAAAAATTGCAGTAGCTGAAACAAAATTTTCCCAACAAGATCTTTCCCAGTATCACATTTTGCTGAGTATTAGGACCGGGCTAGAGGATATCTTTGTTAATATAGTGAAGCCTCGCTAGAAAGAATGGATGGTGGCTATGTGCAATAGCAAGTATTCGTCGCGTCTGTTTTATATTGTGGAATTGGGTGTCTCCTCGTTCTTCCAAATTTTAGGAAAATTTTGCCAGTGAAATTTTATGGTAGACCGCAATTATAGTTTTAATTTAATTTTTAAATAGTCTCGTTATTTAAAAATCCACCATCTGAAAACTATTCGTCTCTTTAAATCTTAAAGATATTAGCTTGCAAAACAGGAAACATAGCCCCGAACAAATTGAAAATATTTGTGTTCAATTACCATTTATCCAAAAAGAACATCGAGAGAGCGAAACTTAAAAGTGACGGTTTCTATTGTATTGGTTAGTTAACTTTAACACGTTGTTAATAGTTTTATGAAGCCAGGCATAATGCCGTATGTAAGAATATCTAAAATTTAATTACACAATAAAAATGTATTCAAATTAAGCAATTTTTACCGTTTTGAGTTATTAAAATTTTAACAGTTATAAAATTGAAGTTTAGATCGAATCAGCGGTGGATCTATAAAACGTAGGTAATTTAGCTAATCAAGGAACCTAAAATTTTGGGCCTTCGATATAAAACGGTTGACCCCGCATTCTTAACAACTGGAAGCACAAGACCCACATAACTGCCGCATCTCATTTAACGAGTATTTGTATACTAAAGTCTTTTGTGCTAAACGCTAAACTCTAAAGTGATTAATTCATTATAGGGTGTGATTCCTTTCCGACTGCGTTGAATATAGCTTAATATTCCTGTCTTCAAGAAAAGAAATCGGATTTTACGACTCTCTAGCTCTCCATTTTCTTCAAGATATTGGAAAGGGTTTTGAAGGATCAGCTTTGTGATTACTTTGTGAGTTTTAGGGGAGACCGAGGAGAGTTGTAACAGTTTTTATGGTACCAGTCTATCTCCGCCAAAAATGGTCCTATCTCTAAAAGCCATATTAATTTCATAGTCAGTAGATTACTTTCATTATGTGAAACAAACATAGAAATAAGTAAAAACAATCAAGTGCCATGAAAATATTGACGAAAATTAAAATAACTCCCAGTGTTACAACACTGTGGTAAGGTAAGTTGTAACAGGTGTGTATTTGGGAATTATAAGGAAGAATATTTAAATGTAATATTATATATTTATAATATAAATATTATATATTTTAATTCCCCCTCCTGCTCTAAATTGACACTCCGTTGGTGTGCGGGTCTGCTTGGTTTTCATTGATCCACCAATAAACACCAGTAAACTATTTCAAGGACAAAGAAATGAGCAATTGTGTTGAAACATTTTATTCCTCTATATTTTAAATAACCATACACCAATCTATCATTATTAATAAAAGATTTTTTTTTAAAGACGAATGGAATCTCGTTAATCAATTCATGCGCGTCATCAAAAATCTACGAATCTCAAATAAAAAAGTTTTCGGTGGACGGATTTCAACCAAAATTAATCAGTTATTTACACCATTTGTTCAAACCAGTATGAAAATTTTCAAGTCAATTGGTGCCCGCGTTTGGTCGTAATCGTAGCCGAGAAAATGTCCACACACACATCCAGACATTGTTCCGAAAATCTTTCACGATTACAATAAATTATACCTTTTTGAATCGAAATTCTAATGTGGCTACTTAAAGTTGGTTTTTGACTCCATCGCAATACTTTCCTTTACTGCGTAAATGGGAAAGTAATAAATACAACAAAAATTGTACTGTTTTAAATTAATGCCAAAAAGTAATTATGACAAACATATTGAAGCTCAAGCTCATCTTCTCCAGTGCAAGCTTCATGTGACCCTGCCTTGCATTTGGTTCACCGAACCCACTTCTCTTTCGATTTGCCGTTGGAAAAGAGTTCGAGGCAACACAAGCAAAAATAATTATTTTCTGTTCATCGCCACCCTCGTAGCCGTTTTCAGTTTTTTTCTTTTGTTGTTCTTTCTCCTGTTTTTCTTGGTTTTTTCTCTTGCCTTCACAGATTTCTTCTTTTCCTCACTAAACCCACGCTTGTTTGTTTGCAACTGTTTCAAAACTTCATTTACGGTTAAAACTTGGTTCTACATAGAGCAATAATTTTTTTTTAACGGAAGAGGAGAGTTTTCTGAAGGTTATGGTGTAATTTTTAATCGGTTTTGATAACGGATTAGTATTTTAATTATATTAATTAACGATTTTATATTAAAAACGCACGATTAATTAAAATTTAAATATGTAATAACACAGTTAAAATAGCAATCTCTAATGTTCTACATTAAAATTGTTTATATTTTAAGAATTGTAAGTGCTGTAAATGAAGTTTCGTTTCGACCATAATTTGAATGATTTCAAATGATGCGCCTTTTGAAATCAATGAAAATTTTCCTTCATTCTTCCCAACCAATGAAAGACATAATTTATAATGAAACTGTAAATCTATAGGTAACTGAGCCACCTGTTGAAAAAGTTTTCGTCCTAATGATAGATTGACTTACTTAGAACTTACTTAGAACTTAGAAACAGCGTGTTTCAACTCTCCTAGGTTCAAAAATTAGTGCTTTTATTCATAATAATGACTGTTAATCTCAAAAAACGTGTCGAACCCAAAAAACAATATTATGCTACAAAACTTGAATATCAATAATAAGCAATAAATGAGCGTGTTGCCAGTTCTCTAACGCAAATAAGGTTTCAAAAATCGACTTTGTTTCAATTCCCTTCTGTTACAACCCTCCTCAATCTCCCTACAACATTCTCTACAATCACTCAATTATATTTATTTTATTTTCCTTTGTATGTATGGACAGGTTAAATATAGGTACAATTGTTTAACCCTCTAATGCAGTGTTCCCCAAACTTTTTTGTCTCGTAGATCACTTGCAATTTCAATAAATTAAAATTTACATTAAATAACTACTGGAAAAATAATTTTTTTAAATTTTAGTTGGGAGGGATGAGCCTGATGGTGCTTTAATAATAAATTTGTTTGAAAATATTTTTTTAGCCCCCCCAAACTTTTGACCCTAGTTGCGCCTATGAGTCTGTTTCTTTTTTTTTTTGTTAAAATATTGGCAACCGTGCTGAAACCCCTTTACACTAAGTACAAGGATGGAAAAGCATCCACGACGAAAAGTCCTGGACCCCCATTTACATCTCATGGACCCCCAATTTCTTTTTTCGCTGACATCGACCCCTTCCAAGTCGTCATCGACCCCTGGGGGTCGATATAGACCACTTTGGGAAACACTGCTCTAATGCATGAATTTTTGTCTGCGTTAATAAATTCAGAATGTGGCAATCGTCTGCTGAAAAACAAGCGAACAAGGCTGGAAAATGACTCGTTACTGGACGCACAGCTAGATCGAAAAGCGAGCCGTAGGCGAGCTTTTTAAAGCTGTAAGTTTTAACTTTAAGTTGTAACTTTACAGACCAGTAAAGCCTCACTTTCCGACCCAGGGAAAAGGTTCGGAAAGTACAGTTTTCCGCATGTTTTCCGATAAAAATAATTTTACACCACCGTATTCTTTGAATTGATATTAGAACAGTTAAATTTTTGTAATATGAGCAATAAATGCAACTAAGGAAGTCCGCTTATAAACAGATCGGTGCATTAGAGGGTTAAGAAACATATTATTATAAAAAAGAAAATATTAATTTTAAAGGGCTTCTCATGCATTTGATATCAATATAATGTAACCCTTGTCTAAAATGTAATGGTTTTGTTGTGGAAAACCAAAAGGAAATCCATAAAGAAAGAAAAATAATAATGATTATTGATTCGAAATTTTGAATTATTCCTTAAATATTGAAGTGTGAAAAAAGTCGATCAAATGAGCAAATTGTAATTTTGTATAAAGTAAAATTTTGTCATTTATAAGACAGCTGATATGGAGACAATTTTGCATAACAAGCAATAAATTGTAACTTTTAACACAGAAAACTAAAACAGTTTTGATTTCCTTGAGAGTGTGGTGTGTTTCGTGCGGATTTGTGATGTGTTTACACAGGTATATCGATTGTTTACCTGAAATTTGAAAATTTGATTATTTTGAATGGGAGGCGGCAGGAAGTGAACACTTACGGTTTGTAAGTTTGTCTTGTGCCGACCGTGGATGGGGAATGTGTGTGGTCATATTGCGATAGTTAATTCGCAAATTTTCTTCAAGAAAAGTTGTTTTGAAGATTCCTTTGGGCACTAAAGCAATTATATCGACGAGATAAATAAATCGTGAATACTTGGAGCGTTTTTATTTCGTGAAAATAAAGTTTTCACACGTTTTGGTTGGTCGCAAGCAATTATCGACCATATTATTAAATTTGCACATCTTGGGTTTGTTAAACCTAAAATAACGTGAGGAAGAATAAATTAATGGTTAATTTGATGTACGAACGAGTTTTACATCACTTGTTGTATTAGATTACTGGATGTTTTGTCGATTTAAAAATCGTTACATGTTGATTTTGAGGTTAACCAAAAAGTTGCACGTTTTTACTACCGTTTTGGTTTAAAAGTTGGAGAACTTTATTTGAATCAATCCTTGAGATTTGGATGCACCACGGGAGAGATTTCACACATCACATCATTTGTTTTTGGACGGAAGTACAAAGTAAGAAAGATTACAGTAGCCGTGCTGCCAGCATTTGGAAGCTGGAAGCCATCTTTACAAATGAGTTGCGTATTGCCGAATTCGACTATTGCCAATTTACGGGATGCTTCACAAATTGTGTACTACATCAACTTATCGTTTCAAGTAAGGATTTTGAACTTTTTATCAAAACACTATTGTACAAAATTATTTTTATTCTTGTTACACGATTTACATAAACATAACGCTAAATAAAAGTATAGCTGAGTTTTTAATAGTAAATGATACTTTTTATTTATCGTTTTGTACATTTTACACACCATTTTGCATATTGCTTGACATTTGTGTCCTAGATAATCAGAATTGCTCCATTATTGAATTTGAGTTATTTAAATAAATTACCTCTTGATTTATTGCGTCATTTGATTTGCTTAATATCGCTGAAACCTACAACCTGCAGATATTGTGGCCTCAGATATGTGAACCTGACTTAAAGCTAGCGGATCTCTATTGTTCGAGTGTACACATTAAGCGAGGTTTCATCCCTGACTATAATTAGGGGTGTTATTGAGCTGTGCATCACGACAATATATTAATAAATTCAGACATATTACCAATATCATTGATACTTCAAGGTTCGTCTATTTATTTATTTAAGTTATAGTAGATAATGGGGTAGATAAATTATATTATTTACTATATTGTCTATATACGTAAACCTAACGATTTTCAAATAAAATATACTTACTACCTACTAAAGTTGTTACATTACCTACATTATTATTTTGAAATAGCGGCTATATACTTCTTGTCAACATAACATTTTACCAAATAATTTGTAGTGGGCAATCCAAATGAATCTGGACGATATTCAAACAATTCAATTTGCAAATAAGTCGTTCTTCAATTCACAAATACTGACGTGGACCTACAATTTCAAACAAATAAATTTGAACTCCTGCAGAATTCGAACGCTTGATTATTTTATTCAAATTTCTATCACCCTACCATTACACCAACCTTCTTGTAGGGTAATTTAATTTTTGGCTTTTAGTTGAAAATTAAATTCTGTATTAGTAATGAATTTCAAACGTATCAATTGAAAGAAAATAAGTTTGTTTGAACCCAATTGAATTAAATTCATAGGGTGCATTCAGGGACGGTAAGCCACGGAGCTCTGACGTTCATCATGCTGGAACCACTTGAGTACCAGCAGTTTGGTGATCCCTGAATGGATAGCTAACTCTAAGCACAATTATTATGTTGTATTTCCGCTATTTTGAGGTGGTTTCCATTTTATATCAACACTTAGTAAGTTACTACGAGTGTTGTAGATAAACTGTAACTCACAGGTTCTAACAAATTTATCTACGTTTGGAATATAATATTTGATGTTGTGTTACACCTCTGGCATACCCAGCCAAAAATTATAATGCTGATGATTTTACTTAACCGCTGAGTAAAGCTGGAACCCAGCCTTGGTCATTCAGGAAAATCTCTTACTAATAAGCCATTACTATTAGGCTTCTCAACCGCTGACCGTCCCAAACTGCGCTCATTGCTACTGTGAACATCGCCCATTCCTAATCCAAATCTAATATCCCACAAATGTTGGAGTAATTGAAATTGCAGAAGCCGTATATTTTTATTATTTAAAAAAAATAATTCTTTTGTCAAAAATATATTAGAAAAATATTAATTTATTAGTAGGTATTTGTTTAGTTAGATGTTAGAAATTCAGTAGCTAAATTATTAATTTCTTTATATGGTAAGTAATTCAATATTTAATGTGTATTAGTTACAACATTTAAACGAAATATGACTTTTGGTAGTAATGTAATTATAATTACAATATCCGTTTTGTTTTTAAGTTTAGTGGAGCAATACATACATATGTAATAATAAATGACATAAATATATAATGAGAAAAAAGATTGTATCAAAAGATGAACACATTACAATCAGATAGAATCTAGACCGACCATTGTGTCCATGAAAACAATAAATAATTTATTAAAACAGATTATTTTCAATGTCGATCATAACATCAGTAAACATTACCTATGTTAACATTATTTCGAATTGATCCTACCAGTTTACGTTCAGTATTTCGTCGCTTGCAGGTTACAAGTGGTGGGTCCATAAAAATATTCAAAATTATTGTAACGAAAATAATTTTGCACTATTTTTATTGATTTATTTTAATTTAAAATGAACAAAAATTGTCCACTAATTACCGGTGGTGTCGGATTCACAGTTTTATTCGCTGGAATTATTTGCTCTTGGTATGCATTTCCAAAAATTATTGATTATAAAATTGCGGAGGTAAAATTCAATCAAATATTGTTTAAATATAATTTTAAAAATAAATATATTTATTCAGAAACTCGCTTTAGTAGAAGGAAACGATGGATATAATATATGGAAGAAGCAACCGTTTCCTTTAAAGTTTAAAGCTTATTTTTTTAATGTTTCAAATCCTGACGAAGTGCAAAACGGAGAAGATCCCATAGTTCGTGAAATAGGACCTTATATTTACGAGTAAGTTTTTTTTCATTAATTTTAAATTTATTTTCAAAAATATTGATTTCTCTAGATATTAAAATTATGTTATAAAATTATGTAATATCTATTAGGTATATTAAAATTTGATTTTAATTTTAATTTCTAAGAGAGAAAAATAAAATTCTAGGTATTATTTTAAAATTTTTACACTATTCGTATTTTTACGTTTTCCAATTATTTAGTTTTTATAAAAATAAAAATTATTTGCATCGATTTGATTAAATACGTAAAAATGTAAAATGAAAAACGTTTCATAATTTTTTCGGTTCCAAACTTAACAAAATTTTCAGTTACAAATTATTTGATATTGCGTTGGAAAATTCAAAAAATTACGAATAATTAAAAAATATATAACTATTTAATATATTACAATAACAAGGTAGGAAAATGTATCGTATCAATTCCTCCCGCGGGTGAAATTTATTGCACGAAGGTTTAGCCGAGGTATTAATCACCTAGGGAGGAATGAACACTTTACCCCAAAGATAAAAATATAGCGGGTGGACCACCTTTTACCATTATCTTCAACGTGGGAGAATAATAAATAATAATGAAAAATTAGTTATTTTGAAATTTCTGCTTTTCTTTGTAATGGATAAGAATAAAAATGGTATAATTTGAAAGAGATTTTTTCACTTCTGAAAATACCCAGCATTGTTATTGCTTTTAATAATTGTTGGAAAAAACGCAACGTTAAAGTTTAATTTCATCGCCATTCTACTAAAACAACTTAGATAACTGGAAATTGATAGTTTTGAGATATTGACGTATAGATTATATAATAGATGATATTTTCGTTGTTTCCTCTAAAATAATGCATTATAAATTGAATTTTTTTACTATACCTCATAAAGGCGGTTATGATGCTGTAAAAATAAATACTTTCGTGGAAATTAGAAATAATCATAATGTTTTAATTAAAAATAGTAAGATAACTAGTTTTAGTATAACGTATAATAACACCCTGGTATGTGGGTAATAAGGGAGCGTCCGTCGTAGAGTTTTCTACTCTTGGCAGTTGATAGATCATTCCATAGTCACTTTGACGTAGATAACCCAAAAGTGCCAAAAATCGAGTTATCTAATTTTAGTTCTAAGCCCGCGTTTATGTTGCTTTGTTTTGCAATAGACTTTGTTAGCCACCCTTAGCGGCAGACAAAGTAAAACAACTTATTTTTCTCTATTTCCTCTCTTTCTTTTCTGAGAAGCAGTGTCAAGGCCTCTTTATTTCTTTAATAATTCTAGATTGCTAAATCAAGAGAGCTTCTACTGCTTCTACTAATAATATCTCTCTCTTGGTCAAGACAACTGGGTATTATTTTCAATACTTTTTCGGGATTAAAAAGATATAACCCCGTCCGTTAAATCCTGTTCGTGCATTGTCAGAATATTTAACAGACAATTTATTATAAAGTCTTGAGAGCAAAATAGAAAACTATTCTTTCGAAATTAAGCCTTTAGAGCGACTCCACTTAAAACAGGCCAAGTCAAATGGCTACATCATATTTTGTAAAAATTTGGTGGTATAGTCGTAAAATATTCGTTGTTTTCAATACACAGCTGAATTACGGTATGGGGCAACTTTATCGGCATTTTGAAATACATATCATATTTTCTTTGAGAGGGAGTCCATCCTTACCCTAATTCTCATATAAGTTCTTTGATTTATGCATTTATACAAACGGAGGCAACAAATCATCTTCAGCAGATGTACAGAAAATTAGAGAAATACAGGCTTTAAAATTTTCCATCATACGTTAAATTCGTTTAATCGAAATTGAAAATTCTCTCAGGGGTGGCTTCAACAAGTTTATTTTTGATGTTATCTAAAAATTCTGAGACAATTTTCCTTGAAACTGCTGCTCTGGATATTTACTGTTGGCCTTATATCTTTAGATTAAGTCGTTTCTTTTCACGAATGCAATCATAAAGTCCTTTCCAGATCATTTGTTTGGAAAAATCGTCTTTGCAGCTCATTTTTTATTTTTATCGAGAAAACCTTTGATTATAAGCCTCATTTAAAATTTTTCTTGATGATTGACCTTTTTCCAATCGGAAAGTTGATTTATAACACTAGCAATCTCACCTTCTTCTAAGGTCGTTAGGGCTTTTGATATGTATACACGCCACTTATCCTGAAGCGTTGTTTGAGGAACTCTACATTTTTTACTAGCAGCCTACACCGTGAAACCATTTCCAATATCTTTCGGTGCTGCTTCGACTAACTGCAGGCCTTCAAACACTCTTCTGTTCTTTTTAGGCATTATTTCGGTCACGTCGATGTTGTCCAGTTTTATGGTAATCTTTTGTACTCCTATTAATTTTTAAATTTGAATTTTGAAAAAAATTAAATAAAAAATTAAAAATTTTTTAAAAAAACCTTTTATTTAAAATTAAAAAAGTGCACTAAAAAATAAAAAATAATTTTAATAAGAATAAACAGAGCGCTTCTTGGAAACATCAATATAAAAGCGTGGGGCTATCAATTGCTTACTTACCTCTAAATAAATAGCCCCACGCTTTTATATTGATGTTTCCAAGAAGCTCTGTTTATTCTTATTAAAATAATTTTTTATTTTTTAGTGCACTTTTTTAATTTTAAATAAAAGGTTTTTTTTAAAAATTTTTAATTTTTTATTTAATTTTTTATTTTTAATTTTTTAGTCATGTTTGACTAAGTGGGAGGCGGTCGCAGCATAGTGCTAACGCGAGTTGACTATGAACGCTAAATACCCGGTTCGAATCCGAGTAAAGTAAGAACTTTATTCTGACCGTCTCCCCTCGGAAGGCAATGGCAAACCACCGAGAGTAATATGCCAATAAGAATCCTTAAAATGTTAATGATCTAATTAAGTCCAAAATTGATCTGAGCCTTCTTGGTTAAGTCGGGGGGATCGCCGTACATCCGAAATCGGATAGGCACCTAAAGAAGAAAAGTCATGTTTTTTACAGCTCCTGCTTCATCCGAATTCCTCTGGTATGTGTTTTTGATGTTTGATGCTTCACCCTGTATACATCATTAAAACAAAAAATTTCACCCTGAATGCGGTCCTTAAAAATGCGAATGCGATTTAGTAATGTAACTTTTCACCCTGTATGGTAAATGATTAACTTCTTGCTAGTAATTTGGGGGGGAGGGTCTTGTTTTTCTATTTTCCCTCTTTATTTGAATTTTGGGGTGAAATTGGTGTCAAACGTTAAAGCATCGTTAGAGTCTAAGTGAGCTTCCATTTTTTCGTTTGAGCCTCAACCGTCGCGGAGTTATTCGCGAAATATTGGGGGGGGGGGTAGACGTGTTTTTCTATTTTCGTTATATTTTTGAAGTTTTTGGTGAAATTGGTGTCAGATGTTAGATCGTACAATTTTTGTTTCGATTACAAAAAGTAATCCTAAACCAATAATGAATGTTCATTTAGGCTCTAACGTATGATGCCAATTTCACCCCAAAATTCGACTTACAGATGGGGAAACGCGTCTACGTCCTTGTAAGTAATGAATAAATAATTTTTTAGTAATATTTGTCAAATACAGCTCTTGCTTCATCCTATCAGAATTCTTATGGTATGTGTTTTTGATGTTTGATGCTTCACCCTGTATACATCATTAAAACAAAATATTTCACCCTGAATGCGGCCCTTAAAAATGCGAATGCGATTTAGTAATGTAACTTTTCACCCTGTATGGTAAAACTGTACAATGCGCAGCCACGCATGCGCTTTATTATTTTCAGTTTTTTCCCGATTTTTCGCTTATTTCGCGGAATTTTGGGACACAAAATTAATATATGAAAATTCGCTGCAAGAGAAAGCTATGTTCCAAATTTCAGCTCTCTAGGACTTCGGGAAGTTGGTTAAAAACGGCCTCGAAAAAGTCCAAGGGACGGACGACGGACGACGGACAACGGTCACACCAAGTTAAATAAAAGCTTTTAATAATAAAACATTAGAGCAATTGCAATTTATTACTGATCTGTTTAACTGATATTCGTGATAGAGCTTTCATATATTTTTCTGACGAAGGTTACATCTGCATCCTAAAGTTAAAATATATTTTCTAATTGATTTAATTACTAACTCAACAAAAATTTTAAAGAATCTTATTCACTGAATTTGACGAGTTAAAAACGTAATAATTTAAAAATATAATGAATGAATTGTCAAAAATAAAAAAAGGGTGGTAAGGACCTAAAATTACTCAAAATTTCAAAAATATACCTTCTGTTTGTTTTTTAAGTAAAAAAGTTAAATAAATTCATATAGCTGAATTATCTTCTTCCATACTTCAACAGCCTAAACATTTGTGCAAATGTAAATCCAGTAATTCTTGCCAAAATAATTCATTGTAGATTTTTTTGTGCTTACATTTTAATGTATATTTTAATAAATAAGTATAAATTTCTATTTACTTGTTTATTTTACACATTTATTTATATTTAACGATTAAATGGACCTAACAAATCCTTAAATTCATTATATCGCATTTCTACATTATTTCCCAAAATTTATTTGTATAATACGCCCAACAACGATTCAGTCAGGTAATAATAATATATTGGTAGACAAAAAAACATACACTACTTTATAAATAACAGAAAACAATTAATATTATTTTTAGAAAATTGTACATCAAAATTTACAATACTAAGGACAATTGACATATTTATGACTTTACTGCACTAATGATAGAAAGTATTACTTTCGGAACTGTGTTGTGAATGATCAAATCAACATGATTATAATAATTTACATATAAAATAAATTAGCTACGGATTATAGGTTTCGCAAAACCGTTTAACATTTTTATTATCGATTGTATTGATTAAGAAATAATAATTAAAACAATAATGAATTTTAATAATATTATTGTAGCTACAATTAATTATAATTTCAATCGTATGTAGGTGAAATTTTAAATTGCTTTAAATACATTTTGAACTTCTTAATTAGTAGATAATAATATATTATATCTTTCAAATATATTTAAAGCAAGTATAATATAATTTAATAAAAAGAGCCATTAATTGAAAACATAAATATAGTTATATTAGCATCGGCAGTGTGACAATTTTTGACTAAGGATTTTTAGCGGAGTATCTATTAATTTCATGATAAAAATTGTCTCATTTTCGGGTAGTATATTAGATAAGAAACGCGTGGAGGTACTCAATTTGTCAAATTTAGGTATAGGTAAATACCGTAAAATGGGGTGAATCACAACACTTTTTATTCTTTCCGATCTAGTCGCCGTTTTAGAACTTAGGCCCCAGGCGCAATTCAATTTTGAGGCCCCCCTCCTAAGTATTTTCACTAATCCTACACTCCATATAGCAATTGATTTGAACCCCTGGTTCTCACCAGAACCAGCACCGCAGACGATTTCTTTTTTTAATACCTTTTTTTACTAAAAATTGCACTAAAATCAAAATAACTGCAAATCCAAGGCATCTAATGGCTTAGAATTTTTTCGTTATTTTTCCTGTGTTTATTATAACATAATAGTTAATATTTTCATAAAGTTTCAAAATATTTGAACAAAATTTAATTTTTATCAAAAAATTTAAATCAAAAATTGCACTGAAATCAAAATAACTGCAAATCTAAGGCATAATAGGGCTTAGAATTTTTTCGTTATTTTTCCTGTGTTTATTACAACGGAATTAATATTTTCATTCAATTTCAGAATATTTGAACAAAATTAAACTTTTATCAAAAAATAGCACTGAAATCAAAATATCTGCAAAGCTAAGGCATTTTAGGGCTTAGAATTTTTTCGTTATTTTTCCTGTGTTTATTACAACGGAATTAATATTTTTATTAAATTTCCGAATATTTGAACAAAATTAAATTTTTATCAAAAAATTTAAATCAAAAATTGCACTGAAATCAAAATAATTGCAAATCTAATGCATCTTAGGGCTTAGAATTTTTTTGTTATTTTTCCTGTGTTTATTACAACGGAATTAATATTTTCATTAAATTTCAGAATATTTGAACAAAATTAAAATTTTATCAAAAAATTTAAATAAAAAATAGCACTGAAATCAAAATAACTGCAAAGCTAAGGCATTTTAGGGCTTAGAATTTTTTTATTATTTTTCCTGTGTTTATTACAACGGAATTAATATTTTCATAAAGTTTCAGAATATTTGAACAAAATGGAATTTTTATCAAAAAATTTAAATCAAAATTTGCACTAAAATCAAAATAACTGCAAATCTAATGCATCGTAGGGCTTAGAATTTTTTCGTTATTTTTCCTGTGTTTATTACAACAGGAATTTAATTAATATTAATTAAATTTTTCTTATTTTGAGGCCCCTTGATTTACGAGGCCCTAGGCGCGCGCCTCTTGCGCCTGTTCGGAAATCCGCCACTCTTCCGATCAAATATCTCCGAAACAATTTGACATACAAAAACCTACTATGTCGCAAAAGTCTTATTTGAACGTTACCATAATACTTGAGAAACGAGTACTTTTAACTGTTAAAACCTTATTACTCCTCTTCTTTCCATTTTCGGGGCCTCCAGTGCACCAATAACCAACTTAAATGGGAATATATATATCTTCGTTCTCTTGCCCAAAGTTTGCATTCTTGTGTTCAGATTCAACATTGTCTTTTTCGAATTGATTATTGTGCTGCTCAAACTCTTCACTGCTATTATACTATCGTATATAACGGGGATCTTGGTCATCTCTATCGCTACTTTCACTGTCATATCCTCTTTAACGCTTTTTCCAACTTCAACTTCGGATTTCTTCCTTTTTCTTCCAGGAGAAAGTTTCTTTGGGGAAACCCCAGCACAGGATCGCTTTATATTACCTAAGGAACGTTTGCTGACATAACAGATTCCTTAAATATTCAATGTTGCAGAACAAAAAAATTATTTGTAGCTTCCCCGACTTCTGTTGTGATTCACCTGCCTGTTGTGATTCACCCCATTTTACGGTAGTTCTTTTTTATTTCAGTAGTTCAGATCAGGAAAAACATTATCAAAAATGTGATTACCTGAGCGTCGGCAATGATCTGTAATTTTGGAAGTTAGGTACAAAAATAACAGTTTCGTGCGATAATTCTTCTGTTCATCTTAAGAGGACTTTATACCTAACATAAAGTTTGGTTTACACTCATAATTGAATTAAATAATTCGTTAAACCGGCAATGTTATGGGTGTAAACAAAATTTTACGATTTAAATGCACTTTCTTAAAAAGCAAATATATAAGGGTTTTGTCTTATATAAATAGATATTTTAAAAATAGTTTTAATTTAAATAGTTTGTATATTCATGGAAAGTCACTTGCAGGTCACTGGAGTGATTAATTATTATAATAAAAAATGAAAAAATTTTTTTTTAACTTCTTAATGACTTTCCGTGAAACTAGATTTTTTTTCTAATCGTTTACTTCAAACCGCATTAAATTCCATACATTAATAAAAGAGCTATATGGATATTCGTTAAAAGTTAGGTATACAGCCCTCTTAAAATTATGGTATAGTTTATAGTATACAATGTTGAAGAAAATTAAATTACCTGTAAAATAGGGCCTGAACATAATTTTTCTCACGCCACTACTTTCTGAGCAGTTTTGTAAGGAACAGAGTTTGCAAGTGGCTAAAAAAATCGGATATACTCTTGTTCCCCTTCTTTTTTTAGTTTAAGACTTTCGCTAAAGGGGGACACCACTGTGGCAGGCCGCAAAAGGGTATTTTTTCCATTTTTTTGTCCACTAGATTATTTGTTTGGGATTTGGAAAAAATGGTATGTTATTGAGCACATTGAACTTATTTCGTGTAAATTATTTAAAAAATTAATAATTAACAAAGTTCAACTCAAACCAAAAGAAGCCATTCGCCTCAATTGACGCTCAAAATTCCCTATCACTTGAACTAATCACAATTTATTACTAATATTAATTATTTAAAAATGTTTTGGCACTAAATTACCTAAGCAAAGAGAGTTACGCGCAGGCAGGGTCTCTCAACTTCTCGCTCATCGTTAAATTTTAACTTTTATTGTTATAAGTTTTAAAATAATAATAATTATTGTAATGTTAATACTAAATAAATTTTGTTCTCTTTCTCATTCTAGAGAGTGAAATTTTGAGGTGTAAATACTCTATTCGTTTCAACATCCACTATAAA
This sequence comes from Rhagonycha lutea, assembly GCA_958510855.1. Classification (NCBI taxonomy): domain Eukaryota; kingdom Metazoa; phylum Arthropoda; class Insecta; order Coleoptera; family Cantharidae; genus Rhagonycha; species Rhagonycha lutea. The sequence continues at coordinate 8,724,002 of OY294040.1, read as the reverse complement.
TTTGTTTTTTCAAAAATGCCCTTAGGTAATATTATAATAAATTAAGACATATGTAATGTCATTGCCTCCTATACTTACAAGCCGTGAAGTCGCAAATTTGGCAACGTCGCCGGTGGTCCTAATTTTCAAATTCTTGTATTGATGTTTATGTGATTTATGCATATTAAATTTGTGTAAAAACACTTTGTTAGTAATAATTAACAACTAAAACTAACTACAATCATAGATAAGTGTACAAGAACTGTATTAAATAGTCTGTAGCCTAAAAATTGATTCAATTCCTTATTAAATAGTTGAAAGGTAATACGTTACTTTTTGTAATTCGTTGCATATTGAAGAAAATTATTTATTAGTACACTTTATTGACATTGTTAATAGATCCTAGATGCTGTGTGCCAGATTGCACATCAAAAAATTACCTAGAAAGGATCCGGAACAAGGAAGAAATGAAGAGTTAAAAAGAACTACAAAAATTTAAGAATTTTTAAAAACGACAAAATAGAAAATTATAATTCGTTACAAGTTTTACAAACAAGCTAAAGTTTGAAAACTGGAATTATAAAATTTATGAAGAAAAGTTTACGATATTTTATAGAATGAATATCAATTGTGAAATTTCCAACACTTCTTGTCATGTTGAAGATGAGACAATATAGTGATAAGTGTTTCAGTTTCTTAAAATATGACTGTCAAAATTCTGCAATTTTCAAATTTCGCAAAAATGCGAAAGGTAAATGTTAATATCTATGATAATTATTATCAAAGTCGATTTATTTGCAGAAGGTGAGGGGTGCAATTACTTTACTATGCTATTCATATGGAAAGTGATTTAAAAATTTAATTATTCAAATGTACAAATCGTTTTGTTATATTCACTTAAATAATAACAGAAAACTTACAAATGATCAATTTCAAACTGTTGAAAATTTAACAAAATAGAGAAAATTACATCCACTTTCACAAACCTAGGAATTGCTTTTATTAGTTATATTTGTGTTTATATTGTAAAGTAAGTACTTTTTTATAATAATTAGTTTAACTTTTTGATCATAAAATTGTATAATTTATTAAAACTATTTATTAACATAAAATAACAAATAATTTGTATATGAGACACTTTGCAAGTAGGACCACCAAGTGCTGCAAATGCGACGTTGCCAAATGTAACTTCACGGCTTGTAAGTAAAGGAGGCAATGGTAATGTATAACTCAAATTTTAAATAATTGATTCCAAAAATTTCAAAACAATAAAATACCAACACAAAAATTCCAATAGGAATGCTACATTTCCGACAACCATCAATTGGAAATCTCTTTTATAAAGTGTTGTTAACGACCAATGTAGCCTTCGTCAACAAGGCTTGGATGGTATCTGATATTTTGTTATTGACATAATTAGTTTACAACCTAGTCAAATGACCTTATAATTATATTTTTATGTGACTAGCCAAATTTAACGACCTTCGAACATCCTTTGACTGCAACAGTTTGCCCGGGGTTACATAGCACAGATAAATTGCTACAGATTACTGAAAAGGTTTTTTTTGTCCAGAAAGAGGACTTGGAAGTCAAGCTATAACCATAGTGCAGACTGCAGAGAGATGAAACGCTACTAGCGACGCGACGTCACAAAGAACGCGGTGGAGGGCCACATGTCGCAGCTGCTTGGCCAATCATAGCTTATGACTGGTTATGTAGCCAGCATCATTGTGTTCTGTAGCTTCGTATGAGGTAGAGCTCCGTTATTGAATGAAGAAAAGGTGGAGCTTATGTGCAGGAACGAAAATTAATCCGTTCGACTTTATGCTCGTGTCAATTGGTGGAATTGGGTGTCACGTGTCATCTACTGCTCCGGATTTTGGATACGCCTTTTCTTCTTAAGGCTGCATAAGTGTAATTTTCTAATTTTTAAAACTTCGTAATCTATCTATCTATCTATCAGTTTTATTAACCGATTGTGAATAATATATTAACAAAATCAATTTTCCTAAAATAATTTTACTTAAATATTTACCTGCAAATTCAAATAAATAAATAAATCAATATATAGATATTGGTATGTATACCTAAACTTCCATTTACACCTCTATTTCTATCTTACATTTATTGTTTTTACTAATATGAAAACAATACCAATTCTTCAATTCAATGACTTTTTGCTTAATTTTTTACATCGAATGAATTTCACAATTTTCATGTCTTAAAATTGTTTCTTAATTATATCAGTTATTGATTTTTAAATTTTAACGTTATCTACATACCTTTTTAAATTTTTAACACTAAATGAATACTTACATTTTTTAAATGGGGTGTAATTATGAATATCGACTAATATAATAATAGAGGTTCGTCCAATAACATAACAATGTACGCATAATATCCAAAACTTAAACAAGAAAAATTGGACATACTTGTAAAAAAAATTGCGTTAATGAGTTTCAGTTCAAATTACAATTATTGTAATTTAAATTGCAATTTAAAAAATATTTAAACAATAGAAAGCATCCCGTTAAACGGCTCGTTAAAAGCTAATTCAAAAAAATTTATCAAAATGTTATTTATTAAAACTACAAATTAAAAGTTATTTTTGGGGTAGTGCATTTTTCTACTACCCCAAAAATAAGAAAAAATAAATTAATAAAAAATGGACGACAATATATCCTTAATATCTACAAATTAAAAGGTTTATGAGTGAGGTTAATAATTACGACTATTGAAACATAGTCCTTCGTATGGCCATATGGGAAAAGTGGTTGTATTGTCAGTTAATCTATTCGTACTTATCAAATATAATATGGATTACTTAGACTAATTAGAAAACAATGTTAATAGATATTCTATATTGTCGTATTATTTTGGGATGAAGATGATTATGGGTTTGTAAATTTTGAATAATATTAAAATTTGGTAAAGTTAAAATGTACGAGACGCCCCTGGTGTAATATTTAGTTTTTTGATAACGAAGACTTGCTTGCTACTTTCCAAATCGGAAGGAAGGTAAAATTTTGAGCTACAAAATGGTGTTTTTTATGGAATAAAATTACAATGCAGCGGAATAGTGTGTATTAATAATCCTCTTTAGCCGTTAGGTTTATAAAAAAAGAGAATTAAGAATTTTGGAAAACAATAAAATTTAAAATTAAAATTGCAAGGTTGCAAGATAACGTCGCGTTCGAGAAAAGTTGCGATTGGGCTAATGCCATGGCTAATGATTTAGAAGAGTTCAACTATTTATTTTATTGGGATTTAACTTTTAAAACTTTTTTTTGAAAATTTCGAGGTTGGATTTTTCTACTTCATCTAGTGCCCAACGTGGGGCATTTTGCTGACCGAATTTTTGGACTAACTTTAAGGAAAGTTAAGGTCACCATGGAACTTATCCTGATACCTGAGGTATTTTGAGATCTGGAATTGCTATCATCGGTATCAAACTGGCATCTTTAATAAAAGTTAAGAAGGATGCTGTTGTGAGGCTCATAACACAAATGTAGAAATAAAATTGAAAAATGTTGTAAAGAAATTAATAAAATCTTAGCCTTAGATGATGGGTTTGCTAATTTTACACAAAGTGTCAATGTTTCTAATAAGTAATAACAAAATAAAGGAAGGGCTGAATAGCATCATCACCACCACCGTAAAACAAATGCATTGCCAAGGTGTCAGAGAAGAAATGTTATCAGAAGAAATTATTCCCGAGGAAATAAAAGAAGATAATAAATCAATTAAAAAAAGAAATCTAGGAAATTACAATGGATGAAAATCTAACGTGTCCTACCGGTGGCACTAATAAAAACAAAAGTCCGAAAATTCATAAGAAAAACTGTAAGACGAATTAGATGGGGAAAGATCAAAAATAGAAGAAAATTTAATTTTAGAAGATGTGACGTGATTTTTACATACGCCGACTAAAGGCAATTTTATCTAGAATAATATGTTTTTAAATCGGGTTTGTACAAAAATTTCGTAGCTGTACCTCGTATTTATCAAATAGAGTGGTTATTCATCGAGACATGAGTATTTTTCCGTTAAATAATAAATACTAGATTTTATGGGATTACTAAATTAAATGTCAACATCATGGTCAAAAGTAAAATGATATTTTTAGTCAAGTACAGCTGCAAATAATAAAACGAGATCCAAAAAGCAATTATAGGCCTAGTTTTGGGAAAACTAATATTATTTAGTTAAGCCGGTCTCGAGTTTTATGGCTTTTTCAGAGAAGGGAACAAAGAAGCGGCTGTGAGTCAAGTCATTAGGACGGGCACGAGTGCTTGTGAACGGTTTATCAAAAAGTACCGCGCGCCACAATGTCGCAGTTAAAATTACCAAAAAGCACGTATATCTATTATTCACAAACTCATTAATAAGTTTTAAGAAATCATAAAAATTGGGGGAGTGATTAGAAAAAAAGGAAGAGGGAAACCCAAAATGAGACCTCTTATTGGATGGGACCCTTCCTAAAAATTAGGAAATTTATGTTAACGAGTAGAAGGGAACAGGCAGATCGACTCACTCGACAAAGTGATTCTGCTCAAGTAAGACGTGAAGTCTTGTAAATCCACCTAACTTGTGAGATCATTTTGTAAACCGTTTAACATCTAAGTTTTCGGGTCAAAAATAGTTAAAGTTTCGACGGTCAGTACTTGTAAAAATTATTTTATAAGTACTGGATACACCAAGAACACCTAAAGCGGTAGTCGAATCGAAAGTAATAATAGAAATTATTAGTGAATAAAGACATTATTTCGAGTGTTAAAATAGTGAATTTCGTTAACAAACTATTGAACTTATCACGTTTATTTTAAGAGTGTATAAAGCCGATCGTTAATTATATTTATTAAGAACATTTAGCGTCTGGAAGAATCGAAGTTATTAAGTTTTAGTCATCCAGAATAATTAGAAAATTAGTTCTCGATGCAAGTTTAACGCGAATTAGCGGGATTATACGGTTTAAGGTGAATTAAATGTTTATGTTTGAAACATCGTCGTGGCCCAGGGGTGCAAGTAAAGCGATCTTTGATTTCAAATTCTTTTAAGTCCTTCGATTTATTAAGATTCTGACCTAAAGTTCATAAGGAATCCACAAAATTACGTGCGTAATATTATAATCTCGACGACGTAAAAATCACCATAGTGATTAATTTGGTCAAGTAAAACTTATCCAAAGCGAATGAACATTATTTTATCTGATAAAAATTATTAAGTTGGGAGTTCATTCATATTATACACATTTAAATTAACAATTCGTGTGAAAACCATCATAAAGTTCAAACACCGTATTTAACATCTTTTGGGGCCAAGGAGCCATTTCATCAATCAAATCAAGGATCGACACTATCAAATCTATTGCAGTCAAGGAATATCCACAACGAGTGAATCATTGGGTAAGACACCTGTATTCAGCCGTAGTAAGTGATACTTTGTTATTTTTAAAAAAACACATAATTTTCAAGAATCGGTGTGAAGTTTATTTAATTATTGTTAGGATATTTAAAGTTTGTCTAATTTTATTCAAGTTTTGTACTAATTTCATTACATATATTTCATTAGAAATATATGGATGCGAGTAGCTGACAAAATCTGGGTTTTAAGTTCAGAAATTAAAGAATAGGGTTGTAATTCAAATCGTCATAAATTTAATTAATAATTCTAATTTTGTCTATGGTAAATTTGGGGATTTTTTATTGAAATTAAGGGAATTTTACTTTGATATAAAGATTAATCAGTCAGTTACTCAAATCATTAAGAATCATTATTTTATTAGCATTAAGAAAACTTAGCTTTGCATCGAGCTCGAATAATTTTGATAGGTTTTATTATTAGTATTGATCAGTGCTTTTGGCATTGAATGTAAGTAAGTGTGTATTTTGAAGTTATCTTATTATTATATATTTGTTTTCCAGTTTTCATTTGTTTTTTATTGCGTAACTGTGTTACGATATTTCTTTTACAGGATATTCCATATTGTGAGACTCGATAGATTTACGATAGTCCATCGTCCCTTGATAAGTTACATCTAGTCTTTTCACTAAACAGTTTTTTATTCATTACCTACAAGAACTATTAATTCCAGACCAACAGCCGTGCGTGGATAAAGGGGATAAACCGTGTTCTCTGTTACATCGTTTACCGGTTCAAGCAATTAAGATCAGGGGCGGGTCGGAATCAAACTTAACAGAGTGGCGCCAATAATAACTCCATAAAAATCGGGGTTATCAGTCGAGCATTGTAAATAGTAACCAGCGACGCTATGCCATAACACTTTTTCCCGTAATTATAGTAATTAAAGAATCTACGCCGAAAACCACTGAGTTAGTTGAGTGCTTTCCTTAAGTGTCATAACCTTTATTACGTGATCGAGGGAAAAAGGGCGTAGTGTGAAAATAACACGTAATAAATTGGCGCCCAACGTGGGGCCGAAGTTGATTAAATTTAATTGTTACGTAGGCCAACGTGTGGGGCAAAGTTGAATAAATTTGGCAAGGCCAACGTGTGGGGCAAAGTTGACTAAATTTAATTACTACAAAATAAATTGAAGCCCTGGTGTGGGACGAGATTTGGTTAGTGATCGTATAGGCCGGAAATTGATAATTGGGTTACCGTGTAACAAATTGTCATAGAACGTGTAAGCGTGTGAGCGAACGTGTTTGGTATAGGATCAACCAGTTTGGTTATCTTTTGTAACAAAAAAGTTTGTAGTAAAAATATTTGTAGGTCGTTAATAGTTATTGTTGTAGCGTACGTGGTTGACAAGTCTACTACTGTGGTAACAAAAATTTTGACACCCTGTTACGGGACAAAAAGTTGCTATTGATCGTGTAGGTCTGAATTTTTTTTGTCATATAATTTGTTAGCGGTGTAGGAAGTCAAAGTAAGAAATACTTTCGTACAATCGGAACAACACATTTTCGGCTTAAGTTTTATTCAACTTTCGAATTTAGTTTTTATTTCATTAAGGTGGAAATCAATTTTGATTTTTATCTGAATGTTATTATTTTTATATTTTTAAGTTAGGTCCAAAATTAAATTTTATGGTATTGTTGAGATTATTGGGAGTCAAGGTCGTATTTTAGTATTTGTTTTAGTCATAATTTTATGAGGTCAGTTATTCAGTAAAGAAACGCATACAACCTTGAGGTCAATTAACTCGAAATACTTAAAGTTTTTTTTCTCGTTCAGTCTTGTGATTTTGGATTTATTTAATTAATCAAGATGGTGTTAACTATGTTACCAGAAAAACTTTCAAACTCAGAAATTATTTATGAATTATCGGTACGAGGAATGTCTATCATTAATACAGGCGTGGAGTTGCGAGAGGTGTTCGCGCGGATATTAAAAGACGAAGCGGAAGGGAGATATCAAATTAGTATGGTGTATCCCTATACGTTTAAAGAAGATCGGGAAGTCTTAAATAAAGGAATAACAACTATAAAGAAACTTTTGTTAGCTTTTGAAACTTCACCAGCAAAAGATACCGGAATAATTTTTGAAACGAAATTATCACATTTTATTAATCGTGCAAATAGATCACGTCCTTCAGATGAAGAAGAGGAAATATTAATTAAGTTAGGATTCTTAGAGGAATTTTCTAAATTAATGATGAGTTATCAAAGATTAGTATCTACACCTTTGAGTACCGTGGTAATTAGGGAAAATTCAAAGAAAGTCATTTCTAAATCTATTCCTATGATTCAATGGGATTTACAATTTTTAGATGATGGTTGTTCTTTGTTAGTGAAATCAGTTGTAACACTCGATGATAAGTCGAAACCAAAACCCAAAATTCAGTTAGTTACCCACCAAAGTCACGAATTTTCATGTCCAGGTCAGAGTTCAGATAGTAAGGACATGGGAAGTAATAGTAACAGTAAAGGCGATTCGAGTAGTCGAGGTCGAGGACGAGGTAGAATCAGTAATGTTTCTACTGAATCTGGGATTAAGGCAATTTGTTGGAACTGTGGATCCAATGGACATCGAGCTAAGAAGTGTACCGAACCTCAAAGACAGCTATATTGTTACAAATGTGGAGAACCAGGGGTGATTGTTCGTAATTGTAGTAGATGTAATCCAAGGAACCCGAATTCACAAGAACGGAATTAAAAGCTAGTTCAGAAGACTAGTTATTTGTTTTTTTTTAGATTAGGATTTATTTTTTTTTGTTATTATTAGGTTAGTTTGTTTAATTTAGGATTAGAAAGGCTTGTAAATATGATTGCCATTGTTAAGTAGGTTCAGTTGAGGGAACGTTTTGGGTCCTCAGCACGACCCTAAAAACTGCCATTCGTAAAATTCTGCAGACGTACTCTGTAGTTAAGATAATTAGGTTTAAAAGGACTTATAGTTTTTGGGTCCTCAGCACGACCCTAAAAACTGCCATTCGTAAAATGCCTGCAGACGTATTCTGTAGTGAAGAAAGTTTGATTTAAAAGAACGTAGAGTTTTTGGGTCCTCAGCACGACCCTAAAAACTGCCATTCGTAAAACGTACCGACGTATTCTGTATAAAGCTAAAGTTGGATTTAGAATAACTTATAGTTTTTGGTCCTCAGCATGACCATATAAACTGTCATTCGCAAAATTCTGCAGATGTATTCTGTAGTGGAGATAATTCTGTTAAAAGAATTTATAGTTTTGGTCCCCAGCAAGACCAGAAAAACTGCCAATGTTTTTAATTCAATGCTAAGGTGTGGGCTTGAGTTGAAAATGATTTTTGTTAATCATTTATGATTTACATGATGTGTTGCGTGTTAAAAGGGCTGGAGTTGGAAACGAAATTCAGATGAGAAATGATTTAAGTTTGAAAATAGAAATTTATTGTTAACATTTTTGGTAGCACTGTTCTATTTTACGTATTAGTTTTATTATTTAAGTAATAAAATTGATATTTTAAGTATGGGATAATGGTTGCTAAAAATAACATTTGTAGGTCATTGTTAGAAATTTTCAGTTAGTTTTTATATAATTTTCATGTTAATTACATTATAGTTTTGTTTTGGTAGTAAAAATTATGTTCTTGTTTGAATCGTTTAAGTCTTTTTAATTAATTGGGTGGTGAGAGATGTTCTAATAAAGTATGTTTTGTTGTAAAGTAATAATAGTTTTTTTTGTAGATGCGTGAAGACATTATTAAGTCACTTTGTTTTTGTTTTGCTGAAATAACTTTATTAAAGTAAATCTGTAAGTGATAATGTTTTTTTTACAATTGAGAAATTTGATTGAATTTTTAATAATTGATGAATTTGTCCGTGTAGTTCAGAATTCTTTGTAGGTAACTTGAATTACGATGGTACAGATAAATTGAAAGTTGGAAATTTGATTAAACATTAAAAAAATTTAATAATTAAAATATAACGTAAAATTGTAATATGATTTAATTTCTTTGTTAGGATGTTTTGGCTCAATTTATTGACCAGGGTAAGTCGTAAAACTACTACCGTCGATTTTTCAAAATTTTCTTGTATGACGGATGATTTCGAAACGGAAAATTGTAGAAATTTTGATTATTAGACATCAGCAAGTCAGTTAAAAGGCCATAGGATATGTTGTTAGGTTTTCTAGGATTCGGAAAAGTAATTTTTCGAAATAGAAAATTTAATAAATTAAGAATTTATATAGTTATTTTATCACGTAAGTGTGTAAGTTCTTTTAAAAGTATAGGAGAGGAAGAGTGACCATGAAGTAGGGTCATAAAACTCGTCTAGTTTAAATTTAATGGGTTTGTTTTTTTTATTATATAGGTCAAGTTAAGTCAAGTTCAAATTTTTATTGTTTTATTAAAATTTTTAGAGTAATAATTGGCAATTTAAGGTAAAGACATTTTGATTTTAAAATTTCGCATTTTGATTTTGGATTTCCAGATTCATTTAATATGGGTTTCAAATTTGGATTTTAATTTTAAAAGGTGAATTTATGATTGAAATTTTGAATTGTCAGTTTACGTGTTAATTTTTTTTTAAAGTCGTATTGATTCATTTTTTTTTAATTTGGAAAATTAAGTTTCAACATTCGTTCGAGACATGATTTAATTTTCATTTTTGAATCCCAAAATTATTTTTGAGATTTAATTGTAGTTTTCAAGTTCAAGTTTAATTTGTATTGTGAGATGCTTTAGTAAATGTTACTATGGGGTAATAAAAATATTAATGTAGTTTTCAATAGAGTTTTTAAGCTTAATTGTTTATATGATGTTTAGAGTTGATTATTAGATCGTCATATTAGGAAGTTTATTTTAGTGCATTATTACCTTGTGGTTTTATTCTAAAGGATTAATAAGGAAACAATTCATTAATTAAGTTTATCAATTTTGACTATTTTTGAGAATTGGATTTTTTTTTAAGTATCAAGATTTTCTATTATACTAATACCATCTTAGTTTTGGGTGATTATACCTTGATCACACCCAAGGGTAGTTTAAAATAAGTTGACTCTGAGTTATAAAGGAGGAACTCTATTTTAAATTTTAGGAACATTCCGCTGAATGTTTAACACTTTTTGTTTTTGAATGATGCAGGTTAGATTTGTTTGAGCGCACTTACATTTTCTAATTATGTATTAGTTCATTTATAATTAGTTTTTTTTTATCGATTTTGAAATTTAAATATTTTCAGAGTAGTTCGAGTGTTTTATCTTTGGCTTATGTAGGCAAAAGTGAATTTTATTCCTTTTGATAATTTAGTTAGATTATTGATGAGTGTAGGGTATGTTTTCTAAAGTAGAATTCTCAAGAAGACACATTTAATTCAGTTATAACAAACATAATTTGATTTAAGGCAGAGAATCTCATATTTTGTGTTCATATTTCAGTAGAGAAAATCATTTTCGTCTATTCTATTGGCTTAGGAATTCATGATTTGAGTTATGATTGATTTTTGATCAAAATTTTAGATTCATTTTTATTTAGGATTTTAATTATTAAAATTGACTCTTTGACTCGGATGAGAGATGATTTTGATCTTTTGAAGGCTTAAATGAAGAGTGTCAAAATGATTGGAGTATCAATGATAACATCATTCATACTTACCGATGATGAATTAAGGTGTAGTGTAATATTATGTAGAGATCTATTAGTTAGTTGAACTCAAAGGAATTATTGTGTAAGGATTATCGAATAATTTTGGGTTTATAGTTATAACCTGTGACGTTAGTTTTATGGGCAATGAGATAGAAGAGAATCTATCTAATGCAATAAAATGGTATTATAAGTAGTAAGTGAAGTGACAATTGTAAGAAACGAAAAAGTATCAATTTGTTTAGGAACATAGGACATTCGGTAAATCAATTCTTTACACAGAGTTCATGGATGATTAAAAGTTATGACAGAAAAAGTACATGTCAGATTTAACTAATAAAGAGAGATGAAAGAAAAACATTTATAAGTAAAATTAATTAAAATAATAGAGAGTAGGGAAGATCTTTATATAATATATTATACTAGAAAAGGGAATTTCAGTTCTCAGGGTAACCGATAACGCATTAACAAGTAAAAATTGTCAAGTTCTTAAGGGAAATTAGGCATTGTTAATAAAATATTGTTTTGAATAGAGAATAAAACAATCGGTTAATTAGAGTATGGATAATGGACGTTGGCGTCGTATTCCATATTTCTAATAAAATTTGATGTGGTGTAAAGTACGGAGAACATGAGTTCATTAGATTGTTGAGCTAATTAAAAGTTCAAGATTGAGATAGGTTAGGGTGAAGGAAAGTTAATTTTGTTAAAGCAATGTTCATTTCAGTTCAGTCAATTCAGTTAAGTTCAGTTAAGTTCAGTTAATTTTATTGAGTAAGTAACCTTAAAAACGGTTACAAATTGATAAAACCTTTTTATTTTTTTGTAAAGTTAATGCCCCATGTTTAATTTTTTTTTAGTAAGTGTAGGTTATGCTATACATTTGAAAATTTCATAGTCATTTGTAAGTTTTATTTTTTTTCGATATGTTTGGAATTTTTTTTTAATTTTAAAGTCAGAAAATTTTATAGCGTTTGTAATTTTTTTTTATTATTTTAAAAATGTCATGCGTGTGGAAATTTTGTATTGTATGTACCTTACGTTGGAGAAATCTTATGATACGCCCCACGTTTGGAAAATCTTTATGAAAATACTGCACATTTGGAAAATTTTTATTGTCATTCAGGATATCATACTTTTGGAAAATTTTTAAAGTACGCCTCAAGATTAAAAATTGTATGGTGATTTAGAAATTTTAATTTTTATAAGTCAGTGTTAGTTTTATTATTTTGTTTCATTAAATTATGGGAAATAAATTTTATTTTGTAAGAATTGAATTGAAGTATTGAATTTAATGAAGATTGGAAGTTTGTTGATATTTTATTAAGATCTTTGAAATTTGTTTTCTGGAAAATTGAAGAAATGAGACGTGTAGAGTTTCCGTTAATGAATTGAAGTTTGCGAGTCACTGTTGCTTCGTGATCTCGGATCGAAGGGACAGCGCTGACGTCTTTTCTGATGAGAGATTCTTGTCGAATTGTTCTTTGATGAGTATGGAGTTCATTTTCTTGGATTTCGATTTGATATTGCAAATTCTTTGATGATCTATAGTTCAGGATCATTAGTCGATATATAAAATTTTGAGGGAATAAATAAATATAATATAAGACAATATAGATTTAGATAAGATAGTAAGATTGAAGAGTTGTATGTTAGTTAACTGTGGTATTGAGTGAGAGATTTGTACTGTAATGTTACATAAGTTTAAATAAAGGAAAAAATGGGTTAATTATCATTAACATTTTTAATAATGGTTTGAGAATAATACGTGTTAGGGTTGAGAAATTTAGTTGGGAAGTTGTGTTTATGGATTTTGGGAAATTATAACAACTAATTTGATTTCAAATTACGAGAATAGAGAGAGAGCGTGAAGGTTGTTGTGGACAGTTTGAAGTTTGCGAGACACTGTTGCTTCTTGATCTCGGATGGAAGGGACAGCGCTGACGTCTAATTGAAAACAAGGATTTTCTCAAATTTTCATTTGTTCCGTAAGGGAATATTTTTTTTTGTTATTCTACCAATTTCATGTTTAAGAGTTGGGGGTAATGTGAAGTTCAGAAGAAAAGGGGATGTTCGTTCCTATCTGTCTTCATATTCCGGAAATGAAACGAATAGTAGGATATTGGTATTAACAGTTAATTTTACTTTTACTCACAAGTTCGTGTGTAAGTGAATGATTGATTCAGATGTTGAATTTTTTTTTAAGTAGAGTGACTATTAGGATTCTAGACCAAAAGAAATTTCAAGTTATGGATTTTAAGAGATTAAGGAGTGAATTATATTTTGGTTAATTTAAGTCTTAGTAAGGGAGGAAAATTTCCAAAATTTTCCAAATAATTTTTCAAAATTTTTTTTTCATTTATCAAAATTTTTTTTATTTTTTTCTTTTGATTCAAAGCTGAGTTCTCAGTTTAGATCATTTTGGGAAAAATAATCTTCAAGTAAGGGGGGTGTGACGTGATTTTTACATACGCCGACTAAAGGCAATTTTATCTAGAATAATATGTTTTTAAATCGGGTTTGTACAAAAATTTCGTAGCTGTACCTCGTATTTATCAAATAGAGTGGTTATTCATCGAGACATGAGTATTTTTCCGTTAAATAATAAATACTAGATTTTATGGGATTACTAAATTAAATGTCAACATCATGGTCAAAAGTAAAATGATATTTTTAGTCAAGTACAGCTGCAAATAATAAAACGAGATCCAAAAAGCAATTATAGGCCTAGTTTTGGGAAAACTAATATTATTTAGTTAAGCCGGTCTCGAGTTTTATGGCTTTTTCAGAGAAGGGAACAAAGAAGCGGCTGTGAGTCAAGTCATTAGGACGGGCACGAGTGCTTGTGAACGGTTTATCAAAAAGTACCGCGCGCCACAATGTCGCAGTTAAAATTACCAAAAAGCACGTATATCTATTATTCACAAACTCATTAATAAGTTTTAAGAAATCATAAAAATTGGGGGAGTGATTAGAAAAAAAGGAAGAGGGAAACCCAAAATGAGACCTCTTATTGGATGGGACCCTTCCTAAAAATTAGGAAATTTATGTTAACGAGTAGAAGGGAACAGGCAGATCGACTCACTCGACAAAGTGATTCTGCTCAAGTAAGACGTGAAGTCTTGTAAATCCACCTAACTTGTGAGATCATTTTGTAAAACGTTTAACATCTAAGTTTTCGGGTCAAAAATAGTTAAAGTTTCGACGGTCAGTACTTGTAAAAATTATTTTATAAGTACTGGATACACCAAGAACACCTAAAGCGGTAGTCGAATCGAAAGTAATAATAGAAATTATTAGTGAATAAAGACATTATTTCGAGTGTTAAAATAGTGAATTTCGTTAACAAACTATTGAACTTATCACGTTTATTTTAAGAGTGTATAAAGCCGATCGTTAATTATATTTATTAAGAACATTTAGCGTCTGGAAGAATCGAAGTTATTAAGTTTTAGTCATCCAGAATAATTAGAAAATTAGTTCTCGATGCAAGTTTAACGCGAATTAGCGGGATTATACGGTTTAAGGTGAATTAAATGTTTATGTTTGAAACATCGTCGTGGCCCAGGGGTGCAAGTAAAGCGATCTTTGATTTCAAATTCTTTTAAGTCCTTCGATTTATTAAGATTCTGACCTAAAGTTCATAAGGAATCCACAAAATTACGTGCGTAATATTATAATCTCGACGACGTAAAAATCACCATAGTGATTAATTTGGTCAAGTAAAACTTATCCAAAGCGAATGAACATTATTTTATCTGATAAAAATTATTAAGTTGGGAGTTCATTCATATTATACACATTTAAATTAACAATTCGTGTGAAAACCATCATAAAGTTCAAACACCGTATTTAACATCTTTTGGGGCCAAGGAGCCATTTCATCAATCAAATCAAGGATCGACACTATCAAATCTATTGCAGTCAAGGAATATCCACAACGAGTGAATCATTGGGTAAGACACCTGTATTCAGCCGTAGTAAGTGATACTTTGTTATTTTTAAAAAAACACATAATTTTCAAGAATCGGTGTGAAGTTTATTTAATTATTGTTAGGATATTTAAAGTTTGTCTAATTTTATTCAAGTTTTGTACTAATTTCATTACATATATTTCATTAGAAATATATGGATGCGAGTAGCTGACAAAATCTGGGTTTTAAGTTCAGAAATTAAAGAATAGGGTTGTAATTCAAATCGTCATAAATTTAATTAATAATTCTAATTTTGTCTATGGTAAATTTGGGGATTTTTTATTGAAATTAAGGGAATTTTACTTTGATATAAAGATTAATCAGTCAGTTACTCAAATCATTAAGAATCATTATTTTATTAGCATTAAGAAAACTTAGCTTTGCATCGAGCTCGAATAATTTTGATAGGTTTTATTATTAGTATTGATCAGTGCTTTTGGCATTGAATGTAAGTAAGTGTGTATTTTGAAGTTATCTTATTATTATATATTTGTTTTCCAGTTTTCATTTGTTTTTTATTGCGTAACTGTGTTACGATATTTCTTTTACAGGATATTCCATATTGTGAGACTCGATAGATTTACGATAGTCCATCGTCCCTTGATAAGTTACATCTAGTCTTTTCACTAAACAGTTTTTTATTCATTACCTACAAGAACTATTAATTCCAGACCAACAGCCGTGCGTGGATAAAGGGGATAAACCGTGTTCTCTGTTACATCGTTTACCGGTTCAAGCAATTAAGATCAGGGGCGGGTCGGAATCAAACTTAACAGAGTGGCGCCAATAATAACTCCATAAAAATCGGGGTTATCAGTCGAGCATTGTAAATAGTAACCAGCGACGCTATGCCATAACACTTTTTCCCGTAATTATAGTAATTAAAGAATCTACGCCGAAAACCACTGAGTTAGTTGAGTGCTTTCCTTAAGTGTCATAACCTTTATTACGTGATCGAGGGAAAAAGGGCGTAGTGTGAAAATAACACGTAATAAAGATCGTAAGAAAAAGGAATTTTGAAAGAAATAAAAATAAAATGGGTTGTTACTTCTCCTAGAATGGACTCAAATAGAGAAGAATTATTCAGGCCAAGAGCATGGGGAGATGAAGAAGAGGACGAAGGCGATGATAAGATGCCGTCCCATAAATCGCCTCGGTTTTTCGAAATAAGAAGAAATTGTGATGAGCAGAATTTCAGAAGAGGGAAGGAATGATTATTTGAGGTTCAACTTCGCAAAGATTCAAGTTACGTTCAAAACAATTTATTTATGACAGTTTATATTTATCTCTTCAAAAGGAACGTCCTTGAGGAAGGAATATTTGATATTATGTAATGACGCTGGCCTTTTAGCAGTAGGTACTACCTACATTTGTACCGACTGTTAAAATGCAGTTTCAGTAGCACTTGGTGAAATAAAAAATATAGTAAAACTTGTGAATTAAATAAATTCATGCAATTTTTTGCACTTTAGAAATTTACTCTATCCCCAAATATCTTATTAATCACTCTTACTGTTCAATGTTTTTTATTTAGTTTTATAATATTATGTTTATATAATCGCTGTAAAAAAACTTTATCTTCTACATTAATTCGAATGTTACGGTATTTTTTTGAGTACACTAACTTTATTTTCATTGTTTTCCAATAATAGCTTAAAACGATTTAACATTTTATGTTTGAATACCATGCAATCAGTTAATGTTGCATTCATAATCGCATTAAGAATAAAATTCCTAAGGTATTATAAAATTATATTAATTAATGCAAATGTACAAATTTACCATTAAAAAGATTTAATGGATAAAATCGTGGCACTGCTAACTCAATAAAAATTTAGTAAGATCAAGATAATGAATAATGAAGAAAGGGGACGTAATGTAGTGCTGAATTTGTACTAATTTGCATCACAAAAATTAATTTTGTACCCTTTGTCATTTAAAGGAAAGTTGTGAGGAAAACATTAATTTTGTCGACGCGCATGCTGAATTAACGAGATTATCAGTCTATACGTTTAGTGCCCGTTTGCATCATTAACATTTAAATTGTTATAATTTCAGAAAATGTTTTATAAGGGACATATTATTATAAGCAATACTTGGATAATGAAATCTATTAATATTGATCTGAAAAATTCCAAAATTGAATACTGAATTGAAGAAATTGCTCTTCAAATACATAATTGCAGTAATTCTCTAACAAGGGGACCTTTCCGACTCGCAGTCACCGATTTGCACAATTTTTAACATAAGTACCTTTAGGCAATAATCTTTTATACTTAAGGTGAAAATTTCAGGACCCAACATTGAGACAATTTGGAGTAAATCGATTTTGAAAATGCAATAAATTGCATTATAAATTAGGTCAAATGCGTCAAATATGGTCAAATATTATGGTCAATATTCATAAGTTATGAATATGTACTCAACCAGTCAGCTGTCAAATGTCTAAAGGAGAATCTTGGATGCATTATTCGCATTTGACCTAATTTACAATGCAATTTATTGGATTTTCAAAATCGATTTACTCCAAATT
The DNA here is from genome assembly GCA_958510855.1 of Rhagonycha lutea. Classification (NCBI taxonomy): domain Eukaryota; kingdom Metazoa; phylum Arthropoda; class Insecta; order Coleoptera; family Cantharidae; genus Rhagonycha; species Rhagonycha lutea. Next base: position 8,706,488 of record OY294040.1, on the reverse strand, counting down.
GTCTCAATGTTGGGTCATGCAATTTTCACCTTAAGTATAAAAGATTATTGCCTAAGGGTATGTTAAAAATTGTTCAAATCGGTGAATGCGAGTCGGAAAGGTCCCCTTGTAAGTAAATTTTGCGCTTTCCTGAATATTTCAAAAACTAAATGGATACAAGCGAATTTAAACAATATAGAAAGAGGTACAAACAAGAAGCAGATACAATTAGTTCTAAGTACACAAAAGTCCCAGTAATGCATACTGAAATTTCTTCTGGGGGAGGGACTTAATAGAAACAAATAACATAAAAAGTATTGCTTCCGATTGCTTCCCACTTTGATAGCTTTTTAATTCTAAATTTTGCGTTTCTGGGTATCCACTAAGAAATTCTTTACGATCACAATCAATTTTCCAATAATGACCTCGTGTACATCCGGTAATTTATGTCGCCCACCTCAATATTCAATCACTTACTAGCTGATTACTAGAGACAGGATAGTTAGGCAAAATGCCTTTTTTTTTAAATTGAAATATTTCAGGCAGACCCAATTTAAAATTCGTTTCAGAGCATGTACTCTTCAAAAATGCATATTTTATTTTGCCTTTTTGGGGGGTTTCAGTTTTTTTTGCCTTTTTCGCCAATTTTACGGTTGTTTTTGCCTTTTTTGTGCTATTTGAACCAAAATTCTTCATTTTTACTTTTTTAAAATTTATTATTTATTTCTTAATTTTATTTAAAAATTTCTAAATAATATTTAATTTTACAATTTAACAGTTTTAGGGCCGATTTCATAATCAAAACGTTAATGGAGACTTAACTAAAAGATCATTGCTAAGCAATAGAAAACGTCCGTTCACTCTAACAAGCCAATAGCAATCCACTTTTATTTTTAACGACTCGTTAAAAGTATTATGAAATCGGCCCTTAAAAATTTTAAATTTTTAAACATAGTATTATCTTTGCGTGAGGTTGGCTAACATGCAAGTCTTTATAATATACCCTACAGGCTAAATAGGCTAAATAAATTTCAAAATTCTACATAGTAAAAGGGCAAAAACAATACATGTAATACAGGTTTATCCATTTTTATTACAACCTATTCCAATTTTGAAAATATTTTAGTCTAATTTGACTAGGAGAACAAATTTAACGGTCGATAATATAGAAAAACTTCTGGTAACTAGTTGGTATAAGAATAAAACTTGAATTTGTATGATTTTGGGGTAATGTGAACTCCGCCAAAAGTGTTGTGAACTCCGCCAAATGCAAAAAGGTCGACAGTAATCCAAAATGTGAACTCCGCCAATAGCCATTTAACAATGTGTTAACTATTTATATCATAAGCCGGAGATTATGGTTATTGGAGTTTTAAGGACGGCTTAATCATACCAATAGAAATGCGTGAATTTTTCGTAAATGTTTTTTTAAGAGAACGTCATTAAAATGTAGATACACCGGTAGAGTCTAGAATGGTGTTGGGAATCGACTTGTATTTAAGAAGAGATACCCGATTAAAAGGTGGATCCCGGTTGAGGCTAGGTTAGTGTTAGTTTTCGACTTTTTTTTTAAGAGAACGTCATTAAAATGTAGATACACCGGTAGAGCCTAATAGATTGGTGTTGGGAATCGACTTGTATTTAAGAAGAGATTCCCGATTAAAAGGTGGATCCCGGTTGAGGCTAGGTTAGTGTTAGTTTTCGATTTTTTTTAAAGAGAACGTCATTAAAATATAGATACACCGGTAGAGCCTAGATTGGTGTTGGGAATCGACTTGTATTTAAGAAGAGATACCCGATTAAAAGGTAGATCCCGGTTGAGGCTAGGTTAGTGTTAGTTTTCGACTTTTTTTTTAAGAGAACGTCATTAAAATGTAGATACACCGGTAGAGCCTAGATTGGTGTTGGGAATCGACTTGTATTTAAGAAGAGATTCCCGATTAAAAGGTGGATCCCGGTTGAGGCTAGGTTAGTGTTAGTTTTCGATTTTTTTTAAAGAGAACGTCATTAAAATATAGATACACCGGTAGAGCCTAGATTGGTGTTGGGAATCGACTTGTATTTAAGAAGAGATACCCGATTAAAAGGTAGATCCCGGTTGAGGCTAGGTTAGTGTTAGTTTTCGACTTTTTTTTTAAGAGAACGTCATTAAAATGTAGATACACCGGTAGAGCCTAGATTGGTGTTGGGAATCGACTTGTATTTAAGAAGAGATACCCGATTAAAAGGTAGATCCCGGTTGAGGCTAGGTTAGTGTTAGTTTTCGACTTTTTTTTTAAGAGAACGTCATTAAAATGTAGATACACCGGTAGAGCCTAGATTGGTGTTGGGAATCGACTTGTATTTAAGAAGAGATTCCCGATTAAAAGGTGGATCCCGGTTGAGGCTAGGTTAGTGTTAGTTTTCGATTTTTTTTAAAGAGAACGTCATTAAAATATAGATACACCGGTAGAGCCTAGATTGGTGTTGGGAATCGACTTGTATTTAAGAAGAGATACCCGATTAAAAGGTAGATCCCGGTTGAGGCTAGGTTAGTGTTAGTTTTCGACTTTTTTTTTAAGAGAACGTCATTAAAATGTAGATACACCGGTAGAGCCTAGATTGGTGTTGGGAATCGACTTGTATTTAAGAAGAGATTCCCGATTAAAAGGTGGATCCCGGTTGAGGCTAGGTTAGTGTTAGTTTTCGATTTTTTTTAAAGAGAACGTCATTAAAATATAGATACACCGGTAGAGCCTAGATTGGTGTTGGGAATCGACTTGTATTTAAGAAGAGATACCCGATTAAAAGGTAGATCCCGGTTGAGGCTAGGTTAGTGTTAGTTTTCGACTTTTTTTTTAAGAGAACGTCATTAAAATGTAGATACACCGGTAGAGCCTAGATTGGTGTTGGGAATCGACTTGTATTTAAGAAGGATTCCCGATTAAAAGGTGGATCCCGGTTGAGGCTAGGTTAGTGTTAGTTTTCGACTTTTTTTTTAAGAGAACGTCATTAAAATGTAGATATACCGGTAGAGCCTAGATTGGTGTTGGGAATGCAGCTTTTAAACTTAATTTTAATTCTCCTCATCCGAATATCTACCAATTCGTACATGCTCTTCAACAAGAGCAGAACAAAACATACGTTGCTCTAAATAGTACTGCAAAACCACCTATACAAAACAGTTACTCCAAAAACAAAGAAAAAGTTATTGAGCAAAAATTGTTAAAGTATAATAACAAACAAATTTCGCGGTTAGATTTCGTAAAAGCAGTCTCCTTTTACGGTACCCCTATTATAAGTAAATAAATTTTTGTTATTTTTAAAAGTAAAATTATTGGTAAAAACAGGGATGCGTCGGTAGGTTACTGTTACAAAAAGTTCACACTTTTTTGTTTTTTTCTACCTGCCGAATTGGCGGAGTTCACACTAACCCGTATGATTTTTGTTGAAAAAACGTTATTGCCTTTTTTGTACCTTTTTGCCTTTTATTTTGCCTTTTTTGCGTGTTTTTAATGCCTTTTTGCCTGCCTTTTTGAGGTTTTATTTTGCCTAACTATCCTGTCTCTACGGATTAGGGATTGGAAATTATTTAGGTCGAATTTGAGGTACAGGTGGATGACTTAAATGATAGGAGTAAGTAGTAATTTCCATAATTTTGCAATTTCTATGCATAATATTTAAATAAATCAAAATCTATTTATTTGCTTCATATGTAGAAAATGAATATTTCGTTAATCCATTATGTGCGTCATATAATAGCTAACATGATAATCATTGTAATGATAGAGGTACTAGTTATACACTCGCCAAGAAATAACGCCAATTGTACAATAATAATTGAAATTTTCCTCACAACTTTTTGCTTAAATGACACGAGGTACAAAATTAATTTTTAAGTTAAAATTAGTTACTAATTTCTTATCTACGTTTATTTTACATAATATTATATTATAATATGGTATGTTACATATTGACAATATTGTCGTATTTTTTTTGAATGAAGAAGCATTGATTGTTGAAAAGGATATTTTGTATCATGAAATTTAAAATTTTTGAATATTTCGTGCGGCCACTAGGGGTCTCAGCGAAACCGGCAGGGGGCCGGAAGGAAAAGAAGTTCGCGCGCCGACCACCGAGTTGGGTGGTTGCGAGTGTTTGGGTACTGCCTAAATAGAGTTACAAAAAGATTGTTTTTTTTTTATAAATAAAGTTAATTTAGTATCTTTAGTTCGTGTTGATTTCTTTTTAGAAGTGAAAAGTTTTTTTGGCTGAGCAACTGGGGGCGAAATTGATAGCCCGGCCGGTAAATTTTATTATTTTGAAAAGATTCCGTTTTCAGGAATTATCGGTGGGCCCAATTTACGTCAATATCTGTTTCTACTTATTTTATTTTCGTGTGTACCAAACATTTAATTGGAGCTGCTCAATTTTTAATTGCTCCCTTCCGATATTGAAATACCGCTTAGTTTTATTACAGAAAAAATAATGAAAATATTCTCATTAATAATTTTAGACGATTTCGGTGGAAGAAAATCGAAGTATCTGATTAACATTCTAAATTCTAAAAGCTTTAAAAGAGAATTTGACTACGAAATTAACGGAAAAGAAATATCATTGACAAATTGGGATGGTTTCACCATGAAAACACGAAAAAAGATGTTTATAAACGTATAGTATCTCGTTAATCTATCATGCGTGTCAATACAATTATTGATGTTTTTCTAGCTATTTTTTACATTACTTTATCATACTTTATCTTTGTATTAAAAATTAGTAGGTATAATAATTGTTGTAGTAATAATAATTATTATTATTAGTTAGTAATAATAAGTGAAAATAAACTAATTTTTACTTCTCAACACAAATTATTTTGAACTTTACATACAAACGATAAGTTACAAATCATACAAAACAATGATACTCTTGAGATAAATATAACAAAAAAATTAGCATACCAGAATAAAAGTTCATATTGAATTTTCTGTTTATTAATATCAACCCCAATTTACTCATTTTCTATTAAATGATAAAAATATTATCGCTCATTTTTATAGGTCCCTGTCTTGTATTACTGTTAGATTATTATTTATCATAATATATTTCATTTTTTAAAGTGGTACAAATAACCAAAATTCTTTATTTTTGATCTTAATTGTTTTGTTATAATAATTAAATAAATTAACAACTTTAGAACAAATTAGTTTTACTATTTAGCCATTGAAATTTTGTTTCATATTAAATACGATGATAATGATCATAATGTTTTATGGTATGGCGTAATGTATCACTTCGTAATATTTTTATTTTATTTTTAAATTACATTTTCTAAAAATATATTTATCAAATTTTACGTTTTCGTGTTGTCGTATGATATTATTTATCCAAGGTTAGCGGAAAGATCTCAATGGCAAAAATAAATATAATTCTAAATGTTTAATGATTTTAACTACATATCCTGGTTAAAATTATTATTTTTTCTTGATGTGCTAAGTTATGTAACGTAAATTGGTACTTAATACCTCTTTAAGAGATTTTTAGTATAATATGCAACTGCATTCCCAAAAAATTATCAAGTTTCAAGTTCAAGTTCAAATACAAAAACAAAACTATCTTTAAAATAAATTATAATCAATTATGTGTTATTATATTTACAATTATTTATTATTTAATAGCGAATACTGGGAGAGGGTCAATATAACAATAGATGCAGAAGCCGATACAATTAAGTATATGCTTAAGAGATCATTTACTTTTAACCAAAAGGAATCTGGATGCCGATCAGACACTGATTTTCTTACTATAGTTAATGGGGCTCTTGTGGTATATTATTAAATTATTTATAAATTAACTTGATTTTAAATACCGCTAAATTTTAGAGCACAGCATTACAAGTATACTTAATATTACCGTCTGCAATGGAAACAATCAATGATGCAGTTCCATTTTTATACAAAGGAGCAAAAGACATTTTTCTTAGAGCTACGGTTAAAGAAATTTTGTTTGATGGAATCTTAATTACTTGTCACGATCCCGATGTTGGTTAGTTCTAAATTCTGTAAAAAGAGAATTATAAACTATTTAGGTTATTTAAATTTTTAGAATTTATTTGTGGAGCCATGAAAGGCATGCTGCCACCTACTATGGAATTTACTAATAATGGAAAAGATTTTAAATTTTCCTTGTTTGCTTACGTATGGTAATTTTTTATCACATACTTGCAGTTTAATTTTTGTGCTTTTCAGATGAACAACACTTTGGCGGGTCCATTTTTAATAGGCAGAGGACTTAAAAATACTACAAGGGGACAAATTCTGGAATATAAAAATAGTAAATCTGCGGGTGTTTGGGCTGGTCCTCAATGTAATATGATTAATGGAAGTGATTCTACATTATTTACTCCATTTAAAACACCACCACCAAAAATATTTGTTTTTAGTTCAGATATTTGCAGGTATGGTTGTTAATATTATTATTATTATTTTAAAATAAAAAACAATTTTTGAATTTACATTTTAGATCAATGTTTGTTGAATATGAGAGAGACGTTACATTTAATGGTATTTCAACTTGGAGATACTGCAACACGAAGGAATCAATGGATTGGCGTGGACCAAATGATTGTTTCTGTCCTAGAGTGAAAGATGAAGATTATGAAGACGTACCGAAATGTCCCAAATCTGGTTTATTTGACATAACACTTTGTGTTAAAGGTCCAATCTTTTTATCGAATCCTCATTTTTACTTGGGTGATCCTTCTCTAGTGGAATTTGTTAAAGGTTTGAATCCCCAAAAGAAATTACACGAAAATTATATGTTATTTGAGCCAGTAAGAGATGCATAAATTGCAATGCGTTAAACACATTCAACATTATCTATTTTAGATTACCGGAAATCCACTGATTGGAACAAAAAGAATACAAATGAATGTCGAATTACGACGCTTCGAAGATTTCACATTATTAAATAATGTTAGCGAAGGGATTCTGCCTATGATGTGGATTGAAGAAGTAAGTGCTTCGTAATCGTGAAATAAATAATAATATAAAATATTAATAGAAAGCTCTTAAAATATCTTTAATTTTTATTGTTTTAAATTAACTCGAAATTATGAAAAAATATAATTGTAATAATGGAAATTTTATAGGGAGCTCAAATACCAGAAGAATTGATAAAAGAATTGAAAACTGGTTTAAATCAAATGGGAATGGTTGACATCTTCAAATGGGGTATGATAGTTGTTGGAGTTGGAACCATGGTATGTTCATTTATGATGGTAATGTTCAGAGAACGACTACTATGCTTTGCAAAATTGGCATCAGGTAAGGTAACTATAACCGAAGTTAAAGAAACCAGACATTCAGATGGTAATAATTTGAACAGCACTGTTTTATACCCAACGTTATATCCTCAGGTTGATAATAAGAACGTTAATGATAGAGTTGTTCAAAGAAATACTTTGAATACAATATCTCAAAATACGTGGCAATTGAAAAATTAATACATTAATCGAAAAACACTTTTATGATCTTGATATTGCAATAGATTGTTAAAGTAGACGTCAAATAAATTTGCCTCTACGCCGTAGCTTAAAATGGTATGAATAAAGCTGGAACTTTAAAATGCATGTTTTTGTTTTAATTTAATATAGCTTTCTCTCTTCACCACAATGGATAAGTTTCACTATTTGTTTTTAAAGTAGAGGTCAAACTGAAGCTACAGAATTTTTTAAAATTTTTTTGAGTACTCCTAACGTAAGAAAAAAATAATTAAAAATTTTAAAACATCTGTAAGTGACGTCAGCTACCAGTAGAAGTGAACTAATCAGAAACTGAAAAGTGCCAGAATTTGACAACAGCGCATAGCTATGCTTAATTGTTATTGGTCAATCGTGGCGCTCAATTTAAAAACTCTTTCAAATTTCAAACATATTTTAAAAATCTAGGGTTGAGTTTGGATACCAATCTCTTTATGAAAAGGTAAACCTTTATGTCTTTATTATCATTTCAAAGAATTTGTGACTAGTGAAACTCTTCCATTTGAAATAATGTGCTGTGACTACGTGAATCAACACTTTTGTTCATATTTATAGTATTCGTAGATACGACATAGTAATTTTTCATTATATGTTTTTATAATGAAAATATTTTTGTAGTCCTTTAAATAAAGCTGAATAACGTCTTAAATTTAGAAACAGAATTTTGTGACGTAGAGACAAATTTATTTAACAACCACTATATTCACAGTTTGGTACATTCTGCTGGAAGATTTATAAACTTTAAATTCATCAAATAAATGATCATTTATATGGTGATATTTTGTTATTGTTATTGTTGTTTTATTTGGAGTTTATATAAAATAAAAATGCACACAGTTTGTAATAATGAATTGTATAAATTGTACTAAAAAATAAAATTCACTATTTGTAAATTATCGTTATGTGGATTTATCTACTTTTAAGTGAGAATATTAGAACACAGAATTCTGTCAGAATGGGCGTCCATTTAATTTGATCCAAACAGCGCATCACAATACTTTGCTTATGCTATTGATTCCAATGAAACTAACTTACTTTTTTAGCATTCCAAAATGAATCAAATTTATTTTGTCATTGTAAGCAATTTAAAAATCCAACCTGCTAGGTACAAGTTAAATCACTCGTATAGTAAAATTCAATACCCAAACATCAAGCTGATGATCACCGGACTGTGACATTATTTGTTGAATGATTTTCTCTCTTCTGTAATGAAAAATGCTATATTACTTGCGCCCATCACTTATGCCATTAAATTTAAAGGGAAACTAATAAAATTCGAAATGCTACAAAACATATTGCTGATTTCCTGACCTTCCACCCCACAACCATTATGGAAGCCTGCTAGAACCCTCATGTTTCAAGTTTAAGTAGAGTGAATTTTTTCCTTCGTGGTTGGGAGTGGCTAATATGCAGAAACGAATATTTGTAATTTCGGTTCTATGTTTGTGTCAATTTGTGGAATTGGGTGTCACGCGATCTCCTTTCACATTTGGCGCGCGAGTCCCAGTCACGTACCACCACTAAGGAAGAAGAAATATAACAATATTGTATGTAATTGTTTTCCCTGATATCACAACAGTTATCCAAACAGATCAGTTTATAGATTTACAATTGTAATATCACATGTAATTGATTGTAATTTATGTAACATTTTTATAACCTTGATGATGAACAAATAAAGCTCGAAACGCTGCACAACATCTTGTTAAAAATCTAATTTAAATTGAATTAAATTTTTTACTTATACACTTAAAAAAATATTATTTAAATTTATACATTTATTTTGCACCATTCTGAGTTCAGTTTGTTATGTTAATAAAAGACTGAAAATTTGGTCCTTTGAAGGACCATAATTTTTTGATTTGCAGGTAGATTGTTTACTTCAGATTTATTTATTAAATGTTAAAATTAAAAATATTATACATTACTTCTTATAATAACAACAAAATAATTAGATATTTAACTATTTTCTAATAGTATTTAAAATATCACATAATATATTATAATTAAATACTTTTTATTCATACTATAGTACATAATATATCAAAAACTACAATTATGTACTATACCAATTTTGAATTTTCAATTTGAAATGCTTTCGCATTTATTTACATAAATTTTTATTTACTTTGTGTAAAGAACATCACAGTCAAATTTATTAAATAAATAGATTAAAAATTATTTTGAAAACTGTATTCTTAAAAAATATTTTACTAATATGTAAAAAAAAGTCTTAAACTAAAATAAATAAACCCTTATAATGTAATTTTTCGTTTAAATAATTAGAATTTTTCTTTTTATTCTCAAAAGCATTAATATTATGATATAAAATCATTGGAGATAAAATTTATAAACAATTTTAAAAATGTTTGTTTAAAACACCCCAGATTAAAAAGAAAAAGTCACCCTGTATACATTTGTTATATTCTAAATATTATATAGGTATTTTCGTTAAGTATAAAAATAGGTTTTATAATGTTACTAATTACTGTAAGTTTTCTTTTTTTACATACTTAATTAAAATAAATCACGTTTGTCGATAATATTAAATTAATACTACCTAATTTGGTAGATATTTTTATTGCCTAGTTTTTATAATAACATCAAAAAAGTTCCATTTCATGGGTGGGTTTTGAATCCAAAATCTATGTGATTTCTAAACCCGGACCGGTCTGTCATTCTTTAAAAAAACATTAATTGAATAAAAAATATTCAAATTTTCTTTTTTGGCACTACATCATATTCATTTTAACTCAAGTAATAAATCAAAATATAGAATGATCACACCAAATTATTATTTAATACAAGTTTCAAATTTCAAAGCCAACTATGAGGTGGAATATTTTAATCGCACATTATAAACCTGTAAGCAGTTAATGAAATGATTTACATGAATAATCATTAAAATTTCGTCAATTTAAACTTGTTCACTCTAAAATACACAAAAATGTAATCTTAGTAGTTATAAAGATAACCAATTTATAAAATTCTTCATAAATTAAAATAATGTCAAGACAAAATTTGTCAATACAATATTTCAGATGAAGGTAGCTAACCTAATGGTTAGCATAAAATGATAGTTAAATTATTTTAATGTTTATTTAGAAGAGCTTGAATGCTTTGTGTGGTACCAGAAACAAGTGCAAAAATTGAAAAAGCCGCAAAAAAACCGTTCTTGTACAATCTCCAATTAAATTTACCTAAACCATTTTCCCATTTCCAAACTGTTTCCACTACAGATGGAATTAGCAAACCTAACGTTGAAAAGCAAATGGATCCAACCAAACCAATGATGGGTTCTAAATCAGGTACCAAGGCAGCTACTGCTGTAGTACCTATCACGAATGTGCTTCTTATTAAAAATTGATAAAAAGTTTTTCTGGATTCGGCATGTTTAACATACGGAGTTATTAAATTTCTCCACAAAATGTCAATAGGAACATACATTTGTAAACTGTATGTGAAGAAAATTGAAAGGGCTATTAGTAATTTTACCACTTGCGCAGGTCTGAAATAAACCAAAAATATAAATTCAAAATTTTTTCGCTTTTGATTGAACTTACATTTCATCAACAGGCAAATTTAACGTAATGCTTCCTGCTGTAGCACTACCAAATTTTAAGTAACCACAAAATCCAATGGTACTGTAAAGTATAACCACAATACCCATTGCACTGTATAATACACTAGGACATCCAAGGAAATGTTGAGGATGTTTCATATTATTTTCGATGGGCATAACTACTCCTATCCCTTCCATTGCAAATATTACTGTGCTAAAGAACAACGGTAGCTGTCCAAGAGACGTATACATGTCACGTTCGGACGGGCTTGGTATATCCAAGAACATATAGTACAGCGTTATGGAAAACGAAATGATCATAAAAAGATTGGCAAAAAACGAAAATGGTACCAAATGTTTAAGCTCACGTACTTGACATATTACTAGTAAACCCAGCATAATTATTATCATATACATGTATATGCTAAGTTTGTATTCGGGGTACCAATAGTCGAATAACTGTAAAAAAACACCTTATTAATGCTAATCAATCACAGATTGAGTTCAATTTTAAAACAATTATGAATTGAATTAATATATTATTAAGGTTCTAAAATGTAACACTTATTTTTTATCAAGTTCGTATGAAATGAAATCTATTAATGAGGATAAATAAACCATGAAGGATTTGTTTCGCTTTTATTTAAGCTCCTCAGATAGTTATAATGTAAACACATAAATTAATGTATTTCAAAAAATTAATACATCTGAAATAGAAAAATAATTAGTTAAGGACGTACGAACGCGACTTTGAAATCAATTGAGTACTAATTTTTTATGAACTTTATTTAGGGCTTTGGAAAAATTTTCAAATATATCCAAAATCATATAATGATTTATTAATTTTTTTTTGAATATCGGAAATACTTTTTCGATATTTATTGTAAAATATCAGTAAATATAAATTAGTAATTAATTTGACTTGTTATAAATTACGTATTAAATTTGGCAACACCGCGGTTTTCAAATAAAAAACACTAGAACTGTATGTCAGTAGGTTTGTTCGTTTGTATGAACTAACTGGCTCGGTTCAAGTTAGTGCAATGTACTGTTCTCGTTTGGCTGCTCAGTTCATGACCAAACATGAATTTCTTACTCGACCTCCATAGGAGGGGTAGGCAGTGCAAGTTAGAACACTATCTAACTTTTGTGGTGGGAGTATTTTGTCTCGAAAGATAACCCAGTTCAAGTTAGTTCATACAAACGAACAAACCTTGTGTATCGACTTGTTTTGTTGACAGATATATAAATTATTATTTTACTATCAGTTATGAATAGTAATAATCATTATAATGTTAGAAACAGTCATGGTGTCTTTGTTTCCCAAAAACATAAATTATGGCGCGATAATCAGTTTACGTATTATAGTTTTCTATTGTGTATTGTTGCCAGTTTTATTATGACGACAAACCTAACAAAATAGTTTTAGTTTTATTTATGAAAATAATTAATAATTAATTGAAATGTTCGGTAACACCCTGTTTTTAATGCAATTATATAAACTATATACTTTAAAGAATATTTATAAACATTATATATTACGATATCTACTTGAATAATATTGTTTTTATAATTTTATATACACGAAAACTCTATTCACCATAAGATCCTATGTTAAAAATTTGAATTTTAATCAATAATTACTTTTTGAAATTATCGGTAACATGTATTTATTTTTAGAGAGTCAAAAACAATATAATTGAGTTACACAATAATTCACTAAAAAAAAATTTCTATCTACTAACAAGCCTTATGTAAATAAAAATTTATAACTTACATTTGAGTTGAGTTCCCTAATTGAAGTCTAATGGTAATTAGCATCTATCAAAAAGTCATAAACACAATAAAAAAATAAGTGTGACATTTTAGTACCATAATATATTATTATCACAAATTAATAACTCAAAATATATTTATATAAGTATTTTAATTTTTAGAAATTAAATTAAATTTAATTAGATTTATAATGTAGTACGTAGAAGTTACGTGTTTTGGGTGCTGATTTGTCTGGTAGGGATCTAACACGTAAAATAATAACTATATATTGTGGAATTTTTTCTACCCCTTTTATTTTATACCAAAAATGAATAGAAGTAAAATAATTTGGAATAAAATGTCTAGATAATAAATGAATTATTTACATTTACCAAATAATTATTTGTTAATAACGGGTGACAATTAGAAAATTGCACAAACTTTAAAGGTCCATATCTTTTAAAATACTGAGAAATCAAAGTCGACTATGTAACACAAATTATTACCCTGGATATGCTTTATTGACTTTGCATAGCAATTTTTTTTTTTAATTTTTATTAGTAATAATAATGGCGTCGAAACAAGAAGTCCTGCGCGAACGCATTGTACGGTTCTATAAAACAAATATTAAATTCGGGAAAAAGTTTACTGTAAGTCATTTTAAAGCGGAATCAATTTCCCAAAGAACAATTTACTATATTTTACAAAACATGAAAGTAAAACGCGAAGGTTGCACCGGCCGTAAAGCTAAAATTATGACCAATAGGAACATTGTAAGCTTGAAAACGCTTTTTAACAACAAAGACAATATTAGTCAACGAGATGCCGCCCGAAAATATAATTGCACACAGCAATATGTTTCAAAAGTATTGAAAAGGTGTGAAATCAAAGTAAGGCATAAGCAGAGATCGCCAAAATATACAGAGGAGCAAATTCTAACCGTGAAAAAACAATGCCGTTGGATAACCCGAAATTATCAAGGAAATCATTATGTTTTGGAAGATGAAAGTTATTTTGGATTAAGCCGCAGTCAAGTACCTGGAAATGATATTTTTTATACAGACAATATCGCGAATACATCTAATACCGATGTTAGATATAAATTTAAGGCAAAATTTGAGCCGAAGGTAATGTTATATATTGCAATATCAGAGAAGGGTATTTCAAAGCCTTGGTTCAAGCCAAGTGGGATTGCAATCAATCAAGCAGTGTATCAAAACGAGTGCTTGAAGAAAATTTTGATTCCATTTTTAAAGGCACATCATGGGGATGATAATTATGTATTTTGGCCAGACAAAGCATCGTCCCACTATGCAAAAAAGACATTGGAGTTTCTCCAACTGAATTCGATAAAATTTGTACCCAAACTGCACAATCCCACAAACTTACCACAGTGCCGTCCTATTGAGGATTTTTTTGGAGCTCTAAATGCCGAAGTATATAAGAACAACTGGAAAGCGAAAAATACCAATGAACTCATCAATAAAATCCGATTATGCATTAGAAATTAGGACAAATCACGTGTACAGAGGGCATGTGAACGCATCTCGACTTCGTTACGCAGTGTGGCTGATAAGGGTCCATTTGACCAAGTACATTAATATTTTCTAAAAAAGGATATTAGGTGGAATAATTTGAGCCATGATTGAATTGTTTTGAATAAAAACTAAATATTTTGTTAACCATCAAAGTTTGTGCAATTTTCTAGTTGTCACCCGTTAGTTAAAATTTTTACACTTTTGTTTATATTATATTATGATAACTACTAACCTTCCAGACAAACATTGAAATTATGTAAATTACCCAACGGTATTTTTCATATTTAATGGAAATAATTTGCAAATTATTATTATTTATATTTAATTACAAATTTTGCTATAAATAAATAAAAATATCGAGAGTTATTAATTAAAATAACAAGGAAATTATGTCATTAATCAAAGACAAAAAAAAGTATCCAAATCAGCGCAAATGTAGAATAAAAGTAGTGTAAGTAGAGTTTAAGGGGTAATGCCAGTCTAGCGACCTAAAAAAATTGGCATAATTTTGAGAATTATTGATGACGATATAGTAAATGCATATAAAATCTGTTTAAAGGACTTTCCTGTGCATACTTTGGAGATTATTTACAATTTTTTTTTAGCTTTTTTCACAAAATAGCTCAGAAAAGTAAACCTCCTTTTAAAAGTAGTGTTCCACGTCCGGAAAAGTTTCTCCTCCAATTTTTGACTTTGAATAAAAAACAAAAATTTTATCAGCTCTATATAAGATTGCCTATAAAAGATGATAGGGAATTTTAAAAATATTGTACTTTTTTGTAATCAAATTCCTGTTTTTATTATCAAGATTACTTGAAAAATTGTTCATAACGAGAAAAGTTTACAAAAAAACATAAAATCCCTACGTACTTTCATAGATAATTTAATTCTAGAGCTACAATAAAAATTT
The DNA here is from genome assembly GCA_958510855.1 of Rhagonycha lutea. Classification (NCBI taxonomy): domain Eukaryota; kingdom Metazoa; phylum Arthropoda; class Insecta; order Coleoptera; family Cantharidae; genus Rhagonycha; species Rhagonycha lutea. Next base: position 8,691,228 of record OY294040.1, on the reverse strand, counting down.
CAAGTAAATCGGTTGAGATCTGTTGAAGTTCTCTTCCGGCCAGTTTAAAAAATTTAAGAAAGTTTATTACTTTATTTATTATTACTACTGTATTTCTAGGACCCTAAGGCATACTTTGAATAGTCCAGTCATTATATCCAAAAAACCGACCCTACCCGTGAATAATTTCTTAGTGTTTTTTTTTTTCGCAGCTGTCTCGGGGGGGTCACTGGGAGTGTAAATTGAAAATCTCGACCAAATTATGCTTTTGCGTATATTCGAAAAATGGTTTTCTTCGTAAAAAACGGTGTTTCTTGAATAACTCGGCCATTTTTGATTTTACATAAAAACCGTGGGAACAAAAATTGTAGGAAATTTGATTCTCTACAAGTTTGGTCCTCACAATTTTTCTTCTAGGATCGATATTTTTGGAATTGGACCCGAAAAAAGCGACAATGTTCGCCTTATTAATTTATTGTACCTGTAAAATTGAAAATAAAGGGGATAATGGGAATATTTCTAAATGAGTACATATTTTTAGGTTAAATTCCGAAAATATCGATTTTTGTAAAAACAGATTGAGACCAAATTTGTCCAAAATTTTATTCTCTACGAGTTTGTTTCTCTTCATTTATGCCGTTAAGTTGAAAATAAAAGAGATAATGATATTATTTTGAATTTGTCGCTTTTTTCGGGTCCAATTCCAAAAATATCGATTCTAGAAGAAAAGTTGTTCGGACCAAACTTGTAGAGAATCAAATTTCGTACAATTTTTGTCCCCACGATTTTTATGTAAAATCAAAAATGGCCGAGTTATTCAAGAAAAACCGTTTTTTACGAAAAAAAAAAACCATTTTTCGAATATACGCAAAAGCATAATTTGGTCTTGATTTTCAATTTACAGCTGCGAAAAAAAACCACTAAGAAATTATTCACGGGTCAAAATCTATAATGACTGGACTAGAACCAAAATTGTAATTTTTCCATTTTTCGAAAATCCTCGAGTAACATTACCCCTTAATTAAGTTGCGTTTTCGAGTTGGGTCTTTTATATTCTAAAAGTTTTCAACACTTTTTATTTATTGTTTTACTATTTTGGTTAATATTTAAAGTTTTACTTACTTGCTTTAGCGATTCTGATATAAAAACGACATAAACGCAGTTTCCCATGTAACATGTTAAAACTAATGCTATATCTACAAATAATCTGAAAAAAAAGTACATAAATTAGTTCAGACAGTAATGGGGTGCTACAATCTATAATGCAAAAATGTTTCTAACACAGCATGCATTATTAAAAAACATAATCAATTAGCAGAAATTGATGCAAATGAAAAATTAGACGCTAAGGCGGTCTCGACTGTTATGTTTTTTTAGATGCATGCTGTGTTAGAAACATATCTGCTTGGAGGATACAATGACCTATTCCTCAATCATGATTCTGTAACTATCGTTTTTGGATATGTTTGATAAACTGGTCCTTAATAATTCTTTTTTGTTAATCGAGTAAAACAGAACAGAATTCTATGAAAGTTGGTATGAAGTACCACTAGGGGCAGAGTGGTACTTAAGATTATGAAATGGATGAAAAAGGAAGAATGAAAGAAGTATACAATTTCAATAATTATGAGATGTTATATCCGCTTCCGGTATTCGATAACCTTTAAATGCGAACTATATTTTAGGGTGGAACTATTATATGTATAGGCGAATAGACAGCATAAATATTGTAATATATCTTGAAAAGTTAATGACCATTAAACATAAATTACTAATTTATTTCAATGTGTGTCCTATAGCCATTTCCAAAGCTGGAATTATTAGTTGATAGTATTACCTCACGGAGCAAAGTAACCCCGCCTTATGGTATTTAAAAAGATGAAGCAAATGCAGTTAAACTGATGTCGTAACTAAAGGAATATATTAAATATTAAATTTTAATAAAGTATGAAATACTTCTGTTAAATGTACCTGTACTTCCTGCATATAAATATGGTAATGAAATACAAAATGGAATATAAAATATATAAATCAAGGGTATTCGAGAGTTACTACAATATTATTTTGTATTAGACATACTAGAAAGGATATTTAAGTCAGGGACTGCATAATAAAATATTGGTTAGTACATAACAATGTCCTTCATTAATCTGATGATAATTGATTGAACTGTTAATTAATTATATAGTGACAGAATTAATCCTCTCGTAATTAACATTTGTATAATTTCAATAATTCTTCATCAAAATAAAATTTTCTTGCAAAAACTGCCGAAATGTATTCATAGTCCTGATAGTGCAAATGAAAAATTAATGCTAATGAATAATTTTGAGAAATTAGTAATGACATCGACATTCAAATTAAGTTTTGATAAAACTAATAAGTAATTAGCAATTCAAATATTTCACAACAATCTTAACTTTTTTGATTAGTTCTTATTGAATGTTACATAACATATTATTAAACTTATTGGAATTATTTTGTGTATTATGTTCAGACATAAAAGAAAGTAAGCAATTTGTAATTTTTTAAGATTTTAACAAAGCCATATAATGTTAAATGGTACATTACACTTTCACATTTATAAGTATCTTTTTTAATGTTATTAAATTTAGGTAATCAAAAATATTTAATGGGCCAGCAATTTCGGCTAAGATTATTGCAGAATCATATAAAGTAGTAGATTTAAAAACAATTTTATACACCTAAATATAAAAAATCTCAGATAGCAACTCTTTAATAAACAACAAATTGATTGAACTCTACAACTGAAACATTTTAATTCAATTCTGACTTTGCAAAGTAATTGAGCAACTTGACCATGAATTTATAATAAATATTAATAATTGTACAGTATATTTCACTTTCAATTTTATTTTGTATATCCTGCAGTGTAAGATTAATAATAAAAATTAAAAATTACTAAAGTTTAAATATCAAATTTTGAAATAAGTATGCATAAAATTATATATTGGAATGCTCATTGTTAGCGGAAGGTAGTGCACACAAACCTACATACCTCAAATTTGAATCACTCAATTGATCGAATTTTTGAATAAATTGTTAACACCGGTTTTATTTAAATACCGGAAATTATTTTAAACAAGTTGAAATGACATAATTCATTTATTAAAAAACTATGAGCAATTTTAAGCGGAAGTAATTCTATTCAATTTACGGAAATACCGCTTTACATTAGGGATAAACTGCAAGACCAAATTATTTGTCAGTGGTTGCAAGGATGGTGACAGAACCACGGCACAAATCAATATGGACTATTACTTACTTAGCTGCACGTGAAAATTTTCGTAATTTTACTGGTCCATATTCAAACGCAGCTCCAGATGTTTCTGCAAATCCCAAAGATGGAATTTTTGATCTTTTACATATTTCATGCGATGTTTTTACCTAAAATAATTTTTCTTATAAATAATTTTTCAGTGCCTAGAGAGAGGGATAAATATTAAATGTATCTTATTCATATTTTTAAATTTTTATTTTAAAATATTTAAAAAACCATCTCAATTTAGATATCATGGGCAAGTTTAAAACCAATTATTTTTAATTTAAATTTTACGCCTACTAAATTTTAAATAATATCATCTACCTTGTAATAAATTATTTTAAGGGTGGAAGAAATCCTCAACTATCCACGTAAATAATTGGATTCCGACAATCTGTTCGGTTAAATATATTTTAATAGGACAATTTAAGATTGCAGGCGGATTAATCAGGATATATTTCAGAAAATAAGCTGCATTATTGTCAAGGCAATAATAGAGCACATTTTGATTTAAATGAATTTTCTAAAATTATAAAATTATTAATTATTACTGAAAATAAACTACTACTTGTAATTCTTTAACTTCACATTTAAATTTTTAACTCTCTAATTTTCATAAAGGGATCGATCAAATTCAACTTCTTTGAATTTTGCATTTTGATCCAAAATAGTATAAATTGGTTTTATCTCGTTAATACATCTTGCCCGTCAGTATCATTGGTTTTTCATGAATATCTCAAATATAAAATAGGTAAAAACCTTGTGATTTAGACTATTTTGAATCCAAAATTTAAAATAATTTGCTGGCAACATGCAATTTAACTAATTAAGCTGCAATCAGTTGCCCTAACCGCAGTGGTTAGCATTTTTACCTTTTCAGTTTAGAATAATAGGTGCAATTTACTTACCAGCATTTGAACACAATAAGTACAAATGAATCCAACAATAATTGTACCAAAGAAACCAAAAAGCAGTCCACCGTTTTTAAATGCATTGGGCATAGCTAGAATTCCAGTTCCTAATGAACTTTTAAGTAAATGGAAAAATGATCCGGATGTTCTAAAAGAAAATTTCTAATTAAATTATTGGTTTCTAAATTGTATAATTTAAAATTAAACAATTCTAAAAAGTCTTACGATGTCGGATGTAATAGCTCTCTATGCTCGAACGGATCGTATAGTTCATCTTTTTCGTTTGGTACTTTTTCAACTCCTGGAGGTTTTGCTTCACTAATAGCTAATTTTGTTCTAAAATAAAGTAGACAAAATTAAAATCTGTGTTATTCAAAATCATATAATTTGATTAAAAAAAGAGCATAAAAAGAAAAACTCATGAATGACTAACTGCAATTTTTTTCCAATAATTATATCTAAGTAATAAAAATTTTCAAAACCATTTGGTTCTTGGTAATATATCACAATAAAATCGTAGAGTACCGGATTCCAATAAACAAGAATAAAAAATAATACTAATAATAAATCATACCCAATTGTAATAATTGCTGATGCTTCACTAGATAATTTAGGATGCGTTTGTGTCTGCCAAATACAAACCATCGTGTTTTTTGGGTATTATTATCATTTACACACCTAAACGTATCAAATGAACTTCTATAAATCAAAGTGTGACATCTAAATAAATTTTATTTGATAAATTGATTCAATGAATCAATAACTTTATTTATTACATCTTATGTAATCTTCTCCCATTATTGCATCATAAAAAATCTTTGGAACAATCAATGCAAATGTACTTATTCACACAATTAAGTACCTACCGCATTATAAAAGTATATCTTCCATTTCTTGTTAAGAAACTTTTTACACAACTTTAGCTAATCTTTAATGTGGGGTTTACGTGCCATGGTTATACCGATAGTAATTATTGCGGTTTCTTACTTAACATTTAGTAATGTTTCAAATGAAAAAGTCAAGTATTACTTTCTAGTAATTACAACAAAAGTTTCTATACAAATTTTTAAATATTTTAATTTAAATTTACGTCAATAAGTTAATGTGATATCTTGATTTAATTTAAATTCTTATATTTCTTCCTTGCAGTTCGTTAAGAATACTTTAGATTTTGGTTTTCTTTATATTATGTGGTTTGTATCGATGATTTAATAAAGCAGCTTTCTTCATTTTTCCTTTGTTTTATTGAATTACCAGGCGCCGAGCTATACCTGAATTTGGTTTCCATAGTTAGTTGCCAGAATACCACTTGAGTGAAAAGTTCTACAATAATGCTTGTGTTAATTTATTGTAAAAACTTAATTTAATCTATACAGATAGATAAATCCTCAGTCACTCATTCGCTCATCAAAAAATCAGGATTTTTTTGGCATAAGTAAACCAATCAATTAAGCTTCAATTGCTTAATTAGAATTTAAGGTAGTATTACAAATATTAAAATTTACATATGTAGCAATCCTCTTAAAAGTAAGGCTTAAGGCAAGTAATTAGATGAATAAAGGCCATTGAATAAATAGGCACGATAAAGAAAAGGCCGGACAATCAAAAATTACAAATCAATATTTCTCGATAATTATTTTAATTTTATAATAGATTTCATATTCTTGAATGAAAATTGAAGGAATTAATTAGTACTATTAGTAAATAAATTATATTTATCTATTTACATAAATAAATTGACACTCTTGATAGAAAATAATTAATGTGTAATAAACTACTCGTGATTCACTCTGTAAAATCTTCACTTATAAATTAGAAGTGCAATCAAAATTGGGATATGACCTCCAAAAAATCTTCCTCCGTTCATAAAATTGTTTTTAAACATAAAACAATTTATTATGTGTAAGATAAAAAATAGAAGTTGAATTACGTGACAAATAAAACACAATCACCGTAATATCAAATCAATGATGTACTGTAATGAAATATTCAGAATACTCCTCACTATTTAATCTAAACAAATTGCTGAAGTAATACCTTGTTTAGATTTATGTCTTATTTATTACCCGATAATAAGAAAACAATTAAATTACTATAGTCGGGAAAATCAATTCTATGAGCACTTTTCTTATCAAAACGCTAATTTACCAGTACCATTTTTTTCACTTGGTATTTTAAGCGATTTATTCATTTATTCCTTTAGTACTTTGTACCATTATTCCATTACATTGCTTTTTGATGAACAAACTAGATTATTTGTTACATAATGCCGCAGTTAAACATCAATAAATTGTTTTCTGATTAGCAAACCATATAACCTCAAACCCTTGTAGCTTAGCATATTAAGAAGAAAATTATTGCAATAATTGAGTATAAAAGAAATTGGAACCTACATATTTCGGACGATAAAATGTAGTTTCTACTATTAAGTTAAGCAAAGTTAACATAAAAGTTAACTTCCTTTGTGCAGTATGACAAGTACTTTTAGAGACGGCTGGTACTGCCAGTGTCTTAGTGCTCAAGTGGAAGACTGGGAAGATAATGTTAATTTCCTTCATATCCATAGTAACATATAAAAATTTGTTGAATGAGAAACATTTCAATTTGTATTTCTATCTATTATCCGGTTTATACTGCAATACGCAGCTTCCCGGTTCTAAAACGCCAAATTGGCTTTTGGATTTTGTTAGCATTTTACAGTTTTTACATACGACGAGGAGCAAGCCCGACGTAGAACCCCCAACCAGGAGGACCAGAGAAGCGGCCAGAATAAAGTTCTTACTTCACCCGGATTTGAACCGGGTAATTATTTAGGGTTCACAGTCAACTCTCGTGACCACTATGCTCCGACCGCCTCTATTTGTTTTTACTTTGGTATATTTGTAAACCAATAATTTGCTAATGAGTTATTTATAGAAATGCCTTTGATTACTTCGTTCATTCAATACCAACCTAAAAAATATATACTTCCTGTAAAATAGACGTATGTATCTGATTTACTACACTAATTCCGAGTGAGGCCGAAAACCGAGCAACCACATCAATCGTGTATTAGGTGGCTGAAGGCTGTTTTAAGACTGTCCGAATATTAAAATATATGGTTCCAGTTTTAATAAATTTTCAAAAAGGTTAAACATGTAATTTTCTTGATGTACTTGATTTTGTTTATTAAATTTTAATAAATATGTCATTGTTTTCGTTAAATCGTAACTACTAAAATTTGTATACAAAATTTCATGCTTTTTAACTTTGTCAGGTTTATTATATCTCGATTAAAAGTTTAAAATTTTATTAAACTCTTTAAGAATTTTGATTGTAGAAATGTTATGGAAAATTTTATTTGATCCATTATTAAAGTTTAATTGCGTATTTATACATATCAAATTTTTATTTTAATGCAAATGCATGAATAATTAATTTATAAATTATAATAATTAATAAAAACTTTGTAAATAAGTAAATATTTTTAAATTTAATAAATCTTAACAATTATAATCTGTAATTACAATTATTATAATTTATAATTAAGTATTGTTAAATTTTAAATATTATCTGATTGTTATCGTCCATTATATAAATAATTAAATTTTGATTTTCTTGTGAATTTTGATAATTCAATTAAACCATTATTTTTTTTAAGTCGACGTTTCGATTGAACGCTTTATCAAGATAATAAGTAAAATATAAAATTAATTAAACATTTAAAAGTGATAACAGCAAAATATGACACTTTTCATTGATAAATATTCGTTCAATAAAGATTCGCAAAACGTCGACTTAAAAAAAATTTAATTGAATTGTCCAGATTCCCAAAAAAACAGGATTAATTAAATTTTAAACTTTGGTCGTCACAGACCTGCATCGCACTAACTATTATACTTTTAGATCCTAATTAGAACTTCACGATATGAAAGTTAAAAACCCGTTAAGATTCAGCGAATTTGGAAAAAATCAGTTTTGAAGAATTAATTCATCTGATTACTGTATAAATTGCATTTGAATTATGTCAAAGCTAACCATGTGTTTCTTATGATAGCAACATGGGTTTCATAATCGTAATGTATAATGTTATGTTATAAAATATTATTCGCGATGTATATAATCTAAAATTACTTGCAATTTTCGTTATACAAAAGGGATTTTCTCTAAATTGGCGGAATTAAGGGTTTTTGAATTTTCATATTATCATGAAGTTCTAATTTGGAACAAAAGGTATAATGGTAGTGATGCAGGTCTGTGACGACCAAAGTTGGCCCTCCCCTTGTTAGATAAAATTAGTAAATAGCATGTACCTTATTTACAGTATTTAATGGAGAACAGCAATTGTCAACAGTTATGTGTAAATAGACTATTACTATTATTGTTAAAATTTAAAAAAAAATTAAAACTAGGCGTGGTCGACTAATGTAATCAATCTGGGTACAGACTAATTTGGCACATACTGAATTTTGGTTGCTAAATAGTAGAAAAATAAAATTTTTATTATTACTGTATTATTTGGTTAAAATGTTAATATTTTAATTATTATACAATCTGAAATTTAATAATAATTAATAAATTATTATGATAATAACAAATTTTAAAAATATAATCAAAATATTTTATAATTGTCAAACTTTTGTATGCAAAAATACAAACAGAAGACAAACAACAATCAGGAAAATGCTCAGGATCGATCCATTAAGTGTCTCTGATTTTTTTTATAATTTTTCTTGTGAGTTTTTCAATTGACGTCGATCCTGAGGGCGCGGGCGGCCGGGATTGTTGTTAATTTTTTGTCATATTGATTTGTAAAAATATATTTCCTTATAGATTATTAACACTCATATGTTTTATGTTTTATAAAATTATTGTTAAATATTAATCATTTCGTTAATTATGTAAACTTCATAATTTAAGTTGAAAGTCTAATAAAACTGTTTATAAATAAAAATTAGTTAATATTAAATGTTTGTTTAATGTAGCTAAAGACCTGACCTAAAAATGAATTTGAAAATATAATTTACACAAAACAACAATAAATTTGAATATTCATAAAATTCAAAGATGCAGTTTTTCTATCCTTCAAATTTTCGTAAGTTATAATATAAATAATATCTGTATGTATTTATGTATAACCGTTAAATACTTCGAAAAAAATTAAGTTTCTGTAAAATTATAAATTAAATTGCTAATATAATTTAGATAAAATAATAATTTAGATAAAATTATATTAGCTACAAAATCTTAAGTTGTATAATTCAATATTTCTATTGAATTCACTTCTTCTTCTTCTTGGTCGTTTTGCCCGAATTCGGACGTCGTGACAGCATTCATGATGAGCAATTGCTTATCATTTTTGCGAATACTGTTTTCTTGGGACATAGTACGTATACAGTAGGGGTCCCCCTCCTTTCTGTATAAGAGACGGTCAGAATAAAGTTTTTACCTTATCCGGAATCGAACCGGGCATTTCGTGTCAACAGTCAACGTATTTAACTGTTATGCTCCGACCGCTCTCTCACTTTTCAATTCTCACTCGCAATTCACTTCAGGTAGTTTTAAATTAGGAAATATTTTCATTCACTAATAGGTTACCAAAATGAAACTAAATTTAAAAAATATGAAAATGACGCAGGTAAAAAACAATAAAGATGACTTATTTTTCACATTTATGTAAACAGCGAGGTACGATTACGCACGTTCGTCGTATTGATAAAAACATTCAGAAAAATGTGGAATCTCTTATTATCGGTGTCTACGCGTGGGCGTTGTTATTTGACGCTGTTCAACCACCAATAAACAAATTTTAAATAGTCTCCCCGGGTCTCTACATTTTAGGACCACTAAAATCTCTACTCAAAAACCTGCTGATTTTCAGTTAAAACATTATACAAATTAACAAATTAAATTTTCGAATTTATTGCAATTTTGGAATATTGGAAACTCCATAGTTCCAGGAGAATATTAAATAAATTTCTATATAACTACACAATTTTTTTCAAAAGCTTATTATTTTTAATTACTTGTAAGGTTATTACAAATCATTGTTATTTGTTAACAAAAGATATGTCACCTAAAACTGACTCAGTAAATATTTTAAATCTTTAACAAAAAATTTGCCTCGGGGGCAATTTTTTGCCTTGTTTTTGTCTTTCATGATGAGGTTCTTTTTATTAAACATTAATTTTATTTCAAGTTTTCCATCATTTTATATCATATGCAATATTTTACGACAATGGATTAGGAAGAATACAGAAGTTACTGCCCAAACAACTTGGATGAGCTGGCATAAACTGTAACAATTTGAAATCTTTCTGCTATCAATGTAAACATAAGCTTATAACAAATTTTATTTATTGTTACTATTATATTGTGAACATAATTAAGCTAATTTTTTTTTGTATAAATATTTGAAATTCTTGTTACGAATCCAAGGTTTTTATTAATACAAATAGATATTATTAATTTATTTATAACAATTAACATACATAATTTATATATTTTTATTATTATGTTTTATATATTTTTATGCCAATAAGTCTCTTTTGTTAGAACAATAATTTATGTTACTTCTTATGGAGCTGATGGAATGCACAAAAGAAAAGTGAAATGAAAATTATATAAGTCTTGCGATGATCATGAAGCGTCGTCCGTCGGTCCAAATAGTCATAATGATAACAAAATCATTACTACTTTACGAATCTATGAATAACTAAAATATTGATAATGTTTGTATTTATTTTTTCGGTATTCAGCATTAAAAACATTAACATATTAGTGTTTAAATAAACCAATTGCCCTATAAAGATCAATATCACTTTTTGCCAACTTGGTAACAAATATGCGTGAATTATAAAGTTGAATGTACTATACTATTTAATAATAATAAATTATGCCTAACAATATGAGATAATAACAAAGCTTAGAAAACTTTGATCTTGAAAATGTTTATTCGTGCAAAAATTATTACACTACAAGACGTCACACATTATTTCTTATCATTGTAAAACCTAAACATTCTCTTTTAAACATTTAATTTTAAATTAATTATTATTTATTTATTTAATTATTTATATTTATTATAATAATTAATTAAATTGTTAAATAAAACAAATTTAATTTTTTGGAAGACGTTAATACTTAAAACGAAATACTAAAATACTAAAAACCAATGATGTAGGTAATTATAAAAATAAATAATTCTCGACTAAAGCATAATATTAATTATAACAGAAAGGAAATTTCCTTTCAATATAATTATAAATGGAATATTCTCTAATAAATAATAATAGTTTCCTCTTTTCACATCTAATTTTTCACATCTCTAACCCATCTTCTACTTTGATCACATTTATCATGATCATCCCGGATATCCCATTCGCGAAATGATATTGATTTGGATAAATTGTGACACAACTTTTTCATTGAATTTTTAATTTTATCATATTTCTATTTAATTAATTTAAATATCAAGTTCAACTGCTTTATTTCTAAGAATTCTCTTTAACAATAAAGAGCTTTTCAAAAACAATATGAATCACTATTAACAATATTCAATAAATTTAATTATTTATCGTATGGCATAAATAATTAAATTTATTATATAATAAAGGTTCATAATTCATAAATGATTCATATAATTTCAGCAAGAAAATATCGGAATTTCTATTTAAAAATGTTTTTTCGAAGTTAGCATCAATTTTATAATATTATGACAGGGATGTTATATTAAACAATTACAAAAGAAATGCTAGGAAGTAATCAAGTAGAAAAAGGATTATTTATACTTCTGTTTTTAACATGTCCTTCAACCTTTACAATAATTACTATTTTAACAAGTAAAATGCTGTCATTCATTAGGCAGGTTTTCTGTTTAATTGTTATTTTGCCATATAACAGTAGGTATTTGTTTAGAAATAATAAATAAGTATACTGATTTATTGTTTTATATTAAATCGTCGAGATGGTAAACATTTGTTAAATTTATGGTTAACATAATTCAATTTAATTCGAGTCGTTTACATAATTTGTAAAAATAATTACCCTTTTGATGACAAATTTTTAAGAGTTTCTGAAGTTTGTCAAAACATTGCTTAAATAAAAATGTCAAGCAAATAATTGTAAAATATAAATAAGTGTAAATAATAATAATTTATTTACAGGGTCATTATTTTTATATGTACCTGTATTTATCTAATTAATTACAAGGTGGACGATTTCTTGACAAATACTAGGTTGTATATCAACCGACAAGAATTAGTGATCGTTTATACAAGGTTCAGATAAACAAAGGGATCCGCAATATTTTATATTTGCAAAAATGTAATTCACATTTTTTAATTTTTAATAATTGGAAACTTTGCAACTGCAACTAAAGAATAAATCAATGCTGATATCCCTAGAACAGCGTCAAATAAATATTTGACTATCTTCTTCTACTTTTATTCTGACGAATCTAATAAAAACGATGGTCATTACATAAAGACCCTCTCGGAGGCAACCTAAATCCTCCATTTTCCTAAAGCACAACTGCTTCGGACTGTAACTGGACCGCACTGACTGGCCAGTCGCCGTCTGAGGCACAACATGAACAATCAAATATTCCTGGCCCTTCAAGTCACCTGGGTATGAAGAAATATTTTCATCCTTACTACAGTAGGGCCTGGATCAGTACTCGGTCACCTGGTGCTGGTGTTTAGGGCATGCAATGCGCACGGCTGCATACCAGAAGAATGGCGCAAAACAAGAGTTATCTTTTTACCCAATTCAGGAAGAAATTACTACTCCCTGATCAAATCGTTTAAGTTAATGAATCTCACTTTGTTTTGTTTCCATGACCATTGCAAAATGGATCAAATCCAAACAAATTCAAAGTCCAGAATTCATTCTGAACATAATTTTCTTCCAAGAATATTTATTTTATATTGATTTTTTTATGGGTTGTATTTATTTGGTCAGTATTTTAAACTATTTTTGGTGAGTATTTTAAATAATAATGGTCAGTATTTTAAACATATCAGTATAATATATTATTATCATATAATTTTCAACCTTTATTTATTCTTTATATTCAGATATTTATTTAATTAATTACAACGCTCATATAAAAAAACACAACTTTTTTATTATCAAACAAAAACTGAACTGTTTATCAAATGTCTTCACTTCCCTTAACTAATCAATGTGTCAGGCCCGTAGCCAGGATTTCATTTGGGGAGGGGGGCACTTGTAAAAAACCTTTTTTTTTTTAAATTTCTAAAATTTTCGGTTGTTCTCCTTCCATTTTCTTTGCCTTTTCAACATTTCGGGGGAGGAGGGCACGTGCCCCCAAGTGCCCCCCCTGTGCCCCCCTGGGTACGGGCCTGCAATGTGTGCACACCAATGTTTACACCTATTTAATTAATTAAAGAAAATATTTATCTGTATTTCAATTTTTATAAATTAATTAAATAAAAATTCTAGAATAATTATTTCAATTTCTAATTTTATATTAAAAATGGTAACTGACAACAAAAATTAACTAAGCAATAAAATATACTAACCAAACAAGCAACTTACAGTACTATACTGACCAAAATAACAAATTATACTGACCAAAATTCGATTTAATACTGACACTTCAATATTTATACTGACCAAAATATTATTATTATACTGACCATTTATTTTAAAAAATACTTACCATTTAATGATAAAAATACTGACCAAAAAATTAGTTGTCTTTTTTTATAGTAAATTGTAGTTGTAATAATGTAGTAGTACTTTATATTGTATTGTATAGAATATGTATTACTAATGAATTATTAATGACGCGCATGAAGGGATCAACAAGATTTATTATTGGTAGTAAAAATTAATTTTATCAATAAAATTTATAAATTCTGGTATTAAATTTATTCAAAAAAGGAGTTTGTATTATTTAGATTTTTCAAATGATTATTTATATTTAACAAATTTGGTTAATCTAAGCATTAGTTATATTGTCAAAATTCACTGTTAGATTATCACATTTTGTTGTCATTTTTATAATTTCTCAATTTCAAATCAAATTAATATTCATGTAATATCATTCGCAAGCCAGTGACGTTACTGTAGTTTACATAGAACGTTGACATGCTTTATTTTGAGACGAAAAATTTAAAAAAATTTAGTAAACATTTTACAAAATTATACATTTCAACTTTCATTGTATGAACACAAAGGAAATAAAAAAGAAAACCGAGCTAAAACTATAAATTGAGGAGAAATTATTATAAATCGTCCAATTTGTTGGCTTCGTGTTTTAGAATTTGAATGCAACAAAAATTAATTTTTTCAAGAAATTTTACTTATTTCGAGTTCAAGATTCAATGTTATTGTTTTTACTAATGACAGGGATTACCAAAAAATTGAAAACCCATAGTAATCCCATATTAAGTGCACAGTAAACTTCCTGATAATAGTATCAGAAATGAATGAGCGAAAGCTCACTACCTATCAGAAATGAAAGTGAATGATATGATAATAATTTTAACGACTGCAAATCTTGAATACAAATTCTAACAATTTTTACAATAAGTTTTTCATAATTTTAAAATAGACCAGAGTCTGTAAATTTTGTTAAATAAATGAGTATTTCTTCCATGTTCATTCATCTCAATCAATAGTATAAAATCATGCATTTGTTCGGTTAATATTCATAAAGGAGGCTTTGGAAGTAATGGAGGTTTAACTCCAATAACATAATTGAAACGCAACCCTCAATTGAATGGGCAATTTTAGTTACTACAACTTTTAGAAAACGTTGACCTTGAAATTCGACAGAACATGTTGTTTATTCATGGTGGGGTGCCCATACTTTAGTGTATGATGAGACATTTGAATAACTTATGTCTAAACAGGTGGATATGTCGTGTTGGACCTAGTTCCTTGGCCTCCACGATCATCAGATTTAAACTTCGTTGATTTTTTCTTTGGGACATTTAAAGAATCTTGTTTATGGCAACACCAGTCGCAACAAAAAAAGAAATACGAGTCTATTCATTGTGCTAATAAAACCGGGACCAAACAAGCAAACCATTTTCGGCTCACAGAAAAAAATCCTTGATGTTAAATTCGCACAATATTGTGTTCTTGAAATTGTGTTCTTGTTAATCCCAAATTGAGTTCTTGATAGGTACTGGGCTTGTTAGAAATATGCAAATTTTTGTACCTGGAAAATTGTATTGTATATGGTAACTATTGTTGTTTAAGTTCCACCCAATAATTGTGTTCTTAAGATTGTGCGAATTGTAAACGTAAAATTTTACTTGAATAATTATTATTAAAGCAGTAAAATTTGAAAAAAATTTTCATTTTTAGATTATATACATTTAATCCGTAATTATGCAAACGATTAAAATATAATTTAAATATTTACCGTTATTTATAGTTTTAACACGTGGATAATAATTTTATTTTAAAAATTTAAACTTAATAATTATTATTAATAATTCTCCTTAAAATTAACGAACATTTTAAGATTAAAGAATTTACTGCAATTAGAATTAAATGTTAAAAATTTAATCTAAAGAAGTGTGATAATCGTATTAATTTACTGTAAAATTATAAATTCAACAAAAGCTTAAGTAAACGTTAAAACATTAAAATTTTAACCGTAAGTAAAGACAACATACAAGAAATTTTATTTAGAACCTTTTATCACAAGATAGAACCAGAAAATATTGGAAAATATGAAAATTTCAAATACGTGGGGGGGGGGGGGTGTCAAACAACGTGTTGTTTTTTAAAAAAGGTGAAAAATATAGTAAAATTATTGAATAATTTACAAAAGTATCTTATTACTTTTCGTTGTATCGTATTTACTTTTTAAATTCTACAATAATTTCACTATATTTTTCAACTTTTTTAAAAAGCACCACGTTGTTAGATCCCCCCCCCCCCGTATTTGACATTATTTCATATTTTCTGGTTTTCTTGTGACAAAAGGTTAAAACTGTTTCTAAATAAAATGACTTGCATGTTGTTCTTTAATTAGGGTTAAAATTTTAATGTTTTTAAATTTTACTTAAGTTTTTTATAAGTTAATAATTTTAAAATAAATTAAATACGATTATCACACTTCTTTAGATTGTTCTTTTAACATTTAATTCTAATTACAGAAAAATTCTTTAATCTTAAATTTTGAACTTTCAGCAAACAGAATTATTAATAATATTATTAAGTTTAAATTTTTAAAATAAAATTATAACCCACGTGTTTAAAACTATAAGTTAGGGTAATTGTTACGGTAAATATTTAAATTTTATTTTAATCGTTTACGTAATGTAATATTTTAACGTTTGCTTAACGTTTTGTTAACTTTATATTAAAATTTTAAAATTAAAACAATTTTAATGTAAAGAATTAAATGTTATAAAACAGAAATCTAAAGAAGTGTGATAATCTGATATTGTAAAATTATAAATATAGAAAAACTTGAATAAGCGCAAAAATATTAGAATTTTAACTATCAGTAAGAATAACATTGATTAAATTTTATTATTTTTGAATTATTTCATTTTTGTTAACTCGATATATTTTATTTATTAAATTTAAAATTAATTCTCCAAGCATAAGTATAACTTAAGCTTATTATTATAATTCCCTGCGTAGACCAGTGAGTACAGCGTACGCCTATAGATCCAGAGGTTACAGGTTCAAATCTTCAAAATCAAAAAAAAGGTAAGTAAAATTTGTCAAGTGTGTTCCCCTACTGCAATTAAAATTTATCGCAATTTAAAAATGAAAGTATAATAATAAATTAAGATCTGTGAATACAGATATTTCTAATAATAATTTATTTATATATTAAAAATTTTATTTTAATAAATTTTCTTATACAAAACACAAAATTGTGTTGTGGACTAGTAAAAAGGTTTTACCATAAGAAGGCATAATTTGGGTTGTATGCAGGTATAGATAGGTTGACCCAAAAGTTTACCTGCTTGAAACACAATGTTTTACTTGTAACCTATTTCAACCCAAATTTTACCTGGAGTATGCACAATTTTACTTACGTTTAGCACAATTTTTTTTCTGTGCTACATCGGAGAAAAAGTTATCGCGAATATCTATGAAGAAAAGTTTTTAAACAAACTTTCAGTCAGGAAATTTCCTATCGTTTCATGGATACCGATTAAATTTTGTAAAAGAAAATTTTAAACTGTTCAAGAATATAATCCAACGTATCCAACCATTTGAAAACCGGAAGTTTGTGGTACAAAAGTAAGTAGATATGAACACGAAAATTTGACTATGGAGGCGGCGAGTAAAATTGGTGTGGCCATCAAAAAAGTGAAAATTTCAAATAGTTTCCTGCGCTCTTGAACACAATAAATTATAGATTACATCCAGGCCCTATTTGCAATCAGAGACAGACCACCACCATTTCTCATTCAAATATGAGAAACCATCATGCAAACAGTAAATCTGATTAAAGCCATTCTTTTCAAGAAAAAAATGTATTAAAAGCGATTAAACACTAAGTTCATTCTGCACATAATTTTTAATTGATTTGGCATTGATTCTAAATTTCACATCAGTTCAGGTTCAAATAGTCAAATTCAGGAAATTCTATACTCGATTTTGAAATCGCTTCTCTATCTTGATTATTAAGTAGTTTCTTGTAAATGGCACATTTTATTTATTCGATTTTAAATCAAATCTTGTTTAAAATAGAAGTAAATCGTAATAATAATATTTCGTATAATACGTATAATCGTAATAATAAAAGTTTTGAAAAGTCTCGAACTTTTCCTGAAACAACTTTTCAGATAATACGAAACTCGAAATGAATTTGAAAATTTACTGGGAAATATTAAATTAAATACTAAAAATAATTATTTAATACTCACGTGGAACTGAAATTATCCAATGTAAAAGTAGATGGAAAATTGCTTCGCTTTTCTTCATTCATTGTTATATCTGCCATTATTATTATTAACTATGATATCATAAAATAACAGAAATGATAATTTAAATTTTCAGTCAGGTGTGGAATGCATTGTTCAAATACTTGGCATTTTTTGCTGTTTGAATTGAAAAACATTATAAGTTTAAAAGTTCTGTCTTAATTTTTATAGAAAGTAAACAAATACCTCGTATTTTGGAGTTATAATCTATCGCACTTATTTTAGTTAAGCTACCGTTCGTTGTGTAATAATACCTTATTAAGATGCCATACAAATGATATTCAAATTAATTGACTAAGGTAAAAGTTAACCAATCAATAACTAAATTTTTCGGAAAAACAAAATTTAAAATCTGTTTTGTTATTATTTTTTTAATTTATAAACTTATATTATAAATAAACTCACTTTAAGGAATCAATACTTTTAAATACACATTACGATTATTTAATTTATAATAACTATAATATCGCGGTAAGCTTGAAAGTACGCGCGCTTCTACAAACTAAAATAAAGCAGTTTCACCTTTGATACGATATACACTAGTGGGGGGTAATTCAGGTGTTATTATTTTTTACAAAGGGGGGGAATTATGTAAAAGTTAATTCTATTGCTTTTAAATCAATTTTGTTAAAAATATATTTGTAGATCGTAAATATGATAATTTAACATTGCTAGTGAATTGCAAAAATGATTTCGTATTGTTGTAGCTTACATGCCATGAACATTTTTTCGGTTTTAATGTAAACCAAACCATTTGCAAATTTCTATTTAGATAATTAAAAAAGTTATATTGCAGAATATTGTTTGTTTCATAACATTTAAAATGCCTAGCTGTGTTATGTCCATGAAAATATCAATACGATAAAAAAAATTGATAACTAACAATGTGAAAAACGCATTTGCGTTTAATATTGTATATAAGTGTTCTAATTAGCATTCTAATAAATAGGTAGGAAATCATAGTTTTAATAAGTAACATTTTGTGCATATTACTGTAAATCGTAATATCTAATTTTATTGATCACGGTCGCAAAATTATGTGCGAAGGCCATTATCAATCCCTTTCCAGGGTCTTTCTTTGGAAAGCTTCTTACATTGCGGCATCACGAGGTGTTGACATCAAAAGTACAATCGCACGTACAGTGAACGATTTTAGACTACTAATTAATTTAACAAGTTTTATTTGACAAATAAAAATTAGCTGAAAATTTTTACTAATATTTTATATGAATCAAAAAGTTATCGTTCGATATAAAGTCGCAATAATCGATTTCTAAAATTTTAAACTCTGACATTGAAACCGTATAAATTAAAAATTTTCCCATAAAAGCAGTTGTAGTAGTACAATAAAATTGAAAAATCGTACATTCGACGTATATTGTGATCGTATAAAGATACGATTTTAATTAGCACAGAGTAATATTTACGGAATAATGAATAATTAGAGCTTTATTATCCACATTAACAAAATCAAATTGAAAAAATATCGAGTTAATTGAACGTAATAAAATCAATTACAGCATAATTAAATTTTCAGCTCTTTTTGTAGCTTGATCGGAAAAACAATATTATTAATTTTTAAACTCGAAAATGTTTTAATTTTAATTATTATTCATTTGACGAGTTAAAAACTTATAATATTAATTTAAGTATGTCCAAATTATGGTTTTTAATTGAGCAAGAACAATAATTAATATTAAAAAAATTCTTTTGCGTGCATGCAATTAAATTACAATAGATTAATATTCTTGATTTTAAATAGCAATATTTTATTGATTAAATATAATTAAACTTAGAGTTATTATTTATTCAAGGCGACTCATCCTTATTTTAAGATTACCAATTATATTTACTTAATTTCGTCCCTAAAATATTTTAAATTCATAATATTCAAAAATTTGCCACTTATATTATGGCTTTGCCGTTTTAAGATCATCCATTCTAGGTACGTAATTCCTTTCAGTTTGGACATATTTCCAAATGATGCGGGTTTTATCGGCGCAATCGAGTTAACAAACGAAATAATGAAATTATTTAGATATTTTAAAGTATCAAACATAAATACGTTTTCCATCAGAAACGAAATAATAATAATTGTAATTATTCCATAAATAACAAATACTTAACAATTTAAAAATTAGATAGTTTTCATTACTAAATAAATAACATAAAATAACATTTTAACCTAAGCTATAAACCGAGATTCTTGAAAAAGGTGCTAAATTAACGAAATACAAATAGAAAGGCTCAATTTGAAATAAAAATTTTTTTTCAACGGTTTACGGTGCACCAAATCGGTCACGCCGAATCGTTTCTATCTGTGATTTTACATATTGTTTTGAATTCAGAGGCTTAGTTTGTTTTCCAAATCTTCCTATGCCTATTGCCTATTGTCGCAGAATGTCATTAGATTTACCAAGATTTCTACTTTCTTCTGCAGAAATTCTTCAATATGCAGCCAATTACTGCAATGTCGTCCTCGTATATAAATTGATTCAACTTTTTCTAATAATTGTTATATTTATTTGGGAGGACGGTACGCTAAGCAGACCAAGAAAAACTCAACGGAATTTGATATATAACATTAAAATGGAGCTTTTAAGGTGAGGATGAATGTAAAATACTTAATAATTATTAGGTTTGGGAAAAAGTAATCCATTATTTTGTCGCTACATGGCTTTAGTTACATATATCTGGTGATCTATTCGTCGGATCGGGTAATCCTTCTACTTTTTGGACAGGTGGGAATGTGTACTAAAAAAGAATAATTGGTAGTTTTGTGATTGGTCAATCCTGTTTCCAATTATAGTGCGCCAAAGATATATGTAAACAAAGAGAAAATTTGCTATATTTTACAGTTTTGCTTAGATAAAGACGAAATCGCAAGTCAGGCGGCTGAAAATGTGAATAGTATTCATGATCCCGATACTGTAACAGTCAATCACGTAAAATTTGGGTTTAGTCAATTCCGTTCCGGTCATTTAGATGTCAAAGATGTAGTAAACTCTGGAAGGCCAATAATCCAAAATGATGAAAATTATTTAGTTATGACGGTATACGAGGAATCGTAGCATTACCCTTGAGCTAAAAATCGACCACAAAACCATTTTGAACCATTGGAAGTAGGTTGGATTCAAAAAGAAGCTCGATTATTAGGTGTCACAGCGACAACTGGTGGACAATTTCAGGCCACACAAATCAATAGTGACTCGTCAGAAACTCGGAGAGCTCGGATGGGAGGTTTCAATGCATCCACCTTATAGTCCGGACCTAGCACCAAGAGACTATCATTTTTTCCCATCCATGTCAAACTTCCTTTGTGGTGTAAAACTGGCCTCAAAAGAGGTCTGTGAAAATTGGTTGTCCGAGAATTTTGCCAATAGGGAAATTGAGTTTTATGATAGAGGACTCATGAATTTACCATCACAATGGCAACAAATTTTCGAACAAAATGGCGCATATTTGGCTCAAATCGAATGATTGTAACCATGTTAAATAAAGCATTAAAGTAAACGCCAAAATAATGGATTACTTTTTCCCCAACCTAATAGTTTAGCCAAAATTCTATTTTAATTTAAAGTTTACATTTTACATGTAAATTTAGTAAATCCGGAATCCCTGTAAAAATGTTCTCTTTACTAATGGCCAGTTTATCCACCTCTAGTTAGTGTCCCAAGTAAATTTATCTGACAAGTAAAATTTTTAAAAGACCTTTTAAAAGACTTTTATGGCCTTTAAAATTTATTTGTCAGATAAATTTACTTGGGACACTAAAAAAAATAAATTTTAAAGGCCATAAAAGCCCTTTAAAAGGTCTTTTAAAAATTTTACTTGTCAGATAAATTTACTTGGGACACTAACTAGAGATTGATAAACTGGGCCTAAATAAATAAAATAAACCAACTTTAACCTAAACTCGAGATCTGGCGATCCGTAAAAATACTGAACTACTGACCTTCGACTAATGTAGAGTTTAGCCACTTTAACTTGACAGGGTGTGGTCAATGTGAAGAAACGAAAAGCGGTTTGATCAGGTCCATGTTGGTGTGAATTGGTGGAATTGTATTTCAATCGTTCTTTCTCCACATCTACTGTGTAGAAAATCAAAGTAGCTAAACACTGATCCCTCCTCTGTCCATGCGTCGCAGCTAAGAGTAGTCCAAATTATACGTACCGACAAAGGAATGGTGCAAATAAGGACTAAATTTCAATTAAAACGTAAAATTTAAAATCGATTTTTGGCTAAACTAATCGATATTTGACATTTACCTTAAAAGCTTTATTTATGTTACTTTTCAAATTCTGTTGAGATTTTTTAAAAACTATAATATCTTCCGGGCCTGTTTTATGTGCTCTTCCCTTGCAACTTTATTGTGAAGCACCATTAATAACCTTGTATGTGTTATTTTACGGAAGTGTAAACATCACAATTTTTTTAAGCATTGATTATATCGAATTATGTCCCAACAAAACTGAATTTGTGACAAGCATTACTTTTTTGATTCCGTTTGAATAAAACTGCTGTTGAAAGTCATCGTTTGCTGCAGGAAGCTTACGGAAACCGGATGCGGATGGTTTGCGCGCTTTAAAAGTAACGACTTTTATACAGAAAACAAAGAACTCTCGTTTTTCAGGACTACAAAATTTGAAGATGCTAAAATTTGGTCAAATCTTTCATGGTGAACAATATAGATAATAAGTAATGGATTTAAACCGAATATTGAAAGAAATACGGTCAAAATATGCAAAAAGATACAAGAAGGTGAATTTTCTACACGATAACGTTCTGCAATATGTCACTACACCGGTCAAAGAAACGTTGGAAGAGCTTAACTGGGATGTTTTACCCTACCCTCCATGTTCGCCAGAAGACATTGCTTCTTATGATTACCACTTGTTCCATTCGATGCAGAACTACATGTTTAAACAGCGAGATCGATCTATTTATTTTTTACAGAAGAAGAATTCCTCTGCTTCGAAATTCGTGTCTTACCAGAAGGGTGGAAAAATATCATAGCGCTAACGATGCAAAATTAATTTAAAATTATTTCAAAGTAAAAGTTCATTTTCCTACAGTTCTAATACCATTAATTTTATATTTGGAACCGTTACAATTTAAGAAAATCGATGACAAAGCATACACTATATTGGTCTTTATGGCCTGGAGGTTTGGAGGTATGGAATACCCTCCAAACATAGACGGAATTACTGTTAGAATTGACTATTTAAACACAAGTAAAATGTAATTTGTAAGCGCGTTTCATAAAGATTACTTCATTCCTTATTACTAACCCAAAAAATATATACAAATTGAAAAATATGTAATTGAAAAAACCAGAACTCCTCTGAGTGAGGGCAAAAGCCACAACCACATGAACCTAATATGGCTATTGTTATAATTTTATGATTTTCATTTGAATCAAAATTACTATTGTTTTGGGCCAAAAAATTGAAGTTTTAACTTTGAAAATCAAATTTATTGAGAAAATCTTCGCCAATTTTTTTTTTAAATTTCGCTAAACATTTCGTTCATCAGCTCTGTAGAAGAAATATACTAATGAGATCTTGTTTATTTTTTTAATTCAGATGAGCCGTTCCAGCAAGTCTTGACAAAAGTTGGAGCAACGGCCATATTTCCGCCGGTTGACAAGAAATTGTTGAAAAATTCAATAAAATTTTGTTATAAAAATTTAATAAACTAAATCAACACGAGAAAATTGAAAATAAATATTTTTTTGACTATCAGCATATCTTCAGATGTTAGTAATTGAAATTAATTTGACTATTCAGTCATAAATAAAATTTAATTTTACCAATCTTCTTCATTAGAAATTAGGTAGGTTAGTACTATTAAACAATGTGAGTATAATTTTTTAACTTTTACAATGAATATAGTGCTTTATTTGCTATTATTTTTAACAGTAGGTACAAATTTTATGAATTGGAAAAGATTCCAGTTTGTAATTAATTAAACAGTTTGATTTATAAATGTTTTTTTAATGACTAATATAAGTGAGTAGTAAAGCTGAATAATCTAAACATTGAATATAAAAATTTATTAGTTTGTAATGTTTTAATAAAAAGTAGTAACTAACCCATTTAATTTACTTTAAAACAAAATTAAAAGTTTACTTTAAAGCACTTCAAAGCATAAAATCTACGAAAAAAGAACTTGCCAAAATATCACTTTGAGACTCGGGCATTTTACCTACGACAACGAGATGATTATTCATTTTGACCTAACGTCAACACATTTTGACTTACTAGATTGCTTATTTTCGTACAGGAGAGAATGAAGATAGGTTGAGAAAAAAGAACAGTAATTTCAATCAACTATGAAAACAAGCTAGTAACGAAAACCATTTTCAAGGTGAAAATGATAATAGAATTAAATAATGCAACTGAAATCTTATATGAGCAATGCAATCAAATTGATTTTAATTATTTATTTACTGTTACAGATTCAATTTAGAAATAAATAATAAATAGTATTCTACTTTTTTAAAGCAATACAACAACTCACACATGTAAAGCAGGGCCGGATTTACCAATTTGCCGCCTGTAGGCATAATAATATTTGCCGACCCTTCATTACACAAAAATATTATATAATAAATATATTATAAAAATATTATATAATCGCAACTCAAAGTCTACTATTCAACTCAAATTAATACCTATGTATACATTAGTTTCATATGATTTTCGTAGAAGTCAGCGGTCATCGATTTTTATATGTCAAAAAACGGCTTCAAAAAGTGCAATTTACATTGCTAACATAGGAGTGTCCGAGGACTTTTGCGAGCCACTGTATATACTTCAGAGGCTCTATAAGTTGATATTTATGCTTGATAAGTTGAGAGTTAACTTACAAATAATTAAAAAATTTATAGTAGGAAAATATTATAAAAATAATTCTTATTTTTTACTTTTACATTCAAAATTTGCCGCCCCTAAAAATTCGCCGCTCTAGGCAGCTGCCTACTCTGCCTACACTTCGGATGCCGGATCCGGCAATTATCAGATGTTCTGAATTATCAGAAGTCCTGATAGGGCTTACCAGAGCAAAACCGGATCTGGCATCATTAGACCCCACGACGCCAGGACTATAGCAGGCATGCCGGATCTGGCAACTATCAGGTCTAGTAATGACTACCCCACACTTTAACCGGGCCAGGGCTACTATACATGCCCTAAAAGGGCATGCCATACTCTGGTAGGTACATTTTTTTTCCTTTCTATGTAGTCATAGGTATAAATTTAAATTTTTGGTTATCGACTTTTCTTTCATTAGGTGTTCAATCATTTGGTGCATTCATTTAGAATCATTTACGCTAATTATTATTATTTAAAATTTAAATACACCATAATATATTTTTTCCTACGTGCATACGAGTAGTATATCACAACTTCGGCAACCATTTGGTCTCATAAGAATTGAATTGCCCCAACTATTGTGATATCAGGGGGAATTTCATGTAAATTTTCACTTTTCAACTTTTCACGTTTTTATTTCTACTGTTCAGGTGTTTTTTATAATCATTTCCCGCTTTCTGTGTATTCTACTAAATCAAAATTTGATAATATAAATATTTTTTACACCTGAAAAGTTTAAATTAATTAGTAAAAACTTGAAGAGGGAGGAGTAAAAAGTTACAGGAGATATATCCTCCCCCCAGATATAGATACGTCCAGAGGGGACATCATTATTTTGGATAAACTGCTTCTCTGCAACTATGCTGCCACGTAATTTTTGAAATTTGTTAGTAGGGAAAGTAACGTACCTTGAACAGGTTCGTACCTTGAGCCACCTTCAATTTTGACGCCACTTTTAGCCGCACACCATCCATGCGTAGATTTTAGTACTCTTATATTTCAGTATATGGCCCTACCCAACAATCAGTTAAATGTAAAGCGTAGTTTGTGAAATTTTTTATGAAAACTGTTTTACTGTCAGAAAAGTAAGAAAAAAGGAGGTAAGTGTTTGTGTAACTACATGTTAATTGTTATTTAGAGTTGTTCCGCGATGGCAATCTTAGATATTATGAGGTCTTCGCCATCTAACCGTAATATTACATTTATTCATCTCCTAAGCTAAACATCCCCATCTTGATTTATTTCAAGACACTACGTGTGATGTACCTTGATCCACGCCTGGGTACTGTACCTTGCACCGGTTCAAGGTACATCACTTTTGGAGTATAATATAAATAAAAATCACGAATCCTTACCGACACTCCCGAAAAAGAAGAATTAGAAGAGGCTAAACGGTTGGAGGATTTGAAATAAATAAATAAAGATAGTGGAGACAGTGCAAAGAGACTTTTTCAAGAAAAAACCTGCACCAATACTGACAAAAAACTTAAATCAGTTCAGACGAATCAAATGAGTTAGAGTTGTCGTTCAATTCTTATGACGATATTAGTTTCATTGACGAGGTAAATGCCCAACAACTGGAAAAGCAATTAGAGACTGAAACTATCAGCGAATACCTATTGATTAAGCTGTCCGGTAAAAAAAGCTTCAAATATTATGTGGCCACGGTTTTGGCAGTGAAACCGAAATTCTATATCACTTACTTAAAAAAAGCTCCTGGGATAAACAAATTCTTGTTAGATATTCAATCAAAAGTTATATGGTTGATGAAAGAGATGTGATTTTGAAACTACCCTCTCCAATGACCACAGGAGGATCGGCTCGTCAGCAGTATATTTCCGATTTCCATTAGATCTTAGCCCATATGCTTTGAAATAATCAAAACAATAAAATTGTATTTTTAATTGATATTTTTATATCCTGGCTCAAGGTACATTACTATATGGATCAAGGTACAACCCCATGTTGTACCTTGAGCCATTTTTCACGTTTTTTTCATTAATTTATAAAAATTTTCCCCAAAATATTTTTCCACAAACCATATTATCATAGTGTAGACAAATAGTCAAAGTTATGATAACAACAACCATATTAACGAAATGTCATTTCAAAGACATTTTAGGAACACTTTTGCAAAAATGATCGCAAGGTACCTCACCTTCCCCTAAAGTGTGGTAGGCACTTTTGTAATAAGTAATTAACTATGAGCATCTAAATAATAAATTTAAATGGTTGGGGAGATAAAAATGTTTAAGGAGTTCTTGGGAGTAGGTATAAGGAGAAAATAGTAGCATAGATTGATGGTGACTAATAAAAATTATTAGGAAAATACAGTTTAATTAGTAAACTTAAAAGTAATTTAATTAAGAGAAGAAATATAGATTCAAACGAATTCATTAAGTCGAAATAAACGAGGTTCGTAAATTAATTTATTTACATTCATCACAAAACAAAATCTATAAAACTGGAAATTACAAATAAATTTATTAAACGATAAGTTCAAGGAATTATTACACTGCAGTAGGAAAACTACAGTTGTTTTAACTTTATAATAGAAATTATTATTTAACTTTATTGAGATATGCCTACCTTCAATATTGCTTGGTTTCCTTGATATAGGAAGGATAGCTAGAAATTTTGCTAACCGACAAATAATTGAATATTTTGAGACACTTTAAATTAGAACTTACATAGTTGATGATATAAGTATCTTTGTAAGACTTTGTATGTCAAGGAACTTTTATAAACACGAATAGATTACCTTTTTTTACTACAGAAAAAATCCTCTCCCTGCAACTTTTGCACCTTAGTCCAGTCATTATAGACTTTGGCCCGTGAATAATTTCTTAGTGGTTTCGCAGCTGTCTCGGGGGGGGGGGGCACTGGGAGTGTAAATTGAAAATCTCGACCAAATTATGCTTTTACGTATATTCGAAAAATGGTTTTTTTTTCGTAAAAATCGGTTTTTCTTGAATAACTCGGCCATTTTTGATTTTACATAAAAACCGTGGGGACAAAAATTGTAGGAAACTTGATTCTCTACAAGTTTAGTCCTCACAATTTTTCTTCTAGGATCGAAATTTTTGGAATTGCACCCGAAAAAAGGGACAAATTCAAAATAATATCATTATCTCTTTTATTTTCAACTTAACGGCATAAATGAAGAGGAACAAACTTGTAGAGAATAAAATTTTGGACAAATTTGGTCTCCACCTGTTTTTACAAAAATCGATATTTTCGGAATTTAGCCTAAAAATATGTACCCATTTAGAAATATTCCCATTATCCCCTTTATTTTCAATTTTACAGGTACAATTATTATTAATAAGGCGAAAGTTGTACATATTTTTAGGTTGAATTCCGTAAATATCGATTTTTGTAAAAACAGGTGGAGACCAAATTTGTCCAAAATTTTATTCTCTACAAGTTTGTTCCTTTTCATTTATGCCGTTAAGTTGAAAATAGAAGAGATATTGATATTATTTTGAATTTGTCCCTTTCTTCGGGTCCAATTCCAAAAATATCGATCCTAGATGAAAACTTGTTCGGACCAAACTTGTAGAGAATCAAATTTCGTACAATTTTTGTCCCCACGGTTTTTATGTAAAATCAAAAATGGCCGAGTTATTCAAGAAAAACCGTTTTTTACGAAAAAAAAAAACATTTTTCGAATATACGCAAAAACATAATTTGGTCGAGATTTTCAATTTACACTGCCAGTGACTCCCCCCCCCCCCGAGACAGCTGCGAAAAAAAAACCACTAAGAAATTATACACGGGTAGGGTCGGTTTTTTGGATATAATGACTGGACTACCTTGTTCTTTCCTTCAGTAAATTGAAAATAATTAATACATATTATTTAAGATCATTTTTAGGATTAAGTCAGGAACATTGAACAAATCGATCATTTCGTTCAAATATAAATTGATCAGATCTATTTGCATTTTAATTAATTATTCATGAATTTGTCCACTAAAAGCAAGCTAAGTAAATATTATAAATAATCAGTTTTTTGATAGTTATTTTTCTTATTTTTTGAGCTGCAACGCCCATTTCGAGCACCGTAGATTCTGTTCTGCCTAATAGATCCTAATAAATAAATAGATTATATACCATGTGGACATACTAAATGTGAAAGTAAGAACATTATCAAAACTTAAAAGGTAAATATTTATAATATACAATGATTCACTTATAATTGTTTGTTTTTGTAACAATAATTATTACGTTAAATATATATCACATTTTATAGTTAATTCAACTGTTACATAATTATTATAATTTTTTCTACAAATCTGCATAACAATATACATACTACAAATTCTTCTGCCTTAATTTAAATAAATTTAAATAAATAATTCTGTTTGTAACATTGTTCTTAGTATTCCTACATAGTGCACAATACCTGATTATGGAGAGTTTATGTATAGTAGTAGATCATTTTTATTAATTTTAGAGATTCTTCAGGTGTGTCTTACTTACATTATGTTTATTATAGAAAATTGAAACATTCATCGTTAGTATTGAAATGTCGGATTACAAATCCAACATTGAGAAATATCATTTTTTGCACACACTGGGGTACATTAACCTGCGGTGTATTCCCGTTCTCGCACGCACCCCGTATAAATAACGGAATGAAATTGAAAATATTAAATAACTTAATTTATTCGGCACCACTGTTTCTACGGAGCATCCCTTACTTAAAAAGTTGTGTTGGGAAACGGACGAAACCACCTCGCACACAAGTTAAAGTTAGTTTTATTAATTAAAGTGTCTATTCATTTCATCATTAAAAGATTAATTATTTTAATTTTAATTTTTATTGTTTGGCTTATTTTTTTAAAATTTATTATAAATAACGTACATTATATTTGTTATCTTAACAGCTTATTACTATTATTTTATGGAGGTACCTAAGTTACATGTAGGTAATATGTTTTTATATTTAAAAATTCTTTTTACATATTAACATTAAATAACAACTTAACTGAAGTTATTTATAAAATAACAAAAACATTTATATTATTTGTTTACAAAAATTTAATTAAAATATTTTAAGTATTTATTAAAGAATTTATACTTTGTGCAGAACCTGCTATGAGTGCGAATAAAGCAAACATACCCAATAATATATTTTTAATTAATTTCCATTTAAATTTACCTAACTTTCCTTCCCATAACCAAACCGTTTCTATTACCGATGGTATTAATAATCCCAATGTTGAGAAGCATATAGCACCAACCAAACCAATAATTTCTTCCAACCGCGGAACAGCGAGAGCAACTCCCATTGTACCCACAACAAAAGTACATCGCATCATAATCTGGAAAACGTGCCGCTTTGTCGATGTATTGGCGTGTTGTTGAACTGCTTTTCTCCATATAATATCCATGGGAACATAGAGTTGTAAATTATAGGTTAAGAAAACCGATATAGCGATTAATAATTTTACAATTTGCGCAAGGCTAAAATCATAGATTTGAAATATAGTTTTATTTTTAACTTACACCCTTACAGCTCATCCACAGGTAAATTCATTGTAAGATTTGCGTGTGTTTGATTTCCGTATTTCATATATCCAAAAAAACCTATCATTGAGTAAAGAAAAACTACTAAAGCCATAGCAATATTTAGAACACCAGGGCATCCTAAGAAATGTTGAGGATTTTTCATGTTATTTGCAACGGGCATTACGACACCGATACCTTCCATAGCAAAAATTACTGTTACAAAGAACTGTGGAACTGTAGTAATATCATCAAATATAATATTAACATTTGTAAAATCAGGAGGTTCATCGAATATGTAGTAAAGAGTTATCATGAATCCCACGAGAATAAATACATTGGCAAAAAATGAAAACGGTACCAAGTGCTTCAATTCTCGTACTTGTGCAGTAATTAATAACCCTGCTGCAACCAGCACAATGAATATTTTCATGTCCGCTACCCAACCCCAATATTCTGATAACTGAAATTTTTAAATAAATTAATTTAATATTCACACAACCCAACAGGATTAAAAATTAAATTAAAAATATTTTTTAAAGCAATAATTTCAAACTTACTTGTTGAATTGATTCTGCAACTAATACAACGTAAACACTGTTACCCATAAAGTATGTTAATAATAATGCTCCATCTACAAAGATCCTAAAAATTTAAAAAACGGCAATTGTACAAAATTGTGTTAATTATAAAAAAAAATCAAATTTACTTTGCAGAATTCGAAAATTTTCGTAAGCTACGAGGACCATATTTGAACGCAGCGCCAGATGTTTCAGAAAATCCCAGTGAAGGTAGTCTAGCATATGCGCATATTTCATGAGATATTTTAACCTAATAAAAAAGATTTATTAAATCACAATTCAAAAATATAATGGAGTGTCCCAGTTATGCGGAACAACGAGAGGAGAGCGGTATCTTTAAAAAAATGGAACAAGATCTAAATCCAGAACGAAAAAATACAATCAATGCGATCAACTATCTTGAAAAACTAAATTTACTCAATAAAATCTAATAACTGTACTATATAAAGTGCTAATAACCGATAGTAGTTGAAGCACGTTAAACTATAAATAAAAAAAAATATATATAAGATTTATGTATAATATAAAAAAAAAGAAGAATCTGGCAACTTTTATGACTAACAAACATGATTCATGTGAACATGATTGAACAAGGATTCTACATGAACTTCCGAAGGTGTAACTTCCGTATTCACAAAACTCCGTTAGTATAGGTTATAGGATAAGATTTACTTGACTTGTTGAATTTCTTTGATACAACTAATACTCGCATAACCTAGGAAATAATAAAAATATGGTATACTTACAAGCATGTGAACGCAGTATGTACAAATAAATCCTACAGCAAGAGTAGCAACAAATCCAAAACCCAATCCTGCATTCTTATATGCATTTGGCATAGCCAAAATACCTGATCCTAAAGAACTTTTAAGTAAGTGAAAAAATGATCCAAGGGTACTAAAAGAAAAATTTATAATATTTGGAAAATTTTTCCATACGAACTAACGGTGTTGAATTTGTGTGATCTCTGTGTTCAAAAGGTATATATGGTTCATTTGAATTATTGATTGATGCATCAAATTTGTTTTGTACAAATTCATTTGGAACTAAATTTTGCCTGAAACAAAAAAACCTATAAGTACTTAAAAACGTTAGATAAATATTATGAAAAAATATATAATAAGATTATAACCAACGTTATAGTTTCATTTAAATGTCGTTGTGATGTCACATTATGGTACTTTGTCTGCCGGAGGATGAAAAGCGCTTCATTACATGCAGCGGATAATTAAATGTATTCTTCTTTTATCATCATTTCTTTCATCTCACTATTCTAATTTTTTTCAGAAATTGGACAAAGTTCTTTTCGATAAGTAAATTTCTGTTCAATTTATTTTATGTTATTTTTGGTTAGTTATAAAATAATAATAATTATGTAATTTTTTTCGGGACTAAAATTATTATTTATTTATTATAATAATACAATTTGACATTTTGCTTTATTTAATTATTTTTTTTAGATCAGCTATGCAAGTTATACACAACATATCTAACAATTTAACATTTTAACAACAATTTAATCTTATCCAATGCAATAGAATAATTACAAATAACTATACTGATAAATAAGAAATTCTTGTGGTAAATGTTTTGTTTCTAACCTGAGCGCTTCCGATTTTTTTACTAATTTTTGCACCAGAGCAATTTTTTAATTTACTAAAATGCGCATGAGTGCAAATAAATCAACCCACTTTACACATTGGACTTTTAATGTGTTTTTTCAGATATCAGACTAGATTTACATAAAATATTTAAGTTCAAAAGGCTGCTAATATCATTTAAAATCAGCTCAAGAAATCTTAAAACAAAAGCAACATTTTAAGACTTTTCACTTCGGAAGATGAAAGAAATCTTAATAATGTGGGTTCATTTGAAAGGTGATTAAACAGTAGATCAAATAAAATGTTTGCTGTTTCACTATCACATCTGATTTGCAAAATAAATGCATTCAAAGTCTAAAGTGTGAAGTGCGTCGATATAAGTAGATACATATTATATTATGCACTAAAGTGTAGTTTTTAGCACAGAAATGATTCTATTCAAATCACTGGTTTCCATTCGTGACGGAATATGATCACTTCCTTTTTGAAATCTTAACAATCAATTTCATGAGGTGGATATTCGCTGTGTGCATTCCTCCTGCTGCCCTCTGGTGGCTCAATAGATTTACCTTAAATTACAATTGTAAAATTGTAAGAACAATTTACAATTTAAAGAACATTCACATGCCGAACTGTTTTGTTTTGACGAATAAAGGTTATGTTACTCACTTTACTTTTTGAACTGAAGCAATCCATTTATTTCTTTGTTGCTGTTTATGATTTGCTTTCGGGAACACATAAAACTTGCAATCATTATTTTTACCATTATTATGGCCATTAACAACACAGTAAATTGAGTGATCCATTTTAACCAGACATGTGTATGCTAATCATGATCTAATCACATACGGCAAGTCCAGTTTCATTTCTTTTACCGGCCACTCCGAACGCTTCGATCGGTTTACGTATCCACCTCTACTCACGCACACAGCGAATACGCTTTTAAGGCATTTGAAAAATATATCTTATTATGCAGTCATACATAATTAAAAGTGATAAATTAAATGGTGAAATACAAACATTTAAGTTATTTATGCTAGCATTTACAAAGAAATCGTGTAACTAACAATTAAATAATGAATCGTTTAATATGTAAATTCTAATTATTTATTTTTAATTTTAAACAAATATTTTGTGAAATCGTTTTAACGGACTGTTATTTTTATTACGACCCAAAAAGCTTTCATTATTATTATGGTCGATTCAACGATTTGAGCTTTCAAGTGCAATGCACCCTTCATCATAAAATACATAATATTGTATTATTATTATTATGTATTTTCTTATGAAGGATGCAATTAAAAGCTCAAATATAATATTAATTTTACTCAATTAATTCGTAAATTATAAAAATATATCAATTAATTTATTATCACGAATTAACAACTAACCGATTTAAATATGTGTATACTAATATGATGCAGGTTACATTATTTTCACGTTAATACGAATCAGCTCCCTCGATTTTTTCAAGAAATATTGCATACATTTTTATTTATCCATTAGAAAAAAAAACAGATTAGCGACATTATTTTGGTATACAAATTTTTATTTTCATTTTTTTTATTTGAAATAAATATCCATCCTAATCTGATTGCTATTACATTCAAATGTATCTAGTTATAAATGAATGTCTGTGTTGTCCAGGTGGACTTAAACACTACGGGTTCCGATGTGCTTGAAGTTGGTGTCTTAAACCTCCATTTTTCTCCTTCAGGTTTGTATTCGATCAAACAGTTCTTCCTTTATTATATTTTTCTTTCTGTTTTATATCTTATTTTTATAGTATTTTTAGTTTTTATTTTTGTTCTCTTTCTTTTCTTTTCTTTTTATGTTAATTTAATTTAATTTGTTTTGTTATTATTATTTAGCCTTGATAATGGGTCAATAAAGCATCCGAAACGTCGAACAATTAAAATTGTTTCATTTTGACCGCTGTCTCACAATTCCTCCACTAATAAATAATTTATCCTTAGTGACTGAAAGGAAACAAAAACCAGCTCAGTAAATGTGGAGGATCAGCTTGCCAGTGGCGTAGTAAATTTAATTTACTTCTTACAGAGTTGATATAACATGCAGTTTCAATTTTATTATTAGTAGAATAACTTAATAATACAAATTGATTTGAGCGAAACGAAGATAAATATTTCAATTTTATAGTGCTTGTAATATTTTATATAAAAATATAATACCTTATATAAAAATTTAGATAGTGAACTTACTCAGATTTTTTATGAGTCGCCATTTTAGAATTATTTATGATTTTAATATCTAAAATCAGCTTAAGTATAAAAGCGTTGACAATTAATAAAATAAATAATTTTCACTCTACACTGGAAAATTGGTTCTTCTTAAACTTTCACCATGCATTTTTATCCAAAAAATGTCGTATACGGTAAACTACACAAGCTACGATCTCAATCCAACTAAATTCTTAAGTATATAATATTTAATAATACTATAACAACTTTATATATCAAAGCTTTAAACAATACATTTTAAGATTTAATCTATTTGATTATTATCTGATCTGTCGAACAATTTAAAAATTCTGATGAAATTTTTGCTATACTTTATGAATTACCTACATAAGTATTTTTTACAACAAATAATTTATAGGTATAGATAATTTGCAAAGTTCTGATTTTATCGATTTAAAATTTATTTCCGCGGTTCAAGGCCAAAAGTATGACGAAATATCTAAGTAAAATTTTTAACTAATTTTGAAAAACTACAACTTATGTATCATAGGAATTCTGAAATAATTTGTTGATGTAGTTACAATAAATTTATTACTTAATTCAAAGTTCTCCCTTAATAATTTTCGACTCCTTTTCGTTGATGTGTTAAAATTATTGTTACGATAACAATTGGATGTTATTCTTTTAATTTATTTGTAGTAACTTTGTGCTTTTACATATTTATTATTATTATTCTCTAATTTAAGATTATCTGTCGAACAAATATTTATTTTTAATAGGCTCACTGGACTAAAAAGCTGTAGCCCATTAAATTTTCTATCCGGAAAGGGGAGTCAATTTCTTTATAAAATGTTTTGTTTAAAATATTAAAGGATTTCAAAAAATCATAAAATCTAATTTTGTAAACGTCTTTGTTCTGAAGGTCTTTGAAATTGTGAAAATTTGAACAGTTTCACTAAAAAAATCAATACCTTCGGTGCTACGACCATTTGAAGCACGAAGTTTAATAAAATTGGCAACGTTATTCGCCTGTAATAATTATAATTGTCAACCGATTTTTTTCTATTATGCGTCATTTGTTTAATCCAAGTGTTAACTATTACATACCACCTTTAGTTCCTTATTTTTATCAAAAATTAACATCATGGAACGAATTAACATTCAAACTCAAAAACTTATCCTGCAAAAGTAGTGTTTTGAAAACTTTTCTATTAGAAAACTTGCAAAAATGGTTAAATGTTCGAAGTAAGCGGTGTTCCAAATCATTAAAGAATTTGGTAGGAATAATACGCTCATGATTAACTAAAATCATGTCATAGATAAGGGACGGTGAGTGATTGGCCGAAGGGAAAGCCTTAAAGCTGCTCAAGTCCTGGAAGAATATCTCGGTATGGGAAATTTAAAAAAAGGCAGGAGTTAGTGTAGGTACAGTGGAAAATATTAAAAAGAGAAACAATGTTAAGATGTATAAAAACCAAAAAAATGCCTAAAAGGTCCACAGAAGAACAGGAAAGGTCAAAGAAGAAGTGCGGAAAGTTGTACACCTTTTTCCTGAACAACAAGATTCGGTGTTCTTTAATGAATGATGAAACTTTCGTCAAAATGGATACCAGGACATACCAGGCATACAATATTATAACGCTGTGGTAGGAGAGGATGTGGCTAATGAATTGAAGATGGTCCAGATGCACAATTTTGGAAAAAAGTCCTTGTGGGGCAAGCGATTTGTTCATGTGGTTTGAAAAGTTCAACATTTTTTTCAACTGGGACATTTGAGAGTCAAAATTACAGACAAGAGTGCATAAAAAAACTTTTATTGCCTTTGCGTAGGAAACACAATGTGTTTCCATTATTTTGGCCAGATCTAGCCACTGCCCACTATGCTTGTGCTACTCTTGAACTTTCGCATTTGAATAATGTCGTTTTTGTCAAAAGTGAGGACAATCCTTCAAGTTGTTCTGAACTCCGGCCTATGGAGAGATATTGAGCTATAGTTAAACGACACTTAAAATGGATGGCCGGGAAGCTAAAACTTTAGAATAATTTAAAAAAATGTGGATCTTAGGCAACATAGGAACATGGCAAGTGACCGCAAAACCTGTGCGAAAGCTCACGCAACGCGTCCGCGTAAAAGTCCGAAATTTCTATCGCACGTGAACATACAGTAATTATCAAAGAAAAAATAGATTTTACAATGTATAGTCTTCACTTTCATTAAATATTAGACCATTTTATTGATAATGAAAAAAGTTATGTCGCAAAATGTGTGTCCGCTTAGTAAAATGAACAGTCCTTAATTATCTACAATCTCCCAAAGGTTTGAATTTGAACATCAATTAAAATATGTTTGCTATTATTACTAGCAATGGTGTGTACATTAGTCGCAAGGACACCCTCTATTTTAATTATTTCTGATGTTTTGTTATAACTATAGCAATGTATGGTAAAGTTTTAAAGTTTTGAAGCCCAATCAGAAGTTATAATGTATTCGTAATCGTCCCCAAAAGAAAAACACGGTCTGTGTTAAACCGAACGTAGCAGATACGAGAATTCACTAACAATAATTATTATTTGTGCTGCCAGTTGTGCGGTAAGTGGCATGCGAAGGGTCGATTTGAAATAAAAATTAAACTAACAATAATTGATAACGAATTTAATCTCTAAAAAATTACTTTAGGTGTAAATCGACGTTTCTGAGGAATTTTCAAGCATCTTAAATTCTAACCAAATATCGAAACGTTCAAGCATCAAGTCCTAATCAACTTGAAGTTTGACTTCACCATTCGGGGAGAACCTAAAGGGGTTCAAACACAGAACAAAAAAAGTTAAGTTAAAATAATTAGAATTATTTTATTTGCTTAGCTTGATAACTTCCTACATTATTTATATTATATCAATCAGAATATTGCATTTTTATTCACGTGGGTTACATTGACTAATCCACGCAAACTGTACTGTCAATATCACTCAAACCGATAAAAGCCTTAGGGGATTTGTAACATCAAACTGATAATTACCCTGCCGATTAAAATTCAATCGTTATCCATGATATAAAATCTTGTTTTGTCAAAAATACCTAAAATTTTGACAATTCAAAATTTTATTTCTTAGGCAACTATTGAATAATTGAATAATTATATTTGACAGTAAATGGCTGTGGTGAAAAATATAATAAATTCATTTACTATTCTTTTTCTAAATTATTGCACATTACATTATTGATTTAGGAAGTTATCTCAGCAAATGTAACTCAGTAATGATAAATCTTTATAATTTTGGCTAATAAAGTGTTGCTTAGTAACTGCCCGAAGCCGTAAATAACATTATTGCATGATTACCATCGCCCTTGGTACATTATAGCTGATAATTTTTAAATATTAATTTAATTTTAATTTTCACTATGCTAATAATTTATTTATTGGTTAAAAATTTTAACGTAAAAATATTGTTAAATTTTACTGAAGCTTATAAAATATATAAATTCCGCTTTGGCTCCTATTCAACAATAATTAATTACATAAGAAGTCTAGCCATGATTTTTACAATAGTTATAACAATTATTTTATTAAATTAAAGGTAAAATATAAAGATAAGATTCAAGTGCAACAATTAAATTATCTAAAATTAATGGAATCAGTTTGAATTGTATTGTATAGATAAGCATTATTGCATGGGTTTAATTATCTGAGTATTATGTTCTAATTAGTGATTATCTTGAGAGGTATTTTAACCACCACGACGTAAATTTAAGCATTAATTAATTTAAATTAAGAGCGCATTTGTGTTTACTATTTTTTAGATTTGTTTATTTTAACACTTCACCTGCAGATTTCTTATTATTACTTTATTTTTAAATTTTGCTTTTGAATAAATTGAAGGCCGTGTAAGTGTTAATAGATCTGTAAAACTACTGATATATTTTAAATTACAGAAATATATACAATGTTGTGATGTTTAGAAGCAAATATTATTCACTCTGCAAAGAAAAAATATTTAAATATATCAATTTGTCATACTATCTATAAAATTAATTAATTTGTAATTAAAGCGCCTAAAAGATAGGCCATCCATACTACACAAAAGTGACTCAATGCTTTGTTTACAATAGGTTGTGTGGATTCATTTGAACATAAAGCACTGGAGTCATTTGGAATAGCATGGATGTTCTATTTTTAGAACTATTAATATTATGTTCCTCAACACTAAAAGTACTAGCAGAAAGAAAGCAAGTTTCCAGCTTTTGGTAGTCAGCACTGATTGTTGTTCTTCAATATCTTTGCGATTACCTGCTTCCTCAATATATTTCAAAGAATGTATT
Organism: Rhagonycha lutea; assembly: GCA_958510855.1. Classification (NCBI taxonomy): domain Eukaryota; kingdom Metazoa; phylum Arthropoda; class Insecta; order Coleoptera; family Cantharidae; genus Rhagonycha; species Rhagonycha lutea. The sequence goes on along the minus strand of OY294040.1, from coordinate 8,652,053 downwards.
TGTGATTACATTTTTTCACTTTCATAGAACTTGTAATATATTGTAAAAACTTGTAAGCGCCAATCAAATTGGAGTATTATCTTTCACATTATGTTTAAATAAAGAATTCATTTTTTTCTTGATTGTACATGCGAAACTTTTTTATTTATTTTTTTCACAAATTATTACATTAATAACTTTTGTATTAAATTAATTATTTGATTAAAATGTTTTAACAATTTTATTCTTATACTAATGGGGTTTCTATAACAGGAAACCGATAACACAAAAATTCGATTAACATGAAATAAATATTTGTACAAATAAATATAAATACACTATAAATACACAGACTTGAGAATCCTGACCTATTTTTACAAATAAAGCATAAATATGTAGTACGGATTTTTGAATCTATAGTGTATTATATATTTTCCTTACTAAGGAATTGTTTAAAATAATGTCTACTGTCATAATTGATAAGTTGTAGAGCTGGATTGGTTTATAGGATTTCGGATATTGGAATAAAATAGAGAAGAAATCTTTGTTGTAGCAGCAAAACACTTCATTGTAGTTATATTAACTACAGTTTGTTACTATGACAAAATCTTTGTCTTAGCAACAAGGCAAACAGTCTTATAAGCCTGTTTTAGTTAAAATGTTCACTAAATATACAAATAGTTCATTTAAACCTTACTTTGAACTATTTTATAGGGAGTTTAGCGCGTTTACTGTAATAAGTTGGTATTTTAACCTAAAAAAAATTCTAAATGCAAACAAAAAAGTTAGGTTATGGTTTAGTGAGCATTTTAACTAAAAAAAGGTTTATAAGACTGTTTTAAGTTTTTTATGAATAACACTATGAGTATACAAATAATTTGGTGTAATATAATGAAACATTTTCACAAATACATTACAAAAAATAAGCACCTCTTAATCCAGCCCTGGTAATTTGACATGTTAATATGATATTATGTATGCGATAGATATACAAAATTACAATAATATAAAGTTCTAACTACATACATATTAGAGTGCAATTACTTATTTCATTATCATTAAAATCATTACTGCATTATTACATAAACAAATAAAACGCCTCTTTAACAGAGTATCACATTGAATACGTCTACTTTCGAAAATAGATCTTCAATTTGCACTTTTTCAGAATATTTCTTGTACATTTTTGCGAAAAATAAAATTATAATTTGCTAATATATAAAATTTAATAAATTAAAACATTTATTAATGTTTCACAAATTATTTAATATTCTAAATATTTATTAGAGTTGATATACTTCGTGCACTACCGGATATCAATGCAAAAATTGAAAAAGCACTTAAAAGTACGTTTTTAATTAATATCCAGTTATATTTTCCTAATCCTTTGTCCCACCTCCACACTGTCTCCACCACAGAAGGTATTAATAAACCAAGTGTTGAGAAACAAACTGAGCCAACCAACCCTATGATTGGTTCCAAATGTGGTACAGCAATTGCGACAGCAGTTGTACCAATAACAAAACCACAACGCAATATTACTTGGTAAACATGGACTTTAAAGGTCGAGTTAGCTCGTGGTTCAATTATTTTTCTCCATATAATATCAATTGGTACGTAAAACTGTAGATTATAAGTAAAGAAAATTGCTAATGCAATAAACAATTTTACAATTTGTGCAGGACTAAAAAAGAATAATATTAAAAGTTGTGATGATGTGTCGTGTGTATGTGATAAAAGTGTTTCTTACATTTCGTCAACTGGGAAATTCTTGGTAATATTTGCATCTGTTAGATCTCCATATTTTAAATAACCAAAAAATCCAATAATGGAATATAATATAACTACAATACTCATTACTGTAGTTAGTACACCTGGACATCCCAAAAAGAATTGGGGTCTTGCCATACTATTCTCTACAGGCATAACTACTCCAATTCCTTCCATAGCAAATATAACTGTACTGAAAAATATCGGTAAGTTGGTAATGTCGGTAAATACTAAATCTCTGTCAGATACGGGAGGAATATCACCAAACATATAATACAACGATATGGAAAAAGATATCACCATAAATACATTCGCTAAGAATGAATATGGTACTAAATGTTTCAATTCTCGTACTTGGCAAGTTATTAGTAAACCAATCATGATTATTAACATAAAATGATAAATTTCCAATCCATTACCGGGCCACCAATAATTGGCTAACTAAAAAAAATCAAAATTTAAAAGCAATTCTTTAGTAAATCAAACTTATACAGATATAATTAATCAAACTTATGCAGAAATAGAAAATTAAGCCGCCTATACTTGAACTTAACACCTTAAAAATACCGGGTATAAAATACCGGGTATTTTATTGGTCTACTATTGAAATTCTTTTAAAATGAATTAGGTACTTTTAATTTTATGCAGCCCGTCCGAGTTTTCGTTCGGGTCGGTCCGAGTTCGGGAGTGCCAACATCCCTATTGGCGTAGTATAGGTAAGAGGTCCGTGATAGGTAGTTCGTATTGGCGCCATCTATACTAAAGCAAATGAAATAAAAACTCGAAACAAAATCGAACGAGAATCTAGACGAAAAAAGTCGAAAAAAGTATAATGTAATTCAAGCATTATAACTGTTCAAGCCGGACCGCCAATAAAGGTGCTCGCACACTTAGGCAACGTGAAGTTGTGAAGTGTACGGGCCACTTAAGATTTTAAAATTGTTTTTCAAGTTTGTGAAATTTACTTATTAAACAAATTTTCGTTTAACTGCGCTGAAAATCATCTGTTGATCTGCTGAAATCTCAAGATGGTTCCAATTATGCGTCCTGCTTGTTTAACAGCAGACGACAAAAGGCAATCAGCCAGCCGGGCGAGAACTGGACGTAAATGAACTTCATTTATTTGTTGTGAAAAAGTTGAAATATTGTTCTTTTTGTTATAAACAACGAAGTTACTTCATTTAGAACAACACCAATTTTGGCTCGTTTCCAAACTAAGTTTGTTTATGAAATGTTATACAACATCATAAGTAATTAAATTTCACTTTCGGGTTTAAATCACTCTGGATTTTAATATTGTAACTATACAAATTTTACAATAATTTATACATCAATATGACTTCCTTCTAGTGAACATTCGAATTTTTAACCCCTTTTGTAAGCACAGATGCCCTTACTTGACTTGAAAGCGTCTGCTTTCCTATTACAAAACTATTAATTTTTGAATCAAACATACAAATTTATTTGGTAATTATTAGTACCTATTTACGGATATCAAAATCTTATTTACAAAACTACAATTTTAGCAAACTCAAGGATTTTATTGTTAACTCTTTGTTCGAGCTGAAGTTTTTCCTGTTTAATTTTGGTCAGCAATTTTAAAATAAGACATTTTATACATCAATTTCTTTATTTCATTGAAACAACTAGATCATTTTCAAATTGGTATTAAAAAATTATTATTTTCAGAATCAAAAATCAATGTAGCGATGTGAATTCTATTGAACTTTCGTATATTTAATGAATAATTGATTTTCTTTTTTAGATTAATTTGTTTTTAGTTTTGTCTTAATCAAATTTGAATTAATTTGCTATATTGCTGTTTTAGCAAAGTATATACCAATATTCTATTACATGTTAGAATAGCTGAGAATTACTAAACCAAATGTTACATACATAAAGTAATACAGAATTAGAATAAGATAGAAACCTGTACTATGTCTTTGTAGGAATTCCTTGTTTAGATTTTAAATTTTAAATTGTAATGCAGATTGGGGGATATAAGAGTAAAAAGTATTATTATTAAAACTTTATCGACGAGCATTGGGTATAAAAATTTTGAAATCTTATTATAACATTTGTAAAATAGTACCTATATTATGTAAAACATTATTTAATACGACGATTGTCCGTAAAATAAGGTCTCCAAAGCGCTGGAGTCGCGAGGAACGCTTTAATGCAAGATTCGGCAACACTGGCATGTAGCTTGGTTCCCCGCCTACAAATCCCAAGCACTCCGATCTGTCTTCGACGCTTTAATGTTAGTTTGGTAGCCGTTCGCGATGGAGTTTCCAATCGCAGCTACCGCCAGGTGTGAGTTACGTTGTGTGATTCGTTTTTTGTGTGCTAAGGGCACTATGGTTATAGAAATTTATCGACAGTTTACAGTGTGTGGACGCTAAAAACGTGCAAAAATGGTGCAGAGAGTTTAAAAACGGACCTTCTCCACTTTTCAATCGTTTCGTCCGAAACCGATGGCCATCCGGCACGCTGTTTATTATAGACGTCTGTACGTCCGTTTTTAAACTATCTGCACCATTTTCGCACGTTTTTGATATCCTCAGACTGTTGTCCATAACTTCACACGATAAATTTCTATAGGGGTAATGTTGTTAGCACACAAGAAACGAAACACAGAACGTAACTCACACCTAGCGGTTGCGGCGAGTGGAATCTCCATCGTGAACGGCTACCAAACCAAGATTAAGAGTCGCAGATAGCTCGGAGTGGTGGGGAACCCAGCTACACGCCAGTGTTACCGGATCTTGTGTTAAAGCGTTCCTCAAGACTTCCGCGCCTTGGAGACATTATCTTACAGACAACCCTCGTATACAAATTACAAAAATGTAATGCCAATTATAAACTATCATCAGCAGTAAATTAAATAGCCGATAGTTTAAATGTTAATAGAGTATGGTTTTATCGATTATTTTATCGTGTATTGTTTTATACTCACTTGTTCAATTGATTCGGCAATAAATACTACGTATACACAGTTGGACATAAAATATGTAAAAACTAAAGCTGCGTCCACAAACACCCTAGAAAAAGATTACTATTAGAGGAACAGTATTTAATATAATATTAGAGATAAATTATTACGAGATGGATGATTGGCTCCATTAGTATGACGTCAAAACGTCTAGTTTATATGCCAACCATACTACGCTAATTGTTTCTACCTAGCGTAGTATGGTTGATATTTTGACGTCATCACTAATGGAGTCAATTCAGACCAAAACTATCACTCCAGTTTTTAAAATCGTATGCTTTTCATTTACAACTGTCAGAAACGTACCTACACCTACCTAACATGAATCAATTTAAAATGAAACTTCTTTGTATTTATATTTGTTATGGATGCCTAACTTATGGGGACAGTATTAATCGAGTGATTAATACTTGTGAAAAACTATTACGCTGAATTTCAACTTTAATTTAAATTTTAATTTCAATTTACATGATATTAACGAACTACTTTTGGTTACAATTGCTAATTTCCTACATTTAATGCAATAAGTAGATCCACCGCTTTAAAGCTATCATTGGTACTTAGTCCAATTGATACAGGTTATCTCAGGAGAGATGGTCAGTATTTTGGTGATAAACAGTAATCAAACTTAGCATTCGATAATTAAAAACTGGTTTGGATAATTTTTCATAATATTCTAAGTGCCTTATTATTTTTAATTATGCAGTCTGTTATAATTTTTCATTAACCGGAAATATTGCATCAGACTACATAGCATCTTCGGATCTCGAAAAGTAGAATGAACTTTTACTTTGTGTTTACACGTTAAAACTCCACCTAGTCGAGTGTAATTACTAATTAGTAATTATCTATGTTACATAATAAGTAACTATACCTCAATACAATATTAATCGGTATTAGTACTTTAGTAACCTACTTTATTGTGCCACGGACTATTAAATATTTAATAGAATTTTGAAAGCTTTTTTTTTAAATGTTAGTAAATATCTGATGCAAGTAATCAAAAACATTACAATTTGATAATTTGTGAAAAAAAAATTGTATTCCTTCTTACCTAGCTATGCTTGCAAATTTTCTACATTGTTTTGGTCCATATTCAAAAGCCGCTTGACAAGTTTCAGAAAATCCCAAAGAAGGTACTTTTATGCGGTCACACAACTCGTGAGATACTTTGACCTAAAAACGTTATTAATTACAGATACTCTCTTTGATATGATTATCTTCAAAAACATATTAAGCTTATTTTCCCAACTCATTAACGACGAGTACATAATCATATCAGGCTATATTACTCTTCACTGATGAACTGCAAAAATTGCAAAATTTCAGGTTGGTACTTAAAATTTTCTTGACTTGTCCCACGAGAGCTCGAGGGTGACTCGATGAAGTTTTTCTGCAATAACTCAATAATGTGTCGAAGAGGCCAAAAGTATTCAACAGACAAAGGTGAATATTTTCCTGATTGAAATATGTTTGATATCATTAATTTATCATTTTTGAGTTATAAGAGATAACCAAAGTTTAGTAATGCTCGAGCCCTCGTGGGACAGACTATAATATGCAACGTCCTTTGCAAATTTATATTAAATCAGAATTTCCTCGTCTTGCCACTGTCACTATAGTGGTCAAAACGAAGATACTCAAAGACTTGATATGATCTCAATCTTAGAGATAATTAAGTTAAAAAGTAATTCAATGTAAAAAAAATTGAAGATTATTAAGTTCAGAAATTGATCTTCCAAACCACACCAATAAATCCTGATGATACTTACAAGTATATGAACACAATAGGCGCAAATCATTCCCACAGTCATAGTTCCTACGAAACTGAATATTAACCCGCCATTTTTAAATGCATTTGGCATTGCCAATATTCCAGTTCCTAATGAACTTTTGAGTAAATGTGTTATGGACCCAATGACACTGAAAAAACGTTTCGGTCAGTTAATCATTTCCTAAGCAAAGCAAACAATAACTTACGTATTGGCATGTTGGGTAGGCCTATTTTCAAAAGGTTTATAATCACATTTTTCATTTATAGATCCCTTATTCTCTGTAACATTTGCTGTTATGTCATGATTAGTCAACTTGGTTCTGCAAGAATAACAATATTATAAAAAATTTAATTATTTGCGAATATTCGAGTTAAAAAAGAGTTAATGATCATTAATGTTCAGTGTTTATTGAGACGGTCGGAGCATAACGGTCAAGCGAGTTGACTATGAACGCTAAATACTCGGTTCGACTCCGGGTGAAGTAAGAACTCTATTCTGGTCCTCCACGTTTGGGGTTCTACGTCGGGCTTGCTCTTCGTCTAAATAAAAATGTAAAATGCTAACAAACCAAAGACCAATTCGACAAGATTGGTAGTTGGGCATCGGATAACATCGCTAGACGTTTCAAACCGACTATATAACATAATACAATGAAATTATTGTATACCTAACTAAATTTAAATACTTTTTTGAATAATTTTATGTGAATGAAATAATTCAACCTGTACTTAATCTAATTATGTCTAATTAACACGTAACATGTCGTTCTCTCAGGTTCATACATGAGACCAAAACACAATCCAGATTTTTCAATGATATAACACATGAACATATTCTTTTGTACTCGACTTAATAGGAAAATTAAAAATTAAAAGATTCAGAGCTGAATATCAGGAAAAATACTTCGGTAATTATTGTAACTGAGTGTTTGACGTTCACTTTTTTAAGAAATATTCAACATTTGTTATTTGAAATACTGTCAATCAGATAGAAAGTCGAAGATACTTTTGACTAGAGAGTCAAAACTCAATTGGCCAAACTTATTTAAATGTGTGTAATGATGTTCACCAATGCAGAATTTTGTTAAAGAACCCAACCCAGAATTTTTGCCGACAAAACCACTACCGTAATTTATTGAAATCTCAACTTGATAACGTCAATAATAATAAATAAACATTGCACACATGGCAAGATGTGGCGTTGAGCGGCCAAATGCCTTCCTAACTTGTAACGTTATTGTTGCATTGGTATCGCAAAGCCAGGATGCATCTGATGAGACTCTGTCGTAAGGCCAAAGTCAAAATCAGCTGAAACTGCAGTTGGGCTTCTGGTTAATATTTCGGCTGCTCCTGCATTTCATGCGTTGTTGTTGGGAAAAATCATCCATCATACAGATGGAGTAGGTGCGACATTTCCAATAGCGTACATAGTGGATAATGTACTTAGTTTTCATGAATATAAATAATTACAATAATAATATAATTAATTATAATTATTGTATACCTAACAAAATTTAGATACAGTAATCATAATAGATAATTGCAATAATTAATATTACACTTGTAATACTTTGCTAATTTTCCAATAGAACAGATATAGAAAACATTCTATAATTTTAATAACCAATAATCGAAATAAAAATCACAGTAATGAAAAAACTTCAATTAAAGTAGAGGTAAAAAACCAAATAATTTAATGAGATTAATGAGAAATTAAGTTGTTATTAATGATAAGGCAATATACTACCTTATATCATAAATTAATTACAAAGTACTAAACTGACATGAGAAACGCCAAACCAGACAAAGACACATTGTCTTGTTCTTGTGTGATCACGATCATCCAGCACTGTTGGTGAAGATTTTCACTAGAATGGGTGACTTGTTTGAGAGAATGATTCGCAAATTGCTTTGAGAAATGGGAGAGTAGAAACTGGACGCATATACGAACAAGCCCGATTACAATAGGGATGTTCATTAAATGAAAACTAGGAACAATGCTTTTTCTTAAAATTGAGAAAAAATATAACAAATTTGTGTCCATCAAGCTTTCATGCTCACTACCTCATAAACCAATGTAAATAATCGGTTTACAGATACTTGAGAATGGGAGTAATAATGGATTAACGAGATTCTACTGATTTTTGTAAAAATTGTTGATTTATTTTATGTAATTAATAAACAGGTTCCATATGTGCAATAGTCCATATGACTGATAGGGGCAGTAAAACAATCATAGGAACAATGTGCGCACCCTAGACGGATGCCGAATGTTAGGACAGGCCAAAAAATAAATAAATCTTCTTTGGGATTAACAGAAAATATAAACTGCTTTATAATCCAAGTAAAAGTTAAGAAAGTGCAGAAAATGTGTAAGCATATCAGGAAACCATATGGTAATATAATTAAAAATCGGTGGAAGTGACATAATCAGTGGTGAATAACAATTAAAAAATGTAAAAGCAATTGATTATTCAGCTGACTCTGTTCTGATAATATCAAAATGTAAGCATAATCTCAATATGTCATAGAATTATAAAATAAAAATTATAAATAATCATATTAAAAATTATTTAGTATTACAATATTGTAGTGTCTGTTCTAGAACGCAGTGTCCTTTCAATGATCCTTGACCTAAGTCAATGCCTAATAGGTTCAAGAATTATAACTCACTACGTTTTAATATTTACATAAAATTTAAGCATATTGTTGTAAATTAAGGTTACATATTTTTAAGAGTTATATCAAGTTTTAATGCTAATTAAATTTCATCACGCAACATTAACTTGGGTTGTTTATCAACATACAATTTGGTATAATAAACAAAACAACTCCAATTGTTACTTTTCGGATTTATGAATTTACTAATTTTAATGTTTTTTTTTCGTAGATGTTGATTTAACCCTATATAGGGCAGAAAGTTTTTTCAAGAAATGTTAGGTATAAGTTTTAATTGAAAATTCATATTTTTCTTTAGAGCAATAATATTAAATGATATTTAAAAGTCAAATAAGGTTTCTGGAGGATGGTTCCTATATTAGGTACTCACTGACCATAAATGTGGATTTTATAGATAATTTGATCTTTACGAGAGGTGGTTAAAATCGCAACCACTGTCCTACAAAGGGTTAAAGTTTTAATGCTTTGAATAAAATTTAAATTCCGTTTGAGTTATCAATAGATAGCAACACAAGGAAAATAAATTATTACCTACAGAATATTATTATGTATCTATTTTGTACTCATATATTTGCAAGAATTTGAATTGGATAAAGATAAGTTCACTTTTTATTATGAAACAATAATCCACTCAAAAGCATAGAACAAAGTAACTCAGTCATTTTGATTACAGAAAAGATTTTGATGGTGCCACAGTTCTTTAAAAACTTCAAATTTAATATTCATGGATATTGTATTTTTTAACCATTCCAAATGCATGGATTAATCTTGACAGATTTTTAACTATAATTATAATAATTAGGCAACTAATTTATGAAAATTAAAATTTAAACAATTTAATGGAATTTCATTTGTGAAGAATTATCAATTTGAAAATCAAAACATTGAAATTCTGTTTATTATTTTTTACAATTTATAATTTAATGAAAATTATTATGATAACTCAAGAACTTGAAGATTACAATGGAACCCTCTAAAGATTATTATCGAAAATATGTTTAATTGTGTAATTTTTAATTATTTGTATTACTGTCACGTGATAAAATCAAAACTAATATTTTGTGGTACTCACGTTGAACTAAAGTTTTCCAGCGAAATCGTAGGAGGATAATTTTTATGGTTTTCTTGATTCATTTTGGTACCTGAAAATAAAAAAAAATGTTAAATATTTTAATTTAATTATAACCAAATATAATAGTGCTTACTTGAGAATAGTTAAAAAATAATAAATTATATCGTCCTATAAATTTTTCGAAGCAACTATTTATTTTAAATCCTTTTATGAAATTATATTTTTTGTTATTTACAATTTCCATTAAATTGAAAATGTAGTATTGGTTTATATTGAAAATATTGTAAAACAATGTTTTAATGAGAGAACACACTTTTACAAACTAAATAATCGATTTCACCTGTCTTACTATATAATAAGTATATAAGTGGGGGGCAATTTAAGATGCAGTGTCAGCTATCATTCAATAAACTCTCTGATACCCTATCAATCATATTGAAGTCACTGTAACATAGTAAATTCCTAGTTACATAATATTAACTAACCATGATCTTTGTTCAATATGTGACTATATAATTATAATACATTTTTCCTTTATCTTTACACCTACATAAGTATAATAACTTTCATATTTTTTAACATTTTTGTTGTTGCATTTAAATGCATCTAACGTTCCCACTTAAAAAATTAAATATATGCGCTTGTAACATATTAATTATATGCGATAATAAGCGAATTACCATCAAAAAACCTTGTGCGATTAAAAAAAAAGTATAGTAACTTTATATACAATTGTATGTACATATAGTAATGTTTCTAAATTCATCAATGACATTTTTCAAAAAAAAATCCAAAAATTCTTCTACGGAATTTAAGATTGTTTTTCCATAGACATTTTCTTAATCCATATTCTGAAAATCATAATTTAGAAATAATTAATAAATTCTTAAATAGGCATGCCATGGAATTAGAGCAGCGATTTCCAAACTGTTGCAAAAAGCAGCGCGAAATTTTATTGTTAAAGAAAAGAGATTTTTGATTTTATTAGTTGTATTAAATGCATTTTCTAATAAAGGGGGACGTCAAGATTAAATTTTTTTATCACAATAGTTTAATACGGCAATAATTTTGTTTGTAATTTTTGAAACTTGGTTAGTGTTAAATTTGTAAACCCTACAAAAGTAGTGAAAAAGTTCTAAACCAAAAGTGATTTGTGAGGGGGTTAAATTATAATATTTTTTTTAATTTTTGAAATAGTAGATTTATTAATGTTAAATCTGTGAATACTGCAAAAATATTAAAAAAATTCTAATCGCAAGGGGTGATTGTTATCAATTAATTATTATTATCAATCAGTTATCACACAATTAGGGTGTATTTGAATCGTTTATTTGCAAAACAACACATCTCCATACGATTTGCGTTGAATATGTGTCGTTTTGCAAATAAACGATTCATTTAAATCAACAAATTTTAAATGCACTGTTCTTCTTCTTTCTAATCACTTTTCTATTAAATTCTTTAAGTTTTAACTTACTTCATGGTAATTATTTGAGATCGAAATAATACAGTTATATCACTATAATTATTTCACAGATAGTTTAATATCAACATTATTGAATTATGTTACTACTGGTTGAATAATAATAAATTTTCTTTTATTTAATTTATTTATTAACAACCAAGATTTTTACCACCGTTTGTGATAATTGAACGAGAAGTTTTTTTACTAATAAATTTACTACTATTTTAAAAGCTATTATAGCTATTAAGTATTGTAATGGCACAATAACTTGCTAAATTAAAAAAAAATTATTTTATGTTATTTTTGGGTTTGACTATTAAATAATAATTAGATTAGTTTCGCTATTATATAGGGTGTTTTTTTAGCTGCATGAGAACTTCAAAATGAAATAAAACATTAAAAACCTGACGGAATGTTTTGGTTATAATTTTTTTATGAAAGTACAGTTAAAGGCATTTATGATTTGAACATGACTTCCGGCATGTGACCACCACGACTAATGGTTACGAAGCGCATCCGTTCAGTCCAATTTTTGACCACTTTTTCCAATATTTCTGGCTTTATTTCATAAATGGCTTGCTGAATATTAGCCTCCAATGCTTCTAGAGTTGTTGGTTTGTTAGCATAAACCATGGATTTAACATACCCCCACAGAAAATAATCTGGAGGTGTCAAATCACACGATCTTGGAGGCCAATTGATAGGACCACGTTTTGAAATAATGTTGTCACCAAATTGTCCTTTCAATAAATTGATGGTTTCGTTGGCTGTGTGGCACGTAGCACCATCCTGTTGGAACCATAAGTTGTCAATGTTTAGCTCTTGAAGTTTTGGAAACAAAAATGTATTGAGCATGTGTCGATATCTCACACCATTCATCGTAACGGTAGCTCCTTCCTCATTTCGAAAGACATATGGACCAATGATGCCGTTGGCGTGTATTCCACACCAAACAGTCAATTTTAATGGATGCAATGGAGTCTCAAGATAATGTCCCGGATTGGTCTCACTCCATATACGGCAATTTTGTTTGTTCACATACCCATTTAACCAGAAATGTGCCTCGTCACTGAACAAAATTTTACGGTAAAAAAATGGATCCACTTCCAATTGGTTGTGAGCCCAATTTGGTAGAGTTGTTCAATGGTCAATCTATGCATTATCAAATGCCAAACCTTGCTAAACACAAATGTCAAAAAACTGTTTCCATAGCAATCTTGATTCAATTGTTATTCCTATTGAAAGTTCTCATGCAGCTAAAAAAACACCCTATACTTAAAGCTTCGCCAGGAAATACAATAATAGTCAAGTATAAATGAAACTTGGAAGATTTACATAAGCTAATTATTATTAAATAATATTAAATTTTAATAGTCCACTAACTCAAAAATAATATAAAATAAATTATTATAAAATGGAGGAAAACTTATCCTTAATTATTTTAAAAAAAAGTTAATTTTGTAAACAGAAAATTTTATTTTCCGAAAATTTCTGTCCTCGAAAATATCAAACAAAAAGTGATACATAATAATATGTGAAAGTCATAAAAAACTTTTACTTTTAAAGATATTAAATTTTACAAATTTATGTGAACTGCATTATATGCGAGGGTATTAATCATTAACATAATGGGTACCTACATACATACTACCGATTATGCAATAGAACGCTTCCAAGTTATCTAAATCCATAATAAAAATGTCAATGAGCAAACAATTTTGTTACAATAAATTACATAATATAAGTAAATAAAAATCAATAATATTTTGTGGTACGCATAAAATGAGTTACGAGTAATAGTACTAATACTACGATATAGTGTACGATATAGTGTGCGGTCTACCGTAAAATTTCAATAGCTGAAGAAAAATTTTCCCAAAAATATAAACTCTGTATACTCATAGATTTAACGATGATAGATCAAAATCGACTCTCCGCGCCCTCCGGTCCCCTACGCTCCGAGCCGTTTTGACTAGCTGTACTAACTACAGATATTCAGATATATTGTCGTGTATTTTTTTGGAATAAAAGATTGATCAGTTTGGTTTTTGTAGAGGAATTATTTTTAATTGAATACATTTGAATGTTGTATGTTTCGCGGCCTCTGTGAAGGAAAGAGCGCCGAATGTAAGATAGGGGACTCGCACTTTGACCGCCGTGCGAGCGAGTCGACGATTTTTGGTTGATGATGTGAAGTAGTGAAAATTTTTGATTAAAAGTAAATAAATGCGATTAATTTGAAAAGTGGTGCGTTTTATTTTAGAGACCATTGGTTTGAAAAGTAGAAGATTTGATTTTAACGTAGATTTGTAGGAAAATTAAAAATTTGTTTAGAATAGAAGGTCACGCGTTAGGAGTGATAACGATACCACTGGCTAGTCGTGGCGTATGCATGTGATAGACCCGTCCGATGGAACATTTGGAAATTACAGCTAATGCAGCGTAATTATTTCGACTATTAAAAAAATTTATAAGGGTGGTTTATTACATTGCAATATATAAGGGGATGGATTTTTTTGGGAAAATTTTGCTTCAGCTATTGAAATTTTATGATAGACCGTACACTATAGCAGCATCCTAAAATCAATGGTAAGAGCTGGCATTAACAACAAAATTATTGCCCTTACGCTAAGGGCATATATACTTCCTTTCTCCACAGTCCTTTTACGCTAAAGAGAGTTTGGTGAGCCTTTTAGGAATTACACTCCGGTGGTTTTCCACTGCTTACCGAAGGGAGATGGCCTTACTTCACCAGGAGTCGAACCGGGTTCTATAAATTAGCAGTCAGTACACTTGGGGCCAGTTTCATAAAACTCTTGATCAGCCGACCCTGATCACCGATCAGCTGATCTCTGATCACGTTTGCACTGTACTCTGCAGATAAAAGCAAATTTATCTTTAATTTTGATTACTCTTGAAACCCAAATCTTTAGACTATTTTCTCTCTGTCCGAGCTTTAAAAAAGGAAGTAGTGTTAAATATCATATAAATATCAAAATTACATTCAAAGATATATAAAAATGTTCCTAAACTTTGTGTTTTGAAAAATATAAGAACAAGATTAGTCCAAGTAAAAACTTTTTTTTTTAAACTAGAAATTTAAAAATATTATCGAATTCGTATAATATTATCCTTCTATGTTTAAAATAGTAAATACATATTAGTGTTTTTATTAATTTGTTTATCGATTCTATATACGCCTTATTTTTTTCACCGGTTTTAGAATGTTTTTTTAAAAATGTAACTCTAAACTAAAATTAATTTACAATCTGCTTATCAAAAATTAAAAATCTGTTCAAACAAAAATCAATTGACTATTTACCAGTAAGGAATGCGTAGCTTTTCAATTATTAATTACTTTTGTATTTAGAACAATAGTGGTGGGTTTCACCAAAATGATTTAAAATTTAAACTGTAATTGAAATAATATAATGAGGTATTTCTTAGTGAGTGTAATATGTAAATGAACATTTTAATTTTATCTTTACATACCTACACATATGTAAAGCTAACGCAAGGAATCATAGCCGGGCGGAGCCAAAATCTTGCGCAGTAGATAAAACGTGACACTCAATTCCACCAATTGACACCAACATAAAGTCGAACGGACTAATTTTCGTTTCTATACATTAGCTCCGCCAGGTCCTGATTCCTTGCGTTAGCTTTACTTCTTCGCAGTTTCTATAAATATAATAATAATAATACTAATAAAAATATTATTTATTTGATTATTATAACACATTTCGTGAAAATGAGACGCAGATATCCTCAGATAATCTGTCAAAGAGAGGCGGTCGGAGCTTAGCGCTCACGCGAGTTGACTATGAACGCTAAATACCCGGTTCGAATCCGAGTAAAGTAAGAACTTTATTCTGACCGTCTCCCCTCGGAAGGCAATGGCAAACCACGGAGAGTAATATGCCAAGAAAAATCCTTAAAATGTTAATGATCTAAATAAGTCCAAAATTGATCTGTGGACTAAGGGGAAGGTAAACCACCAACCCATTAACATTAACATTTCCCTGGTGTAGCTTTCTTGGCTAAGTCGGGGGGATCGCCGTACATCCGAAATCGGATAGGCACCTGAAGAAGAAGAATCTGTCAAAAATCAAATTTCCATTTATTCGTTTCCACGAAAGGCAACCCCAAAGTATCGCACTTCCTACTCCATGTTTTACAGTTGGTGTGGTATATCTTGAATGAAATTCGCTGCTTGATGAACATTGTACAAACAATTTTTTATCAGAAGCAAGTCGGTTTATTTTACAAACGTAAACTTTTAACAATGCGTTAAATTTAACAAACCAATAGAAATCATTCGTTAATTTTATTTGCTTGTTTTTAACCACCCATCGGAGGTTATAGTTCTTGAGTTATGAATTTTGAAAATAGTTCTTTAACTGCTATTATTATTGGCTGTTATTATACAAGATACCGTGGTAAAGTATTAAAATAGAGGTAAAGTATTAAATAAAAGTAAGAAATTAATAAGATTTTTAAAATATAATTTTTTTCAGATAATAAATTATAGTATTATTTTCAACAAAAAAAGTTGCCTAATATGAGAATCGAACTCAGGAGCTACGATTTACCATTGCAATAACCTATAATTATAGTAATAGAAGTTAAACCACCATGTTTATTTTCATATAAATTCATAACTCAAAAACTAATGGGCATTAGACTAAACGCCGAGAAAATTATAATTTGTTTGGCTTCTAGAATCACCAAAAAAATTGGGATCTTGATTGTCGATTATACTGATTGTGATGTCCCTTTGTTGATCTCACCCGTAGAAAGTACATTTTTTAAATCTTTTGTTCCATGTTCTTTACCAAATTATATTCGACAAACCCGATTTCCTTTACGGAGCATTGCGTCTTTTTGGCAAGTCCAAATGACTTGGTTTTGACCATTCTCTTCCTTGAACATTTGTTTCTGTATAATGCACTGCGACGGTCATTGCCTTGCAGCTAACGCAGTTGGATGCGAATGCAGGGTACCGGGTTCAAACCTGGGGAGAGTCAAACTTTCTTATGACCAAGTCTCCGTGCTTAGGAGGGCACGTTAAGCCGGCGGTCCCAATAAGTTGACGAATTGCCACTGTTAACAAAAAAACTCATCTGAAGGTTAGCCTAGCAAGCTGCTACTGGATGTAAAACAACTATAGTCCAAAAATCGATATGCAGACTACTCACCAACCCGTCTGGCAGCGTGGTGAGTTATGGCCAAAACCTCCATTACTGGAGAGGCCTATGGTCCAGGAGTGGACTAGGGTAGGCTGAAGAAGAAGATATGCACTGCTGCTTTTGAGGATCAATTTTTGGTATCACGTCGTTACGCCTAAAACACTTACGACTAAGTCAGTACGCCTAAGTCTTTACACCTAAAGAACTTTACGACTACGGTTTTTTACGCCTAAAACCATGTACGCCTAAAACTTTTACACCTAAGTAATTTACGCCTAAACCTTTACACCTAAAAGATTTTACGACTAAGACATCAACGCCTAATGCATTTACGCCTAAACCAGGAGAAATTATATAATATATTTGTTTATTTAAAAATATTGCAATATATTTACAAGCAAATAAATAAAATTAAATATAAAATTTTAAACTGCCTGAAGCTCGAAGTTGTGCGCGATGCCTCGAAGGTAAACTATGATATCAAACAGGTCCGTAGCCAGGAGGGGGCACTTAGGGGCACGTGCCCCCCCTCCCGAAATATTGAAAAGACAAAGAAAATGGAAGGAAAAAGGAAAAAATTGTACATTTTACAAAAGGTTTTTAACAAGTGCCCCCCCCCCCGAAATGAAATCCTGGCTATGGGCCATCATCAAAGTTCTCATCCCTCAAATAGGACTCTACGATTCTCTTGATGTTTTCTGCGGTTCTTCTGTAGCGCATACGACTTGGCGGAGAATCTCAAATTCATTTGCACTCTGTTCCTTTTTTAATATATCTATAAACTTCCAAATAGAAAGATGGCATCCACTCTGCTGCAGGGATAAATAGATCAACATTACCTTGCTATATTTTGTATTTTGCGTTGTTTACATTGGAAATCGTGTTTATAAATCAATTTATAAATTATTATATATTATAATAATATAATATATAATTATAATATAATTATATTTATAGTTCATATTAGTTAATTATAAACTTCTAATTTGTTCATATTTCGTGATAAGTACACGCCGAATACTACTTAATTTAGTTACTATTAAGGACACTATGTGACGCTTGCACATAATGTAAAACGCCAATTATGTTAATAATAATAAATGGTACTTTATGATTTCTGCTTTTCCGTTCGTATTTTAATTTTTGAAATTAATCTTCGGGCCGGCACATGAAGTCTTTTGGGACCCTCCCTCGGGTGTTATTTTTAGCAACTTAGGCGTAAATTACTTAGGTGTAAAAGTTTTAGGCGTACATGATGTTAGGCTTAAAAAACCTTAGTCGTAAAATTCTTTAGGCGTAAAAACTTAGGCGTACTGACTTAGTCGTAAGTGTTTTTAGGCGTAAAGTTTTAGGCGTAAAGACGTGGAACCCAATTTTTGCAATACGTATAATCTTTAACCGAATGGATTATTGCCTATATTCCAATTTTTTGATACACAAGAAAACTTACAGAGCTACAACTTTAAGTTTTAAAAGCTTTTTTAAAATTCTGGTGTGCAATTCCAAACAAAATTTTGTAATTCTGTAACCCATCACCCTACATTTGCTTTTAACGAAATAATTACGGTAAGTATGGTCGTTTCTAATAATTATGTGGTTGCCACCGTAAATACCAAATTCGTGATAAATTATTCAAATTATTGAAATAAATTTTAAAAAACTTGATAGGGGGTTTATCGCAGCGCACTCACGACAAGCACCGCTGAATTGCAAGAATTGTTTTTATCGTGAAGTGACTACATACGTAAATAAGTTATTATGTGGCAAGCCATCATTATTATTGACTGTGCCTAATAAACAAGTAAATACTTATTCATTATGTTTTAACTTCAACTTAATTTGAAATTATAATAATTTTATTGTAATAAACACTTTAGGATAAGATTAAGCTTTATCGGGTCATGGTTTTTAGGTTACAAGCACTATCACATCGAAAAGTACATCATCTCGGTTTATTTGTTTATTTAACACTTCAGTACAAGTGTAAATTCTATAAATTTATTTCGAAATGCTTACTCAAAATTTCGAAAAGCTAAATTCTTTACACAAAGAATACCTTTAAACCAATGAAACCATGAGATCTTGGTCGCCCAGTAAAACTTACCATACGGATTTCTCTATGGTTCTAATGGTTGAAGTACTTGACTTGGGAAAAATAAAAGATCTTGTTAAAACTTTTCTTAGACTAAAATTGTAAAGTTGCATTTATACCATGAACTAATGTAACAACCGCTGAGATAGAGTTAGGAGAAAATTTGAGAGAAAATTGGACAAGGAAGAAAATTAAAAAACTGAAAAGTGAAGATGAATAGTTGTAAAACCTTCAGGTTTTTACACAAGATTTTTGCTAGTTCAAGAACATGATTACTATAACGTAATCGTTTTTGCGCTGGTACTTGAAAATCTACATAGTTTACTTTAGTGATCTCATTTTGAGCAGATTTTACATATCGAATTTTGCAATAATGACATGGTCCATCGCTCCTTCGTATTTTTCCCTTTGATTTGCTTGAGAACCTTTTTTTTTAAGGTAGTAAACTATTCAGCTGAATTTCTAAATGAACTGAACTGTCAAGGCTGTTAATAATTACTAAAAGCCATCAATAGTTAACTTTTTTTTTTGGAACATTTATCAATATGAAAGGTAGAATAACTTAGAACATTTAAAAAAAAGATAGTAGTTTGTGTTATCCAAAAATTTGTAATTTTTGCAATATGCAAGTATGTGAAATACGTCAATTAATTATTGTATTGTTTCAATTAATTTATTAGTTACCATAACCTATCTTATCAAGCCAAAATCAACATTCTTTAATGTGACTAATTTGTGATTGTGACCTATGAACAGTTCTGTCAATGAACAGCAAAAAAATTGCCAGCTAATTTTTAAGGATGGTTGAAAAATTGGTTATCTGACTATGCCTGTTTTCACCAACAATTTATTTAAGAATTTCCTAGTAAAGAATTACTTAACTAGGATTCCATAAATTTGATTGGTCAAATTTGACATATGAATTTTTTATGTCAATACTTATGTCAAATTTCACCAATCACATTTATGGAATCCTAGCTAAGTAATTCTTTACTAGGAAATTCTTAAATAAATTGTTGGTGAAAACAGGCATAAGAATGCTATTTAGCACAATAATGGAAAAATGAATTTTTTATATGTAACAATGACAAATTAAAAAAAAATTAATATAGCAGTTTTTAAGTTTAGTTAAAAGAAAACATTTTAATTACTGGTAATTTCTACAAAAACAACTCAACATTTTTAAGCACATATAGTAGATAATGTAATAATACAAATTATTTTTATTAGCTTTATGGTAAAAAATATTTTAATGCCCAAACTGGAAAAATTACAAATCGAAAAAAACACCACCCTTTTTTAAGAAACAAAACAGAAAAGCATAAAGTGTTTTAACTTGGAAGAATTTATTTTAATTTAATCATTAACTAGAAACCACGATATCTTTTCAATTGATAATTAGGCAATTTAGATTATCATCCTGAAATCAATTTTACCGAACAATTGAATCTTATCTACAGTATTTGATAAAAATCAATAAATCTCAGTATAACCAGTTCTCAACTACATAATTACTTAATTAGCACTATTATTTATTATACTTACGATTATACATGAATAAAGGCATGGATACCAAAAAACCAAAACTTGTATTCGAAATAATGCAAGAAAAAATTAAAAAAGTAATTTATTCCAAATTTTGATTTTATTTTTAATTTATTTATTATTTTATTCACAAACACATTTAATTAAATTAGTTATTTAAATTTTAAATTGAAACTTTTAAGGCTGCTAACTAAACAATAATAATTATTGTTGAAAATTATTAATGAAAACCTGTAAAAATGTTCATAATAATTTTAAGTTGATCAAATGTATTTGAGAAACTAATTAAATTAAATAATTAACTACTGTTATATTCCTCGCTAATGCCAAATACTGTAAAGCTAAACAAATAAGCGCAATTATTTTGTCATGCAAGAGGTATTAATT
Organism: Rhagonycha lutea; assembly: GCA_958510855.1. Taxonomy (NCBI): domain Eukaryota; kingdom Metazoa; phylum Arthropoda; class Insecta; order Coleoptera; family Cantharidae; genus Rhagonycha; species Rhagonycha lutea. The sequence goes on along the minus strand of OY294040.1, from coordinate 8,631,109 downwards.
ATTGTTTACTATTTGAAGTAAATACACTAAAATAAATTAAGCAAATTTTAACTTAGAAACAAAGGTAAATTGAAACTGTTTACTCATATTGTAAGATTCCATTATTTTAAATTATCTATAGAGTGTTTGTTAAAAAAAATCCTTTTGACCCTGACCCAAAATGCAAGCAGCACATTGCGAAATATTGCCTTTTGTAATAAGCACTAAAATGCATAATACTGAAATTTTTTAAATTTAAATTAATATTTTTATTTAAACCCAGTAGCGTAGCATGAAGTGAAATGTAAGTGGCTATAAGTAGTTATGGGTTCGAATTTTGCTTTTTGGGCCAAAAAAAAACATCAAACAAAATACGCAACCCAAAATACCTACAGAAAACAAAAATATTCAACACATTAAAAATAATTAAATCAACATTCAAAATTGCTAATATCCTAATACTACTTGATGCAAATTAAATGTAGAAAAAAAAATGGTTTTTTTGTATTTAAATACTCTTAATCGTGAATAATTTATTTAAATACTTATCCAAATTTTGAAATAATTCGAAGTATTTAAATGCCTGCTAACATTTAAATAATTTCAAAGTATTTATAGATCTATTACAATAAATTAGAATAATGTGAATAAATTTTAGAATTTTAAAAATTGTGCAAAGTTGTGCTAAGATAGTGCCAACTTCTGCCACTTTTATTCATAAAACCAAATTGTTTTCTATGGCTTCCCAATTTCTGAAAAATTAATTTTATTTTTTTAAATAAATTATGCTAGAGTTTTAGTTTGATATTGCAAATCGTTTGGAAGAAAATCACATGACGCATATTCCAATTGGGATCTCACAAGGGAGAAGTACAGTAGTTTCACAGTGTTACCAGAGAAGTACTTGCTTTGCCTACGAATAAACCCCAATGTTCGGAGAGCGCTGCTGCATACTTTCGCAATATGGCATTTAAAAGTGAAGCCAGTATCAAGTCGAATACCCAAATCGTCGATCTCAGTAACACGATTTAGTATTTTGCCATTAATACTGTAATCGAATGTATTGAAAATACGCCTGGAGGAAAAGATTATAGAGCATTTGTCGAAGTTCAAATTGAGACGATTATGCAGACACCATTGGTAAATATTTTTTTATCATATGTTTTTATCATTTATAAATCATATGATTTAATCGCTCTGAAAATTTTGAGGTCATCAGCAAACAAAAGAATTTTACTGTACTTTATATACCGACCAATATCATTTATGAATAGTAAAAACAATATAGGACCGCAATGAGAACCCTGAGAAACACCCGATGACGCTGAAAAATCCATCGAGAGGAAATTCAGATACGTACGTTTTCTATCGAACAGAAAGCTACGAAGCCACTTCCAGCGGACCAAAGCCTAGAGAGATAATTTTCGATAGGAGGGCTGGCTGAAAGACAGTATCAAATGCCTTCCAAAAATCCGTGTACACTGCGTCAACATGCATGTGTTGTGATTCTCGAATGAATCGATAACGTCAGATACAAATGTCAACAGATTAGCAGTTGATGAACGGCAGGGAAATAGGCCATGTTGTTCATCAACAATTTGGTTTTTACTCGCTGAAAGGAGTTGAGTTGCAACCAATTTGTCTAACAATTTTAGAATAGTTGACTGGATTGAAATACCCCTATAGTTAAGAATACCACAGCGATTGCCTTTCTTGTAAATAGGTGTTACAAAGCTGTTTTTTCAAACGCTGGGAAACGAACCAGTAGAAAGCAACAGTTGGAATATATTATAAATTGGATCTGAAAGAGAATGTTGGCACTTTTTTATAAAGAAAGGGGCAATCCCATCAGGTTCAGAGCTAAAACTATCAGATAAATTACCAATTGCTTCGAAAACGTCGTTAATATTTACATTTAGGCTGTCGCAGGAGATCCCATCTACTGCGTCATAATGAACATCACCAACGTCTGAGTTGCTGTAGAGTGTAGAGTGTAGACAGTTGAGGATTTCTTGGCAAAGAAGTCGACGCATTGTTGACCTGAATTGGAGACTTCGTCACCAAGAAACATACTCTTAGGATAATCATTTGTTTTTTTGCTTTTGTCGATATATCGCCAAAACACTTTAGGGTCTTTTTCAATTGCTTCTTCGGTTTTAACAATTATGTTCACGATGAAGTAAAGCAGTTAGACGTTTTGCTTGATCACGTTGTTCACAGAATTTTTGATATTCTATTAAACAATGCGTTTGTTTAAATTTCTTGTGAGCAATTTTCTTTGGAAAACCAGATCGGATACTTGGAAACAAAAACCCTTTTTTCCACTACTAGTCATATAGGCTATCATTTTTACTTAGGTATGAAGCTCCAGAAGTGACATGTTATAGACTAGTGGTCAACAATTTTTCCATTATTAACTACTAGTTAATAATGAACAAAATGATATTTTTCGATAATTTGGGGACTATTTTAAAGAAAAATGTTGTTATAAGATGATTTAGAATAATCAAGAGATGTTATTTAATTGTATTTAAACTATTAAAAACGCTTTATTAACAGATTAATTGAATTTTAAAATTTTTATTAAATTCGAATTAATGTGACAGATAGTGACAGCGCCATCTTTTGTTAATTTGACGAACCACGATTTATTTAATTTACTAATAAAATTCAATGCGAAAACACAAAGGATTTTCCGGTAGTAGATTTTCTATTACAAAACAGTTAAAAAAACTCACTAAACGGCTCATAAACTTCAAATTTCAACTTTTAATCACAATTAATTTAAAATTTTCAAGAATGTCAAATCAAAAAAACAAAAGACTGTCATTTGTTTTATAATTTATTTAAAATAAATATTTTAAATTAGAATATTTTGTATTAACAACAATTAAAAGAATTGTAATAAACCTAGTAGTGGAAAAAATCGTATATATAACCACGGTTGTGAAGACCATTATAGCCCCCGCGCCTTATATTCCTCGGTGCTTCGCACCTCGGAATATAATCTTGGCGCTAGGGCTATAATGCATGTCTTCACAACCTTGGCCTATAATATACTATTATATGGCACAAATACATTGATAATGCTCCAAAATTTATTATATTATAGAATTAATCAACAATAACATCAATGTCGTTTGAATTAAAAATCGTTGACCAGTCAACTTGAAGTTACTAGATGATAATTAATTACGTCGAAATTAGCCGATTTGTAATCAGGTATGATATTGCCAACATGAAGCGACGTTTGTGAAGCAGCAGATGATGGAACAATTATGGTATATGGGATATGGGATATGATGTATCGATGTATTGGACAATGGGTCATCAGAAGCATTGACAGAAATACCTGCAAAGTTCGAGAAGACCAAATCAAGCAAAGTGCCACGATCATTGGGTATACGATTATGCTGAACGAGATTATGGAATGACATACAATCGGAGATTGACTGAGTTTTAGGACAAGCATTAGTGGAGCTGAATGTATCGATACATTCGTTGGACCAGTTAGCACGAGGAAGATTAAAATCCCCACAGATATTCAGTTTTGATGAGGTAAAATGATTAGTTACGTGAGCAATAATACCGCAGAAATCGTCATATACCTGAACATTACCAGGAATACATTTTTTCAACCATTTTTGAGTTCCTATTAGTGCACCTCCTCTAGATTTCTGACTGGAATTAATGGATCTATCACAAGGAAAGATGTTATAATTGGATAGTTGAAGTTTACTGGAATATATGCTGTCGTCTAGGAAGTTTCTCCAAAAATAATTATGTCGTACAAACACTAGTTAATATTATTACTAATTTCGCCAAGTTTAGTTCTTATACCACCACAATTTTGAAAATAAATTTTGAGGATATTCTCCTGATCACATAAGTTGGGTAAACTATCACTGTCGACTGCGAATGTCAAATCGTTCTTAGATTTAGGTTTGTTGACTTTTTGGTCCACGTGTGCACCATCGTTTAAAACTGTTTACAATTGGGTGAATGAGTTTAAACGGGGTCGTACATCCACCAATGATTAACACTGTTCGGGTGTTCGTCCAATTGAGGTGACTACTCTAGAAATGATCGATAAAATCCATGATATCGTTTTGGAAGATCATCGAGTGAAAGTGCGTGAGGTAGCTGACATTGTTAACGTATCAATAGAACGTGTACACAATATTTTACATGAACATTTGTTTATGAAAAAGCAATCAGCAAGATGGGTGCCGCGTTTGCTCACAATTGAACAAAAACAGAATCGTGAGGTCATTTCACAGCATTTTTACGTAGATTCATAACCGTTGATGAAATATGGGTTCATCACTACACGCCCGAAACAAAAGAGCAATCTAAACAATGGGTTGAAACCGGTTCAAGTGTACCGAAGAAGGCAAAAGTCGTTGCATCAGCTGGAAAGGTCATGGCAACTGTTTTTTGGGATGCACAGGGTGTAATCTTTACTGATTATTTTGTAACACAAAAAAATAATACTGGAGATTATTATGTGGCATTACTGGACCGATTAAGCGATGAAATAAAGAAAAAACGACCTCATTGGGCAAAGAAAAAAGTGATTTTTCATCACGATCGAAAAAAAAAAGTGAAAAAAGAAAAAGTTTTCACGATGGAAAACTCGACAAAAATTGAATGAATTACACTACGAATTGTTTCCGCATCCACCGTATTCTCCAGATTAGGCACCTTGTGACTTCTTTTTGTTTCAAAACTTAAAAAAATGGCTGGAAAGAAAAAGATTTGGGTCGAATGATGAAGTTATATAAGGAAGGTTTAATGAAATTGGAAAAACGTTGGACAAAATGTATCGAGCTAAAAGGGGACTATGTTGAAAAATAAAAATGATTAAACCCAAAATATTGTGTTTTTCTATTGTTTTGTAAGGACTTCTCAAACTGCCTCGTATTAGTGCATCTCCTCTTGATTTCTGACTGGAATTTTTATTTAAAATACTGACCAGTTATTTAAAATGCTGACAATTTCATTAAAAAAGTGGCCAAAAATATTTTAAAATACTGACCAATAAATACAAGCCTATCTATAAATCATTTGAAATTATTTAAATATTGAGGGATATTTAAATACTTCAAGCTATTTTCAAATTTGGAAAAGTAGGTAATTATAAGTATTTAAATAACTTATTCATGATAATTATCATTTATACATATTTAATAAAATCATTTAAATGATTTATTCATTAATCATTAATTTTATAATGCTGATTAATTAAATAAATTTAAATCACAATATTAATTTAAATTAAAAAATTGCTTAGTGCAAAACGTTTAACTCGGTAACAACGATTTCAATCGGGTGCAGGGTCACTAATACACAACTAACACAATTTATTTTAAGAAAAAGAATTTTTCGAAAAGTGGATGGCCATCATCATATTTTTTTTTTTCGAGGAAAAAATAATAAATATTTATAATTGTGTAATGTAGGAATGATTTCCTCAAGTCACTCTGTTTTATTTTCCCGTTTGTATTTGAATAGTTGTCGTTCATCCTCATTAATAATTTAAGTTATAATAAATGATATTTTGAAAATATTTCAATCGTACCCACTACTTCGTTTACGAAGGATTTAGGTTTAGGTATTTCTCTAATTAATTTGCCCCTTAATTAATTAATTGTGATAAAAAAAGTTAACTAACCAATTATTATAGCAGTTTTCTTGTGTTGAAACTTGAGAAGCAACTAGAAAACTAGAGAAACTTTTGAAATAGTTAGCAATGCAAAAGTTTATAAAAATACTGCAAATTTGGTGGTTTACTTAAATGCTTAAGTATCAAAATATCAGGTTTACCACAACAGGTTTGCTCTTTAGATGATATCTTAAAAAGCCAAACATCAGGCTGAAAATTTTTTTCACCAGTAGTCTTAATATAATTTTCTTTATACTGAAAATTAACTTTGATCTTATTTTCAACTCTTTTGAATTTACATGGAAAAATAAAATCGACCTACTTTCAATACAAAATTTTAAAAATGCACAGGGTCATGGAGACATTTACTTATACATTTTTGAAATTTTTACAACCCGATTTTCGAGAAAATGTAATATAATTTAATATTTTTTTTCTACCAATACAAAGTAAAAGTTAATTTTTTTAATTCAAATAACAGTTCTTAACTTACCATGAGATTTAACTAACTCTTGCATGCACAGATACACTGATAAAACTAATACATTTAGCGCAAAATTAAAAACTATATGTGCCTTTATAGTTTCTACTGTGTGCCTTATTTAATATATAATTTTTTGAAGAGGCATTTAACTTTAAGTAGAATACAGTAGTAATACACTGCAAAACGCTCTTATTAACTTATTAATCAAATTCAATTTAAAATCCACTCACGTATATCCAAAGATCTTTCAATGCAATTACTGTCTAAATTTAAAAGTCACAATATAACTTATGTGATTTCTACATTAACAACAATTATATTGCAGATAATGTTAATTTAAAATATATTAATTTATACGGTGATTTAATAATTTACAATGAACTTGATCTACTCTCTTTAATAATTCGAAAATTATTCGAAAATTATTGTATTGCTTCATCACGACACCCATACAAATACTTTGCTGTTTTCGATAAACGATTAGAAAGGTACAATATGTAATTAGTAATTAACAAAATTTAACATTTTGGTAGCAAAATTTTTAAATGGTAAATTTAAAAAATCAGCGCTTGGTTTGTTTGTGAACAACCTTAATTTTCTGTTAAGAATTTAAAAATAGAAAAGCTTTTGATTTTGCTTTTTCAGAAATTCGAAAATTATTTGAGCCTAAAATAATTTGTATACAGAGTATTACAAACATAAAAATAGATGTGTAAGTCATAATAATCATAACCTCCCTAGTGAGCTCAAAGGCTGACCAGCTATGGCCGATGCTAAGGGCTTCCCAAGTTGCTCAAAAAAATATCTAATCATACCCTGACTAATATTGATTGCTGAGGAAAAATTTTTGGAAGGCGAAGATTTCTCTCTTTGCAGATCTAATGTTAAATTACTATTTTAATTAAATATGGTTATGGTATGGAACCCAAATATCTCTAAACTCCAAATACTATAATATAATAAATAATCTCAAAATCCAAAAATCCTAACTTTCGTCATTCATTGCATGGTAGAACCTTGACTTCTCTATTACATAAAACTGCAAAGACGTAGGTACTGCTCTTGCATCTGGAGTTCAAAACCATGAAATTATAAAATAAATCGCTTTGTTGAATAAAATTAAATAAATCGTTTGTTACATATTCCTGATATATAGTACTATCAGTCTAGCGTAAAATACCTTGAGACTTAAAAACTGTATAAGTTACAGCTAGTAAAGTATGCAAAAAAGGCGAATACTATATATTTTTTTGAAATAATACGTAATAATAACTAAGTTTTTTCACAAAAAAATCTGATTAATGTGTTTATGACCATGACGGTGATAGAAGTTTAAAGAAATTAATTTAATTAAACTGTTTTAAATTCTATTTTTTGCAAATACTAATTGATTATAATATTATACTACAAATTTATGCATTACGGTTATTTGCTTTCCATTATAAATATTGCTACTGCTTCATAATAATTACTTAAACGCAAGCGATTAATTAGGGGTTGTTACCCAAAAATTCCTTAAACTTTTGGAGTTCCTGAAGAAATGGTAAAATATTATCAAACTCCATAAATTTTGTATGTGAATTTTGATTTAAAATAAAATTAATTGCAAGGATATGTATGCACCAGCCTACATGAAGAAATTTTTAAATTTTAAAAATCAAAATGCAACTATCACTATTATTAATAAAATCCAATATCTCATCTGAAACGCACCAAGCTCTACGAAAAAAGGCAAAAAGTTTCTATGAATAATTCTATTTTTTATACATTAAAATTGGGTTTAATAAATTATTCTAAATTCCTAGTTTTTCAAATTTTATTTATTCCTAAATTTTTTCGTAAGTTTTTAACATACCTGCTATATTTAAAAAACTTATAGCTTTATACAAACTTTTAATCCGCACTCATTGATAAAAACTTTTGAAAGAAATTTTTATTTAACCAATACATCCACCAACAAACTTATAAATTTTAATTAATTTCCCACAATTAAATTTAGGTACTTATAATGTGATGGTATTGGAACCAATGTTGCGTGGTACATCAAACTCAAATTCTTATTTTATAAAAATTAAGTAATAGATTAATATTACACTTATTAATATTATAAACTTACATATCAATTGTTATTGAATCTCAAATGTTTTTGTTTCAAAACCGTTTAGAATGACCCATAAAATGAAACTAAAATATGTAACCATGACAAACCTGGTAATCGCTAAAATTATTAAAAATGCTTTTACGGTTGCAAGTAAGTACAATAATTATATCATAAAATATGTAAAAATATATTTACTATTCCGAACTTACTCAATCGTTTACATTTTTTGGAAATTTAGTATAAATTTGCATTTAAAATACAGAAGTAAATCTTAAAAAGATTTTTCAAGAAAATTTCAAGAATATAGGTGTGATATTAGTATGTGTTTGTAAAATATAAATATAAATTAAACAAAAACTTAACTGAATGTTAAAATATTAGGATTTTAACTTTAAGCAAAGAACACAATACGAGAAATTTTATTTACTAAACACTTTAAAAACGTCTTTTATTCCAAATGACAAAGTAGAACCAGAAAATAGTTTGAAAATCTGACAAAGAATGCAAATATAGGGGGGGGGGGCAAAAACGTGGAGTTTTTACGAAAAAGTTGAAAAATATAGCAAATTTTAAGTAAAAATTAATGTTATTGCGATATAAAGATCTTTATTTCAAGGTTATTGCCCATCATCAGTCGCAACTAAACCGATAAAAAGAAAAAAAAATGAAAAAAAAAAAAATTGATCGGAAAATTAATAATTGAAACAAAAAATGTGAAAAGAATTATTGTGAAAAAATGAAATCTAAGAAAAACTAAAGAATAAAAGACGTTTTTAAAGTGTTTAGTAAATAAAATTTCTCGTATTGTGTTCTTTGCTTAAAGTTAAAATCCTAATATTTTAACATTCAGTTAAGTTTTTGTTTAATTTATATTTGCATTTAAAATAGATTTTGAAATGGTGATAATTTTACCATAGGTACTCGTATCATAGTCCATATGCATTTTTTAATTGGGCGAGGGTCATAGATAAAATGGATTGGAAGTCTTTAGTGTTACTGAATCCTGGATGGATGGGATAGGCACTTGCATGGGACACAAGCTACGAATACTTCAGAGTTTCAGCAATAGCCCATCAGTCTTCCTACTCCTTAAGTCATATCAGGGTAGAAGTCCCCCAAAATGAATTATATTTTTGACGTTAGGGCTATGCAGTTGCACAACAAATCTACCATTAAATCGAGGAATCTAGTAACTCGAGTTGCTAAAAGTTGATTTTATTGCATATTGCACACTTGACGAGTTTTACATGTTTTTATTTGATGGACAAGAATGTGATAACAAGAGCATGCAAAACTCGTCAGCTGTATGCAACCAGATCAGCATTTAGTAACTTGACTTACTATTACTATGTTCTTTTGATTGTCGCCAGTCAGTTCGTACGAGAGGAAAGTTACTCGAAAATGTCAAGGTCATATTGATCTTGTAAGATTTTAAAATTCTTTCTTTTCAATGGATTCTTTGTATATTTCCATTGTAAAATTTATTTATACGATCTTATAATTTTCTTTATCAATGATTACGGGTAATTGTATAATACTATGTATGTATAAGTGCTTATTTAATTTACAGCGATTAGTAAAATTTCCACAATTGATCGGACATTGTCCTGAGTCAGCTGCAAATTATATTTTTTTAAATACCAATCAAGTAAAAGTAAAGCAAATGATACTTAGATACCATGTTAGATTGAGGAATATGATGTTGATTTATAAATGACTTGTGATTGTGAAAACACTTAATTGGTTTGGTAACTGTTCGACAGTGAGACAGAGGTCCTACAGTGAGAAGTTGAGTTTTCTCGACATATTTATTACATGTTTAATTTTTCTGCAATTTCTTATTAATTACTAGGTCACAATTAGTTGGACCTATGATAACCAATTTCCAGAAAAATCAATGGGTTTGTTCTATTATATGTATAGTCGTGTGCTTTTGACGTAATAAAAGGGTAGGAAAATTTTAGATATTTTGTAATATTTTTGGAAAGATAAAAATTTTGAAAATTATGTACTGGAATTTGTTTTAAAGTTTAAGTTTACAAATTATTTAAATTTATAAGGACGAAATTTGTCGTTTATTGTAATCGGATGATTAGCCTTTCTATGATTTTCTTTAAAAATGATAGTATCTATTTGGGTTTTCACTTGATTGGTACCTGAAAATTAAAATAATTTATTAATAAAAGTGATTCGTAAAATTTTGAAATTTACCGCGGCAGATAAGGGTGTAAGACTTTAAATTTTCACGTGAGGAGGATGGTACCAAGAAAAAGGGTTCCTTTCCTGCGACCATTTTGAAGGACGGCTATGATAATTTTGTACTTTATATATGTATTTGCGAATAGTTATTTTGAGTTTTTGGATTCAGGATTGATTTCTGACATACAAGATTGAGTTCTGTTGCGTTTTTCCTGGATACAGGAGATCATTGGATTGTATTTGAGCGACATTGTTGAGATTTGTGATAGCGTGACCTCATGGAAAATTTGATTGTCCATTTGTGAAATTTAAATTGTTTTGAACATTAAATGCGATTTTGGTGCATGATCAGCAATTTTACTTGTCCAGATAAATTTGGAAGATTGAAGAATTTAAATTATAAAATTTTGAGTTTAGAATTCTACTTACCTATTTGATGCGGTTATCAATTCTGGATAGACTTCTGCCAATGGAGGTTAGAATATAGTTCGCCCATAAAGAAGATTACTGTGGGGAAATATTTGTGTACATAGAGAAAATTTTGATAAGGCACCACAAATTATTCTTTTGTTATTCAAAATTTTAATTTTTTTTAAATTCCTTCGTGTGTGCAAGGGGTAGATTTTTAGATTTAACAACTGATTGATTTTGAATTTGATGAATATCCCCTTGAATAAGCGAAAGAAAGATTGATCGGGATTTTTAGCGTTCCCGTATTTCAATTTGATTTCTTGATAATCATCATGAAATAAAAGCTGATAAAAATTATCTTTTCAAAAATTAAAAATGTAAGAAAAGAAAATTTCATCCAATGCAATGTAATGTAAGTAATATGCAAAAATCTCGAGATATTGGAATGCAATAAAACAATAGGATTATTGGTCTAAGTTTCGGCTATTGTTAACTATATCCATTGTCGGGACTAAAAATGAAGAATATAATATTATACTATTTTTAGTCCCGACGATGTCATAATAGTTAATATAGCCGAAACGTAGACCAATAATCCTATTGTAAAGTAAGAACTTTATTCTGGCCGTCTCTCCCTCGGCAGGCAATGGCAATTGGCAAACCACCGGGGTGTCATCTGCCATGAGAAACCTTGTCTTAGGATAAAAAAGGACCTAGTACCTAGTAAATAATGTGTTAAATTGATTTATAATTTTATTTTTGAATGAGTTTACAACGCGTCCTTCGGCATGTTCCTAGAACCCGAAGAGAACAATAAGAGTCTAGCTAGTCGGAGCACAGGATTGTCTATGCCGGTAGTCACTTTATTTTGAAACTTCCCCGATTTTTTTATAAATTAATTAAAAATTATAATTAAGGCTTCCATACAGTACAGTATATTGGGATAGGGGTTGGATTTCTGGCGTATTGAAAGACTCAGGCCCACAGGTTGGGTAGCCAGAGCCAAAATTTGTATTACTCTTATTATTCTTGAATCTTGATCTTGAATCCGACTGGATAGTAGGCATTATTTGTCGATATTTAATTCAATGCTATCCATCAGCATAGCAGTGGAGTGATGTGATTGCTGGTTGAGTTACAGAGCGGAAATTCTGGGTTCAAATCGCGGACTACACAGAATTTCTTAGCTCGGCCTTCCAGTGGACATCTCACGCTGTGGTGAAAAGTTGTAATAAAAAGAGTAGCAAAAGAAGAGTAATCCACCTCGTAAAATGGATTGTGAGGACTTTTAAGAAGTGGTAATATTCTGACAGGAATGGAAGAGCTCTTGATTGATTGATATCCATCAGATATCAATTTATTCGTAGAATTCATGCACGCAGCTCACAGGTCATGGTAAGGCCGAAACACAGGTATTGTTTAAAATTAAAATTTTAACCATGCAACATAATTCCATTACAGAATTATGTTTTCTCATATTTGCTTAAAATAATTTTAATTAAGATTTCTTAGTAATTTTATAATGCAATTGCAACATATTCAACACACTTTAATAATTGTTTATAACCTAATGTATGTATCATATTCTCATTATTCATCAAATAATTCTTAATAATGCAATTGCAACACATTTTTTAATAATTGTTTATAATCTAATGTATGTCACATAAAAACAAAGTATCATATTACTCATCAAATAATTCTTAATAATGCAATTGCGAAACTAATTACAAGAACTCATCATTTAATGAATGTAACATGATATCAAAGTATTATATTATTTCTGCAAGATAAGCAAGATGTAATTGAAACCTGTAAATAATCTTTGTTAGAAATTTGTATATAAACCGATATTTTCATAATAAAATTCAGTCAGATTTGAACGCTCTAGTGGTTATCATTTCTGGCTCCATCACGACGGCTTCCAGTTTAGTTCCAAGTATTCCACACCCCGCAATTTGAGACTGAATTGCGCTAAACTGAGAAGTCGTCACCATAAATTATCTCCAGGTCGGGGGTAATTTATTCATGGTCCTTCGAGCCGGATGGAACGTCGACGGATAATTATGCGCTTTACGCCCGCTTAATTATTCAACCACGACACCAGCGACTTTGCACCACGTCCACCAGCGACAACAGCACAACCACTGGGTCCACACAGAGCGACGCCAGACAATCAAACAAATCAACAGGCCACCAGCCACAACAACAAAACCACCGGGTTCACGCAGCGACGCCGGCCAAAGCAATCAAACCACCACGTCCACCAGCGACAACAAACAACCACTGGGTCCACACAGAGCGACGCCAGACAATCAAGCAAATCAACAGGCCACCAGCTACAACAATAAACCACCGGGTCCACGCAGCGACGCCGGCCAAAGCAATCAAAACCACCACGTCCACCAGCGACAACAAACAACCACTGGGTCCACACAGAGCAAAGCCAGACAATCAAACAAATCAACAGACCACTAGCCACACAGCAACCACCGGGTCCACACAGAGCGACGCCCGACAAACAAACAGATCACCACGTCAAATAAGGATTGAACGTCGACGGATAATTATGCGATTTACGCCCGCATAGTTATTCAGCCACGACACCAGCGACTTTTCACTACGTCCACCACCCACAACAACAAAACAACTGGGTCCACACAGAGCGACGCCAGACAATCAAACAAATCAACAGGCCACTAGCCACAACAACAAAACCACCGGGTCCACGCAGCGACGCCGGCCAAAGCAATCAATCCACCAGGTCCACCAGCGACAACAAACAAATCCAAACAAACACAGGGTCTAGCAACGACGCCTGAACCAACCAAGCAACGAATTCAACAAGCAAATCAAACTCACGAGCGGCTAGTAGTGCAAATTAAGCAAAGAAAATTAACGAGTCAAACAAGCAAGCAAACCACAGCGGTGTCTAAACATTCAAATCAAGCAGCAAATCGAATACAAACCAACTCACAGTCATATTCAGTGGCGTGACAATTCAAATCAAAAACAATCAAATTACAAAACTTAAAGAAAAGAAAAGAACAGAAATGGAACGAAGTCAAATAATTCTAATCAAGATACAATATGAGAGGATAGATTCTTTATTTGGAGATATAAAAAATGCAGCAATCAAAATTTTAGAAGACCATACACAAATCACGTACGAGATATTTTTAAACAACATAGAAATACAATGGAACGCAATAAAAGAACTTCACGACGAAATATGGGCAAGCGAAGACGAATATGATGACAAATTTTGGAAAACCGAAAAAATATACGAAGACATAATGAACAAATTAGAACAAAAAATAGAGGAAAAATCAACATACAAATTCAAAATTACATTACCAAACATAGTTAAAAATGAATTAACAAAATTTCTCAGTCAGCTAAGATGTATCTGTTGCGATGAAGACCACGAAATTGACAAGTGCAGCAAATTTAGAAATATGCATAAAATGGAAATAAAAGGATCAGATAGCATTTTACAAGAAACACAAAAACCAACAGAAATAATCGACGTGTTCAATCGTGAGGAAGAGGAGAAATTTTGGGAAGAATTTGAGAATAAGCAACCAACATTCGGAGAAATTAAAGAATCAAAATGGGAAGAAACAAAGGAGCAGGGAGAAGAACAATTTTGGGAAGTAATAGAAGAGTTTCAAGATGAAAAATCAACATTCGAAACAAAAGAGCAGGAGGAAGAGAAATTTTGGGAACTGGAAGAAGTAATAATAGAGAAAGAAACAAAAACGCCAAGGGAAGAAGAAGGAGAAGAGCAAGAAAAAGAAAAATTTTTGGAACGGGAAGAAGTGATAACACAGAAAGAAACGAAAACGCCAAGGGATGAATCAGCACAATTAAGCGACGACGACAGCTCACAAAACTCAAAAACTAAAATACAAGCAACAAGAAAACCAAGATTTCCAAGCAAAATTACACGAATCGTCAATTTAATAGCAATACCAAAATTAACAAAGAATCGTCAAAATCAAAAATCAAATCAATTAGCACACACATGGAACAAAATACAAACAAATTCAAAAAATGGAAACAATCAAATTACACCAAATCCTACAACGAAGCAAGAACGAGCAGACACAGAAAAATTTTACAAGCAAACTGAAACACCAGAAAGGATTCAACCATTAAAACATCAGCAAAGCCAACCAATCCAAATAATTATGCGATTTACGCCCGCATTTTTATTCAACGATCCAACCCAAATACACGTCTCGTTTGGGCGTGGCAGCTTACATGAGCTCGTTTCACCAGCTCATGTAAACACAACACCACACAACGCGCAACACCAACAACAATCAGCACCAAAAGAAGTAAGAAAATTTATATTTCAAAAACAGTTTCAGAAATCAACCACATTCAACGCATGCAAAGCGCACCAACAAATCGGCAACTCAAATGGAAATGGTCCAACTATCATTAGCTGCACACATTTTTGTCAATTCGACCAGGTATCAACAAACTACATACAAACATCCTAACACCGCTAATGGAGATGGACATCCCAAGCATAGAAAGGTACCAGATCCAGCCCCTATAACGCACCAATCAGCATTCGAGATGGCAGTATGTTTAAAATTAAAATTTTAACCATGCAACATAATTCCATTACAGAATTATGTTTTCTCATATTTGCTTAAAATAATTTTAATTAAGATTTCTTAGTAATTTTATAATGCAATTGCAACATATTCAACACACTTTAATAATTGTTTATAACCTAATGTATGTATCATATTCTCATTATTCATCAAATAATTCTTAATAATGCAATTGCAACACATTTTTTAATAATTGTTTATAATCTAATGTATGTCACATAAAAACAAAGTATCATATTACTCATCAAATAATTCTTAATAATGCAATTGCGAAACTAATTACAAGAACTCATCATTTAATGAATGTAACATGATATCAAAGTATTATATTATTTCTGCAAGATAAGCAAGATATAATTGAAACCTGTAAATAATCTTTGTTAGAAATTTGTATATAAACCGATATTTTCATAATAAAATTCAGTCAGATTTGAACGCTCTAGTGGTTATCATTTCTGGCTCCATCACGACGGCTTCCAGTTTAGTTCCAAGTATTCCACACCCCGCAATTTGAGACTGAATTGCGCTAAACTGAGAAGTCGTCACCATAAATTATCTCCAGGTCGGGGGTAATTTATTCAGGTATCATTCTTTAGTACCCCTCCATATCAAAATTTAGTGGAGGCAGGCAGAGGCGTCTCGCCTTTTTTTAATTTTGAAACTAATATTTTTGCTTCAATGTTGCTTCAGTATACATCTGATGCTAATTTCATTGTAATTTATTATTGCACTCTCATTTCAACATCAAGACCTCTACCTTACTGTATCTTTTAACATAGATTCGATCAATCGAATTAAATTGGGATTGTATCAACCATAAAATTTGTAGAAAATATATCTAATAAATTAACGAACAGTAAAAAAAATAAATAGTAAATTAATAAATTGGGATAACAATTAATTAAATGTTCTTCAATTTTCAATTTTTCATGTCCAGGGTGGAAACATAACGGTAGTAATACAAATATAAAGCTAGGATTACCTAAAATTTAACTGTTAAAACCGCTTAACTGATCATAAGCGCTAACTTATTACCATTTTAGTAAACAATATAAAATGTACCTACTACATAATATAGCACTTACCTTGTTCTATATATCAGAAAAATAAATAAATTATTATTATGTGCTAATGAAAATAACCATTTTCTATATTATTATTTACTACAAACAACAATATACAGCTTAAAATATATAAATATTAATATTTTTATATACAATTTCAATGATTAACAATAAAAATGGGTAGGTAACTTGCAACTATCATATTATAGGGATTTTGATCATTAAGCCTAATTCCGTTTTGGCATTTTCGGTATTGTACGATCTATTTTAATGAAAATGGATGAAGAATATTTTGTTTATAACAATAAAAACATATGAATATCACTGATATTAAGATACACATCTACTATAATAAATTATTTACAATCAATCGTTAAAAAAACAATATCGACTATTTTTATCAATTATTGGAATGCACATTCACCACTTTCTTATTTTTTATTGCACACTTTCTTGCACTAATATGAATTTTATTAAAAAATTGTTCTAATAGAACAAACTTGCCTTATTTCGCAGTATTCCTAATCCTAATCTCGCAGCATTTCTTCAGAATTTTTTTTTTTTTAATTAGAAACACTGCAAAATAAGGCAACTCTGCCCTACAAAATTCAACTATTGAAATTATAAAAAAATCTAATCAATTTTGGTCGAGATGTCTTTTCAAGTATTGGAATAACGTGCTCAGATTATGTGCATTCCCTAACCACAAAGCGCTTAATGTTTTTGAAGAAATTAAAAATTACTACAACGTGTATATTACAAAATAGAAAATAATTTGTTATCCTATACAAAAATTTGGGGAACATTTAATTATTTTAAAAGCCAAAAATGAACAAATTTCGAAGTATAATTTTGCGTTTATGTGAAGAAGATGAATTTAATTTAAACCCCTCGTTTTAATATTTTGGAATGATCACAATTAAAAACAATATTTTCTGTTCTTATACTACAAACAATAATTATATAACAAAATAGTGTTTAATACTGTCCAGAAGGTGAGTGCTGTGGTATTGGATGATGAAAAGATGTGGCATTGTTTCCAACACTCATTACTTGTGGGGGAACATGCTTTCCATCTACTACAGTTCTTTGTCCATACGTTGCACTACTACAAGAACTTTTTGATGCAATACTAGGCGGCCCATTGTGGTACCCAGCATTGGTGTTGTTGGCAGTTCGTTTTGATGAACCGTAATAAGCATAGTTTGACTCATCCGGCTGAGCTTGACGGGAATGTCCGGGTACTAAACCATACATAGACTCCGGTCTGTTACTTCTAACTTTTGATGTTTCTTCAAATTTAATGGTTTCCGTATCTGTTCCGTCGTTTCTAGCGGGATGCGTTGTGTTACTACCCACTGTTCCGTATGCATCACGCGACGAAGTTCCTGCTGCAACCCCTCGTAAACCAAACGAACTTTCAGATCTTTGCTGCATTTGATTTTGTACGTTCTGATTTTGCAGATGATTTTGCTGTTGATTAAGTCGCATAGGGTATAGGGATTGTGCAGGAACCAACGGTCCTGGTCTGGGTATAACTTCACGATTGATGGCACTATTTGATTTCGTGTATACGGATTGTGACCTGTTTAAATTTGCGCGAGTTAAAGGTGGTGATCTACAGTACAAAGACTTCGTGCCTCCATAAACGGATTCTGCACGCTCTGGTTTACCGAGAGAAGCAGAGTATAAGCCAGAATTCATTAAATTCGGACAATATCCGGATGTTGCAGAAACCATATTTGATGTTTGGCGGTAGTTAAAAGTTCCGTTGTATTTAGTACTTGGTGGTTTATCTAAATCATCATACGGATCGTCTTCCGATTGTATGCTTGATGATTCTCCATCGGCGGATTCTTTTATGTGCTTATGTCTTCTTGGATTGAGCATATATTCATATACAATACCAGAGACTAATCCACCTACCAAAGGACCAATCCAATAGACCCAATGATATTCCCATCTGCTTAACACAAAAGCAGGGCCTAAAGAACGTGCTGGATTTAAGTATGGAACCTGAAAAATGTAACTCTTTAATTTATTGTTTTTTTAGTATTTTAGGGTTATATAGTACCGAAACAAATGTACATGCTGTGTATGCTGCTCCAATCATCAGGGACGAACTACCCAACCATTTAGTGTAAGTGTCCATTGAGACCAAATATGTGAGAACTACAATAAACGATAGAATCAATTCTACCCCAAATCTCTCCCAATGATTTATATTTTGAATTAGGGGAACTGACAAGTTGGTTTGATATCCTGGTACGCTGGTTCTGTAAACAAAACCGGAACAATTAATATTTCGTCGCACTATTAATTAAGAGAATTTTAACTTTTTCATAATTTTAACGTCATAATAAAAGACAGCTGCTACTTGTTAAAAATTTAATTTCTGTTGCATTAAACATAAGTAATTAAGATAAATAAGGAAAAACTTCACACAAATTTTGAGCGATTTAAATGGTTAAAATTGATACGGGCAAATAATTAAAAGAAAAGTAGGTTTTGCAGTTTACATGAAGGTCTGCATATTAATTTATTTGAAATTATTTATATATTGAATTAATTCAATTTTATTTTTGTTAAGATAACCAGTTTTGTTGTTTTTTTTTTTTTACTTTTTTCTTCAACTTTTCATACTTTTAACTTTTTTATGATACACACATTTTTTATTTTTAACGAATCAAGCAATATGGTTGATGTTGTGGGTTTTTTCTTTTTAGCCTTAAATTCTGGTCGTCTTTCTTACGTAGTTTGTAAATATAGAACCAATTTTTTTCAACACCGATGATCGATGCCTATACCAAAAGTCTGGACTTGAAAAATGTCACCAAGTTCGGATCTGAACTTGGAATTTCCGTTTAATATAAGTATTAATTTCAGTGATTCACTATACCACAGCAGCTGTGGTTCGATTTGGAAGTAACTTAAGTTACTGAAGCCACCTGTATAGGAAACTGGCAGCAGTAAACGCACTAACGAATTTACTTGCGATGGCGAGTCCAAAGACCCCGCGGATGCTTTACGTTAGCTCAAACTTTATAAATTATTAATTAGTATGTTTCTTATTCCAATCTTCACTTCACATCTCCGTTCGGAGACTCTACGCGAATGTTCGGCGATGTATGGATGGAGAATGATGATAGCTTAACAATCACCTGCTAGCCAGGAGCCAAACTACCCCAATTTCAATTCAAATCCAACTGATCGGACTAATATAATTATAAAAGTAACAGAGAGCTAATTTAAAAACTACATTTTTATAATTAAATGTTAATCAGTATGTAATTATAATACAATCGTTTCATTAAAGTACTATCTAATCATTAAGTGCTTACTAAAAATTCCATTAGTTCATTGCAATGATCTAGATCGCTTTATTACATCGAGTAGGAAAATTTGGTGTACTGAAGAGTCGGAAAGTAATATTTCTGGGATTCTTCTTATACGACTCCTCATCAGTTCGTATCATAAGACCAACAAAATGTATATTATAAAAATGTTTAATCTATTAGTAAATTAAGGATTTTTGGAAGTATTGCTTTGATTGTTTTATGGATATCCATAAAAAACTGATATCCATTATGCTGTCCAATCTTAAAAATTATGTACCTACGTCTACCCTTGCGAAAAAGGTATCACAGCTGTGTTGACAGCTGAGTAGCAGAACGACACGAAATATAGGACGGTAAACCAATGGAACAAATGCAAAACTCCTCATCCAAATATCATGTACCTCAATAATGAAAAGAAAGATTTTGGAACAGAAATCATCATTATATCCACCTTTCCTGGATACGTCTAAAAGAATTTTAAACCCTAACGAGCCGCTTTTATATTCCCAAAAAGTTACCTTATCAATCAATAACCAATCAACATTTGAAGAGCAGATTTTATCTTCTAAGACTACTCGAAAGCATCAGTGTACGCAAATAGCCCACAGATTCTGCTTTTTATAATTGTGAATTTTAATGCTGATGAATGATGATGATTCACTTGCCGTAAGTTTAAAAACGGATTTACTATCGTCAAAGCAAGTAACTTTTAATCCAGGTAGAGTGAAATTTTTCCTTAGTGACTAGGCGGAGCCAAAATGTTGCACAGTAGATGTGAAGGGAGAACGCATGACACCCAATTCCATCAATTGACACCAACATAGACCCGGATCGACGAATATTCGTTTCTGCACATAAGGTCCGCCTAGTCACTAAGAAAAATGTATACATGGATTTAACTTTCTCCAACCTTTTTAGTCACTTTAATGAAGAAAATCGCAAAAGAGCTTTCGCACAGTTTTGCGACTTGCACAGAAAGCATTCAGTCCTCCCATTGAGAACTGGACGTAAATCAACTTCATTTGTTTATTGCTGAGTTTGGTAAGTTGACTAATTTAAACAAAACCTGAATTCAGCACCTTAAATTTTATGGTTTGGAACCCCACTATGATTTGTTATTCCAAATTATTTAAAATTTTCGTTTTTAGGTTAACCTCACTTCGGATTTTAATATTATGTTCATACAAATTTTACAACAATCTACTCATCAATGTGACTTTTGGTTCAGTCCATATTCGATTTCCAACATGAGCACAGGTCTCCTATTTTGACCTGAAAGTGTCGATTTTCCTATCCAGGAATTATTTGAATTTTAGATCAAACATACAAATTTATCTGATAATTCAAAAATTCTATTTACAAACCAATAATTTTATTGTTTTGTCTTCGAACTGTTTAATTTTGATTATTATCAATTTTAGAATATGACAATATAATATACAATTTGTGAGAACTGTTAATTAGAAGTTACAAATTTGGATACATTGGAAAAGTTTTAATCTTTTTTACTCGATGATGATAGTTCAAGATCTTTCCACGGGACTGAATGGGTAAAAAGGAAGACGCAGGCAGAAAACTTGCCCATTATAATAGTATGTTAGTAGTTCATTGCCAAATCATAGAATGACACGGTGCCGACTTATAATTTTACTCAGATCTGCCTCTATAATTAAATTCTGAATGGTAATTTAAAAACAAAACGCAATTATTAAATTTCTGACAAAAGCTACTTAAAATTATATTTGATTTTTAATTGCATTCAATTAACTCGAAAATTTTAAAATTTTAATTATTATTTTTATTTCATAATAAAAAAAATTAATGATGACAACAACTATGATGGTATTTAACTCGCAAACGGTACAAAATATAGCAAAATTTCTAATAAACAATAATGTTTCTTGTTTCATGCTTAGTAAAAAAAATTCTATGCATTTTTTCCACTCCGTTCTGTTTAGGTTATTACTAAATTTTAGCAACGATTTTAGTTTATAGGTATACGAAATAATTGTAAGGTTGGAACCTGGAACCAAATAGGGAAGACATCTCGCATGTCACACCTTTCCTTTAGAAATACCCTACGAGTAAGTCTGCAAACAAGCTGCAAATCCTTCATCTATACATATTTTGACCCAGACACCTGGGATTTAGTAAAATTTTCGTAACTTTAAATCCAAAAAATTTGGAAATATCTTTTTTGTTTATACAAATATCTTAGTGTTCCCCCTACCCCAAATGGGAGTTTTTTGAAGATTTTGCCCAATATGTCCCAAAAAATCTATTTTCAGTATAATTTTATGTGGGTTAATCAAAAAAGCATGTCCCATCATATTTCTTGTGATTCGTCCTCTCATACTATAGGGCCAAAAGTATTGGAAGAATGAATTGTAATAAATGGAATTAGAAGTTAAAGAAATGGATCATTTTAAAAGTGTAGTTTTAACAAGAGAAATGTTTGTGTTGTTATAAACGAGTTTGCAAGTTTAAATTGATAATAATGTGAGAACAATTGAATTTAACTCACAAGGGTAAGTGCATGACCCTTGTGGTCTAGTCATATAACAAACTATCTTTTCTATCCACTACAATAAAAAATATAACACATTTCATAGGCATAACCCAAGGGAGTCCTGTAGTAAGCACGCGTTCTATTTAACAATGGAATGAAATGAATTCGAGCTCACGCACATGTGCATGAAAGTAACAATCGCCACCTGTCGATATGCCATTCAAAAATGAACCTTAAATAACTAATCTTAATATAAAAAACTGGTTAAGATATTCAATAAGAAATATGCAAGAAATGTAGTAGTACTGGTTGATTTAACTACAAAGTTTGCTTTTATGAACTCTCATTTCAATGCTCTAAATGGGAATATTTCGACTAGGAAGATTTATTCAGGAAAACTCATATTTGAAGGATTTGGCGGAATATTAAATTCTCAGTTATTGCAATCTATTGATTTTACTTTTTGTCGTGAAAATTTACTGAAAATGATGTCTCCTAGTAAAAAATATTATGGAAGGATGTATGCTCCGATGGTTTTTATTTCAAAAGTAACATCACAAATTAAGACAATATAATTTGTTACTTTTAAATTATGAGAGAATAATTTATACAGATTTATTATAGTCAAATTTACAGTTAAGAATTTAGCCAAAATTTTTGGATGTCTTGAATGAATCTACAATGTTGATGAAGAAAGGTCAATGAAAGCAACAGATGCCAGCTGTCGGTCGGGGAGCCGACACTAAACACAAAAATCCAAGAACATACTGAAAGCAGCTGTCTTTCAGTGGCCCTCAAACAAATTACCTTTAATTATGATTACCACATAATTTTAAATCTCATCTGTTACTCCTATAATTTAAAAAAATTTTGATTAGCACATAGTACTTTCAACAAAAATGAAGTATAAACCAAGAGGGTGCTAACTTTGAATAATTAAATCATGAGATGTAACAGATGTCACCCATATGTAAGAAGCACTAAAACCAAAAAATCGTGTGAAACTATAAAATAAATTGCGTGAATGATATCTTATTTACAAATAATTTGAAGCACATTTTAAATTCAATTTACAACGTATAAACTGTAACAAGTGATTCATTGATTAGGGGGTCAAGTTAAACCCCTAATTGTCCATTGATACCCCTGATCTTTATTTTAATCCCTGTGGGATGTCATAGGGAATAAAACCACTTGACAATAAAATAACGTGGGAAGTTGTGAAAATAAATCAATCCAAAACGCAACCCTTTAAATTTTTTAATTTTAATAATTTTCTAGATTTTTATGTCTAAAATTAAATTAATTTTTAAGCGTAAACACAATGATGGTGAAATGAAGGTCGAATATGTTAACGAAACAGCCGAATTAATGAATATTAATTAGAACAAAATCAGATCCACTTCATGCTCTAAGGAAAGAAATAATAAAGGTGGGCGATAAATTCATCCATCAAATTTTTTTGAAAATATGCAAACTTTACTATATTAAGGGTCTTTTCAATCAAATTCTGATGTATTTAATTTTGTAAGATAGATCGGTTTTCAATTGTTTAAAAAAATGACAACAAAAAGATGCTTCAAATTTCATTACGAATTAAAATTGTTTAACAAAAGGAAATTTCCGGTACAAGTTTGAATGCAGACTTGGAATCTTCATACATTTTTTTTTTATTCTGCCTTCGTATAAGGAAGTTCTTAACAGACAGCTGCATCATTCAGTAAATAATTCAGGTAAATTACGGTTCAGGTAAAATTTTGAGGCCTGTGCTTACAGTGGGATATTTAGCAGATCAAAGTTTCGTCTATTTTTAGAAATTTGAAAGTAAATTTTATAATAGTTTTCGACTGAATAACTTTTAACACAAAAATAAAATCATTGGTTGTTCTGATATTGTGATTGCAAAACTTCTAAGTTATTTTCACAGTAGAAGTGAATTTTATTACAAAAGATTCAAACCGTAAATCTTTCTTTTACAAATCCAACAGGTATACGACAAGGAAGAACGGAATCCTAATCTGACATAACATGAAAAATTAAATTCCAAATCAGATCAGCTTATGTTGATATCTTCCACAGTTGCAAAGTTATTTCAAAACTT
Source organism: Rhagonycha lutea (assembly GCA_958510855.1). Classification (NCBI taxonomy): domain Eukaryota; kingdom Metazoa; phylum Arthropoda; class Insecta; order Coleoptera; family Cantharidae; genus Rhagonycha; species Rhagonycha lutea. The sequence goes on along the minus strand of OY294040.1, from coordinate 8,606,627 downwards.
ACCCATAAAGAAATGCAGCACCGGCAATTCCACCTCCACATTGTGCAATGATAAACATAATCATACGAATGAAAGAGATTCTTTTTGTTATCGCCACAGCTATACTAACAGCTGGATTTATATGGGCTCCTGTGAAATAAACAAAAGTAAGCCTAAAAAATATATTTTGTAGTAGAAAAATTTACCGGAAATGTGTGCGAAACATTGAGTCAAAGTTGCAACAGCGAAACCTGCAGCAAGAGAAGTAGCAAGCAAAACAGAAGAAACGGATGCTCCTGGACCGGCACCTGCTGAAGCACCACAAACTATAAACACATAACAAAAAGATGCTAAACATTCGCAAATAACCGATCGCCAAAATTCCAAAGTACGCATTTCAGTCCGAACAGGAATTTTGCGAAATTTTGGGGAAGCGAGTGCATTTTCATTTCTTAATGTTTCAATTTTTTCAAACAATGTCACGATATAATATTCGAGATTTTCACTGGACAATTGAACACTTTCGTCACCCATATTGTTAAAAAAATTAAAAACTATTGAAAATGTAATTCAAAACATTTTCGCTATCACAACCCTCACGACCACCTACTCACAACATCAACCACTTGGCACGCAGATGTATCTGCAAGAACTTCAAACTTGCTCCACATGGTGAATCCCCTCCTAGAAATTTAAATCGTATCCTCTTTCAACGTGGCTACTTGATGGTTAGCTGGCTTACACGATAATTTTATTAATCAATGGAATGGCAATAAATTTTAATTATTCAATCTATTCAAAGTAATTCGATTGAAACAATAATTTGTGATCATATTTTATTGTAGGTAGGTGTAATTACTTCCTAATCGACCAAATTACCCATATTGTTATTATTGCAACAAAATTGTATTGGTTTATTTTTCAATATTATTTATAAGTTTGAATTTAGGAGAAAGCGGGGTGAATCGAAACACCGCTTTCGCTATTTTATTTTAAGTTTAATTTTTAATGTCTTCATTTAATTTTTTAATTTCAGAAACCATATTATTTGATTTAATATTTTATAAATAATATAATAAATATTTATTATAATAAAAATGTATCAATTTCAAGCTATTTCGTAAACTGAGATATCATATTTTAAAATCTTGCAGATTGTGTTAAGGGGCCTACAGACGACAAACATGGTATACAACATCGACTACAACATGCCATGTTGAAGTCCATGTTGTCCGTCTGTGGGCATGTTGGTGGTTTACTTTTCATGTTTTATTCCATGTCACCAACATGCTTTTTAACTTCCCATGTTAAAAGCGCTAGAAGCCCTCGAAGACCCCAAGCTGTGAGCAGGTAGCTGTTGCATTTTTCTAGTTTTACTATGGATTTTGCAAGATCAAAAAATTTTGATATTTTGTGCAACATATGTAGGCGGAACGTCGTACCGACAAAGAGAAAACACATTCACGCATGTTACCGTTTGTAAATTTCTTGTTTGCAGAAAGTAAAAAATTAACGAAAATATCATAAATTTGATTTTTCGACAGTTTTGGTTTTATAAAATATTCATTTGGGTCACCGTAACATGAAACTTTATCTTTAGCTACCTAAACTTACGAGATATCGGTGGAAGGAGTAATCCAAATAAAGCATTTCATTTTTAATTTCTGTGTATCTCTATTATAATAAAAAGATTTAAATAAAAAAATTGTATTCAGTTTAAGCTAATTTTGATTGTTGGATTTTGATTAATTTTGAATGTTGGATTTTGATATTGGTTCACTAGTTTCACTACTGAAAACCAATAGTTTTTCAATTATTATTAAAATTTCCTTGTTGCATCACAAAATTCAAAACCAGCCACCCCTAGTTTTCAAATTTTCCGATATAAAACAAATGATACAATCCTCGAAAGTGATTTATTATAATTTGGTTGCAAACATCTCTCTTCGTCTGTGGCAAAAGCCATTAGCACGCTTCACAACATGGTTGCACACCATGTCTCTCGTTTGTGGGGGCCTTTATTGTTGCGTTTGCTCTATAAATAAAATCTTTTCTATTGGTTAGACCTGACAGCTGAGGGTTTACGCGCCCTTACAAAATTTCTTTCAGGAAACGCGGTGTTAGTTTAAGTGGCCACTTTTCTTTAAAATAGGTCGATCCTTATATAACCATGTTATATAAAGTAATTTTAACTATTAGTTTAGAAGGGCCGATATGCAGACATGGACAAATTCCTGCAGGCGACAATGATAAAAAAGCAAGAACTACTAAAAATAATAAGAAATTATTAAATTTAATGACTTTTTTTAAGATAATTTGCCAACTAATTATATTAAACGTACAGTAAAATAGGTTAACTTTGAACACGTGGATAAAATCCTTGGATAAAATTAAACATTTTCGGCATGTTTGAAAAGAAGAAAGAAAAATATGGAAAATGTGTCACATGATTAAATTGCATACTGCACAATTTCAAAAAGTTCACCGTTTTTTTGGAAAAATAATTAAAAAAAGCGGGGTAAATATAAACCATCCTGCAGGCCAATTTTTGAATCAGAATCTTTGGTTGATGGGAAATTTAAGAATCTCCCTCTTTGCACTGCTTCTCGCTTCTTGAGAATACGATATCATCATCAATGGATAAATCTTTCCAACAACTTGAACAAAGGAGAAATAGCAAACGTCCGGTTCCAAAGGAAACCCATAAATGTATCCTGAGGATTGCTTGGTCGTGTAAAGCCCATTCAAGAGCCTCACTGTTTATTTCTTTTGTAAATCTTGGACCGTGTACACTGTACATAGTCGCCTGATTTGCTAGCTATTTACTTGATGTATTCTTAGTTTGGTGGCAAAATGACATGTTCAACTAAATTGATAGTTCTAAATGTTCCCCATACTAAAATTGCGCAAGTCACTAATTTTAGGTTCTCATAGTACATATTTTTATTTACTTAAATTGAAGTTTCCCGGTGTAAATTTAAACAATTTACGACTTTTTAAAACAAATTGTGCAATTCTGTTTCTATTCACCCTCCAATTTCTATTAAACCTGGTTTCATGACGTTTGTTCCAACCAGCTGAGAAGCCGTACAATGTACGGTTACGCTCGTGCACAATACGTAAAAATCATGCGCAATAGATAAAAAGCGTTCCATTTTATCTACTTCGTACGATAGTGACCGTACATTGTACGGTTTCTTGGCTGGTTGGAACAAATCTATGGTATCTCCTTATGTTTGTATATTGCACTCTTTTTGTTAAGAAAATATTACTTATTTTAGAAATTTTAGCCCTTCCCGAAATGAAATTTTGGTTAAGCCATTGATTAATTATTGTAACAAAAATATGGTACGTCGTTTTTTCTTCTGAGTTATGCAACCCAATTTGCACCAACTCACGTTACATTGAAAAAAATTAGAACAATTAATATTTGATTCTTGCTTCTATTTCTTGACTAGATGCATTGATATCAGTCAACCATAAACCCAGGTATTTGAAATCCGTCACCCTCTCGAATGTTACATTATCTGCCACCTTTAAAGGCTGATTGTTTCATCCTTTCATATTTATCATCTGGCGACGCAGAACCAAGAACCAACGCAGAGGTACGTGAGCTGATACAACAACCATTAATCACAAGTGAAGTAAGAGCGAAACGACTGGCATGGATTGGGCATGTCATAAGGGCCGGGCCAGATAGAGTAATAAAAAACATTTATGAATCCCAGCCAATCGGAAGAAGACCTCCTGGTAGACCACGACAGCGATTGAAAGATAACATAGTGCGAGACTTAACCCAGATTGACAGAAGAGATAATTGGGAGGAATCAGCGATGAATCGCAGCAAATGGAAAGGCATTATTGAGGAGGCTAAAGCTCTAAAAGAGCTATTTGGCAATCGGAAGTAAGAAAGTAATTAATATTTGAAACAACCAAAATCCTGTTAAATTCACAGGACACTGTTGCCTTGTGAGCATAATATATTTGTTTACATCCAGTAGATGGCTTGCCATGCTGGCCTTTCTGTTAAATTCTATTAAAATATTCATAAAGTAAAGCTGGGTTGACATGGGATGTGAGCCACGGCCGTGAGCCACGCATTAGTAAAATACTTTCCGCATAAAATTAAACTTAAAACCGTGTAAACTGTTTTTAAACACGTTTGATCTCACCACGAACGCAGTTTTATCAGTTTGTGACAAAAAATTACGATTCGTATTTCATGAAACAGCAGTTTACAAAGTGCGTATTTTACTAAAACGTGGCTCACGGCCGTGGCTCACATCCCATGTCAACCCAGCTTTAGTCTACATTAAAAAATGTTTAGCCTACCCTAAGAAAAATGTAAAAATATTAAGTACGAATGTAGATTATTTTTCTCGATGGTGTGATAATTTTTGCATAGAAATCGGGGAAAAGATCGCCGTTGGCAAGGGAACGATGAAACAAATAAAACAGTTGTCTTGAATTTCTCTACAAAAAATTATTGCTTTGCAAAATTTCCAAGCAATTCTGAAATTAAATGGGTTACCGAAATTTAAAAAAAATTGATTTTTATTAAACAAATGCAATTAATGAAGGATGTTGAATATAACAAAAAAAATAAACTTTTATGGTATGCCCACTTCTTGCTTTGTTATGTCATGTAATGTCAGGCATTTCAGTTTTCAGTTCTGGATTCTGGATTTTTGTATTGTGAAATGTGAAGGGTAAGATGAACAGATGAACTCACATGCACTTCTGCCTCTAAATCGGGCTCCAATTTTCAATTTTGCACATAAACATAAAAAAATATGTAATTCGCATTCCAGAGTTAGGTATATTATTCCAGACTTGGTTTGAAAATAAAATACTTTGCAATATTCTAAAATGAAAGACGCGCATGAATGGTTTAACTACGAGATTACCATTGTCCATCCAAAACATTTGAATTTTTCTTCAGGTCATGAATCAGGTCCTAAAAATATTAAGTATTCGTAACGAGAAAAATACATTATTTATATTGCAATAGAAAAATTCAACCCAGCAATTTTTCAAAATAAAAAAATTCCAAGTAACTTCCATAACAAATTTTAATAAAATTACCAAATAATTCAATATAACCAAATTTTCTTCCGTTCTTAATATAATCGCTACTAAAAAAATAACACCTAAACTCTTCTTCCGTTAATTTTATTTCAATCATTAAAAACTTTTACAAAATTCTCTACATCGTTCATCGCAATCACCTCGCCAGTTTGGCCGCACGCGACTGATTATCCTTCTCATTTTTAATCCCACCTGCCTTTTTAAAAAATTGAGTTCGAATTCATTCATTGGAATATTTAAAGCAATCCCATACAAAAATTAATTTTTTGCCCTAATTTTAGATGGCGATTATAGCTCATTATAGTCTTAATTTTTGATACTCATATCGCACATACTGGTATTTAAAAATTATCAAAATCGTTGATATGCAAAGGTTAAAAATAAATTAACTCCAGACATTATTCCGATATCCAGGAGGTCCAATTTAGATATTTAAAAAAATTTTAACCCTATGTACCTATGTTATATTCTACATGTAATGCAACCGGAAATTCGGATTTCCAATGAATTTCATCTGCAGGTCCTAAAGATTTGGGGAAACAATGCCCCACCTGACCCCTCTGCTCCTTCTCCTATGCGCCAATAAATGGTTATCCTTGAAGAAAAATTTTAAACTAAAATGTTGGGTTACAAATTAATTATATTATTTGTATACTTAATCCATAATCGACGCGGATAATAATTACAAGGACACTTTGAACAGTTTTGAATTAATTGAACGTCAACAAATATTAAAACAACTAATTTAATGATATTTTTGTAGATATCAACGTTTAACATTAAAAAAATGACAAATAACTGACCAATAATTGACGAATTTGTTTTTTTTTCAATTTTGCATACAAATTAACAACAAAAATAATATAAAAATAATTTATTTTTCTTTTATCAGGTAGTGGACTTTAATAATTACTCGATTATCTGACTCCTACGTTTCGCTATTATATTAAAGCTTCATCAGGAAGTACAATTCCTGATAAAAGAAAAATAAATTAATTTAAAAATGGACGAAAATTTATCCTTAAGAGGGCTGTATACCTAACTTTTAACGAATATCCATATAGCTCTTTTATTAATGTATGGAATTTAATGCGGTTTGAAGTAAACGATTAGAAAAAAAATCTAGTTTCACGGAAAGGCATTAAGAAGTTAAAAAAAAAAATTTTCATTTTTTATTATAATAATTAATCACTCCAGTGACCTGCAAGTGACTTTCCATGAATATACAAACTATTTAAATTAAAACTATTTTTAAAATATCTATTTATATAAGACAAAACCCTTATAATATATTTGCTTTTTAAGAAAGTGCATTTAAATCGTAAAATTTGGTTTACACCCATAACATTGCCGGTTTAACGAATTATTTAATTCAATTATGAGTGTAAACCAAACTTTATGTTAGGTATAAAGTCCTCTTAATATATAAAAATAATGTTTGAAAATATTTGAATTTAAAATATAAGAAATATACAAAAAATATAAAAATCTTTAAACGTTGTAGTTGACCATCCATTAAAATAATAAGAAAAATTATAGTTGAGAATGGGGTCATTAATGATCTAAATTTTTTACTTTATTTTTTTCCGAGTTTTACTTCTTTTTGTTTTGTTTTACTTGTTCTTCTCAGAACAAACGTCCCTTAGACGGACCTGTTTGTTCCTATTTTTGTTGTGATGATATGTAAGAAGTAAAACTCGGATCTATATTTAGATCATTAATGACCGCATTCTCAACTATAATTTTTCTTATTAAAAATAATATAATAACAAATTAAAGAAAAATAAGTATGGCGAAACGTTGAGAAGTTGAGATACATAATCTAATTAGTTAAAAATATCACAATCTTGAAGAATTATTTATGAAAAATATTATTACTTATTCAAAATTAGAGCTTGCAAATTCCCCAAATCCTGCTTTTAGTTTTATACGATAAAAGTAAACCAGTCAGTAAAGTCCTCTTTTCCTCTCTTTTTGAAGAAACTGATATCTTTTTGTGTGAGTTTTATCGTCGATAGTTGCTAACAACACTGGGGAAGTGATTTTTTGGTTGGTTTGCTGGCACTTTTTTTACCAATCTGAATTTCTCTTTTGACACTTAGAGCTTCCTGGATTTTTATTTACACTTGGATGATAATATTAATGTATTACTAATTACTTACAGTATGAAAGAGACGGTCATTGCCTTGCAGCTAATGCAGTTAACAGCAAACCTGGGGAGAGTCAAACTTTCTTATGGCCAAGTCTCCGTGCTTCGGAGGGCACGTTAAGCCGGCGGTCCCCCTAATTGACGAATTGCCACCGTTAACAAAAAACAGGGCTATAGGCACATCTAAAGGTTAGCCTAGCAAGCTGCTACTGGATGTAAAACAACTAATAGTCCAAAAGTCAATATGGGGACTACTCACCAACCCGTCCACGGTCAGCGTGGTGAGTTATAGCCAAAACCAGTGACGTATCAACAGGTGGTGCGAGTGGTGCCGGGCACCAGGGCCCGGATTATAATAGATAATATAAAATATATAATAATAGATTTCTATTATTTACAGACAGTTTTGTAAAAATTATCTATGAAAGTTTGCACATTGAACACAGCGAGGGCCCTAGGGTGGTGCGTCTGCACGGGGGGGGGGCGCCCTGGAGGAACGCCAAAATAAAGAAATATTTGAAAAAATTGAATAATGTAATTCATTCAGTAAATATTATAGCTATATTTACGAGGCAACGAATGACGCAGTTGCAACATCAAAATTTCATGAGAAATTTCTAGTTAAATAGCAATATTTGGTGAAAAATAGGTAGTATTTTCCAAAAAAATCGCCTGCGGCGCTAAAAACGCTACTTTCCCCACCCCATGTGCCGGAGTTTGAATTATTTAGAGGGGGCCTCAAAATTGAATTGCGTCTGAAGCTTCATAAGTGCTAAATTTTCATTAGTCCCGGGGGGGGGGGGAGTTGAGATCTCGCATCACCAGAAAATGCTTCTAGTCTAGGGAAATCTACGATGCCTTTTTGTCACTTCCCTACATGTTTTTTTGTGCAATAACATTGTTATTTAAATTTATTTTTATAATAAAATAATGAAGGGGGCCCGCTGTGGATCTTGCACCAGGGCCCGGTCTTGACTTGCTACGTCACTGGCCAAAACCTCCATTACTGGAGAGGCCTATGGTCCAGGTGTGGACTAGGGTAGGCTGAAGAAGAAGAAGAAGACTTACAGTTGACACTACATATAAAAATAAATATTTAGGTAAAAATCCGTAGTGCTTGGGAGAAACATGTTAGTCCAAAAGTACAGTTTTCCAGTTGGACTATCGTAAAATAAATAGTAATAATAATATAAATAAAAAACTAATTTTTCCGTATGAAAATCCAAATAAAAATATGATCAAAATTGTCGACGAAATTGGACTTAATTTATTCAAAATTGCCATTTTTGGACATAACATTTCTCCCAAATACAATTTTGGACGTGCTTTAGATCTCTCAGAATACAGTGAGTATAAGTATATCATCTGCATTCATATTTTACAAGAATTTAGAAATTTTGCAATTTCTTATAAAATAAACGAAATACATTGTAATTACAAGCATACATACAAATTATACTACATTGTAGATATTTGATTGTATATAAGCGCTTAACGCTTATAAAAATTCCAGGTGCAGATTATTTATAATTATATAGAAAAACACAAGTTTTAAATGCGTTAATTAAATTTTTACTGCAAACAAGTTTCTCAACAAGAAACGGTGTTTTAAAATTGTTCTGTTATTAATAATTGATTTATGACGTTGGTTTGTTATACTCTTATAATTATAAGTTAAAAATCTACATTTGAAACTAAAGGCTCTGCACATTTTGTGGGTTCTAAATAAAGTATTTTGAACTGGTTAATTATTTTTAAATTAATTTAAAAATATATTTATTTGAGAGTTCTGTTAAAATAAGAAATAAAATAGGAATAATTACTATAATTTAATAATAATTTACCTTTTTTTTGTGTCATAATATCATAATTATTCATAGTTAGAAGCATGAACGCACTGCACTGTTTTGGCAACTCCATTGTTTTAGCAACCTCATTTACACACTTTTTATCCCTTATTCATATAGGTTGATTTTCCACATTCCAGTGACTTTGTGACCCAGTGACCACTTGAATGGATCCGACACTGCTTTCATCTTAAAGCGGTATATTTTCTTCCTTTGAAAATTCGATTTGCTAGGTTCAGTCTTTGCAAAATGAAATGAATTAATAAGTAGTCTTTTATAGACCCATGTAGATTCATATTTAAAACTGAAAGAAAATTATAGAGAAAATAGGAAAATGGAACCGAAAACATGCTCAAACTGCATTATAAATACTAATAATTGATTTAATTTTATTTATTGCGTCCATATGGTCCATACTGCGTAAATAAACTTTAATTATTTTGCAGGTGCAGGTAGATTTCGGCTTACGTATCGAGGTTTATTGTTTCCTCTTCCTCAGTACCAATTAACATAATATGTAATTAGTTACATATAAACATATCGTAAACAGATACGTTCTGATCTTGTTAACAGTTGTAGTTGTTTCACCTTCCATGTCCCTGCCGAAAACCAAATTGATTGTCTAGTCTAGATTACATTTCCCTCTTAATCTTTCCAGGAATAGCTTTTCATACGTTCTTGAAAGAATTGGGAGCGGACTAATTGGTCTATACTCCATTCTATATGATGAGGTTTCTGGTGGATCTTTTCGTTGTTTCTAAATATAATCACCTCGTGCCACTTTCTACTTGACTAGCCCTATCGAAGGACTGCATTAAAGATTATTCTCAACTATGGCTATAATCCAATTTTTGGAAGATTTGAAGAAATTTTCCTGTTATTATTTATTATTTATTTATCTTGAATTTTAGGATGGTAGTTACGTAACCCGGACTGCGAATTTAAGAATTTTCACTCGGCAGAATGAAAAAACTAATAGAAAAATTATAGAAAATTTTCAAACAAACCAAAATTTTACATAATAATATGGCAATGTAAAACATTTCATTGACTCGCGCCATAATGTAAGCCTCGGCTTAGAAGGAAGCAAATCTGTTCCGCGATGAGCTAAGAAGCATGCACACGGGCAAGTTGTAATTCAGCAGCCCCTGCTATTCATATCAAATCCAAAAATATTTGGAAAGGGTTCTAATTGATTTAACGATGCTGAATCCGAGATGAGACGTAGTTGCGTTGTCAAAATCTCCGCCCCAAACGATACGAGCCCTTTTGACTAACGCTGCACTAATTACAGATATTCCCTAGGCCAAAAATAACCCCTAAACAGTGAAAACTATACGATGGTGTAGGTACGACTAAAGTTGGTGCGTCCGTCCCCATAGCATATAGAATCACTTCGTTTACAGAGATTTGTGGACACGCAGCCTCCTTCACTTCTTTCAACTTCTTAGAACATCGCAGGGATGTTCCTACAAACTGAATAGATGACTGATTGATAAATGATTAGAATTCCCTTTTTTTTTATCTTTTCATCATGTAAATGAAATGAATACAAAAGGAAGGGGTTCCATGATATATTTGACATCGGTCCCCAAAAAAGCTAGATCCGCCTCTGGTCTTCAGTTAAATGAAGTTACCAGATGTCACTATCATCGCTAATATAAACTTTGACAGTATTTTAACCTTAAATAAAAAGTGTAATCCAGTGTATTTAAATATTTACAAAGATTTTTCTCTTATTTCAATTCTTCCAATTTGTGATGGTTTAGCCTGTGATTCAAACCTTCCAACATGTTTGTTCGGTCCCTAATAGTTTTAACTAATAATATACCTAAAAGTAGTAATTCTAATTTTTGTAAACACTTTTACTGTGAAAAGAAAATTAGCGTTAATTTTAAGTGCCAACACTCAAATATATGCACCTTTACAATAAGAAACTCGTCAAAAAAAAATGATGCTCCAATAAATAATTTAGAAAAAGTTAAAAATGTGGTTTCCGAAATCACTAATAAAATATCAAGCGGTTCCACAAAAGTTGATAAAGGTACAGATTGCTTAAAGGAGTATAAAAAATGTTATATTAACACATCTTTTAGCAATAAAAGTGGAACCACCAAGTACGCAAAGAAAGCAAATTGATCTTAAGATTCCTTCCTATGAACGCAACTTTGTTACTAGAGAAAAGGCTGAGTCAGATTTTCTTCTCAAACCCTCAGATTTGGAAACTTTGCGTACGATAGTTCGTCGCTCTCCTTTCGAGGATAAACCCAATATTACAGTTTATTGGAGAGCACAAGTTGAAGCTAAATCTTTGGAAATTTATGGATCGAAAGAAAAATTGAGAGAGGAGAGACGGAGGCGAGAATTGGATAGGAACGAACATAATTTAAGTATGATTAAACTATTTTTATTCAATTTGGTTTTTTAATAATTAACTTGTTTTTATTAATAGGAATATTTAATTTCAAGAAACTTAGGAAAGATGAAAAAAAAGATATCATAAGTTCCAATGCAAAACAACAAGAAGCCGGTCTTAGAAGCCAATCGGGAAAAGTTATAATTTTAGCTGTCGGATTGTAAGTTGTTGATTTTTAGTGCAACTTTTTTCTAATATTTTTTTTGTAGCAATGCATTCAACTTCTTTATTAAATTGGGAGCCTGGATGACGACCGGTTCGCATAGCATGTTTTCCGAATGTATTCATTCTTTTGCGGACACACTAAATCAATTGATTTTGGCTTACGGGGTTCAAAAGTCTATTCAGGTCAATAAATTTAAATGTAAGTGTTTAGTATTGTACCGGAAAATTTTAGGCAGCTAATCCTGATCATCCGTATGGCTACACGAATATGAAATATGTTGCTTCGTTAATATCCGGAGTTGGAATTTTTTGTGTTGGCTCCGGTCTATCCTTTTATCATGGAGTTATGGGCTTTATGCATCCACAGCCAATTACAGAAATCAATTTAGTACATAATTTATAGTTTTAAGAAAATCCAAACATTTCTTTTGTAATTTTTGTTTTAGGCGTATTTGGTTTTATCTCTTTCGTTAGTTACTGAAAGCTTGACTTGTGCTATTGCTTTGAAAACGGCTAGAAAGAGCGCAGAAAAGTTAAAGATGCCCCTTTTGGAATATATAAAGCTGGGTCAAGAACCTGCCGTTAATGTCGTTCTCATGGAAGATATTGGTGCAGTACTTGGTGTTTTAGTTGCTGGATCTTGTGTAACAGTTTCTGCACTGACGGAAAGTCACATTCCTGATGCAATAGGCTCTCTACTTGTAGGAGGCATTTTAGGATGTGTAGCTTCTTTTATTATTTACACTAATGCAACTGCTTTACTTGGCAGATCAATTCCTCAAGCACATTTAGATAAATTAAATACGGCGTTAGAAGGGGATCCAATGATCAGGGCAATCCATGACGTTAAGGGAATAGATATTGGAAACTCGTTAGTTAGATATAAGGCTGAACTTGATTTTGATGGAAGAGCACTGACCAAATTGTATCTGGATAAGCAAAACTTAAACGATTTACTACAAGTAATGGTAGCTGTATTATTTTATACGATTAAAAATAATGTTTTTAATTTTGTAGGATGTTAAAAATGTTGATAATATAGACATGGTGGAAGAGTTTATGCTGCAACATGGGGAAGCTATTGTTGATACCATGGGCGGTCAAATAGATAGAATTGAAATAAAATTAAGAGTAAGTTGTGCTATAAAAAGGTGACCATTTAATTTATTCTTATTTACAGAAAATCCATCCCGAAATGAGGCATTGCGATCTGGAAATTATGTAAATAATTTTATTAATGTTTAATTCTATGTGTGATAGATGTAAATGCACATCTGAACGATGTATAGAATGTTGTATAGAAAAGTATTAAGTTTCTAAATATTTCTATTTAATTTAAAGAGAATTAAAAAAATTTTAAACTATTTTATCTACTTTGAAGAATCATCATAATTATTTTTAAATTTTTACCAGTATTTGTTATCTAAAATGTGATTTTATTAATGTATTTAAATTGGTTAATTATTAATTCGTGAAAATAAATTAGTATTATATTTTAATAAATTACGAATTAAGGAAATGTAAATACATTATTAATTATATTATTTCCTTAATTCGTAATTTATTAAAATATGATACTAATAATGTATTTAAGTCGCCCATAGTTATTAATTTGTACTGCCCGTTTTTTAAACTATTTTGTTATATCGTTATATAAGATTTGTGTATTAATATACAGTTATATTGTTAATAGCTTTTTTTTAACTGTTTTTCCAGACGAATGTCGCTGCACCCCTCCCCCCAATCGAATTTTTGGGTGAAATTGGTATCAAATATTAAAGATTACATTTTTTCTGTTTGAGCATCAACGGTCGCGGAGTTACTCGTGAAAATCCCCATTTTTCTATTTTCGCTCTGATTTTGAATTTGTTCATGAAATTCGTTTAACCCATATAGCCCTATATAAATAAACTCTCGCCAAATCAGCATAATTAACATAAATTCAATTATTACTTGATTATTACTTAGAAGTATTGAGAATCTATTAGTAACATTAGTTTGTTAAAAAGTTTGAATTTTATTATAGTTTTTCACGTTTTCTGATGAGCTGTTCGTCAACTTGGAACAGGAAGTAATTTATTGAAGTTGTTATTAGCTGTTTTGATTAGTGTAGTGTATAGATTTTATATAAATTGGTTAATTTTTAATTCGTGAAAATAAATTAGTAAGGATATTTTAATAATTTACGAATCATTATGTAATTTCTGATGAAGAATGCATCACGCATTTGAGAGCTTAAAATATACAATATTAATTTACTTAAAATATAGATTTTATATATTTACAAGGTGGTTCGGCCGCATTCGCCTCCTATAAGAGTGTCGGATGTGGTTGTTGGACCTCACAGGGTAGAGGGACAGTGGGAATCTCATTAATAATAATACATTCGTGCGCGTCACCACTAATTAGAAAATAGGTGATAAATCCCTCTTGGATAGGGAATGTTTTAATGTACAGGATTTTTGAATATGAATTTTATGGTGTGATTAAAGCCGCAATTCATGCCGCTCTAAACAGACCTTCTCAAGGGTTGGAGGTTTTGAAACAAAATGGTCACCCAATTGGACGGATGTTGATCTAGACCCGATTTATCGAGGAGAGGTTCTGCCCTTTCCGTCGCACCTGGCGTTTTTCGGAGGTAAGGTAGAGCGGGGAACGGTTGAACCAACGCTAATATCTCAAAAACTAATAGATACCGGAGGGCCTACAAGGAAAGAAAGACGCGGCTTTCGTGTCGGAACATGCCCATCAATATTTGGTGTCGCTGCGAGTCCATCACACACGTACAAGAGGCCACATTGTGTTTTTTAGTGCAAAAGTAAGTATTTTTGTTGCTATTTTATACAAAACTACTAGTTTTAACTTTGATTATCGGAGTACAAATGGCTGTAATTATTTCTTATTTAAATTGTTTATTTTGGAAGTTATAACGATAAATTTTCAAAAAGATGTGACGGGGACAGTTGTACTTTGGAGATGGATAGCTTCCACACTTTTAATTGCATTTACTTAAAACTTTTTGGAAATATTTTCCAAATGATGTAGTTCAAAAAAATGATTTTTTGAAATGTTGATGGGATAGAAAATAATAAAATTTTATGCGAACAATAATTTATCACAGTTAGTTTATAATAAAAATAATACAACTTAGAAAGTTACATTAAAAAATATTTGGATTTGGTAATAAAAATTGTATATCTTAAATAAAATTAGTATCTTAACATTATCATAGTATGAAAAATAGAAAAAGCATTTATAAATGCAAAAATCTGTTCTTCTTGTTTACGTTGCCAGCTGAAGCACTTCTGGGTACGTTCTCAGCTTGCAATGAACCATACTTCACAAAAAGTTGGTCATCATAGTCTTGATAAAGCTCGTCATTAGAAGGATCACTAAATGTTCTTGGCATTAAATTGGAATATTCGTCATCACCACGTGCAATGTTATACATGCTACGCCCTCGAATTCGTCTGCTTATTGAATTACCTACAAATTAAAAAGAAACTAATAAATAGTTTGGAATAATAAAGTTTAAAGTTATCGTACCAACAATCCCTAGATGTTCTTGAATGTCATCTTGAACATCAGAAATGTCCCACATTGCAAGGAATGATCGCCAACAACTACGTTGCTGGGAATCGGCATTTATGTATGGTTTACACGAAAAGCTGTAATGATGAGCTACAGCTGCCATACACATCTCGATGCAAATTAAAAAATTCTACAAGCAAAAATAATAATTTTGATTTGTAAAAGAAATAATTTTGACATACCCACCTGCAATTTAATAGAAATAGTTAGTTCGTTGGTATCGTTTGTCACAATTACATGTAAGTAAACCAACATATCTATTAGTACGCCTTGACTAAAATAATTTAATTCAAAGTAAGGGTAAAAAATTACAGTAAAACTTACAAAAATGAAAAAAACACCACAGCCTTGATACATAAAAATTTAGGAAATGGTTTCATTGGCTGCAGTTCAGCGGCAGTTGCTCTGTAGAATAACACTAAGCAGTACATAGCTACAAATTGGGACAAATTATTTACAGCTAATAAATACGGGAATGCGACATTCCCCTGAAATTCACCGTCTCCATAAACGTTAGCCAATTTACAGATTCTAAAAGTTATTCAATAATCATTTAAAAGTTTCGAGGTTGGTCAAGTTTACTTACACTGAAATGATCGATGTAAAAGGTCTGATCACTGTGTATTGTAAAATTCCATGCTTACACATATGAACAAATTCTCTTAAAAAAAAAGTCAATGATTTATAAGAAACAACAAAAATTCATCTAATACCTTCCCATTTCCCAATTAGGCATACAACACAACGGAAATATATGTTTAACTTGTGGTTTCAACTCTAAATTCGTTTCTAAATCCATCTCCATATTTAAATAATTTAATAAAAATTTCATAAAATTATAAATAACGTACGCTTCATAACACTCACGTGCACTATCCATATAAATTGAATGTTTAGGATACAGTAAAACTAACCACTAGAAAAGAAAAGTACAAAACTCGATATTTTATTGCATCACATCGACTTACAGCGTTTATAGCATAAATTGGCACCATCCATAAAATTCTACAAAACAATAACACTCAAATTGTGGAATAGCATAATAAATAATTATATATTACCTTATAATATGCTTTTGCAATTTCGGTTGTGTGTAATGGATGACATGCTGGATGATTTCCCATAACGAAATAGGAATAGCAAGCCAAACAAAAATTCCAGCTATTAGAATCACCTTATCGTTTTTATCAAAACCGTCTTCTAAAGACTTAATTAAAAATAAAGGCACAAATACAAGCACAGCTATAGCATAACAAAGTATACATAAAGGTCTTATCCATAATTTCCATCTTTTCAAAAAATTAATACAACAATTTTCGGTCATTCTCGTATATCACCCTCCTTCATTCTTTTATTACAAAGTTAATTATTAAACTGTATTATTATCAGCAATATTGATTTTAAAATAAATCACAATACAAACATTGTACTGATTTGCATTTGACACTTCTCAATTAGGTTAGGGACCTCAAATGTCAAATAAACATCAATTAAACACCAATATACACAGCTATGCAAAAGAGAAAGTTACAAGGACAAACTTCCGAGGGGGAGGTGATAAAAAATTATTATTTTTAACTTATAACCAAACTGACTATAAGTTTCTTTAAATTTTTTACGTTCATACGACAATTTACTAATTTGTAAGATTAATTTTTTTTACAGGAATAATAATTTGCTTATAAAATTAATCCCCCAAATAATCTTTGAGATATCCAGCTAAGAATTAAGTCGTCTGCAGGGGTTTAAAAACTACGCCTGGAGATATAAACAAATATAAATTACCAGTAGTTATTGTATGAGTTGTGTTACTCTTTTTTTTTTTTAGATTGTTTATGTTTTTACGTATAGTATGATAATATTTAAATTAATACAGTGGTATTAATAAAAATAAATCAATATTTGCAACAGGCTTACAAACATAAATATAATTTTTATATTTAATTAATAAATTAATTAATTTAAATTAAACAAATTAATATTTAAAAAGTGCTTAATTAATTTACAAACACTTTTTAAATATAACATTATATTTACGTTTGTAACGGTGTTTGTAAATTCCTCCTACGGTCATATAATCTAACCCATGAGGGGTCAGAAGCTTAATATTTAGATTTCAATAGTGTGGTTTTAATCTGCACTTGAAAAGCTAAGTTATTATTTGTTTTATTCTTAGTTTTTGTTTATTTAATTCCTCTAGGTTTTCCGGGCTTGTGGATGAAGATGACGTCCACATTCTTCCACTTCTCTGGAAAATATCTAAACCTTAGTATTGCATTAATTATACCTGTTAATGCCCCCAGAGCTTTCTTCGGGAGCTCCTTCAGAGTGGCGTTGGTGATGCCGTCTGGACTTGGGGCTTTTCGTCTCTTCGTCCGTTTGATAGCCGCTGTCGGCTCAATCGAGTCATCGTCTAGGGTGGCCAATTTCTCCTCGACCTCCCCGTCAACCGTTGCAATGTAACCAAAGTCTACGTTTGATGTAACCGGGCTGCATTGGTCTTCCGGGTTGTCGGCGAAGGCTTCCCCTTATCTAGGTCAGAAAATGCAATATTATTGGTACCTTCAAGTGGCGGTATCTCTGTTCTAGTCCCTTTGAGTGCATGCACCATCCTCCAGACTGAGTTGTCCTCGCAAGACAAGGAGTCCAATTTCCTGGCCCACGAGTCAGTGCGAAAAGCGATCAGCCGGTCTCTAAACTGCGTCTTGGAAAGGTTGGCTCTACTGCGGTCGGCCAGGTTCCAAATCTTACGTGCGTGCTTGTCTGCCCTTCTTCTTTCCCTAATGAGTTGCTTACGCTCAGGAGGGAGGTGGTCTCTAGAGTCTGGAAATGGAAAGGTATTAGAAGCGAACTTAACCGAGTCACTAACCTTGTTCTCGAACTCCGCAAGTACCGCTCCAGGTCCGCAACGGATTCGAGAATTGGTATTTTACTCAGGTTCAGGTGTTCCTGGAAAACTGGCCCACGATCTTAGTGACTGTTCTGGGCTCGTCTCTCTTGGTGGTGTCCCTTGAAAAGAAAAGGACCGGGAGGTGGTCCGAGAACATCGATTCCGCCGTCTTCAGGCGGTGCACTAGTCTACGTTCTTCAGTATGGCGATGTCTAGGACATCCGTCACTCTGAGAATACAACAGAATGCTGCCAATATGAACTAAACTTTAAAATCGATTTTTGGCTAAGGTAATCAATAGTCAATATTATTTTTCTGAAGTTCATGATATAATTTTTAATCAGGTTTGATAACGGATTAAAATTTTCATTCTGTTAATTAGCGATTTTATATCAAAAACGCACAATTGATTAAAATTTTAAATATGTCATGACACAGATAAAATAGCAATCTTTAGTATTCTACATATTTATGTGTATTATTAACTCGTAAGAATATTTAATTATAGTTACTAAATTGTAACTTGTATTATTTTATATTCAAGTTAAGGATAAATAAAAATTAAAATTGAATGTATATATACCATGACAGCTGTTTCTTCCTTTTTTGGACTTATCAAATGATAATAATATAGTATTCTACAATTATTTGCATTTAAAGTATTGTAAATGAAGTTTCGACCATAATTTTATAAGACACGCCTTTTAAAACTAATGAAAATTTACTTTTATTCTTTCTAGCTGATGATAGACATCATTTATAATGAAACTGTAAATCTAGGTAACTGTGCCACTTGTTGAAAAAGTTCTCTTGCTAGCGACTGAATTTCACATTCTCAGGTACCATCCAATATAAGGTGCGTTTTGAACAGATACACAAAAACTAAGAAATAAGGGAGATTCAATAATTATAAATAATAAGATATAAATAAAAAATTTTTTAATACAAAATGTCTAAAATATAAAAAAATTCAAGTAATACTAGGAATTTTCGTATTACTTTCTTTCAAATACAAAACTTAAACTTTATTATCGACATATGTCTATAAATAAACGTTATAATATAATCTTATTAAAAATATGATTTCATATTAATTTGTATCTATTACTTATACATACATTTCTACAACGATTAGAAATAAAACATTTCCGAACACTGCTGATGGTCTTAATTATGAAATAAAACTATTTATTACACATAATAATCAAAAGATAAGTAAGGCACATCTAATAAAAACATTTCAACATTTTCAATTTACTACTTAAATAATTAACATAATATTGTTTAACAAATGATAGGAACAACACAATTTTACCAATCAATTTAAAAAACATTATTATAATTATAAAAAACTGTAAATAAAAAATTATAAGTAGAAGAGCCGATCACAGAGCTCCATGGAAGGAGCCTGCCGAATATGCTGACCTACTAAATAAGCCAATTTGTGGGCATATTGACAAGGGGCAGGAACACGTATTGTACCTGGCCAATTATAATATAAATGGCACAATTTGTAAGATAGCCTTTGCACATGGTCAGCTTTGAGATTTGCTGTATCGTATAGTACAATGTAATGAGTAGGGGTAACGGTGCCCTGTCTAACATTTTGTGCAATCAAGAAGAAATCGTACCTAAAAATACAGTTCCATTGAAAACAGTTTTCTTTACCACAAAATCTAAACTTACCAATTTCTTCTAGTAATTGAATTATCGGCCACCGTTCCTGGAGGTGGATTATCGAAGCCGTTGCCTCTAGTCAAAAACAATCTGGTGTTGATCCTTTTCTGCACCACAATAACGGTTAACTTGATGTCTAACTTGTAACCATCGATGCACTGCTGAAATTGTGCCACCTCATAATCTTTACAGTGTCTTAGCTGACCATCTCCTACTCCATCTCTAAAGATCACCACATTGGAAGGGAATTTTCCATTTATGTCTCGATACTTTTCTAGCATCTTCGCAAAACACATACGAAGTTGGTCGCTTATTTCTCCATCTTGAAAGATTACACTGCTGAACCTAAAAATCGAAAAATTACTACCATTACATTTTAATTATTACATGTAAATACCATCTGGTCATGCTTGCATCGAGACTGCAAGTAACAGCACACACAGACTGTTTACTTCCTGGACTATGGTAAACGTCAATACCACAAATCATCCAATTGGTAACGGGAAACTTAACAGTCCATAAAGTGCCACCAAGTTTGCAATTTATTTGCAAAGCAATTTTTTGTATGATTTGTCGGGCTTTGGCAGGATTTCCTAAAGTCTTGGAAAGTATTACTTGACTCGCAATTGGCATTTGAGCACAACATAATTTTTTTATTGCAGAGTATCGATCATCTCTCGAAGTGGAACAAATAACAACAACTATCTGTACTTCAGGAGTAATATTCATCCTCAAAGCGCTCACATACGCCTCCGTACGATCACTCTCTAATTTTACCATCGTTGGTGGGTTGATACGTATACCTATCGTTTTAGAAAGT
This sequence comes from Rhagonycha lutea, assembly GCA_958510855.1. NCBI lineage: Eukaryota > Metazoa > Arthropoda > Insecta > Coleoptera > Cantharidae > Rhagonycha > Rhagonycha lutea. Next base: position 8,586,005 of record OY294040.1, on the reverse strand, counting down.
TGTTGCATTGTTCTTGCAAATTCATGTGAGTTTCTATTAATTAAAATATAAAAGTAATAATCATTGTATTAAAATAAAATATAAAATTTACTTATCGTCCCTAGATGTATAGAAAACTATCCAATTATTTAGATCTACGGCTCCCAAAACCCGGTTCTTGGTAACCAGACCTCCAAAATCGGCATTTTCTGAGAACCCCTTAGCTTCTCCTCCAAGAAAAATGGTTTCAGGATCTAAAGTACGCATCTTCAAATCGACGGTTTCATTAGAAAGTTCTAATCCCCAATCTTCTAAAACTTGCTTCGCTTTGGGTTCTTTATTTACGTTTTGCAAATAAAGACGCAAAGCGTTCATCCTCTGATTAGGAGTGATACGCGTATGCATAGCAACATCCTTCATCACTTTGAAATCTGACCGCATCTCGTCTGTGAGACCAGTCATATAACAAAGCTCAGGAATCAAGCATATAAAAAAATCTTTCTTTCCCTCTTGGCCTTGTACTCTTTTGGATTCAACCTTAACCAATAACGGTTGGTTGGCATCTTTTATTTCAATTCCATACTGCTTTTTGTAGTATGTAATGTACGAAATTTCAGACTTGTCATGCGTCTGAAAAGTCGACCTGGGATTTTGATCCCATAGTATGTCATCAATTCTATAAGTTTTATTGTTGTACCTAAAAATAAATTATGGGTAAATTATAAACCCAATTTTCTCAAAAATTATAATTTTGATATAAATAAAAAAGTTTTAATAAGTTTGGCTGTTGCATAGAAGATCGAATAACAGACTCAAATAATTGGGATTTTACTGATTTAAAAAAATGTAAATAAAAAAAGCATAATAAAACCAGGAATTATTTTACAGAGTTAATTTCAAATGAGGGGCTGAAAAACATTAAAATGAGTAGTAAAAATTTAAAAACTATTTAAAGGTTACTAAATTATTATAATTACCTTGTGAGGACCGAGGATCCTATTATACCTTCTTGGGCTGCTTTTTTAAAATCACCCCTTACAGAGTGCCGTAAGTCCATTAAATAATCCATAACACTTACAGTTCTCATAACTCGGTGCTGCGTATCTAAACATACCATCACACCACCTTCCTGTTCTTCAACAGAAACAGCATAGCCAGGAAGAATTTCGAGTCGATGTTGTGGAACTGAAGTAGTATTGATTGGATCGAAATAATTTCGCCCAATGGGCGTCATTTGTAGAATACGCATTATGCGTTTAAATAAACTGTTATAGAGGTGAATGCATTCACCTAAACGCTTTACTTTAACAAACGTAAAGGACATTTTTACGCTTGTTTGGTCGTGTGGATGTTCACATATATAAGTGGTGCACACCTCAGGTAATTTGGTGGGTAAATAAAGTATTGACCCACCGTCAAACACTCGTACTTGTCCCGCATGTTGTTTCACAAGCCGAACTTTGACCGACTCAGAATCTACTTGTGGATTAAATTTTACAGCGTATTCAAATACGCCACAATTTATTTTAGTTTTTAAAGTTATAAAGTTACATGCGCCTTTATTTATTTTTCCACTAGTCCCTACACAAAAATAACTTTTTAAATAGACCCAAATCACACAACCTAAACTTACCTTCATAGTAACACGGTTCGGGTTCTTTCATACTAATCGTAGACATAGTCTCTGTAACTGACGCAACACTTGCCGTATCATCAACGCTGCTACCAGCTCGCGTTTGTTTAAATTCTGCCAACTTTTTCAACATTGCTGCTCTGCCTCGTGACCTTGGTGGTGATGGAGGAGCGGCAGTAGTCGAGCTGCTGGAAGCAGCATCACCTGCTCCTTCAACGTTCCCAGCTTGCATTTGCTGCTTCTTTTTAAGAAGTGCCAACAAAGTGGCACCTCGACCTCGTGAAGGAGGCGGAATGGTAGGCTCTTCAGCCATTTTATGCTTAAACAAAATACATAAATTTAAAGCAAAGAAAAATTTTGCATCATAAGCAATTTCATAACCTAATTTTATATTTTATACATTGCTGTCGAATAAAAGATTGAACAAAATAATATGTGAACCAATAAGTGAAAAATTAACTTTTAGCAAAGAAATGTTACTTATTGAGTGTTATCGCACGCTTATCTATTCATCACCAATATATTAAATTTAACTATTCAAACAAACTTACCTTATTTACGATTCAATAATTTCGATTTTAACAATAAATTGATTTGATTGTTCGCCTAGTTTCTCCGACAAATTTAAAAAATTTGTTTTTCACAGCAAACTTTAACGAAAAGAGAAAAATGCTGAAGATGCAAAAAACGGTATTTAGTACTTGGTTCTAGACACAAGTTCTAGATATAAAATTAAATGTTACTAATAAATTGTAATGGTAGTTCTGTTTTGGTTCCATGGTATGCCACACCGACACCCACAGTACCGTACCAATCTTACCAATTTTCATGCCGTACCAAACAGGTTATACACCATTAAAATGTTTATTGCGCATTTATTATTTAAATAAACTTGTAAATCGGCATTACATTTAACTCACCAATCTAAATCGTTGGTTAATACCAAACAGTATCAATTGACCAATAAATGTTCGTTTTTAGATGGTCCTAGTTAGTGACCAAGGTGTAGTTCACGCCATGTTTTTTCTCAATTTCTATCATAGATAAATAATAATAATAGTATCTACCATTCTTTCACCTATGATTTCTATGATTAACAGTACGTGCATATCTACTATAGAATATAACAAATTGACGTTTTCTCAGATATTAGATATTTCAAAATTCGCGCACTTTATGGGACAAACATAGCGCGACCAATTAGAAAGATGACCAACCTTGTCCACACTCTTTTATATATGCCCACTCTAGTCCTAATGTTTCGAATACAACACTACTGTTTTTTCATGCTCCTTATTACCATGGATTATTATCAACTGGTATAGTGACATATTAACTAAAAAGTTTAGGTTTATTTAATTTAATGGAGAAGAATACGGGACTACCTTTTCTTTCCCATCCTGCAGTGCCGATGCCGTCCCATATCCCTTGGATCCCGTTCAGCACTACCCACGGGCCCTACTGGAATGGCCCAATTCGGCATAAGTACAGTTCGGCGTACACTCGATTTGGTTTTAATCTTCCAGATGATAAGCAACCCTGGAAGAATATACAAACTCCGCTATTAGATACCTAAAAAGGTCGACAGAAATGCAACATGTAATCTCCGCCAATTTTGGTACGATATTATATAAGTTTACATACGGGATTAATTAAGGGATGCCAATTTTTAACGAGTGGGCCTGTCTCAAAGATCCCGGTTGGGGTGGATGTCGAGCTTTAGAAATGTTTTTAATGAGTGGACTGTAAGGGAGTTCCCGGTTGTTCTAATATACACATTTGGTTATTTGTTGGCCCTGGGATATATTTTTAATGAGTTGAACTCTATCAAATATCTACATTTTCTAATATGAGGGTGGTTGTACCCAACCCCTAACCCCCCTATTCTGTAATTTATTCAATAACGATAACGAAATAGTTACAGAGTAGCGTTAGTAATGTCACTATAGAACGAATTGGTTTACTTACGAATGGCGGCCTGCAGATACGGATTTAAGGAATAACGGTAACTGCTGAGCAATCTTGACTCCCGCTGGCAACTAACCAGTTAGATCCCGGATCCCATCTTCAAGGCAAAGTAGTTAGTAACGGGAAGGACGTCCGGCCCTCGCCACCCCCGATTGGCGTTTTACATTATGTGAAGCGCCACGTAGTGTCCTTAATGTTAACTAAATTAAGTAGTATTTGTGGTGTACTTATTATTGAATATAAACAAATCGTAGTTTATATAATTAACTAATAGGAACGATTTCCAATGTAAACAAAGTGAAATTAATTACTTATTAGAACGTTAACTTAGCCTTAGCAGATGTACTCTATGTCGTTCATGTTGTGGAATAATAGCGCCATCCATAGGTAATGTAAAAAGACAATCGTTGCAGTAATCCGCTGCAGTAATCCGCTGCGCCGACACCTGATATATTTACACGATAATGACCAAGCACAGCTAGTTATGACTTATAATATAGGAAGATATTCCTCCAAACCAGTAGGACACGAATTCCCAACCAATGGGAAATCTTCAAAAAAAATCTAAGAGCCTTTTGTATCAAACTTAATAGGATGTACCATAACTCTCCCATATAAGCAACGATCCGATCATAGGAAAATAACGTAGGAAATTAATGGTTTTCTTAATTTTCTGCTTCTCATTATAACGCATAAGAATGAAAAAGATACCAATTTAAAGAGTTTCATTTTCCGCGTTTAAAGATACCAAATTTGATAATTTGTTCTTTAATTATTGTTAAAAGTGAAGATCATTTTTAATCAAATTTATTTTAATCTGTCAAAGTAACTTGTTGCCAATTAGTTTTCAAACAAACACAATAGCAATGAAGGTAATTAATATTTTCTTAAAAGCACTATTTTATTATTGAGTTTTTAACAATAATGAAAGAAAAAATATCAGGTGTTGAGTATCTTTAGACGCGGAAAAAATCTCTTCAAATTGATACCTTTTACGTTCTTATCCGTTATAATGGGAAGCAGGAATTTCAAAAATATTAATTTTCTATGTTATTTTCCTATTATGATCGGATCGGCGGTCGGTCACCCTGTATACTTATGTATTATTTTGATGACGTAAGCCGTGGTAAATGTATCTTTTCGTAAACGTATCAATGAAAAATTTCTGTTGTGGATGTTCTTTCATTACCTTCTATCTTTTACTTCTCGATAATTCAATTGCAATTGAGGGTAAAAGTAAAATGTTATTGATGTGGTTGGTCTTCCATAGTGCTTTCTTTTATTTGTTATTATTTGATTATAATATTCCTATAACCACTTAACTAGATTTTAAACACACGTAACAAATGAATCGTTGATTGCAGAAAGGGAAGTACTGACAAATTTTTCGAAATTGAGTTATACATCATGTCATATATTTTCGACATAGCCCGATCGTTTGGTGCAGGAATAAAAGTTCTACCATCAAGCGTTACTTATTTAAAATATGCATTAGGTGCAGAAAGGGAAGATCTGAGCAGTACTTTCTATTCTGCACTAAACGTCGCGTCGCCTACTTAGTTAATAGTGGTCATTTAGTAATTTCAGTCGAAAATATCGCATTATTCGGGCAAAGAATTTGAATACCTTGACGCACGATTGTCTGTTACAAAAATGTACCAGCTCTTCAAAAATCTCAAAAATCCTAATTTGAAAGTGACGTACTGGTTTTTCACAATGTTTTATTTGGGCTTTGAATGAGTATATTTTATGTTTTATAGAATAAAGTTTTCTTTTGCTTAAGTTCTTTATGTTGTTTAAATTAAATAGCATTATTTACTGCAGAAAGGAAAGTACTTCAATGTAATAAATATTTTTTTTTTTGTACAATATTGACACAATTAAGTTATTTTTTCACTTTCCCTATAGCTAAGAGCCATTTCTAAATATGTGTGAAAAAATTGTGCAGCTGGAAGTTATGGTTTAAATTTTAAACAGTTTAAATCGATTATCTCAAAATGTAAATTTTGTAGTACTTCCCTTTCGGCAATCAACGATTCAAATATATCCACGTTGATCTCACTAACGAACAACTCCAATTTTTATTTTCTGGAACAAACCCCACGAGATTGCTCTCTCCGCTATATCCGTCCAACTTTCTATATCTCCTCTGTTACTTTTTTCTCATTAATTCAATTTAAATAATAAGTAAAATAAACATCAAAATCTAACGCTTCAATTTCGTTATTCCACAATCTCCTGCAAATTTCCTACAAGTATATTCTATGTCAAAAACAAATTAGGAAGGGTATATAAACAAATTACAAACGATTTAGGCTATCTCATTTATTCTTTCCGTTTTCATCATGGCATACTCTGAAAACAATTGCTTTGTGCAGCTCTAAGCTTGCATTTCTTGATAATGAGGTCAAGAAGAACCCAATCGACCTATTATTACAGTCCACTATCTCGTTATTCTCCGACACCGTTTAGTGTTGTTTTTACACCAAAATATGATGATTTCAATGGTTTTCATTGTTGAATTGCATTTTTATAATGCAATGATAAGCATTGTTTTACTGTTTTTACATCATAAATCTAAAATTGTTTAGATATTCTTAAGAAAATTCAGTATAATTGTTTTCGTGACCTTGATCGGTGCCTCGTAAATAAAACTAACCTTTTTATTTAAATAGCGGACTGTATTTTAATTTGGAAGTGGAAAACACAGGCGGGCTAAACTGGCTGTTCGCCCTTTCGTTGCTTAACTTGAACTCGAATGAAAGCAGTTGAGTTAACCTGCAATACCCACCTCGTTTCACATAGAGGGCGCAGGCAAGCTTATATACAGGGCACGACAAAAGAACGTGCACCAAACAATGTACACGGTGGAAACTGAACATACCCCCGGCCTTGAAATTTGAAAAAATATTCAATAATCAATTACATTACAAAATACATTACTTAATACACTACAAAATACACTACAAAATACATTACAAAATACACTGCAAAATACATTACAAACAAAAATAAATGTTCACAGCAAGAGACAATAATTATAAAGCACACAAAATAAATGTTCTCGAAAAAGAGGCAATAACTATAAAACACCAAAATGAACGTTCTCAAAGAGACGATAACTGCGAAGCACTTCATAAATGTTCTCACGGAGGCAATATCTGTGTAGCACTTAATAAATGTTCTCACGGAGACAATAACTGTGTAGCACTTAATTCACGCACTAGGGAGCGGGCAGATTTTGGAAAATGCTCGCTTGATAATACCAGATGCAGTTTGAAGAGTGGCGACGCGGTTAACACCATCAGAACCCGGATGCAGTTCGATCACTCGACCCATACGCCATTTCAGAGGAGGCGAGTTTTCCTTGATCAAAACTAGAGTGCCGACAGATAAATCGGACTGATGTAACTTCCATTTTACTCGTTGTTGAAGCTCCGAAACGTACTCTATACTCCATCGCCGCCATAGGTGTTGTTGAAATCCTTGAATTCTTTGAAAAGCATCAAGGCGATTTTCTGCAATGAGGCTAACATCTGGATCCGGTAATGAGGTCATAGGGCGGCCAATTAGGAAATGACCTGGTGTCAACGGCTGCAGATCGCTTGGATCGGAAGTTAAGGGGGCAAGGGGACGGGAGTTAAGGATGGACTCTACTTGATACAATAAAGTACATAGCTCTTCATAAACCAAGACATGCTCACCTATTACCCGCTTCAAATGAAACTTGCAAGACTTAACGCCCGCTTCCCATAAGCCGCCAAAATGTGGGCTATGGGCAGGTATGAAATGCCAAAGTACACCTTCGCAAGAGACAATTTCTGGAATTGATGATTCCTGAGACTTGAGAAATTTGCCTAAGTGGCTCAATTCATTGGTTGCACCTACAAAATTAGCGCCGTTGTCTGAGTAGACATGCGTTGGTTTACCACGTCGTGCAACAAATCGTCTGAATGACATTAGAAAGTACTCCGTAGACAGGCTCGTTACGACCTCGAGATGAATTGCCTTAGTTGAAAAACAAACATAGACGCACAAATATGCCTTAATGGTCCTAGAACCGCGACCTTTACGATCCTTTACATTAATTGGGCCGGCGTAGTCAATGCCCACATGCTGAAAGGGAAAGGATTTTTCAGCGCGAGCGGCAGGTAAATTGCCCATAATAGGTTTGGCAATTTCGGAGGAGAATCTAAAACATTTCACGCATTTGTGAACTATTGATTTAACTAAATTTCGCCCACTGGTTACCCAAAATTTTTCACGTAAAGAAGCTAAAAGGAGCTGCGGACCGGCATGAAACATTCTCAAATGCTCACGAGAGACTATCAATCTGGCCAATGGATGTTTTCCGTCGATTAAAAAGGGGTGCTTTTTATCGTATGAATATTTAGTATTGCGAAGTCTACCGCCTACACGCATTAAACCGTCGTCGTCAATAATTGAGACCATGAAGTGATCACTTTGGAATAGCCATGTTAGGCCAAGAGTACTCGACTGCTCGCGGTCCCCAATGATTAAAATCCCAGGATGAACATTCTCATCGGGTATGCCCTTGAGCACGTCTGAATTGTTGGAAGTCCACTTTCTAAGTTTGAAACAACCCTTGCTTAAGATATTTGAGACTTGTAGGCACATTTGATTTGCTGCCTCTATCGTGGAAGCACCAGAAAGGAAATCATCCACGTAAAAATCGCGTTTGATTGTTTGGGACACTTCCGGCATTGAATTCTCGCATTCAATACCTAACTGCCTTAGAGCGCGTATGGCAAGGTATGAGGCTGAGGTAGTCCCGTACGTGACAGTGTTTAAATCGTAATGATTTATCGGGCTACTGGGGGAGAATCTAAATAATACTCGTTGCAGCGGCCTTTGACTTGGCTCTATCTCAACTTGGCGATACATCTTCATAATATCAGCCGAAACAGCATAGCGGTGCTGCCTGAACCGAATTAAAATCGTAAATAAGTCCTCTTGTATGGTAGGACCTACCATTTGAATATCGTTTAAAGATTTCCCGTTAGTTGTTGGTGAAGAACCGTTAAAGACGACACGGAGCTTGGTAGTCAAGCTGGTGGCCTTGTGGACCCCGTGGTGAGGAAGATAATATGATGGCTTGGCAGGTACATCAGAAAGAGACATGTGACCCAAATCCATATATTCCCTCATAAACGCGTGGTAATCGCTTTGCAGACTGGGATTATTTTGAAGCCTACGCTCCAATGCAATAAATCTCTTCTCGGCTATTGTAAAGGAATCGCCCAAGACTGACGGAGGTTCCTTAAAAGGTATCGAGACAATGAAACGCCCTTCGGGACTTCGACGAGTATTTTTAACAAAATGGGTTTCGCACGCGTTTTCCTCTGACGTGAGGACCCTTTCATCAGGGTAACTATCGATTTGCCAAAATCGTGCGATTTGATCTTGAATATCAGTCACAGTGTTAAAGAGGCATTTCACATGGTTGCCTTCATTGTTGCTAGTTGGGCCAGCGATAACCCAACCTAAACGAGTTTCCTGAAGTATGGGACGATTGGGGCCCAAAATTATTCTATTGTTACATAAGAGCTCGAAAAATGTAGGAGACCCTATCAGTAGGTCAATTTTTCCCGTTTTATTGAATTGAGAGTCTGACAATTTTATGTTGTACGGTATCTCGACACTATTACTGTTTAAACTGAAACTTGGGACACTCCCGGTAATTTCATCAATGACTAGACACGATAGCTTTATTTCGTAGTCATCGTCATGTGCACTCAATTTTATGTCGCACTTGGACTTAACGTTGGTGCTCGCGTTGCTTAGGCCTGTTATAGCAACGTTTACTCTTTGAATGGGCAGCCTCATCTTTCGACAGGTGTCGGTTCGAATGAAATTAGATTGAGATCCCGAATCAAGTAAGATGCGGACCGATTGATAAGTTCCGTTCGCGTTTAAGATTTTGGCCGAAGCAGTGGGAAGTAGAACTTGAGAGCTTGTAGCGCAAAAGGCTGCTATAGTTTGAACAGGCTCAACCGATGCCTTTATAGTAGCAATGTTTGTTACGGGTGAATGATTAGTATTCGATACTTGCTTTATGTTTGAAGAATTTGCACTTTCAGGTGCACCGAATTGATTAAAAGAATTGCTTTGTGACCGAGAAGCAAATATTTGGCCATCGAGTGATGGCTTAGTTGAATTTATGAGTGTCTTGGCTAATGCGACTTGCTCGAAATATGTGTTTTCAAAATCTAAGTGGACCTGGTCCTCCTCTGCCACTGACTCTGGCGCAACCCCAACAATTATTTGTCTTTGTATGCCTTCAAACTCCGACAATATACTCGAGATCGAATCGAGCCTAACTTGAATTTGGACAATATCAACCGATGCAAGTGTCCGACTTACATCGTTGACCGAGACGTTTATTCTATTAAGATACGTTTTAAAACGTGTAAGTTTTGATCTTAGCTGACCCCTATCGTTACGTAAAACTTCCATTATTATGGATATTTGAAAAAATTTGAATAAATTTTATGTGAGACTAATAATAATAGTTTGTCTAGGTTTATAAGAGCTACTAACAATATTGTATCAATATAGATAATAAGGTAAGGAAAATTCGATAATTACCATGTGCGCCGATGACCTCCAATGACCTGATGACCTGCGACCACGTGTGAGCCTTGCTGCGCCTTTTTGATGGTGAATACGTGCCAATAACTACTTTATTCGCATACGCCCACTTGGGGGTCAATATGTTACTAAATCAGTATTATCGCAATAATGTTGTAAAATGATCGAAGTTTTCGGTAAGATTTGGTTGTTACTTACTAGATTGTGGTTGTTACTTGATTTCCTTGATTTGCACAGAAATAACCCTACTTCTTTGTGCACGTGGACTCGACTTGTTGATGTTAATTTTTGATAATTCTGCTCGAATGACCAATGTTTTCGTGACCTTGATCGGTGCCTCGTAAATAAAACTAACCTTTTTATTTAAATAGCGGACTGTATTTTAATTTGGAAGTGGAAAACACAGGCGGGCTAAACTGGCTGTTCGCCCTTTCGTTGCTTAACTTGAACTCGAATGAAAGCAGTTGAGTTAACCTGCAATACCCACCTCGTTTCACATAGAGGGCGCAGGCAAGCTTATATACAGGGCACGACAAAAGAACGTGCACCAAACAATGTACACGGTGGAAACTGAACAATAATAGCACAGAATTATATACCAAACATAGGTACATGTTGTGGGTACACGTATATGTCCTTATGATGTCACCTTTCTAATAATTAGAAAACCAATCGACATTCTTCGACAATTCTTGAACGCCCAACATCTCTTTTCCCACTTGGATTTATGATGGAGATTGTGGTTCATGGGTCATTTTGGCAGCCGCAGGTCATCCATTCTTTACACATACTCCTTCCATTGGCGTAATAAATTTAATATTTATTATTCTTTATTAGATAATGAATACTTCTCAAAGCATGGAACTACAAGTCGTGGGGAAGAAGTGATATTGTGAGGTCGAGAAAAAAATGGACGCTGGAACAGGTCACATGAATCCAATTCTTGCAGTGAAGAAGAAGATAACGGAATATTTATTATTGCAAATTTATATAATATGGAACCAGGAAATTAAAAACTTGAATAAGTACCTAACTTATTAACTTACTGATTCATTGAGTAAAGCTGCCCATCATGTGCATATATTTTCCCTAACTATGATTTACAAAACTACATATTTATATTATATTGTTTAATATTATTATACCTATTACAAAAATTGCTAATTTTTTAGACTAATTTTCTGTTAAAAGTTCTGAAAAAATTATCTAAAAAAAATACGAAAGATATTGAGCTAATGCACAGTGTTTTGCCTACCCTGTATGGGACCGGTGTGATTAGATTTGTAATAATTTAAAAATAAATAAATATTTAAAATAAGTAAAATAAGACAATGTGTTCTATTTAAACAAAAGTAAATTATGTACCAAGCAACCAAGACTGGAAAGTTTAAAGTACCTAATCATTTTCCCGTGGCAGTTCTGTAAGGTATTACTTTTCATGAACCAAAATGTATTAATAAAACCAAAATTATTAGAAAATTTTTAGAATAAAGTGGCGACCCTAAGGACATAATTAAATCATTGCTTAAACTTTGTTTTCGTATATCGTTAATGTGAATTTAATTAATTACTTAATAACACGCAAATGAGTTACATACATGTTTTTTTGCATGTATTACATGACGAAGGAATTTTTCGAATTTTTATTAATCTCGTACTAAAAATTCTTTCCCAATTTATCCTTTATCCTGTGCGAGCTCCAAATTCCTGGTTTGAGTACTCCCCTGCCTATTCTCAAGTATCAATATTCTTATTCCGTTTTTAGCACAATTTTTGAAAATAAGAAAAATAGTGACATTTTTTAATAATTGATTCCATTAGGGATGATGTCGAAGTGCCTAGATGCCTAGAATATAGACCAACCGTACTACGCTCAAATTGATTCGGTGCTTGATTAAGCACTAAATTAATTTTGCGTAGATGGTTAGCCTATATTTCTAGGCGTTTTGAAGAAGAGGAATTGAGGACAAAGTGGAAAACGTGGGCAAAGTTGAAAATACGGTTTTTTAATATTCGTCCATCTAAATACAAAAAAGGTACAATTTAGGCGTTGGTATGATATTGAATTTACAACCTTTCCTTATAGTATTCGAATCTTTGTATTATAATTTAGAAAACTTATTGATGCTTGAGATGTGAATGCGGGGTACCGGGTTCAAACCCGGGGAGAGTCAAACTTTCTTATGACCAAGTCTCCGTGCTTCGGAGGGCACGTTAAGCCGGCGGTCCCCCTAAGTTGACAAATTGCCACCGTTAACAAAAAAACAGGGCTACAGGCACATCTGAATGCTAGCCTAGCAAGCTGCTACCGGATGTAAAACAACTATAGTCCAAAATCGATCTGCGGACTACTCACCAACCCGTCTCTGGCCAGCGTGGTGAGTTATGGCCAAACCGAACCTCCATAATATGGAGAGGCTAATGTCCAGAAGTGGACGGAAAAAGGCTGATAACGATTGATGCTCCATCTATAACCCGGAGTCTAACTTTCTTCTTCCTCTTGCTGATTTTTAACCTTTAATATATTTGTTATTTCCTTTGTCTCTTTTTTTATTAACTTATATTTACTCCTTTTTTAAGTTTTCCATTTTGCCCTCGTAGAGGTTTTACTTAGTCCTCCTCTCACTCAAGTAACTACTTACTTGACGTTTATAAAACGTGAAAAGGTCGGCCCTAAATAATATGTAAAAAAATTAGTTCCTTAATGGCCATCCAAAATCTCGACTTTCCATGATTGTATAACTTATAATAATAAATAGATATAAAATTCACGTTTTTCTTTGTTAAAGAAATTTTGCAAATATGGAATTACCTTCCTTTTGCACAAGTTCTTCAATTTCAATGAATTTAAACTCAAAATAATTTGTTTCATTTTACACCTGTAGATATAAAACAAGGCGTCGATAAAATATTTAAATAAAAAGATAACGTACATGAGGGGCGCCAATTTTATTCACCTGGTGTCGATATCAAAATGATAAAGTATGATAAGAGATATCGAGTTTATATCATTTATCATTCTATTAATACCTTTTACCAAAGGCACATAAATTCAGTTTTTCGAGATTAATAGATTGAGGGTAGTGATATAAAGTTGTGTCTTTGTGGAGAAGAGTTAAAAAATGGCAGTTAATGGATATGACGATTGTTACGATAATAGTTGGCACATTATTCCACCAGATTATGTTGGTGTTGAAGATGATTATCGATATGCGTAAGTATTTCTTCTCACTTTTGATTTTCTCAAATTTTGATTTTTCAATTTATATCTCTATTTACAAAACTAGTACGTTTTATTACAAGGATTAACTTTTCGGAATCTTGTCAAGTTATAGTGCTGGACAGAGATAGGATTAAGTTGTATAATAGCAAAACAGGACGTAGTCGTAAAATGGTGTTAAACTTGCACCAAAAAATATCAAAAGCGTTTCCGACTTGTAATTTTTGCTTTGGTTTAAATTTAAGTGTTTGCTTTTCATTTGCACTTTTAACAATGGGTATTACCTATGGGCACGTAGTAAAGCAGGTAGAAAAGTAAGTCACCGGAAATGTGTAGTAATAATACCTCAGTCGCTTTGGTCCTTCGGCAAATGGTATGCAAAATCGAAATTTTACTTAATATTTTTAACGAAAAAAATATCTTACAGCAAAAATTGATTTATGAAAAATAAAAATCATTGCTGATTGCTGATACTATAATATAACTTACCCCTTATAAAATAAAATTTAGAAATTCTGTTAAAAGTCCAAAATTCAACTCGGGGTGGTCTTTTATTGGCGACGAGCGGTCTAGAGTTCTCTGCAGGTACTTCACAATTTTGTGCAGGTGTTCTTTGTAAATTCCTCAACAACTAGAAAGCGGAAGTAGGTTAACTTTAAAAACTAGTTAACTGCCAAAAGAATTCTTTTTAATGAATTGTGGTACTCTGGCACTTACAATCACAAGTAATCACCACACAAAGGCTCATAATTATATTACATTTTGTAATATTTTTCTTAGCCTAAAAAGTTCTTCAATACAAAATTTTGTATTATAATAAATTTTATGGGATGCTGGGGGGTTAAAAACGGAATTCAAATACCACTTCTACTGAACAGTCCACTCTAACAACCAATCCACTTTCGGATAATAAATTCCACTTTAGAATGTGATCATTAATGGGTATGGATGTTTGTTAGAGTAGCAATAAATTTATTTGCTAAAAAAAGTAATTAATTACTTAGGTACTTACTATTGAAAACCTTAATGACATTTATCAGCTTGCTAGAAGCAGTGGCGCAACCAGGATTTCTTCAAGAGGATGACTCCTTGGATAACACTTGCATTAGTAACTTAATTTCTATATTGATTGTTACAAAATTACATAAGAAAAGTGTTAAAATTCAAATGTTTACTGGCTAGAAGCAATCAGTCTGTGTTATGAGGTTATTACTTTATTCTATGGTTATTACTCTACTCGGCCTTCGGTCTCACGGATTAAACTATTTCTTTCATGGATAATATCTCCCTTAACTCATTAATTTCATATATAACTATTCTTTTGTTATTGGATGTTTAGTTAATAAGGAGTTGGAATTGATATTTAAAAAATATTGCCTTGTTTGAAAGCATCAATCTAAAAGTGGGGGTAAATATCTTTTTAATAAATATTATACTTATATTTAATTCGAGTTTTTAAGCACTTTTGCTGAATTGTATGGTGTGGAATTGCTCAGCTCTCCGACGGGCAAGGACCACTGGGTGGATCAAACGTGACATTTACTTGATAGAAACTACAGATAATATATTTTCATAAACAGCTTTTTATTTAATAAATTAATAAAGGAAACAATCACAACCACAAAACTCATTAATATTTGCATTACATGCATTTGCGTACCGATCTGTTCTGGAATCTGGAATACAAGTAAAATGGAAATAAAATACAATTCAAAATAAAAAAAACGAAACGTGGAATTGTTTTTTTGATAGCTCATTTAAATTAAATACTTATCTGAGTTTCTGTTCAAAAAAAAATTTTTAATTCATGCTCACAAAGATAAACTGTTGTTGAAAACACCACGTTTAAGTTGCCCATTGTAAAATAACATTAGAAGAATTTTTTTAATATCTTTCTATATTATTACCAACTACCCTTAAATGAATAGTCACATTCTGATGGCAAGAATGAAATCGATAGCGAATATGAGGGTGAGTTCTATTGGATGTAAAGAAACTCCTCCTTTAAAGAACGACATCGTATTGGTTAGGGTAAGAGGGCCACGAGAGGCCCATCCACTAAAGGGCCGCTCTTCAGCGCTCTTCAGTACGGGTGCTCCAGATAGTCAAGAGTACTCGCGTGCCGCACCACTTGAAATCGTCGCCGAAAGGTTCCGGGTTCACCCACACAATTGTACAAAAAAATTTGTTCAAGTAAAAGTGTTCCGTTTTTAAAATATAAAATTATAAGTGAAAAAATATTTTTCAAGTTTTATTTTTGTTCGTAAAAATTGTGAGTGTTTATAAGTGTAAACTGGCTGAAGAAGTTAAGCCTCGGACTGGGGTAAAGCCCGAAAATACGATGCCTCCATCAGCAGCTCCTTTTTTGGCTTGGCCACCTTTACTTTTACATCCATGGGCTCCGGCGCTACTTCCTTCTTGGTGTTCTTCGGCTGCCGTTATTAGATCCGCTTTACCTGGGTTAGTTGTAATATTTTTATCTTCCAAGCCTTTCAGTATAGTATTTCAAAAATCCTCATTACTTAAAGAAAAATTTTAATTACTTTTTGTGGGACCATCTGAAAAAATAAAAAATGTTTTAAAATTTTACGATTTTGAGTCACCTTGCCGAAGAAAGGACATTTTATGGTAGAATATAAAATTCTACCTGCATTTTATGAATTACAGTAACGTAACGAAAGCATGAGAAAATTTTATTTCAATAGTAAAGTGTAGTAAAATTCATTTCCGTTGAAGTGCTTTAGTAAATAAACGTGAAGTGTAATATAGTACAGGTAGACCGAGAATTTTTGTGTAAAGAATAGGCCGAAAACAGGTGACAATTGAGTTAATCCAAGGTAATCAACGGAAGTCACGTTTGGAATGACTAATATTGCAAATAAATACGTCCTTTCCTATTGATGGGTATACTTATGAAATAATGGATCCTCATGTTTCGACTATAGGATTTTCGTATTTACCTTTCTTAAATTCCAAGTTTTATAAAGCGGTTTTTACTTTTGATGTATCCACTTTCCAAAAAGTTTAATTTATGGCTTTCAGAAGAACACGTCTAGCCAATTTTCTCACATAACTAATTGAATGAATGAGGTCCTGATGGAATTTCAAATAATTTTGGCATTCAAGTTTTGAAATCAATACGAATAAGCAGATTAGAAGGAATCATTGAAGTTGTTTGTTAAGTTCACTGGGCCAAATTCAGTTAAAATTTACTCAAAAATTGAATGAACCGCAGAATTTCCAATACTTTCATTTTTACTAATAATAATAAACCATTTGAAATATATAAACAATTATCATTTATGAACCAGCTTAAATTTATTACACCAAATTAATCTGTTATAAATTGTGATAGGTACATGAAATGCTACTTGAAATAAATTCAAATTGATTCTATAAAATCATAAGTGATTTTCCAGATTTTCTATGAGAAGAAAATATGATACCAAATAATTAGATCAAAAATCAAAACATTTGATTAAATTTTAGAGGTTTTTTCGGAGATGGCGCGGGATAATCTCAAAATTATACGTATATATTACCATTAGTAATTTATATTATCTAATTGGAATAAATTTTCAAAAACATAATTGTTATAAACTGTAGCCAGGAAGAGGCGAAGAAGTTAAAACAAAATTTATTGGTTAAATTTTATTCGTAGGTACTAAAAATAAAAGGAGCAAAATATACCTACATTTTTATTTTCTTATTTTTGGGTTTTTCCCATTTCTTGAAAATATTTTCTTAGAATTTCGAATTAAAATAAGCCGTAGGTATCATCATTAAAAGGAAGTAAAACCGTTACCGGGGAAACCGAAAGAATAATTTAGCGCAAATGAAGCATTTTTAAAATTAAAAGCTTAGAAATGGCAACTTTTATTTTATTACCTTAATTTTTATATTAGATTTATGTTTTAATAAATCAAATTTAATTTCTGATGATGACTGCATCCGCAGTTGAAAGCTCAAGTACATTATAAATTATATTTCCTTAATTATAAAATATAAAACTAATTTATTTTCACGAATTAATAAAACTTAATTTTTATAAACAACAAAAATTAAATAAATCTTTATAAATAAATATCTGCAATTAAATTTCAGAATTGAGATCTACTTTTACAACTTTGTACCTGTTTAATTTTTGTTTGAAATTCCATCAAAAGCCAAATCAAATTATAGTTATCATTTTTCAAATGAAAAATTATACAATTAATTTTTTGTGATATGATAAAGTTACTAAAATGTAACAATTATTTTTTTCAAGTCATGAAGAATTAGAATCTATAAAATGAAAATTTTTTTAGTTACTATTTATCATATTATTAACAAGTTAATAACCCAAAATATATTTATATATAATTAATATTTTGATGTACGTAGATATATGTATTCAGATATATATTTTAAATATAATATTATTATTATAAAATTACCATATTATAATTTTTAAAATTTCTCAAAAAACAAAATTTCATGAGGCGCAGGAGCCAGAAGATGATGCTCATGTAGATATAACAAATAAAATATTAGGTTTACTGTGCTACCTCGATAATACGAACTAAAAAGAAAGTCATAAATAACAAAAATTATTTACTACAAAATATGCAAGGACAAAATCTGATAATTCTAAGCATCAATGGATTTGCTAAAATTCATAAAAATAACAATTTAATGTTGTAATGTAATATTCAAAAAGGTTTATTTTATATCACTTTCACATATTATGTTAATTAAAACTTGCAATGTAAGGAAAAGGCCTTTCTAAATTTAGTTTTAAAATTTCGTAATTTAATAGAGTTCGGATTATTGAGGTATTACTGTATTCAATTTTAAGTTTAAAGAATAATAAAGGAATATTTTATACATGCAAATTCTTTCAAAAATGGATTTGAATTAGAATTTCATTTCGGTAACACACAAGATCACAAGTTTTCACCTTTTCAAAAAGAAAATAACTGAAAATAATACTTAAATAGAGAATACAAAAATCAAACTGTAATTTTTTTGTTCATTTTGAAATCTTTTTATAAAGTAAATTTTTTATTTTCAGGTTATTGGACACCATGAAAGTAACAGCTCAAGCAAATCAACATCAAAGACAATCCGCTGGTTTTGCTATTAGCGATATTTTAGAATTAAATGATCGAGCTTCAGCAGCTCTGGATCCTCATCACGATGCACCAATTTACACTTCGTCTCAGGATATACCGCCGGGCCATACAACTTTATTACCACCTCCAACAAGACCCTGGCCTCCACAGCCACCAAGTGATCATAACGGTAAGCCAAATTTTTCTCATTAATATGGCTGGTGATTGATGTGAAAGCTATCGACTTCTTTTACGTAACAATTACAATACGATGTACGCACCCCAAGTTGTATATGTGTGTCAAACACAAAAAGCGGGTCAAATTGCTAGTCAATGTGGTAGCATCGATACATCACACGACACGAGGGCAAAACCCATTAGTTCCCGTTTAGAAAGAAATTATCTTCCATCTAACCGACAGTCGCATTGGCTGCCTTAATCACGCCTTCCATGACCCAGAGCAGCTGTACTTCATCGCAGCTGCTTTTTCTATTTTATTATTATTTGTCAACGCCATTGTTGCAAAGCGCCATCATTACCTTTCTGTGGTTTATAAATCTTTTTGCCATTCTTTACTTCACCAAATAGTCTGTTGAGGTATCTATTTTGTTACATTAGAAAGCTTTCATGAAATCCCTCAAATAGAACTTTTTGATAAATTACCTCTTCGTATTAATATTTTTAATTCTTCTTTCTTTACAGTTATCACTCAACATCACCCACAACTTAGCCCTGATAGTACAAGCCCAGCGTTATCAGATCGGTCCGGACCAGATTCGGGAACTCCAGGACTAAATCAAGTCGGTGATGATAGTATAGAAGATTGTAGTGATATATCTGGAAGTAGAAGTCAAAGCAGTAATCAAAAGAAGAGAAAACGACGAGTCCTATTTTCAAAAGCACAGACGTACGAATTAGAGAGAAGATTTAGGCAACAACGATATTTATCCGCTCCAGAACGAGAGCATTTAGCATCAATTATTAGATTAACACCAACCCAAGTCAAAATTTGGTTTCAAAATCATAGGTAAGTTATTTTCTAATGATGATGTTGAGAATGAAAAAATTAATTTAATTTTTTCTTTATAAGGTACAAAACAAAACGAGCAGCACATGAAAAGGGATTACACGATCAACAATCAAATGGTACCATGCCTTCTCCAAGAAGGGTAGCAGTTCCAGTGTTAGTTCGCGACGGAAAACCATGTTTGAGTGGTGGAGGCTCTGGTCCAGCACAACCGCCAAAATCCATAATCGATGGTTTACAAATGGCATCTGGTTCACCTCTAGTCATGCCATCATACGCCCATACATTAGCACATCACGGTCAACATCGAGTATGGTGGTAACAAAAATTAAATTGATATTGTATATATGGTACATAATATATATATAATATATAGTAGTTGAACGGAATTATTTGTGAATGGGGTGTTTAATTAAAAAAAATCCGGATTATTTCTGAGTATCTTTAAAAACGACACAAATGTGCTACTTGTTATAATAAATAATAATTTTTATTGTTAGCGTTTTAAATAATTATCTAAAGGTGTAGCCACACCGGGAAGACACACTCGCACCACCGCTGTTTACAACTGTAAGTAGAATAGGTTATATTCTTCATTCCATTATAGCTCGGTGTGGATACGTCTTTCTTGTATGTATAACATTTGCATATTCCTTCTCCGGCGAGAAGGCTAATTAACAATATGCAAATGTAACTGTAGGTATAATAGCAATACGTGTGATAATAAAAGGTCCTACAACCTACCATTCCTTAATTTGTATAACAATAATTATTTGAAGAAGAGTCAAAAAATTAAATCTTATCAAAAAAATTAAAAGATAATAAACACAAACACGTTTGCTCTGTTATCAACAATCTGTGGTAAAAATTACATCAGATTATGAGACCTAACAATTTACAGCAGGCATGTGCGTGGAATTTTCTAAACGAATCCAAAATTTGTTATCAAAATTTTCAACAACTTCATTTTTTTGTAAAATAGTTTCTGATTCCTTCTCGTATACAGTCGTTTTAAAAAAAGTTACATGGGATTAAGTTAGTATAAATTTTCCGCACGATTGCAAAACTATATTACTAAATTCAAGCTTTATTTTTTATAAGTTTTATTGTATTACATTTTTTTTCTAAATTTACGTTAAACTTGGCACGAAAAGACAAGAATTAGGTAATTAATGAGGTAACACCTGATAATAGCAAAGCGCTTGACAACTATTTCGTTTTGTATTTGCGAGAGAAGCTGAGTAAAAATAAAATGGTTTTGTTGAATGTGAATTTTGTAGTATAAAATTTATTTTTGAGTTTTTCTAGTCTAAAATTACATAAATGTTTTAATATAAACTTGTAATTATGGCGTAAGTGGAAGACGTTACACATAATTACAATTTTATTTTTTATCTATTTCTACTTGTTATGTAAATATTATTTGTTTAGTTTCTTATTTAGTGTACCACGGGTGTTCAAAATGCAAAATTCTGTTGGGGCAGTTTTCTTAAAATTTTGAGCATCCAGTGTACGGCCTGTAAATGTGTAAATAGAAAAGATTTTATGTTATGAGCAATTATTAGGTAGACGATTCGAGATTTTACCAATAACGTAGATACTAATAAAAAAGAATTGTAATGCACAATTTGCTCCTGTACAAAAACG
Source organism: Rhagonycha lutea (assembly GCA_958510855.1). Lineage (NCBI taxonomy): Eukaryota > Metazoa > Arthropoda > Insecta > Coleoptera > Cantharidae > Rhagonycha > Rhagonycha lutea. The sequence goes on along the minus strand of OY294040.1, from coordinate 8,564,826 downwards.
AACCAAAAATAAAAATATCACTCAATTATTTGTTTTTTATTTAAGGAGAAAAAAATAAATTTCAAAACTACGACAACGTAATAATTTTCCATGGGTTGTGTAACTCGTCAGCCTATTTTTCACCTGATTGTTTGCTTTTCAGAATTAAACTCGTCCATATCAAATATTTACTGATATCGTACCTTGATATCAAGTTATCAGTTTCTGATGCCCTGTGTTATTAAGTACAGTCGATAAAAAATATTTTATCGAATCACTTTTATTATAAAAGCATGTTTTATTATAGGGTAAAATTTATTTGATTTTTAATTTCAAAAACAATACATTTCCCAATGTTTCATTTTTCTAGTTTGTAAAATTTAATTTATAAATTGATACTTTCATATTTAATAAGCATTGACACATTAAGAAATGCCGCATGCGATTTTCTTCAAAATTTATAAGTATTCATAACTATTAGAAATCAACTGCGATGTTTCACTACAAAATCGAAATATGGGCTCAAAAATACATTAAACGTAAAAATATGAGTTAGGCAATTCATTAGATATGAAAATATGATTATGATTTGATGGTGTTACTAAGTGAGTTAGAGGCGGTCGGAGCATAGTGGTCACGCGAGTTGACTATGAACGTTAAAAACCCGGTTCGAATCCGAGTGAAGTAAGAACTTTATTCTGCCCGCTTCTCTGGTCCTCCAGGTTGGGGGTTCTAAGTCGGGCTTGCTCCTCGTCGTAGGTAAAAAATGTAAAATGCTAACAAAAGCCAATTTGGCGTTTGAGAACCGGGAAGCTGCGTATTGCGGTATAAACCGGATATATAAGGTATATGCTAAGTGAGTAATATACACTATAAGTGACTTACCAGATTTCTTCTTGATATATTAATGATTTTTTTCCATTTCTCATTTTCGGAAAATTGTAAAGAAAATCAGAAGAGATAAAGGAAAGCAACTAAATTAGAGGTCTAGTAACTGCCAAGCTATACGATGATTAGAGAATTAATCAGGCTAAATTTCAATAAAAATAGTTCTAAAAATCTTTTAAAAAAGCCGACGTTATTATTTGACAGGACACACCATAATAAAAAATCAGATGAACATGCCTTATTCGCATCCAAAAATACTATTCTGGATTGCAAGTTCCGAAAAAAATGGAATAATTACGCGACCTTGAACAAAAAGGAACTTCTCATCAGAAATAATTTTCTCGAAAATTATCCTGAATGAATTTGTAGGCCCCAAACGTAACTGTAACGTAACCGCCTCCACAGTGCCTAATCCAGGAAAGGATTTGCTGATATAGGTACATATTTAGGACTATTATGAATCCAATGCAATTTAATTAAATAGTTTTACTTAAAAGTTAAAAGCAGAAACAATTAAACTCACTCTGTATTTTTCCTTTGATCTTTTTTCAACTTTCTAATTCAAATTTTTTTACTTTCTTGGATTATTTTATCGATTTTGATGCAGAAACTTTTGTTGAGGATTTTACTTTTACCTTTTCAAGCAAACTTCTTTTCGGTTTACTACTACCATAAAATGTTTGGTTGGTGTCACAAAAATTAACTTACAAAATTTCTAATTTTGCTATTTTTAAATTAGTACCACAAATTTCTTGAAAATTACTTTCCAAATACATTTTCCATTAACTTTATTAATCAGTTGACCTTCCATTTGTATCAAATGCATCTGTATATAATTAGTTGAGAAAATTAGATTAATTATGAGACAATAAAAAATTAATTTGGGCGACGGACGTTTCGGGTTTTGACACTAATGAAAATATACTATGAGTTTCAGTAATTCATTTTCAGTAGATGACCTTGCCAAAAAAAGATAAAATTAATCTTCACATAAACGAAAATAAATTAATTACTGTTTTTGGGAATTGGACAAATTCAATTGTTTTAATATTTTAATGTAATTAGTTATAATATTTTAGCTGTTTGTCTTGATAAAGCATACAATCAGGCCTGCATACAATAAAGATGTGCAAGACGTCCACTCTAAAAGTACAGTATAATGTATTAAATTGGTTCAATTCCCAAAAACAGTAATTAATTTATTTTCGTTTATGTGAAGATTAATTTTATCTTTTTTTGGCAAGGTCATCTACTGAAAATTACATCCAAGCCTAAAATTCGGGTTGGGTACGAAATCCCGAAAACCATAATTCCATTAATAATAAAAAAAACCATTAATAATTCCATTATTAATAGAAAATTTCCATATACTTGGAAAATAGAAAATATATAATATACACAATATAATATTTAAGAGAAATTATGATAAAACGAATACGACTGTGTATTGGAAATGAGGGTGGTCATTTTCAACATTTACTTAAATAATGTAATATAGTTTAAAATTAATTAATAAAATAATTTTTCCATAAAAATAAAAATTTTGTGAATTGCATTTTTTGTTTCGTATTATACGAATTTGTATTGTTTATTATTTTCTGTGAAATGAATTAGTTTCTCAAAAATTTTTACTAGACAAAAGTTGTAGTCCGTTCAATTTTCTATTCGGAATTTTCAGATTTTTTGTAAAATGTTTTGTTTAAAAGATACAGGATTTTGAAAAAAAAAACAAAAAAACAAAAAGCACAAATTTTTCTTCATTTTTTAACTTACTTTAATTCATAACTCGAAAACCGTTGATTTTAGACAATAAAAGGTTTAATTCTAGTTTGTAGATTATTTCATACTCTTTAAAAAAGCACTAAACCATTTTTACTGAAAAATCAATATTTTCGGGGCTATGGCCACGTTAAGGTGGAAATTTAAAAAAATTCTTTAAAGAGGCCTAGCTTTCTACGGTTTGAATTTAGAAAAAAATGTATGTTAAATATTTTTCTTAGAAAAGTGTTCTCTATCCGAGGACACCCTGTATATAATATAATAAAGCACGCTACAACTCTGTCGTTCCAAGTAATCTCATGCCTGTTTTCACCAACAATTTATTTAAAAATTTCCTAATAAAGAATTACTTAGCTAGGATTCCATAAATTTGATTAGTCAAATTTGACATAATGAATTTTTTATGTCAATACTATGTCAAATTTCACCAATCACATTTATGGAATCCTAGCTAAGTAATTCTTTACTATGAAATTCTTAAATAAATTGTTGGTGAAAACAGGCATAAGTATCTTTTTCTTTCTTTATGAAATCTTTCTTTGCCCTACTGAGATTCTGTTTTTCGGGATTTTCTGCCGCAGGGATATTGGTTCTGTCGGAATTACCGTTTTTATCATAATTTTCTGCCATCAGGATTTTAATTTTGACAAAAATAATCGTTACCTCGGGCTTCAAATTTTCTCTGACAGGCTCTGCACAAGATTTTTGGCTCTCATAAAATACCAAAATACCTTGCCTAGTTTAGAGAAAGTGAATAAAGCAAAACCTCTACATTTAGGTTCTAGATTTCACTATTGAATACTGATGAAAATCACAGAAATTAAAATTATCCTCAAATATGATGCATGATGAATTTTTTAACATGCACATACAAGAGACTATAAAAGTAAAAAAATTGATTTTACACAGGGAATCAATATTGTTTTTAGCTCTACATGACATAGGGAAATTTTGCATTTTTGTTAGCTTTATAGGGAGAGAGGACGTAATCGGATTGCAGATTACTAGATTGCAGAATAGGTAAAAAAATAATTTACACCTACAGGAAGGTGGGTATATTTTATTTTTTCATTTACATACATACATATAACATAGAGGTTTATATACAGTGTGTTCACGGAAAATGGTAACAGTGAATAATTTTTATATGCTACTAGATACAAAAAAAAGTTTAAATAGTATTTTATTTAACTGGAAATTTACTATCGGAAACTGCTGAGGCATATTTTTTTATACTTCAAATTCAACCGGAAATGAACATAAATTTTTTTTTTTCAAATGGCAACATATCTCTTTTTTAACATTTTCGCAATCTGCAGTTTTTTCTCTATAAATATGTATAAAATTTTCATAAGGTTACATAAGAAAATAATCGAGAAAATACAAGATTTAAACAAACAATAATAATTTATTAATTATCTACACATAAACGTATGTAGAGTGCTATGAAAAACAAAAAATCACGTTACAGAAAACACAACTGTCATTTATCGGATAAATTTTTCAAAATTGCCACCGTTTTGTTCAAGACATGATTCTAATATACGCAGAAGTTCACCATTAGATGCTTTTTTTTGTTGATATAGTGATATTTGATCGCATGCTAAATTAATTTTTTGTTTTAGAAATCTTTTAAATTTAATGGCGGATTTGCGTAAACAACTGTTTTTAAATGACCCAATAGAAAAAAGTTACCAAAAAAGTTCATAGCACTCTACATACCTGGTGTATAAATAATTAATAAATTATTATTGTCTGTTTAAATCTTGAATTTTCTCGAATATTTTCTTATGTAACCTTATGAAAATTTTATACCTGTTTATAGAGAAAAAATTGCAGATTGCGAAAATGTTAAAAAAAAGACATGTTGCCATTTGAAAAAAAAATTTGATGTTCACTTCCGGTTGAATTTGAAGTATAAAAAAATATACATCAGCAGTTTCCGATAGTAAATTTCCAGTTGAATGAAAAACTATTTAAACTTTTTTTTGTATCTAGTAGCATATAAAAATTATTCACTGTTACCATTTTCCGTGAACACACTGTATTATGGGCAGTTGATAGTTGGATACAAATCACAGATGTACTGTAAAGAAGCCAATTTCTTAAATATTTTAGGGGTAGGTATATTTCTCACGACTGGAAACTTTTGGAACAGTAAATCGCGTATTTTAAAGGATTGCCCGTAATTTGTAAATTAGTTAGTAAGTAAAAGTATAATTTTAATACCAATGTGAAATACATAGATACATAGTATGTATTAATATGATAATTAAGAAAAAATTACTGGAGATACAGATGGGGTAGATAATAATTAACTATTATACTTGAACAACTTTAAAACGTAAATTATCAAGATCAAATAATATTAAATAAACATACAGAAAGTTATAAAACGCTTAAAAGATGTTAATCTAATTGATAATTTATTTGAACAATTATTGTCTATTTTCAAAACTTAATTTAGTAGATTACTACTATAAATCAAAATTATTAATCTCAAAATACTGATCATATCTAATATTTGATAAAAATTATTACAGACACGTTTTAAAAGATAAAAAAAAATATGTAACTTTAAAATTAAATTAAATTACATTTTAAATGTCGATTTTGGATATCCAAGCATATTCTAAATTCCATTCTATAAAAATATAAAGGGAGTATCTATTATCTATTATAATAAGATATGCGTAATATAAAATATAATATAATATAGGTAAGCTTTCAACTCATGAAATAAATATTAAATCAAATTTTAAAATATATTGTCAAGTAATAAAACAAAATTACAACAATTCGAATATTATTTAAGCTTTCATCAGTCGCGTTTGAAACTTTAATCAGAAAAGTTATAAGATACGATATATAGTTATTAGTTAATATAAATAATTAAATTGGTTAGTTTTTAATTCGTGAAAATAAATTAGTAAGGATAAGATAGGGAATTATTAATATTTTAAATTATTAAAATATCCTTAATAAGTTAATATACCTACTTAAATATCGCTTAAATATTATAAATAATATCACTTATCAATTTTTAAATTTTATTCATTATAAATTTTATTTAAATTAATATTATTCTTTCAATATTAAAAAAAATAGCACGTGGCACGTGTCTTTCCCAATAATAATTAAAAAAATCTTTAAATTTAAAAACTTATCTTTTTTTAGTCGATTTTAAATTAGTTTTTCGATAACATCGCCTCGTAATTTTTACGTACATTTTGCGTCAAGGTTACTACTTTCAGGAAACATTTTTTTGAGTGAAATTTGCCAAAAGTTGATTTTTACGCAATTCATTCACCTGTAATTAATTAAAATTACACTTGAAAATATCTGCAAAAGCAGCGTTTGGGACATTCACTTCTTGATTCTTAACATTGAGAATGAGAGTAAGTACTAATTTGTCTACAATTTTTAAAATAATTTTTGTTTTGCAGATACACTTTTTAAACTGTAAATTAAAAAAATTTAAAATATATTTTTTAATTTATTATTTATTATTAGATTTATTAATTGTTTCAACAATATTTATGTGTTTATAATAATAACTGTCTGATGAGTTTGAATAAAAGCGAAACAAATTTGTTCTGGGTTATATTCTCATTTATAAATTTTATTTATTATTATTATTAACTTAATAAAATGAAATTAAATTACTTAAATTAAAGTATCTAATACCGGGTTACATCACTTACCCTTAAAGATTTACGTGGTATTTAATCAAGTAAAAACAGCTTAAATATAGTAATTACAATAGAATAAGTGGTACTTACCAAATTATGGAACTTTAAGGATACCGAAGTGATGGAATCAGGCATAAGTATTATACAGGGTGACCTGCCACCGATGTGAACATAGGAAATTAATTTTTCTTTCATGCCTGCTTCCCATCATATCGGATAAGAATGAAAATGGTATCAATTTGAAGAGATTTTTATTCCGCTTCTAAAGATACCTAACACTTGATATTTTGTTCTTTAATTTCTGCTAAAAACTTACTAATAAAATGCAAAATAGAGCATTTAAAAATTATTAGTTGCTTTGATTGAATTTTATTGCAATTGATTTTGCTTGAAAATCAATAATTTCAAACAAGTTAACTTTGAAATATTACAATAAAATTTGTTAACAATGAACGCAAATACAAGTTATTCTTAACTTGTTGGAAATTATTTGTTTTCAAGCAAAACAATTTATTGCAATACAATTCAAGAAAAATCACTTTCCCATGTTAATTTCCTATGTTCACATAGGCGGCCGGTCACCCGGTATAAATCTTCGTCGACTGGCAAGCTACTTCAGATTGTGGATGTAAAATTTAAATGCTGATAGAACCAATAGTATCAAATACATACATTAATTTGAACTTTGAACAGTCGATAATAACAGGACGAAGTTCTAAATTTAATAATTGGAACCCATATTTAGGAAACATAAATTCGATAAACAAAAGATAAATATTTGCTCAGATTTTGGAAGACATGAAAGAGAAAACACTGCAAAGAAAAAAGATCAAAATGTGAATTAAAGATTGGGAAAAAGAGGAGATTGTCCATGTATGTGGGAATAACTGCCAAGAATAACAAAGAATAAGGTTACGTATTAGAGAAAAGGGGATTTATGCAAAGACCCATGCGTTATCGTCCAAGGAAGAGTCGTGGAAGGAAAGGAGAAGGTTGGGGATATCCCGGAGATATAATAACCAATTTGGGATTATATGGCCGGCAGGATTTGAAAATTTAAGTTTAATATTACCCTCATTTTTGAAGTATAAGTTCTTAATTTTGATTATCTCTCATTGCTCGCCGAATGGTAATGGATATGATATGATATGATAACTCTTTTCGAAATTTTATATATTGTGACAGTAAATGAGAAGTGATCACGGTTCACCAAGGGAATAATGCGGCTGAGAAGAAGAATGCGTAGAAATGTGTAAATAATTTCAAAAATAGTATGGAAATTATGAATTAGGTACCTAATATAATATATTTTTGATAAAATTAATTTAATCAGTATGTTAGTTATACATACAAATTCCAATATTGTACAATATCTACACAAGCGATATTCATAATCGACTGAACAAACTTTTAACTTCCGGCGGCATTAGGAAGTATTCTTTTAAAAAGTGGAGTCCTCAAAAATAATATTTATCTAATTCTTAATTCGAGTAGGTATATTACAGTACTTATGTGAAGAGCCAATAAAATATAATCGCGCTTGTAACAGTAGTGCAATATAGGTATTGACTAATAACAAACCAAATAATATAGTAGTACACATTTATTTCGTATAGAATGTCAACAATTATTTTCAAGTTACGAATTAAAATAAAATTTTATATATTTTTTTGTACTTTTACAAAACGTAAGTTAGGTTAAACAGCATTGCTTGTACAATACAAACCATGACAAGTGTTTCATCTTTATTAGAGCTCCTCAGATGGCTACAATATATAAGTAAGTACCTAAATAAAGAATTGATTTAAAAACTTAAAATAAGAATTAAAATTTAATACAAATAAATTTAAGAATAATAGAGTAAAACACGGATAAAACGGAGAAATTTAAAACTTTCTCTCCTTTTTGGTTAACGTTAAAATGCTGTTTGAAAAAGTATTGAACAAGAAGGGTGCAATAATAGTCTCTGCTAGTAGTGTGCCTAAAAAACGTATGTTTTATATTTTATTTTAAAATAAAACAATTTTGTTTATTAATACACCGACCATGAACTAATATTTGCACGATCAAGTAAAGAGGTTAATTAAAAATAATGTTGAAACCAAAAACCTATTTAAGGATATCTGAGATGTTCCTCTTTCGAAAAAAAAACAAAAGAAAATATTTGTTCTAGTATTCCAATCTATAATCCATCCACATAAAATTGCTATTAATTGCAAAATAGCTTCCATATCTATTAATGTACTTAACTAAAAACCATTGTGTGTTTAGTTTTATCGATAAAAAATAATTCTTATCTATAACATACAATCACAAAATGATTTTTTACGTGTCATTCATTGAAAATACAATTAGATATTATAAAATTGAAGAAGAAAGGAAATAATATTTTTCCACACTGTCGTATATGTTGGGTTGTTTGGCAAAATGAAACAATTGGAATTATGGTTTTAACGAGAGAGTGCAATTATGGTAATCCGTGGTGGTTAAACACAGTAGTTAGTGGCTCCGGGGCGGGGGTCTGAGCTTACATTGCAGATCCGGACGCGAAAAGCTCCAGGCATCGATTTGTAAGTCCGTCACGCGACTGTTACTAGCTTGTCACAGAACTTGAATAGAAACTTAACTTGATTGCTACACACCATTGTCTTTTTTGTTGTCGGATTGTCTTGCAGACATGCTTGATTTCATTTCTGATTTCCTTCTTTTATTTCATGCATTAGCTCTATACGATAAATGATATATCTAGATTGAATCGCATTTCTTACTTTTCCATGCAATCCATAATAAACTACGTGTTGTTAAACACGCAAATAACTCTTTATATATTATATCTTTTTATAAAGTACACTTATTTTATATGTTCAAACACATTTTATATTGAAAAGAATGCGATCCGTTTTATTCAATAAGGGAAGAGATATCTCAAGGGCCTAAATAAACTCGACTAAAGGGAAATCCGAATGATTATTCAAGTAGCAATTGCAAATCTGGTTATTAACAAGCATAATATAAACCAACCAATTAATAACAACAACTTGACATCAACCAACACAACAACTTGCTATTTTATTTCTGATAGCATTTCAACGATTTTCATTTAATATCTGTTCGAATCGATAAAGTACAAATATTTCTTTAATCCTTGTGGTGTATTACGAATTCAGCGATTTGTAACTTTTTAGTAATGGTTAAATTACTAGACTAGCTGTTATATAGTGCATGTTAGCGAAAGTTGTTCGGCCTTTGGCCTCACTCGAGAAGTTCCAACCATACACAAATTTTTATGTTGGTAATGCCCTGTATAGTAGAATCAATTCCGATCTTTTGATGAGTTAGTAAGTCAATGAGGACTCTTTGCTTTATGTGAATAGATTATCCAAGCTGTGTGGTCTAAAGCCGCAAATTTGTTGTTGGTGAAATGAATGAACGAATGGAATCAGAGGTAGGTTATAGAGAGACAAAGTATAGAGCAAAAGATAAATAAAAATACAGAATTTTGCACTTAATTCTTATGTATATTATACCTTGCGACAAGAACAACAATGTCAAATTAGTTTATGTGACGTGCTGCCCCCGACCGTTTAGACCCGAAAATAATAAATAAATTTAAAGTCAGATCATTTAAAAATATTATTTAATAATAATTCATTATTCTGATGAAGAGTTCATGGCATATAGCACTTGAAAGCTCATAAATATAATATAAATTTAATTCCATTAATTCGTAAATTATTAAAATATAACAATTAATTTATTATCACGAAATAACAACTAACCAATTTAATACATAAATAGGTATTTCAAAATATTATTTTAAAATTCAAAATTATGGCCAATACCAAACAAATAATCCATAGATAGTCCTACCTATCCTTCCATAACTTTTTGCAATATTTTTTATTCTTTTTGACATGGACACTATATTTTTTGTTTATTTTTGGTCTAACATCTAATAGATAATAACTGTGAAATTTATTATCTATGTAGATTGTAGAACCTGTAGTTTTATTATTTATAAATTAAAATATATTAGGAAATAAATTACCGCAAATACTTTGAAACCGCGATGCCAGCCTTCTATGTTTTTATTCATCCTGCGACGATCATTTAAGGTTCTGTTATACGCATTCCAAATTTCAATAGAAAATTGAGGAGCTCGCCTTTCTCTTCTGTTTCTTCAATGCAACAAGAAGTGCATTGGGCACCAATTATAGTAGAAATTAACACAAAGTATGAATGTAGAACTAGAATGTAAAGCAGAAATATGAATTGCATAATTTGGGGGCGAAACGGCGAGAGTTAAACAGTGGGGGCGAAAGATCCCTATCCCAAAGAAATGATATGCTCATAAGTACTCACACTGCTAAGGAAACGACGCATATATGTTGGGAAATAATAGGCCTTAGGCCTAAAACTAGAAGAGAATTTTGTTCAAATGTTTTGAAATTTTATGAAAATATTAACTATGTTGTAATAAACACAGGAAAACTAATGAAAAAATTCTAAGCCCTAAGATGTCTTAGATTTGCAGTTATTTTGATTTCAGTGCAATTTTTGATTTTTATTAATTTATTAATTTTTGTTCAAATATTCTGAAATCTTATGAAAATATTAACTCTGTTGTAATAAAAACAGGAAAAATATCGAAAAAATTCTAAGCCCTAAGATGCCTTAGATTTGCAGATATTTAGATTTCAGTGCAATTTTTTATTTAAAAGTGATAAAAATTTAATTTTGTTAAAATATTCTGAAATTTTATGTAAATATTAATTCTGATGTAATAAACACAGGAAAAATAATGAAAAAATTCTAAGCCCTAAGATGTCTTAGATTTGCAGTTATTTTGATTTCAGTGCAATTTTTGATTTTTATTAATTTATTAATTTTTGTTCAAATATTCTGAAATCTTATGAAAATATTAACTCTGTTGTAATAAAAACAGGAAAAATATCGAAAAAATTCTAAGCCCTAAGATGCCTTAGATTTGCAGATATTTAGATTTCAGTGCAATTTTTTATTTAAAAGTGATAAAAATTTAATTTTGTTAAAATATTCTGAAATTTTATGTAAATATTAATTCTGATGTAATAATAAACACAGGAAAAATAATGAAAAAATTCTAAGCCCTAAGATGTCTTAGATTTGCAGTTATTTTGATTTCAGTGCAATTTTTGATTTTTATTAATTTATTAATTTTTGAAAAAAATAATGTTTGAAAAAATTTGAATTTAAAAATAAAAAATACAAAAATCTACAAAAACGTGTTAGTTGACCGTTCCATTAAAATATACGAAGTTAATTGAAAAAATTAGCAAGAAAAAATTATAAAATCAAAAGACACCTTAACGGATTACATATGTTTCAATCTTAGGACGTTTTTACACGTGCCACTGATGTAGTTATTTTGATTTCAGTGCAATTTTTTATTTAAATTTTTTGAAAAAATTTAATTTTGTTCAAATATTCTGAAACTTCATGAAAATATTAATTCTGTTGTAATAAACATAGAAAAAATAACGACAAAATTCTAAGCCCTAAGATGCCTTAGATTTGCAGTTAATTTGATTTCAGTGCAATTTTTGATATAAATTTTTTGATAAAAATTAAATTTTGTTCAAATATTCTGAAATGTTATGAAAATATTAATTATGTTGTAATAAACACAGGAAAAATAACGAAAAAATTCTAAGCCCTAAGATGCCTTAGTTTTGCAGTTATTTTGATTTCAGTGTAATATTTTATTTAAATTTTCTGATTAAAATTTAATTTTGTTAAAATATTCTGAAACTTCATGAAAATATTAACTATGTTGTAATAAACACAGGAAATATAACGAAAAAATTCTAAACCCTAAGATGCCTGAGTTTTGCAGTTATTTGGATTTCAGTGTAATATTTGATTTTGATAAAAATTAAATTTTGTTCAAATTTTTTGAAACTTTTTGAAAATATTAACTTTGTTGTAATAAACACAGGAAAAATAATTAAAAAATTCTAAGCCCTAAGATGCTTTAGTTTTGCAGTTATTTTGATTTCAGTGCAATTTTTTATTTAAATTTTTTAATAAAAATTAAATTTTGTTCAAATATTTTGAAATTTTATGAAAATATTAATTCTGATGTAATAAACGCAGGAAAAATAACGAAAAAATTCTTAGCCCCTTAATGCATTCTTAATGCCTTAGTTTTGCAGTTATTTTGATTTCAATGCAATTTTTGATTTACATTTTTTGATAAAAATTAAATTTTGTTCAAATATTTTGAAACTTTATGAAAATATTAACTATGTTGTAATAAATACAGGAAAAATAATTAAAAAATTCTAAGCCCCAAGGTGCCTTAGTTTTGCAGTTATTTTGATTTCAATGCAATTTTTTATTTAAATTTTTTGAATAAAATTTAAGTTTTGATTGATGAAAGAAAAAATTCTAATCCCTAAGATGCCTTAGATTTGCAGTTATTTTGATTTCAGTACTATTTTTGATTTACATTTTTTGATTAAAATTTAATTTTGTTCAAATATTCTGAAATTTTATTAAAATATCAATTCTTTAGTAGTAAACTCAGGAAAAATACCAAAAAAATTGTAGGCCCTAAAGATGCCTTGGATTTGCAGTTATTTTGATTTCAGTGCAATTTTTAGTAAAAAATGTCGGATGTGATTGTTCGGCCTACGGCCTCACTGGGATTCTGATGTGGCCATCCCATGACTTTACCATACATTAACGATATGGTATTATAACTATCTCGTTAATCTAATCAGCTCTAAGTCTCAATATAAAAGTACTAAATATGAAATTTGGTTGAGAAATTCTTGTTAGTTTGAGCGCTAGAGCGCACACAAAATTTACGTGACATACACACACACACACGCACGCACAGACATTTCTTGATGTTTGGTCTCAAACAACTCGTTGGACCTCAAGAACCATAAATCCGTCGAAATCTGATTTTTTTTTTTTTCGATTACAATACTTTACCATTATGTATGGTATACTACGTATACTCATACTATGTATGGTAAAGTAAAAAAAAGTATTGAAAAATAAATTGTCTGGTGAATGGGCCCCCGGGCACCAGGGGTTCAATCAATTGCTTTGCTTTTGCTTCTTCCGTAATATTAAAAATCTATCTAAACATTAAACTTTTTGTTGGAGTTTGTAATCCATCTTGAATGTGATGTGGAATATTTTTTGACAAAAATTAAGGGATTTTATCATGATTTACGGATTTACGCATAAATATATTAACGAAATTCCCGCTACCTACCGCTCACTCACTGACCACAAATTTATTTTAAAAATAAGAGCAAAGATTAATAAATAACGTAAGCTTTGATAGCTTTGGAAACGTAAAAGCTTAGGGTCTTTGTTAGTTGGCTGCCGGTCCGAGAATCTCGTTAGTCCATGGGTGCGCGTCAATGGTGAACACATAACGAATAAGATCCACAATAACCAATAGATACAATTTTACAGTAAATACATTTTTAAGTTTTATTTTTATTTGTATTACTGCAGAAGCAGTCTCATAACTCTAAAATCATCAATGATTTTTGGACTATAAACTTTCTGGATTGCTTTGGTGAATTTTCTCAACACCCTATATATAAAATAATTCTATTTGTAGACTAAAAAGTAATAAAAAAATAACATTATAATTTTTACTTTTTATTGAATAGTCACGGTATCAATCAAACGTCGCTAATGATTCATAGGGTAAATTAAGCGAAATGTTGTGTGGCCACACCAAAACTTATATAATGCTTTTAAATCATTAGGATGAGCTTAAACCCATTAGTGCTCGCTTATTAACGCAGCCTATAATTTATTATCATTTTATTTTGTATTCAATAATTATTATACCCATAGTCAAATTTTAAGTGCCCGCTTTCTTGAATTTGTCGAGCGTCAATTATGAATTTTCAAGTTTCTATAGAATCAGTTTCAGTCTATGCAAAAATTACAAATATGAGACTTCGTTATATTCGAAACTAATCAACATCAAAACAAAACTATAAAATTTAGTTCTGACCGTAACAAATTATTTCTAGCTCTACTTGGCTCAAAAGCAAATAAATGTTAATTATATTTTAAGTTTATTTGAAAACAAAAATTAAATATCATTTTGTACGACATACATATCTGACATACATAATCTGGTTATCTACTAGTTTCAAGTTGGTTGATTTTGAGTGGGCAATGGACGAGTATGAAATCCATGATCCGCGTGTCATCGTAATGTGATTTTATACAATATGCCCTCGCGTTTGTTATGATCGATGACCAAAATATAAACCACCACCGCGAAATGCCGAGTCATGTCCACCCCATTGGTTCGCTTATCTTCAGGTCACCCGCTATTATGACTTCATAACTTTATATGTATATTCCACGCGGATGTGCACCACTTTATTATCTATCTCTGATAGTGCGTGGATGTTACGGTCAATGGACATGTCTGGGGTTTCACTTACTAAAATGTAGATGTAATCCGGAGCAGTCGGAACCCAACTCGGAAGTTGATCCATCCTTGAGTTACCCCTATTCGTATAATCCCCGTTGCAATTATACCATCGTTCAATTGATAACTTGTACATATGTAATTCGTAACAACCGGGGTTGGATAAGGGTCATCGTTCAATTGAAATAAATCGAATGAATAAAATAGCCAGATTTATTGCATCCTTAATAACACAAAAAGGTTTAAACTAAAAAAATTGTATTTGCAATTTTTTGTGTTTGTTTTGACGGCGTCGACTATGAGGGCATTAACTGCTTCAAACATTATCACACTTTTTTGAAGAAAATCGTTCCATAAATAGCTCATTTTAATTAAAATACATTTTTGTGTGCCTAACTAGGTGGAAATTGATAGGGTTTGAGCATGAATATTCAACTGGAACCGAGAAAAAAACAAATCATTAAGACTCGTCTTCAAACACTTTCGTGCATACAAAGGCACAATCAAATTCTCAAAAGTCTTATTTGTACATACATCCGGTCAAAATTAATTATACTCAAATAGCTCTTATAGTTATTGAATAGGTAGGTAGTTAGGTGGTTTAAAAAGTAAAAACCTGACGTGGGTGGCCATCAATTTTGTAAATGAAAGAAAGCAACAGTTATGAATGAAACAACTTTGCTTCAATAGATTGAAGTATCTTATTGTGGTTTATTCTTTGGATAGCGCAAAACGATTAACCAACAAACATATTATAAAGTGTTACGATTATAATGTGTAATTTTTACTTGATTAATTTAAACATTAGGACGTGAGAAAGAAGTTGTACGATTAATAAATCGCAATGACAGATTGAAACCTTAAGATGCTTAAATGGGATTAAAATTTTTAATCCTATTTAGGAGTTTAGTAAACTGTACGGGTGTCCTCGAAAACGAAGGTTAACGACAAATGGCAGGCAAAATTTGATCCTAGACAGCTTGTCGCCTGTATATACCTTTAAATTTTTGATGACCACAAAAACCACGTTAAGAGATAAAAGGAAACAACCGTAGGCGTCCATCCGGAGAACATTTAAAATTTTAGTTATGTCAGCATTCTTGTGCTTTATAAGAGTATTAAAGCACTCGATCCAAATGTGAACGTCTTGCTAGTGTAAAGGACCAAAGGACTATCAAAGTATTCTCATGAAAGACGTATATGCGAACACAATTCTTATTTATTTTTCCGTTTCCTACTTTTTTACTGCTAGTAATCCGGCTTAATTTTTCCTTCTATCGTTTTTTGTGCGTTTGGCGGAATCAAAGCAAAGTGGGGCGTGAAATAAGTCAGCGGGAGATTGTATGGGGTTATATTTGGTTATTTTTTATGGACGAGGGTCTATCTCATTCGTTTACTAATGTTTTCGTTTATTTTGTCCAGCTTCTGGAAATAAATCACGAAAGTTATCGTTCGTATGTCGTCTACAATAATTCAATTTATTTAAAAGAAATGCCTTAGCGATACATCTTTTTAGAATCAATTTATAATGTTTTTTTTTTGTTTTTCACCATAATCAAAACAATATTGATTAGTAACGCTAAATTATTATGAAAGAAAATTTGGTATTTAGAAAAGTTACATAGTTTAGTGTAGGTAGATTTAACAATTTTCATCGAATCGTTAAGGATGGCGACGTTTTTTGGCATTTGTGAATTTTGGCTATATCAAGTATCAACCAAGCTATATCACCTGCTCTGTGGCTCTTCTGCAATTAATTATGTCGCCCCAAATCACAAAGTTGCAATGAAACATTAATGCAAAAAATGTAGATCATATTCTGAAGTTTCCTCTGATATTTTGCGCCTCTATGCGTCGCTTACCTAGCTTACCGCTTAACACCGCCTGCGTCTGCCGCCCCTGAATTTAAGGTTATGTTTGACAAAACGAACGGTGACCATTTCTCCTCTGCGTAACATAGCTCGACCTCCGGTCTCGAATTTTTCCTCCCATTAATCATTTTCATTTAATGTTTCGAGGATTTAAAAATTTAAACAGGGCCGATGCCATCTGTTCTTGCGACTACCCACCCCTGCAATGAAAAAGTTAAAAATTAGTTTTTGGCCATAATGCAAATTTAGATAGATCATTAGATAGATGGAGGCGGTCGCAGTATAATGCTAACGCGAGTTGACTATGAACGCTAAATACCCGGTTCGAATCCGAGTGAAGTAAGAACTTTATTCTGACCGTCTCCCCTCGGAAGGCAATGGCAAACCACCGAGAGTAATATGCCAAGAAGAATCCTTAAAATGTTAATGAACTAAATAAGTCCAAAATTGATCTGTGGACTAAGAGGAAGGCAAACCACCACCCCATTAACATTAATATTTCCCTGGTGCAGCCTTCTTGGCTAAGTCGGGGGGATCGCCGTACATCAGAAAACGGATAGGCACCTAAAGAAGAAGAAGATATATCATATTCTGAGCATTCTCTAACATGTTGCGACCCTATGCGTCGCTTACATGACTTACTGCACCTGATAAAAACTTAGGCAAGATAACTTACGATACCAAGAAAATATAATATGCAATTATTGGAATGGTTTTTCAATAGCTCAATGTCGGGCTTGAGATTATATCAGTGAATTTTCGCACCCTAAAGATGTGGGTTTTTAGCAGCAGTCACGACCGAGTAAAACAACCTTATTTTTTTAAATAAGGGGACTGTTAAAAGAAAGATACACCGGTCGAGCTTAGGTTTAGGTTAGGACTCTTTCTGAGTCTGCGCCTTTATGGCCCGCGTCTTTTTGGGTCTGCGTCCTAACGTTGACGTCATTCGGCTCAACTCCGGATGAAGTATGGATTTTATTTTGACCGTTTCTCTCCAACCTGGAGAGGTTGGGGGTTGAAATTGATCGAAAAATTTTAAATAAAATTAAATGTTTTTCGAAATCTTTATTAAATACATCCCTAAAATTATATTTTTTGAGTGGCTGGAAAAGGGGTACGTAGAAGAGTCTAAATTTTCACTGTGCCGATTCATTGTGCTACTTCTATTCTAACGATTTTATTTCGCTTCGATATCATATTCGTAGATTGTAGAGCCTTGTCTCGTCACTAATGATGTGGTTTTAATCGAAAATCGAAAATCGGATGTTGATGTCGTTGTTTTTACTTTTTACATGATAGATCCTAATGTACCATCAACAAGCTAGCCCTTTAGAAATCTGACATTTAAATTGATTGCTAATAATTCTGTTTCATGTGGAGGTAATCTTACCAACACTGAAAAACTGTACTTCAAAGTTACACAATTTGAGTCAATATTGTCGACAAATCCAAATTGTATTAAAATGATATACAATTATTGTGTTAGAGCAGACTACAATTAATTGTCCTATAGAAAATGGCACTCCAACGAGATTGATTGACGAGCTATGAAGATTGACTTCAAATTGATACAAATGGTATATCAAGGCAGAGAATTAGAGGATACAAACCATTGAAATTTTATTACACAAAACATGGGTGTTAGGCGGCCTACGGGCCGCATGTGACCCAAATAAACTTTGGTGATTCAGATTTCCTTGTTTCTTGAGTTCATACTTATCTGTTTGTTTGTTTCAATTGATATATTTCCTAGTCTACTACAGAAGCAATGAAAATTTAGAATTGAAAATATTTTATTAATTTGCATAGTTCCCCCCTTAACTCAACATATACTTTTTACAGCAAACGTGTAGTGCCTCTACGCCTTTAAAAGAAAATATTTCTTATTGGTTTACAAGCCAGCTTTACACAGCTTCCATCACATCTCAGCTTGAAGAAAATTTGCAAACTTTCAAACTTTTTTTCAATTTAGGAAAGATTTAATAATTCGAGGGAGCTAAGTCAGGTGAATAAGTGATGGGGTGTTCCATCAATTGAAACCCCTAATCACGAAGTTTGTGCATAATATGTGTGCTTGCAAATTGTCTTGTAAAATCAAAACTCCCTTGGAGATAATTTTTTTTGCGCATTTTTCTAAATAATGCTGAATAATACTCTCCAGTTATGGTTTTCACTTTCTTCAAGTAATCAATGAGAATGATACCACTACTATCCCAAAACACTGAAGCAAAAATTCTTTCAACAAAATTTCGAACGCAAAATTTGTTTGGCCTTGGAGACATAGAGTGCTTCCGTTCCATTGACTACTTTGTCTTTGGAGCGTAGAAATGCATTCAATTTGAGTATTTTCATTCACTAGTGAAAGACGGTTCAGACTGTTTGGATCTTTTCAAATTGGGCACACTCGTGCCAGCATCTGATCTGCGTTCAGGCATTTGGGAATCCATATTGCAGACATTTATTTCATGCCCAAATCGCCATGAACAATGCTATTGATGCGTTTGTATGAAATCCTCAGGGTCTCGGCTATATTTTTTTTTACGTTTTTGATATTTTCTGATGAACTCCAAATTGTCAAGACTAGTTAGTTACTCTTGACCCCCGCATATATACTAACTAAGTATAATAAAATAACCGTTGTCCCGTCAAAAAGAAATGGACAAAGGATTAAAACAAAGGTCATTCATGTTTACATGACCTAAAACCATCAATAGTTATTCTAAAAGCTGGTTCACACTATATGATTTTTCATCTGACTTGTCATATGACTTGTCATATGACAAATATTTTTAGGTTCACACTATCTGATTTTTGCTATTATAGAAGTCATAGGTAAATAATAAGCTCGGTCATAGCAAAATAATAAGTGATTTTCAGAATAGGACGGTGTCTATTTTGCTATGACTTCTTGAAAGATTTTTTTACAAAATTTCAAAAACTGAATTTTTTATAAAAAATTATTATTTATCGAAATAATCACAAAAAATGAAATATATTTTAACAAATATTTATCGAAAATTTTTCTTTAAATTTTTCAAAATATCGTTAATTTTTCAAAAAAGTGACTTTTCCGAAATTTCAAAAACTAAATTTTTATAACAAAAAATGATTATTTATTGAAATAATCACAAAAACTGAAATATTTTTGAACAAAAATTTATCGAACATTTTAGACAAATTTTCTTAAAATTTTTTAAAATTTGGTCAACATAATTTTTCGTCAAAAATGATTATTTCTTAAAAAATTATTGGCTAAAAGAAGAAATAGACACTGATGACAGAATAATTTCTATTAGATATAAAATTCAATTCAAAATCAACCACTTATTGCTATAAACTTAGGTTAATTAGAATTTTTTTGACATAATATGTCATATTATGACTGGCTGTCATATTATGACAGCCATTTTGACGTTTTAGTAATAAGAAAAGTCACAAGCAATATTACACAGTGTGAACATAAAAATTGTTGGTCATATGAAAAGAGAGAGAAAAAAGAGTTTCGTATGATTTTTGCCATGACTTCTCGTATGACCGAGTCAGATGAAAAATCATATAGTGTGAACCAGCTTTAAGAGATATTTTTTCAAATAGTCGTTATCATCAGAGGATGGCAGTCAAGCATCATTGCTAGGGCTCGTACTTGGATGGATAATCGCGTGGTGAAAATTCCAAAAATAATACTTGATTACTGCTCTCGCTAGCAACCCAAACTCGGCCAACGTGGTATGAACCTTTTTTCTGGGAGAAGGAAGTAAACGATAAAAATCTGGGTGGCAAGACCATGAAGCACTATGATATCAACACCCTCTGAATGTACACTTTTTTTATTTTGATTTTATTGAATAATTTTGTTTGCTTGAAGTATTTTGTATTGACTATTTTGTTCATTTTTTGTTGACCCAATAGGCGACTGGGCAATTCAAACCCAGAACATATTGTTCCATCCATATTCTCTTCATACCACTCTGTTGGTTTGATTTATTTTTATTTATAAACGCAAAAAAGTATATTACGCCGTAAAAACTTTAAAAAATCATTAAATTTAATAATGAAAATAAAATTTCTAGAAAAACTTAACGATAAGATGAGCATTTAAGAGAATAAGGTATAAGAGCAGCCCTTAATTTAGTAAAACATTCATTATTCTCCATTCTGCTTTTAATAAAGTCTGTTTAATAAGGAAATATGTAATTAATAAGCTGAAATGAAGTTTTTTCAAAGAGTCTTCCACTTAATCAAAATTATAAAAAAAAATATTTTCCCATAAAGCCAGCGATGTAGCATAGTTATAATGGAACAAACAATAATAGAAATAAATATGTTTGTAATCAAGTTCAATCCTGATGGACAGTTTAGTTTAGGATTAAATAAATACAGGATCGATTTATTTTCATTTAACAAAACGGTTCAGACAAATTACTCTATTGAAGATTGTATACGACCCAACACCTTTACCTGGTAACTGAATAATTGGACTGTGTAAAGTTCCATTTAAAACTTTTACTATATTTTCACAGTCTAGAATCCGTTAAGCTTTCGATGCAATCAACAATGGAACCGTTTTAGGGTACCTTTCAAGAGCAATTGAGCATGAGCCTCGTCCGCCCTTTACATTTCACGCAGATTTGCCGATATTTAAAGCTAACTTGCTCCGGAAATAGTATTTATACACCTCATAGTAATACAAACATACAATTTTACCTTTGCTACTACCACTTAATTCTTTTTATTTTAACTGCATAATATAATGGTGAGATATTTTAGTTAATGGTACATTATTATGTATTTTATAGGTAGGAATCGATTAGATATTACTCTTTTAGTTTAGTCTTTTCTATGTATCATAAATATTATTTATTATGGTTCTAGTATAGTATTAATAATAATAATCATATGCCCATACATAATAAATGCAGTAAGTAACTATGTATATTATATGGAGCAATGGGTGCAGTTGTCCCACCCCAACTTATGAAAATGTTTTTAAAATTAATATTTTGAGATTCCAATCTATATTACAAAATATATTGAGCAAGTTGAGCTACGCCAAAAATGAGGAGTGTTATTCTAACCTAACTAAATAAAATCCTTTTTATACTTTCTGTACTTCCCCAACTTATAAGCCGATAGTTAATATATCAGATAAGACTTCAGACTTCAGTTAAAAATAATTTATACTTTAAAAACTTGAATGGTCTATTTGTAGTAAATTGAACAATATTAGTATTTAAAGGCGCGCGGTAAGAAAATTCATAGCGCCCCATCAAATCAAATATAGCGTGACTAAAACGTAAAACAACGAGAAGGGACAGATGTTATACTAATAGTTGTTAATCGGTTAAATGAGGGGACGATTACCAACAAACCAATCTAGCAACATTATAATAAGTAGGTATGTTAAGAGGCAGCTGATGAGGATGCGGGGGTTGTGTGAATCACCTCCGCGATTTAGAATATTTTTCACCTGCGTGCGTATTAAATAATTTTTGATTAATAATAAGCAAATTTAGTGGTAACTCTTTATTATTAATATAAGTAACTAAAAAAGTATAAGAACATAAATCATCGAAAAACAGGAAACGATGAAACCGAGCTCGCAAAAATAATAGTTGCGCTTTTTATACAAAACCAATTAGAGCTGAAAGATGATGCGTGCATTATCTTCGTACCCCTTGCCGTACCACACCCCCTTTACTCGCTGCACGTAGCGTCTATCGGCGTCGTTTTATTCGGACGTCGGCTCGAATTTCCTGTTTCCGGTCGTTCGTCGGAACAAGATTTTACACTCTCGCGGTTATGACGCGCACGTCAACCGCCCCCACATATTTATTATGAAGCAATTACTCCCACCCTTTGTATTAAGGGCACGTGTGTAGCGCATCCAAAATTGTGCACTGACTTTTGTATACGTTAATTACCAACACGTACCTATATCTATTCAAATTGATAAAAATCGACTCACTTCGTCCGAATATTACACAAGGTAGAATCCATTCATATCGTTTCCGTTCGTTTTTAGATAAAAATCCCTTTAAAATTAGGCAACGTTACATTATACAAAAATTTTAACATTTGTAGTTTTATTGTTTGATGAATGAATATTTGTAAGTGTAAAAGTCGGCAGAAAAATCAATATTTGCGGTCTAAGGCACCTGGGGATACGGCAAAGAAATGCACGTGTTGTTCATTGTCCTCCCTGACAGTTCCGATCATTCCGCAGTTCCGCCCAAGAAAGTTGGTCCTCAACAAATTTTGGAATCAATGTTCCTTTTTGTACAAATACATTTTATATTAAAGGCGTTACGAAATTCGATGTTACAAGCAAAAACATAAATCAAATGTAAATACGTTTAAAAGAATTTTAGAACGATATGGGGAAGTATGGTGGTTGCATTTTTCTATTATGTAAGAATCAACCCTCCTATTGAAAATGTGATAATGGTTAAACCTATATAAATTTAAATTTGTATAATAAAATGTGTTGTACTTCTAAGATTCTGTATAGAATTACTTAAGTTTGTCTATCGATGAGCCAATATATTGCATAACGAAATCTCATAACTTATATAGGAAAATTTTTATGAATTCAACATTTCTACCATACAATCGAAAAACCTAGTAACTTAAATTATTGTTAGTTGTAGATTGCACATTACCGCTTTACTTGATGATGTTTAACGAAATCACTTTCAATAATTCGAGTTACTAGGTTTTTCGATTGTACCCGAATTATATCTTTCCAAAATATAAAAAAATTGACTTCTATTGTTTGAATGCTATCATCAACCATTATTATTTTCAACATTCAATGTGAACCATATCAAATAATTTAAGATAAGAAGGTTAGGTTAATTAAGCTTGCTCTAAATCCAAAGCTCTTATTGGCAACCAAAAAGTTAATCAAGTCAATTACATTCTTATTTATCGCTATATTGCAGAGAGGGTTTGATTTGATTAAATCGTTAAACATTGTGTTGCATGCATTAGCACTATTAGAAGCAATAACAATTCGTATATGTAGCGCGTACAATATTCTTCAATCCCTCTGTTTATCCCCTTCATGCTGAGCTGTTCGCAACACGGTTCTTTTATAAAGACTTTACCATCTCGTTTATTTTCATTACTCCTGTCGTGAACAATCCCTACTTGGGTCCTTAGCCCTAGTAGAAACACGAGTCCAAAATATATTAGAAATGGACAACAAAATTTACTCTAAATCAAATGAAAGGGAAAATTAACAAGAAAACTTTTCCTTATTGTTATCTAACAGATAAGTAGGTACAATACTTCAAAAATTTTAAATTAAGAAAATAATGGAAAAAAAGAAGAAAAATGAATATTTTGATAGCTAAACTAAGTGGATCACATTTCATATTCAATAACTGAGTGAGGCGCTTTGCTTGTTTCTGTAACGTTGCCGCTTCATTTTAGGAGATCCGGGATTTCGTAGCAACCCTCGCTTTACGAACACGTTATTAGCTACTAGCAGCTTTTGTTGTCAAATCTTATTACCATTATATTATGCGGTGTAAGTTCAGTTACTCATTGAAACAAGCACTCGGTTCTCTTCCTTACATAATTAATAATGCATAAAGGTAATAAATAATAATATGTGCCAACGTGAATATTATGAATTTCAGTTTTTCGAAATTTTTCAATAAAACTCAAAATATCTGTATTTTAGATTGTAGAACACAAAAATGCACTTAAATACATACCGGCAGGTCCGCCCGTGTGCAAAGTTTAATTTGGCCGATTTTTTTCGGTTTTTTAATACAATTTTTTTAAATTTCTACTACTTATTCCCTGCCGTAAAGTAAATGACCTTTTCTTAACCCCTATTTTTGGGATTTTGGCCGCCTCTAATTTTGGCGCCCGTGTGTTTTGCTCACTGTGAACAATAGGGCGTGGCGGCCCTGCATACCGATTAATTAGGTAGCATTTCAATCAAGGGCTTTTCCATTCCTGTCGGAATATTGCCACTTCTATTGAAGTCTTTACAATCCATTTCACGAGGTGGATTAATCCTCTTTTGCTACTTTTTTTACTACAACTTTTCACCACAGCATGTGGATGTCCACCGGAAGGCCGGGCTAAGAAATTCTGCGAAGTCCGCGACTTGAACTCAGAATTTCCGCTCCGTAACTCAACCAGCGATCACATCACTCCACACCGTGGTCTCGTTCTCTCAAAACATTGTGATTGTACTTAGTACTCTATCATGCATGATAGAGAAAAACTAAGCTCAATTCAAGCAATCCTGAGTAATGGTGTGACAGCAATTAACATCACCATCTTTCATAATCGTTTGGGTGTACGGAAACCATGTGTTCGCTGAATTCCCCATCATTTAACATGACCTCAAAAAGCAGATCGTTTCAATTGAAGCAAAGCCACTCTCGTGCACTTTGCTCGCAGATCCTCTCACCTGGCGACAAAAGTTGGATATATTTGTATGGTCCCGAAATAAAGTCATACTCAACTGTTTACGTCTTACAAGGCAAGTCTGTCCAACAAAAGTTGTTCGTGAAAAAAGCCATAACAAGAAGATGGTCGCATGATAATCGACCAAGAGGTCACGATATAACTCTCGTGCACATAAAGCCTCTCAAACAATGGCACATTTAAAAGAGAGAAACGTTAAATTGATGGCTGATCATTAATGAAACATTATTTCTTGATGCTAAAATGCTGACTAACTAATATGTAATGCAGATAAAATTAGCTTCGTTTTGCTATATTAAGAATAAAAATTGCATTTTATTTAACCTAATATTTGGCACGAAACTTCAAATTTCCTCTTGACTGTCAATTACCGGGGATTTGACCCTGTCTATTTTTTTAAATAGAAAAAATATAGCACAAGTTTTACCCTTTTTCATAATTTGAATTTACTTTCAGGTGCCTCTTATTTAATTAAAAGGATCAAAATTTCTAAGTTAGTATGCATTGCCAAGTATTTTGTGTGTACTGTGTTCTACTGTCTCCTTTTATTTTAAATAAAATTCTCAATATAGCATTTCGTTCATGTTTTCCATTTGTTGTTGATTTTTTGATCTCCTGGTGGAAATGGAAGATTTTGCAACTCTTGCAAATCAGACTTTATTAATTGAGGTGCCATTATTACATGAAAACTAAAGTTAATTAACAGAAAATGTAACCAATAAGAGGATCTGTAATGTAACAACTATCCCCAAATGTTGCTCGCAGCTCCAAAATTCTTCTTCAATTTAAGCTGCTTATTGAAATTTCAAAACGTGTAATAGTAAATTTAAATGTTAAATTTAAAGGTTTATTATGTCGTTGTTGGTACACATCCGCCAAACAAAATTTATTTTTTTCAAACTTTTGTTTCTAGGGAACAAAATTTGTTGAGTTTTGATCATTCAAACAAAATTCGTCTTTATTTTATTCATATTTTTTGTAACGATAAGTTAAAATTTGCAAAGTCATTTAGGTGCGTAATTTTGTGATGGTTCCATATGGGTAATTTTTATTAGCAATATTCTTGCTATGTTGTTACATATTGATTTAATGTATTTAAAAACTCACAGTCGTATATTGTCGTGTAATTTTTGGAATAAGGAAAGGGTTTGCTTGAGTTTTGTAAATAATTTGACTTTTGGATGTTTCGCGGTTTCGGGGAGGCCGAGAGAGCGCGAGCAGTGAAGAGGAAGACTTGCGTACGCCGTCCAAGTCGTGGACGGTCGTTTTTTTTTATTTTGATTCTGAATGGTTGTAAAAATTGATTTATATTTGAAAATTAAAGTAGTGAAAAGGAAAAGTGTGTTATTTATTTTAGATCAAGAAAGAGAAAATTGATTATAAATTAAAATTTGGAACAGTGAGAAATTTGCTAACAAAACTATTGAAAAAGAAAACGAAAAAGGGAACCGATATTGAGCCAGCCAGAGGTAAGAAGGTGATTTATCCGTCCGATTGAAAATTTTACCAAGACGAGTTGGAAAATTCAATATTCATATTTTAAGGGTGGAAAATAACACTTCAATATATAATAATTAAAAAATTAACTAATAATTAAAATTTAGTAATTTTATCGGTTAATTTTTGCGGGAACTCGTAGCTCTCGTTCCGCAAATATCCCATGCATTATACAAAATCTGGCGTTTCATAAATAGCCATTATACTCGTAACTTATTCTAAAATAATTGTAATTTACATTATTTTTTTGCACAGATTTTTTAAATTGAGATAACATTTTTGATTGTTCAATAATTTAATTCAAGATTATTTGTTTTGACCGTCGGGTATTCTATAGGAAAACCCCAATGTTAGTTTTTTTTAATAAATCGTATATTAGGCATTTAATCTTTAATATTCATATTACCTATTATATGAGGAGTATATTATGTTAACGATAAATGGACGCCGCGATAAATACCCGAATTTGGTAAGGAAGCCCCTTTTTTTAATTCTATTAATTCTGTGGTGTCATGGAAAAGCGAATCAAGTCCAAGAAATTTCCCATTGTACTTTGGCACCTAACATATTAGTACAGATCAATGAAAACTTTTAGGATTTTTTTCCCGCGCTTTTCCTTGATACCACAAAATTTATTTCTCAACACAGTCTCTTTTCAGCTCGATACACTTAGTCCAGCAATACCTATTCCAAACTTTTTTAAGCCATTCAAAAAATTTTATCCTCAAAATTGGCCTCTGTTTCGACGATGACGTCCTCATTTGACGTGAGCCGTTCCCTACCAAGCCATTTCTTCATGTTTGGAAGCAAAATGAATTTGCTTGGGGGCCAAATCTGTGGAATAACGGTTTCCATTGAGAATTCGAGCAGTTCTACGAGCACAACGATTTTCAAGTGTTAAAACTCGAATATTGATATGAAATGGACTGTTTTAGTACTTATTTTAGATGTTAGTGGAGTGCACAAGCACATGTTTATCACTGCTGATGTGATTTTCGCAAAAATAAAATAATTTACGAATAATATTAGTTCTTGTTTCACTTTTTAATTTTTACCTCTAACTCATAAAGGATCCACTAAATCCAATTTTTTTATTGTGGTTGAATGAGGATCTTTTCAACCTTTAAAATGATGTAAGGTAGGGGACAGTGGGGATGCTATTTAAAATTTTGAATAGGGGTAGCTGGTGGAGAAGGAATTAAACTTAAAATTTAAATAGTATTGGTTTTGAACGTCCCCTTGTCCATTTGAAATGATTTCTTTTGAAATAAACACCCGGTACAGTATACCCTAGAGTGGGTATACATTAAAGAGTGTGGCCAAGTGTGGTCATCTTTCTGATGCCATGTTTTTCCTATTATACGCGCGAATTTTGAAATATTTTCACGGAAATCCTTGAGATAGGCGCCAAAATGATTTTTATACGTTACAAGTTTCACGGGTAGAATAATTTTTTAATAAAAATGTCTGGTTGTTGTGTAATTGACTATAAAAATACTGACAAAAATGTGATCCATAATTAATAATAATAATAATAATAACGTTTATTTAGCCTCTGGCTATACATTAACACAAACAGAAAACAAAAGAAACAATAATATATAACAAAATAAATCTAAAATGCATATTATATACAAAATACACTATTCATCAAAGCTTATCGTCCCAAGATAACTCTTCAACTGTTTCTTGAACCCGTTGATACTGTCGCAATTCCGTAACTGCTCAGGCAACTCATTGTACCGTACTGCACCTCGAAAAAAGATTGTATTTCGGGCAAAAGCAGTGTTCACTCGCCCCAATACAATCCTATTCCCGTTCCTGGTATCATGCTGATGGACCTCGTTAAACGTCCTTATAATGCCATCAAAATATTGGGGCATCATTCCCAACATGACCTTGCGAATAAATAAAAGCACCTGGTAATCACTAATTCTGGTATACCGATTCACCTTCAAAATAGTTCTCATTGCCCTATTCTGAAGTACCTGCAGTCTATTTAGTTCCGTTTCATTTGCCATAAAAAACACAGTTCCTATATACAGAAAATGCGGCAGAACAATCGAATTATAAATGGTTAATCTTGTCTGTCTAGATGTGAAGGTACTACATCTACTCAGTACACCTAGTTTCCTTGCAACTTTTTTGCAAATATAGTCAATATGAGCTTTAAAATTCAATTTATTGTCAATGACTAGCCCCAAATATTTCATACTATCCACTATTTCCACATCTGCTCCTTCACAACTAATTCCCAAATTCTGCCTTCTAAATGCTTCCTTCAATTTTTCTTTACCCAATATCATTCCTTTTGTTTTATTAACGTTTAACTTTAATTTATTCCCGTTTAACCACCTAACCAACCATCCAAGTTCGGTATTCAGTTGCTCGATTATTGCTCTTATTTGGAATTCGCTACCTGTCACATACACCAACGTATCATCTGCAAATAGGTGGAATCTTAGTTTATTAAAGATTGTATTCATATCATTTATAAACATTATAAACAATAGGGGACCAAGTATGCTTCCTTGCGGTATCCCATCTCCTACCTCCATTTCTTCCGATAGAGCCGATTGAAACTTCACTTTTTGTTTTCTATTCGATAGGTAACATTCCATGGTAACATTACATGTCTTTACGAAACCCTACATTTGTATAACCTAATTACTGAACATTTTTAATTCAATGTTATCAAATTCAACGTTTTTGTGTAAGAAAATCAATTGAGTAGATATGCACATACTGTTAAACTTGGAAAAACATAGCGGCCAACTACATCTTGGCCACACTCTTTTATATAGGTATACCCACTCTAGTATATCTAGTCTATTATGGGTAGAAATATTTCATAATACCATTTGGAATATACTTACTTTGGTGTTCTGCTTAAAATTAATATTTTCAAATTGATTTAAATAAATATCTTATCATTATATTGATATTGTACCTACATGTTATAGGTATCTCTCCATCACTGTTTGGAAGTCTATAATAATATTTGTATATTAAAATGTCTTGAACCATAAAAAATAGTAATCCAAATGTAAATTTTGATAATATTTTCGTGATAAACTTATTTTTTTATTTCGACATTTCGTATTGAATGTTATACAAAATCAAAACATATCTGGGTGGAATAAGGTAAATGTACTTTTTTTATAATATTGATTATTTGTACTGTGCAATATCCTAATAATAACTAACGTTTAGTAGGTATTTTTAATTATGGAGGAAAACATAGTGATAAAATTGAGAATACTACAATCTGACTGTTCCATTTTTTCAATATTATAGTTGGACCATTGGCTCTATTTTCAACCAAACATAGGATTGAATGTTTCATTTTGACAAACCCCATGAAAGCTTTATCTTCAAACTTTGGTCGCATACAAACGACTGCAAACGACCAAAGAACCAAACCTAGGTTTGTGTAAATACGAAATTATTATGAAATAAGCTATATTGAAATATTAAAACTCCTACAAAATCAGCGGTCACATCAGGCCATGTTTTCGAAATTATTATTAATACAGAAATAAATCAAAGTTACCGTCCAGAATTCTAAGGGTATTGGAGATAACAGTATAAAATTTGAGGTATACATTACACTCAACTTTCTCTCATACTACGTACAATCAATTACGAGTAGGTCTTTTAACCCACCCTAGATATACAATGAACATAAATCGTAGAGATGAAAATAATATTAAATAACCCGCAGTTAAATGAATATTGGAATAGTCATTATGTACCCCCAAGTAAACTCTCATACGCACTGTCGCGATTAAACATTGTCGATGTGTGCAAAAACTAATATTGTTCTTGTAATGTGTGTGTGTTGTACAAGCAATTCGAGGGTGTTAACGTAAATACCAAAGCCATATAATAAGGGTGGGAAAACTTAGAGGTATTGCGTACAAATTGACGAATTGAGCAAACTAAACGGTCAGAGTCGAGTATATTAGATACAGCTCAAAATAGCAAATTAGGTACAAGATACATTTTAAAAATTCATTCCTAACAAATATATTGACCAAACATTAGCAGTATTTGAAATTTATAAGCATGTCACGAAATAGTATAGTTTAATAAATTATCGTGTGAAAAACCGCAAGCACATCCACCTGTGCCCAATGAAACAAATTAATGGATGATTTCCCTGCACTTTCTCATTTTTAAATTACTAAAATGTATTTTATATGCACGTCAATTTTCCGATTAATAACCAATTAATTTTCGTTTATCTTTGTTGATATGGTTGTTACTTATTAAATAAGGCAAGGACTACGTTGTCATCATGTTTGGAAATATTTTGCCTGCATTTGATATTTTCAAAAAAATTTTGTAATCTACACATAAACAGATTTAACCCAAATTATTGCATAAAACTGATGAAGAATTCGGTTTTACCTAATGAAGAGCATCTTTGCAATTTTTTACAGAAGGACGATGAAAATTTTGTTTTATCGGCGCGCCGACGGGGAACAATGTTCACATCGTCCCTAATAGAAAAATATAAACACCATCAGGGGTAAGTATTATTTTACAAAGGTAAATTTACCTTTTGTCGTCACATAATACGAAAGTTCATTTTTAGTGGGTAATGATGCGTGCGGTAGTGACCAATTAGGATGTAATCAACACGTGAACAGTCACGTGTTGTTCACGTTAATTGATTTAAAAAGCGTAACTTAAAAAGTCATATATTATTATCTAGTAAATCTAGAAAAATTTATAGCCTTCCCAAACTTTTTCAACAGAACAAATTTAAATGAGCCAAAATTAGCATAGCGAGGGTGCTTCACATTTTATGTATAAATTTCAATTGAATTTAAACAACATTTTTAACTACTTAACTTTGAACGTATTCGGTTTGTCATTTTTGAATATAAAAATATCGAAAAAGACAAATGAACATTGTTAGAAAAGTTCTTTTCGAAGTTAGTCGTATAAATAGAAGAATCAAAGTCCGGAGTCGAATTGAAAAACTCCGGACATTATTCACTGTTTACTGCTAAGTTCCGGTATGGGGCCACTCGTGCATACAAAAGCTTGCCGACACATCAATCTGTGCAAGCAAACCCATTCACTTTGGAATCGAGAGTTTTGCCGTTTTCTTTTCATAGTAAACTAAAAACATTATCAATTTCATAACGAAAATAGAAAAACAAACAAATAAATTATTCCAATTTTTCAATAAACCTATTAAAGAATAAAAAAGTTTGATAATATTGCCACTAGATAAAACAATTTTACAAATAAAGCCGAGCTATAACAAAGAGTTTCACAATAAACGTTACTAGCATTTATGAACGCTCTTATGATGAGGTGGGGAAGCTGAAATAGGGAAAAAGAAAAGAGACCAATTTTCATAAACGAGTTCCGTTGTCGCAAAAGGGAGGAGTTATCGGTAACTTTCTTCCGGTTACCCACCAATGAAATTGTCTAAAACAGGTAGCCATAGCAACGAGCCCGGATATAGTATACACATACATTAGCCAGGTACTTTACCCTTCATCCCGTTCCCTTGACGGTCCCTTTTAGAACTTGATTAACTTTAAAAGCAGAACTTATGGACACAATATATCTCGTTCGTTAAATGGAACAGCGATCTTATATCGTGAATAAGTTGTCATTGATTAGTTGTTCGTTCTTGTTCCAAATAAAGATGTAAGATACTAAACTCTCAATTTATTTTAGCAATATCTTCAATTTGTGTTAATACAATATATTCAAAATAAAACTTTATTATTCATCATAATATTCATTCGGCCCATTTATTGGGCTTGTTCAGTTTATAAGCATAAGTAGAATATTATCACCCCTAATTTGGTAAATGCTGCATATTCACTTAACTAACCAATTTAATTTACATGTCTTCTGCCTTGCTAAGGCTAATTGACGCATCTGCAATTTTTACGAATTTTGGATTATGAGGAATTTGGATACTATACCTATATCATTTTCTAGTTTATTGATAAAGCTAAAAGCTGATTTTTCCATAAAACAAAGATTTTGCAGATACGTCAATTAGCCTTAGCATAAGTATAATACTGAGGTATCGTAAGTTTTCATATAAGGGGCTGCCCCCCTTGTAAGTTTAGGTAAGATTGCGCAGTTCGCAAGATTGCGCAGAGCCAATATTAATGTTGTAGTTCCATCTTTGGGAAAAGAAATATGTAATCTTGAAGGCCCTAACAGTTATTATATAGTTGCAATACGGTTCATGTGTGTTGATAAGCTTTTTTTATTAAAAATTTGATTTAATTGGTAAGTGCTTCAATCCTTGTAATTTTTCCAGTATAGAAAATAAGCGATTGATCCTTTATTTTGTTATATTCATGATTTGAGACTAGTTTGTTAAGTTAATTATAAATCAATTAATTATTTAAAAACATAATATTTTACCTAATAAAGTATGCGTGGTACATTTTTTTTAGTTTAATAACATAGTCATTAGTTAACAAGATTGCGCAATTTAATGTTTACAAGTTTGCGCACCGTTAGGATTGCGCTTTTAATATTTTTACATTCTATTTTTTTAATACAAGTAACTCACGATGTCTTCATATCAAAGAAAATCCAACAGGAAACTCATATTTACTGAGAAAATTTTAGAAGAAGTTTTAAAAGAGTTTGCAAGTACTTGCATATGAATTGCAATAGAGAATAGTACTGATCCATCCCTTCAATAAAAACAAACAATTAGCTGGAAGAACATGGGTTAAAGAATTTTGTAAAAGACTTCACCTAAGTAAAAGACAGCCCAAAAAATATTCATTAGGTCGAATGATGGGTTTAAATAGACAGCAAATGAAACTTTTTTTTGATAATTTGCGCATTTTATACGATCAATATAATTTTACTGCAAATAGAATATACAGGGTATGGCAGATTAACTGATAAATTTTAAAAAGGTTATAAAAAATCTAACAAAATGGAATAATTCCAAATTATTTTCATATTTCGGTTAAGAGTACTTTATATTCATCATCATCATCATCCGCAGGTTTTAGGCCGGTGGCCCGTTACGTCACTCTAATTGGTCGCTCCATCTCTTTTTGGGGCGGCCCACACTTCTTCTTCCTCTCGGATTGTATTGGAACATTTGTTTTGGCAAACGAGTCTGGTCCATCCTGTCTAGGTGTCTTTTCCATGCCATTCTAATAATCTCTTATCTTCTCGTTGATACTGTAGATGTTCAATTCATTTCTTATATCCGTATTTCTTTTTCGGTCTATCCTTTGATATCCCGCCACTGAGCGTAGGAATCTCATTTCTGCACTTTGGATTCGTCTTTCGTTTTCCTTAGTGATCGTCCAAGTTTCGCTGGCGTATGTTATACTAGGTACCGATATCGTTTTATAAAACTTCAATGCAGTATCCTGATTGGCTTTGCTCTTAAATGTTCTTATTGTGCCATTTATGTAATTGAATTTCTCATTTTTTTTTTGGTATATCAGCCTCCTCAAACATGGACATCGTGCAACCTAGGAAGTCAAAAGACTTCACTTGCTCCACAGCCCGGTCATCTATCACTATTTTTGAGCGTATTTGTTCTTGTCCCAAGAATGCCATCACTTTTGTTTTGTTTACAGATATTGCCATATTATATTCCTCTACGGTTTTACTCAGTTTAAAAAGGGCGTGCTGCAGGGAGTTCTCGTTATTCGCTATTATGGCCTGGTCATCCGCAAAGAGCATGGTTATTACAAAATCTCTTTTATTCAAATTTGTTGTGTAACAAGGTATGTGTTCTTTCCATTTACGTATAGCATCGTCCATATAAAGATTAAAAAGTGTCGGCGACATACTGCACCCTTGTCTCAATCCTGTATTTATACTTTCCGTTTTATTTTCATAATCTGCCATACATATTTGGGTATCTTGGTACATTTCCTTTATTGATTCTATGATATGATATGGTATACCTCTTCTCTCCAATATATCCCACAACCTACATCTCATTACTCGATCAAATGCCTTTATAAAATCTACATATGCTATATGAGTTTCTCGATTGTATTCTCGATGTTTTTCCATTATTCCTCCTTTGCTTTCACAATCTCCTTAATTCTTCCAAACAAAAATGACACGCGGCACCCGCGATCTCTTCCGGTATTTGATCCTGTATCGTGATTAGCCGACGCTTGAATCAATCCAAATTAAATCCTTTCATACTCCCAATCATGCTCAACACATATCCCCATATGGAAAAGTCCAAGGGATTCAAGTCGGGTGAAGATGATGGCTATTCTTTCCAAGGGATGAAATCAGTCAAATTGTTCACACACCAATCCTCAGTGCATGTAGCTTTGTGAGATGGGCCACTACATACTGAAAGCAATAATAATCATTTCCATACAAACTACGAGCATTATATAAGCAAATGATCCTTCAGTACGTGTCGAATGTATTATATTTTATTGATCTTAACGCCCCAATCAATGGAGAGCAGTCGTAACTTGCCTTCGGGAGATATTGCACCCCAAACCATGACAGCAGATACCTTTTTAAAATGTTGTACTGCCAGTTTGTCGATAGGAATACCATAGACGAGATCATTCTGTTGATTGTAAGTGTTTTGTAGTAGTAACATCTTGCCGTCAGAAAATATGATATCGTCGCCTGCGGGCCAAGCAAGCATTTTACAACTACCTTTTGCTTAGCGTTCATCGCTGTAAAAAATTTAATGCTAATGTTATCACATTGACGTCTTGCATATTTACGACCCACTAAATACTCAATTTAAAAAAAATAGTAGGCGACGAAAAATCGTGTTAAAACCTGTTTTATAAACATCCAAAGAAGTGTATCACTTGATGTGCCATACTCTGTATAATAATTATGGATGAATCAGGAATATCCACCGTTCCTAACAAGTTACCAACGGTGATTTCTACAAAAGGCAAACGATTGATCGGAAAATTTTCGAGTGCAGAAAGAGGTCAGTTTGTTGTTGTAAATACATGCAGAATTTTTCTGCCCAGGTTGTGAGGAACTGTACCAAGAACCCCCTACAGAAGAGTGGATCCAGTTCTTTGTTTGTAAGAATTGGTGGTACGAAAATTGTTCTATATATTTAGGCATAGGACAGTTTAAATGTGGCAATTCTTAAGTGCGCAAACTTATAATCAAATATGCGCAATCTTATCAACTCTGTATTACAAGATTGCGCATTTGCCTTTCTTTATTAAATATTTAATATTCTCTTTATTTTTATAAATTTCAAATATTTGTGCTATTCTTTTCTCAATATAGATATATATGTATGTTTTTTAAACATTTTTACATCCATATTTTGCGAAATTAATCAATTACACGTTAAAATATTTTAAGTGCGCAATCTTGGACAAAATTACCCTATTCATTCCTTTAGCGTTATAATATTTGAAATCATCTCCTAACAGTATTGTATATGGCTATTTGAAGTCATATTCTAAGTGAAAACTCAATTTTTTATAGAGGAAAACTCATAAATCCCTAACCACAACAAATAATATCTACAAATTTTAAGTATAATCAACAGCAAAATACATTATATTCTTAATTTTAATTAAAAATAAATATGGTTCAAAAATCATCAATCATTACTGTCGTTAAGTTTGATATAATATTATCGATCAAGGTAAAAGTGCAAAAAACTCTGTTTATCAACACAATTAGATATGTGCCTATACCTCTAATCTTAAAAACGTTTAAACTTGAATCATCAATGCGTGAGCTTCAAAGGTCGTATGTGTGAATTAACATGAAAAGAACTAAACAGACAGTAAATAAACGTATGGAGCTTAAATGAAGTAAGCTTTCAAATCCAGACTTAGAAATAAATAAAGCATACAGAATTTTATGTAACCGGCTTAGAGGACAAAATCGATGTGATTTTAACGCTTCTTCTATTATCGAATTTCTATTGTTACATTTTACCTGAAAGTAAAACAGCAATTGTACCCAATTTCAATCAAGAAGCAAAAATACCTATATTAAATTGATTGTGATGTAATTTGTTGTTGTGAGAGATTATATTTAGTAGGTAATTTGTTTGGAATTTGGATATA
The DNA here is from genome assembly GCA_958510855.1 of Rhagonycha lutea. Lineage (NCBI taxonomy): Eukaryota > Metazoa > Arthropoda > Insecta > Coleoptera > Cantharidae > Rhagonycha > Rhagonycha lutea. The sequence continues at coordinate 8,528,150 of OY294040.1, read as the reverse complement.
CTATAACAAAATGCTTTCTATTACTATTCCTATTCGGTATAGCTTACCATAAACCTTTCAACTAATTTTTTGTAATAATTCTAAAATTAATAATTATTTTTATCTTTAAAATTTGGCTGTACCCCCAAAACCAAAATACATCACCTAGCATGCAAGAAATACAAAACTTGACATCAGGATTCCTCAAAAAGATTGGATGGCCAAGTTACCCTGCTGATAAGGGCTGTTTGTTCTTCTTTGGAAAATTAATATAAAGGTTTTGTGACACTTACTAAATTTAGTTTATAGAATTAAACAACATTATAAGAAAATCTTCTCCGTGACTGTTTTTTTTTAATGTTCATCATTTTGCCATGTTTGTCGAGGTAAAAATCCAACCTGGTTAACAGTAATTCATTATTAGACATAACCCAGTGTCTAGGTAATAATTATTTCTCCGTCGGATAGAATATTCGGATAAACATCTGGGATTAATTTTCTTCCAAGAAGCTTTCAAGTCAACGTTGTTTGAAGCACTTCTGCCTGGTAGTTTTGGTAAGATCTAGAACCAGGGGTTTTCTCGTATGTACTGACCATTTTTATTTAACAGTTATTTGTTAAAAACGCAAAGCAAAAAGAATATAAATTAAAAAAACAACTTAAAATACCAATAAAAAAGTTGTCATGAGTGACCAAGTTACCCCAGCGTAACCAAGTAACCCCAGATTACGGTATATATTATTGAAAGTTATGTATAATTAAAATTTTTATTTTTCCATTACGAACTTAAGTTCAATTTCACATGTACAAACAGGAAGGAAGGTTTTTTCTGAATTTTCCGATTTCTTGTTTGCTAGTTTTTCATTTAATGCAGATTCTGAATGACATGACTTTGGAGGATTTTGTGAAGCACACAGTATTTATTAATTTCAGGTAAAATAAAATATGGAATATAATATCAAATAAACAAATTACTGACTTCGATTGCTGAAGGAATGTAACCACTTCTTTTTTAAAGTCTTCACAATCCATTTCATGGTGTGAATTATTCATCTACAGCTACGTTTTTCTTCTACCTCTAAGATCACAGCAGTGCATTTCATTTGCAGTCAGCTCGACTATATTAATGAATTGGATCATCTCTTTCTCAGTAGTTCAATCATATCTCTGTGTCTTTATATGCATTATGAGTTAGATTTTGTAGTTTTCTATCATACATCTTCTGAAGCTGGTCTTGTCATTGTGTGCAATTTTCTATTATTCTATTGTTCACCCGATTCAAATTATAGATTTGTAGCAGACATAATTTTTTATAAGTATTCTCTATTTCTCTTATATGCATCATGGTAACTTCTTCTTTGGTCTTGATCTCTTAACAGTTTTGATTCCTCGTTCAAAGCTCTAATTAATAGTTTAATAATGTCATGGACAAAATCTCAATAGCAGAAAATTCCAAGAAAGTAATTTCCGGATGTGGGGCTTTAAAATGCCGTCAGAACCAAAATTTGAGAGCTGGAAAATCTCTGTAGGGCACGGAAAGATTTCATAAACAGAGAAAAACTTGATTTTATTTGGAACGGCAGAGCTTAGGTTATTTATTAATCTATGTTATCTTTAGAATAAGTTTGTGGTATTGAATACAATGAACTTGGATTTCTTAAGGTTTATCAAATAGAGACATTCCACTTTTTATTGTCGGAATAATATGGGTTACGGAAATGTATTTTGGCGGATTTTCTCGGAGTTTTTGTTACTTTCAGAATTTTGTCCCTTCCAGATTTTGTTCTTATCGGAAAGTTTAACCTGATCGCACTTCTTTTAGGACTTTTCGCTGTAATGGTTTTAGAAAGTCGGAATTTAGTACCCAACACATGGAAACATATAAAATTTTAAAACGTATTATCATTTTGATACAATTTAAAAATAAAAAAGATTGAAAAATACTTGATTGAAAGTTGAGGAACAACCTAATTTGTTTTTCCCTCAAGATGGGATGTACATACTGTCTATGGTCAGCTTTTCTATTGTTCCTTTTAGTGAAGAATTAACCAATTTAATTATTATTTTCGTATTTGTAAAATCGGCATCAATTAAAATATACTTGGCAACCCAGATACCTCCATAATATTAGATGAGCTTGATAATCTTATTAAAACCTTAATTGATAATAATTTTATGTCTACCTACTGTATCCTTTAGTAAAGATATGGACCAGAAGGTAACATCAATGATTGTGAACATTAAATTTGATATCTTTTGGAATAAATGAGGCCAAAAACCTTTTGAGCTCTATTTTTAACTAATATTATCTATGAAGTGAAAACATGTTCATTTTTTAAGAGCCTTCCAGATTCATCTTTGCGTAGCGTCTGCTATATTTTTTACAATAGATTTTAACATTTTTTTATAGATCCATCTGATATTAGGAAGGAGATTTCGTTATTGTTTTCTACGTCAATGACATTGCAAGCTACTTTAGCGTTACGAAGTTATAATAAAATTCATCAATGTCAACAAAGATGTGCCAACTGTATTACAAATTAGCAATATGTACTTAGAAAACATTTGGTTGTTTAACAACATAAACATTTCTAAATGTGGCCAAAAAAGTCCATGTTATAATAATGAATGGTCATGCATGAACGGAAAATTATTTATCGTAGGTAAGGAAATCATGCGTAGTTTAACATACGTAGGTACTATGAATGTCTTAAATCTAATAATACATTCGTATTGCTTTCAAATTTATATTATGACGTAATCAATTTTTGTAGAAATCTAAACAAATTTAAAAAATATTTTTAAACTGGCAAATGAAGTAATATAAATCAATAAACTACGTCATATCCGATTATTGTAATTTGAAGGATGTGGGTAGATAATGAAGATATTTTTTGTAATGCTGATCGATTATTTATTGCTATAATTTCTATATTTATAGTTGTAATAAGTGTAAATAGTATAATAAATTATTTAGCTCTTGAAATTTATTTAGATTCGTTCAATTTATTTGTGATAAAAAAATCATAATATGCTTGAGGTTTAGATATTTAAAATATGTCTAATGTTGAAGAATTTTTATTAGTATGAAAATTAATATTAATAATATAATTATATTTTAACGTGTGAAAATATTTGTCAAAATATTTATATTTTTATAGTAAGTATAAAATATTCTTCGTCAGAGGAGCTTTAACAAAAGCTAACCACATGTATAGATTATTTATTATATAATAATTACATATTTGCTTTTAATTATTAATTAACTTAACTTGATTTAAAAAAATATTTTATAAATATTTTAGCAAGAACCTATTTTTGAAAGCTTGAAGAAGCTTACATTAATTTCTAAATTTGGATTTATATTGATATTCTTATAAAAATAATAAAATCTGTTTATTGCTTACTTAACAATGAATAAAGATTTATTTTTATAGTTTAATCATACTGTACATTCTTAAAAATGACGATTTACATAAAAATACTTATTGGCATGTAAAATCAACAGGAAAAAATTTGCGTTTTATATTTCATTCTATATGGAAATTTAACACCGAGTTATGAAATCAGGATAAAGTGATTATAGTTTAAAGGGTATGACCGTGTAAGCATGCAAAAACTGCCCCCAGCGATTTTTAAAAATAAAAATGGCCGATCGATTTATAATCGGAAAAAAACATTTTCCTGAAAATTTCAGCTTTCCAACCCCTAGATTTACGAAATAATAGGGAAAAACTTGTTTTTTTGTTTTTATTTTATTGTGCTTATTCTACTGAGTATTTTTTAATGAAATTTTTTTTTGTAAGAAATATTGATAAGAGACTTTAAAAAGTAATTTTTTTGAAAAGTTACTATCATCCCCCTTTTCAAAAAAAATTCCAAAAGTTTTGGCCGCTTTATTTAAACATGTTCCTTAAAAGTGTCAATCACGAATTTTTTTTAAAAAACTTCCCTATGACCTTTCTGTACACGGTAAAATTTTCAACTTGATCCATTTGGTGCAACAGAGTGAAAAAAAATAAAATAGATACGAATTTGATTACAAGGGTATTTTATACATAGTGTAGGGTGTTTTTTTAGCTGCATGAGAACTTCAAAATGAAATAAATGACGGAATGTTTTGGTTATAATTTTTTTATGAAAGTACAGTTAAAGGCATTTATGATTTGAACATGACTTCCGGCATGTGACCACCACGACTAATGGTTACGAAGCGCATCCGTTCAGTACAATTTTTGACCACTTTTTCCAATATTTCTGGCTTTATTTCATAAATGGCTTGCCGAATATTAGCCTCCAATGCTTCTAGAGTTGTTGGTTTGTTAGCATAAACCATGGATTTAACATACCCCCACAGAAAATAATCTGGAGGTGTCAAATCACACGATCTTGGAGGCCAATTGATAGGACCACGTTTTGAAATAATGTTGTCACCAAATTGTCCTTTCATTAAATTGATGGTTTCGTTGACTGTGTGGCACGTAGCACCATCCTGTTGGAACCATAAATTGTCAATGTTTGGCTCTTGAAGTTTTGGAAACAAAAATGTATTGAGCATGTGTCGATATCTCACACCATTCACCGTAACGGTAGCTCCTTCCTCATTTCGAAAGACATATGGACCAATGATGCCGTTGGCGTATATTCCACACCAAACAGTCAATTTTAATGGATGCAATGGAGTCTCATGATAATGTCCCGGATTGGTCTCACTCCATATACGGCAATTTTGTTTGTTCACATACCCATTTAACCAGAAATGTGCCTCGTCACTGAACAAAATTTTACGGTAAAAAAATGGATCCACTTCTAATTGGTTATGAGCCCAATTTGGTAGCGTTGTTCAATGGTCAATCTATGCATTATCAAATGCCAAACCTTGCTAAACACAAATGTCAAAAAACTGTTTCCATAGCAATCTTGGTTCAATTGTTATCCCTATTGAAAGTTCTCATGCAGCTAAAAAAAACACCCTATAGTATAGTACGTATAATATACATTATATTTATACATTACTTAATATATAGTATTTTAGAGTATATCTCAGAATTTTATTACATATTTTAGAATGAATTATGTTAAAGAAAAATGCGTTAGGTGCAATATTATCTTCGGAAGGCAATGGGCTTTAAAAAACTATTATGATTTATGACAATCGCTGAGGCTGATGATGATTCTTAATAATTATTTATATGCAATGAAATAATTCGGTCATTGCTTTGCAGCTAACGCAGTAGGATGCGAACGCGAGGTACCGGGTTCAAACCCGGGGAGAGTCAAACTTTCTTATGACCCAGTCTCCGTACTTCGGAGGGCACGTTAAGCCGGCGGTCCCCCTGAGTTGACGAATTGCCACCGTTAACAAAAACTAGGGCTACAGGCACATCTGAATGCTAGCCTAGCAAGCTGCTACCGGATGTAAAACAACTATAGTCCAAAATCGATCTGCGGACTACTCACCAACCCGTCTGGCCAGCGTGGTGAGTTATGGCCAGATCCTCCATAATATGGAGAGGCTTATGTCCAGCAGTGGGCGGAAAAAGGCTGATAAAGAAGATGAAGAATGAAATTATTTCACAAAAAATATATTGATTCGTTTTCAACATAAGTAATGAAAAATTAAATATTACAAGATAATATAATAATTATAATAAAAGTAACTAATTACAATATAAGAATTTTTCTAATAAAATTGTTTCAAATAATATCGATAATCTTCGTCACTGTCATCATTCACTACTGCGTTCACTTCTATTTCTGTAAGCAAATGACTCAATATCTCAGCTGGTTTTATTATTTTAGCCAAATATCGAGCATGAGAAAGATAATTATATAATAGCTGCAATGTGAGAGCAGAACATGACAGTGCGCTTACCATTATTACAATCACAACAATATCGAGCAATTCCGGATATTTCATGCGTATTTGGTTGATAATAAATAATAATCATTGCCTTCCGTAGATAATATTGCACCTAAAGCATTTTTCTTTAACATGATTCATTCTAAAATTTGTAATAAAATTCTGAGTATACTCTAAAATACTATATATTAAGTAATGTATAGGGTGTTTTTTTAGCTGCATGAGAACTTTCAATAGGGATAACAATTGAATCAAGATTGCTATGGAAACAGTTTTTTGACATTTGTGTTTAGCAAGGTTTGGCATTTGATAATCCATAGATTGACCATTGAACAACGCTACCAAATTGGGCTCACAACCAATTGGAAGTTGATATATTTTTTTACCGTAAAATTTTGTTCAGTGACGAGGCACATTTCTGGTTAAATGGGTGTGTGAACAAACAAAATTGCCGTATATGGAGTGAGACCAATCCGGGACATTATCTTGAGACTCCATTGCATCCATTAAAATTGACTGTTTGGTGTGGAATACACGCCAACGGCATCATTGGTCCATATGTCTTTCGAAATGAGGAAGGAGCTACCGTTACGGTGAATGGTGTGAGATATCGACACATGCTCAATACATTTTTGTTTCCAAAACTTCAAGAGCTAAACATTGACAACTTATGGTCCAACAGGATGCTGCTACGTGCCACACAGCCAACGAAACCAGCAATTTATTGAAAGGACAATTTGGTGACAACATTATTTCAAAACGTGGTCCTATCAATTGGCCTCCAAGATCGTGTGATTTGACACCTCCAGATTATTTTCTGTGGGGGTATGTTAAATCCATGGTTTATGCTAACAAACCAACAACTCTAGAAGCATTGGAGGCTAATATTCGGCAAGCCATTTATGAAATAAAGCCAGAAATATTGGAAAAAGTGGTCAAAAATTGGACTGAACGGATGCGCTTCGTAACCATTAGTCGTGGTGGTCACATGCCGGAAGTCATGTTCAAATCATAAATGCCTTTAACTGTACTTTCATAAAAAAATTATAACCAAAACATTCCGTCAGGTTTTTAATGTTTTATTTCATTTTGAAGTTCTCATGCAGCTAAAAAAACACCCTATATAATAATATAATGCATATTATACGTACTATACTACTATGTATAAAATACCCTTGTAATCAAATTCGTATCTATTTTATTTTTTTTCACTGTGTTGCACCAAATGGATCAAGTTGATAATTTTACCGTGTACAGAAAGGTCATAGGGAAGTTTTTTAAAAAAAATTCGTGATTGACACTTTTAAGGAACATGTTTAAATAAAGCGGCCAAAACTTTTGGAATTTTTTTTGAAAAGGGGGATGATTGTAACTTTTCAAAAAAATTACTTTTTAAAGTCTCTTATCAATATTTCTTACCAAAAAAAATTTCATTAAAAAATACTCAGTAGAATAGGCACAATAAAATAAAAACAAAAAAACACGTTTTTCCCTACTATTTCGTAAATCTAGGGGTTGGAAAGCTGAAATTTTCAAGAAAATGTTTTTTTCCGATTATAAATCGATCGGCCACTTTGATTTTTAAAAATCGCTGGGGGCAGTTTTTGCATGCTTACACGGTCATACCCTTTTTGCCTCTTTTAAGAGAGTTGACTTCAGACACAGATGTAATAAAAAATTTGGCATTTGACGCGGAAAACTTGAATAAATTAACATTATTAACAATAATCAAGTCAAGTTAAAATAATTAGAAGAAATAGACAAAGTTAGACTTTTCGTCGCCGCGCTGGCCGTAGGTAAAATTTTCTTTGCACCCTCCTGTAATAATTTGGGAAATACTTTATTTATGTAGGTACTTAATTGGAGTTTTTAAATTTATTGGAAATTATTTGAAAAGAAAATGGAAAATAATAAGTAAAGTTAATTAAAATAAAATAGAAAAAATTCAGTCAAGGGGTTGATGAAAAAGAAAAACCAAACGAAATTAACGAAGATCTGAAAGAGTTGGAAGCTTTTAAATTGCACATAGTAAGGATCGAAAATTTAAATATCGCGATAAAGAAAAAATTGAAGCTTTACCTAAAATCCCTACTGGAGGTAAAAATTTGAAAGTATCAAATTTGAAAAAAAAAAATTATTTCCAGAAAGACACTGAATGTGTGAAATTTATGGGGAAAATTTGGTTCCAACGAAATTTTAAAATTTAATTGGTAAGTTTCGGAAAGAGTGAAAACTGATTTGGATCTTGTGATTTTGGAATATATAAAAATTGGATGAAGTTTGGATGAATAACACTCAAAAGTAAATGATCAGTATAGTGTACACCTACTTAATTTTTGATTTCAAGTATTTTATACTACATGCTCCATTTTATTAATATCGCACAATACATACATCAGCGTCCTTATTAGGACATTGTATATTTATATTTGGTTATAGAACTTAATATACAATACGTCAAAGTAACTTCCATGATAAAGAATAATGTAACATTGTGAGGTACTATATTAAATAAAAGGTTTAGTTTTTACCAAGAATATAGAAATCTGGTGACGTTTAAATTTTCAAATAAAATGCTTTGGAACAGAGCCTAAAACTAGAGCAGTGAACCAACGACGGATCACGAATATCCAATTCCCTATGCCAAAAACTTTCAACTGTGCCTCCTCTCCACCCGGTTTTTTTATAAATTTCCTTTCGAAATAAAATTTTCTAGTACTTACAACACTTGCACAAAAACTATAAAATGACCTTTCTGCACTTACATATTAGACTCGGTGGTTTGCCATTGCCTTCCGAGGGGAGACGCTCAGAAAAAGTTCCGATTCCGCCAGGAATCTGCACTTAGTTGATGCAAAATCATCAGAACAGTTTGTACAGGTATATTCAAACATTCGGAAATGTAGATGAGATTTGATTATGAATATTTGATTATGCAAATAATTTTATCAAATATTTTGTTGTCAAATTGTCATTTTGATTGTTTTCGCAAATATTAAGTTTCACGAATAATTTTTTTTTTTTTTTTATTTGAATCCTTGAGTATTACAATCTATCCCTACCGGGATAATAAGCAACAGGTTTGTATTAAATATTTACATTGACACAGTAGAAGCCAGCTCATTAGCAGACCTCTTTTATACTCTATTGGGACCAACCAATACTCCTGTTACAGACCAGTCTTCGCATCTTCCAAGTCGTCATCTACGTTGGGGTAGTTGTATTGGATCGTACCGTTTCAGTCTTCTCAAAGTTGGGGCTATGAGGAGGTCCGGTGTTAAAATGTTTGGGTGGTCACCTAGTCTTGTATGATAGTTGGAGCTTATGGCCGAAATCTCTTCCTTAACTGTTTCAATCCGCAGGTCGGAGTGCAACACTGAGTTGGGAATATACCATGGGGAGTCACTGATGTCTCATCGGTAAATATATTCTTCATAAACTTCAAATTTTTTTTCATTGTTAAGGCCGTCTGACACTTCTGTTAATTTTGTATACAAAATCGTCTGATGGATACTAACACGCGCTTTCTATTGGTTAGTTACCATTGAGTCCTAAATTTTATACAAAATTCGTCGTAACCCTGTTCATTGGTATAAAATCACTATAATTTCATAAAATGTTCATTCAATGATTCATAAATACAATAAACTTTTTCATTATTACTCTAAAATTTTCATATAATGAATTTGTGTTCATTGACTAAAATTCATTGATTCAATGAAAAGTTCCATTGCGTATATGATGATTTTTGGTTCATATCAGTGTAAAGGAAAAGAAGATCGTTTGATAGATATTATGACCATGAAGACAGGCCTGCATGAAAATAAATAGTAAATATTGTTAACATTTCTGGCAATCTTAGTTACAATCGCTACCATAATCATATAACCTATAACGTACGTTATTATGACATACAACATACGACGACGTATGTGACAAAACAATGGTTTTGAACATTCGACCTTATGCCGAATTTTGGTCGTATGTTCAACACAATAATTTTATACGTAGGTATATAATACGACGTTGTTAGATTATGGTAGCAACTTTATGTTGTTAGGTAGATGTTAATTGTTTTCAAAGCTCAATGGACATATATTATTTATAAAGAAATCTGACATGACACAACACATGACCTTCCCATTTGAAAAAGTACTAAAAGTTATAATAGTAACAAATTACATTTTTTAATTTCTCCCTCCCCATTGCCAGCCCGTAGGTACGGAGTACTGGCCTGCTTTGTTTTTATTGATCAGAATACAGACACATCTGAAGCCCAGTCTAGCAAGCTACCTGGGCGTAACTATAGGTTTGTTCGTTTGAATGAACTAACTTGCTCGGTTCAAGTTAGTGCAAATGAATTGTGTTCTTTTGGCTGCTCAGTTCATGACCGAACATGAACTTCTTACTCGACCTCCATATGAGGAGTAGGCAGTGCAAGTTAGAACACTATCAACTTTTGTGGTTGGAGTATTTTGATCTCGAAAGATAACCCAGTTCAAGTTAGTTCATACAAACGAACAAACCTTATTTCTCCGTGGGCCCGTATGCAATTATTCAATCTGGGCCCATTGTATTTTCCCACACTCAGGTATATAAGATAGATGGCGTGATATAAATATTATTTGAATGAAATAAACATTCCAGGAACGTGTAACGATTTTGTTTCCTTCTATCCTTGGGTGTCGTTGCCTGCAAATCTTTTTTTTTCTCTGGAGCGCGAGCGTGGGCCCGTGTTTTTGCCCACCCAGAACCCCCGGTAGTTACGCCAGTGGGCCAGTGCTGATGTTGGGAAATAACAGGCTTTACAGACTAGCTTTAAGCCCAATTCTCTAGAGAATTGCTTCTAGAAAAGGAAGAAGAAGAAGAAAGTCCATTTGTAAACACCTGTAAACGATTTTAAAGTACTACTTTCAGATGAGCAACCGTATTGAGACATTTTATCACTTTGATGTATTTCGAATTGCTATACTACAGTAATCTGTTATTTTTTATAATGGAATATTTTGAGATGAAAGAAATCTCGTTAATAGATTCATCTTCTTCTTCTTCGAGTGCCGTGGCCGTTATCGATCGTTGGCGACCATGTTGGCTACCATATTGGCTATCTTGATCTTGTTGACCGCCGATCTAAAAAGCTGCACTGAGGACTGTCCAAACCATTGTCTCAGATTTTTCAACCAGGAGGTTCTTCTTCTACCGGGGCCTCGTCTTCCATCAATCTTTCCTTGAATAATTAGGTGTAATATCCCTATCTCTCAGACTGTCGCATGATGTCTCCGAAATACTCAAGTTTCCGCCGCTATGTTCCGCCGCTTAATAGACGATTGTCTCGCGACAGTAATAACCTGGCTGTGACTGTGGCGCCATCTGTGGTGCGGTGATGTAACTCTTAGAAAATTTTACTTCACAGTGAGGTTATGCGAAGTTGTGTTATGTTTCCAAGCATGCGCATTTGGTGCTGTTTTGTACTTAGGAATACCAAATTTAATTTTGACAGATGTCAAATTTCTGTAATGAACTTACTACATGAAATACCATTACTTTACGTTAACAATATTCTAGTCATGTTATTTACTCTACTTCTATTACTATTTAAGTTATTGAATAAATTATTTAAAAAAATAATGATGTTAAAAAACACATTCAATATTAATAATTATCTTAAATTCAATATATAACCTTAAAATGAAATTATTCAATGTTTAATTACTATTAATATTAAGGTAAAATAAGTAAAACTGTTGTATATGAGTATTATAATGTATGAGTTTTTAGATTCTCTTATGTGCACATTTATTTTTAAATATGTGCAAATTATATACTTCAACGGTTTTTCGCCTGTATGAGTTTTAAAATGATTTTTTTTAAATTATTATTATGTACACATTTGTAATCACAAATTTCACACTGAAACTAATAAACAAATAGTAGTATTACTGTTTATGATCTATTATTGTACAAGGAAAAAATTTAAATAATAAAATAATGTACTTTAACGAAATTTGACATCTGTCAAAATTAAATTTGGTATTCCTAAGTACAAAACAGCACCAAATGCGCATGCTTGGAAACATAACACAACTTCGCATAACCTCACTGTGAAGTAAAATTTTCTAAGAGTTACATCACCGCACCACAGATGGCGCCACAGTCACAGCCAGGTTATTACTGTCGCGAGACAATCGTCTTAATAGTTGTTGTTAGTTCCATATATTTTTTCATACGTTTTAATACTTCTCTGTTGGTAACTCTGTTTACCCAACTAATCTTGAGCATCCGTCTATATACCCACATCTCAAATGCTTTTACCCAGTTAAGAGTTGCCTCGGTGACTGTCCATGCTTCCACTCCATATAGGAGAACAGGGAAAACGTAGCACCTCATCATCCGTACCCGAAGACCCAACTCCAGATCATGACCGCAAAACAGTTTCCTCATACTTAGAAATGTTGCACGGGCTTTTCGATGCGTATTTTAACTTCAACAGAAGGGTCCTAATTTTCATTGATGTTACATCCGAGGTATATCGTTCTAGGGAATCTTTTCAATGCTATTTCTCTGACATATAAGCATAGATTATCCTTGCTTAAGAATATAAATTCAACTTTAATCCGTATTGATCACAAGCAATAGATTCATTCATAGATTCATGGGCATCATTAAAAATCAACGAAACGAAAATGAAAGAAGTTTCGGCAAAGGGTTTTCAACTGAAATTTCCAGACATTATTCCAAAAATTATAAATTCAAAATTATATATACCTTTTGGAACAAAACTCTAGTGTGTCTATCACCAAGCTAGTTTTTGGCTCGATTGTAATACTATTCTTTACTAAATAAATGGGAAAATAAAATAATTATAGATTTGTTACAAATTTGGGACTATTCAAACATTATTCAGTATATTATGTTGATATTGATACTCATCAGAAGACGAAGCCAACCAATCTAAGATATTTCGTGAAGTCCTCACTGGAATCCAGAATCTTCACTCCTTAACTGAACCAGTGGACACATCAAGCACCAAATCTCTAGAAATCTGTTAAATATTTGGTGTTTTCAATAAATAGATACTTCACTGAAGATTTCGTATTTGACATACTTTCGTGAAGTATCTGTATTTGACAGCTCTGTATCGAAGACAACTTTGAAATAAATCAAAAATATAAAAAAATTTTTGGGCATAACACAAAAGAGGTTTTTCAGCTCTTCAGACAAGAATAGTCTATATCTCAGTTTTAGTTCTGGTTCATTTAAATAATAAGTCTTGTTTGTTGTCTATCAAAATCCAAATAAACAAATTTAAATCAGAAATGTACATTGTAAATAAACAATTTTAAATTTGAATTCGAACCCAATAAATTAACACTTGCAGTGAAAAATTTTTAAATAACTTTCCTGTACATTTTTACAAGATATATTTGTAAATGACCTTCTTGACGATTCTTATTAATAGGTAACATATAATTGCAGTTCCAAAGAGAATAAGTTATTTTTAACTATTTTGGTTATACTGCCTCCTACAAGGATTGCAAAAATGTCTAAATTAATTTAATTAATTTTCCTGAAATCAAATTTTATTTGGTTCAGCAGGTTGCACCATTTCAAAATAAATAAAATAAGTTAACGCACGAGCTAAAATAAAAATGAGATTTGGATAAGCGTCAATCGATAACACCTACGTATATGCCATCGGCAAATTACAAAGAAAATTGGAAAAATCTATAGATAACTACGTAATCCACAAAAGTAATATTATAAACAAAAAACAGCAATCGCCTCCAAGACATGATCCCCTTCCATCCCCATGGTGAATTTGTGGACGCTAAGCATCGCGATGCTTTCAGAGCAATTCAGTGTCGAACGCCAGTCGCCGCAAACGATTCGTTTATCACGTACACACCACTAGGTCAGTACCCATCTTATCTTCATTTAAATCATCACCCTAAATGTTAGTAACTCTTTTGGTGTGCTTTTAATTTTATTTGACAAGTTTGTTTGAATTGTTATTTCTTAGTGTTTGTAAGTAGAAATAGCTGATCTGTGACAAATTTGTGATTACAAAATGAGAAATCAAAAGTGATTTGTTTTTGAGTGTACAAATATCAAATAAATACTTCGACACCTTCATTTTTTCGAGTTTCTAGTTTCGTGTTGTCGAGAAATTTTGTGTGAAAAGTGCGCAAGTATCCCTCCAGTCGGACTATAATAGGAACGCTATTTTAGAACATGCCCTATATTAGTCTGGCAAATTTTTTTCATCTGATGTTAAATAATATTTTCCCCAAAACTTGGACGAGGCATAGCATTTCAAATTCTTTAATTATAAAAATATCTGGAATGTGTGCTTGAAATCATAACACTTAATTACCATTTGAAGGTTTCGAAACTAAGCCAAATTTTTTCATCCTAATGAGAAAACTTACCTGACACCTGTAAGCGAAAACAAAGTCATCCAATCAATTAGTACAGTTTTGAATTTGATTAAAATTAAATTTTGCAAATGAATCGAGTGGGCAATGCGGTGTATAAGTGTTATGGAGTAATAATATTATACCATTTTAAAAATAGATCTATGCGAATCTGACGCCAGGATGAAATGCCCTCCATATCAGTCTTGGTGTTCGCTGCTGATCGTCAGGCTCACCATTATAAGTGGAGCAGCAAGTGGGCGATTTAGAAATATTTTCATTTCATCATGACATTTTTTTACCAATAATATACAAATATTGCTGAGAGTAATATAGATTCATTTAAAATAATTATAGACCAATTAATTAATACAATATAAATAAATAGGTTAATAACTAGAAAATTGTTGTTGGCAAAGATACAAATATTGTAGATGAAAAATCGTATTGATGCCAGGACGAAAATCGCCATGTGCATCTACATTTCAAAAATAGATCAGAAGTGCTGAAACCGTCATCGACTATTATTTCTTAATGCCAGACGCTCTATACGTAACCAACATGAATAATTCTTTGCGGTGTTTTTCAAAATTGAACATCCAATATAAGATTTTTAAAATTAACATTGAAAATATAGGAGTATTATTTTAATTATTAAATTGAAATAATTAAAAAATTAACAAGCTAAGCAAATATAAAAAATTTAAATTGTTTCATAAGCTTTCGGTAATAAAGATTGTCTTCTTCAGATATTGCATCATTAAAATTATTTCCTTTTAATAAATTCGATCCCCGATTTCGTAAAACTTTTAACGAATCGTTAAAACTAACGGATGATTTCTATTGGCCTGTTGGTGCTAACGGACATTTTCTATTGGTTAGTTAAATTTAATACTTTGTTAAAAGTTTTATGAAGCCGAGGATCACAAACTGGACCATACCAGAAATGAAAATTTTGGAATAACAAACACGGGTATTTTGAAAAATCGCCAAGCTAGTTTTGAAATAAATGTTTATCAATAATTTATTGCTGCAATTTGTATAATTTTATGAGCAAATAAAAAGATTATAGCAACTGCGTCAGAAAGTTCCAAGTCGCAGATCGAGGCCCAAAAATTTTTGGATCCAATTAAGTTAATAAATTGCTTCAATATTCCGGTCAATTAAACATGTATGTCTGATTGGATGATCTGATGGATTGATATTGGATGTACTCGTTGTGCGAGGTTCAATAACGCTTTATTTTTTGACAACAATACCAACTCAGATGGCCTTCAAAAGTTCTTCAATGCCACAGGTTAATTGATTAATGTGTTTTCTACTCATTGCCAAAATTTGCTTTGGTAATTACAACCATTTTTTTTTGGCGACACTGATGTCAGCTTCTAGGTCACTTCTTCATCAGTCACTACAAAGATTTTTCGATCCCACGCTTTTTAAGAACCCGATAAAACGACTTTATAGATCATCTAAAAGTAAATAAGGATGCATTTTTGGAATATTAGAATTTTTGTCTACTTTTTGAAATTAAAAACCCAAGCATATCATTTTTGTTAATCTTTACTTTTAAATTTAATAAGTAATTTTGTTAATAGCGACCGAACGAACATAGAAGCGATTCAAAATGTTTAAAAACCACCTGGAGATGATCAGCCGGAATGAGACGGCGTCAAAAAAGGCAAAGTTCTGGCAATCCTATGTTGGATCTTTGAAAGGTAATATTTCAATAAAAACGAAAAAGTACGTCTGCAATAAATTATTTTAGGATCTGAAGATTTGAGAGCTCCAGATAGCACATACTCAAGAAGCCCACGTGGAATATACAAACCACTGCCAGAGTTTCCTTCATTATCTTCCAGTTGGGATACATGGCCTTATGGAAAATCAATTTACGATGATCCATCCCATGCAGGTGAACGTGTCAACGTACCCGGATACCGTTACGATCCACTTCATCGCGATATTTATGGATATTCTCCAAGGAAACTCTATCCTCACAACTACGGATACAATCCATTAGAAAGATTCAGACCTGGTAAGATTGCTCTCTAATTAATCGCTTTAATTCATCTCGTTTACTAAAATCTGTTTAGGGCACCGCAGAGGCGCCTCCGAATAGATCCACAAACTATATAAGACATCTGCAAAAGCATTAGATGTCCTCAGTTTAAAATTTTACTGAAATTTTTTCTATGTTCGATCTAAATTCTAACTATTATTTAATTGATACTTTTGAAATATTAATTAAATTTAACAAAGTACACTTAATTTTGATAATAGTTAAGAAATCAATAATTTTATAAAGCTCTAGATATTATTATTAATGTGAAATGTTTTCTATATAATTATTATGGAACTTGCGTACCCCGAAAAAACTTCAGAATTCTTTATTCTCAATTAAATTAAATATTTAGGGGTACTTATACACGAAAGTCCTAATTTGTGTGTTTAATTTAGCTACTTTATTGCATATAAAAGAAATTATCGGAAAAATTCATTGAACTAAAAACTTTATTTAATAGGAAAAGCTTACGCAAAATAGAAGTTTTGCTTGATGGTTTATATAAAATTAAATATAAGATTGTGTACATATAAATAAAATAAATATACAAATAATTACAAAAAATAACAAAGAATTGCCCCTGCAAAAGCTTGAGCTATTAGTTTCTCTTAAACCGGTCATTTCATTATTAAATATTTGCAAAATCTAAAGCGCATGATGCTTTTTGGCTGCACCATGCCCCAAAGATGCTTTTTAACCCAGCTATAAATGTATGCTCGCTCCAGCATTTGCCAGGGCGATGTAATATTTATTTTATATTTCACTAAAACCGATCCCAACTCCTTGCCCATCTATATCGACCAAACGTTTTTTAAACTAGTGCAATGGTTAATTTTTAGAATGATTTTTGTAGAAGATTTTCCAAGAGATTTTTTTGCACAACACAAGATAATTTTGTGATCCAATTTTAAGGTAAGGTTTTTAATTATCCTTCTTCCTAAATCTGAGTAACAATTCGACACATTTCAATTAATTTTTCATAGTAGCACGCAATTGCAATTTTTTCATTTCAATTAACTGCACATAAAAAAATACATATATCAGTAAGAAGATTTGGGAGAGAAATAATTTGGAATTATTTGTTTAGCTTTCCATTTGACGAAACTAAAACCTGTCTTCGATGCCGATCAAGCCTGGGCGGACCATCTCGCACGCAAAGCAGAAAGAGAACGACAACCAAGCATCTTTGATAACTTCCACACAACTTATCCGTTCAGTCGCTATCCACTTTATTTAGTACATGCCAAAAAACCACAACCCATTAAGGACGATACATACGACCCACATCGTAACTGGCTCGATCACTTAAATCGCTTGAATGACCTTGATCGACTTAATAATCTCTTCCCAAAATCATTGTGGAGCCCAACACCAATCAAGGTAAGATATTTTGTTGACCTCATTATTATGAAATAAAATCGAAATAACATCAGCGCCAACACTTGCAAAACAAATGTCGTGTGGGTTTTAGACCACACCAAGCTTAAAATAGCCCAAACATTCACCCAAAATTATTAATTTCACATATTTTCTATTAGTAGAATTTTGGGAGAGGGGTTTTCATATTTAAGATATGATAATATCTGAATTTTCATCTCAGTATATCCCAAAATCTTGTTGAAATAAAACGTTAAAATGGTGAGTTATTTGTAAATGTTACAATTGGCTATCATTTACTGTTTGTTATTTTAAGCGCCGAATGAACCGCCATTTTTGGTTTCACGTCGTTTCTTGTGTAATAATTTTAAAGGGATAAATTTAGATTCACTATTCTTGACCTTGCTGCACGCGTGAATACTTTTTCAACTATTTTAAGAGCGTTACGTTTTTTTGCGAGCTATTGATAAATAAATGTAGGTATGAAGTTTTACTAAAACTTAAAATCTTTTTATTTTCAGGTAGGAGATTTTTCACCAAGACCAGGCGAAGTTGCCTTTAATTATTTTGGACAACCAATTTACACTCGCGGAGGACTCCGCCCAAGTAAGCTTCTCTGGTCAAACTTATTAAATCCATCTCCTTCCTTACCCATGTCTGCCATCACCCGTGATCCATGGTGGTGGAGTCATCCCTCTCTACGTCCATACTCCCCTTATACTAGTTGGGGAAAATCCCCGTTCTACCTTAGAGATTCATACCTATCTCCCGTCAAGAGGACTTACCTGTGGGATAAACACCCCATCAGACCTTTTGGTAAGTCTTTTCCTCGTTCATCAAAAAATCGTTAATCCACATTATCGCCTATATTGAATATTTTTTCACATGGACAGTTTTTTACAATTTTTTATGATTGGTAAGAACCAACTCTTTTGATTATGCAGATCCTAAACAACAGAAAAATAAATAATCCGGCCCCCACTCTATCCACATTTCGACCTACGAGTCCTGTAATTTAATTGTTGTTTTGATGTGAAGCAGTAGTTTTATGATTTCTTATTTGTTTTTTTGTTCTCTTTTACTCATTATAGAATGAACTCAAATTATTTTCAATTTTTCTAATTCAAAACCGAATTTTTTTTAATAATTTTTTATGTACTTACTAAACAAAAAATAATCGAATTCGTTCTATTACTAGGGTAATCTTAAATGTACTTCAAGTAAAAATATTTCAATGCTTAAGTATTCTCATTTCTTCCTCAATTCGTATTGAAGATTTGAGCTGTCCGATCGTTATTTTTGTGTTTTTTTTAACAAGGCCTTTTTTACATTTTAACTAACAACTTTTAATGTTCAAATTAAATTTTTTTTAACTATGTATTAATGTATTTTTAAAATT
The DNA here is from genome assembly GCA_958510855.1 of Rhagonycha lutea. Classification (NCBI taxonomy): domain Eukaryota; kingdom Metazoa; phylum Arthropoda; class Insecta; order Coleoptera; family Cantharidae; genus Rhagonycha; species Rhagonycha lutea. Next base: position 8,509,056 of record OY294040.1, on the reverse strand, counting down.
TCAGCTGCTGTTTATTAAAAAGCCATCTTTATATAAATAAAATCCATCCATCAATCATCAACATCGTTTGCATACCGACTGCTGCAAAAATCAACCTATTTATATAAACCAAACCACCTTGGTATTTTTATTTTCAATTATATATTTCTTATAAATTAAATAATACTATTTTTTGGTCACTATCCAAATACTAAATGAGTCAATTTTGGAAATAAATATTTACATTTTCAATAATTATCCATCAAATTTAAATAATAAACTTAAAATCTTTGTTATAACTGTACAAAAGTATTTTAAGAAATAATAAAAACGTTACAATAGTATAAGACTCGTATTTTTTTACATTCCAAATCCAAGCCTCCAGTAATAGTAAAAAAAAATTGAGCAATCATAATGTAAGCATACAATTCTCATAATAACAAACGAAAATAAAATTAAATTTTTTATCAAAAACTGAGCTTACAAATTAATGGAAAATTCTTCAACGTAGAGAAACCTTTTTTCCAGGGAAGCTGACATTAGCACAATTTTCTCCATCCGACGAACCAGAACAAGAACTATCGGAATCAGAACTACTCGAATCTGAATCTGAACCAGATTCATCAGATTGACTCTCCTCGGTATCTTGATTCCCATAACTGATTTTCTTTTGGGCAACCGTATTGAATGGAAATCTTCCAATTTCTTCAGGTGTGTAAGCCTAAAAAAGAAAAGGCATAAAAGCTGTTCAAGTACATAATAAGAAAACGCATCCTACCTTATAATAATCAGTAAATTGACCTGGTACAAGAGTCACTGGATAATGCCCAATTGGTGGCTTGTTTATTTGCTTCATTTTACCTTTGGGGAAATGGATTGTAAAAGTTTGTAGGTCAAAACAAGCCTTGCGTTCTTCTCTCCTTTTCTGTAAAAATTAAGAGTTTGTTAGTTTTTAACTCGTGATTTTGTAAATATGTATATATTAACTGTGTTATATAAATTAGTAACTAAATAAATAAAATTTTAGGTTAAAAAAAATGTTTACCTTATTAAATTGTGCATTCCATTTGTAAGCAGATTGAATAGCTCGTTCAACAATGTTCATCTTATTTTTTTCTTGGCTAAGAGCCTTTTGTTTATTTGAAACTTCTTTAGCCTGCCTATCACGTTGATGTTTGCAGTATTCCTCGTATTTATTCTGAAAATCAGTATACATTATGTCCAAAATATCTTCGCTTTTCACAGCTGTTAATCCCATGTCACACATAGCTTCGGATGCCAAACAACTCTCTCTGATAAAATCACGCTCTTGCATATCTACAGGTCTCCTGTGAATACCTAAAAATGTTTTCTAAATAAAACAAATTTCTCTAATTTTATAAAACGTACCTGGATATTTTCGCTTAAATGATTTAATACCGAGAAATTGTGCAACTTGTTCTTGCAACATGTATGGTCCTCCACCACCCCATGAATATTCAGCCAACTTATCAGCCGATATCACTTCTCCTTCTGGTTCTTGATGAACTTCTAATCGTGAGCCACGTTTTACTTTCTGAATTTTTTCCCCACTTTCTGTTGTTGTGTTACTTTGTATGGAACTTTGAGATTCCTCTACCACTTCACCGGACAAACCAAATACCTTGAAAAGTAAAGCGAAAAGTTGAAAAATGATTCTAAGTTTTAAAAAATAACAAAAATAATACCAACCTGTTTGGCAGGCGTATGTGCCCTACTACTGTTATCTGCACTCATACGAGTTTCTTCTTCATAAAGCGCAACATCTCGGTTAGCTAATTCGCCAGGCAAAGGTACGGGTTTAAATTCAGAATTTACCATAAAATCTGTCAATTTTTTTTTACTAGAACCGTAGGGCTTACGTTCCTAAAATATAAAAGAAAGATGTCTTTATATTGTAATACTGGAAACAACACGATTTACACTCTCCATATATCAAAATGTCTAAAAATAACTTATTAGTATCTCTAATACCGACCGAATATAAATGTTCTATTTATGTAACCGCATAATTCTAAAATTCTACAGTTAATAGCAAAATTTACATCTTTATTAGTTAACCTACAAAAAATATCTTATCTTAATATTTTAATAAGCTTTAGATATACATTTGATTGATATACCACACCAGATAAGTACTTGTAATTTACGATTTTCCTTCGAGCCTTTCAAGTATAAAAAATAATAAACAATTATAAAACACTGGCACTTGTAGTCCATTGAGTATTTGCTTGCTCCATATAACATTCAGTTAGTTTCGAGTATATCGAATTTTAACTTGAAATAAACAGAGAGTTAAATAAAAAAACAACTCCACCCAATTTTTTGATAACTTTACAAAATTAATTTTTGAGTACAGTAAAACCTCAATATAAGGAACCTGTTATAACAGACTACAGATACTATATCGGACAAGATTCTCGGGTAAATCTTTCCAATTAAAACAATAAATTTCGAGATTTTGATGTGTAATATTCAATTTAATTGTTTAATTTAACCTATTAGTATAAAATCGGCTAGGTACAATGTATATTTATAAAGAAAACTCTTTTATTTAAATTGTTTGGAAAACCTATACTTTATTATATAACGGACTTCTGCTTTATCAAACAATCCCTTGCTTAGTCCGTTATATCAAATATATAGGAGCTTTGGTTATATAGAGATTTTACTGTAATTTGAAATCAATGAATACTACTAGCTAGCATATGAACACCTTCACCGATCTAATATGTAAATGCAATAGTTGTTCAGGCTTCGGTATCACTCAGAGGGATTGTTCTGGACGCTTCTGAATAATAGCAATATCTTTTCTCAATAATGAAATTTTCATAAAACCTTACATTGTGACTATCGAGTATTGAGTAGGGGTGATTTTGCAGCCCCTAACTATATATTTTATGTGCTATTTCTCAATAAAGAAATGACATATTTAAAACGAGCTTGCACTTGAAACTTCCAACTTATTTTCTTACAGATAAAAAGTTTTTGAGCGAAAATTGATCAGTGAGATCATGTAAAGGCGCGTTCTCACGATTCAAGTTTGGTTGACCGATTTACAGTTGATCAACAAAAGTTGATTAATATTCGACTAAAAAGTTGTTCAACTACCTTAAAACAAAGGTTCTCATTATCAGAGATTTCATTCAACTTTTGTTGATCAACTACAATCGGTCAACTAAACTTGAATCGTGAGAACGGGGCTTAAAACAGGAGTCATTAGTCATTAATTTTCAACTGACAAATCGATTTTAAAAAATGAATATCTACTAACTACTATAATGTACCTACATGAAAAACTTTGAATTATATTCCCACCAAGTTTCGGTATAAAAAAATTATTTTCTACGTTATTAACATCAATTCTTTATTTCAACAATGAATGACTTTCCATACCTACCCCCCAGACCAGACCCCGGTTTTCCGATTGTATAGTTTTAAAAATATCCTGCAAGCCAGAGGAAAATTTTTCAGAAACATAAACTGTAATATTTTTTTTCTATTTTCTAGTCCAGGGTAACTAAGCTCGCTAGACAGTCTAAAATGTGAAGAAATGAACATGAAACCGGGAGTTCTGCGGATATGGACTACCCCCCAGAATAAGGAAGTAACAAGATGACTTTTCAAAATTGATAATGACGCAAATTTAATTCTTGAAAAAACATGTTTGATTACTTATGGCTGGGAGGGTACTCCATATTCCGCGGTTTTCTGATTGTTTACTTTTGAAAGTACCATTCAGGTCAGGGAACAATAAATTTCTTCAGGAACATAAACTACCTGATACTTAATTAATCTCATTTTTTAAGTCTTTTCTATTTTCTAGGGTAGCAAAGCCCCCTAGCTTATTTTACTCCTCAAATCTGTGCACCACCTTCGCCATACCCTAGTTATGGCGGACATAATATGTGGACTGCACTTATTTTTTGAGTAATAAGCAAAATAACAGCGAATTACGAGGATTCCTCTTAAGTGGAAAAGCGGGATGGAAAGGGGAAAATTTGTCTATGACAAACAGATAAATTCTATCACATTGCAGCTGAGTGAGGCCGAACAACCACATCAATCATACACTGTGCCAGCTAGTTAGATGATATTGGTGAAAATAATTAAACTTAGCTCACCTTGCCTTTTTTTGTCAAAAGACGATTGCAAACATTTCTTTTCCCTCCTCTACCACCACGTGTTGAAGATCCTCTTGGTTTTCTAGGCTTAATTCCTAAAGTAGCTCTAACCGAAGGTCCCCGACAACTACGTTTTGGTCTACTTGATTCTTCAGAGACGACTGGAACAGGTGTAGTAGTAGTTACAGCAGCAACATTTTCCAAGTCTTTGGGATCTTTAAATTCTTCACGTACCACTAAGGGAACTTTTCTCGGGCGACCTCGTTTCCTTGGTGCTGGCGGTATTACTAAATAAAAAACATTCCAATAAAGTCATCATAAAATTTTCTAAAAATTTACCAGGAGCCGGTATGGTGGGCACCATGGATGCAGCATTTTGAAGGGTAATTTCGAAAACTGGAATGTCAGCCAAAGGATCAGAAAAATCTTCCGATTTTACAGTTGCAGCAGGTTTAGATTCACCAGCTGGAGTAATAGATATATCTGATTTACTCTGAGTTGCCGAATTACTTTCTGTATCTACACGAGAAACCATTAAATTTGAATTGCTTGTAGAAGGTACCACCGGGTTAGGAACTAAACTAACTGTTAAATCGGAAGTGTCACCTTTAAAGTACTTATGAGGCTGTTCGCTCTCTTCATCAAATTCCCGTTTAACACCTTGAGTTACGGGAACAATGTGAGCCAGTCCGTCTTCCCTAGATAATTTCAGTTTTATTTTGTTCAATTTTTCCAAATCTGCAGAAGAAGAAACTTTTTCCTTTTTTATCGATGATGTTTTAGGTAATTTTAAAACTATTCGTTCTTGCTTGATTTGATCCTCGAAATCTATGAGTTCTACTGATGAGGCTTCTGCTTCCGGTGGTTTTTGAATAGGCTTTATAGTTATTTTTGGACTTAAACTATCGGCCGGTTTCACAATTGGTTTTATATTTAGTTTGAACGGAGGAACTGTGGCTTCCTCTTGGTCGTCTGGTTTAATAATGGGTTTTATTGTAATTTTTGGACTGTGATGAGATTCTGTGTGCAAAATTTCTTCTTGAGGTTTTGGGGTTAATTTTATGTTTAATTTTGGACTATTTAAACGCTCTTCCAATTTAGGATAGGGCTTAATAGTGAGTTTCAGTGGACTTAAAGGTGTTTCAGTTTTAAGTAAGGTTTTCTTTGAGGATCTAGGACTTCCAATCCCAGAAGATTTCACAGACTTTTCAAGAGATTCCAACTGCTTTCCCGATTTAGTCGATACCTTCGGACTATGATCGCTACGTGTTGGAATTGCTTTAATTGTTATTTTTGGAATTACCGGTTCTTCAATTGGTTCTGACAAAGAAGACGACGATGATTTTATAATTAATTTAGGTACTTGTTGCTGTTCGTGACTGGATTCGGCCTCATTAGGATCATAAATTTTTAATATGGAATGAGTATTGTTCGTTTTATGTTTGGCTATTGTCATTATTAACGGAGCTCTGCTTGTTTCAATATTATCAGTTGATTCTGATTTACTGTCACAATCAGGTTTGGGATCAACAACGACCTTTGGAATTACCTCTTCCTCTTTTTTATATAACCTCTTGTTAAAATCTGAATCTTCAACTTCAACAGTTAATGGTTGACTCAATTCGTTGTTTTGATTTGCTATATTTTCAGTTGTAATTGGGATATTTTCTGTCACAGTGCTTGAACTTTCTTCAACCATAGAATCTGCCAAATTGCTTTCATATTTAGTAGTAGAAGACAAACCTTCAAATTCTTCAGTGGGTTGCTTTTGAGCATTAGAGGAAGAAACAATAAATTCTGAAGCACTTTCATCACAATCCATGCTTGTAAATTTTCCACTATCAGCTTCAAAAGCAAGGTCTTGTTGATTAGATGAGTCAATTATGTTACTGGTACATGGTTCTTCAACTTGTACAATTTCAAGAGATTCTTTTGGTTCTGGATCAACATCCATGGGAGTTTCAGCAATGGATGGATTTGGTATTTCACAAACTTCTTGACAAGATTCTTGAACTTCTTGGTTTGCTTCTTCAACTGAAGATTCAGGTAATAAATTTGACTCAGGCAAAACTTCATTTTCAACATTTTGAATCAATTCTATACTGGAAACTGGTTCAACTTGGGGTACTATCACTATACTGTCCTCATTTTCATTTATCTCTTTAGTTAACAAACCTTCCGAACTTTCGTTTATAAAACTGGATTCAACTTTGTTTTCTTGCTGAGCACTTACCGATGTACTTGGTAAAATTTCAACACTTTCATTTTCTTCAATAATTGATACATTTGAAATGGGATTTTCAATTTTATTTTGGTTTTCGTTGACTTCCCGAGTCGATGATCTTTCTTCAGATGTAATAGCAAAAGCTGCAGAGTTTGTGAGTGCTTCATGTAATTTTGCTTCCTCTAAATACAAAGAACTCTCGCCCAGTAAATCGTCAACATTGGAACTGTTGATTTCGTTACACGAATCCAACTTAGAACTTCCTGCATAACTATCGCGATTGAAATTATAGCTATCGCTAGATTCTCCCAACAGATTTTCCAAATCTTGCACAATATCTTCAACATTTTCTGAACTCTTCTCACTAGGTACGTTGGATATGTTTAACTCACCCCCAAAAAAATCAGTTTCTGCATTAATAGATGATCCTTCGACCGCTAGTAAATTATCTATTACATTTGAGGAAGTTTCAGAAAATTTATCGGGAGTTGTGCTACTTATAGCATCGTCACAGTCGGCACCAGGATCTTTTACAACAGAATCTTGATTTGAAACAGAAGATACTGCTTCGTTCAAATTCGATTCGTCCATGTTTAATCTTATAATCCTAAAATGTATCAATAAAACTTTAATTTAATTTTTCACTTTATGTATAGGCAAGAATAAATATTAACTATATTGATCATTATCGAAAATATCTACGAGAATTAAAACTACAACAGTAAACATAGCCTTAAAATACGTATGGAATTTTTCTAGTTATTGGCGTCTTTAATGTTGCCAAATTAAGAAAATAAAATTTCCTATTCAATAAATTCTCGTATACAGTAGGATAACAATATTAAGGTCCACTTTTCAGATTTAGCATACCGTGAATCTAGCTCGATGCGCAGTTATCTCTACGTTGTCTTATCCGTTATGATGTGTCCATCTCTAAGGCGCATGATTGGATTAACAACATTCCTTAGGTCATACAGACAAAATTCATTAGAAATTCTAATTGCTGGTTGCATTACACTAATGTAGCGTAGAAAGTGAACTTCTTTTCGATTTTTGTACGGCAAAAACAAAAAAGGTGTTTTTGTAAAATTAATTTCCAAACCAACTCTGTATTTTAAGAGGTCAGTTATAATTTTAAGCCCGTGTGACACGACGCGCGACGTCAAATTTTGCATAAAATTTAATACTAAATAATGGTCGGTTTGACATTTCTCTAACCTAAAACTTTGTTATCTGAAAAATATAATCAGAAGTTTTAATAAGCAAACAATTTATGATTTACTTACTTTAAAAGCGTTTACTAATAATTTTACAATGCACGAAGCGTATCAAGTTTCTCAGTTACTTAAGCTGAATGTGCAAATTGAATCAATCACTGCATACGGTCAGAATTGCATTTCTACTTTTGTTTCTCATAATTATTATTGATTGTTTTGATTTTAGATGAAAATTTATTGGTGGGTACTAGACAAGGCCACTTGTTAATGTACAAGGTGATTACAACAGTTAACGATAAGCAAGATGTGCAGCTGATGCGTTACAACAAAACCTTCAGTAAGAAGCCGATACAGCAACTACACGTAATACCCGAATACAACCTTCTTATTAGCTTAACGGGTTAGTTGAATTGGTCTTTATATGTGCATTTTACTATGCTTATAATTTTTAGACAACGTAGTACAGGTCCACGATGTAAACGTCAGTCACTTTCCTATTATTCATCAAACCGTAAGAACCAAAGGTGCAAACATTTTTACAGTAGATTCAAAGGTATACAGAAAGTAAATATTATGAGGAACATTTAGATTTAATTTTTGTAACAATTTTAGTGCCATATTTCTTTAACGGGTGAGAAAAATGTTTTGGTTCGAATGTGCGTTGCAGTTAAACGTAAATTGCAGCTTTATTATTGGAAAAATGATAAATTTATGGAGTTAATTGACGACATTTCACTCACCGATATACCTAAAGCTCTTACCTGGTGTCAAGAAAGCATATGTGTTGGTTTTCGTGGTGAATATACCTTATTTAAGGTTGCTATTGGCGTTAACTTTTTAAACTTTAAAGTAATTTCTTTTATTTTAGTTAGGTGAAGGACATTGCGATCTGTTTCCTACCAGTAGTAGTAAATCCAGCGATCCGTGTATAATGAAAATTTCTGATACGACTTTTGCTTTGGGACGTGAAATCCAAACAGTTTTGGTTAACGTGAAAGGGGATGCAGAAAAAGCTAAAGCATTACGTTGGACCAACACACCGTTTGCTATGGCTTGGGACGAACCCTATGCAATTGGGTTACTGCCCGAATCGGTCGAGGTATTTATAATACTTTTCTACACGACAACAAATTACAACAATATTTTGCTAGGTTCAAACAATTGACCCAGGTGGTTTGGTTCAAGCAATGGAAAATTTACCAAATGCAAGGTTAATTACAGTTTGTAAACAAGGGGTATTATACGTTGCGTCCGTTAGTCAAGTTTGGTGTTTACAAGCAGTAGATATTTCAAAGCAACGCGAGATGTTGCTTAAGGACAAACAATTTCAACTTGCTCTTATGTTAACCGTAAGTATTAATAAAATTGTAGACCTAAAGGTTTCATTATATTTGTTCTTCTTTTCAAGAGAGTATCGAAAGAAAGTGAGGAAGATAAACAAGAAAAAATTCATCACATTCAAACATTATTAGCGTACAATCTTTTCGCTAAGAAAGAATTTGGCAAGAGTATGAAAGAGTTTCTCAAATTGGATACTGACCCCTACGACGTGATTAGACTATTTCCCGATTTGCTTCCCCCGCAATCTAATTTAAATGAAAGCGAAGAAAGTTCCAGTGGACTGTCTGACCGTGAACTGGAAGAGGGTCTCTTAGCATTAATTGAATATCTTACCGAAGTTCGTCACAAGTTACAAAAGGAGGGTCACGTAAGCTATCGATTTGCAATGTTCCAAAATTTTATTCGTTCTGTTTTTAGCCTTCGTTGAATGCAAGTGGTAATTTAAATGACAAGTTAAATCCCAATAAATCGACACAACAATTACTTCAAATAATCGATACTACTTTGCTCAAGTGTTATTTACAAACCAACGATGCCCTCGTTGCTCCTTTACTTCGACTCAATCACTGTCATCTGGCGGAAACCGAGCGAGTTTTAAAGAAGTATGAGAAACATAGCGAGTTAATTATTTTGTATCACACTAAAGGACAACACCGGCGTGCATTAGAATTATTGCAAACTGAAAAAAGCATTGATAAAACTATATCTTATGTTCAACGTGTCGGCATAGAAAACATGGGATTAATTTTGGAATTTTCTGATTGGATTTTGAAAGAATCTCCAGAGGAAGGTCTAAAGGTGCATTTTAAAATTAAAATAATGAGGGTCGTCATAAACATAACTTTTTTAGATATTTACCGAAGATGAGCCAGAAGTAGAAAATTTACCGAGACCTCGAGTTCTCGACTTTTTATTAAGATCACATCCAAATTTAGTAATACCGTATTTAGAACACGTAGTGCATATTTGGGCAGATACCAATCCTTTATTCCATAATGCTCTAGTACATCAGTATAGAGAGCAAGCAATGAAAGATGGGCCAACAGCTCAACACATTCAAAAGAAATTGATAAGTTTTCTACAAGATTCGACCCACTATACTCCTGAAACTGTTTTAATGCACTTCCCAAATGATAAACTACTGGAAGCTAAGGCCACTATTTTAGGGAGGTTGGGTCGACATGAGCAGGCTCTGTTTATTTACGTGCGTGTACTGGGCGACGTTAAACGAGCAGTAGATTATTGTTCTAATATTTATGAAAAATCAAATAAAACTGTTGCAGAAGAGGTAAATTAACTTATATTATTTAGATTAGTCCCGGGCCGAATTTTAATCTTTTCGTTCACATAATCCTCTCCTTTTTATTTTTAAATATTGTATTTCACAAAGCACATTTTTTAGGTCTACGTATCTCTTATAAAATTGATATTGGATCCAAATAGTGTAAGCATGACACTTCCGGTGTCGTGTTTATCGCCCGTAACAGCACAACCTGATTTAGAAACGGCTTTACAGTTATTAGAGCAATTTGGTTCGAGGATTAATCCTTTGCTAGCATTAGCAATAATCCCAGACAGCGTACCCGTTTCTAGAATAAGTAAATTTTTGCATACCGCTGTACATAAATCCATACAAAATCGCAGACAAGCTCAGTTACTACGAGGACTTTTATATGCAGAACAATTACAATGTCAGGAAGAAAGATTAGATTTACAAAGTCAGAGTGTTCACATTACCGATCTTAACGTTTGTCCAGTATGTAAAAAACGTTTCGGTAACCAAAGGTATGTAGTATCGATTTATTCGATATCAAATTTTATAAAACTTTTAATTTCAGTGCATTTGTCAGATATCCAAATGGAGATATCGTTCATTATTCTTGCCACGATAGAAAAATGTAACCTTATAACATAATTTATTTACTCGGCTTCATAAAAAAAAATGTAACAAATATAAAATATATACCTAATTCTAATATTTAAAAATATAACACCATCATTCCTTACTCATTTATAAACAATTAAATAAATAAGTAAACAATTCAGGTTGTGTCATCTCTCGTTTGTATTTTTGTACCATTTCTTGTATTTTAAGCCTTCTTCTAACATGTGGGGGTTGATACCTGAAATTCAATTTTTGAAATTTCAGTAACTAAAATTTCGAACTTTTCAAACTTACGTGTCTGAATCTAAACGACGTCTACGTGACATATTTAAAGCAGTGTGACGTACTAGTGGGCCTATAGCACGTCGACTAACTACCATACCATCAACTAAGGGTGATGCAAGATTAACCCGGCCTGTAGGACCTTGCAAATGAACCCGAAACAATCCAGTGGCCATCGAATGCAGATATATAATTAACACATCGTTCACTCGGGTCGAACCTACTTCTAAACCTGTATCCGTATACGTGAGTAGATCGGCTATAAAAATTAAAAATAAAATATCATCTTCTCAAATGCTAATAACAGACCTATCGGTAAAGTAAGGTGATCTTCATAACTTTCAAGCCACACTACCATAATTTTCGTATCCAAGTGGGGGTGATGATGTCGGTTACCAGACCGACGTGTAGGTGGAGCTGGCTGTTTATCCAAATCCAACGATAAAGCTCTCTTATCACGATTGGGATTACTTTCTGGTACATTTTGATCGTACCATGCTATAAAATTATTATTGTAACAAAAGAAACTATATGTGACCTGGTCTATGAAAAGGGAGCTTACGTGCGAAATCAAGTTATCGAGAAAACAACAATTAAAGGAAACAATGTTGCATCAGTTTCGCGTTAGTTGTTCCCGTTTATCTGCGTTGTCTGATAATTCCACAAATTATGACCTTCTGGTTTTCATCATCTGAAAGAGCGTCTCATACTATATCAAAATCGGCAAAAAAGTGGAAAATGATCAAATAAGTTATCGAGAAAACAGCAGTTAAAGGTAACAACTCGTTGCATCAATTTTGCATTAGGTGATCCCGTTTATCTGCGTTGCCTGGTAATTCCACAAATTATGACTTTCTGGTTTTCACCATCTGAAAGAGCGTCTCATACTCTATCCGAATCGGCAAAAAAATGGAAAATAATTTTTTGACACCTAAACCCCCTTTTCATAGACCAGGTCACATATAGTAATAATTTAACGTACATGACAAGTTGCTGGTATTAAAGACCGATTGTAAATTTTCTGATTGACATCCTGCATTTTTGTTAGGTGATGGTACAACAAATGCAATTTCTGAACATGCATCTGCCCAATAAAGAATGTTTGACTGACCATCATAAGACACTTTATTGGGTTTAAAATTTGTTGACTCTTTATTTGACAGTTTTATTTTCCAACTCGTTGATATATGACCAGTCCAACCTAAAACATTAAATTGTTTTGGATCATTTACAAGTTCGAAGGCTACAATATTACCAGGATGTTTACTAATAAGTACTGGCCAACCTAAAGTATGTATGAATTCAGTAAAATGTGAATTTATGTAATCTTCAGTTACGTTTCCCACTATTTCTTGTGCGGCAGTTTGTCCTGATTTTACATAGAATACGTGAACTGTATCATATGTTCTGGGGCTCATATTGTCCAGCATTGATAATTCCTTACAAAATTCAGTGGCACTGCTATCAAGCGCTATTAGAGATGGATTTCCAGTATTTTTCTAAACACATTTTTTTTAATAAAAGTAACAAATCAACACAAAACTTACCTCGCTTTCATTATCTAGCGATAAAAATCCAAAGTGAGAAAGAAATAGGCGAGCAGTTTGAAATTCATGACAAACCGGGGGAGGAGCGCATTCTTCTGATTGGATGTGTTGTGACTGATTAGCGGTTATATTATTTTCAGCTGCTATTTGACGTTTTAATAACTGAGCTAATTTGTTGGTTTCTTCGGTAGCCAATTCATCACTTGATAAAACGTAATCCAGGCTTGGTATTGAATTATCCCTAATTTATAAATAAAAAATCACAAAATGGAATATTATAAAGCTTGTTAATATTTTCATGTACTTATGTCATTAATTATTATTATATTATATCTGTTTAGTTAATAATTTATTTCCTTGAAGCAAGTCCTATAAGAAAGTGTCATTTAACTGACTGAGGATACACATTTTCATTTTAAAGCAATTGACTACCAACAGGCAAAGGAAATTCAATCAAATTTTATCAGCATAATAATTATAAATATAAGGGACGGAGAGGGGGGGTAAAAGTTAATTTTTTTTAAATAATCCTTACGTAAGTAGTGTGGGGGGTCCACAATCCTACATACCATTACGTATGGGGGAGAGAGGGTCAAAAATTACAAAAATCGTCCTTATGTAATGAATGGACGCTCCCAAGTAATTCAGGTAATTTTTACATTTGGCCCAAACACTTTATTTTTGCGAAGTTAATTTTAGTTATAAATTTTTGCTAAGTGTAATTATTTGTGCAGGTACCTACTAATGATTTTTATTGGCGACATTAGTAGTACTTGTGTTTAACCATTATTTTGAGTGTTTGGGTAAACAGGATTTGGTTTGGATTTACAGGGTGAGCTCGAAAAGTTGTAAAATAGCAAATCACTATTTCAGTTTTAAGTTTTATTAGTCATTTTGATTAAGTTTTTGTTAATAATTTTTGTCAAGCGCGAATGTTAGGTGACGCAGCATTCTATGTTCTCTCAACTCCATTTTGTTGTATTTGAGCTATTGAGATATACCGTGTCGAGCAAAATTATCATCCCCCTTTGAAAATCGAGTAAATCCATCCCTTCTCGACTTTTAAACTGATCGGCAAATCTATTGCAGGCAAAGGGAGAATGATTGACATGAAAAACCCATAACATCTTTCCTGACAATCTCGCTTCGTGTGCCCTCTTAACTATCTTATATTTTTTACCCACTGAAAGAGATTAACCCTAGAATGGTAAGCCGTCGTAAAATTGACGACTTGCCTTATACGTTTGGTCTAGTACGGCTATTTCGGCAAAAGTCACCCTCACGCCTCTTTCAGTACCTTCCCGATTTGGCTTAAAAACATTATATATGTAGTTATTATTGTGATTTAGTGCCGTTATACCACTCATTTGAGACTCCCTTCGTCAAATTTACGACGGTTTACTAGTTGTGTAACATTTTTCCTTATGGTAATTTTATACAGGTAAGAGAAAAAATCTGTCAAATTTTAAAATTAGATATGCCAGAAGTAAGAACAACTCCTGTAGGGAAAAAAATGCCAATATGTGGATTTTGTCCGAATCACACAGTCCGAATAACAACTACATATTGTAAAGGTTGCAAACGTCCAATCTGTGGAGATCATCGTGCTGCTTGCTGCTTAGAATGAGGACCCCAATAATTATTTTTGTGTATGTTTTTTAATTTTTGTTTGCCAAAAGGTATGTTTAAAGTGTATTTCTACATTTCTTTTAAAATACATAATTTGAAGTTAAGTTATTGACTATATTATATGTCATCGTAAAATTTACGATGGTTTACCATTTATGTACTTCGCAGATAGGCTTACCATTCTAGGGTTAATGAAAACAGAACTTACACTTTACATTGAGGTACTCGTTCAACAGCATCTGGAAAATATTTTTGGCCCACTTCCGGTCTTATAGGGTTTTCTTGCATTGCCACAGGTCGACCAGGATTAGGTGCATGGTATTTAGTACCAGATCGATGACGTGGTAAGTGTCTGAGTTGCATAGTCCAAGCATGTCTTCCAAACGGACCTCTAGTCAACAGCGTCACAGTAGGTTGAGGATCCTAAACATTTCATTATTAGATACAAAAAAAAATGGTTCAATTTCGTTTACTTGATCGTTTCCTAAAGGTTCTTCTAATAGAGCTAACATAATAGATCCTTCGGACACAAAGTATCTAAAACGTTCCACTGCTAATGTTATATCTGAGCAATCAGTTGGCCAGGAATTGCAATGTTGTAGCAAAGACAGCTCATCTAATAGAGAAGAAACCGATTCTGGACCACACTCACTAGGGAAATAACCCACCTAAGAATTGAAAAATTAATGAAAATAAAGCACCGTTATAGTGTGTTAAAAAATATTATATTATTTATTGTCAACTAGTTTTGAGAATTTTGTATTTTCATCTTCAAGGGCAAACTAAAAATGAAAAGGTTCAAATTCCTACAATGAAGTAGTTAAAACTTATTTTTTAAATAAAATTTATGTTTTAGAATTTGAATTTAAAACTACAAAATTCTTAAAACTGTTTAGTCGACCTTCTACTAAAATAATTTATTTATTTATAAGACTTCTTAAAGTGAATATAAATTTTGCAACAAATACAAAATGGCACAAGATTGGCAAATTTATAATAAAAAGAAAACTTAAAATGAGCAAAGATTTTTAATTAGACATAAATACCTGTTCTAAAATGCAAGTCAATAAATTTTCTGCAGCATCCCGTACCCTCATAGATGCAGGTTTTAATTCTTTAGCATCCTTCATTTTAATTTTTTCACCTGGCTTTCCAACCGATTTAGCACCGGACACGCCCAATTCAGCTACTTCCAAAACCTAAGTAATTTTTCAAAAACTTATCAGAGATTTCTAGAATATTAAAGTAAAATTACCGTAGTTAAACAGTCCTTATCACGCAAAAGATATGGATGCTCCAATAACCATACAGAACAACACTGAAAAGCAGCCACTATTGTTGAATGTAAATCTTTGGAATGTGCAGGTGGTGGCCGTGAACACTGGTAAACTATGTAGTCACACAACCATTTAACTGCTCTTTTGCACTCTAAAGCATCTGTGAAAAGATCCAAGTAACATTAAAAAATGAAGTCATGGAGAGAGAAGTAATCAATTAAAATGGAAAAGTGTTACCTGTGAATTTCCTAGCTGCTTAAATAATTACCACTGTAGATCATAATTAATTAAAATTTAAATAAAATAATAACCTGACTCCTTAATATGTATTCTTGCCAATCCAGAAAGTAATTCAAGGGCTGCTAAGGATACATTAAGATCTGTTTTCCAAGAAGATATGAGGCGATGACACACTAAATATGTTGCCCTTACAAAAAGTGCATGAGCAGAATCTGTCGAAATAATTTTTTTAATATTGTAACCAGAAAGCAACATTAAGATAAAATGAAAGCAAAGCACGACATAGTTGCACAACAAACAAACAAATAACATACCAATGACGTTGACATCACAAAATGCATCACTTCCAAAGTACTCAAAACGTGGTAGATCAGAACTGCCTGACATGCTGGTAGTGCTCGTCGTATCAGACGCTATTTTATAATAAGCAAAACAAAATACAATCACAATTTTTAATCAAACTTCAAGTAAGCTACAAAAAATGCAAGAAAAATGTAAACCCAACACAAATGTATAAATACCTGAACTCAGCAAATTGGTGGTGGTGGTCTCAGTTAAAGGTTGAGTGACTTGATCTGCTATTTCGAATGACGCCGAATCTTGTACGCAAAGAAACAAACCACCCAATAACATGTGAGTATTTTGGGGGTCAGTTTCCACTTGTAAAGCATTCATTACGAGATTCATCAATCGTGGTTTCAGTTGTGCAAAAGTGATTGGTGTTTCTGACGCTATAAAAACACTTATTACAGTTTAGGACTTGTAAAAAAACTTGTTCCGCTTACAATTAGAAGTCAGTTCTCTAATAAAAATATTTTGAAAATGAAGTGGTAAAACAAGAATTGACAAGAGTAAATGTATCGAAGCTCTCCTCAATTCCACCTTAGAAATACTTTGTGGTTTTGTGTCCTTATCAGCTAAAACAATTTCTAACGCAAATACAAAAACTGGAACTAAAGTTCTAACTCCATCCAGGTCCAAACGAAATAAATTTTGTGAATTCATTAAAATTGCCACCATGCTCTCTCCACAATCTCTATCCGAAGAAACTTTTAGTCCTTGTTGAACTGCCAGATAAAATCTAGCCAAATAAACGGAAAGTATCTCTTCTCCAGTTTTTTTTGCACATATAATTCTACACAGTGCACCCAATGCTTCGGCACGTCCACATTCATACTTATCGATAGTTAATGAAGGTGGCAGGTCGGATAATTCTATCAAAGAATTTAATTGGAATGTGTTATTAGCATTGTTTTTTGATTTAGAGTTGTCCATTATTATAGAATTTGGTCTTTTAGTTTGTTCTCCATGATCTAAAAAATGACTTTTAAGTATCTCGTTCAGTTTCTACACCTTTCTCATTTACTCTGCAATAAAGTAGATCCAACAAAAGCAGCTTCAAACAGCCATTCTCCAAATAAATGAAGAATGCTGTTACATTTTGCTCGTTCTGGTGCTAATGGATTTCTTGTTTCGCTTCCTTGATTTAAAAGTGCTAAAGATGGGTTAAAATTTAATAAAGCATAAAATAATAAAGCAAACATTTTAGTTACATGATAAACTAGACGTAGAAGGCGGACCAGAATTTGGTATCGATGAAGTAGATGCAATACTAGAACCTCTACTACTGGTTAACCCAATTAAAGATGCTCTTGGAATACCTATATTAGATTTGTACATTATTAAATCTTCAAAATAAGTTGAAGAAATTGAAATTTGAAAAGTAAAAAACGAGCATATATTTACAAATGAAAAGTAAAAAAAAAATGAAGAATAAAAAACAATTCCCCAAACCGGTGTACTATTTATAAACTTGCTAACCCTTAGTGACAGAAGATGGTGCAACGCTAAAGCTCTTAGCAAGTCGGCGTTGAGGTGGTGGTGTAGGTGAATGAGTAGAAGTAGAAGAAATTGATGTGATCTCTTTATTCTTATCGAAACTTCCACCTATCACATCTTCCCACCATGCTGGTTGTGCGATACCTATACCATATTTGCATAATACATAATATGAAAATGTACAAGAAGAAAATGTCATTATTATACACATGCTTATATTATACACTAGTCAATTTTTTAATTAGGGGGTCAGCAAACAAAACCTTCTTTTGAATACATGCCAGTCATTTAGTTTCATATTTTGTAATCCACTGCTAAAGTTAGGGTGTGATTTCACTGACTAAAATTGTCAACCAATCAAATGATGGCGCTGTTCCCATTGTGGTGGGTGGTTAACAGGTTAACAGTAACCAGCGTCATTTAAATGATTACTAATTTTAGTTGTTGACGGAAGATATTTTAATAATTTCGGTTTACACTTTGCTGATGAGACAAAAATACATCGAAACATACAGGGTGTTCTATTGTAGATGGCTTAAGAACTCAAGATGCGGATCTTGATTCGTTTGGAGTCGTAACAAGTAACAGAATTAGAAGTCAATGCACTTACACTGAACATTTTGTTGAGCAACAATTAGTACTGAGCGTGGACCTGAACAAAGGACTAACATAAGGCATCCATTATAAGCAAAATAGTGCTGAATGATCAACATCGACGACCAACCTAACAAAAGAACTACAACTAGGCCAAGAGTTGACTCAGTTTCTCTTTAAATGCGGGTGTTTTGATAAGAACCTGTACAGATTCCGAAAGAGAGAAATTCACCTGCTTCAACTGCACAGAGAACGAAAGCACAGAATACACTATATTGTGAGAAAAACTCAAGGAAAAAAGACGAGTAGAAAAATAGCATAAAAGCTGAGTGTTCCAAGAAGTGTGCTATTTAGCTGGCCACCACTGTAAGTGCATTAACCTATGCTACATTCTATACTCTGTTTATCCAACAGATGCAGCAAGGCTCCTCCCCAAAAATGTAAGCCAATGAGAGCATCAACCAGTTTTACACGTTAAAAACGACATAAAATTTCAAATGATTATATGACATTAAAAATTAATTTATAGGTTAAAAAAACTATGACGTTAGTGTTGTAAACGGGATTTTCAAAATTCGAGCAATAGAAAAATTCTATTCGAATATCCCGCGCGTTTTTAGGGAGGAGCTTCGGTGCACCTGTTGAGTAAACAGAGTATAGTAATATTAAATAAAGAATTTTTTAGTAGTAGTACTTTAAGAGTAGAGTCCAATATAAGGTTTGTTCCAACCAGCCGAGAAACCGTACAATGTACTGTCATGCGCATGCGCAATAGATAAAGAGGAACTCTTTTTATCTATTGAGTATTAATTTTACCCATTTCGCCTGAGCGTGACCATACATTGTACGGTTTCTCGACTGGTTGCAACAAACCTATTGTAGTTCCACCCAGTACCACCAACTATTATATTGAACCGATGCGCACCCAACCATACATTTCAGCGGAAAATGAATGACCTGTAGCAAGAGATAAGATTGTTGCTGGCCCTTTCTTTTTTCTACTACAGTTGCTGATCTAATAAATAACTTACTAATTATTGATTTATTAATTTCTGTACAAATTGTTTTTAAAAGTTAAGTTATGAATGAAAATTAGCATTTCCATCAGTTTTAAAAGCCTCAGTTGATTTCAAAATTTAAAAAACTTTAAAAAAACTTTAAAAGCAAACTTTTGCAAATTTTCTTATTAGATTATTAATTAACTTTTAAATTTGTTTTAGAATTCATGATCAGAAATTCTAAAATTTATTATGTATACCACTGCAAAAGTGACAGACCCAGAAACCAGAAAAAGTTCACATGAATTATAATTTGTTAATATTTTTGATTAAAAATTAGAAAAACATCTGTAAATTAGCTTTATTAAACCTCTTTATGGTTACTTTGGGTCTGCTACTGAAATGGAAGCTATAAGATTTACAAGTATACTAAAAATTTGATGTAAGTAAGATAAGAATACTGCTTATTCAAGAAACTCAGAAGTTGCTTTATACTAAATCCTGAAACTAAATTCAAATTTATAATAGCGATAAAGCCATGAACTTTAAATACATTAATAATTAACTTTTGGATTAACTGCCTACATTTAAAAAATTGAAAAGTAAAGTTTTCCAATAATTTAATTATTATTTCCATAATTTTACAAAAAAAAACATACCCAAAAAGGCATCCACTTGTCCTGCAATACCTTTAATTGCTTTTAAAAATATTAAAGGAAGCGATTGTAAGCAGGAATGATGAGATGGATCGATAACCGATTCACTACTTATAGCAAAATGCAGAAACTTTGGAGTTTGACTAATCACCTAAAATTTTATTCATTATTTGAAAGCTTTTTCTAAATAAGTGAACTATTTACTTCAGGTTTAGTTAAACTTATTGGATTTCCAATTGTGTTCAAAAAGCGATACCAACTTTGAGCAACACAATTATTGGACATTCCAACAGGAATTAAGTCTTCATCTCCTGTAATAATCGAGTTAAAAATCACGTTAGTTTAATTTTAAAAGCAGTATACCAATTTTTAGTTCTGGAAATGATGGTCCATACATGAAAGCAAGTACACGCGAAGTTAACACCAAGTTAACTCGATTCCATTGTTCTATCAGAGCTATACGATGACGCCAATTCATGCAGCATTCACGTAAAGTTTTCCACAATGGTGGTGATGGAAAACAACGTGCACATGCAATTAACCACACTTCAAACAAAACACTTAATACTCGTTCACATAATTGATCTGCCACATCATCTTTTACAGATGGGGGTGCAAGCAGAGTATCATTTATGCATAGTAGAAAGAGTAACAAGGATTCCCAAGTTTCTCTCTCCAAGATTTTGGATTCGTGAGCTACTTGTTGTAATGTCCGTAACACACGATGACATAAAACTGCTTGCCTATTTATTGTATCTTGACCTACAGTACACAAAAATTATTAGTATGGTATAAATAGAAGATTTGAATCTTAGTGTGCTTGTGCAAGGCAAAACTAAATTAAAATCCTACCTAAATCCTGATATATAAAAGCCCAGTCTTGAAATGTTAAACATTGGTAAAGTTAAGAAAAGAGTTTAAAATTTAATTGTTAACTCACCTTCGCCTTCTCGTGGTATAAACAAATGGTGACAGTGTGAAATAATTTTTCTCGCATACATGTTGGGTTCATTGCACACCGGAAGTGGTACACACACCTTACAAGTAGGCAACAACGAAGATAACCATTCACAATAGACATTAACGCAATCTTTTATGACATCGTGTTCCGTTAAAGGGAGAGACAATCCAAAACAAATCACCTCCATACACCATTGAACCTGATTATTTAACCTTGCTTAATCATCATACATAACAAATTAACAAACTTTTACCTCTTTATCGGTTTTAAGAGGACTGGATTCTGCAGCTTGTGTGATTCCTAAATTTCCTGCGAGTTGTTTCACTACGCTAAGTGTTACCTCACGTCCGATACTTATTCCAAACTTCTTTAAAACGCTTTCTCCGTTTACACCACAGCACTGAACGACGGGGCTTAAAGAAGTCCATTCCGAATACATTCCCTTACTGTCGGTATTTTCCTTTTAATGGCATACAAGTACAAGTTACATAAAAGAAATCCGTGGTCATAAAATCAAATACCTTAAAGTTAACACGGTTAAATAAGCCCAAATTCATGGAAAAGCTGGCTAAATTTTGATTTCAATCAAAATTACAATAAATTGTTTATTGTTGTTTTATTAACATTTTATCCTGATTTTATCATTTCAAATCGTTTGACAGATAACTGTTTGACACGGGTGACAGTTCTATAAATCAGTGCTTCTCAAACTTCTTCATAATATGGCCAAGAATTTCAAAGCAAATTTTAGTTTTTAGTGGTCAAAGTTAGAGTAAGTGGTCAATAAATCCGGTGCATGTCGCCAGCCCCCCCCCATATAAAATAGTTTGTGCTTTGTTTGTGCCTGTCTGTGCAAAAAACATTTTCGTTTTTTCCCAAATGGTTTTGGGAAAAAGTTTGAGAACTGTTGGATAACCTTGTATAGTGTAGAGTCACCTTTATATAAATAAAATGGTAATAAATGAAGTTCGTAAAGTTACTACTGTTTTGTGTTATGTGAATATTGTACATTATTTCATTTTTTGTTTTGTGATTGTCAGCTAAAATTTTTCGTGATCATTATTAAAATTTATTCCTTTACGAAATGTATTTGAATAATTCAAATAACGCTTTATATAACAGGCAAGGCATAAGATATAACCTAGATTTTGTGGAAGATGTAACAAATTCAGATTTTACGAATCGTTTGGAAGCTTTTAATTCAAAAGGTAATAATGATTGCGACGAAGATTTAAATAGTTTACTGCTGTGGCTCCAGAAAGATTTTATACCTAACATAATGTATAAAACGAGGTTGAATTCTTTGTCGGAATTAAAAAATAATCAAGTAACTTTGAGGCATGTTATGAAACAGCTTAGGAGTTTAAATAAATTTTTTAATATATCAAAAAATAACTTGACTTCTGCTACTAATAGTAGGAAGAAACAAGAACTCCTTACTTCTTGTCAAGAATTTGAACGACTCGTTTTTGAGACTAGTAACTACAGGAAAAGTGATACGGTTTTAAATGATGTTGTCTTAAATGGCAAAGAACGTTTAACCACAGCAAGGGTGATCGAAAATGGTTCAGTTAACGAAGCTTGTGGTATCCATAACGGCTTGTCTGTTGATTTAGCGGAACCTCAACCATCTACGAGTGCCGATACTACTATATCGGAGACATCAAGTTTTAAATTGGAATCACAAAGAGCCTGCTGTTTGAAAGCAAAAGAAAGAGCAAACTTTAAATTTAATTTTAAAATTGATCATATCGATTCCTACGATCCTTTGATAGAAAAACTTATTTACTCTCCTGTAACTCGGTGTGATGAAGTTAATTGTAAGGATTTACCTTGCATGCAGTTTAAATATCCTGCTCAATTTATCTGTTTGATTTGCTGCTGTAGTGGACCTTTAAATAACCGTAACGGCGTGATCAAGGATCATCTTTTTGGAAACAAGCATTCGACTAAGTGGGTAAGTGGTACAGAAAGCGGACTGTATTATTATCATTTAAATTGGAAACATCAAGAAAGAAATTACCAATCCCATCAAACATATTTTTACCCGGCCGGAGATACACAAACGAAATGTAGATTGTGTCGTACCTTAGTTCCCTACGATTCCCTAAAAAGTCACATCGATTCAAACGTTCATAAGACAGAATTTAACAAGAAGTATAATAAGAAACAAGTTAATGAACCATTGGTGATTTTACAAGAGATGGTATATTGTACCGATAAGATAGAGTTGCAGAATTTAAAAAAGATTTTCGATCTATTAAATGAACAGAACGATGAAGGAAACTCTAGAAATCTAAAGTCTAAACACAAATTAATTGTATCCGTTGCTAATCCTAAGGGTTCGAAACTTAGGGATATTTTAGAATATCGTTTCTATTCTCATGCTAAGTTTATTGTAACGGATGCAGCCAATGGTGTATCTATGTGTAAGTGCTGCAATGTGGAATTAAAAAATACTATATACGCTCATCGAGACCACATCCATTCAAGAATTCATCAAGTCCATATGCCTTCGACAGAAATTAAGTTATTCTATTGTGAAGTGTGTGCCTTATCATTTAAGGATAACGTCAATTGGATGAATCATCTACGGCACGACGGTCATTTTAATAGGTTTGTAATGTTTTACATAATACTGATTTGTTTCCTTTTTGATAAGGTAATCTTTGTAAATGCATTTTTATAGATGTTGTAATTTACCACCAGAACGTAGAGGAACTTTAAAGGAATTCCAGTGTTTAAAATGCAATGAAGTTTTATTTGGAGATAATAGTTTTATGGAAAGTCATACGGATTTATCAAATTTTCGCACAAATATTTCAGAAATAAAATTAAATAAAGACGTTCAAAATTTATTTAAATCGACTAGGCAGTTACAAGAACTAGCAAATTTACTTGTTTTAGAGGCTAACGAAGTAGTAACAAATAGCGCAGCGACAAATTCTTGCATAAAAGACATCGAAATTGTTTTAAAAATCATGTCGAATGAATGCAAAGCTTATTCATTCGGATCTCGTGTATCGGGATTAGGAAACAAGGTAGACACCTCTTACACATTTTTTTATACGAAGAGTTTTGTCCAGTGCTCCTATGAGTAACTCTTATTTTATGTAATTGAATTTTAGAATTGTACGAATTGCTAGTTTCTGCCAATCTTAGAACGTCTGGAAATTAATGATTCTTTTAATTTTTGTTACATTTTGGAGATGGAACACAAATGAGCAAATCTTTCAAAACAAATTTATCATTGAAAAATGCGTTTTCTGTTACTTTTAATTGAGGTTCAAAATTGAAAATATAAAATTAAAGCGCGGTAATTAACGGCGTAGTATTCAATATTCCAATAAAGCTACGTTTAGATCTGACACTTATTCCATGAACTTTATGTCGGACAGAAATTCTATGTCTCTTATTCTCCGAGTCTTACTCTTACTGTCTTTTACTGTCCGACATAAAATTCGTGCAATTAGAATCAGATCTAATCGCACCTTTACAAATGATTTTATAAGTAAAAACCTTGACTACAAGAAAATACACAATAATATTGTATATTTCTGTAAGAAACTAGCATTTATAAGTATTAGTGTAACTTTTCGTAATCAGGTTTTTTATTGTTTAAATTACATTTTTTATTTATGTATTTCTCTTAATTTATTTTTAAATTTTCGTGAAAATCGGTTCAGTATTTTAGTAGTAATCTCGCTAGTCCATTTATGCGCGTCATAGTAGAGTAATTTTATATAATTCAGGCTACTCATGGACCAAATAGCTGTACTCCCTCTTTTACTTTCCCATTTACGTATTAGTAAAGGAAAGGATTGTAATTGAGTCAAAAACCAACTTTGTGTAGGCACATCAGAATTTAGATTTAAAGGTATAATTTTGATCGTGATCGATTTTTGAAACAATGCCTGTGTGTGAACATTTTTACGGTTACAATTATGAACAAACGCGCGCACCAATTGACTTGCTGATTTTTAATGAATGAATTAACGAGATTCCTTTATCTCAAAAGAATTCTTTTATAAAAAATGTCGGATGTGGTTGTTCGGCCTACGGCCTCACTGGGATTTTGATGTGGCCATCCCATGACTTTACCATACATTAACGATATGGTATTATAACTCTCATATGTCGTATAAGATATAAATACATAATTATATTAAAACAGTGGCATCTCGTTAATCCATTCCCTCGCGTCACCCCCACCAACAAGTTTCCGTGAACCAATTTCACCCAAAATCTAATCAACTCTAAGTCCCAATATAAAAGTACTAAATATGAAATTTGGTTGAGAAATTCTTGTTAGTTTGAGCGCACACAAAATTTACGTGACATACACACACACACCCACGCACCCACAGATATTTCTTGATGTTTGGTCTCAAACAACTCGTTGGACCTCAAGGACCATAAATCCGTCGAAATCTGAAATTTTTTTTTTTTTCGATTACAATACTGTACCACTACGTATACTCATACTATGTATGGTAAAGTAAAAATTACAGATTGTATGACAAAAAAAGGCCGGAGGATGAACTAAAAAATGTAATTTGTTACTATTATTCACTTTTACTATTTCAAATGGGAAAGTCATGTTGTGTTGTATCTCATCAGATTTTTACTTTACCATACAACAAATATGAGTATATGTAGTATACCATATAGTATGGGAAAGTTATAAAATCGAAAAAAAAAGAAAAGTTGTGATATTGACGGATTTAGAGTCCTTGGGGTCCAACGAGTTGAAAGAGACCAAACATCAACAATGGTCTGTGTGTCACTTAATTTTGTGTGCGCTCTAGCGCACAAACCAATAAGAATTTCATAACCAAATTTCATATTTAGATCTTTTATATTAAGACTTAGAACTGATTAGATTTTGGTTGAAATCGGTTCACGGAAACCTGATGGTGGGGGTAACGCGAGCGAATGGATTAACGAGATGCCATTGCTTTTATATAAATACCATATCATAATGTATGGTAAAGTCATGGGATGGCCACATCAGAAACCCAGTGAACCACATCCGACATTTTTTTAATTTGTAATTATGTTGAAATAGGTATAGTAAATATGTACCTACGTACTCAAAAAATGCAACTTTATTTTAATTGATTATTTTGGAAACTTTTTTTATGTGAATAACGTTGCAGTTTGCGAATTTAAAATTAATTAATTTAAATTATATTATTAGTAAATAGGTAATTTTGTTTACTGGTATTAAGCAATAATTATGTCAATTACCAACAATTGATACCAAACAGATAAGATTTCCTTTGCAATGATAATATTATTATTTAAAATTTAATATTAAGTTTTTAATCGTGAAATTTAATAAATAAAATGTGTTAAAGTAACAATTAAATCAATTTATTGAAAAATTATATTTTATCTTTTGATGCATATGCACTGTAATCAGAAATGTATTAATAATAATGCAATAAGAGGAAGAATACTCTGTGATTTCGTATCAGTTTATGCTCATGTTTGGCAAGGTTTTAAAATACCTATTAGTATTCGTACATATTATTCTTGGTGTAATTTAATTTGGACGATCCTTTAGAATGTGGGCACGGGTTTAAAATTTCTTTTTTCTCAAAAACCCTTTTACTGGGAATTATTTGAAAACTCAGAAAATGCTGTTTTTTTCAAAGCTGTTAGTTCTCAATATAACAACATTTTAAAAATTTGAACGTCGTCTTCACATATTACGATTATTTTACAAATAAATGCCGCAAAAATAAATCAATTTATTTTAATAAGTCAACAGGAAAACCCTTTCCAATCTAGCTATGTTTTAAGTTTCAGTCAACTATTATTTGACTCCTGCCGTTCTATACTTCATTTGCCGTTGCATCTATACTGCAGGAATAATTTATTATTACGGATGAAACAGAATGAACGTGAAACCAGCGCGACGTCAGCGACCGTCAACGCTGACGTTACGCTTTCGAAACGATATGCACAGAATAGCGCGACGCGACGTCGAAAACCTAACTTCATGGGTACACTGTGCACACCACACATGGGCACCGAATCATAGGGGGCAACCAAAAACATAAAACTATTTTTTTACAATCTGTATTGAATTTATAGCATGTGATAGCCATATATCTCAGCTAGTGAGGTCAAACAACCACCTCCGATATTTTTTAAAAAGAAATTAATATAGCATTTTTAAATTATTGATATATTTATAATTATTTTATCCAAAGTCAATTGATTTTTATAGGTCAAAATTGAATTTGTGATTACACGTGATTCCCAATCCCTCGATAAAGCACTGGACATTGCTCAGAGTTTATCTTGAAAATTAAATTTTTTTAACCTTGAAAATATTACCTGATTTTTTTAATTTACAGAATAGTGATTTGGATGTATATGTTGACATAGGTAACATGTATTTCGGATATGAAAATCAAGCTTGCCAAACGCAGGGAAAATTAATTGCATGTGCTGCAAATATATTGCGAAAGCATAAAAGTATGTTTTCCGCCATAAGTACAATACCTTCTGCTAGGACACCAATAGTTCAGGTAATTCATAATGCAACGGGTATTGATTGTGACTTATCATTTAGGCATGGATTAAGTGTTGAAAACACAAAGTTTATAAGGTAATAAAAGGAGAAATATGCGATTAACTCGAAATTTTTTTATAAAATTGTTTTAGATTTTGTATCAAACTACAGCCTATAACGCAACCTATGATTTTAATACTTAAATATTGGTTACACTATTGTGATATATCCGACAGTATTTCGACTTATGCACTGGCTATGATGGTTATTTTTTATTTACAAACTCGAAGTTTTTTGTTATCAATTCAAGAGCTAAATAAAATAAGTAACGCCAATATTCTAGTGATAGATGGTGAGTATTTTTGTTCTAGCTTTTTTATTCTAAGCTGCCTGTTTTACCATTTGGAAACTTTTTATTTGACTTAAATATTAACATCTGTGTTTGGTTTATGGATTCAGCTCATTATAATAATACGGTCTTGTGTTAGAACCATGGTCAACCCTATAGTTTCACAATTTAGAAAATTATACATACACATACATAGACACTCAAAGTTTAAGAATACACTTGAAAAGCTAATTTAAATTTCATTATAACTATAAAACCACATTATTTAATGTTTAGGATGGAGTATAATGGATTTTTCTGAAATAACCGAAGAAGTACGTAAACAAATCAAACTATATGGTGGTGATCTGAAAACAATATTTATCGATTTTTTTAGCTACTACAATAAGTTTGACTTTCAGAGTGATGTAAGTATAACTATATTTAGGTTTACGTACTACTAAATTAATAATATTTTTAGATGGTATGTCCATTGTTAGGATATCCAATAAAGAAAGCCTTATTTGCAAATAAAGGAGAGAAATTGCCATTAGAAATGTTTGATTATATTAAAAAAATGGATATGCCTAACTGCGAATGCTTAAAATCAATTAAACCGATGTGCATACAAGATCCTTTTGATTTAAGCCATAATCTTACTAAAGCCAGTTCTTTACTGTGCACCGAAAAATTAAAAACTTATTGTGGTTTGATGTGTAATTATTTAAAAACTAATTGTTTATAAATTTTTTAAAATATTTTGCACATCTTATGTTTTCGAAGGTGGCATTTTAATAGTTTGCTTATATTTTAAGGAAATATTTTACAGATTATATGGCATTTACTACTTTTTAATTAAAACATTTTATAATATTACTTTTGCTTTTTTATTAGTCGAATTTATTGACTTGATATCTACTCTATATATATAAAAAGATAAGAAAATATGCAACGTTTTTGTGCAACGTTGAGAACAGCTATTGAACGACACCAAATCAACATTATAATCACATCAACGGATGAATCAAAGCAAAAGCAATAGAAAAATCAAAACAAAAAGCAAACGCAAAGCAAGGCAACAAAACCATGCGACGCAAAAACACAAAGATTGAAAGATTTATGTAAATGCAAAAATCCGTTTGGTGGCAAATTTGTTATTTTCGGTGGTGACTTTCGTCAAGTTTTACCTGTTATAAAATACGCTTCACCTGTGGAGATAGTCAATTACCTATACTTTAAAGTCAACATCAATTTGGCCAAGCAGCATTATATTATTGAAAGTACTGAATAGCTGGAAATGTACAAATATAATTCAGGACATTTACAGCAATTCAATTGCTTCTAATGCCGATCTCTCCGACAGAATTATATTAGCCTGCCACAATGATGATGATGATCAATGATGATGAATTTCCCTGGTTTTCCGGTACACAAATTAAAACTCAAAATAGGATCTGTTGTTATGATAGCAGAGCTTTAACAAAGTTGGTATATACATGGATAGGCCTTTGTTTAGTCATGGACAGTTATATGTAGCATTATCAAGATGTCGAACGAAGGATGGAATACAAATTCAAAGTGAAAGCGACATAAAAAATGTTGTATGGAAATAAGTTTTATAACTTGAAGTTATTAGAGCCGCAAAGCGGCCCTGGGGGGTTGGGCCGCGTTAGCGGCCAGGGGGGTGGAGCCCCCCTAGTATTATATGTTTATTTTGTGTCTCTCAATCACTGCTAAAACTCCGAGGTTAATTAGCCAATCGAAGGTGGATTTATAGATAAGAGATTTTTTCAAAAAAGCAAAGATCATAGTTTTGTGCATAACTTATGTTTACTTATTAGAGTTACTATAGCTGCAAGAAATTAAAATATTTGAATTTGATGTAAAATGTCAAAAAAATCAAAAGGTTCCGTAAGTAACAATTTTAAATTGATATGAATAGTTGTTTTAAAAAATGATGTATCTATAGCCTTCTAAATCAAAAGTAGCAATTATACCACCGGAACCCCCAGTTCCACCTGAGCCCGAAATACCTCCCGACATAAAACATATACGAGTTACTGTACAAGGCTACAAAAATATAGTAATATATTTAATAATTTATATTATATTAAGGAAAGTTCAAACCAATTTTACAGGCACCTTTATTTTTGGTTTCTGAATTGGAAGTAAAAGTTTCATATTTGGGAAAAGATTTAGGTGTTTCGGAGAAAACTCCAGTAATAGATGACGATTACATATCAGCTCTACAACAAGGGCACGAATTTGTTATAGAATGTGATATTAATTCGCCTCTAGACTTGGATCAATTAATTTCTAATCCAGTATTAAGTAAGAATTGTTCTATTCAAAATTCTATTCTAAATTGACTTTTTAGTGACAGTTACTGAAATACCTGGAAGTATCAGTGAAGAACTGGTACAACAACTGCAAGCACAAGTCAAACCAATACCTGAAATAATAAATTTATCTGCCGATAGCGAAGCTGATTTAGCAGATGCTTTTTTATCAAAACCAGTCGATAGAGATGCGTTTATTGGTTCTCCAACTTCTACAAGTGTTGGAAAAAAAGGCAGCAAAGCTTCTAAATCTAAAAGTGCTTCAAAATCTAAAAGTGCTTCAAAAGCTAAAAGTGCTTCAAAAGTTGACGTTAAAAAAAGTAAATCTAAGGGAAAAGCTAATTCTGAACAAGAAAAGCCTCCTGAAGAAGAAATTAAAATTCCTACAGTGCCGACTGCTATGGGAACTGCAATTTTAGACTTTGTCCCCTTATTTTTAGGTAAAAGCCAATATTTCAGTTGATTTTATTTTTTAAGTTCTAATTTACCAATCATTGCAGGTGAAAATGTAATAGTTGAAAGTGTACCGATAATTCAAGCTGAGAAATTTTATGATGACCGAATTATTCCAAATAAAATCATGCCACGAATAGTGGTTGAAGTAACTATCGATGAAATTGAATTTCTTCCAGAGGATCCAAACGCTAATGTGGTTGATATAACTGTAGAATCTGTATACAATGTACCTTTCTTAATGCAATCGGATATGAAATATTCTTTTTCTACTGTTTTACCGACGCCATTTGCTGTAAGTTAATTTGATATTCAAATTCAAGATTTTATAGGTATCTAATCAATAAATTTTTTTACATAGAAATGGAAACCACTTGTTCTAAAAGGTGGAAAATTTACGGAAGTGCCGGAGTCAGATAATATGAAAAAATGGCCCGATATGCTGAGTGAATTTGGAATTACCACTAAATATAGGTAAAATAATTTCCATAACACAATTTCTTGCGTATTCTCAAAAAAGGAGTAATAATTGTATTTTTTCAATATTTAGATTGGATCATTGTATTGAAACAATTAAAAATAAAACCGAGGAAGACCTCACTGTGATAACTACATATGCACCTAGAATCGAATGGAATTTATTAAAAAGATTATATTTAAGAGGAGAAGCAATGAAAGATTTTCTCAAAAAATTGAAAAAGTACAGGCACCTACCTCTCGAATTATACGTTACAAAAGTAAACAACTCTAACTTAAATAATCACTTAGGTACTTCTTTCTTCTTCTTTCTCGGTCCTTTACCCTAAAGAGGGTTTGGTGAACCTTTTAATTTGGGGACGATTTATGTACTTTATATGTTTCGTACTAAGTCCTTTTTTTTACCCTAAGACAAGGTTTCTCTTGGCAGATTACACCCCGGTGGTTTGCCATTGCCTGCCGAGGGAGAGACGGCCAGAATAAGTTCTTACTTTACTCGGATTCGAACCGGGTATTTAGCGTTCATAGTCAACTCGCGTGAACGCTAAGCTCCGACCGCCTCTAGATTTCGACCGACTTAGGTACTACACTTTATAAAACAAAAACCCAACGGATTTAGTTAAATAACATTAAAAGAAGCGATTAAGATGAGGGGGGAATGTCATAGGTATATCGATTAATTTAGCTAATAATCGATTTTAAAGTTTCAAATTTTACACTAAAAACGACTCTAATGACTACATTCTGTTACCAGTACGTGCAAAGTTACTTGGGCTAGAGGCTGGGCGTGGCATAAGATCATGAGAGCAGTAGTAGTGTTTGCACCACGGTAGCGTTAACATCAAGCTAAAATCATTTCAGGGATGAGCAACGATCCCAAAGATCCATTTTGTTGGAAATTCTTAAAATGTTCTTCCTTTTTTATTTTCCTTCAAACTATTTTCAAAATTTTCTGCAATAAAATTAAAGTACCAGTCCGTTCCTGATAATAATGTATATATGTGAAAAATTTATTATATTATTAGGACATTCCTGATAGTCCACCATCGGAAAGTGGAAAAAAGGCAGCTAAGCCTGACGCTAAGAAATCTAAAAGCAAAACATCTCAAACGTCTGAGAAAAAACCTGAAAGTTATTTCCATCTCATGACTTCAATTGATGCATCGACATTGCTGTACCCTGGTGGTAAATATTTGCATGTAAGTTTTTACTTTTAGTGTAAAAATTTGAAAAAATGTTGTTAGTAAAAAAATGTCGTATGGTTTGTCCCTTTAATACATATCAAGCGAAAGAAATTCTAGAATTGGCCGGCTTAGAAGATTCTTATTTTGTTCCAAAACCTCCGCCCCTTCCGCTTGTACCATCGCCCTCTAAAGGTTCTGCTAAAACACCCAAGGGGTCAAAAGGATCAAAAAAGGGATCAAAAAAAGGTTCCCCTAAAGGAAAAGGTGGGAAGGAGGATGCTAGTAATAAAAACAATTTAAATAATGTAATTTGTTGATCAAACTATTATTTTATTTGTTTTATTAATTAATTAAATTTTCTTAATTAAGTTACTACCACCACCACCTTCACCTCCGCTTGAACCAAGCCTACCGGTGTACAGTGATCAAGGTATTAGAATGTTTGTTGTGATCGAGGTGGAACTAAATCTTCCGTTACAACCCAAGCGTCCTATAGAAGAATTATCACAAGAGTACCAATATTGTATTACTAATAGGGCGTTACTTAATCAAAATATATTTTAGTTTATCAAACTTGCTTCCTAAACATCCACAAATGTCAAAAATTGGTGTTTCTTCTAGCTTGGCTAGTTTATACTTTAAAGACGTTATAAAGCAACTAACTGATGATCTTGTTCACCAGCACGAACATTTCGTAAAAGAAAAGAAGCAGTGTAAATGTAAATATAGATGCTATTTTTCGCACTCCCGAGAGCCAAAGTATTACTTCCGAATAAAATGATAAAATTGGAAAACAAGTAAAATCTTTGATTGCCTAACACTATTTTAAAATAGACTGTTACGGCAATACTTTGATTGTTTTATCTTTAGTTCCTGATGAAAACGAAGACTAAAGTATACGACTTTTACTTCAAGGAGTGCAAAAAATATTATGTTACAACTAGAATTTCCAAAATTACACATTTTGTAGGTGACAGTCGTGGAAGAGATTCGCAAGATACTTTTATAATTTATTTGCAAAGAAGTGGGGTATACCAGACATATTTGATTTCGATAACGAAAGCAGCTTCAGTTATCGTAAACGATAAATTTTCTTATTGCGGAGAAAGTAATCGCAATTCCAAACAATATCAGGTCTCTTGATTAATTTAAAAAATCCATCATGTGAATGTAGTTTTATAGAACTTTATAGCTGAAATTTATTGTTCGCTAATTAAAGAAATGAATGTTATAATTAACGAATTGACAAATACGGGAGCAGAATCGGCACCTTTAAGTCCATTAATGAATCTTGATTCAATGTTATTATATTCTCGGGAAGCTTGTGAGATTGGAGCGATTTTATTGGCCGATCGATATCATCTTGAGGTAAGATCGGTTTTTTTTCTGAACAACCGATTTAAGATTTAAACAAACTTAGCGAATAAGCGTAAAGGAAAACAACGAAAATTGTTGGTTTGATTATGCTGTATTTCAAATGGAAATAGGGAATCAAGAAAAAGCTTTGGAATGTGTAAAAGAAAGTTTATCAATAAATTGCAAACATCAGCTCAGGTTGGTTATTTTTACAAATCCATTCATAATTATTTTTTATAACTATTTTTTCAGTCTTCTACTATGTGGGATGTTATTAACTGAAATTAAATCCTTCGAAGAAGCCGAAACTTGTTTTTTAAGCGCAATGTTTCAGAATCAAACCAGCGTAGAAGGTTCAAGTATTAGCGAAGAAGTTGTCTTTCTACTAACAATCGCAATTTTAGGTTGGGGTACTATGCATCTGTTTTATACCGAAATAGGTAATATGGAAGGTGCTGATTTGTGCTTAGAAATGGCAAACAAATATTTAAATTATCAAAACGAAGACGTAAACTATTTCAACACCATAGACGATTTAGTGTGGACTACAGAAATATGTCCAAATACAATTTTCTTTAAAACTGCGATGATGTTACTTAAAATGCGCTCATTAAACGTAGTTTTACTGATTTTTCTGTAATTTTTACACTAACCGACTTCTTTAGTTTGCAGAGAAAGCGTTATCATATGAAATGCAAAAAAATTTTGCAATAACTGCTTACTATTTGGCAGTTGTCTTCTATTATCGACAAAACTATGACAAAGCACTAAGTCATCTTAAAGAAGCAGAAGAATTACACGGATCGGTATATAATTTTTGAAATCAATTTCTTTAATAAGTAATAATTTTGCCTTTCGTCTTAGGACTATGGTGTTGGTTCCTTAATGGGCCATTGTTATTTGCAGATGGGAAATCTAGAAGAAGCTCGAGTCCAATACATGCGAATTATAGAATCTTACAATAGACCGGACGATTTGCATTTGCTATTCGTATATTTAGCATTACTTTCGGAGAAGTTGAATGACAAACAATTTGCAAGAAGAATGTTACTTTTGACTTGCAAATATAGTCCCACTCCTTATACATGGCTATCGACTGGTTTATTGTTCTACAGTCAAAGAGATTTATTAAGCGCCGAACAATGTCTTACGCAAGCTAACATGTGTGATAATCGTTTACCAGAAATATGGGGCTATTTAACACTAATTAATTTAGAATTAAATCGACAATGTGAAGCTGAGCTTTGTTACAGACAAGCCAAGAAGGTTTTATTTTTTAATAATTTTATTATTTAAAATGTTTGTTTCTTGAAATAATTGTCTCTTTTTAGTACGATATGAAAAATAAAGAACTTGAAAAGAGAATAGATGAACTTTTTAAAGCAAGAAAGAAATAATTATCGTTTGTTAAACTTGCAAACAAATTTGGATTTGATTATTTGCTGCTAAGTTCTTTGCGCCATTATTAATTTTTGCGAAAAACGAAAATTTGTTACTTATTTCTGAAGTTACAGAAAAAAATGTTTTTATTACTGTTTATTAAGAATTAAATGACTTGATAAGTTTCAATGATAACATTTGTTTATTACGAATACTTAAGAAAATGTGGTCCGTGTTAAACTGAACGTAGCCGATTCGAAAATCCACCAACTTGTTAACTTTTTAAAACAGGACCAATATATCTAGTTATCTTCACCTAATTCATTTTAATTACCATTACTAATTAGTTTAGCTAGTGTTTTAGTATTCATATGTCGATTCTTTGATCCGTACACAAAAACAATCCTGTAGTTACAAATATTTTTTTAATAAAAAAAATGAAATAAATAAATTATCTAAGAATTTTAATATGTACATTTACTACTTATTTTCACAAGGAGCATTTTCTACTGTTGTATTCTCTTCCGAAGCATGCTCGATTGCAGAAATAAGTGAATCTTCCCCTTCTTTTTTATAATCCTTTTTCTGTTTGTAATTTTTTCTATAATTACTTCTTTGTTTCCCAATTCCGATGGTATCTTTTTCAATTTCCTTATTTTCGTCTGATTTCGACTCTTTCGTTTGTCTATTAAAATAATACTTTTGGGTCTCACGGTGTTGTTGCTTAGAAAATTTAGGTTCCTCAATTTTAGGCAACTCGATTATTTTACTTTCATCTACAATACATTTTCGTTTGCCTGTTTCACCAGACACTTCCACTTTTATATTATTTAATGGAAGTTGATTTAGAATTTCGTGTTTTGGTTTTTCTTTAGGTGACGGTGGGAGTTTCTTTCTATTGACGTATTTGTTTTCTCGCCAATTTTGATTTCGCTTCTCATCTACTTGAAGATCGTTATTTCTTTTAGATTTGCTTGGATTTGGTTCCGATGGAGAATTTGCTCCCTATATAATAAAAAAAAAATTTAGTATTTTTAATTGTTTTTTTTTATTTATTACCTGCCTTTTTTTGTAAAACATTTTCTTCGTTTTGTTTTTTGGGAAAACTTTTTTTTGGCGAGGCTGTTTCGTCCCCTCTCATTGGATCCTTTAAAAAATTATACGGAGGATCCGGCGGTGGTAAATTCTTGGATACATCTTAAAATAAAAATGTATATAAAACTATAGTAAAAATTTTAAAAAATCAACCATTTTCTTCAATTAATTTTTCTTGTTTTATTCGGTTCAATTTTTCGCGCAAATCCTCAACTCGCGGTTCTCTTGGATTCAAACTTTTCGGACGGAACTGTCGTTGCATTTTTATCTGTAATAATGCAATTATTCTCTATACTGATGAGATTCCACCCCCGCGAAAAGGATTCATTCATTCAAAGAAGTTATAAAAATAAATACGTAAGCACTTACAATTAGAAAAAGAAAAATGGAAATAGAAGTAGTATTTATAAACTCTCATAAAAAAACCTTTTGCAAAATTGATTTTACGAACTTAATAAAGCAGAATAAATATTTACCTAAATATATTAATAAAATTAGATGAATTTAATTATTAAAATATACTTAAAACATTTTGCGTAGAAGTAACATTCACAACTGAATATCACGCCTCGTTGCCATTATTTTAATATTTGGGAAGGTTAGGTACTTCCCCCACCTGCCCCACTGAACAATTAAAGTAAAATGAGATAATTAAATTCAAATAATTTAGACAAAAGAAAATTAATAACAAGTACAAAGGTAGTGCAATTTTTTGATTACAAAGAAAAGATTGTTTATTTTTTAAATACATGTTTTTGAGGTTTTACGGTTTATGCAGAGACATAATATTTATATTATTTTCTCAATTTTTAGGAAATGCAAAAGTAGCCGGTAAGATTATTACATAACAAGTGGAAAAGTGGCAACGTTGTAACAAATTAAATTTTATTACGAGACTGCGCAGTGTGGATTCTCGATGACATCAAGAAATTACATTGCGATTACCCTAGTAATAGGACGTCCCGTAGTTTTGGTGATGGCGGGTGTGGATGTTAGTGATAAATTTGTTTCTAATTAGTTTGTGGTGTATTTTTAGTGTTAATAGACATAGTTAGTGCATTGATTACATATAAACAGGACGTCTTATAAAGGTACATTTTACTTCCATTTTAGTTTGTTTCGTTTTTAAGCGAATATGGCTGACCGAAAAAAAAAGGCGTAACCGCACCGATATTTAAAAAACAGACGATGCTAAAGCGTTTCCGTTAGTTTTAAAATAGATTCGACTTACATTTAAACTTATCAAGGATAAGATTGTTGTTTGTAAGATTGTAAAAGTTTACCTACCCCAAATGTCAAAATTCAGCTGGGGGTGACTTTAAAGGAGTCGGTCACACTAACGATGAATTAAAAGGTGCATAATTCTGACGTAATATGATTTTTAAAATGTAAATTTACACGAAAAATTCTTTTTGGTATAGTGGTAGGCGACAAATAAATTAATCGAGCATGTTTTATTCTATAAATAATAGTGATGTTCTCGTGACTCATTGTTTTTACACTTCGGTGGGGGTAAATGTCCTACCATTATTAATCAGGGCTCGGAAGTTCTAGCAAATGCATATTTTTTCTGGAGAGTCCTAGAATATTCGAAGTAAGACACAAATTTGTTTCACACTTCCCTGATGCCGTATACGAAATTTTATAATGCTAATTTTTGCATATTTAAGGTTTTTAATGCTATTTTGCTATTTTTGCGTTTTACGTTCTATTTACAGGCATATTTTTACATATTAATTGAAGAAATAAGCAGAATGTTAATGAAAAAAATTTTTTTGACCGCATCATACGAATAGGCCAACGAAAACAAACAAGTAATAATATTTTAACACGTATTATGATTTTCAAATAATAGGTATGTACATATTCCAAGAATTTGCTTATTTTTAAAATTATATCAGACGTATCGTATAATCGGATTCGAATCGGTAGAATCGGAAATGTTCCAAAGCCGGACCAAGTACCTACGTGTAGTAGTTCATAAAATCCTTACCATCATATTATTTTATATAATACAATGTATTCTATAAAATTTATTAAATTGAGAAAAATCTAAAATTCATTTAACCCTACAGAACATACGTGAGGCTTGACAGGCATACGCTGTTTCATTTTTGTGCACTTACATGCGCTGCGCATGTTACGTAATAATGCCTTTTGTATTAATTTGTAGTTACTTTATCAGAAATATTAATAAATATTTTATGTTTATAAATGTCAATTATCGATTTCTAGATAAAAAATTTTTGAAAAATTCTCAAACTATGAAAAGAGGCCTGTTAAAGTATGGGCCTGACAAGCCTCACATTTTCACTGGTGGGATTTTTTTACGTGTGCTCTGTAGGGTTAAAAATAAACAAAATTTTTATTAATTTTTATTAAAATTTTTTGAAATTTTGTTGTTGACAATTTTATTTTGCATATTTTTTATTTTTTTAGTGCTATTTATAGCGCTAATTTTGGTGTTTTTAAGTGCATATTAAAGCGCTAAAAGTACACTTTTTTAGTGCTATAACTTCCGAGCCCTGATTATTATATAACAAATGCATAACGGTTTAAACAATTAAAACAAAATACCGTCAGGTACAAAACGAAAAACACCTGTAAGTAGTGACGTGTTCCGTTACACGGCAACAATTCATTTGTTGCAAAAAATAAATTGATAGATCACTATTTTCTACAATCAATAATAATTAGCGAGAAGGTCGTACTGATAACTCTTGTATTTATCAATTAAATCGGTCAAAAGGTTAATATACAATTTTACTTCTGTGTAAGTAACTCAGCACCCAAATTCAATCGTTATGTCATTTTGTTGTAAATTATGAATCATTTTTGAAAACAAAAATGTTTTAATTTATTTGTGATTATCTCAAACTTTAGTCTCTATTAATTGATGAACTATGAACCTTTTTATTATACCCCAGTAAATGAGTTGTATTCATCTTTTTATTTCTAACTTCACATTTCTACACCGTTTTCATTTCGTCCAATTTTTTATTTCTCATGTGAGAATTGATTTTCCAGCCATTGAAAATTTTTCGAGTAGCCCCAGAACTTTTAGTTTGAATTTTGTAAACTATTTAATTTTTTTTATTAATATTTAAAAGTCACTTTAGTTCCAATTAGATTAATTAGTTCCAACTAACCAATAAAAATTATCAGTTTATTACAAGAGAGTACTGTACTATGGTACAGTAGTTCTTTTACCTGATCGGGTGATTTAAAATTTGTTTTTCTCTAACGACTTTCAAGATATCTGACGTTCAAAGATTACATAATTATTTTAAAATAATAATTACTAACCACTGTTAGTTGAAACAAACTATAATTTATATGTCAAATTTTTTTCTCACAAAAATTTAAAGGTTGCTATTATCCGTGTTACGCAAAAATATGTTTTTAATAATAATAAGCAACAGTACGATGTTCAGTATTTATCGGGAGGCTAGGGAGTGGATTCCATTAGAGTAGCTACAGAGTAAACGCTGGTCACTGAAACTGGCTTACCTGCTTGGATGTTTTCATTGAAATTCCAGCTTCGTTTGTCCTTGATTATATTAATTATTAATGTAACCGACGACAAACGAAGCTGGTATTTCAATGAAAACATCCAAGCAGGTAAGCCAGTTTCAGCAACCATCGTGTACTCTGTACGTAGCCTTAATTCGTTATACATACATGCACGAGTTAGCTCTAACCATGAACATAGAACATACATACTTCCATGTTCATGGCTCTAACTGAACGTTAGATTGATCTAAGCAAGCTCGGTTTTAAAGTTTAGGTTAATAGGTTGTTAATTCCAAAAAAATTCTGTTAGAAATGTAACTATGAAAAAGTTTGAACACCCCTGCTGGAAAAAAATGTACAATTGTGGTATGGGGATCGATATATCAAAATTTGAACCCCCTCTTCGCCCCTTTATGGATTGAATTTCAAAAATTCCTTTCTTAGTACTCGCATATGTTATAACAGGCACCTCTGTGCAAAATTTCAACTCTCGACACAGTAGTTTGGGCGGCTATATGTTGATATATCAGTCAGTCAGTATAAAAGATTGATTATTATATTGACGTAAATTGGCCCAGACCGATAAATTCTGGTAACAGAACTTTTCCAAAAATATTATCCTATATACTTAATAGATAACTATCAATCTCGCCCCCAGCTGCTCAGTCAAAATTCGCTTATCACCGCGAGCCTTATTATCGCGCAACGTTCTAGAATGTTCGTTTTCAAATTCAATTATTTATTCGATTTTAAATTCAAACTTAATTTTCCATATCCAATTCGCCGCTCTAAAAATTAAAATAACACTGCTCGATTTTTCCACAAAATTTTAATTATTCAAACTTTAATTTACAGCTTTTAGGTATCAGCAGTTGGAATCCCGTTAATCCATTCGCGCGCGTCACCACTAATTAGATAATAGGTGATAAATCCCTTTTGGATAGGATTTTCATAAAATCCTTTCTTAGTGCTCGCCTACGTGATAACAGGAACCTCTGTACAAAATCTCATTTCTATGGACCCAGTAGTTTGGGCTGTGCGTTGATATGTCAGTCAGTTTATTGGCTCGACATACCATTGTTATTATTCATTCATACAATAATTAAGTAAATAATCCAACTACAGATTAGCAAATGATGATTTTTGAAAAGATTAAATAAAAACAGAACACCAAATTTGTACTGCAGTGCAGTGTGATGTAATAAACTTCCAAAAACCGAATAAACATAATATGAAATCAATAATATCACAGACTTTTTATTTACTTTTTCATCACATTGGCATATTTTGCCACACATTGTATTTTTGCTATGAACACTTTAATTTTTTTGAGGTTTTCAATTTACAAATTTAATTTCAAGAGATGAGAAAAGTTTTTGCTTGCTGAAATCTTATGACATGATTTGTGTTTGCTTGAGTTGTTGACAGTAAACATGAGAATTGCATACAAAATTGATATTTGATCTCTGTAACCCATTTGATTGGTCGTTGGAAGTAAAGTGGTCGCAAAAGAAGATGAGAGGGATGATGATGCGTAGAAACCAAAACTCGTACAATCGTATTTATGTTGGTGTCAATTGGTGGAATTAGGTGTCACGCAATGTGTACTGCGCTGGATTTTGTCTACGCTCTCTCATCTTCCTTTGTAATCACTTTACCAACTTAAAATCACCTCCCCCCTGGGATGGAGTAGCACACCAATCGATTTTTCAACCTTGGCGAACTGCCCGTCCGTAGATGGGCCTTCCAGCTAGTCATGTTATAAATTATGAGTAACCGAACAATGACGGAACAACATAATATTAATTATTATATTTAAGACAGTGGCGGATAAATATCATATAAAACTGTTTTTAGAACTTGCGAGGTCGAAGCATCATTATTTCTTCAACTTAAGATACAGGACAAGTAATACAAAATTCTGATTTATGAATTATGTCCTTCATTTTTGCTAACAATCACCACATTGCGAGGTCAAAGGCCGAACAACTATGGCCCTTACATTTTCAATAATATTTTTACTACCTACTAGAAGATTTTCCCGTTAAGAAGGACGGTATATCTTCAAAATAATATCCACCTTGATGTATTTACGGCTGTCTTATTTAAGATCAGT
Source organism: Rhagonycha lutea (assembly GCA_958510855.1). NCBI lineage: Eukaryota > Metazoa > Arthropoda > Insecta > Coleoptera > Cantharidae > Rhagonycha > Rhagonycha lutea. The sequence goes on along the minus strand of OY294040.1, from coordinate 8,467,478 downwards.
TAACATTTTTGTTCCCTTGTATGTTTCTTTTTTCATAGCATTTTTTTGCTAATTTAAAGTAGAAAAGGAACGTGCAAGTCGAGGAAGAATGATTTTGCAAATTTTTTCGGTGCGGTTGTATTAAAAAGGGTCGTGTAAACGATAATATTTCTATAATTAATTAATTTCACAAGTTATTAGTTTATAACTTTGGTATATAAATTTTTTCTTGCAACAGGTGTTGGTGGTCAAAATTTACCTTTAAATAATAAATCAAAGAATTCTTTAATTATTTGTGACTACATTCTATCTAATTTATTTTGGCTATGGAATCCTTCCGTAATATTTGAAACTTTGCGGAACTTTGTGATCAACTGATTGACGGTGGATTGACGTAGTGTTTTGGCATTCATGAATGAAATATTCTATTTTACACACAGAAGAAAATTCCAATTTTATACATTATCAAAAATAGTTAACTCCTTGTAGAATTGTTTTTATTCTGCTACAAAAATATCTGAAAACAGATTGTTTAATAATTGAAAATTAGAGGATGTTAGGTTCAATACTCCAGTAGCTACATAATTACATAATTTTTAATGAGATGACTAAAAAATTATTCATATATCTATTATTATTATCAAGAACTTTGCGGTTTTTGAACTAATCGACCTACATTATAATTATTTAAATCTAACAAGAAGAGGGTTCCACCTTGGAATCACCTTTGATTCTGTACCACTGTATGCGTGGAAGTTAACAATTGCAAATTGAGCTCAAGTTAATGGAGAAAATCAACTTTGAAAAATTGATGCGCATGAATGGATTGGCGGGATTCCTACTGGTGTTAGTACACTAGTACTAAAGTAAATTAGTATTTAGTGGGTTAGTAGATCAGTAGTGCTCCATGCAGGTTTCCTCATTTGGGAAATGCTGATCTAGAAAATTGTTCACTAACCAAACCTGCAATACACACTTCTAATTGGGAAAAGTTACCACGTTTACACTTACTGATTGTAGGACTTTCACTAACGTTTATTTTTCACTTTTTTCACAATCAGATACGGGATCAATATCAAAATTTTAAACAATTTTCTGAGCCAACGACCTTATCTAATTTATTAGTTAAACATGTTTTAATAAAAGAACCTAGCGAACGTAAACATATTTTCGATAGCAAATTCGATTAAAATGGTAAGAGAAAAAACTAAATTTGAATAGTAAAATTTAAGCGTTCTAGCTTTTATTCGCCTCTTCTTTATAATTTTATTTTTTTATGATTTGAACTAATTTACCACAATAACAAATTTCAACCTCGTATCTAATCTGGAAATGTTTGATCATTTCAATCAAGTATCTGATTCACCAGGTTCAAATAGTTTTGGATTTGTTTTTTTGGTATCGGGTGCCTTCAATTTAATCAAACTGTTATTCTAAATTTCAATTCTTTTTTACTATATCTCGACGTTTGTGTATTATTTTGTCTTGAAGACTTACCGTCATGCTGTCAAAATTAAGGCCAAAACATGCGTGGCACGATATTAAATGTATATTCAGATGGTTTTTATTTGGATTTTAAAATGCACAGAAAATAAGGAATACAAGGTGCGGAGATACATAATATGGGACATAAAAGGTTTTCTCTTTTACCGTTCTGACTCTTCCCACGCACACCTCAACTGTCTAAAGAAATCCCCAAGCTGTATCGCGACGTTTTTTGAAAAACCATTTAGAACTTGGTAAAATATTATCCTTTTGTTAAATGTGGATTTACGTGTGTTTTGTTAAATGACAACTGATTACAATCTAAATTTTTGTCCAATTTACATAAAATTAGTCAGGCGAGATATGTCGTTTTAGACTTATTGATTAAGCTTTAAGGACACACGAATTGATTATTTACTTATGAGTAGGCGATGAATTCCACCTTATGAAAACTAAAATGAATGAATGAGTATAGTAAATACAGTTTCCTGTAAATTGTCATGATACCTACGTTTTGTATAAAAGCGTATCCCTCCACAGTTCTGCCGTATTTTCACCCATTTCGGCAAATCGTTAATACACCGAGGTCATTGTACTATGCGCCCAAATAAATAAAAAAGTTACAAATAAAAACAATCGTTTCATCCATGTTTAACAATTAACTGCCAGTAAAAATAATTTTCTTCCGGTTTTTTTAAATTTACCTAAACGTTATAATTATTTAGCTTCTTCGCGCTAGTTATTATTTTATCGATTTGTGACGAAACTACCCAGTTCTTGTTTTCACGTTTAGCTTTTCACATTGTTTGATGAAATTAGTTCGTTTTTGCAATACCTTTTAGGATTGAATCGGATTGAATGTTGAGAATTCAATTTACGAGTAAACCATTTTACATTCGTGACAATACCCCCCCCCCCCGAATTAACCACCAGCGCCAGCGGGTTTGCTTGGTGACTAGACGTGTAAAAAAACCTACAACTATGTAAGTGGAATTTCGAATAAAAGCACAAATAATTCAAGAGTAACGACAATCACGACTGGTTTTGGACTCTGATCACGACTATTAAAACAACTATAAAATAATAATTAATGATTGGATCATTAATGTAGTTATCGGTACACGAATTTAATTGGTAATTGTTAATTGGCGGTAACAATCCGGAGAAAGTAGTAACTTTATTGTGAACGTCTCTTCTCTGCAGGCAATGTCAAACCACCGAGAGAACCCTTTTAAATGAAGTGGTTTTGAAACCCTCTTTCGGTTAATTGGATATACTTAGCATAGAATTATTTCGTTTACGGAGTTTTATGGGAATCCAGCTCCTTCAACTCTTGGAACATCGAAATGTGAGAAAGATTGTCTTTTAAATTGATTCGTTATTTGGAATTCGTATAGCTGAGGTCATAGGAGATTTTTTATATAAGACGAGTTTCTTTTGAGCGTTTTATAATGTTCATTTGGTCGTGGTTTGATTTTGATTGTCCAAGGTTGACTTTGGGTTTCAAGATTAGAGCAAAATGAAATCATTTAGCTACTGATAGCAAGTGCGGATAAAAATGCCCCGTAGGAGAACTTTTTCTAGAGGTACCTGTCCCCCTTAGGTATGTGCCTCACTCACACTCGATATTTTGATATTTACGAATAGGTATTCCATAAGTGTTTCGTTGTTCTTACGCCTCATCAGTCATTAGCGAGTAATGAAATATCAAAAAATGACATTTTTAGCTTTTATAACTAATTAAGTTTTATACTGCATGCTAGTTCAACAATTTATTATTACACTTTCTTATTGAAATTTTGATTCCGTCGAATTTAAATAAATTGAACACGTGATTATTGTTTATCTACTATAAAGTGCTAAATATTTTTATTAATTTAAATCGAATACAAAAAATAATATTGATAATGAACAGACACTTTTATTATTAGGTGAATTCTTATATTTAAACCACAACTTTATTTTTTAAATAACTACCGGAAATTCTACTTTACACTCTGTTGGATAATTTTTACATCGGTTTACCAATAAAATAATAACTGTGGTCAAAAATTCTCTGTTGCTAACAATAATACGGTGCAATTGTTATTTCTTTTACCTCCAATAATAAAATAATATTATCTTAAGTAAATTATATTATCTCTTTTTTAATTTACTTAAAATGTAGATAAATACGGTATATTACTTCATTTTGATAAGATACGCACCCAACTAATTTGATTAATTTAGCTGCACATCATACAATTTTAAATGTTCACTTTCTGGTGCACGTTTTTAAAAAATGGTGTTTGCTGTTTAGGCGTTTAATTCAATTTTATTTCATTTAGGATTATGTTATTACATCACCGACATTTTATCATTGTCCCTCGACTTCAATCGACCTCATTTGAATTTTATCCTTTTGAACAGTTCAGTTTTAAACGTAAGTTCCTGAATATTCATTTGATTGGTGAGGCTTGACTTGGTAACAATGACAATATTAATAATTATAAAAGCGGACTATCGTTTTTTAAACATTTTTGTATTCTTGAACATTATAAAATTATGTTCGTGTTTATAGTATTAAATGACCTAGTTGGCTTGATTGGAGTTTGCGTCGCATTGCTTGCCTGCAGACGTTCGTACGGTGGGGAAGGTTAGGGCTGCGGGGCGCCTGTGGCCCGCCTTTTCGCAAATCGATTTCACTCATATCCGAGATCCGACCTGCTATTCCTTTCCCTTTTGCAGTGATCTATTTATTCGTCCGATAGTTTACCGGCTTTTCCTGTTAAATACACTTTTCCTCAATAATATCTTGTTAAAATGTGAAAATTGAGAACAATTGGTGACGATAGTAATTTATAGGTGATTGAACCCCAGCTGATCGCTGGCAAGCAACGAACATGACGACCGACATCTCCATAGTGCGATGGGATCCTACCCTACAAGAGATAGTCGAAGATTATGAATACGATGGTGGAAATTCATCATCACGTCTTTTCGAAAGATCCCGCATCAAAGCTTTAGCAGGTATTGTTTTTTTTTATTAATTATCTTTGTCAATCTAAACTGTGAAAGTAATTCAAAATTATAGATGAGCGAGAAAGTGTACAAAAAAAGACTTTTCAAAAATGGGTGAATTCTCATCTGGTGCGGGTTAATACTCGCATAGGCGATTTATATGTCGATATGCGTGACGGAAAAAATTTAATAAAATTATTAGAAGTGTTATCGGGTGAAAGATTACCTCGGCCAACCAAAGGAAAAATGAGAATTCACTGCTTAGAGAATGTAGACAAAGCTTTACAATTTTTACGGGAACAACGCGTTCACTTGGAAAATATGGGCTCTCACGATATAGTAGACGGAAATCCACGTCTTTCGTTAGGACTTATTTGGACCATAATATTGCGCTTCCAAATTCAAGATATTACAATTGAAGAAACAGATAATCAAGAAACAAAATCTGCCAAAGATGCACTCTTACTGTGGTGTCAGATGAAAACTGCCGGATATCAAAACGTAAATGTACGAAATTTCACCACATCTTGGAGAGATGGGTTAGCTTTTAACGCCATCATTCATAAACATCGTGCTGATCTAATTAATTACGATAAACTTTCAAAATCCACTGCTATGTATAACCTCAATAATGCATTTAACGTAGCCGAAGATAAACTAGGACTGACTAAACTATTGGACGCCGAAGATATCTTTGTCGAACAACCAGACGAAAAATCGATAATCACCTACGTAGTAACTTACTATCATTACTTCAGTAAAATGAAGCAAGAAACTGTACAAGGAAAAAGAATAGGAAAGGTAGTAGGAATTGCGATGGAAAATGATCGAATGATCCGCGAATATGAATCACTCACTAGCGATTTGTTGAGTTGGATCGAATCGACGATAGAATCTTTAGGAGATCGTCATTTTTCAAATTCCTTAATTGGTGTTCAACAGCAACTTGGTCAATTTAGTAATTATCGCACAGTCGAAAAGCCGCCCAAATTTGTCGAAAAGGGAAATCTGGAAATTTTATTATTTACTTTACAATCTAAAATGCGAGCCAACAATCAAAAACCTTACACTCCTCGTGAGGGTAAAATGATATCAGATATTAACAAAGCTTGGGATAGATTAGAAAAGGCCGAGCATGAACGTGAATTAGCATTGAGAGAAGAGTTGATTAGACAAGAAAAACTTGAACAGTTAGCCGCACGATTTAACCGAAAGGCAGGTATGCGTGAGACTTGGTTAAGTGAAAATCAACGTTTGGTTTCTCAAGATAATTTCGGTCACGATTTGGCCGCAGTTGAGGCTGCTGCTAAGAAGCACGAAGCAATAGAAACCGACATTTTAGCATACGAAGAACGCGTTCAAGCTGTTGTTGCAGTTGCCGAAGAATTGCAAGCTGAAAATTATCATGATATGGAACGTATTAACGCACGCAAAGAAAACGTTCTCAGATTGTGGAGTTACTTATTAGAATTGCTGAGGGCACGTCGTCATCGTTTGGAATTATCTTTACAATTACAACAATGTTTCCAAGAAATGCTTCATATTTTGGATTCGATGGAAGAACTAAAAACGCGATTGCAAACCGACGATTATGGCAAACATTTAATGGGCGTAGAAGATCTTTTGCAAAAGCACAATCTGTTAGAAGCAGATATAAATATTCTAGGTGAAAGGGTGAAAGGTGTGGCAAATCAATCTCAAAGATTTGTCGATGGTGACGATGGTAGCGCGGAAGCTTACAGACCGTGCGATCCCGCTTTGGTTTTAGAACGTGTCCAACAACTTGAAGATGCGTATGCCGGCCTAGTTCGATTGGCGGTAGAAAGAAGATCTCGTTTGGAAGAAAGTAAAAAGTTATGGCAGTTCTATTGGGATATGGCCGACGAAGATAACTGGATAAAGGAAAAAGAGCAAATTGTATCAACCACCGAAATAGGACACGATTTAACTACAGTTAATTTATTGCTATCTAAGCATAAGGCTTTAGAAAATGAAATTACTGCTCACGAACCACAACTTATGGCGGTGGTAGGTGTTGGTGATGAACTGGTCGGTTCTGGACATTTTGGTGCGGAACGTGTACAAGAGCGCCTCAGGGAGATTTTGGAGATGTGGAATCACCTGCTTGATTTGGCCGCTTATCGACGCAAGCGTCTCGAAGAAGCTGTCGATTTTCATCAGTTCTTTGCCGATGCAGATGACGTTGATATTTGGATGCTCGATACCTTACGCCTGGTTTCTAGTGAAGACGTCGGTCGCGATGAAGCTAACGTTCAATCATTACTTAAAAAACACAAAGACGTAACGGATGAACTCAAGAACTATTCGTCTGCGATTGAAGCTTTACATCAACAAGCGTCTCAACTTGGACCACGCGATTCGGCATCGCCAGAAGTGACGGATCGTCTAGCTTCCATTGATAATCGTTATAAGGAACTTCTTGAACTAGCAAAATTGCGTAAACAAAGATTATTAGATGCCTTATCTTTGTATAAATTGTTCTCCGAAAGCGATGGCGTTGAGCAATGGATCGGCGAGAAAGATCGTATGTTACAAACCATGGTTCCTGCTAAAGATATAGAAGACGTGGAAATATTGAAGCATCGTTATGACGGTTTTGAAAAAGAGATGAACTCAAATGCTTCGCGAGTTGCTGTTGTTAATCAATTAGCACGTCAACTGCTACATGTAGAACATCCAAATTCCGAGCAAGTAATTGGCCGCCAAAACGAATTAAATCAGAAATGGTCAGAACTTCGCGAAAAAGCAGAATCCAAACGTGATAAACTTAATTCTGCCCATGGTGTTCAAACTTATCATATTGAATGTCGCGAAACTGTGTCCTGGATCGAAGACAAGAAGAGAATTTTACAGAGCACTGATAGTTTAGAAATGGATTTAACAGGAATTATGACCTTGCAGCGACGTTTATCCGGAATGGAGCGTGATTTGGCGGCCATCCAAGCGAAACTTGATTCTTTAGAAAAGGAAGCTAATCAAATCGAAACCGAACATCCTGATGAGGCTGCTCTTATTCGCGAACGAATTACTCAAATTCATATAGTATGGGAACAATTAACACAAATGCTAAAAGAACGTGACGCTAAACTTGAAGAAGCGGGAGATTTGCATCGTTTCTTACGCGATCTTGATCATTTCCAAACTTGGCTTACCAAAACTCAAACAGACGTTGCTTCTGAAGACACTCCGTCCTCGTTGGCAGAAGCAGAGAAACTTTTATCTCAACATCAAATTATTAGAGAAGAAATTGATAATTACACCGGAGACTACAGTAAAATGATGGAGTATGGTGAAAAGATCACTGCCGAGCCTTCAACTCAAGATGATCCACAGTATATGTTCTTACGTGAGCGGCTCAATGCTCTCAAAGCTGGATGGGCGGAATTACAACAAATGTGGGAAAACCGCCAACAATTGCTTTCACAATCGCTTTCTTTGCAATTATTAAACCGCGATGCACGACAAGCCGAAGTTATTCTTACGCAACAAGAGCACGCATTAGCTAAAGATGAAATACCCACCACTTTAGAGCAAGCCGAAAATATGCTTAAACGACATGAAGCATTCTTGACCACCATGGAAGCCAACGACGACAAAATTAATGGTGTTGTTCAATTCTCTCGCAGATTATGTGAAGAAAATCACTTTGCCTCTGATAAAATTGGAAAGCGTGCGGACGCCATCGATGAACGACGTACGACGAATCGCGATAAAGCTTTAGCACAGATGGAAAAATTACGCGACTTATTAGAACTCCAACAGTTTTTGCGAGATTGCGACGAACTTGGCGAATGGATGCAAGAGAAATATATTGTCGCCCAAGACGAAACTTATCGTTCAGCTAAAACAGTGCATTCAAAATGGACGCGTCATCAAGCATTCGAAGCTGAAATTGCTGCAAATAAGGAACGACTAAACAATTTACAAAAATTGGGTGAAGACCTTGCACGTGAAAAGCCCGAATACTCCGCCGAAATTACGCCTAAAATTCAAGAATTAGCTGAACAGTTTGAAGCTTTGGAAAGTACCACGCACGATAAAGGCGAAAAGTTGTTCGATGCAAATCGTGAGGTATTGATTCATCAAACTTGTGATGACATTGATTCTTGGATGAACGATTTAGAAAAACAAATTGAAGGTGATGATACTGGTTCAGATCTTGCATCTGTAAATATTTTGATGCAAAAACAACAAACGATTGAGACTCAAATGGCCGTTAAAGCTAGACAAGTTGAAAGTCTTGGACCCCAAGCAGCTCATTTGCAAAGAACTGTACCTGACAAAAATTTGGACGAAATTAAAATTAAAAGAACCCAAGTTGAAAATCGATTTGAGCAGCTTAAGAAACCTTTATTGGAACGTCAAAGACAATTGGAGAAAAAGAAGGAAGCATTCCAATTTCGACGAGATGTGGAAGACGAACTACTCTGGATTGCGGAAAAAATGCCGTTAGCATTGTCCACCGAATATGGTACTAGTCTTTTCCAAGTGAACATGTTGGAGAAGAAAAATCAATCTTTACGTACAGAAGTAGATAACCACGAACCTAGAATCAATTTTGTATGCAATAATGGCCAGAAACTCATAGATGAAGGTACGTATCTATAAATTTTTTTATAGGTTTTAGTTAATGTGTTTTGTTTAGGACATGAGGACTCAGGCGAATTTGGTCATTTAATCAATCAATTGCTAAAAGCGTGGCAAGAACTTAAAGATGCGGTGGAAGAACGACGTGAAAATCTGCTGCGTAATGAGCGCGCTCAACAATATCTCTTTGATGCCAATGAAGCCGAAAGTTGGATGAGCGAACAAGAATTGTACATGATGGTGGAAGATCGCGGTAAAGATGAAACATCCGCTCGCAATTTAATGAAGAAACACGAAAGCCTTGAAGTAGCTGTTGAAGATTATGCCGACACGATACGCACATTAGGCGAAACCGTCCGATCTTTAGCTTCTGAAAGTCATCCATTGGCGGAACAGGTGGCGGTAAAACAATCTCAGTTAGATAAATTATATGCCGGTTTGAAAGACTTAGCTGGCGAGAGACGTGGAAAGTTAGATGAGGCATTACAACTTTTCTTATTGAATCGTGATGTTGGTGATTTAGAGCAATGGATTGCAGATCGCGAAGTGGTGGCATCGTCTCACGAATTGGGACAGGATTACGATCATGTTACTTTACTTTGGGAACGATTTAAAGAATTTGCTCGTGATACCGAATCAATTGGGTCAGAAAGAGTTGCCGCCGTTAACGATGTAGCCGATCAATTAATAGCTGCCGGCCATTCCGACTCTGCGACGATTGCGGAATGGAAAGATGGATTAAACGAAGTATGGCAAGATTTATTAGAAATGATCGAAACGAGAACGCAAATGTTGGCAGCATCGAGAGAATTACACAAATTTTTCCACGATTGCAAAGATGTGTTGGGTCGTATTCAAGAAAAGCAAGTTGCCATGTCTGATGATTTGGGCAGAGATGCCGGTTCAGTTTCTACTTTACAACGCAAACATACCACTTTCCTTCAAGATTTACAAACTTTGCACAGTCAAGTGCAACAAATTCAAGAGGAATCTGCCAAGTTACAAACAGCATATGCTGGCGACAAAGTTAAAGAGATCACAAATCGGGAAGGTGAAGTGATGGCAGCTTGGATGGCGTTACAGGGAGTTTGTGATAATCGTCGACATAAATTGGCCGATACTGGAGATCTTTATAAATTCTATAACCGAGTTCGAACTTTGATGCAATGGATGGACGGTATAATCCGGCAAATGAATACCAGTGAAAAGCCTCGAGATGTTAGTGGTGTTGAGTTGCTTATGAATAATCACCAAAGTTTGAAGGCTGAAATTGATACCAGGGAGGACAACTTTGCCGAATGTATTTCTTTAGGAAAACAGCTTTTGGACAGAAATCATTATGCCAGTGGTGATATTCGTGATAAACTTTTGGCTCTTAGCAATCATCGTAGTTCAGTTTTACAACGTTGGGAAGAAAGGTATTTTGTATTTGTTTGTTTCAATGCCAGAAATTAAAATTCTGTTTTTAGATGGGAAAACCTACAGTTAATTTTGGAAGTTTATCAATTTGCAAGAGATGCTGCCGTCGCCGAAGCTTGGTTGATTGCTCAAGAACCTTATTTGATGAGTACAGAATTAGGACATAGCATCGACGATGTAGAAAATCTAATTAAGAAACATGAAGCATTCGAAAAATCTGCTGCAGCACAAGAAGAACGATTTGGTGCTCTTGAAAGATTAACTACGGTATTAAATGTTCCGTTTCGCCATAATTTTTTTTCTAATTTTTTGTGTTTAGTTTGAGTTGAAAGAAATGAAGCGAAGGCAAGAAGCTGCAGAGGCCGAAGAAAGAAGTAGAAGGGAAAAGGAAGAAGAAGAAAGAAGAGCGGCTGCAGCTGCTCAAGCGGCGGCTATTGCAGCTGCTTCAATTGATAAACCCGATTCTTCAGCTATTGTCGAAGAAAGACCAGGTAATTTAATTTTTTTGCATTCTATTCTTGTTTTCGGTTTACTATGATTTAAAATGTTTTTTAATAAATGTAATAACACATTCTACTGTGGCTGTTGCTTTTAATGCAGCTGTGAGTGGAGGACATCGAAGTTCTGTGAAAGCTATTGCTTCTCCAGGTGAAGGTAATTGTATTTTCTTGAAAATTACTAAGGTGCATTAACTTTTGGTACCTATTCGACTTTTTACTGCTTATTTCAAATACATAGTGCCTTTGGAGATGTTTGGTGTTGGCTGTTAGCTTGATCAGTACTAAAATATGTCTTCTTCTATTCTTCATTTTCAAATAGTAAATTTTCTCTTAACAGGTCTTGTTAAATAAATACTTCTAATTTTATTTAATTAATAAATTATTGCTAAACTACAGATTACTTGATCTATTCTTAAACTAATAAGGAGAGGCCAAAAAGTCCATGTCGCCGATTTGATTTCTTTAGCTTCAAATTATAAGATACACTTGAAATGACTTGAATTGAATATAGTGAAAAAAATCAAATTGGTGACAGGGACTTGTTGGGAATTACTTGAAATTAAACAGTCACTATACAAATGGTCCTTAGAGTCCAATTTATGGACGTCTGTTAATAAACTGTGAAACTCCTTTGTCTGAACTTGGCTTCTAAACTCGATAATAAGGCGTGAACAAACATTTTGAAATGATAGAATTATTCAATAAGGACTTGTGCATCAATTGCTCTCAAAAAATTGGGATTGGTTTACATTGCACCAATTAGCAATCTTGAAATGCCTAACCGTCAATTCACGCACCCTTGCAGAGCTTCAACATAAATTTTGAACAACTGCATTTTAGCGTGTTCTTGCACTACTTCATAACTAAAATTTTAAATGACAGCTGGAAAATATAGTTTGATATTTGAAAAACATCCTAAAGGTACTATTGGAAAACCCTTGACTTTTTATTAAAATTGTCCAATTGTAAGTGTTTGAGTGATCACATCTTATTTGCTTTGCATGCACTAATAGCTTCTGCTACTTACCTTTAAGAGTTTCTTAATAACACCAAATCACATTTTAAAGTAAACTGATACCGCATGTTTATGAATAATTTGCATGGCATGTTTAGTAGTGCATGGACGACATTCAACTTTAGAACCTTCTTCACCAACCAGGCAGACGTCTTCCAAAAAGGTTGCTGTACCACAATCTCAAACAAGTAAGTTTCGAAAATGTTAATGATGGTTATTATTTTTTAGTGTAGCTTTATTTGTTTTTAAAATGCCTATTAATGTCCAACATACACTAGATTATATTAGGTTTTACAAATTTGCCGTAACAGATAATTTTATGGTTTATTCCATGACAAAAGTCACACAAGCTTAGTTTTAAATGTTAAAACATGTACAGGGTCGACATTCTAAAGATGGGTTATGGCTCTTTTTTTAGGTATTGTAAATGTTTAATATAATTCAGTTAGAATTCATGAGTAAGTAATTTTAGTTAGAATTTTTTATGTGCTAGCTGCACTTCCTATGGGAAGGTCTGAACACTCACCAATTTGATCCATTATTATATTATCCTTGTTGAAGTCGTAATTATGGCCTATACGTATAGTGATAATGGATCAAATTTGTGAGGTAACGTTTAGACCTTCCATTGTCAGCAGTTTATAAAAAATTATAGTTTATGTTGGACATAAGAAATGGACAAATTATTGTAAAAAAAAATATTTAGCTGCATGTTATTGTGTGATGTTTTTGCTTGACTTGTGGTGTTCTAAGTGTCCCGTGCAGAAAAAGAAGGCAGACGTAAGGATCGATCCCGAAGCAAGTCACCATTCAGGAGTTTTCGTTGGAAGAAAAGTCCTAAAGCATCTGGTACTATCAGTGACGATGAGGCTGTAGGCTCAGGTACAAGTTGTTTCATTGTTTTTCATTACTTGATCGAAACAATTGGACATTGTGAGCATGCTTATAAGTTTTTGTGTGTTACTTTGGACCCTGCATTTTTTTAAATATATTTGAACCAAATTTAGAACAAGGACGCAGTCCAGAAGATGATGGATTCGAAGGACCGTTGGTTAGAAAGCATGAGTGGGAAAATACGACAGTTAAAGCAAGTAATCGATCATGGGATAAAGTTTATGCTGTTGTGAAGGCTTCCCAATTAATATTCTACAAGGATGCGAAGGTGGCTAAAACTACTCCGGAACAAATTTTCAAAGGGGAGGCGGCCCTGTCACTACACCACGCCAATGCTTCCGTTGCACAGGATTACAAGAAGAAAAAACACGTTTTTAGATTAAAGTAAGTTGGTGAAATTTAGAAGGTTACCAACAGATGGCGTTAATAAATTAATAGCCATAATACGTAATTTAAATTGCATTGGCGTTTTGTGAAAACCCCCAAAGTGATTTTTTAAATAATATGTGATTTTAATTATTAGGTTGGAAAGCGGTGCCGAATTTTTACTACAAACTCACGACGATGCAGATATGAATAATTGGATATCACGCATTAATGCTCACGCTGAAACAGATTCGTCCGGTCCATCGAGATCACAGACCCTACCAGCATCTGCATTAAAAGAAGATTCAAAACGACGCAGCTTTTTCACTCTTAAGAAAAAGTAAGAAAGGATCATAAAAAATGTGCATAAGAATGTTTTAATAAATTTTTATTATTTCAGTTAATCCTATTATCAAATTTAGATACTTGAGCATCTTCTTGGAAACTTTTTTGTTTTTAATTTTAAGAGATTTTTTTTATATTCTGCATTTGTAATTGTTTTCGTGTAGTGTTGCACACATTAATAGCATAAATACTTGTGTAATGTATAGTAATTAATATATTATAATATTATATATTTAAAAAGAGAAATATTTGAATATGAATGCGATCGATGGGGATTGGCAAGTGTACGTTGCTTGGTGTATTTTATGTTCTGAACAAATGCACCAATGCAAAGTAATCTTTCAGCTAGCTATTTTATGGATTTCCATTTCTAATATGATTTGGTATGCAATAACTGTTGATGCTTTTGCTTTAATATACATAAAATTTTAAATATTTTGTAGTAAATTTCTGTACTATTAGAGTCTACATAATTTTACACAGTTTGAGATGTACGCTTTCGAAGCTACAATAAATTATAATTTTAAATATCGATTTTATTTCTAACTTCCTCTACTTTCTATGTACTACTTTCAACACAAAAGCACACAGTCAAATTGACCAAGAATCGTTGGAAAATTTTTAATCTCTTTCCAGGTAGGTAACTTTCTTAACAAAACACAGGCAAGAGTAGACCCCATTGAGTGTGATGTTGACTGACTAGAAAGTTAGAGCCATAAAACTCTTTATAACATGTACAATAAATATATATTGCCATAATTATTATTATAGGCAACCTTATTGATGTTTTGGAAACAGATGTACATAATTCAATAGATTATAACATATGGCGCTACTAAATTCTTGAGAAACCTGATAATAATGGTGCAGTGATGACAATAGGTAATTGGCATTCAAGCAAACCAAACATGTCCATTTTTATGAAAATTGAGTTTTTCTTGGTTTTACATCATTTCAAGCTAGAATAATTATTGTAGACCTTGGCTTATTTTTTTGCCAGAACTGATACAAAAGCTATGTATGATTTTGATTGATTTACCAAAACCAAACAAAGTCAATTTAAATTTTGTACACATGTCTCAGTTAGTACTGTCTGGTTCGAAACCAAACATGTCTGCAAAATCCTATACTATTTAAAAACTAGGTCTATTACTTAAAGGGAATTTTAAGACACTGCAAATATTTGTTGCACCTAGCAGAGTAACAGCTTGTTAAGCTAAGAAAAACTCGTAATTATTAACTTCATCTGTAAAATAAACGAATAGCACCGTGTGAACTGCTCGCACAATAAAAATTCTTATAAGCAAAAACCAGTAACGTAGCAACAGGTGGTGCCGGGCCCCGGTACACGGACAAAAAAATTGATTTCTATTATTTACAGACATTTTTGTAAAAATTATCTATGAAAGGTTGCACATTGAACACAGCGAGGGCCCTAGGGCGGTGCGTCTGCACTGGGGGGCCGGCGCCCTGGAGGAACCCCAAAATTAAGAAATATTTAAAAAAATTGAATAATGTAATTTATTCAGTAAATATTATAGCTATATTTATGAGGCAACGAATGACGCAGTTGCAACATCAAAATTTCATGAGGAATTTCTAGTTAAATAGCAATATTTGGTGAAAAATAGGTAGTATTTTCCAAAAAAATTGCCTGCGACGCTAAAAGACGCTACTTTTCCCACCCCCATGTGCCGGAGATTGAATTATTTAGAGGGGGACCTCAAAATTGAATTGCGTCTGAAGCTTCATAAGTGCTAAATTTTCATTAGTCCCGAGGGGGGGGGGAGTTGAGATCTCGCATCACCAGAAAATCCTTCTAGGGAAATCTACGATGCCTTTTTGTCACTTACCTACATGTTTTTTGTGCAATAACATTGTTATTTAAATTTTTTGTTATAATAAAATAATGAAGGGGGCCCCTGTGGATCTTGCACCAGGGCCCGGTCTTGTCTTGCTACGTCACTGGCAAAAACAATAATTATTGTAATCAAGTAACAGGATAAATTTTTCGTGCATAAGTAAATGAAAAAAGTCAATTTGAATTTAAACTCACAAAATGTAGTTATAACCAACAATCCCTTTCATGTGCTTTAATTAAATTTAGTACCTGATTTAAATTAAAAGCTTTTATTTAACTTATTAGTGTGCGCGTTGTCTGTCATGTGGGTGGGCCTTTTTGATGCCACTTTTAACCAACTTCTCGACATTTTAGAGAGCTGAAAAACACAGCTTTCACTTGTGGCGAATTTTCATATTTTAATCTAGTTTTTCTAAAATTCTAAAAAATAAGCGATAAATTGGGAAAAAACTTCTTTTTTTTAATTCGATGGTAGGGATTTCAAGATCACAATGTATATCTTGGTTTAGGTACGAACCATGGAGCATCCGTAATGGTTCTTAGAATTTTTGATTGGAACTTGCGGCTCCCTAGAGTTGGATACCATACGTCCATATTGGCTTTATGATAATTTTGTATATCAGCAGTGATAATTGAGAGTGACGATGTAATAACCAAAAATGTTTTCTAAAGGTGTGACCCAGTTGCAGCCTATTGTTCCAGATGTGCTTACTCCATGTCAATCCTTATGTCCAACTGCATACCCAGGTATCTGACTTATTCTTCCTTCTGAGGTAAAAGACTTCCATTGAGCCTGACAGGAGGACAAGTGTACTTACTTTTTGATCATTTGCTTTGATACGCCACTTTTTTAACCACTTTGTAACAAATTTTTGCTTGTTATTATGGCTCTCCTTTTAAAATCGTTTCACAATATCCCTGAGTACGGCCCATTCCTTTTATGCATATTCAAATGCATTTTTTGCATTGACCTTGCAATTTTTGGAATGTTAGGTGATTTGCGACAGAATATTTTTGTATTCAGTTGGGTTTGAGATATCGAATACGAACCTTCGACCTTGGTGCGCTGAGTTTTCAAAGTGCCGAATTACTGGTGCTTTATCCAGGGGTGCAGTCGGGCCAGGGCGCACCAGGGCTGCCCCGATATTTTTTCAAACATTCCAAATTACTATTGGGTCAATAAGTTTTAAATAGTTTTAAAAAAAACTCGAACTCAAAATTTAACAAGTGATTGAATTAACAATTATTACAATACCCATTCACTTTACATCGCTAATCTGCATGCATAGTTGAAAAAAGTTGGATCTTTCTAACTTTTTGTCGCGCCTGCAATGATTTGCACACCCACATAAATAAAATAAGCAAATGTAAATAAACGGACGTTGTACACTAATGGGTTAATAAACACTTTATGAAAAAAAAAACGTTGGCCATACCCCCTTTAAAAAAATTTTTCGCCTGCGGCGAGCTTTTTTCCCATAGCGGTAACTCCTCCGCTATCAAATTTGTCAATGTTAACCATCCACCGGAAAACTGCCAGATAATTTGCACGGTTTGATGCATAAACATTTTGCGTTTAGGGACATTTTTAAACATAAACAGGGTGCGCATAAACACTTCATACAAAAAAAAAAGTTGGCAACGCCCCCTTTAAAAAAAATTTTCGCCTGCGGCGAGCTTTTTTTTTTTCGCCCCGGCACTTTTTATTTTACGACTGCATCCCTGGCTTTATCCATTATTTTTGATAGGCCAGCTTCCGTTTTTAGTGAGCGTTACTTTAAGCCATTCGCTGTTGCGTCACAGTTTTTTCTACTGTGGAAGTATACCTAAGGTTACCATATTTTATAATCATAAAATCGGGACATTGACCAGGCCCGTAGTCAGATCAAAAATAAAGGTAGGGCAAACGGTTTGTATGGCCGTGCAAATTTTAGTGTTGTGGATGCGAGATGGGTTCGTGGGATATTTGTAAAGCGCCGCAGGCGAAAATTTTGTAAATTTCAACGTCACGGGGGGAAAATGCCTTTATTTGGGGACCCCTTCCCCCTTTGAAAAAAAATTTATTACATATTTTTTTTTTTTTTTTTACATATTTTTAATCCAAAATAGAAAAAATGTATTTTGCCCACACCTTTTTATGCAGTACTAGCAGGTCAGGTGGTCTGCCTACCTTCTGGGTTTCTGTTAGGTCTGAAAACTCTTTAGTTGGTAATTTTACTGTTGATACCACCATAATGCAAAAGTAGAAAACTCCCGTACAATACTTATTTACAATAGAGTGAAAAGATTTGATGTTCTGAAAGTTTGGAAGATTGAATAAACTGATATCAACAGGCTTTCAACATGGAAAGTATTATTTTTCAGCCGAGGAAATATTTGATGTTATTGAAAAGACATGGAGGTCGAGACAGACTGAAAACCAAAACGTTAAGAAAATACGAAAAAAATGGTTATATTAACCATTGAAATGATAAATATTTTTTTAACGATGTGAGAAACTTGCCAACAAAACAAAAGTCTTCATTCGGAAACGAATAGTCGCTGCCAGGTAGATCTAATTGACATGCAATCTCAAGCTGATTTATTTCATTCCTTATCAGGTTATTATGGTATTTAATTATTATTTGTATTATTGCGAGTGCTTATGAGAGCCGATGAGGTTGCATCCCAACTATTTTCTTTTTGACGTCATGTGGTGCTCCCTATTTTTTGCACTCCGATAATGGAAGCGAATTTGTTAACAGAATAATAAGGAGTTATTTTTGATTATTGGCCAGAATTATTAATTGTTCATGGAAACCGCTCCATAGTCAGGGTTCTGTACCACTAACTGTTCAAACGGTGTTCGTCTCGTGCAATTTATGAAAAAGAGAGCCCTCATTCAGGAATGAAACAATCTCCCTAAAGGCCATGTTCAGAATTGAACTAAACTTAAAAAAATTCTTTTATCTACTACTGTTAAACAATAATGTTATTATGTGCTTAACCATAGACACATAATTTAGTTTAATTATATTACACTACTATCGGAATAAAAAGTTCTGATCCCTGAGTTTAAAGTCTTATATTTCAAAAAGTAATTGATGGAATTTTATACACTACACTTTTTGAATATTTTTTAAAATAATTTTAAAACGGCCTTAGTTAGAAGTATAAAATTTTAATATGACATTTAGCACTAATTGATTGATTGTATATTGATCATATATTTTTTCAAATATTTTCACTGCTAAATTTTGATTTTATTTGACTTCAAACAAGTATGCTTCAAACTCAAGGGTCAAAACTTTTTATTCCGTTAGTAGTGGAATTTGAATTCATGTTCCACGACTTTTAGAAATTTATTGACGTTTAAATTATTTATTACTGATAAAAACAAATTTGCTTCCTTAACAACAATGGCAACCTTGATAGTTAAAAATTGATAAGCACGATAAAACTTAAATAATTAATTTATTTTATTTTTTTTCAGGTAGTTGACTATTAATAATTACTAGATTAACGTATCGCTAATATATTTTTTATCCACTTACGGAAGATAGCACACTCAGCGTTGCCTTGTGTGCTAAACTTTCCGTTTGTGGATAAAAATTATCTTTACTCACAGTTTAATCCCATAAATTACTATAATATAACTTCATCAGGAAGTACTAAGTTCATAAAATAAAATAAGTTATAAATGATTGAAAAAATTTTTTTGGATAAGATAAGTAAACTAGATGAAAACAAAATAAATAAAATACAATCTATTATGATCTTTAATGAAAGAGATCACAATAGATTGTGCTTAGATTTATTAAATAAAATAATTTAATAATGCAGATGTAGAATTATTGTTTAACAGTCGAAGATAAAGATAGTAGTCAATTCGTGTATAATATACTCATTAAATAATATACTATTTAATTAAATCATTAAATAATATACTATTATTATTTAAAATAAAAGAATGTATTAAAAATTTAAAAATAACATTTTTTTGCACTCCGTAGTCGCCGATAATGAGACATTTTAAATATGAACTTCCAATGGACTGGAGTGCTTAATAATGCTTAATCACTTTGACTTGACTAGGCGGAGCTAATGTGCAGAAACGAAAATTCGTCCGGTTGGATCCATGTTTGCAACGAAGGGGTGTCAATTTGAAGCCTTCAATTAAAGTTAAAGTTCAATAACAGTTATTTGTTAAAAATAAATTAATCTACTAAAAAATCATCTACTGCGCGCAGAAATTTGGCTCCCCTAGTCAAAGTCAAAGTTTATTAATCAAAGTTTTAGTCAAAGTAATAATTATATTATAATAATATAATAATAATCTTGACAGGTGCAGTCGGTTTTTCCATTAATATGAATATTTGAAGTATTTATCGTAATAATCAATTACGTTGAATTAATTGAATTGAATTAAGTTGAAAACAGTTGGATTACCTAGAAAAGTTTGTCATGGAAAAGTTTGTGAAAATTTTTAAGAAAAAGTAAGGATAATGAAAGCTTGGGTCCAAGGAAAACTTTTTCAAGTTATTTGATAGATTTAAAAATCGCGTTTTTATTTATTCAAACTAATAAATAATTTATTTCTGTTTGTTTTGTTTAGTCGGTTACATTTGAAGGGTCCACTGGAAGAACGATGAGGGTCACATTTTTAAATAGTCGAATAAAACGAGGTTTAAAGTTTCAAAACTCTTCAAAACACGTAACGTTACATTATGCTGCCTATTTTCAACCGCAGTTTTTAGTGGAATTTCATTGTTTGTTTCCTGTGAGGATTGGTATGTTCATAGCTTATGTTACAAGCTAAGAGATTCCGATAAAATATCGATTTTGAAAAAAATGGAGTCTCATCGTTTTCCAGTGGATTTTTTCCATTTGATTTTTAAAATTTACAATATTTCAAGTATGAGAAGAAATTCATATTTTGTGTTGGAAAACTCGCAATTTGTTTTAATTTGTTTTTGTTGGAACCATTCGAATGTAACGCCTTATAAACACTAAAATGGGATCGAAGGGGCATGAACCTCTTAAAGCTTGAAACAGGAAATAAAAATTTAATTTATATTTAATTAAAATTATTTTACATTTTAACAACACGATAGGTACAGATTTTTATTTAAATTACAGTCATCACAGGAATCAACAACATTAGTGTTACATTTTAAGTCAGGCGGTACAAGAAGGTAATATGTGCCCTATAAGTATCACAGTTTTAAAGCAACCGACAATTATACGCGTTTAGAATATCAACACTTTTGTCCAACGTTAATTATTAATAGTACCAAGTACAGTGGAACTTTGATAACTCGAAGTACATACATTATATCTTTCTTTATACTTTCTTCCAGATTTAGACAAGGAATTTAATTACATTTGATTATTCGAGTTATCAAATTTAGTCTGTAATTAAAATATTGGTATGTGGAGAAAATATTAGACAATATTTTGAATATCAAACGCGATATTAACGTGAAGTCACATTATTTTAGGTCAAGTTGAAGGTTAAAATATTTTAGTAATCCGAAAGAATCCATCCGCAGTAATATCGTGATCACCATAAAAAACTTTTATTGTCAAAAAACGTATACTTAACTTTAACAACCATATACATATACTGGATCCGTCCAATTTGAAAGATATTGTAGTGAATATGCGAAAATGTATACGAATACGTTTAAAAAAATTGCAGTGCAAAACTGCATATTATCTGATAGAACGAATCAAAATCGCATATAGAATTGTAACTCGCGAGAGACGAGAACATGATTGTTTTTTACGCTATTTGAAACTAATTGATTTGCATTACTCTCAATAGAAAGAAGAAGTTAGACACAAATTTTATCAATTTAATTAATTATGGAGAGATAACAATACTTACTTCTTGTTTTTTCATACTGGGAGATAGGTTTTTACCCGTTTGTAACAATTACATAATATCAATATTTTGGCTTATTTAGTTAATTTTACCTCCGCCAAAAACCAAAAATAGCATTTCAAATTTTGTTCGAAAAAGGGTACGAAATGACAATTGGATCCTTTCTACAATAAGGTATCAACATACTTTCACCTGAAAACAGTCCATTTTGCAAATCATCAATTCACAATCACATCCATGTTTTCAATAACTGTTTTTTCTAAAAACGCCATTTCGTAAACCACAAAGTGTAATTTAACAAAAGAGAATAACGTGTTTTTTTGTGTAAATTAAATGGAAAATTATAATTTTATTTATAAATTATTTAAATTGGAAAAAAAAAACTACAAAAATGTAATTTTGAGACCGACTTACAATACTTATTTATTTGATTAGGTTTTGTTGTTTTACTCGCAACTTGATCTATGTAATTTGGTTCCTTATTGTAATTATCACTTATAATATATTAAGTGCATTTTTGATTATCAGTAACAATTTGACTACGTTGCCATGAAAACTTTGTTGTCAAGTAAATGTCCGAATGCGAAGCATGAGGACATTTACTAATGACAACAAAGTTTAAATATAAGTAACGTAGTCAAATTGGATGATAATCAATAATGCACGTAATAAATTCGGTAAGACTATTGCACACATTAGAATTAGACAAAATGTAACAATAAATAATATTTAAAAAATACTGTCATGGTTATTACGTTATAAATAAGAGCAACGTACACAATTATCAAAAATTATCAAAATGCATATGTGCAATTATCAAAGCAACTTGAACAATTATCGCTTAATTCTAACGCCATTGGTTAGAATTGATCGGATCGCTAAATATCATTGGTTCATGTTAGTCATGTGACACATGTGTGCAATAGTCAAAAAATAATATTCAAAAGCAACGTATAATAATGAAAAACTAAAATTATTATTATTTTTTGATTTACTAGTATTATCTATATAATTTTCTTCTTGCTTTTTTTCTTTTCCTTTCTTTGCGGGGTTGGTGGACAATAATATTAAACTCTATATATCTTTTTTTAATTAAGTTAACGTTTCGAGGGTTGTGTTTCCCCTTCGTCCGACCAATATACGTTATAAATATAAGTCATAAATTAAAAATATTTATAATTAATCATATATTATCGTCCACCAACCCCTCTCTCTCTATCTCGTTACCCGGTTACGGTTTAACAGAGGGTCAATCCTTGATCTCGGCTTGATCATTAGTACGGGCATAAATGAAATTAATTATCTACATAATAAAATTATAAAATTATAAAATTTATCAAATTCTTTTCTGCTTGTTAAGATTTGAATAAATTTTTTTTGTAAAGCCAGGTCTATTAAGACATTTACTGTATAAAACCAGGTTACACTCGTTTCAACATGTTTTTTATACATTTAAAATTTCACATTAATGCCACTTCTACACACGAAACATTATTTTCGGATATTGTTTAATTAAATTAAATTTTATATCTTAATTTGCGGTTTAAATTATATAGCATTTTCCTTCCACATCTGGTTTGCGTCCTAACTAAGAAAATTAAAAAAATATATATTAAAATGCATTCATAGTAAAATGTTCAATTTTTGACAAATTTTAGGTGATCCTAATCCCATGTGAAATCAACACGAATCACCATGTGAAATCAACACACTTTTCTTGGTCACCATCTCAGATTTCGATAAAATTTGGTATATCGATAGATTGTACTGAGACTAGCAAAAATACAAATTTTTATTTAAATATCTCAAACGGTTTCCAATCGCTATGTAAAATTTCCAAAAATTGGCTGCCGGAATATTTTCTAATTATTATAGCAGCTCTCCTAATTAAGCTACAGAGGTGGGCGTGATGTCATTTTACTCAGTTTTTAATGCCCTTTCCGATGATATATAACACAATATGCCTTTTTGTAAAAATACTTTTCAAAACTCAAAATCAAAATTTTGAATTTGATTTTCTCAAAAAGTAAATCTTCAAAAATTTTTAAAAAATTCCTGAGAATAGTCTGTACCTATGGTAAGTGACTGCCAAAATTTAAAAGTGGGACGGGTATGGCCTCATAGTTAAAATAATTTTTAAGTACAAATGGTTTTGCTAGACTTTATATTATAGTAAGTGAAGTACAGCAGAAATTGTTTGTCAAAAATGAAATTTACAATATTTTATAACAAATATAAGTTAGTGTGACGGAAATGAGTCTTGCCAAATAATTTGGTGCATTAATGGGTTGGGGGGGGGCACATCTTGCCGGCAAAATTGAAAAGTACTACTTTGGTAATTTTTTCTGAGAAAATGAAATTATTGAGATCAATTTGGGTTTTGGACACATTATTATACGTCTTGAAAAATATTTTAAAAAATTTTCAAATCAAAATATTACAAAATGGCGGCGTGGCAGCTGAACTCCAAAAACAACTTTTAAAATGCGGTTGAAAATCTCCCAATGGTGTCGTTAGACCTACAATATAAGAAATGAAAAAATTTAGTTTAATATAAGATGTTTTTCCAATCTGCCTCTAAATTTTTAAATTATTGTCTCAAAAATTTTTGATTACCGTTTAAGTGACGATTTTTGGTTGAAAAAGTTTTTCTCGACTTTGATCTTTTACAACTCAAAAAAAAAATTAAAATATAAAAATTCTGGGTCGATGCGGACTGGAAAAACATATTATATTAAACTAAATTTTTTTAATTCTTATGTTGTAGGTCTAACGACACCATTGGGAGATTTTTCACAGCATTTTAAGAGGTAATTTTGGAGTTCAGTTGCCAAACCGCCATTTTGTAATATTTAGATTTGAAAAGTTTTTTAAATGTTTTTCAAGACTTGTATAATAATGTGTCAAAACTCAAATTGATCATTCATCTTCTCAGAAAAAATTCGTAACTTTGAACTTTTTATTTTTACCGGCAAGGGGTGCCCCCCCAGCCATTAATGCACCAAATTATTTGGCAAGACTCATTTCCGTAAAATTAACATATATTTTTTATAAAATATTGTAAATTTCATTTTTGACTGCTGTACTTTCACTTACTATAATAAAAGTCTAGCGTTCTTTCAAAACCATCTTGTACTTAAAAATTATTTTAACTATGAAGCCATAACCGTCCCACTTTTAAATTTTGGCAGTCACTTACCATACGTACAGACTATTCTCAGAAATTTTTTAAAAATTTTTGAAGATTTACTTTTTGAGAAAATCAAATTCAAAATTTTGATTTTGAGTTTTGAAAAGTATTTTTACAAAAAGGCATATTGTGTTATATATCATCGGAAAGGGCATTAAAAACTGAGTAAAATGACATCACGCCCACCTCGGTAGCTTAATTAGGAGAGCTGCTATAATAATTAGAAAATATTCCGGCAGCCAATTTTTGGAAATTTTACATAGCGATATTTTGGAAACCGTTTGAGATATTTAAATAAAAATTTGTATTTTTGCTAGTCTCAGTACACCCTATCGATATACCAAATTTTATCGAAATCTGAGATGGTGACCAAGAAAAGTGTGTTGATTTCACATGGAATGACCCCAACATAAAATACAATAATATTTAATATTATACAAAATTATCCGTCAACAATTATTATTAATCATAAAAAACTTCAAGGATTCACTGAATGTTAATGTTCGTGTTGACGAATAAACAGAAAAAAGTGTAAATGAGGTTCATATATTATTTAAGCCCCAATTCTACTGAGGCATCACTGAACGAAATGAAGCATGTTACTTTTTTGCTTCCTAGAATTATCAATGGAGTTTAATAATGAAGAATAGCTTCATTATTAGAGAAAATACCATAATTTACCCTTATTATGGAACAATAGAAGAAGTGTTTATAAAGACAATCGAATAAATAATGATAAATTAAAGAATGTAGCATGCCTCATGTCGTTCAGTGTTGCATCAGTGTAATTCCGGCTTTAAGTAAACATTAAACGAAAATTAAAATGAAGTCGTATTTTTATAAAACCAGTACGGGTCTGCAGTTTCATGAAATTGAAACATTCACGAATTCGTATTTGTTAAAAATACGTATGGAGATGTGTTTCACTTTACATGTTTTACCTGTTCAAAGTTCGTAATAGCTGAACACGACTAATTACAATTCATTTTTGAAAAGTTTGTCGTTGATTGGTTGGCATGCAATTAAATCCATTAACTGCATATTTTACAAAATTAAGTTATGCTTCCAATTTTCCTATTATTCAAGTAGAAACCGAATATAATCAACCGAAAAATGTTTGTTGCATGTAAACGAATGATACAAACATGATTTTTTCTATAAAAAATTCGTTTATTTTTGTATGTTATTATACCAGGTGACCGGCCGACGATGTGAACATAGGAAAATAACATGGGAAATTGATTTTTTTTAAATTCCTGCTTCCCATTATAACGGATTAGAATGAAAAGAGTATCAACTTAAGAGGTTTTCTTCCGCGTCTAAGACACCCAGCACTTGAGGTTTGTTCTTTGATCATTGTTAAAACTTGTTAAAACTCACTTTTAAATAGATATTAGATGCCTTGTTCAAATTCATAGCAATTGTTTTTGTTTGAAAACTAATTTAAACGCAAGTTTTGATAGTTCAACCATCCAAAGCAGGTCTGTTTTTAAAAAAACCGCTTATTTTGATTCTACATTTTTAACATTATTAAAGAACAAAACATCAAGTGTTGGGTGTCTTTAGACGCGGAAAATAAAACTCTTTCAATTGATACCATTTTCATTCTTATCCGTTCGATGGGAAGCAGAAATTAAAGAAAAATTAATTTCCTATGTTCACATCGGCCACCCGGTAAATAACATAATTTAAAAAAAATCTTAATTTAAAACAAAAGCGTTGAACCTTGAAGTTATAAACAATAAACAGTAATTTTCCTGCTATTATTAGCAAATTATTGTACGTAAATTGTATTTATTATTTTTTTCGAATAACAAAAAGTATATGCATCGACTTTACAACAATAACTATTATGTTATGTTCTCGCTTCTAAAAAAACACAAGTTATACTTTTATTTTATAAAGATCAGTATCTAGGTAATGTATTATAGGGTATTTTAATAAATTTTTTATTACGTCTTGTTTTGTTTGTTCTAAGACTAAATTTAAAATTAAGCCCAAAAATAGCATTGCTGTAGCCAACCAAAAATATAATTTTTTTGTAATTTACTGTGTTGAAAGCCTTTTACAAGATCATATTATAGTTGTAGACTTCTTGACAGAAGCGTCGCGACCTTGAACAAATGCTTTCATGGCATCTCTTAGTTATATTGCCGTCGGTGGTTTGCAATTGCTTTCCGATGGGAGACGGTCAAAATAATTCAGATAGAAGCAGGAATTAGCGTTCATAGTCAATCTTTACAAGATATCCCACTGAAACAACATGAAACAACGTTTTTCAGGGCACATAGTTCCATTTTTATCGCACTATTTTATCCTAAAAATGGAAATTGATTATTATGAATGAGGAATTATTGTTTAGGAAAAATCATCAAGTTTGTTTATAAAAGAACCGTCTCCTTAATGCTATTTTGACGTGAATACTTCTGTAAAATGAGTAATACTATGTTAAAAAAATTAAAGCCAAGGCTATGATCTTGGATATAGCCGTTAAGTTTATTGTGAATTAGTAGTTAGGGGAGACACATCTTGTCTGGATAATATGGATGAAGTAACCGCCAGATAATCTTTTTAATGCCATACTAAACAATTAATAAATAAGTATGTTAATTTTCGTTTTTAGTATAAGGTAACCAAAACATAAGTAACCTCATCTAGAAAGTTTAAAGCTTTATCTAAAATCATCATTG
The DNA here is from genome assembly GCA_958510855.1 of Rhagonycha lutea. Taxonomy (NCBI): domain Eukaryota; kingdom Metazoa; phylum Arthropoda; class Insecta; order Coleoptera; family Cantharidae; genus Rhagonycha; species Rhagonycha lutea. Next base: position 8,440,260 of record OY294040.1, on the reverse strand, counting down.
ATTGATATATTAGATAGCTTTGTGCTATAGTTCAGAATGCGGTTGTTTGATCATGACGCATGGGGATTTTATAATTTTATCTCTAATTTAAGCTATAATAACAATTTTCTTATAATTCTGCATGCGTCCGGATCAAAATCATAAAATCACATTATTCTGAACTGCAGGCGGATCCAGCTAATACCAATTAATGATATTTCTTTCAGAAAATATTTTAATTTGGCATTAAGACAATCGGTCGAATATTTTTAACTGTAAAATGACCAAACTTTACATGAGATGCGTTTATTATGATTATTTTGTGAGTAATTTTTTAACGTTTTAAAATTTGTTAAATGTCTTGAAAAATATATAAATTTGAAAAAAAAATAACTAGGAACTTCCTCGTATTCTAACGAAAAAAAAGACTTCAATGTGGATGAAAAGTGTATCATTTTTATTATAATTAATGTATTATTATTAGAGGCAAAGTCATGAGGAAAGATACGCTTGGCTGGGACGTTAGACTTTAGACACTAAATCCCCTTTTGTATTGGATGATTTGTTTGTATCTGATTATTGTTGATTGTTCGTAAACTTTTTTTAGCAAATAATTAACAGTGGTTGCTGTTGTCTTGTGAATATTGAGTGAATTATTATTAAAATGTGATTATTGAACATAATAAATTATTCATATTATGTAGTTACACATGTGAACTGGATTGAATCAGATTATTTTAATTTATCCAAGGTTTCATATTTTTTAATTACTTTATTCACATAATATCGTCGGGTTGTTGGTAAAAATGACCAAATGTATAGGATTTCTATGTTAGTTGGTCACTTTTACCAAGAACCCGACGATATCGTCCTGATGGTACGAATTATCGTCTTTCGGCCATTAGTTTACTGGTTGATATTCTATTATTTTTTAAGCAATTAACTTATTCTCGAGAACGCATGCCTTCATTTACTTAAATAATCATAAGAATATAAAGCTTTGGTAAGATTTTCATATGTTCATAAAGGGATATTTGGGGATATTTAGAAAATTTCACATTTTGCTTTATATATTTAACACAACAGAAGTTAGAAAGGTAATGAGTAGAATTCGGATCTCACGGTTTGTTATATTATATATGGACACCGGTTAGTTTGAAAGGCTTGTTATCACATTTATGGAAGAAGATAGAACAACAATCATCAAATTTCTTAATTTACTTTCTAAGGGAATGCCACATAGCAACAGGTTTCCTTAACGTGGCAAGCATTTGATTCCAGTGTGTAAGAGACCTGCCAGATGCTTGCGCTCCAATTATAACGTGTCCTATTAATAGTTCCTGAGAATCTCTTTCAACAAACTCGGCAATGGTTATTCGAAGTTGGATTGTCTGTTAAGATACAATATTTATTTATTTATTCATTTAAAATTCAATAATTAGTTACCTGTAATGTGTGCGCGGGTACGCTGAATATCATCGATTCATTAAAAATAGGACAGCTCTCATTCTTTTTCATTGAGGTTTTTTTCTTGTAGATCTTTTTACCATGTTGTACAAGATATACCTAGAATTTTCATGATTAAATAATAATCAATGGTACAAAATAATGTACTATTAACTACCTTTACAAAAGAACTTTCGGATTCTTCATTATGGAATTTTAAATTTCTTGCTTTTACAATTACAATTGTGAGACGTTCGGCAGTTGGTAAGTAACTTAAGGAACACATTATTTCCCCAAATTCAGTACCCTTCTGAAAATATGAAAACAATTTTTTAACATGTTTACTAAGACTTTTAAACAATAGGGTTATTAATGAATAATGACCAATATAAAATATATAATGCAAGTACATTTTAGGTGAAGTATAGAACTGGAAAATCTGTTAATTGAGATCCTTTTAAAGCTAATAATAAGTCTATAAAACAACATGATTTACAAATCTAATACATTCAAAGTCTAAAAATGTGAAGTGGGTCCAATTATTTGCACCCAAAATGTAGTACAAAAGGGAAATTTTATTTATAAAAGCAAAAACAGGAATTATTGCAATAAGGAAATTGGGTGTTTGTTTGGTCCGATCCTTAAGCTAATTAGATAATCATTATGAAATTCACAAGTAATGAAGTTTTTAACAGCATAAAATTCATTAGGAATTATTGAAATTTTAAAATTTAAGATCACCTGTACTCAAGCAATTACTAAAAAATTTATTTTCAGAAAAATCAAGCCTCATTAAATTCAAGTTAATTCTGTTTATTCTTATACCAACTAGTTACCAGAAGTTTTTCTATCTTATCGACCGTTAAACTTGTTCTCCTATTCAAATTGGACTAAAATATTTTCAAAATTTGAATATAAAAATTTAAAATTTTGTTTTAAACTGTTAAATAGTAAAATTAAATATTATTTAGAAATTTTTAAATAAAATTAATAAATAAACTTAAATAAAGCAAAAATGGAGAATTTGGTTCAAAAAGCACAAAAAAAGGCAAAAACAACCGTAAAATTGGCGAAAAAGGCAAAAACAAACTGAAATCCCCCAAAAAGGCAAAAAAGGCCAAATAAAATATGCATTTTTGAAGAGTACATGCTCTGAAACGCATTTTAAATTAGGTCTGCCTATAGGATTATTTATTATAATTATTATTATTATATTAGATTCAATTTAACAAAAAAGCCTTTTGGCTAACTATTCTGTCTACTCATTATTATCCTTTTTCCAAATCACTTGACGATGGAATTTAAAATACGATAATATGAATGTATTATTTCTGGTCTGGTAATGGAAATTATTAACAAATCTTTCATATAAATTCGTAGGAAAATAATATAAATAAACAAAATAATATAAAAATAAAATTATTTTTAGAAATAATTTAAAAATTAACTTAAAACTTTTTCTGTTTTTCGCACTAGCCAGAAACCTACAATTATATTAACCGATTTTCGTACTTCGAATTGCTTTTCTTGGTCAAGGTTAAATAAGAGTGTAATTTAATACGTTAGAACATGTTAATACGTTAATAAGAGGTTACTATTATATTGTTACTATTGTTTTTAATAAACCTATAAGTTTGTGATATTAATCTTGAGATATTAATCTGATAATTAAACTTGCGTGATATTAATTTTTTATAATATTAATATTGTAAAATATTGAAATAATTATTGGATACCATTATTAGTTTAAATATCTCTTTAATTTTTCATTTCAAAATGACCAAGTTAATGGATTATTTAAATTGTTTTAGTATTAAATTTTAATGTTTTTGTATATTTATTAATAATTTATTTATTGTCATTTTATTTATTATTAGTAGTAGTAGTAGTTTGCATTAGAGACTATGACTAAGTTTCACTCATCAATCACTCATCAATCACTCATCAATCGTGTGATCTATTAAGTACAATATAAAGATATTATTATAAGTTACTAAACGGTAACAATTACTTTTTCAAGTATTAGGAAATAGAATCTATTAACGAGTTAATAACTCAAAATATATTTATTTTTAATTACAAAATTACATTGCCATTTTCATTTAAATTCAAATTTAAATTCATTTAAAATAATGCATAAACCATTTTATTAATTTATTACATATAAATTGTTTAGTTGTTAACTTGTGATAATAATAAAATTGGTATATTTAAAACAATTATTATTATTAAGTATAATAAGCTAATTTTTAATTTTTATTAATTAATTTTTTATTATTTTCAGGGTACTGGACTATTAATTAATAAATTTGGTAATTACTCATGTTGTAATTCAGCATTGGCAACGTAATGGATTTATCTTTTTTTCGGCAAAAGCCGAAGTGATTATAAACAGTGATTTTAGCTCGCTGTTAACGCTACAATGATGTAAAATAAAAAATAATTATGTACATATCGGTAATAGAATGCAGTCATTTAGAGTCGCTCTTCATGTAAAATTGGAAACTTAATTGATTTATTTTAATGTTTCGTTGAGTTTACTTTAATAAATAATATAATATTTTCGAGTCCTGATAAACGAACTGGAACGTTATTTTATAAATGTTCAATTTATTAAATTTTTTCACCAGCACCAGAAGAGCAGTGAGATGGCAAATAATTTAAATGCTACAAAATTTCCATTTTATAAATAGAAATTGAATTTCAATTATAAAACTAAAAAGCCGGCGAGAAGCAACAACAGAAGGATTCTTATGAAGTATTATTAGTTTTTGTTAGTGATATCAAAGTATTTAATTTACAAAGCATTTAGGGTTTGATGTTGATTCCGTCAAAATTAGCAAAAATAAAAAGTGAAACCACTGTGGAAGAGAGAAATTTTAATTTCTTCCCAAGAAATAACAAGAAGCGAAAGATAATTGAATGCAAGATTAGAATTTGAAGTAGATGCAATATCAATAAAAAAATATTGGTAAACGGTTACGCATAAGGAGATTGTTTATTCATAATTTGCTGTAGTGAAGAAACACTAGTAAATAAATTATTATTATTAAAATTTTGGGCAACACTCGGCAACAAAATTCTAGAATAAACAAAAAGAAAAACTAATTGTTATCGCTTATCGTCCATTATATAAATTCAAAATCACAAAGAAACCGAAATTAATTAATTTTTTGATTAAATAAAACCAAAATTTAAAAGGCTCTTTTTGTGTTTTATTATTCCTTTTTTCTGTGATTTTCTAATGCTATGCTTTGCGCAATGTACTATCCATACCATTAAATAAATAAATAAATAATATGATTTTTTTTCAATTTATAACTTTTTTTATAATTTTTAATTAAATATTTATTTACAAGGTTTTTTGTTGTTTTTACTGTACCTCCAAAAATCCCAAGAAACGGTTTATAGAATTTAGCATTATTTTTTCGTGTTAATTTTGGATAAGGAACAAACAAATTTTTGCGGTGGCTGTGGCTCTCTGTCCAGGCGTGGACAGTCGGCTTTGATTTTGAATAAAAGTTGTAAGCGAAAAAGTTGATAAATTTGATATTAAGAGGGTGAAATTTTTATATGGGTAGAAGAAAACAAAGGTTCTGAAGCAACGAATTAATGAAGAATTAATAATAAAATTTAGAAAGCAGTTTTGCAATGTCACTGATAGCAAGCGATAAGTTTCCGATTAGCTAGTCTGGTGCAAATTGAATAGATAAATTCGACGACCTAAAAAAATTAACTTAGATATCTTTTTTGCCTCACTTGAGAACATATGATGCAATTATATATTATCACTTGCGTGATTATTTGAATTGAATGAAACTGAAGTATTATTTTCCGGGCCTAAATAATTTCCATTGATAATTTTTATCCACTACTGAATAAAATATTGCATTGTATTTATCCACTTCACATTCCCAGTTGCTCAGGCGGTTTTTATAACACCAGGCTTATCGCGCGACCTTCAAATATTTGTTCAATTTTCTTGGTTCTCCAAAATTTTGAATTGTTTACTTTCCAAATACTAAAATAAAACTTGCACTAAGAAAACTCTTTATACCTGTTTACATTATAAAATTTCACTTAAAATTTAGCTTAAAATTTTTATAAAACAAACATTTCACTGATTTACACCTTAAAATTTTCGTTAAAATTTTCATTTACCATAAAAAAACATTATTTTACGGCTGTGGTAAACAAAATAAAATTAATATTTTTAATATTTTTATTATATTAATATTAATTTGCAATTTATTTAAAACAATTAATAATTATAGCTTTCTGGTTTCAGGTTAAGAAACAACGTATAAAAAAAAAACCAAAAAAATAATGGCAAGCTAAACAGAACGCAAGAAAGGAATATAAATGAAAAACTTACTTGCCCGGTATCTGTTAATGTGACCCAGGTTGTAACAGGTTGACGCAGACTGATATCAGAGAGACGAATCTCTCCTTCACCAATCAATACGTGTGACAATTGATCCATTGCATAAACATGAAAACAAAGGTTTTTCTGTGATTGTTCTCTAGGATGTAATGAAAATAAAAATCGTTCTTTATATGTTGGACTATTTGAACATTTGTATATTCGTGTTTGTGCGTTAAATGATTTATCGGGATGTAAATATATTTTTACATAAGAATCTATTAGGCTTTTATCTTGATTAGGCCCGACTAAGTCCTTTGCTTCTAATACATTTACAATTAAATCCGACAGTTCGCTAAAACCAATCAAAATTTAAAAAAATTTAATAAATTAATAAAAGTTCATTTACCTGTCATATTCTAGACCGAGACATAAATAACCTGTCACATTAGGCTCTTCGAGATCTCCCAAAAGTACAGACGAATCGGAACAAACACTATCACATGATATTGCTCTTTTTAATGCGGAAGTCACAATTTCCTGTTCTGACGAAGTTGAAACTTGCATTTTATTTCCAATTAAATTTAATTCATTTTGAGGACGTGAGCTTATAGAAATTGGTGGAGGAAGAATGGAATTAGGAAAATTTGATTTGGCAGCCATTTCGGCAATGGTCATTGATGACTTTGGTCGTGGTATTGCTATTGTTAATACGTTTTCCGATTCTCTTTTACTAAAAAAAATTAAGAAATGTTTGAATAACAAAAATGTATGTTCCTATTTGTAAATTACTTACCTAACAATATCTTCTCTAATGATTGGAGGTAGCGTTTTTGTTCTCTTTACTGGATTTAACGGTATAGGAGCCTTATATAATGACTCTTCTGGAACAACAGCTTTCTTGGTGATTTCATAGTTTTCTGAAAGACTAGTAGAAGCTAGATTGATACCAAAGTCCCTATCAATGGAATCAAAACGTTTGAAACTTCCAGTACAATCTAAATTAATATCCGAGTCAGAATTTACCTGTAACAATAGTAACCTATATAATAATTCAATTAAAATGTCAGCAAAAGCATTACTAAATAACCATTAGCACTGTAAATTTTGCTTCTAGTCAAACTAGCTTTTTCTTCCCGGGCTGAAAATATACGGGTAGTCATCCAAGTCCATAGTTTAACCCATATTACTTTACAATCTGGTATTATCCAACAACAAAAGAGTATCAAAAGAAGTAAAACTGTTATCGATATGTAAAATGATTTTAGAACAGCGTTTATTTCATGCATCTCTGCAACAAAACAAAAATTAATTCGAAAGTTATGCGTTTGTAAATAAATTTTCTTGCAAGTGACTGGAAAGTTCTTATGAACCAATCTTTAGTGTAAATTTTATACATTTTCTTACTTTTATCTTAACTTAAATTATTTGATGATTATTAACTAATTTGCAGGCGGATCTAATTTTCAATATTCGCACACGTAATATTTGACGGAAATGAAAAAAACTTTCTGTCTAAAGTTATTGTGTAAAGTGACCACTTTCTCAGTTTTGCGGGAGCAAAGTGCCACTTTTCTTTGAAACGGGAGGAAAAGTAAAAAGAATTAAAAATTTTTTCTCATTATTTAAATTTATAGTTATATTAAAATTGGAACAAGAGTTAATGTAAGCAACCGATTAAAATCCACTGAAGTTGTTAAATTTTGTTGCTGGTTTGAACGGTGACTTTATTTCGGCCTTCACATATGCTTCACATTACTGAAAATTTCGTACTTGGCTTTCGGAAAGCGCCTCGTGTAAACAAACCTTTACCCTCATGACGAAAAGTGGCACTTTACTCATAAATACTATTTCATTTATTAAAGTTTTAATAAAGGAAGGCTTTAATATCTGACTATCATATGTTTAAATACTCAAAATTTTATGTTGAGATTTGTGATTTTCCTGATTAAAATTCAATAAGATATTATTTTCCTGCGATAAAAACAGCACGTAATAAGTTTTGCATTTAGTTTTGAGTATAAATTGGATGCGTCGCTTATATGTACTTAGTTATCTTCGAATTATCGAAGCTTAAAATAAAATTTTTCGAGATCCATAGTGCTTCAACATTTTTGCAAACCCTACACCTATAATCTCCATTCAAATGTTAGTACCTTCGTTTTATTTTTGTTCAATCAAGCCCTATCTACTACCTAAATACTGTTAATTATCTTAAAAAAACTTTCTCCGAAATCTTTCTAAATTTAAATTTCTAGTATTATTGTTTTTTAACTGCTTTCAAGGAATCCAATCAGTCCTCTTGGCTTTAGCGTTTCTTTTTGATACAATCATGCCTATGCCGCATGGCATCCTGTCATTCATATCCTTGAAATAATTTTAAAGTATTTAATAATAATAATAATTGGTTTTCTTTTAGATTTAACTAAGAAATTGAGACCAAGATGTCTACAACCACCAAGTATGGAGAAATTGTAAATATAACAAGCAAAACAGCCATTGCCACCATAACAATAGCAAGCCTTTCTTTATTGGTAGAAGAACCGTTTACCGAGTAATAATCAATAATATTTTTATTAAATTAGTTAGTTCTTAACTCGCGATAATAACTTAGTAGGAATATTTTAACAATTTACGAATAATGGAGTAAAAATATAATATTACTTTTAATTCCATTAACTCCTAAATTATTCGTAAATTACTAATATTATTCTCATTATAAATTGAAAAAATTTCCAGGCAAGACTTGTAGAATCAATCAAAATTTAGTTTGAACGCTTAAAGTAGTCTAGAAAATGTTATCAGGTTATCACCTATAAAATCTCACCGGCAACTGATTAATTAGGCTATGGGCCAAGGTCAAATGTCGATTAAATTATGCAATAATACATTGAAATATTTCGTTACTTCACATTAGTTTTGCGCCGGTGCTGCATTCTGTCGACGGTCCGTTCCCATGATTAAAGCGGCGTTAATATAGATTAACATCTTGTCTTTGGCTTCAGTAGATACTGGCAAGAGCCAATCATATTGTTGTATTTAACTGACAAAATAAAACTTAAAAATTAAATATTTTAATACAAACCCGGTCTGTAATATCTCTTTTTATTCTAATTTGTTACGTTGGCTTAAATATCTCGATTTAAGAGTTGCATGATCTTTAAATTTATTATGAATTATTTTATCCAAAAATTTATTTAGTTATATTAACGTGCATTTATTTAATATAATTATTCATAATTATAATAACTTTATTAATTTCAGTATTTTGAAATCGTTTTGGTTTGGCTTGGGAACTTTTATTCAAGCACGATGGGATCAGATACTAAACAAAATTGGCGACGATCCATTTATACATTGGGCCATTTTACCATCGACAGTGATCGGTATAACATACTTTACTCTGGGAACTTTATATACCATTATGGATGTTACTGGAAAACCCAGTTTCATAAAAAAATATAAAATACAAGAAGGGACCAATGAACCACTGGACATCAAGAAATTACCAAAAGTGAGTATAATAAAAATGATGAAGTTAATAAATAAAATTAATTTAATTTACTTTTCATAATCAGTTAGAATTATGAAATGATTTAATTTAATTTAAACTAATATTTTTTGTTTATAATGAGTTTGGTTTTTTCAGATGTATATGATTAATTTCTTCAATTTAGGCATTCAAGTATACTTAGCTATATTCGCGTTCTATCCAGTAATGAAATGGCGTGGTCTACAAAATATTAGAGAAATTCCAACCTTTCATCGTATGGTAATTGATTTTATCATTCATACCTTTATTCAAGAAATGGGAGTATATTATGCGCATAGGTAATTTAATGCACCATTAAATTATGATAAATAAAATTTTTACTCCATTTGTTTTAGAATGTTTCACAGTAAACTATTTTATAAAAAATTTCACAAGTTGCATCATGAATGGACAAGTCCAGTTGCTATGAGTACATTTTACGTTCATCCCGTGGAACATATTATCAGCAATATAATTCCTCCATTTTCCAGCTTTGTGCTATGTCGTACACATATAATTACCGCGTTGTTATGGGTTTCTTCTGGAATTGTAGTTGCGCTTCATACACATTCTGGCTATCATTTTCCGTTTATGCCATCACCGGAATCTCACGACTTTCATCATTTAATGTAGGTTTGCAACAGCTTGGCATAGGAAAAGTAAATTGCAACTAAATTAATTTATGGTTTTAGTTTCAACGAATGTTATGGACCTTTAGGTTTATTTGATCGTATTCATGGAACGGATAAAAAGTTTCGAGCATCATCAGGCTACCCGAGAGATTTCATAACAACAACATTGACGCCACCGAAAGAATTATTTCCAAATAAGAAGAAATCTATTCATAATTAATGATTATGTTTTTTATAATTTATTTACAAAGACTAATGCCTAAATATGTTTGATATTGGGTTGTACCTGAATTAAATTAAAATTAGATAATATGTACTACACAGGATGTTTTAAAACCTTTCTACCTAAAATAAAATAAAACAAAAATATTTAGGCCGCGGCGTAACCGCAGCTGCTAAAGATAAAAAGAGGTTGATGATGAATAATAAGAAAGCAGGTTGCTGGTTTCTGATTGCAAGCCTTGAAAATATTCGCTGGATTAAAAAAAATAATGCATGCAGTCGGGCAGCTATTAAATGCAAAAATCGGTGCAAACTAAGCTTAAGGACGGAATCCTAAAGTGCATATTTGATTTAATAAAGGTTTGTATTGCAACACTAATCGGCAGTTAAATTTTGTGACATCACATTTCTACAATCAAGCGGTTAATGTGGGATTAATATGTTGTGTTGCTCTGAACAAAAAAAAAGAGTGCAACTTTTCAATATTACCGTTTTCGTTTTCTTCAAGCTTAGGAAATAATAAATTAAAACGACTAACACTTATAACCTTATAAGATTTTCGTGGTTGTAATTTATATATAAACAAAATCCTGTTGCCCGTGACAGACAAACTCTTTTGCAGCTTCCTACTAAGAAAGTACCACATAACATCACCAAGGAGAAGGAATTAAACTAAATTAAATGTATTTATTAAAAATAAAACATATTTAATTTCACGAATTAATAATAAACCAATTTTAAATTAAATGTAAATGAAATTGTTATAAAAGTCAACAAATAAATACATTATTACCAAACCAACTTATTTCTTATTAGAATAAATTGTAAATACTACTTTTTTACATTAAAAGTTTATTCTGGTACATTTTTCCATTCATTCAATTATAAATTTTATTACATTTTTTGCTAAAACTAGTAAACGTATAACAGTTATTTTAAAAATTAATTATTTTATTTCTTTGCGGATTTTGCTAGCACAACGGCGCCGGCGTGGCCATTTTTTTTATTTTTTAAATTGACATATTTATTAAATTTTAATTAGTTACTAAAATGTAACTTGTATTATTGGTAAATAATAATAATTAAAAATAATAATAATAATTAAAAATAATAATAATAATTAAAATAATAATAATGAGTATAATAATTATACCACGACAAAATTTTATTCAGCTCTTATTGGTAACGAAATACATGAAATAAATGGTAATAATATAAAAGGCATAAATATCATTATTTAGAGTAATTAGTTGAAATGAAAAAATTGAAAACTTAATGAAAAACAGTTGAATGATATTTCCTAATTGAAGTTTGATTACATTAATTAATATCCATAAAAGAACCCTGAAAAATTATAAATATTATTATGTAGTATAAAATATACTTCTGAAAAATTTGATTTAATTATGCCAAATTGACAAATAAAAATGTAAAGCTACTAGGAAAATATGCATGACATGAAATTAAATAAATTATTTTACAATTACGATGCGAGTCGATAATTGAATAAATACCCCATGTTAGCTATATTTAAAATTAAAAGTACTAAAGGAATAAAATTCTAAATCCAACGCGAGTTGTAATTAGAATAAAATCTAACGCTAAGAAAAATATGAAATCTAAAATAAAAATTATAAGTTATATGAATATAACCAGTTGATAATAGCTCTATTCGCGGTAACACTCCTGGACACGTTTTATCCTACTGCGTCTGCGGTTTAATACTTTTTATCATCGAATTTGAGCTTTAATGACAATTTTATTATAAATCCGCAGACGCAGTAAGATAAAACTTATCCCGGATCGTAACCGCGAATAGAGCTATTAGCTCTATTTTATAAATAATAAAAGTTACATTTTAGCAACTAATTAAAATATTACTACAAGTTAATAAAACATAATACCTATATTTATATATTTTCATTTTATATTTATTAGAGTCTAATAAAATAATGTCACAACTGAAATTGTTAAAAAATCTTGTTAGTATTTGAAGAAAATGATTAGTGGAGGTAACAAAATTATTACTCAGTCCCGCCAAAAGGCAAACAGCACAGGAAGCTGAGGAGATCCCCAGAAGTTGAAAATATCTCTAAAGTTTTTAAAAGAAGCAAGGTAATAATAGAACTCCACCTAAACAACACGAAAATATTGGAACTAATCTGCAAACTGAAGTGGAAAAGATGGATAAATTAAGAAATTTATGGAAACTATCAGTACTGACTTAAAGCAGATCTGATTGGACAATACTGAAGTTAAAGAAGAGATCTCATCATCATCATTATCATCATCAACACGTCTAAGACCAGCGGTCCGTTACGTCACTCAAACCAACTGATCTCGCCACCTATTCTTGGGCTTCAGATCTTCTTCCTCGGGACTTATATTGGAACATTATCCCTATTTTTTACTGGACGGTTAATTATAAATAATATAAAACCTGCAGATATATTTGACAATATAGCGCTCAAATAAAAATAAAATAAATAACAGGAATCGAATAAACTATGACAATAATGCTTTAAATATCTGATTATCACAGGCCTGATTATGTTTTTTTTTGCAATGAATCGTTATTACAACATTATGTTTGAGACTTGTAATTTATCTGATAAAATACAATAAGAGTTATTTCCTGCGATAAAAGCAGCACGTAACAAGTTTGAGTATAAATTGGATGCCTCGCTTATCCTCTCTCTTAGTTCTCGCGGGTTTAATTCGAAGTTCATAAAATAAAATTTTTCGAGACCTTAGTGTTTCAACATTTTAGGAAACCCACAACTACACCTCCAGGCAGCGAGATTATTCAAATGTTTGTGCCTTACGTTTTTTTTTTATTATCCATAAATAAAATTACAAAAAAATATCTTATTTTTTGACACGATGTGCGGGGTTGTTTAAGAAGCTGTGCCGAAAAGAAATGCTTACGAATGAATTCTAAGAATTTATTATATTATATATTGAACATTAATCTGTGTTGTTAGTGCATTTGTGAGGGAATGGGCCCGATTTTGTCGGGATGACTTCTTTTGTTTGGCTTCCAACCGTTTAAAATGGATCCAGATTATTGAAATATTCTTGGGTTTAATTTTCGACGGAAGATTAACTTCAAATTATTTTTGGAATTGTGTAGCTTTGTAGCTTTGTGTCGTTATTGAACATTAAATGTAGTTACGGGTAAAATTTTCTGTGTTAAGAAATGCAATCTTGCAAAGACAAAAAATTTCAAAATATTTCATTGGTTTAGCCTCTTCGCTACAACCAAGAACGGCATGAGCAACTTGCATTAGGGTTAATTAGAAAAAAAGTGAATTTTTAAAGTAAATTTTAATTCTACGAGTTCTTTGTTTTTGAGATATTACTATCGGCACAGCTTCGTATAATTAGAGACTACTGTGACTGTTCCTTGACAATTTTTTTCCCACAATCTTTCAAAAAAAAGTTTTAACTAATTTCTGCTTTTTCTGAAAAGTAAGCAATTTCAAGTTAAAAATTTTTTGGTGAAAACCTAGTATTTGATTTTGTATGATTTTTATTTCTCTCAATTTAATATCATCTTTAAATATTTTTTGATCGCCTTCTTTTTTAAACAAAGTTTAAATTAAAACAAAATTTAAAAAATAAGGATAAAATTTATTTTTAATTTAAATAAAATTGAAAGGAAAATTCTGATCCAAAAACCAACATAAAACAGTTTCTTGGAATTTTTGGAATTACAATCAAAACAACAAATAAAATTATTATTAAAGTCCACTATCCGAAAAATAATATAAAATAAATTAATCATTTAGTTTATTTTAATCAACAAATAAATTTCATACATTTTGTATAAGAAAGTTTTCCGTTATAATATCATTAAGTTCATGGAACGTTAATCGCAATTTACTCCAATCCATCCAATGAAAATTTCATTGTCGATGTATTATATAGGATATTTTTGTTCGACCAACCCCTATCTACCAAATACTGTTAATTATGTTAAAAAAAACTGTCTCCGAAATCTTTCTAAATTAATGGCATAGTTCCACTTTTTCATTTTCGACTATTCATTGTTTTCTCACTCCTTACAAAGAATCCAGTCAGTCCTCTTAGCATTCGCTTTCCTTTTTGATGGTAAGCATGCCTGCTGCCTCATTTCATTCATATCGTTGAAATAAGTTTTAAGTATTTAATAATTGATTTTCTTTTAGATTTAACTAAGAAATTGAGACCAAGATGGCTATAACCCACAAGTATGGAGAAATTGTACATATACCTAGAAAAATGGCCATTGCCATCGTGATAATAGGAAGCCTTTCTTTATTGGTAGAAGAACCGTTTACCAAGTAATAATCACTTATCTTTTTATTAAATTAGTTAGTTTTTAATTAGTAGGAATATTTTAACAATTTTGCGAATGGAATAAAATATAATATTAATTTGAATTCCATTAATTCGTAAATTATTAAAATATTTCTACTATAATATATTTTTATTATAAACTGAAAAATGTCCTAAAAAATCAATCAAAATTTAGTTTGAACGCTAAGTAGTTCAAAAACAATAGAAAATGTTATCACTAATAGAATCTCAACGACAACTGATAAAAGACTGTGACGTTAGGAAATCGTAATTTTCAATTGAACACAACTTTCAATTTTAAAGATTAGTTTAGAAAGATAGTGAAACTATTTTTAAAATGATACTATGAAAAAATTAAAAACAATCAAGTTTTAGGATTTCGGTAGGTCAAGCGTACTCTTCGTACGCATCATACGCAATCATTTAACTGACAACATAAAACATAAAAATTAAATTTCGAATTGCATATCGTTAACGTAGAGAGGTCTGTAAATATCTCTTTTTAATTTGTTGCTAATTTGTTACATGGCTGAAGAACCTCTTTTACACGGTCGAAAAAAACTCGATTTTCAGGAATTATTTCCTCAGGTATATAATTTTTGTAATATTTTGTAATTTTTATGACAGTTTAGTGCATTATTAAATATAAAATTGTTTAAATTGAAAATTTAGTGCCGCCACGAAAAGTCAAGCTGTGTACACGATATTGTACGAAATTTGTATCTGAAACAAAAACCCACATTTTTTTTTAAATATAATACTAGCTTCTATTTTGACGTCGAGACTTTTAAGTAAAAAGTTGAAAATAAGAAAAAAATATGAAAAAAAAGTTTTCAAAAAAACATTGACGTCATATCGAAGAGAATTTAATTATCTACAATGTGAGACCAAATCCCCAAATCGATTCAGGGGAATTTTCTCAATCGTGTGCACAGCTGAAATATTGACTTTTCGTGGCTGCACCAAATTTTCAATTAAATAATATCAATTTTTTATTGCAAAAGAATTAAAACTTGTTTTATAATAATGCATTAACTGTCAGAAAAATTTCAAAGCGTTATGAGGTGTTATTATACCTGAGAAAATATTTCGTGAAAATCGTGTTTTTTTTTTCGACTCTGTAAAGGAGGTTCCCCTCTGAAATATCTCGAGTTGCTTGATTATTTTAAATTTGTGAAAATTATTATTATGAATTCATAATAATTATGAATCCAATAAGTATAAAAACTATATTTAATTTCAGTAATTTGAAATCGTTTTGGTTTGGCTTGGGAACTTTTTTTCAAGCACGATGGGATCAGATACTAGACAAAATTGGCGAAGATCCATTTATACATTGGGCCATTTTACCACCCATAGTTACCGGTATAATATACTTGACTCTGGGAATTATATATACCATTATGGATGTTACTGGAAAACCCAGTTTCATAAAAAAATATAAAATACAAGAAGGGACCAATGAACCACTGGACATCAAGAAATTACCTAAAGTGAGTATAATAAAAATAATGATGTTAAAAATTTTACCTTTAATTAAGTCTAATTATCATTATCAGTTAGAATTATGAAATGATTTGATTTAATTTAAAACTAAAGTTGTTTGGTACTAATTAATGAGTTTGGTTTTTCAGATGATTATGATTAATTTATTCAATTTAAGCATTGTTGCTTATTTGGGTACATTCGCGTTGTATTCGGCAATGAAATGGCGTGGTATACAAAATATTAGAGAAATTCCAACCTTTCAACGTATGGTAGTTGATTTTGTCATTCATACCTTTATTCAAGAAATGGGACTATATTATGCGCATAGGTTAATAATACACTAAATTATAATAAATACAATTTTTACTCTATTTGTTTTAGAATGTTTCACAGTAAACTATTTTATAAAAAATTTCACAAGTTGCATCATGAATGGACAAGTCCAGTTGCTTTGAGTGCATTTTACGCTCATCCCTTGGAACATATTATCAGCAATATACTTCCTCCATTTTCCAGCTTTGTGCTATGTCGTACACATATAATTACCGCGATGTTATGGATTTCGTCTGCAATTGTAGTTGTGCTTCATACACATTCTGGCTATCATTTTCCATTTTTGCCATCACCGGAATCTCACGACTTTCATCATTTAAGGTAGGATTACTACGATGTCCTAGCATAGGAAAAGTACAATGCAACTAAATTAATTTATGTTTTTAGGTTCAACGAATGTTATGGACCTTTTGGTTTATTTGATCGTATTCATGGAACGGACAAAAAGTTTCGAGCATCAGCAGGGTACCCGAGACATTTCATAACAACAACATTGACGCCACCGAAAGAATTATTTCCAAATAAGAAGTAATCTATTGATAATTATAATTGATTATGTTTTTTATAATTTACAAAGACTAATGCCTATATATGTT
Source organism: Rhagonycha lutea (assembly GCA_958510855.1). Lineage (NCBI taxonomy): Eukaryota > Metazoa > Arthropoda > Insecta > Coleoptera > Cantharidae > Rhagonycha > Rhagonycha lutea. The sequence continues at coordinate 8,423,328 of OY294040.1, read as the reverse complement.
GAATATTGAGTTAAGTACCTGAATTAAATTATAATTAAATAAATATGTACGTAGGATTTTTTAAAACTTTTTCACCTTAAAAAGAAAATTAAACAGTAATATTTAGGCCACGGCGTAACCGCAGCTGCTAAAGATAAAATAGATGTTTATGATTAGGCGCGTATTCTATGCATTTTGCTTATTGCTGTAAATTGTATGCAGAAGATTATTCCTTTTGGATCTTTCGTTTCTAAAAAATTGCGGTAATTTGACGTAATGTTGATAGTGCATATTTTGCTTTTTTCTTAATGTGTGATATAATCGGTTTTTGAAACGCATTACAACGTTATCCGAGCCCAACTACCAACCTTGCGAATTGGTGTTTGGTTTGTTAGCATTTTACATTTTTTACCTAGACGAGGAGCAAGCCCGACGTAGAACCCCCAACCTGGAGGACCAGAGAGAGCTTTTTTCTTAATAATTAGCATAAAATGCATATTTATACATATTTGAGATATTTTTAATGGATTTTGGCATTTCGAATTTTTTTTTTAATTTTAAATTGTCACGTATTATCTACAAAGTTGTGAGGCAAGTAATCTATTTATTTTTAAACTAGGTACACTTGCAAGTTTATACATTAGTCACCTAAACACATGGAAAAATAATGCATAAATGCATATTATGGGTAAAGCGGCTAGCACCTTAACATTTTTTCGTCAAACTTATGATTGATTAATTTTACGTGCTTTGACAATGGACTACCACGAATAGCCGAAACGATAAGATGTTATTGATACCACCGCTTAAAATAGGTATTTCATATTTCCAAATGGGGAACATGATTAACAGCTGCTGGTGTATTATGCAGAACATAATATGACAATTTAAAAAAATCGTGTGTAATTTGTCCGATTCAGCTACAGTAGCAATTAAAGATCGTCAAGAAGTTTTAAAAATGACAAACTAAGGACAGGAAAATTTGGAATTTCTGAAAGCTAATTATTGGTACGCAGGTGAATGTATTAAAAATCTTGAATGAAAGAATCCTCTACTGCTAAATTCTGTAAAACTTCTTTGTAAAAATGATGGTTTTCAAGTGCTTGCTAACACAGCAAAATTATTAAAAGGAGAAACGATCGAGAATATTTCTCTCAGTATTCCCAGCTAATGTATTGAAGTGTAAAAAAGTCGATCAAATAAGCAAATAGTAAATTTTGGTTAAATTTAAATTTTGTCGTTTTTAGACATTTGATTTGAGGCAATTTTGAGATGACGGAAGCGATTGTATTGTTGATTTAAATTGTTAGGGAGCCACTTCAGTTGAATGCTACCCGCTATTAGTTTGCGAGATTTGTTGAAATGAGATTATGAAGATTTTAGTATTGATTATGAATTATAGAAAAATTATAGCGAAGGATTTTAGTACAGTGATATTGGTTAGATTGAAATTATAAGAAAAGTTTTATGCAAGTACGCAAATTGAAGTTGTTGATAGAAGTTCATTACAGGAAAATTTGAAGATAAGAAAAAGTTTTTGAAGAAAATTTGAAAAAGAAAGATTTGCTGAAAGTTTTGAATGAAGTTGGTCGAGTCACCAAGATTTAAGAAGGTAGGGGGTAGTTTAATTTTGTGGGCAGGAATTTTGAATTTATGAAAATTTTGATTAAAATGATAGGGGTGGGGTTGGTGACGATAGCGGAATTTTTGATTGAAGAGATGATATTATTTTCAGAAATTTGATTTGAAAGGGTTTATTTGATTAGGATAAATTGTAAATTTGATATTAGAAGGAAATTTGTATGAGGGTGAGATTTTAGAAATTTTGGGACGCAAATCATGGACGAAACACAGCTTAGCTGGTACAAGATAATGTTGAAACCCACGTGTTTTATAGGGTTAACGAAGGGGTCTGTCCAAATCGCAATTTAGAAGGGAGATTGCACTCATTTAAATTTTATGGGGTGATTACACTTACGTGAATCATCGAATGGAAAATTTTAATTTGATTATTACTGTAGATTTGATATGACTGGGGCTGAAAATTTGCTAGGAGTGGGAAAGATTTCAATTTAGATCACTTTTTGTGTTGTATGAGAAATACCACCAGGCCGCACTATTTTAACAAAGCGTTTGCTGATGGAATTTGTCATAAGGGGGTAAGTTGAAGTGTAAAAAATCGATCAAATAAGCAAATAGTAAATTTTGGTTAAATTTAAATTTTGTCGTTTTTAGACATTTGATTTGAGGCAATTTTGAGATGACGGAAGCGATTGTATTGTTACTTCCAACACACAAAACAATACAAACTTGATTTTTCTTAAAGACTGATATTTCTTGAGAATTTGTGGTGTTTTTGAACTGTGAAGCCAATTTTGCGGCGAGGCTTTGGTCTTGCGCCGACCGGTTGATGAAGAAGATGCATTTCGTTTGTTCGTGAATATTACCTCGCAATTTTACCCATGAAGACCAATTTTGAGAGTTTTTGTAGTCTCAAAAAACCATTATTCCAGTGGTAGGAGATAAGCGTGAGTTATTTTTGAAACGTATTATTTTCGTAAATCAACTTTCACGTGCATTTTGTGGGCGCAAGCAATATTCGACTTTATTGATGCCATTTTGCTTTTTGGATAATTTCGTATCTGAAATTACATTTAGAAGTTTAATTTTGATGATTTGTGCAATTACACAAATAAAATTTCATTGTACGTACCGAACAAGTAGATGTTCGCTAATTTTGGTGGTTTAAAAGAATCACATGTGGAATTTGGAGGTTACGATTTTCCGACCAGATGTTTATGGTTCCGATTTAATTAAGAAGTTGGAAAGATTTGTTTAAACCGACATTCGAGGTTTGAACACTAAACTGGACGATTTCTACACGTTCACTACACTTTTTGTTTGGATAAACGAAGAATTTTCTGGATCGACGCAGATGTTGTTTCGCTACCGTTTACCAACTGGACACCGATTAAGAAGTGAATGTTAAGCGGTGACGTACGGTCTGATGTACTGGGTGTTTCGTAACAAGTGTCTACTACGAAATTTTATGAGTAAGAAATTGAACATTATTTTATAAATACACCATTGTTGTAAATTTTCTTTATTAATGTTACACTTTTGCACATTTATGGAACATCCAATAAAAGTATAGCTGAAGTATTGAACATAAATGATACGGTTTATTGGATGTTTCTACACATTTACACACCTATTTGAATATCGCTTGACGATTGTGTCAGGGGCGTCCAAAATTGCTTCGTATCTACTTTTGGGTCATTTAAATAAATTGTTTTATGATTTATTGTGCTTATTAATTTGCTTAATCTCGACGATACCTACAACCTGCAGATACTGTGGTCTCAAATATGTAAACCTGACGTAAAGCTAGCCGGACCTCTTTTGTTGAAGTGGACCACATTAAGCGAGGTTTCATCGCTGACTATAATTAGGGGTGTAACTGAGCTGTGTAACACGACAGTATTTAAATATGCGCCGATAACGTCAGTTGACGTAGAAAGAAGAAAATTTAGAAAAGTATTTGATTATTTACTGTTTTCCTTACAACATCTATAATTCTGATTAATTCTATTTTGTGTAGTGTAGGCCATTCATGTACTTATTAAGGATACATTTATTTTTGGTGTTTTTTGGTGAAGATTAAAAATTAAAATTTTGTATAACTTTTTTGATAGCTTATTTTTTTATTTTTTCAATTTTTAGTGCTTTTTTTTATTTTTTAGTGCTTATTTTCTAAAAATAAGTGCATATTAATCCGCGCTCTATTTATGATGAATAATAAGAAAGCAGGTTGCTGGTTTCTGGTTGCAAGCATTGAAAATATTTTCAGGATTAAAGCCAACAATAATAATGCATGCAGACGGCTATAAATGCAAAGTGAAAACATTTAAGAAGCGTTAAGGCCGGAACCCTAAAGTGCATATTTGTATTAATAAAGGGTTGCAACACTAATCGGCAGTTAAATTTTCTGACATCAAATTTCTACAATCAATGTAGTTTATATATTAGTTCAGGGCCGTTCCTACCGGGTATGCAGTGCATGCCCTGCATGCAGGCGGCAAAAGTAAGGGGCGGCATTTTGGAGAGGGATAAGAATTATTTCTATTTAGAATTACTTGATTTTTATTTAAATCTTTTGCTCATCAGACAATTTCCCGGTTGATTTTTCATAGCCCATCTAGCATAAAGGGCGGAAAAAATTTCTTGCATGCAGGCGCAATACCCCCTAGGAACGACCCTGTATTAGTTTATATTTAATTTCTACAGTATTAATTTTTATGACCAAACAACAAACTTCCCACCTTGAATAATTAAATATTTTTAAAACAAAAACCTGTGGCCTGTGACAAACTCTTTTGCAGCTTCCTACTAAGAAAGTACCACATAACATCACCCAGAAGAAGGAATTAAACTAAATTATGTAATGTAATTTTTATATAAGTCAACAAATAAATACATTATACCAAACCAAATTATTTCTTATTAGAATAAATTTTAAATACTACTTTTTTGCGTTGAAAGTTTATTCAGGTACTACATTTTTCCATTCATTCAAATTATAAATTTTATTACATTCTTTGCTAAGACCAGTACACATACAACAGAGTTATTTTAACCCTTATGTTACCGAATAAAAAAACAACATAATATCACCCGGATGGGGTACCCGGGTACCCCGAAATAATTTTTGCGAATTTATGTTTTTTAGTGCTTTTGTTAGTGTTTTGTAGGCATTATCACTTGCATTATAAAAAATAAATCACTTATTTTCAAGAAAATCATCCGTTTTTAGGTCAATAATATGCGATTTTCAATAAGGGGTACCCGGGTACCCCATTCGGTAATATAGGCATAGTCAAAAAAATTGCATTTGTAAAAATCGAAAACCTTTTAAAATTGCTTTAATTTATTTAGAACTATATTTTATAAGATGTCACAAAGTCCCAATACGCTGTGAAAAATACAAACTGAGATATACACCTGCAAAGTCAAAAAAGTACCCGGGTACCCCCATTCGGTAACATAAGGGTTAAAAATTAATTATTTTATTTCTTTGCGGATTTTGCTAGCACAATTCAAGCCGCACACCGTGCCCATTTTTTTTATTTTTCAAATTGACATATTTATTAAATTTTAATTAGTTGCTAAAATGTAACTTTTATTATCGATATTCAAGTGAAGATAAATAAAATTTATAAATGAAGTATAATTATTATTATCATTATCCAATATCTCGCAATAATAGAGTTATAACTAGAGCCCGGAATTGTAAGCGCAATCAAACAGAAAAATAAGCATGCAAATAAGCACGTAAAATTCAAAGAATAAGCGGCAAAATAAGCATATAATACACAACAATTTTATTCAAACTTACTTAAGTGTTATTTATTTTTAATTTATTACTTTATTACAGTACACAAGAAAGGTCATTCGAAGATTTTCCTGTGTGAAACTTCTTCGCCGATCTGTAAAAAACGTTTTGTATATCGAAAATGACCTTTCAACATCGCATGACGTCAAAGGTGCATGTGAAAAACACCACAGCTCGTACGGGAGGCATTTTTAAGACATCAATTCGCTACGTGAGCAGAATCTATACTAATTTGAATATTAGCTGCGTTTGTGGTAGCGATCCAGGATTAATTCTATCCTACTGCACGTATACGGATTTATAATTTTTGTATCATATAATTTGAGTTTTAATGACAATTTTATTATAAGTCCGCAACTTTGCTTGAGGCTAAGACTGACGTCTTCAAGCTGTGTGCGTCAGCATATCTCTAAAGTTATAGTATCATTTTCATGATTGAGATTGCATTGCAAAAAAGTAGGGATGTAAATATGAATCATGTTTTGTAAAGTACCATTTCCTGAAATTCTAACTTTGGCTCGGAGACGCCCACGTCACTAGAGTTAAAAGCTTCACAAACAAGTCAAATTATAAGTGAAATATGCAGTTTTAATAAAGAACCATTAAAATAAGCATTATAGTTGGTAATGCCCTAAATAAGCATTTATAAGCACTATCAAAATTAGTTTAATTGATTTATTAATGCGTTCTTTACAAGGTGTAACATTTCGGCTTACATTTAAAGGTGTAGGAAAAAATGTGCATTTTGCTTAGAAATCCGGGCTCTAGTTATAACTATGGTTTTTTAAATAAGTAAAGTGCCTTATAACTCACTGAGTGAGTAATGTATAACTCACTAGTGAGTAAGGAAACTGGGTATCATTTACATTGTTAATTGCCGTAGTGACTATATTTTACACCTACTAGTTTCCAGAATTTAAATTTGTCATTTTAACCCTTATGTCAATACCCGGGTACCCGGGTACCCTTTTGCATGTTCTTACTTAAATATGCTATGTATTTAAAGAGATATCTTCAAATCCGGTCAGATCCTCGTTATTTGAGTCAATTGACGTCGATTCATATAAGTTTTGATATTTAAATATTCAAGAAAGTAGAAAAAATTAGGCGCTAAAGTTGAATACCCAGTTGATCAATACCCGGGGTACCCGGGTACCCATATATGTAAAAACTTAATACTTCTACAGATTTTCAAAATAATAAATAATTAAACTAATCTCTAGGGGGTCAGAAATAATATTTTATATACAAATAAACGTAGACATTTAACTTTTAATTATAAATTAATTACATTTAACTATAAATTATTTATAAAATATCCTCATATGAACGACGAATGACGATATGAATGACAACGGAGACTTTACTGTTTCCCTTCCTCCTTGCCCTTTATTATTCCATAAATTAACAGGTTTTGTGGCAGTAGGTATTCCCACTGTGACTCCCAACAACATAGAATTTTAAAATAAAAATTTCCCAATTCCAATTCCTTTTGTTGACGAAATATAGCATAGTGTACCCGGGTACCCCGGGTATTGAACAATGTAATAAACACTGGGTATTGACATAAGGGTTAAAACGTCAAATATCAAAAATTTAATTACATTTTAAACTATTATTATTAAGAGATATTGGATAAAGTTTTGTATGCCACGCGTGTGTTAATAACAAATAAGTCACTTAAAAAAATAGCCCTCTCGGCCTACGGCCTCGCGGGCTAAACTTTTCTCGCGTGACTTATTTGTCTATAACACACTTGTACTTTGTTACCATAACAAAATTTTGTTTAGCTCTTATTTGAGCTTGTCAAATGGTAATATTATGAAGGCATAAATATCATTCTTTAGAGTAATTCGTTAAAATAAAAAAAGTTAAATCTTGATGAAAATTATTAAAGAAAAACAGTTGTATGATATTTCCTAATTGAAGTTTGATTACTTTAATTAATATCCATTAATATCCATGAAAAATTATAAATATAATTATGTAGTTTAAAATGTGCTTCTGAAAAATTTGATTTAATTTACAAATAAAAATGTAAACCTACTGAAATATGCAGGGACATGAAATCAAATAAATTATTTTACAATTAGATGCGAGTCGATAATTGAAGAAATAACCTCATGTTAGCTATATTTAAAATTAAAGGTACTAACTAATTGAATCAAATTCTAAATCCAAAGCGAGTTAGTAATAAAAAGAAACCTAAAGCTAAGAAAAATATGAAATTATAAATATAACCAGTTGATAATAGCTCTATTCGCGGTAACAATCCGGGATAAGTTTTATCCTACTGCATCTGCGGATTTATAATAAAATTGTCATTAAAGCTCAAATTCGAAGATAAAAAGGATAAAACGTGTCCAGGAGCGTTATCGCAAATGGAGCTAATAGCTCTATTCGCGGTAACTCTGTGGCTGTATTATCAAAGAAAGTATAAAACACCACGAATTACTTGGATATCCCGAAGAACATCTACAAGCTACAAGTGTTGCAGTCGAAGAACAAGGCAGACAAATCGCCTTATCCGCAGTCTACTGCCCTCCCGGTCGCAATATCAGTCAAAGCCAATATATAGACTATTTCAAAATACTTGGTAGGCGCTTTATTGCGGGCTTTATTGCTTTATTGGGAGACTTTAATGCCAAGCACACTCATTGGGGATCAAGACTAACCAACCCGAGAGGTCGACAATTGTTCGAAGTGATAAAGAACAAAAACTTTAGCCACTGTTCTACAGGCCAACCTACCTACTGGCCCACGGGCAGAGAAAAACTTCCTGACGTACTTGACTTCTGCGTTGTCGGAGGCATCTCGCATAACTACCTTACCATCGAGTCCTGTTTGGAACTCTCCTCGGATCACTCCCCAATTATAGTCACGCTTTCAGCTTCGATTGCTGAACAACCGAAACCAGTAACATTGCATAATAAGCAAACTGACTGGTTCCTCTTCAAAGAAATACTACTTGCTAGGCTCCCCCAACACATCCCATTAAAATCAAACTACGAAATAGACGAAGCAGTGCAATGTCTAACAAAAAATATACAAGAAGCAGCGTGGGAAGCTACACCAACATACAAAAATAAAAAAAATAGAAAACTGCTGCCCAAAACATGTTCAAGAACTTATAAGAGAAAAGCGAAGACTAAGGAAAAAGTGGCAGATATCTCGAGCACCTGACGATAGAACTAACTTTAACAGAGCAGTCCGGGAACTAAAGATTTTACTGAAGGACAACAAAAATCAAGAGATTCAAAATTACCTAAATGGATTGACAGCAACTGAGGCAACGGAATACTCACTGTGGAAAATCAAAAGACCTCAACAGGCAATCCCACCAATCAGAACCTCCACAAATCAATGGGCACGAAGCAATAAAGAAAAGGCAGACACTTTTTCCGCTCACTTGGTGGAAGTTTTTAAACCATTCCCATCAGAAGTTCCCTACGAAGATAAACCAATCCACGACTTTCTCGACACTCCATTTCAAATGGAAATGACAATCAAGAAAATCAAAAAAAGAGAAGTCATATCACACTTCAAAAAGGAACTAAACATCAAAAAATCCCCAGGAGCAGATCTGATAACTGCGAGAGTTCTAAAGGAACTACCAGACAATGCTATCAAACTTATTACCATGATTTTCAACTCGATTCTGAGAACGGGATATTTTCCTTTGCAGTGGAAAGTTGCCCAAATAATCTTAATACTTAAAAAACCCCCAACGGAACCTGAATATTTTAATTAGTTACTAAAATGTAACTTTTATTATCAAACTTCAATTTAATTAATTAATTAATAATGAAATGATATATATGAAAAGAGTAAAGGTGGGATACCAGAACTTCCATGAGTAAACCATTTTATTTTGATTCTCACCTAAATTTTGTGACATATTTTAAAAAATTTTATGCCGCAATTTTAAACCGATCGTGATCCTGTTGACAGAATATCATGTAATAAACTTTTGCTTCAAGAATATATTAATATTAAATAATAGGTATTGGACTTTTGCTCCCAGCAATGTCCCAAAGTATGGACTTCATAGTAAATAAAAATTTGAATAAATGGTAAACATAAGATAAGTTGTGGACAAAACATAGGCTACCTGGAAAATCCATTAACTGCATATTTTACGATATGTTGTTATGCATAATATAATTCTTTACTGTTTAAGTAGATCGCAATATTTTCTACTAAAGAGCTATATAAAAAAAAATTAGTATATTTTACTAGACAAGCAGTCTGGCGTAAGTCAAACACGGATAAAACTAGAGAGCGGGAAACCGCGGTTCTAATCCTGACTGCGTCGGATGTGCTGTGATCTAAAAAAGTCCAAAATCGATCTGTGGACTATGATCCATTCCAACCCGCATTAGGCCAGCGTGGAATGGTAAGTTCTAAATTGAGAGAACTTGAAGAGGCGTATATCCAAAAATGGATGTAAATAAAAACGCTAATAATATAGAAAGAAAAGAAACTTTTGCTTCAAGAATATATTAATATTAAAAATAGGTATTGGACTTTTGCTCCCAGCAATGTCCCAAAGTATGGACTTCATAGTAAATAAATTTGAATAAATGGTAAACATAAGATAAGTTGTGGACAAAACATAGGTTACCTGGAAAATCCATTAACTGCAGATTTTACGATATGTCGTTATGCATAATATAATTCTTACTGTTTAAGTAGATCGTAATATTTTCTACTAAAGAGCTATATACAAAAAAATTAGTATATTTTAATAATGCATCCGCATTTGAAAACTCCAATACAATTTTAATTTTATTACCTTAAATCGTAATTTAAGAAAGATTATGTTGAATAGTTATTATTTCGATTGTGACCAAGTGGCAAAAACATCTTTTTCTGATACTGAAAAAATGGATAACAAGAAAATCTATATTATTTACTACATCGTCGATACATATCCATATAAAAACTCTGTACCAGGACAAATACAGGCGAAGATTTTCATGCAGTATTCGACTGTAAAGGCCAAAAAACCTTGTTTTGAAAGAAGGAAATTGGACTCATTACCGGGATGCTCACTGGAGATTGCCCGATGAAATTCACCTCAAAAAAATGGGATGGACGGCATTACAGATTCGAATCGAGTCGATTCGGCAGAAGACATTCTCTGTTGTAGCGCCTTATCATAAAATATTAGGGACAGATACAACTGCTACATAAGGAGGTGAAAAGAGGTGAGGAGAAGAAAAGTGTTTTGCTAACAATATTGAATTCTGAAAAATTTAATTAGAAGGGTTATGAATAAATGACTAATATTAGTCGCAATTCCCAAAGGCTTTCGATGCCAATCGAATTCTTAGTACACTACAATACTTAGCCAAAGTTTTTTCTCTTTTAAAGAGATTGTTTATCTCTAATATAAAATAAAATATAATTTAAGATAAAACTTAATAATCAATTTTTATGTGTAAAAGACGTTTTACAAAACTTTGCCGAAAATTGTTTAAAAGGTTTGTCAATTACGCTAAAGCAAAAAGGTTAAGCGTTAAGGTAATCCAACATGTAAACCGCAAATATTGGTATGGTATTATGGGGTAACATCGAGATTAATGGATTTTAAATTAATTTAATTTAAAGTTTAAAAACCTTAACTCTGAATTTTACAAAATTCATGTATTGTATCAATTCACGTATTTATCATAAATTCACGTTCTAGGATTTATTAGTAAAATTTTATTCTACTTTTCAAGAAAATAGCTTTTCAAAACAACTAACTTCTAAACAAATTAGAATAGTGAAATTTTATTTCATAGTCCTACTCTCTATTGCGAGAGCTTTTGTCTATTTTTAATGAGTGGACTGCTACAACTGTGCCCTTGGGCACTAACAGAAGCTTACATGTTGGTGTCATCCTTTAGCTTTTTTTTTATTAATTTAAATTTGGAAGGAAAAGATAATTTACTTTATTATTTCGTTATTTTTCTAAAATTTGAGTTTCATGTCCTGAGAAACTCGTTGAACATATAAGAGGAAGATTTTACTCTAGATCAACATTGAATGATTATTCCTCTAAGGAATGCAATTTCAACTTTAAGATTATAGTAAATAATAAGATTTAAATAAATATGGTTCTTGTTCGGTTAACATTTAAATTATGTATTTTTAAATTTACCCGGAAATGCAACTAAAAATTAAGAATGTTGAAAATTTTATCCTGGAAGTTGCTGTATTGAGTAGCAGATTCCTGCAGACAGGAAGCCATTAAGTTTTCGAAGATTCTTGCGGATTTTTCAATCATTCAAACAGAAAATTTCGACCAATCATTCTAAAATCGTTCTTGGAGAGCGTTCCAATATCCATAAAAGGCCTTGATAAGTAGAAAATCAGTATTTGATTAGTCGAATATAAGCAACAGAGGTTTTTATCGGCAATTGTGGTTTTCCATATTTCAATACAATATCAAATAATTGTTGAGAAAATTGTTGTTTGTGTGTTAAGACGCCATTTCATCTAAAAATTGAGGTCAATCCTCTATTTAGTCACAATCTATTTCAAAATACTTTTCTGAAAACTTATACAGAATTTTATAGGAACCTATTGACGTCAATAAAAGAAACAAAAAGTTACTCAACAGTTTATATAAACCTATTATTATATATGATAATTGCAATTTTAAGCATGCAAACAATAAAACCATTAGCAAAAATAAAATAATTACCAATCAGTATATTTATATACAACAATTGAAAGGCAAATTGGCGTAACCCTCATTTAACATTTTTTTTTTTTTAATTCTGGTTAATATGCAACCCTGGGTTGCATATTATTATTTCATAATAATTGGCAATTGATGAAACGAAACTTATTGACCAAACAACATTGAAGTTTTCAATCATAACCATGCATATTTGAAAAATTAATTTAGGTTTCCTGGCTAAATATAAAATTTTAAGTGAGGGTTACGCCATTAGCCTTTCAAGTGTCATTTCATCTACCACTACTGCTTCCCTATTTTTGTACTGGACATTATATTATATAATAATATAAAACCTGCACATAATTTTGACACGTAAAAATAAAAATAAAATAAATCCAATAAATTCATTGATGAAAAAGGAAAATAATTATATAAATCAAGCTGCGACTTGTGAAATACGGGTGGGAAAATAACGGTATACTTAATATTACGTGCGTAGGTACAAGAAGTTTGGTGTACGACATTGGAACATAATCTATTTGATAATATCGTGATGGTAATGTACAACAATTGCAATGTTGTAATCTTCATGGGAATCTTCAGGCGTGGTATAAATACATTATATTTAAATATTTTACTGCGCTTTCTTGGAATATACGCAAACGTAAAATTTGACGCAAAAAAAACCAACTTTTCATTTATTAATGATTTAACAAAGGAAAGCTTTAAATATCTGATTATCACAGGCCTAATTATATTTAAATACTCAGAATTTTTTGTGTAAATGTATCAATTACGTTATGTTTGAGACTTATAATTTACCTGATTAAAATACAATAAGATGTTATTTTCCTGTGATAAAAAACAGCACGTAATAAGTTTAGCATTTAGCTTTGAGTATAAATTGGATGCTTTGCTTATATGTACTTAGTTCTCGCGGGAATTAATTCGAAGTAATATAAAAAAAGTTTGTCGTGACCTTTTCATCATTTTTGGAAACACATATCTACACCTATATCTCCATCCAGCGAGATTATTTAAATGTTTGTGCCTTACGTTTTTTTTATCGTATCCATAAATAAAATTACAAAAAAATTTTCTATTTTTTTGACACGATATAGGTTTTTCTTTAAGAAGCTTCTAAGGGATAAAATTATAGTGAATAATAATAAAATCTGTGTTGTTAGTGCATTTGTGAGGGAATGATGGGTCCGATTTTGTCGGGATGAATTATTTTGTTTAGCTTCCAGCCGTTTAATAACTGATCGAGTTTATTGAAATATTCTTGGGTTTAGTTCTACAATGTACCATGCTTGTAGTAGCAAATCACTTTTCGACAGATGATTAACTTCTAATTATTTTTGGAATTGTGTAGCTGTGTCATTATTGGACATTAAATGTAGTTACGGGTAATATTTTCTGTGTTAAGAAATGCAATCTTGCAACAAAAGACAGAATTTCAAAATATTTTATTGGTTTCGCCTCTCCGCTACACCTCCTAAACGGCATAAGCAAATTGCATAGATAGTTATTTTTTAAAGCTTCGTATAATTTGAAATTTCTGTGAATGTTCCCTTGCAAAATTTCTTTCCCCCAATCTTTTCAAAAAAGAGATTTTACAAAATTTAATTTATTATTATAATTAAAAAAACTGTCTCCGAAATATCCACTTTTTTATTTTTTAGTGTTTATTTTTTCTCATTGCTTTGAAGGATTCGAATTAGTCTTTCTTAGCATTAGCGTTCCTTATTGATGGCAACCATGCCTATTCTTTCTTTATATCGTTGTAATAATTTAAAAATATTTAATAATTGATTTTCTTTTAGATTTAACTAAGAAATTGAGACTAAGATGGCTTCAACTCACAAGTATGGAGAAATTGTGCATATACCTAGCAAAATGGCCATTGCCACAATAATGATATCAAGCCTTTCTTTATTGATAGAACAACCGTTTACCAAGTAATAATCATTAATATTTTTATTATTAAATTGAAAAAACTTTGTAGGTCTGCACGTTAAATTAAAATTTAGAATTTTTATGCTAATTTGTTACGTTGGTTTAAATCCCGATTTAGGAATCGCATGATTTGAATATATTTTAACAAGTTCGCTTTAAATTAGTGAAATTAAGTTATTTATTTCGTTACATTAACTTGTATTTATTTAATATAATTGATAATTATAAGATCTATATTTAATTTCAGTATTTTGAAATCGTTTTGGTTTGGCTTGGGAACTTTTTTTCAAGCAAGATGGGATCAGATACTAGACAAAATTGGCGACGATCCCTTTATACATTGGACCATTTTACCAGCTACAGTTACCGGTATAATATACTTTACTCTTGGAATATTATATACCATTATGGATGTTACTGGAAAACCAAGCTTCATAAAAAAATATAAAATACAAGAAGGGACCAATGAACCACTGGACATAAAGAAATTGCCAAAAGTGAGTATAATAAAAATAATGAAGTTATAAATAAAATTTAAAAATTATCAATTTAATTAAGTCGAATTGTTACGAGTAAGTGTACTTTTCATAATCAGTTAGGAATTATGAAATGATTTAAGTTATTAAATTTAAAACTAATATTTTTTTGTAATTAAGGAGTTTGTTTTTTTCAGGTGTTTATCATTAATTTCTTCAATTTAGGCATTGTTGCTTACTTAGTTTCAATGGCGGTGTATCAGGTAATGAAATGGCGTGGTCTACAAAATATTAGAGAAATTCCAACCTTTCAACGTATGGTAGTTGATCTTGTCATTCATAGCTTTATTCAAGAAATGGGACTGTATTATGCGCATAGGTAATTAATGCACTAATAATAATTATAATAAATAAACTTTTTACTCCATTTGTTTTAGAATGTTTCATAGTAAACTATTTTATAAAAAATTTCACAAGTTGCATCATGAATGGACAAGTCCAGTTGCTATGACTGCATTTTATGTTCATCCGATGGAATATATTATCAGTAATTTACTTCCTCCACTTTCCAGCTTTGTGCTATGCCGTACACATATAATTACCGCGATGTTATGGCTTTCGTCTGCAGTTATTATTGTGCTTCATACACATTCTGGCTATCATTTTCCATTTATGCCATCACCGGAATCTCACGACTTTCATCATTTAAGGTAGGTTTCCTACGGTGTCCTAGCATAGGAAAGGTAAAATGCAACTAAATTAATTTAAATTTTTAGTTTCAACGAATGTTATGGAGCTTTTGGTTTATTTGACCGTATTCATGGAACGGATAAAAAGTTTCGAGCATCAGCAGGCTACCCGAGACATTTCATAACAACAACATTGACGCCACCGAAAGAATTATTTCCAAATAAGAAGTAATCTATTGATAATTATTGATTATGTTATTTATAATTTACAAAGACTAATGCCTATTATGTTGGATATTGAGTTAAGTACCTGAATTAAATTAAAATTAGATAAATAATGTACGTAGGATTTTTTAAAACCTTTCCACTTTAAAAAGAAAATTAAACAGAAATATTTACACGGCGTAACCGCAGCTGCTAAAGATAAAAAGAGGTTGATGATGAATAATAAGAAAGCAGGTTGCTGATTTCTGTTTGCAAGCCTGGAAAATATTCTCTGGAATAAAAGCGAACAAGAATAAAGTATGCAGGCGGTCAGCTATTTAAATGCAAAATCGTTTTTACTTTTAATCAAGCGGTTAAGTGAGAATAATATGTTTGAATTGATCTGAACAATGAAAAATGAGTGTAACTTTTCCCCGTTTAAAATGTTACTGTTTTCGTTTTCTTCAAGCCTAGGAAATAATAAATTAAAACATGTAAAAATTTTTTTGATTGTAACTATATAATATTATTAATTCTACAATCTACAGTATTAATTTTTATGACCAAACACAAACTTTCCACTTTGAATTATTAAATTTTTGTAATACAAGAACCTGTGACCCGTGACAGCAAAGTCTATTGCATCTTCTTACAATAATAACATCACCAAGGAAAAGACTTTTTTATGTTAGAAGTTTATTCGTCTAAATTTTTCCATTCATTCAAATTATAAATATTACATTTTTTGCTAATACGAGATAACGTAATAACAGTTATTTTAAAAATTTAGGAATGTTTAACTTCTTATATAAAAAATATTTTATTTAATTGCGTATTTTATTAACAGGATTCAACCCTACACAGTGGCCATTGTTCTTATTTTTGAAATTGAAATATTTATTAAAATTTTATAATAGCTAAAAACTAGTTAAAAAAATCTTGTATTATAATAACTAATTCATGATTCTAATAATGAATTCCTTTTTTTTACATAAATTGCTCACCTTCAATTAATTCATTGTCCATTTGTTTGTTTTAATTATATCTTCATATAAAGTTTATTTATATACTTTGTACCTTGTTATTCGATATTAATATTTCATTTTAATTTCCATGCTTGAATTTATTCTTGGCAATTTTTAAAGTTACCCAAAGAATTTTCCATTAGAGGGTTATTTAAATTTTATTTTGTGGATAATACTATGTACTTTTGTTACGAACCGCATTTATCTGGCTTGAATCTTCTTTCTTTTGGATACTTTAGATATCAATGGTTTTTACGAGGTTATTAAACATTCTTTTTAAGCAAGACATAATATTTTAAATTAAAATGGACCCAAAACCAAACCATACGAATGTCAACTGCGATTATAATCGGACTTTTTAACAAAATTCTTAGAATTGGCATGAGTAAACCATATTATTTTGCTTTTCACTCCAGATTTTGTGACATGTTTCAAACATTTTTGCTGAAATTTTAATCGATATCGGGTATAAATAAACTTTATTTTGTATTGTCAACATTATAAGAATCTAAAGTATGAAATTCTTTACTTCATCCTTGTAGTGGACTAAGTTAAAAGTCATTTTTTGAAATGCAAGACTATCGAGGTTTACTGGAAGGTATTTTGTATTAATTATTGGCAATAATGTAAACACTGTATAAAATTTCAAACAAAATTAACAAAATGTTGACGAGAATTAATTTATTTCATAGATCGTGTCGATATAGCTTTCATTGTTTTCCTGAATTGCTAAATGTGCAGTCATAAAGGAACGAGTACAAAACGTTAAACAGACTCACTAAGGTAAATCGAGTTCAACCTCATCAATGTTTCCATTGATTTTACAAAAAATTGTTGGGAATTATTTCACAACTTAAAAATAATTATTTAAATAATAATTTATTATATTTCTATGTATGAGAAAGAAAATTATTTATAAAATCATAACCTTTTATATTCCATTTAGAGATTTATTCATTGGTTTCCATCAGTATAGGCATTCTATGGTAGGTCAAAATTCGTTTTATAATTAAATGCTTTAATTTTGAATTTAATTTAACTAAACTAAGAATTAATAAGCCAAAGCTGTACAAATTTCTAACTACTAAATATAATAATTTACTCACCTTAATTTAAAATCCTATATTATTATAATCAAAATACGACCACATTTGTAAGGAAATAATACTTATTAAATTCTATTAATTAGGAATTTTTTAGGCCACTAAATGCAGGTAGTTACTGTTTTAGTACACAACCTTATGCTTTACAATGCTCTCGAAGGGTTTTCATTTCCCTAGATATTTACGGATACATGCGCACACAAGACAACTTTCTGACCAATATTTGAATTGGAAAACGTAGAAATAGTAGTATTTGGGTGCTTAAGAAGATGTGCTAATCAGGATTCAGTGGGAAAAATTAATAATGGAAATTAGTTAAAGTCTTTTCCATACCGCTTTAACGGGATTAATGTAATGCAATGTAGGAAAAACGAAGAAACGAAAAAATCTGGGATACAATATGAGAGATATAGAACACAATTTACTACGTAGACAATCAAAGCTGCGTCCTACTTATAATTTGGCCTACTTCTTTGGCCTATTTATTACTAAAGCATTTAATATCTACTCCGTAGGTTCTACTAAGAAAAAGAGCAAAAAAAGGTCATTCGTATGTTTTTTTTTTATAGAAATGGATCTATTTCTTCCGCTCCCGACCACAGCTGAATCTGTGGGATTCTGTGGGAAATCCCATCAAATCATTTTATGCCCATTACCGCACCGCTAGAATAGAAATAAGAATAGATAGAATAAATACAATAGAACTTTTAACAAATTTCTAATATTCCCTTAATTATAACAAAAATCTGTCTACCTTTTCCTCAAAAAATAAAATGAGTTCCATGGAGTTAAGTAACTTTGTACCAAATACTGATTTAAGGTCTTATCTAAAACTAATTTTCTCGGACTTCTGGAACTACCAAATAATATCATCTACAAAAATATAAAACAATGGTATTGGGAATCAATAGTTTGTGGTAGGTACCTATTAAGCAAGCTATTTTAAGGCCAAGCATAAGTTCACATATTTTCAAATCGGTTAATTATATTCCTTTATAAGAGCACTTGATTTCTTTGGTGTTTGTTTTCAAATTGCTGGATTTATTTTTACTCCATTTAGTTTACATTATTAATAACTATTTCTACATTTGGGAACCAACAAAACTACGATACAAAATTTGAACGTTTTAAACGATAGAAACTATTTTTTCCTAAAAATTTTAGCTTAGGTTAAGTTAGGAGGTTTAGTTAGGAAATGATTTTTTTTACCGTTAAGAGTTAAATAAGATTTAAAAAAATCAGCATCCGTGGATTGGTAAAGTTGTGTTAAGTTTAAAAAATTTAGACTAATCAAAATTGATTTAAATATTTTTATACGAATTGTCGTTAATGCAAATTACTTTTTAGTAAATGCAAATTACTTTAACTAAAGAGTAATTTGCTGTATTAAAATATAGACGCGATATAGTTATTTACGATTAAGCATCGTATTATACGTTACGATGCGAATATTGTACAATACTTTATCAACTATCATTTAATAATTTATTATATTCTAAAATTTTGCGTTTTTTTAATTTGACGTAAATGAAATTAAAATGATCAAATAAGTATCAAAAAATGTACAATTATTATAATAAATAATCCTGGAATAATAAAAAGACCTTTTATAAGTTGAAGATTATTCCTCACCTTTCATTGTAGAATATATCCTCAACTTCGATAATAAAATAAGTTTATTCTTTAAATGTTATAATTTCGTCTTTATTTCCCTACTTTACCCCACTAGTGGGGTAAAATAGGCTATTACGATTTTTCAAGAAACATCATTAAGTTTGACATTATTTAATGATAAATATTTTAAATAAATTATTATTATTAGAAATAAAAAATTTTATTAAAAAAGAAAAATATAACCTCATTTACTAATTATTTGTAAATCATTGTATTGTAATCTAGAAACATCTATCTAATACACAACTTTACTACTAGGTACTACAAATAAATTATACAACGTAAAAATAAAATGAAAAATATAGGAGAATCTTACTTATTGTATTTTTCTAAAATAAAATTATTTTAAAATACATTAGTGAACTTAAAAATTTAGATAATATAATTAATAAATTATAGTTAACAAAAACCAAATTACTAAAAGAAAATATATATATCTGCTTGACAAAATAAAAGGGTACATTAGCCTACAGACCCCTCGCTTATATCGTATAAAATTTGAAGGGATTAACCACAACTAATAGTAGCATCGAGTGTAGAATGTCGAAAGCGTTAGAGCTAAATTACAATTTAATCAAAAAAAATTTAGAATATTTTCCAGGATTTTTAAAATGCCGTGGTTAATTAATAAAATTATACTGATGTAATTTAAAAAGTCGTCCAATTTCATTTAGATTGTAAAGGTTTTGTTACGTTTTCTTTTAGATGTTTAACAATTAGTTTATAATGATGTAAGTCTTGAAGATGCCTTGAAGATAAACCGAAACGTCGACAACAGTTTATCTGTTTTATAGGCGTTACAATATCCTAATATCCTGTTATTCCTTTTCCATTACAATTGCTTTAAGGTGAGATTATTATTCCATTAATTTCTTCTACAATTATCAATTTTAAATCATATTCTTCTTCTGAGTGCCATATCTTCTTTAGACGTAAGCCAGGAAGACTTTACTAGGGAAATGATAATGGGGTGGTTTCCCTTTGCCGTCGCCATAAATCATATTATATTAATTAATTTAATTAATATTATCCTTTAAAAGTTCATTTTATTTCATTTAAATTGGTTAGTTTTAATTCGTGATAATAAATTAGTAGGAATAAAAATTAATAATTTTTTATTATTATAATTAATAATGTAATAAATAATTAATAGTATATTAAATTTTATTCCATCAATTCGTAAATTATTAAAATATTCATAATAATTTATTTCACTTTGATCATTCACAAAAAAATTGTTTTTAAAAATACTCATGTTATTTGAATTGCTAATTAAATTACATTACATTATAACCAAATATTTTTGGTTTAAGATGTAAGTAAATAAATTAATAATAAATTAATAAATGTAATAAAATGAATTTTCAAATGAAAATGATAATGAAAATCAAATGAAATAATACATTAATTTTAGTCTGTAGGAGGTATTACTTGCTTTTCTAATTTGTGTGAAATTTATATGCAAATGCCAAAACAATTACGTAAAACGGTAAGCGTTTTTTGAATAAACACTACATAGTAGTATAAAGTTACTCATAAATAAATAATTTATTGTAATAAACGCCATTAAATGTAATTAAGAAATTATGTATAAAGATACTTATATTATTTAAATTAACATTTTGTTTGTTTACATCAATTCATTAGCAGAATTTTTTAAATATTTTATATATTTTTTTTTATTAAATTGTTTATTATTCATTTTTAAGCCACAGATTTTTGTCTTTTAGACAAAGTAGTTTAGATTCCAGATATGTACAAAATATTAACGTTTCTAATCTGCTAATCTTTTTTTAATTTCTGATTCCTATTATAACGGATAAGAATGAAAAAGGTATCAATTTAATGAATTTTATTTTCTGAGTCTAAGATACCCGCACTTGATGTTTTGTTCTTTAATTATTGTTAAAGAGGTAGAATTAAAATAAGCCATCAGACCTGCTTTGGATGTTTGAATTATCAAAATTTGCGTTTAAGTTTATTTTTAATTAAATTAATTTTTCTCCAATAGTTGTTAACAATAATTAAGAACAAAATATCAAGTGCTGGGTATCTTGGACGCGGAAAAATTCTTTAAATTGATACCATTTTCATTCTTATCCGATGTAATGGGAAGTAAGAATGTAAAAAAATATCAATTACTCATGTATTTTCCTATGTTCAGATCGGCGGCCGGTCACCCGGGATTTAACTTTATTTACACAGTTCCAAAAGGTTGGAATTTGCTTTTGAAACAAAATCTCAAAATTTGCTGTGCACACCTTTGACGGGTAAAAGAAAATTAGTATGCGTCTTTGAGGTTAAATGTTGCCATTTCTCCCTAAGTTGTCTCATAACCATTCTAAATTCTTCTATTCTTGGTCTTCTAATTTGAAATGATCTGTTTTGATTTAAAATTGGCGTAGTATAGGTAAGAGGTCCGTGATAGGTAGTCCCTTTTGGCGCCATCTATACTAAAGCAAATGAAATAAAAACTCGAAACAAAATCGAACGAGAATCTAGACGAAAAAAGTCGAAAAAAGTATAATGTAATTCAAGCTTTAGATGGAGATCTCGTGATCTCTAATGGTACTCTGGATCACGGGTGTCAAACTCATTCCAAAATTTTTGCGGGCCACATGAATAACATTTTTGTTATTTTGTTATTTTTGGAACGATATAGCTATCCTAAAATATATAATATTTATAAAAATACGTTCTTTTATTATATACAAATAATCATTGAAGTTCATTCGGGCTTGAAAAATATACGCCAGTTTAACACCCTTGTTCTAAAATGTGAAACAATGAACGAAAATAATATGCTTTATTTTCTCTGAAGTTTTAAAATACTATTAATTAAGGATAAATTGAAATACTGTTATTCCCATTTATTTGAATTTTGATCAATCTTATCATCCGGATATAATTCTCTTGCTGAAGCCAAAGTAAATAATGCTTTATTTCGAATAAATGATATGGTCATCCTAAATTTTTCATCAGTTCCATGAAAACGATCCAACAATCCAATAACTCCAAAGTTTTGATTAAATCTGCAACAGATCCGTAATAAATTATCAAATTAATAGGATAATTCTAGGATAGTTAGACCACGAGAAAAGATGGACTGATAATCTTTAATTGAGGGAGTTCTAAATATCATATTTATCTCCATCGTGTCATTATAGAAATAATTGTGTAAAACAGTGGCGAAATAATAGTTAATATATGCTATTATATAATATGTACATACATGATATAAGATAAAATTCTAGACTAGACTTGAAGTTTATCCACTGGATTTTGTTTTCAATATTATTTTTGTAATGGTGTTTTGCTTACAGTGTTTATGTAATTAAGGAAAAGTTTAATACTTACTTGAGGTGGTGATAATCATGAAATTCTGGTGACGGTAGCAGAGGTAAATGATAGCCACTATGTGTATGCAAAGTTATAAATATTACCGTAGTTAGCCACAGGTATGCTGTGGCTACATGGGTACCAACAATATGAATTCCTAATATTGGAGGTACCAAGTTGGAAAAAATATGTTCAATTGGGTGTGAATATATTGCAATAACTGCAATAGGGGCTGTCCATTCATGATGTTTCTTGTGAATGTATTTATATAAATATTTGCTATGTAATAATCTGTGCGAATAGTAAAAGCAAATTTCTTCTATCAAAATCATGCTCCCCATTTCAAATAAGACCCAGTGAAAAGTAGGCAATTCTCTAATTGGTTGATGCGCACGCCATTGAATTACATAATAACTTAGATAAGTTAATGGAAAAGTAACAATCGTTTGGTTAAAAACCACTAATGCAATTGCCTGAAAAGTAAATTGTGTGTCAGTAACACAATACCAAACCGATTGTGGTACATACCCTCAAAAGTCTCGTATTATCAACAGGTTCGTTTGTACCAGGTTGAATTTTATATCGTCTTAAAGCATCTGGTTTGTTGGTAATATCTAACAAAGTGTAAATTCCTCCAAAAACCCAATAAGTAACAAATGTTATAATTACAGGATAAAATACCCACAATGCAAATGGATCCTCGCCGATATAATTTAAACATTTAAGCCATTGGACTTGCCAAAAATCGCCAGAAATGCCCCAAAAACTCTGGCAAGCACTAAAAATTTAATTTGTATTTATATTCAATCGAATTTGTAACCGAATTACCACGTGATACTGTTTCGGGCAGACGCAAAAATAATTAAAGCAGTACTTGTAATAACAAGTAAGCTGCTCAACCAGGAGAAAAAGCTGTTGCTCTGCTGTATCTGCAAGTAACCATTACGTTTGATTTTCTTTGAAGTAGCGCGAAATTTTTCTGACTGCCTAGGCGGAGCCAAATTTCCACCTATTGACACCAACATGGACCCGACTGGACTAATATTCGTTTCTGAACATTAGCTCCACCTAGTCAAGTCAGACAAATTTCGCTCTAACTGGTACTGCACTTACTTCGGCCATATTAAATCTGTATAAAATAATAAATATCAGTTGGTAGTTAATAACCTAGAAGTTAATACTTTATGTAATTATATTCCTTTTTATTCTTACAATATTTTTTTTTTTCCTATACGTTTCCCAAATTATTGTATCGTAAAGTAAAATTTGATTCATCGAGAAAATCACGATTTACTCGGATTAACATTTTGTAAATGTGATAAAAATAATTTTGATTAACAGTAAAAGGGACACTCATCGTAACCAAACATACTTTTTGTTGACAATTTTTGTTTTATATTATGTAAAGTAATAATAAATGGTTATAAATTCTTTTTGTAATCTATAAGTTATGTTAAATTATTAAGGGGGTTATTCTGTAACTCGTCCCTTATGGAAAGGTCCTTTAGCTAAAGGATAACTGAAAGTAAAGCCTATTCTACAACTTAAGTAATTAGGGTTATTCTGTAACTCGTCCTTTATGAAAAGATCCTTTACTTAAAGTTAAACTTTAACACACAAAAGTCGCTCAAAGGACGAGTTACAGAATAGCTTTTTAAAGGTTTACTTTCTGGTTTCCGTTACATAAAAGTTTAACTTTACGTAAAAGTTTTGTCGAAAATTGTCGGAAACTTTTCGTTTTGAAATGAATTTGAAGTATTTTCAGAAAGATAAAGTGAAGATACCAGATAATACGATCAAAAGTTTTATAATTTTCTATATAAGTAAAATAAAAATGTAATTAATGTACGTATTTAAAAATTGATGTACAGGGTGGCTCAAATTCGATTCTTCATATGAGATATCGAAAAATGGATAGCGCATCCTCGATCTCTTTTTTTGAGAGAAACTCAATGGCGAAAACCGGAACTTGATCTTTTTTTGTTTTCGAGTTATAGTCAAAAGTTCGATTATTGCACTTTTCGATAAATTAACCTTCTTTAATTTATCTTTACGTAAAGGAACCTTGAGACCTCTTAAAGAATCCTTTAGATTTACAGAATAAGCAAATTCTTTACATAAATGTGTCCTTTACCAATCCTTTAATATAAAGGCATTCCGAGGCATTCCTTTATAAATCCGATCCATAAAGATCGATCTTTAAATGTCAGCCTCTCATTAAAGGATTCTTTATAGTTACAGAATAAGTTCATCCTATACATATCCTTTTCAGAAAGGAATCCTTTTTAAAAGCTTTTATTGTAAAAATCCTTTATGAGTTACAGAATAACCCCCTAAATGTAACAATTATTTTTTCAAGTTATAAAGAATCGGAATCTATAAAAAATGAAAAACTATAAACCGTGACAAATTTGATTCGTTCTTATTTAAGGTCCTCAGAGGGATATAAAAAGTCTTTAAATTATAAATATCTTTTAAAAATTAATAATTCTAAAATTGCAAAATATTTAGTTGAAATAAAACTTAAAAAATTAAAAGTTCTAACTTACAATGGAATTAAGTTACAAAATTGAAGTTTCTTGGTAATAAATAACCGACAATAAACCATAAACATTTTATAATTTGTATTTATGAAAATTTTGTAACAATTATCTTTTTCAAGTACATTTAGTAACTTACCATATTATTAACATGTTTATAACCCAAAATATATTTAATTAAAGAATAAATTTATATATTAAATAATACCAAAGAAAATAATTTTAAATAAATAAAATATTTTAAAATATATCGGGTTATAAAGTAAATAATTAAATTATTTAATATTTTTTTTATTAAGCTTTCAAACTATAAAAAAAGGCTTTAGCTTGATATATTTTAAAATATCTTATTTATTTATTTTACGACTTAAAAAATTAATAATTTAGAAAATATTATTAGATTAGTTACATACCTTTAGAACAAAATTTAATGCACTAATACGAAACAACTTGAAAAGATATCAGCACTAGCAGAATAGTTGAGAAATTAACTAAGTTGTCTTCAATGATTTGGCTTTATCTGCGTTTCATAATAAGCTTATTACAATAATAATTGCATTCTGGATGTATGTACTTGTAAGTGTATGTATTTATATAATAGTTAGTATTTGATTATTATCTGAACATAACATCTGAACATCTTCACTTCAATTTCACGATTTTTGAGCCTTTCTTAACACAGAAGAAAAATAATGTGACTATTTAAAATTTTATGTTTTTATGTTTCAGTTAGAATTACGGGCTGCATCTTTCCCGTCGATTTGGGAACTGCAGTAGCACACGCACATGCATAGGCTGATAAATCTGCAGTCATTCATGTTAAAAATTTTTTACATTTTTTTTGTCCTTATACAAATAATCCCGAAAAAAACACTTTATTTCGACCTTCTCATTTGGGTTTTCTCTTATATTAACCTACAAATTTTTGTATAGTTAATTAATACAGAAGGCCAGCCTTGATTTTTCGAGTTTCATTTTTAAATGTTTACCCCAGTTTAGGTTTTTGTCAACTATTCCCAGATACTTGACTTCTTCGTTTAGTTTTAGGGGAGTATCTATTAAGCTGGCCATAATTATAGCCGGCAAGCTTTCTGTTTTGGGTGAATATTAGAACAAGCTCTGTCTTTTCCTAAAATTCTGAGAGCGTCCTGCATTAAGGTGCAAAGGACATCCTCAAATTTTCCATTAAGACATATTTTTTATTTCTTTCATTCTTTTCCCGGAAAAAATTGTTAAAGTTAAGGTTACTTCTCGGACGCTCTAGAATGGTTGTTAACCCTCTCGGTACTTGAAACATTGATTTTTTTTGAGTTATTTTGATTGATTTTTTTTTTGAGTTTTTGAGTTATTGAAACCAAGATTTTTTGCCGAACCAATTCAGTTACTCAACGTTCTTTGTCAATAGCTGCATTATCCTGTTGGAAAATCCAATTATCCTTATAATTGATATCCAATAACATGGCATTTAAAATTATTAGATTCATCAAGGCTAAACGGAAAATATTTCGATTTTCCACCCTTTGCACCTGCACCATCATCATACATCATACTTTATTAATACCGCTAACATATTTGCAACATAATTAAAAATTGCAAATGTTCTCATTATCAAAATTTAGTAGGGTAAGGTGCTCTAGCGCACCCCTTATATTTCGGCATGGGTGTTTGTTTTCTTGCTAATTTTAATTCCCACCCATCACTGCCAATAGCGTGGTTACCCTTAACGATTTTTGCCGTAAAAAATGGATAATAAACATTTTAGGTAAGTTTTACCATTTTACGCTGTTTTGATCTAATAATTCGACATTTTGGAAATTGTGTACGGTCGTTGTTTTTGTGATTATCGCTTGCATATTGCAATATCATGTAAACAAAACTCTTAACCAAGCGTGGATGATGGTATTATTTTCCAATTTAATTGGAGATGGCTATATTCGTGTTCTTTTTAAATTTATGGAGTGGCGTGTAAGACTGCGCGCGTACTTTTATAAATCTCACATTGTAATGCTGGTTAATTTTATTCTTTTTACCTAAAGTGAGGTTGATTTTATGGCCAGTCGTGTGACGGAGAGGGAAATCTCTGAAACTGCAAATCACGGCACACAAAATAAGTCCTAAGAAAAATAAAAAAAAACTATTGAAAGCAAAGAGTAGTTGGGTTGTCCAGGATGCACAGAACAAAGTAAATGCCAATAACTGAAGATTGGATCGAGTGTACATCATGCTCTCAGTGGTGGCAGAAGAAGTGAACTGCTTAATACTAACATGTGATGTGATCTATGCTTGTAAACTGAATGCGCAGTCTTGCAGACCCAAGTGCGCAGTCTTACATGACGGGGTCTGTAAGACTGCGCAAATGACTTTTTCTGATTTTTTTGTTTTTATTAATAAAGTATATGTAATAATTACTAATTAAGTTTAAAATAATGTTGTTGAAAAACCAATAAGTTTTAATACAAATTTCTGAGTTTTTAATTGCTTTAGTTTTTTTAATATACCGGGTCAAACCTTAAGTGCGCAGTCTTAGAGCACTCTACCCTATTAGGTTAATTGAATTTCGACTATACTGTATTTACAGTTAATATTTGTCGGTAATTATTATATTTGTCGGTAATTATTATTTCTGATAAGTAACTGCAATAAATAATAAAATAAATGACTGCGTACAGATCATGGGCAATGGCTCTTGGTGGCTCACACTTAGAAGGGTGACTGTTTAGAGACGATTTAGAACAAGGAATAATAGAATTATAGTTGAAGAATATCACTTTGTATGTCTAAAAGTACTCTAGCAACATTGATTTTAGCATAATATTGTAGGTACATACATTATCAATTTGTTAAGATTTACAATATTTTTGGGGAAGCCTTATAACAGTGTATATTTATCGGTAAATATATGTCTGTACATAGTCTGTAACTATATCATTAACACATTATCGTAATTTTGTAATCACCGGATAAACGAAGCAGAAAGACAATTTGTTTCGTAACTAAAACAACTATCGTTAACGTGATTTTCCACTATATTATCCTAATATATAATTTCCTTATATCAGCCTAATTAAGGCTGTTAAAAAGAGATATAAAAAAGTCATCATGACCGCAGTCCAGCATCTAAAAGGAGTCCTCATTTTGACAACAACTAATTACTTTAAATTTGCAAAAGTGAATAATTTTAATTCAGAAATTTTGAAAATTCATTAATAAATCAATTTTGACTGTCACCCAGCCTTTTTCTTCTCACTCGAGAGAATTGTAGACTGCAATTTAAATTTATGTTTCTTTTCATCACTGTCCGGAAAATATAATGTGTTACCCATCACTGTACTGTCATTCTTTCAATTTTATAGACAAATTTATTGTTCTGTCACTGTCTATCACTGCTGATTGATATTCAAAAAATCCAATTTATTTATAAGTCAGTCCCATACACAGTAGGTATTAGTATATCATATTATTATAGATGTTATAATAATAACAGAGTGGATTTGCAAAATGTAGTATTTACGTTAAGTTTTTATGGTACTCTTCCATAAAAATTTTGCACTTTGGATCTTAGATTATGATTAAATATTTAATAGTAGGTAATAACATAATCGATAAAATTGATCGTAACATTTTTATGCAGAGCATGATACATTATAAATCAAAATTGTTGATATTTCGAAGATACCTCTTCAATAACGGGCAATATTTGCTCGAGCTAGCAATTTTACGTGATTTCTTTAGTGTATTTGAAAAGAGGTGGTTATTCCCTTCGAAACAATTGTCATTATCATTACTGTAATAAATTCATAGCTTAAGAAATATTGGCCGCCATTAAAGAGGTATTTTCGAAAAATCACCAATTTTTTTTCAATTCAATTCAATAATGGAAAATATTTCTTCTTCTTGCTATATGCAAATTAAAAAATTTAAATAATTAAAAATAAAAAATTTTGAATAATATTTAAAAATTTATTGTGTTCAGTTTGACAGTTCCTTATACGAATATTTAAAAAACTCAAATGGAGAGTAAAGAATTAAATATTTTACAGTAAATACCATAAACCATCATATCAAAATGGTGGCCTTAAAAAAAATTATTTGTCTTTAATTTTTAGCTACAGAGAAAATAACGATTTATTTTTCAAAATTGGACGGCTTTCTGCAGAAAGGAACCAACCCACAAATCAAAAAAAATATTTTTTTAACCATTTGATCCTAAATGTCTTTTGCAGAAAAGAACCAACCCATATATCCAATAATACTTCCAAAATATGTGAATATTTAATAAAATTTCATAAGTTTAGTATCATTGAAATCAATGGTTAATTTTAAATTCAGCTAACTATTCCAAACTAAAATATTTGGGTTGGTTCCTTTCTGCAGAAACCCGTTCAATTATAACGTAGGTGAGCATAAGAACGGGTTTTATGGAAATTCTATCCAAGAGATTTTTTACTGAACATCTAATTAGTGACGCGCATGAATGGACTAACAAAATTCCCACTGTCATTATTGGGCCAACGCATAGTCTAAATCGATAGGTCTAGAATTTTTGTATATCTTTATTCAATTACTGAGGTATCTCACGCTTGATCTGTGCGTGCGGTAACCATCACTCACTTATTAGGAGGTCAACATGGCCGAAGAACTCGATTGATGTGCAACTTGATTAATTTTCGATAAAAAGTGAAATTTGTAACGATCTGTACCTGGTGTGAGACCGAAATACCACATCCGACAAACAACGAGGCCTGGTATAAACGATAAAAGTTATTAGTTGTTTAATACAGTAATAAAAAGCTCTCCAACGAAAGATTACTGTATGTTTAAAATTTAATATTATTAAACAATACACAACAAATATTTTGTTTCTTTTAACATATTTAATTTGGTTTTGTAGAATATTTAGTATGTATTGTTGCTCTGTTGCATTCGTATTTTGGATTCATTCTGATTCTACATAGTTTCCCAAATTTAACGTAATCGTATTTAAAAATTTCGTTTTTCTTATAAAATTTTGATTTATTGATGCAAGTTGGTATTCAAACTTCACTTTTTTAAAAACTTTTTGAACTTGAACTTCGTACCTACCAATAATATCTGTATGAAATAATAATGTCTGTGTAAACTGCTTTGAGGTTTCTTTTCATCAACTTTCCTAAGACCTAGAGGACTGAAATTTGGTGATTTCTCAAATTATTGCAGTAATTTTTATTTTTCAGTATCTATAATTTCCCCTTTTCTCTTGTATATTATTTACCGGGTGACCGGCCGCGGGTGTGAACATAGGAAATTAACATAGGAAATTGATTTTTCTCTAATTCCTGCTTCCCATCATAACGGATAATAATGAAAATGGATCAATTTCAAGATATTTTTATTCCGCTTCTGAAGATACCTAACACTTTATATTTTGTTCTTTAATCACTGTTAGAAACTCAATAATAAAATGCAAAATAACCCAAATTAAAAAAATTTTAGTTGCCTTATTTGGATTTTATTGCTATTGTTTTTACGTGAAAACCAATAGTGTGCAATTAAGCTACTTTGACAGATTAAAATAAAGGTTAACAATGAACGCAAATACAACTTTTTCTGTCGAAGAAAAAGTTTTTATGGTAAAATTGTACTACAGTGGTAATAGTTTTCGTCAAGTCCGTGACTTATTTTCTGTTAAGTTTAATAATAGTTGTATTCCATCAATAGCAACCATACATAAATTAATTAGTAATTTTGAAAAAACTGGAAATACTTCGACAAATTTAAATAAAGGTATTAACTAAAATTATTAGGTAATTGAAGTTGTTTTATTTCGGTTTTTTAAATAGTACATCTAGGCAACATTACTAACAACAATGAATTGGAAGAAATGATTTTAGCTTTAATTATGCAAATCCGAATGTCAGCGTTAGATCCATAGCAGCTGATTGTAATGTTGGAAGAGAAACTGTTAGAGCAATTTTAAAAATGGACAGTTACCACCATCCTTTTAAATATCAATGCCACTGTAACAACCACCCCCTCCGTAAAAAGTTAAGATTTTGTAAGACCGATAAGGGTTCCGGAAACGGAACCAGGTAAAGAAGTCACCAGAAAGAGATCAGATTCCAAACCAAGTGCAAGCAGAGCCGGGTTGGAAATCGATCTCAATAATTCACTAATTGTATGTTTGTTAAGTATTAATAAAATAGTTCCGTTCATTAAATCTTTCATTCGTTTTATTATTGTTTTTTACTAAAGTGACAACACGAGCCGCCCGAGTAACCAGGTAAGATTTTCCTCCTGTTATTCTTTTTGATTCAACTTTTTATTCTTTCTTTTGTTTGTCATTCGTTCGATAATTTATCATTCTGTTTTACCCTTTACCATTTACCCTCCCACACCTCCGTGTCGCGTTACCTGGCGGGATTGATTCACCTGCCGGTCGGAAAGGTTAATCACTTCCGATCTAAAGAATCTGGTGGCAGCAGCGTGATTGTTTAATTCGTTAAACAATCACCAAAATTAGTATTAAGGTAAGATTATTGACCAGCGGAGGTCTTACACCACCAAGAGATATTTTTGCATGACGAAGAATCCAGACGTGTATTTTGTGAAGAAATTCAAGAACGTGCTAACAGAGACAGAAACTTTCTTAAACAAATTTGTTTTACAGACGAATGTACTGTCGTGATCCACGGCTCAATGACACCCCTTCTTATAGTCAGCGGTGAAACCTCGCCTAATGTGGTCCACTTCAACAAATGAGGTCTAGCTAGCTTTACGTCGGTTTGCATATACGAGGCCACAATATCTCAGGTTATGGGTATCGGTGAGATTAAAGCAAACCAATGAGCACAATGAATCAAAGGATAATTTATTCAAATAAAATGTAATAGGAGAAAAGTTGTTTTTCTTTGTCAATAATTAGGCTCATAAATGCCTGCTCTGCCGTGAAGTGTATAAGTGAATCGCAGTCGCAAATTCTGTTGCATTTACTGTTCATAAAAATTTTCTGAACGAATTTACGACTGGATTAATTGTAAATGTGTTAGAGAAAAATGTTTACAAAATAAATCAATTTTGACACAATAAAAGTTTATAATTTCACTAACCCTTATAACTCCGTGAAATAAAGTTGTCATAGCTTGATAAAATTAGGAACCTCCAAACATCGAACAAATACACGCCGCCACTGGAAACTGCTATATGGCACGCCACTGTCCAAACTTGACAGGTGTTGCATTCATAAATTTCTCATTATATCCAACTTATTGACTTATTTGGTAACTTATTTGGTGTTTACCAATATTGCCAGTGCCCTCCAGCAAAGAATACTTGTTAATTTAATTAAATCCTGATTAACGTTTACGGGCATCCAAATTACTACGCCGCATTGCAAGGTAAAATTTAACCTCAAATTTTTACAATATCCAAATTTAACCAAAATTGCAATTATAGGGTTTATCCGATGAAATAAATCGAATAAATAACTCTTTCACACAATCAATAATCCCCACGATCATCAAATCATAAACTGGATCGCATTTTATGTGAAAATTATGACGAGGTCAAACGGCCACATGTTCAAGTGAAAAGTACCAAAATTAACGTAAAAGACTCACGTTTTCACTTCCAGCGATTGTAAACTTTGTGTTTTACACAAAAATCATATCTCGGACATCCTGGTTCCAAGAAAAACTATCGAAAATCACTTTTTTTGTCGGTGCCTCCAAAAAACACCTGGCCTCGCAAATGGTCGCTGGGAAAGACAAAATTTCTCCTTCCCCTTTCTCGTACCTTTTACAAAAC
Organism: Rhagonycha lutea; assembly: GCA_958510855.1. Taxonomy (NCBI): domain Eukaryota; kingdom Metazoa; phylum Arthropoda; class Insecta; order Coleoptera; family Cantharidae; genus Rhagonycha; species Rhagonycha lutea. The sequence continues at coordinate 8,390,493 of OY294040.1, read as the reverse complement.
GGCACTCTACTTCCAAAACGTAAGTTCCTAACTTTTAGTGGTAAACTTTGAAATTCACTGTCACTTACAAATTTCACTTTTAGATAGGATTCAAAAATAACACTTTATCAAGACAAATCAACAAGCATAAAATTATTTGTATCAGTGTAAGTGGAAATTGTGACAAGTTTTGGCTTCGAGACAACAAAGAACAACTCTTCTCTGTCATGCCAGCATTTCGGCAGATTATTGACTTTTTCTCACTTCAGAACATTTACTTTAAACAATGAACCAAATGTACAAAACCATCGCTATTGGGCTGTGCAAAATCCAAGATTAAATTTAATTACCGGCTGGCATTTATAATAATCGCATTATTGGACCATTTGAAGTAATTGGAAATTTAAATGCAGAAATGTACTTAGATCTGCTTATAAATAACATCGGCCCTGAGTTAAATGAAATAGCTCATGACAACCAGGAGGTATGGTTTCAACAAGATGGTTGTCCGGCACATTTGGGGAAAATGTTAAAAACTTTTTACATCAAGCATTTCCAAACCGATGGATTGGTCGTGGGGGTGCTTTCTGGGTGTGATTTATTTTTGTGGGGCTTTCTTAAAAGCAAAATTTATACAACCAGTCACCCAAATATCGATTCTTTGAGGAACGCGATTTTTGCAGAATGCAATCAAATTTCTGCTAGACAGCTCGCAAATGTCCGAAAATCATTTATAACAGATTGGGTTACTGTTTAGTTCAGAATGGAGGTTTATTTGAATACTTATTATAATAAAGTAATATTAGAATCGCATTGTTTTTTATTTGTATGTAATAACTGCAAATTACTACGATAGATACCATGTACCAAAACTTTTTCTTGTGTTTGCTTGCGTTGATTGTTAACCTTTATTTTAATCTGTCAAAGTAGCTTAATTGCAAACTATTGGTTTTCACGCAAAAACAATAGCAATAAAATCCAAATAAGGCAACTAAAATTTTTTTAATTTGGGTTATTTTGCATTTTATTATTGAGCTGCTAACAGTGATTAAAGAACAAAATATCAAGTGTTAGGTACTTCAGAAGCGGAATAAAAATATCTTTAAATTGATACCATTTTCATTATTATCCGTTATGATGGGAAGCAGGAATTAAAGAAAAATCAATTTCCTATGTTAATTTCCTATGTTCACACCCGCGGCCAGTCACCCGGTATATTCAACAAAAAAGATTTTGAAGATTGCAAAAATATTGTCGTAAGATTACATAATATGTTATTAGGGTAGCCATTGCCTGCTGAGGGGAGACGGTCATAATATGATTCTTATTACTTTGCTTAGAGTCGAACCAAGTTGCAGTTTTTCCAGTTTCTTTTCTATGGAAGTAATATTTTTCATTCTTCTGTACTTGATTTGGGAATAATACTTGATAAAAAACTGATCTGCAAAACACACTTAAAAATGAAATTAGAGATAGCAAGGATGGCCTTCTGGGAGAAAGGAACTCGGAGAGGCAGTGAAGATTTACAAGTTTCGTATTAAGAAACAGTAGATATATTTTAATAGTAGTACCTAATTAATAAAAAATTTTTCTTTTGAATGATTGAACAATTGGGAACAATATCTAACTAATACAACGGCAGAAGCTCTCGTAGCTTAAAATGAAAGTCTTGAAGAAGTCAAGATTGTGCTGTTAATAATAAATATTTTTAAATAATTCCAAAAGAAATTATGTAGGTAAAACATAAAGCTATTTTATGTTGTATGTTTCACTGAGGTCTCTGCCACTTCGGGTATTCACGAGCTAAGCAAGGCGGTACCACTCGGTGAATGTTACGTTTGTCTGCGATTCGAACCCAGAATCTTCGCTCTGTAACTTAACCAGTGGTCACACCACTCCACCACAAGTCTACAAGCAAGAAGATGTTGTACATGGTACAAGAACGAATGTTTTGAATTATGTCCTTACTTAACTGTAGAAAGATTGAAAATAATGCAAAATAATATCATGAAACTATTAAAACACGTTTCTTCATTTTACGTCGTTGTAATAAGAGACAAATATTCGTTAGGTCGGGTCCATGTTGGTGTCAATTGGTGGAATTGGCAGCAATTTGGTTGCGCTTGGTCACTAAGGAGCAATTTCGCTCTACATATAATTACATTACCATTATCATTTGTATTATAAATTATTATTACTTACTATCCATCAATGTCAAATCCATAATGCATAGCTACTTAGCTGCATTTATGCTAATTAAGTTTACCTATGTATTATTTTAATCTGAAAACACAATAGCCTACGCATAATATTTTATCTTGTCAATGTATTCTAAAAGAAACCAAACTGTCGATTTATGTTTAATTTACCTTTTTTATGTAAACAATCTGATAACATAAAAAGCCGCCCTAAACTCGTCTCTGGTCAGTTGTTCTTTATGCTATCAGCTTGTAACACCTCGCTCATCTAATGTAATTTAATTTAATAAAATCTTTTTTAAAAAATTCAACTCGTTAGTTTGAATTTAAGTGGCGCTGCGAACAGGATAGTTTCACTAGTGCGAATCTTCTTATTTGGAAACAACCAAGAGAAAAACTGAAGTCCAAGATCAGCTCATCTTATTTGGAAATCCGAGAGAAGACCGCACCTGGAGTGTTTCAACACCTTAGAGGCTATCCACGAATTTGTGTTCCCAAGGAAGACAAAAAATTACTCTACTCCAGTAAGGATCATCTAGAACGAGGCACTGAATTTGAGATTGGAATGACCATCCTTCTCCTAACTTTGTAAGTTTTTGCATCCTTACTCTTATTTTTATTATTATTATTATTGTGTGTAATGTCCGATAGTGACATCGAATTAGAATTATTAGAAGAGAATACCAAAATTTTGCAACCAAATACTTGTGTACCTCCTAAGAACAATAGTAAAACTAATAGATTTAGTCCATACAAGACAGTAAATTTAAATTTAACTTCGAATTCAATAATTACACCTTCACCAATTATGTTTCCAACGGGAGAACTGACTGCATTGACAAAGTCATTACCTGAATATTCACCCGGTAGTAATCTCTCTACGTTTGTAACCAGCGTAGATAATTTAGCAAAATTTTTAGAAAGCAAGTTAACACCATCACAAACTTATCTATTTAATGTTTCTATATTAGCTAAAATTCAAAATGAAGCTAGGGATTATTTAAACTTCCATAGTTTAACAGAATGGCCCGGTATACGCGAAGCACTTCTTAGAAAGTACGGTGACCAGCGTAACGAGGAACTGTTAATTTCAGCATTACGCAATACTATTCAATTAAAACACGAAAGCTTTAATGAATATTACGATAAAATCCTACTAGCTCAAAACGATCTGCTTCAATTTGTACAATTACATGAAACCGACCCCAACTCCTTTTCATTCAAAAAACATTTATATCAGAACCAATCTCTGCAAATATTTTGCTCCGGTTTATTAGAACCGTATAGAACTTATTTAATGAACTTCGAGTTATCCAACTTAGAAGCAGCATTAAATAAATGTCGCGTATATGACAATAAAATTCAGGAAAATAATTATACGGATCATGTACGAAGATTACAAGATTTCAAATCTCATAAAACTCCTCCGCAAATGACGAAACCTATGCATACTACACAAAATAATGCATGGCAAAATCCCCGACAACAAAATACCCAACCGCAATTTCAAACAAGACAATTTTCCCAACAACAACTCCAACCTAAACAATTTCCGCAACAACAATCATTTAATCAAAGACAATTTCAACATAAACCATTTTTTCAACCCCAATTTCAACCGAAACCATTTTCCGGATCTATTAATAGACCGCATGGACAATCAAGATTTCCCACGAACAAACAAACCTTCGGAACTAAACCTGAACAAGGAAATCAATTTAAACCAACACCAATGTCAGTACAGACATCAGCATTTTCTATGAGACCTAGACAAAACCAATTTCAGTCTACAAACAAACCGACATTTACGTCACAGGAACTGTTCAACAACGAAGTAGACATTGAAGAATACCCTAACGAAAACGAATTGTACTGTAACTACGAAACGGAACAAGAAAATGATAACTTTGAAAATGAATACGAAGAAGAAAATTTTCGATTAACTGCTTCAGAAAACCGACAACCGTAGATTTAAATTCAATTTGTTCTAAACCTAAATTACCGTTTTTCTATTTGCCCCAATTAAATTTAAAAATTTTAATCGATTCAGGCGCAACTGATTCAATTATTAATTGCAATGTCGCATCAAAATTTAAAAATTATTTTTATTCAGAACCGTTTGTTATTTCGAGTTTAAACAATAAAGTAAAGTCAAACCAAAATCTTTATTTCCCACTACTTTCCGAGTTAGGAATACATGATCCTCTTAAATTTAGAATTATTGATTGGCATAAAAATTTTGACGCTCTTATTGGAACCAAGGATTTATTTAATTTTGGAGCAAATTTAAATTATAAAACAAATACACTTACAGTAGGCGACGTACAAATACCTTTCTTTTTAGAGTATAATAATCACGAAATAAATTCAAAAACAAACAACAAAAATTATCTTGAAATCCCTGTATCAATCGACAATGGCGAAGTTTTTATTCCTAAAATAAAAACAAATTCCAACATCGAAATACCCGAATGTATTGCGATAGCAAAAAACGGCTTTTGCAAAATACCAAACCCATTAGAAGGCATAGAAATAAATTTTAATGAAAGAATTAACGTATTACCCACACAGTATTTTGACTTCGAAAACCCTGCAGAAATTCATGCGAAACCTTTTCCTAAAGTTCATGAATTAATTAGAACAGAACACCTCAACGAAGAAGAAAAGAAAGAAATAATAAATTTATGTATAAAGTATCGCGAAGTATTTTACTACGAAAATACTGACCTCAGTTTCACAAATCATGTTAAACACGGAATCCGAACCAACGATGACCAACCTATATTTACAAAATCATTTAGGCATCCAAGGGCGATGCAGATCGAAATTCAAAATCAAATTCAAAAATTATTAGATAATAAAATTATTCGACCTTCCATATCACCATACAGTGCACCCGTCTGGATAGTTCCAAAGAAGATGGACGCCAGTAAGGAAAGAAAATACCGAATGGTAATAGATTATCGAAAATTAAATGAAAATACAATTGAAGACAAATATCCGCTACCTAGAATCGAAGAGATCCTGGATAATCTAGGGAGATGCGTTTATTTTACAACGTTAGACTTAGCTCAAGGCTTCCATCAGATTGAAATGGATCAAAAATCAATCGAAAAGACCGCGTTTACAGTTAACAATGGCCATTACGAATATTTGAGGATGCCATTTGGTTTAAGGAACGCGCCTGCTACATTTCAGCGTATGATGGATAACGTTTTAAAGGAATACCTTTACAAATTCTGCTTTGTTTACATGGATGACGTAGTAATATTTTCCAAATCCTTACAAGAGCATCTAAATCACGTTAAGCTTATATTTCAAAGATTAAGGGAAGTGAACCTTAAGGTTCAGCTCGACAAGTCCGAATTCTTATGCAAAGAAGTTGCATTTCTAGGACATGTCATCACCCCAGAAGGTATAAAACCAAATCCAACTAAAATTGCGGCAATTCACAATTATCCAATACCCAAGACTACCAAAGAAATTAAATCATTTTTAGGATTAATAGGCTACTACCGCCGATTCATAGCAAACTTTGCTAAAGTAGCCTCCCCCATGACAAAATGTCTTCGCAAAGGTTCAAAAATAGATACAGATAATACCGAATATAGGGAATGCTTCAACATTTGTAAAGAACTAATAACAAACGCACCCATATTAACCTATCCCGATTTTGACAAGCACTTCAGGCTTACTACAGACGCCTCCAATGTAGCAATTGGAGCAGTGCTCAGCCAAAGCAATAAACCTATTGGATTTTACTCCAGAACACTGAACTCAGCTGAAAAGAACTACAGCACCATCGAAAAGGAATTTTTAGCCATAATGGATGGTACGAAACATTTTAGACCATACCTATTTGGGAGAAAATTCACGATAGAGACCGATCATAATCCGTTAGTCTGGTTGCATAAGATCAAAGAGCCTAACTCTCGTTTGGTCAGATGGAAGTTGAAACTAGAAGAGTTCGATTTTGAAGTGGTTTATCGGAAAGGTAAGGAAAATGTAGTAGCAGACGCTTTATCGCGTATAGAAATTCACAATAAAGAGCTCGACGAAATATCTATAATTGCACAAGTGGAAGAACCGCCTAACATTGACGAACTAGATGAATTATTAGAAGACTCATCAAATGACAATTCTGACGAGTATCAGAAAATCAGAAACGATCTGGAAAACACGGTACATTCGGTTAATAACGAAGACAACGGAAAAGTAATCCCAATATCAGAACAACCGGTTAACAATTTCAATAATCGAATAATAGTACTTTGTGGAAAAAACTTTGATATCCGATTAAAGAAACCATTTAAAAAGAATCACTACACCACCCTTGTCAGAGAAGAAAATATTCAAGAAGATTTATCTAGAATGATTAAAGAAATCATAAGACCAAACATCACTTATGGATCTATTGCAAAGAGCAAAATCTACGTGACGTTCTAATAGACTTGTGCAAAACCTACATGAACAACTCTGTAAAATTCGTATTCTCTAACCAATATCATACCGACGTGTTAGATGAAAATGATCAGAAAGAGAAGATCACAAGTTATCATGAAGAAACTCACACAGGTATAATAGAAACTTATAATCAATTAAAATTGAAATATTTCTGGCCGAATATGAAACAAATGATCACGAACGAAATCAACAAGTGCGAACTTTGCCTACAATCTAAGTACGAAAGAAATCCATATAATGTTAAATTACAAGGCCCTTTACTAGCTAGAAAACCTTTTCAGACAATTTTTATTGACACCTTCTCCTTTCAAAACTGCAAATTTCTTACAATAATAGACTCATTCTCTAGATATGCCCAAGCTTACTTCATCAAAGATGGAACAGGCCTTACGGTATTGAATAAACTTCGTCATTATTTTACCCATCATAATTATCCACAACGTATTGTTTGCGATCAAGGCAAGGAATTCTTTAATAAAACATTTAAAGAATTTTGCCAACTTCACAAAATTGAATTACACTTTACTACCATTAACAATCCGAACTCAAATTCACCCATCGAAAGGTTACATTCCACCTTAGTAGAAAAACTCCGAATACTCAAATTAAAAGAACCAAACGAAACTCCGCAAAACCAAATGATAACTGCAACATTAATATACAATCAGTCAATTCATTCTTCTACCGGATTCTCACCTTTTTCTATACTATACGGACCCTATGAACACGAAATAGATTTGTCATTAGATATGACTATATACGAAGAATACAACAATAAAAGAAAAAATGAACTATTGCCGTTCATCGACGAGATCTATAATAAAAGCAAAAATAAAGAAACTAGAATCCTTGAAAAAAGAAACGAAAATCGAGAAGAATCTCCGCAACTCAATACAGATGTTGTATTTATACGGAAAAACAAGCCCGGAAAAACAGATCCTTTATACGATAAAATGCTAATTTCTAAAAGATCAAAAGACGTGTTAGAAGGAAAATCAGCAAAAGGAAAAATAACCAGTTCACATGTTAGAAAACTAAAAAGATTAAGGAAAAATATTTCTTTACAGGATCCTAATGAGTCTGGACCTAGTACCACCCGTGTACCCACTACAAGTAACTCCGATACGGACTAATGGATACTTTGAAGAAGAACTTGGTACGGCAAAAATACATTCACACTTTCATAAATTCTACTTTTATTATAATCTTACTCAATTAGAAATAGGTCTTAGACAATTAATAGCAAATAGTGTAATTTTAAAACATAAAATACCATTAGATGCCCCGACGCAACAACGATACAATCAATTAAAAATAGAAACATCATTAGTAGAGAACACCCTAGAAAAAATATTGCATTTTAAACATAAACGTGGTTTAATTAATTTCCTAGGTAAAACTATAAAATTTATCACAGGTAATTTGGACGACGAAGACCTCTTAAATATCAACAAAAATTTAGAAATTTTATTCTCCAATCAAGAAACTCAGATTTCCAAAATTTCAGACATTACTTCATTTGCTAAACATATCACGACTCGTTATGAACAAGATTTGAGAAAAATCAACCAATTTCAAAATGAAACAATTACTGCATTCAGATCTCTAACGGAACTAAGCGGTGTAAATCAACTAATTAATTTAGAAATGCATAATATTCAAAATTATCATGAAATAGTAAAAACACTAGAACGAACAATAAACCTAGCTAAATTAGAAATTCCTAATATAGAATTAATTACCTTTTCAGAATTACAAGAAATTTATAACCTTTTAACTAAAATTTACACAAGAAACCAACTATTATTCTTAGATGATACACACCTTTTTGAAATATTAGATTTATCAAAATTTACTTTATTAATTGCAAATAACACAATAGTGATGATATTAAAGATACCTATCCTAAATCCAACGTCCTATAAACTTGCAAAAATCTTTCCTATACCTAACTCACGTTCTCAAATTCTCATACCGCCGACTTCTTACCACCTACAAAGTAACAAGGAAGAAAAATGGGTACATGAATGCAAACATGGCATAAATCAAACCATTTGCTACAATCCTATCGTCACCAAGTGCAGACTACAAAAAGTAAATAAATGCTCAATAGCTCGAGTGGAAGGCATGCATAATGTTCACTTAGTGCTATCTACTGGAATCGTTACCAGCTTCAATCCACCGCAAGAAGTGATTGAAAATTGCAATTACAAAATAAACAAATATACTCTACAAGGAACCAACTTCTTAAGAACAGATTGCAATATAATTATACAGGAAGAGAACATAAACATTCAATTCACCAATTTCACAATACAATTACCACCAATCTACATAAACGAATTAAAAGAAGCGTACAATGTCCACCTTAAAGCGAATCACCTTACAAATTTAGAGCAGTTGAAAAAGGACCTCCAAAGGATCGAAGAAAAATCTACATTACTACCTCTCGTTAACTACATCCATTACTTTACCACATCCATTATAACTTTAACCATTATAATTTTTATAGGCATTACATTCAAATTCAGGAAACAACTACACGACAGAATATGCAAGAAGAAAACGACTTTCAAAATTTCCAAAGAAAATGCAGTAGAGATGAATCTTCTTCCATTATCAAACGAGGACGCTTGAATCTTAATGAGGGAGGAATTACATTACCATTATCATTTGTATTATAAATTATTATTACTTACTATCCATCAATGTCAAATCCATAATGCATAGCTACTTAGCTGCATTTATGCTAATTAAGTTTACCTATGTATTATTTTAATCTGAAAACACAATAGCCTACGCATAATATTTTATCTTGTCAATGTATTCTAAAAGAAACCAAACTGTCGATTTATGTTTAATTTACCTTTTTTATGTAAACAATCTGATAACATAAAAAGCCGCCTAAACTCGTCTCTGGTCAGTTGTTCTTTATGCTATCAGCTTGTAACACCTCGCTCATCTAATGTAATTTAATTTAATAAAATCTTTTTTAAAAAATTCAACTCGTTAGTTTGAATTTAAGTATATAATTAAACTCCACCTAAAAATTGACCCATTAGTGAATGGAACCAAATACACTAGATTAAAATAGTTGATGTTATGTTTGACCTATATTTAGGGGTTTTAAGGTCACACCGGGTCACACTAACGAATTTAATAATAAAAGACATTATGAAGGATATGCCTCACTGGGGCAGTGAGGCATAAAAGAGAGGGGCTCTCTTTGACTCATTAAGCCTCAACATTTAAAACAAAATAAATGCCATCAAATTTAACTCCAGGTAGAAGAACGTTTATTAAAATTATTTAAATAAATATGAAAAGTCTGACAATAAAATGGTCAATGATGATGATGGTTTTCAAGTACAATTTTTTGTAATAATTAAACTATGACAATAAAATCACTTTCTTGTATCTACAACTAATATACATGCCTTCTTACCACTCTGTATTACTTATTTTAATAATCTATAATCCCTCTAATACTTTGATGATTAACGTGAAAAAACGGCTCCTAGAACCATAATTCTTAAAAATCGCGCACATTCACAAAAATACGTAAATGACAAATATCAAAATTGTTTCAATGATTTATAATATTATGTTTTATTTCCTCTGATAATTTTAAAATACTGTTATTCCGATTTATTCAAATTTTGATCATTCTTATGATCCGGATATAACTCTCTTGCTGAAGCCAAAGTAAACAATGCTATGTGCCGAGTAAAAGATGGGGTCATCCTAAATTTTGCATCAGTCCCATGAAAGCGATCCAACAATCCAATAACTCCAAAGCATTGATTAAATCTGCAACAGTTACATAATTTTTATGTAATTACCGAATAGTTTATACTTACTTGAGGTGGTGATAATCATGGAATTCTGGTGATGGTAGCAGAGGTAAATGGTATCCACTATGGGTATGCAAAGTTGAAAATATGACCAAAATTAGCCACAGGTATGCTGTAGCTACATGGGTACCAAGAATAAGAATTCCCAAGAATGGAGGTACCAAGTTTGAAAAAATATGTTCAATTGGGTGTGCATATACTGCAATAACTGCAATTGGAGCTGTCCATTCATGATGTTTCTTGTGAATATATTTATATAAATATTTGCTGTGTAATAATCTGTGCGAGTAGTAAAAGCAAATTTCTTCTATCAAAATCAAACTTCCCATTTCAAACAAGACCCAGTGAAAAGTAGGCAATTCTCTAATTGGTTGATACCCACGCCATTGAATTGCATAATAACTTAAATAAGTTAATGGAAAAGTAACAATCGTTTGATTAACTACCACTAATGCAATTGCCTGAAGAGTAAATTTTATGTGTCAATAAAACAATACCAAAACGATAGCGTTACATACCCTCAAAAGTCTCGTATTATCAACAGGTTCGTTTGTGCCAGGTTGAATTTTATATCGCCTTAAAGCATCTGGTTTATTGGTAATATCTAACAAAGTGTAAATTCCTCCAAGAACCCAATAAGAAACAAACGTTATAATTAGAGGAAAAAATACCCACAATACAAATGGATCCTCGCCGATATAATGTAAACATTTAAGCCATTGTGCTTGCCAAAAATCTCCAGATATGCCCCAAAAACTCTGACAGGCCCTAAAAATTAAATTTGTATTTACATTCAATATAATTTCTAAACGAATTACCATGTGATACTGTTTCGGGCAGCCGCAAAAATAATTAAAGCAGTACTTATAATAACAAGCAAGCTGCTCAACAAGGAGAAGAAACTGCTGCTCTGCTGCATCTGCAGGGAACCATTACGTTTGGATTCCTTTGAAGAAACTGGTGCTACACTTACATCGGCCATATTAAATCTGTAAAAAAGAACAAATATAAGTTGATAGGTTTATAGTTTATGCATTTTCTTGACTTAACATTTTTATGCTTCAAAAATTTTGATTCATCAAGAAAATCACGATTTACTCGGATTGGCACGTGTAAACCGTGTTAACTTGGCGAAAACAACTAATATAATTTTTATTTAGGACGGCGTAATTTCTCTTAGCACCAAAATTAAAGTTTCTTTTTGTAAAGAAAGAAAGCAGTTCTAATATATTTTTATATTTTTATGTTGAAGTAAAATTGGCGAGTATTATTTTTATTGATTTTTCTGTCGTTTGCATATAAAATTTGATTGTTTAAGGTTTATATTTTTAGGATAAGTTTATTATTTATTAGTCAATAAATTATTATTCCAAAAAAGCAATCTTTTTTTTGTAGTGTTATCTAATCAAACTTCGATTATTAATTTGTTGACACATTCACTTACCCAATGTGCGTGACACAAATATTCATTTGATAATAAAATTACACGCATTAAAATTAAATAATTTATCAAGTAACTACTACATGTAGATTATCAGCTAATTTTTACACTAAGATTGATATGATATGTTTAGTCTATTCTATATTATTATTATACTTTTGTATAATACAATAATTCAAAAAAATTTACTTTGCAATTTTGTTATGATTTATTATGAATAATATTAATTTAAATTTTAAATATTAAAATGCAAATTAAATAAACTAGTTTTCTTACAAAACGCTAACTAATGAAAAACTGTTATAAAAATATAACGTTAGTTCGGTGGTTCTAAATATACAATTCAAACTAATTCGACATGTATTAATAAATTAAAAAAATATTTGAGTTTTATGCACACATTTGGTTTTTAAATTAGATTAAAATATTTTACACGTTTTTGGGCCACAGTTACTCAACCAATGCACCACACCGTGTAGCATCCGATGAGAAGACACTGACTACTGGAGTTAAAAAAAGCATTTAGTACAAAGAAATTAAGAAATTAAGTAACAAGAGTTACTACCAACAAAATTTTGCTGCACTTTTTTATTACACTATAAAATTTATTTTACACTTTTATCAACTATTGAGAATATAAAATGTTTAAAACTATAAATATCCATTACAAAATTTTTAGTTTACATTTTCTAAAATCCAATGTAGCATACAATTTTTATGTGTAAATGAGGTTTAAAATCAAAAAGGGATATTACCACGTCAGATACGTCTTTTGGTTTCAAAACTAAGGAAAGAAGAATGTACGACAGATGAACAATCAATTATTGTTAGTTGTTAACTCGTGATAATAAATTTACTGGTATATTATTTTAAATAATTTTCTACAAAACGAAAATAATAAAACATGAAATTATAAACAATTCAATAAAATATACGGCAATTTAAGGTTGCCTTGTGCAAATAATGGAATTGAATCAACCAATGATGGTGCTGTTATCAAAAAATATACAACGCTCTGAGAAAGACTTCCGTGGGTAAAACATGTCATTTCTTAAAACCTCTGCAATGTAAACATGTTTTGGGGACGAACATACGACTAAAATTGGTTGATGTACCCACCGAAAATAGATAAACATACCAAAAGCGTAAACGCGGACATCCAGCTAGATTAATATTTCTTTTCCACATTTTGCTCATTTAATTTTAATCATTAATTTATTTTCCTTCACAAATAATTTATTCTACGTGCATCCAAAGCAATATCTCTACTTATGGCTGCTACATTGTTTATTTCGAACATGTAGATGATGAATGACATGAATTATAACAACTGCATTTTGGAATAACAAGAAATATAATCTAAAAAATTTGGAATATGGTGTTGCAACAGTAAAAAAGGATACTCATCGTCACCAAAACGTACTTTTTGCTAGAAATAATAAAAATAAATAATTTTAACTTCTTAGATTGTACAATGTTCATTCATATTTGAGGATGCCGACATACCAATACAATTGAAAAATTTAATTATATAAATGGCACAATAAGAACGTTCAAGAACAAAATTATGAAAATACTACGTTCAAATTCTATAAACTTGGACGATTACCAAGGAAAATTGAAGACGAATTCAGAGTGTCGAAATGAGGTCCAGTAGTAGCATATCAACGGAGAGATAAAGAAGTGTGGGCCGCCCAAGAAAAAATGGAGCGAGTGACGTAACGGATCACCGGCCTAAAACCTGCAGATAATAAATCAATTTGCAAAAAGAAATGAAATTTTTTTGAAATGATCATTTTTGAAATGAATAATGGATTATAGATTATATCTTGAAAAGTTACGCATTTTTCACATAATACGGAATGTAAACTTATGCTTATAATATGCTTACCATCATTGTGAGTGGACACTTAACTTTAATAATGTTTAATTTTAAACGATCAGGTTTTTATATTGATAAAATCATCTGAGTATTTTAATGAAAGCGAAACACTTGCAATGGTTTAAATACAGACAATTACTTATTATATTAACTAAACAAAAAGCTATAGCTCAAAATATTTTAAAATATCTTATTTATTTATTTATTTATTTCGCGAGTTAAAAACTAGACAATTTAGAAAATATTTTTAGATATTTACATACATTTAGAATTATATTGCACTAGGACGAAGCAACTGGAAAATACATTCGCACCAGCAGAATATTTGAGAAAATAACTAAATTTTTTTTCGATGACCGGCTTTATCAGCGTTTCACAATAAGCATTTCAATTCAATATTCACTTGAGAAATACAATGTTTTCGGGATGTATATACTTTATTCTAAGTATTATAATACTCTTAAATAATAGTATTCGATTAATATCTGAGAAACAGATATCGATCACAATGAATACTTTTATGAACAATTGTGACTCATTGTTTAATTTTAGAAATAATTATTGCATGCTTGCATGATATTCACATAAGGGATTGTATGTGGATGGTATAATAGAATATATAAGAGTTCAAAAGCAAGCGTTCAGATATACTTAATTTCTTGCCCGGTGGAAGAGCCTGAAGAGAATAAACGAAACATTTTGTTCACGATAGATGTGGCTGTTTGAAACCTTGAAAAATAAATTTTGAAAAATAAGTGACAAATTAGCGATGATTGAAAACAAAAACTTCGGATTTTACTCAAAGTATTTACTCCCACGGCTGAGGAAATTGTGGGGAGAGTGGCCTAAAATGATTCCTGCGGGCAAAATGAGCACTCTTTTATTTCTAGTACCCTCCTCTGTCAATTGAACAACCAAAGTGATGTTAAAGCATCTATATTAGAAAATATTTAAGAAAAAGTCTTTTATCTAAGGTAAGCTTTAATTTATACAGACCTACACCTGTATAAGTGTGTTAAAAGTAATAGAAAATTCCTAATTGTTTATATCTTCTTTTAAACTACATACTCATTCGTCTAATAGTTTTTGAAGTTTTCAAACCCTAATAGCATGTAATCTTACGACAAGGATTTCGCATGCTTGTATTTGACTTGTCAAGCTTGCGAAAATCTTGTCGTAAGATTACAGCTATTAGGGTATGCGTCAATATTGGATTAAGCGATTCTTAATTTTAGGCAAAATTATCGTATTAGGCCGCTTCTTACTATTACATAATATCCTCTAAACTCCCGAATTATATGTGAATTGAAAATTATAAGAAAATAAACTTGATATTTAACCCTAAGGTTTTTCCAGAAAGTTTTAATTTAGGGATATTCGAAATGGGGAGATAATCTCATTGGTTAACAATTTTTTTAATTGTAATTTATTGTATGTTACAGTTGTTTAATTTCAAAAAAATATATCAATATGTGAAGATTTTCTATATTTTTGGGGGAAGCGCTGGTAATCAGTGCATATTTATCGGTAAATGTGAGTCTGTATACGAAACTATTTATCTTAATTTTGTAATCACCAGATAAACGAAGAAGAAACACAATTTGTCTCGTAATGTTACCAAATAATACAAACTATCGTCAACGTTAGTTGCCAAAATTTATAATCGCCCAAATTTCGAAATATATTCAGAATTTACGTCAATTCTGATTAAGGCAGATAAGAAATATGAAAAGGTCATCAAGACCTCAAACCACAAACTTTATCGGTTTTGGCCTTCAAAGGAATATTTATCTATCCGTTTTCTCACGATGATTGAACGTATAACGATAAATAAAATATTTTATTTACTCTTCAGATAATGAATTCTTTTTGTTGTTGGCTTAACAATTTGGTGATAACAACTAATCACTTTATTATGAATAAATAGTAAATATTTACATTACTTCACTTACAATTTAAATGTGCAAAAGTGAATAATTTGAATTCAGAAATTACGAAAATCGATTGAATTGATTATATTTTTAAAATCTTTTTATTAATTTTAAGTAGTCGTTTATTTGTAAGTTCTTCTTCAACTAACTATCCATTAATTATTTTTTACTTTTTGAACATTTCTATGCAAATTTAAGAAAAATCTTAGCTTGTGAATTCATTATTTAATTTTTATATACGTAGGAGACAGGTGGGTACTATAACTGAAGGTTGTATCCATAATTTTTAGATAAAATGAAAAAAAAAATCAACAAAAAAAACAACAAATCAACTAAAAAGGCACTAAGAAAGCTATTTTAGGTTGGTATTTCATAGTTTCGCAACCAACCAATTAGATATTAAAATTTTAATGGCCTTAATTTATTAAATAATTAATTTTTTTTAATAAAAATTAATTTTTTCAATAAATTCATTAGTAATTAAAGAAGATTGTCCAAAAAGTCCAAAAAAGGTCATAAAAATTAAAAAATGCAAAAAAGGTAAAAACCTAAAAATCTCATCTCTACTTATATTATTCAAAATAAAAGATACTGGCCACAAATTATTGTAGGTACAGCTCCACCAAGCTTAGAAAGGACGCGGCAAATATGCCAACTAATTTGATAAAAATTTGAATGAACCAATGAACGTTGAGTTATTTCTAAAGTACATTCTGTTGTAAAAGTTACAAATCATTGCGTGTGTTTACATTTGTCGTGTTTTTTTGTATTTAATATTTACTAAATTTATTCGAAAAGTGCTTTATTTAATATTTGCGGTAACATTTTTTACATATTTCGTGACTGCAATTTGACAAAATAATTTATGGATTTTAAATATTCGCGCCGAGAAACTTCTTCATTTGAGTGTACATTTTTAATATTAGCAGCGCTTGACACGCCCCTAAAGTCGGTTCTAACGTTGGTGGAGCTGTAAATATTTTAAACATATAAACAATAGATTGATTAGTTGTTTAATTTATTACAGAGGTAAAAGGTCTTCAAGGAGAAAATTACGGTATGTTTAAATTTATTAACAATAAATCTTTTGATTTTTTAAACATATAATTTGGTTTTATAGAATAGGGTAAATGTGGGATATATGCCCCTGTGGGATATACGCCCCAACGGGAAAATATGCATGTAGGTATTTTTCTTCACATTTTTCTTCATTCACCGCTTCCCACCACTTGATCTTCAAGTTCGTAAGGAGAAGAGCTATCTCTGCAGGAGAAAATATGAACGCATGGGTCCAAAAATGAATGGATACATGCACCCGTATGTCTAACGGAACGGCTAAGCGAAATAGTTCAGATGCATTCGGGACAAAAATATTCAAATAGCATGACACTTGGGTACTTCGCGGCCATAAAATTACCTTTGGTAATTACAAGATACCTAATATCAAAATGTATATAAAAAACCTCATACAAGCCAAGAGAGCTCCATGTCCAAAAGAAACTAGATCCACCACTGTAAACAATTTATAATCAGGAACGCAATGTATGTCGAAATAAATAGTTTTAAATTGTTTTTATGACCGATCGCCACGCATTTTTAAATAATTCTAGCTATAAAAACCTGCACCATAAGGTCTAAATTAAATATTGTTTTATTCTCTTTTAGTAATACGTAGCTGCATATAAAAGTGTAATTATCTATAATGCACTGATAGGACGCACCAAACAAATAAAGCAATAATAAAAACCAACATCTCAGAATTTGAAAAAATCAAAATGCATAAAATAATAGATCTTAAATAATATAATTAAAAATTTTTCAAAATGAAAAACTAAAATGTTCCAATATTCTAACAACTATAAACTGCATGTTTCGATCTTATTGGATCGAAATAAATTAGTAACGCATAAAAGAAGATTTTCCTATTTCCATTTCAAACAAATTAATTTCATTTATTGCGTCCATATTTAATTATTTTCTTGCTTTGCGGGGTTGGTGGACAATAATTCATATATTATTAATTGATCTGACGAAGAGGAAACACAACCCTCGAAATATTACTTAATCAAAAAAATGTATATAGAGTTTAATATTATTGTCCACCAACCCCGCAAAGAAAGAAAAGAAAAACAGAAAGAAAATTTCAAACAAAGTTTCCTATTTCATTTATGTAATATACAAAATATTTAAATGACTAAACTATTGCCTTTATGCACTACAATTTATATATTTACTAACCTCATAAATTATATATTCAAACTTTATCAATTGAAATGAAATTTATACAAACAGACCTTAACAGCATCAGCCATATCCTTTTCTTTCAATTTTATACCATTAAATTCAAAATTTGTTTAAAATTTATAATACCCAAAAATTTTGAAATTAATTTTAGTGATGTACTTACATAATGTGTATAAATTATATCAAATATTAAAATCTTGAAATTGGTACCTATACAGCACTTAAATGATCGAACCACTTGGAATGAATGAATCACGACTAATAAGAATTATAAACATACAATTTTAATTATAAAAGAAATTGTCAATAGATAAAGCCTTGATAAAACATTTACAATTATGTAAATATAGTATATAATAATCTCCCTCTTTGTCTTATGCGTTTAGTAATACATTTCACGTTTGCGTAATATTCAAATACGCAAATTTTTTTCTTTTTTTAGTTAAAGGCAAAGGTTATATCTAATATTTTCCAATTTATATTTCATATTATTTTTGTATTTTATATGCCCTAAACATACAAAGTTGATCAGGCTGTGTTTTATTTACTACTTTCTTGATGTTAAATTTGAACAGCTTTGCACTGAAAAAAGAAATATTCGCATATTTGTGCGAATACGCGCCCTGTCTAACTGCGCTACTGTGGCGATTAGTTTTTAGGCGATTGTATTTATTACGTACTCAATTACGTACTTATATAACATGTACATTGGGAATCGCTGTGCTAACCAATAACGCATTTTTTAACTTTTGATTAAATTCATATTAATGACCAATCAAAATAATATGATAAAATAAATTAAGAGGTGTTAAGCATAAAAGAACAAATTAAAAAAAGTATAGTAATTAAATTAAGGATACGTTTTCGAAAAGTTCACATAACTGACTATATGAATATAAATACCTAATTGAAGACCGCTTTTTCAAAACTCGCTTTGTCTAAAAGTAAAATTTTCAGGAAACGAGTTTTGCTAAACAGACATTTTTGTATTTATATTACAACATATTACAAAATAATTAAAAATTGGTTTATTATTAATTCGTGAAATTAAATATGTTTTATTTTTAATAAAATACGAATTAAGGAATAATATTAAAGGTTATATTTTGAGCTTTCGGTCTAGCGTTTAGACCTTCGTCAGAAAATTACAAATAATAAATGATAAATTTTGAGTTTAGGGCTCAAAAACTAAAAAGTTTGAGGATGAGGGTTCAACACTAAATAAGAAGCCACCGGGACGTCCAAGGTCTTCTATGTGCTATAAGTTAGGTCTTCTATGTGTAAGCGAATTTTCACAAATTTGAGAGTCAGATTCGAAGAGTGTTTACATCGAGATGGCTCACATCTGGATGATGTAATTTAAAAAAATTATATTCCCAATTATTTATTTTAATTGAAATGTGTTTATTTCGCTACTATTTTTGTAAAAATATTTTACACAAAATGCACGCTGCTCACCCGTAAAACGCTCCATCGTGATAGAATTTCCATAAACCAAGCTATTAATCCCCCCACCCACGCCTCGCTCCGACATGACATACCGTTCGATCGCAATTATATGACGTTTTAACGTAGTAAATTCTTTATGGCCCACCCTGTATTATATTTACATGTCAAATAAAACTCTTATCGTAAGATATATTGCTGAATACATTAAGTTAATAACAAAACAATGTAACAATAGTAAAAATTCAATAAGTCACTTTTTTATTAGCTAATTAGTGGTTGGTTAATTTTCTAGAGGTTTTGGTGGTCTTATGGTTGATTGACAGTGGCACGACCTAAAAGATTTTGTTGTGATTTTGTAGATCATATCACGATACACTGAAAAATTTTAAAGTAGCACAAAATTTATATTTGGTTATTATAAATTTGTAGTGATATTCAATACAATTTTGTAGGCAATTTTTTTAGTAAAAATTATTACAATGCGCACCTTTTCATTGACGTTATGACCGGGAGTAACGAAGGAAATACTCTAATGCAGCGGTTCCCAAATGGGGTTCCGCGAAAAAATCCATCAAGGGTTCCGCCAAAAAGAAACAATAAATTTTTCCGCTTAAAAAATAATTTTTAATTTTTGAGTACCCTGTATGGTTATAAGCTTATATTATAATCCGTGTCCGAAATTATTCTAGCAACTTGCTAAAATTAAGCAATATTGCTAATAACCAATTTTGCTTCTGTCACCTACTTAGTTGATTTCTGTAACTGCCCTCTTATTTTTCTATGCTTAAAACTGGTTTTTGAATTAATATTATGGTATTTTTTGACAATAAATAAATGTTAACAAAGTTTAATTACCTACCGAATATTATGTTATATTTAAAAAAGTTGTTTTTGTTATTATGACACTTCAGTTTAGTGGGGATAGAAACTGATTTGATTAGCAAACGATGAGGTTAGCGTCGAAGGCCAGGCTTTCGAGAAACTTATTATTTTTCAAAAAATAGTTTGCTGCCCCTGGAATCACAAAAATTAGTACAAAAACATCTTTTTATAATTTCTAACTTCAAATCTAAGCTCTGTTGACCTTGAAAATCAAAAAATTTTGCCTACGGCACAATTTTTACCTCTCACCCCCCCCCCATTAAAACTTTTTTAGTCCCCCCAAACTTTTGACCCTAGTTGCTCACCGGTCATTTTTGCATGTTTTCCTGAAGCGTTGCTACTCTTGCTTGATGACAGTCGGTTCCTTTTACTCATCTGTTGGAATGCAGTTCTAAGCGATGATTTAGATGAATCTTTGACTATTCATGGAGAATGGATAATAAGCTCAAAACTATCGGAAATACCATTTGAGCCGTTTTTTTGCTAGTTAATCAGCCATTTTATTATTAAAATACCTTGATTACAAAAATTACATTTTGGGTTAATATTTCATTCAATGTCTACACCATTTCTGGCTTTAATTCAGAAAGCGGCAATTGCAGTTCAAATTAACCTCACATCAATCCATCTAGAATATTGAGCAGCATAGCAGAGGTAGACAGACGGGTTAAAAAGCTGAACGGCCTCTCAAAATTATCCAAAAAGGTGACTGTGAGGCTTGATGTACTGGTTAATCTGATTTACAGTTGATGCTTTCTGAATTAAAGCTGGAAATGGTGTAGATGCAATTAAGCATCAGACAGAAGTAACCACACATCGCCGATTTGCACCATTATCATTATACGTATAGATAACAAGGACTTCATCAAGTGGAAACTTAAAATACTAATTATTCAGCCAATTTGGAGAAAATCGATTTTGAAAAACAATAGTTTTCTTTCATATACATTTCTCCTTGATTATCTTTGCATGGTGCGTATACCTAATAAAATCTGCCTGAAAAACTATTATATTATATCCAGTGATATATTTATTAATTATTATACTTAAATCAAGTTAATCAGTTGAGCCATCCGAAAATATGTAGACATCTAATAATTTAAAATCATAAGGTTTCATTTGAGTTTAACAGGATGAAACTTCGTAAGATTCAAGATTTATTTATTTCGTTTCTGACTCAAGCTCAGCAATAATAATAACATAATACACCATAAAATCAGGAACAGTCCTTCCAAAACTATAGGAACATTAGGGAATGGGGCGATTCGGACCACTGGAAAACAGATTAATGTTTTGATCGCCCAGTCTACCACTTTGAGAAGCAATATAGATTTGCACCATTAGGTCTCAATACGCGCCTAAATTGTACTAGACTCAAATACGGATTAATGATTTATTAATAATTTACCAATAATTTATTAATGTGATAAATGTTGCGGTTTTGAGATCTAAGGGTCCTTGGTTTGAATCATATTAATTTCAAAATTTAACTATGTCGTGGTTCGGATTCTTCATTAAGAATCTCTCTTAAAATGTTAAAAATACAAGTCGAGACTGTGCTATTAATAATAAATAACTTTAACTGATAAAAAAAAAGAATCGTATGTCAGTCTGTAACAGCTGCATTTTTCAGGAGTTAAAATTTTTATTGATTATGCTCCAAATAGGAAGCATTTAAGGACAAGGGTCACTATTGCTTGTATGAAGATGATACTTTAGTCAAAAAAAAATGGCAGAAGCATTTTATACTGATCAAACAATAATTTCTAGACATTTACATGCTAAGGGAAAGATTCAAAAGTCAAGAAAATGGGTGCTACATGAATTGACTGAAAGACAAACGGAAAATAGAAAAACGACCAATGAAATGTTGCTTCAATGACACGAAAGGAAGTCTTTCTTGCATCGAATTACGATGAGTGATGAAAAGTGAATTTATTTTAAGAATTCTAAACGCAAAAAATCATGGGTTGATCCAGACTATCAACATCCACTGCAAAACTAGATCGATTTAGAAAGAAGAGAATGCTCTATAGTTTGTGGGATCAGAAAGGTGTGCTGTACCTACCACGAGCTCCTAAAACCTGATCGCTACTGACCACAAATGATCAATTTGAACCATGCTTTGATGGAAAAACGAGCAGAATGGGCTAGAAAATACGGCAAGGTAATTTTGCTCCATGACAACGCACCCTCATACAAAACAAAACCGTAAATATTTTTACGGAAATCCTTGAGATAAACGTCAAAAAGACAATTATAATGTTGCAAGTTACAAGGGTAGAATAATTTTTTTAATAAAAAATGTCTGGTTATTTTGTAATAAATTGTCTGTACAAATACTGATAAAAATGTGATAAATAAGAAAATTGAGTACCATGGAAACCTTAAAAAACATGGTGACAAACTACATTGGCCATATTATTTTATATATGCCCACTCTAGCGTAGATTGTAATAATCATATTGGTCGATTATTATTAGATTTCATTTCTTCCCTTTAATAAAAAATTTAAATTTTAAACTATTCAATAGTGATTTTACATAATAGATTCCACATTTTTGTTTAAACGATGCAACAAACAATTTTAAACTAAAAGGTAGGTTTAATCTGTTGTTTTTACGTTTTAATTTGAAACATTTGAAATGAAATGGATAAATAATGTTTTTTATAAGTGTTTGTGATGTCATACGCTGTTTTGTTATGTTGTATTAGATTATCTGAATTGAGGAGATAATCCATTATGGTGCAAGTGTTTAGAATGTAATGACGAATCAAACCTGATTTGGTTAGCAATTTAGGCGAGTCATCATTAAATTCGAATTATGTTTTTGAAATAATATTTGATATTAATTTATTTTCTTGTCAGTTTCATTCTTTAGGGATGGCCTGACTGTTTAATGGAAATGATCCTTCACCTTTGCAGGAGTAAATCAAGTTTCTCTTATTTTGTTTTATTGAATTACCTGGCACCCTACACTAGAAACTTTGTGCCAGAATTAATAAATTGTTAAGACAACCACCTGAGTGAGAGAGATCCTTATCTTATGTGTGCAGAACAGGAAATAAAGTATATTTTAAGCGAGCTGTGGGTAGAAACTATATCCAAGAGTGGCATTCAAAGTTTTTATGTGCATGTGCGTTTTGTATTTCGTTTCATATTTAACCCAATTGATCCTATCAACTTCACAAAACTATTTTTAGCTCAAAGTGCATGAATAGAAAATACTGCCATTCAAATTATTTATTTATCAAGCATCAAATCAAGAAATCTAAATCAGTTTTAAAAATTATTTCAAATGTCTACTAAAACTTAATCTAAAATTTAACAAATTAATTACTGTACTTCAATGTGTATTCTATACAAAAACAATATAAATCAAAATACACTTATTATTGCTATTTTGTAAATAGTTTGATCAAGTTCACTTTTAAAAAATGTGCAAATATTCGATTTTAATTTCAAAGTAAAAACTTAAATTAACAACCGGATTGATAAGCAATTAAATCAATAATCTTAATAGAGTGCCATTACGTGCTATAAATAATATATTTATTAAACCATGGCGTTGTACGTTTTTTCACTATTTTATATACAGTCTTACCAAAAATTACAATTAAGCATTTTGATTTATCAGTTTCTCTATCTTAACAAGTAAAGTTTTTGTTACATTAGCCTAAGAATATATCAGATTACAAATTTATTTAAAAAAAATCCCGGTCACATACGAGATTTATTTTTTAACTACCTACTTCAGTTTCAAAATTAACTAAGTTTCCTAAGAAAAAATATATTTTTGTAATATCAAAAATAAGATACTTCTTTTTGTAAAAATTCAAACAATATTACAAAAATACAAACACCCTGAATAAAATAGTCAGTAGATTTTTAAAAATGTTCGTTTATTTATTGCTTTTGAAGTTTGTGTTTTTGTGTTGGATCTGGAAAGGCTTCCCTTGGTGGTGTAAAACTTAGCATCATGATGTGTCGCGAATAAGCAGGCGTTGCCCTAAAATTTGAATCTGTGCCATGAAGACGATCTAATACTCCCAAAACTCCGAAACATTGATTAAATCTGAAAATTTACAAAACCTAAATTTTTGTTCCATTCTTTAAATTAAGTATGTGATTCCCTTGTTCCTTTGATAGGAATGTGGTGGGAAAAAAATTTGCTGTTCAAAATTGTGCAATCGGAATTGAGTGCAAAGTATACTTACTTTAAATGATGATAATCGTGAGCTTCTGGTGAAGGGAAAAATGGTAAATGATATCCACAGTGTGAATTTAAAGTTGACAAAATAGCAAAAGAAAACCACAACCATGCGGTCGCCACGTGGGAGCCCATTAGGAAAACTCCCAAAAACGGTGGTAACAAGTTTGAGAAAATATGTTCGATTGGGTGACAGTATATAGCAGTAACTGCAATTGGAGCAGTCCATTCGTGGTGCTGTTTATGAATAAATTTGTAAAAGCGTTTGCTATGAAGAAGTCTAAAAACAAAATAAATAAACAAAACAATTAACTAATGGGCAATTAAAATAAAAATACCTGTGCGAATAATAAAAAGCAATTTCTTCTATTAAAATATGAACTGCGAGTTCGTAAAGTACCCAATGAAAAGTCGGCAATTCTCTAAACGAAGGTAGACCACGCCAGGTCATTAGGTAATAACTTAAGTAGGAAAACGGTAAACTCACTAATGTTTGATTGATAAGAACTTGGACGATAACCTAAAACTTGGATATGAAAAAAAAAGTTTGACGAAAGCGTTTTAACAATACCTTACGAAGGCGTTGATTATCAACTGGTTCGTTAGTTCCTGGTTGAATTTTGTATTTTCTTAAAAAAGCTGGCTTATTTGTAACATCTAACAACGTATAAATGGCTCCAAAGACCCAATAAACAATCATGGTACTTAATAACGAACCATAAACCCATAATACAACCGGATCTTCGCCAATTGTATTTAAAATACGATCCCATTGTGCCTGCCAAAAATCACCTGATGCTCCCCAAAACTGCTGGCAATGCCTAAAAAGTCGAAACTAAGTAAAAAAAAAATAATTCTTGGGGATTTTAAAATTAACCTACCATGTTATTGTATTTCTAGCCGATGCAAAAACTACAAGGGCGGTGCTTATAACGATTAGAATACTACGTAAGGAAGATAGGATGCTACTCTTTTGTCCATTGTTTTGATTAGCTGGTACACGTTTTTGTTCCTCAGGAGTTAAGTTTCCAACAGAAGGTGTTGGTTGGTCTTCGTATTCGCCCAACATTTTATCTATTAATTAAAATTTTTTCTTATAAAGTTACAAATCATCTTTTAAAATATAAAAAAATAAAATAAATTAAATGTCGTGATGCAATTAACGTAAGTGTCTAATTTGAACTTGTCATTCCTTACTGTCAGATTTTATATTATAGAATTTGCGTCATTTCAATAGTAACAACATGGTAACAACGTAGTATAATAATACTTATAGAATAAGTAGTTTCATTTGTTGTCTTTACCATTGTTGTCAGTAACCACGACTTGAACTTCGCGCATTCTCTTGTGCGCAAGTATTGAATGTATCGAATTCAAGGTAAATACTAGGTTTGTTTCAACCAACCAAGAAACCGTACAATGTACGGTCACGCTCCTGCGCAATAGATAAAAAGGAGTGCTTTTTATCCATTGCGCATGAGCGGGGTTGGAACAAACCTACTGCCGCCGTCCTTAGTTAAAACATCCTAACTAATAAATCAAAACTCACCATTTTTATGGTATCTCGAGCAGTTGTTGTGATGTTTATGTATGACAAACCAGTCAATTTTAATTAGTCAGTTAGGACGTTTTAACTACTAAGGACGGCAGAATATTTGTATGTATTTAATTGATGTAGTTGGTATATCTGTGGCGTTATTGCAGAAGAATACTTCTGCCATAACACCACAGATATAATCTTGATGTATGCTGACAACTTAAAATTAAAATTTGCATCAATAGAGAATTTATTGGAATTATAACAATTAGAGAGCGCGCATAAGAGAATGCGCGAGTTCAACTCTTGGTCATCAAATCGGCCAAGTGAACCTACTTTTTCTGTAAGTATTACACTATGATAATAATTTTAGTAATTCTCCGAACTACGCAGTAAAATGCGCCTAAAGTTCTAGAAACGAAATCTTACTGTAAACATTTATGGATTAAAATAATTAATTTAAAAAATCAATTAAAGCCGAGTCATTTAAATGACTTGCTTTTTTACAAAAAAAGAAAAAATTGAAGAAGCTATTTGCAAAATTAATCGATAATTGAAATTGTTTTATGATAACAGAAAAATAGTTCAGACAAAAAATTCCATTCTTATGGTTATTGACCTTTAAGTTCACATTATTTAGTAGACCTTTAATTAAGTGCAAAAAAAAAATTAAGTAGCCTTTTATCTTAAAAGTCAACGATAAATATCAACTTGGACGTTCGACTTTGAACTTAATCAATGAAGGATGAATAATACAATTTTAATTAAGACAAGTAATTTAAATTACTATAACAAAAATAGCTTTTTTTTTAGATCTAGAAAATAAATTCAATGTTCTGTATGGTCAGGTGATTAGGCTTGATTTTCATTCTACACTTTTACGTTTAAAAAAAACCTTAATTTCTCAAATAATTTGAAGATAACCTTTTACAAAATTGTCGAATGAATCATTATTTAAACTTTCACAATAATAATTTATATTGTTATTATTACATCAGAATAACAAAATATAAAGAAATGTTTAAATTAGAAAAATTGTTATTGTTAACTTATTACAATATTTAAACATTTTCTGAGCTGCATTAAAACAACTTGCAGAGTATTCTTATATTTATTTTTTAAGAATCATAATAATCAGTGTACGTCTGTATAATTTTTATTATTATTATTATGCATTTAGGTCAATATTTGCCTAGAGATTGCATAAATAAGAAATGTATCCAAAAATCACGTTTATTAATATTTAAGACAGTGCAAGAAGGTAAACTGGTAAACAGCAAAATATATTAATTATATCATGAAAATTGTTTAAAACCAATGAAATCGTCCGTTTTTCAATAAATCAATTGAAATAATATTACATTGACAAAGGCCCTGAAATTTTATCGTGTGATTTTTTCCATCTCTCTATGGACAATAGTAGGTATAAATACAATTTCTATAAAATCTTCAATAAATATTGATCAAATTAAATTAAATAGGTATAAAAGAATTAAATCGAATAAGTCATCTACATCTACTTTAATTTTTCTCCACTATGTTTTCTTATTACAAATAATATTGTAAACAAAATTCTGACCAACTCATCAGCATTGATTAATGACTAATAATAATTTTATCACACCTTCCTCAATTAAATAGTTTTTAACGAGAAAGCAAGAAACTGCGATAAAAATTATCTTATCTCTTATTAATGCCTACCAAGAAAAATGTTTCTATAGTATAGGGTAAGTGGGGTAAAATGGGGTCATTAGGTAAGATAAGATAGCGCTATTATTTGCTATCTTACAAGGGGAAGGCGCGATATTCGGGAAACAGATTTGTTTTATATTAATCGTACTTAAACATCAGTACCCCGACTTTATTTTGTGAAAGTAGTAAATCGCAAAATTCAGCCATTTTCGAGAAAAAGGCGTTTCAAGTAAAAGGTCGATCGAATCCCGATAGAACCAATTTTTTTTTTCTTTTTTTTTAATTTTTTTTTCTTTGTTTTGATACATACTACACTACATACAAAGATAAAATACACATAATTAATTTTAGATATATTTTACTATGCGATAGAGAGATTTTTATGAATATGAACGAAGTATGATTGAAATTAGCATATTAAAAAAGTTTTGCAGCATAACATAGAAAAAAAAAATTAATAACGTGTATTTTATTTTTGAATGTAGTGTAGTATGTACCAAAAAAAAATTTAAAAATTAAAAAAAAAGAACTTGCAAAAAATAGCTAATAAGGGATTTGAACCTGCTCTGATCGCTTCGTTGTTCTCAATCCTCTGTTCCTACACCTCGGCCAACTCGGTTATTGCATATTTTGTTATTTTGCAAGATATATAAGTAGCACTTTTTATCTTGTAATATGCTTGTAATATACTGAACTTGACACACTCCTTTCTCGACAATGGCTGAATTTTGCTATTTACTACTTTCACAAAATAAAGTCGGGGTACTGATGTTTAAGTATGATTAATATAAAAAAAATCTGTTTCCCGAATATCGCGCCTTCCCCTTGTTAGTATTACTACCAGAGGCGGTCGGGCATAGTGATCACGAGATGAACGCTAAATACCCGGTTCGAATTCGAGTGTCCAGTCTCCTCTCGGAAGGCAATGGTAAACCATGGAGGATAATAGTCTGCCATAAATGCCCATGTTAAAAAATTAATGTCTTTTACCCTATGAACGATACATTAATTTTCAGTGGCGAATTTCTGAACAGGCCGCAAGAGGCGCTTGGGGCCTCGTAAATAAAAACGTCTCAAATTCAGCTCTCAAAATAAAAAAATTATTTTTAATTAATATTAAAAAAAGTAAGACATAAGGATAACATTTAAAATTAGCCAATATAAAATGACAACTGCTTGGCTACATTTTTAAAGGTTTGTTGATATTCAGGTTGTATTAATTATGAAAATTGAAACTTATTGGTATAAAAATTATCAAGGCGGTTCATTGGGTAAAAGAGTTAAAAACAAAAAAATCAAAGCAAAAACTACCTTCAAAAGTCTATGAGGAATTTCTATTTAAATAACAACATTTGGTGAAACATTGATGGACCTAATTTTATGAAAAGTTATATTGGGTATTAAAACAAGGTCTCGGGTGCAATATTTCTATATAAAATAGGTACTCTTTTACCAAAAAGAATCGCCTGCGGCGCTAAAAGACGGGGTCTTCCCCCCTGTGTGTAAGGGTAGTGAAAATATTTAGAGAAGCCTCAAAATTGATTTACGCCTAGGGCTTCATAAGTGCTAAATTTTCATTAGCCTCTACAGGGGGGGGGGGAGAAATGAGATCTCACACCACCGGAAAATCTTGCTAGAGCCGCCACTGACTCAAATTATAGGAGGAATTTATCTTCTGAAAAACACATAGAAATTTGATTTGAACTTTCCAAGTCTTAAATATTACTTATATTGGTTAAACTACCCCATGCCTAAAATGCAGTCCAAATATAGGGAATCTCTGTTACGTATTACTGAATTGTTTACGTGTATCGAAAAAAATAGAACATTTGTGCACAAGTAAAATAAATAAGATTTACTCTACCCAAGCATGGTTTTTTTTGGCTTGAATGTGAGATGTTAGTAATTTATAAATTCTCGTGTAATGATCATTAAGTAACATATTAAAATGTAGTAAGCATTTCATGCTCATAATAATTTATATAATATCACAATTTGATAAATAAAACTAGTTGTCACCGCTGCCATCACAACCAGAAGTTATTTGCAAAGTCAGCGTATACTTTCGACACACTGCCAATTTAATGATCATTAAGGATCTTTTCAGACGGAATTTTATAAATGGGATACACAAATAATAAATAACTCAATTATTCATTAAGTTATTTGATCAACTATTATTTAACTGATTTAAAAAAATATTAATGGTCGTTAACGTTTAGTGCCGTATAAAAGTACTTCAAATCTAATTATGTAGTAGGTGGTGCAATTTACTTGATCGACAATTATGAAAATATTAATTAAAGGAAAATTTATGTAAAAAAAATAACAAACTCCTACTTAAGATTAGAATCGAAATGTTATATCACTTTATTACATCAATTTTCTATCTCTTTTTTTATACATAGTTACTTTTTTTAATTACCTATTATTAGGTACTTACTATTTTACAATTAGTTACAAATCATTATCAGTTAAGAGGACCGTTTCAAAACATCATTTAAATCATGATATGCGGCCCATTCATTTTATGTTATGATAAAAATTTTAATACAATTTTAATTATGTCGATAAGCTTTTTTATGCCAAAAATACAAAATTAATAAAAATGTCATATTATACACAACTACAGCTATATCCTATTTCAAAATGTATTTAAAATTATATCATGATAAAATTATCCTTTTCCCAAAAAAGAAAATCATTCCAATATCTCTAACCAATTTTGCGCTAGTAAATTACGTTTTGAAACAATAATAAAAATCGTAGCAAATTACTACTACTCACTTGTTTATTAAAAGCGAACGGAACAAATAAATAAATTTAATTCGATAAAATTGGAGGAATTACTACACAAATTTTTCTACTTATACCAAAGAAACCCAAGGCCAGAATTAGGCCACCAATAGAGGTTTCGCCAATATAATCTACCAGTATGAAAAAAAGATCGAACTTTTGATGCCTACAGAATCGATTTTCTAATCATTAGAAACGATGATAACGTTAGCTCAGTTAATGCTACTATGCTGATTGGTTCACCACGAAACTCAAACGTCGATTAACCAATCAGAATAAACAAAAATCGTAACTAAGAGCTCTGTATATACTAATAAACCCTATTATTGTTTTACTGATTAAAACACCCCTATTTGTTTTAAGAAATTATTTAAGTTTCCGAAGCATTTTGCCGGCCTTTATTGACATTTTTTTTAAATTGTTGAAATGTTTACCTATTCCTAAATATTTTCAAATAAAATTCAAAAAATATATCTATTATTTGAAATTAAAATTCTCTATTCATTAAAATGCTTCCAAAAACTTTAACAAACACCGGAATAGAAATTATAACATTATGTAAAAATGCAAACGTCATTTCATAATTACAATTAAAACACAACAGAAATAATTAACAGATAAAAATTTTAATATTTTGCGTTTTAAAAAGTAACTTGAAAATAAAATAGTGTTGAAAAATTTTACATTTCTGTTATTTCGTAAATTACCTCGTCATTACTTATAAATGAATTTTGAAATAAATATGAAAAAGAAGTTAATAGATTTTTGTCAACACTTTGATCATCATACATAAACAATTCGACAAAAAATATAATTGAACATTTACACGAAATGGTGAAGTTTCAATAGATATTTATGTACATTATAGTTAATGTTGCATTTGAAAATTTTGTCCTAGCATATCAATACAAAATGTTGAAGGCTTGAATGTTAGTGTAACCTTTACAAGGCCCTGAATATAAATCAATTAAAAGTAGTTATAGGCATGCATGTCATGATACTCGAACATAATACAAAAAATTAATAGAAGCTCTTTAAAATGCAATATATAAAAAATAATGTATAAAAATTCGAAATTTCTAAATGTATAAAAAATAAATTTAATTACTTTTAATACTTACTCGACTTCCTACTTAAACTTTCATAATCAAGACGTTTGCTAGTAATTGTTGTCATAACTTCTTTAAAATTTATTTTCAACTTTCAAAAAAAACTTTCACTATTTTCAACAACGTTGTAAGTTACCTTACAACTTGAAAACTAAATATCCACTGGTTTACCGTCTCTGTGTACCTACTAAATTACGTCGTTCAATATTACATTAGTATTTACAAAATACACAAATTACTCAAAATTTCGATCGTGTCCCAGTGAAAAGTGACTACTGTTACCAGAAGGGGAACTACGTTTGTATTGGTCTACAAGCACTTTATCGTGAAAGAAAAGCCGGTGCAATTATGTAATCTCTTATTAACATTTAATGAATTAATATACAGGGTGAGTTGCCTTGAATTTGATCTTTAAGACCGCCAAAAAATAAAATAAGAGATTTAAAATACAGTTTTAGAAAATAATTTTTGCGTTTGAACATACAAATAAAAAATAATTCAAACAAATATCACGAATCCCGATAAAAGTCCTATTAAGGGTTAACGCCACAGTAGAACTTTCAAATTTTACAAAAAAATTATTTTTGCTTAAATGGTACTTTAGGATCTTAAAAATGAGCTACAAAAGGTTTTACGAGGAGGAAGATTCTGTAATGGACCTTTCAAGCTTTTGTAAATTTCTGTAAGACTTCAATAGTCAACAGTAATTTTAAGCTTACAAAAGGATAGAAGGCAACCCTGAGGCATGAACGTTTATTTTCAGGTAAAATTGTAAAATTTATAATTTCATATACTGCTTTATAACATTTTGCCAACATACAATATTATCTAACCAAAATAATTATAAAAAAGTGTAGGTAGCAAATTTGTACTATTAAAATCATTATGCAATTTAATTTTTTGGAGGTATTTTTTGCATATTGCTCTTTAATAAACCTAATTACAAAACGATTTGATTGAATAACTTCGTTAGGTTTATTGACGCATTATGAGTATGACACAGCCAGCTCAGTCGATAATCTTCCAAAATATTTCCAAAATATTTAGCAATAATTTATGCTTATTTCATTAACTTGACAAAAACTTCCAAAGTTTTCTCTTCTCAAAATCAGATCTATAAGAAAGCCACTACGATGTCTCTTGCACTAATTCTTTACTTTTATTCCAAAAATTATAATCAAATTTTGTTATTTCTAATTCACAACGTTTCCCCTTGGGGATTCGTACGCAAGTCCTTTATCTAACAACTTCTGGCCACCTCTTGGCTTCACAGAAGATCAGAGGTGCCGCTTAAATTTCAAAATTAAAACTTAAAAAAAACTACCCCAACCAAAACTTCTTCACCTCAAAAGGAATACGGCAATATAGAAGGCAAAAGCTAATAATTGTAAGCATAGAAAATGATAGAAGACAATACATCACTCTGATTGGCGCTTGCCAGCTTCTACCAAAGCAAGGCACCACTCCAACTTCATTGTGAATGCGGCTTAAGTCGTTGCATCACCAAGCTTTAGTAATTTCAAAATGCAACAGTCATCAGATGAAATAAAGAGAAATATTATACATTATAGCAGGGGTGACCAAAATTTTATACTATTAACTGTAAATGGCTACAGCATTGGTAAACCCATTGTTGTTTTTAGAAACACTGATTTATTATTATATTTTATAGGAATTCTTAATAAATTGCTATATTATTGTAATTCTTGACTTTTCATTGATAATAATAGAACAATTTATAAATATCTACATATTCGATAAAATTGATCGTAACACTTTTTATGCAGTGCATGTTAAATTCAAAATCCAAATTTTTTGATATTGCGAGGACACCTCTTCTATATCGGTCGATATTTGCTCAAACTCAAATATCAAGAATAGGTGCAATTGTTAAGAGGATTCCTACATACGCAAAAAATATCCTCCACAGATCTAATTATGTTTACAATGTTCCGTGGGTCATTTTCTAAACCGATTTCGTGCGATAAAAACGTCGATTATGAAAGTCCATTGTTTATTATTATAACATTGAAAAATATTAGGTGTGTATTGGAATAACCATAAAAATTACAATAAAAGTTTTAACCAACTCAATTTATTTGTGAAATTAATAACAAATTCAATTTATTTTGATTATAGTTATCACCGTAGCTACAATACATTGTTATTAATGATAAAGATGTTCCCATAAAATTAAAATTCTGAACAAATCTAAAAACCTACGTAGGGAATTGGAATTAGAAAAGTTTGTTTTATTGTTTTTAATTAGCGATTTCTAATAGGAGTAAATGTAGTTTTACAAATCCAATTTTATGACAGAAAATGAGAATTTTAGGATGTGACACGGTCAGACGTTCTTACGCCACTCATTGACGTGTCATTAATTAATTCAAATCACATTTTTTCTTATAACTAATACTAATTATTTTAATTAAAAAATTAAAATAAGTTATAAGAAGAATAATTATAAAAAATACGTAGGCATTTCAATTTTTTTATTAAAATTATCTATAAGTTGTAAGAATAATAATTATAGGAAATTGTATTTTAATTTTTTAATTGAAATGTATCTTTTGTATATTGTATACAACTAAAAAGTATCTGAAACATAATGTAACAATCCCAAACGATGTTTGTTTGCAAATATTTTTAAATTGGCATTAATTAATTCTTCTTCTTCTTAGTGCCATATCTTCTTTAGACGTAGGCGATCTTCCTGGCTAAGCCAGGAAGACTTTACTAGGGAAATGTTAATGGGGTGGTTTCCCTTTTGCCTTGTATTAATTAATTAATTACACCTAAATGAGTTACGTGAAAACATCTAACCATATTATTACATCCTAAGATTAAAATTTTCACTAATTTCACACATTTTCTTTTTATACAAAATCACTTTTATTAAACTCACCATTACAATTGGTTCTGTCATAGTTTTTATTTGTATAAAAACACAATTCAACAAAAAATTGCTGAAAAAAGGACCCTAAAAAAACAATGGCAACAAGCGAGAACAACTGAAAACAAAACAAAAACAAATCAACTAAGGAGTTGAAGGAGATACTAAAGGAGTACAAAAATCAAGGCATCCAGGGTTATCTGGAGAGTTTATCTCCAACAGAAGCCACAGATTTCTCTTTATGGAAAGCAACCAGAAAACTTAAAAGACCATCAGTATCACAACCACCAATCAAAGATGACAACAATAAATGGGCAAGAAATGATAAAGAAAAAGCAGAAGTGTTTGCTAAACACTTGGAAAAGGTCTTTCAACCATATCCCTCAATGTCAACAATAGAAGAAGAACAAGAAATAACAGACTATCTCGAAGCTCCTTTTCAGCTAGATCTTCCCATCAAGAAAATCAAAATTAAAGAAATCAAACATGCATTGCAAAAGGAAACTAAAATCAAAAAAGCTCCTGGGTTTGACCTAATAACAGACGAGGTCCTACAAGAGGTATCTGAAAAGTGCATCAAACTAATCACATTTATTTTCAACGCAATAATTCGCATACATTATTATCCAAATATATGGAAAGTATCTCAAATAATTATGATACTGAAACCGGGCAAAAAACCGGAAGATGCAAAATCTTACAGACCAATAAGTTTGCTGCCAATGCTTTCTAAAATCTTCGAAAAAATATATCTCAAGAGACTTAAACCTTTACTAGGAAAACTTAATATTACACCTAATCATCAGTTTGGTTTCAGAAGCAAGCATGGTACCATCGAACAAGTTCATAGATTGGTAAACATAATCAATAAAGACTTTGAGAAAAAGAGATATTGCTCAGCAGCATTCCTGGACGTGAGTCAAGCCTTCGACAAGGTTTGGCACAGGAGATTGTGCTACAAAATCAAAAAGGCATTGCCATATCAGCACTTTTTAATATTGCAATCCTACTTACATAATAGGCATTTCTTGATAAAGCAGCAAAATGAATACACAGATCTATATCCCATCTCATCAGGAGTACCACAGGGTATAGTGTGCTAGGTCCAGTACTTTACCTGGTTTACACGGCTGACCTACCAACTACTCCTTTGACAAAGATAGCCACCTTCACAGATGATACTGCAATACTGGCATCCCATTCAGACCCTTTAAAAGCATAAAAAAATCTCCAATCTCACATAGACAAAATTCAACTATGGCTACGGAAATGGCGCATGAAGGTTAACGAAATTAAATCTATCCACATTACCTTCACCCTAAATAGGACAACTTGCCCAACAGTATCAATGAATGGCCAGCAAATCCCCGAGTCTGAAGATGTCAAATATCTTGGTATCCACTTAGACAGACGACTAACATGGAAAAAGCACATTTTGACTAAACGGAAACAGCTTGGAATCAAATTTAGTCAAATGTATTGGCTAATAGGCAGAAAATCCCAACTTAGCTTAGAAAATAAGCTACTGCTGTACAAAACAATACTCAAGCCAATATGGACCTATGGAATTCAGCTGTGGGGCTCAGCAGCCAACTCTAACATCGAGATAATACAACGATTCCAAAACAAAGTAATGAGAGCGATTGTTGACGCACCCAGATATGTAACTAATGAAGTGATACAACGCGACATATCAATGCCCACCTTTGGTGAGGTAATCACAGGGTTCAGTGCTAAATACAGTGAAAGACTTATCCACCATCCTAATATATACGCAAACAAACTGCTCAAAAATACAAGTGAAGTGCGGCGATTAAAGAGATACCAACCTATCGACCTGATAAACAGATTTGAGTGAATAGACAAACTTCTAAGTGATTAAAATAGATATTGTTTGTTGGGACAATTTTCTTCTTGCTGTATAATTATCAAACCAAATGCAATGCCTCCGGGCAAATTGCTGTACTCATGGAGTTAATAAAAAAAAAATTTTGTATACAACGTAAAAAGAAGGATAAGACGAGTCATTTTCAAGTTATTATATGAATAAACAAAATTATTCATCTTCTACTTATTTAAATAACAAACAATTAAAATTAAAAAGTTGCATGCAGGTGTTCCAATAATGATATATTATATTTCGATCTTATTAGATCTCATCAGTGGCATATAGGGGACTCATGATGCTTTCAATATATTTGATAAACACCTACATTACCTACACAATGGAAGCACTTTTCTGAACAGGTCACACAACAGACTATCATTTTGATAGTCTTAATTAGGTATAATATGTTAAAAATAAGACATCACTTGCTGGTATATCTAATTAATATGTTAAAAAATTCAATTCGTGTTGTTATTCATATTACTTATAGTTGTTAAAAAGAATTAATATACATAATTGTTTATATCTACATATTATTATACATCATAGTACGTAAATCCACATAAGTTGTTTACGTTAACTGTTTAATATCAATAACAATATTTTTAAAATAAGTATGCCTGAATCTAAAAATGTCATATTACAAATAAGAAACGGGTAAATTTGTGCCAAACCTCAACACACAATTAAGACTATCGAAATAATCCTTCGTATGATCTAATCGAAAAAGTTCATTCTTTGTATACAGTTAATGTAGTAGATACCTAGGTACTTATCAAATATAATAAACAATAATTAAGTGTTGATTAACACTTGACGAAGAAAACATCGTTGTGTTCATATCTTTATAATATGTATTGAATAGATATAGAGAACTTTCTACACGGTTACAGCCATAATTACAACTTAAAGCATTAAAATTAAGTGCAATATCATATAAAATATATCTGGTTAAATCTTCAAAAAAGAAGAAAATCAAAGAAATATTAAAATTTTTTTTTTGCCACGTGCAGTAAACCCCCCTGAAGTGAACTTTGTGCTACTGAAGTTATTATAAAGTAAAAGCAATAAAATCATCAACTGGCTTGAAATATATTCCTTCATAGTTCTTTTTTGCCATATTTTCGTCTTAGGACTTTGTAGCTACAGTTTCAAAAAAGGAAGAATTATTGGAATAGTTACCTTTATGGGTAAAATCAAAGTCTGGATGCAGTTTTTATAAGACATTTTTGTATTGGAGATGCCTTAATTACAACTGAAGTAGTTACGTAACATAATTTCCGTTAAGCAGTTATAAACAAATCAATTGTTTGCAAATCCAGATAAGTTGTTATTGTTTACCAGTGATTTATGTATATCAAGGTTCCATATTTTATAATACCTGAATATTTTGAAAATATCTGTTGTATGAATCTAAAACAATCGCATTCACCCGGATCAATGTGCAGCAGAGCGATGAATACAATTCCCACATTATTATATAGCAAAATGCAGTTTTCTAAACGAAAACTTAAATTCTTCTTCACAGATTATAAGTACTTCAAAACAAAGTAAAACATCTGACTGACTGAAAATTTGTATGGTTTCTTCCCAGTTCTGCGATTAGAAGTTAGGTAAGGATTATTTCTGCAACAGTTTGAAACGTTTTGCCACCTGTCAGACTAAAATTTGAACGATAAATCCAAACTGCGTCTAATAGTTTTCGAACTATCACAGATGGTTTCAGAAACAGGACTATACATTGCATTTCACGTTGTTTACATTGGAAATCGTGATTTTTAAGTAAATTTGGTTCGTATTAGTTAATTATATCACCTCTGATTTGTTCATATTTACCGATAAGTACACGCTGAATACTACTTAATTTAGTTACCATTAAGCACACTACGTGGCGCTTCACAATATGTAAAACGCCAATAGAGATGCAGGAAGTAATTGAATAGGAAAACTCTGCCCAAAAGATATAGTATGCATTTTTATAATGTTTTAATTGCAAAATAAGTTAACTTTGATGACATTATATCAAGACAATCCCAAAAACAACATACATGCATGTTTCGATCTTAAATGAGTTTGATCCTTTGTAAATACAGAACTGGTTCACAACACTACGTTATCATAGGACAAAACTTGCTTTCTGTACTGAACTTGAAATTGCAAAATATGTTATCAAATTTATTCCACAAATAAATTGGCCTAAATTTGTTCTAGAGAAAATTAGAGGAAACGAGGACAACATTGTCGTAAATAATTATTTATCCACATTTCTACATATTTTTCATATGACGATAAATTTAATACCAAATTTTGTATGCTTTTGTGATAAATGCAATTTATTTAAGTTGTTCAAATTCAAGTTCATGATGCAATTTCAAGTTTAAGTGCGTGTTTGATTAACATTCCACAATGAAAAGGAAGGTTAAAGAAGTATGTACATAATTTCAAAAGTATGTACCTGCTTAAAAATTGGATATGAAACTTAAAAACAAAACATACCGGAAGTAAAAAATATCTACTAGAAAAAATTGAATGTTGAGAATTCTTTTGTTTTAATGGAAAGTTTTCCAACTTGGTGCAAATTAATTTTTTTCGAGTGTGACGTCAAAAAATATGTGGTTTATAATTAAATATTAGATTTTGTAATAGGATTTATTTTTAATGAAAAAAAAATTTGGCCAACAAAATTACAGAAATGCGTCTTTACAAATATGACCTTGAAATAATGTGTTACTGTTCCACATTTTACTTGTTTACTATTTTATTTATTACTTACGTAATAAAAAAATAAAAAATAAACGAAAAAAAAGGTAGTGAACTTCCGTATAATAGACTTTTAGTTATCTATGACGAGCCCCTTTTAATAACCAAGAATTATTTGAAACAAAATAAAATGATTCAAGTTCACATTGCAATTATGTACTTACTTACGTATATAACATTAAGTTATAATAATTGATAATGAGGACAAATAAATAACACTTAAATATTAGTTATTAACCTAATTGATTAGGTCTGGTATCAAAAAAAGACAAATTAAAATTTATCCCAAAGTTGATAACCATATTTTATCTAATATTTGAAACTATAATCTAAAAGCATTTAAGATAAGTCAAATTTCTATTTTTGTTATACTTTTTCTACCACCTGATAACGAACAATAGAAATTTGGTCTAACAATAATTATGACAGTAAATTGGTTGTAAATATAAAATAAACTTACAATAATTAGCCGAGTGTGTACACACACGTAGGTATTCGTTTTGTGTCAACAATAGTTCAATTATTTATTATAAAATTATTATTTGTATTCGATCTATTTCCGTAATCATAACATCAATATCACTACACCCAGAACTAAACCTACTAATAAAACAGTACAGCCACCTGTTGTATAGAAACATAGGGACTCTGCGATTGGCGCTACTTTTAAATATCTGTCAAATTATTTTCAAATTCATACAGCTTCAAAAATGTGTATTAATTCTTTATTTGCTACAAGAGTTGGCATTCTAAAAATGTTTAAAATTGTACATTTGTTAATTTTAAATTAAACACCATTAAAAGTTCATTAATGTGTTATCGACTTAATAAACAAATAAATAATCTAAAAATGATCGAATATGTACTCGTATAAGACAATGACTTTCAATTTTACGTCTTTTAAATATTAAGAGAACAAATGTACGATTTACTACATAATTATTATCTTTTTTTGATAGGTAGGTAATTATAATATAATAGGTAACAATGTATAAATTGTAGGTACATATATTTACAATGGAACTCGGATAATCGAACTGCAGTGTTAATATTTTTTGTTTTTATTTCGTCACTTTTTAAAAATTGAAATAAAACTTCCATTATTTCTTATATTTATCAGTTTTAAATGTAATTTATTAAAAATACTTAAATTTCTTCATGTGACGTGACTGCATTATCTTAAAAGGAAGTTTTAGATTAGGTTTTAATACAATCAGTTCCATAATATTTGAAATTTCATATACTTTGGGGTATCAATAAGCTCACTATCAAGAAGGTTTCTTCTGAATTTTTCTTTTAAATTTATTTGGATTTTTTGGAACCGTTAAATTTGCCCCATCTTATGGGCTTCCGGTACTTTACCTATTTTGTTGTAAATTACCTGACGCGTAAGAGCAAGGGGTCATTGACCCCTCAAAATCTTCAAGTTCTCCAGACGAAATTTATTAGACATCTAATATCAGTCATACGGGAGAATCGATGGTCCCTTCATATTATTTTAAGATTTATGCGATTTTAAAGTGCATCTTATCGACTAAAAAAAATCTAAACTATTTGCTTGGAAAGTATATAATCACAAAGGATATCAGATTTATCGTAATACTATTTTAAATTTCATAATCTTTGTAAGATTAAAATTTTTATTGATTCTTGGACATCTGTAAATCGCAAGAAAAATAAGTAGAAGAGTAGCTAGCCTCGAATACTATAAAAGGGGGGATATAAAATATAAAAAAATGGGAGTGAATCTGAGAGTCTGAGTGGGTACAGAGTACTCTCCAGTACAGGAGGACAATTTTGAGGAAAATAAGACCGGAATAATTTTTAGATTGATCATAAATTGAAGAATTTCCAGCTTTAATTCAGAAAGCGTCAATTATTGTAATTCAGATTAGTCCGTGTTTCCGGTCAACCTTGTAGTTAGCTCTGTAAAGTATAGATAAACTGTCGACCTTAACGTTTCTGGCTATCTCCAATTTATTGTATATGTTTCTTATTATGATTATATTTCTATTAATCCATCCGTTCCATAATTCTGTCCTGATTTTATTCCTCTACGCAGTTCAATAATAAATAAGAAAGTAGAAAAAAGAGTTTTCTTTTCTTTTTCTTTTCGGTAAAAGAAACTTGAATTACAAAAACATTTTCCGATATATTTAGTTGATAGTCGTATATATGTACGAACAGTAATAAATGAAATTTTCAAGTATTTGATAAAAAAAAAAATTTTAAAAAGATAATGAAAAACTATATTATTGGAGGGTCAAATTTTTGCTATTAAAAGTGAAATTAAAACGAGCATAATTTTGTTTATAAAAGTTTTCGGTAAATTTCAGTGAAATTTAATTAATTTATTAATTAAATTAACGATTTCAGGTAAATTTAAGCATCCTTTACTATTTTTAAATGAAAAGGTGATTATTAACAAGAGATAAAATAATTTTAGTTGTGCAGGTTTGATTCTTATTTATTTTACCAATAATATTTAAGTTAAATGAAAAGGTTCATTTTTCTTTTAATTCTATCATAGAATTAAAACAAAATTTAATTAAAATAGTGGAAATTTTGTAAAAACTCATGAATTTTGACTTATGTTTACAATAAAAATAGAAGGGACCTTTTTCAATCTTTTTGTTTGTTTTTAAAAATGTAACCTGTTTAAATTAAGTTAGGTCGAACCATCCGTGGGGCGAACCTTAAAAATAAAGAATAAAATAAAGGGAATGCTAATTAAATTTTTGGGTTCTAAAAAAAATAGTTTTAAATGGGGTTTGATTAATTTCAATCGGAAATTGAGTTAATTTTGTATAAATTATATCTTCGTTTTGAAGGAATTTTCTTATACATTCTGGTGGTCTTACCAGGTTATTTATATTTCGTGGAATAGTGAAGGAATTCCAAAAAATTGTCTTCATATTTCTTAGGTGAGTTTTGATTTTTCTGATATCTTTAGTAGTACTACTACAAAAAAAAATGAAGAAATATGTAAAAGTAGTTTTTCCTCCTAAAGTCTACAGGAATTAAATTAGGAGGCTGAAATTCCCACCATAAAATTCAAAAAAAGCATTTTTAACATAGGTGTAGGTACTTAACCGGTCAGACCCATGATGGTCAGACCCTTTAAATCAAAAAATTGCACTAAAATCAAAATAACTCCAATTATTCTAAGCCTTAGGGTACCTATAGAATTTTTTGGTATTTTTCCTGTGTTTATTACAACAGAATTAATATTTTCATAAAATTTCTGAATATTTGAGTAAAATTAAATTTTTATCAAAAAATTTATATCAAAAATTGCATTGAAATCATAATAACTGCAAATCTAAGGCATCTTACGGCTTACAATTTT
This sequence comes from Rhagonycha lutea, assembly GCA_958510855.1. Lineage (NCBI taxonomy): Eukaryota > Metazoa > Arthropoda > Insecta > Coleoptera > Cantharidae > Rhagonycha > Rhagonycha lutea. The sequence continues at coordinate 8,347,931 of OY294040.1, read as the reverse complement.
TTCGTTATTTTTCCTGTGTTTATAACAGAATTAATATTTTCGATGTTTGAACAAAATTAAATTTTTATCAAAAGATTTTTAAATCAAAAATTGCACCGAAATCAATATAACTGCAAATCTAAGGCATCCTAGGGCTTAGAATTTTTTCGTTAGTTTTCCTGTATTTATTACAACAGAATTAATATTATCAAAAAATTTAAATCAAAAATTGCATTGAAATCAAAATAACAGCAAATCTATTGCATCTTAGGGCATAGGATTTGTTTGAATTTTCCTGTGTTTATTACCACAGTATTAACATTTTCATAAAATTTCAGATTATTTGAACAAAGTTATAAATTGTTATCAAAAAATTTAAATCAAAAATTGCACTAAAATCAAAATAACTACAAATTTTTAGGGCATCTTATAGAATTTTTTCGTTATTTTTCCTGTGTTTATAACAACAAAAATTCTGGAATTTAATTATACATACATTTGCTTTATGTTGAAAAAATTCAACATCCTTTTATAATTAATATTTTATTTGTTTAATACAAACTAATTAAATTATAATATATTTTTAAGCTTTCAAGTGCTCACGCACTCTTCTTCATCAGTATTTTAGACGCTCCTACGTATCTGAAAACTTTAAACGTATCTGGAGGCTCTCTATTCTATTGTCATCAATTTTTTTATTTGGCGGAACTTTTAATGATTAATTAAAGCGATGTGCTACCACCAACTTTACACCAAAAGAAAACAATGGTATCATTCCAGCTTTTTAAATACAAAAATTGTGTGAAGTCGATATGTCGATATGATACCAGTTATCAGCTGTGGTGTAAAATTGGTAGTATAGTCTAATAGTAATAACTCGAAAATAGTGAAAGATATCAAAAATGTCAAAGAGGCCAAAAGTTTTCAGCAGAAAAAGAAGAATACTTTTTTGATTTAAAGTATTTTGAGATTATTGACCGTTTTTGAGTTATTAGAGATAAGCTAGTTTAGTCATACTCGAGCTCTCGTGGGACAGACTATAGCAAGTTATTGCAAGGTCAAATAATTTTATGAAATGGCCATACAATTATTTGTACTTATTACATAATATATAACCAGGCACAAGTTGTATTAAAAAAATCAAAATTTATGTAATATTCATATGTAAAAATGTATGTATTGCGATGTTAATGTATTAACACCAACACCACATATTTATCGTGCATTTTCCTTCCTAATTCTCCGACCACAATCAACAATCGGCTTCTCACTCTGCTGAAACCTCAAGAAGAACCACCAAGATTTGGCCTTCTAATCCAGCGTAAACAAAATTTTCGATTTCGTGAAGAATGACGAGAAGTGATTAATAACAAAATCAATTTTATAATTAAACAATATTTACAAAAAATTTTAAAATATATAAACGTTCAAAACAAAAATAAAATAAAACTAGAAAACAAATCACCATGCGGTCACGGCCCTTTTCTATTTTGTATCATTTGCTTCCCCTTTTGGAGCAAAACGGTCACTAACCTTTCACTTAGTTTTCTTTTCTTCCTTCCTCTTTTGAAGCGAAACGGTAACAACCTTTTTCTTATTATTTAATTTTGCTTGTTTTTTGGGAGCAACCACGTTCCTCCTTTCGGAACAAAAACGTTACTAAATTTTCATCACCTTTCCCATTGGGGGGCAAAATCGTTACTACTTTTATTTATTTCTCCTCCTTCATTATTTTCGTTACCCAAGCAAGCCTCCTCTTTATTTTCTAAATTTTCACGTTCTAAAAACCGTCTCCAGGGATACCTTGATTTCCACACACATAAATACTTAAACTAACAAATTTTATAAAACTAAATTAAACATTTACAAACTTAGAAACCAATTTACAAACCAATAAAAACTACTTGCCAACTCCTGCCCCAAACTGCGATATTAGATTGATGTTAACTCTAATACCATAGTGTAGGTACAACGTGCATAACTGCTGCTGCCGCGGTTGATTGGTACGCCCCGCCACAACACCAGATAAAAGTACATGGACCGCTATCAGAATGCTTCAATAAGGTCGAAATTTGCGCAAAATTCGATTTTTGGTTAAATTAATCGATATTATGACATTACTCCATATCTAAAACGCTCATTTTAATGTAATCTATTAAATTCTATTAGGTTTTCATAAAATTAATATCTTCTGAACCCGCTTTGTGTGCTACTACCAAAACGGGAATTACAGAGTAAATTTGAATTTAGGTCCTCAATATATCATGTAAGTTGATGTTGTTTAGGAACTAAGCTGAGACTGAAAGGGTTAATAATATTAAAATAAAACACTTGAATACATAATAATTTATTTATTTATTAGAATTGCTAATATCAATGAATGAGGGGACGGTGTATGTATATGACAGATTATTTATGAAGTATTTTACAAAAAATTAAATAAAATCGAAATTTTATACTATTAAATTATAATGAAGGCACTTTAAAAATGACACTACAACTATAAAATCAAATTACAAATAAATAAAATGTTTTATGTTATATATATTAAAAATTGGTCAGTTTTTTACATTCGAGGATAAAACAGTGCTTAGGCAAAAAAGTCTATAAAAGTAATGTTATATAGGAACTGCATTACAAAGCTTAGAATATTATTAAAGCTAATTTGCAATATTGTAAAAGTTTACAACAATATAAAATAAATGGACACAAATAGCTAAAACTATTACAAAACATTTTTCTTATTATATGGTCCATGTTTTGGTCAGCATTTTAAATTTATTTAAAATATCTTCTTTTTACACAAATTATATAAGTAGGTTTGTATGTATATATTTTTTTGGCAAATCAAAACATTAACGCACTTTCATGTTCAGTATGTAAATCCCGAAATTGTTAGTAAAATTTAGTTAAAACACACAATAGTCTAAACTCTAAAGTGAATTTACAAATTAACTACCACAACATATAAAAGGTTAATTTAATTTTATAATTTCTTTCATATATAATTTAAGTTTTACATAAGAAACATGAAATAAAAATTACATTATTTTCGAATGTAAAAAAATTTGAAGACGGTTTTCTCAATATTATGACTAGTAAACCAATCTTGCCTGCCTTGTTTACATATGAATCCGACTCAAAATATTTATATACAAAATCTAAAATGTGTGTTAATAACACCACAACTTACTCTATTTTTATGAATTCTATATCACTGGGTTATCAATTATTATATCACTAAAATCGGATCAGCATAAGCTTTTACATCAATATACAAAGACCAAAGCAATCTTATTTGTACTCTAACTTTGGGCAAGATGTGGCAATGCACTATTTTCATAAGAATAATAAATACAATATTTTTTGGTAATATCTAAATGCAATTAATACAAATGTCGATAATTGTTGGCACTTGAGTTTTTTAATGTATGTATTTATGAAAAACTACCGACTGAGTATTACATTACTATTTTAAACTAGAGCATTATTTTATAGTATTTTTTTAGGGTTATTGCACACGACCATTCATTTTAAATTAATTTGCAAAAACTGGCCTTACATTTCATTTTCAACAATATAACAAAACCAAATATATATAAGGCAAGTCATTCCCAACCGTTTAATTCACCTAACGCATCTAATGGCTTTCAATCTAATGAAAAATTGGAAATTATTCATTTAGAAATATTGAAAAAAAATTAATGTACTGCCAGATACTAGGGAAGTGGAAAATTGGATGAAGGCTGCATGAATGCAAATTGAATTTCAATAGCATATTAAAAATAAAATAACAATAAAATTTTTTAATTTAATCATTAAAATTCAATTCAGACCCAGTCAGTGACGCCCAGTTGTCCTATACTACAGATACTATTGTCCGAAGAAAAAATGGGCATCATATTATGAAAAGTTTTTTGATTGGTAATTTTGTAATGAAACAAAACTTCCTGAAATAAAAATTGTACACCCTGTTTGTTACAAAGAGGTCCATTTAATGTGGAATCTGAACAATAGGGACAACAATCCATGCCTATGTTCCTTGAAGTCACACTTCCAAGTACTAAACATGCCGCACATTGCTTGACTGATTTATTTGCAGATGGCGCTACCGATTTGGGGTTACTATTTTTAAATATTGTGAGTTTATTTGTAATTTAAAAAAAAATAATAATAATCCAAAATCAATAACGCCATCTGCAAATGGGGAAGAAAATTAGTAACGTCATCTATTTACCGAGGAAAAAAGCATACATATCAATTTGTATGGGCAGTATTTTCTATCTTGATAGCTCATATATCTTTAGTACAAGATTAGAAAAATTTATGGAAGTAATTCAAAAAATTATCAACAGTTAATTTTACTAAATTAGAGGCCATTTTAACTGCCTTAGCACTAATACAAAACAAGATTACATTTAGTTGGTTCTGGACACGACATCAAAATTGAATTTATCTGGAAGGTAAATTCTTGACCATAACTAACAAGATGCTACAAAGTCCGACTCACCAATTTGATTTATTTTCGCTATAAAATTGAAGTTCTAACTATGACCTACACAGTATAGTGAAATATGTTGATATTCTTTTGAACTACATTGGGCGTTCCCAAATATCCCGCCTATGTCTAATAATAATTTCAAAAAGTTTTAATATAAAAAAAATTCCGTAATGATGCCGACTTTTTGAAGGACATTTATAATATTATTTACATAAAATTACTACTTTTCTTTATTAAATACACTGCGAGTCAATTTAAAGCAGACTTTTTAAAAATGGCGTAAAATAACTTATTAATTTATTTGAGCAATTAGCAATGGCAATAAATAAGACTGAAAGCTGTTCAATAAAAAAATGCTTTTTCATTTTAATATTCAAATCGCTTCTTTTAGTTCGCAGTGTAAATTGACAATCAACATGGAGCTTGTCGAGTTGCATAATTAAGGCCGCGAGCTTACAAAAACATTGGAAAATTTATGTAAAAGGAAAATGAGGCCTAGTATCCCCATCCCGAGTTTTTGTAAACTCCGTTTACTGTAAATTATCTTTAAAAAAATTTGTAGTACCTACAAGACAACTAATAAAATTCACGTAAGATTTTATTATAGGCACAATTTTATCATCTGTTATTTAAAAATAAAATTTTGTGTATAAATAGTTGACATTATGGATATTTCGTTGCTGTGTTAGGTCGTATACAATTTAATTTCTGGGTATCTAACATCAAACTATTAAAATTAAAAATGTAGATCCTGCATTACCAGGATTCAATTGTACGATAATAATTTGCCAAATACAATTTACGACAATATAAGAATTCTTCTTTTTTCAATAATGCTATAAAAAATACTCAAACGGCATCTATGGAATGTTTTACATCCAGGCACATGAGCTTGTTACAATCTAAGTTTCATCTTTTTTCCCTATTAATAAGAACACATTCATGTTATCTTTACCCTTGACATAAATTGTACCACGGGGTTCAAAATTATATACTTTTTCTAAGACGCTTAAACAATGTTCCCCAACTTGAATTCGACCATTGACGCCGGTTGAATCCATACGTGACGAAATATTAACTGCATCTCCCCAAATATCATAATACAATTTAGTGTTACCGATAACGGCTGCCGTGACGTCTCCAAAATTATAACCAATGCGCAAAATTAAATTAAATTCTAATAGGTCACGATTAAAATTATCAATAACATTTTGCATGGCGATAGCAAAATCCATGAGAGCATACAAGTGATCGTTAGGATTACTTTGTTCCAATCTCATGGTGGAGTTTAAGCCACTAGCAGCCATAAAAGTGCTACCGATAGTCTTAATTTTCTCTACACACCTAAATTCCGGCAAAGTTAACAATTCGTCAAAATCCCCGATGAGTTCGTTAAGAACACGTAAAAATTCTTTACCACCTAAATAACTCTCGTCATACATTTCGTTAAAATTGACAATGCTTGCAAATATTATAGCAACATCTTTGAAATTTTCCGAATATTTTGCATTCTTTTTCAACTGATGAGCCACATGTTCAGGTACGATATTATAAATCAACCAATCGGCTTGATTTTTCAAATGTTGCACGTGAATTTTGTCCCGATTGGCCACGTAATTTGCGTGAAAACTGAGCCTATATCCAATTTCGAACTCCCTATTCAAAAGCCACACTAAAACCAACAACAACAAAACGTCTAATAAAATTTCAAAATCGTACAAATATACAAATTTTTCTAATTCGTGATTTTTTAAATCGTCGCTTAAAGGTAAGGTAATATTTTGATGGTGCAAGTTGTGTTCAAAAGAACATGGAAATACTCCGCTTAATATGAGACAAATAAAAATGACGCCGAAAATGGTGGCCAAAAAATTCTTCATCCAACAATTTAATTGCATAAAATTACAAAAGTGTACGAGACCAATAAATAATAAATAACTATATAAATAATCTGACGATTTAGACGCAAAAAAAACGCGCAAACAAACAAAATTGCACAAAACTGCAATAACTGGTAGACTTACCAAAATTCCGCCAAAAGTATTCCAACGATACCAACGCGAACAAAACGAAAAAGCACTTTCCGAAAAATTAATAATTTTCCGAAAACATAAAGCTATAGCGCACATTTGAATAATAAATAAAACAATAAACATAATTAACCACAACTTTGTTACTTTATACAACAAAAATAAACAAAAAGAAACGACAAAGAAAATTACGGCAGAAACAAAGACGTCGAAATACGTATTAAATCGAGCATTGGCTAAAGTAATAATGGATTCGTGTTCCGTTATACAATGAACATTTTTACGATATTCTTGTTCCATTTTTTTATTTATAAAAAATAGTGTGAATTTCGATAACGGTGGCTTTATAAAATATGATCGTTCCGATTCCGAATTTTTTTGAACACATTTTATTAATTGAAGATCCGATTGTTTTCGTAAATTATGAATACCGGTACCAATATTCTCCAAGAATGGATCCGATGAACGTCTAATGTTCGCATAGTGAGGTGAAATTATAGATGTTTGACTAGAGGTGAAGTAATCCGATGCCCGTTGTTGCGAAGTATCAGATGGCAGTAGGTGATTTTCAAACTACAAAAATGTATCAATTACAAATTATATATTATTAATTCATGATATTTCTATAAAATGTACAGCATGCAAGATATTTTTTAGAAACAACTTTCATTAATGATAACAAAACAGAAAAAAATCTTTCCTTTTGTAGTTGATCCAACGTTAAAAGCAAATTAACCCCTTGACATACAATGACGAGTTAGGGTCGTCATTTATTTCATGTGCCACTGTAGACTTTGACGAGTCTGACTCATCAAAATTAAAATAATTAAATATTGAATTAAAAAATTAAATAGCATTTTTCGGACACATTAAGTTCCGTTTTATTTGTATGTCAAGGGGTTAAGGACAACTTCTAGAGAATACATTTAATTTACCTGCTGAATGCTACTTCTTCTACTATTACTCTTAATTCCAGAATCTTTACGGCTGTTAACAGAGTAAGCTACACTTAGTTGATCATCCACAACAATAGTAGACAATCTATATGGAGGACCCTCCGAGGATTTCTTCGGTCTCTCTAAAGTAGTAGTAGCCACAGTAGCACATCTCGTCCTTTCAACAGGCAACATATCTAAATTAGGAGAACGTCCCCGACGAGATCGATTACTTCCAACTCGATTCAAAACTGAATAATCGTTTGGAGATCTACTATACTGAGAACGATAGCTGCCTGATCTAATAAAATGGGAAAAATCGTTCGGGTACTCGTACTGCCCAATATCACTTCGCGATTGACTTATGTAAGACTTAACGTCTATAGAATCCTTTTGATCTTCTACAGGAACTTCACTATGCCTTTCCTCATCTATAACATTTGACGATTCTCTCGAAACTTTTAATTTACTTTTTAAAATACTTCCTTGAGGAACTAATGTTTGATTATTTTGTACAATTGTCGGTATTGGTTGATAACCACTAGAAGTTACAATGGGCTCTTCAACATTAAAAGAATTGCGGCAGTCGTTTGAAGAATCTAGATTATCAGTCTTAACAGGTTCATTTTTCCGTAAAAAACTAGGAATTTTCCACGTACGAATTTTCACTGAGTAACGTCCTGAACTAGCAGTAGATGTGGGTGTTTTCACAGCCTCACTTCCCTCTCCCGAATCTTTGTCGTTTTCCATTTCCTGTTCATCCAAAATACTTGGTAAACTGCTAGCTTTCATTTTGCATATGTCGGGAGACAACATATTTGGATTATGTGTTGCTTTCATATGAGAATTGTCACAAGATAGAACACGCGGACGTGTTTGTGGTGATGTTATGGGTGGTGTCGTTGGCGGCGAAATAATTAATTGCAAAGAATGACTTTGAGGTTGAATTGTTTGTCGGCGATCTAATGCCTTAAAACTTCCGTTGTAAGTCTGCAATAATTCACATTTTCTTCCCAAAATGAAGAAGGTTTTCAGACCTAACAAAATTTTTAATAATTAATTTGGACTAGTAAAATAATACTAAAAAAGATATGAGTAGTTCTGATTTCATACTGTGTTACATACAATATTTTTTGTCGTTTAAAAAATTCTTTCTAAAATAACGCTAGAATGAATATGCGCTTCTATTTGATTTTACGAATTCGTTAAATAAATAAAACAAATTTATCTCTAAAAATACAAAATTTTTAAAAAAATGTATCAACTTACCAAAAACAGGTTGGCCTTCTTCAAATAAATACATATCCAGTAAAAATTCGCAAGTTTTTTCTGATATATGAACCATCCCAGGTTTTCCAGTGGATTCCATACGATTAGCTAAACTCACATCGTTACTCCAAACGTCAAATTTAAATCTTTTAGTGCCGACAATTCCGCAAAGTACCGTACCCGTATGAACACCAACTCTCATATTAACCCCTTGATTGTGTTCCTGATCAAATTGTTTTATGGCTTGTATCATGCTGAGTCCCATTTCGACACAACATTTTGCGTGATCGGCTCTCGGTTGCGGACAACCAGACACGCAATAATAACAATCTCCAAGAGTGGAGATCTTCTCACAATGGTGTTGCTTACATAAAATATCAAATTTTTGAAATAACTGATTTAAAATATCAACCAATTCTTCGGCAGTTTTTGTACTGGAAATTTTAGTAAATCCAACTATGTCAGCAAAAAGAATACTAACATTTTCCATACGATTCATATTAAAAGGTCTAAATATCGATTGAATATCACTGGTTTCATTTGAGTTACGCTGCTCCATCCCATTTTTTGTAAAATGTTCGTCTTCATTTAATAGCCAATGTGCTACTTTCGGAGGCATCAATGAATGTAACATACTTTCTTTTAAATTTTTTTCAGCTTTCAGCTGCTGTCCGACTAACAAACTTTGTCCAACTTTCATGAACGTATTCCGCATTCGAACGTTCGTCATAACGAGTATATGAAATCCAATCAAATGTATACAAACATGCAACAATATTCTTACCACAATTGTAAACACGTCGTAGCTTTCCTTATGAGTAATCCATGTCAATATTTCAAATAAACTTGAATATATAACTCCAATTGATATACACATGTAAAGTCTCAAAGGCATTACAGTGTAAATTAGTAATAAAATTTCTGTACAAATAGAAAAATGGCCGACAGGACTTATATTGGATGTGGCTTGGTTTACGTGTAATCCATGTTTTATCGGAACTAGCACAAGAAATGCTAAGCTTAAAATGCAAAGTGTTACGGCAACACTGGCGACCACCACCAATTTATAAATGTTAAAAAAGTTTTGGTAAGTAAATAATAATACGGTTATTGTTGAAAAAGCAAGTACAGCTAAAACGGTGCATAAAAGTTGCCAATGATCTGTTGAATTTGAGATTCCAGTAGAAAGAAAATAGAAAAACCACGATAACGAAACCAATAAGATGTACCATAGTGCATATCTGTAAATAAAATCATAATATACTATCATCTTATTATTATTATTAACATTTTAACATTTCTTAATTACTTAATCATGTGATTAAACAGTCGACTTTAAGTGATTGATTATGGTATTTTTTATATTGCATTTGAACTCATAATTTAATTGAAACGTTTTTACAAGATACCTAATAAAAAAAATGCCTTTTCAACTATCATATTCTCATCAGTATCATTCGTATACGTCTAGCATTCAAAAACCTAAATTGACCTGACAAATATAAGGCAACCTAAATTGTTTACTATTTCTTGTCACCCCACCTTTTTGTTTTTCTTTTGAATATTTACCATGGTGGTTTTTTCATTTCTTCTAGGGTTTTATTCAATTATCTGACACCCAGTTATATTTCTCTGGGTGGTAAAAGACTAGTTATCCTTAAGATCACAGGCCTATGTCTATGAGGCATGGATGTAGGATTATAATAGAGTTAAAATGTAAAAAAGTAAAATACTGACGTTATTTATAAATATAAATTTTATAATCCTTCATTTATATTACATCTTTTTTACCTTTCGGTTCGTGAGCTCTTGCACAATATAAAGCCCACACTTAAATTGATCGGATCTTAGATATAATATTACTATAATTTCTAATGCCTAAATATAGCTATGTATCACAATTCAGGTAGAAGTAATTTTTCATAGAGAAAATCCTAAAATTACTCGGCTAAGATTAATTTGATTTTCCAATCAAGCCCGTGACAGGAATCGTTTTTGATTTTTGAAAATTAAATCTAATAAACGTAAATTTATATTATGTATGTTACCCATAACAGGGAACATCAAAAAGGATCGACAGGAGTAATAAAAATTTATCTTCATAAATTAGAAATTGAACCAAAATAGTTTGATCAAGTGTAAGCACGGGAGATTTATTTGTGAAATATCTAGTACATCGCAAGTGGCTTTCATTGTTTTCACCACACTTCATCATTATTATCACATTCAGACATATAGCCATTCCACTTATTGTTGGGCATAATTTTCATTGCATCACATAGCCATTAATAACAATTTTTACCTACTACCTACAATCAGTTAATTATTGTGTAAATGTATATCTAAAGGCAGCTTTACAATGTTAATACAAATAAAATCTAACTTAAATTATGACATAAAATTTATCATATTAATATTAACGTTCTCTCTCCTAATGATATTTCATTATTGTTTTATAATAATAAAGTATACTTTTTTAACATTAATTTCAAATATTCGTATCTCCGATGCCCAAAAATTATTAAAATATTATCGACAACACTGGGACATTTAAACATAATAAAGCAAAGTCCTCGCCGATTGATTCACTCAACAAAAGTCGGGATTGGTTTCCAATAAACCAATTAACTATTTTCATTACCAATACCATTTTGTTCTCATTTTTCCCAGCTAAGTTTCAATATAGTTAAAGAGAAAGTATCATTCATGTAAGAAAAAAAAACACGCCTGTAAATTGCGTTTCGCAATAGAAAAGGCACGAAACCGACGAAACAATATTAATCTAATCTATAAATATAAAATTTATATTTACAAATTTATAAAAAATATCATAAAATAAAGAGATTAATAAAAACATGAAAATATGATCGATCCTTTTTGATTAATCCTCTATATTCTCAATTGTTTATTGAGCTACTTGAAGTAAAGAATTTTATATAAATATGGGTCCAAAAATAAACCATTATCAATTTATTTTAGATTTGCCTTAAATCGTCGAATATTAATTAACCTAACTAACCTCTACAGATTTTAATTGAAGTATTTAGCAAGATAAGACCAAAAAATTGTTTATTTCCAAGTGCATGAGACCTATTAAAATTCAGAGAGGTACTAAGATAGGCTAAATTAAGTGAATTATACATTTTTGTATAATGTAATTGAGTACTATTATTATTATTTAGAATGCAAAAAACTTAAGTTTAAAATGAAAATGTGTAAGTGATTCAACTTAAAATTTAGAAATACCCGTTAGCAAACTATTTAGCTATCCTCAATTTATAGGTAATAATCCTTTTCCTGTCACGTAATAATTAACTGATTAAACGGTAAGCGTCAATACAACAAATTAAATAATATAACAATTTCAAGTATCAAGTCCATTATGTTGTATTCACATATCAAATTTTCTATTTACCTACTCATAAAATATCCGATAACACCTATAATAAATCCATGATAAATAATATAGGTAAGTAAAGGAAAGCCGCCTTTTTTATGTATAAAAATAATATAATTTTTAAAATAAATATACTTATTATAATTATTTCGATCATTTTCAAATTCTAATTATTATTTATTTCACGAGTTAAACATGTATGTATTTTAAAAATTAATAAATAAACTACTAAATGATTGCTTCCAAGTTGAAAATCCAAATTTTAAATATTTAATGTTTCTTTAATAAAAATGTTTACATTTTTTTTATTCGAGCCAGTTCTTTACACAATTTATGTGAAGTTTTCTCGATAAAAATAGGTTATGTAAGCATCCTAATCGAACTTTTTATTAGATCCACCATGCTTACAATCAATTTAAATTTTTGAGCCATAAATTTCCAGACAAGATAAAAAACTTAATACCGCAAATAAAAAATTAGGTTGATTAATATTAAAACCTTGATGAAGTAACTTATTACTTAGAGCACAAACAAAATTAAAATAGTTTGTAGTAAAAATATTATGAAAATATTGAAATTCGTTCGACTATACTGAATATTATTTTCATAACTTGTGACAGGCTAAACGAAAGATCCCAAATTCTGAGGTATCCTCTTTACTTAATTAATCAATCAATCTTGATATTCCAAACTACTGAACATGGGTATATTGCAAAAAGTACCACTGCGGAAGAAAATATTGGATCAATAACACAAATCGGAAAAGGATCATAACTCTGCAACATCAAAGTATTCAAATGGCAATTAAGCTTTCAAAGAATTTTTCTCGCTTTTTAATCTTATTAGTAATTGATATAAGAATGTTCCTTAAATAAAACTGCACTTCAACTAAACGATGCAGTCAACTTTCTACTTCAGTTCACAATGAAATAAACATTAAAATTAAAATGCCTTAATGAATATTATTTTAGATGGCATTGAAATGGAAGTGGGTCAATAAAGACCCTCAAATTTAAGATACATTATAATAATTATTATTACAACTAATAAAAAATACAATGAATTTTAAGTGATATTTGGTTATAGAAGTCAACAACGCATTGATGATTGCCCGAAATTTAATTGATTTCTTCAACATTTTCATTACCATTATAAATAAATTTTCAAATTATGATTTCTTTTCACTACTGTATAAAGTAACGTTGAGTTAGTTTTCCCTTAGCCCTCAATTAAAGGAAATTACACCTTTGCTGATATGTATAAAAATAGCAGTGAGTAATTTTCCCTGATACACCTACCCTAGAGTTTATTTAACTTTACTCCATCCCTGAACTCCATAAATAACAAATTTAAACGAATAGGGTAAGTACATAAACTACTAAGAAAAAGTATCGATTACGATTTTGAAATATTTTTTATAACAAAATGTCGGGTGTAATTATGTAACCTTAATGACTTCAAAATTTAGATTGCAAACAAACTGAATGCTAAACAAGATGAATAATTGCTCTGATTATATCCTAAATTAATATAATACTACTAAAATGTTGCCAAGTTAACTTTCTAAAACAAGACAACTTAAAAATTATATAATTTTATTTAACTCAAAATAATCATATCAATTAGTAAAAACATGTTATGAAAACAATGAAAATGACTACTTTGTAACTTTAGCTAGTCCGTAAGTATATTTAAACTGATGCTAACTAAAAAACGAATTTACCAAATTTTAGGGCCATATTCTACTCATCAAATGAATGATAAAAATGTGACTAAAACTTTTCAAAAATTATTTCCGGACAATGTTTATAATAAGAAGTTTTATATTAATTTGACGAATAGAACTTGTCCACAGTCAAGTTATTCAGTTATAGCCTGTGTATAATTAATACACTAAAATCTAAATTTCTCTACTCTCAAAGAGAATTTATTTATTTAAATAGTCACCATGTAGGTATTTGTAAACAGTTAAACGCAATTGAAATGAAAATAGAACTAAAATTATACAAACATCCTACCTACTGCAACCACTAAGGGAAATTGTTTTTCTGTGAGAAATGTAATATGTAAAGTTATTCAGTTTCCCACCAAAATTTAGCAGCAATTTAAATTTAACAAAATTGGTTGATAAAAAGCCTTGAAGAAGCAAATGATCCCACCTCTGACTCATAAAATTTCTGTTTTTAAATAAAATCAATTTAGGTGATTTTTAGAGATTTAAGAACCATAATTTTTATTTTATTATTTCTATCACAAGATTCTAAGGTGTAAAATATGAGTAACAGTAAAGCAAATACAAAGTTGTAAAATTTGATTACAGTACAATCCGCTTATAATGGACTTCGAGAGTTTTATATAAATGGGTGTCCATTCAAAATTGGAATATTTCTACTATTTTGTTCTAGAAAGGCTTCATAATCGTCTCCATTCCAATTTATTCAGCTGTAATGTGGAACATTAAAATTGAAGATTTTCGAAATAGTCTCATTCCTTTTTTTAAAGTTAATTTTTAAATAGTTTTTATTCTGTTCATGGTTTTTCCAGATATTCAAAGCTGTTGATTTTTAAAATTTAATTTTAACAATTTCAATTATTGTTGCAAACTTTTCACGAGCTGCAAACATAGGCTTCTTATTTTATAACATTGTAGAGAAACCATTAATTGACATTGGAATGCAGGGATTTAGAAAAAATAAAGAATATTATAAGCGAAAGTCTATAATAAGTGAGCTTCGGGAATTTGTCCGAATCCGTTCATTATAAATGGGTCATACTGAATTTCAAATAATATAGTCCTATTTCCATACATTAAACTTATTTTAATCAAATTTCTTCATAATATCTTCAATACGATTTTTGCGATTCTACGATATGTTTACAATTAAACTGCTGATTCCGTACTAGTACTTTTTTTTTAATTGACAATAAACTGTCGGTCTCTGTGGTAGAAGTTTCTGGCAAAACCGGCAAGCTTTTGAACAAAATGACCGGCAGTTTAAGTGTTAAAAGGTATAATAACATGTAATATCTCGAAATTCCATAATTAGATTTTTCTATACCTTGCAGTACTACATATTTATTTTTATTACAAAGGCGATTAAAATATTTCATATTGGATAGAATAAAACATTGTAAAAATGCTTTATTTAGTTTCATAAAAACTTATAGAGTAATAAGCTCGTAAACTATGGGCGGCAAAATCATAAATCCGCCATTGGTTAACATAGTAAAAGTTATGTGTATTATATAAAAGTACATAATATAATTTTTTTCCCTGACACGGATTTTCTATATGTCGACGTTTCTTCTTAAACTCGAGGTATGTATTGTCGTCCAGATTTGATATGGGCTCTTTGATTGGCTCATTGTAAACAAATGTTGAGCTCATAAATAGAAAAATTGTTGCCGGTCATAGTGGACGCAATTTTTATTATCTTATGTACAAAATATACGAGAGCAAAATGGATATACAAAAAATACCCAAATGACTGCACTCCAGACTATATTACTTCTAAATCCTTATACAAAAAGAATCTCCAATACACTCTAGCATTATTATCCTCTACAATATATTCTTGTGGGACAGATTCAAAACTTTCCTTCTGTAAACCTGGGAAAAGCACACACAGACAGACAGATACTAAAAGAGATGGTGACGTCTCTGCACCTAGTGAAGTTAATATAACTGTATGAGAAAAGCAACGTCACTGTTTTCATATTATGTAATATTCGAGCCCGACAGCAGTGCCTCCTGTCACTGTATTTAATTATATTAAATCTATGTAATTATCTAAAATCTATTTAATTAAAACATTATTATAAAAAAAATTAACTATATTTCCCCACCCTCTATAAAAAAACCTTATTAGCCATAATCACCTTGCTTATTATGAAACAATCTAAAATTAAGTAAGAAGTACCTTATTAAATTTGAAGATCTTAAATTAATTAGGGTAGTAGTCACTTAGGACCCAGTTGATGGACATCTCATTAATGAGGTTTGGTTCTTGTTTAAAATGGTAATATTAAAAACGTAATACGTGACAGGGTTGCAATGAGACTTGAAAAAGCGTTGGTAATTTTACGATCTTATTATCTTTTAGAGCGCAATTTAATAAATTCGCTCGTTATTTTTAACCAAACTATGGAGAACAAATTTAACCTTGAATTTATGTGTGGGAAAATGAAAATTATTGTTCTATTATTACAAAACATTTGATCGGATACTCATAACCAAAGTAATTAAGATGAAAATAGAAATAAATTTAAGTTGATTTACCTGAATTTGAGCCTATTGTGTGGTGAAGCACTCTTTTTATACTGTTCTTCTAATATTTCGGAATCAAAGATGGGGTACCACCAGGATTTACTAGCAGCTCTCTCGAAAGGTATGGGTAAGCATTTGCCCCAACAGCCAGACTCTCGTGAAACTTGTGATAAATATGTTTGCACGTGTGGAGCCAAAGACAATTGAATATTATCTTCATCGGTTATAATATCCGAAGGTTGTTCCGATTTGGTAAAACTTACAGACGACCTGCGTTTTTCTATCATTTTATATTTAAAAGCTCAATTGCCAACAAAAATAGGTAGGTAGTTGATTATTTGCTAAGTACACATTGATTGTTTCCTTATCTCTTTATTTAATGAGGCTGTAACTAAATTTTAAAGATAAGCAAAGTGCATAAAGCTTAGGTAAGTAGTTAATGTATGAAATCCTTACCAATTTTCTTAAAGGTTTCGTAACAAAATTGAATGAAATAAGGGAGCAGCATGATTGTTTATAATCCAAATTAAACAATGTTAGGGCATGTCAGAGGATATGTTTGCGCACCGATCTTCAATGATTTTAAACAGACCATAATTAAATATTTTTTCTTCAATTATAAACAAAAGCTCTGTCGGTTTTTGTACATTTATAATAATTAAGCACATGCGAATATTTCACAAAAACACATTGGCGGTCACACTACACCTGACCCACCTGACCGACTTCTAAATATGTATACTTTTGATTGACAAATGACAGCTAATACGCGAGCTGCTACTACGCACTTTCGAGCGCGACTCCCCCACACAACGCGCACCAAATACTACTAACGCAAATAATCTTGCGCTCGCTCGTCAAAATTATTAATTTGAGAAGGTACAAATTATAATGTAATAGCTATTTATTACTACATAAAATTAACCTAACACCTACATTTTTTGGTAGGTGCATTAATTATGTAGGTATATTTCTATTTTTGTAATAATATGTTTATGGTAAAACGTTTTTAATATTTATCGCTTCACATCTTATCCATCCATCATCTTATTTTTTATTATTTTATTTGTATTCAATGTTTAAAAAGAATCTGATGTGACACAACACATGACTGTCCCATTTGAAGAAATAAAAGTAAATAATAACAAATTACATTGTTTAACCTCCCCCCCCCCCCCTATTGTCAGTCGGTAGGGTACAGGCTACAGGCCTTCTTCGTTTTCGTTAATCCACTGGTAAACACATCGACTTTCAGGTACTTTCAGAAGAACAATCGCATTGAGACATTTTATATCCATTTTATAAACGACTTGAATCTCGTTAATCCATTAATGTGCGTCATTAAGAATCCACAAAAACGAAAATAAAAGGTTTCGGTGGAGGAATTTCAACCAAAATTTAATCAGTTCTTTAGACCGTTTCTTCAATCTAGTCAGCTCCTTCTGGACTATCATCAGGCGACCTTATGGATATGTACATGGTTGCCATGGGAACAGATCGAGAACTAAATAAAGAATAAAGCCACAGTCATGAAGTAATGTGACCGCTGGTTGAGTTACAGAGCGGAATTTCTGGGTTCAAATCGAGGACTACACAGAATTTCTTAACTCGGCCTTCCAGTGGGCATCCAACACGCTATGGTGAAATTGGAGGTAGTGCAAATGGATCTCACTAGTGGCTCGTTCCTCTACAATTCCATCACAATTTAACATGGAATGGGGTACAATAGACCTAGAGTTTCAGGACAAGTGGGTAAAAACCACACCCGTTAAATGATAATGAATAACAAAGATGAACTTGAACGATAAATTTTCCATGTTTATGTTTGATTAAGCAGGGGTTTGTGAAGTAGGTATAACTTGCCAGTGTTCACTCGTACTAGCGGAACACTTGAGCTCCCCCATGGTCAAGGTGGACGGGGCTAACCTTATAGCTACCAATTTATTTATTTTTCACTTTTTTGTTAAATTTAGGCCCAATGTTTAGTTTGTTGAGTATTTTTGTTTGTTATAGGTTTTGGTGAATCTAGGTTTTTTATGGGTTGGGTATTTTGTTTGTTTCACCACAGCGTGTGAATGTCCACTAGAAGGTCGAGCTAAGAAATTCTGCGAGGTCCATGATTTGAACCCAGAATTTTCATTCCGTAACGCAACCATTGATCACATCACTCCAGAGCTGTGGCTTAGGCATAATTTTGAATAATCCGCAAAATTTTTGTTTTATACTTGCTTTTTTGGACCGTTTACTTCGGAAATTTTTAAATTCGTATCGACCGTATTCCCTTTTTTTTTAAATTATGAAATTTTTTACAAAATATAATAAAAAAATATTCAAGCACAATTTTCTTACAAATCACAAAAATAGAATTTTTATGCGGACGTCAGATTTGGATAACTCCCTTGTCACATATGCAGGGCCGTTCCTACCGGGTATGCAGTGCATCCCCTAGTGGGGATATCCTTGTTTCAAAACGTTCTTTTTACAAGGAATAATATTTACAAATTTGCTAATATAATCTGCATGAAGTTAAAAATTATATTTTTTACTCCTCAATATTTTAGACACTCCTACACAGAGAAAAATTTTTACTCTCGCATCAATTTGAAGTAAATTTTACTAAATTTGAAATACATTTCACTTCAATTGATATTATTTTTACTTCAAATTGAAGCGAGCTCGATTTGCACTTCAATTTGAAGTAATAGTAGTTTTCATCACTAGGCCGGAAAGTGTCATTTTACAACCGAGGGGCGGGTTTTCGTAGCCGAGGCGAAGCCGAGGCGCCCGAACGCACCCGAGGGTGTAAAAGCACTTTACGGCCGAGTTGGTGTAAACAACTTTTCGTTGTGACGGGACCACAACAATTTCTGCGCATGACGTCACGCGGCAGAATAAATTCAAATGGAACATCGTGATTGGTTGGTTGGAATATTTGATGTGTGGTATCACTGCTTTACGAAATAGGTATATCAGTGTATCGTGGACGGGACCACACCATTTTTATTTGTGATTTGTAGTAGTGAAGATCAAGGTCAAGGGTTATCGTAAAAGCATGGCACGTAAATCTATCGAGGAAGCGGCCAGTTATGCGAAAAACGTGTCGTTACCTACGAAGTCTAAAGTGATTTATAGGAAAGAGCACGAGAAATGAATTGGCTTTTTGAAATACCACAATGCGGAGGTACATAACCTCAATGAGGCCACGTTGTTGGCCTACTTTTTAAAGATGGCCGCATAGTATAGCTACACCACATTGTGGTCGTACAGTAAGTAGCACTTTCCCGTTTTAAGTACACGTTTTAACACATTTTTTTGATTTCACACAGATTTCCGACAAAATTCTAGGATCTGCAGGTCCCCTTCCCCTCAATAAGATTGTTAATGCGCCGCAGGCGCATTCTTACAAGCAAAGTGCGTTTGCGTCGAAAGAAGCCGGACAAATGATGTTTTTACATCTTTGTTAATTTTTATGACCCCCCCTTTTTCACTCCCTAGGACGTGAAAATCCTTGACCCCCCACTTTTCACTCCCTAGGATGTGAAAATCCATGACCCCCCACTTTTCACTCCCTAGGAAGTGAAAAGAGGCACTTTACGTACCTCAAATGAGGACGTGAAACCCCATTTTCTAGACCGGCATAACGAAAAAATTATTTCAAAACACCAAAAATTTTTCTCTGTGTACGCTCTAATTGGTCCACTGGTAAACACCTGTTAACGATTTTCAGCCATTTTCAGAAGAGCAATCGCATTGAGACATTTTATCCACTTGTATTTCGAATGACTATACAATAATATGTAATTTTTTATAAACAAATTTTTGAAACAAATAGAATCTTGTTAATCTCTTCATGCGCGTCATTAAAAATCAACGAAACTCAAATAAAAGAGGTTTCAGCACAAGGATTTCAACCAAAATTGAATCAGTTCTTTATACCGTTTTTTCAAACTAGTGTGCAAAATTTCAAGCCAATTGGTGCGCACGTTTGTTCGTAATCGTAGACGAAAAAATGTCCACACACATCCAGACATTGTTCCAAAAATCGTTCACGATAAACTTAAAAAAATAGGAAATTTGAGAACAAAAACTAAGGTACAGCCCTAATAGACCAATTGTGAGGGTGGGTCTGCTAATCTGCCCAATTGGATATTAAATATTAAATAATTTGAATGACATTAAATAATAAAGATAGGATAGCATTGTCCAGTGACATACCCCTTTCTATTTATTAATCAGAGCAATGACTAGTTCTGACGATGATATGCTAAATTAAACAATTAGGCAAACTAAATTTAAACTAAAAGGAGATTAACATAATTCTATATTAAAATATTTTTAGACCAACACTTCTACTAATTAATTGAATGGGCACTCAATCTAATGTGATAATTTTCACTGTAATTTTCTATTTCCTCTTTAATTGTGAGTTAAAGAGCGACCTATAGATCGCAACGGAGAATCTTATGGATTCGATCCATTGAAATCTATCCAGGATTTTCTTCGGGGGTGGGGGGCAATCATAGTTTCTAAAGGTTTCTAATATCTTTATGGCAATGGTAGGCCATAAAATTTAAAAAAATTCAAATTTTGAAAATCTGAAGATTTAATTTAGGGGGGAGGGTGCTTACAGTGCTCTTTCTCTCTGTGTCTGACTACGAGCTTGGCTGAACAAATTTTGATCAAATCAACGGGATTGCAGAATTTATTAGTTCACTTCATATATTGCCGTTATGTTGACATTGAATTCTAATTCGAACATTTTTAATTAATTGAAGGCTAGAAGACTTGAGTGAACCCCACGCACCCGTTAGACGCTAGAGCACACCATAATATCTATAATTATAAGCTTTCAATACTGTTTTATTAATTTTTACTATCGATAGACCGGACACCATAAATTATTTTAAGTAGCCCCCCTCATTGTTTAATTTAAAAAAAAAATTTAATTTTAATAGAAATAAATAATTTTATAAAATTTTTGTGGACTTTTTATTAAGTTAATTAATCTTAATTAAAAATATAGTATGTAATATATTTTTCAAAATATTTTTTTGTTCATGTAATTTTTCATTTTAAATTACATTTTGTAATTTTCTTGACGAAGCTTACAAATATGAAACGTAGAAGAATTAATGCATATTAATTATTACCGAGTTCACTACCCCAAAAATGTTATAAAATTCCTTTAATAAAAATGTATTTGGTATTCAAACAAACAAACATGAAAATTAATTTTGAACTTTAAGACGCGATTTTTAAGTGGAAATTCCAAATTTTAATATTGCATTATTGTTGTGTAATACTTTAATGTACATATTTGTTATTTCGAGATCGTTGATGGTAAATATTTGTACTTATTGTTAGATCATTTAATTTAATTTAATTGGTAGGTAGGCAATTCAGATAAGAGTCGAGAGGCTTGTAAAAAAATGAAGTAGTTGAACGATTATGAACATTACTCCTAGTTTGTTGAATTTGTTTATTATTTTATAGGTACCATAACACATGAAAATAAATTAAATTATTTATAGTTTATATTAATTGCGACGTTTTGGTTGTAAGAAAAATTGAAACTAATTTAACTGTTGTGTATAGTTTCAACTTTAAAATTAAAATGAGATTTTAATGTGGGCAATTAAGAGTCATATATGACTGCAATTGAGTCCATTAGTGTGACGTCACAACGCCTAGAAATTGGCAAACCGTCTAACGCGAATTGACTAAGTGGTTTGCGTCCATTTGAAAAAGAACATAACACGAACATATGCAAACACGACGATCGCATCAAGGAAAGTGTCAAGAGTTTCAACATAACCCTATTTAATTCATTTAATTGTTATAAACTTATATTAATTATGTAAATAATTCACTATTCTACTATTGTAGTCTACTATTTTATGGTAGAAAGTTCCTTAAGTATTTAAAGCAAACCATTTTTTAACTTTAATTGATTGCTCTCATTCTGGAGAAAAACCATTATAATGCATGACATTATAATTAATAGTTTAAAGTATATAAAGACCTTTTAAAACCTTTTTAACGTATAGATTTAAATTTCAGGAAACATACTGCGGTTTTCACCGCTATGGTGCCTTTTTCTTCGAATTATATTTTATTTAAAAATGTGTTAAAATAATTGTCAAACGTAGAAGGTTTCTTGCTACTGTGATTATACAATTCAATCACAATTGTACAATTGTGCACTTCACTAAATTTTTCTCATTATAACTAAACTTTCACATACCGTAAAATGGGGTGAATCACAAAAGGCAGGTGAATCACAACAAAAGAAGGCACAAATAATTTTTCTGTACTGCAACATTGAATAAAATTATTTGATTAATCCTTGATGCACAGAAAAATTATTTGTGCCCTCCCAAACTTTTGTTGTGATTCACCTGCCTGTTGTGATTCACCCCATTTTACGGTATGTGAAAGTTTAGTTAATGAGAAAAATTCAATTGTGATTGCATTGTATAATCACAGTAGCAAGAAACCTTCTACGTTTGACAATTATTTTTAACACATTTTTAAATAAAATATAATTCGAAGAAAAAGGCACCATAGCGGTGAAAACCGCAGTATGTTTCCTGAAATTTAAATCTATACGTTAAAAAGGTTTTAAAAGGTCTTTATATACTTTAAACTATTAATTATAATGTCATGCATTATAATGGTTTTTCTCCAGAGTGAGAGCAATCAATTAAAGTTAAAAAATGGTTTGCTTTAAATACTTAAGGAACTTTCTACCATAAAATAGTAGACTACAATAGTAGAATAGTGAATTATTTACATAATTAATATAAGTTTATAACAATTAAATGAATTAAATAGGGTTATGTTGAAACTCTTGACACTTTCCTTGATGCGATCGTCGTGTTTGCATATGTTCGTGTTATGTTCTTTTTCAAATGGACGCAAACCACTTAGTCAATTCGCGTTAGACGGTTTGCCAATTTCTAGGCGTTGTGACGTCACCACTAATGGACTCAATTACATATACGGGTCAAATCGGGTTAAATCAATTTATTGTGGGTTCAAGAGGGTCAGTAAAATTTTAAATATACAAACGCAATCATTTTGTAAATTAATTCAGTTCTAATTTACAGAGAAATATAAATCAATGTCAAGAATATTAGATATATTTTGCAAAACAAATTTAAAATCTAATTAAATATTGCAAGATTCAAACCGCAACATTCACTCCCACCCCATAGTTCGTGGGTTCATGGTCTTGATTATACGGGCATCTAAATTATAATATTTTAAATACGGGAAATATCTAATATTTCTAATTATTTGCCGTGATAACGAACGATTTAATATTGAAAAAATATTATAAGTAACATACAGATTTCTATCTGTGAATCAAAATTATTCCTATTTGCTATGGCAACGAGAAAGAAATTTTTGTTGCTCCTGTTATTTCCGTGCAACATCGATTTTAGATTAGGTCGTCCGGGAACATATTTGTAATTTGTTAATACTTTTTAGTATGGCAGACTTTACTTGCAGCATTTTTTTTAGAAGAAATTTTCTTTCGATTTTAGATTTTAAACCTTAGATCATAATATCATCCAAGGTTTCCAGTATTTAAAATCTAAAAAAATTAATAAATTTTTTAAAAGAAATAAATTAAAAAAAAAATTCCAAAATTAGGAACATTGCGAAATAAGGCTATGCGCAGAGTGGAGCCTGCTCGCCGGCTTGAATGTTTTTATTGAAACACGAGCTTCGTTTGTCCTCAATTACGTTAATTAATAATATAATATAATTAATAATACATTAATTAATATAATTGAGGACAAACGAAGCTGGTATTTCAATGAAAACATCCAAGCTGGTAAGCATCAGTTTTCGGCGACCAGTGTGCACTTTGTGCACGCACATAAAATCGGCACAATTTCGGGAATCTAAATTCCTTGGTAGCTCTCGCATCTGCCATTTACGATTTGTATTTATAACGTACCTAACATCTTTATGCCATAAAATTTTAAGGACTCAATATAATAGAATGCAAATCTATTAGCACCTTTTTGGTCAAAGTTCACCTTAAAAAAAAAAAGATGTATTTTTACTTTATTATCATTGCATTGATGGGTTTTTACATCTACACCGATGAAATGGACTCGATTGTCGATTCAGTATTCATAAAATTTTTATGACTTTGAGAATATGGGATGTAAATTTATCGGCTCTTTTTAGATTAACAGGTGTCAAAGTGCACTGTCGCTTAAAGATCTAATGGCAGATAATGTTTTATTGAAAAGTTTAATGTCTAGTTTATTTTATCACAGTAAATAAAAATTTCTACGCTGGCTTTATCACGAAGAGAAATATGGAAAATTAAAAAATGTCCGTTCTTATTGGGACACGCTTTTAGCCAACTAACTTGTAAAGTTTTAATAACTCAATATAATTTTCCTAGAATATTTGAACAAAATTTAACTTTTCGCTTTTTCTTCCAAGTCCTGTCAGTTGACTGGTTTGACGCAGCTCTCCATTCTTCTCGGTTGAAAGCCAATCTCTTCATCTGCTTCGGTCGCATGGACCTCCTATGAGTGTCGAATGTGGCTGTTTGGCCTCACTGGGTGGATGGACTGTGGGAATCTCGTTAATTAGTTCATGCTCGTCATCACTAATTATATGGTAGGTGATAAATCACCTTTTGGATAGGATTTCCATAAAACCCGTTCTTAGTGCTTACCATGGTGCTTACTTATGTCATACACATAATATAAAGAATTCGTGTGTAAAATTTCATGCTTTTTTTTGTCGTACGACACTTTAGGTTATTGTTGTTCTTTTTTTAGAATAATTGTGTGGTCAAATATCTATGTAATTAAAAAGCTTTTAAAATTTAAAACAGTTTATTTTACACTAATATTAAAACAATATTCTTTTGCAAAAAATATAGTAATATACATTTTACAACCTATAATTATTTATCTACCCTAAAAAAGTTGTACAAAGTTTACAAAAGTTTTTACAATTTTCATCTGCACTATAAAATGATATAATTTAAACAGAAAATATAATAAATGCAAACAACTATTAGAATTACCAGATTATCACAAAACAATCAACTATTTCAAAAAATTAAATTATTATATAGGCACCTTTTAAGAAACTTTCTTATACCCAAAAAAACTTGTCTAAATGTCATTCACTTTTGGTGTGCTTTTACCCCAAAGCCAATTTAAAAGAACTTTAGAAGGACTTTGTACATCTCGAGCTAAAAAGAAATTTTGTGTTAATAAAAGCGACTTGAATAAAGCAAATTTAAAAATTCTTACATAAGGTGTAATTTGCATCTTGTACTAATCTTGCAGCTGCTTCTGGAGGTAATAAAGAAGCAACGTCTCGATGCTGCTGCATAAGAGATAACTGCTGTAACCTTCTTCGTTGCTGCTCATCTAAATGCATTTTATCCTTTCCATATCCATATCCAACCGATTTCAATTGAGACAATCTAAAAAATTATATCATTTTAACAGAAAATTTTCTATTTTTCTAACAAACGCTTTTACTTACTTGTTTGCCAAATATTCGCCTTGCTTGTCACTTTGTAGGCCTTCTCTGACTTCAGTAGCCAATTCTGTACTCGTAACATCTGAAGTTTGACTAGGTGTGGGATCACTGAAAGAAGTACCCACTTCACTGGATATTTGATAATCACTTTTTTCGTGCACAGATGAACCTAAGATTTTGTCCTTAATTTCTTCTTTCTCTCGAATTGCGTTAGAAAGTTTAAGTTGCAAAGTGTCTCGCTCTTCTAACAGTTGCATTAATTCAACCGTTAACTCTTCACATCGAACATCTCGTTGATGTAACATATACAAAGCTAAATCAAGTTCAGCTTGACTTACAATTTCACCACTACTGTCCATCATGGACGAGCTTTGTTGTTGTTGAACATCTTGTTGAGTTACATTTCCTTGTTCTACTCTAGAACTTTTTCTAATATCCAATTCAGCAATTAGCGAATCATAATCTTTACTTTTTTCAAACAACTCTTGCTTCAAATCTTCAATCTTCATTACTTGCTCTTCAATTATCAAACGTAGTTCCGAAAGCTGCTTATTTTCTTCATTAAGTAAAGCAGTCTGTTCTAAATTTTTGTTATATAATTCTTCATAGTCTCCATTCTTCATATTCAGCTCATTCTTCAAGAAGGTGACTTCTCCTTCTTGTTGTTGAAGCTTTTGAACCAAATCATCGCACTGTTCAGTTTGACACTGAAACTGCATATTCAAGTTTTCCATATCTGCATTTTTCGCCGAAAGAAGTTCATCATAACTCATTTCTAACTGTGCTTCTCGACGCTTTATGATATCAATTTCTTTAATTTTTTCAAATAACATTGTTTCATTTTCTTGATTTGTAACAGTTAAACTTTGTGTGTATTCTTTTCCTCTCTCTACTAGTAAAAGTTCTAATTGATTTATTTGCGTTTTTAGTTGTTTAATATCTTCATCTTTGGATTGGATAGTTTCACCAAGTTGGTTGGCCAACACTTGCAGTTCTTCAGTGTATGACATTAAATTTTCTTTATCTTTTAGTAATAAAGTAAGATTCTCTATTTCGTTTCTTAATTTATTCACTTCGGCGTCTTTTACTTGCAAGTTTTCATTAAATTTAAAGTTTAAGCTTTCAAATTGAGTTTGTTTATCTTCAAGCTGAACGTTTAAGTCGATAATTTGTTGATTCAACAAGGATGTATTGTAATTGTTAACGTTGTCTGCTGTTTTCTCCATATCTTGAAGGTTTTGTTGTAAGTTTGCAATACAAGAGTCTTTATTTTCTAATCTTTTCCTATTTTCTTCGTTTTCTTTGTTTGCCGATTCTAATTTTTCTAAATGTTCCGCAATCAATCTTGTCTTGTCTTCTATTTCAAGTTGTAAATTTGTAATGGTAAACTGACTTTCTTGCAAGTGCTGTTGTACATTTTCAAAATTCTGCAAATTTTCTTTCTGCATTGTAATCAATTGTACATTTTCTGCAATTTCGACTTCCAAACTTGTTACTCGAGCAACAAGTTCGGCTGCCATTGCATCATTTGAGGTAAATTTAGTTTCGTACTCAACAACTTTTTCATTTTGCAAATCAAGATTAACCCTCATCTCTTGTAGCATTAATTTTAATTCATTAATGTGATGATCTCGATCATAGATTTGTTGTTGTAATGCCGAAACTCTATCCACTTCGTTTCTTATTTCAGCATCAACATTTTTGCGTAATTCATTATTTTCGTTAACTATGGCATTACACTTTTCATCTAAATCTTTGATCTCTTTTCTGAATTGTTGTTCAGTTATTAGAAATTCCTTCTCACGCATTTCTAAATGTAACTTCCAACTTTCAGCAACATCTGCGCCTCTTTGATCTACTCTTTGATTCCATTCATCTTCTAAGTGTTCAATAGATGCGGTCAAGGTAGATCTAAATAATAACAAAAAAATTAATTAGATGATTAAAGTTAAAAAAGATTTTTAATAGATTAATTACCTTTCCGTAATCACTTCTTCCAGTTGTCTCTTAACATCTTCAATTTCCATGTCTTTTACCTTTAATTTTTCATTCAACTCCCCATTTTGGATTGCAAGAATTTCAATTTGTTTCAGTTGTTCTTCCAAATCGGTAATTTTCATGTTTAGTGCATTACTGGAATTAGATTGAGTTTCGATTTCAACATTTCTTTCATACAAAACATTTTCCAAATCAATTTTTTCTTTTTTAAGTTGCTCCAAGTCTTTTTCAAGCTGTTCGATTTCGTGCTTATGCTGATCCTCTAAAGAAACTAATTTTGCATTACACACATTGTAGTTTTCAGTTAATTGTGAAAACTCATTTCTACTTCCTTCCAATGTACCTGTAAGATTAGCTTCCATATTTTGCAAAGCACCTTTCATATCAAACAATTGTTGTTCGAGTAACACATTATCCGAATTCAAAGATTCAGCTTTCGTTTGTAAAATTTCATTGTCTTTAGTTAAAAGCTCAAGTTGACCATTTAAATATTCCTTTTCGCTGTTTAAAGCAATTTTTTCTTGTACGATACACATATATTCGGCTTCGGTCTTCATATTTTCCAATATAGGTTCAACCGATTTCGATTTTTCAGCATTTATTCTTAAGTTTCGTTGCTCTTCCAGCATCAGTTGCAAGTCTTCATTATCTAATGACAACTCCTTAATAGTATTGGTAAGATCTGCAATTTTCTTTTCGTTTTCATCCGCACTCGAACCTACATTTTGCTGAGTTTCAATTTTGGCATGAACTGGACTATCAAAACCTTCATTTCCCCATTCAAACTGCTGCAGTTTTTCCATCAATTCCTTATTTTGACGTTGGCATGATAATATTTCAACTTCTTGTTTATCCTTTAATTCCTTTAACCTGTCACCGCTAACTTGCAGTGTATCAACTTTCTTAAGCAAATTACTCTTATCACTTTTTTCTTTTTCTAATTCCGTTACATTTTCTTTAATTTTCTTCTCTAATTGAACAACTTGCAACTTGAGTTCATCAACAATGGCATCGTTGAGACCTCCAAATTCATCAGATTTTCTAAGATCTGAATTTAACTTATCATTCAATGATTTAAATTCTTTCAACTTTTTAAGCAGTTTTCCTGATTTAATTTGAGCTTGTTTAATTTCCTCGATATGTCTTTGGCGTTCCACTTCTAGTACTTGTACCTTCTCTTCCAGTGCCTCAACATGCAACGCCAAATTTTTAGTTCTTGAAATGTTATCCATTCTTTGTCTATGACTTTCTTCCAATATTACTTCATCCATTCCGCATCCCCAACCATCATCATTCTCGTCAAAAATGTCTAAATTAGCACCTGCTTGGCCAGGTAAATTTGATGGATTCTGAAACAAAAAAAGTTTGTTAATTTCACTTTCACTATTATTTAACACAAAATTTACCTCCTCAGATTCAGGGCACAAGTAAGCTAATTTATCTTCTACAGCAAGTTGAAATTTGACATCACCTTTTTTGGAAACAGATTTTGGTTTTATAAACTCAACTTGGGCAGGCAGAATTTGCGATTCTAGATTAACAACTTTAGGTTCGTTAGCCGTCGGAAGATTTTCTTCTAATTCATAACAAAGATAAGTCGGCTTAGATATACATAATTTTTCGATGCCTTCACCATCTGTAATTGTTTCAAATTCTATATCGTGAATTTGTTTCAAATCTGATACTGTTAAGTTGGTATCCTGACTGGAACAAATTTGTGGTTCCACCTGCTGTAACGCATCTCGATTATAACATAAGTAAGTTGAAGTAGGCGTAATAATGTCTTCTTGTTCAGTTGGATTTCTGGTAGGAACAAATTGAATCTGCTTTAACTGTTCGCAATCTGTGCTTGTTAATACTGAATCGGCTTCGGAACAAATTTGCGATTCCAATGGATTTTGGCGTTCATAAATTAATCTAGATATTTCATTTGTCAAACTTTGACATTGCAATAAAACGTCGTCTTTTTCTTGCTCAATATTATACAGCATAAATTCTAATGTTTTGATTTTTTTTAACAATTCTTCCTTATCGTCTTCTGTGAAACCTTTCGAGACCTTTTCCATACCTAATGGTACTTCATGTTGAGGTTCAATTACTGTTTCGACACTTGCAATATTTTCTTGTGGTTGTTTGGATACCGAATCAAAGAAATTGCTAGCGGACGAATCTGGCCACACAAAATTTGAAAGAGTTGTTTCCGTTGTATGTTTCGATTCTTCTTGAATTAATTTTATACCTATAAAAAGATATATCGAAATAACATTACTATTAAATTTACTCTATTTATTTACAAATTCTGCCGTTTTCAAAAATAATTCTGACATTTTTGACAAATATCAAATGAAATTGAAACTTTCTTTGACTTTTACTAAATTAAATTTTATTAAATTATTTTCTACATTAAAATTACCAATTAAATTAGTAGAAAGTTATGAAATAAAATGTATTACCTTCATTATCATCTCCAGATTGGACTAAATGATCACTTATAATTTGAAGTTCTGAACTTGAAGTTTCCTTATCTTTATTAGCTACAAGCTCTTGAAGGTTTGCAATTTTATTTGTTAAATCTTCAATATGATTTTGATTAATTTTATTCTCTCTATTTAACTTTTCACACTCTTCCAATTTACGTTCAAAATCATTTTGTTGTTGTTCTACTTTACCCTTGTACATTTCAATTTCCTCTTCTAAAATTTGTCTATTGTCACCATAAACGGTGACTTGTTCACGCAACTGCTCGCACTGAACAGATAACATCTTACGTTCACTGTCTAACCTTTCCAGTTCACCTTGCAATTCCCCTTCCATTAATTCAATTTCTTCTTGTTTCTTATCAAGGAATCCTTTTAAATGATGGTATCGTTCGGCTCCATCATTCAGTCGACTACTTAATTCTTCATTTTCCATTTTTAAAGCAATTAATTTCTCTTGAACGCTTGCAACATCGATGTTTCTTTCACTAGTTTCTTCTAATTTAATTTTCAATTCACTATTTTCTTCAATCAATACACGGTTGTGTTCAAACAATTTATGATTTTCAAGATTTGTTTCTCTCAGGGTTCTTTGAATTTCATCATCTTGTTCCAATAGGGAAGCAATTCTTTGCTCTAACATATCTTCAGTGTGCGAAATTTCTTCAAAACTGTTGGATTTTTCTCGTAACTGCTCATCTAATCTAAAATTCTGTTGTTCCAAAAACTGTCGCCGGTCTTCAATATTGGACAATCCTTCTTCCAACTTGGCAATTCTCTCCTTGTATTTTCCCAATTCTGCTTCCTGATTTTCGATAAACATTTCCAGTTCTCTAATTTTAACATTTAAAGCGTTTGAAGTTATTTCCAAATTGTTCTGAGAACTTTCTAACTGCTCTTGCAAATTATTAATAATAAGATTTTTTTCATTGATTTCGAAATTTAGAGCATTGCATTCGTTCGAATGATCCATTTCCTTCATTGATGTAAAGTTACCCAACTGCAACTCTTGATTCTCAATAGAATTACGAAGTTGTTCATTTTCTGTTGTAAAATATGTTAATTTTTGGTTACACTCATCAAACTGAACCGTTTGTTGGGTCAACGAATTTTGAACATTCAAATAGGTTTTCTCCAATTCGTCCAATTGTTCTAAAAGCGATGCAATCTTCTCATCTTTTATCTTTAAAGTTTCTTGCAGTTGGACTTTTTCACTCACTTCCAATTCATGCTTTTCTTGATTTTCTTTTAGCTTAGCATCCAGTTCTTGATAGGCAACAGTTTTGCGTTTCAAATTTGCAGCTATCTTCTTCATTTTTTCCAACTGTTCCTTATTTTTGTTTTCTAATTCTTCAAGTTTTAATGATCTGTAAAATAAAAAAAGACATTTAAATCACTATGAGTCTTCAAATTCTTCAAAAAAGTCATGTCACCAAAGAAATATGGGAATTAATCGTAGACCATTTAAACTTATAAACAGAGAGATGAATGTGGGACGGATCCCGAAGGTACTAAATGAAGAAGCAAAGAAGAAAATATCAAAAAAATGAAAATACTCACGGTGTTTTAATATTGTCCAGCGAATCAGCATTTTGTTCAATTTTCTGTTGGAGAGATAAACACTTTTCCTTTAACTCATTGCATATTTTATGGAAATTATCTTCTTTGTGTTTCAATTCAGACTGCAAATTTTCTATCTGCTTTTCTCTTTGATCACGAATTTTAATTAATTCATTAATTTCAAAATCTTTCGATTCCAAATCGTGCTCCATATCCAACAACTTTTGATTTAGTTCACCCAATTGTTCATTTAAAATTGAAATTGTTTCCGAATTTTGTGCCAATTCGTTTTCGTAAACTTGAATTTGTTGAATATTTTCGGTTAGTAAAGTTTTTAATTCCTGTAACTGATCGGTCATAAGTTCTAAGTTATCATCCTTTTCTTTAATTTGATCATTTTCCAAATGAGAAACTGCTTGTTGAAGTTGCTGCACAATACTATTCAAATCTATCACTTCCTTTTCACTTTCAAGGAGTTGGCACTGTAAACTATCAATTTTAGTAGCACTACCAATTAGTTCTTCCTTATTTTCATCCAAAATTGATCTGTAATTTTCAACTTCTTCGATATTATTTAGTAGTTTTTCATTCAACTCTTTAATTCGATCACGTGCTTCCTTCAATTCTGTTTCTAACGAATCTTTTTCGTGAACTTTCTCACCGTTTTCCTTCACGATGCTGCTTAACTTTTGATTTTCTTCTAACAATGCTTCATATTGATTTTGAAGGGAAGAAACTTCACTTCTTAGTTCATCATTCATTGAAGGTAAGTCTTTTTGAGATAGCAACTGAAGTTTTAATTCCTGTATTTCCAATTTTTGAATTTCAATCAAATTCTTGTACTCTTCTATGTCGTTTTGATCTTCCGTTGATTTAAGATGAACTTCTTTCTCTTTGTGTCCATCCTTTATGTTTTCTTCCAATTCCTATAAAAAATAACTTGTTTAGTTAAATAAACACACATAAATGAATCTAACTCACATTAATCCTTTTATTTTGTTGTGACAATTTATTTTCCAGCTCTTCCTTCTCATTTTGCAATTGCTCGTAAGTTTCACTTAAGATGTCGCGATTATTCTCAATTTCATGAATTTTAGAAGTAAGCTGATTATTTTCTAAAGTCAGGGCTTCCATTTTGTCCATCACTTCCCGCCTTTCTTCGGTGAATAATTCAATTTTCCTCAGTAAATCTGAAGTTTCCTCGGTTAACTGATTGACACTTTCATTTAATTCTTGATTTTCGGCAAGATTTTCGTTACTATTTTTAACACTTTGGTCCATATCAAAGCTTTTTTGATAAGCTTCTAATTCCAACTTTTCTTGTTGTGTAAAACTTTCGACAATTTCAATACTTTCAGCAGACGACACCTTTTCTGCACTCAATTTCTCCAACTTATCTATAAGATCCATATTTTCCTGCATGTAGTTATCCAATTTATTCAAAAGTTCCTGCTTTTCTTTAGACAAAGATTCCAACTTTTCTAAAAGTTCACATTTTTCTTGCAGCAAAACTTCATTTTCATGCAAAATTTGTGTCTTTTCTACTTCCAACTCATCTACTCGTTCTTCAAAATGAATAGAAGTGATTTCCGATTCTACTTGAGCACTTTTCAAATTCGATAACTCTTTGGTGGCATCTAATTCTGGAAAGATAGAAAATAATAATTGCAAAACAATCATGTAACAGATAACACAGGCAAATAGTTTATCTACCTTTTGCTCTAGGATATGCATAAGAAAAAAAAATTCAATTTAATTTGGTAAAGAGAAAATTAGTGTAAACGAAACTTACGTTGTTCTAAATCGGCAATGCTTTGGTTTTTCATTGACACTTCCTCCGATAATTTGGATATCGTTAATTCCAATTGTTCTAGAACAATTAACAAAATTAAAACGGTCATGAAACAATGGAAACAAAAACTAACCTTTGGCCAAACTATCAAATCCTTCTTCAATTTTTGGATTTTGTCCCTCTTTTAATTTAGAAGTATCAGCACCTTTTAGTTGGTCAATAACTTTATTAAGTTCTTTAACTTTTGATTTATTCTGTGCTTTCATTTTAATCATATTTTTGTTACTTTCTTCCAATTGCTTCTTAAGCTTTGCAATTTCTTCTTTGTCAAGTTTAGGTTCTTCGATACCTTCTGATTTACTTACTTCAGGCTTATTCTTAAATTCCTCTATAGTAAAATTTAATTCATTTATTGTTGCTTCGTATTTACTAATCTTATCTGTAAGTTTCTTCATTTCAATATTAGCATCAGTCTCATCCACACTTTCTTTAGATTTTGACTTTTGTATTTTCTGTCCTCTTTTCCCCCTTTTAGAACTTCTCTGAGGAGAGCTTTTAATGGAAGTGTCTGTGGATTTGCTTTCAAATTCTTCGATAACTTTTTCTAATTCTTTAATCCGATCATTTAATCCCACTATACTCTCATTTTCTTTCTTTAAATCGACAATTTCGACTTGCTGATCTTGACATTTATTTTGTAACACTAAAATTTCATCTTTCAAACTATTCACTTCCAAACACTTTTTGTCTAATTCATCGATTGCTTCCTGCTTTTCCCCTTTCATTTCCATTTCTAATGTAACAAAATTCTCTTGCATCTTCCTCATTTGTTCCTTTGTGTCGTCTAAAGCATCCAAGGTATTTTTACCCTTTTTACTTAAACTTTCGGTCATAAGAGTTATGGCTTTAGTTCTGGCATCTATAACAGAGTCCTTCTCTTTTACATTTTCTTGCAAATCTAAAACATTGGCTTCCAACTTTTGTATTTTCAAACTTTGATCCATCATTCTTTTATCCTTGGCCACAAGCAGACTAATTAGTTCCTCTGTACTCGAAATCATATTATAATTATCGGTTTTCGTTTCGTTCAATGACAAATTTAGTGGAGTATACACACTATGTTGGGAGTCATCAAGTTGGGCTTTTAATTGTGTCACCGTATCTTCAATTCCCTTATGAAATTTTTTACGTTCTGCTAATTTCAGTCTAAAATGAAAGAAAAGAATAAACCCATTTAAATCAATGTAATTTAAACTTACTTATTTTCTTCCATCTGCTGCCTCAAAAACATAATTTTCTCCTTGGCTGGAGTATCCATAGTTGTAGTTTCTACCTTATCAGCATCAGTTGCTTTATTTTTACTGGACATTTTAGCACGAGCACTCATTCTCGTTAACGTATTAGCATACTCTTCCAACTTTTCCTCTGTAACAGTGGTTTGCTCGGTCTTACGAATCATCTCCTTTAATTGAGCGATTAAAACTTGCTGTTGTTCGTATTGATCTTTTAGATCATTTAATTCTTGATTACTCGGGGAGGGACTCACTGGATTTTCACTTTCGGTCCCTCCTGGGTCTGACCCCTGACCCCCCCACATTTTACTACCTAAAATATATTTAAGTAGTACCCCATTATTTTCTTTAAAAAATATTACTAGACTGACCTTATTTTAAACGTAATTTTAAAAAATTATTTACTATTTCTTCATTCGTATTGCAATACTCCACGTAGAAACGTCACTGTCACATTTAGGCACGTCATTGCCAACACAAGAACACCAATTTATAAAAAATATTGAAAAATATTTAGCAGCCCCAAATAATAACAATAAACTGTTTCAATTAGTAATTAGGACTTTCTTTTCAAAGAATTTGAATCTAATTTGATAATGCTAAGTTATTTGTTAACGCATTCTTAAAAATTAATTGACAGTATTTTGTAAACAAACCATTAGCATCATAGGCGTCCGTAAAATTTCTTCCAGGGGAAGGATGCAAAATTGAAAGGTGGTGACATTTTTTGTAAGAAAGAATTTCTCTAAAACTTTTGCTTAAATTCAAACCCTCTGGAAGTAGCCCTCTTCTTTCATATTTTTCATCATCGGTTTAACGTGGAATCTAAACCACGGCATCACATCTCGGGATAATCACTTCCTATCTTCTTTCTAAAGAACAAGAGATGCATTTCAGCTTTAGAAACTGGCGGTCGTAGCCTATACTTATCTTGACCTGCGGCCTCACTAATACTAACTAAATAAAATAGTTAGAAAAAATTAAAACATTAGGAAGTTGGAAATGAGATTATCCAAAATGCTAGATTTGATATGGCAAAACTTGCAAGTTTTGATGTCTACTTGTAAGAAACTTGCATGACTTCTCTCAAAAAGGCATTTGGATATTAAGATCCAAATCAATCAAAATATTACTGATTTGGTGTTTAGACCATTAGACAAAGAATTAAATTTTGTATTTTTATTCGGGTCTGACGAGATCAATTTCACGGGTAGAATTGTAAATAAAATCGAAAAGGTTTTTTGAATTTTGTAATGTTTTTTGTTAATTTTTCATTGAACGTTGATTTTGTAGATGATCCTGATTATTGATGTTTGTTTGTATAATTAAATGAACATTGTACCTACTATGTAGAAGAAACTACAGTAGGTATATAATTTTGATAATCCGAATTTATCATTTTTGATATTTTTTAAAGTAAAAATAATAAATTTAAATTTTTCTATTTTTCTTTCTATTTTTTTTACTTCAAATTTTTTTTTAGAAATTAAGGAGTTGGTGGTGGGTGGGGGGACAAATGCCCCTTTTAATCCTTGTTATATGGGCGCCCATGATAAAAATAAGTAAAAAGGGTTAAGTTTTTGGTTTTAGTAAAAAAAAAATTTTGTGTTTCTGTCAGTTGAATCTTGTTTACTTTAAATTATTCTGTTTTGGTAAGTTTATTCAAATATTTTTGGAAATTAGATTGTAATTTAATTGCGGTATTACTAAGAAATTAATATTTCATTATCCTTCTCTTCGTTTCTATCGTACGCCTTTGATTTACGAGTTTAAATTCGACTTAACCTCAATTATGTTTATGTTACCACATTGCACAATCATTTCGAAATTATTTACTTATCAGGGTGATCTACAAGTGTGATGTTATCTAGCAATATTAGTAGAAGTAAATTTATCTATTTCGTTATTATCTAACAGAAACCTAACTATTATTTTTAATATTATTTAATTTAAAAAAAAATGTCTCGAGAAGAAATTAACGATTCATCGCATTTTAAGGATGGCGCCATCGATTTGATTGCCGGATCTTTAGGTATTAGTGTAATCTTTAATTTAGAAAAGTTTATTTTAACTTTAATAAATATGTAGGTGGTGTATCGTTGGTGTACGTCGGACAACCTTTAGATACGATAAAAGTAAAAATGCAAACGTATCCAACTATGTATAAAGGAATGATAAATTGTTTTAAAGAAACTTTACTAACTGATGGAATTGTGAAAGGTTTGTATGCAGGAACGGCACCTGCATTAGTTTCTAATGTGACAGAAAATGCTGTTCTATTTTTATGTTACGGTTTTTGCCAAAAATTTATGCAAAAAGTAACAAACACTGACAAAGTAGAAAATTTGAGTACTCTAAGTAACGCTTGTGCAGGATTTTTGGGTTCCTTTTTTTCTTCGATTGCTATTTGTCCAACAGAATTAGTTAAATGTAAATTGCAAGCTATGCACGAAAAAAATAAGCAGGATATGGCATTAGGAAAGAAAGTAGATCGAGTGGGTCCTTCCAAACTTGTGGCGCAAATTTATAAAACTGAAGGTTTTCGTGGGTTTTTTAGAGGTTTAGTTCCTACTTTGATACGAGAAATGCCAGGTTACTTTTTCTTTTTTGGTGGTTACGAAGGTAAAACTTTAATTTTTGTACAAAAAGTTTGAAAATCATAAGAAATAATACTTTTAGGAACTCGTGAGTTTTTTAGGAAAGAAAATGAAACAAAGGAAGAAATAGGAATGCTTAAAACTATGGCTGCAGGAGCGATTGGTGGTATGGTTTTTTGGACGACAACTTATCCAGTAGATTTAGCTAAATCTCGGATTCAAGTGAACAATTCAAATGAACCTTTGCACAAAGTGCTGGCACATATTGCCAGAACTGAAGGTTTTAAGACGTTGTACAGTGGACTTACACCCACTTTAGTTAGAACAATTCCAGCTACTGCTGCTTTATTTGTTACTTATGAATACAGTAAAAAAGTTATGAATTCGTTATGACTTTAGTAGTAATTATTTATAAATTGTTGATAATAGGATGTCCTAGCTAAATTTATTATCAAGATTTATATTTCAGGTATTGTTGCATTCCTTAGGTGAATATTTATACTTTCCATATTTAATTGTTTTTATA
The DNA here is from genome assembly GCA_958510855.1 of Rhagonycha lutea. Classification (NCBI taxonomy): domain Eukaryota; kingdom Metazoa; phylum Arthropoda; class Insecta; order Coleoptera; family Cantharidae; genus Rhagonycha; species Rhagonycha lutea. The sequence continues at coordinate 8,309,780 of OY294040.1, read as the reverse complement.
TAAAAATTATAGAAAGATTCTAAATAAATATAAGACTAATTCAAAGAAGTATTTTTATTTTAACCTCTTTTAAGGTAAACATTTTCAAGAATTTTTTTTTAACTGTTATATAGTGTTTTTTTTTTTTAGTTATTACGATAATACCGTTTGGTCGTAATCGTAGCCGAAAAAATGTCCACACACACACATCCAGACATTGTTTCAAAAATCGTTCACGATTAAAATTATACCTTTGAATTGAAATTCTAATGTGCCTACGCAAAGTTGGTTTTTGACTCGATCACAATATTTTTCTTTACTGCGTAAATGGGAAAGTAAAACTAATTTAAAATGTGTTTAAAATTAAAAAAGGTGACATTTGAAAATTAACTCTCATATGTGAAAGTCTTAATATGAAAATCTGAGGTTGCACGATCACAATTTAAAAAACTTTTAGTTTAAAAAACCTCTATAACTCGGGCATTAAAGAGCCGTAGTTGGCCACCATTGATATATTGAGTAGTTGAGGGAGTGAGAAATCTAGAGATTTAATAATGGGAGGGCCAACTTGGTTGTCCCTGATTCTCACCACAAGCATTCTACGTTTTAATCATAATTAGGACTTCATTGGGTAAAAATGAAAAAATTCGGAATTGAGCCAATTTAGAGAAAATCGATTCTGAAAAACAAAAATGTTGCATAATTCTGTTAGAATACCATAAGATTTTATACATATCACGGTACCGGAGTAGGCAACCTATGTTACTACTAGTAATTGCGATGAAATTGCTTAATTAATTATGTAATTTATTTTCAAACTTTGACAAAAATTAAAGGATTGCTAGTTTTCATCAATCTTGAAATATCTTTTTATACAAATACGAAAAAAGAAATAGATTTACTCTTTTGAATACCGCACAAATGAAAGTTAAAATTGGGGATTCCCAAACTTTAATTTTCCATTTACTCAATTCAATGAAGAAGACAAATTATTTTTTTGTTGATGTTTCAAGATTATACCGAAAGTAAGCAATTTTCTGGTAGCACGTCAAAACGTCGAAAAAAAAAACGTCGAAAGCAAAAACGTCGAAGTCAAAACGTCGAAAACAAAAACGTCGAAAGTCAAAAACGTCGAAAACAATAACGTCGAAAATCAATAACGTCGAAAACCAAAAACGTCGAAATCAAAAACGTCGAAAACAAAAACGTCGAAAGTCTAAAACGTCGAAAACAAAAACCTCGAAAATGAAAACGATAAAAAATGATAAAATATTAAATATTTAGTGTTACCTATGTATTACTAATTTATGTTTATGTAACTATATTAATAGTTGACATATCAATCGATTGATTCGTTACACACAGGGGTGGGTAAAATGTATTTCAAATACAAATTTTAAAATACATGTTAGAATAAGCGAGAATTACCAAAAAATATACAGCCTAAAGCCTAGTCTGGATAACTATCTGACTGGTATCGCATACAACTTTCAATTCCAAAACAGCTAATAAAATCTTGTATTAATATTTTTATTTAACCTTTAAGTGGTGACGTGGGCGTCTGTGAGGCAAAGTTCCCATTTGAAATGCACGTAGGAAAGATTCACGGCACTACTTAAAGGTTAATAAAACTTTTTTAAATAATTACGTAATAGATAGCACTAAGTATATTAGCCAATCATATACTTTAATTGTACCACCAGACATAATTAATAATGTTTCGAAATTTTTGTTTTCGACGTATTTGTTTTCGACGTTTTTGATTTCGACGTTTTTGTTTTTCGACGTTATTGTTTTTCGACGTTATTGTTTTCGACGTTTTTGACTTTCGCCGTTTTTGCTTTCGACGTTTTTGACTTTCGCTATTTTTGTTTTCGACGTTTTGACTTCGACGTTTTTGTTTTCGACGTTTTTGTTTTCGACGTTTTGACATGGAATCTTATTATTTGGAACAATTGAAAACAGATCTAAAGCAATCGTTGGAGAAACCGAATAGATTTTGATCCAAATAATACTATAAAAGGTATAGTTCATAACGTCGGGTTGTTGGTAAAAGTGACCAAATCTACATTATTTCTATGTTAGTTGATCACTTTTACCAACAACCCGACGATATGTTACTATACAGATGGTCGGTCAGATACCCCGACTTCTTTTTTGTTAATATCCAGTCCCAATTATTGAGTTTCTTTTTATTTCTCTTCTTTATTATTATTATTATCAGGCCCGTAGCCAGGATTTCATTTCGGGGGGGGGGGGGCACTTGTAAAAAACCTTTTGTAAAATGTAAAATTTTCGGTTTTTCCCCTTCCATTTTCTTTGTCTTTTCAACATTTCGGGGGGGGGCACGTGCCCCCAAGTGCCCCCCCCCCCTGGCTACGGGCCTGATTATTATTATTATTATTATTTTTTTTTTTTAATTTTAAGCTCTATACTTATTGATTTAACGATGATGGATTCGAGATTTGTCGTGCTTGTGTTGTCAAAATCGACTCTCCGCGCCCTCCGCTTCGGTCCCCTACGCTACGGGCGCTCTTAGCCGTTTTGTCTAACGAGATGTACTAACTAAAGATAACCCATTTTCCTACTTGGAAAAGTGTGCTACTGGGAAGGGGATGGATCTTTTTGGGAAAATTTTGCTTCAGCTATTGAAAATTCATGGTAGACCGCACATTATAGCAGCACAATTATTACTCTGAAAATGCTGATCCTATCTAGTATTTGATAAAAATTATTACACATACGTTTTAAATAATAAAATAATAATCATTTTAAAATTAAATTTTAAAATTAAAATGATATTTGTTTGCTCTTGGCTTCAGTATTGTACGCTAATTTTCGGAGTTGTTAAACATTTTGTTCATTCTTGTTTTATGTATCTACGTGTTCCCTCTCCTTTCACCATTGGTGCTTAACTGTGTAAAGTGGTGGTTAATTAATTAAGGTAAAAACTACCGTATTATGTAAGTTTAAATTGTTGTCTTAAATTTGTAATCCTTTTTACAAAATGGTTGGAGTAATAAGTAGTACCTACTTGTTATTTTTTGGGAAGATCTTAAAGGTTTTTAACTAAATGAGTAATAAGCATTACTAACAGTTTTAGTCACAAGAAAAATAATTTTTATAAATTAAAAATAATTAATATTGCTACATTGATGATGTGTCAATCTTATGTTTTGCTCAAGTTTTTATCAACTAAACGATAAAGTAAAAGTTGTGGTGTTATAAAGGGTGGTGACCGTAACTCAATCATAGGACTTGCACATTACTTAATTTGTAATTTCTAGTTACCCTAATTATTTTAGGCAAAGAGCCTAAATATAACATTTACTGCATAAAATTCTGTGTCTAAATCAATAAAATCAATAACGTTTCATTGGGCGCTCATCTTGAAGACGGTATTGATTGTTGATGTTTTTGTCATTAATGCTATGTAGAAATATATTTTTGTAGATTAATAACGACCTATCTCAACTATACTCCCTAGAATTAATTTAAATCATGAACATACATTTTGCACATAATAGATATTTTTACAAAATAATAAGTTATTTTATAAAATTTATATTACTTTATATTAATTTGTGAACAATTTGAAAAATTATTTGTTCTAAGCATATCTACTATTTAAAGTTTTATTCCATTTTAATATTTGATTTATTTGTTATTGTGAACTGAAAAGTAAAATCAGTTAAAACTGGTTTTAAAATTTGTTTGCAATTTATTTTAAAATTAATCAAATCAACGAAATTTTATAAAAAAATATTTTTTGTACTTAGGCAAATGGATATTTTAGATACTAGAAGTCTAGAAATTTTTTTATTATAACGTTTTCCTGACCTTCCCAAAGTAGAATCCACCAACTTCATTTGAATTGTAAAACAGGATCAATTTTCCGACTAACTGTTAAGTAACGGAAGTGAGGGCCTTGGACCCATGGTAATATAATTATTGAAATCAACACACAAGAACATCATAGCAAATTTTGTTTTTGTATTAAATAATCAAGATTTTTACCGGAAGTTTCCGAAAGCTTTCTTGGTTTTGGTATTACAATATTAAAAATTTACAAAAGGTACAACAAATTTTGTTTTCTGTTATTGGGATTGTAAATTCTTTGTACTATCTATTTTTGGCTTATGACCATAAAATTATCAAAGTATGTCACTTTTTGCGAAATTTTGCAACGCCAAAATTTTTATTATTATATCTTTTTGAATGCAATTTTGTAATCCCTAAACGTGATAGCTAAAAGATTGTTTGTTTAAAATTATACCCTCCAAATAACTAAATTTTATTATTTTTCCTTAAGATTATATGTCCATGAACTCTGATTTGTAGTAATGAAACATGAAACCTTTTGAAATTACCTTGTAAATCGAGTTGTAAATTATGTATATCAGAGAGATATCATAAATAATTTGCATTTGTGAATATTTGGTATTTTTAATACAACTTTATCAATAATGTTCGGGTTCAAAAACTACATTAGAAGGTCTTGTAATTTAATGATTAATCAACGAATTTGACTTCGTCGTAGTTTTTTTATTTAAATAATAGGAAGCCGACGTTAACTTCTGTAATTAATTATTTTATTTGTTTTTAATTACGCAAATTTACCTTTTTCAATGTGTCTGACGCGAGATTCGAATCCAAGAGTAACTATTAGAAGGTGTTCCACAGGGCCAATATCATTAATCTGATAACACGTTTATTTTCTCCATTTTAATTTATTATATGCAGTTGTGAAATTTTGGTCAGTTGACAATACTCTTCAGTGTGAGGATGATGGGCCGAGTACGTTAGCACGTGAAATGTTTAAGGATAACTCTAAAATCTAAATTCTACGAAAATTCTAGCCATGTGATGTTTGAGTGAAACAGCTAAAATTATTGAATATAATTTTTGCAAATACATTGAACTTAATTACTGATAATGATAGAAAAATCCACACACTTGTCTAATTAAGTACATTTTTTATTATGAATTGACCTTATACATGTATTTAAATCTAAAATAAATAATAATAATAAATTAATACTTAAAATATTTTTGAAAATTGTAATACAATAGATTCATAATACTGATTTTTTTAAATATAAAAACAATGTATAATTTATTTTATGTAGTTGTCGTTATCGTAATCGTTCAAGTTATCCAGTCTTGGAAACATAATTTTCAAAAGACTTTTTTCGTTTCCTCCCTGCAACAAAAAATAATAAATTTTATTTTATGATTTTTTGTGGAAATTTAAGAAAATATTTTATCATCAGCCCTCCCTTAAATTTTATCTATCCATATCCCATCTGAGGTAGAAATTAATATTGTGATTTATCGTACAGCTCCAATTTTGATCATATTATAAGTTGCTTTCACTTTCAAAAAGTACATCAATTTACCTCACAAGTCACACTCATTTATTTATGTTTAAAAAATGTGTTTGTTCCATTTTTGTATTGCATCATTTTTACTAGTTACTCTCTACTTACTAAAATCTTGTGCTTACCTAGACGATGACAGTTTTTAAATGGATCACCTACTTATACGTAGACAGTCTACCCACCACTACAATTTTTAATGCACGATTTAATTTTTAGGTGATGCAAGAGAGTAATGTAAAAGCAAATCATAATAATTTTGCATAAAAATAATCATAATAAAATTATTTTTGGAGTCGCTATTTTACATAATAGTAATTTTACTCCAGAAGATTTTAGCAAAATCTTGTAAGTGATAATAAAAAAAACATTGCTTTTGTAATCAACACCTCGTAAGTTTGAAAAATGTATTTAATTTGCATTTTATATGGATAAAATTTATTGTTTGGAACGTACCTTTTCCGATACTTCTCCCCATTGTAGAGGAACACCTCGAGGATCCACAATTCTGGATGGTTCACTAAAAATTTTTAGATTAAAAAGAGATAACTCAAAAATTTTATAAAAAACCTTTTCTCTAATGGTTCCATTTCCAATTGTGAAATTGCTCGTTTTGCGGCCACCCCTCGACACACAGGAGCGTAGACATATTTTCTAAAATTTTCATTTTTCAATAATATATTGATTTCATTGTATAAATTAAATTTACTCACCTACAATTTACTTTTTTAGTTTGTATACTTTCAGAGACAAAGAAAAACAATGCAAATAATGTAAAAAATAATCTCAACTTGAACGTATACTTCATAATACTCTGCAACAAAATTTCGAAATAAATCACAAGTTGTTTAAAAAAATTATTATTAAAAATTAAATCCTGTAAAGAAATTTGTTTAAACAGGATTGGACTTTTGAAAATTATCTTATGGTACTTAATGATGAAAACTTTCGAATGCTTGAACTATTCTAAACCTGTTACTACATCATATTCAACTAAATTTATTGATAAGATGTTATTTAAAAATGATTGCATCAGAAATTGTGTTAATGTATCTAGTACCTAATTGTTACACTTTTACCTACTTAAAGACGAACAAAACATTAGTGTCAAAATTATAATAATAAAATAATAAATATGATTAATACGTACATTTGTTCTATAAAAAGTTAAATTTCTACAGAGTAACACTTAAAAAAATTTATTTTAGATTAAAGTGTTAAACAAATTTTCTTTATAAACTGAGCAATTCTAAAAGTTTCGCTCCTTTTAATGAAACTGCAAGTCCTGCGCAACCAATGAACGTTCTTTATTTTGAGGGTTGTCCCAGATTAAAGTGTAGTGAGTCCACTACTAATTCTATAATGATAATTTAATAATTTATTAATTAGATTATTTCCAAGCGGGTTATCTCTTTTATGATGTCCGCATCTTTCACATTCATTACTAATATTATTATTTCTAGACTGTTAGTTGCCAAACATGATAAACTTTGCATCACGTTTATGTTAATGATTTTTTTAAATAAATTATGAATAACAAACAACAAACAAAATTACCACTGATTAACCTTTCTATTTAGCAAGTGTTTGTTTATCTATATTACAAAAATGTTAGAAAAAATTTGGAATAAATTAATTAGGTCCTGGCTTCTAGAATTGATATTTTTCTGTGGAATATAACTGTTGTTTTTTGTAGAATGTAAGCTTTTTTCTACAGTACGTAAAGTACAAGTTTACGTATACAGATTATTTCCTGAAGTAAAACTTTATCACAACATCAATGCTTGAAAAGCAACAGTGCGTACTGTTCAAATAGATAGAAATTTTGTTAAAAAATGAGTAATCCATAATATAAAAGAATGCAGAGAAATTAAAACTTAATTTGATAATGAAAACAAAAAATTGCCTTTCACTACCGTAAAGGTTATTTATGGTGCTAATGATTATTTAAGGGTGATTTTTAGGAGTCTTGTTCTTGATGGTAGTAACAATTTCATCTGATCCCAAATTTTTAATATGTACCTACTACTTTTTACTCGTTTAAAAAAAATCCTCGCTCATATGGACTTATGCCAAAAAGCATTACTTTACGAACTTGTTACATAATAATATTGAAATTGTGTTTGAGTTCATTTTTACATTTTTATCCAATTTCTTCACATTTCAAAGAGCTAAGATTTGATTAGACAGCTTCTACTAGCTGGAAATTTTAATACTATTATTAAAATTTATACACTTTTACGACTTTTTTATTGTTTTGCATTATTTGTCTATTGTTGTGATTGTAAATTTTGACCAGGATTTGTTTTTGAAAATTTAAATCTGGAATATTCTTATAGTACGGGAGCCCACGACCCAAACCATGTATCATAGCAATACGACCAAAACCGTACAAAATCGTTAGATCAGATGATCCTAAACCCGACTATTAGGTGATAATAACGGTCAAAAACGTCACAGCTTCGCGGGGGTCCATTTCTGCTATGTCAAAAAGAATAGGCAGTTGGTATTATCATTATCACAATACGGCTGGTATTAAAAATGTATACATAGATTTTGTCGTTTTATTACGAAAATGTTTGTTTTCAGACATTTTCTAGCATTTGGCCTAAGCGCATTTTCAAAAATTTCAATAAACTTGTCGATTCATTACAGCAGATGCGCATTTTTGTTGAGTAACAAAAAGTTGTCTGATTTTCTGCGGTTTGCCATGCAAGAAGTGCTAAGATTTTCTTAAGAAAAATGATTTTTATCTAATATTCCGGTTGGGGTGGTTGTCGGACTTGATAGATGTTCTTTAATTAGTGTTTTTCTAATTTCCACATTTAGGTTATTTGTTTGCTCTTAGGTATATTTTTAAAGAGTTGAACTGTCTCAAAGATCAAGATGTTTAATTTCTAAATACCTTTTGACTTTTTCCTTGATATAATTTAATCATCTTCTTTATTAGCGTTTTATTTACATCAATTTTTGGAAATACGTCTCTTTAAGTTCTCTTCACCTTTCATTAGAACTTGAAGGTTTAGGGTTTAGGCCTTACCTATTATAATTTAATAAAAAATGTAATAACACTTTTTTTTATTTAAAACTAATTACGCAATAGACAGCACTAAATATATTAGCCAATCATATCCCTTAATAATTGTACCACCAGACATATGAATTTTATAGTGTTTCGCCTTTTCTGTTTTCGGCGTTTTGACATGGAATCAATTTTTTTCATTTCACATTTTTTTTCGATAGAAGTGAAGAAAGATAACGTGATAACGAACTCCAAGTTGTATTTCTACAAATTCTTTCACTTAATTCTGATTTAAAATATTCAATTTATTCTTAATTTAAATATCTTACATGAACAGAGGTAGCGATAGGGACTTGGGGTCCTGCAAAAAATTGAATGAGGCCCTCAACACGAAATGACATCGAAATAGCAATAGTCTTGATAAGACCCAATATGACCTTACTTCGATAAGTTTAACCTTCTTTTCTCTCTCTTACAGTTCTCCTTCCGGGGGCCCCCTTAACTTGAAATCCCCCGCACCGCGGGGTCTGAGGGACGCCTTATCGCCATCACCGTACATAGAACTTTCGTTAGTACTTGATACTGTTATATTAAGGTGGCAGATCAATAGGCGCTGAGCTTGTGTCAAGTTCAACTCAAAAACGAATAATCGTAGAAAGTTGAAATTTTCAGAATATACGTAGAATATGATTTTACTTAACGTAAGCTATTTTTTATTTCAAAAAAATTAATATAAAAAAAATTTTCTTTTGGTTTTCCATAAAATGCACTTTTGATCTAAATATAAAATAGCTTACGTTAAGTAAACTCATCTGTTACGTATATTTTGAAAATTTCATCTTTCTACGATTATTCGTTTTTGAGTTGAACTTGACACTAGAATTGAAGCAATTTACTTGAAATTTCAAATTGGTGCCATGGCATTAACCAATCAGAAGTAACCGTGCAGTTCAAGCATTTTCGAAAAGAGGTCGGCACTAAAATTTTAAGCAAAGACAAAAACCATATTATTTTCTATTGTATTGGCAGGTATTGGTAAAATCTTAGGGTAAAATTAATATGAAGTGGTCATTTAAGTTACCGCGTAGAGCTACCGCAAATTATAAGCTGTCCTCTACCTGATTGCAATGCTTTATTTAATTTTGTATTTTTATTATATTTATACATTGTAAATTACATCGGTGCAAACGTGCAAAAGATATTTATTATATTTGCACATAAATTCTAAATTTGATTTTGTATCAAAGTGAAAATGGTCAACAAAAATTTTTCTTTGGTACTTGTTTTAATAATAGCGGAGTTCAAATAATCATGAATATCCATAATACTTAATTGATACCTTTTTCATTCTTTTCCGTTCTGATGGGAAGCAGGAATTAAAGAAAAATTAATTTCCCATGTTAATTTCCTATGTTCACATTGGCGGCCGGTCACCCGGTATAAAAAAAATCATTTCAATGCACTACGACCCAGGGGCGGATCCAGCAACTTTTTCAAGGGGGGGCGATTCCATAGATTGAAAAGAAAAATATAAAAACTGATAACCGCCTCTATATTTTTTCCAGTAATTTTAGTTTTTATGTTTTAAAATATACTGTTTAATTTTTCCAAGGGGGGGGGTCGATCGCAGAAGAGCAGATGAATGCTTCAAATTGACACCCTTTCGTTGCAAATACGGAAACGACTGGACTAATTTATACTATACAGTTGTTTGCACGAATAATAAAGCTTACGTCACAAACGGCATTTGTATGAAATAAGATGTAAATTGTGAGTCACTTAAGTGTCCATTCCCGGTTCACACTATATGATTTCTCATGTGACTTGTCACATGACTTCTCATATGAGAGCTTTTTTGGTGCCGCCCATAAAATTTCAATAGCTGAAGCAAAATTTTCCCAAAAATATAAGGTCTGTACTTATTGACCTGATGAATTCTAGATTTGTCGTGGTTGCGTTGTCAAACTCGACTCGATATAGTGCGAACCGGGTTTAAGGGGTTGTCCATAAAATACGTATGCAAAAAAAGGGGGGTAATTGCCTAGCGCAGCGTGATATCATGCGACTAAGTAAGACTTGGAAGGGGTTCGAAAAATTGTGATATAGAATCAATTCTATTTCTATATAGTTTTTTAAAAACCAGAAGTATATAATAACTAAACTATAGAATATTGATATTATGACGGCGACTATAAATTCCCCAAATTAGGGGGGGGGGAGAAAACATTTCGGACGTCTTTTATGAACGACACCAAGGTTATTTGTCAAACTTTATTCTTTTTTGGAATAATTTTGTGGTCAATATGTAATCAAGTTGTAAGTTTGACTCTTATTTTTATTATTATTATAAAAGATGTCCTAAATTTTGTCTCACCCCCCCCCCTAATTAGGAGAGTTTACATCAGGGATGAGCAACCTTTTTTTGCAACGGGCCACTTATCAATAAAAAAATGTTGTGCGGGCCGGATGCAGTGCCGTACATAGGGGGGGGGGCAAAAAAAATTTTCCCAAAGGAGTGTATAAAATTATTATAAAAAAATAAGTTTTGGTCGATACAATTCATTTTCAAAAGAAATAGTGCTTACTTGTTTTATTACAATGATATATCTATGGAAAATATATTATCAATTTAAAAAATTTTCAACCTAAAAGTCTTTGGCGGGCCGCACGAAAAAATGTGGCGGGCCGCGGGTTGCTCACCCCTGGTTTACATAGTCCCATATAACAATGATTTATGTTTGTATTCTTTTGTCAAACTAGAATGCTGTATTTTTCGAAACCAACTTTTATGTATAAAGCAGCATCTGTGATTGGTTAGAAAAAAGTAGATTTAAAAGTACTGTTTAATTAGGTAAGAAAATTCAAAAATTCAATAAAAAAAATCAAAATACGAATTGTATTGGTAACGCCAATTACTTAAATGTACCTTTGCTATTAGACGAAATTGTATTCAAAATTTTCGTCACTTGAACAAATGCATTGATTTAGATCCCAGCTCTGATCCGGCCCTGTCTAAAAATCTACAAATTTAATATTTTCGAGAACCTTATTTTTAGTAAATCCTGACAAAACATAATTTTGTTATAAAACGGAAAATTTTTAACCGCAGGTACTTCATAATGACATGATATATATGTGCGTAATATATGAAATCGAAAGAATTTATATATTGCGCACATTTTGCCCACAAGATTTTTTTAGCTCCGAGCAACATGCACGAGCGCTTTGCTCCGAGGAATGAAAGTAATATATGATATGCTGTAATTTGAAGGTTATTGGCTATATTCAGTTTTAAGCATAGATGTTTATATAGAAGGCTAGATAAATAACTCGTACACAGAAGTGAAGCCTGGTTCGCCATTTGTCAGGTTGGCAAGGAATGTAAGAAAATGCTTGTTACAGTGTTTGTTTTGTGTGAATTTATAGGATTATAGATAAATTATTTATGCCAAAATGCATTAAATTAAATTAATTAGTATAAATTAGTATTATTTGCAAATAAATAAAACCTAACCTAAAACAATAAAATATTTTAAATTGTTTTATTGCTGTTTTTCTGTATTATTTAATAAATAAATAAATTTAATATTAAATTCCTGCTTGAATACTATAAATTTACTCATGTTACAACAAGTTACGTACGAAATTATTATGGTTTTGCCAACCCAACAAATGGCCGCCAGGCTTCACTTCTATAACATTGCATGTATTAGGTGTCGCGTATCTAGCCTTCTATATAAACATCTATGGTTTTAAGTCATCTTTCATAAAAAACAGCTTTCTACGATTATTCGTTTTTGAATTGAACTTGACACAAGCTCAGCGTCTATTGATCTGCCCCCTTAACAAAGTAATATAATATGCTGTCATTTGAAGGTTATATTGGCTATATTCAGTTTTTAGGTACATAATATTTCAGTTATCAACAAAAAAATTAAAAAATATTGAAATATTAAAACTACACTACAATACACTGAATACACCCCATTTCACCGTCCCTAAAAATTTGAACGCTAACCTAAGCTCCACCGTGGATTGTTAATGGTGCCCTTATTAAAAATAAATCGATTTCTACCACTAACCTAAGCTCGCACTGTTCGAGCTCTCTTTTAACGGTCCCCTCATGAAAAAAAAAATCGTTTCCTAACACTAACCTAAGCTCGACCAGTGAATCTCTCTTCACGGCCCTCCTATTAAAAAAAATCGATTCTTACCACGACTAACCTAAACTCGACCGGTGAATCTCTCTTTTCACGACCCCCCTATTAAAAAAAATCGATTCCTACCACTAACCTAAGCTCGACCGGTGAATCTAGTTTTTAACGGTCCCCTCATTAAAAAAATCGTTTCCTTACACTAACATAAGCTCGACCGATGGATGTAGCTTTTCACGGTTCCCTCATTAAAATAAATCATTATCTAACACTTACCTAAGTTCGGCCAGTGGATCTCTCTTTTCAATGTAATATGCGCTTTTCAATAGCATAACTTTTCCTCGTTGGCTAACTATCTCTTTGACAATCTCCATTGTATGTGATGAACTGTATTTCGGTTTAAACAAAACTTCTAACTAACTTTTAACTTTACTAACTTCTTAGTCCTTACACTACACTACATTATACTAGTACCGTTGCTAGTACTGCGTAAAAGTACCAACCATATGATATTTGGGCCACCCTGTATGGCAATTATTAATTAACTAACCGTCCTAACCTAAGGTAGGTACGGTCCTGGAATAAGCAGCCATCTGATATTTGGGGCCACCCTGTATGGCAATTATTAATTAACTAACCGTCCTAACCTAAGGTAGGTACGGTCCTGGAATAAGCAGCCATCTGATATTTGGGGCCACCCTGTATGGCAAGGCTTAGGTATTTACCGGCTGAGTTTACCTGTGAAGATTAAGGCAGAAAATTTCTAGCAGGCTGAGTTTACCTAGTAGGATTAGTAGCCTTTCTGTTAAGCGGCTGAGTTTACCATCGCCCATGACTTTGAGGTATACAACAACTGTGGGTACATTTATTTAAAATTATTTTTCAAATGTTATATTACAATATTATACCTGTTTAAAAGGTTTGTATCTTGGATAAAATAAAATATATTAAGGCAACTAGTGACATCTGTTGAATTTTATGATCTAGTCCAATTGATCTAGAACCTTAATCAAAAATAGAGTGTTCAATTAAATAAATTTTCCACTTTGAAGACTAACGGCAGATACGCGTCGCAGCAATATTGTACTGAAGTTCTCGCAAAAAAGGAATCGTGGCCGGGTGGAGCTAATGTGCAGAAACGAAAATTAGTCCATTCGACTTTATATTCCGTGTCAATTGGTGGAATTGGGTGTCATCTATTGCGCAATTTTTTGGCTCCGCCCGGCCACGATTCCTTGCTAGAACTTTACATGTAATTGAGTGACAGGAAAAAAAAACTGCATTGAAATAACATAGTCGCATTCATGGTTTGAGCCCCCTCAGTTTCAGCTGAGCTGTGTTCAACTTCAGTTTATGGTAAATTTCATAAAACTTAACAAATCGTTAAATCAGTGATGGGCCATTAAGCGCACTGTTACCAACAGGGGTTAATATTGCATGAAAGTATGCAAAAAAATTTAATATCACAGGAAAGTAAATAAGAATGAAGTTAGCGCTAAGTCGAATGGAGAATACTTTATGAAACACATCAGCATTTGATGGCTTGTCAAAGTTAATGAAGATCGACGATCAGGGAAGTTTTTATGAAACCGGCTATTTTTTATTAACTGATCAGGCATAGGAAAGAAAAGATTAGCTGCAATATTTTCCAAACATTTTGGGTTTTCTGCTGCTTTTCATAAGTATAAAGCGGCGTTCACAATGAAGTGGGGCCTTTCCTTGCTTCGGTAGAAAGCTAGCAAGAGCCAATCAAAATGAACGATTTTTTAATCATAGAAAAGGATAGAAGCAAATACTTAAATATAATTGACGCTTGCCAGCTTTCTAAGCAAGGCAAGAACCGTAACAGTTTCAGTAAAAATTTAATTTTTGTGTGAAAATCAAGTCTTTGATGCAGGGCTACTCTGTATTTACTGTAATGTTAGCTACGCCATTGACCGAACCTTGTCTGTTTTAACTGGATTTAAAAACGGAACCTTGGTGGTATTTTTAAACTCTTGACCTGTTTTTTCAACTTGCTTTTTATATTCGCAGGTTAAAATTGGGTTCATTTTTGTAGCTTTAACAGGTCATGACCCATAACTGCAGTTATGTGAGAATATCACGTGTAAACCGATAGACTATCAAATAAAATAAACAACTATTCGTATTGTTTTCTATACGTGGACGATTACTCATTCATAAGCAAAAATTGAAACCGACAAACTTGAGCTGGCTGCAGTTTTTGATTATTTCCGATCAATTCTGGCTACATTCACTGATGATATCCTACTTTGAGTATGGAGTTTATACTGTTTTACTTTTATTGTTTAATAACTACTAATATTTTAAAATTCTAACTAACTATGGTTTTTTAAACCCTTTCCACTTTGTCCTCATCTCCTTATATTTTTGTACGTGTTAAATTATATCCTACACCCGTGCCTACACCTGAGGATCAAATATCCCCAGAGCCAGACTTGATCTTTAGACGTTTCTTGACATTTTTCGTTCTATCAATTTTAGATTACATTTTTCAATATTAGTTTTAGATAATTCTAATTACTGTCATGCCATAAATTATGACTTAATATTTAATTATAAAATGGTATCTATTGTCTATTCATAACTTTTCAGTAAGGAAAATTTAAAATGGGGATCAAGTGGCCCTCATCTTCTCCCCTAATATTTTGAAATCTTGAATTCTGTAAATAACCAAAGAAATTATTAGATTTTTTTAAATTAGAATTATAATAATAATGATTAAATTTAAATAAATAAATTTTGAAATCTATCTAGGGAATTTTTGTTTGCAGGGTTTTCATACGCTAGTTCCTAAATCAGACATCTGCCATTCGCCATTACTGTGGTTTGTTTGGAAGTAGTAGTAATCGCAAATTACATTGCACGTTTTCTCTCGTGGCTTTGAATAAATAATAAATAAGGTGAGTTATATGTAATCTTTGAAATAAATCATTGTATTTATCCTTGTCTTATTAAATGTCATAATTTTATGCAATTCTTTGTTAACGATGTGTCACTATCAAAAGGTAAATGTCGATCTGATGTTTTGCTTTTTAGTTCCAATATTCATGTTTACAAATTCATAAATCACGTAATTTTAAATTAAATATAATATTACCTACCACCTTCACTGCATATCAAGATTTTCTTTGTCACTAAAAGATATTGATTTATTGAAAATTATTTCGCAGATGCCGAACATTAAGCTTCAATCCTCTGATGGTGAAACGTTTGAAGTGGACGTTGAAATAGCAAAATGCTCCGTTACAATCAAGACAATGTTGGAAGATTTAGGTACCGAAGAAGATGATGAAGAAGTCGTCCCATTACCCAATGTCAATTCCGCCATAATGAAAAAGGTAATACAATGGGCAACGTTTCATAAAGATGATCCTCCACCACCCGAAGATGATGAAAATAAGGAGAAGCGTACAGATGACATTTCGTCTTGGGATGCTGATTTCTTGAAAGTGGATCAGGGAACTTTGTTCGAGTTAATCTTGGCGGCGAATTATTTGGATATTAAGGGTCTTTTAGATGTCACCTGTAAAACGGTTGCCAACATGATTAAAGGGAAAACCCCAGAGGAGATTCGTAAAACCTTTAATATTAAGAATGATTTTACAGCATCGGAAGAAGAACAAGTACGGAAGGAAAATGAGTGGTGTGAGGAAAAGTAATTGTATTAAATTATTTTGTATTTTTATGTATTATTTAAAATTTTAAAGCTTTATTTTCTCCCGTACAAGTGTAAGCTTTATTATTTTCACCGACAGACATTTTTTTTTAATATCAAGAGAAGGGCAGTAATAAGATCATTTTTATTATTTTCACAAATTGTAAATATTTAATTCTAAAGCTATTACTTAGTTGCTAAAATACGCCTCGAGTATATATGTGTTCGGTTTCGCTGTATCCGGGAACCGTACCTAGTCCAATTCCACATCCGCTACAAAGTTTGTGTTTAAACGACAATGATCCGCACAAATTGGCTCCTATAAATGCTCCATATATTAAAACCAACCAAATTAATAATAGCAACATCATCGAACTGGCACAATAACCCTTTTTTTCCCATACTCGACTTCCCATTGAACTTCTTTGCATGCCGGCGCCCTCTCCACCACTAAAAATACAATTTTTCAATTTTAAGATTGCTTTATTATAGGTGTTTAAAATTATGTTTCTGTTCGTAAAGTAATTGTGACATGAAAATATTTAATATTCAATTTTTGTTATATTAAACTTTTCACTTCAATCTTTGTTTAGTATTTAATACCCAACCTCACAATATAAAATTAACAGATATAAAGGTAATTATTATTACTGCAAAACAGCTTGCTCTTGGATGGGTGACCAATTAGCGGCCATTAAAATTACATAAATTGTACGAGAACAGTAGGAGAAAGTATGTGGTAAAAAAAGAGGCTGATGTGCAGGAGTCTATGTTATCTATTATATCGGATATTAACTTATCTGAATGTAAGCTTGATATGATTTTATTTAGTGTGGCTACATGAAATGTATCTTGGTGTTGAGCATTTGTTCTTCACATAAACGCCCGTAGGATTTTAGAAAGACTCAACGATACTGCCATGCCAAGGAAGAATTTTTACTAGCAACCATGGACCCCTTAAAATAAAATGGACTGCTAATCGAAGTAATAAAAGTGGGTTCACCTAGGAGGTCGCCATTAGCGTTGCAACTGTTATAGCCAATGGTAATTTAGGATTTTTGAGGGAAATTTAAATTTCAACGGCTCATACAAAAAATGAGGTTATCTTCCTGCTGAAATATGAAATACACTAATTTTAGTACCTACATAAATCAGTAAATATTTGAAATTTCCTTGAACTTCACCACAAATGGGGATGCTCGTGTATGTATGCCTCACTTTTTTAGATTCACAGCCATATGCATTAGCAACCCATTTTATTTTAAGAGGTCCGTAGAGCTTGCTTTTTTCTTTAGTGGTTGGGAGTGGCTAATGTGCAGGAATGTTGGTGTCAATTGATGGAGTTGGGTGTCACGCGTTCTCCCTCCACATTTGCTGCGCAATACCCCAGTCACGTGCCAATCAATAAAGATAAAATTCACTCTACCTACGAGTCTGTTTTGTTGTTATTGATCCACTGGTAAATACCTTTAAGTGATTATCAACTTCAACGAAATGAGCAATTGCGTTTTGAATGACCGTAATTTTTTATAAAAGAACGTTTTGAGAATAAAGAGGAATCTCGTTAACCCATTCATGAGCGTTATTAAAAATTAATAAAACGAAAATAAAAGAGGTGTTAGTGGATCAATAGTGCTGAGACATTTTATCCCTTTATATTTCGAATCAGGGGCGCCGCGCCCTATTGTTCACAGTGTGCAAAACACACGGGCAGCCAGAATTAGAGGCGGCCAAAATCCCAAAAATAGGGGTTTAGAAAAGGTCATTTACTTTACGGCAGGGAATAAGTAGTAGAAATTTTATGAAATTGTATTAAAAAACTGCAAAAAATCGGCTACAAGGGCGGCCAAATTAAACTTTGCACACGGGCGGAAGAACCCTAGCTGCGGCCCTGTTTCGAATGACCATACAGTAATCTATCATTTTATAACAAAATTTGTTGACACGAAACGAATCTCATTAATCCATTCATGAACGTTATTAAAAATCAACAAAACGAAAATAACCAAAATCCAAAATGTAATTAGATTTTTACACCGTTTGTTCAAATTAGTGTACAAAATTTTAAGTCAATTGGTGCGTGCGTTTGTTCGTAATCGTAGCCCAAAAAATGATCACACACACATCAAAACTTTGTTCCAAAAATCGCTCATGATCAAAATGATCGAAATTACATTACTTTCCATTACTATTTATGGGAAAATAAAATTACGATTATGTAGAAAATATCTCGGAATCAATATTTACAGATCGGACTTTCTTTTTGAGCTCGGCTCAAAATAAACCGTGTGCGTAGAATGCACACTGTAGGGTGTAGGGCTAGTGAAAATATTTAGAGAGGGTTAAATCTGCCACTAATCACAAAAGGAGGCAGAAATCTTAAAAAATTAATATATTAATTTTCTGTTTGGCTGTAAGGTAGGCCACCCGGTATACATGGAAGAGTAATCAAAGTAATAATCAAAAATCTCTTTGGAATAAAAGGAAGTTTAAATAATTTTACGAATTAATAATTGAATTGAATTAAATTATAATATATTTTTAAGCTTTCAAGTGCTCACGCACTCTTCATCTTCAGTATTATTCTGAGTGCGTTTAAGATCGAAATTTATTTAAAATATATTTTTTGTGAAAAATTAACAATGTACCTTATGTTATCGCGACTACCGCCACCTCCGCTCTTTCCACTACCTCCGCTCTTTCCACTACCTCCGCTCTTTCCACTACCTCCGCTTTGTCCACTACTACTTCTGGTTTTTACAACGTTACCGTCAGCATCGGTACCATAAGCATCGGTACTATTTTCTCCATCAATTGAAGGATCTCCTACATTTTTTATTTGTTCTCTTACTAACTTCACAACGGGATGTTTGTGATGCATAACTTCATCGATGTGGGTTGCTTCTACATTATCTTCGCTATCTGCTTCATCAGACATCAAAACAACTATTTGATTTGCAACTTTATTGTAATAGCACTAAAATCATTCGAGTGTTTAAATTTTTAGTAAATTGACTGTCGTAGACGTCATAAAATTATAATTTGTGAACCAAGCTGTCGAATCAATGCGTGAAAATAACAACTATAATATTCCATCGAATTATAAACTCAAACTTTGTTATTATGATAATGTGAGAAGCATTTCATTTCAGTGATTTAGCATAATATTACATATAAATTTCGCTTAAACTTCAAAACGTCACAACAATTTTGCCAACACTAAATCCAAATACCTATTACGATTATTTGGAACTTCAAATTTGAAAATTATATTTGTGTTAAATTAATGCTTTGGTCGGAATACTCATAGAAAAGGGAAATGACTTATTATAATATGTCCCGTAAAATGGGGTGAATCACAACAGGCAGATGAATGACAACAAAAGTTTGGGAAGGCACAAATAATTTTTCTGTACTGCAACATTGAATATTTGAGGAATATTGAATAACAATATGTTATTGACATAACAGATTCCTCAAATATTCAATATTGCAGTACAGAAAAATTATTTGTGCCTTTTGTTGTCATTCACCTGCCTGTTGTGATTCACCCCATTTTATGGTACATCATCAGACAAAATCAATACAAAGAACCAAAACTGACATTATGGAAAAATTAAGTGGAATTAAAGATTAATTTGATTTTCTTGACCAAGGATTGGTTTGAAAATATGAGAAGGTGTAGGTCAACTTTTCTTCTATGTGGAAATGAATTTTCAAATTTAAAATTGTTTTGATCCAAACACAATCGTAACACTTTTATTTCTAACCACTAAATTACATTTTGTTCTTTTATTTTAAATTTTTATTGTTAAAAAAGAAGAATTAATAATATTTTATTGAAAACTAATATGAAAAGTATTTGTTTTAGCTTATTGCACCTACAAGGAAATGTTGCGTTCCTTAATCCAATTCCTTAGGCACACAATCGTGCCAATTAACACGAAAAGCAGTCTGTATGCTGTTCTTTCCACGTTTTCCACGTTCAGGTACTGTAGTTTTCAGTAATTTTGAACATTTTTGTATTATTTTGTGTATAAATTTCAAGTACCTTTCCATTTCCTTCTTTTTCTGATAAATGTATTATTATAAATGTGTTATTGTTAATTAGGTTAATTGTTTAAATGTTAGAGCATGTAATATTAATTTTTTTCTTTTAGTCCATTCAATTGTAAGTTAATTTGCTATAATTAAAATTTGTTCTTTAGCAAAATCATAAAATTATCAAAATATTTTTAAATAATATTAAATGCAAAATTAATAAATTGAGAATGCACGCCTAAAGGCAATCCTCTTAAAAATAGAAAGCAGAAGTTTAAAAAATATTGATATTGATATGCCATAAATAATTATTTTATAATGCGAAAAAATCTTCTAAACTTTAATCGTATATCTGAAAGAGAAATTGATACACCTGATCGGGGTTATCCTGTCTAAGACCTAGATTAATTCATTTTGTGTGTTACTTTTTTTCTAATGTTAAAAAATTGATTTCTGATAAATGTATGTGTAAATTTATTTTGTGTTTTTCTCCTAAATCTTAATCATTTTTGTTAATTTATTTGCAGGGTTTGTAGAGAATAATAATAATAAATAAGTAAATAATTTTATTTCGTAAAAGACGGTTATTGACTTGGAGCTAACGCGATCAACTACGAATGCTGGGTACCGGTTTCAAACCCGGGAAGAGTCATAATACTTTCTTATGACTAGTCTCCGTGCTTTGGAGGCACGTTAAGCCGGTGGTCCCATGGGTTTAATGAATTGCAACCATTAACATAAAAACCAGGATTAAGGCACATCTGAAGGCAAGTCTAGCAAGCTACCTGATGATGTAAAAATATTTATATGCTCAAAGTTTCTGACACTGCCGAGGAGACGACTCAGTTGTTGGGAAAATAAAGCTACTTTAGCCTACTAATAGAAGAGGATTCCCTTAGAATTGCTTCTAGAAAGTGGAAGAAGAAATAAATAATAACTCTTATTTTTTACAATCTCAAAATATGTTTTGTTGACATTGAAATGAAGCATCTCTATAATTTTCATTGTATCCACTTTTTAATTAGCCACATCGACAATATAAGGTCACATCCATACAAATATTTTCAACATAATCCTTGATTGATCTTAACAATTACGAGGAGTGATCGATTCCCTGATTATTGGAAATTGAACTATAAAAGTCTGGTTTTACCATCAAAGGGTACTGATACTGATGACGGGATGACAGTAGTACTTGTAAAAAATAATTATGTCCATTCATTAAATTCAATTAAACACAATTAAAAAATTGTATGTCACAATTTACCAACAAAGATTAGTCTTGAAACACACCAACAATTTAAGTGTTCTGAACCAAATTCTTGAAATTTATAAAGTTGATTTACGTCCAGTGCGGAATGGAAAAATTATTAACTTCCTGGATGTGCAAAGCCACAAGATGGACGTGCGGATAAGGCACTCCATGAAAAATTTTCAAAATTTAAGTAATTTTGTGAATGCTTTTCGTTAGACAGGGTACTTACGTCTTATTAAGTTAACTATTATTAATTCATCGAACACTGTTTCGAGTGCAAATTATTTTGATAACCGACGAAATTCAAGAAAAATACACAAGGTTAGGGAAGGAAATTATTTCCGCATTAAATGTACCTTGTGAATTTGTTAAGTCCAACATTTGATAAGATCTGCGAATCATTATTCAATCTGGTGAACTTGAAAGCGTTGCTTTGCTTCCATTTCTAATTAGATACAAGTAATTATTGTCTGTTAACGAAAAATTTGGTAAAAAAATTTATTCCTTTATGCACTTTAAGGAGATTTTTTTTTTATTATTCATTCTGAAAGACAATGTAAAAGACTGGTGCATGAATAATATCAAAAACATATCAGAAAGTTAAAATATTTTAATTTTTACGTCTTAAGTTTTAATTTTTTACATTAACTTGCAATTTATTTAAAATAATTCAAAATAAAGGAAATTGTTATCAACTCTGTTTTTGTCTTTTTTTTTATATAAATTATTAAAGTAAACCTCGTAAAAATTAATAAATTTATTATTTAACACTTGAAAGCTTAGTAAAATGTTACTATATTTCAATTTTATCTATTTTTTAACTCGAATATTTTAATATAGTTTTTGTATTAATATTTTTAACTTTTTATATTTTATTAATCTTGTAGTTAGATAATTTTAAAAATTTTCCAAAAATAAATTTAGATATAAAATTTTTAATTGGCCATAGAAAGTTTTTCTGTTTTATTTAAAGAGTTTTTTTATTTTAGGATGGGACTTTTTTAAATCTCGAACCAGGGCCCCAAAATAGTTGCCCCTCTGAGAAAATCCATCAAATGATGCTAGATACGGTAGTGATCGTAACTTTTTAACTTACCATATCTATATATGGAAAAGTATTGTAAGTTGAGATTTTGATGAATTTACATTCCTTGTAAATTTTTTCAAGGTTCCAGTTGAAAGAGCCGAAGCAACAACAACCAAATTTCCGTCAATTTTGTATGCGCTCTAACCAATAAAAGTTTTAAAGCTAAATTGATATTGAGACTTAAAACTGATTAGATTTTACAATTAGTTGAAATTATTACTTCACGAAAAATTTGAGAGTGGGACAAATGCGCATGAATGGATTAACGAGCGTTAACAAAAATTAAACACGCGTTACAGATTATTTACAAGTAGTTACATTTTTGTTTTCGATTATTAGTTAATGAGTAATGGATAGTAAAGAGAAAATTTTAATGTGCTAAAGAAAAATTGTAAGAGGAACCTAATTTTATCTACCCGGTAGTATATTTTATTTCGGAGCCGGGCATTTTGACGCCGTCGTTTTGACGCCGCCGTTTTGACGCCATCGTTTTGACGCCGCACGTTTTGACGCCGGCACGTTTCGACGCCGCATGTTTCGACGCTGCACGTTTCGACGCCGCACGTTTCGACGCGAGCACGTTTCGACGCCGGCACGTTTTGACGCCGCACGTTTCGACGCCGCATGGACAAAAAGTACGTAAAATTAACTTCGAACAAATTTCACTGTTTAGGGGTATCTTTAGCTTACATTTGCCGAAAAAAAGAAAACCAACCACTTTAAGATTGGTGTTAGGAATCGACTTGTATTTAAGAAAGGATTCCCGATTAAAAGGTGGATACCGGTTAATGCTAGGTTAGTGTTAGTTTTCGACTTATTTTAAAGGGAACGTCATTAAAAGATAGATACACCGGTAGAGCCTAGATTGGTGATGGGAATCGACTTGTATTTAAGAAGAGATTCCCGATTAAAAGGTGGATCCCGGTTGAGGCTAGGTTAGTGTTAGTTTTCGACTTTTTTTTAAAGAGAACCACATTAAAAGGTAGATACACCGGTAGAGCCTAGATTGGTGTTAGGAATCGACTTGTATTTAAGGAGAGATTCTCGATTAAAAGGTTGATCCCGGTTGAGGCTAGGTTAGTGTTAGTTTTCGACATTTTTTCTGTCTGTATCTGGGATTTCAAATGCACTATAATAATCAAGCAAAAGTCTTCTTTCAATTCTCATGTGGTTTCTAATAATTTTAATAATTAATAATTCAAATATAAATAATAATTTCAATTCTCGCGTCGAAACGTGCGGCGTCGAAACGTGCTCGCGTCGAAATGTGTGGCGTCGAAACATGCCTGCGTCAAACTGATCCCGCGTCGAAACGCTCGGCGTCGAAACGTGCGGCGTCGAAACGTGCTCGCGTCAAAACGACGGCGTCAAACTGCACTAGTCCCATTTTATTTTGTTAATTAAATGAATAACCGTGCAGCTAAAACATCATAAAGCATGCATTACAATTTTAAGTTCGATGTTATTAATATCGGTACTTGGTAGGTTAAAAGCAGATTTTAACGGTCTGGAAACGCATAAATTTAAACCAATTAGCGGAACAAAGTATTTCCCATGCATTGAATTAGATGGTATTTCGTAAACCGAAGCAGCGTAACAGATAGGAAATGAAGCAAACTATATTATAATGTCACAAAATTTTATTTAAATTGTATTATCAAATTTGATGGATGTTATTTCTCCAATATTATATGGTAAAGCAAATAAATAAATGAGGTCTGGAAAATACGGAGATGGACAAACAAGATACAATAGAATTTGCTACGCTGGTCGTCGATTGGTACTCAATTAATCAAATCTCAGGGCTGGGTGTAGCAACGTAAGATGAAAGTGAGCCTGCAAAAGGCAAGTGAGACAATGAAGTGCCAATTTTTTTACTTGGAGGTAAATGGATACAGGGGGACAGTTGTAACAAATTGGGAGAAATGAGGAGCTCTTTGAGGTTCAAATGATGCTCAAACATTTTTTTTTACCCCAAAATTTCAATTTGGGGGCTAACTTGTCTACCCCCTCCCCACAGTTTTCCTGAACTACTCCGCGACGGTTGACGCTCAAACGAAAATATTGGAAGCTCATTATTGAGACTCAAACGATACTCAAGCGTTTAGCACAATTACTTTTAAATATTCGATAGGGGGGGGGGCAGCAACATGTATCTATATTAGTTGGAGGGAACGTGGGAAGGTTTAAGAATCAAACCTCCCGATGTATCGATCCTCCCAGTCACCCTTATCACTACTTGACAGTGACGGTTATTTATTATTGGAGATTTACCTAGAAATATGTGGTAATTCCTAAGAATTCCAACAAGTTTACTCTCGACTTTACTCTGAGAGTCAACTCCACATGAATTTAGTAATTCAAAAATTGGTGTTTTAAATTACTGCAGTTTTCAAAAAAAGAATCAGTTGGACGCAGCTAAACAATTAATATTTACAATTTTAAGCACAGTTTATGAACGATGTAATTTAAGTGAACTTAATTTATTAAGTTTTGCAATATTAGTTATCTTAGAAAAAATGTAACAATAAAAAATCAAATTTTTGCATTACATCCTGTTGAAGCAACAAGTGAAACCTGTTTCATATATTCGACAAGAGACATGGCTAGCGCAATTACTTATTTTGTTTTATTTTGTAAAGCGTTTATCTTGTGTGTTAATAAAAGCCGTTCAACATACCACCGAAGGCTTCTTTTATAAGCTATGTTAGAATGAATATTTTTTCACCTTAGCTTTTTAATGTGATTTTTTGAAAAGAAAAATACATTTTTGTTATTTATTTGCTTTATTATACTACATATACCTACATATTACTGTAATCATCTTGATACTCTTTTTAGGTATGTAATTACATAAAAAAATCTATAGGAAAGTATAAAATGTTGTTTGTTTGTAGTTAAAATAATTATCTTTTAATCGTAATTACCAAAGTTTGAACTAAAAAAAATAAAGTGGAAAATAGGAAACGGAGAAGGAACGCAATTTTGCAAAAATATACCATTTTATTGGTTTTTAAGGGTGAAAAGCTAAAAAAATGGTCTTTCGGTGCCTAAGGGGGTCGGGATTTTTTTTTAGATCATTAAGGGGTTGCGGCATAAAGAAGGTTGAGAAGTGATGCATTAGCAAATCACTAATTTTCCGTCGTTTCCTTCATTCATCTCTCCCATCAAGAACTGGACGAAAATCAACTTAATTTATTTAATTATTTTAACACAACACCACAAATTTTGGTTTGTTTTATAGTTTTTACATTATACTATATAATTGACTTATAATTATAACATAGCAGAAGAGTATACTTTACCAAAACCCTTTTAGACCGTCACATTTAAAAAAAGGAAAGGTGACTACTTTACTTAAAAGCTAAAACTCTTCTTATGGTGGGTTTATAGAACGAGATAAGGAATAAGCGATAGTGGATAGTGGCTAAGCGATAGTGACTAACGCCGATGCGGGTTTATACAACGAGATAAGAATTTAAGAAATACACATGTTACGCATGAGCAGTATAAATTATTTTGGTACTTGACATCTTGAGTTTATAGTTTGTTTTGACATTTCCTATCTATTTTTCAAATTGCATAATTAAAATTATGCATAGTCCAGATTTGGTTGTGTCGTTCTATATGTTATTTTACCTAGTAAAATATTCGTGAAAATGATAATGCACAATTTTTTGTATAAAAAATAATAATGCAGTTTATTAGAGACGAAATTACAAAAATCCGTAAATAGAAGTCCCTTAAAACCTGGTCATTTCATTAACGATGACTTTTGCCATTTTAAAATGTGATTTATTTGAAATAAATATAAAATATTTCGAGTTCATAAAATATAAATTTGAAATGAAGCAAATAGGCGGGTTAAAATTAATTCAAATGAACTAATTCTCAAACGAACGCGATAAGCGACAAGAAGTTGAAGAAAGTTCAACTTTTATCCGTTAGCGCTTAGCTCTTATCGCGTTGTATAAACGGTAGTGCAGTATTCCTATGGTTCAACTTTCTTATCCACTATCTCTTATCGCTTATCTCGTTCTATAAACCCACCATAAAAGATGTTATTGTTATTTAGGTTCTCGGAGCGTGACATAACCAACACAACCATGATTGTGTATTAAAATATTGCTGAATTGATAAAAATCGTTCATGCAGCAAACTTCGTTGTGTTATTTCACATTTTCGCATTGTACCTACATAATATTATTTCGTTTGTAATTAGACGACTAATCGATTACGACTTTGCAAACAGAATACCACATCGGTCATAAACTTCAAAGCAGAATGAAGAACCATGTGGCCTCGCATGGTTAGCCATATTGTAATAAGTTAATCTACAGGATCTTCTTGTCCTAAGATTACTTTCATCATATTATGCTAAAAAAAAATTGAAAATCTTGCTTTATTTACTAATTGAGTATTTGAAACTAACCCTGATTTTTAAAATGCATTTGGAATGTAACTTTCTTATACTTGTCCAAAAGCTGAAATACCTGCACATAATTGTTGCATCAAGAGAGTTTAAACAGTGATGATCAGATATTACAACTCTTACATTGAATTACCTATAAATGCTGTTGTGGATTTTCTGGTACACATTGTATGTATGTCAAGAGAGAATCTTACCAGACTGCTTGGCCCAACAATTTTATTGCCTTCGGGTACAATTTTATCGCATTTCATTTTTTTAATCTTTAAATTGATCTGAATAAAATTCGATTGTATCTTCATTTCAAAATGTTCAGTCTTTAAAAATTCTAATGGTATTTGTTTTACATAAAATTGAAATTCCACCAATACAAAGATTCCTTTAAAATTTTTTTTCTAAGTGTTAATGCCACGGTCAATATTATTATTACTTTCTCGTTGTTTCATGAATCGTGCACGGAATATGAGCTACATCTTAGTCCTTTTGGTGTCAAGAACGCAAACCAATAAGGTATAAACGCATTGATTTCTATAAAGAAAATGAATCTCTTGAAAAAGTAACATCGATAATTTAACAATTTTTCTCATAATAATTCCAGCAATTTAAATTTATATTTATATTGGACTTAACTGATTACATCTTTAAAGAAATTTAACGACATGACACCCCAAAAATTTTAGTACATTTGGATTTAAAAATTGACAATATTTTTAATGTAATATTTGTAATGAATATGGATGTACCTATTTTAACAGTTCTGTGTATCTTATTGTATCTGTTCGTAACGCACTCTTGATTTGTCGAGATTAACACTATAATAATATGTTAATTTTAATAATATTTATATATTATATACAACTCGCGTGCAAAATTGCTATTTCTACGATTAAGCACGGAATTTATTACTAGGAGAAATTGTAAAATTCACGTAATAATCTTTTATCGATTAATTTTAATAACTTGTTACATTAACCTAACGTAATCGAAAGTAAGAAATAAAATCAATCTTTGTTATGTTTTCTTAAATTTTAAAAATTGTACACTTTCACAAACGCAGTTTTTTTTAACGATTTATTTTTCTTAACTTGTTCTAGTTTTACTTATTTCTTATAATGATGATGCCGAACACATTTTCTATGAGATAAAAATCAATCAAGCAAAAATAATTTCGATCAGAAAGCAAAACGATGTTTCATTTCGCTATAAAAAGTATTTTTTATTTTTTTATATTGAAATCACTTTCAATTGAAACTAAAAGTCATGAATTTTTGGTTAGCTATTGTAGTGAATATAGATAAATTACAGTGGAGGAACAAAAAACCTAATACAGTAGACAGTAATAATATGAATTTTAAAAATCTGACAGCCTTACACATTTAAGTAAAAAAGTAGCTTAAGGTAGTCACGATCAATTTTGACGAAGAGAAAATTGCAATTGTTACGAAAAATTCTTTCTTTATAAGAAATAATAATAAGTAGTTAATTTAAAAGGTATTCAACTATTAATTCAATATTCATATAACATTGATTGTATTAAATTTCTATTCCCAAAATTTCGACTAACCAAAATCTTGACAGACAAACTAAAAAGCCTATAGTATTTTTTCATACCTTTTCTTGCCTTACTTTTTGGCCAACACAGGTCAGATGAAGCGACCTCAGTGTTCCTTTCACCGAAACATATTGCAGTTCGAGATTTGAACCGGGAATTTTGGTGTTAACTCATTCGATGGTGAAATCAGATTACACCAAGCCACACATTCATGTAATCTTTAATGCAATTTTATTTTTTTACTTAATGAAATTATAATATCGAAAGCAACAAATAACATCGCCCTGGGCTTTCTTATACCAATGTTTAGTTTTCTATTATCGCTGCAACTCAAAACTCTCTAAATATTAAAAGAAAATGGTTTTTGCCGTTTTATTTGTATAAGTATCCTTATCATTGAAAGAAAACTGAATGATGTATTAAATTTCACTAGAATACATAACAATAATAATAATTAACCAAACTTCCATATTATACTGACAGTGCAAATCTCGCGAAATCCGTTCATGCGCGTCATTTCCACTGTTCTAGGAAAAACAAAGGACACTTTGAGTGTCTGCCATCTTCACTTGGATAATAATGTTTTATTATCATATTTTTTCAGATAATACCGAAAGGATTGAAGATTTCTAAAATCGTAAGAGGAACTGAGAGTCCAATTCGGTTTCCATTGCAATCCGAGGGAGAAAGCCATATATGAGCCATATATAGACAAATATTTAAATTCGTTACATAATACAGTGATGTTGAAAGTAAGTGACCCCTCATCCCTCAGGCTTCTAAAGCAGTATCACAGTAGGTACATATAGAATTCTAGCATTTAATGTACACTCATTAAAAAATTAATAAGTGTAGCAATCTTAACAGCGATCATTATATTTTCACCTCAAGGCGGATAAGACATTTGAACTTATAATTACTTAATTTTGATGATTACGTTTGCCACTCTTCTGTGAAACACTTTACGTACCAAAAGTTATGCATGTAATAAATATAAATAATTTATAAATTCCTAAATTAAAAAACAAGGAAGATCGTGAGTTAAAGTTAATATAAATAATATGACGATTAGAGAAACACAACACCTACATCTTCATAGCTGCAAATTAATTACAATTAATTACACTTGTTGTGTGCACGAATATGGTAAATAAATAAATCTTTCTTGCCTCACCTACAGTCTTGCATAAGGTTAAAAAATATTTGTTTTGGCACGTCAAACAAATTTCTTTTAAAATAAACCTTAATTAATTTATCATATTGCTAAATCACTTACTACTTCCAGATTTAAAAATCAAATTGATTTTGTATTATAGAAATTTGCTTGCATTTTTTACTAATAATATATAATTACTATTTACTTCTTCTTCCTCTTAGTTTAAGCCTTAAGGCTTGTTATTACCAACATCTGCGTCGTTTCCTTGGCAGTGTTGGTTCTGTGAGCATATACAAATTTTACATCCTTTAGGTAGCTTGCTAGACTTGCCGTTAGATGTGCCATGTATCCTGGTTTTTATGTTAATGGTGGCAATTCACTAATCCAGGGGACCACCGGCTTAACGTGCCTTCCGAAGCACGGAGACCAGTCATAAGAAAGTTTGACTCTCCCCAGGTTTGAACCCGGTGCCCCGCATTTGCATCCAACTGCATTAGCTGCAAGGCAATGACCGTCTCGACTATTTACTTGAAACTTTAAAACAGTTTTTCTCAAAACGATACTTTTTCGTTCGGCGGTAATAAAATTTCAGAAACTATAAGACCGATTGGATTGAAATTTTATAGCTTTATTGTACCCACATGTGGCTATCGCGTGACCTAATCGAAGTCAAAATTTTTTTATACATAGAACACGGAAACAATCATGACCTTTTGAAGGATTTTTTACAAACTGATGTTAATAAATAATTTGGAGCTATTAATAAGATTAAGTGTGAATGTCATTTGAAAGCCTCCTTTCCTAAAACAAGTACCTCAAAAAGGTGCCTTAAAAGTGCTCGAAAAATTTTATCGGGCAATAAGTAGTTGTAGTGATCTTCCATCCCAAACAAGGTGAAATGTTTTCAAGTTAATGTTTTTTGGCTTTTATTAATACAGTCTTGTACGAGTTGCTCGCGGGAGCAAAGCTGCAACTTGTTGAAAATGTGTCACGAGACGTAAAATAATTTTGTGGCTTTATTCATTTGGGGGTATTCCAATTTTTTTAAGCGCTATTACAACAAGAAAAATCCAGAAATATTCTAAGTCCACCTACTAGAAGATGAAAACATTTGAGAACCGTATCAAAGAAGAATAAAGTTCTGTGTGGAAAACAGAAATACCTCTGATAATATTGAAGAAGAGTGGGAAAATATAAAATAATTATGTGGTTAACGAAGCAGCTAAAAAGACGTCAACAATAATTAGCATTAGCGGTAATGAAACATTAATAAAATTTAAAAAAAGACACGAATGCATATAAATAATATACCAGAAAACGAATGGCTAATTCTTTATGGGGAATTATGGAATGTCAGAAAAAATCTCAAATACATCAATGCAAAATTAATCTAACATCTCCATAGATCCTATCACATTTAAAGAACTTGAAGAAGTTCTAGAGACGGCCATTACCTTACAGCTAACGCAATTGCATGTGAATGCGGGGTACCGGGTTCAAATCTGGGGAGAGTCACTTTCTTATGACCAAGTCTCCGTGCTTCGGAGGGCACGTTAAGCCGGCGCTCCCCCTGAGTTGACGAATTGCCACCGTTAACAAGAAACAGGGCTACAGGCACATCTGAAGGTCAGTCTAGCAAGCTACCAGATGTATGTAAAATATTTATATGCTCATGGAAATAACACTGCCAAGGAAACGAAGCAGATGTTGGAAATAACAACCCTTAAGGCTTAAACTAAGTTAAAGAAGAAGAAGTTCTGAAATCCAAGAAAAATAGAAAATCCACAGGTGGAATAATTCTTTTTAAACCCAGACTTCTATATGTGGATTCTAGCTTTTGTAAATATTATTAATTAAGCTTAGCTGGTTGTTCGATGAAATCTCTTTGGTAATGTTTAGTGAGACAAATAAATAATAAATTGTAATTGTCATATTATATTAGAATAAATTTTAATCTTCAAAATGCATGAATCGAATAGATAATTACTTATATTCTGTAAATAAACTTCACACATCTGACACCTTTAAATGATGTGTTTTTGAACATCTGGATCACAGATCCAATTAAATAAATCTCTCGCTCTGACTTTGTTCAATATTATAAAATAATATAATTTGTACTATAAAACCGTCCTGCGTATTGGTTATTTTAAAGTTTGCAAACATCTATTGTGGTTCTAGTTGATCCAACCTTCCAAGTAGTTAAAATTTTAAAATTAACTTCTAAAATTTACATAACTTTAACGATTGCAATTTTAGATTCATCGGTATTGTTTCTTATGATTCTCTTTTATTAAAATTAAATAAACGAACAGATCCACTCTCTCTTCGTTGGATGACGTATAAGTAATAATTTTAGGAAAAGTGCGTAAGAAACTTTTCAACATCAATTCTTCAAAATTAATCACTAAAATTGCAGATTTCTTACTTACAATTTGTTCTGATGGTTACTAAAGCACTTTCAATTTAATATCGCTTTGATATACTGGGCTTCATCACTTTATACTCAAAATTGTACAGGTGGCATTTTGCAAGCGATCTTCCTACACGCTGGCTTAGCCAGAATGCCATATTGGCTTACTCGCGACATTGTCGTCTTTAGAAACGCAATTTTTCCAAATCTATTCATAAAAACTCCAAAAAGGAAATATTCAATCTCGCTTGTTTTTTGTTCAAAGGTGTCACGTGTTTGCTAACAAGGAATAATAATAATCAATTGATTTCAAAATTTTGTACTTATCGTATGAAGTAATTAATTGTATGATTTAATACATGTTTTATAATTTTCAACTATTTTAGAAAATGAAAACCTATTATTCATCCTGTTCTCATTTTAAAATCTTGATGGGTTATTTTGGAATACGTCAATCTAAAAAGGGTGATTAAAATATAAAATTCTCACCAAAAGACTCCAATCCATAACAGAGACGATCATATTAGTAGAACACAATGGATTTTGTAAAGGGCGCTCATCTATAGATGATAATGTATTCACTCTACAAGAACTAATCCAAAATAGGCGTGGATACAATTTAGAAACACTGACTTTTATAGATTTAGAAAAAGCTTTCGATAGTCGAACGAGAAAAAAGTGTGGTCGATTATGAAAGAACTTGTCTCTCTTTCACACCTGGATAAAACCAGCGAAGTCTCTATCAAAATAATATGCAAAATATCCACTACACCATTTTGAGCTTTAATTCAGAAAGCGTCAATTGCAGTTCAGATTATCCAGTATTTTCGGCTTTACAGGCGCCCATCGGGCTAACTCTATGAGACTGAATACAGTGCAGTATTGTAGAGCTAGCAATAAGGGTTAAAACCCGTAGAACTAACCAAAATGGCTTTTGTGCGGCCGGAAATACTAGCTAATCTGATTTACAATTAATACTTTCTGAATTACAGCTGGAAGATAAGCTGGTCAGATAAAGATGATATCTTAGGAAAGGAAACCTGCATAATGAAATGAATGAAACAACTGTATAAAGCAATAGTCGCACCAACATTATAATACGGTAGCAAAGCATGGGTTGCTGTTATTACTACCAAACAGAAATCCAAAATCTAACTCGCCGAAATACAGTTCTATAGAGGAATTAAAAATATCAAAAGATATATTATAAGAGATAATCTACAAAATCTATCATTTAAACCAGCGGTCGGCAACCGGTCGAAAAAATAAATTGTGTTTAAGTTGCCTCCAGTGGCGGATTTTCGAAGAGGCCTCAAACATTAAAAATTAACCAATATAAAATTACAACTGCTTGGCTACATTTAAAGGTTTGCTGATTGTGGGTTTGCTGATGTTCAAGTTGTATTAATTACGAAAATTGAAACTCATTGGTACAAGAATTGTCAAGATTCATTAGGCAAAAGAGTTAAAATCCAAAGTCCACGAGAAATTTCTAGTTAAATAGCAACATTTGGTGAAAATTTGATGGACTTAAATTTGGGGTTGGGATTGGGTATTAAAACCAGGTTTTAATGTGCAATATTCCTACATAAAATAGACAGTATTTTCAAAAAAAAGTCGCCTGTGGCGCTAATGAACGGGGTTTCTCCCCCCGTGTGCCGGAGGTTGAAAATTATTGCTGTAAGTTGTAGGGGTAATGAAAATATTTAGATGGGGGCCTCAAAAATATGTTCCTCGCATGTTGCTCGGAGCAAATGTAAGCGTGGGATTTTTCAAAAAAATTTAGCGATCAAAGTGAACAATTAAAAACTTAGTGGTCCGCGAAATTTAAATTGGCAATTTAGTGGTCCGCAATACCCGAAAGGTTGCCGACCGCTGATTTAAATGATAGCATTGTGGGAAATCGAACAAACTGGAAAGTTTGGGCATTCCAGAGAATGGAAAGCTATAAGTTCCTCTATACGTCGCAGAGACGTGGGACGACCGAGAAAAAGGATGATCAATTGATTATTATTATTTGAAGCAATTTTGTATCGATGTCTGGCCTGTGTCCTGTTCCTCCAAAATGATACTCATTTCACTATCAAACAGTTACCACCATATCTGATCCTGTTCCTCCACAACATTAAGGATTACAGATACTCGTCAACTATAAAATATGACTTTGTATGGCTTACTTTCGTGGAATCCTTACAAAATGCAATTGAACCCAATCAGTAGAATCTATAGAAATGTTCGACGTCGTGGAAATCATAAGAATTAACAGTGAATCAAAACATGCACTTCCTTTTATGCTAGTATTTATTTAGCAACGCAGTTTGAATCCACCCATGTTTGCAGACTCTAAAATATAATTTTATTAGTTTAATGTTAATTATACGAGCATATTATATTATGGAAACATGAAACTACCAATGCAGAACACATAATTTTTGCAAAACATTTCTTGCATTCCTATGTTGTTGTAAACATTTGTTTCTTAAGTTGGCACATCATTTTTTGTAAATAGTTTGGCACGTGATTATGAAATATTTTATAAATTAATAGTATTAAAAAAGTTACACGATTTAGCTTTACTCTTTAAATTTTGCTGTATTGTTCCCAGTTTAGGCCTTGCATTTTCTTTTCTGATGCTGTTTCTTTTCTTTAATTCTCTACTGATGTGATTTCAAACAGTTGACTGTCGTTGTCTTCTGTTTTCATACTTTTTTATGTTATCATTTCATTCCTATTTTTTTCTCGTTTCTCTGTGTTAACTTCTTAGGACATCGCAAGCAAATGATGATAATTTTTTTCATGTTCTTGCTATTTGTGTTGGCTTTGTTTTCGAGGGCTACGTTATTCAATTTTAATTCTGTTTTAATTGTAGGAAAAAGAAACGGTAATAAGTTTTTATGTCCAAAACGCCATTGTCTTTCCAAAAATAATATAAGATATTTAATTTAATAACATAATATTTTTGTAGTTAAAATAACTTTTGAACTTGTTTCTCAACTCATTTGATCTTCTAACCACGAATATTCTATGATTTTGCTATTTCATCCTTTATTTGTCTCATCTTTTGGATTCCAACGAATCAATGAAATATGTGGTTACCATAAAAACCTTGGTGTGCCAGAAATCATATTTTAAGTTTTTGTACCATGGTTAATAAGAAATAATAAATTAATTGTTATATCAACCCAATTTTAGTTACGTAGGTTTGTTCAAATTGATGGCTTGTCATTTTAGATGAAGGTAAGCAAATGGTAATTGATGCATCATAATAATCTAATTTTTGCATGGACTCAATTAGTTGACCATATAGCCGCCTATGAGGATTTTCCAATTGTATGGCAGGCGTTTCGATTGAAATTAAAAACACATTTTTGGGTTGATTAAAAAGTAGTGAAAAGAATTTTGCAATATTATTTCACGCATTACTTTTATTTTCAAGCTTTTTTGCTTAAGTAGATGCTATAATAAGAAGTAAACAATGACAAATTCTTTTGATGTTATTATAACAATTGTGATGGATAATAAAAACACTTCCTGGCGAAACAAAGAGTGGTGATTTGTATTTGCGCAAGTCCACACGAAACTAAAAACAGGTGGAACCATTATCAGACAGGTACACGTTGATATGCACCTATACAGGTAAAGCAGATACATAATAAAAGAGGGGTATCCAAGCATGAATTGGTGAACGTAACTCTCTTTTCCACATGCCTTTCTTGGAGTTGATGGCCAATGCCTTCTGATATGTAACCATAACCGGCTTAGTACTTTGCAACGCAGGACGTTACCACTTGCTATTTCTTTTGATATCATTATCTTGTGCAGTGCTTTCAATGACACTTATCAAGTGAAAACGCGAATCCACTACCTCCAACGTATCGACAAAACAACATTGGGATGTTAGTTAATTCACCGAGTGAACTTAAATAATACAGTGACTATTATTAATACATTAATTAGTTAGTGTGCGAATTCTTTTTAATTAAAATTCTAGTTATTGTTTGTTATTTTAAACTACGACACTTTCGTTTGCAATGATCAGAAAGTGTTTGTGTTTGTGTGTGGCTAATTAAAATATAAAGCACAGGTAAAATACTTTCATTATTCATTTAACAAATTCTACTAATAATGTGAGAACATTGTTGTTAATTCCTTTTTTCTCAATTACACTTACACGTAGTAGGTAATCCATAGCAAAAACAAATGAAAAGTGACGAACAGTTCGGAAAATTGACCTTGGTAGATAATTATTTCAATATTATTCCAATTTCAAACTGATACAAGCCAAATTTGTAAATTGAAACCGTATTGCCGCTTTAGTCAAAATTTGGACAATTTTTGTATTATTTGATCACCATGTGGTACCTGGTTAACTCCGGAAATCATTGAATTCGATTGCATTTTTGGGTGAGATTTGCTTAAAGCCAATAAGAAATGATTTGATCGCATCAAAAGTAAAACATTTTTTATGCAAACAAAACTGGGATCGTTTCGAGATCGGATTTGATATGCTAATAAATTTAAATTACAAAAATTGCTTTTATAGGTGGGAATTATTTTAAAGATTTTTAGGTGTTTCTGTTTTACAAATTTTTTAAATCATAAAATACAGGCATTGCAAATTTGAGAAATCATTTAGACATTTCTTAACCAATATATAATTATTCCAATTATATACGATATATTTAATTCGTTATTATTTGAAAAATTACCAGTTTTTTCCCATATGACTTTTTTTTTTCAAATCAGGGAGGTTCACTCCAGAGTATTTTCCATCTTAGTGCAACAATTCTGCCTCTTCCCATTCAATCCTTTGTTCTCCTTTTTATGGTAAAATAAATATATAGCGGGAAGAAGTAAAAAGTGGTAATTATGAGAGAAGTTCCAATAATTTGTCAGTTATTCATACTTTTAAATCCTAATATCTCAAAGATTAGAAATGCTAAATTTGTTATCGTCTTTGATTATATAGTATCGTGCATAATCGTGTAATGCGTAATCAAAGATAATACGTAATGATATGCAATTTTGAAACTATGCCTATACCGCGGCCCATTTCGTGATTACTTCAGATTAAAACCAAAATTGTGTTCTTTGCAAGTCAATACACTTCAAAAAAGTTTTTCTAGCTTTATTATTTTTATTTGTTATTTATTTTTCTATGCATTTTCCTTCAAGGGCAATCGGTCAGAATAATGTTCTTACTTTGCCCGGAATCGAACTGGGTGCCTCGATTTTAATAATCATTTTTTATTGTTTTATTTTTATTAAATTAAAAATTGTTATGCAATTAAATTTTGCACTTTAAAATAATTATATTTATATAAAATAAAAAATTAAATCAACATAAATTTTCTCCCTCAATATTGGCAAGCAACATTTTTTCCTTTTTTAAAAATTAGAAATTGAGAAAAACACATAAAATATCTACATCATTATGCAAATTTCTTTTTGTTTTCAAAATGTATAGCTAAATATTTAAGATCTATTCTTTTTGTTAAAGTAACTCACACTATTATGAATAAAGTGAAAATTGGGTCAACTCTCTGTTAATTGTATTAAATGTTTCCAGTTTTATTAGATTATTTTGTATAAGTGCAATTAGGGTATCCTTCATTAATAATTACACTTTCATTTACACCTAAAAATATCAGTTGGGATCGTTTAATTGCCACTTTAGAATTACCACTGTAGGCGAATGTGAAGTGTTAATAATTATGGAAATCCGTACGACGCTGTTGCCTCTAAGCGTCACTAACTAACTAAAAAACAAGCGTCGATATCTCCTATCAATAACAATTTTACAAACGTCAGCAACTAACGCTCGAGTAACGTTTAATATCACGTGGTACGGTTCTCAAACCTTTAACATCACGTCAACGTATTCCGTATCAAAATATGACGTATGTATGTTCTACGTCACTACCATCCTAAAGTTCTATCTGTAAATGGTAAATTATAAAACTTCATGGTAAATTGTTACTTCGATTGTATGTTTTAATAAGCTTGAATTATTCTAAAAACATATTAACGACATTTTAGTTCCGACTATAAAAAATTAATTATTACCGAAAACATTACATGACTAACAAAATTGATTCCTACGATGTATCGGAACGTAATTTAGTTAAATACATAGATAATACTTCATGATTATTAATAGTATTAGATTCAAGTCTTAAAATCAAAAGTTTCGGTGCTATAGTTATTTCAAAGTAGAAAAAATTATTTTAAAGAGGACTGCCCCTTTCCCCAAATAGGCAAATATTTTACTTAAACTTTTTTTAACAAAATGTCTAAGAACACCACTTAAAAGTTGGGGCACCCCATACAGAATTATTCTGACTCTGAAATCGGATAAAGCAGACCGTCTAGACACGGTGACTTTTTTATGTAGATTACCTAACGAATTCCGTCGAGAAATTGCTCCAATCTGATTTAGGATTTCTTTAACGAACATTTTTATTCTTGATTTTGATGGATTTACAATCGTTGAGGTTCCACGAGTTGAAAGAAACCCAACAAAAGAAATTTTGTGTGCGTTCTACCTATACAACTTATAAGAATATCTCAACCAAAGTTTTTATTTAGTACTTTTTTATTGAGACTTAAACCTGATTAGAGTTTGGTTAAAATCGGTTCACGGAAATTTGAGAGTGACTAGCATGAATGGATTAGCGAGATGCCACTATTTTTTGTAATTCAAGGGTCATGGGGTGATATTTGCCGACGTTTCCATTTCTATCTTCCACAAGACAATTTTGGTAAACCAACTGATGCCACATTTGAATAAGAAACATCGACAAATATTAACAAAAATTATTTTATCATAAAAATATTAAAATAGTGAAAAGAATAAAAACTCTATAATTTAAAGTAACACAAATGTTAATCGATAAAGCAAATAAAAATTAATTTAAATAATATACCTAATACGCATTTAAAATAATATTAATTTATAGGAAGATTTAAATAATTTTTAGAAGAAACAAATTAAATTGTTGTAAAAAGATAACGACGCACATTTACATGTAAATAAATTAATTGAAACTTCATATTATTCAAATTAATGTAATATAGAAAAGTTTTTATGCATTTGAATGCAGATTTAAAATAAAAACAAATTTAATATCAAATTGAAAATTATGCAAAATTTTCTATTAATAAAAATAAAATTTATCATTCCAGATATATGAAATTTATTTGAATGACTCATGCAAATCCGCACCCACATAATAATTAACGAATCATAATTAATCGAGGAACCGTATTTAGCAAAAATAACACAATAGTAACCGGGTTCAAATTTAGACTTCCATTATTCATCTTCTTTTCACACAAACAAACCATTATAGCATTGCAACCCGATACGATTTACAGGCATCCATTGATATTTTCTCAGATGTAACCTTTAAATCGTTCAAATCAATAAGCGAAAAAATTGTTCATAATTTGATCTGTTGTCAGATCACTCCTTCCAGATTATAGTTTCAAAAAGCACCAATATTTTTGGAAAGTTTCATCATGATCAAGTATTATATGAAGCAGAATGGTATTCTTACCACAATAAACAATCATAAAATTACATAATCAAATTATTCACTTTTCTCTTTTCTATTGTAGTTTCAGTTAAATTTTTTGAATTATAATGATAAAATCAATTCAAACAGGTTTTACCTCATAGTTCATTTTACCAACCAATTCTCAGTAGACACCATGATTTGGCAATTTATTGGAAAAAAGAAATTGGGATCACATTTTGGGATATGTTCCAAAAATGATCAAATCCTGTTTTAATGGTTGGTAAAAATCGTACTTACTTACAATTTAATTTTGGCAGGAAATTCAGTTTGGTAAAAGATCTTTAATGCAACGGTTTTTGCAATTTAGGCAAACTATTCTAAGAATACATTTATCTTTTTAAATAAGAACTTCTTGGACTAATTTATTTCACCGCTAGTTTGCCTTGATTAGTAATATTGTTAAACATTGAGCGTTTTTAACCAAACAAGTTTAACATAATACAAACAACGATTTACCTTCAAGAATTTCAAATAATTGCATAGTTTATGTAACCAATCATTAGTAGATTAAGATTTTAATGCAAGTAATCAAGTTAACTTTTCTAAACTTACAATGTAAAAAAAAAATTAAGAGCAGTTCACATACTAGGGGTGCAATTGCACATTTATGATTTTCCAGTCGATGGATGCTATCTTTGAGTTCAGTAACCTTTTATTATAATTTAATATGTCCAAAAGGAGTGTATTGACAAAGAGTTATCTAAAAAGCTTTTACATGTCAATTGTAAAACTTATGCTTTCAATTTTTGTTAGTCCGTTTTGTTCTTTTTCGCATTGTTTGTTCACGAGGAATTTATTAAAGATGCAAGATAATCTCGTTTGCTTGATCTATTTACTTATTACAATAATGGTTAGTTTGAAGTAGCCTTAAGGTTGAAGTAGGAAAAAATTATGTTTAAATGCTCGTTGGTTATTTTCTGCCCCAATTATTTTTCTTAACTCTAATGGTCATCAGCATTTTTCTTATTATGAAGGAAATATTTATGCATTTAGCAGAAAGAAGATGCGTGCTGTTGGGCATATTAGAAGTGCAACAATTTCTTCTCTAGGTCAACGACATAGTTAAACCAGCACATATACATACATAAGAACTAAAATAAAATGCATAAAAATGCCTATTGTATAGCAAATAGTATTTACTGCAATTGAAAATGTGTTTGCTATCTTGGAAACCATCAAATGAAATTCTTTGCAAAATATTTAAAATTGCAATTCGAAATTTACTTACAAAGGAAGATCACAATAGCGTGTGAGCGAACATGTTTTTTTGAATTTTTTTGAAATTTTATATTGAATTAAAATATATAAAATATTTACTTTTTAACTTGTGAAAATTACACATTATAAATAATTATTTTAAATCATAATTTTTTATAATTATTACATTAACTTGCAATTTATTTACAATAATTATTCATATTTAAATTTTTATTTCCAACTTTATATCCAATTTCTATAGTTTTCCTTCCATTTCAAATATTTTGAAATTGAATCTGGCTAAAATTTTTCAATAAATAAAATAATAAGATTAGTTAAACATCAAAATTTCTAGATATTGCGAAGATACTTCTTCTATATCGGCTAATATTTGCTCGTGCTAATGTATTTGTTGAAATACGACAATATTGTTTCGAAGAAATAAACCACTTCATTATCAAGTATACAAAACTACCAATAAAATAAGTAAAAGTTCAACTTATATATTTTGTACACTACAATATTGTCGTATTTCAACAAATACATAAGCATGAACAAATATTAGCCGATATAGAAGTATCATCGAAATAACAAGAAATTTTGTTGTTTAATTGCATAGAAAGTGTTTGCGATAGAATTTGTTTCTCGCATCTTTCGGTCCAATCTTCTTTTCTAAGCTTCCAACCTTCATTATCCCTGCTCCAACCTCCTGTGCCCAAGTTTTCGTTGGTTTTTTCCGTTTCCTTTTGTAGTTTGGAGTCCAGGTCCAGTGTTCCTTTTTCGGATATGCCCAAACCACCATTTTACAAAAAAAAAATCTCATTTATTTTTTGGTATTTCCGATTCAATATGAGAAAATATGAACTTAAATACGTTTGATCTTTCCCACGGTATAACCAAAAAGTGTGATTTACAAAATGTAATTTCAAATTTGTATTACCGATGTTGCACGGTACTGATTGTGTATTAAACCTAAAAATTATTTTATCCATATATGTACGCGTTAAAATACTGTTAGATAAAATAAACTGTTGATTAGGTAACAAACTTAATGATGTTCTTCGAGTTGATGCAAAGTGGTATGATTCTATTGATCGTGATCTCAATGCATGCATAATTATTTCTTGAAACTTAATATAACTAATGATTTGTATTCAGGAATTGCAAAAACTGATAATTAAGTCAATTACATGAAATTATCTTCACTTTAAATTTAGATTTCTATTGGGAAAAGTGTCAATTAAATTTAATTTTGGTACATCATTGCAAATATTTTAAATTGCCTGGAATAATGTCGGAGCTACCTTGAATTTCTTTCTCATCAAAATTTTACCCCTTTTCCATCCTTTCATTGTACCTTCAATTATAGCTTTTAACAGTCCATTATACATCATACTTTTCTGCTTCATTCTATTTTCTTAGTGCTTCTGAAATTTAACTCTGAAAGTCATATCTCTCTCTCTCTCTCTCTTCAGTCCATAACTTTCCTGCAGGGTGTGATGAGCATTTTGAACATCTCATAATAATTCTAGAACATACAAAAACTTAATAGTTAAATGTCAAATAGTTAAAAAAAAGTCACCAAATTTATTGAAAAAATTGTTCACTTTAATTTTTCATCGCTTACGCTCAGAAAACTGAGCGAGAACGCCGAAATTTGGTAATATCTTTTTCTTAGACCATACAATTTTGTACAAGGAAGTTTTCGAGATCATGAGAGTCGTTCGAAGTTATCCTGTAAGCGAAAGTATTTTTGGTTATTCGAAATATTTTATTATATTGGAGTTTGAATATTTTGTTCGATTTCATTGGTGCAACATGCGACTGGGGAATTCGAATTCGAATTCACAATTACTTATTTGGCACTTCATGCCAATCTCCTGAGTTAATTTTATTTTTATTAGTATGGTTATTAGTGTCACAATCAGCATCACTCACGTGTTGATTCACTGTGAATATCTTGGGGGGGAGCCTTATAGAAGAAAACTATTGATTTTTGTATTTATGGGCAATAGAATTTTCTACAAAATCGTATGTCAATAATCAAGCAACAAAAATTGAAACGGTCTTATTTTGTAGATTATTGTTAAAATCAATAAACTTTTTGTCCGAGTATGCATAAAATTACATTTTTTGGCCCTAATTAGCGGGCGTAAAGTATCATCTCCTCCCCTAAGATTTTTACACTCTAGGGCGTAAAAATGAATTATTACTTTTTGCGCCCTACACGATTAAGATCAATCTCTTTTCTCATACCTGCCCCAAGAGACCAAGTGAGACTACATTATATAAAATTTACCTTTTTAATTGGAAAAGAGGTAAAATGTAAGCGACGATCAATATATTTTCTGCTTCGTTCAAAAGAAAATGTTAAGGTGTTCTTTAATTTTTCTCGGATAAATCAAAACGTGTTACGTTAATTTACATATACCTACTACAGATTGCCAAGTTAATGATAATTAAGGATTTTTTCAAACGGAATTTCGCGAATCATATTATGCCTAATATGAAAAATACTCAAATTAACTTAATTAAATACTCACAAGGGGACACTACAGTGAGGTACCCACCAATTGGGATCCCAATTTTTTTGATCATTCTTTGAGCTAAAAAATTATCACTTTATTCTTGGCGTTTAGTCCAATGGCCCTAGTTTTTGAGTTATGAATTTTTGAAAATACCATATTGGGTTAACTGCTATTACTATTAGCTATTATTACAAGAAACCGTGGTCATCTAATGGTTAAGAATTTGCAATGGTAATTCGTAGATCGTTAATTTTTTAATTCCGATAATAAATTACATAATTTACAACAACAAAATCTCAGGACCAATGCGTTACAACTCCAATATATGCTAAACCTATGGTAAAACTAGCCCATTTTAAAAATTCATAACTCAAAAAGTAAGAGCCATTGGACTAAACGCCGAGAAAGTGATAATTTTTTTTACTCATAGAATGACCAAAAAAATTGGGATCCCGATTGGTGGGTACCTCACTGTAGTGTCCCCTTGTCAGTTATACATAAATATTACGCTATTTTATTGTTATTATTTTCAAGTCTTCGATTAAAAAAAAGTTAATGATCATTAATAGTTTTAATTTATTGGGCAGTACATATCCTCAGTTTAAGAGGAACCTCATGTGGAATTTGAATGCATTGGATTGTCATTAAACTGGCATTATGTATATTTCTTTTGTTTCTAAATTTTGAATTTTGTAAATTGGTTTACCCGTTAAATAAATAAATAAATAAATCTTCATTTTGTCGATGGTATTACGGTACTTTCATTCATCAAAATGTTTTGTCACTTCTGGATCATTTGGAAAACGAGATTTTACACGCACTTTGCGTCGAATGTGTATAATGGAAGAAA
Source organism: Rhagonycha lutea (assembly GCA_958510855.1). NCBI lineage: Eukaryota > Metazoa > Arthropoda > Insecta > Coleoptera > Cantharidae > Rhagonycha > Rhagonycha lutea. Next base: position 8,265,480 of record OY294040.1, on the reverse strand, counting down.
AATTGAAAAGTGGAAGAAGTAAAGTAATCTGATTTTCCATTTAAGGTGACCCATAGATTTTAACGAAGGGGCCCGTCATGTATGTACAGATTTCATCATGTCGTTTTGTACCTTATAATTTAGATTATGATATGACAAAAAAGAATTACTTATCTTCATAAAAGTACTACTTTTTACGCTATAGAGCTTAGGGGAGAAAAAATGATACTTTATGGCGTCTAATTTTTGTAGCCCAGTCGGGCAAAGATTTTATATAGTGTATCATTGATTTTAACAATAATTTATAAGCTAACTCGGCGTTCACAATGAAGTAAGGTCTTGCCTTGCTTCTGTAGAAGAAAGCTGGCAAGCGCCAATTAGATTAATGTAGTTTCTTCTATCTTTTTCTATAATTAAAAAATTAAATAATACATTAAATAAATAAAAAACAAGACCCCACTTCCTTGTGAATGCCGCTTTGGACCATTTCGATTGCTTATTGATGGATAGGTGGCGAACGGTTGAATTTACAATCAAATTACCAATTACCAGACACTAATATAATTAGTGTTGTGGTAATTACCATGTAAACAAATTACAAATAAAATTGGCGATCAAAATAATTTTAAAGCGTTGCAGAAATTATTTAATATTGTGCTGAGTTTTTATGAATTTCTAACTTCATGTTTATTCGTATCACAATCATATCATTTTAAATAAATGTTTGTGAACTGAAAATTAGCATTTTGGAGGGTAATTTTAAATAACGTAATTAATTAATTATTTTAATATAAAATCTCCAAATTTTCTTTTTAAATTATTTTCTTTTCCGCTATCTCATTTAGTCTTCGCATTGTAAGCGACAATAAATTAAAATGTACAATGTTTACTTAATTTTTTACTTAACTTAAGTTCTACTTGGGAATTTTCGTTTGATTTTACAAAATTATCTTGTCGGTTTTCATGTATCTCACAATATCCAGGACTTTATGTTTACGACTTTAGAATTGTAATAAGAAAACGTTTATTTTAAAAATTTAAAGGACACAAACAGGAACAAACAAAATTATTTACATAAGCGCCCCACGTTGGGTGCCAAAGTGTAACGCATTTCTTTAATTAAATTAATTTTCGTTTTGTCAACAAGACATTGGAATAATTGTTGAAATTACGAGTTTATAGAATTAAAAATAAATTTAATTTAATTAATGGAATATAAAATTTTTTTTATAATACCCCAACATAAGTAATTAATTATAATATTAATTTATAATATTCGCTTATGAATAATACAGTAAAACACATTTTATTCTAATCAAGTAGAACTATTAAATTGTAAGTTCATATCAAGATGAATAAATTGAACTCCAGTGGAAGGAATTCCAATTCCAGTTTTTTATTCAAATTAAAAAAAATTATTTTCTATCTGATTTACAAAATAAGAAATACAATAAATTTTGCTTTTATTCCAACCTCTTCTGATTTACAGTGCGATCACAGCGACACAGCTTTTATTTTCTATTGAATATTACATGGCAGATTTATTGAGAAAATTGAGGTTGAAGTAATAAGATACGGCAGTTAATAGTTAATTTTACTAGTAGACTTATTCATGCATCAATTAGTTACCGATCATTTCTAAATACCAATTCGATGGTCAGTTACCTTTCACGATTTGAACTTGAATTCTTTCTCACACAGGTTGAAAAATCATGCACGTTGTGCAAAAACTTTCATTTGTCAAAAAATAAGCCAAGACAGGTGTTTGAATAATGCAAAAAAATTATAAAAATATTTGTTTTTTTAAAAAGCCGATTTATATACACTTTCTCAAAAATGTTCAACTTTTTAATAGCTAAAGGCGTTATGGAGGTGCATGCCGGTAGGCGTATTTGTTGTACATACACCGTTTTGATAAATAAATAATTAATGTTCACAAATCGTATGCTGATTAAATTGTTACTTAATTTAATTGTAATCGCAAAATTGCAATTAGCATCGCGCTATTGTGAAAATTGGGTCAAGTCAAAGTAAATCTTTACAAATTTCGATCCATTGTTTATAATTAAGTGCATTTAGAGGAAATTTTAAACAATAGTCAAAAATTAGAAGTAATTTGATTATTTACATTATTGCTCAACACTGTACAAATTTGGTGAAAAGCGTATCAAATAAAAGTTGTGTCTACAATTACTATCGGATTAACAAATTCGCCGTAAATCGATACTTTATTGATATCCTGTACAACCATAGAAGTTGAAAAGTATTCTTCTGTTAATGCTAATGAAAGTTTATTATGTATGCTATTTTTTAAGTATTAATAAAATGTTATCTTAATGCAGAATTTTACGTAGATACTAAAAGCTTTTTACGTCGCCCGCCATCCACTTACCAATTCATGCATAGTTCTTTATACCTATAAACAGTGATTTATTAGTAGAATAATGTAATTCTGCTAACTACCATATTAGTGTAAAACTGTGTTTTTGTGTTTTAAGATCTGCATTTTTGAAGAAATTATTAAAATTAGTGTTGGCGAGCCTATGAAATTTCTAATAAATTCAATAGTTTGCAGGTAGCTTATGCTATTAATTTTATTGTTTGACACACATTTTATGAGTGAGAATATTTGTATGCACATACAGACATACTTTTTCATTTATTAAAATTCTTAGAAACTATCAAAATAAATAAAATTTTAAATATTATACGAGTATAACCTATATTGCATTATCTGCTCTTCATCGACGCATAATCTTAGGCATGAATGATGCACATTTTTGAATTATAGATCTGAATATTATTTATCTAAATCTAGATTATTCTTAAATTTATTTGTTCCGTCATTTGAAATCCATGTCCTACTGTCGGTCTTCCATGCAGTGCAGTTTCTAATATTTCTATATAAAAATACGTATCAGCTTGCCCTTTCGTTCCTGGGTCATATGGACTAACAGGTGTGATAAGGGATCAATCAAGAATTTTCGAACTTCAAGAAGTAAAACATGAAGAAGGGAGTTTTTAATTTGTTTATTAATAGTTTTTCCAAATAGAAAAGTAAGAGATGGAGTGCACAAAATAATTGTGCACTAAAAATATCATGAAAGTTAAAGGTAACCAAACGCACGACTTCCTTAGATTTTGCGATTTATTTCATTCCGGAATAAAATTTTTTAAAATCAATGTCACACAATTCCATGTGACATTTCTAAAAACCAATTTTTGGGCACTAAATTAAATTCTGTTTTGTCATCTCTTCATTTTATTTTATATCTTTAACATTTTGCTTGTTTAATCATTTTCTCATTTTCCTTTTCTGTGTTGTCAAATTAATACGTGACCAAAAATCGAAAACTAAAAATGTTTTATTTCAATTGTGAAATATCTCCAATAAAATGCAAGAAAGAAAGTAACTATTTTTATTGTTTATAATTTATTGTCAATAATGACTATTGCGGTTTTGAGTTATTACGTGTTTCGTACGTGGAATTCAAATTTCAAGCAATTCTAAGATAAAGTGATTTGATGAGAAAAAGCGAACTTTCCGAAGTTTGCCTAGCCCAATTTTTCTTGAACAAATCCTGTTCAACCAGTTTTGCCTGATTCTTTCAGTACCGTTTACGGTTTCCAGTTTTACAAGGAATGAAGGAACTCCACAATAATTTAATATATGCAAAAATAGTACTATACAAAAAAATGTTAGGTGATCAATTCGTCAAATTTATACAATGTAGTTGCGATGGACCTTTCACTTCCATTCTTATTTCGGCATCGGTGCAATAAAGGTAAAAGAAATATAAAGCAGAAGCTTAATCAACAGCTGTTTTTAAAACCGCCAAACTCAAGTCTGGAATCAAATAAAAAAATTTGAACATATTCATAATTTCCATTATGATTGACAAAGCTGAGTAAACATTTTTATTCAATCACAAAACAGATACAGATAATTGACAGGAGTTCACCGCAAAAAAAAAATATTAAAATAAAAATTTAATTTTCTACTTAAAATTGTGGTACTTTTGAATTTGTTTTCTTCAATGGTCCAATGAAAGTTTTATGTTATGGGAAACAAAAATAGTTTTAAAAAAATTTTCAAATCTTGAAATTAAATAAAAAATTGTTAATTATCAAAATATACCGGTTCTGCAAGATTCAAACTCTTAATTTTAAATAACTTGAAACTCGATTTAATAGATTGCAATAAATCACATCTTTTTCCGAGATTGGGTCGATAAATAAATTTCATGAAGAAAGCAGTGTTTAGTTCCTGAACTTCCTTGACCGAAATGCAGATTTTTGTTTTGCTCAAAAACCTTTCAATTCTTTTTATTTGCGAGATAAATCGCTTTTTTTTTAAATATTGAAAGTAGTCCAAATATGATTAATATTTTTAAGCTTTTTCATAATATTCGTCCTTACAAAATTTTTAACAAATAAGACTGGCACTTTTTTAACCATTATCTACGGTCACTTGGCTGATAATGCTTAAAAAAAACTAAGAAACCTTAACATGTTATAATTTTTTTTAATCGCAAGGTTAATTTATTTAAAAACTTCATTTAGGTGATAATTTCAAGGTTTCGTTTATTGTCTTCGATTTTCTCTTTTTCGACTATTTTTTCAACAATAATAATTAGAAAAATGTTCCAATTGTCATCGAGTTTTTAACTAATTTGTTGGTATATGCAATAATTAATTTCTTGATAAAAATTATAACAAATTTATTAAGCATAGAGATAATCTTGGAATTAACTGGAGTGAAAAATGAATTAGAAATACAATGGACTTACATATTTTGCAAGACTAATTCAAGAAGCTTTTGTAACAACTAAACTCAATTTAATTCTTTTATGTCACCGATATAAACAAAAAGAAATATTTGAACCTCATTAGAGTTAATTAAGTATGCGGATGTAATACTTATTTTGTAATTAAATTAAATAATTGAAGCAATTTTTGTTTCGGTCTGAATGAAAAATAAAATTTAAGAAAGTGTAAACAGTACTCCTAATATATTTTTTTTTAATAAAAATTTATTATTATTAAAAATTTACAGTAAATATTAGGGTCAATAGACTGCAAGAAATATTTTATTTTTTCAATCTGAATAATATAAATCAACTTTCATTTATAAAAGTTTGATTTGTTTTAAATAATTTTTTTAATAATTATTGAATAATAATTTAACAGCATCTGTTATGTCTTTAAATTATTGATTCAAGTTGATTTAACACTTTGAGGCGTAATTATTCCTTTCTCTATTATTGATGTTGGGTTATAAAATCATTCGGCGCAATATTTTTCTAATTGACTTTCAAGTGTGTGTATAATAAACAAATATTTTTATTTTAATGATCAGTAACCATTAATGCTAATCAATACATCATAAAAGGACGCACCCATCTTCTTTAATAATAATCATAAAAAATAATTTAATATAATAATATATTTCCATCGTACTCGATCTTATGACATTTAGATCCAATAGTATTTATTCATTCATCAAATCAAGGGGGGGGGGGGGCGTCTCTTCGCTGCTCGATTTTTATCCATTCTTCTAGCGACTATTTTTCTTTTTCTATTTGCTTTTTTTCTTTTGCTACGTCCGCTTTAGCCAAATTTTGTTTTAATAATCTTCCTTTCCGAAACAATACAATCAATTTCTGTTACAAATTGCAAAATTAAGAATTACAATTACTTAGCGACAACTTACGTACAAAAAAATAGTTCTAAATCAAAAATGTTATGTATTGAAACGGTTGAAAAAATTCTTGCATAATTTTCATTATTAATTTTCAATTTCCTTAATTTGTTTGGGTTGTTTGAAACTAAAAAATTAACCCAATCTAGACGAAAATAACAATAGGTTTCAAAACTTGTTTCTTAATTTTGCATGGATAAAAAATGACCGAAGGAAACGAATAATAGGAAGTTCGCTAACTCAAAAACTGTTATTGATTAGAAAGTATTGTATTAGTTGTTAGATCGATCAAAACATTTCTTGATCTAATTTAATTGAATTAAATTTGACCTTCACTATAGAGAAAAACCAATTGGATGTATTTTGAACTTTCGTTCGGCAATTATTGAGTTAAATAATTAGCAATAGTTAGTGTATCTTCGACTTTCTTATTTTTATTTTCTGTGGACGTGTAATTAAGAAGATTTGATTCAGCTTTGCATGCTATTTGCTCATTTAAATTGCAGTAATGAGACTATAAAAGACTGAAATCTGATTTTGAATAACTTAATTAATGGATTATATAATTTTGTAATGATCGATATAAAAAAGTTTACCGTTGTTAGGAACGATTAGAAAACTTTTTATAACATACAATTTCAGGTAAAGGCTAAAATCGTCATGAGATGTAGCTACTGGGTTTTTGACCTTCAGTGTTTGATGTTTAAATTATGATAAACCTGAGAAACTGTTCTTGGTGAAAAAATTAAAAGTTCTGTTGCTGATGCTGACATAACTGCTGACGAGTGCATTCTATACTCAAATAATAGCTTTAATGGAATCGATATTGACGTTCCAAATTATTTTATGATAAGTGATTAAAACTGCTTTTATTGCCTTACATAAAAATCACACGTAGCCAATAAACTTTGTATAAACATAAACATCAGACCCGTACACAAGTCGATCGCACGTAAATTACACATGTAAGACCACCTATATTAATTAATAATTCAAAAAATAATCAATGACTCATTGCTCTTGCAACCTACCTAATCAATGATCGAACAATCTGATGCATTTTTATTATTCTTTTAGTTCAATAATGACGATGATGGATTATGGGTCGCAGTTTACAGGATCGACTATTAGTTGTTCCGATACCATGTCTGGTAGTGTTGGGAGTGTTCAACCTCGGGTTCGAACCATACGTCTAGTGCGACCTTTCAGTGGAACCTTACCGCCCCCTGGAATTACTGCACGACATGGTCCCAATTTGGGGTTCAGCATACGAGGTGGACGAGAACATGGTACAGGATTTTTCGTGTCTGTTGTTGAACCCGGATCCGAAGCTCATAGACAAGGACTCAAGGTACAATTTTAATAAACTTTTTAAATCGTTACGTGAAAATTTCGTATTCTTGTAGGTACATATATGTATGTGAAGATGCGCTTTTAAATTTCTCTTCTAACCTATATTTCCTCTCGTTTTATTGCCCATAGGCTAGCAAATTCCATTGACTGCTACATAATAATTGCGTTGTTGCTAAATAATTGTATTGCATATTATTTTGTGCTGCTTCAAAACCATTTACGCAAAATTTAAAAGTGTATAGGCAATTTTCAAGTTATTATACCGTAAATTTTTGAAGGTGGATATTTTAACAATGGGCTCTATATTGAGTTTTATAGCATCGTTATATTATAGAAAATTTAAAAGCGGGGTTTTAATTCTTTTTACAATGTTCATTGCAATATTGCAAAACAAACCAAATTTAATTAAATAAATAATGAAATGGTTCAATACATTTTAATTTATGGGTTTTTGCATAATCCACTCCTCTGCATGGTAGTAAATTTTATTTTTATAGTTCTTGATTAATTTTTTATTGTAATCGAATTTCAACAGTGTTTATTTGTCTTAATAAAACACAGTTTAATGTATTACACCAGATATCCAGAAGAAAGACTTTCATAAAATATGCAAACCTTATTTTCCTCTTCATCCGTCTGTCAGAAACGTCAAATGAGAAAGCAAAAATCTCAGAATTTTTAACATACAAACAATGCAAAGTTTTTGTTGTTATCACGACTTACATGTTTTAAGCTCCAAGTCCAAAAATTTTACTTAAGGTTTAACGGTTGTTCAATCCCTGATCACGTTTTTGCACTTGGGGCGGCTAGACACCTTGCATCTTTGAACAAATAAGATCTTTCTTTCCATTTCAACTGCTATAAATTTAAATTAAATAATGAAAGTACAACTAAACCGGTATCGTTTTTCTCTAACATGCAATGAACTTTAACATTGTTATAATAATAACGGTTCTCTACTTTTGCTGTCTACTATAAAGCAAATCTAAAATTAATTGTGTGATAGATATGTTCCTTATGCAAACAATTAAATATTTTGTTATACCTACAGTGTGTTCCATTCAATTGAGTTTTCCATAATAATTTATCGAAAGGCTCTAGGAACGTGAGCATCAAATTTCATATCATATCAAAATAATATGTACAATTTGTTGCGATAATTGGGTAACCAAATCAAAGAAAATTGTCCTCTTCTACACTAAAAGAAAGTGATTTTCAACAATGTAGCTACGCACCATGGCGAAAATTCATGATTCACGATTATAGTGCTTCATTCATCTTCTTAATCAGATTTTGCTTTCTGCAATTTCAGTCTGTTCTGAACAGGAAGAAATAACTTGGAGATAAGAGCTTTTTATCCAATCTGAAGTGAGCACTCATGTAAATGCAAATTTTGAGGATATGAATTCATCAACCTCTAAAGAAGGCTTACCTATTTTGCATAATCTGAGAGAGATAGTGTTGGAGATGTCAACAAGATTGGACCATCCAAACAACGAAAAGAATTCCCCGGGCGTCATCCAAAACAAACAACAATAGGATGTTGCCAACTGGAGAAAATCCAAAATGGTTCCACAACTTGCGCACCAAAAACTGCGTAATAAGTTGTGCATTAAAAGCCTTTCCTATTTGCAGATGTTTAAAAGCAGGAGCTGAAAACACCACACGACGACGAACTACTGTTTCACACGGTAAGGTACAAAAATAGTTGCGCTGGACAAAAAAAATACCTGACAGGTACTTAACAAAATCGTCGTGAAAACAGCGTACGTTTCAATGGTTGAGCTTGCAAGACTCCCGACGCAGGTATTCGTACGCCAAGGGTTCAAGTTATCCAGCATCTACTAGCAAAAATTCATTTAATTTAACGATTGCATTTAAATAAAATGCATGAGTCGTACTTAGAAATATTGAAATTCAATGAGAAAGTAGTACCACGTAACGAAGTGCAAAAATTCGTTACAAAGGGGTTTGTCAAACTCTGTTCCATAGCAGTTTAAATTAATGTAAACAAAGCGTTCTTTTTTTAAATCAGAAACTACCTCTAGATGAATAATTTCCATGGTATCACTTCTTGGTGCGTGGCATAATTCAAAATAACCACTAAAACCACTATCATAAAATAATTAATAACTCGGTTTTAATGACCTCTATTAAAAGGTATCTAATTAACAATACTATAAAATATTTATGCGAAAATCAACGGTAACTAATTACCTTTGTATATTTATAGTTGAAAGCCTGTGACGATAGTTGCGTATTTTGGTGTTACTAAGGAAATAAATTGAAGAGAAATAACTGATTCTTTTTGTAATAAAAACAATTTCATCAACATTTTATTCTTTATTTTGTTTAATTTATTTAAATATTAATTTTTCTTAAATACCAAAAAATGTTTCTTATTTCATTCATTATAGTACCTTCAACACACTGAAAATTAATGATCATTTATTTTTTGTTAATAAGATTGATTTGCAAGTACATAATTTTTTTGAAATAGTTTAAACAATAATTATATTAGTGTAAAAAGTGAGTCTGTGATTTTACACCAATCAATTTTTACAATTTTCTAAAACTAACTTACTCGGAGTAGTTCAGAGTAGATAAACGAACGGACCTATTATTGCAGCAACAAATTTTCAAGTATCATTGATTTTAGAGTAATTTTATACTACAGTTAATTATCAACGACTTTACATGAATGCCATTGGTGGCCACCTTTAACGATTATATACGCCATTCACGAAAGAGTAACAACATAGAATTTATTCATCTGGAATATAAGTGAAGCAATGACAAAGAAGTGAGGGTGCCGTTGTGCTAGGATTCATAGAGGACCTACTATCTTGAGCAGGATTCTTTGTTCACCAAATTAGTGCCTAATTGTTGCCTAATCTAGTTTCTTCCACTCACACCTTGTCACCCTTTGTTTCTTGGAAACATGCTATTCGTTGCAATGAAAGCATGTCCTCGATGCCCTCATCACATAAAAGCTTTACTTTTTCTATATTTATTTTGAACTTTTGCTTAATTATAAACTCTTGATATGATTGGTCTGTCAGCCTTGCAGATGTGCGTAGGATGATCTATATTTTGGTTGTGGTCGCAGACCCCTCTTTTGGTCAGTTATCATCGCAGTACGTTATGTATGTCTAAACAAAGCATTGGAATCACTGCAAATTTTGAACTTAAGCTTGTAAGACAGGAAACCAAATGAAAATTGATTAAATGTCCAGCAAGGAATTTTTGTAAACCATAATGATCCACCCTTCCACTATGTGTTATTTTGATGTATTTTGAGATGTTCAAGTTATATTTTCCTGTTTGGCCAACGGTTACCTGAGTAACAACTAAAACGGGTATATTAGAGGTTTTCTCCGCTATTTCGTTATAATTTAAATTCAAATTTATCGTTTAAATTAGCAACTTTTGGAAGTAACATGGTGAAGTTTTAATGACAAATTAAATTTGATCCTACATTGGCGCTTAGAAAGTGATAAAAATTAAGTGTTTCTAAGTGAAAACAAAATTAATTTTTACAAGACATAAAATTTTTTGCTTAAAATTTAAGCAAAAAAGCGATGGTGAACAACGGTTAGCTATCTTCAGGTCTTCAGGATTCATGTCGGTCTAAATTATTTCATCTTGTTAAAAGGTTACTGACTTCTTGAAATATAAAAAACTAAACTAAAATTGCAATTTAATAGAAACATTCCACCTAATGTCCGTGTTGAAAATTGTGTGTTTAATATTAAATACGTAGTAGTTACATTTATTTCCTTAATTATGTAGTAAATTTGAAGATTTATTTAAAAATGTTATAAATGCAATTTTCCTATTTACTTTTACAACATAATTTCTCTATGACTTAATTGATAGATAAGTAATTCTTTTATAATACAGAACTTATATAACCGTCCGTATTCTTCTTCTTGAAGCAGTGTCTGCTAACCAAGATTGATGATCAACCATGGCTATTTTTACTTTCGACTCCCTCAGGTTCTTTAAGCAGAATCTGACACCTTTCATCTCGAGAAATGTGTCCAAAATATTACAATTTTCTTTTTTCATTGTATTTTTTTCACTTTTCGTTTTTTTTTCATCTGCAGTACCTAAAATAAAGAACCAACTGTTGTTCCTCTCTGCTAATCGTATCGCTTGCTCAACGTCAATGTTATGGACCTCTTATTCCCAAATATTAATTACCCACTTTGGCGATATAATATCCAACAAAAGCTGATCGTCTTTTCAATCCAGATCCTTTAGCAAAACATTTAAGTACAAAATATAAATCATTTATTTTTATCTTTCACACCTACGTATAGAAGTTCAAAATCCTTTTATCATAAATCAGTTCGGTATGTCCTACCTTGAATATTTTCATTTCGTTGTCAATAAATTATTATATTGCCGGTGCTATAAGCAAAGTAATCGCTCTATATTAAAATATCGCTACATGTTGTATTATTTAAAAACGTTAGACAAGAATGTTTGTAATTATTCCAAACACGGCCAGAACTATTACAATAATTTCATTTCTATTAGCAAATAAATAAATAAATATGAACGTAAAAGACAAATTATACTTTTGATTGATGACATAAATTTGTTTCTATTCCAACACAGGTACTAAATTTGTAAATTAAGTTTTATGGTATTTAAACTGTTAATGAGGTAAATTAAATTCAGTAATTGAAGTTTTTAGGTTTATTATAAATTTAACACTGTAAACTCATCCATTAAGATTTGAGATCCGATAAAAATAGTGAGCGATAATGGCTCTAATAACTTTCAGCATAATTATGATCAAAATATTAAACGGTCAATGATTAAGCGGGCTAGTTGCTATTGCTTGTTATACACATTTATTTAAATGACCTCACAACGCGTAAGTATAGATCACAAACGTTACAAAATTAGAGAGTAAAATTTATTCAGAAGTGCTGACATAAAATTAGATAAAAAGCCTAAACAATGATGAACCCAACAAAATTGAATTCTCGTGTATTTAAATGACCTTACAATGCCCAATCGCTTTAATTTTTTGAACTAGCACATGAGGTGGTACATAATAAATTAGCAAGCAGTTCCAAATCTTTATGCGTTCTCCTCCTCAATTATTTGTTTAATAGTAGAATTAATAATTTATTAACTGTTTATAATTAACATCTTAGGATTAAAAATGTATAGAGCAACTTTTTTGTTTGAATTTTTTTTGAAATAATGAAATAAACACCGGATATATAAATATTTATTATTTTTCCGCATAGTAATTACAGCAATTTGCTAAACGGTAGTTGAACAAATTTGTCATTTTTTATTGCACGCATTGAAATTTGACCTTATAAGTTCTTCAACCTTCAATCATTCCGTAATTTAGATTCCTAAAATTTGCATTGTTTCGTATATTTTAAAATAATCAAAACAAAAAAATATCCTTACAATTCGATGAGGCGACTTCATTTCGCTAATTTACAATGTTAATCCGAAAATCTCCCATATTAAATTTGATTTAAATTTTATGTGGTAAAGGACGGAAACTTTTTCTATTGTTACAATCGCCAAAAGTTTACTTTCTAGAATCTTTTATGCTTTTACTTGATGAGGCTTATTATAATTTACTTACAATTGTATCAAATATTTTCAAAAATTTTAGTTCAACCTTTAACTTGAAGTATCTGATAGAATTTATCTAAATGATATGGGCAACTTTCACATACATTTTTAAGCTAAAAGGGGGCGATGAAAAATGCACACAAGACGCTGTTGTAAAACTGGATTCTTGAAGCAAATACCAAAATGTAGTTCAAATATTAAGAAAGAAGGTTATTGTTCGCTTAAGGACACTTGAGTTGACACAACAGGCTATAAAATTAATATTCTAAGTTTGCTCGTAATAAAAAAGAAACTTGAAGAATGTACGAAAACTTTACTATGCACATGCTTTCGGAAGAGAACTTCTGGGTTACGTTGACTAGATTTTTAAACTAGATAACAAAATTTAATTTAAGATTTTAGTTAAAAAATACATCATTTTTCTTTTAATCAATTGTGGTATATAATAATATATTTTGCATTTGCAGGTGGGAGATCAAGTCATCCGAATTAATGGATTCACAATTGAAGATGCTGTACATAAAGAGGTGCTTCAACTGATTTCCAACCACAGTCATTTAACTTTAAAAGTTCGAAGTACGTACAGTTTTTTACCTTTAATTATTATCAACCAATAAAAAAAAAGTTAACGACCACACAGACGGTTTCTAATTAATTGCGGAGCTAATTAATTCTGCCTACTTGTTCCGTATTTTTTAAGTAGTTACGATACCTTTTATGGTTTTAATTTTGCAGAAAAATTAAAGGTGTACAAAAAAATTTAGGTTAATCACAATTATTCGAAAAAAGTTCACGAAAAGTTTTTTGAAATAACTCAACGTCCTGACGCAATTCCTGCGAATCTAAATTTTAAATCGAGTAGATACTTGGGCAAATATTTCTTTACAGATTATTAGAATCTTAGGATACCTTTACCATGTAAAAAAGTACGACTTTTTTGGCTCAACTTATTTACATTTTATTAAACCTAAAATCAAGTCAGCGAAAGAAAATTTGAGGTTTCCTCAAGGAAATTCAAATAGCACCAAGGTGACAATGATTTCTGATCCATTAGATCATCTGATCAAAACTCCAATTACTGGTTTTGGTAATTAATTTCTGTTGAAAAGAAATGGATCTGACCTTGTCAAATCGACATGTCTATAATTTATTAATAGAATTTTTTTTCAAAATTAAATTGCAGATTGAATTCAAATTTTCTTGTAAAAATAGATTGCAAATCTTGTGCACCTGTCATGCACGTTTAGGTTGATTTGGGCATCCTGCTGTGAAATTTACGTCAGCTTAGAATTTATTTCACAATTTCGATTAATGTTATTTAAATAATAAAAAACGTGATTGAAAGCGAAGCAGTGATTCAAAAATTATTACATGACCTTAAAATAAATTGATTCATTATTTTCGTATTATTTTTAAATGCGAGGAATTATTGCAGTAAATATTTTAGGGTGTAGGTAATTTTTGGAATTCCAGGTTTGAAATATCTGAAAAAGTTTTACTATAATCTAAGGTAACTTGCGTACAAATGTTCAGCGAACCAAGAACTTGCCATTATCTAAGGAAATACGCCCACTTTTCTTCTTTGTGTTGACAATAATTTTCTAATTAGCATTAGAGTAGGTATGCATATTTAATAAGCAAAACTGCATTGATAATTATATTTGATTCGTTAATTTTTTTTAATTACTATAAATTTCTTTCTATTAATAATAATTTAACCTATTTCTAATACGATGATTTATGATTTTTTATTTATATTTAATTTATTATTATTATTGTTTTTAAATATTAAAATTTTAATTTAGTTTTTCTTCAATTTCAGGTGTTGGAATGATACCAGTGAAAGAGTAAGTATTTTTCATTATTTGCTCAAAAAATATTTGTTTAAATTTTTATTCATTCTTTAATTTTTGTTTTATTTTTGATTAAATGCAACTGATGATTGCCTAATAACCATGAAATGATGTCGGATTTCTGTTTATCTAATTTGGCCGAATTTTTAATATTTTTTAAAACATTTATTTTCCATATAGTAAATAAAAATTTAACCATTTTTTAATTATGTGTATAATGCATACCTGTATTTTTAGTTACAGTTAAAATTTAAATATTTTAGCGCTCAATTAATTTTTTGTTAAAATTTATAATTATTAATAGTTTCATAAATTATTGACCTAATAAATTATATGTTCGTCTTCATTTTGCAACTATCGCTAAAAGCTAAAATAATGCGTAATAACATTTTCTTGCCGCAAAAATTAAATTCACGCTGAATATTAATAACTACCTAATTGATTTATAATGCAAGTATTTTCTGCTAACCAGGAAATCTTGCTCTAAGTACTTCCTAGTCAAACTTTTTTTTTTAAATTTCAAATCATTTTTTAATTAATTTTCGTTTTGTATTTAATTTAAAATAGATTTCCTTCCTTATTTATGACATCTGCGGCGTTCTTGTTTCTTCCGCTTAATTTTTGTCATCTCCGTAATAGATTTCTATTTCCAAAAATGATAGTATTATAAAATAATTATCCGCTCTAGGGGGGACAGAATAAAATTGATACCTAAAATGAGTTATTTTAATTTTTATTTAAAAATGTATGAAATTTATAAGTTAATTATTCTCCCTTAAAACATTATATTTGCTTACTTAAGGCTGGGGGGTATACCATAATGGTATACCATACCCCCCCAGACCCCCCGGTTTCCAATTGCTTGCTTTTATAACTACCCTCTAGTTCAGGGAAAGATTTTTTCATTAATATAAATACATAATCCTTAATTTTCTCTAACTTTTGAAATGGTTTTTCTATTTTTTGGATTATAAACCCCCTAGTTTTTTTTACATCTCAAATCTGTGCTCTGATGGCCTGCGCCACCTTTGCCACCCCCCCCCCCAATTACGGCTCTACTTTTTCCATAAGTAAACCATAACTTTTAAAATAAATGAAACTTTTTTAATTAAAATATATCCGATAATTTAATTTTTGTTAATTTTTGAGTTAGTGGACTACTAAAAAATAATTAGATTCTGTAAATCTTCAACTTTTCACTATTTTAATTAAAAATTCGTCAGGAAATACAATTAATAGTAAAGTAGAAATGAAAATGACAAATTAAAATGAAGTTTTGAAATTGAAAAAAGATTATTTATTTTAATTAATTTTATTTTCATTTCTACTTTACTATTAATTATATTTTCTGACGATGTTTTAAATAAAATAGCGAAACGTTGAAGATTTACAGAATCATATTATTATTAAATGAAAACTATCCATAATTTCCGATAATCTGATTATTCTGCCAATCGAATTGGTAAGTGATTTCAGAATACCGATTGCATTGTAACGATTAAAAGCAGGAAATTAAAATTTAAAATTTAAATTAGCAATACAAATTTCCTAAATTTTAATTCTGTATCTCATGTATCTGTCATCTGGTCATCACTGTCGGTGATTTCAAATCATTTTTGTAATTTTTTCCTGATTGTTTTTCACTGTTATTTCTAATGTTAGTAGTCCGTTTTTATTTTTATTTATAATTATAATAATACTTTCAAAGTTTATTTGAAAAATTAATTGTTATATTTTAATAATTTTACGAATTAATTGAAATAAATTGTTATATAATTATAAGCTTTCAAGTGCTCTCGCACCCTTCGTTAGAATAATACATAATTATGTATTATTTATAGCTTATAAATATATACCAATTTATTTCAATTACTTCATAAAATTGTTAAAATATAACAATTAATTTATTATATTTTATTGCATATTATAAGATTTTTGTGAAATTATTGATACCCCCCCCCTCTAACTTTGGAGTAGAATCAATTTAAAGCGCCTCCCTCGTACCTTAAAAAGAATTAATTAGGTAAAACAAATTTTGAAATTAAAATAAATTTTGAATCAATAATGTCCTTAATGCGTATCCGGACAGTTGATCCTAGGACAGTTATTGCTCTCGCAATAATTATTGACCTTCGTGTTCGCCTTAGGAAAACTGACCCTTGCGACAATTCATCTTCGCGACTGTTAGCCAATTGGCCAGATTCGGTCGAATGGACGTCAAGACTTCATTCTTAATTTTTTATATTACTGAATTTTTTAAATATATTTTTGATAATTCAACGTTTGCAATGATTCCATTGCGTGGTTTAGACGGTAATTTGATACCAATATCACAAATTGGAGCAAGGGCAGGGGGCATCCCAAGAACCTATTTCCAAAACAATTTTTTTTTCAATAGAAATACTTAAGAACACATATCCATCTTTCTAGCTTAGGTTAGTGTTAGGTTTTGAAATTTATTTTTTTAACTAGAAACATTTAAAAGCAGATATCCACGGTTCTAGCTTAGGTTAGTGTTACTTTTTGTTGAAAAATCAATGAGGATAAAATTTGATAACAATATCACAAGTTCCAGCAAAGGCAAATGGCATTCCAAAAACCTATTCACTAAAACTAATTTTTCAATTTCTCAGCATGAGGTCAATAGTCGCCAAGATTATCTCTTATCTTATCTCAACATAAATCATATAGTTTTGAGAATCTTCTATTACATTTATTAGATTCTCTTTTAAATTTTGAATCTTCTCATCCTGGATTGGGTTGTGCAAAACTTTTGAAATAATTAATTTATGTTATAGAGATGATAATAAAAGTATCTATGCATTTTGTCGAATTTTATTAAAAACATGATGCGAGAGCCCTTTTCAAGTGAGCGGGCTTAAAGATCCCGGTTTTTAAGACTTCAGGGATATTTTTTCCAAGTCAGCAGGCTTAAAGATCCTGGTTAGGTCTCCGTATATAGGCTGACTTATGAAAATGTTTACGATTTCATTATGCCTCGAAATGTGTGCTCGCATACAAGGTGGGTCATATAATAAAGGTTATTAAGTAGGACTTTAAACCAAACGTTTTCGTGTCCAAAGCTATTGTGTCTAAATAACCTCGCGTCCAAATGACCGACGCCGGCGTCTTAATATGCTTAGTTGAAAACGAATTCCATTTGGATAGTATAGTACAGATTTCCGAACTTTAGTGTTGTCATCCTAGCACCTATCCAATCACGAGGGTTATTTTGGTTGGATAACCAATGAGAGTCTACGAACGATAACAACACTAAATGCTTTATATAGTTTTCCTGCGATGTATTTATGATTCATAGCTTGGTTGTTAATTCGATAATTCCATTCCGTATTACTTTTTATATTTGGTTGAAGTAATTTTTTGTATGCTTTTTCCTTTATTGCCTTTTACTTCCACTAATGTTGATTTTATTGTATCCAAGTGATTGGGCTGTATGAAGATACCTTTTATTCTTTCTTAGGATTTCATATCCTATTCCATTTAATGAAATAATAATAATCATAACTCTTCCGCAATTAACCAACTGTTTAAACTACAGAACAATCGAATTTTGTTTATTATCGCAAGTTATCACACGATGGTTCATGTGTGTTAAAACACGTCCGCTCTGTGCGCTGTTCGCACTCAGAATCTAAATTACTTCCTTCTGGTAGTTTTCGGATTTTAATGCGAATAAATTTATTTTGGTTTGGAAGTGGCAAATTTATTGATGAATTTGTACTACTCCCAATATTTTAGCATTCCATCAGAAAAAAAATTACTGTTATTTTAAATGTGACACATTTCTAACTAATTACATTTTGGAATTGAATCACCGAAATTTAATAAGTAATTTTTAAATTTTCAGTAGATGCACGGATTCATTAAGCTGGCAAATAACATCGGATTGTACCTCATCAACAAGATCGTCACCTCAACTAAACGACAAAATTCATGATGTACGAATCAACATTATGGTAGCACCTCGTACAAAACTTGGTTGCGGGTATGCTAAATTTGCTTCTTTTTTGTATATAAAATTGAATCCTGATACTTTTAAGGATTTGCAAGGGTCCCGAATGGAAGCCAGGAATTTTTATACAATTTACGAAAGAAGGAGGAATTGCAAGAGAAGCTGGTCTCCGACCTGGCGATCAAATACTCTACTGCAATAACATCGATTTTAGTGATATTCAATTCAATGAGGTATTTAAATCACATAATATTGCATCAATATTTAATTTATTCTTCTATTATTATAGGCAGTCAATATAATGAAAACATCGCGACAGTTGGACTTGGTGGTGCGTAAACTAGCGGGCTTGGAACTATTTCCTGGAGAATCCAGCGGATACAACAGTTCGGCAAGTTCAGTCACGGGTGACCAAAGCCCATCTTGGTCTGATTCAAAAAGATTGTCAATTGTAAAAGAAGAATCTTTAGAGTTAGAGGATCGTTTAACACAGCTCGATAGATTAAAATCAAATAAATGGAACAAAAGTGAATGGGACGATTGCGATTATGATCGTTATCAATTCAAACCAACTATAATAAATTTGTCGGAGAACGGAACCACGATATCAAACAATGGTTCGGAAGAACAGTGCCAAAACTTAAATACAAACACTTTAACTAATAATAACTCAAATACTTTAACTAGAAATAATGCAAATAAATTAGCCGACATATGTTTAGTTTCTCGTCAACAAGAAACTAAAACCGTAGTTGTAGAAGTTCATAGAAGTAATGCAGAAGAAACCAAAAAGACTGAAAACCCCTTAACTAAAACTCCTTCCATAAGTAGCTTCAATAGTTTAGTAAGTCGGAGTAGTGACACTTCCAATAGTTTATCCAGCGCCATTAGTTTAGAATTACAACGAAGATCTGAGGTAATTCAAAAATTTTTTTCAGAAAACCAGTTTTCACTAATTTAATTTGATTTTTCCAGAGGAAGAAAGTTGAAAAGAAATCGACGATTGACGAACAAATTCAAAAGCAAAAGCTTTTAAAAGGTGTTAGTCCTGATAAGCAACAACAACACAGCAAGTTGATGGACGAATTTAAAAAAGTACATCGCAAGATGTTTCAATCCACAGAGGAAGAAGATGAAAAATGTGCTAAGCTGTCTAAAGTTATTGAAAGTTTGACCATCACCAAAGAATCGTCACAGGTAAATCATAAATTTTTATTGGTACTTAAATTTGTTTACATGTTTGATTAGCTTTGATTTATTGTCACTATTATGTCGTGCAAAATAATGTTTACATTTGGAAAAAAAACCCGAGTAACATTAAAACCAATGAAAAGAACAGACAAAATTCCGAACTTAAGTTTTTTTTCATCAAGATCGCCACGGAACCGAACACGACTTTTTCTAAAAATGAATCGAAAAAAGATTTGGATTCTTTGTATTGAATTAGTTGTTTTTCACAGTTTTCTTTTTCTAATTTTTATTTTACTTTTTTTATTTAAAAATATCACTGGTTTCTGAGAAGGTAATAAACTATTCTTTTATTTTTATTACCTATTAGGTTACACGTGTACATTTGAAAATTTAAAACAGGTAATTAGCAACTGTAACAATTAAGTACTTAAATGTAACATTTAATTATAATTACTAATTTAAGAAAACCATTTTAAAAATGTATGGACTTATTTTAACTATTGTTTCTAAATAATTTCTAAAATTGATCAATTTTTCTCATCATTAATTTTTATAGCGTAGTAAAAAAAATATTTTTTTTTCTTAATTGGTATCTTGAGCTTTTTGTGAACATTGAAATTGAAAGTGCTTGATTAATGAATTAAAATTTATTTCGATCTGATTATTTATGGTGCTCTACGTTGGGCGCCATTGTCCTTTTTAATGTAATTTCTACGACTGCCCCCGTTAATTTGGTCCAAACTCAGATCATTATGTAATTTGGTGTGGAAACGGAGTAACCATCTATACAAATGGCCGTAAATTCAAATTTCAACTACTTTTGAATTATGTGTGCTGTGGTTTGAATTCCACGTTACCAGCTGTCAGATGCTGTCAGCTGGCTGATGGTAGGAGCTATTAGGTATCGACCATTTGCTGGCTAGTTGTAATTTTGAGCTGTCAACTAGCTTCTAATTGAATATATTAGCATATTGTAGTTACAGATAAATAGCTGTATTATTTACTAAAGGCAGTGCAAAATCACAGCTGTAAATTCTACACATGGCTAAATTGTGGTGCCTATTATGTATAATCAGCAAGTAAAATATCCTGCATGTAATTTGTTAGTGTAGGTTTCCTTTTAATTTAGTGGATTGAAAAACTATTATAATAACAAGTGAATGATAGGATTCCCCATAAATAAATAAAAAAATACGATATTATTTTACCCACAATATGTCAGTCTAGTGTTTGATTATAATTGATTCTGATAAATTATTTATGGATAAACCATTTTGCAATTGGGATAAACCCACAAAACGGAATTCCAAGTCAGTGGTTGTAACTTTACTAACAAAACACAATTTAGCGTGGAATCCGAACCTCGGTATAAAAAGATATGAAAAATTATCACTTACATGCTTATTTTCAATTTTTGTATTCGATTATAAATTTGTTCGACACGTACAAAAAATGATTTACGACAAAAAGACAATATATTATATTTTCGATTTAATAATTTTGTATTCATTTCATTGATTGCTACCACAATAATTATTACTAAAATGTAAACAAAATTTGATTTTTGTAATTTCAACACACATTTAAAACAATAAGAATTTGTGTGGTTCATTGTTTTTTCTTTAACAATATAAAACAGGAATTTCGCACGCCTCTATTACATGATTTTAATTAATATAGCAAGGCATAAATAAGCATATCCTAAGAGAATGAAAGTGATTTTTGAATTACGTTGATGTACTAATACATATTATAATTATTAATCATAGATTTAATTTAATTATAATAGCATAAACAATTGTAAAACAGGAAATGAAATTGAAAGTTAACAATAATTACATTAGGAAGGAAGACTACGCATTTTGGTGTTTGAATAGAATATAATATGCGAGACTATTGAATAATTTATTTATTCTTTGAAACTTATCTCAATGGACAATTATTATCTATTGGGTGTCTGTCACACTAACACAATAATTTATATCCAGTTTCAAAGAAGGGCCTTGCTTGGATTTCTGCACTTTATGTAGGTTGCATTAGATCTAACTGAAAAAAAAGGCGTTGATATTATAAAATTAGGCACTGTCAAGCAAAAATACGGTCTCAAGAATCAAAAAGAACTTTCTTCTTCTTCCTTTCCAGAAGCAATTGTCTAGATAATTCTCTTCTAGTAGGCCAAGACCTGTCATTTCCCAACATCTGCGTCGTTTCCTTGGCAGTGTTAAAAATTTTGAGTAGATAATATAAAAAAATATTTTACATCCATCAGGTAGCTTGCTAAACTTGTCTTCAGATGTGACTGTATCCTGGTTTTTTATGGTGACAATAATTTACTAACCCACAGGACCACCAGCTTAACGTGTCTTCCGAAGCAAGGAGACTAGTCCAAGGAAAGTTTGACTCCCCAGATTTAAACCCGGTACCCCGCATTCGCATCTTTTAGTAATGGCGTTAGCTTCCAGGTAATAACCGTCTATCTTCGGTTAAAAGAATTAAAAAGAACCTGAAACAATTAAATAGACCGGGCGCCAGCTGACTTCGGTATGCAAAAACCGTTGACCGCATTCTGATTGATTATTTAAGTTAAAAAAGACTTAAAAAATAAAATCGTGTATGTTGCCGGACGAAATTAATGCCAAAAATAAATAATAAATGGCGCTATATGAAATCATCGAAAAACAATAAAAATTGTTCCTGCACTATTTTAGATTTTGCTCAAACTTTGTGGAAATGTTCTTTAAGAGTTCCAAAGACCAAGATCCATAAAGATTTAAATTTCGTAGACGCCACTTCCGATCCACACTAAATCAAGCAATTAAAAAGTCGTATTTTTGTGTTTTGCGGTTTTAGCTGTAAAAATTTTTCTATTAGAGATGTCTACACGCGACCAAGGTGACATTTTAGCTGAAAGACGGTAATTTCTAAAAAAATTTTTTTTTTTATTTTTGTGATTTTCAATTGACTCCAGTGTCTGCGCTGTTGAATGTAAAAGTTTAACCATTCTCAGATATCAAAGTGCACATATCGTAAGAGAATAGACCATATAAACATACTTACAACAATTATTTATTTTAAGAGAAGAAAATTCTTAGTAATATGTAATTCGAGCTTTAACATAAATACTATCCTTACTATACTTATGCTTTTGTGAGTAAAAGATAACATATCTACTACATGCAGTAGTATCAGCCAAAAACATGGATCATAAAATGTTTTGTTAAGATGCTAGAAGTGCTGGTATATTTATGTAGTCTACAGCAGCGGTCGGCAACCTTTTGGGTATTGCGGACCACTAAATTGGCAATTTAAATTTAAATTTTTTGTTTAATTCTATGTCATAATTAACTAAACTTATTGAATTCCACGCTTACATTTGCTCCGAACAACATGCGAGGAACATATTTTTACGTATTAGCCAGTGGCTGTTTTAGAACTTTTGAGGCCCCCTTCTAAATATTTTCATTACCCCTACAGCAATGATTTTCAACCTCCGGCACACGGGAGGAGAGGTCCCCGTTCATTGGTATCGCAGGCGACTTTTTTTTTGAAAATACTGTCTATTTTATGTAGGAATATTGCACATTAAAACCTGGTTTTAATTCCCAATCTTAATTTTCACCAAATGTTGCTGTTTAACTAGAAATTTCTCGTGGACTTTGGATTTTAACTCTTTTACCTAATAAATCTTGACAATTCTTGTACCAATGAGTTTCAATTTTCGTAATTAATACAACCATCAGCAAACCTTTAAATGCAGCCAAGCAGTTGTAATTTTATATTTGGTTAATTTTCAATGTTTGATGCCTCTTTGAAAATCCACCACTGTAGGCAGCTTAAACACAATTTATTTTTTAATGAAAAATTTTATTAAATGAGCTCATCAAATTTAATTAATGTCATAATTTTTTCGCGGACCGCTAAAATTACGCCACGGACCACCAGTTGCCGACCGCTGGTCTACAGAACAGCTTCGATATCGCAACCAGTGTGCATTTGATGAAGTGATATCTTACGGTTAAAGCCGAAATCGTGATCATGCAAAAAAATAATTGTAAATAATGTTGTAAATAATTACAACGAACAAATTGCCACGATGGTATGGGATTAATTAGGTTCAGAGCTTTGCTAATTTGACATGGAATGCATCAAATCTGTAATAAGCAGGCAAAGGGGGCTCTTGTTTTGTTTGGGGAAATATTTTCTTAAATTTTACAGCTTTAAGCTTTAGAAAGGAATAATATTATTATCTATATTAATATATAACTTTTTCAATTAGTAACATTAATAGTAATTTAAAATTTATCGAAGATTTAATAATTTTATTTATCTGAAACATCTGCCAATAGCCATAAAATAATTATAATTTTTATAATTAAATTTTTGATAAGACTTGATAATTTTTAAAATATTATTAGATACTAACTTAAAAAAATTATTAATTTATTAATGAGATTATATTATAAACCATGACAAATTTGTTTCGCCTTTTTTTTAAGCTCCTCAGACGGCCACAATAGATTTTAATTAATAGAAATAGATTATAACTTGATAAAAAATAAATGTTACATTTTAATTTTATAATACAAGTTAATAATTCAAAATATTTTTTTCAGTTATAAAGAATAAAATTTGTCGTGAATAATTGCAGCATCCAAAATTATTCTTAATTATAATAATTATTATACTGATCTAAAATGCAATTATTGTAATTATTGCAATTATTCACGACAATATATTATTATATTTTATTTTTTATAACTGAAAAAAATATATTATAACTTTTTTTTTGTAAAAGATATAAAAAAAGTTTACACTTCTTTTTATTTAATTAAATAACTTTCATTCTTTTAATCTATTCATTGTTCTATTATTTTCATTAAAGTAATTATGTAAATTTTATTTAATCTTGAACTTTTTATAAATAAATCTATAAATATTATTTATTTAAATTACTGTTTGACAGTCTTCTGATATAGAACTGTTTCATAATAAATTGTAAATGTATTTTTCCAACCTGGATGTCCGGTTTTCGACCTACCGAGGATATTAATTAAGAGATCGTCTCAATAGCATAGCGATTAATATACGTGCACTGACTGCTAATGCTGAGAACTCGGTTTGACTCCGGGTGAAGCAAGAATCCCGGTTGTCTCCCTTCGGAAGGCAATGGTAAACCACCGATGCGTAATCTGCCACGAGAGTCCTTGTTAAGGTCACGACGCTTCTGTCAAAAAGTATACCTCGAAGAAGAATTTCGCTCATTTTAAAAGCAAAGTTGTATATTTTTATATTAACCAAACCTGTACAAAAATTTGACCTCTCATTTTTTCACCACGGCTAGACCGCCGGGACGCCGAGAAAATTTCCGGTGGGCTGTTCCCAATTGGGGCCGATATGTGGCTGGTTTAAAATTTCTTTTTTTACATTTGTTAAAATAAATTCTGTTATTGCCAAAGTTTTCTTTGCTAATCGTGATATATGGGGCCAAAAACACAGATTTTTTCGGATCGGTTGAATTCCTCAGTGCTCGGTTTTCACTGTGTGTCGTGACATAAAAATATAAATATAGTATATTGTTGTGATATTTCTTAATTTAGGGGTCCAGACAGATTAATGAGTTAGAAATTTGACTTCATTTGCGTTAAAGTCAATAGCCAGTTAATTCGACTGGTATAAAAAAGCGAGATTTGCATCAGTTTTACAAAAACCATCAATTTGTAACAAATACACACATAAAACTGATACATTTAAATTTATTTGTAAAATACAAAATTTGTGCCGCGTCCTGTGTATAATTTTGTACCGGATTGATGATGCCAGATTCCTAAAAACAAAGTGTTAATAATATTTCGGTGCGTATGCGAATAAAAACTTTATGTTACCTGGAAGGAAGAGTCGATTTCGCTGATAGGAACAAAAATTCCCACTTCAAAAAAGCGAAATTTGAATATGGGGGGAACGAAGCCAGCAAGCGACAGGAGGAGAGAGGTCAGTTCTTTGGTGGAGATCAAACTGGGAACTCGTGAAGTTTTCTGGTGGAGATCAAATTGGGAGCTCGTACGAGGCCTCTTGATCCAAAAACTCAGAGAGAAAAATTTGCGAGTTCACAAAAGTGAACAATTAACCAGAGTCTCGTAATTACGTAGTCTTTAACTACGTACGACGTGTAATTAGTGTAAATTGTGTATCGCGAATGCAACGTGATTATTGCAAGAAAATTGATTATTAAAAATCGCACATGTGCTCTGAAAATTGGAGGTTAAGTGCACATTTTGTGATCGAAGCGGGATCGATAATTAGAAGATTACTTACCTGGGTGTTGTCTCAGAGAAGAATTGTTCAATTAACAATTTAAAAAAGTTAATTAACAAAGTAAATGGGTTTGATTGGCTATTTTACACGATTATTAACACAAGAACACTGGTCGCAGTTTGGAACACTTGCAGCTTTCAAGATACTGGGAAAGGTGGCGACTACCGACAGCAATTTGAACACATGGTCTCCAGTGGCGTACTGAATCGAGTGAAAATTTACTAGTTTAAAAACTTATAAGGTAAAAGATTTATTTTATTCTAATAAATTCTGAATAAAACGGCGGTTTGTGTTGTAAATGAATTTATTAGAAAGCTTTTGTACAATTGATTTGAATTTTACACATTATTTTACACGAATAATTGAATATCCAAGTTCAGCTTCTGTTTTGAACCGGGTTCAAACCTGGGGAGAGTCAAACTTTCTTATGACTGGTCTCCGTGCTTCGGAAGGCACGTTAAGCCGGTGGTACCCTGGGTTAGTGAATTGCCACCATTAACATAAAAACCAGGATACATGGCACATCTAACGGCAAGTCTAGCAAGCTACCTAAAGGATGTAAAATTTGTATATGCTCACAGAACCAACACTGCCAAGGAAACGACGCAGATGTTGGTAATAACAAGCCTTAAGGCTTAAACTAAGAGGAAGAAGAAGCTTCTGTTTTTGAGAAATTAAATGTCGCTTGGATTATTAATTATTACATTATTTAACATATTTGGTTCGAGGCAGATTGTTGCCACTTATAAATTGATGCAAATTTACGCAATTGAGTATTTTTATTTAATAAATAATGTTGATGTCGAATTGCTGCCTTATTGTTTCGTCTGTTTGAATCCACTGACCCTTGAGAAAGAGAAGAACTCAGCTACCGGCGTGAAACTAGTACAGCGGCCTTTGAAATAGTTTTTGATAGCCAAAAATCATAACAATATTTATATTATACCATAATATACCAAGCCAAGAAAGTTGCTCATTACTGGACGATTAGGCCACCTACAGAATGAGCCGAAAGCGAATTCTCTATCCTGCTAGTCCAGAATGTCGGCAGTTTCATGTTAAACTGGCACTTTTACTTGCTGCATTAAAAATTTCGAGTAGATGGGTTCAGTTTTAATAATAAAAAATTGCAAACTATTTCGACCGCAACTTTCCTTTACAAATATCAGTCGGAAAATAGCTACTTTACGGACGGTTAGCAAAATAATTTATTATTCGTTTCGAAAGCAAATGTTTTTGTCTTATATTTTCAGATACGTTTTTTTTTTATTCTAAATTTGCAGATTCATTTTAAAAATGTTATTATTTAATTGTGGGTTTCTTTCAAATGTTGAATAAATAATTAATTCCTCAAGTTTTAAAGTGCGTTTCTGGATTTGTAACGTTTTGAAAGACCGCTTTTCATGTACCAAGGGTAATGATCCAAAAAATACTATCAAAGACTATTTTCAAAAATGTTTTTCATTATTAATTACTTACCAATTATTTGTCTATGATATAATAATCATATTATAGAAATTGAAACAAAACTTCAATTTTAAAACAATTTATTGATGTTAAATCTCATTAATTATTATGAATTTCATCAGTTTTGAGTTATTGATATTTTAACCTTGAAATAATTATTTGTTTATTTTATATGTAATGAAAACGGGCACCAAATTATACCTACAATTTTTAAATGGAAATTTAATTTATTTTTAAGTACATTTAAGTAACTGTTTCGATGCCCCCAACTATTCTTATTTCCCGCACTTGGTGATTCCTATACGCCCGAATTACAATGGATTATCCATTGCACAAAATAGCTTTTAAAATTACTAATAAGTTTGATTTAGGTAATATAAAAACTACTTAATAATTTAAATTTTTACAACGAACTGTACGCCCAATTTAGCTGCAAATTCTATCACTACTTACGTAATACTTATTTGAGTACCTAACTATTATTGATGCTTATTTATTTAAAAAATAATTGAAATGAACTTGATATTAATTGTATCGAGTTTAACAAAAGTTTTATGATAGTTTTATCATAACATTTTTTAATTGTTTAAATCATTGCATTGATGGTTTTTGTAACGATAATTATTCATTATTTTTAAATAAATCTTTTTCTAATGTTGAAGTAAACTAGGTTACTAAGTAATAGGAATAAATAATTAATTGGAACTTATCTTTGTGTTAAGTAATTAAGTATGCATCTTCTGCTTAAATTGCGAAAATGAAAATAAGTTGATTATATCAAAGTAATTTTTCGTGGGAAAGTAGAATATTGTTTTCGAAGTCATCCTATACGCAACAAGATCTAAATTAATCTAAAAAATGTTAATGAAAACAAAAATTTTCCTCACGGCATTAATTAAATGGTAGTACGAGATACGCAAACCTTATGGAGTTTTTCCCTTGTATCTGTTTAGAAAAACATTTTAAATCTAAAAATTATGTAACAGGCAATCATTATTAATTTAATAACAAATGAACAGGTACAAAAAATAAAAATATTGGTTGACCTTGATATATAAAAAAAAACAGTTACATTAATTGTTATATTAAATAACACATTTAAATGTACAAGATTAAGTTAGTATTAGTAGAGCATATAATAAGGTAATAATAATGTATAATATTCAATAATTTAAAAAATCGCGTTTGTTACGGTAATTTTTAACATTGCAGTAAGAGGTCGAATAATTATTATCTAAAAACGTAATTTGTTATCAGCAAAAAGAACAAACAAAAAGCATTGTTTGTCGAAAAACTTGGTAACATAAGGTACAAAAATACGATTTTTTTTAATAAATAAGTGAATTTTGCACCTATGCTAAAGGCAAAATTCATTTTATTCGCAAAACGTCATCATTGTGTAATAGACAGGTAAACGCAAAGCCGCGTATTTCTTATTAATCAGTAAAGTTCCGTCAGTTGTTTACGCGACTTCAACTATGTCGGAATAGCGTGTGCTTCTGCTTTTTTTGAATTTTTTTTTTTCGAAATGGAAGTCGGGACCAAATTTAAACCACTGGTTATTATACAAAGTTACGAAGTAAGTGCATATTTTATTCATTAAATTACGCAGAAACAATTGTTTGTAATTGATTGCTTCTAAAGTAAAAAACAATTAAACAAATTAATTGCTAAAATTTAAATTTGATCTAATTAATTTATTATATTCCATGTTCTACTTATTTAGATTTTTGGTTGATATTTAAATTTAAAACAATTTTTAGAATTTTATTACTGCTCATTTAAAGAAATAAATCGCACTTAACATAGTTAATTGGTTTTAGAGAAAATTTTGGCATCTTTTACTATATCTTTTATTGTATCGGTCCTTTTTAAAGTTTCTAAATTAATTAGTAACTGATTTTATTTTCAAAAAACACGACCACAACATTGCTTTTAAAAAAATAACTAACCCCCAAATAAAATTCGATTTTAAGATTTGCCATCCCATTCGATCGCTTTTCAGATGCTTTATCCAGACAGGCAGGGAGTCCTTTTAGCACCAATTAATCAGAACTTTTTTTTTTGCTATTGGTTCTACTTTTATAGGGTACACTGGAACACTGTGCACTTTATGGTGCAGTGCATCTCTTGTTTGATAGTGCAGTACCATGACTGGCATTATCATGTTACTTTTTATAGTTTTCAAGTTTTTTAATTAATTTCTTTTTACTTGATGTCTTTTATTAATTAGAATGTGATTATTTCTCCAGCAAGAAATTTATTACCGTAACTATCATACTACACATTCGGTTCTTTTAATTTTAGTGTTATTCCTTTGTTGATTCCTCAAGTTTTAAATGAAAGTGACAATTTTCTAATTTATTATCCGCTTGATTGATGACACGATGAAAGTGGAAAAATTATATGTGATTAATTAAAAATTAACTACATGTACATAAAATATAAAACTTGTTTTGATCTTCTACTAATAATTCTGAGATTGAGAAATAGAAATTGTTTTCTGTTGTGCTAATTAATTATTATTTTGAAAATTTATTTTATTTTCAAAATATCAATAATTAGAAATAAGAATTAGGTATGAAAACCTATTTGATCCACGTAATCAACCTCTTCCTGGTTCATTCATTTATTTCCAACCTAGATAAAGTTCAAGTTCAACAATAAATTAATGAAAATAATAATAAATTCTTTGAAATTTTTTGATACGGTCAACCATGGTGGTCAAGTGTGTTGACTGCTAATGCTGAGTACCCGGTTTGACTCCGAACGAAGTAAGAACTTTATTTTAACCGCATCACCACTGAGGTGTAAAATTCGCTTAGATTTTTTTCAAGTGCATTAAGCGGCGTTCACAATGAAGTAGGGTCTTGCCTTGCTTCGGTAGAAAGCTAGCAAGAGCCAATCCAAATAGATAATTTTTTAATCATAGAAAAGGATAGAAGAAAATATTTTAATTTAATTGGCGCTTGTCAGTTTTCTACCGAAGCAAGGCAAGACCCCATTTCATTGTGAACGCCGCTTTATATTTCCCGTGGTTTGGATTTCATTTTAAATAGTAAATGAAACTTTGAAAGTACACATCAGGCATAGGAGAGAAAGTTGCCATCGCATTTCATAGTGATGGCACTCAAAGAAGAAAAATAAATATTTATAATTATTTATTTTAATTACTTCAATTGGAACCAATACTGACAGTTCAATTAAACTTTTTTTGGGTCTTCAAAATCTTGTTATCCATTACATAAGGGAGGGAGACGAAGCTTTCAAAAATCATCCATATGTAAGATATTCAGCGAGGGGGATCGAAAATTTTAATTTCAACGATTAAAAAAAATAGAGTTAATTGTAAAATATTTATAATTTTGTAATATTTCTGATAAATAAAGTAGTTTTATTTGTAATACTAATTATGACACATTTAAAAATATTATTTTTCGTAGAATATTAGACGTATCAATAAAGAAAAATCAATATACTATGTACCTGTGTACTGAATTCCTCAAATTAACAATACACTCATTATAACGGAAATAGGTTTTTAGATAAGGTTTTTATCATATGAAACTATTTACAAGATTTTGTTAAATATTTGTAAATGATTAAATAATAAATACATAAATTAATAAATTAATTTATATGCCTATAAATAAATTTATTTATTATGCAGTTTATTGTTTTATTACTATATAAAATATTTGAATTTTATTGCAATTGTGATAATATGCATCCCTGCCCTGTGGGACAGGACCGGATCAAAAATATTTTACTAATAAAATGAACGAAATAAACTACATGCCTGTTTTTTAATAATTTAGGACATAATTAAATAAACCAAAAAATTGAGAAAATTGGCGAAGAATGTTCATTTATTGGCTCGCAATATTACAAAATTGTCATTAATTTAATAAATTAGACATAATTTACATTTTTGCCATAAACATCGTAATAGTTCTGATTCAGTTACTTTAGAAAATACAATTTCCGGCAACTTTCTTCTCTTTTACTTGACTGCATTTTAAAATGCTACAAATCAATTATTTTTGCAGGATCGTGAAGCAAACCGACAATTTTCGCACAAGGTTGTAGAAAGACGTTCAACTTTACCCCTCACCGAAACCTTACATGATAAGTCAAGTCGAAGCAATTCGGTTAATACTTCCGGTAGTTTAGTTCCACCGCCCCCGCCACCCGTAAGTATATAATTTGAAGTTATAATTCTGATCATGAAAGATTTTCAATTTTGCAGCCACAAGCTGAAGGAAATCATATCAAGCAAAATGGTACGCCAGAAACTAAGAAAGTAAAATCGAAAATAGCTCCGGCCGTTCCAACCAAATACTCAACTCTGTCGTATATAAAGGAAAAAAATGGATTTTCTTCTCGACCGCCCCCTTGCCCGACTCCCGATTACGACACAATCAGCATAAATTCGAATTCAAATAAATACATGAAAAATGAACCTAGTCAAAAACTGAACGATGAGGTCGAAATGGAATCTCTTGAATCGTTTAAACTTAACAATCCATCAAATTTACAACCGAAACCGCCAAATACATATTTTAACAACCGAACGAAAACCTTAAGTTCTCAGTTATCTAACGGATCAATATCCAGTAATTCAAATTCTGGTATGAAGCAAAGACCCGTTAGTGTTATCATTGGTCAGTATCCATCGGGCAGCCTCAGAAAGCAACCAGGAAAACTTGATTTTTTGAGTAACGGTTATGACGACATCAACAAAAAAGCTGATTCTATAAACAGCAAATTTGCATCCGAACTTGCTTACACTTTGAATAGATCGAATTTAAAGAAACGAACGGAGTCGATGGTAAGCAAAAGTTTATTTTTGGAACAAACTTTAATTCCTGTTTTTTTTTAGGAAAACCTTTTGAATGACCCTCAAATAAAGTCGCAAAACAACGGAACTGTGACGATATCGTTGAATAACACGTTAAGTAAAAATTTTGCAAAATCCACGGGTAATTTAAATTCGCAATGTGAGGATGGTAATTCGAACAACAGAGTTACCATTAATATTTCATCAGGTGATAAAAAATCTGATGTAATACCTAACGGAATATTAAAAAATGGAAATGGTAATCATAATTTCCATAAGTCTTTAGTTCACCAGAAAAGCATTACATTTGGAGAGATGTAAGACGTTAAGCAAAATTTAGCTGTCGGGACTGTCTTTAGCTTTTTTATTTAAATTGCATGCTCACTCTCTCCTATGTATTCATTTTCCTATCTTTCACCTCATTTCGTTTCGTTTCGTTCACATTTCCATCTTCATTTTTTGTATATTGTTAGTTTAACAATATTTTCTTGCAGGCCGACTGTTATAAACGACCAATTGGCGCAACAGGTTAAATGAAGCACATATGAGAAGAATGAAAAGAAGAAATAATTGTGCGTCGTGTTAGTTGCTCATGTATTATAAGTATTAGTCATATTTTTAACATCCAATGTGTAAATGTGATTGTATTATGTATTTAGCATTAATAACAATAATAATATTTTATTAATTTAATGTCAACGTTATCAAATTCGTATTGCTTATTGTTGTTATGTCATTTAAAAGTCAATTACATGTACTTACTATGTCTTAAAGTTCAAATATAGTCCAATAATATAGAAAAACCAAAATGTGTAATTTTGAGGCGTTGAAACATGTCCACCAATCGTATTCAGAAGTTGCTCTTTTCAGAGTATTGTGATTTTGAGGATATGGTTTTAGTTGAAAGTCCATTTGCACAAACCACACGCGAAGGTAAAGGAATTCGGCAAGTCAGTTTAGGTGATCCATTTAGAATTATTTTAGCACCACCATTAAAACCTAAAATTTTCTTCCAGGTTTAACCCCAACCAAATTAGTTTTAGCAACTGATATTTTGCCTTCAGCAAAAGATTCTTTTGTGACATATATACCAGGAATTGACCCTGAAATAGAAACATTCGAATTGGTAGCCGTTTATCCGGTTGAGTGCTTCAATTTGAGTGTATTTCATCGTCGAAAGCGACAATCTCTAAAGGCTCATTTTTGCAATAACAGAATTTTATATTTTGAACTAGGTGGATTCGAGAAACGCCAAGTAATTATTTGTAACTCCCTTATTTCGGTCACTTATTGTTTAACAATTTAGATGTTTTGGAATTTGTGGTGCGAACGAGTGAAATTTTTAAGTCCCGAAGACCCTGGTTCATCTCGTTCTGAAACGTCAGTTGCAACATCAGCTTCAAATAGCACATTGTACTTAATGGCAACAAAAAAAATTTTAACTGCAAAAGGCATTCCACAATTTTGGTGTAAATATGGCGCTGGGGATGTCTCGGTAAAAACCTGACACTTTGGGATCAAATATCCAATTATACCATTTTCAGAAATCTCCAAAATGGACTGACCGCTATCTTTACTTGGGAAGAAATATGGACGAATCACCACTGAACTACGTTCCATCAGTTCTTCCACCTTCTATCTCTCAATTTATTGCTGGATCCCAAACACGCTTATCTAAGTATGGTATCATAATAAACAAACCAAAAGGTTTTCTGAAATAATATTTTAGATGCAAATTTTCATTGCCCTCACTTAATAATGACAAATATAAAAATATCCGTGCTGATAGTCAATTGCGTCAAATTAACAGATTTGCTCATGGAATACCTGAAGGATGCAAATCTGGTTTGTTCTTGCAAACAGAAAGTGGAGGTTTCCAAAAGAAACCTAGTAAAACTTCTGAGAAGGTAAACTTTTTTTTAACAATTATTATCAACTATTAATCATAGTTTGACGTCACATTTAATTATCATATAACTTTTGGAAATTTGACTGGTAAATAATTCAAACTGAAGATGAATTTATCACGAGGACACCGTAGATGAACTAATTTAGGCCCTTTCTTTATTTTATTAAGTTAGTGCCCAAATCATTTCAGACCTAACCGTGCAATATCTTAACTGTGCCGTTTGCTTTCTGATGACCTCAATTCTAAAGTGCTATTGTTTCGATATTCCTTCTCCTATTCTTTAATGAGATGCAGTTTTCTTTTCATTTCCGTATCCATTTTACATACCTCATCACAGCACAGGAAATATTCCACTATAATAATAATAATACAGCATATTATTCCTGACGGAATTTTTCTATCTCCGTAGAGATTTTACAAGACCATTTGTTGGAGTGGTCTGTCCCCACTTTCATTACATTTCATTTCATAATCTAATATTTGATCTCGCTTCGTTTGATATTCTTCTCCATGTTTTTCTGTCTATTATTTTCGTTCTCCAATCCTCGACCCTCATTGTTCTTATGTCTTCCATCACTTGGTCGCACCATCGAACCCTAGGTCTTCCCCTGGTACGACTCTCCATTGGTCTCCATTCCATGATTCTTCTTGTGGCCGTGTTTTCGTTGCTTCTCATCACGTGTCCGAGCCATTTCATTCTCATAGATTTGATCACTCTCACGATGTCTTCATTTTCCATTTCTTTCGTTATCTCAAAATTCATTAGAGGTCTGTATTCTTGATCGTTTATCTTTCTTGGTCCCAATATCCTTCTCACTATTTTTCGTTCAAAAACTCGTAGTTCTTCCTCCTCTTTCTTGGCCATACATAGGGTTTCCGCCGCATACACAAGCACCGGTCTTATCAAAGTCTTATATATTTTCATTTTTGTTGTTCTTGATAAGTTCCCGTCCTCCAGCAACTGTTTGTTAGTGTAATATGCTCTGTTACCCATCTGTATTCTTCTTTTTATTTCTTGTTGTCTTTCATTTTTGTTGCTGATTTGTATTCCCAGGTAGTGGAAGTTATCTACTTCTTCGTATACATGGTTGTTGATTTGTAATCCTTCTCTTGTATTTCCTCTTTGGCACTTCATATATTTGGTATTGCTTTTATTTATTAACAGTCCCATATGTCTTGCTGCTTCTTCGAGTTTTTTAATGGTTTCAATTAATGCTTCTTTAGTTCTTGATATAACCACCACTTCATCTGCATATGCAACTATTTGCACTGATCTGCTAGCTGTTGTTCCATTTTCAGGCAACCCTCTGATTATTTTCTCAAGACACAGATTAAACAGTGTTGACGACATTGTATCTCCCTGTCTCACCCCGCTATTTACTGTGAATTCGCTGGTCTCGCCGTCTGAGGTTCTTATGCAGGCTGTGGTTTCCTCCATAGTTACTTTTGTCATTCTTATGAGTTTGTTCGGAATTTTAAATTCCTGCATGATTTTTAAAAGTTTCTTTCTTTTTATTTTGTCAAATGCCTGTTTGAAGTCTATAAACATCATGTACATGTTTATACTGTGCTCATAACTTTTCTCTATTATTTGTTTCAATGTGAATATTGCATCTACTGTCGATCTTCCTTCTACAAAACCACACTGATACTCTCCTATTATTTTTCTTGCGTAACCCTTTAATCTCTTATTTATTAACATTGATAATACTTTATACGCCGAGCTCAGTAGTGTGATTCCCCTGTAGTTCTCGCAATTCTCTACATCGCCCTTATTTTTTATTGTTATTATTACACCCTCTTTCCATTGTTTAGGCATTATTTCATCTATCCATACTTTCTTTATGATTCCTTATAGTCTCTCGTGTAACACTTCTCCTCCATATTTAAGTAACTCTGCATTTATTCCATCTTTACCCGGAGACTTTCCATTTTTGAGCTTATTTATTATTTCTACTGTCTCTTCATAACTTGGTTCATCAACCTGTTGGTTATCTTCATTTAGTTCGTTATATAATTCACCTCCTCCTTCTTCTTCTTCTACTATAGTCAGCAATTTTCTAAAATGATCCACCCATATCTGTTTTATTTTCTCCGTATCATCCTCCAATTCTCCTTCACTGTTTTTCATTCCTCTTGTTTTTACCTTATTTCCTGTTTTCTGTCGCTTCAACCTTTCATAGAATTGCCGACTACTATTTCGTTTATTGCTCTCTTCTATTTCCTGTATAATTTCCTTCATCCATAGGTTTTTCTTCTTTCTATACTTTTTACTAGCTTCCTTTCTGGCTTCCTTGTATATCTCCAAGTCTTCATTCTTTCCTGTTGCCATCCATTTCGCTCTTGCTTCTCTCTTTACGTTACATAACTCACCGCACTCATCATCAAACCACTCTCTATTTTTCATTTTCTCTGTGTATCCTAGTACTTCCTCTGCACTTTTTTTTAAGATGCCTACGATATTTTCATATTCCCGTTCCATATTATTACTCATTCCTTCATTCGTAATCATTTCCTTTACTGTATCTTCATAAATTTCTTACATCGTTACAAAATTTGTTAGTCGCTAGATTTCTTTTATTAATCCTTTTCGTAGTACTATGTTCTTTTTTTTTGTTTTACCTTTGCCACCACCATATAATGATCAGTATCCGCATTAGCTCCCCTATATAATCTCACATCAATGATTGACATTCTTTTTTTCTTTGATACCATGACATGATCAATCTGATTTCCTTCTTCGCTTCCTCCGCCCGGCCACACCCAAGTTATCTTGTGTATCTTTTTATGTTTGAATCGAGTACTGCTGATGTCCATGTTCATTGCTGCTGCCAAATTACACATTCTATGTCCGTTGTCATTGGTTTCACTGTGAATCGTCTGTTTACCCGCCACCTCAGAGATGTACTCCTCTTTTCCCACCTTAGCATTAAAGTCGCCCACAATCATTAATAAATCCGCTTTAGTGATTGTATCGCATAATTCTTCCAAATCGCTGTAAAAGTTCTTTTTTTCTATTTCGTTGCTGTCTTCAGTGGGAGCGTAGGCGCTAATAATTGAAATATTTGTGGGCTTTCTCTTGATTCTGATGTACGCTATTCTCCCATTTATTGGTTTAAACTGTACTACGTCATCATACAATTTTCTTGCTATCATAAACCCAGTGCCATTCCTTCCTTGTTCCTCCTCTCCAGAGTACAACATTACATATCCAGGCCTTACGATTTCACCTTGACCTTTCCATCTAATTTCTTGAAGGGCAGCTACATCTATTTTGCATCTTTCTAGTTCTCTGGTTATTTCGTTTATTTTCCCTGCCTTTAGGAGAGTTCTAATGTTCCATGTGGCGACTCTCATCATTTTCTTTTATTTTTTTTTGTTTTTTATTTTTTCATTTGAGCTTTTTCTTTGCACTGTCATCTTTTTTATTCCAACATCTTCTCTGGAGCACCTGGTTGGAACGGTCCAGTTTCTCCTTTCTTTTCCTCTGTTACTTTTTTGATGTTTGTGACGAATTCTCAGCCAATTCCAGTTTATTCGTTGTTTTGTTCCACATGTGTATCTTGTCCTGTTTGTACATTCTTTGAAATCCAACCTTAACTTTGCTTCCGCTTTTAATCTCGTTCCTGGCAACTTCCCATATTTTGTCCTGGATTTCCTTTTCTTGGTAAGTTAGGTCTTTTCCAATGTAGATATTTCTTCCCTTTAATTTATTCTTATTTGCCATTACACTATTTTTTTGGTCCTGGTTTCTCAATTTCGCCATCACCACTTCTCTTCCAGGTACCTTGCTTATTTTAAATGACTCCGTTACTTCCACATTCACCTTTAATTCCTCTTTCAGAAACCTTTCAACTTTCTCCTTTGTCTCCATTCCTAATGGTGGAGAGCTTTTTATAATAATATTAGTCCCCTTTCTGTCTTTCTCATGTTTTTCAATTTGATCTTCGAGTTTTACGATTCTTTCATCTTGCCTTACGATTTTTTGCTCCAGGTCTTGTATTTCCATTCTCATTGCTTGTCTCTCCTCATTCCATCTTTTTTCTGAACTCTCGAGGTGTTCCCTAATCTCTTTTACATCTTGTTTGGTGCTACTGAAGCCCTGATTCACCACTGCAGTTAGACTCATCAGTATTTCCTTTACTTCATTCATTTCTTTCGTTGCTTCCGGTCCTGTTACTATCTCTATGTTTTGTTTTCTTGGTGTCGTTGCGGTTTTTTTGCTTCTCTGAAATACCTGATCTTCCTCCAGTTTCTCTACTAGGCTCTCCTTTCTTTCTGTTTCTCCTGCTTCTTCTCTTTTTCTCTTTATATAATCCTTGATAGAAGGGAGACTATTAGATCTATCTCTTTTCTCTTTATTTGTACTCATTTATCTATAGTATATCTCTTCTCATAAAAATGGCACTTTCAATTATAACTTTATTTAAGTTTAATAATTAATAACCTGTCCCAAATGTTTATTATTCATCATCATCATCATCATTTCCTTCATGGATTAGGTCGTTGACCTGTTCCGGCCCATCTTTTCCTCGGTCGTCCCACATCTCTGCGTCCTTGAGGTTGGTATTTATATATTTGTAGAGGGATTCTGTTGTTTCCATTCTCTGGAGGTGTTTATTATTATTTACCTTAAAATGTTTACATTTTTATATGAATCTCTCTATATCTTCTTAACAACCAGCCATCATTTATCGATCTAAAAGAAAGTGCTGTACAAGTTTGGGAATGTTCTAAGAAATGTCTTCCTAATAATCAAACTCGAGGTCGTCATCGCAGACGATACGGTCTAGCACCTCAACCACACTTCTTACATGGTTTAGGACCGTGGAGTGTACCATCAGGAGATAGATTTTCTATTCAGGTAAGTCACCGGTTAAGTTTTTTTTTTCAGAAAATTGTACATAATTTATTGTAGATAAAGCGGGCCGTGTCTTTGGTTGCTATTAGAAGGCAACCACTAGAACCTGAACTTCGCTTGCCAGTTTCTAAACGACAATTAGTTGCTTCCGTATCTTGCGAAGCACTGCAACTGGATAATAAATTAAGCAGCAATACGAACACCATAAAGTATTATTGCCAAGAAAATGTTATCACAGTTTTTAATCATTTTTGACCTTCGTTTATAGAACTTCTTTAAAGCGTCCTGTTATATTCTTTTGGACTCCGGAATATTGGTATAGACCTCGCTCAGCGAGAGATGCTTACCAAGAGCTATATCACCATTTACGTAAAGTTAGAGAATATTGTCAAAGCAAAAGCAAAGTTGGGAAAAAGGGTAAACAATTCCAAGTCGATTGTACGTTTCCAATCACTTGTCTATTTCTAGGAACCAAGCGCAGATTATTTAGAACGGATAAGTTTAGAAAGTATAAATTTCTTTTATCTGATTCCGAAGAACAATCTGATGCTGGCAAACTAAAACACAAGAGAATTCTGAAACAAGATCTTTCAAATATGTTAAATCCTTTAAAAGAAGAATTTGACGATTGTTCCGATAAAGGTAAGTTGTGCCGAAGTACATGTTATTAATTTCTAATAGTTTGCTACTGTTGGTGCTTATACCATAAAGAACGAAGAAAGAAACCACAAGAATCGTCGATCGATTATTTAAGACGAATTTTAAAAGTGGATATAACCCTCACTGCTTGGGATTTTGATTCCACTACTTTAGCTTCTCAATTAACTTTAATTGACAGGGATCTGTTTCTAAAAATTCCTGCCGTCGAATTGGGTGTCTTGGTATGTCAGCAAACTTCAAAGAATGCTCCCAATATTGGAGCAATTCAAGCTTTTTCCCATAGAATCAGTTGTCTAGTAGCTACTGAAATCATACGTAATGATTCTGAAAAGGTAACATTTTTGGACACTTTTTGCTACTCCTCCCTTGTTTTCTCAAGTATCACTGAACAATTCGTTTATCCAGATTCGGGCAAGGTTGGTCGCTCGTCTAATTAATACAGCCGAAAAGTGTCACAAAATATCAAATTTTCAATCGTGTAAAAGTATATTAAGTGGTTTACAG
Source organism: Rhagonycha lutea (assembly GCA_958510855.1). Classification (NCBI taxonomy): domain Eukaryota; kingdom Metazoa; phylum Arthropoda; class Insecta; order Coleoptera; family Cantharidae; genus Rhagonycha; species Rhagonycha lutea. The sequence continues at coordinate 8,225,261 of OY294040.1, read as the reverse complement.
AGTCCAGCTATATACAGATTACACATTACTTGGACATACGTAAGAAAACGACATGCAACAAAATATCAGTAAGTAAAAGTAATATACTTGAAATATAACACACTAACATTTCTATTTTGGATTAGAGTATTTGAAAACTTATGCAGATTATACAGAGATCCTCGTTTACCTGCATATCAAAAAGCATTTATAAGAGCATCGGAAGAACAGCCGTTTCTACCTTTTCTAGGAGATATAGTAATAAGATTACTGACCAAATCTACAATGTTGGATATCAAACGTTCAAGCAATTCTTCCGTTTTCAATGATGAAATTATAGCGAAATCAAGTTCTTCGAGTTTGAGTAAAAAAGTTAGAAACGATGGATTGGAAAATTCCAAAAATAACAACTGCCTTCAGAAACATTCAAATTCTAGTGTATTGCAAAAAATTCTTTCTACTCTGAGAGTTATACCAAATAATTCCCAAGTAACCTGTACATCAGAACAACTTCTTAATGACAACGTTTGGTACGAAGATAACAGAATTACAAGGCTTAATAAGGCTATTGAATTTTTAGAAGTTAGTCAAAGAGCTGCTTCCACATATGTACTGCGTAGAAATGATTTGGCCAAAGAATACTTACTTAAGGCTCGCTATAGAGAAGAAAGAGAAAATTTTATGAATTCTTTTAGTATAGAACGTCAGAACTTTGTAGATGAGAATTAATAAATTATGAATAACAAAATGACAATTTCTTTCTCATTTTGACTCATCAGTATATCAATTTCCAGTTAAAACTTACTGATGGCTACCTGTCAGATTAGTATAACTAGAGATTATCAAACTATCTTTTACTCCTTATAATATTGGTTAATAATTATGCTGCTTGGATGACTAGGTGAGCTTTAAAGACCAGTAAAATTGGGTCGAGAAAAACTGGCACTTCTATTCAATGTTTGGAATTTCAGGTTTGTAACAACAATATTTTGGTTTGTTTGAAAAAAGTTTTAAATACAAATAATCCAAAATCTTGTTACTACAATCCTGGAAAGTTTGAACATGCCAATGTTTTTTAAAATATTCAAAATTGATAGCTCAAACAACCTCATTTTGTAAATTAATGATTGCTTATTAGGACTTCCGTGAATTTATATGAATTATATCTTGGTAAAACTATTTTCAATTATAAAAGTTACTTTTTTGGTTTTCTCTTGTCGCGCTATCTTAAATCTGAAGACCCATTTGTCATCAAATATTATAGGGGCCCCCATTCTGTTAATTATACACATCATATTTTATCGTTAATTTTACACACACACAAAAGATAAACATTCTTTTTATTTCATATTTCGTGGAAATTTTAATATTAGCTACAAAAATTGCGATTTATTATTCACCAAACAAAAAAGTTAAATTTAAAACTTGCACCAACTTGCAAAAAACGACAGTTTGATAAAGATGATTCAGTTTTTAGTACAAAATCACAACGTTTGAATTTTAAACTAAATTTTGGTTAATACCGTCGCGTTTGTCAATTAGTTCGGTAGTGTCAATTGCGGTAGTGACATCGGTCTCTTTGGTACCTTTTTGTTTTTCTTTGGCATCGGTATTTTTCGAATTTTCTATTAAAATAGGGGTGAAATTGTTGCAAACATGGATAAAATTAAAATCCTTTTAAAAAAAATTAAGCTCTGGATCGGTTCTGGATAATATTTAATTCTGTGATAAGTGCGTCCTTCCGCAAAAAGTAAAATTTACTTCTTTTTGTAGGCGGGGTTTAATAATAATAATTAGTGAAGTGAAGTAACAATTTAAATGCAGAGTGACATTCATCAAATAGGTGGTTCGAGTAAAATAGTAGACATCCAAATACGATGTTATGGCTGCTACATATAAGGTAGGATTTTAGCATTTTTACCTTTAATTCCAATATTTAAAATTGGTTTATTATTAATTCGTGAAAATAAATTTGTTTAATTATTAATAAATTACGAATTAAGGAATAATTATAATGTTATATTTGAGCTTTCGATCTTGCATTAAGATCTTCGTCAGAAAATTACAAATAATAATACTTATTATTTGTAATTTTCTGACGAAGATCTTAATGCAAGATCGAAAGCTCAAATATAACATTATAATTATTCCTTAATTCGTAATTTATTAATAATTAAACAAATTTAATTCCAATAGGCAACGTAGTTGATTCACACTTTCAAATTTGGGGGGATGCTAATTTAAATGTGTAATTTGATAATATAAACGGGTTTTCAAATACGAAATAATCATTTGCCACCTCGAAAGTGGATTCGAAATTCAAATTTTGGGATGCCAACCTAATTTTGCCTATAGCTACTAGCTAGCCAGCACCCAAATATTGTAGAGTATAGGTAAATTCATAATTTTCATATTGTTAAGTAATAAGAAATGTACTTGTATTTACAATGTTAAAATAATTCACCACTACTTTGTTGCATTTTATGACTGTGTGAAAATGTAAGTTACAAAGATGCGTCATTCTGCAAAGTATTGCAATATATTAAATATTGCACATAGTTATAAGCGGTTTAGTTTATAGGATAATTACAATAAGTGTTAAAATTTAGTTTAGTCAGCGGAATACATGAACTTGGATGACCATTAGAAGAACAATGGAACAATGAAGAGATTTCATATATAAACACCCCACATCCACACCAAAAGGACATTATCGTTCTGTAGTCAGAACCCTGCACTGCAAGTGTAACAGCTTCTGTTGTTTCGATGCAAGGCGTTGTCCTGCTCGTCATCGGTTGTAATAACATGTAAATGTGTAAATATTAAACGTATTAAATAAATGTAAATAAAAGGTAAAAAGGACCAAGTTCACAAGTTTATTATAGTATAAATTACAGCACCAACTCCAAATAAGAAACCACGAATGTGTTCTTCATGATGTTCACTTTATATTATGGATTTTGAGCGTTGGAGTACTCTGATGACTTCGGCGGATCGCTGGCTGGCATCGTTTATGGTTAGAACTAGGGCGGTATCTGATCGCCTTCGAACCTCTAACTTTCGTTCTTGATCAATGAAAGCGTTTTTGGCAAATCTTTCGCTTTAGTCCGTCTTGCGACGATCCAAGAATTTCACCTCTAACGTCGCAATACGAATTTCCGAGACGATATTTATGTATATGTATAATCAATCACCAATTAGTTCATCCAGAGTAACTGACTATAAACCAATGGAAATCAAAACGTTTTCTATTGGTTTACAGTAAAACGGAATTAACTTATCAGAGAAAAAATTATATCAATTATATCGTATCTGAAACCGGTCACGAGAAACTCAAAATAAGTTCAATATTATCAATTATTAAACTTATTTTTGAACTTTAGAACTATTGAATTTTTTTTCCATTTCTTAGAGTACAAATCATAATGTAAAGTGAAAATCAGTATTGAGCACTAAATTTAAATTTTACGATACAATTTCTATTTACATTTTTTTAAAAGCTGAAACTGAGACTTGTTTGTTAATTTGACATATTCAAATATATTGCTAGTTTTTCCACTTCCGGTTCTTTCTGACTCATTTTTTTTTATCAATAATGTATGTGTGTGTGTTTGAGGCGGCTTTTAATAAAAACTAGTGCCAGGTACGATAAATAAACAATAAAGAAGACATAAAAACAATTTAAAAAATTTACAAAACAGTAGGGGATGAAAGGGTGCAAATTTTATTGTATTAGGGTAAGATGTGTACAATTTTCCATTGAAATACGATTACAAACAGTGAAATACACTGAAAAGTTGGAAACAAAATAAACAATTTTAAAAGTAAATATTATGAATCAATGAAAATATAATTTCTTGTCAACAGCATTTTGGTCCCCCTTCCAAGTGGGCCCTGTGCTGGTGCACCTGTTTAGTTACAGCACTGTATGGTCCATGCATTGATTATTTATTTTTAAATCTGTTTTAAAAGGGTAAAATGCCATAGGATTATGTTGACATAAGAGCAAGTAAGAGTATGTAGAAATTAACCCACAATATGATTGCATTTTGTTTTGGGACGCGCATGAATAGATTAATGAGATTTCCGCTACCGATCGCTCACCGACTAACCACTTTAAAACAACGGCAAAGTTTAATATTGTTATGATATTCTCCCTTAAAGAATTCTCATTCCAAAAAGCCCCAAAAACTAACGTTACGCCGGAGTAGAGTTTTTCTCTTGTTCAAAGCCAGTGGATTCAGTAGACGAAATAAGAGGGCAATTCATTGTAAACATAATTTATCTAATGATAAAAGGAAATCAATAGTTTAAATTTGCATCAAATTATTTTGGACAACAATTTTGTCTCAAACCAATGTGTTATTTTTTGTGTAATAATTAAATCATCCAAATTACATTTAAATCCTCAATTTTGGGAGCTAAATTTGGATATTTCATTATTTGTGTATTATGTAAACAATTTATAATAATCAATTTTAATAAAGTCCTTTAATCAATCTAATGTCAACACAAATCGTTGATTCACAATCAGATTCATTAAAAATTAAACAAATTTTGTACCTTGTTGCAAATTAATAACATTCCATTAAACTCCGTGTGTTGCCGGATGCATGCGTCAAAACTCCTGCCAGCAATCGCCAGCTGCTCCAACCTGTCCAAAGCTGTGAATATTCCACACGTCAGCCAGTATTCCAAATACAAATCCGCCACCAAATGTGAAGTCAACTTCCAATTCGTTGTGTTCACAATACACGATTTTTCATAAACTATCGGAATTCTGTAACTTTACGACTCCACTATTTATTTACTTCCGCTTAATCAAGTAAATTAATGCTTTGGTTTTTATACCAAAGAACCGCAATTGAGTTCCTTAATTGGGATTTTATCGAGAAATTTACGTGTTTCCTCGATCAACGTCTCCCCAAGAACTCTACGTGTACTCAGCTTGAGTTTCACCAAGGAACTCACGTGTTCCCTCTTTGAGTTTCACCAAGAGACTCACGTGTTCCCTCTTTGAGTTTCACCAAGAGACTGCCCACGCTCTTCTCTTGAAGGCCACTTAGGAACTGCCGTGTTTCTGCTCGCTGATTTCTGTCCCTTTCCCAGTTTTCGAAAAATGGATATTTTAGGTGGGATTTTTGTTGCTGGTAACTAAAATGGTCTTTCTAGCAGGTAACACAACGTTGTTAATTGCTTGTGCACTAAACTGATATTAACACTTTTGTTTTACAGGAATCTGTTGTTTTTAAAATCAAAAATCACTTACAGGATGTTACAAAAATTTTGTATTTCACAAATAAATTCAAAATTGTGTTTTATGTGTAATAACTCGTTACATGTGGTGGTTTTTTTGTTTTTGATGCAAATTTTACTTTCTTATCAGCCATATCAACTGACTACTGAATCAAAAATCAAACAAAATCAAATTACTCTCTTATCTGCTTGCTGTCACTCTTAATTGATCAAAATACCACAACAATATATAACGTAAGCTCTGACAGGAGCTGTCGGTAGAGGGAATCTCGTTACTCCATTCATGGTGGTCACAATATAACGGATAAGATCCAAAAACATTATAATTGTAAATGTCTTTCACTGCATGAAAAGGCAAAAAATATTGAAGAATACAAGGGAATTACTGTGACTGCTATTTCCAAAAAATACGGAGCAGGTAAATCAATAATTTGCGCTATTAACAACAAGAGGGATACAATTCTTAGTACAGTCGTTAGTCACACACTGATATATCTAATCTAATAAGAAGTCTACTTTAAAAGTATTATGAGTAATACTAGTCTTTCTGCACCCCCTTTAGTGTAAACAATTGCGTTAATTTGAACATGTTAATTTCGATTCAAAGGTATCATTGTGATCGTGAACGATTTTCGATATTGAATTTCGAAATTTTCGATATGAATATTTTTTCGACTACGATTACAAACAACGCGCGCACCAATTGACTTGAAATTTTGCACACTATAGTTTGAACAAATGGTGTAAAGAACTGATTAGATTTTGTTGGAAATTTCTCAGCCGGAACTCGGCAGGAACTCTTTTATTTAAGTTTTATTGATTTTTAATGACGCACATCAATGGGTTAACGATATTATCTTCGTATCAAAAATATTGTAGTGTCCTCCGGGATTTGCTTGTCACCGAAGAACGACCACACACTTACCTTCTTAAATCTCAACTTATATGAGACAAGAATGCTCAACACGTTTTCGCCCCAATCCTGCAGCTCGTCTTACTTTCCGCGAACGTTGTTATCAACTGGCAACCTTGAGTTGAGATCTTTTACTTTAAAAATGATAAATAACACGACGCGACGGTTACAATTTTAATTTCGACTCGGTTTATTAATTCCACAATATTCACCCTGTATTTACACCAATTAAATTTATCCCCAAAATATTATTTATACAACTATCTACCTAGGTATCCTCATCCACGGTAGTCTTCCCACATAGGCATATCCACTTCGGAACAAATAGACTGCACCAAACACCGCCAATGGTTCTCCCCTTTTGTCTGCTATTACACCACCGTTACACCAACCTTGGGTCCAATACTCGTCCAAATATAACCCACTTAATTACATTTACTTATTCAAATTCCACATCCAATTTCCAATTATGATCCAAATAATTATTTTATTAACCAATTGTCCAATTATTTACCACATGCATCCCCTTGGTTCGATTCCGTCTAAACTTGAATTACCAGACCACCAAATTATTCACGATGCCTCCAATTAATTGTCTCTTCCAAACCTGGGTTCAACAATTCCAAATTCCAATTATATTTTTCTCTCTCCCCAAAATGCGACTGCTCACATCTGGTGATTTATCTTGATTTTATTCTTCTCCCCAACAACGACTGCTCACCTCGGGTGAGTTTTCTTCCTTGAATTATTATTCCACCCAAAACACGTCTTCCCAGTTTGGGTGATCTTTATTAATTCATTTGTTTATCCTCCCGTTGCCATATCAAAAATCTCCTCACTTGTTTTTCTGTTTGAATATCTCTTATCATCTTTTCCAGGTTCATTATTTGATGTTGACTACCGTAAATAAAGGATACCTATCTGGTCTCATGACAACAAATTAACATTAATATCTTACAATACATTTTAACTATTTAATTTAATTTATACACAGTATCCCGATCCGTTTTGTTATCTTTTAATTATAGAAACATGCAATCTTTGAAATAATTGCATGTCCAATTACCACTCTTCTCAAAGTTACTTTTCTCAGCTCAGGTCAACTTAACTTCGTCATATTATGAATTTTGTTCCAATTTTGTTCCAGTCCTGAACTGAGTAATCCTCTCTTTGTCGCGCACCGTCTGCAAGACCGTGACTTTGACCGGTGTTAAGCATTCTTATCCCCAGGTTTTCACCGCAATATATTTTATAAAATATGACAGATTACTGTCTCAACGCAATTGTTTATTTTTCTTTGTGCTTGAAAGTTGTTGAAAATCATTTACAGGTATTTTCCAGTGAATGAATGAAAACAAAGCAGGCTCGCACCTACGGAATGACAAGGACCGGAGGGGGAATTAAAACATTTAATTTGTTACTATTTATCGAGCTATTTACTTTTACTTTTTTAAATGGGATGATCATTGTGTTGTGTCACATCAGATTTTTTTATTAAGAAAATGCAATTTTTTCACTGATGTTGTAGCAATCAAGTTACCCTTCGAGTTTCCAATTTAAAAAATTAAATTTTGTTCACACAATATAATATAATTATTGAAATGTACGTGATAATAGGTCTTTTCCAACCCGAGTAATTTCCAGTAATATTACTACAACGCAAGCGCAATAGATAAAAAGTCATAATGCGCAGAAGACAAAAAGTGTTGCTTTTTATCTATTGCGCTTGCGTTGTAGTAATATTACTGGAAATTACTCGTGGTTGGAAAAGACCTTTTAAGAGATATATCATCAAAATGTCGTGCGTGATTACGGAAAAAATAGCTACTAACATAAAAAATAACTTTTATGTTCATGAAATAGAAGATTGCATTTCCTTAGGGAAATTGTTTTTATAAATTTTTTCGCAAAAACCGAACGTGCCAGTACTGTCGTGTAAACGGACTGATCGATCGTTGTTATTCAAATGTGATAAGAAATCATTTGCAACTGCTCCTAAGATGAGGAAAGCTTCCACCAACTTCTGACGGCTTTTACAGTGAATTTCTGAGAAGTGTAGGACTTGATAGTGTCGACTTTGACAGGTTTTACTGTATATTTGAAATAGTCCAGAATGACCACGGATATGGGTTTAATTAGATATCAAACAATAAAAGATATTCAATATGTAAATTGCACGACTTCTAGAACTTTGAACAACAAGAATTAGTTAAAAATACAAAGTTTATCAAAATTTATAAAAACCTTACTCAGCGATAAAAGTTATTTGTACTTCAGCAGTTTTCTAGATATTTCTGGTGTCAGTTTGAAAAATGATGTTTTAAGAAAATAAGTTTGAATAATTTTTCTTGGCATATTAACTGCTGGAGTTGTCAGATACTCTATAATATTTAATATGAGTCTTATATATTATTTAGCCCATAATATACTCATATTAAAAGGTCATATATGAAAAAACTTGATACCGGGTGACCGGCCGCCTCACACTGGTCCCGTTTGTCATTTTTTGGGACATGGGATCAAATTCAATATTTTGAGTTGAAATATTTTTTTCTATGATAGAGAATCATATACTGAACAACATTTCCAAATAACTTTTTGCTTGAATTTGTCATTAAAATGGTCAAAAAAATTATTTAAGCTAAAAATCTGAGAAAACTTTGAACGTCTGTAAACACCAAAACCGCAAAGCGATTCCTTTGGTGTTTGTTCTGTGGGATGAAGAATAACCTCTTCTAACATACTGTGCATTTTCAGCGCGGACATTTTTGATTTTCTAGAAAAAAAGTTTGAAAATGTGGTTTTTTAATCGATTTTTAGCTTAAATAATTTTTTTGACCATCTTAATGACAAATTCAAGCAAAAAGTTATTTGGAAATGTTGTTCAGTATATGATTCTCTATCATAAAAAAAATATTTCAACTCAAAATATTGAATTTGATCCCATGTCCCAAAAAATGATAAACGGGACCAATGTGCGCCGATGTGAACATAGGAAAATAACATGGGAAATTGATTTTGTTTAAATTATTGCTTCCCATTATAACGGATAAGAATGAAAAGAGTATCAATTCAAAGAGTTTGTTCTTTGATCATTGTTAAAAACTCAAAATAAAATGACAAAATAGCACTTTTAAATAGATATTATGTCTTGTTTAAAATTCATTGCAATTGTTTTTGTTTGAAAAAAAAAGCTTGCTTACGCTCGCTTTCCAATATAGCTGTGCGCCCAGTAACGTATCATTTTCGAGGCTCGGCCAGCAATATACTATTAAACGCAAGTTTTGACAGTTCAACCATCCAAAGCAGGTCTGATTTTTAAAAAATCGCTTATTTTAATTCTACATTTTTAACATTATTAAAGATCAAAACATCTGGATTTCTGGATTCTGGATTGAGTGTGGAGGGCAAACCAAGGTTCACATGCACTCAGGCCACAAAACCGGGCCCATTATGCTAGATCAAAACATCAAGTGTTGGGTGTCTTTAGACGCGGAAAATAAAACTCTTTCAATTGATACCTTTTTCATTCTTATCCGTTCTGATGGGAAGCAGGAATTAAAGAAAAATTAATTTCCAATGTTAATTTACTATGTTCACATCGGCGGCCGGTCACCCGGTATACTTCAACTTTGGTTATTCCATGCAACCTATGCTTTCATTAATTTATATTAATTTCTTTTTCACTTTACATTCCTTGATGTTCCACGAGTTGAAAGAGACCCAACATCAAGAAATGTCTGTATATGCGTCTGCATGTAATTGAATCTTGTTTGCGCTCTACCTCCCAAACCAATAGGAATATCCCAACCAAATTTTATATTTAGTAATTGAGACTAATTGCAAGTATTTTGACTAACAGGTGACTGGGAAATTCGAACCCACAACTACTTATTCGTAGTCAAAATGAAACAATTATTTCTAATTGTAACTGTATTTCTACAGTGTGATGTTTATTAACAAAACCTTACACCCACGCACAACAAAAATAATAGAAACAAAAAAATTGTTTCGTAAAAATAAAAATATTGACTAATTTTACAAAATTAAAGATTTCTATCCTAATTAGACTTGTCATTACAGTTTTATTTCCTTATAAATTATTCTATAATAAATAAGAGTAGAACAGCTCTTAACCGATAACTTTCCCGACTCATAAAAAAATTAATTAATGAAATAAATTTACGTTTGATCTTAAATGATTGTAAATTACAATTATAGATTTTGTACGATTCCTTGGGATAAAAATAAACTAAAATGACTATTTATTACAACTAAAATGAATAATAACAACAATCATCTCAAGAAACCATCAAACTCATGTGATCAAAATTAATTTAATCTTTCAAGATTCGCAATCCGTATACCGCTCTTCGTAAAACATCTACACCAACTTTTGTTGCTTCATCACCCGATGCTAAGAAAGTGTACGACTTGCAACTTGCAGTGGGCTTTGTTTTAAGCATCAGGGTTACCTTATTCGCAGTTTGAATATTCGTCACCCTGTAAATAACATTCATTTTCTCCAATTCCTTTTTCAGTTGTTGTTCGTTCATATACGAAATCTACGAAGATTGAAATACAATAAAAAATTATTTTTGAAAACTGAAACTGATCACTTACCGTAGAAATATCGCTCTTTTGAACCATTTCATGGGTGTCAACCTTGACCAACGGAATTCTCTGACTACCTCTGATATCAATCTCCTCCTGACTTATAGATATCTTGGACAATCTCTCAGCAACTTTAGTCGATTCCATGAGTTTCTGGCACCTTGATTCACGACTTTCACTAAGCCTTAAAAAACAAAACATTAAATCCAAAATAATAGGTTTGTTCCAACCACGTACAAAATCGTTTGCAAGCGGTAACCGTCATGCGCAATAAATAAAAAGGCGCTCTTTTTATCTATTGCGCATGATTTTTATTAATATCGTAAAATAAATTGTACTAACGAGTTTTCAATAATTTTAACTTACACTTTAAACATTGCTTCAGCAGCTTTTTGCTTCGCATCCTTTTTAGTTTTTGATCGTCCTTTGGTAACAGTGTTATCAAAAATTTTACATTCCATGATGTACTCTCCGTTTGAAATTCCACATTCTCGGTATGTGGGGTAATCAAGCAGTTTCTTCGAACAAATTTCATTTAATTTTCCCACGTGGTTATCAAATGGGACAGTTGAAGAGCTTAATGATTCGCAAGACTGTCGAAGTAAACTGGCATTTCTATTCAAATTATTATTGCTGTAAAAATTACTGCTGGTATTCATAAAGGTGGGTTTGGTACTGCTTAATGTAGCATTCACATTTTTTATATTCAGTAGTTTTAATGCATTTTCTGCGCACAACTGTTTGGCTAATTTTTTGTTTATATTCACTCCTTCCGAAAAAACCTTGTCTGTTTGTCCCAATTTAAGTGTAACACGAAATGTTCTTCCTATTGGCTGCACATCATACATGGGCAAAGCTATCCGTTTGATTTGAGCTAATTCTTGCAAAATTGATACTGGACTTTTCTCGGTGGTCATTTTGAAATTATTAACGAGAACACTTCCGTTTAAAAAACCGGGGAATAACCGAACAACTATTTGGCTTGCACAAGCACAATGAACCTGGCCAGTTCTTTACATAGATCAAACAACTCGAGAAGTATTCAGGTTGTTTAAAAAAAAATTCAATACCGGTTAGTTATTTTATTAACAAATTAGAACTATTATTGTTTAAAAATTAGATCAAATTATACTTGCGGTAAATTAAAATTGCAAATAATATTTACCGAACAATTATTTTAACAATTCTACTTCGTAATGCAGCTACAAAAATGCACTAATAACATTAAACATTTGAAAGAAAATGCAGACCTTGAAAGATAAAGTCCTGCGACAGAATAAACAATTAACACACATTTGGCATACGCACGTTGCGACAATTTAGCAGTGGCGTAGCTACGTTTCATTATTTTTTAGAAAAAAATTGATGAACAAACAATTTTAAAATGCACATGCGTGCTTCGATAACATTAAATACCTAATTAAAATTCAAAATAACGATAATAATAATTTATTATTTAAATTTACACATTTTTAATCATACTTGTTGAATCAGAGTTCTACTTTTTATCTGTTAGTAACGCAAAAAGTCACTAATTGATACGATTCTCACTTTGTGAGACCGAAGGCCGAAGTGCATTTTTACAATTATTGACAATCCGACATTTTTGCATCCGAATAGCTAAAACTTTCATGTATGGTAATGATAAAATGATAACATGGGAAATTGATTCTTTTAAATTCCTGCTACTTATAATGTATAAGAATGAAAATAGTATTAATCAAAAGCGATTTTTTCCATAGTCTAAACTCTAAAGGTAATCAACCCTTGAAATTTTCTCTTTTCCATGTTATTTTCATATTATCATGTTAAGGTCGGTCACCCTGGATAATTAATCAATAAAATTATAGTTTACTAATTTAGTCTATACTATACTTTAGTTACACGGAATTCGAATTATACGGAAAATAATTTCGACATCCCTCGAGTTACGCGATATTTGAGTTACACAGATTTTGAGTTAAAAGCGAAATATTATATATTAATATTAATATAATTAAAATATTATATTATTACATACCAGAGTAAAAAACGTCAGTGCTGGATTAACACAGTAGCAGAAGTAGCAAATGCTACAGGCTCCGATCCCGGCAAATAAGTGCTTTTTTTAAAGGTTAGTAAAAGAAGCTCATTCCGTGTTTTTAGTTAGGAAAAGCTAAAAGAAAAGCTAGGAGAGCCCCGCAGCAACAATTGCTATGGGCCCCGCTCTGGCTTAATCCGGCACTGTAAAACGTGCGCGTAGAATTCATACTGGTCGCGTTCGAGCCTTGTTCGAGCTAAGGCTGGGAATTTTTAACATTTTTGTATTCGAATATTCGAATATTCGTTCAAGAAATCACAAGAATATTCAAATTATTTGAATATTCGAATAATTTGAATAGTGCAGTTGAGAAAATATTCATATTCGAATACTCGATTAGTTGGTTATATTCCATCTTTTGTACAAAATAATTTTTAGACCCTTTTTTTTAACCTCTTGCTCTCCCATGGGGGGGGGGTTGAACCCTCAAAACCATCCCCGTATAAGTAAGGCTGGGAATTTTTAACATTTTTGTATTCGAATCATTCAAATTACTCGAATATTCGAATAGTCGTTCGAATAATTTGAATATTGGAATAATTTGAATATTGGAATAATTTGAATATTCGAATATAATTTGAATATTGGAATAATTTGAATATTCGAATATAATTTGAATATTGGAATAATTTGAATATTCGAATATAATTTGAATATTCGAATAATTTGAATAGTGCTGTTGAGAAAATATTCATATTCGAATATTCGAATACTCGATTAGTTGATTATATTCGATTTTGATTCCCAGCCTTAGTTCGAGCATTACGGAGCCGGAGCAGAAAGTCGGGTCAGCATCAGTGCCATCTAACGGATTTTTGTTGAAACAGATTGGTGCGTTTCGTTCGCTTGCGTTTAATTTTAAAACCTAATTTGAATTATTTTATCCGCTCTTTTATGTTAGAATTATATTACTGAGGTGATTTATTTATTTAAATTTAAAGAAATTTTTTCAATTATTTGTTTATTAAAAAGTAATAAATAATATTCTTCTTCTTCAGCCTTTTTCCGCCCACTGCTGGACATAAGCCTCTCCATATTTTGGAGGATCTGGCCATAACTCACCACGCTGGCCAGACGGGTTGGTGAGTAGTCCGCAGATCGATTTTGGACTATAGTTGTTTTACATCCGGTAGCAGCTTGCTAGGCTAGCATTCAGATGTGCCTGTAGCCCTGTTTTTTGTTAACGGTGGCAATTCGTTAACTCAGGGGGACCGCCGGCTTAACGTGCCCTCCGAAGCACGGAGACATGGTCATAAGAAAGTTTGACTCTCCCCGGGTTTGAACCCGGTACCCCGCGTTCGCATCCAACTACGTTAGCTGCAAGGCAATGACCGTCTCTAAATAATAATGCATTTTACGTATTGCTTGCATATTCATTTTTTGACTGTCAATAATTTTTAAATTTAAGGTTATATTTTCCAACATTTTTTTGTTTCAACAAAAATCCGTTAGATGGCATTGATGCTGACCCGACTTTCTGCTCCGATTGCTCCGGCTCCGTAATGCTCGAACGCGACCAGTTGGGTGTAGCAGTAGTGAAGATTTAGAGGGGGGGGCCAAAATTGAATTGCGCTAGGAGCTTCTCAAGTGCTAAATCCGCAACTGTCCATATTGATTATAAAAGCGGACGTTACACGGAATTAATTAACCGTGTAACTCGAAGGATAATGTTACGGTTCGAATTTAACATTAGGAGAATTTCTTGTTTTTTAAATTTTGGTTGAAAATAATGTAAAGATTCTTGCAAATGGCTTTAATAATTTTCCGTTAAATGACATTGCAGGTATCGTTTTGCAAATTTTTTAAAATTACCTTTACCTTTGATAAAATCAAGTTTATCGTTTTCGAAAAGGTTAAAATTTATGTGCGTGAAGTTAGCCTGCCATTTAAGAAAATCCTAAATTATTTTATTGTGCTGGATTGTGCTCGTGGTGTGCTACAGTGTGTCGTAAATCATAAAATTTTATTTTGATAGATAAAATCTTTTTGGGCCAAAAACTATTTTATCACTGCACATGAATGGATTAACGAGATTCCCACTGTCCCAACCTACTTTCTAACGAAGCCACTGCCAATGGAATCGGCTTGCAAAAATCAGTGGGGAAGGAAGACCTTGTTGAGCTTGACTCTGGTCTGGCATTGTAAGAAGACATGATAGGTGTAGCATATGCAATTGGCCCTGGCACTCCTGGCAGAGTTTACATGATGGATTTTTGTCGATCGCTTTGGCGTAGTTTATAATTTCTTTCTTACTAGCTACCGGATTAGGTGACTATGAACATGAACTCTAAATGCCCGGTTCGATTCCGGGTGAAGTATTCTGGCTGTCGCTCCCATCTTAAGTGGGAGTTCTTTTGTCAGGGTCTAGGACTTTTCGGCGCAGCCGGTTCGGCGCTGCCGATTCGGCGCCGCCAGTTCGGCGCACATCCGATTCGACGCCGCCAGTTCGGCGCTGGTACTATTCGGCTCAAGGACGGTTCGGCGCAAAGACTATTCGACGCCGCCCAGTTCGGCGCAGGTACTATTCGGCGCAAGGACGCAAGGACGGTTCGGCGCAAAAAAAAAATATTTTTTATTTTTCGGATAATCTATAGGTCTGTTTGTTATGTTACACCGAACTACTCCGAGTAAGTTAGTGTAAAAAATTGCGAACATTGATTGGTGTAAAAAGTGGGTTGGTGATTTTACACCAATCAATGAGAGAACAGTGTACACTAGGTTGCACTAGGACTGTGATACCAAACAAAGCTTATTATTAAGGCTGGGAATCAAAATCGAATATAATCAACTAATCGAGTATTCGAATATTCGAATATGAATATTTTATCAACGGCACTATTCAAATTATTCGAATATTCAGATTATTCGAATATTCAAAATTATTCGAATATTCAAATTATTCGAATGATTATTCGAGTAATTTGAATATTCGAATAATTAGTTGATTATATTCGAGTAATTTGAATATTCTTGTCATATTCTTGTCATTTTTTTAACAAATATTCAAATACAAAAATGTTAAAAATTCCCAACTTTTGGGGGTTCAAACCTTCCAATCCCCCCATGGGAGAGCAAGAGATTAAAAAAAGGGTCTAAAAATGTTTTTTTGGTGCAAAAAATCGAATATAATCAACTAATCGAGTATTCGAATATGAATATTTTCTCAACGGCACTATTCAAATTATTCGAATATTCAAATTATTCATATGATTATTCGAATATTCGAGTAATTTGAATATTTAAATAATCATTCGAATATTCGAATAATTTGAATATTCAAATAATCATTCGAATATTCGAATACAAAAATGTTAAAAATTCCCAGCCTTACTTATTATTACCAAGTTATATTATTATGGGGGGCACGTGCCCCCCCCCCCCGACGGGTTTTTTGTGTACTGTGGAGACTTTCCTATTCCTATAAACCTTCCTATTCATGCTTGAACTTGTAGAAATAAACGGTTTTTTTTAAAAATCAATCAATCAATTGGTTTTAAAAAGAGTTCAAAAAAGTAGGGACATATTTTACGAAAGTCTCGTGGCTGGAGGCTTGCCGCCGCTTAAACTAAAAAAATTTAGAAATGCTGACGCTCGAATTCTCACAATAGTTAGAGATTTTCAAAATAGAAGTCTTATATTGATTATATGTGGACTAGCACATAATTTTCAAATGCAGGCATGATTAAAGTTTTGAAGTTACTACATTTAAATACTTGTAATCAAATTTTTACTTTTAATTTAAATAAATTATTGTATATAATACTTTAAATATTCTGTTGTTTTACTTGTACTCTGCCAACGTAAGGAAGATGGCAGCAAATAAAATTTCGCAGTTTAGAGCAAAACGCCAAAACGGGTTACATGGAATCGTCCTTTCGACGGACGTATGGAATCGTCCATACTTCCAATTGGTTTCGCTCCAAATTGTCACTGCGCCGAATAGTCTTTGCGCCGAATAGTGCCTACGCCGGACCGGCGGCGCCGAATAGTACCTGCGCCGGACTGGGCGGCGCCGAATAGTCTTTGCGCCGAAACGGGATTCACCGAATCGTCCTTGCGCCGAACCGTCGTTGCACCGAATAGTGCCTGCGTCGGACTGGCGGCACCGAACTGGCAGCGCCGAAAAGTCCCATACCCCTTTTGTCACGCTAGCTCCTCGACTTAGGTAGAAAATGTAGAATGCTAAAAAGCAAACTTTAATATAAGCTCTGTAATTGATCGCATTTGAAGACATAATTGCTTCGAAGTTAATTTTAGTTTCAAAATTTTAATCTAAATCTAATTTTAATCTAATACAAAATTTTTGAAAGGCGCCAAGATTAGGTTTTTATTCAACGGGGCCGTAGTAACGTAAAGTTTGGAAACCACTGCTTATGATCCAATGTCATTTTGTGTTTTTGTGATGTCAAACTTTGTGTTTAGTTTGCTTATGGTACCTTTTAGTTGTCAAAACCCAAAATTTTTGATAAAATTAAACCACAGATTAAAGAGTAGTTACTACTATTATTATTTATCTGTGAATTAAACTGTTCTTTGTTGGTTACTGTTGTTGCATATGGGTTTGATTGAAGATGAGCTTTCAGAAGTTAAACGTTTGGCAGAACATCTTATCACAGGTTGTAGGCTCGTCTCTTGCTTTAAGACAATGGTCCGAGCAGAAATAAAAAGAACCCCGTTCAAAACTGTTATAGTTTGCATACAATTTCCCGAAAATTATCCAAGCTCCATCATTTTAATCGAATTAAAAAGTAAGACACTCTCCGAAAAATTACTCAGTGGTTTGAACAACGTATGCGAAAGTGAAGCTAAAAAGCACATCGGTAAACCACAAGTTTTGCAGGTTTTGAAATTTGTAAGTCAATTTATTAACGAAAATCCACTGTGCTGTTGCTACGACGAAATCAGCTCGATAAAAAGAAATTTAAATGATATACAGGATGAGCTGAAATTGAAGCAAAAAGATTCAAGTTTGTCATTGAAAGTTGTTAACAATAAATATTTTCTCAAGACCAGAATTAAAGTACCCGATATTTATCCTGGTGCTGCGGTTGGGTAATTTTAAAGAAAATCAAATTTTGTAAGCTAGAATTGCTTAATACTTGTGTTTTAGTATTGACGACATAAATACAAATTTTCCATCAGCTTTTGCTTTTCATATGTTAGCCCAAGTAAGAGAAATATCCAGACAATGTGTTGAGCCGCCTCTTCGAAAACCAAAACCAAGTGATCCTCCTTTTGTGAAGAAGCCATCGTTGGAAAAATCAAGTAACTTTCTGATAGATTGTGTGAAAAGATTACCATGCGAGCAATGCCAACTATGTAAAGAACAATGCTTTCCTGACAATCCTGATGTAATTGTTATTATTTGCTGCACATAAATTACATAATTACACATCTTGTTTTGTAGCTATCAATTGTGGACGAAAATTCTCCTAAATTCATCGAAAGGGTATATTGCGGCCATTTATTTCATCAAGATTGCTTATTAAAATATTTAAAATCGCCACCATTTGGAAATAAAGCGTGTCAAAGTTGTGGAAAAAGAATTTATCATCATAAATGGACTATTTCGGATCGAGTTGCAGAAAATAGGTGGGCTCATGAACAAGCTAGAGATCGGGAACTCTCAGAAGTTGAAGATTTTTTTAAGTAATTTATTTTAGGGGCGATACTTTAGAAACAATTTCGTATCAACTTTTTAGCTCAAAATATAGGATTAGGCCTGAAAAACTCAAACTCAAGTTTTTTTTTTAAATTATCACCTGACTACTACCAAATGATTCAATAAAAAAAAGTTTGTACTATACCTACTAATTTACTGAAGATTGATTCTGTAAGGGTACAAATAGATTTAAAATTTTTAGGGCATCATCACAAAGGTTCCAACTATAATTATAATCTTCTGGTATTAATTGCATCCGATATATAAATTATTTAACAGTTTTTCAAACTTCACCCCCCACTTTTGGGGGTTTTTCTACAAACTGTCGTAGCTAGGGCTGGGAATTATTTTCGATTAATCGGTAATCAATTAATATTTTTGAAATAATCGATAAAAATTTCTGAAAATAATCGATTAATATTTCTGAAATAATCGATGATAAAGAACGCATGACTTTTTTTTTTTATGAATAAGCTTTTTTAAACATATTTTAACCATAAAAAATAATCGATTGTTTTCGATTAATCGATTCTTCGATTATTGATTGTTCGATTATTGGATTGCTCAATTAATCGATTGTTTTTACACAATCAATTTTCGATTGTTAATTTTAACAATCGCCCAGCCCTAGTCGTAGCTATGGTGACCATTGGTTCTTTATTGCAAAATACCAGGAATTTCGTTGTTAATCCAATTTATTAATTTATTTACTTTAGTACATTTTTTCCTAAAACAAAATTTTGTCACCATCTTATACGCGAAGTTCATGCAAAATAAAAGGAATCTCGTTAATCCACAATTCATGTACGTCGGTACTTTTGTACTTTTTTCCTAAAAAAATTGTGGACACCATAGTTATAGCGTCCATTTTTGATATGTTGTGGACGGCATTTTTATGAACATAAATCTGTAAAAAAACCTTGTATTTGAATTTTTCTAACTTACAATGCTATAAAAAGCCTATACTAATTAAGTTTAATATAATTTATTATTGAAAGTTTTTGAGGACAAACTGAGCAAAGTACATTAATTTAATAGTGGATAAGTTAATAATTACAATTCATCTTATACCCCCCCCCCATAGCTGACGTGCCCCAAGATATTGTAGATATTGTATTACTTAAATAATTTTTAATATTTGTATCAATTATTAAAAATATCAACAAATACTTCCATATAATTTTAAGATTTAAAATCCAATATAGACTAATTTAAGTTATTAAAAATACATTTCTTTTAATATTGACGAAGCATTTTTATTATGTAAATTAGAATATCTTGCTACTGAATTAGTTTACCCAGGCGTTTCTCGCCTTCAATGTTTTTAGCCCACTTTACCTGAACCATAAATTCAACTTTTCATGTGTAAGACCAGTAGTATGCAACCCATGGTTTGTGACCCTCCAGAGGGGAGGTGAGAGAAGTTTTGTGGGTTGCTAAAAATTCCAGAAATGGTAAAGAATATCACTTGAACTACGTTAAAGATTTAAAAAAACCGTCTACTGTCTATTCAGGAATCGCGGCAAGATTTTATACAAAATGAAGGTCGGGAATGGAAATAGTTTGCGGACCACTGTTATAGACATTCTAAGATTACACCTTACACCCCTGACTTTATGAATTCCGCACTAGTCCACCCAACATACAGGAAGACATGCAAGTAGGCTAAATTGAAATTGCAATAATCAATAAATATTAATTTGTTTTACAAAAAAAAAAGTGTTAATATGGCAACCAAAATCGTATATTCAAAATGAAAATTTTTAGGACTAGGCTGCAAAGCATTTTATGATTTATTTTTGAAATTAGCGTAAAATTAAAATGATATATTTTCACGCTCTCTTAGAAACAATATTATACTCAATATTATAGCTCACTTTTCAAAAGGCCTTTATGGCATTCGCGTTGCGTGTGTGCTCGATCAATTTGATTGATGATTATTGAATCATTCTGTTGACGGTACGCCATACGCTTTCTTTTGGTTACTCTCTGTTACGGGGCGTGGCAAATGAAGCGACTGCCGTAGTTCATAGTTAAAACATCAAACAAATAACACGGATTAGGATTTCTATTGGCTTAAATTTTTGGATTTATATTATTTATTGGCTCAGGGGTGTATTTTTAATAAGTTGAACTGTCTCAGAGATCCACATTTTCTAAGGTTCTGGTTGGGCTGAAGCTAATAGTTATACAATTCTTCAAGGATGTGGTAAACTGGGGGGGGGAGAATCTCAGTAATCTTTTTATATTTTTTGCAAAATTTAATCCCTATTTTCAATGACCCATTCTTTGTTTTATACTTGCATTTTGGATAGATTACTATCATCCCTTACTTTAAGAAAAATCTAATTCGT
This sequence comes from Rhagonycha lutea, assembly GCA_958510855.1. Lineage (NCBI taxonomy): Eukaryota > Metazoa > Arthropoda > Insecta > Coleoptera > Cantharidae > Rhagonycha > Rhagonycha lutea. The sequence goes on along the minus strand of OY294040.1, from coordinate 8,204,403 downwards.
GTGGGCTGTCACCCTTTTATGACTTGTATACTGATTCAATACAGATTTAAAAAAATTTATTTTTTCCGATTTTGACTGCCCCTACCCAACGATTCAACCCCCTTATAATGATGTGTATAGTGCTCCGTCATTACATGACATGAATATAGATTAAATAAAATAAAATAATTTGTCTCGGTTATTGGCCACCTCTATGATTAGAGTGTGCGGGACGCAAACAAATTTAGTTATGTTTTTGGTTACACCCATCCATGACCCCTAAATTGCAAAAATAACACAATTTTTCAAATAAAACAGGAACATCTCGGTAATCAATTCATGCGCGTCATTGAATACAATGATACTAATTGGAATATTATTTGAACTTTCAGTTACGGTTGCAACTTTAAACAGAAAGTTAATAATTAATTAATATTTATTATCAGCATTGGAGTGATGTGATCGCTGGTTGAATTACAGAGCGAAAATTCTGGGTTTGAATCGCGGACCTCACAGTTTCTTAGCTTGGCTTTCCAGTGGACATCCACACGCTGTGATTAAAAGTTTTAATAACAGGAGTGGCAAAAGAGGAGTAATCCACCTCCTGAAATTGATTGTGAGGACTGCTAAAAAGAGGTAATATTCCGACAGAAATGGAAAGCCCTTGATGATGATGATTTATTATTACCGTAACATGCTACAACTTGGGACACTTTTGACATTCAACGATGTGCCATTCCTTTTGTACTCTTCCCTTCATTTATCGGAGATAGCCATTTTTCCGGTCTCTTTGAGTACTTTAACGATTCGTTCTGACATTTTAAAAATATTGCATATTTCAGCCCTTTTTTTTTAAAAACTAGGTGTCCCAAGTTACCTCACGGGTGTTACAACTTGGGACAGTTATTAAAATATTCAAAGAAATCAAATTATTTGAGCCGTTCACAACATGGAACAAGTAGATATTCTTTTTAAAAAAGGGAAAAACTACACAGTAGCATATAAAAAAAGTATCCATGATCTAAAAAGTCACTAATACCACCTGCATTTCTTAGATATATGTAAAATCGGGCACTCGTTTAAAAGTTACGTAAAAAATCCTTAAAACCCTTTAAAATGTTTTAAAATACTTTAAAAATAATCTAGTTGATGTCAACAAACTGATATCTTCCTATTTGATAAGAACACAGTTTTTACATCACAACATTTACATCAGATGATAGGTGTCCCAAGTTGTAAACGCAGGGAGTTTTTCTAAAAAAACAAATTAATAAAAAAAGGGGTTTAAAATATAAAAGTTCTAATTAAACCATTCAATTACAATAAAATTTGCTATAAACATTCAAAATATGAACTTACAACAATTTACAGCCACACCGCCCCAGCAGAAGTTTTCCAAGGTATAAAATTTACGTAATATTTTTCAATAACATTTTTCAACACACCGATGCATTTTTCTCAAATGATCACACGTGACTTAATCAAGGACCTCTGAAATACGCATAATAAACAGGTATTACGCACGATGAATCAAAAAACCTGGATACAACTTTGCCAGATTGAGTTTTCTGAATAGTGTGCAAACTGTCCCAAGTTGTGATAGTGTCCCAAGTTGTAGCATGTTACGGTACTTCTTTTGTTCTAAAGAACAGCAGTCTGGAATAAATCAAACACGGATGAATTAAAGAGCGGAAAACCGCTGTTCTGATTGCGCCTGATATGTTGTGTGGTCCAAAATGTCCATAAATTGATATGTGGACTACACTCACTAAACCTCCCGGTCAGCGTGGCGAGGTATGCCCCCCCCCCGGGACGCCTATATTCAGCAAAAGTCGATAATATGGCTGAGAAGAGCAGAGAAGCAGATATTATTTCTATATTTGCAATTATACTTCTCAGTATTTTACTGGTTTCAATAAAGGTACGTTAAAATGCAGTCAAAGCGTGTCATAAGGTTAAATTATGACCTAAGGTTTTTGGTCTACGGTTCTACTATCATCAGCTACATCAGTATTGCTTGCTTCATCACTATTATCGCAGTTTTACTTGTTTCACCTTTTCGAGAGTCTCCATTAATACATTTTGAGAGTGAAAAGATTTTTTTACATTATTTCTTTTTACATTATTTCTACACTATTTATTTTTCTTCTAATAATAATTCAATTTCGTTATCATTATTCATTATCACTATGTAGCATAAACTGAAATATTGAATTGGAAATAAATTAATTAAACGAGTCTAATTTTCACAAACATTTATTTCTAAACTACTAGTTTCACCCTCGCGGGCATTTTCAAGTTAATATTCGGTGACAACAGAATCTATTAATTATTTAACTGAAGTGTTATTAGTAGTTTTTCATGTATTTTATCATGTGGTCAGAACTACAAGGCCTAAAGTTTGTTTTCCAGGAACAGGCAATAAATATATTGTATTCACAATTATTTTAGTAAAGGATACATTAAAAAGTTAGAAAGTAAGTTATTAGTCATTAGCAGTACTCATTACCCTTTGTCCATAATAACTTTTATATATAAAACTTTTTTATAATTTTAATTAAAATATACAATAAATAAAACTCAATTACTAAATTATTTTTAATAAAATAGCGTTAGTACATACCTCAATGAAAGCTTCATTACAGCTTCGGGTTATAGCTAACCTCGACTTTTAAAAAATTTTTATCAGTCTTCAACTGTAATAAAGAGTTTTCCACAACGATACGTGGTATATTATTAATTATTGCAAGGGGGTTGATAATTATGTTTCTAGGCATAATATGTATGTACTGTGATTGGTGAATAGTTATAAGTTTATCCCTAGGTTAGCGTTAACCGACTATTGTAAAAGCGGGCCTTAACCGCATCATTTAATTAATTACATTTGTTTCTAATGTTTACCATTTTTTAGCAAATCTTCCATTATAATTGTGTTCTTGATTTTTAAAGTTTTAAATACTGCTAAAGCATTTTGAGTCCTTTTTACACCTACGTACGTCCAAAAGACGTAAATGTTCGGTAAAATTTTGATTAAAAGTTGTTGTATAATTTTCTATTATCGAATAAATATTAATGAAATTTTGTTGCATTCCAAAACGATCGAGTGCTTATTTTGGTGGTGATTTAATAGGTATTTAGTATTTAGATATAAAATTTGCAATGAAAGTAATAAATTATCATATATAATTTCCCATGTGCATAAAATATTATCGATCATTTTGTTCGATTACATATTTTTCGACAACAATCGGCCCGACTCGCAGAGGAGGGCCGATTGCAATTGAAAATATGTAAGAGAACAAATGATAGGATAATATTTTCTGCAAAAGGGAAATTCCGTGGACTATCTCCTGATGACATTATTTTTATATTAATACTAGGGGGGCTTCGCCCCCCTGGCCGCTAACGCGGCCCAACCCCCCAGGGCCGCTTTGCGGCCCTAATAACTTCAAGTTATAATACTTATTTCCATACAACATTTTTTATGTTGCTTTCACTTTGAATTTGTATTCCATCCTTCGCTCGACATCTTGATATTGCTACATATAACTGTCCATGACTAAACAAAGGCCTATCGATGTATATACCAACTTTGTTAAAGCTCTGCTAGCATAACAACAGATCCTATTTTAAGTTTTGATTTGTGTACCGGAAAACCAGGGAAATTCAATTAATTATTCGACTTCATATTCCAACCGAATGTCCTCTTCTGTTTGATCGACCCCTCGATGTTTAGCTATATCTTGACTTAAGTAGGTATGAATCTCGCCCGAACATCATCATTGTGGCAGGCTAATATAATTCTGTCGGAGAGATCGGCATTAGAAGCAATTGAATTGCTGTAAATGTCCTGAATTATACGGTACCGGACAACTCGGTACCGGACAACTCGGCACCGGGAAAACTCGGCACCGGCAAAACTCGGCACCGGCGACTCGGCACCGGACAACTCGGCACCGGGGAAACTCAGCTCCGGGATAACTTGGCACCAGTTAAAAACTTTTAAAAAATGTATGAGGATCATTATTAAAAGGTAGATCCCGGTCGAGGCTAGGTTAGTGTTAGTGTTAGGAAACGACTTTTTAAAAGAGAAGGTCACCTCGGATTTTTAAGACCATTTCCGTCGTAAAGTCACGTATAATAACTTCGGTAGCGTTTGTTCCGGAAAGTGAATTATAAAAAGATATATAATTCCTTTAATATAATAAATTTTTTATATTTTAATTTTTTTTAAGTTTTTCAACTGGTGCCGAGTCCGCTCCAGAGCCATTTTTGCAGCACTAAACTCCTTAAAAACATCCCCTTATGGCATTCCAACTCGGCAAATTGTGCTACTGGGAATGCGGTGAATCTCGCATTTTTTTCGGTACCGGACCATATTATGTCACACATTCAAATATTCTTTATTAGTAATTAATCTACCTTTTGATGACTTTCTCTTTTAAAAAAAAAGTTGTTTCCTAACACTAACCTAGCCTCGACCGGGATCTACATTTTAATAATGATCCTCATATATTTTTTGTTAAGTTTTTCAACTGGTGCCAAGTTAGCCCGGAACTGAGTTTCCCCGGTGCCGAGTTATGCCGGTGCCGAGTTTTCCCGGTGCCGAGTTGTCCGTGTCCCTGAATTATATTTGTAGATTTCCAGCTATTCGGCACTTTCAATAATATAATGCTGCTTGGCCAAATTGATGTTGACTTTAAAGTATAATTGACTATCTCCACAGGTGAAGCGTATTTTATAACAGGTAAAACTTGACGAAAGTAACCACCGAAAATAACAAATTTGCCACCAAACGGATTTTTGCATTTACATAAATCTTTCAATCTTTGTGTTTTTGCGTCGCATGGTTTTGTTGCCTTGCTTTTGCTTTTGCTTTTGGTTTTGCTTTTGCTTTTGCTTTGCTTTGCTTTGCTTTGCTTTGCTTTGCTTTGCTTTGCTTTGCTTTGCTTTGCTTTGCTTTGCTTTGCTTTGCTTTGCTTTGCTTTGCTTTGCTTTGCTTTGCTTTGCTTTGCTTTGCTTTGCTTTGCTTTGCTTTGCTTTGCTTTGCTTTGCTTTGCTTTGCTTTGCTTTGCTTTGCTTTGCTTTGCTTTGCTTTGCTTTGCTTTGCTTTGCTTTGCTTTGCTTTGCTTTGCTTTGCTTTGCTTTGCTTTGCTTTGCTTTGCTTTGCTTTGCTTTGCTTTGCTTTGCTTTGCTTTGCTTTGCTTTGCTTTGCTTTGCTTTGCTTTGCTTTGCTTTGCTTTGCTTTGCTTTGCTTTGCTTTGCTTTGCTTTGCTTTGCTTTGTTTTGCTTTGATTCGTCCGTTGATGTGATTATAATGTTGATTTGGTGTCGTCCAATAGCTGTTCTCAGCGTTGCATAAAAACGTTGCATAAAAACGTTGCACAAAAACGTTGCACAAAAACGTTGCATAAAAACGTTGCATATTTTTCTTATCTTTTTATATATATAGAGTAGATTATGCAAAAGTGTCAGTTAGGCTATTAAATTTTACAATTGCGTAGTTACCATTCGTTATTATTTGTTATTGTTTATAGCAACATATAAAAAAATTATCGAAAATGATCGGTAATTTGTGCATATTACTCGTGATTGGTAGATTTAATTAGGCAACTGAAATGTTCGCTAAATTGAAATCTGATTGGACTACATTTTTGAAATGAGATCTGGTGATTGGTGGACAGGTTAGTTATGACGTCAGAAGGAGATAGTCGTAATTATTCAAACGAATAGAATATTAAATGTTCGACGTTTATCGAGGTGATGAACATATTGTTCCAGTATAATTTGTATCATCATTTCCGATTTAGTTAATTAGAATATTAATCATAATTAATTATTACACATTTGTTATAATTAATTATACAATTACAATACAATAAATTACAAATACTCGATGTTCGATGAATTACTGAAGAAAATCTTCTTCATAAAACACAACACTGACTAACTGACTGACAGATAACGCACAGTCCAAACCGATGGATCTAGAAGCATGAAATTTTGCACATGAGTTTCTTATATGACGTAGATAAGCACTTAGAGCGGGTTTTATGGAAATCCTATCCAAAAAGGATTTATCAACTGTGATGCGCACGAATGGATTATTGAGATTATCACTGACCCCCCACCCTGCGAGGCCGAAATCCAAACAACCACACCCGATACTTATAGGAGGTCAAGGTGGCTGAAGGCCGCTCTATAAATCTAAAAATACAATAATTATTATTATTAAAGTGATACACAGTGATCCATTTTCAAGTTTTAAAAAGACAAAGATATAATTGCTCCAAACATCACCCAAAAATAGGAATTTTTATGAAATTAATTAATATCGCGGCAGTAGTAATAAAAAATCAATACATTACTTGAAAATGCATTAAAATTATGTAAAGTAATCTAGGGTGTTCTTAGTTTTAAGTACTTCTTCTTCTTCTTCTACTATTATTATGTCTACATAACAGGATCCTGTTATTACTCACCATGTCAAGTTCGTTCGGAATTGGATCCGAAATAAGATGGTAGCTAACTGGGATGACCTTCAGATGTGCCTGTGGTTCTGATATTTTTTGTGAATGGTAGAAATTCATCAACCCAGGTTTTAAGTGCCCTCCGAAGCATGAACTGCTTGAACTTGAAGTTCCCTGCATTTGCAATTGATCGTGCTAACCACTAGGAATTTTGGATGTGATTTCTTGTTTTGGTAAAAGGATATACCTATTACGTATATGTCGCAGACAAATAATAGAATAACATTTATTGCTATTTAGATATTACTCGTCTAAGAAAATAATATGTCTGAATCGTAACTGTCGCTATTTCTAAATTTAACAGGGGATCATTAGATAAAAAGAATTTAGGCGATATTGTAATTGATTAACAAAATGGCATTTACCGGTATGGTACAAAAACTGGTATTTTGAAGAATTGGTTAAGTATTAGGAGTGAATTTCTCCATTATCTTTAATTATGATCATATTTTCATATTTCTCAAGAGCGTTCTATTTCCATAAGATAATATTATTCTCTTATATTCACCACACGGTGTTTGTTTTTGGGTCAAGAGTTTGCAGAAAATGTCTTCAAAGATACAATGCAGTAGCAAACGATAAGCTAATCATTTGTGCAACAGTAGATGTCATTCCAGAAATACCTGCTAAAATAAATAATTGTATACTATATTTTTTGTTTGTTTACATTTTAATAAATATAAATTTTTATTTACTTATAATTTAATAAAATCCTGTGGTGAAAACGGAAACACCGATATTAAAAGCCCCTAAGTTACGATCGTCAAAGAAGAAAAACCAGGAGAGGCACTTAAGGGAAATAACATCTGATCGAAATGAGGCTAGAAAAATAACACTTTTTAAGGAAACTGGATTCATAAGAGCGGTCTTGGTTTTTATAAAGTTTAATCAATACAATTTCAAATTTGGTACAGCATATAATGATACTCTTCATATGATATTTTAGTCGAAAGTAAAACCCATTTCTGACCGAAGTGGAAGTGGAACAGTGCAATTTGATTATTTTTAGCGACAAGACCAAATTTAATGTGCAGAAAAAGAGATAGGAACTTAAAATGAAGTATTCCGTAAGGACTTCTTAAAACGAACTATTAAGTTGGATTTAGGTGTTATGATTTGGGGCTGCATGTCCGCTAAATGTGTAGAAAGTATGCAGTTGGAAAATACTTGCTGCATAGTATTAACCCTGGATAAACAAGGTGATTTTGATGGTGAAATTTCACAAGGTGGCGTCATATATGACACAAGCTTCAAAATCAACCACAAATATCAAAATTTTTTGATACTAGTTGGATTTTTTTAGATCTTTTCTCAACTATTTTGTTTTATATTAATTTAAGATCAACTATATACGTTTTTTTAAATTTTGGGTTTTTTAAATTCAAATTTTGGAAACATTAATTTATCAAAATTACAATTTTTTTTAATGAACGCATCACACGGTTAACACACATATTGAAGGTATAAGAACGGAAAAGTTTGAAAGTCACGCCGGGGGAAGTCCAGACTCAAAAATGTAAATCCCGTGTCACCGGTGACGCCACCTTGTGTATCCAGGGTTAAAGCACTGTACCTAGTAGAGCCAATTATTTTTCAGAAAGACGGCGCTTCAGGTCACACAGATAAAAGCACGGTTGCGTAAAAGTGCACGCAAGGAAAGGAAAATAAGGGCCAGTTCTACAAAGCAGGTATAAAGTACGAATAAGCTATACTGAGAATAAATCACACAGATTGCGTTCTGGTATATTGTATATTTGGTATATTGCGTATTTGGTATAACGTTCTTGTTGGTATAAATTGTGGTTATACCTGGTTTAACTTATCCCTCTGAAAATGGTCGAATACCTGCTCGGATAAGTTATTCTTGTTTTCTATTGGTCAAACCTAATATAAGCTATTTAGAGTTTGACAGTTGAATGACAATTTTATTTATTTCAAATGTGAAATTCAATTTATTGTTGAATTTCAAGTTTTTATTAAATCATTACTTTGATTAGTATTTATAATTAATTAATTAATTGAGGTTTGTGAGTGAATTTAAAATTTTTGTAAAAATTCTTGTTATTGCTTATTGTTATTTATTAAGGTTTTTTTGTCATTTTTCTTGTTTTTGGATATTTCATTCTCGAACCATGCTTTTAAAAGTTTCATTCTAATAAGTTACATTTTTATGTAATTATAAAGTAATTTGTAAAATTTTATAAAATAAAAATTATTACGAAAGATTTTAACTCTTTTTAATATTGAAAACATCTAATAGCAATAACCATTGCTAAAAATAATTTAAAAAAAGAGAATTTGTTTAATTTTCTGTTTAAACATCTTTTACAACAAAAACTATAACCAATAAATCAAATGAACGCTTCACAACGATGTCAAATAGTTATCTTATGGTCAAATATGCTGCGCAAATTACCTATAATTGGTACGGAGGAACTAATTCCAGGTATAGTTATACCGACCGTGTACGAGCATTGTAGAACGCAAAAGCTTTTATACCTAAGAATAAGGAATAAGTTATACTTCGAATAAGTTATACTTCGAATAAGTTATACGGCGAATAACTAATCGGGACTTTATACCTGCTTTGTAGAATCGGCCCTAACTCAGCGTCGTTAACTGCCTGTATAAATAACTAAACACAAATAAAAAAAAGTTATATACACGGACACAATGAAAAAAAAACATTATATTTATAAATTTTTCATTAATTTTTTTAATTGACAAACATTGTTTTTCTGTATCCGACTTATTTAATCCGTATAAATAACTAAACACAAATAAAAAACGTTATATACACGGAAACAATGAAAAAAAAAAACTACTATATTTATAAATTTTTCATTAATTTTTTTAATCGACAAACATTGTTTTTCTGTATCCGACTTAGTTTTTCTTTTTTTGTGTTTTGTCTGTCTATTTTATACCTACTATTTTTCAAACAAATATCAATAATTTGTTTTCCACTTTTATACTTGAAAACTTCATATTTAATTTTAGATTACAACCAAAGTTATTTTGCAAAATATTATTAGTTTACTGTAATAGATATTACTATTATTACTTAATAGTGTTAAATATAAAATGAAATAAATTTAAGTTAGGTATGTACCTACAATAAATTAAATTGAAACAATTTCAACTCAACAAACGTATTTTATCAAATATCAAAAGTGTACATTTCAGTATGGTCATTTTCTAAAAATTTTCACCCACACCATTTAGTCCATAGTAATAGGAAAATTTTAGGTGGATAATATTTTGTTGTCTGAAATTTTAGAAGTACTACCTAATGAAAAAAATTAAGAGAGATCGATACGATATCGAATAAATTGCATGGGTAAAAATCGAATGAAAATTAACCTAAATACGTGCAACGTAAAGCGCCCTATTTCGCAAGATTAACCCACGATTTTATCGAGTCTGATTGAAAAGGGTGCCATAAAAATTTTTCCTCTCAAAGCTACGCAGAACGTGACAGAGATAGGGATAGCAAAATGCAAATTTATTTTAAACTTTTAAATAATGTATGATAAAATCGACAGTTTTTCTTAATATGCACGTAAAAGTCGCTTTATGTAAAGTACTTTTAAATGCAAATAAAATTTGTTCAAAAAAGGAAGAAATTGTACCTGCAAGGTATCATAATATGCTATAAAATATTGTAAAAAATTTTAAAAACAGGTGTGGGTCAACAGTTAAGGTTTCTTTTATTCTGTCATATGGTCTAATTTAACCCTAAGTAACCAACACGGTAACATATTGCACCCCTTTATAGTTTTTAAACCTGCTATTTTATTACACCTTGTGGGTAAGTAGCAGAATTTTAAAACATGTTAATTAATTAGAAATTTCGTTTCAATTTTTGTAAGTTAGAAGCAAATTGAAAATAGCGTCAAATTTTTGAATTTCCAAAAAAAACACCAGCAAGGGCCGTCTTCAGATTCAGCGTTATGTGAAAAATTAACAAGAAATTCAAAAAATTCAAAAATTGATGTTTTCATTTTAGTCACGATTTTTTTGAATCTCATCTTAGCAAATCCGACTAGCAAAATATTGTAAATGAAACTTACCATTTCAAACAACCCTAATCCGCCGAATACCAGTGCATAAAATGGAAACATGTAATTTTTTGCGTTAAAGATTTTCTTCCTAATTTTTCATTTAACGCTGTTTCTGAAGACGGACCAGACTGTTGATGTTTTTTGGGATGCATACTATGTTTGTAACATTTCTTACATTTTAGATAACAATGACTTATTCCTGAGCTACAATTTTGCTTTCATTCGTATAAGAAGAAAACCGGAAATTATATTTGCAATTTTATTGTATAGTTTTAAAGCTTTTTATGAGTTTGCCGATATGAAAAAAGGGTTTAAGAAAAGTTTGAGCAATATCTCGACTATCTTTACGACTATCTATTTCTATAATCACCACTTAGGTTGAAGGGGTTGAAGCTTTTGCATTTAGACAAGGCGCAAGTCATTGCATTTTCATTTTTCACTCGGAAAATTTTTTAGGAAAATCGATATGTTTTTTGTGTAATATCTACAATGTGTAAGCGAATAGTTATTACATTGGCCTAGTGATCTCTATTATTTTATGAACATTAAAGTAATGATTTACGATTGTATCGGTATTTTGATATTAAATTGGCTTGTTGCCATGTAAGCATAATTGTGTATGTGTCTGTGGCAAATAAATTAATTTAGTGCCTATAGACAAAATTCGCATGCAATTAAATTATCAATTGCAACAAAACAACTTTTAAATTTTTAGACAAGTTGATTAACAAGGTCATTCAAAATAAATGCAGCCGATGTCTACATATTTAATAAAAAATATTTTTTAAAATACAAAACGTTAGGAATTTTTATGTTCACCATAGTTTTATATTACTCCACTTACTGCAGTTTTTACTTGTTATATTGAATTTCCATGTCTTATGTAATAAATTGCGCTGAGATGTGTGTTACGTTTCATCCATTAGCATTAGAGAATTTTTAAAAATTTTAAAATATGATTAACGACTTGCGACTAAGTTTACTGCTCTACCAGAGGGGTTGCTTTCTGCACGAATGCTATTACAGTTTTTATGATCGGAGCACCTAGAAAGTAACATTTCTGTAATGTTACATGTGTAACGAACAACCGGATACATACGGCTAAATAGTAGCGTATTGGTCATGAATTTGCAGGTGGTGAGTTGGTTGGTCAGTCAACCCTAACATTTATACTGTCGTTTGGTGGCAGACTTATTCGTGTCGCGTATAGGTATCGTTCTTCTAGGGTGGTTTTCAAATTTACGTTTCGGTATCCATTGCTTTTATTTGGAACAATTTTTATTTGTTTTAAATAAATTTGTCTTAATAGTGGACTTGTAAAGTGTTTCTAAGTGCGGAGCGTCGCGGCGTCGGCGCATTTTCCCTTGCCCCGCGTCCCGGCGCAGGCGGTATTCTACACGCATTAGTCTCACACGGTCCGTTGCCAAGTTCGCGGGTTCTCTTTGTAGATCACCCTCTCTTAGCTTAGTGCACACCATGTGTATTTATGATTTTTGGACTGAGTTTTCAATGTGATTTGTCAAGTGTTTGCGACTTTTTACAACAGTCTTTAGTGCGTGTACATGCGATGAAGTGTCGATTATAAAACCATGGGGGGGCCTTCCTGGGGCTATCCCTCGGGCTGACAGAATAGTGTTAAGCCGTGAGAGAGGCCATGGCCTGCGGCTTCATCGCGGCTTGGACCACCTTGCTGTGGCTGGCCTCAGGTAAGAATCCATAATTTGCCAAATTTTCAAAAACTTTTTCAAAATTTTTTGTAACGATTTCAATTACAACAAAATCGATTTTATGTGGTATAAATTACTAGTATCAACATCAGGTGGTACAAAACCTTCGACTTGTACCACGTTAATATTTAATTTTTGTTAATTTTGTTACCTATACTACTATTACCTTGCGTGTGTTTCCACTTTTTTCTTAACTCATTTACCCGAAAAGATATAATTTCGTGGTATAGATTATTGGAAGTTCGATGCCTTCCAATGGGGTTTTATTACCACGTGATTCGATCACACTAGCGTGACTTCTCCAAGTTCCAAAAATCAAACCACCCCCCACTAAATGGTCACACGTTAAGATTTTTCTATTAATACAAAGTGATAGGTTGTCGTCCTATCGATTAATTGTATTTATTTCTTGGTAATTCGTGTAGTACTCCAATTTATTCCACACAATCAAAATCCATCCCATTTCGACGTTAACCTTAATGCGAGGGCGAACGTAATAAAATCAAGTTATTCAAATATATTCAAAATCAACCCCTAAACTATTCCATTAAGACGGGCATGCAATGCTTAAATAATTTGTTCAAGAAACTGCTGTTCAATAATTCTAATAAGAATTGGAAAATTTTGCATACTATTCATATTTTGGAATTCGTTGCGGCGAGATTAAAGATATAGTAACTTAAATATTTATATCATAAATCTTCGCACTTTTAAACACCATCAATAATGTGCTCAACGATCAAAGCGTGTTTGTCTGTAATTTGTGAACACTGGACGTTTAAGATAAATTTAGCACAATTTATAGTTACGACAAAGTAGAAGAAGGTACACAAATTTTGACATTTATAAGGACATTTTAAAATAATGGACCTGGGCACATTTATTTAGTTTGACTGCTTCCAGCTTTTGGATTGCTACGTTTCTAAGCTTCCAAATCTTCTGACATGCGTTTACTTTTATTCTCTTTCCGAAAACGTCAATGAAAGAAATTGATCTTTGAATAATTAACTATTTTTGCTTGCATAACCGCCAATCAAAATTTAACACCAATTGTAATTTCGATGGCGTGCAGTAATTTATCGATCAATTACTTAATGTAACTGGGTTTATTCAGTTTTTCTTATTGAATGTCCCTTTTTGGTTTCAAGTGGAATATTTTACATTTTTATTAACTCGTGAGAAACGTTTAACTTACATCAGATTAAGAATAAAATATAGACGGTATTGTCTTGTATTAGCATAAAAGCTAAAAATTTTGAATTTAATTTACATAAATTGGGCTCAGTCAATTTTTCAAAACGCGTTAACGATTTTGCTCACGTAAATATTACCTTTTTTTTTTGAAAATACGTGATTATGCAACAATAAAATTATTGCCTGTTTGAACAGCGGCGTAACCATTTAGTTACGTCACCACATTTTAATTTAAAATTTAAATGTTATAAACGATGCAAAGTGAATAAATAAGGTGGTTCTTTTAAATTGCAACAATAAATTCTCTCTTCTTAAAGGTTTATGGAACAATTACCGTAGCACGTTTTGAGCGATCGCGAACAATATGAAAGAGATTTAGGGTAGAATGTAATAATTTCTATAGAACAAGGGTGGTTATAACCTGCCTTATTAATTTGCTTTGCGTCTCATTGCTTGTTTAATAATGGATAATATATCGAATAGCACGCGGTTATAGAAAGCAATTAAATGCCACACCATCAACTCATTATTCCTTGCCGTTATTATTACCAAGGCGGAAAAGACGCAAGGAAACTTATTCAAGTTTTGAGAGAATTTTCATTCAATTATACAAATTAATTCTCTTGTGTAAAATGGGACGAAAACTTTGAATGAGATTTCTTAATTAGTTTCATAAGTTTGGATTAAAATTAAATTTAATTAAATTATTTCAAACGTATCCGAAATTATACCGTTACTTTTTCCAAGACATCGTCACCAAAATTAAATGTTCCGGGATAGCTTAAAATAAAGTAGGATGCGGGCACATTGAGAAACGGATTTCTTTTGATATTATACTTCAATTTCTTGAAGTGGTGAAACGTAAAGAACGTAACCAGATACCTTTGCTGAAAGATCAGACTGTGCGTCTCCGACGTCCATCGACGCCTGACACTTGTTTCGACGATGCTGCGTCATAATAAAACGCTTCTATTAATAAACACACTTAACTTACAAATTATAAGAAAAACTACGTTTTTTGTGTTTATATGATTTGATTATTGAAAAAAAATTACTCTATTTCGGTTATAATTGGGTAATAAGTAATTTATTCAAAATTTGAATTTTTGAAAAACAAAATTTTAGTAGACCAAGTTTTAATTTATTGAAGTATGGGAAAGCCATTACCAAATAACAATAAAATCATGACTGACTCCATATCAATTATTGAAAAATTAGCAAGAACATTAATTAACAAAATCGAAACAAATAATAATCTATTATGCGAGGCGGGCAGAGGTTACCCGCAAACTTAAATTAATTAAGCTATTTTAGTGTAGCGTAATAAATCTTCTACTTCCATTATGTGAATCTTTTTAAGCATGTTAGCTTTGTGCTTAATTCACGTGGATTATCATCTTTAGTAGGATTTTTTTTTGCTCACCAAATGTCTACCTATTGACTATTATAACATAATGGCCTAAACTGGTTAAAATTTGACGGTGTAAAATTATCTGGGATAGGGACTGTCGTTCATAATTCACGATAAACTGTAGGTCCCTTGTGCCAGTCACACATCCACACGCAACGGACATAAGTAGCAGAGGGAAACCGAAAACTGCAAAGTGTAACAACTGAAACCGGAAATTAATAATTTTTTTTATCATTTTAATAACCTTCCAAAATAATTCGGTTTAGTCGGTTTAGTTATTTTGAAATGTCTGTTTCTGTTTCTACACTCAGCAAAGTTTATAATGTATCATGAATTTTAGATGGGCAAAGGTGTAACGAAAACTTGATGATTTGGAGGAAATAAATTGAAGATGTTAACATATTAATTAAATTAACTGATGAGATCTAAATTTGTTGAAAGAAATATATTTAGAATTGCTTCTTCTCAAGAAGTTTATTACATCAATTGCATATCAGTGAGTTAATAAAACTTTATATTACTATTTTATGGTTGCCTCATGTGAATAATACCTACAGGTTGCTGAGCTAATATTTATTTCATATTATGATTAATTTATTGTGCTAAAAGAAAATCCCTTTATGCCCATATAAACACATCACGTAAATATTAAATCATAGCTCAATAACCGGTGTCCACCTAGCTTTAAAGCTAACGGATTCATTATAATTATTACAGAAATATTTCTTCCTATATTGAAATTCTAATCAAAATTTTGCTAGTTTTTACGAAATATGAAAGAAAACTTCTACATGGAAATGCAATAATAAATGGAATTTTGAATAGGCTAATACTTTTTCAGTAATCAGATACGACGTTTTGATGATAAATGTCGTATTATCGCGTATAATTTTATTATACACGCATATAATTTAATTTTTAAAGTGGAGAACACCAGGCGTATTATTTAGCTCTTCGTTCTGGAAATAAATCGAAATTACCTTATCAAGAGCTTATATATAAATAAGGATAAGGTACATAATTAAATAATAAAATAAAGAGAACACCGTACAATGCCGTACAATCACTAAAATTCTAAAACACGAACATAAATGTCTTAACTTCCAAACAATCAGCTCAACTACAAATTATTCTTCTCAAAGACGAGAGACGAAAAAATGAATAGACATAACAGAAAATTGTAGACATCTAGCAAAGATTCGGTAGTTTCAATAATAATAAAATTTATAAATTTAGCACTATAAAAATCAATTATTAATAAAATAATCGAACATTTTATATTTTATTATTATTTATTTCACAAGTTACAAAAATTAATAAGGTGGCAATAAATAAATTGCTATTGTTGAACCTTCGTACGTAAAATTTATTAGATTGACCAACAATTAATATAATTTTCAATAGGAAATTAGCATTTTCCACCTCAACTGCAATTTTTGATTTTCCAAGCACATCTCAAATATTTTGTTTCGTTTGGACAGTGTCTTTCCCTTTGCAGAAACAAATAATACTTTCCTTTTATAGACGAAGGTGCAAGTTTGACAAGTGAGGCGTAGGCGAGGTTTCTAAATATTCAGATCACAAAAATACTTACACTATTTTCAACCGCTTACGAAAACTATCGAAAAAAGTAATAAAATAAACTTGATATAATATGAATATTTGTTTTGTACTTACTGTGGAGTGCTATAATATTTACTTTACGTGGTATATTTACTTACCATGACAAGAGTGTAAATTTCTACTTATTTTTCTAATTTGTTTGTCAATAATGGTTCACTTACGACTTAAGAAATGGAAAATACATAATATTACTTATTGGCCAAACTAATAGAAAAACTACGAAAAATAAATATCTGATTTTGCAAACTTCTTAGTCGATAGAAAACACTTGAAAACAGGAATTTGGTTATTCAGAAATCTGAAACTATTTGAAACTTCACCTGTCACTATAGTATTTCTGGTATTGGTGGTGAGATTTCTAGGAAATCGATCCATAAAATACTTGGATAGATTCGTAAAGGTGAAATATTATTATGCAAACATTTTTTCTTCAAGCGGCGATAAAATGTGTCATTTCGTTACTATGTACACACCGTTAGTTTATAATTTCAATGTTGTTGAGATGTCATAGCGGTACTTTATTAGCTGGGCGGTACAAAAAGTCAAAATAAAACTGTTTTTTACAGTTTAGTTATTAAAATGCCAAATAAATTACTTTTTTGACGGTTCAACTAATTCTGCAACAAAGTCTGCAGCTTAATGTGAAAACTCAATCACGTATAAATAATTTCGGTGCCATTGAGATTTAAAATTTATTGCAGTTAAACTCCTACACAATGCACCGACCTATTTGTAGTAGTACTACTTTTAAGATTAAATTTTTAGATTTAGAAAGTCACTTTACAATATTACGTACTTGCATTTTCGGAAAAACTGCAGATTTAACTAAATACAAGCACATCGATTTATGTGTAGTTGTATTATACTGCAGACCTAATGGTTTAAGTTCGAATTCTGAATTATTTGTATCGTGGTTCAGATTCCACGTTAATCTGTAGTCTTATTAGGTATTTTTTAAGGTAAAAATGCGCATTGAAAATTTTCCGACACGTCCTTGCACAATAACTGTGTAGCAAATTGAAAAAAATAATTCAACACGATCCCGGTTATTCAGAGGATAAATTTGTATGGTTTCTCATAATCCTCAAGAATCCTTAGGATTTACTTCAAATAACGAAATCTTAAAATTTGAAATATACCGTGGAACGTACATTTTTGTACAAATCCTAATCAATATAGTAAGCGTTACATGGATTCGTCTGTTACCACCAAAATTGTTTTCCAAGAAGCTTATTTTTGGAAGCAAAACTTTAATTAATTGTATATCGTGCTATTCGTAAATCCTTAAGTTTCCACGAAAGCAGGGCCGATTACTCGGAGAAATTTACATATTACTTAGGTTTCGTTTTTCAAATAAACTTGTTAAATTCTGATTTTGAAAAAGAATCCTTTAATTATCAAAAGATAAGATGGTGAACTATTTTTAGTTTGTGTGTATTGTAATAGAAGTATTTATAAATATTCTACACGCAATGAAAGATATTTGTAGTTTAATTGTAATTCTAAACATGTAGTTACACGAACGAAATAATATAAGCGATGTTACCGAAAAAAAATGAAGTGTCACGAAATGTTATTCATTCAATGTAAGAATAGGTTTCGTTTTTTTTATCGATTGGATGACATGTCATCACGCAAATTTTATTGATGAAATTGTCATTGACCGTTGGTCGTTTTAAGTAATTAAAACAACCTTGAAATTTCACAAAATTACACCATCCAAATATTAAATTTACAAAAACTATGTAAGAATTTTAATTCAACCTTAGTAACTTGAGCGTGGAAGGGTTAAAATCAGTTGATTTTTCACATTAATCAAGCAATAAAAACCTAATTAGATGGAACCGCTAAAAATTAAAACTTCAATTAAATGAAAATGTTACCAACCAATCTAAAAATATTTAGGTGGCACATTCCACCATTAGTGAAAATAAATTAGCTTCATCGAATTAGATTAAATTTTTTACTTCGATATCGTTACTTTTTTAATAAAATAGATTATCATTATCAATCAATAATTTTTATATCGAATTATTGGTTTTCGTGAAAAATATTTCTATAAATACTTACGACAAAATTATTACCACGAAATAGCTTAATTGATGGAGTTTTTAACCCTTAAGGACAATACGAACGCCATAGTCGTGAATATTTTATTGGAATTTTTTACACCAAACAAAAAATTAATAGAGCACTGTTATTATCTAAAATTAATAATATGTTGTTTTAGGGTAGGAGTAAAATTCATAGTTGGGTTTTAATAATTCATGATAATTGTCACGAATTATAGATTAGTTTCTTAATTGTATATTAATGTTTTATTGATTAACGGTTCACAATGTTTTTATATTATAGTACTGTAATAATAGAAAAGTTGGAAGATAATTATTAAAGTAACACATAATGGAATATTAGATTTGAGGTAGTTTATCAAAAAAAAATGATAAATTACTGATTTCGCAACAATGTGAGTTACAGATTTCTGCCGCATTACAAAGAAGAGATTCGGTCCAGTAATAATAGAATTACATTAGGGTCCGCGATAAGTATCGCATTAACTACAAAAGCATTTGATGAAAATAAAGGAGTGGATAAATTCACTTTTAGTATACAAATCACTTTCACCCTTAAGGAAAACGATCCCCCATTTTTTTAATCCAAACAATTGGCTTTAAGGGATAAAATACATGTTTGATTAGGGCCTCAATTTTCTACTTGTGTTTGTGCAAACTTAAGAAGGAATGCAAGACTCTTTTCAAAATGCAAGGAGAACAGAAGTCGTATCTCACCCTACACCCTAATAAATTGCCAGGATTGTTTGAAAATCAGTCTCAATTGTTAGTTTCTTGGAAATTTACTTTCATTATTTCAATGTACTAATAAACGTAAGAATTGCGTCCAAAACAGAGATTTATGATATCTGATCTTTGTAACTTTTCTCTGATTGGTGCATTATATAAATGATAGGTGACGGAATAGTGGCGAAGCAACATTAGGATAGTAGCGGATAGATATTCTGCAGTTTCGTCCACTAGTTTGCCAGAAATTCATATTACTGTTAAGAATTATTGATTATTCTTTATTGGTTAAGTTTTTTGAATGGGAATTTCGCATCTTCAACACAAGAATTTTCATATGCAAAGAAAATCTTTTTTGGGTTGTAAATCATCTTAAATTAAGTTAAATTAAATTTGCAAGAGGGCAGGGAATAACATTTATAAATTCTAATGAGAACTTTTTAGTAACTAAAATACTTTAAAATATACAGGAAAATGTTGATAATAAGAAAGAAAAAAAATAAGAAAATTTCTTTTATATTTATTTAATTAAATTCAGGTATTCAGTAAATTCTTTTTGAATTGAAGATTCAATAGAAAAATACGTTGCTTTTTGACTGCGTTGGAAAAGTTATTAGATTAACTTTGGTTTAATCGGAATCTGAAATAAGCGTTTCTTTTTTTTTATAAAAATTATTGATTTCAAATATTTTGATCAATCACCCTGTATATTTGCAAATCAATTTTAATATACCTCTACACATATCAGATTTTTATAAATATTTCATATAAAATAATGTTAAGTTGAAATTGATGTGAAATTCCTACAGCAGTTGCCAATTTGATAGTCGGTTTTCGTAACGATTAGATGAGAATTGAGCGCATAGAAAATTGATATCGATAACAGTTCAAACGGTTCATTTTGCACTTTTCATTTTTGTACAAGTAGCGAAATTGCAATTTCTGTGGCAGTTTATGGTGAGAATATTAGGACAACTGTTCAAAAATGCTTTCAAAGATTCAGGATAGATGAACCAATGTATTCCGGATGCACTATCCAACGACACTCACAATCCACTTGTGAATCAAATTCATTTTATGGGATTTGTTTACAAGAAATTGGAAAAGTATCCAAATGGAAAGTGGATAAGCTACTAAGCAGTTCGTCACCACCGATTAATCATTTATGCAATTTTTTTTCTGAGTGGAAATGGGAATATAAAATGGATACTCCTCTATCCATTATGTCGTTGTAATATAAAATAAAATAATAATAGATATAACTAGACGGTCATTGCCTTGCAGCTAACGTGATCAATTGCGAATGCGAGATACCGAGTTCAAATTCGGGGAAGGGTCAAAATTTTTTACAACTAGTTTCCGTGCTTCGGAAGGCACGTTAAGCCGGTGGTCCTCCTGAGTTAGTGAATTGCCATCATTAACAAAAACCAGGGTACAGGTACACCTGACCCAAGTAACATTTTAACCTGGGAAATTTCTGGCATTTGCCTGTCAGTGAAAACTCACCCAGGACCTGCTCCTGTGGCAGGAGTGAAGCAAGCCTGCTACAGGTGCTGTCTGAGTAATTTGGCGCATGAATTTACCTGAGGCAGCCCTGTGGCACACTTGGGAGAAAGCAAGCTGGTGCTGGCGCAAACCTGCACCACGCTTGTCGCACACCTGAGAAAAGCCTGGGGCAACCCTGAGAGAGGATTGAGGGTAAGTCGGAGGCAGGAATGAGGCAAGTCTGCTACAGGTGCTGTCTGAGTAATTTGGCGCACGAATTTACCTGAGGCAGCCCTGTGGCATACTTGAGAAAAGCCTGCAACGGTTTTGATTTCCACGTGTCAAAAAAAAATTTATTGTAAATAATTTTCAAAAAATGAAAAAATTAATTTATTTTAATTTAATTAATTTCTTAACTTAATATCCTTTTTTAGTATTCTTTTCTCTATTAATTAATTATCTATTATTATATTTTTTAATTCTCTTATGGTTGAACTCATAAATTACGATTTTCTCCTAATTATTTCATTTGATGATAGTTGGTCCTGAATTTATCCACGGGTTGCGTCTGCTGGAGTCTGTAAATCTGTAAATATAATTATAAATTTTAAAAATCTTACCGGAGCTGGGAATCGATCCACGGACCTTCTCACTTGTACTTCGTTAACCTGGAGTGTTATGCACTACGCCACCAAGTTTAGTTGGATTCTGGATTCTGGATTAAGTGTGGAGGGCAAACCAAGGTTTACATGCACTCAGGCCACAAAACCGGGCCCATTATGCTACCTCCGGTGTCAGCAGCCCCCATCCTCCTATTCCTCAAGCCATCCCAAACTCAAGACGAACTCGAGTATTTTTGAAGGCGGTGTGCTACTAATACTGGCCA
Source organism: Rhagonycha lutea (assembly GCA_958510855.1). NCBI lineage: Eukaryota > Metazoa > Arthropoda > Insecta > Coleoptera > Cantharidae > Rhagonycha > Rhagonycha lutea. The sequence goes on along the minus strand of OY294040.1, from coordinate 8,182,706 downwards.
TGCTAGGCCAGAAGCTACCCAACATGGATCCTCTTTTCGATGCTAACACTGGGCAGTCGCAAAGCACATGTTCCACTGTTTCATCTTCTTCTTCACATCCCCGACACAATGGGCTGTCAACAAGTCCCATTGTGTGTAAATGCTTGTTTAGCTTACAGTGCCCCGTAAGACATCCCACGATAATTCGTAGGCTGTCCCTAGACAACTTCAGATAGTATCTTGCATGTTTGTCAGACGGTGCGTTAATTGCCGCCTTAGCCTGACGGCATCCAGCGACATTCACCCATCTTTCCGCATGCAGTCTGCGGGTTTCCCCTTTTATGATAGCATCAAGGGTTTTAACAGCCAGTGTGAGAAAAGGTTCCGGACCGCATGGTGCATTTCCCGAACCCAGCCTCGCCAGCTCATCAGCCCTCTCGTTGCCCTCATTCCCTTCGTGCCCTTTAACCCAGCTGAGAGTTACGACATTATGAATTGATATCACGTTTAGTGTCTCAATGCATTGTAGCACAAGACCAGAGATGATCTTGCAGCGATTTAGTGCCGCAAGGGTCGCCCTACTATCAGTGATTATTTGAATTGTTTTGCCCCGGATATTACTTTCCTGGACTAATTCTGCGCAGCGGAGCACTCCAATGAGTTCCGTCTGGAAAACAGAGGCGTACCTCCCCAACGATATCTTCATATCTAGCTGCAGTTCCGAGGAGAATATCCCCACACCCGAGCCAGTCTTGTTTTTGGAGCCGTCCGTGTACAGACATATGTCAGCACGGTTAGATCCTTTTGTGTCTAACAGAATTGCAAAATTTCTCCTAAACACATATTTGGGGGGGATCCTGTCAGCATCAAGACTCAGAAGAGGCACCCTTTTAGAGTAGTCCTCCAGAATCCGTGTATGCCCCTTGGCTCCCCACCTATGGGTCCAAAGACCCCATGCCCGCATTCTTAGAGCGGCTCTCAGCGCCTGCTCCTCCACAAAGAGATCTAAGGGAGGAAGGCAGATGAGAACCTCCAGTGCAGCGGTGGGTGTTGTTCGCATCACTCCCGTCACTGCTACGCAGACTGATCTTTGCAGCCGTTCAAGAGAGGACACCACCGTAGTCAGTCTGGTTCTGGGCCACCAGACGAGTGCGCCATAGCAGAGCATAGGCCTTATTACGGCAGTGTACAGCCAGAGGGCAATCTTTGGGGAAAAACCCCATGATCTTCCCAATGCCCTGCGACACTGCCAGTAGGCCATGCTTGCTTTCGTCGCTTTAGTGCTAATGTGTTTGCCCCAATTTAGCTTCGAGTCGAGTGTAATTCCCAGATACTTGACCTCTGAAGCCAATTTAAGAGGGGTTCCCTTTAAGCGAGGCATTCTCATGTTCCTCAGCTTTATTTTTTTGGTGAATAGTACAAGCTCAGTCTTGGTTGGATTAACCGAAAGAGACTGCTCTGAACACCATGCCTCAAGGATTCTTAAAGCGCCCTGCATTAATTCACACAGGACATCTTCAAATTTCCCCCTAAGCAGTATGGTTATATCATCTGCGTATCCTACAGTGTAGAAACCGTTATCATTGAGTAGCTTTAGGAGGCTATGCACCACAAAATTCCACAGCAAAGGCGAGAGAACGCCTCCCTGCGGACAGCCCTTATTAACCGCCCCTCTAATTTTCGCATCTCCCACACTTATCTCAACAGCCCTACAGTTCAGCATAGATCTGATCCATCTAATGATGGTGTTAGGCACATTGTGTTCATGTAGGGAGTTGCAGATGCTTTCAGAGGTAGCATTGTCAAACGCTCCCTCAATATCAATAAACGCTCCCAGGGTACATTCCTGAGATTGTAACGATCTCTCGATACGCTCCACCACCTTGTGTAGTGCAGACTCAGTAGATCTCCCCGTAGTGTATGCATGTTGATTCAGGTGTAGTGGGCTATGCACCAACACTGCATCCCGAATTTCTCTATCGCACAGTCTTTCCAGTGCCTTCAAAAAGAAGGATGTAAGACTAATTGGCCTATATGATTTAGCCAGAGAGTAGTCACTCCGCCCTGGCTTGGGTATGAAGATTACCTTAACCTTGCGCCATTCCCTTGGTGTGTAGCCATGCGCAATGCACGCCTTGTACACCTTCACTATGGGACTGAGTAGGAATACCAGGCCCCATTGGAGTAGGGCCGGATACACTCCATCCAGCCCCGGTGATTTAAAGGGACTGAAGGATCTAATTGCCCATTCCGTCTTGTTAGGGTTCACAGTTAAATTTACACTTTCCCAGTCCGCCTCAGTCGGTGTCCGCGCGCTAAGCTCAGTCCACTGATGATCCGAGACAGTTGTGCTACCAGGAAAGTGTGTTTGTAACAGTACCTCGGCAGTCTCCTTGAGGCTCTCCGTAAAGGAGCCGTCATCTCGACGGATCGTGCCAAGCTGTTGGCTTGGGTCTTTGGAAATTATCTTCTTCAGCTTAGCCGCCTCCGTAGTGGACGCAATGTCGCTGCAGAAGTCCCTCCAAGACTCACGCTGTTTTTGGCGAATCATCCTCTTGTATTCCAGCCGAAGGTTTTTAAACTCCTCCCAGTCAGAACCACTTTTGGATTTCTTCGCCTTGTTACAGAGCCTCGTGACCGCTTTCCTCATCCGATCCAGCTCCTTGCACCACCAAGGTGTTGCTCGTCTGCCAGAATCAACCGCTGTCAGCGGACAAGAAGTCTCAAATGCCTTAATGAGTGAGTTTTGTAATACGTTAGTGCATATTTCAATCTCATCAGTGTTTTCTAGTCGATCTTTTTTTGTGATTGCCTTTGGCATGTCGGCCTCCAAAGCGCTAGATAGTACATCCAAGAAGACATTCCTATCCAGCTTCCTCGGATTCCTTACCTGCCTAGGCTCGACTTTCACGGCTTTAATTTTAAAGCAAATCCATCTATGATCCGACATAGTCAGCTCTTTTGACACATGCCAGTCAAAGATTTTTGTTGTAACACTTATCGACGCCAAGGTGATATCAATCACGGAATGGCATTCGGGTGACACATACCAGGTTGGTGTGTCACCCCGATTAAGAATTACTAAGTTAGTACCAATAAGGTAATCAAAAAGGGACTTACCTCTCTTGTTGCAGTCTCCACTCCCCCACAAGGTATGATGAGAGTTTGAGTCACAGCCAATGATGAGGTGTTTTTTGTGAATCTCGCAGTGCCTGACCAGTTCCACCAGCTTTGGAGACGGTGGCGGATCCTGAGAGTCTCCTGGAAGATACGCTGATGCTACAATAACGTCGCTAAGACCATCCCCAAGGTCACAGCTTAGCCGGGCAACCGTTAGATCGCCTTCACTAAACTGCGGTAAGGGATTGGCCTGAATATTACCAGATATGTATATACATGTTCTGAGTTTTGTTAAAGGGCTTCCTGTTATGACATTTCCTCCCAAGGATGAGAGGCCTGTAACTCTGCCCTTCACTATTCGTGGCTCTTGTATCAGAGCTATTGTATCCCTGCAGCCAGCAAGGCGGCGGCAAAGAGTCGCCGTAGCCGCACGGCCATGCTGCAGGTTTGCCTGAATAAAATTCCACTCTCCCAAGGCAGCCATTAGGCTTCCTCGATGGTGGGATTTTGTGGTGGAGCGGTATCCGCCGCCTGAGAATCCCCATGGATCCCCATGAGGTCAAGCTCTGCAGTCACCTGCTCCACCGTTTGTGTCGGTACTGCGCTCTCAATGCGCTGTACCCTAACCCGGAAGCTTGAGAATCTGTAACTCAACCTTTCCTTCCTTGTTCTGAGTGCCTCGGCATCCCCTTCACCAACACCAAAGACAATGAGCTTCCCCAAGGGGTCGCTCTTGTCGGTGTCAAAGAAGGTACACCACTCATTGATCTTAACCCAGGGGTTCTGAGCCCTAAGCCGTCCTATCACCTCTTCAGTAGGCTCAGGTTTCCCCGGAACCCAGAGAGTGACCTTGGACAGCCTAGGCAGGTCATCCACCTGAACTACTTCAAGCCTTGCCCCCTCCCACAACTGCGGAAGTCCAGCAACGGTTGCTCGCAGCCACCTCAGGGAACCCTCGTTATCACAGGCAATCCGTAGGATCTCCCCAGAATAATGAAATCCCCCAAAAGTGGGTACATCATTTGCCCCCTCATGAGCCAGCTTAATGGTTCTATCGAGGGCCAAGTAGAGGTGTCCCTCAACTATTTCCTTCCGGGCCTCCGTTAGTTTGCCCAGCTGACTAGAGCGGTCAATCACTGCTACCCGGAGGCACCTAGTGGCAGCCTCCTTGTAGGTGATCGAACCCGCTGGTCTGGATTTAGGCGCAGACATCTTAGCCCTCTTCCCCTGGTTGCCCTGGGGCGATGGCCGAGAGTCCGCAGACCTTACCCTCTTTTTGGCGTCATGCTTTTGAAAGGGTTTGGATTTCCCCTTCTTCGCTGGCGTCTCCTTCCCCGTGCCCGACCCGGAGGGAGTGCTGTCCTCTCCCATAGGTTTGGACAGCCCAGCCCTCTCATGCTCAGTCACGGTGGTTCGCAGGCCAGCTGCCTCAGCAGCCGCTTGCTGTAATTTAGCCTTTTTACGCCGCTTCTTCTCCGCACCGCAGATCCTACGCTTTTTAGGGCGAGTCCCCCCAGTGCAGCCTTCGGATGGGGCATCCTTATCGGACGTCCCCTTCCTGGCCTCGGAGTCTTGCGTGTTAAGGGCATCCTGAGCGGACGCACCTTTGTTGGACAGTGTAGCCTCGGAGGTCACATCTGTCAGTTTGGTTTGTTTGTCGTTACTATCCATGAAGTGTATGTTAAATTTCATTCCCCGAGCTCCCCACCCGCCACGGAGCCCGCAAAAGGGGGACGCCGACAAGTCGACATCAGGGCTACTCAGGAAATATAGCCCCCAGCAAGGCAGAATGCTGACGCACCCCGTCCTTGCCAAGGACTCGTCCCACCGACCCTCAGATGGAGGGCGGCATAGCCGATTGATCTGGGTGGACTAGCCCAGACCGCCCGTTTAAGAAGAAATCAAGGCCAAAGTGGAGTGTTGCCAGACCCAGGAGACAACTACCGCCCCCGGGCCGACTCAGCCACCAGGATCCCCTCATCCTTCCTTACGGGTTTCCACGCACGGCAAAAACACGCGGGTACCTGTATTAGTATGTTTCTCCACGTCAGCCGTCTTCCTGGTTCCTTGACAGACAGGACCGAGCCCAAAGGTTTTTACACCCCGGCCAAGCCCGTCCGCCAAATCAGACCGAACACACAGGAGTTTTAAGTCCCCGGTCCGTAATCCTAACAGGTGCACGCCCGCCGCTTCATCAAAGACAAAGCCCCCTCACCACGGCAAGGTTCAGGTACATTCGAGGGGGGGGGTTTTAGTTGTAAAAGTTTAGTTGTAAAAATCATGATTTAAAAACCTGTGATTATAATCATATACATTTTTTTAGATTGATCAAATATTGTCTATTTAATTAAAGAAGTTCAAAACACATTAACAACAAAATTAGTTATTAATTATGAAGCAGGAATTAAAGAAAAATTAATTTCCCACGTTAATTTCCTATGTTCACATCGGCGATCGTCACCCGGTATAAAGGCACGTGTACCTACTAATTTTTGAAATTTTTTGAAAATATAGGTTTTTGGTAAAAAATTTAAATTGATGGTTAAACAACCAACATTAATGCCTGTTTTTACCAACAATTTATTTAAGAATTTCCTAATAAAGAATTACTTAGCTAGGATTCCATAAATGTGATTGGTAAAATTTGACATAGTATTGACATAAAAAATTCATATGTCAAATTTGACCAATCAAATTTATGGAATCCTAGCTAAGTAATTCTTTACTAGGAAATTCTTAAATAAATTGTTGTTGAAAACAGGCATAAATGTTGTACAAACAAATTTTGTTTGTAGATTTTGAGGGAGTTGTATAATTAATAGATTAATAGTAATAATAGGCAAAAACAGAACTGACTTAGGAACGCTAATAAACGTTTTAAATATTGGTAATAAAGTTTCTCTATTGGTGAGTCAGATCTGTTTTTGCCTAACTACCCTGTCTCTAATAATTAAGTAGGTATTATAATCTTATGAACTATTTACAAATTTAAAAATTTATTACGTGTATCTAATACGTAATTAAATTAAAGGTACGTGTATACTAATCTTTTTTAAATTTTTTAAAAACACGTGCCGGACGGCCTTATGCATCTTTTGTTAATTATTATATCGTAAATTTGATTATCATATATTTTTGGTAAAAATTTTAGTGAACGAACGTCACCACGACGTCACAATTAACCGAAGACAAGATTGCGTTATCCGATTCAATTGCAACTTGCAAGTAGGACTAAGTTTTTTTCTAAATTTATTTGCCGTAATTCATTGTCGGCTTATAGTAGGTCAAACCTACTTATCCCTTTTTACCTGAAAACCATGGGATTAATTTAATTTAAAAGCCATGTAACGGTATTACTCAGTTTTGGAATTTCCTACATTTGTTGTAATTATTTTGTTGCAGGTTGATACTTGTTTTATAACTTATCAATATATTAGGGTACTGTTACAATGCAGTATGCAAACTAAAATATACAAACAGCTTTTAATTAACTTTGACCTGTAGTGATTATTGTAGTGAAAATTATAAAAAAAGGAACAAATTTAAGAAGGTGTGTGTGAAATGAGTGGAAAAAAGAGAGATGGTACTTTGTTATCTTTTTTTACTAAAACCCCCAAAAGGATAAAATTAGATGACGACGGCAATACGGATAATGCAGTGCCTGTTGCAAGTGAGCACATCAGTGAATATGAAGTGGAAGAAGTGATTTACAGTCGCCCTAGTTTCAGTGGAAATATTCTTAAATAATATATTTATTTGTAATAACTACCGAAAATTTTACATAAGGCTTTTTACAAGTGCCCCCCCCCCCCCCGAAATGAAATCCTGGCTACGGGCCTGCTGTTAAAGATCTTTTAGCACTTTTATATAATACTTTTAACTTAATTTTACCAAAAGATGCAAGAACATTGATGAATACTCCAAAAAATAAAAAAAAAATGATTTAATATTAAAAAATTTTATTAAACAATAAATTATTTGTTCTAATTTTGAAGATACCTTTTCAATATCGGCAATATTTGCTCAATCCCATGTAATTTATTAACAAATCCACAACTGTTTTGAAGGGATACACCACTTCTTTTTCAAAGACACAAAAACTTTGAGTAGAAGAAGTGGCTTATTCCTTCGAAACAATTGTCAATTTTTTAATTCGCTACTGCTGGGTCCTCCTGGTTCTTCTGATTTTCGTGGTTCAATCTGTTCAAAGTAAATTAAAGTGATTTAAATGTTTAATTAAGAGCGCGCTGCAAATTTTGATGCAAAAACATGTTCAACAAATGGCGTGCCCTAAAATATTAATCTTTTCTACGAATCTTTGAAATCTTTATAATTCTGTATTGGTGAAAAGATTAGTATAAAAGATTAATATTTCAGGGCGCGCCATCTGTTGAAACATGTTTTTGCATCAACATTTGCAGCACGCTCTTAAGATTTGGTTGGAGAACAATATATTGTAACATTATTATACAACCCAGTAAAAATTGATAGGGTTTTGTATTATTCTTACTTACCTTTTACGAAGAAGAAATCAAAACAATATAAAATTATTTTGTTTAATTCTGCAAAACTTACCTAAACACATGGTAGTAATAAAAAAATGAGTCTGCGATATGAGTATAATAAAAATGAATGAGATAGAAAAAAAAATTTGACATACGAACATATGCGAACGATGCGAACGAGTATCTACGAACTAGTTCGAGATTGGCTTGGCGCCGAGGCTACACAGGCCAGGCGCCGGAGTGCGCAGGAGATCTGCAAGTTATTCTCAGGTATGGCTTCATAACCTGACACTGGCTTGCACCAAGCCAAGCGCAGGACATTCTCAGGTATCGCTAAGTAACCTGTAAATTACTATTTATTTGGAGTCAGCCAGGCCTGGCGCAGGCTTGGCAGGTAAAATTTGATTTTGCAGGTAATTGCCAGGATTGAAATGTTACTTGGGGAAGCAAGCCTAACAAGCTACCTAATGGATGTAAAATATTTATATGCTCATAGTAAATACCAACACTGGCAAGGAATCGACACAGATGTTGGGAAATAACAGGCCCTATAAAGCCTAAACTAGAAGATAATTCTCCCAGAGAATTGCTTCTAGAAAAGAAGAAGAAGATAACTAAAAAAAACTCCTTCCGATAGCAAATACATTCACTCTAATGATCATAATGATAAAAGCAAAATAAAATTATGGAATGAAATCTTTAAAAAGAAACCTAAGGGTTAAACTACTCGACCGTCTATTCTGTTCATCAGATTTGTCTTTCATCTTATTATTTTTTCTTTCAACTTGAAGGAAGTGTGAAAGGATAGAAATTCTTGTTCAAATGTGAAATCACCGTCTGCAAATGTATGGTGCTTTCGATTACGAATTTCACAGTAGCAGTGATTTAATGAAAAAAATAAGATATTTTACCAATAGAATTCAGTTTTCGGTTGTTAAAAAGCTTCTGGTCAGATTTGTCATTTATAAATTGCACCTTGGAGAACTTCCTATTTATTTTTTATTGCAAATAAATTTATAACTATCCCAATTTTCACATGGAAAACTAACAAAATTTTGAAATTGGATTTGTAAAACCTAAATATATTAATAGGTTACAACAAAATTAATTATTCTTTTACTTGCAAAAATAAAATCTTTTTATTGCATTTTAGAAGTTTTGAAATGCTTATAATAAATTTATTGATAGATATAGTTAATTAATTAATACTAAAACGGATGGCTTCTGAATAATGAAATAGATCGAAATGTTTTAACTTTTGAATTATTACTTGGTTTATGCTTCTCTTTACTGCAATAGTTTTATCGAAATAAAAAATTTATATTCATATCAATTTTATGGCATGGTGATGCGGAAGCAATTTTAAGGGTGCAAATAAGTGCACAATGAATTATAAATTAGAAGGAAGCTGTGTAATCCCTTGCATTTCCTTATAAATATTACAATGTCAAGATGATTCATTACAAATTAACAAGTCGAAAATTTTATGATTTGTAAAACCTTTTACTTGGTACAGATAGAGGGTGATGTGATATTGCACCCTCTTAATATCAAATATACCAAAACCACCTCATCAAGTGCAAGGGATACGTCCATAAAGCAAACAAATGGTATCAACTTGTCAAGGGTGACGTTATATTACGTTTATATTTGAATTTTGTTAGTTTTATTGATGTGAAGAGGAATGTTTGATAATTAAATTGAATGCTAATACAATCAATTTAGCGAATTAAAAATTCATGCTACTAACCATAATTAGTGTTTCAAAAATTACTGAACGATTTTATTGATTAATCCTCCTTTTTTCCATTTTATTCTTACATTAGTATATTATAATGCTAGTCAGTACTCGGCCTACGGCTTCGTAACCTGTGGATCTGTGAAATTGCTCCACAAAGTTAAATTTACAAGGAAAAACCTCACTATATGATGAGATATAGGGCCGTACGCATCTACGTATGGTAACAACCCTCCTTAGTGGGAATTAAATTAATTAATACTGTGCGGCCACTGTTCTGCTACCTGTAAATTAACATCCGAATGATCTTCCACAATAAGTTCAAAAAATTAAATTTTATTATTGAAAAGATTCGCAGGATAGTAAGTTACATTGCTTTGTGAAAAAGTTGGTTCTAGTAATTAATTATTTAGCATAAAATAATCAGTCCGTATTGAAATTCGGTAATTATTACATTTTAATTGAAATGGTGAAAAATAATCAAATTGAAGGTAATTGAGTGCCTTATATTATGCGTATCATTTGAAATTTGTTTACGCTCTTTAAGCACGTCAAAATATAATTACGAAAATTATTTACCACCCAGTGAGAAATATCTGTTTTCCATAATTTGAATTACATTTTGTATCTCCCAACGAGCAAAACAGCCACTAAGGAAAAACTTGAGTATGTGGATAGAAGGGTTGCTACTCAGGAACGCAGAGGATTTTACTATCTCATCGTAATTTGTAAAGAACGTAATGAAGGTGAATACGCCGTAATATTCAAATTAAAGTGTATTGTAACTTCAATGTCAAGTAGTTTTCTAAATCAAGGTACATTATGTTTTCATCTACTAGCACGTAGACCGAGGTCAGGAAAATAACGTAATTTTCCTTAATTTTACCCCTTTATATGTACGTAAATTGCTTTGCTTTTGGCGGCTTTATTAATTGCGTCTTTTATATTATGTAGCACATAATGTCCCATTTTTGTATTATTTTTCCACAATAATAATTTTTGTCAATATTAGATCATACTTTTTTCCTTTACGGAAGAACCGAACGATTCCTCTATGTTAAAACATAAGAATCAAATCACATTGTATTTTATATGTACAACCTGTTATATTATAAAATTAGCTGTACTGACTTAAGCTACCCTATAAATCATTATAAATTTGGCTCATTCTCAAAACCACTTATGCATACTTCGGATCATTATCCACGTTAATTTTAAGAACCATTCACCATTTGTTTATTAATAAGCATTTGATAATTCGGGGATTATGTTTCAATATATTCCTTAATGAAAAATTTTACCAAAATTAACATTTTTCTCAGCTTGATCGTCGAAAATGTATAAAGTAATTGTAATTTAACTTACCTCCATCTCTACTTCAATTCTTCCAGAACTTTCGCAATCTTCGTAAATTTTCGTTCTGATTGCGCAAGGAATGCATCTAAAAATAATGCACATAAATTAACAAAGATTACATCACCTACGGTGATTCGAATTCTTTGCATGAATGGTAATGAATGCATAATATTCACACAAACACGCGATTACAATAGATATGGAATAGTGGTAATTATTTGTCGTTGCTGATAGGCTGGGCTCGATTGCAGTTGTAAATCGTAATTAGTAATCGCCGTTGATGGTTATAGATCGAGATGTTCCGACACAAACTAAAATACACTGCTACCACAGACTGCTAGGACAGTTAAATCCAATTCGGGTTTGGATATTAGTAACTACTTCAGTTAGAGCAACTGATCAAGCTAGCAAGGTCGTTCAAAAGTATCTAAGAAGAACTCTATAGAGTTCTTGTGCATACATAGGGTGATTCAAATGTTGTTAGAGGTAATTTTATCGTTAGTGGTTGGGGGTGGCTAATGTGCAGAAACGAATATTCGTCATTTTGGTTTTATGTTGGTATCAATTGGTGGAATGGGTGTCTCCACATTTGCCACGCAATGTCGCAGTCACGTGCCAGCCACTAAAGATATATTCACTCTAAAAAAAATTTATTTACACCTAGCATTAATTTTAACTCGTAAAATTAATTTTTCAAAAAGGTATGATCATCAATATAAATAAAAATTAATTATATATTTTAAATGTGACCTTGATTTTTGAATAATTAATTTACAAAATATACACCGAAAAAAATTATGTTCAAGATATCAAACGAAAATGGTTTCATTTGTTATAATTCACCGATATCTTAAAACTTTCATAAATACAATGAAAAATATTCATAAACCTAATGCAGTTTTAATCTAAGCATACAATGAAATTTTTATAAGTACTACATAGAATTACTTTCTTTGATTTCAATTCATTGATTCAACTGGAAACCACACCATAAATTACATTTCCCCAGTAAATCATGGCTGCGTTCAAATTGATAGCATACTTTTGGTAAACGAATACGGTACTTGAAGAAGAACAAAATGATCCAAGATTATTGACCAATAGGATTTCGCCGGGCAGTATCCCTGATATGAGTGTCTGTCAATTTATTTGTTTTTACTATTTTACATTGATATTGATGGCTCCAGGTTACCAAAGATGCCACTCTCTTGGGTTCCATTAATTTAGGACCATCACGTTACTCGTAGTCGGGATTACTAATTCAAAAGTTAAGTATTAATTTAACAAGGGGAGCGCCAATTTTAGCCATCTTATTATACGTGTGAATCATAATTAGGACTTCCTCAGGTGAAAATTTAAATGACACAATTTAGCCAATTTGGAGGAAATCGATTTTGAAACACGAAAAATGTACATAAAGCTTAGCATAATATTATTAACGCTAATATTAATACACATACGGTACCAGGGTAGGTAACCTATATTACTAATGTAGTAATAGCGTACAAAATATTATGATATGCTAATAGAATGATATACATTTTCCGTGCTTCAAGATCGATTTTCTCCAAATTGGTTATACTCATATAGTGTCATTTTAAATTTTCACCTGATAAAGTCCTAATTATAATGGTGCAAATCGATGATGACCAAAGTTGGTGCTCCCCTTGTAAGGCAGTCTACCATTGCCTTAAATGACTATATCGTGTAGATCGCTAAACCCTTAGTACTTAATCAAATAATCCCTCCTCGGTTGGTCTGTCTGACTCAGATATTTCGTACCTGCATGATATAGTTCTATTATTAACTTGGCTTAGCATGCCACTTCGCTCAAGGGTACATTTGAGATGCACTAGAACACACACGTACCCTCAAATCATATCGATTATACAATGTCTTCCGTGTGATTTCTGATTGTCTCGTGTGATGTGCAGTTATGTGTTACCCGCTTGGAGTACTTCGATACACCAAGGTTTATCCAAAGTCGAGACAATTCCGACTTTACATCGAAATATATGAACGTGGAGTCGTAAGTGTTCACAAAACCACACCGAAGGCTAGTCCTCGGTCATAAATGGGAATACATAATATTTAGATGATTTTATATCGTTCATTTCAAACCAGGAGTAGTACCACTCTAGATAGTACACCTAGGAATCGAACCCGTGAATGTACGTACGTTTGTTCACAGTTCATGTTTTCGATTTTTTTGCTGTGTATGTTAACGAAATCAATTTGAAGAATTAATATAAACAGCAGTTTTGCAATTTAAATCAACCCTTAAAAAGTTTTGCAGTATTTCAACAAATAGACTACTATATTCGTGTTTTGTAACCATATATTTCAAGTTTTAGAGATATAGTTTACAAAAAAAACTTGATTTATGATGATAAATGAATTGGATATAATAATGTACTACTTTATGTACTGTTCTAGTTACTTAAAACGTGAAGTTAAATTATTACATTTCAAGGTTACATAATTTGTTTTTGTACTTCGTTAGCATAATGTAACTATTTTAATGAATATTTTAAGGGTTATTACAATGTATGGAAGAGTTTTACTAATATCATCATCAAAGCAGTAGTCAACCAGTTTTTGACAGTATTGTAATATTTAGTATTATTCCTTTCGGTATTTTGGAAACACATTAATTTACTAATTTGTTTTGTAATAAGTTAAATTTTATATTTAGTGCTTTTGTATCATTTCCTGTAAATGTACCCCCAAAATGAACGGTAGCTTTTGCATCATTGTTGTGAAAGAGCACCTGGTTTATTTCCCATCATTTATAAACAGATCCCCCACACTGCCGAACTTGTGTACTGTGACAATACAAAATGTCAATAGTCTACTAAGAGAGAATAATACGGAAAAGAGATAATTTTTGTATTGTTGTAAATTAAAACAAAAGCGGTAATTGTTTGCATTGGGGTGTAATCAATGTTGAGTAAGGTTGGCCGCGGGAGCAGCCCTAGGGACTATAAGATGCGGAAATCAATATCCAGCAAGCCACGAAACGAGCCCGGCTAGAATCTATACGAATGACTTTTTTCCTAATTATATTAAAAGTTTTCTAAAAAGTAAAATCATACATTTTTCAATCTAGGGTTCATTTTCTCAACATTACACGCTTGGGAAAAGAGACGACTTTAAGTCACAAGCAAACTCGAAACTCGGCGCTACATTAATGGTTGACCTATTTGTTGTTTCGTTTGTTCCATTTTAACTAGAATATTGTCAGAAACAAAACTACATTTTGTTACTACTTTGTCGAGGGCTAACCGCAATAACCGCCACTTTCTGGAGAACGCCGAAGGCCGTATAATCCAACCGTCAATAATGTCGAAACTAACCGAAAATTTAATATTTTCCTTATAAAGAATTCTTTCAAGGTGGAAGAGATTGGTACGAATGGTAGACTTGTAACTGCTGTTCATTTCGTTTGAGATTATTTGAAAATTGTATGCTAAAATTAAAAATTTTGCTAGACCAACAAATAAAATTGCAACTGTTCATACGATGACAGAATTTTGGCAAAGATAAGACCACCGCAGTAGCAAAACTTTTTTACTCACCATAACATCATAACGATGTCATCGTCTTGCCTCCAGGTGGATGGGCCAATATTTACAGTTTGAAGGCTTCTTTGAAAATTATGCGTCACGTGAGCAAAGGTGCCAGACGATTTATGAAATAATGAAGTTTCATTTTGCTAAATCTACACTCAATAAAGTGCCAGGCACAAGGACATGTGGTTTAAATAAAATTTCTAAGAAACCAAAAATATAAGTAAATTCAAACGAACTAAATTACGAAACTTTCTTTATTAGTTTTAATTTTGCCAACACAAGTAATTTGCACGATAATTTACTTTCGTTAATTCATTTATATAAATCGTGAAATTTTAACTGAGTTTGTTTTAACAAAATTTTTCTACCGGCGTTCCTCTGTAGTATGACAAAATAGATGACAATTAGGCAGAGAGCCAAGATGTTGTGGAAAATTGAGTAAGCGTGTTTGAGTGGATGAAGACCCGCTAAGTTAAGTGTCTAATTTTCTAATAAGGTGAGCAATGAAGTATGAAATTAATTTGGACATGGCTAATTTACGCGACAGCTGCTCTTGGTGTCTGTGTCAACAAAAAGGTATAGTCGTGTGCCAGAACCAGGTCTCCTGTCACTAAGAATTAATTATAACTTTAACCTAAGGAGTGTAAAATGTATGTTTTGTTGAAGCACTTACATGACAAATAACTGACATGTTGAAGATGTTATATAAATTTTCCGAAAACTTTCGAGTTTTTTTTTACGAAAAATATGTTACTGCGCATGGAAAATTACTTTTTAGTATCGCTACAAACAAACCATTTCAAATTATTAATAGCCAAAAAAGTTTCTCATCATTTTTTATTTCCTTCAGATGTCTTTTCCAAATTAATTTTGTTTAACAAACTCGGCAACCTCTCACCATGCATTTATCTCTTCATTTTGTTTAACATTTTCTAACCAGTAAAATGTCTAAAATGATTTAGATCCCATGAAGTTCGGTGGCTGAACAAAAACAGCTGATCCATTGAATACATGGATCAGCTGTTTTTGTTTTGAACTGCGAAAATTGGGTAGTTTGACAGTTTGAGTTTATACTGATATAAATTTAAAATCGTTAAAAATTAATTTTTTACACGACACACAATCTACCTATTTATTATTTACACCTGTTTGCGTAGGAATGATTATATTAATCAATATTTTACACGATGGGTGATTTGTTAAAATTTTGGTTTGGAAAAATGAGTTTGCCCACTTTTAATCGATTTAAAATTTTGGTATTTTGTGCACAAATCGCACTTACGTAGTTTACCTAGGTACTATATATTATTATTTTTTTGCTAATGAAGTAAAGTGTCATAATCATAACTATTGAAACGGAAATCCCTCAAGTTCAAATAAACTGCAAATGTACAAAATTTATGTACATATACGACCTATATATTTATTTTCACGACTCATACAATCTATTCAATTTTTATAAATTTCTTTTTTTACCGAAAATTCTATCTTAATTTTTCATAAATATTTTAAAATTTTTACCATTTCTATGCATGCTGAATTTGGAGAGGCGGTCGGAGCATAGTGGTCACGCCAGTGACTATGAACGCTATCCGGTTCGAATCCGAGTGAAGGAAGAACTTTATTCTGACCGTCTCCCCTCGGAAGGTATTGGCAAACCACCGAGGGTAAAATACCAAGAGAATCTGTAATGTTAAAAATTTAATACATATGGGATCACGATTCCTCAGTCATGAGGATGCGACTGGAGTCCTCCGAATTCGGCATTGGGTCATCTTTAACCGTCTTTAGGTACAAACAGAAAGAAAGCAGGTTTCATGCACCGGTCTACCCGCGCTGAATATCTCCACATGTTAATAAGTGTACCCATGGTTTGAATTCCACGTTAAGGTGTAGGTTATTGTTTACGTTTATCGAAAAAATAAAAAATGATTCTCAAAATAGCTGTCGAGTTCCTAGTACAATCAAAACAATGTAGCTTTAACAAGATGCTGCTACTTCCCATATCCCGATGGCGTTATTGGATTCCCTAGAAATATTATTCCTGAGTCATATTTTACCGAAACATTTGGACATCAAATAACAAAGATGGGCATGACATCTGAAGTATTTAATTACAACCAAAAACGAAGCAGGCAATCGGACAGATATTTAAATAGAAAACTCGACGCTGGTCGGTCGGTCGGCGCTTAAAACCTGCTTTCTTTGTGCTTGTACCTTAATTTGTATAATTTGAGAGAACTCAATAGGACCAATTACGGCCAATATTTTCGGTTAGCTAAATATGGCTTTTAAAATTGTTGCAGAGTTGAATATAATAACCCAAGACTTTTAGGTTAGATTTTCAAGAACCAGAAAAATATTTGTATAGGGTGTCCATGACATTTTCGAACCGTCTCAGAAAAAATTTCACCATTTTGGTAGTGGATTTTCACAATTTCTATACGTTGTGCATCTGTGTAATTCTCCATAACTAAATCTCAATGTTCACACATGATACCTATCAAAAAACAGCACTCTCCGACCGACACTTAAAAAATGGCGCTAAACTCAAAATAGGCGGTGTTACTGGGACACCCTATATATCTCAAAACTAGATCAATGCATATCAGACAGCCTTTTCAAATTTTCTAGTGTCGCAAACCCAGGCTTTAGAATCAAGAAAGTTAAAACGAATTTTAAACGATTCAAACTGCTTTAAATTGAAAGTAAACAGGTCATCCTCTAGGGGGTGGTATTTAATTACTTCAATTGCTCTAATTATACAAGGTAAAATAGTGCACTAACATTGGTTCATTTAAGGACCGCTTCAAAGAAATTAACACGTTGAGTGCGGTATGAAATCACATTGATGCTGCGCTTTTTTTGCAACTCAGCCGACGTGTCATCAATGTAAAATTAAAGATTGGCAAAGAGTGGCCGTTTTTGTGGTACAACCGCATTCAGTGTGTTAATTTTTGAAGTTTCTCAGAAATTTCTCGTAATAATCTAGATAACTATAGTCAGGACCTTTCAGAGAAAACCTGTTTTTATTTCATAAAATAAACACACGGATGTGATATGGAAGCACTTTTCCGAGAGGTCGTGAAGTATGTCATTACGACAGTACTAAATGTGTTGAGGATAAACCTTCAATCAAGACCCTTCGCGTGGTCAAAATGGCGCAACTTAACTAGTTGCCAAGAATTGTAAAAATTCGAAAATAAGTCAATTATAACCAAAATACAACAACGACAGACATGTTTCGATCTTGTTAGATCTCATCAGTGACGTACAGTTGTAAATTTGGTTATAATTTGACTTTGAGGTTTTACCTATATAGCATTTTATCGATAAAATTAATTGGAATTATCCGATAATTCAAAAAATGACATCAATAATTCGCGCAATTTGGATATATAGGTAAAACCTCAAAGTCAAATTATAACCAAATTTACAACTGTACGTCACTGATGAGATCTAACAAGATCGAAACATGTCTGTCGTTGTTGTATTTTGGTTATAATTGACTTATTTTCGAATGTTTTTATTTCATTTAGTTTCAATTGAGGGCGCTAATAAAATGTAAATCACATTACAGTAGAACCTCGAGTATCCGTGCGGCGGTTTATCCGTGGGCGTTTGCAACTTCGATTATAGTGTATACTGTGTCAAATCAAATGTCTAGAATTTCTGCTTATTTCAGAGCTGCACTTGGATTACATACAAGGATGTTTAGTGTATGTATTAATAAAAAACGTCAATTGTTATTATCCGTGCAGAGCACGGTCCCAGTCGGCCCGGATAATCAAGGTTCTACTGTATTGTTATTATTTTTAATCGTTGCACCTATCAATGATAGAGGTGACCGATACGGTGCACACTGGGCTGAAAAATGATGTAAAAATTTATTTTCCAATTAATGTTTATATAAAAAATTTTTTTAGTTGGTAATATTAAAAAAATCGCACATTACAATCGCAAAATTCGTTATGTTCTGGTGGATTGTTTTGCGTTTAAATGCTTATGAATATTAAATATGATTATATTAAACAGATGATACTCATAGCAATGCGTTTATTTTAAAATTTATAGGTAAAATAACGATTTTAGGGTTTATCTTAACTTGAACTTTTCGAGCGTTCTATAAAATTGTGAACTTTAAAATTTAGACCTGCGTTACTGTTACCTAAACATCTATATCGTGTATCAATTTCTCGCTGGAATGTTTGCCTATAAGGAAGATATTGTCATTTCAAGTTTTAATCTCTTAATTTTATGTACCAAATCCGCTCATTTTCGCTAAAATATGAAAGCTTTCATGCTTCAGAATCCATTGATCCGTATATACGATGAGATAATATGCCTATAAAGGTTTTGAAAATCGAGAAAATATAAATAAAAAAGGAAATAGAATAGAGAATTAGAAAAAAAGCAAATCAAATCAAGATGAATTATAATTTAAGAACAAATTATGATCTTTATTTATTACTTAAAAGCTCCCCTGACACACATCTTGATGATTACAAGAAACTTTTTGAAATGGTTACTTCCAGACTTGATATCAATTTTTGTGAATCAGAACTGAATACTTTAAAAACTAGTATTAGAATGCTTTGTTTGAAGCTGCGTAGGAAGTGGAAACAGTCCAACCGTACTGAAAAAATTTTTTTGGAGAACAATAATTCATGGTTGCATTCTGAGTTTAATTGGCCTCATTGTATAAGACTGAAAATTAAAGATATGGTAGAAAAGACCGAATTTATTCAATATAAGGATACGCAGGAGCTCATGTGTTCTACAATCAGGAGTATGTACAACAATGGACTTAACGATGTTGCAAGGATTTTAGAACATTTACAAGAAAATCCTGAATTTGTTATAAAAATAAGAAAAATTCTTGATGATAAATTTAAACCTGTCGTGTACTCGAAAGAGTACTCGAAAGAGTAGAGAAACCCGATCTAGAAAGTTTTGCAGGGAAGCATCCAACGAAGATATTTTACATAATATGCTAATATCTTCAGATCCTTTTATATCAAGTATTCGGCCATTTCAGAAAAGACAAACAAAAAATCTTTTACCCGAAACTTTGGAATTACTGGAATTAACTCCAGAAATTGAATTAACAGACGCTACTGAAAGCGATACAAATTAATAATTATGTAGCTACTAATAATTTATTTTCATATATTAATAAAAATTAATTTAAATTAGTTTAAATCAAATATAAATTTGTTTAGGTGGGTTCTGGTAACAAAACTAATTTTAAATTTTCGCTGATAGGTAACTCTTTTACGCTATGTATAATCAATGCAACAATAATAAATTATTATAGTATTTTCTAACTATAATTGGTTAGTTTTTAATACGTGATAGTAAATTAATTGATATATTTTAATAATTTACTAATCTAATTCCTTTTACGTGTTACAAATATATTTGATATACATTTATATTTTCATTTTTTTCATATTTTTATGATGAAAATGAGCGGATTTGGTACATAAAATTAAGAGATTAAAACTTGAAATGACAATATCTTCCTTATAGGCAAACATTCCAGCGAGAAATTGATACACGATATAGATGTTTAGGTAACAGTAACGCAGGTCTAAATTTTAAAGTTCACAATTTTATAGAACGCTCGAAAAGTTCAAGTTAAGATAAACCCTAAAATCGTTATTTTACCTATAAATTTTAAAATAAACGCATTGCTATGAGTATCATCTGTTTAATATAATCATATTTAATATTCATAAGCATTTAAACGCAAAACAATCCACCAGAACATAACGAATTTTGCGATTGTAATGTGCGATTTTTTTAATATTACCAACTAAAAAAATTTTTTATATAAACATTAATTGGAAAATAAATTTTTACATCATTTTTCAGCCCAGTGTGCGGTGCCTGTGTACTTCTTGGTATTTCTACGTGCGCTTACATTTTCTTTGCTGTAATGATCGAAGGTTATTAACAGGCAATTCTTAAACTTCATTATTATTAGAATAATATATCAGAATTAAAGTGTTGACATCGTAAACTAAACTACGTTGAATATTGAATAACAACAAATTATTTTGTCAATCAGGTTTTTAAACAAATAAATGAATTAAATTTCAACATAGGCGGTCATGTGCCCTGTAGTTAGCGTGATCAACTTCGTGCTTCGGAGAGCACTTAAAGGCGTCGCCGTCGGTCCCCATGGGTTGATAAAGAGCCACCATTAATAAATACAACCAGGGTCATTTGTATATTTGTAGGCCATGTTTGTAGGCCATCAAGCTACCTTAGGGCTAATTGGTATAAAGTGCATTTGAACTTGATAGGACATAATAAGAGTCCTAAATTAAAAGTAAGGAGAATCTTGAATATTAACAATTAAATTTCGAAATTTTTTAATCAAAGTATTTAAAATATCTCGAGGTTCTGACCTGACTAATTTGTTTTGTAATGGGAAATCCCTTGTGTTGTTATTGATGATCGCATTCTCAACAATAAAGTGTTTACTTGAACCTTATCAAGAAATGCGTAAACAGCTTGAAAAGAAGAAGATATGTCGATCACAAATTTTTTCGGTTCATTTATTCTAGCTGCGTGTCTGCGATTTAGTTTGAATAAACTAGCTGACACAGGCGGCGGCGTCTGGTCGCCTTTAACTGTTCAGAGTGCGTTTGTGTATGGGTGAAGCAAATCTACACTTACTCAGACCTAGAAGCTGAGCCATTGAACTGCCTCATTCAGGAGGTATGCGAATATATACACGTGTAAGCCATAGTTGCTCGGCCTTCGGCCTCACTCGAGGGATTATGACCAAACAGAATACTAATCCATGGCACTGAGAAGAATAAGTGGTAGAGAAGGAGGCCATATATCCTTAAAAGCCTGAGATGATAGGGATGTTTTGTACCCTGTTTGTTATTGATGTAATAGCTAGAAAAGCAGTTTCATTAGAGGCGCCTTGTTGTCAATAACGAATGATGACACTCAAATTTAGATAAAAAATTAATAAAAACTTGATGATGAAGCCATCTAGAAAGGCCTTCTTTTGAAGCTTGACATCAATAACTATGACTTAATTGCAAAATCTGTTTCAAGTTTCCCAATTCCAAAATTTGCATTTTGGACTCCGACTGAAGCAGATAATCTCTACGGACTCTATAATTTCTAACATAAATCAAAAACAGAATATGTTAATGTGGAATTTCCTACTATACAATGGTAATATCCTAGCTATTTGATACAAATCCTAGTATATGCGTCAGACGCATCCTTCAAACGCATCCATCAGGTGCAGATACGAAATTCCACCTTTAAACAATCAAAACTTGACGTTTATCTACAATTTATGACCACTCTGCCGTTATGATTGCTGTTATTACAGATAATCAGCCACAATAAATTGTAATTTCATTTTAACATATCAATTTTTATCAATATTTAATATTATATTGATTTTATCGTAAAAATTGTTTTATGCTATTTTATATGGGATACAATAATCTCGTAATGGCCATTGTAAAAATTTTCATGCAAAGCTTAACTTAAATGGTGCCAGTTCATAGACGACACAACTTCCTCGAGAAACGACTTTGTATAGTAGTGCAATGGCCTGAGAAAATTTTGAATTTCAAAAATTGCATTATTCAGTCGTTATAAAATTTATATACCTACACAGAGAAAAATTTTTACTCTCTCATCAATTTGAAGTAAATTTTACTAAATTTGAAATACATTTTACTTCAATTGATATTATTTTAACTTCAAATTGAAGCGATCTCGATTTGCACTTCAATTTGAAGTAAAAATTATTTCAAAACACCAAAAATTTTTCTCTGTGTAGCATTCAAATTATCGAATTTTCTAAAGAGGTTAGTTATGTACTATGGACGTATATACGGTCGGTAATAATTATTCCAATTGTTACGTAATTGAATCGTGTATCAATAAATTATGTGCTCCACACAAACATGAAATACAATCGCATCGTGTAAAACACCATTTAATTAAAACTTTATGCTAATTCAAATACGGCAAATGAATTGACCTCACATATAAATTAATTTTTGGCCTGTAGCAATAAAGTATTGTAAGCTAAGCCGTTGACCCTTGAAGCTTTTACACCCTAATCAATTAACAATTAATTTGTTATAACCACATATTACGCCAACATTGAACAATCATTAAACAATTGGTTTATGTTGTTTTAGTCACAAAATAATAAGTGAATTTTAATTTTTCGTATACCTATAAGCATAATTATTTTTAGTTTTAACTGTCGTAAAAAGTTAATGATACTTTTTATGAGTAATAAATGTAAAATAAATTAATAGCAATGCCATCAATTTACTGTGCATGACAGAATTTCATTAAGTAATTAAATACTGACTTAATTATTATTGGGTTTGCGAGTTATCGGTTACGATCAATACTAAATTTCACTTTTTGAACCACAAATTTTAAACTAAATACTAGATCCCAGTAAACTTAACCCAAATTTTCTCGTCTTCCAGTTGAACGTCTCCTCAGATCTTATTTTCCCGATGTTTCATGAAAATTTCTGAAAAGCGAAAGATTATGTCATTACAAGATAGTTATGGAAATGGAGGGTTGGAAAATCGGTAAAGCATCCTGCAACTAGCAGACCAATAAACTTTAGTATGAACTATTAAATAAGTGTAGTCTATGAAATGAATTTGCGCATTATGCACAATATTTATTATTTTTGGTTGTTCGCCAGTATAAATTTGTATTATCTATATTATGACTTCTTCACGTCGAGATCGATATTTTCGACTAATGTAAGTTTAAAATAGTAAAGTTTCGTCATTTTTCTCTTGGATGAACAGGTTATGTAACAAGTACTCTCGGGCGTGCTTCTCATGTAACTGTGACTATGTTCGCGAGCCACGACGGCGTCCACCGCGAATTTATTACGGCGCTACTGCCAGCCTTCGAGGCGCCGGAGTAGCAACGATCTTCGTCGCCACCCCAATAAAGCTCTTCTCATCCTTATCAAACTCGACCCGAATTATTTGACTCGATATTTTGTGTGTAACAGTTTCATGGCTCTACTTTCTCCAACTATATAGTTCTTTTAAATGCAAAATTCTTGTTTCAAGTATTGTATATTTTTTATTTCTATTTGATTTTCTCTTTTATTGCTTGCTCTCTGCAGCGAAACGTTTCTATTTCAAACAATTTACGATTAGATTGATTCTTTACTATCTACGCTTTTAAACTGATAAATCAGGCCAAATTTTTAACACACTCTTGGCAAAGACGGTTTTAACGTGAAAACAATTTCAAATAAATCCTACTATCCTAGATTTAGGCCATAAGCTCAAAGTTTAAAAATGTTCCATCACAGTATTAAGTTTTTCCTAATCGTCCTTTTAAAAAGCGATTTATAAATATTTAAGTGTACATTCACTTCTGAGTTTTAAATAAACTGTACTAGCCGGTACCTAATAATATTTTAAAAAGTCATCAACTTCTAAATATAATTCAAATGTTTTTAAATCGGAGAAAAACCTGTACACCAAATGAATTAATTAGGCCATAAAACATTGGAAATTTGCTAAACACTATCTATTAATTTACCATATAATTTGATTAACTAATGTAAGTAATAATTAAAATTTTCGAGTTAATTGAACGCAACAAAAATCAAAAATTTTTTATGAACTTTCCGCTAATTACTGTGTAGCTATTTAAATTTTAATTTAGCATTCAGTTTCTTAAGCTCGTAATTTAATGAACCAATATTTCAAATAAGTTAAGTAAACAATAATTATTTGAAAATAGGTAGCAAGGTATCGAGAGGTCATAATTATGAGTTTAATTTAATTTTAATTAATTGGTTTCGCCTATTAACTGCTTTTAAAATAATTTATTAAGGGGGAACGCTACCTTACGTTTAGGCTTGTTCGGAAGTGTTAAAACTTATCGATGATCAACGTGCGCCCTGTATTGAAGGTGTTACGGTGTTACGGTGTTACATCAAAAAGTGCACCCACTTCAAATTTAACAACTACCCAATATTTTTATAGTAACATCTAACGGTTACCCAAAATGAACTACAAGAGCCAAAATAACACGTCGGCTTTCACGAATTGGAAAAGATAAAATTACTTATCTCGAGATCTGGAAGAGACGGTCGGAGCATGGTGGTCGAATTAGTTGACTATGTACGCTAAATGCTCGGTTCGAATCCCGGTGAAGTAAGAACTTTATTCTGGTCGTCTCTCTGGTCCTCCAGGTTGGGGGCTCTACGTCGGGCTTGCTCCTCGTCTAGGTAAAAAATGTAAAAATGCTAACAAACCAAACACCAATTCGCAAGGTTGGTAGTTGGGTTCGCATAACGTTTAATGCGTTTCAAAACCGATCATATCACATCATCTCGAGATTGTATTCGCTAGGTGCGAAGTGCATAGTGGGGGAATTAAAAAACGACGCCAGCGTCCGCTGCGGACAAATTGTGCAAAAAAACGTGGCCAGATGTCACGCACCCAGCGAATAAGCTTACAACTTAAAATAGTGACAGGTGCTCGCTTCCAATCGCTTTCCAACGTGTGGCTTCAAAAGGTGAAAATCTGGAACACTTGAAAGACTTCGCGACACAAAACACAAATTGCACATCTGATATTGGCCGAACCGTGAGAGAGCTAATGCTGGAGATGTTAAGCAACGCATCACATCCAGATAATAAAATAATTCCCCAAAGTAATCTGTAGCCTCCAAGATATAACGATGCTGGAAGGTTAGGATCTTCTGGTGTGTCAAAACAACAACACAAAGACGTTACCAACCGCAGGAAATCAGAAATGGTCGCACAACTTGCGCACCAAAAATGGTGTAGTAATTTGTGCATAAAAGAGCCTCTTTTATATCTAGGAGCTCAAAAACACTACACTACAGACCCACTACTTGTATTAAACGACTTGGCACGTCACGTTGGACCAGAAACCATTTTGTTCACGAAGTCGTTATCAAATTACTTACGTCCACTATCGTAAGAGTTTCGAGACTGATATTCCTACGCTAAAACGTTTAAGCTATCAACAATCTGCCCTCAAAATGCATGCATTTAAAGATTGCATTAAAAAAAATTGAGAGCCGCATCGAGAAATATTGTGAAATGCAATTCAAGGAGAAACTAAACAACAAATGCAACACAATTTGTTACATCTTTTAATTAAAACTATTATAATCAATGCATGCTACCATACAACGAATAGTTAGTAGACCTTTTACTTTAAATCAAATTTTTGCTCAATGCTGTAGAAAGGCTAATATATGTCCAGGTGATAGCGTTACCATCGCATTGATAGCGTCGAATGTCGCGCGTTTAATTAAACGGTTCAATGTACTATTTAATACAGGTTAGCATTCAGAAAGCTTTGCATTCAGCTTATTTATAGCGTCCATAGGGTCCAAGAGACGGTCATTGCCTTGCAGCTAACATAGTTGAACCGGGTTCAAACCTGGAGAGAGTCAAACTTTCTTATGACCAAGTCTCCGTGCTTCGGAGGGCACGTTAAGCCTGCGGTCCCCCTAAGTTGTCGAATTTCCACCGTTAACAAAAAACAGGGCTATAGGCACATCGGAAGGTTAGCCTAGCAAGCTGCTACTGGATGTAAAACAACTGTAGTCCAAAAATCGATATGCGGACTACTCACTAACCCGTCTGGCCAACGTGGTAAGTTATGGCCAAAACCTCCATTACTGGAGAGGCCTATGGTCCAGGAGTGGACTAGGGTAGGCTGAAGAAGAAGAAGATAGGGTCTAAGCTTCCGATTCAATTAGGATTATCAATCAAAAATACTTTGAAACGACATGACGCTACACGCTACCACTCTGGATATACATAATACTATTAACCACTTGATCGATTTAGTCGTGCCTGACACGTCCACTCTCACGCGCGCCGTGTCCTTGTTTAATTTACTGAAGGTATAATTAATATGTATGTTGCATCCTTGTTTAACGTTGCCCATCAACAATTTATTAATGTGAACACGAAGTGGTTAAGTTAATCATGCATTATCAAATCTATCGTTCTTACCATTAGATACGATTAATTGGATCCACGACGACGACGGCGTGGTCCCGTGGTTCTTTGATTGGACTGATCGGCCGTGGTCGTGGTCGTTTAAGTGGAACGCACCCTTAGTTGGGATCTATAGTAAAGTTACGAACACAAATAAAGCAGGTTGCTGATTTTTAGTTGCAAACAATAATTATTTTCATGACTTTTGAATTAAATTTAATTCATTTTCAAGTTTTGGAGAAAAAATAACATTTTTTATTTCAAACAAAAAAGATTTGTGTAGCTCATCTGTTAATTGCCGGCCTCCTTTTGGTCATCCATTAAAATAGAGATTTGTCAGTGACAAAAAGTGACATTTTTGCTCCTTCTAAAACAAAATACTATTGTATGCTCTCCAACCGGTCGATTTGATATGGAAGTGATCCTATTTAGTACGTAAATGAGATTTCTGTCAAATTAAACAAATTGTTATACTATTTATAAAACTCATGTTGCCATCTTTTTCTTGTTCGTACCTCATAAATTAGTAATTCTGATTACCTACTTTCGATGTATACTTATCGTAACCACAATAATTGGATTGTAAACTCATAAAATTAATTTCGTATTTGTCACATTTACTATTCTACCTTTCAATTTAAATAGTCAGTTGTCGGTACTAAATTCAAATCGTCAGCGCGTCGTGACGTTTTCAATTTTTAAATTACTACAACTGTAAGTAAAATTTGGAGTAAACGTAAAAACAAGTAAAAAATGACTGGAATCTTCTTCTATTTGATCCAAAAGCTAATTTTCTATAAACTCCATTTTTCTAAAATTAAAAAGAGGTTGAGAAAAGAACGGACGCATTATATTATATTGTCGATGCTGCATCCATACATCGCCGAACATTCGCTACAACTTCGAACGTCAATGTATGGTCGATATGCACGTCTCGTGCGACGAATTTGAGTGTTCGGGATCAACGTGAACGAATGCATCTGATATCGGTTTTCCTTTCCACAGCAAAGGACGTTCCTGTCCGTGTCCCTTACTTCCATACATTGTCGAACATTCGACGATCAAGGTCACACAGCGGGCAATATGTGAACAGTATGCTCGTCTCTCCAGACAAACGTTTGGTATTTGGAACGAGTGTTATGGTATAGTTATACTTTACTGTATTTGACATAAATTCAAACATGAAAATTGTCAAAATCTCACGGGATTCTTAGCGATGAGAAAAAGTTTAACTTAATCGGTCCTGATGGAATTCCAGTGATATTGGCACGATTTACGTTGTGAAAATGAACTTAGAATGAGCAGGAATTTTAGTGGTGGTAGTGTAATGATATGGGCTGCGTTTTGCAACTAAATTCTGAAAAATATTTACAAATATTATACACGCTTTTGGTGGAAAATGTCAAAAAACCTGTGCGGTTAAGACTTTACCGACTTTACTATGTAGCAAGATAACGCCCCTAAACATACTACTCGCATTGTAAAACAACAATGGTTTGAAGAAAAATACATCAAAGTTTTAGGCTAGCTATCCAAAAGTCTGGACTTAAATCCAATTGTAAACTTAAGGAGGATTCTTGTCGGGCGTGTGTATGAAAATGATTGATGAACTTAAAATAAGCACTGATGTCTGTCTGGAACTCTATGACACCAAATAAATTAAAAGAGTTAATTTCGTGCATGCCCAACCGACTTTTTGAAGTTATTCGAAACAACGGAAGTTCAACCCATTATTGAATTAATTATACGCTGAAGTTTTATAACTTTTTTAGTTTTAATTTTAAGTTGTCTTTATAAGAATTTCCTCCTTTTATTGAATAGAAAAGCGAACAAAATTGAATTTGTTGTTTTTTCACTTTTACTCATAAATAGCGGATCGTTTGAAGTTCACCTTGTATTTTGTTAATAATAAATAAACTCTTATTCTACCGATATCCAAATAATTAATAACGGTAGAGAGAAAAATCTTGTTTTTCTGTTACTGTGCTTGAAAACTACTTTATTTTATATACGAATTTTCCACACATTCACAAGCAAAATCTAAATAAATGTTAAATTTACAAATTTAAGAAGTCACAACAAGGAATTTCAAATATAACAAACATATTTCGGTCTTATTAGGTTTCATCAGTATTAATTTAAAATGAATTTTCACGAAGTAACGACCGATTCCATTAATTATTTAGAATTTGTTAAATTCGATATTCATGGGATGCAAATCCACTAAATTTTTGAATTTTATTTTTCAGAAGTTAAATTTTGAAATAGAAAATTTAGACTTTCTCAAACGTTTACCGACATCGACATGCGGGTTTCTTTGATCTATCAAATTAAATGATTTTGTTCCAAGGATTGAAACCCGGAAGAATTTCCTTCAAATGAAAGTATAACCAAAAACTTACATTTTGTCAGAAATAACTTTATTAAGGGTAATAACACTTTGTTACAACATAAAACAAATGTCACGAGTAGTAGTTTTTATTTTTTGAGTCGGGAAATAACACATTTTCAAAAACTCATTTTATATTCAGTCGAACTGAAATAACAAGAAGAATTGTAAATTGTATTTACGCTACATACAAACAAGTAAATTGTGTCGGCATTTTACAATTTGTTATCGTAACATAAACGTATTTATCACACTCTTTTTAATATTCTTAAAATGTTGTTTCTTATCTAATCTATATTTGTTATATCTCGAAGGCGAACATTCCGTCTTGTCGGTGACAGTTAAATAAAAGAAAATTGTCGGTTCATCCCTTATTGGTGTTGATGTTATTCTTTTAACAATTTCTTCTAGGTAGTAGTTTACAAAAATAATTCTAAATATCGACATGTCTGTCTAGTCCTCGTCTATTCAGATTTAGAGCGTTTATTGTTACGTAACACGCTAAAGCAATACCCCCAAGAGAGTAATTTTCTCGGAAAAGCCAAATTTAATAAGCTCTTTTATTGATTACTAGGTCGTTTTATTTGTTTAATATGAAAAACAATCAGTATAAGATTTTGGTGAAGCGAACGTTTTCTATCACTGTCAAAATCGACCTAAATTGGTTCTCGTTAAACGCATCGCCGAAAGGGGGAGGGTAATTTATTGCTTGTATAAAAGAAAAATCAATTTTGTACAAACTGTCGTCAATAATGTACGTTTAGGAAATGTCTTGTGTAGATACTGCAATAATTGTTTACAAGTACAATAAAAGTTTGTAGTCATCGAGTTTGGTCAATAAGTCTGCTAAATGGGGTTGCTAATGGGGTGACGTAAACGTTAAAGCCACGTGAATAGAATTTATTGAACATATGTTATGCAATATAAATCAATTTAATAACCTACACGATACAAATTTTCTTACTCTACAAAGTAATTGAAAATTTTGAAACTGAAATTTAACTTTTGAGTTATTTATTGCATCATTTTTTTTTCAACGATATATAAGTTCTAGTCTCGGCGTCTTCTTGTCTGAATGAGATTATTAACTTGATAAAGCTCAAGTTGGTCAAAGAAACTTAAATCTTCCGTTTTTTTTACTCTACAATTGTGATAGTATCAAAGGAGTATTTTTTATTACGAATAGTTTTCCCGACGAAGGAAAATGTTGGAAACGATCGTGAAATTATCTCAAATCCAAAATGATAATTAAGGAAAGTCGTTAACCTTATAAAGTAAATATATTATAACAATCGACATTTTCAACAGTAACTAATTACCTATAATTTCCTGCAACCTTTTCAACAAGTTTTTGCGTCTTAACACATTTGGAACATTGATTGATAAAGGAATAATTGATGATCCGAAAATATTTCTAACTATGATACAATCTAATAATTCCAACTGCGTGTGTATTCTCTGACGTGTCCAATAAAATAACAGATTTTTCTCTTCACCCTCTGATTAAATATTTAGCATAATTTTAATGATAGTGTAATTAAAACAGAGCAAACAAAAAAGTATGCCAAAGAATTTAATGAAAAAGAGACCCTCGCGAAGCACTTGTCCACCCTTCATTAAAACATTTTTATTAGCTTAACGACTAAGGTTGGGCAAGTTAATGAACTATGGGTGGTTGGTTAAAATTCATATCGTCAAAAACCTATTTGTCAAGGGTTTACCGCAAAATGTACAACAAATTAGCTAATAATTTAATTTTTTTTTGCAGTGACTGGTTTAGTTCCATCGAGTCTTCTCACAAGTTCTTCTCCAAGTCAGACGATTGATCTTTTAGCCGCTCTGGGGTTACATAACAATAGTTGGATAGGCGTGACCCCCACGTCGGGGCCCAGTGGGCCCCAACAATTACGACCCGCTTATTTACTTCAAGGTAATTAACCAATTGAATTTTTAACTTTTGTGATGAAAATGTGATTATTTTAATTAGGAAAATGTGGTTTATTTATACGAGTTTATCAGAAACGAAGTGGAAAATCGTTTGAGTTATCAGATTTAACGAGCACTTTGATGATCACCATTTCACCGTGTAATGAATTTAACTTTTGGTTTTGTTTCGTGAGATTGCTCTAACGACCTTTTTAGCAAGAAATTAAATAATTTAACAAGTTAATCAATTAAATATTTTAGTTCATTAAAAGCAACATTTTATGTTTTTCATTCATTATAACATTTAAAAGTGCAATTTTGTGAAAACGGTTTTAGATATTATAAGCAAATTTTGAAACTCATTCAACTTCCTCTTCATCGTATGATTTTTATTCTTCTACTATTACAATTTACAACACGTGACAATTTACAATGATTTTTATTTCGCAAATATGCATTATTTTATTCATTAAGTAAGAATTTCGTAGTTCTTTACTTCATTTTAAGGCTATCGCATGCGTTTTTCTTTCCAAGTCTATGACACTTATTATCGATCAGACTCTTTGGAACCGCATACAAATTTTATTTGAACAGTTTCTTTGCGTTTTCCAAAATACACGAATTTTATTTTAAAAGCAATAACTCTTGTTGAATGTCAACCACTAAGCAAACGTCCTTGCCGCATTAACGTCTGTGCTATTAGATGTACATTTTTAAAATTTCATTTTCCGGCATTTCAAAAAATAAATTACTGAACTTACTTTAAGAAATATAAATTGAGCTGTGTGAATATGTCCAAATCATTGTAAAATTGTATAAAATTCTTTTCCCTTTCAAAATAAACCAATTATATTTCACTTACAATTTAAATTTAAATAATCATAATCTAAATCAAAATTTGGATGTGATAAATTGAATTAAAATAATATTAAGGCAGACAGACTTCCCTTATTTCGCACTGTTTCTAATTTCGAAAAATTTTAGAATTTAGTTATTTTTAGGCTGTTTAAAAGGTAAACGAAAAACTAAATTCTAAAAAAAAAATGCTGCGAAATTAAAGGCTAGTCTAAAATACGGTAAATTTGCCTTATGTAGGTATTATATATTTTTTGTCAATCATTAATTCTTATTATCTTTCTCTGCATCCCGAACATCTTTGAGCATTAGCCAAATTAGCCAAGTGATTTCAGATTAAGATTTTATAGGGTAAAATCCTTGAATTAAACTATTGAACCAAAGTCTGTGACTCTCAAGACCTCCTCCGACACAATAATTTTGAGCTACCTTTATAGCATTATTAAATTTTTAAATAATTTGTTGCATGGATTTGCAATAATTTATTATTAGCCTCAAAAACTCAACGGGCTAATTTTTTATAGAGATGTCCCGCAGTGAGAAGGTCAATCCTTACTATTTACTGAATAAAATTTGTATCCAAACAATTTTGTAAGCCATTATCGAACTCAAATCCGATTTCTAAGGTATTCTAACAGTACTCCATATCAGGATTATAATTAAGGCTGGGAATCAAAATCGAATATAATAAACTAATCGAGTATTCGAATATGCGAATATGAATATTTTCTCAACGGCACTATTCAAATTATTCGAATATTCAAATTATTCGAATGATTATTCGGATAATTTAAATATTCAAATAATCATTCGAATAATTTAAATATTCAAATAATCATTCGAATAATTTGAATATGCAATAATCATTCGAATATTCGAATAATTTGAATATTCTTGTGATTTCTTGAACGAATATTCGAATACAAAAATGTTAAAAATTCCCAGCCTTGCTCTATACAGGGGTGGTTTTGGGGGTTCAACCCCCCCCATGTGAGAGCAAGAGGTTAAAAAAAGGGTCTAAAAATTATTTTGTGCAAAAAATTGAATATAATCAACTAATCGAGTATTCGAATATGAATATTTTCTCAACTGCACTATTCAAATAATCATTCGAATATTCGAATAATTTGAATATTCTTGTGATTTCTTGAACGAATTTGCTCTATACAGGGGTGGTTTTGGGGGTTCAACCCCCCCCCATGGGAGAGCAAGAGGTTAAAAAAAGGGTCTAAAAATTATTTTGTGCAAAAAATTGAATATAATCAACTAATCGAGTATTCGAATATGAATATTTTCTCAACTGCACTATTCAAATTATTCGAATATTCAAATTATTCGAATATTCGAATAATTTGAATATTCAAATAATCATTCGAATATTTGAATAATTTGAATATTCAATAATCATTCGAATATTCGAATAATTTGAATATTCTTTCTTGAACGAATATTCGAATACAAAAATGTTAAAAATTCCCAGCCTTAATTATAATCAGCCCTCAAATCAGGATTTTAGCAGTCCAATTTTATTGATTTGTTGAAAACCAGAAATCCAAAGATTGCTTGCCTAAAAGGATATGCAGTCGATATGCCTGGTTTTTTATATCTGAAATGTTTTGATTCTTATCTAAACTACTAATAGACAAGGAAGTTCTGAATATAAAAAATATTTAAATAGTAAAAAAGGAAATTGAAAACTGCGATATTATGTCTTCAACTGTTTATTTTACGGCAGGAAACAGGGGCGGACTAGGTTTCTTAAACGGTCCGGATTTAACAATAAATTGGAGTGGCAAATTTTTATTTTCGCTGTAAGCTGTTTATCGAATATTCCTAATAAAAAATTCCGATTATTAAACGTTTAAACGAATCTTTACTATCGGAGTCGTAAGGAGGGTAGAAAGGCGTCCGTGCAACTAATAGTTATTAATACAATTAAATGCATCGTTAAACCAAAACAAATTTCACATTGCTTCTTCAATAATTAACAAATAATGAAGCAGAAGCAGAAGAGACGTTCATTGCCAAGAGACTGTCATTGCCTTGCAGTTAACGCAGTTGGATGCGAATGCAGGGTACCGGGTTTAAACCTGGGGAGAGTCAAACTTTCTTACGACCAAGTCTCCGTGCTTCGGAGGGCACGTTAAGTCGGCGGTCCCCCTAAGTTGACGAATTGCCACCGTTAACAAAAAACAGGGCTATAGGCACATCTGAAGGTTAGCCTAGCAAGATGCTACTGGATGTAAAACAACTGTAGTCCAAAAATCGATATGCGGACTACTCATGAACCCGTCTGGCCAACGTGATGAGTTATGGCCAAAACCTCCATTACTGGAGAGACCTATGGTCCAGGAGTGGGGACTAGGGTAGGCTGAAGAAGAATGAAGCAGAAATATTCTATTGTAAAAAGTGAGCTTTGAGCTTATCAAAGCTTTAACCCTTTAACCCCATCCATGCGGAGATATCGGAAATGAAATAGTATAATTTTTTGTTACATGAAACTAAATAATGGTGGTCTTATAGCTTTTTTGTCCACTCTGCGAAAAATAATTTATTCTCATCCTTACACAACAATGAATAACTTTTTATAGCCCCCCTCCCCAGACCACAGATTTTCCGATTGTTTACTTTTAAAAGTACCCTTTAGATCAGGAAAAGATGTTTTCTGGAATAATACTTAATTTTATCTAAATTTGTAGGTGTTTTTTCTATTTTGTAAGGTAGCTAAGCTCCCTGGCTTATTTTGGGCTTCAAATCTGTGCGCTTATGACCTTCACCACACCCTAGTTACGGCTCTGTTTGCCATGGTAGGGTTTTTAATTATGTAAAGTGCGTGCGCCTTCGTGGAGACATGCGAGATACTAACTGAAGCTATCCAGAGTTATTCCACAGAATTGCAAGGATTTGGACTGGAAACTGCAGACTAAATAAACACCTTCACACGATGGGGTATACAGATGACCCTATATCATGTCGTGGCTGCAACGAAGAGAAGGGATACAGCTGAGCATGTACTTTATTACTGCCCGACACTGACTTCAATAAGGGAATCCCTATTGGAGGACTTCTAGGCCGACATAGTCAGAATCAATGAGACTCCACATGTCAAAATCCTGGAGTTTATGCTACAGTTGGAATGGCTTATACCTGGTGGAGGTCAAGGTAAAGCTGAAATCCGGAGGTATTACAGTGGCCCGAGTTTATCTTGCCTTCCACAACAAATTCAGAATCCTGGCTTTTCATTATTTTAAGGGACATGGTATAATTTAACTGATTTAAGAATCTTCCTGAATATAATAATTTATTTTCATATATTTCTTTTGATCCAGGCTAGATTTATAAAACTAACTACCGTTACAGTTTTCGCAAACTTTTACTTAATGACAAGTCCCGGTAGCTCTATGGGTTTCGGCGGGAGCTTTATGGGATTCGTGTGTCCACATATATCCTCGAAGATTACTCTACAATTTATAAAAATGGCTCCAGCTAATGGACGAGCAATTCTCGAGATAAGTGTGAACCCACAAATCCCACAAAGCTCCCGCCAAAACCTATAGAGCTACCGGGGCTTGTCAATAAGTAAAAGTTTGCGACAAGTAAATGGCGCCCAACGTGGGGCTCTTTTGTCCAAATTGTCGGTGAGTTTGAGCTTAAGAAAACAGCAACGGGATGACGGAAATTACCAAATCGCTCTTCCGGGGAGTTCACAGGATGCTTTACCAGATGGTCACAGAACAACTAAATACGAGTTAGGCTTGATAATGATAAATTACATAATCAGGCTTGATGGTGAAGTGTATTTAAGCGACTTCTCAAACCAGCATAAATTTAAAACCAATAACAACAAGGAAAAGGTGGCAGCCTTCATAAAGCATATGTGGTAGGGTTGCATCACAGGAGCGGTAGCCGTAAATTTCGAACCTAAACGAAATTGAACGAGTGGTAAATGACTCTCACGAGGGTGTAAAAGAAATTCTTACCAGGTGATCGGATTACAACTATTTACTTTAATTTAACAGTTTCAAAAATTTCAAATTGTTCTAAGTGTTTCAACTGTCTTCAAAAATGGGTAACCTGGCATTCAACCACATTTTGGACGGTCCACCAAAAATCAAATTTCTGCACCACCTTTATCAATTTAAATTTGCAGCGTCCTTTCCTTCAACGGAAATAACTTTTGATATAGGGCTCATCGTAAAAAGAATAAACGCTACACAGTCATCTAGAAATATTGTTTGAATGTGGAATCAAATTATAAGTACAAATCCACTAAATAAGAATTGAGAAAACAGTTTCTTGCTATTGCAAAAAATTAAATTTTACGCATTTTACCATTACCATATCAATATAACAAAATCAAGAGGTATGGGACCATTTACGTCTATAGATACCACAAACCCTTACTATCCGAAAGGGAAAAGAGATATTGGCCGCCGGAGATAGCCTTGGCGAGACTGATAAATTCGGAACAGGCAAAAGGTCTAAGCCCTGAAAGGAAGAAGTTACCACAAACCACAGGCAATGATTTTTGCCAAAATCAGTAATAGACCCGGATTGACTGCAAATCTCAGGGTTAGATCGCACCACGGTATCCCTGTCAGGTCCATTCCTGGCAACCCATGTGCTACTGGATGCAATAAGAAATAACTGGATGACTAAAGGAAAGGTAGAAGAAGTTATGTTATCGAGGTTAATGAAGGCAAAGCACAACAATTTGAAGAATAAAAGCGAATAAAAGTTAGGAATTATGAGGACTAATTTAACTCAAATGAATGTATCAGAAGCAAATATCAAAAACGTTCATTGACTGAAAAACATACCAGAACGCGTTCTGAGCTAACTAGTAAGTCAAATATCCATAAAAATAAGGGTCGTTTCAAAACAGCCACAACGCATTTTGGATTTTATTTGCTATAACGCATTTAGAGAACACCGCTAATGACATGCAATATGCATGGAGCTGAATTTCTAAAGGTTTACCTTTCTAAACGTATACGATCTTGACGTCATAACTGTTTAATATAAATCTCATTCAGAATATTGCCTTTATTTATTTGCTACATTGTCTGGCCAAACCTATCTTATTTGTTTCCCTAAAAATGTATGTACATTTGGAATTCATTGAAAATTTTTGAAATTCCTTAGAAATTATTGAATTCTTTAGGAATCACTGGAATTCGTTTAGTTTTAAACCAATTATAAAGAAACTATATCGTATGAGGACGTCAAAAAAAATTATAATGTTGTGCTAATTATGTGGTTATTCAAACTCAGCACCGATACCACAGGTTTCTGCAGCACGAGGTTTGCGAATAGAGCAAATAATTAGCATAAAATTATGGTATATTATGTATATCATTTTCGATTTTGAATTGTGCAAATGTTTTGAAATTTGAACTAAATAAGGATTGCAAAGTTGAGATGACCCGACTTCGAGCTAAAAGTTCAACTTCCCTCTTATTAGAGAAAGAAGTGTCATGAAGTCTAAAATTACCAACAGTACAAATTTTGTTCACTTGACTTTCAAATGTTAAATTACTGTAACGTATATAAATAATATAATAACTGCATTGTTGTATTGACTAATACATTAACATTTAAGCAAAGAGGGCGATCTCACAATTTGCAGTTATTTCCTAGGGTTGTTTTTTTTCAGAATATAAAACCCCTTAAAATTTTAAATTTGGAGTCTTCTTTCCTTTATTATGCATATTTGAACTTGAAATTTGCAAAACTTCGTCTCTTTAAGAAAGACGAGATAAAATATCTTGAACAGAAATTATTCAAGAGGGAAAGCACAATTGGAGTACTCGGGAGAATACAAAGTTTAAAGGTACCTCTACCATAACCTCCGCTGACTATTAATTATTAAAGGCATTTCTGCACGATGGGAAAAGCATACGATTTTTATTACAACAAAACTTTTTCTTGAATGTGAAAATTGGTAAAGATCAGTAATTTTGCTGTTTTTCATCTTGACCATTTTGCTTGAAAATATCCCATATGCACGAGTTTTTCACATAATATTATGTTTTGGGTGCTTATCAGGCCCGGACTGGCCAGGTCGGCTAGTCGGCGTTCGCCGAGGGCCCCCAACCTAAGGGGGCCCCGAACAGGCCTCAAGAAGTGATTTATACTTGGGGTAAAAGTGGTTTGTATTTTTTCTATACTTTCCAAGTGTCGAAATAGCTGAAAATGTGATTTTCAAAAAACTCCGCTCTTAGTAAGGGGCCCCCCTTAGTTTCTAACCGAGGCCCCCCAAAGGAGCCAGTCCGGGCCTGTGCTTATTATAAACTCTTAGGACCTACAGCTTAACATGGAATCCGAACCACGACACCGATAAATTTTGGATAGACAAGGTATTGGAACGATTTCTTAAAATTAATTTTTGCAAGAACTAACAATTATTTTCAGAAAAATTATCTTTTTTTTTTAAATTTTTTTTCAAAATGAAGGAGGGGTCGTGGTTTAGAGAGTTACGATACTAAAGTACTCATAATAAGCGGTGATTGAAGATATATCAATAATAATTAATCTCCAAAATTCCTACTCTGCAATGTAGATTGATGATATGGAATTAATATGGATTGGTTGTACTCGCTGAAGGATAAAAAACAAGGTCCATTGTATAAAAAGAATTGGTCTCGTACCGTAATTCAACGGGACGGAACTGAAATATTCAGACCAATGGAACTTACAGGATCGATGAGATTTACGAGACTAATGAGATCGCACGAGAAATGTCGTCAATTGAACCGAATCCGTTCCTGTTTCTTTCTCTAAAACAGACCAGCAAATATATTTTTTATAATGTACAAAGTTATGGAAGAATACTACTGAGTGTACACATGATACCTACTTGAACACACCAAAATTTTTCAACGTCACGGAACTACATCCTCACAATAATAACAAGCTATTGATATGATAATAAAACTGGATTTTCAATCCTGCGGTGGAACTTGACACTTGGGAGCATTCAAGGATGGACGATTAATCTCACACCAATTAACAAGCTTTATGGATCGTGCTAAAATATAACGCATTATCTATAGAGAAGCTGTGGTCATAAGTTGACCACTGAATTTCGCACACGAACCGTCCTGTAAGCTAAGCAATATAATAAATTTTCTCACTCTTGGTGAATAACTTTTACATTTATTTAGTCGTTTTTTTTTAATTTATTAAAGTTTTTGCAGAGAAATTGTTGTTTTGAATTCATTGGATGCATTTTTCGGAAAAGCAAAGATTTTTTCGATCCTTGATGTTTCTCATAATTTTCTCATTGCAAGAAGTGTTCATTATTATTCTTACCCAATTTACCGGTCTCACTTTGACACTTCATGAGGAAACTTACATGCAAGGTTAATGTTGTAAGGTTAAGGTTGTTCTCCTGTTACTTTTTTAATTTTTACAATATTTTCTGACTTTATTTTTCAATATTTATTAATAGATAACTTTGTTGTGAAATATCGCGAAAAAAGAAATTAATAACAGTGTAAAAATATTTTTCGCTACACCAAATAATAGTCCATTTTCTATCTAAAATCAAATTTTCATTCAAGGTGAGAGAACAACCTTAACTTACTTAGGGGTAGTTATTCAGTTGCAGGTCAAACTAAAATATTTAGGTTAACCAATCAAAAATCTTATACAGCCACATTTTGCACAATTTTTTTGTAAATTAAACAAAAACTTAACTAGACGTTAAAATAATATTAGATTTTAACTGTAAGTAAAGAACAACATACAAGAAAATTTTATTTAAAAACACTAAGAAAACATTTTCTAACCTTTTTGTGACAAGGTACAAACAGAGAATATTAGAAAAAATGAGAAAACTGAAACTACGGGGGGGGGGGGGGTAAAAAACAACGTGGTGTTTTTTAGAAAAGTTGAAAAATATAGAAAAATTAATGAAGATATGGCGAAGTAAATTTGTTACATCGAAAAATTAAAAACAATTATTAAAAAAAGTTGGAAAAATGCAAAAAAAAGAAGCTTACCAACGGAATAAAAACATCGATGTAACAAATTTACTTCGCCATATCTTCATTAATTTTTCTATATTTTTCAACTTTTCTAAAAAACACCACGTTGTTAATTAAGTGTTTAAGGTACGGATGAATGTCAATATCGATTAATTTAGGAAATAATCTATTTTAAAGTTTCGATTTTTCAATTAAAAACTCCCAATTCTACAAAGTGCATTGCATTCTGTTGTCGATCCGTGCATTTGTCGTAAAGAGCTTTTATTAAGGGACAGGGCTTACCGAAGTTGCCGATTACGTTGTGAAACAGACATCTACCGATAAAATTATTTTAAATTGCATTTCATAATAGTTATAGCGGAATTTTCACTTAAAAACAGATATCTGCCGTTCTACATTTACGCTTCTCGACTTCAGAGATCCGTTGGGCTCACAGATTCTAGTTTTCGTGTACAGCGGTTTTCAGAGAAGTTTTTTTTTAAGTGCGCCAACACAGAGATATAGCCTCTATTATGTAACCTTCGGGGTGGGCAGAGCTAAACTTAAAGTAACAGCCAATGCAATACTCAGATATTGTTTTTACGATTTTTGGCCATATTTTGCCCAAATTTTGGTATGATTTGCAAAATTTTATGTTTAAATTTGTATACAGCCTTAATTACTATAATTTTAACAGACATTTTTTTAAATCTGGTCCGGGGTTTCGTACTATCCCCACTGACATGTAACTGCTAATTGAAAATGACGAAGTAAGAGATTCTGGGTATACAAAGAAACGCTGACCAAAATAAAACTAATAAATAGCCAAAAACATTTATTATGAACGATAACATAAAATGTTCAACAATATATCATGAACTTTAATTTATCGGAAAATTTTGATGGAAGAATTTGGAATTTATAAAAATTTTAACAGACGGCTGACATTTAACTTAATAAATTTGATTTGTTAACAATTATATGCAATTCATGTTCAACATATTAATTGTAATAATTAAATTGTCATCCAAAGTCTGGTATATTTTCATACAATCATCAGTTGGATGTATTTAAATATTATTGTGGAACTACTGGAACCAAACATTATTATGATAATTATCTTTATATTAATTATGATTTAAAAAAATCATAAATAAAGTCTATATTTTGAACAACGAATTCATCCATTAAAGTTATATCAATTTGCTTGAAGTTGCAACAGGTCATGGGTCCAGCACACTTCCACCGTAACAATCAGAATGTTTCCTTGGACAGGAAAATTAAATTGATCTTTAGTGATATATATAGTCATTCCCCTTGTCATCCTATCCTTTCCACTAGAATGTCCTTCAGCTGAACAAACAAACCATGTAAAACGCGAAGCTTAACCGCGCTTTTCTAATGGTTAGAGATTTTATGCTGCTAAGCTGGAAGTAAATAGTATGTCTCGTCGAAGAAAAAGTTGATCGATATGGATTTGATAATGATGTTACCAAACCCAGATTGCATGCTCTAACCGGAAGTGAACAAACTCAAAATACAATATAATATATTATCTGTAGTATCAGAAAAGTAAGCCTTTGGAGTGTGGATTAATCACGAATGTAACCTAGCGTGCGAAAGCTTTTTTGAAATAATATACGATATACGATTTTTAAAAGTCTAACCGATATGCAAATATACCGAGCCTATTAATCAGGTTGACACGTTCGACCCCTTTGTTATTTGTTATTATAATTAAATTACAACGTAATCATCAAAATTCAGTTCAAAATTATTAAACTGACAAAGATTATTATCACTGGCAAAATCAATCGCTTGAGAGAATTTCGAATCGTGCGCTAGCAATAAGTAAAAAGAATTCAAAATAAATCTATCAATATCATTGATGGATGGTAGACACAGAACAGGGCCGTAACAAGATCCCTGCGGAATGCTGGTATACAGGGTAAATGAGAGCACTCGTATCAGCAATTTTTTTTTAAAAACGGCTAGTCGTAGAGAGTTGGGATAATAAAATTTATTATAAAAGCCATAATAAAGAATCGAATGGTGATATTATTATTTCTTGGAGAGGTCGGCGACCCGAGTAATTTGCTCCAGAAACTCCAGAACTCCAGAATTTTAAATGGCACCATAGGTCGAAAATGGTATCGTTGAAAAGACCTTGCAAAAATAAGCAAGTTTTGTAGGAAAAATTATTTTATTACTCCCTCCCCTTTTCAGTAATATTCGATTGCATATGGGTGAATGAGACTACCATTACTTAAAAGGAGTGGGAGTAATAAAATAATTTTTCCCACAAAACTTGCTTATTTCTTAAAGATATTTTCAACAATACCGCACTTTCGATCTATAAAATTTAAAATTCTGGATTTCTGGAGTTTCTGGAGCAAACTACTCGGGATGACGACCTTTCCGAGAAATAATAATATCATTATTCGATTCTTTACTACGGCTTTTATAATAAATTTTTTTAACGCAACTCTCTACGACTAGCCGTTTTTGAAAAAAATTGCTGATATGGGTGCTCTCATTCACCCTGTATATCCAAATATCAATGGAAGAATATATTTCCGAACTTCCTGGTTGAACTAAAACCAAAAGAAGGAAATTTCCACTAGAATATAAAAAAAATTACATCCAATGTGTTGTCAAAATAATTTTTTTTTAACATTTCTGGGCCAATATTTTAATGTAACTTTTGGTTCTCGTGGTTTTCTATTTGTTTCAATAAAAATGTGTCGCACGCAATATACATTACGATATAATTATACCTAGTTTATAATTAAATTACCATTAAGTTGATAAAATTAGTAAAGTAACTAACCGATAAATACAGCTATTATTTCAAAATAATTTAATATCCGCGTTTTGTATCGATTATGAAATTTAAAAAAATGAGTCTCATTTGTTGCTCGGCCTTTATTGATGCTGCTTTCTTCTGTCATCTGTCAATTTTATATCCAAATCTGTCACAGTATAGTTAATAATAATTAATCCTGATTTTTTTTATGAGTTAGTGACTATTAACTAACGGGCAATTTAAAATAACAAATGAGAAGTTTCGTGTATTTTGTTAGATCTAATAAAGGATGGAAGCTTTCAAATCCAGCTTGAGAGGATTAATTAATTAAGTTTCTTTTAAAACTTCATTTATACTCTTTTAAGCTTTTCTACTGAACTTGTTACAAAAATTATTCTGATTTTGAAACTTATTAAGTTTCGTTTTGTTCTAAATACTTAACAAAACTTCTAAAGGAATATAACGCGTGTTTAGTTCTAATACCAATTAAGTGATTTGATATTGACATCATTTCTTAAATTATGCTTTTTCATTAACTTAAATGAGCTATAAATATTCTATAGTCATCGGCTAATGTTGTTACTTCTCATAAAATTAGGTTATTTTCTATTTAATTTGGTTCATCGAGCGTAAAATGAAATTAATTAATTAGAATCGATCAAGTTCTAAAATTTGCCGCATATTGGACGTAAATTGTAAAGCTGAGTGCGACTTTTTTTTACTAATTCCATACAAGCTGCGCGTATTAGGGATTCGCCTTATGTACAACGTAAGGCGGACTTTACTGTTTAAATATTAATAGTGATTAAAACATTTTAATTAAAATAGGGAAATTGTGATTTTATTTGCTCGTGAAAATTATTAAATTATATTTTAAACTACAAATTTAATTTCATACTGTAATGTTAATAAATATATTGTCGTGAAACGAAATGGAACCCAGCTTTGTATTTAATATTTTGCCATAGATTAAGGGATGTTTTATCCGAAATAACATAGTCGAGCATGGTTTTGTTATTGAAGGTCGATTTATGTTACCACAGACACAAGTACGTAGCGCAGAGGGTAAGTCGCGCGGTTTGTGATCGAGAAGTGCTGGTTCGATCCCAGCAAGAGTCTAGAAATTTATATGCAGAAATGACAGTGTATTAAGTCGCTGGTTTCTGAGATTATTATAGTAGGCAGAATGTCAGTGTAGTAAATCGTTGGTTCTGATATAATGATAGTTCAATGTGCGGCCGAATTAACGTACATTTTGTTTTGTTTGACGACCCGAAAAGGAGAGAAGTACGAACCCAACCCTGAGATTTGTTTCCGTACAGAAATCGTATGCTTAACGATTACATAGCTACCGACGGCACTCTAGTGTTGAGATATTGTCCTGGTAAAAAAATAATTTCAAAATAAGGGTCGTAGGAAATATCTCTACAATATATTAAATTTCTACAATTTAATGAAAACATTTTGAATTAGCTAGCAGTATCGCAGGCTAAGGTATGAAAAATAGCAGTATTTGCATTTGAATACCTTTCGGATTGTCTGTTTTCTTTCTCTGCGGTTACACTTAACATGTGAAAATTTTTAGCGCTGGTAATCCGGCGCATGAAACCTGCTTTCTTTCTGTTTATACTTATATGCCGGCCGCCGTGTTATGTCATCTGTGTCGCTGCCGTTGTATCGCTTCCGCGCCAATCCAT
This sequence comes from Rhagonycha lutea, assembly GCA_958510855.1. Classification (NCBI taxonomy): domain Eukaryota; kingdom Metazoa; phylum Arthropoda; class Insecta; order Coleoptera; family Cantharidae; genus Rhagonycha; species Rhagonycha lutea. Next base: position 8,138,759 of record OY294040.1, on the reverse strand, counting down.
CCAGGAATAGTAAACAAGCCGGTTCCGTTCGGCATCGTACGTTCAGCAGCTTGTCGAACGTTGAACGTACGATGCCGGCTGGTTTATACCGAAGATCCAATACATTTTATCCCATAAGAATTTAACGAATGACTTTTGATTACAGTTTATCGCTTAATATGTTTTGACAATGAAGCTAATAGATGTTTTTAATTTCAGGTGATTATCGAGACTTAAAACTTCCGCCAGCAGCTTTTGAACAAGTATCAGATTTATTACGTAATAGTCCCGAGTTCACAATATCAGCTTGGGTGCGCCAAGAAGACGGCAATACGGGTAGTTTAGTGAGTTTTACACATGGATATAATCGTTATTTAGAACTTCAATCTAGTGGTCGAAAAAATGAAATTCGGTTACATTATACTTCGCGAGTGGACAATAAAGTGTATGTAGAAACTTTTCATTATCGCTTAGCGGACGATTTGTGGCATCATGTAGCTATTTTTGTTAGTGGTTCGCAGGCGGAACTGCTAGTGGATTGTCATCCACTGTATAAAAGATTGCTAAGACCGGGTGCGCCGGATCGAAATTTTTCGTTACCGCAACAAATTTGGGTGGGCCAGAGAAACAAGCACTATCATTTCAAGGTAAACATTTTTGAACTGATTTTGGGCCATGTCTTGAAAAGTATTTCCGGGGTCGTTACTAAAAATGTAGAATTTTTTATTAGGGAGCCATGCAGGACGTGAGGTTAATAAGTGGTTCTCATGGATATCTGTCGCAGTGTCCGAGTCTGGATTCTACGTGTCCGACGTGTGGTCAGTTTTCGCTGTTGCAGAGCACCGTGCAGGAGCTGACAAGGCATCTTCAGGAGCTTTCCGAAAGGGTATATGGACTACCATGTAACGTCTCTTATGCGTCTGTACTCTGTTTTGATTGTATATAATTGTGTGGTTTGCAGTTAGTAGCAGCTGAAGGCCGTATCACTAAGGTAGAAGAATGCGACTGCCAGAAGTCTTGCCGCTTCAACGGCTCGGTTCACGCGGACGGTGCCACTTGGCAACGCGGATGTGATTTATGCGCTTGCGTGGTTAGTAAAAATTTACACAAATTCACTTATGCTTTTCATCAAAATTTTGCGTATCGTTCGTATCGCCTGATAAGAACAGGCAATCTAGACTTGCAGTTGCGTTCATTAATCTTATGTATATGATAATTTTTGCATTTTTTCATCTATTTCTACAGCATGGAGAAGTTCAATGTCGCCCCGTGGAGTGCCCAGTTCCAGCTTGCAAGAATCCCGTTAATATTAGTGGCGAATGCTGTCAAAGTTGTCTTAGTAAGTTGCAATGTTTAGTCATTTTCTTTTACGATGCATACCCACCTATATGGATAGCATGAGTTCTTTTTTTCTTATTATTGGGCTGTTTTTGTTGTTTAATGGCAAACCATCTCAGAACACTATTCAATTAATTGTCTTTTTTGACAAATATTGTATAAGTATTTAACATTAAACTAACTCTTCTTTGTGAATTGTTAACAGGACGTTGTCGCATGGATGGAGTTTTTTATGACCATGGAGAACTAGTGGTACGTCAGTGTGTTGAGTGTGAATGTCGAGATGGAAGTATGCAATGCAATAGGATAAATCCTGAAACTAAGTGTCCTAAGCTCTCATGTCCTCCAGAAGAACAATTTAGTGTACCTGATGAATGTTGCAAATTTTGTCCAGGTACAAATTCACTGATTTATTATTTTGCCTGAGCTTTACTTTATGTGATTAACATATTAATATCTGTTTATCTTTATACTAACTTGTACTTACTTAACTAACATTGCTATGTTCCATTACTTTATACAGGAATTGATTACTGCGCTAAAGGGCATATTTGTCATGCTAATGCCTCATGTCATAATCTGCAAACTACTTACACTTGCCATTGCGACCAAGGCTTTCGTGGAGATGGACATGTTTGTTCTGGTATGCATCTTTCACTTTGTACATACTTAGGGCAGTGTGTCCAACAGTGAGACTGAAGTCTACAATGAGACATTCAGTTTCCCCCACTTTTTACGAGCAAAATCCAAATTATTAGAATTAGTAATAAGCGAGGGAAACTCAATTTGTCATTGTATGATCTCTGTCTCACTGTTTGACACTCTCCTCTATTCAAATTTACTTAATTAAAAATAAGAACTTGAAAAATTAATACTGAAATAAACCACTTTGCAATTTTTCTACCTAATGCTTAGCTTTTTGTATTAATAACTACCGATGTTAAAAATTGGGACCTTATGAAAATATTTTTTAAAAATAACAACAATTTTGTTTAAATTTCAAAAATATTTTCTTCCCATTATTATCAGAGTTAAAAAGTAATATGATTTATTAATTTGAAACAGATATTGATGAATGTCTACAAGAAGGAGGACCAGAAGGTCATCACTGCAACTTAAACACCAAGTGCGTCAATACTGCAGGTTCTTATATGTGTGAGTGTTTGCAAGGATATAGAAGAATAGATAAGTTTAATTGCGCCGAAATCGACGAGTGCAGTACAGGGGAACATGGTTGTGATATAAATGCAAATTGTGTGAATACTCAAGGAAGTTACCACTGTGTTTGTAAAAATGGTTACAATGGTAATGGCTACGCTTGCGAACGTAAGAATTTCTTGATTTTCTAAAATTTCGCATTAGTTGATAATTTTCATTTAGCAATATGTAATCAACGTTGTTTAAATGGCGGAGTATGTAGAAGTCCTGAAAAGTGTGCATGTCCAAATGGTTATACTGGATCCAGTTGTGAACGTGATTTGGACGAGTGTGCAACGAATTCCCACAGATGTACGGACGCTTCAGTTTGCGTCAATATGATTGGATGGTACTATTGTGAATGTAAACCTGGTTATCGTAGTCCTGTTATTGACAATAATTTGGGAACATTATGTCAAGGTAAAATTGGACTTCTTCGAGGTTTATTGGTTATTCATGATCACTTTTTAGATATTGACGAATGTGAACAACAAATGCATACTTGTCATCCATCAGCTCAATGTGTAAATACAAATGGAGGTTTCAGATGTGCTTGCCCCCCAGGCAGAAACAATAATTGTAGATTAAATTGCATGTTTGAAGGAAGCGAAGTGAGCACTGGAAGCACGGTTTCACCAGCCGGTCAACCTTGTCGTAGATGTGAATGTGATTATGGAGTGATAACGTGTAGGGAACCCACATGTAATTGTTCCATTCCTGGAAGCTCTCAAAACAAATGCTGTCCTCAATGTGATAGACAGTTAGCTTGTCAGCATCAAGAACTACCTGATGTTATTCTAATGCACGGTGAACGCTGGTCCTACCAATGTCAAACTTGTGAATGTTTATATGGAGAAGTAGACTGTTGGGATATGAAATGTCCTCCTCTGGTTTGTGATAATCCAACACAAGCACCTGGTGATTGTTGTCCTCATTGTGATGATTTATGCTCATTCGGAAATACATCGATTTCCGGCAAGCCTTGTACTTTTGCGGGCAGATTATACGAATCGGGTGCTCAATTTGCCGATCCTAAAGATCCTTGTGTCGCCTGCAACTGCAAGGTAAGATTTAAATGTAAAACATTTTTGTTTGTATCTAACGTTGTATTTGATCAGCGACCAGGTGTCCAGACATGTTAATTGCCTGTATTTGTGCATTAGCGCAAAAATATAGAACTAATCGCTAGAGCCTTCTATGTTGCTCCATTTCTAATTAACATTATTAACTCATTGTTGATACCAAACAATTTATCGCGGGGTACTAACTTTTAGTAAATTTTAACTTGAAGTTTTAAGTAAAATGGGACAAGCTGTGTTTTACGTCATTTTTATTTCGGTTTATTAACTTTTTTTTTCGATCGTTGAAGTTTTTCCAATAATATGTTTCAATTTAATTTCAATGCTTTATCATCATCTACATACATCGATCATATTTATGATGAATTTATATATTACTGATTTGTAGAGCACGGATTTTAGGACGTAAAAAATGTTAAAAATGGCACAATTTTAGGCTATAAAAATCATTGAAATAGGCGCAATAATTAAGAATTTAGGGGTTTTTAGGCAATATGTGTTTTTCATTACAGAAACTTATAAACATAATATTTAAAAAAATCACTTAAAAAATTTTTAATAACGATTAATAATTAAGACCTATAAGGATGGAAAATAAAAATACTATACAAATTTTTATGTATTAATTTGTATTAATTTGTATGTATTAATTAATTTTCTCCTCTATTTGCATTAATGGCGCTACTAATTTGGGGGGTTACTATTTTTTTTAAGTTACCAAATAAATTTACGATTTTTTTAAGTGTTTGGAAAATTCACCTCCCCCCACCCCTATCAGATCTGGAGAACCTCTGCCATTTACGGTTTTGTATTTAGAGGGTACCTATCTGACTTAAGCCATTCAGGATTTCTGAAATCTGTCGCCACCTCTTGGGCTAAAGTAATTTCCACAGTTTTATTAATATGCGTGGATACGAAGCGCTAAGCTGATTTCACCGAGATACAGTGGCGGATTAAGGGCTAGGCTACCTAGACACGTGCCTAGGGCCCGTAATTTTTGGGGCCCGAAAATTAGGATTTTAATTTATTTTGAGTTGGCAATCAACCCACTTAGTTGATTTCTTAAGAAATGTTAAGAACTGCCCCTTCATTTTTCTATGCTTAAAACTGATTTTTGTGGTAATAGTGTGGTAATTTTTGAAAATAAATAAATATTAATAAATTGTAATTACCGAATATGCCTATATACCTCTAAAATCCCAAAAATTAGCACGAAAACATCTTTTTATAATTTCTAACTTCAAATCTAAAAAACTTTGCCTGCGGCGCAATTTTTCGTTATTTTTACCCCTCCCCTTAACAAAATGTTTGAAAATATTTTTTTAGCCCCCCCCCCAAACTTTTGACCCTAGTTGCGCCTATGTATGCGTCATGACTGAAAAATAGGCCCGGCATTACAATGTTGCCTATAGGGCCCGCTTTAGCCTTAGTCCGCCACTGCCGAGATAAAATACAAGAACTCAGAACAACTCAGATTACTTTTTGAACAGTGGCGGATTTTCGCACGCCTGCGGCATCATAAACTAAGGGGGCCTCAAAATTCAGCTTTTTTAAATCACTGGTATAGATAGAGTAAAAAACATAATAAAACGTGCGCGTAGAATGCACACTGTAGGGTATAGGGTGAAAATATTTAGAAGATTTATAAAAATCGTTTCTTGGGGTTTTGGAGGAGGACCTCAAAATTAAATTGCGCTTGGGGCCTCTCAAGTGCTAAAAAATTTTAAAAAACATAAAAACTTTTTTTTTGTTAACTTTTAGTAACGTAAACGGGATAAATCATTGGTTTAGGCTTTTTAGGCATTAAAAATCCATTTTAGGTCAGTAACATCGAAAATAGGCATTTACGCAAATAAAAGTAGGGTTCAAAATTTTCAAAATCGTTTGAACGGCATTTCTGTATTTATAATTTTGAATTGCCTAAATAAAGGACAAAAAGGCAAATTGCCTAGAATCCGTGCTCTACGTGATTTGATATGCATAATATGTAAAAGGAAAGGTATAGGAACGAGGAACTGAAAATACTGAGAGGTAAACTGAGGAATGAGATAAACTCATGAGTGGGTCTCCCATTGGAATCGCCCGATGTGATCCATTATCATACATCATAATTATTAGAACTTCATCAGGTTTATTTTAAAACTAGCTGTTCAGTTTTTTATTAATTTTATTTTAACGTGGAAATGATGCGCGCATGAATGGATCAACAAGATCTCCGCTATTCTACTATTCCACTGGATTAACATTACATATCGGTTTTCTCGAAATTAGCTGAATAGTTAGTGAGTTTTAAAAGTTCGGATTCAGAAACTTCTCAATGCAGCCATGATTTGGCAGTGGAGACGCGCTGACGGGAAGTAAAATTATCACCAAAGTCTCTTCATCTTGGAACGTTTCAGATGTGGTTCTACCGCGGGATACTGAATGGAAAGGGTTTCTAATTATGAAGTGCTTCACAGTTGTTATGTATTAAGATTATTGGATAAGGATTAAGGATTAATCTAGATCATCATTGTACCAACTTGGAAATATTGTAAATATTATTATTAAAGTAGTGTACTTTCGAGTTAATAAACAGATTTCAATCATTCAATACAATTCAACAGTTTTACCTACACAACAAATTGGCGACGGGATAGATTACGAACTTACGAACTTTCAATTATGAAATTTTTTTTCAAATAAGAGTACTGAAAGAAAATGAGTACTGTATTGGAGCAAGCCATTTCGAACTTACAATAATTACGATTACATTTGCAAATTTTTCAAATAGAGGCTAATTCGAACTTACAAGAAATGGTAAATTCAACTGCTTTGGAAGAAGCTGTGGCGCAAATGGCGGCTATGATAATTCAGATTCAATCAACGCAAAATCAACTACTATTGCAGAAGACGACTACACCTTTGTATGGAGCGTTTCAAAAAACGTTGCAACCATATGACGAAAAGAATTAATCATTCGATGCATACTTACAAAGACTTGATAATCACCTCAAAATAAAAGGGATAGAAGATTCTACACCGGAAGATGATAAAATTCGTGTGAGAATTTTGATAAGCTGTTTAAGTCCAAAAGTCTACATGACTTTGACAAAACTTACAGCTCCAGAGATTCCATATACAAAAAATTCCAAAAATCTCATATAACTCTGTTGGAAGAGTACATTTCACCGAAAGGTAGCATAATTGCCGAACAACACAGATTTACTCTTCGATTACAAAATGAAGGAGAATCAATTCGTGAATACGTGGCTGAACTCAAGAATATGACCGTGAACTGTGAATTCAAGTGCGAAAGCTGTAGAGCTTCCACTATCAATACACATCTACGATCGCAGTTTATTCGAGGTATACGAGATAGTGGAATACGAAAAAAGTTACTACAACAAGAAACAACCGTTCAATTCGAGAAGATGGTAAGGATTGCAAACTCAATTGAAATATCCAAGAAAGAGTCAAGGCAAATGCAACCAGATCAGTTCAAGATCAACGCGTTACGCAATTACACTAAGAAAACCTTAGCCGGAAAGACACAAGTTACAGAGAACAACAATAACTTCATGAAACATTTGGAAGGTAGATGTTACCGATGGGGCAAAGAAGGTCATAAAGCTAATTCTTGTTATGCAAAAGATAGTACATGTTATGCATGTGGAAAACAAGGACATTTACAATCGGTTTGTTTAGGAAAGAAAGAAACATACAACACCCAAAGGAAGATAGATGAAACCTGCAATGAAACAGACGAAGAAGATTTCCAGATGGTACATAAGCTAACAAAGATAGAAGCTACATACAATGACACAGATGAAGAAGATTTACAAATGATACATAAAAAGACGAGGACAAATACCAATAATGATAAGTTGACATTAAGAAAGGAAACAAGGCAAATTCAACTAAAGAAGATGTCATTCAATACGTTACGTGATAGTTCCGGAAGAAATACAAATCTGAGGAAGAAAAGTGATCACGGAGATAGAAGTAAATATATTCGACAGATAAAGGTTTACGATAAGATGCAAGATACGACACTACAAAAATGTACAGGAATATATAGCGGAAAAGGAAGACACTGTTACCGATGTGGTTCTCAACATCATTTAGCACATGGCTGTAATTCAAATAACTTGCATTGCCCCTTTTGCAGAAAAGAAGGACATATAAGTCAAGTCTGCTTTAAACGGAGGAATGATAAAGAATTCGAAGATGGTAATAATATTCTAAACCCTGGAGTACGTGAAGGAAGCAAATCTGGGGAGGACACAGAACTAGTATATGACCAAGGAGAGAATAATATAACAAATTCAACTGTGATAATTGATAAAGAACGAAAACCCCGAACCTGAAGTACGCTCAGAAATACCAAGATTACGGAGTTCGACAAGAGTTCGGAATTCAATTGTAGGAGAGAATGAAAACACTGAACCTGAAGTACGCGAAGAAATACCAAGCTCAAGAAGATCAACAAGAGTTCGGAAAGTTCCAGACCGATTGAATTACTGAGGGGGAAGATATTGTTATGTATTAAGATTATTGGATAAGGATTAAGGATTAATCTAGATCATCATTGTACCAACTTGGAAATATTGTAAATATTATTATTTAAGTAGTGTACTTTCGAGTTAATAAACAGATTTCAATCATTCAATATAATTCGACAGTTTTACATACACAACAACAGTATAAACAAAACCCACGAGATTTTTACAATGATACAATGAATCATTCAAACCAGCGTAAATTTCGCCCTAATTACAGTTGATAATGGGAGGAGAGATAACTCTACGGCGAAAACGTTTCTCACAATGCAAGATCTGCTGCCGTAGTTCAACAGCCATGAAGCTAATTCGCGTAACGTAAAATAGAAAGAATATCAGATGAGTTTGACATTCTTAAATTTACAATTTGGATATTTTAGGATTTAACCAAAATTGTATTCGAATTATAATAATTCAAAACTTTGAGTGTTCCATAACCATATACTATAGTACCTAGTAAGTAATAAAAAGCAAAATACATTAAGAAAACCAAGTATTGAAATTAAATTGAAATTCAGTTCGTCCCAGATGGCATCACACCAAGTTGGGTTTGCGCCCAATTGTCCGACTTCGTTATCAACCATGAATTCTTGATCATAAATTTTGAAAACTATTAGAAAGAATATTGTTAAATTGTTTGGTATACTCTGATCAGAACAAGCATTAAATTTAACGTGTATATTTTTGCAAATAATAAATAAACAGTAAAGTTTAGTCATATCATTCATATTAATACTACATAACATGGCATGGCTGGCCGCTGCGTAGAGCTAGGCAAGCTAAGCTAGGCAATACTAACAATTAACACTACGTTCCCTTCCAGGTGCCGTTCTGCGCCCAATTGGTGAGCAATGTCGCGTGTTGTGTGCATCGGTAATCACATCACTCTAACTACACTCTTTTTTAACTTATACACACCTCTAGTAGTGCCTGTTTTGCCTGATTCGAGTAGATTAGATCTGGTCAAAGCACTCTATAGATGTGTATTGGCAAATTGCATGCTTTCTTTAGTTTAGTTTGGAAAATTTTTAATACTTCTATTCAATTTGAAAAGCAACTTTAGTAGTTGTAGATTACGTGTGTGTTTTGTGGCATGTGCATTAAAATTTTGACAAACTAAATTTTTATTGAAATAGTAGTACAATTATTAGTTATAATAAATTTGTCAGCACAAAATCACAATAGTTAAATAGTTTATTATAGGTACGGATGAAACGGTATTGGAACTTGAGATGGATCGTTCCAATATTCCAGTTTTATCTGTATCTTCACTATAAAAGCGTTTTGCAAAGTTATGCAATTTTTTTGGACGACTTTTTGCAAAGCAAACTCCTTTACATGAAGTAACAGTTGTAGTTTTATGATTACTACAAAACTAAATTTCTATGTTTTTCAATTATTTTGGAGACTTTCTAATGCCAAAAAATCTATTTGCACTATGAGTTTGAAAGTTTATGTAGCATGGGCAATTTTACTTGTGGTGGCAGGAGTCGATATTATTTCATTATATCTGACTTACGTTAGAAAAAATATTTATTTTCTCATTTTTGTGCAGCAATGGAACACCGTCGTTTTAAATTATTGTGTGCTTTATTTATTTAGGGTCGTCTCCAAAGGAAACGATTTCATCAATTTCCTTTTTCATCTCAAATCGACCGACCGCTTAACCCGACCTTCTTTGATATTTTTGAAGTTTATTCACTTAACAACTAATAAACATTCTGAAAAGTGTATGCCTATACAGGATATTTCAAAAAATTTCATCGAACGCAACAAAAAGTTTTTATGACTTATATAATATGTTACCGGCAATCTGCGAAATCAGTCAATTTGAACAATGCCTAGATAATGTACAAACCCACCAAGTCGTAAGGTATTGTGCAAATTCACTAGTACTTTAGGCAATGTGCACATTGTCTATATTGTTAGTTAATGTGCGTTTTGAAAATGTAACAGACTCACATTGACTAGGCAATGTAAAAAACGAAATTTAATTATTTTCCAAATTTAATTTTGTAAAATTATATGAAATCATTCGAAATCATTATCGGAATCACAATTAGGGCAAGTGCAAACACTAAGGGCCGGTTTTACAATAGAAGCTTAAGCTCAGCTCAACTTTGAACCAGCATTGAGCTTCAAATTTTACAAATTATGGGTTTTACAATGTGCGCTTAGTACTTGAGCCGAGCTCAACTTGAAGTTTTACATAGGTAAAGCATAAGTGCGGTTTAGCTGAGCATCGGCTTAGTTGAGCCGATGCTAAACCTCCAATTGTAAAACCGGCCCTAAACCGCATATCAGCACATTTTGAGCGAACGGAAATATCAGTAAAATGCAATAAAAACACTTCACTTTTGACTCAATAACAATATTGTAAACAACAAACAATCATAAAAACTTGCATATGAGTGTAAACAAGCGAAGAAAGAGAGGTAGCAACTTGCAAGCCGAAAAGGGTGGCAACCTGCATTTTGACGCTACTTTAGAATTATACAGAAAAAAATTGCCGATTCATGATATGTTTGAAATTTTGTCAGGATTATATAAATTGAATGAAAATTTGGGCACAGAGCTGGTTCTCCTCTTCCACTGAATAATCCGAAGGCCAGGCAAGCAGAGTTGACCCTAGCCAAAAGCAGAAGAAGAAGAAGAAGAATGAAAAATAAACACAGAAAAAATATTGACGTTGATTTGTCGATAAAAATGTTCAATTTATCAGCACAGAACAAAAGCACAATTTCAATTTTTAAATTTTCAAGATACAAGATTTCAAACTTTCTTCAACATACACTGTCTTATTGGCTCTGTCCGCTCCAGAACTAGTTTAAAAGTGACCACACCTCCTTAGGTTTCGATTTCAGTCAAAGTTTAGTTTATGACATTGGTCCAATACCAAAATGTAGCTAAGGTGGCAACCTGCAAGCGGTGGCAACATGCAAGCATCTCCCCTACTAGTTTACGCATCTCGCACAATGTCTAGTCAATGTGAGTGTTACATTTTCAAAAAGCACATTAACTAACAATATGGACAATGTGCACATTGCCTGAAAGACCTTAGCCATTTTGCAGATTGCCTAAAGTACTAGTGAATTTGCACAATACCTTACGACTTGGTGGGTTTGCACATTATCTAGGCATTGTGCAAATTGACTGATTTCGCAGATTGCCGGTAACATATACACTGGATCCAAAAACCATTTGATTATTTATTTCAGTTGGTTATTTCATAATTTGTGTAAAAATTAGCCAGTTCCCAGGATACCCAAAATAAAATACTGCAATAATAGTTATTTTCGCAACTAGGCTGAAAAGTGATACTTTAACGTACTGAAGCCTGCGGTTTCGTAAAGGCACCAAATAAACCTTCCGGATGGACGTGCGTACGATTATGACTGGTAACCTGGTCTACTTACTTTACAATCTTATTTAAAAAAAAGCAGCGTTCACTAGTGGAAGATTTAGTCTAGAGTTTACTCCGTAAGGATACGGCATAATATTGGAGTGTTTATTTTGTTTTTGTTTATAGAGACTTTTTGGCGGTTTTAATGAGTTTTCTGTAGTCTGAAACTCTGATGTCTCTCTTGCTGGCTCAAGACAAATTTTCCTGTTTTGCTGGGTCCATTTTGTTAAAATTTGGCTAAATTTTTGATAACAACGTCCATAGCACTGCGCTTGAATTTCTTATCAAATAAACAAAGCTTCTGTTGTTTCAAAAAGGAGCACAATTCGTCTGAGTTGTCTTTTCTATGGGCCCTATCAAACTATTTGATGAAAAGATTTTTAATTAAGCGATTTCCAATAACCACAGAAAGATCAAAACAACTTGTGATTCGATTGGTATTTTAATGGTAGTACTGACAACTTGGTAGGTACTGAAAAAAAGTACCTAATGACATTTATTGTCATGATCCTGGAATCGTATTGGATATTTAAGGTCATCACATCCCTTCTTTTACAACAATTGACTACTTACACTATGTTTACCCTATCAAAAGTACAATAAGGTGTACAATTTTGATTCCGCCGTTTTTCCCCAAAATTTAAGGCGTTGTTGTTAAAAAGTCATTATGTATTTATGATTCAAAGTACTGTCCATCGGCGTCGCTATTCACTACTTTTATCCATCTTTCTGGCAGCGTTCGGCTTCCACGTCGGAACAACTGATCATCTTTTGGGCGATCCACGAATCGATCCATTTTTTGACTTCCTCGTAAAAGCGGAAATGTTGATCAGCCAGGCCGTGTGTCATCGATCGAAACAAACTGAAGTCGGAAGGAGCAACGTCTGGAGAGTACGGCGGATGGGGTAAAACCTCCCATTTCAGCGTTTCCAAGTAGAGTGAATTTTTTCCTTAATGGTTGGGAGTGGCTAATGTGCAGAAACGAATATTCGTCATTTCAGTTCTATGTTTGTGTCAATTGGTGGAATTGGGTGTCATTCGTTCTCCCTCCACATTTGCCGCGCAACCCCAAGTCACGTGCCATCCACTAAGGAAAAAATTTACTCTAAGTAAGTCTTACCCGGTCTTGCGACATGTGGCCGAGCATTTTCATGCTGGGGAGTAACTTCACCGTGTCTCTCTTGATCCTATGGCCGATTTTCCTTTAATGGTCGACTCAAACGTATTAATTGCGTTCAATACTTGTCCTCTGTAATGGTTTCATTCGGTTTCAACAGATCATAATCTACCACACCGAGCTGGTCCAACCAAATGCAGAGCATAATCTTGCCACCGTGAATATTCGGTCTGGCCATCGACGTGGACGCATGTCCTCACACGACACATTCTTTCACTAAGAGCAGTCTCACCGTAAGTACTTGAAAGCATTCCATAAGCCTCAGCCGCAGTTTTCTTCGAATGGAAGCAGAAAGTCAAAACTTCTGGTAAATGACGAGAGTTTAGCTCGAAAACTGACATCTTATATTGAGAATTTTATGATGAAAACACAAATTCACCAATTTGGTACTGTCGTTATGTTCACAGATGTCCACGCTTACTCTGACATTTTTTATCTATCTACTTCCGACTAGTACTTACCGCTGCAGTCGGTAAGCTTCTGACAGAAACGTCGTGACCTTTTTGACAAAGGCTTTCATGGCAGATTACATCGCGGTGGTTTGCCATTGCCTTTCGAGGGGAAAGACGGTCAGAATAAAGTTCTTACTTTACTCGACGACCAACGCCGACCAACAAGTTATACCACAGCCTAACTGGGGATACCAAAGAACAGAAATTTTGCATGTACCTACGTAAATTTAGTATTGAATATTGGAAGAATCGATAAAAATTAAAGAAATTGCTATTTTTGTTTTAGAGGGGTTCAAATGTCTTATACAGGACGCCGATTAACTTTTCTTGTTTGTTTGCTTGGAAACCTAATTAACCTTCATCCGCTCGCGCATTTTTGAGTTGAAATTTGCCTTTTTGAATTTTCTCTCCCATTTCCTTCCAGAGCGTCAGGGAGAGGTGGGAAGGGCTTGTTTTCTCTAATTACTATCTCCTCTACTAGACCATGCCCGTGTTCTGTTTAAAAAAGCTCCACCAACCGGCTCAGTACAGCCACAAACTACCCTAATTGTCTTACTTCGGCCAATTTGCCGCGCACGCGAGCGGATGAAGGTTAATATAATAATTAATTGTTTAATTGAATTGACCAGATAATTTTTAAATTATTTATATTCGTAATCATTAATTTGATAGCATCTGAATATTTTATAGTCGGTTCTCCACAACTCTGTTATTTATTGACCGATTTTTGGTTCAGTGTTCGAATTTCCTTACCTAATAAAAGAATTTTTTTGGTACATCATGTAGCCGATCAATTTCTACCTTTTTTTTCGGCTTGAAACTTAATTATTTTTTTTATCTTGTAGTAATTATTTTTATATGGACGTAGAAATCAATGTTACGGTGGTCAAGGAAACGTGAGATTAACAAAACTTTAACTTTATTAGTAACTTTTTTTATAACATTTGTACTTTAGAGTTTAGAAGTAATCGGAATATTCATATTCACAGTCGATTTGATGACAAAATTCAATATAAGCTCTATTCGCGGTAACAATCCCGGATTTATTTTATCCTACTGCGTCTGCGGATTTATAATAAAATTGTCATTAAAGCTCAAATTAGGTGATAAAAAAGTATAAATCCGCAGACGCAGTAGGATAAAACGCATCCAGAGGTGTTACCGCGAATAGAGCTAATATTTGCAATCCTGAATAAATTGATGAATCTGTCAATACTTCACAAAAGAACGAGAGAACAGATCAACAAGACACGATGTTGATTTTAAAAACTTTACAATAATATTATTCTACTAAAAACGATAAAATTAGACTTTTGCACGCATCAAAAGAAAAAAAACTGTTTATTACAATTTTAAAAAATCAATAAATAGGTTTTTCCTAACAGTTTTCATGTGGTATTTGATAAATCGAATTTTTTATTCGTCGAAGAGGTTCAAACCTGGGGAGAGTCAAACTTTCTTATGACTAGTCTCCGTACTTCGGAAGGCACGTTAAGCCGGTGGTCCCCTGAGTTAATGAATTGCCACCATTAACATAAAAAACCAAGATACTGGCACATCTGAAGGCAAGTCTAGCAAGCTACCTAATGGATGTAAAATATTTATATGCCCATAGAACTAACACTGCCAAGGAAACGACGCAGATGATGTAAATAACAAGCCTTAAGGCTTAAACTAATTCTAGAGTGGGAAGTTAAAACAGTACAAGTCAATTTTTTTCAAAATTGTGTTAAGTGCATATTTGGAATTGTCAGGTTAATATTTATATGTGGTAAAAAAAGTACAAGTCAAAACCTGTTATAACATGCTTAAAAATCCATTGATCTTAAAAGTACAAAATAAAACGCTCAAATCGTGCGCGAGAAAAACAGTACATGTTGACTTGTACTTTTATTCCACCCAATAATAAGCAGTTTATTGAGTTGTATTAGTACTGGAGTGGGAAGTTAAAACAGTACAAGTCAATTTCCACAAATTGAATATCAGTTTTAAAAAGCCACAAGTTGATACTTATCACAAATGTGACACTTTGAATATGAAAATCAAATGTGTTTGATGCAAAATAAGTCTACTTTACAATATGTTGAGCAAAATTTTCTGATTAGTGGACATAGCCACATGGAATGTGATGCGGATCATGGTCAAATCGAAAAACAGAAAAAGAAGTTGGAATACCCAATTTAACATCTTACGACTGGTTTCAGTTAGTTCGTACAGTAGGGAAGAACAAAAAAAATTGTTGTAACGGAAATGACACATCCTGATATTGAAGAATTTGAAGAAATTTAATTTTTCAAAAAAAAAAATTTATTTAATAGTAATTTTAACAATTTTTAAAATTATAATTAATTTATAAATAATAACTTATTTTTATTGGTGATACGTAATTTGTAATAATTCACAATAAATTTATTTATGCACGGATGTATCATAAATTGACACTTATACACGAATTTATTTGTCATAAACGTCTCTTTATAGCCCATGGGCCTCTTTATACCCACGGGCTATAATGAAACGTCAAACTACGATATCATAGGTACCTAATAGAAACAGTTTAAATACTTGCAAAATGAAAAGTTTTTATTAAAACCGAAAATTGTAGTACTTTTTATTGAAAATTTCTTGTGGGTTTTTTATGTGAACAATAATAATAATAATTAACCAAATAAATTAAAAATTCTGCAGCCTCATCAACTTCGTTCATTTTTCACCTTTTAATGACAGTACCGCTATTTCCTTGCTACCATAGTTACGTTTCAAAACTCAAATTTAATCAAAGCAACACTAGATTTGTGTCAAAAATTCAATTTATTTTAGAAATATTTTTAAATTAAAAAATCTTCATCCATGCATAAAGTTGTGTATGTACCACGGGCGTAACTTGCTTTTATGGCCTTCGACGTCTTCTTAGCCCTCGGCTACCGCCTCGGGCTAAAAATTACGTCTTACGCCATAAAAGCTTCTTTACGCCCTAAATACATAAATAACTATTATACTTTATGTACATTTGTTATGGTCATTATAGTACAAGTCAGTTTTAACTGTATTGGTCCAAAGAGTACAAGTCATGTAATTACTTTAATAGTGCATTTATAAATTTTTTTTATTCATTTGTTAATAGTTGCACCCTTAAATATCTATAATTAATTTTTTGAAAATTTAAAAATTTTTATGAAAAAAGTTATACAGTTTTTATGCTCTCCTGAAAAGTTACTTTTTTTGACTTGTACTGTTTTAACTTCCCACTCTAGAATTTCAAGAAGAAGAAGCAGTAGAAGAGGAATTTTTTGTTTTTTGTAGGTCGTGATTAGGATTGCATATTGTGAGACCCAAGCCAATTTCTAAAAAATCGATTTTGAAAAATGTCATAATATAGTATATGATATTTATATAGACAGTAGGAATGACGCGCATGAATGGGTTAGCGAGATTTCCTCTGTTCCACTAATCTTCCAATATAATCCACTCGTATCCGTCATCCCAAGATAAGAGATCACATCAATTTTAGGACTTTCCCCTTGTAAGCCCAAATTTGATTTGAATATATTTTGATGTATTTATCTTTATGTAAAGGAGTTTGCTGTAAATGCAATCACACAATATTTTGGATTTGACACGCTTTACTAAAACTGGTGAAGAATGTGGTGTCATAAAAAGTAATAAATGTAAAATTATTTGTGTTCACAGGATGGAGTGCTTTGCTGCAGTTATAATTTCCATTGTGGTGATAATACATCAGCAGTGGGCTATGACGGATTGGTTGCCTCTCCGGCATCCGTGGCCAGATATACCTCTAGTGCTTATAGCGCTCAAACTCAGAGCAGTGATGTTACTAAACAATATAGTAGTGAGAGTCTACGAGTTAATAGTAGTGATCAGATTATTTATGTCAGTGACTCTGGGGGGAGTAACAAGACTGATAGGTCGGGGGGTTGAACTTTGCCGGTATGGAGCCGGTTTAACATTCCTAAACACTTTTGAGCCACCTGTGCAATAACGTAGAATCAGCACAATCGTTGCCTGTTTTCTTCTGCCTGTCGCGGCTGCTGCTTGCTAGGCCACATCTCAAGTGTCTTCCTAGTTATAATAGTAGCCAGGCTGTTCTGTTTGCAAATAAATGGCAGTTTTATGTCTTGTCAGCTTACAAAGTAAAGAGGAGTAGATTTTCACACTGACGTTTGTAAAATCACAATAATTGTCACTGTGAAGCATTAATAGCCTACTGCCGTAGTTTTTACACGTTTGCAATTGAAAAAATTTATGTACCTCCTATATATACATTGTATATGGTGTTTACAAAAATGATATTAGAGTGATATATCTGTTAATCTACAATAAAGCAATAGAAAAACTTTTTAGGACAATTTTTCTGCAAATAAATGACAAGAAACGTTAGTTTGAGATCTGCTTCTGTTAACACCTAAATATTTGTTATTGATCAAAAGGGTTGAAAACATTTTTATACAAACTCTAAGTTATTAACGCACACATTAGTGAAATTTTATAAATCAAATATTACCTACCTATTATGCAATTTCCAAAATATCATAAATGCATCTAGGAAAATTTTGCCTTACTCTGTAGTAAATAATATTTAAAATTTTATCATTTAAATATTATATCAATATCTGTACAAAAAGGGAACGAGAAAAATTTGTTGCAACAATTTTTCATGATAATTATTTAAAAAAAAAAATCTAGGAGAAGAAAAAATATTTATAGCTTACAAAGTATGATGCTTTAACAAGTTGTCAATTTTAAAGAAAATAGTTATCTAGTTTGTAGTTTTACGCCACTTTTCAAATTTAAATAAAAAGATTTATCGAATTTTGAATTGTTCATAGTTACTCGTGCGTTATGAGATAAATAATATAGAGTAGGTATGTCGTGTCGCGTCGAGCTAAGTTAGTGATTTGGTTATACAGGGTGTTAACAATAGGAACATCAAAGTAAATTATCATTACTGCTATTACAATTCTCTTTTAGTGATTCCAGTTTAACTTACCTACCCGAAAATATAGTAATTTTTTTTAACTTTTTTTACGAATTTTAAACACTCTGTATGAGTTAGGGCCAGTTCTACAAAGCAAGTATAAATTGGAAATAAGCTATACTGAGGATAAGTCACAGAGATTTCGTTCTACGCAAGCGTAGAACGCGATTTAGAGAGAGAAAATAGATACTTATTCTCAGTATAGCTTATTCTTAGTTTATACTTGCTTTGTAGAACTGGCCCTTAGTAGAAACATTAGATAGAGAACTCTACTATATTAGACATTTTACGACCAATTTATTAATAATTCCATTTATTAGAATTTTATAAAATTTTAATATTTCTATACGAGTGGTGTGTACGAAAAATGTTGACGCTGTCAGTCTTTTTTTGTTATAATAAATTATGATTTAGAAAATTTCATCGGTGTGTGAGTTAAATGCACTTTTATGAACGTACGGTCAGATGGGTGTAAGAGTATGTAAAAAAAATCAATTATAAAAAATGCTACATACAATTCTAGTCAAATTAATAGCTTGCTATCAAGAAAAAAGTGTGGCAAGCTTTATGTATTTCTATTTACCAGTTAAATATATCTTTAAAAAATAATGGAAAGCATATCTAGCTAATTAAAAAAAATAATTATTGCAATATTGAAATTGTGATATCGTTGAATGAGACTAATAATTAATGTAATTTTCCATTAATTGTGTAAATTAGTTCCTGAGTCTTTTCTGCTGCAAATACTACTTTGCAGTTCCAAACAAAAATAAGAAATAGATTAACTGTTAAAAATGTACTTAGCACAAATGAATTAATAAAAAAATATAAATTAAGATAATAGGCTACCGCTGAACAACGAACTGTTTAGCTGATTCTTCTTTGAAATCTAATTAAAATTATTATTATTAGATAGGTACATTAAATGTTAATTTGTTTTATTATTATTATTATTATTTATTGCTCTTTTAATAGATGATGCAGAGTAAACCTACTTTTCAATAATATTTTTTTTACCAAAGAGGTCACTGTTGTATATAAAATGTCGCTAAAATATTGTTAATTAGTTAGTTATAACGTAATAGGAGAAAAAAATTAATTGGTGAAAAAATTGAAATAAAGCACATAAATCCTACATACATACGATAATTACACATCAGTATTTCATTATATTTCATACTAGTCAACTAACCGCTAGCTTATACCCTAGCTTTTTAATGACAAAGTATGTGCATTATTATGCAATTACTGAATTATTATTGATTAATTATTTTTATTTGTACAATTCTGTATAAACTTTTATTTATTGACGTTTTATTATATTGTACAGAACATTGCCATAGTCCTTTGTTGTAAAAATGTGTGCCAATTATTATTACAAATAAATTATAATCAAAGTTTCTTGAATTTTATTATAATATAGTAAAATTAATGAGAGAAAAAAGGGCGGAGCTAATGACGAGTTTACGTTGGTGTTAATTGATGGAATTAGGTGTCACGCGTTCTCCCTCCACATCTACTGCGCCAAATTTTGGCTACACCTATTTTTCTCTCATTAATTTTACTATATCTGCGTTATATATTAGATTATACTCCCGGCACCTCCACCATGTCTTACAAGCATTTTGTGTTTTGGTACCTTAATTATATTCGGATATCTTTATTCAACTTTTATCAATTGGGATTACCATAATTGATCTTATTGGTTTAATATCATCGTTCGATCAAGTCCAAATCATTGATTTTGTTGGTTGGTCATACAGTTTAATGCTCGTGTGTCAGCTTAGATATACTTAATTGATTAACATTCCTTTCTAATTATAATATAATTCTAAAATCCTGTGACTAAAATTTTAATTTTATTTTTTAAATAATAATTTATCCAAAGGCGTAAGTAAAATACAAGCCAGTGAAATGGGATTTCTGAGAGCAACCAAGAGAGGACATAATCAGAAACGACGACATAGAGAAGAACTAAAGGTAAATAAGATACAAGATCAAATTATGAATAGCAATAAAAGATGGAATGATTACGTGGAAAGAATAACAGAAGAAAGGCTCCCACTAGCAGCCCGAAGATACAAGCCAACAAGAAAAAGAAGCATATATCGACCGAAGAAAATATGGGTACCGGAACAGGCAATGAAGCGAAGACGAATAATAATTTTGAATGTACCATTATGCAATATGCATACAGAATATTATTATGTTATGAAGTTATGATGAATGTCCAAAATATACAAATTTGTAATTCATACTATTTGGTAACTGGATTCATGTAACAACCTTTTATGTTAAAGACTTTTTCACTTCGAAAAATGAAAGAAATCTTAATAAATTGGACTAGTTTTAAAGGTAATTAAATTTGTTTAATTAAAATGTTTGCTTTTTTAATCTCATGTCTGATTTGCAAAAAAAACAATGTATGGAAAGTTTAAACGTGTGCAACGGATCGATTTATTTACATTCAGGTGTATTATGTGGGTAGTTAGGTTAGTGAAAATTTTTTAACGTCAATTTTCCAAGTTGTTTTCTTCTCTTTTCCTACATAAAGACGATTTCAAAATTCTTGACTCCCCCCTTCTCCATATAAGGGTTTGTAACATTGTCACTCCCTTACTTTAAGTAAAAATAATTTAGAAAATTCTTATCCTCCTTGGTAATATTTCTGAAACCGTCTTATTTATAAATTAAAGGAAATTTTGAAAATTTGGAACCCCCCGTGTTCGCAAGATTTAAAAAACCCTTTTTCAATTATATTTGTTGTTGTTTTATGGTTGATAATGAAAAATTAGTTACTTTGATCATATAAATAATTATAATATACTACAGTCATTCTTGCGCAACTCAAAACGTTTCGAAAAAAATTTAAGTGAACATTAAATTTGTAGTATGTAAAACGTATTACGGGGGAATCCCCTCCCACCTTAAGGGGTAAAGGTGGGGAATGCCAGCCACGAAGGTAATACAAGTTGAAACATTTTGCCATTGTTAAGTTATATTTTGCCGGTGCAACACGCCCTGTCACTGGTTACAGCAATTTTAAATGTGTGATTAAATTATGTGAGTGTAAAATTTTTCAGTAGTTATCCATAAATGGCTAAACATAATTTTAAGTTAATTGTTGTAATTGTAAGCCATTTTCGAAGGTATGTATAACAATTAATTTTTATTATATTATAATTTGAATTGTGGATTATATTTTAAATCAATGTTGTGAAATCATGAATCATCTGTATGAACAATAAAGTTGATATTGATGAAATGGCTTTAGGGGTCCGGCATTCTCCGCCTTTAAAATAAAATAAATGGTTATTTATACTTAATAGGGCGAATAGGGAAAATATACCAAATCATCAAAATTTGGTTTCTTTTAGACTTCTATACTACATAATAGAAAATAACTATTTTTGCAATAATCCAGTGGAATCTCGTTAATCCAAAAATACTAAATATGAAATTGAGTTGTGAAATTCTTACTGAATTGTGACGTGGAGCGTATACAAAATAATATACAAATAATAATATACAATATAATAATAATATACAAGTCTATATGGGCAGACTTGCCTTATATTTCGCAGCACTTTTTTTTAGAGCACACTATCATCTAAGACAGGGGTCGGCAACCAGCGGCGGCTCTAGCAAGATTTTTAAGTGGTGCGAGATCTCATTTTGGCGCCCCCCCCCCGTCGAGTAAAACGTAAAAAGAAACAATATTTATTTGAAAAGGAGTAATTAAACAAATTAAGAAAGAAAAATTAACTACAAAGCCACTTTCCTCGCTTTTGCGCTTGCAAATTTCAAAAAATAGTTATTTACATCACTAGCTGCGTAAGTGAATTTTTTGGGCAAGGAAGTAATTAAGGGCCGAGGTGCAGCCGAGGCCCGTAATTCTCCTTGCCCAAAAAAAAACTTAAGCAGCATGTGATGTATTAAACTTTTCATACTACCGAATTCAAAATTATATATCAAATAATAACGATTATGTATAATATTATATGACAGTATTATTATTGAGTTGGCCGGTCATTTCAAAATTTGGTGACTAGCAACGTATAAACCAATAATTCACATGTTTGTTAGTGACAACTTCTAAAGTTTTTAAATATGGAAGTAAATTCAATAGAAAAAAATCCATCTATTCAAATTTCAAATTGTAAAAATTGCACATTTACATTTACCTAATAATAAAGAACTAATTTAATAATTATAAATTTACTTTCTTTCAAAAGTTGTCGCTTGTGATTTGACAGATGTTGATTTAATTAATATGCGATCTGTCAAATTAAGTATAACAAAGGACGATCTATTTTACTGTCCAGCTAGCAACTAGATCCTCGAATGTTTTACTTTCGTTTACATGCGTATTATTAGAATAGGAAACGTTAGTTACAGAAGGGGTAGTATGAAAATATATTTTTTTCCAAAAGAAACCCAAATTATTCATTTTTTCGAAATATTTTGTCATTTTGGCGCTTCCCTTAGGATGGCACCCGGTGCGACAGCACCGGTCGCACCGCCCTAGAACCGCCGCTGTCGGCAACCTATATGACCCGCGGGTCACCAAGTTACCCATTTGAAAATTTCAAGTAACCAGCGACTATGCAAAACTTTTATGTTTAATGTCCTATAAATATGGAATTTTTTCTTTTTGTCCGGGATCAAAGGAGAAAACAAAAAATGTTGAAAACTTTTTTTAGCCTCCTCAAATAATATTGCACTGGCCCGTTCCCTGAATATTAACATTTTAATTAATTTTGACCCACATCCAAAAAGGTTGCCGACTCCTGATCTGAAAAAAAGCTGCGATATTAGGAACACTACAAAATAAGGAAAATATGCCGATTTAATTTAGCAATTTTTAAAAATAACAACGGTCGCTTTTGACTAAAATTTTCAGCAAATCGGTTCAATGGCTTTCGAGATATTTCCGATATACAAGATATAAAAGCTGCCAAATCGCACATTCAACAACTGCAAATCATACAGAATAAGTACCTCCGAGCAATAACTGGTTCACCATATGCGCTAGAGAAATTCACACCCTACACGAGCTCTAGTTTTACAAACACATAACACCCAAACATCCACTCACCAAAAAAAATCACGTCAATCACCAGTACAAGAAACCTTAAACACTTAAACACGATTTTCTTCGGACCACCACAAAAAATACCTACATTAAGAAACAAATTCAACCTCACGTACATTTTTTCTTTTTTTGCACGACCAGATTTTTCGCTCATTTTTTCCCTGCAAAAATAATAATAATAATCAAAAAGGGATCGATATTTTATAATTTTTTTTGTTTAAATCATTAATTAGAAATTAATTAAACAAATTAAGCATTCTGTTTTATTTGGCGTTAAGAGGAGATTTATCCCCGCACCTCAGTAGCTCGTTTACCTCGCGGAATTGGTTCGACCGCTGATTAGAACTGATGTAACCCTTTTTCCACCTTTTTCTAATTAAATCAACATCCAACTAAGCCTGGTGGCAATTGAGTGATTGTTTAGTTAATTTGTCTTCAAGTGGCAAAGAAATTAAGAAATTACCAAATATTTAATTAAAAAGGAACAAAAAGACACTGGTGGGTGTTACAACTATTTGAAAAAAATTATTTCTAACATGCCCAAGCGTTTAAAGGTAGTAATAAAAAAAATGGGGTATCCTACCCTACAGGATAGTTTACAAAATTTCACCAATTAAGCACATTGTTATTTGTTGAGTGATTTTGCGGCCTGATTTCCAGTATAAAATTAATAAAACGCTATTATTTTAATTTGTAAAATAAATGTTTTCAAACGATGAATAATTGAAGGACGGTCATTGCCTTGCAGCTAACGCGATCACTTGCGAATGGGAGGTACCGGGTTCAAATCCGAGAAAGGGACAAACTAGTCTCCGTGCTTCGGAGGCACGTTAAGCCGTTGGTCCTCCTGGGAATTAATGAATTGCCATCATTAATATAAAAACCAGGGTACAGGCACATCTGAAGGCCAGCCCAGTAAGCTACCTAATGGATGTAAAATATTTATGCTCATGAAACTAACACTGCCAAGGAAACGACACAGATATTTGAAATAACAAGCCATAGGCTTAAATTAATAAGTTGAAGAAGAATAATGTGGAAATTATTGCAATTTTATTAAGTGCCCAGGTTATTATGCAACTCGCTGTACGTGAGGTTAGCATAAAAGTATTGTGTTGAGATTTTCTATTTTAATAACTAGCTGGCACTCCTACCCATTATGGATTTCCCTCAAGTATGTGTATATATTATTTTTTAATTGGAAATAAATATAACTTTTTCTGATTTCAAGCTGGGAAAGGTAAAGGAAAAGACAGCTTTAAAAATTGGAGATTTTAATTTTGTACAGGTAATTTGGTGTAGTGGTTGGGAATTGGGCCTACGGACGTTAAGGTCATAGTTTCAAATCTCTGTGCCATGTTTAGGATTGCACATTAAACTATCATATCACTTAACAAATTAAAGAGTGAAAAATTAGGTCTCTACTGTAAAATATAATTTTAACATAAAATTATTTGATTTACAAATTTTTAATATAAAATCAATAAAACATTCTTTGCGAATAATTCCAAATATCAAATTATAAAATAACAAAGAGAAGAGAAGCCAGTACATTATACGTATATCTAAACAAAAAGTATATATTTTCTTGTACAATCAATCCATTATCGTATTAATAAACAATTAAAATACTAATACGACTGACTATTAATATTAATAAACAATTTAATTGTATCAAAATGGCTAAAATTTATTTAACATTATTTAATTTATAATATAGAGTTAGGTCTGACGATAATTTCCAAATGAAATGTTTCACAGTTCGTAAATCCATGGATGGGTCAAGCACCTAAATAGTTAATTTTAATATTAAAAAATAATTATGTATAATTAAATTTAAACAAACCTGATCATTACACATGAGTTCAATTTGATCAGCAGTCATGCCATTCGTTGGAGTATTACCATCTACATCACCACCACCACCGGGTGATCCTGCACTCCCTTCACCTAATAATTTGTCCAGAATATGTTCGGCAACTTTGCGACATTGAATAAAATCATTAGCTACTAATCTGTCGGGCTGCATAAATAAAGTTTATTCAAATAAAGGTGTAATTAAATACAACAAAAGTTAATCACCTTTTTCAAACGATCTTGTTTAAGTAAATGCGACGGTACACTTGGATGGGGTTGTAAATAAAACTGAATTTTAATAAATTTGCCGGTACAGTTTTCTTCCACATTAGAGGTCACCCAACTTGGAACTGTATCGTTTAACAAAGCAGTTTCTGTATCACCTCCAGTATCTCCAACCAAAACACGGTACAATGTTCGACCACCAACTTCACTGTAAGCAAATTAATAAAACATTCTATAATAATAATTTTACAGAGGGGTCATCCATAAATTACGTCACGCAGTTCTTTACCCCCTCTGCCCACCATATATTTATTACAGTGTATATTTCTTTGCACCCCCACCCCATCCTAAAGTAAATATTATGTTTAAAAAATACAGTTTAACCGGAGAAAGTCTACATTTCCATGTCCTCCTCCCCTTATCGCCACAAATCATCGCTCAGGTCAGAACCCCAACCCCCAGTGCGTGACGTAATTTGTGGATGACCCCAGAGCGCATTTTTACCTAAAAATAAGGGGAGTATGGGTGGGAACACTAAAATACAATTTATTTTCGGGATCATTTTCAACTCCTCTCCAATGTTCTAATAGAGCTTGTAGCAAAAGTTTTCCGTAGTTAACTTTTCTATCAGGCTCTACACTGTCTTTGATACCGGCATCACGTGCAGACACCCATGCTGAAAAACAATCAACTTCATCTTGACCCAAATGAACTGTTAGCATCTGAAAATTCAAAAATATTAAAATAATAAATACTAGAAAACAATTTTTAACTTACCCCTGTTTTAAGATCAACGTTGAACCAATTGGGAACATAAATCATTTTGTACCTATTTTTTATTTCGTGTTGATAATCAACTTGTCCCAGATCCTCCACCTTCCTGGCCTAAATAAAATTACACTAAATATTAAGAAAACAAACAAAAGTACGTTCAAGTTACCCTCAAGACGTCAAAAACAGCGACATTATTGTCGGTGTCCTTAGTAATAATGTGTCTTTTGTCATTTAAAATGGATGCTTGTTTAATCGCAGACCCACCGGGTATAAGGGAAATTGGATTTGTTGGAAGTTTAGCTTCTTCTTTGAAGTGCTTCTCAGTGGGTAACTTCCAACAACGAATATTTGAATCAGAAGTTGATATCTGAGGATTACCATCTTCAGTATTTGATGGAACTTGATTTTAATGAAAATAATCTTACCCAAACTGCTTGATGATCAGCTGTGAAACACATCTTTAAAACTGGAGCATCTTCTACACACACCACAATACTGTTCTGAGGATTCTTTAATTCAGTCATCATCACCTAAAACAATCGTTTGATTGGAATAATTAAAATAAAATATTATGTAGGTACCTTTTTATCACGACCACCTGATATCACATATTGAAAAGTTTCTGTTGCTAGTAAAGCCCACACAGAATCGGAATGAACACGAATTGTTTGAATGCACCTAAAAAAAAGTGTGATTAAAAAGTTAGTTGCTTTCTTTGCGTCAGTTAATATTTTACCTCTGAGCACCCAAACTCCATACTTTTATAGAACCATCACTACTACCAGAAATACAATGTGTGCCGTCCCTCGAAACCACCAGTGCCTTAACATTATCGGTATGACCTGCAGTTGAAATGTTAATGCTAATTTGACAGTATGAATTAAAACTTACCTTTTAGTTTAAATAATTTGGCGCATGTTTTAGGATCCCAAAACCTTAAAGCTTTTTCAGTTGAACCACTAACTATAACACTACCAGACGGATTCATAGCTAAACTGTATATGGATTCCTTATTGCCAATTAAACTTGACGCTATACGGAAATAATTTTTGTATAAAATGTTAAGAAATAAAATAATGTCAGTTGTGACTTACTTGTGACTGTGTTATTACTGGCCGTTAGAGCAGTTAGCGTATTAACATCCCATAGATAAATGGATTTGTCTAACCCAGCAGAAGCGACCTGTTCTCTGTCTTTGGCATAAGCTAAAGCTTTTACATAATCTTTGTGAGTACGTAGTGTAGACATGCAAAAGCCCTTGTGTGCGTTCCACACTTTAACCGTTGTGTCGGAACTTGCAGATATTACTGGAAATCAAATAATTAAATATGAATTTTCACTGCCTAGTAAATCAATAAACTTACAGTTCCTTCCGCCGCAACATAAAACAATATCGTTAACCCAATCGGTGTGATGTTCCATACTTTGCAAATATCTTTCATGTTCGTACACCCTTACTATGCTATCCCTCCCGGCAGAAAACAGTCGATCTAAAGATGGATCAAACTGAAGTGCATTTACACCGGAACGATGTTTTTTTTCTTCCGCTTCCGAAATAACCATCGACACCTAGAAGAATAAAGCACAGGTTGAAATTAAAACTAAAACAATTTTTGTTTAAATGAGGGTACCTGCACTTTTTTGCGGTTAGTTTGGCCGCCGGCTTTAAGGTTCGCCATATTTATGTTATAAAAGTTGGACAAATTATTTAATCATTCTTTAACTTTAATTCATTTGTTTTAGTTGAATAAGTTAATTGTAAAAACGTCTCAACCAAATTCAAGTTTATCATCTGTCACTTTATGTAAACACCAGTAAAAACCGTCAACGTCTAAAGTGCGCCAAATTTAAAAAAATTTCGATGTCGTTAATTTTGTAGTTAATACGGATCCGTAAAAATTATTACAAAAAAAATTTTTAGTAGCAAACATAAAATAAGTAAGTAAATTCAAACGAAATTAGACACAAAATGAAAACAATTACATGGTTACGAGATTACGAGGTTACGAGAGTAAATAATAAAAATATTCTTTTTTTCAGTTTTTTGGGAAATTAATTGCTTCTATTGTGCGGGTTCAATTTTCATATAACTTTTGTACCCTTTATTTCATTTAAAAATGTTTTTTCTGTCTGACTTAGGCTTGATCGGCTCCTGGTTTCGTTCCAAAAACCATTTTCAAATGAAATAAAGGGTACAAAAGTTCTATGAAAATCGAACCCGGACAATATACAAAATGCCCAAAAAACATTTGAAAAACTGAATAAAGGACCGACGCGACGCCGTAATTTTACCTTCAAAATAATGCGAAAATTTTCCATGAAGTTAGCATGAAAAGTTTCTTGGATCCTAGGGGCTCACTTTTTTTTTAAATCTAGAGAAATTGTTTATTATTATTATTATTATTATTATTATTATTAAAAGCTTTTAAAATTGGTTTTATTTATAAAAAAATTTTTTATTTAAATTGAGGGATTTTTATGATCTTTTTATTGAAATGCACTAAAGACTAAAGAGTATCGATTAGTAGGGGAGATGTGCTTATGATGGACCCCTTATCTTTTTTAATTTTGGAGTTATTAATTTTTTTTTATCTGAAAATCTATACTTAATTCAAAGTTTAAAGTGAATTTTTTACCAATTAATTTCCTGTTTAATAATAGGTATTTTTAAAAAAATAGTCGAGGGGTCCATCATTGGCACATATGTGCCCATGTCGGTCCCTTTTAAAATAAATGAATAAAAGTGCCTTTAAAGTTTTATTAGACAAAATATAGAATAAACTCAAGGGGACATTACAGTGAGGTACCCACCAATCGAGATCCCAATTTTTTTGGTGATTCTATGAGTTAAAAAAATTATCAATTTCTCGGCGTTTCGTCCAATGGCTCTTAGTTTTTGCGTTATGAATTTTTGAAAATGGACAGGTTTTACCATAGGTTTAGCATATATTGGAGTTGTAATGCATCGGTCCTGAGTTCTAATCCCAGTACCGCCGGATGTTGTTTTGAAAAGTATGTAAATTATTATCGGAATTAAAAAATTAAAGACCTACGAATTACCATTCCAAATTCTTAACCGCTAGACCACCACCGCTAGATTTCTTGTAATAATAGCTAATATTAATAGCAGTTAACCCACCATGGTATTTTCAAAAATTCATAACTCAAAACCTAAGGGCCATTGGACTAAACGCCGAGAAAGTGATAAGTTTTTTAGCTCCTAGAATCACCAAAAAAATTGGGATCTCGATTGGTGGGTACCTCACTGTAATGTCCCCTTGTAAGATAATAAAACATTAGGTACATAGTTCACAAATAAAAGATTTTCAATGGGAGGTAACACCAGCGCACTCATTGTGGCACCACGACTTACATATTTGACAACAAATCCACTTTTCTCTTGCATCATCTGAGTCTTTTCCTTTTTTCAGAAATTCCTCCAACGCGGATTCATTTTCATCAGAACTGTCATTTTCAATGACAAGTTGCCGTTTTACTGCCCTGCTTTATTGTTTTCTCCTCTTCGTTTCCTTTTCAATTACTTTTTTCTGGTGTTGAATTCAAATGGCCCATTTCTTCACGTCTTCTGCCTTTTCTTTTATCAGCACCAATGGCTTACAGCTTGAGGGGGAGGTAAAATTTCTTTCACCGAAATGTCGAGAATTGACGATGAAGGAGAAATAAGACCAGATGTAGATTGGTTTTGCATGCCTAATTCCATTTGGTTTTCAATGATATCGGCTTGGGAATCTGTTAATTTGTTGCTATAAAGCTGGCGCAAACTGCCAGTCCTCAAAGACATGAGGATTGAAAGGATGGACGCCGGTCTTTTTGAACGTATTTATTGCATTTGATGGTATAGCGCTCTTCAAATAAACTTAATTGAGAAGACCCTTCTATTTTGAATTGGGTTACTGCCTTTCCCGGGTTTTGACGCAGCCATAATTGGATTTCTTGATCAAAATACGTATGAAGAGGACGGAAGAATCCAACGTCCAATGATTGAACGTGATGAGAACAGTGTTCAGAAAAGCAAAACACAATAACACCATTTTCTTTTGCAAACTGTTTCAAGGTTCATCCAACATTTTTCTTGTACGAAAGCCATGCTACAAGTAGGAGCACCGTTCATAAGCTCATTGTTCATCCTTTGATGAGGGTAACTAAGAGCAGGAAGGACGTAAGTGCATATGGCATTTATTGCGCGCGCGCACACACACACACACACACACACGCACGCACGCACTACGGTTACGTGTTGCCCACTCTCTGGGCTACTAAGTGCATCAACTTGCTTGCGACCTTATGCAGCGTAAATTTTTTGACGTTTCTTTTAGACCGTAGTCGAACCTGACTCATTCATATGATACATATTTTCGGGGAGAAAGTCGTACTGCTCCAGAGTATTAAATTGCATAGGCTTGAATATTAGGTTCGCTAAAAGCCTGGACTCTAGCTAATGATGTAGTTTCTGGGCTTTGCAAAGATATTTGTGGATTGCGCTTTAGGAATCCCCTAACCCATTTCCAACCTGCCATTTTTATTTAGCGATTAAAACCATGCTTTATTGTATTTTTTCAGCTACTTCAAAAATCGTCCGCCGCAAATCTGTAGAAGTTAGTCCAAAAAATCATGTTTCCATATCAATAATATGCCCTGCAATCTCCTCTTCGATGGCTTTAGAGAAAGTTACTTTTCGTCCTTCCAAATTACCCTTGGAACTATCTTGTTTGGCCCAACGCCTTCGCAAAGTTGTTTTGGGAACCTTAAAGGTCTTTGCAGCCAACTTAAAGCCCATATTGTGGTCTTGTACGTTTTGAATAGCCTTTGTCACATGTCATGCTCATCCCACTGTTGTCTTTTTTGGATGCCATATCTATAAATGAAGAAGTGACTTGCGGTGACTATGATAACTCAGAAACAGCTCGAATTTCTCTTAATTTGTAAGAAATTAAAAAAAAATTTGTAATAGCAATAAATAATCCAATTCGATTTTGTTGATTTGGTCTGATGCCAACTTGAGAGAATTGTAAGAAGAAAGTTTTTGGAATACCTCTAAAATCATGGCATTACAAGCCGAAAGGAAGAAGAGATATCGAAAGGCCGAGGAAAAGATGGACGCCGGAACAGGACATATGAGCCTAATCCTTGAAGTGATGAAGAAGTTTTTGGAAAAGATGAAATTTTTCTACCTAGATGTAAAATATTTATATTATAATCTCAATTTTTTAAAAAACCTTTATCTTCCAATTTGGGTTGTCGAGAAGTAGTAACAATTTGAATTACATAATATTTATATGTAACAAACAATTGGAAAAATGTCATAAATGTTAGACATTTTGCAGCAATAAATGTTTATTATTTTCGTTTGAACCGAAAGGCTCATGACCCTAAACTTTTTTCGTTTTAAGAAAAAGAAGAAAAATGAGGATATGGAAATATTTTTAAAAAAGGATTTGCCCATATTTTGGGTAATTGGTCCGCCTGGCAGTGGGAAATCAACTTTGGCGGAAATGTTGGCAAAATCAAGTAAATTTCGTTTACTCAAAATAGAAGATCTGATAGCAGAAGAAAAGATGAAAGGCACTTCAATTAGTACAATCATATCCGATTGCGACTCAAAACAACTGGAAGTTCCAAATGTAGTTTACGTAAACTTAATTAAAGAATCTTTGAAAAATACTTGCCAAAGTGCAACCGGCTTTATTATAGAAGGATTTCCAAAACGTTTAAGGCAAGCTAGGCGTTTTGAAAAAGAAATTTGTCCAGTAAATTTGATTATTTACGTCAACTTGGTTTTGGATGCTATGCTCGCCAGGAAGGTAGCTCGGGAGGGATCCTTTGATCCCAACACTGAAA
This sequence comes from Rhagonycha lutea, assembly GCA_958510855.1. Classification (NCBI taxonomy): domain Eukaryota; kingdom Metazoa; phylum Arthropoda; class Insecta; order Coleoptera; family Cantharidae; genus Rhagonycha; species Rhagonycha lutea. The sequence continues at coordinate 8,106,787 of OY294040.1, read as the reverse complement.
GAATTCAATATATTAAACACTCAAAAAAATTAAATAAAATAGCTAAAAAGTATGACAGTAAAATTATTAAAGTGCAATCAAATTATCCGGCGGAAGATACTTGTACGAGGTTAGTAGAGAACTTGGAAGATTTTTGGGGCTATAAATTTTTGCGTTTGTATGTTAAAAACTAATAAACTCTACCCATTTGTTTTACTTTTATTGTATTATTAAATATTAAAAACCGACGTTTACATCAATTTAAAATTGATTTTTGTATGCTGATATTTTTACCGTTCCCCATGCTCGTTTCTATGGCAACGGAAACCAAACTTTCGTGTTGTCAAAATAGTCAAATGAAAACTTGTCGTGGTTATAACCATGAGTGACCTAAAGACGTCATTTTTTATACCATTATCGGGTAAATTCTATTTTTTTTTATGTTCAAGCTATAGCTTTCAATTTTTAGAGTTTCATTTGGGAACAACGATAGAAAGAGGCAATATAAATGAGCACGTAATAGGAAATGAAATTTTGGAAGATTTCTTAATTAAGGAAAATGTGCTTACCATATACGCAGCAGTGGTTAGCGATAACAACGAGAAGCAAATAAAATTTTATACAGATGTAAAAAAAAAATTTTGGGAAAAAATCAATTTTTTAATAATTTTTCCAACAGGTTTCGATAATCAATGATCGAGTGGTTGTGTTCTATAAAACGAGGCCATGCATATTAACAGATAAAACTTTAAATTTGATTCAAATATCGTCACTAAGTGGATCCCCGTCTGCAGCTTTATATCATTCCCTGCAAAATGTTTTTGCTCCATTGTTGATAAAGGTATGAATTTTTGGAATAATCCAGTTTTTATTTTTAACAAATTAATTTTGTTGCAGCAAGATAAGAAAAATTCAAACAGTAACATTCAAAAACAATTAGCCAACTTACAAGCAGGTTTGAGGAGTGCAGTTTTTGCACCCGATGTCTTGGTAGATCCACTTAAAGCTGACGAAACTTTAACAGGTGAGCGATGCAAAAATCTAACGTTTTTAACAGCAAATATTGAACACCGGTCTTTAGTTATTGTTTCATTGGACCACGAAGTGGATTATTGGAGTGCCGTTAGTAAATCATCAAGAAGCAAAGATCAACGTATTGGAATAGCATTTCGAGACATCCTGAAACCTTTAGCACGTGATTTTAGCGTTTTGGATGCGTTACCTTTAACAGATGTTGAAGATTTACTGGAAAATGCTCACAATATTTTAGACGACCTTTGGCGACACGAACCTCCTTATCCAAAAGTTAGGACCCAACATTTAATGGATTTAGTGGGTTCGTATTTAAAATATTATCGTATCCATTTTTAAAAAATCTCTTCCAGCAACCGATATCATAAAGTGTGTCGTAAAAAATTTAACTGGGATCGACATTTGGTCAAAAGATTTTAATATCGTCTCGGAACTTTTGCAACAATGCGTCTCCATTTTAAAACATTGGGAGTCATCTTGCGATCAACTGACGAAAATTTTTTGGCCAAATTATTCTTTGCATACTTGGACAGGTGATCCTTATGTTCCTCAAAATTTGTTCGAATTTATGCAAAGATTAAAAGAGGTAAATAGTCATGGTTAACTTGGAAAGCCGTTTTATTAAAATAAACTTCTAGATTTTAAATGTTAGAATAATACACCGGCAGATTATACGTCTTCTGACAGCATCCGAAGAAGAAGATTTGCATGTGGGAGATATGTTCAAGCCTTTTGAAGGTTAGTTTGGTGTGACTATGGTAGACCATAACAGAAAACGTTGGACAAATGCTTTTGGGACATTGTTTTTATTGCTTTTAGATTTAAATATTTTGGAATCTGATTCTTACACCGAATCAGCTTGGAAAACGTCTGTAAAAAAATTTGAATATCTTCTTCAACCTGCAGAAGAAAGAGTCGCAGTTAAACTAAGAAACCAACTTTCTAATATCACCAACACCAGACAAGTTGGTCTCAATGTTGCAATTTTGCCCTTTTTTTTAATAAACATATTTTTGTAGCTACTCTATGAATTTAGCCGATATTCTGAGCTAATCGGCAGGCAAGTCGTTAAGCATGCTTTACAAACCCAAAGACAATACTTGCTATCGTTGTTGAACGATTACACCAAGCAATTGTCAAATCAGCTCCTTGGAGATACTCAAGCGTCGTCGACGAAATATGACACTCCTCAAATTGTTAGCGAAATTACAGCTATAAGGCAACTTGAATCTAAAGTTGGCGATGTTCAAAAAATTGTCGAAAAACTTTTGGACGATTTGCAAGGAAGTGAAGAATTGCAAAATACAATTATGGAATTGCTAAAAAACGTGAAACAGCAACACACTGAACTTTTTGAATCGTGGAGCAGTGAAATTACGGCCAAAATTAAAGATAACTCTTTGAGCTTGAAAGAAACGGATCCCGTAGTGCAATTCTCAGCCAATAAAATGATGCGTGTTAACTATTCCTCCCAATTGGTTACCCTTATTCGAGAAGTACGCCAATTAGCAATTCTGGGTTACCGCATTCCCAATAATATCGAAGAAATTGGTAATCATGCCAAGAAGTTTATGAAGCATGCCAAAATATTAGAACAGGTTTTATAAACTAATTTTGGCGTCAAATATTACTTACCAAACAATTTTGTAGATTGCTAATTTTCACAACACAATCGGAGATCGAATGATTCCATCCCAAAAAGCCATGATGCTTGTTAGCGCATTGGAACTATCAAAATTAGTCCAAGATCAAGAAGTGGTGTCCTGGGGCAACGTTGAATCGGTTGAAAAATATGTCGAAAACCTAAAATTGGCTGTCGAGAAACTTTCAAAAGAAAACAATCTGCTTACTTCTTATCATCTACAAATTTTAGAAAAGGTTTTACACAAACTCTCTTGAGCTTTTACTCAATTTTCAAACTCGTTTATTTTAGATTAAAACATTAGAAGATGTCGATTTGATAAAATATTTCCAAAGGTGGAAGGAAACAACTAAAACAATGCGAGATACGATTTTGCAAGTCGAGCAAAAAGGTTTCAAAAGCATGCAATCGTGGAAAACTGACATAGATAACCAACTATGCAGCGTTCTCGAAATACAATATTTGAAAAGTTTAAACACGCTGCATTTGTATCTTCCCGAAATTCACGCCGATTTGGTTTATCGCGATGCCGAGTTACAATTTCTGCCAAATAAGGATACACTGAAAGAAAAGTACCAACAGCAATTGAAACGTTTCTTGGATATTCCCAAATCATTTAGAGGAGTCAATACTGAACATTCCATCTTTTCTAAAATTATTGAGAGGTAACAAACGAAACTATTGGTATTTTTCAACTTAATTCTTATATAAAAACAGGAACCAAGAAGATATAGAGAAAGTTAATAAACACGCCGATGATTTATTGGAACAGCTGGATGGAGTAGTAAAACATTGGCAGTCTTGGTTAACACTAGGAACTTTGGATACCACACAACTAACGTCATGGGAACACTGGGATCTTCAATTCAGAGCTTCTAAAACCTTTGGTCAAGAAATTGCCAAACTGCCCAGGTTCTTATTTTTGTATTACACATATCAAGTCAAACTTCATCCATTTAATTTCCAGCACCGAAGAGCGAATTGGATGCTTTATAATTGGACTGTCTTGGTTAAGATCCGATTTGGAATCCCACAACAGAAGCTATTGGTCCCAGCTTACCCTATCTCTAAAAGATTCTATTGCGCAAGATGTGTTTAAATTGCAGCAATATGTGGATACATCAACTGGAACTCTCAACAAGCAACCGCTGAGTCTTGACCAAATTGGACAGGCCGACGTTTCTCACGCAAATGTACTAAGCCAAAAAGCAGAGATGGAAAGTCTTTACAAGGAAATGGTTCGTAAATCACAAATGCTTTCCAGTTGGACTCGTGAACGGGTGGACTCGGTAAATCGTTTACAAGCGGCATGGGAACGATTGCAAAGTCTGTTGGACAATTACGAGCACATAATAGCCCGACAACTAGAAACGATGAAAGCAGCCTTGGGTGTTACCAGTGAAAATTTAATAAGCGACATGGAACGTTTTGCCGCGAAATGGGAACAGGTTAAGCCGAGACCACATTCCGGCCAAATTACGGGCGAATCTTTAACAGAGTTACAACAACATTTGGAAAACATAAAAGAGAAAAGGGTTCAATTGGATGAGTTGGTAGCACGAAAAGATAAGTTGTTGTAAGTAAACGCCACTTAATTTTGATTTGTTTAAAGCACAATTTTTTAAGGCAAGACTACGGTCGATTCAATATGAGTACACCCGACTTTTCAATCTTCGATAAAACTGAAAACGACGTTGACCAAGAAGAAAAAATGTGGACCCTGTTTGAAGAATTTTCTCAAGAATTGGAAAAATTGAGTAACGAAGAATGGATTGTTTTCCGTAAGAAAAGTTATAGATTTGAAGAATTTTTGACAAATTGGCAGGTAAATTTGGAAAAAAATCCATCTTCGGAAATGTCGACCAGAATTTTAAGAGAAATTCAAAAATATCAAGTAAGAATTCCGACACACAAGTAAGGTAACTCTCATTAACCAAAAATTTATTTAGGCTGCCATACCATCTTTGAAATACGTTCGGGGAGATGATTTTACCGACAAGCATTGGATGGAAGCTTTATCCGTACTTGGAATTACTACTAAACCTATCGATTTACTATGTTTGGGCGATTTTCTAGCCGTATCTGAGTCATTGGCTAATTATTCAAGTGAACTGCAGGTTAATAGACTTCGGATATTGCAATTCCAAATACTTTGACCATGATTTTTAGGCGATATGCAAAAGAGCGGCAAGCGAAATTGTTGTAAGGCAAGCTTTGGCAGAGTTAGACCAATGGGATGTCCAAAATCGTTTCACCTTAACAGATCACACAGATTCACATAGCAAAACCATAGTGCTGATTAAAGATTTCAAAGAAATCCTCAACAAGGTAAAAAGTACTAGCCATTCGCTACTATTTTTCAAAATGCTTTTTTAAGGTTGGAGATAACCAAAGTTTGTTGCAATCTGTTAAAAATTCTGCCGACTATGAAAGTTTCACCGAGCGTGCCGAATTATGGGAAATAAGACTTTCCGATTTAGACCAATATCTGACATCCTTGGCACAAATTCAGAGAAAGTATGAATAGACTTGAAAAGAATAATAAATTACATGACAGTTAATTATTACTTTTCAGATGGATTTACTTGGAACCGATATTTGGGGGAGGCACTTTGGGGCAGGAAAAATCTCGGTTTGAACGATTGGATAAAGATTTTAGATATCTGATGGCGTATATTGCCAGAGATTCTCGGGTTACGGCGCTAAGTCGTTACCCAAATGTTCGTGGAATTTTAGAAAATGTCTACGACCAACTATCGCGATGCCAAAATAGTCTCGATAACTTTTTAGTAGAAAAGCGAAACAAATTCCCGAGATTTTTGTTTTTGGGAGACGACGATTTGCTAGAAGTGGTTGGGCAATCGTCTAAAGAGCAAGTAATACAAGCCCACTTGAAGAAATTGTTTGCAGGAATCCATAGAATAAATTTGGATCTCAGTGGGAAAAGTATCGAAAGCATTTGTTCTTTGCAAGGGGAAGTTGTAACTCTAAAACGGCCCGTTAATATTGATCAACCCGTCGAGGTAGAACGAGCAATCACTTCAATACATTTTATTTTTATTTTGTGTATGTTTCAGAATTGGTTGAACGCTTTGGTGGAAGAAATGCAAAAATCGTTAAAAGATCTCCTTATACAGTGCTTGGCTGATGGTCAAAATGCGGATCCTTTAAAATATCCTTCCCAAATTTTGTGCTTAGCTGACAACATTGCGTTTACAACGAAATGTGAACAAGCAATTTCCAATATGAATCTTGCACCTCTGTTGGCAAATTATAAGGTAAAATTATGGTGCTTTTATATTTTTTCTCAATTTTAATTTTTAGACACAATTGGGCCACTACAGTTCTCTAGAATTCAACGAAAGTTCTGATAAAAGTTTGCAGTTTGATGATGATGGGGATGATTCGAACCTTTTGGAACTGAAATTGAAAGCCTTGCTTTTGGATACGATACACCACATTAGCGTTATTGAAGAACTTATTCAAGCTAATCTGGTTAACGCTAGCGATTGGACTTGGCAAAAACAATTACGGTATTTGAACGTGGTAATGCAGCGACTTCATTTTCAAACTAAAAATTTATTCTAGCTACTACTCCGATACTTCTGGAAGGGTTACTGTTAAGATGGTGAACGCTGTGATGGAATATTCGTATGAATATCTCGGAAATCAATCAAAACTTGTTAGAACGCCCCTAATTGACAAGTGCTTTTTAACTTTAACCCAAGTATTAATTCGAATCATTTGGAATGTTACATGGTAATGGTTTTCCTTCCAGGGTATGCATTTGGGAATGGGTGGAAATCCTTATGGACCAGCTGGAACAGGCAAAACGGAATCAGTAAAAGCTCTTGGTTCATTGTTGGGAAGGCAAGTGTTGGTTTTTAACTGCGATGAGGGGATTGATGCCGCATCGATGGGTCGTATATTGTCTGGTTTGGTACGAAGCGGAGCATGGGGTTGCTTTGACGAATTTAATCGTTTGGACGAAGCTACATTGTCGGCAGTTTCAATGCACATTCAACCAATACAAAACGCTTTACGGTTGAATCAAGATAAAATTACACTTTTGGACCAAGAGGTATGGACATATCTACGCTTTAATGTACTTATTTGATAAAAACTTAAATATAAATATTGTAGATGAAAGTAAATAAGCATTGCGGCATCTTCATAACAATGAACCCAGCAGGTGGTAACTACGGTGGAAGAAACAAACTGCCAGATAGTTTGAAGCAACTATTCAGACCTGTTGTGATGACAGATCCCGATCACAAACAAATTGCTACCACCTTACTGCATTGCGATGGCTTTAAAAGTGTGGAAGTTATTGGACACAAGTTGGTTGAAATATTTTCTTGTGCTGGGTAAGAATTTCCAAATTATTCTAGTGTGAGATTTGCAATGTAAGATTTCAGTAAGTTATTGAGCAAACAAATACATTACGACTGGGGTTTGAGATCGCTCAGAACCGTACTAAGTGGATGCGGAAGAAATATCAGACTTTTTAGAAAAACAAACACTTCGTTGGACGATATAACTCCCGAAATAGAGTTACAACTGGTGGTGAAAGCATTGAGAATGGATACTTTATCGAAATTAACTTATTCGGACAGCGTTAAATTCGACGCACTAGTCCGCGATATTTTCCCAAAGATCTCATTCGAGAACATCGATCACGTAGCGCTTATTTCGGCTCTCGAAGCCGCTTGCACCGAATTAAAGTTGGAAGTTAATCCACGCCAGATATGTAAATGTGTGGAATTGTACGAACAATTAAAACAACGAATGGGGGTTGCTATTGTTGGACCCCCAAATTCGGGAAAAACCGTTCTGCGGACTCTGTTGTTCAATGTAAGTTTGGGCTGTTTTTGTTACATTTTTAAAACAGTTTTTGGTGCAGGCTTTAACAAAAATGGGAAGGATGCTGAAGCAGCATGTTTTTAATCCAAAATCCATGTCTAGGAATCAGTTGTTGGGCCAAATTGATATCGATACTCGGCAATGGTCGGATGGAGTGTTAACCATGTACAGCTTACAAGTTACAACAGAACCATTAGGTTTGGTGTTCTTACTGTTTCGAGGGTTAGTGGTACAAATAGAAATATTTCAGATGTGTGGTCTTGGATCGTTTGTGATGGAGATGTGGATCCCGAATGGGTGGAATCGTTAAATTCGGTTTTAGATGATAATAAATTGCTTACTTTACCATCGGGATGGCGTATTCAGTTTGGACCCAACGTAAATTTTTTGTTTGAGACTCACGATTTAAGTTATGCTTCCCCTGCAACGGTATCACGTTTGGGCATTGTTTTTCTCAGCGCAGAAGATATCAATTTAGAAAGTTACATATCCAATTTTATTTCTAAGCAACCGGATAACGTTCAAGGGGTCCTAGGGCGTTACGTTCAAGATTATTTTTATAAAGGTATGTAATGAAATGATGAGTAATCCACGGATACAATTTTGATCGATTTATAGCTGTGGAATGGGTGATTAATGAAGGGGAACTACCGGCATCGTTTTCTAAAATTTCGGTCGTTCGAACTGGGCTTTCTCAACTTGTAGATGTTGCTACTAAAGCAAGCTTCACGGTTGGTCTCCTGAGAGGATTGGGAGGTTTTCTCGATTTGGATACCAAGGAAAACTTCTGCAGCTCTGTAAGTGGATTCATTTTTTGATGAACAGGATCTAACTTTTCCGTTTTCAAATAAGATATTCGAATTGACTCAAGAATTGCAACCTCATAATTTACCATTTTATTATTATAATCAAGACAGAGATGCAATTGGAGTTTATACCAACACCATCAGTAGTTCATCCGTAGAAGTAATTGGTAACAAGTTACCTCTAGTGATGACTGCTCAAATATGTCACACTTTGGATTCTTTACGGGTTTGGCTTAATTCTGGCAGTGAGCAACATTTTCTTATTGTAGGACCTCATGGATCGGGAAAAAGGTAAGAAATATTCAATCCAACTTTTAGTTTCTCATCGGCATTGGGCGTTACAGTTTAATTTTGAAACAACTCGTCAAGGAACGGAACGATGTCGACATGGTTACGATACACTGCAACAATCATCTATCGCCTCAGCACGTAATCCATAAACTGACTGAGGTAACATTGGTTTATTATTGCTTCCATAAATTATACCTAAAAAATTTATAGTATTGCATGACTGTGAGTAGCAACAAGGGGCGCATTTATAAACCCAAAAAGGGTCATTTAGTATTGCATTTCAAGAATATGCATCTTCTCAAATGTGATAGATGGGGCACAAACATGCTTGTTTCATTTTTGCAACAGGTAAGTAAAGATAATTATTGTTTTACATGTTTATTTCAATTTTTACGTATACACAATTTTTTTCGTCATTGACTTAATACCAACAATTTAGTTTCATTAATTTTTAATTAACAAAATTACCCCAAATCTTATGACAGGTTAAAAAGGGTAGCTAGAGGTTTAAATAGAGAGTTCTTTGTATCCTCTCTAGATTCGCTTATGCAATTCTTGTTGCAGGAAATATTTTCAATTGCGTTTTCCAACTCGGAAATTCTAACTTTGCTTTGCAACACTTGGGATTTGGCCTTTGCCAATTCACTGATATAATTTTTTTCGTTCTTCTTGATAAATGAATTTGCTTCATTTAATTTATCTGTCGCGTATTTTTTAAATTCGTCGTATCTGCTTTGTAATACGTTGACGGCGTTTTCATAAGTTTCAATTTGGCCCAGCAAGGTTTGCTGATTTTGTTGGTAACCAGCAATGATGACTTTTAGCCTTTCGTACTTCTCAATCAAATCTGCAAAGCAAAACTCTAAATTAGCTAAATGGGTACTGGCCAAATTTCGTTCTTCTTTGATAATTTCATAATTAGTCGTAATTTCAGAGATAAATCTTTCGTAGTTTTTCATTATGGACGACAATTCTGTCGTCATTCCTTTCATTGATGTGATGGCTTCTTTACCCACTTGTGGTTCTTCTTTAGAAATTTGTAAGTTTGTACATTGATCTTTGAGATCAACAAGATGACATTCCAGTTCGGTAATTTTTTCGTTGTTGTTGTCTATTATTACGTCCTTTTCTTTTATAATTTGCTTCAGATTTTCAATTTCATAATCGTGGACTTTTAAAGAATATATGGAATTGTTCTTGATTCCAGATTCTTGTATAACCTGAAAATAAAAATAAAATATTTCCATTTTCATTAAATTTGGAACTTACTCTAATTAACGACATCCTATGTGTAAATATTTTTATAAAACGAATTATGATAAAAGATAATTAATGGAATTGGTTTTTTTTACAAGAATTCGAATAATTCGAAAAATCAATTCATAAAAAGTGACATGAAATGACCCTTGATTTTTAGCTCATAACATACCATGGACACTTTGATAGCAGTTTGGACTGGGTAGGCGTTGAAAATGTTACTTTGGTTGGTTCTCTTATAAACACCAATAATTTATCAATGCGGTTCATCTCTTCGGTTCATCTTTACAAAATTAGGTAAAATATCTTCAAGCATCAAAACAATTTGGATCTTATCGATTTTTGAAATCTTATTATTTTCAGTCCTCCGCAACCTGAAGATTTGAGTATCATTTTTACATCTTACTTGTCATCTGTGGTCAAAAAGTGTTCCATGAATAATCCAACTTGGTCGACCAATAAAACCGCAAAACTTGCTACAACAGTAATATCCATTTATAAGGAGGTAAGATACTCTGGAATCAAATTTTTCAAATTTCATTCCAATTTTTTGAAGGTTTCCTCCGCATTTTCAAATGTGCAAGAGCAACACTACAACTTTAGCCCTCATGATTTAACAAAATGGTGTCAATGTATATTGAGATATGATAGCACCAATCAGGACGACATAGAAAGGTTTCTATTGGAGGTAGATTACCTAAATTGAATTTTAAATCCTATAGACCTAAAACTAATGGTCCAATTTTTCAGATAATGCTGTACGAAGCTTCGACTTTATTCAAAGACAGGCTGATTAATATGGGAGATAGAAAGAAAATGGATGATATCATAAACTCGACTATGAATATGCATTGGGGAAGCAACAATTTAATGGGAATGTTGGATAACATATTTTATGTTCCCGAAGCACAATCAACAGTTTCAAAAGAGATTTTGTTGTCAAAACTAAATTCATCCGAATGGACAGATGTCGTTAAGAAAGGAATCATTCAGTATGGTAAGTTATATTTTTAATATTAGAATGTAGGAACAAAAATTTCTTGTTCTTTTTTGTTTTCTGTTTCAATTTGTTTATGTTTGTTCTTAAAAACTAAATTGTACAATAATGTGCAATGTCATCCTGGATTTTGGGATCACGGAAATTGTAACCATTTATTATTACAATTCAGCTGCCACCAGGCCTTGGTTAGATTAATTTAATCCGCGGATAGGCCGATCCCAAAAATTCAATTATCAATTTTAAGTTGATTCGAATTTAGTATTTCCCATTAATATTCTTATATGACAGGTCTGGAAATGGTAAAATTACTCCAAGTGGATATTGTTTCCCCATGTAATTGTTTAAATCTAAATTAAAAGGATTTGTATCCTAATTGTAATTATGAATACAAACTTATAAATCAAAATTACTTCATAAATTAAAGATGAGAAGTTTAGGGAGGAGGGTGGTTGTAACACAATAATAATACTCCTAGAATTGATTTATTCCCAAATTAATTAATTTTTCTTTATAAAAACAAATTAGAGCGTGATGGTGAAAACTTGAACATGCTGGTAATTCCAGAGCTGTTAGCTTTAACGGCGAAAGCTTCTAAACAGTTAACTGAGCCAAGAGGTAATTTATTACTTGTTGGTCGTGCTGGTGTTGGAAGACGATCTTCTGTCAAAATTATATCGGCACTTCATTCGGCAAAATTAATAATGCCAATTTCATCAAATCAACCACAGTTCAATAACGATCTAAAAATGGCGATGCAGTATGCAGGATTGGATGGAGAAGAGGTGTACCTACTATTTGAAGACTGCATGTTGGATAATCAACCCATAGTAGACACAATTAACGCCATCCTTTGTTCGGGTGAAGTCCCAGGGTTGTATTCAAATTCAGAATTGGAATCTTTGGTCGTTGGATTAAAAGATGAAGCAAGCCGTGAAAGCTATGATGGAAATCTTCAAACTTATTTTAACAAACGTAAAAATTTTATTTTTTTTTAACCCTTTACCCTAAAATGCAATTTTTAGGTATCCAACAAAAGTTGCACGTTATAGTTTGTCTAGAAACAAACAACGAAAAGCTTAGTGATATTTTCGAAAGTTGTCCAGTTTTATATCAAAAGTGTTGCACCGTTTGGTTAACCGAATGGAATGAGAATACCATGAAGATGGTTCCAAAAATGTTTATCGAGAAGTAATTTTTCCCTATTTTAGAGGAGCTTGCACTCTTATTTACATATATGATTTCTAGGGTTAACAATGAAGCAACTAACAAAAATTTGGAAATTGAATCCACTGACGGTTTTGCGGACATCCACTCTTTGACAGATTCGAAAATTGCTTCACCCAGTCGCTTCATGTCGATGATCAAAATTTACATTGATATTTACACAAGCAAGAAGGAAGCAATTGCAAGCAGACAAAGTAAATTGCAGGTAAGTTCCATTCATATTGAATTAGTCCATCATGGTCATGCGTGAAATTTAGGCTGGAGTTTCAAAACTCACGGAAGCTAGAAACGTAGTTGCTGAGTTAAAAATAAAAGCTTCAGAACAACAAGAAAAATTGGCCGAAAAGCAATCGAAGGCAAATGCAGCTTTGGATATGATTACAAATACAATGAAAAATGCAAACACGCAAAAGCAAGAAATGGAGGTGTTAAAGCAGCATACGGAAATAGAAAGCCTGCAAATCGGAAAGAGGTATTTTTTGAGAAAGTCTGTCTCGTAAAGTGATTGGCTTTTATTTATTTTTAGGAAGCAAGAAATTGAAAAAGAGTTATCGGAAGTTAAGCCATTAATAGAATCAGCTCAAGCAGCTGTTGGTAACATCAAATCAGACTCTCTGTCTGAAATCCGCTCCTTACGTGCACCACCAGATATAATTCGGGATATCCTGGAAGGAGTTTTAAGACTTATGGGTACGCAAGACACTTCTTGGAACAGCATGAAGAACTTTTTGTCAAAACGGGGAGTAAAGGAAGACATTAGGTAAGAATGAGAAAAACTGGAGATCATTCAAAAAGAGAGAACATTTTAGATCCTTTGATGCTGCAAAGATTAGTGGGGAAAACCGACAAGCAGTGGAACGGCTAATGACCAATAGAAGTGACTCGTTTGATCCTAAAAATGCAAAACGTGCATCCGTCGCTGCTGCACCTTTAGCTGCTTGGGTAATTGCAAATGTGCGCTATTCCAAAGTTTTGAATAAAATTAAACCGCTAGAAAAGGAACAAAACAAATTGAAAGAGTAAAATATAAAAATTGAACTCTAAGATTTTTTGGGCTTATTTTCTGCTTTTAGGAATCTAACAAGCGCTGAATTGCAATTGGAAGAACTGAGTAGCGGTCTTCTGGATGTTGATACAGCTGTAGCTAAATTAAAGTTTCAGCTAACGACTTATACAAAGGAAGCCGCCGAAATCGAAATTCATCTAAACGAAGCTCACGAAACACTTAAAACTGCTGAAGGACTGGTCGATAAGCTCAATGATGAATATGAACGATGGCACTTGCAGGTATTAAAACATCTAGAACGAAATTGCCAAAAAAATGTTATTAATATTATTATAGCTAAAAGAACTCTCAGAGGAACTAAAAATTTTGCCCAACTATTGCCTTCTATCTGCTGCATTTATAACATTTTTGTCCGAGGAATCGGAAGACAACAGAACGTAAGTTTATGTTGTTATGGTTGCGCAAAATATTTGATTGGATTTTTATTAGGAAACATTTAAACGAATGGATCAACATTTTACCGGTAAACAAATCGTTACAAGACTTTAAATTGGAAACATTTTTGAGTACCGAAAGGCAACAATTGCAGTGGCAAAGTGAAGGACTTTCGACCGATCAGCTATCATTGCAAAATGCGATTGTTACTCTAAAAGTAAGGTTCAAGTTGTTTATATTTCACTAAACATGAAACACGGTACGTGTTCCATGGAGGGTCACCCATCCAAGTACTAAACATGTCACACATTGCCTGACTCCACGATAAATTCCACTATATCATTAATTTGTTAATTTTTAGACAAACATTTCTCCTTTACTGCTGGATCCTACATCGGTAGCTGTAAACTGGGTCAAAAATCACTTTAAACACAGAGTCGTAGAAACTGTCTCCCAAAATTCTACTAAATTTAATACAACACTTGAACTGGCTATAAGGTATTTTTGGCAACTTTGCTGTTAGTCATCATACTTAAAGCAAACTTTTGTAGATTTGGCAAAATTTTAATAATCGAAGATGTGCAAACCATTTCGCCCATTTTATTTCCCATGTTACGAAAACAGTTTGTTTATCAAGGTTTGCTTAAATTTACTTGTACGTTACAATTTTTTGAACAAATACTATCATTTCCAGCCGAAAGAAAATTGCTCAATTTAAATGGAAAACTCATTGATTACCATAACGATTTTCAATTGTTCTTGTGTTGTCGAAATCCCACTTTGGACTTATCTGCCGATATTGCGTCAGTTGTAAACATGATCAACTTTATTACTACTCGCACTGGGTTGTCGGAACAGCTTTTGACTAGTGCGATCAAACAAGAAAGTCCAAAACTTGAAGAAAGGCGTAAAGAACTACTAAAACAGCGGGAAGAACTGCAAGAGAAGGAATATAATCTTCAAAATCAACTCCTGGAAGATTTGGCAAACTCTTCAGGAGATATTTTGCAAAATAAGGCATCTTATTTTGGCTGTCCAAAATCCATTGTTTAATACTTTTTTTCCCTTTTAGAATTTGATGAAGTCGTTGAATGAAACCAAAGCCAGTGCAAATGCAATAACTGCGGCTTTGATGGAATCAATTGAAGTGCATAAAAAGCTCGAAGAAGAATACAACGTTTACAAAAATATATCAGCGTTTGGAAGCTCGCTGTATTTTGCAGCGTCAGAATTTTCAAACATCAACGTTTTGTATTCACTATCAGTTCCTGCATTTGTGCGATTATTTCTAAAATCGCTTTCTCATCTTGATGTAAATTATTGCTCCTTTCTCTCCACAACCTTAATAAACTTTTTTGAATTTTAGAACACCGAGAACAATTTTGGAATACTACAAAAATCTTTAATACAAGCTTTGTACGTTTTCATGAGTAGAGGAATTTTCAAGACACATAGATTACAGTTTGCATTACATTTGTGCCACAAACTCTTACCATATTATATTCGAAACGAGGTAAACTTTTTTGTTGCTTTTTCTTCCAAAATAATAATGTGTTGCTCATTCACAGGAATGGAATTACTTCATTGGGCAGTCTTATATAGCAAACAAAAATGAAGCTTCCAATCTTGAGCCAATACCATCATGGGTTCCCGAAACTGCACATCAAAATGTTCGTTCTTTGCAGGCCTGCTTAAACAATCTGTACGATTCTTTAAAATTCACCGATGGAACATTGTGGAAAAGTTTTATGGAGAAGCATAATTGTGAAACAAATTTTCCCACTCATTATCAACTAAGCGAGTTTCAAAAAGTAATCGTCGTTCAAACTTTGCGTCCGGATAGACTCCACTCCGCGATACTGCAATGCGTCTTGCATTTAACGGGCTTGCGAAGTTTAAATCCAGAAGTGTTGCAATTATCTTCCATCTTCAAAGAAACGTATCCTTCTGAACCGATTCTACTATTAGCTGCACCTGGAACCGATCCCTCCTTGGAAATCAAAGAAGTGGCCCAATCTAAAGTTGGAGAAAACAATTTTATCGAGGTTTTTAATTCTCCCAATGCGTAAGAACTCATAAATCCTTATTATTTTTCAGATTGCAATGGGAGAGGGTCAAGAAACTAAAGCTTTGAGAGCGTTAAGCGAAACCAGCAGATTGGGACAATGGTTGATATTAAAAAATTTGCATTTGGTTACGTCTTGGTTACCAATTTTGATTCAAAATTATCAATCTATACAACCTCATAAGAAATTTAGGTAAAATGGAAGACTTTTTTTTAGATATTTTCATATAATATTTGATGATTTTAGATTGTGGTTAGTGACGGCAACTCATCCCAATTTCAGTCCAGTTTTGGCCCAAAGCAGTTTAAAAATTGTATACGAAATTCCTAATGGCATAAAAAGCAATTTGCTTCATACATATTCTTCGTGGGGTGTTTCTTACGTGGAAAAATTGCACCCTACCGGATCCCGTGTTCTTTTTGTTCTTGCTTGCATTCATGCGCTTCTGCAAGAACGCAGAACTTATATTCCTCAGGGTAGCCACTTTTGATTCCTTCATTTGGAACGAAATGATTGAAATTGTAAACTTTTAGGTTGGTCAAAATCTTACGAATTTAGTGATATCGATCTTTCGAGCAGTGTAAAATTGGCGATAGAATTATATCAATCGCAAAATATGCAAGTGCAATGGAAGTATCTTATTGGCTTGTGCTTGGACGCAATTTATGGTGGAAGAATCGATAACATTCAAGATTCGGCTATTTTGGAATCTTATTTAAAATATTATTTTACCGATGAAGTGTTAAGTCATCGATGGCGTCCTTTTGGGTCAACTGTATCTTTACCCACGTATTCAAATTATGAAGTAAGTACTGTGTCTCTACTGGAACAAAATAAAGAAAGTAATATCTCTTGCAGGAGTATTTGAACTTCATAAAACAATTATCGGACAGAGATTTGCCTTCCTATTTTGGTTTGCCAGAAAATATTGACCGTGCGTGGGAAAAAAATATAGCGTATGAAATCATTTCAAAATTGAGAGGTATGAGAAAATCAGCAAACAAAAAATTAAAATCAACTTATTGACCTACGTTTTAGACCTTGGGATACTAAAAACAAAGACCGAAAAGTTTATTCGGGAAGAGTTTCATAAAAAATTAAGCCCATATTTGGCATTGTGGAAGAAGTTAAATCAAGGGCAAGACTATGTTCGAATAGTTCTTTCAAAGCCGAACCCCAAAGATTCTTCTATTATCACATTTCTTTTGGAAGAATATTGCAATGGAATATTACTAATACAAGACATTCATAAATGTTTTACAACCCTAAAGAAAATAATTAAAGGGAATATTAGACTTGAAGATGAAGATTTTCAGCTCTCCAATGACTTAATTTGCCATCGCGTAAGTTGGTTATTTTGTTTAATTTACGTCATAATTTTATATCTTTTAGACGCCCAAAAAATGGCAAAAGTTATGGCAGGGTCCCAACGAACCTACAAAATATTTAAAAGATGTTATCAACAAAATGATGCATATTAGTACATTAAAGAATGAAGAAAACCTAGGGAAGATTTTGAAAGCGCATGTTAATTTATCGTTCTTTTTCCATCCAGATACATTTTTAATCGCTTTCAAACAAGATATTTCCAGGTAAGCTGATGTAAAATAAATTGGTTACTATTTTACCTATTTTATATGTAGGCAAAGTGGTGTACCAATCGACGAACTAATTTTGCATACAAGCTGGAAACCAATCGATGACGAAAATATGATTATTTTGACTGGAATGTTACTCGAAGGTGCCATTTTCGATGGCTACAGTTTGTCACCTTGTTCGGCCAATTCGGACAGCATAAGCTCTGCACCAGACTGTTACACACATTGGATTTTAAAGGTAATTGTTTTTGCAGTGAGGATCCATTAATTGTTATAATGCTGTTTTAGGATAATACGATTGATAATGGAAAAATTATTGAAGTGCCTTTGTATTTTTTTCCAAATAGAGAAGAAGTTTTAATTTATCTCCAGATTCCAAGTAATTTTAGAGAAAGAGAAAAATGGATAAAAACGGGACTTGCATTTTTTGTAAGCTCTTAGAATTCAAGGGCCAAAATATAATCTCAACTATTTTCAAAATGATCACTTAAATTCACATAATATTTTGTTTGTTAAATAAAATTACTAAAAATCACAAAATTCACGTTTTTATTTTTACAGATTTCTTGTAGGTGATATTTTGTACTTTTGTATTGAAAATTTTAAAACCTTATTGTATTTAAATTTTAGATTCGAGTTCCAGAATTAATAGCAAAAATTGCTGTAAATTTAAAGACATAAAACACATCAGTAATATAATAAAACATAAAAGAGCGCGTGGAAATTCAAATCGTAAAATTAAAATAAGCAGGTTCTAAAGTTGAACGCAAGCGCATTAGTTCAGGCCGAGTCTTGTCTTGAATCAAAACGCGCCTTATTTTGAATTAAAACGAGTCTTAAGGTGGCCGATTTCTATGGGGATTATCTACTTAACTAAAATTTATGTAACCCCCACTGCATTTCAATAATACTATCGCCAAAGCTACGAAAATTTTACAGGTTGTTGCTCAAGGCTTCCTGTGTAACATATTGAAATATGAGGCGTATAAGATAATTATTACATTGATAATTCAATAAATAAGGCGATGACGCGTATTGCGCATGCGTATGCGAAATCTCATGATTACGCGAAATCTCATGATTACGCGAAATCTCATGATTACGCGAAAACTAATACACATAATTGTCTCATATTTCAATATGTTACACGGGAAGCTTTGAGGAACAACCTGTAAAATTTTCGTAGCTTTGGCGATAGTATTATTGAAATGCAGTTGGGGTGACATAAATTCTAGTTAAGTAGATAATCCCCATAGAAATCGGCCACCTTAATCAAAACGAGTCTTGTTTTTGATATAATCGATATATGACATTCATCCTCACCTTAAAAGTTTCATTTTAACGTTATCTATCTAATGCCCTTGAGTTTTCTTTAAAATAGTATATTATACACCGAGGGAGTAAAGTGCTACTTTTCGTCATGAGGGTAAAGGTTTTTTACACGAGGCGCAGCCGAGTGGAAAAATTACCCGAAGGACGAAAAGTCACTTTAATCCCGAGCGCGAATATACTATTTTTTGCCTTTCCGAAAGCTGAAAGAAAAAAAAATTCAAAACAAATATTTGTTAGAATAAGCGAGAATTACCAAACCATATAGCCTAAAGCCAGACCTGTACATGGAATTAATGAAGTACCAACTTAAGTTGGTGGTATTTACTTTTCCTCCCGCTGTTATACTTTTCCTCCCGCTGTTTTACTTTTCCTCCCGCTGTTTTACTTTTCCTCCCGCTATTTTACTTTTCCTCCCGCTAATTTACTTCCCCCCCCCCTCCTAAGAAAAGTGGCACTTTGCTCCCGCAAAACTGGGAGTAAAGTGACCACTTTACTCCCGGAAAGGCAAAAAATATAATACCTTGGAGTTCGGGTTACATACCTATAATCATTTTCTTCCTCCGAAGTTGTTTCTACGAAGGTTTTACTTTCCAGTAGATCTTCGTAGTCTTCTATTGTTTCGGTGTCCAATTTTGGTGTCGTTTTTTGAGGTAACGATCGCAAAAAACATGTTCCATGTTAATATATTTGACAAATTACTACAAATATTTGAAAAATAATTTACTAATATTGGAAATACCGTTACGTCAGCGTCGTTACCAGGTACAAGCGTCGAGATTTTTGTTGCATTTTTTTTTTGAACAAGTTACCGATTTTACAGACGTCGTATCACGTCAAAACATACCACGTAGATCAGTTGGCTTAAATATCCCGGTTTTCGGGTTCCATGGGCTTAAATATTCCCGTTGGAAAGAACTAATAAGCTTGTACCAACAGTCAATAGGTACAATACATGCATTTTATTTTCACAGTTTTTTGCTCATTTTGCTCAAATTATTAAATAAACCATAAAAATTTCGTCAAATACCATAATTTCAGTAGAAAATTTTAAAATTGTGGGCCTAGCCTAGTTGTACAACACACTTATTTATAGTAGTTCTCTCTGTTTTAATTTTAATTTGAAATATTTTTTGCTATCTTAATTTTAAAAGAATATAGTATTAATAAATTAAAATTTTAAAAAGATATAATTTTTTTACATTTCACAAAATTTTACACGTATCATAAGCGTGGGAGCATAACTTTCCATGTGATGTTTTTGTGTGTAAAGTTATTTAAGAATTTTAATATGTGAAAGTTTTAAAAGTTTAAAATTCGCGGCGAATCAATGAAAATAAGCATAGCTGAGTGTAGCGCTCTGGTGGCAATAATTCAAAACAAGTAATGCAACGCTTCCTGTTTATGGACGACAATGTTGTCAGTTTTCGTTATTTGACGCAATTGGTTTAATTTAATTAGTGTATTTTTAATTGTATGTGGTTTATTTCTTCATAAATTTCCAATTTTTTTTAATTAGGTGCCATTTTAGGTTGGATTTTTACGTAAAAGAAATAACTTAATGGTGTTTTGTGATGAATCTAAATCTCAAATGTAAGTGACCTTGAAACGTCGTGTATCAATCTTGAATTTAATTCCGGTTGTAGAAATTTGTGGGAAATTTAAAAAATCTCAACACCATGGACAACCCCAACGACAATAACAGAGAGTTATTGGAAAATGTTACCATATCTGACGTCAGTGGATCCCAGTACATGATTCAAAGGATGTCGGTTGATAATGCTCAACTTTTAAATACAGATTTATTGACACATCACAGCGGTCTAGTCGTCGATTTGGGAGGAACCGATTTTATTCCAGTTAATTATACCTCGGAGGAATTACAACAGTTAACCGAAGAAGATAGAAACTTAGCTGCCGCTTTAGTTGCCGTGCAATTAAGTCAACAGCAAAAACAACAACAAATTCAACAGGACACTGCCAATGTTTTAAATACCACAATTCCTGGTTTAGTCACAACTACTGCTTTAGGTATACATACCCTGCTCTACGTGCATTAGTATAATATTTACTCCTGCTCGAGTCAAAAGAAAGAGAAATTAGATCTGTATTTTTACTCACATTTAGTGAGCTTATTAAATTTCTTCGTTTTTTTTTGAGGAATACGTTAAACTTGGTAAATTATTTTGACAGTTTTGACTATTGTTAGAGAAAATCTGACCCCGATATATTCATAAAGAATTGAAAAAGTTGGCTTTATTTTCACAGAACAGAAGTTTTCAAAATTTATCAATTTTATACAGAGAGACTTGGTTGGGGGAATAAAATCAGTGAAGATTTTGATCCTATTTTGTAAGTTATCGTTTCTGAAATGCCTATGTTTTTTAGATAATAAGGTAACATTAAATGATCAACAATTACTATTAACGGAAAAAGGTGTTTTAAATAACGGATATCTACAGATAGTTGGAGCTAACAATTTATACGTAAGTTGCTTACTCTTTCCTTTATTTGTTCAAAAATTATAAACTTTAAGGAAAATTTCAATCCAAATCAGCATATTAAATCCGAAGAAGATTTGAATCTGAAGGATTCCGATGGAGAAACTAAGTAAATTCCGCTTTAAATTTCTCAACTGTTATTATTTATTTAACGATTTTATTTTTACAGATCCGACGTCAAACCATCACGTAAAAGTTTACCACACAAAAAACGAATTTCTCGAAAATTGAAAAAGCCTCTACCGACTTTGAGAAAATTACACAAATGCACATTGTGTGAACAAACTTTTAGTAGTAATGATGAATATTTGCAACATCAACAATTGTGTCAAACTACGATTACACCAATTAGTTCTGCAACTTTGTTTAATTGCCAAATTTGTCAGGCCGCTTTTCAAGATCAGCTGACATTTTTCGAACATTTGAAAACGCACTATGAACCGTCCATCCAAGTTCACATGCAAGAAAATGATACTACCGAGTTGGTAATTGTTTTAATAGTTTTCCGAACCCATTTTCCGATACGAATTTGTTTATTTTTACAGATTCAGCACTCGGATTTAAAAGAAACTATAAAAATTGAATCTGAAGCGCCTAAAGATTCTCTACTCTCATCTTTGCTTAATTTACACTGCATTCATTGTAATAAATCATTTCGTAGGCAAAAAGCGTATGAAGCTCACATCCGTGATGTACATAATAAAGAAGAACTGAACGAGTTTAGCGAGCCTGAAGATTTAATGGCAGGAATTGATGTTGTTGTCGATCCAAATGAAGCAAATTCTGAGGACGATGTGAAGAATTGGTAACCACTGTCGTTTTTTTTTATCGTATTTTATTATTGTAAATTTTAGGACCGAATATAGGGACGATGAGTTGTATGCAACGGAAGAAGATCTAAAAGAATTAGAAGCACAGGATCACGTATGCCATTTGTGTAAGCAACCGTTTCCCATGAGAGCTATTTTATTGCAGCATTTAGTTACTTGTCGAGAAGCGAATAATCAAATAGGTACCCTCCGAAGATTTATTTTTGTTATATAAACCTAATTATTTTTATTTTCCAATCAGGAAATTCTGTCGATGTGCCAAAAAAGAAACTGAAAAAGAAAGTTGGTGAACTGAGTTGCACCGAATGCGACCGAGTTTTCACACATCGCAATTCGTTAGTTTATCACATGAGAAGTCATACAGGAGATCGGCCTCATCAATGTGAACAGTGTGGGAAGAGTTTCTTTGCTGCTAGTGCTTTAAAAGTGCATAAACGATTGCATTCTGGTAAGAATATTTTTTTAAACCAATATTTTCTTTTCGTATAGGTATAGTTAATTCCATGCCAAATCATCAAGGTTTTAATTACATTTGAACCTTTATGTGTCTATAGTTTACGTTTTTGACCACCCCTATGATTGGGGTACGCCTATGTGCGGCGTACGCAGTGTACTCATGGCCCTTGAATTACAAAAAGATAAATAAATTAAAGAAATCGATGGCATCTCGTTAATCCATTCGTGCTCGTCACTCCTCTCAAGTTTCCTTGAACATATTTATTTCAACTAAAATCTAATCAGCTTTTAGTCTAAATGTGTAAGCACTAAATATGATATTTGGTTGTTTTTTTAAATTATGAAGTTTTCTTTGTAAATTGACTTTTTAGTCAAATTTTCCCAATCTTTATGGATTACCTGGCTAAGGAATTCTTTACTACACTGAAAAAATAATTGTTGCAAATTTTCCTACAATAATATTGTAGTAACATTTGCTACAATTTCGAGTTAGAATAGTGACAGTTACAAATTGTAGCAATATTCTATAAAGTATTGTAGGAAAATCTTTAAAAAAAAAGCAAAAATTACTGCAAAATTGTAGTAAAAATCACGATAAAATTTTTTTTAGCAAATATTACTACAAAAATTTTATTTTATCACCTTAGGGATTTATCACCTATCTAATTATTGGTGACGCGCATGAATGGATTAACGAGATTTCCATGTTTCTCCACCCTGTGTGGCCGAACCACATCTGACACTTATAGGAGGTGAATGCCGCTGAACCGCCTAGTTTTGTAATAGATCTATAACGATTGTAAATAGACTGACAACACTACGTCCCTGCATGTCGGTAGTTACGCCACTGATGTGATGAGCATATTCATTTACATGACGTACTTCTTCATCCAATTGATAATTACGTTCATAATTATGATGAACGTGTTAATAAAAATGTGATTAATAAAATCATTAGGGCCCCCAAAACTTCCGGGTGCGGAGGCGATTACCCACTCTGCTTCCGGGTAGTTCCGCCACGATATACAGACATTTCTTAAATTGTAATATTTTCGTCGCTGGTCGCTTTGGTAGCACAGTTTTTTATCACGCCATTTTCACATCGAAAATTTTGTTGTATTGAGTAATTTATCTTGTAGTTTCTCCTTGGTTTTTTCTTCAATTTCTTTCTGTATTTCAACACTTCAATGATTCTGAGAATAATGTAAATTTTTATGATTCTAGGTGATAAACCATATAAGTGTGAAGACTGTGGTAGGAATTTCCGTCAGTGGGGCGATTTAAAGTACCATACAATTTCTTTACATTCCAATCAAAAACAATATCAATGCGAATATTGTGGGAAAGATTTTGCTCGAAAGTACTCTCTGATAGTGCACAGGCGCATACACACAGGAGAAAAAAATTATAAGTGTGAATTTTGTGGTAAAACGTTTCGAGCGTCCTCGTATTTACAAAATCATAGAAGAATCCATACAGGTAACTAATAACTCGGCATACAAATTTGGTTTTTCAATTTGTTTGTTTAGGGGAAAAACCTCACAATTGTGACGTTTGTGGTAAACCGTTTAGGGTAAGATCTGATATGAAGCGGCACATGAAAACTCACGTACGACGAAAATTGAGTAGGCCTGTTAATGCATCACCAAATTCTTGTAATGTAATGATCACGAAATTGGAAGAGACGGAAAATGTGGACAGCATTTTACAAGATTCAGAAGATACAAACGAGTTAATTACTGATAAACAAGAAAATTCTATTGAAATTCAATACGAGCAGGATCCTCTCGTGGCGGAACGTGACGGAAATACATTGTACGTTATGCCGATAATTATATCTTAAGATATGCTTCACAATTATTTGTATATACATTTTTTATTTAATAGAAAATATAAAACGTCCTTAGATATTTCTTAAAACGGCAACTTTAACTTATTATCGATATTTTCAGGTACACGAATGGACATCAAGTTTTTGTTTTTTATTCAAGTGATTTACCAGTACGTACAGGCGATGCCACAAATCCCTCATGGATTCAAACAAATTAACTACTAGGATTTTGTAAAAAAAAATATTATAAATGTAAATAAATAATTTCTTTATTTTTATTTGGTTGCTTTTTTTGTTACGGTGCTTTTTAAATTTTTAAAATGTTACCCTCGATAGAAAATGGATCACCAAAACATTGCTATCGTTTAGCGCTGTTTAATTGAACGCTACCGCTGCTAACTTACCGACATCAACAAAAGTGTGACATAACCTAAATTTCATGACTACATTGTGCTAAAACACAATTTTGTGAAAATGTCGATATATTTTAGTGGTTCCAAAACACGTTCGGGAGGCGTTTTAAGTGCAATAACAAAGCAAATAACATCGGTAAATTTAAAACCATTAAAGAAGGTCGAAATAAATTTCGATCCTTTTCATCCAAGATCAGTAGTGGCTAGGTGAGAACATCCATATTTATCTTACAATTTTTCCCCTTTTGATTATTGATTTTATTCTATTTTTGTATCTTCAAACGCACGCGCATTTAAATATTCTAAATTTAATTGGAAAATTGTTCAATTTTAGAGATTTCTTGTTTCATATATCCACCGAAAAAGTGAGGCTTACAAATTTTAATTGCAAAATTATAACAAACGTTGTTTGTGATCGAAGTGAACCTTTCATAAGGGCGGAATTTTCTGGTTCACAGTAAGTTTAATTTATAAAAATTAATTGGCTAAATTGGTTATAATTTATCATTTCCAGGAAAAGCATCAAGTTTCTGGCCAATAACCTTTCCGTTTTGGAAATTTTAACTTATTTTAATAAGCACATTAGTTCACAAGTTAAACCAGAAGTTGCTACTCCTTTAACTTCGATTATTTCGAAACTAGAGAAAAAGAAGAAGACTAAAAACAAATAAAATAATGGCTACGAAAAAGAAGGCAGACTTTCACACGAAACTAATCGATCATGTATATAATAATATACCGGCATTTACAGACGTATTTACGGAAGAAACGTTTTATATGACTGCTGTCATTTTTGTTTTATGTACTTTAGTTTTGGCCTTCATTTTATCTCGTTTTGTTACCATTAAAGCTGTAGATTGAGAGGAAATGTTAAAATATATATTTTAAAATACAAATTGCAAGTTTAAATTACTACATCGATGTATTTGTGATTGGAATAATTGGATATCAACAACAAAGACAAAAGGACAACTTAAAAACAACACAAAATTTAAATGCAAATAAAAGAGTAACTTTCTGTTATAGTGAATTCAAGGATCGAGTAGATGTTTTTAATTGTGGTTAATAAATAAGTAAATAAAAGTTTGCTAAAAAGGTAAAATTACAATTAATTATTTTGGCAAGGGTTGCTGGAATGACATCTACTGTTGCACAAATGTTTAGTCTGTTTTAGTACAGAATAAGATAATTCAATTTGATTGGTTCTTGCAAGTTTCTACTTTACAAGACAACTAAAATCTCATGTGAACTTTACTTAAGGGCCCGATCTATCATTAGGCCAATAACTTTTTCAACAGGTGACGCAGTTACCTAGATTTACAGTTTCATTATAAATGACGTCTTTCAGTGGTTGGAAGGAACGAACGTTAATTTTCATTACTTTCAATGGTCTTTTGAAATCATTATAATTATTATAACAAAACTTCATTTACAGCACTTACAATACTTAAAATTGAAACAATTTTTATGCAAAATATTAAAAATTGATATTTTAACTGTGTCATAGTGCATTTTTGATATAAAATCGTTAATTAACATAATCAAAATATTAATCCTTATTACCTTCAGAAAATTCTCCTCTTTCCTTGCTGTATCTATAACCAATTTTGAGCTGTAAATGAAGTTTTGAGATATTTTTAGAAAAAAATGAATGCCATTTTCATTCTTATCCGTTACCATGGGAAACAAAAGTCTTTAAATCAAACTGATTTTGCTATGTTTAGGTGTACGGTTCGCTACCTAATATTTTAAGCTCTTTCGTAGCTTAAAATGCAGTAGTATCTTGAACAAGTAAGACTGCGCTGTTAATAAAAAATATTTCTATGATTTAAAAAGAATTAATTATGTAAAACATGAAACTATTTTGGTAAAGGCTTAAAATTTTGAAATCAAAATTAATTTCAAAGCAATAATGTCTTCGAATATGACCAACTCTTAGCGCTTATTCATATTTGAAGACATTATTGCTTCGAAATTAATTTAAATTTCAAAATTTTAAGCCTGTGCCTAAATAGGTTTATGATTCACCTAATTAATTTTTTTTGAATCATTTAAAAATATTAATTATTAACAGCACAGTCTTGACTTGTCTGGACACTGCATTTTAAGCTATTTTAAGAAAACTGAGCGTAACCAAATTTCTGCGCAGTAGATGTGGATGGAGAACGTACCAATGCCGTCATGTAAAAGAACCGAACGCATTACCTCCGCCCGGTCATCTTCTTTGGTGTAAACCAGGGGTCGACAACCTTTTGTTCTAAGAGGACCAAACATTTTACGTGGGAATTAGTGCGAGCAGCACTTCTTGGCAAATCCACTAAAAAGAGCTCTTTTTTTTAGTGTAAATTCACCAAGAACACCTTTTTTTTTTGTAAAAGAAAAGGTCATTTGTTTTTTAGAGTCCGCGGGCCGTACCCGACCTTGGTATAAACTAATAATTCGAATAGTAGTTATTCTATGGTAGGTACTCTGTATAAACTCTACCATACGTGGAAGCAGGAAGTCGTAGTTGTTACTTGTTCAACCTCAAAAATGTGGGTATGTCCGGTATATCGAAGAATATCAAGATGTAGTTCAGGCTCATAAAGTGGGAATCGTAACAATACGTGAAGGCTTGCGTTTATTTGTCCTTCCGCTTCATAGGGTAGGAATCATTATCATACGTGGAGGTCGTAGGTGAGTTACATAATGTGTATGGCACGATCTAGTAAAATTCGTATGTAACAAGTGATCCAAGTAAGTAGGTCCGGTCTCCCCTACTTTTGAAAAAGAATTAAAATGTAATTATCAAGAATAGCTTATTATTTGTGTACAAGTACAACTACATAATTAGTTTAGTATAAACTATAAAAATAATATCTGGTTTTATAATGCTCATAAAATTGTTCATAAGACAAGTTTTTTTTATTGCATTAACGCTCATAAATTTTGCTGGTACGTGACTTTTTGCGTTACTAACAGATAGAAGATAAATTTTTTAAGTATTATGATTAACAGAATCGCGAATAAGTAAAAAGTTTGTTTTACTTTTATTAAAAAATTATTTATTAAATTTATTTGAACGCACCCATTCGTTATGTCAAACAGTTCGTGATCGGTCGTACCAGTAGCGCTGACACATTTAATTCCCTCGCGGTGATTCGGCTATAATAAACAGATTCTGCATTTTCGCCGATATTTATCACATTTCGAAGTCGTTGCTGTTAGTTTTAAAGTGACCAGTATCCCGGTAATAACACCGACATTAAAAATTCAGCATTTCTTGTAGTGTTTTATTTATAAAACGGTAAAACTACATTCGGTAATTTAAAAATCATTCGATAACCTTACATTTTCTAGAACATTCCAAAATGTCGCAAGCCGTTGATATTTCACCGAAACAGGATGGTGGAGTCTTGAAAGAAATTATTAACGAAGGAGTGGGCGATGAAAAAGCCCCAAGTGGTACTAAAGTTAAGGTGCATTACACAGGAACTCTGCTTGATGGAACCAAATTTGATTCCAGCCGAGATCGTAATGAACCTTTCGAATTTAATTTGGGAAAAGGTTCGAACATTTTGTACAGTTTGATCGACCATTCATTAATATTGTTTTTATAGGTCAAGTTATTAAAGCGTGGGATATCGGAGTTGCATCCATGAAAAAAGGAGAACGAGCCATGCTAACTTGTGCTTCCGAATATGCTTACGGAGAAGCAGGAAGTCCACCTAATATTCCTCCCGATTCCACATTGAAATTTGATGTTAGTTGTATTTTTCTTTTTTTTTCTTCTTAATTTAATAATTAAATTTTTCTTTGTCAGGTTGAAGTTATCGATTGGCAAGGTGAAGATTTGAGTCCTAACAAAGATGCCAGTATCGAAAAGTTTCAAATTACCGCCGGTGATGGATTCAGTAGTCCAAAGGATGAGGCTTTGGTTGAAGGTAAACAGGAAATTTATTGGTTTAATTTGACTTGTTAATAATAAGGATGTGGTTGCTTGATGATAATTTTCAAATTGTTTACTTTCGTATTTTAATTATAGTGCAATTGGAAGGAAAATATAACAACGCAGTTTTTGATAGTAGAACTGTTTCGTTCAATTTGGGCGAAGGTTCTGAAGCTAATGTAGTAGAAGGTATTGAGATTGCTTTAGAAAGCTTTAAGAAGGGAGAAAAATCAAGATTGGTAATAAAATCCAAGTATGGGTTTGGCGAAACTGGAAATTCTGAATTTAGTATTCCACCAAATGTGACAGTCGAATACATTGTAACATTAAAAACATTTGAAAACGTGAAAGGTATTTGGAGCTTGGATGCTGCTGAACGTTTGGAGCAAGCTAAACTGTTTAAAAATAAGGGAAATGATTACGTTAAAGCTGAAAAATATAAGCTTGCAATCAAGTTTTACAAAAAGATATTCACTTGCTTGGAAGCAGACAAAGGTAAATTCAAGGCTTATATTTGATTTATTTTCTAAAATAGGAAATTTTTAGATTTGAAAGACGACGCTACACAAGAACGATTAAATATTCAATTATCGGGAAATCTGAATCTGTCTTTATGTTACTTGAAACTTAAAGAATATTTTGATGCTCGAAATGCTGCTACAGCTGCCATTGCTTTAGATCCAAAGAGCGAGAAAGCTTATTTCAGACGAGGTCAAGCACAGATTGGTGTAAGGGAGCCTAAACTTGCTCTCCAAGACTTCGACGAAGTTTTGAAATTGGAACCCAACAATCAAGCTGCTAAAGCTCAACAAGGTATCTGCAAGAAATCTATTTTAGATCTGCTACAAAAAGAGAAACAAATTTATGCAAATATGTTTGATAAATTTGCCAAGACCGACATACAGGTACTTTAAATTTTTGTCTGTTCACATTCTACATTCTATTTTTTGTGAAGTGTACTTTCCATGTTTCATTAAAAAAATGAATGTTAAAAAATTGTTTTATTGGCATTTATAAATATTAACTTATAGAAAGAGGAAGATGAAAAGAAAAAGTTGCCAGATGTTATGTCGTCGTTAGGAGAATGGGGCAAAGAAGATCGCCATCGTGAACCTAGTGAATTTGAAAAAGAGAATCCCAACATTTTACTTCTTAATGGTAGCGGGGAATTTAAGGACATGTAATTTAGTTGTACGGAAGCAATTATCCAATGTAAGTGTTCAATAAAATAAAATTTATACTTCACTTGAATTCAAATATGAAAACGAATTTATTCCTAAACAAAAAAATGTTGAAATCGTAATTTTGTTGTGTTTTAAATCATAACTTTTACATCACAGGCTTGGTTATTTCTAAATATGTTTGTATTGTATACGAAAACTTTGAATAAATATGTAATCAACACTTTTATAAAAAATACTCTATTGTTTTGTAATGAACTAAATTAATGCAAGACCAGTGGCTGTTAGAAACATCTCAAATATTCCAAACGTTTGGAAAGAGTTCTAAGGTAATAAAATTTTAATTTATTATTTTTACCAAACAATGTATAATATAAAAAATATCACAGGATATCCCCCTTGAAAATCTTAAATTAACAAATACGGCATGTCGCTACTGAATTTCAACTACATTTTTGAATTAAAATCATATTTCCTATTTTTTAAAAAATCATTACAAATTCTCAAATAATAAACACAAATCTCATATTAACTCTTTATTTTATTTCATAAAATTTCTTCTTTTTGAAGTTTTGAGTTCATTTTATTTCTTAAACTGAACTCAAAACTTCTGTCTTTTTAAATCATCACAACATTGTCCCACAATAAAATCAAATTCATACTGATGCTGGGTGTCATTGAGGATGTCCATTATTCATTCCTCTGGTAGGTACAACTTCCATATCAAAATTGTTCTGGATATCCATAATTTAAGAAATGGGTTGGACATCCTTCTAATTTTCTTCATCCATTTGGGGAATGAATCATCCATCCATCTGACTTGTTTAATCTTGAATAGAATCAAACTAAGTTTTAAGATTTTTGCTCAAACCGGTGTTTTTGCATTTACACTTTTTTCCATTCATTTTAAACTTGTCTTATTTTTATCTGTAAATTTTCTATCTTTTGTTTTGGTAACAACCAATTCCATATCCCTTCTTACATTCTAGTAATTTCGACTTTTGTGATTTAATTTATTTAATTCCAAATTTATGCTTTTACTGTCCCACTTATGTAGTAATGGAAAGTATTGTAAAAAGACAACTTTAGATAACCACATGAGAATTTTGATTGTGAATGATTTTTGGAAATGATTTGATTTTTTTTGTTGATTTTTAATGACGCGCATGAATCGATTAACAACATTTCATTCGTCTCAAAAAGTTACAGATTATTATATGACCATTCATAATACAAAATTGATAAAAGTCTAAACGCGATTGCTTATCAGAAAGTGCTTGAAAATCGTTTACAGGTGTTTTTTTTACAAATGGACCAATGAAAACGAAGCAGGTACCTACTGACAATGCGCGGGGAGGGGTCAAAATGTAATTTATTACCGTTTACTTTTCAAATGGGAAACTCATTTGTTGTGTCATCAGATTTTTTATTCTTTAGATGAATAATCCCCCTGATTTTGTTAAATGACTCTTTTCCTTTAACTTCCTCTTTTATTATTACTTCTTTGGTATGTTTTTTTTTCTCAAATGGTTTTAATTTCATTATGCTTCCAGCAGTTTTCATTTATTTCTTGTAAGAGCATATCCGTTACATCAAATTCTTCCTTGCCCAACTTCATTTTAATTTTTGATTATTTTCTTTCTTGGATTCTTTTAATATCTTGTTATTGTATAAAACACCATAAGCGCAGCGCCAATATTGTTACACACAAGACGGCTCAGCGACAGCTAAAACATCCACGCTATAGAGCGACGCCTACTTCGTAACAAAAGTTTCGCCGGGTAGCGAATTTTCAGTGGGAGGTCGCGGGTATTACGATATGGATTTGTCTAATCTAAATGATAAGCACTCTAAAGTCGTTGTACAACAAAATATCCAATGAATAAATAAAATGATAAGGGCGCCAACCAAGAGCTAAACGGAATCGGACGCACCTTAGCCTACGGCAACCTATGAAATAAACCCTTCCATGTATGCTCTTGAACATCCTGGCCTAATCAGTTTGCTAGCATGTACAAAGAAAACACAAATGTCATCAAAAGTTTGTCGATATAGGAAACACATAAGTGCAATTAATAAAAATTTACGTTAAAACAAAAAAAGGGGTGATAATGGTGTTGAACCGTCTGGCATTCTGTACGTCACCCAGAAGAAGTTTATGTACAGCGGTGTACCTAGAACTTTTGCCGCCTGAGGCGGTTCCAAAGTTTATCACTCTTCCCAAAATTTTTTTGAATTATCTACCTTTGTTTTTAAACCGTATTTCACAATATTGAACTTCGATCGATTTTCAATTTTTCCCGAAATTTTTTTTTGAATGACTACACCTGTCTCTTCTTTCTTCATCAGCCTTTTTCCGCCCACTGCTGGACATAAGCCTCTCCATATTATGGAGGAGTGGGCGGAAAAACAAAGGCTGATGAAGACACCTGTCTAGTGGTTGCATACGATGGCTGCTGCTGTGAGGCGGAAGTGTTAGTCCTTTAATATTATTTTCCCTGAAGGCATCAACAGCTGCAATAGAGCAATGCAAATTTTAATGTGTGCAGAGCAGATTTATAAGAATGAGTACGCCCGCATTCTTATATACGCCATCGCCACTACATTAATTAAATAAATTACAGGAATATAACTTAAAAATCTTAACAAGTTGCAAAGACTTGCATGCTTGGGAATTACGGGGTCAATGTTCACGACTCCCACAGTAGCCATGGAGGCGCTTTTGGGACTCCCCCACTACACCTAGTGGTGGAAATGGAGGCCCAACTGGCGGCCTCAGGCTAACTATAAATGAGCAGAGGGTGATCTTCAACTCAATTAGGAGTTCAGACATGCTATGCATGGTATCGGACAGAACCTGTACTGTAGGGGACTTCCAAAAACTTTTTAGAGTAGTAAGTAATACCTGAGAGAGGAGAGGAAAGCATCAAGCAGGAGCTGGGGGCTCGATATGACACCATCTGGTATACGGATGGATCCAAAAAGGATATAAGTAGATACTGGAGCGGGAGACAGAGCAGGGGTTGCCATTAGCATAAACCTGGGCTGTTGCAACTGTCTTCCAGGCGGAAATTATCGCCATAATAGTCTGTGCAGAGGAAATGATGAGAAGGGCTTATGCAAATAAGCGAATCTGTATCATGTTCGACAGCCAAGCAGCACTCAGGGCTTTGGAAGCAGTAGAAATACAATCCAAAGTCGTGACACAATGCCTTGATGTACTGGGGAGACACGGCACAACAGCGTAACGCTGAGATGGGTTCCGGCTCACAGTCTTTATGACAAGCAGACTTCCTGGCAAAAAACGCTGCAAGTAAGCACCTAGTAGGACCAGAACCAACTTTCAAGTTAGCCTATCTGACCACAAAAGGGACAACAAAGAACTACTAAGAAGCAAACACCGTGAATCCTTAACTTTATAGAGGATATGGAACTATTGGAGTAAAACATGGAACGAGGGGTACAATAAGCCAGGAGCTTCAGTGCAAGTGGTTCGAAAGAAACACTACCCCATGCTTGGTTCAAGGTTTTGCTAACATGATATTGCAATATGCAAGCGACATTCGCAAAAACATACATATTGTCATATTGCAAAATTGATGGGTAAAAATCAAACTGGATAATTACAACTCAAACAAATTATATCACTTAAATAATGACAATACAAATCAAAAATTGAATAAAAATGTGTGTAGAATTTGTTCAAGTTCCACATAGACAGTGTCGTGGGCATAAGAAAATTTAGGAGTTGGTGCAAATTCTTGTAGTAGAAACGATTGAAACAGTAATTAATAATATATAGAATTTTAATATTTCCAATTAATGATTTTATAATAATTCACATTTTTTGGTTAAACAATAAATATTTAATAGAAAGCAGAATGTAAATTGTAAAAGAAATAAGAATAAAAAATACATTCTATTTTGCAAGTAGTAGATAATGTTCATGTATGAGACAATAATTTAATTTTTCAATCGATCCACAAACCGTTTTAAATGCATATTTACAAGGTTTTGCAAAATACAAACATTTCTTTTACAAAAAAATTCTCAATAATGACGTGATAATTTTTATGACACATAAATAATTAGCACTGCTTTAGAAAATACTCGGTAGATGGTATTTTCCAAAATTGTGTCTTGGTGATACGAAAACCAAAATGTGGTATCATTAACATTTTACCAACTAACTTTTCATCTTAGAAAATGGTGTTTGTATTTCAAAATAATAATTTTTCAAATTCATAAATAATATCAGTCAAAAACTTAAAAATCACAAACATCGATTCTTTCTTTTTAAATTCTAATAAATAATACTTTTTACAAAAAACGAGCTGTCAACCAACTACCACTGTTGTAACATATAAGTAATAGAGTAATAAGGGTGCACTTATTTTTAATGACGATCATAACTACTACGTAATTTGCAATAATTTCAACATAAAATTTTACTTATGAAATAATTTATTGCACATTTGAATTTTTTCCATTTTTATTGGATTAAATTTTTAATCATTTTTCTATATACAGTTATACAGAATGTCAAAACTTGCATATGTTAAAATTTTTTAAATTGCCTTTATACAACTATGAAAGTGTTGGAATTTTGATTACATCCTGTGATACACGAATGCTTTATAGCAAATAGGAAAATACGCATTTTTTGACAGCTCTCTTTACAAACCACTGACTATATTGCATTAAAATTAAATGAAATCATGAACGAGAACAATATGACCAATATAATGCAGCAATGAATGAAAATTAACAACAAATAAGTGGGAAGACTTTCACTTCCCTTTCTATTTTTTCTTATTTGTTGGACTGCGCTGCGGTGTAGCCGGGCGTCCAGAGTTAACTCCTTGGTATTGGTACTTCGCCTTTTTCTCAGATGGTTTCAAAATCTAAATATTTTAAATTGTCATTCTCAATCCAACATAACTACACCCTTCCGTTTCTCACCTGAAAGGAACACATCAAAGTTTCGTCCACGCTCATCATTCCACCGGCGTTATCGAATTCACCACAATAATTAGGTGCCGAAAACAAGGTGACCAATTGTCGCTTTGCGAAAAATTCGTACCCATCTTCCACCACTTGATGTGCCCGGCATATCAAATCCAAGTCGTGCCTGTTTAAAAATTTGCTAACCACATCGGCACCGAACGTAAACGAAACGCCTCTATCGTTTTCGCCCCAACCTTGTACGTCTTTATCAGGATCCGACCATAGCAAATCACACAACAAACCTTCAAAACAAAAACAATTTTGATATATGTTCTACATCGCTTTTAAGTTTTGCTTGTAACGGAAATACCCCATGACCAAATTTCGCCGACTTTCAAAAGACTGAAAACAACTTACCAGTGTCAGGTACATCAGTGGGACGCATAATACGTCGAATTTGTTCCATTCCTTGCAAATCTGGACTTAATCCACCGTGACAACAAAATATTTTTTCGTCTATGATAGCTGCTATAGGTAAACAGTTGAAACAATCGGTAAAAGTCTTCCACAGTTTAATATTGTAACGCCTTTTGCCTAAAATTACAGCAGTCAAATGATTTCGTCCGCATGACTTAAATAATTACTACCCACATTCATCATAAAACCCGTAGATTCTATTGATGGATGCACATTCGTGATTCCCTCGCAGAAGGAAGAAATTTTCCGGGTATTTAATTTTATATGCCAGTAATAGGCATATGGTTTCTAGTGACTGTTTTCCACGGTCTACATAATCACCTAAAAATAAGTAATTGGCTTCTGGTGGAAATCCTCCATACTCGAAGAGACGTAACAAATCCGTGTACTGTCCATGTATGTCACCTAAAATGCAAAATGACAAAAGAATTTCTTAATTTTATTCAAATGAAAAATTTGAATAGGGGTGAAATTTAGTAAGTTATAGTGCTTCGTTATCAAGCCTCTTGATTATGATTGATCTAATATTCTTTTTTTTTATAAATCTTTTCGATTTTAATTGGTTAAATCTGATTTAAAAAAAAAATTTATAAAAAGAACTTGTGCATGGTAATTAGATCATTTATAAATGGATTTTGTTCTTAATAATTGATAAGCCTTACACAAACAAAAACTGTTTACATATTATTCCTTCTTCATTGTTGATAAACAGTTTGAACGATTTGAGGGGGCCTCTCATGATATCTTAATGGGTCACATCTTAGCCTAAACCGTAATTGAAGTACAAACAATGTAAGTAATTATTTATGGTACAAAATAGAATAGCTCCAAGTATTATAATGAAATTTGAATGAAAGAATTTTTATATTATTTTCTAAAAATGGGGAGGCTTCAAAAATTGAATTTTACTTAAATGAATCACAATTAAGGTTTGATTTTGAAAGTTATGACATTTGAAAATGTTCCAAACTTTAGTTGGATCATTCTAAAATTAAATCAAACTGGAATGTATTACAAGATTTAATGAAAAATTGACCTTGTAAAATTAAAAACAACAAGAAGCAAAGGAAGGCTACACATGCTAAGAGATAATAAATAGTAAAATGAGTAAACATA
This sequence comes from Rhagonycha lutea, assembly GCA_958510855.1. Classification (NCBI taxonomy): domain Eukaryota; kingdom Metazoa; phylum Arthropoda; class Insecta; order Coleoptera; family Cantharidae; genus Rhagonycha; species Rhagonycha lutea. Next base: position 8,070,579 of record OY294040.1, on the reverse strand, counting down.
CCACATATTTTGAGGGGTGCTTCGAGTTCTAGTAAAATTGGCTGTTGTACAAAGATTTCGCGAGACTTTAAACACAAGCCACGAACTTCCCCTTCGGTCATTTGAACAGACTTGCCAGGTCGACATCCTCGAACTGTAAGAAAAGTAAATTTTAAATTCACCAAATCGAAATAAACTTAAAGTGTTCAAGCGAAAAACATTCTAAGCTAAATAATTACAAAATAAAATATACGAGATAGTAGTAGCGACGTTATTTTGGTTTTTAAAAAGAATTTGATGTAATTGAACAATCTACAATTAATAGTTTTACTGTTTACGCAAACCTATAGCAGTTACTAGATAAAATTTGTAAGTAAAAAATGTCAAGTAAAAACTATGTACATACTTATCAATAATTAATCAATTAATGCGACAAAGCTATTAAAAATAAAACTGTCTTAAGCATGCATGCTTACAATCGGAAGAGAATATGTCTTTAAATTTAGTTTTCTTCTTATTGTCTCGGTTTTGGTTGTATTCCTTCTGAATTTTATATACTTTACCCAAAAATCATCAAAAGCAGCACAAACAATAAAACATTACGTACATCATAATTATAATGAAGAATATTGGTGTATAAGATAATTAAAAACCCAAAGAAGAAAAATCGATTCCAATATTTGAAAAATAATTACAATTCACCTTAAGTGTAGGTATAAAAACATCCCCCCAAATGTTAAGTGTTATGGTGACGTTTATACTTTTAAGCGATGCATGCACTTAAAATATTTAAATATTATACAAACTTAATCGTCTAAAAAGTAATTTCGTATATTCAAATTTGTTTAAATGTAGAAATACAATAAATACCTTCTAATAATCGTTGAATTAGATTGTCAACGTTCAATTCTGATTCGGCCATTTTGCTACTTTGACGTTTCAACTATATCGAGTAATACCAACACAAATTTAGTTATATCGCAGTTATAAATAATTTTAGTGCCGTCACAAATGTTTTATCTAAATTCACAAATATTAGGGATCACCAAATGCCATTGTTGTCACTTCGTCATATTCGAACTGAAAAATTTAATAAAATTAAAATCAAAACCTTAAAAAAAGTGACACTTTATAAATTCATTACATACACTCATGTTGCCACGAGAGCGACCACTCGAGAATTATGTTTGGCGATAAAGCTTAATAATGAAATCTTGGTGGCTTTACTCTAAGTTTTTTCTACACCACATTCATGAAACTGCTTTTTTTGCTTGTAATCTGCGTTCCACATTAGGGACGGTTGCAACATAAAATAGATGGAATGATAGCCAGTCATAATATACCAGAAATCCGCTTATAATGGACTTGAAGCGATTCTTCATTTTAATCTGTTTTTAATATGAGTCAAAAAAGCGCTGTTTACGACACAAACGAATAAAAATAATATATGTACCTTCGGATGGGTTAGATTTGCGATGTAATTATTAAGTGAAATCAAGCGAAACTTATCAAAAACTAATCAATAACAGTTTTTATTTTATTATAATATCACACTTAATATTCCACTTTTATAATTATAATCTTTAATTCGTATTCGATGAGTTTTGATAATTCACAAACATTATTGATGTGATATCTTTTCAAGTCAAGAATAATATAAAATAAGTCGACATTATATTAAACTAATGCAGTCTAATGAATTAGATATGACAAATTTATGGATTTTTAACCCTTTTTATTTATAATTGAACTTGTTCCATCCCTCGCCTACTTTTGCTCCGAGCAACATGCGTCGACCACTTTGCTCCGAGCAACATACATCAACTGGTCCATCGTGCCTGAAGAAGATTGGCGCTTGGCCCTTATTTTTTACTTTGCATGGCCTCGGGCCCCTAGGATTTTACGGGCCGTTTTATTCGCACTTTTAAAATGGGATTAAATGTTTAAAAAATTATCATTAGTTGGGTTGGTTGACTAATTTTTAAATTATTTACTTAATCAAGCTTACACAAATATTTTTCAATGATAAGCTAAGAAACTATTTCAGGGACGTATCGATTTATACAATCTTGGAATTTTGGATGCTAAATATGATTATCGCAAAACAAAATAAGTCACGCGAACGAATAAAAAAAATAATTAGCATCACATCATCAAAATAATTTTGAATTTCTTGCGACGCATTTAACTGATGTCGTAGAGGTCAATGCAGGTTATTTAATTAATAATAAAAAAAAAAAGTATGATTAATTTTTCAAAAATGTGATTTATTTAGTAAAAATCATTATCATCAGTTACAGTGCTTGCAACGCAGTAATTCATTTTTTGGATTTTGATGAGCAGCAATTGCAGTTGCATCCCGGTTGACATTGACAACCATGACAGTCTCCGGAAGATGAACACTTTCCATCTAGAATAATAAAATTAATACTTATTCCTTAATTTATTTGTTACCTTAAAATTTACCTTTGCAAGGATCTGACGATGTTTTGTCTTTTGGATTGCAAGGCATTTTGGACTTTTTTAAGCGTTAATTTCAAACAAGTTTAATTAAACACTGTGTAATTTGGTTGTGTCGACCGGCTTCTCGTTCAACAATACAGTAATTTGTTTTTATTAGTTGATTGTAACACAATGGTACCAACTTAGTATTTTTAAACAAAGAGAATTGTTTTTAGATTGACTAATTGCCATGTTATTCCATTACATATAAGGGAAAGGACTTTTATGCAAAATTCACCCAGCAAAATTTATGCATTCTCATGCGTATAGTTACATTTTTCATACCTAAGTATTATCTTTTGCTATTGTGGTTTAGATATCAAATCTGATAGTAGCCAAAATTAGTACATATTATAGAACACAGGAGAGGGGGGTTTCCAAGTAAAGGCATTTACCCCCCCCCCATTCAAAAATTCTCACCTGCGGCGCTGTTTTAGGCCCTAGCCTAAGCCCTAGCCATAAATTTCCGGGTACATTTTTGATAGCCCATCCGCTTCTGGCGTGTGGCTGTATGGCTAAACAACTTTTCTTAAATCTCGTTGACTTGGAAATTTTAAAATTTTTTGCCTGCGGCGCTTGAAATAGGCCCCGCAAACCATCCTCGTACCCATGACGTTAAAATTTGCTCACCATACAAACCAATTGCCCTACCTTAATTTTTGATCTGGTTACCAATCTCATCGAATTGGCGTTTGGTTTGTTAGCGTTTTACATTTTTTACCTACGACGAGGAGCAAGCCCGACTTAAAACCCCCAACCTGGAGGACCAGAGAGACGCCAGAATAAAGTTCTTACTTCACCTGGAGTCGAACCAGGTATTTAACGTTCATAGTCAACTCGCTTGAACGTTATGCTCCGACTGCCTCTACATTTTAGACAATTTCTTGAGAAAAACTTAAAGCGAATTAATTACGATTCAGACTGTGAATTGGAGCAAACTGCATACAAATCCGTTCCGTTATTAAAATATCACGCCTTGTGCATAATGTAGCGAAGGCGTAGGTAATTGATTACCTCATGGTCTGCTGTTGATTATATTTGCTAATTTGTTTACTAGTAAATTGGTGTTTTTATATAATTTGTGACCTTGATTTTTTGTTGTCAAAATTGATTGAAATGTAAAATTAATTCTTTATTCGATCTGAGTTTGAGAGAAGTGTCGTATTAAAAGGTATCTATCTACCTCGAGTTACCCTAGGCCGGCGTTTCCTAACCCACATGGGGGCAAAATGGCTATTTGATGAGGATAAATAAAGCTGGAGATTTCAGAAAAACAAACAACTTTTATTGAACTGCATTGCTTTTATTCCCTTACCATTTTTTTTTTTACTTTGAAGGGAGGGATTTGGTTCTCTATTAGGTCACAGGGATTAGGAGACACTGCGCTATGCGATTCTTACTTTCACTTCTAATATTAAAAATACTTGATGTGATGTTCTATAAGAAAGAGCGAATCTCGTTAATCCATTCATGCACGTCACTCCTACTATTAAGTTTCATAAACCGATGTCAACCAAAATTAATAATAATAAAATACTAAATATGAAATTTTAATTCATTTTCGACGTTTGAAGAAAAGATAGCGAAATGATTTTTATTGTGATTTGTGACAGTTTTATCAAAAAGTGATAGATTTGTTGAAGCTTATGAAGTTCATTGATTCAATGAAAATTAAATTATAAACAATACAGTGGAACTTCCCTAAATCAAATCTCACAGGTCCAGAAAAAACTTCGATAAAGAAGTAAAAAATCAGGGTTCATACTAAAAATTCGAGTTTGGGAAAAATTTGAGTTATGGAAGTTTCACACTGTAAATGACAGCTGTTGCATGTAGAAATTGAGCTTTAAAAATTCATCAGAGCCAAAAGCACGGCCAAAAGGTCCTAACTGTTGGATAACACACGTTTAGTATTGTATTACAAAAAATAGTTGCACGTTCTGGGGCCATACCACGCTCTCGATGCTGGATACAAAAGCTAGCTTCATAAAACATCCAAAGTACTATTATGCCAGAAAAATTCTTTAAATCCGCATTTAAAATATCTCCTTCTCGGTCCTTGTACCCTAAAGAGGGTTTGGTGAACCTTTTTAATTTGGGGACGATTTTTATGTACCTACTTTTGCCATTGCCTGCTGAGGGGAGACGGCCTTATAAAATTATATTTCAAATATAATTTTAATTTTAATTATATTTAAAATATAATTTTAGTTTAAATAAAATATTCAATTTTGAGTTTGAGTTTGCATTAAAGTTCAAAAGCAATGTTGTGGTCGTATTTACTGGAAAGTGATGTTTTCACAATTAAATTTGAAAAAAAATTTAGCTAAAATATATGTATTTCTGCAAACATTTTATAAAAATATAAATATATTTTACAATAATTATACAGGGTGAATGAGAGCACCCGTATCAGTTATTTTTTTTCGAAAACGGCTAGTCGTAGAGATTCGGATAAAAAAAAATTATTATAAAAGCCATAATAAAGAATCGAATGGTGATATTATTATTTCTTGGAAAGGTCGGCGTCCCGAGTAGATTGCTCCAGAAACTCCAGAACTCCATAATTTTAAATGGCACCATAGGTCGAAAATGGTATCGTTAAAAAGATCTTGCAAAAATAAGCAAGTTTTGTAGGAAAAATTATTTTATTACTCCCACCCTTTTTAAGTAATATTCGATTGAATATTATGGGTGAATACGACACCCGTATAGTCATTTTTTTCAAAAACGGTAAGTCGTAGAGAGTTGGGTAAACAAAAATTATTATAAAAGCCATAATAAAGAATCGAATGGTGATATAATTATTTCTCGGAAAGGTCAGCATCCCGAGTAGTTTGCTCCAGAAACTCCAGAACTCCATAATTTTAAATGGCACCATAGGTATCGTTGAAAAGACCTTGCAAAAATAAGCAAGTTTTGTAGGAAAAATTATTTTATTACTCCCCTCCCCTTTTCAGTAATATTCGATTGCATATGGGTGAATGAGACTACCATTACTTAAAAAGGGGTGGGAGTAATAAAATAATTTTTCCCACAAAACTTGCTTATTTCTTAAAGATATTTTCAACAATACCACTTTCGACCTATAAAATTTAAAATTCTGGAGTTCTGGAGCAAACTACTCGGGATGACGACCTTTCCAAGAAATAATAATATCATTATTCGATTCTTTATTATGGCTTTTATAATAAATATTTTTAACCCGATTCTCTACGACTAGCCGTTTTTGAAAAAAATGACTGATACGGGTGCTCTCATTCACCCTGTATATAACAAATGAAACGTAATAATTTTGTTTTGTTTTGTTATATTTAACCGCTTAAAACAAAATTTTTGCTTATATAAGTATAATTTTTCTAAATGTGTAATAACAAAAATATGCTTTAATCACCTTAATACTAATAAGTTTTCGTTGTACCTTATCTTATCAATCTTTGATTAAACAGTTTTTATTTTAGTAACAAAACAGATAAGCTGACTTATCTATCTTTTGAAAAATATGCTCTCAAATTAACACTTTTAATACTTTAATATAACGTAAAATGTTCTAAAATTATAATTTATAATCATATTCTATTATTTATAAAAACAAAATTAAAATATTTGGACTACAAAAATTGTACACAACGTATGAAAATTTTATTTAAAACTCTAAAATTATTTTTCCGCTTCCAGTTTTATAATTTCATTCTTGAACTGACCAAATTTTACCAAGTTTTACAAAAACAAATGTTTTTGTTTAAAAAATTGCTAAATTGTTTTACTTATTTCGATAAAACATTAATGCAGTTGTGTGGGTAAAGCCATATGGTTTATGCATCAACATCTTAAAATAATAAATTTCAAATTTATATTTAGCACTTGTTTATCTGCAGTTTTACATCAATAAAATTTATTGGCTATAAGTTACAAATTTAGTTCAATATAAAATTTGTAAAAACCAATTTCAAGCTTATCTACGATGTCATTCTTTTCAGTAAAGTATGACTAATTTTATCCTGTTCCTCTTTGTACACAATGATAATAATGATTCGTCAAGTTATTAATTTAAATTATTTTATAATAATTTTAATTAAACCGTAGCGTAGCGAAGGTGCAATCATGCAATCAATCTATTTTTTAAATCGATTTAAATTTTACGAATTTATTACGTACTGGAAACCATTCACGTGTTCCATTCAAGTTATCGGACTTCCAGATTAACGAGTAATAGAGAAACTGTAGGGAATTGAACTTCGCACAAAAAAGTCCTTAACAGCATACAGCATTCAGATGTTTAGGCGCAGGAAGTATTCAAAATTTTTTATACGTCCATTAGGACAACTTTTGTGCATTTGATTTAGGCAGTGGGGTAACTTCAAATTTTAGGCCCGAGAGCAAGAGCTTTGACGGGCCTCTCGATTGAGAGGTGTGCGATTTAAAAACAAAATTTAGTCGCAAAATAATGCAGTTTAACGAGTCCATGGGTCCAAAGCATTGGGCCTGCGACAATTCCTCCCTCTGCCCCTCCCGTTATTTATGCTACTATCCATACCTCCCCAGACCAGCACACTAATTTCTTCACGTTTTCATGTCCATTTCAAGGGAATACATTTATTTTTGTTTCACAACGTTTTTAATTTTATAAATAAATATTTAAATGTATCCGTGGTAAGCTTGTTAATTTGCACTACACTCGGCCCTGCTCAAATAAAATAAATTTTTTTAATAAAAATTTAATTAAAACATTGTTAAACCATAAAAAAAATGTTTCCAAAATTTGAATTTAAAAAAACCCAGAATTTTAAAAAACGTAAATAGTTGATCTTAAATTAATATAAAACAAATTATAGTTGAGAAAAGATCTAAAATAATCTAACAAGAAGATTTTAAATTTACTTCTTACAATCCATTAACACAAAAGCACAAAACAACCAGGGCCGTCATTAGGATACGACGTATATTCAAAAAATAAACAAAAAAAAAATTCTAAAATCAAAGAACCACCTTAACGGGTAATGCATTTCAAGATTAGTTACGTTTCTACACGTAACATTTCTATCATCAGACCCGTATTTGATTTATGAAGATAAAATTTTACTCACCAACTTTCCAAAAATACTCCAATCCTTTAGATCCTGATGCCTTGTTGGTAATGAAATGTAAGAAGTTACACGAGCTCTTTTAGATTAGAGCGTGACGTGCAAGTATTGCCAACTGCTCAGGCGGTTGATAAAAAAAATGTTTCCAAAATTTGAATTTAAAAAAACCCAGAATTTTAAAAAATTGTAACTTCTTACATTTCATTACCAACAAGGCATCAGGATCTAAAGGATTGGAGTATTTTTGGAAAGTTGGTGAGTAAAATTTTATCTTCATAAATCAAATACGGGTCTGATGATAGAAATGTTACGTGTAGAAACGTAACTAATCTTGAAATGCATTACCCGTTAAGGTGGTTCTTTGATTTTAGAATTTTTTTTTTGTTTATTTTTTGAATATACGTCGTATCCTAATGACGGCCCTGGTTGTTTTGTGCTTTTGTGTTAATGGATTGTAAGAAGTAAATTTAAAATCTTCTTGTTAGATTATTTTAGATCTTTTCTCAACTATAATTTGTTTTATATTGTTAAACCAATACAATTAAATTTATTTTCCTGAAATGGGCATGAAACCGGGGGGTCTGGGGGGTATGGAATACCCCCCAGTACAAGGAAGAACGCGGATCTCTATTTTAACGCTCCCTTCATTTAAAAATATCGTTTCCTAACACTAATCTAAGCTCGACCGGTGGATTCCCGTTGCCGAGTTGTCTGTTTCCGGCTTGCACAGGCGCTTTTTACCATTTTTTAAGAATTTTTTGCTTTACATTGCCTCGGGCCCCTAAGATTTCACGAGCCGTGTTCATTCGCACACCGCGCACACTGGTAGTTACGCCACTGGATTTAGGCCTTGTTCTGCGTCCAGCTAAAAAACCGAACTGCTCGTCCTGAATAACTTTATTGTTGAAAAGATCGTATCTGAGCGTGTGAGTATGATTTTTGCCGCCAAATTTTCAATGAAAGGAAGAATGCTCTGTGGAAGATCTTAACCTGGGTTGATTTATTACTGGACTGATTCAATCACAGTGGAGTCGCAGATTTCGAGTTGTTCCTTAACCTATTTTCCGGTTTGGTCAATGTGGTCTTAGTTTATACGATCACAGCTTGGGTTTTTGTATGGACGAAAGAGTTTGGACGGACAAAAGCGTCATGACCTTTTTAACAAAGGCTTTCACGGCAATGGTTTGCCATTGCCTTCCGAGGGAGGAGACAGTCAAAATAAAGTTCTTACTTCACTCAGATTTAAACCGGGTATTTAGCGTTCATAATCAACTCGCGTGACCACTTATGCTCCGACCGCCTTTTGGCAGGTCCAGAGGTCCATTTTTAGATGTTCTTAACCAATTTCCGTCCATTTCTAAGCGTCTGGTTCATCGAATAACAAATGCGTTAAATTTAACAAATTCCGACCTTACCCAGCAAATTTTGCTACACCAGATATTCGGATTAAGCAAACTCATATCTGTTTGGTACCTTATTGCTTGGAGGAATTAGATAATCTTACAGAAACTCGGGTAGATACAAACATTTATATAGAAATAAACTTTATAAAGTAGGATATAATGCTAATGTGCTGAAAACATTCGCCTTTGCACACTTTTTCAAGATGGCGGCTACTTAACACCATGCAGGTGCTCTAACACTAGCGAACACTAATGATTTTTATATACATTCTCACCTATTTCTAAAGATACTTTTTCTAAATGATTGTCTTGTACTAAAATTGATAATATCTGTTTACTACTACATTTTTACAATGTTGAATGTTCATAGTTAATGTATTAAACTGTGTACTAATAGACGTCATATTAACCATAACACTTCAAAAAACTTATGTACCTATTTGGATGACACTTTGACGTATAGATTCAAGGTCGATTTTTGGTGTGCTGTAACAAATTTTTGCATTTGTTTGTTAGTTCCTCCTTAAATTATTTTCATCAGCATTTTTCATGCCGGTCCTGCATGCATGGCTTGTCGCGAACGTTAATAATTTAGGCAGTCTTGCCGGGGAAGCGATTGCAAACGGTCACGTTTTGACGGATTTGACTATTTTTATCCAGTTAAATTCGATATTAGTGTGAGTAATGTCATTTTTCCAATACTGTTTTCGACGTTATTGTGTGTACCACTATGTTCAGTCATTGCTACCAAATAAGCACCTGGAAAGATTTTTGTCGTCGCACTTTATAAATGAGTTTCAATATAATCATCCGACCAGACTCTGCTAATTACGCTTATGGGTTCTGTCTTTATCATCCAAGAATCATATACTACCATCTCAAACTTTCGTTTTTGTTTGGAAGTACTGACTTCTTTTCTTACTTTGGGAATTACTTTACATCTGGATGGGTTGAAATTGCCACTTGCTATACTACATGAATAGCTGCTCACTTGACGATTCCAGTATATCTCAGGTAGTGTGTGTTCGTGATGCGCGGTCTGCAACTCAGATGCTTTTGTTCATTTGGAACAATCAGGCCCGGACTGGCTAGGTCGGTTAGTCGGCGATCGCCGAGGACCCCCAACCCAAGGGGGCCCCGAAGAGGCCCCAAAAAATTGTTTTGTACTTGGGGTAACAGTGGTTTGTATTTTTTATACACCTCGAAAGTGTCAAAATATTGGAAAATGTGATTTTCAAAATTCTCTCCTCTTGGTAAGGGGGCCCCTCCTCAGTCTCTAACCGAGGGCCCCCAAAGGAGCCAGTCCGGGCCTGGGAACAATGTTAACCATTTATCATCAGAAGAAACTGCTGCCTTTTATTGTGTAAAATTACCAGAGCTTTAAGTAGTACTATTTTATTTGTAGTACATTGTAATTATTTGAATTGTGGCACGACAATTATTTGAGAAGCTGCCCCAAAACTACATTTTATTTCAGAAACTTACGTCCCCGCTCTCGACAATAAATTATCATCAATGGCTAATCTATAACAACATCGTGGCAACACAAACTGGAGAGCCATCCTCTCCGGATTGCGACTTGTTTTGGATCTTTGTTTTAGCTACCCTCTCATTAGGGGTTGTGATATTCAGAGGAACAGTTTGTGTTTCAGTGTTTATTGGGAATTGATAAACTGCGGACTGCAAGAGACAACTCGCCTGGCTTCAGATCGAGAAGCATGGAGAAACACCTTGAGCAACGTCAACACATAACTAAGTCACACGTCACCAAGCCCTCAAAGGGCAAAAGGACCGAGGAGGAGGAGGCTTATTGGGAGGTATAATAAGTCGAACAAATGTTTGGAACTTGAAAAATACCTAGACAAGTTGAAATTTTACAAATAGGTACTATTTATATTTTATTTAAGTGTCTTTAAAAAACTTATATGCAGCTTATTTCTTGGGATTCAATTTCCTACAAGAAAGTCCACGGCAGCATTATTATATTTTCTCCAATAATTTAGGCGTGAAAAGCTTATAAAACTAATGAAAAAGGACCATTTATGTATATTCGTGTATATTATATTGATTTGTCCCGACATACCATTATTCATTATCTAATTATAATCTGCAAGGACTTCATAATACTAACGCATTTTTCTAGAGAGTAGAGAATAAAAGGTTGTTCTTTGATTTCTGAATCCCTAACAAAAATATTACAGTTGATGTGTTTAAAAATATTTTTATTGGTCATAAATAAAAAGTTTTCTTCATATATTGCATCTGATTTCACCATTGCACCATACGTGAATGAGTTTTTCCTTCCCTCTTCGTTTTTTTTTTGATATCGTGGAATTCTAAGTATTTATCTATTATTAATTAAGCAAACAAATGATTAAGATAAGTTATTTCGTGGGTAAATGAATCATACCGTTTTATTAAATCCGAAAAAAAGGCCATGAATTGTGCCCCTAATATATTTTCAAAATAAAAACTGCATTTAGCTATAAATATTTCAAATTAATTGCAAGTTTGGAAAAAGCAAATAAAACAATATTACAAAAATAACAGTTCATTGTGCGTCGTATTAAGACGCACCTTGTTGTTATCAGTTTTATCAGTGTTGATAACAATTAGAAAACAGGTACGCCGTAGCAAGTGCTTCAATACGTTTTTTGGTTGAGCTATACGAATGTTCTACTTTTTATAAGAATTGGCTGCAAGTGAAATTTTTGGTGCGGCCTGTGCCGAGTTTTAAAATGAGGCAATTAAAATTGTTGTGGACACTTTTATTAGTGGTGTGTGTAGTTTTTGCACAAGAAAATGAAGGAGAAAATGAAGTATCTCGAGAGCAATTAGATCCTGCTCACGAGGATAAGCCCAATCCCGATCCGAAACCAGAGTCAGAAGATGTACCAAACGAGCAAGGTTTGAATTCCTATTATTAGTTAAGTAAGAAAGAAACATATTTTTTGATTTTAGATCCTCCAGCAGTGGAACCACCCAATACCCAAGCTAGAACAATTCCAGGTGCTGGTGGTGCAGGTTTACATAAAGCAGAAAATTATATAGATTACACGAATTGGGGTACCTAATATTAGTCAATTGTTTTCACTTATTTTGTATTGTTTTAGTAATCATTAATTTTTAATTAAAAAAAAAAATGATTACCTTATCTTATTTGTCTACTAATATCGATGATTACTATACTTTTGATCCGCCATATTGAAATCTTTTAGGTGTGGCAAAATTACTAATCTCATGCTTTTTTAACATTCACGAATTAATTAACGAATTTTACTTATTTAAAATTTTTATTGTTAATAGATCCCTTAACATCTCGTTATGCTCCCGATCAAAATAATCAAAATGGAGGAACTCCGTATACAATAACAGACGCAAGGCTAAAACTAATTCGAAGCCATTTTATGTACTATTATTTTGACCTAGGCGGTGGCGGCGATGGTTTGGGAGATTGGCAAAAAAACATTCAATCCTCGAGTCCTCAAGTACACAAAAATTTAAATTTTCAGTTACCATTCTTTGGTTTCCGATTTAACTACACGCGCGTTTCTATTAACGGATACTTGGAGTTTAGCGATCCGCCAGAACATTATCCAGCTTATCCATTAGTATTTCCAGTAAAAGATTGGCCTAAAAAGAATGATCCTTCTTTTATTGGAATTTTCTTCAGCAAATGTCGCTCGGGACAAATGCGAACAGAAGATATGGATAGGAGAAGTCCTGGAGTTTATTTTCGTCTTGAAAGAGATCTTACAACTCGTAAAGATCAGTTAGGGGTAGAAGTGCGTGAGAGAGTGAAGTGGGACATTAGAGAAGGAATTATTGGAGCGGAAACTTTTGAACCTAAGCATGTTATTATAACAACATGGAAGAATATTTCTTTTGCCGGAGGAATTCCTCGAGCTTTGTTGACGGTAAAATTATCATCATTTTACTTTTTCAATTTCTCTAATTCTCCTATTTTAGACTAACACCTTCCAACTTGTTTTGGCAACTGATGAAGTGTTTACGTATGCTATTTTCAATTACCTGGACCTCCAATGGACCACACATACCGAAGCTTTAGGAGATACCACAACAGGTGAAGGTGGAACACCAGCTTTTGTTGGTTTTAATGCAGGAAATGGTACGAGAAGCTATGCTTATTCACCCTACAGTCAAAATTCAATTATACGTGATCTGACTGGTAGGGGATGGGGTAATGGATTTAAAGGCAGACATATCTTTAGAATAGATGAAAATATTATTTTGGGAAGTTGTAACAAGGATATCGGTAAATTATCATGCAATTTTTACCCATCTCTTGTAAGTTAATTCAAACATTTTTTAGATGGTGCAAATCTGCCTCTATTTTTTGCTCCCGAAAGTGGAAATATGTTGGGAGGTACAATGGTTAATATAACTGGACCTTGCTTTGAACCCGGTGATATAATCATATGTAAATTTGATGTTGAAGATGAAGTTTATGGAACAGTTGTCAGTCCAAATAGAGCCGTCTGTATACAACCGAAACTGTCGGTTGAAGGATATGTTCGACTTGAAATAGCAGTTGGACCTGGAAAATATAAGTGGAAGGGAAAATATTTCGTCGGTAAATCAAATTTTTAATTAAATTTAATTTTTCATTACTAACAGTTTTTAATTTTAGAAACTCCTGCTACTGCGGCCGAAAAAATTTTCTTCGAAAATTACGCGGTCTACGAAAGATATCCTCCCGAAATTAGAATATCGTGGGTTAAATATAATTTAACTACAAATGAAGCCATTAACGTCAAAATTGAGCTTTTTGGTTACCGAGAAACTACAATTCGACCCGAATTTTTATATATCGATGAGATAGCTAGTAGTATCACGAACACTGGTACCCATACAATTTCTCCCGCATCGTTTAGGCTACGAGATAATGGAAATATGACAAATGTAAGATTTGGTTTCCTTAAGATTAGCTTGATGGAACCAATTCCAATCGAAGGAACCGAAACTAAAGTAACGCCAGTAATATGGAGTCGACCTATACCATTGGGTTGGTATTTTGCACCTCAATGGGAACGCAAATATGGTAAAAGGTGGCCCGAAGGCTTGTGTTTAGATTGGATAAAAAATGACAGATATTTAAGACATTTTGCCGCCGAACTTCCACAATGTCCCTGTACACTTGAACAAGCTCTTGCTGATAAGGGACGATATTTACCCGATCCAGATTGCGATAAAGATTCAAATCCAAAGTGTCAATATAACCGGGGTGCGGTACATTGCGTACGATCCGGTTCTCCAACGTAAGTTTTACGATGCCTCCTTTTGTGTATTACTAACTTTTTATTGTTACAGATTAGAAGGTTCCGAACAACAATGCTGTTACGATAAAAACAATTACCTTATGATATCATACGATCAACAATGGGGTTCGAGTCCCCTCCGTTCACATAATCTTGGTTATCTGCCCTGGAACGAAGCAAACAAAGTTCCAACTCTATCCCATTGGTATCACGATATGGCTCCCAAATTCTTCTGTTGCTTATGGCAATACGAACAAGCGGTTGGTTGTGAAACGCTTCGATTTGAAAGACGTCCGACTCAAGATTGTGTCGCCTATCAAGCTCCAGGAATTGCCGGAGTCTTTGGAGATCCGCATGTCATTACATTTGATGATCTTACGTACACTTTTAACGGAAAAGGAGAATTTGTTCTGGTAAGAACAAATACCAAAGATAATCGATTAGACATTCAAGCAAGGTTTGAACAACTGCCAATAAATATTTACGGTGAAGTTAGAGCTACGCAAATGACGTCGTTGGTTGCTCGTGGCAATTCTACCACAGTTGTTGAAGTTCGTATAAGACCTCCAGATGCACAATGGAGATATCGATTAGATGTCTTTGCAAATTACAAAAGAGTTTATTTTGACAGGCCGTCTCTCAAATTTCAACATTTTCCTGGTAATGCACAACTTCTCTTAAAATTAACTAAACTAATTGTATTATTTTTAGGTGTAACTGTTTATACTCCGACCTACATTCTTAATCAGTCGGAAGTTTTGATAATGTTTGATTCCGGCGCAGGAGTGGAAGTGGTCGAAAATCAAGGTTACATGACTGCAAGAGTGTATTTACCATGGACGTTTATTGTAAGTTTTAACATCCCAAAATTTCCCAAAATTACAAATATTTATTTGCTCTTTAGAATCAAACTAGAGGTTTATTTGGAAACTGGAGTTTCAATATGATGGATGATTTTGTGACTCCTGAAGGTCAACAAGCTGGAATACCAAGCAGTGAGTACGACAACCAACGCGTTCACGAAGATTTTGGAATTAAATGGATATTAGAAGATAAAGAAGATCCCAACAAAGGAAATGCACTTTTCATAAGAGAATTTGGAAAAACCACTGCTTTCTACAACAACCTCACATTTAAACCCGAGTTTAGAATGCTTCCAAGTGATATTATACCTCCAAATCGTTCCATCGAGATAGATAAAGCATACGAATACTGCAATACTGATATTCATTGCTTATACGATTATTCGATGACTCTAAACAGAGATCTTGCTCATTTCACTTTAAATTACAAAAGCTCCATAGTAAATCTGAAGGAAACCAATAAAAAGAAGGTAGTATCGTGTGGCGTTCTTGAAACTCCTCGGTTTGGTAGAAAAAGCAATTTCTTGTTTATTCCTGGAACCAAAGTAACTTTTGAATGCAACCAAGATTTTCAACTCATTGGAGATAAAAGACGTGAATGTACTACTGCCGGTTTTTGGGATGTACCAGAATTTGGATTTACTGAATGTTTACGTAAGTATTTTAATATTTTTATTAACAAACTAAACAAATTAAACTTGTATAAATTTTACCAAATGAGTTAAAATGTGAGATAAACAAAAATTTTACTTAAATGTAGGTCAACAAGAATATTCTGCTCGTCAAGCTGGTATAGCAAGTGGTATAACGTTATCGATTTTGATACCAGTACTTCTGTTGCTTGTACTTCTAGCATTTTTAGCTTTCAAACAATATCGCAAAAATGAAAATGACTCTTGGCTATTTAATCCTCCTTCCCGAGCTGCCAGTCGTTTGAAATTGAACGAAAGTGAGCCGATGACTGATAATTTTAGAGCAGTAAGCCCAAGAACACCTCCGTCAGATGAAGACTTTAACGATTATACTTACCGAAGTCCAGGTGGAAGTGAGCGCAGTAGTTCTGGTAGTAGCAAAAGGAGAAGTTACGAAAAATCGTATCGAACTCACGAACCTTTAGAAGGAGTACCAGAAGTTGATTTTGAAGAAAAGCCTTGGGATTTAGAATATCCTGAATATGAACCAAACTCAAAGCCAAAACCTGACGATGAAGAACCACAACCATCTTTTAACCGCAGCGAAAGTGTTGGACCTGTGTATTCGTTACCGTATAACTACCAACAACCGCTTAGTACTTCGAATCCCAATTTGGTCGACGTTACAAATGAGCAACCCCCATTTAATGCAAATGGTTACTCTTACGATGGCGGCAGCCCAAAAACCTTACCTTACAACAAAACCACAAATAAAAGTCAAAGCAGTATCATAACAGAAGTTTAGACACATGGATTAAAATTATAATTTTTATTTTAAGTATGTAATTAATAAGCTAATAAATTTTTATATGTAAGCAACAATTTCTATTACTTAACTTGTCCAAAAGCACAATGCAAAGAATTATTGGTATCTTTCGTTTCTTCTTATTTCTTGAACAGATCGCTTGCTACGCCTAAGCAAGAGCATTTTTTGCTATCAATTATTATCATTAAAATTTGTACTTAGGACAACAGGAATATTCTCAAAGAATGGCTGGAATCACTTCGGGCACCATTATGGCTGTAATGATTCCATTAATTCTGATACTTGTGTTCGTTGCATATAAGTTGATACAAAAACTAAATGAGAAAAGAAAGAATGACCAATCGGAATACATGTACAGGGAACCATCAGATCGGTTAGTAAACCGAAAAAAGTAAAATCTTCTTTTCTACAATAAAAAATTTGCTTTTTAGACTTACGGGATTAGAGGGATCAGAAAAACTACACCAACCCGAAACTTATGACGATCGTTCTAGTAGTTTAACCCAAAAAGATCCAAATATTTTTAACACCGAAAGTGTGACAAGTTCCAGTCCAAGAGAAACCACTGTGTATTAACCTTTAACTATTTTGATGTAGTTAGGCAACATTCATTGAGTATAGATGATTTAATAGTAGAGGTCATCAATTGAAAGATAAAATTCGTTATCATTAAATATTTAGGAATATATTGTATACTTTAAATTATTTCTTGTAAAAACTAAAAATTAAAAAATAGGGGTAGTTTTACTACAACCTGAGTTATTTTCTTTCGCAATTGACTTTCGTTAGAATAATTCTAAGTTGGGACATACATAGGATAAATTACAAACAGAAGATAAGCAATAAAAACATTTCTTTCTTTGCATTATGCTTTTGTTTCGACTTCTTTACTACCATTGCTTCTGGGGTTTTCCCTGATCTCTCTAAACTTCTAAAGCCGTCCATATTACTCACTCTGTCCAGTTTTCGAATAAATTTAATTTTACTGGCTTCCGAAATCCATGACTATAAGATAAGCTATAGTTATTGGCCACTACCGGATCAAAATTGAAATACCGGTATTCGGTATTAATTTGCATATAATCTTTGCTCTTATTAATAACCATGTTCCTAAATATTGTATTCGGTGAATTTGGTATATCCATAAATCCTTGAGCTATTAATGCCTTTTACAAGTGTATAGTGGTGCAATATTCTTTCTTTCTCGGTCCTTTACCCTAAAGAGGGTTTGGTGAACCTTTTAATTTGGGGACGATTTATGTACTTTATATGTTTCGTACTAAGTCCTTTTTTTTTTTTTAACCCTAAGACAAGGTTTCTCTTGGCAGATTACACCCCGGTGGTTTGCCATTGCCTGCCGAGGGAGAGACGGCCAGAATAAGTTCTTACTTTACTCGGATTCGAACCGGGTATTTAGCGTTCATAGTCAACTCGCGTGAACGCTAAGCTCCGACCGCCTCTTCAAGGTGCAATATATTGTCATGTAATTTTTGGAATAAGGAAATGGTTTGTTTGACTTTTTGTTAAATAATTTGAATTTTGTATGTTTCGCGGTTTCGGGGAAGCCGAGAGAGCGCGGACAGATAGGAAGAGAGACTTGCGTACGCCGTCCAAGTCGTGGATGGTCGACATTTTTGATTTTGATTCTGAACAGTTGTAAAAATTGATTTATATTTCATAAAATTAAAGTAGTGAAAAGGAAAAGTGTGTTATTTATTTTAGATCAAGAAAGAGAAAATTGATTATTAATTAAAATTTGAAAAGTGAGAAATTTGCTCACAAAACTATTGAAAAGTTAACGTATAGCAAGGTCGCGCGATAAAGCCAGTGCTATGAAAATAAACGATTGAGCCAGCCGGGTAAGAAGGTGATTTCTCCGCCCGATTAAAAATTTTACCAAGAAGAATTGGAAAATTCGATAATTCATATTTGAGGGTGGAAAATTACACTTCAATATAGTGAATGGCAATAATCTATGGCTGTCTATTATAACTTTCAAAGTTGATAAATTGTAAATCGAATATTTGAACTTCAAACCACCGTAAAAGTTTAATACAGGGTGCGGCAGGGGAACTTACTTATTTTAAAAATGAATAACACAAACAGTATAGGAGATAAGAGTTTAATTATTTTTTTATATCACAGAGACACCTTTAAAGTTTTTATTTGCTATGTTTTAAAAATTATATCATTAAGGTGGCCTCCGTTCTGGTCAATGCAATGAGATAGTCGAGTTTTGACGCTTCTCTCCACTCTTTCCATTATATTGACGGGTATGTTATCGATAACAGCTTGAATATTTTTTTTCAGTTGAGCTGAGAGTTGAGAAAGATGAAAATGAAACTCATCGCTGAAGAACACAAGGGCATCATGAGGCATATTGTTAAGAAGAGCTTCGCATACATTTTTTTCGTAAAAGAAAATCGCTTGGATTACGTTTTACTACCAATACCAATTTATACGACTGAAATTGCAGTTATTTATGAAGAATTCGTCTGTCAGAACGATCAGACATCAACAGCAGTTCCATGTTTGCGTCCAGATCGCCTATAGGAGATCGCAAAATTGACTGCATGCCTAACCTGCTCAATATTTTCGGGTATCCTGATCGTCTTTGAACCTCCAGAATCTTTTTCTACACAGCACCGGTTTTCCTAAAGCTGTCCACCCATGAAAAAATTGATTTCCGATCAGAAACACGACCCGCGGGCGCGATATTGAAATGATTTCGGAATGCACGTTGCGTAGTGATGATTGAACAGCAGTTTGAAAAGTAGGCTTCTAAGGCGAACGCGCACTCCTCCCTTGTCCACTGCATGACCGTTTCAAAACCTACATTACAGAAAACTTTAAGATCCGATCTTTCGAATGAACGCCACCCCAGCCTTCTCGGATTAATTGTCGCTTCAGGGTGCGCGTTTCAAATAAGTAAGTTCCCCTGCCGCACCCTGTACTACTAAATTGGGGGATTGAAAAATCCATTATTTTTGCGATATCTCTTACGGTTTTCGAGATAATCGACATTTTCCAATTTTAGTCTTTTTGGCACTAAAAATACACAAAATTTGGTAAGATTTTTAATTTTTTCAATTTAGGACATTCAGCACTTGTTTTTTAAGTTTGCAAGCATAGGTTTAACGGGTGTATTCCGATAGGGGATCGAAAAATCCATTATTTTTGCGATATCTCTTACGGTTTTCGAGATAATCGACATTTTCCAATTTTAGTCTTTTTGGCACTAAAAATACACAAAATTTGGTAAGATTTTTAATTTTTTCAATTTAGGACATTCAGCACTTGTTTTTTAAGTTTGCAAGCATAGGTTTAACGGGTGTATTCCGATAGGGGATCGAAAAATCCATTATTTTTGCGATATCTCTTACGGTTTTCGAGATAATCGACATTTTCCAATTTTAGTCTTTTTGCCACTAAAAATACACAAAATTTGGTAAGATTATTAATTTTTTCAATTTAGGACATTCAGCACTTGTTTTTTAAGTTTGCAAGCATAGGTTTAACGGGTGTATTCCGATAGGGGATCGAAAAATCCATTATTTTTGCGATATCTCTTACGGTTTTCGAGATAATCGACATTTTCCAATTTTAGTCTTTTTGCCACTAAAAATACACAAAATTTGGTAAGATTTTTAATTTTTTCAATTTAGGACATTCAGCACTTGTTTTTTAAGTTTGCAAGCATAGGTTTAACGGGTGTATTCCGATAGGGGATCGAAAAATCCATTATTTCTGCGATATCTCTTACGGTTTTCGAGATAATCGACATTTTCCAATTTTAGTCTTTTTGGCACTAAAAATACACAAAATTTGGTAAGATTTTTAATTTTTTCAATTTAGGACATTCGGCACTTGTTTTTTAAGTTTGCAAGCATAGGTTTAACGGGTGTATTCCGATGGGGGATCGAAAAATCCATTATTTTTGCGATATCTCTTACGGTTTTCGAGATAATCGACATTTTCCAATTTTAGTCTTTTTGGCACTAAAAATACACAAAATTTGGTAAGATTTTTAATTTTGTCAATTTAGGATATTCAGCTCTTGTATTTGAGTTCGCAAGCATTCCCTAAAAACCAATTCTTCTTTTAAACTCCGATAAAAATTTCTGTCCTTTTTTGACGTATTTGAATGCGTAGTATCCGAAAAAGTGATTTTTAGCTTGCGGAAACGCTGTAATGTCACTCAAAATCATTTTCAAAGTTGATAAATTGTAAATCGAATATTTGAACTTCAAACTACCGTAAAAGTTTAATTTTAATAAATATTGTGAAATAAACTGCGTCAGTCGAATTTTCTCGTCAAAATACATCGAGAAAGCGATTGTTGCCCAAGTTTGACTTTTTGGGCTGAAAAAAATTTCAAAGGATTTTGGAAGGAAAACCCATGGATTTTGTAAAATCCGATAAAAATTTCCAGATCCTTTTTTTGATTGTTTATGACGTATTTGGAAGCGTAGTATCCGAAAAAGTGGATTTTAGCTTGCTGAAACGCTGTAAAGTTAGGAAAAATCGCTTGCAAAGGTGAAAAATTCTGTCGACAAAGCGATGGTTCGACTTTTTGGGCTGAAAAAATTGCAGTTTATTTTCAATCATTTAAATTAGTATACTTCAGTACGCAATCCTGAAATCGTACCTCATAGACTATTCCAAGTGAAAGCAGGATGAACTTACTGGATTCCACTTAATCCTGCGGGAGCAGGGTGGGTGGGTGCGTTATAGGCCCGATTGTGTATCAGACTACCAAGAAGACAATACAAGATCACCTCATAAAAATTCAAAACTGGTTGAAAACATGGATGATCCGAGCCAATAAGACAAAATCTACCCTGGTTATGTATACAATGAAGCAGGGTGTATACCAAATTGTGATTTCAAAATTCCCTGATATATCCAGGTTTTCCAGGTCTGTTAATAAAATTTCCAGAAACTGTTAAACTATCATTTATAATTATATATAAATCAATATCGTTGCTTGCAAAGGAAAAATAAAGTGACTAATTACACGAATCTACCCAGGCAACTCGGGGATTACCCAGAATACTGTACGATTAGTGGAGATTATGACGATAGTCGATTCGGATGGCGGTAGACCATAATCATATTGGCGCTATAAATTTCAAATTTAAAATTTGTATAAAAAATATAAAAACTTCCGAATAAAATTTATTTTCAAGATTTTTGCCCCCATTTTTTATTATATTAAGTGTATAATGTTTTCAACCCTGATAAATCCAGAATTTAAAAATTCCCTGATATTTCCAGGTTTGGTATACACCCTGATGAAGAGAGGCACTTGCCCGCCGGTAAAATTGAACAAATAAACACTGCCAAGCAGATGTTACATCTGATGTGATGTAACACACATTCGGCACACAGGAAATTTATTCCATTCGCTGAAACTTACATTTAAATCTCAATTCAAATATAAGGGAAATATGTAAGACAAGTTGGTTAGTAAATAGAATTGAGAAATGTAGCATAAATAGTATCGTTATATAAAAATATTAAAATAACTTCACATTCACGGTTTCCCCTACCTTCTCAGTAGGTATTTATGTCCGTGCCAAGTCAAAATCAAAATTCAAAATCCTAGTCAAAATTTCAAGAAAGAAATTTCTTTTAGGTAATATACTTCTAAATAAATTAAACCAATAAATAGAATATGAAATGCGAAGAGCCCCCACTTACACACTTCCCTAATAAAAAAGCAGTTGTGTTGAGTAATAAATTTATTTGTACTGTATTTCTAATGTATTTCTTTATTACACAAAAATCTAAAATTAAAAATACAGATAATTTCAATTATTATTCTTATTAGATATTCGAAGGACCACCCTTTCCTAATTGTAACAATTGTATAAGCTTACCTACTATTTTTCATTTTTCATTTTTCAGTGCAATACGCATGAATCTAAAATTTAAAAAAAATTAAAAAAGAACATAAATAAAAAATAAAATGTAGGGAAACTTGAGGATGGGATTCAGACATTGCGTGTGAACACCGAAGGCATATTTCCCTGTATTAATCTACCTCCTGTAAGCATTCATGATCTGCTGAAAGTCTAAGCAAAGGCATACCAAATCAGGAGGATCTTTTAATTAGTATAATCAAATTTAAAAACTTACCTTACTCGGTTCAGCGATGGTTCTTTTTAGATTTAAAAAGGTCCTTCCTGAAAAAAGATCATAATTATACTAATATATTTAGTATAATTTTAAATAAATTGGTTAATTATTAATTTGTGAAAATAAATTATAGTGTTATATTTACAGTGTAATTTAATATTATTAAATTATATAATGAATTGTAGGGAAACTTGAGGATGGGATTCAGACATTGCGTGTGAACACCGAAGGCATATTTCCCTATATTAATCTACCTCCTGTAAGCATTCATGATCTGCTGAAAGTCTAAGCAAAGGCATACCAAATCAGGAGGATCTTATAATTAGATTAAGAAAATAGAATTTAGAAAATAAATTCAAGACTCACCATATCATTTGAGTGAATTAACTAGAGAGTTAAACTTCGATGGCTTGTGAAAGAGGTCCTTTCTGTAAAAGATAAATATATAAATAATAATTTATACTACACAATTTCAAATAATATAAAATAATAACTAATGTAGCAACACATTGTACCGCACCAGTGAGTTTCACTCTGGCAGGCATAGCGAGCACTGCAATAATCTCCACAGTCAAAATACCATCAATAACTAAATTCACATTACATGAAGCTTATGATGACTGTGGTACAAATTTCTGTAAATTAATATGAAGTCCTTACCTTTTTTATCTCCTTGCAGCACCTCACAGCATGGTTTTCGTCTAAATCAGAAAAAAAGATCAATATTGAAATTTATTTTTATTAATAATTGAAATGAATTTTTAAATTTTGAATCAGAAGCTTTCAGCCATCACAAGAATAAAATCTTCTGGTAGAAACCGCGAAAGTAAAAGCAATCATCATTTTAATTTGTGGACTAAAATTTACTTATAACGGTACTCACCAATAAAAGTACATCCCATTCTAGACATTCATGTCCTCAGTCAAAGATTGAAATCCTAAACAAATTCAAATTTAGACAGTTGCACTAAATACGAAGCAAAAAGGATTAAGAAAATGATTCAGATGCTTTCAACCATCACAAACAAATCTGGAGGAAACCGCGAAAGTAGGAGTAATCATCATAACTGTGACTAGTAAATGAACGTTTCTAATAAGAATAAAATTACTTACCACTTTAATGAACCATGTGCTTCCCGAATCTTTCAGATACTATCCGTATTATGGATAAACCTAAAATCAAATAAGATTTGATTTAGAAGACTAAATAAGAAATACAAGATCAAGATAAAAAAATATGAATAAAAATGTAGATGTACAATGTACTGCACCAGTGAATTTCGTTCTGGTGGGTATAGCGAGCACAGCAATAATCTCCACAGTCGAACGTCATCAATAACTATATTCACATTATATGAAGCTGTGACTGTGGTAAAAAATTAGTGAAGAATAAATTTAAAATCCTTACCATTTTTAGAGTTTTTTTATACTGGTAAAAGTCGATTTCAACACCTAAAAAAATTCAAATTTAGACTACTGTAGTAAAAAAGGTCACTAAAAAGAACTAAATGAATTCATAAATATGATTAAATCTACAGTGGGAAGGAAATTGACACTTACCATTGCATTGGTTCTCTAATTCTCATTCCATATCATCAAGACCTTTTCAGCCAATGAGCAAAATCCTATAAAAAAAAATACAATTTAGACAGTTGCACTAAATAAGAAATGAAAAGAATTAAGAAATGGATTCAGATGCTTTCAACCATCACAAAAAATCTGGAGGAAACCGCGAAAGTAGGAGTAATCATCATATATAATATGAAAAATGAAGGAGAAAAAAAAAGGAGATTGTAACACTTACCGTTGATTCTCTAATTCTTCATTCCACATTATCAAGACCTCGACCAAAGAGCAATCCTAAAAAAAATCAAATTTAGACAGTTGCACTAAATAAGAAACTAAAGAGATTAAGAAATTGATTCAGATGCTTTCAACCATCACAAAAAATCTGGAGGAAACCGCGAAAGTGGGAGTAATCATCATAAATATGATTAAATCTACAGGGGAAAGGAAATTGACACTTACCATTGCATTGGTTCTCTAATTCTCATTCCATATCATCAAGACCTTTTCAGCCAATGAGCACAATCCTATAAAAAAAATACAATTTAGACAGTTGCACTAAATAAGAAATGAAAAGAATTAAGAAAATGATTCAGATGCTTTCAACCATCACAAAAAATCTGGAGGAAACCGCGAAAGTAGGAGTAATCATCATAAATATGAAAAATGGAGAGAAAAAAGGAGATTGTAACACTTACCATTGGCTCTCTAATTCTTCATTCCACATTATCAAGACCTCGGCCAAAAGCAAAATCCTAAAATAATCAAATTTAGACAGTTGCATTAAATAAGAAACTAAATAGATTAAGAAAATGATTCAGATGCTTTCAACCATCACAAACAAATCTGGAGGAAACCGCGAAAGTAGGAGTAATCATCATAAATATGAAAAATGGAGAGAAAAAAGGAGATTGTAACACTTACCATTGGCTCTCTAATTCTTCATTCCACATTATCAAGACCTCGGCCAAGAGCAAAATCCTAAAAAAATCAAATTTATACAGTTGCACTAAATAAGAAACTAAAAAGATTAAGAAAATGATTCAGATGCTTTCAACCATCAAAAAAATCTGGAGGAAACCGCGAAAGTAGGAGTAATCATCATAAATATGAAAAATTAAGGAGAAAAAAGGAGATTGCAACACTTACCATTGGTTCTCTAATTCTTCATTCCACATTATCAAGACCTCGGCCAAGAGCAAAATCCTAAAAAAAAATCAAATTTATACAGTTGCACTAAATAAGAAACTAAAAAGATTAAGAAAATGATTCAGATGCTTTCAACCATCACAAAAAATCTGGAGGAAACCGCGAAAGTAGGAGTAATCATCATAAATATGAAAAATTAAGGAGAAAAAAGGAGATTGCAACACTTACCATTGGTTCTCTAATTCTTCATTCCACATTATCAAGACCTCGGCCAAGAGCAAAATCCTAAAATAATCAAATTTAGACAGTTGCATTAAATAAGAAACTAAAAAGATTAAGAAAATGATTCAGATGCTTTCAACCATCACAAACAAATCTGGAGGAAACCGCGAAAGTAAGAGTAATCATCATTATTTGAAAATTAAACATTGTTTTTTAAGTAAATATCTCACCATTTCTGAAGAAGCCTCCATAATCCACAGCTCGACCCATCTCTCCGTCACGCTTCCCATCTAAAGATCCAAGTGGATCCTAACTGAAATCTACTGAAAGAGAAAACAAGGAACCTCAAAAAGAAAAAACTTTTAATATGGAATTATTAAAACTTTATTCTGTATATTATTATTACAAATCAATGTTAAAAAATGTTTCTAAGCATTGTCAGTGGCGCGGGTGGTGGTGATAGCACGATGATTCTTAGCCAAATAGTCACCAAATTCGTCATAAGGAGTTCTCACGAGAGCCATCTCCTTCCACAAATCAGGTGTCAAGTAGGAATAAGTCTTTGCAATAGCAGCATAAGTTGCTTTAGCAAAATTACCCAAAGAGCCAGTAGATCCCCTAGCTGAAGTATAACAATCTTCAATACCGGCCATCTGCAACAATTTCTTGGGAACTGGGGCAGAAACAATTCCGGTACCACGAGGTGCAGGAATAAGTCTCACCGAAACGGAACCGCATTTACCGGTGACCTTGCAAGGTACTGTATGTGGTTTACCAATTTTGTTACCCCAATAACCACGACGGACTGGAACGATCGACAATTTTGCTAAGATAATAGCACCACGAATCGCAGTGGCTACCTCCTTGCTGCACTTGACTCCTAAACCAATGTGACCATTTCCATCTCCAATAGCCACAAAAGCCTTGAATCGGGTACGTTGACCAGCACGAGTTTGCTTTTGTACGGGCATGATTTTCAATACCTATCGTACAAAAATTTGAGTTAATACCAAGGAAATCGAAAGTTGAACGATAAATTAGTGAGACGTAACATCAGATAGCTCAAACCATCATTAGAATTAAATTCTTCTGGTGGAAACCACGAAAGTAAATTCGTTCATCATGTAAAAAAAAAAAAAAACCATTTGAAAAAGCTTCAACTTACCTCATCTTTCAAAGATGATCCAATGAAGAAATCGATTATTTCATGTTCTTTGATGGGTAAGGAATGTAGGTAAATTTCTTCCAACGATCTGATTTTACCATCTCGGACTAAACGACCCAACTTGGTTACAGGAAGCCATTCCTTTTGGTCTTCCTTACCGCGTCCTCTTCCACGACCACGGCCGCGTCCTCGACCACGTGGCCCGCGACCACGAGAACCACCAAATCCACCTCTGAAACCACCACGACTGGCTGGAGCTGCATCCGCCATGCTAAATAAATTAAAACGATTAGTAACTTTCAGAAACAAAGCGGTAATTTTATAATTTAAGGTACATAACCCCAAAAACACGTGGTAGAAAAATTTCTACGATTAAAAACAAAAATAATCGAATTTAATGCTTCACAATAATCAAAGGAATGAATTGAACACATTAAAACAAAAGTTTAAAAAGAAATAATGATAAAAACTTACTTTTTACTATTTGATCGGTAGTGCACGTCAAACACTCACGTTTACAAATTATCAATGGAGGAAGAAACTCGAGGTAGGGTAGATCCACCGCGAAACTAAATAGCGCCCTCTACAACTTACAGTGTTGCCAAACGTCACAAATAATTTAAATTCAAATTTGAAATATGTTATAATAATTTATAAATAGGGCCCGGCTTTATAGGCACTAACAGATCGGACTTAGGAGAAAACTCCTTCAGCCCTAATATAATTCACCAATGTAAAACGTGTATTAACGTTAATTAATGGATTTTCTCCTAAATTCGATCTGATGAGTCTCCTCAGGAGGTTTATGCCCGTTGTCACCATCATTTTATTTAAGAATTTCCTAGTAAAGTATTCCTTAGTTAGGTATTCCATAATGGTCTTGAGTTTATAGTTTGTTTTGACATTTCCTATCTATTTTTCAAATTGCATAATTAAAATTATGCATAGTCCAGATTTGGTTGTGACGTTCTATATGTTATTTTACCTAGTAAAATATTCGTGAAAATGATAATGCACAATTTTTTGTATAAAAAATAATAATGCAGTTTATTAGAGACAAAATTACAAAAATCCGTAAATAGAAGTCCCTTAAAACCTGGTCATTTGATTAACGATGACTTTTGCCATTTTAAAATGTGATTTATTTGAAATAAATATAAAATATTTCGAGTTCATAAAATATAAATTTGAAATGAAGCAAATAGGAGGGTTAAAAATTAATTCAAATGAACTAATTCTCAAACGAACGCGATAAGCGACAAGAAGTTGAAGAAAGTTCAACTTTTATCCGTTAGCGCTTAGCTCTTATCGCGTTGTATAAACGGTAGTGCAGTATTCCTATGGTTCAACTTTCTTATCCACTATCTCTTATCGCTTATCTCGTTCTATAAACCCACCATAAATTTCATTGGTCAAATTTCACATAAATTTTTTTTATGTCAAATTTGACCAATCAAATTTATGGAATACTAAAGCCAGTGTCTCACTATCAAATTATCATAAGCAATACAACAAGAGCTTTGAATTTATCCGAATAATTTTTAATTTCAACGAAGACGTGATCTACAATTTATCGAGAGAAAATTTGATCATCCATAATCACGAGAGCGATCTAGCGCAGCGTAGATCTAGCGCAGCGTAGATCGCTAGAGTGATTATGGCCAGATCAAATTTTCTAGAGCTAAATTTTAAAAGAACGTCTGAGTGATTGAAAATTAAAAATTATTAGGATTAAAATCAAAGCTAGTGTTGTATTTGATAAGATAATTCCTCTAGTAAACGATGAAATTATTAATTTTCTTCGGCAAAGTTCGGTTGCACGAAAGTAGATACTTCAAATTAAATTAAATATAACGTAAATAAACGGATGTCATATTTTCACGTTTTAAATAAGATTTTCGTATTATAACCATTACAGCGGATATATTTATGTATCAAAATATTCACAACTACGCTTAAAAACGAATAAAACTATGTAAAACTTTTAAAAAAATTTTGAACTGTCAATGCGAAAAAGGTAAACAACAAAATATCCGATGAACCTTTAATTAGTGACGTGAATGTTTCATACACATACACTTCAAATGAGAACATTTCCACGTCTCTAATTAAAGGTTAAAAATATCCAGATGCATTTTGAGTAGCTTCCTTTCACGGCCTACTAAATCGTGGTTTATCCGCTAGCAAACTTTGAATATTCCACGG
The DNA here is from genome assembly GCA_958510855.1 of Rhagonycha lutea. Lineage (NCBI taxonomy): Eukaryota > Metazoa > Arthropoda > Insecta > Coleoptera > Cantharidae > Rhagonycha > Rhagonycha lutea. The sequence goes on along the minus strand of OY294040.1, from coordinate 8,041,563 downwards.
CTCTTATGGACAGTTTTATACACGCGTGGAATTATCGTCAAAATTATCATAATATTTAGTATACAAACGGTTTTGATAGTGTGACACCACTGTAGTTGTATCAAAATGACGTAAGCTACATATTTTTATATGCTGCTTCTATTTTCATGACGTCACGGATTCGATTTGATACAAACGTTTTGATAAAAAGATTTTAGAACAGTTTCTATAATTTTTGCATACAGTAAAAGTCGCTACGTGCGCGCGTGCGCAGTTACTCTCGGCGATTGTGACGTTGTACCGGTTGGTATTATTTAGTTACACTTGGTTAAACTTTAGTTGGTGCTTCTGTAACCATTAATTGGAAGTTTTGGGTACAGTTCTTTTCGGTGCTCTCGAACTGCAGTTTGTTTTTGCACAAATTTTTAAAGCTATGAATTATACTGCAAATATACGAATTTTTTCGAGTACTACTTGAAAAAATCAACAATAATTAACAACCAGTCGAGCTAAGGTTAGTTTTACGAAACAATTTTTTTAATGAATAAACCGTTAAAAGAGAGATCCACCAGTCAAGTTTAGGTTAGTGTTAAGAAACGATTATTTTAATGGGAGCGAGCACGATATAATAATTTTGTTGTACCATGGGGGACCGTTAAAAGTGAGATCCACCGGTGGACCTTAGGTTAGTGTTAGGGAACAACATTTTTTTATTGAAGGGACAATGAAAAGCGAGATCCATCGGTTGAGCTTAGGTTAGTGTTTGGAAACGATTTTTTTTAAATGAGGGGACCCTTAAAACAGAGATCCAGGTCTTAGGTTAGTGTTAGGAAACCATTCTTTTAATGACGGACGGGCTTAGGTCAGTGTTAGGAATCGATTTTATTTAATGGGGGAACCGTTAAAAGAGAGATCCACCGGTCGAGTTTAGGTTAATGTTAGGAAAAGCTTTTTAATGTTAGGAATTGATTTTTTTAATGGGGTGGGGGGGCGTTAAAAGTGAGATCCACCGGTGTCTTAGGTTAGTGTTAGGAATCGATTTTTATTTTAATGGGGAGACCGTTAAAAGAGAGATCCACCAGTCGAGTTTATGTTAATGTTAAGAAAATCTTTTTAATATTAGGAATTGATTTTTTTAATGGGGGGGGGGGCGTTAAAAGTGAGATCCACCGGTCGACCTTAGGTTAGTGTTAGGAAACAACATTTTTTTATTGAGGGGACCATGAAAAACGAGATCCATCGGTTGAGTTTAGGTTAGTGTTTGGAAACCATTCTTTTAATGAGGGGACTCTTAAAAGAGAGATCCACCGGTCGGGCTTAGGTTAGTGTTAGGAATTGATTTTTTTTAATGGGGGAACCGTTAAAAGAGAGATCCACCGGTCGAGTTTAGGTTAATGTTAGGAAAAGCTTTTTAATGACAGGACCGTTAAGAGTTATATACAGTTTTAGATTTGGGCCCCAAACTCTGATCCGGTCCTGTTTATAAAACTAAAAATTTAATTTTTACACACATTCGGCGCACATTTGACTTGGGTATGGCGCATGCGCGCACTTTACATTTAAATACTCTTCACATTTGCCGGGAATTTTTGCGCGTGCGCACATTCGACGTGAGTAACTGCGCACGCGCGCACGTAGCGACTTTTACTGTTTGCTGACGTCACATCGTTTGTATAATAATTATTATAATAATTTTTATGATAATAATTTGATAGTGAGACACTGGCTTAAGGAATTCTTTACTAGGAAGTTCCTCCTAAGTCTAAACCTGAGCTTAAAAAATAAAAATGTCGGATGTGGTTGTTCGGCCTACGGCCTCACTGGTTTTGTGATGTGGCCATCCCATGACTTTACCATACATTAATGATATGGTATTTACATAAAAACAGTGGCATCTCGTTAATCTATTCCCTCGCGTCACCGTAACCCCCACCATCAAGTTTCCGTGAACCGATTTCAACCAAAATCTAATCAGTTCTAAGTCTTAATATAAAAGACTTAAATATGAAATTTGGTTATGAAATTCTTATTGGTTTGGGCGCTATAGCGCACACAAAATTAAGTGACACACAGACATTTGTTGATGTTTGGTCTCTTTCAACTCGTTGGACCCCAAGGACTCTAAATCCGTCAATATATCAACTTTTTTTTTGCGATTTTATAACTTTCCCATACTATATGGCAAGATTGAACCGCAGGTGGAAGTTTTGTACGTTTGGTGTAGAAGTCCAAGAAGTTATAGGAAGTTCTATAGAAGTCCTAAGAATTCCTTAGAAGTCCATAGAAGTTCGTAGAAGTCCTTGGAAGTCCGTGGAAGTTTGGACAAGTCCATTATTATTAAAGGGGAGTTTGTTTCAATTATACTCATACCCATGCTCATAGTTAAGAACAAACCATCAAGTGATTGGGTGTCTTTAGACGCGGAAAATAAACCTCTTTAAATTGATACTCTTTTCATTCTAATCCGTTATAATGGGAAGCAGGAATTTAAAAAAAATCTATTTCCTATGTTATTTTCCTATGTTCACATCGGCGGCCGGGGTGAACATAGGAAATTAATTTTTCTTTAATTGCTGCTTCCCATCAGAACGTATAAGAATGAAAATGGTATCAATTGAAAGAGTTTTATTTTCCGCGTCTAAAGACACCCAGCACTTGATGGTTTGTTCTTTGATTATTGTTAAAAACTCAAAATAAAATGACAAAATGGCACTTTTAAATAATTATTAGATGCCTTGTTCAAATTCATATAGCAATTGTTTTTGTTTGAGAACTAATTTTAAACGCAAGTTTTGACAGTTCAACCATCCAACAGGTCTGATTTTTAAAAAATCGCTTATTTTAATTCTACATTTTTAACATTATTAAAGAACAAAACATCAAGTGTTGGATGTCTTTAGACGCAGAAAATAAAACTCTTTCAATTGATACCATTTTCATTCTTATCCGTTCTGATGGGAAGCAGGAATTAAAGAAAAATTAATTTCCTATGTTCACCCCGGCGCGGCCGGCGGCCGGTCTCCCGGTATATTTCTTTTGTTTGTAGATCTAAATATAGTATTAGTTTATGCTGTTTTTATTTAGCCCAAAGAATTAAAAGTATTATTTAGTTTATAAACTTGTTTTTGTTTTTGTAAAAGTATTTTTTACTTATAAATAATATACCTTAAAATATTAAAATATATTTTTGCAATCTAATGCTATTCGTTTGTTTTATTTTACTTACTATCTAAACGAAGACTATTATAGGTGAATCCTGGATCATACATTCCTGGATTACCTTTTCGTCAAATTAGTACTGCTAAAAAAAAAAATTAAGCCGAAAAAATATTATCAAATTTCAAATGTAGAAATACTTACACAACTTAGGGCCTCTAAATTAAATAAATATCTCTATATTAATTAAGATAAAAAGGTCTTAGTTTTCAACACTGCTTATTTAATTTGACGAAATTTTGCTCAAAACCCAAGGAAGTCCACGGAATTCCATGGAATTTCTTGGAAGTTCGTAGAATTCCATGGAAATCTGTAGAAGTTCTGCAGAACTTCCACAAAAATGGAAGTTTTGTACGTTTTTTGGCCAGCGGCTTACCCCTTGCTATATGGTATACTACGTATACTCATATTTGTTGTATGGTAAAGTAAAAAGATGATTCTGATTAAGTTAATCCGGATCCAACTAAAATGGAGTAAATATTAATCATGGAGTAAATATTTACTCCATTTTAGTTTCGAGAAGTAATAATTTCATTTTAAAAATTTTGCAAATTACTAATACAATTCCATTTATGCTGATCGATAAAATCAAGTTGTTACTTTTTATTAAAAGCTTTTTAAAAGCTTTTATTTAACTTGGTGTGACCGTTGTCCGTCGTCCATCGTCCGTCGTCCGTCCCTTGGACTTTTTCGAGGCCGTTTTTAACCAACTTCCCGAAGTCCTAGAGAGCTGAAATTTGGAACATAGCTTTCTCTTGCAGCGAATTTTCATATATTAATTTTGTGTCCCAAAATTCCGCGAAATAAGCGAAAAATCGGGAAAAAACTGAAAATACTAAAGCGCATGCGTGGCTGCGCATTGTACAGTTTTACCATACAGGGTGAAAAGTTACATTACTAAATCGCATTCGCATTTTTAAGGACCGCATTCAGGGTGAAATATTTTGTTTTAATGATGTATACAGGGTGAAGCATCAAACATCAAAAACACATACCATAAGAATTCTGATAGGATGAAGCAAGAGCTGTATTTGACAAATATTACTAAAAAATTATTTATTCATTACTTACAAGGACGTAGACGCGTTTCCCCATCTGTAAGTCGAATTTTGGGGTGAAATTGGCATCATACGTTAGAGCCTAAATGAACATTCATTATTGGTTTAGGATTACATTTTGTAATCGAAACAAAAATTGTACGATCTAACATCTGACACCAATTTCACCAAAAACTTCAAACATATAACGAAAATAGAAAAACACGTCTACCCCCCCCCCCCAATATTTCGCGAATAACTCCGCGACGGTTGAGGCTCAAACGAAAAAATGGAAGCTCAGTTAGACTCTAACGATGCTTTAACGTTTGACACCAATTTCACCCCAAAATTCAAATAAAGAGGGAAAATAGAAAAACAAGACCCTCCCCCCCAAATTACTAGCAAGAAGTTAATCATTTGTAGAAGGAGGCAAAGCTGAAGTTCTCCGATAAGAATGGAAAATACTGAAAATAATAAAGCGCATTCGTGGCTGCGCATTGTACAGTTTTACCATACAGGGTGAAAAGTTACATTACTAAATCGCATTCGCATTTTTAAGGACCGCATTCAGGGTGAAATTTTTTGTTTTAATTATGTATACAGGGTGAAGCATCAAACATCAAAAACATATACCAGAGGAATTCTGATAAGATGAAGCAGGAGCTGTAAAAAAACATGACTTTTCTTCTTTAGGTGCCTATCCGATTTCGGATGTACGGCGATCCCCCCGACTTAACCAAGAAGGCTGTACCAGGGAAATGTTAATGTTAATGAGGTGGCGGTTTGCGTATCCACAGATCAATTTTGGACTTAATTAGATCATTAACATTTTAAGGATTCTTATTGGCATATTACTCTCGGTGGTTTGCCATTACCTTCCCAGGGGAGACGGTCAGAATAAAGTTCTTACTTCACTCGGATTCGAACCGGGTATTTAGCGTTCATAGTCAACTCGCGTTAGCACTATGCTGCGACCGCCTCCCACTTAGTCAAACATGACTAAAAAATTAAAAATAAAAAATTAAATAAAAAATTTAAAATTTTTAAAAAAAACCTTTTATTTAAAATTAAAAAGGTGCACTAAAAAATAAAAAATAATTTTAATAAGAATAAACAAAACTTCTTGAAAACATCAATATAAAAGCGTGGGGCTATTTATTTAGAGGTAAGCGAGGTAAGTAAGCAATTGCTAGCCCCACGCTCTTATATTGATGTTTTCAAGAAGTTTTGTTTATTCTTATTAAAATTATTTTTTATTTTTTAGTGCACCTTTTTAATTTTAAATAAAAGGTTTTTTTTAAAAATTTTTAATTTTTTTTATTTATATTTAACTTGGTGTGACCGTTGTCCGTCGTCCGTCCCTTGGATTTTTTCGAGGCCGTTTTTAACCAACTTCCCGAAGTTCTAGAGAGCTGAAATTTGGAACATAGCTTTCACTTGCAGCGAATTTTCATATATTAATTTTGTGTCCCAAAATTCCGCGAAATAAGCGAAAAATCGGGAAAAACAGAAATACTAAAGCGCATGCGTGGCTGCGCATTGTACAATTGCACCATACAGGGTGAAAAGTAACATTACTAAATCGGATTCGCATTTTTAAGGACCGCATTCAGGGTGAAATTTTTTATTTTAATGATGTATACAGGGTGAAGCATCAAACATCAAAAACACATACCAGAGGAATTCTGATAGGATGAAGCAGGAGCTGTATTTGACAAACATGACTAAAAAATTAAAAATAAAAAATTAAATAAAAAATTAAAAATTTTTAAAAAAAACCTTTTATTTAAAATTAAAAAAGGGCACTAAAAAATAAAAAATAATTTTAATAAGAATAAACAGAGCTTCTTGGAAACATCAATATAAAATGTGGGGCTATCAATTGCTTACTTACCTCTAATCTAAATAATAATAGCCCCACGCTTTTATATTGATGTTTCCAAGAAGCTCTGTTTATTCTTATTAAAATTATTTTTTATTTTTTAGTGCACTTTTTTAATTTTAAATAATTTATCAATGTATTTACAGTAGAAAATGAAATATGGCAACGCCGTCTAAAAAACCCTAATTGGATTAGCATTACAACAGGGGAAAATCTTCATGTAATAATAAATTCAAATGAAGCTAAACTTTCCTTTTTAGCTAATTTATTGGAAATGCCTAGATCGTGGGAAATGTTAAAAATAATTTAAAAAATTTAATCCAAACTTAACATACAAAAATCCCCAGCTCAGTAAATAAGTGATTATGTCAAATCTACAGCTGTCCTAAATATTTATAACTTTTTGTCAACTTTTACGGAAATAATCAAATGTCGGAAGAAAATGATAATTCTGATGTGGGTAAATATACACAAGAACAAAAAATCGTGGCTGCTGTGTGGGTTCACGAACGATTTTTCAACAATCAGACATGGAACGACATTAACAGAAACTTTAAGGCCAGGTTTAATGTCTCACCACCTATGAGAACGACGCTCTTGAATTGGGAAAGGAAATTATTTAACCAAGGTAATGTTGACGATAGGGAAAAATCGGGAAGACCTCTGGCAAGACTTATGCACGTACCTTATGTTAGGGCATCTTTGGAAGAATCGCCAGATTTATCTTTACGTGAACGTGCCAAAGTATTGGGGCTTCCTCGCACAACTTTACTCAAAATATTACGAGAAGATTTAAACATGGAATTTGAAATTGACGAAGGAAATTTTACTGAAAATAATAAACGCCACTTATCTTACAATAACGGAAAGTGGAAGAAAAAATGTGAAGAGACAGATATAAATAATATCAATAATATTTTGGTATAAATTTGTTTTCTTTTATTGTACATAAAAAACCGTTAGTTGTATTAAAATTTTAAAGAATAAATAATTATGTTCATAAAATAAATTCAATTAATTCAAAATTTACCGCCAATACATTTTATTGGCAGTAAATGTTAGCATAGGCGTCTGAGAGGATTTTACTAGGGGGTTGCTAAGAACTTGAAGTTTGCGGTTTTTTCAATTTTTCGCGAAAATTCTTTTAAATTACCATTTTTTTAACCCTATTTCATGATTGAACGTGAATACCTCACCTACATTTGGTCCGAGCAACATACATCGACAAATAATCAGCAAAGTTCGTTAAGGCCGCATTGTAAAAAATAAATGACGCGCGGGACTACATTGGCATCCGTCCCATATTGAAGAATTCCTCGAGAAATTTATTGTTTTCAATAACTCACATTTTGGGGGTCAAAAAAATTCAAAGAGGTTTTATTACCCTTTTTTTGATATTCGATCAAAATTTCCATGTACTTTTTATTATTTTAAATGACTAATTTGGGGCCGTAAAGTCAGAAAACGCTAATTTAACTGGGGAATGCTCGTAAATCACTCAAAGACGCTTAACAAATTAAAGTCCAATATTTTAAATTTAATCGCTCATAAAATAATGTTAAATATCATACCAGTCGATTTTTCTCATCGAAATACATTGGAATTCGTCGAAAAAGTAGTCGTTTACCGACACATTATTTTTGGGGTCAAAAAACAACAAAAAGTTTAACTTTTGTATGCATAAACCCAAGGTAGATGGTAGATCCGATTTACTAATCGTATCTAATCTAAACTAAAACACTGAAAAATATCGGATGTGGTTGTTTGGTCTTCGGCCTCGCCATAATGCTACCATAATTACAGAACGTCGCGTTGTATATTCATTGCATACTTACGAGGACAGGGGAGTAAACGTAATATAGCCAAGTGCATCGTCATATAATTAGTAACGCGCATGAATTGATTAACGAGATTCCCACTGTCGGTACTTACTTACTACCTACTGGTAAGGTCTGTTGCAATACTCTAATTCCACCAATAATTCCATTGTCTGTCGGACATATTGACGAGTTGGCCAGTAAAGAGAACGGACGTTACATGCCAAATCGTGCCCCCTTTTTGTGGGTCTCCTCCGAAATTTCAGAGGAACCCCAGGACTATACGGAAAAGTCAAGTGTAAGCCTCCACGAGGCAACTCTGGAAGGGTTATTTATAGGCGTCCTACCCCAAATCACCACTAATTATATTGGCGAATGATTATCAGGTGGGTAAAAGAATGAACCGATGACTTCTGGGCCAATTGACTACCGGTTACACTGGTATGAGATTGACTCACCTGACAAAAAGTTGAACGAGGGGAGCATGAGGCACTAACTCCAACTGACGTCACGCAGAATACAGAGCCACTAGGACAGAAGGGCAACAATCTTAACTCATGACATGACTATGTCGTGAAGCGGAAGGTTATGTCGTGTGTCAGGATGGGAACCAACGGCATAGAGATCAAAACCTTAACCCACGACCAGCTCGGCTCGAGGTGCAGTAGGTTCAGATTCGATGGCCAGCTGAAGCTAGGAAAATTCCTTTTAATAATATTTTCAAGCAAAGACTGACTTTGCTTGAAGTCTGCCAGTGCAGACAGGAGCTGTAATATTAACCCTTAGCGGCCACACGGGGTGACTAGTTACCCCAGGCCCAGAAAAAGTTAAATTAGAGGCATAAAATCTTTGAAATTGATACAAGTAACGACATCTGCCGGTAGTAGACAAGTGTGAGATGTGACTCCATGACATAGGAAGCCGAAAAATTTTTTAAAAACATGTTAAGGTTTACTTTACTCGTCCTGTAGAACAGGGGTGTCAAACTGGCGGCCCTCCATGTATATTTTTGCGGCCCGAATAAACTTCGGTGATTGCTTGTTTTATAATAAAAAATATATATTTCTGGGAATATTGTATATTTTACGATAAATATACCGTTCAAAAATGGAGGTGGGTGAACAAAAGTCATCAGTGCGGCCCGCGGAAATTTCGTTTGTGTTTATGAATTTAGAAGCTAATAAAACACAAAAAAAGCAAATGTTATTATTTGTATAATTCTTTCTATTTTTCCCTCCAGTAATTTTGCAAAATAAATATACTTTTTGAATGATTAGCAGATACTGTTATTTTTTTATAGTAGTGGTAGTATATGTTGTACGTACAATCCTAAAATTTTAGCCCTTAATATTGAAAAATGGCGGAGTAATGAATTTTTTCCTGAAAAAAGCCATTTTTTCCAAATTTTTACATATGTAACCTGTTTTTAGAATGCCATCTTTAAATTAGCCGATTACAATTATTTGAAATGTTGAAGAACTCTTCAACAAACATGAAACAATCGGTGAAGTCTTAAAATAACCATTTATGTCTTGTACAACTAGGTTTTTCAGTGTGGGGTTACCCACAATGGTTACCCCCGTGTGGCCGCTATGTGGCCTGGCTGAGGTGTGGCCGCTATGTGGCCTTGCTGAGGTGTGGCCGCTAAGGGTTAATGCTGTAATAATGCCAACAAAAGGGTAACGAGCCTTAAGGGTACTAGGCATTGGTTAATCGCGGAATCGGCGCTCTCGTTTTTCTTAATTTTAACATTTTATATAGGAAACAGATACACATTTGTAATTTTAACCAATGTTTATTTACATTATAAATGATGAAAAAAATTGTACAATACGGGCCATTAGTGCATGGCGGCAGCAGCTTTCATTGCGGCCATGTTTGAATCCAAACAATGCAAAATTAACATGGGAAAATACTGAGCGCAAAGAATAATTCGAAAACGAGAGATTTCTTAGCTATGAGATTCATATAGCACCAACAATGCACTAATAAGGAATATATCTGGTAAGTTTCAATGCAGTAGATATACCCAAATTTGAATTATTTCGATTTGAATATTTGAACTATTTAACCTCACTTTTTGTTACAGAAATAATTCTCGTGAAATCGCTCAAATAATTAGTTAATATGTTACTTAGACATGTTACAATTACTGAGAATTAATTTATCGTACTTTCTGTACGTTTTACAAATACTAACTAGTTAACATAATGGTTTCGTAGTTACAAATTGCTAGGATAAGGAAATTTGCAAGTTTTTTTAATTTCCCACCAATTCAAAGAACAAATAAGACGGAAAAAACATTTCAGATCAGATTTCACAGCGAACTGTGCGATATGAAACATCAGAAATTACAGTTTTGCAAAACCATTTTAAAACACACCTACCGGTGAAAAACCATTTGAATGTGAAATTTGAAGTAAATAATGCTTTATAAATAATGTAGATGATTGTGTTTGTAATTTGCTTTTCTTTACAGGTAATCATTGTCGTACATTTTAAACAAGAAATATTGCCATTTGGTGGTGTGGACTCCCAAAGAAACCCAAATTGTAATTATTTTAAGATCAAAAAGCTGGGAAATCAAGATTGATATTTTGGAAAACTTTTATGTTAACAAATTATATATATTATATTACCAGTTATATTCCTTATTAGTGCATTGTTGGTGCTATATGAATCTCATAGCTAAGAAATCTCTCGTTTTCGAATTATTCTTTGCGCTCAGTATTTTCCCATGTTAATTTTGCATTGTTTGGATTCAAACATGGCCGCAATGAAAGCTGCTAGCTGCTGCCGCCATGCACTAAAAGCTTATAAATGGCGGCACATCAGTCTGCGGCATATTAACACATTTATATGTTTCATTTTTATATACTATCGTCCTTAAAATTAAACTTTTTCCGGCTCTGCAAGTTGTCTTTCTTTTCCTAAAATACGTAGTTCTGCACTGAACCTAAAATCAGAACTTTTGACGCGGAATTGTTGAAATGGTAGACGAAAAACCGCGAATTTTACGATAAAAATGCGATGCTTTTGTAACTGAACAACAAAATCGCGACTTGACAATTCTTTTTGGAAAATCTCGAATTTTCATCGATGATTTCGGAGGTTCAGCCCTAAATTATACATGTTTTACGTATTCTCAATTTTTTTCAAGTCGCCAGAGACCTCCGTTCTCTTGGAATCACTATAAAACCGAACGAAAATGTAAAGGCGAGAAAAATGAGTTTTCGCCATTTTATAAGCTTCTATGGGCTCCACAACAAAATTTTTTTCATAATTTTTATGTAAATAAACATTGGTTAAAATTACAAATGTGTACCTATCTGGTTCCTTTATATGCTAAAATTAAGAAAAATGAGAGCGCCGATTTCGCAAATAACCAATGCCTAGTTCCCTTAATACATGACCAGTTCATGATGCGGAAGGCTGGATCCTGGAGAGGCACTCCTTAACGGGGAACGAAAGTGCAAACGACCTTAACCCGTGGAACCAAGACCTCAAACCACCTTAGCACTATAAGCTAAGTTAAAAATGGAACCTGGTGAACTCGGTATCCAGTGGAGTGGTGAACAGTAGATCTGTCCCCTTAGGGCAGTGTTTCTCAAATTTTCAGCATCGGGGGGTACGGAGCAACTGTGTAACGGGCCAACGACCTTAACCCATGTGAGCCGAGACCTCGACCCACCTTAGTACTGTAAAAGCTAAGTCAAAAGTGGAGCCTGGCAAACTCGGGGAGCGCGGCGCAGTAGACCGGCCCAGAAGGTAGCATAATTTTAATGGACGTCTAAGGGGCACCAGTCTTAACACATGCTTGGAAACTTATCATGGCGCGGAAGACCAATACCCTAGTCCCTAGTGGACTCCAAAGCGACAGCTTGAACATTAAGGATCATCATTAAACCATTGGACTCAACAGGGGTCATGGATCGAAATAAAATTCATTGTGGGGGTGGTCTAACCCGATTTCAATTCTTGCATTATGCTTACACTTGCTCCTACCACCTTTGGTGCTGATATTACCGGTCTAATATACCGGGGATAGCTCAACCTAAGGCCTAAGCAGACCTGTAACTGTGGAGTTGAAAAGATATCTCAGCTCGTCTGGGCTAGTATGGGGGATCGTTTCGGCTATTGAAATTTTATGATAAACCGCACACTATAGCGGCATGGGTATATATGCTTCTAGCCGCCCCTATGATTCGGCGCCCATGTGCGGCGTGCACATAGATTTACGGGCCTTGTGCCTCTAGTCTAAAGGCCCCGCGCGCGGCAGAAGTGTTTTTATTTTAAGGAAAGTTAATAAGCAAGAGTAGTAAAATTGGAAGAAAAATAGGTCATTCTGTTCCCGCCTTGTGAAAATTAGCTTTTTTAGTTAGGAAACGGTAAAAAAATAGGATGGCCCCGCAACAAAATTTGCTACGGGCCCTGCGTTGGATTAACCCAGCACTGCCCATGATCCTTGAATTACAAAAAATTACAGTGGCATCTCGTTAATCAATTCATGCGCTTGCACTTCCGTGGATCGATTTTATCTAAAATCTGATCAGCTGTAGGTAAGTCTCGATATAATAAAAGTGGTAAATGTGATTTTTAATTGCAAAATTCTTATTGGTTCGGGAGCTAGAGTGTACACAAATTCAGTGACACACACACATAATACAAACATTTCTTGATATTTGGTTTCTTTTTCAACTCGTGTGAAAAAAAAAATTTTGATTGCAATAAAAAGGTGAATGAAGAAAGATCGAAAACAGCCCTAATGAAGTAAGTAAATCAAATTAAACGAATTTGGCTTGCTAGAATGTATCAAAACAAAATATTGACTTGTTGAGTTTACTGCCGGGAGTAGTATCTATTTATCCTAACCATTTTTGTTCAAAATTAATGCTGTTGTAGGTAAATAATAATGTAATAAAAAAATTGATTCGGACAAGAATTATAATGAAAATAATAAAATCTTACCTGGAAGATCCACATGAACTGAGACTGAAATGGTTCGCGTCCCGCAAACCTTGCGCGATCTACGCCAACCACATCATCACAACCTTACACCTAGAGCAAGCACACATAACTGAGGCACTGAGGTTCATGATTCATGTGATAGGTGCTGCCACAGACAGAAATCAAACTTGACAACATTGACATGACACAACATATTGAACATAACACCCACAAATATATTTGTCATGTATTGCTAACTATCCTGAGGTCATAGTTATCCAGTCAACAGCATCGTAGAGCTTCTAAAATGTTTCCGAAATGGAGATTTTTTGAAAGCTTTTCCAATTGAAATTTTTAGAAAAATATTATAATTTTACAATCTAAAACAATTTTTAACCAAACATTTGTAGTTAGGATTTGCAAAATAGCATTGAAAATAATTGGATGTGTATTGGGAATTACAAGTAAGGGATGATTGAATAAAAGCAATCTTTATAATGATATATTTGTGAAACTCTTGGGTCCTTGTATTTTTTAAATGTATATTATATGTTACACATCACCTGATAATTATTACTAAATTACATACTTATTTACAAGGTACTGTGGCAATATTATGATTTCACAAAAGGTCACTTTGAGTTACTTGGAGTTGTATAATTTAGACTATTGTTCATTCATTTAAAAACAATTTTCCCTTTTATTTAATATATCCATTTATAAATAATTTATCTTGTACAAGTTTGGTTACAAATCTAAAATTTTGGGGGGTTGCAGGCTAAAAAAAAAATAAATAAAATTGTTGTATAAATATAAATAAATAATATATTTCAAACAAAAACAAAGAGCAGTCGTAATACTTGATACAAAATTATTGTACATGTTTGTTGTTAAAGATGTTGTTTGCTTTAAAAGAATGCAAAAATAATTAGGTGTATAAAAACAAAAAAATAGGTTTTTAAAATTGCAGTAAGTAAGAATTAAAAAATGTAACCAGCCTACATTCTAAAAAAATGTGATTAATAACAAAAGAAATTTTGAACGTCAATTTTTATAAAAATCGTATACTCGCACATTCAAAACATTGAACCATTGGTCCCAAACATTTTCATTTCGATAAATTGATTAATTTTTCTCTCTTGCCACAAAAGTTTAGCACTTAGGCTTGTAACCAAACTTTCTTTGAGCAGCTAGCATTAGAAATTTCCCTAATAATTAAACAATAAAATTCAACAAAACAAATTATATCAACATAAAATAATAATAATATTTAGGAGAAACTTCCTTCTGCTAAAAAAATGATGTGAAAACAGTAACGTAAAAAAATGTCAAGTAGGTAGCGCAAGAAATGGGCAGTCAAAACTGTTGGGATGTTTAATAATAAAAACAATGCAACAAAATATACTACTACTTAAGACCCGCAAAAATTCCAAAAAATAACTGGAATCGACTGGCCATTTCTCGCCATCAATCCTGGTTTTATTTTATTATAAGATATAAAAAAAATTTGTAATAGTAATACAAAGTATTCAACAATTAATAAAATACAATACATGGTACAAAATTATGCACTTTTTCATTTTTTCCTTTTTTTGATTTAAATTCAATAATGGCCTTAATGAAAGCATTCATAATAAAAATTTAATAATTTAAATTTTTTATAAAATATGATACACAATTTACATTATACAATTGTATTAATAATAATAATAATAATAATATATATATTATGTATAATTATACACACTTAACTACAGGTATATGCAAAAAATAATGACTACCTCTCGTCAACGATTAAGAGCAAAAAATGCTGCCCTCTTAAAAGTTGGTCTCAAATTGATGTTTGATTAACTAGGCCACTACCTTAGCGTTGTACAAATATAGCGGTAAATATGCCCAATTTGTATAGCATATATTACAAAATTTTTTTATTTATGTACAAAAATATACACTATTTTGGAATAAACCTTTCACTTAACTACAAAGAATGTAAAAAATAGTATGTACTGCACCGCGCGGCTGTCAGTAACACTAGAAATATTTAGAACACTCACTCATATTTCTAGTAATATTTTACTAAGTAAATAAACAATTTTCTAATGATAAACCAATTTTACGCCATTTTTTTAATTACAATATATTAGTAGGTACTATTTATATAGACTTATCTTGATTACCTTAGCTTTTTAAAAAACGTTTATATCAAACTCAAATTTTTTCATTTCGATTTCGAAAAAATTACATTGACGTATTAAAATTGACTTGGTCAATTCTTTGGCATGTCTTTTACATCACTAATATTTTTTATTAATACATCTTCTCTTTTAGACGATTTATTCCATTCCGTACGTACTTTACCACTTCAATTAATGAACTATGTAACGTTAATGGTTTACATGATTTGTCCAATTCGATAAAAAAATCTGCAACAAAAAAATTAACATTTATTATTGCTTTCAAATCATTCGCAAGTCAAAAATGCTTTAACTATTTGACATTCTTAACACAAAATCGGACAGATTTTAAGCTTCTAATTGACGTAATATAGTTTAATCCGCCTATAATGGACTCGCTTGTAATGGAAACTCGCGCCTTGCTTTCTTTAATTTGAATTTAAAAATAAGTAAAAATCTGATTATGTCACATAGCAAAGAACATCCTAAGATTCACAGTCATCAAATTTTCCTCCCACACAAACAAATATTATATCACAAATCCTTGCATCGGCGTCCAGGGAAACTCCTCAATCGTCACAAATTAATACTCAGGTCAAGTCATTCCATGTGTGACGTAAATGTAGGCAAAAAAAGGAAGGTTAAAGAAATGGTAAACAAACAATTAATACAAATAGTAGCATTGTAGTGTAATACCATGGAAGCCACTTTTAGCATAGCTAATCCACAGTATATTTATTCACGACAAACACATATACCTACTATCTATTATGGTTCAAGAAACTCAGACAAGGTCGTACTTGCCCCAAAGTGTGCTTTTAACATACAATACAAATAGACCAAGAAGTGAAAACAGTCCAAAAATACAGGAAAGACTATCCAATTAATCCACCTTCAAGGATTACTGCCTTACTACAGGATGGGAAGGATCACATTTCTTTTGTTCCAAAAAACGCGACTGTAACCCAACCTGGGAAGGCTGTAACCAGGTATCTTCTCCCAATTGGTAAGAAGTAGTACACAACCAAAACAGACACTTAATAGTCAACAACAGCAATTGACATATTCCCAATATAACATTCCATCTCAAAACACCAAAAACAGATTAGGTTAAAAGTCAATTTGTGTTAGTACCGTAAAATAGGGAAATTTCGGATGCAGGCATTATTTGGGACAATTATTTTCAATTCAAAGATCATAGATTCTCAAACTCTTTCAGAGCACCCCACGAAAATCAGTCATTCATATTCTTGTTTATAAAACTGGTTCTATTTTCACAGCCTCCCGACCACACCTGAACGTCCGAAGTTGACAAATTATGACCGTTAACAAAAAACACGGCTACAGACACATCTGAAGGCTAGCATAGCAAACTGCTGCCGGATGTAAAACAACTATAGTTTCACTCACCAACCCGCCTGACCAGCGTGGTGAGTTGTGGCCAAAACCTCCATTAATGGCGAGGCTTACTATCCAAGAGTGGACTAGGATAGGTTAATATAAAATCGCTAATTAACATAATCAAAATATTAATCCGTTCTCAAAACCGAGTAAAGATTATATCATGACCTTCAGAGAATTCTCCTCTTGACCATGATATATGATATGATATATGGTCAAGTCCACCATCAGTTTCATTTGGTCCACCCACCCTTGAATAAATAATTTTTAAACTTGATTGGCGAATTTAAAACTGTTATGGTGAAATTATGGTAGTTGAAGCTGTTAATTACAAATATAAACTTAACATTTTGAGGATCATTCCAAAATTTGGGCGAAATAGGGCCGAAACCATACAAATAATATGCAAGTATTGTATTGGTCGTTTTCATAAGTTTAGCTCCGCCCACCCCTAAGTTTCCATGCACTCAAACAATCTCGTCTAAGCAATACCCAAGTAAAATTGTCAACTTTTTCTCTGTCCAATTTTTTCAATAAAATCCTATTAATTATTGCAAGTGCGACTTACCTTTGTGTTTGCCTTTGATTTCCAGAGAATCTGCTTGATCCCATAAATCTTGATAAGAAAATACATATGTACAATTTTGATTCATTTTCGTAATAGCATGAAACACAGGAAGTGGTATTAATACACAAGGATTTTGGTGAGATGGTGTCAATGCTGACTGCTGCGTAGCCGAATTACTAATACTATTATTGCCTCTATTAGCTAACTCTCCACTACTGTAACCAGATGATGACTGACTACCCACAGAACCCACGGATCCTGCAGGAGATGGTGTGGGTGATAGAGGACATGGTGTACCAACAACGGCTTGATTTAGTTGATCCGTTTGAATTGGTGTTATATTGGCCGACTAAGAAAACAAAAAATTAGATTGTTGTAAAATCAAACACTTCAATTGCTTACTTTTACACAAAACTCGGTACACATTTTATGGACATCTTTCAATTCCACCCTTTTCATTTTAAATAATTTATAATATAACAAGGCTTGGCATCGGTAACTAAAATAAAAAACAAACCAATTAAATTTACCAAACAAAAGTTACCTTTTTGTCAATTTTACCTTAACACCGCTAATTTACCATAGTTTGACGAACAATTGATTTGGTCCGGTCGAAACTTTGATGAAATATATCTGAAAAGAAAACCATGAGTTTCAGTTCTTCAAGTTAGAAGACAAGTATTTACTTGATAAGGGCGAGGGTGTCCTTGTACATGGTAAAAGCTGCTTTCTCGGTTTCTTGTTCCATCGCATTGCCGGTTAATAAAAAATAAAGCACGGCGTCCATGTACATCATGCATTGCTTTATAGTATCAGTCTCTGTATCAGCTAAATGTTTTAATCTCTTTGCTTCGCAGAGATATTTGTGTTGATTTCTGAAAAAGTTCTTTTTATAGTCATACAGAAAAAAGAGTTGAGCAATTTGAAGTTTGTTGCTCTAATGAGGAAGACATGTCAATCTATCAGCAGGAAATTAGGACGTCAAGACGCCTGTCTGCAACTTAACAGCATTGCATAATAAACCAGTTTGATGTAGGTCAATTTTTTGCACCATGCAATTTGTTGCCTGTGCATCAATGATTTAATTATTGTAGAAGTGAACCGAAATATTTTTTAAATGTATAATTCAAAAACGAATGGGGACTTCTATGAAGGCTAAGTTATCAAACTCTCTTATCTTTCACCTTTTTGATAAACTTTTAATGCAGAAATTATTTATTTATAATTCTGATTACGATAAAAATGTCCCAAAATAAAACTAATTGTTATTAAAAAAAATTAGAATGAATTTTAGTTGTTTTTCAGAATCAAGAAACTGCAGTGATAACCAGAAAATTCTTTTGTAATCTCATTTTTAAAATAACAAGTAAACAATAATTATGTCTGCAATGATTAAAAATATAATTTAATCCTTTTAAGGAGCGACGGGGTTTTTGACACTCGGCCCAAATCACATCAAAAGATATAATAGCGTATAATAGTTTTGAAACTTTAAGTAACTGAAATATAATTATTATATAATACCTACAAACATTTCAGGTGCATTCAGAGAATCTCGTTAATCCATTTATACGCGTCACTAATTAGATACTGCAATCACACAGATTAGATACCAAAAATGTTATGTACCCTAATATGTTACTCGCGGATAAAAAAGCTGTGTTAGTAAAAGTCCCATCAAAATTAAAAAATTAACAATAATTTTTTTAATAACAATAAGTTAGTATTATAGTTCAATTCCGATGCAGATTTATCGTAATCAAAAAATCGGGATTGGAGGTATAAATACCATACAGGGAATTATCGACATAAAAATGTATATTATTATGTAGTTAAAAAATTAGATGATATTGATTTGGAAGAGATGTGGTTTCAACAGGATGGTACCATATGTCACACTGCTAATGCAACAATTGAGGAAAAGTTTGGCGAAGAAATTATCTAAAGAAATGATCCTGTGGACTGGTCACCAAGATCTTGTAATTTAACAACTTTAAACTTCTTTCTTTGTGGCTATGTTATATTCCATCATTATGCCATTGAATAAGCTTTTTAGAAAAATACGTCAATACCTCATATAATTTTTGTTTTATTTAAATTTAAAATAGATACGCTCTTAATGAAAGACCCTTTATATCAAAGATAAATCATCCAAAGTGAAGGTAAACAATAATTTACAAATTTTCATCTAGATTGTCCTTCCATGGTGAGAAGTATTCTACAATAAATTGTCACTTGCCTTGTACCATATTTTTTGTATAATAGCATATTAGATGATACAACACAATCCTCAAGCATTGATTTCTAAAGTAACAAAGTGCGTTTATCAAGCATTCGCAATATTTATAATGTTATTTTTATACGGACAGTGGGAATCTTGTTAATCCATTCATGCGAGTCATCATCGAACTATGCACATAAGACCCCCAATTTTTACATTTTCTAGGGTAAACTAAATCCCCCATCCCCTTCCTAACCACTCAAGATACGCCTCTAAGTACAAACAGGGGACACGAATTCCAATTTAAATGGCGATAAAGTATCAAACAATATAACCACGTGAAAGTATCAAGGTCTTGTTAAAAACAGAATAAAAGTAAGTAACTGAACTGAAGTTATTATTAATTAAATGAAATCAAAGTCAGGTATAAATTATAACTAATTAAGTACTTGACTCACCTATCTTGCTCCTCCAGACCTTCATCGGTTCTCTCAAAATAAGGATGATATTCTCTTGTAGGTTGAGACCAGCTGTGGTTGGAATTGCGATCAGCAGGGGAAGGTAAAGGGGGTATTCTGGCAACTTCCCTATCGTGGTTTGTCGGCGGTGCATCAACTAAATTTTCACTATTTGGGCGAGATCTGTTTTGGAGAGCCTCTAATTTTTCTCTCCGTCGTTTACTTTTATGATCGTCTTTTTCTTTTCTATGTTCCTTCCGTCGACTACTACTATGAGATAAACTACTCACTGTGGATAAAGAAGAAACAGAACTACAACTTGTACGTCGTTTTCTCTTGTGGCCAGCATATTTTGAATTATCTTTCCCATCCGAATCTTTCTCACCCTTCCAACTTTGTCTTTTTACTTCATTATCACTATCATTATTTAAGGTTGTCCGATCACTTTTACTACTTTTAACATGTTCTTCTCGATAGGAAGAATGTTTACTATCACTTGTACTTTCGCACTTTTTTTTTACTTCCTCGCTGTGCTTAGAAGAAGCTTTCGATTGTTCCCGTTGTTGCCGATAGATTTTATTAAAAATTGGTATGTGCTTAAATTTACTTACATCGATCATGTTTAGATTTATGCTGACCTTACACGTCGCTTTCTCACTCTTGATTGGTTCTGATAATGGTTCACTCTTAATAGGAATTTGCGAGTAAGGCATAACCTCTTTCGTAACACAAGGAGATAATGCGGAAGGATTGTGAACAGTTGGTAACACTTCATCATCCACAGATGAGCTACTTCTTTCGTAGTCGCCGTCCACAATTATTACATTCACTCCAGCTTTACCCTTTCCCCCTTTTCCACCCTTACCGCCACCTTTTCCCCCTCCTTTACCGCCTTCGGAATCCCTCTTAGGGGTAAACAACTTCCTGAGAGTATCACTTTTCTTCTTGTCTTGTACAATTTTGCCACTCGATTCCACTTTCACGGGACTCTCCAATTTGGATTTTAACGCCGAATTTGACCGATCAACGTCAGAAAATTGATTAATATTGACCTCGCTATCTGAACTAGGCGACCGACTTCGATTAAGTATTTTACCATCTATACGTGGTTTCTTCACAGCCTGATTATCTGAATCGGAATCGTCAGTAGTAGTTGAAAGGTAAGGGGCACTTTTTACATTTGAATTTGATCGACCTTTTCTTCTAAAAGGCGCAGCTGTTTCTTTTTTCTTTGGAGATTCTGTGCTTCGCTTCTGTTTACCACCACTTTTGCCGCTCAAATCTTCTTGACTCTTGTCAAACAAATGGGTTTTTATTTTGCTTTTGTTTATTTTACCCCATTCGTCGTTTTCTGAATCGTTCTTCCCCTTCTTAAGTCTTTCCTTATCGTCTACTTTTAATATTCTAGGTTTCTGATGCTTCAAGGACTCGTCCCTATCCGAAGTGCTCATTTTGTGCGATCTGTTGCTATTATCGGAATCGCTGCGCGAATCGTCTCTCTTTGACACAGTTCTTCGCCTCGACGGAGGAGCAGGCTTATCAAAAATATGCTTTCCTTCGTCTTCGGAACTACTAGAAGACGGTGGACGTTTTTGTTTTAAAGGCGGTCGTCCTCTTCGTTTTACAGGAACATCGTTATCAGACCCACTCAAAGAACGATTTTTGTTGGTACCGCTGCCCGGTGGACGCCCCCTCTTCTTCGTTTTAACTTCAACGTCCGAACCACTATGCGACGCCGCCGGTTTCACTTTCCTCGGACGTCCGCGATTAGATTTAGGTTTATCTGTCGCGGATTTCTTCAGATTTTGCGAAAGAGGAAGCAATTCGTTCCTACGCCTTACGTACATATCTGAATCGCTAAACGAATCGACCGATTTAGGCCTGGGACTAACGCGATTGGTTGGTTTAGTAACTTTAGTTCGTACTACGTTATCATCACTATCACTATCAGACAATTTCGAATTGGTAACTTTATTAACAGGTCTCTTTTGTAGTTTACGTTTTGTTCGTTTAGGATTACTATCGGAATCCGAAAGGCCGGAAAGAAGAAGGGGAGGTTTTGTTGAAGCAAGAGCTTCGGCCACAAGTTTGTCTAACTCTTGAGGTGAAAAAGTACTACAATCTGATTCGTCACTACACTTTTGCCTATAATCTTTAGCACTTTTTGAAGGAAGGAGATCGGACGGTAAGATTCGAGGTGACTGATGTCGAAGTGATTGCGTCGAATCCAATTTTGATCCGTTTTGATCCAAATATGAAGCTAAATTCCAACGAGGTTTATTTTCTTCCTCAGGTTTTGGAGACACTTGAGAAGGATTGGGAGTTTCCGATGACGCTTGAGGATTTATCGTCGCGGTGTGGTCTTCTCCAGAATCGTCGCTGCTCGAATCACTGTCTGAACCAGAATCTGAACCCGAATCGCTAGAAGAGCTTGCCATTCCCGGTGATGTCGGTTCCGCACATTGCTCCATTACAGAATTATTAGAAGGGGTTCTTCTGATTGGTGAGATCAACCTGAATAAAAGAAAAGCGGGGTAAACTCAAAATTCAACAAAGGAATGAACAACGCAAATGCTTACCTATCTATTGGTAACTTGGCAGATAACAATGGAGATTTTTTGTGTTGTTCGACATCGCTTTCGTCTGATTCCGATATTTTGAAATCGTCGCGTAATTCCCTAAACAAAAAATAAGTTGTAACAATTTTTCGTTATTATGCGCGTGTAATAATTTATTGCGGTGTGATTTGTTACAAATGACGCAATTTTATTGTGAAAAATCGTTTTCCTTTTTCATTAAAATGTAAAAAAATATTTTCCATGCATATTATACGACATGAAGTTTTATTAAATAATTTTAATATTATCACAATAACAACTGATAACTACAATAATCGAGGTTAAGCAAGCTCTTATCAAACATATTGCAAGCGTAGTAGGAAACGTTAATTTATCTACATATTAAAAATGATTTCCAAATCGATACCAAAAAAATTTAATTAAATTTCGAAGGCAAGGTAACGAACGGATTTATCAAAATTTGTTGTAAGTTTATGCAGTTGATTGAGCGACGGACGGCGCGGCAGTGTAAGAGAAGATTTAATAATAATTATAATACTGACGGATGATACCTAATCTGATTAAAGACATAATTGATTAAGCGATAATTCCCCCAACAGGTACTATCTATTGGTAATTTAAAATATCGGTTCCCCTCTGAGCAAATTTCAATGCCGTATTGGAAATGTCATTTAAAAAGTTTTACCTGTCGTCGTGTACTATTTCCCAAAATATTCAATCGGTTAAATAGAGAGACTAATGAGGAATGCGTTGGTGGAAGGTTCAATATGATATAAACAGTGACGCCCAGCTTATATTAAATATGATGTCTGCTCCATATAAATTTCCACCCACTATTTACATACATTACCGGTTTCAAATGCACAACTCAGGTTTTAACTTCGTCAAACGTAAATTATTCACAATATAATCGTTATTATATCAAGGTACATAATAACAAACGTTTCTATAAAATTAACCCTTTCAACTCTCGTCGTTTAAATTATACGCATAAGGCTAAAAAAAAATGCTTCGGTTATTTTATTGAGTGGAAGCATGGGAACGACTGACACGCTCTTCCGTACTTCATTTAATTAAAATCTTTGGAAAATTTTCCCAATTACTTCTGGTTAGCAACAATTAAAAGCGATCTATTTTCTCCATAATTGATGGCTAAGCATCTATTTAGAATAATTTAAATTCAAGGTATCAGAATTAATTAAAAGTACAAATATTCGGAAAGTAAAAATAATCAATTAAGCCAAATTTACAAAACGATGAAAAAGAAACTATGTACCTAATAATTAAAAGTGACGATTTTACTACATTCCATTCAAAGTAACGCACATTGAAATTAAGAGCAAGTGACACGATTACCGTTATAAGTTTTCGATAATCGTTAAATATTCATGTGGGTCAGTAAATTTACAAATACAAACTGTTTGTTTGATGTACCTGTTTGTTTTGAGTAAATAACAATTACAAAATTATAATAGATCAATTATTGGTGGTAAATCAGACAGAAGAGATTCTAAAAAAAATTTTAAATTTTGAAAAAGGCAACGTAAAATTCCTATTTACAATCGCTCCGAGCAACATCCACATATAAAAATAATAAATTGCCTCTAGCTCTGAGCAACATCCGTGCAGAAAAGTAATACCAGACAGAAGTTTTGCAAAAAGTTGTAAGCTTAAAGCAACTAACGGTAACGGCTAAGCTCCGGGCAACAACCGTATAAAAGTATGCTTTGTAATGAAAGTGGTAAAACTTATAATTGAAACGATATTTTGGAGATCTCATGAAGAAAAATTTACAATTCTAAGCTGTAACAGAGCTAGCATCTATCGGGGTGAAGTGGGGGGATATGTTTATAACAAAATAATTTGGTACAAATGAGCACAAACAAGTCAACTTTTGCAATATTTCCTTTCCCCCATTAATTTTATGATAAAATAGCCGATATCAGAAACGATATAGAAATATGAACCCCGTTATAACGTGATATCGGCTATAGCGTACTAAATATTTGATCCCGTTTAGAAACTTTGGTAAAACATTATACAAATAAATTTGTTTATAAAGTAATCGATTATAATGTACATTCGTTTATAAAGGACTATTTGGAGATATAAGATATTTATCTCAAGATCATCCGAAATTTGGGAAAGTCTCAGTAAGTGAATAAGTACCCAAATTGCGTAAGCAAGCACGCTATTACTCCAATTTGCAAAAATTACCTCTAATAATTAAAAATAAATAAATTTGTAATAAAATTCAATCCGGAAGTAGTTACAAACTTCACAAATAAGTACACATTAATATAGCTGATTGCTGTATTTCTTAATTGTTTTTTATTCTTTAGTTTATTTTTTATTCAATAAATAATTTTTTAGTTAGCATATTTAATTTTTTTTGTTTAGTTTAATAAACGCCTTTATTTTGCCCAATTTTTATTTCCTTCGGATATAACGTACTAAATTTGACAACCCCTAATGGTACGTTAGTTATAACTTATCACGAGATTCTACTGTATTATAGTAATAATTACTGATAAGTTAATTCAAATCAATATTTTTAGTAATCAGTTAGAAATATTTAACCGTGATTCCTTAACCACCAATTTAATTAGAGATGGTGGAACCGGCTCTTAAACTATAAATACTAGCAGATTGTTGTACGCTTTTCAATTTAATAGTGCCATCTATTGACAATCTTACGAACTACACAAAACTAACAATCTAATAAGTTTATACCGGTCATTTAGGTCACCACCCAAGAGTAAAAAATCCTTAGAGCCTTAGACCCTTTCAACTTATAGTCACGCCTCGTCTTTCAAGCAGTAAAGCAAACATAAATGACGTCACAAGTGGGTTAAATGCTATTATACACCTGGTATAGCTATAAAAGTGAAGAAAATAGTTCAATTTAGTTTACCAATAAATAAGAAAAAAAAATGAAGTTTTCTATAATTTAGCATTAAAGTTTAATTGTAATTTTGTAATAAAAAATACTATGTTTTATTCATAGGTCTGAAAACTACACACTGTATAAACAATTACATAATAACAAAACTTCATTTTTTGACTTACA
The DNA here is from genome assembly GCA_958510855.1 of Rhagonycha lutea. Classification (NCBI taxonomy): domain Eukaryota; kingdom Metazoa; phylum Arthropoda; class Insecta; order Coleoptera; family Cantharidae; genus Rhagonycha; species Rhagonycha lutea. The sequence goes on along the minus strand of OY294040.1, from coordinate 8,016,214 downwards.
CCACTTTAGTTCTAGTACCTGATATTGTAGTTCTACCCCGGTAAACCGCTCCCCCTAAAACGTAGATGTATAGAGGCGGTTGGAGCACAGCGTTCACGCGAGTTGACTATGAACGCTAATCACCCGGTTCGAATCCGAGTGAAGTAAGAACTTTATTCTGACCGTCTCTCCCCTCGGAAGGCAATGGCAAACCACCGGGGTGTAATCTGCTATGAACGCCTTTAACAAGCATTGTTAAAGGTCACGACGCTTCTGTCAAGAAGCAATACGACGGAGAAGATAGCCCGAATATGTATATTGCGAAGGATGCAAATTGAAACACGGTGACGTATAAAAGATTTTTGATGCGACGCAAACCGAAACGACGCAAATCGAAACCCTGGTGTAACTTTGCGATTGAAATAAAAATGAATGGTTTGGTTCGAAAGAAAAACTTAGTCGACCTCAAATCTAGGTCAACAAAATAAGCAACTATATTTACATTTTTAATTGATGGATTGTTTTCAAAAGATGGTAGGTACACCCCTCGGTCATTATAGCAAATCAAAATTGTAAAATGGGGAAACCCCTACAAAATATAGTGAATCGTTTGATCGAAAGTAACTCCTGGTTATCTTGAATGATCAATGAAATGAGATTATCACTTGAACGGGTGTAAAGTCGAGTAAGTTATAAATAAAAATAACAAGAGAACCAAGTTTCATGTACGACGTCATAAATATGCCCTACGTTGCTATTTAAAATGTGCGGTGTTGTCATATTTTAAAACAGTTAGGTTTAAAAATTAAGTAACAATCCAACGAACTTACAAAATTTTATACGCCAAGTAGGTATAACTTGGGTCTTCTAATTTTTATCCACCCCTTCTTGAACAAGGGCAAAATTGGCACACAAAGGAAGTCTCGAGAACAAAATAGTCAAACCGGAACAGTGAATTCGTTTAACAAAACATTACAACACAGAAAAATTATGAACTGATATTGACCTTGTAAAATCTCATTAAAATTCGGATAAAATCTATTGAAACATGGTCATTAAATATAAATCGGGACGGATGACACTAGAAAAATAAAAATGAATGGAAGCCCTCTCGTTAGACGGATTCTTTGAAGGTTAGCTAATAAAATTGATGGGAAAGTTTTAAAAATATCGATCGGTAAATGGGTGAAACCTCGCTTTTATTAGTTAAGGGATGACTCATTAATGTATGTACTTGATGTTCATACATTTTAGAAGGGTAACTGAGGAAGCTTTGCATTATTTGATTTTATGATTGGAAAAATACTCGTGGTGCGTTTTAAAAATTAAATGCGTGCCAATTTCAACTCCACCCACAAATTTTGGTCACAAACCGCACAACAACATATTTTTGCGTTTAACGTGAAAAAGAATACAGATATTAAAAAAGTAAGTTGGGTTTAATTAACTTTTGCGTAGGATGAGTTTCTCATGTTCAAAACAATACGTCATTTGATAACAAAGGTTAAAATTAGTGTAGCAAATATAATGTTTTTGTTGTAATAATAAATAAAATTAAAAAAATACTTACGTCGACGCTGAGCGCTGAAGAGGTTGTGCTTGACGTTGCTCATGTTCTAAAATAAAACAAAATGTTAGAAAATGTTTCACGCGGTAGTCGCGGTGCCACCTGTTGTTGGTTGCGTGTTGCACACCTGCAGCCAGGTGATTCCAAGACACAAAGCGATAATTTTATTACAAGAAATGTCTCCAGATTGCCGCACAACTTACATAAATAAAACTGGTTATTGATACGGAAAAGCTATGCAAATTCTTTATCTATGTGTACACATCCTCACCAACATTTATAATACACGTAGTAAACTTAGGTCAGGGACGGACTAGGATTATCCGATGAGGTCCTTCAAAATAAGGTCGTTGGTTAGTCGAAGCTCATCGGGGGATTAACGTGGTCTAACAATCAGTTTTCACGAGACCGAAAAAAAAATTTGCACCTTTCGTAACGACAACTCGATGTGGTAGTTGGCAGGTGTGCAGGTTTGTTTTTGTTTAACTTAATACATCGGTCCGTCCCACTTGCGAAGGCATTAAGATTAGTTCTACGCAATTTGTGCAAATTGTAACGTTAAAATTTCCTTCGCGAATGTTGCGAAATGGTAAGGGTTGAAAAAGGGGAAAAAAGACCGGACGAGGTTGAAATCAGGTATATTTGGACATGTCATCAACCCGTGGGCAGCATGAGAACAAACCGTAGCGGAAGCTCGGCCAATCCTTGGGGGTCATAGGAGGTTACACGATCGGAAACAAAGAGTAAGATGGCCGATTTAGAAACTTACCGCGCTCTGTCGCCGGAAGGTTGCGTGCGCACGATTACCACTGCAGCCATGTGTTTCGGATAAACGTATATTGCAACAACAAACAAAACACGACTAATCAAATAAACAACTACAACAATGTACATTTAAACTTAGTAACCATTTTGAAATCAGAAGTGGTACCCGATCTTCCCACTCTCAAAATTATTTTTTTTTATTCCAATTTCTTACACGAATTATTTGTGTTCCACTCTATAATACAACCGTTTATTGCGTTGTTGTGTGCAGACTGCAGAGTGCACTAACTTGCACCGAAAGCACCCCTCACCCCTCTTAAGCAGTTTCACATTCCACCCCGTGCTGCGAGTTAGGGCTAAACAAGAAGCTTTACGTTTCTATGACAACTGGGCCCATATATTTGGGGCAGTAGGCACCTACTTACGCATTAATAAAAAAACTTCAAGACGACTTACTTTTTAACGTCGATGAATCCAACGGCGATGATGGTTTAGGCGCCTCGAACAACTGTAATAAAACACCACTTATTACTGTCACGCTAATATTATATTATTTATAGATGATCAATAAACACCCGAGTTACTTGCTCATTGATACTTAACGGTAAACTTCGCATGCAACAATGGCGAAAGCATTAAATAAACTTTAAAAATATAACAAACCTTTGGTGGTGCTGATGAATTGAAAGTAAATTTATCATCCGGTTCCTTTCGCGGAGTAGCGGCAATGGCGGTAAGTGGCGTCCTTACCTGAATCATTTCCTGTAAGCAAAAAAACAATAAGAATAATACAAAATATCCTGCAGATACCAAAATCTAATTAAAGCATTGAAAATTCAATTCATGACCAATACGTGACCGTCATAAAGAAGTACAACGGGACTTTTACTATTAGAAAAGTTAACGCAAATTTTACCAAGCAATTTGGTCTATTTTTGAGACAACCCCATCCCATCCCCTTTCAATTACAAGTATCAGATTTGGGGACCCAGAGATCTACGCTCTAGCAAGCAAGGTGTTGTATTCGATAATTTTTTGTGGCAGGAAACATAATTAACAACTGAGTATTCAAATTTTACCTTCCGTCAAGATAATTTTACAAGCACGTGTTCTAATTTATTCATTCGCAATTATGTAAAACGCCAAGTCTTCAAGATTACAAATTAAAACAAAACGGATAGCAACTGTCCCTAATGATGAGCGTAGTACCGTTATGCACTTATTTACAAACGCACAATTACACAAATAAATAACTACGTAGTACATAATATAATTGAGTTGTGATGCCATGATACAGGGCGATGATAATCCAAAAGTTTCGTAAATGCATCTTACCAAAAGCTTAAAAGAGAAAGAAAGAAGTTTTTACGGTACTTTTGTAAAATCGTACCGTTAGAACTTTTTTTTTTCTGAAAACTGATCAATAAAACAAAGATGTGTAAAGAACGCTCTCAAGAATAGCAGATATAAAATTAAGATTATCGCTATACATGATTAAGTTTCAAGGGTTCGAATTGCAGCAAAACCCAATTTCGAGGAAATCGATATTAAAAAAATTAATTTATAGAGCACGACGCGCACGAATTGATTAACGAGATTCTCACTGGATTAGTGAAACAGTGAGTATCGCGTTGATCCATTCATGCACGTCGTCGTCCATATAAATAATATTGCTTGACAATTAAAATTTTCAAAAGCAATTTTCTCAAAATCGGGTTTTAAAATTTGTACCGATTGAAATCCTAATGATGACCTACAAGTGGATCACTCTGTGAGATAAAGATAATTAATATCTCAGTTTTGCTTAAACGATTTTTGATTATTTAATTATTTTGCAATTGTTCTATTTCAAAAAGGATAAAACTCGATGTTACGAGTAGGCAGAAAAACTTGTAAGGGTAACTAACCCTTGAGATTTGACAAAAAGTTAGTTTCCCCCTACATGAAAAGTCAATTAGGAAATTAGAAACAGTTGATGTTGCATGATCTGTTTTGCTTGCAAGAAGCATTTTATGAAAAAATAAACCTAATTTTTGGAATTGCTATTGGAACAAATGACAAGAAAACTGTGCCAGAAATGTGCCACTTTTTGACACAGATGTGCTCCGAGCAACATCTGCAGATAAAATTTTGTTTTTGATGTAGTAACTATGATATTAATTTGTTGTATGTACCATATTTATATTTTCTAAAAACGAATCATAAGTCATAGCAGATAAATCCGGTTATAACGAAAACGAAAGAAATTGTTATAATAAGTGGACTTCGCCACTATAACCAATATAAAACAGGCTTTTAAGATCAAACCCATGCTCCCCAAACCCAACCAAAATTGGTTATCGATACAGCGATGAAATCTTTTTTAATGTAAAGAGGAGAATTTTCCGAAGGTCATGATATAATTTTTAATTAGTTGTGATAACGGATTAACATTTTAATTATTATGTTAATTAGCAACTTTGTATCAAAAACACATAATTAATTAAAATTTAAAATATGTCATAACGCAGTTAAAATAGCAACCTTTAATGCTGCATGAAAAGTATTTAAATTTTAAGTACTGTTAATGAAGTTTTGTTTTGACCATAATTTGCAATGCAGTTTTTTCTTCATTCTTTAACCAATGAAACACGTCAATTCTAAATCTAGGTAACTGCGCCACCTTAAGAAAAAGCTGTCGTCCAAATGATAGATTGGGTTTGGGTCCTTAAGTTTAGGCCAATTTTGAGTAACACTTCTGTCTTTTTGATTGAACAAGAGGATAACCTGGACCATACATGTTAGAATAATTTAATTTGGATCGAATATTTACCCCCCCCCCAATTTCTTATCCTCCACCCATTTCCTTTTTAATTGTGACTTGAGGAGACAGTTTAATTGTTCTTTCAATTTTACCAGGACAAAGGACAACCAAATCAGAACGTGCGAGTCGGACGGTTTTCAGACTGTAGCATCTCGGTTCGTCTCATCAGTTTTGGTTTTTAGAACATATTAACTCCTCTTTTTTTTCGATTAAACAATATCCTTGTTTTCAAACAATCTTCTTCTTTTGCTCTTTTTTTCTATTTACATTGTTTTTATGTGAAAATTCGTCAACCCATCGGGGGTCATCATTCATCAATGATCATAATCAAGTTTAAATCTCTGCGGATTTTAACCTAGTACCGAATTAGGACATTAGGAACTGATCGCGCTTACTATAGAGCAAATACAGAGCTATATTACAGTATCGAGTATGCGGCCTAACCGATCGTTTCTCAACCTCTTCTTGTCGCGACCCCCTAAAAAGCAAAAAAAGCTAGTGACCCCCTCAGGGACAGGAATGACCTTTTCTTACCCTCTAACCCTTAAAAACTCAATAAAATGGTCATATTTATCCCTATATACCTAATCGCGATCCCCCAGGTTGAGAATTGACAATGCGTCATGTTTTCAAATTTATCTCCAAGTTGTCACCCATCCAAGTGTGCAAGCCAATTGCTCCACTTACGTCATTTAATGAGAAAGGTATTTGATTTACACTATGTCGATGCTCTCCAACGTTATTTTTGATAGATCGCTCTGACTTTATAATGAGCAATAAGTTAAAACTTGATTGCTGTACTACAGCTTCCCTTTTCGGACGCTATGCCTAGCCAAGCGGTCTGTTCTTTGTTGGGCAGATAATTTAGGACTCACTTTGAATATCTAGGACTTACTAATTCGTTCAACCATTCGTTTCACACGTTTCGTTTATCTGTTGATACATTCTTCTTGTGTACTTCTTGCAGTTTTTGTTGTTTTCATTACATGGGTCAATTACATCTTATATTTTTCATATTAAAGTGACTGTAAAATTTGGCCGAATGGTTTAGGAATGTATAAAAAACAACTTCGCGACATACTTGCGTTTATTGAGGATTCTCCGACAGCTACACGACCCGCAATCAGTGTTGTGGGTCCTAATAGCCCAACGCGACTCGTAATTGTTGAACTTCATCATCTGATTAATTAGGGGTGGCAAACCCAAAACACCTAATGATAAAATTGGAGGATATTTCATTATGTAGAACAATCTGCTATGTCTTGTACATTCTGGTTCATTTACTACTTTTCATTTTATTCAAAACGTTGTACGATTTTGGCGCTCTCTGTATTTTATAAAAAATAAATTTTCTTAACGGTTTGCTCCTTTGCACATTTAATAAACAGTTACATTTATGGTAGCCGGTAGGTCAGTGATTTTCTTCCGGTAGGCAAGATATAATCAGAAGTTGGAAAGAAATTTAATTTAATTTGAATCTCAACTCGCAAAATCAGGGCACAAAACGAGGAAACTCGCGAAGTTCGAGTTTGTCAAAAATAATTGTTTTGGTGGAGAAAGAAAAACGTTATTCTTATTGATTCGTTAATAAAAATAAAGAAATCGATGTCTGACGGCCTATTAAAACGGAATTGAACAAATGAATGAGCGGTATTGCTCAATAAGTCTGCAAAGAAATTCTTGTTAAGTTTTAATGAGAAAAACATAAAGGAAATGTAACTGAAGTTATGCGGATATTGTAATAGCAGTGTGAATCACTTCATTCTCTTATTAATGGAGGAGGATTTATTGTTGAAAAGGAATAGTGGAATATGTATCACACCTGCAGAAGACGGAATAAATTTCACTTGTTAATAAATTAAATTCAGTAGTCCTACTTCAAGAATTGTTTTAGATTGTAAAAGTGAGTTCGAAAAGTAGACCCAAAGTACCGCAAGCAACAATAACGAAAATCATTGAATTAAATTGATATTTAAAAAAATAACGAATGAATCTTAACGAGGTGAGGAAAATCCCCAACGCCTTCACTTTTAATAATAAATTTGATCTTGATTGGAAGCAACGACGCCGATAAAAAATAATTAAAGCATAGTACAACAACAAGAGAGATAAACCATTAATATTTTAATAAATTTATGCAATTGGGTTAATTAAGTGAATCATGTAACCATAACAGATAAGTTCACCACAATTGCACATCGCCGACCAATGATTAACCATTATCGGAGGTTAAAATCTGATATTGCAAACTATTCAACTTATAAAACCAATCCACTTTATAAAAGCGTTATATTAAATTACTTGTAATTGGTTGCAAGATTGCTTTTTGTGTTACATACCGTAACTAATAGGAAGATCGATAAAACGGTTTGTATAAATTATTTTTTGTCATGATTGTTGGGATCACTTAAAAATATTACGAGGATAATAACCTTTGGATTAACTCGACTTACCTTCAATATGCTTTCAACTTCCGCTGGAGTTCCACTTGTTGACGAGGAATCTCGAGGCAGAGAAACGCCACCCTGAATTAAAAAAAATAATAAATAAAAATATTGAAGCATAATCTGTACCGTTAAGTTAAATAATGGCGGGATTACGCTCAATTACAACTACAATTATCGGTAATTATTACAATTTAACCGCAAAGTTGTAGTACCAATTGTAGTTGTAATAATTATAGAGTATCAAATTTGTAGTAAAAAATAAATGATTACATAAAATAAGACTAGAAAAGAGGGATCGAATTAATCAAAACGCACTGTAGAATAATAATATTAGGTAACAATTTAACCTTCACAGTTCTCGTTCACTGGTTAATTAGCTTGTAAACACTTTCTTAATATTCAAAGGTTAAAAACAAACACTTAATTTTACAAATTAAAAAAATTTAAAAAAAAGCGACCAATCACATCGTTTTAAAAATTCGATAAAATGAGATGGGTGAATGTGAATGTCAGAATCTCTTGTTTTTTAATACCTGCAATTTTCAAATCGAAGTCGTCGTTTAGCAAGAATTAGTTCGGCGTAAAGCAGTCGAGAAGGCCACGCATCACTGCACAAAACATTTTTCTTAACATTACATTATTCTTTTCCCATAACAACAAAACAGCAAACCAACCTTGAAAATATTTCCCCCGAATTACTTACTGCTCTAGGTACACAATAAAAGTCAATTTATAGGGAAACGAAGCAAAAAGATCTATTTTTATATTGCACCAGATGCACCCACAAAAAGGGCGAGCAATAAACGAAAAGATTTATGGCCGGTACTATTTCATTTGTTCAATTTGCTAACAGTAAAATTTCGGCGGAACGATAAAAAAAATTTATGTTCAAATTAAGAAGGCATTAATGAAATTTCGGACATGTCAATGACGTTATCGGCACGCTACAACAGGTTGGTAATCGCACATCAATTCAGTGCAAGTGTAATCAAGAGTGTACGTAACTCAGTTCGTGACTACCTCCATTAAACCGTGTCAACCAAGTCTTACCTGATCAATAGAGATTCTAGGTAAATGCCGGGCAGCACTGGATATCCTTGAAGAATTTGAGCTATTGGTAGATGAAGACGATTGAGAAGTTGGCTGTTTCGATGTCGAAATACCGTTGGAACGATGACTGCTGATGGGATTCACCGACTTGACGGGCTGTGTTGAATATCCTCTACTGTTATCGTACGGAAGTTTCCCATCGGTAGGTTTTGAAAATTCCCGCCGAGGATAGGAAGAGTGATGGGTCGCCGAACGACTATTACTCTGTGGGGGTTTTTTAAACTCGGATCTCGTATTATCAACAGGTGGGTGAAGTCTGGAAGGTAACACAACTGCAGTTGGTAAGCGATTCGTTGTAGTGGTATTGGCAGTTGACAATGGACCACCAGGACTTGGAGGTACACCGTCTACACCTATTAACCTTTTCGAATCGTCCAAAAACGGCTTCACTCTTTGATAATCACCCAGTTTGCTCTGAATTTGTTGCGTTACACGATCCGTTGAAGATGGATTTATCTGAAACAGAAATTTTTCTATAAGAACGGTGGCTCGAAATAAAAAATACAAACAGGATTATAAAATCCTGCATCCTCTCTACCTCCCAAGATTTAATTTACTTTTTAGATAGTCAATCGATCTCGGTGAAAACCAAAGGTGAGTCCCAAGGTTATCACCTTAAGTTTTATAGAAACTGCTTTGATTTAGTTTCAATCGATTTAACAAGATCCTTGTAACCGCTTCAATTTCAAATTCAATAAATCTACTGCAATTATGGTGACAAATAATATGGGAAGTGAAAAACGGTTGAATAATTGTTTTGGGAATCATTCCAACTCCAAATATAAATCGGATAAATCATGTTTATACAGTAAACTCAAAGAAGTTGCACTCGACTGGTTTTGTCTTATACACCTACATGCAGTGTGGTAAATGCAAATTTCATGAAAGAATTCCTGTATCAAAAAAATTTAACGGCTCGTCTAGTGATTCCAGATAATTAATTCCTAAGATTACTAATTGAAAAAATTTTATAACTCTTCGGTCAAGTAAGTGTCATTCAATCGTTATACAAATCGGGGAGTAACCGTTAGTTTCGATTCGTCGAAGGTAGATGTCGTTAGACGATCGCCTCGTACAGGATTTTCAAGGAACTTTCTCTATAATGAAAATAATCTTGTTCAGTAAATTAAATTAATTTACATAAATAATTACTAATAATTTTTACATGATACTCTCACATTATTATAACAAAATTTCTTTTTGCATTGTTTTATGGACATAGAATTTACGAAATACGCAATTAACTTGTTTGTATTTGATGGTTATGCAAACCATTAATGCAATGTCTCTTACTAGAAATAAACGAGCTCCAAAAACCTGGAATAGCGAGTATATTGACCTTACAACTTGTTTGAATCCAGTTTAAATTCCACTTCTTGGATAGTTTGTCAAAATTAAACGGTTTCATCTTCAATGTCAAAAATTAACAAAAGATTGTCCTCTTCCATAATCATCAGTGTGTAGACCATAAGAAAAAAAATTAGCAACATACTGTCTGCAAACAGGAAGTCATACAATGGTTTCGTATTCAATTAAGCAGAGAAAACGTGTTATCACGACTTTGCATGTCAGTTTTAAAACATAATCTGGTGTCGTGCTTAGATCGTCCTACCATTCATCATAAAATGCGTTTTACAAGTTTCTCAGTTTAATTTCCAGTTGATTTACGAAGCTGCTTTGAATATTTATTCAGGTGTTTTATGTCCCCCTGTAGCACCCAATTACCGTCCATACCAAACTATTATCAGTTATCACTACCAACTATGTAACTCTTCGATAGTTAAAAAATGGAAGTCTAATTGCAGTGGAAAAGGTTAAGGACAAATTTTGCATGTCGTTCCACCTCTTGGTACTCTTGGATTTTATTAGTAGGTATATTTTCGACGTTTACCATGGTTACTTTAACTACAGCAGCGAGGAATTCAATTCGAGTTAAAAATAGAAGGAGAGTGAATAATAATGAACATTTATAATAGACAGGAAGATTAATTTTAACCAAACTTTTGATAGCTTAATTTTTATTTTTGGTTGAATATTCAATAATCTGCACATACGTCGACTCTTGCTGTTCTCAAAAAGACAAGACGTAATCAATTACAACGCAAAGCTCTACACTTAAATTTTTCAAGTGCCATTAATTACAATTAATACACGTTTGCAAAACAAAATTAATTATGAAATGAAGTTCACAAGTTGAGTAGTAAATTGGAAGTTAATTAAAAACGCAAAAATTCCGCTTACAAATTACAAGTTGAAATTGTTTAGTTGAAAAGAACGTTCAAGTTAATTTCAAATAATTAATAAATCTATTCAACCTTACACCTTTTAATTCCAAGGTACATTTTAATTTTAACCGAGTTGGGAACTTCAAGTCACTTATTGTTACGCCACTGATCTATTAAATTTAGACACACGAAAATTTGATAATGAAAATAAAAAGCGTATGTATCACGATATACCAAAAATAATGAATGATTCATTTGTCAGGATCGGGGAATTCAAATTAAAATATTTGTTGCAGTACTGTTTGCGAGTCTAATTTCTGGAAAATCTAATTTCAACTTCAATTCTTCCAAAAATTCATTAAAAGGTTGTGGTCATTGGAAAATGCTATTCAGAAGAGTTTCTTTTTATGCAATGTTCAAATCGATTTGCAATAATTAATTATTGCAAAAAATACAGAACACCCAAAATAATTTTTTGGATAACAGTCTGGTCCTTTAGATTAGAACAAGGCAAGAATCTAACCCCTAAAAGTAGCAAAAATAGAAGTATACTAATATGTAATTTAAAACTACTGCCAGATAATTTTGTGGGTCCTATAGGGGGTTGCCAGATGGATTTAAAATTTTTATGGGGTTTACCAGAAACATAACTTATTTTATTTGGTTTACTAATATTATTAGGAATAACTAAATTATCTGATAAACAAACCAAATATTGTTATACCGCGACTATTTTATCGTGTACAGTCACGTTAAATGAACTTGAAGTTCTAATACTGACTGACGATAAACCATTTAACACAATTCGTAAATGTCACATAAATTGTTTCCAGTCAGTCGCAATAAAACGAACGTTATTGCTTTTTAGAAAATTTTACAGGTGGTTTTCAACATTTAGATTATTCTAGTCCACCATTTCTCAACCTTTTTGTGTCACGACCACCCTCAGGAACGATCATTTTTTACTTCTTAACCCTTAAAAAGACAATAAAATGGTATATTTATCCTTCGTGACCCCTCTGGAGTTTGGCGACCTTCAGATTAAGAAATGATGTGCCACTCTGCCTGTGTTGACATGTCACGTCTATTCTTCAATAGATGACACTAGGTTTGTTCCAACTAACCGAGAAACCGTAAAATGTACGGTCAGGCTCATGCGCAATAAATATAAAGCGTTCTTTTTTATTTATTGCGCAGGTGCGTGACCGTACATTGTACGGTTTCTTGGCTGGTTGGAACAAACCTCATGTCATGTTACAGAAGATATCCACAGTATAATTTTCCAGAACATCATTGAGTCTCTTCGATCATCCTTCACATTTAAAAGCTACCAATTCCTCCAAAATGGACCTCCTAATCCTAAGTTTTCCACCACTTTCACTTTTCCATATTCTCATTGATACTCTTGAAGCCAGTCATTCTCATCAAATGATCTAGAGCCATCTTAGTCTTTGTGGTCTTATCACTCAGGCAAAATCCTGCTTGGATCTCTCTTCTCTCACGCCCCTAACATCAGCTGTTCCTCCTTTCAAGTTTACAATTTACATTTAGTCTCACTATCGTCTTTTAACTGATTTCGCCTTCAACTTTCCCGACAAGATTACCTTCAATAGTAGCCGCAAGTTTTTATTTCCAGTCGCTACTCCGGTTTTCTAGTTAATTATTATGTGAATTTTTGAACTTACTGTATGTGTGAGTATTTGTGGATTTGAACTTACGGAGTTTAAAGGCATTTTCTAAAATATTCATACGTCTAACTTATGTATCCACAGGTCGGCCTTGATCATGACTTACTGTTGGAGATGTTTGGCATTCGTAGGTTGGATGTTTGTAGGATTGTATAATATATTACTTTCCTTTTAGCACTGCTTCATGGTGTTATTGATTATTGCGATATCGTGGGAAGATTGAACTTCCATATTCCTATAATCACTAGTCATGGCAGGTAGGTATTCTATATTGATGGACATCGCACTAATGCAGCTACTCGAACTCCGGTAAGTATAATGTGCGGTAATTTTAATTTATTACATTCAAATAAAGGATTGAGCAGCGATGTGTGATGTAGACCATTGGAAAACCGCGGTTCTACTTCTGATCGCACCGGATTTACTGCTGCGAAATTTCCCTAGGTCATATCATGGCCATGGCCAGGTTTATCGTCTACTTCAGTGGTCCGCGAATTATTTCCATCCCCCCTCCCACTTTACGACTCTTGGATAGACGTAGACGTTTTTTTACTAGTCAACGTAATTAGAGTCAAATTTGATTAGGATTTTCACATTATAATTCCATTTCTTCTCTATTACCAAAATGAACAGTATCGCTGAGAGAGCCCCCCCCCCTCCCTTCATTACGAAACACTAGGAAATTACAAATACGGAGTATACGGATCTTGTGGTTATGTAAAAACTGTTGGTTATATCATCTGATCTACCACCCGAGTAAATAACTTGGTTTTTTTGCGAATTAGGTAAAACAAAATTAAAATAAACGTGAATTTGATTTTAAAAGTGTGAAGATTTATGGCATATTAAGCAGAGTATAGAAAAAAAATATGAGGAATAAAAGGATATTAGATTTTCATTTTATTTTGCGCATACAATTTGATAGAAGATAAAGAGGGCCAAAGTAATTCTTATGTAAGTTAATTTCGCAGTGTTTTATGTTAAGATTTACGTGGCTTTCAAATAAGTCTACCATGGAAAGAATAGCAGAAGAAGATATAATGAAAACGTGTCGTCGTTTGGAGATTTGTAGTTTCTTAACATCCGCCCTAAAGAGTCGTGTATTTGTTTGCAAACTTTCTTGGTGTGATAGACGTACAACCACAAACAGAGTTTGGTGATAAATCAATAAACGAAATTTCAAATCCAGCTGTCGTAAGAATTTATATCTGCTAAATTGAATACATACAATTTAATTAAAGTTTAAAATGATAATTAGCAAAATGAAGATTATTTGGGTACAATGAATCAAAATGTAAACTGTAAACTCATTCAACATGTTGTGAAAGAGAAAATGAGAAGGCATTTAGATGGTGCAATTCCCGGAGCCATAAGAGGTGCCGTGATAGACCCTTAAGGGTTGGGATGAAGTTTAAGGTTCCAAGGACCGAATGATTGAGGGGGTCCGGGGTAAAGAAACACTAGCGGTGTATGCGTGAAAACAACGTGCTTCCCTTTCTCTATCTATATCGATTTGGAAATTGTGTAGTAGTAGTAGGTCCTAAAAATTCGAGTTTACCTTGCACAGAATTACTTAACTTCCTCTACCACCGATGCGCAATTTAATAAATCATCCATCTTTATAATGTGTTTTACTTCACTTAAATACAACCACCTTATCCACTGCAACGTCTTTAAAAGCCTTTAAATAATGATGATTACTTTTCTCAGCCACTTATACTGTACCATATTAAATATAAAATTTTTATAGACTTTGATCATATAAATAGACCATAAGATAAGTAAGGTACAAGTTGCACTTTATACAAAAAGAGTTTCCAATCGAATTCATTCAATAAGTTTCACGAACTAATTTAATAAATTAATGGGATGAAATATTAAGAACTCGATTACTTGATTCCTTCAACTAATATAAATCACTTCCTTGACAAAAGCAGTGCTTCTCAAACAAATTCAACTTATCGGCAGTTGAGAAGTTAAAACGAGTAGTAAAGCAGGATACCCCATAAAAAATGCGAAGAAGCGTAACAACGTAAACGTGATTACCTACGAAGAAAGCGTGGCGTTACTAATTACAAGCGACGCTAATTATGACGATAGCTTATTAAATATATTTAACTATAAATTAAGAAATTGCATGTATATTATTATAAAGTATTTAGTCCGACTTCAACCTCGACCACCAAATTAGCTTCCTATTAAAACGATCTACCCACTATCAACAAATTTGCCTACTACCGAATTTGTGAATTAATTAAGAAAAATTTTTAATACGTGAAAGTATAACAATTTGTATTGATTTAAAATGCGAACTTTCTCGATTAAGAATAATTAAAAGTGAAAAAGATTTAATTGACTTATATACCTATTCGTAAATACAATGGAAACGATTGTTTTTTGATCATTCGATTGACAAATCGGAAATAATGTATCAATTGCGTTGTTCGGCTTTTGGCCTTCAAGCTGTTTTGCAGGCTGCATTTGGTGAAACCTTGGAAATTATTTTCATTACATACACCACAACAACGCACAATAGCCACTATTTTTTAATAATAAAATTTATAATTTTTATAAATTGAGAAATTAGACAAAATAAGATTGAGATGAAAAAAAAAACTATGCCAAGGTTATAAAACCACACCAATAAAAAAGCCCATAGGTACCAATAAAAAAAATACTTTTTAAAAAAAAGCTTTTATTAAAAAACGAATTTATTAAAAGTAAAAAATAATTTAATCTTAAATAAAAAGTAATTAAATCTTAAAAAATGGACTAAAAAGTAAAAAATAATTAATTTTTATTAATAACCCTAGGGAATAGGGGTGTAGGTGTGATATTCGTATGAATTTTAGAATTATAAAACATCAATAAAAGCGTGGGGCGCTCTTAGTGGATGAAATTATTAGCCCCACGCTTTTATTGATGTTTTATAATTCTAAAATTCATACGAATATCACACCTACACCCCTATTCCCTAGGGTTATTAATAAAAATTAATTATTTTTTACTTTTTAGTCCATTTTTTAAGATTTAATTACTTTTTATTTAAGATTAAATTATTTTTTACTTTTAATAAATTCGTTTTTTAATAAAAGCTTTTTTTTAAAAAGTATTTTTTAATAATTTTTTTTTATTTTATACTTTTTAGTCAGAAAATAAAAAAATAATGTTTTTAAAGATTAAATAATTTTAAAGATTTCAGTTCATATTTAACCCCACACTGCTCATTGTATCATATATGAGATATATTAAAAATCGATGCATTAAATATAATGTTCAAATAATAGTATGCTAAAATCGGTGTGTATCGTATCTGTAAGGTACCAGCTATATTATAATGTTAAGATATTTAGGGCCGATCTATTCATCTCTTCGTAAAGTAGCTATTAGCGTTACGGGTAAGGTAGCAGTTCGTAAACGTTTATTCACATCCCAATAGCCACTATTGCCTTGTAAATATGGGTTACGGCTAACATAAATTTAAGAGCCCTTTGAAGCGGCAAATATGTTTTACAAATCAGATTTTAACTTAAAATTTCTAGAATTGTGAGTGTTGTATTTATGATTATGAGAAATTTAATTTTTGATAAATAATTGATCAAAACGAATCTTTTAGATAATATTAATTTTATCCAAGACGAAAACAGAGTTCAGTAATAGGATAATTTAAATTGTCGGGACTGTAAAAATGTAATTACTTTTTTAACAAAGTGATTTAACAAGTTTTGTTGTTTAATTATGATTTCTTTAAAATCCACTTTACTCCTTTGGATAAATAAACTGTTAAAATGTACAAATTGCACATATGGAAGGATGCTCGGGGTTGAAATCGAGGCGATTGTGGGAGGGTAGTTTCAGATAGTTTTTCGACGTGGTTTCTTGCATTTCTAATGACCTGGACCAAAACTATTTTATCTCTTTCTCTCATAACAATATATTATAGCGCTATCCTACTCTGTCATATACCAACTAGAAGAAAACATCGATCCTGTTTAGTAAGTTCGCAATACCTAAGAACAAGATACGACAAAATCAATATACCCAAATTTTTTGCAGGGCACTTGTAAACTTATTTGGCTCGTAATTACGATGCGCTTTGCGAAGAGATGAATAGATCGGCCCTTAGAGTGGCATTAGCATTATAACCATAATGAAGAAATTTAGTTGGTTGCTATCACATAATGGCGGGAGTGTATGTTTGTGCATATTTAGTATTATCGTAATAAACTGTTTTTTTCTGAAATAAAATATAATAAAATTGTATGTTTGAGCCATTAGACTGTTTAAAATAATTTTTTATAAGTTGTTTTGCGGCTCTGTGTGTTTTTATGCTAGGTAAGGCAATTAAATTGCCTTAAATAATTGCCATTAAATTAACAAAATTTAAAAATAACAGACAAAGGAGCCGTCCAAAATATTTTTCCATCATTCTATAGGTTTGTTTGTTTGTATGAACTAACTTGAACTGGGTTATCTTTCGAGATCAAAATACTCCCACCACAAAAGTTAGATAGTGTTCTAACTTGCACTGCCTACTCCTCCTATGGAGGTCGAGCACGAAATTCATGTTCGGGCATGAACTGAGCAGCCAAACGAACACAGTTCATTTGCACTAACTTGAACCGAGCAAGTTAGTTCATACAAACGAACAAACTTTAGTTATGACTTAATACACAGTTGTCATATTTTTTTTTAGTAGAAATAAAAAATGGAGCAGTGTAGGGTTAAATATGTAATGATTTTATTTTAACTTTAATTTAACTTTAATGTATTTTTAATGGTGCAATGAATTTGTTAAATTTGAAGACGATGTAGCGATGTAACTCCACTTAAAACAACACATGCCTGACATTCGGGAAATAAATCTCCGGTGATTAGTAAGAAGGGCTTAAGTCAGAAAGCGTAGTTTTGAGTAAAACGCAATTTAGATTGAAATGCAATTGGTAAATCAGGTGATTATAATATATTGAGTTTTATTGCGTATATTTAATAGATTTGGTGTTTAATTTTAAATCTTCCATCGTTTTGTTAATTAATACTAATTAAAATAATGCTTTATTGAAATAAGAGTTAAAAATAATTGTCGTACATTAATGGTTTTTCGTCGCTTTCATTTGTTATACAAATAAGAGGTATTTACACCTTAGAAAACTGTGATTAGTGTATGGATGAGTACTAAAGAGTTAAACACTAAGGGCCAGTTGTATAAAAGAGGGTTAACTCGGGGATCAGCTGATCCTGGTTCAAGAGCTGACCCAGGATCAACGTAAGGTAGATAAATTTACTTGATAGGTTTATTTTATAAAAAAAAATTTACTTGATAGGTTTATTTGTAATCTATCTACCTTGCGGCGATCCTGGGTCAGCTCTTGAACCAGGATCAGCTGATCCCCGAGTTAACCCTCTTTTATACAACTGGCCCTAATATGAATAAAAATTATTTAAAGTCACAATATGCAATGTATAAAAGATTTGGCACTGGTGAAAAACCATTAATATAATAATAAATCTCATACATTTACAAAATAACAACCCTATTGATTTACTCTTAACGAATCGTTATTCGTTAACAATCGTTAACTTTCCTTTCCACCCATTACATTACCGGATTTGCGGTTGTATTTAATTCAATTGCCAGTGTAAGCCAAATTTTACTGTTCCTTACGATTCCTTAACAGTTAGGGAATCCCCTATTCCCTAGGTGTGATATTAGTATGTATTATTATAAAACATCAACAATAGCGTGGGGCTAATTACACATTATATTAATTAAACATTATATAGTTGTAAATGTGAAAAGGAAAAGGTTTTTCTCCTGTAGGAGTTGTTAAATTAAATTTTTTTAAAGTTAATTGTGGAACAGATATACAGTACAAAAAGGTGAAACGCAAAAAATGTATGGTTTGTGAGAGGTTTTAAATGTGATTGTAACTGTGATATGTTGAAGATGTAGAGTAACATATTTGAAAAGGAAAAGGTTTTTCGTCTGTGTGAATTATGAAGTAATGTAAATTTTAGGTTTTTCAAAGTTTTATCCTGCATTTCATGAAAATGTTGTTATTGAGTAACTGTTGAACATACGTAATGAAATATTATAGATGAGAGGGCTATAACGGCCTAACATCCTATTAGTATGTAATTACCGGGAATTGTAAGGTTATAAATATTTATTTATAAAAATGTGAGAAGGAAACGGTTTGGGCCCAGTGAGAGTTTATAAATAATAATAATAATATTGATGAAATGGAATGTAAAAATAAGGAATAGTATTAAAATGTAAATAAATGTTCAAGAAATGTAAATGTCACTTGTCACTTTGGTGCGTATTGTTTTGTAGACACGCCCAGCGGGTGCACTAGGTTGGATTATTCCACCACGGTAGTAATTAAGATGTATAATAAAAATGTTTACTGATATTTTTTAATGAGTGGAGCGTGTAAGAGATTAGGATTTTGAAAGATTGCGGTTAAATACATACGTGGGCGTAAATGTAACTTTTCCTTTTAAATTTTTAAGTAAAAGTTTTATGTAAAAAAGTAAAAAGTGAACTTTGGTGTACTGCACATACGTCCAATCGCCATCTTTTTGGTACAAACGTCAGATGAGTGACCTGAATAAAAGCTTTTAAAAATGTCAAATTCCTTACAAAAATGTGATATCTAATTTTAAAAGTGAAACGCGCCAAGGATGGTTAGCTCCTGGGTGCTACTTTATTTTGACGCCCCTATACAGGATGTTTCCCCACGGGATGTCTCAACAGAACTGAGTTATTACATTGAACGCATTGCTTTTTGTGATTTACTAACAAACTTTTATTGACTAGACCTAAAGTGTAACGTGGAATCCAAACCACGACGCGACGCTCCTAATTGGCCAATGAGATTCGCACCAACTGAAATAATAACCTAACATTTTAAGGTGAGATTTTTCAAGTTTGACCTGTTATATGTAGTTTTGCCATAATTTAAGAACTTCCGATTTGTTGATTAGCATTTCGTTGAATAAAATACAATTTCTTTTCTTCCTCTTCCTCACAGGTCTGGAACCTGTGTTGGCTTAACAGTAGTAATGGTGTTTCAAAGTCACTTTCAGTTCTCTAGGCATATAACTGTTTTACATCCGGTAGGTACAAAGCTTGTGTCTGAGATCTTGTTTTTTTTTTAATGGTGGGATGTTGGTAATTTATTAACCCCCGGGGGACCGACGGCGCCCTCTGAAGAACGGAGACGATCATAAGGAAGTTATCACGCTAACTACCAGCCTATGACCGTCTCAATTGAATATTATAAATGCAATTATTCGTAAAAATTATATTTGCACTGCTTGCTGGAATGGCCTATATTTCGATTCAGTGGAGCGTCAGCGAATCTGGCGGTCTTTATGTAGGAGTCGAAAAACGATTATTAGTCAAGGTGAGAAGAAAATTGTCACTATATCCGTGACTGCGTGCACCCTCTTTTGTCGCCCCTAGGATCCCGCGCTCGTGTGCGGTGCTCTGGAATCTCCGCTTGGCGCGACCCCGGCTCGCATTGTAGAATCATCGCATCGTCTTGATGTCATGGTTTACGCAAATAAGTGAAAAACGTGTGGGTTTCATGAACGCGGTTAATCGAAATGATAATTTCTATAATTATGTAGTCGTCAACATAAATATAATTGAAAGCTGAACAAATGATCGAGCAAATTGGAAGATGTTTGATTTGCTTAAAATATGAATCACTTTTGCATGCCTTGATGCATATCTAATTAAAATGATTGACAAGCTTAACTTGTCTGTGTATACTGCGGCGCCTATTTATCAAATCTGCCTCATTCCTAATCAATTTGTCTGCATAAATGCTAATATTTATCTTAAACTGCATTACATATTTTTACCCCCCTCATTGTGTATTACTTTATCATTGAATCGTAAGGATCGAACGGAGAGGGAAATGAAAAAAATAGTTTTGCCCATAAAAACTTTCTAGATCTTGATTATGGAATGGTGATAAAAATTGATTAGCCGGATAATTGACATCACTTTTGCATGCAACAAAATCTCATCACTTCATTATACATAATTCAAACAAGTATAACAACTTAGTAGATCTACTTGTGTTTATGTGTTTACTTAATGAACTCGTGCTAAGTTTTAAATACAAGTCATCTTATAATTGTACACAATTCTCGAACTAAATTTTGGGTGAAGTGGAAACTTCAAGTGTTTCAATACGATCACGTGTTAAACGACTTCAGTTTACAATTTAAATATCACATCAAAAATCTCTGCTTACCTTGACCGGTGATGTAAAAAGAGGTGCTCCAGCTCCAGGGACCTCCTGTTCCCTATCTCGTTCGGCTACTTGGGAGGACATTTGAGCACGTGCCTGTCTCTCCCGCTCCCGAAGGCGGTCTCTTTCGATACTACAGAAAAAATAAAATAATCAAAAAATTTGTTCGCTTGACCACATAATATAGACTACTTTTTAAATTGAGGTTATGTTCGATCGCCTTGACGTAAAGAAAATTTCTAGCTACTGTCATAACAATAGTGGATATAGGCGTATTCCACTTGGGCATTAATTGATGGGACATTAATACTATCTAATGCGCGATTGATGCGGTTGTTTTAAATTCCAACCTATAAGAGGTGCGTTACGAACAGATATTGTTGCTTATTCGGCAGTTTAAATTACACTAAAATTGTATCGGGCATTTGCAAACTGTTGCACAAACAAACCTACGTAATGTTATGTGGTGATTAATTGTATTTCCTGCAAAACCAATCAAATGTAAGCCTAGAGGAAGATACTCTAACTTGATTAGTTCTTGCAAACTTTAACATTAAAATGCAATATAACTAATTTGTATGACGCGAACGTTACTGTGGCTGATGGGTCAACTTTTAAAAACGACACGATTATTGATTTCAAAGTGTGCTGTAATTCTAATATTGGATCGGACAAAATCTACCCAAGATTGTAGTGCTAATACAAAAAGTGTGGCTACTTCAGCATCAGTACCGTAAGCGCTAAATGGAATGCGCTCCATATTCTATTTTATAGACTAATAATCGCTGACCTGATTGAAAGAGAAAACAGCTTTTTTTACCTAGCGTAAATTACTGTAAGCTCGGATTATTACAAAATAGTTTGATAATTAAAATCCGATTACTAGTTCAATCAATAACAAAAATTGTATTGTATAGTTTAATTGGTATTATTATTCAGGAACCAAATATTTTCAAATAAATTAAATTTTACCTTTGCAAAATTCCAAAATTTTCATTTCAATAAAAAATTTTTATAGCCAAACCCCAATAGGTTGATCGAACATCAAATGCAAAAGAAGTAAATATTCCACTATTTTTTTCAATAAAAGTTCTGTGCTTGTTTTGCAAACAAAACAACTTTATTACCAAATTTGTAATTGATTTATTAAAACGATGATATCATAACTACTGATAAGCACGAATTAACTTGGGTACTAAAGCCACGAAGATAAAAATAGGAAAATTTCTATTATTTTAAAGAAAACGTTTGCATTAAAATTTCTGCTGAAATGAACAGCAAAAAGGAAATTGAAGCTCTTTAGAATGTTGTTTCAAGTGTAATTAATTAAGTATTTATTTTCGTACTATGTAAAATTGTATTTTTAATTTACTAGCCTTAATAACGAAAAATATACTAACAGAAGCAACTAAAAGCACATTCGGATGGATTTTCCCAGGTTCAATGTTTTACCAACTACTGGAAACCGCGAAAAAGGCCATGGGTCACCAAACAAAAAATAATAAACTGGAATTCACAAGAAACATTAAAATATTACTACCGTAGCTCATTTAAAATTTATAGAAGTAAATTAGATAAGAATATTATCTTGACGTCATTCCTTTATTTGTGACAGTTGTAGCCGATAAGAAAATCGATCGATAATAAATAGAAAAATTAAAAGACAGATAAATAGACCTTACTTTGCAGGTTCGGATTCACAAAAAATTATGACGGGGAGGATGAAACTAAATTAATTTAGGCAGCTTTCGGGGAGTCAATTTTGTACTGTACTTTTAATAATGGAACAAAACAAAAATATTGCGAAATGGTTAAATATCAAAATAATAACCACAAGATTAGTTGCGTAACGACCTCTAGTTATAAAAAAAACAGTTACTAATTTCAAACCAAAAATGTGTGACTTGGTGAATGTCAAATTAAAAGTGTAATTAATTCAATCACGTGCTCAAGAGCTAACATTAATAAATTACTGATTTTAATAATACGACGACTGATATTATGATCTGATAACGCTTAAAATAATATAGGGATTAAGTGCCATTTTTGAATTAAAATGAAATGCTAGTATAAAAGAATTACCTTGATTGGTAATTTTATGCGGGATCCCAATTGTAAAAATGTCCAGTGTACGAAGGGCAAATTTTAAAAAATGCCATTCCGATTAGAAACAAAAATTAAATCCTAATAGCACCTTTCACAAATTAATGAAATTTCACTTGTAGAGAAGCTGCCAAATAACAACTAAAGTATGTCAGTCGATGACGCATCCAAAACGGCATTTTTACAAGTATTTCCATCTGGGAGGTGCGAGACGAACACTATTATTTGTATCATAATGTTAATAGCAAAACTAATAACTTGATCGAGAAGTGTTTTTATCTGTGGGACGAACTTGGGACGACGCGTTCTCACGTTAATTAGCTTTTATTATCTATTGGCGAATAAACTGACCGGATATTAATGTGTACTTGTACTAATATTATACGGTACATTATAGCCAGTTTGAGTCTATCCAAAAAACAAAAACCACGAACAAATCACGACAATCAAGTAGCAACAGGAAATGTAAATGAACAAACCATTCGGACGGAATGCTCGAACAATTACGATTTTTCGTGTTCAATCGAATTTATTAGAGATAAACAGTTTGGCATTGACCTATGACACATGAAATAATAAAAGTATTAAATGATTTTACATGATGAACGAAACCCAAAAAAAGATAAAATTAAACGAAAGCCTGAAAAAACGACAGGTGTGTTGAAATAAACCATCTGGCAAACACACATCGCGTCTGGAGAGGGTGTCTCGCTACCTCGTACGTTTTGATTTCAATCTTCCGTCATAAACACGCTTCCATTTTTTTTGCATCGTTTAAATTAGACACGGGCCAAATTAACGATGACAAAAAAATGGAGAAAAGTTTTCAACTGGTAAAAAGAGAAACTCAAAAAATGTACCAACCTCTTTTTCAAAGCCATAAAAATTTAGGATAGAAAATTAAAGCTTCTTATGATAATGCACTCACTCAACCACCTCAACGATGAGAAAAGTAACAAGTCTGTTTTTTATTTGGGAAGAAGTTTGCCTTTTAGGGTGGTAGAACTGGTCATTAATCATTTGACATGAACGCAAATTGAACGCCTGGTCCGTTCATGGACGGGGGTTGATGTGTATAATTGGCGTTCGTGTCAAAAGAACTTTTTACCCTATTCCAATACCGTCATTCTGATGATCGGCCAAAATATGGGTTTCAACTGAAGTTTGCATGATGAAAAATATGTATAAAAAAATTCATCCAATTACCGATCAAAAAACCCAACTAATAACAATCGATCTTTGATTGGTGGTTGGAAATATTAACGTCATTAATAACCTACGATTATTATTTCACCAGAGTGATTACGGTGATGTAATAAGAGATAGTGGCGATTATACAACCCTCTAACGTTCCATGTTGAGGTAAATGCGACCAAGAGTACAAAGTTTACGAAAATACACTAATCTTTTAAATTCTAATATTTAAACTATTTATAAACAAAAAAATCACAGCCAATCACAAATCGGACACCATTTGACCGATTGGTTCGATCAAACATATAAAGCGAAGTCCTCTGTGATTCATTCATAAAAAAATTTGGATTGGTTTATATTGAACCAATTATCGATCTTCATTACGTATCAGAACAAAAATGGATTTCCTTTAGCTACCTAATTGGTGGTGCATTCGAAGTTGGATTACGGGCTCTACGGTGATGGGTTTGAGTCCGAGTCGCTCCCAAATTATTTGTACCGTGATGACTGATTAGGATTACACGTTTAACTATTTCTCCTACTATAACGTTAATTTGGTCGCGAGTTTATTTCGAGTTGAACACCAATAATTTAGGCATCTGTTTGAACGGCTCATAAGTGAAGTTCTGGGGATTACATCACGGAAAAGTGAGGTTACGCCTATTATGGTACTATACAAAAGAGCTGATTTGTCTGCCATGTTGGAGCCAAATCTCAAACGCATGGTTTATTCTAACGTTCAGAAACTTTTCAAACTATAATTTTTATCTAGAGGCTTGGTACTTCTGGCACTTGATCACTTTGAAATTCCGTTAAATGTATTTTGAAAGGTTAATTGGGAGGATTTTTGCGATTGCAAATGCTTGAGCTCTCTCTCTACAACCGCACAAAAACGAACTTTCAAAAAATGCGTTTGACGGAGCTATAAAGCGAAAACAGTGCTAAACCAAACGCGATCTTTAGCATTTTGTCATGTGCTAATTTGAGAGAGAAAGCTCAAGCGTTTACAACCGCACAAAAGCATCAAATTGAACTTTCAAAGCGAAAAAAGTGATAAACCGAACGCAATCTTTAGCATTTTGTCATGTACCAAATCGATTAATGAACAAACCAATCCTAATGGCGTTACGGCCTAAGTGTTACGTCAGATCTGGCACTTCTTATTACATGATTTTAGACTTTTATGCAGTATTAAGAGTCAGAACGCCAGCTTGTATGACTAAATTATTAAAGATAAATATATTATAAACTTATTTTATAGACTTTTTTGTAGGAAATTTAAATCTCAAAAGTGTCTAATGAAGTAAAATTAATCGTTTACGTAAAATTTAAGATGAAGAGACATTAATTTGATGAGGTATTCCAAAAAATTGACATTTTCGCAGCTTTAGAAAAGATGGTATTGGAAAATATTCGTTCTGACTTATGACCTCATTTTGGAACCTATCCAAAGAAACATATTGAACATTTTTAAGTGAAAATTTCCGATTCTGAAAAGAACGAGACCAATCAAATATTGGATCTTTTGATAAATGAATTTGGACCAACATAATTCTATTACATATTATAATTTATAACAATTGTTCGGAAAAGTCAATTTACTAACACTTAAAATTCTACTTAGTTATGACTCAACCCAGTTTCGTCGGTTACAACTCCATTATAATAACTTAATCGAATTTAAAAAAGTTCGTTTCTATTTGTGTTACTAAAAATAATAATGTACAAATTAATGTACCACATTTAACCAATCCAAGCTAATGAGAAGTGGTACATTAAAGAAGTACCTACACATACAAATTATTGCCTACATTAGGAATGATAATGAGGGTCTAAACTAGGAAGCCAAAAGGTATCTCAATTAGGAGCAGGTGAAAACTTTTTTTGTCAGTTTCAAAATCATTGCAATATTATGAAATTTTTTATTACGAAGAAGAGGATTATGTATTTACTTCCCGTTAATATTCTCATAAAACTTTAATAGGTAACTAACAGTTTTTGTACATTTTGAGTAGGACCAATAAAATTTAATGAGCGTGAAAAATAAACACTAATTTGCTTATTTGGTTTACATTGTGGCGCTCCTAAATTTAAAAGCACCATAACTCAACCATAGCTCGAATCTCAACTAACTTTTCATCGATTTGCTGATATGGCCATCGGCTACTAAATGATTAAAGAAAAAATCAGCTTGAAGAAAATTAATTTTACAGATTAATACATGAAGTTGCATGTTTACAATCATCGTAGGGGAAATAATTTGTGTGGTACCATCATTAGAAGCTACAATGTTGAAAATTGCTAGTTGAACCATAAATAAACAAATTTGTAGGTTGCCATACGTTTGTATTCCTCTGCAATTAGGTAATTATTTATTCAATAATCGATAAAAAGAGAAAAATGTTCAACCTTTCGCGAGGAGGAATTCATCCAGAGGAATAAACTCGTCAAAAAGTCTGTTTTGTTTTCAGCACGATGGAGCACCAACACATTGGTATAATTAACATGTTCGTGTATCTCATCTCTGCGAGTTCCTTGACTGAACATGTCACCGGATATTACGCCCCAGTATTTTCCCCACGGGAAAATGTAAAGGGCTGTGTAAACAAAACTCAAATGATTGATACAAAAGATTATTCGAGTTATTATTCTCTTGGTAAATGTTAAAGTCAGCATGTTCCAAAGTACCTACTCGCACAATAGTACTCTTAGGCCATTATTCAGAACTAAAAAATGCTTTTGTACAATTCAATACACGCATAATTATTATGCAATCCGCAGTTTAAATTAAAAGCAGAATAAAAAAAATTGCACGTTATCTATAAGTGTAAGTCATTTCCGCATTTTTTAAATGGTAAAATGCAAGGTAAATATTCCATTTCATTAAAATTTGCGCTACGCCAAATTAATAAGTTAATTAACGATATAAAACTAATCAAATATATGACTGTTTTGTATAGCTCGACCCTGATCCGATTATTTTTAATGACTGCTCTTTGAAAACTCAGTCTTCAAATTGCAATATCAGAAACTTGTCCAGTTTATTTTTCATTTCCTTTTTTTTAATTTTTGATCTTGCAGTCATTTTTAGGTTATTGGTCTCGAGAAATTTACCCAAGAACAAATTAAAATTTAATAAAAAATATCTTTCATCTAGACATTTATAAAGCTAATGGCCGGTTTCAGAAACAATGATAATAGTTGATTTGGATTAATTACCTGTATCTGAAACCGGCCATTGAGACCCCAATCGATGATCTTCAAAATACAAAAAAAAAATTAAAGTGCGGTCGAATAAAAAATATGGAAAACTTCGAGAACTTTTATTCAAAATTTGTAAAACTAAATAAATTAACCATTTTTTTCTAACTATTCTTCCTAGTTTGGTCTATAAACGTGAAGTAAATTAACACAAAATAAAATAGTTTGAAATACTTTAATTAACTTTCAGTAACATGTAAATAAATCCTGAACACCCATTTCTAATTACTTTCAAGTAATTTAAAATTACTAAATTAACCAAAGTATTAAATTACACAACCAAGTGTTCCGATGTAATTAACAGACAAATTTAATATCCAAACTTGAAATTTGCGAAAAAATGTAGGTACTATTTTCTTTGAGAACTTTTAATTAATTTAATTTAATTATTCGGTGTCGACATTGTTTTTATGATGCATTTAAACAGATTATAATAATTTAAACAGGTAAACTTAATTAGCAAAGTTAACTTGTAATAATTTATACAATATTTTGAGGACTACTGTTCAAATTTATTCACCCCATAAATCAAAACATCGATAATAAAAATTTGATGATTATAACCTACAATTTTGGTTTTACAACAAAATGAAAAACTAATGTCATTTAAAAATAATGTTGCTATAAAACTAAAATGAATTATTCTGTGACTTACTTACCACGATGGTATGTTATTTAAAAAAACTCAAAATGCCGAACTTGAACAAAAACATAGGGAAAACTTATTTATAACCTACTGAACCCATTTCCGGAATTTTCTAATTTAAAGAATGCCGTCACTACTATCTAACTACCGCCACAGATTAATAAAGGAATAATAATAATTACTACTTATTTTTCTGTGACTACCACCATATTGAAAGTACAAAAGTAAATGAAATGCACGATGATATGCAAATTATACTGTAAAGACCTTTTTACACAAAACTGGGACCTGTTAGTGTTTTTTACTGACATCTTGTTTTTAGTTATCAAGTTAACTTTTAATACAGTGATTCTCAACCTGAGAAGAGGAGGGCGCGAAGAAAAGTCACAATCGAAAGGAAAAACTATTTTTGCAACAAAAACTACATAAAATACCAGGGGAGCGCAATAAAAACTTTCACTAACAAAAAACGTGGTAAAATCGGTAATTATTGCATAAAACAAGTCAGCCCGTATGCTGAAGTTCAGTAAACCGGTTAAGGGAGTATTTTAAAATTTAATTTGACTTTTTCAAAAATGTATTTCAATTCTCAGAAGGGTTATAATATGATTGGTATCGCTTATAGTATTTATTTTCATTTCATTATTTTTCGTTTACTTCTTTTTGCAGCAGCAGACCCAAAGATTACAGGTTAGCATTAGAATCATCAGCACAAAAGCAAAAATTTTAATTTTACTAATTTCTTATACCTGGGATCTAGTATTAGGGGGTAAGTATAGGAGCGATTAGGATAAATAATATTAAATAGAACGGATCACAATAAATTTTTAGCTTTATCATTGTAAAAATAATAATAATATAATAATCATTGCTTATTATTATGACGAATTAGTATTCTTGACAAAATTTGTATTATGCGAAATAGGCGGCTTTTATGATCCTCCCTATTTGTTTATTACTCTACTTAAGCAGTCAACAATTTTAATCCTGTTCGTGCAATTAGAAACCTTTCAAGTAAAAAAGGTTTAACTCGAATTAAACATCCACTCGAGTTTTTCCAAGGTATTTCAATTATTTACAAAAAAAATAATAAAAACACGTTTTTTTTTAATATACTATTTAGACAAAGAGACGATTAAAATACTCCTTTTCTAAATTTGAAAGTGAAAACATTTAAAATAATATTTTAAAATTAAAATCACATTAAAGTGAAAATCTTCACAAAAAAATTGCAGCACGGAACTTGCAATGTTGTAATTCGCAAAGTACAGCAGAGAATTGATTTTTGAATTAAACCTTGCAATATTTAGAAAATCGCAATAATAATTGTATATTCCCGCATCAATTAAATGTTTTACTATTTTACTAATTATTATGTACATATTATATTAACCAGATCCGTCTTCACATTTCTTGAAATTCATGCTAAATTGATTATATTAAGTAATGAGTTGCAAAAAGGGATAACCGATTTTCTACTATATAAAACCACTTATTTGCTGAATAAACATTAGCAAATTTGAATGTGATGTTACCTCCTCTGATCTCATACCACGATATCGTAATATATCGGGACAATCAGTTATCTTTTAAATTAATGGGAAAAAAAACATTATTTTATTGACAAATTGAAGTAAGTTGAAGTTCTATTGTATTATTTTTGGTAACCGATCATACAAACGATATTCTATCTCCGAGTAACACCCGTCAAAAAATACGTAAAACCAATTCTAGCCCTCTAGCGGTTTAATCGGAGTGAAACACCTTGATTACAAAATTGCACTAAAACTCAAAAAATTCTCATGGGAAATCCAATAAGTTTTCGCTACTGCCTAATGCTTACGAAATATTTTTGATTAAATTATGTTAATAATTTGGGTACTGGCTCTCCACCAGTCTCATCGAGATAGTCAAAAGGGTGGTCGTGAGATGCATAATACAACCCTTCTATAATCGGCACTTCACACATAACTTTTTGTTCGTTTCTACTAACTGCTAATATTTTAAAACATATATCTGCAGCAGAGTTTGAACCACACGACTTTGGCACAGGATCAAGCTAATGGTTTTTGTCAGACAACCAGACAAGTTTGTAAAATATTGACTAATTAATATTTTATGTGTAATAAAGTGATTTTTATGATATGGTTAATAGATATTTGTTTAATTAGACAGAAAAGTAGTATTTTACTGCCGCAGCTGACAAAGTTAGACGGGCTATGAAACCAAGCAATGCAGTAAAACCAGTGCTACCTTTAGGCATGGGCCCGAGGGGCCCGGGCCCAGGGCCCCGGATTCTTAGGGGCCCCCGCCGGGCCCCGTTCTGTACAATTTGTATACACATTGTATGTTATGCTTAAATAAATATTGAATAAGGGCCTACCTATCTACTGAGTTACATATTTAGTTTCTTGGGGGGCCCCCTCATTACCTTTTGCCCGGGGCCCCGATCATATAAAAGACGGCGCTGAGTAAAACTGTGGGTGTGCCGTGTTAACGTAGTTCAGGTATGGATTAATCGGATGTCCCACTCCCTTCTGAATTCTTTCCTTTCGGAATATCGCTTACATAGCTCCATGCATCTGAATCCATTGTCTGAGGAGTATCAATCCTCTTTTCTTGCTCTGCATGTCCTTTGTTTCTACAATCTTCTCTTCTAGCACCCCTCTCCATTTTTTCTTGAGAAATCTTTCCAGTTTTCCACCTTCATTTCCTTCGAGTCTGCGAAGGCTTCCTCCTACCATTTCTAGATTTACCTCGTGGTTTATCCGCGTTTGGTCTCCACTGCATGAGCTTCTTAATTGCTCTTTCTTCTTGGAATCGATAACGTGTCCCAGTTATCCAAATCTCATCGTTTCCACTTGTCTCACCATGTCGCTTCTCTCCAATTCAATTTCTACCTTCTCATTCGGCTTTATTCTCCATCTGTCTTCATTAATATTTATCTGTCTAATAATTTTTCTCATTGCCTGCCCTCGTCATGCACTGTCGTAAGTCACAACCGGCCATATTGGGATCATGATTGATTAGCAGTTTCGTTATTTCTTCCCTTCTGCCTCTATGATATTTCATGTAATTTGTTTAATTTTCATTAATTACAAGACCGCCTCTCTGTGCTTCTTTCTCCATTCTTGTGAATGATTTGTTCAACGTTGCTTTAGATCTTGGTATTATCACCATATCGTCAGCGAATGCTATAGTTTGGACTTCCTTGTTCGCAACTGTTCCACTATATTTCACTCTTCCATAACTATTCGTTTCATGACAATATTGAATATATTGTTGTTTCTGTAGTAGTAATTATTTTTACTTCCTAGGCAGTAAAAGTGCCTCTCCGTGGAATCCGAATCACGACACAACTCGGGAATCGTTGAAATTCGAACTGGTAACCAATAGGTCCGCAACTAAAAACATATATTATGTTATGAGGCGTGTAGGTTGCGGTGCTGAAGGAAACACTATTTTTTTATGTTTATTATAACAGCTTAATCAGCATTTTCAGTATAAATGGAGACTAAACTTTTCCCTAAACTAGTAAAAAATATATAATTAATTGGGTTGTCACGATATAGTCGAAGTGTCAAAGGTAATCAAGATCGGTGACCTTTATGAAAAGATAACTAGTCTCAAGTATTCCAATTCCTAATCAGCTTCCGAGAACACACAATAAAAATCAAAAGTATTCGGGTTTTCAAGACCACCGATGGATCAAAATACATAGGTAGGTGTTAACCAGAGAAAATACACGTCACAAATTGAATATGGAGATCGATTAGAATTGAACTGTAAACAATAATCATCCTTATACCATAAAAGTTTAAAGAACGTGATAATCGTTAATGTTCAAGTGGAAACATGTGAATTGTAAATTTAAATAAAGCATGATCGGATTAAACAATATTTAAATAAAAATTATTAGGTGATACTAGGGAAATTTACGATTTACAATCAAAACTTTTAAATAAAATAAAACAAACTAAAAAGTAATATTTTGCATGAAATATGGTGAAATTTTGAGACAATTTTGCGGTGTACTCCGTGCAAACAAATTTACAAAGAAGAAAATTAGATATGAATTTTGTATTATAAATGCTGACCTACTCTTGCAAAATTGGTTGCTTCAAGGTTGATTATAATGCAACAAAACGGTAGGTAAATATATGCATAGAAATTCATCTCATCTAAACTGCATTCATAAATAATATTATGTCAAAAGCTAAACGGACAAAAGCGATTAAGTTTAGTTCCCTCTTTTGTTGTCTTTAGTAACTAATAACTACTACTCAGCGCTGATTATATCGGTTTTAATTATTCAAATGTACAATAAAGCCCGTAATTAATTATTATACAACAGTGAAATAAACATTAGCCAACCCATTTTATACAGTACTATTAGTACTATTATTTATGAAGTTGCGTTAAAATTATTTCCATTTAAAAACTGCACGTAGGTTTAATAAATTTTTTGATTACCTTTTGTGGTTAGCGTATTGTTACTGCGTCACATGTAATTTTTCAACTTCAAAATATCGGGCCAGTCCGTCCCTGCATTATGCTATGTAGTCCAATCGTAATCACGGACCCCAAATTATACAGAATAATTGTTAAATTAGGAAACTATCATTATGGTAATTTATCGAGCGTGATGACTAGCACAAATAACCCCTCGCACCGATACTAATGGCAATGAATAAATGAGCTATCAATAAACAATTACGAATTCAATAAGATCTTGAAAAGTAAATAACTTACGGTGTACTCGCGTCCCTGAGAATATACCGTTTCAAGAAATTTATTACTACGAAACCTACGAACCGTTTCTAAAAACTTGGATGAAAAATTTTCCTAAATAAAAATTTAGAATTCGTTTAAGGATATCCTTGTTAGGAAAAAATGCTTTTATAAAGTGTGAGTCAATTAAATATCCGTTTTGCAGTAGGGCACTGCCAGGAAGGTTATAAAAGGCGCCAATCATTTACATTGTAAAAAAGCGCCGTAGTCCCTATAATAGAAAAGAGTTACTTCTTAAGGGTAACGTCAAGGTATCAAGGGGTATTTTGTCAATTCGGACGAATTTTCGCTCCAATAAATAGATTTGTAGAATTAGGTTACATTAATTTCCTCGATGCTGTTATCATTTAATTTCCTAGTCCTAACAAAATTTGGAACTTTAACCATTGTTTCCCTTCTCGTGAGATAGTTTCAATTATCATATATTACAAAACCATAATAACTTTTACAGTAATCGCGTAAGGCAGGTACATTTCCTCGAGTGTTGCCGAGATAAATCAAAATTTGTGTTAATAATTTAATCGTGCAACTCCTCACGAATTGAACGAATATAGAGCAGAGCACTCTGCACACTTGTCACATTTTTACTGTTAATAAAAAAAAGTAATAAAAATAATAGTTTCACACAACATAACAATAAATAAAATAGCAAAAGGTAATTTTAGATTGTGTCCCGTTTGTTCATTGAAGCAAGATAATGCTTAATTATACAATGGGTGCGGTTGAGCGGCCCAGGTTAGTACATATCAGCTTGTTCAGCCGAAAAACGATGAAACGATCATTATGCCATTCAAATACTTGTTTGTTCTCGCGAGATTAAGAAAGTCGAGCATCTGGATGGGTGACCGTGTGGTAACCGATTTGCCATTGCTTCTCCTCTACCAACAACTCTCATGATTACATGAAATGAATTCAGACAAGGTCGTCGAGGATATGATGTTTGTAGATAAGCTAACGTTTCCGATTCCATCCATCAACGTTGCTTATATTGCTATTAAATTATTAAGCGTTGCGGGCCATTTAGATGCACGGGACTTTAGCTTCATTGAATTCATTCCCTTAGGATGACCTGACTTCACAGTACTTTGATATTGTTTTCTTTAAACATTTACACTAATTCCACTGGTAGTTGCCAAGTTACCACATATGAGATCCCGGATCTCAAAACTGGATGTAAAAGCTAGTCGCCCGCTAAAATAAGCAATATATGAATTGAGCGAGCTGTGGGTATAATAATGGTTCGAGTCTAATAAAAAGCAATGGAGAGAAAAATAATTTTCGTTGGTTCGATAAGTTAATCGGTTATTAAATTTTAATTATTGTTTCAGAAACCGACTGCAAATGTTAAAAACCTCAACCACGAGAGCTCGAATATGACTGATTTCTCCAATATTTCGTAATTTGAATATTTTTTGTTTGAATATTTTTGATTTCAACGTTTTCGAGTTATTCCAGAAAAACTGGAGTGAGACATACTCGAACTTTCATAGTTGTGATATAAGAACCATTTTGAATTCGAAAAGCCATGTTTATAAACAACTTTAAAAAAATTAACAATATTATATGCCTTGCCACCGAATAATTCAATTATTTAGATTTAATTGCTTTGTACAAGTAGTAAAGTTAAAATATAAAATGTTATGCAGTTGTAATAAAACGGAACATAAATTTGTTGATTATTTCATTTTTAAATTTGTAGTTAATAAAAGCACTTCACTTGTGAGAACTGCTTTTTTCGCTTTACCCACAACCTTTTACATAATAAATGCGTATAAAAATTAACACCTTCGGATGAAATTACATTTTATAATTAATATCACACTCGAAATTACACATGTCCAGAATTAAATGTGTAATCTTGGAATGTTACAATAATTGAGCTTTCTTCAAACTCAACCGGCAAGAGTGGATGTGTCAGAGTACATTCCGTGTTCGTTCAAATGAAACTGGATGCAGAAATTTAGAATTTTTGCGGGGAGGTAAATTTAAAATTGTGGTTCATCGATTTTCTCTAATAATTCGAACATGGTGAAAGGTATCAAAAATGTTGAAGAGGCCAAAAGAGCTTAGCAGAAAAAGTGATTTTACTTTTGTTTCCAACATTTTTTATTGTTCCCTATTTTAGAATTAAAGTAGAATCCGCTTATAACGAGTAGTATACTGATGGATATAACGCGTATGGGTTTGATTTACTTAAAATCAAACAATTCACTAAAGGATTTCATTTTTGCTAAAAAACTGTGTGACAATTTACTTTCCAATGCTTCTGTAAACATGGACCTATGGTTTAACGTGCATCCAAACCACAACGGCCTAGCTACCGAACTATCTTGAAGAAAATTAACGTTTTATGACGTAAGCACGATGTCAAACATTAATGTGTATATTAGGTAAATAGAATCCTTCCCGACTAAGTGCTTCAACATCTAAAATTAGAATGCCACGAAAATCTATTATAAGATATAAGAAGGGCTTGGTTACAAATTTAAATACCTTTAAATTAAAAGGAAGTGATACAAATTCACACATCAAAATAATGAAACAACTTAACTGTAAATATTAACCGTGATCGTTAAC
This sequence comes from Rhagonycha lutea, assembly GCA_958510855.1. Classification (NCBI taxonomy): domain Eukaryota; kingdom Metazoa; phylum Arthropoda; class Insecta; order Coleoptera; family Cantharidae; genus Rhagonycha; species Rhagonycha lutea. The sequence continues at coordinate 7,980,788 of OY294040.1, read as the reverse complement.
TAGAAAACCATTTATTTTCACTAGAATTGTTCTAAACAAAATTGCCATCAACCATATCATTATTATGTATTTTTGGCATAATGCAAAAGGATGTTGTTAATATTATAAATTATAATTAATATTTTTGCACAACTAATTTTGAAACCAAAATAATATACCTATTAGCAAATCACCGAGTGATATAATGAATAATTAATTACCCCCCCCCCCCGCAAAAAGATATGAACTACTTACAAATTTAAAAATTTAAGCTAAAATTGGAAAAGAATATAAAGTAGGTTACTTCAAATAATTAAAAGCAAAGTTTTAACAAATAAAAGTTTTCAAAAGAAAATTCAGAAGTTTGGCCTCTTTGTAATCTGAAATTTTACAATATCAAAAAACAAAAAGCACAAATTTGTCAACGGCAATTACCGAAAATTTAAAATCAAAGTTTACTTCAAGTTCCAAATTGTATCAATGGAAACTCTGGAATTACTCGAAATCAATTGTGATGGTTATTATTTGACAACTTAAATCTTAAATCACCTTTCCGTTGATAATAATTGAGCAATTTCCCTAATCTTTCGATAATACAATTGAGTTGTTTGATTAATCGTGGCCTTGATCAAGTTAACATTACAATAATTTTAAAATGCAAAAAATACATAATTACCTTTTACTCAAGTCGGCAAGTATAATTATTAATTGCGAATTAATTAGCAAAAAATTTAATTTTCCCCTTTGAACTTTAGACAAACCGTAAAACAAAGAATAATCTCTTTATTTTTAATTTTTTAACCTTATTGTTCATTCCTGAATGCCCTTGGCCTTTTTCGCTGCAAGATAGGGGACCTACGGGCAATTGTGGACTGCACCGATGGTCAAAGGGTCTCATAACATGTGGATTGCACCGAGTGCGGTTAGGGTACCTACGTATTTTTTTTTAATTCCATTAAAGCAGGAAGGTATATTTAATTTACTACGGAGGTATGTAAATAATCCAGATTGTATTTCCATTTTCTGTTTTTCATTGCTAGATGATTTAAAAAGTGTAATGGAAAAAAATGAGATCCGTCCCCTTCCCAATAGCACTTTTCCGAATTGGCCGGCCCTAGAGGATATTTTAATTGGTAAACTGACTCTTCCGCGCCTCCACTTAGCACCGCTACGCTCCGGACGCTCCAGAGCTGTTTTGACAAGAATACTAAATCCTATTCTGATCCATCATCATTAAATCAATTTATTAAATCCCTTTCCAAGTATTAGCTATTTATATCGGTGCAATTTACATGTGACCCTCGGTCGAAACCCAAAAGAAAAGGATTTATTTCTGACCATCGTCGGTGCAGTCCACATACGTCCGGACCTACAGTTTAATATCAGTTCCAAAAAACTGTCGAATTCGACATTAGTTTTTATAAGAGAAATTAACTATTGACATTGGTTCCGTGGTTCGACGCCCACGTTAAACTGTAGATTTTTTGTACTATATGTCAAGAAAACCTGTAAGTGACTTGAAATTTTCTTTAAAATTGTTTCCAATCTGTCAAATATGCCCTTTATCACGAAGAACTGATTGAATCAGTGACTAAGTTAGCTGAAAAATGGTTTATGGTCCGTAAGAAAAAAGTATTATGGTCAGGTTATCTTGCAACAGCTTGCCTCACTTTTTTTTATTGGCTCAAAGGTTAAAAACTATATTTATGCTGGTTTAGTGCATAAAAAAAATATGAGTGAAATCTTATCGTTTGCATAATATTGTACAAGAAAAAAGAAATATACATTCGCGGTTTGTGTGCTTAAAAGAATTTTTACTCTGGAAAAAGTAAAACTCGAATTGGTAAACTAAGAGCATTTCTTTTTGCTAACACATTAAGTGGAAAACTAGGGGAAGTAAAATGTAGTGAGCAAATTGATTATACTTTTTCGAGCTGTTAGCCATCAGCTTTTTGAAGTGCAAGAAAAAGCATCGCAAAAAGAAATTTTCTCAATAGCAATAACTAACAAGTTTTAACGATCTGAGCGATTTTGTGAACTAAAATTTGGTACTTCTTATCACTAAAACGCATTCAGACATTGAAAACAATTTTAACGACGATAATAATTGAACGTCTAGCCAAAAGTGTCTCTGAGTTTTATAATGGAAAAATATGGATACCACATCACGTCGTCACAAAGCAAGCAGATTAACCACACTAATTGCGAGACTCTCTGGCGACTTCCAATTTTAGATATATTACGGCCCTGTTTAAAACTATCCATAGTCCTTGATTAAGAAATATTGAACATCAAAGCCAATCTCGGGCTACACGAGTGAAATAGATCTTACATCAAAACGCTTTTCAAGGGGGAAGAGAATTATTGCTCATATCAAAGAACCTGACCCAACCTTGTTGAATGCAGCTGAATACTTAAATTTTATTGTTATGAAAAACGTAAACTTGTTTTACCATATTTAGAGGTAGAAGTTTACGATCTAAAACATTTTACTTTAATTTTGCAGGAGACTTATTTTATGGGAACAGAAAATTTTCTGCTTCTAGGGAAAATAAACGTTTGGTCGCGCGACCAAAATAGTAGTTGTTATATTCATAATGTTAGCAGCAATGATTATTTCTAACTCTCCATTATGTGAAAAAATGTGAAAATAAGAAAAAAAAGCACGACAGTTTTTGGTTGGGAAGATTACGTCGAGTACCCCTTTTATGGTTATTATAACGGCCTGTCATCCTCACCCTTTCATTTTTAGGACGATAGCATTGAGCAACAGGAGAAAAGTTATGACCAGGTGCTAAACCCTCTGAAACCTAAATCCAACTAGGAACGGAAGTATTTATTGAAACAACTGGTGCGGTCGAGTCAAGAAATTTATATTATCAAAAATCCTCCATTCCATTTTAATTTACAAATTGACAAATCGGGATAACCCGATGACTTGAACAAAAGATTCTTCTAGCAAACTGACGTCATTTTGTGCATGACAATGAAAATATGCAACTTTGTTTTATTACTTTTCACCTCGATTGACCTAAATGTAAATTTTTTGAAATTTTGAATAATCGTAACGTCACAAAAGTATCCATCGCTTGACAGCGAATTATAATCAACGATCTAATTGGCAACAGTGGATATTATAGTAGATAAACGTCACTGCTCACTTTTTAGAAAATGTAAGGATGCAAAATCGTTAAATAGGTATTATTATTTTCTAAACATTTGCAAAAATCGTTTACGCTGATTTTCGAAATAATTTTGTTCTAATTTTAGGTGCTAAGGTTAATTTCGAATTTCGTTTGCACTAGCGCAGTTATTTGGACATTTTGAGTGGTTTTACGTTTTTTTAAATAGAAAGTAAAGAGTAAAATCGTGGAATAACAATTAAAAGTAACCAAAAATTATCATCCTTACCGAGGTTTCTTCATTAGTTACAGTAAAAATAACACTGCGGTATTAATTTGGGTTTAAAACTCATAACGTCCACAATTTCATCGTGTTTTAGAACTTTTTCACATAGATAACAACATAAATAAGAAACTACACGTTAAATAACCATCATAAACACACGCACTTGTCATTTCATCAAAATACTACCGTGCGTAATAACTGGAGAGGCGCACACATTGCTTACATTAAAGATTTCACCGCTGATCAACCTTCTTCCCCTTTTCAAAGTGGACCCGCCGCACGTTGTTCGCAAGTCGGTGCTTTGACGGCGCCACCGATCAGAACACAGGTTAGTTACTAAAGCCGCCCGTACTCCCCCCAGGTATTTACATCAACTTGAATTCAAATAACAAAACACGATCTACATTTTTTGAAACAACGAAACGTCAAATAAAACAAGTGAAAAGCGAGGATCGCTCATCGAAATCACATTTTAGTAATTCGATAAGCCATTTTAAATATTGCGATTGTAAACGTATTGAACTCCCACTTAATAAAATTTAACGGAAGTCGAAAGGAAGCCATGTTGTTTTATTAGATTGTCATTTCAACCATTGCCCGATTTTGCTTGTCAAGAGGGGCAAACTGATAGATAAACTCAATACAATCGGTTAAGTGGGGCCGTCTGGCGGCATTGGCCAGTAGTACACTTGGAATCATCGAGAAATAAGGAAGATGACAAAATACGCACGCCGCTTGCAACACGTGCACAAATGTTCAATAAACGCAACGTAATTTTACCACCCTAAAAACGTCCGCACTTATTCTTGCGTCACCCCACAATAACACACACCACTCTTACGAGGACACAAATCCAGATGAGATATTCTCAATTATGCGGATCGCAACGGAAGGGGTCTCCATGTGTTTAAATTATCTTCCAACATCTTTAAAATAAACTTCTTGAATTTCAATAAAATTAGGGTCGAATTCGATAACCTAAACAACTGTAAGCAAAAGTAACGGTCAGATTCCATTTTCTTTCGGGTCTACATATTTATGATAAATAGTTTAACTCTTCGGATCAACAATTGGCACGTTAATTACGTATGAAATTGCTTGCGTGTCATTAAATTTTTTAACTTTCAACGAGAATTTCTCGTGATTTAAACAACCAAGATCGATGGATACCAAGCCTGGGAACCAAAATCATTGTCCTGTACTCTAAATACATGTCGGTTTAAAAAGAACGTAACGAGAGCACAATGCTCGGATGCGGTGGTCTTCAACGTTCCGTGGCCTACTTTAGGGGGAGGCCGTTTTTGAAAACGCTTTTTTAAAACTGTATTTAAAATTATGAACGTATAGTGTATTTGAAATCAGATGTCCAGGCGGGGCTAATGTGCAGAAACGAAAATTAAATGCACGATGGAACCGGAACGTTCTCCCTCCACATCTACTGCGCAACAAATTGACTACCCCTCCCCTGGCAACTTTAAAAGCTTTAAAATTTTTATTTAAATTTAAAAAATGCGAAAATTAATGAGCACACCCGAACTGTACTATGTGATAGGGGGTAGTGCTTTGAAACAAATCATTTTGGCGAAATTAAACGTCAGTATTTTTAGTTCAAAGTGGTGCCGCAACGTTCTACGTCACAATAAGCGGTTCGGGTATGGCTCGATAACTTTCGTACATTTAAATTTCAAGAAAAAAACTAAAACGCGGAGAACATATTGAAGACCGCTGACTGACACAAGATTCATCACATCCCTTCGCAAAAATCCAAATACACCTATTTACGCATAGGGGCAATTCAAGAAGTTTTAGTAATCTAATAAATAAAGGCAAATCTGACGCAGTTCCTCAACGTTAAATTTTGCATCTTCCCCTACAAAACATCAAATAAACCAGCATGGTACCAAAAAATTACGATATTTGCTCCCATAAACCCGTCGCGCAGGTTACGTGCCCTCTGCTACATCCCTTCAATTTTCATTTTAAAACGAAATCATTCAATGCGTTTGTAAATGCTTTAAATCCTCCATTCCCTCATTATGATTTTGCGCATCCAGCAGCTGGCTTTACGAGCCACGCCACTGATAAATGTTCATTGATTGGACAAGATATAGGTTGTAGGTAATTTCTTTATATCCTTCCGTGCAATTCATAAAACGTGCGTAGTAAATAGATAATTTTATTGCGTCATCAAGGATTTTAAATAAAAGAAGACTAATAGTAAACAAAATAATAAGTAGTGTAAATTTTAATGACGTATGTACTCGTATTCGCGTGATTTGATTGGACCTAAATTAATGACGTAGGAAGTAATTTTAAAACAATCCAGCCGGTCCTGCCTGGCGTTATTACTTTAATCGATTACGAAGTGGAACTGAAACCACACTTGCATAAATTAAATGGAACGATTAAAAATAATTAAGAAATAAAGTAAAATCTGTAAAAAATTAAATTTATGTTAACGGCAGCAAATATAGATGTCGGTATTCGCTCCCACCGGTAATTGCAGATAATGAAATCGGCTCAGTTTAATGACGTCAGATCGTGGAAACGTCATCGTGACGTCAGCGGGGTGTGTTGCCCACAGTAACGATGCAGAAGGTCGCGGTATTCGCAGTAAACAGGAGACTTAAAACTTGTTGCAGCTGTTTTTATTAACTTTTTAATTACTACTTGGGCAGAACATTGTTATGCTCTTCTTCGTTTCAAAATTAATTGTAAAAATAATTCCAACCGTAATCTAAATATAAAGGGGCCTTGGGCACAAACTGAAATGAATATGTAGGTACTCCTATTTATAGAATAAACACCTAATGGAAAAACAAAATTAGAGGCTTATCTCCTCCGTATTATCTATACGACGATTTTCTCATTTTTATGGTTTTGATTTGAATACGACAAATTCGATTATTCTTTCCTTTATGGACAACTTTAGACGTTTTTATTTATTTGATTGATTATCGTAATAATAATAATATGAAGTGTGGGTGGTATCTTTAGGTCAATGTATGCTTAATGCAATTAATCTCTTACGGAATTAACGTGAAGAAAATTCGATGGTGAGCAACCCAAATAGGAAAAAACAGGTCAAGTTCTATTGGGGGATCTATTATGGATCTATTCCCGTTCTCTTACAATGGATATGGGCGTTTGGGTGTGACGAGCGGTTCCGTCTTGTTCAAATCGCTCATGCCTTGAGGCAAGTTCCAGCAAAGACAAATTGCGTTTAGATTACTAGATAACATCAGCACAGGTATAGGAATAAGGAAACAATTTTTGTAGTACCTACCCAATTCCTTAAATATTTTATCAATGGCTAAAACATTCTGACAGCAAGGAATGACAAGACATTTTTTAGTACAAAGAAGAAACTTCATCCATTTTGTCGCTTCCACATGCCACTGTTCCTTTTTACCACTCAGGAATTGTATTTCGCAAACGGGTTACAAATAGGGGCGCAATTCGTTCATTCAAATGACTCCCCGCTATTTATTCGATAACTATCACGATTTGAATCACGTAATTCGTTAGTCTGAAATATTTACCGCTACTTCAGTGTTCTCAAATGCGTGAAAAATGTCGAGTGACGTGCTATGTTTTTAGAGAAACTAAATTTAGGATTTACACGGATTCGTCAAGATATTTGAGGTAGCCAGAATAGGATGATTCAAGTCCATAAATGATTTTTATGAGTTACCAAAGTCAAAAACACAGAAAGCAAACAAAAACAAAAAATTAATAAAATTTGACTTGTAAAGTAAGTTAGGCACTAGGACGTTAAAAAACCACAACTCTAAAAATTACAAAAATGAACTTGATTCACACCCTATTTGTGAGTCAACTTGGCAGTTTTCATTAGACAATACACTTTTGGCACCGATATTGTTCGGGGCTCAACAATTTTACCCTGACGATCACCATTTTCACGTTCCCATTGCAGTATTCCTTTATAATATAGCTTTCCTTCTTCCTTTTTATATAAACATGCCTAAAAGTTTTCAATTATATGTGATGCGCTCAGCAAAGGTCAAGGTGCAGTATAGTATATTCATTAGTAGATTTTGGGTTATGCAACCAAACTTACACTAAAACAAATTGGAGCCAAATGATATCTAAAACGACCATAATATTGTTCAATTATAATCAATTTCAATATAATAATATGCTGAACGTGGAAATCCGCGTGTGTGGTTTCTTGGTTTCAATAGGAGGAGGGGGATTATCGCGGGATGATCAATGAAAGTTTTAAGAAATGTTTATCGAGTAAGGTAAAATTTCAGAAATGTGTATCGCGAATGAAGATGTCCATCCGTAAGGTTGTTATAATATACAATCGGGATGTTTAAGGTCCGCTTTCTTGGAAAACTTCCGTGTGACCCACGGATCTTGAAAACCGGGATATCTAAGGCTTAGCCCGTTCACTTGGAAAAATTAACCCTGAAGCCCTATCAATTTCAAAACCAAGATATTTAAGCGAACGGACGACAAAATCCTGGATGTTTGAGTGAGCTCACTTAGAAAAAATATTTTTGAGGCCCACGCAACTCCAAAATCAGGATTTCAATGTGCACCGATCTGCGTGGTATGTTTCTAGGTTAAAATTTCACTATAAGTAACGAAATGCAATTTAAAATAAAATTGTTTTGGAAGTACTTCCGTTAAGGGAGGTACCGTCAATTTAATACGGTAACTGGGGCGGTTCTTACGTGAAAAATCCCAACTTCTTCAATCGATTATTTCCTAAATTATTCGAAATTTGAAGTTCATCCTAACCTTAATCGCTTCATTTTGATGTTCTCTTATTGATTTTTTTCTATTTACTGTGCCTTTCAGTTAACCTATTCAAGAGATTTTTTGCAGTACCATAGTAGAAACTCGATAATGTAAACAAACAAATTTATACATCTCGGTCCTGTGACCGCCCAAGTGAACGGTGGAAGTCGAGTTTATTTTTGTTGTGGATTTGATATCTTAACGTCAAAATAAGGACCTTATCCGCTATGTATCCACCACTGACGTGCACGAATGGATGAACGAGATTTCTGCTATCGAGCTCACTCACTAACCACAAATTTATTTTAAAAAGAAAAGCAAGCTTTGATGAGTTTGGAAACGTAGGAGCTTAGGTTATCTGTTCTTTATTTCCTTTTTTAAACTAAATTTGTGGTAAGTGGTAAAATTGTAAGCGGTCGGTAGCGGAAATCTCATTAATCCATTCATGCGCGTCAGTGGTGGACACATAACGGATAAGATACAAATTAAATTTGTATTTGTGCTTTGTGATTATGGAAGATGACCTCAGAGAAAAAATAAGAACAGTGTTCGTTTTTCAGTGGAAATTTTTACCAACAAAATGACTACTGTTTGTGTTGCTTGCATTGACAAACCAAAATATTTGGCTAACGAAACCAGAGATTTTGAGCAGATGGAAATTTACTTCAAATTTCTGTTTTTGTTAGCAAACAAAACAAGCGGTCGCCGTTTTAATAGTAAACATGCGCACTGACAAAAGATCACTTCTTTTATCTGATTTTCTGATCACCACAAAATTTTCTGCCTCCTGCCCCGTACTTCTACTCCTCTCCTAACATAGCTCAGACAGCGACCTTCGCACTTCTTCCCAATTTACATAATAAATATTCAGTTAATCCATTCATGCGTGTCAGTGGTGGACATATAACTGATAAGATCCTTTTTCCGTTATACAGCACCGATTTTATCGCTGATGACTAGCGACGGATTACGGATTTCATCAACTGTTTAGGTGAGGGTGGGAGTAAAACCTTCAATTTGTCAACTGCATTAATTAAAATTCGTTACGCAAAAATTAGCAATTTTTACTTCTTAGCGACTTAGGAAAGCATTTCCTGCCCCGAAAACAACTCACTAACCCCCTCAACTATTACTAAAAATACGACCGCTTATTCACTGACCACAAATTTATTTTAAAATGAAGAGAACAGTTTAACAAATAACGGAAGCCCAGATGATAGGTTTGGAAAAGTAACAGCTTAAATTATGTGTTATTTTATTTCTTTTTTTTAGAATAAACTTTTGGTTACTAAGTGAGTGGTCGATATCGGAAATCTCGTTAATCCATTCATGCGGGTCAGTTGTGGACACAACATAACCGATAAGTTACAAAGATATTTGAAAAATACAAGAAAGAAATGACTGACTGCTATTTCCAAAAAATATGGAGTAGCCAAATTAACAATTTGTGCTATTAACAAGAAGAAGAATACAATATTCATAGCACAGTTTAAAAACACATTAAAACCTAATAACAATAAGAAACCCCGAATTCGCACATACTTATAACACTAATTTTTCTGCATCCCCTTTAATGTGAACAATTGCGTTAATTTGAACCTGCTTTGGATTCTTCTGTTCAGATTATCGAGTTTCTACTGAATAATTATTCTTCCTCTTCTTCTTCAACTTAGTTTAAGCCTTAAGGTTTGTTATTTTCAACATCTGCGTCGATTCCTCGGCAGTATTAGTTATATGAGCATATAAATATTTTAAATCCATTAGGTAGTTTGCTAGGCTGGCCTTCAGATGTGCCTGTACCCTGGCTTTTAAGAAGAATCCTAAGAGTTGAAAAACACACTTTCGTAATTCGCTGTTATTTTGTTTATTACTCAAAAAATTGCACAGAAGTATATATTTTTTAAAAGACGACACTTGGACGCAGGTTGTGTTGTTTTTAATTTTTAAAATTCAAATATTTTTCAACATTTTTTTTTTTCAAAAAATTAAAAACAACACGGCCTGCGTCCAAGTGTCCTCTTTTAAAAATATAAGTATACTTTTTTCCAATTTTTTTGAGTAATAAGCAAAATAGCAGCGAATTACGAAGTGTGTTTTTTCCAACTCTGAGGATTCCTCTTAAGTTAATGAGGGCAATTCATTAACCCAGGAGGATCACCGGCTTAACGTGCCTCCCGAAGCACGGAGACTAGTCATAAGAAAGTTTGACCCTCCCCCGGATCCGGTACCTTGCATTTGCAACTGATCGCGTTAGCTGGAAGGCAGTTTACAACAATAAATTAGTGTTTCTAATTAAATATGTTTAGTGTGTTGCCTAGCAGCTCAATTTTGACAAATCACTTATAACCTCAATGTCTATAATGATTAATGAATGTTGAAAGTAAAACGCTAATTTTTGCTTTAAATTCCTTCCAAAGTATTACCGTTACGAAAAAAGTAAAGAAGTCATCCTTCCTTATTTAAATTCATTAAATAAATAATATAAATTCAGTTCCATAAGAATATTATTATGTATATGTACACATTTACCATATCGTATCTTTTCAATCCCCTCTGAACACCCTTAAACCGAGTTATTAGATCAGTCGTCAAGATATTGATTGTTCAATCAAGAAAGATAATCTCTTCAATAATCAAAAGCTTAATATCCGAAAAAATACAATAAAAACTTTAAGCTATATTCCAGCTTCACTTTTTGATGACGTTCTGGTTTGACTGCAGGAACTACTGAATTTGAAAACTTTTTTATAGTTAAAAGCATATTATACCTATGATCAGCCTTTTATTTAATCTTTCCAAAATTACTTTTTCCTTAAATGCTGTGATCGTAATTCAAATATTATTATCGGTGTTTGAAAACTTCGATTGTGAAAGTTTTCCAACGATTTACAACCTCTGGTTTATATGGTTCCATTAATTTGCCCGATTAGCGATATATCAAAATCGTTATCCCCCATTTCCTAGTATCTTAATTTATTCTCAAAATTTCGTATTGAATTGAAAAAGGTTTTCAACTAACAAAAGTTAAATTTTTTTCGTAACAGCCTCCAGCAGTAGCGAATTTATTTTCTTTGGATTTTTAATTTTAATAATTGAATGTCAATTAATTATCGTTGTTTTGTGACCTGTAAATGGTAATTGGAATTTAAAATTTGGTTAATTTCGACTAAAAACTGGTAATGCAGTAAGTATAAATTAATTAGTAGATAAGAGTTCAATTTGCAACCAAACTTAAAAACTTTTTCAATTTTAACCTTTTTACAACTCTTCGTTCCATATTACCTACTTTGGAAACCATCCGTATCATTTACTTTCTGCATCTTATCCATTATTCATCTAATATTATACCTTTCTCTCTTCATTTTATTTCTTTTAAACGGTTAGAAGTTAAAAATTTGAAATTGTTTTGGCGTTGATTGAATTATAAAACTTAAAACACAAATTGAAATCTTAATTATTGGACCAAAATTGTACTTGATTATAATTTTGAAATCGTAATAAAGTTGAAGTTCTTTGGAAGGTTCATGCCCAAACCGGTATTCGAATGTTTTATTTAAAAAAGAAAAAACAGTTACAGGTTATCAACCGAAATAATAAGATTTATTTAAAAAGCATAACACAATTTTGCATGCATTACTCCAATTATTTTAATGAACGGTTAAGTAAGAAAATTTTCCAGAATAATCCCAGACATATAAATGTAACAGGGCAACGCCATTGATTTGGTCGCGCTGACACATTGAAGGGTAACGTCCTAACAAGCAGACGGATTTCGCGACGACGCCCGGCGCCGCCCGACGCCAACAGCCTTCAGCTATAAACCCCTACGTTCCACAAGTCTCTACATCATCCCTTGCCATTTTAACAGATTCACTACACACGCGCTTTATGCTTTTCAATGATCACTTAATACTTTCGATCGACCATTATGCCACCCACACAAAAAAATAAACATTTCGTAATCGGCACATCAAATTCTCGTGTAATACAAAAAGTGTATAATTTATTATTACTTATGTATATCCCGACTAATGTAAAGAAATAAAGGATTAAAAAAATATAAAAAAGAAAAATAAAAGGCCAAAAAATTTCTCTTGTAAATTGGATCGATAGGCAAGTCAGAAAACTGAAATTCTCGAGAGAAATCAAACGTTTTAAGTATATAAAGCTGGTGGAATAAAGAACTGATATTGGATTGTGCTGCGTCGTATAATCAACAAGTTACATCCAACTTTAATTAATAAATTATAATCCATTTTATGCTCCATTCAAACTTTTGGTTTTAAAATTATCTAATGCTGGAATTTTATGAGAATAATGAGAATTTTCCAAGTAATCCAAGTTGCAGGGCTGTTTGTTTCAACAATGATAAATCATGATCAAATTATTGATTCAGTATACAGTTTAGACGTTTCATTCAAAGTAAGGGCAGACCGAATAATGGATTCGATAAAATGGAAAAGCAGAGGATTCAAAGGTTGTTTGAAAACTCATAAAATCATTTAGTAAGAACTGTATCCAATTCAAGTAAAAAATCGCTTGATGAAAAAAGCTAATCGTATTGAAGCACAAAAGAGATAAAAGTAAGTGAGCTACAATACAACTACAAAAGCCATACATTACTGACAAAGCTCTATAAACGCTTTGCCATTTTCGATACGTGGATGTGGCTCTATTAACTTCACAGATACAATTGCAATTAATTTTTTACAATGAAAACCATAAATGTGACTTTATGATCGCTCTTAACCAAGTAAATATAGAGTTCACATTACGACAATTTAGAATGGTCATGCTCGAGAAACAAAGAATTTCAACCGATCCCACGCCATTTATTTACTAAAATTACCGTAAATATACGATTCATTTTGTTCTACTATTATAAAATGCAATGGGAATTAGGAAAAATTGCATCACCAAATTAGAGATTAAAACATTTATAAAGCTTCCTAATGTCTCCTCTTCTGCAGCCATTGTTTAAATCTTAAAAAATATTGCGGAACTTGGATTCAGCAAGTCGCTTTTGTATCGCCAAATTTCATATTCAACGAATATTCCCTGCTCACCAGAAAATAAATCAATAATCGATGAATAGCCCTCACGTAAGAATTACTTTGGGCTAAAAAATGGCTTCAATAAATTAAACAATAATACAAAATTGGGACAATTCGTGATACAATTTAGAAGTGAAAAGTTCGTAATATTTGGAAGAAGAATTGACATATCGCTCCAATATGCAAAATGGCGAAATTATTTTTAGATCGCAGTAAAATTTACAAATTCGTTTGTGTATTCTTTTAGAATATACTCAGAATTAACCAATAAACTGCGTATTAATTCTCAATACTCGCAATATTCCAATGTAGTAAAGCGGCCTACAGACGGACTTACATATTAGCGTGCATTTGATTTGATTTCAGACACAGTTACAGCAAACATTTTTTATTTCTCTACAGGTTAGAAGAAATAATAACGGTTCAACGTTCGAGCGTTTAGCGGCGCGTCGCGCTAGCGTAGCGTCGTGAAATAAAGAAATCCAGTCTTTTAGTATGAATGAATTTGTATTTATGAACAACAACAAATAAACACAATAATGTTTTATTGTAGTACACAAATGCAGTTTACTATGAAGAATGCGACATTGCAGTTCTTTTGTTTTCGTGGTATCTGAACCACGGTATAAATAATTTGGTAACAAATGGGAAAAGAAGTTGTGACTCCGCGGTTCGATGTCCAACTGCATATTAATAATGTACTCGTTACAACTACAAAACTTTTTTAAAAGCAAGAAATTTAATTTCAATTAAAATTTTAAATTCATTCTAAAACGTTTTAAAACAATGGTTAACAAATTAATTAATTTGATAATTAACAATTAACAAGGAAATTAACAAAGATTGCGAACTTCAATCAAACATATTTTTTTTATCAAAATCAGCATGCAAATGATAAGACACGATGGGTGTGTCTTTCGAGTAGGTACGCATTTATGACCTTCACAATTTAAAATTCCTTCCTGAATTAGATATGATTTATTTACGTTTTTGATGTCGCTACTTGGATTCTGACTTCATCAGGGGCTGGACTTTATAATGGATTTGTTGTAAACAAATTCATATTTATCTGTTTAAATAAGTAGGTTTTTCGACGGGGCCACAACTTAGTATTTTATAGCCGAAAGTACGTTATAAAGGGGTAGTTTCGAAACCAGATCGAGGAAATATTGATATTTAGGACGAGATGAAGCAAAACGATAAAAAATGTAGGACAGCTGGTTCAATCATTAATTGGTTAGTGCGCTCTGAGCTTTAATGTCGAAATTGATTGTTGTTTACCCGAGAGAAAGAAACCACTTCGTTTGTAGTGTTTAAATCAAATACAATAAAATTGTATTAGTATTACTGAACCTTTTCGAAAAACGTAAAAAAATAAAACAGATTAAAAAATTTGGTTAGTGCGATGCGATTCCTATGAAAAATTTGCGTTTCAAAGATACTAAAAATATTATACATTCTGATACACATCGTGTAAAGATTGAACCCTTACAAAAGCCATTGACAGGTTGAAGCGAATTGGAAAATAACGACCAATAACAGTAAGCAATGAAACTGTTGGGAAAAATGTAATTTTTAGCGAGGAAGTGTTATACGAACCAGTAACTACATAAAATAGAACGATTTCCAATTACGTGAAAAACAGCCTAGTTTTTCGAGTTTGTATTTCAAAAATAGCACATCAATAATAAATATACCAATAAATCCTAAAAATAACCTCTATACCAAATAACTTCATAAAAATGAATAAAGGTACAATTTTTCTCCGATGTAAACAAACAAAATAAATTCGATACTATTATTGTTTTCACAAATTTAGTTATTTTCCTTTTACAAAGATAATCTATTAATAAAATAGGAGTGGGGTTTATCTAATATAAATTAAACTTACCATGCTCATGCGATAAAAAATAATTACGGAACGCTTACCTGCAACAAAAATTAATCAGTTATTAAAAAATTTTTACAGTTTAATCAAGCTTATGAAGTTGCGGAAAATTATATTTCAGCCGACCAATCAAAAAGCAGTAGTACTATACTCAATTTTAGTGTTTGCAGCGCCACTTCTCACGTCTTACTTTGTAAGCTTGATGAAGCTGTCACTTCCTTTGTACATTAATAATTATCATTAACAAAAGAATATCAAAGTCAATAAATCGAAGTAATCCGTGGATGATATTTCATTTACGTAATTATTTGTTTCGTCTATATTATGGTAACTCTAGGTAAAATGCGCATTGAAATATTGTTATTGCAGTGTTTGTATTTTGAATATTAATCTAACTTGCGTATAATCTTGTTTATACCTACTAAAATTAATGTTTACTTTTATTTTCACCAAGACTAAGAAAATCCAAAATATACTAAATACCATTTTTGCATGCTTGGATGTAAAATGATATCGACGTGCACGTTGGATTAACGAGATTTTCAGTTTCTACGCCGCTGGAAGCAATTAACGAAATTAAATCTTTGTGTTTATAGCAAAACGAGAAAAGCAATTTCCAAGCAGGTTGTGAGAGTTAATTATACCTATTTTAATTTAATTATAACTAATTTAAAAATAAAGTTGGATTCAGAACACCAAATGTGCGATAATTAAATTCAGATACTTAATATTGACACCATATTTTTCGCTTTCGGAGACTGGAGATTGATTAAGCTCGAGTTACATCGATAAAAATTTCCAATAATTCTCCTCACATCGGGACAGCCCTACTTCGGTGCCATTCCGCGTTAATGAATTGTTTTACTAACAATATTGAACCAAATCATTTAAATCCTGCCTCGTTACATAAAAATACGTTACGACTTTTACAAGCTTAAAATTAATTTAATAACTCGAAAATTTACCAAAAATTCCAGTTTTTCGGAGAAGGTATTGTGTTTATAAATAAGGGATACTTTGTCGGTGTCATCCTTTCTCTACAAGGAGCCGCTTTACAAAAGCTCAGTGGATTGGAATGTTCAATTTATTTTCTACTTTCTATTTTGTGTACAAAATACAAACTTGTTATTTCAAATAATAAAATTGTACTCGCTTTTAGAAAAACAAACGAAATGGGATTACTACTTAAAATTAATTAAATAAAAAATTGATCGGACTAATTTTTGTCGATTTTAGGTCTCTCGATGCATTGTTAATCAAAGCAATTAAAATTTGTTGATGTATTAAAAAAGACATTAATAAGGAAACAATAAGAACCAGTATCTATTATTATTAAACAGTTGCTTTATTATTACGCAAGAAAGTTAATAACAATCGACTCCTACCCGTTTCCAATAAAGTTTCTCTTATTTTCGCAAGGTCTCGAAATCAAGAAGCGTGAAAACAGACAAAGTCAAGTAATTAATTAGGAAATTCTATTATAATTTTTGTGGGTCAAAAATAACGCGTAATAAAACTGTAACCAGTTGCAACTACATTCCTCAAGTATTTATGACTGATTGACTTATCTTCCGATGGTCACCAAAAACCAACCAACATTCCTCAAGAATTACTTCGAGGAACGTCGATCACTCTGGCCGCAACTGACTGGAGTAAATAAATTCATTCATCCATAACCTGAATTTGAAACGGACGACAATATTGAAAATATTTATTGTCCAATTATTAAACTTGGATGTAATAGGATGAAAAATGGAGTAGGTATATAAAGCAATAGGAAAAGCAGATTTAGTATGTGTGGGTATTACAGCATAAAAGATCCTATAAAGCTCAGTGCGGGAATAGAGGTTAAAGTTCACAAAGTACTTGTGGGTGCTTCCAGCTAATTCGTTTAACAAATTATGCAGAACCCTAATTGCATCTGAGAATAATGAAAAGATAAATTCTAATTTAAAATAAACCGAACGGATTTTATTAATTGCGTCATAAAGAAAAACCTAACGAAACCGACAAAGAAGAGAAATTGCTAACTTAAAATTAACAAAACTGATATATTGCTAACAGCGATTGAATGAAAATTCATTGATTCCATGATAAGCGTTTCCAACAAATAAATCTATCGCATAGGTAGACGAAACGGAATTTTAATAATATCGATGGAACGAAGGTGTCTGGCCGCTTATACATTGGAATGGTCATGCTTCAAGGTTTGTGAAAGTTCAGAAATATTACTGGATTGCATATAACCAAAATATAACAACAAATTTTAGGAAGTGAACCAAGTGTATTCACTCACTCGGCTTGTACGATAAGAAGATAAAATCAATACCGGAGTGAGTTTAACTGCATTGACCGATAAAACATTCCAACCTCATTTCAAAAAGAAAAATATTTTCTCGACACAGTGGAAATGCACAAAAGAAGTCAATTAAATTATAGGTTTATTAATAAAAACAAAATTTGAAATTGCTCGGCAGTATCAATTCAATAACTCATTTATAACTTCATGATCGATACCACCACTCATTTATTTCCGATGATTAACTTTTAGAGAGATAAAGCTGTCAGTTAGTTATCAAATTGATAGACGATTGATTAATTTTTTCACTTGTTTGTAACTTAGCAATCTGATAATCAGCAATTTATCAACTAACTTATTTAAATTTAAAAACCTCGAAGCTATGCAGTATACGAATACAATGATAATGGTTTCTCAAGCATACAATCAATTTCCGTTACTAAAATCCGACATTGTTCAACACTTTTCCTAAATATTTTAAGAGGTTAGGTTACTAGGTTTACCCAATAAAAAGGTTCTAAAAATGTAAGCATTATGTCCAAGTTTATTTGACGTGAGTTATCATAGAGCGCGGATTAATATGCACTTATTTTTAGAAAATAAGCGCTTATAATAAGCACTAAAAATTGAAAAAAAAGCACAATAAAATCTTAAATAAGCTGTCAAAAAAGTTACATACAAAATTTTAATTTTTAATCTTCACCAAAAAACACCAAAAATAAATTTACCTATTCTTAATACATGAATGGCCTACACAAAATAGAATTAATCAGAATTATGGACGTTGTAAGGTAAATAATCGAATACTTTTCTAAATTTTTTTCTTTCTACGTCAACTGACGTTATCGGCGCATATTTAAATACATTTTCTGGGAATACTGAGAGTAATCTAGCAGTGGAGGATTCTTTCATTCAAGATTTTTAATACATTCACCTGCGTACCAATAATTAGTTTTTAGAAATTTCAAATTTTCCTGTCCTTAGTTTGTCATTTTTAAAACTTCTTGACGATCTTTAATTGCTACTGCAGCTGAATCGGACAAATTACACACGAATTTTTTAAATTGTCGTATTATGTTCTGCATAATACACAGCAGCTGTTAATCATGTTCCCCATTTGGAAATATGTATTTTAAGCGGTGGTATCAATAACATCTTATCGTTTCGGCTATTCGAGGTAATCCATGGGCAAAGCACGTAAAATTAATCATAAGTTTGACGAAAAAATGTTAAGGTGCTAGCCGTTTTTACCCATAATATGCATTTATGCATTATTTTCCCATGTGTTTAGGTGACTAATGTTGGAAGACAATGTAAACTTGCAAGTGTAGTTTAAAAATAAAAATATTACTTGCCTCACAACTTTGTAAATAATACGTGACAATTTAAAATTAAAAAAAAAAAATTCGAAATGCCAAAATCCATTAAAAAAAGCTCAAATATGCATAAATATGCATTTTATGCAAATTATTAAGAAAAAAGCAAAATATGCACTATCAACATTACGTCAAATCACCACAATTTTTTAGAAACGTAAAGATCCAAAAGGAATATCTTCTGCATACAATTTACAGCAATAAGCAAAATGCATAGAATCCGCGCTCTAGTTATCACGATTGGACATCACGATGTCCAACGTCAACGCTGCCATGCCGGTTGAAATTCATTTGTCTACAGGTCAATCCCAACAGTTCCTAATTTTGATAACATCCAATTTCGTTATACTATAAAATAACTTGGATTTTCAATATTCTAAGATGGTATAAAATGGAAAGAGTACAAAGTGAAGCGAGTAATTCATTTAGTTTAAATTTGTTTAATATGCTAATCAAACATTCCACGAGATGCTAAATATCACGAAACCGGAAGAAAAATCATTTTGAAGATATTCCAACATATTGGTATGCAAGATTATACAAAAATTTATCTCCACACTTATATAATATTATCTACCGCACAAGTAAACGGTTGAAAAACTTTTGAAAATATAATTTAAAGATTAGGTTTGTTTATTTATCAATTTCGCTTCTATTTATATTTTTCGAAAATTGCTTCTGGTAATTTTCCCATACAACGAACTTATTTAAAATGTAGGTCATTGCATAATATCAAATATGCAATCCATTTCCCGGCGGTTCTTCAACGATCTAATGGTATACAATAGCGTAGCACATGTTAGAGCTGAGACCCAATTGCCAAAATCGTTAACTAAATCCAAACTTGTTTAATCCCGGTGATTCAAAATAACATGCTAATGATTTCACTTTGCAGCCAAAACCTTTTCCCTCGTGTTAAACATAAACGCTTGCAGCTCCAGCTAATCAAATTACAATTTCGATAATACGAGTATCATAAAAGCTTGCCAAGTTTTTGGTCCCAAAAATTTGAAGTCAAAACTAATAAAAAAAAATTAAGTTGATATAAACAAGAAAATGGAAGACCCCCATTAATCAAAATAGTTACCGTTTCTATTTTGACGTAAAAGAGAGAGAGAAGTCCGCCCATCACAGTTTCACGGTTCTCCCGTCATTCTAGGGTTAGAGTACTTGTAGGAGTGACGGCGTTGGGTCACGAGAGGCTGTAGGTACAACGAGGTCGCTGACTATTCCAAGCTAAAGGTGACTACAGAATAAAAACAATAACCGGAACAGAAGTAGTCGTAATCAGGAAGAGAAAATTTTGGACACAAATATGTTCCTAAAATCTAAAATTTTGAGATTATAGTTTTCAAGATTTGGACAATACCAAAATTATTGTTGTTTAAAAAATGATTAAACCGGGCAATAATTCAGTAAACAAAAAATAAAATTATGGACCGACTTAAATTATTGTTGCTAAGCAATAAATTACTTTAATTTTTTTATTTGTCAAAAGTTTTATTTTAAATGATAGCTATAATAAATAATAATCTACAATCATTGATTCTTTACGTAAGTGTTTTATTTATATTTTGGAAAGAAGTATGTACTCTAATTAATGTAGAAATTAAAATACTGTCAAATAGATTATAATTAAGGGACGGACTTAAGTTAAATTGTTAAATCATGGGGGATGTACAGTATTTTTGAGCTCTAATGTTGCCCCTGGCAACCTCACTTTTTTTTATTATTTTATAGATAAACAAACTGTCAAATTTAACTATTCGAGTGAGGTTGCTAAGCTAAGATTTACCTACTTTTGTAATAATAAATTAGGTATATTGTTATGGATTTTTTTAAGTGTTGGAATATTCTTAGTAAAAAGATAATGAAAACCTACGTTATCATAGTGATCAAATTACCGAAAAATAGTAAATTAAATAATTATTCCACTATCTAAGTCCTTAACAATGTGTTTTCGATAGTAAAGTTTAGTTTATTACAAAGGGTGAGAGAGTTCCACTTGGAATCACCAATTTGATCCATTATTATCAAAGTGTAGATCACAATTAGGAATTAAGTTCAAATTTTAATCATTCATTGTTCAGCCAATTCCATGGTAATCAATTTTGAATAATTAAAGGACACTTTTATGGGTAATTGAAAAGACACAAATGAATGGATTAACGAGATTCTCGCTGGTCGACTAAGGGCCAGTTCTACAAAGCAAGTATAAATTAGGAATAAGCTATACTGAGAATAAGTCACACAGATTTCGTTGTACGCAAGCGTAGAACGCAATTTAGAGAGAGTAAATAGAGACTTATTCTCGGTATAGCTTATTCTTAGTTTATACTTGCTTTGTAGAACTGGCCCTAATCCATTGAACTAGCAAAAGATAAACGAGAATGAATTATTCATATAATTAACGTCTTTTTTCTTTGATAATTTTCGATCTGACCCGCGTAATAGTACTTTTAATAATATAACTACCTGCCCAAAAAGTTTTTGCCTGATTTTGGCCTTATGGTGCTGTTACATTTGGTTTGTAATTGTAATTCAACGTTTTATGATGAGGGACTCGGCCTACCGAGTTTATTTCTCTTTTTTATGGCATTTGAGATGTACAGTGAGGTATGATGCCATCTGGGTTTCTCATTACTGTTTCTGATGACTTTGTGAAATCTCTTGTGATGAACTTTCATCAGCTTTTCGAAAATTGTTTGATAGAATATCGTTCGAATTCAGAACTTACGCGTGTTTGATACCATTAATTTGATGTCAATGCTTACAGCGCACTTTGTACAATGCGCGGCAAATATAAAACAGTTATGAAGTTATGATGTTAACATTTAAGTGAAGTAAAAAGTAATATATTATTTATGTTCAAGCAAATTGATTGAAATAATAATAATTATATTTAAATGTAGATACATATGTCCAATTTTAGTTATAATAATAAATTATTAATTTCAAATAAAGATTATTTATTAGATCCATTCCGAAGATACGTTTCTATTGTTATTAATAGTATAATATTAAAATTACTATTACTACTCTAGTTTATTACGACTACGATTGTAATGATTTTGTTTTATGATAATTTTAATTACCGTTCTTGATTCATTTTTATCCAGGTAATGCAGTAATTATATTTTTATATATTGTTTAGTAGTAAAATAGCAAAAGTACGAGTAAAAGCAGTAAAAATTTATAGCTTCGCGGTGCAAAATAGAATAGAGTCTCTTATAACATGGTTAATACGTTACGCGCTGTATGAAATCGTGTTATAAGATTCACAAAATAACGCGTATCGATAACATTAACACGAGTTCCTATTACGCGATTACTCACAAAGCGTAACGTATTAACCGTGTTATACCAGAGCCTACTACAATACAATATTCCGGTCGTCCGACATGTTGGAGCCCAATCTCAAGCGCTAGTAGTATTTATATTTCGCCAACAGGAAGCTTTTACAATTTAATCCGTGAATAGTCGAAATGTGGGAATATCAACATTAAAACTAAGCTCCAGGATGTAATGTAGCGACAATAGTGACGTCATTGCTGTGTTAAAGGCGTTGGTGTTGGTAGTAAAACCACGTAGTGAACGTGGTCCAGAAATGTTCAAATTTGAAGAACCAAATTTGAATTTTTGGATCCGCTCTGGTTTGCATTAATCTATTATCTCTGCAAAGATATTCGCTAGTTTAAAATTTTTCATCTCGATTATAGTAATATCCCTTTATAAGAAATGAACTACAATCCTTCTCCTTTCAACTTCTTCTAAGATCAATAATCTGTTCTATAAGCAACTGTGAGTACATAATTGCTTTACATCTTGTAGGTAGCTTGCTGGGCTGGTCTATACAGATGTGCCTGAAACCTGGTTTTCTAATGTTAATGTTGGCAATTCACTAACCCAGGAGGACCACCGGCTTAACGTGCCTTCTGAAGCACGGAAACTATATAATAAGGAAGTTTGACCTTTCTCCAGATTTGAGCTCGGTACCTCGCATTCGCAGACGGCAATTACCGTCTTTGGTTGGTCTCTGGCAATTAACATTCCTATTATGCTTAATTTTCAAGTCCAGTCAGCCTACCATAACTGTTGATATTTGTAATCGCGTATTAGAATGGTCTTTGCTGTAAGTTAAAAGGAACTTGAAAGATTGAAGTGGTGATTCGCCGGGTTTGCAGTTGTGTGAAGTTAGTCGAAATTGATGTTATTATACCATTCAGTAGGGGAGCCTGGGCTAGGTTATCGTCACACGTCTCAATTATCTGTCACGATTGCCACCTAGCGGCCTAGACTGAAAGTACTCAATGCTTACATTTATCTAGAGTGTGTATACGTAATTTCAATAAGTGGCTTGCGACAATTCTCTGGATTTTATAGGTCTTATTGTGTTTTTGAAAACGATATAATCAATTCTGATTCACTATCATTATAATCTGTCTTTCCACTGCTGGATTAGGTTTCCCCAATAATGGGGGTTGTTGGACATAATTAGCCACGCTGGCGCTGGGCAGACGGGTTGGCGAGTGTAGTCCGCAGATCAATTTTGGACTACATTTGTTTTACATCCAGTAGGTAGCTTGTTAGGCTAGCCTTCAGATGTGCCTGTAGCCCTGGTTTTTTTTTTTTGGTAGACGATGGAAATTCATCAACTCAGAGTTGATCTATTGAAATGTCCAGTCAGAGCAGGTTGTCACAAAAAACCTGGAGCAGGTTGTCACAAAAAACCTGGAGATGGTTGTCACTGTTTGAATTATCTACCTCCGGTCTGGCAGTATCACCCTTTAAATATCCCATTCAATTTTGGCTTTATTCTGTTTTTAACCACTTCTCTTCAAAGCAGTTTAACTGTTTCTGATTTTCATTAATTTCAACCTATGGCTATATAAGTAGGTTTTGTCTTCTAATTTTAGAATTTAAACACTTAGTTCTATTTTCCTATCCGCTGTGTGCATTCCTCCTGCTTCCCTCTGGTAGCTCAATAAATAAAATGAATTGGGACTGTTTTAGCAATAGCAACTGTTTTAATTAAAGATTTTGAGGGAAATTTAAATTTTGTTTAGGAGGTCCGTGGTGTATTGTGTATGTTAATCACATAAGGCATAGATAAATAATAATAATTAATTATAAATAAGTCCCGTTTTGTTTCAATTACAGCCACTCCGAACGCTTCGATCAGTTTTCGTATTCCTTCTCCAACCACGCACATAGCGAATAGTTACTTTCGGGATTTGAGCTCCGAGTAAAGGATTCCTGATATCCCGGCTCTCGACGCTGGAAATAAAGGCTAGTCGTCCACCCTAAACTTTTTCGTGATTGTATCAATCAGTTTAAGTTTTTAAGATACACCAAGTTTAGTGTTTCTGCTCCACGTTTATTGATTCTAAGATAA
Source organism: Rhagonycha lutea (assembly GCA_958510855.1). NCBI lineage: Eukaryota > Metazoa > Arthropoda > Insecta > Coleoptera > Cantharidae > Rhagonycha > Rhagonycha lutea. The sequence goes on along the minus strand of OY294040.1, from coordinate 7,956,619 downwards.
GACCCAGCAATTTGTGTCCGGTCTTCCTGTTATCTGATTCGCAAGGCGAAATCGACTACTTCAAATAAAATGAACAATATCAAAATTACGTTAAACAATAAATTTAGATTATAAAGTCAAATCGAAAAATGTTAGAAAGTGTTTTCTAATTTGTAAACTAATTAAATAAATAATAAAAAATACAAGTTTAAAAATGTTTTAAAATGGCAACTTAAAATTGCGTAAAAGTTACATATTAAAAGTCATAATAAAACCACTAATTAACATAATTATAAAAAAAATAAATTTAGACGAGATTACCCAGAAGTTATATACAGAGGGTAATAAAATATTAAAAGGCATAAAATTGCAGCTTTAACAAGTAAAATTAATGAGAAAGTGGTTCAAATCAAAACTGTTAAAACCAGTTTTCGTTCGCTGATTTATAAAATGCTGTACTAAATTACTTACAACGCTCACATGTAGGTACTTTCATGTAAAATGAGTATAAATAGTTGCTTATCATAATGTAAAAATAATTTTTATCAGGAGGAGGAGACAAGACATAATCATAGGTTATCGATTAAAAATCTTTTGAACGACCCCGGTATGCATAATATAACAATCGCTAATGAAATTGTGATTACAAGAAGACAATATTTAATTACCAAGTTAAGAAATGCTTTGAATATTGTATTCAATACATTTAGAAAGTGAAATTATTACAAAACAGTGTAGTATTCATTACTTTTGTTGAAAAACTTTAAAGACGGTTAAATGGCAAAGTAATAACACACGTGGAATTGGAATAGACAATATAAAAAAATTAGGTCCATTGATGTGTTACTAAAAACGGTATTATACACGGAAGCAACAATGCCTCGTTAAAATAATTTTAAAGATTTAAACTGCTCGAGTTTAGGAGAGAAAGTGTTTGCCTTGTGATTACCAAAAAAAGTGCAACAACAAATCGAAATACAATTGTTTAGATAATTTTGTATAAGTAAGAAGAATGACAATCGAGAAAGTGAAACGACCAATTAAACTTCCTTAAAAGTAGGTGAGGATCACCGTAGACCGTACCGAAAAATGCGAGGATGCGCGATTATGTCAACTGTCAAATTTTATTTGATTATTGATTTACTGCGTTTGATTTTCAAATATTTGTTAGTGATAAGGTTTAATCCCATATTTTCGTCGCTATCAAACCAATATAATTATAATAGGGGGTTAAAAATGTGTCGCGTTTAACTCCCCTAAGTTTCCACTTAATTTCCCCTCTTTGTTTAGGTACATAGACTAAAATCAATAGCTGGGGCTTAACCCACTTACCAGCAAAATTTGTTAAATAGGAAAATTTTAATTTTCAATATTTTAAAAATAGCAGTGTTAGTCGTATGAGAACCAGTTTATTTGGTTTAACTTTAGTTTACTGCACAGAAAAATAGAACATTTCCCACGCATTTTTGCAGGTGACTTTTGTTGTGACCTTCTATTATAAAATTATCGCATTTTTTCCATCACAAATATTTACAGTGTGTTAATTTCAATTATTTACAGTTAGAAAACAATCAAATTTAAATAGTCGAGAAGTTCCAGTAACTATAGCAAGTTATGTTCTATCTCACTTTTGCATTGAGCAAAAATTCACAAAATAGAAAACATGCGTGAAAAATGCAACTTATTACAAACGAACGGTTTAGTAATTAATCGGTTAAGTATGAGTTTACGCAAAAAATATTAACGAAACCTTTGTTATCCTATATTAATTTAAATAATGTAAATTGTTTACAACCTTTACCCTACTTTATGAAAAAACCTTATTACTTAAAATTGCAACAAGGTTGAAGTTTTTAAATTTATTCATACCTAATATAAAATGTTAATTCGACTTGTGACGTTTTTCATTCAAGTTCAGTTTGGTGCTCGAGTGCACCCCCCCCCCCCCTTCAAGAACGGTCTGTCTGCATTTCACAAGATCTTGCAAAGAAAACTGTAACAAAATTACAAAAGTTGGAAGTAACTCGACAATTACTACCACGTATACTGATGAAGGGGTTTCAGAAATTGCAATACATCACCGCAAAATAGTTGCTAACCACTGTACTAGAGAACTTAAATTAGTTCCAACAGAAATTCTCTTCCTCGAGACATTTCCACCAAAATATTATTTAAGAATTGGAAGTTTACATTGTAAACAAAAGCGAATTTGCGCAATTATTAATTTAATATGAAATATTTGTGTTAAATAAAATCGGACAATTACATAATTAGAACATTATTATTCGTAAAAATTTAAAACATACATACATGTCAGGGTCTTTAATTAGTTACGATATACACTACTTCGTGTTAAAATTAAATAAGGTGAATAGAGCTGGAAAGCATGAGCAAATTAATAATGAAAAACAATTGAAAATACAGCTTTAGTAATTAAAAAGAAAAGTTACAGAAAATAAATTTATCCAAATACAATTTTCCATGGAAACCGGGAATCTCTTAATGCAAGTAATTCTTCCCTTTTTAAAGACCAAATAAATTTATGATCCCACCCGTTTGAATTTATGGGTTACAAATGGACGAGCATAGAAATTAAAAGTTTTTCTTGCTGAGCACTGATCAATAATAACAAGGGAACATTTCGTTTAATTCCAACATTACAATTAATTATAATGTAAGCAAAAGATCTACTACTTCTAACAAAAATTATTTTCGTGTGTTTGTCTCCAAATTTATTATCTCTTGGTACATAACAAAAAGGTGAAATATTGTTTACTCACTTATTCATGATGATTACTTCTCAGTGAAATATTACCGAGGGATGTCAAGTTGTTAATTAGTTTTGGTTGTTTTGAAAAGCTGCAAGTGAAAAATTGTGTTTCTTTTATTATTAAGTATAATAGGGAGCATCAATCCGTAATTGCAGGTAATAATTTCATTAATAAATATTTCTTCACACTTCACTTCAAGCGCTTCAAGGAGTGGCAATATATTTATATCAATCCTGCTTGAATAATGAGATAAATCCAATTTAAGCTGTTATAGATTCAGATTTTCAAATTTAAAATAAGACCCATCCAGTAATTTAATAAAGCCACCTTTTCCTCTTTCTTATTAGTTTACCTGGCGCCCATGAACATTATTTTCACGATTAGCAGCAAGACAAATACTCGAGTTAGATTATTATATTTAGTTTAGGTTAGATTATTATATTATGAGCAGATATAAAAAAAATTAATTAAATCCAATTGATATTTACCAAGAAGTACGAAATAAACTGTTTTTACTGGTTTTCTTTTAACTCGGAACTGTTTTTTATACAATACTAAATTTTATTTAAAAATTGACACATTTTAGAATTAACCGTATACTGTTGTGTCTGATCACTGTTGCAAACCATTGGTATTAACAATCTGTTCCATTTAATCAAATTATCGTGGTGAATTACTAATTTCCGGAAGTCGTTCAACCTTTTAGTTACTGACGATCGGTGTTATTGCTTTTAAACTCACAAGATATGTTAAATTTCACATTCTAACATCTTCTTACCGGTTTTATTAATTTATTGATAAAATCGATATTTCAAAGATTAACCCAAAAAATGAGGTAACTTTTACAAAGCTGCCTGTATCAAAAAATCTAACTGTAACAGCTGTATACTTCTGCGGGTTTTCTTATTTGCTGCAATTGTTTTATTTTAGTGAACTAATTATATAATATGTAAACCTGCTAAATTTTAATCGATACCTGAAGATTTCTTTTTTCTTCTTGCTTTTGAAGCATCGTCTATTTGCAGATGTTCAAAGTTGGCCAAATTTAATTAAGAAGTTATTTCATAATAATCAAAATAAGATAGCAAGGATGCAACCAATTCACAGTTAGTGTTTGCCTAGTAAACAATAAGCATATCGATTAGACTATATTCCTCTAATGTTTTATTAAAAATAAAATAATATATTCTAAACTAAACCAGCAGACTAGCGTAAATCAAACACGCATAGACTAGAGAGCGGGATACTGCAGTTCTAATCCCGATTGCGTCGATATGTGCTGTGATCTAAAAAGTCCAAAATCGATCTATGGACTATAGGATCCATTCCAACCCGCATTAGACCACCGTGGAATGGTAAGGCATAAACCAACAAGTTCTAATGAAAGGCGGAGAGAACTTGAAGAGGCGTATATCCAAAAATGGATGTAAATAAAAACGCTAATAAAGAAGACAAAAAGAAGATATCCTAAACTAGTTCAAGCATCCTGCGCTTGCGTATTTATAATTTGATCGTCCAGGGTAACAAAATTATATGTTCAGAATAAAACTTTCTGTGTTCGCGGAACCTAGGCTTTTAATTCTGAATAAGTTCGGAACGTATTCCAAAATTTTACCAGTCAATTTGTGCTTAGCGGCAGATATGGTTTTCAACCTATAACAACATCGGATTGTGTACATCCATCGATGAATCCTAAATTCAACCTAAAATACGTTCGTTGAAAGTTCGCGGTAATAAAAAAATTCACAATAGATTCCAGGTTGCACTTGCGCAGATGAATAGTTCAGGATTAATTAGGTATATTTTCGGAATTAATTCTGAATGGGTACCGCGAACAAAGCTACTGATACACTGAATTCTCTTGCGTCTTTGTAAATTTTCATATTATGTACCAAGTGGAGCACATGTGTCACGCATTTTCCATTACTGGTCTGGTAGAAGGCAGTTATACTGCTGATCTAAAGGTAATGATCATGAGTTTCAAACCCTATCTACTCACAAATTATTTCTGCCGTGGTTCGGAAGCCACGTTAAGTAATAGGTTCCATTTGTGGAAACTTGTTTCAAAATAAATAAAAAACGATTTATTCTTCTGTACTAAATTCTCTTATGGAATATTCTTCTTCTTCCTTAACTTCCTTTAAAGGGCCGTTCAGGCGAGGCAAGTTGATAAGTGGTAACTAAATCGTTAAGTTAATTTTAAGTTAAAATTTAGTGGCTGTCCGTCCACACGCATTTAAGTTGTTTAGTGGTAAGTGATAAGTAGGTCGGATACTTTTTATTTTTTATCCACTTTATTTATACCAAAATTATTCATTTGCATTGTATGATGTACAATTTCAGTCATGGCACTTTGTCTGGCTTGCTTATTTTTATAAGCCGAACTTTTAAAATTCCACAAACATTCGTGGAGTACATAATTTTCTACAAATTTTATTGTCGACTCTTCCGTTCATTTCGACATTTTCAAACAAATATCTGTTTAGAATGATTTTAAACTTTAAAAGTTTAAAACGTCAAGTTAAAAGTTTTTTATTAAGTGTTTACACCCGATAATTTTATAAACAGTGCTGACCACGCCTTAGAAGATGCGCGCGCAACTTAACTAAATCGAAAAATAGACTGGATTCTATTTTACTTACCACTTACCAACTAAATTGTTACTTAATCACTTACCACTAAATCAACCGTCCACACGTGGAATTAACTTAAAATTAAGTTAAAATTAACTAAATCACTTACCAATTTGCCTCGTGTGAACGGCCCTTTAGATCAATGATCTGTTCTATAAGCAAACTGTGTCAAGTTTACTCGGCACAATTACCACTGTGACCATATAATTACTTTACATCTGGTAGGTAGCTTGCTGGGCTGGCTTGCAGATGTGCCTGTATCCTGTTTTTTTATGTTAATGTTGGCAATTCACTAACCCAGGAGGACCACCGGCTTAACGTGCCTTCCGAAGCACGGAAACTAGTCATGAGAAAGTTTGACCCTACCCCGAATTTGAATCCGGTACCTCGCATTCGCAACCGATCGCGTTAGTTGCAAGGCAATGACCGTCACATGGAATATTCCTAACAATAATAAGAATATTTTCTAGAACTAGGTTCGGTATTAGAAACAAAATTTTGTACCCTCTCACATGCATTGCTTGTAATTTTCCATTTTTACGGTAGACAAAAATCAAGGGCAATGCGTTGTCTTGGAATTGGAATTATTGGCTTCAAAGTAGGATGTAAAATATTTATAGGAGATTCTCCATAGTATGCAGTTAAGTTTTCTCGTGCTAATGAAAAGAATTTTTGTCTACCATATTTGGTGTTTTTCCAAGTGAAAGTGGTCAAGTGTTCTAAATTAGCTTGCTTTATTTAATTATCCAACGTCTGGTTATTTTGTAGTTTCCAGACACTCTAAAACTTTGTTTGACGATTCATTCTGGGGGTGGGGGGGATCTAGATCTCCACTGAGATAATGTTTGGCAGTTGTCAAGTTTCTCGTACGAATATTTAAATCGTTCAACTTGGAAATTTAAATTCTACACGGATAAAAAAACTTTCGACAAAACAATGTGCTAATTAATCACAGGACAAATAATTTAAATTTTGATTTATATTTGCTACCTATCTGATGAAAAATAATATAAAATAAAAAAAATAAAAACAAACGTTGAAAATTTACTACTTGGGTGGTCAATTATTATACCTAATAGTTTTTTTTACACCGTATCATCAATCTGTCTCAAATATAAATAAAAAAACCATAAATAAAAAATTTAATAAGTATTATACTCGATTTTCACAAAATAAAATAGCCATATTTTGTTCGCTTAATTATTAAAAGCTATTACAACAGTGAACATTGTAATAAACAATTAATTGTTTGTTTGTGGCATACAACACATTGTGTATTGGTTTTGATAATACCTATCAGAATCGGACAGGTTGTAACATTATGTAGTATTTAAATAGCTAATATAAATGAACGTGAATTGGCCAGCAATGCACTCTGCAATATATAACAAGTATTAACCAATACAGCTCCAATTACAATTCCATAAATGGAACGAATCACCAAATTAATATTTCGATACCAGCATATTAATAAGTTGTCATAACTTTTGGGGATTTTCATTTGCGATGACCCAAAAATGTCCATATAAGAAGAGTTAAAAAATCATCAGTTTGATTCTCTTCGGCCATCAAACCAATTGAGCAGATAAAATACACCACAATTTTATCGTATGAAATATTTTCGGCATAAAAAACGACGTTTTGTCGACGATATAATTCAAAGAATAATTTTGTAAAAATTATTCATAAAAATACCCTTAACGAATTCAACATTAAAACAATCGTCTATCTTAAGGATTCAGATGTCAAGATAATCGTGGAGAAAAAGTAGCGAGCTACTAAAACAGTCAGTTAAGTTGATATTTAAGAATAATTCAACCCATGCTGAGATATCGACGGGATGAAAGTTATGGATTGAACCACTTAGTTCAAGTCCTTGACAAGTTTCTCTACCGGGTTTCTGCTGTTTTGTTGTTTTATGTCACATCGTTTGATATAACCCCATGCATTACCGTGTAACACATACAAAAGCCATTTCATAACTATGTCAAAATATTTCGCAACGCTTTATTCTAATATTCTGATTATTAATAGGCACTAAGGAAAAGTGCACTTAAAAGGAATTACTTTGTGATTCACCAAGTGTTGCATAAGATGCAAGACTCCGCGAAACGTAGGAAGGACGACCAAGAACCACGATTTTTTTCAATTATTGTCTTACACCACAATTACAGTTCAGAAAACGCAATCTATAAAAGTAGACCTCCAAAAATAGCTTTGCAGGTAGGTAGAGAAAGCAATTTAATACTCGTTCCTCCCCTACACAATAAGTTTAAAACTAAAAATAGTATGCAAAAATATTTGGAAGACCTCTCTAAAATTAGACAATAAATTCAATAAAATTTCACAAAAAAAAAACCGAAAAGGTTTTCTATTAGTTTAACAACCAAGTCACAAATTTGTCAAAACTGAACAGCTTCCTTTCAATTTAATTGTATTTTTCAAAGAAAGTCAAAATTTATAGCCCCGCAATAATAATCTTCCATAAATTAATTTAACTAACTTTACCTGATACATAATCATCAAGGGAAGCTACTTCCACCGCCTGTTTACATAAATCAAGATATTTAGTTAATCAAAACAAACTTCTAGGCTAAAATTATTAAAATTATGGGAAGCATTCTAATACTTAATTGGATTTACGTATTTAGAAAATCACGACTTTTTGAAATGAAAAAACCAAATCATCGAAGAAAAGCAAACATTTTTTCATAAATAAGCCAAGGCTAAAATAAGAAGTTATTAGGTACTTACAAAATAATAATTCGACGTTTGGGTTTTCAAATATAATTTCAAACGACAGAAATTCTGGCACTCGGCTAAATTAATCTATCGTCTAGTCGTGAATAAAAATCATAACGAAAATAGTTCGTGCACTTTTTATTAGCGTAATTGTTTTTTCGTTTTAATTATTTTTCAGTTTATTTTTACTTTCTCTTATTTTAAAGTACTAATTAGAAACTCGCAAAAATACAAAAGTAGCTAAATCCATTGAAATGTTCAAGAGAGGCTCGACCAAATCCTGTATCCAGTAGCGAATAACAATAAAAAGGTTGGTGGAAAATTAAAGGGTGAGGATTCTTTGTGTTTTGAATGTTTATGGTTAGATAATTATGGAAACTTTTAGAAGGAAAATTAGTTTAGGTGTTGTAAAAATAGTAATTTTGATGTTAAACTTTGAACTTGAAGACAACCACCGTGACGTAACACCCAAGTTCGAAGATTTATAGTGTAGCATAAAATTATAAATAAGGTCGTATGGTAATTTGCCAAAAAGATGAATATGGAGGAAGGCAAAACCATTTCTTTCATAATTTATTAAAATTATGGGTACCACCAATTCACTCTATTCAAAATTTGAGGTCTATTGTTCATTTGAAAACATATGCTTCGGATTCTTATTCTTTCTTATACCAAGTGTCTCGTGAAAGAAACTCCCTTTTTGTGCACACCTGCCAGGTTGACTGCCACATACCATTCAGACATCGACACATCCGTGATTATTGGAAGCCAGTTTATTTGCATTAAAAATATTGTCTGTTTATGTTTGCATAATCACTTTCTGTTATTCCTGAGATTCAAAAATTAATGAAAAGCTAGGAAAATGTTTTCTTCGTTCTCGGGATGTAAAATGAGTGAAAGAAGTAAGGTAAGGTACAAGTCCGCCCTGTTCAAACTGAATAATAAATAATAACAATAACAAGCTAAATCGATCATATACCTACATGATGAACAGATGACTGCTTCAGCCCGGGGAGTTATGAGCATGCAATATTTGTAAATGGATGGGTGGCAGTGTGATGAAATATTTAAAAACACCGCTTGTCGCTGCTCGCGAATCAACCAATACTTGTATGGTTAAAAACCTTTCTATATAAGAGAAGCAGGCTGAAGGGTTCAACAGTGGACGATTAAAGGCTGCATCTTCAATCAATCAAAGCTGATTGACAGCTGGTTTTAGTACAACAAGTAGCTACCATGTAATTTGGATTGTAGATTGGTGTCATTTGTTAAATCCTGAGCGAAAGACGTAAACTAGTAATTGATATTGGAAAACTGTGCAAATATAATGCTATGTGCATGATGCAGCACATTTTAACTAATGTCCCTTTGTTTACCCCATTATTCTTCACACATTTATATTGGTTTCCATCTCTGATACATTGGAGGTCTATCGCGAGTCTAACCATCCGCGACACGATACAAACTTAATTTTCTCTTTAAACATTCAGTAGGCAGAGTTAAAAACATAACTAATCTAATTAGTGACGCGCACGAACGGATTGACGAAAAGAGATTGCTTGCAAGAATCAACCAAATTGATATACTTTTTTTTTTTTTCTATAATTCAATATAATTGGTTCTTGTAAAGCTTCTATATAAGCAAGACGATATTATTTTCTTAACTTTATTTGTGTAAAAAATAAAAATAGTCGCTAATTTGTAAATGAGGTTCTGAACGACCATGTTTTACGATAGTTACTGAATAAAATGTTGGATAAGTGCATAAATTGAACAAAGGGTTGATTTTATAGACCGTATAAAAGCAACAACCTACTTTTAGTATTCCAAATAAATAGGGAGGGTATGAGGGTTTATTTAAAATTGCCGAATAGCCCTAGCGATCAAGTGGCGAACTATTTTCACATTATTTGTAAGCAATAAATTGGTTATTGTTGTTTCGATCCAGACACCTTATCATCTGAATCATATCATTAATTAATCTTCCCGCGAAATTAATAGCGTTAATAATGTAAACATTAAATAAATTTAATTCTTTTCAAACTGCTTCTATTTTTTTTGGGAAACCATAAAAGAATTTAGGTAAAATATTGAGTTATCTATAATAAATTTATTTTTAAAACATATTTTATTGTTGTTAAGTAATCGCGAGATAAAAGTATTGGTTTATTTGATAAACAACAATAATAAAATAGCCACAAACATCTTTCAAAAATTTTAGTAAGGAACATTTATCAAGTCAAAACAAAAGTTATTTTATATAACCATTGAATTGCCAAAGATTTTCTCATCTCAAAATTAACCATACAAATTTATTAATAGAACAGCATGTAATTGCAATCTAATCAACCATCACAAGTTATGACTAGCAAATTCTCATTTGGCAAAAGGAAATTGTTCAAACTATGTAGATAATCTAACCCATTCTAATCCATCAAACGCTTACACAACTCAAACACGACTTTGTGTGTTCATCAACAAACTAATTGACCATTATGTTAGTTTATAACTTACTGGAGATTTTGCTCAAAAAGTCAAATATCTCCATGCTCAAAAACAATTTTGTAAACTCCAAAAATCTAAAACAAAATTATTTCCAGTTTATTTTTATTTGGCACGGATAAAATTAATTAATAACTATAGACAACCTTGAAACAAAGGTAGTTAACATTTTTATCCAATTTAAGGAAAGCATGTTTACATTCCATATTTTAATTGACCTTTGTAGTTGGCTAATTGTTTTTGTCAGTTTATTTAATTTAGAAGTTTGCGATAATTTTTTATAATCAAATTAAACCAATTTACCTTATCCGCAATAGAACAACAGATTTATGATACTGAAGATTCAATCTTCGTTTGTTTTACAATTTTATTACCTATTCATCGATTCTAAAGTTAATTTATTTCTCGATTTGTTTTCAATATCTTGGAAACTGTAACCACATACCTACAGTTAACTGTGATAATGCAGGAAGATGTTATCTTTATAAACAAATTGCTAAATAACATTGCAATGCCTATTAGTAAAGAATGTCATATTCCCACTTTGAATTTTAGATTTAAAATAGTTTCAACATTAGTAATAATACTGACGCGCACGATGGATTAATGAGTTTCTAAGATTCTACGTTTGAACCGAGTAAATAATGGATTGTAAATCTTTTAATAATAACAAAGTGTTTATTCGTGAATTTAAAACTTGGAACGGAGTGAAATTAACAGAATTTCTAAATCACCAGGTCCTATTTACAAGTAATGAGAGAAACCATCAGTAAATACAATGTAAATTACGTATAAAGGATTTGCTTGTAATGGAAATTGGCTATAATAGATTAATTCTTCGAGGAAAGTCCATTATAAGCGGATTACCATGTACCCCAAAAAACTTGTAATTACTACAGATGAGACATCCACAACTATTTTAATTGATAATGAAAAGATTCAATTGAATTAGTTTTACCGAGAACATCTATCAAACACTCATTAGAACAAAAATAAATAACAAAGAAATATCAAAGCAAACAAGGTCGACGGTATCACTTTTGGATGTGAAATTTGGTGGGTAAACAATTAAGAGAAGAGTAAGTTGCAGAAATGAAGTAGGTACCTTAGAAGAGGAGGGAACTAGAATGAGAAACAGTGAAATTAGAAATTATTAGATTGCTAAATCTGTGCGGCCTGAAGGCCACACTAAAACTAGTTTTAGTTTAAAGAATTAACTAAAGAACACAGTCACCGATTTCAATAAAAAAAAACCGAATCGACCTGGTTAGGTATTCTAACGCGACAATAGCAAACAACGGTCAAAAAGTTTTCCATAAATTTATAATAACCTCAAGTAAAATATTTATGCAGTATGTTATTTTCTGTTTAATATTGCGCGATGTTGGGTTAGAACGGGGTTAGAACCGTCATCATCTTTTTGTCGCCGAGTTGTCACTTATTCTTAGCCGCCTGTAAGGCAAGAAAATTAAATTATCTCCTTCAACAGTCTTAAAATTGTATTGTACATTTCAAAGGGTGATTCTGAGGAAAAGCATCAACATCAGTATCTGACGCTCAAGATGGATTAACGAGATTCTAAATTTTTGTGTTTGAAGCAAATAAATGAATTTTATCTTGAAATATTTCCAAAGCAAAATTAATACTTTTTATTTATTTTTGGTTTGTATTAATTTTGCTTTGGAAATATTCCAAGATTTAGATAAAATTCATTTATTTGCTTGAAACACAAAAATGTAGAATCTCGTTAATCCATCTTGAGCGTCAGATACTGATGTTGATGCTTTTCCTCAGAATCACCCTTTGATGTCAGCCTGTACATAACAAATATGAACGAAGGACATTGTCACAAACAGTTAAAAAATATCAAATCGTTTTGTGATTTATTCTGGATCAGGACTTTTGGGCGCCGCCGGCGCCGTTTGGACACTGCGATTAACGCGGATACAATTACATACGTATAAATTTTGAAGTTTGAATTAAATTAGATTCCAAAATTTCAAATGGGTGAGGGGACAAATGGAACATATCTTCAGCTACCAAAAAATTTTTAAAATATATCGAAAATAAAATGGGTACAATTCAAAACAGGTACAAATCATTTATTTTATTTTGGAGTCAAAATGAAGTCCAAATAAATCCTTTCTTCTGAAGGTCGTTAATGAGTTCAATCGAACCATAATTCTTCTTCTTTAACTTCTTTAAGATCAATGATTTGTTCTATAACCAACTGTTGCTGGGCTGTCCTGGTTCTTCTATGTTAGTGTTGGCAATTCAGTAACCCAGGAGGACCACCGGCTTAACGTGCCTTCCGAAGCACGGAGACTAGTCATGAGAAAGTTTGACCTTTCTCCGAATTTGAACCCGGTACCTCGCATTTGCAGTTGATCGCACTAGCTGCAAGGCAATGACCGTCTCCGAACCATATAATTAATTATTTTTTGGAATTATAAATAAAGCAGCTACAATAAATTATATAAAATGCGTACCTATTTGTCTTATTTATGTAGATGAAGTGCAACGTTTTCGAGATGGAACAATAGAGTGTAATAAAATGTTTAGATTAAATTTTTCAAGTTTACCTTGACAAACATTTGGGATGAGTTTGTTATTAAATTTTCCTAGAATTGTAGATAAATAAAAACTCTGTTTAAAGAAAATGAGTTTTCCGAGTAATATCAATATTGTGAATTACATGTAAGAATAGATGCAAAAAAATTTAAATTTATTCACCACAAAGGTGCTTCTGAAAATATTGAGAGTGGGTAGTTAAATAAACGAAAAACTTGAAATTTTCTTGAATACATCGTTTAAAAAATGTTGACGTGACGAATATACGCAAAAATTTTTCAATTTTCAGTACAGTGAAATAATAATCAAATAACGGTTTTTTATGTTCTCAGTTGAGGTAGGTCAAATATTGTGCAGGTGAAATCAGGGAACCGTAAATTGTAAATATAGTAGAAATGACCTCAAACAAACGTAACGAAATCGTATAGATAACAAAAATAGTTGTAAGTAATAAAAAACAGGAAATTTAATAAGCATAAAAAAGCTTATCGGTCAAAAAATTAACATATTGGTAATTTAAAACATGCAAATATTCGAATTTTGATTATATAAAACGCACGTTTTTAAAATAAATAATAACATTGAAAATATTATAAACACCAGCGGTTACTAGCCCCGCGGATGGTAACGCCACTGGCGTCAAAGAGTTATTGGTTGCCTTTTGGTTGACAAAAACACGTATAATTACTTGCGTTAGAATAAATGAATTATTTTATAATAAAATATGCAATTAGTCGTTAAAAACTTTAATAAAAACAAACATAATTCGAGGACAGCCAACCGTATTTAAAATAAAACCCGTTGGAAATTCTCACAATTCTTTGTGTTTATATTTTCAAAAATTGTTCTGCACAAGATAAAATTAATTTCAGTCCAAAAACAAACATCACATTTAATGAGAAATTAGGAAAATGAATGCAGGAAAGGTTTGCAGATGACACATCATTTTAGTCGACTCTTTTGCTCTTCTCTTTCGTTTTAATTTTTATTACGGTTATTACGTTGATTCGTTTTTTTTTGTTGTCCAAGCGATGCATGCAAAATTAACTTGATCGAACGAACGTTTGGATTTTAGAATATCTGGGTCATAGAATACCAACAGTTCTTCGCTAATAATAACGAGAAAAGATGGGCGCGTGAAAGTATTTTAATAAAAAGAATTGCTTAATAAAGTTTGGCTTGTTAACAAGTTATTTACTAAAATTAATTTAGAGGCAAATTTTAAATTTAATCAAAAATAATTTCCGTTTCTTTTCGACGCTTTAACCAAATTTGAATTAATTAAAAAATGAATTAGTTAGGACGTGCTTCATTATTTCTTAAACTTTACACTCATCAACTTCATCAGCAGCGGTGTTTAAGATTTGCAAATAAACAAACGCTAAAATATGAGCAACATTTGTCAATAATTTCAAGTGGAAAATTATTAAATTAATTATATAGCATGTAAGCACATTGATTACATGCACGACCTTTCCAATGTTACGGTGGTTCGTTTTCGCTTAATGTTATCACAAACATTCAAACATTGACAATAAAAATTCTCAACAAACATGAAAATAATATAGCAACTATGGCATGTTAATCATAAAAATGCAGATAACACCAATTAACCCATCATTATTTTCTCTTAACAGATGTAGATACTGCATATCGTGCACAACTTACTTCCAGATTAACACGATTAACAGTAATCTTGAGGATTTAAACGATAACCTGAGAATTTACCTGTAATCTACAAAAGATTCTGGTTATTATAAAGAGAATATGCAACATCGAATCTTGATATAACGGATTACAAATTATTGCATATTAATTTATTACCACATTATAAAAAAGCACAGATAATCAAAACACGATTTTAAATCAGTAGGCAATTCCAGCATTCCTTCCTTTATTAGTCCACTTTTTCCCAACGTTAAACTCTTCGAGGATGAACTGATGATTCTTCCCAGGTCCTTGAGAAAGATCCCAAATCAGGAATGAGAGATAATAATCATCGCAGGTATTTTTTACACCGGACGGCATCTTTACATGGATAATGAACCCCATTGTCGTCACAGTTCAAACATTGCCAAAAATTCCGTTACATTTGGCAGAGAAAAGTTCTGGGAACTGGATCTATACAATAAGATGAGCAAACTACACTGACACAATTTTGGACGCATTCCTTTGTCGCTTCTCAGCCTGAATGTTGTCCAACACCTCCAGTTCTCTCTTTCAGAGTTTTTGAACTCAAAATTCTTGATCTTTAGTCTTCGGCCTCTCTCCCATCGAGAAGAGGAAGCTCAAACTGTGTTCTCCAAGAGGTCACCCATTCAATTTGTAGAAATCTGATTGATAGTTTATTTAGCATCTTTCGGTATGCTCTAGTTTGAAGTAAAATGTTGGTATGGTAGTAAACTCGCAATTTATTTCTAATTTTTTGTCTTTATCAGTTAAAAAGAACACCATGTTGTAATTTTGCAGGTAAATTATTAATTTTTTAAATTAAAAAATCAGCTCAAATTTGGCCGGATTATGTTAAACTTTAAAGCGATGAACTGAAAATCTTTTGGGTCGGATGGAGCTTGAAAAAGTTTTTTTTAATTACTCTGACTTTTGCTATATACACAAAAAATGTAACAGTGACTATATTTCGTTTCTATGGATGCTATTTAATATGATCTTATAGTTGAAAGTTTTGCAGCCTAATTCAACTGCTTATTTGAACCCGACTGAAACAATTACGATAGGATAGTAAAATCTAAACAAGAGTTCGCGACGATATTTAGATCTAAAATAAAATTGTGAAGTTTGGCAATTTCTATTGTGACAAACATTAGTAATGGCCCTCTTAAGTGATAAGTAGTAAATTTTACGTGAATCAAATGCACTGCTACCGCGTTTTTAAAAGTTTTTTTTTTGATTATTATGTGTTGGAAGCTTAATTAATAATTATATATCAACTTTTGCTTATAGCTCAGAAACAAAGACCGGTAATCAATTTTGGTATTTTTATTTACTTACGCATATTTTTGACTGTTTAATGAATTGATCCACTCACCTGAAACAAAAGAAAAGATTAATTAATATTACATTATCAATTTTTAGTTATTTACTAGGTAGATTAGATACTCATACTGTACGGCTTCAAGGCCGCACTTAAACTTTTTAAAATCTGTTTGTCTCTTTCAGTATTTTTGGCCATATGTAATTAATTATATAACCTGGGAGTAGTAGGTAGACATTTGGCAATCGTGCTATAGATATATATGTAAAGTACACCACAACTTTCAAATCCGTAAACATGCTAACTTTTTGGCAGTTTATACAGAAACTAACTAAATTAAGGGTCTTTCACAACATATACTGCTATGAACATATATAATATACAGCACAAACATGTGTTTACTAAATAAATAACAAAAACTAACTCTAACCTAAGTTAGAGACTTAAGCTCGGGACCGGAATCCTTGAAAAAAAGTGGCAAATCAATTAAAAATAACATTTTTACTAAATGTTTGTCCAAGTAATAAACTTCGAATGCTCTAACCCCACATTCCATGAGTTGCAACGTTCATGGTTGCAGCCAATAGTAATCTAAATCAGCGGTCGGCAACCTTTTAGGTATTGCGGACCACTAAATTGACAATTTAAATTTCGCGGACCACTAACTTTTTAATTATTTACTTTGATCGCTAAATTTTTTTGAATAACCTTTTTTTTAATCCTATGTCATAATTAGAGACCGGATTATATGCAACATAAAAAGCTCGAAATATGCATGCAAATATGCATGAAAAATGTCAGTATATGCAATACCAAATAATAATAAACATAGTAAATTATTAGATATTTTATTTCTAAATCAATAATCACTAGAAATAATTTTATCAGTATTTTTATTATCTATTTATTTATTATTATTTATTGCTACTGTTGTAAGCAGAAACGATCAGGTACTGTTCCAAATGTTCGGTAGTAAGGTTGTGTCGTCGATCGCTTAAAATATTTTTATAAACAGAAAAAGACCGTTCTACGTCAACTGAAGTAACTGGGCAGTATTTGGGTGCTATTTTGGCACTTATTACTTCTGTTCCGCGTAAAGCTGACGCAAAGTAAATTTGTTGGAATTGCCACAAAGGCGACCAAACATATCCTAGTTGCGAGGTGGCTCCCTTTTCGCAGAAGAGCTCGCTCTGGTAGATTTTTAAAATACTGTAAATATAGCACGAAAATATGCAATATCACTACTTTTTAGTTAAAATATGCAAAAATATGCAATAACCGGTGAAAAGGGGCTAAATATGCAAAGGCATATGCAACATGCAAATGCATATAATCCGGTCTCTAGTCATAATTAACCAAACTTATTGAATCCCACGCCAACATTTGCTCCGAGCAGCATGCGAGGAGCCTATTTTTACAAATAGTCAGTGGCTGTTTTAGAACTTTTGAGCCCATTTCCTAAACATCTTCACTACCTTTGAAACCTACAGCAATGATTTTCAACCTCCGGCATACGGGGGGAGAGGCCCCGTTTATTAGCGCCGCAGGCGACTTTTCTTTGAAAATACTATCTATTTTATGTAGGAATATTAAAACCTTTAAAACCTGGTTTTAATACCCAATTTATACTATATTATAATATAACATTTCATAAAATTAGGTAATTTAACTAAAAATTCCTACTTTTTGAAGCTCAGTTCTTTTTGGTTTTTAACCTAATGAACTTTGACAATCTTGCACCAATGAGTTTCAATTTTCATAATAATTAATACAACCTGAACATCAGCAAATGTTTAAATATAGCCAAGCAGTTATAATTTTATATTGGTTAATTTTCAAATGTTATTTGTTATTTCCCTATGTCTCACTTTTTTAATAATTAAATAAAATATTTATTCTTTTTTATTTTGAGAGCTGAATTTTGAGGCCTCTTCGAAAATCTGCCACTGGAGACAGCTTAACAACAATTTATTTTTTAATCATCATCTATACGTTTAAGATTTTTTTAATTAAAAATTTTATTAAATAAGCTCAGCAAATTGAAATAATATCAGAATTTTTTCGCGGACCACTAAAATTACTCCACGGACCACCAGTGGTCCGCGGACCACCGGTTGCCGACCGCTGGTCTAAATTATACGTATTTACTAAGGCTGGGAATTTTTAACATTTTTGTATTCGAATATTCGTTAAAGAAATCACAAGAATATTCAAATTATTCGAATATTCGAATGATTATTTGAATATTCAAATTATTCGAATATTCTAAAATCGGTGACCGGACAGAACAGAACATGAAAGAACAGAACATGAAAAAACAGAACATGAAAGAACAGAACACGAAGAAACAGAACATGAAAAACAGAACAAGGAAAAAACAGAACATTGACAAAAGAGAACTCTGAAAAATGAGAACATAAAAAAATATATTATACTATTATAATGAAGTCTACTAAAACCAGCTTCGAAATATTGGATTAATTTTTTAAAATTTTAATTTTAATAAATTTTTAATCGGGCGGAAAATTCACTTCTTTACCCGGCTTGCTCAATCGTAATCGTCCAGTCACTATCAAGCGACCTTGCAAATTTGTCTTCAAAAAATCAAAAATTTTACGTTTTTACGACCAGGGTGAAATATTTTTTTTTTTTACAAAAAAGTAGGTAGGTATGTCGGCATCAATAGCTGCCTTTACACACACGGGATTCCTGACGCGATTCATGACGTTCCAAGAACGACGCGAAAACCGACGTGCCGGGAACGCCCCGTTCCAAGAACGTCGTCCTATTTAAACACACACACCAGGCGTGTCGGCAGCCCTTTGTGAATTGGAGCGTTTCAAATAGATTCTGTATGGGATTCAGTTCCGGGACTATTACCGTTTGGGGTTGAAATCGTTAGAGATATAATAATTAAAATGTAATTAAAAATTACGATGCCTGAAATATTTTCTACCTAGTGGCCAAATAAAAGCAAATAAATAGTAAATGTTCTGTTTTTTCATTGTTCTGTTTATTCAATGTTCTTTTATTTCATTGTTCTGTTTATTCAATGTTCTTTTATTTCAGTGTTCTGTTTTTTCATTGTTCTGTTTTTTCATTGTTCTGTTTTTTCATGTTCTGTTTCTTCGTGTTCTGTTCTTTCTTGTTCTGTTATTTCATGTTCTGTTCTTTCATGTTCTGTTCTATCAAGGAATCTCTAAAATCATATGAATAATTTGAATATTCGAATAATTTCGAGAGAAATAAGAGACGGTCATTACCTTGCAGTTAACGCAGTTGGATGCAAATGCGGGGCACCGGGTTCAAACCTGGGAGAGTCAAACTTTCTTATGACTAGTCTCCGTGCTTCGGAAGGCACGTTAAGCCGGTGGTCCCCTGGGTTAGTGAATTGCCACCATTAACATAAAAACCAGGATACATGGCACATCTGACGGCAAGTCTAGCAAGCTACCTGATGGATGTAAAATATTTATATGCTCACAGAACCAACACTGCCAAGGAAACGACGCAGATGTTGGTAATAACAAGCCTTAATTAAGGCTTAAACTAAGAAGAAGAAGAATAATTTGAATATTCGAATAATTTGAATATTCGAATAATTTGAATAGTGCCGTTGAGAAAATATTCATATTCGAATACTCGATTAGTTGATTATATTTGATTTTTTGCACCAAAAAAAATTTTTAAACCCTTTTTTTTTAATCTCTTGCTCTCCCATAGGGGGATTTGAAGGTTTGAACCCCCAAAACCAACCCCGTATATAGTAAGGCTGGGAATTTTTAACATTTTTGTATTTGAATATTTGTTAAAAAAATGACAAGAATATTCAAATTACTCGAATATAAACTAATCATTCGAATCAGATAAAAGGATCTTGGCAATAAGGGAGTGCGCAAATAAACCAACAAGCAGCTCGTCAACCGGTTTCGGTTTTATTCAACCATCCATTCAACCATAAAACCGAAACCGGTCGACGAGCTGCTGGTTGGTTTATTTGCGCGCTCCCTTATTGCCAAGATCCTTTTACCTGCTTAGTTCTTGGGGTGAGATTGTTTTTTACATAATCATTCGAATATTTAAATTACTCGAATATTCGAATAATCATTCGAATAATTTGAATATTCGAATAATTTTGAATATTCGAATAATTTGAATATTCGAATAATTTGAAGAGTGTTGTTGAGAAAATATTCATATTCGAATACTCGATTAGTTGATTATATTCGATTTTGATTCCCAGCCTTAGTATTTTATTTACGTACCGACGACAGAATGCTTCCACATTTGCGTGAAAAATGTCAAGTTTAAAATCGATTTTTTGCTAAATCAACGGATATTTGATATTCATCCTCATCTTAAACGCTTCATTTTGATATTGTCTATCAAATTCCGTCGAATTCTTTTAATAACTATGTTTATCTTCTAGGCCCGTTTGGGGTGCTCTCCCCCGTGAAGACTCTATAGTACTTAGCTTTCAGCATCACTCAGAAAGATTTCGGAAATACATAAAGATTATAAATGTTTAGTCTTAAGAGGGCGCCTTTAAAAAACAGATTACAATAGGTGGCGCGCCCTAAAATATTAATCTTTTCTACTCATCTGTTCGCCAATGCAGAATTCTAATAATTTATAAAAGTCATATGAATAAACGATAACTAATTTAGGTAATGAGGAAGTTTGAACTTTCAAAGTTAAATATTTTTAAAAATATTCAATATCTCCAAATATGAATATCTTTTTGGAATATACTTGTAAATATTCAACATTGGAAGTTCAAACTTCCTCATTACCTAAATTAGTTAACATTTATTCATATGACTTTTATAAATTATTAAAATTCTGTATTGGTGAACAGATGAGTAGAAAAGATTAATATTTTAGGGCGCGCCACCTGTTGAAACCTGTTTTTTAAAGGCGCCCTCTTAAGCCTAACTTATGTATGTAGGTTGACTTCAATATGTAAAGGCTACAGTTGTTCGGTCTTCAGCCTTGTTCAGGATTACGTTCATATTATTATATATTTTGTTCAGTTTTTGACCTGACTGTATCTGGCGAAATACCTAATCATAAAAGGCTATTTTACCACATGAAAATTTTTTTTGAGTAACCAAATTTTTATGACAAACTCATCGGAGAAGGCATTGTTTCTATTTTAAATTTTGAGTTACGAAAAGATAATATTTTCTCCGGAGCTTAGTACAATTTGAAATAATTTTTGAATACTTTGACACGATAGATGGATTAAGCATAGAAGTAGTAGGTATAGTAGCTGCCACGAGAAAATCAATATAACAGCAATTCCTCGAGTCGACTTCATGACTGTTCCACGAATAATCTAAATTTTTGATTACTTGGAATGTATAGAAGTTCCTCCTTAATGAGAAGTTTACATAAGTTTACACCGACTTATTGGAACTTGTTGACCTTATCGACTTCATAACCGATTAAGAAATGTAATTATGAAATTTGGGCTAACTCATTTCTCGAATTGTACTGTTTTGATTTTGAGAAATTCGACCCCGGAAACTCCAGATGGATAACGAAGTTCTAATAATAACACCTACATCGATATTGAATGAGGTTATCTTAATGTAAAATGTAACTCAATCAACTGGAGAGAAAATCCTAAAAGCTACAAGATATAACAATTTAAATTCAAAACATTATGTAAACATAAAATGATAAAATAAAATTATTCAACGATATAAAATACATCGTTTACACTTCTCGAGTTTTCCTACATTTTAAACTTATGTATTCTGGATTTTTCATACACCTAAATCAAAATTTAACTTCACTTAATGTTAAACTCAAAAAACAACCGAAAGTAAAGAATACGATTAGTCAACTCGAACTTAGAATGTGAAAGTACGGTAAAATGTTCAAATATCTAAAACGTTTCCAGACTACAAAACAAGAACTTCTAGAATCTGCTTAAATATTTCATGCTTCTATACATTTTTTCGTTCGAAATAAATATTTTATATTTTTGAATTCATTTTTCAAATTAACACGCGAAAACCAGAACAAATTGTGGTTGGATCACTTTTAAATTATTATATCACAATTTATTTTAAAATGGAACTTGAGCGCGACATCCTTGAAAGATTATTATCTAACGATTAAAGAGGTGGCGAATTAACCCCCGCCAATTTGGGTTGAGGTTACAAACCGTAAAATTTTAGACGAAATAACAGTTGTCTCTCATTTTATTAAAATACTCCCGTGTTACTACTGTCTGTCTGTTTGTACTAAATACGATAATTCACGAGCATGTGAACTGATTAGATTTTGGGTTCCATAAGTCACAAGGATTTGGAAAATTTGCGGTTCCATCGCCTTGAAAAGGATCGTGTGAGCGATACATGATGTTTCTTCAACCTGGTGAACTTAGAACGCCCTTGACATATACATAGAAGCACCTTGTTGTATAATATAGTATTAATGATAAGGGCCGTCTCAAACAAATTTTGTGAGTTAAATCATTTTTAACGAAAAATGTTAATAAATCGTAAGGTCAACGACAAGTTCATTCTAATAAAATACAATACAAGGTGATATAAATATGTACGTAACTGTGGTTATGGAGTTGTAGAAACTATTAATTAATTTATGATTATAAAATCCAAAGGTTTGCCAAAAGTTATTGAACCCATCATTACTGGTTAGTTTTGGATTTAAAATTAAAATGAATTTAAATTTGGTACAAAGTCAAGAATATGATTTAAATAAAAGAACGAAACAAATTATTGTAATATGTAATAAACAAAAAGTGAAACATCGAATGTTCTGAGATTAAAATAAATTAAAAAATTTACCTTGAATTACGTCAAAATTACGCACAAATTGCATCTTAAATTACAAGGGCAATTAAACATTAGTAAGCGAAACCCAAATCAGAATTTAATGTAGAAGAAAATGAAAATCGATAAAATAGGTTTTATTATTCAATGCATAAAATTTGCTTTCTAAAATATGTTTAAATGTTAAATCACATGGTAAATAATATGTAATATTATAAATTTATTGTTTATAGATAGATAACCTATGACATATTAAAAACACGACAACCGTTTAATTTATTTACCTATTTATTTGTTGTATCATAAAATCAAAATCATTTTAGTCAGCCGAGATAGACAATTTTGTATTCTTAAATCGCCCACACGATTCATGATTGAACGAATTCCGTCACCGTTCGATAACTTACGAAAGTGAATAAAATGTCAACAAGTTGAGAAATTCTTATTCAAAAAGCAATTAACTGTATTTAAAGTACGCACAGCGAGAGAGTGTTTAATTAAAAAAGAAACGAACTAAATTGGTGAAATATAAATAGGATTTTAAATTCACTTTCTGTCGTGGTGTCGTTTTAAAACTTTAATTTTTATTTCTTCCATCTTTGTTTTAAGTAACATAATTAATGAATAATTTCCTTGATAAAGAAACCAGTTGGTGTTGATGCTATTGCTAACTCCTTATTCTCTTCCTTTTCTCAATTTTGATCAAGATAAAATTTTCTACCATCAGAAACATTTTCAAAGATTAATTAAATTTTAGTAGAAAATTTATAACCAATATCAGAACAATTATAAAACGTTGGATTTATTTTTAGCTCGGTTAAACATTTTACCCAAGAAAATTTGTTCATAAAAAAATAATGAACCACGAATTACGTTTCATTTTGAAATAAACCTAATCATTTATGCTTTAATTTTGAGATTAACAAGTGAAATTATATTTCTCATGTTTTAGTAAATTATAAATTATTAAATTTGTTAACTAAAAGCAAGAAATTTGCTTCCACTAGCAATAACTGCTTCTATACTGATGCGCATTGCATTAACGAGCATTTCTTTAAGGTAACACTATTGTTAAATTTCTCACGAAAGCTACTACTTAATAATTAGGCTAAAAACTTCTAGCTACGCCGCTGACTTTATTTATAGCTTGAAAAATTTCCAGAGCATTTTTCAAGGAAAATTCTTTCGGAGAATTGACCTTTTCATAAATAAATATATTCAGAATTCACTCTTCTACAAATTTATTAAACGAAAAACTCAGCTTTTCAAATCCTATTATATTGATAATAAATTTATCGTAATCATAAATTGATAACAAATGCAATTTAATGTTAAAGAGAATTATTGTGTCTAAAATCAAAACAGTGTAATAAAGTTTTCTGTAATCGGTGAGATAAATGAGGTTAAAAGTTCCTTTTCTAAACCTTTATCCATGGTATTTTTTTTATAACAAACAAACAAAACAAGATAAGGTTATTACATACGTTAACGTTATATTTACTTGAAACATTGTAAACGCTAAGTAACAGTGCATCTCCATCAGTTGCCGATCTAGCTTTAAGGGAGGGGGGATAACATTTTATCATGCAAGTCACAATGAACGTTAAAGGGGTGTCAATTTTGCAAGTGGTAGTTTGTGTCATCAAATCTATCTGTCTGTTAGTAACGTAAAAAGTCACGTACGACCAAAATTTATTAGCAGTAATACCATATAAACAGTCGTTTAGTTTTATGAAGTCAAGTGCAAACTGACTTTTAAAGTTTAAATGTCGAACTGACAGGTTTAACAACGATACTCCATTAAAATTTTGAATCTGTTCGTAACGCTTGAAGTAAATTTACAGGTTTGACAACGACAGTCGATTGAATTAGAGATTCGAAGTGATTATGCATTTTGTATAATTGTGTCTAATACATTTTGTAGCTACTAAATTATTATCTTTATTAGAAAATGAATCCGTCAAAAGTGACAGGTCATCTGGGATAGCATTCTTTCGAGCACAACATAGTGGTCCGTCATTGTTGACGGTTATACCGTCTATTAACAAATAAAATTAACAATTTTTTATTTATATTTCAAAAGTTATAATTTATGGTAAGCAAATAGAGCGTAACATTTTGCGCCATCTTGTATAAATCATTTACAAATAATAATAAGAAACTGAAAAAATCCCACGCTAAATTTTCACGTGTAGCAAAGACGTCAAGTAAGTAGGAGTTTCCAGTAAATTAAAATAGGATGAAAAATAAATTTGGGATCAAGAGACCTCCGAGTTTTCCGGTGGGAAAAAGAAAATTTTAATGAGATTTTGGGTCATCTCTTATTCAAAACATTTCATCAAAGGTATAAACAAACAACCCCAAAATAAGAACATCAAAAATAACCTCTTGAAAGAAAATCGTTAGATAATTTCTTTAAAATTTTTTAGGAAAAGTTTTTTAATTTCATTGTAAATTATGAAATCTTGTTCAGAACATTTAACTTCTTCATATTACGGCGAGCAAATTTGTTAGACACTTGAAGTTCTACACTAAATTAAATTAATTAACCAATATCTTATAATCAACGAGAAAATTTTAGACCTCAAATTTTCCATAATATAACTTTCTCGCTTCTAGACAACCTTCGCATAGTCTCAAGGTTGACAGCTAATTAGATTTTTAGTGTGTGCAAAATTTTCTAATAATTATATGAAAATTTGACATTCGATTAAACTTGCAATTCTAGCGAATCCTTGAATACACAAGGATTAAAGCAAAACCGATGATATAATATGAAAGGAATAATGTAAGGTTGACTGATGATTTGGAAAATAATTATTGTTCATTTTAATAATATCGATTTTGTTCATCATCGAGCATTGTATTTACAATCTTAATTCATGTCTTCCTCATTAGTAATCATTCAGTGCTTACATATTTGGGTTTGTTTGTTTTAGTACAATAGAATTTGATGTGCTCAGGGTTTTGAGCATAAATATTATTATTATTAAATCATAAAGAGATTTTTACATCTCCTGACAACCTGTACATTTATATGTAGGTACGTGGAATCCGAACCACGACACAAATAATTTAACAGTAGTCTCATCACTCCCTTCATTACACAATTACTTATTCAATTATCACAAAATATAATCTAATCCATTACATCGGATCAGTCCATAAGTTCATGCGTATTTGCAAAACAAGCATACTGATTATTATCAATTTATTAGAATAATCCGCTTCCCGTTAGGTAAGAATTGTTGATGTAAACTCAAAACTGCCAATCAATCTTCAGCTTCTGTTAAGATTACACATGAATTGTGAATATAGAAAACAGTGATTAAGTGTTGACTGGAGAAACTGCAACTTTCGCACCAGAAAATTAATAGACATTAGCACTTCTCTTTAAATCTTTATATACAGAAGCTGCTTCTTAAACGAATCGTGACTGGGAGGAAAAATGGATATTCTATCATTATGTTGCATGAATAAAAAGACAGTGGAAAGATAAAGATCAAAAACTCCATCCGACAAGGCAGCAGTGTAAATCACTTTAAATTATTGGGATCCAATCAAACCAAAAATGGAGACGGAGGCGTCTATTACTGTCATCAACTGACGAAATTAAACTTAAAGTTGATAAAAAAAAAGGATCCAGTTTTTTGAACAGTAAATTGGTATTGCTCTACTATGATAATGCTAGAGACCACACATTGTGTGAACATCACTACAAAAAATTAAGTGGTTCAATTGGAAGGTGATGTTTTATACACCTAAAGTGACTGTTTCAAAGTAAATATTTTTTTCTGGATAAAGAGGAAATCAAAATAGAAATGTTCTACAATATTCACATCATGGCAATTAATTACCCTAATATTTAACAAATATTTTTTGTAAACCTTTTTTTGTTGCAATCCGTTTATAAGGAATCAAAGGAATTAGTCCATTATAAGCAGGAACAGTTCATTTTAACCGAATTTTAATATGAATAATAGATTAGTTTATTCTAATAATTATGTTAATGTTGGCTTTTGTTGAATGTAGTAATTCAAAAGGAAAGCGATCAAAGCAGCGGGAGGGGGATGCTGGCAAATCAGTGAAATCGTTCTATTTTGTTATCGGCTTGTACGATATTGGACAAAATTTAAATAAGTAACGTAGGAAATCCCTCTGAATGTTCTGCCACCTTGAATTATTATAAAAGCATCGGTTTTGATAAAGCCCGTACCTTTTATTAATAATTCAAGGTCGACATATCAATTCATTTCATTAATAATAGTAGGTCAGTCTTTACAGATCAGATCAATTTAAAAATAGAAATCCATAATTATTACAGTGCCTTTAATATTATTAAAATATACGTTTAACCAGATTTTAAATTTAAACAGTAGACGGTAAATTGTGTGTAACTCATAACAACGGCACAATAATTAACACGTTTCAAGTAAGAGATTTTTATGGATATTGAAAACTGATCAAGCAATTAAAAAAAAACACGATTTTGATCAGAAGTCTTTCTCTACTCTTGACAAAGGATTATTGATCGAAGACTGAGCAGTGCAGTAAGATTGAATGGAAATGCAAAGGTTAAACAAGAAAGCTAATGAAAATAATTCAACAGAAAGGAAATCTTGTAATGATGTGTAGTGTGTACCTACTTTGTAACGGAACTGTGTGACGCAAGAAGCCTGAATTTGTTAAAGTAGTACATCATGAAATGTACAAGCCATAAGTATACAGCAAATTCCTCAACGAGGACACATGAATGAAGTTTAGCTACTTGTATAATCATCAAAAGCAATTTACTATATTAAAGATTTAAAATTACTGTTACAACAAAATTCCAATCCCTTTTTAAGAACCTCCGGCTATATTGAAAAACAAATATTGATTTTCTATTTAGCGCTACGGTGGGTGACTAATGAGTAATGAATTAAATAACAAAATCAAAAAGGTTTAATTTAAATCAGTTAATTATTTAAAAGGACTCCCGACACCCCCTAACAAAACGGTTTCTGCAAATTTTTTCAAACACGCCCCAGTGACGCCTACGAACAAGAAGCGTTATTTAGATGTAAAATAAAGAAGTGCGTTGTAGGGTTGTAACTTGGTTGTAAAGTTCCACATGAAAGCTATTTTTGTATTCTATAAAATGTAAAAGACAATTTGACACACTCAATTTACAAATTGTAAACACGAAAAACCTTCCAAGATTTTTTCCCTAGGTCATATCGATAACAATAAATAAATAGGTAATTTTAAAATTTTATGTAAAAAAAAATTAAGTAAGTAGTACGCAAATATTTTGCATAGCAATAACAACACGAAAAACTTACGTAAGCAAATAATAGTTAAGTCAAGGTACGACTCATTCATTAAATAAAACGCGAAGTTAACTTAAAAAAAATAATAACTTAAGTAAAAGTTACAAAATAATTTTGAGATATTATGTAAGCCTCTTTAATTATTATTAACAATTTCGTCTTCAATGCTTTGACAACCTGACCTCGTTAGAAGGCCGTTGAGTAATTTAAGTTGCCCATTTAAATCACACTGATTAATACAATGATAAGGTAAATATGATAAGTCATAATCTTATTTGACAATTCCCTTCACCCTCAATTCGGAAATAATTAAAAGTGCTTCTAAATATTACTAGGCCAATTAAATTAAACCTTTTTATAAAGGCATTTTTCAATTAATATAATTAAGTCCTTCCGCATAAACGATGACCCTTAGGATCATCATTTGATAATTTAATTAATTAATACGAATACAAAACGTTTTATTTCTCAATCGAATAGCTTTCTCATGACCTAAAAAATTATAAGTAGCGAAACCACCAAAGGGGTTTATCGAAATCGCTTCTAAGTTTTAGCAATAAATCGAAAATTCGATACCACAATATCAAGATTATTTGGATAATATTGAGATCAATTTGAAACCATAAAAAGGTCAAATGTTTCAGTTTGAGAAATTTTCACGGTGTCCGCCTGTCTGTTAGAAACTTAATATTTGCTAAAAAGGTAGCCCGTACCATGTGAACCAAATATAACAAACAATTTCAGATACAGTACAATTTCTTCAATCCGTTTGAATTTAGTATCGTCACATCCGCTTTTAACAATAAAAATTATATGTTAAATTACCCGCACGAGTGGATTAATGAGATGGACGTTTTGCACTATTTTTGTAACAAACACAGGAAGGTCATGTTCGAAAATGAGGCTGTCCACATATTATTTGGACGAGTGATTCACAAACTATGAGTAGATTTGTATGTTAGTAATTTTTGATGTTTACAAACACAAAAAGCAGTGTAGAAAAACATCAAAACTTGATGACAAAAACATAAGTGGAATCAGTTTAATAAAAAATTTAAGGGGCTCAAAAAGTTTCGATCAGGTAAGATCATCCTCCGACGAAGTATAAAAATATAAAGCAAAAAGGTGTTGTGGTAGTAATGCATCAACTCTGAGGACCGACGGGTTAACGTGCCCTCCGAAGCACGGAGACTTAAGCAGCGTTCAGAATGAAGTGCGGTCTTGCCTTGCTTCGGTAGAAAGCTAGCAAAAGCCAATCAAAATGAACAACTTTTAAATCATAGAAAAGGATAGAAAAACATATTTTAATCTAATTGGTGCTTGCCAGCTTTCTACCGAAGCAAGGCAAGGCCCCACTTCATTGTGAACGCCGCTTTAGTCATAGGAAAGTTTGACTCTCCCCAGGTTTGAACCCGAAACCTTTTTCAATGCAGCAAAATGCTATTGATATAATTGGAAAATTATGTTTAAAAAATGCGAGGTAGATTATTTAAATAAATTTAAAGAATCAGTTATGAACCCAAATTTTGCAAATTACATTAGTAATGTTTTACACACAAAAAAACCACTTTATTTTTAATTTATGCCATAATTATTCTACGAAATAGAAATCTGGAGTGGTAGGTACAGGCAGCTAAATTTGTCGTTTTACATAAAAAACTACTTTTTGTTACCTGGAATTTAAATCCTATATTTTGTTCCGCCAGCTGTTCAATTACCTGCTTGTCAGTAAAACGGCCACTTTTACGGGCAGTACAGTCAATATAAAATAGAAAACTTTTATAGAATTCAAACCTCTCAAATTAATTTAGTTAAAATATTTGACTTTAAATAATTCAATTTGAAAGAAAACATGATTATGATAACAATATGCAGTTTTAGGGGAAGCTAACACCTAGACCCCACCGATTCCATTATACTTCGTTTAGGACAGCAAAAATGACGCCCATGAACGGATTAATGAGATTCACACTGAGTTATTGTTTGTGATTACGAAAGCTGCAGTGATGGTTTTCCACTAATATTTAATCGTTTTGGTGAGAATCATCAGTCGTTCTGCAGGTGTATTATTTATCTAATTGTATAATAATTAATAACAATCATATTTTTAATTCTTGTACCATCTAATTATTATTTTCATTAATTTTTTGTTAATTTCTACACGAAAATTTGTCTGATGTAATTTACCAAGGGAAAGTCGAATATTTAACCTGCTTCATTCATGGTATTGTGAAATATTTTGTTGGTGCTGTGACGCTACCATGCCATTTGAATTGATAACAACATCTACCGCTAATATTTTGTCATTTTTGGAAACTCCATTTTACCCTGTTTGCATGCCCTAATGTAATAATTTTTTTTCACAGTTAGAGAAAAGTTTTGGCAGTCCCCATGGCTGCTTACAGTGAATTGGGAAAATTTGGTACGATTGAATATAGGGTTAATTTTTAATTCTGCTGGATGGTTTTACTCGACACAACTCAGTATTTCTCCAATAACTCAAAAATTATGCAAGATATTAAAAATATCGAAGAGGCCAAAAATATTCAGCAGAAAAAGATAAATATTCTTTGGTTTAAATATGTTTGAATTAATTCACCGTTTTTGAGTTATTGGAGGCTTTTATTAAAGGTTGATGATTTTAACGATATAATCAGCTAATAAAAATTTAAAAGAGGAAAATCAATCTTTTATAGCTAAGTATTATTTTTATATAGCCTTATCAAAAGTCCTCTAAGTTGTTTTAAATATCGTATAGAAGAAAACCATCCAATAAACTGCTTTCTTTATTGTTCATGAAAATTAACTTTTCCGATGGCGTTTCCTTCCCGAAATTGCCGATTCGATCGTCGTAGACATAAACTTAAGTGAATGTCTGCCATTTCCCCCAGTAAGTTTTATCCAAAATATGTAAACAATTTCCTTCTGAAATCTTGACGTAATCACTAATCACAGTTCCATAGTTGAAACAAGAAAGTTTTTTTTCAGTTCCGATAGTAAAGATTTATCCAGATTGTCAATAATCCGAAAATAGTTTTACGAAAATGATTAAATTTGCAATCTCTTTAAAATTACTTCCGCTTCTTTTTCCCGTTGTTTTCATTAATTATATTCCTAAACACGAAACTAAAACTTAGTCGTTCCACTTGCGTAAACTTGGATTATCACACTTAAATTGGTTTGTTAAAAAAATTTACATTTTATCGTATACTTTCAAGTGAAATTTTTTTACCGATTTGAAAGATTGCTGATTTATTATAACCGAATCGCAGTCGGGCTACTCGATGACATTATCAAAAGTAGGAGGAGGAAATGTTGGCGCTAAGTTTAAAAAATGTTGTTTTGTTATTGTAGGTAAATATTGCTTTAGGTATTGTCTGGTTTCGTCACATTAGGAATGATGTCGTTACGTAATTTATGTTAGATACCTTGGGTATCTTAATCTCAATCAGTCGCGGAAGTGAATCTATCGGGATGCTTTTTTCTCAAATTGTTTTAAACTTAAGTAAGAGACAATGTGAATGCAGACGAGTCTGGACTTCTGGAGTTCAATATTCTTTCGGGACACGATGAACCCGCAATCAGACAGTCTAGTACACACACGGAGAAGATGGAGCAGAGAAATTTATAATTCCGAGCGTACCTACACCAATTTGGGTGAAATAAAGTTGCTGGTTATGTATGTGGAAAATATTATGTAGTTATGCAAGACGAAACGATACAGAAGGGAAAATGATGACAGAACACCATCAAAAACAACAAAAGAAGATTGATATCGAGGAAATTGCATCTTAAACTTTAAGAGAAAATATTTCATCTCCGATTTTGTGACACAATAAGAACATTCGAGACGGAACAACTGTATGAGAAAAGAGATTCGTTCAGAGAAAATCAATTACCTAAGAGCCGTGGCATACCGAAGGATTTTACTATTTTCGCAAACCTCGATTTTATGAATTTTGCATAACTGGAAAAAGGAAAACTTGAAAAGGTTTATTTCAAGATTTTGGTGTCACTAATTGGTTGTTGTTAAGTGATTATTTTGTAATGACGTCAAAAATATGTAAGAAGTTTAAAAAGAGAATGGTAATCTCAAGGGTGAGGTAGGTGAGCAGAGATTAGAAAACTTGCTTTGTGGTGAAAGTGTTCGCAAATGCGCCATATTGAAATAAATAATATTAACTTGTTGATTAACGTAATTGTTGGTAAATTTGATAATTACGAATTTTGAACCTTTGTCTTGTCAATACTGATAACTCGACGTTTGTGTTCTAATCTCGAGTTGTTTTGATTGTCATTTAGGTTTGCTTTTAGGTACCTAATCCGGATGCGCTATTTTTTGTATTATTATTATTTAAAACGTACCTAGTAAGTGTGCTTTGCCCTTTTAGCAGAGGGTTGCGGTCGTAATATGTGCCGATCATGATGATAATTAGGATCCCACGAAAGGTCCGTTATCTAAACGCCTCTAGGACACTTATCCTCGATTGTTGAGGTAACACAAAATCACAACGATTAAGACACATTTTCACTCACCACACTAAAACACAGGTTCGAAATCATCGCGACACGCGCGAAAACGCAACACGACAACTCTCTTGGTGGTTGTAATCAAAGGGCACGTGTACGAACATTAATCTATACTGTAATCACTGTAAACAGCACACTATCAATTTGACAGTACTAGTGTCAAATACAAACAGGTGTCTGCCCCACCAGCACGCGCTTGCGCCTCCTCGTGATGCAGACCGCATCTGCCCTTGATAGTAAGTGAACCAACGTACCACCTCGCGGAGCACTCGGACTCGTTCACCTAGTTTCACTTCAACTCCACTTCTTTGGCACCTCTGCCCATCGGCTATAAACACTCGACCAACAAGATGATCTTTTTATTACCACTGCATCATAATAAACAAAACAAAGGGTGCAAAATATCTACTAGCAGCAACAATTAATCGACACTTTAACACATCGAACCATCCAACCGAATTGAACTACCAATTATCATAAATACTAAATTCCAGGTGTCATTGGTCGACTTTCTAGTACTACCTAACAGCCTTGTCTAATGGCCACCTCTTAACATATCTGCAACACGTACATGGCGCATGGTAAAGGCCACCATATTTTACGGATACATTGTTCGTTCGGTAAATTACGGACCTTTCACCAATGGCGTAACAATCAAATTGACATCCCAGCCCACCCCCACCTTATCAAAGTGTCATTAATAATAAATTATGCAACTGATGCGATGCACCGTCCAAAATCAGCCTTCTTTCTTTTCCAAAATGACGTGAGAAAATTATTCCAAACGACGAAAATGACTTTCAAAAGCGGAACCGCAAAACCTCAAAAAATGTGTTTCGATAATAACAACTACAACTAATATCACTGGCAGACCGCAAACCTCTTGTTTACTAAATCATAACTTGGTTCTTTCAAAACAGAAGATTTTAAAATTCCTTTTTATATTATTTAGATTAAACTAAAATAAACAACAAGAGATTAAAACAAGTCGCCAAGTGACTTTAAAATTACAAATCTAAACGATAAATAATTTAAGCACTCATTACAATTTTAAATATTTGAGTCGCGATGCTTATCTCTCACCGGAACTAAAGAACTTCAGGTGCCTCTGATAAAGTAGTAAGGGCTTCAACAACGATCGGAATGGAATGTGTTTAAGTTTTAGTACCGGATTTTAAATATCAAGGTCTCTTCGAAATCTTTAATTTAAATGTCACGTAAGGTAATTACAGGGTGCTTGCAAATTTTCCCACTTTCAGACAAGAAAGTTTACAAATTAGAGAGCTTTTTTTAGAACTGCTTCAGACAGTGATGACAGAAAGTGGCGCGTGCCATTCTCGACACGTGGGCGATTTTCGGCTGCACGTTGAAGAACTTCGGTACCCTTATCTATTTTTATTACTTTAAAAATTTTTTTCACCAAGAAGACAAGAAAATGGCAACTCCACAGTTGTTAGTAGTCATAAAATAAGTTGTAATGTTAAGTTAATGATCATTAAGGATCCTTTCAATCACATTTTCACTAATCATATGAAAGACATTCAGTTATTTACTCGACTAATAATAAATTAAATTATTCGCAAGATTAACAAAAAATTAATGATCATTATGAATCCATTAGGTGCATTGTGCACGCTAGAGTAATTAATTGTTTCAAAACACAATGCTTTTTTTTTAAATATTTGAATTAAATAAAACAATTTCAAGGTTCTAATTAAGGATTGTTTTCATAAAGTTAATTCAAATATTTAAAAACTGTTTTATAAAGAAATAATAATATTACTACATGCTTGGATATATTTAATGCTGCAGTTGGAATCCAGATTACAGAAGTCAGAAAGTTTGCGGATTCAGACACTCGAAAAAAATCTTGGACCGAAAATAATTGAAGTTGGAGTTAATTTTAGGAAGACGAGCTAGAATTTCATTCAGACCGCTATTATTAAAATTTTTTTATTATTATTATTATTACCTTAAAGTAAGGTTTAACGCCAATTGGTTCTCGAATTTTGTTGACAGTACGTGCGCTTGACGTAAATGCATTTTATCAACAAAAACATACCAAACTTAAAAATTTTTCTCTATATAGTCCAGTCAAAATAGACATTTCACTTTGCAAAAATTCGCATCCAGCTGAAAATTGGCATAAACCTTAAATGCACTATTACAAACAAAATATCAAAAGTCCCCACCGATCCCACATCTGCTAAAATAGTTATTCAAGGTCAAAGGTCAACAATATCGGTTTTTTACATTTTTCTCGTAAATGATAAGTGTTATCGTAAAAATAGGTTAGACAAAAATTATAGATCATGAAATTCTCTACAAAAATTAATCTTATACTTTTTTTCGTACGAATCGTTATTCATCAGATATCACGATTCAAAAGTTGGGAAGTTTTATTAGACAGTGTCCTATTGATTGAAAAAATGGTAATATTGGTAATGATTAAGTAATTTTCGAAATCGCGATATATCCGGAATAGCGATTCGTACGAAAATATGTATAAAAATAATTTTTGTAGAGAATTTCATGATCTACAATTTTTGTCTAACCTATTTTTACGATAACACTTATCATTTACGAGCAAAATGCAAAAAATCGATATTGTTGACTTTTGACCTTGAATAACTATTTTAGCAGATGTGGGATCGGTGGGGACTTTTGATATTTTGTTTGTAATAGTGCATTTAAGGTTTAGGCCAATTTTCAGCTGGATGCGAATTATTGCAAACTTTGCACTTTTTTTTGTCTATTTTGACTGGACTAATATCATATCGTAGTTACAGCGGAAATTTAACCTAAAAAGTTCAGTTCCATTGGCTTACATATTCCAGTTGTAATATATAAACTTGGAGTGGGTCAGTGACGTAGCAACAGGTGGTGCGTGTGGTGCCGGGCACCAGGGCCCGGGCCTCGTAGGGACCCGGTACACGGACAAAATTGATTTCTATTATTTACAGACATTTTTGTAAAAATTATCTATAAAAGTTTGCACATTGAACACAGCGAGGGGCCCAGGGCAGAGCGTCTGTACCGTGGGGCCGGCGCCCTGAAGGAACGCCAAAATAAAGAAATATTTGAAAAAATAGAATAATGTAATTCGTTCAGTAATTATTATAGCTATATTTACGAGGCAACGTCCCGCATCAAGCTAGCTCCGCCACTTTCGCAAAACCTAAAAAAAATATGTTGAGAATTTGTTGCTAATTTGTTGCTAATTAGTTGCGGCAATCGCGAATTTGTTGCTCTTACCGTTCGCGAATTATAGCCATTTAAGTAGTTGATATCAACCTAGCGCCGCCACCACTCAAAAATTTACTAAAATCAAAAAATAAGTATATGGGAATTTGTTGCTAATTTGTTGCTCTTACCGTTCGATAGTTACAGCCATTTAAGTGGTGGCGCACATGACGCGCATGAATGAATTAACGAGATTCCATCTGGATTAACGAATGTATTAACGAGATTCCAATTTGTTGCTAATTAGTTGCGGCATAGCTGCGGCATGCATAGCATAAAACATAGCACGCCCCCATCTACGGAATGGCAAGAAAGATGCCCTCAGGAATACAAGTTTTTGAAATTTTTCAACTTTTCAATAAATTGGACATAATTGGTAAAGAAACCCAGGGGTGCACAGAAATTACAGTAAACAGTCATTTATTGAGAGAGGATTTATAGGCACAACAGACCGGTCTTGAGGTAACACCCCCATAAACATAAATGTTTCTAAACCAATTGTTTATGGGGTCTTACCTCAAGACCGGTCTGTTGTGCCTATAAATCCACTCTCTAGTCATTTCAATTAGAGACAAAGACAATTGATAAAAAAATACAGGGTTGCACAAATAATAGTTCGGCCAAATGATGCTATGTTTTATACTATGCATGCCGCAGCTATGCCGCAACTAATTAGCAATAAATTGGAATCTCGTTAATCCAGATGGAATCTCGTTAATCCATTCATGCGCATCATGTGCGCCACCACTTAAATGGCTGTAACTATCGAACGGTAAGCAGTAGCGGATCCAGGGGGGGGCACGTGCCCCCCCCCCCCAGACGGTATATTTTTATATTTTTGTGTGATATGATAACAGTTATTGTTGACTTTTTTGCCCGTCCGCCCCTTTTGCCCCCCCCCCCAGAAAAAAATCCTGGATCCGCCCTTGACGGTAAGAGCAACAAATTCGCGATTGCCGCAACTAATTAGCAACAAACAAATTAGCAGAAAATCTTTTTAGGGAAATCTACGATACCTTTTTGTCACTTACATGTTTTTTGTGCAATAACATTGTTATTTAAAATTTTTTTATAATAAAATAATGAAGGGGGCCCGCTGTGGATCTTGCACCAGGGCCCGGTCTTGACTTGCTACGTCACTGGGGTGGGTGAAGCTAAACTTTTACCAACAACCAATACAAAATACTCGCATATTATTTTTACGGCTATTGGCCTACTTCGCCCAAATTTACGAATGACCCGAAGAATTTTATGTTTATATTTGTAATCTACAGCCTCAACTACAATAATTTCATTAGAAAATTTTTAAAATCGTGGGGCCCGTTAGCGCGCTCACCTCGAATTTCCCAATAAATTAGTAGTATGTATTTTTATCTCATTTTAACGAAATAAATGTCAATATAACAGAAAACAAAGTTAATCGGGAAGTTATTTCATAATAAACATAACAAATTAGCAAGCAATGTGGACAACTAAATAAGGGAAATTAATAAACTTTTGCGCTGAATTGAAGTATAAATAAGTATGTACGAGCAATTTCTACCAAGTATTAACTATAAAAAAATGTAAAATTTAAAAAGTATCAAGTAAATTCAACATAATAAAAATCAAATTATATTCTCATAAGCGTTCAATTATATTTATAGTTATGAAAACAAATACATGGAAATAGATCAAAACGTATTGTCATTTGATAAGATCTAAACGAGAATATAATTGATTTTTATTGCGTTTCATTGAGTATAATTATCAAATTTTATATTATTTACTACCACTACATACAGAATTATTATTCAGGGTGAGCTATACAGAAGTACCAATTTTAAAACATCATCGCGATCGAACGGTATGTCGGAGCGGGGTGCGGGATTAGTAGCTTGGTTAATGGAAATTCAGTCTCGATGGCGAGCAGCGTGCATTTTGTGTAAGACTTTTTTTTACAAAAATAGTAGCGAAATAAATATATTATATTAAAATTAAAATAAACAATTGGGAAATTTAGTTCTTAAAAATTACACATCTCGATGCAAGGCCCAGGAGACCCCTCAAACCCATAGGTTACCGGGCTCCGACCGAACCCCGGTGATACGTCCGCGCCTAATCAACACTAATCAGCAGTTCAATTTTTATACGTCTTTATACGACGGACGTTGGAGGATTAGCAAATTTTTTCTAACCTAGAAGTTAGAAATGAGATATTTTGATCTACAAGAATTTCATCTGTTATCAACAAGGACTAATATTACACGAATCCATATAATATACAAAAAATATTTTAAAATGACGCTATTGCAAAGTCAAATGTTTGTTAACAGGAGAATATTAATTTAATGAAATACATTAGGATTTGACTGTCAAAGTTAGCGAAGCGTTATCTATATTATCCATGTACGGTTAAAATGACCACATTTTTGGACTCTTGAAGTCATTACTTCTAAATTCAGAAAATTACATCCAATATACACAATAATCCGCTTATAATGGACTAAAAGGATCTAAAAGGACTCAAATTGAATCACACCGACGCAGATCAGATTTGTAATTACAGAAGAACTCCGATAAAGCGAACTCGGAAATAGCAAAGATTCTCATCAGGTTCTGAGAAAGAACTCCCCTAAAAATTCGTTATATCCGAGTTCTACTGTATTTATAATTTTTTTGAACCATGAACGGTGAGCAATTTTTACACTTATTTACCTTCTCCCACCGTTCTCACCTGACGATTAGTTGAAACTCTCATAATATGATAATACATATTATATTTATTCAAATAAACGCCTGCGGCGCAGCACTTGAACTTTGATGGTAATTTCTAGGTCAACTATTTCAATGGCTCAATTTCTATTTAAATTCGTGTAAATAGGGAAAAATTACCTACACTTTCAATTCGGAAGTTGCGTTATATAATTTTTGATTTAAGCATTATAAAATATTCCTATTTGCAAACAATGGGGCCATGTACATCGTCAAATATCAATAAATTACACAAGTTGAATGTATTCCCCATGACAGTTACCTGGGGCGCCTTCAAATTTATTACTCATTTTATTCAGAGGTTGCCGACAATTCTTCCTCCTCAGATACGCCTCTGTTTTTAGGCTGATTAGCGTCACATAAGAAAGTGAAGTTTTTGGTTAACAAAAAAAATGCAAGCTAAATATTTTTTTACAAAGTTAAAAACAAATGAGTTGTTATCCATTGATTCGCTACTTTCGAGCACAACTTGACAAGTACCAAGCACCCTTCCATTGTTGAGGCAAT
This sequence comes from Rhagonycha lutea, assembly GCA_958510855.1. Taxonomy (NCBI): domain Eukaryota; kingdom Metazoa; phylum Arthropoda; class Insecta; order Coleoptera; family Cantharidae; genus Rhagonycha; species Rhagonycha lutea. The sequence goes on along the minus strand of OY294040.1, from coordinate 7,917,277 downwards.
TTTAACCGCAAATTAGCGTAAACATAATGCATGTCGAGATAGCATTTTAAACTTTTTTTACACGCGATTTTGATTTAAAATGTAATTTATTACTCATATTACGTAACAAAAATTATCCTTTGTGTTATAATTTTACGATGTTGGTGCGGTAAAAAATTATATTGAAATAAAATAAAATTGAAATATTCTACTCACCAGAAAGAAACTTGTAACAAAAGTTCCAGTTATTTTTTTTGAACATCAAAATACTATAACGATCATCGTTGTTTACTTTGCAGTGACTGAAGATGTTCATAAAAGTTTGGGAAAAGTTGAAATACCTCGTCAAATAAAAATAAACAGGAGTCTTTTCGTTATCAGGAGAATTGTGCTGATGGTGTGGGCTGTATTATCATCAAAACGACAAATTACTTCTTATTGAAAATTTAAAATAAAAGTTGGCAGCTGAACTAATTTGTTTGGTGTACAAAATGCGGAGAGACTTTCGTTTCGTAATTGTCCAAGTTTGGGTGAGTAAGTAAGAAAAAAAAATTTAATTAATTTCTCGTTGGGAAAATTAATTAAAAAGTGTGTAGAAGTAATTAAAAACAAATATCGAAGCGATTATTATATTATCTTTGAATATCAATCCGCACCTCCACCTTTGAATGTTGGAGATTGCGTGGGTCGATATGTCAAGTTGTTCCGCGCAAAGTCGTTCTTCTGAGTTCTGACTGTTTGGATGAGAGTAACGATTTAATCCAGATGTTCACCGTCATTTACCACCTTCGTTTCGCTTATGTCCCAATCAAACCCGGATCTATTAAACCGTTTGGTCAGCACTTTCCAAACTGCAAACTATCGTGTAATTTTTTCCAAAAATCTTTTCAAGCCAAATCATTTCGGGGATTTGTTCGACCAATAAAGCTCTTAGACGAAATTGATTCCACGTTTTCAAATCCGAACGTCTCGGGATTCTAATCAAATCACCTACGCATACGTAAATTATCGGAATGCATGTCAACAATTTCAATAAATCAAATTAATTTTAAATTGCTCAAAAAGTTAACCCGCTTGGAGTATAAAACAAAATTAATTTATTAAATTTTCTTTTTGTGGCAGCTTTTGTAATTACCACGACATACCACCGAAATCGTTAAAATTAAACGAACCCTGGAGATACGTAAAAGAAATAAACATTCGAATGAAATAGAAGCCGATTGCTATCCATAAAAATTGCGACGGAATTACGCATCAGAATATTTTAAATTTGCGACCAAAAGTTTACTCAATTATTTTAATTTTCATATTTGCAATTACCTTACGTATGCAAATTTCGTAAGGTTATAAAAGAGGGAAGGAGAGGTAGGTATAATTGATATGTACTTATTAGCAACTATTACACCGGATATGAGTGTTTATAAAATGGAAATTTACAAAACGGTTTCACTTCAAATAGACAAAAATTATCCGAACGATGACAATCCAATTTTTTGTTGACTATGTTGTCATTTTTATTACTCCTCACCCCGTATATCAGTGACATTGCTTTATTCTCGAGAACGCTTCCTGATACCCAACAAAATAGAACATTGGTTCATTCTTGTTAAATCTGAGGAAGTGTGAAATTTAAATCTATCTGTTCGTAATGTAACTATGATACTGTTCCCATTTATATAGTAAAGAACTGATTAAATTTTGGTTTAAATTTAAATCCTTTTGCTGGAATGTCTTTTATTTTCGATTCTTTGATTTTTGATAATGCGCATGAATGGATTAACGAGATTTCATTAATTTCAAACGTTTCTTATTGAGAAATGACAGATTATTAAATTGCAATTTTAAATACAGACGGATAAAATGTTTCAAAGCGATTGATCATCTGAAAGATGATAACCGTAACTACGGAGTGACAGTGCGAGGGGGGGGATTAAAAACAGTAATTTGTTACTAATTTTTGATTTTCAAATGAGAAAGTCAAGTGTTGTGCCACATCAGTTTTTGTCTTTGTTAGGTCGAGAATTGTTCACCTTACTTTTATATTTTTATATTAATTATCTTCATAATGTTACTAATTTAAATTAAATTTATTATTCAGTTATTCTAAAACGAACTGCAATTCATTACTTTTATGATTTAAAACGTCAATTAAAAGTTTCAACAGTTGAACAGGAAAAATGTAGTATTTTATTGTCAATAAAGCTTCCAAACCATAAATACTAAATATAGTAAAAATACGGGGGACGTGCTATTGATTTTTGTACGATTTTGATGAGTTCGTGTATTAATAAAAAGTTCGGGTTCATTATTTTAGCAGCTTTTAAATGTTATTTTTGACAGATAAATAGGAATAAAAATTAGTAAACTATGTAGACTATGAAAAAATGCGATAAACATTTTTTTCATAAAATGTCAACAGGATGTACATATAAATTTTTAATTTACGCCGATAAAATTTGTTTGACATTTTAATAAAGGTAGGCACAAGTGCACAAAACGAGAAGGAATATGAAAGCACTTTTTTGTAAAACCTCAATTTTTCAGGAATTCGCTTTTCATGTCTCGTACTAACATTTATATATGAGACATATTTGAACCTTGAAATGCATATAAAAAATTTAATTTTAAATCGATATTCAATATACCTACAGGATAACCACGAATTTCTTTATTTATTACACATTGGTTATGTACAATAAAATAGATAAGGAGATAAAAGTCAGCATTTTACAATTAATTGGTTTCTGTCATTTTAAAGCACCAAGAAAGGGTGCTACTGATGAGGGTAAATTTTTTCCAAGATAAGAGTTGTTTTTTTGTCAATAATGTTATCGTTTAAAAAATATTTGGGTACGTTGAAAATTTTCAAGGTTATTATGAGAATCAGTAATCGTTGTTTACGTAGGCGTATTTTACAATTAGCAATTACGGTACCATTAATGTAGAAACTTAATTAAAAATACATTACAATTGGTGCCAACTTGATATAATAATATGCAGTGGCGGAGGTACGGTAATTATTTTTAATGCTTAACCAAGCATCGACTTTGAGAAATTATTTCAATGCAAAATATCTATTCATACTTTGTGAATACCGCGTAACGTGTAAAATTTTCATAAACTCACCGTGAACCGCATCTCAATATCTTTTGTAAAAAGAACCTTTAAAATGAACGAACTGTATCTAGGCAACGATTTCCATGGGAAAGTCAAACTCTCTTATGATAATACACTGTAAAAGAAGCACGTACAATTACAGTAAAAAACGAGTAATTTTTACAGTAAAATTCATGTACAAGTACATATTGTGTGATATTACAGTAATAATAGTGTGACGTTACTGATTCTTGGTAATTTTACTTATTTGTGGGATCTTACCTTGAAAGTTAAGGAATGTTACATAAAATAAGTAAAAGTTACAAAAAAATATGTAAATTTACCAGTTTTTGACATCGCGAATGTAAAATTACTTTTGGCGGTGGTACTTTTACACCACCGAAACAAGTGCATGTAAATGTACATTAAAAAACGTGTAACTTATTCAAAAGAAATCACGTTACCTTACACATTCTGTAATATTATACGAATAACAGTGTGAAATTACGTTTTCCCTGTACTTTTCATTATATATGAGTTTACCTTGAAATTTAAGGAATTTTACTAAAAGACAAAGTAAAAGTACACTTAAGAATGTAAATTTACTGGTTTTTGGCATCGCGAATGTAAAACTACTTATGGTAGTGGTAATTTTACACCATCAAAACTAGTGTATGTAAATGTACATTACACATTCTGTAATATTACACGAATAACAGTGTGTAATTACGGTTTGCCTGTAATTTTCATTACATATGTGAGTTTACCTTGAAATTTAAGGAATTTTACTAAAAGACAAAGTAAAAGTACACTTAAGAATGTAAATTTACTGGTTTTTGGCATCGCGAATGTAAAACTACTATTGGTGGTGGTAGTTTTACACCATCGAAACTAGTGTATGTAAATGTACATTACACATTCTGTAATGTTACACGAATAACTGAGTGTAATTACGGTTTCCCTGTACTTTTCATTACATAATGTGAGTTTACCATGAAATTTAAGGAATTTTACTAAAAGAAAGAGTAAAAGTACACTTAAGAATGTAAAAATACTAGGTTTTGGCATCGCGAATGTAAAACTACTTTTGGTGGTGGTACATTCACGCCACCGAAACAAGTGCATGTAAATGTACATTAACAAACGTGTAACTTTTGCATAAGAAATCACCTTACATTCCGTGCGATTCCGTGTTCTGTAATATTACACGAATAACAGTGTGAAATTACGATTTTCCTATAGTTTTCATTATACAGTGTGTTTATTAAATCTACGGTTAAATTTGAAGTGGTTATTTCCTAGACTATTTTATGAATTTTTTGTCCTTTGGTGATTTTTATTCCGAAAATTTTGAAAAAAATAAATTTAACAAAAATTTCTCTACTGTTTTTTTTTGTTCTACGCGTGTCCTAAAAAAATGACACGCAGGAGGAGGAGGAGCGTGTTTCAATTTGCAACAACTGAAATAGTAGTTTACATCACAACGTAAAATCGGCTTCGCCTCGGCTACGAAACTCCGCCCCTCGGTTGTAAAATCTCATTTTACGGCCGAGCTGGTGTAAACCGCTTTTCGTTGTGCCGGGACCAATCGAACCGAGTTAGTGTAAACCACTTTTAGTTGTGCAATACCCTGCGTTGTGCCGGGACTAGGTCATTTTTATTTGTGACGTCGTGGTGTAAGGTTGTGTGTGTACTATATGGCTAGTAAAAGTATTGCAGAAGCGGCAAGTGAGGCGAAAAAGTGTCGTTACCTACGAAGTCTAAAGTGATTTATAGGAAAGAGTACACGAGAAATTAATGGGCTTTTTGAAAGACCACAATGTGGAGGTACATGTTGGCCTACTTTTTACAGTTGGCCACATTATATAGCTCCACCACATTGTGGTCCTAAAGTAAGTAGCACTATCCCGTTTTAAGTACACGTTTTAACACATTTTTTTGATTTCACACAGATTTCCGACAAAATTCTAGGATTTGCAGATCCCCCCCCCCCGAAGATTGTTAATGCGCCACAGGCGCATTCTTCCACGCAAAGTACGTTTACGTCGAAAGAAGCCGGACAAATATTGAACCTCCCTAGGCTGTAAAATTTTATGACCCCCCCCACTTTTTACTCCCTAGGCCGTAAAAAGGCACTTTCATACCGCAAATGAGGCCGTAAACCACTCACTTTACGGCCGGAACAACGAAAACAAAAGAAACAAATTTGGAACAAACCAAAACATAATTTTAGTAAACGAAAACAGATTTTCAACAAGGGATAATTATTAACAAATATAGATATACAGTGGTGTGGCCATAGAAAATAGAAAAATGATAAATAATTATGTGGTAATTATTAATTAACATAAATATTAATAATATTTTTTTTGTAGGGACTTTGTATGTTTTTTAGGTTGGTAGCCAGTCCTTCAGTGCGTGCATATTATACAGGGTGGCGCAAGAACCCTAACTCGATTTCCTAAGAGAAATAAAAAGATTTGTATGCGGCTAGTTCGTATTGACCTGTGACTATAAAGAAAATAATCATATTAAGAAGAATAATGTAATATTTAATTTTGTTATAAAAATTGATTGTATAAAATTAAAAATTGAATAAAAAATTATTATTAATTTCAATTTGTGTAATTTTACACGTATGTAATGTAAAATTTACTTGATTCTTATGTAATTATCATTCATATAAACTGTAAAAAAATATAGAAAACGTATGTAATCGCAATTTCACACAAAAATTACATTTTAATTATGTAATCTTACACGTATTGTGATAATTTACTTGACGGTTATGTAAAATCACTCATCTGAACTGTAAAAATTCAGAGAACGTATGTAATCTCAGTTTCACAAAAAATTACATTTCAATTGTGTAATCTTACACGTATTATGATAATTTACTTCATGCTTATGTAATATCACTCATATGAACTGTAAAAATACAGAGAACGAGTGTAATCACAATTTCAGAGAATAATTACATTACAATTGTGTATAATCTTACATTTAAAGTGTAAGAATTTTAATATATAAATGGATTGTAAAATTACAGAACCCGTATGGAAAATTACTGTTTTGATTAGTGACATTACACATGCAATGCGAAAATTTACATTTAATGATGGTAATATTACTGAAAACTTTAGGAAAGTTTCTCTATTGATAAGTAATATTACATAATGCGGTGCGAAAATTTACATTTAACGTTGGTAATATTACTAAATAAGTTTGTAAACTTCCTCCTTTGATTTGGTAATTTTACATATCGGTGGCGGAAATTTAAATTTAATAATGGTAACATATTTGGTTGACGGATGATGTGTTATGTAACTTTACACAATGCACTATAAATTTTACACATGTATAAGTAACTTTACATAATGCATAAGGAATTTTATACATCTTAAATTTCTTCTTCTTCAGGTGCCTATCCGATTTCGGATGTTAGCGATCCTCCTGGCTAAGCCAAGAAGACTTTACTAGGGAAATGTTAATGGGGTGGTTTCCCGTTGCCTTCCCCATAGTCCACAGATCGATTTTGGACTTTTTAGATCACAGCACATATCCGACGCAATCAGGATTAGAACCGCGGTTTCCCGCTCTGTAGTCTATCCGTGTTTGATTTACGCCAGACTGCTGGTCATACATCATTACATCTTAAATTAACATGTAAAATTACTATGATAATAGTAGGAGTAAAGTTAGCCTACTATTATCATAGTAATTTTACATGGATTTTTTTTACAGTGTATCAGTGCCTAAGCCGTAGGTCCCCCTGGGTTGATGAAATTCCACCATTAACAAAAAAACAGGTTAACAGGCACATCTGAAGGCCAGCCTAGCAAATCACTTCTTTCTTTATTTTTCGGTCCATTTACCCTAAGAGGGTTGGTGAACCTTTTTTACAAGGTTTCTAATGGCAGATTACACCTCGGTGGTTTGCCATTACCTGCTGAGAGGAGACGGTCATAATTCGATTCCCACCTCGCCCGGAACCGAAATCGCTTTGCTAACGACCGGTAGCAAGTCACTACAGGATGTTAAACAATTTATATGCTCATAGAATATAGAACTGGTAATACAAGACATGGTCGTAATCAAAAGAGGAAGAAGTTAGTACTCCGTTTGTAAAACATTTTCTATGGTAGATAAGTAAAGTATAGTCGATACTATAGGGTGAAGTAGATACTATAATTTGTGTGATCCAAAGTTCTTCACTATGTTCGTAGTGGATATATTCCAGCAACTTTCTTGGAAATAAAAAGTTATCAAATCGAAAGTGCACAAAAAGTGTAGCTGTAGCGTAATGACCCCACATTGAAGCATGGAGTCTTAGGCACGGTTCTATCACTGTTTTACCAATTAAAATAAACTTGAAAAGATAATTCTTCGTTCATTTCTCGCGTCATTTGGGAACGATGATCCGTTGTGATGAAATGGTAAGCTGGACAGACTGACGTAGTAAGAAAAGTGATCTGGAAACCCAGATAAACAAAAGAAAATATAATATGTAGACTTCAAAAAAGATACCCTCGACGACATCAAAAAGGTGACTGGATGAAAACGGTTTTGGAAGGCAGAAAGCAAAGTGGTTATGAGGAGAGGAGGATGAAAATTACTAGAAATCACATTTGCAGGATAAGAAACATACTTAACGATTTTACTCGCAAAAATATTTTTGTAATGGGTGACCAATTAACTGCAACATTTTGATGAGTAAACGATGTAACAAGTTTACCATGATAAATGTGAAGATTTTCTACAAGGAAAAAAAAGAAGAAGAAAAATAAAACTTCTTCTTCCTTTTCTCTAGAGAATTCTCTTCCAGTAGGCCTTAAGACCTGTTATTTCCAAACATCTGAGTCGTTTCCTTAGCAGTGTTAGAAATTATGAGCCTATAACATTCATTAGGTAGCTTGCTAGACTGGTCTTCATATGTGCCTGAATCCTGTTTTTTTCACTAACCCAGGAGGACCACCGACTTAACGTGCCTTCTGAAGCACGGAGAATAATCATAAGAAAGTTTGACCTTTTCGCAGTTGATCGCGTTAGCTGCAAGGCTAACATGATCGTCTCGAAAAATAAAGCAAGTTTTATAATATCGACACTTATCTTTTCACTTTTTGCCGATCACTCCAAGGTCTGTCAATTTGCAAAACAAAAAACAATTTAAAAAGTTTTACCTTGTCCACAAAACGCAAAATTTTGGGAAATACGAGTTCAAGCGTGTCACGAATGCTTTACAAGCCAGCTCTTGTTCAAACGTGCTTCCGAAAACCGGAATCAGAATTCTGCATTCGCGCGTAGGAAATTGGCTAGTTTTTGGGTTTAATAATGAAATGGCACTGAAATTAAAAATATTCCATTCAAGCAATAACTGCACCCAATCTTGCTTAGCTTTTGAATAATCCCAAAACGAAGCGTTACAAAAAGTTTGAGAGCAAAAAAATCATGTTTTCAGACCGTTACAATTTTACTTATCTTATGAATGTATATCAACAATTTAATTAATTCATTAATTATGAAGTCTGCATAAAAACTAACTTGGTAAGTGTTACAATTGGAAAGAAACAGAATCAACAATCTTTCAATTACAATAAAATATAATTGGAAAAAAAAGATTTTTTTATTTTAAATTTAAGTACAATAGAATTAAATAAAAACTTGTACTTTGAACAAATTAAAATTTTAACACAAGTTACTGAGAAAATTTGTTGTAAAAAACTTCCCAATTAACCTTGAAAAGCCATAATTGGTAATGAGATAAACGTTATTTCACTTTATAAACAAATTGTACAAAAAAAAATTTGTTTTGCTATAAAAATTTAACATGATTAAAATTATTGTATAATAAATGCAAAAATCTTTTGTTTTGATTATGTGGAAATGGACGCAATAAATAACGAAAAAGATTAATACGAAATTTAGGTATTTCGAGTTGAAAAAGTCGGCACGTTAATAAATTAATTTAATGGACGGACGTAGGGAAAGAAACGAATAAATAGTCGATTTGTTGGTAGACAGTCTACTTTATTTTATTTTTTTTATTTTAGATTTAACTAACTTTGGTTTTCGGTCAAAAGAATAGCCAAATGCTATGCCAAAATAATGCAATTAGTTTGATTTACTCTATTTACTTCAAATAAACCAGGAACACCTAGAGGAACTTAATTTTAGTTGATCGATGGAAATGCAGAAAAGTGAAAATGATTCAAAGTGGTGTGGTTTTTGAAAAATAGGAATGGATGCGTCCAATCAATGAAGTTCATATTGTTACCAGACTCTGCAATTTATTCATTACAATTCATAAAAATAGCTTGATTTACTGGCTTTGATAAACTTTAATTCAACAGTCAAGACATCGTCTGGCTTGACATAGTTTAGTCCACTTCCATGCTTCCAAAGGAATTAGAGCTTTGAAAAGAAAACCATATCTGCAGATTGAGGCGATTTGATTTATTTCAAGTTAAACAAATTTTTTTTCCAACTCGATTCAAACTACGAAATCGTTCAATTTATCCATGTAAATGCGCCTTTTAGCACCGGAACTAAGAGTTGGCGTCACTTTAGAGACAGACGGCTCGAGGAAATATACTATCCAAGGCTTGATCTAGAAAATCTACCGGCTATGTTTCAAATAAAATTACTTCTAGTTCATGAACAACCTTGAAATGAAAAGTGGATTAACAAAATTAAAAGAAGTGTCAAGTAATGAAAAGCAGTTGATTTTTAATTACGACTAGCATTCAATTTAATGACGGATCCATTAAATTTTTCGAATAAAGAAAATGATAACAAATAAATTGTATATTTGATTTTAATTTTTGAAATTAGATACAGTTAGCTATAGCCATTAGTTAATTTAATCTACAGCATAATCAGTTCTCAGTTCAGGTAGGTAATTAATGGACATAATTGCTTAATTATCGTTCTAAATGAAATATTCTTAGAAGTTTCTATTTTGAAGCATTTATATTTTATCGATTAAATATTACCTATATAATTAGATTGATTCCAGAATATTTGGCTCACCCCAAGTTTTTGTTTCAAAATGAGCCAAAATGTACATATCAATTTTATAGAGTATTGCAATACTTGAAGTCCTTGGAATATCAATCGCTTCCATTTCCATATCATAAACGATCAACTTGCGATTGATATCTAATTCATACATAATATTATCAATCACGCTATTCCCTTATGGAGTAGGCAAGACACTGTGCATATGGCTCACAAAAACTTCGGAAAATGATTCATTCTAACTAAAGCTCTCTAAATTTTAGTCACACAGACTTGCATTATTTCGCAGTGTTCCTAATTTCGCAGTGTTTTGTTATTTTAAACCCTTTATCATTAGGTAATATGATTAGATTGTCCACGCTCTGTGTGGAGCTGATTAAAAATTCACACCTGACCACAGTTCCAAACTACCATCATGAGTCCCAAGTCATCTTCGATTTAAATCCCATGGCTGCCTACACCGGCCTAGGATAGGAAATAACCCACACTTCGGTGGTGTTTCGATTTAAAAATAAGAATGAAATTATTGTTCCCATTGAATAGGTATTCAATTATTAACATAAATATGAAAATTCTCTTTAAAAGGTAAGTAATAAAATATGTGATGTCCTGACACGAAAGTTTGAAAAACTAATTTCATACATTTTTAATACTATATAATTGGAAACACGCCCACTTGAAATAATATTATTTAATGTTAAACAATCAATTTTATATACTAAAGTTGAAAACGTTAACTACACTTTTTTGCTCTTATTATATGTACCTACTTTATTATCCATTCCCTTTTATGTATTACTTACTACACCATTAAAAAACGATGTTATCTTCCTTGGAAACTTGCTTTGCAGAATAATGAGTTATTTTATATTTCATTTTAAGAAAATATAACTCTAAGTACTACAGGAATTTTCATTTAAATTTATAAAAGCTGAGAATATCTAAACAGCATCAGTAAAGCAAGAATTAGAATTTAGAAATTCAAATTCGAACCCGGAACTATCAGAAATATTCTCATTTAAATTCCATTCAATTTCGAATTTGCAGACTTTTTCCTCAACATTTTCGACCCCATCCAATCGTTTTTCACCTACAATGTTTACTCCACCGAGAATAGTAGGACATAATACGATTAGTTTTCCGTATCCCTATTAATCGATCGTACGTCCTATTTATTCTGTTAAAATCCTTACTCCAATTTTGTTAAGTAAAATTTAGTATATTAATTGATTTGTTTATCGATGCTTTCTCTTTCAAATAAAAGTGGGCAAAAAATATTACTGCCGGGTATCAGAAAAAAACTTATCTTCGAGATATCGATACCAAATAAAAATGAACGAATAATACGGTAACCAAAAACATATTTCAAATAATTCGGAAGAGTGTGGGTAGTAGATCTGAAGGTTGTAAGATAATTTAGTTAATTACATGCTCGTATATTATTAGTATTACTCACAATCGGTCGAGAATCATTAGATCTGTTTCGAAAGAAAAAAACCTGAAATTATTGTAATCAAGCTCATCCTCATTAAGCTGAGTCAATTTTTTGGGCAGATTTATGTACCCATCTTAAGATGTTTAAATTATAAAAAATCTTTAAATTGTTTATATTATACTCAACTAAACAACAATAAATGATATAACCCAATTCTTGGTTCATGACCATGCCTATATACAATGTAATCCACCTATAATGGACACTTGCCTATAATGGATGAATTCCGACAAATTCCTTGATTACACTTGTTATCAATGTATTAAAATATATTTAAAATGAATTCCCGTGAAGTTCATTATAAGCGGGTTTTACCCGTACTTTCGTTCCATTAGCTAGGGCCCTTTTTATAATGTTTACATTTCCGTCTCTTTATTTTCCTGAGATTTTTAGTTTTTATAAAATATACATATAAAATTTAAAAAAAAAAACACTTAAAATAAAAGATAAAATTTATAATAATTATAAGTCAATTAATAACATTAATTACGTAGTCATAATAAATTAAATTAAAAAGTAATTTGTATAAATAATGAGTAATATGTAATTACTTTTAGCAAATAAGAAGCAAAATGATGTAAATATTTCGTAATTTCTTAGAATTGTATGGTTAATTATTGCAATCTATCCCTCAAAAACGGAACCATAATAATAATAATTATACACATCGCACCGTATTATTTACTGATACTTATTGAGTTGTTTTATAACTCCTGATTTACAAAATGGAGATTGTACCCCAACCCTTCCAAAGGGGATACGGATACGCAGAGGTTTGGACTAGAAACCATGTCCAAAGCTTTTAGGGTCGGTCATACATCGAGTACTTCAGGAGAATACAATGAGAATCGCTGGCTTTAGCTTTATCAGACTCCCAGGCTGAATACTACTCCCCCCCCCATATGGCCAAATAGTGAACATGTGCCAAAAGTCGATGTCTAAGGGCCGGTTTTACAATAGAAGCTTAAGCTCAGCTCAACTTTGAACCAGCCTTGAGCTTCAAATTTTACAAATTATGGGTTTTACAATGTGCGCTTAGTACTTGAGCCGAGCTCAACTTGAAGCTTGCATAGGTGCGGTTCAGCTGAGCATCGGCTTAGTTGAGCCGATGCTAAACCTCCAATTGTAAAACCGGCCCTTACTCAATCATACTATGGCTATGGTGGTAGACCCAGAAAAATGACTATCCATTCTAAGCGATATTGCTTTGTCTTATTTACACGAAACTTAAGCGCCCCCCTCTTCGAAAGTAAATTAGCATTGGATTGTAAGCAACCTTATATTCCGGATGAATCATTATGCAAATCGATCTGCCAGAAAAGGTTCCAGGTTGTGACCTACTTATGATATGATACGAAGATGACATGGAAGATGCAAAAATCTTATGTGTAAATATCGGATTTACAAATAACGCAGAATGCGGTTGGAGGACAGGTAACCAGACAGCCAGTATATCGATTCTAAGTCCCCTTTCCATTCATACCATGAGAACCCAGAGGGTATAAACATTCTTACACCAAGTGCAATTGATTTCAAATATTTTATTTTGGGATGCTAAATAAAGCATATGCTGAAGAATTAGAGGGTAGGCTAAGTGGAGATATAGGAGGTCGACTCATTAGCGCACTCACACCCCAAGAAATCCAAAGAACTATAATCTTCTTCTTCAACTTAGTTTAAGCCTTAAAGCTTGTTATTTCCAACATCTGCGTCGTTTCTTAGGCAGTGTTAGTTCTATGAGCATATAAATAGTTTACCGCAATTAGGCAGCTTGCTAGACTTGCCTTCATATGTGCCTGTATCCTGGTTCTAATGTTAATGGTGGCAATTCACTAACCCAGAGGACCACCGCCTTAACGTGCCTTCCGAAGTACGGAGAACTATAGTAAAATGTTTATATTATTATAGTACAATGTTTATATTTTTATTGTTTGAAAATAACATACTCCCCTGAAAATTGGGAAAAAGCAGTTAGTGCATTTTTCAACTTATGTGGACAGTAGGAGAAACGCGCACGAATAGACTAACAAGATTCCAATTCCAATACTGACCTAGGTCAATAATAAAAATTTTATTTAAGAAAACTATCAACAGGCATGTAGCCAGAGAGGGAGGGGTATTGGGGGTACATGCCCCATCCCGAAATTAAATCTTTGGTTTTATTCAGAAATAGATATTTTCGATACAAGTTAGAGAAAGATACTTTTCCACGCGTATCGAACAATATTTTTTCTAATAGTGTTTGAAAAAGAACCAACAACATACTTTTTATACCTAATTTAAAATAATTTTATATACTTTATGAAAATATATATAATATTTAAATTTGACGGTTGGTAGCCGTGGTATTATTGACTACCAACCGTACTTTGGTACACTATGGGCGAGGATCACCAAAGTCGGTCAGTTTATCCTCCTGCTAAATAGTTGGATATAATTGTTATCGTGTAAGTGGGACTTTGACTAAATTTAACGTTTAATTTCCAAACGTCATCTGTAGAACTGAAAGTTAGCGTAGAATCTCGTGCTAATTAGAAAATAATTTACTTTGAAGTTACTGTTTTAACTGTTTTTACTGTTTTGTGAGTGATTTATATTAAATTCGAATTCGAAACAGATGACAGATGGCGTTTGGAAATTAAACGTCAAATTTATTCAAAGTCCTACTTACACGATAACAATTATATCCAACTATTTAGCAGGAGGATAAACTAACTGACTTTGGTGATCCTCGCTCTTAATTAATGATCATGATCAGTGTGATCAGTTACAAAAGAAAATAGGTTAGTGATCGCAGGTTTTTTTAAATTTGGTGCAAAGCTCAACTTTATGGAGCTGTTATTCCATGTTGCGATTGACATTGTCGAACTTTCTCTTTTCCGCACTAGTTTCCCTTCTCTTTTCTCTTTCCCACTAGTGCGGGAAAGTAATACTTTTCCACACTCTTTTGGATATAACAAAGTAAGACTTTTCCAATATTTGTTATCTCGAAATTCTATTTATTTTAGACTACTACTTGACCTTTAAAAATTTAAAAAGCCTGCCCGTGGCGCTTTTCTGTTGCTTACTTCGATGAATAGATTAATAAAGCAATTTTATTATTCCTATCTTATTGTATGCCTCATACGCATTTGTGAAACTTAAATGAGCTCCCTTGAAGATTACATTTGAGGTTTTTGCTTTGTTCAAATTCCAGCTAACTCAAAGATGAAAAATTTTGCACATTCGTCGTTTGTGCATGGGAGCGACGGTATGTACCTCCTGTATACATTTAGCCTGTTGCGCGCAGGTGTCGTTACTCTCTACGTCTATACGTATAAGGGATTAACGAGATTCCTGCTACCGACCGCTCACTCGCTGGCTTCAAATTTATTAAAGAAAAAGAACAAACGCTCACGTTATTTGTTAAACTGTGCTCTTCTAATTAAAATAAATTGTTAGCCAATGAGTGAACGATCGGTAGCGGGAATATCGTTAATCCATTCATGCGATTAGCCGCGAATGTTTCTCGTTAGTGAAAACAAGATTTGCAAAATAGTCTGCCAAATGCTACAGTGCTTGATGTTGAGTCATTCAGAATATATAATCCTTGGATACTTGGAACTTAGTTGCAGTTCAATCCAACCACCCTGTATATTGACTTTTCCATAATTTTGGATTTTGTAACAAAACAAAACTTGTGCTATCTAATATGTATAGCAATATAGTTGCTTTGAAACTCATCTCCCAACAAATTGGAAGATTAAATATTTAAAGACCACTAAATTAGTGTTAAAATTTGTTGTTTGTTTTGTAGTGCTAAAAGTTCAGCTTTTGCTTCAAAAGCATATTTTTCAAAAACCTGACATGTTTTGGTTTGTGAAAATGGATTGAATGTACAAAATTGTGCAAAACCTTATTATTTTTATCACTTTTGGCCTTAGATTTCTAGTTTATATTATGTCGGACTACCAATCATCCTGGTTTTCAAGGGTTTGTCCCCGCTGCTAGTCTCTTAGCTTGCGTAGCCGGTGGCATACACTCCGCGTATTTAGCTCATCCTGCGGACTCGCACAGGCCCCAACTCTTTTAGAATGGTTACTGAATCAGGCGAAGAGTCGCCATTTTCTTCTGTATAAGATACATGAGAAAATATAGCCGATTTGCTACAGCAAGATTGAAAACCGTCACGAGAAAAAAACGCGCGCGAGTATTTTTCCACAATACAGTTTTCACCTCATATTTTCGAAGGTACTTTAAATGATGTATTGATTTAAAAAAAAGTTGTCCAATAGAAATCACATTTTGCGAATATAATAGTAGGTAATTTGAATGATGGACAATTTATGTTTACAAAATGTGATGGATGGGTAAAGATCATGATGTTATATCGTGAATGTTTTCCTTTCAATTCTCTCGCCTGTATGACACCAAATGTATTAATACTAATAAAATGTGTTGCTATTTAAAAATATCCCGCCTTTTTGTGAATACCCTGTAAATAAAAGCAACTATTAATAGCTTCTCAATTTCATCTTAGAAGTGTAAAGGAATTTGAGTTTGTTTTTTTGTACCTAACCAAGTTTATTTAAACCTGTAGGAAGAGGCTCACTTCGAATCCATTATCGTATGGAAATTGAAACCGTAAGGCATTAAATTTTTGGAAATTCCATAAACAATCATTTCAATAACCTTTTGTTGTTATGAAGTCGTTTGAAGATTAATTATACTGTTTAATTTAATTATAGCGAAGTCGCTTATAACAATAATTTGAGTCTATTACGTAATAAAATTGACGCATTAAGATATTCTAATTTTTATTATTATTTCATGTTGCGTTTATTAGAGAAAATTTTTATTGCACGTGCCATGTCCGGTTCGGTGGAAAGTGTTATTGCTTGCTTCGTTTGACACAAGAAAAGAAATATCTTTTTGGGGTAGGATTATTTATATTATGTATAATAAATGGATAAATCACTGTTGGAATGTTAATCCAAATATCACTCACCTATCCACATGGTAAGGTCGACGAGCTTCCATTGTTCTCACTTGATTTAAATTATCCCATGGCCAAAAATATTTTTGGAGTCAGTCACTACCCCTGAAAAAAATAAAAGCGGTTTGTAAAAACGTGTGTTGATGAGAGAAAACTGGAAAATTGCAGTAATGAAAGTAATTTTCCATTAACTGAGTAAAAAAGTAATAACCCAGAGGTGCGCAACTGTCAACAAAACGGAAAACAAGTTTATTAAACAAAACATTTTGATTTGAAATGTTGCAATAGAGATTTTTTCATTGTAGCAATAATACCTTAAAACATTGATTATATTGTTGCTTTAGTAATTAATGGTAATGAGATAGATAAACTTGCTACATACGATAAATTAATATTTGAACAGTTTGGGTGAATAACAATTAAATACAATCGACTAACCTGTTAGTAATGTCAACAAGAACCAATTGGTGATAAAATAATAAAGTAATGTAACCCAATTAAACATAGGTTAATAAAAGTAACTAAAAAAGGAGTCCGAAAAACCTCACTTTTTTCACTCAAATTACCGCACGTATTAATAGCATCACACACGATAATAACATATTATTATCATTCCGTTTTTGATAACAAAAAATTAAAAAAAACAGTTTTGATTTAAATTTAATTAAATTGCGTCATCAAAATAGAATTATTTTGGAATTTAAGTAAATGATTGAAATTTTTTGAGAATGCACGTACGCGATAGAACACGATAGGGTTTACGAACAGAATGAAGTGGGGGCGGTGCGATTAGAAAAGGAATATCGGTGCCGTGCGCTTGAGCCGACACGAGGACACCAAGATGCGCAAAAACAAAAAGTCACTTCTTATCAAATCTCAAATTGACTCAAACTTTTTTTGATTATTATGATACTCCTGATTTATAGGCACGGTCTTTCCTGTACCTTACTTTTCCCAAAAAAAAACAGTGGCGTTACGTATTCAAATTATTTATCTACCGAGGCGAAAGCTTAAATTAATATCTACCGCAACTAATTAATTATTGTTATTATATTAGGTAACGTTTTCTCTTATTAGTTATGCTCAAATTAATTTTATTAATAATTTAAACTTTTTATTAAATAACTGTGTATACTTTAATTGCAAAGCGAACGACCAGTATTCTATAGCGATCAACAAGTTACGATAAATTTGCGTTTAAGAGCTTGTCCACATGAAGCGTTTTACGCGCGTTTTTGTTTTTTGCGTCCAGATGAAGTGTTATTCTCACGCTATCACTATCGCGCGACTGTTGAAGGTCTGCAATGGCTTTTTTAGTTATCTCAAGCAGCGCAACAAACGCGCGTTTTGCGCGCGTCTTGAAGTGCCGGCTAAGGAACGCGATTCACGCGTAATCAGCTAATCGTGCGACTGCATGTGGATGGAATTTATGCTACTCTAATATCTCACTATCGCGCGTTTCAAACTGTGCATAATAGTATATACGTCTCATCCAGACAGGGTTTAAGATTGTGTCCAGTGGCGTAGCTACCATAGGGCAAAGCGGTGCAGTGCACCGGGGCCCCGGAGCCCAGGGGGCCCTCTGAGCTGCTTTTTTTTTAAATTTCTAATGCAAACATGTGGAAAAGGGAGGAGGGGGGACCGATTTTTTTTTATGCACCAGGGCCCTTGTCCACCTAGCTACGCCACTGATTGTGTTCGTGCAACTATCGTGCGACTGCTAAACGCAGCAATGTTTTTTTTAGTAAATATCTAGAGTAGAGTGATTTGCGAGCGTGTCGAGGTGCTGGAAGTATGGAAAGTGATTCACGCGCGATCGCATCTGGACAAATAATGTATGTTCTTCAGAACGCGCGTAAAACGCTTCATCTGGGCAGAGTCTAAACCTATAAACAAACGTAGCTTATGTCGTGCCATTCAATGGGTATGCCTATCTTGGGTTCGAATCTCTCACGCGAAATATTAATTTGAATCAAATTAGATATACGAAAACAATAAAATTTGCAATATTAAAATACTTAAAAAAAAATATCAAATCTTTATTATTTCGTTTCTTTCCGCAAAATAATAATGTATGTCATAAGTACTTAAACAACACTGCAAAAGTTAAAGTCTTTCATGTCGACTATTCTGACATTTGGAATTTTGAAATTTTAAAGATTATGCTGGTTCTGTTCTGATTGTTCCAGTATATTAAAATGTAATGAAGAATGAAAATAATCAAAGATTCAAAGTAAAATGGAAATTTGTTTTCTGTGCATAAACGGACAGAAGAATATTACAAATCGTCGTGGCCCAGAGGCAGGCTCGTAGAAGCGTCTAAAATATTGAGAGGTCCAATAGCGAAATGTAAAAAAAAATTATTTTCAACTTGCAATAAAGTATAATATAATAAATCTGCGTTTTTTCTTGGTAAAAGAACATTTTAAAACAGCGAGAAATTACTTTACGAGTTATTTCAATTCTAAAATTGAGGACGCTCATGAATGGATTAATTCATGCTGTCCACTCAAAGAAAATAGTTTTTATTAAACAAATGCAGTTTTATAAAAGAAACCAATTTTTCCATGTCGCGAGAGCTAAAATTTGGTACATAAACTGGTTAGTAGAACATGAAAATTTTGAACGAAAAAGTCCAAGATAGCATATAAGTGGTTTGAAAGGCATTCAAAGCCGCATATTTTGACTCCTTAGTAGCTATCCGCGATTTTGAATGTCTTCCGCACTATTGAATAAAAATATACTCTCATGGACTTTTTTGTACAAAATTTCTTTTCTTACAAAATTACTTATATGGTTATATGTAATTTCTTCGTGTTTGTTAGCGCACACAGCGTTTTATTTGAGTATTTATTTACTGTCAAATACTTTTTTCGGAGAAATTAAAATGAAAAGATTTTTTTTCTCCCTTTTCTGGCTTTTACGTTTTGCAAATTAGTCAGACTTATGTTAAGATAAAATAGATTCTTAAATCCACAAGGTGTCAAACCCAGAACTTCCAAGAATTGAAATGCTCCCGGAAAGTATGACGCATAATGAATCAACGCAAATCGAATCACATACTTCCATAAGACTCCACATTAACTTGCAAACTGAACTCTGCGGTCGTGGTGAACTTGAAATAAAATTTTTACCTTGAAATAAAAATTACTATAATAAATACATTGACACCATATTAATTTACTTTTAATTTGAGAAAATTTAAAAACATAACAAATTAATATAATAAAGAAACTCAATTAAAAATACATAAAGTTTAATAATAATAATAAGTCTGTGGTGGTTTTTGTTGGGTAAGGTCGAGGTAAGGTATATGAAGAGTCCTTGGGGCTTTTGGCGATGCTAATATTATTTGTTAATAATAATTTATTGTTTGTTGCACTCTTGCAATAAATTAAACTTAATAAATTTGAAATTATTATTTATTATTATTAATTAAAATAATAAAACTTTAATAAAAATGATTTTACAAAAGAGGGACATTCGGTAATATCAAAATTTCCTGTTTGTTGTGTTAAAGATAGGCAGGCCTGTAGTCAGCCCCCCCCCCAAATCAAACCTCTGGTTTTTTACAACAATAAATTAATAAAAATTATGTAACAAAACAAATATCATCCAAAAAATAAGAATCTCATCCGTTACGACGTGTTGTCCGCTACTGACGCGCATGAATGAGTTAAATGAGATTCCCACTACCGGGCTCTCATTCACTGACCACAAATTAAAAAAAAAGAGTAAAGATGAACAATATCCAAACGTATCCGTATGGAATGCATATTGATCACAATTGTACAAAAGAAATTAATTTTTACCTCGAAATTCTGATTTAGTACTGGCAACGGCAACCCAATTTTTAGAAATTGTTCTTTTTTTTTACGTTTTAGTCTTGTAACAAAATTAATACAGATAAATGCTCCACATTAAACATGTCACAATAATTGATTTTATAAATTTTGTTAAATTATTGGTTGAAAGACATCGTTACAAATATTGGGGGCCCTTAGCTGTGGTGGACGACTATTTTTACAATTCTCACTTTGTGAACAGGTGCATTGTCTTGCAGTTTAAATACGCATTTACAATTTCAGCGTTTTAAACCATTTTACCTTTGTAGATCGTTGTTTTCTCTGAGAAACTGTCACTACAAACTGCCCCCACTCTTTTTTCTGATATTTTAAAAAATTTATTACAATATCACTTGTTTCTTCGATTGCGATCAAACCATTAAACATAAAGACATGCAATTTTCGGTGTACTTATACCGAAAATGAAAGTGGATATAGGAAAAATTATTTATAGGGTGTCCCATAAATACCGCTAATTTGGAATTTAGCACCATTTTTTAAGTGTCGGTCGTACAGCGCTGTTGTTTTATAGCTGTCATGTGTGAACATTGGGAACATAACGCATAGAAATTATGAAAATGAACTACCGAAATGATGAGATTTTACGGAGACAGACGGTTCAAAAATGTCGTGGATTTTTACTCACCATAACGCACCTTCTCCGTACGGTCGTCCGATTTATTGATAAATTTGAGGTGATTGGGTCAATTCAAACCCAAAAAACAACTTCTCACCTTATTGTAGATAATTATCTACAGACCGAAATAAATTAATGCATTAAATACATTAATGCTAGAGAGTCAATGGCGTTCGTTACCGTGAGATGATAAACAACTTCTTGTGGCATGTGGTTTCAACAGGACGGCGCAACTTGCCACACAGCGAAAGAAACAATGGAATTTTTGAAGACGAAATTTGATGGGAGAGTTATCTCGCGCTGCGGCGATGTAAATTGTCCACCCTTGGATTTCTTTCCTTGGGGTTTCTTGAAAGGCAAGGTGTACGCCAATAATCCAAGAACAATTTCTGAACTGAAAGACAAGATTTGACGCATTGATGAAATTGAGCAGGCTCTATCCCAAATTGTTATCAAAAATTTCACCAAAAGACTCAACGAGTTCCATCAGTCAGAGGGCGGCCATAATCGAAACTTAAAAATCTTCCTTCGCACAAGTCAGTTAGTTGCTGGCTAAAAGTAAACAAAAATGGAATTCGAACCACGGCATAAACAAATTTTTACTCGGACAGGATCCTTTGATTCAAAATGAATCACTCTACCATTACTCCAAATTATTATATCGACTACCCACATATCAATTCAATATTCTCAAGAAAATATCTCACATTCTTTGTCTTACACTTCAAATGAATCAAATATTTGTTTTATAATTTACTACAATCCAATGTTACTTATGTACCTACTCTCTAAACATTCGTGCGGGTACCTTGAAATTGTTACGCGGGTCACAGATCCAACATCGCTGATTAATGCTATAGATATTGACCGTTTTGTTTGTATTGTATTAATAAATCAACAGAAAATTTAATACAAATTGGTGCAGAATTAACAAGGTATGAAAGGATTTCATTTAAGGGGTAACACCACTATAGCGGCCTCTAAAATAGCGTTCTTTTGGAAATTTTTTTTTTGGATGGAAGGAAAGGTATAGAAAAATAATATTCAAGGAATTTATTAAGCATATATTTAAGTATGTAAAAAAAAATTATCGTAAAATATTAAAAACTGGAGACACCCGAGCTATTCTCGCGAGGCATGTTGAATTTGAGGAGAACTCTGCGGCACGCAGGATAACTCGAACAATTTTCATTCTTTTCATTTGAAATTTTAACAGTATCTTTAAAATAAGATTTTGCAGTGCAACACGGTAGGAATTTTCGATAAGTTAATTTAAACATTATTTATTAACAAATGATTGCCCATTTTTTTAAATCAAAAAATGAACTTTTTAATTCAAATACTCGCCAATCACACAAAAATCAATATTTTTAAAATTCCTACCGTGTTGCACTGCAAAATCTTATTTTAAAGATACTGTTAAAATTTCAAATGAAAAGAATGAAAATTGTTCGAGTTATCCTGCGTGCCGCAGAGTTCTCCTCAAATTCAACATGCCTCGCGAGAATGGCTCCGGTGTCTCCAGTTTTTAATATTTTTCGACGATAATTTTTTTTTACATACTTAAATATTATGCTTAATAAATTCCTTGAATATTATTTTTCTATTACCTTTCCTTCCATCCAGAAAAAAATTGCCAAAAGTGGTGTTACCCCTTAATGCCTATTTGCTTATTAAATGAGCAGATGAACGATAGTTTGAATGATATAGAATGTATACTTATGATTAGGGTCCGGATTTGTAGGCATTTGCATGTTTTTTTTTTGCGTACAGGCACGTGAAAAATTTTAAAAGGGGAGCATGTTTTACGCCTTTCTGAATCGTTTTATATAGTTTTTATTTTGCCTATAATGCATATTTTGAGTTTAAGTGCATATTTGGCGGTTTGTTGCCTATAAATGCTTATTTGCTTATATTGGTATTAGTACAGTCATTATAGCATCAAAATAGGGGTGTTTGTTGCAAAAGGTGGCGTAGAAGATATTATTTTTTTAACTTGTATATATGGGTGCCAACATGTAAAAAACAAAAATGCTAACACCGGCGACCTCGGGAGAACTTTTGGCCTCCAAAAAGCCTCCAAAAAACCTCCAAAGTTTAGGACTTTTCTTCCTTTTTTGTCCATAACTCCTAAACGGTGCATCCTAGCAAAAAAGCAAAAGTATAACAAATTAAAGATTATTTAATTCTGCGTCGAATGAGTACCACAACTTAATAATTCGGTCAAGTGATATGGTCGAAAACCACGGTCAAAAACGACTACTTTTTCCAACATTGTCGAAAACTGAGATAGAGTACTATATATGAGTCTGTAGTTTATAGATGAGTACTCTATGAGAAAAACTCATGAAATAAAAGTTATAGAGCGTCAAATTCTACGTCGAATGAGTATCAACATTTTTAAATTCGGTCAAGTACACCTCTCCAATTTGGCAATCTCCCAATTGGCAAATGAATGTGCCTATGAGTTATAACTAGAGACATTGTTTATTGCAAAAGGTGGCGTAGAAGATTTTATTTTTTTAACTTGTATATATGGGTGTCAACATGTAAAAAACAAAAATGCTAACACGGGCGACCTCGGGAGAACTTTTGGTCTCCAAAAAACCTCAAAATTTTTGGACTTTTCTTCCTTTCTTGTCCATAACTCCTAAACAGTGCATCCTAGCAAATAAGCAACAATATAATAAAAAAGATTATTTAATTCTGCGTCGAATGAGTACCACAACTTAATAATTCGGTAAAGTGATATGGTCGTAAACCACCGTCAAAACACGACTACTTTTTCCAACATTGTCGAAAACTGAGAGTATTATATATGAGTCTGTAATTTGTAGATGAGTTCTCTATGAGAAAAACTCATGAAATAAGAGTTATAGAACATCAAATTCTACGTCCAATGAGTACCAACATTTTTAAATTCGGACAAGTAGACCTCTCCAAATTGGCAATCTCCCAATGTCCGGCAATTGGCATAAGGAACCCATGAAGCTGAATCGGTCATTCCAAAATCTCTGATTGCCAATTTCGACAGGTATACTTGTCCGAATTTAAAAATGTTGGTACTCATTCGACGTAGAATTTGATCTTCTATAACTTTTATTCATGAATTTTTCTCATAGAGTACTCATCTCCAAATTACAGACTCATATATAATACTCTATCTCACTTTTCGACAATGTTGGAAAAAGTAGTCGTTCTTTGACAGTCGTTTTCGACCATATCACTTAACCAAATTATTAAGTTGTGGTACTCATTCGACGCATAATTACATAATCTTTAATTTGTTATACTGTTGCTTTTTTGCTAGGATGCACTGTTTAGGAGTTATGGACAAAAAGGAAGAAAAGTCCTAAAATTTTGAGGTTTTTTTGAGGTCAAAAGTTCTCCCAAGGTCGCCCGTGTTAGCATTTTTGTTTTTTACACGTTGGCACCCATATATACAAGTTAAAAAAATAAAATCTTCTACGCCACCTTTTGCAACAATGTCTCTAGTTATAACTTATAGGCACATTCATTTGCCAATTGGGAGATTGCCAAATTGGAGAGGTGTACCTTGACCGAATTTAAAAATGTTGATAATCATTGGACGTAGAATTTGACGCTCTATAACTTTTATTTCATGAGTTTTTTTCATAGAGTACTCATTTCTAAACTACAGACTCATATATAGAACTCTATCTCAGTTTTCGACAATGTTGGAAAAAGTAGTCGCTTTTTGACCGTCGTTTTCGACCATATCACTTAACCGAATTATTAAGTTGTGGTACTCATTCGACGCAGAATTAAATAATCTTTAATTTTTTATACTGTTGCTTTTTTACTAGGATGCACCGTTTAGGAGTTATGGACAAAAAAGGAAGAAAAGTCCTAAAATTTGGAGGTTTTTTGGAGGCCAAAAGTTCTCCCGAGGTCGCCGGTGTTAGCATTTTTGTTTTTTACATGTTGGCACCTATATATACAAGTTAAAAAAATAAAATCTTCTACGCCACCTTTTGCAACAAACAATGTCTATAATGACGACTATATACAGGGTGTCCCCGCACTCACTTTACATAATTTAGGTGGTGATAGAGGACACTTTTCTAAGAACAATATTTAACAAAAATTTTTTTCTAAATTCAAACCCTCGAGAGTTAGGCCTCTTTGAAGCATATTTTTTAATTTCCACCTTAACGTGGCCATAGCTCCGAAAATAATGATTTTTCAGTAAAAATGGTTCAGTGCTTTTTAAAAGAGCGTGAAATAATGTACAAACTAGGTTTATACCTTTTATTGTCTAAAATCAACGGCTTTCGAGTTATGAATTAAAGTAACCTAAAAAATGTCGAAAAATTTGAGCTTTTCTTTTTTTTGGTTTTTTTCAAAACCCTGTATGTTTTAAACGAAACATTTTACAAAAAATCTGACGCCCCATTTCGGATAGGAAATTTAACGGACTACAATTTTTGTCTAGTAAAAATTTTTGACAAACCAATCCATTTCACAGAAAATCAGAAAATAATAAACAAGACAGCCACAAAACAAAAAATTAAATTCACAAAATTTTTATTTTTTTTGAAAAATTATTTTATTAATTGATTTTAAATTATTAGATTATTTAAGTAAATGTTGAAAATGACCACCCTCATTTTCAATACACAGTCGTGCTCGTTTTAAAATATGATTTATAGTATTATTTATAAAATTTTCTTTTTGTTAAGAGCCATTATAGCAGGGGTGGTCAACAAGGTCGAGGGATTGACCGGTCAATCACGAGGCCAATTTTGATCAATCGGTGAGTGTGAAAAGTTTCAAAAATTCGAATTTCTGCGATGAAAAGTGTCGAAAAATCGATTTTTTTTGACAAACATCTTTTAAAACAATCACGACTGTGTATTGATAATGAGGGTGGTCATTTTCAACAATTACTTTATTAATGTAATAATTTAAAATTAATTAATAAAATAATTTTTCAAAAAAAATAAAAATTTTGTGAATTTAATTTTATGTTTTGTAGCTGCCTTGTTTGTTACTTTCTGATTTTCTGTGAAATGGATTGGTTTTTCAAAAATTTTTACTAGACAAAAGTTGTAGTCCGTTAAATTTCCTATCCGGAATGGGGCGTTAGATTTTTTAGACACAGGGTTTTGAAAAAAACAAAAAAAAAAGAAAGCTCAAATTTCTCGACATTTTTTAACTTACTTTAATTCATAACTCGAAAGCCGTTGATTTTAGACAATAAAAGGTTTGAATCGAATTTGTAGATTATTTCACGCTCTTTAAGAAAGCGGTAAACCATTTTTACTGAAAAATCAATATTTTCGGGGCTATGGCCACGTGAAGGTGGAAATTAAAAAAAATGCTTTAAAGAGGTCTAACTCTCGTGGGTTTGAATTTAGAAAAAAATTTTTGTTAAAAATTCTTCTTAGAAAAGTATCCTCTATTACCACCTAAGTTATGTAAAGTGAGTGTGGGGACACCCTGTATATTTTGCATATTTAGCAAATCAAGTAATAAAATTTTCAATAATTTTAATTATTCTCTTTCTGAGATTGCCGCCTTTTGTATTATTTAAAACAATATTTGTAATTAATATCTACTTTGTCAACTGTAGGTGATTCAGTGCAATAACTCCATATTCTATTAATATTACTGCTCTGATCACGTTACCAAGAAGGTGCATGTCCCCAGCCCCCCCCCCTTTCGAATTTTGACTCCAAAATAGTCTCAATCGTTTGTGCTTTGTTTGTGCAAACATTATTTTCGTTTGTACCCAAATAGTTTTCGAGATAAATCAATTTAAAGTTGGGGGGGGGTAGAGACATGCCTTTTTGATATTCGAATTTCGGATTCAAAATAATCTCAATCGATTGTACTTCGTTTGTGCTTGTTTGTGCAAACATTATTTTCAGATTGTACCCAAATAGTTTTTGAAATATTCGAGATTTTCGGTAACACGTATTAGCATGATGTGGTAATATTTACAGTTTTTGAAATTTGAATTTCGGATTCAAATAGGCTCAATCGATTATAATACTTCGTTTGTGCCTGTTTTTTAGCGCATATTTGAGTGCTTATTTTGAAGTTTTTAGAGCATATTTGCCTACAAATTTTCAAGTTTTTTAGTGCCTACAAATCCGGACCCTACTTATGATAATAGCTTATAAATGAGTATGTTTGAGTTTATTTTAAAATTCAATTACTATAATGAAATTTTCATTAGTAATAAAATATATATATCAAGTGGATGCAATGTTATCGATAATTTTTATTACGTCCAGCGTGAACGTACTTGTAAATTTTTATACAAACATGCATTAATAATTTTTCAAAATCGATTTTTAATCATGGCATACTAGATAAAAATTGTTTTTTACATTTGATACCACCTACTAGCTGACGGACGGGACATGGATGCAGTTTTAGGTCATGCCCAGGACCAATCCTTACACCTCGATCCTTTAGTGATGATTTCATACCAGAAAATTAACGCAAATCCGAATTTAATTTAGCTTACGTTAATTTTCTTGCATGAACTTACCATTTATTTTTATAATAAAAATTAACTGTGCTTAAGGGCCTACGTCCACAAAGATATTTTTGGAGTTGATAAATGCTTTTTGGTTTAATTATTCGCCTGATGATGATATAGTATAATATCGAAACGTTAGAAAATGTTTAATTATCTTTTTGAAATTTTGCGAATTGCAAATGTTATATTATGCGTTCTATATTGGAATATATTATTGTATAATCTTCTTTTGAATAGTAATAGTTAAACGAAACTTGTCGACTGAAGAAGGAAAAAGCCTTGCATAAATAAATCAATTTAATCTTTTATCTAGCTATATATTTGATGATAGTAGTACATTTTTTATTGGCGATGGCAAATTGAGAATTGAGAGCAAGGTTTTAAGGTATATAAGCACTTCATCCGTCACCTAGTTTTCACTCTTGTAAATTAAGTGAATCTACGAGTATATTATTATATCGAGGAAATAAGATTCAATTGTTTTTTACTTTCTTTTTCTTTGCAGTGGCATTTGTTGGCATAATGTCGGTGGTGATATTAAAAAAGGTCAATTGGACTGTATCGAATCTATAGATACGTAATATACGAGTACATTTAAAAAATAAATTGAATTTGTTCACCATTCTCTGACATTTTGCTCAAGCTATTTTGAATTATATCCTCTTCCTTTATTTCATCATCTATCTATTATATTGAATTTCAATTAAGTCTACATTTGCCTTAAAGGTTAGTCCAATTAAATCTACGCATTCCACTAATATTTTAAAGATATTTATCAGAAAATCGACAAATTTTGTGGATTTGTTGAAAAAACATTCTTTAATTAATACTAATGATTATGCCGTAATTTATTCCAAAAACAATGGCGCTACTAAAGCAATTTATGCTGTAAATGCAGCGTTACAATTTCAAAACAATGTTTGAAATAAATTATGGATCTAAAATTTAACATGAGATTGCGTATTTTTCACAAATTTATAATCATTGCTAAAAGTTAGTTCTTTTTATTTATTTAGCACGCAGAGGTAAACAAAGATACTACACGAAAACCATGAGGTCTGATATTCGAAACCGAAGTTTGTAAAAGTTTGTCGATTTTCACTGGTTGCACAAAAAGGTAAAGAAGAAAAAAATTAAAAATTTTCTCACGGCAAAACAAAAAAAGGGGTAATAAAATTGACATAATGTTAATATGTAATTAAAAATTAATTAAACTTTTATACAAAGTCGTGGTCAAATATTACATCAATAATTAGTCACTAAAGTGCTAGTCCGGTATCTATACTGTAATGTAATTTTATGGTAGTTAGTGCTTTAGTGGAATCGTATATTAATCTGTGAACTTCATTGAACTAACTATTACCAATTTATAGCTATTTAACCGATAAAGGAGCTTTGTTACTAATTATTCTGGGCAGTGACTGATCAGCTATTTAAAAAAAGCTAAAACATTTTTGGAGATCTTCTGTAAATAGCACAAATAAGCGACATAAACTTTATCTTTTGCAGTGTTCCTAATTTCGCAGTACTTTTTTATCAAGCGATATAAAATTGCTAATTAACATAATTAAAATGTTAATGCGTTATCAAACCAATTAAAAATTATATCATGACCTTCTCTCTTGAGAGAATTCTCCTCTTTCTATTACACAATTGCAGGATTAAAATTACAAAACGATCAGTGCGAGGCTGTAGGCCGAGCTATGTTAAGAGGAGAAGCCGCTTTCAGAAAACTAAGCAATAAGAGTAGTCGTTGTTCAGTAAAATGGCCACCGTTAGCTTTGTCAAACATAATCTTAAATTCAGTGGCGATGCTAAGCGGTAAGTGATGCCTATTATAGGGACGCAAAATATCAGGGGAACATTGAAGCATCATTATAATGATCGCATAACAGCCAAAAACTAATTATTAATTATTTCATTGCAACTTTGTGATTTGGGGTGACATTAGAAATTTTCATGGGGGGGGGGGCAAGAGCAGGTATCACAAGCCCTAGTACTTTATTTAAATTTAATTTCTTCTAATGTGAATTTTTTTGAACAAGACTTTCCAATAGATCAATTAACATTAACTTGACCTACATATAAGAAAATCATATGGTGCTATGAAAATATTTTGTTTACCAGGAAACATAAAAATTCTGTAGATAAGGGAACACAATTTACTGCAAAAAACATATTATTTAAATTTATTTATTCATATTTACAAATTAGAATGAAGGTCGCACGATTGCTACAAATTTCACATGTACATTTCCCGGGAATGCAAGTTCCTTAGTGCTATCATTTCTTTTCTTTGAAAAGTTTCATAAATTTATGTAGTAATAAATTAAATACGTACAAAACTACCTAAAGAAATTTAAAACAAAAAGTGAGATGACAACGTCCAAAAAGTTTATAATCTCATTTTTAATTTCACAAATGTCAACTTTATTCTTTTACAAGGTGGAAACCAACAGAAGATAGATATGGAAGGATAAAAGATGAGGTGATAGATTATCTAATATTGAAATTTCTTGTTCTCTTTATTGGCCCAACAAGCGACTTGGAAAAGTTGTAGAGAATTAAATTGTCTAATAGTACAATTTTTATAATAACTATTTTTTGTATAGGCAATTTACGTTAAATAAACGCCACCACTCGTCGCTAAATCGAACTTGCGAAATGAGTATACTTTGGCTGTCAGTCCGTGTGTTTATATTTTATTTCTATGATGTTTATGATTAGTGTATTATTATTTTGTGGCAACCAATAATAAAATTAACAAGTAATCAATTTGTAAATCACAATAAACAATTTATCAACTATACTCACTATAACGGCCATGTTGGTTGTGCCGCCATCATCGGTAATATAAAATGCATATAGAAAGTACTAGAAATAGATTTTTGACACCATTTTTTTAATAATGGTGACCAATCACATTGCAAATTTAATATGTTGGTCAGGACATGAACTTAGTTAGTGGCAAATTGCTAATTTGTAAACTTCCACCATTTTTCCCTATTTTTCCATCATCATCTCTTGTAGAGCAGGATGACAGTTTTTCACTTAATAAAAAACATAAAATCCATTCATCCCAAACAAATTTTCTGTGGAATTCGAAAATATAATCGATATTAGTTAAGACAGCTAATTAATTCAAAAATTGAAAGAAGTTTCTTTTATTACTTTTTGGAACGAATTACGAGAAACGAAGAATACCCCAAAGTTGTCGAGACGTGTAAGCCGTATATTGTTGCTATTCGCAAGCACGTACTTGTACTGAATTCTCGATATAAATTTGGGAACAAAACCAAAGCATCGAAATCGACTTAACACAATTCCAGACATAAGAATTCAATTGTCAGCTATTACGTTAGATATAAATAGAATTTAAAATCAAAATTCTTTGTTACATTCATCTAATTAAAAACTAACTCTAATTCTCATTTATTATTATAGTCTATGTTTCTAACTTCATATGTTATTGTGTATAATATTATGAAAAATAAGGAATATTGCTGGGTGGTATCTAAAGGTACGGTTTCCTAGCCACAACATGTCGTCGCGGACTACGAATGAAATTTGATGAATTGATTATATTATGGCCAAACAAACTCAGAACTTTTAGTATATTATTAATTATGCAAAGTCTGGCGAGTAGATAGAAGGCGTAAAAAATATTTAATTGGATAGATCACATCACTGCAAAAATTCTATTTTTATTGTTGAACTTAATTTCACACAATTTATAACAAGGCAAGGACATGTTTGTGCTTATTGCAATGATAAAAATAACTGCTACAGTTAAAAATAGTGTGAACTTCTGAACTTTACAGTTAAAATTAAAGAGAAAACATAACAATAATTTAAAATATTCTAAAAATACCTACCTCGAAGAGCTTGAAATTTAAAAATCACTCCTAATAAAAAGAAATTTATTCAAAAATGTGAAAACTTTGAAGAAGAATATAATAATACTAAAATTTACCGTAAATATTAGTTTAATGATAAAGATTTTTATGGTGTCACAATGGCACCTCCTAACCTGTTAAAATACTTGATAAGGACCGAAGTTTAATTACAATCAATCTGGGGCATACTCTACTTTTAAAACTTTTATATCCTTTATACAAATGAAAAACAATAATAATTATAATACCTATAAAATTTTGGGCATTAAAACTTCTTCTTCTTTAACTTTCTTTTAGATCAATGATTTAATGTGTCAAGTTTTCTGGGTACTATTATTAGCTATTACTGTGAGCATATAATTGTTTTATATCTGATAGGTAGTTTGCTGGGCTGGCCTGCAGATGTGCCTTTATCCTGGTTTTATATGTTAATGTTGGCAATTCACTAACCCAGGAGGACCACCGGCTTAACGTGCCTTCCGAAGCACGGAGAGTATTATTTTCACAATCCAGTGTGAATGGCAAACACATGTTTCAGATTTATTAGCTATCATCAATACCGCATGCACATGGAAGCTCTTGAATTGTACAACTTGCGTTTTTCATGGATTAAACATAAATAAAAGATCTACTACAGATAAACCATCAATAAGATGGAAGCTCGACAGGAACTGAATTGAGCATAGCCGGCAACGAACAGGAAAAGGAATATTGGGCCTTGGAAGAAGAGTTAATCTAATCCATTTTAATGGAATGCAAGTTTAATTTACTCTGAGGATGTCACGCCCAAATACCAACAACTGCATAATAGGTAAATATAAAAAAAATATATCTTTAGGGTAGTTGATTTATTTAAAAAAATATTTATTTTGTAAAGTTACTCAGATTGATTATATTAAGGTGAGGAACGTTTGAAAACCAGCATGGCGAGACTGAGTGTGCGTAATTTTCAAGAGATTAGCCTCCACTAGGGCTTCTCATTTCCCGCAAATTTCAAATCCCGGGATTCCGGGACAAATATTTCCACAATCCCGGGATCCCGGGGGGGGGGGGGTTATTAAATTTTTTTTTTATAAAAGTTTAAATGTTTATTACAAAAACATAACAAATAAACAAAATAAACTTATAAATCGATATTTTTCTCTCTATTATGGAAAAAATTCTTTAGAAAACATAAGTTATCTCTGCAGAAAAAGCTCTTTCCGATTCAAATGGGTCGAGTTGTAGGTGACGTTAGCGCTGATTGGTAAAATAGAATAATTACCAATTATAGAATAATAACCAATCGCTAACGTCACCTACTTCTCGACCCATTTTTTTTTCGATACGTTTTTGTTCGTAAGGCTGCGTATCTTGTAAAATTCTTCAATCAACGGTATAATCTATCAAGGTTTTCTGTACGCTTTCCAGTTGCTTCAAATATAGGGTGTTTTTTTAGCTGCATGAGAACTTTCAGTAGGGATAACAATTGAATCAAGATTGCTATGGAAATAGTTTTTTGACATTTGTGTTTAGCAAGGTTTGGCATTTGATAATGCATATATTGACCATTGAACAACGCTACCAAATTGGGCTCACAACCAATTGGAAGTGGATCCATTTTTTTACCGTAAAATTTTGTTCAGTGACGAGGCACATTTCTGGTTAAATGGGTATGTGAACAAACAAAATTGCCGTATATGGAGTGAGACCAATCCGGGACATTATCTTGAGACTCCATTGCATCCATTAAAATTGAGTGTTTGGTGTGGAATACACGCCAACGGCATCATTGGTCCATATGTCTTTCGAAATGAGGAAGGAGCTACCGTTACGGTGAATGGTGTGAGATATCGACACATGCTCAATACATTTTTGTTTCCAAAACTTCAAGAGCTAAACATTGACAACTTATGGTTCCAACAGGATGGTGCTACGTGCCACAAAGCCAACGAAACCATCAATTTATTGAAAGGACAATTTGGTGACAACATTATTTCAAAACGTGGTCCTATCAATTGGCCTCCAAGATCGTGTGATTTGACACCTCCAGATTATTTTCTGTGGGGGTATGTTAATTCCATGGTTTATGCTAACAAACCAACAACTCTAGAAGCATTGGAGGCTAATATTCAGCAAGCCATTTATGAAATAAAGCCAGAAATATTGGAAAAAGTGGTCAAAAATTGGACTGAACGGATGCGCTTCGTAACCATTAGTCGTGGTGGTCACATGCCAGAAGTCATATTCAAATCATAAATGCCTTTAACTGTACTTTCATAAAAAAATTATAACCAAAACATTCCGTCAGGTTTTTAATGTTTTATTTCATTTTGAAGTTCTCATGCAGCTAAAAAAACACCCTATAGATTAATTTCTTTTATGATATTTTTAGCATCATATACAATATTTTCTGGACCATCAACTTGCATAAGATTAGAAATGGCAGCATCCAATTTTTGTTGAAGTGTCACCAATGGTCACCAAAGCAGAAGTAGTATTATCGTTGATTGAAGAATTTAATAAGATACGCAACCTTACGAACAAAAACGTGTCGAGAAAAATGCGTCTAGATGTAGGTGACGTTAGCGTTGATTGGTAGAATAGAATAATTATAAATATTCGTTCAATCAACGCTGAAGGAATATTTATAATTATTATATTCTACCAATCAACGCTAACGTCACCTACATATCGACCCATTTGTTTTAGACACGTCTTTGATCGTAAGGCTGCGAATCTTATTAAGTTCTTCAATAAACGGTATTATCAGATTATCACTGGATCACTGGTCGTCACTGGTATTAATAAAATAGGGTTTATACTTATTAATTATTAGTAGAGTAGGGAATTATAATATGCAACAATAGACCAGTCTTAAGGCAGTCTTAAGAGGAATCCTCAGAGTTGCAAAATACACTTTCGTAATTCACTGATATCTTGCTTATTACTCAAAAAAATTGCACAAAAGTATATATTTTTGAAAAGAGGACACTTGGACGCAGGCCGTGTCGTTTTTAGTTTTTTTAAATTCAAATTTTTTTCAACTTCTTTTTTTCAAAAAATTTGAATATAAAAAAATTAAAAACGACACGGCCCGCGTCCAAGTGTCCTCTTTTCAAAAATATATACTTTGGTGCAAATTTTTTGAGTAATATGCAAGATATCACTGAATTACGAAAGTGTGTTTTCCAACTTTGAGGATTCCTCTTAAGGTATCCCTAACAAACTAACCAATAGAAAATGTAAATTTTTATATTGGTAATGGTAAGTAATTAATCTTTTCTAATTCTTAATCTCATAACATAATACTTATAAAATTCAGATTGAAATGGATTTTAATTAAAAAAATTAAGATTAAAGAATTCTCTGAATCCCGGTCTTAAATCCCGGGATTACGGGACCTACTTTTACCTGCCGGGATCCCGTTTGAGAAGCCCCTCCACCTGCAATACTGCTTGAAATACATTATTTCTCACAAGATGTTGAGATGCTGGTGGCATTTTTTTTTGTCATTTCATACATCAATATAAAGAAATGGTATAGATCTTTTGGTTGCTCTAACCTTTTCTTTTTTTTTTCTTAGTAGAAGTGCTCGAAATCCATGAGGATTCCGTGCAGTGATCAAATTCCTCAGTTTCCCTGGCATTTTCAATCTCTATATGATCATTTTTTACGTTTCCGGCATCTGTATGATACTCTTCATAATCGGGATTCTCATCTATATTTCCTTCGGGTGCTCTATTAGCCATATAGGGTACTAGAAATTCAATTTGCTTCTGAAACTTCCATTGCTTAATATCCACTACTAACTGCAGTTCCACTATTCAGACATTTTCGCTGCCTCCGTAACCCATCTCGATGACAGTTTCTTAATTTTAACCAAATGGTTTTTGCTTCAGTACCTAAAATACAGTTTAGTGTTAAAATGACTAATATACTATACAAAATTTATTAATAGGGCAGACTTGCCTTATTTTGCAATAGTCTCAATTTCACCTAATTTCAGTACTGGAAAGTGGAAACGTTAAAATCTAAAGAATGCTCCTAAATTTTTTTTTAGATATTTGGCCTCTTACCGCACAAATGTGGGATATAATAACTACAAAATTGTCTTTCAATCAAATTAATGAAGTGAACATCCGCCACTGTCATAAATCCATTGATGGTTGTTCACCTCGAAGAATCGGTTACAGAGATGAGAGTTTTGTACTTTCTCATTAAACTATTCTACAATTTTTAATAATGTGGATGATGCAGTTGATGAAATGCCTGAGAATCAGTTACTTCTATTACAATGGAATAATAGCAGAAGTGCACCGAGCGCTATTCCAGTGCAACGAAAGTTTACTCTTAAAGATAGCATTTCAAGCGGATGTATGATGTATGTGGCGTACAAAAAATGGGTTTTGTGTAAAATAAATAAATTAATAAAAGTAACCTACCACCTTTTAAATTTATATCTTTGGCAATACCATTCCAAATTTCATCCTTTAATTTAGATTTCATATAATGAGGACTATTCGTGTCGTAAAGAATTGTTCGGCTTCGAACAGCTTCAATAAGTTTTTCGTGCATTCTAGTCGCACTGTAGATTTTTTTTCAAACCCTGAGTGAAGCAGGTTGTTGATAAGATAGTTTTGCTCAACCCTGCTCTGTGTCTCGATCTGATTATTGGATATAAAACCGTTCTGTGCAGTCCTGCGTCTAAATGTGCGCCGAGACTAACAAGACTTTGGACATTTCCAACGAACCTTCAGGTGGGGCAGACGCTAGGACTTTTAATCATTAACAATTGAAAAAACTTTCTTGTGGAGAAACATAAATTTAGTTAGCTTATGCTAACAAAGGTCAATCGACCAAAGAGCATTTCGAACTTTAGTTACTAGGATAATTTAATATCGATTATTCTTTTGTTGTTTCCTCATTCATTCTTATTAACGATTCTTTACAATTCCGACCGAAAAAAAATTGGGCTGTATTATGTACGAAGATCAACTACGATAATGAAATAAATAAACAATCTGCACTCTTCTCATAATATTTAAGAGTTTAGTTGTGTACTTTTTGCAAACATTTTTTCATTTTCCTTTTTGGGGAAGGCAAGGAATTCCTTTTAAATTGAAGTGCCTGACTTGTTCAATGATGATTCTATTCAGATTCATCTCTTCTGCCCAAATTTCTAGCTGCAAATTTCTGTTATTGAATAAAGGTTATCCTCAAGAGTCGGCAAAAGTAATTTTTTAGATTGAATTGCCATTTTGTCATAGCATCATCTATATTCTATAGCCTTACATAGAAAAAGGAATTGAACCGATGCAATTACAAAATATTAATTAGTACTGATTTGCGCCCTAGATAATTTTGATATCGACATTATAATATAAAAATTTTGTAATGAAATGCTTTTTATAATCAATAAAGGAAAAATATAGGAAAAACCCAATAAATTTATTAACGGTAAACAAGTTAATTTTAAAAATCCCCGTGGGAGTAAAAATAAAGTAGTAACTGTAATAAAAATTGTAGAACGTATATAAAATATAAAGCGCAATTGTGTTATGTGGGTGAATTATAAGTGGAAGATTAATTCATAAGAAAACAGAAACTGTCATAGGCATAAATATCATTATCAAATGGATGGGGAAAAAATTAATAATAATTTAAAAATGTTGATGGTAAATTATTTACAAAGTTCTCACTGTCTACCAAGTGTGACGCGCATGAATGGACAAGCGAAATTATTACTGAAATACTGAATCGATTTTCACAAATCTTTAAAATTAAATTAAAATAAAAAAGATAACTGTAAAAAAAGTTTTAAGTGCGCACTGCAATATTTTCAATGTTAGTAGTTAGTGTATTCCTGTAAGCGCGTAAGCAATTGGAATTTTTATTTGTGTAGATTTTCGTAGTATGGTTTTTTATTTATTAAATTATTTTAGCTGTATGAACCCTTGTTGGGCAAATAAGTATCTACAATCCCACGCCCTCTTCCATTCGGCGATCAGACCCTAACCTACCTAAATTCTTTTCGTGGTCTATTATAATTTATAAACGAATGTATAAAATAAACAAGTTCATAAAAGTTTTATAAAAATGTAAAAGGAACAAATTTTTACAATTATTTATTTTGGCAGGAATTGCTGGAATGACATCTACTGTTGCACAAATGATTAGCCTTAAAATAAGCACATTATTTGCTATTGCATTATTTTTTTAAAGGCCGACAATAGCATTTTGCAAAACCCTAGCCGCGAAAATATAGATTTTGTGGCGAATGCTTCTCTTATGGAAGTATAACGTTCTTAGGGAATATCATCATGATTGAAGCTAATGAACGATACGAGCGTCAATGTGCACCTAGCTCGCTAACCTCTTCTTCTTCATTTTCTAGTTAATTCTCTTGTAGTAGGCCAATGCCTGTTATTTCCCAACATCTGATAGACTGGCCTTCAGATGTGCCTGTATCCTGGTTTTTGATGTTAATGATGGCAAGTCATTAACCCAGGGGACCACCGGCTTAACGTGCCTTCCGAAGCACGGAAGCTTGCTAACCAATTCATCAAAATACCAGTTTTTGTACCAATTACAATACCCTCTGAATTCCTTTTATCTAAAGGTCCTCTGTCAAATTTAACCCCTAAAAGTCACCGTGGGGTCTCAGAGACCCCAAACGCCATATAAACTAATGTAAATAAAAATTATCAGTGACGTTCCAGTGTTAAGAATAACAACAGTTACGAATTTGCACATTTCTACCTTGTTAAAAGTAGTGCTGTTTCTTCTCGCCAATAGTTTTGTGACTATGACATTTCCCTAGATTGATTTTTTCCGATGAGTTTTATTATTATCCTCATTGATACAGAGATTGCAAATAAGCTGACTACGGGTGAGTTCCACTTAATTCCACAGTCGATCGTCAGTTCAATCAAATAACCTCGCTTGATCTTTAGTCCAATCAAAGAACTAAGGGACCACGCCGCGGTCGTCGTGGGCTTTAAGTGGAATGCACCCTACAAGTTATTTGCAAGGTACAACGCACGGTCCTGAAATCTAGCATGGTAAGGGATGGTTTTACCTTTTACCACCTCTAGTAACTAATAGTTGACACCAATGGGTTGATTAAGATTAACGGTAATGCCCGGTTTCATAAGGGTGGGTTAAATGCTAAGATATATCTGTATATACCAACAATAAGTGTGAAAGAAATAGTTTATTTTAATTCACCACTAACATAAATCTCAATACAACCCCACCTGTGACGTCACAAAGTTATATTGAAGGATAAAAATATAATTAGTAACTTAATTAATTTTAAAATCTTTTATTACATAATAAAACTTAAGTTCACCATTAACAAATAAGTAAAGGTAATAAACACGCAAAAACTCTAATTTAAAAAGTTCATTCTCTCCGCTAATTACATTTATTTTTTGTTTAAATTCAAACCCTCTGTGATGGGGATGGTAATAATTATGTACCCTATATAAGCTTAATTTTAGGGCAGAGAACGCAAAAAAATGCAACTATGGCTGGCGGAAATGTTGGCAAGTCGCTCAAAATTGCTTAAAGGTTAAAAAAATAATTGAAATCGAATATTTTGGTTTTACCGTCTGTAAATAAAATAAATAAATATTATCATACTTATGTAAAAACCGACCGTGCCAGTCAATTTCTTTAATCGAAATACATAAAAATTCGTCGAAAAAGTAAGGGAGCGTCCATTAATTACATAAGGCTCTTAGGTGGTATTGTATTGATAAACCTAAGAAAACCTTACGGTGGAGGAGAGGGGGTAAAAAGGTTTCAATTTGGGCTATTAAAAAATTGAAATTACTTTTTTTACATAATAGGTACTCTATTAAACCAAGGGCGTCAAACTGTCCGCCACCTATATTTTTGCGGCCCGAGTAAGCTTCGGTGACTATTTGTATATAATAAAAAAAAATATGTATGTGCATATTGTATACTTTAGAATAGATTATATCGTTCAAAAATGGAGACGAGTTAGCAAAATAGTCATTTATGCGGCCCGTAGAAATTTTATTTGTCAGGAATCGGCCCGCGGCTGGAATGAGTTTGACACTCCTGTTTAAACCTTAAAAAAATGCAAAACAAATTTTTTAAATTGGTGGACCACAGTAGAAGATCCACAAATATGGTTTTACAATTTTTATTTTGAGCTGATATTTAAATTTTGTTCTTTTTTTTATTTTATAAAAGAAATAAATTGTATATTTTAAATTTTGTTACGATTAAAATAAAATCTGCAATACATTTTTTTTAAATAAATTTCAAATTGGGAGTTAAAAATTTCAATAAAGACATTTTAATTTTTGGGGCCAAAACTTATCTTACTTTTTTTTTAAATCCTATCAAAATTTTGATGTGGGAAATTTAAAAATACAAATTCTTGTCAAAAAAACTATTGTCTGGATTTATTGAGGAGGGCAAGATAAGCTCGCATGCACTTAGGCCTCAAAATCTGGCTCTTTGTACTACCTCCAATATTCCAAATGGAATAAAACCGCGGTTTTGCTCTTCTTAGCCTGCCAGTATATGCTTAACACTGCACTGCTAGATTTAAAAAAGTATTGTTTTCCAACATTTTAATTTTTGAAAATAATTAAGAGGGGCCTTTAAATTGTGATGCAAAAACATGTTCCAACAGGTGGCGCGCCCTAAAATATTAATCTTTTCTACTTATCTGTTCACCAGTACAGAATTTTAATAATTTATAAAAGTCATATGAATAAACGATAACTAATTTAGGTAATGAGGAAGTTTGAACTTTCAAAGTTAAATATTATTAAAAATATTCAATATTTTCAAATATGAATATCTTTTTGGAATATACTTGAAAATATTCAACATTGGAAGCTCAAACTTCCTCATTACCTAAATTAGTTATAGTTTATTCATATGACTTTTATAAATTTTTAGAATTCTGTATTGGTGAAAAGATAAGTAGAAAAGATTAATAATTTAGGGCGCGCCATCTGTTGAAACATGTTTTTGCATTAAAATTTAAAGGGCCCCTTTAAAGAGAAACCTTACTTACGCATTTTGCGAAATTGAATTTATTATAAAATAATAATTTATAAAATAAATTTGGAGCTAAGAATGGTTGGTCACCTTATAATGTAAACGCGAATATGACTGCGCAAAATAAGAATAACTTCGAAAACATTAGATTTTGTTCAAAAAGTTGTTGTTGACGCGCTTGAATGGACTAGTGAGATAACTGAAATATTGAACCGATTTGGATTAAAATTTCATTTTTTCGATTAATAGCTCTTTTGTTCATGAGTAGCATGTACAATTTTGTACATTAGGTACGTTACTGTGACGCGCATGATAGGAGTAGCGAGTAGGGCTGGGAATTTATTTCGATTAATCGATT
Source organism: Rhagonycha lutea (assembly GCA_958510855.1). NCBI lineage: Eukaryota > Metazoa > Arthropoda > Insecta > Coleoptera > Cantharidae > Rhagonycha > Rhagonycha lutea. The sequence goes on along the minus strand of OY294040.1, from coordinate 7,876,438 downwards.
ATTTAATCGATTAATCGATTATCGATTAATATTTTTGAAATAATCGATTAATCGAAAAATCGATTAATCGATTGTTCGATTAATCGATTGTTCGATTAATCGATTGTTTTCGATTAATCGATTGTTCGATTATTCGATTGTTTTCGATTAATCGATTAATCGATTGTTCGATTATTCGATTGTTTTCGATTAATCGATTGTTCGATTATTCGATTGTTTTCGATTAATTGATTAATCGATTGTTCGATTATTCGATTGTTTTCGATTAATCGATTGTTCGATTGTTTTCGATTAATCGATTGTTTGATTAATCGATTTTCCGATTGATCGATATAATCGATTGTTTTTACACAATCGATTTTCGATTGTTAAATTTAACAATCGCCCAGCCCTAGTAGCGAGAATGTCACTGAAGTATTAAAAAAAAATAGGTTCATTGTACCCTAAAATTGTGTCAATTGAAATTTGTAAAATCATGTGAAACGGCAGAAAACTGTTCAAGGGTGTCAAACTGACGGCCCGCCACGTATATTTTTGCGGCCCGAATGAACTTTAGTTATTATTTTTTGTATATAATAAAAAATATCTTTTTGTGAATATTGTATATTTTAGGAAAGATATATCGTTCAAAAATGGATATGGGTTAACAAAGTGATTAGTGCGGCCCGCGAAAATTTTGTTTGTCAGGACACGGCCCGCAACTCGAGTGACTTTGACACCGATGATCTAGATGGCTAACTACCGATAGTGTACTCACAATTTCTTTACAGTACTGTAAAAAAAAATCCTTCTGTATGCAAATACTCAAAATTTTTATAAATTGTAATTAATTATATGAAAATGTATTTATTGAAATATACTACGTAACTTAAAATGTAAATAATATCCCGTTATCACTTTTTAGGTTAATTTTCCCTTCTTGCAAATGGCGATAATGCATTTACTGGCTTCACTTTTGAATGTTGATGCGCATTAATTGATAAGAAAAATAAGAGTTATATTTAATATTCATTTGTCTTCTTCTTCCTCTTTTTAGGAGTAATTCTTTTCTAGTAGGTCAATGCCCGTTATTTCCCAACATCTGCGTCGTTTCCTTGGTAGTGTTAGTTCTATGAGCATACAAATATTTTACATCCATTAGGTAGCTTGCTGGGCTGGCCTTCAGATGTGCCTGTACCCTGGCTTTTATGTTAATGATGGCAATTCATTAACCCAAGAGGACCACCGGCTTAACGTGCCTTCCAAAGCACGGAGACTAATCATAAAAAAGTTTAATTCTCCCCAGGTTTGAACTCGGTACCCCGCATTCGCATCCGTCTGTTAGCTGCAAGGCAATGACCCTCTCATTTATTTGTAATTTCTAAAATTTGAAAACTTGATTAAAAAACGTTTAAATTTTCAAAAAATAATTTTATTTTATATTATTCAAGGAAGGAAAAACATTTTCTTTTTAGGTTCTCCAACATATTATTTCCATTGCCTATTCTTATAATTTTCTACATATTTAAAGTAAAATTATTGGTATAATCTTGGTAATGAACACATTGGAGCACACAAAACTTGAAAAACAATGGGCAAATCAACTCTGTATGAATTTTGTACCGGCTGTCACAGAAGTTGACCTAAAACAGTGCAACGCTGAAACATAACATGAATAACTGAGGGTAATGCAAGTATAATGAAGATGGTTAAACTTTACTGCAAGTGAGTCATTGGGAGAGCTGTCACAGCTTTAGACTAAAAATTAGGAAAAGTAAGTTGAGGTTCTTGTAAAAGTTTTGGTTATTCAAAATGAAAATACCCAGTCATTTTTTGCTTAGAAAATAAAAAAAAAATGAGGGAAATTTAAAATTGAACAATAAAATTGTTGAAGACATTGTAGGTACATATTTTATTTTTTTGACAATAGTTTAGGCACATAAGTGTCTAAATAATTTTAAAATTCCTATTTACTACAGCTAATCTAATTCTATTTCAAAAATTAGTACTACTAAATATAATTATGTTCGTTAAAAACACACAAATTAATAAAAAATTAAATAAAATCTACTTCAATATGTCCATTCCGAATATTTATAAATTTAATTATTATAAAACAAAACATTAAACTACTACTTTCAGAAATCAGTGATATTAACAATTATTACATAATTATATAATATAATATAAAAAACGCTTAATGTACTTTTCTCATATTGTTAAGTAAACAAAACTGAAATTTACAATAAAGTACCCTTCGAATTATAATAACATTATACAAAATTAATAAAAAAAATTACAAGTGGTAAATAGTGCTCTTATTTTTCAGATGTTTGCTAATTAAGAGGAATCCTTTCAAAACTCAAAAACACAATTTTGTAATTCGCTGTTATTTTGTTTATATTAAATTATTAATTATTAAATTATTTTTTTGAGTAATCAGCAAAATAACAGCGAATTATGAAAGTGTGTTTTTGATTTCGGAAGGATTCCTCTTAATAACAACTTCAATAAATTGCTTATTCAAAATACTTGAGTAAATTGTTGTTACCTTACTGCAAATTATGTCAATCAAAATAAAAATAACAGATCATTGCCAATTAATGATCAACAATTAGAATTTTTGTAGGGTGAACCAAATTTCAAAATTACTTTTCTAAATTATTGCATTATTCACCGATAGGTCAAAACAATGTTTTTGGCATGTAGCAACTAACAAGTGTTCGGTGGACTTGATTCACTCAATGAAACTTTTTTTTTCTAACCTATAATTCTCTATTTTATATTTTTTACAAACCATTTATAAAATCTAGTTTAAAACTTCAAGCAAACTGTAACATTAGAATTTAGATCACCCTGTACAACAAAACTAAATAATTACAATGCAATTTTAATTTTTCAAAAATGATCTTAAAAAACTTTGTTCCATTAAGCTAAAATAAGAAAACTAATGACGTGCACGCATATATACAGCAGCTGAGTCGTGTTTATCATAACCTAATCGTCTTGCATGTTTAAATACTTCATTAGCAGTGGATGCCAAGAGCAGAGGTTGTTGTAAGGTATCACTTAAATCAAGTGCCAATTTGAGGTCTTTTTGCATATGTTGTAAAGGCATCCGTGGAGTTCTAAACTCGGAATTTATAATGATATTGGCTTTTTCTAAAAGTGCAGGGGAACTCATCGAAGTGCTACTGAATATCTCCAACACATCCTTCAGAGCCAAACCCGAACGGTCCGCCAAAACAAAACCTTCTGTAAGCCCAGCGAGAGCCACGCCCCTCATCACTTGAAGAATCAGGTTCATCTTAGTAGCAAAACCAACTTCGCCCAAGTAAAACGCGGTTTTTCCCATTGCTTGAAAACAACTCTGACACTCATCAAACAGACTTCTGTCACCAGCTCCAAGAACAATCAAAGAACCGTTCTCCGCTTCTTCCCTGCTGCCTTGCAGCTGTGCTTCCAAATACCTACCACCTTTGCTGGTAATCACATTGCTGATATCTTTGGATGTTTCTGTATCGATGGAAGTGAGCTCTACATAACCCTTACCTTCTAAACTGCTGCCATCTTGTTGGTGAAGAACGCCGCAATTCGAAAAAACGATCTAAAACAAAACATAAACTTAATTATATTTGTTCGAAACAAAACTCGTTTTAGTTACGTTTTTTGCCGCTCGAGTATCCGACACGCAACAAAAGATGATGTCGGAATTGTAAACAACGTCACAAGGAGCAGACCACACTTTTACCTGCCCAACTTGTGTTTCATCCGCTTGGGCCTTAATATCTTCAGCCTGAAACAAAACAAAAATTTAATATCAAACTGAACGCACTTGAAATGTTTTTGTTTACATGGCACACCCAAGGAATTCAGAAATGCGTCAATTTTTTTTCTATTTATACAAAATTAATGACGTACAAATTTTCGACACAAACCGAAAAACACTGCAAATTTAGAAAAAATGTTTGTACCGTCTATTTTGAGAACCGCTGATTTTTGTTAGAGTCGCAAGCAGCAGTAAACTTTTGTCTGAATGAAAATTAATTTGGTCGATTGTATGTGAAAAATTTGTTAGTTAATTATTATGATATGAAATTAATGTATAGATTAGTTTATTTCCAATAACAATGGAACGGAAAAACTTGAAAATTTCAACGCTCAAAATCTGCAATTTTTAATTTAAATTATATATCTAAAAATTAAGTTTCGTTAATTTTCACAGGTACATAGTTTCAGTTATAAATCAATAAACAATTATGTATGAGGTGGTCCATATAAATAAATACAGCTCCACCAAGCTTAGAAAGGACGCGGCAAATAGCCAACTAATTTGATAAAAATTTGAATGAACCAATGAACGTTGAGTTATTTCTCAAGTACATTCTGTTGTAAAAGTTACAAATTATTGAGTGTGTTTACATTTGTCGTGGTTTTTTGTGTTATTCGGTTTCGTGTTATTTTATAATTTATTCCAAAAGTGCTTTATTTAATATTTGCTGTAATTTGACAATAGTAATTTATGGGACAAGTGAGTAAAGATAATTTTTATCCACAAACGGAAGATAGCACACGAGGCAACGCCGAGTGTGCTATCTTCCGTAAGTGGATAGAAATATTTTTACTCAAGAGTGGCATACAACATTTTATCCAAAACCTGCAAGTAAAATGAAAATTTTCAAAATCAAAAATTTTAAATGACATAATTATATTGCTTGCTTGTGACAGTAATCAATTTGACACTCTAGACTTTTGGTTGAGTTTTAATAAAATACTGCGATTTTACTCATTTTATTAAAATAAAATTCCACTTTGGTTGCTTGAAAATGTCAATGTAAAAGTTATTTTACTTGCAGGTATTGGATAAAATAATTTATGGATTTTAAATATTCGCGCCGAGAAACTTATTCATTTGAGTGTACATTTTTAATTTTAGCAGCGCCTGACACGCCCCTAAAGTCGGTTCTAACGTTGGTGGAGCTGTACTACAGTAAATTTTTGTTCAATAGTTGAAATTCATTGATAACTTCCTGATAATGAAAACAACAGATAAATCAAACATATGACATCTTTTCGTCTAATGAAAAGATGTTAAATTTTTCTAACTGCTAGCAGTTAGAATTAATAGAAGTTATCTAGATAACTTTAGAGTAGTTCCAAAGAAAGAAGAAAAGGCGTAGCCAAAATCCGGCGCAGTAGAGATCGCGTGACACCCAATTCCACCAATTGACACCAACATAAACACGATTGTACGAGTTTTGGTTTCTGCGCATTAGCTCCACCTTTTCTTCTTTCTTTGGAACCACTCTAGTGCTGCCGATTGGAGCGCGAAATTTAAAAAACAATCATGAAAAATCTTGTTTTGTACAATAAATTGTATTTACTCCTGGTATTTTTTCACTTGATATTCAAATTACTGACAAACAATTTTACGTCAGGAATAAACCCGCGAGACCGAATAATTACAAGTCAGTAGTTGTTACTAACCAACTGAACTTCAACGTGGGATATACAGATTAACATGGAATTCTACCACGGTATAAAGACAATGCTTTTTAAAAAACTTTAATAATAATTGTAATTTTCGAAATGTACATAATATGCAATAGCATGACGTTGTATAATAAATTGCAATTTCTAAACTTGCAGTTGTAAAATATTTACTTCAAATTTCATACATATTAATGATATTGATAGACTCTCCATTTGGGTCATTCATCCTTCCATTGGTTTATACTTTCTTTCATTGATTAATCTTTAAATAAGTATATCAACTTTTTAGTTTTAAACAAAATAGAACATTGTTTTCAAACATTGTTGAGAATGCGATCATTTTATACAAGGCCAACACAAACATCGACAATTAATCGACAAGAATTGGTTCTATAATAACGTAAGTCTAGATAATAGGCAAAAACGTCAAAACCAAGAGAGAAAATTTTATATTTTGATTTTAATTCTCTGAAAAAGTGAAATCTATTTACAGTAAATGTCAATATACTCAATTAATACGCTATGACGCGCTAAAGAAAAGGGAAAAAATGAGATATTATAGATAATTTTATAAGAAAAGTATTTTTGTACAAAAAAGTCCACGACAGTATATTCAATAATTATGGCGTGGAAGTTATTACAAGTCGCGGATAGCTACTAACGAGTCCAAATGATGAAGATAACTATAATATGCTATCTTGGACTTTTTTGTTCAAAATTTGAATGTTCTACTGGTCATATACCACATTTCAGCTCTAAGGGACATGGGAAAATTTAAGAAAAAATTTCGAAGTTCACGCAGACGAACTATAGGCACTAACAGATCGGCCTTAATAATTTTATAATTAAAAAGTAAAGTAATCATGAAATTATGTACTACTACTTAAATATTAATAGGTACCTAAATATTTGAATTTTAACAGCATTCTCTAGGTGCTATAAATAATTATGTGACTGAATTGGTAAACTTTTATATTAAATGTCAAATATTTATAGTACAATACAAAATTAAGATACCAAATTTTGATAAGTATCTATTGCCGTTTACAAGTTGCGTCTGATTACATCAGGGTGGCCATGGGTTAAAGGCAAAAGTAATTTAATTATTAATTTATAACAATTCAAAACAAAAATGTACGACGGTTTTCAAACTTTCTCACACTGATAGTAAGTCGAGAGAATAAAAATGAAGATAAAATAAAGTAAATATTTATATTAATAATTACAATCAATCCAATATACTGCCCTCATAAGCAAAACCCCCGTAAATGACAAAACCGCGGTAAGGAGATAAATGCAGTTAACTGTCAAGTACTTGTTCACCTCTTACGTGGTACGGGGTATTAAAATAAACAAAATTATACAATTAGATTTATTTTACTGGATTTTTGCTTAGCAAGTAGATAGATCTTGATACCAGCTATTGGGAATTTACATTAACCAAACGCCACCACTCGTCGGTAATTTGAACTTGGTCGATGAGTACACCTGCAGCTGTCAGATCGTTTGTTTACATTGTTTGTATGATGTTTATGATTAGTGTATTATTATTTTGTGTTAAAATTAACAAATAATTAATTTGTTAATTATATATTCATGTATTACTTAAGTTGGTAAATAGTTTTATTTAAAATTTATATACGGGCCATTAGTGCATGGCGGCATCAGCTAGCAGCTTTCATTGCGGCCATGTTTGAATCCAAACAATGCAAAATTAACATGGGAAAATACTGAGCGCAAAGAATAATTCGAAAACGAGAGATTTCTTAGCTATGAGATTCATATAGCACCAACAATGCACTAATAAGGAATATAACTGGTAAGTTTCAATGCAGTAGATATACCCAAATTTGAATTATTTCGATTTGAATATTTGAACTATTTAACCTCACTTTTTGTTACAGAAATAATTCTCGTAAAATCGCTCAAATAACTAGTTAATATGTTACTTAGACATGTTACAATTACTGAGAATTAATTTATCGTACTTTCTGTACGTTTTACAAATACTACTAGTTAACATAATGGTTTCGTAGTTACAAATTGCTACGATAAGGAAATTTGCAAGTTTTTTTAATTTCCCACCGATTCAACAAATGAGACGGAAAAAACATTTCAGATCAGATTTCACAGCGAACTTTGCGATATGAAGCATCAGAAATTACAGTTTTGCAAAACCATTTTAAAACACACCCACCGGCGAAAAACCATTTGAATGTGAAAGTTGAAGTAAAGAATGCTTTATAAATAATGTAGATGATTGTGTTTGTAATTTGATTTTCTTTACAGGTAATCATTGTCGTACATTTTAAACAATTGGGGCACTTGTAAAACCCCTTAATAAAGGAAGTAGAAGACAAGTATCATGAAGATAGCGATTCATCGTAAAAATGAAATTTGTTTTGAATAAATATTGTAATTAACTTTTGCCAATTTATATACAAATTTTTAATAAAAGGAACAATGATACATAATAGACATTTACTCTTATTGTTATTCATATTTTATTAATTGTTAATTAAAAATGCAGTTAGGGAAAACTAGGATCTTTCGCATCGAGTCGCATGTTTTGAATAAATTACTATTAACAAACACAAAAGTTTAAAAAAACAAATTAATTAGCAATTGTAGAAACAACACTAACATTTGGTATAAATTTGTTAACATAAAAGTTTTCCAAAATAGCAATCTTGATTTCCCAGCTTTTTGATCTTAAAATAATTACAATTTGGGTTTCTTTGGGAGTCCACACCACCAAATGGCAATATTTCTTGTTTAAAATGTACGACAATGATTACCTGTAAAGAAAAGCAAATTACAAACACAATCATCTACATTATTTATAAAGCATTCTTTACTTCAAATTTCACATTCAAATGGTTTTTCACCGGTAGGTGTGTTTTAAAATGGTTTTGCAAAACTGTAATTTCTGATGCTTCATATCGCAAAGTTCGCTGTGAAATCTGATCTGAAATGTTTTTTCCGTCTCATTTGTTGAATCGGTGTTTGAATCGGTGGGAAATTAAAAAAACTTGCAAATTTCCTTATCGTAGCAATTTGTAACTACGAAACCATTATGTTAACTAGTTAGTATTTGTAAAACGTACAGAAAGTACGATAAATTAATTCTCAGTAATTGTAACATGTCTAAGTAACATATTAACTAGTTATTTGAGCGATTTTACGAGAATTATTTCTGTAACAAAAAGTGAGGTTAAATAGTTCAAATATTCAAATCGAAATAATTCAAATTTGGGTATATCTACTGCATTGAAACTTACCAGTTATATTCCTTATTAGTGCATTGTTGGTGCTATATGAATCTCATAGCTAAGAAATCTCTCGTTTTCGAATTATTCTTTGCGCTCAGTATTTTCCCATGTTAATTTTGCATTGTTTGGATTCAAACATGGCCGCAATGAAAGCTGCTAGCTGTTGCCGCCATGCACTAATGGCCCGTATTAAAAACGTTAATTTTAGGTACACTTAACCTAAAAGTCAAATATTGATCTTAATATTTTTCTGTTTAAATTCATGTAGGTATTTTTCAGCAAGTCATCAATTATGAGTAATAGATATTACCTATCTTTCACACACAAACCAGGCTAAATAAATAAACATCAGCCCTGGTTGAGATTCACCCACGATGGTATAAACTGCATCGCGACATGTAAATATGTTGTTACGGTTGATGGGAAAATTTTGTTCAAAAAAACATTATGCACTTCCAGTTTGGAATGGCACTATTAAACTTAAATGAATGCTCTTTCGTTACCTTTGCTTCTTTTGATTCGTCATTTATTAATATAATTGTGAAGTACGATGTAGATTTTACTATGAAAATGAAATTAATTCAACGATGACAGAATAATTATTTTAATAAAATGTTACATGTGATATGTACACATAAATAAATATTAACATTATTATCATAATGCATTTTATTTTATTAAAAATTACAGTTATTAATATGGTACATTACTCTCATAGTAAACTATCTACTGCAATTTGTTCATTCTCCGATAAAGAGTTTATAGCAGCATTCTTTCAAGTTTTCCTACTATCCACCTTCTCTTCAATGCCAAACACATTTTTTATTAATAGAAAAACCACTTTTTGGATGCGGAAATTGTTGAAAATGTAAGCTTCATTCTCTTCCATTTTTCGAGCGACAACCGTAAAATGATTTAATATGATTATGATTTATGATATAATCTGATTAGCATACACATGATCAGGGCTCGGAAGTTATAGCACTAAAAAAGTGTACTTTTAGCGCTTTAATATGCACTTAAAAACACCAAAATTAGCGCTATAAATAGCACAAAAAAATAAAAAATATGCAAAATAAAATTGTCAACCAACAAAATTTCAAAAAATGTTAATAAAAATTAATAAAAATTTTGTTTATTTTTAGCCCTACAGAGCACACGTGAAAAAATCCCACCAATGAATACGTGAGGCTTGTCAGGCCCATACTTTAACAGGCCTTCTTTTCATAGTTTGAGAATTTTTCAAAAATTTTGTATATAGAAATCGATAATTGACATTTATAAACATAAAATATTTATTAATATTTGTGATAAAGTAACTACAAATTAATACAAATGGCATTATTACGTAACATGCGCATGTAAGTGCACAAAAATGAAACAGCGTATGCCTGTCAAGCCTCACGTATGTTCTGTAGGGTTAAATGAATTTTAGATTTTTCTCAATTTAATAAATTTTATAGAATACATTGTATTATATAAAATAATATGATGGTAAGGATTTTATGAACTACTACACGTAGGTACTTGGTCCGGCTTTGGAACATTTCCGATTCTACCGATTCGAATCCGATTATACGATACGTCTGATATAATTTTAAAAATAAGCAAATTCTTGGAATATGTACATATCTATTATTTGAAAATCATAATACGTGTTAAAATAGTATTACATATTTGTTTTCGTTGGCCTATTCGTATGGGGTAAAAAAAAATTTTTCATTATCATTCTGCTTATTTCTTCAATTAATATGTAAAAATATGCCTGTAAATAGCACGTAAAACGCAAAAATAGCAAAATAGCATTAAAAACCTTAAATATGCAAAAATTAGCATTATAAAATTTCGTATACGGCATCAGGGAAGTGTGAAACAAATTTGTGTCTTACTTCGAATATTCTAGGACTCTCCAGAAAAAATATGCATTTGCTAGAACTTCCGAGCCCTGCACATGATTAATTCAGAGTTGTCCAAAACACAAAATTATTAAGGCACCATTACATAATTAACACAGATTTTATAAACAAAACATACAAACACCCATATAAACAACATCAACTGTACTCATCAACCACGCCATGTTGGTAGTGCCGGTGGCGCCACCAACGGTAATGTAAATTCCCAATAAGAAACCAATTCAAACTAATTTTCAAACAAAATGGTTTTACGGGGTTTTTGCTTATGAGGGCAGTATACTAGTAGTAGAGTACAAGAATTAGATTGATAAACACAAGAATATCATAGAAAACTTGGTCTGCCTCTCTGTCTGTAATATTCTCTTGCATTTCTCTCTCTGTTTGCTTGCGGGCTATCTACAGTTCTACACCATTTCCACTTTTAGTTCATCAGATAACTGTTCTATTTTTTCAAAAAAATAGAAACCAGTTGAATCTCGTTAATTCGTTCATGTGCGTCACTTTCAGTTTCCGTAATCTAATCACATTTAATAAGTCGAGGTTCGAGCACAAAAAACTGTTTAAGCTATGGGATAAAGTCAAATATCGACTAATTTAGGAAAGGATCGATTGTCAAGTTTCAATTTTTTAGGTAACAAACGCCCAGTCGCATCATTCTGTTAAATACTTATTATTAGCAAACAAATATTAACCACTTCTAGACAGAAAGACAAATAAATATTAGCTATTACCAAATGGCAACGCCAGTCCTTCATGGGTTAACATAGAACAAAACACATTGCAAATAAGATTGTCATTGAGTACAAATTTTTACATGTATTGCGTATACGGTTCCAAAAATATGGATTTGAATGGTCAACATTTGACCCCTTAGGAAATACTGAAAAAAAGAATATACCGACATACATCTCATGTCAGTCAAAACCTGATAAATTTGGTTGAAATGGCAATAAATTCAAGCAAAATTTAAATTTCAAAAACTTGGGACGCCCGATAACGCCGAAACGAGCCAATATTATAGCAGGGGTTGGCAACCTTTTGTTGTAAGGGGCCATTTACGTGGGAATTAGTGCGGGCCGCAGTTCTTGGAGGTCATTCGTATTAGAGTCCGCAGGCCGCACCAAGACGGCGGGTTGCCGACCCCTGTACTATAGGATACACGATATAGGTAAGTTTGGTTCATACCCAGTGAATACATTTGATGTTTTTTTTTGTAAAACCACTGGCGCGTATGAATGGATTAACGTGATTCTTGCTAACAGCCGATCGCATATTAACATCCTTTACCCTCTCTCGCAACTGGGGTCAAAAACATGTGATTGACTGAACAGTAAGGCATTTTTGGCTTAAATTAAAACGGGTCTAAAGCGTCCGGAGCGGAAGAGTCAAGAAAACTAATCCTATTCGGACTTCTCGACTTGTTAAAACCCTGCATTTTAAGCTACGAGAGAGGCGCCTTAATATTTATTTTAGATGACTTGCGAAAGAAAACAAATAGTTTTTCATCTAAAATGCTGCAATCGGTGGAAAGACGAAACGTAAATTTAGTAGGCTTACTGAAATATTTAGATAACCCATCTAATTACAAATACGACTGCGACATAAATTCAATATTATTACTGCTTTCGGGTCATTCCATGTGAAATCAACACACTTTTCTTGGTCACCATTTCAGATTTCGATAAAATTTGGTATATCGATAGTGTACTGAGACTAGCAAAAATACAAATTTTTATTTAAATATCTCAAACGGTTTCCAAAATATCGCTATGTAAAATTTTCAAAAATTGGCTGCCGGAATATTTTCAAATCATTATAGCAGCTCTCCTTATTAAGCTACCGAGGTGGGCGTGATGTCATTTTACTCAGTTTTTAATGCCCTTTCCGATGATATATAACACAATAAGCCTTTTTGTAAAAATACTTTTCAAAACTCAAAATCAAAATTTTGAATTTGATTTTCTCAAAAAGTAAATCTTCAAAAATTTTTAAAAAATTCCTGAGAATAGTCTGTACTTATGGTAAGTGACTGCCAAAATTTAAAAGTGGGACGGTTATGGCTTCATAGTGAAAATAATTTTTAAGTACAAGATGGTTTTGAAAGAACGATAGACTTTATATTATAGTAAGCGAAGAACAGCAGAAATTGTTTGTCAAAAATGAAATTTACAATATTTTATAACAAATATAAGTTAGTGTTACGGAAATGAGTCTTGCCAAATAATTTGGTGCATTAAATGAGGGGGGGGGGGGCACACCATGCCGGTAAAAATAAAAAGTCCCCCCCCTCATTAGTCACGCCCACCTCTGTAGCTTAATTAGGAGAGCTGCTATAATGATTTGAAAATATTCCGGCAGCCAATTTTTGAAAATTTTACATAGCGATATTTTGGAAACCGTTTGAGATATTTAAATAAAAATTTGTATTTTTGCTAGTCTCAGTACACTCTCTCGATATACCAAATTTTATCGAAATCTGAGATGGTGACCAAGAAAAGTGTGCTGATTTCACATGGAATGACCCTTTCTAAATCAGCACTTTCTAAATCTATTCCACAGATAAAAAATATTTTCAAATCTTTACATTGCAGATTATAATGTGGGTTACTACTTCTGCTGATATTGATATTATATTAATAGACATTTATTTTGTTTACTTATTTATTATGGTTTTATAATTAAAATTTAAACTTTTATAAAAATAATGTTATTACCTCTCCCCCCGGATCCCGGGAATGTGAAAATTTTTCATCCTGGAATCCCGAAAAATGAGAAGCCCTATTTGGAATCGTAAGAGCTTAGGTTATTTGTTATTTTATTTATTTTTTTAGAATAAAATTGTGGTCGATATATAATCGATCCTTGAAAAGTTGTAGTAAAAAGAGTAGCAAAAGAGGATTAATCCACCTCGTGAAATGGATTAAAGACTTCAAATAGAAGTGGCAATATTCCGACAGGAATGGAAAAGCCCTTGATTGATTGATATAATCGATCCGGATACATTTGGAATATTCTTCAATTTTGCTGTATTTTAATATAAATTTGTGGTCAGGGAATGGTCGGTAGCGAGAATCTCGTTAATCCATCCGTGCGCGTCAGTTGTGGCAGGTAACAGAAAAAATCAATTTGTTTCGTTGTTACTTTACCCTCCCTGTTTTAAATCTAGACTAGTTTGGTCAAAATCATGACAACTAAAATAAGCAGCTTTTGTTTCTGTATGAATATTATAATCGAGAATTGTAATATTGAACAATAATTATTTGAATCACACGCCCAGGAGTATTAGTTTGAAGGTGTTATTCTTTGATTTTTTATGATCGAGTGATATTTACGGAAATAAAACTTTCGGATAAAAATTTCACGGTAAAATGTTTCAAATTGATTCTTCCGAACTTTTTCGTTCTCTCTTTCATTTTTTTTTGTATGTTTTGATATTGATTTATTAAAATTATATAATATAATACCAAGGGCTCCAAAGTTAAGTGGTCATGGTCACAGACAGGATGTGGACCGATGAAGTAAGGCCGTTTTGATACTTCTAAAAGACCAAAAGGTAACCTCCAATGGTTGGTCAAACGATCTGAAGCTTGTACCAGGATTTAAACGGTTGGTTACAATTAAACAAATTAAAATTATAAAACTTATACCATTGATGAAAATGATAAATTCAAGGCTTCATTTAGAATTCATTCGACCCAAAAACATGGTTATCTTTTCTGAAACTTCCGACTTGTAGTATAATATCAATCATTTCCTTTATTACCTCGTGACAACAACATACATTATTTATATTTGTACACTTAACATATCTATGCCATGAATAACATAAACATTTAGTGATAGAGTGAATGATGTAAATAAAATAATTGAAAAAAATGAACGCCTTCTGGAAGTGATTCAGTGGGAGCGACCGTATTCCATCAAACTCGGTGCAGGCAAATAGCTGCCGAAAAATGATCGAGACAGGTTGGTAGTTCACATTTTAGTAGATAAGATTAAATTGCCAATAGTTGATTAAATAAAAAATAGCAGAAATGATTAGAGACATCCTTAGCAGAATGGAGGAAATGTGGGAAATAATAAACCGGTTGCAATGAACTACTACGTCGTTACAGTTTTAAATGCATACACTTGAAGATGTTGACTTTTCTAACATTAAAGAGAAAACAAAGGTTGCTTTAAAAACTAACATTCACATTTGACGATGTAAAATTGCAAATTAAAAATTAATCGATTCGGACAACCAATTTTCATTTAAATGACAGCTAAATTTACAAAAAGGTGGCAGATGCTGAACGGGAAATAAACGACGGCCGTCCATGTCAATCAGTCACTAATAATTTGGAAAACTGAAATCGGTGTCGTGGTTATAATATCACGGTGAACTACCGCTCTGACCGAAATTGAGTTAATTACAGAATTAATAATTAATTATTCACAAAGGCGACTTTGAAAGTTGCGATTTTAGTAAACAAAAATTATAATTGTAAATATTTCGGAGATTAAAAATGAGAAATTTTGAAACGTATTTTACGTTGACCTTGTAAAAATATTGTAATTACAACGGATGCCAAGAAAAATGTATTTTGAAAATAAAGCAAATATAAGAGAAAATTCGAGGAGCGCAAAATCAGATTTTAACCATATCGACCGATAAAACGTTGATATGTCGCCGCCATAATACCACAACCAAGTCGAAAGTTGGCGTGCCGTACTGACAAAACAAAACGCAGCCATCTTGTAACATTGCAATGCTGTAATTTCACATTTCGTGAAGTCTGTTTTCAATTAACACATTTAACAGCTTACTTTTACATTTTTATTCCGATACCTACGTAAATTTAAATTTAATTTCTCAATTATAATTAATTAATATTATAGAAATGCATTTAACGAGTCAAGTAATGAATAAATAAGTGGGTATATTATATACCTACAATACTATCTTTGTGCAAAGTTGGCCTTTGAAATTGTAAATTGTACATTTTACGTGCAGGCGGTTAGAGTGCTACAACGCAGCGGACTCCCCTCGTCTTGAAAGTAGAACGCTCCGTTGAATATCCACTGGGACAGCTGAGCGAGAAGAAATTTGTGCACCTAGTAGGTTGCGGGTCGAGTGTCTGTCTATACGCTACGGTTATTTTCGAAAGTAAATGTAAACGTGACTGTGATTATGCAAAAATATTGTACGCAATTTGGTGAATTCCTATAGAAAGGTCCAACACTACACGTGCAGGATTTGTTTCAGTTTTTGCTTGTTTTTCAGCCCAAAATCACCCTTATGGGTAAGTAGCCGTCATACGAACGTCTTCCACGATCAGGGTCATATTTTGATAATATTTTACTCAAATATAAATATTTTTTGTTTGTTAACTACTATACTAATTTAATCTGATAACAATTTTATTTATATTATGTTGAAATGATAAACGATGCTAAATTAATACTACGTTACATATTAGCAAAAAACACTTTCTAACACTAACAATTGGGTAACGAAAATACGTAATTTAAATGAAACCAGTATGCACATACTTTGAACTATAATTGTAAGTATATCATGAAGTATGCTTGTTAATTAATTCATTGTAGTGAAGGTTTCATTTTGTATTTTTCCAACATTTTCACGCCCATATTCCATTTTTCAAAAGATCAAGGTCGGGATGTTTCAAAATTTTACAAAAATTTCATCGATCCCCTTTCAAGTGGTGATAAACCAGGTAAAAACTACCTGAATTGTAAATGCCAATAAGTCTATTGAAAAAGTTGGATGGATACAATGGGCAGTTAGTTCATTGTTTTACAATGACGTGGATGATAATAGCTAATTGATGAAGTCAATCGCTTTAACTGTATAATTTAATTTTATCAATCGATCAAAACTTTAGTATAATATTCAACGCTACGTTATTTACAGGGTTCTGACTATTGGAAGACGATGAATGATGTCAAAATATGGAAAACAACCGGTGGTTAAAATGTGCCGGTTCTATTTTCACACTTGCGGTTTTGATAAGCTCAATCACATGCCAGAGTCTCACCAGCGAAGACTTCTGTATACAACCAAACCCCGTCACTTTAATATGCAGAAATGGGAGCGTGAAAAATATCCAGGTCCCCCCTAGCGTCTCATTTTTGAGATTAGTCAACGTAAGTGGTGAAAATATAAAGTTGGAGAACACAGAAAGACTACAATGGAGTGACAGTGATCTCGTTCAAATTACCAATAATTTTGCCGATAATCCCCAAAAATTAAAGTATTTAGATTTGAGTGATAATCAAATAGCCAATTTTAATCAGTTTCCGTTCGAAAATTTTCTTAGCTTGGTCGTCTTAAATTTATCAAATAATAAAATCGACGTTCTTCCACGGAACTTATTTCTAGGTTTAACAAATCAGGAAGAATTATGTTTGTCCCGAAACAATTTACAATCTATTCCTTTGAAAATTTTTGCTCCCATGCAAAAACTTATCTTCTTGGATCTCTCTTACAATTCCATTTTTAGTATTGTAGACCATTTTTTTAAGTTTAATAAATACATCGAAATTTTACTTCTGAATAATAATCAAATAGCTAAATTGACTTCAAATGCTTTAGCTGACTTAGGTAATCTCAAAAAATTGGATCTCGCCAATAATTCGTTAAGCTACATTTCGAAGGGCCTATTTGATTCGCTTAACAATTTGCAGTACTTAAATCTAGCAAACAATCCAATTACCGTCTTACAAAGTGGCACTTTTCGTGGCCTCTACAATCTTGAAGAATTAAATTTAAGTGGTAACAGATTACAGCAATTGATCTATGGCTTGTTTCACTTCAGTCCAAAAATTATTAAACTAACATTAGACAACACGAGAATCGAAACCCTGCACAATACCGAATTGTTAGGTTTAACAACTTTACAAGAACTACGCATCAGAAACAATGAATTCCTCGATGAAATCGAAGCTTACGTTTTCATGGATACGACCACCATCAAGTATCTTGATATGAGTGGAAACAATTTACAATTTTTACCACAATCACTAGCAAATCTAACAAATTTACAGTATTTAAATATTGAAGACAATCCGTGGGCGTGCGACTGTCGAATGTTTTGGTTTGCACCTTGGGTAGAATCTCGCAGGCACGATAATCTGTCCCTATCCGAATTGAGTTGTGGCCCTTACGCCTATCCAAACGACATGCTTCCGACTTTGCAGCACCTAAACTGTACGTCACCATACATAGTTTACAAAACTCCCACCAAACAATATCGCTTAAAAAGCAACGCTCTCCTCGAGTGCCGGTATAGCGCAAATCCCATGCCCTCAATAATATGGCTAACACCTACACGGGAAGTTTATCATTGGAATCCGGAACCTCTCGTACCGGACGTCTTTAAAAAACATCCAACTCCGCACGACAAATACTTGAATCATTTGCGAATGTCGTCGCCTCGCATTTTAGTTTTGGAAAACGGCACTCTGTTAATCCAAAACGTTACCCGTGAGGATTGCGGCCGATATTGGTGTTACGCCAGCAATCCGATCGCAAACGCAACAGCAGATGTATTATTGCACATAGACCCTACAGACTGGAACAACATTAGGTTATTTAGTATCATCGTGGGCCTCTTCTGCGCCTTCATCTTTTTGATGATTACTCTTTTGGTTCAATTTATTCGCTTCATTTTCTACAAGTAAGTTGCAAGTACGACGAAAAAATTATTTTGGCCTAATCAATTCCGTTTCAGATTGGGAATAAACAACCAATGTTGTGGTTTCTGCAAACGCGATCGGGTTTCACCAAGAGCGCGTCAAATCTATCAAATGTTGGACAACATTGAATCTTACAAGAGCCAACAACTAGAAAAATTAAGGGACAATTATGCACAACAGGTAAGTACTGCTTGCGATGTAACGAAACGAATTGACATTTTCTTCTCCGTTCAGGTCAACAGAATCAAAGATAATTGCACCCAACAAGTGGAATGGATACAAGGCAGCTATCAAACTCAAGCTAAACACTTCAAAGAATTTCGTGTTTATGGAACGCAACATTTGGTTACGTTACGCGATCAATATTACGACCAGGTTGGTAATTTTAATGTTTTTGTTTTCAAATTTAACGATTTGTGGTTTTAGGTGCGCAAAGTTCGGGATTACTCGACTGGACAACTGAATTGGGTTCGGGAAAATTACGTTTTCCAGAGGAACAAGATTCGAAAATTTAGCGCTCACAAGGTGTTGCAGTTGCGCGAATCCTACAAGTATCAACAGCAGACTCTCAACAAGGTATTGGAAAATTTGCCTAGTTTATATTTTGACAACTGTCGCGCAGGAACGTGCGGTAAAGCCGAATCCATCGTCTTCGAAAATGACGATATCAGCAATTTGGACGTTTACATAAAATTGAAGATCGACGAACTAACGGAATTGGAGGACGTTGAGAAAAACGATGACAACTTGAAGCAGAGCAGATTGTCCTTATATTACACTCCAACCGAAAGATCTTTGGGCTCTCGAGCGGCATCTCCACCTGACGCATTGGCCGGTGTTCACATCAATTACATCGAAAGAAAACCAAAGAAACCTAAGTTAAGATTTGCCGATTGGAATGATGATGAATGCCTGCCTACTGTTTCGGGCGTGTCACGTAATCTTCATGCTGCATCGTGTAGTGATAATAATCTCGAAGAAATTAATAATGACAGTGTTGTTAAGTGTGATATTAAATCTAGTGCTAGTTTGCCAGACTTGCCTTTAAACGAACCACATATCAATATTATCTCCAATGAAAACAGTAACGAAACTGCTTTGTAGTTGAGATGCTTATAAGAGAAAAAAATTCGTC
Organism: Rhagonycha lutea; assembly: GCA_958510855.1. Taxonomy (NCBI): domain Eukaryota; kingdom Metazoa; phylum Arthropoda; class Insecta; order Coleoptera; family Cantharidae; genus Rhagonycha; species Rhagonycha lutea. Next base: position 7,856,942 of record OY294040.1, on the reverse strand, counting down.
GACTGTGATAAAGGGAGTGAAAACTATCACAGTGTAGAGTCTGCTATTTAGTGCCAAGTAATTATTTCTTATATTCACCACATTTATTTTTACTTGTACGAGGTAAAACTGTTTTGCTGTTAATAATATTTAGAATAAAAATTTGAAACGCGAAACTTTTTTGGATGGTAGTTTTTCTCATAAAACCCTAGACAGTCTTTCGTCTATATTATTATGAAGACTGAAAATATGTAGAGAATTTGTTTGTAAATTTGCGTCTAGCAAATCTAATATTCTACATGTATCTAAGTTAAGATAGGCAAAATATTGCGGTAGAATATTAATATTAATAATAGTAATAATAAAAAATTAAGGACTTGGGTTTTCAAATTTCCAAGATCCTTTAGCAAGTTTTTTTGTAGTAATGCCAAGAGTAATTTCCAATAAAATTAACTTAAGTAGATCAATAAATAGATTGTAAGTAAATTCTACACTGGTATAGGAAAGTTACATATATGCGGGTACCAATTTGCAAAACTATTTTTCTTAAAAATAACAAAAATACTATTTCTATGTGAAGGGCTTTTGAGACTAGTTTTGATTATTTTTTAACTATTAACTACGTCCAAAACCCTAAAGCTATTTTTAAATGTACCTATTTGTGATTTAAAGTAATTTTAAATGTTATAAAATTATGGCATGTACTTGTTATTCTAATAAATTTCACAAAAAATATTCTTGTGCTATATTAATTCAAATAGAAAAGTACGCAAGTACGCCGCTGTAATTTTTATCAGTTCATTAAAATAGAAGTTTACTGTAGTTATTAAATTTTTGGATTAAAAAGCTGAAGTTATAAAATAAAACACTTACCTTGCGCAATGTTCTGTTCCAAAGATTCACTTTGTGACCAGAATTGATCAAATTTTTTACGATTCCTGAGCCCATCAAACCCAATCCAATAAATCCAAAAGTTTTGTCGGAAGCCTCGATGTGTTTGTTTTTGAAATTTTCGGACACTTTGCTGAGATCCATTTGTGGAGATTTCTGAAAAAAAAAATTCATTTAAGCACCACTGCCCATACTTTCACATAGCATCTAATTCCAAGGTGAGATAACAAAGGACAAGGAAATTGAAAGTACCAATCACCATTACATTTTGGTGAAATTGCATCATGGCAAAACATTTTTTGCCGCATTTCCGATACGGAATATTACCATCCAGATATTTTTTATGAAATGATAAAACTTTTTCCAGAAGCAAATAAGCAGTTATCTTTGAAATTATCGCGTAAACAAATGCTGATGAATATACAATTTCCTAATCTAGTTCCGCTTATGGAACTCGATCGTGCTTACAATTGAACCAAGATTCCACTGTAAAAATGTGTTTGATAACAACGTACACGTGCTTCCTTATTTTTGCAATTCATCAGTTTATGAGTCACTGGAACATTTACCAACGTCAAGCTGTCAGAGCGTTTCCAACAAGAGGCTGCTAAATAGAAACTAAAGTTTTTTAAAAATTAGATGTGGGTTTTATCACGTTATGGCATTGGTACCAGTTGAAATACTGTGTAAACTGATCCACTCTGCAAAGATATTCCACAGGTGTAATCCCTAAAACTAACAATCCCAATAAACAATAATAAGAATGATAACCGTTTATCTTAATGCTCTAGAATCTAGATATTCCTAATAAAATTCTAATTAGAGAGGGGTTTCAACTCATTAACCTTTACATCAGGAGACTAACCGCCTACCCTTACATCCAACGACCTTGATAAATAATATTATCACAAATTTCAATTGGAACCAAGAATCAAATAAAGAGATGCATTTATTTCCCCCATAGATTTGATCCATTTTAATTATACCTACATATAGGCCATAATATGTTAGGTAGGACTACAGGTGCAAATTATAAGCGTGTTTTCAAAAAATTCCGAAAAAGTTAATTTTATAATCTCGTTAATCCATTCGCAAAAGTCATTCCCACTGTCCATTTATAGACACCACTGACATTTTGTCCTTATGGTAGCAATAAAACAAAATAATCTTTTTAAATTGAGAAATACAATATTATGTAGTTCCATTTGCAACTATAGAAGTCCTAATTATGATAGCTTTTTTTCTTAAACAACCCAATTTAAGAAACTTTTTTATTTCAATCTCAATAAAGACGGACATAGAGCGAAGACCAAAAAGTATTTCAATAAAACTTGATTAAAAAATAGATTGCATTTTTTTTTATAAAATATATAGGGTAAATTTTTTACTTCCCATACATATTTTTTATTTTACAATTTTTCTTCTTCAGATTTTGACGAATTTACAATCCTTGAAGTCCCTTGAGTTGAAAGTGATCAAACATCAAGAAATGTCTGTATGTCATTAAATTTTGTGTGCGCTCTATCTCCCAAACTAATAAGCATATCCCAACCAAATTTTATAGTAAGACTTAGAGCTGATTGGATGTTGGTGGAAATCGATTCTCGGAAACTTTATTTGGAGTGATGCGCATGAATGGATTAAAGAAATGCCACTGTTCATTTTTGAACAATTGCTTTAATTGTTGCAATTCAAGGATCATGGGGTATACCGTGCACGCCAAATTATACAGGCAGCAAAAGATATGAACTATATTCATTTGCAGTATTGAATTAGTATGCTCGACATAGTAGGTGATGTTATAATACCATCATCCAAAAACATCCCGATCTCCCACCCAGTGAGGCAGAAGAACCACATCCAATATTTCCATACTGCCTTCGTTTTTTAGTTTCGAAATTCCTTCTGTTACGCATTGACCAATCTGGTTATGTCCGATATTTTTTAGTTGAAAATGTAAAATTAGGTAATTAATTTTCTCGATTATTTTTAATTATTGTTGTATGTAATGTATAGATAATGAAGTAATTTAATATCACAAAAGCAAGAAATGTGATTATTGTGAAGATGATAGCTTGAATAACTGAATTTGATTTGAAAATAAATAATCCCATACGGTGGCAAAATTCAAACTTTTTAGCAACCCATACATTATTTTATTTTTGAAAGATCAAATTTAATAAATTGAAATACATAATGCACAAGTCATTTCAGAAATGTGAGAAAATAAAATTGAATGAAGCTGTAAAATTAATCAAAATATTTAATTAATCAAACTAATTTTTCACCAAAAGTATTTAAATTAGACAGTAGCTTAAAATAAAGAAAAACACTCCTATGCATACAAAAATTTAGAAAAATATTATTCTTGAAAATTGCAATTTTATTATGAAAGTGAGAAACAATTTGTAAAAAATAAATCAAATTTTATTTTTGGCTTTTAATTCTTACTTTATGTACATTTTTGTGTCCGGTTCTGGTCGCCCCTATAATTCGGCGACCGTGTGCAGTGTACTCGTGGCCTTAAAATTACAAAAAGTAAAACAATTTTTCAAAAAACGAGTTCATCCCCTCGTTAATCCATTCATGTGCATTACTCCCTCTTTTAGGTTTCCGTGAATCGATGTCAATTAAAATCTAATCAGGGGAACAGTAAGTTAATCCTGACTGCAAATTTAAAAATTTCAAGGGGTAAAGGATGTAGTGGACGGTCCAAAAAGGAATTCTAAAAAAAATTTCGAATCAATGCAAATTTGTGTAGAAAATGGAAACTTTAATATCGATTTTTGGCAGGTGATTCATCCGCTACTTGAGGTTCTATGGCTGTGAGGGGAAAATCTTTTTTTCAAAATACATAAAGGCCCGCTTTTGCAATTGTCGGTTATAGCAACCCGCCACACTTTCTCGTGCGGCCCTTCAAATATTGTATATTGTGATTTTAAAAATTCCTACAGTGTCCCTAGGTTTACTTTGTTAATTAAGAGGCAATTTGAGTTCTTTCTTACATGCGGCCGACACATTTTTAAATTTGTAGTTGCCCCGTTGGAAGAAAAGGTTGCTCTTCCCTGGTCTAGCCAAATAAGTATGGTAAATTACCCCTTCCGAATTTTTTTTTTTTTACAAAATATGTTATACTTATAGACTTTCGTGTACAAAATTTCAGCCTTTCAATTTAATTCCTGTTGACTTTAGAAGGAAAAACAATTTTTTTACATTTCTTAATTTTTTGTACTAAAAGATACAGAAAAATTTCAAAAAATTAAGAGAAATAAAAAATGTCTCACGAAACATTAAAATAATTTTTTGGAATTCCTTTGCAATTAAATTCAACCATGTTAGAATTTTCCGACATAATTCTGCTTTGGAATCCCTACAAGTTAAAAAATTTCAAAATTCCGCCTGCAACACCTTAAAAAATTATGAAATTTTGAAAATTAAAAAAAAAAAAAAACTTTATTAACAGGGCAAAATTAGGTTTAAATATTGTGATGATTTTTTTTAATGGAAGGAGGTTAATTTTTCCAAGAATTAGATAATATTATCACTTTTAGTACGCATTATAAACTTTCTTAAGTAAAAAAATGCAATATTCATAAAAATGTAAATTATACAGTATTACAGCAATATCAATTATTTTTAAAAAGCATTTGCAAATTATATCACATGTTATGAAAATTATCCACCACATAAATAAAATCAGAGCACATATAGCTAATTTTGCCAGTCATTAGCTGTATTCGCGGTAATAATCCTGGATACGGTTTATCCTACTGCGTCTGCGGATTTATAATAAAATTGTCATTAAAGCTCAAATTAGATGATAATAAAAAGTATAAATCCGCAGACGCAGTAGGATAAAACGTATCCAGGATTGTTACCGCGAATAGAGCTATTATGAGCTAAAAATCCTAGCGTTTTTTAATGAATACTTTTTCAAATTTAAGATTATTCTAAGATTTTCCCACGTATTGAAATTTACTATTTAAATACATTTTTGGTTATTTATGCAAGTCGAAAATATGTAGTAAAGCTATCAAAACTTTTAGGGCTAATTAATTAGATAAATTTAATGTAATGTATATTATTAATATTAGCCATTATTGTAGGATTTCAAGATAACTACGAACCTCAATCAATAAAAAGAAACATATAATAAAATAAAAACAATAATGAATAAAACAACCGTGATAGGTCTATGCCGAAATGCAGTATTTTTTAGAGAATCCCGTGGGGAATGAAATATTAACAAATGCACTGCATGCAACTATTCGAAATTGGAGAAAAAATTTTCATAGAATATACCAATACCGCAAAGTGGAACTGGTGAACTAGCAACAACATCCATGCGTAAATAAAATTAAACAGTTACTCCATTACAACGATTAACGAGTGATTGGGGTACCAAAATTCGACATAATTTTATATAAAATTTACAATAGAACTTAAAAACTCAAAATAAAAGTAAATTATTCAAAAATTCATCGTTATAATTTTAATTAAAATTCCAGAAAAATTTTCTAAATTTCGAAAGAAATCCACGTTTCGTGCAAAATAGGTTAGCGACTCCAGCCAGCCAATTTTGAACTGTTGGTATCGTAAATCATAGAATTGTACAATTTTCATCGCAATTTAAAAATTGGGTTACGGCAATTTTACAATGAATTTTAACGTAGTTTAATAATATACTAAAAGTCATTGTGCCCAGAACGTCCGCGTCCTGCCGATTTTCAGACTAAACGTGGAATGTCGCCAAGATGCGGACAAAAAAATGTTGGTTTGTTCAAATTTGCATGTTAAAAATTATTAAATAATTTGTAAGAATAAACAAAAAGTAATAGGTATGAAAATAAATCTACTCTATATATATAAAAAGATAAGAAAAATATGCAACGTTTTTATGCAACGTTTTTGTGCAACGTTTTTATGCAACGCTGAGAACAGCTATTGGACGACACCAAATCAACATTATAATCACATCAACGGACGAATCAAAGCAAAGCAAAGCAAAGCAAAACAAAGCAAAGCAAAAACACAAAGATTGAAAGATTTATGTAAATGCAAAAATCCGTTTGGTGGCAAATTTGTTATTTTAGGTGGTGACTTTCGTCAAGTTTTACCTGTTATAAAATACGCTTCACCTGTGGAGATAGTCAATTATACTTTAAAGTCAACATCAATTTGGCCAAGCAGCATTACATTATTGAAAGTACCGAATAGCTGGAAATCTACAAATATAATTCAGGACATTTACAGCAATTCAATTGCTTCTAATGCCGATCTCTCCCACAGAATTATATTAGCCTGCCACAATGATGATGTTCGCATACTTAATAATAAAATATTAAATTTGGTCGAGGGCGAGATTCATACCTACTTAAGTGAAGATACTGCTAAACATCGAGGGGTCGATCAAACAGATGAGGACATTCGGTTGGAATATGAAGTCGAATATTTAAATTCGTTGAATTTCCCTGGTTTTCCGGTACACAAATTAAAACTCAAAATAGGATCTGTTGTTATGATAGCAGAGCTTTAACAAAGTTGGTATATACATGGATAGGCCTTTGTTTAGTCATGGACAGTTATATGTAGCATTATCAAGATGTCGAGCGAAGGATGGAATACAAATTCAAAGTGAAAGCGACATAAAAAATGTTGTATGGAAATAAGTTTTATAACTTGAAGTTATTAGGGCCGTAAAGCGGCCCTGGGGGGTTGGGCCGCGTTAGCGGCCAGGGGGGCGGAGCCCCCCTAGTAAAAATATAAAAAATTAATTCGGCCTTCTTTTATTGGCACCGCTATGTTGTAATAAATCTTACCCTGAAATATAGGTATTGATGGAATTAGGAAACACCCTGTATACGGCCATTAAAGTGCAAAAGTGCAGCACTCCTAAATCGGAATGAAGCGGACGTTCTAGACACGATGACGTACAATTACCGCACAAAATTCGTTGAAAAATGGCAATAATCCGATTTTGGATTTTATTTTTGCAATTTTCTTACTAAATAGCTAAAATAGTCGTAAAGATGTGGCAGTTAGGAATCTGTATCCAAACAAATATCAAATTACCATTGAAATATTACCATCTAGCACAGCCTGGTTCGAAATTTATCTCCTTCATAAAAAGAAATAAAAACACATTTTTGAAAAAATATCCAAATTAACTAAATTACCGTTCAAAAGTTTGGAACCATAAGATAAACAAAACCATAAAAAATAAAGAAAATAAAGGCATTTAACCCTTATGTCAATACCCAGTGTTTATTACGTTGTTCAATACCCGGGGTACCCTATGCTATATTTCGTCAACAAAAGAAATTGGAATTGGGAAAATTTTATTTTCAAATTCTATGTTGTTGGGAGTCACAGTTGGAATACCTACTTCCACAAAACCTGTTAATTTATGGAATAATAAAGGGCAAGAAGGAAGGGAAACAGTAAAGTCTCCGTTGTCATTCATATCGTCATTCGTCGTTCATATGAGATATTTTACATATAATTTATAGTTAAATGTAATTAATTTTAAATTAAAAGTTAAATGTCTACGTTTATTGGCATATAAAATATTATTTCTGACCCTCTAGAGATTAGTTAAATTATTTATTATTTTGAAAAACTGTAGAAGTATTAAGTTTTTACATATAATGGGTACCCCGGGTATTGATCAACTGGGTATTCAACTTTAGCGCCTAATTTTTTCTACTTTCTTGAATATTTAAATATCAAAATTTATATGAATCGACGTCAATTGACTCAAATAACGAGGATCTGACCGGATTTGAAGATATCTCTTTAAATACATAGCATATTTAAGTAAGAACATGCAAAAGGGTACCCGGGTATTGACATAAGGGTTAAATAAAAATAAAATAGAAATTAAATTTTTGCTTGATTAAATTAACCACTGTGTGATTTTTAATCACATGTAAGCAAATTTCAGGCATCCTTTTAATTAATTTTTCAAAATATCCCATGCTCAAACTTTTTCTCTCGGCTTTTAAATATTTCCAGAGTTGGGTAGCTGGTCAGAATACGATTTTTCACTTCTATGTCCAGTTGATCCCACATTAATTCAATTGCAGACAGATCACGCGATTGAGAAGGCCACTTCATGATTTTCAACACTTTTTCTTTTCAAGTTTCGACATAATTTCGAAGAGTGCTTGGGATCGTTGTCCTGCTTAAAAACGAAGTTGGAACCGATAACATTTACACTGGGTTACCAGGTCTGGGAATTTTTCATAAGATCTGGAGAATTATTTAGGGACTGGGGAATATTTTTTTAATATTAAAAAAGTTTAAGGAAAATTTGAACCAAGTACAAAATATCAAAAATAAAATATATTTTTTATGTTCTTAAAAACAAAAATTTTGAGAACAAAAGCAACAATTAAAAAGAAAAGGAAAAATTCCCCAAAAAATAATAGGTAAAAAAATCATTGGTGTTTTAAAAAATTTTATTTTTTTATATCGATGTGTTATTATTATTATTATGATTTATTATTATTTTGAAAACCTGGGAATCTAGGGAAAATTAATTTAAAGACCTGGTAACGCTGCATTTACCCCAGATTCTATGGCATGCTCTTGAAGAAGATTTAGATAAGACTTCGTTATTTATTTTTCCGTCTATTTTTTTCACAAGGCTGTCAGGTTTACTGGAACCAAAACACCCCCAAAGCATTACACCGTCACCACCGTGTTTGATGACTCAGTCATCCCGTTTTTGTATATTTTGGTCCATTTTGCTTGTATTTAAGGTTTGGTTTTTAGCAGATACACTCTCTTAGGCTCTCTTTAATGGTAGTAATTGTAACTGACGATTAACAAGTTTCATTTACTGCTGTTGATTTCCGGAGCTGTTCAACGTCGGCGTCGATTTAGTTTTTGATAACATTATAATGTACTACTTATCTTGTTTACTAATAGTAGCTTTAGGTAGGCCACTCCTTTTTCTATCTTCATTGCAACCTATTTCTCGTCTTCTGACGAAGGTGTGATGCACAATTTGTCGCTTGCTGTAGCTTTCCTTACTGGGCGTACATATAGCACTTTACTGTTCTCTGTTCCACAGTAAACTGCTTTCGTTTTGCCATTATAAATTAAAAGAAGTCACTCACAGCAACGACTGCTCACTTTAACCACACAGAGCTTATAAATTGCAACCTTTGCCTGTAGATGCTTGAATGCAACTGAGAAAACTTTATTGAATACGGATGTATTAACTTGATTACAAAGCAAACTTACAACTATTTTTATGCTTAAGGAATGTGATGATGATAAAATACGTAGTTAAATGAAAGTAGAAGATAAGTAGCCATTTTGAGAAATATGAAACGGTAGTAATTATTTTTTTTAACTTAATAAAAAGAAATGCGTTATTAACAAAAATATGATAGTTTCCAAACTTTTGAACGGCAGTTTATGTTAAATTGATGAGTAAATTCGTTTATTAGAGTTAAGGCGCCTCTCCAGTAGCTTAAAATGTCAAGATTGTGCCGTTAATAATGAATATTTCTAAATAGTTCTAAAAAGAAATTAAAATTAATTTCGAAACAATGATGTGACCATTAAAATAGACACTGTGATTGGTCATATTTGAAGACATGGTTGCCTCAAAATTAATTTCAAAATTTTAAACCTGCACCAAAATAGTTTAACTGATGATTGATAAAACTGGTCCTAAATACACCATACTGACTACTTGAATCACCCTAAAAATATTTAAACGTTATCTAAACATTTACACATATCTATTTTTTAATTCATAAATATAAAAATTACCAGTTTATTATAAAATACCTACCCATAATGAATGTCTCTGCAGTGTGAATATTGTTCGATCAATAATTGAAAGCATTAATTTTTGTAATTATTGCAAAAACCTACATCAAAATCAGTGCATCCTTTACGTAGTTATGTTAAAACGGCAGCGCACCCTATTGGTGCATTTGGTTTCAGAGAATATATATACAAGGAAAATCACACCCTAAACTTATGTACTCGCTTTATCTGCACCAGGAGGTATTTTATATTTGATATCTAAAGCAATAATTTTTCTAACAATATCTCAAATAAATTGATTTGGTCAGTGATTAGAGACTTGACTTGTGAAACAGCATCGAATTTTAAAACTTTTTAAATTAAATACGTTTTATTTAAAATACTAGACTCCAATAAAGAACGACATGATATAGGTCGCGTTTGTGTCAAATCTGAAGATTCAAAAATGCGCAGTGTCATGCGCATAGGTCTATATTTTCACTGGCAGTGAAATTCACATCTTCTAGGCAGGTTTTTAAAATTTAAAACATCTCAAATTGTCCTTTATTTGGCTGAATTAATTGAGGCATAGTTTTACATAAAAAATACATGAATATTCTTAATGTTATCAATTTTGAAATACTCTGAATTTTTGTAAATTAATCACCGAAGTGTTATTAATTTAACATACTAATTATTGATCTTTGTACGATATGAATCTATATTTATTGCTAATGAAAAATGTTAGTCAATGTTTGTAAAAGTAAGAAAGCAATTCAAAAATTGGATTTTACTTTATTAATGGCAGCATCTATAGTCGATGATCGAATTTGAGTCGGCCTTGAGAACAACAAATAATGAAATTATATTGTAACAAAGGAAGAGAGAGTACCGACTGTACTACCCTGTAGGTCTATAATAGTCGATTTTATTATTTTTCATATACAGTGTAATTCAACTATATTGGACAAACTTTTTAAACTGAACACCTAAGTTATCAATGTATTAAAAAACTATAGTTAAAGTAAACTCCCACTTACAATGACCTAATCTAATAATAAAATACCTTAAAGTCCATTATAAGCGGAGATCGTTGTATCCTATACATATAAAGCGAAGAGTTCTCACTCACTCATCAAAAAATCGGGATTGGTTTAAAGTAAACCAAAGTACAAGAGGAATAAAGATGCAGGTTTCTAATTGGATTGCGACAAATAATGCTAAACAAATGCTTCTGAAATACTTGACCAAACTTTGCTGATGTATGATGCATTTGAGACAAAAATGTTCTATAAATTTTAAACTGAAAGACTGCTGTCCACTGGGGAATCTGTTTTTTAGTTGTTCACCCGATACTATAGCATACAATGGATATTACCAATTTCAAATAAAATCCAAACCTTAGGCTATCTCACTTCATAATTGGTTGCAAGGAACAATATTTTCACAATGGTAAGTTGAAAGGTTGTACTTACCGGTTTTTCAACAACAGGTCGATTTAACAGTTCTTCGTAATTTTTGGTAACATGATTTGTTACCGGAGAAACTCCATTTTCTTCACTTATCAGTTTCCTTTTCTTTGTTGCTGAAGCTTTTGTGGTAGAAGAAGCTCCACGTTTCACTGCAGGTTCCTGTAAATACAAATAATGAAATCAGAGAGTCAACTTTTGGTGACAATTCATTAAAAAAATGATATCCCCCAAAAGTAAAATTCTTCTTAACAATTTAATTTTGTTTGTTACTTATATTTTATAATATTTTGCAGGGTTCCCACTAAATTTTTCAAAATAAATTGGCAACTTCCAAATTTTCCCAGATTAAAATTGAAAAATTTTTGTAATTATTCGAAACTTGGTCAATTCTAAAAATCAAATCTACTGTACATGAGAGAATTGAAAGTATTTAAAATTCTTTTACAAAATTCATAATGGGAGTGGATAAAATAGCGCAAATAGATTTAGCCACAAGCACCTAATAATTCATCATGTGATTAAAAGAGGCACTCCAGTTTTACCACCTCTAGTTAACACATTGCGTGGCGCGTCATTAATCTATGAATGGAAATAATTGTTTGATGAATGAAACATTATGTGAATGACGTGGCACGCAATGTGTTGGTGCTTGCACCAACTGATGACGTCATCAGTTGGTAAGGCCAGTCTACAGTCGAAGTAAAAATGACGCCATGACAAATAGTTAAATCGACTAGCAGATTTTCTGGCAGTCAAGCTCTTTGGGACAGTTTTACGGATGGTATAAAAAATAGAGGAGATGGGGTTAGGGTGGAGGTGGTAAGTGCCATTACATTTGCATTTTGAAAAAAGTTATCGCTTTAAATTGGTGCCGTTTCTTTTGAATCAGTGACATTCATATCGTTAAGTGACAAATAATATTTAAAATGTTCATCAAACACTGAAATAAAAATATCAGGGCCTAGATGTAAAATGTGTAATTAGGGTTAGTGTCAGGCGCCCTGACCTATCTTCCAGAAAATTCGTTTGCCCCCCCCCTGTATCAGTGCCTGGTTAGTGTGAACACCTGTCATAGGGTACTAGCCCCATAGTATTTTTAGTGACACCTGTCACACTAACCCAAAATTTTTTTGGACTGATTAACAGGCTCAATGTTAAATCTGAACATATTGATTTTTATGATTGTAGTTCTTGGATTGTACCTAATGGTAATGGTACTTGGTGCACACCTACCAGGTGTATACATTAATATCCGGGTTTGACACATAGATATTCATAGCTACAAAAATGTAGGTAATAAAGATGGTTGCATTTTTTCCCATTTGATAGCTCCTCTTAAAAATTAGTACAAAAGAATGCGTCTCAAACAACAACATATTTTTTATCACATTAAAAATGTCGAATTTCGTGCCAAATAAGGAGCATTTGCGGATATCATTTTGTTTTCATTCGAAGAAAACTGGTGCTGAAGCACGTCGATTGTTTGAAGAAGCTTATGGTGAATATGCTCCATCGAACACAACTTGTGAAGACTGGTTTGTACGCTTTAAAATTAGTGATTTTCGGTAAGACACCGAATTGCAAGGGTTGTTGGATGAAGATGATACTTTTGGGTCATTCCATGTGAAATCAACACACTTTTCTTGGTCACCATCTCAGATTTCGATAAAATTTGGTATATCGATAGAGTGTACTGAGACTAGTAAAAATTCAAATTTTTATTTCAATATCTCAAACGGCTTCCAAAATATCGCTATGTAAAATTTTCAAAAATTGACTGCCGGAATATTTTCTAATCATTATAGCAGCTCTACTAATTAAGCTACAGAGGTGGGCGTAATATCATTTTACTCAGTTTTTAATGCCCTTTAAGATGATATATAACACAATATGCCTTCTTGTAAAATTACTTTTCAAAACTCAAAATCAAAATTTTGAATTTGATTTTCTCAAAAAGTAAATCTTCAAAAATTTTTAAAAAATTCCTGAGAATAGTCTGTACTTATGGTAAGTGACTGCCAAAATTTAAAAGTGGGACGGTTATGGCTTCATAGTGAAAATAATTTTTAAGTACAAGATGGTTTTGAAAGAACGATAGACTTTATATATTATAGTAAGCGACGAACAGCAGAAATTGTTTGTCAAAAATGAAATTTACAATAATAATAAATAAATACTAATAAGTATAATATTAAATAATAAATTACCTTAATAAATAAATAATTACTGGTAATAAATTACCAAAGTAGGACTTTTCAATTTTGCCGGCAAGATGTGCCCCCCCCCCACCATTAATGCACAAAATTATTTGGCAAGACTCATTTCCGTAACACTAACTTATATTTGTTATAAAATATTGTAAATTTCATTTTTGACAAACAATTTCTGCTGTTCTTCGCTTACTATAATATAAAGTCTATCGTTCTTTCAAAACCATCTTGTACTTAAAAATTATTTTCACTATGAAGCCATAACCGTCCCACTTTTAAATTTTGGCAGTCACTTACCATAAGTACAGACTATTCTCAGGAATTTTTTAAAAATTTTTGAAGATTTACTTTTTGAGAAAATCAAATTCAAAATTTTGATTTTGAGTTTTGAAAAGTATTTTTACAAGAAGGCATATTGTGTTATATATCATCGGAAAGGGCATTAAAAACTGAGTAAAATGACATCACGCCCACCTCTGTAGCTTAATTAGGAGAGCTGCTATAATGATTAGAAAATATTCCGGCAGTCAATTTTTGAAAATTTTACATAGCGATATTTTGGAAACCGTTTGAGATATTTAAATAAAAATTTGAATTTTTACTAGTCTCAGTACACTCTATCGATATACCAAATTTTATCGAAATCTGAGATTGTGACCAAGAAAAGTGTGTTGATTTCACATGGAATGACCCTTTTGAGTCAAAAACAAATGGCAGAAGAATTAAATGCTGATCAAACAACAATTTCTAGACGTTTACATGCTATGGGAAAGATTCAAGTCAGGAAAATGGCTGCCACATCAATTGACTGAAAGACAAATGGAAAATTGCAAAATGACCAATGAAATGTTTCTTCAACGACACGAAAGGAAGTTTTTTTTCATCGAATTGTGACAGGTGATGAAAAGTGGATAATCCTAAACGCAAAAAATCATGGGTTGATCCAGGCCAACCATCAACATCCACTGCAAAACCAGATCGATTTGGAAAGAAGAGAAAGCTCTGTATTTGGTGGGATCAGAAAGGTGTGCTCCTAAAACCTGGTGAAACCGTAAATGCTTATCGATACCGACAACAAATGATTAATTTGAATGATGCTTTGATCGAAATACGATTAGAATGGGCGAAGGACACTGCAAGGTAATTTTGCTCCATGACAACGCACCGTCACGCAAAGAAAAACCCGGGTTTGTTACCCCATCCTTTGTTCACCAGATTTGGTCAAATGAGGAGCACTTAAAAACAGCCGAGGAAGTGGAAAACTGGGTATCTGAATGGTTCTGCTTAAAGGACAAACAGTTTTTTGGCGTGGTATCCACAATTTTCAGCAGCAGTTGAAAAAGTAATGAAAGGAGGCACTATGAGAAAAACGGTGAAAAAACAGTCTATGCTGCATAAACGCGTTAAAATTGTAAAGAACATGACTGGGTTTTCCCAAATTCATAATCCAGATTATGATTACCAGATCCAACGAGTTTTCCCAAACAGTAGTTAGAGCATAGTCAAACCTCACCAGAACATTGTTGGCCAGGCGCGCGATGAGGAGCTTGTAGGGACTGGGAAATTCGACCTTTTTTCTATATTTTTCATAAAATTTCTATTGTTTTTTTTTTCTAGGTTGATGACCTTCTTTTAGGAACTGGAACCCAGGGCCCATTTCATTACTTTAGGGGAAACTCCCAGTGGGCCAGCACGCGGCTGTTGTTCACCATTTCAAAAAGCACAGAGAACAAAAAATAAACAAACGATATTGTAAGAGCCAATAGCTTCAATGACAGCTAGACAGGAATAGAAGTTTTCATTTCAGTATCAATTTTGATGGATATAACTTCTAATTAATAAGCAATACAATATTGATTCAATCAACATTGTTTTAGTGTTCACTTTGGCCCCAGTAAAATTACGCGTTTTCCACTCTGACCCCAGGCTGGGAAACGTAGTACATAATGTAGTATAAGTTCCATATACATACCTACATTATATTGGACTGGATAATTATTTTCAATTTATGAATAAACCGGTAGTAGCACGTTAACCCTGACTCGAAGATATTATATTAATTAAATTTGATAGATAACATTAAAATGAAACGATTAAGGAGCGGATGAATCATCAATATTGATGAATTTTCCAAAAATCGATTATAAAGTTTACATTTTCTATGCAAACTTCGACCTTATTGACACATTCTATTACCCGTCAGTGTACTTTTACCTGGTTTAAGGACCGAGACTGCAGTAGTTTTACCCACGCAGTGGTAGAGTTAACATCGAGCTACGGTTTAGGGAGTACTTTTGGCTTAAATTTGCTGATTAAGGAGGAAAAATGTTGAATGGGATTTTTTTAGGGCCCTAATATTTAGAGTGATAATTTTATTTTAGGGGCACTTAAAATTACCTTACAATTAAAAAAAAAACTGTCCAACATCTGATACTTTTGGATCATGATGACAGCTATTTCTAATTATTTGTATTTATTTACCAACTATTTTTTAATTTCAGGTTGCCTTGCACCTAATGATCAAGATGAAACTTTGGCAACCTGTAAATATTGCCGTTATTTTGAGGCGGGGGGGACTTTTAGAGGTGTATCAACTTGTGTTTGGGGGGGGAAAGATTTTTTTGAGTTTGATAACCTTGTCGCAGAGCTCCCGGTTTTTCTAATTTCCACATTTAGGTTATTTATTGGTCCCGTGGCATATTTTTAATGAGTTAAATTGTCTCAGATTGAAACATAATCAAAAAATACTTTAAAACCCGGTTCACACTATATGATTTCTCACATGATCTGTCATATGACTTCTCATACGAGAAATATTTTTACGTTCAGACTGTATAATTTTTGATATTATATGAGTCATGGCCTTTATGATTGGCTTTTCAGATGGTATGATTTTAGCTATGACTTCTTATGACTAAGGCCCAGTTTATCAATCTCTAGTTAGTGTCCCAAGTAAATTTATCTATTTATTTTATTCCTGTTAGCTAACACTTGAGCTTCCTCTCGGTCGAGGTGGGCGGGGCTAACCTTATAGGTACAGCCAATTCAATGTCGTTAAGTGCCAGTTCATGTAATTTTTCAGCTTTTGGCAAAATTTAGGCCCTATTTGCAATGATCCGCAAAAATTTTTGTTTTATATTTGCATTTTGGACCGTTTACTATCATCCTTTGGAAATTTTTAAATTCGCATATTTGCTGTTCATGCACCAGGGCGACGATATAAGACCAAGTGCTAAAATTTAAATTAGTTTGCATTGCTGGATTAATAAATCTGACACCCCCAACATCGTAGATTTAAATCAAGATTGAAGATAAATTTCTCTACACTTTGTGTGAAATTCTCATACAAATCTTAATTTATTTTCTGTTTGGGAGATCATCACAATGCAATGTAACTGCATTTGTTTGACTTTAGAGTCTAAAAAAAATATTAGAACTAAAAAATATCAATTTTGAATTTTGGAATAAAAAAACGAAATGTTTTTTTAATTATTTTGGAAGGAATACAAAAAATGGAGATATTGTTTCTAAGCCATCAATTTACAGTTTTTCTCTAAAATAAGTAAAGCTCCGTTTTCATAGGGTAGTGTAAAACTTAGAGTAACGGTATTTAATGGTACCGTTCTAATCGCTGTGTAATGTGTAAGAATCGTGGTAAGGTGTAGTGGGGATGGTAAAAGCTAGGTAGTGTTTAGCTTTTACCGCTTTTACCATACACAGCGTTACAACGACGTTTCGTTTGACATTTGTGTTGACATGTTTCATGGTTACCTGACGTTTAGTTTGACAGAAAGCCAACTACCATCCACTACCAATGTGAACGCTAAAATTCTTACACACTAATTTTTACACACTACACATTACGCTACCAATACACTACCCTATGAAAACGTAGCTGTAGGTTTTAGCTTTTACCATACCCAGCGTTACAACGACCAATCAAAACAAACAGATCAGCTAATCAGTTTCGTTTGACATTTGTGTTGACATGTTTCATGGTTACTACCTGACGTCTAGTTTGACAGAAAGCCAACTACCATCCACTACCAATGTAAATGCTAAAATTCTTACACACTACACTACCAATACACTACCCTATGAAAACGTAGCTTAAGGAAACACATAATTAAAGATTAAAAATTAATCATTAAAAATCATATGATGCCTGAACCGATTCTACACCCTGTAGTTATGTACACTGTGATCATACTGAAACCAAACTAAGCGCATACTTGAAAAATGTGATTTATCTGTTTCTTACAGTAACCCGACGATATAGTGATTATCAAGTTTCACTACATAAACTACAAATCAATAGATTATGAGTTAGGTTAGTTTCCAGTTGTATTTTTAACCAACAATTACCATTTTCATGACCTCCAAAGTTCACATTTTGAATGGAGGTAAACTCCAGATTACCGCATGGCACTACTAATCAAAAGCGTAATTTCCTTACGGATTTAAAGAATTTTCCCTAACCAAGGTTTCAATTTCCCCAACTTTCACTCAAAATTAAAAATTCTTTTAATGACTAAATTCCCAAACTTCTCCAGAAGACTGGGAACCCTGCTTTGTAATCATTCCATACAAATTTCATGCAGCAAATAATCGGAAGATAATGCAAATTTATGACCTACCTTCTTTTTCTTTGCAGGAGTGGCCTTCTTCGGTTTTTCTTTGATATCGTCATCTTTAATTCTGTCAAATGCAGAATCTTGGTCAACATCAAATTTAGCTGGATCAAAATTGGGATCATCCTAAGTCAAAAGAGCACTCAGTAAGTACAAGAGATTTTACAATACAACTTTAAGAAACTTACATTTATACGTTTAAAGAAAGCTTCAATATCGCTAACTGCTTCTTTAAAACTGGCAGTTTTGCAGGAGCCAATCAGTTTAGGTTTGCCCTCCAAATATGCAATAATATTGGAACTCTCAATCCAAGCACTGCAACAAAACAAATATTATGTAAAACTATACGGAAACTAAAAAATTTATCACCCCTTAAAGCAATAACCTCAAATAGTTGGTAACAGAAAATTTGTTGATTTTCATTCCACTCTACACGAATCATTTGTTGATTTTATTAAATTAAAGAGTAAAATCAAAAAAAGATGAAGAAATCATTTCGGGGGCTCTAAAAGTGGACTATAAAACTTAGCCTAAGAAATACTTACTAATTTTTGGTTCCAAAAAAGTAAATGCAATGGCAGTCGGTTTTGTTAGCAGGTTTTTTGACAAAGTCCTTGCTTTGTGAAACCTAAGAAATAAGAAATTTTCGGTTAAAAAAGAAATAATTTTGAAAAATAGCAGGTTAGGTAGTCATCATATTCATAACATAAACGAAAAGATACGCAAGCGCCAAGCTAACGGTTTGCTTGAATGTCGCCGCGCGATACTCACCAAGCCTGGCCATGGAGAAAATCCCTTCATTTTGGCCCTACAAAATTTTTTTAATATTAAATTATTAATAAATAACAGATATTTATATATCGAGTTAATATTTTTTTCATTTGTATTACTTACCAAACAAGATCACCAATTTTAAATTTGTCTGACATGATACGATCTTTCCTTAACGAAATTATCACTCGCACTGGCGAAAGTTTTGTTGTGCCGCGCTAGCTATACATTTGATGTTGCGCATGCGGGTTAACCAAAAACTGTTTGAACTAATGACGTTATTTACACATAGGCGTAACATACAGTTTTAACAAAAGCAATAAAATCTAGGTTTATTTTCAAATTTAATTTAATTAATATTGTTAGATTATTTACTTTTAATTATTAATACTAAAGTTATAAAGAATTTATTAAAATTAAAATAAAATGTACATATACCAGGGTCTCGATTTGCGTTGCATAAACAATATAAGACCGATTTTAGGTATATTGCCGTTTCAAATAACACGAAAATCGAATAACCGAGACTAGAATAATTAATTATATATTATGCCAAAAAAGGGTAAATAAAAATATACTCATGAGGAAAGTGTATTTATTTATTTATATAATTATCCCCAACAATTAAATATAATGACTTCTATAAAAGTTTTCTTAAGCCGAATTTTGGGCTGAATTACTCCGCTTCTCTTTCATTCTTGTAAGTTTTTATATGATTTTGTGTGTCAAGATCTACTTCCAATGGCATTTTACCCTCCAGTTTTAATTCTTCTTCTTCATCCCTTCAAAGTCTTCCACTATCTCATTTATTTTGCTTACAGGTTTCTATTCTCTTTCTGCTGCTATTATCTTTTCTGCTAAAGTATCACGTCTAGAATCTGGATCTGCGAATAGATACTTCTACTATGCGATTCGGTTGCCGACCAGCAAACAGTGGAAGAAGGCGTGAGTGAAAATAAGAGAAAACATGATATCGCAAGGCCAACAAGAAAATAAAGGAGATATAAAAATTAGAAGATGTCACGATTAGTTAAAATGTCTTCTTCAAAGACACCACTCATACCAAATGATAACAGCAGCTATCTACCTTGATAGTCAACTTTTTTTCCTGTACCTCTATCGATCACCTCTGTTCTACTCCATAGCCTGTCGGTGTAGGGTGTAAGCTTTAATCTTCACCAGGGGTGGCCAACAAGTCGATCGTGAAGCCAATTTTGGTTGCCGAGTGTGAAAAATCGAATTAAAAGTGTCGAAAAGTCAATTTGTTTTGGTTTTGTATCGCGACACATTTGATGATTTTATCTCATCTATGTCTATCTATGTCATCGAGTACCTACAATAAATTCATAATAAACGAATTGTTTCATCTTTTCAAAACCAGAGAACACAGAAGTTGTGAACCGTTGCAATTTTATAGTATAACTTGAACCCAAACTCCATATCAATTTCACTTGTGCTTCTACGAGTATGCCTTCTGGATTAGCTGGATTCGCTTGGTTATACTCGTGACACCAGTGATCCTCGGATCAGTGGATTAATAAAGTGTTTCAGGACGTCGCGGACTCCACCTTGCAGCTCGTTGAAAACAGGGATTAACCTGTGGATTTAACATGGAATCTGAACCAAGGCATCATATCCCGGAATAATGTTATCTTCCTTGTAGTGCTATAACCGCACTACGTTAAGATGGGACTTGTTCTTTTTATAAAGAACAAGGGATGCAGTTTAAGGTCATGCCACCAGGACCAGGACGCACATCAACACAACGACATGGCATCTATATCTGATTTCATTTAAACTTTTGCTATCAGGTGATGATAATTGACTTTAAATTGTTCACTCGTGAAGTAATAATAGGAGCTCTTAATACAAACAATTAAACAATTTTTTAACAATTTAACAACGTAATCAAATAATTCGCAAAGCTCTCGGATTAAAAACAGCGTTAAAGATAATTTATTTTTGGTCTATCATAAAACATAATGATCAATTTAATCACTGATATTTGACCTGATAGTAGTTGATCAGGGATCAACTGTACAAAGCTCGATAAGATGATACAAATTTTCGGAAGAAACTGCGGCGGACCCCACCCACCAACAGAGAGGGTTGCAGAAGCTTCCTAAAATTAAAGAGTCCAGAATTAAAAAGAAAAGGTAAGATCCTAATCTACCCCCCGCCAGGGACGTGCCTACGGGAGGGGGGAGCCCCCCCCAATAATTTAGGAAATTGGAAAAAGTTGGCAAAATCACTCAAAATTTGGTCAAGTTGGCAAAAGCTGCTAAACCTATAATAGGAAAAATAGACAAATACAAAGAGTTGGCAATTTTTAATTAATTAAGTTGGTAAATCCCCCCCCCCAAAGTTGGCTGGGCACGTCCCTGCCCCCCCCGCTTATTTACCTAGGAATCCTACGCCATGATAACTCTGAAAACGACATCCCGATAAGAGGGGATACAATAGCTCAAGTCACTCATGCCTTTTACAATGATGATGCGGCCATCTTCACCAAGTCCGCCAGCCCCAATTTCAAGAAGATAATGGGAACATTAGATCCTTTAATTGGCTAAAACAGTAAGAGAGCAATGAACTGCCAGATGAGAATCTACAATGGCATCATCCGACCATCATGACCTATATGCGTCCCCGGCCTTTTATCGACAAGTGAATCGGTTCAAACAATTAAAAGTGTCTGTATATGCAAAATCCTGGATGCCTTCTACCTCCGTTACAGCGACGCCAAGAATCCCCTTTATCCGCCAACTCAGCAATTACGATATCGAAAATTTTCTTCTTCACCATAGACTGTCATCGCTTCACCGATTAACATTTGCTCCACTTACCTACGACATTTATTTGTCCCGTCAAATTTTATTTATTGAATTTAATTTATTGTATAAAATTTAGAAAAAGGAGTAGTACATTTTAACAAAGGAAAGTATAAAGGACCATTGTTCCAAAAAAAAGTACAGATGGCCACCATATAATGCGAATTACATTAATAAAACGTTACCACGCGGAATAATTTCAAACTAAAAATTGGACGTATTTTTTTAGTTATGATGACCAACCGTAATGTAAATCGCGATATTCGTAATTGTAACTGAGAAAATCATAGTTATAAATCACTGATCTTATAAAAACCTGCTAAAACCTTAATTATTTGATAAAAGAAAAGGAATTTTAATGGTCCAATTTAAGATACTGGTTTCCAAATTTGAACCACAGTTGCCTAAATTGGACCATGTCTACTTTTCTTACAAAATTGCAGCAAAATCGCGAAAAGGTTCCTTTTGTTTTAAAAGTCGAAAGCACCAATAAACAAGGATAGAAATATATATATAAATAAACCCTGTTACGATACGCCTCTGGTAACTGTATTGTTGGTTGCATAAAGATAAAATATTACGCGCCTTTTTAAAATTGAATTCAAATTTTTACTGCTGAAAGTTATCAACCAATAAATTAGAATCCCAACTATGTTAATATAATATCTTTAATATTAGTCGACTACGTTAAAACGCTAATTAATAATTATGTATATTTTTAAGAAAACCATTGTCGATATACTACATGTTTCAATCTTATTATAATATTTCAATAGAAGTGACTGAATTTGTTTTTATTGTAATAATCAGCTTGATTTCTATCAAGGGAACCCAATTGCAGGATATACTCGAGGGCTTAAAATCGTGTAAGCCAAGCCTCGGGAATAATGGAAACTAATAAAAAAAATATAGTTATAGAATGTAAGTTACAAACGTCGCTATATTAAATTTTTAGTAGAGAAAAATGCTTAAATTCAAATTCCGACATGTCCACACTAATTTCAGAGTTGGTTCTATATTCTATAATTAATTTCAGTAGACTTGTCAAGTTTTGGATTTGCATATTTCATTTGTTTAAAAACCGTGTACTGCAAGTATTGTGTAACTCGAGGGACTCTAGAATCCTTTTCCGTGTAACTCGAGGGATACCTGTATAATGAGAAATATACTGAAAGTAAAATCAATAATCCATATTATCCAGTAATACATTTTGTTGGAATCCCAGGTTGTAACTCCTTAAATTCCCTATCAAACGGGTAAGTATGTGTCCAGCCCTGGTTGTCTTGTCTACCCTGATTGAAAAAGTGCTAAAATATACAAAAAGAAAAAAATTTAAATAGACACAACATTTTGATTTGATGTTAAATCAAAATAATAATTTTTGATATGACTTTTATTAATGATATAACACATTTTTAAAAGTAATAATTAAAATAGATACATACAACAGTAACACATGCTAGTAATTAAATTACAATATAAAAGTTAAATTTGTTCATTATGAGCATACAAGTTTACAATAAGTTTCAGTCATTTACAAAAATTTGCTAATTTACTGCAAAATAACATAATTAATAAACTTATAAAATTGATATGTTAATTGCAATCAATATAATTAATACCATCACCACAATAAATATAAATTAGGAGGTTTAAAAAAGCGTATTTAATTAAACATAAGGGGACAATCAAAATATATACAACTGGGCTTTAAAATCCTGAAATAATTTGCGACACTTTTCAAGTGTACGATCTGTTTTTAGACATTTTCAACGCTTCAAATATAATTTATTAAAACCAATCATATTTAAATTTTTTTAAATTGAACACATTGTGTATCATACTTTTTAAATACTTAGAATATATTAGGTATATTAAAAGGGTGTAAAATAATCAACCTAATACTTGAGGGTAAATAGCCAAGTACGGTTGACCTAACACTTTTATTACACGTAATTCACAATATTGTGTTAGGATAACTAAATATTGCTAACTTTAAGCATTTGCTGCCCTTAGTAATATTAGAATATAATAACACGGATATTCAACTTAATCTAAAAAATAAATAATAACAAATTACAATAAAACTAATAAATTAGGTTCATCAAAAACTTTCGACAAAACTTGCAGGAAACAAACCGGTACGACCTGTTCTTTGTTGCGTTCCTTTATACCAACCATCTTCTCTCTTTTTGTGCACATAAATTACATCATTAACTTGCAACTCTAACTCATATTCACTGTTCGGAGGATACGGCGCAATGCATCTAAACCTTTCCCGAACCGTCTGCGTGCTCGTTTTACTTCGGTTTCCTGCATCCAATGAGTTTGACTTTCGGTGGTGGTGGACGTTCTGGTTTGTTTTTGAACTTCCTGCCATGTTCTCGGTGGTCCTATTTATTAATAACATGCAATGTTAACAAAATATTTAAAATTTTGTTCATTTGTTTTAAAATTAGCCGACCCAGTGTTTAGTAAAATAATACAGGGCGACTTGAGTTTTAAAAATTTGATAGCTAACTCCTTTACTGTTAAAATTAAGAAAACTTTTTTAATGGTTACATTTCACAGCTGTCATTTATAAACTTCAGTTATAGTCATACAAAGTGGGCGTGATTGAATGATATTTACAGTCACTTATATTTCTCGTTCTGCTAGGCTATCCTATATATTCAACAGTAAAAGAGTTACGAAAGTCATTCTAATTACTCACCCAGTATGAAAGGTTAAAAAAAGAGATGCTATAAAAACTACCAAAGTGATAACCAAGAAGTAAGAGTAACACATAAATTGTAATGTAAAATAAAGTTAAAAGTTTGAGGAAATAAAACCATGAAAAGTACCAAGATAACGAGTGCAAAACACACCTTGAGTTGTGCGCAAGAACACTGGGACGGTCTTTATGTTTAAGTCTCTGTGAGGTAGAAACAAATATTCTGTGATTTTCAGCAGGTTGCACTTGTAGAAGCTGACTCGGACATGAACCAGACCTAAGACACACACATACGTGCACAAGCTCAACATTTACATGCACATAAGCATCAATTTGTATAAATATTAATGCAAAAATACAAAATAAAATAATTTAACATTTGTTGTGATTGATAATATTCCAGGTAAAAAAAATAAAAAATCTTGAGTCATTCTGTAGTTGTTGTTGCTTACCAACTTAATGTGGAACCTACAGTTTTACATGACATCCAAACCATGGCATAAATTACAAATTACTACGTTTATACTTCATTTAATATTGTTGGTGTTGTTTATTCAAATTGTTAATTGTTTATAATTTTTTATTTACCCCCGCTCTAATGCTAAAAGAACTTTTGACAACAAATGTTAAATTATTATTGTAAAAATTGATGGTAAACATAACAAAAAGTTTTGAGTTTTGTGAAGGATGCAAAAATAAAAAACAAAGCAATTTTAGCCAAAAAAACAATAAAGCAACAAAATGTTTATGTACAATACCTGACATGTACAGGATGAGGAGCATTTATGGCAACAGAACTGTCTTCGAACACTGGATTATCCATAGAATAAGACGAAGCACGTGGCGATTTAGGCCTCTTAATACTTGTTAAGCGACGCATGAGACTCACAGTACCCTTTTCTCTGCGTTCCTTTTGCTGTCAAATGCAAGCACCAATAAAATATTAAAAAACAAATGCGCACATAAAATGACATAAAACAAAAATCGCTACTTTTGTTAATTAAGCGACGCACAAATATACAGAGTGATTCAGCTATGACTAAAAGATCTAAATAAAAATGTAACGAGAAAATTTTGGCACAGCTCAATCATCTTATAAGAATGAGGAAAACAGTTAACAAAAACAAAACAAACCTTCTCGACAGTTTTGCCAACAGTAGTAACACAATTAGTAGGCAAATGAGATGAATTAGCAATGCTGGACATGATAGCGCTGCTACTGCGTCCTAAAGGCACAGCAGCACTGTCTTGTTGTCCATGCCAGCTTGATGAAATGGTATTTGTGGCAGTGGCAGGATTTGAAGACCGTGGAGGTAAGTCTGGAGGTAAGCTGTTGGCACTATGTTGGGTCTTAGAGTTACGTATGTAACTTACAACTGATTTACTATCAGAAGAATTTTCACCGGACCTTGTAGAAGTTTGAGGACTTCTCGGTGCTCCTCTTGCTAAAGTCACGTAATTTCCAGGAAAGACTCCACACTTCTGCGTTCTATTTGAAGTTCCTTTAAACCAACCATCTTGGCAGCGTTCCGTCACAATATAAATTCCACCTTTACGTAACTCCAACTCGTCGGTTTTTTGGGGTTTGTACGGATACAGGGCGACGTATGCTTGAGGCAGTTGTATATTATTAGGGTCACTCGATGGACTCGCTTTGGTTTGCGGCGGGGTTTGTGTTTCATTCTCCGTACTTAAAATTTCGGCTGAGTGCCGATGAGAATTGGAATGATGCTGAGGTGTACTTAGAGAAGTAAAACTGTGACGCTTTTCACGATGGTGATGATGGTGGTGGTGATGGTGAGAAGAATGAGGTTCCGAAGAGGGAGTGGAGACTACCGTCGGATTTGATGGTGTACGCTGAGGAGTTGTTACAATGGCACTTGTGTTTGGTACTAAATCAGGTTTTCTGCAAACAAAAACATATTTTAACAACGACAATTTAAATAAATATGGGTTTAACTTACGGCGTAGTTCTTGGTGGTACATTTGTTTGGGTCCTAGTAGGTGGAGAAGCAGGTGAGGAAGGTGCAGTGCTGGAACTCGATGACGTTCCACCGGATGATGTATTAGGTGTTGTGCTTGATGAATTTGCAGAACTAACGGTGGAACTTGAATCGGAATTAGGTATGGGTTGTGGTTGAGGTACTGGTGTGGTTTGGTTTGCTAAAGGAGACTGTACTGCGCGATTTTGAACGTGAACATTCGATACTACTCTGGTGTGGTCTGTTGGGATTAACGGCGTGCTATCGTCGGATGTTGGAGTCGGAGGTGCTAGTTTTGAAGGGCCTGGTTGTGAGCTAAAAGAATTATTTTTTTAGTAAAACCTTTATTTTTTGCTGTGATACTTTGCTTACTTGAAGTCTTTTATTTTTATAAAAACAACTATAACCCTCACGTGATAAAATCTTTTAAATTTAACTTGGTGAAATAATTACATAGACCTCACTTGCAAGGCCAAGATATGTATGGTCACCTGTAGCTCGTACAGCAAAATACTGACTAATGCAACTAAAATTCTAGTTTACATTTGGATGACAGTTGTGAGTAACGTGGAAATGAGGCCTTGCTTGTTATTTTCCAACATCTGCGTCGTCTCCTTGGCAGTGTTAGAAACCGAGCATATAAATATTTTACATCCATCAGGTAGCTTGCTAGACTTGCTTTCAGATATGCCTGTATCCTGATTTTTTATGTTAATGGTGGCAATTCACTAACCCAGCGGACCATGCAGACATGAACCGCAGAAAAATTATTTCCCCCATTACTGTCTTGAGATGTGCAAATCAACTTGAGAGGGAGGGGAAAGGAATGTGGTAGGTATAAAGATGCACTAAAAAAGAAGCATCAACGACAAGAACGCGCATGATTGGATTAACGAGATTCTCACTACAGCATAATACAGAAGTTCAAAATAGTCTCAATTATTTGTACTTCGTTTGTGCAATTATTATTTTCGTTTGTACCCAAATAGTTTTTGTAAAATTTTAAAAATTAGCTGGGGGGGGGGGACCTGGAGACATGCTTCTTTAAAATTTCGAATTCAAAATAGTCTAGAATCTAGATCGTTCGTGTTTCGCTTGTGCAAGTTTGATTTTCATTTGCTCCCAAATAGTTTTTGAGATTTTCAAGCAAAACATCAACGACATTGACGCGCAAGATTTGATTAACGAGCTCAAGCGAAGTAAACACGATTTCGACTATTTTGAACTTGATCCTGTATGCGTTAGTGAGAAACGAATCTTTTGTGTCAGAGTCGTTGATGTTTTTCTTGAATACCTCAAAAACTATTTGGGTACAAACGATTTATTTCGACTATTTTGAACTTCATTCTGTATGCATTACTGAAAATCTGGTTAATCCAATGTGCGCGTCAGTGTCGTTTTTGTTTTTTTTCAACCCCAAAAACTATTTGGGGACAAATGAAAATAAAACTTACACAAACAAGCACAAACGTTCTAGACAAGTTTGAATCTGAAATTTTTCTAGAACTATTTGGGTAAAAATTGGGTAATTTTTGAACAAGTTCTTATCCGGTCCTGTTTATAAAACTACAAATTTCAATTTTTCAATTACTCGGATTAAATTATTTACCTAATTAGGGTATTATAAGGGTCAATTCTTCACTGCAGTTCATGTATAGGATTATGGTCAATACTTAAGATTGCACTGCAGTTCGAGGGTCAGCTTAGACTTTAAGAATAACCACACTGCAGTTCGTGTCTATCCCCCACAGCTCAAAAATGGTTCTAGATACAACGATGAGATCTTTTAATGGAAAGAGGGGAATTTTCCAAACGGCTTAACACTTTGATTCTGTTAATTAGCGATTTCATATCAAAAACGTACAATTAATTAATATTTAAAATACTTATGTCATGAAACAGTTAAAATAGCAATCTTTAATATTTTACATTAAAATTGTTTAAATTTCAAGTATTGTAAATAAAGTTTTGCTTCAACCATAATTTGAATGATTTCAAACGGCGCCTAGTCGTTTTACAAACTACTTAAAAAAACATACCTGCGCCAAAGGCGTTTTAAAACACGTGCAAATTCGCGGAAAGGGTTTTAACTGCCCGGCCCTGAACGGAGGGAGCCATATCATAAAGCTAAAAAATGTCGGATGTGGTTGTTCGGCCTACGGCCTCACTGGGTTTCTGATGTGGCCACCCCATGACTTTACCATACATTAATGATATGGTATTTATATAAAAACAGTGGCATCTCGTTAGTCCATTCCCTCGCGTCACCCACCATCAAGTTTCCATGAACGGATTTCAACCAAAATCTAATCAGTTCTAAGTCTTAATATAAGACCTAAATATGAAATTCTTATTGGTTTGGGCGCTAGAGCGCACACAAAATTAAGTGACACACAGACCATTGTTGATGTTTGGTCTCTTTCAACTCGTTGGACCCCAAGGACTCTAAATCCGTCAATATCTCAACTTTTTTTTTTTTTTTTTTTTCGATTTTATAACTTTCCCATACTATATGGTATACTACGTATACTCATATTTGTTGTATGGTAAAGTAAAAGTATTATTGTAGAGATTAGATGCAAAATTTTGATATTCTGCGCCATATTTCATGACAATAATGGCATAAATCTTCTCTCTCATAGCCTCATACTACTTCTCTTAGAAATGATTAAAAAAATCATTTAAAAATTAAAATGCCGGTAATGAAATTTAAAACAAATTTTAAACATAAATAAAGTGAAAAACCGTGCTAATTTCAATGGGCAAAAAAATGCGAGGTTTTCTTTTAATTGTAGCTTTCGTCTTCAATAAAACGCAGATGATTTATCCTAAATAAATTTTAAAACCTTAAAAAAGTTCACTTTTTGTCTACATGGCTAAAATATAAACAAAAATTGGTTGTAACATCAAATAATATATTCTTTGAGGTCCTAAGATGATGTGTGATTTCCTAGATATTTAATTTCATTACAAGTGACCAAAAGAGAAACAACGTCAAAATTGAGAGTTTTGGGGCCCGGACCTCTGGCTTGGACGTTGCTTACAAGCTAAACGGCTGACTTGACAGTAGAAATTGTTAAGATCGTCTTTGTAGATAATTTTATGCTCTACAAAAAAGGTACATATTGTTAGTCACCCCAATTTGTTCAGTTTTCAAGATACAGTGAAACCTGTGCAAGTCGGACATTAAAATCTAATCAAACCGAAATATTTTTTGATTTCCTAGCGGTTCTGGCTTCATAGGTTTCACTATATTTGAAAAAGAGCTTCAATAGTCGCGTTTAGATCTTTCTAAGTATGTTTGACTTTTCAGTGCAAAATTATCCATTATAGTAACCCAAACCCCGACTTATTTATGATAGTTGCACATTGTACTGATTAATTCGGAGATTGTATGAATGTATAAAATTAAATTGAATAAACGAAATAAATTAATATAAATAAATGTTAATTAAACAAGCAATTTAAAAAATTAAAATAAGAGTAATTTTTTATAAAAACAAAAGACCACCCCCAAATAAGGAAAGTTTAATATTTAAATATGTTGCATTTACTTGGTTGATAATTTCATAAGAGAGCGTGCCAAATTATTCAGTTCCACAAAGGCCAATGGAAATATGCCAATTTTGTCATCCAATTTGCCTTCGGCCCAATTTTCATCGACTCGACGTATTACAGTAATTATATCACTTTTATTAAATGTCAAACAACCTTCTTCGTCATCGTTGGTCATTCGGAAATCATACAAAGCCTTACATTGAGGCACATTACTGGGCAGTGGAGTTATCATCTGCGTAAAAAGCAAAAGTTCAAGTAAAGAGTAAACAAATGACAAAATTATCTTACCTGAACATAAATTAACGGAAAAACGCCTTGATTTCCACCACATTCACCTTGATACCAATTATTATCAATTCTCTTCTTCAAAATTATTATATCACCTCTTTTGAAATTCAAAT
The DNA here is from genome assembly GCA_958510855.1 of Rhagonycha lutea. Taxonomy (NCBI): domain Eukaryota; kingdom Metazoa; phylum Arthropoda; class Insecta; order Coleoptera; family Cantharidae; genus Rhagonycha; species Rhagonycha lutea. Next base: position 7,826,740 of record OY294040.1, on the reverse strand, counting down.
CTCTACAATAAAAGAAGCAAATTTAGCACAAAAGAAAAACTTGCAAGAACGACGATATTTTAAACCGTACCCAGGTTCATTTGATGTGTAATCGTAAAGCGCTTTGGCGTACGGTTGATGTCCATGTAATAAATGCTGATTTGATTGCTTAACGGGTGTATGTCGTTGATCAACTTGAGTTTGATGAATTTGTGCGGCATTGTGATTCACGACACGAATTAAACGTTGCGGTTGCTTCTTAGGCACAGAATTTTTCATACCCTCCAAAATCCGCATCAGGAGAACATTAGGCGGTAGCTCTTCTATTTTACATGGCACTAAAACTCGGCACTCGGGACACCTTAACTCTTTGTGCTTCTCGACAATTCCACCCAAACACTTCTTGCAAAAAGTGTGCTGACATGGTAGAACTTTACTTGACGTATCCAATCGCTCAAAACAAACTGAACACTCCAGCAGATCATTTAGCATTCCTTCATCCATGGTGAAGTCTAAGAAGAAAAGAGGCTGTGTTAAGAGAGATGAGATAATTAAAATAATTATGTAAGCATGCTTACGATTTTATGGCACTTATAGTTTCATTGATTATTTACCAACTGGATGAGTAATTAATTTTAAAACGATCAATTAAACAAAGTTCAAACGACATAATCGTTGCATCACTACACGCCCTTTTGGTTGTTTTTTAAATTAATAATCGGTCAGTTAACTTCCGGTTACAAATAACACAAAGTATTGCACGATTTTTCACAGAAGTGAAGAGTAAGGGGGATTTAAAATAATGCAAACCTGCCGAACAATTTTTTATGAAATATACCCCCTACTCTTATATCGTATCAAGTGCAATGTAATCACCATTTATAGAGACATTTATATTCAAACGAATAAACATCTTCACATGTTGGCCAACCTGTTCGCGCTAGTTTCAAATAATAACCGCTCTTCCCTTTCTCTTTCACAAAATCACCTGCTTATCGCATCTAATTTAATTGTTTACTCAAACAATGCTAGCTTGCACAATTTTTAAAATTATATAAAGCAATTGGGTTAATTTTAAAATAGTAAACTTTATGGTTATGAACGAGGTAATGATGCATTCTCTTTTAACGCTAATTCAAATGAACGCTCGTGATAAATTCAAAAAATTGGAATTTTACAGGTGGAAATAATCGGCAGACAACATTTTAGGCCTAAAAGGATTTCTTCAATTTCTTTTCTGTAATTTCAAAATAATAATCAAATTGGTAATTTCAAGTTCGTAACTTCAAGATCATATTTTCGGAACTGCAAATTCTATTTTCAAATTAATAAACAAAATTCAAATTAATTATTTATCAACGCAGTAGGTACCTACAAAATTTGCTTTCCTATCCCAAAGTTTGATTCAAATGTAAATATAAACAACCATCACATTCAATTTCTGCCAGAGGCAGTCATATTCTAAATTTAATGCAACCACGAACAAATAATCTGCAACAAACAATTACATTCACAGAAAACAATATAATTCCTGCAAAGCAGCTTTACATTTTCAATGATCCTGATGGGAACTTTATCCACAGGACCAATATCAACCCGAATTCATTTCACACTCAATCAATCAACATCGCACATTTCCGCGATATTTATTAATATAATAATAATTAAGTAGATACATAGTTAAACCAAAATAAATTTCACATTTTTTATTTAAAAAAAAAAAATAATAATAATAATAATGCAGAAATATTCGATTGTAAACGAAGCGACTGTTGACCTTTTAACCCCATATTGAAAAATAAATATAATGGTTTGTTACATGAAACTAAATGATGATACCAATGCTGATCTGGTAAACCTCGTGTCCACTCTGCAAAAAATAATTTTTTTGACCCCTTAAAATGTGAGGAAACTGGTGTGAAACCGGGGGTGTCGTGGGTATGGAATACCTCTTACCCCCAGTCATAAATAAGAAAAATATGTTTTCTCACGAATTAAATTTGCGTGTTCATCAATTTTGAAAAGTCGTCGCATTGTAACAACCACCCCCTCCGTGAAAAGTTAAGATCTTGTAAGACCGATAAGGGTTCCGGAAACGAACCAGGTAAAGAAGTCACCAGAAAGAGATCAGATTCCAAACCAAGTGCAAGCAGAGCCGGGTTGGAAATCGATCTCAATAATTCACTAATTGTATGTTTGTTAAGTGTTAATAAAATAGTTCCGTTCATTAAATCTTTCATTCGTTTTATTATTGTTTTTTACTAAAGTGACAACACGAGCCGCCCGAGTAACCAGGTAAGATTTTCCTCCTGTTATTCTTTTTGATTCAACTTTTTATTCTTTCTTTTGTTTTTCATTCGTTCAATAATTTATCATTCTGTTTTATTTGGCGTTTTGGTGGAGATTTACCCTCCCACACCTCCGTGTCGCGTTACCTGGCGGGATTGATTCACCTGCCGGTCGGAAAGGTTAATCACTTCCGATCTAAAGAATCTGGTGGCAGCAGCGTGATTGTTTAATTCGTTAAACAATCACCAAAATTAGTATTAAGGTAAGATGGTTGACCAGCGGAGGTCTTACAGCATAACTTTCTTATGCTGGGAAGTATTTCATACCCCCCCCCACGGCTTTCCTATTGTTTACTTTTAAAAGTACCCTAGAGGTCAGGGAAAGTTATTTTCAGGGATATAAACTACACAATTTAAATTAGTTAGTTTTTAATTCGTGATAATAAATTAGGTATATTTCATGAATATATTTTAATAATTTACGAATTAATGGAATATTAATTTCTTCTTCTTCAACTTAGTTTAAGCCTTAAAGCTTGTTATTTCCAAAATCTGCGTCGTTTCCTTTGCAGTGTTAGTTTCATGAATGAGCATTATATATTTTTACATCCACTAGGTAGCTTGCTAGACTTGCCTGCAGATGTGCCTATATCCTGGTTCTTCATGTTAATGGTGGCAATTCACTAATCCAGGGGACCACCGGCTTAACGTGCCTTCCGAAGCACAGAGACTAGTCATAACTCATAAGAAAGTTTGACTCTCCTCAGATTTGAACCCGGTGCCCCGCATTCGCATCCAACTGCGTTAGCTGCAACGCAATGACCATCTCCAGGTAAATATTAATTTAATTCCAATAATTCATAAATTATTAAAATATCTTTATTAGCCCTTTTTCCGCCCACTCCTGGACATAAGCCTCTCCATATTATGGAGGTTTTTTAGCCATAACTCACCACGCTGGCCAGACAGGTTGGTGAGGAGTCCGCAGATTGATTTTGGACTATAGTTGTTTTATATCTGGTAGCAGCTTGCTAGCCTAGCATTCAGATGTGCCTGTAAACCCTGTTTTTTGTTAACGGTGGCAATTCGTCAACTCAGGGGGACCGCCGCACACTGGGCTGAAAAATGATGTAAAAATTTATTTTCCAATTAATGTTTATATAGTAAATTTTTTTAGTTGGTAATATTAAAAAAATCGCACATTACAATCGCAAAATTCGTTATGTTCTGGTGGATTGTTTTGCGTTTAAATGCTTATGAATATTAAATATGATTATATTAAACAGATGATACTCATAGCAATGCGTTTATTTTAAAATTTATAGGTAAAATAACGATTTTAGGGTTTATCTTAACTTGAACTTTTCGAGCGTTCTATAAAATTGAGAACTTTAAAATTTAGACCTGCGTTACTGTTACCTAAACATCTATATCGTGTATCAATTTCTCGCTGGAATGTTTGCCTATAAGGAAGATATTGTCATTTCAAGTTTTAATCTCTTAATTTTATGTACCAAATCCGCTCATTTTCATCATAAAAATATGAAAAAAATGAAAATATAAATGTATATCAAATATATTTGTAACACGTAAAAGGAATTAGATTAGTAAATTATTAAAATATATCAATTAATTTACTATCACGTATTAAAAACTAACCAATTATAGTTAGAAAATACTATAATAATTTATTATTGTTGCATTGATTATACATAGCGTAAAAGAGTTACCTATCAGCGAAAATTTAAAATTAGTTTTGTTACCAGAACCCACCTAAACAAATTTATATTTGATTTAAACTAATTTAAATTAATTTTTATTAATATATGAAAATAAATTATTAGTAGCTACATAATTATTAATTTGTATCGCTTTCAGTAGCGTCTGTTAATTCAATTTCTGGAGTTAATTCCAGTAATTCCAAAGTTTCGGGTAAAAGATTTTTTGTTTGTCTTTTCTGAAATGGCCGAATACTTGATATAAAAGGATCTGAAGATATTAGCATATTATGTAAAATATCTTCGTTGGATGCTTCCCTGCAAAACTTTCTAGATCGGGTTTCTCTATATTTTCGAAAATCCTTATTTCTTGCTTCGGAAGCTTCTTCTGATAACTGGCCAATCGGAAGAAGAGCGTGTTTAATAATGCCTTCACCATGAAAAAGTATTTTGTGAAGTGAAACTGGCATATAATACCACTCATATAGTGAAACATACAAATTCGCTGTTTCTTTTGCAAATATTTTGAATTTTGTCAGATTAATTTTTTCACCGGACGCTATTGCATGTAATATTGTACGAATTCTTTTTATAAGATCAACATCTATACTAGTTATTTCTGCTGATATTTCTGCATTTTCAAAAAATTTAAATTTTTTCATTTTTTCAAATTTTTTCAAATTTTTTCACCGACAGGTTTAAATTTATCATCAAGAATTTTTCTTATTTTTATAACAAATTCAGGATTTTCTTGTAAATGTTCTAAAATCCTTGCAACATCGTTAAGTCCATTGTTGTACATACTCCTGATTGTAGAACACATGAGCTCCTGCGTATCCTTATATTGAATAAATTCGGTCTTTTCTACCATATCTTTAATTTTCAGTCTTATACAATGAGGCCAATTAAACTCAGAATGCAACCATGAATTATTGTTCTCCAAAAAAATTTTTTCAGTACGGTTGGACTGTTTCCACTTCCTACGCAGCTTCAAACAAAGCATTCTAATACTATTTTTTAAAGTATTCAGTTCTGATTCACAAAAATTGATATCAAGTCTGGAAGTAACCATTTCAAAAAGTTTCTTGTAATCATCAAGATGTGTGTCAGGGGAGCTTTTAAGTAATAAATAAAGATCATAATTTGTTCTTAAATTATAATTCATCTTGATTTGATTTGCTTTTTTTCTAATTCTCTATTCTATTTCCTTTTTTATTTATATTTTCTCGATTTTCAAAACCTTTATAGGCATATTATCTCATCGTATATACGGATCAATGGATTCTGAAGCATGAAAGCTTTCATATTTTAGCGAAAATGAGCGGATTTGGTACATAAAATTAAGAGATTAAAACTTGAAATGACAATATCTTCCTTATAGGCAAACATTCCAGCGAGAAATTGATACACGATATAGATGTTTAGGTAACAGTAACGCAGGTCTAAATTTTAAAGTTCTCAATTTTATAGAACGCTCGAAAAGTTCAAGTTAAGATAAACCCTAAAATCGTTATTTTACCTATAAATTTTAAAATAAACGCATTGCTATGAGTATCATCTGTTTAATATAATCATATTTAATATTCATAAGCATTTAAACGCAAAACAATCCACCAGAACATAACGAATTTTGCGAATGTAATGTGCGATTTTTTTAATATTACCAACTAAAAAAATTTACTATATAAACATTAATTGGAAAATAAATTTTTACATCATTTTTCAGCCCAGTGTGCGCCGGCTTAACGTGCCCTCCGAAGTACGGAGATATTATACCTACCTAGATATACCTACTAATAAACTACATAATAATTAATTTTATCCCATATTTTAAAGTGTTTTTTCTAGCTTTAAGTCTAGGGTGGCGAGCCCAATAATGTGAAGAAATGGATGTGAAACTGGGTGGTCTGGAATACTTCTCAGATAAGGAAGTAATGCCTACGATGACCACGGTCGATGGTCAGTTCAATCAAATAACCGCCTTCGATCTTTACTTCAATCAAAGAACCACCATCAATCAAGGAATGCTCCCAAAGGCGCAAATTTAATAGAGTATTTGAGAAGACATCTTTTTCTTAGTGACGGCTGGCTACCCTAGACCTTGGGTTTTCTATTGTTTACTTTTAAAAGTATAATTATTGTCTCAACTGGTGTGGCTCATTTAATCCACCTGCACCGAAGCAAGTTAGTTTATCGAACTATTAGATGGATTGTGAGCGTAGGCGCAACTAGGGGGGGGGGGACTGAGGGGGGCTAAGCCCCCCAAAATATCCCAATTTTTCGTTATTTTTACCCCCTCTCTTAAAAAAATTGTTTGAAAATGTTTTTTTAGCCCCCTCAAACTTTTGACCCTAGTTGCGCCTATGATTGTGAGGTGGAGACCTATTAGATAGATCTCGATGACTACCTCGGTCCATCCAGTGTGGATGTCCTATGGAAGGCCGAGTTTTTATGAAATTATTTTGTTCCACTGCGGCATTTAAAAGTAACCTCCAGATCAGGGGAAACATTTTTAGGAACAAGAACACATAATAATTAATTTTATCCCATTTTTTTCCCTAAGGAAACGGACGTGAAACTGAAATATCCCCAGTATACCTAGAAGGAAGTAACGAGATGAACTACGGATGAACTCTGCGCACTGCCGCAGTCACTAAGGATAAAATGAATTCTACAACAGGGAAGGTGGAGCCGGCGGCGGCTCTAGCAAGATTTTTAAGTGGTGCGAGATCTCATTTTGGCGCCCCCCCCCCCGTGTAGTAAAACGTGAAAAGAAACAATATTTGTTTAAAAAGGTGTATTTAAACAAATTAAGAAAGAAAAATTAACTACAAAGCCACTTTCCTCGCTTGCAAAATTTCAAAAAAATATATTATTTTTCCAAAAAAAACAACAAATTATTAATTTTTTCGAAATATTTTGTCATTTTGGTGCCCCCCTTAGGATGGCGCCCGGTGCGACCGCATCGGTCGCACCGCCCTAGAACCGCCACTGGGTGGAGCATTTGCTTGCATACTCCCAATTTTCATTCATTCAATTCATTTTCAATGATCTTGCTGTCATTCTGTGGTAGAACCTCGGGTGGATAAAGTTCATAAGGAAGTCCGTTTTCTGGATTGGCATTAAATGCAGCTTCCTGAAAGCATTAGCTGCCCGAATGATGTTATTTAGTTAGGCCTAAGAGGCCTTCAGCTAGCCTGTACGTTGCCCTCAGGCAGTCGAACTCTTCGTCCACGGAGTAGTTTCGCAGTTCACGATTTTGGACCCTAACCTTTATTTCGTCTGTCGCCCAAAGTTTTCTTGCCACTTGTAAGAGTAGAAAGCTGGAATACATTGGCCACATAATGTAAAACTAGGGAAGATACCGACCGCTACAATGTATCCTACAGGGTAAGATAAGCGTTGACAAATTCTTCTGAGCGGTAGTAAATAAGTTCAGAAAAGTCTGGATGATAGTTGTTAACATCCGGAATGGATAGGCACCTCAAGAAATCTAAGATCATAGATACCATTTAAATTTCTCATTGGTGGATCCAGCGGGAGGATAAATATATGCGGATATAGAGGCGGTCTTCTATATCCACCAGTGCACTTAGCGTATATTATCTAGAAGGCTAGAATTTGGCCTAGCTGATAAAAGCTATGCTAACTCTATATACCTATTCTCAGTGACCCTGTTTTTATTTTAATGGTGGCAACCACTAACACAGGGGGACCTACGGCTTTACGTGCCCTCAGAAGCACAGAAACCATCATAAGAAAGTTAGACTTTCTTCCAATTCAAACCAGTCAAATCTTCTTAAAGTACCTATTTTGTAATCAGGCAACGACCATTTTCGAAAAAATCGCCTATTTTTTTACATTTTGCTGGTGGGATGTACTATGTAGTACAGTAGAAGAGTAAATGCTGGCTAAAGCACTGATAAGCTGATTCGATTCATATTATATTGTCGTATTATTTTTAGAAAAGATTTTTATAAAATTTGTATTAAAATTGTAAAAACTTGTGCTTTTAAAAATGCAGGTGGAGAAAAATATTTTTTTGATAAAGAACTCGTGAGCGGTTAGTAGAGTCGCGAGGTTTTAATTTTAAAATTGAGAAATTTTTGTAAAAAATGTTGAAATGGTATAATAAACTTGAGAGCTAAAGCAAGTTTTTGTCAGTAAGAAGAGAAGAATAATTTGGCTTGGAATATTTTATATACCTACTGTAAAGGTCAAATAATTTTATTTTTCAAAAGAAAATTTTATAGTAGAACAAGGTCGCGCGATGACTATCGTATGTGCGGTAAACGATGTAAAAAGATAATTTAACCGACTGAGCTAGCAATATTTGGAAAATAGCAGGCCGAATTTTTCTATTTCAATATGTATAATTCGGGTAAATCATTATCTGTATAAAGTAGATAAGGGTAGATTATAATCTAGGGTAATTATAAACTTGTTTATTATTTCTATATCTTCTTTCGTAATTTTCAAATCAGTTTCACCCCCTCCCCCTATTATATAATACGTAATTTCCGTCAATTCAACATTAATTTTCATTTTCTGGGACGTTTTTAATACGTATTAATGCAGTTAAAATTTTCATATTTTTAAGTCTCCAAATTTTCGAATCGCATTAACAAGCAACTTTTGCGTAAATACTTCGTCGTAAAATTTGAATACATTAGATAACAGATAAAAAAAATTGAGATGCATATTATGAAATGGATCAGAAAAAATGAACAAGTGTCAAGCCAGTTAGTGTAAAATAGAATGTTTTTAAATTACCTTTTGCCATTTTCACACTTTTTTTTGACATAATTCATGCAAGTGACTAGAAACTACACAATTGAAACGGTTCAATAGAGAAAGATAATTTTTTAAAATAGATAAGTTAAGGAAACGCCCAGTGATAAAATGGTAATAGGAAAACGACACCTACGCACCTTACATTGTGTTTTCATGTTTTATTCAATAAACTATAACGAGAATTATATAACATCCTGTGATTCAATTAACCCTTTGAGTCCCTTAATAATAAAAAATAATAAAAGTTAATATACAACATGGGGAATCCCCAAATATAATTAGGACCATAAAGAATTAAAAATTTTGTGTAAAATTGCATATACTTACCTTTAGCATGGTACCAAAGAAGATAGTATGATATGTTCCTTCCCAACATTATTTAAAGACACTTACCATAATATCCATATTTCATATCTCACTGCCATGGCCATCTATAAGTGGATTTTAAAAAATCGTAAGTCCTGCCTACAGTATCCTGTTTGAACATTTTAAAAAACAATAATTTTTCATATAAATAAATTTTTATCTAATAACAATATATTTTTATTGCAATATGACAACATTAATATCAATTACATATACTCTATACATTTTTACTGAACAGCATATAAAATACACTGAAATAAATTTTACAAGTTAAAATATTATTTTTACAAGCACCAAAATCTCTCAAAGGCTTTCCATTTGTCAACAATCAAAAATTATTATACATTCTAATAAAACATGATATAAAAAATTGAGTTTACAATTAAAAGGCACTTAACATAATTAAGTAAAATATAAAAAAAAAAATGTACAAATAAAACATTTTCTTACATATTAATGCCGAATATATCACATGGCACCAATATCAAATATACATAAACAACTGTCCATCAAAGGATCATGCAGTATACAAAATTAATGTTAACGACACACGCACTATTTACACAGTTGCAATCATCTTTATTTCAACTTGAAATATCTATCACGAAATTTACGAAATTTCCATTTGAAATCCTTTCTTGCGGTATAAGCTGAAAATTTAAATTGTTAAGTTTCCAACTATTTAAATGGCAAATTTACACCTGAAGAATATTTACTTGGATTAATAGTTGCAAGTATTTATCACTTTTTTTTAAAAAAAATTCTTTACTTGCTTTGCATCCCCTAAAGAAGGAGAATTCTCCATTATATCATGTTTGTAACTTCAAATTTATTTAAGCATTACATAAAAAGACAATTAACATGCCTAGATCAAAGTTTCTTCTATAGCATCAAGCTTAAACAGGGCAACTAACTGCGTATCGTAACGTAACACCGTCAGCGTCTAATTTTCTGTTCTCGGCGATGTCGGGTGTCTTATTCTGGATCGGAAGGTAAAAAAGTACCGTAACGTAATACCGCCGTCCTGCTCCCCACATACCTGGGGAGCAATAAGGAAAGGTCAATGGATTAAACGCTACCAAGTTACGCAGCGGAGTTACGTTACACTCTACAGAAAAAAAGGCTAGAAATAAATTACCTATATTACAAACATTCTTTTAGCTGCAAGAGTTACAGTGTGTGGGCATAAATTAGAGAAAAGAATGACGTAACAGTTCAACTTTCTTAATTTAAATTTTTCTCTAATTCTAACATTATTTTCAAAATGCAACTATTAAAGTAAAAAAGAAAACATTTTCAGTGTTCATTCGCCAATAACATAAAACAAAAAAAAAAACAAAGACAAAGACAAAACAGAATTCATAGCACAAGCGTGGTTGCAGAGCATACAGTTGTTAGCGAAAATAAAAAAAGGAACAATAAAAATTGTTAATACTTACATAATGGTCCTTACGGTACTTTCTTCTTCATAGCTTCCTGCGCCCGTTTCTCCCATTCAGCTTTTCTCTGATTAAAATTTTTGGGCAGTGAAGGGTAATCTTCATCTTCATTAATGTAATCACTTTTCGACGAAATGTTAGTGATGACGTCGTTTGCAATTTTTTTAAATACAATTTCGTCTTTATTTTCTCGCAACGATTGTACATTCCAAGTTTTGTTTGAAATCTTCTCTGTTATTTCAGGTTTTGGCTTCTCGACTGTTACAATTTTTTGTACTTTTTCACTGCTGCTATTGTTTATTTCGTTCACTTTGGGAACGTTTAGATTGGTTGGTTTTTGTTGGTAGGCCAGAAAACGGTTGTTTTTAGGGTTCCTTAAAACAACTTCCGTCGTTTCGACAAATTTGGATTCCACTAAAGGTTCTTTAGGTTTCTCAGGTTCCTTAATTATAAAGGACCGTTTGCGTTCTTCTAGTTTCGGAGAATCGGCAATGCTATTTTCCTTATCGCTACCATCCTTTCCCTTATTTGAGTTATTCTCCAAACTGTCTAAAACAATTTGGTCCTCCAGATCGGCAACTTGTTGGATAAAGTCATCTCCATCTTTCAATTTTAGCGAACGACGAGCAAAAACTTTCATTAGTTCCGGTTCATCATCCTTTCCTTGCCTAATCACCGATTTTCGCCGCAAAGTAACTTCAGACGAAAAGGTCTCTTGGAGATCCGTAGCGGAAGACACTTTCTGTTTCATTTCTGTTTGTAACGAAATAGAATCTCGTTTAAGAGTGTCTACTATGTCGACGCTATTCGATTTGGCGCGGAGACTCACTTTTGGTTTTGAATCAGATACAGTCGTAACTAGTGACGATTTTCGCACGTGAGATGACGATTCCGAATGCTTTCTAAACATTCTAAAGGAAGGTGGGGGTGTCATCGATGTAATGATAACGTTCGGAGTGGAAGGGGTTGATGTGGCCTTCGGGGGTGGTTCGGAAGTTTCCTTGTTCACGTCTTTTTCGATAACCTCAATATCGTCTTGACTAAACTTACGAATGGAAGAAGTTTCTTCAAGTTTGGAAGGAAGTTCAAAATTAAATACAGTCTTTGGTTTAACTTCATTGTCTGGTGGTGGCGAATTGGAACCTACGTTTACTACGTTAGTAGGAGTTGGAGGCTTATGTTCAATTTTATTCAAATGTAAATTTAAAAACTCTGGAACAGAAGGCGAAACGACGTTTTGGGATGACACCTGAGTTGTTTCGCGTTTAACTTGGATCTTCGTTACCGAAACTTGTTGTTCTTTGTACAACTGTTCTTCTTTCGAGCATTTTTCACCATTTTCTAAATTAAGCGTGACAAGCTGAGCCTTTTTTACGCTGTCAACGATTTGAGTGTCCTTTACATTCGAAATGTTTACTACAGAGGTATGACTAGGTCCCGAAATGGTAATACTATTCGGAGAATTCAGACTATCCAAATACTCAGTCAAACTTGTTTTGGCCGAATTTACGGAATCTAAACTTTCGTTCGAATCGGAATGATTTGTGGTGGTTTCGATTTCGTGGGAATTTATTTTTTTAACGCTATCTAAAGAAGGTGCCTTAGTAATAATATGAGGGATTTCATTTTTTTCCGCAGCCAAAAACGGAATGTTTTCGAAAATTTCGCTTTTAAATGTTTTGGGATCTATGCTAGCAAACTCCTTCGTTTTGGATCTAAAACTATGAGATTTTGTTACGTGGTGATTATTACTTTGTTCGTTTGATATAAAATCGGTAAGAGATTTGTAAGAATTATCGACTGTATCGTCGTCTTGACGAAGCACGCGTTGCTGTAATGACGATAATCCAACAATTTTTACTTTGCTTGTAGTTTCTTCAACAGTCTTCAATTTAGTTTTGGAATCATCAGCAATAATAGAGTTTGTCTTGTGCTCTGTAGTAGTAAATTTTCTGGTTTCTTCAAAATGCCGTGTTTGAATATCGGCCGATTGTGAAGCGATCGTATGTACAGTAGACGACTTGGGTAATTTTGGAGATGAAAGTTTAGGCGGACTTGTTGATAAAGAAGACGTTTTTCGTTGTTTTATGTGAGATTCTAATTCCAAATGGAAGGGTGGTGTATTGGAAACGGTTTTGTTGGAAGTTTCAAGAGGCAGTGTAAAATTGTTTAGTTCTATTCTATGATCCGGCGATTCTGGAATATCGATAGGTTGTACACGCTGTCTAAATGCTGGTCCAGTTCTGGGAATACTTCTACTTTTGCTTTCAACAGGTCGTTTATCGGTGAATTTTGTAGAATATATGGAACTGTCGATAGTTTTGCTGTGTGTGGTTTGAACTATCGCCATTTCTTTACTTTTATTCTTTTTGGCACTCCTTCGCAAGAACAAACGAGCAAAAATCGATTGATCTTTTTTATCGTCTTGATTTTCATCTTCTTCTCCAAGGATAGCAAAAGCATCCTGTGATTTACTACCAGCATTTGATCTGCTGCGATTTAGTTTGTTGTTTTCGTCAGCAGGACCGACTAAGCCAAGAGGTAAAGAGGAACATTTTAGTTGAGTTTCTGTTTTCGTGCTTTTCTTGGTACTGCTATAAAGCTCTGTTATTGTTTCTGCAATTAAAATGAGCCATGCTTAACATGCTTTTTAAGCCAAGACTTAATGCGTAATGTATTTTGAATTATGCACATAGTTTATAATGGATGAATCGCTTATGTAGTGTAATAACGAAAATTAGGGTAAGCGGTATAATTTCGATAAATCAAATGATGTAAAAAATTGCAGTATGTACATGAGAGTGGAATTAAATGAAAATGTATAAAAATGACGCGATATTATTATATAAATGAAGTTTTATTATAAACTCAAAAATTACCACGGCCCGCAGAAGTTTTCTCTCCGGCCCGCAAAAACAGAATAATACAAAAGTGGTAAATTAATTACTTACCAAACAAAATTTAATCAAATCTCAAACGTTCACTACTTTTGACTCATTCTGTATATCAACTTGCACGTATTTTTTAAATTTGTTAATAAGCAATCCTTCTAAATGACGTTCAATCAAATATAATTAAGGATTATTTTAATCAAGCACAAGTTAATTTTTTCTAACAAGAAGTTTCTCGTTATTTTGTAAGCATGCATTTTGCGAGCTTGTAATTTGTTTATACAATAATTAATTATAACAAAAATTAGTTAACTTTCGTTACTTGAATGACAATAAATTTTATAGCTAATTTCACGTAATTAGCAAAACAGAATGGGTAATAAGTGATTATTAAATTGATAACACAAATGTTTAGCTCACCTTTAGTAATAGTGTCGGGACTTAAACTCCTGGTGGAAGTATCTTCATTTACCTCAGGGGTGGTAGGCAAAGCGGTGCCAGTGATCTGAAAATTTTAGGACCCATTAAATTTGTTTCAAAAAAAGTTGGAAACTTACTGGTTGCATTCGCTTTCTTCTTGGTGCCCCATGAGTACGTTTAGGGCGTACGGAAACTTTGTGGTGTGCTGCACTGTGATTTAGAGGTGCAGAAACACTGTCAGGTTCTAACTGCCATTCTGAATCTTAAACAAAATGGAAGTTAATAATCTCAGAAATGTTAGGTTTCTATGCCAACCTTGTTCGAGATGTTTCTTATCAGAAAGTGAGAGTTTGGATGAATGCCTTGAAGAATGTTGACCGAACGAATCCTATTTAAAAAAAACATTTGTTTTTAATTTGTAGCTATATCAAATAATCCAAAATGAAATTTAAACAAAAACCTTCAAATAACTGATGGGAAGAAATATGTTAGAATTACTGTTAGAAAATTCCACAATAGTACAACTGACTATTTTCTGAATAAGTCTTTGTCACATGGAACCGGTTGTGTGGTATTTACAATTGCACTTCCTTTTAATTATCTAAACTTGGCAATTTATTACACAAGAAATATGTAAACGGTATTGAACAATGGTAAAAATTTGTTTTTGTTGCTGAATATGTGATGACAAAGGTCTCTAGAGCCAATTATAGCAGTTATTCTGATTTTTGTAATATAAAATTAACGTACAAAATCTCAAAAGGATGTACTAAGCTTTAAGAGATTAGCAATCTATGAAAGTCAATTTATAAGTTGAAGGACTACTCCTACGGTATGAATTCAGAACGTCCATGGGAGATATCTCTTATTGCAAGCAAAATGATTTAAACTTAACTTTTTTTGCAATATAATATACTATATTGCTTAGGCTGTGCGGCCTGAAGGCCGTACTGGAACCATTTTTAAGTTGGTAATAAATAAACAAACCAATTCTGATTGCGTCACGGACCAAGTGCTACGGACAAATCTAATTATAACTATAGGTGCCCACGCGATTCTCGCTTCAGATGTCAAAAAAAAACTATGAAGGTAAGAATTGATTACAACACTCAGGTTATTTTCGTCTCAATGTCTTTGAAAGAGGGTAATAACTTTTCAAGCAATATGATATAATTTTTTATACATTTTGATGAAAATGAAAAATGCAAAATTTATCATTCTAAAATCTAAACTAAAGGTATGGTTTCCTAGCCACAGCTGCAACAATATCACAAACAATGAATGAACTTTGACGAATTTTTATCACGTGACAAATTCGATATTTGCTACAGTTGGTCGTGGTGATACGTCGCGGCTGTGACCAAGAACCATACCTTTACCATCAGTTTTTCATCTCGTGATTATATTACCATGCCGAGACACAGTCAGAATTCAATATATGAAAGACTCCGACAGTCAATTCGGAATAAGCTTGCCAACCGAATTACAAGTCAATAGTACTAATTTTCAACAATCATACTTATAAAGTACCAGTTCTGTCTGTCCGTTAGTAACGCAAAGTCACGTATTACAGAAATTGAAGTGTATATAATTTTATGAACATGTAATAATGTAATAATTGCAATTAAAAAAAAACCAGCAAATTCTTAAAGTTAACCCATATGGAGCTGTAAATTAGGTTTTGAAATAGGGGTAAAAATTGTAGCCTATTGCTTAAAATATTAATTAAAAAAAATTGTACATAGCTACAAATTTGAACTCATTTTATCTTCCAAATTTTGAATTATAAAATTTGAAAAGTGATAACTGGGCATTTCAACGACATATCGTCGCTGGTTTGTAGTAAGGGCGAATACGCCATTTTACGAAAATGCGAATTACATATTTCTATCAATTCTTTCTCTTTGCACAAATAATTTGAAGCATTATTTTTATATTTTATAGTATTAACAAATTTTAAATTGTTAATAGATAACTCACACAATAGCCGTAAACGTCTTGCCTGTTAAATTTTTCATTTGGTTTATTCGCCCTTACTACAAAACAGCGACGATATCATGTTTTGATCTTATTAAATCTCATCAGTAGATAGAACAAGGTTCGTGGAGATGACTGAATGTGAATTCACTTATACAGAAAATTTGTTTAATTTTTTAATTCTTTATAAGATAAAAACCTAAAACCCCATAGCTGGGCCTGGATCCCTAGCTATCACTAAAACTATAGAATAATTATAGTCGGAGAGCTATCCGGAAGGGTGGTTGTGAAGCCGGAAGCATTGGTTAATCTGATATATACAATTGATGCTTTCTGAATGATATATTTTCTTAAATTAAATTGGTATAACGTATTTTTACAAACTCAATCCTCGGTTAAAAACTAAGGCTGGGAATTTTTAACATTTTTGTATTCGAATATTCGTTCAAGAAATCACAAGAATATTCAAATTATTCGAATGATTATTTGAATATTCAAATTACTCGAATATTCGAATAGTCGTTCGAATAATTTGAATATACGAATAATTTGAATAGTGCCGTTGAGAAAATATTCATATTCGAATACTCGATTAGTTGATTATATTCGATTTTGATTCCCAGCCTTATTAAAAACCGGGAAATTAATAATATTGTTTATGGAATTAATTTGCTAGATAATACGATAATATTTTCACTGTGACTACTACATTACGGAGTATTACGCTATCCAATCCACATGATGAGCAGTAGCAAAAAGAATATATTCATCGAGGGACCACCTAGTACTAAAAATTGATTTGCAACCTGGTGATTAGGGTTGCGTTCGGTTAGAAGTTACTTTCGCTACCAAACACTTCTTTGGCGTTCGGGAAGAAGCTTCCACTCGCTTTCAAACTATTTGGCTCCCCACCGAAATCTTTGTAGCGTTTGTAGCGACTGAAAGGGGCGGAGCCAAAGCGTTTGGAAGCTTCTTCGCGAACACAGGGTATATTAGCTTCTTCCCGAATGCAGGGTACGTTACACTATTGAATTATTCATTTATTAGTGTGAATTTTTTCCATAGTGGTTGGCATGTGACTGGGCCTTCGCAGCAAATGTGGAGAGAGAGCCTGTGACACCCAATTCCACCAATTGACACAAGCATATAACTGAAATGACGAATATTCGTTTCTGCACATTAGCCACTCCCAACCACCAAGGAAAAAATTCACTCTACCAACCTACAAAGTTCAGATGTGATTTATTGCAACGTAGTGATATTCTGTCCACCAGGAGGCGCATGAGAGCCACGTGTAGAATTAAAAAGTGTGCAGAATATTTGTGATATGCTTTAGTACTAGGTGGTCCCTCTTTGGCGCCATAATTTTATACCTGAATTTTAGTGGAATTATTTAGGGAATTGTTTTACCAATGCGAGGTAACCTGAGCTTTTATATAGTGAAGCGAACAGGAAATTTTACTACTTACGACTGAAAACGTAAGGTGGTTTAATTTTGATAAAGAAGAAAATTATTAGAGAAAAATATACTAATAAATAATGATTAAAGTTAATTGAAATTATCTACAAAACTGATTGGTGATGCGCATGTATGGATTAACGAGATTCAGTTTAAAAAACTACTGAAAGTAACAAGAATGAAATTAAACAGTATAATTTACATGTATGATTGAAATTTCTGTAACCATCAAATAGATACGTTTGTGCCTAAAACCCTTTATAGCTTAGTGAGGTTATCTCTCACCACTATTAAAACCATCTAAACTAAATAATAGTCCTTTCTAGGATCTGATAAGTAAAGTGCTTCTATTGTACAGTTAATGTACTTATTCATAAAAATATATAACAAAATTGATTGATTTTTTTAATTTTTAAAATTAATAAAGTAATAATTATTGAATTGTACTTTATTATATAACATTTGAGGAACAAACACCTTAAAATTGAAATTATGAGGGGAAAGTGCTACAATTAGTTGAAGATATAAATCGAACATATAATAAAATTTTCGAATAAATGTTTCGCAACTTGAGCATTCCTTCCCTAACTTGTAATAGACGAGGATATAATAATATTATAATATACCTTCCAATTAAATCAATTTCTTTAATGATATAATTAATCCAACGGACCGAACAGAAAATGTGACCACTCAATTAACCTCCAACTATGTGAAAATGTAAATAAATCAAATGAGAAATCGTAAAACCAAAAGATATTTTGCTTTTAAATGGAAATCTAAAAAAAAGCACTCTTAAAAAATATGAATTGCCTTGAAAAATTAATTTTAACAGATCAAAATAACCAAATTAACATATTCATTTATTTACAAGTGATTCGATAATCACACATCTGATGAGTATCATTAAAAATCGTTAGATCATTTAAAATTCAATTTTGTTGGAGAAAATTCAAAATTCCATATGACACCTTTAATTTCATAATATTGGTAACCGCTTATGAGTCATTCTCCTTACTTTGATAAGTATTAATATAATTGTGAGGAGGATTTTAAAAACGTTATTATTTAGTGATGACTAACATACACCTGATGTTCCCACATGGAATTCATGAGATTGCTCTTATAGAAGTTGCAGCAGGACCGTAATAAAAATTGGAAAACCACACAACCGCACATTAATAAAAATATTTCTTTACTGGATTTTCTTTAAAATTTGTAACCATATGGTTAACTTTTAAAAATGTTAAAATAACTCACTTCTTCCATTTCGGAACTACCCATACTAAGGAGAGATCCATCACTGCAGGTACTGTGCGACTTGTTTGGATGATTCTGAAAAACAATGTTCGTGATAATACAAATTCAAAATAAATATTTTGTTATTATTAACTATATACATGCTGTTTCATTACGTCACAGTTTTAACAAGTTTTTTTAACCATCAATGTGACATTTAGTCTCAATATACCAAGTGCAACAAGTTTCAACAATTTAGGTAATTAAGAAACATTTGCACCTACCATAAATGAAATTGAGTTGTTAAAAGTTCAACAAGACACATCGAAATAAAGTATAAACTTCCTGGTTTTGTTAAATACTTCAGATAATCCAGTTTTTATTATACATTGAAACCAAGATAAATTGCACATGTGAAAAGAAAACGACAAGTTTACACTCGGGACAATATTTCAAGGTTTTCTCCCATGAGAATAATAATTAAGAAAACCAAACTATAAATAAAATACCTTGCAATATTGGAATAATTTATTGAGTGCCATTGATAAAACTTCTTCCATATCGGAACTTACACATTTCGATCACTTTTAACAAAAACTCAGCCAAAATTAAAACTACTCCATGTAATCACTCCATAATGAACAAAAAAAAAACCGCCCGCAGCTACGAACGAAATACGCTAAATGTGTTTTAAAAGCCTTTTCTTCTATTGGAAAGAAGGACGCCTCTTACAGAAGCTAGTACTATTATTATGTAACTTGCATAATGCGCTTTCAACTTTTACGGTATTTCATTTCCTCCTAAGCTACTTTCAATTAACATCTGTTAAGTGTATGCGATTCTCCAGTTCCTTTTTTAATTATTAGAAAATTTGCGTTGATGAAAATTTAGGTCAAAAATAAAATCCTCGTAATATTATGACAAAAACTCATCCTTTTAATTATTAATATCAATAATTCATTTCTTGTTTATCGAACGTGCATCATAGTGAGCTCTTGAAATAGATTCTATTACGAACGTCGTTAAAAACTAATTGGGTTATGGAGTAAGTAATGAAGAATATAGAAAATGTCAAATACAACACCTGCAAATCCATTAGATAGCAAGGTATAAGGGTAATATTGTAGGTGTTTCCATGACCTTTAGAGAATCAATTAGGATTATGTGAAGAATAATTCAAGGATTTACTGTTTGTACCTACAGACTTATTCTACATTATATAATGTAACTTTTTTATTGATTTGTGCACGTGTTTATTAAAAATGTTAAGAAACGAATAAAAGCGCATTTTTGGAGGGGGAGGTGAAGAAACTTGGGGAGGTATCATCCGGGATATATTTCGTATGGCTTTAGTTTGTTTTATTTTTCGTTTGAAATCGAATCGAAATCACAAGAGAACGCATTTGGACCGTTCTTATTCTACACAATCTGCAAAAGCAGCTCCAAAAGTCTAAGAAAAATTGTGTAGTCAAATTTAGGATGTATTTAAAAATCAAGTCAGGAGAATACTTTTATGCGTATATGGAGAGCCTCGATTCAAGATTTAACTACTTAAAAATCTAAACAATGATTTAAAATTTCTCTTTTGTATTAACAACAATAATCATGATTAACTGTAGTAAGCGTGATGTAATCATATACGTGAGGAAATTGCAAAATATTCAAAAGCTAATGAGCGTTACACATCGGTAATAATGTGAAACTATATTTGGTACTAAAAGAACAAAACCAGAATTTCATAATTTTTTTAGATGCTTATTTACTTGTATTATATGATAAAAATGGATAATTTACATCAAAATTCAAAAGCAGTTAGAGCTACCACGTGTAAAACTAATTTATTGCTTAATTTTAATATGCAGACAGTTAATTTTACATAATTACGCAAATTACAGTTCAGCACTTAAATAATTATTATCAATTGTTCATCATTTTTTGTTTAATCGCCAAAATTATAAAATTTACCTAAATAATATTTTCGGAAATTATGCAATAGGAACAATGTTGTTATTTGTTATAATAGATTACCGTTACTACATTTACATAAAAAAATTATGCACAATGCATGTAAAAATTCATTTTGTAGTGGTGCGCGCCTAAAGGTACGTAAGTAGCATTTATGAATGACACATAAGGAAAGCAGCATGTTTATCGATTATTTGTTTTTAAGTAAGGCAACAAAGAATTAATTTCAAATTAGCTAATAATTTGCATTTTAAAAAACGACTACGTAATGCATGTTCTTAAGAAAGTGATCAAAGAATAATTTTGTTCCAGCTGCAGCACCCTCGTAATACCGCAAATTAATGGCATTCCATCTAGATTAGCATTTCGGCATTTTTTGGTAATATCCATCAATAAAAAAAAACTAGATCATCTGAAACTCACCGTAAACCGGATCTTTTGGAATTCCTCAGATATTAAAACAAAACCATTTTTTTTTTTAATTTATAATTATTTTAATTTTAATTTTCATTCCAACGATATAGTTTTTCTTTCCTTTCAAACAAATTTCTCGTTTTCCAATATAATTCGAAAACTCAGCTGCATCTGAACGAACGTTCAGTAAAGAAGGCTATTAAATTGGTTTGACTTCTGAACACTCCAATCAATTGATTTTTATGCCAATTAACAAAATTTATAAAAAAAATAGAGTGGTAATTAAATATAATGTAATTACTATTATTATTATTATTGCGATTAACATAAAAGTTATTAATGAGTTTATTGTAATTATTTTAATACTATTGTAATAATATTACTACTTCCATTACATTTTTACATTAATTGAATTTGTTAGCAGCGGCAAGGGATTCGTTTTCGATATAGCGCAATATTGGTATCAATTTTAGTGTTTGATGCAACGATATCCGGAATTATATTGGCTTCTCATCGCAAAAAATATACACATCTGGTATGTCGTTCAATTAGAAACACAACTACAATGTAAAATCAGGATGATGTGTCGGAAATTCTGCGAGCGTTCCTTATAAGGGACATCTAATTATCAATCAACCACATAATA
Organism: Rhagonycha lutea; assembly: GCA_958510855.1. Taxonomy (NCBI): domain Eukaryota; kingdom Metazoa; phylum Arthropoda; class Insecta; order Coleoptera; family Cantharidae; genus Rhagonycha; species Rhagonycha lutea. Next base: position 7,805,145 of record OY294040.1, on the reverse strand, counting down.
CAGTTTTAGAAGAAATAAAGTTTTTCTTGGTAGTTGTAGTCTACGAATTTCGAGTTATTAATATTTATTCGATATTGAATGAGGAAATTATTACCCAAAGGTAGTTGAAAATAAAACACCGCAGGCGATTATTTGAAAAATGTCAAGGCCGAACAATGGCTGGACATGTCTCAAGGTCAGTTTAATGAGGTAAAACTTTGGTTATCAAATCTGAAAAGTCGCAGTGAAATACACTTTATAAATAATGTAAATGTCCTTGGAGATCGGAAAAAATCTTGCTAAAATTAAGCAACTTGGAAAAATTTTTTGAAACATTCTCTTAAATTAATTAACAAAATTGAAATAAACTTTTTTTCAGATCAGTTTTACAGAATGCAAGAAAAGAAGTTCGTTTTAGCGAGTTTATAGGTACAGGAAGCAATGCGACAACTTTTAAATAAAGACTAATTTAATTTTAAGACAAGCAGAGTCGATTGGCGTAATAAGTTTCTTTGAAAGTCAAGCAATTAAAATTTTTCTCCGATGTCAACTTTTTCTTAGATTAGTAGAAGTTTGTATCGTAGTTGTTATCAGCAAAAGAATGTATCCTAGGGGCGAAAAATCTACTTTACAATATTACAAGAAGAATTTAATAATTCAAGTTGAATAATTTGAAGTCTGATGTGTTGAAATATGAATTTATGTCAAGTTCTAAATTTTGAAAAGGAATAGCTAACTAAAAAATATTTAAATAATATAATATTTTCAACTTGATGGGTAAGTCACAAAAACGAAAATATATAAGAAACTATGGATTCATACTTCATTCGTTGGACTAAAATTACTGCATACAATGGCATAGTTTGACCTAAATGCTTGCTAATCACCTAAACGATAACCAATCACCTAACTAATTGACAATTATTTATAACAGGCCTAAACTAGGCCATAAAAGTTAGATATTTGGGACAACATAGACCGACAGTTTAACGTGGAATCAAAACAACGACTGAACAAAAATATTTCTTATAAAATCGAGTTCATTATAAGCGGGTTAATAATGCCTAGTAACTATTTACCTTTGTCACCTGGTCTTTCTGACGTTCTGATTTTACATTCGAATATTGTGTTTAAATTGTATTCAATATGCTTCACATCAAACGTGTCACGAATAAATTCGTTGATTTTATTTAAAAACTTTTTGGAAAAACTGGAATAGAGAAACTAAAAACCATTGCACTTATCCAAAAACGTGCCTTGGTTTAGACGGCAAAAGAATGTATAACTCAATGGCTCAATGGGAAAAGGGTGCACAAATATTTTAATTTATTAGGAGAGGAGAACCTTTACGAATAGTGGGAGGAGTGGGAGTGTCAGTATCCACTTTTGATTCTATACCACGCGAACTATAACTTGATCCGATATAAAAATTTCCAGGCTATGCATCGTTTACGATATAAATTTAAGGAACCTATTCACTATTTTTAAAAATGATTACCAATTTTGTTACCGGAAAAATATCAGTTAAAAGTTGCTTTTGCTTCGATAAAATCACACCCCCTATACAAAACTTAGCTTTTTATTAATGGATTATAAGGAATATTTTAGGGACATAACAAGTGGTAGAATTATCATTAAAGATATTCATGAATGGAATTTTCGACTTTTGATTGGAAAGGGTCGAAATATATTTTGTCCTAAAATTATATAGTAGATTCGGTCTGGTTGATTGCTATCATTTTCATTTAATAGCTTATTCAATACATTTTGGAGATATGTACATTATGTAATAGTTCGATTTTCTTCCTCACGCGATGTGAATCATATTTCGTCGTGGATTTACAGGCAAGTTATATTGTTAAATAGAATAAAAATTCGATTCTTCTAAAATATTAACTTTGTATCTGTGGCGGATCCAAAAAATTGATGCCTTATTGCCCTGCTTTATATAAAATGATGATAAGAGAAGTTCACGAAGCTTTTTATATTGATATCGGTTTCACACTGAAATTACAGATGGGGAGTTGAAAAAATGGAAACTCAAAAATCCCACAATGGGAACGGATGTTCAGACGTTTCACAATAATTTTGATTTGGCAGGGGGCAGTGACATGTAACATTTAAAAAAATTTGGCAAGGAGTTAGGTTAATACGTTGATGTTTAGGAATGGACTAAAAGTAACTGAAAGTCTGTTGCCCTTAAGGTGAATTTCAAAATTACCGTAGGAAATTTAAAAAAAAATAATTGATATCGATGGGACACGTCAATAAAAATGAACAAAAGTGCTAGTTTCTGTGAGAACAGCAAATAATTATTTTTGAATCATGTTCAAACCATCTATGTTATGGTTGAAAAAGTAATTCAGCCTGCAAGGAATAGAAATCATCTAAAGGCAATTTTAAACAACATGAATTAGAAATGGAACTGGCCGTGGGAGAGGTTTGGAAATGAAAGATAATTACTTGATTAAGTATCGAGTATGAGGAAATTTAAAAATTAAATGATCTTTGCCAAAATAAACACTTGCATTAGATAATAATAGAGTTTCAAGGTTGGGATAATTATAATGCGAGTAGCCTTGATCCACTTGATTATACTTTTGTTTATGTGAAATCTAGAAATAGGTATCCACATTTTAATTTTTCATGCAAAAAAGGTTCCTTGGTAAAATTATTAATGACGAGTTTTTTGTTGGAACACGAGATGGATTTTTTGGAACTTAATTATAGAATAGAAAATTTTGTTTCAACTTACGTTAACGGCAGTCTTTTCGAGTAGGCCTTCGGTAGCAGTTGGTGAATTACAGCACGGACTTCGTGGAAAGCCTTCGTCGTCTTCGCTGACATCTTCTCGACCTCTTCTCAGTCTCAACCTCTCGCTTAATTCCGTCTGAAATTGATGATATCGTTTTAATGAATTAGTATTAGAAAAAATGGTCCAAACATTAAATTACGTGTTTCTAGGTCATGTCCACAAAATATCGAAGTAGCATTGGAAGTATTAATAACTGTAAACATATTATAAACTAACCTACTCTCAACAACTATAGAAAACATATTGACTCACTACTTTATAAATAATGGCACACAAAGAAAATTACCAAATTTAATCATATCGGTTCATCCTAACTCACGAATCCATGATAATTATTACTTGTAGTAGAAGTTATGGATATACCATAAAACAGATTAACATCAGAAATGGTTTTATTGCGTTTTACTGTTACCGAAATTCAATTAGGCTTACTCCCAACAAGAACTAACGTCCATCTTTCCAAACTCTCAAAAATATGAATATTAATAAATGCAAAACCCAAAACTGGAACGTGCATAATTTAAAAACGCCTACATTAATGTTTTTTTAACGGAAACCTCGAAACAATGTTCAAACAATAATTTTTGGAAACTGAAGAGATTCAAAATTTTAAATACACCCGAGGGATCTCTCGGAAAACTCGCGCAAGTCGACTCTCATGTATAATACGTGTAATGTTACCCTACGTGATGTTCCGTGTTTTGTGACATTTACGGTAGAAAAGTAATGAGTTGGGAATAGGTAAACAAAGTTAGGGAAGTTACACAACCCTTAAATTTATGATAATATCGGGTCCGATACGTGCTGAGTCACGAGAGTTGCTAATTATTTAAAAAGCCACATCTTGAAAACGAACAAGTCTTACCCATATTCTACAAAACACATTGGAATTGTGAGGACCCTCCGTTCTGCCCCAACATCTTCCACCCGAATTTGATCTAACTTTCATATTTTACATTTTATACATCACAAAACAGAAGGAATTTACACTCAAGGTAACCATTAATTATAGCTCCAACATCTCATTTTCAAGTGCAATAAACTTAATGGGCTAGTTTAGCTAATATCACAAGAATATAAGGCACTGTACTTTGGCACGCACAGACTGAAGAAACACTTTTTATCACTTAACGAAACGACGACAAATCAACCACAAAAGGAAATTTTGTCATAGCTTCGGTGAAAAACGGAAACTGAGATAAAATTTCAATTCGTTTAAATGTAAACCACTTCATTAAAACACAAAATATGTTTTTTGTAATTTGTAACCTACTCGAGAAGACCCGCAACTGACATTTGACGAAAATACCGACACCTCTCCATAAGCAACACGAAAAGCCAGGCGCTGTAGTTAAAATGCGAAACACAAGATTATTTATACATCGCAGTTCTATTTTGCATTCCTTCAAAAGATCAACTGATCTATGAAATTGCAAATCGAAGTAGTTTGAAATGTCGAGCATGTATACATCGAAAGACTAAAACTCGTCTGACAACTTCGTTGTGACCTGTTCCAAGTCTTGGGTAACGGCATCGACTGGCAACATAAGCTAGTGAGAAGCAACAATGAACAACATTAGTCATTTCGTTGTAAGTCTGATTTTCCAAATGAAACCCCTCCAAGTCGCTACTTTAATTTTTCAATTTACCTGCAAAAATCAATAACTACATAGGTACATACAGGTAGCTTGCTGCTTCTGATAATGGAACAATTCAACAAAGCACGCTCCAATTAAGCAGGAAATTATAATAAGTAATACACTTGATGCACCATTATATTTGGAATATTATTCATAATTTTAATAATACTGTCAACCGACGCGATTTTAATGCTTATCAATAACATTCTCTTGCATATGACATCATTCATCCTGTTACGTGCATTTTAGAGAAAGTTTTTCAGGTATCATTTTATCGAAGAAAATTGGGCTTATATTAGGCAATGGAGAAGCTTGTGTAAATTTGTACTTTTCAGAGAGTCGGCGTCGCGACGACTTCCTCTACCCAAGTTATGATTTTCAATTCTATTTCAAAAATTTTAGGTTATGAAAACCAGGGTGAAGAAAAATGAATTCACTGAGAAAAAAGTTTTCTTTTTATAGTAAACATGCAAGGAAATCCAGATTTCCAAAAGTCAAAGCAACTCAACTGCTTTTTACATCAAAGTAGTACATTGCAGGTGTGCAGGAAGTTTGGAGTAAAGTTGAATCATTCAAGAATAAGAAAAACATTGAACAGTATCGGTGAAATGTTTTAAATAAAGCAACATAAATTGTAAAAGTTTTATTCGACCCATCTCCTCGAGAAAACTAAGAGCCAGTAAATTTGGCAATATTTAAAAATCCAAAAACAACTGTGACAGAAAAAGCTAAATCAGATTTTTTTATTCTGTTGCCTTGGTAACTGGCTTACCACATAATTCCTGAAACTGAAAGCATCTCTGAGGCTTGAAAGAAGCAATCGAAACTTCAAGTGACTACGAAGTTGCTAGGCAGGAATTTAAATTTTCAGTGTCTATTTTTGCAAGAAAATTTGAATACGAAAAGAATTTCTATTCAATCGAGGAACTTCAACAAAAAAAAAGGTACAGCAAAAAAATTTAACCGAATCAAAAACAATAATTTGCCTGTTGAAAATTCTGCTAGATTCATTGATATTTTCGCTTTTTCGAAATAAAATCATAAATAATTTGCTTTATCATGAAAAACGACGGGTCAAGTATTGTAAGAAAAAACCCAAAATTTGTTTCCACTTTCACCAGTTGGATTCAGCTATTCAAAATTTTCTTTACAAAAAAAATAACATGCCCAATAGATAAGTCGTTCCAAAATAATCCCTACGAGGCATAGGCCGAGCTAGACTCGCAAAATTTGGGATGTTAATTAAGATAATTCTGTGATTAATAAATGCTAAACATAAGTTAGTTTGGGGGTGCTTAGCTTAGCATAACTAAGACACCCCAAGCCATGTTTTGAAAAAAAAAAAAAAAAAGAAAGAAAAGTACTCTGCATAAAATGTAAAGGAAGTCACAAGCTTCTACAGCCTCAGCATCAGTGGAGGATTTAGCACTTGAGAGTGCTTTTGCAATTCAATTTTGAGGCTCCCCCTGAATATTTTCACTATCTAACCTACAATGCGTGCATTCTACGCGTACATTCTTTATTCTGGTATGCACAATACCGGCGGTCCAAAAACGTTGAATATTGAGGCCCCAGGCGTGCGCCTCATGTGCCTGTTCGGAAATCCGCCACTGCTCAGCATTAAGGAATCAACAACAAAACTTTTCAAAAGCGATAAAAATGCAAATTTAATTCTTAAAAGGTCATAATATTGTTACCTACTTATGACTGGGGGTACCTATACCATATCACCCCAGTTATGGGAAAATCCACTGTCTAGAGTGAGCTAAGCCTCCTTTAACTATGTCCTTGAGCCAATAAGAAAAGTATCAGTAAAACACAAAGGAAGACTATATAAATATTATGGATCAGGAAGAAAATATGGATATCTGGATTCTGGATTTTTGTGGCCCATTGTACCACCTCCGGTTTCTCAGTTTCGCCCCGATCCTGTTACAGAAACAAGCCAATCTAGCTGTAGGATGTACTCTAGGACTTTGGCAGGCTGAGTGTCACTGACTCTGGCCATGTCGGGCTAGCAGTCCCCCAACACAGATCCTCTTATTGAAATTAACGACGGACAGTAGCAAAGTGCATGTTCAGCTGTTTCCTTCTCTTCATTACATCCACGACATATAGGGTCATCTGCATACTCCATCGTGTGAAGGTTTTATTTAATCTGTAGTGTCCAGTTAAGATCCCTGCAATTGTCTGCAGATTGACTCTGGATAGGTCCAGATAGTATCTCGCATGTTTCCAAGAAGGCGCATGTATTGAAGCTCTTGCTTGCTTGTATGCAGTTTCTTGTACCCATCTGCAAGTATGTAGTTTTAGGGTATATTATTTGAGGAGTGCCTCTAGTCTAGAGCCTTGACGGAAAGCGTGACCATCGGCTCCGGGCCGCAGGGAAGACAATTGGAGCCGCTTCTCGCCAATTCGTCAGCCCTTGTGTTTCCCTCGTCACCTTGATGTCCCTTAACCCAACAGAGAGAAAGAGCATTTTGGTTAAATATCTTATTCAGTGTCTGGATGCAATCGAGCACCAGACCTGAGGTGATCTTGTGGCCCTGAAGTGTCTTTTTCTTAATTGTGTCAATTGGTGAAATTCGGTGTTAAACGTTCTCCCTCCACATTTGCTGCGCAAGCCTAAGCCACGTGACAACCACTATGAATAAAACGACCTATACCATTCGACTCTATTGGAAGTGTTTCAACATTTATGGCGCGACTCTATCCTCCAGATCCAGAGGAAGAAAAGAAAAGTTCAATTGCCATGTACGCAAATCAACGCAGGCTGCATACACGGATATGAATGTATTGCAAAACATGTAGATAAATTGTAAAATTTATAGTAATTTGATTGTAATACTTATTACTACAATGTTTATTAATTTGTACTACAATTTGTAGTAATTTTAACAAATATTTGCATTTGTTTCTTTGTTCCTTTTTAAATCATTTTCAATTACATTCATCATGTCGGTTCTGCATGAATTTCACTTTATCATACATGCATTGCTTTCATTGGTTTGGAAGTCTTGCGAGGGTAGCGACTGCAAGCGGACTTTCTATCACTATAATCATTCTTTATTAAACCTGTTTATTTCATACCAATGTTTTATTTAAGAAATTGCCCAAAGACTATATTTTATTTCAGAAATCTACGTCCCAGCTCTCAACAATTATCATCTAAGGCTAGCCTATACCAACATCTTGGTAACACGAACTGGAGAGCCATTCTCGACGGATTGCACCTCATTCTGAATCGTTGTTTTAGCAACTCTCTCATTAGGGGTTGTGTTCAGAAGGACTGTTTGTGTTTCATAACTTTTACTACAAAATTTATCACTTGCCAACTACAGATTATAGTAGTACTACTTTGCGCTACAAATTACTATACATTTCTTTCAGTAAGTATAGTTTTGAAATGTTTTATTTCTGCTGATTGGGCACCATTGTCTAAGAGCTGTCAAAACATTATACCTTTTGTAATTGCGTGTCCAACTGGCTTTGAATTACATTCTCTTTGATGCTAAAATTGAAGGCGCCGAAGGTGATTTGATCTTAGCTCAATTATGTGTACTAATATTGTATTTATAGCTATACATCCCACTAGCGACCCAAATAAGTAATTATCATTCCAAACCTTGATTTGATGGGGAAGTGTTATTAATTCATCGGGGCGATGAGTTGTGAAAGTTCGAAAATTTCAAATTTCCTGCACCCGTAAAAAGTCAGCAAATCTAAATAATATAAAACTACACGCATTGAAAAAAATCAATAATTTTTTTAAATAATTAATTTGGATAATAGTCGAAGTTCGTGTCATATTTTGAAACACTTTAGAGGGTAGAGTCAAAAGCATTTCATAAATATTTAATAAGGTCATCTTCGAACAACAACCCCAAATTACTAACGTAAGTATATTACTCCTCAAAATGGTCTATACGTACAAAACTTATAAATATATAAAATTTGATTATTTCCTGGTTTATTTTAGTCCATTAGAATTTCTGTTTATGGAGCCGTTTATGTAATCGCAATATAAAATCAATAATTTATTTTATTAAGGCATAAAACACATAAGAGAAGCTGTAGGTAAATATGATGGAAAATTAGGAAAAACGGAGAAGTTTGCGTTAGTACGGCTGACATAAAGGAAATTGATATGCAGAAGTGGAACATTTCTATTATCTAAAAGTTTTTGATGGAAATAAAGCAGGAAATTAAATAACCTCTTCAATTTATATTCTATAGATTTCAATTGAAATAAAAATAATAAATTTTCTCAATGTTAGACATAATTTAAAAAACGTTTCCTAAAGGATTCGGCATTCGATTCGGGAATAAATTGCTTATATCGTTGATGTTAAATAATTTCGATTCGGTACAATATAAAAACGATTAATATGACTCACGTAAACATGAAACTGTTTTGTTTATGAAGTCGATATAATTATTCGCGATAAAGAAAAAGGAAGCCAAAGCCACAAGGATTTGAGATTATTAAGAGAAGCCCTAGATAAGACCGAATCAGACGATAATTGGAATGGAAAAGGTTTTACAAACGCCAAGGTCGTTCAACATTTTGTACATTGAACTTAATATGTATGTACATTGGAAAGTATTGTAACACATAGGTAGGTAAACTGTGCTGGAGTTATATCCACAGAGTAACCTTGATATAAATATACATCATGATGTGAATGTGATACGTTTGGATTACATGAACTGTAAATTACATGTGCAGCAGGTGATTAGAGAAACTAAATAACTAAAAGTTTTTAATGAAGCAAGATATTATAAAAATACCCGAATGTTCTCAAAATATCCAGAGGTATATTTTTGGGTTACCTTTCATCATTCTCTAACAGTACTGTCGTTGACACTGGTAGACATCTCTGGTAGGGAACGGCGTAGGGGGGGATTTTTCAAGAGGCAGAAGATGGTAAAAGGACGCCGTTTGTTATCGGAAAAACCTGTTGCCGTTAAGCTAAAATTGAACACCCCATTAGGAAAACAAATTTCAGAGACACGTGTGGATGATGTTATCTGCTCACGATATAATAAACTAAATACTAAATCAATACAAACTCAAAACAAATGTGCACGATTTCACATTCTACATTTATGTAACATCACCGTTCAATTTGGTCTTATTTGAAATTTATAAATGAGTCTTCTCATAACGTTCGATCAAAAAACTACCGAGATAGCACTCGAATTGAAATATTTATGATTCAGTTTATAGATAACATAAGATATTAAACCGTAGTTGATTAAATTGCTGTTGTTAAATATTTAAACAACCATAAAACTTTTACGAGGAAACCTAATACGAAGATCGCCAATTAAAAGTTCCCATTTTTCAATTTTGGAGTCTTCTGATTAATCGATTACAACATAAAACCTACCTTTAATCTTAATTCTGTTTGTGTGGGATGATGAAACGATAACGAAGATGAACTTTGTGCTTCTTCTAAGTCTAACTCTGAACCGGAGTTTGGAGAATGAAAAATACTGTCGTGAGATACGCTGAGTCCAGGATGCATGTGTGTTCCACTTCTAAAATATAAATTGTTCTTACAATGCAAAACATACACGTGCAATATTTATTACCTTCTTCGCATTGGTTCATCGCTTTCAGATAATTCACTCGTCGACCTACTTCTGTGAACATCTTTGAGCATGGATTCCGAAACATCCAGACTAGGTGATACATCTTCGGCTACTTTGTGACTCTTTCTCTTGAACCACTTCCGTGGATTCCAAAACTTTTTTTTGGACGTCACTGAAAAAATAACAAAATAAAAATTTTAAAATTTGGATCAAACAAAACTACCCAAAACATATTTTTTTCTATATCTCATCACGAACGAGCTCGTCTGTCGTCTGGTATGAATCAGAAGTGTACTAATTTTATTTGTAACCTACGACCTGATTTTACAACAATTGAAATCGGTTTCAATGATTGCACCATTTTATTTGATCAGTCTTGCATAACATATAAAATCCAATAACAATCACCAAGAAAAAATTGTATTTTTGCACTGACGGAGTACACTACTTTCGACAACTTTTATTTCTTCCGGAAACATCTGACACGTAAATCTATTTTTGTGAAATGATTCTAAATAAATTTTGGCTATAAGCCACGTACTTTTGTTAATTTCCCACGTTAAACAAATAATTAAGGCCAAAAACACACAACACTACGAGAGCGTTACTTTTGTTGTAAATTCAAGCAGACCTCCAAAGTAGCTGTGCGCACCTGGATTAATCAAATTATGTAAATATTTAACAGTTGTAGTACATAAAATTATATATTATAATCACGAAAAGGAAAAAAGTTAAATAAACAAGTCGTGCGTAATCTCCCGTAGTCGGTGTATCTCTACCTTTAAAAAACATTCATTATTTAAAACAATTGTATCAAAGTTAAAAACCATAAAAGTAGGTATATACGAGCATTACTCATTTTGAAGTAGGAAAATAATTAATTAAAAATTTATATCCACTTAACACGGGTCAAAAATGTAATTACTATACACATTTCCGCAATGTAATTAGAATTTTCTCAATGACTTATGGTGTATACAAACATACCAAAAATATCAACAAACTCAAGTCGATATCGATAATAATCTATTCAATCATTTCTTATCGTTCCTAGAATTTGTTTTTCATAGTCGGGTTTTTTATTTATTTAATTTCTTTTATTGTTGGTATAGTTATTTCTTTTAATTTAATTTGAAAGTTTCGTGAAAATTAATTCTATTTTCAAGTAGTAATCTCGCTTGTCCATTCATGTGCGTCACAGTTAGCTCAGTCGTAAGTTTAACTTGTTTGTCAGCTGCAAACACCGCACCGAAATAATTACTTCATGATAACAATCGGAACAATAATAATTATTGTTAGTGCACCATAATCTAATTCCATAAACTGTAGTTTAGTCAAAGAATAACTGAAAATTAGATAGGTATTTCTCATCCTATTCAAATACAACGGTAACCTGCGTGTAACGTTCGGTTTATAAATGCAAAGAAGTCAAAGCCTGATTGATAATGATGAACACAATAATTTAATTTGTAACGTAAGTGGTCGGTTAATAAATTTATCATGATATATCACAGATGTAGTAAGTGCCAAATTAAAGAATAGTTTACTAACGATTTCGGTTTGCAATAAAATTAATTGAATAAATAAATTTTCGGCGAGTACTTCATCCATTAGAGTGCGACGTAGAGGTCACGCTAAATTTATCGAGCAAATAAATTTTCTTTAATAAAATATATTTTAGACGTCCCTCGTATATTTGAGAAATGTGTCAAACCTTCGGTAAAGACTGCACATCCAATAAAATATCGGAAGTGTAAAATATTAATAACCGAATGCTTCATTAAACCCATGAAGTGCTGGGGCAATAACGTTACTTTGTAAATGGTTCTGTAGATGGCGATAAAAGTAATTTTCTTATAATTAATTTAAACTTTGAGTACGCAATTAAAAATTCATAGTGTTTCTTGTCCTGTGCTAATTTAACACTGTGAAGTTGATAGCAAACAATCGATACATTGGTTAATACCAAAATTTCATTAATCATCAAGAGCAACATCGGTGAAACGATTCTCATATTGTGGGATATTCAAATGCCTGAAAGCCATCTTTCGATAATAGAAATTTATGGAATTTAATCTAAATGTGTTTGTGTGTGCGCTCATGCTTACACTTAGCACATCTAGGGATCTTGGAAATTTGTTGGGGCACCACCAAAACTTCAATCTTGAAATTGCCAAGTAAATAAAACGGAATCCTATATCTACTGTAGTTTTTGCTACATTACTGGAAAACTAATAGCACGCTCGCAAGTATTAGCATACAACCAATTCATTGAATGATAATTGTTTGATGGAACAATGTTTTGCACTGAAAGCACAAACAAGATAAGCGCATGAAGGAATATAACAAAACATGCTGCATCCTATTTATCTATTTGTTTGTGCATTCAGAATAGCCCATATTTAAAATACACCCACATTTTGAAATACCGTTAATGTTATAAACTAGTAATTTATATAGATAGTGAGAAACTGTGTAGTATGAGCCATGCTATTGGATGAGCACAATATGATACAACTGTGCTGCTTTGGGTGGCTTACCTATTAATTAATATCTTGACAACTAGAACATGTAAATTGTAGCGTAACATAAACAAATAATAACAGAATACATTTGGGCTTTGAATTTATTTAGCAACTCATTTTTGCTTAAACCCCTACCATGTTATGAAATCGTGGCACCTTTAAAACCACTACAGAAATTGCCGTTAATTCTTGTTATCAAACCAACCATGCTGTAATTTGCTTAATGATATTCTGAATTATTATGTCTAAAATGTTAATTGATTATGAGAACAATTAATTCACTAACCCATGCAGACCATAAGGTAGGCAAAGGAAAATTTGAAATTTAATATGCCGAATACTCGACGCACTTCTTGATTTGATAAATCAAGTTAATTAAAAAAAAGTAGTATATTACGTACTAACAGGAGGAGGGGGTCCCAATTGTAATCATCGATTTGTTCCTTTAGTGACGCGCATGAATGGTTTAACGAGATTCTCATTACTATTTAAATATCGTTAATTTATTGGTATAAAAATCGATTTTCTCGCAATTGACTGAGCGTTGAGTTTTACAATTTGCATTTCTTGATGTCCTAATCATGATTTACATACACAGTGATAATGAATGCTTGTTAACTTGGAAACAGTGGCGGTGATATGAGTAAGCGAATGTAAGCTATGCTTAGGGGCCCGGGATCATAAGGGGCCCGTTTTGTATATTTGCTTACGGGCGAGCTACTCCTGCAGCGCCGCTGGTTAGAACCAATATTTTCATGCAGTTGCAGAATATTTGAATAAACTTTATTTTTTATCCAAAAATTTAAATCAAAAATCGCTCCGAAACCAAATCATCGGAAATTAAGGACAACTTTTGGTTTAGAATTTTTTCATTATTTTTCCTGGCTTTACTAGGTTGTAATCAATAGTTTTATGCAGTTGCAGAATATTTGAACAAACTTTATTTTTATCCAAAAATTTAAATCAAAAATCGCTCCGAAACCAAATAAACATCGGAAATTAAAGACAACTTTTGGTTTAGAATTTTTTCATTATTTTTCCTGTCATTACTAGGTTGTAATCAATAGTTTTATGCAGTTGCAGAATATTTGAACAAACTTTATTTTTAATCCAAAAATTTAAATCAAAAATCGCTCCGAAACCAAATAATCATCGGAAATTAAAGACAACTTTTGGTTTAGAATTTTTTCATTATTTTTCCTGGCTTTACTAGGTTGTAATCAATAGTTTTATGCAGTTGCAGAATATTTGAACAAACTTTATTTTTTATCCAAAAAAAATCAAAAATCGCTCCGAAACCAAATAATCATCGGAAATTAAAGACAACTTTTGGTTTAGAAATTTTTCATTATTTTTCCTGGCTTTACTAGGTTGTAATCAATAGTTTTAGGTAGTTGCAGAATATTTGAACAAACTTTACTTTTTATCCAAAAATTTAAATCAAAAATCGCTCCGAAACCAAATAATCATCGGAAATTAAAGACAATTTTTGGTTTAGAATTTTTTCATTATTTTTCCTGACTTTACTAGGTTGTAATCAATAGTTTTATGCACTTGCAGAATATTTGAACAAACTTTATTTTTTATCCAAAAATTTAAATCAAAAATCGCTCCGAAACCAAATAATCATCGGAAATTAAAGACAACTTGTGGTTTAGAAATTTTTCATTATTTTTCCTGGCTTTACTAGTTTGTAATCAATAGTTTTATGCAGTTGCAGAATATTTGAACAAACTTTATTTTTATCCAAAAAAAAATCAAAAATCGCTCCGAAACCAAATAATCATCGGAAATTAAAGACAACTTTTGGTTTAGAAATTTTTCATTATTTTTCCTGGCTTTATTAGGTTGTAATCAATAGTTTTAGGTAGTTGCAGAATATTTGAACAAACTTTACTTTTTATCCAAAAATTTAAATCAAAAATCGCTCCGAAACCAAATAATCATCGGAAATTAAAGACAATTTTTGGTTTAGAATTTTTTCATTATTTTTCCTGACTTTACTAGGTTGTAATCAATAGTTTTATGCACTTGCAGAATATTTGAACAAACTTTATTTTTTATCCAAAAATTTAAATCAAAAATCGCTCCGAAACCAAATAATCATCGGAAATTAAAGACAACTTGTGGTTTAGAAATTTTTCATTATTTTTCCTGGCTTTACTAGTTTGTAATAAATAGTTTTATGCAGTTGCAGAATATTTGAACAAACTTTACTTTTTATCAAAAAATTTAAATCAAAAATCGCTCCGAAACCAAATAATCATCGGAAATTAAAGACAACTTTTGGTTTAGAATTTTTTCATTATTTTTCCTGGCTTTACTAGGTTGTAATCAATAGTTTTATGCAGTTGCAGAATATTTGAACAAACTTTATTTTTTATCCAAAAATTTAAATCAAAAATCGCTCCGAAACCAAATAATCATCGGAAATTAAAGAAAGACAACTTTCGGTTTAGAATTTTTTCATTATTTTTCCTGGCTTTACTAGGTTGTAATCAATAGTTTTATGCAGTTGCAGAATATTTGAACAAACTTTATTTTTATCCAAAAATTTAAATCAAAAATCGCTCCGAAACCAAATAAACATCGGAAATTAAAGACAACTTTTGGTTTAGAATTTTTTCATTATTTTTCCTGTCATTACTAGGTTGTAATCAATAGTTTTATGCAGTTGCAGAATATTTGAACAAACTTTATTTTTAATCCAAAAATTTAAATCAAAAATCGCTCCGAAACCAAATAATCATCGGAAATTAAAGACAACTTTTGGTTTAGAATTTTTTCATTATTTTTCCTGGCTTTACTAGGTTGTAATCAATAGTTTTATGCAGTTGCAGAATATTTGAACAAACTTTATTTTTTATCCAAAAAAAATCAAAAATCGCTCCGAAACCAAATAATCATCGGAAATTAAAGACAACTTTTGGTTTAGAAATTTTTCATTATTTTTCCTGGCTTTACTAGGTTGTAATCAATAGTTTTATGTAGTTGCAGAATATTTGAACAAACTTTACTTTTTATCCAAAAATTTAAATCAAAAATCGCTCCGAAATCAAATAATCATAGGAAATTAAAGACAATTTTTGGTTTAGAATTTTTTTATTATTTTTCCTGGCTTTACTAGGTTGTAATCAATAGTTTTATGCAGTTGCAGAATATTTGAACAAACTTTATTTTTTATCCAAAAATTTAAATCAAAAATCGCTCCGAAACCAAATAATCATCGGAAATTAAAGACAACTTTTGGTTTAGAAATTTTTCATTATTTTTCCTGGCTTTACTAGGTTGTAATAAATAGTTTTATGCAGTTGCAGAATATTTGAACAAACTTTATTTTTTATCCAAAAATTTAAATCAATTTACAAAAATTTTTTTTTAGAGGCCCGTTATGTATATTTGCTTACGGGCCCTAGCAACTCTTGCACCGCCGCTGCTTGGAAAGGGTCATTTTATTAGATGAGACAGGTAGTTTACAAAATGAACTGAAGGGGAATTCTGTAATATGTAAAATTAAAAGTAACAAATTAACCCAAAATATTTATTCCATCAATCAAAGCCTCATCAAAGTCGGTTCAGTATTTCAGGTTATAGAAAAAAAAATAATTAGTTTTCTTGTTTAATTCCTGTAGGTACATAGATAACTTTTATAGTTTATTGCAGTTTTACTAAAAAAATTTAAAAAAAGCAATTTGTGATGACTGATGATCTAGTAAGAGTCCTGATTTGAATTCAATTGAAAAATTATGGCTTATGGGCTACTATTGGGAGTAAAAACTGCTAACAAAATTGTTAATGGAAGCACCGAATGAAAAAGACATGATCTGAATAATTGTCTAATGAAATCTATCTCATCGTCTTCTTCTTTTTCTAGAAGTAATTCTCTTGTCTGTTATTTCCCAACATCTGCGTCGTTTCCTTGGCAGTGTTAGAGCAGGCGCAAAGAAAGATGAGAGGGTGGAGCTAATGCGTAGAAACCAAAACTCGTACAATCGTGTTTATGTTGGTGTCAATTGGTGGAATTGGGTGTCACGCGATGTCTACTGCGCCGGATTTTGTCTACGCCCTCTCATCTTACTTTGTGCTCGCTCTAGTACTATGAGCATATGAATATTTTACATCCATTAGGTCGAGTGCTAGGCTAGCCTTCAAATGTGCCGGTATCCTGGTTTTTTATGTTAATGATGGCAAATCACCAACCCAGGAGGACCACCGGCTTAACGTGCCTTCCGAAGCACGGAGACTATACAGTCATAAGAAAGTTTCACACTTCCGTATCGCATTATGATCGCATTAGTTGTAAGGCAATGACCGTCTCTTTTTTTCTCTCTCATCTCACCATGAGTTTACTCCCATGAGGAACTACAAATACTATAACATTCTTTGGTAAATTATGGAGTTAATTAAACGCAATAAAATCAATTAATTATAATAATATAAAATATCAATTTTTATTATTAAAGCTGACGAAAGCTGCAAAACGTAGCTGAAAACTAAAAATTATTATTATAAGTAATTGATTTTATTGCCATCAATTAAATCGATAAATTTAACATTTGAATTATCATTATTAATTTCACGAGTTAAAAACTTTTAAGATGCTTCATAATAATCATATAAATTTTATTAATCGACACAAATTACATTATTTATCAGATAATTAATATTATTAACAAATAAGACCATTTTAATTAAAAAACCAAATAATTAGGTACTAATTTGTGTAATTATGGATAAAAAACTGTCCGAGTTGATCAAAATTTAATTATTGTAAAAATTGAAACTGTACATTCATTTAAAAAAATAATTCTCGATATATTTGTGATCGCTATTGTACAACATGTGCAATTAATCATACATTCAAAAATAAATTCAAGCACTTGTGATATACTTACAGTAGAGAGCGTCGATAATCCGAACATCAAATATCCGAACGTCGATAATTCGAATCACTGTCAGTTGGCCGATATTCATTTGGCCGACACATCATTTGGCCGACAGTCATTTCGCCGAAATTTTATTTTTAGTATTAGATAAAGTGACTATAAAAATAATTTTAATATAATATATTATAATTGTTAAATTTCTTAACAATTTTATAAGTAGACAAAAATTAATTTTTTATTTATATATTCAACATCTCTTGTTTAATTTTGTTTAGTTACACTGTTAGGTTACACTTATATTAACGGTGCGCGCGGATTTTTTGTGCAACTCTGTCGTAGGTGGATGTGTTGCCAAAATTGACTCTTCCGCGTTGCAGCACTCCAGAGCTACAACATGTGCAATTAATCATACATTCAAAAATAAATTCAAGCACTTGTGATATACTTACAGTAGAGAGCGTCGATAATCCGAACATCAAATATCCGAACGTCGATAATTCGAATCACTGTCAGTTGGCCGATATTCATTTGGCCGACACATCATTTGGCCGACAGTCATTTCGCCGAAATTTTATTTTTAGTATTAGATAAAGTGACTATAAAAATAATTTTAATATAATATATTATAATTGTTAAATTTCTTAACAATTTTATAAGTAGACAAAAATTAATTTTTTATTTATATATTCAACATCTCTTGTTTAATTTTGTTTAGTTACACTGTTAGGTTACACTTATATTAACGGTGCGCGCGGATTTTTTGTGCAACTCTGTCGTAGGTGGATGTGTTGCCAAAATTGACTCTTCCGCGTTGCAGCACTCCAGAGCCATTTTGGCAACACTAAACTCATTAAAAACATCCCCCTAGGGCCTTCCAACTCGGCAAATTGTGCTACTGGGAAGGGGGTGAATCTCGCTTTTTTTGATTTATTTTATTTAAATTTATTTTATTTTAAAAATTTAATTAGAAATTTTCGTTTCATTTAAGATTTATTTTTATATTCACTTTCGGTAATAAAAATAATATTTCGGCCAAATGACTGTCGGCCAAATGATGTGTCGGCCAATTGAATTTCGGCCAAATGATGTTTCGGCCAAATGAATTTCGGCCAAGTGACGGGATACCGATAATTCGTACATCAATTTTCTGAATGCAAAAAATCTGAACATAACAAATTAATACTAACCATATAGATTTTAATCACAAATTGCTTAGTTAAAGCTTAATAAATAGAAATTATTATAACCTTCAAGAAGCAGAGCTGATGAGGCCATGTTGCGTTCGAAAATCTAAATATATCGACAATTTAAACAAGGTCCAGTAGCAAATAATTCGTTTAATCGACACTCTACTCTATCTACTTTTGTGTAATAACTCTGTCAATCAGTAATGGCGCATGACTCGATAGCAAAAAATGATACCTCATCTGTCTATGTAGTTTTTACCTATACTAAAAAATTGCTAAAAAGACATGCTTGGAAAACAATCAGCAACAGATACTTGACTCTTCAAAAAAATTTAGTACCACAGGGCATCATAAGTTTGCAACTTGCACACTCGCACTTCCGAAAGACATACCGTAAGTTTTCCAATGGTTAATGTTGTAAAAAAAAGTTATCTAACTCGAAGAATTTATATGTTGTTAAAACAATTATTGATCAGGTTGGAGAATTTGATGTTGTATTTAAAATTTCATATCAAAGAATGTGGATGTTGTCAAAATAACTATTCGGGTTCAAGGATTTCCCTCTATAAACGGATTAGATCACAGTAAAATATCACTCAAAACTCATGAGTCGGTTTTAACGAAAAATTATTGAAAATATGTAACTTTTACCCATAATCAACCGTTGTCGATATGAAAAATGAATTCGAATAACATTCATGTGCATACAATCCGCTCGTATCGGGAATAAATTGATAAAAAATTTATTGTAGATACGAGGTATGTGCCCAAACTTTGTAAAACGTAAGCAATGAATTTTACACAAATTTGTTACGATGTTGATTACTTCTCTGTTCAAGTTGGCCTCAAAGGAATAATATAATTTGTATGAAAACTCAATTTAGCAAAATTTATTATGAATATCAAATCTAAATTGAGCAGCATCAGACGGTGTCTACGATGGAGGTTAAAGAACTACCCTCATTTCTTTTTATTTTTCTATGAAGACCGGCTGCAATGCGATTTTAAACACTATCGTCAAAACATACAGTACCTACATACAATTTGTTATTAATGCGGTGTGCATACATTATCATCCTTCAATGTAAACTTGCA
Source organism: Rhagonycha lutea (assembly GCA_958510855.1). Taxonomy (NCBI): domain Eukaryota; kingdom Metazoa; phylum Arthropoda; class Insecta; order Coleoptera; family Cantharidae; genus Rhagonycha; species Rhagonycha lutea. The sequence continues at coordinate 7,785,420 of OY294040.1, read as the reverse complement.
ATATTCTTGCGCTTCTATGTATTTCTTCGTTACGTAAACGGTAGATTAATTATTTACGATTATAATACCAAGTGAAAGGTATAATAAAATAATTAAATTTTAAATAATCATCACTCTTAGGCGAATTATGAATGTAATAATATCTGGTAATATCGTAAAACAATTTTGCATATTAGTAGTAATAATTACTAAAAATAAAAGTCGATAATACGCATCATAAAAGTCAATTAAGATCATAAAACTGTATCTTAAAAGAAAAATTGGTTAATTAACCAGTCATTCATAATTTAACCCCTGGTGTCCTAATGGGACGTTAAGGTCCCACTTACTTTAATTTCTATTATAAAAATCGCGGTGGGGACGCAAAGGGTTAAAAATAAGCAAAAAAGTGAAGAGTCAAATGTTTGTGAGTAGGTACATAAAACTAGAAAATAATATTTTGCCATTAAATAAGTAAAATTGAAATTCTTTTAAGGCAGGAAGCAATTACTGCAGTTGAATGTTATTTACTTTGGAGGGAAAATAAAACTGTAAAATAGATAAAACGAGTAAAAACGTAACGAATTTTGTACATATTAGGAAATTTTTTATTTCGGATATAAAAATCCGCAACGAAATCGACTGAATTATGATCTCGAGTGAGATTTATTGGATAATAACGTTGTCCTGAGGGATTTCAACACGAACGGGAAGGACACAATTCTATTTTTGTTACATAACACAGATGGATTTTCCTAATGTCAAAATATCACGCACTTTTATAAAGAAAAAAAAACGGATGTAGGATAACGAGATTAATTATTGATTACAAAAATAAACAAATTTCAATGATGAAACTTAATATCTGTTTACTTTTTGATTAAGCACTCATCGGTAAATATAATTAAATTGAAATGTAATGGCAAATATAGCGCAAGATTATATTACCAACTTAAAATTTACATATGAAACGTTCCAAATGTTCTGTTTTTCCTAAAGAAAAATGGAAAATTGGATGATTAAGCATGAACGAGGAACATGGAGAGAGATAAAAAATCCACTTGATTCAAATGGAATTCAATCGACGCCCGACGTGATGCTCTTTCTATAAAAAACTTAAGTATGCACTCACCAATTTTATCATTTTCGGAATCGTGAATTAAATCTTGAGGAGAAGATTCTCGCACGCACGACATAAGACTTAAAGGACCAGATCCGCTTGTATGACTTCCCACAACAGAAGAAGTCATTCTGTAAAAAAGCATTTAATTAATTTCCTCAAGAATAAAAAGTAATTAACGCGATATCTCTTGCATTTTATGCAAATTTTGTTTTTCGCGATCGTTTTGACTGATGCACCCGCCTGCGCTTGCGACAAATCTCGGATAATACTGAACGAAACTGATTCTGCCATCGCAAAACTTAAAACCGTAAAGTAAACAATTATTCTAGAATTAATTAATACAAATCTGTACGTGCATGTGAAGAAAACTTGAGAAAACATTTTCCATTTACCTACATACGCAACCATAGTTGTATTGTATCATGGAAATTTTATTTTCCCTTTATTGTTTTCGCGTCGCCTTGTTATAAAATGAAATTGGTGTCTACCGTTTGCGGTTTGATAAAAAATGTAATGCTGACGCGCAAGAGGATTAACGAGACTTAAATGTTGTATAAGTAATTAATTTTTATTTTTGATTCAATTATAAAAATATTTATAACTGAAGCATAAATACTTAATTAGTTTTCTGAAAAAGGTTTAAATCTCATTAATCCATTCTGAACGTAATTTGCTAACTAAAATTTCAAATAAAATTACCAAACAAAAAGTTCAAATTTATCGAACAGTTTCGTTGATTTGGTAACTCAAGGTAGACAAGAAAAAAAATACAAAAATTATGTAAGTGATTCAAACGTACAGAACACTCATTCAATTTAACATACAAACTTAAACATTAACCAAATTTATTTAGAAAATAATTAAATATAAGTAGACTTAATTGTAACATCGTTTCGTCATTTCAATTTAATAGTAACCAAGTTTACCTATTGCAACTTTCACTTTATTAAGTAACTTTGCTAAATTTGTTCATTATAAATTTTTTAGAGCACGATAGGGAAAACAAAACTATAGCAAGGATAAGATGAAACTAACGGTTAGAATAGGTACATTTTGGGTTTAGTAATAATGCGTAGAGAAATTTCCAGAAAACGCGAATAATTTCGGCAGAGCACCCGCGTCTACAGCATCTCCGGATCGATAAAACGTGACCTAGACCTTCAAGTTCTGTACCCGACCTTCCCTTACAAATTTTAAATCGAGAATCCCTTTGCTCGAATATCCTTCCAACTTTCTATTCGCAATTTCATTTAAAATCGAGATAATGATTTGGAACCACGCATTGAATTTGAATATAAAGTGGAACGGTTTAATTGTCACTTGACCAAAAAATGCTTCCCAAAAAGTGCAATTTCTCTTGTAAACGCTTTTTCTCACAATTTAATTTTGATTGAAAACAGCACGCAATAAAGTAAGTAGGTTGTAAAATTGCAAATTTAAGAGTTGGTATGGGGCATTTACAGAACTTGTGCTCTTAATGACTTGAAAGATTTCGAGCTACTTTAGTAAGCCAACCAAATCTTTGATTGATAATTTAGCATAAAGTAGAACCGCCACAAGTTTAAAATTGCATTGTCTGAAAATTTTCTACTTTCACACGATTTAACAAAATTATTTTATTTTTAAGTTACGTAATTAGGAGTTATTATCATAATTTACACTCCACGCTACTAAAAAACACTTTTAGAAAACGACGTGACACTGAAGATAAATAATCTATTATTTAATTTGATCTATAATCGCCTACAGAAAATAAAACAAAACATCAGCAATCTTCAAATGTGTATTTTCATTATGGAACATTTCTGAAATCGAAAAAGATTAATAAAGCTAATATTTTTAGCGGAAGGAAATATTTGTATATATTCATTGAACAAAAAAACATCGCTTTAGTTTGCATATCAGTAGATAAGATTGGCGTATTGACGGAATTATTGTTTTTATTTTCATTTCTTATTTCTCGGGGATAAAATAAATACGTAAAATTGCATCAGTGTAAAGTTTTGTTTGTTCCTCTTGACCCTATTCTATTAATACAATTGGTCGACAGAACAGGAGCGTTAACTATCACTTTATATTCCTAGGGAGATAAAAATATAGATACCACCATGAAGCGTTATTTGATCAAAGGGTTTAGCAGAGTAAGTATGTTAAAAATGCCTTTTTTGAATTTTGTGGTGGGAATTTTTTACAAAATTTGTTATGTAAAAAGACAGTTCTGTGCAAAATTTCAGCCTTCGAATTTAATTCCTGTTGACTTTAGAAGGAAAAATCCGTTTTTTCACATCGCATCATATTTTATCATTTTTATTGTACTAAGAGATATCCGAAAAATCTCAAAAAATTCAGAAAAATCTAAAATTACCCAACAAATATAAAAATATTTTTTTAGAATTCATGCGCGATTAAATTCAACAAAATAAAAATTGATCAATGTTAAAAAAAAATATTTAGCCATGTTAGAATTTTGGTACCACTCTAAAAAAAATTGACAAAATACTACTTTGGAATCCCTATAAGTTAAAAAAAGATCATCTCAAAATTCTGCCTGCAACATCTTCAAAAATGCAAAATTTAATTCAAAGTTGTGACGTCTTGGAGTCTATTGCATTTTAACCATGTTAGCATTTTCGTGCTACTCTAAAAAAATGTTGACATGATTCTGCTTTGGAATCCCTAGAAGTTAAAACCAAAAATATTTCACAATTCCACACCTTCAAAAATTATGAATTTTGAATAGTAAGCTTTAATTATTATATGAAAGTTAGCAAGAAGTGTAAACAACGTTCATATCCTAGTGGTTAGAACACCTGATGATTTGTGACCATGCATCCTGAATTCGCCTCCAAAATATGTACATTTTTTTTTCAAAGTTAGTTTTTAAATAATATTTTTTTAATTATCTGAATCAATTATATTTTAAAATTTTATTCAATTGATAATAATGTATAAAACGATTTCTTGTATTAACTAGTATGTGTATCTTCTTTAAGAGGGAACACAGACAGTCTAACTAGCTGATTCATACAAGTCACGACGTTCGAATCCGAACAACGACTGAGAAGAAGAAAAATACTCATTAAAAACATCCCCCTAGGGCCGTCCAATTCGGCAAAGTGTGCTACTGGGAAGGCGATGGATCTCTCTTTTTTTCATGGATCCTAGTTGAGGGTGGATGTCTTGTCAAAATTGACTCTTCCACGCCTCCGCTCCGCTCCCGACGTTTCAGAGCCATTTTGACAACACTATAATCAATAAAAACATCCCCCGCCTAAGGCCTTCCAACTCGGCAAATTGTGCTACTGGGAAGTGGGTGAATCTCGCTTTTTTTCCCGGTGCCGAGTTGTCTGTGTTCCCTCTTAAAGAAGATACACATACTAGTTAATACAAGAAATCGTTTTATACATTATTATCAATTGAATAAAATTTTAAAATATAATTGATTCAGATAATTAAAAAAATATTATTTAAAAACTAACTTTGAAAAAAAAATGTACATATTTTGGAGGCGAATTCAGGATGCATGGTCACAAATCAGGTGTTCTAACCACTAGGATATGAACGTTGTTTACACTTCTTGCTAACTTTCATATAATAATTAAAGCTTACTATTCAAAATTCATAATTTTTGAAGGTGTGGAATTGTGAAATATTTTTGGTTTTAACTTCTAGGGATTCCAAAGCAGAATCATGTCAACATTTTTTTAGAGTAGCACGAAAATGCTAACATGGTTAAAATGCAATAGACTCCAAGACGTCACAACTTTGAATTAAATTTTGCATTTTTGAAGATGTTGCAGGCAGAATTTTGAGATGATCTTTTTTTTAACTTATAGGGATTCCAAAGTAGTATTTTGTCAATTTTTTTTAGAGTGGTACCAAAATTCTAACATGGCTAAATATTTTTTTTTAACATTGATCAATTTTTATTTTGTTGAATTTAATCGCGCATGAATTCTAAAAAAATATTTTTATATTTGTTGGGTAATTTTAGATTTTTCTGAATTTTTTGAGATTTTTCGGATATCTCTTAGTACAATAAAAATGATAAAATATGATGCGATGTGAAAAAACGGATTTTTCCTTCTAAAGGCAACAGGAATTAAATTCGAAGGCTGAAATTTTGCACAGAATTGTCTTTTTACATAACAAATTTTGTAAAAAATTCCCACCACAAAATTCAAAAAAGGCATTTTTAACATACTTACTCTGCTAAACCCTTTGGTTTCAGAGAACTTGATTCCTAATTTGCTTAAAATCCAGACTACAGAATTGCATAAGTCAGTAGGTGAAATTCTAAAAAACATGTATAATTAAAATAAATACGTAAACGGGTTGACATAAGTACTTGGCAAATAGAAATTGTTATAAAAATGGCATGCTATCGACTCAGCACCTGTAAGCCATAAAATACGGAACGATAAGAATGTGATTTGTCGTTTGATATCATTAGGATTGATTTTATTTAAAAAACGAGTGAAGCATTTATGAAAATGTAGATGAGTTTAGGGTTGTAAACCCCTTTAATTATAAAACGTTCAAGCGGCCTATAGATAGTATAAAAAGTCCTGCCAGCAGGATGTGTGTAATCTTACTGTATAGCAAATCTTGGATGGTACTTTAGAATTTGCCTTTATCATAGAAGAACGGAGAAAATTCACAAGAGAAAGGATGCATATTATTATGGTCGACTTTTTTAATTTCTGAAATACTAAAAAAGCCTTCTGCGCATTTATTACCTTCACAATTTTAAGTGCCTTCCTAAATCTGCGCTACTGTATAAATAAAATGTAGCCTGTAGAACCAGAAAAAATTGGGATTATGATTTAATTAAAAAATTATGGTTTTCAAGAAATGGAAACGGTAATATCTATTTAATTAAAAATCATTAATACTTTGTTGTAATTATATAATTACCTATTAAGAATTAAAAAAAACACTAATAAGCACCACCAATATACTTTCTAAACGTTGTTAAATATAACTTACTAGATCAACTACTATTTGCCTATTTAATTTTAACATATTTAGTCCAAAAATTAAAAGCTAACTGCAGTACATATTTAATCAGTTTCTGTTTGCTAAATTCATAGTACAAGATTAATTATTTGGTAATCAAACTTGACGTTAATCAGGACTATGAAATTAGTAGTAATCTAATTTTGCTTTCTTTGTAATAGTGGAGTAATGGTCAGATGCACAAGATGTATGTAAGATTAGAAAGTATAGCAGCAAACTTCGTGATTTATTTCCCTTCGGGTATTACTTCTCAAGTTCTTATCGTAAAAGGATGTAAAGTCATAGCGATCTTTATTTTTCAACCATAAAATGTTGTGACATGTGAAATAAGTTGCTACAATACTCCCCCCTGCAAGAATCTTCAAAACTTGATTACCTTTTCCTATATTGGTTTTCAGGATGTACCACATATTTATTTTCCGGAAAATAAATTTTATTGGTTTATCAGATTTTTAATTAAAACGCGTAACTGAACTACCTCAACATAAACAACAGAAAGTCACAAATTAATGTGTAGGTCAATCCGAACTTAGCATGCTATTTGCGTTACATAAATTATGGGAGTGTTTTATATTCTATTGAAGCTACAAGTTCCAAAAATAACTAAAGTGAAAAATAATCAATTATTGCAAACCTCCAATTCTTCAAATTCATTTACACAAACACGACCATAATATTGACAGCGCTGTCCAGTGCCTTTATGTAATTTATTTCTAGAACGTTACAATAATTTTAATAATTGAGTTTCTACCGTTTCAATTCAAGTATGGAAATAATTCTGAGTTTCTTTAACCTTCATTTTAATTCTCAATTTCTCAATCTGCATATTTTGCGTTTGTATGCCCAAAATTTTTAAATTTAAACAAAAGAAAAACATCGGAGTCAAAGAGATCCCGGCTCTCGACACTGAAAATAATGGCTAGCGGCTCCTTAACCATAGGTTAAACAATGCAAGTGTTAAACAGAAATTTACTTCTTGAACATTATTTATATCTTACGAGTACACATAAGCATACGCATAAATTAAATTTCCAGCAAATTCTTTTCAACACTTGAGCAGTCAAGTGTCGTTATAACGGAAAACCAAGCGGAAAACTTCAATTTAGTCGAGATTGTAATCGATCGGTTATTGAAAACGTGAATTTTTAAATAACATAAAAATCCGTAAATCGGCGGTGTTCGAGACGAGAAAAACTAAAAAACCTGATTGTAATAAATAAATAAAAATCAATTATCGTCGCATACTTGATTTGTATAATCAAGCGTTCGTTGAACTTATAAAATCATTTAGTTTTTATTTACCAACATTTTAAAATATTGGAAATATTGAAAAGAAAAGTGTAAAACTTGAAACAACAATATTTATAAACAATTACTGGTGTTAAAATTATTAAGTTCAAAAAACTTTCACGTTTCTAAATTAATTGGAGTAACCGCTAGAACTTAGTTGCAGCGGATGCATACGGTGGACCGCATGCGTTCGCCGCTTGATAATAATAAATAATGCACATTAAGAATATTTATTTCATTTTTTCTCGCAGTTCACACCGTGATATTAAATTTCTGGTTGTTTCTATTTTAACCTTCATCCGCTCGCGTATTTGGGTCCTGAAATTTGCCTTTTTGAATTTTCTCTCCCATTTTCTTCCAGAGCGTCATGGGAGGGGTGGGAAGGGCTTGTATTCTCTAATTACTATCTCATCCACTAGATCATGCCCGTGTTCTGATAAAAAAAGCTGATAAAAGTACAGCCACAAACAACTGCGGCTAATTTGCCGCATACGCGAGCGGATGAAGGTTAAATACCATGAATGTAAAAAATACTTCGATGGAATACCTAAATATTTTACATAGCTTCCACCAATAAACTTCTTAATGGAATACTGGGAGTAGAAATATTGTTTTGCATATTAATAAAACAACTTTAACTTATAAATATTTAAAAACCCTTTCAGAAAGGGTCGATTTCTCGAGAGTATGTGACTAAGCAAGAATTCCCAAAAGCTGTCGCATAACTTGGCGTCGTTTTTATAAAGACTACAAGAAATGACCGACGATCGACGAGACGTCTCTATATTAAGAGATAAATTAAAATTTCAAAATGTTGTTAAAATTTTCAATGAAAGTATAAAAAAAACTATCAAAGCATCATCACATCACCACCTTTCTCAACATCAAATGGCTATTTTTACAGCACGGAGAAGTAAAATTAATGATGTGCGCTAAATACGCTTTTAAAAATAAAAATGAGAAACAATTAGTTTTACTTTATAACTGTTTCAAAATAAGTTTGACGAAGACGCAATTTTAGAAATAGGGGATTTTTCTGGTATGGAGATTTGATTCATGGAAACCTACAGTTTCTCAATCTCAATTTATCATTGGCATTTTGGTGTATAATGGTTATTTCCAACTACGCACATTTATAACTCTAGTTTATAAAGTCAAGCAAACTGGAGAAAATCTTGTTGTAGATTGTAACAAATTTGGGGTGAGGAAGATAACTAGCCCCACGATTTTAAATGTTTTCTATTAAAATTATGGTACTTGAAGCTGTAAATTACAAATATAAACCTAAAATTTTATAGATCATTCGAAAACTTGGGAGAAATGGGCAAAAAGCCGTAAAAATAAAATGAGAGTATTGTATTGGCTGTTGGTATAATTTTAGTTCCACACACCCTGAAGTTTATATTAAGTAGGACCGGGATATTTAGAAAAAATATCCCTAAAGCTAACGCAACTCCAAAAACCGGGATATTAAACCAACGAATCTGCTTAATATGCACGCACGTACCATCAACAGAATGCAGCAACCGGGCGGTTCTTATATGAAAATAAGAGTAAGCGTTTTTATTAATGTTATCAATCAGATCTCGTCGAGTTTTTATATATAACCATATCATCTGGGTCCAGTGAACGTCCTCGAACCCAAATTTTAATCATTCATTACAAATTTGTTTGGGAAATCTATTGTACTTTGTACATTTCGACTTTAATGCAAATTCATAAGTTATCAGCTGAATTCAAATTGATTGCATTCAGGTTTGAATTCGAATTATTCAATTTCAAAATACGTCAACCATTTCAGGTAGTTATCTGTCAATCTCCTAAGTAAAATATTTTGCTGCTTAAATTTTTATTATTTTTAATTATTTGTACCCGGTACCTTTGACATTACTATTTGATCGCCCTAACTACCAGAATATGACCGTCTCAAGTAGAAGTTTTACAATATTAGGGCAAACCTGCAAGATAAATTTCATAACATTTTAAAAAATTTTCATTTGAAATTAGGGCAAAACAACAGGATTGGAAATAATATTCTATTTTCAAAACACATTTTAGCGTGTAAAATAATTTTGTACTGCATTCGATTTCGTGCAATCAATAATTTGAGGTAGAATAAGTTAAAAATTTGCCTTCGCGTTTGTTGATACTCATTATAAAGTTTCCCCTTAGAAAATCAATAATTTTCCTGCAGGAAATAACCAAAACAACAAAGCGAATTAAATTGACGTAACTTTAACCTTTGTAGTAAATGTAAACCTAAAAAAATGTAATAGGAAAACGCAAACAAAATCTGTGTAATATTTAATTTGAAAAGTGCTTTTCCTGTCAATAATAAGAAAAAAAAGAATCCGGTAAAGCTTGTTCCGATATAAATGTTTAAAAAGTTGGATGCTTATCCAGTGGGATAATCTAAAACGTTGCTGAAAGCTTTCGTACCATGGAGGTTTAAAATAAAAAAAAACAAGAGAACTTCTCATTTTTTTCAACTCTAGGTGGAAATTTTTAAGCATTCTATTTTTGTTGATGAATCGAAAACGCCGACAAAACTCGTGCCAAAAGAAATGTGAAAAAAAATAACGGAACTGAAATTAAATGGAGAAAGTTCATTAATAGACAAAATTTTAACAAAACCTGCAAAACAGGAACGTAAATTGCTAACTAACAACAAAATATGTAAAACTTTAAAATAAAATATGGAAATGACTTACAAGTAGACAATTGTTACATAAAAAATTAACATATTTAACAAATTAGGAAGTGATAAATAATTAAAATTATAAACTATTATCTTTAAGGTCATTGACGTCCACACACGCATTTTTATTATGTTCGATTATATAGTATAAGAAAACCCATCAATAAATTGTGCCTACTTTTAATATTATATAGGGGGTTAGGTTAATTCTCTGTCGGTCGTCCTTCTTCTTGAGTTTCCTTTTGAGGGGCGCTACTTGAAGTTTGAGGAAGTGGGTCAAAATGCATGTCGCTACTGGTACCACCATAATATACTCAATATATCACATTCATGCATAAAGAAATCTAGAGTTGTTTAGATTTCATCCAATTCACAAGAAAATATTTAGTTACGCAACAATCGCCATTGTTATAACAGTTTTTTTTATGTGTTGTGATATTTGGAAAATGTAACTTTCAGATCACGATTGATCATAAAATAAATCCGCCCGAAGGTGAAAGTCATACTATCATTATTAGAAAATTTGATGACTTCAAGTTATAGATTACCTGAAGATATTTCTCAATTGTACTAATAAAAGCAATTATGCCATTTCTATTGTTACTCAATAATTTAAACACTGTAATACTTTTGCAGAAAATAAAGTTAGCATAGTTGTAATCTTCACCTGGGACTTGCGCCATGGGCATCTTATGGTGCGTTCAGATCACTACAGACTAAGAACAAAATCCATTCGCTGTTTCACAACTGATTTTAAAAATTTTCTATTGAAATTATGGTAGTTGTAGGTGTAAATTACAAATTTACATTACATTTTGCGAATCATTCGAAATTAGGGCTAAATAAGCCCAAACACGGGAGAAATAATATGGGAGTATTGTATTGGCTGTTGCGCTATAACTTTAGTTCCCCCTTCCCTAACTTTAAAATTATTGGGATCTCTAAGACCGATCACTTGGTAAAAATGTCTCTGTAGCCCATGCAACTTCAAAACCGGGATTTTTCCGCTATAATTTGAAAAATTCTATAAATGTTATAAAAAAATGAGATCACAAAGATCTTCTGTTTTGCTTTTATAGAAGTTGATCTAGTGATCCGTTCATCACATTTAAACATAATAGAAGCCTAAGAAACTGCGGTCATCCGAGTTTCACCGTGTTATTTACTAATGCTGGCCCTGGCCGGTATTATTAAATTAATTAGTAAATCAACAACAACTAATATGGTTATTTTGTGATTTTGAATGATTTTAATCCTTTTAAATTATTTCTGAATATTTAGTTATTCTACCAATTGAATTAGCAAGGGATTTCAAAATGTCGTTTGGATTGTAATTTCAAAGCAGGAAGTTCTTTAAAATTTAAATTACCAAAATCAATTTCCTGAATATAGAACATTCATCGTAGTCCATTTTTATTTTGGTATAGTAAACTTTCTCAAGTTTTTTATTTAGAAAAATTACTTTTTTTTCAACCCACTCTCCCTCCGAAGACTTTCAAAGATTTTGAATAGCCCAAAATTTGAATATTTAAAAAAATTTGATACTCCTCTCCAAATTCGATTTAAAATTTTACCTGGAGAGATAAATTTTGGGAAGATAATATTGTTACAAAAATCCGATTTATTGCACGACACACGACTTTCCCATTTATTAGATTAGATTACGTAATAATAATTAATAATTGCATCCGTTTAACCCATTAAGTCCCAAATTACCTCGAAAATAGAAATATACATCATTTTGCTATAAAATTACATTTTATTTATTTTGTTTAGTTTATTTTCTTGTGTACGACGTAATAAAAGTCGCATACAAAAAACATCTTTAATATTATTAATAGTTAATACAATCTTATGTAAATAATGTAGATACTGAACTCATTGTTTATGAAATTTACTTCTGTAATACTTATACAAAAATTAAACAAATGCTAATTTTTCATAATCAATAATTGGGGAATCCCCGGAATAAATTTGAATAAATCATAAAAATAAATAAAGCAAAAGATACTAAGCTCAATAAAAATGTAACCACTGTCACAATAATCTTTGATAATTTACAGTGCTCACATCATTTGTTTCTTTTTCGTCGGGAAACCACTGGGATTCACAGAGTTAAAACATCTAATTTTAAAAATCAATAGTGTTTGTATTAAAAATAAATACATACAATAGAACCAATTATAATCAATAAATATAAACAAAATTCTTTGCACAGTAAATAAGAGCTCGTTAATCCGTATAGGCGCGTTAAATACTTCGGTGTGATAGAGAATGAGATATTTTTCGTACATTTTCTTATAGATATAATTTATTTATAATTTGTCTAAATGAAATAAGTATATTTAGGTAATGTTTGCAGACTACCCTACAATGTGGTTTTTGCTACTAATTATTATAGATAAATCTCAAAGAAAGTCTTTGTTGTTTGTTCCAACAACATGTAGAGCACTAAAAAAATTTAATACTTAAACAAAAACATATCTGTCTGTTTCTATGATCTCTGCAATCCACTTCTAATTGGTTCATTTTGTTATTACCAATGAAAAAAGTTTAAGTGCGGTATTTAGGCCGCAGACTATGCGATCTAGTCACGAGGACAAGCATAGAATTTAGTTTCCCTTTCAAAGATAAGACGGGCAGTAAATTCAAAAAATAAGATGCTTTCACAATAACTTTTACTTGGTTTATATTTTTACCCTTTATTAGATAGCGACATCGCTTTGGGGTTAATTAATTAATTAATTAGTTCATTAAAGAACTTTCCTTCCTTTAAAATTACATGAACAATAATCACACGTGTGTGAAAACAACTAACTTATTCTTATTACAAATTTACGTGCAGTTAAACTGACAGAACTTTTTAAAAAACAATGATGATTGAAGACAATGAGTTAAGAAAAACAGAACTAGAAAGTTTAAAGAAGAACACATTACCGGAAAACAGTAATAATTCATATTTGGTATTACATATATACTACTGAATCAGTTTTGTATTTTGAAAAAATTATCACTTGATGAAAAATTCTAGAAGATTGTATCAAAATTTTCTAATGCTTATTCGCTCTCTTCGAAACATTTATTTGCTTTGTTAAGTGTACACAATAACTTGAATTATTTATATCAAATTTGTAGAGGCGTTTCACTTTGTTACTAATTTTATCTCTTTTGTAGTTGGCAAACTAAGCATTTAATTATGGAAACTGTATTTTACAAAGAGGTAAGTAAAAAAAATACTGTACTTTATCGAAGTGATAAAAAAATAATGTTCCTGCTTTACCCGAAATCTTGAAAATAATTACTTTGGTTTAAATTTTGCAATTTTTTTTCTCAAAATAATAACCTTTTGAAAAGTAAAACAAAAAATCTATAATAAGTTAATTTGACATCAATGTGAACTGGACCACAGATTAAAAAGCTCATCAAACTGCAACATGCAAAACGTGTTCCATTTTCAGTGTTTCATTCGATTAATTTTTTTTCTTGTTCAAAATGGTTAAAATTTTAGGGTTAGTCATTAAATTGTAATAGTTATTTTCTAAAAATCGTCATAGAAACAACACTTCCCTGCGTATCTACGCGCAGGGAAATTGAATTATACTGACTATCTCCTTCTGACGTCATAACTAACCTGTCCACCAATCACCAGATCTCATTTCAAAAATGTAGTCCAATCAGATTTCAATTTAGCGAACATTTCAGTTGCCTAATTAAATCTACCAATCACGAGTAATATGCACAAATTACCGATCATTTTCGATAATTTTTTAAATGTTGCTATAAACAATAACAAATAATAACGAATGGTAACTACGCATTTGTAAAATTTAATAACCTATCTGACACTTTTGCATAATATTAATATAAAAATAATGTCATCAGGAGATAGTCCACGGAATTTCCCTTTTGCAGAAAATATTATCCTATCATTTGTTCTCTTACATATTTTCGATTGCAATCGGCCCTCCTCTGCGAGTCGGGCCGATTGTTGTCGAAAAATATGTAATCGAACAAAATGATCGATAATATTTTATGCACATGGGAAATTATATATGACTATCTCCTTCTGACGTCATAACTAACCTGTCCACCAATCACCAGATCTCATTTCAAAAATTTAGTCCAATCAGATTTCAATTTAGTGAACATTTCATTTGCCTAATGAAATCTACCAATCACGAGTAATATGCACAAATTACCGATCATTTTCGATAATTTTTTATAATGTTGCTATAAACAATAACAAATAATAACGAATGGTAACTACGCATTTGTAAAATTTAATAAATAACGACACTCTTTGCATAATCTATATATATAAAATAATAAACTGACTGACTGACTGACTGATATATCAACGCACAGCCCAAACGACTGGGTCCTTAGCGATGAAATTTTGCACAGAGGTTCCTGTTATCACGTAGGCGAGCACTAAGAAAGGATTTTATGAAAATCCTATCCAAAAGGGATTTATCACCTATTATCTAATTAGTGGTGACGCGCAGGAATGGACTAACGAGAAGCCCACTGTCGACGTCCCTCAATTTTCCAAAACACAACCTAAACCGGTGGGTCTACGTTTAGAAGCATGGGATTTTCTTTATAAACAAAAATATACATAAATATGGGATTTATCACCTAATATCTAATTAGTGGTGACGCGCGCGAATGGATTAACGAGATTCCCACTGTCGACGTCCTTCAAGTTTCCAAAGCACAGCCTAAACCGGTGGGTCCTACTGTCCAGAAGCATGGAATTTTCTTTAGAAAGGAAAAGAATAAACTTTTAGAAATTAATAAATAAAAGTGTGAGATAGGTTAGGATAGAACGAGAACCTCCGAAAAGTTGATTTGGGTTGTCGTTTCTAGCGCGAGTAGAGAGAGAGAAATGAAACGTCAAACGGAATGGAAAGAAGAAGGGAAAATGAGGAAGATACAAAGAGTACGAGAGGTGGAGGTAGCCGGAAATGGGAACTGATGGGAGTTGGAGGATGGAGTGCCAGAGTAATGTTGAAGCCAGGAGTAACAAGAGAGGTACGATTTGGGAGCTGTAGAGGTGGATGAGTGGAAAGAGAGCGTGCAGGACAGGACTGCATGGAGAAACTGTGGACAACATACCAGGAGAGAGAGATCGATTGAGTATAGAATAGAATATAGAGACGGAAGGAAAAAGGTTTGCGCGCAAAAAAGTGAATTCCACGCGGACGAAGTCGCGGGCAACAGCTAGTATTAATATAAAAATAATGTCATCAGGAGATAGTCCACGGAATTTCCCTTTTGCACAAAATATTATCCTATCATTTGTTCTCTTACATATTTTCGATTGCAATCGGCCCTCCTCTGCGAGTCGGGCCGATTGTTGTCGAAAAATATGTAATCGAACAAAATGATCGATAATATTTTATGCACATGGGAAATTATATATGACTATCTCCTTCTGACGTCATAACTAAATTGTCCACCAATCACAAGATCTCATTTCAAAAATGTAGTCCAATCAGATTTCAATTTAGCGAACATTTCAGTTGCCTAACGAAATTTACCAATCACGAGTAATATGCACAAATTATCGATCATTTTCGATAATTTTTTATATGTTGCTATAAACAATAACAAATAATGAAATAATAACGAATGGTAACTACGCATTTGTAAAATTTAATAAACTAACCGACACTCTTTGCATATTAATATAAAAATAATGTCATCAGGAGATAGTCCACGGAATTTCCCTTTTGCACAAAATATTATCCTATCATTTTGTTCTCTTACATATTTTCGATTGCAATCGGCCCTCCTCTGCGAGTCGGGCCGATTGTTGTCGAAAAATATGTAATCGAACAAAATGATCGATAATATTTTATGCACATGGGAAATTATATATGACAAGTCCGGTAATGTCAGTAATTGATTTTTTCAATGTGTTTTGACACATTTTTTCGATTTTTCGATTTTTTACGATTTTTGGAAAAATTTAATACAAAATACGTCAGGAAAATATCTCACTTTACTCGGAGCTCTAAAATACTCGGCACAAAGTGCCTCGTATTTCAACATTGCTCCTCGTCAGTAAGTAACTTTGTGCCGAGTATTTTAGAGCTCCGAGTAAAGTGAGATATTTTCCTGACGTATTTTGTATTAAATTTTTCCAAAAATCGTAAAAAATCGAAATTTTAAAACACTAATTGAACAACATTTTTAAAATGAGCAAAAATCAAGTTTGTCAATGTGTCAAAACACATTGAAAAAATCAATTACTGACATTACCGGACTAGTCAGTATAATTCAATTTCCCTGCGCGTAGATACGCAGGGAAGTGTTGTTTCTATGACGATTTTTGGAAAATTTACTTTACTCGTCGTTGAAACGTCCGAGCAACACCCGCCGTGTTCCTAGCGAATCGTTCATCTAACGAATAGAACAAATCGGAACTTCTAGTTATGTACGGATAGTGTAAAACCTGTAATGCATGTAATTGTTTTTAACAAAAAGCAAACACCATAGCGAAAAAATCAACCTTTACTGTTAAACAACAAAACAATATTGTCGTAAATAACTGATTAGCATCGCTTGGGCAAAACTGTTGAAAACATCTGAGGTCAAAATATTCCTATAGAATCCAAAGAATAGCTAAATATGTCATACTAGACTGAGTTTTTTCTAATGGGAAATAAAAAAAAATTAAAAGATATTTTGCAAGTGTTCACTTGAAACCTATAATTAAATTTTTAACACGTTGAGCACCGATGATATTCGAATCTAAATGAAGCAGAATTTTAATGAATTGTTAATTGATATTAAAGTATAATTTTATTTGAGACTTTATGTTAGAAAAATTATATCGAGAAATAAATAAGCAGAGCACAAAAATTATCAGACCAAAGAGAAAGAAATCAAGCCGAGTTAAGAAGAATTAAAATTAAACATGAATTAAAAGTTAACAGCCAGGAGAGTGGCATAGTGCCAAACGTAAGTCATTAGAAAAAAATAAGTTGTGGGTTTGAATTCAACTTCCGCATGTTGAGTGAGCTTAATTATCCAGATTAGATAAATAATAATAATTATTACAAAATCGGTAACTAAATTATTCACAGTTTTTGTGTGAATAGCTTAATTCAAGTACTATCGTGTACCGAAACCACTTCAACAGGAAACAATCCGAAAAAATGACTCAAAATAGAATGAGTGAAGTGTATCGATACAAAATTTAAAACAATTGTTTTATTTTTATTAATTTTAACATCAAAGTTTGTGCTATGGAGATTCAAGATCAGTATGTCATTTTTTCTGAATAACATTTAGCCATAAAGTCTTAAGTCGAATATTCCATCCTTTCCAATACAGTGGAACGTTGATAACTAGAAGCCCAATGGGCGGAAAAAAATTTTGAGCTCCTCTCCCGCTCAATTTATGCTCTAGAGTGGGTTTCCTACTTTATTTTCCTTGTTAGGATGGTCCCTCTGTTTTATTCCCATTCTTCCTTTTTAATTTCTTCCTACTTTCTTTATTTTCCGCTGTTATGTGATTCCCCCTTTTCCTACCGCTTTGAAGCTGAAGGAGAAAAAGTGGCACTTGTTCAACACCTTCGAAAATCCAAAATAATACATTATGCTACGAAGGAGCAAATTGATACTTTTCAGGGTGACAGAAAAGTTTATTCCCGGCGTGAAGCGAATTAATATTTTTTTCTGAACTTAGAATTTCGATGATCCTTCTTCTTCAACTTACGATTAGCTAAGGCCGTTAAGGCCTGATATTTCCAACAACTGTGTCAAGTTTCCTTAAACGTTTTACATCCATTATAGGATTAGGTAGCTTACTAGGATGGTTTTCAGATGCGCCTGTAACCCTGGTTTTTATGATAATGATGCCAATTCATTAACCAGGGAGACTGCTGGCTTATCATGCCCTACGAAGCACGGAGAACCAGTCATAGAAAGATTTTAACTATTCCCGGATTTGAATCTGGAACCTCATATTCCTAAGTGACCGTCCTCGATCGATAATCCGGATTAATTAAAACAAAGGTGTAAAAAATGTAGATGATCTTATTGCAAAAAATCTGTATTTCAACCACATCTGAATTAACATACATAATGAATGTTGAATCAGAATTACAACATACATAATATTAACAATTAAGTATTACTGCGAGAAAAAAGCCACTTCAAATTACTAAACAATCTGAATTATTGAACCCGGGTTATGGAAATTCTGCCGGACTAATTTTCGCCGTTCCTATCGCTACTTTTGAAATAAAAATTTAATTTTGTAATACAGGGTGCGGCAGGGGAACTTACTTATTTGAAACGCGCACCCTGAAGCGACAATTAATCCGAGAAGGCTGGGGTGGCGTTCATTCGAAAGATCGGATCTTAAAGTTTTCTGTCATGTAGGTTTTGTAACGATCATGCAGTGGACAAGGGAGGAGCACGCGTTCGCCTTAGAAGCCTACTTCTCAAACTGCTGTTCAATCATCACTACACAACGTGCATTCCGAAATCATTTCAATATTGCGCCCGCGGGTCGTGTTTCTGATCGGAAATCAATTCTTTTATGGGTGGACAGCGTTAGGAAAACCGGTGCTATGCAGAAAAAGATTCTGGAGGTTCAAGGACGATCAGGATACCCGAAAACATTGAGCAGGTTAGGCAGTCAATTTTGCGATCTTCTAGGCGATCTGGACGCAAACATGGAACTGCTGTTGATGTCTGATCGTTCTGTCAGACGAATTCTTCATAAATAACTGCAATTTCATCCATATAAATTGGTATTGGTAGTAAAACGTAATCCAAGCAATTTTCTTTTACGAAAAAAATGTATGTAATATGCCTCATGATGCCCTTGTGTTCTTCAGCGATGAGTTTCATTTTCATCTTTCTCAACTCTCAGCTCAACTGAAGAAAAACATTCAAGCTGTTATCGATAACATACCCGTCAATATAATGGAAAGAGTGGAGAGAAGCGTCAAAACTCGACTATCTCAATGCATTGACCAGAACGAACGGAGGCCACCTTAATGATATAATTTTTAAAACATAGTAAATAAAAACTTTAAAGGTGTCTCTGTGATATGAAATAGTATATTATACTACAAGGGAGTAAAGTTACTCTTTTCAGTCCCGAGACAATTTTGTACCGAGGCCGTAGGCCGAGGTGCAACAAGTAGTCGAGGGACGAAAAGCAACTTTACTCCCACGTTATATATACTATTTTTCACAATTGCGATGAAAAATTTTATTTCTAATGTAAATAATATATAGAAATAAATAATTTTACTAGAATAACGGATTTTCATTTTTACACCCCGCTGCGGGGTGTAAAATCCATTTTTACGACCTGCACCGGGGTGTAAAAAAATAAAATCATTTTTACGACCTACTGCAGGTCGTAAAATGCATGTTGAATGCAGGTATAAAAAACGCCCCTTTACACCCGCAAATGCGGGGCTAAATTGCACTTTAGAGTATCGCAATTGTGAAACAGTATATTATACTACAAGGGAGTAAAGTTACTCTTTTCAGTCCCGAGACAATTTTGTACCGAGGCAGTAGGCCGAGGTGCAACAAGCAGTCGAGGGACGAAAAGCAACTTTACTCCCACGTTGTATATACTATTTTTCACAATTGCGATGAAAAATTCTATTTCTAATGTAAATATATAGAAATAAATAATTTTACTATAGTCTGTTTTTTTAAAGAAACTAGTAAAAAATTTCTATTCCACGTGGATAACTTAAATGTTAACCATTGAAATTGCTTGAAATTTAATTTCAACCTTGAATAGGGTTCAACCTTGCTTGAAATTTAATTTCAACCAATTTCATTGGTTAACATTCACGTTATCCAGGTGGAATAGAAATATTTTACTCGTTTCTTAAAAAAAACAGACTATAGAATAACGGATTTTCATTTTTACACCCTGTAGCGGGGTGTAAAATTCATTTTTACGACCTGCACCGGGGTGTAAAAAAATAAAATCATTTTTACGACCTACTGTAGATCGTAAAATGCATGTTGAATTCAGGTATAAAAAACGCCCCTTTACACCCGCAAATGCGGGGCTAAATTGCACTTTCGAGTATCGCAATTATGAAAAAATAATTAAACTCTTATCTCCTATACTGTTTGTGTTATTCATTTTTAAAATAAGATAGTTCCCCTGCCGCACCCTGTATTTACGTTTTTACCACTACTAGATGCTTTCACTTTTATTTTGCGGATGTTGCTCGGAGTACACATGTGCTGAAAAGTGGCACTGTGTTCCCTAGAAAGGGAAAGCAGTAACCTATTTGTATATTATAATATCGAATCGAATTGGGAAATAGTAATTATACCATAGGATGAGCAAAAAGTTCCACTTTTTGGACGAAGGAAAAAAGTTTATTCCCGAGGCGACGCGACGGTGAAGATCTTCAAGCTTTTTCCCGAATCATAAAACGATAATTAGCTCTAGAAGTTATAATATAGTATTGTTCATCAATTCAAGATGAAAAGTGTCATTTTTCTCTTATGTTTAGAAGGTAAAGTGCCACTTTTCGACACATGTGTGCTCCGAGCAACACCTGCAAAATTGAAGTATGTAGGCAACCAGTACGAAATAAAGTTAGTATGAAAATTTGAAGAAACTAGTTCATTATGTAATAAAATTAATAATCAATGCCAAATTTGGGATTAAGTTTCGCAGATGTCAGTACTAGGTCATTTGCTGCGAATCATAGCACCTCCATTAAGTCAATAAATATTTCAAATGGTTCCATGCATAAAGTGCTAAAAGTCAACAAGTTTCTTCTTTATAAAATTCCCCAAAAACTTGGTGAAGACGATTTTAAACCGATATCCCAGAGAATTCAAGATGACTCAAATTTGGTAAAAAATATTTGTTTCCGTGACTGAATCAAGTTTCCTTTTGAACGGATTTGTCAACAAACATAATTTTAGGTATTATGTTTCGAGAAGATCACACGCAGTATCCTCAAAAAGTCAATGTGTAGGCTGGTATACTTGAAAATTACATAATTGGACCAATTTTTATTGAAGGAAACTATTAAAAAATTAAATTGAATTCAAATTTTTTTCAAAAAATTTGAATTTAAAAAAAATAAAAACACAGTGACGTGCGTCCAAGTGTCCTCCTTTAAAAAATATATACTTTTGTGCAATTTTCTTGAGTAATAAGCAAGATATCATTGAATTACGAAAGTGTATTTTACAACTTCAAGGATTCCTCTTAACGATCAGTCTTATCAGAATAAATTGTTTTCCAAAACCAGCATTTCTCTTCTTCAACTTAGTTTAGGCAGTAAAGCCTGTTATTTCCCCAACATATGCGTGGTTTCCTTGGCAGTGTTAGTTCTATGAGCATATAAATATTTTACATCCATTATAGGTAGCTTGCTGGGCTGGCCTTCAGATGTGCCTGTACCCTGGTTTTTATGTTAATGATGGCAATTCATTAACCCAGGAGGACCCCCGGCTTAACGTGCCTTCCGAAGCACGGAAGCTAGTCATAAGAAAGTTTAACCCTTCTCCTGATTTGAACCCGGTACCTTGCATTCGCAACTGATTGCGTTAGCTGCAAGGCAATGACCGTCTCAACCAGCATTTCCAGCAGTAGATAATATTTTTAACCTTGAAGATGAATTAAAGTTTGAAACGTTACTTATTTATTGACCTACCCTCCACATAAATATTTTTACGTTAAAAAATTGCTATGTATGCTCTAGAAACTATAGGCATACTTAACCTTGAAATAAACAAAATCACCTAAGGCGCCTAAATTAATTTTATTCTGTGGATGTTTTAGTATTTGCATGGTGAGTTTGTTAATCAACCTTACAAATTGCTAAAAAGTATATTTTAGATTTTTTATTAGTCGAAATGTAAGGGTCAAGTTTAAAAAAAATTATTAAATCGATTAGGCGGTTTCTTGCGTGCAAAATATAATAGAAATTTCCGTTTAACAAAGGTTAAACTTTCTGCGATTTCTTTCACAATCGTAACAATTTTTTTCAGGTTAAACAAATAACCAAGCACGTGTTTCACTCTGTATAAACGTCAAATATTTATCGATGATTTCTTCAAACTTTCCTGGTCCTTTTTACTATCTTTGTGGTCTATAAACTGAAATTCCGCTTTCAAGATCCTTTTTAGAAAAAATGTGGTACCGTTTTTTAAAAATATAGTAAACATTGTTTTGGATGAAATCACAGTTCACAAAACACTGGGCAGGAACTATGCCGTTGTGCGTGAAGTTCACGAATAATAATGCAGAAGAAATGTTACGCATGAACAATTTCATCAGAAATTTATACAATTAAGCCATTTTTAATAGACACAAAAGATTTGTGAAATAAGCAAGAATTCAAGGAGAAAATTTCTTCACCATAATTTTAAAATCTTGCGGCTAATCTTTTGAAGTGTCAAAACTTCAAATTGCATAGGTATAAAAATTTGTTTAAATTTTGTTAAACGAAACTTATAAATTCTAACAAAAATATAATATTGTTTATCGAGCAAACTCATGATAAAAAAACAGTTAATTATGCAAACTAATTTGGAATGTTGTGGCACCTACTTCTGTGTTATGCAAAAAATCAAGATTATTATTATGACAAATGACGCAGAATTATTAAAACCAAGTTTATATAATTAGAACAAAAGGATAATCCTCGATTTGACCCTCGACCCTCGTAAAGGTCCAATTAGACTTGAAAGGTTTTTCACTAAAAGCGCACATTGTAATAGAAATGCGATTTGACCATGCAAATCTATCGCAAAATTAATAAATCAAAATAATGAGTTCCTTCCTAAATTTGTTAATTTTTAACGGTGTACGTACCTACTTACATTTTAAATAATATTAAGATTTGTATCTATCAAATTAACCATTTTATTATTTTTTTGACCTCCTGTCTGCTCATTAATTTAGTGCACAATAATAATTTAAACAAATTAGTACAAGAAACAAAAGAATAACGATTTTACGATTTCTTGTTACTGTTTAACGGTGTTGACAATAATTTATAAAGTTGTAAATAGTAAAAAAAGTTGAAAATTAACCTTGACAACTGAAGAAAAAGTTTTTGAAAACTTACTTTTTGTCCAAACGTGGAAGTCCTAATAATCCGATAATGTTTGCAATTTACACTTAAAGCTAACTACACGTAAAACTTTTAAAATGACAGAGGTCAACACGCGAATTCTAATTTTAATTGAGATACACACAACACAACGAACTTTATTAAACTGTTGCATACTTGAACAAAAAAAATTTAAGAGACGGTAGCGCCGCGGCGGAAGTAGGAAGAATCACTCGCCTGACAGTGCCTAATAATACGTTTACATTGGTTGTAATCTAAAATAATAAATCGATTTATGTTTCTAATCTCTAAAACTACGCTTTCTATTGGAAGTAATGAAAAACGTCAAATAATACTGCCACGGTATTGGCGGTTCATCGCATTAGTCCGAGTTTGCTTTTGACATTTAATATGTAAACGTAATAATATTGTGAATCATTGATAACATCTGGATTTCTTACAAATATTGGTGATAATGAAATAGTATAATACGTTTAGTGTTCTTTTTCACATTTTACAAAATGGATGGGATACCAGGAACTCGTCCAACACCGGAACTACGTTTTGAAACAGAAACCGTAAAAAGTGCTCTATTTTTGTGT
Organism: Rhagonycha lutea; assembly: GCA_958510855.1. NCBI lineage: Eukaryota > Metazoa > Arthropoda > Insecta > Coleoptera > Cantharidae > Rhagonycha > Rhagonycha lutea. The sequence goes on along the minus strand of OY294040.1, from coordinate 7,761,628 downwards.
ATTTAGTTTTATTTTATTACATTTTTAAAGGGCCACCTAAATACACCGGCCACTATAACACCAACATTTGTGCCATGCACAAGTGCAGATGACATTCCACCACCGAAGCCAGATTTTATGGCACCGCCACCGTACGAAATTGCGACTAAACTGCCCACCTACGAAGATGTTCAAAGAGAGAAAAATCTCGAGGCTCAGGGTGTACCGGTACCTCTTGCTGAAGTACCCAGGGTAAGAAAAGGCGTTTGTCGTTTTGTGTACCCTAATTTTGAGTTTTAGATGAGAGAACCCAGAACTTTGGGTCAGCTTTTGGCCATCGACTCGGAAGCTCAAGAGGATGTCGATACGACTCTCCTTGGGACCGATTTTATGTTTTACACCGCATTTTTTGGTATAAACAATTTCATATTTTTAGATAAAATAAAATATTCTTATTCGGGGGATCTAGGACAGTTATTCTATTCTATTTTTGTGTTTTTGAGCTCTCGGGACAGGGGTAGTAAATCTTTGATTGAACAGTGACATAATATTTATTATTATGGTGACGTCAGAATAATGAATTTGCAAGACTAAAACCAAATTAACAAAGTGAATGTTATCCTTGACATTTGTAGTTTTTAAAAGTTAATTGAGAAATATTATTGCTCATTAAGTGGCTTAATGCAGTGGATCAGAGGGATTATTGTTGATATACTAAAAGTTCAGGTTTGTTAGACACCAATAAAAAGCAGTTTATCTTCTTTATGTGTTTTAATAGAATGGATGGATGTAGAAACCAAATTAAAAATATCTAATTACTAATCCAGATCAACTAGGGACTATTTTGTAAAAGAAGATCAACTATGGACTAATGGAAAACGACCAGTTGCGCTAACAAAGTTTTTTACTGGCTCATAGTTGATCCGCATTAACTATATCATATTTTCTGAAACTGACCATATATTTTATAAAGAAATTGATAAACTAGGACTGTGTCACTTTCATAAAATGCCGTAACTTCATTTGCTTATAAAAGCTTAAACAAGAGAGAGAGGGTATTGTATTTAATACCCTGGCTCCTTTGGGGCCCTCGGCTAGAGACTGATGAGGGGCCCCGTACCAAGAGGGTAGATTTTTGTAAATCATATTTTCCGCTATTTTGGCGCTTGGAAGGTATATAAAAAATACAAACCACTTTTACCCCAAGTATAATCCACTTTTTTTGAGGCCCCTTCGGGTCAAAAGCCCTCAGCAATCCCCGACCTAGCCAGTCCGGGCCTGTTTGTGCTTCTAGAGCCTGAAATACTGAACCGATTTTGACGAAATTTTCACTGATGAGAGGGATGGACTAGCGAAATTATCACTAAAGTATTGCACCAATGTTGATGGAAATTTAATTGATTCATAGTTCTTTTGAACATGAGCAACACAAGTTATCCAATAATATACTACTGTGACGCGCATGAATGGCCTAGTGAGATTACTACTAAAATATTGAACTGTTTTTCATGAAACTTTTAAATTAAATTTAGAAAATTAACTACTAAAGATAAAAATATAATGTAATAAATAAAAAACCTTACAACACAAATATACAGAAATAACAATGCCAATTGCTTCCAGTTTCAAGCACCTGACTAGCCGACTACCACATTTTCAATATTAGTAATGTGTATTTGGTATTTTTGTAAGTCAACGATTTCCAAACTGGCAGGTGCGCCTCCACAGGGCACAGCTGGTGCAGAGGCCCAAAATTTTATTATTGAAAAAAAAAAGGTTTTTATTTTATTGTGTGATTGCATTTTTAAAATAAAACTTGGTATAATTATACCGGGTGACCGGCCGCCGATGTGAACATAGGAAATTAATTTTTCTTTAATTCCTGCTTCCCATCAGAACGGATAAGAATGAAAAAGATATTAATTGAAAGAGTTTTATTTTCCGCGTCTAAAGACACTCAACACTTGATGTTTTATTCTTTAATAATGTTAAAAATGTAGAATTAAAATAAACGATTTTCTAAAAATCAGACCTGCTTTGGATGGTTGAACTGTCAAAACTTACGTTTAAACAATTGCAATTAATTAAACAAGGCATCTAATATCTATTTAAAAGTGCTACTTTGTCATTTTATTTTGAATTTTTAACAATGATCAAAGAACAAACCATCAAGTGATTGGGTGTCTTTAGACGCGGAAAATAAACCTCTTTAAATTGTTACTCTTTTCATTCTAATCCGTTATAATGGGAAGCAGGAATTTAAAAAAAATCTATTTCCTATGTTACTTTCCTATGTTCACATTGGCGGCCGGTCACCCGGTATATGTTAGTGTTAATTTGTGAACACTGCAAAAATAGTGAAGAAATTCTAAACGAAAATGTTCGTTTTTTGGGTTACAAATTTTTACCCTCTATTTTAAGGGGGGTATGCGAAAATGGGATAGTTTATTGTAACATTTTGTCTAAAATTTTTGAAACTATGTAAATTGATTAATGTTAAATCTATGAATACCGCAATAATGTGAAAAAATTCTAATCACAAAGGGATGATTTTTGAGGAGGGTCAGCAATAACAAATTTGTCTCAAATATTTTATACTTGGTTACAATGTTCCCTCTATTTCAGCGGTTCCCAATTAGTTTTGGTCGCGGAACCCTTGGGCGGTGTAAAAAATTTGGCGGAACCCCAAGTCGATTTGTTTACTATTTAGTTAAAAAAAAAAAAGAGCATCAAGTGACCGGTGAGCATAGGCGCAAAATTGAACTAGGGTCAAAGTTTAGGGGCACTACAAAAAAGTCTTCAAACTATTTTTTAATGGGGGGGGGGGGGGTAAAAATTGCGCGACAGGCAAGATTTTTAGATTTTCAAGGTCAACTGAGCTTAGATTTGAAGTTAGAAATTATAAACAGATGTTTTTGTACTAATTTTTGTGATTCCAGGGGCAGAAAACTATTTTTTGAAAAATAATAAGCTTCTCGAAAGCCTGGCCTTCGACGCTAACGTCATCGTTTGCTAATCAATTCAAGTTTCTATCACCACTAAACTGAGAAGTATCATAATAACAAAAACAATTTTTTTAAATATAACACAATATTCGGGAATTAAACATTGCTAACATTTATTTATTGTCAAAAAGTACCATACTATTAATTCAAAAACCAGTTTTAACTATAGAAGCAGCAAAATTGGTTATTAGTTATTACATTAGCAATATTGCTCATATTAAAAAACGACGCCAGCGTCCGCTGCGGACAAATTGTGCAAAAAACGTGGCCAGATGTCACGCACCCAGCGAATTAGTGAGAAGAATGACATTCGGACACGGATTATATAAGCTTATAAGCATACAGGGTACTTAAAAAATAAAAAAAAGTTGAAAATTATTTTTGGCGGAACCCTTTGATTTTTTCGCGGAACCCCATTTGGGAAACGGTGCTCTATTTTTTTCGCTGACTGCGCAGTACAAAAGTATATGAGAGCAAAAATGTTCAAAATGTATGCAAAAGTGTGCAAGTGGGGTCCTGTGCTTGTCTATATTTTACTCTCTTTTTTGTGAAGTTTGAATTTTTGCCATTTTTAGCTGCAATTCTTTTCTAAAATGATATTTAAAAAAATGGTGAACAAGCCCATTGTGCGCAGATTACAAAAACAGCTGCTCAACTTTCGAAAAATTAGTGTCGGCCCCGCACCTTAGAGAGAACTTTGCTTGGTTAATAAATTATAGAGTGAATTACATTAATCACTTATCAATTGATGAGAGTATAATATAAACTATGACAATATTGTTTCATTTTCATTAAAAATAGTAAAAAAAAAAGTTGTAAGAGATGAGGGGGTTAATTTGTAATATTTGGTTTAAAATTCTTGAAGCTATGTAAATTTATTGATAATAAATCTGTAAATACCGCAAAAATAGTGAAGAAATTCTGATCACAAATGGATGATTTTTAAGGGGGGTCAGCAATAATAAAAAATGTTGGTATTTTATTCCTATAATTCGTTCTTATTGGTTTTAGTGGCTTTCATTTTTAACTGGATTGGATTTTTACTGGTAACTTGCTTTTGCAACACCATTGCAGCTCGGTATGGAGCTCTATCTGGTTTTGGTTTATCTTTAGCAAAGTGGACTTTAATCGTTAAACATTCCATCGATTTTGGTTCCAGAGAAAATGGATGGTTGTGGTGGTTGGTTATGGTTTTTGGTAAATTGAAAGTGAATTTTTAAATATTTTTGGTTTAACTGTTTTATGTTGCAGGACTCATAATATGCATACGTGCCGTTGTTCAATATTTAAGTATCAAAAGGGGGTGGCATTTATTAAGTGCCAGTCATCAAGAGAGGCTTTTATTTTTCTACTAACACACTTTCACTCGTCAATTACAAATTTGCTGTAGGTGTCAAATGTTGTTGTGAAGATCTTGGACGTTAAAAATAGATCTACAATCAAACTCACACGTTCACCAAAACTCTTGGTGTTGCATTCCTTTTTCATTATCTAAAATTATTTTTGTTAGATGTACACTCGAAAGGTAGTTTGTACAAAACAGAGTGCAGTCAATTATACTCAACTGCACCAAAATTATTGGTGTCGCATTTTTTATATTTATGTTACGTGTACACTCTAATGATGCATTAGTTTGTGCAAGACTGCAGTTTATTATACATAACTGCATTTTATTTTTAAAAGGGGACAGGGAGGGAACTATAACTATAATAACCTCCCATGGATAAGCCAAAATTTTAATTTAATTTACAATTATTACACAAATTCTTTGTAAATGTATGTGCAATAAAATATTAAAATAACTTATTTAATTTTAATGAATTGATACTGAAAGTCATAAACGCCCACCGATTCCTTTATTTTATCATCGTATTCGACCCATTCCTTTTCACTTAAATCGATATCCTTAAATACTCGTGAACTGCCATCAACTTTTGCAATCCAGCCTAAGGAGGGTTGAAAATCTGTGGGTTCTATTCCACGGCAATCCAAACTCACAATAGTTTTGAATTTACCTTCATCATCTTTGGTAAGTTTGCCTAACGACAGAAAAATTTAATAAAAATAATATCGATGGCGATTTTCTCACCATTGGTGTTTTTAATAATATCCAAAGAATTTTCCCTTCCGCACAATTTACACTTTGCTATGTAATTATTCATATGTTTACTTTGAGCCGTGTGGCTGAAATTATCAGATTCCGAAATGTCGTGCCATTTTTCAGACTCTTCACCACAACCTAGGCACCTAATTTTGAAACAGAAGTTGAATTTCGGATGACACGTGTACAATTCTTCGATGTGTTCCAATGTAGCCTTTACTTGTAAACTTAATTTTACCATTTTAACTAAAATTTTTTAAAAATTATAACCTCACTTTTAAGAAAAATTTAATGCGATTTAAAAATTACAGGGTTGTAATTTGTAATGCACAGTTGAAAAACAAATAATATACACTCTTATCAAATTGCTGATATTTTGTTATTATTTCTATGAGTAGTAACCACGGGTAAACAGATAATTGAATAGACGACTCGCAAACAGATTGAAATGCAGAGGCGACTCGTCGTGCTGAAAATATTTTGAAATATTAATGGTATTTCGTGGTAGGCTGGCAAATAAAATGAAGAAAGCAAAAAATGTTATTTCGCTCAGCCTTTACTTCCCAATTTCAATGAGTAAAATATCATTTTGTATACAAGGAGGGGAATCACCTGACTGCCAGCGGGAGAAATAGGTGCATGTCGCTGTTCACCCCCCGAAATCAAATTTTGGAGTGAAATTGATGTCATTCTCAGAGCGTAGGGTGCGGTGAGTCAGTTTTGACAACGCAACCACGTCACATCTTACAGCTTAAGACTAAACTAAGCTTTATCCGCGAGGATTTAAATACTTAAAACCGCCGAGTTTACCACCGTCCCTCGGAGCAAATTCCGTACAATAACCCTCAATTCTATCAGATTAAAAACCTAATCCTGCGTAGAATTATCCTAAAAATGATTTTTCAAATATTTCTGGTTCTACCCTGTTTAAAAATGGTAAAAAAAATGTGCCAGATCAAGAATTGTAATCTAATAAAATAGAATTACCCTTTCAGACCAAAACAAACCCCGAAGGTCAAATTGAGTGAATGGCAAACTCTACAATTTGAAGAGGTTGAATTTTTCAATTATTTGGGAATGGTCATAACAAGAAAGGAACTATTCTTCTTTAGGTGCCTATCTGATTCCGGATGTTTGGCGATCCTCCCGGCTAAGCCAAGAAGGCTGTACCATGGAAATATTAATGGGGTTCCTCATAGTCCACAAATCAATTTTTAAACAGTATAACATATACAGATATGGAACTTAAGAAAGCAAGATAGAACAATGCTAGAAGTTTGAGAAAGAAAGATTCTCAGGTAGATTTTTGGAGGAAAAGAAGTGAATGGGTGGTTAATCAGAAGAACCAATGATGAACACTAATGGAGCGAATAGAGTATAGTCTCGATGCAAAGATTAAGGTGGTTGGGTCACTTGATAAGAATGAGTGAGTCAAAAGTGCCTAAGATAATATGTTAAATGGATTTTGGAGATATGAGAAGGGGGAGATCAAGGAGTAAATGGTGAAAAGAGGTGCAAGAAGATCTCAATAGTATGGATGTGAGAGATTGAGAATGGAAGGGGAGAAATACGAAGAATTTTGCGAATAACTCCGCGAGGTTGAAGCTCGAATGTTTGACACAAATTAATTTCACCCAAAATTTTGATTTGGGGGGGGGGGAGGGGAGGCAGCGACATGCAACTGGGAAAAATGAAGTGAACCAAAGTACAAAATTAGATTAATGTGCATCTATTTAGTTAAAAAAATTTGTGTAATATTGCATTTCAAAATTTAAATTTACCGCAAAATTAAATATTTTTAATATAAATTTTTCAACGAGTTGAAATTTAATGCAACTTATAGAAGAAGTGATCGTTGAAAACTAATATAATATTGTGTTCTGTGTAACAGGAAACCGTGCAAGTCGACATTAGAAACTCATTGAAACATAAAGAGAAGATTTTGTTCCAAGCACAAAAATATATTTGAACATTTAACTTTTATAAAGCAGCGGTCTAAATTCAAAACCCGAAAAGGCGCACTATTATTTACAAAAATGTAAGTTATAAGCGGCGAAAAAGTTGTAAAAAATTGCGGACGTCCTTTATAGACGACTCCTTTAGGATGCGTTCGATCTTTAGTCCAATCAATTAAAATTTAAAATATGTCATGGTACAGTTAAAGTAGCAATCTTCACTATTCTGGATTGCAAGAGAAACTTGACTTTTTGATTGTGATTAGGGGATATTACAGGAATAACTACAATAAATAATAAGTAAAACTTAAATGTGGGAACAAGTAAAATACAGAAGCAAACTTATATTATCTACAATCAAATTTATTTATAATACTGAAAATTGTAGCCAAAATAGTAGAAGCAGAGAAATACAAAATACAGATGTACTTTTTCGTTTAAAATATAAAATTGTAACGTTCTTTTATAAAATTTGATTTTTCAGTCTCATTTAAATTGGTATCATTTTCCTCATCACAAGTTAGTTTTTAATTTACACAATTTCTAGATCACAGTGGCGAATTCCAGGATGGTTTTCCTGAAAAGCTATTATACAAAATCTCATTTATTCTACAATTAACTTACCCTTAATTTCATTTCAATCCTATCAATTTCTCTTCCTACGTTCTCAATTAAGGCTTCGCCATGTTTCAAGAGAAATTCTTCTAAAATAACTCCATCGTCTATCTTTTTCATTTCCTAAAGTATTTAAAACATAAAATCCGAAGTTGCAAGTTGCACCCTTCAATTACCTGTAATAAATCGTTCAAATTATGCTGCTGAAGATATACTTTGGTTAAAAATCTTCCATCAAAATCGAGTTCAGCTTTATATCTAATCAAAGAGTTACCTATATCGATACCCTTAACATCATGAATCGCTCTGATCATAACATCACCTTCCAAGTCCGAATTTATTTTCTCTAACTTTGTTTGTGGAATCGATCTGCCAAGTAAAGCTGTCGAATTAGTGTAAATAATAAAAGATGCAACGGCTCCTAGAATGCCACCTACTAGTAGCGATCCTATTGCATCGGGAATGTGGCTTTGAGTCAGTACAGAAGCGGTCACACAAGATCCAGCGACTAAAACCCCAAGCACCGCACCAATATCTTCCGCGAGAACCACATTTACAGCCGGTTCCTGACCACGCTTTATATATTGTAAATGAGGCATATTTAACTTTTCTGCATTCTTTTTAGACGTACGTAATGCAACAGCACAGGTATAACCTTCAAAGATTAGAGAAAGAAGTAAGACGGAATAAGCCTAAGAAAAGAAAATAAATAAACTGATTTGTTTCAAGTTTTGAAATTTACTTACCCAATGAATGTCTGTAATCGGTTGTGGGTACATCAAACCGATTAAGCCGTGATAAATGGAAAGGCCAGAACCACCACAAAATATTCCAACACCAGAAATTATCGAAACCACGTATTTCATATTTGCATACCCATACGGATGATCTGGATTTGGAACCTAAAATTTTAATGAAAAATACCAGCAATTGATATTAACACTTAAACCAACCTGAACGGATTTTTGAACACCGTAAGCTAAAATCAACTGATTTATTGTATCCGAAACAGAGTGGACGAATTCGGAAAACATACTATGGGACCCAGTCATTACCCATCCAATCAGTTTAATACAAGAAACAAATGAGTTACTGAACAAGAAGTAAAGTTAATATTTTACGTAAAAAAACTCCCTAGTCTTACATCTTAATTGCCGTTACTATTACTTTTCCTGATTGACTTCTAAGACCGGTTTCTTGTTGTTGTACATTTGAATTTATGATTCCCTTTTTCAAATCTTTCATTAACTTTTTCAAATTAAAAATGTCTGTTAATTAAAAAATACAAAGTTAAAACAGAAAAACAACTCAAAAACGGCTTACGTTCGTTGTGTTCCTGACTCTCTGTTGTTCTTCTTCTGAGCTTTGCTTCTCTTAACTTTTCGCTTGAACCGTAAATCTGTAACGCTTTAGCTTCTACTTCTCTCCTCCAATAAACCGTTATATTTGGTTTACCTCGGTACGGAGAACGACGAATTATCTTACGTAACGCCTCCAAGTCATCCGGTTTTAGTAAAAATTCTGACATGGCTCTTTCTGGTGTTATATAGTTTCGATCTAAAGAAGTAATTGAGAAATCTATGCTTTTTTTTGGTTCATTTGGTAGATCTTCTGTTTCTAAAAGAAAATTTTGATTAAAGTTAGCAATAGGTACTATTAATAATGCATTTGTTACCTTCCTTCTTGTTATCTACTGTTTTATGAGTATTTTCTTGTTCAGTATCCTTACTATTTGATGATCGTCTAAACGAAAATGTAGATATATTTGATTGTTGACATTTTAATTTAACATTAAACTTTTGTGGTTTATAAATATGTAGTTTTTGTGGTTTTGTTGCATTTTTGACAATAACTTTGGTGCTTGCTCCACTCCAAATAATATTACGTGTGGATGGTTTGATTTTATTTATGTTTCGATTTTTTACCAACACATGAATGCATTTTTTAGAAACTGAAACGAAAAGGCATTACATTGAATTAATAAGATACGGACATTAAAAATACTTACTAGTTTTAGGTGCAATCCTAAGAAAATTCCATGAAGTGTATAACATTTTATAACTTTATTTTTTATTACAATATTTACTGAGGAATTCTATAATAATTTGCATATTTGCATCAACGAGCAAATTAAAAATTTGGGTTGCGTTCGTGTTGTTTAAATTCACACTGATTCACACTCTGTCAAGTGACTGACCGCGTTCAGTTTGGCACTACTTTCGCTACCGAAGCTTTATGTTAGGTGTAGGGGTGGGACATTTTATCGATATTTCGATGTTAAGAACAACATACAAGAAATTTTATTAATATGAAACATGAAACATATTAGCCATGCCCTGTCATGATTTGAGGGGGAAAATGAGTTAAGCATGTTTTCAGATTGCATTTACTTAACTCTAGTAATGGTTAAAATTTTACGCTCAAAAATTTGCTATAAAGCAAAGAAAATCGTTGTTGAAAAGTGGGTATCACTGCAAAACTTATATAAATCTACATGCGTTTTTTGCTTCTCCTGTAAAATTTACTAAAGTGGACTTAACGAGTTTTGCAATGGAACCCCTCATTTATACTCGTGTCCAGAGACAGTATATTTTGTTTTTGATCCTGAATCCTTACGCATGCGCATTTGTTTCTTTTTTGTACTTAAGAAAATCAAATGTAATTTTGAGAGCTCTCAAATTTCGTCAAAGTAGTACGTTTATTATTTAAATTATTTCCTTCTATAATAATAGACCGTAAATGGTAATACTACTAATTGTTTAGTAATTTTAGTGTGAAATTTGTGATTACAAATGTAAATAAAAGGACAATTATTAAAAAAATCACTTTAAAACTCATATAGGCGAAAAGCCGTCTTTAAAGTTAACAAACTAATTATTTAATATAATATATTAAATATATTGTATTTAATAAAATAAAATGTATTATATTAATTATTATGAACGCCAGTTTATTGTAGAAGGAAATAATTTAAATGTGGTAATTTAAAGACGGCTTTTCGCCTGTATGAGTTTTAAAGTGATTTTTTTAATAATTGTACTTTTATTTACATTTGTAATCACAAATTTCACACTAAAATTACTAAACAATTACTAGTATTACCGTTTACGGTCTATTATTATAGAAGGAAATAATTTAAATAATAAACGTACTACTTTGACGTAATTTGACAGCTGTCAAAATTACATTTGATTTTCCTAAGTACAAAAAAGAAACAAATGCGCATGCGTAAGGATTCAGGATCAAAAACAAAATAATACTGTCTCTAGACACGAGTCTCATTTATTCCTTGAGCTCTAAAAAATTTACAATTTTGATTGGTGGCTTTTCGAAGCGGAAGTATGGCCAAATCGAACTCTAGGTGCGTCTTCTGAACGCACCCTACGCATGCGTACTGTGATCTTCTCTCTTCTGTGGGTCATTCGTTATGTAGCGATCTGATAACCACAATATTACTATTTACCCTTCAATTTGACCGATATTTACACCAACCAGGTGAAAATTATTAATTATTTAAATAAATACATGTGAATTTTAAATAAACATTTTGATCTAATTTATATTTTGTAATGTTAGGTTATGTCAAAAGTCCTTCAATGGTTTTTGAACTTTTACAAGATTTTACGTTGTATTTTTTTATGTAGTCAAGATTTTTAATACTCTTTTTCTTATTAGATATTGAAAATTGAACTAAGAAATGACAATATTTCTGTATCGTGACCTTACCCTCCGTTATGCCGTATTTCGAGTAAGTATATATTTTTTTACTCATTATTTTGAATTATGTATTTGATTTTGCTGCAATCAAACAAAAATAGAACCATAAATTCTGTATAAGTATAAATACTCTGCTTTTACTTTTCACTTTCTAAATACTTTTCGGCTTCTGCTCTTGAATAATAATTAATATTTAATTATAATACTTGTTATGTATTTTAGACTTTAAGAAAGCTAAAAAAGCACAAAGAGACCCCTACCGTTGCTGGGTATTGTAGTCTTATGAGTGTACAAGCTTATATGATGTACATACTAGCAAATCATCCAACTGTGAAGAAAAAGCTGGGATGGTCTTCCGAATCTTAAGCAATGTAAATTAATTTCATGTTGAATTAAATAGTAATTATAAAATGTTTATTATTTGATTAAATTTGTACAAATTTAGTTATTGTTGACATCGGGCAACGTTTAGTTAAAAGTGTAAATATATGTATATCTTTGAAACATTTTTCTAGTTCCTGTTATTTACCCCTTTATCTACTTCCTTTTAATGATTCGTTTCATAAGTGAACGGAATATCTTATATGGTAGAGATTTATTTTGCCGGCACTAACAATATAGACACTTGCAATTTTATTTTTCACTAAAATAAAACGAAAAATAATACATTTTTTGGATACGAACCAACAAATTTATTTTTAACATACAAAAATACTATGGAATGTTTTTTTATTTTAATGTTACATTATTAAAATTGCTTGATTTGTAGTTTAAATTGTTTTCGAGTCACTCCAATTTTATGACTGAAAAAAATAATTTTTTGAGCGTCTAAATGCCATTTTGTCAAGGAGAAATTATTATCAGTTTGATAAACAACTCGCAAAGAAAACCGGCATCTGACCATCCAATTTCCGTGTTTTTTGAAATGCGGAAAATAGAAAAACACGTTCTTGGCGCGTTTGATCTTTTGCGTTTTATTTTAGGAAAACATTGTATTTAAAGTTAATGTTGTTTGTATGGGCAAAATAGTAGCTAACAAGATTTTCTCTGTTTAAATGCACATTAACTTCAAATGCAATTTTTTCCGAAAATCGAGCGCATTAGATCAAACTCATAGACACTTAATTTTTGATTTTTGCTCTACTTTAATTCGTTCACCTTACATTGGAGTGATCCAATGATTTTTTTTACACAAGTTTCCTTTTCCTTTAGTAGTTACGCCTGAAACAACATTACTTTACTTTGTATAACACCTAAACTTTATTTTGTATAAATGAAGTCTAAAAGAGTGCTGCCAAATTAGGAATACTTCCAAAATAAGGCGAGTCGGCCTTAGATATTTTTAAATCCTTTCAAACTTTTGATTTTAAAAATTATTAATAATTTTTACTTTTGACATCACTGTGTTATTTTTGAAAATTTAAATTGTCGAAATAATTGAAATGTCACTGATATGAAAATTGTATATTTTCACCCCAATGCAAAACACGGCGGAATATTTTAATTTTAAATTTCTCTTTAAATAACCCATTATGTTAATTGTGCGTTAATTGAAAGGATAAAATAACGCAATGCTGTTATTTATACGAGCAGCCTTCTATGTCACCCAAAGAACCCGCGATACCCCGTTGAGTAAGTTTTTCTGAAACCATAAATTTAGTTAGTTCCTTTTATTATTTTTTCAGTTATTTTAAAAAAATACGTCCACATTTTGATAAGAAACCAAAGTGCTGACAAAGTCAAACCTTCAACCCGTAATTTTATTTGGTCGCCTATTTTGTTAGAATCCGAAAAGGATAAGAAAAACAATCTTCCAATTGAGGCCGACTCTAAAAGTATTCCTGATGAAGAAAATAATGTAAATGCTTTGAAAAACGCCGAAGAGAAAAACTCAAAATCATCGAGCACCAAAAAAATATTTAGTATTAAATTGAAAAACAAAGATCCAAAAGACCCCGAGGTTTCTATTAACGAAATTTCAATGGAACCTAAGAATGTAAAAAGCGGCGAAAATAAAACAGCACCGGAAAATCCAAGGAAGAAACGAGTAGATCTATCGGCCACCTCATTTGATCGAAATTTTGTGACTCCCATTAAGGCAATGTCAGATTTTATGCTGAAAGCTGGTGATTTGGAAGATTTACCTAAGACAAGGCGTCGTTCTCCATACGAGAATGAACCTCCGATTACGGTTTATTGGCGAAAAGACGTCGAAGCTAAATCACTGGAAATATGGGGTTCAGTGGAAAACTTGATAAAAGAAAGAAAGCGGAGGCAAAAGGAAAAGAAGTATATCAGTGAGACCGGCTTACTTACTTATAAGTAGAGACAGGATAGTTAGGCAAAATAAAACCTCTAAAAAGGCAAGCAAAAAGGAATTAAAAACAAGCAAAAAAGGCAAAAAGGTACAAAAAAGGCAAAAACCTTTTTTCAACAAAAATCATATAAATTCAAATTAATTCTCTTTATTTTTGGACCAACTTGTTACCAGAAGTTTTTCGATATTATCTACAGTTAAATTTGTTCCCCTGTCACTCAAAATTTGTTTGAATGTGGAGAACGATCTCTCCACATCGCAAGACGTGATAGGGGCAAATTTCAATGAACTTATCTTATCTGGAGTTAGCTCTAAATCAATATCGTCATTCGAAATTCCTTAATGTATTTTAGAAATTTCCTGTATAATTTTATACGATGGAATTTTTCTAAAACATCATATTAATTTTTCTTTAAATTTTTTCCCTAGTGTCGATTCTCTGCTTCACCGGAAAGCTAATATAACAATTACAACCAAGTCAGTTTGGAATTCGTCAAGTAAGCACCGCCGCACGTCGCTGAATCGTAGTAATTTGATAACGGGCGCTTCATAATCGAATGGAGAAGAGGTTTTGTTTTACTAATTACGTCTAGTATAACCGGATTACTTAAGAATCGGATTCTACCGATTAGTAGAATTTGAATTTAAAAATTTAAAATTTTTATAATTAAATATAACATTTAGAAATTTTTAAATAAAATTAAGAAATAAATTTTAAAAAAGCAAAAAAGAAATATTTTGGTTCAAAAAGCACAAAAAAGACTGAAACCCCCCCAAAAAGGCAAAAAAGGCAAAGCAAAAATTGAATTTTTGAATAGTACATGCTCTGAAACGGATTTTAAATTGGGTCTGCCTGAAATATTTCAATTTTCAAAAAAAGGCATTTTGCCTAACTATCCTGTCTCTACTTATAAGTTTGATGTTCTAATAAGAAATTAGTTACCTTTTATTTTAAGGTATGAATGCTCTTAAGAAACAACTGAAAGATGCGAAAAAGAGACTTATTGGGGAAGATAGCTCCTTTCCTAATAATGGCCTTAGCAGTCCAACTGGAATAGTCATATTGGCAGCGACAGCAGTGTAACTTTCTTCCAACTACTCTTAAGTTTTATTGATGAATATTTTTGTAGTAATTTTGTAAATCTACTGATGAAATTAGTAGTATGGTATAATACAGGATCACATAGCATGTTTTCAGAATGCATTCATTCATTAGGCGACACCATAAATCAGTTCATTTTGGCGTATGGTATACATAAATCCAATCAGGTATTAACTATCAATTTTTTAGTACTAGCTTTGGAAATGATTTTTTCTACTTAATTCTAGCGGGCCGATGCTTATCATCCTTATGGTTATTCCAACATGAGATACGTGTCATCCTTGGTATCGGGTGTTGCTATATTTTGTGTGGGTTCTGGTCTTTCGTTTTATCATGGAGTAACTGGTCTTCTCTACCCATCCCCAATCACCAATTATTACATGGTACACAAATATTAAATGATTAATCTAATTTGATTGCCATGTTCTTGTAGTCTTATATAGTTTTATTAGCTTCATTAGTATCCGAGAGTCTAACACTGACGATGGCTTTAAATTCGGCTAAAAAAACTGCTGCAAAATTAGATATTCCCTTGAAAAAATATATTTTGCGTGGCCAAGAACCAAGTGTTAATGTGGTTCTTTTAGAAGATATGGCTGCAGTATTTGGTGTTTTAGTTGCTGGATCTTGTATGGGACTTTCAACGATAATCAACAGCACCGTTCCCGATGCCGTAGGTTCACTGATCATTGGGTGTATTGTAGGATCGGTGGCTTCTTTTATTGTCTACACCAACGGAACTGCATTAATTGGACGATCAATTCCATACGAAAATTTAGAAAAAATAAATTCCAAGTTGGAAGGTGACGTAATGATTAGGGCAATCCACGATGTTAAGGGGATAGATATAGGCAACTTTATGGTTAGGTATAAAGCTGAACTCGATTTTGATGGAAGAGAATTGACCAAAATGTATCTCGACAAGCATGATTTAAAAAATCTGTTGGAGGTGAATTTTTTGCGTACATTTAAATGAAATTGTAATTTTGCGAAATTTCTAGGACGTGAGGACAATTGAGACTGTTGATAAATTGGAGGAGTTTCTGCTACGGCATGGTGAAAATATTGTTGACATGATGGGAGGTCAAATTGATAGAATTGAATTGAAATTAAGGGTAATTTTTATTTTAATAAACTTCCCCGGTATATCTGTCGTTTTTCTACAGAAAGTTTTTTTGTAATAGTAATAGTCTGTGCTTTTAGGACGCTCATCCCGAAATACGACACTGTGATTTGGAAATTTTATGACCATTTAAATAATAATAAACTAATATTTTTTATCGAAAAAGTTCAACCAATAAAAACACTTCAAATTAAATATTTTAGTAATTTTATTGAAAAAGTAATCGAAGATTACCTATATTTAATCAGCGAGTGACTGATGGTGGCAGCGTTTTTTTGTAGAGATTTAAAGAATATCTCATCGCTGAAATTTTAATGAAAAATAATCACTCTTACTCCAATTCGGTACTTGGTGGCAGCGGTGGGATTCGAATGAAAAAGTAAAATAATAAAATTTTTATTTCTTCCACGGATATTTGTCTGAAGGCTTCAAATACCCAAAATATCTTTAAATTTTATCTAATTTAATTAATAAACTGAAAAATGAATGACATCTTATTCGCTAAATTGAGGAATTAGCCCCCAAAGCTGTGAATTTTATGCCATTCGTTTATTTGTATTTTCTGTCTAGTATATATTTTATTTTAAATAAATAATATGAATACAAAAATATTTTTAAACTGTATTTTTGATCAAACGATACGTTGAAATAATCACAGCAGTCATTATCAAAACTTTGGAACTGTGTAAATAATTGGCTTCGTTCTTGTCGTCTTTTAACGAAAGTAAAAAAACAATTATTTTATATATGTTTTCACCAAAATCGGCATAAGCTAGAGTTAATTGCTGATTGGACTTTAAACATATCAGATTTGTATAGATTGAATATCCACTGATACCTTGAATAAGATCCTTACATTGCACCAAACTACTTTTAGCAGTCTAAAAAACGTATCATAATTAAACAATCTTAAACTGAAATTATGACTTCAAAATTAGCAACTAAAAATTAACGTATATAAAAAGAACGTAAGGAAATAAATCAATTGATTCGTGGTATCGTGGTTGATGTAGTGTAACTTGATAGTAAACATAATTATCATTTTACTACTTTAGTTAGTCAAAAATTACGATAAATATGTGAGTAAATTAGTACAACATAATTTACAATCGTTATTTTTAAAGTATTTATGTATAAATTAAAGAATGCTCCCACATCTAAAGCTGCATTCACAACCTCTAAATGTGTTTACTTGGATAACATTTACAAATTATGCTTACTCTTATTCTTTTACGTTAATTTTAGTTTTTAATGTTGAAGTCGTGAAAGCCACTTTGAGGAACTTCAAAAAAAAGTTACATTGCATAATTTCTTAGTTATATTCGAAGTGACGCAAACATCGCCTTTTTCATATGTACAATTTTCAGTTCTGATAGCATTATATATATTTGGCATTAATACAGCCTTATTGCGTTTCTGAAATTATAAATGAAAGTAAATTATAATGGTAATAATATAGTAATAATATAAAAAAATGTATTATAAAGTAAATTACATTAGTAACCAAATTCCATATTAATGTTTTACATGAATCCTTGCTACTCATAGCTTTAGAAGCAGCGAATTTTGTTATATTCTTAGCAAATAGGTTTTCACTTTTCAACTGCAAAAATAGTTTAAATTATAATTTATTGTCATTATCAAAAATATGATGTCAGTCATATTAGGTATACAGAGGCGGATCTACATATAAGTTAAGGGTCCGATCAAAATGAAAGCCGGCTGGTTATTTCTGGTTCCAACCTTTCAAAATCTCCAAATGTTAAGTGCCAAGGAAGCAAGCAATCGGAAACTTATTCAAATGCAAATCGGCGCTGGGATCCAGAAGACGGAAACCTGCTTTCTTTCTGTTTAACTTTTACTTTATGGTACTGATATAATAGGAACCTCCTACAAACAAACTGTTGTACCGCGTTACAGAATATTAACATATTTAGCTTCGGGTCCCAAAATAAGCTAGATCCGCCACTGACCTTCTTGCGAAATATTTTACCTTTAATATAACAATACCACTATTGACATCCCGAGTGATATTTAAATAAATCTTTTCCACTTCGAAGATACTGGAGGGTTCGACAAGAGTTTCATCAAAAACAGTTTGATTCATAATGGGAACAGCAGCAAACATTTCCGGACTTGTTAATCTAAAAATTCTTAATTAGATATAATTTTGAATGAGAATAAAAAATCTTGCTGTATATCGCTTTCAAAGCAAACTCTATGAACTAATATCCATTTTGTATGAAGCGCTACTCCCATACAAAAGAAATTATTTATTCTAACTATTTGCTGGGCCGTCAGGTTGAATTTATTATTATTCCAAAATAGAAAAACCTTGTAATGCGTAATAGATTAAATTTAAAAATAATAAATTTGAAAGAAAGTTCCTCTTACAGTTGAATCAAAATCCCCTGCACACTTAAATGTATTTACTAAAAGAGAATTTATTAGATTTTAAACACCTGAAATTACTTATTTTTACATACCAAAAAATGTAACATAAATCAAAAACACTAAAAACATTTCTTCGACGTTATAATTGACATTTTAAATTTAGAAACCTAATCATAGGTTAAATGCATGTAACCTACTAGATTTTTTATCTACAGTGTTATGTGTTCACGATTGACGAGCATGAATGGATTAATGAGATTATCGTTGCCGACCTCCCACTCGACGAAAGTAGGTGAAGGCCACCGGGGGGCAAATGCATACGAACTAGAAGCGCAAATTCGTCCAAATCCGTGTGCGGTCTTATAAATGCATGTTGCTCGGAGTAAATCACCACGCATGAAGCCACCGTAGAAATAGTCGCTTAAATACGTGCCAGCTCACGCATGTTGTTTGGAGCTGCCCAAATTTTTTAGCTAAAAGTCACTTGCTATTATTAATAAAGAAGAATGTCGGATAATCAAGCATCAAAACAAATTATTAGTAAAAATCATAATAAGAAATGTCTATAGATCAATCGGAAATTGCTTTTGATTTATTGCCTATCTAAAATAAACTATTTTCTTAACTGTTATAATACGAAGTTTATTTTAGCATTTAGCCCACGCATGACGTCAGCTATGTTTGCTTCATTGATTTAATGTCAAGGGGAGCCTGTATAAGGTTAAATGGTCTAAGGGCCTAAATATAATAAATTAAATATTGGATTGCACAGAGGCTGGGCTAGGGTGGTTACAGGCAGAATATATAGCTTTGCGAACAGTAATGTGAGCAATTTTCGAGTCTCGGCCAGTAATATACTATTAAATATTTTAAAAATATTTATTATTAACAGTACAGTTTTGACGTTTTCAAGATACTCCATTTTAAGCTACGAGAGAATCGCCTTAATTTATCCTAATTTACGAATTGGTATGTTAAGTTAAAAAAGTAATAATAAAAGTTAAATATAGGGTGTTTTTTTAGCTGCATGAGAACTTCAAAATGAAATAAAACATTAAAAACCTGACGGAATGTTTTGGTTATAATTTTTTTATGAAAGTACAGTTAAAGGCATTTATGATTTGAACATGACTTCCGGCATGTGACCACCACGACTAATGGTTACGAAGCGCATCCGTTCAGTCCAATTTTTGACCACTTTTTCCAATATTTCTGGCTTTATTTCATAAATGGCTTGCTGAATATTAGCCTCCAATGCTTCTAGAGTTGTTGGTTTGTTAGCATAAACCATGGATTTAACATACCCCCACAGAAAATAATCTGGAGGTGTCAAATCACACCATCTTGGAGGCCAATTGATAGGACCACGTTTTGAAATAATGTTGTCACCAAATTGTCCTTTCAATAAATTGATGGTTTCGTTGGCTGTGTGGCACGTAGCACCATCCTGTTGGAACCATAAGTTGTCAATGTTTAGCTCTTGAAGTTTTGGAAACAAAAATGTATTGAGCATGTGTCGATATCTCACACCATTCACCGTAACGGTAGCTCCTTCCTCATTTCGAAAGACATATGGACCAATGATGCCGTTGGCGTGTATTCCACACCAAACAGTCAATTTTAATGGATGCAATGGAGTCTCAAGATAATGTCCCGGATTGGTCTCACTCCATATACGGCAATTTTGTTTGTTCACATACCCATTTAACCAGAAATGTGCCTCGTCACTGAACAAAATTTTACGGTAAAAAAATGGATCCACTTCCAATTGGTTGTGAGCCCAATTTGGTAGCGTTGTTCAATGGTCAATCTATGCATTATCAAATGCCAAATCTTGCTAAACACAATGTCAAAAAACTGTTTCCATAGCAATCTTGATTCAATTGTTATCCCTATTGAAAGTTCTCATGCAGCTAAAAAAACACCCTATATAATAAAATTTAGTTATCAAAAGTCGAAAACTTTTATCTTGAAATATATGAAATTTGTTTTTTGCTTTTATAAAAATAAAACTAATTATAGTTTATTACACGTAAATTTAACGACTGGATTTTATATCCTCATAAATTTTTGTTGTTTTATAAAATTCAATTCAGAATTTAAAAAAAAATCAATTATTAGGTACATTCAGCGTCGACGTAGTGCAATGCAAAAAAATTCTCTCGTCAGATTACGAGAGTCAAGCAAAGTTGCTAGGGGTGGCACTAACAATCGATTTAAAAACATCGCGTGTCTTTGGACCCCTATCAACCTTTGATTTATGGTATTCCTACCTTCTCTATAGAGAAAGCGAGGTTTTTAGATTAGAGCATCATATTCTCTGCCGCCTGCTGTATATAATAATAAAAAATTTAAATATTTTTGAAACAATACTTGATTTTTAAAAATAGTGAATCTTAATTAGGTATTATTGAATTTATAACGAAATTAAAGGAAATTAATTTATTTTTCTCAGAAATTCATTTTTTACGAAATTAGTCACGGGTTAGTGCGTTTAGTGCATTTTATGTTGGTATCGAAGCGTCAAACATTTTTGACACTTGGTAGATAGAAACAGTAAACAACAATTTAAAAAAATTCCATTTTCGTTAATTACGATTAAATAAATCAACTGTTATTAAAATTACAAATTGCGGTGTGATGGTAACCTAAATAAAATGCAAACTTACAGTTGTATGTTATGTAAGAAGAGCGACGACACCAATTTTATAAATATTTGTTATCAGAATGGTCGAAATAGTGTAAAAGATGATATTTTAGAATTGTGCGGAGACCAAGTGAGTTGCTTAAACTTTAAAATTGTCATTTCGCTACATTGTATTCGTTTTAGATTCAAATCTACCTGGATAATACTGATATCGTCTGTACCATGTGTCTAAAAGTTATCGACAATTTATCGAAATTGAAACGTCAAGTGTTTGAGATTATCGTTGACCATGCGACCAGTAAAGAGGTTTTTGGAAGGGCTGGTAAAAAAACGTTGCAAATATCGAAGGTTTGGAATTTGAGTGCAACTCCCACTTCTAATTACGAAGAGTCCATCGAAGCCAGCTCACCTAACAATCTCTTAGTTGCTACCAGTTCGATTCCTTTTGACGAAAGGTCCGATAGCGATTTGGAGGATGCACGGAATAAGTATTTGTATGGGACCCCTTATTTGGATAGCGAAGTGCAAAATGTAAATTATAAACGGAAAAGGGGTCACAATTGGTCGCGGCGTAAGGGGAGTCAAGTGGCGAGAAGTCGAATGAGTTCAAGGAACAAATCCAGGTCTCGATCTCGTTCCAGATCTGCAATTAGCAGGGCATCGAGAATTTCAAATTCCAGCAAAAAGCAACAACAGCAGAAGCAGTCAGAAGAACTACAAATTAAACGAATATTAGGCGACTTGTTGGCCCAAAATGATGCCCTTAGTCAATTTACTCGTGTTTATCTTAGCAAATATGTGGAAAATTTTCATGACGAGTTTCATTTTGAATTTGAAAATTTTGGTGATAACGGTTCCAACAATCAAATACTAAAAACGCGTTTCGCAAAGGAATTAAGAGAAAAGTTACTATCGGAATATCAAAAATTAATTTACGAGTGTCCACATTTACCCTGCACCGAAACTTCTTGGAGTTTAGAAAGCATCACTGACCATATCGTCAAAGAACATAATGAAATTGCCAGGTTTACATGCGTAGAGTGTCGTTTTGATTATCTAACACAGTAAGTACAGTTTTTTCTTTATTGGAGAGAATTTTTCCTTCCCGATTATAGATTATTCTGACTATCAAACCAGAACTATTCAATAGAAGATAAAAATTCAGTTATTTTTTACTTTTTACCCGAAAGAGTTAAACTGTGGACCTGATTGTAGTGAGTTTGAAATTTAAAGGGGTGGCTATCAGGTAGTCCACACAGATTTGCTTAGTTTTCATTGTACATGTAGATCATAATCAGGACTTCAATAGATACAAATTGTTAGGCGCTATTTTTAACCAATTCGAGGAAAAGCGGTTAATTTTGAAGATTAACGAGATTCTTGTTTGTTATGGTGTGTTAATCCATTCAATGGTTACTTCCAAATTATTTGTGCCGTGGTTCGGATTTCACGTCAAGCTATAGACTATAGGCACCTATTGTGAAATGGATGTTAGGATCGTGTGAATCACTAGTGTGTGGTTTATCCGTAAATAGAGTACCTACATAAAGGGACAGTTTGTTCAATCAAAGGAGACCAAACTTTTTGATGTGAATACGTCTGTAAAATCGGTAGCATGTTCAAAAAAAAGTAACGAAAACGCAATATTCAGCTGTGTTCTAAATTGTGGAACGGACCCCCCCCCCCCATACTCAGAAGTTTTTTATTGAATCCACGTATCTATTAACTAATTAACATTAAAACTAATTAATTATTAAATAATTTATTTGCGAAACAATCTCTTAAGGCAGTGTGACACTTTTGACTTTTTACTCCATTCTTTGATTCACATTTGTTCCCAGCAACATGCGTCACTTATGCCATGGGGGTGTTTTCCCAAAATAGTTTTTAATGACCTTCTCTTACCCTATTTAATAATTGGACAATTCCTTGCCTACATTTGATCCGAGCAACATACGTTACTTTTGGCCCCTCCCCCCAAATATATGGCTTTAGGTAAAAAGTTACAAAATCTAGCTTTTACGATTTAGGAGTACAAAAAAGATTGCAAAGGAAGATAGGTTTTAAAAACAGTACGGTTCACGAAAAAGGAGTACCTTTATAACCTCGGCCAATAGTGTATGTATTTTTTAGTGATTTATCTCTGTTTTTTTTTTTAAATTTCTATTGAATATTTATTTTCTATTAAACTGTTCAGGTTTGATCGAGTCTGAATTTGCTGGGTTTCCAGAGCTAAAAAAATTTAAATTGATTGACCTTTAATTCCCTTAAGGCCTTGATTTTTTCATGCGTTTTTGAGCAAGTACGCAGCAGACTGTAGCCAACAAAACGTAGTCTTAGTAACAGTTAAAAATAATCTTAGAAATGCCTCATGTAATTTGTATTTTTGTTCTTTACAGGGAACATCTAGATAAACACAGACAAAAGCATTTTGAAAATTTTTTTTGTTATTGTATATTTTGTTTCGATGAATTTACAAACCAACAATTATACCAGGTCCATTTAGACGAACACCTGGTTCATTCATTTCCTTGTATTTATTGTGATAGATATTTTTTAAAGAAACAATTGTGTGAAAATCACATACGAGATCAACATCCTGGAAGAAAAAGAAAAATTAAACGAGTGAAACCGCAATCTATACTTGACAGAATAGATAAATATCCAGATTATAATAGTAAACTGAATCAAATGAATTCCACAAGGAGCAGTACAAACACACCGGAATTTATTGTAAAAATATTACTGCAAAGTAAAGACGATTCAAGAACTCCTTCTAATGATGGAGATGAAATTGAAGATATAAACTGTGTTCAAGATGAAATGCCAATTGAAACGACAGAAGAAGCCATAGAAAACAACGAAACATCCACCTGTGAGAGTAGTCTCTTGGAAACTGAGGTTATAGAGAATTGCACGGATGAGAGTTTAGTTGTTGAATGCAGTGCAGACACCACACCTGTCGAAAATTTAAATCAAACTGATGAGAGAGATAATTTGACCGAAAATATTACGTCTATTTAAGAAACTAAATTGAAAATTACCATATTATATATTTGTAAATAATATTGTTTTTATTGTAAAATAGGTAGGTATGTTACAAGTGAATCAAATGCTTTTTGAAGTGCGTTTGAACTAGCTTTTCTTATTGACCTTTCAAGACAAGATATCGAAGCTGGAAAGGTAGAAACTCTTAAGCGACATTAACTATAATGCTCATTGTCGTGTCCGAACTCTGAACGTCCTTTATCACGCGCACTGTGTCCTTGTTTAATGTACTGTAGTGTAGGTGTAAGTAATGGGTATGTTACATCCAGTGGCCTGGAGTGGTTTGGGGAGTGACAGGTGAAACTGAAAACTAGAGGTAGTACAATGGACCCGATTTAGAGGCTTAAGTATGTGTGATTTTATCTTACCCTCCACAATAAATTCAGAATCTAGAAAATATACGAGGGGCGGCGTAATGGGTACGCGATGTACTCGACCGCGTACAGCATCGCTCTTCATTTCGGGCCTCACAAAATTATACATAATTAATTAAAAGTTTCCTAGCTCTGAAAATCACCATCTTGCACCAACTCTACAAAATGTAGGGGAAAAGGCCTCGCCAATTTACTATGCGTACATTACAAAATTAGGTTACGCCGCCACTAAGTACATCTTTGTTTAACTTTGACTACCCACAATTAATGTGATCATTAACGCTAATGTCGGTTAATAGTTCTTGCTTTTCTAGCGTTGATATAATATGTTGAAAGCAAATTAATACACTCCAAGCAACATCTGTGCAAAAAGTTGTATGAAAAACAGTGTGGAAGATAAACAGAAATACAAATGCTTCCCATTTTCTATAGTTGTAACATTACATAATACCTTTGACAGACTGAAAATTAATGATCATTAACTTATTTTTTTTTACTAGAAGATCGAGGAATAAATTAATTTATTAAATAGTTTAAACAATAGTTGAGTAAATAACAGAATGAATGGTAATGTCAGTATTTTTCATGTGTTTGTTAATGATCATTAACTTGGTAGTGTGTGGAAGGCATAAGAAATTCTATATCCCGGGATGACAACGCACAGATGTTCAACTGCCAAAAGAAATATTACAAACATACATTATACAAAACTGTATTACTTGTTACTTTTTTTGATTTTAAAATCTTATACAATATTTTTATTAATTTTTGTCTACACCTGTAATTATTACTACTTTATGAAATGTAATTTCTTCACACATAGTTTAAATTATGTTTTAATAAAATATTTTATAGAAGTTGAATTGATTTTAATAGCAAGGAACGATGTTGCATCGCCGCCTTTTTTCTAAACGTTTTGGGCAATGTCGCCCTCCATTTTCAGCAGGTCTTTTAATCATCCTGAATTTTTCTGAAGTTCCAGGACCACATGTTGTACTACATGCTGACCAGTTTGACCATTCAGTTACCATGCAATCTACAGGTTGCAAACTGCTGGACGCTAGAACAGCCGACGGCGAGCTTTGTAAAGGAAGATTTGGGTTAGAATTTCCCAGTAGTCCATCTGCAACGGTGTAAGAATTTTATTTTGGCGTGCTAGTAAAAAATACTTCTTACCTCTCACAACTTTGCAACCCTCATTACATTCTTCAACTGTTAAGAAGTTGTTTCTGTTACCACGACATCCACCATAGACAAATGGGACGCACATCATCTTATTAGCTTCAAAATACCACCGGTTGAAGTGTCCATTACAGGGCCCTTGTAAACTTTCCTGCATACAAACCTCTAGAAGTGATTTCAAAATAAAGTTTTGCTAATTCAAAATGAAAATGGTTACCCTTTGCAGTAGCCATATCAAAAGTACAATCAGGAGTATCCATACACGGACGTTGTTGCAACAGTTCTATCATGGAACTACATTTTTCTTGTAATCCAGGTTCCACAAGTAAAAGTCTCGTCCTAAGTTTAACACCTTTGCCGCAAGATGCACTGCAAGGACTCCAATCGCTCCAATCCGTTGCTGGACACATCGGATTTGGAAGTTCCACTTCTTCATTTTCGCATTGCGGTTTCATGCACTTTTCCCTTTCATCTAGAATTTATGCCAATAACTTAGAATTTATTAAAGTCAATTCTATTACTCACATGTGGTCACATGAAGACATTTCTTTCTACCCATAGGATTGATGAAGTTTCGCGTTCTTGAACTGGAACCTATTCCACACGACACCGAACATTCAGACCAAACACTCCACGATGTTGTTGCGCAAATGCCATCATTGTCTTCTAACTTTTCTTCCGAATCCTGCTCTTGCTCTTGAGCCCTAAAAAACTTTTAAAATGCGCCAAAACAATATTACCTTTTCTTACCCTTCGCATTCCGGAACGTCCGCAACGCACATTTCTTTAGAAATTAACTGTCGATTACACTGAAACATTTCAGCTTTCTGAGGGAGTAAATATTCTCTGGTCCTCATTCGTAAACCTTTTCCGCAAGAAACCGAGCAAGCGCTCCATTCATTGTATTCCGTCACTCCACATTCGGCTAAAAAATTATTAGAAATAATTATATTGTGGAAGTAGTTATTGTTCCTTACGTCTACTCGTATCTTCCGTATTTTCACTCGTGTCAAGTTGGGCTGTTAGAAAACTTTCATCACAACTTTTTGGGGTTACCTTTTCCCTGGTAAAATAAAATCTTGCTAATGGTGGAATTTCACTTTTGGTTGGATCGTAAAACGGTTGTCTTGGATCTTCTGGGTATGTGGTTGTTATCCTATACATCCGTTCCCTCGGGCTTGTTTCGGAATTTGGAGACTGTAACAGTAACAATCAGGTTAAACCATTTCAGAGATATTGTGAACTAACCATATAGGTTATACCGCTGTCGGTACCAGCATCCCAAGGAAACAAGTCGACGATTAAGTTTTCCATCCATGTACAATTTCGTAAACATAAGTTAAGTCCATTTACTCCAACCACCCAATCGGGAGATGGGCCTAATTTTAAAGTAAAAGTTTAAAATGCCTGGAATCGTTTCTTTCTCAAATTATTATTTACCCAACATTGAAACCAAAGAAACCAAGTGATGCTTTCGGTCTACCCTAAACGATGTACTTGTGTTGGTGTTTACTTTAGGATACCACAATCCACCTGCCTTGATGATGGTTCTCATGTATTTACTTTCTGCCCGCAATTCACTCTCCAGAAGTCTTACCGACCCCCATTCTGCTAAACTTCTAAAACCATCAGTTGCGATGTGTTCCTCGCCCCAAAAACTATAATTTCGTTCATGCGATGCTCCAATCACGTCGGAAAAGTGAGTTAACCAAAGTGAAAAAGGAAAATCTCTAGGATGGGTTATGTTCGACCAAATTCCCTCGAATATCACCTAAAATGTAAATTATTATTAACAAAAGTCTGATAAATTTTGCATGATTACATTGTATTTGGCTTCGTCGCAAGCGCAACAATCATCGGGATCGAATTTTTTGTCTTTTTCCGTTTGCTCGCAAACCATTCTGCTGAGTTGACCATCATCTGCAAACCAATGATTCGAGTCTTCGAAAACCATAGCCCTGTTAGTTTCAGTTAAAAATTTGCAGATTAATTATTGATCTCTTTCCTGCAAAAGTTGAGTAGTTCTGATTTTTTTAAATATGTTTTAGGGTTTCTGGTGAATGCAACCATCTTAACGTCAAAAATTGATGGTGGTAGGAAAGAGATATTGCGGAAATACTTTTGTTGCCGCAATTTTTTCCACTTGTTAGAACCCGAAACATTAAAA
Organism: Rhagonycha lutea; assembly: GCA_958510855.1. Taxonomy (NCBI): domain Eukaryota; kingdom Metazoa; phylum Arthropoda; class Insecta; order Coleoptera; family Cantharidae; genus Rhagonycha; species Rhagonycha lutea. The sequence continues at coordinate 7,733,902 of OY294040.1, read as the reverse complement.
AATCAGAATCATGCTACCTTTTGCATGGTAAAACTGCCCTAGTACGGACTGTATATTGTATGGGTTTACCTAAAGGTGACGCATCCAGATCCAGCACGTGGTGCAGTCCATAGGAATGCAACTTCAGTTTTTGGCAAAGTGCTGGTTTCCGATATTGTATTGACACAATCTTCATTAAATTTTGATAAATTGTCATCAAAAATTTGGAACATTCCAACTTTTTGTGGTGAAATGTTGCCTTGGTCATTCATTGATTCAATATTTAGCGTAAATCTGGAAAAATGTTGGATTTTGTCGAAGGTTCGGGAACCCATGATGGCAACTAAAATAAAATTAATGTTTACATCTTTTATTGACTGAATCTACTGTATTGTAGTAGCGGCGTGCGGCTTTTTGACGTGAATACGACTGTAAAATCGGTAACATGTTCAAATCCTTTTATCCGATAATACAATTAGAAAAGAGTAGCGTTATCTAAAAGGGCTGAAATCTCATCTAAAATATAATAAAAATACAGAGCTACGAGAACAACGAATAGCGCGAAATTCTATTACAAGAAACAAATCTGACAGTGGGAAATCTCGTCAATCCATTCATGCGCGGCACCACTAATTAGATGTTTAGAGAAGATAAATCCATTTTCGATAGAATTTCCTTAAAACCCGTTTTTAGTGCTCATCTACGTCATATAAGGAACTCGTGTGCAAAATTTCATGCTTCTAGATCCACCGGTTTAGTTTGTCTGTCTGTTTAGTTTTGTCTGTCATTCAGTAAGTTTTGGTTTTTATTAAGTGGATAGCTGGAAGGCCCGTTCACGGATGAGCAGCTCGCCAAGGTTGGAAGCTTGATTTGAACAACAAGGACCGATTAAATAGAAATCTGTCAATTTTGGAGGATTACATTGCAGGATATAACTGATTTAGGAAAATAACGTTATTTCATTATTTGCTGGCAATCCCTGTATTAGTTAGGAATTCCTGGGATTGACGGATTTCAGTATTTGATGCAGAATACTTTTTTTATATTATACTAATTACTATAATATATAGAAAATTTTGTACCTACCAGTATAAATTTCACCAGGAATATATTTTTGTAAGTCATCTTGCAATTTTATGGAGTAACCATTATCACCTGGAATCTTATCTACTCGTGAGTGATATACACTTGGTTCACGTAAACAAGCAAAAGTGAAATTGCAAAAAACAGTGAAAAGAAAGAAAAATTTTAACATAGTTTCGATGATGTTTTGTTGAGTTGCAAAGAATATGAAGAAATGATTTTAATGAGAATCTCAAAAAGTTATGGAACATCGTCGCTTATCTCCGCTTTATCAAGGAAATGATAACCCTTACTGCTAAGCACGCAAAAGAGCAGAAAATCATAGTTCATAATATAAAAATCATATTTCCTTGTATTTATTTCAGAGACAAACAAAATAAGTACATAAAAAATTATTATCACAGTCCATAAATGACATTAAAATTAGTTTGAACTGCAAATTTGTTCTACAACCAAGATCGTACATTTTTTTTCAAAAAACGATAAATATATTGCACAAAATAATATCATTTTTGCATAACATGATACAAAAATCCTTGACACTAATATTATTTTAACAGTTCAAAAATACTTCGAGATTCTAAAAACATTAAAATTTGGTTGGTACTAGAAAGTTAAAATAGGACTTTCTCGATGATCAAGGATATCTGAAAAAGAGAAATTAGTTGTCAGTTGGTCCAAAACAAATCTATAAAAACCTTTGGCTATACTCCACCACGGTAAAGTCACATAAGTCAAAAATGCGTTCAATGGAGCCGATTGGGCTCTTTTGTTTTCTTTCCAAAAATGGAACGTTTGAGTGAAGCCCCTCATTGTCCATAAAGGATTGTAAGCTCCATCATCCAGTTCTGAAAAAGGAGAGTCCAATGTATTAGTCTGCCATGTACGTGTGAACTGTTTTTCGGCGGTTATTTTGCCAGTCCCAACAAATTTAGTGGAAGCATGCGGGCCAAATCCATCAGATGGTGGCCTATTTTCTAACGTTCCTTCGAAATTACCGTGGACCTACTGCTTGATAAATTATTATGGCGAATGAAATGATGAAAAATATGATTATTGAAAATATATGTTACCTGATTTTTTTGGAAAGTCGCACCAATAAAAAATGTGAGTTCCATCAGGTGTTATCCTCTGTGGAGGTGTTAAAATTGGCCTACACGATACTTTTTCTTTTTGTTTCTGTTTTGGCAATGTACAGTAACTCTGTATCTTACTATATGATAATTTATTATAATTGGAATCGAAATTTGGTAACTGTTTTCCATTAGAATTGATATTATAGTTATTGATAAGTTTTGTGTTGGTTTTACCATGCGATACTTCGCAATTAACGGAATTGATAGCATCAACCTCTTTAGGATTATTGGATACGTCACTTGATATGGGATATTTTCGAATTTCTTGAGCACATGGCAATTCTTCTTTGCCGTTCACGTTTATGTATGGATTTTCAGTAAAACTTGTGTCTTTAAATGACTTGGAACTGGTAATGGATGTTCTACTGGGCGGCCTCTCCTCACTTATGTCGCCGTTTAGACTTATAGCATCATCGGCGAATTCAAATTCTGTTGTACTATTTGCGTTATTGTGATGGTCTCGATTCTTTTTATGGTTTTTGACATGTTGGTCTTTCCCTACTTCGTATTCGGATTGGTTTAGTAGGCTCTGTATTTTACGAGTGCACGCACATTGATCGTTTAAGGGTCCCAACGGTGCTCTTTCGGCACACGCTTCATGAGAAGTACAAGTTCGACAATATATTTCGGAAAGTGTTATGGAATTCCGTTTTTTTCTTTGAAAGCAGCAGCAGCAACCAGGTTTAGACACCGAAGCAGGACCAGATGCTACAACCAAAATAAAATATTATTTCTTTCATAAACCTACTAAAAAGCTACTCTACTTTTATTACCTAACAACATTACATTACTTAAGTTGATAAACTTTCCAGTCCTGCTTCGTGTTAAATTTTGCCGAATGAATGCCTATTTTAGCCTAGTAAAATAAGAGAAACGTGCACGACTTACCGTCACGAACATCTCCAGCTTCGATTTCACTAATTCCGTTGTCAATACAATCCAATCCCTCATTTTCGGATCTCGACTTCATATCCAATTTTGACTTCCAACTACCACGTACAAAATTGTTTAAGTTGGAACTGGGATCGCTTAACCTCCTTTGGTTACGATACATGAAAAAATCGTCGGCGTCTTCGTCCCAATCTGAGTCCCACATGTCGGTTATGCAGTAACCTGGTTCAGAAGATGGAGTTTCCACTCCGGAACCTTTGGGTTTAGTGACCGCCATTTCGGCGTGACCTTTTCCTTGAGGACCCTTCATTCTAACAAATTCGCATCTTTGGGCATTAGAATTAGAAAACAGTCCAAAGGTCATTCGTTGTGCCATTTTTGTACTTAAGCTGGATTGCTAAAAGGATTACAATAAAAACAACAACTTGAACAAGAAAAATTGACAAGTTTACCCTAGCATCATAAACTTTCTTCAGTGCGTCGTAACGGATGGATCCTAAAAATATAACTCCCTGCACGGTACCCGCTCTATCCGAAGCTACCAATTCGACACAAACCATTTCACCGTCTCTTACTAAAATATCACAAAAAACTTCGTCAAAATTATCCACCATAAAGCAAATGTGAGGATAAGTAATTTCTTCCAGATCTCCCTTGGTGTCCATTCTTCGACGGCTTGGGGAAGCGTACACTTTTTGAGAGTGTCTCTTCAATACTTGGAGTTGCTTTGGACTGGTTCTAGTACATATAGCCAAAGTTAACGTGTATTCGAATTGATGTATAATTAAGTTGAGGTAAACGGTTTCTTCCCAGTCTATATCAGGATCTCCAATTGGTAATTTTCGGCTATCTTTACGGAAAACGTCTACTTCCGTCTAAAAATTTATATGTGATTAAAGCAGAGATACCAAAAGGAGTGAAGCGCGTACCTCGAATTTTGGAAGGTACCTAGGAGACCCTTTAATGTGTTTTTTTCGAACGAAAAATAATAAATCGTCCCCGTCGATAGTTGATTCGTTTTGGAATAAAAAATGTCTAACGAACAAATCCGTCCAATAAGTTGTGCCTTGAAGTACGACAAAGCCGGAATCTAATTAATGAGATTCATTGTTAATTAGATAATTTTTTTTAAAATATGGTATGACTCACCATCTTTTAGTAGCTGTCTCATTTCTTTAGTTCTCTGAAAATTTATTTCTTCTAGAAGCTGCTCCAGAGCTGTAGCCGGTTTTAATATTGAACTGTTATTCGCAAAGGCCATTTTAATTTTATAAATATTCTACTATTTTAGTATACCTAGCGATGTAGAAATTTGAACGTAGTATTAAAAATATTTTTAGTATTTTTGCACCATCGTTGATGAAAACTGGCACTTAAGTTTCACTAGTTTTATGGTTGTTAAATTTGCAATGATAGGAATGATAATAACAATGCGTAGATTGCGATGTTTAAGCAGAAAACCTTCGCCGATGTGACGATGCGAGTAGGTATTGAGAGGGAACTCCCTGGTGCGCAACAATCGATGATAAGGACGAGGACTATCAGCAACGCGCTTGCGGGTTTGACACTCCTACTTGAAAAAATCTCCACACAAAGGATCGGATACTGACCTTTAAAGTATGCCAAATTTTATTAAAATATTTAAAAATAATTCGTAATTACTTGACGATAAAGGTTACATCAAAACAATATTTTACGAGGTGAGTTCACATAAAAGAATAACAATGAAACGAAAAGTTATCTTCCGAAACAGTTATGTAAATATTTAATAATATTAATTAAGTATAGAACGGTTTTAATTTTTGGTAATGGTGGGTAATAGGTTAATGACTTTGTTAATTACTTGCAGGAGCACACCGGGAAAATATGGAGAATGGGGACAAATTCTCTAGAGAGTTCGCAGGAGAACTTTTCTAATTAGTACTACTTATTTGATTTTTGAAAATAAAATAAAATTAGTTGTTCAAAAATTATTAACCAAAATGCAGCATTTGGGGTGTAAGACTTAAAGGAAAGCATAGAAAATTTATATGGGGTGCTTTTCAATAACCAATACAAAGTTCTTATGAAGTGATAGTTAAGTTGATAGAAGACATTTTTCTAAAATTTCAATTTTGTAATTTTTGTCTAAATCCAAATTTTTTGTTTTTGTTTTAATTTAAAATTTAGCTAATTATTCAAAATTGATGTATGTCTTGAAAAAATTGATTTTGAGTTAATTATATTGAGTGTTACATCAGTTTAGCGCTCGAGTACACATAAAACAAATTTAATGACGAAGTTATTTCATAATAAGCGACAACTGTAAATAATTCAAAGCAAACAATAATCTTATCATGGATTTGTTTCAGTTTAGAACAAACTCAAGAATCATAACAATTTTCAAATTCTCAATTTGAATTAAATTTACCCCCCTCCCTTTTAACACATTGCGTGCCACGATATATTTGGTACAATATTTTATCCTAGTTGGCCAAGACAGCGCCCATATGCACAATATCTAGGCCCGGACTGGTTCCTTTGGGGGCCCTCGGCTAGAGACTGATGAGGGGCCCCCTTACCAATAGGAAAGATTTCTGAAAAACACATTTTCCTCTATTTTGACAATTGGAAGTTATTGACACAATAACTGATGATATAAGAACAAAACAACTAATATGGTTTGGACATGTACAACGCATGGACGAGAACAGATTACCAAAGAAAATCCTATTTTGGAAACCACCAGGAAGGAGAAAACGCGGAAGACCCAGGCTTAGCTGGAGAGAAGGCATTGACAAGGAAATGAATGAGAGAGGACTTGAAGAGATGCAATGGGAAGACCGAGAGGAATGGTGAAGAGGAATCGGAAGACGTGGTAGAAAGTTATGATAAACTGATACTTAGATAGAAGTTATTTGAGTAGTATAAATATAAATCACTTTTTTGAGGCCCTTTTGGGCCTCCCTTTTGGGCCTCCCTTGGGTCGGGGGCCCTCGGCATTTGCCGACTAGCCGACCTAGCCAGTCCGAGCCTGACAATATCCTTAAGTGCCACTGCTCAAAAACCTCTATATAAATTCCATTAGGCGTCATTCGTATATGAATACCAGTGTGTTTCAACAAACTTATCTGTCATTCATATATAAATGATATGACGCCGTTCGCGAAACAATGCTGTCATTCATATTTGTATGACGTGGCACGCAATGTGTTAATGAGTTAATGATGCTCATGATACAGTTTTTATTATTATTATTTCAAATATATTGAATTTTAACAGTGTAAAACTCCATTTGAAAGAATCCTTAATGATCATTAATTTTGGAGTATGTAGAAGATAAAATGCTGGGTTTCACAAGCAATAATTAAAGTTTAACTAATAATAACTTTAAATAATCAATAAAAAAAAGGACTAAAAAACATCTTCTACTACACCTTTTCCACCAGTAATTCAGAAATCGTCAATTGTCAATCGTCAATTTATTGCTTAGTTTTCTGAGGTTAGCTTCTCATTTTCGCTTAAAATAGCTCAGCATTCGGCAGAGATCTTTTCCTCTTATGTATCATAGCTCGGCCTACGGTCTTCGCACTTCTCATGTCCGATAATAGAGAACATAATCATTAGGATATAAAATCTCGGTTTTTGTGGACAAAATAATACAAAATTATTAAATCTGTCGACTGTTTCGGCCTATTTACTAGATACCATTATCAAGACAAATTAAACAAAGTGATAAATTTTATATTTATTAATTTGGACGATAACATTTTTACTAATGAGAACATAATCCTCTAATTTTCTTGCAATTGAAGAAATTGCGATTATTTATGAATGGATCAATCAGTAAATTATTATTGCTGACTATTGGCTTTTGCTAGTAGCACAAAATATATCGCCCCAAATCACAAAGTTGCAATCTTCCAATGAAAAAGTTGAAAAGTTATTATTTTGCCATAATGCACACGCAGATCATATTTCGAAGCGCCCCCTGACATTTTGCACCACAATGCGTCGCTTACCTGGCCTACCGGCGTAGCACCGCCCTTGATAAGGAAAGAATGAATTATTATAAGTCTCAGTTTCATAAAATATTCTTTACAAGTCAAAAGTAACAGGGATTCTTGAATTTCTCCTACTTCCTCTAGAAACATTTTTATCAAAGATTTTAAAATAATCTATTTTCAAAATTTTCAAAATTCAGGAAATTTGGTTTGGAATTTATTTATTAAATAACTTCCTATTATTTAACTGTTACAAATGAAATTTTATAATCACTTTCCAATACAATTGGCAGAATAATACGATTATCAGAAATAATTTGAAAGAATTTTTATCCCAAATTTGAACTTGGATATATTTTTTTGGCCGTTTGAAGTGTGATCGGATTTCCTTTTTAAATATTTTTGGAAAACCCGAACGTAGGAGTTGATTTCTTCACCTTGAATCACCCTTTACTTTTATCCAGGAACTTGGTAATCGAAGAAAAAGAGCTCAATATATCGATTTTTGATCCTGGAAATTTTTCACACGAGTAAGTTTGGTTAAATTTTAATTCGTTGTTCACTGCAGTCGGCCGCGACTACAGCTAGGAAACCATACATTTAGGATTCCTATATTTTATTATTTTGAGCTTATTTAAAATATTTTATAATATTTTGAGTTTTTAACTGGCGAAGACTATATTATGGATTATTTTAGATAAATTTATAATAAATTAATGCTTTGTATATAAACAAATGACCCAAATCTGTGTCATAGTTTATAAATTATAATATACAAGCATTAATTTATTACATTAACATTAACTTGCAATTTATTTAAAATAACCCAAATAATTTATTAAATTAGTGTATAAATTTTGTAAAATTCTGAATGTTTGATAGAAGATTGAATTTTGGTACGCTTTTATACTACATACTAATAAATATTTCTGGCTATGTGGTTATCTAAGATTTAAACAAAATTGGCAGTTATTTTTAAAATTATGAATGCTTTTTTTACAATAATTATATCTTAAACGATGCATCGCTTTAAAAATTTTATATTGGGTAAAATTTACGGTATCAAATGCTGTATTGGCATGAAAGCTATAGTTCGCATGATATAGAGCAGGAATGAGCAACGTTTTTTTGCAACGGGCCACTTACAAATGAAAAAATTTCAAAAATTTACAAAATGTAATCAAAGAATAAACATATTAGATACAATTAATTATGTTTACACTTAAAAAATTACGACAAAATTATTATTTATTGATATTTATTAAAAGATTACTAGTCAGTGCAAGCTGGGTTGCATAATCCGATTTTATTTTTCAATTACGTTTATATTATCCGTTTATTGTAAAAAATAAAGGTTTTTTGAATAAGTTAAGAAAAAAATTGTTTGGTGAGGAAAAACCAAGGGTGAACCGCAGGTGGAAGTTTTGTACGTTTGGTGTAGAAGTCCAAGAAGTTATAGGAAGTTCTATAGAAGTCCTAAGAATTCCTTAGAAGTCCATAGAAGTTCGTAGAAGTCCTTGGAAGTCCGTGGAAGTCCGTGGAAGTTTGGACAAGCCCATTATTATTAAAGGGGAGTTTGTTTCAATTATACTCATACCCATGCTCATAGTTGCATAGTTGCAATCATACCACAATTGCAATGAATTAAACAAGGCATCTAATATCTATTTAAAACTGCTACTTTGTCATTTTATTTTGAGTTTTTAACAATGATCAAAGAACAAACCATCAAGTGATTGGGTGTCTTTAGACGTGGAAAATAAACCTCTTTAAATTGATGCTCTTTTCATTCTAATCCGTTATAATGGGAAGCAGGAATTTAAAAAAAAATCTATTTCCTATGTTATTTTCCTATGTTCACATCGGCGGCCGGTCACCCGGTATATAAATATATAATATTTAAGAGGGACCTAATAGAGATAGCATGAAACTATATCTCACTCTCTCGCGCTCATGGCGCAAGATGGGCGAACCAACACTTGTTGGTGGCGAAGATTTCTTCTAAACCATAAAAAAATTTCAGATTTTCTTTTGGTTTTCGGAATCTACATAGTTACCATTTGGCGGTAAAGAAAATTGAAGCTATTTCGTTGAATACCTTAAAATATATAGCGATATAGAAATGACCAATAATTAGGGTGATTTTTATATCGTTATACTATATTTTAAAGTATTCAACGAAATAGCTTCAATTTTCTTTACCGCCAAATGGTAACTATGTAGATTCCAAAAACCAAAAGAAAATCTGAAAATATTTTTATGGTTTAGGAAAAATCTTCGCCACCAACAAGGGTTGGTTCGCCCATCTTGCGCCATGAGTGCGAGAGAGTGCCATAGAGTTTCATTCTATCTCTGTTAGGCCCCTCTTAAAATATTAAAATATATTTTTGCAATCTATGCTATTCGTTTGTTTTATTTTACTTCCTATCTAAACGAAGACTATTATAGGTGAATCCTGAATCATACCTTTTCTTCAAATTAGTGCTATCAACCAGAAGAAAAATTAAGCCCAAAAAATATTATCAAATTTCAAATGTAGAAATACTTACACAACTCTAGGGCCTCTAAATTAAATAAATATCACTATATTAATTAAGATTAAAAGGTCTTAGTTTTCAACACTGCTTATTTTATTTGACGAAATTTGGCTCAAAACCCAAGGAAGTCCACGGAATTCCATGGAATTTCTTGAAAGTTCGTAGAATTCCATGGAAGTTCGTAGAATTCCATGGAAATCCGTAGAAGTTCTGCAGAACTTCCACAAAAATGGAAGTTTTGTACGTTTTTTGGCCAGCGGCTTACCCCTTGGGAAAAACAGTCCCATTTTTTAAAATGAATTCCCAATAGATTATTATAATCTGATATCCGGTGAATATTAAAATAGGTAGAACTATAAATAAATTCTTATTTCTGATTTTGGCAAAAAATATCTCCACTGTTACATATTTCTGATAATTTTATATTTAGAAGATGATTTTAAAAAGATGCCCTAAAAACAATAAACAAAATTTTTTGAATAAACATGGTTAATAACTTTGCTAGTCAGCCGCTTCTGCGTCATCGCTTTCAACAAACGTTTTTTAATAAATTTTAAGGAAATTTACGTCTTTTAAGTAAGTTGATAATATAACCACAAGGAAATATTTCCGGATACCTCAGTTCCACATTAACCATCAACGCGAATTAATAGTCAGTTCCTTAAGAAAATTGCAATTTTGTGTCATACTCAGCTGTAATAATCGTTATAATGCAGGCCACTACGATCATATTTGTTCAAATACTATTTTTGGTTTCAATTGCCGAATCGAGACGAAATATATTTGTTGATGACATCAACGAAGTAACCAATCAATCCGATCATTTCATTAGTATGAAGTTTCCAGAAATGAACGAAATTTTACTCAAGCATACAAAAATGCCAAGAAAACGTAAAACCAGCACCATGGTTCTTCCAGTCCAAGGTACTCGGATTCATTAGTTTTAAAATTATTACACAGAAATTTTTTTCAGAAAATTGTCGAACAAAATCGTTTCAATCAGAACTCCAAATATTAAGAAAAAAAGTGAGGTGTAAACCTAGGGATACAATTGTGGATTTACGCTCATCTGCTGGTGGAATTGTAAGTTTTCTATGACATTTATTGATAATTAAAATTTCATTCCAAATTGGACTCAAATTTTACCCTATACATATTTTTATCCAAATACATTAGCAGTTTTTAAATTTTAGATGACACCAAATGCAGTGATAGTCAAGAGATGCGGTGGAGGATCATGTACAAAACCAAGATCATGCGTATCAATGGAACAAAAAAATACTACATTTTATATAAAAACTTTGGAGAACAAAAGATTGGTTTGCAATTCTATAGTGGTCTCGGAAGATGTAAAATGTGGTTGCGGATGTGAACGTAACTCGAGAAAATGTAAACCCAATCAAGTGTATAATCAAGAAACTTGTGGTTGTGTCTGCGATAATATAGTAAGTAATATTTTATTATGATTTAACAAAAAATTTTTGCAAAATAATATTTTTTTTTAAATAAAATATGATACATACGATTTTTATTTTAAAATGTTTGTAATGAAAAAGCGGCATCGTATTCTGCGGAACGTTTCCTCTACACGGAGAGTGCGATGAACGAAACGCGAAGGTTGGGTCAGTGCGTGCGCACGAACGGAATAAAACCGTTTGAGATCAGTCGCTGCCATAACATATCAAAGTTAACAATTCAGGTTAACACGCTAAAAATGGAAGTCGACGATGAAGTTTTTGATAGTGAAAAATTAATAACTGAAATTGAAAAACGGCCAACGTTGTATAATAAAGAGTCCCCGCAATACAGTAACAAAGATTACAGGGAGAAATTGTGGGCAGAGGTATATCAAGCTGTTGTTCCAAACTGGAATCAATTAAGCAAGAACGGTAAAACCTTAAAAGGTAAAGAGATTATTTTTCCAATTCTTGTTTTAACGAAAAATTACGTTTTAGGTGATGAAATCCAAAAAAAGTGGAAAAATATTCGCGATTATTTTCGCAAGCAAGTTCAAATGAACGAGAGAGGAAAATCAGTACATTTCTCTAGAAAGAGACGAAAATATATATATTTTGATCAATTGCTGTTTCTTCTTCCAACAATGCAAGGACGAGACGCTTCTGCAAATTATAGTTCGGAAAGAGGAGAAGAAAACGATGAGATTGAAGAATATACCATTACTACAAATGTGGAAAACGAAATCCTGCATTCTACTGAAACTGTAACTGTCTCTAATCCAAAACCAAGAAGAGAGGACAAGGAGGAAATGCGACCGAGGTATGAGGATATTTTACTTGAAGTCATTAAGGAGAAAAGGATAGACGAAATTGATGAAGATAGAAATTTTTTGTTATCATTAGTTCCATCTTTGAAGAAACTTACGGATGAACAAAAGTTCACAGTGAAATCAGAATTTTTGAATATATTGAAACAACAATTTTTGCAATCGAAGCCAAAATGTAATCATCAAGCAAATCACAAGTCTTCTTATCAAGTTGCTCAAAAACGACCACATTCCTTTTCCCAACAACTTCAACTTCTTGGAAATGAGGGTTTATCTTCAAGTGCGCCTCCAAGTCCGCACAGTTCCTGTACTCCAGACATATCAAACAACGATTCTAATTTGTTATCTCCTAAGTCGGAACCTGATTTTTATGATGAATTATTGTAAAAAATTATAGGATCTAATGTTGAATATTATGAAAAGTGAATAAATAGTTTTATATTTAAGATTTAACTTTTCTGTAACCGGTAATATTGGATGATTTTAAGATGTTGAGGTGAAGATATTGGGTTTTATTTGGGGTTGCGGATAAGGAAATAAAAAAGTGAAGGCAGAGAAACTTTCGCACCGCGGAAATTAATATTTAAATTTGTTGATCAATTCCGTTACGTTTCAGTTTACTAATATTTGTGGGAAAAATTTCATTTGGTATGTTTTAGGAGGATTTTGTCAATTGCATGCAAAATGTGAACTACAATATGCATTGGGATGAAAAAAATTGTTCTTGCGTTTGTCAACAAAGCAGTAGATCTTGTACAACTGGAACGATTTGGCTTTCCAGTGAATGCAGGTAATATTAGATTTTTTATTTTTTTTACTTTTTGTAATTCTTAATTTTCTTTTTTAGATGCGTTAGAGTGTAAAATTGTTATAAAATTATCCCGTATTGTAAATTATTAATGAAATAATAATAATTATTTAAAAATTAATTCTTATATTTCTTATTTAAATGGCACACTGTGTATATTTTTGAAATTTCTCGTTATATTATTTTTAGTAAAAGTTTTGAAAATACGAAATCGAATAATAAAAAATATTTGACCAAATTTTAATCAAAATATTTGAAATACTAAAAGCATTGTTGGGAATGCGACGAGCATTGTTATCTGCTTCGTGGATATGGATTTCTACAAAGCATCACACAACCAATAATTATTGGTCAGGACCGTATCCAGAATTAGTACTACCAATTGAAATAAATGAATAAAAACAATATTTTACAAAAATAAACCTAACTGAAATATTTAAACGCATGCAGATTTAAGCAAAAATATAATTAGGTAATTCCAAAAAGTAAATTAAATTGAAAAAATTGGGAAGGGGGATAAAAATTCTTTTATTCTGAATTGAATAAAACTGATTTTTATTTTTTATTTATTTTATTATAATTTTTACAAATTCAAAAATGGAGTTTTTATGCAGACGCCCGATTTGGCTAGCTTCCCTATTCACACTAGTCAGTACGATATCTAATTACACATTTCTTATATTAATGTGCAAATCTAACATGATAATCAAAGGATTATCTATTTATTATTATTATCAGAAGGAAGTTACTGTCACCTTTTACATATTGTAAACTTACGAGAGCTCTAAGTAAGTACTTTTTATTTTTAACAAATCTACCAATAGAAGTACAACAAATACGTGGTAAGGATTTTTGTTTTGTTTTTAAAGTGGAAACAATTGACAGCAAAACATTTAAAAAATTTATCAAGGGTTCAAGGAAACAAGGTGGAATATTAAAATACATGTAGGCACTTATAAATTGTTTATTTTTCTAAACTTTCAGATGAATTTGAACTTATCAGTTTGATATCTTAAACTATTTGAAAATGTAATGGAAAACGTAAAGAAAATCTTTACAAATGAAGGAATCGATGCGGACGTGGCTAAGAAACTTGAGGATAGTTGGATACAAACACTTGAAAAGTACAGTATAAAGAGAACTTAAAAGATGCCATTCAAGTTGATGGAAGTTCAGAAATTGATTCTTTTTCTGATGACGATATTGAAGATACTGATACCGATATGGTAGCAGATAACGTAATTTTTTGTAAGTACATCAGCATCAAAAGAGATGGAAGAAAATGGTCGATTAATTTAACATCTGGAGTGATGCAGCTTAATGGGAAACACTCCGTTTTTGGCGAAGCTCACGTGGAGACGTGGTTCTAAATATTAATACGTAAATCAATTTATTTATTTATCAATAAAATCTCCAAAATTAGTCCAAGTGTAGTTCCAATATCGTGGAAATCCTTGAGGGTCCAAAGGTAAATTTCCTGGCGGAACCGCAGTTGCATTCCACTCTTCCAACCTTTCTTTAAGATATTCCAGTATTTCGGGAAACCTACAAATAAAAATTAAGGAATTGTTAATCAAATAAATTTATATAAAATACTCATTGGCCAAATTTTGCTGTTCGCACGGATCTTGATCGATGTTAAATAAACACGGCGCAACTAAAGGTTTGCAATCGGTTCTCTTAGTTTTATTAGAACATATAATTTCTGACTTCTTCCTTAATTTAATTATTTTGTCGGCAGTCATATTTTTATTAATTGCCGATAATGCCAAACCAGCAAATGATGTTAATATTTTGTTAACGTCGTATTCGCCATCTCTTCCACTCGGACCATACCATGAATCCCAACTTCCAGAATACGTGCTTCCTGAAACAACTGGGTTTAAAAAATAAACTTCCCGAATGATTTCCTTACCTTTAACAATTTTCCAATCACCGTTTGTTAAAGCCGAATTTCCGTAAATATCATCGATGTTGTGTAATATTTCTTTCCTTGGCGATTCCTCATTTTGGGAAAAAGAATTCCACAGATTTACACCGTCGATGTTACCTAAATTTCTAAAAAGTTAACTAGTTTCAAGTTTTCAAGGCTTCCAAAATGGCTTACTGTGGATTTCCCCCGGCAATGTAGTACAGAGTGGGCAACCAATCACTAATATGCATTCTTTGGGTTGCAACTCTTTGAGACTGGCTTATTAAGGGACTCCATAGGAAAGCTGCACCTCGAACTCCACCTTCCCACAATGTATTTTTTACTCCTCTCAGGGGCCAGTTTGAAGCTGCGTTGAGATTGAATCCTTCGGCAGGACCACCGTTATCAGTAGTAAATACTATGATTGAATTTTCCAACATATTACGTCGTTGTAACGCTCTTACCACTTTTCCAACAGATTCATCCAATTTAGACAGCATTGCTGCAATAAAATTATAAAGTCAAAAGTTTTTGTACCACCTGGCAGAAGCAACCTGCATAGCGACTTCTCGAATAATTGGGTATGTAACGAAATTTTGCAACTTCTTCGTCTGGTGCTGGAAGTGGATTGTAAGGATTTGAAGAGTGAACTGCGAGGTGGGCTAAATATAGAAATAAGGGTTTCGTGGTGTTGTGATTTGTGATCAGTCGTTCAGCTTCATTTGTAAATACATCCGTCGAGTATTGTCCGTGTAGATCCCAAGCTACCTCCATATCTTGTCGCATGTCTAATCCCCATTGCTGGTTTTCGACGGCCGTGTGGTCGTTGTAATCTTGATGACCTGTCCAATAACCTGCATCAAGGGAAAGAGGATAGAGTGAGAAATTAAATGTCGTACAGGTTTACCAAGATGAGAATCAAATCCTCTATGTAAAGGGGTATATTCCTTCTTGTAATGGCCTAAATGCCACTTTCCAACGGCATGTGTGGAGTAACCTAACTTTTTTAAATATTCAGGCAGAAGTTTTTCGGTGAGGGGTAATCCGCGAGGTTCGGCTCCATATAAAACCGTATGCTGCATTCCGATGTGAATTGGATGCTTTCCTGTCATAAGAGCACTTCTTGAAGGTGTACAGATTGCGGTGACGTAGTAGTTATTTAAAATGATCCCAGAGTATGCCATTGCGTCGATGTTTGGGGTTGGTATTTGGGAAGAACCGTGGAATCCTACATCATTCCATCCCTGTTAGAAATTAATAAATGCGAAAAGATGAACACAAAGAAGCTGATTTCTTTTGTATGTAATATCAAATATCTACTGGTTTTGGAAAGCTCTTGAAGAGCTTAAATTAAAAACTCGTTTTATCACTCAATAATTTGATGTTATAGAGATGTATAAGTAGTCCATCGCTGATCATTGAATTATGTTATCCATGCGTGTTATTTTACGTTATTTTCGCACGATGACGATTTTACCGTAAGACCGTTTAATTATACAAAAAAATATAAAAAATTTTTTAATTGGGTTTAATTCAAATTTTCTCATTGTATCTCTACCTAACTGGGTGAATCAAATTAACATGCCTACCTAATTGAACTCTGAGTAATAAATATAAAATTGAATTAGTACTTTCAATTAATTTAAAAAATAGTTTAACTGCTGCAAGGTATTTGAATTTTTGATAAAATAAAAAATGTTTACTTACCAAGTCGTCGGCCAAAATAAAAATAATATTGGGTTTAGTTTCGCCATTGCTTTCAAATGCGAAAACACAATCAATAATTAAAATTTTGATAAAGTAGACAATATAAAAGCAATTAATTTCAAACTTCATTTTATAATTTAAACTAAAGTAAAATTAATTCGACCGATACATTTAATAATCCCACCGTTAACTGAGCATCGAACTGTACGTTATGAAAATTTCGAACGAATATTCTACTTATTGAAATTTGCTGCTATCGAGAGTATACCAAATAAGATTAAAAAAAATGAGATAAAATGTTCGTTGTAGGTTTTTGTAAATTTAAAAACAACTAAAAAATTTGTAGCCACATTATAACATTATTATTATTTTCTAATAGAAATTTTCTAATTTGTAAATTCAATAATATATTTTTACAATGTTAAACATACTAATTACATAAGTCTTCTATTTTTGGTGGCATTTATGCTGATCTAATATTTACATAGGTAATATTGAAGATGATTTACACACTTGTATTTATGTGGCCATGAATATCATCAATATATTCCAGGTAAGGTTCCGTTTTTGAAATTTAGCTGCTCTTATTTTTTTGGATTCGTCAACTTTTTATATAAGGTTACCCAGGCGATTCTCGCCTCTAATGTAAAAATTTCTTGAAAGGTCGAAAATGGACAGGTTTTATTGTATTTATAATAAGAAATAACATTGCAGTGAATTATTTAGTTATTTTCACCTATTCGAAAAATTATTTTACAATTTAAATTGCACTTCACGGCTTTCCTGATGGAATTACTATGGTCGACTATCCAGAGTAGCACAACAGTTTTAATAAGAAAATCTTGATAAATGGGGGGGGGGATATGGTCGTTGTTCCAATTTATCATGATTTGCGGTGACCATGATAACTCTGGAATGGGTCATCTGAAATAAACAACCAGAAAAGATCTCAATTGGACCAAAATTGCTATTTTTTGAGTCAACAAACTGAATTTTGTATTTAGTAATTAAATCGTCGCCGTTTTCCTTTTAATCAAAATTTCGCCAAACTTATTCGCGAAATCCGTACCGTATAAGAATATATTAATGAAATGTTTTTTGTTCTTTTTTTTTTATTTCATTTGAGCCGTTTCAGAGTCACCGCAAAGTCATGATAAGAATTAGAGCAACGGCCATATTTTCTCAAGTTGTCAAGATTTTCTAAGCATCTCTAAGCATCGTCTTTTTATTGGTCTTTTCTTGGACGCGCATGAATGGATTAATGAGATGTCCACCGTCTATATAGGTTCACTTCGTTGAAAATTATTTGTCTTCCAATACCAATATAATATTATGTATGGGTTAAAAAGTTTTATATGCAGTAAAATTATTTTTGTTGAAGCCATTTGATTTTGGTCGAATTTTTCGTATTTGTTGATACAACTATTGTAATGTTTCTTTCAATTAAAAAAACCTTTTATAACAAATTATTGTTATTATATTATAATGTCTATTCTCGGGACAAGGTTAAAATTTGAACCTCAATTAGAAATGCTGGTATAATATAGAAAACTTAAAATAAATATTTTAGATAAACGCCGGAAAGGAAATGTTCCAAATTTGATATGTTACTCTCAGTTGCACAATATAAAATATAGAGTATAATTAAGTATTATTATAATAATTTATTTTTGGTAACATACCTAGATAAAAATTTAAATTATTATGGTGACATAAACATGAAACTTGGGCAGTGTCAAGAATTATTTTGGCCAATGACACAAAGCCGATTTTGAAAATACAAAAATAATGAAATCCGTTAAAAATTATAACAATCGACTTCTTTACGAAAATGAGCAACACCTACTGACTTTTTGTGTTACTAACAGATAGATAGAAGTGGAATTTTATAACTAGTAGGTATTATTGTAGTTTTTCTTTGGATAAAAGTTCATATTTCGTTCATTTGCGATCACTTCATATTAATCGGCAATTAACATCACATAACAAGATCCAAAATCAAGTCTGAAGCTTAATTTTTTCAAAATTGCTTGAACCAAAAACTATCACTTGATTAAATATTTCATTGAATTAATGAATTTCAAACAATGAATAGAGAAATTCACTGCAATATGGAAATTTTGTAGTATTAATGAAAAAGTTCATTCGATTTATGAAAATTTCAGTAATCTTTTACAGCCGTATTCATAAAAAACTTAAAACAGTCTTGTAAGCCTGTTTTAGTTAAAGAGCTTTTAACCTAACTTTTTACTTTTTTTTGCTTGCATTTCGAATTTTTTTAGGTTAAAATACCAACTTATTACAGTAAACGCGCTAAACTCCCTATACATTTTATAGGGACTTACTATTTAGTAAACTGTTTTATAGGGAGTTTAGCGCGTTTACTGTGATAAGTTGGTATTTTAACCTAAAAAAATTCGAAATGCAAACAAAAAAATAGTAAAAAGTTAGGTTAAAAGCTCTTTAACTAAAACAGGCTTACAAGACTGTTTAAAGTTTTTTATGAATACGGCTGTTAAACTTTAAAGTACACCTGTTTCCATGTCCTTGTTTAAGGACATTTCTGAATGTAATATTGATATAGCTTAATTGTATAAGATGCACTGGAAATGTATGCTTATCTGTTGTTGTTTCATAAACTGCTTAACTATCACATATTTATCTTTCTAAAATACATTCGAGGCCGACTTGGTAATAGGATAAGATTGTTTTAATTGTTTTTCTTTATGTACATTTACGGTACTTTCGAGACATACGGACGCATGTCTGATACCCGATATCGAAAATTTAAATTTTTTATATCGAGTGACCGATCGCCGATCTGAACATAGGAAAATATCATGGGAAATTGATTTTGACGTAAATACGTCTATAAAATCGGTAGCATGTTCAAAAATTGAATAAAAAAAAAGAGGATCCGAGGATCCTAGGCTATGTTCGAGGACATAGCCGTATGGTTTAACGTGAATACGTCATCGATGGATACCCGCTTTCGCCCAGGTCTACCGATCGGATTTGGTAATTATCATTTTCAATCTTATACTTATGGAATTTCACAAAATATTGGAGTGGGAATTTATTATTATTATTATTAAATCTAAATAATTCTTAATTATTAACTAAATAAAATTTATTATAAGTAAAAATGTTCTAAATGAACCCCTTAGCGTATTCCTGGTTTTTGTTTCACAAATTCACAAAGTTGGACATTTTATTTTTGCACGCAAGGTGTACCATCCCTTTAACCCTTATGTCAATACCCGGGTACCCGGGTACCCTTTTGCATGTTCTTACTTAAATATGCTATGTATTTAAAGAGATATCTTCAAATCCGGTCAGATCCTCGTTATTTGAGTCAATTGACGTCGATTCATATAAGTTTTGATATTTAAATATTCAAGAAAGTAGAAAAAATTAGGCGCTAAAGTTGAATACCCAGTTGATCAATACCCGGGGTACCCGGGTACCCATATATGTAAAAACTTAATACTTCTACAGATTTTCAAAATAATAAATAATTTAACTAATCTCTAGGGGGTCAGAAATAATATTTTATATACAAATAAACGTAGGCATTTAACTTTTGATTATAAATTAATTGCATTTAACTATAAATTGTATGTAAAATATCCTCATATGAACGACGAATGACGATATGAATGACAACGGAGACTTTACTTTTTCCCTTCCTCCTTGCCCTTTATTATTCCATAAATTAACAGGTTTTGTGGCAGTTGGTATTCCCACTGTGTCTCCCAACAACATAGAATTTGAAAATAAAAATTTCCCAATTCCAATTCCGTTTGTTGACGAAATATAGCATAGGGTACCCGGGTACTCCGGGTACTCCGGGTATTGAACAACGTAATAAAGACTGGGTATTGACATAAGGGTTAATGGGATTTTCACCATGACTATCAACTTGGTGTCTGCTTAAGATGTTAAGCGAGGGGCAGAAGTGCAAGGCCGGAGCACAATATTTTTATAAACTCCAAAAATTGAATTTTTATGCAGACGTCAGATTTGGCGAGCTTTCCTGGTCACACTTTAGTCACGTTTTGTGACCCCCATTAGACATGTACGATATCCAATTACACATTTTTTATATTAATGTGCAAATCTAACCGATAATCATGGGATTATCTATTTATTATTATTATATTAGAAGGAAGCTACTGTCACCTTCACCTTTTACATATTGTAAACTTACCGGAGCTCTAAGTAAGTACTTTTTATTCTTAACAAATCTACAAATAGAAATACACATGGTAAAAAGTTTATTTTTTTTTGTTTTTCATAGATTTTTGTTTGACATTGAAATCTAGATTGTGCTCACCCATTGTTACAACTTAATATTAAAGTGAAAACATTTGACAGTAAAATATTTAAATAATTTGTCAAAAGTTCAAGGAAACAAGGTGAAATATTAAAATACATGTAGGTACTTATAAATTGTTTATTTTTCTAAACTTTCAGATGAATTTGAACTTATCAGTTGAAGATCTTAATCTATTTGAAAATGTAATGGAAAACGTCAAGAAAATCTTTGCAAATGAAGGTATCGATGCGGACGTGGCTAAGAAACTTGAGGATAGTTGGATCAAAAAACTTGGAAAGTACAGTAAAGAAAACTTAAAAGATGTCATTCAAGTTGATGGAAGTTCAGAAACGGATTCCTTTTCTGATACCGAGCCAAGTGCGAACGATGAAGAGGAAGAAGATATTGAAGAAGAACCTTTAAACTCCGATGACGATGTTGAGGATACTGATACCGATATGGTAACAGATAACGTAATTTTTTGTAAGTACACCAATATCAAAAGAGTTGGAAGAAAATGGTCGATTAATTTAACATCTGGAGTGATGCAGCTTAATGGGAAACACTCCGTTTTTGGCGAAGCTCACGTGGAGACGTGGTTCTAAATATTAATGTGTAAATCAATTTATTTATTTATCAATAAAATCTCCAAAATTAGTCCAAGTATAATTCCAATATCGTGGAAATCCTTGAGGGTCTAAAGGTAAATTTCCAGGCGGAACCGCAGTTGCATTCCACTCTTCCAACCTTTCTTTAAGATATTCCAGTATTTCGGGAAACCTACAAATAAAAATTAAGGCATTGTTAATCGTACAAATTACTATAAAATACTCATTGGCCAAATTTTGCTGTTCGCACGGATCTTGATCGATATTAAACAGACACGGCGCAACTAAAGGTTTGCAATCCGTTCTTTTAGTTTGATTACAACATATAATTTCTGACTTCTTCCTTAATTTAATTATTTTGTCGGCAGTCACATTTTTATTAATTGCCGATAATGCCAAACCAGCAAATGATGTTAATATTTTGTTAACGTCGTATTCGCCATCTCTTCCACTCGGACCATACCATGAATCCCATTTTCCAGAATGCGTGGTTCCTGAAACAACCGGATTTAAAAAATAAAATTACTGAGTGATTACCTTACCTTTAACAATTTTCCAATCACCGTTTGTTAAAGCCGAATTTCCATAAATATCATCTATGTTGTGTAATATTTCTTTCCTTGGCGATTCCTCATTTTGGGAAAAAGAATTCCACAGATTTACACCGTCGATGTTACCTAAATTTCTAAAAAGTTAACTAGTTTCAAGTTTTCAAAGCTTCCAAAATGGCTTACTGCGGATTTCCTCCGGCAATGTAGTACAGAGTGGGCAACCAATCACTAATATGCATTCTTTGGGTTGCAACTCTTTGAGACTGGCTTATTAAGGGACTCCATAGGAAAGCTGCACCTCGAACTCCACCTTCCCACAATGTATTTTTTACTCCTCTCAGGGGCCAGTTTGAAGCTGCGTTGAGATCGAATCCTGCGGCAGGACCACCGTTATCAGTAGTAAATACTATGATTGAATTTTCCAATATATTACGTCGTTGTAACGCTCTTACCACTTTTCCAACAGATTCATCCAATTTAGACAGCATTGCTGGAATAAAATTATAAAGTCAAAAGTTTTTGTACCACCTGGCAGAAACAACCTGCATAGCGACTTCTTGAATAATTGGGTATGTAACGAAATTTTGCAACTTCCTCGTCTGGTGCTGGAAGTGGATTGTAAGGATTTGAAGAGTGAACTGCGAGGTGGGCTAAATATAGAAATAAGGGTTTCGTGGTGTTGTGATTTGTGATCAGCCGTTCAGCTTCATTTGTAAATACATCCGTCGAGTATTGTCCGTGTAGATCCCAAGCTACCTCCATATTTTGTCGCATATCTAATCCCCATTGAGGGCTTTCGACGGCCGTGTGGTCGTTATAATCTTGATGACCTGTCCAATAACCTGCATCAAGGGAAAGAAGATAGAGTGAAAAATTAAATGTCGTACTGGTTTACCAAGATGAGAATCGAATCCTCTATGTAAAGGGGTATATTCCTTCTTGTAATGGCCTAAATGCCACTTTCCAACCGCATGTGTGGAGTAACCTAACTTTTTTAAATATTCAGGCAGAAGCTTTTCGGTGAGGGGTAATCCGCGAGGTTCGGCTCCATTTAAAACAGAATGCTGCATTCCGGTGTGAATTGGATGCTTTCCTGTCATAAGAGCACTTCTTGAAGGTGTACAGATTGCGGTGACGTAGTAGTTATTTAAAATGATCCCAGAGTATGCCATTGCGTCGATGTTTGGGGTTGGTATTTGGGAAGAACCGTGGAAACCTACATCGTTCCATCCCTGTTAAAAATTAATAAATGCTTAAAGATGAACACAAAGAACCTGGTGTCTTTTGTATGTAATCTCAAATATATCTATACTGGTTTTGGAAAGCTCTTGAAGAGCTTAAATTAAAAATTCGTTTTATCACTCAATAGTTGGATGTTATAGAGATGAGATTAATAAATTTTTTTAAATTGGGTTCAATTCAAATTTTCTCATTGTAATCTATAGTAGCGTGGTCTAAATAGTACAACTTGATAGTAAACATATCATAATTTTTTAGACAAACTAAAAATGTGTTAGTCACCTGATGATGTTACAGTGTAACGAAATCGATTGTGAATCTGTGCTAATTTTATATTTTTAGTGCTAAAAGTGTCTAATACAGTTTTAGTTTGTCTAAAGAATTATATTATGTTTTCTCATTGTATTTCTACCCAACTAGGCGAATAAAATTAACATATGTCTACCTAATTGAACTCTGAGTAATAAGTATAAAATTGAATTAGTACTTTCAATTAATTTAAAAAATAGTTCAACTACTGCAAGGAATTTCAATTTATGTTAAAATAATAAATGTTTTACTTACCAAGTCGTCGGCCAAAATAAAAATAATATTGGGTTTAGTTTCTCCGTTACTTTCAAATCCGAAAACACAACCAATAATTAAAATTTTGATAAAGTAGACAATATAAAAGCAATTAATTTCAAACTTCATTTTATAATTTAATTTAAACTAAAGTAAAATTAATTCGACCGATACATTTCGCTCCATACACTTCGCATCGAACTGTACGTTATGAACATTTCAACGAATATTCTACTTATTGAAATTTGCCGGTATCGACAATACACGCATACCAAATAAGATTAAAAAAAATTTGATAAAATGATCGTTTTTGTTAATTTTTGTTAATTTAAAAACAATTAAAAATTTATCGTACATTATCATCATCAAACGGCCAGCACGATCCCCTCTTCTGCTGATTAAAAGCTGATTAAAACAGCTCTAAGTTTTACTCGTACATGACTTTTTGTGTTACAAACAGATAGGCAGAAGTGGAATTTCATAACTATAATTGTAGATTCTTTTTTTAATAAAAGCTCATATTTCGCTCACTTGCGATCACTTCATATTAATCTGCAATTAGCATCACATATCAAATAAATACAAGTCTGCAGCTTTATTCTTCCAAAATTGCTTGAAGCAAAAAGTATTTAAAAATGACAGTAATCTTTTAAATTTGTATAGTAAAATTAGCTTGAGCACGATGGGCGTAGCCAAATCTCTGCGCAGTATATGTGGAGGGAGAACGCTTGACATCCGTAGACACGCACTGACGAATTGTCGTAACTGCACATTTGATCAGCCCATCGTACTCAAGCTAATTTTAGTCTACACCTGTTTCCATGTGTTTGTTTAAAATTTGCAAACATCTGAATTTAATATTGATATACAGCTCCACCAAGCTTAAAAAGGACGCTGCAAATAACTAATTTGATAAAAATTTGAATGAACCAATGAACGTTGAGTTATTTCTCAAGTACATTCTGTTGTAAAAGTTACAAATCATTGCGTGTGTTTACATTTGTCTTGGTTTTTTGTGTTATTCGGTTTCGTGTTATTTTATAATTTATTCCAAAAGTGGTTTATTTAATATTTGCGGATTTTTAATTTTAGCAGCGCCCGACACGCCCCTAAAGTCGGTTCTAACGTTGGTGGAGCTGTAGCTTAATTTTGTATCAGATGTACTAGAATTTTATGCTTATCTGTTGTTGTTTCATAAACTGCTTAACAAATTTATCTTTCTAAAATACATTCTAGGTCGACTTGTTAATCGGATAATATTGTTTTTAATTGGTTTTCGCTAGTTTAGGGTAATTTGGGACATAAGGACGAATGTCTGATACTTGATATCGAAAATAGAAAATGTTTATACCTGGTGGTTGGTATATTGGTATTGTTTATACCAATAACAAAATGTTGAAACTCACTGCCATTGCTTTTGCTTGAAAACTAATTATTGCTAATTACTTTGACAGACTAAAATAAATTTGGTTAAAAATGAAATTCAACTCAAGTTTTGATAGTCAAACATCCAAAGCAGGTCTGAATTTTCAAAAATCGCTTATTTTAATTCTACATGTTTCACAATAATTAAAGAATAAAATATCAAGTGCTGGGTGTCTTTAGACGCGGAAAATAAAACTCTTTAAATTGATACCTTTTTCATTCTTATCCGTTGTAATGGTGTAAGACCCTGGTACTTTAGGGTTGTCTTTGATTATTTTCTCGTCCTTTGAATTTGAAATACTTACTAATCTTCTTTAATATTAAATCGATTTTCGCTACCACCAGTTAGAATTTTTATTCGAGATTCTAACAAACTCCATCAAGTTTATTTATTTATTAGTAGACGTGTTTGTTCAGAAGCGTAGGAAATTTAACTTATAATTTGTCACTATAAACTTTTATAAATAAAAGAATTGAAATTTAATTTACTCAATTTATTTAAAACAAAACAATTAATTTAAGACATACACAAACAAAACAAAATAAATCCAGTTCACATTTATTTACAAAGTTAAATAAAATAAATTGTAACTGAATAAAATTAAATAATTCTTATTTATTTAATTTTATCTTCGTTAAAATATAAAAGTTTGAAAAAGTTAAAAATTGTTAATATAAAAAGAAGTTGAAGAATAAAAACATTTAAAAAAATTTACTTACAAATATGTTGAAAAACAAACACTGAGTTTAATTGAAAATGGAAAAAATTTGAACTCCTCTGGTTCAAAGGCAAGACACAACTGATTTTCTAAAATACATTAAGTTACTCTCTTCCCTTAAAATATATCTTATCATTTCACTTAATTATGGAAAATTTCCAGTATTTTGTAATATCACATATCCTACATGGTTTCAAAATCTATAATTGAAATTTATGGTTTTGTTATTCTCTAAAACGACTAAAAGTTACGTAAGTTTTACATATTTCTTTCAACGACTTCAAAATTATCACCCTTATCTTTAAAATTACTATGTAAGGTTCTCAAAAATATTTAACATGTGGAAATAATTTGAATTGATAAAACCATAATTTAAATAACTAATAATTTAGTTAAATATTTTTGCTAACATAATATTCTAAATAAAAATACAATTATAATTAAGTAAGAAGTTTAATTTGAGTTTCAAATTAAATTTCTTTTCATTCAAATTTACCAACTTAAAATTTATATCATTTCAATAATGTGATAACAATATAAAATTATACAGGGTTGGCTTTAGAAATATAATTTTTATAATAACTAAATTTAAAACTTTTGACAATTGATAATTATTTATATCAATATTTAATTTATATGCAAAAATAATTATATTTCCAAATTAACGGTTAAAGGCGGTTTACTACAATACCCCCACGAAAGAAAAAGGGAGGAGTATTATTAAAATACTCGTACCTTTTAAAAATAAAAAAAATAATATAAGAGTACAATAAGTAATAATAAAAAAAAATATTCAAATATTTATATAATACTTAAAAAAAAAATTTTATATCTATATGATATAATAAAGTAATAAAAAAAATGGTTATACTATAATAATAAAAAAAAATGTTTACATTTATATCAAAAAAAAAAATTTATAATAAAACTTTAAAAAAAATATTTATATTCAAAAATTTAAATCATAAGTCCTAATATTCACTTGAAAGTTCATATTCGCGCACTATAACTTTTCATAGTCCATTTAAAATTCGTAATTGTCATTGTAATGTTTCTTATCACACGCACTAATGTCTATTTGTTTTCGAAATAAGGGGACGTATTACCAAATTTTGATGATTGATGATTCCTGTACATGATTTCCATTTTATTTAAATGATTATAATAGTAGTAATAAATGTCCATAACTTTGATTGAATTCCATCCATCCTTGGATAAAAAAAAATTTTCAGTTTGAAATCGATCTTCTTCGTGGTTAATTAAAAATTTATACCAGTTCCATAATATAAATAATATGTTTCCAATCCATAATAAGAAAATTTATATATAGAATTTTTGAAATTAAAGAAAATAAAAATTTCCATCCAAATTTATAATTGATTTAAAATTTGCTGATTTCCATCCTCGAAATCCTTGGTTTGATTTGTAATTAGAAAAATGAATTTATGGTATCATGAAAGATTCCTGTTGTAGTTCCATAATAGTGTGATGAATTTGGTAATACTGGGGTCAATTAGCAAGGTTTTTCCTAAATTCACTTAAGTTTGTGAAATTGTCTTTATTTTTCGCGATTTGCACTTTCGACGCGATTTTTAACACTACATAATTGTTTATAATCACTATTTTTAATTATCAATCTTTTTATCACTACGGAAAATTTTATACAATTTTTACACAAAAAAAATTTTGAACAGATATTATCAAAAAAAAATTTTACATACTTATTTAAAAAAAATGGTTTTTGTTAACCCTGTTCTACTTCAGAACAAAAAAAAACATTAAAAATAATACATACAATATTTAAAATAATACGAAGTAGAAAAAGGTTCTTTCTTTTGTTTTTGACAAAGAAAGAAAAAAATATAAAAATCTTAAAAGAATTTTGAATAAAAATTTTGTTGAACTGATTTAAAAAAAAATAAAAAAAAATTTATGATATTTATGTAAATGCAAAAAAAAAATTTATAAGGAAATTAATATTTTTATTTTTTTATCTTTCCATCTTCTTACCACTTCTTCATAAGTAGTCATTGAAGATTTTGGCCTATATTTCTCCCCTGCTAAGGAGAAAATTTCATACCTGTAGTTTTTTCTTTTAAAATCTGTGGGAAAAGTCTCCCATCTACAAATAGTCACTTCCGTCACTCTTTTGAGAGTTACCGGACATGTCTCATGGATTTCAATCCACGGGATCAGACACTCCTTGCAATAATAATAATTATTACAGTCAGTCTGGGCTGACTGTAATTTCTTATTTAGGTCTGTTCTACAAACAGCACAATTATGTCTTCTTGTTCTTATTGATTGCATGATCTTTAAATAATTTTTTTGAATTAGTTAAAAAAAATCATTCGGAAGGACTAATAGAGTATCTATTTATCTACAAAAAAAATAAAGTCTAAATTACTTTCAAACTTTACTACTTTTTACAAGAAAGGAAGAAGAATCTATATCTACTTTCTACTTTTTTTTTTTCTGTATAATCTGTAATTAAATTTAGGAAATTTTAATAGACATTTTAGTTTGTTAATAATATTAATAATGGATTTAGGAAATTTAATTTATTAGTATAACTGTGGTATTAATTTATTATTGGATTGTTATTAATAATTTTAATATTGTTAATAATATTGGAAATCAGGAAGTAAGTTTCTTGTTCGTATCCTCTCTGAACGTCTGGGTAGTGAAGTTTCAATTTGTGGGGTTTCTGAAATTGGTGGTGACAAAGCAACTGCTTCTTCTAAAGTAGGTTCCAAAATTTGTGAAGCTGAAGTTGTAGCTTCTTCTAATTCACTTTCTAAATTAGGTATAATATTTTGACTTATTTGACTTTCTTGATTTGTTTCTGGTGTTTTAACATTTTCAGGAATTTCTTCTTCATTTTGTAATCTAATAATTTCAGGGGATTTATTTGGTTGAACGTTAATATTCGGTGGTAAATAATATGGAATTAAATTTACAAGAGGTTGATTTTCTGCTTCTTGATCAAAACTATCGTCAGAAATTTCTGAATCTTGTCCAAGTGCAATTCTTGGATTTTCTATTTCAGTTAATTCAACGTCATCATTAAGGTATGGTTTCAAACGATTTAAATGTACTACCTGTTCTTGTCTCGTACCAATCTTACGAATACGATATGTAACTGGGCTAATTTTTTCTAAAATTCGATAAGGTCCTAACCAAGGTTTAGTCAATTTTTTCGATATGCCAATTTTTCCAGCAGGGTCATATAAATAAACGAGTTCGCTAATTTGAAATTCTCGCTCTTTTGTTTTTCTATTGAAATATTTTGCTCGGGTTTTACTACTTTCTTCCATAGTTTTCTTTACTTGAATAAATGCTTTATTTAACCTAGTCATCATTTCTGAAGGATAATTTGTACTAACGTCGTATTTTACTCTAGTTGATTTTAATATATCATCAAATGGTAATGTAATATCTCGTCCATGTAATAAAAAGAAAGGTGAATAACCTGTTGAAGAATGAATATGAGATCTGTAAGCTAAAAGTACGAATGGTATCCATTGATCCCAATCGCGTTGTGAATCTGACACATAACATGCCAAAATGTCTTTAAAAACTCTGTGACTTCTTTCAATTACGCCATTTGACTGAGGATGATATGCTGTAGTTTGAATCCTTTCAATATTTAAGAGTTTACAAGTTTCTTTAAATATCTTTGACAAAAAATTTGCACCTTGATCTGTAATCAATTGTTTAGGAGTACCATGTCTAGCAATAATCTGAGTTGCAAAAGCTTTAGCAATTGTTTCAGCTGTTTGATTTGGTATTGGAATGGCTTCAGGATATTTAGAAAAATGATCTTGGAAAGTTAAAAGGTATTTATTTCCATCATCAGATGTGACAAAAGGTCCTACTATATCCATTGCGGTTCGTTCAAAAGGTTCTGAAATTTGGGGAAAATTTTGTAAAGGAGCAGGTTTAAAATGAGGTGATGTTTTACGTTGATTACAAATATGGCATGATGAAACATAATTTATGATGTCTTTTCTCATATTTGGCCAATAAAGTCTGCTTTGAATAAATTTTAAAGTTTTAATTTGACCTGGATGTCCAGCTAAGGGTAAATCATGAAAATCGTGAATGGCTTTATTTATAAAAGATTTTGGGATAACCATAAGATCTTTTCCTGCTTCGCTTTTATATAAAATTGAATTATTGTCTAAATAATATGGAAGTTCGTTATCTTCATCTTGATTGTTAATCTCTTGAATTAATAATTTGCAAAAATTGTCTTTACTTTGTTCTGACGAAATTAAATCTTTATCCCATGAAGGACAAAATGGAGGTTCTTCATTAATTACTAACATTGAATGAGTCGATTGAATTTGATCACATATCTTAATTTTTATAGAAGTATTTTTAAATATAAATTTTATCATATGAAAAATAATATTCCAGTCTAAGTCGTCAATTTCGTGAATCAGTTTGGGTATAGCTAATTTAAAATCTTTATTTTGTAGACACAGTTCTAATAAGTTACTAATTGAATTAAACATATTTTCGTACGATGCTTTACCATAATGTTCGCTTTTAATTATTAAGAAATAAATATTTTTCTCGGGTAGATTTAACATTGCAATTTCTCCTACATCTTTACCTTGTTCTTTTATTTCATTTGTACTTCCGTAAGTTTGTCTAATTTCTTTTTCAATTTCGGAGTTCATATCTAAATTTTTGGATACGCAAAGAACTAAAGAATATTCCTCAGGGATTATTAATAAATTTATTGATTCAATAGTTATATTTTTATTTTCTGGGATACTTTTATTTTTGAAGTTAGTGAAAAATTCTTGTAAAGTCGGTTTATCAAACATGTACATTCTGCTGAGAGCATCAACATTACCATGTTTTACTCCTGGTCTATGTATAATTTGTTACGATTAACACGCTTTTAAAAAAATTACGCCTTTAAAAATAATATAATTTTACTTATTCAATTTTATAAAATAAATAAAACTTAAATATTACTTATTCGATTCGTTGGTAAATTACTAAATATGTTTAAATAAAGAACGTCTGGGAATTTGTTATTGTATAAAAATAACCATAAAATTCTTTATGTTTAAATTAGTCAATTTTGCAACTTTAAATCTAAATGCTAGAGCCTACAGACTGGTATCATATTTTTCTTAGACTTTCATTGTTACTTGCATCCTGGTAAAACTTAATCTTATTGGTACACGACTAACAGGTCACTCTGAATAACCAATTAGAAACAGTTATTCAAAAGATAAACCGAAAGGAAGGGTACATTTCTAAAACGTGAACACACTTGTCTTCTGGCTTTGGTTCAGTAAAGAAGTCATTATGTTACGAAATGAATTAGTTAACTTATCGCTAACACTTTTAATCTGCCTTAAAATAATAATGAGTGTCAACTCAATTATCGTATAAACTAAGATAGTTATTTATCAAAAATCTATTCGAATATTTCGTTTGTGAATTCTACAATTATTAAAAATGTATCTAATTTTAAGAAGTTACGAAATAAATTTGGTGAACTCTTTAAACAGTGAATTATAAAATACAGTGTCCTTAAAAATATGGATAAATGTATCGCCGAATTGGAATTTCATGGATTTTGGACCACGTACCATCAATAATTAAAGAAAGTAAATGGATTGGGAAATCAACCAACTTTGACAACAAAATGCGCACAATGAGTGAATTCGTATTTATAATAAACTTTTGGGTACGTACCTATCACAATTATAATTTATCGAATTTCTATTTGGTAAACTTTGATTACTGGTTTAATTCCTTTAGTTTTTGATTAAATATGATCTTTTAATAATTTTGTCACATTTACCGTAATCACAGTTTATTTGTGTATTTATGTTTTTTAGAATAAGTTTTTGTGTATTAATTATGATAGATGTTACTCCGACTTTTAAATTACGAGTCAAGATTTGTGATCCATTTTGGCTTTTGTAATATTAAAAATGTATCGTTCAATTAAGTTATTTCTATATATTATAATTTTTTTATCTAATTCTGATTGATTTAATTTCTGTCTTTTCAACCTTTAATATAAAAGAAAAGCAGGGTAAGTATTCTCACTTAAATGCTAACTCCGGCCTTAAGATAAGATTTCATGCAGAGCTAGCTGGTCTGAGTTTTAAAAAGAGCGAAATCGCAACAATGTCGCCCGCAAGTGGAGCATTTAATTAAGAATAGCTTTCTGTAAAAATTAAATCAATCAGAGATGGAGGTTAAATTACGAATCGTATTGGTAAATAACAAACTCTTAACTACAAAATTCTTTAGTAAAAAATGGGAAGAAAATGTTAGCGATATTAAAAAATCTTTAACAGAATTTAATAAAATATTAAAAAACAATTTAACGTATGAAATTATCGAAATTTCGAAATCAAAAATTAGTTGCATATCAAATAAAATAAGCAATAACGATACAAAAGGTTTTTTGGCTAAAGAAATAAAAATAGAGGAAAATTATAATGAATAAATACCTACACATAAATGGAAATTAGATTCATTTTAGGGAATCAACGGTAGGATTTCTGGTCAAATACGATTTTTGATTTTTAAATAACAGCATAACTTTTACTTTTATGTCTCTATACCTTAATTTGGTGTATTTTGATAAAAATATTTTATATGAGTATAACGACTTCATTTTTGTATAACTATTTTAAAAATTCCTTAAATATTCAAACTTTTTGCTAGCTAAATGTTTAACGTTGATTAAACAAATGAAGTAACAATTTGTTTTAATGTTATCTGATTGGAAAGTAAGATCGGAAAAAATATTATTTTTGATGTACAAAAATAATGTCAATATAATTTTTGATTTTAAATCAAAATTAATTATGAAGAGAATATTGATTACTGATTTTGATAAAGTAATGAGATGTTGGGTGAGATTGAAAAGACCAAATAATCCCAATTATGACTGATTAAAATCCTGATTATGACTACTCCTGTTTCTTGAGAAAAATATCGAAATGCTTCCTCAGTAATTTCGAATCTATTAATACCGTTGTAAATATTGATAAAAAAAGCTTTTTGTATAAATTATTTTAATTAGCGCTTTTTATGAAAACATTGTCGTAGACAAATGTTTATTATGACTAACATTATTACGAACTTTTCTTCAAAATTTGAGTTAAACTATTTTTTTTGTTTTTAATGATTAATTTGTAATATTTAAGAAAAACTTAAATCTTCCAAAAATCAATTTGAAATTATCTAATCCTTTAAAATTATTATTGACGTTTACTATGTGAGTATCCTTGGAAATTTTAAGTCATCTATTTTCTTTTGTCATAAAATATTATTTTGAATATTATTTATTATTATAATAACGTAGCTAAGCTTCCTAAAATTAAATTGAGAAATTATCAAATCTTTTAAAGTATATTAAAGTTTAATTTTGATCGTCCCTTAACAAATTAAAGTAAAAAAAAAAAAAAAAAATTATTTTCTGTGTAATCAAGTAATGTAATATAAATTACTATCTAATTAATTGTCGGAAATTTTATTAAACAAATTTTGATTTCTTGTGTAAAAAAAATATTTAAGTCAAATTAACGTGTAACATAATAGCTATTTTATTTTTTCTTGTAAAACTGGATCGTAAACGAATGGGTTTTGAGGGAGTCGGCGCTTTCGAGCAAATTTGTTTAGGTATGAGGTCATATTATCCTTTTGTTTAGGAATGAGACGAACTCAGAAGTTTTAACTGATAAATAATAACTACTAAATTAAATTTTTTTAGGAAAATATAAATTAATTTTGTATAGAACTTTTTAATAACCCCGTGTAGTAACGAATTACATTTTTTATTCTTAAACATATGTTTCTTTATGTCTTATCAATTATAAATTTTAAATTAGATAAATTTTGCTTCTTTGAAAATCATTAATAATTACCTTGATCAAGTAATTAACTTAAAATAATAAATCAATTCTGTTAGTGAAAATTATAAAAACTAAAATCTCTTTCATTAAAATTAATAATTAACTTATATTTTTAACTTGTTTAGTAACCCTGTTTTATACTTGCGAGAAGCAACTTGTTTGGTGACCCTTGTTTCTAAGAGACGATGATATCATAGGTATCGAACCCTCGAGTTCATAACTTAATAGTGTAATTCTTTTTAATAATTAACTCATAACGTATTCGAATATTTTTAAGAAAAGTAAATTTCTTAGTCCCTATTTTAAAAATTATTTTAAATAGCTTTATCAAATATATTTTAAATATCAGAAACTTAGTTTTGAAGATTGTGTTTTTAAATTTCGTAAACATGTAAAGTTAACGTAATTTTTTGTTTTTGCGAATTTTTGGAATTCTAATTATTTAGATTAAAAATTATTTTTGAAAATAATTTCGAATGTTAAGAAAACCATTGCTTCACTTATAAATTCGTAGATGTTTTTACATTAAATGTACATGTAAACGTACAATGTACTAATTATTTAACTATGAGTGGGTCGTTAATTTATATTAGATATCCATTTTAAATCCTTTTAGCTTTTCGTATTTTTATTTGCGGTCATAACGTAATTAATTTTTAAGTAAGTAAAACCCAATTCTTTTAATTTTGGATAAAGTTAGTTTCGTTAATTAAAAAACTAAATTCTTTTACTTTCTGAAAATCTAATTTTTGAACATCTCTTTAAATTTTGATTTTCCAAATTACGTATATTTGAATTAATTCTCTTACATAAAAGTTTATAGATTAACGTCCTTTTATAGATTTTTATTTTTGTTTTTATTGTAGTATAGTAATTTAAATCCTCCCTTGTATAGGAATTTCATGTAGAGATTTTGTCTAGTAATTACTCCTTAGATTTTTATTGTAGATTTTTACGTATTATCAAGTAATTTAGTATTTCCCTAATAAATAATAAAGTATAGATTTTTTGTTTTTGCATGTAATCTTTTAGATTAAATTTTTCCTTGTGTATAAAATTAACTTAGGTTGTCTAATAATTATCAATTATAGATTGACATTTTTATTTTAAGTACGGTCAAGTATTTTAGAAACTCCCTGTAAATAAAGTAAAGTTACCTTGACTATAAATAATTACTTATAGATTTTTATTTTTTGTTTTAGGTATAATTGAGTTAATTAAATTTCTTCTCTGTATATAAATTAAATTAGGCTATCTAATTATTATCATTAATAGATTTTTATTTTGTGTAACCATACTCTTTAGTAAGTAATTTCTTTTAGTGTAAAAAATAACCTCGTTAGCTAATTTTAGGATTTTATCGCGTAAGAATTTTGCTTAAATTATTAAATTAAGTCATTTATAATTATTCCCTGTAAATAATAAATCTTAAATAAGATTTTCGTTAATTCATTTTAGATCAAGAAATATTATTAAGTATTTAACGTAAATTATTTTTAAGTTGTTTTAAAGCTTTCCGTAATATTAAGTTTTATAGTTTTTAAGAATATGTGATTACGTCATTAATTATCGAGACGTCGATAACTAAAGAACAATGACCAACTTATTCCTTACAGGCTACCTCATCAAGTCCGTGAATAACACCAGAGGTGTTCGTTTCATTTATTTTTAGATCTGAAAGTTATACATTACAACTTATTCTGCAATAAATAATATCATTCTAGCTTTTAAAATGGAATTTTATTTAAAAATTATATTTTCTTTTCTAAAATAAAGTAAATTAACTATCAATTATTTAGTCATTTTGGAAACTAGCATTGAATTAAATTTTAATTTTTTCGTTTGATCATTTTTACTGATTAATTTATCATTGGTGTAGGACCTTAACTTTTCAAGTTCAAGGTGAACTTTGTTGTCGTTTCACATTCTTTAGTAATATAATTAGAACATTTTAATTTTATTTTTGCATACATAAATTAGTATCTTTATTATCATTTTTGAATTTAATTATAAAAAAAAAAAATTTTATTTATAACTTAGTGTTATGTTTTGAATTACTTAACTGATTTCTATAATAAAATAATACGTACCTTATTGCGTTGATGGATTTATTTTAATTGTATTTCTGTTCTACCAGAGCTCGGTAAAAATTTGAAAAATTATTAGAAGTCCAGTTATGAAATAAAACTTCGATTATCTTTTATACGATTATTTAATGAATATCGAACTAATGCCGTTATAGTATTGTTAAATTTTGTTTGCAGAATTATTAAGTTCAAATTAACTTTAATAGCGTTTGAAATAGTAACTAAACCCTTTAGTGTTAAATTATTTCAGTTCAATTTATTATCCTTTTTGTAAATTAATACTTTTCTTGAATTAAATAAATTCATTATGTAAATTGTAATAACGTTAAATTTTTGTTTTATCTTCATTTTTATTTTTAACCCTTCATTGTTAAATCACTTCAGTTCAATTTATTATTTCTTTTTATCAATCAATATTTTCTTTGAATCAAATACATTCATTATTTAATTTTAGTAACGTTAAAATTATTGTATTATCTTCAATTTCATTTTTGAATTTTTATAAGTAATTTCTTGTTTATCAAATCTCAATTATATTATTTTGCGTAAGTCACTTTACTTTGTTTTTAATTAATCATTAATTAATTATAATAATGTTTTACCTTAATTCATTTAAATTTCTTTTCGACGTTTTATAACTTATATGAATTAAAACAATTTGAATTTCTTTAACAACATTTAATCATTTTAACTTCAAATTAAATTAGTAACTTCCCTTTTTATAATCATTTTTATTAGAATGATGACTTTATCTAGGTAGATTAGTACTACTATCTTAATTTTGTTATCATGTCCTATGGTTAATAAGGATGAGTAGCAGAAGGAAAAAATAGGTAACCCTACAAAATTTTTGGAATCGTTTTTCCAGTAATTAAGTAGATACAACTTTTAAGTTGAAATTAATATTGGCGGTTGGCCATATGTAATTGACTCTTTGACAGGTAGGATCTGAACTACAAAAAGAAGTTAATTAAATTTCATATCAATTATAATTCTCGAAGTTAAGATTTATCGAAAACATTTTATTGTCTTTACGATTTATCAACAAACATCAATATTTGAGAATTTTTATGGAACTGGTCCATGTAAATATGAATATCTTTAAGTCATTTTAAATAATAAATTTAAAAATGAACAATTATCGGATTACATAAAATACGTATACAATAATTGTCCTGTCTGAGGTCAAGTATTACGAATTATGTAACTTTAATCGATCTGTTATCAAGCATATTTTATTTTTATGTGCTCATTTAATAATATTATAGAGCTATGTTGACTTATTAATTATATTATTTTAATATAGTAAATTCGTTAAGATGTAGGAAGTAATAAACCTTTTGATAATAACTTATGCCTTTATAAAGAGAATATCGAACATTTTAAGTGATTCTAAACAACCACTTACGTATGGCCCTGAACTTTCTTTGAATGTCGAGTATTATTATTTATTTTAGGTTTCTAAAAATTTTATAACAACATTATTATCAGCTTCCCTCATTTCAATAAAGAACAATATGAATTTCATTAAGATTTAGGAATTAATACACCTTAATAATACTACACTTGTATCTAATAGAAAAAAAAATCTCTAACAGAATTAAGTATTCTAAACACCCACATATGTATGGCTCTGAATTGTCTTAAATTTGTAGAGTATGATTATTTAATTTAGATCTCTTAATCTTTTTAACATCATTGTTATCGGCTTTCCTCAGCTCAATAAGAAGAGTTAGGAATTTATTAAACATCTTTTATTAACATCTTGGTTAAGGCCCAAATAAAATTATTTTGGCAATTATTCAGTTGCTGTTAAATAAATAAGGAATCAGAATTACGTCTGGTAATGCGTATTCCAGTTTAAAATCCCTTAGTGCTTCCAAGACATGTGTTTGGCTGTTAAGGAATTACAAAGTTACTTGAGAGAACTTATTGACGACGGGTTTTTAAACAATCATTATCTTTGCCTATACCATTTTGCCGATTACTTTAAGATTTAGTTGGTATAGTAAGTTAAGTTCCTAAATCAACAATTTTTTAAATGTAGGTCAACAATAGTTTAATAATTATAACAATAGTTATATATTATAGTTAATCGTTAAAATATAACAACTAACGATAATAATATATTTTATCTAAAAGATAACAGAATTATCGATGATTAACTTCAAATGATTAGCATCGCGTATCGATTAAATATCGCTAGCAATCTAACAATATCTTATACCGATAAGTCTCGAGCAAAAATCTTATCTTGCCGTCTCTTATCTTAATATTTTCTTTTCGAATCATTCCGAATAAAATAAGAATATTTTATTCCACATAATAATATGGTAGTCTTTGGTCGCAACCCCAATAATGTTTAATCGCTCCTTGATTTACTTTACCATTGATTATGGATTGATCACCTATAGTCGGTAAATGTAATGTTGTTTTGTTGATAGGCTCATTTCACTTTTAATATTTTAATTTTATCATTTTTTAAAATTTTTATTCTTAATAATTAATCAATTTAACGTAGTTATTCCTTGAAAACTTATAAAATTTTGGTATTTTGATATCATAAATTTTAGCATTTTAAATTTGTTTGTCTAATTAATAAATAATCAATCTATTTAACGTAGTTGTCACTTGAAAGCCTATCTGATTTTGTATTTTGTTGTCTTCATTTTTAGAGTTTTGAATTTGTTTTGTCTAATTAATAATTAATGTCGAGTATATTATTACTTTTACTTTGGTCTTAAATAAATTAAGTTTATATTATTTAACTTTAACGTCACGCGTGAATATGTTAAAAAAAAAAAAAAATTTTTTTTGAATTAACTATAACGTCCCGTGTTGTAAGATTGAACATTATGTCCTTTTTCTTTTCTTGTGTATTGTTGAATTTATTAAATGTCGTAATTTACGAAGTTATCTAAATTAATAATTATTTTAACTATAAAAAATTTAAAATTCCCTTAGCTTAAAATTAGCTTAACCTTAGCTTAAAATTAGCTTAACTTCAGCTTAAAATTAGCTCGTATCTAATTTTGTGTTATTGAAAGACCATTGCGACTAGAACTAAACCTGCCATATTCTACGAAAAAGAGCTCTATAAATATTAAATATTTTAAATGCATCGCATTAAATTTAAGGCGTCTGGCCAATAACAATTTAGGCGTCTGGCCCATAATAATATTTTCATAATCCCCATTCAGGAGTGGCGGATATGAAGTAAGTTTCCATATCTTCTGAAATATTCAATACCGGAAATTGAATATTGTAAATTTGATTCTTCACATCAGGTTAGGTTGGGAAAATTTGAATAGGATGCTTCCTTATAATTTATTGGGACAAATAATGGCAAGACGACTCGGACTCTTGATATTACTCTGTAATTTTATTTGGTTGAATTTCCTTTACAGGACCGAACTTCCTAATTTTGATGCAACGGATTATTTTTGATAATTTATTATCTGAAGTAATACACTTCGAAACTTTTCTAGAAAATCCCTTTATTAATTTTTAATTTTAGGTTAGGTAGGGCAAAACCCAGCTTTTGGTCCCGTTAGTCTTCTCTTGATTTTATTAAATATTTTCTGAATACAAGACGAAGTTAACATAGTTTGATTTTGGATTATTCACTAATTTAATGTAAATATGATTTTAAACCTCGGATGTTGGAAGGAGAACTTGGGTTGATTTCAAGACTTTATTGGGATTAGAGCGCTCGGTTGACGCGGATACCGAATGTCACTCTGTAATTGTTTTGTTTATTAAATCTACAGGTCCGAACTCTGAATTTTGAGGCACCTTTTTATTTTAATAAGTTGGTGACTGTGAATAATACACTTTGTATTCTTAGGGAAATCCCTTTAGTAAATTATTTTTGATTAATTAGGTAGGGCAAAACATAGATTTTGATCCCGTTAGTTTTCATGATATTTTCTAAATATTTGTCTGAACATAATATGAAGTTAATTAGTTTTTTATTTCATTTAAATTACAAAGATTAAGATCTTGAGGATTAATTAGAATGGTTTGTAAATATGATGACCTTTTGTAAATTCTTATGGAATATTTCATGTTCTAAAGCGCATGCACCTGTAGGATCATAGCGGTTCTGAATCCCGTGCAGGAACTATCTACCTTCTCGTACATTGTTAATTAGTCCATGTTAAGAACTCTAATAATTTTTATGAATAATTGATCTTTAAGCCTGTAAATATGATGACCTGATTTTTACCCTGTGCAGTGTTGTAGATATGATTACACTTTTCAAGTTTTTTTATAAACTTTCTTTTACGTGCTGTAAATATGATTGCACCAATACTTTCTGGCTTCATTTCTTGATTTTAGGGTCAGAATATTCCAAATCAAGTGGCGCCTAACATATATTTCCTGAATCAATCCTTTGGTTCAGAAGAACAATAAGATCTTGTTATCATTTTCGAGCTAGTCCCTCCGTGAATATCTCAAGAAACTATCCTTTCCTATTCCAATTCCTTTTGTTTCCTTTACAATCCTTTTCCTACTTATATTGTGACTAAATAAATAATTAATTTTGGTTTTACGAAACATTTTCTGTATGTTTCTAACTTCACTATTATTTTACTACGACTATTACGCATTTTTTTTTGTTTTTTTATAACTTTAAAGGGAATTGTTACGATTAACACGCTTTTAAAAAAATTACGCCTTTAAAAATAATATAATTTTACTTATTCAATTTTATAAAATAAATAAAACTTAAATATTACTTATTCGATTCGTTGGTAAATTACTAAATATGTTTAAATAAAGAACGTCTGGGAATTTGTTATTGTATAAAAATAACCATAAAATTCTTTATGTTTAAATTAGTCAATTTTGCAACTTTAAATCTAAATGCTAGAGCCTACAGACTGGTATCATATTTTTCTTAGACTTTCATTGTTACTTGCATCCTGGTAAAACTTAATCTTATTGGTACACGACTAACAGGTCACTCTGAATAACCAATTAGAAACAGTTATTCAAAAGATAAACCGAAAGGAAGGGTACATTTCTAAAACGTGAACACACTTGTCTTCTGGCTTTGGTTCAGTAAAGAAGTCATTATGTTACGAAATGAATTAGTTAACTTATCGCTAACACTTTTAATCTGCCTTAAAATAATAATGAGTGTCAACTCAATTATCGTATAAACTAAGATAGTTATTTATCAAAAATCTATTCGAATATTTCGTTTGTGAATTCTACAATTATTAAAAATGTATCTAATTTTAAGAAGTTACGAAATAAATTTGGTGAACTCTTTAAACAGTGAATTATAAAATACAGTGTCCTTAAAAATATGGATAAATGTATCGCCGAATTGGAATTTCATGGATTTTGGACCACGTACCATCAATAATTAAAGAAAGTAAATGGATTGGGAAATCAACCAACTTTGACAACAAAATGCGCACAATGAGTGAATTCGTATTTATAATAAACTTTTGGGTACGTACCTATCACAATTATAATTTATCGAATTTCTATTTGGTAAACTTTGATTACTGGTTTAATTCCTTTAGTTTTTGATTAAATATGATCTTTTAATAATTTTGTCACATTTACCGTAATCACAGTTTATTTGTGTATTTATGTTTTTTAGAATAAGTTTTTGTGTATTAATTATGATAGATGTTACTCCGACTTTTAAATTACGAGTCAAGATTTGTGATCCATTTTGGCTTTTGTAATAT
Source organism: Rhagonycha lutea (assembly GCA_958510855.1). Taxonomy (NCBI): domain Eukaryota; kingdom Metazoa; phylum Arthropoda; class Insecta; order Coleoptera; family Cantharidae; genus Rhagonycha; species Rhagonycha lutea. The sequence continues at coordinate 7,692,456 of OY294040.1, read as the reverse complement.
TAAAAATGTATCGTTCAATTAAGTTATTTCTATATATTATAATTTTTTTATCTAATTCTGATTGATTTAATTTCTGTCTTTTCAACCTTTAATATAAAAGAAAAGCAGGGTAAGTATTCTCACTTAAATGCTAACTCCGGCCTTAAGATAAGATTTCATGCAGAGCTAGCTGGTCTGAGTTTTAAAAAGAGCGAAATCGCAACAAATTTCAAAGTCATATTCTGATAATAATAACGCCCACCTACTAAGCCTACTCGTCGCAATACGTAAGCCCATGAGCCATTTTAACGGACGGTGATCTGTAATTATAGTAAATTTCTTCCCATAAAGAAAACATCTAAATTGTTTTACTCCATAAACAACAGCAAGACATTCTAATTCAGTAACAGTATAATTTCTTTCTGCTTTTTGTAATTTTCTGCTCGTAAACGCGATTGGTTTTTCATGTCCATCCCGTTTTTGACTTAAAATGGCGCCAATTCCTGTTCCGCTGGCGTCAGTCGATAAAATAAAGGGTTCATTAAAATTTGGAAAAATAAGTACGTCATCTGATTTGACTGCTGATTTTAATTTTTCTATTGATTCTAAAACTTCGGGTGTAATAATAAATTTATTTTCTTTCTTAGTTAAATTTGTTAATGGAGCTGCTATATCTGAAAAATTTTTAATAAAACGTCGGTACCAACCAACAAGACCTAAAAATGACCTAGTCTCAGTTACGTTACGTGGTATGGGGAATGTTTCAAGTGCTTTTAATTTCTCGGGGTCCGGTTTTACTCCTTCTTTAGTAATAACATGTCCTAAATATTTTACTTCTTCAACTAAAAATTTACATTTACTTGGTTTTAATTTAATATTCGCAATTCGCAATTTTTCAAAAACGGCTTCTAATCTACGCAAATGTTCTGATATGTCATCTGGACTGAAAATTATAACGTCATCTAAATAAACTAAGCATAATATGCCAATTAATCCTGATAAAGTTGCATTCATAAATCGTTGAAATGTCGCGGGACTATTTACAAGACCAAAAGGTAATTTATTGTATTCATAATGACCAAAAGCTGTGGAAAATCCTGTCTTTTCTCGATCGGCTTCATCAACTTCAATTTGATGAAAGGCTTGTGAAATATCTAATACGCTAAATAAAGATGATGCATGGAAATACTGTTCAATTGTTTCATGCAAATCTGGAAGTGGATAAAAATCTTTTCTAGTGATTGCATTTAATCCTCTATAATCTATGCAAATTCTAACTTTAGGAGAACCATCTGGAGCTGGCCTGGTCACAATCACGACAGGGGCACTCCATGGCGAATTTGAATTAGAAATAATTCCTGATTTTAATAATTTATCAATTTCTTCCTTTAAAATTTCTCTATGATGATATGGAACGCGATAAGGTCTCTTCGCTATTGGTGCTACATTTTCGGTTATAATTCTATGTTTAACATTATGAGCAGTGGTTAAAATTTCATTATCTAAAATAAAAGTTTGTTCATATTTCAAAATTAAATTTGTAATTAATTCGGTAGTATGTTCATCTAAATGATTAAAGTTAAATTCTGATAAAATATCCCTATTATTATGCGTATTATTTGATTGTAACGAATTTATTTCGTACCCTGTATTAACATTTTCAATTTCGTTTAGTATTTCTATGTTATCCGATAATTTTGAAATTTGTGTATTCGCTTTTAAAGTTACGTCAAAATTATTTGTATTAAGAATTCGCGTAATTACATTTTTATTATCATTGTTAACTATTGAACGAGCTATAATTATTCCTTGATGATTGTTATCATCTTGTTCAATTAATAAAATATTATTTGATTTTAAATTTGATTCGTTATTACCTGAAATTTTTATTTTAAAACATTGTTCACTTTCTGACCTTTTAGGAATTATTATATCTTTTTCGATTACTAAAGTACCTACATAATTATTATTTTTGCATTCTTTTAAATTTTTGTTAATTTTATCGCTTTGATTTATACCTAAATTTTTATTTGTTCGTATTTTATTACTATCCCATTTATCTGTAATTAAATTTAAAGTTTCATTTTCATTAATGATTATTTCGTTTTCTTCAATTGATCCATTTATTGCTTCCGTACTTGTTGATTTATATTTATTTTTCTTTACCTGTTTACCTAATAATTCATAATTAATTTTACTTTGTTCATTTCCCATTGATTCTAAATTCTGTTTATTTTCTTTGTTTAATTTATAATTATTATCATTATTATTTTCAATTTCCGCGGTTTTAATTTTATTATCCTTGTTTATTTTTGTTTTTACCTTTTTATTTTTGGTTTCCTTCTCCTTTTCTTGAGATTCGGTATCTCGGTTATTTACGTAATTACTGGTTCGATCTGTAATACTTTCTTCTTCTTCACTGTTGGCTTCTGTGTTTTCATAGATGGTTATAAATATCGCAGTTTCTTGAAAAATGATTTTAATCATATCTTCAACTATAGTCCAATCTAGTTTATCTAGGCCACATGCTAGTTTTGGGATTGCTAAATTTTTATCACCATTTTCAAGCATCCTTAGTTTGAGTTTTACTAGTGAATTCCACAATGAGTCGTAAGTTGGTTTCTGGTAAAAATATTTCTTAGTTATTAAATAATAAATGTTCCGATTCTTAAATTTCAATTCCGCTACTTCTCCTACTGTTTTTCTTTGGTCTTTTAATTTTGATATTAATCCAAAAATTTTCTTAAACTCAACGGCTATTCCTTTTCTCATCTCTAGATCCTCCGACACACAATGGGCTAGAGCGTGATCACTTGGTGCGTTGAACAAATCACCTCGTTTTATCTCGTACCGAAACGTCTTATCAGGTTCCTTGTTTGTTACGTTTCTGATTTTATTACCTTTATTTACCTTTTTATTTTTAGTTGTTAATAAGTGTTGTTGATTTTTATTTATTTTCGTTTCAATTTCATTACTTTCGTTTTTCTTTAAACTCTGTTTGTTTTTAATTTTTGTTAATTCAATTTGATTTTCCCTATTTTGCGGGTAGCTATGTTGGCTAATAATTTCATTTAATTCAATTTCATCTAATTCTCTTTTATTTCTTCTCGTTTCTTTTGTTTCAATTTGACTTTTACCTTCTTTTAGATAACAATGTTCGTTATTTATTTTATTTGATTCATTACTATTTGTTAAGATGCCATGTTCGCATATATTTTTATTCCATTTACTTTTGTTCGTTCCATTTATTGGATAGCTCTGCTCGCTAATTATTACATTATTTGTCTTATTTGCTTCAGTATTTTGTTTACCTTCAATGACCGTAATATTTTTGTTTAAAAGGGCAGCGCCTAAAAAAATCTCAAAAGATGGCGCTGATGATTCTCAATTAATTATTTTTACATGGAACCGCCCGGCTTTAATATTTAAAATATAGCAAATTCGTTGAGATAATACTATTCTATAAACAATATTCTTGGTATTAAGCTTTTTTGGGTTCATAATTTCAATTTATAAAAAAAATTTCGAAATTACAGATTGATAATTTTTTTCAATGTGGATGCAATTTAAGATATTCAATACCAAACCAGCATGAAAAGAAACAAATATACTTAGTACCAAGTAGAAATTGTCAATAATAACGACAGGACGTTCCATACAAATAACAACTTTTACATAAAATTGGCGGGCCATCCATTACAATAGAAAAGCGTGGGTGGAGAAGTGTGGCAAGTATCCGAGTGTTGGCGCTGAAGCTTCAACGAAAAATTTATAATTTATTTTAATTACAAATAAAAATGGTAACTTTGTTACCATCTACAACGCAACTACCCAAACAGATCGCTAGGAGTCATCTAAAAGATTCGTTTTGATCAATTATTTATCAAAAATTAAATATCTCATAAATAGGTACAACACTCACAATTCTAGAAATTTTAAGTTAAAATCTGATTTGTAAAACATATTTGGTTCTTAAATTTGTGTTAGCCGTAAACCCATATTTACAATGCAATAGTGGCTATTGGGGTATTGCAGCTACCTTACCCGTAACGCTATTAGATAATGTACTTGACGAAGAGATGAATAAATTGGCCCTTAAAATGCAATGAAAACTACACATGAGATGTTTCAAAAATATCTTATAATTTTATAGTTAATAAATTTTTATTACGTTTTCGATTTTCCATAAAGGGTATTTTTTAAATACAGTAAAATTTATATTATAGTTTAATTTTATTATAACTTTTATTGTACATAATACTGACGCTACTTCTTGAGAAGTCAGTTTGCTATACTTGCAGAGTTGCAAAAATATATCGCGATTATCGCCTAGTAACAGAATGACGTCATAATTGTAAAGAACATAACTGCATTTATATTATAATCTTTTATAATGTAGGTAGGTACTACAACACAAAAAGTATTTATTTCTAAATTGATTTTAATTTTAATAATTTTGTACAAGATGGCCGAAACAATGGTAATTCCAAAATAATATCAAAAATAAATAAAATTATTATTTTTATTTTTCCAAATTTCTATAATTTAACAAGCCCAATGTAGAATGTAGACCGGGGGAGTGAGTTATTACTTATTAGTACCGTCATTTGGGGTGGAATTGATCATACTGGGGGTGAGATTTATCAAAAATCATCTGTATAATATATTTGAATTTAGCGTCAAAGTTGCTAATCTAGCTCGTTCATATCGACTGTGAGTACACTACTAGTAAACTCCAAGAGCGAGCTCAGAAATTTGATTTTGGCGCTAAATTAAAAATATAAAGAGTGATCAATCTCACCCCCATAATGATCAATTCCACCCCAATTGACTGTAAAAGTGACTCCCATAATAACCCGGGCACCTAATGGAATTGTAATCTTTTCCACGTAATTCAATTATTTGAAAAGAAAACAGCTTAGGTCACGGAAAACACAAAAAAAGTTTGAAAAAATATGGTCGCAAATAGAAATTTTAACGTTTTAATAATTTGACCGATTAGGCACATTGTTTAATATTTTGTGGGATACCCATTTTGTTTGATAGCATCACTCAAACGTTTGGGCATATTAGAAATAATTTTTTTCAAAAAATCTTTATCAAAACAACTCATTCCTCTTATAAAGGGGTAGTTCTGATAATGATAAGTTAAGACCACTGTTTTCTTTTTAAATAATTGAATTACGTGAAAAAGATTACAATTTTATTAGGTGCCCGGGTTATTATGGGAGTCACTGTATATGCGCCGTTGTTTTAACCTTCGCATGGCATACTGGGGTCCCTGGGACCCCACGATATCTTAAAAAGCCTGTAGAATGTTCTAATATTTTTTTTTTGGCAAATCGACACCTTTGTAATTTAGCATCATAACCCTCTCGACATTTTACACACTATGCTACTGTTAGTTGTGGTATGCCCTTAAAGTTTTATATGATTTAAGCGAGCTTGGGGTCCGTGGGACCCCAGTATGCCATTTACGTAACTATTTTGTTAATATGGAAATATTTTTTTTAGTCATTTTGGTCTTTGATAACCATAATTTAGTGAATTAATATTACCTAAATTGCTAAGTTTTTAACTTCAGATAATTAATTAATAAGATATTTCAAAATATAAGAGTTTATATTTCATTTACATACGTGCGGAGTGCGATGATTACATTGAATAAATCGCAATTTTAAAAATGTCATATAAGACTTTTGTGATAACATTATGATGATTTTTTTTTTATTTTATAGAACCATATGTCTAGTTTATAGTATAAAATAATTTTCGGTTAAATTCTTTTTCATTTTTGTGTAAATAAATTATATACTAAAAGGTTGCTTTTGATTGATGAAATTTGCCATATTTTACTAAATGTCGAATATAATTAAAAGTTTTTCTTTTTTAGGTGGATTATTTATACTTTTCAGTGACAAATACACTAGTTTAGTGTTTCTTACAAAAATCAGTCTTAAAATTTTATTTTCTCTCTTGATTTAATCCCTTTTACCGTTGGGGTCCACAGGACCCCAGTATGCCATCTAAGTAACTAAAATATAAGTATGCTATGCGAAGGTTAATGTGTGAGAAACTAATTAATTAAAAACTTTGTTAATTATTTTCTTTACAATCTTCCTTGTAAATTCGACCCATGTGTGATCGATAACTTTTCATATGGGTGTTGTGTTCAACCAATGGTTCAACCCAGTTGAACTACGTCATATTTCTTTAATTGCTCTTTGTTTGACAATTTTAGGAAAAGGGGGGTGTTAGCAGCTTGCTAGCCTACCATTCAGATGTGCCTGTAGCCCTGTTTTTTGTTAACGGTAGCAATTCGTCAACTCAGGGGGACCGCCGGCTTAACGTGCCCTCCGAAGCACGGAGACTTGGTCATAAGAAAGTTTGACTCCCCGAGTTTGAACCCGGTACCCCGCATTCGCATCCAACTGCGTTAGCTGCAAGGCAATGACCGTTTCAAAAATTTCTATTTGTAACCATATTTTTTCAAACTTTTTTTGTTTTCCGTGACCTAAGGAGAACATGAACCAAATTGTTAATAAAACCAGAGTTTTCTTTTCAAATAATTGAATTATGTGGGAAAGATTGCAATTTTAGTATTAGGTGCCCGGGTTATTATATTAGGTGGAACTCTGCGGGAAGATTTCGGCAGAGAGAGAAAGAAAGGAGACTTACGCCGCGCCGACGGGAAGTCGCGAGCGGCTGTGAAAATTTAAGCGTATAAATTATTGGCTTGTATCAAGAATTTTGCGAATGAATAAAAAGCAAAGGTTAGTGAAAAAAAAGAGTGTTCTATTTCTTTTAGAAAGCATTTAAAAAAGAAATTTAGAACGATTTCGAAATTTATTGGATTCGTTGAAGTACATTTTGGATAGAAATTGCAAGGTTGTAGGATAACCGCCGTACGGGCCATAAGGACATTTCCGACTGGGTTGGCTTGGTATAATTGTGTATAAAATTAATCCGGCCGATGGAATTTTGCAAACTTTAATGGTCCATATTTTATTTTAGAAAGTTGTTATTTTGGAAAGTTTGTGGTCTGGATTAATTTATGACAATATAATATACAATTTAAAATTGTTATCAAATTAATATTGTAAAGTGGTAGTATTATTTAAAAAAAATTAATTAGAATTTTTGTTAAAATGTACCAGACATCCGTTAGTTGTTATTGCAACGTCATAAAGATCATATTATCAACAAACTAGTAATATGCACCTGCTGATTAAGCATTCGTCTACTTATTACTGATAATAGAGTCGTTATAGCGCGCCACCTATTCTTCAATAGCCTGAATCACCAACAAATGGAATGCTAACACCAGCTAACACCAACTGCATTATCCACTACTTGGAGTATTAAAAATTAATATTTTAATTACAAATTTTCGATTGTAGCGCCTCTGCAGGATTTTTGCGGTAACTTACATTGCGTTCCCCTTTTAATAATTCATTATTTTCTTTTAAACTTGAATCAACTTTTTCCTTTAATTTAGTACCGTGTACTTTAGTACTTTGATTTTTATAATTAATACGTTTACCGTTCTGATCAAAAAGTTTGCGCGCATAAACTTTTTCATCTTTTACCTGTTCAATAAGTTTAGTTTGATTAACAATTTCTTGTCTTCCCAAAGGAAGGGTTCTTGACTCGCGATTTTCAAGTTCCTTTCTAGAATTTGGTAATAAAACTTCAACCTTTCTGTCTCCATATGAGTGCTGAACGGTGCCGGTGTCAAATTTGTCATATACCTGCCTATGATTGATCTTTCGTGACGTCTCACGAAGTCCCTTTTTAGGTTTTGAAATGACTCTACTTGATTCGACAACGTCGCATTCATCTTCAGACAATGAACCGTACTTTTTAATGATAACGATTGATTCGACGTGATTATTTTTAATTTCATTTTCATTTTTATTTTGATTTAGGCTTATGTTTACCTTTTTATTTTTATTAATTAAATTTTTGTTAATTATATTTCCGCTTGTTTCACTTTCACATATTGAAATTTTATCGTAATCATTTTTCCTTGCATAGTCGAGTACTTTTGCATGTACTTCATTTATTTTTCCCTTATTTAAATTATAACAACTTCCATAATCATTATCCGACTGTTTGATTATAGGAATGATTTGATCTAACAATTTTAATTCATTTGTGTAATAATTTATACTCGCTTTATATTTGTACAACAAATCCCTACCAATTATTCCATCTGCGCTTAAATTGATATTTTCACAGACAATAAAATTGAATTTAAATAAATCTATAAAGTTTGGGGTTCCTACTGATACGTTTAATATACCTAAAGCTGTTTGATTTACTCCTGCAATACCTGAAAAAACTATGTCCTCGGTTGATTTCTCTAAATTATTCAGATTGAGAATTTCCGATTTGAGAACAGATAAGCATGCACCTGTGTCTAATAGTAATCTGCAATGAGTTTTGTTTAAAATTAATTCAATAATACAGGGAGTTTCTTCTGAAATTGAATTTACGTTAGGAATGAAAAATTTTGAATGTTGTTTATTGTCTGTGTGGGAACGAGTATTTTGATTGTAATTAATTATTGTGTTGTTACATTTGTTGTCTCCACGGCGCGGGATACCGTCGTAGAGTGTTGATCGTTTAAATTAAGTTTATTACTGCGATCATTTACATTATAATTTTGAGTATTTCTATTTTGCGTCGAATTTTGATTCGGTCGATTACGATTTCCAGTATCGAAGTTTCTATTTCCATAATTGAATCTATTTACATTTTGATAATTGTTATTTCTAGAATCGAAATTATTTCTATTATTTGATTGATTAAAATTTGAATAATTTCTGCGATCATAATTATTATTATTTGATTGATTATAATTTGATTGATAATTATTAGAATAATTTCTGAAATTTCTTTGATTCGAATTATTTTGATAATTAAATTTTTGTTTATTAAAATTTGTTTGATTTCTAAAATTATCGTTATATGTTTGTTTATAATTATTATTTGAGTTGTGTCTTGGAGTATTTTCTGTTGCATATATTGAATTCATACGCTTTTTTAACAAGGTATCATTTATTTCTTGAATTTTGGCGAGGTTTTCCGCTTTTTCTATCGTGAGATTTTCGATTGACATTAAAGTAACACCGATTTGTTTTAAAAATTCTTTCTTTAGTCCGATTTTAAATTGGGTTAATGTTGCTTGCTTACATTTAATTTTTATTCCTGGTATTTCATCTGGATTTGCTGTTTTCAAATCTTCTTCTAATACTTTAGCAGCAATACTTTTGAGTCGAATTACAAAGTTAGATACTGTTTCGTCTTGTTTTTGAATACACATATGTAATTGATTTATCGCTTCACCGGGGATTCGTGTTTTACTAAATTGTTTTATTATTTGTTCTTTGAATTCTAAATAATTTAAGTTTTTAAGATCATCATCGGCTTTAAAAAATTTTAATGCTAATCCGCGTAATCTATATTTAATTACTTTTAAACGTGTTTCATTATTCCATTCTTCCAGTTCCGCCCTTTGTTCAAAAAGTTCAAAATAATATTTTGGATTTGATTTTCCATCATATTGTTCTACTGAAGATGCTAAGGCTCCAAGAGATGCAAATGGTATTAATGTTTGATTTAGATTTGATTTGTTACCTGAAGTTTTAGGTGATGTTTTATTTGTATTAAAAGGATTAAGACTAGTATCCGGTGAATTTTTACTGTCACTGTCGGATTCATTTCCTTGTAGTGGCATTTTATAATATTAATTTAGATTTACGGGAATGTTTAAATACAGGAAAATACAGAACAATTTACATGCACATACAAATATTTGATGTTAAATATGGTTAGTTAGAAAATTTTACAATTTATAGCTGAAAAAAAAAACACAAATTTTGTAAACGGATTTTTATAATTTGAATAATGAAAAGAAAATTTTACGTTAAATTACAACAAAACAAAATTAATTTTTAATCAAAAAATGAATTTAAGTTATTTAATAAAAAGTTCAAGAATTTACGTTAATGATTTGAATTTTTATAGTTTAATAGTGCAAATTATTTTGTTAAATTTATGAATTCATGAAAGAATCTTATTTTAATCGAAATCCCACCGCTGCCACCATTGTAAGACCCTGGTACTTTAGGGTTGTCTTTGATTATTTTCTCGTCCTTTGAATTTGAAATACTTACTAATCTTCTTTAATATTAAATCGATTTTCGCTACCACCAGTTAGAATTTTTATTCGAGATTCTAACAAACTCCATCAAGTTTATTTATTTATTAGTAGACGTGTTTGTTCAGAAGCGTAGGAAATTTAACTTATAATTTGTCACTATAAACTTTTATAAATAAAAGAATTGAAATTTAATTTACTCAATTTATTTAAAACAAAACAATTAATTTAAGACATACACAAACAAAACAAAATAAATCCAGTTCACATTTATTTACAAAGTTAAATAAAATAAATTGTAACTGAATAAAATTAAATAATTCTTATTTATTTAATTTTATCTTCGTTAAAATATAAAAGTTTGAAAAAGTTAAAAATTGTTAATATAAAAAGAAGTTGAAGAATAAAAACATTTAAAAAAATTTACTTACAAATATGTTGAAAAACAAACACTGAGTTTAATTGAAAATGGAAAAAATTTGAACTCCTCTGGTTCAAAGGCAAGACACAACTGATTTTCTAAAATACATTAAGTTACTCTCTTCCCTTAAAATATATCTTATCATTTCACTTAATTATGGAAAATTTCCAGTATTTTGTAATATCACATATCCTACATGGTTTCAAAATCTATAATTGAAATTTATGGTTTTGTTATTCTCTAAAACGACTAAAAGTTACGTAAGTTTTACATATTTCTTTCAACGACTTCAAAATTATCACCCTTATCTTTAAAATTACTATGTAAGGTTCTCAAAAATATTTAACATGTGGAAATAATTTGAATTGATAAAACCATAATTTAAATAACTAATAATTTAGTTAAATATTTTTGCTAACATAATATTCTAAATAAAAATACAATTATAATTAAGTAAGAAGTTTAATTTGAGTTTCAAATTAAATTTCTTTTCATTCAAATTTACCAACTTAAAATTTATATCATTTCAATAATGTGATAACAATATAAAATTATACAGGGTTGGCTTTAGAAATATAATTTTTATAATAACTAAATTTAAAACTTTTGACAATTGATAATTATTTATATCAATATTTAATTTATATGCAAAAATAATTATATTTCCAAATTAACGGTTAAAGGCGGTTTACTACAATGGGAAGCAGCAATTACAATTAACAAATTGTATTTTTGTATACAATTAATACAATTGTATACAATTAAGCAATTTGAATTAACAAAAACATCAATTTCTTATGTTATTTTCCTATGCTCAAATCGGCGGTCGATCACCTGGTATAACAATAATATAAGTTAGTAATCTAAGAAAGTATGAGAGAATTCCCAAGTGCCCTTTTTTGTTTACTGCTCATGTAAACAAATTTAACATAATACAGTTTTTAAATAGTAATTACAAAATTATCGATTCCAATATGATCATTTACTAGAAAACTCCTCCTCTACCTTGTTATTTATAGAAGCTCGCCTGATTGATTTGTTCATTTATTAATTTGATTTAAATATAATGAAATGACCTAATTATTGTGGTCTAAAAGCGTTGACGTCATATCGCAATCTTAGTGCAGGATTAAGGTCGATTTATTTTAAACTTAACCTGTGTCAACTATACAGCAGCGACTTCATGTGATTGCTGATTGAGTTAAAGAGCAGAAAGTATGGGTGCAAATCGCGGAATTCACAGAATTTCTATTACAGAACAAATACTAATTTGGTCTTTGTGTGCGGGTTTTAGGGGTGGAAGCATGACGGAGTTATGGGGTTTGGGTTTTCTGAACACAAGTAAAATCTGAATTAGTATCATCGCTCCCGAGTTGGGTAATACAGGTTTTTCATTTGAACAGTCGTTTCTATTGCTGAATTAGCGTCCTTCAAATTTGAAAGTAGTTTCGCCCAGAATAATAATACCGACTGCAAAATTTAAATCGTTATGATAAAATCAAATTTATTAATTTGCTAGAAAACTCCTCCTCCGTGCCATTTTTAGGGGGCCTTCCGGTTGGTTCTTTCATTTATTACCAACCAAAAAGTTTACCAACAAGGATAATTTTTGGCAGATATATCATAGTTGGAGAAGGATTAACAGCGAAATAAACAAACAAGTTCCTTAAAATATTTTAATTATTAATAGCGCATCAGATTAGCTCATTAGTAAAAAAATTAATTTATTTTTGTACATTGTGCAATTTATTATTAAATATAATCATAAAATAAATCGTCATCTTCATAATCTTCTGGTGTGCAGAAAAAGAATTCTATCAAATTTAAAATTGGACCACGTGAAAATGGATTGGAGTATCGACCCTTTTTATCCCTCAAATATGGATATTTTTTATAATTAAACATTTCATTGGTAGTTAAGTTCATGCAAGCATGCAAAATCTGGAAAGATATTTATTTGTATTCTTTTTTGCTACCTATAAATTAAATGTAAACTTACGGAAGTACATGTTAAAATCCATCCCAATCCTGAAAATACAAAAGCTTCCAGTAATTCCAAAATGTACATAATTCCAAATCCTTCTATGGCAATGCAATACGTAGCAAAATAAATCGTATACGAACAGTTTATTGCTATACTCATCACAAAGAGAAAAAACCACAAGCGATTTTTTAGTCCTACGCAGTTATAAATAAAAGGGCAGTGATGATCAAAATACGAAACGCAGCGATTGCAAATTCTGCAGTGCTTCGCTCTTAACGGTCGCACGCATCTGCAACTATGACACAGCCTATTCAACATAGCGTGACGCTTCTTCCATTTGTCAAAATATGGAATTTGATTTATTGCTCTATGATAACAATCAGAATTTAACGCCACATAACCAGGATCTCTTCTATTCGCAATAATCCAACAAATCCACATGACTATATTCCAATAAATGAAGCAGTAATGCGATCCTCGCAACAAGTTCCACGTTATTGGAATGCACTACAATAACAATCACATAATTCATGCTGGTTTCTAATTGTTATAAAATTACACGAATAATGTACATGGGGTAACCCCAAAGCAGCACAGAAACTATAAAAATTGCAAGAGGACACTTGGAGTTACCAGCACGTCCATAAAGCAAACCCCAAATATCCGATATGGGAGGAAACCAACTTGAACGTCTCTTCTTTTCGGCTTGCAATATTTGCACCACATCGCTGTACCGGTGACTTTGTGCAAGCATTAAAGGCGTTTTATCATTCTTATCTAACGGTTCTAAATCAATGCTACTCTAAAACGCAATCAAAAAGTTATTTATTTAAAACAGTAAACTCTTTTACCTTTTCACACAAAATTTTAACGCAAATGACGCTACCAGACAAGCAAGCTAAATGAAGCGGAGTTGAGCCAAAATGATCTGGTTTTTGTAAATCCACACCTGAGTTCATCAACAATTTGATAACATCTGCGTGACCCTTATAAGCTGCCCAGTGCAAAGCTGTGTCTCCATTAATATCTACCAAGTGATGTAAAGCATCCATTCCAAGCAAATAAGCGGCAGTGGCAGTTCTTCCAAACATGCAAGCAGTCATTAAGGGAGTCAACCCCTTAAAATCCGCGGCGTTTACGGCAACTCTTGCTTGAAGTAGCACTTGCACCACAGCAGCGTGTCCTTTTCTGCACGCCCAATGTATCGGTTTTGGTCCTTGTGTTCCTAAGCATGGTAAATCGACTGGTGCTCCTCTGTCGATGAAGTATCTCATAATTTCTACGCTTCCATCCAACGCTGCCCAATGAGCGGGTGTGTATCCCCATTCGTCCCGAGCTCTCAGAAGTTGTACTCCACATTTTTCGATTAGTTTTTCTATTTCAGCTACCTCCCTAAAATTATTATTGCAAAAATCAACTGACCTGTTAACTCAATTTTGACATTACAAATTTTTCCATTTCCGCGCTAAATTAATATTGTCATGTCGTGCACAAGAAAATTATTGTCCGTAAGAAATTATTCCGTTTTAAAGTTCCTAAATTATTCGACGGGAAGTGGTAAACAATTAGGTGGAAAATGGTCACAACTTGAGCAATCCCAAGAAGCTGGATACTTTCAAAGAAAGGTAAATTTAAAAGTCAAATTGTAAAATTAGCTAATTTTTTTTGAATTTAGGACAGAGAAAACCTCGAATATCTGAAAAGAGAATTGAAGGATGGAAAACATATAGAGACTATTAGCAAGAAGGAAATAGAGCAAAAGAAAGAAGAAGAAAAGAAGAAATCGGTTCTTGAGGAATGGCATTGAAAAAGTGTTATTTTATATTTTACTGCAATATTTTATTGTAAAATTAAATTTCTTAAATTAATAATGCTTTGTTTTTTATTATTTCAAAGAATGCGTAGGAATAATGGCATAGCAACATAACTTGTCATAATCAATTTATCAAACCCATTTCATAATGTTACCAATTTCAAAATTATTGTGTCTAAATACAAAATATCTTTTAGCGGCTCCAGTTGTTCCAGTGGTCCCAGTTCAAAATTACGGCAATATTAAAGATGCAGGAGGAAAGTGGGCCGAAATGCAAGCTGCTCACGAAGGAGAATACTTCCACAAAAAGGTAAAACATCAACCAGGTTTAAAAAGTTGATAACATAAGAGTTTTTATTAGAATCGCGAATTCGTTGAATACATAAAAGCGGAATTGAAAAAGGGCAGAACCATTGAAGATGTTGTCGAAGATACGAGAAAAGAATTAAAGGCAAGAGCAGAAAGAAGACGGAAGGGACAGCACGAAGATGACTAATAAAAATAGCAATTTCCATTTAAAATACTGCAACATGTAAAATTAAAATCAATAAACTTACCCTGATTTCACAACATCAAAAATTGTTTTCTCGTATTGTTTTGTATATTCCAATTCATTTGAGCAACGATGATTTGTTTCTCTCTCATAGTTATTATGATTTTCTGCATCGGCCACCATACTACAGGAAGTTTGTGGCAAGGCCCATACGTTTTGGGCCGTGCCTGGACTAGGGTACACTTTGCTAGACGTTATGACGACTATTTTAACCCCCACACAAAATAATAAATTGATTTAATGCGGTTATTTTATAGTGTACTGCAAAAATGGAAGTTTTGTTATCGATCAAATGAACGCTCGAAGCTTGCGCATAGAACCAACTGCTACTGCATAGTTAATTGCAGTAGTCAAATCTTTACACATATCTAAGGAATTCCTTTTCATTCTGTTCTATCCACTGAACATTTAAATTTTTCCCATTAAACCAAATAGATTACGAATCCTAAATGGCGCAAGTACATGAAAACAATTAAAACATAATTTATTGCAGCAATTGCAGGTATCACCTTCACCTTTAAAGTTAAAGGTGAAGGTTTCACTTTTGGAAATATAAACTTTCATTATTTTTTTTAAAATTTAGTTGAATATTTTTTAACAAATTTTGAATTTTTTTTCTCGTTGAAAAAAGAAATTTTAAATGATGAAATAAATTGAAAGAGAAAGTGGGTTTGGGCACACGAAAATAATGGACAAAGGAAGAGATCTAGAAGAATTTTAGAATGGATTCCGCCGGAATGACGAAAGGGAAGATAACCAAGAAGGAACTGGAGAAATGATATAGATGAGATGATGAAGGTTAGAGGTCTCGAAGAGGATGTATGTTAAAATAGAGAAGAATGGAAAAATGGTATTAACCGCAAATAGATCGGCAAAGAAGAAAAAATTAAAAACAGAAAGAAAAATAGGGGCGAGGACCATAACTGTCCACCAGAATTAAAAAATTTACTATTGAAATTATGGTAGTTGGGGCCAGGGGCGGATTTACCAATTTGCCGCCTGTAGGCATAATAATATTTGCCGCCCCTTCATTACACAAAAATATTAGGGGGTGAGTTGTAGTGGTCGGCTGACGTGGTCACCCAGGGGATGTGGGGGGGGGTCCCCTTAAAATGGATTATATGACCACCGATATTTTAATAAACAATAAACAACAAAATAGCAATCGCAACTCAAAGTCTACTATTCAACTCAAATTAATACCTATTTCATATGATTTTCTTACAAATCAGCGGATGTAGTCAAATGTAACTACAGTGGCTCGCAAAAGTCTTCTGACACTCCTATGTTAGCAATGTAAATTGCACATTTTGAAGCCGATTTTTGACATATAAAAATCGATTTTACAACAAAACTTTTTGAACATTTTTTGTAGAAAATTTCATTATCTTCAATTTTATATCTATACAATTTTTCATTTTGTCGCTCCATTTTTGACTGAGAGCGACTTAAACAAGACTCGGGAAAATACAAAAAATATTGTCACCTGTATCTCGGAAACGGTGCGACAAAATAGAAAAATATATATGAATAAAAATGCAGGGAACGAAATTTACAAAAGAAAATTCCTCTTCATTTTTCTATTTTGTTGCACCGTTTCCGAGATACAGATGACAATATTTGTTGTATTTTCCCGAGTCTTGTTTAAGTCGCTCTCAGTCAAAAACGGGGCGACAAACTGAAAAAATGTATAGGCATAAAATTGAAGATAATTAAATTTTCTACAAAAAATGTTTAAAAAGTTTTGTTGTAAAATCGATTTTCATATGTCAAAAAACGGCTTCAAAATGTGCAATTTACATTGCTAACATAGGAGTGTCTGAGGACTTTTGCGAGCCACTGTATATACTTCAGAGGCTCAATAAGTTGATATTTATGCTTGATAAGTTGAGAGTTAACTTACAAATAATTAAAAAATTTATGGTTGCAAAATATTTTAAAAATAATTCTTATTTTTTACTTTTACATTCAAAATTTGCTGCCCCTAAAAATTTGCCGCTCTAGGCAGCTGCCTACTCTGCCTATTTAGAAATATGGCCCTGGTTGGGGCTGTAAATTGTAAATATAAACACAAAATTTTGCAGATATTTCCAAAATTTGGGCGAAATACGGTCAAAAACTGTAAAACTATTAACGCTAATATATCGTATTGGCCGTTACCATAAATTTAGCTCCGTCCATCCCTAAGATTACGTATCTCTGAGCCCATTTACTTGAAAAAACATTGTAAAATAAATTCACACTTAATCAACAACTGAAGTGTAGGTCCCTTCTGCCCAATTCAATTCATATGTTGACTGGTACGAAGCATAAGGACTTTTGTTCCAAATTCTCGCGTACTTGATGGTAGTTTGCGGCCTTGGCCACGACAGAGTATTTGGAAATTAATTTAAAGGAGATGATCTCCGTGAAAATTCGTGCTATAGGCTATGTCTTGACAGGCTAGCCCAATAAACCTTGCTTTAAGTATTTACGTCAAGTGCACGGACCGTCAACAGAATAAAGTGCTTTTACAAGAAAAATCGAAACTTTGCAATCGATTATTTCCTAAATTAATCAATACGTAACATGTATCCGAATCTGAAACGCTTCATTTTGGGGTTTTGTAAACTCCGCTAATTTCGACCCACCTTAAGGGTCCTGTTCATAATGTGACTAAATATTGGTGTAAAACGTTCTTTAAAAAGATTCGTTAAACATGTTTTTCAAGAAATGTTTAAATATTTTTGGAATTTTAAAAATTCAGCTTTTTAGCGCAATAGAATGATCGTTTCTGGAAACTATAAAGTATTTTTAATTGTCTTTTTTACTACATTTGAAAAGAAATTTGACATTCCTTTTTTTGAAAATTCTGAATATTGGAATTAAAGATTTCTTTAATATACCTATACTAAATAAAATTACCAAAAGTTGACAGTATCAAGAAAAAATTATTCTATTCCGCTATTGAGCTGCTTTTTAAAACCCACCAAGATATTTCAACTTTTATTGGAAAATATGCTTTACAAAGCATTTTAAAGGCCATTTTACACGGGCATTGCGAACAGGACCCTTAAGATGGGGCTTTTTTTTTATAATCCTGGTTGTAAACTCCCCTAAACGTCGAGGGATTACTTAGGCAATAAGATTATAAAGCTTATAAATAGGCTTTAGTGATAATAATATATTGCTACCACCTTTGATGAATATAAGTAATCAAATAAATGGAATAGAAAAAATAAGTCAATTAATTAAAATGTTAATAATTGGTGTAGTTGTGGTTCGTTTTTCTACAATGCATTATGTAAGTTTTAGTTTTTGAGTTCATTATTGGCTATAAATGCAAAATAATGCTATACAACCTTATTTTGCATTTATCACGTTTGGTTGTTATAATATTATGAAAAATATTTTTAACATTGTTTCAAATGTAAAAATGTTGGGTATCCATAAGTTACTGCTTTAGGGGTTTATTATCTCAAGTTGTTCTTATTTTTTATGTACTTTCAAACATATTGGCCTATAGTTGTTTCACGCAGCTTTCTTTGTTCTTATTAAAATTATTTTTCACTTTTTAGAGCACTTTTTTAGTTTTAAATGAAAGGTCAACAGAAACTTCTTGTCAATGTGATCCATAGCTAGAAAATCATAGCACATCAGAGCTTAAGTTATTTGTTGAAATTCGCTCTTTTTTTTATAAATTTGTGGCTAATACGAAATCTGTACAGGCAGGTTCGAAACATCAGAGCTTTGGGGTCGCCCATAAAAACATCTACGCCTAGGGGGGGAGGGTCACAAAATGTTTGCTATATAACAATTTCTTTACTTTCAAACATATTGGTCTGTTGTTGTTTCGAGAAGCTTTCTTTGTTCTTATTAAAATTGTTTTATAATCAACAAATCGTGGGCTTACTGCAAAAACTGACCAAGTCAATATTAGGACCTTAAAGGACTGCAATGCATGGTCAGCTTTTACTTCTCATTTGTAGGCTAAAATTTTAGATAAAATTAAAAAAAAAAGAATCTTGCCAGAGGGGCCGAAAGCCGAACAATGTAATCCCATTCTTCTTTTTAATTTTTTACTAAAATTTAAGCCTAAAAAGAGAATTAAAAACCGACCATGCAGTGTAGTCCTTTAAGGTCCTAATATGGACTTTGTCAGTTTTTGCAGTAAGCCCACGAAATTATTGTTTTAAGAGCAAACAGTTCAGTGCTACCCCCCTATAAGTGTGAATATTTGTGTTTTCTGTCATTTATTTCCAGGACGTTACAAAAATTTAAATAATTGCTAGCATTACAAAATCTTTCAACACTTTTTTATATAAACACGCTAAAGGAAGTTGATTTATTTATTGGAAAACCATGTTATTCGAAAATTAGAACATGGGAATCTCCCCCCCCCCTTCCAAACGTGGTTTTCGAATTACGCGATGTTCAAATAAGTAAATCAATTTTTTTTAGCGTTTTTACATAAAAAAAAATTGAAAGATTTTGCAATGCTAGCAATTATTTAAATTTTTGTAACGTCCTGGAAATAAATGACATAAAACACAAATATTCACACTGTATAGGGGGGTAGCACTGGACATTGCTCTTAACAAGAACTTCTTGTAAATATGAAATCCATAGACAGATAAGTTTGGCATATCAGAGCTTAGGTTATTTGTTGAAATTCGCTCTAGTTTTTATACATTTGTGGTCATATACAATCTTTGGAACATCCAAGCTCAGGAGTTGCATATGAAGGACATTTTATGCATACGGGGGGAGTCATAAAACGAAGATTTTCGTACGAAACTAGCTCGGAGGATTTGAAATACTTTTAACTTTGCAGAAAATGAAATTAAAATGATGAGAATGCAAGCTCATTTAAGCTCAAACAAATCTCTATCGTTAGACATCGATTATACAGCCCCCCTCCCCAAGAATTTCGCGAAT
Organism: Rhagonycha lutea; assembly: GCA_958510855.1. Lineage (NCBI taxonomy): Eukaryota > Metazoa > Arthropoda > Insecta > Coleoptera > Cantharidae > Rhagonycha > Rhagonycha lutea. The sequence continues at coordinate 7,672,624 of OY294040.1, read as the reverse complement.
AACTCCGCGACTGTTGAGGCTCAAACGAAAAATTTGGAAGCTCATTGATGCTCAAACTATACTGAAACGTTTGACACCAATTTCAACTAAAATGTTCACTTAAAATTGAAGGTTATTGTACGGAACTTGCTCGGAGTACTCGAAATTTTAAATATTCGTAACTTTGCAGAAAATGAAAATAAAATGATGGAAATGGAAGCTCATTCAAGCTCTATCGATAGACATAGCGTTTTTCACACAATTATTTCCCATACATGGATATTTCAATGGCCATTATGAACCTTGTTTTTTTGTATTTAAAACTTTAAATAAATTCAAATTTTTCCGTTTATTACATATTGTGTTTAATTTAGTTAAGCCCTTCTTAATTACCCTACTTATAATGAATTACATTCGGGGAGTTTACAACTAGGATTATTGGTGAAATCTTCAAAATTAGGGGAGTTCACCACTTTTTTTAAATTCTACCTGCTGGATTAGGGGAGATTACATATGCCCTTCATTTTATATACAGATCAAGTCCCTTATGTTGGCAGCATTTCCGCTACCAACCACTCACTCACTGACCATAAATTCATTCTAAAAAAATAAATAAATAAAATAACAAATAACCTAAGCTCTTATGTTTCCAAACTTATCAGAGTTTACTTTATTTGTTAAACTGTGCTCTTCTTTTTAACTGGGTGAACACCATAATGGACAAGATCCGCATAGATGTGGAGAATTACGCGTATTATTTTGATCTTATTAAATTACCCATATTCTTTGAAAAATGTTAATCCATTTTAAGAGGATTATTCGCTAATCCGTTGAAATCCGTCTATAAAGGTATAAAAAAAATTTAAAAAATGGAACTTAGCACCTTATAGCTAATTATCTTTTGATCATCCAAGCATTTTATATTTCAATTAAACATCCAGAAAATGGCACCAAAAATCACTGATACAAAAAGAGATAATAATATGTTTCAGTCAGTACAAAAACGAAATCAAAAGAAGTCAGGTAAAAAAATGGACATAATTGGTAAATTACCAGTGGAAGTAGCAAGAGAAATTTTAATGCAGTTAAATCCCGACGACTGTGTACTTAACGCTTGGAATACCAGTGAAAATTGGAGATACGTAATGGATACAGGATACTTTTGGAAGAGAAAATGCAAGAAAGATAATTTTTTCTTAACCGACTCTTCTGAAAAATCCAAAGTATTTAAAAACCTTTCGGAACAGCTTGATCCATGGCATGCAATTTACACATACAACCAAGGATTAAACTACAACTGGAAAAATAAAAATTTTTATTTAACCAGTTTGGGAGCTGAATTATTCCATAAGACTATTCATTTCTTTGATGATGAAAAAATAATTTATACTACAATTTACAACGATTTAGTAGTTATAGATTATGCAACAGGTTTTTTGGAACAACTGGTAAGTTTAGATAATAGCGAAGAAATTGAAATTTTGGAAAGACACGAAGATTTACTGATTTGTATAACTACCAAAATTCTGTATGTATGGAATATCAAAGGGATGGAATGCATATTTTGTATGCCTTCGAAGATGCTAGGTTCCATAACCAAATTGAAAATTTATGATAATTCCATGTTAGCGATTGTCGATACCAAAGGAATTTTCTCAACTATAGATTTACAATCACCAGGGACGGTACACAATGTGTGGAACAACGTTAGCAGTTTAGTCATATATAAGAATTTGGCAGTACTTCAAACAGGACCTAGTGAAGTAACCATATTAAACATGAAAGGAAAGTCGCCTTTGGTGTCAAAGTTTACTTGCTGCCAAGAACAATTAATTATAAAAATGATGTCCAGGGAGAATTACCTAATTTGCTTCTGTGGAAATGGCAATGTCTCCACTTGGGATATAGTAACACAGACGAGATTAATGTCCATAGACCTCAAAGGCCCAATAACGTTTAATGATAACATCGAGTTGTTCGAAAAAGATCGATTCATCTATTCCAGACACAATTCCAATGAAATTGAAATATGGGACTTTCTTGCAGGGACCTGTACGATGAAGATAACTACAAATGAAAAAATTTACCGTGTTATTGCAACAGCTCGATACATATTTGCAATTCTAGATTTTAACACTAGCGTAAAAGTATTTTGTTCCAAAACAGGTAAACTAATTACGACTTTATCTTTAGAGATTTACTACAATAGGGATGGATTTGTTCTAGCCACCGAATCAAAACTCGTGGTTTTAATGGCTAAGGAAACGCATCACGGTCCTTTAAACGAAATAATTATTTTGGATAATGAAAAGCAGTTGTCGATGCCATTTACCGATTGAGTGCTAACGGAAAGAAGATAAATTAATGTTAGAATTTGATCCTGCTCCTTTTTCCCTTCTAAAAAATGGGAATTTACAAATATGTTTGGGGAGGGGGAGAGTAAGAATTTGGAAGTTTTTGACCTAGGGAGCTGGATAAGCTTGTCTACGTTCAATAAAACCAAGAACGTCATATAGAATAAATTTGTTAATTATAATTTAATTTAAATTTAATTTTTACACTTTTTAAATTTCTGTTTCAAAGCGCCACCACTGGAATTTTCTTATCATTATGACATTACTAAATTTGTAGGTTAAAATTATGAAATAGTTTCATATAACATAAACAAAATGTATTGGTGAGCAATCTTATTACTATTAAGTTGATAACAGAAGTGATAATTATAAAATTAAGTGTTTTTGTGTGAAATTTAATAAATATGGAAGAAAATAATCAACCCTTATTGGAATACATAGAAGATGAATCTGAAGAAGAAATTGATATTATTAGAGCAACAAATGGAGATGAAGATGTTGTTTCCATCAACGATAGACCTCTTTTTAAACAAGAACCTAAAGATAAATATCATATGGTTTATTTATTATTTTGTTTATTAGGAATCACTTCATTGTTACCTTGGACGTTTTTCATCACCGCAAACAATGTAAGATACTTTCCTTTTGTTGTAGTATGTTTTAGTATTTTTCCTTTGTTGTAGTATTGGATGTATAAATTTAGAGATGCTAAAGATCACTTAACCACAACAAAATTGAGCCCTCTACAGGCAAGTTTTACTTCGTATCTCAGCATTGCTTCCAACTTACCAACTGTGGTATTTCTCATCGTTAACGCAATATTTAACCAAAAGTAAGATACCCCTCCATTTAAAGTGTTATAATAAATAATAATTTCTTTTGTAGGATCTCATTTAGAAAACGAATAATTGGATCATTGATCATTTTATTAATTTTGTTTTTCGTGACCACCGTGTTTGTTAATATTAATACAGATTTGTGTAAGTAAATCTTTTATGATTTAATAGTAACACTAAATTGTGTGTGATGTTAGATAAGAACATAAACACAAATTTTTCCACATATTTAAAACGATAAGCCAACTTTTTCAGGAACTTGCAAATAAATTCATTAGTAATATTTATAAATATTTATTATCTAATAAGGAGATAAATTCAATTAAAAACTAAAGTTCATTATTCATACAAGGTGACCAAATTTTGTTGTTTTGTTTTGCCGGAGGCTTTCACTTGGGGGGTCCTAATTTTTTTTTTAATTTTAAGGAGTTTTGTAACTTCCCATTTTCAAAATTGCAGAAAAAGGCATAGATATTTATTTCTTGGCATAACTGTTTATTAAGAATTATGTGACCTAACAATTTTCATGTAGTTTAAAATGCAGTGTCTTGAACAAGTCAAGACTGTTGTTAATAATTTTTTTTAAATGATTCAAAAAGAATTAATTAGGTACAACATTAAACCATTGTAGTCAAGCTTCAAATTTAAAAATGAAATTAATATCAAAGCAATAATATCTTCAAATATAAGCGCCGAGAGTTGGTTATATTTGAAAACATTATTCCTTCAAAAATAATTTTAATTTCAAAATTTTAAGCCTTTACCAAAATAGTTTTATGTTTTACCTAATTAATTATTTTTGAATCATTCAGAAATATTTATTTTTAACAGCACAGTTCAAAACACTGCTTTTAAACTACGACAGAGGCCCTTTAAAAAATCATTTTTTGTGCCAACAAGAAGAAATTCTGAACATGACCTTACTGATTTGACCATTATTGCCGGTAAGACAATTGGTGTTAGGTCATGATTAAGGACTTCTTTTTGGGGGCCCAATTTAAGATAATAAAATTTATTCCGAACAAGGAGGCGGTCAGAGCATAGTGGTCAAGCAAGTTGACTATGAACTCTGAATGCCCGGTTCGATTCCGGGTGAAGTATTCTGGCCGTCTCTCCCCACGAAGTGTGGGTTCTTCGTCGGAATTTATGGAATTTCCGAAATACATGGAATAATTATTTCGCTCTTCCAGGTTCATATCTTGATGTCTCTTCTCTTTAATTGTTTATTACTTTTTCTATGGTTGAAATCTAAAACTGGGTTCATGGAGCTTAAAGCAAAATTGCCCTTCCTCAATATTTGAATAAATTTTGTTTAAATATTCAAAACTTTTTAATGAACATACTAATACTATGATAATAAAAACAGGAATAATAACGAAAACATTCCAAAGCCTAAATTACATTAGATTTAGGGTATTTTGATTTCAGTGCGATTTTGATTCTTTTTTTTGAAATTAAATTTTGTTCAAATATTCTGGAACTTCATGCCAACACTAATACTATTATAATAAACATAGGAAAAATAATGAAAAAATTGTAAGACCTCAATTGCCTTTTGATTAATTTTGATTTCAGTGCGATTTTTGATTTAAATTTTTGGACAACAATTAAATTTTGTTCAAATATTCTAGAATGAAAATACTAATACTAATAAACATAGGAAAAATGACGAAAAAATTCTAAGGCTTCAATTACCTTTTGATTTAGGGTTACTTCGATTTCAGTGCAATTTTTGATACAAATTTTTGGACAAAAATTAAATTTTGTACAAATATTCTGAAACTTCATGAAAATATTCATACTATGATAATAAACACAGAAAAATTAGCGAAACAATTCTAAGGCCTAAATTACCTTAAATTTAGGGTTATTTTGATTTCAGTGCGATTTTTGAATTAAATTTTTTGATAAAAATTAAATTTTGTTCAAATATTCTGGAACTTGATGAAAATACTAATACTATTATAATAAACATAGGAAAAGAAAAATTCTAGGACCCCAATTGCCTTTTGATGTACGGTTATTTTGATTTCAGTGCGATTTTTGATTTAAAATTTTGTATAAAAATTGAGTTTTGTTCAAATATTCTGAAACTTTTTAAAAATATTAATACTGTGATAATAAGCACAGGAAAAATAGCGAAAAATTTTTAAGGCCAAAATTACCTCAGATTTAGGGTTATTTTGATTTCAGTGCGATTTTTGATAAAAATTTCAAGTTTGTTCAATTATTCTAGAACTTCAATTATTGCCTTTTGATTTAACGTTATTTTGATTTCAGTGCAATTTTTGATTTAAATATATTGATAAAAGTTAAATTCTATTCAAATATTCTGGAAATTCATGAAAATACTAAAATAATAAAAACAGGAAAAATAACGAAAAAATTCTAAGGCCTAAATTGCCTTAGATTAAGGGTTATTTTGATTTTAGTGCAAGTTTTGATTAATTTTTTGATAAAAATTAAATTCTTTTCAATTATTCTAGATAGAATTTCATGAAAATATTAATAGTATAATAATAAACACAAGAAAAATAAAAAATTTTCTTTGATTTAAGATTAATTATGTGGTTTCAGTGCAATTTTTGATTTAAATTGTAAAAAATTGTAAGCCCTAAATTGCCTAAGTCTACGTACAGAGTGCACGGTAGCCAAAACCTGCTTACTGGCTTGGATGTCTTTATTGAAATACCATCTTCGTTTGTCCTCGTTTACATTAATTAATGTATTACTTATTATATTATTAATTATATTATATTAATTAATGCAATCGAGGACAAACAAAGCTGACATTTCAATGAAAACATCCAAGCCGGTAAGCAGGTTTCGGGCAACCAGCGTCCACTCTGTACATAGCCTAAGATATAAGGCCTCAAGGAATGTAAATTCGCAAAACTAAGAAAAAAATTTAAAAAACAACAAAGTTTGTCCACCCTGTTTGTCGACCCACATGGTGGCGAATCAAGAAACTTAAAATTTATAATGTTTTTTTTTATTTTAGGGCAGCACGAATTCTTAATTATTACTTTAACTCTTGTGGTACTTATGAATAGTAAGTAAACTTTACTTAAATACATTAATGTTTATTATTTAAATACTAATTGCTGCGCAATCTCACTTCTGATTTTTTATTTAATGTGCTGGAATTTTTTCCATACAACAGGAGTTCACGTAAAAAGTAAAGACTTATGTAATCAGTGGGGTCAATTGGCAAGTTTTATTATCACAGTAAGTATTGTGCAGGTTGTAAATTTCATACCTATCTGACGGCAATAGAGAACTCCAACATAATCATTTTTGTGTGAAATTAGCGAAGATTCTAATCATTAGAATTAGATCTTCAGTCAGATTTATTTTTACGCAACTCATTTACTTGGAATTAATTAAAACACCGCTTCAAATAATTCCAGTGTGCAATTTTCTAGATCAACTTGTGGACATTAGTCCTATTGTTGTACCCCATATGGTATTTTTTGCAGAATTTTAAATGCGATTTTTATTAATTAAACGTAAAAGAGTTGCATGACAGAACATCCTAGACTCGAATTTCCGCAATTTCACATAAAAGTTTATTTTGTTCAAGTACCCTATTCTTCTTATCTTCAGTTATACTTATTTTGAGTCTTTGCTTTTTGTAATTCTGTGCTTCTCCGCTCAAGGTTTCAAAAAAGTATTTATTTTAAATTAATAATTTTTAGGCAGTGCGGCAATTTTAACAAGCAGCGTGGTCGGAATGATGGGGAAATTTTCCCCAAAATACATAACTGCCCTTATATCAGGCCAAGCACTCAGTGGAACATTTGCAGCAATAGTTCAAATATTTTCGTTATCGTTAGGAGCATCTTCCATACACAGCGCACTTATTTATTTTACGATAGGAAGTTTTACTATTTTATTGACTTTGGTATTTTACTGTGTTCTCTCCAACAGTATATTTTACAAATTTTATATAACTGATAAAATGGGTGTTGGTTTAAACGAATTAGCTAGTGATTCAGTTAATCCAACTATCATTTGCTACAAAACAATTTTTAAAAAGACTTGGCCTCAGTTTTTGTCTATGACTTCTGTGTTTCTCGTTACCTTAGCGGTTTGTCCAGGAGTTGCAGTTTTGATTCAATCAGAAGGAAAAGGGAGATTTAGTGGTAATATCCAGCCTCTTAACTAATATATTTAAATATTGGGTTGTTTTATTTTTTTTTAGAGATTTTCTTTGTACCTGTAGTGACGTACTTGTTAATGAGTTTGGGTGATTATGCTGGGCGTATTACAGCAGGAATAACTCAATGGGTAAAATTTATTTTCAAATTGAAAGTTTTTATATTAACAATGTTTGGGTTTTAGCCAAGAAGTGGACTTATTTTAAATATTTTTAATTTATTGAGGGTAATTTTTATACCCTTGATAATCTTCTGTAATGTGCAACCTAGGGGCAGTTGGCCGGTTATTTTTGACCGCGATTATTATTACATAATTTTTATGGTTCTACTTGGACTTACAAATGGATACATAGCCAATGTAACCGCAATTAATGTAACAAAGTAAGTTATTTTATTATTTTCAAAAACATACGTTTCTAATATAATTTTGGTTTAGACTTGTAGATCATCACGAAAAAGACACAGCTTTAATAATTCTAGCAATTGGTGTAGGTTTTGGCGTTACCATAGGCGCTTTTCTTAGCGCGATATTTGTAAAATATATGTAAATAGTTTTATGTTTAGATTTATGTAAAAAAAATTTATTTAATTTTTCCCAAATCTCGCTATAAGAAATCTCAATAAAAAATAATATAATGTAGATAGTATAATTAAGTGTATTGTAAATTATCATCTATAATTTTAGTTATTGTAAAAAGTAGAAACTCACACATGTAAATTTAAATTATTTTTTTGTATATTTTGTAAATTGTATATTAATGGAGTGTTTTTTAATTATTATTTGAGCGCACCAATTATACAACTAAAGAAACAAAACATTTTTTATTTTATAAAAACCTTTGTTTTTACCACGGCATTTGTTTTGACATTTGGCATGATTTGGCACATACTTGGATTGGTGACCTTCTTAGGAACATCTACTGTATGCATTGTGGTTCCATATTAAATTGTAGGGTCTTTTATATCATTGCTCTTTGTGATCTTATGATTAAAGTAAGAAAAATAAACTTGCACATTGAATATTTATACTCAATCTTATTAGACAGAAAAGGGGCCATGGTCGGTAATGAACGATAGAAAATTGTAAATGATAACATAAGTATTTTAAAAAGAAATTTTCTGTCAGGATTTGTTTATATTTAAATTAAAATTATCAAAGATGTTTTTGAAAACAAAATTCAACAAAAATACAATACATTAAAATTAAAATATTTTAACTTTTAACCACTTCATCCACATTGTCGTGACACGTCCACTCCCACGCGCGTCGTATATCCTTGTTTAACGTTGACCATCAATTAATGTGTTTAAAGAGATTGCTGCTCTCAGAACAAAACTTTACAAATAATTCTGAGTACTTCTTGCTTCATAAAGCAAGAGCCAGAAGAAATGTTGAAGAGAGGTTCTGTAGGAAGTAGAGAGTGATCTGTCGGACAGGGGTGAAGGATTGAAATAATGCTACTTCGAGCCATTCACTTTGGAGGAACCTGATAAAGCAAGCAAGGTGATATCAAAAGGCAAAACTCTGATACCGGATTTCATCCCATCCGAGATGGTGAATTTTTGATTGCGGAACACCCACATGTTTTGTTGAAATTACTAAATTCCTGATATATGGAAGAAGGTCAGATTGGACCTGCTTATAGAGGGCGATAAGTCAGTCAAACTCCCAAGCTCATATAGGCCAATTTGTCTTATTAGACAATATAGCACAGTTATAGGCTTCAACATGAGACGCCATTATGTAAATGCAAATTGTTATAATGGCAAACAGCGACCGATCAGGAACCTGAATAGATCTGCGCGGCAGGCCCGTAGCCAGGGGGTGGCAAGGTCGGGCAATGCCCGACCTGTTAAGGATGTTTGCCCGACCTTTTAAAATAAAAAGGGTGGTAATTATCCGCACTTTAAAATAGATCAAAATAGCTTTAAAAAGAAATGAATACACATTAAAAGAAATTTTAAAACTTAAATGAAAGGTAATGCACGAAAAAAAAAATAAATTCCACTTTGAAATATTTTAACACACTTTGTAAATGCCGTTTGCACTTAAAAACAATACATTGCACTTTGAAACGTAGTTAATACACCAAAAAAAAATAAATACCACTTTGAAATATTTTAACACACTTTGTAAATGCCGTTTGAACTTAAAAACGATATATCGCACTGTGAAACGTATAGGTTATACCCAATGAATAATACAGTCTAACCAGGGATGCAGTCGTAAAATAAAAAGTGCCGGGGCGAAAAAAAAAAAAAGCTTGCCGCAGGCGAAAATTTTTTTTAAAGGGGGCGTGGCCAACGTTTTTTTTTTATGCGTGTCCCTAAACGCAAAATGTTTATGCATCAAACCGTGCAAATTATCTGGCAGTTTTTCGGTGGATGGTTAACATTGACAAATTTGATAGCGGAGGAGTTACCGCCATGGGAAAAAAGCTCAAAATTTTTTTAAAGGGGGCATGGCCAAGGTGTTTTTTTTATAAAGTACACCCATTAGTGTACAACGTCCGTTTATTTACATTTGATTATTTTATTTATGTGGGTGAGCAAATCATTGCAGAGGCGCGACAAAAAGACATGCAGTATTAAAATTTAACCTGTATAATAAACTTATCTTATTTCAATGTAGCTACTAGCTAGTAAGCATTTTTATCACAATATCTATACCTTAGCGATGTAAAGTGAATGGGTATTGTAATAATTGTTAATTCAATCACTTGTTAAATTTTCAGTTAGAGTTTTTTTTTAAACTATTTAAAACTTATTTACCCAATAGTAATTTGGAATGTTTGAAAAAAATACCGGGGTAGCCCTGGTGCGCCCTGGCCCGACTGCACCCCTGAGTCTAACTAAAATTGTTTGAAGAAAAAGAGGATGACAAGACTGTCTTTTATACTAAATCAACAAATACTACAGAATCCTTGACGCAAGAGGACGTACAAATCTGGAAAGATAAAAGATACCCAATTGAAATCATCCAATGAAACAATGGGAATGTTTTGACAGTTTTTATAAAGTTCAGAAAATAATAATAGTAACTTGCTATTCGGAAAATGATAAGTTACATCTCGGTCGGTGCACTTGTTTGCAAATATTCTTTTTGGGTATGTTAGTCATTTTAAAACGGGAAAAGGTGCCCATGGCCCTTTATATAAAATATAAGCTCAATAATAAAAATATATACGGAGTATACCTATAAATTAATACTTTCTCTTAAAGTTTAGTATCCGCAAAGTGCAATTGTATCATTTTATAGTGGGTTAAGCTTAACGTTAAAATGAACCGATTTCAAAGTTCGATTCTGCCGTTTTATAGTTTATTTGTACAAAGTTGGAAGCATTTTTTTAATGTGCAATTATATATACCCCAAATAAAAATATATGTAAATTGGTTAGTTTTTAATTCGCGATAATAAATTAATTGATATATTTTAATAATTTACAGAAAATTTGCCCATTCCACATTGGTCCTTTTGTCTGAAAACGTTCAATATTAGAATGAACAGAAAGTTGCAACTTTATTTTTAATTTTTTAATGTTATACATTCGTATAAAACTATCTTTATCTATCTGCCAAACTAATAGTAAATTTTCTAACTTTTCTTTAATCGCGTTGACCTTGAAATTTCAAAAAAATTTTCCTGCGGGTCTTACCTCCTTGGAGAGAATCGCACCAACCCCCAAACCCACGCAACTAAAATTTGTCCGGCAATACAAACCGTTTGCCCTACCTTTATGTTCAGTCTGGCTACGGGCCTGCTGCGCGGTGATTCAAGAATGCAACTCGGCAGGATGAAGAGATATTGTGGACGGGTAATTAAATTAGCCATTATAAGTTAATTTTCAAGAAAATTTGGTATTACATTTGATGCACCTTTATCATGGTATGTGCTAATGCAAGGATAAAACCTGGAGTACAGTTTTAATTAAATCCTATGGAACCGGCATATGGAGTGGTAATTTTCAGACGTTTATTTTGTTATAATCCAAAGAAAGTTTTCAAATTTTTAGATCATTAGTCTACTTACTGCTTTCTTGGGACAAAGTACGTATACAGTAGGGGTCCCCCTCCTTTCTGTACAAGAGCAGTATTCGCAAAAATGATAAGCAATTGCTCATCATGAATGCTGTCACGACGTCCGAATTCGGGCAAAACGACCAAGAAGAAGAAGAAGTCTACTTACAGGGTGCACGCTGGTTGCCAAAACCTGCTTACCGGTTTGGATGTTTTCATTGAAATACTAGCTTCGTTTGTCCTCGTTTACATTGATCAATGTATTACTTATTATATTATATTAATTAATGTAATCGAGTGCAAACGAAGCTGATATTTCAATGAAAACATCCAAGCCGAGGGGTAATTCACTAACAAGGGGTCACTACAGTGAGTATGTCGCCAATCGAGATCCAAATTTTTTTGGTGATTCTAGTAGCTAAAAAAATTATCACTTTTTCGAATTTTAGTCGATTGCCTCTTAGTTCTTGAGTTATGAATTTTTGAAAGAGCAGATTTTACCATAAGCTTAGCATTATGGACGTTGTAACGCGTAGTTCCTGGGTTCTAATCCCAGTCCAAGCAAATTTTTTTTCTTTAAATTATGTAATTTATTATCGGAATTAAAAAATTAATGACCTACGAATTACCATTACAAATTATTAACCGCTAAACCACCACGGTTTTTTGTAATAATAGCTAATAATAATAGCAGTTAATTCACCGTAGTATTTTTAAAAATTCATAACTCAAGAACCAATAGCCAATCGACTAAAATTCGAAAAAGTGATAATTTTTTTAGCAACTAGAATCACCAAAAAAATTGGGATCTCGATTGGCGACATACTCACTGTAGTGACCCCTTGTAACGTTTAAACCGTACAATAGATTGCAGTCCCTAAAGATTGCACTTAAATTTTACAGATTTTTGAGATTGTCAAAAGATTTAACAAGATTTTATAGATTATAATCTGGATTTTGCCTGATAACAATGCTAAGATTTTTGGGATTGTTTCGAAGATTTTAAAAAATTTTCTGAGATTTTACAGATTTTTATTAAGATTATGAAGATTGTGTGGGATGTTACTGCTTTTATAAAGATTGTAGAAATTATATAGATTGAAACAAGGATTGGTAAGATTTCTACTGGATTGTAAAATCTATGTGATTTTTAGTGAAGATTTTATAGATTATAATTCAGATTTTGCCTTGGTGTACAACAGATTTTTGTAGTGATTTACCCCTCGATCCAAGGCGGTAAGCAAGTTTCAGCGACCAGTGTGCACTCTGTACGTATTCTTACCTTTCTTTTACCTTTCTTTTAATATAGTTGATTGTTTGATTCGCTTTTTGTCAATATTTATTGAATGGGTAATATTTTTGTATCACAAGTTTATTACAGGTATCCCTCCATTTACACGGTTCCTTCTTTGCGTATAAATCGAAATTGTATAGTTTGAAACCCAGGATTAGTGCCTATAGTCCTGAGTTTTCACTTACACCGATTCTCGAATTGCACAATTTTGACTTATACGCAAAAAATTTTCATGATACCATAATTATTATACTACGATATATTTTATTTTAACCGATGAATCGATATGTTTTGATATGATATTGAATATAATACGAATTGGTACAATACCTTTATTAACTCTGTTTTGTAATTTACAGCCGAGAGGAGAACTTCCAGTGATTTTCAATAGCGATGGATACTACATTGTTTTCAACTCACTTTTTGAATTTACAAATGGTGATCTACTCAATATTGCCCTGATGAATACTAAGTTCAACAATTGAGCTCAAATATTATATGAAGGGTCCAGTGGAAAAACGATGAGGGTCCATTTTTTTCGAAATCGATATTTTATCGGCATCTCTTAGCTTGTAACATAAGCTATGAACATACCAATCCTCACAGGAAACAAACAAGGAAATTCCACTAAAAACTGCGGTTGAAAATAGGCAGCGCAATGTAACCTTACGCGTTGTGAAACTTTAAATCTCGTTTTACTCGACTTTTTAAAAATGTGACCCTCATCGTTATTCCACTGGACCTTTCATATCCTTTGCAACCATCAAAATGGTTAATAACCTGTATGTTCAGTTAACCCCGTTAAAATAATCCTGAATATAGGAATCTGCTATTATATTTCGAGATCGACGCATCTCGTTAATCCAAATTGTTCGATTAACCTCTCTGCTCAGTTAAGAGTTAACCTTATTCTACCCTACCATGTAATATTAATATGTTTTAAAAAATTTCTTTTTATAGAGGACCTATAATATTACTGTACCTAATAAGAGATTTTCAGGGCAGTACAACGACATCATGACAAATATTCAGTTGGGTTAATTACAGGAATCATTATCTTTGTTCGCGGTAATAATCCCGAATACATTCTATTATACTACGCGTGCGGATTTTTAATAAAATTGTCATTAAAGCTCAAATTAGATGATAAAAATTATAAATCCGCACGCGCAGGATTCCAAAACGCATTCAGGACTGTTACCCCGAACTATTATAACTTTGGAGTTTAATATTGTTACAGTAGTTCCAAAGAAAACAGAAAAGGCGTATCCAAAATCTGGCGCAGTAGAGATCGTGTGACACCCAATTCCACCAATATAAACACGATTGTACGAGTTTTGGTTTCTGCGCATTAGCTTCACCTTTTCTTCTTTCTTTGGAACCACTCTAATTTATTAATTTAGCCTGATGTAAGTATATAAAAGTTATTTGAACACATTACTTTTTATTAAAAATCAAACGAAAAAGTATGGTAGCTAATTAATCAAGATTGAAATACACGACCAGGCCTTATCTGATGAGAGGAGGGACCGCAAGCAAATTTTTATTACTAAAACTGTAAATAAATAAAGAAAATTTCATGTTTTTCCTTATACTTTTATTTTTGCAGGTAGTAGGGTACTTCAAAAATCGTCAAAAATATTGGTTGTCTCTGATTTTCCAGTTTCTCTGCTGGGCAAGGGAAGCTAATATTTTAAAGTAGCTAAGCTCAGCGCCATAAGGGTATGTACCTGTGGTATAAATTTAAAAGTGAGAGTATGTCCAGTTTTTGAGAAATTAATTTTTTTGTGTTCTCAAAATTTTTGCGATTTTTCATATCTTTTTAGTTGCTACCCCTGCGGCCCCTTTGCAAATGGATGAAATTTATAGGGTAGGTAGCCCATAAGGGTATGTACCTATGGTATAAATTTAAAAGTGAGAGTATGTCCAGTTTTTGAGATATAAATTTCTTACTCCTGTTAAGAATTTACTTGTTTTATTAATAAATTCTAAATTTCATGCCGACTATATTAATATGTTACTGTATGCTCAAGTTTTCTTGTAACAGTGGATTGCTTCAAAAATAATGTTTAATAAATTATTAAACTTTTTGTTTTTAAAATTATTAAATTCTTTGTGCGCATGCGCAGAAAATGCAACTGTCCTTATTTATGAGCTCAACTTCGGGCGTTTTCGGAAAAATTTGTCGCTGACTTTAGTCGCTGTTTTCACACAGGTCGTTGGCTCGGCGAACCGTGCTCAAGTGGCCATTCTGAAGTACTCGTGCGGTATCCGCAATCGCTTCAACATTGCTGAAGTTGAAGAAAATAATTTCATTCCCTTTCGTGAAAATAATTGACATAACACAATAAGTTTAACTAGAAAATATTATCTGAAACATAATAATAAAAGGTTTTCTATTTTATCTGTTCTGAAATTAGCGAAAATTTCAAAACGTATCCATTGAAAAACTGAAACTTTTCTTACCGTATAGGTTTTTTTTGGGGGGGGGGGTACATTTTAATTAAAATCTACCCTACGTACCTGACACATTTATCGCTCACTTTATCTACATCACTGGAGAAAGATTAAGTTCCACTGACCTTTCTTGATGCAAATCCACCATTACGACCCTACCTGCATTAAATAAAAAATTATTAGTTAGCAATGTTAATAATAAAGTCAGAAAAATGTGTGTTTACCTTTAATCCTGATGTCCTTTTGCCCGATGCCTCTCCGTGGCGCCTGCTTCATCTGGTCCATCCTCTCCAACCATACCATACGACACACACACGCGAAACTATTTTTTAACGATCTCGATTACAAATGCAAATATGTTTAATCATGAACACTTTGAAGTACTTTTTCACTTTGAAAATTAAAAATAAAAATGATCCGCATAATTTAAAGCTTCCATCAAGCTTTTCACTTAACAACGAACTCGACACTTTTCGCGGAATTTCGAAATAATTATCACGAACTCGATTTAAACATAATCCTGCAAATGAAAATTTTATTATTATAGAGTTAATGTGAAAATTCGAAATTTCTTGCTCACCGAAGATTGTTTATAGGTCACTCAGTGTAGTAACATTTTGAATATCCCAGCTTCTTTGACCTCTTCTACTGTTGGTTCTTCCTACTGTTTGGTCCCACAAATTTAGTAAAAGTTAAAAATATCCTGTAAATAAAAATTGTAGTGGTGCAGGGAAGTGCTGAAAATGGAAATTTATAGGTTACCTGAGATTATTTACAGGATCCTCAGTGTAAAAGCCTTTTGGAGATCAATCAATAAAAAATTTCCAAACGTGGATGGATTTCATGTGGACTTTGGAAATCTAAAATTTGCATTATAATGCTTAAAATCTTAGTTAAACCTTAAAAAGTTAGGTAGCTTTTATTTTATCTGTTTTGAAATTGGCGAAAATTTCAAAACGTATCCAACTGAAACTTTTCTTACCCTATAGGTTTGGAGGGTACATTTTAATTAAAATCTACCCTACGTACCTGACACATTTATCACTTTATTACTCACTTTATCTATATCACTGGAGAAAGATTAAGTTCCACTGACCTTTTCTGATGTAAATCCACCATTACGACCCTACCTGCATTAAACAAAAAATTATTAGTTAGCAATGTTTTCAATGTAAAGCCAGAAAAATTTGTGTTTACCTTTCATCCTGATGTCCTTTTGCCCGATGCCTCTCCGTGGCCTGCTTCATCTGGTCCATCCTCTCCAACCATACCACACCACAAACACACGAGAAACTTCCGTTTATGATGTTCTCAATTATAAATGCAAATATTTTTAATAAATAGAACACCTTACACTACTTTTTCACTAAAATAATTTTAAAAACAAAAATGACCCGCGTAATTTAAAGCTTCTATGAAGCCCATTTACACTGCAAACGAACTCGACACTTTTATCACTACCGTACGCGGAATTTCGAAATAATTATGGAAAACGCGAATTAAGAATATGCTGGAAATTAAATTTCCTTGGTATAGCGTAGAACCTCTTGAATATTAATCGGTAAAAAGTACAACGTTTTGTACTGACCAGTCCACATGGAAAATAATCCTGCAATTAAAAATTGTTTTTCAGAATCGAAATTGTTACATCAACCAAAATTGTTACTATTTTTACAATGTGTCATCATGAGTTAAAAAATATTTGTCTCGCTTACGTTTCACACCGTTAAAATATTATTGATAATATTAAAAATTTTAACTGTTCAAAATATAATAAACAAAGTCATGAAAATGAATCCATTTCATAAATCCATTTCATAAAAAGTTCACAAAAATTCAGGTTTGAAAAGATTTAATTTTGAATTATTAAAAATTTGTCATTTATAAAAATACTAAAGTCAATATGTTAAAAATTTGTAGTGTAACACCCCGGAAATTAAGGGTTAATTTCGGGTTGTTTATTTTTCTATAGTTATGATTTTTAAAGGATTTAAAAATTAAAATGCAATTTTAGATGTAAAAGAAAATAATTTGTGTACGTCTATGGAAATGCAGTAATTCAAATGTGCTGACATTTTATAAAATTTTTCGGTTCTTATATCTTTGGAATCAGCGAAAAATTACGTTCAAATTAAAAATATCGACGGAATTGAGTCGAAATTACTTTGAGCTAAAATTCAAATTTAACTTTGCAACAAAGTAAATTACTACATTGTAATGTAGAAAATATACCTACGTATTGCAGGTGTGCTACGTGCGGAGATACGAAGAGAATTTGATGACCATTTCCTCTTAGATAAGGATTACACTTCCCGTCTTAGTGACAAGATTCTAGGCCATTTCTTAATATTGGTCCTACAAAGAAATGAATTGAATATTTGTAACGTTTAAGAGATAACGATTCCCAGTATCTAAAAATAATTTGAAAAAGTCAAAAAATGTAGAAATTAGAAATAAATTTTCAATTACCAGTAGACGCGTGTGGGAATTACTTAAGTCAGCTATTTCTACGCGCAGAAAAAATGTATTTTCCTTTAATTGTTGGAAGAACGTCTTTTACTCACATGGATTTTAACATAAGAAATAAAAAGATTCACTTTGGAAGAGAAGTGGGTCAGAAGTTATAAATATGGGTAACTGTACTGATAAGAGGGAGTCCGGCCGTTACCTGCATCAAACTGCGTTGCTCCAGGGGAGTGATCATAGACGCTTTTTGATAAGGGTACAAATTCGAAGACTCCAAATGTGCGATTTTGTTTTGAATTTGATGATTGAGTTTTGTAAAGTACAAAAGCTCAATTAGTAATTTTGTTTGCAACTATTTATCGAACTATTGTTTGAATAAATAAGTTAGTGGTAATCAATTAAATTAAATAATTTAATTAATTTTCTCGACTTAAATAAATAAGTTAAGTTTTTGTGGTTTTGCTGAAACAACTAAAGGTAAAAATTTATTGTTTACTGATAAATGATTTTATTTTGTGTGCGCGTTTATCAAATCATAATTTGAGAACGCAAATTTTTGTATTCTAACGAGTTGTTAAGGAAATGTATTTGGGTTCCTTATATTATAATAATTAATTGGAGTGAGATTTGCTCATCAGGTTATTGATACTAAATGTTAAAGGATAATCGCGAGACGATTGTTTCCTCGTTTGTTGATAGTTTTGGCTGCATATAAGTTTAGCCAATATTATTTAATCGTTAAAGTAAGGTTTGATAAGTTAATCTGTTTTATGTTTAATTTTGGAAATCTGAATAATTGATATTCAGAGACGGAAACAATTTGTAGTTGATTGAATGTTTCGTCAATTATTACTTTCAAAAGTTATTTTGTTGTTTATACTGTGGCAAAAGTGTTGTCATATTATAATTTCGAGTTAATTATTTTGTAAATTTTTGTAAATAATTCAGTTTAATTTAATAAATTGTTATATTTGGGAAATATTAATTCTTTTATTTTGAATTTAAAAGAACCCCATAAAACAAAGTGGAAGTTTTTCAAAAGTTAACGATTCCTACGTTTTCCCAAAATCACTGCAAAGGGCACCTTTCACCCTACGTTAGCCAGCGATATTTACGTCATTTCGTGAAGATTGGGAAATCAAACCAGAGCTACCAAAAAGTATCGAAGAGGTCCAGGACAACTAACAAAGAGAATTTTGTCGGGTGGCAGCGTTAAAACTAAAAATAGACTGTCCTTTGTTACCGTGGAACCTTCGTCGATATTCCCAAAAATTCAGGAGTATCTCAAAACTCGAGAAATTTTTGGGAAACCAAATAAAAGAAGAGAACATTCTGGGGTGACTTTTTATTTAGGCCAAGTAAAAAGGTTTTTGTGTTTCTAAAATTATTATCAAAATTTTAAGAGAAAATTTTATAATTAATTTTAATAACGCACCCCCGGTTGTTACAGTAGGACCTTCCTTGCAATAACTTCAGGTTGTGACTTGCAATATGACGTACTAGGTATAGAGCCATTGTGACTCAACTCACTTCAAATAATTTATATTTAAGCGACAAATGACAAATTACAAGGTACAAATACATATTAAATCGTTTATGGATAACTAAAATGGTCAAACTAACAATTAAGCAAAAGTGAAACAACTTGTGGAAATTTAATTTTTCCAAAAAATAATTTAATTTCAAAGATTGGAAAAAAATATTTGATACTACTTACCCTTTATTAATCTAAAGATCGGCACTTAGCAACAACAAGTGGTTGGTCACTTCTGTAAAAGAAAGACAAATTTTCTTAAATGGAAAATCAGAAAGGCAGTTTGAAAAATTTTATTAAATTTACTTCGTAGCAATTTTCATAAATTTTTGGTAACAATTTTTACTAGCAGTTCTTCTGAAGTCACATATTAATTATATTATTCACTTACACATCACAAAAATGTTGTAAATTCTTCAAAAGATATTTTATACAAATGATTAACAAAAATCATTACTAAAATTGTGACCAAATCGCGATGTTATAAAAGGTACGTTGGTGAAGACTATGTCGTCATCAAGGGGGGGGGAGCAACTGCGAACAAAAATGAAATCGAAACAAGATTTCTTGGAAAAGCGTAACAAATAAAAATTTGTTGTAATTTGATTAGAAAATTAGGAATTGGTCGTTTAAAACTAAATTAATTATGGAAAATTGCAGCAAGACGAACTGGAACACGAAAATCTTGCTTTCAGATTTCTACAGTTCGTAAATATTAAATAAATTCAAAAACTTACTTTTACGTTGTTCAATACTCGCAAATAATCCAATTTTTTACTTTGGTAATCATCACGAAAACACTTTTTGAAGTGTCACCACCAAGGAATACACTGCTTTATATTATAATTTGGCAGGAAATGTAAATTCCACGTCATCTGACTTCCAAAATGACTTAAAAATTTCTGCAACAAAAGATTTTATTTTAAAATTGAAAAAATTTAAGGTTTTGCAACAACACCACACAAAAAGCAATTAGACACTTGAAATCCAAATCGAAATAAAAGTCACAAAATACCAAAATAATATAATGAAACCATGTAGTATTTACCTGAATCTATGAACGGGAAAATTTTACCAGTAAAATTGAAAATCCTATCCAAACGAAATACACTAAACAATTATGCAGGGGGTTGCAAAATCGAAATTTTTCCCAATGTTTTCTATAAACGATGTTAATTCGAAGACATTAAACAAACGAATGACCAATTTAACAGTGACGTAAAAATTCGACTGCAATTTTTTTGTTTCCGAAAGGTGTTCGGTTGATAAGACTTTTTTAGTTTAATTGCTTACACAATCGCGTAAAAAATGTCTCATCGACACTGGTAGAAATGTTTTCAAAAGGTTTTAAAGAAAATTAATAACAATCAAATTTTATTTTACACATGCAGGGTAAAATCAAAAAATAGTTTAAAAAAAATCATTTTTTCTTTCTTTTGATTTTAAACATTTTGTGGAAAACGTAATTTTTCCAAATAAATTTGATTTAAAAAAATTAGAATTAATACTTTTACTTACTTCTTGTTAATGTAAAGTTAGAAGTTTTCGAACAATAACAAATGGTTTGGCTGCTGTTAAAGAAACGGAAAATCATAGAAGAGTTTCGAAAATTTGAATCAATTTGACAAGAAACTATACTGATCTGGATTTATTCTGGTTAATATAATTTGAGCATGTAACATTTTTAAACTAGCAAAGCTACAAGCAGCAACAAGTGATTGGTTACTGCTGTAAAAAAAAAGACAAATTTCGTTAAAGGGAAAATCAGAAAAGCAGTTTGAAAAATTTTATTCAATTTACTTCGTAGCAATTTTCATAAATATTTGGTAACAATTTTTACCAGCAGTTTTTCTGAACATAAATTTTTCCAACGATATTTTATATAACTAATAAACAAAAATTATTACTAAAATTGTGACCAAATATCGATATTATAAAAAGTTACGTATTATATGAAGACTATAATAGTCATAAAAGGAGGGAGCAACTGCCAACAGAAATGAAATCAAAACAAAATTTCTTGGAAAAGCGTAACAAATAAAAATTTGTTGTAATTTGACTAGCAAATTAGGATTAGTCGTTTAAAGCTAAATTAATTATGGAAAATTGCAGCAAGGCGAACTATTAAATAAATTCAAAAACTTACTTTTTCGTTGTTCAATACTCGCAAATAATAATCCAAATCTTTTACTTTGCTCATGAGCACAAAAACACTTTTTGAAATGGTACCACCAAGGAATACACTGCTTTGTATTAATTTGGCAGGATATGTAATTCCACGTCATCTGATTTCCAAAACCACTTACAAATTTCTGCAACAAAAGTCTTTATTTTAAAATTGAAAGAATTTAAGGTTTTGCAACACCACACAAAAGCAATTAGACACTTGAAATCCAAATAAAAATCACAAAACACCGAAATATAGTGAAACCCACAGTGAAATCATACAGTATTTACCTGAATCTATGAACGGGAAAATTTTACCAGTAAAATAGAAAATCCTATCCATACAGATATTTTCAAATTTTCAACGAAGTACACAAACCATTATGCAGGGGGTTGAAATCAAAAATTTTCCAAAAGTTTTCTCTAATCGATATTAGGTACTTGGAAGACATTAAACAAACGAATGACCAATTTAACGGTGACGTCGTAAAAATTCGACTCGTCGAAATTGTACAATCACGTAAACAATGTCTCATCGTACCCTGGTAGAAAAACTTTCCAAAAGTATTAACGAAAATTATTAATAAAAGTCAAATCAAAATTTACTCGTAGTTAACACTTTTCTTTCTGCTATTCAGTTTTTATTCAAGACCACGGTGTGGAGTGATGTGATCGCTGGTTGAGTTATGGAGCGGAAATTCTGGGTTCAAGTCGCGGACTTCGCAGAATTTCTTAGCCCGGCCTTCCGGTGGACATCCACACGCTGTGGTGAAAAGTTGTAGTAAAAAGAGTAGCAAAGAGGATTAATCCACCTCGTGAAATGGATTGTAAAGACTTCAATAGAAGTGGCAATATTCCGACAGGAATGGAAAAGCCAATGATGATGATAATCAAGTTTTTAATTTTAACATTTAATGGAAACGTAATTTTTCCAAAAAGATTTGATTAAAAAAAAATAGAATAAATAATAAAATTAATAATTTTACTTACCTTTGATTGGAAACGGAAAACCATAGAGGGTTTGGAAACTTTTAGAATGGCAATTTTCTAGTCATACAAAAAAGGATTAAACTCTTGAAGAATTTATTGAACCTAGGAGAGTTGAAGCAGTGTATTTTTCAACCCTCTTATTATTTTTCTAATTATAATGTTTTTTGGATTGTCTTGCATGGTAAGTTATTATTTTATTGTTTCAGAATGCCCAATCAATATTGGACATTCTTGGACTGTTAGGGAACTTGACCTGTCAATACAGATATTTTTGGAGAAACCGATTTTCTGCCTAGTCAAGTCATTGATCGTAACTTGACCAATGCAGTTGCCAGAGCAAGCTTTAAATGTTGTAGGAGCTACGGAAAATCCAGAAGCAAAAGCCACTACTCCAAATATATTTACCCGAGGACGAGGACGTTGGAAATCTATTTTGTGCAATGTCGCTAATCAGCCCGCAAACAATGAAGAACCTGAGGATACTATGGAGCCTATTTTCTCCACATCCAAAATTCGTAGTCCACTCGCGACTATCTCCAATGTATTTTCACCGGAAGCATTTTAGACCATTGCCAAAAGCTTCATCAAGAAAAGGAAACAAGCTAATTGACGCAAGATCAAATCTGCTGTGTTAACAACTGATACACAACATTACAGTACATTTTGGTATTGGACCAATGTTAAGGACGAAATTGCCGCTATAGAAAGGTGAAGAACTGTGTTTTTAGGGAGGAGAAGAAGAAATCTGTGAAAGCGAGAGGAGAAAAACCAAAGATGAATAAGAAGAAAAATGAAAACGACCACAAAGATGGCGGTATCGCAGACCATAATTATTTTAACTTGTGTTGCCTTGAGCCCTCTTCCAACAGCAAATCGCAAGAAAAGTAGGTTCAGTTTTGAGGTGACCATGATAACTTTGGAACGGCACATCTGAAATAAAAAACCAAAAAGATCTCATTAGTATATTATTATAAAGAAGAGCTCATGAAAGAAGGAATTTTCATACGGACCAAAATATCTATTTTTTTTTATATTAAGGCCAATTTAAGGATTTAAAAATTAATTTACAACTTTACTTTTTGTAGGTATACCTACTATTTAACATTTACTGTTTGCAAACATTTTGAATAATATAATTATTCATTTGCTGAATTCATTTGAATTGAACAAAATGAAATTTATAACACCCTGAAAACTACCTCCTTCACCATAAGAATTTTGTCTTTATTTTTGCGTTCTTTACAAGTAAAATATTAGTAGGGAGAGGCTTGCATGTTGCCACTGCTTGCAAGTTGCCACTCTAGGTACATTTTGGTATTGGACCAATGTCATAAACTAAATTTTGACTGAAATCGAAACCTAAGGAGGTGTGGTCATTTTTAAACTAGTTATGGAGCTGACAGAGCCAATAAGACAGTATGTGTTGAAGAAAGTTTGAAATCTTGTACTTATATTGAAAATTTAAAAATTGAAATTGTGCTTTTGTATTGTGCTCATAAATTGAACATTTTTATCGGCAAATCAACGTAAATATTTTTTCTGTGTTGCTTTTTCATTCAATTTACATAATCCTGATAAAATTTCAAACATATCATCATAAGTTTATATGATTGTTAGATGTTTACAATTGTTATTGAGTCAAAAGTGAAGTGTTTTTATTGTATTTTACTGATATTCTCGGTGATGTTTTTTACATTTCCGTTCGCTCAAAATGTGCTGATATGCGGTTTAGTGTTTCCACTGGCCCTAATTGTGATTTCGATAATGATTTCGAATGATTTCATATCATTTTACAAAATTAAATTTGCAAAATAATTAAATTTGCAAGATAATATTATGGAATCATGCAAATTGACATGAAAAATCAAATTTTGATTTTTCATGCCGATTTACACTCTTTTTTTATGTTTACGGCCACTTAGTGCCATTGAAAATTCAATAGATTTTATAAATCAAGTGTTTTTCTTTCCATTTTTCTACATTTTCAGCAATTTTTCAAGGGGTGGCAACCTGCAAGCCTAAATTTCAAGAACTCGATTTAGGTACTTTTGAAAAACTTCTGTATAATTTTTATTGTTTGAAAATTCAAATAATTTCTACTTCAGGATTGTACCTTTTGAGTTCCTCTTTCCAACGAATGTTATATATCAACAATACGTTGATTTTGTGACGAGCTATATGAACAAAAAAGCTAAGGTAGTGTAAGTTAGTGCAAATTTTTGTGAGCAAGATTTAATTTTTATGTTGGTGAAGTTCTCGCAAGGAATCGTGGCCAGGCGGAGCTAATGTGCAGAAACGAAAATGAGTCCTTTCGACTTTATGTTCGTGTCAATTGGTGGAAGTGGGTGTCACATGTCATTTACTGCGCAATTTTTTGGCTCCGCCCGGTCACGATTCCTTGCGAGAACTTGAAATAATTTAAGTGAATTTCGGCCGCCCTTATGATTAGGGACCAAGTGTACTCAAGAGGTGACAGTCCAAAAAACTTTAAACCATGTATAAAGTTGGTTGGATACCCCCAATAACAAAAAGCGGTTTGTTATAGCATTACGAGATCTTAGATAATAGAAAAATAATAATTTATTACAAACAAAGTAATATTGCAAACAATACTTCCGATTTATTTGGACCGGTTTTTATTATTGGTGCTGTGCTGCCGGGGTATCGCGCTTATTTTGTGCAATAGGCGTCTGTTGGTGTGTCACTGAGAGAGAGCGGTTATTTTAAATACGATTATTGTTTCTTAAGCCTTATTACTCGCATGTACCTTACACGTTTCAATACGTCACGTTATAACAACGTTAAACTGACGTGTATTACACGTTTAATAAATAACCAAGTTTAACACGTGTATACAAATACAACGGGAAAACCCTGTAATGTGAATATCACATGAATTTCATTTATAAATATTGTTGGAATATTTACAAAACTTATTTAATTTTTTAAATAATTACTACTTAAAATGTATAAATAATAAATATTTTACATTCTTTACATATTAATTTCTACATTGTCATGTACAGTGGTAATATTTAAAATGTCGTTAAAAAATCACCCTTACCAGAAATGCGTAGAAAATGATGTATCAGAAGAAGAAATTGATGAATCGGAAACTGAAAAACCTCATGAAAAACCTAGTGACTGCTATTATTTGGTTTACTTAACATTTTTTATTATTGGAATTACATCTATACTTCCTGGATGTTTCTTTACCGTTGCTAATAAGGTAAATTACTTTGTTAATTTAATTTTCTTAATTTTCAATGGATTTTCCTTAGTATTGGATGTATAAATTTAGAGATACGAAAACTGAAACTTTAGAGTTAAACCATTTACAAGTAAGTTACACTGCTTACGCTGCTCTAGCAACGAGTATACCACTTCCTATCTGTTTTATTATCAATGTACTCATAAATGAAAAGTAAGTCTAACAACCATTTGTACAACTAGTTAGGAAAAGTGATTTTTGCACGAGATGAAGCCGAGAGTAGCAACCGGTACTAAAATCTCACGTTTTCTATTTGTTGCACACAAGATTTTTTCCATTAGTGTTAGAATAAGAGACCGAATGAGAGACCAAAAAGTTAAATTATTTTTGGCCATTGCTTAGAGGGAAGTATATCCCACAATACACTTACTAAGAAAGAAAAATGGTTTTGATACCATGCATGGTACTTGATACAATGGTTTCATTTCTTTTGCATTAAATTCAAATCACTTTACTGTACTAGTGCGGAAATAGATTACTGAACAGCCTTAACCTAACTGAACGAGACATCGAAATGTAAAACTTTTTCAAACACTAAATGGAAAAAATAGTTTTATATGTTACTTCAATTGATTTCTATGTGTTTTAGAATATCCTGCCAAAGGCGAATTATAGGAGCTTTGATTATAATGCTAACATTAAGTTTTATAACTTTAGTATTCATTAAAATAGATACCAGTTCGTGTAAGTACTATACCGTGCTCTTATGTATGGCACACCGTTTTTTACTTTTTATTACAAAATTTAAATAGTCTAAAGTTTTAATTTCTATCGCTTTAATCTAAAATTATTATAACGTTAGTTGAAAATTTTTGCCATACTTATGTCTTCAATCATTCTTTCATTCATCAAAACATCGGGGTTAGTTTAAAATAAATCTGAATGAAACTGAGACAAATTTGGATGTCAAATTCATAGCTGATAGGTGTAACATCAGTGACAGTTACCTTATTCAAAAATCAATTAGAAGGTAACTTTTGTACGACTGCATTTGATTAACGAATAATACTAATGCGACAGATTTTACGCAACTGAAAAAGATTTATACGACCGACAGTTATACATGTCACATTAAAAGTACTTTGTAGGATTATGCTGCGTCCCTATATGAAAAAAATTCTTTTCTTCTCGGGTTGTTCACAGTTTTAAAGCTCTTTATTTATAATTTTAGGGCAAAATGGATTTCTCGTATTGACCTTATCTACAACTGTAATATTTAGTGGTAAATAGCTAAATTTTGTATTGATAGCTTTACATACAAGTAACCTATTGATATTTTCAGCTACATGTGCAATATTGTCTAGTACCATAGGTGGTACCATTAACAATTTTTCCTCTAAATACATCACATCCTTTAGTTTGGGACAAAGTGTAGGCTCGGTGTCTTCTTCATTGGCTGAAGTTGCTTCCTTAGCTATTGGAACTTCACCTACATTGAATGGTCTAATTTATGCCGTACTAGGATGCTTCACAATATTTATGGCTCTCGCAGCTTATTTAATGCTTCCAAAAAATTTATATTATAAGCACTTTATGTTTAAAAACAATGAAAATGTAATAGGCGCATTTGAAAACGATTTAGTTGGTCATTCTAAAATTAGCTACAAGTTAATTTGCAAGAAAATTTGGCACTACGCTTTCTGTGCTTGCTTGGGGACAATTGCTTGTTTAGGTGTGCAACCTGGAGTTAACGTCTTAATTAAATCTTATGGAACTGGAATATGGAGTGGTAATTTATCAACTTTCTGTTGTTTTTTCAAAAATTTGAAATGTTCAATATTTTAGATCGTTATTTTATACCAGTTATAACATTTCTTTTGCCAAGTGTAACTGATTGTTTTGGACGTCTTTTGTCAATAGTTATTGATTGGGTAATATGATTGATTATACGATGTAATATATCATTTCCACTCTTATTTCTGAAAGCGTTAATTTTAATTCAAATTAGTCAATTTAAATTCAGAAAATATTAATTCTAATTCAGTTTACTTAAGGGCATATCAGACGTTGTTAATTTTAATTCAGAGATGTTCATTTACAATTTAGAAATTGTATTATAAATATATAAATATATTGCAATGATATTCACCCTTAAAAGAATACTCACCCCAAAAAGACCCCAAAAACTAACGTTATGCCGGAGTAGAGTTTTTCTCTTGTACAAAGTCGATGGGTTCGACAAACTAAATAAAAGGGCAATTTACAGTAAACATAATTTATTAAATGAAAATAATTAACGGTTAAAATTTGCATCAACTATTCTTGACAATAAATTTGTCTCAAACCAAATGTGGAGTGTGTAATAATCAAGAAATCCGAAATTACATTTAATTTGTCAAATTTTAGGTGCAAAATTTGGATTCCTTATTATTTGTGTATCGTGTAGAATCATAAATCAAATTAACAATAAAATTTTTTTTAATCAATCCATTAACAACACAAACCGTTGTTTTTAAATTGGATTCATTAAAATCAGAAAAGGACAAATGTTCTACCTTGTTACTAACTGGTAAAGTTTCACTGAAGTTAGTGTGTTGCCGGAGCCATGTGACCAAATTCCTGCCACCAGTCGCCAGCTGTTCCAATTTGTTCAAATCCACCAAACGTTCCACACAGCAGCCATCAGTATTCCAAACTCCTGCCAGTGTTCCAATTTTGAAGTCAATCTCCAACAACTTCGAAGACACGTGCAGAATTTTTATAATCATTTTTATTTTTAGGTATTCAATTAACTAATACCTCATTACGCTTGAAATACACAGTTTTCCACTAATAATGGAACGTAATTAGTAACTACGCGAAAACTTGATCCTCGCAAATTATTCACTTTTTAGTGAAATCACGAAATTTCACTTCTTTGATCCCCAGATCAATAAGAAGCTCCGCGAGTTCCTTCTTTGAAGACCACCAAAGAACTCCTCTCTGCTTGAGTTTCACCCAGGAACTGGCGTGTTTTTGCTCGCTGATTTTTAACGTTCCCAGTTTTCGAAAAATGGATTTCTGTGGTGGGAATTTTGTTCTTGCCAACTAAAATGGCTCTTACAGCAGGCAACATAACGTCGTTAATTTCGTACGCACTAAACTGTTATTAACACTTTACACTCTCAAGGACTTTGGCGCTAATTTCAAATGAAATTCATACACAAGGCGTGTCACAAATTTTGTATTACACAAATAAATTCAGAAATGTTTTGTTTTGTGTGTAAAATTATTACAAGTAACGGTTTTGTAAATCTGATGCAAATTTTATTCTCATATCAGCTAAATCAACTGATTATTGAATTAAAAATCAAACAAAATTAAATCACTCCCTTATTTGTCTGCTTTCACCCTTTGAATGATCAAAATATCACAACAATATTAATAAAGAAAAATAAAAAAAAATCTCTGAATTGAAACTGAATTACAATTATCATTTTTTTAGATTAATTGATTAACCTGCATTACAATTGACGCTTTTGTAATCTATACAAGGGCGGATCCATGGGGAGGGCTATGGGGCGATATATAATAAAACATAACCAAAATTACTGAAAAAAAAGTATATAGGTGGTACTCAATTTTTGTAGGTTTCTTTTCAATCTACGGAATCGCCCCCCCCCCCTTGGAAAATTGCTGAATCCGCCACTGAATATATATGACCTTTTCCGAACTAAATGGATATTTACAATTACTATAATGTATTTTAAATTGTAGCCCAAGAATAGGTACATTATGATATTACTGAATGTGATACGAATGGTAACAATAGTACCTATTACTTTGTTTTGTAATATACAACCTAGAGGAAAGCTTCCAGTAATTTTCAATAGCGATGTTTACTTCATTAGTGTCCAGGCCATTGGTGGATTTATGAATGGATTTCTCTTCAATATTGCTTTAATAAATATACCTAGGTAAGTCATTCATTTTGAAAACTGTGTTTTATTCCAGTAATGATTAATATTTAGGGTCTTAGAGGATCATGAAAAATACTCAGCTGGATTAATTGCAGGAATCTTTATTAGTTTGGCAAATATCGTTGGTTCCGCATTCAGCACCTTGTTTGTAAAAATTATATGAAAGCATTCATTTATTATTAAGCAATGAATCAATATATCTTGTTTATGCTTACTAGGATATTTATACACAACATGCTTAACATTTTTTATCCAAATAGCTGCTTAAAAACTTACATAATAAATTGTTTTTAGTATTATTTGTTTGCTTATTAAAGGCATAATTTATATAATATTATGTAATGATTTATGTAACATTCCTTACTTATATACAGCGTGGCCCACAAGACCCCGGACAAACATGTTTTCCTCTTTTCGCGAAAATCACTGAATTTTACTGAAAAATAATCTAGTAATCCGATTCTAAGAACTATGGAGATCAGAAAAACAAAAGAGCAAACAAATCAAACAATAAGTTTGTGAGTGACAAGATGGCAAAAAGTCGCCCCGCAATTTTATCGTTATTTGAAGCTGGAAATCGTCAATGTGAAATAGTTCGAATTCTTAAAATTCCTCGACAAACCGTTTCCGACGCCATCAAACGATTCAAAAAAACTTGGTAATATGGAAGACCGACCCGGAAGAGGAAAAAAATGTTCTGCCAACACTCGCCGGAATCGCAATATCATCAAACTTCGGATTCAAAGAAATCCGAGACTGTCGATGCGAAAAGTGGCTCATGAAACTGGAATCGCGCGGGAGTCGGCTCGACGAATAGCTAAAAATGAAATTAAGAAGAAGCCTTATAAACTGCGAAAAGCCCAAATGCTAACTGATGAAAACAAGCGAGTACGACTTCAACGATGCCATGCTCTTTTACATCGCACCGCTGCTCAACAATGGGAAAATTTCGTTTTTACTGATGAAAACATTTTTACTATTGAACAATTTCACAATCGTCAAAATGATAGGTATTGGTCAGAAAAAGCACCTGGACCTTTGGCCATCGTTGCTCATCGCCAATTCCCCAAGTCTGTCATGGTTTGGGGCGGTACTTGTGCTACCGGTAAAACACCTTTAGTTTTTGTAGAAGAAGGAGTAAAAATTAACAAGGAAATCTACTACCGGGATATTTTAGAGGCTGTCACTTTGGTGACCAACATTGGACCTTTCAACAAGACTCTGCACCTGCCCATAAGGCGAAAACTACACAAAAGTGGTGCCGAATCAATTTTCCAGATTTTATCAGTTCCGCTGAATAGCCTCCATACTCACCAGATCTCAACCCCATGGATTACGCCATATGGTCAATTTTAGAGGCCAGGGCCTGTGCAAAACCCCACAAAAGTTTGGAATCACTAAAACAATCTTTGCGTCAGGAATGGGACAAAATTTCCCTAGAAGAGGTACGAAAAACGGCCGAAAATTTCATTCGACGTTTAAAGCTCTGTATCCACGCAGAAGAAAGCCACTTTGAAATTTTATAATTTAATTTCTACTTTGTCATGTTCGGTAGTAATATTTTTAAAATGCCTTTCAAAAGTTACCCTTACCAGAAATGCGTAGAAAATCAGAAGAAAAAATTGATTAATCAAGAACTGGAAAACAACAGGATACTTGAACACAGGGTTGAGTTGATTTAAATCAAACGATTTAGATCATGATTTAAATCAAGATTTAAATCGCTTGATTTTTTTAAATTAAAATCATGATTAAAATCAAATCTTATTGCTATTCAAAAGAGACCCAAAAGAGAAAACGTAAAGCTTTATTCTAAAATAAACAAAAGAAAACAAACTATACTTTTGTCACTAACATCTTTTTGGCATAAATCCCAGTGCCGTTTAAGTCGAACAGCAAGTCCTTGAATTTCCTTGCTACATTTTTTACACTGTACGAGAACCTGTTATTCGTCCACTGCTTTTATTTAACAAAATGTTGCCAAATGGCATCCCGTTTCCTTCCAGACATTATTTTTAGTTTTAATTTAACTTCTTTTTGTTTACGTTTTAGGCTTTGGCCCGTTACGATTACCCCTGATCCCTGCATCATTTTTTGAGTCTTTCAACATTTCGTCTTCTAACTGGTTTGTATAGGTATAGTTGTTTTGGGAATCGGTCGTCTGTTATTCTCATCATATGACTTTATTATTTATATATTGGACTATTTTTTCGCCCAAATCCAGTGGCGTAACTACCAGTATGCGCGGTGTGCGAATGAACACGGCCCGTAGAATCCTAGGGGCCCGAGACAATGTAAAGTAAAAACGAATGGTATCGCGCCAATCTTTTTCAGACGCGATGGACCGGTCGATGTATGTTGCTTGGAGCAAATGCAGGCGAAGGAAGAAACAAGTTTAATTGTGAAATAGGGTAAAGAAAAAGGTTATTTAAAAAAATTCTCGGGAAAAATTATTACGTTTTCAAAAAAAAAAGTTAAATATTGCAAGTCCAACCTTCTTGTTATGGTACTG
Organism: Rhagonycha lutea; assembly: GCA_958510855.1. NCBI lineage: Eukaryota > Metazoa > Arthropoda > Insecta > Coleoptera > Cantharidae > Rhagonycha > Rhagonycha lutea. Next base: position 7,640,689 of record OY294040.1, on the reverse strand, counting down.
AATGGTGTAGGTACCTTTTTCTTGAACCGTACAATGCGGGATGGGTGGAAATAATGCAACTCGAGCGTCAGAATGTATGATTTTAAAATAGGGGTAAAACAAAAGGAAAAAAGTATAGAAATTATTAAATAAAAGTCCATTAAAGGTCTATGTGTCTAGGATGGCATTTCAAAAACTGGTATCATGCTGAAAAAATCTACCGCACGGGGGTTCTGTCCAGGAATTAGGATTCTTAACATCCGACACCTTAGACTTAGATGATATACAGGGTGTCCCCGCACTCACTTTACATAACTTAGGTGGTGATAGAGGACACTTTTCTAAGAACAATATTTAACAAAAATTTTTTTCTAAATTCAAACCCTCGAGAGTTAGGCCTCTTTAAAGCATTTTTTTTAATTTCCACCTTCACGTGGCCATAACGCCGAAAATATTGATTTTTCAGTAAAAATTCTTTAGTAATTTTTTAAAGAGCGTGAAATAATCTACAAACTAGATGCACATCTTTTATTGTCTAAAATCAATGGCTTTCGAGTTATGAATTAAAGTAAGTTAAAAAATGTCGAAAAATTTGAGCTTTTATTTTTTTTTGATTTTTTCAAAACCCTGTAACTTTTAAACGAAATATTTTACAAAAAATCTGACGCCCCATTCCGGATAGCAAATTTAACGGACTACAACTTTTGTCTTATAAAAATTTTTGAGAAACCAATCCATTTCACAGAAAATCAGAAAATTATAAACAAGGCAGCTACAAAATAAAAAATTAAATTCACTAAATTTTTTATTTTTTTAAAAAATTATTTTATTAATTAATTTTAAACTATTACATTATGTAGGTAAATGTTGTAAATAACCACCCTCATTTTCAATACACAGTCGTGATCGTTTTAAAAGATGTTTTATAGTATTATTTATAAAATTTCCTCTTTGGTTAAGAGCCACTATTAGAAGTGGTGGTCAACAAGGTCGAGGGATCGACCGGTCGATCACGAGGCCAATTTTGGTCGATCGGTGAGTGTGAAAAAGTGTCAAAAAATCGAATTTCTGCGATTAAAAGTGTCGAAAATTCAACTTTTTTCGATTTTTTCTCAACAAACATCTTTTAAAACAATCACGACTGTGTATTGAAATGAGGGTGGTCATTTTCAACATTTACTTAAATAATGTAATAGTTTAAAATTAATTAATAAAATAATTTTTCAAAAAAAATAAAAAATGTAGTGAATTTAATTTTTTGTTTTGTAGCTGCTTTGTTTATTATTTTCTGATTTTCTGTGTAATGGATTGGTTTTTCAAAAATTTTTACTAGACCAAAGTTGTAGTCCGTTAAATTTCCTATCCGGAATGGGGCGTCAGATTTTTTGTAAAATGTTTCGTTTAAAAGTTACAGGGTTTTGAAAAAATCAAAAAAAAAATAAAAGCTCAAATTTTTCGACATTTTTTAACTTACTTTAATTCATAACTCGAAAGCCATTGATTTTAGACAATAAAAGATGTGCATCTAGTTTGTAGATTATTTCACGCTCTTTAAAAAATTACTAAAGAATTTTTACCAAAAAATCAATATTTTCGAGGCTATGGCCACGTGAATGTGGAAATTAAAAAAAATGCTTTAAAGAGGCCTAACTCTCGAGGGTTTGAATTTAGAAAAAAATTTTTGTTAAATATTGTTCTTAGAAAAGTGTCCTCTATCACCACTTAAGTTATGTAAAGTGAGTGCGGGGACACCCTGTATGTTCGACACTTACAGGAGGTGAAGGCGGTCGTAGGCTTCAGCATCGCCTAGTTTTCAATAAAATTGTATATACCCCTTAAATCGTTAAATCAAAACAAAATTTATACCTAAAATGTGAAGATACGGGCGTGAAATAGAGGGGTTGGGGGGAGGGGGGTCGGAGTACCATCAAGGACAATATGAAAACAATCTACTTAATAAAATAAATACACGGATGTGATGTGGAAGCACTTTTCCGAGAGGTCGTGAAGACATGTCATTACGACAGTACTAAATATGTTGAGGATAAACCTTCAATCAAGACCCTTCGCGAGGTCAAAATGGCGCAACTTAACCAGTTGCCAAGAATTGTAAAAATTCGAAAATAAGTCAATTATAACCAACCTGTCGTTGTTGTGGTTTGGTTATAATTGACTTATTTTCGAATTTTTACAATCTACTTATGTCGTTTCATTGCTTTCTTACAGCTGGGGGGTATTCCATACCCCCAGACCCCCCGGTTTCACATCCATTCTCTTCATATTTTATACTCGGGGCCCTAAAATAAGAGGCATCAGTATGGGACATCCTTTAAAATGTGAAGAAACGGGCGGGAAACCGGGGGGTTTGGGGGATACGGAGTACCCTCCAAGGCAAGATGAAAACAATCTACATAATGTCGTCTCATTGCTTTCTTGAAACTGGGTATTCGATAGCACCATATTTTTCAATCGTTTATCTATAAAGGTACCCTCCAGGTAGGGGAAAGATTTTTTCAGAAATATAAACTACAAAATACTACATTTTATCTCATTTTTAAGTGTTTTTTTTTCTATGTTCTAAGGTAGATAAGCCCGCTAAACACCCAGAATTGTGAATAAATGAGCGTGCAAACGAGGGAGTAGTGTAAATATCGGGGAGGGGGCAGAAGGAAGAATGGCTCCAAGTCCAATGCTTTGCACCCCCCCCCCCTTACATTTCATTATATGCGAAGAAGTTTTGCCTTTTTCTTTCGCACGCCTCTCAATCGAGGGGCCCGTCAAAGCTCTTGCACCCGGTTCTAAAATTTGAAGTTACGCCATTGCCCAAATCAAAAATGTTTCGAGTGGCTAGTGGCTCTAATATCAATGTTTCTGACTCTATCTAGTCGTGTGAGTTCCAAAATCTATCTCGAAAACCTCATTTTTGCATGTTAGATTCTGCTCTCAGTTTTCTTTGTGAGTGTACCGATCTCGCTTCCGTATGTAATTGCTGGTACGAGCTTGGTACGAGCATAAACTTGTAGAATTTTAGTGGCGTGGTCCTATTTCTACATTTTTCAACGTACATGTTATTGTTCCATTAAAGTAGTTAAATTTCTCTTCTTTCTTTTGTATATTTCATTCATCCTGGAGGTCCATAGTACAGTTCAAGAAATTGATACAGAGATATGTTTTACTCATCATTCCATGTCATTCTCTACAGAGAATTTTCGGGAAGCACATGTGGTGTCTCACATCATAGTTCTTCTACACGAATATCAGGACTAAAGCTCAATACCATCGTCGGGGTAATCCAAAAAAATCTCTTATGATGCATCATTTAGTTCAGTAATTTTCATAATACTGAGTACCCCCCGTCAAAAGAAAATTATTTAAGGACCTTTCTTTAAATCCGGTATCCATATAGCGGATGTTTCTTTTATTATGCCTTTCGCTTGTCTCCTTAAATAAACGAAAAATAAAATTTTTTGATCAAGGCCCGGTGCAGCGTGTAATCCCATCAAGCACTTCCCGTACCTTAAGGGGGTACGCGTACCCCACTTTGAGAAACACTGACTTAGACAAAGGAGATAAGTGGGTTCTGCCCGAATCTGCTCTCGTCAGCTGCAAAACATATTACCGCTACCATTACCATAATATAGGTACAATAATTACAAAGTGAAAACCTTGTGATGTGAATATCACGTGAAATAATATGCATTCTAAATATTATAAGTGTTTACTGGAATATTTACACAACTTATTTAATTTTTTCCTTTAATCAAAATAACTACTTTAAAAGTATAAATATTTCTACATTGGCAAGTGCAGTGGTAATATTTAAAATGCCATGCAAAAGTAACCCGTACCAAGTAGAAAAAGATGTATCAGAAGAAGAAATTGATATATTGGAAACTGAAAAACTACTCGAAGGGCCTGATGACTGCTATTATTTTGTTTACTGTACATTTTTTATTATAGGAATTACATCTGTACTTCCTGGGAGCTTCTTTACCGTTGCTAATAAGGTAAATTCCTTTGTTAATTTAATTTTCTTAATTTTTAATTAATTTTCCCTAGTATTGGATGTATAAATTTAGAAATACGAAAAGTGAAACTCAGCAGTTAAACCCTTTACAAGTCAGTTACACTGCTTACGCTGCGCTAGCATCGACTATACCACTTCCTATCTGTTTCATTGTCAATATATTCATACATGAAAAGTAAGTCTAACAACAATTTATGCAATTAGTAAGAAAAAGTGATTTTTGTGCGAGTTGAATCCGAGAGAAGAAAAAAGAATTAAAATCTCAGGTCTCCTATGTGTTGCACACAAGATTTTTTCCATTAGTGTTTGAATAAGAGTCAAACACAATTAAATTCTTTTTGATTTTTATAATAATTATATTGCAAACCAAATTTGGTTTCCGTTTCCGTATATTTCATACCTACTAAAGAAAGAAAAATTGTTTTGATAAATAAAAATGTTCATTGATTTCGCATTACATTCAAATTGCTTTACCGTACTCGTGCGGAAATGGATTACTAAACAACTTTGTCCTATCTGAACGAAACATCGAAATGCTTGACCTTTTCAAACACTAAATGGAAAAAATACCTTTATGTTAAATGTAATTTTATTCATAGTGGTTGGGAGTGGCTAATGTGCAGAAACTAATATTCATAATTTTAGTTCTATGTTTGTGTTAATTGGTGAAATTGGGCGTCCAACGTTCTCCCTCAACATTTGCCGCGCAACCCCAAGTCACGTGCCAACCATTATGAATAAAACGACCTATACTTCAATTGAATTCTATGTGTTTTAGAATTTCCTGCCAAAAGCGAATAATAGGATCTTTGATTATAATGTTAATATTAAGTTTTATAACTTTAGTATTCATTAAAATCGATACCAATTTGTGTAAGTACTATATTAAAATAAATCCTTCTCACCTATTCGTTCACAGTTTTAAAGCTCTTCGTTTATAATTTTAGGGCAAAATGGATTTCTCGGATTGACATTATCCACAATTGTAATATTTAATAGTAAATAGCTACATTTTGTATTGATATCTTTACATACAAGTAACTTATTAATATTTTCAGCTGCATGTGGAATATTGATCAGCACCATAAGTGGTATTGTTTTCAATTTTTCCTCCAAATACATCACATCCTTTACTATGGGACAAAGTGCAGGAGGGGCGTTTTCGGCGTTGGCCGAAATTGCTTCCTTAGCTATTGCAGCTTCACCAACATTGAATGGCTTAATTTATTCCGTAATAGGATGCTTCACAATATTTATAGCTCTCACAACTAATTTAATACTTCCAAAAAATTTGTATTTTAAGCACTTTATGTTTGAAGAGAATGAAAATGGAATAAGCGAATTTGAAAATGATTTAGTTGGTCAATCTACAATTATTAGCTATAAGTTAATTTCCATAAAAATTTGGCAATACGTTTTCTGTGCTTGTTTGGGGACAATTGTTTATGGAAGTGTGCAACCTGGAGTTACCGTCTTAATTAAATCTTATGGAACTGGAATATGGAGTGGTAATTTACCAAAGCTTTTATTGTATGTTCAAAATAATGACATGTTTATTTTTTTTAGAACGTTATTTTTTACCAGTTATGACATTTCTTTTGCCAACTGTAACTGATGGTTTTGGACGTTTTGCGTCAGTAGTTATTGATTGGGTAATATATTTATACGTTGTATAAATGACGCTTTTGAAATATAAATAACCATTTCCGAACTAAATGGATAATATATTGGAAGTTCTTTATATTTGTTTACCATGTTGTGTTTTGAATTGTAGCCAAAGAATTGGTATGTGTTATTGTTACTGAATGTGATACGAATGGTGGTAATGCCTATTGTTCTGTTTTGTAATCTACAACCTAGAGGAAATCTTCCAGTAATTTTCAATAGCGATGCTTACTTCATTGTTTTCCAGGCCGTTGCTGGATTTACGAATGGATATGTCTTGAATATTGCTCAAATAAATATACCTAGGTAAGTAAAATACCTTTTGAAAATTTGATTTTATTCTAGTAATATCATAATTTTTTAGACATACTAAAATTGTAGTAGACAGTTCTAGAACTAAAAATATAAAATTAGTTGGAATATTTTAATAATTTACGAATTATACTCTTCATCAGAAATTACATAATTTCGTTAATTCGTAGATTATTAAAATATTTCTATTAATTTATTTTCACGAATTAAAAACTAACCAATCTAAAAATATAAAGTTCGCACAGATGTAAATATACTGAAAGTATAATAAATTATTATTCACAATCGATTTGATGGTTACACAGTAACATCGTCAGGTGACTAAACTAGTCAAATTCTAACTTTATATTTATAGTTCTAAAAGTGTCTAATATAGGGTGTTTTTTTAGCTGCATGAGAACTTTCAATAGGGATAACAATTGAATCAAGATTGTTATGGAAACAGTTTTTTGACATTTGTGTTTAGCAAGGTTTGGCATTTGATAATGCATAGATTGACCATTGAACAACGCTACCAAATTGGGCTCACAACCAATTGGAAGTGGATCCATTTTTTTTTACCGTAAAATTTTGTTCAGTGACGAGGCACATATCTGGTTAAATGGGTATGTGAACAAACAAAATTGCCGTATATGGAGTGAGACTAATCCGGGACATTATCTTGAGACTCCATTGCATCCATTAAAATTGACTGTTTGGTGTGGAATACACGCCAACGGCATCATTGGTCCATATGTCTTTCGAAATGAGGAAGGAGCTACCGTTACGGTGAATGGTGTGAGATATCGACACATGCTCAATACATTTTTGTTTCCAAAACTTCAAGAGCTAAACATTGACAACGTATGGTTCCAACAGGATGGTGCTACGTGCCACACAGCCAACGAAACCATCAATTTATTGAAAGGACAATTTGGTGACAACATTATTTCAAAACGTGGTCCTATCAATTGGCCTCCAAGATCGTGTGATTTGACACCTCCAGATTATTTTCTGTGGGGGTATGTTAAATCCATGGTTTATGCTAACAAACCAACAACTCTAGAAGCATTGGAGGCTAATATTCAGCAAGCCATTTATGAAATAAAGCCAGAAATATTGGAAAAAGTGGTCAAAAATTGGACTGAACGGATGCGCTTCGTAACCATTAGTCGTGGTGGTCACATGCCGGAAGTCATGTTCAAATCATAAATGCCTTTAACTGTACTTTCATAAAAAAATTATAACCAAAACATTCCGTCAGGTTTTTAATGTTTTATTTCATTTTGAAGTTCTCATGCAGCTAAAAAAACACCCTATACAAATTTAGTTTGTTTAAAATATTATGATATGTTTACACTATCAAGTTGCACTATTTAGACCACGCTATTATAGATTACTAGTAATAATTAATTTTTAGGGTCTTAGATGATCATGAAAAATACTCAGGTGGGTTAGTTTTAGGAATTTTTTCTTGCTTAGCAAGTAATGTTGGTTCCGCATTCAGCACCTTGATTGTAAAAATTATATGAAAACATTTATTTGTTGTTGATGAATGAACAATGAATCAATATATTTTGTTTATGCTTAAATTTTTTTTATAGAAATAAAAAAAAGAACTTTACATAATAAATTGTTTTGAGTATTATTTCTTTGTTTATATATAGTTTAGCATAGTTTTTATAATATTATGCAATATCTGGTTTAATAAAATCAAATATTTATACTTGTAGTAATTTTTACTCTGTCATGTCTCTCCTAAGTCCATAACCCTTATGCAGGGTGTGATGAGCCTTTTTTTTTTAACAAAGGCTTTTCATGGCAGATTACACCTAGGTGGTTTGCCATTGCCTGCCGAGGGGAGACGGCCGCAATATGATTCTTACTTCGCCCGGAGTCGAACCGGGTTCTTTGTGTTAGCAGTCTATGCGTTTAATCGCTATGCTAACGACCGTCTCATTCTGTCATGTGCAGTAGTAATATTTAAAATGCTCAAAAGTTACCCTTATCAGAAATGCGTAGAAAATGATCTATCACAAGAAGGAATAGAAAATCGGAAACTGGAAAACATCAGATACTTACTCTTATTAGATTGTCCTTCTTACATATTATTATCATAGGGGTTAGGGGTAGTTGTATAATCAGGACCAAATAGGGATCGAGTTTTTTTGAAAAGTTAGTAAGTTAAATTGTAGTTTCATAAAATCCAGTACGAGTCTGACGATATCAGTTTCATATGTAGAAGCGTGGATAAGATTGAAACATGTAATCTGGTAAGGTGTTCTTATGCCTTCTTCACCGCTAAGGTGTCGGGGCAATCCAAAAAATTTTTTTAGACGAAGGAGATAAACCGGCTCTGCTCGCATCTACTCCGCAGCTGTGAAACGTGCTCCCGCTACTAAGTATACAATTACAAGATGAAAACCTTGTAATATGAATATCACGTGAAATATGCATTCTAAATATTATTATGTGTTTAATAAAATATTTACACAACTTATTTAATTTTTATTTATAATCAAAATAATTACTTAAAAAGTATAAATAATAAATATTTTACATCTAATATTTTGTATTCCTTACAAAGTAATTTCTATATTGGCATTTACAGTAGTAATATTTAAAATGCCGTTCAAAAGTTACCCGTACCAGATAGAAAATGATGCATCAGAAGAAGAAAATGATAAATTGGAAACTGACAAACTATTTGAAGAGCCTACCGATTGCTATTATTTTGTTTACTTAACATTTTTTATTATGGGAATTACATCTGTACTTCCCGGATGTTTCTTTACCGTTGCTAATAAGGTAAATTACTTTGTTAATTTTAATTTTCTTAATTTTTAATTCATTTTCCTTAGTATTGGATGTATAAATTTAGATATGCGAAAACTGAAACTCAGCAGTTAAACCCTTTACAAGTAAGTTACACTGCTTACGCTGCGCTAGCATCGAGTATACCACTTCCTATCTGTTTTATTATCAATATATTCATAAATGACATGTAAGTCTAAAAACCATTAATCAATTAGTTAGGAAAAGTGATTTTTGTGCGAAATGAAGTCAAAAGTGAAACGGGTACTAAAATCTCAGGTTTCCTATTTGTTGCACACAAGATTTTTTCCATTAGTGTTAGAATAATATTTAAGATTTTTATAATAAATTGCAAAAAAAATTAATCATAACAGGTTTCTATGGTTGACGGTTGTTATTTCTTAGAGGGACGTATATTCCACACCTACTAAAGAACAAAAATTGGTTTTATTAATAACAATTTTCATTGATTTTGTATTAAATTCAAGTTACTTTACCGTACTTGTGCGGAAATGGATTACTCTTCTTCAGCCTATCCTAGTCCACTCCTGGACCATAGGCCTCTCCAGTAATGGAGGTTTTTGCCATAACTCACCACGCTGGCTAGACGGGTTTGGTGAGTAGTCCGCATATCGATTTTTGGACTATAGTTGTTTTACATCCAGTAGCAGCTTGCTAGGCTAACCTTCAGATGTGCCTATAGCTCTGTTTTTTGTTAACGGTGGCAATTCGTCAACTTAGGGGGACCGCCGGCTTAACGTACCCTCCGAAGCACGGATTGCATGGATTACTTAAGCAGCTTTACCTATCTGAACGAGAAATCGGAAAGTAAAACCTTTTCAAACACTAAATGGAAAAAATAGATTTGTGTTACCTCAATTGATTTTTATGTGTTTTAGAATTTCCTGCCAAAAGCGAATTATAGGATCTTTGATGACAATGTTAATATTAAGTTTTATAACTTTAGTATTCATTAAAATCGATACCAATTTGTGTAAGTACTATGGGTGTTTTTTTAGCTGCATGAGAACTTTCAATAGGGATAACAATTGAATCAAGATTGCTATGGAAACAGTTTTTTGACATTTGTGTTTAGCAAGGTTTGGCATTTGATAATGCATAGATTGACCATTGAACAACTCTACCAAATTATAGAAATATATTTTAAAAATCAAAGCTCTGTTCGCCAAACATATAGAGCCCTTCGCCCATTTTATGTTAGACATTTTCGACCTTCTGAGCAAGCTATTCGTGCGGTGGTAGACAAATTTCGTACCACTTCTTCGTTGCGTGATATAAAAACACCAGCAAGACGAAATTATGTGCGTACCGAAGAAGCTATCAGTTCTGTGAGTGAAAGTGTGCAACAGGACCCAAACATTTCAATTCGCCATCGTGCTCAACAACTTGGGCTTTGTCCGTCCACTACATGGAAAATTTTACGGAAAGATCTTCATTTACTACCTTATAAAATCCAGTTGGTTCAAGAACTGAAGCCTGATGATCATCGATTGCGTCGTGAGTTCGCAGATTGGGCTCACAACCAATTGGAAGTGGATCCATTTTTTTACCGTAAAATTTTGTTCAGTGACGAGGCACATTTCTGGTTAAATGGGTATGTGAACAAACAAAATTGCCGTATATGGAGTGAGATCAATCCGGGACATTATCTTGAGACTCCATTGCATCCATTAAAATTGACTGTTTGGTGTGGAATACACGCCAACGGCATCATTGGTCCATATGTCTTTCGAAATGAGGAAGGAGCTACCGTTAATGGTGAATGGTGTGAGATATCGACACATGCTCAATACATTTTTGTTTCCAAAACTTCAAGAGCTAAACATTGACAACTTATGGTTCCAACAGGATGGTGCTACGTGCCACACAGCCAACGAAACCATCAATTTATTGAAAGGACAATTTGGTGACAACATTATTTCAAAACGTGGTCCTATCAATTGGCCTCCAAGATCGTGTGATTTGACACCTCCAGATTATTTTCTGTGGGGGTATGTTAAATCCATGGTTTATGCTAACAAACCAACAACTCTAGAAGCATTGGAGGCTAATATTCAGCAAGCCATTTATGAAATAAAGCCAGAAATATTGGAAAAAGTGGTCAAAAATTGGACTGAACGGATGCGCTTCGTAACCATTAGTCGTGGTGGTCACATGCCGGAAGTCATGTTCAAATCATAAATGCCTTTAACTGTACTTTCATAAAAAAATTATAACCAAAACATTCCGTCAAGTTTTTAATGTTTTATTTCATTTTGAAGTTCTCATGCAGCTAAAAAAACACCCTATATATTAAAATAAATTAGTTCATAGTTTTAAAACTCTTTGTTTATAATTTTAGGGCAAAATGGATTTCTCGGATTGACCTTATCCACAATTGTAATATTTAATGGTAAATAGCTAAATCTTTACATACAAGTAACTTATTCATATTTTTAGCTGCAAGTGGAATATTGATAAGCACCGTAGGTGGTACTGTTTACAATTTTTCCACCAAATACATCACATCCTTTACTATGGGACAAAGTGCAGGAGGTGCGTTTTCGGCATTAGCTGAAATTGCTTCCTTAGCTATTGCAGCTTCACCAATATTGAATGGCCTAATTTATTCCGTCATAGGATGCTTCACACTATTTTTAGCTCTCACTGCTAATTTAATTCTTCCAAAAAGTTTATATTTTCAGCACTTTATGTTTAATAACATTGAAAATGGAATAAGCGAATTTGAAAACGAGTTAGTTGGTCAATCCACAATTAGCTATAAACTAATTTTCAAAAAAATTTGGCACTATGTTTTCTGTGCTTGTTTGGGGACAATTGTTTTTATAAGTGTGCAACCTGGAGTTACCGTCTTAATTAAATCTTATGGAACTGGAATATGGAGTGGTAATTTACCAAAGTTTTTATTGTATTTTCAAAAATAAGACATGTTTATTATTTTAGATCGTTATTTTTTACCAGTTATAACATTTCTTTTGCCAACTGTAGCTGATGGTTGTGGACGCTTTTTGTCAATAGTTATTGATTGGGTAATATATTTATACGTTGTAGTATATCATATCCACATTTATTTCAGAAAGCTTTAATTTTAATTCGGATTAGTCAAAGAAAGTGTTCCTGTACAGATCGAGAGGAAGAAGTGTAGGCTGCCCCTAAAAAATATGGAGCGACCAATTCGACTGACGTAACAGACCACCGTTCTAAAACTATCAGATGATGATGATGAACTGAAGTACAAATAACATTTTTATAAAGTAATTTGACTAACTTGAATTATATTAAATTGACGCTTTTGAAATATTTATGACCGTTTCCGAGCTAAATGGATAATGTGATATGATAACGTTCATTATATTTTTTATTTACCATGTAGTATTTCGAATTGTAGCCAAAGAATAATTGGTACGTTTTGTTATTACTGAATGTGATACGAATGGTGGCAATCCCTCTTATTCTGTTTTGTAATTTGCAACCTAGAGGAAAGCTTCCAGTGATTTTCAATAGCGATGCTTACTTTATTGCTTTCCAGGCCATTGCTGGATTTACGTATGGATATGTCTTAAATATTGCTCAAATAATGGTACCTAGGTAAGCAAACGCTTTTGAAAATTTTTTTTTATTCTAGTAATAATTAATTTTCAGAGTGTTAGATGATCACGAAAGATACTCAGGTGGTTTAGTTATTGGAATTTTTATTTGTTTATCAAATAATGTTGGTTCCTTATTCAGCACCTTGATTGTAAAAGTTATATAAAAACATATGATTTACTAGGATATTTACACAACAGGCTTCAATTTTTTAAATAATAAATTGTTTTATATATTATTTCTTTGTTTATTAAAGGCATAATTTATATAATAATATTATGTAATATCCGGTATCTATAATAAAATCGAATAGTTATTAGGTTACCGTAAACCGGGGTAACTTTGGTACAATTTTTACAGTTTTTTGGTTATAAAATCGTAATTAGTTATCAAATTTAGTTGGCAGTAGGATTATATAAAAGTTCTACTGGGACTACATAAAATCTACATAGAATTTATTACTTTATCGTTTTCACAACTGAGAAAATGGGCCTTAAAAGTGTCCCAAAGTTACCCCGGGTAGCGGGGTAACTTTGGGATAGGAACTTTTTTTATGGATATCTTTGTTTAAAATACATTTTTATCAATTATAAACCTAACTATGATAAAGTAGATTAAAAATTTGATTTCGGTAGGGAAAAGTTGCATTTTTTTAATCGGTCAAGGGACAAGGAAACGGGAAACTAGAAAAATGGTGCTTGAACAAATAATTTGTTTTATTAAAAACAAAAAACAACATTTTCTTTATTAAAAAGGAACAAATTAGGTAAACTTAAATAATATAGGTAGATACAACACCTAGGTAACTTAAATAATCTCCATTCATTCTGGAACATCGGCCGATGAGTCGTTTCTTTACTTTAAGACATGTACCAAAGTTACCCCTGAAGGTTACGACTTTTTATAAAATTATTTATATTTCACATGTGTTTCGACTTTTAAGATTTTTCTTTATGGCAAAACTGTGACAGAATATTGAATTTTTCGATCCTCTTACTCGAATTTAATTAATGTTGTTAGTTTCACTCCACCGATACAAAATATACACACTATGCACTAAACATCTGTTTCTGTGAAGGTCAGTTTTACACCTCTAGGGGATTCCTGCTAAAAATAAACTGCTGCTAAATCACATAAATTAAGAGTTAATACTCTACTTTTGGTGATAAAATGATAAAAGGGCCGATTGGTACTAGAATTATTGGTATATAGAGGGAGAAGTAAAAAATAATGCCGGTGTCCCAAAGTAATACTGCAGTCCCAAAGTTACCCCGTTTTACGGTATTACTTACATAATATGTAGTAATTTCTACTCTTTCATGTGCGTAACCAGAAACGTTTAGAAAATGATCTATAATTCTCTCAGAAGAAGAAATGGAAAATCGAAAACTGGAAAACATCAGATACTTGAAGAGTCCAGGCTAGTGACTCTTATTATATTATTTAGTTAAGAGGAAGAATACGTCATAATAATGAATTTGGCTTATTGAAATTTACGCGATTGATAATATACAGGGTGAATGAGAGCACCCGTATCAGTCATTTTTTTTCAAAAACGGCTAGTCGTAGAGAGTCGGGTTAAAAATATTTATTATAAAAGCCATAATAAAGAATCGAATGGTGATATTATTATTTCTTGGAAAGGTCGGTGTCCCGAGTAGTTTGCTCCAGAAACTCCAGAACTCCAGAATTTTAAATGGCACCATAGGTCGAAAATGGTATCGTTAAAAAGATCTTGCAAAAATAAGCAAGTTTTGTAGGAAAAATTATTTTATTACTCCCAACCTTTTTAAGTAATATTCGATTGCATATTATGGGTGAATGCATTCACCCATAATAATCGCATGCGACCACCCGTATCAGTCATTTTTTTTTTCAAAAACGGTAAGTCGTAGAGAGTTGGGTCAAAACAAATTATTACAAAAGCCATAATAAAGAATCGAATGGTGATATTATTATTTTTCGGAAAGGTCGGCATCTCGAGTAGTTTGCTCCAGAACTCCAGAATTTTAAATGGCACCATAGGTCGAAAATGGTATCGTTAAAAAGATCTTTAAGAAATAAGCAAGTTTTGTAGGAAAAATTATTTTATTACTAGTCCCCTTTTCAGTAATATTCGATTGCATATGAGATTATATTCCATATTGTTAAGTAAGCGATTTTGAAACGCTGGCCAGATGATTTTATCTCTCATGAATTTGGTTTGATCGTATCTGTCTTCTCCAAGTTTGAGAAGGACTGGATTATGATCGGAGGATAGCTCACTGGCAGCTATTATGAGTATATGCAAACATTTTAGGTTTTGAATTAATTTGACGCACAGTGGAACATTCCAGTAGATCTTCTTGACAAAAAATATTTGAAGTATCAAATGAAGTCATATTGGGCAGATATTTTATTTGGGGGTTCTTCTTCTTCAGATGCCTATCCGTTCCGGATGTTGGCTATCATCCTGACCACTTTGACCTTATTCACCGCTGCTCGGAAGAGCTCTGTGGTCGTCATAGAGTACCATGTTCTTAGGTTTTTCAACCAGGATATTCTTCTTCTGCCGACACTTCTTCTTCCAGCTATTTTCCCCTGTAAAATGCATTGAAGGAGTTGGTATCTACTTTCGTTCCTCATTATGTGGCCGAGATACTGTATTGATAATTTCCAGGTCTTTACCTATTCTTCTGAGTATCTCTTGGTCTGTCACTCTTTCCACCCACGATACTCTCAGGGTTCTTCGGTATAGCCACATCTCGAATGCTTGGCGTTTCTTTGTCGTCGCTTCTGTCAACGTCCAGGCCTCTGCTCCGTAGAGCAATACAGGAAAAATATAACATTTCATCATTCTTATCTTTGTTTCCATTGTCATATTATGGCTCTTACACAGTGCAGCCATTTTAATGAACGCGCTTCTTGCTTTTTCGATGCGACACTTGATTTCTTGGGAATGGTCCTATTGTTCGTTGATGATGGTGCCCAGGTATCTATTCACTCTTTCTTCGTCCATTAATTTAAAAAACTCTGCCTGAACTTTATCCGGTCCTGGGGACCTTCCGTCTTTCATCTGTTTAATTGTCGTCTCCACTTTTTCGATCATAATAGTCGGTCCCGATTCTTCTTGAATTGTGGGTTTCTCTGGTCTGTCATCTTGAAAGAGTTGCTCTATGTATCTTTTCCAGGTTTCTTTTCGGTCATTCATATCTAATATTACTTTTCCATTTTCATCTAAGATTCTATTTATTGGTTTTGTTTTATTTCTTCCCGTTAGTTCCCTTATTTTGCGGTGCATATTGAAGTTATCATGCTTGTATTGCAGCATCTCTATTTCGCTGCATTTCTCTCTTGCTTCCTGTTCCTTAGCTTGTCGTATTTCTTTCTTAATGGTTTTATGTATCTCTTTATACCCCTTCGTGTCGATTAGCTTCATCTTTCTTCTCTTTTCCATCATCTCCAGGATTTCGATGGTCATCCATGTCTTTCTCTTTTTCTTCCCATCCGATTTAAGCGTGTTCTTTCTCGTTTCTTCTATTATTTTATTGAATCTGTGGATTTCTTCGTCAATGGATGAATCTATGTTTTCGCTTATAGTTTTGAACTTCCCCTTTAGTTCATTTTGTATCTTTTCTTTTACAGCGCTATCTTCTTCTTCATTCTTATTTTTATTTGGGGGTTACTGAAGTGAATATGACTATAATTAGAAATTAATTTGAATTTGAGTTTAATTTGATACTTTAAAATATATAGCCAGATAGAATTCATCATCATTTTGGTCATTTCTATATCGCTATATATATATTTTAAAGTATTCAACAAAATAATTTTTTTGGTAAATGAATGGAAAATCTGAACATTCTTTATGGTTTAGGGAAAAACACCGACCAACAACGGTTGGTTCATCCACCTTGCGCAACGAGTACAAAAGAGTGCGATATAGTTTCACGCTATCTCTATTAGGGGCACAGGTGCAGTGGGGCCGAGGCGTCTGCCGCCCTGTGCTTTTTAGTAAAAATCGATCAGATCAGCGACTTTAGAGATTTTTTCAAATCAGGTGGAAAAATTACTCCTGTATATTTGTATTTTGTTGTAAATAAATTGTACATTTTTTAATAACCACTTTATAAAAAAAACCGTATGCCACGCCCCCTTGCGGCGAGCTTTTTTGTTTTAACGACTGCATCCCTCATTAGGCCCCTCTTAACAGACGATTACCAACTTATCAGCGATCAAAAGTTTATGAAACTGGCTACAAATAATCCATTCATAAATATTGCATGTGCTTACTGCAATATTTACACAACTTATTTAATTTTTTCTTTTAATCAAAGTAATTACTTAAAAAGTATAAATATTTTGCATCCAATATTTTATTATATTCCTTACAAAATAATTTACACATTTGCATGTTCAGTGGTAATATTTAAAATGCCTTTCAAAAGTAACCCTTACCAGAAATACATAGAAAATAATGTATCAGAAGATGAAAATGATAATTTGGAAACTAAAAAACTACACGAAGAGCCTAGTGACTGCTATAATTTTGTTTACTGTACATTTTTTATTATAGGAATTACATCTGTACTTCCTGGTGGTTTCTTTACCGTTGCTAATAAGGTAAATTACTTTGTTAATTTGATTTTCTTAACTTGTAATCAATTTTCCTTAGTATTGGATGTATAAATTTAGAGATGCGAAAACTGATACTCAGCAGTTAAACCCTTTACAAGTAAGTTACACTGCTTACGCTGCGCTAGCATCAAGTATACCACTTCCTATCTGTTTTATTATCAATGTATTTATAAATGAAAAGTAAGTCTAACAACCATTTGTACAACTAGTTAGGAAAAGTGATTTTTGTACGAGATGAAGCCGAGAGTAGAAACAAGTACTAAAATCTCAGGTTTCCTATTTGTTGCACACAAGATTTTTTCCATTAGTGTTTGAATAAGAGACGAAAAATTGAAATATTTTTGATTTTTATTATAATTGGCAAATGTATCTGAACGAGACATCGAAATGCAAAACCTTTTCAGACACTAAATGGAAAAAATAATTTGTTACTTCAATTGATTTCTTTATTTTAGAATTTCCTGCCAAAAGCGAATTATAGGATCTTTGATTATAATGTTAATATTAAGTTTTATAACTTTAGTATTCATTAAAATCGATACCAATTTGTGTAAGTACTATACCATGCTCTCGTGTAACCATGTGTACACTCAAGTTTTAATTTATTAGAAAGTTAAGAGTTCTTAATAATTTTCTGATTCATCTAAGCAACGGGATTAGTTTAAAATGAACTCATCAGTTGATGGGTAGAGTAAATTTTTTCCTTAGTGGTTGGCACGTGACTTGGACTTGCGTGGAAAATGTGAAGGGAGAACCCGTGACATCCAATTCCAACAATTGACACAAACATAGAACCGTAATGACGAATTTTCGTTTCTACATATTAGCCACTCCCAACCACTAAGGAAAAAATTCACTCTATTAGCAGGGACGCTTACCCTATTAAAGTCAATTAGAAGGCAACCTTTGTACGAATCCATTTAATTAACGAAATCTTAGACGACTGCCTTTACACGACTGAACATTTAATGGTCTGGTTATGCTCACCCACTTAACACTTATCACTTAACACTTAAGAGGATTAACCAATAGAATTATGTATAGCCATTTATTTTAGCAGTTATTTGTCTAATTATATTGGTTAATTCTCTTAAGTGTTAAGTGATAAGTGAGTGAGCATAACCAGATCATTAATGACCGAAAGTTATACGTAACATTAAAAGGATTTGTAGGACGATAATTGTTGCGTCCCTATATTAAAATAAATTCTTCTCGCCTTTTCGTTCACAGTTTTAAAGCTCCTTGTTTATAATTTTAGGGAGAAATGGATTTCTCGGATTGACCTTATCTACAATTGTAATATTTAATGGTAAATAGTTAAATTTTGTTTGATAGCTTTAGCATACAAGTAATCTATGCATATTTTTAGCCGCATGTGGAATATTGATGAGCACCGTAACTGGTATTGTTTTCAATTTTCCCTCCAAATACATCACATCTTTTACTATGGGACAAAGTGCAGGCGGGGCGTTTTCGGCATTGGCTGAAATTACTTCCTTAGCTATCGCAGCTACACCAACATTGAATGGTCTAATCTATTCCGTAATAGGATGCTTCACAATATTTGTGGCTCTCACAACTAATTTAATACTTCCAAGAAATTTATATTTTATGTTCAAAAACAATGAAAATGGAATAAGCGAATTTGAAAATGATTTAGTTGGTCAATCTACAATTAGCTATAAGCTAATTTTCAAAAAAGTTTGGCACTACCTTTTCTGTACTTGTTTGGCGACAATTGTTAATGTAAGTGTGCAACCTGGAGTTGCCGTCTTAATTAAATCTTATGGAACTGGAATATGGAGTGGTAATTTACTAAAGTTTTAATTGTATTTTCAAAAATATGACATGTTCATTATTTTAGATCGTTATTTTTTACCAGTTATAACATTTCTTTTGCCAACTGTAGCTGATGGTTTTGGACGTCTTTCGTCAACAGTTATTGATTGGGTAATATGTGTATACGTTGTAGTATATCATTTCCACATTGATTTCAGAAAGCTTTAACTTTAATTCAGATTAGAAAATATTAATTGTAATATTAGTCTGCCAAAGAAAATGTTCTAATAAAGACCGAGAGGAAGAAGAGGTGTGGGCGGCATTAGAAAAATATGGCGCGGCCAATTAGACCATCGGTGTAAAAGCTACAGATGATGATGGTTAATTGAGGAGCTCGCGTGCAACACCGGTTAAATCCATTTTGTAAAATGTCCAGGAAAGCCAAAAAACGTTTCTCTCCTGGCCTGGAAAACCTTTGGACAATTTATAAAAATTATTCCAGATATACCATGCACATCCATAATCCCAACAACTCCACGTTTGAACTGTTTAATTATTCCTTTGGGTCAGGAGAGAATCGTTTTTGTGCTTTCCTGGACATTTTACATACTGGATTTAACCAGTTTTGCACTCGAGCTCCTCAATTTTACATAATTCAGTTTAATTTAGTTCATATTAGAATGCGTTGTTTCTAATTTAGAAAGATTTATTTGCTGCAATTCAGAAATTCTGGTTTCATATTATAGTAAGCATAATTTCTGAATTGAAACTGAATTACAATTAACATTTTTTTAAATTAATTTAGTTCATTATATTATAGGTATTTATTTACCATGTTGTATTTTGAATTGTAGCCAAAGAATTGGTACATTTTGTTAGTACTGAACATGATACGAATGGTGGCAATCCCTCTTATTCTGTTTTGTAATTTGCAACCTAGAGGAAAGCTTCCAGTGATTTTCAATAGCGATGCTTACTTCATTGTTTTCCAGGCCGTTGCTGGATTTACGAATGGATATAACTTAAATATTGCTCAAATAAATGTACCTAGGTATGTAATTCCTTTTGAAAATTTTTGTTTCATCTAATAATTATTAATTTTAGGGTGTTAGATAATCATGAAAAATACTCAGGTGGGTTAGTTACAGGAATTGTTATTTGTTTAGCAAATAATGTTGGTTCCGCCTTTAGCACCTTGATTGTAAAAATTATATGAATACATTTATTTTTTGTTAAACAAAGAATCAATATATTTTGTTTAGGCTTACTAGGATATTTACACAACCTGCTTAATGTTTTTTAATCAAAATAACTGCTTAAAAACATTACATAATAAATTATTTTGGCTATTATTTGTTTGTTTATTAAAAGTATAAAATCAATGCCGGATTTCCGAACAGGAGCAAGAAGCGCGTGCCCAGGGCCTAGTAAATGAAGGGAACCCCAACATTAAGTTATTAAGCTCAAAAATATTTTATTTAATTATAAAAAATAGTTAGACCAGCTAAAAAACAGAGCTAACAAACAGACCAGCGGTCTATTATTGGTTTATTATTAATTCGTGAAATTAAATAAGTTTTATTTTTAATAAATTACGAATTATAGAAATTATATTAATAGTGTATTTAAGCTTTCGATCGAGCATTTCGATCTTCTTCAGAAATTACAAATAATAAATGGATAACATGAAAACAAATATACATTGTATTGTCATTTGCCCGGTAACTATATTTATAATCCAATAACTGTGAGTTAGGAAAAACCTGGATTGTGTTCCACCCCAAAAAAGGAAAACCTAACTCCAATACGTAATTTTTAATTAATTTAATTTAATAATTTGTTTAATTATTAATAATATTATTATAATTATTATTATATTATATTTAATAATAGTTAAACACTATTAATATAATTTCCATAATTCGTAATTTATTAAAAATAAAACTTATTTATTATAATATAATGTCGTGTTAATTTTGGATAAGGAACAAACAAAATTGGAAAGTGGAAAAACTTTGTTGTAAAAATTTAAATTTTGAATACGCGGCTTTTCGATGTCGCTGTGGAGCGGATGTTCCAGAGCGCGAGCAGTTGGGAGAAGACTTCGTACGCCGTCCAAGTCGTGGACGGTCGACATTTTGATTTCTGACAATTTTTAATTGTAAAATTGATTTAAATTTGAAAATTAAAGTAATGAAAAGGAAAAGAGTGTTATTTATTTTAGATCAAGAAAGAAAATTGATTATTAATTAAAATTTGGAAAAGTGAGAAATTTGCTCACAAAAATATTAAAAAGTTAACGAAAAGCAAGGTCGCGCGATAAAGCCGGTGCTAAAGAGATAACCGATTGAGCCAGCCGGGTGAGAAGATATTTTCCGCCCAATTCGATTTAGTAATTGGAATTATTTTACCAAGCAAAAAGTAGAAGTTTTTTTTCTCGGGGATTATTTTAAGGGTGGAAAATTATACCTCAATAAATATTTAAGTGTCAGTATGAAATCGAATTTTGGTCAGTATAATTTGTTATTTTGGTCACAATAATTTGTTAATTTCGTCAGTATTATTTGGTATTATTTGTTATTTTGGTCAGTGTAGTACTGTAAGTTGCTTGTTTGGTGAGTATATTTTATTGCTTAGTTAATTTTTGTTGTCAGTAACCATTTTTTTAATATACAATTAGAAATCCATATAAGTATTATTATAAAATTTGTATTTAATTAATTTATAAAAATTGCAATACAGAAATATTTTCTTTAATTAATTATATAGGTGTAAACATTGGTGTGCACACATTGATTGGTTAAGGGAAGTGAGGACATTTTTGATAAACAGTTCAATTTTTGTTTGATAATAAAAAAGTTGTGTTTTTTTATATGAGCATTGAATTAATTTAATAAAGTTTTGTTATTATATAAAGAATAAATAATGGTTGAAAATGATATAACATTTTGGCGCAGCAACGTGGGGTGGAGAGTGAAAAACGTGCGGCGGTAATGTGGTAAAAAGGTATTCCTTAAAAAGACGAAAAGGAAAATTGTCGAACCTACGATCAAGAGACAAATAAAAAATTTTAAATGTTAAAATTAGAAATTTGAAGAATATGGACACAAGAAGTAAAAAAATAGTTGGGGAGGGTGACATACCGGAGAAGAAAATGGAAATGAAAGTTCAGGCAGAAGGGGAAAAATATCTTGAGCTTAAACAGTTTTTGATCCAACTATAAAATGATTTGATCGATGAAATGAAAACATGAATAAAAAGGATTTGATCGAATTAATGAACAATTAAATGAAAACATAGAGCAAGTGAAAGAGAAGAAGAAAACAAATGAAGAAGTATGCTTGGAGAGGCAAGACACTAATAATAAAATCCTTGGAATAGAAGAAACGAAAGAAGAAAAATCATCAGAAGAAGAAGAAATTATTCCCGAGGAAGTAGAAATGCACCTGGGGCCTCGTAAGTGCTAAAACCGCCACTGGGCATAATTTACTATATAATATTATGTAATATCCTATATTGATTTTGCATTAAATTCAAAGTACACAACCAAAACAAAACTTTATATTTGTACTTTACCGCACTATTGCAGAGTTGGCTGAACTGAACAATAACCTAACTGAAAGAGATCGAAATGTAACGTAAGAATTAAGTAATGAATAAGTATTAGGATTATGGAACGCCAATAAAACAAAATAACTGTTAGTCGATGTTTCGGCTCATTATATAAGCCATCCTCAAGACTGAAAATACAAGGGGAGACATGAATCTCACGAAGGACGACGGTTTAACAATTACCTCACAGTTAAAGATGGGTGGTGTTTTAAACCTTACAGATTCAATCGAAGGGAAGACTAAATGTCTATCAGGTGGCACATGAACCAGTAAAAACATGAAAAAATTAAAAAATATAAAAATGTGACGAATACAACCATGTCAAATAATACAGAATGTCAAAAATATAAAATTCACACATGACAGAAATCTAAAGGTACAAAATACAACATCCCTAGATTTAACAATATACAAAGTGTGTAAAGCAAATTGCTCTAATTTGGGCCACTTACCCCGCTGGTCTACGAAGTAACAGGCCAGCTAAGGGATTACACCCTCGTCATGCCCTCGTCCAGTACCAGAGCTTGGGTCGCGCGTACGCAGTTCGTGGGTTCTTCGCGTTGTGACTCAGGCGATCATTTGGCAACTAAGAAAAAAATGTCCGGGAGCCAGTCCTCTAAATAAAACACAGAAGTAAAGAAGAGTTGGTTTTATTCAGAAATAAACAAAATTAACATTAACAAAAGTTAATAGACATTGGCGCAATCGGCCCTCACACTGATTAGTCCTAAGTATAGCTACTTTTAAATAGTAACTATTATTATTATTGTTCTTGAATAGCTTGTGGTTTGAGACCCACTTGCACTATAGTTCGAAGCCTAAAAGAGTAGCTAACCAGCAGGGCCGTGTGGTGAAATTTTTAAGAGGAGGCAAATCTTTGAAGTGCCGCCTTTTAACAGTGAAATTTATTAACCAAAATAAAAAACGTTTTACAAAAAGTCAAAAATGCCGCAATTTCTTTGTGCCGCCTGAGGCGGCCGCCTCTTCGCCTCATAGGACCATACGGGCCTGCTAACCAGCTCACTTGAAGTCATTCGTTTACTGCTCTAAATTTTTAATGTCAAAGAAAGTTTTCATATAATTTTTACAAGCAACATGCTCAAGGAACCAACGTTAACTGCCAAAACAAGAAGTATTCCTGCAAGTAACACAACTGAGTATATTTCCTGATGTTCCACCACCCTAAAAATAGTATATCATTACTGAAATGTATAAAAAATTTGCAAATAAATTACTTTATTTATAATAATAATTATCATAGCGATATTTAAAAGATATAAGATATCCATTTGTGAATCCACCAAAGGCCTGGAAAATATCATTGTAAACTAATCCTGTGGCTTCGATTAATTAGGGCATGATTGAATTTAATACTTATTATTAGATCTACTTATTATAAATTAAAACATTGGTATTCACATGGTTATTGAGAGCATGATACTTACACAAACTTGTATCTTGTTTCTATTTGAGTTAAGAGCACTCCGGATCACGTGACTTTCTCTGTTTGCGTAGGGAACGTCTAATTCGATTATTATATAAAAAAAGTTAATTTTGCTTTTGCTATTTCATTTTTAAATGTATTTTGAACTGTGGATACTCCTTAAAATTTGAAAAAAAAATTAAATAATTTTTTTTTTTTACTGAATTTAAATATTATTCGAAATAGTATTGAGTATCCACTGTTTGTCTATATATTATTAATAATAGTTCAAATTGTTTACATAAAATAATTGCATTTATAGCCTACAGAAGTTCCTTTCGTAATCAAAAGGAAGGCGTTTGATTGGCTTTCGACTGAGAAAGTCACGTGATCCGGAGTGCTCTTAACCCGCTCATTAGGGGTTGCGACTCAGAGGGTATTTGGTATTTCGTGCGGTAAAGTAATTTGAATTTAATACAAAATCAATGAAAATTTTATTTTGTTATTATCATTTTATTATCATCATAAACAAGCAAGTTTTAATAGGCGAGCTTACTCTCTAAAACTCGTCTAGAAACTACATTTACCGACCAACTAGCGTTCTAGTGGCTGGAAATGATTTTATTTGATTTCTTATATTATCGCGAGAAAAAACTTCTATATACACTTTTTTTGTATGTCGTCCTTTAATAGTTATTAACAATCTTTTGTTTTATAAATCTAAATGTCGAGAAAAACATCTGAAAAAAATATATATACTTAATCGGACCAAGATAAACATTTTTTGTCTCTTCAACTTTTCTCGTAAAATCAGTGGTTCTTAAGATAATAACTATTCGATAAATGGCAAAAAATGCCTAACTTTATAAATTTTTTTCTCGGGAACCAATTGTTCCTATTTGTAACCAATTGTAAATATTATTATATAATAATAATAAATTGGAGATAATTGATAAAAAAAAACACAGGGTTGTACAGAAATTAAAGTAAACAGTCATTTTAAATTTCAGTCATTTTAAATGACTGTTTACTTTAATTTCTGTGCAGCCCTATGTGTTTTTTTTATCAATTATCTCCAATTTATTGAAAAATTGAAAAATTTCAAAAACTTGTATTCCTGAGGGCATCCTTTTTGCCATTCCGTAGATGGGGCGTGCTATGTTTTATGCTATGCATGCCGCAGCTATGCCGCAACTAATTAGCAACAAATTGGAATCTCGTTAATCCAGATGGAATCTCGTTAATCCATTCATGCGCGTCATGTGCGCCACCACTTAAATGGCTGTAACTATCGAACGGTAAGAGCAACAAATTCGCGATTGCCGCAACTAATTAGCAACAAATTAGCAACAAATTCCCATATACTTATTTTTTGATTTTGGTAAATTTTTGAGTGGTGGCAACGCTAGGTTGATATCAACCTAGCGCCGCCACCACTTAATTGGCTGTAATTCGCGAACGGTAAGAGCAACAAATTCGCGATTGTCGCAACTAATTAGCATCAAATTAGCAACAAATTCTCAACATATTTTTTTTAGGTTTTGCGAAAGTGGCGGCGCTAGCTTGATGCGGGTAAAATATTCATCAAGTTAGGCATTTTTCGCCAATTATCGAATATTATCTTAAGAACCACTGATTTTACGAGAAAAGTTAAAGAGACAAAAAATGTTTATCTTGGTCCGATTAAGCCTATATATTTTTTTCAGATTTGTTTCTCGACATTTAGATTTATAAAACAAAAGATTGTTAATAACTATTAAAGGACGACATACAAAAACAAGTGTATATAGAAGTTTTTTCACTAGAACGCTAGTTGGTCGGTTAGTGAACTGAAAATAGCTATACACCGCTCGCCTATAAATATAAAGTAAATAATTTGCATAATGAGCTTTTATTCAAATGCTGATGGAAAAAATATTGTGTGCAACAAGTAGGAAAAGTGAGATTTGAGTTCCAGACTTTTCGTTTCCAAGCTTCGTATTGCATAAAAATCAATTTTCCTGACTAATTGCACAAATTGTTGTTATACTTACTTAGTCGGCTTCACATGAAAAGTGCATAAGTCCAAAATTGCTGAAAATGTGATTTTTGTGCCACCTAGTTAATAAAAGAATTCTGCATCGATCAAAAAAATAAAATTCAAAAAAAATTAGTTAGATGTCACTAAAACAGCTAATTTAAATAATGCATAAGTCCATGGGCATTGAAGCGTCATGAAAAGTGCATAAGTCCTCAATATGAATTATACATAAGTCCTAGTACATTTTATACGTATCTACTTGAAAAATGCCTATGAACCAAACGGTTCATTTTTATAAACTGTTTTAGGAATGCCTACCAGATGTTTGTTAGACTTTTAACTAAATGATTGTAGGCTTGTAGGTAGTTTTTATTATGAATATTTGCCTTTATCTGTTCACGTTGCAACAGCAAAGTTATCCTCAATTTTAATTTTTATTGAACTGCTATAAAACGCCACATTTTCGACCTGCGTGCATTACATGAAATGATAAACAAAACTTCCCTTTTTGCAGCTTTAAAATTATTCAAATTTTTACAAACCACTTGGACATAATAAATGTTTATGATTTAATTACGGATTAGCTTCCTTGAATTCTCGTGGGAAACCAAAAATTTCTTTATTGCTTTCTATTATTGTATTAGCTGACTGTCCATTGGACAAAATTGTTCAAATTTAGCAAAACATTGGGACAAAAAGTTAACAATGTAATGTGGCCAAGCTTGCCTTTTCAATGTTGGTTTAGTGGACGCGAATTAAAGTAAAGATTTTTGTTTGTCGGGGTACATCTTAATCTTCTCGAGCAATAATAATAACATAAGACATTTAATTTTTTGAACATAGTTTATAAGTGTGAAAAAACAATAATTATTTGTAAAAGTGAACTTTATTGTGCGATTTAAGGTGTGATTCATTTATCTACAGTATTCAAAACGTAAATAAATTGTACAATTTTACGTTTTAATTCCAACTCAATTGCTTGGTTTTCGACATCATTTTTCAATCAAGAAACAAATACTTCAGTCCTGTACAAATATCTTATTAGTGAAAATTCTGCCTAAAATTATTTATAGGTAAGTAGATACCAACAATTTTCTGTAGCAATGTTTCTACTGTCCTTAATATTTTCATTCTTAGTATTTCAAATTTTCTTCTTTTTTTTTAGAATAAATCGCTCCTCAAGAGGGTTCAAAATTCTTAATGCTCTCAGCAATCAAACTAACGAAAACCATAATGAGAAGAAAACATCAAATCTTAATAAAAACACCAAACAAAATGTTGTAATTTTAAGTAACATTTCTTTAAATAATGTTTATAATAATGATCATAAAGAACTTGCTTCATTAAAATCTACTGAAACAGATCGAAAACAAAATATTGTAAATAAAGAAGATTATGAAGTGTCTTTAGCTGTTGAAAATTTAAAAGCAGAATGTTATAAAACTCGACAACTTTTGGAGCTAGATGAAGAAGCAAATTGCATTGAAGCCGATCAAGACCTTTCAGTTAATGACAGTTTTGTAAATTATATTTTCCCTGTTAATGAAGTTGATGACATTTTAAAAGAGGTTCATATAGCTGATAGTAGTGAACAGAACATTAATTTAGAAAATATTTTAAACATTGAACATGATTTTGGAAATGATTTGGATTTTGAAAACATTCAATTAGACATAGAAGGAAGTTTTCAACAAGAAGCAGAACTACAACAGATTCCAGATGATAGTGAATCTCAAAATGATGGAAATGGAAGAAAACGCAAAAGAACTAAAGGTAGATTAAGTGATCCTCGACAGTGGGAATATAATCTCAACCAAAAGAAAAGAGAGGAAGGACTACCATATTTTGGAAGAAAAGGGAATAAGTTTTCTGTTAAACGAGATCAGAAAGAACTAAAACTTAGATGCTCGTGTAAAAAAGAAAAATTTAACAATATCCATTGCTCAAAATTAAGTGAACAAGAAAGGTTGGAAATTTTTAATAAGTTCTGGATGCTTACTTGGAATGAGAAGAAAATATATGTAAGCAGCAGGATTATTAAAAAATCCACTGAAAGGGCTAGACATAGAAAAAACGAAATTCATACGAGACGAACTTGTTCACTTCAATATTTTATGGATAAGCAATGTGAAAGGGTAAGGGTTTGTAAAACCATGTTTTGCAATACGTTGGGTATGTCAGTAAGAACTATTTCTAAATGGATAACTGATTCAAAAGAAGAAAGCCGTCAAGAAAATGAAACTGACAGTAAAACTAAAAATTCAGGATCTTCGAGCAAATCAATGCTGCATAAAAAAAATTTGAAAAGCAACGAAAGAAGGCAAGGAATCAAAAATTTTCTAAATGAGATACCTAAATTAGAATCTCACTATTGTAGAAAATCGACTACAAAATTATATTTAGAGCCTCATTTTAAAAGAAAAACGGATCTTTTTTTATTTTACAAAGATAACTGGTGCAAAGAAAAAAAAGTAGAACCTGCAAGTCTAACCCTTTTCATGTATGTTTTTGAGGAGATGAACTTATCGTTGTTTTCCCCCAAAAAAGATGAATGCGACTTGTGCGTCGGTTATAGAACTAAAAATATTGATGAAGCACAATACAATGAACATTGCAGAAAAAAAGAAGAAGCTCGCAATGAAAAAGAAACTGACAAGACTTCGTCGAACAGGGTGTTCACAATGGACATGCAATCTGTGCTTCTATGTCCAAAATCAAATGTGTCAGCCCTATATTATAGAACGAAATTGATCGTTCATAATTTCACGATTTATGACATTCAAAATAAAGCAGGTTATTGTTTTCTATGGCATGAGGGAGGTGCATGTCCCCAGCCCCCCCCATTTCGATTTTTGACTCCAAAATAGTCTCAATCGTTTGTGCTTCGTTTGTGCCTGTTTGTGCAAACATTTTTTTCGTTTGTACCCAAATAGTTTTCGAGATATTTCAAAAATAAGCTGGGGGGGGCTGGAGACATGCTAGCCCCCCCCATTTCGAATTTTGACTCCAAAATAGTCTCAATCGTTTGTGCTTCGTTTGTGCCTGTTTGTGCAAACATTTTTTTCGTTTGTACCCAAATAGTTTTCGAGATAATTCAATTTTAAGTTGGGGGGGGGGCTGGGGACATGCTTTTTTAAAATTCGAATTTCGGATTCATAATAGTCTCAATCGATAGCACTTCGTTTGTGCTTGTTTGTGCAAACATTTTTTTCGTTTGTACCCAAATAGTTTTTGAAATATTCAAGATTTTCGGTAACACGTTGTAACATAACGGACATGGACGCGCTGAATGCTTTAACGAGATTCTGCGAAAAACTTGCAGCATGAAGACCAAAATAGTCTCAATCGATAGCACTTCGTTTGTGCCTGTTTGTGCAAGTTTTATTTTCGTTTGTACCCAAATAGTTTTTGCAATATTCGAGATTTTCGGTAACATAGGTGCATGTCCCCAGCCCCCCCCATTTCGATTTTTGACTCCAAAATAGTCTCAATCGTTTGTGCTTCGTTTGTGCCTGTTTGTGCAAACATTTTTTTCGTTTGTACCCAAACAGTTTTTGAGAATTTTAAGGAAAACATAAAGGACATGGACGCACGTGCATGAATGGATTAACGAGATTCTGGGAAAAACTTGAAGCATGAAGACCAAAATAGTCTCAATCGATAGCACTTCGTTTGTGCCTGTTTGTGCAAGTTTTATTTTCGTTTGTACCCAAATAGTTTTTGCAATATTCGAGATTTTCGGTAAAATCGCACGTGCTAACATAAACAGTTATTTTAGAATTTCGGATTAAAAATAGTCTCAATCGATAGCACTTCGTTTGTGCCTGTTTGTGCAAACGTTTTTTTCGTTTGTACCCAAATAGTTTTTGAAATATTCGAGATTTTCGGTAACGTCGCACGTGCTAACATAAACAGTTATTTTAGAATTTCGGATTCAAAATAGTCTCAATCGATTGTACTTAGTTGGTGCCTGTTTGTGCAAACATTTTTTTCGTTTGTACCCGAACACTTTTTGAGAATTTAAACGAAAACATAAAAACATTGACGCGCATGAATGGATTAACGAGATTCTGCGAAAAACTTACAGCATGAAGACCAAAATTGTATCAATCGTTTGTGCTTCGTTTGGGCCTGTTTGTGCAAGTCGTATTTTCGTTTGTACCCAAATAGTTTTCGAGATAATTCAATTTTAAATTGGGGGGGGGGCTGGAGACATGCATTTTTGACATTCGAATTTTTTTTGAACATATTTTTTTTAACAGACTAAGGATTTTGATAATTGCTTTCATAAGAAAATTATTAATATTCGTTTATTAGAAAAATTGATAATAATAAAAAGATTACTCGATTTTAACAATATTTATTAATAAAATGAATACAAAAATTATATGTGTTATGTACATTTGAAATTTGAACTAAAATTATTTCTTACATTTTTTTAATTTTGATTTGTTGCG
This sequence comes from Rhagonycha lutea, assembly GCA_958510855.1. Lineage (NCBI taxonomy): Eukaryota > Metazoa > Arthropoda > Insecta > Coleoptera > Cantharidae > Rhagonycha > Rhagonycha lutea. Next base: position 7,610,396 of record OY294040.1, on the reverse strand, counting down.
AAAAATTTTGTTAATCGACATTTAGTTACAGTTGCACTATTCGAGTAAAACACAATTCAACACATTTAAAAATATGTTTTCGATAAGTGACAAAATAGTTCATGAATTTTGAATCCAAAATAGGCTAGATTGTTTGTGCCTGTTTGTGTAAAAAAAAATATCTAAATAGTATTCGAGATAATCATAAAAAAAGTACAACCATACCGGCAACCGGCGTCAGTCCCGTAGCCAGTGCCCCCCTCCCCCGAAATGTTGAAAAGACAAAGAAAATGGAAGGGAAACAACCGAAAATTTTACATTTTACAAAAGGTTTTTAACAAGTGCCCCCCCCCCCGAAATGAAATCCTGGCTACGGGTCTGACCGACGTGCAAGATTTTGATACCAAAATTTACAATAAAATTAAAAAATTTAAATTAATTTATTTATAAAATTTATTTATTTATTTATTTTTAATCGTGTAATCTTTTTATTATTATCCATTTTTCTAATAAACAAATTTTTAAAATTTTCTTATGAAAGCAATTTGCAAAATGCCCAGTCTGTTAAAAAAAATATGTTCGAAAAAAATTCGAATTACAAAAAAAACAAGTCCCCCCCCCCAACTTAAAATTGAATTATCTCGAAAACTATTTGGGTACAAACGACAATAAAACTTGCACAAACAGGTACAAACAAAGTAAAAAGGATTGAAACTATTTTGAATCCGAAATTCGAATTTCAAAAAAGCATTTCTCCAGCCCCTCCCCCAGGCTTAAAATTCATATTTAAATAATACCTATGAAACTTCTTTTAATAATTTAAATTTTTATGACCTGACGTTTCATAGTGTTCTGACTTTTTTTTATTAATTAATATTTTTGCATAACAATTATCAATTTCTTGTATAACGAAAATAATGTTTGCACAAACGAAGTACAAACAATTCACACAGGGCCGTAGCTAGACATTGGTCATGGGGGGGGGGGTTCCTCCGAAAAAAAAGTTTCTTCTAACCCCCCCCCCCCCGTATCTACGGCGCTGAATTCAGACTATATTGAATCCGAAATTCGAATATCTAAAAATCATGTCTGCAGCCCCCCCCCCAACTTAAAATTGAATTATTTGGAAAACTATTTGGGTACAAACGAAAATAAAACTTGTACAAACAGGCACAAACGAAGCACAAACGATTGAGACAATTTTGGTCTTCACGCTGTAAGTTTTTCGCAGAATCTCGTTAATCCATTCATGCGCGTCAATGTTTTTATGTTTTCGTTTAAATTCTCAAAAAGTGTTCGGGTACAAACGAAAAAAATGTTTGCACAAACAGGTACCAACTAAGTACAATCGATTGAGACTATTTTGAATCCGAAATTCTAAAATAACTGTTTATGGTAGCACGTGCGACGTTACCGAAAATCTCGAATATTTCAAAAACTATTTGGGTACAAACGAAAAAAACGTTTGCACAAATAGGCACAAACGAAGTGCTATCGATTGAGACTATTTTGAATCCGAAATTCTAAAATAACTGTTTATGTTAGCACGTGCGATGTTACCGAAAATCTCGAATATTGCAAAAACTATTTGGGTACAAACGAAAATAAAACTTGCACAAACAGGCACAAACGAAGTGCTATCGATTGAGACTATTTTGGTCTTCATGCTTCAAGTTTTTCCCAGAATCTCGTTAATCCATTCATGCACGTGCGTCCATGTCCTTTATGTTTTCCTTAAAATTCTCAAAAACTGTTTGGGTACAAACAAAAAAAATGTTTGCACAAACAGGCACAAACGAAGCACAAACGATTGAGACTATTTTGGAGTCAAAAATCGAAATGGGGGGGGCTGGGGACATGCACCTGTGAAAGGGTAAGGGTTTGTAAAACCATGTTTTGCAATACGTTGGGTATGTCAGTAAGAACTATTTCTAAATGGATAACTGATTCAAAAGAAGAAAGCCGTCAAGAAAATGAAACTGACAGTAAAACTAAAAATTCAGGATCTTCGAGCAAATCAATGCTGCATAAAAAAAATTTGAAAAGCAACGAAAGAAGGGGGTCCGTTAAGTTGGCCCCCCCCAGTTAATATTTTTTCTCCAAAAGCTAGCTCCCGAATCCTTATAGCTAGCACCAGCTAGCACCCAAGTATGAAAGCTAGCACCATTATAGTTTTTCCACAAATCGATATTGAAACCGGGGGGGGCCAACTTAACGCTAGCCCCCCCCAGTTAATATTTTTTCTCCAAAAGCTAGCTCCCGAATCCTTATAGCTAGCACCAGCTAGCACCCAAGTATAAAAGCTAGCACCGTTATAGTTTTTCCACAAACCGCAACTGAAACCGGGGGGGGCCAACTTAACGTTAAGTTGGCCCCCCCCAGTTAATATTTTTTCTCCAAAAGCTAGCTACCGAATCCTTATAGCTAGCACCAGCTAGCACCCAAGTATAAAAGCTAACACCGGTATAGTTTTTCCACAAATCGATATTGAAACCGATGCTTACGGTCCTGACGGACGCGCATGAATGGATTAACGAGATTCCATTTGTTTATAGGATAGGCTGCCGACAAACTGCACGAATGTGTAGATAGAGAGTTATTATTGTGGGTCAAATGTTACCTTACTATAGAACAATACTTTGCATAATTCTAGCGCATTTCGTTACTTAAAAAATGAGTTGAGGTTCATGTCGCTGCCCCCCCCCCAAATCGAATTTTGGGGTGAATTTGGTGTCAATCGTTAGAGCTTCGTTAGAGCCTAAATGAGCTTCCATTTTTTTCGTTTGAGCCTCAACCGTCGCGAAGATAATCGCGAAAAAGTTTGGGGGGGCTGTAGACACGTTGGCCCCCCCAAATCGAATTTTGGGGTGAAAATGGTGTCAATCGTTAGAGCTTCGTTAGAGCCTAAATGAGCTTCCATTTTTTTCGTTTGAGCCTCAACCGTCGCGGAGTTATTCGCGAAATATTTGGGGGGCCGCAGACACCTTGGCCCCCCCAAGTCGAATTTGAGCTTCCATTTTTTTCGTTTGAGCCTCAACCGTCGCGGAGTTATTCGCGAAACAGTTGGGGGGGGCACAGATATGATTTTCTATTTTCGTTATTTTTAAGAATTTTTGGATGAAATTGGTGTCCAACGTTAGAGCTTCGTTAGAGCCTAAATGAGCTTCCATTTCCAACATCCTAATTTCATTTTCTAAAAAGTTAAGGGCATTTCAAATTTTCGATTCCTCCGAGCAAGTTGCGTCCGATAATCCTCACATTTAATTTTATTTTACCAGATTAAAACTTTTGTTTAGATTAAAAAAATTAATCCTCCTTGCCATTATAATCTTCATAATAAATAAAAATGGAAAAATTAATTTTACAAAAGTTTTCATACTTTTATGTTTCAATTTTGTTTCCCACTATTGTAAAGTATACACGCCCATTTCTCGTATAATAATGTAAGTTAAATTGTAAGAATTTGTAAAAACTGCACACATTTCTGAAAAACTAAAAGGGCCGAATACGGTATAATTGTATTTTTACATTATATTATATCTTTTTCATTACTTACAGGACGTAGACACGTTTCCCCCTCTCTAAGTCGAATTTTGGGGTGAAATTGGTATCAAACGTTAGAACCCAAATGAGCTTTCATTATTGGTTTAGGATTACTTTTTGTAATCGAAACAAAAATTTTACGCTCTAACGTCTGACCCTAATTTCACCAAAAACTTCAAAAATATAACGAAAATAGAAAAACACGTCTACCCCCCCCAAGATTTCGCGAATAACTCAACTACGGTTGAGGCTCAAACGAAAAAATGGAAGCTCAGTTAGACTCTAACGATGCTTTAACGTTTGACACCAATTTCACCCCAAAATTCAAATAAAGAGGGAAAATAGAAAAACAAGACTACGACCCCCCCCAAAATAAAGAAAATTACCAGCAAGAAGTTAATCGTTTGTGGAAAGAGGTAAAGCTTGAAGTTCACCGATAAGAATGCTCTATATGCAGCAAAAGCTTTGCCTCCTTCCACAAACGATTAACTTCTTGCTGGTAATCTTTTTTCTTTTTTTTTGGGGGGGGGGTCTTAGTCTTGTTTTTCTATTTTCCCTCTTTATTTGAATTTTGGGGTGAAATTGGTGTCAAACGTTAAAGCATCGTTAGAGTCTAACTGAGCTTCCATTTTTTGGTTTGAGCCTCAACCGTAGTGGAGTTATTCGCGAAATCTTGGGGGAGGGGGTAGACGTGTTTTTCTATTTTCGTTATATTTTTGAAGTTTTTGGTGAAATTAGGGTCAGACGTTAGAGCGTAAAATTTTTGTTTCGATTTCAAAAAGTAATCCTAAACCAATAATGAAAGCTCATTTAGGCTCTAACGAAGCTCTAACGATTGACACCAAATTCACCCCAAAATTCGATTTGGGGGGGGGGCAGCGACATGCACCTCAGATAAACTCATTTTTTAAGTAACGAAATGCGCTTGAATTATGCAAAGTATTGTTCTATAGTAAGGTAACATTTGACCCACAATAATAACTCTCTATCTACACATTCGTGCAGTTTGTCGGCAGCCTATCCTATAAACAAATGGAATCTCGTTAATCCATTCATGCGCGTCCGTCAGGACCGTAAGCATCGGTTTCAATATCGATTTGTGGAAAAACTATACCGGTGTTAGCTTTTATACTTGGGTGCTAGCTGGTGCTAGCTATAAGGATTCGGTAGCTAGCTTTTGGAGAAAAAATATTAACTGGGGGGGGCCAACTTAACGTTAAGTTGGCCCCCCCCGGTTTCAGTTGCGGTTTGTGGAAAAACTATAACGGTGCTAGCTTTTATACTTGGGTGCTAGCTGGTGCTAGCTATAAGGATTCGGGAGCTAGCTTTTGGAGAAAAAATATTAACTGGGGGGGGCTAGCGTTAAGTTGGCCCCCCCCGGTTTCAATATCGATTTGTGGAAAAACTATAATGGTGCTAGCTTTCATACTTGGGTGCTAGCTGGTGCTAGCTATAAGGATTCGGGAGCTAGCTTTTGGAGAAAAAATATTAACTGGGGAAAATTGTTAACAAATGTTTTGCTAAATTTGAACAATTTTGTCCAATGGACAGTCAGCTAATACAATAATAGAAAGCAATAAAGAAATTTTTGGTTTCCCACGAGAATTCAAGGAAGCTAATCCGTAATTAAATCATAAACATTTATTATGTCCAAGTGGTTTGTAAAAATTTGAATAATTTTAAAGCTGCAAAAAGGGAAGTTTTGTTTATCATTTCATGTAATGCACGCAGGTCGAAAATGTGGCGTTTTATAGCAGTTCAATAAAAATTAAAATTGAGGATAACTTTGCTGTTGCAACGTGAACAGATAAAGGCAAATATTCATAATAAAAACTACCTACAAGCCTACAATCATTTAGTTAAAAGTCTAACAAACATCTGGTAGGCATTCCTAAAACAGTTTATAAAAATGAACCGTTTGGTTCATAGGCATTTTTCAAGTAGATACGTATAAAATGTACTAGGACTTATGTATAATTCATATTGAGGACTTATGCACTTTTCATGACGCTTCAATGCCCATGGACTTATGCATTATTTAAATTAGCTGTTTTAGTGACATCTAACTAATTTTTTTTGAATTTTATTTTTTTGATCGATGCAGAATTCTTTTATTAACTAGGTGGCACAAAAATCACATTTTCAGCAATTTTGGACTTATGCACTTTTCATGTGAAGCCGACTAAGTAAGTATAACAACAATTTGTGCAATTAGTCAGGAAAATTGATTTTTATGCAATACGAAGCTTGGAAACGAAAAGTCTGGAACTCAAATCTCACTTTTCCTACTTGTTGCACACAATATTTTTTCCATCAGCATTTGAATAAAAGCTCATTATGCAAATTATTTACTTTATATTTATAGGCGAGCGGTGTATAGCTATTTTCAGTTCACTAACCGACCAACTAGCGTTCTAGTGAAAAAACTTCTATATACACTTGTTTTTGTATGTCGTCCTTTAATAGTTATTAACAATCTTTTGTTTTATAAATCTAAATGTCGAGAAACAAATCTGAAAAAAATATATAGGCTTAATCGGACCAAGATAAACATTTTTTGTCTCTTTAACTTTTCTCGTAAAATCAGTGGTTCTTAAGATAATATTCGATAATTGGCGAAAAATGCCTAACTTGATGAATATTTTACCCGCATCAAGCTAGCGCCGCCACTTTCGCAAAACCTAAAAAAAATATGTTGAGAATTTGTTGCTAATTTGATGCTAATTAGTTGCGACAATCGCGAATTTGTTGCTCTTACCGTTCGCGAATTACAGCCAATTAAGTGGTGGCGGCGCTAGGTTGATATCAACCTAGCGTTGCCACCACTCAAAAATTTACCAAAATCAAAAAATAAGTATATGGGAATTTGTTGCTAATTTGTTGCTAATTAGTTGCGGCAATCGCGAATTTGTTGCTCTTACCGTTCGATAGTTACAGCCATTTAAGTGGTGGCGCACATGACGTGCATGAATGGATTAACGAGATTCCATCTGGATTAACGAGATTCCAATTTGTTGCTAATTAGTTGCGGCATAGCTGCGGCATGCATAGCATAAAACATAGCACGCCCCATCTACGGAATGGCAAAAAGGATGCCCTCAGGAATACAAGTTTTTGAAATTTTTCAATTTTTCAATAAATTGGAGATAATTGATAAAAAAAACACATAGGGCTGCACAGAAATTAAAGTAAACAGTCATTTAAAATGACTGAAATTTAAAATGACTGTTTACTTTAATTTCTGTACAACCCTGTGTTTTTTTTTATCAATTATCTCCAATTTATTATTATTATATAATAATATTTACAATTGGTTACAAATAGGAACAATTGGTTCCCGAGAAAAAAATTTATAAAGTTAGGCATTTTTTGCCATTTATCGAATAGTTATTATCTTAAGAACCACTGATTTTACGAGAAAAGTTGAAGAGACAAAAAATGTTTATCTTGGTCCGATTAAGTATATATATTTTTTTCAGATGTTTTTCTCGACATTTAGATTTATAAAACAAAAGATTGTTAATAACTATTAAAGGACGACATACAAAAAAAGTGTATATAGAAGTTTTTTCTCGCGATAATATAAGAAATCAAATAAAATCATTTCCAGCCACTAGAACGCTAGTTGGTCGGTAAATGTAGTTTCTAGACGAGTTTTAGAGAGTAAGCTCGCCTATTAAAACTTGCTTGTTTATGATGATAATAAAATGATAATAACAAAATAAAATTTTCATTGATTTTGTATTAAATTCAAATTACTTTACCGCACGAAATACCAAATACCCTCTGAGTCGCAACCCCTAATGAGCGGGTTAAGAGCACTCCGGATCACGTGACTTTCTCAGTCGAAAGCCAATCAAACGCCTTCCTTTTGATTACGAAAGTGCTATCGATTGAGACTATTTTGGTCTTCATGCTGCAAGTTTTTCGCAGAATCTCGTTAAAGCATTCAGCGCGTCCATGTCCGTTATGTTACAACGTGTTACCGAAAATCTTGAATATTTCAAAAACTATTTGGGTACAAACGAAAAAAATGTTTGCACAAACAAGCACAAACGAAGTGCTATCGATTGAGACTATTATGAATCCGAAATTCGAATTTTAAAAAAGCATGTCCCCAGCCCCCCCCAACTTAAAATTGAATTATCTCGAAAACTATTTGGGTACAAACGAAAAAAATGTTTGCACAAACAGGCACAAACGAAGCACAAACGATTGAGACTATTTTGGAGTCAAAATTCGAAATGGGGGGGGCTAGCATGTCTCCAGCCCCCCCCAGCTTATTTTTGAAATATCTCGAAAACTATTTGGGTACAAACGAAAAAAATGTTTGCACAAACAGGCACAAACGAAGCACAAACGATTGAGACTATTTTGGAGTCAAAAATCGAAATGGGGGGGGCTGGGGACATGCACCTGCATGAGGGCGAAGGTGAATTAAAAGCCAACTGCTTTGCGACTATAATTTGTAACTTTTTATTACAGGAAGTTTTGCCAATGATAGAAGATAAAGCAAGCAAACCTTCAATCATTCTGTACAGTGATGGTTGTAGTGCACAAAATCGCAATGCCACACTATCCAACGCTCTTTTAAATTTCTCCATTGAAAATGATATTTGCATTATTCAAAAATATCTGGAAAAAGGTCACACTCAAATGGAGTGTGACTCAATGCATTCGACCATAGAAAGAAAACTAAAAGGACGAGTAATTAATGTACCTGCAGATTACGTTAATTTGGCTAAAACTGCTAGACAAGTACCAAAAGCTTACGAAGTAAAATATTTGCAGCATGATTTTTTTAAAGATTTTTCTGAAGTGAACTTTTTTAATTCAATACGGCCGGGTCGCAAAACTGGTGATCCAACTGTCCAAAATATTAGGGCCTTAAAATACAATAGTTGTGGCTCTATTGAATTCAAAATCCGTCACACCGCAGATTTTCAAACTTTGCCAGCAAGACAGAACAAAACTGCTAAGATGATACCTTTTCAGGCACTACCGTGCTTATATCAAAATTCTTTAAAAATAAAAAAAGAAAAATTTGAGAATCTGCAGTTTTTAAAGAAAACTATGGAACAGGACTATCACACTTTTTATGATAATCTCAGTCACGAATAAAGATTCCATATTATTGTCTTAATAATTTTACCACTTAATTGATTATTTTGTTTAATATTATTTTTCTGTATTCATAATGTTTGTATTTTATTATCTTGTATGTTTAAAATAAAGTAAAGTACCTGTTTTCGTCTCGAGATCAGTCGTTTTTTTTTAAATGTAGATTGCCTAAGTCCGAATCACATACTAGATTGAGACTTGAAATGTGCATAACTCCACTTTTTATGGTATCAAAAAAATTTTTTTAATAACTATAGTAGATTTTTAGAGAACTACTATTATAATTAACTTTAGAAAATAATTATCAAAGTAGAACATAAATTATTGCTTTTAATCAGTTTTTATCATCTCCTGTAAAATTTGTCCTTTGGCACTTATGCACATTTCATGTGAAGCCGACGTATATGTTTTATGAATACATGGATAATTCCACAGATAGGAAGTGGAATACTTATGCTAAACCAGCTAAGCCGTGTAACCCACTGTTAAAGGATTTAACTTCCGAGTTTCACTTTTTGGATCTCTAAATTTAGACATCAAATACTAAGAAAAATAGATTAAAAATTACAACAATTAAGTATCTTCTTCTGATAGATCATTTTCTACGCATTTCTGGTATGAGTGACTAAATATCACTACTAAACATGATAAAGTAGAAATTACTATGGAAGTAATAAATATTTGACTGTATTATACCGGATATTACATAGTATTTGTACGTAATGATACCTTTAATAAGTAAACAAATTATCCCATAACAATTTATTATTATCTAAAGTTTATAGGCAGATATTTTGATCAAAACAATTTTAAGTAGGTTCTGTAAATATCCTTAGCATACGCAAAAAGTATAAACAAAATATATTGACCCTCAATTTAAGAAATTACTAAACAAAAAATAAATGTTTTCAAATAACTTTTACAATCACGGTGCTTAAAAAAGCACCAATACTAGATGCCAAACACATAAACAATCCTCCAATTAACCCAGCTGAGTATTTTTCATGATCCTCTAAGACCCTAAAAATTAATTATTAATAGAATAAAGTAAGATTTTTAAAAGGAATTACTTACCTAGGTACATTTATTATAGCAATATTTAAGAGATATCCATTCGAAAACCCAGCAATGGTCTGGAAAACAATGAAGTAACTATCGCTATTGAAAATTACTGGAAGCTTTCCTCTAGGTTGTAAATTACAAAATAGAATAATAGGTACTTGCACCATTCGTATCACATTCAGTAATATCAAAACGTACCTATTCTTTGGCTACAATTCAAAATACTTTAGTTCGGAAACGGTCATATGCAGGGTATCCCAGAACGCAAGTTATCCTTTGCAGGGCTGATAGGTCAGCTCATGACTGATCAAACTTACAATATGACCGTAAAAAATCTCGCATTGATCTCCTTTTGCAGTAAAATAGCTATATCTTTTTTTCTAAAGTAAAATTATTAAGCAAATTCTATACCATTTTGAAAACTACATTAATGAGTAATTTTTTTAAATAATTTGCCAAGTTTGTTGTACATTTATTTTACAGTATGAAGAGTCGAACTTAGCAAATAAAGAAAGAACTTCTGAGTCGGGCAAAAACATTTTTGTTTCTAAAACTATGGCACTATTAGTTCTATTTTAATTTCTGATCAATAGCAGGGGTCCGTTAAGTTGGCCCCCCCCCCAGTTAATATTTTTTCTCCAAAAGCTAGCTCCCGAATCCTTATTGCTAGCACCAGCTAGCACCCAAGTATAAAAGCTAGCACCGTTGTAGTTTTTCCACAAATCGATATTGAAACCGATGTTTCGGTACTGAAGGACGCGCATGAATGGATTAACGAGATTCCATTTTTTTATAGGGTAGGCTGCCGACAAACTGCACGAATGTGTAGATAGCGAGTTATTATTGTAGGTAAAATGTTACCTTACTATAGAACTACGGAGGAACATTTGAAGAATCATTACTTTACAATACTTTGCATAATTTGATATTTAGAATATGATATTTCGTAGGTACCAGTGGCACAAAATTTATAAAAGTGATTATCGAAAATCAACGATTTTTTAATAAGGTCATATTTTTATATTGTGGTCAGTCATGAGCTGACCTATCAGCCCTCCAACTGTAAATCAGTTTAGTCGCTTGTAATTCAGAAATTATACTTACTATCTGAGACAACAAATTCTGAATTTCAAAAGTACCATTCTAAATTAAAATTGACGCTTTCTGATATGAACTTAACTAAACTGAATTACAATAAATTGAAAAATTCTGGAATTAAATTGACTAATCTGAATTAAAATATACGCTTTCTAAAATAAAAATCGAAATGGTATAGTAGTATATCGTATAATCATATTACCCAATCAATAACTATTGACGAAAGACGTCCAAAACATTCAGCTACACTGGGCAAAAGAAATGTTATTACTGGTAAAAAATAACGATCTAAAATATTGAACATGTCATATTTTTGAAAATACAATAAAATTTGAGTAAATTACCACTCCATACTCCAATTCTATAAGATTTAATTAAGACGGTAACTCCAGGCTGCACACTTAAATTAACAATTGTCCCCACGCAAGCACATACACTGTAGTGCCAAGTTTTCTTAAGAATTAACTTATAGCTAATTTTAGAGTGACCAACTAAGTCGTTTTCAAATTCGCCTATTCCATTTTCATTGTTTTTAAACATAAAGTGCTTATAATATAAACTTTTTGGAAGTATTAAATAATTTGTGAGAGCTATCAATAGTGTTAAGCATCCTATTACGGAATAAATTAGACCATTCAATGTTGGTGAAGCTGCAATAGCTAAGGAAGCAATTTCAGCCAATGCCGAAATCGCCCCGCCTGCACTTTGTCCCATAGTAAAGGATGTGATGTATTTGGAGTGAAAATTGTTAATCGTACCACCTATGGTGCTAAACAATATTCCACTTGCAGCTGAAAATATCAATAGGTTACTTGTATGTAAAGCTGTCAATACAGAATTTAGCTATTTACCATTAAATATTACAATTGTAGATAAGGTCAATATGAAAAATCCATTTTGCCCTAAAATTAGAAACAAAAGGAGCTTTAAAACTGTGAACGAAACGAGAAGAGCAGAAGTTTTTCCATAAAAGGACCCAACAGTTATCAGAATCGTCCTTCAAGTTTCGGTCGTGTAAATGTACAGTCGTGTACAGTCGTGTACAGTCCCGATGTTTTGATGAATCCGAGAATCATTAAGGACCCTTAACTTTGTACTAATCATAAATTAAAACTTGAATGTGGAATGCATTTACTTTGAGTTCACTTCGGAATCAAATTTCTGCGCCGTAGTGATCGTTTTCGTTTCTGCACATTAGCTTCGCCTGGTCACTTCAAAGTAAATGTACTCTACACTGGGTTACATAAGGGCACGGTATAGTACTTACACAAACTGGTATCGATTCTAACAAATATTAAAGTTATAAAACTTAATATTAACATTATAATTAAAGATCCTATAATTCGCTTTTGGCAGGAAATTCTAAAACACATAGAAATCAAATTGAAGTATAACATAAAACTATTTTTTCCATTTTAATTAGGTCAAGGCTGTTTAGTAAATCATTTCCGCACTAATATGATAAAGTAATTTGAATATAATACAAAATAAATAAAAAATTTTATATATCAGAACCATAGTTCTTTCATTAGTAGGTATAGGGAATACTTCCCTCTAAAGAATTGCCATCACCGTCAAAAAATAGCAAACTGCGATCAAAAATAATATAGTTTTCTGATGGTTTCCTATTCTGACACTAATGGAAAAAATCTTGTGTGCAACAATAGGAAACCTGAGATTTCATTACTTGCTTTTGCTTTAGACTTCATCTCGCACAAAAATCACTTTTTCTAACTAGTTGCACAAATGGTTGTTAGACTTACTTTTCATTTATGAGTACATTGATAATGTTACAAATAGGAAGTGGTATATTTGTTGCTAACGCAGCGTAAGCAGTATAACATACTTGCGTAGGGTTTAGGAAGGAGGAAGGAAGAGTTGCAGTTTTCGCATCTCTAAACTTATACATCCAATACTAAGGAAAATCGATTGAAAATTAAGAAAATTAAATTAAAAATAGTAATTTACCTTATTAGCAACGGTAAAGAAACCACCAGGAAGTACAGATGTAATTCCTATAATAAAAAATGTAAAGTAAACAAAATAATAGCAGTCACTAGGTTCTTCGAGTAGTTTTTCAGTTTCCAAATTATCATTTTCTTCTTCTGATATATCATTTTCTACGTATTTCTGGTAAGGGTAACTTTTGAAAGGCATTTTAAATATTACCACTGTCTATTCCAATGTAGAGATTACTATGTAAAGAATTTACAATATTATATGCAAAATAATTTATTATTTACACATTTTAAGTAATAATAATTGTTATGATTAAAATAGGAAACTAAGTAAGTTGTGTAAATATTACAGTAGGCCAAGGTAAAAACCTTGTAATTGTAAATTTTAAGTGATTGTGGACGATTCAATATTCATAATTAGAAGCAAAAATTATAAATTATAATTATAATTTTATTTATTAATCTCTGGATCTCCTTTTCTTTTGATGACTAATTAATAATATCCCTTAGGGCCGTCGAACTCGGCAAAATGTGCTACTAGGAAGGGAATGGATCTTTTTTTCTGTGGATCTGAGATGTGACGTGGTTGCTTTGTCAAAATCGACCGTCCGCGCCCTCCGCTCCGAATGTTCCTAGCCGTTTTCACAATCACTCTACTGATTAAAAATATCCCATAGGGCCGTCCACCTCAGCAAAGTGTGCTACTTCCTAGCTATGCATCGCAGTAACAGTCTAATAGGAAATTAAATCGTCCGTTGATCAATCGTCCGGGGAGCAAAAGCCTGGATATCTTATTTTATACATTACCAATATTAAATTAATTCTACACAGAATGTAAGGTCAGAAATACAGAAATATTGTAGTAAAATGAATTCTGTATTTCCTGACGAGCTTAAAATAAATTAGCAAAACGTTGAAGATATACATAATCTAAATATTGTCCACTAACCCAAAAATAAGCTTATGAAAACAAATTTAATCAAGATGTAGTAATCCGCCAAATTAGCATATAAAAATTTAATTATAGTTACTAAATTGTAACTTGTATTATTTTATATTCAAGTTAAGGATAAATAAAAATTAAAATTGAATGTATATATACCATGACAGCTGTTTCGTATAACATATTCTTACGAGTTAATAATACACATAAATATATAAAAATTTAATTATTAATTAGAAGAATTCAAATTGACTTAATCCTTGATACGCCACTGGTACTCGAAAAGAATCATTTAACGTAAAAACAGCTATTTAGAAATTAAATAACATTGAAATTGGTTTTATACAAGTAAAGTAACTAAGCTCAAATTAAAACTTTATTTTAATAATTAGCAATAACTAAAGTTAATGAAATTACTTATTGTTAAAAGAAATTTACTCAAATCGAAACTAGAAATCTTTACAAATTTAAACACATTGTTAACGCAAGTAGTCTAAATTTCCACCTGGACTAATAAACTAAAAATTGTATAGTAAACTTAACAAAGAGATGACTTTTACGAATCCAAATATAAAAGAGAATTATAACAATGATAACGTATATTTTCAAAGAAGTAATAAAATGTAGTCCAAAAATCCAGGTGTTGATTTTGGTTTTGACAAAGTCAAAAGTGCCGCCGATATTCTAAGGAAATTGCCCGAGGCATTAACTTAGCCTCTAACGAGGGTGGAAAAGTCGTTTAGGCAATGAGAAAAGTGGGAAGTCAATAACCAATCACTAAAGCTCGCCTTTAAACTTAACGTGGTAAAAACCACCCAAAAACAACCCCTCTCAAAACATAAGTTGTGGTGGAAGAAAACACATATAATAGTGTGTTTCCGCCAAAATCAGCAATTAATTAATTTACGATGCGTTAAAGTCGGAAGTCAATTGAGCTGTAAGCTCACGTTCGTTCGTTAGTCAAGTTATTAAATTAAGCCAATCATTCACTCAATCGGGTAGTCAATCCATCACGTTCGTTCGCGTGGAAGTAGCTTTATTTTATTATATTTTTTAAATTGTGTTGTGTGTGGAACCAATTATTATGTAAGTAACCAAAAACTGTTTAATTATAAATTGTATAAACCATTGAAAAATTAACTCCAACAACCTGTATAACATATAAATTTTACGTTCATCAAATTAGATGAATTCATTTTTGAATAATATACAGAGTGTAACGAAGAGTTCATTTCGCAATAAGTTGAAATCTAAACATGAATTTTAACCCATGTATGCAAATTTACCAACAAAGATAAGTTAATTAATTGTATCAATTCATTATTTAACTAAAGTTTATTTTTATTTAACTAGATGTTAACTAATCTTTGTTGGATAGAAATTATTAATATTAACTAAGTGTAAATTAATGTGTTACGAAACTTGTGCCAAATTTAGATGAATTTTTCTTCTTTTTTTTTTAATAAATAATTATTGTTATTCACGATTTTTCTTGAAGTCAAATACCTTTTTCTGTGTGTGATCAAAATATTTGTTTTATCTCCTACGTCTTTTGAGAGGCTGAGGTGCCTGAAACCAAGCTTCACGTCTACCAAAAACAAGTGAAATCATATAAATTAATTTAACTAATTTAAACCAATTAGTTAATTAGGTTCTGATTTGACCTTTTACTTAGTAATAAAAATCAGTGGTGGCAGCCCCCCCCTTTTTGAACTTCGATTTTTGTCAATAAATGAAAATTTGTTGGTAAAAGTTTAAGTTTATCTTTTCCCCTTAAATTAATTTCAAAGACAACTGACCAGGTGGTTACAAATCGTGGCAGGTTGTTATAAAGACAACAAAGCAAAAATATTTAAAAGAGGACATTAATTTTTATTTATAAATTTTTATTTTATTTATTTTTAAAAAAATTAATTTTGCGATTAAAATTAGTTTTTATCCGCTAACAGAAGGTTGTCCATCGCTGAGACTCTAGCTCGTAGTAGAAAAATCGAACCCAATTATCTTTCAAAATAAAAATTTTTAAACTAACTTCCAAATAAGGATAAACTTGTTAGATTTCCTCAATTTTCTCATGGGTTGCCAGCTCAATCGATAAAAAAAAGTAATTCGCGCGACCTTTCAATTTTCCAATGCGAATTTACTTTGTTTCACAATGATTAATAATATCCAACTTATTTTTTGCTTCGATATCTAATAATTATTCTACGACTTTTAGGCTTAAAATAAATAAAACAAATTTCACCATATTAATTTTATTCATTTCAAAACTACTACAGTTTGGGTGCCCAATCGTCCTGGCGTCCATACAGCCGCCGCCCAAACGCCCCGGCGTCCAAGCGCCATTGTTCTAATAATTATTATAATAATTTTGAAACCAACAATTTCTATGTATATTTTTATGTTTTATAAACTGGATTTCTTAATACTCCTTCTTTTCTCACGTTAATACTTTCGAATACATTACCTTCGTAAGTTTTGCAGTGTCTTTTCTTTACAAATGATAGAAGAAAATTAAAAATTCGAACCATTTTCAGTTTCAAACGATAGTTCTTAATTAATAAAGGGCTGGTTTTATTTTACACAAATAACACAGCTGTGATCATACGTGGGAGTTATGTCTCATATGTTCTAATCCCAGTACCGGCGAATTTTTTTTTAATTATGTAATTAATTAAGGAATTAAAAAATTAACGACATACGAATTACCATTACAAATTATTAACTACTGGACCACCACGGTTTTTTGTAATAATAGCTAATAATAATAGCAGTTAAAATGAGAACCATGAAAGATGAGAATGGAATTCAATCTAACAACGAGGAGGAGATAAAAGAGATATGGCAGAAACACTTTCAAAAGCTGCTAAACGAAGATGACAAAGATAGTACTGTTGAAGAACTGCAAGATAGAACGGAAGATGAATCAACGATAGAACCATCATTCAACGAAGTGGAAGCGATAATGAAAAAGATGAAAAATGGAAAAGCTACGGGGAGTGATGAAATTTATGGAGAAATGTTGAAAAACGCTGGTAGAGAGGTACATCGCAGAATTCATAAATTAATACTGGACATATGGAGGAAGGAAGATATGCCGAGCGAGTGGAAGATAGGTCGAATAATTCCATTGCATAAGAAGGGTGATATTGAAGAATGTCGGAACTACAGAGGGAAAACTCTGCTACAGGTGACCTACGAGATTCTTTCGACACTCATATATGGAAGAATAAAAGCAATGACTAATGACATAATTGGAGAATATCAGCACGGTTTTAGAGAAGGACGATCTACGATGGATGCATTGCACGTGATGAAACAAATAACCGAGAAAGCATATGAACACAATATTGAACTGCATCTCCTGTTTGTCGACTTCCAACAGGCTTTCGACTCTGTTAAGCGTAAAAAGTTGTACGAAGTAATACTTGAACTAGATATACCTCAAAAATTGAGAAATCTGATACAAATGACGTTGAAGGGTTCGAACGCAACAGTAAAATATGGGGCGAATGAAACAGACGAATTTGCAATTGACAGCGGTGTGAGGCAAGGTGACGCTCTGTCTGCTGTTCTTTTTAACTTGATTGTCGAGAGTATTGTGAGAAAATTGGGTACCAGAGCAACAATAGCAACGAAAGAATGGCAACTACTTGAATATGCTGATGATATCGTGGTTATAGCAAGATCAGAGAAAAAAATGGTACAGGTATTCAAAGAAATAGAGAAACAGGCGATAGAAATGGGACTAAAGATCAATGAGGCCAAGACCAAATATATGCATTGTATGAGAGGAGATAAAGCGCGACATCAAAATCTAGAAATTGGAGATTATAGTTTTCAAGAGGTGGATAACTTTAGATATCTGGGTGTACAAGTAAATAGAAGCAACGAAAGATACCCAGAAATAAACGAAAAGATACAGGCTGGATGAAGAGCTTTCCATGCAAACAAGAAGATACTTAAAAGCAAGAATATAATGTTGAGAACCAAAATAAGAGTATACAAGACCTTCGTAAGAACGGTGATCACCTATGCTGCGGAGGTGTTGAATCTGACCGGGAATGAGTAAGAGAAATTGAGAGTGTTCGAGAGGAAAATTTGGAGAACTATGACTGGCCTCAAAAAGACAGGAGATCAGGAAAAGAAGACGTTGTGAAGTACATTAAAGCACAGAGAGTTAGAGGGCTCGGACACGTGACGAGAAAGGACCCAGATAATGTCTTGAGGAAGATTATGGAATTGGAGACCGGGAGAAACAAGAAGTAGAGGAAGAGCAAGATCCAAGTGGCTGGACGAAGTGTTAAATGACCTCAAGGCTATGGATGTAGTTGACTAGAAGAAGAAATGTGAAGACAGAACGATATCGAGAGGAATGGTGAAGGAAACAGCAACACATGCGAATTTGTAGAAAACGGAAAAAGAAGGAAAATGAGGAGTGATTCACCTCGAAAACCGAATCGTAAAGACTTCAATGAAGTAGGCATATTCCGAAAGGAATGGTTACCTTGTTATTATTATTATTATTATTATTAATAGCAGTTAACCCACCATTGTATTTTCAAACATTCATAACTCAAAAACTAAGGGCCAATCGACTAAACTTCGAAAAAGTGATAATTTTTTTAGCTGCTAGAATCACCAAAAATATTGGGATCTCGATTGGCGACATACTCACTGTCATGCCCCTTGTTAGCTACTTTTAAAAAGGAGCTATTTAGATATTATTATTATTATTGTTCTTGAATAGGTTGCGGTTTGAAATCCACTTGCACTGTAGTTTGAAACCTACATAATAGCTAACCAGCTCACTTGAAGTCATTGGTTTCAATCTTGCTAAAGTTCTCAATTTTTAATGTCAAAAAAAGTTTTCATATAATTTTTACAAGCAACATGCTCAATAAGGAACCAACGTTAATTGCCAAAGCAAGAAAGATTCCTGCAAGTAGCCCAGCTGAGTATTTTTCATGATGTTCTACAACCCTAAAAATATTATTATTACTGAAATGTATAAAAAATTTGCAAATAAATTACTTACTTAGGTATATTTATAAAGGCGATATTTAAAAGATATCCATTCGTGAATCCACCAAAGGCCTGGAAAACAATGTAGTAAGCATCGCTATTGAAAATTACTGGAAGCTTTCCTCTAGGTTGTAAATTGCAAAACAGAGTAAAAGGTATTGCCCCGATTCGTATCACATTCAGTAATATCAAAACGTACCGATTTTTTGGCTACAATTCAAAATACATTATGGTAAAAGTTATAATAAAGTTCTACACGTTGTCCAGCTTTAATTGATAAGCGGTTACATGTATTTCAGAAAGCATCAATTGTGATTCAGTTTGGGAAATTTAATTTCAGAAAATAGTAATTGTAAGGTAACACAATGAATTACGGCCGGATGGGGCTAATGTGCAAAACGAAAATTAGTCGGCTCGACTTTATGTTGGTGTCAATTGGTGGAATTGAGTGTCATCTAATGCGCGAGATTTTGGGTCGGCCCGGCCATAATTCCTTAGGTTAACTTTAATTCAATTTAATTAATCAATTTTTGTAATTCAAATTGTATCAATAATACTCATGATCTTAAATTAGTTTTCCTGAATTACAAATAATCTTTACTGAAAGAAAAAGCTGTAGTATAATATTATTACCCAATCAATAAATATTGACGAAAGTCGTCCAATACAGTCTGCTACATTTGGCAAAAGAAATGTTATAACTGGCACAAAATAATGATCTAGAAAATTGAACGTAATTTTTTTAAAAATGCGAAATAAACTTTTGAAAATTACCACTCCATATTCCGGCTCCATAAGATTTAATTAAAACCGTAACTCCTGGTTGCAAGCTTATAGTAACAGTCAACACCATGGAAATACAGACAACATAGTGCCAGATCTTCTTGAAAATTAATTTATAGTTAATTGTAGGATGACCGATTAACTCGTTTTCAAATTCCTCTACATCATTTTCATTGTTTTTAAACATAAAGTGCTTATAATATAAATTTTTTGGTAGTATTAAATAAGCTGCGAGAGTTATAAATATTGTGAAGCATCCTATTACGAAATAAATTAGACCACTCAATGTTGGTGAAGCTCCAATAGCTACGGAAACAACTTCAGCTAATGACGAAAAGGCCCCGCTTACACCTTGCCCCAAAGTAAAGGATGTTATGTATTTGGAAGAAAATTTGTTTATAGTACCGGCTATGGTGCTTAACAATATTCCACTTGCAGCTGAAAGCATCAATTTATCACTTGTATGCAATGGAATCAAAACAAAAGTTGGATATTTACCACTCAATATTAATAGTGTAGATAAGGTCACTGCTAGAAATCCTCTTGGCCCTGAAATTTATAATTTTGAAGCTGTGAACAAAATGGCGACATGAATTTTTTGGGATGAACAGTTTCCTAACTTTCCACCGTTTTAAGACCGATGTACCTTCCGTCTTCGTTCCATACAGGTTTCGTTCAAATATTGTTGATTGTATGTAATTATTGGCTTCCAATGGAAGGTGTGCGTACGTCCGTCAATATAATATTTGAATATCTCCGTATGGAAGTGAGATGGAACGTAGATGCAACATACAGTGGGAATCAACCTTAACTTTCCGTCCGTCAAATGCAGTTATACAAAAGTAACAACCGAATCTAGGTGATTGGTTCATTGTAAACTTGTTGTGATTCTGATTGGAATGGAATTGGAATGAATGATTGATGACTCTTAACTTAATACATATAAATTAAAACATTGGTATTCACATGGTTACATGAGAGCACGGGTACTTACACAAACTGGTATCGATTTTAACAAATACTAATGTTACTAAAAATAATATTAACATTATAATCAAAGATCCTATAATTCGCTTCTGGCAGGAAATTCTGAAACACATAAAAATCAATTGAAGTAATACGTAGGCTGTAGGGAAAGTTTCCGGAAGCGATATTATGATAAAACATATGAAAATTTTGGAAAATGACTTTATTGCTTTTCGAAGTATTCGTCTATGTTCTATGACATTAATACACATTTCCGAACGTTGGAACCAATTTTTTCCACTCTGAAACTGATACCTCAGAAACCAGTGCTTTAAATGTTTTAAAGGATTAATTTGTTTCAAATAAGCAGCACGCTCGCAATCATGGTCACCAGTTGTTTGCCTATAAACGGCAAAGTTGCCGTGTACTTCAGTAACAAGCGATGATTTCGGGCCGCAGAAATTATTGTAAAGTGTGCTCAAAATATGAATAAATATGTTGTGAAAGTTCGCAGTTTTGGAAAAACTATTGTGTGCAACAAGTAGGAAAAGTAAGATTTAAGTTCCCAACTTGCTTCTGCTTTAGGCTTCGTATTGCACAAAAATCACTTTTCCTAACTAGTTGCATAAATAGTTGTTATACTTACTTTTCATTTATGAATACATTGATAATTCCACAGATTGGAAGTGGAATACTCGTTGCTAGACCAGCATAAGCTGTGTAACTCACTTGTAAAGGATTTAACTTCAGAGTTTCACTTTTTGGATCTCTAAATTTATACATCCAATACTAAGAAAAATGGATTAAAAATTAGGAAAATTATATTGACATAGTAATTTACCTCATTAGAAACGGTAAAGAAATATGAAGGAAGCATAGATGTTATTCCTATAATTAAGAATGTTAAGTAAACAATATAATATGAGTCACTAGGCTCTTCAAATGTTTGTTGTTTTTTAGTTTCCAATTTATCAATTTCTTCTTCTGATAGATCATTTTCGACGCATTTCTGGTAAGAGTGAATTTTGAACGGCATTTTAAAAATTACTGCTACATACGATAAAGTAGAACTTACTAAATATTCGAATTTATTATACCGGATATTACAGAGTATTTGTACACAATGATGCCTTTAATAAGCAAACAAATTATACTCATAACAATTTATTATGTAGAGGTTTTAAGCAGTTATTTTGATCAAAACAATTTTATATAGGTTCTGTAAATATCCTTAACAAAGCGTAAACAAAATACTCAATTTACATAAATTACTAAACAAAAAATAAATTTTTTCATATAATTTTTACAATCACGGTGCTTAAAAAAGCACCAATACTAGATGCCAAGCACATACAGGTTCCTCCAATTAACCCAGATGAGTATTTTTCATAATCCTCTAAGACCCTAAAATTTAATTATTATTATACTAGAGCAAAAAAAATTTGCAAAGTGAATTTCTACCTAGGTATATTTATCATAGCGATATTTAAAAGATATCCATTCGTGAATCCACATAAGGCCTGGAAAACAATGTAGTAAGCGTCGCTATTGAAAATTACTGGTAGTTTTCCTCTAGGTTGCAAATTACAAAGTAGAATAATAGGTATTTGCACCATTCGTATCACATTCAGTAATATCAAAACGTACCTATTTTTTGGCTACAATTCAAAATACATCACGGTAATAAATTCTACATGTCTTCCAACTTTAGTTCGGAAAAATTCAGTTTAGTCACTTGTAATTCAAAAATTATACTTTATCATCATCTGAAACTAGAATTTCTCAATTGCAAATCAACTCTTTTAAATTACAATTGACGCTTTCTAATATGAACTTAACTAAACTGAATTACAATTGAAATATTCTGGAATTAATTGACTAATCTGCATAAAAATTAACGTTTTCTAAACTAAAAATGGAAATGGTATAGTATAATCATATTATACCCAATCAATAACTATTGACAAAAGACGTCCAAGACAATCAGCTATACTTGGCAAGAGAAATGTTATTACTGGTAAAAAATAACGATCTAAAATATTGAACACGTCATATTTTTGAAAATACAATAAAATCTTGGGAAAATTACCACTCCACATTCCAGTTCCATAAGATTTAATTAAGACGGTTACTCCAGGTTGCACACTTAAATTAACAATTGACCCTAGGCAAGCACAGAAAACGTAGTGCCATATTTTCTTAAAAATTAACTTATAGCTAATTTTAGAGTGACCAACTAAGTCGTTTTCTAATTCGCTTATTCCAATTTCATTGTTTTTATATATTATGTGCCTATAATATAAATTTTTTGGAAGTATTAAATTAGTTGTGAGAACTATAAATAATGTGAAGCATCCGATTACGGAATAAATTAGGCCACTCAATGTTGGTGAAGCTCCTATAGCTAAGGAAGCAATTTCTGCCAATCACGAAAGCGCCCCACCTATATTTTGTCCCAAACTAAAGGATGTGATGTATTTGGAGGAAAAATTGTTAATAGTTCCACCCATGGTGCTAAACAATATTCCACTTGCAGCTGAAAATATCAATAGGTTACTTATATGTAAAGCTATCAATACAGAATTTAGCTATTTACCATTAAATATTACAATTGTAGATAAGGTCAATACGAAAAATCCATTTTGCCCTAAAATTAGAAACAAGGAGCTTTAAAACTGTGAACGAGGCGAAAAGATCAGAATTTTTTTCCATAAAGGGACCCAACAGTTATCGACCTACAAGTTTCGGTCTTATAAATGTTAAGTCGTGTAAAAGGCGGTCGTATAAGTTTCCGTTCATCAAATACAGTCGTGCAAATTTCCTATCAGCTGTTAATTTGACATTCAAGTCTGTCACAGTGAATTGAAGCTTGGTGATGGGATCATTGTACACTATTCGCGATGCTTAGATGAATCAGAGAATCATTAAGGACCTTATTCATTCTTCAATCAACGCTTTAACTTGTTCTCATCATAAATTAAAACTAGTAGAATGCATTTACTTTGAGTTGACCTGGCGCAACCAAATTTCTGCGCGCAGTAGATGTGGAGAGAGAACGTGCCAGTGCCATCGTGTTAACGGGTCGGGCAGATTTTAGTTTCTGCACATTAGCAATTAGACCGTCATTGCGTTAACGCAGTTGGATGCGAATGCGGGGTACCGGGTTCAAACCCGGGTAGAGTCAAACTTTCTTATGACCTAGTCTCCGTGCTTCGGAGGGCACGTTAAGTCGGCGGTCCCCCTGAGTCGACGAATTGCCACCGTTAACAAAAAAAACAGGGTTCAGGCACCTCTGAATGATAGGCTAGCAAGCTCCTAACGGATGTAAAACAACTATAGTCCAAAATCGATCTGTGGACTACTCACCAACCCAAAATGGCCAGATCCTCCATAATATGGAGAGGCTTATGTCCAGCAGTGGGCGGAAAAAAGTCTGATGAAGAAGAAGAAGTCATGAGCTCCTCCCGATCAACTCAAAATAAATGCACCCTACACTGGGTTACATGAGAGGACGGTATAGTACTTACACAAACTGGTATCGATTCTAACAAATACTACAGTTATTAAACTTAATATTAACATTATAATCAAAGAGCCTATAATTCGCTTTTGGCAGGAAATTCTAAAACACATAGAAATTAATTGAAGTAACACCAAACTATTTTTTCCATTTAGTGTTTGAAAAAGTCTTACATTTCCTTGTCCCGTTCAATTAGGTCAAGGCTGTTTAGTAATCCATTTCCGCACAAGTACGGTAAAGTAATGAAAATTTTTTTTTTTAAATCATTTTTCTTTCCTTGGTAAGTATGGGACATACTTCCCTCTAAACTGAGATGGTTCAAAAATGCTCCCCATTTGTTTTGCAATTCATTATAAAATTCAAAAATAATTTAGTTTTCTGGATTCTTATTCTAACACTAATGGAAAAAATCTTGTGTGCAACAATAGGAAACATGATAGTTCATCTCGCATAAAAATCACTTTTCCTAACTAGTTGCACAAATAGTTGGTAGACTTACTTTTCATTTATGAATACATTGATAATATAACAAATAGGAAGTGGTATATTTGTTGCTAGCGCAGCGTAAGCAGTGTAACTCACTTGTGTAGGATTTAGGATGGATGAAGGAACAGTTTCAGTTTTCGCATCTCTAAACTTATACATCCAATACTAAGGAAAATTGATTGAAAATTAAGAAAAATAAATTAACAAAGTAATTTACCTTATTAGCAACGGTGAAGAAACCACTAGGAAGTACAGATGTAATTCCTATAATAAAAAATGTAAAGTAAACAAAATTATAGCAGTCACTAGGCTCTTCGAATAGTTTTTCATTTTAAGATGTATTAATAATTTCTTCTTCTGATACATCATTTTCTCCGTATTTCTGGTAAGGGTAACTTTTGAACGACATTTTAAATATTACCACTGCACATGATAATGTAGAAATTACCATATAAAGAATTAATAATATTATATGCAAAATAATTTATTATTTATACTTTTTAAGTAATAAAATTGTTTTGATTAAAAAGGAAAACTAAGTAAGTTATGTAAATATTACAGTAAACCAAGGTTGTGTTTGATGCGTTCATTATTAACCAAATTTATTGTAATTATGTCAAAGTACCTTGGTGGAAATTATTGGTTTTCAAGCAAAAACAATTGCAATAAAATTCAAACAAAGCCACTAAATATTTTTTAAATGCTCTAATTTTCATTCTATTGTTTGTATTTAACAGATATTAAAGAACAAAATATCAAATATTCGGTATCTTTAAAAGCGGAATAAAAATCTCTTCAAATTGATACCATTTTCATTTTTATCCGTTATGATGGGAAGCAGGAATTAAAGAAAATTCAATTTCCCAAGTTAATTTCGTATGTTCACATCGGCGGCCGGTCACCCTGTATGTGTAAAACTCGGTTATTTTTAAACGTGTGACACACGTCTATTTAACGTTGTTATAACGTAACATGTTGAAAACTTATTAAGTTTTGGTAATTTTACACATTTAGTACATGTTTTCAACGTGTAGTGTTTATTTGGTATGTGATTGTAGCAATCTACCCCTGTCATTCTAACTGTATTTTTTTTATTTAATTAAATTGCAATACAATATAAAAATAATTTCTAACAATTTTTAAAATTATTAAACTAAAATTGGATCTGAATCAAAAATATTAAGACAAATATAATTTAAAACTGTTAGTTACCATTTAGTACTAAATTTAATGCGCAATTTAACGTTATATGGGCTTAAGTATAGGAGGCAGTGACTTAAGAAAATAAATAGTCAAAACAATAAACTAAATTAAAATATTTTCGTCAAAATAAAAATTCTCACGATTATAAAAATTTGTTCACGTTGAAAATATTTCAATATTTCAAAATTCCATAATACCTCAAATTATAAATTACTTTATAACAAACAAAATATTCTAAATATACCCAAAAATTATTAAGTTGTTCAAAAGAAATCTTTTAAGGAAAATCAAAGACACTTTTTAAATTTTAAGCACTTCTTTCATTTCAAAAGCCAGTTGTGTCTTTTCCGGATTTGTATCTGAATTTTCTTTGTTTGTGACGTGAGAAATTTCCTTTGATTTCCTGTTAGTTATTATGTTTTATTATTATTATTGCATGCTATATCCTTTTATTTTTATAACCTTAAAAATTTCCATCGAACTAGATTAATGTGGGGTCGGGTACAGTTCGGCGCAGCTGTTTCGGCGCAGCCGTTTCGGCGCAGCCGTTTCGGCGCGAGGACTTTTCGGCGCAGCCGTTTCGGCGCGAGTACAGTTCGGCGCAGACCCGTTTCGGCGCGAGTACAGTTCGGCGCAGACCCGGTTCGGCGCGAGTACAGTTCGGCGCAGACCCGGTTCGGCGCGAGTACAGTTCGGCGCAAACCCGGTTCGGCGCGAGTACAGTTCGGCGCAGACCCGGTTCGGCGCGAGTACAGTTCGGCGCAGACCCGGTTCGGCGCGAATACAGTTCGGCGCAGGACATTTTAGCGCAGTAATTTAACTATAATACTGCATAATTACTGTTTCAAAAACAGTTTAATAAAAGAAGAACAACTTTACCCTGAATGTGGTCCCTAAAAATGGCAACATGTCTTTTTTTTAATATTCTCACAATCTGCAGGTTTCTCTCTATACAGTTCAAATTTTCATAAAGTTACATAACAAAATATTCAAGATAATCAGGTCTATTCTGTAACTTTAGCAACTTGCTAAAAATGAGCAATAATATTGCTAAATAATAATTTTACTTAATAGCTATTGGAGGAAATAATTTTGCTTAATACCTATTGCTCCTACTGGAGCAAAATTAGCTATTAGCAATATTGCTTATTTTTAGCAAGTTGCTAAAGTTACAAAATAGACCTGATTACCAGATTTAAACAAACAATGTGTACGCAGAAGTTAATCATTATTAGTTGCTTTTTTTATTTGATTTGGTGATAATAATTATTGATGGCATGCTAAAATTAATTTTGTTTTTTTGCGTACTCGTACCTGTGGTTAATAATAATAATAATGAATAAATTTTTATTGTTTGTTTAAATCTTCAATTCAGATTATTCATTTAGTAGGCCGTTGTATGTTCAATTTTGTAGATTTTAAATCGAGAGCTTATTTTCTCGAATATTTTCTTATGTAATTTTATGAAAATTTTATAGTATGTATTTATAGAGAAAAAACTGCAGATTGCGAAAATGTTAAAAAAAAGACATGTTGCCATTTTAAGAAAAATTTTAATGTTCACTTCCGGTATAAAGAAATATACCTCTTTATTTTTACTTAAACTCTTTTTTGTATCTAGTAAGTTATAAGAATTATTCACAATTACCGCACTATCGTGAACACACTGTACATAGAGTGAAAAGTAACATTACATTTCTAAATCCCATTTTTAGGACCACATTCAGGGTGAAGTTTTTCTTCTTTTATTAAATTATTTTTGAAACAGTAAATATGCAGTATTATCGTTAAATTTCTACGCTAAAATATCCTGCGCCGAACTGTACACGCGCCGAACCGGCTCTGCGCCGAAATGTACTCGCGCCGAACCGGGTCTGCGCCGAACTGTACTCGCGCCGAACTGTACTCGCGCCGAACCGGGTCTGCGCCGAAATGTACTCGCGCCGAAACGGGTTTGCGCCGAACTGTACTCGCGCCGAACCGGGTCTGCGCCGAACTGTACTCGCGCCGAAACGGGTCTGCGCCGAACTGTACTCGCACCGAACCGGGTTTGCGCCGAACCGGCTGCGCCGAACCAGCTGCGCCGAAACGGCGACGCCGAACTGGGCCATTCCCATTAATGTGTAATAAAAAATAATTACATTTTTGATAATACACAACTCAATTAAATTAATCCGTATATTTAAATTTCGTATTAATAATAATTTTGAATACATTTTCTACGTATATTTTTATGTTTTGTAAACTGGATTTGTTTGTAGTAGATTAAATTTAAATGAAATTTTGTATTAATAATCCAAAACAAAAATTAATTTTACTCTTTCATTTCTCACCTTAAAAATTTATTGTGTGTAATAATAATCTTTATTCTCCTACCCCTTTCGAATACGTTACCTTCATAATCTTTGCAGTTTCTTTTCGAACTACTGGTGGCAGCTTTAAAATCAAATTACAAGTTTAACAACAATATTGTAAGTATTAATTCATCAAGGAAAATTGAACTGCTAACTTCAGGTTTACAAATTTGGATAAAAGAAAATTTTAATAAAGGGCTGGTTTTATTTTACACAAATAGCCCAGCCATAATCATACCCGTGATCATATGACCGAAATGAACAATGTTGTAGGAGATGCCAATTAATATTATCAACATCCTGTATAATATTTATATTAATGAAGATCTACAACAAATTATGTAGCTCCATGAGAATGTAAATATTTGCGTCTTTAGAGCATTAGTAACATTTACAATGCCTCTCGGTAATCTTCCGTACCATAAATGCTTAGAAAATAATTTATCAGAGGAAGAAATTGAAGATTTGAAACTGACGAACAAAATCAGATCTTTGGCCAACCAAAGGATTCGAGGACTTATGTCTTTACTGCCAGCATCTTTCTTCGTCATTTTTAATGAGGTAAAACAAAATTAGTATCTTACTTTTTATCATATAATTTGTTTTCCAGTATTGGATGTACAAATTTCGAAATGTGACAAAGAATACCACCCACAATTTGAATCCTCTGCAAGGAAGTTACACACCTATTAGCGTTGTTATAATAATGAGCGCTTCATATCTTTTTTTTAGTTAACGGGTTAATTGTTAGTTAATTGTTAGTTAACTTTTAATTACCGAGTCGTTTGATTTATTAATACTAATTCATGTAAGTACAAATATTGTCACAACCCCAAAGTTCAGTAAACATAATAATTAAAAGAAATGCTGATTCATAACAATTTCGAAATCACAAGACAACAGATTCCAAGTTGACAGCATTAGTCACGCAAATAAAAGGAAAATATTTCACAATAATATTAAATTACTTTCGAATATCCAGTTACACATAATTAATAATTAGATTCTTGGTAATCATAACAAGAATCTAATTATCTAAAATAAACAAACATGAAAATGCAAGATTCTTCTAAGAAATGTAATTGCATTGGAATGTAAACGATTATGTTAAACAAAGGAATAACTAGTGGAGTTTTCAATATAAATAGAGGAACAGATTTGTGTAAACAGTTAGTCTTGAGTTAGTCTTCGGTCATGAATCTTGAGTCAACGATCGTCAGTGTCTTAAGTGTTTGTGAGGATCCACGAGCAACAAAGCCCGAATCGACATCCGCCAGCCAAGCGAAATCAACAGAAGGATGTCGCCTCCATGGTATGCCGTACCGATCATCGTAAGGTATGAATAATTAAGAATATTTAATAGACCGACCAATTTATACTTGCGCCTCTATTCATGTAATGTTTTATTAATAGTAGTTATTAAATGTATTGTACTGATATTTCTTTGTTAAGAAAATATTCAATTCAAAAAGGCCGCTGTACTAGCTTTACGCCGAAGAAGGGTTTTTCTCTTCTACAGGGTCGATGGGTTCAACAAACGAAATAACGAAATTGCAATTTACAGCAAACATAATTTATTTAATGAAAGGAAATTTTATCATAAAAAAATAAGCATCAAATTGTGATAGACAATAAACTTGTCCATGTGTTGATCCACGTAATCCAATATCCTTGGAGTTACAAATGTTCCAGTCCACTACCGGAATTCATGTGCTCGCTTCATTCACGATGAACACTTAATTTTCACCAAATACACGCACGTAATTATTCACTACTGTGAATTTACAAATTGATTCCTTGATCAAAAAGAACTTGATATGAGTTCCTTAATTGGAATTTATCCAAGAACTCTCGACACGAGTTCGTCAATTGGAATCTACCAAGGAACTCCAAACCCGAGTTCTCGCTTTCGTCTTCTCCAGAGAACTGGCTACATTTCTGCTCGCTGGCTTTTTGTGTCCAAAGTTTTCAAAATTGGATTTTGTAGGTGGGAGTCTTTTTTCATTTTTATTACTAAATTGACTCTACTGGCAGGTAACATAATGTTTTTAATCGCGTGTGCACTAAATTATTATTTACACTTTGTTTTACAGAAATCTTGTGTCACTAATTTATTATTAAATGATGTACAGAATGCGACATAAATTTTGTATTTCACAAATAAATTCAAATTTGTTTGTTTTGTGTGTAGAATTCGTTACAAGTAATGGTTTTTGTAAATTTGATGCAAATGTTTCTTTTATGTCAGTCAAATCAACTGACCTATTGATTTGAAATCAAATTAAATTAAATTACTACCTCATTCGTCTGCTTTCACCCTTAAATAACAAAATATCACAACAGTATATTGTGGAAGACACGTTTTATTTCGAGTTGTACTAAATCCCCCCGTCGAAGAGTAATTCGGTACCTAACCGTTGAAACCCAAGCCATATAAATAAGATGTCTAATTAATAAATTAGGGTTCGAGGATGAACCTTAAACTACAAGAGGGTTTTAACGTGACAATATCTCCTGATACCATGTGCATATATGAAATGTCCAATTTATTTTCAATAGATAATATTCATTACAAATCAATAATATTATTGAGAAAGCGATCGACCATTGTTATCTGCAAGCAGATAGGTATGGATTTTTACAAGAAAACTTCAAGAAAAATAGATTATGATTGTGACCATATACAGAATAAAAGATAATTGCAAAAATTAGCAAACAAATTTATAAAATTGCATGTTTCGACCTTATTCGCAATTTTATCCGCATAGATCTATCGGTACTAAGTCATGAGTGAAATCGAACAAGATCAAAACATTTTCTGCCTACTTATAATTTTGAAATTAGGGTCAGGAGTACTCTCTCTACATCTACTGTTCAAGCTTTTGGCTCCTCCTAGCCATTAAGGAAAAAATTCACTCTACATATGCATCAAACTGAAACCTGTAGAGTGTAGATGTTAAAAATAAATAAGTACTACGCATAGAACACCAACAGGGCAAAACAGCCTTTTGTTTTCAAATTTTATTTTATTTTTTGAGATATTTTAGTTCCTATTTTTTGTTACCACTTTATGTTCTAAGTTTTTTACTTATAGTTATTTTTAATATATTATTATAAAGTTCGCATTTATTTATTTTTTTAGGTCTACGTTTTGTCGATAACTTGGAACAAGGAGGTTTTTTCAAAAAATATTTCTTTCTACTAAATTTTTCAATTTTGTCTTTAAATGGGCAGATTCCCTTACATATTTTAACCGTCAAGCAAACAGCATCTGTTAACATTTGCAAACTGTTCCAAGTAAGGTGGTTCTACCAGTATAGTAGCTATTATTATTATTATTGTTCTTGAGCAGGTCCTGGTTTGAGACCAACTTGCACAGTAATTCGAAGCCTAAACAGTAGCTAACCAACTAACTTGAAGTCATTCGATTCAATCTTGCTAAATTTGTTCTCAGTTTTTAATGTCACAAAAAGTTTTCATATAATTTTTACAACCAAATTGCACAATAAGGAACCAATGTTAATTGCCAAAGAAAAAAAGATTCCTAGAAGTAACCCAGCTGAGTATTTTTCATGATGTTCTACGACCCTAAAAATATATTATTACTGAAATGTATAAAAAATTTGCAAATAAATTACTTACTTAGGAATATTTATAATAGCGATATTTAATAGATATCCATTCGTGAATCCACTAAAAGCCTGGAAAACAATGTAGTAAGCATCGCTATTGAAAATTACTGGAAGCTTTCCTCTAGGTTGTAAATTACAAAATATAGCAACAGGTATTTCCCCGATTCGTATCACATTCAGTAATATCAAAACGTACCTATTCTTTGGCTACAATTCAAAATACATTATGGTAAAAATTATAATAAAGTTCTACACGTTTTCCAGCTTTAATTGATAAGCGGTTATAATTATTTCAGAAAGCATCAATTGTGATTCAGTTTGGGCAATTTAATTTCAGAAAGTAATAATTGTAATTGCGATTGTAACAACTTACTTTCTTAAATTCATCTTCTGAATTACAAATAATCCTTACTGAAAGGAAAAGATGTAGTATAATATTATTACCAGTGTTGCCAATCTAGCGGTTTTCCCGCTAGATCTGACTTGTTTTAAGTTGCTTTAGCGGGAAAAATTTCCATCTAGCGGCTAGCGGGAATTTTAGCTTAATTAAAGAATATCTGACGGGAAATCTGACGGTTTTTAAAAACTGCCGAGTCTATTTAAAAATTTTTTTTCTTTTTAAATTTAAAATTTCACCGCTTTCAAATTAGTACACAATCTTACCGCTCTATAAATGGCATGGGTTATGTTCAGTCTTCAGTTATGTTGGTACTTATTACAAAGAAACTTACAAGCTCGAAGACCACGACGATGTCGATGATTTGTTTTTAGATTTATTAGTGTTTTGTAATATACATTTTTTTTTTTTTTAATAAAATAATAAAAAATTGTGTAATTTTATTTTAAAACATCTAATACGCTAATCTTAAATTATTAAAAATGGTATTTCTGGCGGGATCGCCGTGTTATCTAGCGGTTTCTAGCTATTTCGTAAAAATGGGATATCTGGCGGGTTTTCTGGCGGGACCGCCGTGTCATCTAGCGGGTTTCTGGCGGGATCGCCATGTCATCTAGCGGTTTCGCAAATTTAAGTGCTGGCAACACTGATTATTACCCAATCAATAACTATTGACAAGAGACGTCCTACGCAGTCTGCTGCATTTGGTAAAAGAAATGTTATAACTGGCTCAAAATAATGATCTAAAAAATTGAACATCATATTTTTGAAAATGCGAAATAAACTTTTGAAAATTACCACTCCATATTCCGGTTCCATAAGATTTAATTAAAATTGTAACTCCAGGTTGCAAGCTTAAAGTAACAATTATCACCATGGAAACACAGAAAAGGTAGTGCCAAATCCGCTTGAAAATTAACTTATAGTTAATTTTCGGATGACCAACTAAATCGTTTTCAAAATCCTCTATATCATTTTCATTGTTTTTAAACATAAAGTGCTTATAATATAAATTTTTTGGAAGTATTAAATAAGCTGCGAGAGCTATAAATATTGTGAAGCATCCTATTACGAAATAAATTAGACCACTCAATGTTGGTGAAGCTCCAATAGCTACGGAAACAACTTCAGCTAATGACGAAAAGGCCCCGCTTACACCTTGCCCCAAAGTAAAGGATGTTATGTATTTGGAAGAAAATTTGTTTATAGTACCGGCTATGGTGCTTAACAATATTCCACTTGCAGCTGAAAGCATCAATTTATCACTTGTATGCAATGGAATCAAAACAAAAGTTGGATATTTACCACTCAATATTAATAGTGTAGATAAGGTCACTGCTAGAAATCCTCTTGGCCCTGAAATTTATAATTTTGAAGCTGTGAACAAAATGGCGACATGAATTTTTTGGGATGAACAGTTTCCTAACTTTCCACCGTTTTAAGACCGATGTACCTTCCGTCTTCGTTCCATACAGGTTTCGTTCAAATATTGTTGATTGTATGTAATTATTGGCTTCCAATGGAAGGTGTGCGTACGTCCGTCAATAATATTTGAATATCTCCGGTATGGAAGTGAGATGGAACGTAGATGCAACATACAGTGGGAATCAACCTTAACTTTCCGTCCGTCAAATGCAGTTGTACAAAAGTAACAACCGAATCTAGGTGATTGGTTCATTGTAAACTTGTTGTGATTCTGATTGGAATGGAATTGGAATGAATGATTGATGACTCTTAACTTAATACATTGTCGTGTTACACGGCTCAATCAAACCCCCAAGTAATACTACCGAGAATAAAATCTTGCCCAATGTGTTCACTCGAACAGTAGAAGTCCGGCCAGCTTTAAGTCGGTTCACAAAATCGGGACCACAATATCTGCAGGTTATGGGTATCGGCGATCGCAGATCAATTAAAGAGTGCAAAGAGTCAAGTGGTAATTTATTTGAATTACTTTGATATAAGACTGGAGCAAATTGAGACAAAATTGACACAAATGTCAAAGAGAATGTAAATTTATGTACTTGTGTGCACGGTATAAAAT
The DNA here is from genome assembly GCA_958510855.1 of Rhagonycha lutea. NCBI lineage: Eukaryota > Metazoa > Arthropoda > Insecta > Coleoptera > Cantharidae > Rhagonycha > Rhagonycha lutea. Next base: position 7,576,282 of record OY294040.1, on the reverse strand, counting down.
GGATGGTATTATTTAAATGCAAACAATATCCTATACCTCCATTTAACACTGTGTAAATGTTTAATGTGTAAGAAAACAATAGAAAATCAAAAATGTTCACAAATATAAAATTCAGTACCTTTTTCATTAAATTCTTGATGTACACAAATCTTTGAATCACCCTGTACCTGGTAGTCGAAATTATTGGGGTAGAGTGGTAGGCAAACTGCACGGCAGCGTGGCTTCCGACTTGATCGTACAGGTAGTAGTCGACTCCTGTATTTTGTCCAAATCTTCCTTCTTTGCAAGAAAACAGTGAAAACGATGAGTGAATTCTTCTCATGTGGTATTTAAATCTCGAACCTCGATTTAAATAAAGTTGCACGGTTTTTGTATCGAACCGTAAAAATGCGGACATGTGTTGTGAAATTTAACCTCCAAATTTTAATTGTAATTAAATCATCCAAATACTTAAGCATCGAAGTCGGTTAGTAGAATAAACCTTGATTTATATAACGCAGTAATCATGAAATAATCGATTTCCAGGATATTTTAGACGCGATGGCATCCAAAACGCAAATTTACAATGGAATCGAAAAATGTGCTAGATTCACAAAAAAGTGTAAAAACCTTCGTTTTACACCGTAAAATATTCAACAAACTCACTTGTCTTATTTATCGCCGATATATTTGCTTTTGTGGCTACAAAAGCTTGCAGAAAGGTCTTCTTTTGTAAAATCGCGAAGATGTACGCAATTTACAAAACGTCTCCCTTCACTCACGGCACAAGACCCTACTTCCTCGCCAAACTCGCTTCCAAGTTCAAAATACCAAAATTATAAAATAAAATCTGAACAAAATCGTAAGTATTCGCCACACTTTTACCGCGACAATTCAAATCACCACGTTTTACTTTTCAGGTAACACAAAACTTTCTTCAAGTTACAAATGCAAGAATCAAATTTGTTTGTTTTATGTGTCATAGGTTACAAAAATATCTCTTTTGTGTCGTCAAATTGCATCCAGCTTTAGTGTCTTTAAATTGACAAAATTAACCTTAAGCAAAATTCAACTGGCTAAATTTACTGACTTTTTGCACACTTCAACATATAAATTAAAACATTGGTATTCACATGGTCACATGAGAGCACGGGTACTTACACAAACTGGTATCGATTTTAACAAATACTAATGTTACTAAAAATAATATTAACATTATAATCAAAGATCCTATAATTCGCTTCTGGCAGGAAATTCTGAAACACATAAAAATCAATTGAAGTAATACGTAGGCTGTAGGAAAAGTTTCCGGAAGTGATATGATAAAACACATGAAAAATTTGGAAAATGACTTTATTGCTTTTTGTCTATTCGTATTCGTCTATGTTCTATGACATTAATACACATTTCCGAACGTTGGGACCAATTTGCTAATCATTTTTTCCACTCTGAAACTGATACCTCAGGAACCAGTGCTTTAAATGCTTTAAAGGATTAATTTGTTTCAGATAAGCAGAACGCCCGCAATCATGATCACCAGTTGTTTGCCTATAAACTGCAAAGTTGCCGTGTACTTCTGTAACGAGCGACGATTTCGGGCCGCAAAAATTGTAAAGTGTGCTCAAAATATGAATAAATATGTGCTGAAAAGTTCGCAGTTTTATGTTTATTTAGTTCGTCAATAATAATTTCCAACAAAGAACCGGCTAGAAAAAATATTGTGTGCAACAAGTAGAAAAAGTGAGAGTTGAGTTCCCGGCTTGCTTCTGTATTCGGCTTCGTATTGCACAAAGAATCACTTTTCCTAACTAGATGCATAAATAGTTGTTATACTTGCTTTTCATTTATGAATACATTGATAATTCCACAGATAGGAAGTGGAATACTCAGTGCTAAACCAGCATAAGCCGTGTAACTCACTTGTAGATGATTTAACTTCAGAGTTTCACTTTTAGGATCTCTAAATTTATACATCCAATACTAAGAAAAATTAATTAAAAATTACGAAAATTATATTGACAAAGTAATTATTTACCTCATTAGCAACTGTAAAGAAATACGGAGGAAGCAAAGATGTTATTCCTATAATAAAAAATGTTAAGTAAACAATATAATAAGAGTCACTTGGCTCTTCAAGTATCTGTTGCTTTCCAGTTTCTGAATTTTCAATTTCTTCTTCTGATCGATCATTTTCTATGCATTTCTGGTAAGGGTGACTTTTGAAAGGCATTTTAAAAATTAATACTACACAAAATAAAGTAGAAATTACAATGCAAGTAATACTAAATATTTGATTTTATTATACCGGATATTATAAAGTAGTAGGTATTTGTACACAATGATGCCTTTAATAAGCAAACAAATTATCAACTCAGCTCATAACAATTTATTATGCACAGTTTTTAAGAAGATAGTATATTGATGAAAAGAATTTTAAGTGGATTCTTTAAATATCCTTAGCATAAACAAAAAGCACAAACAAAATAAATTGACGCTTTCGAAAATACTAAACTAAACATAAATGTTTTCATATAATTTTTACAATCACGGTGCTCAATGAGGAACCAATAATAGTTGCAAAACACGTAAATATTCCTCCAATTAACCCAGCTGAGTATTTTTCATGATCCTCTAAGACCCTAAAAATTAATTATTACTAACCATTTCAACATTTAATTCAGAAAGCATCAATTGCAGTTCAGATTAGTCAATATTTCCTAGCTCACCACTGCCCATCTGGAGAGTGGTAAGAGGTCGAATACCGAGCAGCATCGCAGAGTTAGCCAGAAGAGTTAAAGTTGAACTTCGAACGGTCTCTCAGAGTTAACCAGAAGGGTAGCTGTAATGCCGAAAGAACTAGTTAATCTGATTTACAATTGATGCTTTCTGAATTAAAGCTTGAATGGTAGAATTAAACAAAATTTTTAAAAGGAATTACTTGCCTAGGTATTGCAATGATATTCACCCTTAAATGAATGATCACCCCACAAAAGCCCCAAAAACTAACGTTACGCCGGAGATGGGTTTTTCTCTTCCTCAGAGCTGATAGGTTCGACGAACGAAATAAAAGGGTAGTTCATTGTAGACATAATTTATTGAATGATAAAAAGAAATCAGTAGTAAAAATTTGCATCAAATTACTTTAGACAATAATTTTGTCTGAAACCAATGTGTTATTTTTGTGTAATAATTAAAGCATCCAAATCACATTTAAATCCTCGATTTTAGGAACTAAATTTGGATATTTCATTATTGGTGTAATTATGTAAATAATTTATAATTATCAATTTTAATAAAGTCCTTTAATCAATCTAAAATCAACACAAATCGTTGATTCACAATTTAGATTCATTAAAAATAAAAAACAAATTTTGTACCTTGTTGCACATTAATAACATTCCATTAAACTTCGTGTGTTGCCGGATGCATGCGTCGAAACTCCTGCCAGTAGTCGCCAGCTGTTTCAACCTGTCCAAAGCTGTGAATGTTCCACACGTCTGCCAGTATTCCAAATACAAATACGTCACCAAATGTGAAGTTAATTTCCAATTCGCCACGTTCACGATACACAATTTTTTATAAACTACCGGAATCTCGTAACTTTACGACTCCACTATTCATCCACCTCCGCTTAATCAAGTAAATTAACGCCTTGGATTTTCGTACCAAAGAACCGCAATTGAGTTCCCTAATTTGAGTTCTCTCAAGAGACCTCACGTGTACTCAAATTGAGCTCTACTTGAGCTTCACCCGGGAACTCTTCTTCGCTTGGAGGTCACTTAGGAACTCTTCTCCGCTTGGAGGTCACTTAGAAACTGCCGTGTTTCTGCTCGCTGATTTCTGTCCCTTTCCCAGTTTTCGAAAATTTGACTTTGTGGTGGGAATCTTTTCATCCTGGCTTGCTAAAATGGTTCCACTGACAGGTAACCTAATGCCGTTAATCGTGTACGCACCAAACTGACATTAACACTTTTATTTGCAGGTATCTGTTGTTGTTTTTAAAATCAAAAATCACTTACAGGATGTTACAAAAATTCTGTATCTCACAAACAAATTCAAAATTGTGTTTTATGTGTAATAACTCGTTACATGTGATGGTTTTTTGTTTTTGATGCAAATTTCACTTTCTTGTCAGTCACATCAACTGACTACTGAATTAAAAATTAAATAAAATCAAATTACTCTCTTATTTGCTTGCTGTCACTCTTAATTGATCAAAATACCACAACAGTATATTTATTATAGCAATATTTAAGAGATATCCATTTGAAAATCCAGAAATGGTCTGGAAAACAATGAAGTAAGCATCGCTATTGAAAATTACTGGAAGTTTTCCTCTAGGTTGTAAATTACAAAATAGAATAAGAGGTATTTGCGCCATTCGTATGATATTCAGTAATATCAAAACGTACCTATTCTTTGGCTACAATTCAAAATACTTCATGGTAAATAAATATAATAAATTTCTACATGTTTTCCAACTTTAGTTCGGAAACGGTCATAGTGAAATTGATTTTAAATAATGTTAACTGTAGTTCAGTTTAGTCACTTTTATTCAAAAATTATAAAGGGTGAGCCATAAAGAATTTACTGTTTTAAAGCGTCATTGCGATCGAAAGGTATGTCTGAGCGGGGTGCGGGTGGAGGGGATTAGTAGCTTGGTACATAGAAATTCAGTCACCATGGAACGGTTTACAGGTGAGCAGCGTGCATTTTGTGTAAAACATATTTACTAAATTGCGATTCATGCATTGTTGTTCGGCGTTTATTTCACTCTGAATATGGATTTTATGACTAAAATCAATGTTCCAGGGAAAGTGTGATTCGATCTTGGGTTAGAAAGTTTGAAGCTACGGGTTCAACACTAAATTAGAAGCCATAGGCACGTCCAATGTCAAAAAGAACGGATGAAGAATTAAAGACGTTAGGTCTTCCAGGTTCCAGCAAGTTTTCACTTTGATTAGTGCTTGCATCGAGATGGATCACATCTGCACAATGCAATTTTTAAAAATTAAATTTTCCAAATATTTATTCTAATTTATGTATTATGTTGAATTCGCTACTATTTTTGTAAACATGTTTTACACAAAATGCACGCTGTTCACCCGTAAAGTGCCCCATGGTGACTGAATTTCCATTAACCAAGCTACTAATTCCCACCATCCGAGCGCTGCGCTGCTCCGACATACCGTTCGATTGCAATGACGTGACATTGTAAAATTGTAAATTCTTTATGGCCCACCTTGTACTTATCTGAAACCAGAATTTCTGAATTGCAAATGAACCTTTCTAAATTATAATTAACGCTTTCTAAAATGAACTTGACTAAACTGAATTACAATAAATTAATATTTTCTGGAATAATTAAATTGACTAATCTGAATTAAAATTAAAGCTTTATGAAACAAAAATGGAAATGGTATAGTTTATAGTACATCGTATAATCATATTACCCAATCAATAACTATTGACGAAAGACGTCCAAAAAAATCAGCAACACTTGGCAAAAGAAATGTTATTACTGGTAAAAAATAACGATCTGAAATATTGAATAAGTAATATTTTTGAAAATACAATAAAAGCTTGGGTAAATTACCACTCCATATTCCAGTTCCATAAGATTTAATTAAGACGGTAACTCCAGGTTGCACACTTAAATTAACAATGAACCCCATGCAAATGCAGAAAAGGTAGTGCCAAATTTTCTTAAAAATGAACTTATAGCTAATTTTAGAGCGACCAACTAAATCATTTTCAAATTCGCCTAGTCCATTTTCATTGCTTTTATACATGAAGTGGTTATAGTATAAATTTTTTGGAAGTATTAAATAATTTATGAGAGCTATAAATAGTGTTAAGCATCCTATTACGGAATAAATTACACCAACCAATGTTGGTGAAGCTCCTATAGATAGAGAAGCAATTTCTGCCAAAGACGAAAACGCCCCGCCTACACTTTGTCCCAAACTAAAGGATGTGATGTATTTTGAGGAAAAATTGTTAATAGTAGCACTTACTGATGTGCTAAACAATATTCCACTTGCAGCTGAAAATATCAATAGATTATTTGTATGTAAAGCTATCAATCAGGCCCGGACTGGCCAGGTCGGCTAGTCGGCGATCGCCGAGGGCCCCCAACCCAAGGGGGCCACGAAAAGGCCTCAAAACAGTGGTTTATACTTGGGGTAAAAGTGATTTTCAAAAATCTCGCTCTTATTAAGGAGCCCCCTCCTCAGTCTCTAGCCGACGCACACTGGGGTGTTAGACCCCAAAACTTGGCATAAAATACATAAATCAAATGCTACATGCATTATCGCAATTATGATTTTTAAAAAATACACTGTCTTGGGCACCACTGTGTAAATTTTTAGGAACATTACTCGTTCCAATATCGGTCAAAAGACGCTAAGAAGTTGCTGATGAGTAGTTAATCCATTTTTTTCAAAACTTAATTTTACTACAAATCGTTATAAATTGGAACTTTTTCGTATGGAAACAAGTTCAGATATGTTACATAATGTCTGTAATAATATTAATCTTTAAATAAATGTAGCACAATCGTATGATTAACTTTTGGAAATTATTTCAGAAAAACGAAGATTTGAATATGAGCTTAGTTAGGCTTAGTTAATTTGTTTGTTTCTGTGGATGATACTGATGCTTGAGGCTTAAATTCTTTTTATTTTTGGCTGCCAACTTTTGCCCATAGTGTTATAATTCAAGTTTTACTTGGAGATACGCTTGTGCTACATTTATTTAAAGATTAATTTACAGACATTATGTAACATATCTGAACTTATTGTTTCCATACGAAAAAGTTCCAATTTATAACGATTTGTAGTAAAATTAAGTTTTGAAAAAAATGGATTAACTACTCATCAGCAACTTCTTATCGTCTTTTGACCGATATTGGAACGAGTAATGTTCCTAAAAATTTACACAGTGGTGCCCAAGACAGTGTATTTTTAAAAAATCATAATTGCGATAATGCATGTAGCATTTGATTTATGTATTTTATGCCAAGTTTTGGGGTCTAACACCCCACTGTGCGACGCGACGGCCCCCAAAGGAGCCAGTCCGGGCCTGCTATCAATAAAAAATTTAGCTATTTACCATTAAATATTACAATTGTAGATAAGGTCAATACGAGAAATCCATTTTGCCCTAGAATTATAAACAAAGAGCTTTAAAAATGTGATCAAAGCGAGAAGAGCAGAAATTTTTCCATAGTATTCGCTGTGTGCATTCCTCCTGCTGCCCTCTGGTGGCTCAATAAAGAAAATGAATTGGGACTGTTTTTACTTTTTAAGGCTAAGGATTAACCAAAAATTAAGGATTTTTGAGGGAAATTTAAATTTAAGCTTTACTTAAGAGGTCCGTGGTGTATTGGTTTGTATGCTAATCATATAAGGCATAGATAAATAAAAATAATAATTAATAGATAAATAAGTCCCGCTTCGTTTCTATTACGACAACTCCGAACGCTTCGATAGGTTTTCGTATCCCCTCTCCACTCACGCACATAGCGAATGGGGACCCAACAATTATTGGGATACAAGTACTTTTAATGCGACCGACCGACGGCGACGCCGCACACTGGGCTGAAAAATGATGTAAAAATTTATTTTCCAATTAATGTTTATATAGTAAATTTTTTTAGTTGGTAATATTAAAAAAATCGCACATTACAATCGCAAAATTCGTTATGTTCTGGTGGATTGTTTTGCGTTTAAATGCTTATGAATATTAAATATGATTATATTAAACAGATGATACTCATAGCAATGCGTTTATTTTAAAATTTATAGGTAAAATAACGATTTTAGGGTTTATCTTAACTTGAACTTTTCGAGCGTTCTATAAAATTGAGAACTTTAAAATTTAGACCTGCGTTACTGTTACCTAAACATCTATATCGTGTATCAATTTCTCGCTGGAATGTTTGCCTATAAGGAAGATATTGTCATTTCAAGTTTTAATCTCTTAATTTTATGTACCAAATCCGCTCATTTTCGCTAAAATATGAAAGCTTTCATGCTTCAGAATCCATTGATCCGTATATACGATGAGATAATATGCCTATAAAGGTTTTGAAAATCGAGAAAATATAAATAAAAAAGGAAATAGAATAGAGAATTAGAAAAAAAGCAAATCAAATCAAGATGAATTATAATTTAAGAACAAATTATGATCTTTATTTATTACTTAAAAGCTCCCCTGACACACATCTTGATGATTACAAGAAACTTTTTGAAATGGTTACTTCCAGACTTGATATCAATTTTTGTGAATCAGAACTGAATACTTTAAAAAATAGTATTAGAATGCTTTGTTTGAAGCTGCGTAGGAAGTGGAAACAGTCCAACCGTACTGAAAAAATTTTTTTGGAGAACAATAATTCATGGTTGCATTCTGAGTTTAATTGGCCTCATTGTATAAGACTGAAAATTAAAGATATGGTAGAAAAGACCGAATTTATTCAATATAAGGATACGCAGGAGCTCATGTGTTCTACAATCAGGAGTATGTACAACAATGGACTTAACGATGTTGCAAGGATTTTAGAACATTTACAAGAAAATCCTGAATTTGTTATAAAAATAAGAAAAATTCTTGATGATAAACCCGAAACTTTGGAATTACTGGAATTAACTCCAGAAATTGAATTAACAGACGCTACTGAAAGCGATACAAATTAATAATTATGTAGCTACTAATAATTTATTTTCATATATTAATAAAAATTAATTTAAATTAGTTTAAATCAAATATAAATTTGTTTAGGTGGGTTCTGGTAACAAAACTAATTTTAAATTTTCGCTGATAGGTAACTCTTTTACGCTATGTATAATCAATGCAACAATAATAAATTATTATAGTATTTTCTAACTATAATTGGCTAGTTTTTAATACGTGATAGTAAATTAATTGATATATTTTAATAATTTACTAATCTAATTCCTTTTACGTGTTACAAATATATTTGATATACATTTATATTTTCATTTTTTTCATATTTTTATGATGAAAATGAGCGGATTTGGTACATAAAATTAAGAGATTAAAACTTGAAATGACAATATCTTCCTTATAGGCAAACATTCCAGCGAGAAATTGATACACGATATAGATGTTTAGGTAACAGTAACGCAGGTCTAAATTTTAAAGTTCTCAATTTTATAGAACGCTCGAAAAGTTCAAGTTAAGATAAACCCTAAAATCGTTATTTTACCTATAAATTTTAAAATAAACGCATTGCTATGAGTATCATCTGTTTAATATAATCATATTTAATATTCATAAGCATTTAAACGCAAAACAATCCACCAGAACATAACGAATTTTGCGATTGTAATGTGCGATTTTTTTAATATTACCAACTAAAAAAATTTACTATATAAACATTAATTGGAAAATAAATTTTTACATCATTTTTCAGCCCAGTGTGCGCCGACCTGTACGTTTCGGTTGCATAAATGTTCAGTCGCGCCGTGTAAAAGTGGTCGTATAATGTTTCTTTCTTCTTCTAATTCTTCTAATTGACTTTTAAATAGGGTAACCATCTGTGCTTGTTAATTTGACATTCAAATCAGTCACAGTTGAATGAACCTCGGTCATTGGTTCATTTTAAACTATAGTCTGTTTTTTTTAAGAAACGAGTAAAAAATTTCTATTCCACGTGGATAACTTAAATGTTAACCAATGAAATTGGTTGAAATTAAATTTCCAAGTGGATAACTTAAATGTTAACCAATGAAATTGGTTGAAATTAAATTTCAAGCAATTTCATTGGTTAACATTCAAGTTATCCACTTGGAATAGAAATTTTTTACGCGTTTCTTAAAAAAACAGACTATAATCCCGATGCTTAGTTGAATCAGAGAATTTTTAAGAACCCTTAACTTTATACTCATTATAAATTAAAACTTATGTATAGAATGCATTTACTTTGAGTTGGCCTTTATCATGTAAACGGATCTGACGGATTTCCATTTCTACACATTAGCTCCGCCCGGTCAACTCAAAATAAATGCACTCTACACTTCGTTACATGAGAGCACGGTATAGTACTTACATAAACTGGTATCGATTCTAACAAATATTAAAGATATAAAACTTAATATTAACATTATAATCAAAGAACCTATAATTCGCTTTTGGCAGGAAATTCTAAAACACATAGAAATAAATTGAAGCAACACCAAACTATTTTTTCCATTTAGTGTTTGAAAAAGTCTTACATTTCCTTGTCCCGTTCAATTAAGGCTGGAATTCGCCAAGCAGGAGTTCGTTTTGGCTCGTGTGGTGGCGCATAGGATTGTGAATTTATAATTAAATAGATAGGCAACACAATAAACATGCATTTTTTAGTTCAACTTTTCATTAAAGTATGTCGCCGCTCAAATAAAGAAATCTATTTTTATACAGAATTTAAGTTGTTTTTACTTTTTACGAATAATATATCTATTACACAAAAGTCTCTCCCTCACTTTTTGTATCAGATTTTTCAGGACATTGAAATAAATTTCTAAGAAGCGATAAAATTACTAAACGTACATAAGTGATAATGTAGGTATTCGTGAAATGTACACACACAAGCAATTAATAAAGACGCCTTTGAATTTACAATTCAAACAAGACTCCAATAATTTTTTGGCTTTTAATTTTAATTCTTCTTTTATATTTTTATTTATTCATATTTATTGATAACATACAATAAATAATTATTGCTATTTATATTATTGTATATTAATTATTGATTTGAAAATATACAATCAACGAAGTTTTTCGTGATTCATTTTTTGATGTGAAGCATTATGAATATAATTTAAAATAAAATGATACGGCAAAGTAATTGCTTACACAGGCCCGTAGCCATGGGGTGGCAAGGTCGGGCAACGGCCGACCTTTTAAGGATGTTTGCCCGACCTTTTAAAATAAAAATATGTAACTATAGATTAACAGAAAATTTTCCCATTCTACATTGGTCCTTTTTGTACAAGAATTTTTTTATTTATATGCTTTCAAATACAATTCGCAGAATTGAATATTCATCACAGTACCCCTGCGTTCGGGGAGAAGCTACTTTCGCTCCCAAAAATTTCTTTTTTTCCTTCTTTCAAGCTTCCAGTCGTTTCCAAACGCTTTGGCTCCCCATCAAAATGTTTGTAGCGACTGAAAAAGGCGGAGCCAAAGCGTTTGGAAGCGTCTCGAAGCTTGAAAGAAGGAAGAAAAGAAATGTTTGGTAGCGAAAGTAGCTTCTCCTCGAACGCAGGGTACATGTAATAAATTTTTTTCAAAGGGGGAGAGGGGTCCCCAAATAAAGGCATTTTCCCCCTGTGACATTACATTTTTGGCCCACCGACCGAGCACCGACCATAAATTTTGATAGCCCATTTGCCCCTGGCGTGTGGCTGTGCGATAATACCATTATAATACGATAATATAACTTTTCTTAAATCGCGTTGACCTTGAAATTTAAAATATTTTCGCCTGCGGCGCTTTAAAAAATTCCCACGAACCCATCTCGCATCCGCAACACTAAAATTTGCCCGGCCATACAAATCGTTTGCCCTACCTTTATTTACGATCTGGCTACGGGCCTAGCTTATTATTATTATTGCTGAACGGGTGTGTTTCTTTCGAACCACTTGCACTGAAGCTCCTGGCTTATTGTACCCCGAATTACGTTTAGTGCCCAAGAAGAACTCAAAAAAAACTCAAACTCGAGTTTTTTCAAACGTTTATTGTATTGAAAATACAACGATTTTAGCTGCTTGACAATACAATGTGAACTCAGTGTGAACTACATGTGAACTGCATGTGAACTGCTTTAACTTTTACGTTACATAAAGTTTTATTTCTAACAAATGCTTACTAACTAGTTTACAATAATTTGAAATTAGATCAGTTTGTTTGTGCAGTCCCAGGCTCATAACCTTTATGGGAAAGCCATCCTCGTAAGATTGTTGCATTTCCGTTATGGTGGGAACATAACACCCGCGTTCCGTGTTTTACTCCAATAGTTCTGTATCCTCTATAAAATTGAGGATTCGACCTATGGGAACCTGATTTATCTCACCGAGAGTCGGATATAGACAATCAAGATGTTTAGGGGCTAGAATTATGCATACACATAGTATGTGGTGCGGAGTTTCCTCCTCCATCCCGCATAATCTACATGTAGGATCTTCCACAACACCTATTGCGTTAAGGTGTTTGTTAAGACAGCAGTGTCCGGTAAACAGTCCTACTATCTTTCTCAGCCGCACTCTGCTCAGCTGGCCTGCTCAACGGGCCTGGCTTACACTGTTACACTAATTAAAATAAAACAATTTATTTATTTACGACAAATGGGGGAAGAAAGGGACATTTCTTGGACGTTAGCTTATCTAGGAACGTGGATTTCTCATTAGAATTCAATATCTATAGAAAGCCGACAACGACGGACATTGTTATCAGTTATCACTTGTTCAATGTTCATCTAATCAATCGAGAACAATAAAGACGTCTGTTTCCATTCATTCATAGACTCTTTAGCCCTCTCCCGAGGTCACGGTATATCTGACAGATACATGCAAAATGTTTTCTTAACCTTCATCCGCTCGCGTACGCGGCAAATTGGCCGCATTTTTAAATTTTCTCTCCCATTTTCTTCCAGAGCGTCATGGGAGGGGTGGGAAGGGCTTGTATTCTCTAATTACTATCTCCTCCAATAGACCATGCTCGTGTTCTGATAAGAAAGCTCCATCAGCCGGTTCAGTACAGCCACAAACTACCCTAGGTGTCTTAATGCGACCAATTTGCCGTATAGCGCAATCGATAACGTAACTTTTTATCAATACTCGAATGTTGGTTTTACTGAGAAAATATTAGTAAATATAAAATAATAAATTAGAGACATATTTTGAGAAATAAAATATTATTACAAATTGAGTGTAGTAAACGATTACAGTACATTTTGAATTTTTAAGTTAAGTTTCCTGTAATTTTTTTAAATTTTAAATATAACTTTGATTTTAAATTTTAATATAGATTTTTTTGTCCAAACATGTACTTGTAATGTTATGTCAGAGTTCATAAGTCCTAAACAATTTAAATCATGCACTTTGAATGAAGAAAAACTCATGAAAACGATAAAAATCATATGCGGCCATCAAATTGCCGCATACGCGATCGGAAGTGTAACTTTTATAGGCGCGAGCGGATGAAGGTTAAATATTTTCGAAATTATTTAGCGCATAGCACAAGGCTTTGACTAGCTGTGCATACATATCTTAGAAATGATAAGCCGTATCGTTTACGATATAGTTTTGATTACAATCTGTTTAACTTTTACTTATGTGGCTTTGATACTTGAAAAAAAAGTGGTTAATCCCTTCGAAACAATTTTCGTAAATAAATTGTTTTATTTTATTTTAGTGTAAGCAATTACTTTGCAGACTCATTTTATTTTAAATTATGAAAATATACACTTACCTACTGCCAAGGTAGCAAAAATTACAAAAGCTTATTTAGCGTAACCCTAATTAAATAAAATATTAGAAAAAAAATACGGTTTATCAAAATGATTACATTCGAATGTATAGCATTCCTCGACCGAAATAAATTCCTAGACATCCGTCGAGAAATCCCCGCAACTGTTGGTTTTAGTTCTCTAATATGCTTAGTAGGAAAGAGACAAACACAAGATCGTAAGTGCGAACTGCCGTAGGTTGATGACTACTTGTATTACACATAAGAACAATCTTATCAACTTGCATTTAACCTTCAAGCGCACGCGCCAAGTAAAATGTGCTGGTAAAACAGATAACTCTTAGGCAAAATTTTTTAAAATTAGTTTCGCCTGCATATTACTAGCTGAACTAAATATTTGAATTTGATCTTGGTGGGAGTATCCAGTACATTATTATTATAATTACATTTTTAGTACGTTTTAGGTAAAATAAACTTTCAAAAATTTACATATGAATTCATTTTCGCTTATATATTATTTCAATTAAAGAAATTTAATTAATTGATAAATTATTTACTATATTAAAATTATTATTATTGTTATAAATAAAATTATTATGTTTAAAAATAGGAGGTGCTCTTCGTATTGGTATTATAAATATTACCTCAAAATTTCAAAGTGATCCATTTATTCGTTTTCGAGATGACTACGTATTAGTGTCCGATTTAAGTCTGGCAAATTTTTATTTCCATTTTCAATTTTAATTGTTTATAAGTAATTAATTCCACCAACTTGATTTTCTCAAAAAAATTTACAAACGGGCTATTTTGAAAAAATTAATTAAAAAAAATTTAATTAAAAAAAAAGAAATAGGAGCGGATGTTCCTTAAGGTATCATACACCTAATCTAAAAATTTGATCGCAATCCATCAAATCGTTTTCAAGTTAACTACGTATTACCACGAGTACACTGTAATATCCTAGCCTTAAGTCAAGGCTGTTTAGTAATCCATTTCCGCACAAGTACGGTAAAGTAATGTAAATTTTTATTCATTAAAATCATTTTTCTTTCCTTAGTAAGTACTTCCTTCTAAAGTCTAAAACAATGGCCATCGTCAAACAATAGCAAACTGCGATGGTTCGAAAATGCGCCCCATTTGTTTGGAATTTATTATAAAAATCAAAAATAATTTAGTTTTTTGGTTTCTTATTCTAACACTAATGGAAAAAATCTTGTGTGCAAAATAGGAAACCTGAAATTTCAGTACTTCTCGCACTGAAATCACTTTTCCTAACTAGTTGCACAAATGGTTGTTAGACTTACTTTTCATTTATGAATACATTGAGAATATAACAAATAGGAAGTGGTATACTCGATGCTAGCGTAGCGTAAGCAGTGTAACTTACTTGTAAAGGGTTTAACTGCAGAGTTTTACTTTTCGTATCTCTAAATTTATACATCCAATACTAAAGCCCGTGTCTCACGGTAAATATTTTGATCAATATTTTGATGATAATTTTTATCATAACCGTTTTGACCGTGGGACAGGTCATTTTGATAAAAATTTATAACCTGTCAAACGATGCTTCTATTTTAATGACGTCACATCAATATGTTGACGGAATACGACCGTTTCTATAATTTTGATCATTTTGATGAAACAATGGTTTTGATTGGTTGATGTGCTTCGTTTGTGTACGTTTTCGAACGAACAAGTTTTAACTTTTAACCTCACTTTTGATGATCTGGCATTCATAGTGGACTACTTTTATCAAAATATTGATGAAAATTTTGATCGTGTGACTTATCTATAAATTTTGATCAAAACATATTTAATGACGTCAGATCTATCAACATTATCATCAAAATATTGATGTAAATATTGACCGTGGGACACGGGCTTAAGAAAAATTCCTTGAAAATTAAGAAAATTAAATGAAAAAAGTAATTTACCTTATTCCTTATTAGCAACGGTAAAGAAACCACCAGGAAGTATAGATGTAATTCCTATAATAAAAAATGCAAAGTAAACAAACTTATAGCAGTCATTAGGCTCTTCAGGTAGTTTTTCAGTTCTCGGATCATCAATTGCTTTTTCTGATACATCATCTTCTACGCAATTTTCGTAAGGGTAACTTTGGAACGGCATTTAAAATATTACCACTGCCCATTCCAATGTAGAGATTACTATGTAAAGAATTAATAATATTATATGCAAAATAATTTATTATCTACATTTTTTAAGTAATTGTTTTGATTAAAATAGAAAACTAAGTAGGTTGTGTAAATATTACAGTAAACCAAGGTTTTTACCTTGTATTTGTAAATTTTAAGTGATAGTTGTAAATACGTTCACACGTGTAAAACCTGTTTCACACTGTATGATTTCTCATACGACTTGGTCATTATGAAAGTCATGGCAAGTCATGTCATGTCAAGTCAATCATACCATCATAAAAACCAATCATAAAGGCCATGACTTCTATAATATCAAAAATCATATAGGTAGTCTGAACGTAAAATATTTCTCAAATGAGAAGTCATGTGACAAGTCAGATGACCAGATGAGAAATCATACGGGTTTAAAACTCGGTTTTTTTAAACGTGTAATACACGTCTATTTAACGTCGTTATGACGTAACACATTGAAATATTATTGAATTTTGGTAATTTTACACGTTTAATGTTTTCAACGTGTAGTGCTTATTTGGTTTTAAAATCATATTACAAGGTTAACAACAATTATTGTAAGTATTAATTCATCAAGGAAAATAATTAAAACTCCTACACTGAAAAAAAAAGTGGTGTCATAGTGATGAAAATGTTCATCATAATGATGAACAAGTGTTCATAAATTGTTCATCAGCTGGATATTGATGGGTTTTTCATCAATATGATGAACAAGTGTTCATCAATATTATTGTTCATCGTAAGGTTGAAAATGTTTATAAATGTGATGAAAAACTGCATTAATATGAAGTACTCTTTCATCAACTTGATGATTGCATTCCTCAATAAGATGAACATTTGCATTAATATGATGAACAATTACATTAATATGATGTACTCCTTCATCAAATTGATGATAGTATTCATAATTATGATGAATGTATTCATAAAATTGATGAAAGAAAATTCATTGTATTGATGAATCACGCATCATTCTTCAAATTTTATCGATAACTTGGTACGTCATATTGATGATTGTTTCATCGGCATGATAAATATAGATATTATTGAAATTGATGAAACAATATTCACTGTATTGATGAAATATTCATCATTCTTTAAACTTCATCGATGACTTGGTACCATACTGATATTGTTTCATCGGCATGATAATATAGAAGTAATTGAAATTGACGAAACAATATTCACTCTATTGATGAACCATTCATAATTCTTTAAACTTGATCGATGACTTGGTACATCATATTGATGATTATTTCATCTCCATGATGAAAATAAATTGATGAAATCAAATTCATTATATTGATGAATCCTTCATAATTCATTAAATTTAATCTAAGATTTTGTACATCATTTTGATAATTTCGTCATCATTACGATGAATTTCACTTGATTACAATATAACGTACCTTTTTTTTTCAGTGTAACTTCGGGTTTGCAAATTTGGATAAAAGAAAATTTAAAATTTGAACCATAAAGTTCAGTTTCACCTCGATGGGGGTAGGTTCCAAACTAAAGTTCTTAATTAATAAAGGGCTGTGTTTATTTTACACACATATCCCAGCCATAATCATATACCCATGATCATATGACCGAAATGAACAATATTGTACGAGATGCCAATTAATATTATCAATATCCTGTATAATATTTACATTAATGAACATCTACTACAAAATATGTATCTCCATGAGAATGAAAATATTTGCGTCTCTTTAGCATTAGTAACATTTACAATGCCTCTCGGTAATCTTCCGTACCATAAATGCTTAGAAAATGATTTACCAGAGGAAGAAATCGAAGAATTTGAAAGTGACGAACAAAATCAGATCTTTGACCAACCAAAAGATTCCTATTACTTAACGTATATAACACTTTGCGTATTAGGACTTATGTCTTTACTGCCAGCATCTTTCTTCGTCGTTTCTAATGAGGTAAAACAAATATTTATTATCTTACTTTTTTTCGTATAATTTTTTGTCTAGTATTGGATGTACAAATTTCGAGATGTAACAAAGAATACCACCCACAATTTGAATCCTCTGCAAGTAAGCTACACATCTAGCGTTACTATAATAATGAGCGCTTCATATCTCTTTTTTTGCATTATTAACGGGTTCATAAATCAAAAGTAAGGTTTCTAGAAGTGATAATATTTCGGGATCAAGTATTTGAATCTTTTTTAGAATTTCTTCCCAGATCCGTATTTTTGGATGTTTAATAACAATGTTTATTTTACTTTTAATTACTGGGTCGTTTGTTCTAATTAATACTAATTCATGTAAGTACAAATATCTCCTGATACCATGTGCATATATGAAATGTCCAATTTGTTTTCAAAAGATAATATTCATTACAAAAATATCAATATCTAGTATTATTGAGGAAGCGATCGACCATTGTTATCTGTAAGCAGATAAGTGTGGATTTTTACAACAAAACTTGACAAAAAACAGCATATAATTATGACCATATGACCACAGAATAAATGACAATTTAAAAATTAGCAAGAAAATTTTTAAAATTGCATGTTTCGACCTTATTCGCAATTTTATCCGCATAAATCTATCGGTACCAAGTTACGAGTGAAATCGAACAAGGTCCTACTTATAATTTTGAATACAATTCGAAAATTTGCTACCTTTTAAAAATAATTTTTATTATAATTTTAGGGCAATATGGATTTTTAGCAATAACCTTTGTCACAGTTGCGGTATTAAGCGGTAACACAATCTTAAAAGTTAATTAAAATGTTTCTGTTTATAACGTTTTTTTTTTATATTACAGCCGCAAGTGCAATATTCGCAAGCACCATGGCAGGAATTATAAGTAAATTTTCACCACAATACATAACGTCATTTATTTTGGGACAAGGTTTAAGTGGGACATTTTCGTCCTTGTCGCAAATTATATCTCTAGCAATTGGAGCTGTTCCAACATCCAGCGCTCTAATATATTTTGTAATAGGATGCGTCACAGTGCTGATTGCCCTCACACTTCATATTTTCTTACAAAGAAATGTATACTTCGCATACATTTCAACGAAAAAAAATGAAATTGGAATCAACGAATTTGAAATTGATTTAATTGGACCTCCAAAAGTTTGCTATCAGTTGATATTCAAAAAAATTTGGCACTACATTTTATGTTGCTTTATTGGATTAGTGGTTACCCATAACGTTTCGCCGGGGGTTACAGTCTTAATTAAATCTTATGGAACTGGAATATGGAGCGGTAACTTTGTGGAATTTGTTTTTTGTGATCTAACTATAAAAGTAATTTTTAGATGTCTATTTCATACCATTAACAACGTTTCTTATACCAAATGTAGTTGATTGCTGTGGTCGTCTTTTGGCAGGATTTACTGAATGGGTAATAACTGATTATAAACCATGTCCTTAAAATACGTCACTCATCATTTCTTTTTAGCCAAAAAATAGAAATGTTTTGATAGTGTTAAATGTAGTTCGTATATGTATGATACCGATCATATTATTTTGTAATGTCCAACCTAGAGGAAATCTTCCAGTACTGTTCAATAGTGATGGATACTACATCGCTTTTAATGCTTTTCTTTCATTTTCAAATGGATACATTTTAAATATCAGTGTGATAAATGTAACTAAGTAAGTAATTTTTAAACTTCTTATGTCTAAATTGACGGATTCGGTTCTCTTGGTTTATACAATTTATTAATGGTAAGATATTTCACACTTCAATACCGGAAAAGCTTCTTTAGTCTGGAATATACGGTTTAAAACCCGTCTACTCATATGCCAATTAAAGTTAAGCAACATATTCCAATTGTTACTGGAACTAGCACAAGCAACGTTACACTCTCCCCAAAACAAAAGAAAATTAGAGAATGTAAAGTTTGTCCTTCGTGAACTACAACTTTTCCAGCTTTCAATTATACTTGTAACTGAATTACAATTGATGTTT
This sequence comes from Rhagonycha lutea, assembly GCA_958510855.1. Classification (NCBI taxonomy): domain Eukaryota; kingdom Metazoa; phylum Arthropoda; class Insecta; order Coleoptera; family Cantharidae; genus Rhagonycha; species Rhagonycha lutea. The sequence continues at coordinate 7,556,714 of OY294040.1, read as the reverse complement.
TCTGAATTACAATTTACGCTTTCTAAAATAAAAGTGAAAAAGTTGTAGTAGCCGAGGTCTACAGAATTTACCAATTATTTGATAAAGTATGTGATAGCTTCATTAATAAAATATTATATTTTTAGGGTTATAGAACATCACGAAAAATATACCGCTGGATTAATATTATCAATTTTCATAGCTTTAGGAGTTAACATTGGGTCTCTGTTCAGCATGCTATATGTAAAAATTATATAAAGCAACGAGAAGAGACATGTGATTTTGGTTAGCAACATTATCATTTCCAAGAAGTACCTAATGCTAAAAAATGTTCTTCGATTGCAAAATTCTGGAAAGGTGGATGTAAACTGCCGAAAAAGTCTCCTTAATTATTATATTACTATGATTGTGATTGTTCTGCCTAACTCGCCAAACTTTTTTTGATAATCCCAACCAATCAGAGGTGCGTTACGAACAGATACACAGAACTAGTGTATGATTTCTTCCTAATTCTTACAATTATTTCGCTTAATTATAGAATTGACTTCAGATGTTCTAAAATGTCTTTGAGCAAGGTCAAATTTATGATATTCTTTCTCTCAAGCATGATGTGAACTTGTTGGCTACATACAGATTTTCTAAATCACCTCCCCCCTAGTAGGGAGGACTTAGCGGAGCTGATAAAATCGAGCTATCTAATATATTATTAAGAATGTGAAACTTTTAATTTCTATTCAAGTTGTTGATGTTGATTTAATTTTAAAATAAATTACATGATTAATTAAATGATTTAATTTTAAATTTAAAGTTTTAATTTCAACCTACATAATAGGTTTTAACCCGTTGCGACTCAGGCGATTGTCTCACAGGTAAAACAAGTCTATAAAAGATAGCGTTGGTAAGTTTTCTTCCTAAACTAGGTTCATTAACATTCAGCTAAAACTCAGAAAACTGTAATTTCTCAAAGGAATTCCTAAGGAAGTTCTGAAGATTCGAGGTGTCCAGGTTCCAACAAGGAATATTGGAAAGAGAGGATTTTTGAAATATTTGGTTGGGGAAAAAGTAATCCATTATTTTGTCGTTAGATGGCTTTAGTGACATATTATATCCGTGATCTATTCGTCGGATAGGGTAATCCCTATACTTTTTGGAAAGGTGGGAATGTGTACTAAAAAAAGCAATTGGCAGTTTAGTAATTGGTCCAACCAGTTTCCAGTTATAGTGCGCCAAAGATCTATGTAAACAGAGGAAAAATTTGATATATTTTACAGTTTTGCATCAATAAAGACGAAATCGCAAGTGAGGCGACTGAAAATGTGAATTGTATTCAAGGTCCCGACACTGTAACAAAATTTTGGTTTAGTCAATACCGTTCCGATTATTTCGATGTCAAAGATGCAGCAAGCTCTGGAAGACTAATCATCAAAAATGTCGATAACATTATGGAAATGATAAGTTAGATCGGCATTCGATCAGTCGTATCATTGCCCTTGGGGTAAAGATCGACCACAAAACCATTGTGAACCATATTTGAACTACGTTGGATTCAAAAATATGCTCGATGTTTGGGTCCCACACGAATTGCCGCAAAAAAACTTTATTGGCCGTATTTTCATCTGCGAATCCTTGGCCAAACGTCAAGAAATCAAATTATTTTTAAAGCGGATGGTGACTGGGGATGAAGAATGGGTCACATACGACAATGCTGTGTGAAAAACATCGTGGTTGAAGAGCGGCGAAGCAGCCCAAACGATTGCCAAGCCAGGATTGACGGCCAGAAAAGCTGTGCCGTGTGTTTAGTGGGATTATCCACTATGAGCTGCTCCCGTCGGGCCAAATACTCAATTCGAACCTGTACTGCCAACAATTGGACCGATTGAAGCTGGTGATTGACCATAAGCGACCAGAATTGTCCAAAAAGAGAGGAGTCGTCTTCCATTAGGACAACGCCAGGCCACACACGTCTGTGTGTGACTCGCCAGAAACTCTGAGAGCTCGGATCGAAGGTTTTAATGCATCCACCTTATAGTCCGGATCTGGTACCAAGAGATTATCATCTTTTCCGATACATGTCAAACTCTCTTACATTAGTGGTGTAAAACTGGTCTCAAAAAAGGTCTGTGAAAATTGGTTGTTCGAGTATTTTGCCAATAAGGACATTGGGTTTTATGAGAGAGGAATCATGAAATTACCATCACAATGGCAACGAATTATCGAACAAAACGACGCATCTTAGGCTCAAATCAAATGATGGTAGCCGTGTTAAATAAAGCATTAATGTAAACGCCAAAATAATGGATTACTTTTTCCCCAACCTAATATTTGCAAATATACAATTTACAAAGGGTCAATTGTTATTAATACAAATCAACTCATCGAATGTAACTGTTAGGTTTTAATTTTCTCTACATGAAGCATCTGCTACCCAAGTATAAAAATCTATCATGGTACTCTTACCAAACTTCCATTGGTGTGATTTCAGATTCGAAATGAAATGGAATCAAATTAAATTAAAGCTGAAACAAAAATACAAATTAACCTCGATGAGTGATCGGCTTTGGAAATAATAGATGAGCGACGCCGGTTCTACAATATCTTTGTCGAACTTTCCGTAATTACTAACATATAAAGTAAAAGTTTATATTACCTATTCTTCTTAAAATTACTTTAAAGTTCTATATTTTGAGTCTATTGAAGTACAGCTCCACCAAGCTTAGAAAGGACGCGGCAAATATGCCAACTAATTTGATAAAAATTTGAATGAACCAATGAACGTTGAGTTATTTCTCAAGTACATTCTGTTGTAAAAGTTACAAATCATTGCGTGTGTTTACATTTGTCGTGGTTTTTTGTGTTATTTGGTTTCGTGTTATTTTATAATTTATTCCAAAAGCGCTTTATTTAATATTTGCGGTAACATTTTTTACGTATTTCGTGAATGCAATTTGACAAAATAATTTATGGATTTTAAATATTCGCGCCGAGAAACTTCTTCATTTGAGTGTACATTTTTAATTTTAGCAGCGCCTGACACGCCCCTAAAGTCGGTTCTAACGTTGGTGGAGCTGTATAATCATTAACAGAAAAAAAATCAGGACATTGGGAATTACTTCTACCCTAAATGAAAAATAATTAAAAAAATACATGCGAGTGTGCACGATGAACAAATGCCAAATTTTGAACATTGAAAACTTTAACATTTTTGACGTTTGCAAAAAACATAAAATTTTACTCAAGTTCATTATGAGAAAATGTTATTCTCTACAGTTTTGCAAGTATTTTCATTTCTTCATTTTGGTAAATATTTTCTTAATTAATTTAGTAAAACTAAACATTTATTTACAGGAATTTCATTTGGTGTCTGTGTACTAGGGTTTTACTCACAGGTAAGAACCTGATTTTCTTTGGGCGTGTAGAGTGAATTTTTTCCTTAGTGGTTGGGAGTGGCTGATGCAGAAAAGAATAATATTTGTCATTTCGGTTTTATGTTTGTGTCAATTGGTGAAATTAGGTGTCATGTGCTTCCCTCCACATTTGCCGCGCAAGCCCAAATCAGGTGCCAACCACTAAGGAAAAAGTTCACTCTACCTATGTATATGTAAGGAACCTACAGTTTAACGCGGGCCCCGACCTTCAATTGCAGAAAAATATGGGTCGGACGTTCGAATCCTGCACTAGCCCAAATTTATTTGTAATGTGGTTTGGATTCCACGTTAACTGTATAGCAACCTATAACATTGCTCGTCGTGTTTACGGTTTCTTGGACTGCGTTTTCAGTTCAATTGGCGTTGTGTAAAAAAATAACAAGATTCAAACAAATTTTTAGGTTTTTGTTTATGAACGACAAGAATACAATATTTTTGATAAGCAGGGCAACTATTCATTAAAAGATTTTATGTGCATAGGAACAAGTGTGCATTTCGTATGGGTAGCAATACACGAAACCTGCTTTAAAAACATAGGGTAAGAACTACTTGAAGAAATTTTCAATATTCTTGTTATTTCTTTAGATCAGCAAAATTGGGCTATGGTGTCTTAATTATGACTGATGGGAAAAATAATAAAAGCAAGGTATCTTCGTATGAAGTAAATGATGTAATCGTGAGCGACTCTTTAAATAAAGCGTTTGCTGGTTTGATTTTATTCAGGGTAATGATACTCTTCATAAAAATTTGTTTTTTTGAATTTTTACTCTAATAATACAGTTACGATTTCCAATTCAAATCAATCGTGGTGTAGTAGAAATTGGGAAAGTATCAAGAACTCTAGTAACAAAGGCAACCAAGTGCAATATGTTAATATGGCATCGTGAACCATCTGTTGGTATTAAAAAAAATCAGTAGTATTGTAAAACTATAATTTTTCAGTTTTAGTCAAAGAACACAACGATACTGAAACCCGAAAAATGGAACATATTTGCAAATCCCAGTTCTAAAAATAATCATTCCAAGAATCGAATTAGTGTGTTCACTAATCGTACTTTATGTAAGGTAATTTAAAAACGTATTATAATTTTTATCATGTTGAATATTTTCTATTTCTTTTCTTCTAAAGCCACCTTTAAGGGGACTAGGAAACGGTTAATGATTGAATTCGGCGCTCTTGTTTATCTTAATTTTAACATAGAAAGGAAACAGATACACTTCTGTAATTTTAACCAATGTTTATTGATATATAAATGATAAAAAAAATTGCACTATGGAGGTCATATAAGCTTACAAAAAGGCGGCACAGTCTGCGGCGTATTTACACGTTTTTATTCCATTTTTACCTACTATCGTACTTAAAAATAATTTTTTTTCGGTTCTGTAAGCGGTCTTTCTTTTCGTAAGATACGTAATTTCCCGCCAAACCTCCGAAACAATCCATAAATATTCTAGATTTTCCAAAAAAATATTAAAAAGTCACGATTTTTTTGTCCAGTTACAAAAGAATCGCATTTTTATCTAAAAAATCGAGGTTTTTCGTCTACAAGTTCAATACTTCCGGTTCAATCGTTCTGATTGTAGGTTTGGCGGGAAATTACGTATCTTACGAAAAGAAAGACCACTTACAGAACCGAAAAAAATTTATTTTTAAGTACGATAATAGGTAAAAATGGAAGAAAAACGTGTAAATACGCCGCAGACTGTGCCGCCTTTTTGTAAGCTTATATGTCCTCCATAGCGCAATTTTTTTTATCATTTATATATCAACAAACATTGGTTAAAATTACAGAAGTGTTGTTTATGTTATGTTTCCTTTCTATGTTAAAATTTAGATAAACAAGAGAATCATTAACCGTTGCCTAGTCCCCTTAAGTTAAAGAGCATTTTTTCGAAAATCGCTCTCGTTCCATACCTTTTATTTTTTTTTAGTTAAGGTTTCTCCAGCTATATTTAGCTAGTGCTATTATAAATGAGCCTTTAAAAGTCATTTAGATATTTTAATCTATTAGCCAGGTGAGTAACTGGCTGTTCAAGGACGAAGCTTGTCTTCTTCTTATTATTGTTCTTCTTCTTCTTCTTCTTCTTCTGCTGCACGTATTAGGTAAGTATACCCATTACGACACCAATCAATCAATGGTGGTATCTTCTTCAATGCTTTGGGGTGGGGAAGATACCCCAAAGCATTTCGGATATCTGTGTTTCTCTGTCTTTTTGAGTGTAGCCCATGATAGATCTTAAAAACCTCATCTCCGCTTGTTGCAATCTACTTTCCAGTTTCTTTGTCATCACCCATGTCTCGCTGCCATGAGTAACTGTACGTATGGACATCAACTTATAAAATTTTCTAGGAGTGGCTTTATTTGTGCATTTACTCACTGTGCGCTTGCTCGTTCCATTTAATAGGTGTACAAATTAATAATGCGGGTTTTGTTAACAGATAACATTACTAATACGTTTGTTGGTACAACTCCACCAACGTTAGAACCGACTTTAGGGGCGTGTCAGGCGCTGCTAAAATTAAAAAAGGTACACTCAAATGAAGAAGTTTCTCGGCGCGAATATTTAAAATCCATAAATTATTTAGTAAAATTGCAGTCACGAAATACGTAAAAAATACAATATAAACACAATATTCGGCAAATAATTGCTTTCACTAATTATTAATGAAATAATTAGTGAAATAATAATTAGTGAAAGCAATTATTTGCCGAATATTGTGTTTATATTGTATTCAATATGCTTCACATCAAACGTGTCACGAATAAATTCGTTGATTTCATACGTAAAAAATGTTACCGCAAATATTAAATAAAGCACTTTTGGAATAAATTTAGTAAATAAAAAAAAGACGACAAATAATGTAAACACACACAATGATTTGTAACTTTTACAACAGAATGTACTTGAGAAATAACTCAACGTTCATTGGTTCATTCAAATTTTTATCAAATTAGTTGGCATATTTGCCGCGTCCTTTCTAAGCTTGGTGGAGCTGTATTGGGCAATGACAGTTATGTCATTTTGAAGGGTAAACATAGATCGTGGGTAAACATACACCATAAAAAGTTGTTTGTTATTAATTATTAGTATTATTGTGCAAGAAACATAGTTTTCTATAGCGTCGAGAATGTCCAAATTTGAGCCAAATAAAACAGCATTTGAACGAAGTTCTACTTCTTTTTTTTTAATTGTGGAAAAGTACAGCTGAAGCGCATAGAAATAATGGATTTATTGGATCCATTTGAAAATGGATTTATTTCGACAATCCTAAGCGCAAAAAATTATAGGTAGACCCAGGCCAACCATCAACGTCTCAATCAATACGAAAGAAGACATTGCTGTGCATTTGGTGGGATCAGAAAGGACCTGTGTATTATGAACTGATAAAACCAGGTGAAACAGTTACTGGTGATCGCTACCGACAACAACTAACCAAATTGAACCAAGCATTGAAGCAATAACGACCATGAATGGGTTGAAAGAACATATAAAGTAATTTTGCTCCATGACAATGCTCGGCCGTATGTTGCTAATTAGGTTAAAACGTACTTTGAAAACATGAAATGGGACGTGTTACCCCATGCGCTGTATTTATCAGACCTTCCTCACTCAGATTACTACTTGTTCCGATCGATGCAGCACGGATTTTCGGAACAGCACTTCAATTCCTACGAAGAAGTAAAGAATTGGCTTGATGGATGGTTAGCCTCAAAAACCGAGCAGTGGTATTGGGAAGGAATCCACCAATTGTCAAAAATATGGGAAAAAGTCATATCGAATGATGGCCAATATTTTGATTATTGAGTTCATTCACTTTGTTCTTCAAATAAAGCAAAAATAAACACAAAAAAAAACCGCATTATTAATTTATACACCTTAGATAATTAAACCTCTCGATTTTTTCTTGTATATCTCTCTCCTGGTGTCAGGCCCGTAGCCAGGGGGGGGCACTTGGGGGCACGTGCCCCCCCCCCGAAATGTTGAAAAGACAAAGAAAATGGGAGGGGAACAACCGAAAATTTTACATTTTACAAAAGGTTTTTTACAAGTGCCCCCCCCCCCCCCGAAATAAAATCCTGGCTACGGGCCTGCCTGGTGTAATTATGTAAGTCTAGCTAGCGTGCAGCCCAAAAATTTGAAGTTGCTGACTTAGAATTAACCAAAACCTTAAAGTTAATTTTTCATTTAAATTTTTAAAAGTAAAGAAATACCGAGAAATACATTTTCATATTATTAATTATTTTTAATAATAAATCAGGAGATACTAACACAAAATTCCAAGTCATTTGTTACACAAAAATTTTTTCATTTTCCGTTTGTCGACATCGCTAGTCCTAGCGCAGGCTAAATGCCATACTTTTATGGCGGGTCATAAGCCCCCCATACCAATTAGAAGATGTGAATTTTTAAATTGTTTTTAAATATTTTTTACAAATCAAGGACAATTTGTTACATAAAAATTTTTGCATTTTCCGGTTGTCGACACCGCTAGCACTAGCGCAGGCTAAATGCCATACTTTTAGGGCGGGTCATAAGCCCCGACAACCGGAAAATGCAAAAATATTTGTGTAACAAATCGTCCTTGATTTGTAAAAAATATTTAAAAATTCACATCTTCTAATTGGTATGGGGGGCTTATGACCCGCCATAAAAGTATGGCATTTAGCCTGCGCTAGGGCTAGCGATGTCGACAACCGGAAAATCCAAAAATTTTTGTGTAACAAATGACTTGGAATTTTGTGTTAGTATCTCCTGGTCTGAGGTTATAATATTGATTCCAGATTGGAACCTAAAACAATTTCAGTGTTTAGATAATATATTGATAAAACAATTTTAGGCTCTTCGGGGAAGTGTGTTGACTTGCTCCAATCCTACCATTCAAGGCATTGCTGGAAATTTAACTGAAAATGCTTGTGACGGCGTGAATATGCATATTTCGTTCATTGATCTGATGCCTTTTAGAAGTCTTTTCCGTAATGTGATAGAAGATTTTGATTGGTCTGAAAGTGAAAGAGAACATTCAAGCTGTGCGGAAACGGTTGGATATACTACGTTGACTCTTTTTCTAACTGTGTTCAACGTATTCTAATAGATGTAAAAATCAATAACCGAAGCACCAATAAACTACTGTAAAAATTTTTCTAATTCTTATTAAACATTCAAAATTAACATATAGTACATTTTTTAAATTGACCATGACATTTACCTTAACTTGTTTTATGGGTCATTATATTTCATTTCTTTATTCTGACTCATCGACATCACTTGTGTTCGTTTGTATGCGGAAGAATTTTACCCAAAGAGCTTGGTTAATAATTTTGCACAGTTTGATGTTAGATTAGTTTATAGTCGTGGAACAACGCAAGGCAAAAAGAAGGCACGACCAGATAATATACATAAAACACACAAGAAAATAAGAAATAACTTTATATAACAATCAAATTATAAGTCATTAGTAATTTCTGGCGGAAGCTCATACCTAGACATCACATTTAATTTTATTGAGTTTTCTTTAGCTTGTTAACTTTTTACATATTTATTTTAAATACTATATCGCGTGCTCATTTAAAAATGATTTACTTAAAATATTTCCTGAACCAGAAAAACAACTAATATGCGATAAACTTAGAAACGAATGAGTTAATTTTTCTTAATGGTAGCAAGATATGAGGTGAATGGAGGTAAAAACATACATAAATAGGTTGACATGATTCTATGATTTTAACAGATTGGTAGAACAGCACGAAAAGAAATACAATATTTGGTTCTTTTTAATATATTTTATTTATTGGGAATAAATTACTGCTAATCGGTCAGCTTTAATAAAAAGATAAAGATAGTAAAAGAAAATTTTACACTACGGTTTTAACTTGAAGAAACAAACAATTTGATTGATTTATGGTAATTGTAAAAGCAATTTTTGTTTGTAAATGTATTTAAAAAAAATAATCAGGCATTTTCTTTTGTAAAATTTGAAAAAAGTATTAGCAGAAATTTAAGTGTTAAATTTTGTAAAAATGAAGTTGAGTAAAATATAAGTAGAAAGGAAAATTCAAGTTTTGAACAGTAAAATACCTATCTCATTTTCTAACGCAAATGAGTGGGAAAAGTAAAACATTTATTTTAAAATTAATATTTTGTTGTATTTTAATTTTTTTTTTTTAATTTTGTAATTAGTGGGGAAAGGGAATCCTGCTTTTTCTTTCGAAAAATATGATCACGCAACATCAATCGCACTTTCGTTTATAAGTATTTAATTACGTTTCCGGTAGAGCATAAAATAAATGTTAGAAAACACTTTCATTTTTTCATTTTTATAAAAATGAATATATAACGCAATTGGCTATTTTATACGTATGATATTGCTATTGTGACGTATTTGCGTTGTCAAGATCGACTCTCCGGGCCCTCTGCTCCGTCACCTACGCACCGGACGCTCATAGCCGTTTTAACTAACGCTGTAATAATTAAAAATATACTCTAGGCCCGTCCAACTCGGCAAAGTATGTATAGATAGACAATTGCGTAGATGTATAGGGTGTTTTTTTAGCTGCATGAGAACTTTCAATAGGGATAACAATTGAACCAAGATTGCTATGGAAACAGTTTTTTGACATTTGTGTTTAGCAAGGTTTGGCATTTGATAATGCATAGATTGACCATTGAACAACGCTACCAAATTGGGCTCACAACCAATTGGAAGTGGATCCATTTTTTTACCGTAAAATTTTGTTCAGTGACGAGGCACATTTCTGGTTAAATGGGTATGCGAACAAACAAAATTGCCGTATATGGAGTGAGACCAATCCGGGACATTATCTTGAGACTCCATTGCATCCATTAAAATTGACTGTTTGGTGTGGAATACACGCCAACGGCATCATTGGTCCATATGTCTTTCGAAATGAGGAAGGAGCTACCGTTACGGTGAATGGTGTGAGATATCGATACATGCTCAATACATTTTTGTTTCCAAAACTTCAAGAGCTAAACATTAACAACTTATGGTTCCAACAGGATGGTGCTACGTGCCACACAGCCAACGAAACCATCAATTTATTGAAAGAACAATTTGGTGACAACATTATTTCAATACGTGGTCCTATCAATTGGCCTCCAAGATCGTGTGATTTGACACCTCCAGATTATTTTCTGTGGGGGTATGTTAAATCCATGGTTTATGCTAACAAACCAACAACTCTAGAAGCATTGGAGGCTAATATTCAGCAAGCCATTTATGAAATAAAGCCAGAAATATTGGAAAAAGTGGTCAAAAATTGGACTGAACGGATGCGCTTCGTAACCATTAGTCGTGGTGGTCACATGCCCGAAGTTATGTACAAATCATAAATGCCTTTAACCGTACTTTGATAAAAAAATTATAACCAAAACATTCCGTCAGGTTTTTAATGTTTTATTTCATTTTGAAGTTCTCATGCAGCTAAAAAAACACCCTATACATACTGTATGTATATGTTACGGTCAATGATAACAATTAGGCCATTAACGTCAATGTCCGGACAATGACGTCAATGTCCTGCTTAGCTGGGCATTGAGAACGCCCGGCCAATAACGTCAATGACCATGCATTTTGGGCGATGTTGACATTTAAAATTTCATATGTAGCTTTTACATCATTGACCGGGCAATGACGGCATTGCCCAATACAGAGTGGCCAATGATGATACTACTATTCTACGGTGAGGAATGTTGTATAGCAAAACTAGTATTATTTTAGTTGGCGGTATTTTGTTTCTATTCCATCATAAAGTGACATTAAATGTGCCTTTGCAATAAGTTATTAAGGGATTATTACTAACCTAAGAATGTATTAATACTACTAATCTTAATAACTTCGAGTATCGAACTATAGCTATCAATAATTATCGAAATATCTAACGATGATTATCAAAATGTCAAACGATAACTATCGATATATCGTTAAATATCGAAATATCAAACTATAACTATCGATAATTATCAAAATATTAAACGATAACTATCGATATATCGATATTTCAAGAAAATAATATCGTTCTTCGATTAATCGATAAGTATATCGATATTTATCGATTAATCGATAAAAAATTCGAGCCCTAGTTGTTGTAATGGGCAATTGCGGACTGCACCGATGGTCAAAGGGTCACATAATCTGACATGTGGATTGCACCGGGTTCGGTTAAGTTAAGTATGTGGACTGCACCGATGGTCAGTAAGTAATCTTTTTTAATTCCATTAAAGGATTGAGGTATTTAATTTACTACAGAGATATGTAAATAATACAGATTGTATTTACATTTTCTTGGTTTTCATTGCTAGATAATGTAAAAATTAAAGCACTAATTTATGGGAAACCCTCATTTCATCCTTCATTTAGGTTTCGGGGACCGCTAAAAGAGAGATCCACTGGTCGAGCTTAGGTTATTGTTAGGAAACGATCATTTTTTTAATGAGGGGACCCTTGAAAGAGAGATTCACCGGTAGAGCTTAGGTTAGTTAGTTAAAATTTTACGATTTGCTACCATTCTAATGGTCCATAATTTTTTTAATAAATTTTGATTGGCTTGAATTACACATTTGCGAAAATTTTTTTAGAAGACTGCGCTTTTGGATTAGGGATCGTTCATAAATTAGGTCAAGCAATTTTAAGCATTATTCAACCCTCCCCAACTGCACAAAATCCTAGACATATCTCCAAATATTACGACATGCACCCTTCACCCCCTCCCCTTTCAATATTTTTTTTATTAAGCAAAACCCAAATAACCGTACCTAATTTTTATTAGGCAAAACAAACATCGTTAGTTAGTTCTGTTAATCGTTAGGTATGTTCTCAAAATGATTTACGTTTTAAACCAATAACAGCAACCGTTGATTTTGAACTTGCTATTCATGTAAGCATTAAGATCAATGTCCAGTGCTACCCCCCTACATACAGTGTGAATATGTTTTGTGTTTTATGTCATTTATTTCCAGGACGTTACAAAAATTTAAATAATTGCTAGCATTGCAAGATCTTTCAACTTTTTTTTATATAAAAACGCTAAAAGAAATTGAGTTACTTATTTGAACATCGCGTAATTCGAAAACAACGGTTGGAAGGGGGGGGGAGATTCCCATGTTCTAATTTTCAAATAACATGGTTTGCTAATAAATAAATCAACTTCCTTTAGCGTGTTTATATAAAAAGTATAAAAAAATATAAAAAGATTTTGTAATGCTAGCAATTATTTAAATTTTTGTAACGTCCTGGAAATAAATGACAGGAAACACAAATATTCACACTGTATAGGGGGGTAGCACTGGACATTTCTCTTAACATGTTTGGGAAAATATTGAACTTATTGGATTCCGATTTAATTTAAGCCAAACGTGGTATAGAAAAATTCATCTATTAGTGTTTTTTTAAGTCTTTCAATAGTGTTTGGGGCGAATCCTTGTATATGTCCTTGTTTCATTTTCAGTAAAAAACATTACGGGTAAGCCTTACAAGATTACTGGTAAGTCTTTGACTTACAGGAATTAAGTATTTATATCGGTGCAATCCACATGTGGGGATCGGTGCAATCCACATCTGACCATCGGTGCAATCTACATATGACCATCGGTCAAAACCCCCAAAAAAAGGATTAATTTCTTTCCATCGGTGCAGTCCACATACGTCCGTTGTAATGTATTCAATAATGCACGTTTACGGATAAAACAATAATTATATTTATTTCGCACTATAACAATTTAATATTAAATAAGTAAATAACAACTGCCTAAAAGAGGCGCACGTGCATAACTGAGGTTAACCTCCGATGACCCTGACGTATTTCAGTGGAAATGGTAACCCTGGTTGTTATGATTAATACCAACGTAATATTTGAATTTTGAATATATAATACTCTTCCCCTTTTAAATTGCCTTTTGAAACTGCCGACCCTAATCTTGATACCGTATAGGTCTTCTTATTTCCCTTCTTGTTCGTTGGGTTGGCGTTACTTCTGTAGTGTTGGACTTTGATGTTTCTACTTCCTTTCTTCCTGTACATCTTCCTCCTTCTACTCTTCCCTCTATCCTTTCCTCAAATTTACTTTCTACATTTTGAACTTCGGTAGTCATCTGTGTACTAGTCTCCTCCTCGATGGTCGTACTGTTGTCCATTCCAATGTTCGGGAACCCTCCTACTTCTCTTCCTTGAATTTCTCCGACAACTTCCAAAATGTTTTCCCTATTGTTCGAATGTCCTTGTGATTCGCCTTGGATTAAATTTCCTGCAGTATTTTGCCTATTTGTCCTTAGTGTTTCTACGAAAATAACCGGTTGTCCCGCTTTGACTTTCTTCTCAGTGTCAATTTCTTCCAAAATTTCATCTTTTCCTGCTTTTGGTATTGCTTTAAAAATTTGGTCCAAATGTCTTTTCCACAGTTTCTGGTGTCCGGGTACTTTGCATAAATAAACCCTACTGCCTACAACTTCCTTGATTATTGCTCTGGTCCATTTTGTTTTGTTGCCATCTCTGTAGTCTCTCACGTAAATCTGGTCCCCCCACATCAAAAGTTTCCTGTCTACCTTCCTTGACAACTACCTGGTTTTCCTCATCATGGTTTACATAGTTTGGTCTTAACCTATCAAACCTTGTTCGGAGTTCTCTCTGAAACATTTTAGACGCTGGAGTAACTTTTGTCGTGCAATGCTCCGTTGATCGGTAACGCAATAGATATCGAGTTATAATTCCATTGCTTGTGACTCCATTATTCTTTGGATCTTGTAAAGCCTTCTGCAGTGCCGTTTTCACTGATTTTACAGTGTTTTCCGCCGCACCGTTTGAAGCTGGATGATATGGTGGGCTCAAACTATGCCTAATGCCGTTTGCTTTGCAGAACAAACTAAAATGTTCGGATGCAAATTGTGGTCCGTTATCTGAATGAATCTGTTTCGGGATCCCGAATCTTGAAAAAATTACTCTTAAAGTTTCCACCGTGTGACCTGCTGTCGTGTGTTTCATCTCCACTACTTCTGGCCACTTGCTATAGGCGTCCACTAAAACTAAATACATTTTCCCTTGTAGAATAAGTTGTAGAATAAGTTTTATTCCGATTCCGAAGAATCGTACTACGTATATCATATTCAAAAAATAATCCGATTATTTTAAGAATCTGAAACATTCCGAATATGTATTCCGAATGCGTCCATCGCTAATTTCATTACAAAATAAAGCGTTTTTATTGCAATTTTGCATGCTGAATGCGTTCTCTATTATCCTCACTAATCAATCAGTTCTTGAACGACTTTCTGAAGTTTATACATTTCGAAGTTATGCGCAAATAGCGGTAATGTTCTGTTAATAGGTGTTTTTCTTAAAGCTGTTCAGACTAAAGATAAGTAATTAATTTTTTTACAGTAAAAATATTGTACTTTGCTAATGGAATTTTGAAAATATTAAAAAAGTAATTGCGAAAATTCATTCCCAATTACCAAAGATACTTCTCTTACCTCGATTAGCTCATCAGCTTATGAAGATCGGAGACTCAAAAATTAAACTTATTCTCTGAAAAGCATTATGAGTAAAGGCGCTTCTGTGCATTCTTAAATTTGAAAACACCAAAATTATGATAATATTTATATAAATCAAACACAGATTGCAACCAACAATGGCCCTTATTGCACCTGTAAACAGATATTTACTACTCGTTAATTCCTGCCACTTACATGTACAAAAGAGAAAAATTATTATAAATAAAAATCGTAGGATTATACATTATTTCGGTTCGTTTATGGCGTAAGCATCGTAAAAATTGGAAAAAAGCCAAAGAAAAAAAAAGTTATTTTCCAAACCCTTGGTCATCTAGATTTCCCACTTCCATCACTTTCATTTCTAGTCAAGCTCTATATTTCCTGTGAATCCGGACGAAATAAGTTTATTTGTTATTTAAGCCAACGAAACTCGAAAATAGCTGGAATAGTAGATATAATATAAAAAATTTAAGTTTCCCCATAATCTTCGGTAGGCTTGGGGAATTCCCCAAAAGTTTGATTCTAGCTACTCTGTGGTCCTAAAATTTTGTGATATTGTAGAAATTTAAAAATAATTGCTTAGATATGCTGACAATAATGTACAAATTCCACTAAATGATTAAATAATAACGATCACATTATGTGCGATGACAGAATCATTAGTGCGTTAAATTATTTTGAAAAAACTTCTTCAAAAAAATTGTTGACAGTGAAAGTGTGAGAAATTTAAGGATAGCACAATAATTTTTGTAAGCAGCTTAAAAAAGTTTCGGATATGGTAAATTATGCAACAATTAAACTTTTTTGTTTACTTTCTTTTATTGGGAAGTAATAGGCCCGTGGAAGTAATTGTTGAAATTTAAAATATCCGCGAATTGAGTTCGGCGCATGACCACCCAAATAATCGTAGTTTACATTTGGCCCCCTGCCCATCTGGCTGCTGGCAGTTGTTGGCTAAGAATTAAAGAATTAGGTTGGCAATCATTTAAAATGTCAATAAGTCCTCGACTGTTGACAATCAAAACAAAATTATAATTTACAGAAATATATGAAAAATAATATCAGTATTGCATTAAAACGGGTCATGTGTACACTTTAACGAAGGTTAGTAACATTTACATACAAAAGCTTCTTTGTTTAAATATGTTGGTGTCAAGTGACAACGAAAGTGATACATTGTTATATCATTTAGTACGATGAGGTGGATTACGCATATCGAAGGTGGACCTAAGAGAGTCAATCATGCCGCCGTGGCGGTCGGCCATAAAATATACTCCTTCGGAGGGTACTGCACCGGTGAAAATTCAAGAGAATACACCTCCATCGATGTGCACGTTTTGAACACTACCACAAATCGTTGGATAAAGCACCCGGTGAGTAACTTTCCCTACATAGAAAACGACGACATTTTACCGTACAAGCGGTACGGTCACACTGCTGTTGTTTACAAAGACAAAATCTACATATGGGGTGGTCGAAATCACCAGGAATCTTGTCCCAAATTGTTTTGCTTCGATACATTGTATCATTGCTGGACTTCGCCCACCACAACCGGTGATATTCCCTTCGCTCGTGATGGGCACACTGCCTGTATTTGGAAACATTACATGTTTGTGTTTGGAGGTTTCGAAGAACACACAAACACTTTTGCACGATCTGTTCATGCGTTAAATTTAGAAACCATGCATTGGCAATACTTTCATACGTTCGGTAAGAAATTAAAATAATAAATAATTTAATCTTTTTCGACATTGGGTTACTAGGAACGGAACCAATTGTAAGAGATTTCCATTCGGCTGTGTGTATAAACGACAAAATGTATATTTTTGGAGGCAGAGGAACAGATTCCATATACAGTCTCTACATTTCTGGAAATGAAATTTATTGTGATAAATTGTGGTATTTAGATCTTAATACTCATAAGTGGCATCAGGTCGTTACTACAGGTCAGAAACCGATTGGACGCAGGAGTCATTCAGCATGTGGGTTTTTGGAAATAAACGGTGTATTTTACTTTTTAAAAACTTTTCGTTTTTAGTTGTATATAACAATAAGATGTACATTTTTGGCGGTTATAACGCTCTAAATTTGGAACATTACGATGATTTTTATGAATTTAATGCTGCGACTAATGAATGGTTGTTGTTGGTCCCACACGGCGGTGGCCCTTGTAAACGAAGAAGACAAGCCTGCGTTATGATGGACGACAGAATGTTCTTGTTCGGTGGAACAAGGTGAGGAAGTTCTTGAGTTTGTACTGAAGTTCCCCTTGAGTTGTTTGTTACAGTCCATCTTCGAAGGATCAACAGATGGAAATCGTGAATAACGACGAAGATTTGGTAGATCACAGTGATATGTACATTTTAGATTTTGAACCGTCTTTGAAAACTTTATGTATCGATGTGGTACACAAAAATAACCTGGATGTTTCTCCCTTACCTGTTACCGTAATGTGAGGATTAAATTATATTACCTAATGTTAACCTGAACATAATACTTAACTATTTTTTTGTTTTAGAATGGAAGTAGATAATATGTTTAAGCCCAACAAAATTACCATTGGTAAACGAAGCAACTCAAATGGATAACACTTCCATGCTTTTTGTTTATTGTAGATAATTATTATATAATGTGTACCTTTTTGTACAGATATTCTTTTCATTTTTGAGTTAGAAGAGACAGTATTTTTTTACTTAAATTATTTTTTGCTTCATGCATACGTAACTCATACTATTTTATATGACCTAAATACCTAAATTGATAATAAAATGTTAACGAGTATCCCTTAATTTTTATCCATGATAAATGTGATGTAAATTTCTTGTTTTTCAATAAATGAATAAAATTTATCTACCAAATATATTAACCCACCCTATAGGGTTGCTGATTGTTGATCAGTTCTTCAAATTATTTTGCCCATCTATGATGGTTTCTTTCTCCCCGCCTATCAAATTCCCCTATTCATCTTTGCAAAATACTATATTTTTTGGTATCCTTTCTTTATTTTCTTAAAACTCTGATAAAAGTTTCTTATCTCCTTACTTTTGTATTTATCCTCTACTTCATCCAGTAGACCATCTCTGTGTTTTCTCTTCTTATTTCTGTAGATTTTCTTGGATTTCTTTCTCTGTTCTTCATACTTTCGTCTATCTACCATTAACTGTGTTTGTAACATCTTTTTATGTTTTCCTTCTCCTTTTGTCCTCCTGTCCACCATAAAAAACACTAATAAAAATTATTAGAACAGCAGGTGAAACCCCAGTCATACATTTTACAGTGTATGCATATTTATAAGTGAATACAATTTTAATTTTGGGGGTTTTAATGTATACTTATTTTGTCAGTTTAGTTTGAGTTTTTAACAAATAATTAAAGAACAAAATATAGTGTTGGGTATCTTTAGACGCGGAAAATAAAACTCTTTAAATTGATACCTTTTTATTCTTATCCGTTATAATAGGAAGCAAGAATTTGAAAAAATCAGTTTCCCATGTTATTTTCTGTATACAGTGATACCCATAAAAATAAAACAACAGGTTTACAAACATAATGGTTATATTTAAAAAGTGTTTGTAAATTAATTAAGCACTTTTTAAATATAAAATTATATTTATGTTTGTGAACCTGTTGTAAATATTGTTTTATTTTTATTAATACCACACTGTATTAATTTAAATATTATTATTATTATACGTAAAAACATAAACAAGCTTAAAGAGCGGTATCACAACTTATAACTTCCTGGAATTTAATTCTTCTTATTTTCATAATTTAAAAACTTCTTTGGTAAATAATTAATTATCACAATGCAGTCTTTTTTTCATAAATCCACGGCCTGGCCTCCGCACTTAATCAGGAGCTAGTCTATTAACATCGTGGACAAACAAACTGGAGAGGTCCTCTCCGGATTGCGACGGACTCTGGTCTCTGTCAGGATTAACCCTCTCATAAGAGATTGCGATTCAGAGGGTAGTTTTTGTTACAATCTATTAATTATTAGAATTTATCTATGCCTTATGTGATTATGATTAGCATACACACCAATACACTACCGATCTCTTAAACAAAATTTAAATTTGCAGTCCCAATTCATTTTCTTTGTTGAGCCACCAGGGAGCAGCAGGAGGAATGCATACAGCGAATATCAATTACTGAAGTTTAGGACGCATTCCTGATTCTTTTAAACGGTTTGATTAAAAATTGTACTGACTGGCATACTACAAAAATAAAAAGGGAAATAAATTAAATTCTAAATTTTTTTACTTTTAAACAAAAATCGATGGAAGTATTCATTCTTGGAGTTGGCGTACCTGACTGTCACTGTCACACGAAATGTCAAGTTGACGTTTAACAAAATAGAGTTATGTTTTGCATCAAGAGAAGAGTAAGTAAATTGAATCTTTAGATTTTAATTTACAAGTTAAAGAAATCGAAACAATTTACTTCCGTAATCAAATTTTAATTGCTCTTTGATTAAATTTTTGTGAATTAATCTCAAGAATTTGGGTTAACTGCTCAAAACATAATATAACAAATTCAATTATGTCTTTTCAGTAATTTTCCGTTCAAATAATCTTTCTGTTTCTTATAAATAGAAAGCAGATGGATTTCGTTTTAGTGGATCAGTTTTTTTAGTAGTATACAATCATATTTGTTTATTTCCTCTTTCGAAATTTTAATCAACATAGTAATGGAGGTATTGTTTTACAGATCATCTGAAAATGGGCGACGATACACCGTTGCACCCATTAACAGTACAGTAAAAAATGCATGTTTAATGTTGTTAGCCCGCTTGTTACTTTCCCAACCATAATCGGACCATTAATCGGATGGAAGAATTTAAAACATGAATAATGTCCTATTATGATTATTAGCATGGCTAGTGAATAGGATAGCATACAGCATGAGGATAAAAACTTAATTACATAGAAAGCTTGAAAACTTTTCCCCTGAGCTTCGAAGGAACGAGAGTTTCAAAATTTTTTTTTTCATTCTAACTTGAAGGTAATTTGATTATAATTAAATGCAACTAAAATTTCTCCCTAAAATGTGGGCCCCACTTTTCTATATCAAAGAACTTACGTTTTCAGACCCCCCCCCCCCAGTTATCATAAAATAATTTGAGTAATATTTATAAAAATTTGAGAAGGTTTGGATATGGATGCAGTTAAATCAGAAAAAAATTGCTAAACAATGTTGTATTTTGGTGCGCACTGTATGTTCTCATATAAATTGTAATTTTGTTTGTACTGTAATCTGCATGTATTTTAATTATTGTTAATTTTTTACAAATTATCATTATTGTTGTAAAGTATAAAATTATTCTTTATGTTATTTGACGTACTGTTGCGTCGTCCTCTTGAGAATACCTCACATTTTACGTACTAAATAATATTTTAACCAAAACTTTAAAACAATCACCAATAAAATCTTTGACTTGTTAAATCTTTTTATTTTTTATGCTTAAAAAAATTAAAATATAGTAATGTAGTGTGCAGTTAGTAGGTAGTTGGATGGGTGACCGTTTGGCTGTATTAGCATCTCAAAAGAAATTTTTCTGATATAAAATAGACAAGAAATCTTACAGAAAATTATAATATATTTACTTCTAGTTCCTGAACCAAACATATTTTTGTTAATTTCTTTACATCAGCTCTAAATAAATGCGCATCTCTTATAATAAGTGGAAAAATTACTTACCTTATTTATTATAATAAAGTTTATTCACTATTTTTTTTTATCTACAACAAAAATATTTGAGCACAAACTTTTATTTTCGTTAAATTTTCATTTGAGGTCAATTTTTCCTGGCTTCTATTATTTCATCAGCAAGAAGTAAAGCATCCGTTTATAAAAAATAGCAATATCACATTCCTTTTGGCGATAACTTTATTTATTAACATAAAACTGATAACGTATTTCATACTCATTATAATTAAATCATTTTTGAAAAATGTTCATGCTATGACCTATGATTGCACATCTTGCGTTATCTGGTACGAACGAGATTTTTACATTTTTTCGAAACGTTCTTGGTTAAATTATGAGGTTTTTTTTTATTGCTTCTTGAAGATAACGCGTCATTATTAATTTTATTATGATTCCAGTATTTTTATTACGCACTGCGTATGTTATTAAATAATGTAAGTTTACTGCTTTTCACCCTCAGCTTTAACGTTGATTATATCCATTTAAATCAGGTTAACGCACAAAACAATAATTATTAATGCAGGAAAATTAGAAGTTCTTTGTTTAAATTCAGTTAAAATGCGTATTTTAACTATCAATAGGTAGAATAATCCGTTCAATGAGTGAATTAAATGCAAAATATATTGGTTATTGGTTTAAGTAATAAAATAATAAGAGTAATTTATTGTTAAACAACCTTGTCAAATTCTTATCACTGATATGATGAATTGCTACAATAAAAATATTTTTATAGCACTATTTCCGTATTCAATTTTTATTGGCACTGCGTACCTAACTCAAATAATATCTATTTATTTGTTAAGGCGCCTCTCTTGGCTTCAAGTGTTGAAAAAGCAAGTCACGATGGTGATGTCAATAATAAATATTTTTAAATTATTGAAAAAAATTAATTAGGTAAAACATAAAACTATTTTGGAGGATTAAAATTTTAAAATTAAAATTAATTTCGAAGCAATAATTTCTTCATAATATAATATGACCAATCACAGCTCTTATGCCAAAATAGTTTTATGTTTTACCCTAATAATTGTTTTTAATCATTTAAAAGTAGTACCTATGACAGCACAATCTTGACTTGTTCAAGACTGCATTTTAAGTTACGAGAGAGGCGCCTTAAATTATTAAATGATTTTTACTGTCAAAACTAAAAATTTGTATTCTTTACATTTTATTCAGTTATGAACTTTACATGGTACAGCATCTAATGGATAATGTTAATCTACAATAATTACTAATTAACATAGTTCGACCTTTCATTATGAAACTGATAGTCGAGGAAACTAATTATAAATTATTGTTTTATTTTATTTTTCCAAACCGTATCTAACCAAGGTTGTTATGCTTTTTTCAAAAATTGCAAAATATTTTTGTATCTTTATATTGCAATATATTGTTACTTATTTAGAATATTTACCTTGTTAAATATTGCAGCAAATTGTTTCAAAATAATAACAACACTTTTAAATTTGTGTTTGTAGAAGAAAATAAACGCCAAAGCTTCTTCAAAGTGAAGTACTACTCTAATTAAATTAATTGTACTATCTGTACTAGGAGACACCACACATATTCTAAGTATGTCTGATAACTATGATTCATGATGCAATAATTACGTCTGTGATGAGTGAAGTGCTCAAGTTAATATTATAACAGTTTTACTCACTATCCAGTCAATTGTATTCCAAGTTCCTTGCAAAACATACCTTTAGATTCCACCAGAGAGGATGGATAGAGATACTGCCTAATTCTAAATATTCTGTGAACTTCTTAATTCGGTAGGTCTAATTCTCGGTTCCCTGGTAGACAGAATTATTATCACTATGTTAAAATTTAACTCTGTAACCTATGCACTTTTAATTGCTTTCTGAATTTCTATTTCAATCAGGTGCGTTATAGCCTGTCCACTAGGGGGTGCAAGAAAATCATCTGTTATAGATTAATAAGTTAGCAGATTATCTATTTAAATTTTTAGTACTATACGGTCCCTCTATATATTATTTCTTCGTTGTAAAGTGAAAAAACATGTATAGTGTAAATAACAAAAAGGCTAGAACGTACAAATCTAAATTAATTATTTTTGTAAATATCTAATGTTGCTATATGGCAACATATTATTTCTCTCCGAATAACACAATATTTAAATTAAAAAAAAAAAAGATGATTACAATATTGATAAAATATGCGAACAATATATTTTTACTTCATAGGACAATAAAAAACAATATTTTATTTATGTTTATTAGCAAAAACCTTTATATGTAACTGAAGATACAAGAACTGTATATACAATAATTCTTTTATACTATTATTTATTGTAACTTGCACAACTTGGCCAGATATCGTGCAATTTATTAATGTAAAATAGGTCATTCTAATATACATAGAAATAATTTACTAATAAAATCATAAATTTCAAATAACACAACGTATGACATGTTTTGATCTTATTCGCGATTTTCGCTTAAGACTGATCTCATCCCCATCCGAACTACTATAAAATCAAATATTTGTAGTCTTTTTAATTTCATGTTAGGGGTGAAGAGTATGTATGAGTTTTAGTGTTCCACATATTTATAATATTATTAATTATTTAAATAAATTACAAGTTAATGTAATAAATTAATGCTAACGCGAAACATGGTGCCAAGTGCCATAGTTTATATAAGGTTGGGGAAAAAGAAATCCATTATTTTGTCGCTAGATCTATTCGTCGCATCGTGTAATAAAGTTTGCAACAAATCCTACCCTCTGAATCGCAACCCCTAATGAGAGGGCTAACCCAACGAGAGACCAGAGTTTAGAGTCTACTATAAAATAAATAAATTATTGTTGTAATTTAAAATTATAATAATTACCTAATTGGTATATTTTAAAATATATCGAGTTAAAATAAATAATATTGTTAGTATAACAATAATTTGTTATTATAACATTTATTTATTTTAACATTAATTTATTTATTTTAACTCGTTATACATATTTTAAAATATATCACCATTATTATCACGAGTTAATAAATTAAGAATTTAAAAATGTAATAGCCAATTACGTGCAATTTTGGTTTCGTCGATTCCGATCCGATAATTTCGATGTCAAAGATGCAACACGATCTGGAAGGCCAATCGTCGAAAATGTCGATAATATTATGGAAATGATTCAGTTTCACCGGCGCCGACGTGCCCTTGAGCTATAGATCGACGATAAAACCGTTTTGAACCATTTGAAGGGGGTTGGATTCAAAAAGAAGCTCGATGTTTGGGTGCCACATGAACTGACGCAAAAAACTTAATGAATCTTATTTCCATCTGCGATCCTTTGTCAAACGTCACAAAATCGAACTATTTATGAAGCGGATGGTGACTAGGGATTAAAAATGGATCACATACGACAATGTTGTGCGAGAACGATCGTGGTCAAAGTGCAGCGAAGCGGCCCAAATGGTGGTTAAGCTAGGAAAGTTATGCTGTGTATTTGGTGGGATTTAAATGGGATCATCCACTATAAGCTGCTCTTCATCAGGCCAGACACTCCATTTGGACCTTGACTCGACAGGAGAGAAGAAACTCTGGGAGCTCGGATGGGAGGTTTTAATACATCCATCGTATAGTCCACTCATAGACTAGGGGCGGATGGGCCCACCGGGTCAGTTCGCGAGCGCCGTCTTCGTCTTACAAATTTACATACAACAGTTATCAGTTATGATCCAGTTCTTTTAAAAGGTCATTAAAAAATAATTCCCGGTAGATTCTTGATAGCCCCTGGTCCTGACCTAGCACCAAGCAATTATTTTCTTTTGCTGAGCTGGCCTCAAGAGAGGCCTGTGAAAATTGGTTGTCCGGGTATGTTGCCAATAAGAACAAGGGGTTTTATGAGATAGGAATCATGATATTACCATCACAATGGCAACAAATTATCGAACAAACCGGTGGATATTTCGCTCAAATCGAATGATTGTAACCATATTAAATAAAGCATTAATGGAAACGCCAAAATAATGGATTTCTGTTTCTCTAATCTAATATTATTACAAGCATTAATTACATTATCTTGCAATTTATTTAAAATAATTCAAAAATTAAAATATATAAATATATTTTGGATTATTAACTTGTTTATAATATTATGTTTAGTTACTAAAATGTAACAATTATTTATTATCAAGTTATAATGAAATCTATAAATGAAAATATTATAAACCATGACAAATTTGTTTTGCTTTTATTTAAGCTCCTCAGATGGCCACAATATAAATACAAAATACACAAATACCTTTTAAAAAATCAATATTTCTGAAATTGAAAAATAATTAGTTGAAATAAAAATAAACAATTTTCATTTTAATTGAATTAAAAACAACTTAAAGTTATTTTTATGTAATGCTATTCAGAATGCATCATTTGAACGATACCAGGAGAGCCTTATTAATAAAATTGCTGCTGCAATGTTGATAATGATTAGATTTTAATGTAAGGGATGAATTTTAGGGAACATAAACTAAATTTTGTTTAATAATTCTGGAACTTTTTAAATATAGGTACCTACTAATATTAAACCTGTGATACACTAAAAATAGTGACAAAATTCTAACCGCCAAGGATCTGGTTTTCGAGGGAGATCAGAAATATAAAATTTGTTTAAAATTCTGGTGTAAAGTAATAAAATATTGTTTTTGGTAATTTGTTCCATTTATTTAGGGGCCGTCCATTAATTTAATTACGTAAGGGTTTACGGGGGAGGGGGGTATAGGCAATCTTACGGACCCTTACTTCAGGGGGTCAGATGTATTCCTTACGTAAGTTTCTTAAAATATTTTTAAAATTAAAGTATAATTTTTTTTCTTTTTATTACAAACATAAGCTTTAAAGATATTCAAAATTGTACCAAAAAACAAATTAATTGTTATAACTTATATATTGTGGTGGTATTTTGACCATTAGAGGGTATAAGCAAGCAAATAAAGGGAGTGTTTCGATTTTATTTTATTTTAATTCAATAACCAGTTAATTTGACTGATAAAATAGACTTTTGCATCAAATTAATAACAAACCGCCGCATGTAACAATTTACACATAAAACCATACAAATCTAAAATGATTTATGTAATACAAATATTTTGCAACACCCTGTGAATGTTATTAAACTTTCAAAGTGACGACAGTTTCTTGTAGAATTATAATTTAGTGAACAAACAATTATAAACACCATGTTACCTGTAAATAAGTGCGACATTAGTAAACAGAAATATCAAACCCCACCTATAAAAATCCAATTTCGAAAACTGGGAGAGGGACAGAAAGGCCAGCAAGCCGGAATGAAGCCAGTTTCCCGGTGAAACTCAAAGAGGAAACACGTGAGTTCCTAAGTGACCTCCAAGCGGAGAGGAGTTCTTTCGTGATCCTGAAAGAAGGAAGAACTCGCGAGACTTCTTGTTGATCTAAAGATCAGGGAAGTGCAATTTTGTGAATTCACTAAAAAGGTGAATAATTAGCGGAAATCAAATCTTTGCGTAATTGCTAATTACGATTTAAAATTAGTGAGCAGTTGTGTTATTTCTGACGAATTAAGGTATCAGTTAATTGGATACCTACAACAGAAATTTGATTATAAAAATTAAACGCACGTGTGTGAAGTTTGGAGAATTGGCTGGTTTTTGGAATACTGGCTGCTGCGTGGAACGTTTGGTGGATTGGGATAGATTGGAACAGCTGGTGACTGCTAACGGGAGTTTGGCCACATGGATCCGGCAACACGCTAACTTCAGTAAAAGTTTACCATTTATAAGTGAGTTTATTAATGAAAATTGTATTTGCTGTTTTATAAAATTACACCCATTACATGAATGGACAGATTTACACGTACAGTGTTAAAATTTAAAACGTTAAATGTTACGTGCATGTCTGAGCCATTACACCAGAATACTTGTGGTTTGAGATAAACTTATTGTCCTCATAAAATTTGATGCAAACTGTTTATAAAAAATTTTTACGTTCAAATAATAAATTATGCTTGTCACGAATTTACACCCTTTTATTTCGTTTATCGAACTCATCGACTCTGAGCAAGAGAAAAACCCATCTTCGGCGAAAAACTAGTTTTGAGGGCCTTAGTTATAGTTTGTTTGACGAGAAGATCATAACAATATAATACCTACTTATAGAATTATTTTAATAAAATTTAATTTAAGTTCGGCCTCACAGGGTGGAGGGATAGTGGGAATCTCGTTAATCCGTTCCTTTTTTCTTTTTTTCTAAAAAGACACCATGTTTCGGTTATTTACAACATTTTCATAAATCTCTTTTGGATAGGATTTCCGTAAAGTGCTCACCTACATCATATAAGGAACTCGTGTGGAAAATTTCATGCTTCTAGACCCACCGGATTAGGCTGTGCGTTATATGTCAGTTTTTGGTTTTTATTAAGTGGGATCCTTTCGTAATATGTGGGGGGGCCCAAGTAACATTTTAACCTGGGAAATTTCTGGCATTTGCCTGTCAGTGAAAACTCACCCAGGACCTGCTCCTGTGGCAGGAGTGAAGCAAGCCTGCTACAGGTGCTGTCTGAGTAATTTGGCGCATGAATTTACCTGAGGCAGCCCTGTGGCACACTTGGGAGAAAGCAAGCTGGTGCTGGCGCAAACCTGCACCACGCTTGTCGCACACCTGAGAAAAGTCTGGGGCAACCCTGAGAGAGGATTGAGGGTAAGTCGGAGGCAGGAATGAGGCAAGTCTGCTACAGGTGCTGTCTGAGTAATTTGGCGCACGAATTTACCTGAGGCAGCCCTGTGGCATACTTGAGAAAAGCCTGCAACGGTTTTGATTTCCACGTGTCAAAAAAAAATTTATTGTAAATAATTTTCAAAAAATGAAAAAATTAATTTATTTTAATTTAATTAATTTCTTAACTTAATATCCTTTTTTAGTATTCTTTTCTCTATTAATTAATTATCTATTATTATATTTTTTAATTCTCTTATTATGGTTGAACTCATAAATTACGATTTTCTCCTAATTATTTCATTTGATGATAGTTGGTCCTGAATTTATCCACGGGTTGCGTCTGCTGTAGTCTGTAAATCTGTAAATATAATTATAAATTTTAAAAATCTTACCGGAGCTGGGAATCGATCCACGGACCTTCTCACTTGTACTTCGTTAACCTAGTGTTATGCACTACGCCACCAAGTTTAGTTGTAAAAATCATGATTTAAAAACCTGTGATTATAATCATATACATTTTTTTAGATTGATCAAATATTGTCTATTTAATTAAATGAGTTCAAAACACATTAACAACAAAATTAGTTATTAATTATGAAGCAGGAATTAAAGAAAAATTAATTTCCCACGTTAATTTCCTATGTTCACATCGGCGATCGTCACCCGGTATAAAGGCACGTGTACCTACTAATTTTTGAAATTTTTTGAAAATATAGGTTTTTGGTAAAAAATTTAAATTGATGGTTAAACAACCAACATTAATGCCTGTTTTTACCAACAATTTATTTAAGAATTTCCTAGTAAAGAATTACTTTAGCTAGGATTCCATAAATGTGATTGGTAAAATTTGACATAGTATTGACATAAAAAATTCATATGTCAAATTTGACCAATCAAATTTATGGAATCCTAGCTAAGTAATTCTTTACTAGGAAATTCTTAAATAAATTGTTGGTGAAAACAGGTATAAATGTTGTACAAACAAATTTTGTTTGTAGATTTTGAGGGAGTTGTATAATTAATAGATTAATAGGAATAATAGGCAAAAACAGAACTGACTTAGGAACGCTAATAAACGTTTTAAATATTGGTAATAAAGTTTCTCTATTGGTGAGTCAGATCTGTTTTTGCCTAGCTACCCTGTCTCTAATAATTAAGTAGGTATTATAATCTTATGAACTATTTACAAATTTAAAAATTTATTACGTGTATCTACGTAATTAAATTAAAGGTACGTGTATACTAATCTTTTTTAAATTTTTTAAAAACACGTGCCGGACGGCCTTATGCATCTTTTGTTAATTATTATATCGTAAATTTGATTATCATATATTTTTGGTAAAAATTTTAGTGAACGAACGTCACCATCAACGTCGCAATTAACCGAAGACAAGATTGCGTTATCCGATTCAATTGCAACTTGCAAGTAGGACTAAGTTTTTTTCTAAATTTATTTGCCGTAATTCATTGTCGGCTTATAGTAGGTCAAACCTACTTATCCCTTTTTACCAGAAAACCATGGGATTAATTTAATTTAAAAGCCATGTAACGGTATTACTCATTTTTGGAATTTCCTACATTTGTTGTAATTATTTTGTTGCAGGTTGATACTTGTTTTATAACTTATCAATATATTAGGGTACTGTTACAATGCAGTATGCAAACTAAAATATACAAACAGCTTTTAATTAACTTTGACCTGTAGTGATTATTGTAGTGAAAATTATAAAAAAAGGAACAAATTTAAGAAGGTGTGTGTGAAATGAGTGGAAAAAAGAGAGATGGTACTTTGTTATCTTTTTTTACTAAAACCCCCAAAAGGATAAAATTAGATGACGACAGCAATACGGATAATGCAGTGCCTGTTGCAAGTGAGCACATCAGTGAATATGAAGTGGAAGAAGTGATTTACAGTCGCCCTAGTTTCAGTGGAAATATTCTTAAATAATATATTTATTTGTAATAACTACCGAAAATTTTACATAAGGCTTTTTACAAGTGCCCCCCCCCCCCGAAATGAAATCCTGGCTACGGGCCTGCTGTTAAAGATCTTTTAGCACTTTTATATAATACTTTTAACTTAATTTTACCAAAAGATGCAAGAACATTGATGAATACTCCAAAAAATAAAAAAAAATGATTTAATATTAAAAAATTTTATTAAACAATAAATTATTTGTTCTAATTTTGAAGATACCTTTTCAATATCGGCAATATTTGCTCAATCCCATGTAATTTATTAACAAATCCACAACTGTTTTGAAGGGATACACCACTTCTTTTTCAAAGACACAAAAACTTTGAGTAGAAGAAGTGGCTTATTCCTTCGAAACAATTGTCAATTTTTTAATTCGCTACTGCTGGGTCCTCCTGGTTCTTCTGATTTTCGTGGTTCAATCTGTTCAAAGTAAATTAAAGTGATTTAAATGTTTAATTAAGAGCGCGCTGCAAATTTTGATGCAAAAACATGTTCAACAAATGGCGTACCCTAAAATATTAATCTTTTCTACGAATCTTTGAAATCTTTATAATTCTGTATTGGTGAAAAGATTAGTATAAAAGATTAATATTTCAGGGCGCGCCATCTGTTGAAACATGTTTTTGCATCAACATTTGCAGCACGCTCTTAAGATTTGGTTGGAGAACAATATAATATTGTAACATTATTATACAACCCAGTAAAAATTGATAGGGTTTTGTATTATTCTTACTTACCTTTTACGAAGAAGAAATCAAAACAATATAAAATTATTTTGTTTAATTCTGCAAAACTTACCTAAACACATGGTAGTAATAAAAAAATGAGTCTGCGATATGAGTATAATGAAAATGAATGAGATAGAAAAAAAAATTTGACATACGAACATATGCGAACGAGTATATACGAACTAGTTCGAGATTGGCTTGGCGCCGAGGCTACACAGGCCAGGCGCCGGAGTGCGCAGGAGATCTGCAAGTTATTCTCAGGTATGGCTTCATAACCTGACACTGGCTTGCACCAAGCCAAGCGCAGGACATTCTCAGGTATCGCTAAGTAACCTGTAAATTACTATTTATTTGGAGTCAGCCAGGCCTGGCGCAGGCTTGGCAGGTAAAATTTGATTTTGCAGGTAATTGCCAGGATTGAAATGTTACTTGGGGGGGCACAATCTTATGTATCCTTACGGAAGGCGGGGGTTAAAACTACAAAAATCGTCTTTACGTAATTAATGGACGCTCGTACGCAATAATGCATCTTGCAAATCAGCATATCCAGGTTATTAAACCCAAGGGGATGTATTGTCAATAACCTTTCAAGTATTTGCAAGTGTATGACTTTTCTGTAAGGTTTGCATTAAATGTAAATTGCGACGTATAAATTTTATACGTGAGTTTTTTGGTTGAACTGAAGGATAAATCTTTTTAAATTTTGTAAGAAAATTTAATTTTCCTATAAGATAACTTCCGTAACGGTTAAAAGTTTTTCACTATTTTTAGTCTATTCGAAGGTTATTTTATTAATATATATTTACAAATTGTAAGAATTTCAAACAATTTTTACTTTTCTCAAGAACTACCCCTTGTACTTAGAATTTTTTCACTACTCTTCTGGTGCTCTACCGAATATTTAGAGCTATTTTGGAGATTTTTGGCTCCTAAAATTGGACAGTTTACGTGTTAATGATTACTTTTAACATAATATATTGGGGTGGTTTCCTCTTCTTTCTTCATAAGCTCATTAAATGATGATGAAATTTTCATCAGAAAAATAATATTAATTAAAAATCGACATGAAGGATACAAATTACATCAGCATAACAGGGGAGGGGGACGACACCTTTCATACATACTGAGGATACGATGAACTTTTGGCTTATGTATGTTTAATATTTTAATGTTTACATATAAAACGATGATTAGGACAGTAGATGTTTATCCTTTGATAGTCGGTTATGTAAAGTAATAGAATATTGTATACTTCAGTGGCGTAACACTTTGGAAGAGACTTGACCCCGAAAAAAATAACTATCTCGATTAGGACCACATGATAAATGGTCAATTAGTTAAGATTTTGAAATGAGAAAAGTCAAAAATTTTGTCTACCACAGATTTATTAACACAAGAGTTCCTTGACCACCGAATCAAAAGGGAAAAAAATAATCACTTCGTGTCTTTTTTTGGAAAGGTGTGTATCTTATCTCTTATAATCTTATCGCTGCTGTTTGATTAACATAAATGCAAAGAGATTCGTACTTGTACTGTTCCTGCTGTAATGCCACGTTATTAATTTCCACAATAAGTAGAGGTTTTTCCCAGATAGTTCTTCGACCACCGAAAGGTGGTCAGTCAAAATATGGTTTCGTAACTCGACCAATGACCTAACTAAAATTTGAGTAACTCTTAACTAAACTGAATAGTAAACGCGATCTATTATTATCAGTTTTTATTACTCGTAGGTCATGATATACTGGTCAATATCATATTTTTATTCACCGGCATAATAAAACTTCTGATACTTCGCTCCCTGACGAAGTGGTCTCTACTATAGTTATCTTTCTGTGTTTCAGCTGTAAATATTGCATTCCCAAAGGAATTTTTTTTCAATTTAGGGGTTTAAATCCCCATCCACCTATTATATGTCACTGCAATAGAAAGACACCAATATACACTGTATAAAATACAGTAAAAAATATTTTAATTTTCTGTATTAGGACTACCACCCATATAAGCTTAATTTGGCTAGATAATTGATGAAAACGTCCGTATAGAGGGACATTAACTTAGGATTACGCTACTCATTTTAAAAATGAATTTCTGGAGGAACTAATTGCAAAAAAGAAATTGTACTATTGAAATGTGCAATTTAATTAATTATTCAACGATGGAGTTTACACAGACCGCTGACCTACCAACCTCCGTATCTATCTTACCACTTAATTAACTATTTAGATTGGTATTGGTCTAACTCTCGGTGGTTATTTATACGGGTGGGGGAAATTTATATAATTATTACATTTAGACATCAAGATTCAAAATTGTTCGTTTGTGTGTGAAAATTAGACAAATTAAAGATGAGTGTAGCATATGGAACCCTTAATAATAATTACACCGTAAGTTTTAATTTTTTTAAAGATAGAGGGGCATGCATAATCCTGTAAAGGTAAAACCGCATTCGAAATTTTTGATTAGCGTATCTTTACCTTTACAAAATAATTTTTTTATTGATCTTTATGTGCAATACTAACACGTGAAGTATGATTTTGATTGATTACTATGATAGTATCAATATTTATAAAAATTACAAAATTGCTAACGGGTTCGATAAGAGGTTATCGCTCTAACGTACCGAATTTTGATACGATTGATCAATTTAAAATGTAAGAAATCAATATTTATATAAACAAATAATGTAAGAACTTTCCGTGGCCTTAAAATTGTGTTTTACGTTTAATTTTTTTCTTCCTTTTCATGCGAAATTTGAATTTTAGGGGGTGTCAATTATTTTCTAATTCACTATCGGTGGCCTTCGATTAAGTTAATTAATTTATGGTTAATAATATTTTTATCTGTATTAAATAATATTATATAATTCGGCGCGATGTTCTGATACCAGGTCTGATTTATATACATACATTTAAAGATATTTTTTTGCTGATAATTTTACCCACACTTTCCGGGATTTGAAATGATTATGGGTATCATGTTATTTTTTTGAATCGTGTGAAACACCTAGAAACTGCACAATTGGAAAGCATAAGAGATGTACAAATTGAAAAATATTATAAAACTTTTGCAAATTCGTTTTTCGGCGCTTTTAGATGTGCAAATTTGTTTCCTCAACATGTGGCAATAAATTGCTTTTTATAACTTATCGATCTGACGTTGCATTTCATAACAGAATGTTTGTCTCCTGCTTGTTATCATTAATGGGTCGGTCATTTATTATTAAAATTAAAAATTTTATACATATCCAAGTGTACCTATTACATACTTTTTCTTCGGTTCAAACTTTTCATCTTGGAAATATTCCACTAAAATTAAATACATATTAAAAATTTAATGTATTGATGATAAAATAATATAATCGTTAATACTTTGTTGTTTTATTTACCATGTACATAAAATATTTTATCATAATGGAATATTTCCAAATTCTGTTATGTATAGGACAGCTGGCATTTCTCGTCGTTTTTTATTCATTTTGTTGACTTATCAATACTTTAATGTTTAACATATTTTTCTTATCTTTTATTAGCAAACCGATAATTAATTTATATGACATAATTAACGATGTTTGGAATTGAGGAGGTAATAAGGATCTTGAACTCCTTACTATTGAGAGTTCATTTGGGGCCGGTTTATCACTGATTGTACATAAATTTGTGAATAGGTACTTAAATCCATATAGTAATCTAATTGACCATATTCAATAGTTTTTCTCTTGGATTTCTTTCACTTACAAAGAAAGCTTTGTTATAAGCACTGAAAAATAGGACCTTTTCAAGTTGATAGTTTGACAATAGAAACACAAATTAACTTTAACACCGCAGTAATCAATGTCATTACAATATAGAAACCACAAATTTCTTTCTTTCTTTTAAGTGAATTATTTCGAGTACAGTCCTGTTTAAAAAAACAAAAGTTTCATAAAACTAAACCAGCTGCATATACATTTTTTTTGTCATTTCTAGATTAAAATCAGTTACTTTGTCTGCTACTTTTTGACACAGGTAATCTCCGAGCAACATAACCGAGAGAGTAAAGTATGGGGGCCACCTTTCTGATTAGAAATGTAACAAAATTTGGGTTAAAAATGGGGAAATATTCCCCATGTGTGAAATTTGTTTTCAAAAAGTGTCACACGGCCTTTATATGCACATAGAAAATATTTTCCCCACGCTTTGAAAAAGGTCACAATTTATAATAATATATTCTTAAACTTTCAAGTGCTTGCGCACTCTTCGTCAAAATAAAATATAACAATTAATTAATTATCACGAGTTAACAAGTTGTTAAGTTACAAACATTTTTAAAAGTAAAAGTGTGTAATTGCCTCCTCTGCGGCCCCCTCTTTTTTTGTTCCATATTGGTCTTGTTCGATTTAGGGCCAGTTCTACAAAGCAAGTATAAACTAAGAATAAGCTATACTGAGAATAAGTCTCTATTTTCTCTCTCTAAATTGCGTTCTACGCTTGCGTACAACGAAATATGGGTGACTTATTCTCAGTATAGCTTATTCCTAATTTATACTTGCTTTGTAGAACTGGCCCTTAGACTCCAAACATTGGTTAAAATTTTCAAGGAATAAATTTTAATTTCCAACCAAGAATGAGTACAGTGACCGTAGATTTCAAGCTCGCAATTCATAAATTTCGGAGAAATATTTGACCAAATACGGCATTAATTGCATGCCTTTTCATTTGAGTCAGGTTTGGTACCGAAAAATTCAAAAGCTAAGTTTAGTAATCGAATACAAAAACAAAGATTCAGAAATTGATCCGAAAATTCTTTACCAGACAAATTTGCAGCCCTGATTTTACCACCTTGTTACTCTTAATCTACTTAAGTATTTAGCCTTAAATCAAGGGATTAATTCCCTTTATATTTTAAACAAAAATCCTTTACCTGCAAAAATTAAACCATAGGAGGAATTACGTTCATCTATTGTGATTACGTTATTGTTTGGGGGTGTCTATTTTTCGGTGCTCTCGAACTACAATGCGGTTGATCTCTTTATTTATTTTTACCCATAGTCACTATAATCTGACCCTCGAATTGCAGTTTGTTTTTGTACCTAAAATTGTTACTAGAGGTAATTTTATTCATAATGGTTGGCACGTTACTGGAGCTCGCGCGGCAAATGTGGAGGGAGAACGCTTGACACCCAATTCCACCAATTGACACAAACATAGAACCGAAATGACGAATATTAGTTTCTGCACATTATAGCCACTCCCAACCACTATAAGTAAAATTACCTCTACCTGGTTGAATTTTAAGGATTTGGATTATTTATTAGTCTATTTTAAGCAAAAAATATACGTTACTAAATTTTGTCGAGCCACACTTGAAAAAAATTAACAATTAATATTTGGCCATGTTTTCAGTATCATAATTTCAAATTGATGAAATTATACTCCTTTATAACGGCACTTGATTTCTTAGATTTTAATACCGATACATGGATTCAATAAAAAAAATTCTGAGTATGGGGGGGGTCCACAATTTAGAACACGACTAAATATCGCATGGTTACGCCACTGGTCTTTCATTACGCGTTTCATAATTTTTTTAATTAACTTTCTAACCTAGGCTGGAAAGTAACATTTTCCGACTGCATTCTTATCCAGGTACTTTGATAAATTTAGAAATGAAAATACTACTTTCTGGATGGTTGGAGAAAAAATTTATTATTTTTTTATTATTAAGTTATTTTTATAAAATTACACGCTCGTTTAAAAAAAATTCTAAATGAACGTGGAAAAGTGATTTATATTTTGGGCAGTCCACGAGTCAGTCTACATTTTAGGGTACAATCTTTAAAATAACAAATTAAAAGAAATTTCCATTTTTAGCGAAGTCTCCTCTTTCATTTACAAAAATTTTGCGCTTGCATATTTGATTAGCATGATTACATAAATGTGTAGGGAAGTAGATGACACTTAAAGATAAAATTCTCATTAATCTAAAATTTAATCA
This sequence comes from Rhagonycha lutea, assembly GCA_958510855.1. NCBI lineage: Eukaryota > Metazoa > Arthropoda > Insecta > Coleoptera > Cantharidae > Rhagonycha > Rhagonycha lutea. Next base: position 7,520,704 of record OY294040.1, on the reverse strand, counting down.
ATTGATTATTCGATCATGTAGTGCAACATGATAGTAACCATGTCGATATTTTAGAAAGACGAAGTGTGGATTTTTGTGACAATTTTTTTTTTGTGATTGCAAATCTAAAATTTTTTAATTTCTTTTCCTGTTTGTATGAGTTGCTTGATTAAAAAAATGATGTGTTTATGTAATTTCCCGTACTAGTGCTTCTTAAACTGTGGGCCGTACAGTTCCTGGTGAAAATTATTTTTCAAATTGTTAGGGGATCGCGATGTAAAAAAAGATTGAGAAGCATTGGCTTATGCAAAACAATTTTGTGCTATTATTTTTTCAGTTATTGCAAATATCCATAAATTGTGTAGCTTCATCACATAATATTTATTTATAATACAAATATGATACAGCATGATCACACAATTTTCTCATTTTCTTGTTAGTAATGAGATAACGACGAAAACGTTGTGTCGTGTTTTATCACACTTTTTAACAAAGAATCGCTATTTTTAGTTAGTCACATTCGCATAATATAACGTATAAAATTGTATAAACACATAAGCTCATTTTTAAAAATTTTTTAGCACCACAATGTTGGTGGGAATCACAATGGCAATAATAAGGTGAAACACAAAGAAGAGAAGCGACCTTTACTGGTGGAAGAATCGCAAAGTGACTCGACAGATCCAACAACCGATACAATTTTAGACTTGACCAAACCCATCAACAACGGAAATTCGAAAAAAATGGACGAATACAATCCTCTACTTCACAGAAAATTAGAACATCCTACAACAAATTTAGATACCATGGTGCATTTATTAAAAGGTAATATTGGTACCGGCATTTTAGCCATGCCAGACGCCTTTCGAAATGCCGGTTGGTTAGTGGGATTTTTTGGGACCTTATTCATGGGCGCTATTTGCACGCATTGTATGCACATGTTGGTTGGATGTGCCCACGAACTGTGCAGGCGGACCCAAAGTCCTGCTTTAAGTTTCTCAGAAGTTACAGATGCAGCATTTAGAACTGGACCACCAAGATTACGAAAATTAGCCTCTGTAATGAAGTAAGTTTCTTCGCTCTGATTAAAACTGACGTGGTAAAACTAATTATTTATAAAATTTCAGGACGCTAATTAACGTTTTTCTGTGCGTGACACAAATTGGATTCTGTTGTGTTTATTTTGTTTTTGTTGCTGCAAATGTTCACGATATTGTTAAATATTATTACGCCGATATTGGTTTACATTGGTATTTGGGAATGTTTTTGTTGCCCATAATTTTGTTGAATTGGGTAAAAAATTTGAAGTATTTGACACCGGTATCGTTGATTGCGGCGTTTTTAACAGTCGGTGCGTTAGTAATTACGTTCCATTATACTTTAGAAGATCTTCCAAAAATCTCCACGCGAAATGCGTTTGCCACTTGGGCGCAACTACCTCTCTATTTTGGGACTGCTATTTATGCCTTCGAAGGAATTGGTGTGGTAAGTTCTACGTCTTTGGGTCACTGGAATAGATTTTTAAACGCTATTTTTAGATTCTTCCCCTAGAAAACAATATGAGGACACCTCAAGATTTTGGAGGTCTAACCGGAGTGCTTAATACTGGTATGATTATTGTCACCTGTCTTTATACTGCAGTGGGATTTTATGGTTACCTAAAATATGGTGAACTAGCAGATCAAGGAAGTATTACCCTTTATTTGCCAGCAGGAGCAACGTAAGTTTTAATTTCTTTTCATAAAGTTAGTCATCTAATTTTTTTTTCATTTTTAGAATGGCACAATTAGCGCGTTTAGCAATGGCTATCGCGATTCTATTTTCTTACTGTCTGCAGTTTTATGTCCCATTCAATATAATTTGGCCAGGAATAAAGAGAAATTTGCCTACCGAAAAAGCACAGTGCATAGGGGAATACGTTACACGCACCGTCCTGGTGATCATTTCCTTTGCCTTGGCAATAGCAGTACCAAATTTGGGTGCAATTATTTCGTTGATTGGTGCGTTTAGTAGTTCAGCAATAGCGCTAATCTTTCCACCGGTGATCGAAATTATAACGTTTTGGCCTAATAATTTAGGAAAAGGAAATTGGATATTTTGGAAAGATTTATTGATAATCATTTTTGGAGTTTCTGGTTTTGTTGTAGGATCTTATGTTAGTTTATTGAACATCTTGAACCCACAGCACCCGGCATAAGTTACTTATGGCCACTTATTGCACCATTAGCCTTAGATTATTTATTTATTTGTGATTCACTGTGACAATAATATTTACGATTCAAATGTGATCTTGACAATAATTGTATAATATTGTGTTCGTATTTTATCTCATTCCATTTCATTGTTCGTGTGCATTTTTAGCAAAACTCAATTTTATCAGTATTGTGTATTTAAAGGTGTATATATTTTTGTTATTAAGAAAGAGTTTTTATTGTTATAACCAAATAAACCAAAGCAATTTTTAATATCTTGAAATGTTGGATTTGTAAAATTATAAACAATTTACCTGAACCATCTCTTTAATTACCTGTAAAAATATTGTTAATTTTATATTATACTATTTTTACAAATAACTTTAATGTAATTTATTTAATAAACTTTATTAATTTATTTTTGTCTTACTTATCAATATCAAGAAATGTCTGTTTATCAATGAATTTTGTGTGCGCTCTAGCCACAAGAACTTCACAAGAACAATACTTTAGATTAGACTAATTAAATGCAATTTAGCGGTCTATACTATTTTAAATTCGAAATTTCAAAAAAACATGTTACTAGATCTCCCTCCCGCCCTCGGCTAATTTATGAAATTTATTTAAAACTATTTGAGTACAAACGAAAATAAAACTTTGGGGTTCATCCAAAATAAGATGACTGAGCGGAGCTAATGTGATGAAACGAAAATTAAATTCACGACGGCACTGGCACCTTCTCCCTCCACATCTACTGCACAAGAAATTGGCTCCGGCCCAGTCATCTTATTTTGGATGAACTTGACTACGTAATAATAATGACTTGCTAATACCGAGAATCTCGTTAATCCAATCGCGTCAGTGTCGTTGATGTTTTTCTTAAAAATCTCAAAAACTATTTAGGTACAAACGAAAATAAAACTTGCACTAACAAACGCAAACGATCTAGATTCTAGACTATTTTAAATCCGAAATTTCAAAAAAGCATCTCCCCCCTCCAGCTAATTTTTGAAATTTCTCGAAAACTATTTGGGTTATAATATGTAAATAATTTTTGCACAAACGATTTAGACTATTTTGGATTCGAAATGGAGGGGGGGGGGTCTTTGTTTATATACGTAAATTGGATTGTTTATGTCAGGTGCCCGCAGCTGTTCAGTTGACCTAGCCCATTTCTCACGCTACTTTTATTATCAACTACAGCTGTATGCATTTTTATAAATGTTAGAAAATCTAATTCAAGAACTAATTACCCACTTCATCGCCTACTGTGCACTTTTAAGAGGTGACGTGACAAATTAAAGCCGCTCCTGTCATCCCCTTTCATGCTTAATAATATAATATTGAAAACCAAAGATTCTTTTAATTGCAGCTGTAGTTTAAACTAGACTTACCATTCAACCTCCGGTAGGCGACACAACCGACGACGTGGAAACGGAAGAACCATTGTATAATATGTTTGCTATGGCGTATTCCTTTTCAGATGCTTAATTGTTTATTTTTCTTTACATTGTCCAGTTTGATTTTTCAGGGTATTCTGGATTTTACTTGCTGTATGTTGAATTGTATATGTCCTGTACCTGATTTTGGATAATAAATGTGGTCAAATCCACCTATTTATTGCATTATTTCATTTATATAAATAAAACCAACTTTCAAAAAGGAATATTTCTGAACATGTTCCAAAGAGGAACAAGAAACTCAATTCAGACTCATTTCTGTGCGATATTTGGAATCAACAATCCAATTCTTTTATTGGATAATAAGAAATTGAAATTTAAGAGTTTAGTACTGTAATTATTCAAGTGTTAGAGCGATTCGACTTTGTGCTTCCTGGATGTTCCATCAAAATATCGCCTAAATAATTTTAAATGAATGAAGTAATAGGATTTTGAAATATTCAAGATCAATTCACAACAAATATTTTTAATGTTAATGTCCTTCAACATTAAAGTATTTTTATAAATATTTATTAACATTTTATATATAATTACATTGTTGACATTTCATATTTTATTATATCTAAATAATTTTTTTCCTATTAATGATTTACTTCAACTTATGGTCCTTAATAAATTGTAAAATTACGAATTTGTAAATTTGAACATAAATAAAACAATACTTAATTCGATAAAGACTAGAAAAACATGAAAATAAAGTTATTATAAATAAGGTCATCTGACAAACAACATATAAATTTGTTGTAAAAACTGGATCTCTTAAAAAGTTACCCGGTACGAAAATACTTTGTTTTCTTTTCAAAATTATTCGTTTAATGGCTATAGTAGACACGATAGTATAACGTTTTAGACCTCCACAATGAATATGAATTATCAAATTTTAATAAATACACACCTTCTCCAGGATACTGGTGCGATCCCGCATAAACTTCAGTTTGACAATCTCTTCGATAAACAGGAACTATTTCCATTATTACAGGTTTCGAGGTGCTTTCATACACGGATCCGGCTTCAAAGTCACCTGGATGAATTGAGTCTTCATCATCTAAATCTTCCATATCTTGTGCATCTTCATCGTCACTTTCTGATACGTGAACTGAAACTTGATCACTTGTGGGAGTGCCATATTCAAAATAAACTCCAAATCCAATGTCGTAGTGGTCAGTGGCAAATTCCCAAAATATTCTAGAGCCCTCGTGATGAGTTGGAACTCGCACCGTTACCGTTTCACCGTGACCTACTCTAACAACACTGTCGCCTTCTGCTTGTGAAATTGTCTGCTTGAAAACTTGAATATCGGATCTTGTCCACATACTAGCCGAAACTAAAGTTTCTTCTAATGAGTTGCACATATTTGAAGTAATTTCTGGATGATTCTCTCTGATTTCGTTATTTTCAACTGCTTCTTTTTCAATTGTAGTTTCTTTGGTTGTTGGCTCGCCTCTTTGAGCGGCTTGCAACTGTTGCATGTACTGTATGTAATGTTGATCTTGTAACTGCCTAATTAAAGATCCCTGCTTTTCTGGATCACCTAAACAAGATTTCAAATTTTAATGTATTTAGTTTCTTCTTCATAATTAGGCAAAAATACGAAACTATTGCTAATTTATAAATTTTACTAATGGAAGATAAAAATGAAAAAAATGCAAATCAAAAATATTGATTTACTAGATAATTATTATATAAAAGCATTTATAAGTGCACAATAAATTTATAGTGTAGTACTTGGTGAAGGTTGGGCATGTAAATTAATTGTTATCAAAGTGTGGGTGTAAAAATTAATGTAGTGGATCAAGGCCATTGAAAATTAATCAACAAGGAAACAAACAATCGAAATTTCATTTTTCCATTATTATATTAATATCGAATTAAGTGCAGAAAAATAAGATCTAATTTACTGCACCACTGCACAAATGAGGTGACAAGAGTTTTTACCTGGATATTGTTGTTCAGCATAATTCCTAAATTGTTCATAAGTTTGTTCATTGAGTGCCTGTTGAATTTGCCTCTTAAGGGCTTCCTCTTTCTGCATTTGTTCTTGTACCAATTTTTCTTCGGCTTCCAATTTAATCCTTTTTTCTTCTTCTATCAGTTTTAACTTCTCTTCTTCTTTACTGCACAAAAATACAGTTATTAAATTAACACGACATCTTTTCAATGTCCAAACTTACGCAATTCGTTCTTGTTCTTTCTTCTCCATTCGATGTGCTTCAATGTAAGCAGTAAACAAGGGACAACGTCTACTCAGCAATTCCACAAAACCCGCACGAGCTGCATTACTGTCCAATTTACCCAATTTTTGCCAAGCCAAACGTCGGTCTCTTCCAACCATATCAAGAGCTCCTAAGGGTGGTAATTTTGAAATAGCTTCAGACAAAGGACCGTGTAAAACGTGCTGGGCAAATGCGATCAAAGATAATTTGTCTTCGTAACTAAAATGTACAGCCTTTCCCTCTTTTTCTGTTTTAATATAAAATAAATAAATAAACGTCAATCTAACCTCCATTTATTGATAAATTTACCTTTATAAAAACTAAGTGCTAATTTATACACATCTTCGAGTGGTAAACCAAATTCAGACATTTTGATATTATTATTTGGTGAATTATCACTTTCACTCTCTAATTTTATTTGAAGTTTATTAAATTTTTCGTGTAAAACGTTGTCGCTTAAAGTCGCCATTTTTGACTAAATGTCAAGTTGACAGTTGACGTTTGCTGTGTTGGTTTACTATGTACAGGATGCTTAGAAATTGTTTACATTTCTTATACGACAACAATTTTGGCTTTATCTTTTCTGTTTTTATCCTAAATAAATATAAGAACCTTTCACCTAAGAAAAACTATAAAGCTAAAGTTTTGTTTCCTGCCTGAGATGAAGATGAAAATACTTAAAAATTAGCGTTGAAACAGTAAAAAGTATTGACTTCATTCGAATTTTTACTCAATGTGCGAAATAAATAAGGAAAACCTTCAAATAATATAAAATTTTGCACAAAAAGGAAAAAGAAAATTATTGGGGGGCCAGCAAATTCTATATCTTAAGTAGTCCAATTTGGAGTAGGGGATAGAATTTCTATTAACGAAATTTCCATTAAAAAATTTTGAAATAAGAAAAGAAAGATATCTCTAGAAAATTCGGATAATTTTGCTCGGCTCGGCATTCGGTTTCTCCCACGTCCGTTTCTATATCGCTTCTTGAATGTGAATTGTGCGATGTCAACTAAAAATTGCTACTTTTGTAAAAAGAAATTGTTAGTTTTATTATTCTATCTTTCATCTTTTTACATTTTTTACATATTATAAGCTTCCTATCCTGAAAATATAAAGGTAGCAAAATGCTCCTAGAAAAAGTTTCACATATTTGTTTGAATACTTCCTCGAAAAATGGCTCCAAAAACATTTAAGTGGCTGGGTCACCACCAAGACCCCGGAATTTTCTTGTACCTTTAATAAGTAATATTACTAATCATATAAGCTTCCTATCCTGAAAATATAAAAGTAGCAAAATGCTCCTAGAAAAAGTTTCACACATTTGTGTTGAATAATTCCTCGAAAAATGGCTTCAAAAACGTTTAAGTGGCTGGTTCACCACCAAGACCCCGGAATTTTCTTGTACCTTTAATAAGTAATATTACCAATCATATAAGCTTCCTATCTAGAAAATATAAAAGTAGCAAAATGCTCCTAGAAAAAGTTTCACGCATTTGTGTTGAATAATTCCTCGAAAAATGGCTTCAAAAACGTTTAAGTGGCTGGTTCACCACCAAGACCCCGGAATTTTCTTGAACCTTTAATAAGTAATATTACTAATCATATAAGCTTCCTATCCTGAAAATATAAAAGTAGCAAAATGCTCCTAGAAAAAGTTTCACACATTTGTGTTGAATAATTCCTCGAAAATGGCTTAAAAAACCTTTAAGTGGCTGGTTCACAACAAAGACCCCTGAATTCTCTTGTACCTTTAATAAGTAATATTACTAATCATATAAGCTTCCTATCCTGAAAATATAAAAGTAGCAAAATGCTCCTAGAAAAAGTTTCACACATTTGTGTTGAATAATTCCTCGAAAAATGGCTTCAAAAACGTTTAAGTTGCTGGTTCACCACCAAGACCCCGGAATTTTCTTGTACCTTTAATAAGTAATATTACTAATCATATAAGCTTCCTATCCTGAAAATATAAAAGTAGCAAAATGCTCCTAGAAAAAGTTTCACACATTTGTGTTGAATAATTCCTCGAAAAATGGCTTCAAAAACGTTTAAGTGGCTGGTTCACCACCAAGACCCCGGAATTTTCTTGTACCTTTAATAAGTAATATTACCAATCATATAAGCTTCCTATCCTGAAAATATAAAAGTAGCAAAATGCTCCTAGAAAAAGTTTCACACATTTGTGTTGAATAATTCCTCGAAAAATGGCTTCAAAAACGTTTAAGTGGCTGGTTCACCACCAAGACCCCGGTATTTTCTTGTACCTTTAATAAGTAATATTACTAATCATATAAGCTTCCTATCCTGAAAATATAAAAGTAGCAAAATGCTCCTAGAAAAAGTTTCACATATTTGTTTGAATACTTCCTCTTAAAATGGCTCCAAAAACATTTAAGTGGCTGGGTCACCACCAAGACCCCGGAATTTTCTTGTACCTTTAATAAGTAATATTACTAATCATATAAGCTTCCTATCCTGAAAATATAAAAGTAGCAAAATGCTCCTAGAAAAAGTTTCACACATTTGTGTTGAATAATTCCTCGAAAAATGGCTTCAAAAACGTTTAAGTGGCTGGTTCACCACCAAGACCCCGGAATTTTCTTGAACCTTTAATAAGTAATATTACTAATCATATAAGCTTCCTATCCTGAAAATATAAAAGTAGCAAAATGCTCCTAGAAAAAGTTTCACACATTTGTGTTGAATAATTCCTCGAAAATGGCTTAAAAAACCTTTAAGTGGCTGGTTCACAACAAAGACCCCTGAATTCTCTTGTACCTTTAATAAGTAATATTACTAATCATATAAGCTTCCTATCCTGAAAATATAAAAGTAGCAAAATGCTCCTAGAAAAAGTTTCACATATTTGTTTGAATACTTCCTCGAAAAATGGCTTCAAAAACATTGAAGTGGCTGGTTCACCACCAAGACCCCGGAATTTTCTTGTACCTTTAATAAGTAATATTACTAATCATATAAGCTTCCTATCCTGAAAATATAAAAGTAGCAAAATGCTCCTAGAAAAAGTTTCACACATTTGTGTTGAATAATTCCTCGAAAAATGGCTTCAAAAACGTTTAAGTGGCTGGTTCACCACCAAGACCCCGGAATTTTCTTGTACCTTTAATAAGTAATATTACCAATCATATAAGCTTCCTATCCTGAAAATATAAAAGTAGCAAAATGCTCCTAGAAAAAGTTTCACACATTTGTGTTGAATAATTCCTCGAAAAATGGCTTCAAAAACGTTTAAGTGGCTGGTTCACCACCAAGACCCCGGTATTTTCTTGTACCTTTAATAAGTAATATTACTAATCATATAAGCTTCCTATCCTGAAAATATAAAAGTAGCAAAATGCTCCTAGAAAAAGTTTCACATATTTGTTTGAATACTTCCTCTTAAAATGGCTCCAAAAACATTTAAGTGGCTGGGTCACCACCAAGACCCCGGAATTTTCTTGTACCTTTAATAAGTAATATTACTAATCATATAAGCTTCCTATCCTGAAAATATAAAAGTAGCAAAATGCTCCTAGAAAAAGTTTCACACATTTGTGTTGAATAATTCCTCGAAAAATGGCTTCAAAAACGTTTAAGTGGCTGGTTCACCACCAAGACCCCGGTATTTTCTTGTACCTTTAATAAGTAATATTACTAATCATATAAGCTTCCTATCCTGAAAATATAAAAGTAGCAAAATGCTCCTAGAAAAAGTTTCACATATTTGTTTGAATACTTCCTCTTAAAATGGCTCCAAAAACATTTAAGTGGCTGGGTCACCACCAAGACCCCGGAATTTTCTTGTACCTTTAATAAGTAATATTACCAATCATATAAGCTTCCTATCTAGAAAATATAAAAGTAGCAAAATGCTCCTAGAAAAAGTTTCACGCATTTGTGTTGAATAATTCCTCGAAAAATGGCTTCAAAAACGTTTAAGTGGCTGGTTCACCACCAAGACCCCGGAATTTTCTTGAACGTTTAATAAGTAATATTACTAATCATATAAGCTTCCTATCCTGAAAATATAAAAGTAGCAAAATGCTCCTAGAAAAAGTTTCACACATTTGTGTTGAATAATTCCTCGAAAATGGCTTAAAAAACCTTTAAGTGGCTGGTTCACAACAAAGACCCCTGAATTCTCTTGTACCTTTAATAAGTAATATTACTAATCATATAAGCTTCCTATCCTGAAAATATAAAAGTAGCAAAATGCTCCTAGAAAAAGTTTCACACATTTGTGTTGAATAATTCCTCGAAAAATGGCTTCAAAAACGTTTAAGTTGCTGGTTCACCACCAAGACCCCGGAATTTTCTTGTACCTTTAATAAGTAATATTACTAATCATATAAGCTTCCTATCCTGAAAATATAAAAGTAGCAAAATGCTCCTAGAAAAAGTTTCACACATTTGTGTTGAATAATTCCTCGAAAAATGGCTTCAAAAACGTTTAAGTGGCTGGTTCACCACCAAGACCCCGGAATTTTCTTGTACCTTTAATAAGTAATATTACCAATCATATAAGCTTCCTATCCTGAAAATATAAAAGTAGCAAAATGCTCCTAGAAAAAGTTTCACACATTTGTGTTGAATAATTCCTCGAAAAATGGCTTCAAAAACGTTTAAGTGGCTGGTTCACCACCAAGACCCCGGTATTTTCTTGTACCTTTAATAAGTAATATTACTAATCATATAAGCTTCCTATCCTGAAAATATAAAAGTAGCAAAATGCTCCTAGAAAAAGTTTCACATATTTGTTTGAATACTTCCTCTTAAAATGGCTCCAAAAACATTTAAGTGGCTGGGTCACCACCAAGACCCCGGAATTTTCTTGTACCTTTAATAAGTAATATTACTAATCATATAAGCTTCCTATCCTGAAAATATAAAAGTAGCAAAATGCTCCTAGAAAAAGTTTCACACATTTGTGTTGAATAATTCCTCGAAAAATGGCTTCAAAAACGTTTAAGTGGCTGGTTCACCACCAAGACCCCGGAATTTTCTTGAACCTTTAATAAGTAATATTACTAATCATATAAGCTTCCTATCCTGAAAATATAAAAGTAGCAAAATGCTCCTAGAAAAAGTTTCACACATTTGTGTTGAATAATTCCTCGAAAATGGCTTAAAAAACCTTTAAGTGGCTGGTTCACAACAAAGACCCCTGAATTCTCTTGTACCTTTAATAAGTAATATTACTAATCATATAAGCTTCCTATCCTGAAAATATAAAAGTAGCAAAATGCTCCTAGAAAAAGTTTCACATATTTGTTTGAATACTTCCTCGAAAAATGGCTTCAAAAACATTGAAGTGGCTGGTTCACCACCAAGACCCCGGAATTTTCTTGTACCTTTAATAAGTAATATTACTAATCATATAAGCTTCCTATCCTGAAAATATAAAAGTAGCAAAATGCTCCTAGAAAAAGTTTCACACATTTGTGTTGAATAATTCCTCGAAAAATGGCTTCAAAAACGTTTAAGTGGCTGGTTCACCACCAAGACCCCGGAATTTTCTTGTACCTTTAATAAGTAATATTACCAATCATATAAGCTTCCTATCCTGAAAATATAAAAGTAGCAAAATGCTCCTAGAAAAAGTTTCACACATTTGTGTTGAATAATTCCTCGAAAAATGGCTTCAAAAACGTTTAAGTGGCTGGTTCACCACCAAGACCCCGGTATTTTCTTGTACCTTTAATAAGTAATATTACTAATCATATAAGCTTCCTATCCTGAAAATATAAAAGTAGCAAAATGCTCCTAGAAAAAGTTTCACATATTTGTTTGAATACTTCCTCTTAAAATGGCTCCAAAAACATTTAAGTGGCTGGGTCACCACCAAGACCCCGGAATTTTCTTGTACCTTTAATAAGTAATATTACCAATCATATAAGCTTCCTATCCTGAAAATATAAAAGTAGCAAAATGCTCCTAGAAAAAGTTTCACACATTTGTGTTGAATAATTCCTCGAAAAATGGCTTCAAAAACGTTTAAGTGGCTGGTTCACCACCAAGACCCCGGTATTTTCTTGTACCTTTAATAAGTAATATTACTAATCATATAAGCTTCCTATCCTGAAAATATAAAAGTAGCAAAATGCTCCTAGAAAAAGTTTCACATATTTGTTTGAATACTTCCTCTTAAAATGGCTCCAAAAACATTTAAGTGGCTGGGTCACCACCAAGACCCCGGAATTTTCTTGTACCTTTAATAAGTAATATTACCAATCATATAAGCTTCCTATCCTGAAAATATAAAAGTAGCAAAATGCTCCTAGAAAAAGTTTCACACATTTGTGTTGAATAATTCCTCGAAAAATGGCTTCAAAAACGTTTAAGTGGCTGGTTCACCACCAAGACCCCGGTATTTTCTTGTACCTTTAATAAGTAATATTACTAATCATATAAGCTTCCTATCCTGAAAATATAAAAGTAGCAAAATGCTCCTAGAAAAAGTTTCACATATTTGTTTGAATACTTCCTCTTAAAATGGCTCCAAAAACATTTAAGTGGCTGGGTCACCACCAAGACCCCGGAATTTTCTTGTACCTTTAATAAGTAATATTACTAATCATATAAGCTTCCTATCCTGAAAATATAAAAGTAGCAAAATGCTCCTAGAAAAAGTTTCACACATTTGTGTTGAATAATTCCTCGAAAAATGGCTTCAAAAACGTTTAAGTGGCTGGTTCACCACCAAGACCCCGGAATTTTCTTGAACCTTTAATAAGTAATATTACTAATCATATAAGCTTCCTATCCTGAAAATATAAAAGTAGCAAAATGCTCCTAGAAAAAGTTTCACACATTTGTGTTGAATAATTCCTCGAAAATGGCTTAAAAAACCTTTAAGTGGCTGGTTCACAACAAAGACCCCTGAATTCTCTTGTACCTTTAATAAGTAATATTACTAATCATATAAGCTTCCTATCCTGAAAATATAAAAGTAGCAAAATGCTCCTAGAAAAAGTTTCACACATTTGTGTTGAATAATTCCTCGAAAAATGGCTTCAAAAACGTTTAAGTTGCTGGTTCACCACCAAGACCCCGGAATTTTCTTGTACCTTTAATAAGTAATCCCATGTAGCACACAATATTGTGGCAATATGGGCTAAATACATTTTAAATATTGGTGCAATATTGAAATACAATATTTAGCCAATATAGATTTGTTCGGTTTTTGATATATTGGTACAATATTGTAGACAATATGGGTGCAATATAGTGTACAATATTGGTGCAATATTGTACACAATATTGGTGCAATATTGTGTACAATATTGGGCCAATATAGTTTTGTTCGCTTTTTGATATATTGGTACAATATTGTACACAATATGGGTGCAATATTGTACACAATATTGGCGGAATATTGTAATACAATATTGGCCAATATAGTTTTGTTCGCTTTTTGATATATTGGTACAATATTGTAGACCATATGGGTGCAATATTGTACACAATATTGGTGCAATATTTTAATACAATATTGGCCCAATATTGTTTTCTTCGCTTTTTATATATGGGTGCAATATTGTACACAATATTGGTGGAATATTGTAATACAATATTGGCCAATATAGTTTTGATCGCTTTTTGATATATTGGTGCAATATTGTACACAATATTGGTACAATATTGTACACAATATTGGTACAATATAGTAAAAAATATTGCGCCTATATTGAAAAAATTAAAAATTTATATTTCTAAATTAAATTTTGTTTATTAATTAATTACTTTTTATGGTCAAATTTGGGGTTTAAATGTGAATTAATTTTTTTCAACTTTTTAATATTTCATAATTTTTATACATATTATAGTTTTTTAAATAGTTTTTTTATTTTTATACAATTCATACATCTAAAGATTATATATTAATTGTTTCACTTTTATTTATATAGATTACCCGGGCCATTTTTCTATCAAGTCCTTAAATTGTCTCCCAAGAATTATTGTAGTTGAACCTGAAAATTAAAGAACATTATTTTTTAAAATCTATACTTACTCGGGGTTTGAACTGCCATCCTCCACGTTTGTAGCCTAGCGCTGTTACCTCGGACCTACTTGGGAGCTTACGTAGAAGTAGTGTAATTAATATAATTATTTATAATTTTTAATGTAGTATTAAGACTTCAAAGTAACACCAGATTTGGTAATATCAAATACTAGTAAATGTAAAAAAGTATCTGCATTATTAAACACAAACTGTTTATCATTTTTTTATAATAAATTTTGTACTTTGTTGCTATTCTATTGTCGTGTCACCTATCGACGACGTTGGTTGGTTGTTGGTTTGTTTTATATGGTCTAAAGCTACGTTTAGATCTGACACTTTATTCCAGACATACCTATAAAGTGTCGGACATAAAATTTCTTCGACCGTTTACAATTAGTATGTCAGACACTTAAAAATTTCCGACATTTTATGTCGGACAGTCACTGTCGCTAATGTAAACGATGCAAAATTTCTGTCGGACATATATATATCTATATATGAATTTCCGACAATAAGTGTAGACACTTATAAATGGTCAGATGTAAACGCTGCACTTTAATAGGCAAAATTTCTGTCAGACATTTATATATCAACTTCTGTCGATAAATGTATACACTTATAGATGATCAGATGATGTAAACGCTGTAAATACATATTCCGAGTTGCTTGGAATAAATTGCAAAAAGAAATAATTGCATAATTTTATGGAAAGTGTCGTACATTTTTATATGTACTTTTTTGATAAATTAAGATTTTTACAAAAGAATATTAATTACGATTAGATGTTTATTTTATTAAAAGGATATAATTCCATTAATTTATTTTGTATTTAGTATTTTCAATGAGTTTCTAAATGTATTTTTGTAATAAATTGTATTTAAATACAATAAAAATGTTTTTTGCTTATACATTATTCAATTACATTTTGTTGCCATTTAATTACATTATTTAAATTATAGAAAAATGTATTTAAAAATTTTCCGTCACCACGTGTGTACCACGATGCGGTATTTTAAATACAAAATACATACATTATAATTTTAGATTTTCATGTTTTCGAGGTATTTACAAACAATAGTCGTTCCTTATTAAACATAATATGTATGTATTTAAAATACATTATATTGAAGTATTTAATTATATTTCTTAAATATAAAAAAATTATTTGAAACATTTACCGCCAGATTTGCACGTGCTTTAAAATGCCTATGCGCGGGTCTTTTTTTTAAATATCTTGGTAAATCGATTTAGATTTACAATTTAATTAATATAATGACGTTTTTAATTGTTTGGAAAGAATGAAAGAAAAATTTCATTGTTTTCGAAATCATTCAAATTATGGTCGAAGCGAGAAAAATCGATTTCTATTGGCTCGCTATAGATAACGGACGTTTGATGTGGTTTAACTTCTTTACGAGATAGGTACCTATCTATATTAAGGTCGTTCCTTCCTAATAGTATGTATAATATTTCAAATTTCAAATAGTAACTACAGTTTGCACCAAAATGTAAGTAACAAATAATTATTATTTTATCCTTATTTATTATTATTTTATCCTTATTTCTACTCTATATATATAAAAAGATAAGACAAAATATGCAACGTTTTATGCAACGTTTTTGTGCAACGTTTTTATGCAACGTTTTTATGCAACGCTGAGAACAGCTATTGGACGACACCAAATCAACATTATAATCACATCAACGAATGAATCAACGCAAAGCAAAGCAAAGCAAAGCAAAGCAAAGCAAAGCAAAGCAAAGCAAAGCAAAGCAAAGCAAAGCAAAGCAAAGCAAAGCAAAGCAAAAGCAAAAGCAAAAGCAAAAGCAAAAGCAAAAGCAAAAGCAAAAGCAAAAGCAAAAGCAAAAGCAAAAGCAAAAGCAAAAGCAAAAGCAAAAGCAAAAGCAAAAAGTAAACGCAAAGCAAGGCAACAAAACCATGCGACACAAAAACACAAAGATTGAAAGATTTATGTAAATGCAAAAAGCCGTTTGGTGGCAAATTTGTTATTTTCGGTGGTGACTTTCGTCAAGTTTTACCTGTTATAAAATACGCTTCACCTGTGGAGATAGTCAATTATACTTTAAATTCAACATCAATAATTTGGCCAAGCAGCATTATATTATTGAAAGTACCGAATAGCTGGAAATCTACAAATATAATTCAGGACATTTACAGCGGATCTAGGAAAGTTCACCGAAAACAATTCACCGAAAGCAATTCACCGAAAACAATTCACCGAAAATCAATTCACCGAAAGAAAATTTGCCGAAAAATAGGAAAAATAGTATAGTAAAATAAAAAATGCATTATTAATAAACCTCCATATATTAGGGTGTTCACTTCCAATCTGAGTTTCGAAGCCGCGATGCCAACCTTCTATCGCATTATTCGTTTTCGGTAATCCTCTAAGGGGGGAGGTATCGGAAATCTTACGGAACCTTTACGTGGGGGGGGGTCTGATGTATTCCTTACGTAAGTTTCACAAAATATTTGTTTATCTATTTAATTATCTTTATTAACTTTTTGTATTTCCTATAATATATTTATTATTCATATTTTATAAATATATAACGAGAGGAGACAGGGGGTCAAAATTAATTTTTTTTAAATAATCCGTACGTACGATGTAAGTGGGGGGGGACAAAATCTTACTTACCCATGATATTACGTACCCTTACTTGGGGGAGGAAGCGGGTCAAAAATTAAAAAATTCATCCTTACGTAATTAATGGACGCTCCTTAAGTAGATTATCCATTTAATAAAAACTTTTACTTTTATTGTTTTTATTATTATCACCTAATAACTTACAAAAATAAATAATTCTATATACAGGGCATACAAACACATACTACAATACCACAAGAAATACTACTAAATAAACAAACGTGATAAAAATAATGAAAATGTAACGTTTTTATTTAACCCTCTTATTTAGAGTATCAAGACTTGCAAGGTTGCCAACATCAATTAAATTGTTTTCGGTGAAATTCGGAGAATTTTCTTTCGGTGAATTGTAATTTCGGTGAATTGTATTTTCGGTGAATTGATTTTCGGTGAATTGATTTTCGGTGAATTGTTTTCGGTGAATTGTTTTCGGTGAACTTTCCGGATACCATTTACAGCAATTCAATTGTTTCTAATGCCGATCTCTCCGACAGAATTATATTAGCCTGCCACAATGATGATGTTCGCACACTTAATAATGAAATATTAAATTTGGTCGAGGGCGAGGGCGAGATTCATACCTACTTAAGTGAAGATACAGCTAAACATCGAGGGGTCGAAACAGATGAGGACATTCGGTTGGAATATGAAGTCGAATAATTAAATTCGTTGAATTTCCCTGGTTTTCCGGTACACAAATTAAAACTCAAAATAGGATCTGTTGTTATGCTAGCAGAGCTTTAACATAGTTGGTATATAAATCGATAGGCCTTTGTTTAGTCATGGACAGTTATGTGTAGCATTATCAAGATGTCGAGCGAAGGATGGAATACAAATTCAAAGTGAAAGCGACATAAAAAATGTTGTATGGAAATAAGTTTTATAACTTGAAGTTATTAGGGCCGCAAAGCGGCCCTGGGGGGTTGGGCCGCGTTAGCGGCCAGGGGGGCAGAGCCCCCCTAGTATTATTATAAAATTATAAATATATAAATATGAACGTGTACTAATTTAAAAATTTTCTTTTTTAAATTTGGTTTTTTGTAAAAAATGTAAACTGATTATTTAAACAACTATCGGTACAAACATTGGTTTGTACAACCTATCAATGGGCTGACCAAATTTCTTCTTGAATTTTATAAAAACATTAGTACGTGTCACACACTCTTTATTCTCAAACTTAAAAAAATACTTAAATTATAGGTCTTTAAGCTGGGATGTCGTTTTCTTTACCGAATCATCGGAATGCGATTTTGTGCCGTCAAGTTGGGCGGTCAACGCAGAAAAAACGATTTATGTGTATCCGCAAAATATGGGAAGAGGAAAAATTAGGAAACATATTGATAGATGTGAATCGCCAAAGCTCTGTAATGCATACCGAGAGCATCAGGGAGTGTGCCAAAAAACAGTTCACACTCTACTTGAAGCAGAACGATATGCAGAGCTTGGTTTAAATACCAGTACGATGGAAACTGATCCGCAGGAGTTACCCGATAACCACGACGATTCAGGTAATTTAAATCAATTCTGGGCCGCTTTGTATTTGGGCAATATATTTAAAATTCTTTCAGGATCAGAAGCGGAAAGTAGATCAAGTTCTACTACGGAAAGTAGATCTGCAAGCAGTTTTCAACAGCTTGCAGGTTTACATAAAGAATTCAAAGAACTGAAGTTAGATGTAAAACGAACATTTACGGAAATGAAATACGATATCAAAGAAATTCGACGAGAAGTATCTAACATATTAACTTTAATTGAGATGATGTCGGTAACGAAGAGTGGCGCCTCCGTTACTAACCCCATAACAGCATCAACGTCTACATTTAATCTTCCAATTGATTCAGACGAAAGTCTGAATCAATTGGAAGAAAATTTAAAAACTAACACGGATGACAGAAAAAATTTAGTAAGATAAATTTTGCAGCTCTTTACAACTTAACATTAATTATTAATTTAATTTTAGATTGAAGTTCTGTCATTAGTTGGTGGCCATATGCCACGGACTTCTTTATTAGCAATGATAAAGAAACTTGTGCATAAGGATTTGGCCGAAAAATACTCCCTTAAAGGTAGGAAAAATAAAAAAACTTTCAAAGATCTGGAAGTCTACAAAGTTGTAGTGGGTGAGTTATTATTTTTTATTGTTATTATTTCATAAAAATAATTACTAATTTTTGTTTCAGAGAGCATCCGTAGACTACATCCAAAAATAGACGACCGCAACCTCGATTTATACTTTAGCAGTATATTGGCCTCGTCCAGAGACTGGGACGGAGGCAGAGCTAAACGGGGAATAAACGGCGGGGAATAATGCTTTTTAATTTTAAATTTTAATTTTAATTTTTTTATTAAAAGTTATTAAATACATATTAAATATTTTACTATTTTGTGTAATTTTCTCTACCAATATACAATCTACAATAGAAATGTATTCTAACATTTGGTGGCAAATGGGGGGGGGGGGATTAACACATTACATAAACAATGCAATATATTACCTTAATGCCCGTACCTATAGTCGCGGATCAAGCCGAGATCAAGGATTGAACCTCGGTTTTCTCTCTCTATCTAGTTACCCGGTTACGGTTTAACCGAGGGTTAACTATAGTCGCGGATCAAGCCGAGATCAAGGATTGAACCTCGGTTTTCTCTCTCTATCTAGTTACCCGGTTACGGTTTAACCGAGGGTCAATCCTTGATCTCGGCTTGATCCGCGACTATAGGTACGGGCATAAGAGCCAGCTTTCAAAATCGGGCAACTTATCAGCGACAAAGAAACGAAAGTTCAGAAAAGGACAAACATATAGAAATATAACTAAAACTTTAGTAACTAGTTATATTACTATTTTAATTTTTTTATTAAAAGTTATTAAATGCATATTAAATATTTTACTACTTAGTGTAATTTGTGCCCTAGGCACGTGCCTGGGTGGCCTAGGCCTTAATCCGCCACTGCCCCTCCCGTATTGTATAAAAATATGTAAAAATATGTATACAATATTCGTCGGTTTGCTGGAATAGTGACACTTTGAAAATAGTAAGTTTCTCAAAAATCGATTTGGAAGAATATTAGGAATTACTGAGCCACAATTAAAATAATTTTCTTCTTTTTTTTGTTTGTTCTGATCGCCTACTTTTAAATTAGGGCTGTTAATCTTGATTGTACAATAAAATTACTCTCTATTATGGTACGTACCTAAGGTACCGGTAGTGTAGTGTAGGTACTTGCAGGGTTCCAAACATTCAGCTAATTGATTTACATATGTTTGAAAATATAACAATTGAACAAAGATTATAAGTTTCTGAGGTAAGGTGTTCTTTGATTTTATACTTTTTTGTTAATTTTTCAATAGACGTCGAGTCATGAAGACGGCCCTGACTGTGGTTGCCTTTGTTATAATGGACGCCCGTTATGATAAGTATTATAATCTTATAATGATTTTCCAAGAATTAATATCTACCTGTAGAATCTTTATGACCCATTATATTCCTCAAATCTTTGTGGATTTCTATTGGGTTGTTAGAGTTTAAAACTTTTATTATGAAATCGGCTCTTAGTCAACTAAATAACTTTAGGGATTTTAAATTTTTAAATTTAAAAAATTTATTTAATTTTGCTTTCCTTTTGTTAGCTTAATATAATTTATAAGTAAAATAAAAATTGCCATTAAAAAGTAATAATTTTTAGGATTTTTTGGGGGGGCTAATTTTGATTTTGGGGGGTCATAGCCCCCCCCCTAGTTGCGCCTATGTCGAAATGGACTCTTATTACGATACGCAATTTTTTGTTTTAAGAGGTTGGCAGCATAAACGTCATTCAAAATAATTTTAATTATTGAACGAATGTCATTTTAAATCACAGTTAAAATCTCCAAATTTGTGTTAAACATTTTAATTAACTTTAAATTAAACATAATTATAATTACAATTTTTTAGTAATACAATTTAAAAATGATGTAATAATTCTATTGCAACAAAATAATCGTCATATGGTGTCAGCCAGCATTTAGATTTTATATCTTTCGTTTGTATCGTAAAAGTATATTCGCCTAACTTGGAAATTTTATAAATTCCAACTTTCATCGATGAAAGAGGTTTATTAAAAAACTCCGTTTTATTAGCGAAAACTTTAATTTGACAAGTTTGTCCCGAGATCTTGCACACCTTGGCAACCTTATCATGTTTTGTTATTACAAAACAGTTCTTTTCGTCTAGTTTAATACTTTCGATTAAAAAGCCCTGTATGGGAGTACAACTAAAATTAGTGTCACCTCGTTCTTCAAGTCTGTGTATCAATTGTTGCAAAGGTTTATTGGGAGTTCTTAATGATTTTACGAGTGAACCAAGTAAATTTTCAAAAGGAAAACAACTTACCGATTCTAACTTCCAATTTGCTTTGATAGTATCTACTACTAAATGTTTGATGGAATGAACGTTATAAACCATTTCTGACACACCATATACTTTTTCAAATTTCTTACAAAATTCTTCAATAAGTTGAACTACTCTTTCCCCATTATTTTGTTCCTCATAATTTCCTTTGCTTAATATTCGAAATATAACATTTAGGCTTAAAAAGTGATTGTAATGTTTAGGAGGAAGTATATCTTTTAAAATTAAAGGACCGCTGTATAATAAAAAAAAACGAAACTCAGTAGCTTTCCACCGATCAATTTCATCGAATGACCGTGGTTTCCGGTTAAATTCACGTGGAACACTTTTTGCAAAAATCAACGATTTTTCAGACATTAATTTTCTACTACAAGGACGAAGTCTAAATTGCGAAGATGTTTTGACCCAAAGATTTATTAGTTTTCGTGTTACTCCCAAGAATACGAGATGCATAGAATCCAAAGGTATGTAGGTAATGCATTTAAAATCTATGATTTCAGTTAAAGGAGTTTCCTTTATATGATGTTTGAGTTGTTTTTGATTCTTAAAATTTCTGTCAGTTCGAAGTTTACAAATTTCATTACTGGAATATACCACTTTGTGGTTCTCGTACATTCCTTTATGAAAACATCTTTCACATCCATAATATCCCGTGTGACCTTTTATACATTTAATATATGCTCTGGCAGGTGCATCACACACTATGGCTTTTATTTTAACCGCATATGAGATGTTATTATATTTAAAGTCATTTCCTATTAAGATGTTAATCTCTTCTATAAATGGCTTAAAGAATTGTTCAACATCTGAAGGTTTCGATTTTCCTAAATAAATCGCCACAACAAACGGTTTTATTTTATAATCTTCTACGAAAACTTGGCATAATATTGGCCAAAACTGTGCCGTAGTACTTTTTGTAATAGGAACTCCATCTACATTAAATATTAACTCTATTATATTACTGTCACTTTCTTTGAATATATGTTCAAATTTATGAAAGATTTGATTTAAATTACTTTCAATGCCGAAATATTTAAAACTCCCAGAATCTGGTAAGTTAACAATATCCACACATTTTCTGGGTGTTTTAAGAAGTGTTCTAGCACTCAATGGCAAATCAGGATGAAACGGCTTTAAGATACCTAATAATTTATCTATTTGAATATTATTAACTTTTGTATCGATTGCCCATTTTTTTAATAAAATATTTAACGAATTGTTGGCATTTATCGAATCGGATTGAATTTTCAGTGCATTCGAATTTTCATACAATAAATTAGTGTCAGACATGCTGTCAGAAAAAAAAGTGCTGTCAGAAGACAGCACGTGATCACTGCACTGATCCAAAGGCGTACCACCGGGAATAGAATCATTAAAGCTATTCACTAACCAATCACTGGACAAACGCTCTTGGTTATGAAACTCATTATTTTGAGGAATTTCTACACCAATTGATGACTCACTACTATGTTGAATTAATTCAGAGTAATTACTACCACTTTTGAATGTGAAATTAGTTTTATTACCAAGATTTACATTGTTATTCTTATTTGGTAATGTGCTTTTCTTTTCATCTGTCAATTTTACTATTTCCCGCTTAATGGCCATTCTACGAGCTTCTCTGGATTTTAGCGGCATATCGTTGAAAATTACTACAAATTAAATAATAATTAAAACAGAGTAAAATAAAGTCACATCCAGTATGTAATAAAATAACAATATAACTAATAACAATTATTAACAAAATAAAAAAAAGCATGTAGGTACTTACAATTCCTGGCCGTGCGCCGTTTCCAAGGTTAGATTTCTTTTGGTTATGTATTTATATCCTTTAGAACATTACCAACCTAAATTTTAATTTTGTAAGCCCCAATATATTGTTGTACAATATGGTGCCAATATTGGTAATCATTATTGCGCCAATATTGTATAATATAATAATATTATATTATAATAAATTATATATCATCATGTATTTTACGTATATAATTATACGTCATCAAAACAATTTATTTTAATTTCAAACTATCAATTTAAAAAATTTAAATTACCCCAATGGCCCAATATTGTTTTACAATATGTGGCCCATATTGGCAACCAATATAGTAACAATATTGCGCCAATATTCGAACTATATTCTGCCCATATTTGATCCCAATATGGATAGTCTATATTGCACCAATATTGCGCCAATATTATAACTATATTGCGCCAATATTGTTGTACAATATTGCGCCAATATTGGTAATCATTATTGCGCCAATTTTGGTTTACAATATGTAGTCCATATTGGCAAGCAATATAGTAACAATATTGCGCCAATATTCGTACTTTATTCTGCCCATATTGGATCCCAATATGGATAGTCTATATTGCACCAATATTGCGCCAATATTAAAACTATATAGCGTCAATATTGTACAACAATATTGCCCCAATATTGGTAATCATTATTGCGCCAATATTGTTTTACAATATGTAGCCCATATTGGAAAGCAATATAGTAACAATACTGCGCCATTATTCGTACTATATTCTGCCCATATTGGATCCCAATATGGATAGTCTATATTGCACCCATATTGCGCCAATATTAAAACTATATAGCGCCAATATAGTACAACAATATTGCGCCAATATTGGTAATCATTATTGCACCGATATTGTTTTACAATATGTAGCCCATATTGGCAAGCAATATAGTAACAATATTGCGCCATTATTCGTACTATATTCTGCCCATATTGGATCCCAATATGGATAGTCTATATTGCACCCATATTGCGCCAATATTGAAACTATATAGCGCCAATATTGTACAACAATATTGCGCCAATATTGGTAATCATTATTGCGCCAATATTGTTTTACAATATGTAGCCCATATTGGCAAGCAATATAATAACAATATTGCGCCATTATTCGTACTATATTCTGCCCATATTGGATCCCAATATGGATAGTCTATATTGCACCCATATTGCGCCAATATTAAAACTATATAGCGCCAATATTGTACAACAATATAGCGCCAATATTGGTAATCATTATTGCGCCAATATTGTTTTACAATATGTAGCCCATATTGGCAAGCAATATAATAACAATATTGCGCCATTATTCGTACTATATTCTGCCCATATTGGATCCCAATATGGATGGTCTATATTGCACCCATATTGCACCAATATTAAAACTATATAGCGCCAATATTGTACAACAATATTGCGCCAATATTGGTAATCATTATTGTGCCAATATTGTTTTACAATATTTAGCCCATATTGGCAAGCAATATAGTAACAATATTGCGCCATTATTCGTACTATATTCTGCCCATATTGGATCCCAATATGGATAGTCTATATTGCACCCATATTGCGCCAATATTGAAACTATATAGCGCCAATATTGTACAACAATATTGCGCCAATATTGGTAATCATTATTGCGCCAATATTGTTTTACAATATGTAGCCCATATTGGCAAGCAATATAATAACAATATTGCGCCATTATTCGTACTATATTCTGCCCATATTGGATCCCAATATGGATAGTCTATATTGCACCTATATTGCGCCAATATTAAAACTATATAGCGCCAATATTGTACAACAATATTGCGCCAATATTGGTAATCATTATTGCGCCAATATTGTTTTACAATATGTAGCCCATATTGGCAAGCAATATAGTAACAATATTGCGCCATTATTCGCACTATATTCTGCCCATATTGGATCCCAATATGGATAGTCTATATTGCACCCATATTGCGCCAATATTAAAACTATATAGCGCCAATATTGTACAACAATATTGCGCCAATATTGGTAATCATTATTGCGCCAATATTGTTTTACAATATTTAGCCCATATTGGCAAGCAATATAGTAACAATATTGCGCCAATATTCGTACTATATTCTGCCCATATTGGATCCCAATATGGATAGTCTATATTGCACCCATATTGCGCCAATATTAAAACTATATAGCGCCAATATTGTACAACAATATTGCGCCAATATTGGTAATCATTATTGCGCCAATATTGTACAACAATATTGCGCCAATATTGGTAATCATTATTGCGCCAATATTGTTTTACAATATTTAGCCCATATTGGCAAGCAATATAGTAACAATATTGCGCCAATATTCGTACTATATTCTGCCCATATTGGAGCCGAATATGGATAATCTATATTGTACCAATATTGCGCCAATATTAAAACTATATTGCGCCAATATTGATGTACAATATTGCGCCAATATTGGTAATCAATATTGCACCAATATGGGCTAAATCTTGCCAATATGGCGCCATTATTACAATATTGGCGCAATATTGCCCCCATATTGCGCCAATATTTTGTGCTACATGGGATATTACTAATCATATAAGCTTCCTAGCCTGAAAATATAAAAGTAGCAAAATGCTCCTAGAAAAAGTTTCACATATTTGTTTGAATACTTCCTCGAAAAATGGCTCCAAAAACATTGAAGTGGCTGGTTCCCCACCAAGACCCCGGAATTTTCTTGTACCTTTAATAAGTAATATTACTAATCATATAAGCTTCCTATCCTGAAAATATAAAGGTAGCAAAATGCTCCTAGAAAAAGTTTCACACATTTGTGTTGCATAATTCCTCGAAAATGGCTTAAAAAACGTTTAAGTGGCTGGTTCACAACAAAGACCCCTGAATTTTCTTGTACCTTTAATAAGTAATATTACTAATCATATAAGCTTCCTATCCTGAAAATATAAAAGTAGCAAAATGCTCCTAGAAAAAGTTTCACACATTTGTGTTGAATAATTCCTCGAAAAATGGCTTCAAAAACGTTTAAGTGGCTGGTTCACCACCAAGACCCCGGAATTTTCTTGTACCTTTAATAAGTAATATTACTAATCATATAAGCTTCCTAGGCTGAAAATATAAAGGTAGCAAAATGCTCCTAGAAAAAGTTTCACAAATTTGTTTGAATACTTCCTCGAAAAATGGCTCCAAACACATTTAAGTGGCTGGTTCACCACCAAGACCCCGGAATTTTCTTGTACCTTTAATTATTAATATTACTAATCATATAAGCTTCCTATCCTGAAAATATAAAAGTAGCAAAATGCTCCTAGAAAAAGTTTCACACATTTGTGTTGAATAATTCCTCGAAAAATGGCTTCAAAAACGTTTAAGTGGCTGGTTCACCACCAAGACCCCGGAATTTTCTTGTTCCTTTAATAAGTAATATTACTAATCATATAAGCTTCCTAGGCTGAAAATATAAAGGTAGCAAAATGCTCCTAGAAAAAGTTTCACAAATTTGTTTGAATACTTCCTCGAAAAATGGCTCCAAACACATTTAAGTGGCTGGTTCACCACCAAGACCCCGGAATTTTCTTGTACCTTTAATAATTAATATTACTAATCATATAAGCTTCCTAGCCTGAAAATATAAAGGTAGCAAAATGCTCCTAGAAAAAGTTTCACAAATTTGTTTGAATACTTCCTCGAAAAATGGCTCCAAACACATTTAAGTGGCTGGTTCACCACCAAGACCCCGGAATTTTCTTGTACCTTTAATAAGTAATATTACTAATCATATAAGCTTCCTAGCCTGAAAATATAAAGGTAGCAAAATGCTCCTAGAAAAAGTTTCACAAATTTGTTTGAATACTTCCTCGAAAAATGGCTCCAAACACATTTAAGTGGCTGGTTCACCACCAAGACCCCGGAATTTTCTTGTACCTTTAATAAGTAATATTACTAATCATATAAGCTTCCTATCCTGAAAATATAAAAGTAGCAAAATGCTCCTAGAAAAAGTTTCACACATTTGTGTTGAATAATTCCTCGAAAAATGGCTTCAAAAACGTTTAAGTGGCTGGTTCACCACCAAGACCCCGGAATTTTCTTGTACCTTTAATAAGTAATATTACTAATCATATAAGCTTCCTATCCTGAAAATATAAAAGTAGCAAAATGCTCCTAGAAAAAGTTTCACATATTTGTTTGAATACTTCCTCGAAAAATGGCTCCAAAAACATTTAAGTGGCTGGTTCACCACCAAGACCCCGGAATTTTCTTGTACCTTTAATAAGTAATATTACTAATCATATAAGCTTCCTAGCCTGAAAATATAAAGGTAGCAAAATGCTCCTAGAAAAAGTTTCACAAATTTGTTTGAATACTTCCTCGAAAAATGGCTCCAAACACATTTAAGTGGCTGGTTCACCACCAAGACCCCGGAATTTTCTTGTACCTTTAATAAGTAATATTACTAATCATATAAGCTTCCTATCCTGAAAATATAAAAGTAGCAAAATGCTCCTAGAAAAAGTTTCACACATTTGTGTTGAATAATTCCTCGAAAAATGGCTTCAAAAACGTTTAAGTTGCTGGTTCACCACCAAGACCCCGGAATTTTCTTGTACCTTTAATAAGTAATATTACTAATCATATAAGCTTCCTAGCCTGAAAATATAAAAGTAGCAAAATGCTCCTAGAAAAAGTTTCACATATTTGTTTGAATACTTCCTCGAAAAATGGCTCCAAAAACATTGAAGTGGCTGGTTCCCCACCAAGACCCCGGAATTTTCTTGTACCTTTAATAAGTAATATTACTAATCATATAAGCTTCCTATCCTGAAAATATAAAAGTAGCAAAATGCTCCTAGAAAAAGTTTCACACATTTGTGTTGAATAATTCCTCGAAAAATGGCTTCAAAAACGTTTAAGTGGCTGGTTCACCACCAAGACCCCGGAATTTTCTTGTACCTTTAATAAGTAATATTACCAATCATATAAGCTTCCTATCCTGAAAATATAAAAGTAGCAAAATGCTCCTAGAAAAAGTTTCACACATTTGTGTTGAATAATTCCTCGAAAAATGGCTTCAAAAACGTTTAAGTGGCTGGTTCACCACCAAGACCCCGGTATTTTCTTGTACCTTTAATAAGTAATATTACTAATCATATAAGCTTCCTATCCTGAAAATATAAAAGTAGCAAAATGCTCCTAGAAAAAGTTTCACACATTTGTGTTGAATAATTCCTCGAAAAATGGCTTCAAAAACGTTTAAGTGGCTGGTTCACCACCAAGACCCCGGAATTTTCTTGTACCTTTAATAAGTAATATTACCAATCATATAAGCTTCCTATCCTGAAAATATAAAAGTAGCAAAATGCTCCTAGAAAAAGTTTCACACATTTGTGTTGAATAATTCCTCGAAAAATGGCTTCAAAAACGTTTAAGTGGCTGGTTCACCACCAAGACCCCGGTATTTTCTTGTACCTTTAATAAGTAATATTACTAATCATATAAGCTTCCTATCCTGAAAATATAAAAGTAGCAAAATGCTCCTAGAAAAAGTTTCACACATTTGTGTTGAATAATTCCTCGAAAAATGGCTTCAAAAACGTTTAAGTGGCTGGTTCACCACCAAGACCCCGGAATTTTCTTGTACCTTTAATAAGTAATATTACCAATCATATAAGCTTCCTATCCTGAAAATATAAAAGTAGCAAAATGCTCCTAGAAAAAGTTTCACACATTTGTGTTGAATAATTCCTCGAAAAATGGCTTCAAAAACGTTTAAGTGGCTGGTTCACCACCAAGACCCCGGAATTTTCTTGTACCTTTAATAAGTAATATTACCAATCATATAAGCTTCCTATCCTGAAAATATAAAAGTAGCAAAATGCTCCTAGAAAAAGTTTCACACATTTGTGTTGAATAATTCCTCGAAAAATGGCTTCAAAAACGTTTAAGTGGCTGGTTCACCACCAAGACCCCGGTATTTTCTTGTACCTTTAATAAGTAATATTACTAATCATATAAGCTTCCTATCCTGAAAATATAAAAGTAGCAAAATGCTCCTAGAAAAAGTTTCACACATTTGTGTTGAATAATTCCTCGAAAAATGGCTTCAAAAACGTTTAAGTGGCTGGTTCACCACCAAGACCCCGGAATTTTCTTGTACCTTTAATAAGTAATATTACCAATCATATAAGCTTCCTATCCTGAAAATATAAAAGTAGCAAAATGCTCCTAGAAAAAGTTTCACACATTTGTGTTGAATAATTCCTCGAAAAATGGCTTCAAAAACGTTTAAGTGGCTGGTTCACCACCAAGACCCCGGTATTTTCTTGTACCTTTAATAAGTAATATTACTAATCATATAAGCTTCCTATCCTGAAAATATAAAAGTAGCAAAATGCTCCTAGAAAAAGTTTCACATATTTGTTTGAATACTTCCTCTTAAAATGGCTCCAAAAACATTTAAGTGGCTGGGTCACCACCAAGACCCCGGAATTTTCTTGTACCTTTAATAAGTAATATTACCAATCATATAAGCTTCCTATCCTGAAAATATAAAAGTAGCAAAATGCTCCTAGAAAAAGTTTCACACATTTGTGTTGAATAATTCCTCGAAAAATGGCTTCAAAAACGTTTAAGTGGCTGGTTCACCACCAAGACCCCGGTATTTTCTTGTACCTTTAATAAGTAATATTACTAATCATATAAGCTTCCTATCCGGAAAATATAAAAGTAGCAAAATGCTCCTAGAAAAAGTTTCACATATTTGTTTGAATACTTCCTCTTAAAATGGCTCCAAAAACATTTAAGTGGCTGGGTCACCACCAAGACCCCGGAATTTTCTTGTACCTTTAATAAGTAATATTACTAATCATATAAGCTTCCTATCCTGAAAATATAAAAGTAGCAAAATGCTCCTAGAAAAAGTTTCACACATTTGTGTTGAATAATTCCTCGAAAAATGGCTTCAAAAACGTTTAAGTGGCTGGTTCACCACCAAGACCCCGGAATTTTCTTGAACCTTTAATAAGTAATATTACTAATCATATAAGCTTCCTATCCTGAAAATATAAAAGTAGCAAAATGCTCCTAGAAAAAGTTTCACACATTTGTGTTGAATAATTCCTCGAAAATGGCTTAAAAAACCTTTAAGTGGCTGGTTCACAACAAAGACCCCTGAATTCTCTTGTACCTTTAATAAGTAATATTACTAATCATATAAGCTTCCTATCCTGAAAATATAAAAGTAGCAAAATGCTCCTAGAAAAAGTTTCACACATTTGTGTTGAATAATTCCTCGAAAAATGGCTTCAAAAACGTTTAAGTTGCTGGTTCACCACCAAGACCCCGGAATTTTCTTGTACCTTTAATAAGTAATATTACTAATCATATAAGCTTCCTAGCCTGAAAATATAAAAGTAGCAAAATGCTCCTAGAAAAAGTTTCACATATTTGTTTGAATACTTCCTCGAAAAATGGCTCCAAAAACATTGAAGTGGCTGGTTCCCCACCAAGACCCCGGAATTTTCTTGTACCTTTAATAAGTAATATTACTAATCATATAAGCTTCCTATCCTGAAAATATAAAAGTAGCAAAATGCTCCTAGAAAAAGTTTCACACATTTGTGTTGAATAATTCCTCGAAAAATGGCTTCAAAAACGTTTAAGTGGCTGGTTCACCACCAAGACCCCGGAATTTTCTTGAACCTTTAATAAGTAATATTACTAATCATATAAGCTTCCTATCCTGAAAATATAAAAGTAGCAAAATGCTCCTAGAAAAAGTTTCACACATTTGTGTTGAATAATTCCTCGAAAATGGCTTAAAAAACCTTTAAGTGGCTGGTTCACAACAAAGACCCCTGAATTCTCTTGTACCTTTAATAAGTAATATTACTAATCATATAAGCTTCCTATCCTGAAAATATAAAAGTAGCAAAATGCTCCTAGAAAAAGTTTCACACATTTGTGTTGAATAATTCCTCGAAAAATGGCTTCAAAAACGTTTAAGTGGCTGCTTCACCACCAAGACCCCGGAATTTTCTTGTACCTTTAATAAGTAATATTACTAATCATATAAGCTTCCTAGGCTGAAAATATAAAGGTAGCAAAATGCTCCTAGAAAAAGTTTCACAAATTTGTTTGAATACTTCCTCGAAAAATGGCTCCAAACACATTTAAGTGGCTGGTTCACCACCAAGACCCCGGAATTTTCTTGTACCTTTAATTATTAATATTACTAATCATATAAGCTTCCTATCCTGAAAATATAAAAGTAGCAAAATGCTCCTAGAAAAAGTTTCACACATTTGTGTTGAATAATTCCTCGAAAAATGGCTTCAAAAACGTTTAAGTGGCTGGTTCACCACCAAGACCCCGGAATTTTCTTGTTCCTTTAATAAGTAATATTACTAATCATATAAGCTTCCTAGGCTGAAAATATAAAGGTAGCAAAATGCTCCTAGAAAAAGTTTCACAAATTTGTTTGAATACTTCCTCGAAAAATGGCTCCAAACACATTTAAGTGGCTGGTTCACCACCAAGACCCCGGAATTTTCTTGTACCTTTAATAATTAATATTACTAATCATATAAGCTTCCTAGCCTGAAAATATAAAGGTAGCAAAATGCTCCTAGAAAAAGTTTCACAAATTTGTTTGAATACTTCCTCGAAAAATGGCTCCAAACACATTTAAGTGGCTGGTTCACCACCAAGACCCCGGAATTTTCTTGTACCTTTAATAAGTAATATTACTAATCATATAAGCTTCCTAGCCTGAAAATATAAAGGTAGCAAAATGCTCCTAGAAAAAGTTTCACAAATTTGTTTGAATACTTCCTCGAAAAATGGCTCCAAACACATTTAAGTGGCTGGTTCACCACCAAGACCCCGGAATTTTCTTGTACCTTTAATAAGTAATATTACTAATCATATAAGCTTCCTATCCTGAAAATATAAAAGTAGCAAAATGCTCCTAGAAAAAGTTTCACACATTTGTGTTGAATAATTCCTCGAAAAATGGCTTCAAAAACGTTTAAGTGGCTGGTTCACCACCAAGACCCCGGAATTTTCTTGTACCTTTAATAAGTAATATTACTAATCATATAAGCTTCCTATCCTGAAAATATAAAAGTAGCAAAATGCTCCTAGAAAAAGTTTCACATATTTGTTTGAATACTTCCTCGAAAAATGGCTCCAAAAACATTTAAGTGGCTGGTTCACCACCAAGACCCCGGAATTTTCTTGTACCTTTAATAAGTAATATTACTAATCATATAAGCTTCCTAGCCTGAAAATATAAAGGTAGCAAAATGCTCCTAGAAAAAGTTTCACAAATTTGTTTGAATACTTCCTCGAAAAATGGCTCCAAACACATTTAAGTGGCTGGTTCACCACCAAGACCCCGGAATTTTCTTGTACCTTTAATAAGTAATATTACTAATCATATAAGCTTCCTATCCTGAAAATATAAAAGTAGCAAAATGCTCCTAGAAAAAGTTTCACACATTTGTGTTGAATAATTCCTCGAAAAATGGCTTCAAAAACGTTTAAGTGGCTGGTTCACCACCAAGACCCCGGAATTTTCTTGAACCTTTAATAAGTAATATTACTAATCATATAAGCTTCCTATCCTGAAAATATAAAAGTAGCAAAATGCTCCTAGAAAAAGTTTCACACATTTGTGTTGAATAATTCCTCGAAAAATGGCTTCAAAAACGTTTAAGTGGCTGGTTCACCACCAAGACCCCGGAATTTTCTTGTACCTTTAATAAGTAATATTACCAATCATATAAGCTTCCTATCCTGAAAATATAAAAGTAGCAAAATGCTCCTAGAAAAAGTTTCACACATTTGTGTTGAATAATTCCTCGAAAAATGGCTTCAAAAACGTTTAAGTGGCTGGTTCACCACCAAGACCCCGGTATTTTCTTGTACCTTTAATAAGTAATATTACTAATCATATAAGCTTCCTATCCTGAAAATATAAAAGTAGCAAAATGCTCCTAGAAAAAGTTTCACACATTTGTGTTGAATAATTCCTCGAAAAATGGCTTCAAAAACGTTTAAGTGGCTGGTTCACCACCAAGACCCCGGAATTTTCTTGTACCTTTAATAAGTAATATTACCAATCATATAAGCTTCCTATCCTGAAAATATAAAAGTAGCAAAATGCTCCTAGAAAAAGTTTCACACATTTGTGTTGAATAATTCCTCGAAAAATGGCTTCAAAAACGTTTAAGTGGCTGGTTCACCACCAAGACCCCGGTATTTTCTTGTACCTTTAATAAGTAATATTACTAATCATATAAGCTTCCTATCCTGAAAATATAAAAGTAGCAAAATGCTCCTAGAAAAAGTTTCACACATTTGTGTTGAATAATTCCTCGAAAAATGGCTTCAAAAACGTTTAAGTGGCTGGTTCACCACCAAGACCCCGGAATTTTCTTGTACCTTTAATAAGTAATATTACCAATCATATAAGCTTCCTATCCTGAAAATATAAAAGTAGCAAAATGCTCCTAGAAAAAGTTTCACACATTTGTGTTGAATAATTCCTCGAAAAATGGCTTCAAAAACGTTTAAGTGGCTGGTTCACCACCAAGACCCCGGAATTTTCTTGTACCTTTAATAAGTAATATTACCAATCATATAAGCTTCCTATCCTGAAAATATAAAAGTAGCAAAATGCTCCTAGAAAAAGTTTCACACATTTGTGTTGAATAATTCCTCGAAAAATGGCTTCAAAAACGTTTAAGTGGCTGGTTCACCACCAAGACCCCGGTATTTTCTTGTACCTTTAATAAGTAATATTACTAATCATATAAGCTTCCTATCCTGAAAATATAAAAGTAGCAAAATGCTCCTAGAAAAAGTTTCACACATTTGTGTTGAATAATTCCTCGAAAAATGGCTTCAAAAACGTTTAAGTGGCTGGTTCACCACCAAGACCCCGGAATTTTCTTGTACCTTTAATAAGTAATATTACCAATCATATAAGCTTCCTATCCTGAAAATATAAAAGTAGCAAAATGCTCCTAGAAAAAGTTTCACACATTTGTGTTGAATAATTCCTCGAAAAATGGCTTCAAAAACGTTTAAGTGGCTGGTTCACCACCAAGACCCCGGTATTTTCTTGTACCTTTAATAAGTAATATTACTAATCATATAAGCTTCCTATCCTGAAAATATAAAAGTAGCAAAATGCTCCTAGAAAAAGTTTCACATATTTGTTTGAATACTTCCTCTTAAAATGGCTCCAAAAACATTTAAGTGGCTGGGTCACCACCAAGACCCCGGAATTTTCTTGTACCTTTAATAAGTAATATTACCAATCATATAAGCTTCCTATCCTGAAAATATAAAAGTAGCAAAATGCTCCTAGAAAAAGTTTCACACATTTGTGTTGAATAATTCCTCGAAAAATGGCTTCAAAAACGTTTAAGTGGCTGGTTCACCACCAAGACCCCGGTATTTTCTTGTACCTTTAATAAGTAATATTACTAATCATATAAGCTTCCTATCCGGAAAATATAAAAGTAGCAAAATGCTCCTAGAAAAAGTTTCACATATTTGTTTGAATACTTCCTCTTAAAATGGCTCCAAAAACATTTAAGTGGCTGGGTCACCACCAAGACCCCGGAATTTTCTTGTACCTTTAATAAGTAATATTACTAATCATATAAGCTTCCTATCCTGAAAATATAAAAGTAGCAAAATGCTCCTAGAAAAAGTTTCACACATTTGTGTTGAATAATTCCTCGAAAAATGGCTTCAAAAACGTTTAAGTGGCTGGTTCACCACCAAGACCCCGGAATTTTCTTGAACCTTTAATAAGTAATATTACTAATCATATAAGCTTCCTATCCTGAAAATATAAAAGTAGCAAAATGCTCCTAGAAAAAGTTTCACACATTTGTGTTGAATAATTCCTCGAAAATGGCTTAAAAAACCTTTAAGTGGCTGGTTCACAACAAAGACCCCTGAATTCTCTTGTACCTTTAATAAGTAATATTACTAATCATATAAGCTTCCTATCCTGAAAATATAAAAGTAGCAAAATGCTCCTAGAAAAAGTTTCACACATTTGTGTTGAATAATTCCTCGAAAAATGGCTTCAAAAACGTTTAAGTTGCTGGTTCACCACCAAGACCCCGGAATTTTCTTGTACCTTTAATAAGTAATATTACTAATCATATAAGCTTCCTAGCCTGAAAATATAAAAGTAGCAAAATGCTCCTAGAAAAAGTTTCACATATTTGTTTGAATACTTCCTCGAAAAATGGCTCCAAAAACATTGAAGTGGCTGGTTCCCCACCAAGACCCCGGAATTTTCTTGTACCTTTAATAAGTAATATTACTAATCATATAAGCTTCCTATCCTGAAAATATAAAAGTAGCAAAATGCTCCTAGAAAAAGTTTCACACATTTGTGTTGAATAATTCCTCGAAAAATGGCTTCAAAAACGTTTAAGTGGCTGGTTCACCACCAAGACCCCGGAATTTTCTTGAACCTTTAATAAGTAATATTACTAATCATATAAGCTTCCTATCCTGAAAATATAAAAGTAGCAAAATGCTCCTAGAAAAAGTTTCACACATTTGTGTTGAATAATTCCTCGAAAAATGGCTTCAAAAACGTTTAAGTTGCTGGTTCACCACCAAGACCCCGGAATTTTCTTGTACCTTTAATAAGTAATATTACTAATCATATAAGCTTCCTAGCCTGAAAATATAAAAGTAGCAAAATGCTCCTAGAAAAAGTTTCACATATTTGTTTGAATACTTCCTCGAAAAATGGCTCCAAAAACATTGAAGTGGCTGGTTCCCCACCAAGACCCCGGAATTTTCTTGTACCTTTAATAAGTAATATTACTAATCATATAAGCTTCCTATCCTGAAAATATAAAGGTAGCAAAATGCTCCTAGAAAAAGTTTCACACATTTGTGTTGCATAATTCCTCGAAAATGGCTTAAAAAACGTTTAAGTGGCTGGTTCACAACAAAGACCCCTGAATTTTCTTGTACCTTTAATAAGTAATATTACTAATCATATAAGCTTCCTATCCTGAAAATATAAAAGTAGCAAAATGATCTAGAAAAAGTTTCACACATTTGTGTTGCATAATTCCTCGAAAATGGCTTAAAAAACGTTTAAGTGGCTGGTTCACAACAAAGACCCCTGAATTCTCTTGTACCTTTAATAAGTAATATTACTAATCATATAAGCTTCCCATCCTGAAAATATAAAAGTAGCAAAATGCTCCTAGAAAAAGTTTCACACATTTGTGTTGAATAATTCCTCGAAAAATGGCTTCAAAAACGTTTAAGTGGCTGGTTCACCACCAAGACCCCGGAATTTTCTTGTACCTTTAATAAGTAATATTACTAATCATATAAGCTTCCTATCCTGAAAATATAAAGGTAGCAAAATGCTCCTAGAAAAAGTTTCACACATTTGTGTTGCATAATTCCTCGAAAATGGCTTAAAAAACGTTTAAGTGGCTGGTTCACAACAAAGACCCCGGAATTTTCTTGTACCTTTAATAAGTAATATTACTAATCATATAAGCTTCCTATCCTGAAAATATAAAAGTAGCTAAATGCTCCTAGAAAAAGTTTCACACATTTGTGTTGAATAATTCCTCGAAAAATGGCTTCAAAAACGTTTAAGTGGCTGGTTCACCACCAAGACCCCGGAATTTTCTTGTACCTTTAATAAGTAATATTACTAATCATATAAGCTTCCTAGGCTGAAAATATAAAGGTAGCAAAATGCTCCTAGAAAAAGTTTCACAAATTTGTTTGAATACTTCCTCGAAAAATGGCTCCAAACACATTTAAGTGGCTGGTTCACCACCAAGACCCCGGAATTTTCTTGTACCATTAATAATTAATATTACTAATCATATAAGCTTCCTAGCCTGAAAATATAAAGGTAGCAAAATGCTCCTAGAAAAAGTTTCACAAATTTGTTTGAATACTTCCTCGAAAAATGGCTCCAAACACATTTAAGTGGCTGGTTCACCACCAAGACCCCGGAATTTTCTTGTACCTTTAATTATTAATCTTACTAATCATATAAGCTTCCTATCCTGAAAATATAAAAGTAGCAAAATGCTCCTAGAAAAAGTTTCACACATTTGTGTTGAATAATTCCTCGAAAAATGGCTTCAAAAACGTTTAAGTGGCTGGTTCACCACCAAGACCCCGGAATTTTCTTGTACCTTTAATAAGTAATATTACTAATCATATAAGCTTCCTAGGCTGAAAATATAAAGGTAGCAAAATGCTCCTAGAAAAAGTTTCACAAATTTGTTTGAATACTTCCTCGAAAAATGGCTCCAAACACATTTAAGTGGCTGGTTCACCACCAAGACCCCGGAATTTTCTTGTACCTTTAATTATTAATATTACTAATCATATAAGCTTCCTATCCTGAAAATATAAAAGTAGCAAAATGCTCCTAGAAAAAGTTTCACACATTTGTGTTGAATAATTCCTCGAAAAATGGCTTCAAAAACGTTTAAGTGGCTGGTTCACCACCAAGACCCCGGAATTTTCTTGTACCTTTAATAAGTAATATTACTAATCATATAAGCTTCCTAGGCTGAAAATATAAAGGTAGCAAAATGCTCCTAGAAAAAGTTTCACAAATTTGTTTGAATACTTCCTCGAAAAATGGCTCCAAACACATTTAAGTGGCTGGTTCACCACCAAGACCCCGGAATTTTCTTGTACCTTTAATAATTAATATTACTAATCATATAAGCTTCCTAGCCTGAAAATATAAAGGTAGCAAAATGCTCCTAGAAAAAGTTTCACAAATTTGTTTGAATACTTCCTCGAAAAATGGCTCCAAACACATTTAAGTGGCTGGTTCACCAGCAAGACCCCGGAATTTTCTTGTACCTTTAATAAGTAATATTACTAATCATATAAGCTTCCTATCCTGAAAATATAAAAGTAGCAAAATGCTCCTAGAAAAAGTTTCACATATTTGTTTGAATACTTCCTCGAAAAATGGCTCCAAAAACATTTAAGTGGCTGGTTCACCACCAAGACCCCGGAATTTTCTTGTACCTTTAATAAGTAATATTACTAATCATATAAGCTTCCTAGCCTGAAAATATAAAGGTAGCAAAATGCTCCTAGAAAAAGTTTCACAAATTTGTTTGAATACTTCCTCGAAAAATGGCTCCAAACACATTTAAGTGGCTGGTTCACCACCAAGACCCCGGAATTTTCTTGTACCTTTAATAAGTAATATTACTAATCATATAAGCTTCCTATCCTGAAAATATAAAAGTAGCAAAATGCTCCTAGAAAAAGTTTCACACATTTGTGTTGAATAATTCCTCGAAAAATGGCTTCAAAAACGTTTAAGTGGCTGGTTCACCACCAAGACCCCGGAATTTTCTTGTACCTTTAATAAGTAATATTACTAATCATATAAGCTTCCTATCCTGAAAATATAAAAGTAGCAAAATGCTCCTAGAAAAAGTTTCACATATTTGTTTGAATACTTCCTCGAAAAATGGCTCCAAAAACATTTAAGTGGCTGGTTCACCACCAAGACCCCGGAATTTTCTTGTACCTTTAATAAGTAATATTACTAATCATATAAGCTTCCTAGCCTGAAAATATAAAGGTAGCAAAATGCTCCTAGAAAAAGTTTCACAAATTTGTTTGAATACTTCCTCGAAAAATGGCTCCAAACACATTTAAGTGGCTGGTTCACCACCAAGACCCCGGAATTTTCTTGTACCTTTAATAAGTAATATTACTAATCATATAAGCTTCCTATCCTGAAAATATAAAAGTAGCAAAATGCTCCTAGAAAAAGTTTCACACATTTGTGTTGAATAATTCCTCGAAAAATGGCTTCAAAAACGTTTAAGTGGCTGGTTCACCACCAAGACCCCGGAATTTTCTTGTACCTTTAATAAGTAATATTACTAATCATATAAGCTTCCTATCCTGAAAATATAAAAGTAGCAAAATGCTCCTAGAAAAAGTTTCACATATTTGTTTGAATACTTCCTCGAAAAATGGCTCCAAAAACATTTAAGTGGCTGGTTCACCACCAAGACCCCGGAATTTTCTTGAACCTTTAATAAGTAATATTACTAATCATATAAGCTTCCTAGCCTGAAAATATAAAGGTAGCAAAATGCTCCTAGAAAAAGTTTCACAAATTTGTTTGAATACTTCCTCGAAAAATGGCTCCAAACACATTTAAGTGGCTGGTTCACCACCAAGACCCCGGAATTTTCTTGTACCTTTAATAAGTAATATTACTAATCATATAAGCTTCCTATCCTGAAAATATAAAAGTAGCAAAATGCTCCTAGAAAAAGTTTCACACATTTGTGTTGAATAATTCCTCGAAAAATGGCTTCAAAAACGTTTAAGTGGCTGGTTCACCACCAAGACCCCGGAATTTTCTTGTACCTTTAATAAGTAATATTACTAATCATATAAGCTTCCTATCCTGAAAATATAAAAGTAGCAAAATGCTCCTAGAAAAAGTTTCACATATTTGTTTGAATACTTCCTCGAAAAATGGCTCCAAAAACATTTAAGTGGCTGGTTCACCACCAAGACCCCGGAATTTTCTTGTACCTTTAATAAGTAATATTACTAATCATATAAGCTTCCTAGCCTGAAAATATAAAGGTAGCAAAATGCTCCTAGAAAAAGTTTCACAAATTTGTTTGAATACTTCCTCGAAAAATGGCTCCAAACACATTTAAGTGGCTGGTTCACCACCAAGACCCCGGAATTTTCTTGTACCTTTAATAAGTAATATTACTAATCATATAAGCTTCCTATCCTGAAAATATAAAAGTAGCAAAATGCTCCTAGAAAAAGTTTCACACATTTGTGTTGAATAATTCCTCGAAAAATGGCTTCAAAAACGTTTAAGTGGCTGGTTCACCACCAAGACCCCGGAATTTTCTTGTACCTTTAATAAGTAATATTACTAATCATATAAGCTTCCTAGCCTGAAAATATAAAGGTAGCAAAATGCTCCTAGAAAAAGTTTCACAAATTTGTTTGAATACTTCCTCGAAAAATGGCTCCAAACACATTTAAGTGGCTGGTTCACCACCAAGACCCCGGAATTTTCTTGTACCTTTAATAAGTAATATTACTAATCATATAAGCTTCCTATCCTGAAAATATAAAAGTAGCAAAATGCTTCTAGAAAAAGTTTCACACATTTGTGTTGAATAATTCCTCGAAAAATGGCTCCAAAAACATTTAAGTGGCTGGTTCACCACCAAGACCCCGGAATTTTCTTGTACCTTTAATAAGTAATATTACTAATCATATAAGCTTCCTATCCTGAAAATATCAAAGTAGCAAAATGCTCCTAGAAAAAGTTTCACACATTTGTGTTGAATAATTCCTCGAAAAATGGCTTCAAAAACGTTTAAGTGGCTGGTTCACCACCAAGACCCCGGAATTTTCTTGTACCTTTAATTATTAATATTACTAATCATATAAGCTTCCTATCCTGAAAATATAAAAGTAGCAAAATGCTCCTAGAAAAAGTTTCACACATTTGTGTTGAATAATTCCTCGAAAAATGGCTTCAAAAACGTTTAAGTGGCTGGTTCACCACCAAGACCCCGGAATTTTCTTGTACCTTTAATTATTAATATTACTAATCATATAAGCTTCCTATCCTGAAAATATAAAAGTAGCAAAATGCTCCTAGAAAAAGTTTCACACATTTGTGTTGAATAATTCCTCGAAAAATGGCTTCAAAAACGTTTAAGTGGCTGGTTCACCACCAAGACCCCGGAATTTTCTTGTACCTTTAATTATTAATATTACTAATCATATAAGCTTCCTATCCTGAAAATATAAAAGTAGCAAAATGCTCCTAGAAAAAGTTTCACACATTTGTGTTGAATAATTCCTCGAAAAATGGCTTCAAAAACGTTTAAGTGGCTGGTTCACCACCAAGACCCCGGCATTTTCTTGTACCTTTAATTATTAATATTACTAATCATATAAGCTTCCTATCCTGAAAATATAAAAGTAGCAAAATGCTCCTAGAAAAAGTTTCACACATTTGTGTTGAATAATTCCTCGAAAAATGGCTTCAAAAACGTTTAAGTGGCTGGTTCACCACCAAGACCCCGGAATTTTCTTGTACCTTTAATTATTAATATTACTAATCATATAAGCTTCCTATCCTGAAAATATAAAAGTAGCAAAATGCTCCTAGAAAAAGTTTCACACATTTGTGTTGAATAATTCCTCGAAAAATGGCTTCAAAAACGTTTAAGTGGCTGGTTCACCACCAAGACCCCGGAATTTTCTTGTACCTTTAATTATTAATATTACTAATCATATAAGCTTCCTATCCTGAAAATATAAAAGTAGCAAAATGCTCCTAGAAAAAGTTTCACACATTTGTGTTGAATAATTCCTCGAAAAATGGCTTCAAAAACGTTTAAGTGGCTGGTTCACCACCAAGACCCCGGAATTTTCTTGTACCTTTAATTATTAATATTACTAATCATATAAGCTTCCTATCCTGAAAATATAAAAGTAGCAAAATGCTCCTAGAAAAAGTTTCACACATTTGTGTTGAATAATTCCTCGAAAAATGGCTTCAAAAACGTTTAAGTGGCTGGTT
This sequence comes from Rhagonycha lutea, assembly GCA_958510855.1. NCBI lineage: Eukaryota > Metazoa > Arthropoda > Insecta > Coleoptera > Cantharidae > Rhagonycha > Rhagonycha lutea. The sequence continues at coordinate 7,479,326 of OY294040.1, read as the reverse complement.
CACCACCAAGACCCCGGAATTTTCTTGTACCTTTAATTATTAATATTACTAATCATATAAGCTTCCTATCCTGAAAATATAAAAGTAGCAAAATGCTCCTAGAAAAAGTTTCACACATTTGTGTTGAATAATTCCTCGAAAAATGGCTTCAAAAACGTTTAAGTGGCTGGTTCACCACCAAGACCCCGGAATTTTCTTGTACCTTTAATTATTAATATTACTAATCATATAAGCTTCCTATCCTGAAAATATAAAAGTAGCAAAATGCTCCTAGAAAAAGTTTCACACATTTGTGTTGAATAATTCCTCGAAAAATGGCTTCAAAAACGTTTAAGTGGCTGGTTCACCACCAAGACCCCGGAATTTTCTTGTACCTTTAATTATTAATATTACTAATCATATAAGCTTCCTATCCTGAAAATATAAAAGTAGCAAAATGCTCCTAGAAAAAGTTTCACACATTTGTGTTGAATAATTCCTCGAAAAATGGCTTCAAAAACGTTTAAGTGGCTGGTTCACCACCAAGACCCCGGAATTTTCTTGTACCTTTAATTATTAATATTACTAATCATATAAGCTTCCTATCCTGAAAATATAAAAGTAGCAAAATGCTCCTAGAAAAAGTTTCACACATTTGTGTTGAATAATTCCTCGAAAAATGGCTTCAAAAACGTTTAAGTGGCTGGTTCACCACCAAGACCCCGGAATTTTCTTGTACCTTTAATTATTAATATTACTAATCATATAAGCTTCCTATCCTGAAAATATAAAAGTAGCAAAATGCTCCTAGAAAAAGTTTCACACATTTGTGTTGAATAATTCCTCGAAAAATGGCTTCAAAAACGTTTAAGTGGCTGGTTCACCACCAAGACCCCGGAATTTTCTTGTACCTTTAATTATTAATATTACTAATCATATAAGCTTCCTATCCTGAAAATATAAAAGTAGCAAAATGCTCCTAGAAAAAGTTTCACACATTTGTGTTGAATAATTCCTCGAAAAATGGCTTCAAAAACGTTTAAGTGGCTGGTTCACCACCAAGACCCCGGAATTTTCTTGTACCTTTAATTATTAATATTACTAATCATATAAGCTTCCTATCCTGAAAATATAAAAGTAGCAAAATGCTCCTAGAAAAAGTTTCACACATTTGTGTTGAATAATTCCTCGAAAAATGGCTTCAAAAACGTTTAAGTGGCTGGTTCACCACCAAGACCCCGGAATTTTCTTGTACCTTTAATTATTAATATTACTAATCATATAAGCTTCCTATCCTGAAAATATAAAAGTAGCAAAATGCTCCTAGAAAAAGTTTCACATATTTGTTTGAATACTTCCTCGAAAAATGGCTCCAAAAACATTTAAGTGGCTGGTTCACCACCAAGACCCCGGAATTTTCTTGTACCTTTAATAAGTAATATTACTAATCATATAAGCTTCCTAGCCTGAAAATATAAAGGTAGCAAAATGCTCCTAGAAAAAGTTTCACAAATTTGTTTGAATACTTCCTCGAAAAATGGCTCCAAACACATTTAAGTGGCTGGTTCACCACCAAGACCCCGGAATTTTCTTGTACCTTTAATAAGTAATATTACTAATCATATAAGCTTCCTATCCTGAAAATATAAAAGTAGCAAAATGCTCCTAGAAAAAGTTTCACACATTTGTATTGAATAATTCCTCGAAAAATGGCTTCAAAAACGTTTAAGTGGCTGGTTCACCACCAAGACCCCGGAATTTTCTTGTACCTTTAATAAGTAATATTACTAATCATATAAGCTTCCTATCCTGAAAATATAAAAGTAGCAAAATGCTCCTAGAAAAAGTTTCACATATTTGTTTGAATACTTCCTCGAAAAATGGCTCCAAAAACATTTAAGTGGCTGGTTCACCACCAAGACCCCGGAATTTTCTTGTACCTTTAATAAGTAATATTACTAATCATATAAGCTTCCTAGCCTGAAAATATAAAGGTAGCAAAATGCTCCTAGAAAAAGTTTCACAAATTTGTTTGAATACTTCCTCGAAAAATGGCTCCAAACACATTTAAGTGGCTGGTTCACCACCAAGACCCCGGAATTTTCTTGTACCTTTAATAAGTAATATTACTAATCATATAAGCTTCCTATCCTGAAAATATAAAAGTAGCAAAATGCTCCTAGAAAAAGTTTCACATATTTGTTTGAATACTTCCTCGAAAAATGGCTTCAAAAACATTTAAGTGGCTGGTTCACCACCAAGACCCCGGAATTTTCTTGTACCTTTAATAAGTAATATTACTAATCATATAAGCTTCCTAGCCTGAAAATATAAAGGTAGCAAAATGCTCCTAGAAAAAGTTTCACAAATTTGTTTGAATACTTCCTCGAAAAATGGCTCCAAACACATTTAAGTGGCTGGTTCACCACCAAGACCCCGGAATTTTCTTGTACCTTTAATAAGTAATATTACTAATCATATAAGCTTCCTATCCTGAAAATATAAAAGTAGCAAAATGCTCCTAGAAAAAGTTTCACACATTTGTGTTGAATAATTCCTCGAAAAATGGCTTCAAAAACGTTTAAGTGGCTGGTTCACCACCAAGACCCCGGAATTTTCTTGTACCTTTAATAAGTAATATTACTAATCATATAAGCTTCCTATCCTGAAAATATAAAAGTAGCAAAATGCTCCTAGAAAAAGTTTCACACATTTGTGTTGAATAATTCCTCGAAAAATGGCTTCAAAAACGTTTAAGTGGCTGGTTCACCACCAAGACCCCGGAATTTTCTTGTACCTTTAATAAGTAATATTACTAATCATATAAGCTTCCTATCCTGAAAATATAAAAGTAGCAAAATGCTCCTAGAAAAAGTTTCACATATTTGTTTGAATACTTCCTCGAAAAATGGCTCCAAAAACATTTAAGTGGCTGGTTCACCACCAAGACCCCGGAATTTTCTTGTACCTTTAATAAGTAATATTACTAATCATATAAGCTTCCTAGCCTGAAAATATAAAGGTAGCAAAATGCTCCTAGAAAAAGTTTCACAAATTTGTTTGAATACTTCCTCGAAAAATGGCTCCAAACACATTTAAGTGGCTGGTTCACCACCAAGACCCCGGAATTTTCTTGTACCTTTAATAAGTAATATTACTAATCATATAAGCTTCCTATCCTGAAAATATAAAAGTAGCAAAATGCTCCTAGAAAAAGTTTCACATATTTGTTTGAATACTTCCTCGAAAAATGGCTCCAAAAACATTTAAGTGGCTGGTTCACCACCAAGACCCCGGAATTTTCTTGTACCTTTAATAAGTAATATTACTAATCATATAAGCTTCCTAGCCTGAAAATATAAAGGTAGCAAAATGCTCCTAGAAAAAGTTTCACAAATTTGTTTGAATACTTCCTCGAAAAATGGCTCCAAACACATTTAAGTGGCTGGTTCACCACCAAGACCCCGGAATTTTCTTGTACCTTTAATAAGTAATATTACTAATCATATAAGCTTCCTATCCTGAAAATATAAAAGTAGCAAAATGCTCCTAGAAAAAGTTTCACATATTTGTTTGAATACTTCCTCGAAAAATGGCTCCAAAAACATTTAAGTGGCTGGTTCACCACCAAGACCCCGGAATTTTCTTGTACCTTTAATAAGTAATATTACTAATCATATAAGCTTCCTAGCCTGAAAATATAAAGGTAGCAAAATGCTCCTAGAAAAAGTTTCACAAATTTGTTTGAATACTTCCTCGAAAAATGGCTCCAAACACATTTAAGTGGCTGGTTCACCACCAAGACCCCGGAATTTTCTTGTACCTTTAATAAGTAATATTACTAATCATATAAGCTTCCTATCCTGAAAATATAAAAGTAGCAAAATGCTCCTAGAAAAAGTTTCACACATTTGTGTTGAATAATTCCTCGAAAAATGGCTTCAAAAACGTTTAAGTGGCTGGTTCACCACCAAGACCCCGGAATTTTCTTGTACCTTTAATAAGTAATATTACTAATCATATAAGCTTCCTATCCTGAAAATATAAAAGTAGCAAAATGCTCCTAGAAAAAGTTTCACACATTTGTGTTGAATAATTCCTCGAAAAATGGCTTCAAAAACGTTTAAGTGGCTGGTTCACCACCAAGACCCCGGAATTTTCTTGTACCTTTAATAAGTAATATTACTAATCATATAAGCTTCCTATCCTGAAAATATAAAAGTAGCAAAATGCTCCTAGAAAAAGTTTCACATATTTGTTTGAATACTTCCTCGAAAAATGGCTCCAAAAACATTTAAGTGGCTGGTTCACCACCAAGACCCCGGAATTTTCTTGTACCTTTAATAAGTAATATTACTAATCATATAAGCTTCCTAGCCTGAAAATATAAAGGTAGCAAAATGCTCCTAGAAAAAGTTTCACAAATTTGTTTGAATACTTCCTCGAAAAATGGCTCCAAACACATTTAAGTGGCTGGTTCACCACCAAGACCCCGGAATTTTCTTGTACCTTTAATAAGTAATATTACTAATCATATAAGCTTCCTATCCTGAAAATATAAAAGTAGCAAAATGCTCCTAGAAAAAGTTTCACATATTTGTTTGAATACTTCCTCGAAAAATGGCTCCAAAAACATTTAAGTGGCTGGTTCACCACCAAGACCCCGGAATTTTCTTGTACCTTTAATAAGTAATATTACTAATCATATAAGCTTCCTAGCCTGAAAATATAAAGGTAGCAAAATGCTCCTAGAAAAAGTTTCACAAATTTGTTTGAATACTTCCTCGAAAAATGGCTCCAAACACATTTAAGTGGCTGGTTCACCACCAAGACCCCGGAATTTTCTTGTACCTTTAATAAGTAATATTACTAATCATATAAGCTTCCTATCCTGAAAATATAAAAGTAGCAAAATGCTCCTAGAAAAAGTTTCACACATTTGTGTTGAATAATTCCTCGAAAAATGGCTTCAAAAACGTTTAAGTGGCTGGTTCACCACCAAGACCCCGGAATTTTCTTGTACCTTTAATAAGTAATATTACTAATCATATAAGCTTCCTATCCTGAAAATATAAAAGTAGCAAAATGCTCCTAGAAAAAGTTTCACACATTTGTGTTGAATAATTCCTCGAAAAATGGCTTCAAAAACGTTTAAGTGGCTGGTTCACCACCAAGACCCCGGAATTTTCTTGTACCTTTAATAAGTAATATTACTAATCATATAAGCTTCCTATCCTGAAAATATAAAAGTAGCAAAATGCTCCTAGAAAAAGTTTCACACATTTGTGTTGAATAATTCCTCGAAAAATGGCTCCAAAAACATTTAAGTGGCTGGTTCACCACCAAGACCCCGGAATTTTCTTGTACCTTTAATAAGTAATATTACTAATCATATAAGCTTCCTAGCCTGAAAATATAAAAGTAGCAAAATGCTCCTAGAAAAAGTTTCACACATTTGTGTTGAATAATTCCTCGAAAAATGGCTTCAAAAACGTTTAAGTGGCTGGTTCACCACCAAGACCCCGGAATTTTCTTGTACCTTTAATAAGTAATATTACTAATCATATAAGCTTCCTATCCTGAAAATATAAAAGTAGCAAAATGCTCCTAGAAAAAGTTTCACATATTTGTTTGAATACTTCCTCGAAAAATGGCTCCAAAAACATTTAAGTGGCTGGTTCACCACTAAGACCCCGGAATTTTCTTGTACCTTTAATAAGTAATATTACTAATCATATAAGCTTCCTAGCCTGAAAATATAAAGGTAGCAAAATGCTCCTAGAAAAAGTTTCACAAATTTGTTTGAATACTTCCTCGAAAAATGGCTCCAAACACATTTAAGTGGCTGGTTCACCACCAAGACCCCGGAATTTTCTTGTACCTTTAATAAGTAATATTACTAATCATATAAGCTTCCTATCCTGAAAATATAAAAGTAGCAAAATGCTCCTAGAAAAAGTTTCACACATTTGTGTTGAATAATTCCTCGAAAAATGGCTTCAAAAACGTTTAAGTGGCTGGTTCACCACCAAGACCCCGGAATTTTCTTGTACCTTTAATAAGTAATATTACTAATCATATAAGCTTCCTATCCTGAAAATATAAAAGTAGCAAAATGCTCCTAGAAAAAGTTTCACACATTTGTGTTGAATAATTCCTCGAAAAATGGCTTCAAAAACGTTTAAGTGGCTGGTTCACCACCAAGACCCCGGAATTTTCTTGTACCTTTAATAAGTAATATTACTAATCATATAAGCTTCCTATCCTGAAAATATAAAAGTAGCAAAATGCTCCTAGAAAAAGTTTCACACATTTGTGTTGAATAATTCCTCGAAAAATGGCTCCAAAAACATTTAAGTGGCTGGTTCACCACCAAGACCCCGGAATTTTCTTGTACCTTTAATAAGTAATATTACTAATCATATAAGCTTCCTAGCCTGAAAATATAAAAGTAGCAAAATGCTCCTAGAAAAAGTTTCACACATTTGTGTTGAATAATTCCTCGAAAAATGGCTTCAAAAACGTTTAAGTGGCTGGTTCACCACCAAGACCCCGGAATTTTCTTGTACCTTTAATAAGTAATATTACTAATCATATAAGCTTCCTATCCTGAAAATATAAAAGTAGCAAAATGCTCCTAGAAAAAGTTTCACATATTTGTTTGAATACTTCCTCGAAAAATGGCTCCAAAAACATTTAAGTGGCTGGTTCACCACCAAGACCCCGGAATTTTCTTGTACCTTTAATAAGTAATATTACTAATCATATAAGCTTCCTAGCCTGAAAATATAAAGGTAGCAAAATGCTCCTAGAAAAAGTTTCACAAATTTGTTTGAATACTTCCTCGAAAAATGGCTCCAAACACATTTAAGTGGCTGGTTCACCACCAAGACCCCGGAATTTTCTTGTGCCTTTAATAAGTAATATTACTAATCATATAAGCTTCCTATCCTGAAAATATAAAAGTAGCAAAATGCTCCTAGAAAAAGTTTCACACATTTGTGTTGAATAATTCCTCGAAAAATGGCTCCAAAAACATTTAAGTGGCTGGTTCACCACCAAGACCCCGGAATTTTCTTGTACCTTTAATAAGTAATATTACTAATCATATAAGCTTCCTATCCTGAAAATATAAAAGTAGCAAAATGCTCCTAGAAAAAGTTTCACACATTTGTGTTGAATAATTCCTCGAAAAATGGCTTCAAAAACGTTTAAGTGGCTGGTTCACCACCAAGACCCCGGAATTTTCTTGTACCTTTAATTATTAATATTACTAATCATATAAGCTTCCTATCCTGAAAATATAAAAGTAGCAAAATGCTCCTAGAAAAAGTTTCACATATTTGTTTGAATACTTCCTCGAAAAATGGCTCCAAAAACATTTAAGTGGCTGGTTCACCACCAAGACCCCGGAATTTTCTTGTACCTTTAATAAGTAATATTACTAATCATATAAGCTTCCTAGCCTGAAAATATAAAGGTAGCAAAATGCTCCTAGAAAAAGTTTCACAAATTTGTTTGAATACTTCCTCGAAAAATGGCTCCAAACACATTTAAGTGGCTGGTTCACCACCAAGACCCCGGAATTTTCTTGTACCTTTAATAAGTAATATTACTAATCATATAAGCTTCCTATCCTGAAAATATAAAAGTAGCAAAATGCTCCTAGAAAAAGTTTCACATATTTGTTTGAATACTTCCTCGAAAAATGGCTCCAAAAACATTTAAGTGGCTGGTTCACCACCAAGACCCCGGAATTTTCTTGTACCTTTAATAAGTAATATTACTAATCATATAAGCTTCCTATCCTGAAAATATAAAAGTAGCAAAATGCTCCTAGAAAAAGTTTCACACATTTGTGTTGAATAATTCCTCGAAAAATGGCTTCAAAAACGTTTAAGTGGCTGGTTCACCACCAAGACCCCGGAATTTTCTTGTACCTTTAATTATTAATATTACTAATCATATAAGCTTCCTATCCTGAAAATATAAAAGTAGCAAAATGCTCCTAGAAAAAGTTTCACACATTTGTGTTGAATAATTCCTCGAAAAATGGCTTCAAAAACGTTTAAGTGGCTGGTTCACCACCAAGACCCCGGAATTTTCTTGTACCTTTAATAAGTAATATTACTAATCATATAAGCTTCCTATCCTGAAAATATAAAAGTAGCAAAATGCTCCTAGAAAAAGTTTCACATATTTGTTTGAATACTTCCTCGAAAAATGGCTCCAAAAACATTTAAGTGGCTGGTTCACCACCAAGACCCCGGAATTTTCTTGTACCTTTAATAAGTAATATTACTAATCATATAAGCTTCCTAGCCTGAAAATATAAAGGTAGCAAAATGCTCCTAGAAAAAGTTTCACAAATTTGTTTGAATACTTCCTCGAAAAATGGCTCCAAACACATTTAAGTGGCTGGTTCACCAACAAGACCCCGGAATTTTCTTGTACCTTTAATAAGTAATATTACTAATCATATAAGCTTCCTATCCTGAAAATATAAAAGTAGCAAAATGCTCCTAGAAAAAGTTTCACATATTTGTTTGAATACTTCCTCGAAAAATGGCTCCAAAAACATTTAAGTGGCTGGTTCACCACCAAGACCCCGGAATTTTCTTGTACCTTTAATAAGTAATATTACTAATCATATAAGCTTCCTAGCCTGAAAATATAAAGGTAGCAAAATGCTCCTAGAAAAAGTTTCACAAATTTGTTTGAATACTTCCTCGAAAAATGGCTCCAAACACATTTAAGTGGCTGGTTCACCACCAAGACCCCGGAATTTTCTTGTACCTTTAATAAGTAATATTACTAATCATATAAGCTTCCTATCCTGAAAATATAAAAGTAGCAAAATGCTCCTAGAAAAAGTTTCACATATTTGTTTGAATACTTCCTCGAAAAATGGCTCCAAAAACATTTAAGTGGCTGGTTCACCACCAAGACCCCGGAATTTTCTTGTACCTTTAATAAGTAATATTACTAATCATATAAGCTTCCTAGCCTGAAAATATAAAGGTAGCAAAATGCTCCTAGAAAAAGTTTCACACATTTGTGTTGAATAATTCCTCGAAAAATGGCTTCAAAAACGTTTAAGTGGCTGGTTCACCACCAAGACCCCGGAATTTTCTTGTACCTTTAATTATTAATATTACTAATCATATAAGCTTCCTATCCTGAAAATATAAAAGTAGCAAAATGCTCCTAGAAAAAGTTTCACACATTTGTGTTGAATAATTCCTCGAAAAATGGCTTCAAAAACGTTTAAGTGGCTGGTTCACCACCAAGACCCCGGAATTTTCTTGTACCTTTAATTATTAATATTACTAATCATATAAGCTTCCTATCCTGAAAATATAAAAGTAGCAAAATGCTCCTAGAAAAAGTTTCACACATTTGTGTTGAATAATTCCTCGAAAAATGGCTTCAAAAACGTTTAAGTGGCTGGTTCACCACCAAGACCCCGGAATTTTCTTGTACCTTTAATAAGTAATATTACTAATCATATAAGCTTCCTATCCTGAAAATATAAAAGTAGCAAAATGCTCCTAGAAAAAGTTTCACATATTTGTTTGAATACTTCCTCGAAAAATGGCTCCAAAAACATTTAAGTGGCTGGTTCACCACCAAGACCCCGGAATTTTCTTGTACCTTTAATAAGTAATATTACTAATCATATAAGCTTCCTAGCCTGAAAATATAAAGGTAGCAAAATGCTCCTAGAAAAAGTTTCACAAATTTGTTTGAATACTTCCTCGAAAAATGGCTCCAAACACATTTAAGTGGCTGGTTCACCACCAAGACCCCGGAATTTTCTTGTACCTTTAATAAGTAATATTACTAATCATATAAGCTTCCTATCCTGAAAATATAAAAGTAGCAAAATGCTCTTAGAAAAAGTTTCACACATTTGTGTTGAATAATTCCTCGAAAAATGGCTTCAAAAACGTTTAAGTGGCTGGTTCACCACCAAGACCCCGGAATTTTCTTGTACCTTTAATAAGTAATATTACTAATCATATAAGCTTCCTATCCTGAAAATATAAAAGTAGCAAAATGCTCCTAGAAAAAGTTTCACACATTTGTGTTGAATAATTCCTCGAAAAATGGCTTCAAAAACGTTTAAGTGGCTGGTTCACCACCAAGACCCCGGAATTTTCTTGTACCTTTAATTATTAATATTACTAATCATATAAGCTTCCTATCCTGAAAATATAAAAGTAGCAAAATGCTCCTAGAAAAAGTTTCACACATTTGTGTTGAATAATTCCTCGAAAAATGGCTTCAAAAACGTTTAAGTGGCTGGTTCACCACCAAGACCCCGGAATTTTCTTGTACCTTTAATAAGTAATATTACTAATCATATAAGCTTCCTATCCTGAAAATATAAAAGTAGCAAAATGCTCCTAGAAAAAGTTTCACACATTTGTGTTGAATAATTCCTCGAAAAATGGCTTCAAAAACGTTTAAGTGGCTGGTTCACCACCAAGACCCCGGAATTTTCTTGTACCTTTAATAAGTAATATTACTAATCATATAAGCTTCCTAGCCTGAAAATATAAAGGTAGCAAAATGCTCCTAGAAAAAGTTTCACAAATTTGTTTGAATACTTCCTCGAAAAATGGCTCCAAACACATTTAAGTGGCTGGTTCACCACCAAGACCCCGGAATTTTCTTGTGCCTTTAATAAGTAATATTACTAATCATATAAGCTTCCTATCCTGAAAATATAAAAGTAGCAAAATGCTCCTAGAAAAAGTTTCACACATTTGTGTTGAATAATTCCTCGAAAAATGGCTCCAAAAACATTTAAGTGGCTGGTTCACCACCAAGACCCCGGAATTTTCTTGTACCTTTAATAAGTAATATTACTAATCATATAAGCTTCCTATCCTGAAAATATAAAAGTAGCAAAATGCTCCTAGAAAAAGTTTCACACATTTGTGTTGAATAATTCCTCGAAAAATGGCTTCAAAAACGTTTAAGTGGCTGGTTCACCACCAAGACCCCGGAATTTTCTTGTACCTTTAATTATTAATATTACTAATCATATAAGCTTCCTATCCTGAAAATATAAAAGTAGCAAAATGCTCCTAGAAAAAGTTTCACATATTTGTTTGAATACTTCCTCGAAAAATGGCTCCAAAAACATTTAAGTGGCTGGTTCACCACCAAGACCCCGGAATTTTCTTGTACCTTTAATAAGTAATATTACTAATCATATAAGCTTCCTAGCCTGAAAATATAAAGGTAGCAAAATGCTCCTAGAAAAAGTTTCACAAATTTGTTTGAATACTTCCTCGAAAAATGGCTCCAAACACATTTAAGTGGCTGGTTCACCACCAAGACCCCGGAATTTTCTTGTACCTTTAATAAGTAATATTACTAATCATATAAGCTTCCTATCCTGAAAATATAAAAGTAGCAAAATGCTCCTAGAAAAAGTTTCACATATTTGTTTGAATACTTCCTCGAAAAATGGCTCCAAAAACATTTAAGTGGCTGGTTCACCACCAAGACCCCGGAATTTTCTTGTACCTTTAATAAGTAATATTACTAATCATATAAGCTTCCTATCCTGAAAATATAAAAGTAGCAAAATGCTCCTAGAAAAAGTTTCACACATTTGTGTTGAATAATTCCTCGAAAAATGGCTTCAAAAACGTTTAAGTGGCTGGTTCACCACCAAGACCCCGGAATTTTCTTGTACCTTTAATTATTAATATTACTAATCATATAAGCTTCCTATCCTGAAAATATAAAAGTAGCAAAATGCTCCTAGAAAAAGTTTCACACATTTGTGTTGAATAATTCCTCGAAAAATGGCTTCAAAAACGTTTAAGTGGCTGGTTCACCACCAAGACCCCGGAATTTTCTTGTACCTTTAATTATTAATATTACTAATCATATAAGCTTCCTATCCTGAAAATATAAAAGTAGCAAAATGCTCCTAGAAAAAGTTTCACATATTTGTTTGAATACTTCCTCGAAAAATGGCTCCAAAAACATTTAAGTGGCTGGTTCACCACCAAGACCCCGGAATTTTCTTGTACCTTTAATAAGTAATATTACTAATCATATAAGCTTCCTATCCTGTAAATATAAAAGTAGCAAAATGCTCCTAGAAAAAGTTTCACATATTTGTTTGAATACTTCCTCGAAAAATGGCTCCAAAAACATTTAAGTGGCTGGTTCACCACCAAGACCCCGGAATTTTCTTGTACCTTTAATAAGTAATATTACTAATCATATAAGCTTCCTAGCCTGAAAATATAAAGGTAGCAAAATGCTCCTAGAAAAAGTTTCACAAATTTGTTTGAATACTTCCTCGAAAAATGGCTCCAAACACATTTAAGTGGCTGGTTCACCACCAAGACCCCGGAATTTTCTTGTACCTTTAATAAGTAATATTACTAATCATATAAGCTTCCTATCCTGAAAATATAAAAGTAGCAAAATGCTCCTAGAAAAAGTTTCACATATTTGTTTGAATACTTCCTCGAAAAATGGCTCCAAAAACATTTAAGTGGCTGGTTCACCACCAAGACCCCGGAATTTTCTTGTACCTTTAATAAGTAATATTACTAATCATATAAGCTTCCTATCCTGAAAATATAAAAGTAGCAAAATGCTCCTAGAAAAAGTTTCACACATTTGTGTTGAATAATTCCTCGAAAAATGGCTTCAAAAACGTTTAAGTGGCTGGTTCACCACCAAGACCCCGGAATTTTCTTGTACCTTTAATTATTAATATTACTAATCATATAAGCTTCCTATCCTGAAAATATAAAAGTAGCAAAATGCTCCTAGAAAAAGTTTCACACATTTGTGTTGAATAATTCCTCGAAAAATGGCTTCAAAAACGTTTAAGTGGCTGGTTCACCACCAAGACCCCGGAATTTTCTTGTACCTTTAATTATTAATATTACTAATCATATAAGCTTCCTATCCTGAAAATATAAAAGTAGCAAAATGCTCCTAGAAAAAGTTTCACATATTTGTTTGAATACTTCCTCGAAAAATGGCTCCAAAAACATTTAAGTGGCTGGTTCACCACCAAGACCCCGGAATTTTCTTGTACCTTTAATAAGTAATATTACTAATCATATAAGCTTCCTATCCTGAAAATATAAAAGTAGCAAAATGCTCCTAGAAAAAGTTTCACATATTTGTTTGAATACTTCCTCGAAAAATGGCTCCAAAAACATTTAAGTGGCTGGTTCACCACCAAGACCCCGGAATTTTCTTGTACCTTTAATAAGTAATATTACTAATCATATAAGCTTCCTAGCCTGAAAATATAAAGGTAGCAAAATGCTCCTAGAAAAAGTTTCACAAATTTGTTTGAATACTTCCTCGAAAAATGGCTCCAAACACATTTAAGTGGCTGGTTCACCACCAAGACCCCGGAATTTTCTTGTACCTTTAATAAGTAATATTACTAATCATATAAGCTTCCTATCCTGAAAATATAAAAGTAGCAAAATGCTCCTAGAAAAAGTTTCACACATTTGTGTTGAATAATTCCTCGAAAAATGGCTTCAAAAACGTTTAAGTGGCTGGTTCACCACCAAGACCCCGGAATTTTCTTGTACCTTTAATTATTAATATTACTAATCATATAAGCTTCCTATCCTGAAAATATAAAAGTAGCAAAATGCTCCTAGAAAAAGTTTCACACATTTGTGTTGAATAATTCCTCGAAAAATGGCTTCAAAAACGTTTAAGTGGCTGGTTCACCACCAAGACCCCGGAATTTTCTTGTACCTTTAATTATTAATATTACTAATCATATAAGCTTCCTATCCTGAAAATATAAAAGTAGCAAAATGCTCCTAGAAAAAGTTTCACACATTTGTGTTGAATAATTCCTCGAAAAATGGCTTCAAAAACGTTTAAGTGGCTGGTTCACCACCAAGACCCCGGAATTTTCTTGTACCTTTAATAAGTAATATTACTAATCATATAAGCTTCCTATCCTGAAAATATAAAAGTAGCAAAATGCTCCTAGAAAAAGTTTCACATATTTGTTTGAATACTTCCTCGAAAAATGGCTCCAAAAACATTTAAGTGGCTGGTTCACCACCAAGACCCCGGAATTTTCTTGTACCTTTAATAAGTAATATTACTAATCATATAAGCTTCCTAGCCTGAAAATATAAAGGTAGCAAAATGCTCCTAGAAAAAGTTTCACAAATTTGTTTGAATACTTCCTCGAAAAATGGCTCCAAACACATTTAAGTGGCTGGTTCACCACCAAGACCCCGGAATTTTCTTGTACCTTTAATAAGTAATATTACTAATCATATAAGCTTCCTATCCTGAAAATATAAAAGTAGCAAAATGCTCCTAGAAAAAGTTTCACACATTTGTGTTGAATAATTCCTCGAAAAATGGCTCCAAAAACATTTAAGTGGCTGGTTCACCACCAAGACCCCGGAATTTTCTTGTACCTTTAATAAGTAATATTACTAATCATATAAGCTTCCTATCCTGAAAATATAAAAGTAGCAAAATGCTCCTAGAAAAAGTTTCACACATTTGTGTTGAATAATTCCTCGAAAAATGGCTTCAAAAACGTTTAAGTGGCTGGTTCACCACCAAGACCCCGGAATTTTCTTGTACCTTTAATTATTAATATTACTAATCATATAAGCTTCCTATCCTGAAAATATAAAAGTAGCAAAATGCTCCTAGAAAAAGTTTCACATATTTGTTTGAATACTTCCTCGAAAAATGGCTCCAAAAACATTTAAGTGGCTGGTTCACCACCAAGACCCCGGAATTTTCTTGTACCTTTAATAAGTAATATTACTAATCATATAAGCTTCCTAGCCTGAAAATATAAAGGTAGCAAAATGCTCCTAGAAAAAGTTTCACATATTTGTTTGAATACTTCCTCGAAAAATGGCTCCAAAAACATTTAAGTGGCTGGTTCACCACCAAGACCCCGGAATTTTCTTGTACCTTTAATAAGTAATATTACTAATCATATAAGCTTCCTAGCCTGAAAATATAAAGGTAGCAAAATGCTCCTAGAAAAAGTTTCACAAATTTGTTTGAATACTTCCTCGAAAAATGGCTCCAAACACATTTAAGTGGCTGGTTCACCACCAAGACCCCGGAATTTTCTTGTACCTTTAATAAGTAATATTACTAATCATATAAGCTTCCTATCCTGAAAATATAAAAGTAGCAAAATGCTCCTAGAAAAAGTTTCACACATTTGTGTTGAATAATTCCTCGAAAAATGGCTCCAAAAACATTTAAGTGGCTGGTTCACCACCAAGACCCCGGAATTTTCTTGTACCTTTAATAAGTAATATTACTAATCATATAAGCTTCCTATCCTGAAAATATAAAAGTAGCAAAATGCTCCTAGAAAAAGTTTCACACATTTGTGTTGAATAATTCCTCGAAAAATGGCTTCAAAAACGTTTAAGTGGCTGGTTCACCACCAAGACCCCGGAATTTTCTTGTACCTTTAATTATTAATATTACTAATCATATAAGCTTCCTATCCTGAAAATATAAAAGTAGCAAAATGCTCCTAGAAAAAGTTTCACATATTTGTTTGAATACTTCCTCGAAAAATGGCTCCAAAAACATTTAAGTGGCTGGTTCACCACCAAGACCCCGGAATTTTCTTGTACCTTTAATAAGTAATATTACTAATCATATAAGCTTCCTAGCCTGAAAATATAAAGGTAGCAAAATGCTCCTAGAAAAAGTTTCACAAATTTGTTTGAATACTTCCTCGAAAAATGGCTCCAAACACATTTAAGTGGCTGGTTCACCACCAAGACCCCGGAATTTTCTTGTACCTTTAATAAGTAATATTACTAATCATATAAGCTTCCTATCCTGAAAATATAAAAGTAGCAAAATGCTCCTAGAAAAAGTTTCACATATTTGTTTGAATACTTCCTCGAAAAATGGCTCCAAAAACATTTAAGTGGCTGGTTCACCACCAAGACCCCGGAATTTTCTTGTACCTTTAATAAGTAATATTACTAATCATATAAGCTTCCTATCCTGAAAATATAAAAGTAGCAAAATGCTCCTAGAAAAAGTTTCACACATTTGTGTTGAATAATTCCTCGAAAAATGGCTTCAAAAACGTTTAAGTGGCTGGTTCACCACCAAGACCCCGGAATTTTCTTGTACCTTTAATTATTAATATTACTAATCATATAAGCTTCCTATCCTGAAAATATAAAAGTAGCAAAATGCTCCTAGAAAAAGTTTCACACATTTGTGTTGAATAATTCCTCGAAAAATGGCTTCAAAAACGTTTAAGTGGCTGGTTCACCACCAAGACCCCGGAATTTTCTTGTACCTTTAATAAGTAATATTACTAATCATATAAGCTTCCTATCCTGAAAATATAAAAGTAGCAAAATGCTCCTAGAAAAAGTTTCACATATTTGTTTGAATACTTCCTCGAAAAATGGCTCCAAAAACATTTAAGTGGCTGGTTCACCACCAAGACCCCGGAATTTTCTTGTACCTTTAATAAGTAATATTACTAATCATATAAGCTTCCTAGCCTGAAAATATAAAGGTAGCAAAATGCTCCTAGAAAAAGTTTCACAAATTTGTTTGAATACTTCCTCGAAAAATGGCTCCAAACACATTTAAGTGGCTGGTTCACCAACAAGACCCCGGAATTTTCTTGTACCTTTAATAAGTAATATTACTAATCATATAAGCTTCCTATCCTGAAAATATAAAAGTAGCAAAATGCTCCTAGAAAAAGTTTCACATATTTGTTTGAATACTTCCTCGAAAAATGGCTCCAAAAACATTTAAGTGGCTGGTTCACCACCAAGACCCCGGAATTTTCTTGTACCTTTAATAAGTAATATTACTAATCATATAAGCTTCCTAGCCTGAAAATATAAAGGTAGCAAAATGCTCCTAGAAAAAGTTTCACAAATTTGTTTGAATACTTCCTCGAAAAATGGCTCCAAACACATTTAAGTGGCTGGTTCACCACCAAGACCCCGGAATTTTCTTGTACCTTTAATAAGTAATATTACTAATCATATAAGCTTCCTATCCTGAAAATATAAAAGTAGCAAAATGCTCCTAGAAAAAGTTTCACATATTTGTTTGAATACTTCCTCGAAAAATGGCTCCAAAAACATTTAAGTGGCTGGTTCACCACCAAGACCCCGGAATTTTCTTGTACCTTTAATAAGTAATATTACTAATCATATAAGCTTCCTAGCCTGAAAATATAAAGGTAGCAAAATGCTCCTAGAAAAAGTTTCACACATTTGTGTTGAATAATTCCTCGAAAAATGGCTTCAAAAACGTTTAAGTGGCTGGTTCACCACCAAGACCCCGGAATTTTCTTGTACCTTTAATTATTAATATTACTAATCATATAAGCTTCCTATCCTGAAAATATAAAAGTAGCAAAATGCTCCTAGAAAAAGTTTCACACATTTGTGTTGAATAATTCCTCGAAAAATGGCTTCAAAAACGTTTAAGTGGCTGGTTCACCACCAAGACCCCGGAATTTTCTTGTACCTTTAATTATTAATATTACTAATCATATAAGCTTCCTATCCTGAAAATATAAAAGTAGCAAAATGCTCCTAGAAAAAGTTTCACACATTTGTGTTGAATAATTCCTCGAAAAATGGCTTCAAAAACGTTTAAGTGGCTGGTTCACCACCAAGACCCCGGAATTTTCTTGTACCTTTAATAAGTAATATTACTAATCATATAAGCTTCCTATCCTGAAAATATAAAAGTAGCAAAATGCTCCTAGAAAAAGTTTCACATATTTGTTTGAATACTTCCTCGAAAAATGGCTCCAAAAACATTTAAGTGGCTGGTTCACCACCAAGACCCCGGAATTTTCTTGTACCTTTAATAAGTAATATTACTAATCATATAAGCTTCCTAGCCTGAAAATATAAAGGTAGCAAAATGCTCCTAGAAAAAGTTTCACAAATTTGTTTGAATACTTCCTCGAAAAATGGCTCCAAACACATTTAAGTGGCTGGTTCACCACCAAGACCCCGGAATTTTCTTGTACCTTTAATAAGTAATATTACTAATCATATAAGCTTCCTATCCTGAAAATATAAAAGTAGCAAAATGCTCTTAGAAAAAGTTTCACACATTTGTGTTGAATAATTCCTCGAAAAATGGCTTCAAAAACGTTTAAGTGGCTGGTTCACCACCAAGACCCCGGAATTTTCTTGTACCTTTAATAAGTAATATTACTAATCATATAAGCTTCCTATCCTGAAAATATAAAAGTAGCAAAATGCTCCTAGAAAAAGTTTCACACATTTGTGTTGAATAATTCCTCGAAAAATGGCTTCAAAAACGTTTAAGTGGCTGGTTCACCACCAAGACCCCGGAATTTTCTTGTACCTTTAATTATTAATATTACTAATCATATAAGCTTCCTATCCTGAAAATATAAAAGTAGCAAAATGCTCCTAGAAAAAGTTTCACACATTTGTGTTGAATAATTCCTCGAAAAATGGCTTCAAAAACGTTTAAGTGGCTGGTTCACCACCAAGACCCCGGAATTTTCTTGTACCTTTAATAAGTAATATTACTAATCATATAAGCTTCCTATCCTGAAAATATAAAAGTAGCAAAATGCTCCTAGAAAAAGTTTCACACATTTGTGTTGAATAATTCCTCGAAAAATGGCTTCAAAAACGTTTAAGTGGCTGGTTCACCACCAAGACCCCGGAATTTTCTTGTACCTTTAATAAGTAATATTACTAATCATATAAGCTTCCTAGCCTGAAAATATAAAGGTAGCAAAATGCTCCTAGAAAAAGTTTCACAAATTTGTTTGAATACTTCCTCGAAAAATGGCTCCAAACACATTTAAGTGGCTGGTTCACCACCAAGACCCCGGAATTTTCTTGTGCCTTTAATAAGTAATATTACTAATCATATAAGCTTCCTATCCTGAAAATATAAAAGTAGCAAAATGCTCCTAGAAAAAGTTTCACACATTTGTGTTGAATAATTCCTCGAAAAATGGCTCCAAAAACATTTAAGTGGCTGGTTCACCACCAAGACCCCGGAATTTTCTTGTACCTTTAATAAGTAATATTACTAATCATATAAGCTTCCTATCCTGAAAATATAAAAGTAGCAAAATGCTCCTAGAAAAAGTTTCACACATTTGTGTTGAATAATTCCTCGAAAAATGGCTTCAAAAACGTTTAAGTGGCTGGTTCACCACCAAGACCCCGGAATTTTCTTGTACCTTTAATTATTAATATTACTAATCATATAAGCTTCCTATCCTGAAAATATAAAAGTAGCAAAATGCTCCTAGAAAAAGTTTCACATATTTGTTTGAATACTTCCTCGAAAAATGGCTCCAAAAACATTTAAGTGGCTGGTTCACCACCAAGACCCCGGAATTTTCTTGTACCTTTAATAAGTAATATTACTAATCATATAAGCTTCCTAGCCTGAAAATATAAAGGTAGCAAAATGCTCCTAGAAAAAGTTTCACAAATTTGTTTGAATACTTCCTCGAAAAATGGCTCCAAACACATTTAAGTGGCTGGTTCACCACCAAGACCCCGGAATTTTCTTGTACCTTTAATAAGTAATATTACTAATCATATAAGCTTCCTATCCTGAAAATATAAAAGTAGCAAAATGCTCCTAGAAAAAGTTTCACATATTTGTTTGAATACTTCCTCGAAAAATGGCTCCAAAAACATTTAAGTGGCTGGTTCACCACCAAGACCCCGGAATTTTCTTGTACCTTTAATAAGTAATATTACTAATCATATAAGCTTCCTATCCTGAAAATATAAAAGTAGCAAAATGCTCCTAGAAAAAGTTTCACACATTTGTGTTGAATAATTCCTCGAAAAATGGCTTCAAAAACGTTTAAGTGGCTGGTTCACCACCAAGACCCCGGAATTTTCTTGTACCTTTAATTATTAATATTACTAATCATATAAGCTTCCTATCCTGAAAATATAAAAGTAGCAAAATGCTCCTAGAAAAAGTTTCACACATTTGTGTTGAATAATTCCTCGAAAAATGGCTTCAAAAACGTTTAAGTGGCTGGTTCACCACCAAGACCCCGGAATTTTCTTGTACCTTTAATTATTAATATTACTAATCATATAAGCTTCCTATCCTGAAAATATAAAAGTAGCAAAATGCTCCTAGAAAAAGTTTCACATATTTGTTTGAATACTTCCTCGAAAAATGGCTCCAAAAACATTTAAGTGGCTGGTTCACCACCAAGACCCCGGAATTTTCTTGTACCTTTAATAAGTAATATTACTAATCATATAAGCTTCCTATCCTGTAAATATAAAAGTAGCAAAATGCTCCTAGAAAAAGTTTCACATATTTGTTTGAATACTTCCTCGAAAAATGGCTCCAAAAACATTTAAGTGGCTGGTTCACCACCAAGACCCCGGAATTTTCTTGTACCTTTAATAAGTAATATTACTAATCATATAAGCTTCCTAGCCTGAAAATATAAAGGTAGCAAAATGCTCCTAGAAAAAGTTTCACAAATTTGTTTGAATACTTCCTCGAAAAATGGCTCCAAACACATTTAAGTGGCTGGTTCACCACCAAGACCCCGGAATTTTCTTGTACCTTTAATAAGTAATATTACTAATCATATAAGCTTCCTATCCTGAAAATATAAAAGTAGCAAAATGCTCCTAGAAAAAGTTTCACATATTTGTTTGAATACTTCCTCGAAAAATGGCTCCAAAAACATTTAAGTGGCTGGTTCACCACCAAGACCCCGGAATTTTCTTGTACCTTTAATAAGTAATATTACTAATCATATAAGCTTCCTATCCTGAAAATATAAAAGTAGCAAAATGCTCCTAGAAAAAGTTTCACACATTTGTGTTGAATAATTCCTCGAAAAATGGCTTCAAAAACGTTTAAGTGGCTGGTTCACCACCAAGACCCCGGAATTTTCTTGTACCTTTAATTATTAATATTACTAATCATATAAGCTTCCTATCCTGAAAATATAAAAGTAGCAAAATGCTCCTAGAAAAAGTTTCACACATTTGTGTTGAATAATTCCTCGAAAAATGGCTTCAAAAACGTTTAAGTGGCTGGTTCACCACCAAGACCCCGGAATTTTCTTGTACCTTTAATTATTAATATTACTAATCATATAAGCTTCCTATCCTGAAAATATAAAAGTAGCAAAATGCTCCTAGAAAAAGTTTCACATATTTGTTTGAATACTTCCTCGAAAAATGGCTCCAAAAACATTTAAGTGGCTGGTTCACCACCAAGACCCCGGAATTTTCTTGTACCTTTAATAAGTAATATTACTAATCATATAAGCTTCCTATCCTGAAAATATAAAAGTAGCAAAATGCTCCTAGAAAAAGTTTCACATATTTGTTTGAATACTTCCTCGAAAAATGGCTCCAAAAACATTTAAGTGGCTGGTTCACCACCAAGACCCCGGAATTTTCTTGTACCTTTAATAAGTAATATTACTAATCATATAAGCTTCCTAGCCTGAAAATATAAAGGTAGCAAAATGCTCCTAGAAAAAGTTTCACAAATTTGTTTGAATACTTCCTCGAAAAATGGCTCCAAACACATTTAAGTGGCTGGTTCACCACCAAGACCCCGGAATTTTCTTGTACCTTTAATAAGTAATATTACTAATCATATAAGCTTCCTATCCTGAAAATATAAAAGTAGCAAAATGCTCCTAGAAAAAGTTTCACACATTTGTGTTGAATAATTCCTCGAAAAATGGCTTCAAAAACGTTTAAGTGGCTGGTTCACCACCAAGACCCCGGAATTTTCTTGTACCTTTAATTATTAATATTACTAATCATATAAGCTTCCTATCCTGAAAATATAAAAGTAGCAAAATGCTCCTAGAAAAAGTTTCACACATTTGTGTTGAATAATTCCTCGAAAAATGGCTTCAAAAACGTTTAAGTGGCTGGTTCACCACCAAGACCCCGGAATTTTCTTGTACCTTTAATTATTAATATTACTAATCATATAAGCTTCCTATCCTGAAAATATAAAAGTAGCAAAATGCTCCTAGAAAAAGTTTCACACATTTGTGTTGAATAATTCCTCGAAAAATGGCTTCAAAAACGTTTAAGTGGCTGGTTCACCACCAAGACCCCGGAATTTTCTTGTACCTTTAATAAGTAATATTACTAATCATATAAGCTTCCTATCCTGAAAATATAAAAGTAGCAAAATGCTCCTAGAAAAAGTTTCACATATTTGTTTGAATACTTCCTCGAAAAATGGCTCCAAAAACATTTAAGTGGCTGGTTCACCACCAAGACCCCGGAATTTTCTTGTACCTTTAATAAGTAATATTACTAATCATATAAGCTTCCTAGCCTGAAAATATAAAGGTAGCAAAATGCTCCTAGAAAAAGTTTCACAAATTTGTTTGAATACTTCCTCGAAAAATGGCTCCAAACACATTTAAGTGGCTGGTTCACCACCAAGACCCCGGAATTTTCTTGTACCTT
Organism: Rhagonycha lutea; assembly: GCA_958510855.1. Lineage (NCBI taxonomy): Eukaryota > Metazoa > Arthropoda > Insecta > Coleoptera > Cantharidae > Rhagonycha > Rhagonycha lutea. The sequence goes on along the minus strand of OY294040.1, from coordinate 7,456,830 downwards.
TAATAAGTAATATTACTAATCATATAAGCTTCCTATCCTGAAAATATAAAAGTAGCAAAATGCTCCTAGAAAAAGTTTCACACATTTGTGTTGAATAATTCCTCGAAAAATGGCTTCAAAAACGTTTAAGTGGCTGGTTCACCACCAAGACCCCGGAATTTTCTTGTACCTTTAATTATTAATATTACTAATCATATAAGCTTCCTATCCTGAAAATATAAAAGTAGCAAAATGCTCCTAGAAAAAGTTTCACACATTTGTGTTGAATAATTCCTCGAAAAATGGCTTCAAAAACGTTTAAGTGGCTGGTTCACCACCAAGACCCCGGAATTTTCTTGTACCTTTAATAAGTAATATTACTAATCATATAAGCTTCCTATCCTGAAAATATAAAAGTAGCAAAATGCTCCTAGAAAAAGTTTCACATATTTGTTTGAATACTTCCTCGAAAAATGGCTCCAAAAACATTTAAGTGGCTGGTTCACCACCAAGACCCCGGAATTTTCTTGTACCTTTAATAAGTAATATTACTAATCATATAAGCTTCCTAGCCTGAAAATATAAAGGTAGCAAAATGCTCCTAGAAAAAGTTTCACAAATTTGTTTGAATACTTCCTCGAAAAATGGCTCCAAACACATTTAAGTGGCTGGTTCACCACCAAGACCCCGGAATTTTCTTGTACCTTTAATAAGTAATATTACTAATCATATAAGCTTCCTATCCTGAAAATATAAAAGTAGCAAAATGCTCCTAGAAAAAGTTTCACATATTTGTTTGAATACTTCCTCGAAAAATGGCTCCAAAAACATTTAAGTGGCTGGTTCACCACCAAGACCCCGGAATTTTCTTGTACCTTTAATAAGTAATATTACTAATCATATAAGCTTCCTAGCCTGAAAATATAAAGGTAGCAAAATGCTCCTAGAAAAAGTTTCACAAATTTGTTTGAATACTTCCTCGAAAAATGGCTCCAAACACATTTAAGTGGCTGGTTCACCACCAAGACCCCGGAATTTTCTTGTACCTTTAATAAGTAATATTACTAATCATATAAGCTTCCTATCCTGAAAATATAAAAGTAGCAAAATGCTCCTAGAAAAAGTTTCACACATTTGTGTTGAATAATTCCTCGAAAAATGGCTTCAAAAACGTTTAAGTGGCTGGTTCACCACCAAGACCCCGGAATTTTCTTGTACCTTTAATAAGTAATATTACTAATCATATAAGCTTCCTATCCTGAAAATATAAAAGTAGCAAAATGCTCCTAGAAAAAGTTTCACACATTTGTGTTGAATAATTCCTCGAAAAATGGCTTCAAAAACGTTTAAGTGGCTGGTTCACCACCAAGACCCCGGAATTTTCTTGTACCTTTAATAAGTAATATTACTAATCATATAAGCTTCCTATCCTGAAAATATAAAAGTAGCAAAATGCTCCTAGAAAAAGTTTCACATATTTGTTTGAATACTTCCTCGAAAAATGGCTCCAAAAACATTTAAGTGGCTGGTTCACCACCAAGACCCCGGAATTTTCTTGTACCTTTAATAAGTAATATTACTAATCATATAAGCTTCCTAGCCTGAAAATATAAAGGTAGCAAAATGCTCCTAGAAAAAGTTTCACAAATTTGTTTGAATACTTCCTCGAAAAATGGCTCCAAACACATTTAAGTGGCTGGTTCACCACCAAGACCCCGGAATTTTCTTGTACCTTTAATAAGTAATATTACTAATCATATAAGCTTCCTATCCTGAAAATATAAAAGTAGCAAAATGCTCCTAGAAAAAGTTTCACATATTTGTTTGAATACTTCCTCGAAAAATGGCTCCAAAAACATTTAAGTGGCTGGTTCACCACCAAGACCCCGGAATTTTCTTGTACCTTTAATAAGTAATATTACTAATCATATAAGCTTCCTAGCCTGAAAATATAAAGGTAGCAAAATGCTCCTAGAAAAAGTTTCACAAATTTGTTTGAATACTTCCTCGAAAAATGGCTCCAAACACATTTAAGTGGCTGGTTCACCACCAAGACCCCGGAATTTTCATGTACCTTTAATAAGTAATATTACTAATCATATAAGCTTCCTATCCTGAAAATATAAAAGTAGCAAAATGCTCCTAGAAAAAGTTTCACACATTTGTGTTGAATAATTCCTCGAAAAATGGCTTCAAAAACGTTTAAGTGGCTGGTTCACCACCAAGACCCCGGAATTTTCTTGTACCTTTAATAAGTAATATTACTAATCATATAAGCTTCCTATCCTGAAAATATAAAAGTAGCAAAATGCTCCTAGAAAAAGTTTCACACATTTGTGTTGAATAATTCCTCGAAAAATGGCTTCAAAAACGTTTAAGTGGCTGGTTCACCACCAAGACCCCGGAATTTTCTTGTACCTTTAATAAGTAATATTACTAATCATATAAGCTTCCTATCCTGAAAATATAAAAGTAGCAAAATGCTCCTAGAAAAAGTTTCACACATTTGTGTTGAATAATTCCTCGAAAAATGGCTTCAAAAACGTTTAAGTGGCTGGTTCACCACCAAGACCCCGGAATTTTCTTGTACCTTTAATAAGTAATATTACTAATCATATAAGCTTCCTATCCTGAAAATATAAAAGTAGCAAAATGCTCCTAGAAAAAGTTTCACACATTTGTGTTGAATAATTCCTCGAAAAATGGCTTCAAAAACGTTTAAGTGGCTGGTTCACCACCAAGACCCCGGAATTTTCTTGTACCTTTAATAAGTAATATTACTAATCATATAAGCTTCCTATCCTGAAAATATAAAAGTAGCAAAATGCTCCTAGAAAAAGTTTCACACATTTGTGTTGAATAATTCCTCGAAAAATGGCTTCAAAAACGTTTAAGTGGCTGGTTCACCACCAAGACCCCGGAATTTTCTTGTACCTTTAATAAGTAATATTACTAATCATATAAGCTTCCTATCCTGAAAATATAAAAGTAGCAAAATGCTCCTAGAAAAAGTTTCACACATTTGTGTTGAATAATTCCTCGAAAAATGGCTTCAAAAACGTTTAAGTGGCTGGTTCACCACCAAGACCCCGGAATTTTCTTGTACCTTTAATAAGTAATATTACTAATCATATAAGCTTCCTATCCTGAAAATATAAAAGTAGCAAAATGCTCCTAGAAAAAGTTTCACATATTTGTTTGAATACTTCCTCGAAAAATGGCTCCAAAAACATTTAAGTGGCTGGTTCACCACCAAGACCCCGGAATTTTCTTGTACCTTTAATAAGTAATATTACTAATCATATAAGCTTCCTAGCCTGAAAATATAAAGGTAGCAAAATGCTCCTAGAAAAAGTTTCACAAATTTGTTTGAATACTTCCTCGAAAAATGGCTCCAAACACATTTAAGTGGCTGGTTCACCACCAAGACCCCGGAATTTTCTTGTACCTTTAATAAGTAATATTACTAATCATATAAGCTTCCTATCCTGAAAATATAAAAGTAGCAAAATGCTCCTAGAAAAAGTTTCACATATTTGTTTGAATACTTCCTCGAAAAATGGCTCCAAAAACATTTAAGTGGCTGGTTCACCACCAAGACCCCGGAATTTTCTTGTACCTTTAATAAGTAATATTACTAATCATATAAGCTTCCTAGCCTGAAAATATAAAGGTAGCAAAATGCTCCTAGAAAAAGTTTCACAAATTTGTTTGAATACTTCCTCGAAAAATGGCTCCAAACACATTTAAGTGGCTGGTTCACCACCAAGACCCCGGAATTTTCTTGTACCTTTAATAAGTAATATTACTAATCATATAAGCTTCCTATCCTGAAAATATAAAAGTAGCAAAATGCTCCTAGAAAAAGTTTCACACATTTGTGTTGAATAATTCCTCGAAAAATGGCTTCAAAAACGTTTAAGTGGCTGGTTCACCACCAAGACCCCGGAATTTTCTTGTACCTTTAATAAGTAATATTACTAATCATATAAGCTTCCTATCCTGAAAATATAAAAGTAGCAAAATGCTCCTAGAAAAAGTTTCACACATTTGTGTTGAATAATTCCTCGAAAAATGGCTTCAAAAACGTTTAAGTGGCTGGTTCACCACCAAGACCCCGGAATTTTCTTGTACCTTTAATTATTAATATTACTAATCATATAAGCTTCCTATCCTGAAAATATAAAAGTAGCAAAATGCTCCTAGAAAAAGTTTCACACATTTGTGTTGAATAATTCCTCGAAAAATGGCTTCAAAAACGTTTAAGTGGCTGGTTCACCACCAAGACCCCGGAATTTTCTTGTACCTTTAATTATTAATATTACTAATCATATAAGCTTCCTATCCTGAAAATATAAAAGTAGCAAAATGCTCCTAGAAAAAGTTTCACACATTTGTGTTGAATAATTCCTCGAAAAATGGCTTCAAAAACGTTTAAGTGGCTGGTTCACCACCAAGACCCCGGAATTTTCTTGTACCTTTAATTATTAATATTACTAATCATATAAGCTTCCTATCCTGAAAATATAAAAGTAGCAAAATGCTCCTAGAAAAAGTTTCACACATTTGTGTTGAATAATTCCTCGAAAAATGGCTTCAAAAACGTTTAAGTGGCTGGTTCACCACCAAGACCCCGGAATTTTCTTGTACCTTTAATTATTAATATTACTAATCATATAAGCTTCCTATCCTGAAAATATAAAAGTAGCAAAATGCTCCTAGAAAAAGTTTCACACATTTGTGTTGAATAATTCCTCGAAAAATGGCTTCAAAAACGTTTAAGTGGCTGGTTCACCACCAAGACCCCGGAATTTTCTTGTACCTTTAATTATTAATATTACTAATCATATAAGCTTCCTATCCTGAAAATATAAAAGTAGCAAAATGCTCCTAGAAAAAGTTTCACACATTTGTGTTGAATAATTCCTCGAAAAATGGCTTCAAAAACGTTTAAGTGGCTGGTTCACCACCAAGACCCCGGAATTTTCTTGTACCTTTAATAAGTAATATTACTAATCATATAAGCTTCCTATCCTGAAAATATAAAAGTAGCAAAATGCTCCTAGAAAAAGTTTCACATATTTGTTTGAATACTTCCTCGAAAAATGGCTCCAAAAACATTTAAGTGGCTGGTTCACCACCAAGACCCCGGAATTTTCTTGTACCTTTAATAAGTAATATTACTAATCATATAAGCTTCCTAGCCTGAAAATATAAAGGTAGCAAAATGCTCCTAGAAAAAGTTTCACAAATTTGTTTGAATACTTCCTCGAAAAATGGCTCCAAACACATTTAAGTGGCTGGTTCACCACCAAGACCCCGGAATTTTCTTGTACCTTTAATAAGTAATATTACTAATCATATAAGCTTCCTATCCTGAAAATATAAAAGTAGCAAAATGCTCCTAGAAAAAGTTTCACACATTTGTGTTGAATAATTCCTCGAAAAATGGCTCCAAAAACATTTAAGTGGCTGGTTCACCACCAAGACCCCGGAATTTTCTTGTACCTTTAATAAGTAATATTACTAATCATATAAGCTTCCTATCCTGAAAATATAAAAGTAGCAAAATGCTCCTAGAAAAAGTTTCACACATTTGTGTTGAATAATTCCTCGAAAAATGGCTTCAAAAACGTTTAAGTGGCTGGTTCACCACCAAGACCCCGGAATTTTCTTGTACCTTTAATAAGTAATATTACTAATCATATAAGCTTCCTATCCTGAAAATATAAAAGTAGCAAAATGCTCCTATAAAAAGTTTCACATATTTGTTTGAATACTTCCTCGAAAAATGGCTCCAAAAACATTTAAGTGGCTGGTTCACCACCAAGACCCCGGAATTTTCTTGTACCTTTAATAAGTAATATTACTAATCATATAAGCTTCCTAGCCTGAAAATATAAAGGTAGCAAAATGCTCCTAGAAAAAGTTTCACAAATTTGTTTGAATACTTCCTCGAAAAATGGCTCCAAACACATTTAAGTGGCTGGTTCACCACCAAGACCCCGGAATTTTCTTGTACCTTTAATAAGTAATATTACTAATCATATAAGCTTCCTATCCTGAAAATATAAAAGTAGCAAAATGCTCCTAGAAAAAGTTTCACACATTTGTGTTGAATAATTCCTCGAAAAATGGCTTCAAAAACGTTTAAGTGGCTGGTTCACCACCAAGACCCCGGAATTTTCTTGTACCTTTAATAAGTAATATTACTAATCATATAAGCTTCCTATCCTGAAAATATAAAAGTAGCAAAATGCTCCTAGAAAAAGTTTCACATATTTGTTTGAATACTTCCTCGAAAAATGGCTCCAAAAACATTTAAGTGGCTGGTTCACCACCAAGACCCAGGAATTTTCTTGTACCTTTAATAAGTAATATTACTAATCATATAAGCTTCCTAGCCTGAAAATATAAAGGTAGCAAAATGCTCCTAGAAAAAGTTTCACAAATTTGTTTGAATACTTCCTCGAAAAATGGCTCCAAACACATTTAAGTGGCTGGTTCACCACCAAGACCCCGGAATTTTCTTGTACCTTTAATAAGTAATATTACCAATCATATAAGCTTCCTATCCTGAAAATATAAAAGTAGCAAAATGCTCCTAGAAAAAGTTTCACACATTTGTGTTGAATAATTCCTCGAAAAATGGCTCCAAAAACATTTAAGTGGCTGGTTCACCACCAAGACCCCGGAATTTTCTTGTACCTTTAATAAGTAATATTACTAATCATATAAGCTTCCTATCCTGAAAATATAAAAGTAGCAAAATGCTCCTAGAAAAAGTTTCACACATTTGTGTTGAATAATTCCTCGAAAAATGGCTCCAAAAACATTTAAGTGGCTGGTTCACCACCAAGACCCCGGAATTTTCTTGTACCTTTAATAAGTAATATTACTAATCATATAAGCTTCCTAGCCTGAAAATATAAAGGTAGCAAAATGCTCCTAGAAAAAGTTTCACAAATTTGTTTGAATACTTCCTCGAAAAATGGCTCCAAACACATTTAAGTGGCTGGTTCACCACCAAGACCCCGGAATTTTCTTGTACCTTTAATAAGTAATATTACTAATCATATAAGCTTCCTATCCTGAAAATATAAAAGTAGCAAAATGCTCCTAGAAAAAGTTTCACACATTTGTGTTGAATAATTCCTCGAAAAATGGCTCCAAAAACATTTAAGTGGCTGGTTCACCACCAAGACCCCGGAATTTTCTTGTACCTTTAATAAGTAATATTACTAATCATATAAGCTTCCTATCCTGAAAATATAAAAGTAGCAAAATGCTCCTAGAAAAAGTTTCACACATTTGTGTTGAATAATTCCTCGAAAAATGGCTCCAAAAACATTTAAGTGGCTGGTTCACCACCAAGACCCCGGAATTTTCTTGTACCTTTAATAAGTAATATTACTAATCATATAAGCTTCCTATCCTGAAAATATAAAAGTAGCAAAATGCTCCTAGAAAAAGTTTCACACATTTGTGTTGAATAATTCCTCGAAAAATGGCTCCAAAAACATTTAAGTGGCTGGTTCACCACCAAGACCCCGGAATTTTCTTGTACCTTTAATAAGTAATATTACTAATCATATAAGCTTCCTAGCCTGAAAATATAAAGGTAGCAAAATGCTCCTAGAAAAAGTTTCACAAATTTGTTTGAATACTTCCTCGAAAAATGGCTCCAAACACATTTAAGTGGCTGGTTCACCACCAAGACCCCGGAATTTTCTTGTACCTTTAATAAGTAATATTACTAATCATATAAGCTTCCTATCCTGAAAATATAAAAGTAGCAAAATGCTCCTAGAAAAAGTTTCACACATTTGTGTTGAATAATTCCTCGAAAAATGGCTTCAAAAACGTTTAAGTGGCTGGTTCACCACCAAGACCCCGGAATTTTCTTGTACCTTTAATTATTAATATTACTAATCATATAAGCTTCCTATCCTGAAAATATAAAAGTAGCAAAATGCTCCTAGAAAAAGTTTCACACATTTGTGTTGAATAATTCCTCGAAAAATGGCTTCAAAAACGTTTAAGTGGCTGGTTCACCACCAAGACCCCGGAATTTTCTTGTACCTTTAATTATTAATATTACTAATCATATAAGCTTCCTATCCTGAAAATATAAAAGTAGCAAAATGCTCCTAGAAAAAGTTTCACACATTTGTGTTGAATAATTCCTCGAAAAATGGCTTCAAAAACGTTTAAGTGGCTGGTTCACCACCAAGACCCCGGAATTTTCTTGTACCTTTAATTATTAATATTACTAATCATATAAGCTTCCTATCCTGAAAATATAAAAGTAGCAAAATGCTCCTAGAAAAAGTTTCACACATTTGTGTTGAATAATTCCTCGAAAAATGGCTTCAAAAACGTTTAAGTGGCTGGTTCACCACCAAGACCCCGGAATTTTCTTGTACCTTTAATAAGTAATATTACTAATCATATAAGCTTCCTATCCTGAAAATATAAAAGTAGCAAAATGCTCCTAGAAAAAGTTTCACATATTTGTTTGAATACTTCCTCGAAAAATGGCTCCAAAAACATTTAAGTGGCTGGTTCACCACCAAGACCCCGGAATTTTCTTGTACCTTTAATAAGTAATATTACTAATCATATAAGCTTCCTAGCCTGAAAATATAAAGGTAGCAAAATGCTCCTAGAAAAAGTTTCACAAATTTGTTTGAATACTTCCTCGAAAAATGGCTCCAAACACATTTAAGTGGCTGGTTCACCACCAAGACCCCGGAATTTTCTTGTACCTTTAATAAGTAATATTACTAATCATATAAGCTTCCTATCCTGAAAATATAAAAGTAGCAAAATGCTCCTAGAAAAAGTTTCACACATTTGTGTTGAATAATTCCTCGAAAAATGGCTCCAAAAACATTTAAGTGGCTGGTTCACCACCAAGACCCCGGAATTTTCTTGTACCTTTAATAAGTAATATTACTAATCATATAAGCTTCCTATCCTGAAAATATAAAAGTAGCAAAATGCTCCTAGAAAAAGTTTCACACATTTGTGTTGAATAATTCCTCGAAAAATGGCTTCAAAAACGTTTAAGTGGCTGGTTCACCACCAAGACCCCGGAATTTTCTTGTACCTTTAATAAGTAATATTACTAATCATATAAGCTTCCTATCCTGAAAATATAAAAGTAGCAAAATGCTCCTATAAAAAGTTTCACATATTTGTTTGAATACTTCCTCGAAAAATGGCTCCAAAAACATTTAAGTGGCTGGTTCACCACCAAGACCCCGGAATTTTCTTGTACCTTTAATAAGTAATATTACTAATCATATAAGCTTCCTAGCCTGAAAATATAAAGGTAGCAAAATGCTCCTAGAAAAAGTTTCACAAATTTGTTTGAATACTTCCTCGAAAAATGGCTCCAAACACATTTAAGTGGCTGGTTCACCACCAAGACCCCGGAATTTTCTTGTACCTTTAATAAGTAATATTACTAATCATATAAGCTTCCTATCCTGAAAATATAAAAGTAGCAAAATGCTCCTAGAAAAAGTTTCACACATTTGTGTTGAATAATTCCTCGAAAAATGGCTTCAAAAACGTTTAAGTGGCTGGTTCACCACCAAGACCCCGGAATTTTCTTGTACCTTTAATAAGTAATATTACTAATCATATAAGCTTCCTATCCTGAAAATATAAAAGTAGCAAAATGCTCCTAGAAAAAGTTTCACATATTTGTTTGAATACTTCCTCGAAAAATGGCTCCAAAAACATTTAAGTGGCTGGTTCACCACCAAGACCCAGGAATTTTCTTGTACCTTTAATAAGTAATATTACTAATCATATAAGCTTCCTAGCCTGAAAATATAAAGGTAGCAAAATGCTCCTAGAAAAAGTTTCACAAATTTGTTTGAATACTTCCTCGAAAAATGGCTCCAAACACATTTAAGTGGCTGGTTCACCACCAAGACCCCGGAATTTTCTTGTACCTTTAATAAGTAATATTACCAATCATATAAGCTTCCTATCCTGAAAATATAAAAGTAGCAAAATGCTCCTAGAAAAAGTTTCACACATTTGTGTTGAATAATTCCTCGAAAAATGGCTCCAAAAACATTTAAGTGGCTGGTTCACCACCAAGACCCCGGAATTTTCTTGTACCTTTAATAAGTAATATTACTAATCATATAAGCTTCCTATCCTGAAAATATAAAAGTAGCAAAATGCTCCTAGAAAAAGTTTCACACATTTGTGTTGAATAATTCCTCGAAAAATGGCTCCAAAAACATTTAAGTGGCTGGTTCACCACCAAGACCCCGGAATTTTCTTGTACCTTTAATAAGTAATATTACTAATCATATAAGCTTCCTAGCCTGAAAATATAAAGGTAGCAAAATGCTCCTAGAAAAAGTTTCACAAATTTGTTTGAATACTTCCTCGAAAAATGGCTCCAAACACATTTAAGTGGCTGGTTCACCACCAAGACCCCGGAATTTTCTTGTACCTTTAATAAGTAATATTACTAATCATATAAGCTTCCTATCCTGAAAATATAAAAGTAGCAAAATGCTCCTAGAAAAAGTTTCACACATTTGTGTTGAATAATTCCTCGAAAAATGGCTCCAAAAACATTTAAGTGGCTGGTTCACCACCAAGACCCCGGAATTTTCTTGTACCTTTAATAAGTAATATTACTAATCATATAAGCTTCCTATCCTGAAAATATAAAAGTAGCAAAATGCTCCTAGAAAAAGTTTCACACATTTGTGTTGAATAATTCCTCGAAAAATGGCTCCAAAAACATTTAAGTGGCTGGTTCACCACCAAGACCCCGGAATTTTCTTGTACCTTTAATAAGTAATATTACTAATCATATAAGCTTCCTATCCTGAAAATATAAAAGTAGCAAAATGCTCCTAGAAAAAGTTTCACACATTTGTGTTGAATAATTCCTCGAAAAATGGCTCCAAAAACATTTAAGTGGCTGGTTCACCACCAAGACCCCGGAATTTTCTTGTACCTTTAATAAGTAATATTACTAATCATATAAGCTTCCTAGCCTGAAAATATAAAGGTAGCAAAATGCTCCTAGAAAAAGTTTCACAAATTTGTTTGAATACTTCCTCGAAAAATGGCTCCAAACACATTTAAGTGGCTGGTTCACCACCAAGACCCCGGAATTTTCTTGTACCTTTAATAAGTAATATTACTAATCATATAAGCTTCCTATCCTGAAAATATAAAAGTAGCAAAATGCTCCTAGAAAAAGTTTCACACATTTGTGTTGAATAATTCCTCGAAAAATGGCTCCAAAAACATTTAAGTGGCTGGTTCACCACCAAGACCCCGGAATTTTCTTGTACCTTTAATAAGTAATATTACTAATCATATAAGCTTCCTATCCTGAAAATATAAAAGTAGCAAAATGCTCCTAGAAAAAGTTTCACACATTTGTGTTGAATAATTCCTCGAAAAATGGCTCCAAAAACATTTAAGTGGCTGGTTCACCACCAAGACCCCGGAATTTTCTTGTACCTTTAATAAGTAATATTACTAATCATATAAGCTTCCTATCCTGAAAATATAAAAGTAGCAAAATGCTCCTAGAAAAAGTTTCACACATTTGTGTTGAATAATTCCTCGAAAAATGGCTCCAAAAACATTTAAGTGGCTGGTTCACCACCAAGACCCCGGAATTTTCTTGTACCTTTAATAAGTAATATTACTAATCATATAAGCTTCCTAGCCTGAAAATATAAAGGTAGCAAAATGCTCCTAGAAAAAGTTTCACAAATTTGTTTGAATACTTCCTCGAAAAATGGCTCCAAACACATTTAAGTGGCTGGTTCACCACCAAGACCCCGGAATTTTCTTGTACCTTTAATAAGTAATATTACTAATCATATAAGCTTCCTATCCTGAAAATATAAAAGTAGCAAAATGCTCCTAGAAAAAGTTTCACACATTTGTGTTGAATAATTCCTCGAAAAATGGTTCCAAAAACATTTAAGTGGCTGGTTCACCACCAAGACCCCGGAATTTTCTTGTACCTTTAATAAGTAATATTACTAATCATATAAGCTTCCTATCCTGAAAATATAAAAGTAGCAAAATGCTCCTAGAAAAAGTTTCACACATTTGTGTTGAATAATTCCTCGAAAAATGGCTCCAAAAACATTTAAGTGGCTGGTTCACCACCAAGACCCCGGAATTTTCTTGTACCTTTAATAAGTAATATTACTAATCATATAAGCTTCCTATCCTGAAAATATAAAAGTAGCAAAATGCTCCTAGAAAAAGTTTCACACATTTGTGTTGAATAATTCCTCGAAAATGGCTTAAAAAACGTTTAAGTGGCTGGTTCACAACAAAGACCCCTGAATTCTCTTGTACCTTTAATAAGTAATATTACTAATCATATAAGCTTCCTATCCTGAAAATATAAAAGTAGCAAAATGCTCCTAGAAAAAGTTTCACACATTTGTGTTGAATAATTCCTCGAAAAATGGCTCCAAAAACATTTAAGTGGCTGGTTCACCACCAAGACCCCGGAATTTTCTTGTACCTTTAATAAGTAATATTACTAATCATATAAGCTTCCTAGCCTGAAAATATAAAGGTAGCAAAATGCTCCTAGAAAAAGTTTCACAAATTTGTTTGAATACTTCTTCGAAAAATGGCTCCAAACACATTTAAGTGGCTGGTTCACCACCAAGACCCCGGAATTTTCTTGTACCTTTAATAAGTAATATTACTAATCATATAAGCTTCCTATCCTGAAAATATAAAAGTAGCAAAATGCTCCTAGAAAAAGTTTCACACATTTGTGTTGAATAATTCCTCGAAAAATGGCTCCAAAAACATTTAAGTGGCTGGTTCACCACCAAGACCCCGGAATTTTCTTGTACCTTTAATAAGTAATATTACTAATCATATAAGCTTCCTAGCCTGAAAATATAAAGGTAGCAAAATGCTCCTAGAAAAAGTTTCACAAATTTGTTTGAATACTTCCTCGAAAAATGGCTCCAAACACATTTAAGTGGCTGGTTCACCACCAAGACCCCGGAATTTTCTTGTACCTTTAATAAGTAATATTACTAATCATATAAGCTTCCTATCCTGAAAATATAAAAGTAGCAAAATGCTCCTAGAAAAAGTTTCACACATTTGTGTTGAATAATTCCTCGAAAAATGGCTCCAAAAACATTTAAGTGGCTGGTTCACCACCAAGACCCCGGAATTTTCTTGTACCTTTAATAAGTAATATTACTAATCATATAAGCTTCCTAGCCTGAAAATATAAAGGTAGCAAAATGCTCCTAGAAAAAGTTTCACAAATTTGTTTGAATACTTCCTCGAAAAATGGCTCCAAACACATTTAAGTGGCTGGTTCACCACCAAGACCCCGGAATTTTCTTGTACCTTTAATAAGTAATATTACTAATCATATAAGCTTCCTATCCTGAAAATATAAAAGTAGCAAAATGCTCCTAGAAAAAGTTTCACACATTTGTGTTGAATAATTCCTCGAAAAATGGCTCCAAAAACATTTAAGTGGCTGGTTCACCACCAAGACCCCGGAATTTTCTTGTACCTTTAATAAGTAATATTACTAATCATATAAGCTTCCTATCCTGAAAATATAAAAGTAGCAAAATGCTCCTAGAAAAAGTTTCACACATTTGTGTTGAATAATTCCTCGAAAAATGGCTTCAAAAACGTTTAAGTGGCTGGTTCACCACCAAGACCCCGGAATTTTCTTGTACCTTTAATAAGTAATATTACTAATCATATAAGCTTCCTATCCTGAAAATATAAAGGTAGGAAAATGCTCCTAGAAAAAGTTTCACATATTTGTTTGAATACTTCCTCGAAAAATGGCTCCAAAAACATTTAAGTGGCTGGTTCACCACCAAGACCCCGGAATTTTCTTGTACCTTTAATAAGTAATATTACTAATCATATAAGCTTCCTAGCCTGAAAATATAAAGGTAGCAAAATGCTCCTAGAAAAAGTTTCACAAATTTGTTTGAATACTTCCTCGAAAAATGGCTCCAAACACATTTAAGTGGCTGGTTCACCACCAAGACCCCGGAATTTTCTTGTACCTTTAATAAGTAATATTACTAATCATATAAGCTTCCTATCCTGAAAATATAAAAGTAGCAAAATGCTCCTAGAAAAAGTTTCACACATTTGTGTTGAATAATTCCTCGAAAAATGGCTTCAAAAACGTTTAAGTGGCTGGTTCACCACCAAGACCCCGGAATTTTCTTGTACCTTTAATAAGTAATATTACTAATCATATAAGCTTCCTATCCTGAAAATATAAAAGTAGCAAAATGCTCCTAGAAAAAGTTTCACACATTTGTGTTGAATAATTCCTCGAAAAATGGCTCCAAAAACATTTAAGTGGCTGGGTCACCACCAAGACCCCGGAATTTTCTTGTACCTTTAATAAGTAATATTACTAATCATATAAGCTTCCTATCCTGAAAATATAAAAGTAGCAAAATGCTCCTAGAAAAAGTTTCACACATTTGTGTTGAATAATTCCTCGAAAAATGGCTTCAAAAACGTTTAAGTGGCTGGTTCACCACCAAGACCCCGGAATTTTCTTGTACCTTTAATAAGTAATATTACTAATCATATAAGCTTCCTATCCTGAAAATATAAAAGTAGCAAAATGCTCCTAGAAAAAGTTTCACACATTTGTGTTGAATAATTCCTCGAAAAATGGCTTCAAAAACGTTTAAGTGGCTGGTTCACCACCAAGACCCCGGAATTTTCTTGTACCTTTAATAAGTAATATTACTAATCATATAAGCTTCCTATCCTGAAAATATAAAAGTAGCAAAATGCTCCTAGTAAAAGTTTCACATATTTGTTTGAATACTTCCTCGAAAAATGGCTCCAAAAACATTTAAGTGGCTGGGTCACCACCAAGACCCCGGAATTTTCTTGTACCTTTAATAAGTAATATTACTAATCATATAAGCTTCCTATCCTGAAAATATAAAAGTAGCAAAATGCTCCTAGAAAAAGTTTCACACATTTGTGTTGAATAATTCCTCGAAAAATGGCTTCAAAAACGTTTAAGTGGCTGGTTCACCACCAAGACCCCGGAATTTTCTTGTACCTTTAATAAGTAATATTACTAATCATATAAGCTTCCTATCCTGAAAATATAAAGGTAGGAAAATGCTCCTAGAAAAAGTTTCACATATTTGTTTGAATACTTCCTCGAAAAATGGCTCCAAAAACATTTAAGTGGCTGGTTCACCACCAAGACCCCGGAATTTTCTTGTACCTTTAATAAGTAATATTACTAATCATATAAGCTTCCTATCCTGAAAATATAAAGGTAGGAAAATGCTCCTAGAAAAAGTTTCACATATTTGTTTGAATACTTCCTCGAAAAATGGCTCCAAAAACATTTAAGTGGCTGGTTCACCACCAAGACCCCGGAATTTTCTTGTACCTTTAATAAGTAATATTACTAATCATATAAGCTTCCTAGCCTGAAAATATAAAGGTAGCAAAATGCTCCTAGAAAAAGTTTCACAAATTTGTTTGAATACTTCCTCGAAAAATGGCTCCAAACACATTTAAGTGGCTGGTTCACCACCAAGACCCCGGAATTTTCTTGTACCTTTAATAAGTAATATTACTAATCATATAAGCTTCCTATCCTGAAAATATAAAAGTAGCAAAATGCTCCTAGAAAAAGTTTCACACATTTGTGTTGAATAATTCCTCGAAAAATGGCTTCAAAAACGTTTAAGTGGCTGGTTCACCACCAAGACCCCGGAATTTTCTTGTACCTTTAATAAGTAATATTACTAATCATATAAGCTTCCTATCCTGAAAATATAAAGGTAGGAAAATGCTCCTAGAAAAAGTTTCACATATTTGTTTGAATACTTCCTCGAAAAATGGCTCCAAAAACATTTAAGTGGCTGGTTCACCACCAAGACCCCGGAATTTTCTTGTACCTTTAATAAGTAATATTACTAATCATATAAGCTTCCTAGCCTGAAAATATAAAGGTAGCAAAATGCTCCTAGAAAAAGTTTCACAAATTTGTTTGAATACTTCCTCGAAAAATGGCTCCAAACACATTTAAGTGGCTGGTTCACCACCAAGACCCCGGAATTTTCTTGTACCTTTAATAAGTAATATTACTAATCATATAAGCTTCCTATCCTGAAAATATAAAGGTAGGAAAATGCTCCTAGAAAAAGTTTCACATATTTGTTTGAATACTTCCTCGAAAAATGGCTCCAAAAACATTTAAGTGGCTGGTTCACCACCAAGACCCCGGAATTTTCTTGTACCTTTAATAAGTAATATTACTAATCATATAAGCTTCCTAGCCTGAAAATATAAAGGTAGCAAAATGCTCCTAGAAAAAGTTTCACAAATTTGTTTGAATACTTCCTCGAAAAATGGCTCCAAACACATTTAAGTGGCTGGTTCACCACCAAGACCCCGGAATTTTCTTGTACCTTTAATAAGTAATATTACTAATCATATAAGCTTCCTATCCTGAAAATATAAAGGTAGGAAAATGCTCCTAGAAAAAGTTTCACATATTTGTTTGAATACTTCCTCGAAAAATGGCTCCAAAAACATTTAAGTGGCTGGTTCACCACCAAGACCCCGGAATTTTCTTGTACCTTTAATAAGTAATATTACTAATCATATAAGCTTCCTAGCCTGAAAATATAAAGGTAGCAAAATGCTCCTAGAAAAAGTTTCACAAATTTGTTTGAATACTTCCTCGAAAAATGGCTCCAAACACATTTAAGTGGCTGGTTCACCACCAAGACCCCGGAATTTTCTTGTACCTTTAATAAGTAATATTACTAATCATATAAGCTTCCTATCCTGAAAATATAAAGGTAGGAAAATGCTCCTAGAAAAAGTTTCACATATTTGTTTGAATACTTCCTCGAAAAATGGCTCCAAAAACATTTAAGTGGCTGGTTCACCACCAAGACCCCGGAATTTTCTTGTACCTTTAATAAGTAATATTACTAATCATATAAGCTTCCTAGCCTGAAAATATAAAGGTAGCAAAATGCTCCTAGAAAAAGTTTCACAAATTTGTTTGAATACTTCCTCGAAAAATGGCTCCAAACACATTTAAGTGGCTGGTTCACCACCAAGACCCCGGAATTTTCTTGTACCTTTAATAAGTAATATTACTAATCATATAAGCTTCCTATCCTGAAAATATAAAGGTAGGAAAATGCTCCTAGAAAAAGTTTCACATATTTGTTTGAATACTTCCTCGAAAAATGGCTCCAAAAACATTTAAGTGGCTGGTTCACCACCAAGACCCCGGAATTTTCTTGTACCTTTAATAAGTAATATTACTAATCATATAAGCTTCCTAGCCTGAAAATATAAAGGTAGCAAAATGCTCCTAGAAAAAGTTTCACAAATTTGTTTGAATACTTCCTCGAAAAATGGCTCCAAACACATTTAAGTGGCTGGTTCACCACCAAGACCCCGGAATTTTCTTGTACCTTTAATAAGTAATATTACTAATCATATAAGCTTCCTATCCTGAAAATATAAAAGTAGCAAAATGCTCCTAGAAAAAGTTTCACACATTTGTGTTGAATAATTCCTCGAAAAATGGCTTCAAAAACGTTTAAGTGGCTGGTTCACCACCAAGACCCCGGAATTTTCTTGTACCTTTAATAAGTAATATTACTAATCATATAAGCTTCCTATCCTGAAAATATAAAGGTAGGAAAATGCTCCTAGAAAAAGTTTCACATATTTGTTTGAATACTTCCTCGAAAAATGGCTCCAAAAACATTTAAGTGGCTGGTTCACCACCAAGACCCCGGAATTTTCTTGTACCTTTAATAAGTAATATTACTAATCATATAAGCTTCCTATCCTGAAAATATAAAGGTAGGAAAATGCTCCTAGAAAAAGTTTCACATATTTGTTTGAATACTTCCTCGAAAAATGGCTCCAAAAACATTTAAGTGGCTGGTTCACCACCAAGACCCCGGAATTTTCTTGTACCTTTAATAAGTAATATTACTAATCATATAAGCTTCCTAGCCTGAAAATATAAAGGTAGCAAAATGCGCCTAGAAAAAGTTTCACAAATTTGTTTGAATACTTCCTCGAAAAATGGCTCCAAACACATTTAAGTGGCTGGTTCACCACCAAGACCCCGGAATTTTCTTGTACCTTTAATAAGTAATATTACTAATCATATAAGCTTCCTATCCTGAAAATATAAAAGTAGCAAAATGCTCCTAGAAAAAGTTTCACACATTTGTGTTGAATAATTCCTCGAAAAATGGCTTCAAAAACGTTTAAGTGGCTGGTTCACCACCAAGACCCCGGAATTTTCTTGTACCTTTAATAAGTAATATTACTAATCATATAAGCTTCCTATCCTGAAAATATAAAAGTAGCAAAATGCTCCTAGAAAAAGTTTCACACATTTGTGTTGAATAATTCCTCGAAAAATGGCTCCAAAAACATTTAAGTGGCTGGGTCACCACCAAGACCCCGGAATTTTCTTGTACCTTTAATAAGTAATATTACTAATCATATAAGCTTCCTATCCTGAAAATATAAAAGTAGCAAAATGCTCCTAGAAAAAGTTTCACACATTTGTGTTGAATAATTCCTCGAAAAATGGCTTCAAAAACGTTTAAGTGGCTGGTTCACCACCAAGACCCCGGAATTTTCTTGTACCTTTAATAAGTAATATTACTAATCATATAAGCTTCCTATCCTGAAAATATAAAAGTAGCAAAATGCTCCTAGAAAAAGTTTCACACATTTGTGTTGAATAATTCCTCGAAAAATGGCTTCAAAAACGTTTAAGTGGCTGGTTCACCACCAAGACCCCGGAATTTTCTTGTACCTTTAATAAGTAATATTACTAATCATATAAGCTTCCTATCCTGAAAATATAAAAGTAGCAAAATGCTCCTAGTAAAAGTTTCACATATTTGTTTGAATACTTCCTCGAAAAATGGCTCCAAAAACATTTAAGTGGCTGGGTCACCACCAAGACCCCGGAATTTTCTTGTACCTTTAATAAGTAATATTACTAATCATATAAGCTTCCTATCCTGAAAATATAAAAGTAGCAAAATGCTCCTAGAAAAAGTTTCACACATTTGTGTTGAATAATTCCTCGAAAAATGGCTTCAAAAACGTTTAAGTGGCTGGTTCACCACCAAGACCCCGGAATTTTCTTGTACCTTTAATAAGTAATATTACTAATCATATAAGCTTCCTATCCTGAAAATATAAAGGTAGGAAAATGCTCCTAGAAAAAGTTTCACATATTTGTTTGAATACTTCCTCGAAAAATGGCTCCAAAAACATTTAAGTGGCTGGTTCACCACCAAGACCCCGGAATTTTCTTGTACCTTTAATAAGTAATATTACTAATCATATAAGCTTCCTAGCCTGAAAATATAAAAGTAGCAAAATGCTCCTAGAAAAAGTTTCACAAATTTGTTTGAATACTTCCTCGAAAAATGGCTCCAAACACATTTAAGTGGCTGGTTCACCACCAAGACCCCGGAATTTTCTTGTACCTTTAATAAGTAATATTACTAATCATATAAGCTTCCTATCCTGAAAATATAAAAGTAGCAAAATGCTCCTAGAAAAAGTTTCACACATTTGTGTTGAATAATTCCTCGAAAAATGGCTCCAAAAACATTTAAGTGGCTGGGTCACCACCAACACCCCGGAATTTTCTTGTACCTTTAATAAGTAATATTACTAATCATATAAGCTTCCTATCCTGAAAATATAAAAGTAGCAAAATGCTCCTAGAAAAAGTTTCACACATTTGTGTTGAATAATTCCTCGAAAAATGGCTTCAAAAACGTTTAAGTGGCTGGTTCACCACCAAGACCCCGGAATTTTCTTGTACCTTTAATAAGTAATATTACTAATCATATAAGCTTCCTATCCTGAAAATATAAAGGTAGGAAAATGCTCCTAGAAAAAGTTTCACATATTTGTTTGAATACTTCCTCGAAAAATGGCTCCAAAAACATTTAAGTGGCTGGTTCACCACCAAGACCCCGGAATTTTCTTGTACCTTTAATAAGTAATATTACTAATCATATAAGCTTCCTAGCCTGAAAATATAAAGGTAGCAAAATGCTCCTAGAAAAAGTTTCACAAATTTGTTTGAATACTTCCTCGAAAAATGGCTCCAAACACATTTAAGTGGCTGGTTCACCACCAAGACCCCGGAATTTTCTTGTACCTTTAATAAGTAATATTACTAATCATATAAGCTTCCTATCCTGAAAATATAAAAGTAGCAAAATGCTCCTAGAAAAAGTTTCACACATTTGTGTTGAATAATTCCTCGAAAAATGGCTTCAAAAACGTTTAAGTGGCTGGTTCACCACCAAGACCCCGGAATTTTCTTGTACCTTTAATTATTAATATTACTAATCATATAAGCTTCCTATCCTGAAAATATAAAGGTAGCAAAATGCTCCTAGAAAAAGTTTCACACATTTGTGTTGAATAATTCCTCGAAAAATGGCTTCAAAAACGTTTAAGTGGCTGGATCACCACCAAGACCCCGGAATTTTCTTGTACCTTTAATAAGTAATTTTACTAATCATATAAGCTTCCTATCCTGAAAATATAAAAGTAGCAAAATGCTCCTAGAAAAAGTTTCACACATTTGTGTTGAATAATTCCTCGAAAATGGCCTAAAAAATGTTTAAGTGGCTGGTTCACAACAAAGACCCCTGAATTCTCTTGTACCTTTAATAAGTAATATTACTAATCATATAAGCTTCCTATCCTGAAAATATAAAAGTAGCAAAATGCTCCTAGAAAAAGTTTCACACATTTGTGTTGAATAATTCCTCGAAAATGGCTTAAAAAACGTTTAAGTGGCTGGTTCACAACAAAGACCCCTGAATTCTCTTGTACCTTTAATAAGTAATATTACTAATCATATAAGCTTCCTATCCTGAAAATATAAAAGTAGCAAAATGCTCCTAGAAAAAGTTTCACAAATTTGTTTGAATACTTCTTCGAAAAATGGCTCCAAACACATTTAAGTGGCTGGTTCACCACCAAGACCCCGGAATTTTCTTGTACCTTTAATAAGTAATATTACTAATCATATAAGCTTCCTATCCTGAAAATATAAAAGTAGCAAAATGCTCCTAGAAAAAGTTTCACACATTTGTGTTGAATAATTCCTCGAAAATGGCTTAAAAAACGTTTAAGTGGCTGGTTCACAACAAAGACCCCTGAATTCTCTTGTACCTTTAATAAGTAATATTACTAATCATATAAGCTTCCTATCCTGAAAATATAAAAGTAGCAAAATGCTCCTAGAAAAAGTTTCACACATTTGTGTTGAATAATTCCTCGAAAATGGCTTAAAAAACGTTTAAGTGGCTGGTTCACAACAAAGACCCCTGAATTCTCTTGTACCTTTAATAAGTAATATTACTAATCATATAAGCTTCCTATCCTGAAAATATAAAAGTAGCAAAATGCTCCTAGAAAAAGTTTCACAAATTTGTTTGAATACTTCTTCGAAAAATGGCTCCAAACACATTTAAGTGGCTGGTTCACCACCAAGACCCCGGAATTTTCTTGTACCTTTAATAAGTAATATTACTAATCATATAAGCTTCCTATCCTGAAAATATAAAAGTAGCAAAATGCTCCTAGAAAAAGTTTCACACATTTGTGTTGAATAATTCCTCGAAAAATGGCTCCAAAAACATTTAAGTGGCTGGTTCACCACCAAGACCCCGGAATTTTCTTGTACCTTTAATAAGTAATATTACTAATCATATAAGCTTCCTAGCCTGAAAATATAAAGGTAGCAAAATGCTCCTAGAAAAAGTTTCACAAATTTGTTTGAATACTTCCTCGAAAAATGGCTCCAAACACATTTAAGTGGCTGGTTCACCACCAAGACCCCGGAATTTTCTTGTACCTTTAATAAGTAATATTACTAATCATATAAGCTTCCTATCCTGAAAATATAAAAGTAGCAAAATGCTCCTAGAAAAAGTTTCACACATTTGTGTTGAATAATTCCTCGAAAAATGGCTCCAAAAACATTTAAGTGGCTGGTTCACCACCAAGACCCCGGAATTTTCTTGTACCTTTAATAAGTAATATTACTAATCATATAAGCTTCCTAGCCTGAAAATATAAAGGTAGCAAAATGCTCCTAGAAAAAGTTTCACAAATTTGTTTGAATACTTCCTCGAAAAATGGCTCCAAACACATTTAAGTGGCTGGTTCACCACCAAGACCCCGGAATTTTCTTGTACCTTTAATAAGTAATATTACTAATCATATAAGCTTCCTATCCTGAAAATATAAAAGTAGCAAAATGCTCCTAGAAAAAGTTTCACACATTTGTGTTGAATAATTCCTCGAAAAATGGCTCCAAAAACATTTAAGTGGCTGGTTCACCACCAAGACCCCGGAATTTTCTTGTACCTTTAATAAGTAATATTACTAATCATATAAGCTTCCTATCCTGAAAATATAAAAGTAGCAAAATGCTCCTAGAAAAAGTTTCACACATTTGTGTTGAATAATTCCTCGAAAAATGGCTTCAAAAACGTTTAAGTGGCTGGTTCACCACCAAGACCCCGGAATTTTCTTGTACCTTTAATAAGTAATATTACTAATCATATAAGCTTCCTATCCTGAAAATATAAAGGTAGGAAAATGCTCCTAGAAAAAGTTTCACATATTTGTTTGAATACTTCCTCGAAAAATGGCTCCAAAAACATTTAAGTGGCTGGTTCACCACCAAGACCCCGGAATTTTCTTGTACCTTTAATAAGTAATATTACTAATCATATAAGCTTCCTATCCTGAAAATATAAAAGTAGCAAAATGCTCCTAGTAAAAGTTTCACATATTTGTTTGAATACTTCCTCGAAAAATGGCTCCAAAAACATTTAAGTGGCTGGGTCACCACCAAGACCCCGGAATTTTCTTGTACCTTTAATAAGTAATATTACTAATCATATAAGCTTCCTATCCTGAAAATATAAAAGTAGCAAAATGCTCCTAGAAAAAGTTTCACACATTTGTGTTGAATAATTCCTCGAAAAATGGCTTCAAAAACGTTTAAGTGGCTGGTTCACCACCAAGACCCCGGAATTTACTTGTACCTTTAATAAGTAATATTACTAATCATATAAGCTTCCTATCCTGAAAATATAAAAGTAGCAAAATGCTCCTAGAAAAAGTTTCACACATTTGTGTTGAATAATTCCTCGAAAAATGGCTTCAAAAACGTTTAAGTGGCTGGTTCACCACCAAGACCCCGGAATTTTCTTGTACCTTTAATAAGTAATATTACTAATCATATAAGCTTCCTAGCCTGAAAATATAAAGGTAGCAAAATGCTCCTAGAAAAAGTTTCACAAATTTGTTTGAATACTTCCTCGAAAAATGGCTCCAAACACATTTAAGTGGCTGGTTCACCACCAAGACCCCGGAATTTTCTTGTACCTTTAATAAGTAATATTACTAATCATATAAGCTTCCTAGCCTGAAAATATAAAGGTAGCAAAATGCTCCTAGAAAAAGTTTCACAAATTTGTTTGAATACTTCCTCGAAAAATGGCTCCAAACACATTTAAGTGGCTGGTTCACCACCAAGACCCCGGAATTTTCTTGTACCTTTAATTATTAATATTACTAATCATATAAGCTTCCTATCCTGAAAATATAAAAGTAGCAAAATGCTCCTAGAAAAAGTTTCACACATTTGTGTTGAATAATTCCTCGAAAAATGGCTTCAAAAACGTTTAAGTGGCTGGTTCACCACCAAGACCCCGGAATTTTCTTGTACCTTTAATAAGTAATATTACTAATCATATAAGCTTCCTATCCTGAAAATATAAAAGTAGCAAAATGCTCCTAGAAAAAGTTTCACACATTTGTGTTGAATAATTCCTCGAAAAATGGCTCCAAAAACATTTAAGTGGCTGGTTCACCACCAAGACCCCGGAATTTTCTTGTACCTTTAATAAGTAATATTACTAATCATATAAGCTTCCTATCCTGAAAATATAAAAGTAGCAAAATGCTCCTAGAAAAAGTTTCACACATTTGTGTTGAATAATTCCTCGAAAAATGGCTTCAAAAACGTTTAAGTGGCTGGTTCACCACCAAGACCCCGGAATTTTCTTGTACCTTTAATAAGTAATATTACTAATCATATAAGCTTCCTATCCTGAAAATATAAAGGTAGGAAAATGCTCCTAGAAAAAGTTTCACATATTTGTTTGAATACTTCCTCGAAAAATGGCTCCAAAAACATTTAAGTGGCTGGTTCACCACCAAGACCCCGGAATTTTCTTGTACCTTTAATAAGTAATATTACTAATCATATAAGCTTCCTATCCTGAAAATATAAAAGTAGCAAAATGCTCCTAGTAAAAGTTTCACATATTTGTTTGAATACTTCCTCGAAAAATGGCTCCAAAAACATTTAAGTGGCTGGGTCACCACCAAGACCCCGGAATTTTCTTGTACCTTTAATAAGTAATATTACTAATCATATAAGCTTCCTATCCTGAAAATATAAAAGTAGCAAAATGCTCCTAGAAAAAGTTTCACACATTTGTGTTGAATAATTCCTCGAAAAATGGCTTCAAAAACGTTTAAGTGGCTGGTTCACCACCAAGACCCCGGAATTTACTTGTACCTTTAATAAGTAATATTACTAATCATATAAGCTTCCTATCCTGAAAATATAAAAGTAGCAAAATGCTCCTAGAAAAAGTTTCACACATTTGTGTTGAATAATTCCTCGAAAAATGGCTTCAAAAACGTTTAAGTGGCTGGTTCACCACCAAGACCCCGGAATTTTCTTGTACCTTTAATAAGTAATATTACTAATCATATAAGCTTCCTAGCCTGAAAATATAAAGGTAGCAAAATGCTCCTAGAAAAAGTTTCACAAATTTGTTTGAATACTTCCTCGAAAAATGGCTCCAAACACATTTAAGTGGCTGGTTCACCACCAAGACCCCGGAATTTTCTTGTACCTTTAATAAGTAATATTACTAATCATATAAGCTTCCTAGCCTGAAAATATAAAGGTAGCAAAATGCTCCTAGAAAAAGTTTCACAAATTTGTTTGAATACTTCCTCGAAAAATGGCTCCAAACACATTTAAGTGGCTGGTTCACCACCAAGACCCCGGAATTTTCTTGTACCTTTAATAAGTAATATTACTAATCATATAAGCTTCCTATCCTGAAAATATAAAAGTAGCAAAATGCTCCTAGAAAAAGTTTCACACATTTGTGTTGAATAATTCCTCGAAAAATGGCTTCAAAAACGTTTAAGTGGCTGGTTCACCACCAAGACCCCGGAATTTTCTTGTACCTTTAATAAGTAATATTACTAATCATATAAGCTTCCTATCCTGAAAATATAAAAGTAGCAAAATGCTCCTAGTAAAAGTTTCACATATTTGTTTGAATACTTCCTCGAAAAATGGCTCCAAAAACATTTAAGTGGCTGGGTCACCACCAAGACCCCGGAATTTTCTTGTACCTTTAATAAGTAATATTACTAATCATATAAGCTTCCTATCCTGAAAATATAAAAGTAGCAAAATGCTCCTAGAAAAAGTTTCACACATTTGTGTTGAATAATTCCTCGAAAAATGGCTTCAAAAACGTTTAAGTGGCTGGTTCACCACCAAGACCCCGGAATTTACTTGTACCTTTAATAAGTAATATTACTAATCATATAAGCTTCCTATCCCGAAAATATAAAAGTAGCAAAATGCTCCTAGAAAAAGTTTCACACATTTGTGTTGAATAATTCCTCGAAAAATGGCTTCAAAAACGTTTAAGTGGCTGGTTCACCACCAAGACCCCGGAATTTTCTTGTACCTTTAATAAGTAATATTACTAATCATATAAGCTTCCTATCCTGAAAATATAAAGGTAGGAAAATGCTCCTAGAAAAAGTTTCACATATTTGTTTGAATACTTCCTCGAAAAATGGCTCCAAAAACATTTAAGTGGCTGGTTCACCACCAAGACCCCGGAATTTTCTTGTACCTTTAATAAGTAATATTACTAATCATATAAGCTTCCTAGCCTGAAAATATAAAGGTAGCAAAATGCTCCTAGAAAAAGTTTCACAAATTTGTTTGAATACTTCCTCGAAAAATGGCTCCAAACACATTTAAGTGGCTGGTTCACCACCAAGACCCCTGAATTTTCTTGTACCTTTAATAAGTAATATTACTAATCATATAAGCTTCCTATCCTGAAAATATAAAAGTAGCAAAATGCTCCTAGAAAAAGTTTCACACATTTGTGTTGAATAATTCCTCGAAAAATGGCTCCAAAAACATTTAAGTGGCTGGTTCACCACCAAGACCCCGGAATTTTCTTGTACCTTTAATAAGTAATATTACTAATCATATAAGCTTCCTATCCTGAAAATATAAAAGTAGCAAAATGCTCCTAGAAAAAGTTTCACACATTTGTGTTGAATAATTCCTCGAAAAATGGCTTCAAAAACGTTTAAGTGGCTGGTTCACCACCAAGACCCCGGAATTTTCTTGTACCTTTAATTATTAATATTACTAATCATATAAGCTTCCTATCCTGAAAATATAAAGGTAGCAAAATGCTCCTAGAAAAAGTTTCACACATTTGTGTTGAATAATTCCTCGAAAAATGGCTTCAAAAACGTTTAAGTGGCTGGATCACCACCAAGACCCCGGAATTTTCTTGTACCTTTAATAAGTAATTTTACTAATCATATAAGCTTCCTATCCTGAAAATATAAAAGTAGCAAAATGCTCCTAGAAAAAGTTTCACACATTTGTTTTGAATAATTCCTCGAAAAATGGCTTCAAAAACCTTTAAGTGGCTGGTTCACCACCAAGACCCCGGAATATTCTTGTACCTTTAATAAGTAATATTACTAATCATATAAGCTTCCTATCCTGAAAATATAAAAGTAGCAAAATGCTCCTAGTAAAAGTTTCACATATTTGTTTGAATACTTCCTCGAAAAATGGCTCCAAAAACATTTAAGTGGCTGGGTCACCACCAAGCCCCGGAATTTTCTTGTACCTTTAAGAAGTAATATTACTAATCATATAAGCTTCCTATCCTGAAAATATAAAAGTAGCAAAATGCTCCTAGAAAAAGTTTCACACATTTGTGTTGAATAATTCCTCGAAAATGGCTTAAAAAACGTTTAAGTGGCTGGTTCACAACAAAGACCCCTGAATTCTCTTGTCCTTTAATAAGTAATATTACTAATCATATAAGCTTCCTATCCTGAAAATATAAAAGTAGCAAAATGCTCCTAGAAAAAGTTTCACACATTTGTGTTGAATAATTCCTCGAAAATGGCTTAAAAAACGTTTAAGTGGCTGGTTCACAACAAAGACCCCTGAATTCTCTTGTACCTTTAATAAGTAATATTACTAATCATATAAGCTTCCTATCCTGAAAATATAAAAGTAGCAAAATGCTCCTAGAAAAAGTTTCACACATTTGTGTTGAATAATTCCTCGAAAAATGGCTCCAAAAACATTTAAGTGGCTGGTTCACCACCAAGACCCCGGAATTTTCTTGTACCTTTAATTATTAATATTACTAATCATATAAGCTTCCTATCCTGAAAATATAAAGGTAGCAAAATGCTCCTAGAAAAAGTTTCACACATTTGTGTTGAATAATTCCTCGAAAAATGGCTTCAAAAACGTTTAAGTGGCTGGATCACCACCAAGACCCCGGAATTTTCTTGTACCTTTAATAAGTAATTTTACTAATCATATAAGCTTCCTATCCTGAAAATATAAAAGTAGCAAAATGCTCCTAGTAAAAGTTTCACATATTTGTTTGAATACTTCCTCGAAAAATGGCTCCAAAAACATTTAAGTGGCTGGGTCACCACCAAGCCCCGGAATTTTCTTGTACCTTTAATAAGTAATATTACTAATCATATAAGCTTCCTATCCTGAAAATATAAAAGTAGCAAAATGCTCCTAGAAAAAGTTTCACACATTTGTGTTGAATAATTCCTCGAAAATGGCTTAAAAAACGTTTAAGTGGCTGGTTCACAACAAAGACCCCTGAATTCTCTTGTACCTTTAATAAGTAATATTACTAATCATATAAGCTTCCTATCCTGAAAATATAAAAGTAGCAAAATGCTCCTAGAAAAAGTTTCACACATTTGTGTTGAATAATTCCTCGAAAATGGCTTAAAAAACGTTTAAGTGGCTGGTTCACAACAAAGACCCCTGAATTCTCTTGTACCTTTAATAAGTAATATTACTAATCATATAAGCTTCCTATCCTGAAAATATAAAAGTAGCAAAATGCTCCTAGAAAAAGTTTCACACATTTGTGTTGAATAATTCCTCGAAAAATGGCTCCAAAAACATTTAAGTGGCTGGTTCACCACCAAGACCCCGGAATTTTCTTGTACCTTTAATAAGTAATATTACTAATCATATAAGCTTCCTAGCCTGAAAATATAAAGGTAGCAAAATGCTCCTAGAAAAAGTTTCACAAATTTGTTTGAATACTTCCTCGAAAAATGGCTCCAAACACATTTAAGTGGCTGGTTCACCACCAACACCCCGGAATTTTCTTGTACCTTTAATAAGTAATATTACTAATCATATAAGCTTCCTATCCTGAAAATATAAAAGTAGCAAAATGCTCCTAGAAAAAGTTTCACACATTTGTGTTGAATAATTCCTCGAAAAATGGCTCCAAAAACATTTAAGTGGCTGGTTCACCACCAAGACCCCGGAATTTTCTTGTACCTTTAATAAGTAATATTACTAATCATATAAGCTTCCTAGCCTGAAAATATAAAGGTAGCAAAATGCTCCTAGAAAAAGTTTCACAAATTTGTTTGAATACTTCCTCGAAAAATGGCTCCAAACACATTTAAGTGGCTGGTTCACCACCAAGACCCCGGACTTTTCTTGTACCTTTAATAAGTAATATTACTAATCATATAAGCTTCCTATCCTGAAAATATAAAAGTAGCAAAATGCTCCTAGAAAAAGTTTCACACATTTGTGTTGAATAATTCCTCGAAAAATGGCTCCAAAAACATTTAAGTGGCTGGTTCACCACCAAGACCCCGGAATTTTCTTGTACCTTTAATAAGTAATATTACTAATCATATAAGCTTCCTAGCCTGAAAATATAAAGGTAGCAAAATGCTCCTAGAAAAAGTTTCACACATTTGTGTTGAATAATTCCTCGAAAAATGGCTTCAAAAACGTTTAAGTGGCTGGTTCACCACCAAGACCCCGGAATTTTCTTGTACCTTTAATAAGTAATATTACTAATCATATAAGCTTCCTATCCTGAAAATATAAAGGTAGGAAAATGCTCCTAGAAAAAGTTTCACATATTTGTTTGAATACTTCCTCGAAAAATGGCTCCAAAAACATTTAAGTGGCTGGTTCACCACCAAGACCCCGGAATTTTCTTGTACCTTTAATAAGTAATATTACTAATCATATAAGCTTCCTAGCCTGAAAATATAAAGGTAGCAAAATGCTCCTAGAAAAAGTTTCACAAATTTGTTTGAATACTTCCTCGAAAAATGGCTCCAAACACATTTAAGTGGCTGGTTCACCACCAAGACCCCGGAATTTTCTTGTACCTTTAATAAGTAATATTACTAATCATATAAGCTTCCTATCCTGAAAATATAAAAGTAGCAAAATGCTCCTAGAAAAAGTTTCACACATTTGTGTTGAATAATTCCTCGAAAAATGGCTCCAAAAACATTTAAGTGGCTGGTTCACCACCAAGACCCCGGAATTTTCTTGTACCTTTAATAAGTAATATTACTAATCATATAAGCTTCCTATCCTGAAAATATAAAAGTAGCAAAATGCTCCTAGAAAAAGTTTCACACATTTGTGTTGAATAATTCCTCGAAAAATGGCTTCAAAAACGTTTAAGTGGCTGGTTCACCACCAAGACCCCGGAATTTTCTTGTACCTTTAATTATTAATATTACTAATCATATAAGCTTCCTATCCTGAAAATATAAAGGTAGCAAAATGCTCCTAGAAAAAGTTTCACACATTTGTGTTGAATAATTCCTCGAAAAATGGCTTCAAAAACGTTTAAGTGGCTGGATCACCACCAAGACCCCGGAATTTTCTTGTACCTTTAATAAGTAATTTTACTAATCATATAAGCTTCCTATCCTGAAAATATAAAAGTAGCAAAATGCTCCTAGAAAAAGTTTCACACATTTGTGTTGAATAATTCCTCGAAAAATGGCTCCAAAAACATTTAAGTGGCTGGTTCACCACCAAGACCCCGGAATTTTCTTGTACCTTTAATAAGTAATATTACTAATCATATAAGCTTCCTATCCTGAAAATATAAAAGTAGCAAAATGCTCCTAGAAAAAGTTTCACACATTTGTGTTGAATAATTCCTCGAAAAATGGCTTCAAAAACGTTTAAGTGGCTGGTTCACCACCAAGACCCCGGAATTTTCTTGTACCTTTAATTATTAATATTACTAATCATATAAGCTTCCTATCCTGAAAATATAAAGGTAGCAAAATGCTCCTAGAAAAAGTTTCACACATTTGTGTTGAATAATTCCTCGAAAAATGGCTTCAAAAACGTTTAAGTGGCTGGATCACCACCAAGACCCCGGAATTTTCTTGTACCTTTAATAAGTAATTTTACTAATCATATAAGCTTCCTATCCTGAAAATATAAAAGTAGCAAAATGCTCCTAGAAAAAGTTTCACACATTTGTTTTGAATAATTCCTCGAAAAATGGCTTCAAAAACCTTTAAGTGGCTGGTTCACCACCAAGACCCCGGAATATTCTTGTACCTTTAATAAGTAATATTACTAATCATATAAGCTTCCTATCCTGAAAATATAAAAGTAGCAAAATGCTCCTAGTAAAAGTTTCACATATTTGTTTGAATACTTCCTCGAAAAATGGCTCCAAAAACATTTAAGTGGCTGGGTCACCACCAAGCCCCGGAATTTTCTTGTACCTTTAATAAGTAATATTACTAATCATATAAGCTTCCTATCCTGAAAATATAAAAGTAGCAAAATGCTCCTAGAAAAAGTTTCACACATTTGTGTTGAATAATTCCTCGAAAATGGCTTAAAAAACGTTTAAGTGGCTGGTTCACAACAAAGACCCCTGAATTCTCTTGTCCTTTAATAAGTAATATTACTAATCATATAAGCTTCCTATCCTGAAAATATAAAAGTAGCAAAATGCTCCTAGAAAAAGTTTCACACATTTGTGTTGAATAATTCCTCGAAAATGGCTTAAAAAACGTTTAAGTGGCTGGTTCACAACAAAGACCCCTGAATTCTCTTGTACCTTTAATAAGTAATATTACTAATCATATAAGCTTCCTATCCTGAAAATATAAAAGTAGCAAAATGCTCCTAGAAAAAGTTTCACACATTTGTGTTGAATAATTCCTCGAAAAATGGCTCCAAAAACATTTAAGTGGCTGGTTCACCACCAAGACCCCGGAATTTTCTTGTACCTTTAATTATTAATATTACTAATCATATAAGCTTCCTATCCTGAAAATATAAAGGTAGCAAAATGCTCCTAGAAAAAGTTTCACACATTTGTGTTGAATAATTCCTCGAAAAATGGCTTCAAAAACGTTTAAGTGGCTGGATCACCACCAAGACCCCGGAATTTTCTTGTACCTTTAATAAGTAATTTTACTAATCATATAAGCTTCCTATCCTGAAAATATAAAAGTAGCAAAATGCTCCTAGTAAAAGTTTCACATATTTGTTTGAATACTTCCTCGAAAAATGGCTCCAAAAACATTTAAGTGGCTGGGTCACCACCAAGCCCCGGAATTTTCTTGTACCTTTAATAAGTAATATTACTAATCATATAAGCTTCCTATCCTGAAAATATAAAAGTAGCAAAATGCTCCTAGAAAAAGTTTCACACATTTGTGTTGAATAATTCCTCGAAAATGGCTTAAAAAACGTTTAAGTGGCTGGTTCACAACAAAGACCCCTGAATTCTCTTGTACCTTTAATAAGTAATATTACTAATCATATAAGCTTCCTATCCTGAAAATATAAAAGTAGCAAAATGCTCCTAGAAAAAGTTTCACACATTTGTGTTGAATAATTCCTCGAAAATGGCTTAAAAAACGTTTAAGTGGCTGGTTCACAACAAAGACCCCTGAATTCTCTTGTACCTTTAATAAGTAATATTACTAATCATATAAGCTTCCTATCCTGAAAATATAAAAGTAGCAAAATGCTCCTAGAAAAAGTTTCACACATTTGTGTTGAATAATTCCTCGAAAAATGGCTCCAAAAACATTTAAGTGGCTGGTTCACCACCAAGACCCCGGAATTTTCTTGTACCTTTAATAAGTAATATTACTAATCATATAAGCTTCCTAGCCTGAAAATATAAAGGTAGCAAAATGCTCCTAGAAAAAGTTTCACAAATTTGTTTGAATACTTCCTCGAAAAATGGCTCCAAACACATTTAAGTGGCTGGTTCACCACCAACACCCCGGAATTTTCTTGTACCTTTAATAAGTAATATTACTAATCATATAAGCTTCCTATCCTGAAAATATAAAAGTAGCAAAATGCTCCTAGAAAAAGTTTCACACATTTGTGTTGAATAATTCCTCGAAAAATGGCTCCAAAAACATTTAAGTGGCTGGTTCACCACCAAGACCCCGGAATTTTCTTGTACCTTTAATAAGTAATATTACTAATCATATAAGCTTCCTAGCCTGAAAATATAAAGGTAGCAAAATGCTCCTAGAAAAAGTTTCACAAATTTGTTTGAATACTTCCTCGAAAAATGGCTCCAAACACATTTAAGTGGCTGGTTCACCACCAAGACC
Source organism: Rhagonycha lutea (assembly GCA_958510855.1). Taxonomy (NCBI): domain Eukaryota; kingdom Metazoa; phylum Arthropoda; class Insecta; order Coleoptera; family Cantharidae; genus Rhagonycha; species Rhagonycha lutea. Next base: position 7,423,926 of record OY294040.1, on the reverse strand, counting down.
CCGGACTTTTCTTGTACCTTTAATAAGTAATATTACTAATCATATAAGCTTCCTATCCTGAAAATATAAAAGTAGCAAAATGCTCCTAGAAAAAGTTTCACACATTTGTGTTGAATAATTCCTCGAAAAATGGCTCCAAAAACATTTAAGTGGCTGGTTCACCACCAAGACCCCGGAATTTTCTTGTACCTTTAATAAGTAATATTACTAATCATATAAGCTTCCTAGCCTGAAAATATAAAGGTAGCAAAATGCTCCTAGAAAAAGTTTCACACATTTGTGTTGAATAATTCCTCGAAAAATGGCTTCAAAAACGTTTAAGTGGCTGGTTCACCACCAAGACCCCGGAATTTTCTTGTACCTTTAATAAGTAATATTACTAATCATATAAGCTTCCTATCCTGAAAATATAAAGGTAGGAAAATGCTCCTAGAAAAAGTTTCACATATTTGTTTGAATACTTCCTCGAAAAATGGCTCCAAAAACATTTAAGTGGCTGGTTCACCACCAAGACCCCGGAATTTTCTTGTACCTTTAATAAGTAATATTACTAATCATATAAGCTTCCTAGCCTGAAAATATAAAGGTAGCAAAATGCTCCTAGAAAAAGTTTCACAAATTTGTTTGAATACTTCCTCGAAAAATGGCTCCAAACACATTTAAGTGGCTGGTTCACCACCAAGACCCCGGAATTTTCTTGTACCTTTAATAAGTAATATTACTAATCATATAAGCTTCCTATCCTGAAAATATAAAAGTAGCAAAATGCTCCTAGAAAAAGTTTCACACATTTGTGTTGAATAATTCCTCGAAAAATGGCTCCAAAAACATTTAAGTGGCTGGTTCACCACCAAGACCCCGGAATTTTCTTGTACCTTTAATAAGTAATATTACTAATCATATAAGCTTCCTATCCTGAAAATATAAAAGTAGCAAAATGCTCCTAGAAAAAGTTTCACACATTTGTGTTGAATAATTCCTCGAAAAATGGCTTCAAAAACGTTTAAGTGGCTGGTTCACCACCAAGACCCCGGAATTTTCTTGTACCTTTAATTATTAATATTACTAATCATATAAGCTTCCTATCCTGAAAATATAAAGGTAGCAAAATGCTCCTAGAAAAAGTTTCACACATTTGTGTTGAATAATTCCTCGAAAAATGGCTTCAAAAACGTTTAAGTGGCTGGATCACCACCAAGACCCCGGAATTTTCTTGTACCTTTAATAAGTAATTTTACTAATCATATAAGCTTCCTATCCTGAAAATATAAAAGTAGCAAAATGCTCCTAGAAAAAGTTTCACACATTTGTGTTGAATAATTCCTCGAAAAATGGCTCCAAAAACATTTAAGTGGCTGGTTCACCACCAAGACCCCGGAATTTTCTTGTACCTTTAATAAGTAATATTACTAATCATATAAGCTTCCTATCCTGAAAATATAAAAGTAGCAAAATGCTCCTAGAAAAAGTTTCACACATTTGTGTTGAATAATTCCTCGAAAAATGGCTCCAAAAACATTTAAGTGGCTGGTTCACCACCAAGACCCCGGAATTTTCTTGTACCTTTAATAAGTAATATTACTAATCATATAAGCTTCCTAGCCTGAAAATATAAAGGTAGCAAAATGCTCCTAGAAAAAGTTTCACAAATTTGTTTGAATACTTCCTCGAAAAATGGCTCCAAACACATTTAAGTGGCTGGTTCACCACCAAGACCCCGGAATTTTCTTGTACCTTTAATAAGTAATATTACTAATCATATAAGCTTCCTATCCTGAAAATATAAAAGTAGCAAAATGCTCCTAGAAAAAGTTTCACACATTTGTGTTGAATAATTCCTCGAAAAATGGCTCCAAAAACATTTAAGTGGCTGGTTCACCACCAAGACCCCGGAATTTTCTTGTACCTTTAATAAGTAATATTACTAATCATATAAGCTTCCTAGCCTGAAAATATAAAGGTAGCAAAATGCTCCTAGAAAAAGTTTCACACATTTGTGTTGAATAATTCCTCGAAAAATGGCTTCAAAAACGTTTAAGTGGCTGGTTCACCACCAAGACCCCGGAATTTTCTTGTACCTTTAATAAGTAATATTACTAATCATATAAGCTTCCTATCCTGAAAATATAAAGGTAGGAAAATGCTCCTAGAAAAAGTTTCACATATTTGTTTGAATACTTCCTCGAAAAATGGCTCCAAAAACATTTAAGTGGCTGGTTCACCACCAAGACCCCGGAATTTTCTTGTACCTTTAATAAGTAATATTACTAATCATATAAGCTTCCTAGCCTGAAAATATAAAGGTAGCAAAATGCTCCTAGAAAAAGTTTCACAAATTTGTTTGAATACTTCCTCGAAAAATGGCTCCAAACACATTTAAGTGGCTGGTTCACCACCAAGACCCCGGAATTTTCTTGTACCTTTAATTATTAATATTACTAATCATATAAGCTTCCTATCCTGAAAATATAAAGGTAGCAAAATGCTCCTAGAAAAAGTTTCACACATTTGTGTTGAATAATTCCTCGAAAAATGGCTTCAAAAACGTTTAAGTGGCTGGATCACCACCAAGACCCCGGAATTTTCTTGTACCTTTAATAAGTAATTTTACTAATCATATAAGCTTCCTATCCTGAAAATATAAAAGTAGCAAAATGCTCCTAGAAAAAGTTTCACACATTTGTTTTGAATAATTCCTCGAAAAATGGCTTCAAAAACCTTTAAGTGGCTGGTTCACCACCAAGACCCCGGAATATTCTTGTACCTTTAATAAGTAATATTACTAATCATATAAGCTTCCTATCCTGAAAATATAAAAGTAGCAAAATGCTCCTAGTAAAAGTTTCACATATTTGTTTGAATACTTCCTCGAAAAATGGCTCCAAAAACATTTAAGTGGCTGGGTCACCACCAAGCCCCGGAATTTTCTTGTACCTTTAATAAGTAATATTACTAATCATATAAGCTTCCTATCCTGAAAATATAAAAGTAGCAAAATGCTCCTAGAAAAAGTTTCACACATTTGTGTTGAATAATTCCTCGAAAATGGCTTAAAAAACGTTTAAGTGGCTGGTTCACAACAAAGACCCCTGAATTCTCTTGTACCTTTAATAAGTAATATTACTAATCATATAAGCTTCCTATCCTGAAAATATAAAAGTAGCAAAATGCTCCTAGAAAAAGTTTCACACATTTGTGTTGAATAATTCCTCGAAAATGGCTTAAAAAACGTTTAAGTGGCTGGTTCACAACAAAGACCCCTGAATTCTCTTGTACCTTTAATAAGTAATATTACTAATCATATAAGCTTCCTATCCTGAAAATATAAAAGTAGCAAAATGCTCCTAGAAAAAGTTTCACACATTTGTGTTGAATAATTCCTCGAAAAATGGCTCCAAAAACATTTAAGTGGCTGGTTCACCACCAAGACCCCGGAATTTTCTTGTACCTTTAATAAGTAATATTACTAATCATATAAGCTTCCTAGCCTGAAAATATAAAGGTAGCAAAATGCTCCTAGAAAAAGTTTCACAAATTTGTTTGAATACTTCCTCGAAAAATGGCTCCAAACACATTTAAGTGGCTGGTTCACCACCAACACCCCGGAATTTTCTTGTACCTTTAATAAGTAATATTACTAATCATATAAGCTTCCTATCCTGAAAATATAAAAGTAGCAAAATGCTCCTAGAAAAAGTTTCACACATTTGTGTTGAATAATTCCTCGAAAAATGGCTCCAAAAACATTTAAGTGGCTGGTTCACCACCAAGACCCCGGAATTTTCTTGTACCTTTAATAAGTAATATTACTAATCATATAAGCTTCCTAGCCTGAAAATATAAAGGTAGCAAAATGCTCCTAGAAAAAGTTTCACAAATTTGTTTGAATACTTCCTCGAAAAATGGCTCCAAACACATTTAAGTGGCTGGTTCACCACCAAGACCCCGGAATTTTCTTGTACCTTTAATAAGTAATATTACTAATCATATAAGCTTCCTATCCTGAAAATATAAAAGTAGCAAAATGCTCCTAGAAAAAGTTTCACACATTTGTGTTGAATAATTCCTCGAAAAATGGCTCCAAAAACATTTAAGTGGCTGGTTCACCACCAAGACCCCGGAATTTTCTTGTACCTTTAATAAGTAATATTACTAATCATATAAGCTTCCTAGCCTGAAAATATAAAGGTAGCAAAATGCTCCTAGAAAAAGTTTCACAAATTTGTTTGAATACTTCCTCGAAAAATGGCTCCAAACACATTTAAGTGGCTGGTTCACCACCAAGACCCCGGAATTTTCTTGTACCTTTAATAAGTAATATTACTAATCATATAAGCTTCCTATCCTGAAAATATAAAAGTAGCAAAATGCTCCTAGAAAAAGTTTCACACATTTGTGTTGAATAATTCCTCGAAAAATGGCTCCAAAAACATTTAAGTGGCTGGTTCACCACCAAGACCCCGGAATTTTCTTGTACCTTTAATAAGTAATATTACTAATCATATAAGCTTCCTATCCTGAAAATATAAAAGTAGCAAAATGCTCCTAGAAAAAGTTTCACACATTTGTGTTGAATAATTCCTCGAAAAATGGCTTCAAAAACGTTTAAGTGGCTGGTTCACCACCAAGACCCCGGAATTTTCTTGTACCTTTAATTATTAATATTACTAATCATATAAGCTTCCTATCCTGAAAATATAAAGGTAGCAAAATGCTCCTAGAAAAAGTTTCACACATTTGTGTTGAATAATTCCTCGAAAAATGGCTTCAAAAACGTTTAAGTGGCTGGATCACCACCAAGACCCCGGAATTTTCTTGTACCTTTAATAAGTAATTTTACTAATCATATAAGCTTCCTATCCTGAAAATATAAAAGTAGCAAAATGCTCCTAGAAAAAGTTTCACACATTTGTTTTGAATAATTCCTCGAAAAATGGCTTCAAAAACCTTTAAGTGGCTGGTTCACCACCAAGACCCCGGAATATTCTTGTACCTTTAATAAGTAATATTACTAATCATATAAGCTTCCTATCCTGAAAATATAAAAGTAGCAAAATGCTCCTAGTAAAAGTTTCACACATTTGTGTTGAATAATTCCTCGAAAAATGGCTTCAAAAACGTTTAAGTGGCTGGTTCACCACCAAGACCCCGGAATTTTCTTGTACGTTTAATAAGTAATATTACTAATCATATAAGCTTCCTATCCTGAAAATATAAAGGTAGCAAAATGCTCCTAGAAAAAGTTTCACATATTTGTCTTGAATACTTCCTGGAAAAATGGCTCCAAAAACGTTTAAGTGGCTGGTTCACCATCAAGACCCCGGAATTTTCTTGTACCTTTAAGAGCGCACTGCAAATTTTGATGCAAAAACATGTTTCAATAGATGGCGTACCCTAAAATATTAATCTTTTATAGTTATCTTTTCAACAAAACAGAATTCTAATAATTTATAAAAGTCATATGAATAAACGATAACTAAGCTAGGCAATAAGGAGTTTGAGCTTCCAATGTTGAATATTTCCAAGTATATTCCAAAAAGATATACACATGTGAAAATATTGAATCTATTATTTAAAAATATTTAAGGGATAGGTATTAGGTAGTCCCTTTTGGCGCCATCTATACTAAAGCAAATGAAATAAAAACTCGAAACAAAATCGAACGAGAATCTAGACGAAAAAAGTCGAAGAAGAAGATTTCAGTGCGATTATTAAATTTATTATACAATTTTTGATGAAAATTTAAATTATGTCCAAATATTCTGCAATTTTATGAAAATATTATTACCATAATTTATTATAAAGAGAGAAAATATACCGAAAAAATTCTAATTGTCGGTGAGGGATTGATTTTCAGGAAGTAAAATATGCCTTTCGGTTAATCATTAACAAACAAATCAGCAAATAGTCGATTACTTTCTTCACAACATTTGCGCACAATTGCGATTATTCTTTTATTATTGTTTTTTTTTTAATTGTTGTAAAATTTTAAATATTTTCAAATAACATTGTTAGATACCATTAAAAGCATCAAACGAGAAACATGGAAGCTCATTGAGGCTCAAACTTTTGACACCAAGTTACTCAAAACTTTGATTGGGGGGAGGGGTAGCGGCTTTTTTGTATGACTGAAAAATCAAAATTATCTTGTAGCTTTACCAGTTTAAAAATGTTACATCCCCAAATATATTTAACCAGAATAAATCCACATCAGTAGTTTGTAGTTAAATTCATTGTAAAAGCATTAATTGGAAAAATTGCATTTCCACAAAATGTTAAAATTAAAACTTGAATATCAGAAAAAAAAATGTTAACTATTTTTCTATTTCACCCTGCATGTGTAAAATGGAATTTGATTGTTATTAATTTTCTTTAAAACCTTTGGAAATTTGTTCTTCCAGTGTCGATGAGACATTGTTTACGTGATTGTGTAAGCAATTAAACTAAAAAAGTCTTATCAACCGAACACCTTGTAGGAAACAAAAAAAATTGCAGTCGAATTTTTACGACATCAGCGTTAAATTGGTCATTCGTTTATTTAATGTCTTCGAAGTAACATTGTTTAGAGAAAATATTGGGAAAATTTTTGATTTTGCAAACGCCAGCATAATTGTTTAGTGTATTTTGTTTGGATAGGATTTTCAATTTTACTGGTAAAATTTTCCCGTAAATCAGGTAAATACTACATGGTTTCATTATATTATTTCGGTATTTTGTGATTTTTATTTGGATTTCAAGTGTCTAATTGCTTTTTGTGTGGTGTTGTTGCAAAACCTTAAATTCTTTCAATTTTAAAATAAAATCTTTTGTTGCAGAAATTTGGAAGTCATTTTGGAAGTCAGATGACGTGGAATTTACATTTCCTGCCAAATTATTACAAAGTAGTGTATTCCTTGGTGGTGACACTTCAAAAAGTGTTTCGTGCTGATTACCAAAGTAACAGATTTGAATTATTTGCGAGTATTGAACAACGTAAAGGTAAGTTTTTGAATTTATTTAATATTTACAAACTGTAGAAAACTGAAAGCAAGATTTTCTTGTTCCAGTTCGTCTTGCTGCAATTTTCCATAATTAATTTAGTTTTAAACGACCAATTCCTAATTTTCTAATCAAATTACAACAAATTTTTATTTGTTACGCTTTTCCAAGAAATGTTGTTTCGATTTCATTTTTGTTCGCAGTTGCTCCCCCCCCCTTGATGACGACATAGTCTGCACCAACGTACCTTTTATAACATCGTGATTTGGTCACAATTTTAGTAATGCTTTTTGTTAATCATTTGTATAAAATATCTTTTAAAGAATTTACAACATTTTTGTGATGTGTAAGTGAATATTATAATTAATACTAGGGGGGCTTCGCCCCCCTGGCCGCTAACGCGGCCCAACCCCCCAGGGCCGCTCTGCGGCCCTAATAACTTCAAGTTATAAAACTTATTTCCATACAACATTTTTTATGTTGCTTTCACTTTGAATTTGTATTCCATCCTTCGCTCGACATCTTGATACTGCTACATATAAGTCCATGACTAAACAAAGGCCTATCGATGTATATACCAACTTTGTTAAAGCTCTGCTAGCATAACAACAGATCCTATTTTAAGTTTTGATTTGTGTACCGGAAAACCAGGGAAATTCAATGAATTTAATTATTCGACTTCATATTCCAACCGAATGTCCTGTTCTGTTTATCGTCCCCTCGATTTTTAGCTATATCTTGACTTAAGTAGGTATGAATCTCGCCCGAACATCATCATTGTGGCAGGCTAATATAATTCTGTCGGAGAGATCGGCATTAGAAGCAATTGAATTGCTGTAAATGTCCTGAATTATACGGTACAGGACAACTCGGTACCGAACAACTCGGCACCGGGAAAACTCGGCACCGGCGACTCGGCACAGGACAACTCGGCACCGGACAACTCGGCACCGGGGAAACTCAACTCCGGGATAACTTGGCACCAGTTAAAAACTTTTAAAAAATGTATGAGGATCATTATTAAAAGGTAGATCCCGGTCGAGGCTAGGTTAGTGTTAGTGTTAGGAAACGACTTATTTTTAAAAGAGAAGGTCACCTCGGATTTTTAAGACCATTTCCGTCGCAAAGTCACGTATGATAACTTCGGTAGCGTTTGTTCCGGAAAGTGAATTATAAAAAGATATAGGTATAATTTCTTTTATAATAAATTTTTTATATTTTAATTTTTTTTAAGTTTTTCAACTGGTGCCGAGTCCGCTCCATAGTCATTTTTGCAGCACTAAACTCCTTAAAAACATCCCCTTAGGGCCTTCCAACTCGGCAAATTGTGCTACTGGGAATGGGGTGAATCTCGCATTTTTTTTCGGTACCGGACCATATTATGTCACACATTCAAATATTCTTTATTAGTAATTAATCTACCTTTTAATGACTTTCTCTTTTAAAAAACAAGTCGTTTCCTAACACTAACCTAGCCTCGACCGGGATCTACCTTTTAATAATGATCCTCATATATTTTTTTAAGTTTTTCAACTGGTGCCAAGTTAGCCCGGAACTGAGTTTCCCCGGTGCCGAGTTATGCCGGTGCCGAGTTTTCCCGGTGCCGAGTTGTCCGGTGCCGAATTTTCCCGGTGCCGAGTTGTCCGTGTCCCTGAATTATATTTGTAGATTTCCAGCTATTCGGTACTTTCAATAATATAATGCTGCTTGGCCAAATTGATGTTGACTTTAAAGTATAATTGACTATCTCCACAGGTGAAGCGTATTTTATAAGAGGTAAAACTTGACGAAAGTCACCACCGAAAATAACAAATTTGCCACCAAACGGATTTTTGCATTTACATAAATCTTTCAATCTTTGTGTTTTTGCGTCGCATGCTTTTGTTGCCTTGCTTTTGCTTTTGCTTTTGCTTTTGCTTTGCTTTGCTTTGCTTTGCTTTGCTTTGCTTTGCTTTGCTTTGCTTTGCTTTGCTTTGCTTTGCTTTGCTTTGCTTTGCTTTGCTTTGCTTTGCTTTGCTTTGCTTTGCTTTGCTTTGCTTTGCTTTGCTTTGCTTTGCTTTGCTTTGCTTTGCTTTGCTTTGCTTTGCTTTGCTTTGCTTTGCTTTGCTTTGCTTTGCTTTGCTTTGCTTTGCTTTGCTTTGCTTTGCTTTGCTTTGCTTTGCTTTGCTTTGCTTTGCTTTGCTTTGCTTTGCTTTGCTTTGCTTTGCTTTGCTTTGCTTTGCTTTGATTCGTCCGTTGATGTGATTATAATGTTGATTTGGTGTCGTCCAATAGCTGTTCTCAGCGTTGCATAAAAACGTTGCATAGAAACGTTGCACAAAAACGTTGCATAAAAACGTTGCATATTTTTCTTATCTTTTTATATATATAGAGTAGATGTGACTTCAGAAGAACTGCTAGTAATAATTGTTACCAAAAATTTATGAAAATTGCTACGAAGTAAATTTAATATAATTTTTCAAACTGGCCTTTGTGATTTTCCATTTAACAAAATTTGTCGTTCTTTTACAGAAGTAACCAACCACTTGTTGTTGCTAAGTGCCGATCTTTATATGAATAAAGGGTAAGTAGTATCATCTTTTTTTTTCAATCTTTGAAATTAAATTTTTTTTTGGAAAACTTAAATTTCCGCAAGTTGAACTTGACCAGTTTAGTTATCCATAAACGATTTAATATGTATTTGTACCTTGTAATTTTTCATTTGTCGCTTAAATATAAATTATTTGTAGTGAGTTGAGACCACAATGGCTCTATACCTAGTACGTCATATTGCAAGTCACAACCTGAAGTTATTGCAAGGATGATCCTACAAATTTTTAACATAATTTATTCACTTTAGTATTTTTATAAATGACAAATTTTTAATAATTCAAAACATGAATTTTTGTGAGCCCCATTTTTTAAGAAATGAATTCATCTTCATCACTTTTTTATTATATTTTGAACATTTAAAATTTTCAATATTATCAATAATATTAACATTAACGGTGTGAAACGTAAGCGAGACAAATATTTTTTAACTCACGATGACACATTTGTAAAAATAGTAACAATTTTGGTTGATGTAACAATTTCGATTCTGACAACAATTTTTATTTGCAGGATTATTTTCCATGTGGATTGGTCAGTACAAAATGTTGTACTTTTTACCGATTAATCTTCAAGAGGTTTTACGCTGCACCAAGGAAATTTAATTTCCAGGATATTCTTAATTCGCGTTTACCATAATTATTTCGAAATTCCGCGTACGGTAGTGAAAAAAGTGTCGAGTTCGTTTACAGTGTAAATGGGCTTCATAGAAGCTTTAAATTACGTGGGTAATTTTTGTTTTTAAAATTATTTGTGAAAAAGTAGTGTAAGGTGTTCATATTTAAAAAAATATTTGCATTTATAATTGAGAACATTATAAACGGAAGTTTCGCGTGTGTTTGTGGTGTGGTATGGTTTGGAGAGGATGGACCAGATGAAGCAGATGAAGCAGGCCACAGATAGGCATCGGGTAAAAGGACATCAGGATTAAAGGTAAACATAAATTTTTCTTACTTTATTATTAACATTGCTAACTAATAATTTTTTATTCAATGCAGGTAGGGTCGAAATGGTGGTTTCCAGCAGAAAAGGTTGGTGAAAATTAATCTTTTCCAGTGATGTAGGCAAAGTGGTGATAAGTGTGCCGTTTCCAAACGGGTACATTTTTATTTAAATGTACCCCGAAATCTTAAAACGGCAGGAAAATTTTTAATCTTTCTTAAATACGTCCTGAAATCTTTTCTAATTTCAGAACAGATAAAATAGAGAAACTTTTATTATTATGTTTCAGATGATATTTTCTAGTTAAAGTTGTGTTATGTCAATTATTTTCTCAAATTTTAGAGTGAATGAAATTATTTTCAAGTATTTTACTTCTTCACCTTCAGCAATGTTGAATCGATTGCGGATACCTGTCACGACTACTTCAGAATGGCCACTTGAGCCCGGTTTGCCGAACCAGCGCAACGAACATAATCAGGGCAGTAGATACGGGGGGGTTCAACCCCCCCCATGGAGAGCGAGATATTAAATAAAAGGGTCTACAAATATTTTTTTTCGTGACACCCCCCCCCCCATGGCATAGAAAAACTTTTTTTTTCTTCGGAGAAACCCCCCCCCATGACCAATGTCTAGCTACGGCCCTGAACACAATATTATTCTTTTTACATTTTGCAAATTTTTAAATTTTTATTATCAGGATTATTGTTAAGTCCTTTCACGTTTGATGGGAAGTCTTTCTGTCTTTCATTGAACAAACGGCACAAGAGGTCAGTGACGATGTAATCTTCACCATGTTGTACGCTGAGAAACTTGAAATAATCTTAGGTAAGCAACAAATTTGGAATTTTTACATTATAGAAATATTTGCATTTGTAATCGAGAAGAAGTAATCGAGGCAGGTACACAGGGGTAAATTTTAATTTAAATGTACCCCGAAACGAATACGGTAAGTAAAGTTTCAGCTTTTCAATGAGAAAGTTCTGAAATTTTCACTCATTTCAAAACAGATCAAATAGGGGAGAATTAACTTTATAAAATATCAGATGTATCAGATTTTTTAGTAAGTTTCCCGCATTTTATTAAAGAGGTTCTTGAAGAGGAGGAGAAGAAGAGGAGAAAATCTTCTACCTGTAAATAATCTCAGATAAGCTATAAATTTTCCATTTTCACCACTTCCCATGAATTTATAGCATTACCTCACTGACCTCACTTATCAGATACAACCTAGCTATTGGCTAAATTAGTCAGTGTATAATAACACAAGTTTACAAATTCGGCTCAACTTTTGGACCGGAGCAGATGAGAACGATTCTTAACGTTATTTGACGCCCTGAACTCAGATATTTAAACCGTGTCTCAAGATTGGTTCTAGTTTTCGAGTTCTCCCATTAATTAAGGCGGGGTACACCTTGCCGGCAAAATTAAGAAGTCCAACTTTGTGAATTTTTTCTGAGAAAATGAATGTATTTAGATCAATTTGGGTTTTGACACATTATTGTACAAGTCTTGAAAAACATTTAACAATTTTTTCAAATCAAAATATTACAAATTGGCCGCGGGGGGCAGCTGAACTCCAAAAAGCAATTCTTAAAATGAGGTGGAAGATATCCCAATGGTGGCGTTAGACCTACAACATTGGAAATAAAAAAATTTAGTTTAATATATTATGTTTATCCATAGTGTGTATCCATTTGTGAGGCGGTCGGAGCATAGCGTTCACGCGAGTTGATTATGAACGCTAATCACCCGGTTCGAATCCGAGTGAAGTAAGAACTTTATTCTGACCGTCTCTCCCCTCGGAAGGCAATGGCAAACCACGGGGTGTAATCTGCCATGAACGCCTTTAACAAGCATTGTTAAAGGTCACGACGCTTCTGTCAAGAAGCAATACGACGGAAAGAAAGAAAAAAAAAATGTTTATCCAGTCCGCCTCGATCCAGATTTTTTATATTTTAATTTTTTTTTAAGTTATACAGGTTCAAAGTCAAAAAACAATTTTTCGACCACAACTCGTCACTTAAACGGTCATAAAAAATTTTTGAGACAAAAAACACTGGAAAAACATATTATATTAAACTAAATATTTTATTTTCGATGTTGTAGGTCTAACGACACCATTGGGATATCTTCCACCGCATTTTAAGAGGTGCTTTTTGGAGTTCAGCTGCCACGCGGCCATTTTGTAATATTTTGACTTGAAAAAATTGTTAAATGTTGTTCAAGACTTGTACAATAATGTGTCAAAACCCAAATTGATCTAAATATATTTATTTTCTCAGAGAAAATTTACAAAGTTGGACTTCTTAGTTTTGCCCCCACCTTAATAGATTAATTTATAATTTTTATTAATTAATTAATAGATGCAAAATTACCACAAGATTGGAGCTCGAATGTCTCTCAAGATACATTTTCTGCATTCACATCTTGATTTTTTCCCACAAAACTTGGGCGGCACGAGCGACGAGCAAGGAGAGCGGCTACATCAAGATATAGCGAAAATCGAAAGCCGATACCAAGGATTTTGGGACGAAGGCATGATGAGAGACTACTGTTGGACCATAATGCGTGAAACAGATCCCAAGCAGTATAAAAGACTCAGTTCAACCTCTGTTCATTTATGAATTATACTTTTTAATTCAATAAATAGTCGTTAATGGTCAAAAATAGTAAACTATTGAATTTATTGAATATTTAGAAAACTAGAACCAATTTCAAAAAACGGGCTGCTGATTTGGATTCAGCCCCCAAATTTACCTTATAAACAGCTTTTGGTTGCTCAGGTCCAAAACCGTGTAAACTTGTGTAATTTTTTAAACTATTTTTGCTTATTATGGTGTAAATGGATTGCTAAAAAAATATCTGTGCTAAAATTTCCATGTTTGGAAAATTTAATTTTTTCCAAATCTCAAAATTAGGTTTTGGTTGAAATTAAGTTGACGGGATGACAACTTTTCTATACTTTTTTTTACGTTTTGTGGTGTAAACAGTAAAGATATCGCCGCTTTTAAAATTTCTCTGTTTGGAAAGTTAAATTATTTAGAAATTTTGAAATTACATTTTATTAAAAATTAAGATGATCCGATAACAATTTTTTTAAACTATTTTCGCTTTTTGCGGTGCAAATGGATTGTTATATAAATATCCGTTCTAAAAATTGCATGTTTAAAATGTTTAATGTTTAACAAATTTTGAAATTACATTTTGTTAGAAATTATCGGAAATTATAGTATGATGCGATAACAATTTTCCAAAACTATTTTCGCTTTTTGCAGAACAAATGAATCGCTAAATAAACATCCGTCGTAAAAATTCTAATTTTGGAAAGTATAATTTTTTCCAAATTTTGTAATTACATTTTGGTGGAAATTAGAATGATGCGATAACAATTTTCTAAAACTATTTTTGCTTTTTGCAGAACAAATGAATCGCTAAATAAACATCCGTCGTAAAAATTCTATTTTTGGAAAGTATAATTTTTTCCAAATTCTGTAATTACATTTTGGTGGAAATTAGAACGATGCGATAACAATTTTCTAAAACTATTTTCGCTATTTGAGTTGCAGATGTCCCGATAAATAAATATCCGTGATAAAAATTACAGGTTTGGAAACTTTAGTTTTTTCTAGAGTTTTTTCTGGTATTTTCACAATTTTGAAATTACATTTTATTAGAATGTGATGCGTTAACAATTTTCAGAATATATCTCGCTTTTTGCAGTACAAATCGATCGCTAAATTTTGTGCTAATAATTCCATTTTAATTTTTTCCAAATTTAGATATTATACATTTTGTTAGAAATTATTTCGAGATGCGATAACAATTTTCAAAAACTTTTTTAACTTTTTGGAGTGCAAATGGATTGCTAAAAAAATATCTGTGCTAAAATTTCCATGTTTGAAGATTTTAATTTTTTCAAAATTTTTAAATGATATTTTTGCTAGAAATTGCTAAGTCCGGGTGAAAATTTTCTAAAAATAAATTTCCCTTTTGTGAACAAAACCAGGGATCGGCAACCAGTGGTCCGTAGCGTAATTTTAGTGGTCCGGCCCGCAAAGAAATTCTGACATTGAAATTTGTTGAGCTCATTTAATAAAATTTTTAAGTAAAAAATAGATTGAAATTGAAAAAGGTCATTCGCACTGTGTAAAAAAAAATTTTTATTCCAAAGGAGAATAATACAGGAAAATGGAAGAAAACTATAGAAATTTTTTGAATAATGTCGGAAAAAGAATCGATGTCCCGTTTCGAGTCCAAAAATAAATGATCATATTATGAGGTATTCGCGATTTAAAATATACGTCCAATTTTTAGTTTAAAATTATTCCGTGATAAGTAGTTATTAGCATGTTATTAGTTAAGTAGGCAGTAAATTTACTAATTAGAGTACAAAACCCAGTTTATTTTGCTTATTTTGCACCACCCTGTATAAACAATATTTTATCTATAAGGATAGATAAAAACTTAAAAAAAAAAATAATAGAAGAACTATAAAAGTAATTGCTATTAATAATTAAAAGAAACTTATAAATAAGAAAAGAACAACTTTTATTTAGGACGAGTTTTAAATTTATAACAGCGAACATTGTAAAATGTAAACGCATCTTTAGAGTTTGGACTGGTGTGAACGTATTCAACTTTCAAGCTTCAAAATCAAAATAATACGGAAAATACAAGTCATTGACAAGTGATCGTTTTGTGATTTTCATTCTATTAAAATGGCAAAAATTAACGAAGTAATGGTGTTATACAAACAATTAAAAACAGAGTGGAGTCACGCTACTCCAAATTTATCAAAATGCGAAAAATTACTTGCAGATTTGAAGGTAATAATGTTCGAATAAAATTGAGGTTAACTTTACAGCTTTATTGTGCTTTTAGATTGAATTAACAAATTTTGTCTTTCTTCCAACTTCGAATGCGTCGGTTTCGAAGCAAGAATTATTATTGGCGAGAGATGTCTTGGAAATCGGTGTGCAGTGGAGTATTGCTGCCAAAGATATTCCCTCGTTTGAGCGATACATGGCTCAGTTGAAATGCTACTATTTTGACTACAAAAGTCACCTTTCGGATTCTGCCTTCAAGTCGCAGTTACTGGGACTGAATTTATTGTTTTTGTTGTCTCAAAATCGTGTCGCCGAGTTTCATACCGAATTGGAGTTATTGCCTGCAGAACATATCCAAAATGATGTGTATATTCGACATCCCCTATCCATTGAACAATATTTGATGGAAGGAAGTTACAATAAGATTTTCTTAGCTAAAGGAAACGTACCTGCCAAAAATTATAACTTCTTTATGGACATTCTGTTGGATACAATTCGTGGAGAAATCGGTGTTTGTGTCGAGAGAGCATACGAGAAGATATCCGTAAAAGATGTGGCTAGAATGTTGTACTTGCCCAATAAAGAAGCTGTTAGCGAATTTGCAGCCAAGGTAAGGTCAAATTTGTCGTTAATGATTCATTTATAATTGAAACTGTTTTTCAGCGGAATTGGAAGTTAGGACAGGATCAATTTTATCGTTTCGTACCCGAAGTAAAGGCCAACTCTGAACCAATTCCATCAAGAGAATTGGCCGAGCAAGCCATCAATTATGCTAGGGAATTGGAGATGATAGTTTAACAGATACTTGTTTATTGTAACATTTTTTTAAAATTGCTTTCTTTACATTAAAAACGATATTTATAAATAAAGTTAATTTTATTTTTATTTCGAATTGAAAGTTCATACGAACGTGTTAAAATTGCAAATGTAATCATCCATAAACAATTATGGTTTCCTATCCACAGCAACAAAAGAAAATTTGACAAATTTATATTACTCCGCCCACCCCCCTTTTAAAAAAATCTAATCTTGACGCATTTCGCTCTTATCTCAAATTAATACGCATTTTTAAATGGTAAAAAATGTATAAATTTTGTTTTTATCATATAAAAATTTTTTATTTATATAATTTAATGAAATTAGGTACATTAGGTAAGAGATAATTTATGAACGGTGGCAAACAAAAATTATAAGAGAAATTTTTAAATCTCTTAAATTATATTATTAAAACCGTGGATACTCCAAAAGTTGTGAAAAGAATGCTAATCGGGGGAAGGGTAAAATACAAAAATTTTGTTTAATAATTCTAAAACTTTAATTACCATAATATTAAACATGTGAATCCTCCCGACTAGAATTTTTTTTTACTATTTTTGAAGTAACTATTTTGGCTTTGATTCACTTTAGTTTTGATTCAAAACTAAGTTTCGTTTTGATTCCATCCACTTCCCAGTAGCACACTTTGCCGAGTTGGACGACCCTAGGGGGATGTTTTTAATGAGTATAGTGTTGTCAAAATGACTCGGGAGCGGAGGCGCGGAAGAGTCAATTTTGACAAGACATCCACCCTCGACTAGGATCCATTAAAAAAAGAGATCCATCCCCTTCCCAGTAGCACAATTTGCCGAGTTGGAAGGCCCTAGGGGGATGTTTTTAATGAGTTTAGTGTTGCCAAAATGGCTCTGGAGCGCTGCAACGCGGAGCGAAGCGCGGAAGAGTCAATTTTGGTAACACATCCACCTACGACAGTCGCGGTGCCGAATTGTCCTGTACCGCCATTTACCCCATTCTCCCCTACTTTTTGTGTTGATTATTTGAGAAGAGTTCTTTATTCCAACTTGAAAAAAACTATGGTTTCTTTACATGATGGTAATAATCAATTTAAAAAATAAATTTAAGTTTTATTGTTAAAATGCTGTTATTAACGGTTTTTACAAAATATTTTACAAAGATACAAAGAGTTCTTGGATCACAGGGAAGCACCGATGACTACAATCCATATGAAATTATTTTGTTACATCAAAGGGGTTCCATTTCTTGCTAAATTGTGCCGCTCTTTCCTTTTGTTGTTCAAATTTCTGCAATTTGGGTTTCCTCCATTTGCTATGGTGCAAATCCAACATTCCACCGATTATTTCCTGTGCAAAATTGCTGGGAAATAATCTTTGGTCTTCAATAACGTGAGCAAAACCTTCATCCATTCCAAAAGAAACTGCGAAATAAGGCAAACCCTTTGGAATAGCGCGTCGTACGTCACGCCCTGTTAAGGACACCAATTTCTTATTGGAAGTCCATTCGTTCTCCGATTCCTCTATAGCTTTCTTGAAGTAAATGGGAGCTAAACTTCCGATCTCCTGATCAACTGGTATGCAATGCAAAACCATGTGAGGGTGTCGATGCAAGAACATGGCAGTCTCAAAAAATATGACATCCTGTTCGTCTTCTTTAAACATCCTTATTATAGCTTGACGAAAATCTTTCATTTCCGACCATTCGTTTTCATCCAATTGGGTGGAACAAGACACGTGTCTGATTGGAACAATCATGCAATGATGTTCAGCTAACGGTTCGTAGTTTGGTATACTCAAATAAATTGTATCGGTGGTGGTTATCATGAGATGTTTGGACATCTTTTCTGATTGTAAACAACTCACGCAATTGTCCAAAGCTTCGTTCGTTTGCCTATGTTCGCTGATAGCTTTATCCTTATTTCGTTTATCGGTGGCACCGTCCGATTCCTTTTTCCTGATGTTATCCGCAAAAACGTCGTCCAAATCGTCATTTTTACGCATCTTTTGAGCTACATTCATAAATTCTCTGTTGGAATCCTCTATTGTGTTGTACTTTTCATTCTCAAACATTTGCTGAAGTGAAAATTTATCATCATCCGGGAAGTAGCAAACACGTTGACCGTCACTATGCGTATCAACCTTTCTTTTCTTATTTTTCCCTTTGGAATATCCACCATAATCACTTTGCATTTTAAGGGGTCGCGAGTAACCTTTCGAGTCGGTCTGAGTTAAAATTTCAGCTTCATCTCTCTGTTCCGGTTTTGACATTTTATTAACGTTTTCCATTTTACCTTTCAATTCCGCCACCAATGCCATATCCCCCTTAAGTTCAGCTTTAAGTAGCTTAGCTGCTAGGTAGTTTAATTCGGTATTGGAAAGAACCTTCCCATCATCTTCCTTCTCCACCGCAGCAACTAACTTCGACTCTTTACTTTCGTTGTTCGTTTTACGCCATCCAGAAGTGGATGCGCTTGGATAATTCACGCTCTTATTATAAAAATCATTTACATCAAAATCGTCGGTGGGTTTCTGAAATTTTGGTAAACCATCACCACCGTCTTTCCAGTAGGGATTTAGCTCTCGTGAACACTCGCCCGGTTTATAAAGTTCACCTTCTTTTTCTAATCTTTTGTTCGCTTTCCTTTCTCTTTGTTTATCCAAATTTGAAAAGGATGAAAATTCTGTGCCCAACGACATCCAACCATCGCGATCTAATTTATCATCAGGCTCAGAGTGTTTCTTAGTTGGTGTAGTTTCCTTCTCGACCCATTCGTCTGATACTGAAGAATCGGATGAAGAAGTTGAATAATTACGTTTTCGTTTGTGTTTTTTCTCCTTTTTATGTTTTTTGTCTTTGTGTTTACTGTGTTTACCCATTTTTAACTTAAATTTGTAGGTTATGTTGATGTCACTGCTGTGCTGTGTCAACTTATATCTGGGGATTAGAACAGCGGTTCTCAACCATACATCAACTTCAACGTCAACAAAAAAATTATTGGAGAATTATTTTCTGTAAAAATAACAAAATCATAAACGTTTCTGTCTAGTCCAACTATTTTTTGTACTACCTGTATATTATGTTATTACGCGTTATTTACATTTCTTTATTATAAATGAAAAATGATAACAACTTCTTGTCGCATTTTATGTCCGTAACTTTGTACGTAGTTAAGGGTGGTCCCTCCTTAGCCGTTCAAAACTCCTTAAAATTTGCTTATATTTACGATTTACCAATAAAATTGCTGCCGTTTGTAGTGTTTATAGTCTCCATTACTTTGGACAAAATTCATTGGAGGTTTCTCCAATCGTTTGAGGAACTTTCCGAATTTGCCTTACCCTGTGAGCAGTTGTGTCATTTTGAATTAGATGGGTTCAACTTCAGGAAGAGATACATTTGGAAAGAATTAGCAGGTGATCACTGCTTAATTGATTTAGCACCTCTTTCACGAATTCTGGTTTCTAGCTTAGGTTATATGTTATTTTGTGTTATTTATTTATTAAGAGGAACTCCTTCTAAGAATTTTTTGATCCTAACAAGAGCCGTGTTATCATTTAGAACGCATGACTGTTGCAACATATTTAGTAAGGAGTAGTTGAACGATAAATATTCCATGTTTGATTTAGCAGGAACCATTGATGTAAAGTGAATTTTATCTTTAGTGGCTGACTGCGTAGAATGCGTGACACCCAATTTCACCAACTGACACCAACATAGAGCCGAAATGACGAATATTCGTTTACCGGCGTTCACTCGTGTTCGCTGATGAACATAAAATTTTCAATGAACTAAATAAAAGAATTGTTTTAGATGGTTTTAGACCTCTTAATTACATCGTCAAGTATCATAATTAATTTTGTAAATTTTTAAATTCGTGAGCTAGTTTGGCCTACTCAGGAATCCACTTGACACACCTAGTGTTTTCGGGGTATATAATACTTGAACATGGTCAATTGGATAATCATAGAAATCGGAACACATTTTTATAAGAGGGAAAAATCTCCTAAATCCGCTCAACTCCTAAACTGGTATATTTAAATCCACGGAGCTCGAAAACCGGGTCCAGTCATTTGGTAGTTTTACCTGGAAAGTTTTCCGGGAGTGTTAAAAATTGGCATTTTTATAGATTTTGACCTGCTCTTTTCGAATTTTCATTTTGCCACCTCGTATCTTTGCCGCTCGCGCCGCCATCTTGGAAAAATGGCGCCCAAAATCAGTTTTTTGACAATATCTCCTTTCCGACTCATTTTACGATAAAAATACCTAAGTAACAAATTTAACTAGAGAAAATTTCCTATAATTTATGTCTAAACGGTTTTTTTGTAAAATGAATAGGTTTAGCGTACGAGCGCCGCAAAGTCTTACTCCAATACGCGTTTCGGCTAAAAACTCATTTACACACCACCAATGACGTATGAGTAGAGTGCTGATGTTGTATCACAGCCACTGAAGGCATGCAGGAATAATATGTTATCTGCGATTGTTTTATGTATGATACTTTGTGTTGAATATATTCGTTGCAACATTTTTCCTTTTCCTGGTTTTAGAATATAGATATATGTTTGAACTCGTATAGATAAAGCCGTCAAAAGAATAAGAAGGTCTACATCTTCCCGACAACTATTACGGAATTTAATGTAGATGCAACGCTGATTGCCATATTGATTTAGTGTATCCGCATCTTCTGTTGCTTGCTTGACCATGAAGTTCGCAGCTTCAACAGCCCAATGAGGCGGTTCTAGTTTGCATCGTTGCCCAGGAATTTATCTTGTGACACAGTTTGGATCATTGTCTCGTCAAAAAGTATGCTACTGAAGCATGTTTCCGTGATCGTAGAGATCTCTCTCCATATTTGGTGCTACGATCTGTTACATCTTCCGGATATCCATCAAATACGATGATAGCATTGGATTTATACTTCGATCGAACAAATGCGACGTAGTTATTGCAAATGGATGAAAACGATTCACCGCGATGCCAAACGACTGGATGCAATAAGGATCCTCCATCGATGACATACATAGCGTCTCCAAAATTTATAATCTCCAGAATATTGCTCAAATGCCTTATACAAAGAAGATACTTATCAAACCTCGTAACTCCTTTTTTCTTCAAAAATGAGATTTTGATGCCATCTGTTAGAGGAAAAAATACTCTATAAATGGAGAAAATCTTGTAACTGCATATAATTTTGTTTTTATATAATGGAAAGAATAGAAAACCTCTCAACTCCATTCCGTCTTGAGGATTCAAATGAATCTCGTAACTCCATGTTCTGTAACCTAAAATTTTGTCATGATTTGTTGCTTGTGTACAAAATTGACTTTTATTTGTTTAATATTTAAGTATATTAATACGTAGAACATAAATTAAATAGAATAGAATTAAATAGAAAAAATAGAACCTCGTATCTCCATTGATACGAAAATTGATTTGTTTGAATTTTTTAATATGTTTTTGTGTTTTCTGCAAAAGTAATGAATTTGGAGTTACAGGTTTGATAATTAGGGTAACTAACTATTTTCATCGTAAAATGAGTCGAAAAGGAGATATTCTCAAAATCTGTTTTTAGGCGCCATTTTGTCAAGATGGCGGCGTGAGTGGGAAAGATACAAGGTGGAAAATTAAAAATTCTAAAAGACCACGTCGAAATCTATAAAAAAAACAATTTTCAAAACTCATACGCGTGTTGATGCAGATGTGTGTGGGTTCGAGGTATTCGTACGCTGAAACTATTCATTTTACAAAAAAAAAGGTTTAGACATAAATTATAGGAAATTTTCTCTAGTATAATTTGTTACATAGGTATTTTTATCGTAAAATGAGTCGGAAAGGAGATATTGTCAAAAAACTGATTTTGGGCGCCATTTTTCCAAGATGGCGGCGCGAGCGGCAAAGATACGAGGTGGCAAAATGAAAATTCGAAAAGAGCAGGTGAAAATCTATAAAAATGCCAATTTTTAACACTTCCGGAAACTTTCCAGGTAACCCCGTTTTTAAGTGAAAACTGTCTTCGAGGTTAAATTTCTTCGAGCCCAAATGTCTCTGCGTCCAATTGATAGGCGTGTAAATGACTTGCCCAATGATAAGATCAATAATTGCCCTCTTGTAAATTTGTTTAATCGAATTAAAAGAATCAATGTCCCAGCTAGCGAAAAAAAAAGATGTTAATTGTTTTCGTAGTCGGGTTTTTTTTTTAATTATTGTATTAGAGGAGGCTCGAATCCAGAAAATTTGTTTAACTGCCGACACGAAAGGCAGACAAAAACTTTGCGGGCTGTCCGCGGAGGTAGAAGTCCTATAAGGTACCATAGGTTGAGAATCCCTGTATTAAATATTTATAAAATATCTAAAATGTTTACAAAACTTAGCAAAAGATGTTACTAATCTGCATTTTATCAATTTAATCCATCTAATATAATAAATCGTTTGGTGTACGTTATCGGGTTGACAAATTAAAAATGATGTAGGTGTTGGTGTGAACTAAACCTTATGTTGGTGGTTTAAGGAACTACCGGTAGGCGCGCTGGTTTAATCAATGTTTACATCGTAGTTTACGGTTATATGCGTCATCCCCCCTTTCAATGTCAGCCAATGAGATGTTCTATAATAGTAAACTACGTTATACGGCGAATATAAGCAAGTTCGAGTAACCCGTTGGGCCAATATAGAATTGTCAGCGTGTTGAGTTACATCATACCGCGTGTGAATCTGACGTTTGTTTAATCGGAAAGTTTGAATAATAAAAACAAAAAATGGCTTTTATGATGCCGGTGGTTAAAAACGATTGGGACATTTATAAGTGTAATCGACAACGTCGAGTTTCGGAGTGCTCAAATTCCCAGTCGTGCAGGTCAAGAAAAGTGTCTGAATGCAAATCAGAGGGACCAAGTTTGTCGACATCGCCGGGTTCCGATTTTATGGTTGGTTCTCCAGGACATCGCAGTGTTCCCGCGAATATGTCGCGTCAGTATTCGAGAAACAGTTCGAGGACTTCTCAAAACAGCCTCCAGAGTCCCTGTAAAAGTGCTGCTTCGTCGCCCCCAAAATCGAACTCACAAAATAGTCTCAACAAATTCCATAACAGGTTGTTGGACAAATTAAAGCGGTCGTTAAGAAGTAAAGACGACAACGAGCGAACAAGTTCATGAAAAGGGTGTAAGGGTGCTTCGTCGGAAAAGAATAAGCATCCAAATTCGTAGTGTTTAATCATCCTTTGGATTTTTTTACCTAATGGCTCCTGCTTACTACGTAAGGTGTCAGTTCAGGTTGTTAGCTTCGTAAAAGGGCCTGTGATATCTGATTATCGTATGTAGTTTGTTTGAATAATAATTAGTAAGTTAAAGTGTGTAAAATGCTTGGATTTTGTTAAAAAGCATAAGAGTAATAATATTATTTCGTCACCACTTAATTGGGGGTAGCTATTGAGTAAAAAAATAATTTTAATGTATAAGACTGCTGATTGGTTATTTAAGAGAAAAAGTTACAAATTGTTTACATGATTATAGATATATATTATAGTTAAATGTAATAAAATTTATGATAATGCTTAACACCATTTAAAAGTACTATATATTTAAGGTTGGGCTAAAAATGAGACGCTAATGGTCCATCCTATTAGCACATTCCCAATAATTTAAAATTTTTCGAAAAACCATATCTAACGAATATTTAAGTACAATAATTGCTTAAATTTGTATTTACACTCTATGTGTACCAAAAATTGTAATCAAACTCGAATAGGGCACCGCACAGGGCGACCGTGTAAAGAGGCGCCGCTATTATAAATTTTAAAGCTTGACAAAATAGTTTTTATACTAATAAAATATAAAGTGACTTATTTATAATAAATAATAACAAAAATATTATATAAAGTATTTTTAAGTAAGTAATAATAATTATTCAATGTTTAATAATTGAAACATTGTCTTCATTTATGTGACTTATTGTTTTATTTTTTTTTAAATAAACTCGTTTTATTGTACCATTGCATTTTTATTGTCCTCGTTAATTGAACACTACGTGCATATTTCCCTCGATGAAATCAGTGGAAAAGTACTGGGCGTTTGATTAAATCGTGACGTAGCAAACATACCTCCCCAAGTTCTAAAAATAACTTTACATTTGTATGTGGTCAAGTACGTACTAGATACAAATATCAATTCAACTGTCATTCCTCTTCAATGGACAAAACTATTTTTCCTATTCAACAAGTTCCATTAAACGAATGTGTACCCACATAACCCATAATTATCATCACCTCATAATTATTTTTTTCAGTAACAAAAAACGTTAATTTATTAATGGTTCCATTTTTGTAGTACAAAATAAATAAAATTAATCTGTGAATATTTTATTTCACTATGATCTAACTCCCCCCTCTCTAGACATGCAATCCGAGCCGTAACGAGAGCAAAAAGCACCTGTGGCAAGCGGTTTAATTTGCGCTACACCCCCCAAACCTCGAACCAAAGATTTAAAAACATCTAATAACATATTTTTCTTACTTACGGCTGGGGGGTATTCCAGACCCCCCGGTTTTCCGATTGTTTACTTTTAAAAGTACCCTCCAGGTCGGTGGAAAATTTTTTCAAGAACATTAACACATAATTTTGTGTAATAATAAAAACGAATTAATTTTATCCCGTTTTTTAAGTTTTTAGTCTAGGGTGGTTAAACCCAATAATGTGAAGAAGAAACGGACTAAAAAAGGGGGAGTCTGGAATACCCCCCCCCCAGTATCTAAATTTTGGATTTATTGTGGACGGTAAGATAAACTCACGCACTTAGGTCTCTAAATCGGCCCCACTATTATACAACCTCTGGTTTGCAGCTTAGCCCCGATCCTGTCACTCCCCAGCAACTCCAGCATCCACCCAGTATAAGGAAGTAATGAGATAAATTTTCAAAATGATAAATACGCAAATTTAATTTTCAATTTTTGCTTACTTACAGCTGGGGGGTATTTCATACCCCCCAGACCCCCCGATTTTTCGATTGTTTACTTTTAAAGGTACCCTCCAGGTCGGTGGTAGAATTTTTCAAGAATATTAACTACATAATAATTAATTTTAATTGTAATTAAATTTATAATTATAATTAATTTTTCTGGAACATAAACTACATAATACAGTTGTACAAATTCGATAATGTGGACACAAAAATCTAAAGGTATATTCAAATTAAACCAATTGTTCACACGCATACTCATAATTTGGGGGGAATTCGAGACTTCTTATTAGGTTTTAATGTATTTTTAAGATGGTACTAAGAAGTTTTTCCCTTTTGTTAATAGCGCAAATTGTTTTTGGCTACTCCATATTTTTTGGAAAAAGCAGTCACAGTCATCCTTCTTGTATTCTTCAATAATCTTTCTGTTTTCATACAGTGAAATATATTAAATGTAAGTTTTAGATCTTATCCGTTATGTTTTCTCCACAACTGATGCGCACGAATGGATTAACTGAATATTTATTATGTAAATTCGAAAGAAGTGTAAGCTATATTAGGCTTGACGACAAGACAAGAGGCCGAGCTATAGTTTGTAATGATGGTGAACGGCATCAGAATGCAAGATAAAAAGAGTGGTAATTTTTCGGTGCGCATGGCTTACCAGCAAGATGGCGAACGCTTGCTTTGTTTTGTTTGCTAACGAGCACAGACATTTGAAGTAAATCTCCATCTGCTCCAAATCTCTGTTTTTGTTAGTCAAATATTTTGGTTTGTCAATGAAAACAAAACAAACAGTTCCTTCTTCAGTTCTTCTTATCTTTTTTGTGATGCCATCTTCCATTATCACAAAACCTAGCTCGGCCTGCCTTAATTTTATCTCATTTCTAAGTGTTTTCTCCATTTTCGAATCTAGGGTGTGCTCTAAGCCTGCTAGACCCTCTAAAATATAAAGAAACGGGAATGAAATCTGAGATATAGGGAAACCGATGAATCTGGGGGGTATGGAAGCATAAGAAAGTAACGAAATGACTTTTCAAAATTGATAAAGGTGTAGCATTTCAAATGCTATTGTTTTTACTTCATCACTTCATTACTTAACAGGGTGATGGAACCCATTGCCGTGAGAATGTATTTTACCTTTTTTCTACGGGTGATTTTAATGGATGTTCCACACCTGGTCCTGTTTTTTATCACCTATCACTTGAGCTGACCTCGTTTGTCCCGACGTCACCAACTTATCTGCTGTGTCCTTTGTTGTTTTCGATGTTGGGACATTTTGGGGTTTTGAGACCGAGTTTCCGTATGGATAAGCGGAGACGAGATAATTTTGTTTAAGTGATGCGTCACTTATTTCATCTCTCTAATTTGCGGATTTTTTCCGGAGCAGCATGATAGATGCAAACAATCCGTCTCGTCTCCCTTTTTTCTCCACACCATTTTAGAAGTTCATCTCCCCCTTTCCCAGTAGGATGATTGGTTTGTCGCAACTGTAGCTTGAGCCTCCACCACTGACATGGGACGGTTATTAGTGTACTTATTTTTACTTGATGATCTCTTGCAAATGTGTATTTTGTAGTCAATTTTTACAACGTTTTTGTGATTGCGTTGGGCAGTCTCCTGGATGAGCAAATTAATTCTTTTGGGTTTTATTTTATTTTGATTAGATTGTCCATTGTCCATTGTCCTAGGGCAGGGATGGCGAATTGATGGCACGCGACACAATATTTTGGGCACGCCACCGATCAAAAAATACACTATTAAATATTATATTTAATTATTTGATGGCACGTCTATGGCCTCATTAAACATTTCTTTAGAAAAAATGGCACGTTGATACATAAAGGTTCGCCACCCCTGTCCTAGGGTACCCTGGATTTTACTTCCTTTGATGTCTGTTTTGGGTATCTTCTATACTTGATTTTTAGAATCCAACATTGTCAACCCCACATGTACTAAACTCAACTTTTGTTTTCATTAAATAAAACCACCTTTATTTACTTCTAAGTTTTATTTCGAAAAACTGGCGCCCAAAACTTTTTTTCTTAGTTAAACAATTGCCTGAGTCGCAATGTGAAGAACCCGCAAATCCCATACGCTCGACGTAATCCATTTAGCACTCCACTCTCCACTCGAGTGTAATCCATTTAGCTGGCCTGCCTGCTACCTGCTCTAACATCGTAGATCAGCGGGGCAAGTGGCCCAAATTCGAACAATTTGTGTTACGAAAAAGCAAATTTAATTCTTGAAATAAACATCTTTCTACTTATTGCGATTGGTATTTTTTATGCCGCAAAAAAGTTTTTGGTAATAATCAGATTCTAGGACTTCAAGTATTTCAACATTTTCTTAATGAAAAATTGAAGAACAAAAATGGAAATAGAAAGCATGATGAAAGAAACAACCATTAAAAAATTTAAATGATAAGATTCAAGATAAACAAAATCATTGACAAAATTAAAAGCAAATGAAAAAAGAAAATTTAGATCGCAAACAACAAGAGACGGAATTTGGAAATGATTATAAAAAAAATTGAAAATTAAGAAAAAAATTTAAATTTGACGGTTTCAAGCAAGGGAGAAAGGACCAGATAAACAGATATAACTTCAAGATAATAATGGAAATTGGAGAAGTCAGAGAGATGATTGATCAATTTTATTAATCAATAAAATTCTTCTAGTCGTTGGTCATCAGTCATCACTATTGAGTGATTTGATTTGGGCCACTTGCCCCGCTAGTCTATGATGGAATGGTAGACAGGCCAACAAAGGGATTACACCCCCATCCAGTACCAGAGCTTGGGTCACGCGTAAGCGGTTCATAGGTTTTTCTGTTGTGACTCAGGCGATTGTTTGGCAACTAACTATAAGAAAAAAAAAAGAATTTGGGCGCCAGTTCTCTAAATAAAACGCAGAAGTAAAGAAGAGTTAATTTTATTCAAAGAACAAAATTTAGTAAAACATGAGGTTGACAATGTTTGCTTCCAACACTCCAATTGGAGACACAAAACATACAACAAAGCAAGTAAAATCCAGGATACCCTGAAGGGATACCCTGGGATAATCAAATCAAAATAAGAAAATAAAAATACTGATGAGTTGCCATCTGAAGACAACTCACTAAAAAAACTAATTTGCGCATCTAGGAGACTGCCCAACGCAGACATAAAAAACGTTGATAAAATTAACTACAAATAATACATTCGCAAGAGATATCATCAAGTAAAACAAGTAACCAAGTAGGTAAACAAAACATCCGATGCTGGAAAGAAGTGGATGAATTTTCAAAAATATACGGAAATTTTGAATCCATTAAATTTCAAAATTTTGCGACATCAAATCAAACAAGGTCACGACTGATAAAAAGGTGACGTAGGTGAAACGGAGACTGATAAAACGGGACCAGATGTGGAACATCCATTAAACTCGACCATGGAAAAAAAGTAAGCACCCTCACATGGCAATGGGTTCCATCGCGCTGATTAAAAGATAAAAAATCGTATTAGCACCACTCCAAATTCACTTCCAAGAAACCATAATCAAAGGTCGAAAAAAAATGGACGTCAGAGGAAATCGACGTGATAATAAAAAAGCTGAAAATCAAAGTGAAACTTCCGTTTAAGATGGAAAATATTATGTAATCTTACCCACAATGTTAGGCAGAAGATAAAAAAAGATCACTCAATAAAACGAACAACATGGCTTTTAAAACATAAAATTACACACAACGAAAAATGATTCTTCCACTTTTCATGATGATAAGCGGAAGAATGACATTTGATAAATTTTCGAAAATTCAAAACGCTTGCGCATATTTGAAATACATACAAGGTGATGCATAGATTTCAAGCCAAAATATTTTCACTTGTCGTTAGATGTTAAAAATGAAAATGTAATTTCCAAACGTTGAATAAATATAAAATTTCTTAAGGAAAAATACCAAGCAAAAATAATAGCATTTGAAATGCTATAATATAAATTTTAAATTTTATTGTGTTTTGATGAGATTTGACTCGGAAATAGGTAATTAAGAAATTATGATAGAGCAAAATTGATAATAATTTAATGAATTAAAACTATAATTTGTAAATCTGATAATAGGTTTTAGGTATAAAAATTAATTATTAAAGTGATGAGTATTTTTTTTAAATTAATAATTTATAGTAAATAAAGTTTATCTAATAATGATGTAATTTATAAGGGATTAATTAAGTATATAATTTGATTAGACATGAATTACGGAAAATTTTTTGCTAATTATGAAATTTTCGAGGGGGGTGTGCTATGTATTTTGTGAACGTAAGCAAGTAGAAAATAATAAATGAAGCGCATTGGGAATTATTAATTAGTGATTTTTTGTTGTTTATTCTAAAAATAAATAATTGAAAATTGTCGGTTATATAACATTTATCTCTCGAAGTAAACAGAAAATAAAGGTTGAATAGCATAACATTTGGCTGCCCGGAACGTGGGAAATCGATTAATTCTTATTATTGGGAATATTCCGATCCTAATATACGCGTTTCAGTTGGATGAATCAAGGCCCACTATTATTAGTGACAAAAAATTAAAACGTAGAATTAGTGGAATTTACCATGTTTACTGTTTCCATACTCAAGAGTACTAGGACACGCAAAGTAAATATTATGGTACGGTAATTAAATATTAGAGCATAGTACAAAAACAATTAAGACATGTTTATTTTATTATTTTTCACAGGTGGTTGAAAAAATAGTGTATGCTCCTCGATCCGTAAATATTTGTATGTTGCATATTTCATATTGGAAGTAAAGCTAACTGTCTGGTAAAAAAATGCGATATTCCTATAGGAAATTGATTTTTTCCAGTTAAAATGAACTTTAAAACTTGATTTCTCAACAATTCAAAATTAGCACATTCGTGGTTTTGGCCTGAAGGTGACATATGACACGTTACCATTATATGCAAAAAAAAACCATTCCTGCTTAACTAATTTTTTGTGATGGCATGCCAAACTTTCAATTTCATTCCAGACAATTGAAAAGTTGAAAAGGTTGAAAACTGCAATTTTCTCCAATGATATCAAATTAGCCAACGTGGTGCAGTAAACAAGATGATTTGCTAAAAATAAATTTAATAATTTTTCCACAGAAATACATTCATTTTTTTAAGAGGTTAATAAAACAATAACATTTCATCACTATTTTGCACATTACATAAATCAGCAAAACTAAAAATAAAATATTTTTTTCAAAGAATAGGGATTGTTGTTTTCAACAAAAAAGTTTGATAACAAATCTCAATCAGATTAACTGAAACAGGAATCGTGCATCAAATTTCTACAGCGTAGTTGCGAGATAAACGCATTTAGAAGTTTGAATGTTGCGTAGACCTAATCGCGGAAAATTCCCTTACTTTTTTCGTCGATAACTTTGGTATCCTTGCGGTTTTTTCGATGTTGATTTTTTTATGGGTGGAGAGAGCATATGGGAAAATCGGGAAAAATTAACTGCATTTAGGTGTAAATTAAATTGTATTTCAAATATACTACAACTGTTAAATATTGATTTTAAAAGTCAAGTGCGTAAACTTTGCCGAAACCGAAACAAACTTTATTTTCTTTGCCGAATAACTAATGCAAGAAATACAGCTTTTGAATTTAAGAAAACAAAAGTAAGTATTATTGTTTTGAAATATTGCAAAATTTGATAGGTACAACTTGAGGTATTCGGTAAGACAAATGTTTCTCCTTTGAACTGTTGAAATTATTTATTATTGTTATTAATATTCGAAGTTAATGAATTAATTTATATAGAATTACCTAATTAATACAGTGGCGTACTTTTTAATAAAATTTATTTGTACAATAATATTAATTTTGACTTGTACAATTTTATAAAGTTAGTGAGCTTGAAAGTGACAGTCATAAATGTGCCTTGTAAATTGTCCAGTGAAACATTCGAAAAGATCTATGTATCTAAATATTTTCAACCACCTGATTTTGAAAGCGTCAACTTTGTATTCAATAACGTTAATACAATCAATTATGGTCTGTTTTTGAAATTTAAAAAATAAAATTAATTCTATTATTCAAACGAAATTGTTATTTTTTATTCTGATTGCTACAATATCAATTAATTACCCAACAAAAGAAAATCTAAAGCATTACCAACCGAGCTTAGTCGGTAGATGCCAAGAGTGGCATCTCCTAAATCCATTCATGAGCGTCACTCTCACTGTTTGATTCCAAACAATATCTAATCAGCTATAAAATATAAAAATACCGAATATGAAATTCGGTTAAGATATTATTGATTTGGGAGGCTGCTGCGTCAACTTATGGGAACTTAAATTAAAAAATATTTTTGATTCCAATACTTTTCCATATTAGGTATGGTAAAAATGCAAAAAAGTTAGGAACGTGAAATCTGACAACAATCCACAATAAATTATTACGATTGACTATCATTGGCTACTATTGGCGCGTCGATTAAATATTTTTGTAAATAAATACTCATTTTATCAATTTTTGCTGCGTTCTTTTATACAAATTTTTAAAACTTCCTATTTTCTTTACTGCTATAATTATACGGTCTTTGACTTGAACATCTTTGCTTTGCTCTTTACGCGATAATAGTACCATTTTATTATAATTTTCAAGGACATCTACACATACAACAAGTTTTGCATTCTTTTTGAAAAATTGCGATAATTTATTTATGGGTTACGTCTCAGACATGTAAATTGTTTTTACCTTATATGTCTGAGATTAAACATAACCTGCTAATACATCATAATATTCGTTAAAATTGCGGTTTCCCACAGTATTATTAATACATTATCTTTCGAATTATTTATTATTCGCATAAATTACTTTTCTACAAGAGGAAATATTCCGAAAGTTTTCACCCTGCTTACCTTGGTTCAAAAATGTAACCGAAATAATAAAATTTTTTATTTTGTTATGGTCCATTCTCGAAAAAACAAAACTTTTATTAAACGAGCGCCGTAGACGATTTTTTTAAAATCATTTCAAATAAAAAATAAAACTGTTGATTTTTGATCCCAAATTTCCAATTGAATATTTTCATACGCGGATGCTGGAAAAAGCATTTCATCCTTCATGTAGTAGTAGTTAAATAAATCGATTGTGGGATTTTACTTCCCACTTTCACATTTAAACGCAAATAGTAATTTCCAGCGGAATGAGTATTTTATCGAACATTTGCAAAGGTCGCAATGTTGCTTCCTAGTAGGATAGTTTACACCTGATTACATTTTGCTGGCTAATTGTAATAAAGCAAAATGGGTAAGTTTTACACCTGCGACCGAAGTTTTAAAATAATTTACCAAACATGAAAAAGGTCATTTGTTAGAGAAGGCAAGTAGTTTTTGGAATGAGCCGTAGGCGAACAAAAAAATAACAATAATTATTATTATTGGAAAAATGTTCAAATTAATTCTTGGACAGTAAAAGGGTCGTGAAAGTGTTTAAATTCATGTCATCGATAATTTAATATTTACCCTAAACAAGTAAATGTTATGTCTTTCCTTTGGAGCAATTGGTGCTACATTATTCAGCCTACTTTTCATTTTCCATAAAATTAAAGTAATTTCCACAACAGTAAAAAAATTACTTTGCTAATATAAATTTCCAAACAAGGCCAAAAACTTCTAGTTATAACTTGATGCCATAGAAATTGAATTTGTAAATTGAAGATAAACATGAAAAAGGTGGACAAAATTTAGTACGTTATTGCTTTATTTCGCACCACTAATTTCAGTCAATAAATATGTAGGCGTTTACATTTCATTTAACAAAAAATTGAGTATCGGAAAAATTTTAAAGTGACTTCAATAGATTCAGCACCAAAGGATGTCAATTTTTAAATTAAGCTTTTACGTTAACATAAAATAAATCGACATCGAGTTAGAAATGACCTTTGTATTGCGTTTTTATAAAATGCCATGTAGAAAAGTATCTACTTAATTCAAGTCGCCATAAAATTTTGTGACATAATAATTAAAATTGATATAAAATAATCTGTATTTTTTGGTTATTTTCCTAATTTTGAATCGCCTTTGCAGACGTCGCGACGCTCTTATATTAACCGGAAAAGAATCCTATTTGAATATTCATAACTCCGAAACTTGTCGAAATGTTCATTTGAATTTTGGTTTCCTTACCGAGAAAACTATGAAAATAATGTATAAAAAATTTCTTAGACGCATTGTTATGTTATTGTAATAATGGCACCTCATTTAATTAACAAGAGAAAGCTTCTAACTTTTACGTGGAGGTCATGATTAGGACTTCAACATGTGCAAATTGTAAGATGCAATTTTCACCCAATTGCGAGAAAATGGATTTTGAAAAATTTTATTTAATGAAGATTTTTAAATTTCTTATTTTTTACTTTTATGGCAAATTTATGCTATGTTCGTTTTTATATTTTAATTTATTTTTAATAATAGCCTGTATAAATTAAAAATTAGATGTCTAGGTCAAACTATAATATTTATGAGGCTGCAAATAACTTTGGAATGTGACTATAGCAAATTAGCATAAACTATTTAATACTTTTTCTTCTATCAATAACAGGGTGCAGTAAAATAACTGGCCCCAATATTTTACAAAATACTCATCAATTCAAACATTCAAGGTTAGGTCGTTTCCACCGGTTCCAGTTGCACCAACGCATCTTCGACCTTCCAACGTTTAGGAAAAAGTTATTGAAGAAATAATCGACTTGGTTTGGGTACTTAAAAGGATGAATGAGATAGGTGACCATAGAAAGTATTGAAATAGGGGTGGATTTCGCTAGAACCGATGGAAGATTTTGGAAAAATGCAAAAAGTTTGTTTTAATTATTTTGCCGCACCCTGTAGATAACAAAGTAGACGCACTTTTTTTTGTATGGCATAATAGTGTCGAATTGAAGTATACTGCATAGATAATATTGTATTATTTGTACCTGATTTATTAGGATCGATAAAAATACAACCACATCCACTATCTTATCGCAATGCTCTAAAATTCGTAATAAAAATATTTGCACGTGAAAAAACTTACGAATTTAATTTTATTAATATTAATAACATTTTGATAAAAAAAAATATTGTTATAATAGTCCCGATAGCAATTTAGTATAAATGGTTATATTTCACAGTAGTCATTCGTGCATTCTGCAAAATAATGCAGTTTATGACCATTTTTGCAGAAAGTAATTTTAAATTACAAAAAAACTTTTAAAGCCCTTATTTGATAACCCTTATTAATATTTCATTACATTGTAATGGCGAGCATGCCATATCTATAAATAATTGACGATTGAATAACTAAAAATTATAACTCCACTATTTTCTTCTGATTAATATCTCTTTAAATAAATATTTGAAATCAATTTTATTAATTAAATAAATTGTCTGCCGACTATTAAAAACAGAAGGATTATTTTGAAGCGATTATTTTCATAATATTATTTTTGAAATAAGTAAACACTTAATAATTTAATCAATTTTACCTGAAGTAGGTTATTTTTGTAATTTTGTTACCAAAAAAATCTAATATTAATTTATATGTTAACATCAATTTCTACAAATACAATTTACCAATAGTTAATATTTACACGGATTTTCTCTTTTGTGCAACTAATAAACATTCAATTAAATTGTTTATTTTAATTAGTTATTGGTATTTGGTTATCACTTATCAGTTTGCTATTAGCACATAATATGAACAAATTGGAAAATCCAATAATTGTGCATGCACACTGCAAATTCTGGCTGAGAAAGCCGACAGTTAAATCCCCATGAGATAAGAGTGATTGGTTGGATACAGCAGATAACTTCAGCATAATTTAACTTTTTTTGGAAATAGCAAAAAAAAATCTATGCAAATAACCAAATAAAAGCGAACAAATTGAAAGAAATGATTTTGATAGAAATGTAAAGGAAATTCCACCGATTATTTTCAATTTTAAATGAAAATTGCACACTTTTTTATTATAAGCTGCATACCCAACTGTGAAATTAACAAACTAATTTTAACGTTGCATAACAAGTCAAGTATAATTTGAAATTTTTATTCCCAAGGCAGTTTAAATTGAAGAATATCGCAATCTTCAAATTATAGTGGAAATGAACTGAAATTATAAATTATGCCTCAGAAGTTACGTTAATTTTAGGGTTGCCAAAGCATTTTAACGCATCAGTTGCGTTATAATTAATACAAAAGCGTTTTAATCCGTATAAAGAAAGATTATTGATTAATACGCTCTCGAATTATTGACCAAACTACCCTTTACTTTTTTAAATGGAACACTGCATATTTTGATATTTTCCGAAAGTTAACTAAATTTTGAATATAGAATTATATTTCAAATTATTCTTGACAGTAATTTATTATTTATTATTATAGAAATTAGAAAAAGATTGGGGCAATTGAGCTCAAAATGACATATTAGGGTAAGATGACATACCAAACTTTTTTGGAGTGCCTCGTCGAAACAGAAATATTGTTAAGTAAATTAAACTGTGTGAAAAGTGGCAAATAATTAACCATCTGGTAACTGCCCGTCAGAACAAGGGGTGATAATTCACCCCAAAAGTAGCTTTGGAAGAGAAAATGATTTGTTATTATCATGGCTAATGAATAATAATCACCTACATGCCAAATATGTTTATTAACTTTCTTAAAACGCATCGAATTTACCTGCAGATTAACATGATCGAATGTCCTTCTGCAGGCGCACGTAGTATACATATTTGCGTAACCCAGTTTAATTAAGAGTATTCAATTATTTTGCCCACACATGGACGTTATCTTTATGCATGGTGATGAATACATGTGGGTATTTACGAAATTGTTATACGTAATTGAATTTAATTTATGGAGAAACCATTTTACAATTGGGATGAATCAAGATCGAATTATAAATTAGAACGACCTATAGTTTAACGTATAATCCAAACCACGACACAAATAAATTTTTGGATTTTTTTCAAAAGTCCATCACCTAATCACAGTAATGAGGTAAATGACATTGCAAATACCTGGAGATACCTAGAGAAAAGATGCAATTTCCTGCCCAAAACGTGGGAAAAAATTGAAAGTTAGTAATTAACAAATTGAATACTCGAAAGTTCGAGAAACTTTCAAAGGATACCAAGTAAGCAATAGTTCGAATTATCTATTCCATTACTTCTATTGTCTGCTCGATAACAAATTCATAATAGCCTTATTATGAAATGTTATGCAATTTACAACAATAATAATTATTTTTAGTTATGCTTGACTAAAATGATTGTTAAGGTCGTGATATGTGACGTAGGACATACTTTATTTGATTTATCTAAATTTTTATGTGATAAGTTTGCATATTGATGACGACATATTGGTGACGTTCTTTTAAATAAATTTAAATTTAACTCATTAGTGGTACCAGAAATTTGCAATTTATGCTCATCGTTCAAAGTTCAAGAACTTCGTCCAAATTTTCACTTTCATTAAATTTTTATCAAAATCTCATTTGCTAGGTTTCCTTATATCCGCAACTTATTAGTTGTATTATAATAGCACGTAATTTTGTTAATGGATAATAAGTAAATATTTACTTGAGTAATTAAGGAGATTACCTAAGTAGAATAGAGAAAATATTGACTGCCATTAAGCATTTTGTAATGAGATGAAGTCCTTCACATTCGAACCGCCCCTGAATCCATCGTCACTCCAAATTACTTCCTGCCTAGCACAAAAGTAACAAATCGTAAATAGATGCCAATGATGTGGCTATTCTCAACTGGATTGTGGTGGATGAAGGAATAGCTAAAGGTCCACCCTTCACTTAGTCTTAGTTCCGCCACTGATCTGGCATTCCTTTCGCTTGGAAAAATTATTAAACATATTTATTTTCTGGGTTTCCACCGTTTACATGGCTTCCACTTTTTCCTTACCGTGTTGAAATTGTGTGACGTGGAAACCAAGGAAGTGTTAAGACATGAGGCCAGCAAGTAGACATTTGGTGCGTGAAAATCCTACAATAAATGGTGCATGCAAAGCGAAAATGTTTCCGCCGGGAAAATTATTAACGTCGCAAAAAGTACTATTAATTTGAGTTGCACCGTACCTAAAAAAAATTGCTAACTTATTGATTTTTCTTGCTCACCGGAAATGAATGAATGAAATATTCAAAATTATTATTGATAAGAATATAATTCAATTAGATAAAATTGTATAAAGAAAGCTTTTATTTTATCAATTTGCGTATCACATCAAGCAGAGCAAAACGTCGATCAAGCATAGCAAAACCCACTGAAAACGCCGTGGAAAATTCCATCGGGCTTTGCATTGCTATATTCGCTGAAAGTTCATTCACATTATCTGCCATATATTCCCTAAGCGTATATTACATTATATTGCTTTGTAGTAATAACAAGAACCACATCAAAACTCTACCTAGTGAAATAAAATTAATTTGTTATGAAATTGTAATGTATTTTCTGAAAATAAAAATGGCAATATTTATAAATATTTCATGTTCCGTGTTTGTAATTAATGTAACTGGTTATTAGAGATAAGAAACTAGTTTTATCTAACAATAACTTTTTATTATGTATTGTTAACTTAATTTGCAATGAACCAATTTTTTAACCGCTTAATGGAGGCCTAATGTAACATTAGAATTTTTTTATGAGAAAATAATGTTTGTTTGGCATCACCAAATTGACGTCAATGAAGTTTTTACGGTATCTTACTAGGTTAATTTATCTATATTTTTAGTTTACCTAATGTTATAATTGGGGATGTTCGCTAAATAGGGAGATTGCAGATTCTTCCTTTGTTTATAATAATAAGCTCTCTAAGTCGATCATGCATGAGCATCTCTTAAATGGATGTAATTATTTCTGTTCGTCGTTGAAGAAAATAAAATAAAACAATAAAATCCTGTTTATACCAAAGAACCATAATTTTAATATTAAAACAGATACGAATTCAATGTATTTGCTGATATTTACCCACAAACCTCACGTTTTTAAAATCGTGATTGAAACATTTAAAGACACATTTCCTATCGAATGTAGTACTGCCCAATCTTACAAAGGTACATTTACAGCTGGTCATTTAAGCTCACTAACTTTTATAAAAGCAAACAGTCAAAATTATTAATTAATTAATTGACATGGATGACAAAGAGTTTCCTAGCAAATTAGTATAAATTCTGATGTCTGCATAATTTTCTTATTGCATTTTGCGGCATTTTTGGCATTTAGCGGTTCTTATTGTAAATCTATCGAGTTAGGTACTAAATTTTTATGATTTTGTTTGTGAAGTCAAGTATTGACGCATTTAGAGAGATGACACGTCACCTAAAACCATGTTTTACTTTTGGTTTTGATAATTTTTTATCAACGACCAAGTTTTAATTTTGGGAAGATAAGAATAACAATTTTGTCTAACCGTACAAGACCAATAATTTAGTCGGTCAAAACTTTCATTATTGTGGATTGTTATGGGGCACTGGCAGGAAGTGATATTATAAGCTCTCTTGCGCAAGTAGGCCTTAGGGGTGGTTATACGTTAAACTAATTAATTAGGAACTATACAAATAAACATAGTAATTTAATAATATCTCTATATCAGCTCCACAAATTATTACGCAGCCAGTATAAGTTTTTGGCAAGTTTATCCCGCCTGTTTAACAAATTAAGCAATCACGAGTAAGGTCGAATTTTAGTACAACATTTCCTTGAGTGAACTTAACTGAAAGCAAACCTTCCAACTTTTGCTAGTAGTTTATTACTACAACCTGGATATATAAACAATTTCAAGTTTTATGACTCATATATCATGCGCTATCTTAAGAAAAATGGTATTTGGCATTCATAACAGACTGGTGTATTATAAAAGTACATCAAAATATTGGCACTGTTTGACGCAATTTGGCACACAAATAAAACAGGTTGTGTTTATTTAATATTCTAAAAAAGATTAAGCTCTGTATCTCGTAAAACGTTCCCTAAAATGTAGACATAGTTGAAATTTAAGCAAAAATAATTTTGCCGAATTATTTTTAGGGTTCGTAAGGAAGTAGAAGTGGTTGGCAAGTGACTGGGGCTTGCGCGTCAAATGTGGAGGGAGAACCCAATTCCACCAATTGACACAAACATAGGACCGAAATTACGAATATTCGTTTCTGCACATTAACCACTTCCAACCACCAAGGAAAAAATTCTAACACAATAACACAATAACAAAAATTAATAAAAACCTCGTATTTGCCAAATTTGATTGGAATATAAGCGGAACAAAAGATAATCCTTGTGGAACGCCACATTTTGAATTACGTTTTTGCCAACTTTGTGTTATTTGTTTTCCAACGTTGTAATCTGTAAATTTTAAGTTCTGTTTAATTTAACATTTGGAAGGTTGACGTCAAATAAAACAATATTTGTCTGTTATCGAAGTCATTTGTTATGTTCTATATATAATACATAATATATCAAGCATCTGTACAAGTTCAGCTGCCAAAGAGGATTTTTGGGGAAACTTTAAATATTTAAAAATGTTTGTAATCGAATTAAATTTATTGAACCATATTCCCAGTTTCGTTTTACCGCAAAAGCAGATCTGTTTTAATTTCAAATTCCAAGTATGCCTGGTACGTGAAATATAAAATCTGAAAATAATCGTTGAAAGGAAAATCCCCAAATATAGCTGACGGCAGGCACGAGTTTCCTAAGCAGTTTAACTTGTAAATATAAACAAACGCTTTATTATATCAAACAGAAACATAAAAAAGTATCTTTTGTTCTCTTTTAAGTGATGAAGCCATCGAAGAGATACGTAATTGCGACAAACATGCAACACGTGCTAATTCACACATCATCATAAGCACAAGTGGATGGAAGTCAGAAGTGGTACTTTCGGTCACTTGAATTGCATAATTAAAAATCAGCCAAAACACGTTCGTTTCGATTTTCCCAACTTTAGGCTTCCCATTTATAGAAAATCGTTAGCGAATAAAATAAATTAAAAATAGAAATATTGGACCATCTAACTTCGGCTACCGTCTCCGGCATATCGATTTTAACATTATTTTGATTGTGCCCACGCATTTCCAGTCTCAAAATAAAATAACTCTATTTCCTATGTTATCGTGAACAATAGCATAATCAAAATTGCAGTCCCTGACCTATTTGGGTTAAACTTGTCAACAAAATCTAATTAGCAAAATATTAAACCACACATTCAATTGCTACGCAAAATTTAAAAGGCCTTCACAAGGATGTCTGATTCCGTGCCTACCCCACCAGTCAGGGTTAACTGAGTTTACGAGGGTGTAATGTATTGATCCAATCCTTCCATTCCCTGCTCAACCCCTTACTACTACGACGTTCTCATGAACGTCGTGGTTTCCGGCACGTAAATATATTTTTAGCCAATGTAAGTTTTAGCGTATTGCGAATTTAATCCTCTCCAATCCGGTGGCATGAGTGATATCACGTAAACTTCTTCCTAAATTTTTTAAAAGTTTTTATTATCTTATCAAACTTGAAGTTATTTCTTATCCTTGAAAAGTAAACCTAAAATAATTAAATAATAAATTTAACTAAAAATACACTTGCGTTTTAATGGCTTGCATAACGGCATACCAACAAATAAATTTACAATTTAAAAAGCTATTCTGGAATAAAATTGCTAATTTTATTAACCTTCTAATTCGTGAATTTGTAAACAAAATTCCTAAACGCTACGTTATAAAAATTATTTTAAGGACGTAACTTGCTCGGAGAAAACAAGACTCTTATTTTTGGCATGTGTTGAAGGCTATTGACCCGCTTGAATGAACATTCCCTCTTAAGTGGGAGTTGAATTATTTGGTGCATAACACCAGAATTATAATACGCGTATCTTGGTGTTAAAATTGGCGCCGTAGGTGATTGATCGGGTTAATTTGTGCAGATTAGTCTAGAGATTATAGACTTATGGGATACGTATTTCAAATCCGTGCTTCGGAAGGCACGTTAAACCGGTGGTCCCCTGGGTTAGTGAATTGCCACCATTAACATAAAAAAACAGGATACAGGCACATCTGAATGCCAGTCTAGCAAGCTGCCTGATGGATGTAAAATATTTATATCATGGAACTAACACTGCTACGGAAACGCCGCAGATGTTGGAAATAACTAGTGTTAATTTTATTTCGATATTTAGTTGCCAGATAACCACGTGAGTGAAGAAATTTGCAAAATCCCTGCTCTTGAACTGACGATTCACAGGTCACAGTGTACATCATATATGTGACAATAAATCTTGTATCTTTCTAATAAGAATTTTCCGAATTAATGCGCTTACTGTTACCGATATGTATCAATCAGTTTCAGTATCAAGAATTCGAAATTAGTTAAAAATATTCAAGGATCTAAAAATAAAGTCATTGAATTCTTTATAAATAACTCTAATAAAAAATTTAGAATTCCCATGCAGAGATAAAGAAATTCAATAAATGTGATATAAGGTTAAAGTTGCTGAAGTCTTGACCGAATAACAAAAAATTGTTTGAAATATCGATAACCAGAAAAAAACCCATATATTTCCCTGATTCCATTACTTCCAAATTTGTGTCGTAGTTGAAAAACCTTGCCTGTTTTGTTATACTCAAACTAAGTGCCGATACACGGTGATTGCACAACATAATTGCTATAATTTAACCTCATTTACTATAGAATTATTAATAATTCTGGGGCTAGCAAGAAATGGAATATTACTGAAATTTTTCCATTATACATCAAAACATGGAAATCAATATTTCAGTTTCATAGTTTAATATTTGCATATCAACAACTTTCATTGTTGTCATGTCATGTCATGTCCAATTTAATTTGGTTTTAACTTCAAATAACAATAATTTCTATTTCTAGTCTAATTTATTTTAACTATAAATTTTAATTAATTATTACGATAAAATTGTTACTCGAAAGTTACATAACAATTCTAGAAATTTCGTTAGATTGTTAACAATTTGATTGATCAATATGCTAAATTTATTATCATTTTAATATTAATTTATTTAAATATTCTACATACAATTTAAGTTAATATCTATTTTAAGCAGTTTATAGTAAAGATAAGATAAAAAATGTGGAAAAAGTTGATTATTACTTAAAAATAAGCATTCTTATCTTCAGTTCCTTCACTTTTCGCCTGGTGACGGAAATCTTAAAAATCTTGTTACTAAAACTAAATTAGGTAATAATTATTTACTTAAACATTAATGGGTTCACTAAGCTAACCCTAAACTACAAGATTATCAAACTGTTATTCAATTTATTGGAACCTGTAGTTTGACGTGGAATTTGAACCTCTACCCAAACCTTGAATTCAAATTCTGCGTAGCAACTGGTGGTATATCCTCGCCTTGAAAATGTTAAAATATGCTTTTCCCTTTTAATTCCCTCTTAATATACAAATTAACCTAATTTTCAAGAAATGAATCAAATGTGGTATTCTACTCATCTTTTTAAGGATTCATTAAAAAGTCATTAACGAAAAAGCAATTACTAAATTACGTGATTCATTTTTGGTTTCTCTAATCTGTGCAACTTAATTTGTATTTTAAGTATAGTAGAAGTTATTTTCGTTAAAGTTCATCTACTAAAAATATTGTTCGATATACTGAACATTTATCATTTAACATTTAAAAGTCGATTTTTATGGTCAGCCTCAGTGATCTAATTTCATTTATCACTTCGTTTATCATTTAAGAAATTAACTAGTATAATTATGTATGGCCTTTTTTTCCAATCGTTATGTAATTAACCATTGGTTAAATGTTTAATGTTAAAATGTTGGTATAAAATCGACCATTAACTCTCATTTCAATATGTAATTTAAATTTAGATGAAAGTTGACTATCTCTTAAATACTTAAATGATACATGAGGAGAATAAATGGTTGAATGTAAATCTACATGTTAATCTTTTTAAATGTTAAAAGATAAATCGACCATAAGACCATAAATAATTTAAATTTTCCAAAATTGTATATATGGGTCATTCCACCAATTAAAGTCCAATTCAAAGTCTCACCCACGCGGATTTTTTTCAAATTTTGTGGAGTTATTCTCTGTATAAATATAATGACTCACTGAAGAGTTTGGCTCTTAAAATTAAGTACTTTCGTCGTAATGATTTTTTGAATTTTGACAAAATTTTTTATTTTAATTTCTTCTTAATTTTTTTGAAGTAGAAACATTTTTCATAAAAATTCGAACAGTACAGCTTCTTTTGTCAAAAATTCTCAGCTTTTCAATGAAGATATTCATTTTTTATTATAAGCAACAAAAGCCCCTTAAAAATTCTCAAAAAAGTGATTTTTCGGAGAGTGCGGCAAGTTTTTTTTTCAAATTTGATATTATTTTCTGAAAGCTGAGAATTTTTTACACAAGATATGTCATTTTCACGATGTGCATATTTTTTGTTTAAATACAAATAAATAAAATGTATGCTATACGATTAAAACACTTTCATTTTTGAAATTATTTCGGTTTTTGAAGTTTTATTTTAAATTTGATATTATTTTCTGAAAGCTGATAATTGTTTACACAAAATATGTCATTTTCACGATGTGCTTATTTTTTGTTTAAATACAAATGAATAAAATGAAAAAAATGAAAAAAATAATAAAAATATATTCTAACGATTAAAAATATTTTATTCAATAAAATAAGCCAATCGTGAAAATGGCATATTTGTGTTAAAAATTCTCAACTTTCAGAAAATAATATCAAATTTTCAAATTTGAAAAAAAACTTTCCGCACTGTCAGAA
The DNA here is from genome assembly GCA_958510855.1 of Rhagonycha lutea. Classification (NCBI taxonomy): domain Eukaryota; kingdom Metazoa; phylum Arthropoda; class Insecta; order Coleoptera; family Cantharidae; genus Rhagonycha; species Rhagonycha lutea. The sequence continues at coordinate 7,380,048 of OY294040.1, read as the reverse complement.
AAATCGCTTTCTTGACTTTATTTGAATTTTTAAGGGGTTTTTGTGGCTTATAATAAAAAATGAATATCTTCATTGAAAAGCTGAGAATTTTTGACAAAAGAAACCGTACTTTTCGAATTTTTATGAAAAATGTTTCTACTTCAAATAAATTAATGAAAAAGTTCCAAAAAAAAATTTTGTCAAAATTCAAAAAATCATTACGACGAAAGTACTTAATCTTAAGAGCCAAAATCTTCAGTGAGTCATTATATTTATACAGAGAATAACTCCACAAAATTTGAAAAAAATCCGCGGGGGTGAGACTTTCAGTTGGACTTTAATTGGTGGAATGACCCATATACAAAATGGAGCGTTTTCGTGCTTCGGAAGGCACGCTGCCGGTGGTTCTCATGGGTTAGTGAATTGCTAACATTAACATAAAAAATTAGAATACTTGCAGGCCAGTCTAGCAAGCTACCTAGTACCTACCAGATGTAAAGCAATTATATGCTCACAGTGGTAATTATGCTAAGGAAACTTGACATAGTTGCTTATAAAACAGGTCATGTCCTAAATGACTATGTACGGCTATCGGTAGCCAACCAGCTTTTGATAATCGACTCTTCAAAAAATGTATGACCATTCATCAACCTGTTTGTCACATGCACATTTGCCCTTTCAAAAGACTTTTGGCAAGTTTTACCAATCCATCATATACGAAAACACATCAAAGAAATATGCCGTTGATTCCGAGATTGCTGGTTTAAAAAAATTTCCCTAGCAGGAACCTTTACCTTGGATAAAAGATCAATGTATCCAAAAGTTACCAAAACCAGTAAATTTGAATTGTTAAAAAAGTTAGCTACATCGAAGAATTTACCTCTACAAGACGGCTTTACATAAGAGTAAAATAACAATCAAATCTGATAAAATTCGATGTTTACTGGTAAATTATTAGATCTAACAAAATTTCAAACTACAATCGAACGTTCTAGTGTAAACTCTTGAGTTTGAATGACATTCTCGTACAGCAAACGCGTTTGTATCGAAAATTGTCAAATTCAAAATTTATTCTAGGAGGTGCGTGCACAAACTTTGAAACATTGTTAGTAATGAATTTTACAAAAATGTAATAAGTTTAAAGATAGTCAAATGCATCTTTGAATATTCAAATTAATTAACAGGAGAATGCAATTAGATTTAGAAGCACAATAGGTAGGTTTGGTATATGTGTTAACATATTGGCGCCTAAGGGAAATTTAAAATTTAATTCAATTGAGATAAAATTGAAATTTATTATTCATGAGCATAGCCGGACCATACGAATAAGAAGGGGTTTGTTACTAACGTGCCAATATGATTGCTTTTGGCAAACACATATTAAATTATCACCCTCTAGAAGGTGGCGTATTTAATAGGAAAGCGAGTTAAGGTAATGTTTCGATACGTCAAGGGGTTAAGTTAAAGGAGTTAGCAGATTCGCACTCAAATTAAGTATTTTTTTTTAAATTTTAAAATTAAATTTTTATTTAAAAAATATGCGAAGGAAGTTATTTAAAAAAATTCTTGACCTAGATTGCATCCCCTCCCACCTGATACACTTGAAACATAAATTTTTAACAATTTTGTGGTTGGTTTTCCGAAACGATAAAATATAATTAATTACAGATTAGTTAATTCAAATCAACTATGGAACTAATTGATCTCAATTTACAAATCGGCGATTTTGTTTATTTATGATAACAATTTTTCAAAAAAATAGTATCTAATAATTTAAATAAATCAAACGTCTTGCCTTTTTGTTGAGAATCAAGTTGATATTTTATACGACGCTCGACGCAATATTGAAACTTTGGATTCTTGTGCAAATATTCTATCGTTACCGAACAAAAATATGTTTATCTAAATGGGGTTGACTTCTAGCAGTTATTGATTGCAGTCTGGCACTACCTATATTTGTCTTGTTTGTTTTGGTCAATATTAACATTTTTAAAATGAAAGTGAAAAGTTATTAAGAAAATTTAATTGTTTCAATTAAAAGGAAGCAAAACATAGTTGAGATTGAGAGAAAAAACTCATTATATCCCAAAAATATGGGCGTACTAAAAATCAAAAGAAAAAACCGTATAAAGTTAAATATTATTATTGATTAATCGAAATAGTTCATTAGCGAGAATTTGCAAAACAGAAACCATAATAAATCATCATTTGAAACTCTTTGTTAATTATAATTACACTTCGTTAATGAATAAGTGGGTCGTTCTACGGTTAAAATTTCTTTGTTAATTAATTATTTGCATTTGAGTAACAAAACCGCCCGAAAAACTGTGGTATCCTTGTTTCATCTTATTTTAATTCCAATAAAATATTTTTTTTGAGTTTTATTAAGTAACCTGGCGCCCTATTTTTAGTTGCAAAAAAAGATTGATTGAGTAAAAATAAATATGCCTGAATGAATTTGAAGCGTCGCAATTTTGACTTGGTTGTTCATATCCAAAATGGTTTTTTCGGAGCTGTCAAGTTATTTGGATAAGCTTTGTGTTCAGTTTACTAGCTCAATTATTTCGTTTTGGTAAACAAGCTTAACTTGTTTTTGTTTCATATGTTTGTGTTTGTCCTTGAGTTTGGAATTTTAGCACGTCAACTCATCTTCAAGCTATCAGTTAGGGATTTAGCTTATCAAGTTGATGATAGCTGGTGGTAAAATTGCTTCAGCAAGGCTATTTTGTTTTAGAGCTGGAATATAAATTTTACACCAGGAGCCTTTGGGGCAAGAATGGTTAATATTCTAATGGCGAGAAAAATGTGATTAAAAAAGGTGGTTTGCTATCCATAATGTTCAGATGGCAAACAGGAGCACTTACAAATATTATTATTTGTAAGTATCGCTGACGCCATTTACGCAACAATCATAATCTCGCTCTTAAAAATATCGTACTATATTGCTTTATCTACCAGTAAATCAATTAAATTGATTGATCAAGATAATTTTCTACTCGAACAAAGGTTCAATAAATTGCGGGAAGTTTGGGTTTTTTCATTCAAGTATGAAATAATAAAACATAATTTTTAAATGCCTCTTTAATTTCTACAAGTCATAATAATTTGTTTACGAATAAACTAAATTCTTTTATTTTTCTTCTCTATTAAAAGTACATAATTTCAAATTAGAATTTATTAAGGCCGTTGCAAAATTTGAAGAAAATACGCAAACAAAAATTTAAAATTAACGCGAAGGAAGATTGGAAAAATCTGACATCATTCAATAAATATGCAATTTTTAAACAACTTAATTAGTACACTCACCCAGTACTTTTCCTATACGTAAAAATCATTGAATTATTGTGAATAATCCACTTCATTGTTTGTTGAAATATTAGTCATTGTTACAATGTGGCAAATGTACGGGTTACAGGCAAAATAGTATCTATTGGGACATTTTCTTTGCTGATATTTCGATACAGGGTGTACAACTTTTTAGTTTTAAATTGATTGTTTTGGCTACCTCATCAGCCCCAAAGGTATCGAATTCAAATTTTCTACACATTTTTTACAAGTACAAAACAATAATTTTGGAAATTTTCGGTTAAATCGAACCACCCAAAGAATCTCTTCCAGTTGAGTTTGAACCGGAACCTTTTATAAAATTTGAAAAACTATACGTGAATAAATTTCATTCGATCAATTGTACCGATTTAGAGATAAAAAGTATTTCAACACATTTCAAATTTAATTTTCTATCCCAAAAACTGCTTTGTATTATGTGATTCCTTTAAATTGACCCACCTTAACTTGATTGTAGTTGGGTTATTTAATTACGCATTGAACTTGATTTTCACTACAATATCAAGGTTATTTAAATTGAATTACGATAATATTCTTTTTGAAACGTAATTTTTGTTGTTTGAAAAGGAAATCCATAACGCTTACCTATAATTTGATAATCGATAAACATAAATATAAAAAGAATATTGATATGACCTTAAAAGGGATTTGTGCATTAAATTAAATGTAACTAATTGAAGGAGTGGATTTTTTTTAATGATCATTTTTAATTCTTAAATAGTTTTGTTAAATTGTAAAATAGTTTCTATAGCATGTTTTCCATTAGGCAAGGTATAGTTAAAGAGATCAATACAAAGGAGGTGTCAATGACCAGCATAGTATGCATACAGAAGAAGAGAATATTACAACAAAAATTTAATAGTATTGTGCAATTAGAAACTTTCTAATGGTTTAAAAACATGTACCGTATCAACCTTAACTACTATTGGGGGTACTATAGGACATGTTAAATAGTTTTGGAAATTTTAGTTAAAAATTTTAGCTAAACAAATTTTTGTGTTCCATAACGGAAAAATTGTACATAGAATTTTTTGTTTATCATATGAATACGAAATACACGAAATTCATTATCTTTTATGAGACACTCTGTATATAACGGTTAAAGATATTGCACAACTTTATGCAATTTGGATACATCATCACATAAAATCTGATCAACCCCAGTATACAATTTTATACTGCGCCAAAATCATTTCCCAATCTTTTTTTATTGGCCGTCTCTACAGCAAAAAAAAATACTACGCATGCTTTTCAAAAGTTCGTTGACATAGGTCAAAGAAACTTTGCGTGACTTATCCGAAATGAAAATATAAATGTTTCATTTCCATCCAAATATCCTTTAAGACCATAAAAATCTTTGGAAAGCTTTTTCATTTCTTTCTAAACAAATAAGAATCCAATAGAATTTAAAATATCAATGCATTCGTTAATTCTTTAATTAAATATGAAAATTGCTTTTATCGATTAACTCAATTTACACAACCTTTCGTTTTATGGCGCTTTAAAAATATTTAACATTTAGTGGGATGGGGAGCATATCGAATCTTGGAATCAAATTTGAAACCTCATTTACCCTCGTTTTTTGTCAGGTTTTTAGATTTATACTTTGCTTTTCTTTCCAGTTTTGGAAAGATAGGACGTTGAAAAGCACTCATCCTTTACTCAAGCAGTTCCATATTATGAACAATTTTTTTGTACTGGCACAACTCAATCAGATTTTCTTTCATTCCATGTAAACTTTTCCGTATTATCCAACACGAACATGATTGTGACCGTTTATCAGCGCATTGAATTAAGATTGCCTGAAATATTCGAACAACCTGCGGTGCCTCTTGGAATTAATGACGGCGCCCTGAGGCGCCGATACGCATAAAGCTATGAATTAACTAATAAATAAAATTTTCAGTAAAATAAACGAAATAAATCATCACCTTTATAATATTATAATTGAAAAATATTCGGTTCCAAAACCACAACAAAAATAATTTAGGGTGGGTTCTTAGTTATTTTTCGATAGCTTAATCAGCCTACAACAGCGGATGATATGATCAAATGAAAATTCCAGGATCAAATCACGAACGAAGAAATCAATCCGTCTCATTTTAAAAATGTTTCTGCAAAGATGATGGGGATCACCTGGTACTAAAAATTGAAATAAATATTCTGCTCCCTTCGGTGGACACCAGGGTTATCGCTGCATTATAATTTAACTTTCTAGCGCAACGCTAATTTATTTATTACAGCCTATGAAAAGTTTTACAAATTATCTGACGTTGCTAAACCTATAAATATGCGGAAAACACTTTAAAAACTTTGAAATGTTGCTTTATCTGGCAACAATCGTGAAAATTAAACGACAATAAAATAAGTCATGCGATAACTGACGTGGATACCTTTTACTATTGTCTATTCTACTATAATATGTTACGTATTTACATAATGTCTGTTTAAACACAAATTTGCATTTACTAAAACTTATTGTGTACTAATTTTAGACTCAAACTTGCGTCAACCGTTTTGGGGTTGATTTATAACATGTAGTTGTGCAAATGCATCATAGATTCACAGAGGTGGAGAATAATAATAATTGCAATAACTGAGTCGTTATTTATAGATAATAAAGCTTCATATACGTACAAACGACGCTCGGCGTCATTCAAGTATGTGTTATAAAATCAGTAGGCGTCTTTGGCGCCAGAATTTGGCATTTAACTCCTATGGTAATATTTAAGTAAATACTTTTCTTTAATGACTGCTGTTAGCATTATAATTGTATTTCAAAGTTTTAAATAATTAAGTAGGACATAGTTGAGTTCGAATACCTCGTAAAGTAGAAATAATCTAAAATTCGTTATCAAATCCAAATTTTAAGGTAAATTTACTTTTACTATTGTAATTATTATTGTAAGAAAAATCTATTTTTGTGCCTTGTCGTATTTTAAGCACAGAAAACTATCTCTCTCCCATCTCAACAACAAATTTTCTGGTGCAACATTTCCTAAGTCACAACAATACGAGTATAAATTACATTTATTCAAAATACTTCCTATTAAATACAAATCCCACATATAAATAGAATTTAACAAGAAATACCGACTACAAATCCTATTCTTGTCTCTCTTGTAATGTATATTTATTGGGCTTACGAGGTATTAGTATCTACTCCAACGACGGTATATTTCTTCTAAGCTTTACACAATGGCGTAACTGAGATATCGTCATGATCATAATATTTTGGTATTATATTCGCAAAGAAATGAAACCTTGAACAATACAAATTACAACAATATTGCTAAACTTGACAATCATATTCATTGTATGACAGGAAATCTTATCAATAATAATAATCATTGTAAATTAGTCATCCTTATTAATCATCAGAGATTCGATCTCTTCAATTGAAGAGGTGAGTGAACAAAGTAGAAAAGTGAAGAATATATTAAATCATCATTAATAATACAATATCTTAAAAATCACTTAATCAAAAATTAGTTTTTGATATTCCTCTTTATTTATTTCAAATCAAGGTTATGAGTTAAAATTAATCATAAATTAAAAATTTAAGTTCTAGAGAGAAGTGTGCAATTTCAGTGCTTCACGTATTTGTTGAATAAAATATATGAATCGCGATATTATAAAAGTTAAAGTAATCATTTGGAAAGGGCAATACATTTCAGTTTTATTCCAAGCGATACATTTGGAAGATTCGTTTACAAAATCAACGTGGAAAATTTGTTCATCATCATACAGTCGTTATGCTTCTTAACAGAAGCGTCGTGATCCTTAAATGTTGGTGGGGTGGTTATTACGCTTCCCCATAGTCCACAGATCAACTTTTGGACCCTTTAGATCATTAACATTTAAGGATGCTCTTGGCATATTACTCTCGGTAGGTTGCCGTTGCTTTCCGAGGGGAGAACGGTCAGAATAAAGTTCTTACTTTACTCGGATTCGAACCGGGTATTTAGCGTCCATAGTCAACTTGCGTGACCACTATGCTCTGACCGTCTCCTTTCTCCGAAAATTTGTTACTTGTCAATTATTGCAATGATTTATCCAAATCACTATAAGAAAAATGGAATTCTTTGGCGAAATCAATCTAGATAATTTGTTACCAACTGGACAAAATAGTTATATTATAAATAAAAGAAACATCTGCAGAAGATCAATCACAACAGGATTTGCTGTTGATATCAGTACAATTTGAAAGAAGTGAAAGAAAAACGGGAGGAAATAAGGTTTTCGTCAAATTTGATTTATTTTTAAGTAGTTTTTATACCGGGTTCAAACCCGACTTTCTATGATTAGTCTCCGTGCTTCGGAAGGCACGTTAAGCCGGTGGTCCCCTGGGTTAGTGAATTGCCACCATTAACGTAAAAACCAGGATACATGGCACATCTGAAGGCAAGTCTAGCAAGCTACTTGATGTAAAAATATTTATATGCTCAAAGGTTTCTAACACTGCCGACGAAACGACGCAGTTGTTGGGAAAATAACAGGCTTTAGCCTACTAGAAGAGGATTCATTGCTTCTAGAAAGTGGAAGAAGTTAGCCAATTATTTTGGTGTACAACTGAAAACAAGGTAAAAGGTGGCCAAATTTTGGGTAACCTTGTGCACTATTGAGGTGTAATGCTGAGGCAGCCCTCAATCATCACAAGACACAACTCTAACTCGCATTTCTTCACTTTGTTTGACATAGCTCGGCCTGCAGCCTTCACACTATACCTATATTATGTAACATAGCTTGGCCTTCGGCCTGGAACTTCTCCCTATTATATTTAACCCTTCACTGCATCGTGATGTTTATAAACAACATAAATTTAAATCACCTGTAAAAATTTAAACTTTTGGATTTATTTGAACTTTTTTCTTTAAACAATGCCACGATATATCTGAGATTCTTGCTATCACATGCAAAAGGTATAAATTTCAAAAGATAAGCAGATTTCAGCAGATTACTCTTTCGAAGTCGTGAATCTAATGTGATTGCTTGTTAATGCATATTTCGCTCCGTATTAATTTATTAATTATTTTCGTTTTAAATTGTTTTTTTTATTGTTGTGAAGTGATATTTAGTTTAGAAAGGTATTGATTAACACATTTATTTAATTTATTTGTAAATTAGTCCAAAAGAAAAAATTTTATAGCAAATAACATAATTAGAAAAAAACATCATTTTATTCGATAAAAAAAATTCCTTGCAAGAAATATTTTTTTTAATATTTTTCCATATATTAGGAAACCACAATAAACAAAATATACTTTTTTTAAGGCAAAAAAAAATGTCATGCAGTGAAGGGTTAATATAAAGATGTCGTAGACAATTACATTTTGAGATTTAAGACAAACTAAGAATCACTTTTTTTATATGATAATATTAAAACAAATTATTTGGAGCCGTACACTTTTTGTGCTTTAGGTCCAGCTACGGGGCAAAAACCAATAAACAGCAAACTTCTTACTGGCTAATACTAATCCATTCATAAAAATCAGAACTGATTCAATTGCAAGAATATTGAAGGATTGGGGTCATGTTATTGCGTTAATTTAAATCCTATCGCATAGTACCTTTCAAGCGTTACCTGGGAGTTACGAAGCCTACGTTTGCATTTTGCAGAACGATTCAAAGTGACTCATTTCCGTTTGCATAGTTGAATTTTAGAAATCACCAGTCGTTTGTAATTTTAGTATTTCAATTACAAAATTTATTTTTTATTTAATTATATTTTGTGATATTACTCCCTCCTAACGAAAAAGACTGTCCCAAGTCTTTACCTTTGTATTTTGCAGACTTGCAACTGATTTCATGTTTGAATTGGAACTGAATAATTTCCGTTCTCACACTTGAATAATTCCTTGAATAAAAATCGAATTTATCAAACAAGAAACCAATAAACGTAGTGACAATATTCTCTGCATGGTTAAACTTCTTCTTTTGGGTTAATACTTTTCTCCCATAATTTATTTGACATTTTTAATTATAAAATTATTTATACGATAATAAGAAGGTGAAGGCCGTAGTCCGAACTATGATACCTATATGGGAGGAGACGTGCGAGACCAGATGCCAAGCTATATTGCGCAAAGATGAGAACTAGCCTCAGGAATGAAGTAATATTTAATATCAAAATATCAGAATATGATCCACATTTGCATTATGGCCAAAATATTATTTTTAACATTTTCTTGCAACTTTGAGTTTTCGGTGACTTATTTAAAATTTGCAGGAGGGCGAGGGAGATAGAACATGTGGCACCGGCTCTCGGTCATTGCTTGTAAGCTGACGCAATCAATTGCAAATCCAAGGTACCGGGTTCAAATTAGGGGAAGGGTCAAACTTTCTTATAACTAGTCTCCGTGCTTCGGAAGGCATATTAAGCCGGTGGTCCTCCTGGGTTAATGAATTACCATCATTAACATCAAAAACCAGGATACATGCGTCTCTGAAGTCCAGCCTAGCAAGCTACCTAATGGATGTAAAATATTTATATGCTCATAGTACTAACACTGCCAACGATACGACGCAGATGTTGGAAATAACAGGCCTTAAGAGAAGTAGAAGACTTATAATTAAATATTAATTAGGGGAGATGCAACTAACATGATGTACACAGGTAAAACGACATAGTGCCTGTTTGATATAAAAACGGCTTGAGAGACCACCCTGTCGATTTGAATCTCCATAAATTCGAATTCGAGACTTAAAATCTAGTCTTAAAATTTTCAATTCAGGAGTATAGAGATACATAAATCAAACAAATCACAATGTATTCACACAAATTAAATGAGTATGTCATTTTACCCTTGTACAAACGGATAAAATATTTTCTAGCTTATTTTTTGCTTTTTAGTTTAACTACTTTTTATGTAATGTATTTAGTGAAAAAATGATTAAAATGTTAGTAATTTATTATGCTATGCGTCAAAACAATCACCACATCAAATTATATTGCATAATTTCGTTATAAATTATTTCAAAATTTTATTCTTTTTATATTCATTTAAATTGGTTAGATTTTATTGTTTATTAATTCCATTCATTCGTAAATAATTAAAATAAATTTATTAATTTTAATATTTATAATTAAAATAATTATATAATTTTGATTTATAAGAGGCGACTAACTCGAAATGTTCGGTTCGACTCCGGGTGAAGTAAGAACTTTTTATTCTGGCCGCCTCTCTGCTTTACCAGGTTGGGGGGGGGGGGGGGTTCGCTCCTCTTCGTAGGTAAAAATTTAAACATAATTCTGACAATTTCTTAAAAATTTTTGTTTAAAATTTTGTGTTAAAGTTGCATTTTATTCTAATAATTAATTTTGAATGGCGTATTTTAAACTGTAAAAAATAATAAACTGCCGTTAACTTCCGTAATCTACTTATGTACAGTCCACCTGCACACTATTTAGTTTCCTTACAATTTTTTAGAATTAACTAAAAATACGGAACATGCAATTACTATAAATGTGTGAATTTGATACAATAAATTTTTGGAATGAAAATTAAATCTTTGATTTCCTTTAAATAAATTTGGAAAAGTAATAATACCTTACCTCCTCTATGTCTCCAACTATTTTTGTTGGACTATTTTCAATATCTATTTTAAAAATACAAAAACAATTTATTAAATAAAAAAACAGCTATACGACGTTATTCTTTATAGGACTGATAATAATCGTACATCATTAAAATAAAATACTTGTTTTGAATGAATTGAAAAGCAGTTGCAAATAGATTGTGGAGGTGTGGAAACTTTTAAGATTTCTGTTTCCTATCCATTTGAAAGACCTTAACCCATATAAGGAAATAAAAACCAAAATCTATAGCTTTGGAATCCTAGCAAATCCAAATTTTTTATGCCGTGGTTCGGATTTCACGTGTAACTATAGGCCTTTCTACAGCATTTTTAATTGTAATCTTAATTAATAATTTTTTATTTTATAATTGACCTGTATCCAATTCACCCTGATTACATTTCATCCGATGAATTATGATGACATTAAAATAATACTGTGCTAATTTATTTTTATTTACCTAGACGAATATTCATTTCTGCACCTATTTCAATATTATATTTCATTCAAATTAATTTTACACTAATTAGTAACTGTCTGCTGCATTGAATTTGAACTTCGGGTTAAATTTTTTTGTAATTAACATTTCAGTCAAGTTTTTATAAAATTTTAATTAAATTGAAAATGATGATACCATCACATACATGGAGAGCATTTACGTTTTTTTAAGCATTTAATCGGTGTGTTTTGCTACATTAATTCGTTATTATATTGAACGAATATGTTATTTTTGTTATCAAAGAACTGAAGTAAAAATTATAATAAATTCATTGCTCAATTCATTATTCAATCACAATAACAATATTATTATTACATCCTTATTGAAAAACAATATACTTGCGATTACTAAACTTTCGAATCCAATCACATGGCGAGGTGCAAAATGAAAGTAAATATTTAAATATATTATATTATATAGTAGAAGTTACTAAAAATAATTTTTTTAATTGTTACCATCAAAATTTATTGACAATATTATTTATTAACAAAAGTTATTGATAACGCAGCTAGCCTTTATATTCGGTGTTGGAGCCGGGAATCTGAGTGTTTCGCTGTAAAGTGGAAAAGAAAATGAAGGATCAGAGGTGTCTTTTGTGAAACTTATATTTTACCCCCCCCCCCCTAATATAATAGAAATGGAATACAAAAAAATTCTTTGAAATGACGCCTTTTATCTGCCACATTTACACGGCGGCCCCGAGTTACATAAACGGTTAATTTTATTTCCTTTGCAATTTTTAAAAATTTATCTTATTTACTTACCTATTCAAATATTTCATAGATTTAAATTTATTTAACAAATTAACATCGAGGGTCAAAGTATTTACGCCGTTTAGATGTTGAACTGTACCGAGTATGCATAAAATCAAAATTTATTATTGTGCGAATAGGTAAACAAGCAAAAACAAATATAATTCAATTCCTCCATTTGTTATTGACTAGCAAACAATTGAATACATATTTACTCCACAATTACTTAACATAGGTCATTGCTGTTGGGTGATATTTATTATTATGATTAACGACCATTTCCTAGACTAGACAAACAAATTAATGATTCTGCTTGAAAAATTTGCGTAATATTATCTTACTAATTTGCGATTCAAACTACCATTAGTATGTACGAAGTAAATTATGCATGCGTAACGATGTAGAAAAATCTAACTTGACGCACTTATTGGTGGCAAAGGCCACTCTGGATAATGTAATATTTAAATTTAAATTTGTTTTTAAAGTTTCTTTAATTTTTAAAACGCCACCATTTTTAAGTCCACCTATAATGGACTCGCCTTAAGGGAAACTTGCCTATAATGGACAAATTCTCAGAACAACTTTTTCAAGAGTAATAATAATTATTAATATAGTAACTAATTCTTTAATCCGTTAAGTCCATTATAAGCGGATTATCTGCATCTTATATCGACAAATTTAGAATTAGAATTTTTTAATTTTTGTTAAATATTTTGTCAAATATTGGTTAGATACTGTGACAGGAAATATTTGTTTCATGAAAATGAATAACAAAACAAACTAATAACAATTTTTCTGTGGCAGTGCAGGTTAGTGACCTAATCTATGACGGAAATGACGATTCTAAATCTTGCCGAAAAGTAAACTGTCAGTGATTTAAAATGTTTAGTTAACAAATAAAGGGTGATTGAACAAGAGATGTCACGCTTTAATTGCAAATGTCAAGCCATTCAATAATTAAATGTCAATAATTAAACAACAATAGCATGAATGTGGTGTGACATTTTTAGTGAATGGCCATGACACATCTTCAAACAGACCTAAAATTCCTTTCAAAGTTTTATTTTTCCTTTAGGATACACAAGTTCAAAAGCAAACAAAATACGACCATTAGCAAATGGAATGAAATGATATTTAGGTAATATAAACTCTATAGTCTCGGAGTTAATAACTTATTTTACAACATACGAAGGATTGGGTTTGCATCGATTTTGGAATAAAACAAGATAATATAATATGAAAATTTACGAGCTTACACTTTCAAAAAGTTTAGACAATGTTTTTCAATTTAAAGAAAAGATAACCAAAAATGTTGTATTTGAACAAGAAAATTGATAAGTTAAGTTACTTTAAACCTTCGAGTTCCGCAAAAAGAAAACGCACAGGGGTTTTTTGTATTTCTAACTAGCATAAATTAATTTTTTTGCAAGTTTTGCGCATTATTTAAGAGAGGTAGGAGAATCAAAGTCAGGGAATCAAAGTCCCGGTAGGAAATTAAGGGTTAAAATTTTAAAACTTTTATCTATGGCCCCATGCTTACTCAATCTTTAAATAACACTACCTAAAAACAGGATGAATAAAAAAGTAATTTACATGCTGCCTGATTTGTTTAGATCTGGTTATATCCAGATTGGTTTGAAGCGTTTAATGCTAATTAACTTCCGACCTGCTTAACTTATGTATTATTTGTTGGCACTCGAAAACAGCTTCGGTTATATTTATAAAATTCAATTGTTGCCAATTTATAATTTGAATTTATTGTGGCAAGATCGTTGTTTTAAATAAAATCAGAAGAATATAACTTGTTACACAATTATTGTTGTTGTTAAGTGCTCAAAATATTTTAAATAAAAATTCTATTCAACTGAAATTTAATACCTGTTCCAACACTTTTTGATATAAAAATTCGGTTTATTATCATTGCTTGATATTGATTAGAAAAGTTATTAAATTGCATTGTTAATAAATGTTCAAGGTTTACATAAACATACCCTTGAAATTTATTGTCACTAAAAAATTAAATATCTTGATTCATTATTATCAAGCTGATGTAAATCAATTTATATTGGGCAAAGTGCAAGATTCACCAATAATAATGATTCAGCAAAAAACTTTGACTAAACACAACATGCGTTATGTTAATAGATTACTCCTACTGTCTTTTCTCTATGGGATTTCGGTTTTCTCCGAATATTTTAAATTCACTTTATTTTTGGTTTTTGATTTTGTTAAATAAATAGGAAAATTTATTTATATTCACTGTTAAAAATGTTACCAAAATTGATTGCTGATGTTTAGAATATAAACGTAAATTGACACCAGTAGGAAAAGTTAGGAAAAGTAAATAGAATGTCAGAAAATTCTAATTTTTAGTCATTTATCAGAATACGTAAACTTTTTTTAAAAATAAAATAATTTATTCCCTTGACTAAATAATCGAAAGAAATATAAATAGACAGAGTGTTTATCGCGAACAAGAATAAATTTAAGCCATCTTCAACAGTTTTAGATGTGCAAGAATGCAAAGTTACATAATATTGTTATTGTAGCTAGTAAGAACGTAATCCACGATTCTAAGATGTCTGTACAAAATTGTAAATTGTCCTGAAAGTATAAATCAATTATAATAATTTTTATTAGTAAATGACGTTTTATAAATCGAAAACTTTTGCACGTCGTTTACACATAAAATGGTTATCGTAAATAACGAAAACGTTTGTGAATAAAATATGCTTTTAATACGTATATTGTTATAATCCAAAATTTATGTTCAAAATAATAAAAAAAAACTTCAGATCAAAGACGGACTGAGCAATAAAAATTCTTGTTGTTGCTAATTGATATATTATGATAATTATAACCAGATAATAATTTTATATGTTAAATCAAAAGTATTAATAGTTTCTAATAAAAATCAGACACTTTTAGAAACAGAAACAGTTGAAATGCCAGAATAAAAGAGATAAAACAACAGCATTGAGTTTAAGAAGGATATGGAAGACGACCTGTATGGCACTCAAAAAAAGATTTGGAAACTGTTACGATCTGTGGTTATATTACTATATAAGGCATGTGTGAGACCCATATGAACATACGCAATAGAGGCAAGAGCGGACACCGTCAAAACAAAAAGAATGTTGAGAACTAATGAAATGAAAGTCCTAAGGGCTATACAGGAAAATCACTTGTCGACAGAGTTAGGAACGACAGCATAAGAGAAGAGTGAAAATTTCTGAAAATTTCTTCAGAAAAGTGAAGAAAAGGGTAGCAGGTGCTTGAAAATTTATTAAATAAGGAAATTAATTAGTTCTATGAGTGATCAAGCCTTCCAGGCAGTGGAGTAAGTAATTTTTTGCAAATTAAGCATTTATAATACAATTTCCCAAATTAGAAAATTTATGCATCATAAAAATTTTATGGTTATTTGTGAATGGGGAAAATGAAATTACCAAAGTTTTAAGGTTATTTTTGAAAACTCTATAACGCGAATTAAGTTGTACTTCCTGGTAAATTCGTTTATAAACTTATGACAAGTATGAATTTATCATTTTCGATAAAAATTACAAATATTAGAAAGAAATTTCAAGTGAACAGCGCTGTACCGGTGCGTGGTTAAATATAAACTTTCCTCGCACGTGATGCTTTCCATTGAATGGTCTAGTTAATATTTACTTTCTTATAAATTTAGTTGTACTCGATAATATTAAAATTTTAACTTAAAAACAATTTTACAAAGTTAGCGAGCTTAGACTTACAGCTGTAAATGTGCTTTGTAAGATTGTACAGTGAAACTTTCGATAGGATCTATGTATCTGAAATCTTTTAACAAAATGATTTTGAAAGCGGTAACTTTGAAGTAAATAATATTGTAAATATGATCGATTATTTATTCTTTTGCATAAACATAATTTTATTGTTTACTCTGATTTTTACAATGGCAATTAAATGCCATAAATAGTTAATGAGAGTACCTCGACCAATACCAATTCCGATCGAGCTTAGTTGTTTTTTTATATAATGGAGAATCTGCAATCTCCACACATATGAACAACCCCATTTATTTAGACACATTCCAAGGAATTTTTTTAAAGTAATCTCATATTATCCAAGAATTTATTTTTCGTATGTAATTACTTAGAAAATGATACTTTGCATATCGGAATGGGCAAATATCTTCTAAATACCAGATTTAATAGCAGTATAACTCTTAATTTACAAAATTCGAGAGAATTATTATTGTGTTTAATTTAAAATTATTGTAATCGATTTTCAATAAATTAATAATATTGAAGCCGGGTATTAAAGCCTTCATTTGGCAGATATATTCTATATCTTATAGATCATAAAGAAATAAAAAACATTACTTTAAATATTATAATACCTCCCTTCCTTAGCTGAAAACGTTGAAATATGGTGCCATTAGCTTCCAGCGTCAGGATTGTGTTTACAAAAAATGTAACGACAAAATTTGCAGATTGTCAGCGTCACTTTTCTTATTTCCATTTTTTTTTTAATTTTAATTTTAAATTTTGATCTATAGCAATCTCTTTTGGATGTATTTGGAAAGCATTCACTTTGGCAGCTTTCCACCATTAACCAACTTGACCTTCATTAAAAAATTATGTTTTGAAAAAGAAAACAAAAATGACAAGATGTCTTTTGTCCAAAAATTGTGTTGATGTAGCATGATATTGGCATTTTCAGTTATTTTTTGATACTTTCCATTTCTTTAAATAAAATAATACTAATCTAAATTTTACTTTTGGAGAAATAACTCGAGTTATTTTTAATTCAAATCGATATAGTTTACGAATTTGACGGAAGTATATTTAGAAATTAATGGAAAGTGACGTTAATATCAGAGCGTAACAAGTAAGAGGCTCATTCATTATGCAAATATTAGTATATTTGCCTAAATTTAGAACATTCTGAAGAGAAACTGATGAAATGTGGTGGGTGGAAGAAAGAACCTGGTGATAAAAATTATTCGCACAGGTATCAGAAAGAAATTTTCTACAAATATACGTGCTCCATCCATTTAATGGATGTAAATTAGTCTGATGAACAATAATTCTGTTTAATATAGTGGGTGCCTGTATTATACGCTAAACTATTTTAACTACGTTCCATCATTTATAATCAGCAATTAGTTGGTGTTGCCAAAACCGAAGTTTAGATTGGTTTTCGTATCATTGACTTTTAAAAAATGCTAGCATTTAGAATTGACAGTACTAAAAGAAAAATATCTATACTTAACAATTAAGGAAATTATATACTTAATTTTGATTATCTAGCAATCAGAATTGGGTAATTATTATTATTTAATTTCAACTAGCGCAATTTAAAATAAATTGTTTACCATTTGCATGCCAAGTCCGACGTTACATTCAAGGCCATTTGGAGGTTTATATTTTATGAGGGAAAAATATTTTGTATGCCTTATCTCGAGTGTGTTTGTAAATATGTACAATTGTAATTTTGAAGTTTATGTGGGAAAATACAATGCAGCTCATATACTTTTAGTATTTAATACCACGACCTACATCGCCACAATACAGTAATGCAAATAATTGTTTATCATTTGGTTCATATCCTGTGCATTGCTACAAAATTGTTAAGTCTTATTTAACTAGAGAGATTAATTGTATAAGATTAAACTTAGTAAAAGTCAACTATTAAAAATGTAAACAAAATTGTAATGCAACTTACCCCCTTTTTGAGGCCTTTTCCAATGCTAAAATATGCTACTTTTTCTCCCAATGTCTTCTTGACGTTTATGATCTTTGCCCCTATGTCTCTGTTGTACGTGTAAGACTTGTACATATTTTGGGGACCTACAGTTTAACATGGATTTCAAACGACGGAAATTGGAAGAATTCCATTTAAGGAAAGTTTACTAGACAGATTTATGCTGCTAGGTAAGTTAACCTTTTTCTCATACGTATGGACTATTTTTTATGTAAAAGCCTCCTGACCTAATAGTTCAACGTGGATTCAGATTCATAGTATAAATAATTTGGAACTACATGGGGTTTGAACAATATGAATTTGAAATTATTAATACGAATATAATACATCATCATTATTTAATTTTTGAGAGAGTTACATTTTTCTGTATTGAGGTAATTTGATGAGTTTAGTGCACTGGGGATTCATCTTACCCCAATTGATGGTATAATTTAACCCAAACAGGCATGCTTAATAATAAACTCGTTGGATTAGATTAAGAAGCAGGAAGTTTTAGAACCAATTTGGCTAAAAGAAGCATAAAAAACAACAAAATTCAATAAAATAGAAATTCGGTGCCACATTACACTTTCTAAATTTAATAGTAGAGGCAAATACATTTTCATATTAGTTTCGCAAATACTTTCTACGGTTTGAATAAGGTCAATAGTTCTATGTAAATAAAATTATATTTATAATATAAAATGACTTTTTCGATAAAAATAAATGATTTTGTTAGAACGAATGAAATAAATTGTATGCTATTGTGTAACAAACAGTCCAGTAAAATGAGAAGACCTAGAAAATAACACAGTAATAACCCAAATTCTTGCAAGTTAATTGGGTCTGTAAGTTTAAAAAATCTGTTATACGAGGAATATTCCAGAAGTAGGCTGCCGTATTTCTTGAAATATTTATTTACCTAAAATATAATATTGCCTAAATTTAGTGTGCAGTTCTAGGCTGCACAAATCGATTGTGGGTATAAAAACTAAACAAAATTGTGGTTTGGAGGTGCCTACTTATTTTACTGAAATTTGACTCGCTGCATCATCATTTCCGATGGAATTTACGATCTAAACAAATTAAGAAAGAGTCGGATCGTAAGTGTTATTCACCTCCGAAATTAATTTTACTTTTAGCACAATATTGCAATATTTCTCACCTCATCAATCACTGCTCCACATTTAAGTGTTTTTTTTATCGTAAAATGAATTACTTCTTCTTCTTCTTCTGGTGCCCTTCTCCTATTGGAGGTTGGCGACAACTTCCGCAAAAGCATATATCGATCTTTGGCCGTTGTAATCAACGTCTCAAAGCCCATCTCTGTCCACTTCCTGATGTTTCGGAGCCATGACATCTTCTTCCTTCCCAGACCTCGCCTCCCCTCGATCTTTCCTTTATCTTTGAATTACTATGAAATTGATATCAATTCCTAATATTTTTTTGGTTTTAGATAATCACCTGGAATCTATTCCTATATATATATACGTGCAAGTGTATCGTTTTGGACTCCATACATGAATAGGACGACAGTTTATCCGCCTTTAAAAGCAACCGTACATATTAAGTAAATGTATATAAGTGTATTAGACGATTAGAACTCCTGAAGCAACCGGAGAGGGGAAAGGAATTTTCGTGTTTTATGATACAGATAATTGGTATAGTGGCATTACGCTTTGGTCTCCGTATATCGATACGACGTTATGGGCACAATTTGTATAAATTGTATATATCAAAACGCCGTGAAGTATTCCAACAGTGGTGCCGGACGTAATTGCTGATAAAACGAGATGGAATAATGACATAAGGGAGATGAAACACGCGTGCTTACATCATATCGTGTTATCTGTGTAGGTCAACTACTTCATGCATCCACTGTTAATATTATAATATTATGAGTATTTTTTTAAATAAAAATGTCAAGTTTTATAATGCAAGCGCATTGCATTATAATATTATTTATAATGCAACTTTTTAGGTATTGCGGACCACTAAATTCGCAATGTAAGTTTCGGGGAGTACTAACTAGTATTTAATTAATCACTTTAAACACTAAATTTTTTTGAATGTAATTTTTTGTTACCTATTTCATAATTATTTTCTTGCTTTTCTTTTATTTGCGGGGTTGGTGGACAAATAATATTAAACTCTATATATTTTTTAATTAAGATAACGTTTCGAGGGTTGTGTTTCCTCTTCGTCAGACCTGAAGTTATATTAGTGAAATATAGTACATTAAATATTAAATTACAATTATAAACCTACCAATTAATAATATATGTCATAAATTAAAATATTTATAATTAATCAACAACAATTAAAAATTAGGCAGAAGCATTCTACTATAAAACATTTGGAGGAGCGGTTGCATTTAAAATGATAGGAGGAACATGCAAATTTCGGGGCAGCTCTATGACACCGCTATAAATTTTGCTTAACCCCATGGTGTCTTCACGGAAATTGACACAATCGTGTGTTTTTATGTGGTACATTTCGCTGATGTTTCTTTTTGAAAAATTTTTTTTTCCAAATCCAAAATTTTTGTGTTTTCAAACTGGAATTTATGACCAGTTTGTTGGTGGTGTAATGTAAGTGCTGTCTTTCCCTTCGAATTGCCAATCCCAATATTAATTGTAATTTAATATTTAATGTACTATATTTCACTAATATAACTTCAGGTCTGACGAAGAGGAAACACAACCCTCGAAACGTTATCTTAATTAAAAAATATATAGAGTTTAATATTATTTGTCCACCAACCCCGCAAATAAAAGAAAAGCAAGAAAATAATTATTAAATATGGACGCAATAACCGAAACTATTTCATAATTAAACTTATTGAATCTGTCACTTACAATTGCTCCTAGCAGCATGCGTCAGCTGCAACAGAATTTCTTTTTCACCTAAAATTTTTATTAAGCTCAGCAAATTTAAATCATGTCAGAATTTCTTCGCGGACCATCTAACGCGGACGTTGCTAGAATCTAATATTTATTTAGTTTTCCCCTTTATGTCAATTTCGACGAAAAGAAGTGGCGGTACGTACATACTATAACCACTAATAAAATTCCAATTAATTTTAGTTCAGCTTATTAGTAGTCGGATAAATTATTTTTAAAGAAATGTTTTGGAATAAAAGATGTAAAACTTTATAATATTATGTTTAACTCTACAGAGAATGGGTATCTACCTTTTAAATAAATTTCCCCATATCAGTAGCTGCTTAAAATAATGTTTTTTATAAAACTATCTTCGAAAAGCGAAGTTAAGTGAGATTATAGTTTTTTTAATCGCAATAAAAATAATAGTAATCAGATAAAATAGAATTAGCCTGTTTTCACACGGAACCAGAAATTGCGTACCGAAAAAAGTTGCATTAATGGTGCATATCAAAAATACACGTATTTAAATAATCTAACCTGGCGCCATACCATTTTTCTGAACGTACTCGTGTGAAAGCAGTCCATTTAAATACGTGTATTTTTGATACTCACACTTTTTTCGGTACGCAATTTCTGGTCCCGTGTGAAAACGGGCTTAAAGTTGACAGCTATGGAACTTGCTCAGAGAACTCGAAAATTTGAAACACCTGTACCATGTAACATTGAAATATTACGTAGTTCGGAAGATAACTTGTA
This sequence comes from Rhagonycha lutea, assembly GCA_958510855.1. Taxonomy (NCBI): domain Eukaryota; kingdom Metazoa; phylum Arthropoda; class Insecta; order Coleoptera; family Cantharidae; genus Rhagonycha; species Rhagonycha lutea. The sequence goes on along the minus strand of OY294040.1, from coordinate 7,358,529 downwards.
ATTTTTTCTTTCATAGTAAGTAGGTAATTTGTTCAAATTTTTTACAACAATTTGCGTTCTTTTTTGCTTTTATAAAGTTTAATAAACCATAATAATCAAATTCAAAAACTATAGATATTATTTTCACGAAATATCTATGCGTTTGTAGATTTAAGAGCTTTTTTTTTATTTTAGCTATTGAACGCGGGTTCAATGGTGTGATTTTAATTCACTTGTACTGTCCCTTGAAGTTTTAATATTTTGTAATTATTGATAAAATGTTAAGGTAACTAGCGAACAAATAATGAAGAGATCCGAATAAATGAAGTTTGATGCTGTATTTTACAGCTGCGAACAATAATATTGTTGCTTTATTTTATAAATTATTATTTTATTAAACAATTTTTATTTTACTTGCCAAAAAAAAACAATATTGGTTATTAATTATTATGTTTGGTTTGTATCAATCGAAAAATTAAGCTTTTGAATTTTTAAGCTCGAAACGTAATAATTTAATTAAATAATGATTCAATAATTTGTTCGAATTTGTTATTATATAATTTAAAAAATAACAAATTCAAATTATTATTAATTTACAAAATTGCATTCTTTTGCAGTTAATATTAGCAAATGATTTTACGTTACAAAAATAGAAATACGATTTATGTGTGGGTGTATTGTGCAGATGCTCATTTACTATTACTAATATCGTCTTACGTTTACAATGTAATTCGACACCTCCTACGTAAATTATATCGTATTGTTTTCCGATTTTGTTTGTCCCACTGGCATTTAAAGTTTTATTTCCAATGGGCCAAACCATTGCCACAAAATGCATTTGTCTTTAATTCTAATTTTTAATTTACTTTTTAGCCGTTAAAAATTATTTTACTTCGATCTGTTCTAAACCCGAATTATAATATATTGTAAAGGATGAAATGCCTTGGAATAATTTAAAAATAAAAAACTACTACTGATTATGCTTGAAATTATTACTTTATATCTTTATCTTATATTACGTAATGAAGGTAGTTAATGCCGTGCGATAATAAGAATAATATTATTTATCTAATAAAAAAGAGTTTACGACGGCGACGCGATGATAACTAGTGATGGGCATAACCGGATTATTTCAAGAATCGGATTCTGCCGATTAGGTTATTCTAATAACCGGATGATTTTATAATTCAAATTATTTTTAACTCATTTCTTTCTGAACAGGTAATGACGTAATTAGTGAAACAAAACCTCTTCTCCATTCGATTATGAAGCGCGCGTTATCAAATTTCAAAACATTTATGCTTATTTGACGAATTCCAAACTGACTTGATGTAAATAATATTAGTTAATGTTAGCTTTCTGGTGAAGCAGAGAATTGACTCGCGCATTAGGTTATAATATACGGTTATTTATTACGATTTTTCACTCGGTTCGGTCAGAAGGTTCTTAAATACCGGTATTTCGCGATTTATTATAAGGTTATTTTTAATTCGAATTATTCAATTTGATAATCGAATTATACAGGTTATTTCAATAACCGGATGACAGGTTATTTTTAATTTGAATTATCCCATCACTAATGATAACCCATAAATTTAAATCTTAAGGAACATTCAATTACAATTTTATCATGGACATGACAAACAGGGGCGCCGCGCCCTATTGTTCACAGTATGCAAAACACACGGGCGGCCAAAATCCCAAAAATAGGGGTTTAGAAAAGGTCATTTACTTTACGGCGGGGAATAAGTAGTAGAAATTTAAGAAATTGTATTAAAAAACTGAACAAAATCGGCTACAAGGGCGGCCAAATTAAACTTTGCACACGGGCGGAAGTACCCCTAGCGGCGGCCCTGATGACAAATTTTAATACATGGACAACAGTAGGTACAAACAAACTTTGGCTTTATTATAATAGTGCAGATTTCAGATCGACAATCATTATTTTATTTGATTCACTGCATAGTATAAATTAATACTCGTAAATACTTAGTCGAAAGCTCGAAGGAAATTAAATATTATTTCTGTATGGAAATAATTTTTACAGGTCGCCGTAATAAATTATTAAAAGCTTGTAAAAATTGAATTGCTTTAGTTACAGTTTGTACCTAATGTGTACTGCTCGGAGCTAAACGTATTAGGATATATTATTTGTTTGTGAACTTTTTGATTTCAAGTTGTATCTTATTTATTTAACTTTTTTAATAAAAATTTTAATTTATCGCCACAATTAAACAAAGAAAACACTTGGAACATAATGTTACAATGTAATAATAAATAATTATTATGAAACGTATAACATAATTTTATCCTCTGTAACTGAACTTGTGGGCGAAATGACCGTTGAGATTTTTAGTTTAACATACAGTTTTCTAGTAGTCCAAGATCCCAGACATGTAATTTTCTCCCAAACAAAATTTGTGGGATAGAGTAATACTTTAAACGTATGCATACTCGCTACCTTGGATTCACCCCCAATTTGCTACCAGGTGCCAAAGGTACTTGAAAACTATAATAACTTATGTTAAATTCTCGGCGCTGATTTTTATATAATATGATAGACGTACGTAGAGCATCTATCTTTGTTTTCGCTGTATAAGATGTTTAATAATTGTAAGACGTTTGTCGTATATTCAATCAACGCATAGAACCGCTACGTAACATGCAACTCATGCAAATGTTATGGTAGGTCGAGGAAGGACGTCTGGAACAATACAATTATGTATGTAGGTGTAATGCTTTAATGCTTACTAAAATTAAAGTTTAAAAATGTACAAGAAAAATTCTAAGAGTATTTGAAAGTTTTACAGAAATATCTATAATTTTGTTAACTCGAATAAACATGTAAAAAAATAAATTTATTACCCAAGGGCCCCCGACATTACTTATTTTCTGAGAAACAAAATGTGTGGGATAGAGTAGGACTAGTATGTTGTACTTTGAACGTATGCATACTGGCTACCTTGGACCGACGGCCAATTTACAGGTATCGGGTGCTAAAGATAATATAAAACCATTACTCACTTTTCTTAAATTATGAGTGCTGATTTTTATGTATTGTCATATACCGGAAGCCTTATTAAAATTGTAAACAAAAAATTAAAGAAGCTCCTCCGATAAATACATCCCTGTGCTCCAGCTAGCTCAAATATTCCTATCCCTATAAAAAAAACGTAACACAACTGTGAAAAAACGCCTTCTAAATTTTAATCAAATTCAATGTTATAATAAATTAAGTTTTATTTGGAAAAGATAAATTTTATTAAGTTTGATTTGAATTATTATTAACATCAACAGACTATTTTTATGGTTGAAACTTATAGTTTACAGTACTAGATCCACCAATTCTCTCATCCATGCAAGTGTGGACATTTAAAATTCATAAAATCACTACCCCTTGCATAAACGAAGGAACAAAATTCAAATTAAATTACAAAAAAAATGTTTATTAATTCGGTACCTTTTAATTGTTTCTATTGGTAAAACTCGAGTAAAATCAGCACGCTCATTCAAACATTTCTCAAAACAATGATCTCTCCAAATTACGTCTTTCCACATTCATCCACTAACATCCAATATCCAAAACGTTCTATCCGTTACAATATGACCAAGTTGGACCATGTGTTAATTTTAAACCTCTCGATTTTTCCACTTTCAAACAAATTGTATAATTCCATCAATCAGCAATAACGCAGACTAACTAACTATAACAGTTCCCGAACCGATCGTGGCCCCAGAAACTCAAATTTTACAATTCAAACTCGGATGGAAAATTCTCCAGTCCGTCTCTCAAAATGGTCGCTAGCGGAAGACCTCATTTCCTCGTATTCAACTTGTAAAACCAAAATTTTCCACTTATCGCTGACGCGGTACATTTTAAATTTCACCAATCGCACCTCACTAATTATTTTAAATTATACAAATCCAACATAAACAATATTTGAAAACCTTATTGAAACTTTCCTAGAAAGGTGAAACGTTCCAACCGCAAGAAACGACAAATTTCGTTTATTAAACTTAAACAGTCTGTTGATGGAGCCTTCTTGCATTAGAAAACTCAAAAAAAAATTTAATCAATACAAACCCATTCAATTAAAATCATCTCTTCCAAATAATCTCTTCCAATTAATTTTACATTTTCCCCGGGCATCTTTCATCAATTTGCCACCGTTTCTTTTTTTATCAAAAATAATATGACAGTATGTTTGAGAAAATATTGATAAAAGTTATAATAATTGATTTCCGCCAGACGCTTTAAAGCTCTCAAAAAAATAATGTAATTTTACTTATAGTTTGAGTCTTAATTTTTATATGTGACACTCGGGGAACTACCTCAATACTTTTGTAAACAGCCAGACCAATCTTAAGGGCCAAACATCCCCCCACACACAACTAAAATGTTAAAAAAGTTAGAATAAAAACTTACGCGTATAACATGTACAAAAATAATAAATTAGTGATGGGAATATCGAATTATTCGATAGTTAACCTTCATTCATTTAGAAGTATCGATAGTTTTAGTTACTTACTACCAATAATTACAATTAGTAGCTTTTAGATTAGTATAGGGTGTTTTTATAACTGCATGTTCAAATTAAAATAAAACATTATTATGTTTTTTTTTGTTAAGTTTTTATGAAAGTAAATTTAATGCCATTATTATGCCAATTGACAGGACCATTTCTTGAAATAATGATGTCACTAAATTGTCCTTTCAATAACTCGATGGTTTTGCTGGCTGTGTGGTACATAGCACCAGTCTGTTGGAACCATAAATTGTCGATGTTTAATTTTTGGATTTTTGTAAACAAAAGTGTATTGAGCATTGTCGATATCTCACACCATTTACCATAACGGTAGCTCCTTCCTTATTTCGAAAGAAATATGGACCGATGCTGCCGTTCAAATCATAAATGGCATTAAATTTACTTTCACAGAAAAATAATAAAAAAAAAACATTCCATCGATTTTTTAAAGTTTTATTTCAATTTGAAGTTCTCTTGTAGCTGAAAAAACCAATAAACCAATGTTTTTTTTGAAAATTTATAGTGTCCATCACTAAAAATATTTGAATATTTATTTATCAATTATAAGATAATTTTATAATTAAATATTTTTTAATTAAATAATAAGTTTTAATATTACACTTTTGCTGTTAATAAATTATGAAAGTCATGGATAAAAAAAACGTGCCTACAGTTTATAAAATGGATGAATGCAAATCGCTAATATTATTTTAGTAAGTCGCGTTCTACTACCTGCAACTAACTATAAGAATAATATAATGCGCTGTTGCCAAAGTATTAAAAAAATCGGAGGCCTACGAGACCTACGGATGTGCGGAGGCACAAGCAACAGCCAAATATATTCTCTTATAAGTGCTTGAAACGCTAGCGAACCTAGCGGATTTTTCGTACACTACGTTGTATAAATGTATAAGTGTATAGTACCATTTGGACTCCAGAGTAAAATTGGTCACGGTAATCTAGGCGATGTGCGGAACCATAATTTCAATTTTTAATGGGGAAACGTTTTCGACTCCGGTTTCGGAGGCGAAGTAGTAAAATCGGAGTCTGACAAGATACGCTGGTGTACTTCTCGGAGGCGTATTAGTACCATTTGCATATATATATATATACGCAATGGAATTTTAGATGATTGGGTTGTTCCATAATACAAAAATGTCCTTCCTTCTTTCATTTTCCGACCTTATCCCCTCCCTTTCTTCCATTTGTTACAGTTTCTTTAAAGGCCTCCCCCTTTTCTCTAAAATCGAACTCGGCGAAAACTATCCGTTAATTTAAATATTTTTGATATAAATTGTCAGATATAGGGCAAGACATGAAGAAATTAGAATCGAGCTGAGGGTTGAAGAACTTAATGAAAGAATAAAAAAAAATAAGTTGAAATGAAGTACCCATTTGGAAATAATGTCATCTGAAAAAATACCTCTAAAAGCATGGCATTACAAGCCGAAAGGAGGAAGAGATATCGGAAGGCTGAGAAAAAGATGGACGCTGGAACAGGACATATGAGCCTAATCCTTGACTTGACTACAACTTTGATGTAGAAAAATTTCGATTTTATGAAATTCTTGAGTTCGTTTTCCTTAATGACTACAATACCATACGTATTAATATTCTTCTTCTTCTTCCTTTCAGGGTTTAGGCATTGCTGCCTGTTCCGACTTCACAAGTCTCGCCATCGCTTTCTATCATTTAAAAAATCGTATTATTTTAAACCTCCGAGCTGGGGGTTGTGACGTTGAGCCAGCCAGTAAAAGATATGAATATGGATGTCCAAGAAATGTTGATAAAAGGCCATTTTCTGGTAATCTTTAGAATTTGTTGATGCCTGAAGAAAATGTGGAACTGGACTTCAAAGTTTTATGAGAAAGCGCGGAAGATTAGCAAGAGTGTGGACGCAGGAGGTGGTGGATGTCATGGAAGCCCAAAAACTAATTCATTTTGACACAGAAAAGGAAGTTATAATCACGAAGTTATTTCGTAACAATCAAAACAAGGAAATAAATTTTGTCACGATTTAGAAATAGTAGTACTAGTTATTTTCGGTTTCATGAGAAAGCTTGAAAAAAAAAAATCGTTGCACTGATTCAAAGAAATTTTTAAAAATTAATTATCTTTTCATGTTTAGAAGTTAAGAAATTAGTTATTAATTTTATATAAAAATGTCCATGAAAATAATATATGTCTAACGCCTACTTTCTTTTTAACCTGTTTTAAAATGGAAGCATGGGAATTCGCATTCAATTTAATTAAATTTTAAGCTAATTTTTGAAGAATAATTATAAAATGTTCTTTATTATTGAATTTTATTCTTCATAACTTAATTTATCCTGGCTCTTAAGCCACAGCAGTGCAGTGATGTGATCGCTGGTTAGTTACAGAACGGAAATTCTGGGTTCAAATCATGGACTTCGTAGAATTTCTTAGCTGAGCCTTCCAGTAGACATCCACATGCTGTGGTGAAATCCGAATATCTGCATTGCACTATTTTTTAGATAAAAATATAAAAGGTCCTTTTTATCCATCGAAACATAAATAGAATTATTTGCTGAATATTATAAAATGCAGAGCAAATGTGAATACCTAATCTTTCGAGAAGTTTAGCTATATTTCATCAAAAAATCGATTCAAATAAAAAGTACCTATGTCATTTTCGCACAATTCCCCTGGGACAATTTTGTTTTCATTTGTTTCCTTTTCCAATGTTTTTGATGAAAATAAATTGTGTTATATTATAGAAAGAGGTAATACAAAGTCAAAAACTCAAAAATTTGTTGAAATAGATTCTTCTGAGTTTCCAAAAAAAAAATCGTAATTTTGTGTTAAATTTTTATCAAGTAGAAAATTCCACAAAGCATCAGTTTTAGTTTATCAACAACATAGTATTACAATGTTTAATATCAGAAAATTATTAAAAGATAAAAAGGGTCAAAAAGTCAAAGCTAATTAGTCGTAAAATTACTAACTACCAATATCATATTCAATTAATATTTGTTTATGTTCAGTTTTTATTTTGACCTTGACAGAGAAATCTATATTTAGATAATTTTACTAATACACAATCATGACCTTGTTTATTATTATTTATTTACCTACCTCATCATTGATAACCAATATTATAAGTTTCCCAGCAAGTAAAATCTCCTACAATTAATTGTGTCGCCGGTTTTTCTCGTAAATTTTAAAAGTGTCCTCGTTCCATAATCTCAAATCAAAACATATAGCATGATAAAAATTTGGATTGCTACGCAAAAAAATATAACCTCGACCTATATTGCTATCGACCCTAGTTATATACTTTAACTTAAATCTGGGGGTAGGTCGTGTGTCAGGTTGATTCCGCTATGGATTAACTGTGTAAGCGTTTAATTGGTGATTGAAAATAACATTTTCTCATTACTTCTAGCGCAATGAACATCTCACCCTTTTCAATTATATCTTTAATTAAGTTTCCAATAAATCCACCAAATTAAAAAGGAAGGTCTAGCTGAAAATGCGTTTTCCAAATATCGTACCCTTTGGAGAGAACTGAATTGGGAAATAGATTATAAAAACAATAATGAATTGTACAAAAATAAAGATTTTCTTAACACGAACAATAGAGGGTCGAGTTTGCGCTTAATTTCTAGGTCTATCCTCATATATTTCATTGAAACCAGGACCTCGCACAGCGAAATTTTGTTGTAAAGGTGGTCAGTCTGCGCCAAAACCTACGTTCCAAACTTTTCGAGTTTCCAGTTATATTAAAATTAATTTTTAACTTAGATTTTTCAATTTATTTTAATGAATTCCTTTTAACATAATAATTTTAGGGTCTTTCCGACGACGTAACTAAAATCAACATCCTGCAAATTTTTTTAACCTAATTACGAACTAATGAGTTCTTTCATAAATTTACTAACTTGATTAGCTGAGAAAACTTCCTGATGATGTTAAATAATATAATCAATATCGACGCTTTGCTAATTAAATGTCAATATAGAGTATGTACTTATGAGATAATGAAAATTAATTAATTCATACACAAATTGCAGAACCAACAAACGAATATCAAAATATTATATAATATTATGACTGTGACCCTAATTATAAATAATTTATTTGCAATAATAATTAACTCTAATGTACTGTCAACCAAGAGTTTAAATAGAATAAGGTCACAAGTAACAAAATCGTGCACTGATAGGGGGGGGGGGGTGCTTTCCTAATTATTTGTTATTCGAAATGTTCAATCGACGAAAGGATTCGAAGGACGAAACGTAGAAAGGGTGTGTTAAAAAAATATCTTTGAATCTTTTTTTATTCTAGCATCTGGACCTAAGCAAGATCTGAGTACTTGAATTTTACCATTGAAAAGAATACAATAGTAATAAATTATTTTAATTTACTAAAATTTATTAAAATATGTAAAATTTAAATGTCATCCTGAATATCTTCCTGCTATAAATTTCTTTATTCTTCCTAATGCAGATGCTTTCTGAATGTCATCGAATAGTTCAAGAATGAAAGGATTTAATCAAAAAAATAAAATTTATGTTACATGGTGAGGAAGTTATTGCAATGAAAGCTGTTTTTGTATATAATTATGTAGCTAATTCTGCAACTAACTGCACACAATTCTTCAATCCGGATGTTAAACTAACTTGAGGTCGCCCATACTCAATCTTGGAACTGATGTGAGTAATATGGTAATCCATTTTCAACAGTGATGTAAAGATGACTTGGATTCAGCATGTTTTCCGTGGAAAGTTAGAGAAGCAGACCTAGACAGACCCTGGATTCACCGACTCAAGGAATATTTTGACAATTTATTTAATATGGATGACGGTCATTACCGTGCAGCTAACGCGATCAACTGCAAATGCGGGGCACCGGGTTCAAACCCCGGGAGAGTCATAGACTTTCTTATGACTAGTCCCCGTGCTTCGGAAGGCACGTTAAGCCGGTGGTCCCCTGGGTTAGTGAATTGCCACCATTAACATAAAAACCAGGATACAAGGCACATCTGAAGGCAAGTCTAGCAAGCTACCTGATGATGTAAAAATAATATTTATATGCTCAAAGTTTCTAATACTGCCGAAGAAACGAAGCAGTTGTTGGGAAAATAACAGGATTTATCCTACTAGAAGAGGATTCTCTGAAAATTGCATCTAGAAAGTGGAAGAAGAAGAAGATTTAATACTGTGACTACATTTTTTCAATTCCCAATAGTTGGTGCATATTTTGAAGGTCCAATGGCTTATCAATCATAGTTTTCTACGTAATTTTGAACATGGTCAGCGGCAGAGCTGATAAAAATCATGATTATTATTTAAATAAATACAAAATCAATGATTTTTGTAAAAAAAAATCAAGATTGTTTTGATTTTTTTCAAGATTTGTAATACAAATAAAATAATGCATGGAATTATGATTAAAAATATCTCTGTAGTGTTTAGTGTACATATTACATTCGTTTTGGTAAAAAAATTTAAGTTTTTGGGCTGTACACAATATTTCGTTACCTCAAATATGAAAGACATTATGCAGAAGAAAGTAAAGAAATTTAACTGCTTCAATGAACCAAAAGCATGTACGCAGAAAAAATATAGAAACAGGACCACACCACTGAAATTCTACAAGTTTATGGCTGTACCAGCAAATACAAATGGAAGCGAAATCTGGACACTTACAAAGGAAATCGAGAGCAGGCTCCAACATGCAGAAATTAAGTTCTGAAATCAGTTTTGGGAATCACATGACTAGATAGAGTCAGAAACACTGATATTAGAGCCACTCTAAACATTTTTGATTTGGGCGTAAAAATCATCCAATATGGGAATGAATGGTAAAGTCAGATGATGAGAATAGCAGACAACCGACTCCCAAAACAGCTATACCTAATATACAAACCAGTTAGAAGACCCAAAAAGCGATGGACAGATCAGGGGTGAAGACGAAGTTAACTTAAAACCCTAAATAATATCTGGAAGAAAACAGGATGCCATTTGGCAACATTTTGTTTAAAAAAAGCAGTGGACGAAAAACGGATTTTCGTGCAGTGTAAAAATTGTATAGGAAATTCAAGGATTTGCTATTTGACTTAAACGGCACCTGGATTTATGCCAAAAAGATGTTAATGACAAAAGTATACTTTGTTTTCATTTGTTTATTTAAGAATAAAGTGTTACATTTTGTCTTTTGGATCTATTTTTGAATAGTATAATAAGATTTGATTTTAATCATGATTTTAATTAAAAAAATTAAGTGATTTAAATCTTGATTACCAAACTAAACCAAACTACCTGTACAAATATTATGTTATTTCAAATTTAATTTTCTTCATTGAACTAACAATACTTTTATGTTATTTTCAAAAATTCCAATGTTAACAATTTTTCAAATAACTTGCTCTTTATTAATTTCAAAGAAAACTTGTATAAATAACCAAGTTTATTTCGTTTTAATTACAAACCAAAATTTACACGACCTTCCATGCTAAACCTAAAAATAAAATCCTTTATAAAATTTCTTATCTCTCCGTATTTCACATTGGCGCATGACGTACGAAATTATATTTTTATCATTATGTACAGGTTACAAATTTAAATAAAATGATTAAATATTAGAAATTATCATTGTACAAACTCGATTGTTCAATTCACAGCATTTTCTTCTCAAAAATTTCGAAATTGGTGAAAAATCGCAGACCATCGTCCAATTTTGAGATTTTCTCAAATTCATGTTATTAAATTTACAATTGGTTATAATTATTTACATTACTTTATTAAAAATAATGATATTGTTTGATGCAAAAAAATTAAAAATCGACGATTCATTTTCGATGATTCAAGAACTAATTTACCGATTAAAATTTTTCATAATGCAAAAGATATCCTTTTTGTATTGCTTTACGTTTGACATATTGGAAAGGGTAGGGAGCCATATTTAAGATTATCAATTGAATCGTGGTTAATGTAGTGTAACTTGATAGTACACATATTAGAATTTTAGATAATATTTAAAATTACATAAACCCCACTTTAAGTGTACTATTCATTTATTTTTCTTAAATATTATCAATTATTGATTTGAAAATTTAAGCCTCGATCATTGATTTTACTTCAAAAATTAATTATTTTCTTTAAGGACTAATTTTAAAATTTTTAACGGTGCTTTACTTTAAAGTATATATTTTTATTTAAATAAATTATTTAAATAGTCTACATATAATTTTATATTATGACGGTCCATAATCATGTATGATTTTTTTATAATATTTGTTTAGTATTATGGAAAATATTATAAATAAGGCTTTGATATTAAAGCTATGTATTTGGGAACGAAATCAAAAACTTATAATTTTTTTCTTTAAACAGGAAATTGAACGAAAAATTGTTTAACTTCTTTAGTAAACAAAGAACTCATTGATTCTGAGTAACAAAATACAAATTTTGAAGAATTTATGATTTCACATTTAAAATATAAAAAAGTAAATTTTTATATTGGTAAATTTTAAATTATTGCTATGATTTAATAGTACCGGCTGAGATTTTGTTTACAGTTTCATTTGAAGTGAACCTCCAGGTTTGGAATAATAAATCAAGGATCAGGTCTCAGTGAATTCAGGGATATTTTTTAGACCTTCCCCCGTATCTTTTCGATAAGCTGTAAGAAGTTGAAAATTATAAGTCCTCATAAAACTGTAAGTCCCCCGGGGCGACTTACTTGTCATCACCTCATTATTTGATAGGGCTGGATTTTACTTTTTGATGCAATAAAAGAAGAAGCTATATTGCTTCCTTCATAGACTTTCTTTATGACTAGTCTCCGTGCTTCGGAAGGCACGCTAAGCCGGTGGTCCTCTGGGTTAGTGAATTGCTACCATTAACATAAAAACCAGGATACAAGGCACATCTTTGAAGGATAGAATTACCAATAAATTGTTCTAAGGGATGATTGTATAAAACGGGTTGGTCAGCATTTTAATTTAAGTGAAACTTTTATCTGTGGGTGGAGAAGAAAAACAAGAGAACTGTGTAAGTGACGAAGGAGGTTCCCTCGTATGTCCATACCTGGAAGGAAGGATGAATATTACCAAAGAGGAATTGTTGCTTGGAAACTTTGATGCGGAAAAACTGATATTCCAATTAGTTTATAACAATGTAGCTTCGTACAGAAATTGGGTAGATAATGAAATGCAAAAACTAAATTTTAGTATTACATCAAACAAATATTAATTTGTTAATTTTAATAATTAACTAGGTAGCTACTATTATTAACCATAAATTTAATTGTAGCGAACAATGCTACATTTCTTACTTGAATGGATTTGTATCCAGAAGCTAATTTTACTTTCTGTGAATAAACCCCTATTATATCAACCAATCATTGAGATAAATTACAATAAAAAAATCTAAATGATGTTATCACAATAAAGAGGCAAAATAGTTATTTGTACCACTAAAAAATGCAATACTGCAACGCAAGGTTTTTAAGTTTGACTGTGTTGTATACAAGATTTTATCTACGACCATTTTGAATTTTTTGGAATAAACAATTTTTATTGATTAAATTAATTGAAAAAAATTAACGGATATTATGCTTCACATCATCAGACGTGTCACGAGTGATTTTATCAATTTTGTTAAAATTACAGTTGTAAAGTTTATTAAAACCATCAAATTTATTTTAATCAACTTTCAATGAGAAACCTCGCTCATTCCTCCATTAATCTTATTTCAAAATATTGTTACTAATATTTTGAATCAATCATTTCTTGGGTTCCAAAACTTCTGATGTAGGCGTAATTAAGGATTTCCAAATAATATTTCTTTTTACATTTTATTGATATCAATGTGAAAAGAAAAACTCAGATATTATATTTAATACGAACATTTTTTTATACTTACGATAATGAAAATATAATGTTTATATTTTCAACAGGAAATTAAGTAAGAACTTGAACGACTTTCTAGTTAAACAAGCAAAGTAACTTTATTCTGAATAATCAAATGTAAATTTAATAAAAATTTCAAAAGTTTTTTAAATTAGATTCGAAAATTATTTAAAGTAAATTACGAACTAATAGGAAAATTAGAAATTTATAATGGTTTATGGGCTTCCCTTTGTAATTTTTAAAGTTTTTAAACTTTTTTTAAAGTCTTTCTTAACTAAAAACCCGAAAAGAATTTTTTTTTACTTCCATTTCCTTTAAAAAAAGCACTTTTCTGCCACTTTGTCAATTGACAAATAGAAAATGCTACGGGCTACGTAGATAGTTATTAATAACTATCGGCGGAACAATAACTATCGATAATAATTAACAAAATATCGAACGATAATTATCGAAATATCGATTAATCGATATTTTAAAAATATAACATCGTTCTTTGATTAATCGATAACTAAATCGATATATTTATCGATTAATCAATAAAAAATCTTAGCCCTAGTCAAAACTCCTCGACAACGACGAGGAAGTCCCTTAATTAAGCTCCGAAACGCGACGTGGACGTTGCTTTCACAAGCAGAAATTCACGCCCGCTCAGAAGAGGTCCATACACCAAACAAATGCATTGTATTGGTAGTGCCGGATTAAGCCAGCGTAGGGCCGTAGCGAATGACCTACTTGTTGAGAATTAAAAGTACTTATGCCGAGTGCGGGGTCTGTAATATTTGCTACTTCTGCTACTGTGTTAATCTGGCACACTTGCAAACCGGACGAACCATCCCAGGATATCCATAATGCAGGAAATCGAATCAGTCCCTGCACGACTGTATTGGTGAAGCTAAGCCTGACTTCCGAAGCCTTGACCATTTTTTCTATATCAAAATCACCCTTAACCAAAAAGTTACAGTGGAACATAAAAGGCATCAACCCAGCGTTCGTCGCCCAAAACTATTTTTTAAAGTTGTTAACAATTGAGATGGTCATTGCCTTGCAGCTAACGCGTTCAACTGCAAATACGAAATACCGCATGAATGCGAGGTTCAAATCCAGAAACAGTCATAGACTTTCTTATGACTTAGCCTCCGTGCTTCGGAAGGCACGTTAAGCCGGTGGTCCCCTGGGTTAGTGAATTGCCACCATTAACATAAAAACCAGGAAAAATAAAAGTAGGCAAGCCATTAATTCTCAAAGGTGTACAAAGATGTACATAATTAAACCTTGGTCAGGGGGTTAAAAGAGAGTAATTTGTGGTTGAGCAAGGGGAAAACTTAATTTTTAAAAGAGTGGACAAAAAGGTTATAAGACCACCATTATTTAGTTTCATGAAACCAAAAATAATATTATTTAATTTTTAATATCCCCACGTCGCGCGTCGAGGGGGGTTAAGAAAAACATTGTGTGTTTTTTACATTTCTGCTTTATTACTTGTCTGCTGTTGAATGAAATATGAGAAATTTATATAAAATTTTAATATTTAAAAAAGTCTTTGGTTCGAAGGGGGAGGGGGGTTACCAATTGTTTACCACAGGCTCTTAAACCTCTACCGAAATTAATAGTTTTGTTTTACCAAGGAATCTTTGGGTTTACCTAACAACGAAATCTTGACTTATTCAAAACTGTACATTTTAAGCTACGAGAGGGGGGGGCCTCTTTTTGTAAGTAATAAGGTTCTCACAAATTGCTCTGTATAAAAAGTAGATTAGAATTTGCTATAAATTCTAAATCTTTTGATAAGCGATACAGTTGTTTGCACGAATAATGAAGCTTCGTCATAAACGGCATTTGTATGAAATAAGACGAAAATTATGAGTCACATAAGTGTTTGATATAATAAATTTAAATCATAAAATTTAATAATTAATAAGCTTAAAATTTTATTTTTAACAATATTTATGACTTTTATGAAATAAGTGGGTCCACGGTCCAATTCATATAATTTAAGAAACCCTGCGCTAATGAAATGGAAATATAACCTAAAAACAAACTAATTTGTTAAAATTATCGCATCAGTCACTATAAAACCTACTTTCATTAAAATTATTATGCAAGCTAAGAACTATTGTGTCTATCTCTTTCTATCTCATACGTTGGGTGTCGGATAATTTTCGACGTATAAGATTTCTAAAATCAGACATTTAAGAATAATTTAATATATTGTGTCTTTGTTTCACCTATGTTACTACAATTAATTAAAAAAAAGGTTGTCGGTACTTAATTCAGATGGTTGTGACGTAAGCTTCATTATTCGTGATTACAACTGTATAGATAACTCATTAAATTTGACGTGGTGTCAATAATTTACAGCAACGTGCCGCCCATAAGATTTTATGAATGATTGCAAACCTTCGCTGTGATTGGTTGTAGAAATAATACGAAATTAAAAATAAATGCATATTGCTTTTGTAAACTAAACAAATTTATTTATAATACATTTTCTTTTAAGTTTTACGTCAATCAACACAGTACCCCCTTAACTGACGTCATCTGAACAACTTTCGAACTATCATGCAAGTGCTGCAATCTACCGTTGGTTTGCGTAATTAGGAAACGTATATAAAACAGATGTCTGTAACCCCACTCATTTTTGAAATGTTTTTAAAGAAATAGTTTTTCAAAAGCTTATAATTCATAAATAATAAAAGAAATATGAATAATTAAATTTTTTATTACTATTACATTAATAATACAATTAATTGCATACAGGTCAACACAAAATAATAAAGTTAATGATGTGATAGTTATTTACATGAAAGTCAGGAAAATGATATATTACTGACGAGGAGC
This sequence comes from Rhagonycha lutea, assembly GCA_958510855.1. Taxonomy (NCBI): domain Eukaryota; kingdom Metazoa; phylum Arthropoda; class Insecta; order Coleoptera; family Cantharidae; genus Rhagonycha; species Rhagonycha lutea. Next base: position 7,342,308 of record OY294040.1, on the reverse strand, counting down.
AATGTTGAAATATGAGGCACTTTGTGCCGAGTATTTTAGAGCTCCGAGTAAAGTGAGATATTTTCCTGACGTATTTTGTATTAAATTTTTCCAAAAATCGTAAAAAATCGAAATTTTAAAACACTAATGAACATTTTTAAAATGAGCAAAAATCAAGTTTGTCAATGTGTCAAAACTTGAACAACATTTTTAAAATTCGCAAAAATCAAGTTTGTCAATGTGTCAAAACACACTGAAAAAATCAATTACTGACATTACCGGACTAGTCAGTATAATTCAATTTCCCTGCGCGTAGATACGCAGGGAAGTGTTGTTTCTATGACGATTTTTGGAAAAATATATTACTATTTACCTTATAATTGACAATAAAATAAAACATAATTTGTGAAAAATTAATTTACAACGTGGAATACATTTTTCTATTTTTGTAAAAATGTTATAAAAAAACATTGCATTTGTTTAGTTTTAATATGCACCTTGTTTTTCTAAAAATTAGTTTATATATTATTTGCTCCATTTCAACTAACTACAAAAATGATGTCTGGCAAGACACTACAAATTTTCAAAATTTGAAATACACAAATTTTGAAATCTTCAGGTGGAATAATACAAATCAACAGCATATAAAATTTACAAAATACAGTAAAAATTACCTTTCGATAAATTAAATTTTTACATAAAATAACACTTAATTTTTTTTTATAATTTTATTTTTAAGTAATAGATAATAATAATAAAAGAGCAATTTTGAGTGTTTATGAAGTTAGTGCAAATGGTTAATTATAAAAAAGAATTAATTATACTGTTTTCATAGCTGTTTTCAAAGTCGGCTGGGGTACTGGTACGTGCACTATCACTGTCGCTTTTAAATGGACTCGAATCATTTGAAGGGTAGCCTATTACCGGTAAACCTATTATAAGTCTGACGGCATCAGTTAGGTGTCTCGCACTAACTATTTGATGATATATTCCTTCGGCTTTATTGATCACTTCCTCGATGTTAATATTTCCACATAAATCGTTTGTGTGCTAAAACATAAAAGTAAAGGTATACAAAATTACAGAAATTATAGATGTACCTTTAAGATTTCGGTAAAACCATAACCCCGTTCCATCAAGGTATGCTTTTCTGAATCCAATAAAGCAACTGCAATTATCAAATGGAAATTTTTACAAGGTAAACCAGTCCAAATAACTTCCCACAATCTCATAGTGTCTTCCATACTCAGTTCTCGCTTAAACCACACCAGCATCCATCGAAAACAAAAAAACATGTTGCTGGAATCATGTTGATCCAAATACTTTGTAAATGATGGATCCACAAATCCCAATAATGTGTGCAAATTTTCTAATTGTTCCTTCATTCCTGCTTGGTCCATATCAAAATTAGAACTCTGTTGGAAATCAAAATAAATGTTATTATAATATGCAAAAGCCACAGTTGTTCAGTCACAATGAAAAATTAACCAATTGCAGGTCTTTCATTGTTCAGAGAATTGCAAAAACGGTAAATTTACTCACCACTTTATTCATAAATCCAACAAAACACCAAAAAGCATCCACTTCATCTTTCAACACAAATAAAATTGGCGATAACAAATCGCTCATGCCTTGGACGTAACCCAAATCAAAATTGTACATTACGTACGTCATCAAAATATTCAGCAAGGCATGCAAATTGGGATTCTCATCACCAGCAAAAAACGGTAAAGTACGATCGGTCCTTTTCACATCTTTCTCTATCAAACTTTTTCGTTCCCTATAATCGGAAAAGTTGTCTTCTTGCATTTTTGTCATGGTTTTCCATTGTAGTTTCATCACGTGATATTCTTCAACTTGTTTCTCGAGCAACTTGATGTGTGACTGATAGGTATCGGTCCACTTGTAATAATCCAACAAGTATTTCCATACGGTACTACGTAGATCGGGAGAAATTCCTCCTCTAAAAATTACAAGCTTCACAGATTCAACATCTTCGAGTCGTCCTTCAGAATCTAAAAGATCCTCCCACTGTTTTTTAGTTAACGGTTGGCCTCGAGGATATTCCTTGCGACTGGGTAATTTTGGAATTTCTTCTATCACTTCGTATCCGTCTTGAGCGTTCGTTAGTGTTAAAATGTTGTTATCTACCGCTTCAACGCCGTTATTAATTATTTCACATATTTCAGAATCCAATTCTCTTTGTCCATGATTTCGATAAACTATAATTGAAATTTTTATAACATAAAATTTATAAGCCATTCAGACAGGTTTATGAATCAATTCTGGTCATTCCTAGTTTTAAATTTGAAAAAGTGTCAAATGGGTGATTGGGCTTTGTCAAGTTTAAGAGCGAATATTTACATTCATAATTTGAATAAATTGTATGAATAAGTGTGGCCTGTGGTTCTATAACTAGGAGTAATTGTGCCCCAATGATTAAACTTGCAACTTCTGAAGCAATATTCCTCAAATATCTCAAAAACTAAGTAATATAGGGTAATCAGGTATACCCGCCTTTTTCTAGAGCATACAATTTTCTACAAAAATGACCTTGGCAACTTTTAACATCAACTCAGTTGTTTAGCTTGAATGAGTCATCTAAATCCCCAAACTGTTATATTTTTTGTAATGGAATTAAAAATCTACACTTTCACAGTGCGAGCAATTTTTACACCTCTTTCTTGTATACCTTGTTAGTAAAACACAAAGATTTGACCTATAATACAGGTCATGACTCATGAACAAGTCAAACTGTGCTGTTGATAATAAATATGTTGAAATGATTCCAAAAGAATTAATTAGGTAAAACATAAAACTATTTTGGTACAGCCTTAAAATTTTGAAATTAAAATTTATATCGAAGCAATGTCTTCGAATATGACCAACTCTCAATGCTTATATTGATGGTCATATTATTTGAAGACATTATTGCTTCGAAATTAATTTTAATTTCAAAATTTTAAGCCTTTAACAAAATAGTTTTATGTTTTACCTAATTAATTCTTTTTATTACTAACAGCACAGCCTTGACTTGTTCAAGACTCTGCATTGCTATGAGAGAGGCGCCTTAAATTAAATCTTAAAATTAGAGCCAACATTTGTAAGAAAAACGGACTCTTGCATGGTTTTTTAACGACAAATACTGACTGTTTTAAATACAAAAATTATTTACCATTGAAGTTTGTGTGATAATTCCAATATTGATACATATAATACTTATTGCGAATTAATTACCAACATGTTTATTAATTTTTAACAAATTGTTTATTTACAATATGTTATAAATAATTACAAAAACATAATATTAAATTCGTTATCTTACAAGGAAGGCAAATGAACTTTAAAAAAGAGACAATTTACTTATGTTGATCATATATGTGCATGCATGCAACATGATTAAGTCGTGATCTTGGGTATTAATCTTGCTGTACATAGAAGAGAAGAACCAATTAGTCCAGCTGAACTCGTGGATATTGATGATTGAAAAAATTATGTATGACGGCGAAAGTTGTTCAGCCTCATTCAGGGAGTTACGACCTTAATCTTAAACCATTTAAACTTATTGACACCCTTTGACTTTCAAGCAGTAACGCAAACATAAATGACGTCACTGGTGGGTAAAATGCTAAGATACATCATCTGTATATTATTATATTATATATTATACCCACTATAAGTGAAGAATAGTATATTATACACCGAGGGAGTAAAGTGCTACTTTTCGTCATGAGGGTAAAGGTTTTTTACACGAGGCGCAGCCGAGTGGAAAAATTACCCGAAGGACGAAAAGTCACTTTAATCCCGAGCGCGAATATACTATTTTTTGCCTTTCCGAAAGCCGAAAGAAAAAAATTCAAAACAAATATTTGTTAGAATAAGCGAGAATTACCAAACCATATAGCCTAAAGTCAGACCTGTACATGGCATTAATGAAGTACCAACTTAAGTTGGTGGTATTTACTTTTCCTCCCGCTAATTTACTTTCCCCTCCCCCTCCTAAGAAAAGTGGCACTTTGCTCCCGCAAAACTGGGCAAAAAATCGTTTATTTTAGTTCACCTCTTCTTCTTCAACGTAGTTTAAGCCGTAAGGCTTGTTATTACCAACATCTGCGTCGTTTCCTTGGCAGTGTTAGTTCTGTGAGCATATACATATTTTACATCCATTAGGTAGCTTGCTAGACTTGCCTTCAGATGTGCCATGTATCCTGGTTTTTATGTCAATGGTGGCAATTCACTAACCCAGAACATTTTAGTTCACCAATAACATAAATCTTGATACAACCCCACCAGTGACATCATACATGTTTGCTTCAGTTCAGCGTTACCAGGTCATTAAATTTATTTTCCACAGAATTAATTTTAAAAGTTGCTAGATTTCAGCAGAATTCCCAAGATACCCAGGTTTCTAAAATAACAAAATCTTTTTGAAATTATTGATTTTGTTCTCAAAATTAATATAATTTATTCTATTTGGTTCAGTTTACTGGTGTATACGAGTCTTACTATGGTTTACAATAGGATTGGACCGCCCGTAGGACCATGAGAAATATATAAAATGAAGTTTGTAAATACAAGAACAAGAGTTTGAAACCGTTAAATTCAGATACACCCTATAAAATAAAACAGTCTGGGGTTCCCCTTTTGCTTCACTACGTTCGGTTGGATCGCCCCAAGAATAAAAGCTGTGTGCGCGCCTCGACTAACCGATTACTTAAAATATAGCTTATTTATAATTAGAAAAAAAAATGTATACCTATATCTGAAAACTTGGCAAAAGCAGACATTGCTGATTCGTAGGGTCTATTTTGGAAGTTCTTAATAAAGTTCCATGACATGGACGGTTGTTCTGTAAACAATTGAAGTTCGGCAAACGATTTATCCAGCCTTTGACTTTCTGGTGTTTCTAAATCTTCCAACATAATGAACAAATGTTTGTCTCGTCTCGAGGGTGCAGTACGAAGATGACTTTTTAATGTACCAACAAATCCATCACAATTGATCGGATGAAATATAAAAGCGCACAAGGTTTCACCTTTACCATCCCTAAATGTCAATTTTTGGCTATTACGCGATATTCTAAAACTTTTAACCTCATCCATGATAATCGTCACAGTCTTTGGTCGTAGATTGCTATCTCCACTGCTAATTGTACGTGGTCGGCCTGCAACAGTTACCAACGCCCAGTCCGGTTCTTGGATATCACTAATGGATTCAATTGTAACATCGTTGGGTTTCCAATCAATTTGCTTGGTTCCCAATTCCAAGTTCTCGTAGAAAATCAAAGTTCCAGCGGTGTTGATAAAATTGATGTAGGTAGCCCGGGCTGAACATAATGTTACATTATCTTGATAAAATATTTCGCGTCGTGAATCGTTTGCCATTGTTAACATTAATTTCGGAATACTGACCGTTAATAATAAATAATACGTGTATATCAATATCACTGTGCTCTCACATGTTAGCTATTACAAATTACAAACGCGATACTCACTCTGTACCAATTCAATCGTCTTGCCGCTTTGTTTATATTTAAAGTGACACAATTTACAGATAAAATACACAAGATAAACGCTGAAATACACAACCTGCGTAATAATAACAACAATTAATAATTAAAAATGTTACGCGTCCTTCGTGTTATTTTTGACATTTTAAACTAACCTACAAAAAATTTAATAAACCAACCCAAACTTGTGCAAAACACATGAACTTTAATACTCATTCATTTTTTGACGTAAACGTCCTATTTATGTTATGGAAATTTATACTTTCCATGATATTTTTAATATTTTATTAAATTTTACAGTTATCGTTAATTAGCCTGTAATGCATAACTACACCATCAGAGGGCACCATAATTTACACATTTTCTTTTAAATTTTAAATGTTAACCCATAGTGTCCTAACGGGACGTATTTTTATTAAATTATTATAATATTATTATTTTGAAGTAGTATGTCATTTTTGTGTAATAATAAAAAATATTGTTGTACAATTTTAGGGACACCTTCAATTTAGTTAGTTTAGTAATTTAAACTAAAGTTGTATGGCCCCACTACAAATGGCAAATTTTTCTTTGCCAGAACTCTTTTTTTTGGGACTCCCCGGATTATCGATGGTTTACTTTTAGAAATACTCTGCAGGTCAAGAAAAGTCTTTTTCAAAAACATGAGCTACACAATATTTAATTTGACATCATTTTTTGAAGTGTTTTTTTCTATTTTCTAGCGTAGATAAGCCCCTTGTGTGCCCCCGTGCCCTGCGCTACCTTCACCATCACTATAGTTACGGTACTCTTATAATACATAAGTATAAAGTTTGGGGGTGGGAACAGAATTTTTTTGGAGTTGATAGGGCAGAGTCTGTCTACATATAGGTACATATTAATTTAAATTTAAAATTTCTTGAAAATTAAATTTCACTATAGCAATTCTTCAAGATGAGATAAAAATTGTTTTTCTAATAGTGTTTGAAAAAGTCTTACTTTGTGATATCCAAAAGAGTGTGGAAAAGTAATACTGTGTGGGAAAGAGAAAAGAGAAGGGAAACTAGTGCGGAAAAGAAAAAGTTCGACAATGTCGATCGCAACATGGAATTTCAGCTCCATAAAGTTGAGCATTGCACCAAATTTAAAAAAACCTGCGATCACTAACCTATTTTCTTTTGTAACTGATCACACTGATCATGAATAATGATCATGATTCATGATCATTAATATAGTATACCAAAGTACGGTTGGTAGTCAATAATACCACGGCTACCAACCGTCAAATTTAAATATTATATATTGTCGTATTTTTTTTGGAGCCCCAATTGACAATAAGATTGGATGGGGAAAATGGGGAAAATATTTGTACAAATTTATAGTTGATATTGTTAAAAATGAGAGATAAAGGGGACTCGCACTTTGACCGCCGTGCGGGCAGGTTGCGAATTTTGGTTAATTATATTGAAAAGAGTAAATTTTTGAATAATTGTGAAAGAAAAATAAATACTGTTTTGATTTGAAAAGTGTTTTTATTTTAGAGATCATTAATTTGAAGAAATTATTATTTGAAATTTGAAAGTGGAATTTGTTTAATATTATTAGAAGGTCACGCGTAAAGTGGCGATAAAAATTTTTGAACCGACGAGCAAGTCGCGGCGTATGTTCGGAAGATAATTCAGCGGCTCGATTAAATTATTTTTGAAAAGTTTTTTAAGAAAAGTCGGGGGCTGGATTATTTTACGTCAATATATTTTCATAAAGTATATATAAAATTATTTTAAATTAGGTATAAAAAGTATGTTATTGGTTCTTTTTCAAAAACTATTAGAAAAAATATTGTTCGATACGCGTGGAAAAGTATCTTTTTCCATTATCGGCTGCGGTTTACGAACTCGGCCTTCGGCCTCGTTCGTACAACTTCGCCTCGAATGGAAAAATGTTACTTTTCCGCACTAGTATCGAAAATATCTATTTCCATGAAGACTACCATAATTTGTTTCCACGGGAACAGATTAGTTTGTATGCTGGAATACGTAAAAAATTGAAGTAGGGGAATTTGTAATACCATTTACACCTCTAAAAACCAGGAAAGTTGTTATTTATCCCGGTACGCGACAATTCTGCACCGGACCACTCATCACCGGTACCACTCGGCAACAAGAAGTTCACAGAATTAACAAGACTCAATTTAACTAAACGACAATACCCCACATGTTCTATGCCCTATAGGGCTTCAATATCCAATATAATAATTTGCTAGAAAGCTTCTCCTCCTATGTGTTATTTATAGGCGCGCCCTTGGTAGTTCGTCCATTTATTACCTACTTAAAAAAGTTTACTAAACCTAAAAATAGTTTACGACCAACGAAATCGGCATTTGAATATTTACAATAATTGACTTAATTAGTGATGACTGATGAGGTCAAAATGGAGAAATAGGCCAAACATATAAGGCGTATTTTTGCAAGGTATAATAATTACCCGGTTGCAGGCGAGGTAGTTTTTGGTTAAAAAGTTACCTAATCAGAAATAACCAAAGACGACTACTTAAAAATAGATTTTATTTTAATTGCGGTTACTTTAGTCACATAATTGCACGCCACATTTTAAAGTTGGATTATAAATCCAAAAAATAATTGTAAATTGTGGTGGTGTGTAGGGGGTCACTTCTTCTTCTTTCATGTGCCTTGTCAGGTCCTCCCGACGGCGACGTTGGCGATCACTTCGGCGTAGGCAGACCTGTTTTCCGCCATTCTAAACAATTCCTCTGCACCCCGAATGCCAGTCCATTCGCAAATGTTCTTTAACCAGGACATCTGTTTTCTTCCCAATCCTCGGCGACCTTCTATTTTTCCTTTCATTATCAGCTGAAGCGGTCGGTACTTTCCCCTCTCAGTACATGCCCCAGGTAAGCAACCTTCATACACTTCACTCCTCTCAGCAACACGCGATCAGTTCCTGCTCTGTTCAAGACTCCTTCATTTGAGATCCTCTCTACCCAGGATATTCGGAACATTCTTCTTAGTAACCACATCTCGAAGGCTTCAAGACGGTTCGTTGTGTTTACTTTGAGTGTCCATGCTTCCGCGCCATATAGCAGAACAGACCAAACGTAGCATTTGACCATCCTTTGTCTAGTTTTAAAATTTAAATTATTGTCACAATATAGTGATTTCATTTTGTTAAATATAGCGCGGGCGGATTCAATTCGGCACTTAACTTCTCTATTCGGGTCCAAACTCTCTGTAATCAGGCTACCTAAGTATTTAAATACTTTCACCCGCTCGATTTGTTCACCATCGAGGCAGATTGTCGCATCGTTATGGTCTTGTCGACTGATCACCATGAATTTTGTTTTGGAGATGTTGATGTTTAAACCTAGTTGATCTCCTTCGTGTTTTATTAGATCCAGCAGTAGTTGAAGGGGGGTTTAAGGGGGTCACTAATGGAATCAATTACAGTGGCCTATACTAGTGGTTCTCAAAGTAGGCGATTACTAGTTCAAGGGGGGGGGGAGCGATAGTGTGCATGAAAGAATTTTGTAGGCATTGAGGTGTGGTGGGGGTTGAGGGTACGGTGGAAATAGAACAATTTTTATATTCAAAAATATACGAATGACCTTTTTTGGGGGGTGCAGTGGTACAAAAAAGTTTGAGGACCTATGGTCTCTACGTATGATCACAGTTTCATTGAATGAGGTTCGAAAAGATGGGACCAACGTAAGTGGCGGACTAAGGCCTAGGCTACCTAGGCACGTGCCTAGGGCCCGTAATTTTTGGGGCCCGAAAATTAGGTTTTTAATTTATTTTTGAGTTGGCAATCAACCCACTTATTAGTTGATTTCTTAACCCTCCAGTAGGCGCGTGATTTACGCTTGTAGACAAGCCCTGTTTCAGAACTAATAAAACCAATAATTTACCACTTTAAAAGTTCAAAAACTATTGGATCCGAAAGATTGACTAATGTTTGGCAGCTACTCAAACATGCAACCGATATAATTCGAACTGTTACGAGCTATGGCGGTTTAAAGAAGGCTTAAAAAAGCATGGCTACGGTGGTAGACCACGCGATCACTGGAGGGTTAAGAAATGTTAAAAACTGCCCCTTTATTTTTCTATGCTTAAAACTGATTTTTGAAGTAATGGTGTGGTAATTTTTGAAAATAAATAAATATTAATAAAGTTTAATTACCGAATATGCTATATGTGCAAAAATTATTTTTGTTATTATGATATTTCAGTTTAGTGGGGAAAGAAACTTGAATTGATTAGCAAACGATGAGGTTAGCGTCGAAGGTCAGGCTTTCGAGAAGCTTATTATTTTTCAAAAAATAGTTTTCTGCCCCTGAAATCACACAAATTAGCACGAAATAGTATATTGTTTGGCAAGGGATGAAATAAGACGATTTCAGACGAGAGTGGATTGCCTTCCCGAGCGAAAGCGAGGGCTGGCATCACCTCGAGTCTGAAATCGTGTTTCATCCCGTGCCCAAACATACTATTTTTCATATTACCTGTAATGAATCTGAGAGTTTTCATAAAATATAAGAATTGTCAGCTGTCACATTAATTGTTTAAAATTAATAAATTCAATTCTGACAGGTTTAAAATGAAATCAAAAACTGAGTAAGCGGGCAGAAACTTGACTCTTTCTTTCATAGGGCAGAAACCAATTTAGTTTCTGACCAACAGTCGCGTTGATCTGCAATTGTCGTGTTTCGACTGTCTCAACATGCAATGAAACTCGTAGTTTCATGACAGGACAGGTAATATGAAAACATCTTTTTATAAATTCTAACTTCAAATCTAAGCTCTGTTGACCTTGAAAAACTAAAAAATGTTGCCTGCGGCGCAATTTTTCGTTATTTTAACCCCCCCTTAACAAAATGTTTAAAACATTTTTTTAGCCCCCCCAAACTTTTGACCCTAGTTGCGCCTATGTATGCGTCATGACTGAAAAATAAGCCCGGAATTACAATGTTGCCTAGGGCCCACTTTAGCCTTAGTCCGCCACTGACCAACGTCCATAATAAAAAGGCATGAAAATGTATACTCCCATGCTCATCGCATCCATGTTTAACATTGACACCCACAATTAATGTGTGTATAAGTAGTAGTTAAAGATTCCCAAGAAATTACGCTCTAGAGAAATTGCCGGGTCCATATTGACCCGATAACGCCTAAAGCAGAATAATATTCAAAATAATATTGTAATATCCCAAATGAGAATTCTATAAAAAAAACCGAAGGATTTTCTATCATCGACAACCACTGACCATGAGTTAGTAGCATACGACTTATAAAAAAAATGATGCGAAATAAAGCAAGTCTGCCCCATAAGTAACTAATAAGACTTATATCACCTTTCCCACCTTTTGGAGTCTCTTTTGGTTTCCCCATAATTCCCCAAAAGAGTTCCGTCTTGTGATTTGTGTCCGTTGAATCTCTCTCCTCTAATCTTAAAGTTAGACAAAACTGGGAGGCCTTTATGTGTATGGGATACTTGATCATCATAAACTATTCATAATCCATGATTGGTTATGTCATGAGCTTCTTGGTGTAAATTTCAATGGAATCTACGTGACTTACCACGTTTTTCCGATGATTAAAATTCAAAAATAACCCGTAATATTTTCATTTTCGGGCCCCAAGAAAAGGCTAGATCCGTTACTGATTTTTTGAGATTATTTTCATTTAAGCTGATTTGGCTGTCAGGACTTTCACTTGGCAAGTTTTCGACATTCGATATTTGAGTTTGTTGAAATTTTGGCTATCAGGATTGTGTTGGATATTGCCAAGTAATTTATCAAATTATCGGTTTTTATTAATCGATTATTATTTATCTGTAGGAAAGTTTTAGAAAAGTTTTTCTAATTATAATAAAATGTTATGGGGAAAGTCTGACAATATTTATAAAATAAAAATGAATAAAATTTCGATTTAAAAAATAATTGAAAATAGCTTATCAATTCAATATGATCGCACATATGAAATCGTTATTGTGCGAAGCGATACGCTAAACAAATCCTATATGCAAACTGTGCGGCTCGGAGGATGATACATAAGGCTAATCGATTGGGGGTTCCGCGACTTGGTCTTATCTGAGTCCAGCAGCCGCTCTGCATTTCATTTTCAACATCTAAGTCAATATGCAAAACGCCGGTGCGAACCTTATTATACGCAACGTTTACATGTGAGAAGTCTGCACAAAAATTTATCATACTTTTCCATTTTCTCTATTCCATTATTTGGAAAAATTGCAATTTTTCAGTTGCTTACCAAACAGTGCATAAAGAAGCTCCTAATTTATAACACTTTTTCTTGTTAAATCCACTATTGACATATTCAAATTCAAATTGGCTATGCGAGCTAAAGTAAATACCGTAACTGTTGCTTGAAGAAGAAACGTGGGTTATCAGAAGTGAGCACGCGGACCAAGCTGTCGTTGATCAAAATGATTAATGGCGAAGCACGGAAATATTAGATCGTGGATTGTACTTTTCATATGTCGGTGTTCTGTTCTAAACTCGGAATTCTAAATAGTTTAACACATCTTGCCCTAAGTGTATGTAAAGTGATTAGGTTCGCTTAATAATGGTAAAGGCGATTAGAATCTATAGATGGATCTTAAATGGAAGGGTATTTACTCAATGTAATAAGATGTCTGAATTATAAATGGATTATCTAAGTATACTAGAACTCCAAAGACGAACTAAGATAATTAAAAAATTATGTCAATTTAGAAATAACGCATCAAAGATTACATTATTAATTCAATCCTGCTTGGTCCTTCTCAGTCACACTAAAAGATTTAACATACATTTTCGTTCGCTCTTCTATTATACATATACCTGGTATTAAAATTAATCTTATTATTACATAAGATGTATCTATTACAAAATTATCTTTCATGCAGTTTATATTAACAGTTGCTTCACATAAAATCAATCCGAAATTTCTCGTATACATAGTTTCTAGTACCTGTTGTTACATTTTCCTGTACAAAATTTCCTTTAGAAAATGAGAATCCTAAAATTACACCCTGTGGAACTCTACTTGCCTTTGAGGTCGCAATGTCGCGCGCCCTCTCTAGAAAAAATCAAAACCTAAAAATATAGGTATTCGCTGTGTGCATTCCTCCTGCTGCCCTCTGGTGGCCCAATAAAGTAAATGAATTGGGACTGTTTTAGCAATAGCAACTGTTTCAATTAAGGATTTTTGAGGGAAATTTAAATTTAAACTTTGTTTAAGAGGTCCGTAGTGTATTGGTTTGTATGCTAATCACATAGGTCATAGATAAAAAATAATAATTAATAAATAAATAAGTCCTGTTTCGTTTCTATTACGGCCACTCCGAACGCTTCGATATATTTTCGTATCCCCTATCCACCCACGCACATAGCGAATAAAATCTATTTCAGTTTTATTAAATCTATTAAAGTTTTAGCATTTAGACTCCACGGCTGCATACACAAGATTGGGAAACAATGTACGGTAATCTACGAAATAGATAAGTTTCAAATGAAACATAATTTTCTTCCTAATTTTTCACTTGCATCACGTTAAATGTTAAATTTAAAAACGGCACTGACTGTTGTTTTTTTTGGGATGTATACTATGTTAGAAACTTCTCTACTTTGTGGCAGGGTGGATTACAATGACCTATTTCGTTGTTGTAATTCTGTAATTAATAATTTAAGTTTAGTGGTAAATTATACAAAGATGTTATTATCATTTGCGTTTTACATTTAATAAAGTTTAACATACATTTAGTATTTTTTGTAAATTCAATAATAAATTGCAGGAATTCATAATAAAAGAACCAAAACCTTATATTATGCTGATTCAAATCAATAAAATCAAAATTTATTCGAAAAGTACACTCTAAAAAATAAACATAGAATTAATTCAGATTTTTGATAGAAACTGATAAGCAAATATGTTGGTTGGTCAGCCATCCAAAATCTTTAGGTCTTCTTGATGCAGGTGAAATTCACTAATTGCTGGATTCATTATATTAATGTAGTGTATAATGAAAAGAGACAGTCGGAGCATAACGATGAAGCGAGTTGGCTATGAACGCTAAATACCCGGTTCGACTCCGGGTGAAGTAAGAACTTTATTCTGGCTGTCTCTCTGGTCCTCCAGGTTGGGGGGTTCTACGTCGGGCTTGCTCCTCGTCGTAGGTAAAAAATGTAAAATGCTAATAAACCAAATGCCAATTCGATGAGGTTGGTATTTGGGAATCAGATAACGTTGTAATGCGTTTCAAAACCGACTGGTCACACTGTGAAATTTTGCTATTTTTTTCAATTTCACAATTTTCAGTATCACAAAAAAAGGAAGGAGTTAAATTGGAAAAATTAATTTTCAGATAAATTCTGCAATTAATTTAAGGGGTCGTTTATTAACGATTAAATTTACATTACATCCGAAAATTTTTTGACCACTTCCTTCTCCCTCTGTCACAGTTGGTCTTCTAGTCCCCGAGTAACATAGCTTTGTAATTTTAATCCTCAATTTATTATCAGTCAGAAAGAACTATTTCTGATTCCGTAGTTGGAGCAAAGAAATTGAACTGCTCAAGATAATGTTTTATTTTATACCTAAAATAAAATGTTCTACACCTTCATGTTAATTATGTATCTTGTGAAGTGCGAAGCCGAAGCCCGAGCTATATCCAGTGAGATTTGTGTTGTAACGATGCAGGGCAGCATCAGGATACTAGATAAAAAGAGTGATCATTTTCTAATGTTCCGTCAAATTTGACGAACTTTCTTGGTTACACTTACAAGTCATTTCCGAGAAAATGCGTATTAAATTTTCATAAATTTTTACTCTGATTGGTTAGATGAAGCTAAAAGTAGTTAATCCGAATCAGAACCAATAGAGTGAAGGTTACAAAAATTCTTACGCATTTTTTTTTCATGACTGAAAAGTACCTCGTAAAACTTTCACCCGTTTCATTTCAACCTGCCCGCACAACAAAAATGAACCAAATCAGTGATTTAGAGGTCTGGTGGTCTCCTTGTTAGTCACGTGTTTTAATTACACATTTTTTTATGTTGAATGTTCCTTGATTCAAAATGTTCATTTTATCAAGCAAAACATAGATTTACTATCGCAAGTTGAAAATTGTATATTATATTTTTTGCATTTTACTAGTGACCCCTCAATATTTTGATGTGGCTTGCTTGATGTGACGTGCTTGATGTTAGTTGCAGAGCCTACGATGTCGCAGTATAATTTTTAGTTTATTCTATTTTCTTATATTTCTTATACTATACAAATATTTAATACAAGTACAAATCAGTCAATTTTTATGCCCATTATATTATTATTTTTTATGTATATTGGAAACCACACGTGTAGTTTTGAACAGATGAAGGGCAAATTTGAACCACTTGCCCCGATAGTCCACAAGTGGTAAGGTAAACAGACTAACTAGACCCACCAGAAATAAAGACTCAGGTGATAATTCGTCAACTAACTATGAAGAAAATGGTTTGTCTTTCAATTACCCTTTTACCACAATCCATTCAATTATTCAACATATCAATTCTATCAGGTCATCAGAAAATTCTATGGTTCATCGTTCAAATTGAGTTTAAGGTAAATAGCTAAACATTACAAAAACTTCACATAATTAGCAAGTAATATTGAAGCAACCTAGTCCCCTAAATACATTACAAGACAGATAATTCATGATTTTCTGGCCATTCCACGTCGCGTCGTTAGTATCTACTATTCCCATTACTAGAGATGGAATGTGGGCTCAAACTATAGGTGCGGCAGAAAAGTCCTCGATGCTGGAGATTAAATTGTGATTTTGCAAATCACGAATTACGCCTGAAATGCATGCATGATACACACATGCCTCGCAGAAAAAATCATAATCCTAACTTGAAAAGCAAAACTGGACGAGCAGAGAAGAATTCCTATGGTAATTAAGGCTGAAATTATCAAAGTCAAAAATTGAAGTTGAGATGGACAATAAATGCTTTACATACCCACGGTCATATAGAGACGGTCATTGCTTTGCAGCTAACGCGATCCACTGCGAATGCGAGGTACCGGGTCCAAATCGGGGGAAGGGTGAAACTTTCTTATGACTAGTCTCGGTGCTTCGGAAGGTACGTTAAACCGGTGAACCTCCTGGGTTAATGAATTGCCATCATTAACATAAATAAACCAGGATACAGGCACATCTGAAGGCCAGCCCAGCAAGCTACCTAATGGATGTAAAACATTCATGCTCATAGTACTAACTCTGCCAAGGAAACGACGCAGATGTTGGTAAATAACAGGCCTTTAAGGCCTAAACTAGTAGTGAATTCTCTAAGAGTCTAAGAGAATTTCTTCTATAAAAAGAAAAAGAAGACGAGACAGCCACAGTTTTTGATGAGAATTCTGATGCGAATTAAACTATAACACAAAATGCTCAATATATATGCCGCCACCTCGATGTTCTCGAGATGTTCATATGGGTACCTAGCTAAGGTTTTACTCCCCACATTACCACAGCTGTGTTGCTCTAGTAAAAAGAGGAAAGAAGAGGGAAAATAATTTTTATTAAGTCTAAAAAGTACAGCATTTACAATTTAACTCACCCCATGTGAACTGATCTGACTCCTCATTGAAATTTTTAGACTCATCTGGAAAATCCATAGCTCTACGTCTGCATTGTGTTCAGTTCAGTGTCTTTTTTTAAATCTTTTTTTTAAATAAATCAATCAATCTTTTTTTAAATTGTAAGAGTTTGTTTAGTAGATATTTCGAACTAAGTAAGGTTAGAAATACCTTCGAGGGAAAGATGGGGTACAGACACCCTATTCTTTATCTTGCAATGATATTGATGACAAAGTTGCACAAGTCGGTACATTCTATGTTAACATGTCCAAATTTTGTACACGACTGATGGGTGGGGAAAGATGGTGAATAGCAACTTGTTGTACTTTTTGAATACAAATGGGAAAGATTGTTTATTAAATTAATACGATCATTAATTTCTGAAAACTTTTATTTTACGTTAAAACTTAACTACCCCGTTTAGCCCTACCTTCCTTACCCCACCTGACCCTACTTCCCCTAGTTAAAACAAAAATTTAAATCGAGTACACATATCATTTTTCTGATTATATCGATGTAATCAGTTATTTTTTTTAGAAAATTACAATGTAATCAGTTGAATAAGTTAGATAGTATATCTATATCCGGTATTGAATTTGATAAAAATAATTTTTGTTGTAACTTATTTTTTGGTTTCTCCTGGTAATTTTATATAAGCTTAGCAATTTCATTTAAGTAGAAGAAATTGTATCATTTTTCAGTTCAAAGTTGTGGAAGGAAACGAATACAAAAGCGAGTCCATTAGATTTTGAAGTGAAAATATGATATATCGATAGTATATGGGCTATTTTCCGCGTCAAGAATCCGATTTTAATATATAATGCGTCATATAAAATTATATCAAGTCTTGTATATGCATATTGTGGTGGCTAGCGATAAAATGGTCTTTTTATATATTATAGATCTATAGATTATACATTCTTCGCACAAGGATCCGCTATAAAACTACTATATGACCTTTTAGAAGTTGATATACATTCAATCCAGTAAAAGCAAATTTATTTCCTCGGCTTTATGTGCTGAAAAAGGAAATGTATGTGAACATATTTTCATAAATTTTTTTCTTTTTTATTGATATCATCAATTTTTTTAAAATGTTTTAGACGAAAGTAATAAAATATCATAAACACACTTTAAAATTTGAAAATTTATACAAGTAATGGGTAGTATTCGACATAAAATGGTATTAAATTTTTATTTCATAAAAGATTTATATAATAATAGAATCTATATTAGGTAGATACTATGAAATTATTTTGAATAAGTACACATAATATAATTTTTTATACATTTTTATTATACCTACGAATAGAATTGAAAACGGATGAAAATATAAACATATCAACTAGAGAGTTAAAACGATCAAGTATTCTACAATAATTTTTCGTTCGCATTAGATCCCATCAGGCGCAAGGTATATTTGATTTTGGACTTTACATTTTTTACTTGTCATAAATTCATATATTTATCTGCTTTCAATATCAATTTTCATCTTTCTGAAATCCAATGTGTTTGGAGTAACATTTTTTACTTTGTATGCTAATTTTTGCATAGCTAGGAAGAGCGAGATAAACGGTAATAAAATGAAGTTTAATATTAAGATGAAAAGATTAAGGTTCTAAATATTTAATTATTTTACAATCACACATCCGCTGAAAACGTCTCTCCCTTAATCTTTAACGACAATTTAATGTCGGCTTCTTTAATGAGATGGCATAAAATAAAATATTCATTCGCACAAAGCCAATTTGATCCCGTCGATTTTAAAGTTAGGCAATTATGCGTGCTCACACTGAAGTCGGCTATGACATAACAATCGTTGCCTACTATACAGTTTCCGTAACAATAACAACTGACAGTAGTATGATGGATCACTAGACAATATGGCGCAAAAGCTCTTCAGCTCAATTTCAATAAGGGTGCAATTTGACCGCTAAGAATGCGTTGGACTAAATGTAACGCGTGTGTGTATAGGGTTGAATTGTCGCTGTCAAATGATGATTTATGTTATGCTTAAAATTTTGCTTCGATATGTGAACTCGTTTTTTGTTGTCACCAAGTCACGTCTTACATTTTATCTAATTTCGCACACACTATGGAATATCACAATTAATACCGATCGATAATACTAAAGCATTGCAGGTTTGATTTATTATTTCTGGTTCACACCAGTGGATTCTGGCTTGGTGTGACCGCTAGTTGAGCTCTAGTACAGAAATTTTGAATTCAAATCCCACATGTGTGATTGATTGCACAAATGGTATCACTTAAAAATATCTGACCCATCGGCTTCATACATGATTGTACTTTTTATTTTTAGTTTGAAAACATTTTTATGTTTATCTCTCTTGATTGTAGTTTGATGACAAAAGTTTTTTGTTTTTTGCTTTTCGAGTTCGTCCCTTCTTCATATATCTAATCTGGATTCTAAACAGGATGGACCGCATACATAGTTCACTGTCAACCGCATGTTACTATTATGGTGTCCTGAATAACCTATTAGCGCCGAAGGCGATTTATTTATAAAGCATAGCATAGTATATTATCCTTGTTTTTCCAGAGTATATTAGGAGCGAAGCTTCTTTTGTTTTTACATCATTTAGCTTACATCAGTGAACAATATTCGCTGAACATATTTGTTATCATATCACGAACATATCACGTTAAGACATTTTATCTATATTGTACTCTACCAATCGCTCTTTTAATAAATTAAACTGTGAGTAGAGGATTTTTTGGAAGCGATTAGCAAAGACACTCTGTAATGCGCCGGCCAGTTAAATCAACTCTTTTAATATTGTGACTAACTCGGCGAATACACTGAAGGACGCCGTTTCAATTCAATCAATCAACGATTCCACGTTGTCGCTACAAAAAATGTCTTGAGTGAGAGAAATTACGCAAAGGGTAGTACTTGTTTATACCATTAACAAAATTTCTAATAAAATCTTTAATTTAATAAAACTTTTACCCAATCTAATGCTGATTGATAAGGTAATTCGCAGAAAACGCTATAAGTGTACTATTTGCACAATCAAAAAAAAAGTATTTCATAATATTTTGGCAACTAATTCAAATGCTCGATAAGATAGCATCTGATAAATAATATGTTTTAATGAAAATACGCTGAGATTTTCTATTTAAGGTGGCCGTTTAGCGAGTGGGCGTATGAATGTTAATTATATGAGACAGCTCGCTCATTTGTATTTACTAGAAGTGCTGCAATTTTCACTTTTAGGGAATTATTTTGTTATCATTTTAAAGATAAAACTTGGCTCTTGGACGTAATCTAATTTTTATTAAAATCGGATAATTAGAAATATTGAAAATTTTGCTGCAAAGTTAATTGAAAAATCGAGTAATTTTGCAGCAAAATTTTCAATATTTCTAATTATCCGATTTTAATAAAAATTAGATTACGTCCAAGAGCCAAGTTTTATCTTTAAAATGATAACAAAATAATTCCCTAAAAGTGAAAATTGAAGCACTTCTAGTAAATACAAATGAGCGAGCTGTCTCATATAATTAACATTCATACGCCCACTCGCTAAACGGCCACCTTAAATTCAATAAAATACTTATTGATAAATTTAAAAATTTATTTATTGAAAAGATAATTTTCTGGTGCTTATTTATGTATGCTTACACAAATTAACAGATTATTCAAATCATTTAAAAAAAAATTGTTTTTTTTCCTTAAAATTTTTCTTCGTGTTTCACTCAGTCAGGTCTACTCCGATAAAAATGTATATTTCGCTTTACCAACCAAATCACTATCAAATTTACTCTGTATCAGTAGCTGATCATCGCAGTTATATAACGCGCTCCAGTGCAACTGTCTTCATCCATAAAACCAATATTGATTAGCACTTGAATCGTATCTTGCTCAAAACAATTAATCGGAAGATTCTTATCCGCTCTTAGGCTTAGGCGAGAATAATTATTTAATAGCGTGAGTTATAATCTAACCTCATTTACTCAAATGTGATTTTCTAAAAATTAACATTTTTCAAATTTATCCACAATCATTCAGCTAAAAACATGACCATTGACCAGTTACCAAAATAATAATCAAGAACCATCTAATACTCAAGTACGTGGTGATTTTTCCAATGGTCCACCAAAAGAATACCATGCAGTCGAAGCTTTGTAAATTCGAAAAAAAATATACTTTATGACTTCCCGTATATAGGAATATAATGCATAATACCGCAGAAACAAACTCTTTCTTTCAGAATCAACTCTGATCCCAGAAAATTTCAAAATTCGCAAAATCAAAGCGCATGAAAAATCTCACGCACCGCTTCCAAGATGGAGTTCACCGGAAGACCTCTCAATTCTTCTACCACTCGTCGAAAACCAAAACTTTTCATCCTTATTTTTGGTCGCAAGTAAATTCAAAAATGCACAATTTTACACTCTCACTTTCTAATCAATTTTCTAGGTACCAAGAAAAAAGCCTACCTTAACAACTTTAAATTAAAATTACTTCACTTCCTAAAAGCATCCATCATTCAAATTTTTTGACTTTCATTGACTAAAACCTCCCCTAGCCCCCCTTCTCATGGCCGCGCAAATCCACTGTTAAGCATTACTTTCACGACTAGGGGTGTATCAACTTTGGCCCTTTCGGGACTTTTCTCTTCTGCTTGGCTATTTTGGACTTCCTGGTGCTCGTCGTGGAAGGCTTTAGGTTTATCCATTTTTCCGTTTCGACCGAAGACGTCTGATCACCGCATCGTTGATGGGTTTCCATCAGTCCACTGTTGACTTCTGCCTTCTCGGGACTTTATTCTTTGTTATTAGTCTGAACTACTGTCGTGGTTGCTTTATTCCGGGGCGATAGTGCCAGGTCCCCAGCATATGCCTATCCAGATCACACACTTCGCAGTGCGAGTCCTTCCTTTAAGATTCCACATGGTAGCCGGCTCCGCTCCACAGCACCTCCAGCACTTGGTTGATCTGTTCTTACCCTTACACTTATATGCTTCGTGACCGGTTCACTTTGCAGGATCCTGTCAATCCTAACCTCAGTCTCGGAGCGCTCAGAAGAGTCACGCCACTGTGCCAGTCCAGGTCGACTATCGCTAATTCTATCTTCATTTCGTTGTGAGTAGCTCGGAGTACTCTCTGATAGACATCTGCCCATCGTCTCCCACCATGCTCCTGATTTTTATTTCGCCAATTTTCACCTCTATTCTGGAATCTATGTCCCTGATTCGGACCGTTAGCTTCCTACAGGACTTCCATCTTCCAACTTACCAAAGATATTGGCAGTTACTACTGATGATATAACTATAATACCTATCTATTACTGTCTTTATTTTTATATATTTTTTTATGGAAAGAAAAAATAAAGCTTCTTTATCGACCACTAGCATCTTTGGCATATTTCTATTGTAATCTGGTTAATTTGCAACTTTCTGCCCATGAAAATTCATCACTATATTGTTCTTAGATTATTATCTGTGTTTTTATTTCCATATTCGAATCTGGACCTCTTATTTGCAGACTCCAAAAGTTTTTATTCGACTGTATAGTCATTTTTCCTAAGGTTAATTTTCAATATACAAAAAGTGCCACAGTGCCAGATATCGCAACCTTTTGGTGTTTAACACCCTTTTGTGATGTAGTTATCAAGTATCCTCTTTTCACGTAATTTGTCACAGCAGTAACTTGATATAAATTTGAACTTGGTTGGATGATGAACTTCGTTGAGTTGCAGAACATAAATTCTTCATGGAACTTCATGGAATCCCTTAGCTTGATCCTCTGGTGAATATCTAAAATGTTTCTGTTCTTTTAACAAAAACACTTCAAGAAATAAATTTATTTGGTTTAACACGAAAGTAGTTATTTTAACAATTCTTTTTGTAGCTGCAAGAAGTTCTGTTGCAACAATAAAATGTTTAGTAGTGTCAGTATAGAAACTACTGGTCGTTTTTTAAAATTGATAATACTATATTGTCATCTTGCAAATTATCCAATGAAATACAATATGGGTGATTTTCCTTGAGGTTTTTAAATTTTTATAATTTTTGAATATTTTTGAAAAAAGGATTAAATTTCACAATTTTGTGAATTTTTGTTTTTATAATTTGGCCTCTGTTGCGAAGAGGTCGCAGCAACACTCCAGTTATTAATAGGGCACTTATAATATGCCTACAAATAATTTTGAACAGCCAACAGCCCTGAGACAAGGGAAATTTTGATTTTCTTAATTTGTAATGGTAGGAAGTTTAAGTTTGCTTTGGCACCTGATTTTTTAAAAGAGTGATACTGCTCAGTTATCCCCGGAAATGAAGGACGAAATTTTTTGATTTTTCTGGACGGTAGAAGACCTCCAAAGGATTCGAGTGTGGAACTGCAACAAGAACAGATGTATATTGCGTTTCGATTGTGTCTTTTCAAGTGTCCAATTTTGGACCAAACTTGCGTTTTCTATTTGAGCAATTTTTCTGGAGAATATTTTGAATAAGTAGTAAAAATTTGATGGTGATCTTCTAGTATCAGTTTAGATTATTGGTAGCCTATTTAATTGTGACCATTCTCATTCAGAGATTAATTTGGATAATTCAGATTATGGAAATTTCAAATCATGAATTTTTTCAAATCAATGTGTTTTTGGAAAGTTTAGAGGTTAGAAAAATTCATAACCGGAGATTTACTTACCGAATTGGAACAAGATAGTGGAAGAAGATCGGAAAAGGTACCCAACGTTTTCTTTTATTAATTATAATATTACCTGCATGTGTGTGTAAGCAGAAAGTTAATCTTTTATTTAAAAATATCTACTTAGAGGCACATGAAAAGGATTGTTAGCTATAAAGTGTATTTTATGAGTTCAAATCCCATAATCGAGGTGTTGATTTTGTTTTTAATTGTTTATACACGAAAATTTCTCCGTTGAGTTTATTGAAAGTTTTCATTCAGCTGCAAAAGTATCTTTTATTATATGACCATTTCACATCCATGTTACTGTTTATTTTATTTACACAGGAAAAGATTAATTATTTTGAGTATTTTTAAGCTAGCCGTGGCAAAAACAAGTTCTGACTCTACTACTCGCTAAAAAATTTGTCTCTACTATTTTTAGTTTTTTCTTTAGGTATAACGGTAGTAGAGGACAATATATTGAGTTCAATTTTGGTTACAGAGTGGATTATTATTAATTGTTTTATTTTTCACGTTCCCTAAAGAAAATAATGTAATGGTATCAAATTTCATGACTTGGTGCCCAATTAACCAATATTCCTGCTTCTCAACATTGATCACAATAAAACCATTATTTTGAACACATTATGATATGGCGCACCGTCTTGCCGAAACCATACATCTTTCAAATCATTACGATTCTATTTTGATCCACAATTTGTTGCGTTATTACAGAAAACCAGGTTTTTCAGTTCAAATTAGTATATTAATTTATTGTATTAATGCATTCTCGTAATAGACGTAATTCGTGTAGTAAAATTAACTTAAGAACGGTGGTCCTAGCCAAAATTCTGCGCAGTAGAGGGGTATTATAATTTTTACTGGGATAAATTTAAAAAATTCTGTTTGCAAATTTTAAAAATTAGTATCTAATTATACTAATAAATAATCTATAAAGACATTAAAAATAGTAAAAAAATTCGCATTGCTAAGGGGTGGTTTCTTAAGGAGGCTACAAGGTAAATATTTTGTTAGAAAATTCATAAAATTTACAAATATACTTTCGAATACAACAGAAATGGTAAAAAACTATAATCTCTAAGGGGCGGTTTTGCTGAGGATAAAAAGTAGAAATATTGTTGAAAAATTTTTTAAATTTGTAAATATTATCTACTAATAAATAAATAATTAGTAAAATATAGCGAAAAATTCGAATCTGTTTTTGCAGGGTAATAAGTAAAAATTTTGTTTAAAAATTCTTAAGGTTTATAATATCATAAATCATCTGTAAATATGGAAAAAAATAGTGAAAAAGTTTTGATTGTTAGAGGGTGGGTTTTCTAGAGAGTAATAAATAAAATTTTTTTTGAAATTCTTAAAATTGGAAATACACTACTAAATAATCCTTGAATACAACCAAAATAGTGAAAAAAAATGGATTCGGAAAGGGGCACTTTTTGCAAATGGTAAAAGTAGAAATTTTCTTTGAAAATTCTTATAATTTTCAAATTGTACATATAATACTAATAAATGATTTGCAGCAGTTGCTAAGGGGTGGGTTTTGCGGAGTGTAAAAATTAAAAATTTGTAAATAGACTAATAAATCATGGATTAATATACAAAAAAAAAAGTAAAAAACTAATCGTTAGGGGGTGATTTTTGTGGAAAGTAAAACGAAAAGTTTTTTAAATATAGTATCTACTAATAATTCTAATAAATTAAAATTAAAATAATTAAAATACACAAAAAAAAAAAATGAAAAAATTCAAATTGATTTTTTCATGCTTTTTCTTCTATTAGTGCCATATCTTTTTTAGACGTAGGCGATCTTCCTGGCTAAGTCAGGAAGACTTTACTAGGGAAATGTTAATGGGGTGGTTTCCCGTTGCCTTCCCCATAGTCCACAGATCTACTTCGGACTTTTTAGATCACAGCACATATTCGACGCAATCAGGATTAGAACCGCGGTTTCCCACTCTGTAGTCTATCCGTGTTTGATTTACGCCATACTGCTGACAAGGGTTAAAAATAATAATCTTGTTTAAAAATTCTTAAAATTTACAAATATACTAATAAATAATCTGTCAATACACTAAAAATAGTGAAAAAATTTTAATCGTTAAACTGTGGCTTTTACGGATGGTAAAAATAACAATTTTGTTTGAAAATTTTTAAAATTTGTAAATAATAATCATACTAGTAAATCATCATAATACCTAATAAAATAAAGCAATTGTTCCGCTTTAGAGGGAAATAAGAATTGGTACTGAATAAATAGTTTTCATACTTTTTTTGTGTATTCGCAGTTTTAATATTAATATAATGTATAAGTAATTAGAAAGTTTTTAATATAGTTATAAAAATTTAGTTTCACCTAACCCATAGAACGACACGTCGACCAGCGCTATGACCAGTGACGTAGTAAGTCAAGACGGGGCAAGACTGGTGGAAGACCCACAGCGGGCCCCTTTTATTATTTTACAAGCGATTTGTTTTAAATAAGTAACAATTTTATTGCACAAAAACGTGAAAATGACCAAAACTCATCGTAGATTTCACAAGATTTTAATATACGAGGGTTTTCCGTAAAATAAGGTCTACGCAAGGCGCTGGAGTTGCAAGGAACTCTTTAATGCAAGATTCGGCAACGCTGATGTGTAGCTTGGTACTCCGCCTACAAATCCCCACCACTCTGAGCTGTCTGCGACGCTCAGTTCTAGTTTGGTAGCCGTTCGTGATGGAGTTTCCACTTGCTCTTACCGCCAGGTGTGAGTTACATCGTGTGATTCGTTTTTTGTGTGCTAAGGACACTACGCCTATAGAAATGTATCGACAGTTATGTGAAGTGTATGGACAATAGTATGTGGACATCAAAAACGTGGAAAATGGTGCAGAGAGTTTAAAAATGGATCTTCTCCATTTTTCAATCGTTTCGTCCGAAACCGATGGCCATCCGGCATGCTGTTTATTATGAATGTCTGTATCCTTTATTTTAAACTCTTTACATCATTTGTGCACATTTTTGATGTCCAAACACTGTTGTCCATACCCTTCACAAAACTGTCGATGAATGTCGCAATAGGCAATGTCGTTAGCACACAAAAAACGAAGTACAGAACGTAACTCACACCTAGAGGCAGCGGCGAATGGAAGTTCCATCGCGAGCGCCTACCAAACCAAGACTAAGAGTCGCAGACAGCTCGGAGTTGTGGAGATTGAAAGTGGGGAACCCAGATACACTACAGTGTAGCAGGTTCTTGCGTTTAAGCATTCCTCGCTTTAGGAGACCTTATTTTACGGGCAACCCTCGTATTTGAAAAAAGTTCTATACAATGTACAAACTTTCATAGATTATTTTTACAAAAAAGTCTCTGTAAATAATAGAAATTAATTTGCTGTTGTATACAGGGCCCCTGTGGGGCCCGGGCCCTGGTGTCTGGCACCACTCGAACCACATGTTGCTACGTCTTATTTATATTTATTTTTATTATTTTTCTTTCATTAATTACCTAATTTGACCCCTGAAAGGTCGCCATACTTGTAAGAGATGACTTCGAATTTTGTGTGGTATCTCCCGGTCTATAACTCAGAACGTAATGTGAAAAGTGGAAAACACTTTCCTTGCAAATTTTGTTATTTGGTTGGATCACATGCAAATAAAATTTCGCTACCAGAGAAAAATTGAAACAACTTGAATCAAGAGGGATTTGTTTCGTACCAAAGATTTTGTTACAGCAACAAATATTTTTGTTAACATAACCTCAACAATGGCAATGAAAACTACTTTTGTGTTACTTACTCAAAATAATATTTATTTGTAAAGGCATTTCTGTTGAAAAAATGTAAAAATGCAAAATCTTAAAAGTGCGGTGTAAAATATTTATAACGATAATTAATTATTAAAACTTTATTCCTTGCTTGATGTTGTAAGTAGATGGTTACTATTTATTTAGGTAATATAGGAAAAGGAGAATAACAAAAATCAAAAATTTGATAATGTGGTATGAGTTTATATACCACTATGATGAGTTTGTATTATGACACAGAAAATTACTGTTTACAATAAAGCATAAAACAAATTGGTATCAAAACGTAATAGTTGAGAGTTAATAAAGGCCACAAAACGACATTTTCGAAATAATATCATCATTTTAACAGATTATCGAGGATGTTAATGCGATGTATTGTTCTACAGAAGCCACACAATGCAAATGCAGGTGGTGCAACAATGAAGTTTCGAACAATACCCGATGTGCATATTCTGATAAACACAGTTTCATATCAGGCTGTTGTTACATTCAAGTGTTATACTTTGACACTCTGTGATTACTGCAATTCTCAAATCAATTCCTAACAAAGAAACAATCTCTTAACCAAAATGTGATTACTGGGATTTGTATTATACCTTACATCAATACCATTTTCAAATTATATTCATCATGTAATATAGGTAGCTCCAGTATATTAATCACTCACCACTTTCCTGAAGTCTCCTTTAGCAAAACTTAATGGTTTAAGTGTTGCTTAAATATTATGTTGATATATACTAAACATAGGTTAAGCAAACAACGCACAAAAGAAGATTTTATGTGACAAAGTGGCAACTTATACTTTTTATTATTTGCGATACATTTACATCCTGAATACAAAGGTAAATAAATCTTGGAAATTAGGCCAAACTTTAACAAAGTTTAATAAAGAAATCTTTCTTTATTTTAGTTGTGGTGTTTATTTTGCTTATAGAAAAACTTCAAGTATTGTCTGTTTTTGTAACACTTAAGAAAATTGTAACACGTGATCCTTTTGTACAAAAATAGATAATCAATTTTAGTTATAATGTGCATCTTTTGATCATCGCGACGCTTTAATATTGTTCAGGCGCCTGAGGTAATGACATACTACTATTATACTTAATCCACATTATCCTATCTCATAAGGTGCTACTCTATCAACACAATTAAGCTATTAAATATACACGTGATTGCAGTAGTTAATATATTATTTAAAAAAAATGAGGATCGAATTTTGTACTACGTTATTTGCTTTATCTACGGATATCGTCCTTTATCGATCTTACCCTTAACCTTCATGCTTTAAGGATTTAAGGAGTAGATAATATAATAATTTATAAACTACTACTAGCAAAAAGGCACGGTTTCAAGACAGCTTGGAACATCATCGGCCAAATACAAATTTTAAATCGGAGCCGAAACAATCACAGACGATTAACATAACCTAAAATTAAGATGGGAAAACAATTTATATAAATTAGTAGGGTTCGAGTGGATAGAAGCTGATAAGAATCACAGATATGGGTTAATACGAGAGCCACATTACGTTTGCAGCTGGAATATTTCAGATACTTAATCAAAAAACCTAAAATAAATAAAAGAACTTTTTATAAGGAATTGGAACAGTGAGAGCATCAAGATAATTAAGGGATGCTTGATAATATTTTGCTTTAATTTCATTTATGAGGCAGTTTTATATAATTTTAATGGTTTATTTAGACGTTGTTTCCAAAATACATATTTCACTCAAAAAATAAAAAACCAAAATTTTTGGATGCAGTAGTAATCATTCGTCGGTGGATTGTTGAAAGCACAATAAAAAAATATTTATCGGTGCCGCTACTTCCCTATGTCCTATATAGAAAAAATAATGAGGATGTTCTAACGTAGGGTGATCTTCCCTTCTCTATAGTGGACCACGATGATTACGGTCTAGTGTTTAGGGTGGAAATGAGTCGAAAGCTTAACTGAACGAATATGAAGTATCAGTAACCTACTGACCGACCGCAAAACGGTTATTAATTTTTTTGGTCAAACCGAATCATTTTTGCGACGAAACAAAATCTATTTTGAAAGCACACGTGACGGATAGGTATAATAAGTTTTATTTCGTGAATCAATCCTTTAGGGCTTGAATTACAATTGGCTATAAAGAATTTAAATAAATGGCGATTTAAAAAATAAAAAGAAGTTTAGCGTAGAGTTTGTATTGATTTCGCAGTGACAGCCCGGTGACATTCTTTATCAATACGTCACAGCTCATATTTCAAGTTCCCTTGCATCCGCCCTCAGAGTTACAAAGAAACTAAGTTCTTTCGGTAGCGGGTAGGAGGTAGATTTTCGCTGAAATTTAGGTGGGGAACCAATCGAGAACAAGGGCGAACCCAGTTCGTCCAATGGCTGCGCTATAACGCGTGACGAGAAACATGCCGCCTACCAACACTTGCAGAAGTTTTTCCAAATGTTTTTATTTATTACATTTGTATCCACCGAATGTACCGGTCGCGTTCGCACTTCCTTCAGGTCGCGCAGTGAGTGTACCGCGGTGAGCGCGCACCGCCCCGCCCGCGACAGACAGACAAACAGTCAGCACCCTCACTATTACGACATCTTTCTGACTGTTTGCTGCATTCCGATTGTAGCTGCGGGTTATGAATTGACTTGTGTGTGGTGTGCTTTAGGTGTTAGTATCTGATACGAACACGCGTAGTTGTCGCGATGATGGACACTTCCGCTATGGACTCTGCTAGTGATCATAGTAGTCACGCATCTTCCGGTTCACCCGCGATCGCCATCAAACAACCCATTTCTCCAGTTAACAATAATAATCTTGTGTCGAATAGCCACAATTTAGTGCACAGTCCACGCCAAGCGAGCCCATTAATTACACCGATGTCTTTAGCTCATCCGCTGAGTCCTCCACCGGTTACTTCTGCTAGTCTTGCCAGAAGCATGGCATTGGGGCACATGCCGCCTCACGGACTTGGGTTGTTAAACTCCTTAGGAGTGCTCCACAATCCTTTGGATCTCATGGCACATCACGCACCTCCGCGATCGTACAACAGTCCACCCCCTATATCAACCTCCGACCCAACTGCCAACGAGTGCAAGCTGGTCGATTATCGTGGTCAAAAAGTTGCTGCATTTATAATACAAGGCGATACCATGTTATGTTTGCCTCAAGCGTTTGAACTGTTTCTCAAACATTTGGTGGGCGGACTACACACTGTTTATACAAAACTCAAAAGACTTGATATTGTGCCGCTCGTGTGCAACGTGGAGCAAGTTCGCATCTTAAGAGGTTTGGGCGCAATTCAACCCGGCGTCAATCGATGCAAACTACTTTCTTGTAAAGATTTTGACACCTTATACAAAGACTGCACAACTGCCAGGTACGTTTCTAAGCTATTCGTCACACATACACATAATTATAATACACAATGATACACTTAGGAATGTATTTAATTATCTTTCGAGAAAAAAAGTTGGATAGGTGTAACTGTCCATTGTCAAAATATAGCCTACTTTAATTCTTTTCATGTTTAACCGGAAAATGTTAGGTTATTTTAATTAAAGACCGTAAAATTGTATGAAATATAGTGAGCACCTAACCTAAAAAGGAAGAATTTAGATTGGTCGAGTTTTCTTCTGTGTTAGGAAATTAAATCGGTAAATTTTATGCAATTAAATTGTCAAGTTGGTATACATTTATAGGTACAACATAACTAGATTCAAAGTATAAGGGTAACTAAATGGAATTCCATAGTTTTCCCCTTAGGCTTTTCTCTTACTACAGACAATTGCATATGATAGATGCAGTTCAAGTTCATAAATACTAACAGGAACACAAACCCTCGCAGTTAGATTAAAATAATTACAAACGCAATGAAACAAGGGGAAATAGAAGTAGGGCACTCTATAAAGTGGGACTCCCTAAAATATTTTAAAAATCATCAAATCGAATTCTTTTTAGTAAACGTAAAAATAATTAGGATTAGAGCTTATCATTGATAACAAAAAGATATTAATAAAGTATATCCGCACGTGTTTAATTAGATATCGAAGATAAATGAGTCAAATTTATTTAAAAGGTCTACCTGCCCAAAAGTTATATCAATATTTTACACCAAACGGTAAACTCATTTATGGGGATGATAAGAAGGCTGTTGAACTGACAGATCCCATTAACGCCGAGGTCCAGTATAGCTATCAGAAAATCGCAGCAAGGAGTCCCCAGTCTCTGATCTATTCCATTGCTACCGATCATTTATAATTCAAATATTCCTACTATTGTTACCTTTGTGTCTGAATTCTATCACCGATAGGCGTTATTATTATTGGACGCTTTTTTCTTCAATTTTAAACATCATTGTTACTACCGCCAAAAAGGAAGAATAGTGGCGCCAGCTTTTTTTATCACCATTTCATTCCAATGAAACGTAAAAAATTATCTTTTTAATAATCCAATTAAGAACTTGCCTTGATGAGTTTCTTAGTTGTTAAATTTCTTTATTAGTTTACAAATGACTAATCTAATATGCTCTATTAATCATCAATTTTAATCATACGTTGCTAATTATTTACTTGTGATATACAGTATATTTAAATTTTAATTAAATTTTTTTTGGTTGAATTTGGACATTCTTTTTGGTAGGTTTAATATATTTTATTGCAAAGGGATACGTGTTTCGGAAATATTAGGCCTCATCAGACAACACTAATTTTAATTTTAACCGGGGATTTAGACAACTCTTTCGGAAAAATTTAGTTATATTTTTGGATTTACCGATTTTCCAACTTGACATTTAGTATGCATGTACTTATAGTTAATTCTCTTCCTATATGTAATCAATCAAATACAGAGAAAGTGAACTTTATAATGGTACAAAGTACATACATTTAAGTTGTTTTCTATTAATTACAAAATAACTCTTTTTGGAATGCGTGTATAAGTAGTAGCTTATACAAGATGTCTTAAGTATATATAAATAACAAAGTGATTTTCTGTAACAAGTTGTAGGTATAACCCATGTCTGATATTTTAATGGCTAGGCGTAACTGTCCACAATATTTATTCAAAAATGATTTAGAACCTTGTAGAAATTTTTCGAACTATATGCTTACAGCTTTTATTTATATCTGTATAATACAATGTATGCTACTTTGTATGTATGCTTGAATATATTACTTTTATAGCACACTTTTTATGGTCAAAAAATCTGTCAATAATTGCTTAACATAACTTCAAATAAAATATTAAATTAAATGTTACAATTGTACCAACCTTGTGGCGAATTAATTTTTGCTTCTGGAATCCGACGCAAATGCTTCGAATTCTCGAAACAAAGCTCTTTCCCAAATACATTCATGAACGAGTTATTCGATACACAAACGATACAAAAAATTTCCTAACTGTACAAAATTACCAGAGGGAATTATAAAACTTTCGTTTCATTCTTACTTTCATTTTCGAGACGGTTAAACTGGATTGAGTGCTAATAAGTTTAGCCTAACTTGATGCAACTGATGCAGAAGCGCCATGAGGAAAATGTCATCACATGAATAGCAAAATCAAAAAACTTTTTAAATTACTTAGTTAAGGGAGGGTCATAAAAAAGTTTTCGTCTAGTCAAAGTATTTTAAAATTGATAAGTCTGAATTATGAAACGTGCATCAGGTATACCGCGTGGCCCTTAAAACTTCTTTTGGATTAAAATTAATATAAAGAGCGGTGTGCATATATCATATTTCCGTAAAGGCCTAATAATAAAAAGAACATCCGCAGCTCGAAAATTAATCTGGGAAAACCACGACATAACAATAACAGTTTAGGAAGATAGTCGCAAAGGTCATGAAGTATTCAAAACATTTGGCGTTAATTCTTATATTTGAAACGAGTTTGGCGAAAATGTATGTCTGGGGAAATGTTCTCCACGAGGTAATTAAAAAGGCGCCGAGGTTTTTCTCAGTCTTTTTGGAATATATATGAAACATTTTGAATGAAAAAGTGGTCTGGTAGAGAAACCATGCCGTATTCTGTAGGAAAAGGTGGATTTTAATATTTTATTTATTATTCCAAAAGCAATCATAGTTTGTACGCAACTTATTATATTTTTGTTGAAGTTAAATGGGTTTTTGTAAGCCACGTACGTGCATTTACGTAGATAATGCACCTTGGTTTATTGTGGCATGAGATTACTACTCTTGTATCTCAAGCATAGGGTACCTGTTATGTTTATTAGATCTTTCCTCAACTTTACATAAGCGCACAACAGATGAAGCTTGCTAGAATTAATTACATACTTCATCTTCATTGGTTTTCTATTTTAAAACGTGAGGGACAGATATAAAGCTTCTTTTTTAACATTATTTTTCTTTCGCTATTACATTAAAATTAAAAGTTCCTATTCAATGTTAGATTTTATCCAACATCTGATATTTTCCTAATTGGTAATTGAAACGAAACTCTTTACGGTTTCACTTTATTATGTTCGAGCGACGTTAAACGCCGGATTAAAGTGTGAAAATCTGACAATTCACAGTTGCCACTGTTGGCAGCATACAAATGGGAATCGCGGAAATAGTCATTGTGAGAAGATTTATCTCGAATCCACAGGTTGCCAGCAATTCCAGCCAAACCGTCTGGCTGAATCCTGGGGGACCCCTGAATTTCTCTGTCTGTTGAATGGACGATCTCCCTCACAGACAGCATGCGTAGTAGTCACAAATTCATTCCTATTTCCTAATGCCGACTGTTCCTTTATTTGCTTTGGTTCATTCGTACTTGGAGCGTCACGACGATTGCGAGCAGCGAGAGTGTCTTTTCCGGCGAGCAAATTCAACGCCGCGCTGCTACGTTCCGAAATAGAACACACAATTTATGGTTAGATAAATTATAACCGAAACTCTTCCTATAATAAAAAAAAATCGTTAAAATCGCCACCTCGTTTATTTACCACAACCTGATTAGCATAAGTATATTAAAAACGAATTAATAGTTATAACAAGTAGCACTAGGGGCAGCTGCGGGTTCCCACCAAATGAAACCGAAAAACCGCTGGCTAACACATTGTACGACCTCATTTCGGCAGCTCTAAAAAGCGTTATTCTTTATTTCAAAATACACTTTTCGAGTGCAATGAGCCAGATCATATTTTCAAATCCTGCGAGTCGTATGAATGGATATATAAGAACTATTGTTGATGAAATGGGCCTCATAATCGGATCCTCGGCTATAACAAAGAGAGGCTACTGTATCTGTCTGTCTATATAGATATTATATACGCACTCCCCTCTGGCTTAAGCAAAATAATGCAACTGCTGCTTATATGGATTTTTTGAGAAACCCACTCGAATAATAGATTTAGTTTTTTTATTCGCCCAATTTTTTTTTTAATATTTATTTGAATATGTGATTGATAACATTTTATCCATTATGCAAAGTTAAACCAAAAATTAATATTCTATTCATGTCTATTTTGCGTTATCAATTTTCTATTCAATTTGAAGTGCATTGTATTACATTTACCATTTAGAAAAAAAATTCCCATCAAATCGGTTCTTCTTTGGAAATAATAATAATAACAATCAATTAAACCTGAAAGTTGAGAATGGCGAGTAAGCTGCAAATGAGCGCTATCCTAATTAAATACTGCTTTTCACGAAGGAAGAACATTCCTTATTACTGCAGACGAATTTATAGTCCACTGTAATATCATTGCGTGTCTTGATATCTTATTTCAAACCATTAGTAACTCGTTCCGCTCGCTTCGGAGATGAATTATTGTATACATTTCCACTAATGAACTAACTTTTGATCAACACAAAAGACCAAGCAAAAAGACACCCATCTGAAATATATCTCCACGTTAATTTACTGCGCTTTTCTTTACTATTTATTTATTTTATTATACGTCAAGAGGTAAAATTTCGGTTAATGATGTTTTGGTGTCGATGCTAATTTCCTATTTTCACAACCTCTCCCACAGCGTCAACACAGAGACGGCCCATAAAAAATTGATGGGTACTTCAGTTCCACATCAATTTTTTATTTTCGTTAGCGACCTCACAATGTTACGACATTTTTTATAATACGACCGACTTTCAAATACCCTTAGAAAAATGAAGAATGTGTTTTGACCTACTTTTTATCTGTGCTAAATCTCATCATAGTTATTTCGCCGGACGAGTCAACTGAAAATTAGTTTCCATCTTCTTTTTTAAACTCAAAAGAAGCCATGTTTTGTGATTGAAGAGAGCACCAGCTTCCCAGGTTGCAGTTTGCGCCAAATTAACCGAAAAAACAAAAATTCGTAAGTAATCATCAAATCTTTGTCACACTGGATTACCATTAATATCTCTTGACAGATTTATGTAACCATTAATAAATTTACAATTGGTTACGCCATTTTGCATACAAGTTTTGTGCAGTTAAAATAGGTACTTTGATTGGTTCTTCTATACCACCAATTTCAATAATGTGTATAATTTACTGCGTGGAATCGTAGCCCACGGATGAATTCCAAGGCTGTTATTGTTACATGGTTGTGTGTTTTGATTTTAAGTGCCACATTTCGTCTGGCTCGATGAGATTTTATTTCTTTTGAATATTGCAGACTATGCAATTTATGCATCATGATCTATATTTTAAACTTCCATATAAATAAGACAACACCAAAGCATTACTGATGTGGATGTTGGAAATTAATTAATAGCTGCGATACACAAATTTTATGGTGAATTTGAACTAAACTTTTTTGGAATTGTTGGAAGTTATTTAAATTTTTATAATAATTTTTTATACCTGCTTTAATCAAAGAGCTTTCAGGCGAACGTGGGGGCCTTCCATCAAACAATAATAACAGATTATTTTTATTTGATTTGCAATTGGATAAATATATTTTTCTAAATTATATAAATTATTAACTTTGCTTCTTCTATTTTCATCAGATGTACAAATCGTTGGGTTTCGAATCTAAGGTTTGATTCCCATTGGTTACCATGGGTAATCAATTATTGATTAATAATGCAAAAAGATAAATTAAAACTTTTTTCTTTTTTCTGTTTACTTCCTTATATTCAAAATTTAACTATCACATTAATTTCTTCACAAATTTTATCATTCAACTTCTTTGTACATAAGAGAAAATTGTATTGTTTTAATTTAGTAAATTTTCACCTTTTCCTTTTCCTCGAAAATTCGACAAATCATCATTTAATTATTATTTTGAAAAATATCAAATAGTTTTTTATACTTAACTTAAAAATCAATAACCCTTGAAAACATCAAATCAATATTATTTATTGTCTATATAATATCAATGTATAGTATCAATATCCATAATATCTATTACCGGTTTAAGCTCGCTCTCTTATTCTCATTATCATCTCTACAATCTCATTTGTAATTTATCCATACCATAATAGTCTGCATCTAATCATTTTTCTGTTCCAATTATTTATTTTTCAGGCGAGATGTGCAGTCATTTCCATAATTTCATACCTGTAGTATTTTTTATAATTATTATTATGTTAATTTATTTCCCTCTTTTGATTTGTGGTAGTTTGAGTTCAGTTTTCTTGTTACAAAACTCAAACTATCCAGTAGTAATTGAATCCTCTCAGCCAAAGCTGCATGATTGAAGAGCTTGCCTGTCTTCGCCTGTCTCTCAGATTACTAATATTGCGGAATGTAACTCTTGAATCACAAAACGGCGTTTGGTATAGTGGTAAGGAGTTGGATCTGCAGACTCCATTGTATCGCAATTGTATTTCCAATTCAAATGGAAAGTTCCACTTGTAAAATTAAGGGAAAGTTGCTGATAAGTCCATCTAATGCCGGAGGTATGACACCGGCAACCTTGCCCTATACCTAATTTATGAAAAGAATTTTCTTTCTTATAAGTCTTTCTTTATCCAGAGTCAGGCATAGGCCTCCTCAATAATGGGGAGGAGTTGTTTGCCAGTGTAGTCCGCAGATTGATTTTGGACTATAGTTGTTTTACGTCCAGTAGGTAGCTTGCTAGACTGGTCTTCAGATGTGTCTGTAGCCTTTATTATGTTAATTGTGGCAATTCAACAATTCAGGGGGACCGCTCGCTTACCGTGCCCTCCGAAGTACAGAACCTTGATCATAAGAAAGTTCGACTCTCGCCAGTTTTGAATCCGGTACCCCGAATTTGCAGGTGCTGCAAGGCAATAACTGTCTTCATCAAATTATATTCAATAAACTTAGAACGCGCTCCCAAAATTATGACGACGGCCATATCCAGATGGTTAGCACAATCAATTGCGAATGCAGAGAACCGAGTTCAAATCCAGGCATAGTAAAACTTTCGGAAAGTAAAGCCGTCGGTCCCTCAGGGTTGATAAATTTCCACCATTAATTGCCATGCTGAATTGCCATATACCAACCGGTTGTAAAACAATTATGCTCATAGAACCACTCACAGTGCCAAATGAACTTTGCATGAGAATAGTAAAACGTGAAAATTTTTGTTCAAATTTATTCTATAAATATTAGATTACCTAGTTTTCTTTCTAGATTTGATAAGAATTTCTTATAAAAATTTTTGTCTATCCTATCTGCAGTATCAATGCACGATCTTTAAATTTTGAAGTAGAATTATAATGTTTCACAGATTAAAAGTGCGAGGCCGTAGGCCGAGCTATGTGTTTATTTTCTGCATAATATGATTCGGAAAATATATAAATGATTTATGGGAATAGCAATATTATTGAAAAGATATTAATGCAATACCAATAAAAAATTGTGGGGCCGTAGATTAAACACATAGTTTTGTACGTAATTCTTATGTTTATTGTTCTATAATATTTCAAAATTTTGTTATTTTGAAACGTACGTAAAAAATATTAAAAATCAAATGTGCTTTTATAAATAATTCATTCACAAAATTCAATTTTTGTTTTTTTAAATATAAAATTTTAATTTGATTTCGTTTATCACAGTTTTCGTTATTTACTGACAGAATGTTGTAAATAATTCTTACGTTTAATATATTTTAATCATCAGTAGATATATTATATAAATATTGAACTTTTGCATTATACTAAAAGTCAATTATCTGATGCAATTTTGAAAAGCATTTTTCAATAAAACATAAAAATTATAACATTTAGAGCCAAATGCACGTCCATAAACGACTTTTAAGGATAATTTAGACATGACATTACCAATGAAAAGAATGCGAGGCCGTAGGCCGAGCATTGCATGGCTTGCCCTGTTTAAAATAATTAATTAAATTTACGGATAAGATATTTTAGAATCGGGGTAAATCCGCAAGACCGAATTACAAATCCAGTGCTTGTTAGTTACTGACTAAACAAGGACCTACAGCTTAGTGTGGAATCCGAGCCCAAATTTGGACTTGGACGGGAGTCGAGCGCTAGACCCTTCGAACCAAAGTCCATCATCTTGTTTTATTTTTTCTATGAATTTTTGAGGAATTACCACTGTATTCCGGAAAACAGGGAAATTTGTTCCCATATAGAAATCAGAGCAGTAAAAATGAAATGTACATAATAATATAAAAATTAATAAATAACAAAATTAAATATTGAATTTAATAGTTACTACTGCAAATTAACGACCGAAAATAAAAATAATTGTATTGTTTATGTGGAAAACAATATTAGTCCAGTCATTATAGATTTTGACCCGTGAATAATTTCTTAGTGGTTTTTTTTTCGCAGCTGTCTCGGGGGGGTCACTGGGAGTGTAAATTGAAAATCTCGACCAAATTATGCTTTAGCGTATATTCGAAAAATGGTTTTTCTTTTCTTAAAAAACGGTTTTTCTTGAATAACTCGGCCATTTTTGATTTTACATAAAAATCGTTGGGACAAAAATTGTACGAAATTTGATTCTCTACAAGTTTTTTGTCCTTACAATTTTTCTTCTAGGATCGATATTTTTGGAATTGGACCCGAAAAAAGCGACAAATTCAAAATAATATCATTATCTCCTTAAGAGAATAAAATTTTGGACAAATTTGGTCTCCACCTGTTTTGTACAAAAATCGATATTTTCGGAATTTAACCTAAAAATATGTACCCATTTAGAAATATTCCCATTATGCCCTTTATTTTCAATTTTACAGGTATAATATTAATAAGGCGAACATTTCCGCTTTTCTCGGGTCCAATTCCAAAAATATCGATCCTAGAAGAAAAATTGTAAGGACCAAACTTGTAGAGAATCAAATTTCCTACAATTTTTGTTCCCTCGGTTTTTATGTAAAATCAAAAATGGCCGAGTTATTCAAGAAAAACCATTTTTTACGAAAAAAACCATTTTTCGAATATACGCTAAAGCATAATTTGGTCGAGATTTTCAATTTACACTCCCAGTGACCCCCCCGAGACAGCTGCGGAAAAAAAAACCACTAAGAAATTATTCACGGGTAGGGTCGGTTTTTTGGATATAATGACTGGACTAAATGCATGATATTTTATGCTACTAATCCAAGTCGTATCAAACAAAAGAAAATTTCATTTTTTCCTAAATCTGTTTTCAATAAGTTTTTTTAAATGTTATCATTGAAATACAAATAAAAGATAAAACTAAATCCATTTTAAACTTGAAACTAAAATAATATTTGAGGAATTTTTTGCTATATTTAATAGTATCGAATTCCGTATTTTGCGTTTCACTCCAAAATTGCAAATAAATGCAGTTTTAATCGATAATAGTTTTATTTTGATTGAAAACAAACTGCGACAGTTATTATTATTATTACAAACCTAATAACTTTATATAAATTGTAGCTAAATGAAAACTCAATTTGCATCCCATATAAATTATGTACCGTTATTAATCAAAGCCATAGAAGGGAAAATACAATTGAGTGCAAATTTAGCAATACAATTTGTAAACCAAAAGTTTATTTACTGTACTATCGAGTAGCCATATGCAATTAATTGCATTATACTAACATTAGCTGCATATTGCAAAGTAAATACAGGTCCAATGTTGCAGTCTGCAGTATGTTTGTGTGTGTGTATCTGCACAAAATATAACTTGTTTTGGCCGAGTGTTTAGGTAATATCGCCAACGTTGTTAAAGTAGATTCCTCTCTAAAGGAAACCGCATAACCACACGGTTGACTATAAAGCGTGGTTTACCACAATAGCACCATTTTTCATGTTTGTTCAAATATCAACAACCAGCAGCGATTTGCTCCAATTGTGCACTTATTTAATACAAATTTAAATATTATATGTATTAGCTTGAAACGATTTATACAAAAGATAAATTTAATTAAATATAAATATCGTGTACAGATCATTGTAAGATTAAACTAAATAACAAATACAACAGCTCAAGACGTTTTGTTTTTATTAGCCAATGGAATATTAAGTAAGAAATTCACACGCACACTGCAATCAAATGTAAAGAAGAAATGTGAGTGTCTGTGGTTGAAGAAATAATTATAGGCCGCTGTTTCACTTATTCTCAATCTGCTACTCAATGCTAAATGCTATGGTATTAGATAATGGAACTTCACTCGTCAAGGGTTGGAACAATTTTGATTTGCTTTATCATTCCACTTCTTTGATCGCACTATAAGAATAATTAAGCTCCGTTTGTTCAAAATTTGTACTACAAAAAATTACCTGGCCAAATAAAATTTCATCAAATCAGATAAGCAAATTAAGGTTGTAAGGAGTGTAGAAGCAAGGGAAATTGCTGCAGCCGTTAGTTTTGAATAACTTAACGAATATTAATGACATATATCGTTTGTTTAATTTGTGTTTTACTCAAATTGTGCAATTAAAACCAAAAAGGTCATTTAGATTGATATCAAAACAAGCAGTGGTATATCTAATTTGAATTTAGCGTTGTCAGAATTTTCACCCAGGAATGAAATAAATGGAACAAGGAGGTGGATTTCTAGCTTTATCATGTGCGTTCATATATGCAAAATATCAAAACGTTTCAGAGGGCACATTTACCCAATGTCAATCAAACCTGTGTTCAGAAAGCTTTGATATAGATCGCGTGTTAACTATTTAACCTTAGCTTGTAAACTTCATAAAGCTTAAAATCGCCTGAAACAAAATGCAACACGCGAACGCAGTACACGCAACTTGCATAAGTTTACAAACCTACGAGTGCTTTTTCGCCACAACAAATAAGAATTGTTAATACTACTAAGCACTTCAAATTGTCCGTTTTGATCATATTTTGCACTTCAACTTCCAAATACGAAAAAGCTTCGCTGCTTCAAATCTAGGTTACCCAAAACGCAGTCATTACTCACTTTTGATTATGACGAATGAGTTTATCAAAGTTAATTATTGGGGTTGTTTTAAAGTTGAGTTTTTATTTTCAAAATGCAAATACCTCGAAACTTTTTATTTTTACATTTCATTCCGATTTAGATTAACTGGAATTGTTTTCATCACACAACGAAAAATATTTATAAACATTTTTAAATTCTAATCAAATATAAAATTGCTGATGCATTTTAAAATATAACAACGAAATTTTTACTTTTGTTGTGGACCTGTGCTTTCAATTCTCCAAATTGCAGTTCCGTTCCTTAAGTTGGCTAATTAACCGCGTAGACTATTAGGCGAAGTGGAACGGCTTATTGAAAAGATACGATCCTATACTGCATGGTTATGAGTTTATGAATCCGAGTAAAATTTTCGGTAATCATGCACAGGTAAAAACGTTTTAAAATACAAAAAGGGAAGAAATAATTTTAAACTAAAAGTTACATAATATCTGTTTAGCGTAGGTACATATTTGAAATAGTAAATTACCAACGGAGTTGTTAATTTCCACGAGCTTTCCGTAGGAAATTTATGGTAAAATTGTATATGACTATGTATTTTTCAAGGAAAAAAATTGCGTACAAACAAGTTCATGACAGTTTATTTTTTATTTTGAATAATTTAGAAGTGGACGATATTGAATGTCACGGATAACAAATCAAAATTTTGAATTCATGAATATTCTTGTAAGAAATTCAATTCCGTACAAAATTTTCCATATTATACAATAAATTATTTTGTTTTTATAATTATTATAGTTTTTTTGGTGTTTCGAGTGCAAGGTACTTTGACGCTAATTTATTTCTGGAAAATTAAATTAAATTTTCTTTTAAATAAAATATGTACGTTATTTAATTAAATATTTTGTCTCAATTATGATATTTTCATGTGTCAATTTTATCTCATTTTTAAGTGTTTTTCTATTTTCTAGTCTAGGCTAGCTAAACCCCCTAAAATGTGAATAAACTGGGGGGTATGGAATACCCCCCAGCATAAGAAAGTAACGAGATGGCTTATCAAAATTGATAAACACGCAAATTCAATTCCTGATGAGACATCATTTTGTTTACTTACGGCTGGGGGGTATTCCATACCCCCCAGACCCCCCGGATTTCTAATAGTTTAGTTTTAAAAGTACTCCCAGGTCAGTTAAAGATTTTTTCAAGAACATAGGGGGTAGCTAAGTCGCTAGCTTATTTTTCTTGCGCAATCTTCGTGCCATTCTAGTCACAGCTCTGATATTTAAAATAAGGCACAAAACACAGTATTCAGAATTTATTTTAATTTTTTTAGTTTAATTAGTAACAGTTTTACTTCTATGTTCATAGAACATAGGCTAATGCCGAGGTATCCGGTTCGAACCCGAGTAATGTTAGAACCGGATTGTGTATGAATAATCGTCCCTCCGAAGGTAATAACAAATCATCGAGGTGATTTGATATGAGAACTTTTCTCAAATGAAGTGTACCATGTACCTCATGGTTCGAAACATTAGGTTCCCTATGTTTCCAAAAACACAGCACAGTAGGTAAAGACGTTCGTTAAGGGGGGAAAACACTGTAACAGGTTGAAAAAGAGAGGTATTTTAAGAAATTTTTTACAGAAAAAGTACAAAGCCAATCTTTTTCAAATTTTCCATATATTTTATTGATTATATTATATACATTTAAAAAAATTTTTGGCTTGTTTGTAGTCCATATACAGGGTGTACAGGACGCGAAAGTTTGCTCTTCAAAAAAAAGTGAGTGACTGGTTGACAGCAATTCGGCCATATGATTAGTTTGAAATCAAAATTTCAAAAATATTTACAAAGTACATACCCATGACTATAGTTCGACGGGGGGGAAATTTTGATATCTAGAAAAATAGCAAAATTTCAGATCTTAGAAAAAAAAATTTTAAAATCGAGCATTCCTTGTGTGTCCTTATTATAACATAGAAGCTAAACGGAACGACCAATTAAAAACATCTCTCGTCTGACGATAAAGACGAATATTGTGAACAAAATATTTTTTTGATCATATTAATCGGATGGATAGTTTTCTTGTTTTGCTGTCAACGAGATACTAATTTGTATTTTTGAGATATTTGCTTTTAAATCCTGTATATGGACTACAACCAAGTCAAAAATTTTTTTTAAATGTATAATATAATAATATAATCAATAAAATATGTGGCAAATTTGAAAAAGATTGGCTTTGTACTTTTTCTGTAAAAAATTTCTTAAAATACCTCTTTTTTTCGAGCTGTTACAGTGTTTTCCCCCCTTAAGGAAACAATACAGCTAAAAAATGTGAAAAATGAGATATCACAGAAAAAAAATTGTGCTAAACGTAAGTAAAATTGTGCATACTCCAGGTAAAATTTGGGTCGAAATAGGTTACAAGTAAAACATTGTGTTCCAAGCAGGTAAACTTTTGGGTCAACCTATCTATACCTGCATACAACCCAAATTATGCCTTCTTATGGTAAAACCTTTTTACTAGTCCACAACACAATTTTGTGTTTTGTATAAGAAAATTTATTAAAATAAAATTTTTAATTTATAAATAAATTTTATTAGAAATATCTGTATTCACAGATCTTAATTTATTATTATACTTTTATTTTTAAATTGCGATAAATTTTAGGGAACACACTTGACAAATTTTACTTACCTTTTTTTTGGATTTTGAAGATTTGAACCTGTAACCTCTGGATCTATAGGCGTACGCTGTACTCACTGGTCTACGAAGGGAATTATAATAATAAGCTTAAGTTATACTTATGCTTGGAGAATTAATTTTAAATTTAATAAATAAAATATATCGAGTTAACAAAAATGAAATAATTCAAAAATAATAAAATTTAATCAATGTTATTCTTACTGATAGTTAAAATTTTAATATTTTTGCGCTTATTCAAGTTTTTCTATATTTATAATTTTACAATATCAGATTATCACACTTCTTTAGATTTCTGTTTTATAACATTTAATTCTTTACATTAAAATTGTTTTAATTTTAAAATTTTAATATAAAGTTAACAAAACGTTAAGCAAACGTTAAAATATTACATTACGTAAACGATTAAAATAAAATTTAAATATTTACCGTAACAATTACCCTAACTTATAGTTTTAAACACGTGGGTTATAATTTTATTTTAAAAATTTAAACTTAATAATTATTAATAATTCTGTTTGCTGAAAGTTCAAA
Organism: Rhagonycha lutea; assembly: GCA_958510855.1. Lineage (NCBI taxonomy): Eukaryota > Metazoa > Arthropoda > Insecta > Coleoptera > Cantharidae > Rhagonycha > Rhagonycha lutea. Next base: position 7,298,267 of record OY294040.1, on the reverse strand, counting down.
ATTTAAGATTAAAGAATTTTTCTGTAATTAGAATTAAATGTTAAAAGATCAATCTAAAGAAGTGTGATAATCGTATTTAATTTATTTTAAAATTATTAACTTATAAAAAACTTAAGTAAAATTTAAAAACATTAAAATTTTAACCCTAATTAAAGAACAACATGCAAGTCATTTTATTTAGAAACAGTTTTAACCTTTTGTCACAAGAAAACCAGAAAATATGAAATAATGTCAAATACGGGGGGGGGGGGGGATCTAACAACGTGGTGTTTTTTAAAAAAGTTGAAAAATATAGTGAAATTATTGTAGAATTTAAAAAATAAATACGATACAACGAAAAGTAATAAGATACTTTTGTAAATTATTCAATAATTTTACTATATTTTTCACCTTTTTTAAAAAACAACACGTTGTTTGACCCCCCCCCCACGTATTTGAAATTTTCATATTTTCCAATATTTTCTGGTTCTATCTTGTGATAAAAGGTTCTAAATAAAATTTCTTGTATGTTGTCTTTACTTACGGTTAAAATTTTAATGTTTTAACGTTTACTTAAGCTTTTGTTGAATTTATAATTTTACAGTAAATTAATACGATTATCACACTTCTTTAGATTAAATTTTTAACATTTAATTCTAATTGCAGTAAATTCTTTAATCTTAAAATGTTCGTTAATTTTAAGCAAAGAGAATTATTAATAATAATTATTAAGTTTAAATTTTTAAAATAAAATTATTATCCACGTGTTAAAACTATAAATAACGGTAAATATTTAAATTATATTTTAATCGTTTGCATAATTACGGATTAAATGTATATAATCTAAAAATGAAAATTTTTTTCAAATTTTACTGCTTTAATAATAATTCAAATCAATCAATCAAGGGCTTTTCCATTCCTGTCGGAATATTGCCACTTCTATTTGAAGTTTTAATCCATTTCACGAGGTGGATTAATCCTCTTTTGCTACTCTTTTTACTACAACTTTTCACCACAACGTGTTGATGTCCACCGGAAGGCCGGGCTAAGAAATTCTGCAAAGTCCGCGACTTGAACCCAGAATTTCCGCACCGTAACTCAACCAGCGGTCACATCACTCCACACCGTGGTAATAATAATTATTCAAGTAAAATTTTACGTTTACAATTCGCACAATCTTAAGAACACAATTATTGGGTGGAACTTAAACAACAATAGTTACCATATACAATACATTTTTCCAGGTACAAAAATTTGCATATTTCTAACAAGCCCAGTACCTATTAAGAACTCAATTTGGGATTAACAAGAACACAATTTCAAGAACACAATATTGTGCGAATTTAACATCAAGGATTTTTTTCTGTGTGATGATAAGATAATGAGATAAGAAGAATCATTCGTTTATTAGCAACCTAAAGAGTAGTTTAAGTGCGGCATCAGGCCGCACAGCCTGGCCAATCTAGTTTACAGTATCGGTATTAAAAATTAGCCTACTTTTGTTACAAAAAAAATTTAAAAGCAAGAGAAAATTGCTAAATGAATACCTGAAAATAGAATAATTTTGCGATAATTTTAATAAATTTATTTAAATTGGTTAGTTTTTAATTCGTGATAATAAATTAGTACGGATATTTTAATAATTTATGAATTAAGGAAATTGAAAGCTTAAAATATACAATATTAATTTAATTTTATTAATTCGTAAATTATTAAAATATCCTTACTAATTTATTAATAAATTTAAAATAAATTGATTAATAAATAATGTAAGTCACAAATTTTAAGTTACATCATTTTACAAATATGTAAAATATTATAAAGTATTTAATTTAGTTATGTTTTATTATTAATAAAATACGAATTAAGGAATAATATTAAAAGTTATATTTAAGCTTTATTTGTAATTTCTGACAAAGGTCTTAATGCAAGACCGAAAGCTTAAATATAACTTTTAATATTATTCCTTAATTCGTATTTTATTAATAATAAAACATATTTATTTTCACGAATTAATAATAAACCAATTTTAAGTATTTAATTTAGAAATAAAATTGCATTGTGCACACAGAAAAACTTGTACTACTTAAAAGTAGAACAATTTGTGTCTAGATTGTCTACAAGTACAAATTGTGTGAAAATTTAGTACAATATAATATTGTAATCTTTTTTTTTAGCACAATTATACAATTTTTATCACAAATTATACTAAATTTTCATACAATTTGTACTTGTAGGCAATCTAGACATGAATTGTTTTATTTTTAAGTACAATTTTATCTTTGTGTTTCCTCAAAAAAATGTTTTTAGATAATGTGTCCAATAAATATATAACTTCTGGTTTAAATTGTTTCTGATATCTTGAACAGCTGGTTCTCTACTGGAAAGTAGAATTCTCTTGTTTGCTATGTTTTGATTTGTAATTATATTTCACGTGTCATCCCAACGACGAGTTGAAAAGCTCGAAACTTGTTAATTTCGATTAAGGAACACGTTCGTTGAATTAATGAATTATGTTTATTACATTTATGAATTTGTTCATAATATTTGTGAAAATTATAAATATTTATGAATATTATTTTTGGAATGATGCGATTCACATCCACAATTCTTTTCGATTTATATTGGTATGATAGCATTGAGAACTGAAGTCATTAGCCGCCTTTCGAAACCAGATGGAGGGTTTAGAAAGTTTAGAAGATTTTTTTGGAAACGTTTAATTTATAGAATAAAATGTTGCGGTCATTTTAATAATACTATGCTCGGTGTCCCTAACAATATTTCAAAACGTTTGTTGTTCTGTAACAAAAAGCAGTCAAAATTTATGTGCATGTTTAATACAACTGTCGTATTAGAAATTTTTTAGGTTTTATAAGTCTTTGGCAAACCCTCAATTTTTGACTAAAGTGTGTAATTTTAATCCCCTATCTTCTATTTTATTGAAAAAAGCTCCATTGTGTCCGAAACAGACCTCACTTAACCGCAAATATATTTGAAATAAATCATTCAAGTTTGAATACGTAAAAATTATTTTCTAAGTGCCCCCGTTTGTGGTTGCGGTTTTAAGGTAGTAACAAAAGAATTAGAATGCGTCGTTTTCTTCGACTTATTTTCACTAATCACGCGATATTAAATTAAGTTTATTTCGATTTGAAGTAAAACGAGCCAATTGATATAATTGGACATTTTACACGAATAAATTCCCACCCGTTTTAAATGGTTCTCTAAAAAATACAGCTTACTGCAAGTTCGCACACGACCTAAACTATAATTACAAATGCAAAACTGGGGTAAAATGTGCCAGTCACACTCGTAATGTATCATTTTAGTTTTCTAAAGCCAGCTGTTTTAAGCACAAGCGAACCTAAGCTCTATTTTAGATGTTAAAAAAGTGGCCGTTTTTTAAAAGATAATTTTAGGGTTGCATCCCCGAAAATGGACCAAAAAGAATATACCTCTCCAAACCAGTCATTATAGCATGAGTGGCCAAAAAATATCACTTGAATGAATGCTAAATTATAAATATTATTACCTTACGGAGAGGTACATAACTGGATATCACTTTTCCTCATAATCTCGAAACCATTAATAATGCAAAACGCAAGAAATCTTCCATTTTCACAGAAGCGAATTAGTCGAGTAAAACCACCACGCGTATCTAATGATCTTTAATAGTTAATTATTTTCAGCAAGGATATTTTACTAAAACTTTGAAGAAATTTAATGGAATTAATTCACTCTTATTATAAATTTTCCATTAAAATAAATTTTTTGCACTACTATTATTATACTAATTGAAAAATTTGATATATTTAACTTAACCCAACTTATTACAAAAGTAAACTTGACAAATAATCCGCTTCCTTAAATTACTGGCATTTCTTATTGTATAATCTTGCTTCTCGAAAATGGTTGCAAACACTGTTTCATTTTTAATTAATTAACTTCGTAAAAACAAATTAGTTTTAAGATTTTGCCTTGTAATTCTTATCCTGCATGTATTTCATAATTAATAACATTTCTCGCTGTAAGGGTTGTTGCGGATGTCCACCCCTTGTTCTTCTCTCTTATTTTTAATGCACAATCCTTTTTGTAGTCGTCCAAACATCATTTCAATGTTAATTCTTCTCCCACAACTCCCAAAAAATTACAGAACCAATTTAAACCCTACACAATTTCTCATTAATAATCCTGCACTGGATTTGTTTTGTTTCGATGCAATTAAAACATTTTTATCTTCCAAACCCACCATTTGTCTTATTTATCACTCGCGGTTAATAACAAAATGTTAATATTAACTTTTTGATTTAATTTTTCTTCATAAAAAAACAAACAAATCGTAATATAGAAAGCTTAAATTATTGCTGCTAGTGCGCACACATTAATCCTTGAAGCGAAAGATTCACTGTATTAAAAGAGGGACTTTAGTGGGATTTGCTTTGACAGTCGCTTTGAAGTGCACCCAATGAATCTTTGTCACAATTGATGATTTAACTGGAAAATTTTATACGAGCTCACAATACCAAATAATCTAAACACCTATGAAAGTAATAAAGCGATTTGATGAACCCTTAATACCTATCCATCCTGCTCCAAATTTATAAGTGCTCGAGGAGTCGCCTTGTGCTCTAAAAATAACAGATGCGGATTCAATTCCATGCGAAAATTGGTCAACTTTTCATTCTAAAAATAAAAGCAAGAAATTTGATTAGGGAAAAAAGCTTTATTTTCGGTAGGCAAATTTGAAACCGTGTTCAAAGAGGTAGAAAGAATGGCGCAATGTCACAAGTTGGTTGGTAATGAACCGTTGGATAATGCGACAGAGCAGACAACATGTCCCAACAAACCGTGGACGTTGCGACGTGCTTCAATGAGTGTACAAATATATGGAACCCATAGTTCTGGTGCACACATGCATGTAAACATCGCTGAATGTGTTCCACTTTTCTCTCGCACTTATTTATTATTAAAATACCTCGAAGATAATCCTTTTGCCCTAATGAACCGCGACACGCCAAAACAGATTTTTTACCAAATAATAGTTAAATTTTAGTCGTTATTGTTTCGTGATGTGAGAAGATTGGATTTTTCGATAAAATGTTGTAGTGTACCTACAGATAATAAGAGTTTTGGATGAATAGAAGGAAATCTCAGTTCGAGTGAGAATTTTTGTAATAATGCAATCCCGAAATGCTCAATCACAATGATAAACATTACGGCAAGAAAGTTATCTGAACGACGATCAAAGAGGATGATGACAGTACTCAAAAGGTGTAACTAACAACACCTTTGCGCGGTTGATCACAGAAGTATCCCTTACAGTCCCAGGTCTAATCCTGTATGAAAGAGCATCACTTGGCTGAGTAATGGGTCCTAATGTCGACACGAGAGGTGCCCAATGTGACGCTGATTACACGCCGGACTTATTCGCCCCCCGTTGGGGCTACCGGTCTGTTTGTATCACTGTTTGGCATGAATACGATTCTTGTTTACCCTCCGTTTCAATTGTTGACGATTATTTTGGTATCACCAATTTCAAATGGCTTTTGTAATTCCTCTTTGTAGCCATTTAGGGCAGGTATTATAGCTTCAAAAATTTCAAGAATTAAATAAGCATCTTATTATGAGAGCAAACTTCAATACTACAACGTATTTTTTAAATTTATTAATCAAACATAAAAGAATCTTAAAAATTCATTGGCAAAATTTAATTTATTTTAAAAATTCTCAAATCGCCATCCCCAGTGACGAATTAATTAAGTCTCCGAGCATAAAACTGCGAACTCTCTGAAAAATGAAGTCATGAACTCGACGTTCCCCTTTTTCTTTTTTAAATTAGCACAAAACGAAACATTTCTTTCTTCATTAACTCTCCCTGGGCTAATTTGGAAAGAATTTCAACCCCCAAAGAACATTCCGATCTCCTATTAAACCGTTATGAAAAAATCAGATTCTTATTTGCTATAAAATTTGGTGATACTGTAGCATTATAAGCCGATGGAAACTTTTCGTGTTGAAGTATTGATTAGTGGCAAAAGAAATTTTAATGAATTCTTTCGTTTTCGTTCCTTGATTAGGTTTGACATTTTGTTTTGAGTCGTAACGTGATACAAAGTTTGAATCTATCTTTGTAATGAATAGAGCGAAACCGCATCACTATAGTAGAATAGTTGCTAATGGTAATGTTAGTGTTTAAGTTCCAGCCCTTCCGTCGGGGTGTGTTGCTTTACCAATTAAACTTACTGTGCTAATTATCTTTGATGATACATAAGATGGTATGAGTATATTTTGTTTCCACGTGACGCATCATATGTTTTGCCAAATTGAACCATTTGTATGGAGATAGACCCCATTTTTGCATTTCCTGGTCATTCATCATATGAAAAGTTATTTTACTATTCAGCTGATATAAAGTTGGACAAATGAAATGCAAACAGAACGAATGGAGTTGCATTATTTTTCAATTCATGTCGAAATGTAAAGTTTGCTCTTTCAAGAGCTCTCGAGGTGTAGATTTACTACTTTTATATTGTTTAAGTAATATGTAGAGATTTTATCTGCGATTTGACTGCGATAGGGTGGAATGCATATACATTTCGCTTAAATATTCAAACTTCATTTGTGTCACAATGGCAGCTTACTGGCTATTTGCGTCACGCCTTGATGTGTCGAAATCCTTTGATCTTTAGTGGTCATTTTCAAGCAAAACGGTCACAATTACACACCCTTTTAACGAGAATTGCAAATGCTTAATTTGTATGTTATAAAACTAAAACTCCTCCGACTGGTCCTCCGAAGCGATTAATAATCCATCGGGTTATAAATAGAATGCGGTCATTGGAAAAGATATATCACTGCAGCAGCAGGTCAGAGTTGTTATTTGAATTAAGGCGGTTCGGGCGCCACTACACCAAGCGGAATCCAACCGACTGATGGTAACTTATTAACTCGGAAAGGTATAATTGCCAAAAAAAGAAATAACTCAAAACGAGAAACAATATTTCACAAGAAATATTTTTTACCGCATACAATTTTTCATTTCCAAGAGTTCTCTCTCATCGTAATTTACACTTTTTAATTGTTTCTCTTTGTTTTCCGAAGGTCCATTTGTTTTGAACCAAAGACAGCTCAGGTAGATTTCGTTGATTGGCATTTTAATAACTCTCAAGCATCTTTCTATTATTGTTATTTATTAATTAACCTTAAAATTTTCGACACAAGTTTTTTTGTTACTGTTTAGGAAAATTACGTCATCCGCTCGAATCAATTTGCTACATTTGATTGTCTCGGAATAGCTTTTTATTAAATTATTTTTGAATTCCCATTTCCATTTATAAATGAAGAAACGCAAACGGAGCAGACAAAAGGCACTCGTTCATATGTAATACAAAATTAGATCGAGAAGTCTATTCAGAAGCCAATTCTTGGTTAAATTGGCCCAGGCTCTTTTCCCAAGAGGCTTGCACGCTTTCCCCTACGCTTTTCTTTATGTAACTTGTATTTTGAATAGTTATTGCCATTTATGTAAACTTTTAATATTTACCAACTAACTAGGTAAGACTACCGTGATCGTGATAAGGGAGGTGCAAATTAAATTATTTGTTTTTATCTTTTGCAGTTAAAACGTAATATCAGTTTTTAGGCACATCCTGTACAAACAAACATCCAACAACTGTGTATAATTCGAAAAATAAATTCTAGTGCTGTCAAGTGCGCTATTTGCTCAGCTACTGTCTATAATAGAAAAAATGTAATTTTGTTTAACAGGAATACACAGGAGTCGGTATTTATTTTCACTTATGACACTGCTGTACTAGGAATATTAAACAACAATTATCTTGTACAAGTATTAATATGTATTATATATTTAAAATATGAGCGGATGATATACAGTAGAGCAGTTTGTTATTTACGTATTTAGCTCTTTATTATTATCGAAGATACGAGCGTTTCGTTGTGCAGGTGGCGTTTCTCACGGTTCAAGTGAATCTACCCTATCTCCTAGAGAACAGATTATGAAAGAGTAATATACGTAATTTTCAATTTAATATTATTTGGCGCAATAAAATTGTCTCCTTTAATCCTCCTCGCGCAAAACAATAAAATAAATCAAAAGTCATTTGCCACTTAAAAATTTTAATATCCAGAAAGCAATTTGCCTCGCAGAAGAGTTTAACAATTGACAGTAAAATTTTATTAGTATTTCAAAGTTTTAAATTTAATTTTGGGTTAGGGAAAAGAAAGCAAGGCGCGAAAAAGTAGAGACGAGTAAATACATTTTTAACAACCAACCCTTTCGCGGTTGATGAATATGTAATGGCATTAATTAAAGATACGAAACGCCACCTGCGGTCGCTACAGGTATTACTGGCAGAAGTAATTACACAAATTTTATAATTTCTTCTGAGGGAAACCAAATCCAAGATTTATTGTTTTTACAACTTCGTACATGATGGAAGTGTTGGATGGGAGGTGATCTTATTATCATTTCCGTCTAGTAAGCATTTCTAAAACAAAATAGTCCCCTATTGAGGGATCAGATTTCAATCATCCTAAAGATTTTTATCACAAAAGATTTGCTAGATTTCAAATGCAAGAAGAACATGTTAAAACAATGGCGAACGTTGTAGATCACTTCAAAGTAGAGCTCGAGTCCTTCATACGTTGGCACCCCTATCGCCGTCTCGATGACACCGTGTTCGATTCTGTAATTTAAACCAAGGGTTGATAAAATTTAAATCAATTATTAACATTAGGGAATATTGATTTGCCCAAAACGTTTTGTTGATTTTTTGATTTTCTATTAGATAAATAATTGATTCGCCAGATGGGTAGGATTAGGTAACTAAATTGGTTACACATTACTATACATCCATTCGCTTTTATCATGTAAAAGGGTGTTATTTAAAAATGACACGCATGCATGGTTCTCTACCTACCTTTTCTACCATTATTAAAATCAAATTTGGACCTGGTTTCCTTTTTTGTCTACTAAATATCTTAATTCAAAGCTTGGAAATAATTTATAATTTTATTACGTTCAACTAATGTCTCTTTCATCATCTATGTTTGTGGAAAGCTCAATCAGAAGTCATAATTAATTTACGTCAACTAATGAAGTCTCACTAGATTATACGAAACGAATGGGTCTCTGCGTAATGGAACACAAATTTTATTGCAGAACCCTCGATTCACTTTCCTTTGTCACGATTAGTGTTGCGGTTAGCTTTTGGGCATTAAACATTTTTGAGAAGCGAATAAGAAGTCAACTTGGATGATGAGCGAAAATGCGTAGAATGTGAAGTGTAGTATAATTTACAGTGCGAGGTGGAAGAATAATTTGGCTTAATGAAATTAATAAAGACATTAAAATGATTTTTGTAAGGAAGTTAACCCCAGTACGGGGGTAACAAATAACATTCCCTCGACATATTTCGCACCTCAGTTCATAATGAAATAGCTACAAAAACCGAGAAACCAGTGTAATCCTTGTTCTGGCATGTTCAGCAGACACACTGGCGCAATAAATACAGAAATAAGAAAATTTCATTAACGTCATCTTAAGGTGAATTTATACTTAGCAATTTCCGAGTACCCGGCTTACCAAGCGACACTGCTATGTTTTAATAAGCGAAACTTTGTACCGCTTGGGTAGATTATATTATTTAAATGAATTTTAATTCGACGTGCAACGCGCTAACAAAAGGCCAATTATTGCTGAGAGATTTTGTTGGGATTATTGCCAATGATATTATTTGAATGCTGTAGCGGTTATGGGCACGCATAAAATAAACTGATTCGTCATTATTACCCCTTATCATTATCATTGCACTTCACCGACACGGCTACAAAACGTATTTTTATTACACAAATTACTTATTGATTTTGTGCCGTATTTAAATTGTTTTGCCTGAATAAATTCATTATATGTGTTGAGATAACTCATAACAAACAGATAAACCTTATAATAAATGTATGTCCCGTATTGTGCAAATATAATTATATCTACAGCATTTACTTACGTCCAACTATAATTCGTATAGTTACAACTTCAAATATCATTTTTAATTACAATCGCAAGACACGTTAAATTTATATTTTATATCACCACCCTTATACTCTACTTGGGGTTTAAATAAACTACTTTTCGGCACATAAACTTAGTTAAGTAAGATTTACTATTCGCACCCTGTTCACGCCAACATTTTCAACTGGTCTAATTTAAACAGGGTGTTCAAGAATTAAGTGAGAGCTTTGGTGTTATTTTTCTTTTATATTTTGTTCTTTCAATTATTTCCTTGTAATTTTTTAAGATCCAGTGTGCCGTGTGTTTAGCTCTTGATTGGGTGACCCTCCAGGGAACTGTGTTTCAAATTCAATATTAAACTGTAATCTTGTAAGCAATGTTCATTTTTGTTGCTTCCTAAAAGCTCACCTGAATTTGGCACTTATTTGATCTTTCGGTGTTTGTTGTTCCTGTTCGCATCAATCCCACAGAAATCGTCTTCAATTTATGTCACTTTTACGGTTTTTCGTCACCTTTCTCCGCTTCTGCACGGTAATCTAAATATAACCATATATAATTATTTAATTATCACGTGAGTTTGACTTACCCCAGTTCTCCCTAAAAACTCGAAAATTGAGAACTTATCAAAAAAATTTAAAACAATAATTTATTATTCTTTTTTTGTATGCAAGTTTGCAATGTAACTCGCCTTCGGCTCTCTTCTGCAAGCTTATCTATGCGCTGAGTAAATTCGTCTTTTCCAATCCAGTTACGTACAAAGAGAAAAAATTGTACTAAAAGTAGTACAATTGTGCATTATTTCAATACAATTTGGATCTAGATTATTTTTTATAAGTACAATATTGCGCTCAAAGCAGGTAAACATTTGGGCAGAGCCGTAACGAGGGTAGAAAGCGTCTATGTCAAGCAGTTTAATTTTTATTACCCCCCCCCCGCTACTCGCGTTCAAACTGAAATATTGAAGCAGAAATATTTTATTGTCAGAAGTGACCTTTTGGTTTTTTAACCCCAACGAAGCGGGGATATTGAAAATTAAATAATAATTTTTGTTACAAAAAAAAACTAAATAATGGTGGGCTTGTAACCTTTTTGTCCACTCTGAGAAGAATAATTTTTTTTCTTGCTCAGTAATGAATGACTTTCCATACCCCAGATTCCTCGGTTTTCCGATTGCTAACTTTTAAAAGTATACACTCTAGATCGACAAAATACATAATACTTAATTTTATATCAATTTTTATTTTAGTATAGAGTGGTTATGCCCGCTGGACCCTCCAAAATGTGAAAAAACTAACGTGAAACCGAGAAGGGGTTATGGAATAAGAAAATAACAAAATTAGTTAAAGTTACAAATTTAATTCTTGAGAAAACAACTTTTTCTTACGGCTGGGGGGTATTCCATACCCCCCAGACCCCCCGGTTTCCCGATTACTCACTTTTAAAAGTACCCTCCAGGTCACGGAAAGATTTTTCATATTTTTATGGGGCCTGCGCCTTTACAAGTTACAGTTCTGCGTTTGGGTCAATTATTTTGTGCAGATAAACAACTAAAATTGTACCGTTTTATGGTGCAATTCTTTACAGAGAAAAATTTGTACTTAAAAGTAATGCAATTTGTGTCTAGATTGTCTACAATTACAAATTGTGTTAAAATCAAGTACAATAATTGTACTATTTTATAGCACAATTGTACTCTTTTATAGTACAAATTGAACTTAATTTTAACACATTTTGTTCGTCCTTGTAGACAATCCAGACACAAATTGCGCTACTTTTAGTATAACTTTTTCTCTGTATTTTATATGAATTTTATCGCAAAAATATGCACAAAAATTTTGTATATTCTAGAACAAAATTATGCAATTTTACACTACAATGTTATATAGAAAATTAACACAAGAATCTGCGCATTTTCACGACAAGAAGCAACCTTTCTACAAAAAAAAAATTTTAATAGTTAAAAAAACTTCCATAAAAGAAGCATTTTTTTGATTTCTTATACATAGTACAGTTCAAGTTTCTGTATTAATTTTGTTACGAAAAAATGTAGTACTACTTTATCTGCATTGGCCCCAAAAGACAAGACAAAATCTCTTGCTGGTTGCTTCAGATACGGAAAAGGTGCAAGTTTTTGCAAGAAAAATTAAATTTTAAGTTTATAATAGCATATTTCGTTCTGAGCTAATCGACTTTTTTTTGGCTCAGCTGTTAATTATTACCGGACTCGTCACAAAATGTGACTCTTTTACTCCTCATAAAATAATTTAAAATAAGATACATCTTGGATCAATTCGTTCGGTTCAGGACGCTCGTATTACTTCGTTCATTAGTTACTAACTTAAAATAGTTCTAGTGCGGCCTTCAGGCCGCACAGCCAGGGAAATATTAGACTGGCAATATTTAAAGAAAATTATTAAAATATATAAATGATATTAATGTCAAATTGTAAAAGTTAATGAAATCTCAAGACAACAATAACCTAAATTGTGAATGCTTATGAAACAATTAAAATTTTATTAGGTTTACTGAACCAGTTAATTTTGAAATTTTGCATCTGATATTATATTAAATTTTTAAAAAATAGTTGGGTGTTTCCTTTAGAGAAATTTATCAGAAGAAATCTAATTCTAATGAATTAAAGTTTCCATATGTAATTTTTATTGCTTTTAATTTGGTTTAATTTTACTTTCCCTTTTACGAAGGAAATGGGTAGAATTAAATATCATGCAATAGAGTAAAATATTGTTTTTAAATTAGCATTTTTCCCATGGTCCTTGAGTCCTTTCGAATCACACACATATAAGTGTGTGCGTACATTGAAGTTTTAATTGAAAAACCTTCATTATTACCCCAGTTCTTGTATTATTAAAAATAAATCGATTTTTGGTGACGCGAATGAATGGATTAACGACATTTCCACCGTCTTAACAGATAAGTAAAATCCAATAATTACTACAGAAGGTAGTTGACCGAAGTAGTAAATTCAGTTTTTCTCAAATTTTCTGTGACACACTATAATTCCCCAATAATTAGTTAGTTTGATTAATGATTTATTTCAACTTGCATTTGGATAATAATTGGGGGTAAACTATAGCCAAATTTATGTTATACCAAATTAATAATAATAAAAATTAGAAGTTTTAAGTTAATTCAACTCAATGAAAATCAATTCTATATTTATTTGCTAACCTTGTGAATCTGCAGCTCCCCAGGTTTTATATGTTTTATACTAAAAAATTGTTTGAATTAATTTCGAAATTAGATTACAAAAAGATAATGTGTGTTATTACAATAACAGTGTTTTTAACATAATATCCGATCTAATTCGAAATAACAATAAATTTTGAAAATAATTTGCACTTAACTAAAAAGCGGAAATACATTACGATAATAAGTTACCTATTAAGATCAGGAAATATTATAAGAAGCATTAAAAATCAAATTAGAAATTCACTGTGAATTAATTTGTATCATTTCTTGTTGTTATTGTTTCGTGTGTGAACACAATTATAGCATAACTATACATTTTAAGTAACTTATTACAGTTTTATTTAAGTTTGTTAACAATTAGTTAAATTTACATTTCTATAATTCTCTAAGTTATAATTAAGTCCGTACATATTCTTTTAATGATATGCAAATATAATTAAAATGTTCGCATTGTTAAGTTGTGTAACAACGCTTCGTTATTTTTAATAAACCCGTACAAACGTGAAGTGTTAACAGTTTTTTTTAAATATATTTATGAATAATTCCTCCTAATACAAGTAGTTCCAAAAACGTTAATTAGAATCCCTAAATAGGAGGTTAAGGAAGTTTTTTGTATAATCATGAACCAAGCCGAAATTACAGCAAAAAATAACGAAGCTCATAAAATTGCCCTCTTTTGCATTTAGTAATATTTGACTAACTTGGAAGATGCTTAAAGTAACTCTATTTTCTTAATTGAAACAAATTAGCTCGACTCTCTTATTTTGCTTTGAAGTTCTCTGTTACTGGGCGCCGTGTTTTGCTATGCAATTCCAACCTATTATTCGTGTTCCGCTCCGAAATAGCTTCTTAATTTTCGAAAAACTTGTTAACCGCAATTTAAATTTGTAAACTTTATTTGTTTTCCCTTCGCGAAACTTAATGGATGCTCTAAAAGACTTCCTCCTCATTTTTCCGTTCGATTGATCTCGTTTTTACAAATTTGTTATTCAACACAACTGTTAATCATTTTCAAAGTTTGGAATTTCAATTACATCGAGTTCACTCACAGCTAATTACATATCAAAGTGGAATCGCATTCTTTGTGTTAATTACAATATTTGTTTTCAAAGATTTCGACTAAACTGAAGTTTACTTAACCGATTGCTTTGTTAAAAGGGGAAAAGTTGGATAACTACGAAGGCTCTTGTGAAGCCTCCGCTACAAGAAAGCACGAATATTGAAAACGAAGAAAATTTAAATTCCAAAAGCTGCACCAATAATATGCCTCATTTCTTTAATTTCCTTGTGCTTTTCGGATGCAACGACTCGTTTCAGTTCAAATTATTCAATTTTGTTCACGCTTCAATTGGTCATTTGCAGGGTGCAATGAAATTGGTTTGTTTACTCGGTGGCACCACATTATTTGGACGATTTTAGACACCAGCAATAAGTAAAGACAGACTCGGTTTTAATTATATCCCCGATTTGCACAAAGAGATGCTAAAACCATTCGTTTGAGTTAATCGGGTGAACTTTGTCGGAAATAAATAATTGTTTAGATTTATTACGCTCCGAACGCTTCCTAAGAACGTTTCATTTTGATTTTCTTTACCCCTTAATCTTAAACAAACTTGGATTAATAAGGGTTTTCACTAGTTTTCCACATGATCAATTATTCAAACTGTAGTAATTGTTTTATACTACCATGCTTCATGCTTTTCACTTCGTAATTAACATTTTTGGTGCTATCCCAGCCTGAGTAGCCGTCCTAAAAGTAGGTATGTAAATTTTTCAAGTACGAATTTTATTTATATGTTCAGTACATTTCCTTGTATTAATAAGCGTAATATGTTTAAAGTCAGTCAACACTAAATTTAATATCAGAAGAAATAAGCAAATTAGAAAGAAATGTATATTTTGATGTCATATGGTTAGTAGTGTTTATTTTAAATTAATATTTTTATTAACTAACAATGTTTAAGTTTTGAGGAGTCTGTTTTAAAATTATTTTGATAGATGAAAATAACGTTTGTAAACATTTAAATACCAATATTTAAAAAATATATAAACTGTCTGTTTATTGTATTCGTCATATGGCACCCTCATAATGATAAAGAAACTATCATACTTGAAATGGTTAGAATGCATTTTGGAAAAACACGTGTGTGTCTGGAGATAGTATATCGAGTCCTTTTGACTACCGATTTATTGCATTTTTTTTATTTTTAGACAAATTAAGGGCGCCACTTGCACCCTTAGTACATTAAGCACTTATCAACTATAAAATATTACGCGCTGTATATTTACACAGTAAGTCTGCTTTTTGAAATGAAATCTATAAATATGAGAAAAAAGCATTAAAAATTAATATTATGGTATCTGTATATAACACGTTATTTCTTATGCAAATAAAATCAACATTGAAAATATGGTTTACATAATTCTGTCTATATTAACTGTTATACTTATTATTTCCAGAACGTTGGTGGGAAGTACTTTGTACGTTTTTTAATGTCAGAAATATAACATTTGTGACATTATATTTACATTACTGATCCAAAGCATATTTATAATTAATGCTACTCCACCCTTTAACGCGTAAATCTGATCAGAACGCGAAATTCCTGTAAAAATCACCAAAAAATAAAACACTCGTAAAACATCTTCATTATCTAGGGGTGTAAGGGTCACAAAACATTTCTATTCGAATAAAAGGATCAGAAAAGCACTTCCACTCTGTCACTCTTAATTTACTCTAAAGCTAAAGTATTCGGGCCCAGGCGCCACATTTTCAATTTTTAAACATGAAAAAGTAAAAGTAATTATTCTTTTTTTATATTAAAGTAAGCAGATTCTTTTCCTGTTATTATTACATTACGTTTATAAATTTATTATTACACAAGGATGTAGATAGGTGATGGAATGTTTGAAGAGGTGGAATTTTATTTTCAAATTTAATTTAAAACTTTAATTTTTTTTCCTTGCCCTCATCAAATCATCTACATTTAATTTGTATTTAATTTAATTAATTGTTTTATACAGGATGCTATATTTTAAATGATTAAGATTTTGTTAACTGGAACTAATTATTCTTGCCAATAAAAATATGATTAAATTGGTACAGGGAAATCATGGTTCAGAAACTAAAATTTAATGGAACAGAGCGAAAAGTTTTTATAAGTACACAGGGGTGTAGCTAGGAGGAGGATGAGAAGGCTCAGCCCACACCTCAAAAATTGAAAGAGGCATTTTAAAAATATCATAAAATTAAGTCGGTATATGTAGGTTATTTTCATAAAGAAAATTTCCTCGAGATTACTAAGGGATATGGAACACTCCCAGCTGGAAGTAAGCAATATGATAACTTTTCAAGAATTAAAGTTGCTTTCTAATGCCTGGGGGGTATTCCATACCCCCCAGACCCCCCGGTTTCGCATCCATTTCTTTACAGTTTACAATTGAGGGACTGTAGCCCTCCTTCTCGAAACTAGCTTATGCCCTGTTTATACAGTTCTAAGAGTCGAGGAAATGTCATGGGTTCTAGCACTCAAATGGTTGCTACGTAACCAAGAGTGGAAACAAATTGTTTATTTTGCTGAGCATCTGGTATTTAATAAAATAAAAGAAGAGGAAGAATGCACCCTTGTTTAAAAGATGAGGAATATTGTATTTGAAATCAAAAATAATTAACATAAAACAAACAAATTGAAAGGATTTTGAAAGAACACCTCCATAAAAATTTTGTGTGTGTATCTAAATGACCTCACAACGCGCGAAAACAAAAACACTGTGTAATGGTGATTGCAAATTACATCAATAAATTGAAACTCATTCATCTGAAAAGCAAGTCTAAATTTGATTATTATTGCATTCTCGGCAATGCTATTGAGTTAAATATTCCTAAATCCAGGTTGCTGTCTCAAGCTATGCTACAAAAGCTCAGCCATTTGAACATACGGTTACAAAAATCACTCTTTGAAAGTAGTGCTGTTAAAAAAATACTGTTGGCAGGTTGATGAACTCAAGGTTAAACGATGTAGATAGTATCAAAATATTCATAATATATTTCCAATGAAATCTCAGGATTCCGCTCACTAATTTCTAAAACAGAAAATGTTTGTTGTCCCCAAAAATCGTCAACAAAAATGAACTACAAATTGAAACAGAATAGAAAATTCGAATTGGTGTTTAACGATCTCCAAATAATTTTTACTGAAATTTTACATAGAATTATTTTAGCAGGCCCAGTTTAGCAAATAAGTTAAATACATGCAGATCTCCAGTTACCGGTTGTGTTATATTTTGATTGCAAAAAGGTAAATGTGATATAAATAAACAGCTCAAAATAAATATTTAAAGTAAAAACAGAACATTTTAAAATTATAACAACTTAGCACCGATGGAATTTCATATTAAAGCGCAAGAATGGATTAACGAGATTTTTCTAAGTGGAAAAGAATAATGGAAACTAATTATTCTCCCAAGTGCACTATATTTTAATATAAAATTTAAATTTTAAGCGGGCAGTATTGGATATATTTAAAACTGTTTATAAGTGTAAATTAAAATGCATAAATAAAAAATTAATGAAAGAAATAGTCGAACGTATCCCATAAACTGTTAAAAATAATATAGTAGATAGGTATTAAATTTTTTTTGTAGAATCAAAATTAATTAAAGCATAAAATTGCAATGTTATTGAAAAATAAAAATTCAAATTCAAGACAGTAGAAAATATTATACAAACTTAATGATGATATAGGATTTTTATGATGCTTTTTATGATCTTGGTGACACATTTTGTTAGTTTTTGCATGAATTTATTATTAATTTTTAATAAAACTTTGATTATGAAAAACAAGTTAAAAATAAAGTAAGCAGAACAAATCTGACAATGATTCTGAAATATCAAAACGTTCTTTTAAATAAAAAGTTTAAAAAGCAATGAAGGAGAAGAAATAAAAGATAGCAGAATTTTAATTGAAGGAACTTAAAATCTGTTGATTATTTAAAGGGCGGGAGGGTAGAATATAAATAGTAGGGTAAATAATTTTAATTTCATATTCCATTAAGTTTGTGTATTTTTTGGTATGTAGAGGCGACGCGTCGATATTTGTAACGTATATAAAAAGGAAGGCGTCCGCGTGCGTTATCTAAGCATTAGCACGTGAAAAAAGAAAAATATTGCTACAAAAAATATTAGTTTTTCATTTAATATGAAATATATTTTGTATAAAATAACAAAGAACTGTTCGTATACGTAAATATCTTTTTGTTATCTAATGTTTGGTTTGTATTTTTTATGTATCAATTTTTATTATGCCTCGATTCTTCGATATAAAAAGCGAAAGAGTGGGAGCGATAATTAATTTGTGCCATTAGGAAACCATAATAAAACACCGATTAATTAATGTAAGAATTGTAATTAATTGAAACGAGTCTCGAATATTTTGAAAAGTTGCAATCCTTTTAAACAAAAACTTTTGCGTTTTGTTGGATTCCCAGTATAATTCTAATTAATAATCCGCTTCAATTACATTTCAATCGGTTTATTGACAAAAGGTAAAACCAGACAAGGGGTGGAGGAGGAAGAGGAAGAAATGAAAAAAAGTTGAAATTGAAATTTCTATAAGAGATACGCCTATAAAAGTCAGAATTCTTTTTAAATTATGAATGTTGATATTAAAAATGTTTATCAAAATAAGCGCCGTTTGCATAGAATTCAAATAAAAACACCGCGTGCGCTTCTACAAAACTTTAGAAATTAATTTTTACTCCATCTTATATATTATTTATAGAAAATTTTGCTTACTTAACAAAGCCTAATTAAAAAAAATCGTTTTGGTTCGTTTTGCAATTTTTTAAATTAAAAAGCGGAACTGTTGCGTATCGATTTATTGAAAGTAAAGGTACAGTTGGAAAAAGCAAGGGTTGCATCCCTTGTAAAATTACTTATATAATCTCGTACGGGGAGAATAACAGATGTATTGTAGGTTATAAAGTATCCCTTGTTTGCGTTTATTTAAGGGTGATGCGAAAATGGCACTTACTTCAAACATCAAAAAGGAAAAGATTGGCACGAATTTAATTTTCGCTGCTTGTAATCCAATACCATATACAAGCATTATGGTAATAATCAAAATAGGATAAAAGAAATATAATATGGCGTTATTGTTAAATATCTGTGTCGAAATTTAAGTCAATAAGAAAAGGAATCCATCCAAAATGGAAGAAGTATGACTCAATTCGTGGTGCAATTAATTTATGAAAGAGTTGAACAATTTTGAAATTGGCCGACTGTGTGTTATCATTTTGGGGATGGAAAATGTGAAGTCATGAAATACAATGAGTTAAATCTAAACACGCGACCCTTTCAATTTTGCGATTTGGGGTGGATTTGAAAGAAAATCGCGGTTGCATTTTATATATCTTTTTAGAGATATCAATTTCATATTATGTGGCTTTGCTATGAACCATTTAACATCTATTTTATGGACGAAATATATGTCATTCTAGTATTGAGTGTTTGGTTAAGTATTCGTTGCACAAAACTAACAGATTTGTTGAAAACGTTCGGCGATAAGATAAAGACTAAAATATGAGCATCGTTCCACTTTTCACATCAAATCCATTTCCAGGAACACATGATTTTTAAGCCTTATCTTAACAATCGGCGTATGGTTAGGTCCTCTTAACCAACAAAAATGAATAGCACCCTTAAAATTGATAAAAGAGCCGCAACTTAACTTTTATCGTCGCCGATTGTTACACTAGTAGGAAAAATATTCTCTCACAGCCGATCGATCATTTTATTAATCTTCTTTAAGTTAAATTTATACCATTCATTGGGTAAGAACTGACGCAAAAAACTACAATTAAGTTGTTTAAACAACATATAAGCATTAGCATTATAAGTGACTAATCTATAAACCCTGCAAAATTTTTACAGATCCATCATAACTTGTCATCGTGCACAAAAAACCTAGAGCTTTACACCTGGACTTTTTAATATCCAGAAAATCCTGCGGCGAAAAAGCATTTATTTAAAACACATATTTTGAGCAGATGTTGCCGGAATTACTTTTGGGGGATGTAAAAAAATATTGCATTTAGATTAAACGAAGATTGCTTAAAACAAATTAAAATTTAATGGTGAAACTTTATAAATGAGATCGATATAAATTAAAGAACTTT
The DNA here is from genome assembly GCA_958510855.1 of Rhagonycha lutea. Lineage (NCBI taxonomy): Eukaryota > Metazoa > Arthropoda > Insecta > Coleoptera > Cantharidae > Rhagonycha > Rhagonycha lutea. The sequence goes on along the minus strand of OY294040.1, from coordinate 7,277,875 downwards.
TTGATGTAAAAACCCAATGTTTATGTCCAATAAATTTGAATAAATTATACACAAATATTATAGGTAGTACAATTTTTCCCATAAAAGTTTATGAAAACAAAACGGTGATCCAGACGATGTTATTTTTAAGACCAGGCGGACGAGAAGAGCTTTAAAAATGGACGGTTTTTGGACAAACTTTTACTGGGAATTACATTTCCGAAATTGGGTTCCTTGTTGAAATTTACTTTTTGATTAAACATCCAACAAATAAAATTCCACCATTAAACTGTTTTGTTAAGAGAACTGCAAGTATATAGATAACACTTAAGTTCTTTTATGGCACAGTATATTAATAACAAAATATTACGGGCGATTTAGTTTTAGAACCATTTTTATTGCTTCTTAGTTGTTGGAAAAATAATTTTTGGAGAGTAATAATCCGAATGCAATCTAAAGCATTTAACACAATTTTCTCAGGCTTTCATTTAAAACTTGTTGCATAGTTTGTCATTAAAGTGTAGATATCTGCTTAAAATGATCGCATTTATAACTAAACATTATGTGTACGGGGAGCAATAAAAGATAAGAGTCGTTGGAGTTTAAAAGTAAAATAAAAATTACAAAAAGGTCCCAAAGAAGCCAACTTAACTCGGTATCAGAACTAATGTCTCGACGGAGCAATTGTAATTTTGAAACAAAAGGAGCGTTTAGTCAAACGAAATAGCTTTTTTCTTGCTTAATCTGGGATTATGAATCTTTTACATTGTCCTCGGGGAATACCTGGATGATGACTGCTTTTTAAGTGTATATATTACCTTTCGTGCTGGAAAGAACGCAGTCGTTTCTTTCTGTATTCGATTATTTAATCACATGAAAGCATTCTTCTTAAACATGTAATAAATTCAAATTTGATGTAATATGAACGCTTACAAATTATTAGCTGCATGTGATGCTATCGATTTTTAATAAATTTGAAAGGAGCTTAGCTCTTGCACGCTTCTTTGAGCACACAAGATAAGCCCGTCAGGGGTGGAATATTATAGGGCAGTAGGTCTCATTGATTTTTGTCTTTTAATACACAAAATATTATTAATTTTGTTTTAAATCAAATTGTTCGCATTCAATAGGGTGGTTCCATCATTCCATTTCTTAAATTAAAATTTACAAGTTCCAATATACTTGAATTATTTTTTTTTCTTGCAAATTTGCGATCACTACCCGAAATGTGTAGTAGAAATAAAATCGTGCATCAGTTCCTTGCAATACTTCTGTCACGAAATGTGTGCTACAGCAAATTATTACATTGGGAAACCATGATTTGACTTTTTATTAAGATACTCTGTGTATTTTCTGACCCTAATTTGCAATTCATGTTGTCCAAATTTACCGAGGTAGGATTTAAAAAAATTATATTGCGGAATCCTTTCAACCCCTATATGAACAGTTTTGATGAAGAGAAAACACACAATTAGAAAAATATTTTGAGAACCACTGTGGTAGCGTTAAAGTGCATTGACGCTATTACAAAAACAAGATTCTGAATTACAAATAGCATAACTAAATGTTGCTAAGTATTAATTGTTAACTATAAAAAATGTTAATGTAATTAATTTAATTATAAGTTGTTGCTTTTCAACATAATGATATAGTAAAGATTGAACCTTGTTTTAATTATAACTAATACAATTATTATACTGTGTACTACATACAATAACGGTCTACGGTTAAACTCAAGATTTTTTGTAACAAAACGAGAATCTGTCAATTAAAACAATATTGTTGATATAGCAATAATTAATTTGTAATACTTAACGCATCAAAATTTATTACTACTAATGGAAATTGCGTAAATTATTTGCGTATCAATTAAATAGACCCCCCGAAGGCGTTGATTAACCGGCACAGTGATTCGTAAAATGGAAATTGCAATAATTAACAAGCGAAATAGACGAAGAATTTGATTTGGCAGAAATTGGGAAAAATGAAGTTATGTGATATTAAGGAAGAGGTAGAACGGTAGATTGTAGGAAATGAACGTAATAAATCAAAAGAGGGTCGATTTGTCGAGTGACCACGTGATATCTGATATTTGCGACCGGACGCCACGTAATGGATGAGATCGTCGATAAATAAACGAATAAACAGAAAGACATATACATGACCGATTGCCAATTTTTATGTTCGTCTTCAAATAAACAACCTTTTTTGAACGTCTCCCGTGTATGTTTTATCATTTTAGTCGATGAGTGTCGTTTTGAATTTCCCATCGAGAGATAATTTAATTGATTGACTTTGGCTTGGTGAATGAAAAGAGGAGATAAAATAATATAGAAATAAGAAAAGCAGAAAGTGTAGTAGTTAAGCTGATATTGCAATGAATCAAGTAAAGATGCCCTTAGGGCTGTATTGTTTATCAGCTGTCCGGTAGCTGGCTCTCCCCGAGCTCGCGGTTATTGGGGCCGTTTGTATCATTCTGACAACATAATAGAAAAGCACACTGGGTTTAGATTAAGGCGCTGGTCGCTTCTTTAGCCATTTATGTCAGCAATACTTTATACCCGCTATCAATAACGCATTTTTCCGCAATCAAAATCGGAAGGTAAGCGCGCTGTATTGCCCGAGGTGCTCATTATTTGCATTGTAGAAAAGTTTAATTTGCGATTTCCTTGGTTGTTAAAAAGTTGAGTTAAAATAGAATAATAAAAACCAAATAGGGATGCGCCTAAGGCTCTCCTCGGCATCCCAAATTCTTTCTATTTGTTATTTTCAAGTTTACTTACACTCGACTTATTTCCATCAAGGAAACAAACAAATCATTTGAGTGGAAAGTTAAATAATTTGAATCGTCGGCTTCTTCTTATCTCCTCAATAGTATTACGCGTTTTAAATTTAGTTTTGGTATACTAAAACATTTTTATACCACACAAATTTACATTTTACACTACTAACCCGAGTGTCTCAACTTCAGTGGCTCTCTACTATTTTGCAGTTCCAGGCCTGGACGTCCTCCAAAACGAGCACCTGTAGGACTCAGCCTAGCAGCCTCTCATCAGTACCAGCAACTCAAAAAACATCGTATGGACAACGGTGATTATCCACCCTACGAAAATGGACACTTAGCCGGTAAGTTACTCTTACTTCTTTTGCATGACTAATTCCAACAAAACAGCAAGCAGTTCATAAGAAACAAAACAATTTTGTGTAAATTCGATCAATAGAAATGATTAAAGAATGCACAAAGGCGGTGTTAAAACATAAAATTATTTAATTTTGATTATTACAAGGGCTACACTGAAAGCAACCCTCGCGTAGACGCGAAAACAAAGCGGCGGTCAGTAACAGCTTTTACTGATTTATTGATTAAAATAGCAAAATAAGTGTACCCTTCTTTAAACAAGAATTCATGCACGAGTTTATTTCTATAAACTTCATCACGTTTAAATTTTAACGAAACAATCATCGAAAATTTGCCGTTATTTGACTATCAACAACAAATTGAATTTTCATGTCAGAAAGTAATTAAAACTTAAAAGGGAATACGAAACGTACTTAACTCGATGTGCATTTAACATTTCGAATGCAAGTAGTAGTACCTATATTAAAGAGTAATTTTATTTCTGATATCATCTGCACCTGACATGAGCTTTTTAAGGGTGCGCGAAGCTTAGAAATTTCTTAAACGCGTTATTTTCAATAAGTAAAACGATCCAATTAATTGGTATCAAAATTTTTCGTTTCTCCCTTCTCGCGCGTCTCGTCAAGACGGTGAGACGCAAAATTTTGACAACTATATTAAAGCGTGTAATTTACAACAGCATTATGAAGTTTAATAATTATAATAATTAATCAAATAATAACTTTTTATTATCTAATAGAAAAAGTCTAAATTGCAAGTGGTATTAAGAAATAAAATAAACACTTCTTAATTTTGTTTTATGAACAAGTTTCTCATTCCGAAACTGGCAATTACAGTTGATGATTCTGTGATTCACAACTTTTTATTAGGTCCGACCGCAATTAAACATATTATATTAGGTTTACTCTCTTCTCAACTACATTTTATGTGTTGTGCTTAGGTTTTTATAGGAAACTATAAACGATGATAAATATAATTAAGTTACTCTTTGATTTTATTAGTTTATGGCTTACGTTACATTGTTAATTGAGTCGATGGAACTCTTCCACTTTGGATTCAAATGCAGGATAAATAATTTGGAATGGAATAAAACTCCCCACAACATAGATTATAATGTTGATTTGGGTTAAAATAGTACAAAGGGTCAGGTGTAATAATTAATAAAACAAAGCTGCAATCGAAGCGTCCGAAACAAATTGGTAATTGTGTGGCTTTAATGTAATATATACCAAAAATGTGTTGGTCCTATGAGTAAATTCCGTTACATCGTCGCCTTAATTACCAATTGTGGATAACAAAAGCTTTAATAACCACATACCGACCTAACCAGGAATTGTTGTGACAAAAGATATGAATAAATGCTTTCATGTCGTGGTGTTAATATTTTGCTCGCTTTTTGAAACAATTTTCAATTTCAGAAATACTTTTGCGAATCAGACATAATTAAAATTTTTAGTCTTTCGGGACTTTCATAAAAGAACAAAATAATTAATCACTTGAAAAAAGAACCCCTAAAATGTCATCAATAAGATTTTTTGATTTAAAGTTCGAAAGCTTTTGTATCCACATTATTAGAACTGCCCACGCCGAACTAAATCGTAATCTAAAGATCTTTGGCTTCGTTTAATTTTAGTTCCACCAACCAACCAGCTCTTAATCGCGGTGGACGAGGGAGTAGAATATGTAAATAACGTTGTTATCCTGCAAAGATCATTAGCCTCAACGATAAACAAAACTCGATATGATATCAAACCTCGGTTTTTCTAAAATTACTTTCGATTGGATCCCTTTTATGACAAAATCAAGTAGTTTAACTTTGTCTGCCGTTAAGGGCGGCAGAAAAGGGCTTTGCCAAAAGATATGAAACTTGAACATTGTGATTGAAGAAAAATTATTTTAAGCTTATTTGAAGCAAGATATGATTTATTTTAGTCCAGCGCTTTTTTTCCAAAATAGAGTTTGTTTTTGACAACTAACTCTTAAAAGTAGTGACGTAGTTACGGAGGCAAAGCCCGCTCTAGAAAACTTTCAGCCCATCGGAGAAAATAGAAACAACACTTTAAAAATGTGATAAAATTAAGATATTACATATTATGTAGGCTAATTTTCTCTAAAAAATCCCCCCCTTCCCCCTACCCTTCAGACCCCTCAGTTTATAGGATACCCTAAAATTGAATAAACGGATTAATCTGAAATTTGACATAAACATTCCCCACAATATTTCTAGAGATTTCCGAATAATTATTTGAAATACTTAAGTAAAAAAAAAATTATAGACATCGATGAAAACCGATCGGTATTTTCGATCAAATGAGTTGGATTGCAAAAGAATGAAAACATACAACAGTGCCCCATCAAAATCTGGTTGATTGATCATTTTATTCTGTTTGTTATGTCCTACGGCTAACAAAGTGCAATGTGGACAAATTACTCAAAACTCTGGACAGACAAGACTGCTAGGTATCGATAACTAAATACGATGGAAAAACTAAAACGTAGTTCTTCTTCTTCTTCTTTCTAGAAGTAATTCTCTAGAGAATTCTCTTCTAGTAGGCCAAGGCCTGTTATTTCCCAACACATGCGTCGTTTCCTTGGCAGTGTTAGAAACTTTGAGCATATAAATATTTTACATCCATCGGGTAGCTTGCTAGACTTGCCTTCAGATGTGCCTGTATCCTGGTTTATTATGTTAATGGTAGCAATTCACTAACCCAGGGGACCACCGGCTTAACGTGCCTTCCGAAGCACGGAGACTAGTCATAAGAAAGTTTGACTCTCCCCAGGTTTGAACCCGGTGCCCCATATTCGCATCCTACTGCGTTAGCTGCAATGCAATGACCGTCTCTTTCTTTCTAAAACGTGATTAAGAAATACAACTAAAGTAACCGCAGAATAAAATGAAGATGGACCGGTGACAATATACGCCAAAAAGGTTCAAGATGGAATGTCGCAATGCAGCAATAGTGATCCTGGCTGAAGTAAAGAGGGAGACCACACAGAAGCGGTTCCCGGAATTTTGAATGGACATGAGCCGCTCAAAACAAAGACAAATGTAGGAGGCTTATATCCAAAGTTGGATTTATATGAAAGCAAAAAAAGAAGGCATTTACAAAAATTTGTTAATAAAGGCCTATCCACTCTTTCGTCTTTAGACAGGGCACCTGCTTGCTACGGATATCGTTTCGTCCTTCTATCTTCCTGTAAGTATTTGGACATTGACAGATCATTCGCTACATTTTTCCAAATTAATATACTATCTACATTTTCTCCTACCCGAATTTTTGGATAATATTTCTTTACTGTGCAAAAAGATATGAATCCTGAGCGGTAGCGCCCCTCCCCCCCACTGCTGGTTTCATAAAGCTTTTAACTAAGTTAAGCTTTAAATTTAATCAATTTAACTTTTACTTCTTCTTTCTCAGTCCTTTTATCCTAAAGAGGGTTTGGAGAACCTCTAACAAAGGCTTTTCATGGCAGATTACACCCCGGTGCTTTACCATTGCCTGCCGAGGAGAGGCGGCCATAATATGATTCTTACCTTGCCCACAATCATCATTATGATTGTTTTCGATAGTTTTTCGAGCTACTTGGGAGGAGTGAGTTGATTTATATATTCTTGGCCCGATAAAAATCTGAAAAAGACAATTCGAAAAATCTTATGTGGATATAACCGAAATCAGTCATTCGTTACTATTAATTAGAATTTATGCTTTAGCGGCTACATTTAATTTAATTTAGAATTTGTAAACGAAACTATTCAATGTGTCTATTTTTTGTGATTATTTTTCATTTTTATCGGTTAATTTTTTGAATTGCAAAATTTCAAGTTTAACATTTGTATAATTATTATTAATTGACTCCAATTTAACATCGGTCGTTGAATTTGGCGCAAGCTGGGTTACATAACCAACATTTGAACAAAAAAGTTAAACTTTACTGCCGGTTTCTGATACTTGCAACATAATTGAGACCTGAATCAATTATTTATAAACGTTTGATTAACCTTTAAATCAAAACGTCATGGAAGCAATTACAAGCTAAGTGCCAGACTTTGTACAGACAGACAGAAACAACAAAAAGGTAGTTTTTCTTCAGAAAAATATGACCATAAAAATCAATGATGCAGTTAAAAGTATCAGTGAATAATTAAAAGTGGTTAAATTGAAGACTACCGTTTAATTTAGACAAAAAAAATTATGTTCATCACATAATTTTAAAAGCAAAATAAATTAAATTTATTGCTCGTTGAACTTAGACTGCAGCTACAGTGTGACGACTAATAATAAATGTTTACTTTATCATGAATCAAATCACGGTTTTTAAATTTTGATCAACGGTCAACACAGATCTATTTGTTAAAAATATATATTAATTGATGATTTAAATGTGACGATACGTCCTTGTGATACTCAAAAAATTGATATAGCGTGCAGAAACATAACTTGCGCAATTAAAAGGCGCCACAGGCGATTTTTTCAAATTTAAAATTTCATAACAGTCTGACGGTAAGTACCATCGCTGCCGCAACGAGCAATAAAATTTGTAACAATATAATAAAGAATTGTTAATAAGATCCCTAATATGTAAGTGCATAAATATTCAAACTGCCCATTAAATATAATCAGTTCGCCTACGAATAAACAATTAATGCTATTCAGATCGTAGATAAAAAGTCATCTTTATCCCATTAATTGCTTTTCTACACCTACATTTTACATACTGCATAGTAGAGTGGTAAACAATGAATTCAATTTTTCAACACTTTTATTCAAAGCTAAGCAATGTGAAAAATGACTTGCAGCAATTTAAAATAGTTAATTTTTTAATTCTAATGCGTACAGCAGGAAATAATTATCTTAATATCATACTTAGTAGATGCTATTATATTAAACAATACATTTTAACGGCTTATTATACCATTTGAATAAATATAATACACAAAATTTAGGTGTTAATCCATTTTGTATTCAAAATTATTTAAATTGATCCCAATTTTTTTATATTCGCAAAAGCAACATTTAATATTATATTTTCGGTCGATTCACAGAAGTCTTTTACACATTACTTATATGATTATTAAATAGTAGACAGACGGACAGACAAACGGATAAAAGCCAGTAGATACTACTTTTCAAACTGTGACAACCTATAATTAGGGTCTGAGCATTAAGAAAATTTCTAACCAACATCAAAAGAAGGCGGATAATACCATTTTTGAAATTAATTAGTTCATCTCGTTTTTGTAAAATTAAGTTTAGTAGGATAATTTTCCCAAATTAAATCATTTTTATTTTACACTCCGTTTCTGCTACGTGGAATCGTAGTTCTTAATTTCCAATTTATTGATGTTTTTTACGATTTTCATTCTGCAGAAATAAAAGCTCTGGGTAAAATTTCCAGTTTTTTTTATTAAACTTGATAGCACATTGTCAAAAATTTATTGTGCATGAAGACCCTAACCCAATTTAATTTGATTTTATACTTTGAAACTGTTGAACTTTTCTTAATTTTTCGTCCTATAACAGGATTTCAATCCGTTTCAAAATTCGTCACATTTTTTATTGATTGCGTATTTACCAGTTGTTAATGTAACCAATTTTTTCTTCAAGTGTAAAATGTTAAAAAATAATTTACATAAAATTATCCGCTTGTTGAAAACAGGGGAACGAATTTTAAAAATTACAGAGTTGTATGTCAGAAATGAGATGATGCTGATTCTGTAGTGGGACTGTTAATATCTCATCTCGACTTTATTTAATTTTCTGTACTCTTTTTCTATTTATTAAGGGTTATAGATTATCTACCGACGTTTGTTTTAACGATCACGTTTAATTATTATTGGGTCTCAGTTTTACAGTTTCATTTTACTGCCACATATTCATGTCATCATTTTATTTTACTTCTCTTATTTATTATGTCATAAATGACAGTAAAATAGGAAACATATTTGATTACTACTCTAAAGATATTTTTATACCCTGGACTAATTAATTGCAGGAATCCTACAAAATTTTTGCTTTAATGACCATCATCAGCAAGCTGTTGTACTACAAGAAAATTTAAACGTATTAATTTCTATATCTGAATTTAGCAGGTATTCCAAACAACAGCCCACCCATAACTGCATCCCCTACAGTAGTAACATGATATCATACTTTGGCTGCATATCACTGTTTACTTTTCATATTCGACTGCACAATGCATCTAATCGCCCAAACAAGTACTGCTCCACCCTCACATCTCGTCCTCTTATATTTCTTAGCCCAAGAAAACTAAAACAAAGGAAGCCATCTCAAATTTCACGTCAATACTGATTAAATTGCAAATTTTTAATATATCACTTCCGACCACCTTAAAAAGTAATCAACGCCGGTGGTGCAAGGGTTGGTCCGCTGGAACACTCACTACTTGCAACAATGACGCCACGTCAAATCATCATCACGGGAGAAATACAATGTAGACCCCATTCGGACACCCCGTATCTCCTGTACGATTGAGAATAATATGAAGCCATAATAGACCGTGTTTAGTCGCCGGTAAAATATTAAAAATAAAAAATAATGCAATGAAATGGTTGCAAGTTACAAGTGTTCATGCTTGGTTTACATCGAGATTGGATTTCATAAGAGTTTTTAAATTATCTAGGGTTGAAAAAAGCCCAATATGATCTTTGTGTGGTGCGATTCTTGTAGAAAAATAAATGGAATTGTTATTATTCTGTTATTATATAAGGGAAACATTTTTGTTTTTGCATCTGTTGCATTGTGATTCACTTCATGGTCGATACAACTTTTACGATCAGGAAAATTAAAAATTTTGATGCACTGATCCCAAAAATTGTTACTCTTTTGTTAGGAAGGTTTAATTTAGTACAATTTGCTATTTTAAGTGGCCTATCTAAAAATAAACATTATGAGATAAATTATCATCGAAACCGACCTGCGTTAAACTACTTAAAATTAGGTATAACAGACTGGTTCCAGATGATTCCAGAAGTGGTTCTCTTCGTACCACTTATCTTTGTTGAAATATATGAGGATGTTTTATACAAATAACTGCATTAACTAATTTTAATTGCGAATTCGTCAGGTAAACTAATTATTATAACGCAATTTGGATGAACTTGAAATTAAATACAGAAAATTACAGGATGACCATTTCCAAACTATTACCTACACTTAGCAAAGCTTATATTTTTTTATTAGGCCAACTTGGCACTAAAAATTTTGTACTGCTCTTTAGCAAAATCTAAAAAATATGTACTACAATTTTATACCAGTTAGTTTACCTTAATGAAGCAAAACCTGTTACAACAACGTTTTACGCACATAAATGACTCTGATTACCGAAATGCGAGGCGCCTGGGTTATCTATAGCCCGAAGCTGCAATAAAATTATTTTATTCTTATTTTGACTAGTTTAGTTATTTTAAAATCTTTCAATTCATTTTACAATAAACATAGGAATATGGTAGAAAACTGAGTCCCTCTGTTCGTAACGCTTTCTTGCATTTCTGATTGATCTTCCGTTTATTACTAACCAACAAAAAGTTTACTCGCCACTGATTGGTAGTATGCCAATCGAGTTCCAACGAATCGCTTACAATTACCCTTAAGGTCAGGGAGGCCGATAAGCTGCTTTAACCTTCTAAACATCTAGATTATGTCCGTAACGCTTGATTGGTGAAGCAAATATGATTAGTTTGTTAATTTATTCCTAATAACCTTAAAACAAGCGCTAGGCAATCTAATTAATAATTACAATATTTAATTTCATATTCTGTTAACAGTTTTATGCCTCCTTTTTAACAGAACACCCTGTATCAAAACTATTTTTAACAGTGGAACCCGCTCCTTTTACCTTCTAGGGTGGAAAGTAAAATTATTCTTAGCAAAAGATTAGTGAACTAAAACTGTGCAATTCGATTTGTTGACACAAAAGTCTTCAGAGTAATCGAACTTGGGTAAACTCATATTCCCCCGATTAATATGTGTAAGATTCCATAACGGATGTCAACCATAGAATCAATGGACATCTGTTCTCACAAAAACCACCATACGCCAGATATCGCTGGAAAATAGAGGAATTGAATTACCCAAATTTGAAATAACTGTAAAAAATACTTTTTATCCTTGCCCAACCATGAATGACTATCCATACCTCCAACCCCCCCCGGTTTTTCGATTATTTACTCTTCAAAGTACACTCCAGGTCATGGAATGATTTTTTTAGCAACATAAACTGCATTATTAAATTTTATGTAATTTTTAAATGTTTGTTCTATTTGCTAGGGTGGCTATAGGCTCGCTAAACATCCTAAAATGTAAAGAAACGGGTGTGAGACCGGGGGGGTCTGGGGGGTATGGAATACCCCCAGCATAACAAAGTAACGAGATCATTTTTCAAAATTGGTAAAGATGAATAATTAATTTTTGAGAAAATATTTTTTTGCAGCTAAGTTCCTAGCTTATTTTGTGCCTTAAATTTGTGCACCCGTAGCTTGCGCTATTTTAGCCGCGCCAGCCAAAGTTACGACTCTGGCTCGAACATTCAACATTCGAACATGATGGCTTTCAAAATTGATAACTAAGTAAATTTAATTTTTGAAAAATTGTTTTAATGCTGGGAGGAAAAATGAATTAAATCTGGGGGTCCGGGGGTATGGAATACTTCCAGCCATAAGAAAGCAACAATAACAGAACGAACTGATGCAAACTAACAATTATTTGTTACACCGCACCGCAGGCAATTTTTTGTCTGAGATGGTCGTTAGCATAATCGACTGCTAATACAGAGAACTCGGTTCGATTCCGGGCAAAGTTAGAATCATATTATGGTCGTCTCCCCTCGACAGGCAATGGTAAACCACCGGGGTGCTATCTGCTATGAGAAGCCTTTGTTAAAAAGGCTCACCAAACCCTCTTTAGGGCAAAAGAACCGAAAAGGAAGAAAGAGGGCAATTTTTTAAAGTTTGTTTAAAGCTAAATTGATTTTTCATCTCCATAGAACCTGGTTTGCTAATAAATTATAATAAATTTTGCACTCTATTGTGTTCAAAAGCCAAAATAGACAAAAAAAAGATAAAATCTTGCCGTAGGAGAGTTTTGAAATTTGAGGTAGAAAATTGTCTGGAAATTTTTATCGTAATTGACTTCTTAAAGTTTAAATTTTTTTGATTAAAATCAATTCGTTTCAAAAAAGAAAGAAAATTTTAGTTATTCGTTTTTTCTCATTCTTAGTTCGTTTCTATATATTTTTGATTGTTTTATTACTGTAGTTTACCATACCTGAATTAAGGGGGGTCAAGGATGCTAATATTGGGACCCTACATTAGTTTCTGTCCCTTATTACTTTTAAATTAAATATTTTTGATTTGAAACTTTATTTTAATTTTAACAATAACGAACAATTGTTGTTATATTTTGAAAAAAGTAATTTAATCGATAATGGTTTAGTGTAGCACAAAACAAATTTAGTCTTTTTTTTCACAAATTTTAAGTTTATAAATTGCAACCTTAGATTTAATTTTACTAATTTTCAATAGTAATACAGCAAGAACTTTTGTCTAAACTGTCAATTTAATATGGAAATGTAAAGAAAATGCATTGTTGCCTACCAATACTTTTATTTTCATTCATTCATTCATTCATTTAAAAATCAATCATTATTTTTGTACCTACATACATCTCAATTGAAAATGAGTTGATAGAATGGAATTAAAAATCTGTATCTTACTTCTTATGGGTTGTTATTTATCTTCGCCCTATGATTATTAAATGCTTTTAACAGCCTCTCTAAATTATTTTCTTTATTTCAAATTGCTAAATTTTTCATAAAAAGCTTTGAAATAACCTCAAACGTAAAAAGTTTTTGCAATCACATGGCGCCTTGAATTTTACAATAAATTGAAGAATTACATCAGCGACGCTCAAACTGTTATGATAATTACAAAAAATATAAACTTTCAGTTAGGGGTTAAAAAAATTGAAAATGAAGAATCTGATTAAATAGATCAAGAGGTTAACAAAACTTTGGATCAAATAGAACAATGCAAGTTGGATTTAAATTTAATTCCAAAGTTTCACTTTCAAGATTTTATCACGCAACGGATTCCCAATAAGCCGTAGGCTTCACCTCACTACGATGTGCTTACATCAATTTTCTGTGTGATAGGAAAAAAAGTAATTTTTTAATTAAAAGTTAAAAGTCCACAACAAAAATTGTAGGCTAATTTGATTATTAATGAAGACTAACAAGGTGGAATATATAAAAATAATAAATTTGAAATGATCGCAATTAAAAATTGCACTCGTTTGGTGTTATAAAATAGTGGTAAATTATTATTATAATGGCATCAAATAAATAATTATGAAAATGCAGGAAACGGTTAACATTTATCATTTTAAGAAATCTTCAGATAAAACAATTAATAACCATATAATGTAGAATGTTTTAATATTTTTTCTGCAAGTGCAAAAGAATTTGCATTAATATTATTTAATTGCTGTTTTCGTAATTAAAAACAGGTAACTGAAGTTAATATAATAAATTGAAATGTGTGCGTGATATGAATTACAGAGATGAGCAGTTATAACCGCCGACTAAAACCGCAATTGGGTGAACCCTACATTTAATTTCATACACCCAGATGATACCACCATTCATGGACAATAATAGTTATTCAGTTAATTTCTAATGAATAGTCCACAAATCGCCACAGAATGACATGCACCTTTTGGATTTTGGCCGGAGGCTTCTTTTCGGTCCGTATAATTTTGTTCCAATCCCATTTACAATTTGTTTTGCGTTTAAGCGTAGTTATCTCGATGGGTTTAAACGTTTGATTATAGCAATTTCGAATAATTCGGGTTGTTATGGTGTTATTATTTCAAATCGGTCAAATTGTTGTTTATAAATTTATCGTTTAACGCCACGCTTTTATTATTTTTTCTTCGGCGACTCTTCTTCTAACCTTAATGGACATTCATTCATTTAACATTCTTAAAAATTTTCATAAAAACCTCTCCATCTACAGATAACTAGATTTTTACCACGCCAGGTAGATAATCTTAAATATAAATATCTCTTATAAACTCTAAATTTCTTCTCAATGACATACAGGATGATTGATGATGATTGTTCGAGCACTAATCACTCGCCGTGCCTTGTGTGGCCTTACGAATGAATTTCAAATGAATTTACGACTAATTAGTTTAATTGCCCGTTGGAAAATTTGTTAAAAAACGTCTTTTGGCCTTATATGCATTTTTTATATTACCCACCTATGTATTGTGGTTTTAAGAGCTTCGAGTTAATAGCCATCAATATTCAATAATAACTTATTAAAGTTACCGTAATTATTTCTGTTAATGAGGGTGGTGTGGGAACGAAGGTCACAAGATGACCCCCCGTTGACTCGCGAACCCATGCAGTGCCCTAAATCGCCTCACAAAGCTATACATAAATATTGTCTGCACACAAAAGCGACTGTTAATTGCTATGGCTTTTATTTGTTTAAAACCATTTCGTTTTTATTCTTACAATTACTTTTTTGTTACAGATATTTCGCGTCTAGAAAAATCACCTCTTTTAGCCAATGGATATAATCAACCTCCGCACATGAGCCACATGCCATTTATGCAATTACCTCATCCTGCCGCTGCTCATTCGGCCCTATTATCGCCCGGCATGCCTCACAATTTAGGCAGACCCGATGGGTCGGTAATTAAAAATCAAGGAATATCATCTATGGAAGTAATCGCAAGGTAGGTGTACTTAAAAAATTTAAATATTACGTTTGTTGGCCTGAATATGTGGCTCGAGACGAAGCTAATCCAAGTTCCTTAACAAAGACTGCTCTTCACTTGTTTACACGGTTGTTCAAGTCATCATTATCATTTCAACGCTCGCTCGTAATTAAAATGCAAATCCGGGCCGGTAGATGCGTGTACACGTCACCGTGAAGCGCCGTGATTAATTCTCCAGGTAAACCGTATCTCTTATTCATCAAGCATTTGAATCATAAATCGACAAACAAATATTTGCCTTAAATTATTTAAACTTGTTTAAAGTTAGGATAATCTGCTTGGTAAAATTTCCTCGTCCAGTGACGACAGTAGCAAATGATGCAAAAGGCGCCTTCAAAACTAATCCTGCAACCCTTACACGTCTTAACTCACGGATCTTGGATTTAGAGTTCAAAGATCAAGACTAAAATTTTCAAGCCAACTTGAAAGTAGTTTAGGTGTATGCAATATTTAATGCTTCAAACAGAAGGATTAAAGAGATCCGCCTAGGAAATCTTGATTTTAGAAAGGGTTTATAATTTTGTTACTTGCTACAACTTATAAAGTTTATGTACTTTGCCGAAATTATATTAATGTTTCATTTTTCACCTAGGTCTGGAATTTGGGAAAACTGTAGAGCGGCTTACGAAGACATAGTAAAACATTTAGAAAGGTGAGTTTACTTCCTTTTATTTTTTCTTGCCTAATTGGATCAATGGGATAAACAAATAACACGAAAATGTTGTGCGTTAAAATTTGTCAATTGTCAACCGATTAAGTGGGTTTAGCAGGGCGGCATGGAAGCCCTGATCCGGGTTTACGCCGACATCCACAATGATTTGTGAGACTTGTGATTGTTGAGCCATCGAGAACATCACTGACACCCTAAATAATCGAGTGTCACTCCAAATTTTGCTTTTCGCATGTTGCACTTGTATTTTTACCATTTGCATAATATCCGCGCGCTCCAAATTCAGAATCGTTCTAATTTTTTTTTCCAAAATTTAAATTTTTTCATTATTTATAATTATACATTCGCGTATTTTGTTCGAGTAAATTTAACATGTTTTAGCAATCATTAAAAGTAATTAAGTAATAAAATTTTAATAACAACAAATTTTCTTACATTGGATTATCTAGGCTTTTAAGAAACACCAACAATTACCGTGTTTAATTTTTTGGAATGCTTTTAGACGAATATTTAATTGTTGTTTGATATTTGTTATGCAAATCTTTTTTTTTATTAACGTAATTACCTTTATAAAAATATAAAGAACATTCACCTGCAACTCATGTTCTCATTATTTAAATTTATGCGCCAGTTTTTGCAGCTAAATTTTTCAAATAACTCAATTTTTTAAGCAGAAAACAATTAACACTTAATTTTTGAGTAGGTTAATGATTTTCTAAAACTTCCATTTCCCTCTTTCTGTCGACCAAATATGATAAATTAATTATTAAAAATCATACAAAAAAAACTTAACCAGAATCTTACATGTAATTGTTACATCTTTCAAATTTTTAATTACAACGTGACGCCCCCTCATAAATGTGTCGTAAACTTTTTACTCAGTAATTAGCGTAACTTTTTAGTTTCTGAAATATCTTAATTACAAAGTATCGCTAACAAAACGCCGAAATAACTAAGCAACCACGAAATTAGTTTTAAATATTTATATCTCTTATTACATTTTAAATTAGAGTTTGTGTGAGAAAACAATTAATTAATATTTCTATGTACTTGAAAACTTTATTTTTTTTTTCAACTTCTGATTTTATCTCTCGTGGAAGCGGTTCCTACAGACCGTGGTGTAAAAATTTGTCTCATCCAATTAAGCGATTTATGAACTCAGCTGTACGTTTCGGTACGCCACTGGTTTATTCAAACATTTTTTCGCGTGTTTAGTACTTGAATGGGTGACCCTCCAGAGAATATTGATATCAGTTCAGGATAAAACAATAAACTTTGTTTTAATATTGTGGTAAAACGAACGAACCCGAATTAATTAAAGATTAATGGAAATAAAACCAATGTTTGTACTTAAAGCTTTGAAACAATGAAGCAAAAATTAATTATTAAATAAGTCATTTAAATTAACTGCGAAAACAGTGAAACGTTTATAAATGACTAAATGCAAATCCTGAGCTGGGCTCCGCGTTCACGCTGAATGTATATCCGACTGGAATTACACAAAGCTTGTCCACACAATTAACAGAGCGGAATTAACAAAACACTGGCCGATTTAAATTTGAATTAAGGCCTAAAATTAATTAATCCTCGTCACACTACGGACTGGAGCAATTAGTCTGACACAGCCTGAAACCGGGACTTCTTACAGCCGGCACATGCCTTACTGTTTATGAATATTAATAATAGTTTATGGATTCAGTTGATAAGATGAGATTAAGAACCGTAGTTTATTAAAGTACAGTGATGGATGAGTATTGTACTCAAATGAGTCGTATAACTCTCTCAACAAACTTGAAATATTGCTTGGCACAACCGAGCTTCTTCAATATTTAAATCCACTTCAAAAATCTTTCCGTGCAGCAATTTTTCAGTCAATTAATATAAATGATTACTGAATGAATCAATCAAAAGCTTCCACCTTTTTTGGGAATCTTTCTTATCTACTGGACCAAAACCACTATGAATTTTGATCGCGAGCGGATAAGTATTAAAAACCTGGTAACGCTTCAAGGGAATCTACAGGGTGGCCCACTTATGACAAGTTCTTCCAAAACAAAATTATAAAAATATTTAAAATGTAGACTGTGCATTCTATATTTTTGGATTTCTCAAGCAATTCCGGCTTATGCAAGTTTCACTGTGTTTAAAAAAATATTAAATTGTTATTATTACTAATACTTGATTTCCAAAAGACTCCTGGAAAACGCTACTTATACGCTCTAGGGCGGAAAACTACAATTGTTCTTAGCAATGGGCGGAAAAGTAATTTTCTTTTTATTTTACTTAATAATCGAAATTGCAAAATATTATCGTAGTAAAAGTAGATTTTTCAACTTAAAAATTAAATTTTTTGAAAAATAGAAAAAAAAGTGCATTACGTGTTTCGATATTATTCTCGATTCTTCCCGTGAAATTGGTCCCGTCAGACCCGTATTGGTTAATGAGGATACAAAAAATTCTGACAAGATTAAATTCATGGGTAAAATCTGGTAAAATCGTGAGTAAGATCATATAATTCGTTAAAATATTTTTGAATTTTATAACTACTTTTAATTTTTTTATCATTGGATGCTGATCCTGATCCTGAGCACAGTCCTTATTGTATTTAATTTTTGAGATGATGCTATGTTTAAACAATTCTTCTTTGTAGGTTATTTTGACCTAATCTGTAACTATAATTTTGATAAGATATAAGTTACGGCAACGAAAGTTTTTCAAAAATTTTCGAGTTTCTATAAGTAATTCAAATTTTGACTTTCTGTAGAAAATTTATAATTCAGTTTGATTGGACAATAAGTTAAGTACGTTCCATAGACGGAACTCACTTTGCAGGCCTTGGAACGTAAATCAATTTAATATTGCTAAATTGCTAAGGTTGTGCGGCCTGAAGGCCGCACTAAAACTTATATTAATAATAAATGAAAGAACCAAACCACAAAATTTGAACATCTAGATGTTTCTTTCTATGATTATTTTATAAATTTTTAAATAATATAATATTTATGCTGCCTAAAAAGAAATATGGCGACCCATTATGAACAAACACAGGAATCTGACAGAAAAATTTGTTTTTGTCTATGTCTGTCTCTCTGTTCGTAACGCTATCTTGCACTTTTGATTAATTGTTTGTTTATGACCAGCTCAAAATAATATTACGAATCTCTGATTGGTAACACACCTAATCGTTTATTATAAATTTAACAAGCATTTAACTATACGTTAAAATATTAGAATTTTAACCGTAAGTAAAGAACAACATTCAAAAAATGTTATTTAACAAAAAACATTTGCATTACAAAAACAGTTTTAACCGTGATGTGATATAATCGGTTTTTGAAACGCATTACAACGTTATCCGAGTCCAACTACCAACCTTGCGAATTGGTGTTTGGTTTGTTAGCATTTTACATTTTTTACCTAGACGAGGAGCAAGCCCGACGGAGAACCCCCAACCTGGAGGACCAGAGAGACGGCCAGAATAAAGTTCTTACTTCACCCGGATTCGAACCGGGCATTTAGCGTTCATATTCAATGCCAACCGTGGCAGAACACAAACAGAAAATATTTGAAAATATTACACATCCGGGAGGGGGGGGGGTCAAGAAAGTTCAAAAACCGTGGTGTTCTTTAAATAAGTTAAAAATATAGAAAAATAATACGATACAACATTGTTTCACGATTCTTGTCGATCTTCAGTCCTATCTAACCAGAAAAAAATGAAAAACTTGATCAAAAGTAGTTATAAACAGCACAAATTTTTAAAAATTCAAAAAATTAATTAAAAGTGAAATGCTTACCAATGAAATAATAAATATTTCTGGATTAACCTTACGCACGTGAAGTTTAAAATGAAATGAAAGCTTTTAAAATAAAAATTTCAGAAAACTGTCATAGACAAGGTAATATCAAATATAAAGATAATAATAATAATCATAATCAAATATTCATATGTGGCTATCACATATTATAGAGACTATCTCCACACTGTGAGCTGGAAGGCCGAGCAATCTTATTGATCACATACTGAATGGTGTTCAAATAGCAGGTTGGATTTTGAAGTTCGCTCCATTTCCGACCCATCAAACATAAAACTATCATTTTTTGTCTGTAGACACATTACAATTTTAGTTATGATGCGGTGCACAGTCGAGCAACGCTTACTTATTGTGAAATCTCATTATTAGAGACAGGATAGTTAGACAAAATAAAACCTCAAAAAAGGCAGGCAAAAAGGCATTAAAAACAAGCAAAAAAGGCACGAAAAAAGCAAATAAGGTACGAAAAAGGTAAAAACCCCAAAAACTGTATCTGAAAAAAAAAATTTTTAAACCAAAATCATACAAATAAGTAATTCTCTTTATTCTTGTGCCAACTATAATTACTAGAAGTTTCTCTATATCATCAACCGTTAAGTTGGTTCTTCTGTCACTCAAAATTTGTTTGAAAGTGGAAAACGATTTTTCCACGTAGCAACTCGTAATAGGGGCAAATTTTAAAGAACTTATCTGATCTGGACTTATCTCTAAATCAAAATCGTTATTCGAAATTGAGTCAATCCAAATTCTTGTTTGTTGTTAGAGTGAATTTTTTCCTTAGTGGTTGGTACGTGACTCAGGCTTGCGCTGGAAAATGTGGAGGGAGAATGCTATGCTTGACAGTCTTGACACCTAATTCCACCAATAACATTGGCCGCTCCCAATATAACCACTAAGGAAAAAATTCACTCTGCAACCTATTTCTAAGTTATAAGAGGATTAAAATTCCTTTCCATTTATTTTTATGAGTTTCAATGTCTTAGAAATTTCCCAGAAAATTTTAAATTTTAAAATTAAGAAATAAATTAAAAATAAGCAAAAAACTAAAATTTTGGTTCCAAAAGGTACTAAAAGGCAAAAAACAACACAAAATAGGCGAAAAAGGCAAAATAAATTGAAATACCCTCAAAAAGGCAAAAAAAGCAAAATAAAATATGCATTTTTGAAGAGTACATACTCTGAAACGGATTTTAAATCGGGTCTGCCTAAAATATTTCAATTTAAAAAAAGGCATTTTTCCTAATTATCCTGTCTCTACTCATTATTAACAGATGAAACAGATGAACAGATGAAAATCCAAGAGGGATTGTTGAGAAATAGATCCATCCACGAAAAGTTACAGTTTGGTGCTGTTTCTGGGCTGGCAGAGTAATCGAAAATGAGATTTTATGGCTTGAATTAGATTATATGGCTGTGGATGATATGTGGTTTCAGCAAGACGATGCCACTTGCCATACAGCCGGTGTAATAATAGTTCTCTTGTTAAAAAAAAGTTAATAATACTGCCTCAGTTTATATTTTGGGACCTTTTAATCCTTTCAAGTATGCTTAATTTGCTCGTCTTTCTAGCTTCAAACCCATGCCTGATTTTTGATATTTAATTAAAACCAATATCTCGAAAACAGCTTGAAATATAGTATTGAAAAAAAAATAATTTCAAAAAATACCTAGGTAATATTGCCACTTCTATTGAAGTTTTTACAATCCATTTCTCGAGGTGGATTAATCCTCATTTGCTACTCTTTTTACTACTACTTTTCACCACAGCGTGTGGATGTCCACATGGAAGGTCGAGCTAAGAAATTCTGCGAAGTCCGCGACTTGAACTCAGAAGTTCCGCTCCGTAACTCAACCAGCGATCACACTCCACACCGTGGTCTAAACTATGTAGGTATCATGGAAAATTTTACACCAAAATTCAGTGGAATTTAATACAAAATTTATACTCAATTTCAATTAAATCAAGTTAGTTAGTACGCTCAACGTTTTCCTTGTTCAGGATATTGGACCAGGTGTTTCAAATCAAACTAAGGTATAAAAGTCGACATTTCCTTATCTTTATTGTAAGCTTCCTCAAGACTATCAAACTGATGATCGTGTGATGTCATTAATATAAACATATATAATTAGTCTTGAGGAAGCCTACAATAAAGATAATCAAAACATCCTAACCTGATAGAACATCCTGGAAATAGAAAACCTTGAATTTGATTGAAATTATAGACAAAAATAAAGGAACACATAACTTTTATTAAGTTTCATTTCAACAAACAAAATCCAAACCATGGCGTAAATAAATTTGGATCCCAATTTCATTATTGGCCTATCATTTTCTTGTTTTTATTATTATGAAATAATTTCGTGAATAAAAATTCGTTTTAGGTGTTAAAAAAGCTCAAAGAAAATTGAAAAATTTTCGTAAAATCGAACTTTGCTTCTCCAGAAAACGCAACAATGACAAAATTTGATCAAAAATTTTAATAAATCAAAACATTAATTAAAAAATGAATCTCGTGTTTAAGTATTCAAATTTAAAAGATTTATAATTTAATTAGTAAGTAAAATTTAATTTAATAAACATATTCCTTGTTATTTGTTCCTAATAAGACGAAGCCTGAGGCGTTCTTGCAAAAAAGTATTCGCAAACAACTAGGGATGGATGTAACGATGATTCGTGTTTGTTTGAATAGAATGTACCGTGCCTTAGTAACTGATAAGACTAAAATAATTAATCTTAATATTGCATTCTCGAATTGTTCGTTTACTATATAAGTTGATAGCGTGCCTTTATTATTGAATAATTTATTTCTTCGACTTTATCTCTGTGTTGCAGTTATAATTAAAATGACCGTAAAAATTGTATTGGTTATTTATATCGTTTCCATTTAACGAATTCAATTAAAAATATCGATTCAAGTGTTGTACCGTTAAAAGTAATTAAGTCCTTTTCAACTGAATGATACTAATTTTTGACCAATTACCGATATTTTATGTCGAGTAACGAAATGAAATGGAAATTATTAACTGCGAGGTTCGACTCCCGATAACAAATTATTTTTTACGGTGCAACAAGTAGTAGGTATAATATCGTGTGGTAATTGTATGGATAAATCAATACATTATTTCTAAGAGTATGGTGAGCAGTTCACACTCGTGGTGTGCCGCACTTTCGTTCACCAAATTAACAGAGCGAGGAAATTTAAATAAAATTTTCAAAAATGCCCACTTAATTGAAGCAATCTGTGCCGCCGTGCAGTGGGAATATTAAATCAACAAGAGTAAGGGCAAAAATTAGCTAATAACTAACAAGATATACAAAACGTGTCAATTAGTTAATTAATGTTATTGATAATTCGCGTGCAATCATAACGTTCCGAAGTATCATAAATATGTTGGCAACAGTGGCAAACAGCGGGTGTCTGTCTGGTTGTACTTTTTATTGTAATACTTGAATAAAAAACCATACAATGTTATACGTTTAAAAAAATGCAAAACAACTCGATGCGTTTTGGAATGGAATGATAAAATATCGGAACCCTTAATGAGACACTTTTATTTTTACATTAGGGTTGCAATACTTGTTACTTGGGGAGTAAATTTTCGTTTGTCACTGAAAGCTCCACGACAAAAGTCATAAGCCAAGGATGACAAATGATCGTTTAAGTTCCTTCGACATTAGAAAGTGGCGAAAAAGAGAGGGAGGCTGATTTGAATAAAAAATAACATTCAAGAAAGTTAATAATGGAAACGTGAACGGAAATACGATTTAGCGTTAGAGCTTTTATTTTAAAGGTGTGCGATTAGTTTTTGACAAGAAAAATTTTAAATTGGGTTTAAACTTTCGAATACTTACATCTCGAGCCGAAAAGTAATTTGGGACTTATTTTGTGCTACATACTGAATTTTTTGTCAATTAGAGAAAATCTTGTTGTGTTAGAGATAAATTTGTGTCTCGACACATTGTTTGGTAAAGTTTGAAGATGTACGTTGACAGGTAGAAAATGTATTATCCAATCAAGGTATCACAATGGAGACAAAGGAAGAATCAAAAGTTTGCGACAGATTTATGTAGCAACGTTTTCTATTAGCAACGAGACATAAATGCGTTTCAATCTGAAACTAATACGAGGTATCCTTAATTTTATTATCCTTTAACACGCATTTCTCAGGCTCTCCAAATTGTTTTTTGTTTGCTGAGTTTTAATTTGCATCTTCCACATCGATCGTAATTTGATGCTCGAGTGCCAATCTAAGATTCCCAAAGGGAAAAGGCCATTTGTTAGTGTCGAAGTATAATTACAAGTAATTAAAGGAATCATATTTTAGAAACAATGTGATAAGGTCGTTAATGTCAAAGAATTCCCTTCAGTTGAAACGTGGCACTGTAATAATGGTCATTTGTATTTTTAATTAGAAAATTGCAGACACGGTAATAGTAAAAAAGAAAAAAAGGCAAAACAAATAGAAAAAGAAAATCTAAAAAACAAAGCCTGCCGATGATAGATCATTTTATGAAATTTACATATTCCAACAAAAATGGTTCGCCCCAACTCAAACGGACCCAAGTCAGCACCTTTTTGAGTGGATCGCGTTTGCTTTGCGCTTGAGGAAACCTCATCTGACGACTAAACCTCTTATTTCAGGGATGACTGAAGACAATTCATCATAATTCTTGATGTATTACTCCAATCAAATATAATTATTATTCAAAAAATTTTCATACCGCAACGTGTGGAAACTATTTTCAATTTTAAATGAGAATGTTGAACAAACATTTGATTAAAGGAATGAAAATGAGAAGTTTCAGCGTTTAATTAAATCTGGTTAAGTAAAACTAATAAAATTATTTATTGAAGCACTTACAAGATCTCAACATTTATTTTCTAATAATAATAGCGGTAAGATTTCATTATCGAGCACTTGTATAACAAGTGGAACGTTACAACGTTCTCGAACCACGAAAATGGCAGAAAACCCAAACCAATTCTTAGTTATATGAATATTAATATCAAATCAGACCCCTTAAGGCTAATATAACTGCATCAGGTAGTAGTAATTATGCATTTAATAACTAAGCGCTGTACAACTGTCTGCTAAAATCTACACTGATTGACTACTAATTACTTTGAGATGTAATTAAATTTTAATTACTCATTTAGATTCAACTTTTCTTAATATTCAAAATAAATCTAAAATTATTATCAATATTCTCTTTAACTCAATGAAATTTCAATAATTTATTTTAATGAGTTTTTTAACCGAAATCAATCCACAAAAAGAATAGCTAATCAATATTTTACTGGAAATGATCTAAGACCATTTAGGAATTGGAGAATTGGCCAAACATGTACAATCCTTAAAAAAATAAAATATTCTGCAGGGAAAACTAATAATAAATAATTTTACATGATACAACTGCATTCACAGCCCTAAAAAAACATTATAAAATGAATCAAGTTTAATATTTTTCAAAAACACTTTACTTTATTTGAAAGATTGGAAAATCTACTAACTTTCGTATAAAATTCAATGCAAAGCCAGATTATTGGCCTACTAGCCGATGCGCGATGGTTTGATTGAAATTATTACCAAAGAATAAACGGAAATAATTTTGAAAACACAAAGCTACGTTGGGGTAATTCCACGACAGAACAGTTTCAAAAAGCTTCCAAAACTCAATTAAATTCGGTCCATAAGTAAATGTCAGCAGATGTAGGTACTTGAAATATAAGAAAACTCAAAAATCTTAATTAGAAACATTAGAACTGTTCGCAATGCTCGGAGCCGCAATTAGAATTGAGTTGTTCATTTGTTAGAAAGCTAAAAATTGTTTTAGTGCGGCCTTCAGGCCACACAACTTGTACAATCTGGTATCTCATTATTCAATTTTAGAATTCCAGGAGAAAAGCATTTGCTATATTAATTTAATATCTTCAATTATTATTTATTTTAAAATATATTAATTGAATTATGAAGTATTAGATTTCCTAGGCTGTGCGGCCTGAAAGCCGCACTGACACTAACTTAAAGTAGAAAGTAAATAAATACACATTGTGGGAAATCCACTACGAAATCAGTTGCGTTAATTTACAAGTGTGTTGGAAAATATTCGGGGAAAATTTCATTTTGTTGGAGAGTTCGGTTCGCAAGAATTCAATGCTACAAATGCAATGAAGAAAAGAAGATTTTATAGGATAAAAAATATGGATTAGTGATATTCAATACTGTTCTAATTTTGGCCGCATTCACTTTTAATTAAACAATCAATTGATCCATTGTAAATCAATAGAAAAGTTCTTATATAAGGCGACGTCGGATCTGGTTGCTCGGCCTTTAGCTTCGTTGGAGAAATCAGTTTTTCCAAAATATTTCTTCCAATTTAAGTGTTACGTCATTGGATACCCAACCAAGACAGCCCATAATTATTTAACCTTTACAATTACGGCAAAACTTTTATCTTCTGTTATCATCACTCAGATAATTTCTATGTGGAGAGGGGGGTAAAAACATCCAAAATTGGCTATTTATAATCTGTATCTTGACCCGTAACACAGTCATTTTGGAACCAAAAAGTCAATATGGATATTTCGCTGTTATGAGCTCTAAGATGGAAAATCTCCACATCTCCAGCGCTGCTGCCATTACCCGAAACAATTTTTATTTTCCTCTGAAATTCAGTGATTCTTTCACTATGAAAAAACAAATAAAAATCGCAATAAAATATCAAAGTTTTGGAATTAGTTTCGACCGGCTCTCACGCACTCCGCGACTGGCGCCCATGTACCAGGGGGCATATTAAAATGTATGCAATCTTCTGTTTCACTTTTATACAACTTTTAGTACGTAGTATTTTCTTTTGGTACTAATTGTGAAGACTGAAAAAATTCTTATCACAAAAAATAGTTAGGGGTGAGCTTAACCATTGGCTGTATCCTAATAAATATTGGTGAATATTGGAAAACCAAGATAATTTATCATTTTTTGGTTTGATTTATTCCAATTTTTCAAAAATATGTTGGTTATTTTTGTTGCAATAATCATTAATTATTAGTTTCTTTGTTATAAGATAGGATCAATGTTAGTGAAGTGCTGATTTTTGTTATTGATTTTTATTAAAAATGTATGTATATTATTAATTGGCAAGTGTTTAGTTTGTTAGCATTTTACATTTTTTATCTACGACGAGGTGTAAGCCTGACGAAGAACCCCCACCCTGGAGGACCAGAGAGACGGGCAGAATAAAGTTCTTACTTCACTCGGAATCGAACCAGGTATTCAGCGTTCATAGTCAACTCGCTTGACCACTGGGGTCTGACCGTCTCTGGTTATTGTTACATTAATTTTGGAAAAACTTTGGTTGCCATGGCAAAATTAGTGAATAGCTCTAAGAAGTGTTGCTTTATTGTCGGTAAAAATTGATTACAAAAGCTTTCTTCGGTGTAAATGGAACAAAGATAATGCAAATTCATAAAGCTAATTTTATAAAACATCCAATTAAAAAATTTCTAAAGCAAAATACATCAACAAACACATCGTGTTAAATTACCAAAGGAAACTTGTGAAAACAACGTTTTAATTAGAAAACATTGGTAGACACAAAAAATATGAAAAATCAAAGCGTGAAATAAAGTTTTCATCACGTTCGACAGTTTTTGGCAGGAAACTCTCACGAGTCATCCACTTAAATTTGACAGATACAAAAGTTTTTATTATACCGAACACATTAAGGTAGACGATATTAAATTGCAATTACAGTTTGCAAAACGCAATATGGCGCAAAATGTAAATTAAAAATAGGGGAAAAGCATACTTAGGTGCATTCGCTTAATGGGGATGTTTTATTGAAACCGTTTTGTTGTATTATGAAAAAAGGAAGAACTGGGTCAAAAAACGTGATTCTGCGAAAAGGTCCATTAATAATCTTCCGTTGCTCTTATTTTTTCAATTTTTATCAAGGAGTTTTGTTATTGCAGGGGTGGAAGATGTAGACACGCTGATGATTTTTAAAATGTCTTTCTACGACCAAAAAATATGTTCAATAACTGAATTAAAATGCCTGTTCTTGTAACTTCCAGCTGGGACCCAAGCGCCTGACAAATGACTAACTTAGTTTTGTTTCGCAGCCTCGAAAGGATCTGTCAGGGCTTAGGGGTGGATTTTTATAGGGTTGATAATGTTACTGCGGAAAATAATGCGAAAACAAGCGATTTTTCTTTTTTAAAGTTATTTTTTCTTCGATTAGTCAAAATGAGTTGGTGTGGTTCTGGTAAAATATGTCGGCTTGTTGCGATCGGACCGAAAGATTTTTAGTTAATTAATAAAACAAACTGTGTATCTAATCCGCCTGTCTGTCACCAAACAGCCGGCATCTTCTCTAATAAAGGTGAT
Source organism: Rhagonycha lutea (assembly GCA_958510855.1). Lineage (NCBI taxonomy): Eukaryota > Metazoa > Arthropoda > Insecta > Coleoptera > Cantharidae > Rhagonycha > Rhagonycha lutea. The sequence continues at coordinate 7,250,077 of OY294040.1, read as the reverse complement.
ATTATAGCGACTGCATTAAGGACAAGTTATTATTAAAATGAGATCATTAATCATTCGGTGACATCTCTGACAGCTCCCCTCACTTGCCCTGGGTGTCATCAGGCTGCCGTCGTCACCTTCTGCTCATTTGTAACGCAAACATTCGTGGAGCAAAAAATATTCGGCCATGTTTCCAAAATTGATGAATTCGTTAAATAAAAGTTTCGATTGTTGGCTTTCGTGTTTACACGGTATTAATTCAAAAGTTACGTTTCACTGCTGTTTTGATAACCTAACACATTTACATTATTTAAATAATTTTAGTTGGTAGGCATACGCACAACTGGTAGGGTAAATTATGACAATTTAACACTGACTGTTATGTCAACAATCAACACACCCTTAAATGAACAGTAATGTATGTTTGCATATGTCAAACTAAGCGTAACGCGGTAGCATTGAATTATTGTACCTGCCCAACGCGGTGTGAGAAAAAATAGCCTTCAAAATTTGTTTTAGACAGAATAATAGTAATAATAATGATTATAAAGCAATCAGAAAGTAAGGAATAACATTAAACAAAATTAAGACATCCAGATCCATTTGAGAGTTTGAATTCACTTAGCAGCTTTGATAGACAAACTAAGAGCAGTTGAGAGAAAGATCTTATCCTCCCTTGCTAATCTAATATTCTAATTGTATTCTACGAAATGTTACATTCAGTTAACAGATCCTCAGTTAACTGTTGCTGGCTGTCGGCGAAGGTTCGATTATAGAACTTATCGTTCCCTTTCCGAGGGCACCGGATTTTCCTATAGTAAAGTTCCGGAAAGCTCCTCCGGGAAACATTGAAATCTCATTTTAGGAAGAACGTATTTCCCGAATTATGGGCATAATTAGTAAAAGATGCTCTCCTTGTAGGTATTGTAAATCTCGGCATCCGAAGCTCCACCGTTTTTACGTATTGCAGCTGAGTTTTGACAAGTTAGAAAGTCGAAACTTTTACGGCGCGCTTTTCTTATTCTGAGTACTAATAACGAAATAAATGTTTGTGGTTGCCTCGATTTTACTGCACACAAGGATGTGGAAATTTGTGATCCTCGAGGAGGTGGATCGTGGAAATGCTTGTTAAAGTTGTTAACACACAAAATGAAGAATCGTCTGGTTGTTTGTGTTGTAGTAATATAACCAAAACGAATACCGCCGTATATCATAGTAGAAGAAAAAGATGGGAATAGTTTCAAATTTCATTTAAGATTTAATTTGGCTGGAGATATGTGGATCCCTCTGTAAGATTATCAAAATCCGTAAATACGGGCGCATAAGGACTACAACGCAATTAAAGCTGTGCTTTTATTAAGCTGCGCTGCAAACAATGCGTGTTTCGGAGAGGCAGTTTGTGATCCTTCCAGAATGGACAGTGGGGTGGTGATTTTGATTTATAAGTACCTGGATCTTTTTCTAATTAAAATTTTAGTTTACTTTCTACTCTTGAAGGGAAATTTGCGATATTCAATTTTGAATATAAAAAGACCTATTATTGTGTCTTCTCGCGGTTCTGTGGGATGCTTCGAAGATTTACATTTTTAATCCGACCACCTCAATCTCTTTTCATTACACATCCATAAGATAAGCACTCTTGTTGACAGTTTTTAGGTAAAGTAAACACTTGCTTTGCTTGTATTTTTAATATTAGAAAAATTAATTAATCAAGCAAAGATTTTTTTAGCGGCAAAGTTGCCTTAATAAACAATTAATTTTGCTCGCCACACACCCTTTACGGATGCACGTCTTACAAGCACGTACAATGGACGTTAAGTTTTGTTGACTTAGCATTACGAATGTATGAGACCCGTGGGTCAGCTCGCAAATAACTGACATATAACAAGCGCTTCTATGTAAATAATAATTTCGGTTAACAAACACATTCGTATGTACATATTACACTATAACATCATAAACTTCCAACTAAGGGGAAGCAAATTTCACCTCGTTCCCGTGTAAAATTTTGTAATATAAGATAATATTAGAAAGTTTTGATTGATAGAATGGAACATCACAAACACATTTCAACCCCCTATAACGCACCGTTACGGATGCACGAGGGCGCCTTGCCTATATACAACTTATATATGTGATGACGTGAGCTCCTGTTTTGATAAATGTTTCAGTGTCTTGTAATCGACTTTGATTCGACAACTAACAAACACCCTTTATAAGGAAACACGATTTGATTGATGCAACTTTCATAAGAACCGATTTCTTTAAGGTGATGCGAGCTCTCGTCGGAAAATTGCTGATGAAAATTCTTTCAAATTTTTGAAAACGCCCTACAATTTAATTTAATTTAACCGTCAAAAATTAAACTAACAGCTTAAATTTTGGTTCCATTGTTCGCAATAGGTAATGAACCATCACAGGTTATGTCTGTCTTGATGATATGTGTAAACCAAGTTTAATCTGAGTTTCAATCCTATTAAAGCTATTGTCATATAATCAAGCCAGACTGAAATGAATCCTGTAACGGACTGCATAGAGATAAGAATCTATTCAGTGTGCCCTACATGCTAATACTGTTTCAAATCCAATTAACACTCTAACTCGCCGCTGTGCTGTTAAATTAGGTGCCATTTCTAGTCTAATCTCTGTAAAGTTGGTATTACATGTTTAGCGACTCTCTTACTGCATTGATAATAAGCTCTACTCAAATTCGTGCTGAAATAAAGACACGACTCGAAAATGACTGCAATAAAAACTGTGAGAAAACTTTCCTCTGCTCCGAGTGAGCAACAACATTTTTGCATACCAATATAAATTGTATTGATCTCAAAAGTTTGCTGTTATTAATGAATGCAAAGGAGAACACATCAACCACCCCCAGGACCCCACAATTAGGGTTACACGCATCATTTTTTCAAATCCCAATCGACTTAATCAACTTTTTCAACAGCTCCGGTTACAGGTTAGGTGATTAACTTGGGCTCAAATTTAATCCACAACTTGAGATTATGGAACACTTTTTGGCACAACCTTTCAACTGTATCGTATCATTTCTAACCGAACGCTTTCAAAAGGACTTTTTATTAAAAATGGCGTTTTTAATATTTATTACTTGTTTTAATTATATTTTAACTCAAAATTTATTCATTAACTTCTCTCGTCAAACCGTAAACAGAAGACATGTCTAATACAGAAATGAAAATAATTTAATAATAATGAAACAAGAATACCAGCGAAGCAATGATTATATCAAAGAAGGGTTAAACTACTCGAAGAACATGCAAGCAGTTAAATAATCGTCAAAATTCAGCCAACATTACGAGGAAAGCTCAAAATGAACCACTCGAAGAACTTTCAACAGATTTTGATTAGTCATAGACACAATTTAAATGAAGTAATGGAGATAGAAATCTGAATCTGAAACAGTAGCAGCGCTATGTGGTACCTCTCGATTGAAATTCGATTGCTACAAATTAATACAAGTTTGAGATTCATTATGAAACGACAGCAAATTAATATATAAAATGATTTATTACATTTCTATAAACAAATAATCATCTGAATAATTATTTTTATGATTGCTTTTATTTGTTCTCTATATGTGTTCTCGTTTATTTCCAAACAATTTTTTTTTTTTTTTTTCTATTTAAATTAATATTAATTATATTCACCTTCTTTTATTGTCAGCGAAAAGCTAGCATACTTCTTTGAATAGATGATGAAATAAAAAAATTGCTTGTTACAATACATTCATTACATTGCCTTCAAAATAAATAAACGTGCTACCGGTTTTGGAAATGGAATTCTTTTTTAATATGAGATGGAACGGTTTCTGAAATAATTGAAGCCACTTCTTTCAAATTTGATTAGGATATGAAGCTCAAAATCGATCATACTTATAAACGACCCAAAATTTCAATTTGATTGTACCTGTTATTTATATATTCAAATAGTTTTTAAGAAATGTATAAGAAACTTCAGTAATACGTGGTAATACTGGCGCGCATGATTGGATTAACAATATAGGCTTACCCAAACTATAGGAAATATAATTATTAATTTAAATAGAAATTCATATGTTAATTTGTGATATACAATTAGGGTTTTAACTGCTTGAGAAAAGTGCGTTACACATCAAAACGACGCATATCGAATCTCACAATACCATAGAGCTAATAAAATCACATTTAAACATAACCAATACCCCATTATTACTTAAAGTATCGCTTCACAACCTCTTTTATGTCTCGACCCCCTAAAAAGATAAAGAAAGATTGAAAAAACCTCGCGACCCCCTCAGGAACAGGAATGAATTTGTTTTTTACTTTTTAACCCTTAAACAGCCAGTTTACTTATCCTTCGCGACCCCTCTTATACCTGTTAGCGACACCTCTGAGGATTGCAACCCCCAGGTTGAGAAACGATGACTTAAAGTAATGCTTTCACTTTTAGTTTTTCTTTTAATAATTACAATTAATACAAATTTAACCAAACATAACCTCCAAAATAATACTTTTTCACTCACTCAATTTCCGTTTTTCATTGCACATAATCATTCAAAATCATTAGATTTATTTTATTTCGAAGAACTCAAGATAAATCATACAGATCCAGGTAGGATTCTAATTTTAATCAAATCCAAACGACGCAATTGAAGAGCTCAAAGTAGGCTAAAGAACCATTAAAATTTTGAATTTATACTACACCATCTGCAGCTGTAACGAGCTGTAATTTAGAAAGCGTCAAGTGTTCCAACTTCCGACCTTACAGGCGCACATCACTCTACAAGCCTGAATTCCAAGCAGTATCGCAAAGCTAGTCATAGGGGTTAAGACCAAACACCAAGAAGCTTCGAAGAGCTAACTCAAATTACAGTTGTGAAGCCAGAAATATTAGCTAATCTGAATTGCAGTTGACGTTTTCTGAATTACAGCTGCAAATGGTGTACAAACTCTAAAATACAGATTAATTTAAAACATGGGACCTAATTTATATAATATGGAAAGTAAAAAAATACTTTGGCAATAAGTTGCACGAATCAATAAGGTGAGAACTAATTTTGCATGTATTTAACTATGCATCACAAGGAAGAATATTAGCTCGGACGCGGGGATCAACTAAAAACCTCCAGGAATATTTGAAAAAGTATGACAATCAATCTATCTTTTTCCGTTTTTCTATGCTTTCCAGAATCAGAATCCATATCTTGACCTAAAAGCGTTAATGGTCAGAACCTTCCTCCAAATCAGCTTCATGATATCGTGATTTTCTTGCTATAGTGTAATCTTTTAACTCAGGATTTGCAGCATGAGCTTGCCACATCCCAAGTTAAAATATTACAACTATTGGTTTCTTGGTATGATTCTCATTTTGAAGCTGACCTTGATCGTTGATGTCTGTTTTTCGTTAGAAACATTGTAGATTAAAATGAATAAAAATTTCTATCAATTAGTCACCCTTGAAGAACCAGAGACACGGCCAGAAGATAGTTCTAACTTAACTCGGATTCGAACCCGGTATTTAGCGTTCATATTCAACTCGCTTGACCACTATGCTCTGACCGTCTCTGTATCAAATAATGCTTTTCAATTATGTTAAATTTACAAAATTAAATTATAATTTCGTCCGATCGTATACAAGTAGCACTTTTTAGCCCAATTTTTATCATGAAAATCCCTACTGCTAGGTCCTAATGCGGAAAACTAAAACTTATTTAGTAACGGGTAATAGAATAGGTAACTGACATCGGTTAAAAATCTCAACGGATTGGGCTGCAAAGTAAGACTGCACCTGACTTACTATTTAATCCAATCGCAGAGCATAGAGCACTTTTTAGCCTGATTTCAATGTACCATTAAAAATCATACAGATTTTGGAAGTCCTCAGATCTGAAATTAAACGAGAATCCAAAATATAAATTCAAATTAATCTCGATGGATGACCTCGGTTTCGGTATTTTTAAAATTTTATCATAGAATTTACTTCCTCAGATCCACACTGGTGTAAGAAAAAATAAATTAACTGACCCCATGCAAATAATTTTAATCTCCTTGAGGGCACAAAATTTATTGTTATAAAAAAATTAAAAATAATCACTCCTTAAAAGCTAAAGTCCATTTCATGAGGTGGATTCATATTAATTTTATTTTAACTTTTCGATCGTTTTTAGTTTTTAGTTTTTAGTCCTTCTTCCTCTATTTCTCTTTTTCTGTTTTCCCTTTAACCCCTTTTCCCTTTCCCTTTCATACTTTCATTCGATTATCTACTATTTTTTTTGTATCTTTTGTCTTCCTTCTTTCAACTTTTCCAATTTTGCGTTTCTGTTGTTCCATGTCTTCTTTTATATAGTTTGTGAATATTCTACTTGCATGCTTCAAGTATCTTTTCACCCATTCTTGTATCTTCTTTGTTTGTATGTATTATCATCCCCAAGTCGCATTATTAATTTAATAATAAATTATTGAAAGGTGCAAACGAAAGAAGTTTTATGGAATAATCACCCAGTGAAATAACCGCATTTTTTTTGTAATTACGTAATAGTATACACCAACCCTTGGTAAATTAACCACTTAATAAGAAAACTAATTGTAACAAGGTACAAAAAAAGTAGCAAAAAGTTTCAACTGCAAACAGAAATATAAGGGAAATTAATGTTGATTTATGTTAATAATAAATAGCGCCGTAGGTGATTTCATTATTTAAGCTTAAACTTGGATCAAGTTTGCTTTTAGGCTCAAACAAAAAATGATAGCTGAAGACTTATTTTAGCCATGCAGAATTTTCCATAATAAAGAAAAGCTTTGGAAATATTAAATAATTAATGTAACCATTAGGTACAACTAAATATTTAGAACTGATAACAAATATGACACGATAAGATGTGACAGATTAATAAGAATTTGTAAAAGCAAAAAGTGGAGGGAAGGGAAGCTGAATGTGTTCGTTTCTCTTGTTAAAACTTTTTTATCCAATTTCATAGCGCATCTCGGTGGCTTCGTAATATACCGATTTCCTCCCCATTTGGTTCGCAGCAAAGTATCCATAAAGTAATAATATAATACGCAAGCCACTGCTTAATTTTTTAATGGCCAAATGCTTTTAGAGACGTCCTAACTTCGCTTGAATATTTAAAAAGTAATGAGAAGTTGGGCCTTGCTGAGAGCATTCAAAACATTAAGAACACCCAATTGGGGTGCTTTAAACCCCAAAGACAACGTATAGCTGTTATTTTAGATAAAATGGAAAATTATACAAAAGAGCACCAGGTGTTTAACTTTAAAATCTGATTTACTTAAAGTGTTGTATAGAAGAAAGTAAAAAACGCAGAAAATTTGGACGTTTTATTATTTTTTTCCCGAGCTAATTCAAAAGCTTCTACGTTTTTTGCGGTAATAAAAATTTGTGAAAGCGTTTTTCTAAATTTAAATGATACTTAAATAAAGTTGAACATATAAGAAGAAAAATATATCAAGTAATAAGGAGCTCATTTCATCTCGTCAGCTTGGAACAATAATAGCGCTACGGGATATAAATATAGCAAAACCAGGATGAGGAATTAGATGAGATAGGAAAGATCTTTTATTACGTACTTAGTCAAGTCTGCAGCTGTGAACTTTGTTTTAAAATTGAAAAACATTGCGTGAGCATAACGAAGAATATATGAAAAGTCATAAACAGACCTGTTATTTCTCTCTGCTGTCAGTGGGCGAAACCTGAACCATCATTGAGGGGAAAAAGTTTCCTTACTTAAAGCTCATATGCATTGTTTTATTTGACTACGTAATAACATTTAACGTTTTCTTTATGGGCTGATAATTTATTATGTGTGCTGAACCGCGTTTTTACATGTTTTACCAGCAAATCGTTAAAATTGAAAACATTCGTTTCTTGTTTAAACTTAAAAGATTTGCCAGATATTATACATTAACAGACATAAATGCACTAATGAAGGCGACCCCTGTGGAGAACACCATTAACAAGGGGGCCTAAATCCAGGATCTTCGCCCTCGCGACTTATTGCCAATGTTCTAATTAAAACAGATGTATTTTTCTAATTGCGGTTTTGACGAGCTAAACGGGCACCTGATTTAAATTTAAATTTATTTTTCAAACTTGCTCAAATACTAATTTTTTTCTTTTAATTTCAGGTTAAGAGAAGAGCGAGGAGATCCCGATCGACCGTTACCTTTAGACCATAAAGCGAGAGATCTTAGTTCACGTAGTGGTAAGTACATTTTTGACACATCAACTTCTTGTTTAATTAATTGAACAATTTAAACGTAAGGTTGCTTTAATCGAGAAGAATCAGGCTGGCTATTTATTTCGAGATTTAAACCGGCGTTCTCGTTTCAATTTCTGCATATGTGTGTTTAATTGTGATCCCTTTTGTAATTTATTGCCGGGGAAATTGGTTTGTGTTACGTCCAACTCCAAATCCCAGTTTCACAACAATTAATTAACTTTTTATTTATATCGTTAATTTTAATTACTTCTTCTCAAATTGTAGGTTCGCCAAATACGAGTCCTGTTTTGAATTTATCGAAAAATGCGAGCGGTGGTAGTGCAGGCTCACCTGCCGATGTGGACCATTCGGGAAGCGAGCCCGACGGTCACGAAGGGGCGCCTTCTCCACGTTCACCGACGCATTCGAATCCCGAAGACGACGACGACGATAACATTTCAGATCCCGAAGACGACGATGAAAAAGATCAAGGTAACATTTGTTTTTGTTTTGCTCCTCGCAAAGTAATCTAAATTCCACAAATTATTATCTATTCTTCTATTACATTCTCACAAGATGTAATTAGTGGCCGTGGAATCAGCATTCATCAGAGAATTTAAGAATCAGTCATTAACTTTTGGTTTACACGATGCCGTTTTTGACGTCGAGCGTGAGATGACTTATTAGATCCAACATCCAACGTATGCCTGTATTAATGATTCATGTGACTTCTCCTGACCTCCGCATAGCATAACTTTGATTTTTACTTTATTAATCATTTAAATTAACTTTTCAACTGGACGATTGATAAAAGTTTCCACTTTACGACGAAATTGATAAAGCTAAATTATTCAACGGTAAATTGCGTGAGTAAAATTAAAAACTTCTCGTGTCTAGTCAAAGTCTGGTCTTCGAGTCTTCGACCACCTTGAGGCTCCTTCGTACATAGCCAATGAGTGCGTGTAATGTGTAACCAAATGCATTTTGCAACAAAGAACCGGTTTGTATTGGGGAATGTATTTGATTACGAAAACCAAGAATCAAATTACCCGAACGTCGTCTACTTGCTTTATGTGCAATTTATGGACTGCCAGTTTCAATAAGTTGTTAATAAAATATTTCACCCACCTTCCTTTCCATACTAAATAATATGCTAATAAGATTTAAGTGGTTTGGACGTTTCTCTTTTGCTTACTTCCGATTTTTGAAATTCCTCTCTTGGTCGTACGAGATGTGAAAACTGAAAACTCATTTGAAACTTGTTTGCTGAGAAGTAAAGACCGCATCAAAACGTGTCGACACTCAGGTATACATCAAGGAATTGCACAATTTACAGTGTTTTCTCAGTGTGAGCCTGGTTTTAACCCATGTACCAATGATATAAGTTTACAGTAACTTCAGGTAAATCATTTTTGATTACACATGCGTGCATGGTGCACCATGTTCTCAGTCGACAAGAAATATGCCGAGCTAATTTGTTTGTTTATGCTATGTGGAAAAAGGCATTTTGTAATTTTAATGGGACGTATCGGGAAGACGGATAGTTTTCGGACATGCTTCACTCACCTATCTTATTTACCAACTAATAGTATTATTATAATTGTAATCGAAACAGTTGCTAATTTGCATACTATAAAAATATAATCTTTATTCTAATACACTTTAATTATACATTGTTTACTTCCGTTTTGAAATTGAGACTGACTATATTGTTAGTTTTACACTGACGTATTAACTGTACCAAAATTAATAAATCACAATTTAATTAGATATTCATGAAGTCTTTCTTAATGTTTTGATGCATTTACCTGATAATTTACAGACATTAAATTTAATATTATGTAATTTTTATGCACGTTATTAATTATGGAAGTTATTTTGTATGAAGCTATTCGTTTGATGTTTCTCGTTGAAAAAAAGTTGATCACGCGATTTGAAGCCCATCTTAACGTGGAATCCAAACCACGGTACCAAAAATTGGAAGTCGACCACCTTTTGGTCCACCGTGCGGTTTCTCTATAATCCCCCAAAAACGATTCACGAAATTATTTTTTAATTCACCCGTTAGATCACAACATGCAAATTTAATTGACTGTTTTATGAATTTAGTTTAAAATACAACTTTATGACTTTCTAAATTTTACATAAATTTGAATATTGCATGAGCGTTAAGTGGCCAAAAAGTGACGTCTTTCATTCTTTGGTTTCGCTGTCGATGATGGTTGATTTTAATTAATTTTTTATTGACTGCTTGCATATCAAGTTGCTTTCCTTTTAGTACGAAGATTAATATTTTTTTCTTTTTTTGCAGACTTAGACGATGGTGATTTACCACTGCCGGCAGCCCCAGGTAGTGACTCTCAACAAACAGCTTTAAATTATTCAACTCTCGCGGGTGCAGTAGCGTCCGTAAATGGACCACATCCCGATTCTACTATATCGTCGACAGAAACGCTATTAAGAAATATCCAAGGACTATTAAAAGTAGCCGCTGAAAATGCACGCCAACAGGAACGACAGATCAACTACGAAAAAGGTACAAATAGTAACCTGGTGTATCTACTTTCTTTAGCGCAATACTACATGTACCTTGCAGCTACACAAAAATGTTGAATATTTTAGAAAAAAATTTATTGACGACGTAATGTACGAGTTGTAAATATTATACAGAGCTCTCGAAATTTTTGTACAAAATTTATTTAGAATTGTTAAAAAAAGCACAAATCGTAAGCCCAATTTTTAAATTATTACAAATCTGCCGTACCAAATTTGGTTGAATCGAAAACTCAAAATTGTGTGTACAGTAATAATAATAACGGTATGGTAGAAAATTCTTCCAACGTTTTCAAAAAAAAACGAACATATCGTGCGTGAGAAAAACGTTAGCAACGTAAATTTTTAGTTTAAATTTGTAAATATAAATCCCATTAATTTATTACATTTTGTGTAGAATGTATTATAAATATTTTATAGAAGTTTTTATTGTTAAATGCGACAGTATAATTGATGTGAAACACATTATTAAAAAACTGTAACGAGTCCCTGTGAAAAAAGAAACAGTGATGGAATTTAGGTATTCTGTTCGCTGATGAGTTAATTTTTTGTATAGAATAGAAATTGTGCCATTTTTGCACCTAGTGTTGACTAGATTAGTTGTTTATTTAATTATTATTAATTTAAAAAATTTTCTCAAGTTTTTGATAAATTTGCGAAAAATTGATCAAAAACTTCACACGTTAGAAAATAAACTTAGAATTAGAATAATTAATTGTGTGATGTAAATGTTAATATTTCAAAATTAAAATAAACAAACGCTAAACTTTATTTTGTCTTTTATTTCAAATTTTTCACACAAAGTTAATTGGTTTTTTGAATTCCTTATTCCGTATTCAAAGACAAAAAGGAATCAACTAAATAGGTAGGTGGCACTTTTCGTTTATTTTTGTCCTGTGATTGTTTCAAAAAATTAATGAGCACTAACAGAAACTAAATTCCAACACTTGTTTTCTAAACGCATGACAGTAGAATTTGAAAAAAATGTGGTTGACTAACATAGATTCGGATTTCAATGTATTAGAATAATACAACTCAGTGGCGTTCGTCTCTAGGTGTATTTTAACTTTATTAGAAATACTGATTACGATAAGTTGTGTCATTGGAAACAACAGAATGCAGATATGTATTTAATTGTATACGAGAAAGGCAAACATTCTTGTTAAAACGTACAGTTTTTAAAGCATGTTTTGCGATAGTAGGAAAAAAGGCTTTGAAATAACAAGTACGGAAAGTTTATAAAATTCTTGAATTTGAGAGAGACCGATCGTGTATACAAGAAGTTGCTAAGTGGACAATTCGTGTGTGGTTATCTGTTTTTGCAGCACAAGCTTATAAAGTTACACTCATTGGAACCCGATTTTAGATAATCATCTCGTTTATCTCGCGATGTAAGAGCATCTTCAACCGCGTTAAGGCGAGTTATGTCTCCTTTTTCGTATAAGCGGCCAATTCACTAATTAAAATTACCTTTCGATGTTTGTCGTCACTTTTGAATAACTTAATTATGTCCAAACGTAAAATGGGATTTTTAATGGAGTAATTTTTACTTTTTGTTTTGCTAAAATTTAAATTGAAAGTGTACATTACGGGATTTTCAATTCCATTAGAATGCAGCAACTCTGACCATAATAAAATATGCAGGTAACAATATAGCAAACCCCAAGTCATTAAAAAGTTTTATAACCCAAAAAAAGTCGACTGCTCTTCATCCATAACGTTCCTTCTAGCCCATTTTTCTGACAGTTAAAAACCATCCACGTGTCAAGTTTCTACTTATGAAAACACTTTACATAATTTTTCCTATTATACCAAAGATCTTTTCATCTATCGAGAGATTATCTCGTCTATCATGCAAAATTTTCTAGAAATGACCAAAATTATCGTTTCAAAAAAGACAAAGCTAACACGATCAAGTATACCACCTGACTTTTCAGACACGATAGCCATATAATTTTATTTCTTTCTGTTCCTTTGATTGCCGCATGCATAAACGATCAAGTGCAGCAGTCCAGTTATAAAATACTGTGCAACATTTCGAAAAATAATTTAAAATACCTTTGGCCGATTATAGTTGATCGTCTACCATATCAAAATTGTCATAATTACTGCTTCGGGCTGATATCACCGATATAATCTTATTTTATACGTTTGATCGCATTATATACCTTTATTAGCTGCTCTCCCATATGCGTACAGAATAATTTTGTATTTAGACGATGTAAATTTTCAACGCTTATATACGAATTTACTTATGTATGTTAGGAAAAAATTGCTCCCTTAGGCTTTACGGCACAAAATTACCTAGGAATTTAATCAATATATGAATATCGATTACTTATTTGATTTTTTCTTCAATACAAACGTAACCATTTAAGTATACGTTTCAAAATTAGATAGCTATAAACGATTTAACCTCTTTGATATACGATGAGTATAATAAAAATATTGCGAAGCAATAAGAAGTCTTTTATAATCGACGTAGGCATTCGTAACCGTTTAAATTGTAACACTCCATAATGACCGTCGTTATAACAGTTTCCTCAGGAACAAAAAAGATATTAACATTTTATTCGACTTTAACCGTAATTACTAAACATGCACTTACTTTAACTCATGCGTAGTGACACCTGGTATTCTAATTCCGAAACACGAGCAATTAAAGTGGTCAGATATTGGGCGTTCCAACGAACCTTTTCAGAGATTTAAGCGATTTTCAATTTTTAAATTTAAATTAACAAATTAAACAAGCACCTGTTTCCATGCACTTATCTGCAAACGAAAATTTGTCGTCTAAATTAAAATTAAGTAAAAATACCACAAACATTTCTGTTTTTAGTTTTTTAATCAGAACCGTTTTCTTTATCTTCCAAAACGCCGGTCTACGTTAAACGGAATGTAGTAGATTCGAAATCCACTAACTTTGTTTGTATTTTGTTGAAATTAGTACACGATTTATCAACAAAATAGCTAAGTACTTTATAGTGAGACTGAAGAAAGGACGGTCGTCAACAAAGGAAAAACGGGATATCAGAAAGGTTAAATCAGGAGAGAAAAACATGCCAGTTCCTTGAACTGTTCCTCGATCATTAACCAACTGATAAGCACAATAATCGCTCGTTTTCCTAATCCAAAAAAATTTAGCACATAACTTAGCGTTGATATAGTTAATAGCGTCAGGATGAATCTTATGTCTTTGCCAGACTTTATCTCCAATGTTGTTATCCACATTGCACTGGCCAAAAACAGAAACTCTTATGATTTGGATTATCTTGAACGAGTAATTCGCTACATCTTTTAGTAAAACCAATGTATTCGAATATGACTAGATCTTACATTGTCATTATTAAAACACAAACCACAGTTTCCTGCAAGCATGCCCTCTGTGACGCAACCCCTAATGAGAAGATTGTCCAAGACAAACGTCCAGATTCTGTCGCAATTCAAAGAGAAGCTCTCCGGTTTATGTAGTCACGATGTACGCTAGCCCTCAATTTGTTAGCTTTCAAAAGAATAGTAGTCTGAGGAACTACAATAAAATTTCTTGATTGAGAAACGGGTCATAATTCCAATAATTGCAATATAATGACCGTGCAACACAATACACACAGTATAAATGAATAAATATGCGGTATCAAAAACTCTAATGGTTACCCAAAAATGAATATAAAAGCCGAAATGACACACGCGAATAATCACGAATTGGAAATAATAAAAGTATTACTTACGCGGAGCTCTAGTAAGTTTAAAAATTTGGGACTATGTTTTCTTTCTCCTTTCTATGAATGATGTTATAATCAAAAGGTTATAAACGTAATGCCCATCTCAAGAGACGCCATGTAGAATCTTTTAAGTTATTCAGCCAAATTAACGGCGTATGGTCGGTCACCAAGGTAAAAATGTTACCCTCAAGATCATGACACAGTTCTCATTTACTTTCTTATTTAAAAATTTACGTTCATGTTTAGTTAAAGATCTCGACAGAAAACTAAGGAACCTTATCCACATCTTCAAAATTCTGGATTAAAACCGCCCCAATTCCATATGCTGAAGCATCACACTGAAGACTAAAAGATTTATTGAAATCGGGATACGTCAAAATAGGTGCAGTAACAAGGCAATTCCTAATTTGGTTAAATACTGCTTCATATGAATCGTCCCATTTAAAAGATACGCTGATTTGGATTAACCAAGTCAAAAGGGCAATAATCGTCGCAAAATTTGGTACCAACGGTTTCGGTTCAAAATTTTCAAATGGATAACGAACGGAAATATGCTATAAGAGCTTGCCTTTGTAGAAGAGAGATTACAATTGGAAAGATCTCAATCTAATTCGGAAGAGCAATGATCTGAATAGATATTAGTGGAAAATTTTTTAACAAAATTAAGTCTAAAATTTAGCAATTCCAATTCAGCTGATAAAAGCTCTCATTTCCAGTTATTAGTAGTAAATTGGAAAAATACTTAGCGAATTATTGATTTTAAGAATAAACTTAAATAAACTAAAAAATTTAGATATTTATGAGAATTTTTGATAATCACACGGAGATTTGACTACAAATATGAAAGATTAAGATATGAGAGAAAGCATCCCTTTCTAAATAGCTCTGTTTTTATTGTGATAGAACGGAAAAGTACACAGAAAAAAAATTGTGCTAAACGTAAGTAAAATTGTGCATACTCCAGGTAAAATTTGGGTTGAAATAGGTTACAAGTAAAACATTGTGTTTCAAGCAGGTAAACTTTTGGGTCAACCTATCTATACCTGCATACAACCCAAATTATGCCTTCTTATGGTAAAACCTTTTTACTAGTCCACAACACAATTTTGTGTTTTGTATAAGAAAATTTATTAAAATAAAATTTTTAATATATAAATAAATTATTATTAGAAATATCTGTATTCACAGATCTTAATTTATTATTATACTTTCATTTTTAAATTGCGATAAATTTTAATTGCAGTAGGGGAACACACTTGACAAATTTTACTTACCTTTTTTTTGATTTTGAAGATTTGAACCTGTAACCTCTGGATCTATAGGCGTACGCTGTACTCACTGGTCTACGCAGGGAATTATAATAATAAGCTTAAGTTATACTTATGCTTGGAGAATTAATTTTAAATTTAATAAATAAAATATATCGAGTTAACAAAAATGAAATAATTCAAAAATAATAAAATTTAATCAATGTTATTCTTACTGATAGTTAAAATTCTAATATTTTTGCGCTTATTCAAGTTTTTCTATATTTATAATTTTACAATATCAGATTATCACACTTCTTTAGATTTCTGTTTTATAACATTTAATTCTTTACATTAAAATTGTTTTAATTTTAAAATTCTAATATAAAGTTAACAAAACGTTAAGCAAACGTTAAAATATTACATTACGTAAACGATTAAAATAAAATTTAAATATTTACCGTAACAATTACCCTAACTTATAGTTTTAAACACGTGGGTTATAATTTTATTTTAAAAATTTAAACTTAATAATATTATTAATAATTCTGTTTGCTGAAAGTTCAAAATTTAAGATTAAAGAATTTTTCTGTAATTAGAATTAAATGTTAAAAGAACAATCTAAAGAAGTGTGATAATCGTATTTAATTTATTTTAAAATTATTAACTTATAAAAAACTTAAGTAAAATTTAAAAACATTAAAATTTTAACCCTAATTAAAGAACAACATGCAAGTCATTTTATTTAGAAACAGTTTTAACCTTTTGTCACAAGAAAACCAGAAAATATGAAATAATGTCAAATACGGGGGGGGGGGGGATCTAACAACGTGGTGTTTTTTAAAAAAGTTGAAAAATATAGTGAAATTATTGTAGAATTTAAAAAGTAAATACGATACAACGAAAAGTAATAAGATACTTTTGTAAATTATTCAATAATTTTACTATATTTTTCACCTTTTTTAAAAAACAACACGTTGTTTGACACCCCCCCCCCACGTATTTGAAATTTTCATATTTTCCAATATTTTCTGGTTCTATCTTGTGATAAAAGGTTCTAAATAAAATTTCTTGTATGTTGTCTTTACTTACGGTTAAAATTTTAATGTTTTAACGTTTACTTAAGCTTTTGTTGAATTTATAATTTTACAGTAAATTAATACGATTATCACACTTCTTTAGATTAAATTTTTAACATTTAATTCTAATTGCAGTAAATTCTTTAATCTTAAAATGTTCGTTAATTTTAAGGAGAATTATTAATAATAATTATTAAGTTTAAATTTTTAAAATAAAATTATTATCCACGTGTTAAAACTATAAATAACGGTAAATATTTAAATTATATTTTAATCATTTGCATAATTACGGATTAAATGTATATAATCTAAAAATGAAATTTTTTTTCAAATTTTACTGCTTTAATAATAATTATTCAAGTAAAATTTTACGTTTACAATTCGCACAATCTTAAGAACACAATTATTGGGTGGAACTTAAACAACAATAGTTACCATATACAATACAATTTTCCAGGTACAAAAATTTACATATTTCTAACAAGCCCAGTACCTATCAAGAACTCAATTTGGGATTAACAAGAACACAATTTCAAGAACACAATATTGTGCGAATTTAACATCAAGGATTTTTTTCTGTGTAAAATTGTCTTAGTAACGGTAGGAAAAGCAATATTAATTTTACTAACAATAAGTGATCCAATTTAAGAAATAGTAATTTATAATATTTAGAGTGATTTAACAAGAACTTTTCACGGACGAAAATAAATTTTTAGTCATAAATAAACATAAAACGGGCTAAAACACTTTACTTTCCGCCCTTGTAACGTAAACTAGCATTTCGTTGTACATTGTGTCCTGATAAGTAGTAGCTTATTACCATAGCTCGGAAAAGGAAAGAAAAAGATTATTTAGCCACATGTAATATGTGCTTAAGTTATTAAGCAAAAAATAATTTTGAAACTGATAGGTTCAGATAGATACCTAATAATAATTATATTAGAAGTTACAAAAACCACAAATTTCAAACCCGTCTCTAATGAAACAAAACCTAGGGAAATTTCTTGAATGCTCATGACTAAAAAATAAATATCTAACAAGATTGTTAATATTTGCAATATTATTATTGTATAATTATATTATTATATAACATTAAATCATAAATTTATAATATCTTCATATGCCCATGGTGAATCAGATTCCTCACATCTTCCGTCCTTTATAGTTATTTAAAATCAGAAATTTAAAATCATTTATAATATGGAATGTTATGTTTGAAGATGTTTTCGATATGATTGCAATCGCTTTTCGATTGCTAGAAATTTGATTGCTCATCGATGCAGATAATTAACAGAGCAATTGAATTGATTTCAATTACAAATGTTTCCGATTTATTTCGATTAATATCAGCAAGAGTTTATCGAATAAGGATTCGGTTTGTTTTTTAAACATTTTATATTACTTGAACTTTCGATGCATCCTATATCCTAATTTAATCGTATTCGCTATAACATTATTTCTCCGACTTCATTCTTCGTGTATAGTATAAAAAGGAAATCAGAAGTGTCCAAGAAATTGAAAAGTCTGAATATAATTTCGGCAATTGTACAAATGAATTTGGGCTTGGGCAGGATTCGAACACTGGCCTTTTCGATCCAAAGTCAGTAACGCCACCATTACGCCAAAGTATCTGTACATTAACAATGATATAATAGAGGAAGTCTTATAGATCACAGCGTTGGAAATGGAAATAGGAAGTTCAATAAAGATTAAGGAAAACCTGAGGGTAACCGCGAACCGAATAAACTTCCCAAGATATGGACAGATTAATGGAATTCAATATTATAAAAACTAAATTTTTCAATTTACGTTGATTTTGGATACAAAACGGACTGTTTCTTATTTTTGTGATGGAGGATATTAAGGACAGCAGATTTCAAGAATATAAAAAAGTTGCCTTGCCTTCCAATCCAAAATTGTTAAATAAAACTTGCTCAATTGACTTATATTGAAATTCATCATTTTTTTAACGAGGTGACTAATGTGGTAAGGTGATAAGCAATTAAAATGTTTACCCAGAATATTAACACGTTAATATTTTATAAATTTCGTGATAACTATCCATAAAACATTAAAGAAATCGGTAGCTAAACAACAAAAATAGCTACAAGCAACAGCAAGCAAGCAACCGTTTCAGTAGGTTAGATTTCAATGTCCGCCCACAATAATAATTTATTTTATATCTAAGGGCGCGATTGCACTTTTAAATCATAACTATTATAATTTATGAAACAAATCATGATAACACTGAAATATTATAAGCATTAAGCGTGATTTACTCGCTGCAGCCCGGACGGATTGGGGAAAATCTTAAAAAATGTGGTAAACAATTAAAATTATTGGGGAATGGAGATCCACCCAAGGCACTTTTGTGAACGTTTCATGACATGACTGTTTAAATAAGCAGTCTTGTAATTTAAAATTCTTTTTCTTAAATTTTAATTGTATTTCTCCGTATGTTCTGATTGACACTCGTATCATTAAGGTAACAATTTTTAACATGAATTTATTTTATTACAATGTTGTTTGCGTGTTTCGAAACAATTACTTGGATCTGTATAAACATACAAAAATTCGGAGAAATTTTGAATACTATATGAAGACAAGAGGGCGCGTAAGAAGCCTTGGGGGGCTCCTTCTGTCGGGAATCAAATTTTTACTTCATTTAAATGCTAATAAGTATAATACGAGATTTAACATTTTCAATTTGCGTACATCGACATTTGAAATTGCTACAGTGTTGAACATAATAGATAATATTGCAAAACTCGATAAACAATTTTGTAAAAATATTCCACATATCAATTAACGTAAACGAGTTATGATAATTACTGAAATATAAAAGCTTTTAATGTAACTGCTGTTACGTGTACGTTAAATCAATTGCACAAAAAAAATGAAAAGAGAAAAGTGAAATGAATGACAAATAACCCTCGACTGGCATCTGGACATGTTGATTTCCATTAGCATCAGCGAGCTTTTAATGTGGCATATATTGAGTATTGACAATGGTGTTTTCTTATCTCATTCGTATGTTACCTGCCGTGATACATTGATTTAACGTTCGAAAATATCCGATTGCACACTTGCAGAATTAAACAAGAGTGTGGAAATTGAAGAACTATGTATCGATCCATCCATCTCATAATTTTAATTCAGCTCTCTCGAATAATCGTAAGGGAGTGTGTCGTTGATAAAAATAAAACACAAACATTTATTCTATTTAGTTTTTACGATAAACTAAGTGCTTTATTCATAGCCACCGTTATAAAAATAAAAGTAGTATTGTCGACATTTATCTCTCCATATGTTCGTTCCATTTCCATGTTCAAATAATGCGAGCAAACACACAATCCCAAATTGGATATCTGACGTGGATTAGGCGACTTTTTAAACGTGTCACCAATTCCCCAATTGAAGAAATAACCAAAACGTTGTAAACCGCTTAAGAAGCGATTTCGAAAGCAAAATCCCAGACTGAAGTATTTAATGCTCATGTTTCCAACGTGAAGGGGTTTTAGCCTAAGTAAGCGCTCTAGGGCTGCTACTAAGAGCAACAACGTCAATTCGTTTGAGATTCCAAAATCTAAATATCCCAAAGCAATATGATTCCAATACCATATAAACATAACAGTAGACCATTGTAACAATGTAACCCTTCATTATAATTTAAACCTCCAAATCAATTTAATCCCATTTTTAAATCGAGAAATAATTTTCCCAAGCGTTTTCTTTAAAAACCACTGTTGGGATATTTTTTCCAGACGCGATTAAAATCGTCTAGGTGAACTGAAAATTGATACATCGGATCATGTAAACAGGTCGACTGTACAAAGTTATTACAGAATCCCCCTGCACATTACAAGATTAATTTCTTTTCGGTCCAATAATTCAATTAATTCAGGATGCGAGAGGAAATGTTGTTATGTTAAGTAAACTCGTGCACAGCTTAAACTAAGTAGTTTTAGAATTAGCACTTTCAATGGTAAAATATGAGCAATAAGTTTCTATTTTGTAATCAGCGATACTGCATTATCGAGTTTTCAAAGAATAACTTTCCTCTTTACCCTGCATATCCTTAAACTTTTCGATTCCGTTTACCGACGCAAATTATTTACAAAAGGAAAAATTTCAAGGACTTTTTGAAAATATTGTTCATGTTTCTTTACCTACACTTTAATCAGATAGTTTAATGAAAGTAACCACCTTTTTCATGCCAGCAATTATTTTTTTCTGCTTTTCATGTTAGCAATGTTCGTTAGTTTTAGAATCGATACTTTTGATCACGTTTAACCTCACTTAACAACTTCAATTTATTTTTCAACACTTTTTACTAAAATGTCACACACTGTCTTGACATTGTGGAAAACTTCATAGCTTTGGTCTTTATCTAACTTCTCGGTTCATAAAGTTGCCGATAATGAAAGTTGAAAGTATTTTAATTTTTAAATTCTTCACGCCTGAATGTGGATTCGTAAGACATAAGATAATCATTGACCTAAGTGATTTGGGAATCAAAAATTATTTGTTTTACCAAAGATTACTTTCGTGCGCTTTCAAGAAGGATTAAACTATGCTAGGATATCTTTTAGACCACCGGTCAGTTTTCCCTAAAGAGAGAGGAAATAAAATTTTTAGAAGAAATCTTTTCTTTACTTTCTTGATTAAGTTGACCCAGACCCCCTCCCTGTCCCATGTAAGGATTCATAAGATTATTTAGAGAACTACAAAGCAGAAACTCTGAGCTCAGATCGCGAACCTTAAATCCAGGCTGTGCAGATTCCGTCATCTTTCCGTAAGGAAAGTCCTCCTTACGTAAGTAAGGAGGATTTTGAAATTTAACTTTCATCCCTCTAAATGATCCTTCGCACTTCTTAGTCACGTAAAAGAATTTTCATTCAATATTTGGAGGATTTAATAATTTAAGGTAACATAGCTCTGCCTGCCAGTGCTATTCCCCTTGTTCTTATACGACACAGCGGTACTTTATTTAATGTATCATGTGTCTAAATGGAATTCCGGCGTCCTTCTCGCGTCTTGCGCGAAAACTAACTAAGCTGACCCTAAATCGCGGTTTGTTGGAGATAATATAATTGATTTAATTTCATTTCCCTTTAATCTTGTTTACTAAAATAAATAAAATTCCAGTATCTTATTGGTACAGAGTCAACATTAAAATAAATGTTTGGGCTTTATTATTGTAAAGAGCGTAGTTTTAATTAAATTATGTAAATACAGCAGGTGTAGTGGTCACATAAGCTACATCCATATAAGGGTAAGACTATTATATGTAAATGTGACACCCGCTAATGAGGTCTGTGAGCAGATACAGATCCAAAAGATACCAACTTACAAACAGCTTTAAACTGATCTAACTTGGTACAATCGAAAGAGTAACTTGAAAAATGCTAAAAAAAACTTGGAGACACTTTAATGCACCTTATCGGTCTCGAAAAACACTGCCTGCTTACAACTTATTTAACTGGGGATATATACGCGCGGTTTTCAAACAAATAAAAAATTTTAATTTTATCTATTATCTATCAATTGCGATTAAATAATATACGTGACTTAATACAAGTAATTTAAAACGATTAGTTAAAAAAGTGGAATTATTATCATAATCGCATTTTCTTATAGGTATACGAGTGGTGTAAGCAATAAAGTCCTATCATTTAATAACGTTAGAATAATTTACTTACACCAGTCAAACTGGTCATTATAGCAATATAATCACAGCCAATAATCGGATTCGAGTAAAAATGTTGTGACTATAAATTATGAAAATTACCTTCATTTAATTGAATGGTGTTGTACCTACATAATATAAACACATTTCTATTTAAAATTGTTGATAATAATTAGCAGCGCGTAGTACATGTGGAAAGTTGCACGAGTGGGGTTACTTTGCCCAGTCGAAAAGCTATTTTTAAGTTATCGTTAACTTTTATCCCATGTTGAGATAAATTTTCCAATTATTTACTTAAATTTATCGGTTTTAAATTAAAATCATCAGTAAGTATTGAAATTTTAACTTTTACGATTGTTTTGTGACCGCTGTGACCCTAGAGAGGTTATTTAAACAGCAAATAACTTGGAACGCTATCGGATCCATAAAGTGTATAAGTACTACGTAAAGCTCTTTGTGAGCTTGTCGACACGGACCCGCTTTACACACTTCTTAGATATCTGCCCTTTAACTTATCCCATCCAACTGCGAAAATGTTAAGTGTTTTTTCCAAATGACCTGTAACATTGCCATATGATTAAAATATGTATTCAATAAACATAAATTGTTTTGCTGTACAGGAACTTAACATTTTACGATTTTGACTCATCAAAGTAAGCATTCGTTGATTTAACCAAGCACTCGTCGTTTATCCTTGATCTCTTCCTCTCAAATTTCGTATAAATTCACCTTTCAAAAAGTTCCGCGACGACATGTACTTAAATGTTTTTATTCGGAAATGGATTTGTATACGAAAAGCACTGGAAATAAATAATAAAAGAAATTTTTTAATTAAAAATTAATTCATTAATTGGTTATGGCGTATACGTCAGCCATAACTGTTTACAATGCAATCGTGTAAAAGTAATTCCGTGGCAACAACGACGTGGCTCGTGAAAAGCAAATCTCAGTGCAATACAAACCCTCCTTGAATATGCGTTGGTATATTCCAACCAAACTACACCTATAAATAATCGATTGTTACCGTATCAGTCATCCAAAGAAACTTCAAGTCAATAATGACATTTTTCTAAAGAAATTTCTAAAGAAAATCAGAGGCAGGTTTTCAACATTTTCCATAAACCTACAAGACGAATTTTCTCATTTGTAATTATTTGAAACATTCCTTTTCATATAAATACGCATACTTCTTCCCCTTTATCAATCGATTAATTTCGATGAAATTAAACATAGGAATTTGATTAATTCAATTATTGTTCAATTATGTCCAAAATAACACGACCACAACATTGTTTTTAAAACAGAAGATTAAATTTAATATTTTTTTCAAAAATGGTTTTTGTGGAGAGATTGGGGAGAGAGAGGAAAATTTTTTTGAAAAAAATCACCTCCAATATCTTCTGGTTCTATAAATATTTTAGGTAAATTTGTGGCAAATAAACACAACAACAAGGGTAGCCTACAGCTGATGAATCGCCAATTTCGATAACTTTTGTTTTAATGAAAGTAAATCGAAATTAAAGAGATAAAGTGTCTCAAAATTCATTCCACTGCGTCCTTTTTGGAAATAAATCCCATTTAAAGTTCATTTTATTGCAATATAAAATCGAAAATTTTCATTGGTCCATTTGTAAACACCTGTAAACGATTTTCAAGCACTTTCAGAAAAGTAATCGCGTTAAGACATTTGATCTAATTGTATTTCAAATGATCATACAAAAATCTGTCATTTCTTTAAAAGAATTATTTAATTGAAACGTATGGAATCTCGTTAAACCATTCATGCGCGTCATTAAAAATCAACGAAGTGAAAATAAAGGAAGTTTAACGGAAGGATTTCAACCAAAATCTAATCAAACTTGCTTTAATTTGAAAAAAAGTTATTGAAACACCACAATAATAATTAAATAGTTCATCACATTATTAATAATTTTTCTTCGTTACGGTTTCCCCATTTGAACGTTAATATCGAATATTTTCCTTTCTTAAGATTTAATAGGAAAAAACAAATTCGCGTTGAGTTATGTTAAACAAACATCTTGGTGAATGATGTTTCATAATTTTTGATTAAATTTGAGTGAATGCACAATGTACACAAAGTTCGGAATAAGAAAGGTTCGTATTTCAATATGAAAAAATATTCAAATATTTACACAAACGATTATTCCATTAAAATGAAATTTACACAGGTATAAAATAGTCCAGACTCTTTTTCTCTTTGAACTTGTCTGTTAAGCTTAACAATCTTTAACGGGTCTTCTATCAGATTCCATTTCCTTGTCTCGTAAAGTCGATGAAAGAAAAATATTATTTTCCAACTGTCAGGAAAAATTTCCAGCTCTTATTCAAATGCACCCTTTCTAAAGAAGTTAAGCATTCGTACATATCCTTATTAAAATGCCATAAAAAGTTAAGAGGTTTTCCTGTTTGTGAAAATTAAAGTTTTATGACTTTTTTTTAATTAAAATTTGTAATCGTTTTGGAAACGCTGAAACGTTGTTCGGATTTAGTGTAATGTTTTACGGAAGCGGTAATTTTGAGAGTTACTATTATAATTGTGGACGCTGATATTAGCAATAAGCTGATTTTTTATTCACCCTGTCGCTTATCACCCCAAAACCTGAGAACAATAGCTAATCTGAACCCCAATTTTTCTGAGACCTCGTTTTCTTTAATGCTCCCTGTTTAAGAACGAGGATCGGTTACAAGAGGAAAGCTACAATATGCCCGCCATAACACTAAAACGGAATGAGAACCTCTGCCGCAAGACGTTTTTGAATATTTTATAATTTGTAACAGAAGTCGCCAACTTTTTGATGAGTAGATCCAATTAAATATGAATAATTTAGTTAATGACAGCATTACATGTAATTGATATTTCCTACTCTCATCCCATGCTAATTAAATTATATTTTTAATACCAACCCAAAGTAAAAATTAAATTTTTAACTTGATGAAATAAATTGATACAGCAATTTTATCCCTAAATAAAAACGTCTAAAAAGAAATGAACGTTGTTACATATGCAAATGGAACATCTAAGTTACGATATACATCTCGTAAAGCAAAGAGATTTAATATGATTTTATTTGCTTTCTCCACGTACTTGGTAATCTTGTGTATCTCATAAACCTTTATTTTTTTCTCAGTCAAGAACATTTTTAAATTTAAATTACTTAAATTATTATTTTCATTTTCCAGAAATATAATTCACAATATACTTTACATATAAATTATATTGGACTTTTATGTTTGATATCTTTACACCATGAATATTTTAAACTGTTTTGTATTTTGTGAATATTTTATCATTTTTCTCGTCGTCCTGAACGGCAAAAAGGCAGTGAGTGGGTGAGGGGTGCCTTTTACACCTTTTACAACAGGTGTACCAACGTATATAATTGACAAATCAATTCTATTTGAAAAAAGTAACGGTCTATTCAAAAATTCCGCCCAGGCCCATCATGGTAAAAGTTTAATCGATTATTTTTCGTAGCCTTATAATTAACTTAAATTGATTTAACTTAATTGAATCAAATTTTAAATGGATTGTTCTTGAATTGATCGTAAACAAATTTGTAGTTTATTGCTCGAGGAATAAATTTGTTTTTGTTGCACAAGTCGATGATAATAAGCAAAATTATAGTTAAATTTGAGAAATATTCACTGGAAAGAATAAGATGATGGTCGTATAATGTGCAATTCCATTTTTATTTTGCCTCGATACATGTTTTGGACCAATGTATATTAATTAAACTATTATCTTGTCTTTACAAATCACCTGTAATGATACAGTTGCGGTTTATAACTCATGAAGCAATGCACATGTGAATTAATAACAAACTTACGTTTCCTGTTTGTCATTTATTGATTATTTTCAATATGTCCGATTACTAAATTTATTTGAAGTTCAAAATTACTCAAAATTACAGTGTTTGTCTAAAATTAATTATGCAATTATCAATCACGAAAGACTTTCACTTTTGATTAACGGTTATGGAGAGGACGGACTCGGGAGCAGGAAAACACAGGAAATCTAATGGAAGGATAGTTATAAAAGTAACCCAAAGAATATGACTTTCCGAGATTTTTATACTTATCGAGTTTATAATATAAAATTTGATAGGTCCCACGTGGTAAAGCTAAAATGCAGCGGGAGATTCTTTAATCCAAATGGCCCCCGCGTCGTTGCTGTCAGGTGTACTGATTTATATAGATATAATTACATCTCCCCAGATCGGTATGAAGACGTTCTTAATAGAAAGAAATTGATTCATTGCAGCCACCATTTCGGATACAAATTCACTGACTGCTTTCTTCCGCTAGGTTCCGATGAATGTAAACCATTTATCATCAACGTTTTGCGGTTGATAAAGATTTAGGTACATTTTCTTCCTTTTCAGCTGACTAATTCGAATGAAGGCAGCAGGGAAATTTTACATTATCATTCTTTCATTATTTATTTTCTTTTCATCAATTTTCTTGCAGTTGTTTCATATACAAAACTTTTAAGCTGATGCTAATGTTAAGAAAATCAATTCCATTTCAGTTCTCTCATTTTGGTAAATGATGTTAGAAACACGGTCATTAATTATTCGTATTTTTCATGGTATGCTAGATGAATAAAATTAAAATTCAATACGCATAGGTACATACCATCAAAAATCGCAGATGCATTTAATTGCTTATATGAAAGGCAGATGTATGCACATAACTAGCAATTTTATAGTATTTTATATTTAAGTACCTGCTTATTAAATTTACCTGAAATGATGAGATCAATGATTTTATAGCTATCATATTCGATTTAACACTACTAAATATTTCACTCTGGGTCAGATTTATATTTAGATAATACTAAAAGGTTTCTAGTTTTAGAAAATTGCTATAATTTACTTTTATATGTTCTTATTTAAAAAATTTAATTTTAAAGCGATTCTAATCTTTAATACGTTTTTCGTTTTAGCCGAACTCAAAATGGATGTTCTCAGAGAAAGGGAAGTAAAGGATAGTTTAGAAAGACAACTGGCCGATGAACAAAAAATTAGAGGTAAGAGCTTTAATATCC
Organism: Rhagonycha lutea; assembly: GCA_958510855.1. Taxonomy (NCBI): domain Eukaryota; kingdom Metazoa; phylum Arthropoda; class Insecta; order Coleoptera; family Cantharidae; genus Rhagonycha; species Rhagonycha lutea. The sequence continues at coordinate 7,222,519 of OY294040.1, read as the reverse complement.
ATCCAGACCATATTGTTAAATTGTTTCATTGTTCTCTAACATTTATTGTTATAATTTCATTATTGTTTTTAAATAAAACTTCTCATAATGGCCTATAAGTGGTTTGTAATAATATGAGTAATAAATGTATTGTATAATACATTACCTATTCAGGATAAGCAAAATATTTCAACAATAAACTGGCTATGCTATGCTATTAAAATGTGATTTCAAAATTACAGTTTTCTGTAATTATGGTCACATTAAAAATTCATAAAATGTTGCAAACATGTAGATTATATCGAAAGGATTTGTAAGCTAACCTATTGTTAATTTTTTTAATCAAAATTATTTAATCAAAATCTTCCTTTAAATTGGAGTATAATTTATAACTTTTAATTTAATAAATTAAATAATTTTCATCAGGTTATTTTAATAAATCACCTTTCATCTGGCTTTAAAGTTAATAGTGGAAACATTTAATGTCTCCATTTACCTATCTTTAAGGCATACAATTTTTAGGAATCTCAAATAGTAAATATAAATTCGTCAACAGCTCTTAGACTATAATAGAACAAAGAATTCTACGGGTGAATCTAACTTTTAATGAATTATTCAGTGGCGTAACTTCAAATTTTAGGCCCGGGAGCAAGAGCTTTCGAGGGCCCCTCGATTAAGAGGTGTGCGATTAATAGAAAATTGGTAGCAATATAATGCAGTTTAATGGGGTCCAAAGTGGGGGAGTCCATTGGGCCCGGGACCATTCCTCCCTCTTACCCCCTCCCGTATTTACGCCTCTGTCCATACCTCCACAGACCCTAGGTTGTACACTCATTTCTTAACATTTTAGGGTGTTTAGCGGGATTATCCACCTTAGAAAATAGAAAACACTTCAAAATGAGATCAAATTAAGTACAATAAAATGGGGTAACTTTGGCCCTAGTGTAACTTTAAGCCTATGATTCATGTAGTAATCTCCGATTATGTCAGGCTATCTACTATATGAATTTGAGACGCTCAGCTTCCAGCATACCTACATGATGCAATCATTCTTTTTGTTTTGGGACAAAGTTACACCTAAGGTCCAAAGTTACCCCATTTTACGGTATCGGTATGTATCAATTATATATTACGAGCTCCTATATTTGATATTAATATGTAGTTTATGAAGACCACGGTGTGGAGTGATGTGATCGCTGGTTGAGATACGGAGCGGAAATTCTGGGTTCAAGTCGCGGACATCGCAGAATTTCTTAGCCCGGCCTTCCGGTGGACATCCACACGCTGTGGTGAAAAGTTGTAGTAAATAGAGTAGCAAAAGAGGATTAATCCACCTCGTGAAATAGATTGTAAAGACTTCAATACTGTGTGGGGGGGGGGGGTAAGGAAAAGATGTTTTCTCAAGAATTATATCAATTTTGACATATCAAATGATTACTTAGTTGTTCTAAACCCCTCGGTTTAACGCCCATTTCAGGGGAATAAATTTGTTTTACTTTAATAATGATTTTAATTGCATAAATAAATATTTAAATTAAACGTACCCGTGGCAATCGGTTTGATTTGCACTACATCCCCCCCTCCCAGCCCCGTTCAAATAAAAGTTTTATTTTAATAAAAAATCAATAAAACATTGCTAAACCAACACAAATTTATTCCCCTGAAATGGACGTGGGGGGTATGGAATACCCCCCAGAACAACTAAATAATCATTTGATATGATGGGAACTGGGCACAAAAAAAGGTACACAACAACTCGGCATCGGCCTACTCGACACCGCACCACTTGGCTCCACCCAATTCGGCACCGGCGGATCTCTTTTTTAACGGTACCTTCAATTAAAAAAGTCGTTTCCTAACAAACTAACGTTTCCGAGTAGCCCATTTTCGGCTTGCACAGACGCTTTTTACCTTTGTTTAAGAATGTTTTAATTTACATTACCTAGGGCCCTCAAAATTTTACGGGCCGTGTTCATTCGCACACCGCGCACACTGGTAGTTACGCCACTGGAATTATTGACCATGTAATTTGTACATAAGAGCCGCATTAACGCATCTGAGGTGGGAGTGCAAAAAAAATAGATTGAGAATGGTATAAACTGCAAAAAGGACAATAGTGTCCTTATTGATGAGGCTGAGATCATAATGTAGATTATCAACCGTATGCTTTCATTTATGGGATTAAATAATACAAAAAGAATGGAGGAACATAGACTGAAAAAAATTGAAGTTAAGAGTTGCATGATTGTTGTATTAGGTTGTCCATGCTGGCTTGTAATAAATAATCGAAGCAAACCTGATTGTAACACACACCGAATGTCACCGTCGCCCACCAAGCATCAGGGACTATTGTGTTAAAAAGAATAATTTTTGAATTTTTACATCCGCTGGATTGAAAGAGAGCACAATTGACGATTTTTTCAATGTAATAAGCAGCCGTGAATGAGAGAGAAATGTATAAAACCCAAATGAATTATTTGATTCAAATTATACACAAAGGTCTCGATTTGCGTCGGGGTTAACGTTCCCAGAAAGTAGACGCACATCGAATCATATATTTAAATAACCTTATAATAATTTACGAGATATGTTCTACGATTGTCGTAAACCTCTTATAACGGCAATAAAATCAATAAAAATACTGTTATCAAGAGGTATCGTACCCTGACTCCAGATTAAATTGCTTATGACTTGAGAAACTTTAACAACATAACAGCTTATATTTATATTTTACATCTCACGTATTGATTATTTTATTACTATTAAATAAAATTTGCAGTGTAGACATGAAAATGCAATGCGATAAAAATATTAAATTGCAGTTTTACAACAATTTAATGTTTAATTCGCTACCTTATTTTATTAGTTATCGCCGAGTCGCGGATGGGGGGGGGGTACGATCCTTTTCTGTAGAGCAATATGTGTCAAGTTATAAGAAAATTATGTGAAACCGGGGGGTCTGGGGGGTACGGCGAGTACCCTCCAGGTAGGGCGAAAATTACATACGCATATTATTTAATTTTATCACATTTTTTAAGTGAAGGACTAGGCCTTCCTAGATCCCTTCCCCCGTCCTTCAGCTACGCCAGTGGTTAAATTGATCATATATTGCAAAACCATCAGATTTATTTTATTTCAAAAGACTCAAATTGAATCATCAACGCAAATAGAGACCTGGTATATAAAATAAAGTCTGTAATTTAATTATGTAATTAGCGATAAGAATTCTTCTTCTTCTTCTTCTTCATCAGTTTTTTTCCGCCCACTGCTGGACATAAGCCTCTCCATATTATGGAGGATCTGGCCATAACTCACCACGCTGGCCAGACGGGTTGGTGAGTAGTCCGCAGATCGATTTTGGACTATAGTTGTTTTACATCCGGTGTAGCAGCTTACTAGGCTAGCATTCAGATGTGCCTGTAACCCTGTTTTTTGTTAACGGTGGCAATTCGTCAACTCAGGGGGACCGCCGGCTTAACGTGCCCTCCGAAGCACGGACACGAAACCCGGTACCCCGCGTTCGCATCCAACTGCGTTAGCTGCAACGCAATGACCGTCTCTCGATAAGAATTAGGACCTTGATGGTCCTAATTTTTAAGAATTAGGACCTTAAAATCTTGAACATTGTTTCAAAAAGTTTATTAGCCCAATCAATTAATTACAGCGGTATTGACATAATTCGAATTTCCAAAACACCAAATTTTTTACTGCTTTTAAATATACATAGTATTATTTCTATAATTCAAATGCATTATTTGAACAATTTGCCAGGATTTTCAGTCATAACTCAAACTTTTCTAGATAATAAATTATCTTATATGTTCATTTTTGATCAGATGGCGCCATATACCTACATGTGAGTGGCAATGTAGTTCATAATAAATTAATATTCATAATGTAATAAATTATAATAAAATTCATAATTAATAATGTGCAGTAGTCAGTAATAATCACAGATGAAATGCATAAGGTCGAATTTAAAACAGAATTCAGGAGAAAAGGAAAGTTACATAAATTAAATTTTTGAATTTATAATAACTTCAATACTTACTTCTATCAAAAAGTTATTGAACATTTAAGGATATTCAATTCCTGAAATGCTAAATACAGTAGACACTGCAGAAAACGAAACGAAACAGAAAACGGAAATATTTGTTATGGTTTCCAATTTATTTTTCCAACGTAAAGTAAAAATATTTAATTTTAAGTCGAAACCTGCGTAAAATAGAATCACGTTTTGACAGTGTAATAAAGGCTTTTTTGCCTGGACTTTCACGATATGGAAGTTTTTTCAAAGATAAATTTTCATCTGTGTTTTTGGATGGTCGTAAAATGGATAGATGACGTCCCGAAGAAAGAAAAGAGTTACAGTTTACTGCAGAACGTCATCCAGCTCTTTTACACAAAAAGTTCGGCTACTGCTTAACCACTTCCTATGAGCTCTAATGGTCTAAACTGAACAGTATGTTTACCGTACTCAACTTTAACGTTGAGAGAGCGCAAATTCAGGATGGATGGTGATCAGCCCGGAAGGGAAAATGCAACTGGAACTTTGTTTGGAAGATAAACTTACACTAACTCTTTCACATACGGCAGGATATTCCATCAGTGCAATACTAAAAACAAAGTAAATGCCGAAGTTAACAATGTGCGTAAAAACTGTAAAAGAAAATTTCTGCTTTCCTTTTGGATTATTCTAAAATCTGGCAAGTCTTCTGGTTTTCTGTGGAAGTTATTGCTTTGAAATATATGATGACTTTTAGGAAGCGAATAGATGAAGATGCTATAAACAATCCGAATTCTTTATACAATTTTCATTTGACATTTTAAAAGGTCATTTTCGCAATAGTGTAGCAATAAAGCAACTAACCCCTGCACTTAAATAGCTTCTGTAGTTCAAGAAGGGTGAAGACCTAAGAATCTATTCTTAATGTGAAATTCTATATCAGATATTAAACCTGCAAATGTCTTAATTAATAATTCAAAATGTTGTCAAAACGGAAAAACGCTTCTTTTTAATTAAAATGATAATCCGCGGTTTATTTCCTACTTTATTCATACATGCTACGATTATCAATTACCTTCCTCTTTGATTATTCATTACAAAGATGTGCTTACTATATTGGTACAGCTTATGATGGATAGCTTTTATCTTTTTTGATTAAGTTCCCAGTTAATAATATTTTTTAGATAATTAAGCAAAATGCTTCTTATTATTTTTACTTGATTGAACGTTTCGATCAAATCGAATACCAAATTGAGCAACTGTTGCTACAAGAGCTGGTTTGCGGTTCTTAGGAAGTTCGAATAAGATTTCCGCACGGCACATTACACATTCACCAACAACAGATTACATCCCATACCCCTCTCACATCTCAGCTTCATCATTCCGTACATGATTGTTCTGTTGGCAGCCGTGTACCGTGTTTGTTATGGAGCAGGGGTTGAAAGGGTCTATCAAATTCCCCGGAGTACTACAAACTTGAACATTTCGTTTGTAAATATCTTATTGTTTCTGTGGTGGAACATTATTACGTACATTTAAACATAAAAGATTTTCATTTCAATCGCTAACCAAATTTCTTGCGGTACTAAATCTCCACATTCTTTCGCCGCTTTCTTTCTTTGGCGGTACAACTTCTGGAGCTTAATTTTGCATTTTTTTTATAATTAATTAATCGGTTGTGTCTCGGAAGAAAAAAGTTGAAAAGGATTTTTTAAACAGGTTGGAAGAGGAATAATTGTGTGTTGGTATCAGGAAGGGACAAATATGTCATCATCACATTCTTGGTGCACATATCGAAAGCATTCCTCACTAAGAGGGAACTTAGTAAGACGTTTGCAACTGACGGGAGATGAACAACATTCTCCAAGTTCCATACATCAAATTCATTCCTTAACCCTTTACTCTCAATTTCTCTCATGTACTGATAATCGTGGCTAAGATTTGCTAAGTTTGTGGTACTATTTTACATTAAAAAGATTTTGATTTCCTCTGAGAAAACCCACCCTTGATTTTTTTTTCGCGTTTCCATTTTGAGTTATTTAATATTTGATTGTAGGTTACAATTGTACATACTTAATAGAAAGAAGTAAATTGAATGTAGCTTTTAGTAAACGATTAATTGGAAATTTATATTTTGAAGTGAAAGCCGCGTATGTGAATTGGAAAAGCCAAAAAGGGTTATATTGTGCGAGCTTTGATCACGAACAGCACAGCTTCTAATTTCATTCACTCGCCTCTAACTCATTTATGGAACACAAATGACCATTGGTCTCTGCAAAATTACTTGTCAATTGCTTTTGCGTTGGATGAACAAATTTCAATTTAAATGTGGCACCTTCCAAGGTCAAAGCTTTTAGAAATTTCTCTATCTCATAAGCAAGTTGTCACTTTCAAGAATCGTAATGGTTCGTTAATTACATTTAGAAGGCAAAATAGAATTGAAATTGCGAATCATTTGTTATTATTGCGGTTGAATGAGTATAAAAACCTAAGGCACAAGTATATTTTATAATATAAAAATGTTCTACGACCACCCCCTAAGCAATTTCACATCAATGGAGCGAAGATAATCCTATTGGCAATTTAAACAAGGTGGCAAATAAAAGTACGATTTTATTTGAATTAAATTTACGAACCAAATTATGAAGTATATAAGTTTTCCAGTTGAATACACAATTCTCTTAATTTTAAAGGTTTTTATTTTTTGGACCCAACTTTCCCTTAGCATTTTAAAATGCATATGAATAAAATTAATTTAAAATTTAAATTTTTTAATAAACTGAAAATAATGCTTCAAATATATTTTTTTATAAATAAATTGTTTAGTCAACGTCATAATTTCGGGCAATAATATTATGAAAAATATGATGACTCTTCGGTATGTTGGGATTTACAAAATCAGTCTCAAAATCAATTTCTTTTAATTTAGTGATTAAAGCTTATTATATTGGCGACCAATAGTATTCATAGAATACGGTCACGATCACCAATCAAAAGCAATATTTAAAATTTTATACTGATAAGAAAGGACGATGTTTTGTTACCACTCTGTATTATTTTTGATATGTTTTATTATTAATAAATTACGAATTAAGGAATTATATTAAAAGTTATATTTGAGCTTTCGGTCTTGCATTAAGACCTTCGTCAGAAATTACAAATAATAATTTCTAATAATAATAATTTAATTAAATTAAAATTAATTAAAATAATAATTTCCGACGAAGGTCTTAATGCAAGACCGAAAGCTCAAATATAACTTTTAATATAATTCCTTAAATCGTAATTTATTAATAATAAAACATACTTAATTTCACGAATTAATAATAAACCAATTTTAAGTATTATTTTTGATTTTAAAAGTTTTCTTTAGTCAAATTAATATTTAAAAATAATTTAATTGATAATAAAATAGAAAATGCTATACCAAAAAACGCAGCTATGCAAGGAAAGTGTTGCGAATCAATAAATTATTTATGCTATCGTTATTTTTTTCGAAGCCCCCCTTCATTTTCTTATGAACTCTTTTGCTCATGAATTAGAGACAGGATAGTTAGGCAAAATGCCTTTTTTTAAAAATTGAAATATTTCAGGCAGACCCAATTTAAAATCCGTTTCAGAGCATGTACTCTTCAAAAATGCATATTTTATTTTGCCTTTTTGGGGGGTTTCAGTTTGTTTTTGCCGTTTTCGCTAATTTTACGGTTGTTTTTGCCATTTTTGTGCTTTTTGAACCAAAATTCTTCATTTTTGCTATTTATTAAATTAATTATTAATAATTTTATTTAAAAATTTCTAAATAATATTTAATTTTACAATTTAACAGTTTTAAAAATTTTAAATTTTTTAAATTTTAAATTTTTAAAACTTTTATCTTTTTAAACAATACATCAAACATATAAAAGACTAGCACGCTCCGCCGCTGCCTCCTCCGCCTCCAGCGTGTCAATTTTTTAGGACACACAACGCATTCTGATTGGTCGTTGGTAGTAGGTGCATGTCGCTGGCCCCCCCCAAATCGAATTTTGGGGTGAATTTGGTGTCAATCGTTAGAGCTTCGTTAGAGCCTAAATGAGCTTCCATTTTTTTCGTTTGAGCCTCAACCGTCGCGAAGATATTCGCGAAAAAGTTTGGGGGGGGCTGTAGACACGTTGGCCCCCCCCAAGTCGAATTTGGGGGTGAAAATGGTGTCAAACGTTAGAGCTTCGTTAGAGCCTAAATGAGCTTCCATTTTTTTCGTTTGAGCCTCAACCGTCGCGGAGTTATTCGCGAAATAGTTGGGGGGGGCCACAGACACGTTGGCCCCCCCCAAGTCGAATTTGGGGGTGAAAATGGTGTCAAACGTTAGAGCTTCGTTAGAGCCTAAATGAGCTTCCATTTTTTTCGTTTGAGCCTCAACCGTCGCGGAGTTATTCGCGAAACAGTTGGGGGGGGCCACAGACATGATTTGCTATTTTCGTTATTTTTACGAATTTTTGGATGAAATTGGTGTCAAACGTTAGAGCTTCGTTAGAGCCTAAATGAGCTTCCATTTCCAACATCCTAATTTCATTTTCTAAAAAGTTACGGGCATTTCAAATTTTCGATTGCTCCGAGCAAGTTGCGTCCGATAATCCTCAAATTTTATTTTATTTTACCAGATTAAATCTTTTGTTTAGATTAAAAAAATTAATCCTCCTTGCCATTATAATCTTCATAATAAATAAAAATGGAAAAATTAATTTTACAAAATTTTTCATACTTTTATGTTTCAATTCTGTTTCCCACTAATGTAAAGTGTGCACGCCCTTTTCTCATATAATAATGTAAGTTAAATTGCAAGAATTTGTAAAACTGCACACGTTTCTGAAAAACTAAAAGGGCCGAATACGGTATAATTACATTTTTATATCTTTTTCATTACTTACAGGACGTAGACACGTTTTAAGTCGAATTTTGGGGTGAAATCAGTATCAAACGTTACAACCTAAATGAGCTTTCATTGTTGGTTTAAGATTACTTTTTGTAATCGAAACAAAAATTTTACGCTCTAACGTCTGACACCAATTTCACCAAAAACTTCAAAAATATAACGAAAATAGAAAAACACGTCTACTCCCCCCCCCCAAAAAAAAAGATTTAGCGAATAACTTCGTGACGGTTAAGGCTCAAACGAAAAAATGGAAGCTCAGTTAGACTATAACGATGCTTTAACGTCTGACACCAATTTCACCAAAAACTTCAAAAATATAACGAAAATAGAAAAACACGTCTACTCCCCCCCCCCAAAAAAAAAAGATTTAGCGAATAACTTCGTGACGGTTAAGGCTCAAACGAAAAAATGGAAGCTCAGTAGTTAGACTATAACGATGCTTTAACGTTTGACACCAATTTCACCCCAAAATTCAAATAAAGAGGGAAAATAAGAAAACAAGACTACGACCCCTCCCCCCACAAAAACAAAAATATTACCAGCAAGAAGTTAATCGTTTGTGGAAGGAGACAAAGCTGAAGTTCACCGATGAGAATGCTCAGAATGCTTTATAATCTATATGAAGCAAAATACACAACATAATATCAAATTTTGGTAAAAGTTACCTAAAATATACTGTAACAATTTTATGTTATGCATTAAATAAAAACACTATGCAATAGTTCAAAAAAATTCTTGAAAATGTCTATTTTTTCATAATTGAAACAAAATAATAATCTAATCAAACAGATTTAAACTTGAAGATTATCGTACGGAACTTGCTCGGATGACTTGAAAATTTAAAATTGCCGTAACTTTGTAGAAAATATAATTAAAATTATGAAAATAGAAGCTCATTCAGGTTTTAAATAAGCTCTGAAGTTTGACACACATTTTACCAAAAAATTCATTAAAGAACGAAAAAGAAAAACAAGTCTACTATTCCCCCCCCCCAAAAAAAAAAGATTTCGCGAATAACTTTGCGATGGTTCAGGCTCAAACGAACAAATAGAAGCTGATTTATACTCTCATGAGGCTCTAAACTTTGACACCAATTTCACCTCAAAATTCGAGTTGGAGGAGGAGCAATGAGTCTACGCAACTAATAAAATTAACCCCATACCGGAAAGTAGACATGTTGCCCCCCTCCAAGTCAAATTTTGGGGTGAAATTAGTGTCAAACGTGAGAGAGTCGTTAGAGTCTAACTGAGCTTCCATTTTTCGTTTGTGCCTCAACCGTCGAGGAGTTATTCGCGAAATCCTGGAGGGGAGGGTAGACATGTTTTTCTATTTTCGTTATATTTTTGAAGTTCTTGGTGAAATTGGTGTCAGACGTTAGAGCTTCGTTAGAGCCTAACGTTAGCCCCCTAACTGGGGTCGTTAATTAATTACTTGTGGTATTTCTTTTTGATTTGGACATCCTCCCCCCTTGGTGAGATTTGAAAAATGTGGTGGAGCCACCCTCCCCCTCGCATGAGATATACCTTATAATTTAAATTAATTAATTACTAATCAATAATTTGATATGTTGGTGTATTTTGCTTCATATAGAGCAATCTTATCGGTGACCTTCAGCTTTGCCTCCTTCCACAAACGATTAATTCCTTGCTGGTAATCTTTTCTTTTTGTGGAGGGAGGGGTCGTAGTCTTGTTTTCCTATTTTCCCTCTTTATTTGAATTTTGGGGTGAAATTGGTGTCAAACGTTAAAGCATCGTTATAATCTAACTGAGCTTCCATTTTTTCGTTTGAGCCTTAACCGTCACGCAGTTATTCGCTAAATCTTTTTTGGGGGGGGGGGAGTAGACGTGTTTTTCTATTTTCGTTATATTTTTGAAGTTTTTGGTGAAATTGGTGTCAGACGTTAAAGCATCGTTATAGTCTAACTGAGCTTCCATTTTTTCGTTTGAGCCTTAACCGTCACGAAGTTATTCGCGAAATCTTTTTTTTTTGGGGGGGGGGAGTAGACGTGTTTTTCTATTTTCGTTATATTTTTGAAGTTTTTGGTGAAATTGGTGTCAGACGTTATAGCGTAAAATTTTTGTTTCGATTACCAAAGTAATCTTAAACCAACAATGAAAGCTCATTTAGGTTGTAACGTTTGATACTGATTTCACCCAAAAATTCGACTTAAAACGTGTCTACGTCCTGTAAGTAATGAAAAAGATATAAAAATGTAATTATACCGTATTCGGCCCTTTTAGTTTTTCAGAAACGTGTGCAGTTTTACAAATTCTTGCAATTTAACTTACATTATTATATGAGAAAAGGGCGTGCACACTTTACATTAGTGGGAAACAGAATTGAAACATAAAAGTATGAAAAATTTTGTAAAATTAATTTTTCCATTTTTATTTATTATGAAGATTATAATGGCAAGGAGGATTAATTTTTTTAATCTAAACAAAAGATTTAATCTGGTAAAATAAAATAAAATTTGAGGATTATCGGACGCAACTTGCTCGGAGCAATCGAAAATTTGAAATGCCCGTAACTTTTTAGAAAATGAAATTAGGATGTTGGAAATGGAAGCTCATTTAGGCTCTAACGAAGCTCTAACGTTTGACACCAATTTCATCCAAAAATTCGTAAAAATAACGAAAATAGCAAATCATGTCTGTGGCCCCCCCCAACTGTTTCGCGAATAACTCCGCGACGGTTGAGGCTCAAACGAAAAAAATGGAAGCTCATTTAGGCTCTAACGAAGCTCTAACGTTTGACACCATTTTCACCCCCAAATTCGACTTGGGGGGGGCCAACGTGTCTGTGGCCCCCCCCAACTATTTCGCGAATAACTCCGCGACGGTTGAGGCTCAAACGAAAAAAATGGAAGCTCATTTAGGCTCTAACGAAGCTCTAACGTTTGACACCATTTTCACCCCCAAATTCGACTTGGGGGGGGCCAACGTGTCTACAGCCCCCCCCAAACTTTTTCGCGAATATCTTCGCGACGGTTGAGGCTCAAACGAAAAAAATGGAAGCTCATTTAGGCTCTAACGAAGCTCTAACGATTGACACCAAATTCACCCCAAAATTCGATTTGGGGGGGGCCAGCGACATGCACCTGTTGGTAGTACCAGCTTAAAAGTTAAAATCACCTCCCCCTGGGATCGAGTAGCACACCAATCGAGTTTTTAACCTAGGCGAACTGCCCGTCCGTGGATGGGCCTTCCAGCTAGTTTAATATACGGGTTTATCAATTTTTATTACAACATATTCCAATTTTGAAAATATTTTAGTCCAATTTGACTAGCAGAACAAATTATTTAACTGTCGATAACATAGAAAAACTTCTGGTAACTAAGTTGGTATAAGAATAAACAGAATTAACTTGAATTTGTATGATTTTTGTTAAAAAAACGTTTTTGCCTTTTTTGTATCTTTTTGCCTTTTATTTTGCCTTTTTTGCGTGTTTTTAATGCCTTTTTGCCTGCCTTTTTTGAGGTTTTATTTTGCCTAACTATCCTGTCTCTACTCATGATATTTAAGTTTCCAGAAACCCCTTAATTTACTACCATATATGGCCGCCATAGGAAAATAAAAAGAAAATTGTACAGAAAAATCAAATTTTTTTGAAGTAGTGAACCACCAAATTGGACTCTTTCTTGGATTGATCCAATATTCTTTGAGCACCTTGCATTTAAGGATTTAAGCAGTGACGCTCAAACTGTAACACAAATTTTAACAAAAATGTCTGTACTTACAACTATAAAATTTTATAAAAATCAAAGCTTTAGTTCACTTCCCCTCTACTAATTGTATCTTCAATATTTGTGCGAAAAATTTAAATTACCCTTGAAGTGGTAACGATTCCCACCGTGTGAGGCAGAAGGCCGAGTAACTATGGCTTTCACGATCTAGAAGATAATGGCGGGATGTAATTTGGTGTTGTATATTATATATTATAATAATTATTTAACAAATTACATTATTTATGTATTAGTATTATTATTATGTCTATTAATTTACTTACCGTAAGGTTGCTCGAGCTAAAGCTCTCATGCATTGCTAAGTCACAATGTACTATGTTTACTTACAAGTTTAGATAAACAATTCAACCACGAGGTCTCATTATATTACTATTTACAATTACTCGTTGTGATGTGTTTATTTTTATCTCAAGCAGGAAAAAGTGTAAAAAATTAAGTATCTGGCAATTACCGTCTCTATTAGTTCATTAAGTCTTTGATGATGTACCTGTTCGATATTGATACAAGGTGTGAGATTTCTTACTAGTCGGAGTAATTAATTATGTAAATTACAGAATGAATTTTAATTAAATAAAATTGCTCTATATAAAGTAGGTAACGACGCTTAATTCTACCTATTTAATTGATTATTTGTTGATGAGATACTAGAAATTAGAAAAAAGTAACTGTGTGCATATATATAACATATTTTCTGGTCTGCTAGATATTTTAAATAAGTTCTCATAATAATTATGGTATTATGGTTAGTTATTGTAAAAGCAAACGTTCGTTTCTTTCCATTAACCAACGCATCTTCTATTCAACAAGTTACGCCTCCATATTTCAATTAATTTGTTTCCAGGTAATTTCTATAATTTATTTATTATGTATGTGTTCCATTTCGAGTAATTTAATTTAATGTTCTGGCACAAAAGCACAATTATGAGGGACATTTGACACGCGTTTCCCACCGCGATGTCACCATCGGACACGTTGAATTTATTTGATTCCAACTAATCGCTTATACGTAACATTAATATCTACCGGTAATTTATTTTCATTTATGAAATTGGGAAACGAGACCAAAAGCCTAATTAGGTTTTCCAAAATTCCTAACCTCAAATTCTTACTTTGACACCTCCACTGATGGTCGCATCCGCCAAATTTAATATTGGGAAAATTTTGTGACCCATTTTATTAAGTAAATGTCAAGTAGGATTTATTCCTATGCGTTTGTAACTCTTGAAAATTGTGTATCTATTGTAAAATATCACATGAATTCGCCGACTTGAAAAGTTAATATAAAAATATTAGAAATCCAAGTTAAATCCCTTTAAAATGCTATATTAAAGTGAATTAGCATTAAAATGGTTTGACAGTTGAATACAACCTAGAACCTCTTTTAAGTGAATGCCTGGAAGCCAAGTGTCGAGAATCGTAATATATTAAAATGCAGAATTTCCATTCATACACAACTCGAATCCGCCAATTATTGGCCGGTTTGTTTGTCCGACTGAATTTGTATGCATGGAATAAATGATACCATGTTATCATATCTGTATCGCTTTTAATATAATTGAATGCTGCTATCTTCGTTTGAAATGGGAAAAAAGAACGATCAATAAGACTGTAAAATATAAAATCACAATGAAAAAGTTTCAATCAGAAACCAATAAACAATCATTCCTAATAAGGGCAGGTGAAGTTGGTTCAATATCCTCCATTCAAATATAGCAAACAAAAAAAATTGTTCTCAAAACGTTTTTGCGAAAACTACTTAAACTATAGCGAAGAACTTTTTTTCAATATTAATATTTCGCAGCAACAAACTTTTAAAACTACTTCGCATTTTTCACATTTACTGTCAAAAACCATATCGCAAAAAAGCTTTTAAAATTTAATTTCTCCCATTTATTTTAAATCGATCGGTTAGTAAAACCTCCGGTTACTTTTGCATCGGCACATGCAAATAAGTTTCGGTTGATTTCCTTGAAAGTTTTTACTACTTGATAAATATTAATAAGGCTTATCTTAAATCTACAATCAATTTTAATTCCTTATCAAAACAACAAAGATTAAATTAACTTACAATTTAATAACCGTAAAGAATTTGTAATCGGTTGGCTGGGTGACGTATTTTAAATTGATTCGTCGGTAATTATTAAATTGGCGAGCGGAAAATATTAATTTTCCTAAGTTTTCTAGTCTCTATTTTAACCCTCTACGTTGTCACAACAAGAGCATCATCGATTGGCGACAAAGAGTCGTCCGTCACTAAGTTGTCATCACTGGAAGTCTATCTCAGGAAAACCCCTGCAGATTGATGATGTCGGGTGTCGAATCCAGACCCGGAAAATAAATCATACGCAAACTGAACATTACGAATATTTCACTTTTTGCCAGACTAGACCTGAAAGCGTCTCATATTCACGAAATATAGCTTTCGCCAAACAAAATACCATTTATTTCCAAATTTTTAATAATGGAATTGGAAAAAGAAGCAATTAAATTATCGTGCCGAGGCGAGGCATTAAAAAACAAAAGTGTTTGGGTGAATCATTTATATAAAAGCGAGACAACGAAATAATGACATTTGTAGCTAATGGACCGATATTTGACTCCAGTCTGGTTTCCGGCACGTGCTTCCGTGTACCTACTAATGCTATAGAATGACTCAAATTACATCTTACACCTTCGACCGATATTACTAAAACATTCTAAACTGATCGAGCATGACATTTAATGAATTTGTTAAAGCATTTCTTTAGCCTCAAAATTTGTTTTGGTAAATTTGCAAACAATGCGCTATTACCGTTCTGCAGCGCCCTCTATTTCGAATTGAGGTTATGTATACTATCAGAATTTGAATTTACAAAAAGTTGAGCAATTAAATTATAATCTGCAAGCAATGATTTATTATTGCTTTATTTAGATGTTTTTAATTTGTAAATATGTGGGGTAATCCGTACTTATTTAACCTGTTAAAATTAAAGTCGGCACTTTGTTGATAAAAACCTTTTAGATAAATTAGATTTAAATATGAGATATTGAGCACTTTTATCAGTGCATACAATAAAAATGTCTTCTTTGTATCAGTTATGTGTTTACGGAGTCATCCACTTCGGGAAGGTAATTCTTAAGCCTTCACTAATGTTTTCTTATTTTTTTCCTACAAAGAAGGCAATATTAGAGAAACATAAAAATTGTAAAACACAGTTTTAAGAATCTATTTTAAATTTTATAAATTAAAATATTTGTAAGAGACTGTCGGAGCATAGTGGTCTAATAAGTTGACTATGAACGCTAAATGCCCGGTTCGAATCCGGGCGAAGTAAGAACTTTATTCTGGCCGTCTCTCTGGTCCTCCAGGTTGGGGGTTCTACGTCGGGCTTGCTCCTCGTCTAGGTAAAAAATGTAAATTGCTAACAAACCAAATACCAATTCGCAAAGTTGGTAGTTGGGCTCGGATAACGTTGTAATGCGTTTGAAAACCGATTATATGAGAGATGAAAATATTTGTATGAATATGAAAAGGACATTTTGGAGGAAAAACCATCACAAGGACATTCTATTTAAGGACGAAATGATGTGATTGCTCCCTTTCGGCCATTCTAAAAATTTCAAGAATTTCAAATGGCACAATCCGTTGGATCCTATCACTAGAACTTCTATTCGTGCTTGCATTTGTTGATCTCCAACGCGACTGGCAATCGGTGGGGTTTAGCATTTCTTTACTGCTTTGCTTGCATTATGAGTTCGTCCTCACTTCTCATTTGTACAGTTCTTGGGCGATTGGGGAAATTGTGACCAAGTTATTTTGTAAATGGTGAACTTTTTTAGGTTGGTAATAAATGAAAGAACCGATATCAAAGGCGTGTTTAAATTGTTATACATGGTGGCCCAAAATAAATGTTGTCGTTTGAATTTTTTATGACTTAATTTTTAGTTGCAAGTGGTGACCATTAGCTTCTTAGCATATTCGTGCTCTTCCCAAAATATTTTACATAACCTTTGTCAAAACTTCAAGTGTTATGGCCTCGATTTTGTTGAGGATGTTGTTTTCAATTGGAGGATGATTCTCCACTTATTACTTACACTCTTCCTTTTCAATATCCGCAAAGGAAACAGTCAGAAGTGTTTAAATCCAGTCAATATTGTAGAGATATTTCCTACGATCCTTACACTTAGAAATTTTTCCAGGACAATATCTCCACCCTAGAGTGCTATCGGCAGCTATGCGTCGGTTCACACTTGTGTACAGAGACAAATAACAGGGCTGGTTTCGCCTTCTCTCCTTTTCGGGTCGCTAAATGAAATAAAATTGTACGGCTTAGATGCCGCACTAAAATTGCTCAAACGAAATTCCTCTATCGGGAGCAAAATCGTATAAATTCCCTCAGTCAAATTTATTGTCGTTATCGACAATACCAAAAATCTAGATTCGGGTGTGGTTCGTTGTATGAAAAAAACAAATTAAACTCAGCCTCGTAGAAAATGACTAATTTAATTTTCATCAAATAAATTTAATTTAACCAAGCAAAAACAGGTCGCGCATGGGTTGTTTACGAACAGATTCGTTTTGGTCGCTAAGGTGTAAATTATGAGATAGAAAACCCTTCGTATTTGCATTTACTTGCAAATCGAACTCAAAATACTCCAGGTTTCTATTCATGTGCAATCGTGTGACACAAATAAAATTACAACAAAAATAATGGTGTACAAAATTATAAAGTTTTTTATTTACCAATACGGTGGCACTCGTTGTCGACGTTTTGGAACCGCTGCCTTCTTATATTCGACATCTGTCACTCTGCGACCTGTTGCATCCTTGAACAGCTGTGATTTTCATAAAATTTGAATTGTGACATCAAACCTTCTCAATTATTCCATAAATATCCAGATTAAATCGATCGGCAATCGTATAAAGAAATTGTTGGCAAATTTCTGTCAATTTGAACCAAGCTCAAAAATTGTGTAACTAACCTCCAAATTTAGGTGAGTAAAATTATTCAATTTAACTTTCAACGAATTTAAATTCCTTCTTCTAAACATTTGAATTGTAGAATATGTAATTGTCGTGATTACAAAAATCATTCGATCATTTATCAATGGCGGAACGGCAATTTTTCATCCACATGTGGCCAATTAAACTTTCAATTTGTGTTTTTACAAAAACGCCACAATTCGAAGATTTTACTTCCAAATCAATCTAAAAACACTCGTCTACTTTAGACGACACTTCGCACTAATACTCAGCTTGAAAATCACTTGGATTTTCCAAGAAAACTCGAAAATTGGTCACTTAAGGTGGACCTCACCAAAACCAAAACTCGCTGTTGTTGGATTCAAAAGTCGCAGCCAACACACCTACGCCAACTTTGTCTACCTTGTATGTTGAGAAACTTCAACCTGCCAACTGAAAATCGAAATTTTGAGCCATTTCGCACGTCAACTTGAGGTAAAATCTCGCTGCCAAAATTCAAATGTAAATAATTAAATTTGTTTCTTTTTAGGTTTAAATCGCCGTAAACTTTATAAATCACTGGATTTCACTAACGTTCAATAATAAGTGTGTGTTTGTGTCAGCGGTAACATGAATCGACCTTCATTTAACAAAACCGTGCTCGACCATGTCGTTATGGATAAAAACATCCCCTATTCAATGATAAATTATTAACACGAAGCTGAGTCTAAATTCGTTTCACCACAATATATTGAAAGTACTATTGAGTCCCTTGCAGAATGTGTTGTGGCTCCATTTGGATGGTTTTCTACAGTTGGCCTCAAATAATTAATAATAATTGTTTAATACTAAATGATTATGAATAAAATAGTAAACGTACATAGGTGAAAAACCTCAGTATATAGCTTTGCGCTATAGTTGACCTCGGCGCTTTTTGTAGCATCGACACACTGCCAGGTTAATAATCATAAGGATCCTTTCAGATGGAATTAAAATTGAAAATTCGATTTAAAAAAGAGTTAATATTCATTCATTTTCGGTCTGCCAAAGGTATTAAGGTATTGCACATAGTTTATGGCATCCAAGGAAGAAATGTAAATAATAAATTTAATATGCAACCAAAGAAAATATTCTTATTATGTAGTAAATCTTTTTTTACGTATCGATTAACGTGGATTCCAAACCACGGCGGCATAAGCAATATGGGAGTAAGCGGGATTTTAATTGGTGACGTTCACATCGGAAGTCCAACTACCTACACTAGATCCAATTACCTATACAAAATCACCTGTCATTACGATAGCAAAATTTTTTTGTCGTTACATCATGAGAACGACTTCCATCGATTAATTACCCGTCATCACTGTAGCTAATAACTACTCCACTGTTTTTGAGCAACACCAAAATAGTAGTTAACTTTATTTAATTGCTGGAAATGAGAACATAATATACAGGGTGATGAAACTAAAATGAAGCAAACATTTGAAATGGGTAATAAAAGTTTCAGATGTTTGTCGAGCTATGTATAGATTAATTTAATTGACATTTCGTCGAAGCTGTGTTATATTAAGCAAATAAAGGGACAATAAAACAAAGCTCACATACACGTTGATTAAATCAGGTGGGCTATAAAGTGACGAGTTGTAATCCGGCCACAATTATTCTCAACTGACCTGGCAATAAAATGTACCTACCTGTGTTTTTCGAGGGAGAGTGTTTTGGTAAATAAAAGACGCATATGTTCCATCAAATTGCCCCTCGATTATATTGTTAATTTAATTACAAAACCGTAAAAACATTCTATACGGATCGATCCCCATTAAAATAAAATTATACTCTTTTTGTTATTAAATTGACTCAAAATTATAGTTATCCCATTCCAATTGGTACTCGAATATAAATCAAGAGAGTATTGAATGTCTTATTTGATGAAGCAGATAAATGTTAATATTTGATTAAATTGCTAGTTGATACACATAATTATCATGTTCGTGCAGCCAATTAATTTGATTATTGACTTTCTTACTAATAACTGTTTTCCAAGGAAGGATTAACACTCTTCCAATAATTTTGCAATCTCCAACCTTTTGGCCTTACGGTGGATTCCTTTATCTTACTTAGCCTCTTGACTTCACATTTTTGCATCACCTAAAATTACTGGGGCGTAAGTTAACCTATTTTCTCAATTTTTTGCTACTTGCAGCGACAGCATTCCACTAGCTTATTCAAATTTTCTAAATGAATTGTTATAAACAAGATGCAGAAGGTCAGGTGTGGTGTCGGATTACTTATGCGGCCAGATATAACCGATAGTATAAATTGGCTCGACACGACTGGAAATCAGTGATAAATCGCTAAGACTGACATAAATACTTTAAAATAAGTCATCTATAAAAATAATTCTGATTTTGATGACAGAAGTGTCAGTATGAATTGGCTTTTACGGTCGTAAACGGAATTGGATTCGAATTAAAAAACCTTTTAGAAAGCCTACATTCAGAATAATTAATACTTAGTTTATCGATTTCCGATGGAAGATTCTTTGGAATGAAATTAATTTAATTTTATATTCGACCGACACGCTGGAGTTTTGGGTAGCAATGCAATAATCATATCTCAAAATAGCTTCTGGAGATTTCCCCTTCAGATAAATTAGTATTAAGCAAGGCGTATCAAGGTAATATTGTAAATCTTGTTGTAATTCGAACGGAATGGCCAACTAAGACGTAGAATCAGCATAAATTTAATAATTACTCAACTCTGGGGAGGAATATTACCTTTTGCAATATCTGAACATTATCGTCTTGAAGGACGTGCGTAAAGTTGTCGACTGGATTTTCTAATTCTGCTTTTCCTGAACTTATACCAAACTTTTTCGATTTCTTAACTTATCAAATGCGATATTAAGGCGATATTGAGAAATGCGTTAGGACGTGACGTGTTTGCGAGTATCCCTCCGTACTTCTTAAATTTCAAGCACGTACAAGTCATCATATTATTGATTTTCCGATCGATGTTGTTTTTCTAATGGTTGTGTGTTTAGTGGGTCAAGATATGTCACCGTTGGATCCAATGTCGGGGTAACTAGCAGACGTAAATAATATGGTTTTCTTTCAAACCAACCCCTACACTCGCTGGTCACATATTGCACTTACGAGCTCACCACTACTTGGCTATTTCGCGACAAGGACGAGACTATTTTAACTTTATCGAGTAAGGAAGACCGTGTCGAGGTTTAACTAAGACAAAAGGGGTCGATTAGTCAGTTTGTATGTATATCAGGATATGTTCTTATGCTAAGGGTGTTTGGGTCTCTTTTTGGGCAAAGGCCATAACAGCTGTGTAAGGATATGGAAGATTGTTTATGCAGATACGTAGCCTAAATGGCTTCCCACGAAAGAAGTCTTAATGCTGTCATATTACGTGTTTGAAATAGATTATGGCTATTGTTAGTAATTACATCGTTGCCATATGGGATGCCCGCTCCATTTATTGCTTTTGCAGAACATTGCGTGGTGTTATAACACTTTAATGGCTTCTTTAAACGATGTTTGAGTAGAATTTCATTATCACCAATAAAATGCTTGAATTTACAAAAGCTCACGTTCATTTTTAAATGGCTTCGTGTGGATACTTTCTGCCCGCTCTCGTTTCATACTTTTGCGAAACAACTCAAAATTAATAACATCGAAAGTCCGACCTCTAAATTTTTGACAAAAATCTCCCTAAAACTATTTATCGCAACTTTCCCTCAGATTTGTCGGCAAATCCACCCCGATAGTAGGTCTTTATATTTTTACGATATATCATACGCTATGTTCACAATGCGAATGCAATATTGTTTTTATAGCAAGCTTTGAATGTTCACCGTAAGTTCGATTACATTTCTTATAGAAATATCTACAGGGGAATATGTTTCCTAAAAGCTATTTATTTTTATGTGCGAGTGTTATCATTGATAGGCGACTGACTATTGAAGCTTTGATGATTTTTACTGTTTCACTAAAAGATTTTTAGATACCTTAATGTGTTTGGCTTTGGGGGAAATATCCAAAAAAAGCGTAAAAGAACAACACATTTCAAAAACACTTTTTCTACACATATTTTTCCAGTGGGTACGTATCCACACCAGATAATGCAACGTACATACGCAAAAATTAATTTATTATTTACCATTTTTTTTCTCCTTTTTTGAATACAAAACAACTAACGATATTACTTCCTTTAAATTTCAAACCGCAACCTACTATTTTCCCTATGAAATATGCTATTGTTAGGGTAACGAATGAAAAGAAACGAGGATACGGTAGTTTTCTTTTAAGAAATTAATTTTGATTTACTACGTTTTATACTTCAAACAGGACTTTGCAAATAATACGAAATTCCTTTGAAATATACGAGGGTAGTTCAACTAACATCTGCATGCCTTCCAGTTTAAAGTGTAAACAAACACTTAATTATTTGCAAAATATACATTGAAATGTCATCTACTTGCGGATTTTCAAATTTAACAGAATATTTTTGAAGAAAAAAAAGATTTTAAGCAGAGATCTATTACAAAATATTGTTTTTCTGGTCAGTATAATATTGAAACTTTTAAAAATGAAAAACTGTTGAAAAACTAGATGAAAATTGGTCAGTCAAGGTCAACAGGTCAAATTGTAAGGGTAACCAACATGAAGATGTTGCTTTTTAGGAATCAGTGGTGCAAAGTCACCCCTACGGGTAAAGTCACCCCGTTTAATGGTACTCCAGATGTTGAAACTGTCGCATTTCGTTGAAAGCCTCCAGAGGCGATGTAAATCTGTAAACAAATTGAGAATGAAAAGTATTCCAAGGAAAACCGCCAATTAAACTTTTGAAAAAACATTGCGTGTCACCTTGAAAAGACTCTAATTTGTTACTATTCAAAGGCAACGATTTTGTCCAATTAATTGGACATGGATTTTGTCCACAATTTGGGCTAAAGCCAAGAAGACTTTACTAGAGAAATATTAATGGAGTAGCTTCCCATTGCCTTCCCAATAGTCCACAGATCGATCTTGGACTTGTGGATCACAGCAGCGTATCCGAATCGATCAGGATTAGAAGAAACAAACGCCTGATACGAGCACCACCAAAGATTATCCAACTAAAACAGCCTCCGTGATTAGTTAGGTTAGAATGACGTAACACCAAAGTTCCGTGGCAAGAGTTGTACTCGTAATATTATAATTATTTTATAAATTAATACTTAATTAATAATATGGCAGTTGTACCTAAGTCAAAGTTTAAAATTCAACTACGTTAAACATTTAGAAATATGAAAATAAGTTTTCTTCTGATTGAAACAATATGGAGCAATATCGCCTTAGTTACCATATGGTCATAAGTAGAGCGCGGATTCTATGCATTTTGCTTATTGCTGTAAATTATATGCAGAAGATATTCCTTTTGGATCTTTACGTTTCTAAAAAATTGCGGTGATTTGACGTAATGTTGATAGTGCATATTTTGCTTTTTTCTTAATAATTTGCATAAAACGCATATTTATGCATATTTGAGCGTTTTTTAATGGATTTTGGCATTTTGAATTTTTTTTTTTTTTTTTTTAAATTGTCACGTATTATTTACAAAGTTGTGCGGCAAGTAATCTTTTTATTTTTAAACTACACTTGCAAGTTTACAACGTCTTTCAACATTAGTCACCTAAACACATGGGAAAATAATGCATAAATGCATATTATGGGTAAAGCGGCTACCACCTTAACATTTTTTCGCCAAACTATGATTTATTTTACGAGCTTTTCCCATGGATTACCTCGAATAGCCGAAACGATAAGATGTTATTGATAGCACCGCTTAAAATACATGTTTCCAAATGGGGAACATGGTTAACAGCTGCTGTGTATTATACAGAACATAATATTATACAACAATTTAAAAAATTCGTGTGTAATTTGTCCGATTCAGCTGCAGTAGCAATTAAAGATCGTCAAGAAGTTTTAAAAATGACAAACTAAGGACAGGAAAATTTGGAATTTCTGAAAGCTAATTATTGGTGTGCAGGTGAATGTATTAAAAATCTTTAAGGAAAGAATCCTCTACTGCTAGATTCTGTAAAACTTCTTTGTAAAAATGATGGTTTTCAAGTGCTTGCTAACACAGCAAAATTATTAAAAGGAGAAACGATCGAGAATATTATTGTCAGTATTCCCAGCAAATGTATTTAAATATGCGCCGATAACGTCAGTTGACGTAGGAAGAAGAAGAAAATTTAGAAAAGTATTTGATTATTTACTGTTTTCCTTACAACATCCATAATTCTGATTAATTCTATTTTGTGTAGGCCATTCATGTATATATTAAGAATACATTTATTTTTGGTGAAGATTAAAAATTAAAATTTTGTATATAGCTTTTTTGACTACTTATTTAAGATTTTATTGTGCTTTTTTTTCAATTTTTAGTGCTTTTTTTTTCATTTCTTAGTGCTTATTATAAGCGCTTATTTTCTAAAAATAAGTGCATATAAATCCGCGCTCTAGTCATAAGTAATAACACACTCATAATTATCCAAGGGAAATACTATAAAACGTCATATCATATTGTCCCGGGGAAATATGAAACGTCATTTATGTCACTATAAAAATGTTTTAATTTTTAATTAAAGCAACAAAATAATCTATGATTTACAAAACCTCTGATTTTTTGGGAACGTATCCTTCATTTTTATTCTTCACAAATGCTTCCACTGCATCGAACATTTTAACATCAGTTTTTTCCTTTAAATGTAACATTGACCTTAGCATAGATAATTTTGGCCACAACATGTTTGGTGAATATTTCTGCGACTACGGATAGAATACATTAGTCATACGTATGTCGAAAAAAAAACAAGAAACAGAGCAACATACCAAATCTTCAAAAAACGCTAGCAAAATATTTCCGTCGACACCGTTCACCAAATTTTTTCTTCTCCACTCCTGACAGTCTTCATAAGCTTTAGTGTAAGCAGCTTTAAATTTCGCCGAAACCAAATAATATTCACGGGCTTTCGCCGCTTGAGTTAGCATGTAATTTGACATTTCATCAATTTTATTTATGACAGGACGCGAAAGTCAAACCAGCCAACCATGATTTTTACAAACACGGTCCTTAGCAACGCTACCAATCCAATTAATTCAAAAATTTACAGTCCAATATTTATCCATTTTCAGAACATGATTGTTTCAATCAGAAGAAAACTATTGATTACTTGGTTGTCTATACATCTCTCGGGCTTTGCCCTCGTGATGTAACTAGCCAACCTCGGGAAATATACTATTCATATTGCCCTAGTTGTAATAATAGACCGTTCGGGCAGCAGTTTGAAATCAGTTTGCAATCAGTTTGAGATAGTCACCATTTTTATAGGAACGTAAAAATCAAAAAATCAAAGTTTGGGTTGTCAAGGAATCGATAAGACGAATAAATAAGATGTTTTATAGCTAATAGGTTTGTTCGGGCAGCAGTTTTAAATCAGTTTGCAATCAGTTCGAGAAAAATCACGTATACACGTATGTCGTTACAGCAGTTTGAGTTTATGGTAACTAAGGTTTGACATACGTAACTAATGCGTGCATTCGTGGTTTTTCTCAAACTGATTTCAAACTGCTGCCCGAACAAACCTATTAGCTATAAAACATCTTATTTATTCGTCTTATCGATTCCTTGACAACCGAAACTTTGATTTTTACGTTCATATAAAAATGGTGACTATTTGACCAAAAGGATCAATTAATCTTTAATGCGAAAAAGAAGTGAAACTTATATAGATTTTTACATAAAGAAAAATTTTAATTCCAAAGGATTAAAACGAACTAAAAAAATAAAAAATTATTCGGTAAATAACGGAGTTGTGAAGGCCCGACGGTAAAATATCAGGACTCTCATGAGATACTTGTGGGAAAATATTCACTTCCATGGTAATAAAATTGTACTTAAAATTAATTTGTCTTGTAAGTGATGAAAAAACGAACAAATCTAAATTCGAAAGAATAACACGAAAAAAGTTGTTGGGGCTTATTGGTAAAGCATTGCAAGAGATTTGGGTTGCATTAAAACGAAAAAAGAGCAATGTTTTTCAAGTTTTTCAATTTTTCTCCTTTGTTTATCCCAATACAAATCTGCGCATTATGCAAAAGTTCAGCTTCAAATTACCACCAGTTTTGGCTGTAAAATTTTTTTGCTTTAATAAAATGGAAAAGATTTTTATTTGAAATAATTATTTAAAACGACAGGGACGATGATCACTGTAGGATCACCCATCCAAGTTTTATACACATTTTCGGATGATTTACTTGGAAAAATTCTTGAACGAAGCAGGTGACGATATAAAAATACAATAATTAGAAGTAATGTTGATGATAATATGGAAGGAAAATAAATTTTTGTTGTAGAAATGTAAATATTTTGTGTTGACTCTGAAATATTAAACTAACACATGAATAACCTCGTGCCAAAAAGCTAGCAAAGCGCCCCTGCTCCGTTACATAAACATTCAATCAGGCGGCAGAATCTATAATACCTATAAATACGATATCAATAAGTAACTCTCGCGGGACTTTTAGGGCAAAACCCACTGTTTTATCCTGAAATATATCGAGGAAACTTTTATGCAAGTATATTTTGAAGAGAGAAAAAGCAAACAAAAAATATTGATGATAGTTTAAATGCATTAGAAGTGATGAAGAATTTAGCAAGTTTATAAAAGCCCAATTTTGGTCGAACTTTACCGACTTTTAGTCAAGCTTTAGGGCACTTAAAACCTCTTATTACTGTTCTATATCATTAATTGAGACGAGGATTGCAAGAAAAATGCATCACGCAAGCGTTCGAAGCATGCAAATGCAAGACGAATGATACGATCGGTAATTTAAAATTTTTGATATAATTTTTTTGTTCAAATATAATTATTTTTGAAAATTTTATTGTGCAAGTCATTGATCCTTGTTTTAAATTAAGAAAAATAATAGGTTTGGTACAAGAAGCGTCGTTGATCATTATTTGTTAAAGCAATTTAAGAGGTTAAATCAATACTCCTCTTAATTGAAACTGTCAAAAGTGATGATAAAACAATATTTATACGCAAATGCCGAAATTAATTATAAAAATACGAATTATTAATTAATTATTTCAAGTTTTCCTTTGAATAAAAGTTTCTACTTATTACAAAGGATTATGAATTCTTCTCTGCAATTTCTAGTACCGACACCATATACGTTTAACTTTAACAACTAAACAAACATGGCTTTCATGTTGTGAATTCTGATTGTGTCATACATAGCTGAGTACCGCAACACCTCGAAATAGTCGCGTAACACTATATAAGACAGTGGACATCAAAGGATAAAGTCTCGAGCGGTCAGTTTCCGTTGACAAAGAGATCCTTTGACACCCTAGACAAGGTGGACACCGCACAGAGTTTAATTAACGCTCTGTGTCGGTAAGCCTTTAAGATCACTTTGCACTGCATTGCACTCCAAACCTTCTAAATATCGCATGTAATTTTCTTTCTTTTTCTGTATTTTCGCACTTCCTAATAGACCATTTTGTCCTTACTTGCACACACTAATCAAAATTTTAATGTCACTTTTCTCGGAGATGTCGAGGAAACTGTCGCTCCTACGAGGAAACCATGCGTTTGCTTGAAGCTGTGAAAAAAACATTCAAAACAGTAAATTTAATTAAACAGGACTATTTAACTGATGTGTATCCTTTTTAAAATATTTTTAATTAAATAAGAGAAAAAGAAACAAACTGACCAAGTTTGTCGGCTGTCAAAACGAAAAGCTGTGTCATTGTGCAAAGGCTGGAAAACCGTCAGTCGAGTCGGTCGAAGCTTTATTTAAACCCTTACCACCTCACTAAACTCGTTTCAAAATATGATATTTTTGCCTCGATAACCTTTGTTCTCTGTGGGTGGTATTATGTAAAATATTTTAAAATTTACTAAATACAGCATAATTGAAAGTAGTTTATTTTTTAAAATATTAATTTACCTCTTATAGATCAAATTCAGCTTTGTCTTGTTCGCGAGAAAAATTTACAAATGGAGTTTATTTTATACGCCTTGCTCTGGTTACAAGCTTTTTTACTTTTCTACGACATAAAAAAGCTTCTCAGAAACATGCAAATATGGATGCAAGTGCCAAATCGGTTTTTCACTCAAATTCGAGCTGTCATTGCGAATTGAATCGCGGTCATCTAAATCGAATTTACGGCTGCGATGTGGAGGGCTTTGTCGGTTCCCTCTGAGAGCCTTCGATATGCCATATATTATTTTAAAATTTGTCACAAACGTATGCCGTATGAAATCGTTTTCCTTGCGAATTCTATCAATTTTCTTGCCTAAATAAACTGGGAGGTTTATTTTCACGAGACGAAGCAAAATGACCAGTTATTGGGATTGTGAATAATAAAAATTTAACAATGTTGATGGATAATAAACTTAGTCAGCTTTTTTCGGAGTCAATATTTGAGATATGGTATATAATTCAAAACTATCACAATTTCGCAGAACAATATCATAAAGAAATGTCCCGTATGTCTCTAAATACTGATTGGATGTGTGCTATCAAATATTTTATTTGCTTGAAGTGTTGGACCAGAGAATTTGTGAGTTATGTCGATGTCAAAAATTGCGACATAATGTTGCTGACTTTTTGTACATCAATATAAAAACTATCACTCATATAAAAGCGTGGCAGTGGAAACAAGAAACACATATCTTAAGGTTTTCGGCCAATAAAACTTGATTCGGGGATTCCTGCTAAATCGTCCTATTTATGGCACTCCTGACTGAGTCCGATAACAATTCTATTTCTGTTCTTTCATAGAAACAGGTATATAAAATAAATATTGCTCGCCCTTATTTTTCGCCTTGACGATTATTGTATTTGGTGTATGCCATAGCATCAGCAATTTATTTTATTGGGAAAATAAAACGTTATTGCTTCTTTAATTGGTTTCCTATTGTTTTAAACATTCTATCCATTATTACATGTCAGTCATGTTTAGTTTATGAATTCTCATGAGGCTCATCAGACCATCATAATTTCAATCATGCGCCATCATTTGAGATGTTCTGTACAAGTCCATCATCGTATGGTAGACAAGGCGGGCAACATCACAACAATACGGGCCCAATGGCTATGATTGCTATTGAACATTGATTAATAAACTTTGGTAATGAGTGTTATAATTAGTTGCAGCAATAGAGCCGAGAACCAGGGTCGCGAGCCCCCCGAAGTGAGGCCCGCCTAATACGCGGACTCCACGGGGTGTCTTGACTAGATTGAAAACCATTATAACGTTCTTTGTGAGTGATATATTTGAGAAACGACATATGCCAATGCACTATCAGTTATCTATACTACGTGATAAAAATCGATGCAGAAACATAGTTCGCGGCGTCGAAAAAAGCTCACTAGCCTTCGTCGCAGGTCGGGGTCAGGTCTTGATTTTCACAAAGCTTCATGCGTAATTTTAATAATCAATCCTATACCTACACCTGTTTTTACATATTCGAGTAGAAAAAATCAAATGGGAGTGGCATAGACGTTGTTACAATCATTGTCGTAGCAGCCAATCCCGTTTGGAAGGTAATACCTGGTTTCGATGCATAATATTGCATATCATGCCAACTTTATCGAATACCTGTCGAAGAATCGCTCTCTCTTCTTCTCGCTCGTTATTATTAATATTCTCAAGATGGAAGTCTGCCGATTTATGATCAATACATTACTAGAATGCGATATTTATGTAAACGCCTGGACTCCACTTGAGACAATTTAATATTGATGCACGATACCTACTCGCCGCGGTAGTGCTTCCATTATAAAGATATCATCGATATTGCCTATCTTTCATATTATAACTCAACGTCAACTTGTGCTTTCAAATTTTACCATAATTTTAACATTCAAAATTATCATAATCTTACTAATGTCATACACTTACATAATTTACTTATCCTTCCTTCCTCCTTTACCCATTTCTTACAAAATTTCTTAATGCTATTCAGCTTTTTTAAAGTTTTCACTATTTCATCTACAATCTGAAATCTCGAAAATGGATTTCATTTTTATTGCGTTTGATTTTTAAGCAAGACGCGCCAACCTGTGGTTGCAAGCTGTTCAGCGGAGAGCAAGTTTACAAAAGGTGGCATTCTTTTTCTTTAAAAAAACACATTTGTTTAAGATTTCCATATTAAGGATGCTGCTGTAATTGCGTTGGTTCGTTGATTTGATGGCTTTTCAAAGTCAGATTACATTCTGGATCGAGAAATCTACAATTTGCTCTATTGTTGCAATACAGGATGTTACAACCGGGTAAAATTCTTGAAGGACGAAATAATGCAATATTAATTTTACTACACAAGATTTTCGACACAGGATAAAGGGACTGACAACCATAACTTTTACAATGCTACAAAATCAAATTTTGTGTTTAATAAGAAGAATTAAAATATTAACATTAAAATTTACCGGATATTTTGAATGCCACGAAATGAATGTTTTCTCTTCGATGAGACATAGTACATAAGTCACGTTTTGATAAACTATTTATTTACAAAAATGATAATAAATCAATTGCAAGGGGAACTGCCTCCCCTAAAAGCAAGCACGGTTATAGACTGCTGAGAATGAACATATCAACCTTTTTTTAAAAAGCTTTTGACTCTGTAAAGAAACAAGGATAATAATAAACGCTTTAAGGAGCAGCAAAACTAATAAAAAGCATTGTCCTGATGGTAAGAGTAACTTAAAAGTCACGAAAATACAGGAAAAGTTAAACTGTAAAAAGGTATAAGATGAATTGTATTACATTGCTATACAACAATGCCTTCATTTTTGAAATGCAGTAGGTATTTCATAGGCGCAACTAGGGGGGGGGCTAGGGGGGCTAAGCCCCCCCAAAATTCAAGTTAGCCCCCTCCCAAAATATCCCAATTTTTCGTTATTTTACCCCACCGTTAAAGAAATTGTTTGAAAATATTTTTTAGCCCCTCCAAACTTTTGACCCTAGTTGCGCCAATGGGTATTATCGATGTAAAAATTAGGTTCGGTTAGGATCGGTAAAAAAATATTACAGCACTCAAAAGCCTTATACGGCTCACCTGATTTAACTCATCAAGGACGACTGTTTAGGCAAAAATAAATTTTTGAATCGCCTACGGCGCTTTTCTTTCGTTAGTATTTCGGTTTGACAGTTTATACGTAGGTAGATTACTAGAGATGATCAGAATAATGCTTTTACACTGTTTCCAAATTACTTCTGCTTTCTTTAATACATTAATTTCTTAAATATTTTCTTTTTGTTGCAGTAATAATCCAGAAACGCCTTCGAAGAGAACGACGTGCAAGAAAACGGTTTCAGGAACAAATTGAAATCGAAATAAAAAGACGCATACAATTAGAGGATGCTTTGAAGTCGGCTGGAGCAGGTGACCAAATTCGTGTTATAAACGGTAATTTGTTATTCTTTAAGTCAAAATTATACTCTTTTTAATTTTTTTACAATCAAAACTTTCAATTCAAAAGTGAATGGAACAAACCTAACCAAAAAAATAATTTTCACCTTGCAAATGTTTCAAAAAAATCTCCTGTGGATTTTTCCCAGGGCTGCTTAAAATTCCTACTTAAAAATCTATACTTTTTTGGACCAGTCCGCCTCTGATTTCAAGTTTGTGTTAATTTACGATTGATTTGTACAAGTCAATTTCCTGGAGGCGTTTTTACAATTTAACGTGGGTATTTCACAAATTTTTCATTTGATTTTACATTGACAAGCATAAATGTGCTTGGGAAATATGCAGACAAAATTATATCTCATCCTTCTAACAGGTAAAGTGTGAGAACAAGGAAGCATTTTAAAATTGACATGTTAATATTCGATATTGATGGGTTAGAAGCGTTCGTTAAGCGGCAAATATATTTAAATATTAAATTGCTAATAATTAAAATTTTTAATTTATCAAACTATTTATAGTACAAAATATCAATAAATTGCTATTATATTAAAATAATTGGGTACGTTTTGAAGTGTCAATCACTTTCAAAGGTAACCCTTGTTATTACTACCCCCACATGATTTCTATATTCAACAAACGTATCACAGAACATTGCTTCTATATAAATATTTTCACTGCCACGTTTGACATATTTGGTTCAACGCTTTTTTTTTCTTTCAGAAAAATTGGCGCAACTAACGGCATCGCTGCAACAAAACAACAAAACTGTAAACAATAACACGACGCAAAATCAAAGTTCTAACGAACGGGAACGAACGAACGAACGTTCGGAGCATTCAGAAAAGGAGCGAGTGGAGAGTCCGTCTTCAAATTATGGACAAAGCATACGCGAGCAACCACCACAAGAAGTAAAACCGTGGGGTTACTCCGGAATCGATCTCATGAACACAGGAGCGGCCTTTTGGCAAAACTATTCAGGTTAGTATCACTTGCGCGAACGAACGAACGAACGAACAAATTTCATTATTGTTCATTTAACAAGAAAGTTTAAATTAATAGCAAAATGTTTATGCTGCAATTCCACCCAAGTTAACCTATAAATCATAAAATCACGAAATATTTGTGTAGCGCAAACAAAATTTAGTTACCTTAGATAAATTTTGCATATGAGCGAGGGTCATATTTGTATGTAAAGTTTATATTATCTTAGCAAGAAATGTTACTGCGACACTTCCAGTATCGTTCCAAGATATTGCTTTTACTCTTGCTAAGTTACTGGGCTGCAAAATAATTTCCCCAGAGTTCCGTCCGCTGTTTGCATAATATGCTTATGCTCGGTATCTTGTTTGTTTGTTATTTACCAAATTATTATGTAGGTACCTGTTAGCATATAGTACAACGTTCTTAATGACGTCGTCTTTCGTATATTATTATCTATTTAAAATTATAAACAAAAACTAGTTAGATGGTTAATCTAGCGTTGTCTCTAGAACATGAACAATTATTATTGATCGATTGATCTTATCGAATTCAATTTATTAATTTTTAACTAAATATGTGCTCGCTTTAGTTTTGACGCGTTAATTGGATAACCAATTAGATTATTAATTAAACTTTTCACAAATATATCATAACAATTAATTATATTTCTAATAAATTTACAACACATAACTAAAATTAAAGAATTACAAATTTGATTGATCGAATGTATATTCAAATTTTAAAATAAAAAATTTTGAACTGGAGTTATTGACACTTTTACCATTTATATTTATTAATTCTTTCGATCTAAATTTTCTAAAATATTTTACTCGTGAATGAATACTTTTTTTTTTAGTGCAAGAGTCATCGTTCCGTTAAATTGATTATCAAGTAATTAATGTTAATTTTATTTTAATAACCAGTTTTATTATCTTTTTTTCCCTAGATCAAGACAGGGAACAAGCATTGACACCTTTTTTTATCAGTTTGGGTGCAAATAACTTTTATTTAATTTTTTGAATAGATTAAGTACCAGGTATGGGCTAATTTTTTGCTTTGTAGACAAAACTTGATATGTGGGTTATCATTTTTTTATTACCAAGCACTACTAAATCTTTCTGTTACAACAATGTAAAAAATTAGGGCTAACAAGATCGAAAAGTGATCAGATGGCATCTGACGTCACAAGATGAATTAGAATCAACAACAAAATCTGAAAATGTAATTGGTGATGAAAATTGAAACACAAACCTACTTGCAAATTACGACGTGGTGCTCTTTAAAAATAAAATGGCAACATCAAACTTTTATTTCAAATCGTTGTAGTTTGGTGATAGAGGCGATAGAGTTAAGCTTGTGATTGAGAATTTGAATGACTTTTGTGGTGGTTCTGATTCCACGTTAATTAGACGTTAAGTAAAAACTAGGAGAGATAGATGTAGATTTGAACACGGGTTACCTTTAAATATCTTCAGTATTCCTGCAAATTATACACGAATATTCCTACTTTGCATATTAAATGGCATTAGCTACCTCCTTAGAATCACAACAAAATTTAATCATAGTGTATCATTTCATTATGTTACTGGGAAGTTGTTAATTTAATTCAAAATTGTAATTTTATCTCCTAAAAAGCAAAATTAGGCTGAGTTTATTCGTCAATATCTATAAATTTTTTATCTGTAACTACAGGACAATTAAGCGAGAGGCTTTGAAACTATAAGTTTCATCAACATTTTTTTATTTTTACCAATTGTGGTTCAAGGTACAATACCGCATTGTACTTTAGCTTTAGACCATTTAATCTTGTACGTTGATCCCCACCTAAAAATCTGTTAGAGAAGCAAAGTTAAAGTAAATACTATCAAAACGGTCTCTAATGCTTGCATTATTTTATCCATTTTCTTGACCAATACAAAAAGCTCATACGACTGAGGAAACCACAATTTCGACCTGCACTTTAATGGACAGAGCCAAATTTCTGAATCTGTATTCGCACAGTAGTTTTGGTTTGAATAATCCATGATTATTAAAATTAAAGTTGTTGGTTAAGAAGATGGCATCAATAACCAGAGTCGTAAGTCAAAAGTGACGCAGGCCACGGTTGCACAAATTTGAGGCACAAAATAAGCTAGGGCAGCGATTCTCAACCTGGAGGTCGCGGATCTATTTTAGGGGGTCGCAGAAAATGTAGCGATTTCTTTCCAAAATTAGTTTTGAATTTGAATTGGAAGCTAAACAAAAAGTTAAAACACAAGACAGAAACCACCGACATTCAAAATAGATAGTAGATTGAGTGTTAGGTTTTATTGTGTCTGTTTTGTTTAAATTTAACTATGGATATACAGAAATTTTTCGAAAACACACGATTAGATAGTGACGAGCAAATGGCACCACAAGCTATAATACCTTGATGATGTTCCTTTAGCTGTGTTTATATCTTCATCTATCTGCCAAACTGATAAATTTTCTAACTTTTCTTAAAGCGCTTTGACCTTGAAATTTAAAAAATTTTCGCCTGCGGCGCTTGGGGAAACCACACAACCCCCCCTCCCAGTCATGTCATTAAAATTTGCTCAGCCATACAAGCCGTTTGCCCTACCTTAATTTTCGGTCTAGCTACGGGCCTGAATCGATTACTGACATTGTTGGGGTCGCAGAAAATAAGCAAGAAAATTTGGAGGTCGCGTCGTAAAAAGGTTGAGAACCGCTGAGCTAGGGGGTTTAGCACCCTTAGAATAGAAAATATCACTAACAAGATCATATAAAATAATTTTTATGTAGTTTAAGTTCCTGAAAATATCATGTCCTAACCTGGAGAAATACTTTTAAAAGTAAATAATCGGAAAACCTGGGGGTCTGGGGGGTATAGAATCCCCCCAGGCGTAATTAAGCAAAATTATTTTCTCTCAAGAATTAAATATGCTCCTTTATCGATTTTGAAAAGTCATCTAATTATTTCCTTATGCTGAGGGGTAACAGTCTTCCTAGACTCCCCACGTTCACACCCGATTCTTTCCATTTTGAGGAGTTTATCGAGCTTAGCCACCCTACAAAATAGAAAAGTCATATAAAAATAAAATAAGATAAAATTAAAAAATATTATGTAGTGTAAGTATATTCCGTAAAAACATTCTTCCTTGACCAGGAGGGTACTTTTAGAAGTAAACAATCGAAAAACCGGTGGTTCTGGGTCATTTACTGTTGAGCAAAGAGAAAAAATTGCTTTTCGCAGAGTGCACAACAAATATTTAATTTTCAATATCCCCGATTCGATGGCGTTAAAAAGCAAAACGGCTTTGCTGTCTGCAAATTTTGAATATCCAATATAAAAATTATGTGCTAGAAAGCTCCCCCTCCTCTTTATGATTTTCCTCTTTCGTGTCATATAAGCGTCGTGTCTGGGCATGGCCATGGTCGCACAGATTCGAGGTGCAAAATAAGCTAGGTTGATTACCTAACCTAGAAAAAATGAGATAAAATTATGTATTATTTTCCTCCCTTGACTTAGTGGTACTTTCAAAAGTAAACACTTAAAAAACCGAGGGTCCGGAGGATATGGAATACCCCCCAGCCTTAAGTATGCAAGAAAATATCTTCTCGAGAATTAACTTTGCACTTTTATCAATTTCTCTTTCTTCATCTAGAAGTCATCTCGTTATTTCCTTATTATGGAGGCTCCACGTTTCACACCAGTTTCTTCACATTTTAGGGGAGTCTAGCGGACTTAGCCACCCTAGAAAATTAAAAAAAAGCACTAAAATCTTTTGCCAATCTGGATGGTACTTTTAAAAGTAAACAATCGGAAAGCCGGGCTGGGGCGGTATGGCATAAATAAGCAAATTTACGTCGTGTTTAATTATGAAAAGTCATAGGGCGTGGAGGAGAAGGAAAAAATTTTCTTATCCCATTTTTGTTTTCAAAATTTATCATTCATTATAAATATTTCTTAAACATATCCCCGCGCCGCGTCGATGGAGTTAAAAAACAAAAGATCATAGGTTACTATTATTTGTTCGTTGTTAAATAAAAACTATAAAAATTGTTTTTGTTTAACGATGCCTAAGAATGTGTCTTTCAAACAGATAGCGGGGGGGGGGGGTAGCGCAAATTGATCGGCTCGTTTTCGGTTTTATTCTGTTAATTTTCGGTTATAATACCTCAAGGGAGTTAAAAATATTTTTGATATTAGTATATTAATAGTTCCCGAAGCTGAAGGATGGAAGAAATTAGACGAAAAGTATGTCTAAGAAAGTCCCCAAAGGACTTTTGACTGGGACATACGTACGAAAATTTGTTATTAAAATTTAGAGAAAACTACTGAATTTGATATTATAAAAATGGGGATACTTGAAATTTTGGGGATACATTGATCACAACTTCTTTTTTAACATCTTTAGGGGTAACATCGATCAAATTATAAACTGTTTTTCTCCGTCACTTGAGTAGGATAATTTTATTGGAAGTTTGATCATTTCTGCTGTAATATACATTTTAATTTCAATTTAGAGGACGCGTCTGGACGACGGACGTCTTGAAGGATAATAAAGCTAAATTTTATTTAATAATTTTAAAACTTTGTAAAATAGTTATTATTATACCTGCGAGTACAAAAAAAATAGTGAAAAAATTCCAATCGTGTTAAGGGGGTTGTTTCTAAGGGCATCAAATAATAAATTTTGATTATTTAATATTCTATAGTAACAATGTAAATATATTAATATTAAACCTATGAATACAGCAAAAAAATTGTGAAAAAGATATAAACAGTTTTAATTTTTATTCCCCCGCAAAACGACTGTTCTCTGATTAAACCCCCAGTCTACAATTTATGTATTAGAATTCTTTAAAGAATTTTTTCAATAGTAACCAAGGGTTTAACTTTCATGTTAAAAAAAACTGGGTGATCAAAGTATCCCCATGTTCAGTGTCTTTAATCACCCTTTTCTTTGTTTTTTGATTTAATATTTGCATAATATGTAGCTGAGATAAAATTTATATATCCTATATTATTTTTTAATCAATTGTAGTGTTAAAAAGAAAGTTATTCAACTTGTAATTAAAACGTCATCAAATATCCCCATGTTACAGTACTTTATGGGTCCTAATATGAATAATGATAACCAATAATTACTACAAAAGCACACATTATAAAATTTACCAAAAATCAATCATCAACCAATCAATGAATAAATTGCAGCGTGTTACGTTATAACAACGTTAAATAGACGTGTAAAATACGTTGCTTTAACGTGTAATGTAGAAATTACGTCAATAAACTGTGAATGAGCAAAAACTTGTATTCAATAATAATTCCAAACGACTAAATGCTATTTCAAAAAATAAAAAAAATTCTAGAAAAATTATCTGGTTACGGGGTATGGAAAGTAATATAATAAAATGATAAAGTAATGCATAGTAATGCACCTTCGATATTATTTCTACATGATCCTATAAAACTAAATTGAACGATTATCGAAAAAACCATGAAATTGATTTTACATCAGCCAGTTGCATTATCCTGAGTATTACTTTATCTAATTTTTGACGTGTATTGAAGGTTTTATCGCATTCACAACCAAGGAAATTTTAATTAGTTAGAAACTAAAGCAATAATTGTCATACAAAAGTGAAGAAAACAAAACGAAACAGAACAGTTTCCCGAAAAGCAATGCTAAAACAAATAATTTTAATATTTTGAAAATTTTAATGTCAAAATTTTTAATCTATTTTAAAAAGTATGCAATATTGCGGAGTTAATATTAAAAAATTTTAATTAAATTGATCGACGTATACTATATCGAGTTATTCCATGGCTCAACTATGACAAAGCAAATCTTAGATTAATCTATTTCTAGTAGTTATAGATGGATATTTTGTATCAGATCACGTAACTAATTAAACCAAATCCTTTTGTAAATGCGCACAGATAATAAATAAATTATTAATAGATAATGAGATACGCACCAATAAGTATTAATTATAAATCATCCATTTTACCTTTTTAGGTCTTAATTGCTTTCCAAACAGATCTTAGGTCTTTCAAATTTAAAATCAACATACCGTAATTTTGTAAATAAGGATGTTGCTTTTAAAACTTGATTTTGCTCTTGTGAGGTAAAAAGTTATGTTTTTTACCATCACAAACTTAAGTTTTGTAAAATATTCAAACGAACAGCTGCTTTTTTTGATATCATTTCCGTTGACATACCGGTAATGAATTGTTCCATACGTTTCATTCGGTATGGATTTTAAAGCATATCGAACGAAAATGAAAATCGAAAAGTATAGGTATTGTTGGATTCATTTGTGCATTTGAAATCCTTTTAGAATTATTTAAAGTCATTCCTACATCATTCCAAGATTAGCTACTGAATATTACAGCTATTGTTAACAAATCGGCGTTTAATTTAAACGTTCTATCGACCGTTGATTGGAATTGTAATTTAATTGCTTCTATATTACGTGTCAGCACATTTCAAGTTATTGAAAAGTTTTTTTTACAATTTATTCGATTTGATTTTAGTATTGAAAATTGTTAAACGATTTTAGTAAAAATTGGAAAAAAATAACCCAATTTTATAATTTAATTATTGAATTGGTGTGTAATGATAAATAATAATTAGAAGAAAGTGATGTGTAGTAAATTAATAATTGCGCAATGAAATTTATAACTATCCTACACAAACTTATTTAGGTATGATTATATCAGAAACCAATCAATTCTAATAAAGTGTAAGTTCACCTAGGAAGTTTAACGTCCATTAGAAGGGCTTCCGGCGAGCTTCTGCGTCTTACCTCACTTCCGGAACTTAGCCTCCGAAGCCGGGAATAATTCAGGACCAACTTGCCACTTTAAGCCGTAATGAATAGGTAATTAGTTAATATTGTGTGGGCTTCCTCTTGTCCACGCGCCCTGGGACGACTCGTACGATCCGAAAGTCCGCTTACAAGAGTTCGGACAAGTCTTCCCAGCGCTATCAAGGGACCCATTAGACGTACCCGCATACATGCTTTGTCTTGGAAAACTTTGCCATGTCCGATCAGGAAGGATTTGATTGAATTACTTATAATTACTAAAGATTAAAATGGATTACTAAATTCGTCGTACGTAGGAAATTACAATACAACTTTTACTTGCTGTGTAACTTTGGCGAACAGTCTAAGTTTTGTCCAAGTTCCTCGCTCTATGGACGAGGAAAAACTTCCCTAACAATACCTTCCACGTGTTCTATAATTACACCCTCATTGATCCCAATTTTTGTTTTCAAAACAAGTATAGTCTGATCAGCATACGCTAGTCAAAGTTAAATAGTAGATTTGAGAGGCATCTGGGATTATTATGTCTAATGTGGAGTGTAACCTTAAAATTCCCAAGAGAATTTTAAATCGAAGTGACCAATTCCTTTATTTGGTTACTAACAGACATCAAAATATCACCATCCGATAGCTAAGTGGGTTACTTCGAAGAGATAAACTTGAAAACACAGGGCCTCGTGTATCTAAATGACCTCACGGTTGTCAAATAAACGTACATATTTTATTAGAAATGTAAATATAAAAAATTCAGTCAAATTTCGAATGCAGCTCTTCTATGAAAATCAAATCAGATTTGATTCCTCACTATAAAACACAAATGCATCACCAAAATACTTTTTCCATATCTCCGTTGGTTACTATTAGAAAATTGAGACGGTCAATAGCATGGTCACTAATCAGGTTGACTGACAATTCCAAATATCTGGTTGGACTCTGTAAAAAGCAAGAACTTTGTTGCGACCGTCTCCCCTCGGAAGGCAATAGCAAACCATCGAGGTGTAATCTGCCTAGTAAAAACTTTTCAAAATGAAGATAGCAACGTTTAACTTGGGTCATTACAAATAATAGCATTTTTACAAAAATATTTGTGGACAACGAAATCGTTCAAATTATTTCCAGCAGACGCCGGGTAATTTTCATTCATCTAAGAAAATTATATCTATCTGAAGTTGACTGTGCTATTTTTAAATATAACCAAAACAAGATCAAAGTCAAAAAGCGTTTATGCTAAAAAAAGAAACACTGGAAACCTAAATGCCTAGAGGATACTTATGATTCATTAAGTTAGTTACATCACAATGCGTTCACTTTGTATGCAGAGAACTCAATCTGTGATTTCACGCAGGCGACAATAATATCAAGATTCAAATCGTTTTGCCTCCAGGTTTCACTCAAATAAAATAACACAGGATCGTATTATGTAAAATTAAGAATAGTGTTTTAAATAAAGAGCAGTTAGAGAAACTGACTTCCATTTGGGGGGTTTGGAGAGAAAAAACTTTGGAATCGGAAAGTCCACTTTGACAAAAAACGCTTAAAATTTGAACTATTGAAGGAAACTGAGGAATTAAGAGATTTGTCAGTACATCCCTGAAGTTTTCTTTGCTTAAAGCAAAGCGGGGGTGGATATTATTATTTCATTCTCCCTAACATCGTCGCGAGAACATTTCGTTATGTTTTAATCCCGTTTGTGCTTTATACACGTGTCTTTGCTAAACTTTATTCAATTTCACGCTTCGTCTACTCCGTATTACAATTTTATATTTAAAAACAATCCAACTTTATCTAAACTCGCTTTTTTGACGAATTTTAATGACCACTTTTATATTAAAACTGCAGGGAAAAATTGGAGAAAAACAAGCAAGACCTAAAAATTGAAATTAGCAAAACAAATTTTCGAATCAAAATTTGAATCGTTCGTTGGTTAGAAAAGGTTAGTGAATGAAAACGGTAAAGTGACATCGAATAACGAGGCGAGAAATTGAAACAGTAAAGATAACATCTCGCTAAATAGCCGCGGGTTAAATCCGTGTTGAGGATAATGGCATTTCTGTGAAACTAAATTAACTCCCTTCTCCCTTTGCTAAGCGGTTTGTCTGTCTGTCCGTTTTCCCTAACTCCGAGCTGTTGATTGTGCAATTTTATTTGAATGAATATCTCCCGCGATATTGTTGTCACTTGTGCTTAACCCGTTTCAATTTACATTTCGTTTATATTTAATATTCATTAAATGAAAATATAATTAAGAAAACGTGATAACTTTGTTTATCATTCCTCTTATTTTTATGCCTTTCACGATTCACTCATTAAATTAGTTTTGCAAAAAGTGTTTTTCCATTTTTCTGTTATTCTGCATTATTACCTCTTTTAAATTGAAATGAAATTGAAAATGTCATCATTTCCATTAAGTGGAAATGCGAATGTATAAACGAATTGATGACCACCAAAGCAAAATCTGATGAAAATATATCAACAGCACTGCGCCAAGGGTAGTTAGCCTTTTTGTTGCTCCTATACAGGATGTTTCACGTTTTGACGCCTGATATGATGTCTTCTTTCATTGGACTTGGCCATCTTATTTTTTGATATTGCAAGTGTCCTTTCGTTCTTCTTTTGATCTTACGGTGTTATATTTTCATTTAAAAACTGTTTATGAATTGATAGAACCTTTGTTTATTCAATATTAATTGTATGAATCTTGAAACTGTGCAGCTTATACTAATTAATTTGCCCTGTATAATACAAAACTACTTAAAATTAATAAAATTTCATAAGAACTTCATTTACTCGCGTTCTTATTTCACTTTTTTCAAATTGTACTGCTATCGACAGCAAATTCTATTGTAGTTGATTTTCTTCAGCTGCTTCTTTTATTTGAAATTATTTTATAAGCATATCTCGTCTTCGAAAAAATTTTGAATTTTGTTTATGACTTCCTCCGTAATGTTCAGTCCGTGACACAATCGGGATTCGTTCGTTCATTTATTACCAATCTAACAATGGTTCCAGTGCGGCCTTTAAGCCGCATAACCTAATTAATCTAGTTAATACTATTTTTCTATAGTTAATTAATTATATTTATTAAAATATAACAATAATTAATTAACTAGATTTACGCAATCAGGCTGTATAACCTGAATACCGCAATGAAGCTATTTATAGGTTGGTAATAAATTAAAGATCCAATCCCGATT
This sequence comes from Rhagonycha lutea, assembly GCA_958510855.1. Lineage (NCBI taxonomy): Eukaryota > Metazoa > Arthropoda > Insecta > Coleoptera > Cantharidae > Rhagonycha > Rhagonycha lutea. Next base: position 7,180,444 of record OY294040.1, on the reverse strand, counting down.
CCGTTCCATCAGTATGCCTCTGTTTGGTTTGTTAACAATATGAGATGCGTATGCCTCTCTCTCTCTCTCTTCTTCTTCTTCTTCTTCTCCTTCTCAACCGTCTTTCGCCCACTGCTGGGCATAGGCCTCCCCTAATTTCTTCCAAGCCTCTCTATCTTTAGCAATTTGATGCCATTGTCTTCCAGTCTGTTGCTTTATATCATCAAGCCATCTTTTTTGTGGTCTACTTGCACTTTTTTTTATTAGCCTTGAGCGCCACAGGGAAATGCGAATTTCTTGCGACATGTCCCACTCAACTCCACTTCAAACTTGCTATTCCTCTAATTATATTATGTTTTTGATCCTATCTCTCAGGCTAGCTCCTAGCATAGCCCTTTCCATCGCTCATTGTGCAATACGTAGGCTGTTCAAGCTTTTCTCTGTTAGCGCAGTAGTCTCAACTCCATATGTCATTACTGGTAGAATACACAAGTCAAAAGACTTCGTTTTCAAACAAGTTGGTATTTATTTGTTCCTCAGAATCCACCCCAGCTTCCAGCCCATTCTAGTTCTTCTTGTTACTTCGGCAGTTTGGTTTTGTTTTCCTAATTTTATGAGATGTCCTAGAACCTAGATGTTATGTATTCTTCTACTTTTTCTGTTCTTTGATGGTTAATAAATTTGTTATCTACTTTGTTTATTTGTATTTTGTATTTTAATAGCTCCATACCTAAAAACTGGAAAAAATATTTTAAAAATTAGATAAAATTAAAGATTATGTAGTTTACATTACAAAAAGATTTTCTTGGCGTGGAGGGCGTACTTCTAAAAGTAAACAATCGGAAAAAAGGGGGGTCTGGGGTTTAATGCTTCCTTGAGAATTAATTTTATTTTTATCAATTTTGAAAAGTCATCTCGTTACTTTCTTATGTTGAGGGGTATTTTATTCCCCCTATGAGGGGGTTTCAGGTCCGTTTCTTCAGATTTTAAGGAGCGTAAATTAAACCGCTTGACACAGGCGCTTTCTATCCTCGTTACGGCTCTGCCTTTTTTTCTTAATCCTACCTATTCCTTTTATTGATAAAATAATATTATCTATTATAATTTATTATTATTATTATTATACACCATTTCCAGCTTTAATTCGGAGAGCGTCAATTGCAGTTCATATCATCAAATACTTTCGGTCTCACAGTTACTGGTTTATCTGATTTACAATTGATGCTTTCTGAGTTTTGTGTCCAGAACTGTCGCGCATGAAAGGATTAACGAGATTTCCTCTACCAACCTCTCACTCACTGACTACAAATTTATTTTAAAAATAGTTTACCACACAAAACAGATAAGATTTAAATATTTTTGTATGAAAGATGTCCGTCCTTTTCGATCCTTTGCAGATCCTGTAAATGAAAATTATATGAAATGGGTTGATTTTTATTGTGTTTTGTAAATACAACCTTGTACTAAAGCCATGTTTCTTTTTGTTGCAGAAAGCTTAGCTCAAGAGTTGGAAATGGAGAGAAAGTCGAGGCATCAGCAAGTGGAAAGAGATGTAAAGTCCCCATTACAAGAACGTTCCAACTATTACAAAAATTCGGTATTATTTACTAGTACGGCAACATAAGCCGAAATTTATTAAATCGAACGTCACTCAATGTTGTACATAGTTAGTAAATTAGAAAAATTTTGAGTGAATTTATATTTATATGCAGACGAATGTTAAAATTATTGTGTTTAACATAAAATAGCGTTAGCATCGTTTATATACCTAACTAATTGTATACGCAAAGTATTGTTATGCCATTCATACTAACTGTAAAAGATATAGTTTTTGCTTTAATGTGAATATAATTTTTCAAGACTTTTTGCACTTTATATCATTAATTTTAGGTAAAAAATAATTACTAGTAAATGAAATGTTTAATAAGATGTATTAGTAATAACGTCGTCTAAATTAAAACATGATTTTGAATTTTTAACCAAGCGATTCCATTTTAATATTTCATTATTTAAAGTGAAGACTGACTTCTGGGCATAACTGATTAATATTCATAACCATAAAGTATATTCTACATAAAAACGAAGTAGCTTAACTGTACATAAGGCAAAATTTCTCACTATATCACGTAAGGTGTAGATAATAATTATTTAGGGCTTGTAATATTTGATTTAGTCATTTTTCCTTAATACGCATAACAACGTACAACATTTTTTAGAAAAACCGCTCCTTTTTCGACGTAGTTGTAAATAACAAATGCGAAAAATTATACTTAATATCAGACTTAAAATCTCATCATCAGTAACGTAATTAGCTTTTGCAACAACTAATTTTATAACCACGATATTTCTAAAGTCCAAAAAACAGTTTTCTGATGTACATAATTTCTGTTTGGCTACATTTTTGAGAGTATCTAGGTTCAGCGCGCTAGTCAAAAAATGGGAAACTTGAAAAAGAGGTTTTCAAATTTGACATCAACAGTTTTGGCTACGAAAAAAAAGTTTTTTGATAGTCCTTCAAGTCGAAGCTTTTTGACAATCAAATGTCACTAAACTTGTGTACCAAAATGTTTTGTTAAATTATTTTGTTTTATTATAATTTTGTAATTAATTACAAATTTTGTGCAATATCAATTTTGCATAAAATGACGAGTACGATCAAAAATTAAAATAATGACGAGACATTTTCAATCGATTTCTATTGTAATTCACTTGTAAATTTTTCATAGTAGTTGGGGGTATGAATCCACACCGCTGAGGAATGCATGTATTTATTGTAAATATTTATGTTTGTGTGTGTGCCTTGTAGTATTCAAAAAACATTAAAATTAATAAAAACTTTTATTGAAAATAAACTTTTTTCATTTTCTATCCTTACCATATTATTCTAATAAAAATAAAATTGAGAGTAAATTACGTTTTTCCGCTTGTGTTTGTAAACTGGTAAAAAAGTAGTATCCCCTCAGGAATTCGTAAACTCGAGCAACGAATTCCATTACTCTAGAAAATTTCCAACTGGTCATCGTTATTCGATTCGTTAAATTTCAATCATAAATATTCGTTTATTCGGATGCCAGTTTAACCATTAAATAAAAATTGCTAAAATTGTAACTACAAAGTTCATTTGAAATGTTCATTTTATAGATTTGTGAAATTGTTACAACAGGAACTTCGATGGAGAATTTCAACATTGTAATCAGACGTGAAAATTTTCATGAAAGTAGGTAAGAAAATTAGGTGAAATCCTGAGATGATTCAATATCCAACGTTTAAGTTCCAAATAAAGGTAAGAAAATTAACTAAACGGAAACTTTTCCACACAAGTCATTGTTGGATCATTTTTTATTCAGTTTTGCTTTAAAATAAAAAGAACAAAAAATTGCGAAAAATTTAAATTAATAGAAAGTTACACTTTTCTGGAACATCACTAAAATCTGTACGAAAAATATAAGGCCAAAACTCTGATCTGCGTGGCTGTAAGTTAATTTGGGTCCTTTCAGGAAAAAGGAATAAAAATAATTTCTTAAAAATATAAAAAAGTAAAAACGTAAAATGACTCCCTTTACATTAACTACTTTTTGTGATCTTATCTTTTTAACCACTGACGCGCATGAACGGATTAACAAGATTCCCGCTACTTAGCGATAGTTCACCACTCACTGACCACAAATTTATTTAAAAATAAGAGCAAAGTTTTGGATAATATTTCAAAGGTATCCGTATGGATTGCATACTTACACAAATTATTAAACGATTGTAAATAAAACAGTATACAAAACTTGGTGCAAAAGCTTCATTACATCTTTGGGCTATAGATAACCTCGGTGCTTCGCACCTCGATAATGAATCAACTCTCAGATGTAATGAACTGCTTTCTACCTCGATATGTAATAGGTACAATGTAAATTACGTTTTCACAATTACTTTCCTAAAAACTATAAATTTTTTATTTTAAAATCATTAGTAGTTTGGTGTCACGATGATTAACCTATTTATCAAAAGGTAAAACCTGCCCACTTGCAACTTGTTTATCCTTAAATTTTATTGAAAGATTTATCAATAAAATAATGACCCGAAAGTAACACTTTATGGAAAGTAAAAACAGATGACCTCTGACGTCACACCAGAAGCTTTAGAAGATATTACAATTACGATTTGCAGCTTTTAGAAAATAAACAAGATAAAAATGCAAAGCGGACCTGCTGCTGACATAACAACAGAAAACTGTTACAACAATTTACGTGTGCTCGGACATGTAGGGCGGTGAAAAATGAACTAGCAATCAGTTTGTTACAATATTATAAAATAGGAATCACACAAACAAACTTTTTCAGATTGATTGCTTTCTGACCGACTAAAACGTTTATTTTCACACTAACTGGACAAGTTTATTTTCTTACCTATATGCTGAACTCAAACAGATTGCATCCCCCATTGTGATAATAATTACCTGGTCTTGTGAAACTAAAAGCTATTACCAATATCTAGACCACATACGTACGCTATGTTCGATAATTTGATGTCCTTTCAGCAGATCGCAATCGGTTTTCAAGTACCGAAAATGATAAGTCAGGTACAGCCACAGGAAGTAAAGAGTAAGTAAAAATTAATTGTCACCATAAAAATCAACATTGTGTTACAAACATCACTGCCTGATATTAAATTTCAAAATGCCCATCATTCAACAAACTCGGCCATTCTTTGAAAAAATGTAAACCAATTATCCCAATTACGCAATTAGCCAATGTAAAATGGCGCATTGTCCAGGATACGTAATTTTGGAAATAATTTGCATCATCACCGTCATCAGAATAAATTTGCAATTTTATACCTGACATCACATTCGTGCATCCAAACTAAATAATTGACTCACTAGAAGTTTTCCCAAAAGTTTCGCAGTTTACTACAATAACCCATATTTTGGTAAGCACTTGAATCAAAGTTTTATTCAATAATAATTGTGATTTAAAAAAATCAAGGTTCAAAGTGCATTTGGACCCAAATTATTGCGATATGTTATGTACCTAACTGCCGGAGGGCCGGACGATTCAAGAAACTTCTAAGTAGATGAATTGATTTTTCAAATAATCAAAGTTATTCTTAATATTGAATAAGGATTCTGACGTAAGTAAATTGTTTGTAATAAAATGTAAAACTTAAATTTAAAAAAAAATTAGAATTTCAGTTTCTCCAATTTTTGTTTCGCTGGAAATATTGATTATCGTTTAGCCGTGTTTACAAACATGACTAGTGGTCTTTATAAGTTGATAACGAAAGTGGGGGTGTGTTCGATTGTCTTTAAAACTTAATATTCAATTTAAGATTAAGCTCGTTAAAAATAAAAGGTTAATCATCATTATCTAATAAAATTACTTAAGTCGATAGTCAAAAAAAATTCATTAATTGCTTAGGCTGAATGTCTTGCAGACCATGCGTTGTAGAGGGAAGCATAAAAATAACCCTGTTATATAATACGTAGTCTGATTTTAAATCTAAAATTAAATGAACAAAACTTGAATGAACAACAAGAAAATTGTAAAAAAAAACAAAAACAATAGTAAAGCAGACTTACTTTATTTAGTAGTGTTCCTAATTTGGCAGCATTTTATTAGATTTTGAAACTAGATCGCTTCATAGTCGTACTTTAGATTTCTAAAATCCAACGGTTTTATGAATTTTTGGGTTTAGAGTATATTTCGAAAAATTTTACTAACAACTGTAGCATTGCAATATATGATGAACCTTACTTTACCGCACTTGTACGAAAATGCGTTGCCTATGCCAAATTTTGTTATCGGTAATTGTAATGTATTTTTATCCATGTTGGAAAATGCGATGGTATGATGCCAAGGTTCCTGCTTCGTCTAGTGGAGACGACACAACTGATTAACTGCAACAATTTCGTAATTACACTTTCAAGAGTTTAGTTTATTTCAACTTTTAGCTGCTCCAGCGAGGTTATTGGGATGCAGTCGTTTGCAGGTCTGATGATTTAATTTTTGTTAATTTCGAGGATATAGTCCAATAAAGGTCAGATTAGTTCTGATTCTGGGATTGAAATGCAATTTCGGTGCTTGTATTTACGTAATGAAATCCTGAAGCGCCCATGGAGGATCAGTCTAAATATCTTACCCCCTTCCAGATACAGTCGTTGGAAAAGTTTTGATATTTACTTGTCATAGTTGTACTACTTCGAATATTCTGGTGGTGATTGGTGTAGAGTTTGTTGTCATAATTGATTACGTTCTGAGCTTAGAACTTGTCTTGGAAATGGGGTAAGTTGACTGTAAGCTTAATTCACAACAAAGCCAAGGAATCATGGCCAGACGGAGCTAATGTACAGAATCAACAATTAGCTTTATATTCGTGTCAATTGGTGGAATTAGGTGTCACGTTATCATCTACTGCGCAAGATTTGGGCTCCACCCGGCTATGATTCCTTGGGTTAGTTTTAGTACAAGCTAAAGACAAGACACAGCAGTGAACGCTGGTTTCCGATCCAGTTAACCCGTTTCGATCTTTGCATTGAAATATCTGTCCGGTTGCCAGTTGCGTTTGTTCTCAGTTACATTAATGATCATTGGAGGGAGGTCAACTGATAAACCGGCTCCGGTAAACCTTCCTTTACTCTGGAAGCAGCTTAAGGCATTAAAAATTATATCAATTATTAATTTGTTTGATATTATAGCCTTCTCAAGCAGGATTGCAGCCGTAGGCTCCAGCTCTTTGAGAAGTTTTTTTTGCAACTTCATTCTTTTGATATTTGATGCAATTTGTCGCCAGACAATCTTAGCTTGCGTAATCATGGTTGTCGTGGAGAGCGATGATGTCCAAGAAGATATCTAAGATAAAGAGTGCGATTATTAGGCTTGCTCTGGGTGATTCCATAAAATTTTCTATCGGAGGCAGGTCCGTGCGTTGTATTCTACCTTACAGGTAGGTTCTGGATTGGCTTTCTTGTTTCTGGAGATTCATGTAGCACAATCGTGGCCAATGGAACCAATATTGCAGCAATATAGAGGATTGTGGTACTACATCGGCGTTGAGCAGTGACCAAATCTTCTCCGCTGTGGGAATTACGGACAGCTTCTGAATTTTGTAGTGTGCTCGTCTTCGCAATTTTCACAAATGATTCTTCCTTCTCCTCCGTGGCGCAGACTACCTTGAAATAATTTCTAATACATTGGACGAACTTCAAGTTTACTTTGTAGTAATATTGTTCGTGTCCTTGTGCTCTCTTATGTTATATAGGTCAAAGTTCTCCTTGGTAGCATCGGTTTTCTGAGCTATAGCCTGGTAAGCGTAGTAGTACAAATTTTGGCTGATTTTCTTGGATGAACATTCGTATTCCTTTTCCTTCAAAGAGTTTGTACAGATTTTGATAATCGTCTTCCGTCTCTGACAGAATATAGAATAGACTTTAGTGATTTTAATTCTAATGGTGGCAATCATCATATTAAGATGAATCCAGTTGTTCTAAACTCGGAGAATGCTAGGTGTGATGATGGGTTTCTCCTGCGATTCTGGTGACATATTCCATGTTATGTCATGTCAATTCTTGTCAGAAGCATGAGCACCTACTGCAGTAAATTTAATAAGTAAACAGTCAGGTTAACAGTACAAATAATGTGATTATTGATTTATCGTTTATTCGGATTTGGGAGTTGAAACAATTCCAACTTAATGTCATGTCAAATCGGCACTTGACATAAGGTTATATTATATTATATTATGTGCTATGTGGTAACCTGGTTCAACAGATATGTCATATATCAAAAAGACATGACATGGACTATGTAACTCAATGCTGGGAAACTACGATGTGCCTACTCAATTTATAGTAAAATTTTGAATTTATTTTGCTTATCTGGAACCGGATATGATTTAACCCATGCGGTGTGTCTGTATTCTTTGTATTCTGTATGGTAATTTATAAATCTAACCTTTTGTTAGACAATCATCCCATTTGAGATGTTTATTGGTAAAGTTATTTTAGTATTATTAAGTGAAAGCGTGAAAGGTAGCGGAGTACTTTTTCCAGATTTTATTTATTTTCTATCGAATGGAATAGGTTTTGGTCAATAAGTTCATCAAAAGTTGCTTCGTAATAATAATCAATAAAGGGTATTATGAAATATTTTTGTAATTTTGCAATTCTTTGATGATTAGTATGGACAATTAAATTGATGAAGAAAGTTAAATATTTGAATGTGTGTGAAAGAAGCGATTTAAAAATGGGAACAAAGCAGTCAAAACTCATCTAAAAGTAAAACTCCCCTTTAATTGTGGGTCTCCATCAATACTTGTCGCAATCAAACAAAATGAATGATTGTGATCCTGGGTGTTTTATAGCAACCTTGTGTGCGAGCTGAGGATTAATCATATGCAAATCCTTTGATTTCACAGATAACCCAAAGCCGGCCGAACATTTGAACATTCGGACGGGAATAATTAACTTTAGTTTAACTTTACAATCACAATACGATTATCGCACCCGATTTTCAAAATATCATGCGTGGCGTACTAAAATATTTTTATAGAGAGCATAATTCAACATGCAAGATATAAATTAGTACAATATAGAAACACAACGTGTAAAATTAAAATCTCATTAGTATAATAAACAAATCTTATTAACCAAACCACAAATTAGCTAAAATTTAAATTTTTTAAATCGCCACCACATTATCGGAATTTGGGAAATCGTTTGGGGACGGTGGAAGCATTTTCTTATTTATCGAGCAATAAATATGAGGAAAAGCCGAAAGAGAACAATTTTTGTCTTATATCAAATAAAATAGTCCCCTTGTTCAAGATTATGAATACAAATAACAAATAAAATTGTTTCAGAACTCAAAGAGAGCTATTCGCTGAACCGGCAGCAGACTTATATCGGAGTTATGAAAAGCTCATGAAATACTATTGAATTGGCATTCCTTTCCATGCACCCATCATCCCCATCATAACATTTTCTACTGATACGATATCCTAAAAAATATTTTTAAAACGTCCTTTTACATCTAATTAATTAAAAAAAAAATGTTTAGAAAGAAAAACAGTTTCGACCCTTCATGATTAAGATCTTCATAGAACGTAACTGTAATTGATGCACGTCCGACTCCCATCTCTAATGAATTTAATTTTCAGAAAAAATAAACAAACCTTAAATTTAAAAACATGTTTTCATTCACGCGTCGTTTAACTTCTGCTTTCCTTTAACACCTTTGAATTTAAATTAAATTTAATTTCATTAAATCTTGACGTTCAACTTTTTTGCTATTCCCCGATGAAAGAAAATATAAAAATAAGTTTAGCTTTGCATTTTTAACGTTTTAATCTTTTCGAATTTAGACGCCAATTTTAGATAGTTAAATACGAGGCGCCCTCGATATGTAGTACAAAACATTGGGGAAACATGAAACAAAACACCGGGAGTTATTACCGAAAAGAGGAAAAACAAGAATTTTAATGATCTTTATTCACCGTAAGTAATCATAACTTACGGTAGTTGTAAAAAGTTTTGCTGTAAAAAGAAGATAAAATGTGGAAAATTCGAGAAAAAAAAGTTTAATCGTTAGGATATTTTTTATTTTTAAATGTATGTAGATATGTAAATGATAAGAAAAATTAGGAAACGTTCATCAATTTGTGATAAAATGTATGAAAACACATCGGAGGAAGAAAAATAAATCACGAGAGTAGAATCCATTACGGGCTTGAATTAACGTCATCTTGAAAAGAATTAAAGGAATGGAATTAATTATAAGATTGATGGATTTCTAAAATCTTCGGAAGCCATTCAGTGGCTTACCGGAAAGTTTTACATTTATAATTATGCAAAAAGAAATATTTTCATTTCATAATTTAAATGATCGATTATTTGGTCCGCATGTCTTGAGCAAAGCTTCGCCATTAATCGAACGTAAAACTTTTATGATTATCGAAACTAAAAACTCTTCTTTGTAATTTTAATTTATCGAACCCCTTTTGCTCAGTGTTAATGAGTTTTATACCTAAGAGAAGATTCTTATTACATTTTAATTGAGGTGATGTGTACCCGTATTGATGTTCACAATAGCAGCAGCCCTTTGTATCCGCCATTGTAGTCAAAGTTTTAATAGATACCTACTTCTTTTAGCATTCATTATCAGTAGACTGCAGCCAACGTTAATCAACAAAATTTTAGATATTATATTTTCGTGGTTTTAAAACTTTTCATTTATTTGTAAAACGTATAAATAAGGCAAAAGACTTTAATTAAAAACTTTTGAAGGCTTAAACGATAGCACCATCAGCACTTCCTTTGATCGTTTGATCATAACAATTGATCAAATTACAATATTATGTACCAGCCAAGCTTTGGAAAAACTTTTCAATGAAACACCCATAATAAGGTCCATTTGCTGCACCCCTCATAATAGACTTTAAAATTTCGAAAATAAGAAGTAGTAGTTGGCCATCGAAAGCAATGAACCGATGTATAGTAGAAAACATGACAATATCGCGCTTCAATGCTTACGATGATTATGTCCTTGCGTCTTCGGTATGCTAATGTATACGCATACATTACTAAAAAGCTCCTAAATTTAGTTACCAAATTAAATATTTTACGTACAATCTAAAAATAAACTTTAAAACTTACTTTTTGAAACTTATTTGCTGACACTCGTTTTGGAAGGGCAGTGCAAAATATTTTTAGTTCATAATTAAACATTCACGGAAGATAATGATAATAAATCCATAGCGTGTTAGTTGGACCAAGGTGAAACCCTGCCCCGAAGCAGTTTATAGAGTGCTTATCGTGAATTACTTAATTCGTCTTCTCAATAATTGAAAAGTTCATGGGCTTATTTTATTTTATGTTTCCGTATTTCAATTAAAACAAGCAAGCAAAGGTTGGACGGTGTAAAGGACGAAATGTCATCGTCAACGCTCCGATTTTTACATCCTTCTTATACTTTAAATATTTCCAAAAATTTAAAATTTTGATTTTCCAAGTCTAAAGTTTTAATTTTAATTTATTTCAATAAATCCGACAATTTTCATTAGGAGAATCAAAATTTAAAGAAAATATAGCATAAATTTACCGTATAATAGAACTTCGATAAAAATAATTTATTTAGTTTTTTTGACACAAAACGAATTTAATTGCGAAATTATTTCATAATAATCAATACTAGATAGAGAGAATTGTAGAAAATTCAAATGAAACAATTTTATATGTAATTCTTCTTCGTAATCGTATCGTAAATATAAAATTTCCTTATTTTCCAAAATTATAATAAATAAAATTTCCTAATAAAGACGCTGATGTAGATATATTAAATTTGCAAGGAATCTCCGTCCAATACACAACAATGTCCTCTTAAAATATCAAACCAAAACTTCGCCCAATTTTTATATTTTTCAAAATCATGTTACTCAGTTGTGCCAGACTGACTCAAATTAAACCAATTCATTCGCAATTATTTGATTCCAAAACTGCTCCAAATTTTTGACTCATTTAGCTGTGAGTTTTTCCACAGTTCACGTCTCTATTTGTATCGTATTCGCTTCGATAAAAATATTCTCATTGTCGGGGTCCATAACCCATGATTACGCTTCATTATCATAGGATCTACTATTATTCGAATTCCATTGAGCTCCAATGGGTCCAAATCAAATTTCACTCTTTTTGTGAGAGACAAATCTTCTCCACTTTCTGAAATTTTCTAGTTCCTCCCATTTTTTTAAATTTTGTTGAAACCAAATTTTACTTCTCTCCTTAAATTTTACATTTTCTTCCCTCTCTTGACGTTTTCCAATATTCAATTTCTTCTTGGCCATAATTGTACTTACTGTCAGTTCTCTCCATCATCGTACTCCATCGGGTATTCTTCTCAATTTTGTGGATGTGGCTATTTATACATACAGTATGTATGCGCAATTGGCTATTTATACATACAGTATGTATATGCAATTGGCTATTTATACATACAGTATGTATACGGAATTGACTATTTATACATACAGTATGTATACGTAATTGGCTATATAAACAAACAGTATTTATATGCAACTGGCTATTTATACATAATTATAGTATGTATACAAGTTAGCAACGAATTTGTAAATCTGTACAAGTTTCTATAGGAATAAAAGATAAATATGTATCACTTGAGGAACAATTCCTTAAAAATTGGGATAGCTTTAAAGAAATGTGGGTACATTATTGTATGTATAATCGCTGGCGGGAGCTGTGTTTTATGTGGTCTTCCAGCAGTCGGTTGTATGCCGTGTTGTATGAAGACGCCTCTCGAATGTTATTTCGGGAGGAAAAATGTTAAGGTTCTTCGTTTCAATTAAAAAACACTTTGAAATCACAAGAACAGAATTACAAGAGAACTTGAAGTGATCTGCTTGGTGGTCAGGATGCAACTTGGCCTTATAAAAACAAGGCTTACAAAAGTTGGCGACGATGGCGGTAACTCTTACAAGGAAGTAGCGCTTTCTACAATGGCGCCAAATACAAATACAAAAAACACAAAGATCTTGCCAATTATTTTAGAAAACGTTTATCATTAATGGGAGACACTACAACGAACAGAATTGAAAGATCATTTTGGACCAACAATACATGCAAACTAAATATCATAGTTTGACAACAATTTATTTACCTTATGAGGCGGTCATTGCCTTGCAGCTAACCTGGGGAGAGTCAAACTTTGTTATGACTAGTCTCCGTGCTTCGGAAGGTACGTTAAGCCGGTGGTTCCCTGGGTTAGCGAATTGCTACCATTAACATAATATACCAAGATACAGGCACATCTGAAGGCAAGTCTAGCAAGCTACCTGATGGATGTAAAATATTTATATGCTCAAAGTTTCTAACACTGCCAAGGAAACGACGCATGTGTTGGGAAATAACAGGCCTTGGCCTACTAGAAAAGAATTCTCTAGAGAATGACTTCTAGAAAGAAGAAGAAGAATATAGTTAGGTATTCATTCAAGAATAAATAACAAATTAGCAAAAAATTAAAAAAAAGTTTTTAAAATTATGCATAGTGATATTGAGATAAAAAAGATACTGGAAGGATGTTCTGAAGCCCTCACAGAGACGGGAATAAAATTATTTCAGAGACAGTTAAAAGTATTTAAAACTTTAGAGTCCAAAATGAGAATTAAAAATAAAAGCATTGAGGAAAATCTTGATAGCAAAATATCAAAATTTTATAATACCTACATCGGTTTATTTTGGAATTATTTTAGTGCACAATGTCGTCATATTCTTATGATAAGAACGTAATAATAATTTGAACATTATTTTTTCAATTGAAAATGCACTAATTAGTATGGATACAGATGATGTCAATGAGACATAGATGATCTTATTGAAGATGAAACTTTTGCTGATGATTTTTATTGTCCCAACAAAATATTATCGGATAGGGAAAAATTTAATACGGCACTGACAATAACTACACTATATAAATAATTATAGTTTTATTTATTAAAGTTAATTTACAATGTTGTTCAATATAAAGTAATCAATTTAAACCACCAATGCAGTAAAATAAATATATTATTTTTGATTTTGTATTTTACTTTTTTTTTTATAGAAAGTGGGCTTAGTCTTTCTCTTCGAATGTGTTTTGGATTTAATTTTAGTTTTGAATTACAAGTTTTCATTTGATTGAATTGAACCGAATCATGTTCAAAAAGAAAAATTCTGTTTCTTACATTATTTTCTATTACTTTTAATTCCTCTACATATTTTTAATATGTTTAATTATCGTCAGTGCCGCATTAAATTTTTCCCTATCGGATAACAAAAAGTAAAATACAAAATCAAAAATAATATATTTATTTTACTTTATTGGTAGTTTAAATTGATTACTTTATTGAACAACATTGTAAATATGAACTTGAACAAATAAAACTATAATTTTTTTAATAAAAATATAGTGTAGTTATGGGCAAATTTCAATTTTAATAATAGCGCATACAGTCAGTATGTATGAATTGACAATTGCGTATACATACTGTATGTATAAATAGCCAATTGCGTATACATACTGTATGTATAAATAGCCACATCCCAATTTTGTTCATCATCCGCTAGGAAAAACTCAATTGTCTTTCCCTCCATTATCAGAATAGATAATTCCCTTAAGAACATTTAAAAACTTTCCTCAGCAATATTCTGTCAATTCTGGGTCCATAATTGGTTTTTTGCATGCTGTTACCTAGCAATTTCCATGAATTTATTTCTTTGCCACACTTTCATAATTTAAATCTTAATTGTGTTAATACATTTTTCATTTTCTGGAATATTCCTAGTTGTATTTTTGCGAAGATGACAATATAGTCTTCTTTATTACTACAATTCCAATTTTTATCTTTACCAGATTTACATTTGCAGTTATCTCTCTTAGCCGATTTGTTTCAGTCTTAAAAGCGCACTGCAAATTTTGATGCAAAAACACAGCAAAAACATGTTTCGACAGATGGAATAATAATGACATAAACTAAAATATTAATCTTTTATAGTTATCTTTTCAACAAAACAGAATTCTAATAATTTATAAAAGTCATATGAATAAAGAATAACTAAGCTAGGCAATAAGGAAGTTTGAACTTTCAAAGATAAATATTTTTAAATATATTCAATATTTTCACATGTGCATATCTTTTTGGAATATACTTGTAAATATTCAACACTGGAAGCTCAAACTTCTTTATTACCTAGCTTAATTATCGTTTATTCCTATGACTTTTATAAATTATTAGAATTCTGTTTTGGTGAAAAGATAACTATAAAAGATTAATATAATAGCCAGAGCCGTAACTAGAGCGTGTCGCAGGCCATGGGTGCAGTTGCGGTTTTAGAACTTATGAGGCCCCAGGCGCAATTCAATTTTGAGGCCCTCTCTAAGTACTTTCATTAATCCTACACTCCCTAAAGCAATTTTTTGATTTGGACCTCTGGTGCCCGGAGGTCCATTCACCAGCACCACACACGATTTATTATTTTAATACTTTTTTTTTTACTAAAATGTGCACTGAAATCAAAATAACTGCAAATCCAAGGCATCTTAGGGCTTAGAATTTTTTTGTTATTTTTCCTGAGTTTACTACTACAGAATTGATATTTTCATAAAATTTCAGAATATTTGAACAAAATTAAATTTTTATCCAAAAATGTAAATCAAAAATAGCAGCACTGAAATCAAAATTACTGCAAATCTAATGCAACTTAGGGCTTAGAATTTTTTCGTTATTTTTTCTGTGTTTACTACTACAGAATTAATATTTTCATAAAATTTCAGAATATTTAAATAAAATTAAATTTTTATCAAAAAATTGAAATCAATAAAAATTGTACTGAAATCAAAATATCTGCAAATCTAAGGAATCTTAGGGCTTAGAATTTTTTAGTTATTTTTCCTGTGCTTATTACAGCGGTATTAATATTTTCATAAAGTTTCAGAATATTTGAACAAAATTAAAATTTTATCAAAAAGTGTAAATCAAAATAGCATTGACATCAAAATAATTGCAAATCTAAGGAATCTTAGAGCTTAGAATTTTTTAGTTATGTTTCCTGTGCTTATTACAACGGTATTAATATTTTCATAAAGTTTCAGAATATTTGAACAAATTTAAAATTTTATCAAAAAATTTAAATCAAATATAGCATTGAAATCAAAATAATTGCAAATCTAAGGCATCTTAGGCCTTAGAATTTTTTCGCTTTTTTTCCTGTGTTAATTACAAAAGAATTAATACTTTTATAAAATTTCAGAATATTTGAACAAAATTAAATTTTTATCAAAAAATGTAAATCAAAAATAGCAGCACTGAAATCAAAATTACTGCAAATCTAAGGAAACTTAGGGCTTAGAATTTTTTCGTTATTTTTCCTGTGTTTACTACTACAGAACTAATATTTTCGTAATATTTCAGAATATTTGAACAAAATTAAATTTTTATCAAAAAATTGAAATCAAAAATTGTACTGAAATCAAAATAACTGCAAATCTAAGGCATCTTAAGGCTTAAAATTTTTTCGCTATTTTTCCTGTGTTAATTACAAAATAGTTAATATTTTCATAGAATTTCAGAACATCTGAACAAAATTAAATTTTTATCAAAAAAAATAAAAAATTGCATTCAAATCAAAATATCTGAAAATCTAAGGCATCTTAGGACTTAGAATTTTTTCGTTAGTTTTCCTGTGTTTATTACAACAGAGTTAATAGTTTCATGAAGTTTCAGAATATTTAAACAAAATTAAATTTTTATCAAAAAATTTAAATAAAAAATTGCAGTGAAATTAAAATAACTGCAAATCTAATGCATCTTATGTTTTAGAATTTCTTCGTTATTTTTCCTGTGTTTATTACAACAGAGTTAATAGTTTCATGAAGTTTCAGAATATTTGAACAAAATTAAATTTTTATCAAAAAATGTAAATTAAAAATTGCACTGAAATCAAAATAACTATAAATCTAAGGCACCTTAGGGCTTAGAATTTTTTCGTTATTTTTCCTGTGTTTTACTAAATTCCTGTTGTACTCAACAGGAATTTAATTGTTGTTGTTGTTGAGTACAACAGGAATTTAATTATCAATAATTAAATTTTGCTTATTTTGAGGCCCCTTGATTTACGAGGCCTAAGCGCGCGCCTCTTGCGCCTGTTGGAAAATCCGCCACTGCATGGGTGCACAGATTTGAGGCACAACTTAAGCTAAGGGGCTCAGCTACCCTAGAAAATAGAAAAAGCACTAAAAAATTGAGATAAAATTAATTATTATGTAGTGCGGTGGAAACCTGAGATAAGAATGCTTAACACCGGTCAAAGTCACGGTCTTGCAGACTGTGCGCGACAAAGAGAGGATTACTCAGTTCAGGACAACTTGGAACAAAATTCACAATATGACGAACTTAAGTTGACCTGAGCTGAGGAAAAGTAACTTTGGGAAGAGTGGTCATTGGACGTGCAATTATTGCAAAAATTGCATGTTTCCTGAATAAAAAGTAATAAAACGGATCGGGGTACTGTGTACAAAATTAAAGGAAATTATTATAAAAATATGTTAATTGTTGTTGTTACTATGAATTTAGTTAGGTATTCTTAATTTACGGTAGTCGAGATAAAAGAATGGACCAGGAAAATTTGATGAGAGATAAATAAACAGAAAAACAAGTGAAAAACGAGGTCGTGATGGGAATGAAAAAGATAAACAAATTAGTCATTAAAAATTGCCCAAGGTGAGCAGTCGCTCGTTGGGGAGAAGAAATATTTAGTCAAGAAATATCACCCACACGGAGAAGACGTGTCTGGGGGGTGTAAGAAAATAAGTCAAGTGAGAGCACCCACACGGAGAAGACGTGTTGTGGGGGTGGTACGAAAAGTTACGAAAAGCGATCCAAGCCAAGAAGTCGCATTTTTGGATAAAGAAGTTATTAATTGAAAAAACATTGAAATTTCAAAGAAAATTATTGAACACCATTAATGGGATTCGTAATGGAGAATAAAAAATAATGGATTAGTAATTCAAGATAAATAATTGGATCCGTACTTGGACATAAATTGTTGGATTAGTAAGTCAAGATAAATGATTGGATCCGTATTTGGACATACATTGTTGGATTAGTAAGTCAAGATAAATGATTGGATCCGTGCTTGGACATAAATTGGTGGATTATTGATTGAAGATAAATTACTGGGTTCCAAGTTAGAACGATTGTGGGACCGTAGCTGAAGCAAGGGAAGAATCATTGGCGTTGGTGGAATTGGTTGATGTTTGTTCGTGACTGGAATTGCAAAAGTGGGAAGACTACCGGAAATGAAGGATACCGAGGTAGCTAGTTTTTTTAAACATTTATTTGGGGATAAGAAAATTGTTTGGTTGTATAAGGGATTAAAATTAAGTGTTATATAAATAAATCGAGTCGAAATTAACATGTAACCGTTTCTTTGTTATCATTGTTGAATTAAGGAATCTTGACTCAAGGTTACGATTGGAGTAAAACGTTAGCGGGAAGTAAGACGAGCTGCAAGGTTGGGGCAAACCAGGGTTAAGCATTGTTGTCTCAGATAAGTAGAGACAACCGAGGTAAGTGTGTAGCGTTCGTCGGGGATAACGAGCAAAATCCCGGTGGACACTACAGTAGTTTATGTTAAATAAGTAGTTTATATAATAAATAATGAAATTTATACTTTTAAAAGTAAATAATCGGTAAACCGAGGGGTCTGGGGGTATGGGGGTATGGAAACCCCCCAGCCGTAAGTATACAAGAAGATATCTTCTCAAGAATTAAATTTACGTCTTTATCAACTTTGAAAAGTCATTACGTTACTTCCTTATGCTATACCCCCCCAAACCCCTCGCATTTACGTTCATCTCTTCAAAATTTAGGGCGTCTAGCTGGCTTAGCTAACCCTAAACTAAAAAACCCTTAAAACTAAGATCAAATAAATTGTTTAAAATGTACAAGCATTGTAAAGTTTATGTTGTTAAAAGTATCTTCCTCTGACCTGGAGGGTACTTTTAAAAGTAAATAATTGGAAAAGGAAATAATTGGGTATGAAAAGTATTGGATAAGGAGAGAAAAAATTACTTTTGGTAAAGTGGACAGAAAGGTTATACAGGGCCACCATTATTTAGTTTCATGTAGCAAAAATTAATATTATAATTTTCAATATCCCCTTTTTTTTTTCTTTTTTTTTTTCCATTTTTGCGGAGCTTCCAATTTCACTGTTATTGGAACCTTTCCTCGTATTCCCTCCAGATCCGATGTAGAACTGCGACTTCTGGTTTTTGGATATACCGATTAAGAAAGCGGAAGAGAAGTTTTCTGGTATCGCAACACAGATAACTCCAACTGATTTCTTTCAAAAATTTCTTAATCCAAATCCGCAGCATATTTGATGTTGTAGTGTTATTATTTATGATGATTCCTGTACATTATATTAACAATAAAAATCAAGTGCAACAAGTCGAAACCATAATGCTGTAATTAAGTCCTTATAGTTAGGAAAATTTATTACTTTACTTTGTAGTTTGTATACATAAAGCAATTAAAGGTTAGGTGCAATAGAGCAGATAGAAAATGATCTGCATACGTTATTTCCCATGTTATGGGAAAAGATATTACCGTTTTGCATATTAATTAATTATATTATATTATAAATAGATAAATAATATAAATTAGTTACTTAATTATGTAAATAAAAACACTTTAAATGAGCTTGTGAAATCTACATACAATTCCAATATTATCCTGATTTAGTGTAACGTCCAAATTTCGAGTTGTCCTATTTATAAGAATTTTTAGGTCAAATTAATTTCATTTACTTAGTTACCTTTGTTTTGGTAATTTTATAGTTATTTGACAAAATTCAGTATTAATGTATTTTACAAAGTTGTTAGAGGTTTAGAATGTCTCTCGAGTTTCAGATTTTGGATCAAGTTTGGATCAAAATTGTTAACATATGGATTTTACCTGAACATCTAGGCGAAGTTATCTCCATTGCACTTGAATGACACCTGGGTGTATTTTCTTTATAATGCTTAATTTTAAGGACGTCTGACAGGATAGAACAAAGCTATAAAAGAAACTGTACGTCTGACGACCGCAAACAACTAAATTCTGATTTTATAAAAAAAATAACCGAATGAAAACCTTATTTTTGTTCAAAAATCAAAATTCGGAAAAATTGATAACTGAAAAATAGATTGGATATGTACTAATAATAATAGTAGGCATTGACATTCAAATGAAGATAAAATATTCCTATTTGGGAAACCGAGAATTTGAGTCGATAGTTACATCAAAGCGACATAAGCTTTCGCTAGATTGATCTCAATAATTACTATGCAAAATTATTAGCATATTAATTAAAGAAAATGTAATTAAAATTGAGTTGTGTCGAATAGGAACGCGATTATCATAACCGAGTTGGGACGCGATCAAAATATGTCGACCATTTGCGAAGTGATCAAAAGTGAGACGTAAATTGCCACTGGAACATCTTCGCCACTGACGCCTTCATTTAAATACGACGACAACATTCTGAACTTGTTTTTATAAACTTGTGAATTCGTTAACATGTAAATTTTCATAACACGTGCAGAATTTTCAAATTCAATTAAAACATTTTCCGCTTAAATTTATATTTCCAACCTTCATATTTAACCAATTGTTAATTTTGGTTCAACAATGTCTCATCAATTTGCTTTAATTGGGTTAAACTAATGAAATAGAAAAATGGAAGGAGACATAAATGCAAAAATTTATAACACGAGGACAGTGGATTAAAATTGAATAACCAGTTGCATTGAAAATTTGGCTTTTCTTAAACTCTTTTCTCTTCTTCTTTAAACTACTTCGCATCCCCACGGGGGACAATGTACCAAATAAAATAAATTATAAAGCAGAAAATAAATGAAACAGGAAGCAATTATCATATTTATTATGTAAAAGGAAAAGAAATTAAAGCGAAGCCGCAAAACGTTCGTCGAGGGTTAATATTCACGTTTCCAGTTGGAAAAATCATGAATATGTTTCATTTTTATTGGCCATTTATAAATAAATTTGTATCAGCACAAAATTTCAGTGCGTTTGAACGAATAAAACGGTTCAACTCAAATAGAGAAAAGAGTAATATTTTTCTGATATTGGTAATGCTTTTCTGAATAAGGGTTGCAATATTTGCATTTTAATAGTTTCTCGTCGTAGACCTTGCAGCTTTTCACTTCTCTTTCCTGTGATGTATTCCAATGCTTTAAGGCTAAATGAATACATTTGTACTTCATGAATTATTTTTAAATTTTTTTTCCTTGCAATTATTTTGCTTTTACTTTAAACGACTGCAAATGCCACTAAAATTGACAAATTTCGTTATTTGTCAGTTAATATCTTAATATCAATCACTTGATTGGGTGTTTAATTTTCATCGTGCCGTTGGCATAAAAAATTTCGAAGTTTTCTTAAAAATGCACACGACATGATAAAAACTTCCTAAAAATTGGGATGAAAATCATTGAGTGCTCATTTTCTCATAGATGCACTTGAAGCCCATTAATTTAAAGCAAACTGAAGATTTAACTATAAAGTTGATAAAATAGAACTTGCAAAGCAAAAGTTATTGTTAATTTGTACGTCCTAGTAAAATATTTGATGCCAATTTATTCTTTTTATTGAATTTTAAAATAATTAAAATTCACAATTATTTAAGCGGAAACAAAGAATAATAAATCAAAACTTCTGTACCTGACTTACTTGTAAATTGGAAGGTTAGTTTTTAAGAATAAAAAAAAGTTGTTTAAATACGAAACAAATCGTAACAATTAATATTAATTAAATTTAAATTAATTCTAAGAACCATAAAGTTTCTTATTCATTTAAAACCAAATTAAAATTTTGAGTCTTGAAAATAATATGAATTAAATTTTTGAATTAACCTTTCAAATTTTTAATAATGAAATTACAATATGGTGGAAAATTAGACGATTTTCAACAAAAAACCTTTTAAATAGAGGTACTTTTAAAATTCACATAATTATAGAAGAAAGTAAAGATATTTAGGTGCATGGGAAATGTAAATTACTATTAATTTTTGTACAATTATTATCAAAATCGTCCAAGAAGCCCTGAAATTGTTTTTCTGGTAATATTTTTCAAAAGTTTCTTTACTTTTTCTAACTGAGATTTTCTCGCACCATAACTTCAATTATTATAAACATTTTAACAAGAAATTCGCTATTTGGAGGTTATTCACAAAATCATAGCGCGAGAAACGAATTATGCGCTGTATGCTATTTTCAAAATTTGCTTGTCAATTTAGTAGATAAATAATTGAAATGAAAGAAAAAGAGAAAGAGGATTCAATTCTCTATAAATTATAAGAACTTCAAAATTAAAAATATACTAAAATTCAGTTGTAGTGCAGGCTCTGAGAGACATTCCGTATGAAAAAACCGCTGACCGCATTCTGATTGATGATTTAAGTTAAGAAAGACTTAAAAAATAAAATAGTGAAAGTAAATATATGAAATCATCGAAAAACAATAAAAATTGTTGCTGCACTATTTTAGATTTTGCTCAAACTTGGTGAAAATGTTCTTTAGGCTTCCAAATACCAAAACCCATAAGGGTTTAATTCTAGTACGAGCCACTTCCGCTCCACGCAAAATCAAGCAATTGAACAGTCGTATTTTTGTGCTTTGCGGTTTTAGCTGTAAAAATTTTTCTATTATAGATGTCTACGCGATCAAGATGGCATTTTAAAGTTGAAGGACGGTAGTTTCTAAAAAAAATATAAAAATTTTCATAATTTATGTACCTAAATCATAACATGGTATTGAAAATACGTGTATTTTATTGATTTTTTGTGATTTTCAATTGGCTCCAGTGTCTGCGCTGTTGAATGTAAAAGTTTAACCATTCTCAGATATCAAAGTGCACATATCGTAAGAGAATAAAAATTTAAAATAGATTGGTTCAGTCAACTCGTTATGAAAAAATCTTTTCTTTTGAAATTGTTTGAAATTTTGAAATTTTAAAAAATTGTATATTTCAGTCTTTCTTAACTTAAATCATCAATCAGAATGCGGTCAGCGGTTTCTTCATACGGAATGTCGCTTGGCGCCCGGTCTATTGCCATCGAAAATTTTAGTGTCTTCTTCTTTAACAGTTAGATCATTGATCTGTTTTACAAGCAACTGTATCAAGTTTCCGCTTTGAGCATATAATTGTTTTACATCTGATAGGTAGCTTGCTGGTCTGACCTGCAGATATGCCTGTATCCTGGTTTTTTATGTTAATGTTGGCAATTCACTAACCCAGGAGGACCACCGGCTTAACGTGCCTTCCGAGGCACGGAGAGAAGGAGACTAGTTATGAAAAAGTTTTACCCTTCTCCAGATTTGAACTTGAAGATTTGAACTACGAGGGTGGATCAATAAGTACCCGTGTTTGAAGACAGGTGGCGTTGCTGAGGGAAGTTGACATTACCGTCGTGTACTGCCATCTGTTAAACGACACCGTACTAAATTTCAGACTGATTCATTGGTTAGTTTTTATTTGATCGTTTTTGTTTGATCAAACTCTTCAAAATGCGATTCTGCCTCAGCGATAATCTCTCGTTTGAGCTGATTTTTTTTCCGCAGACCCATATTTTCATTTTGGGAAATAGAAAGAAGTCGACGGTGGGTACGAGGGTACGACAAGTAATTTTTTAGTGTAGTTCATGCAATTTATTCGCGACAATTCTTGATGAATGTGCTGGTGCATTATAGTTATAAAGCAGCACTTTTTGTTCAGCCAAATTAGGCTGTGACTCCTTCAATTTCTTATCGAATCGGTCCAATAATTCACTGTAGTACTGCCCAATAATCGTTCTTCCATTCTACAAAAAGTCCATGAGGATTATTCTCTTCGAATCCCAAAAAATCGTGGTGTTAACCTTTCCTGTTTATGAGACCGTCTTTGCCTTCTTCTAAGCAGAATCACCCAGAAAAATCCATTGTTTTGACTGTCGCTTGATTTCTGGGGTATAATAATGTATCCAGGTTTCTCCTCTTCCCAAAAACTCCTGCGAATTTCGCTTAAAGAGGTCCAGACACTGCTTCGACATTGACAGTCGTATCGCAATTATTGCGGCACCCATCGGGCCGACAGCTTTCTCACACTTAACTGATCATGTAAAATATTGATTGTCGTTCCGTACGACAAGCCTACGGCCTCTGCTACTTCGCGTACTTTAGTTCGGCAATCTGGGAAAATCATGTCGTGGATCTTTTCAACGATTTACTCGGTAACCACGTCTGTCAGGCCGCTTGGCCGCTCCTCATTAGAATCAGATGTACGACCACGTTTAAAATCGTTGAACCAATATCTAATAGTTGTCATAGATGGTGAAGGGTCCCCATAGAGAGCATCCAACTTTGCATTTATTTCTTCACATGATTTCCATCCAAAAATTAAAAGCGAATTACGGATCGAAATTGGTCTTTTTCCATTTTATCAAGAAACACGAAACATGTGTGATACAACTGGCTGCCAAATAAAAACTAACCCATGAATCAGTCTGAAATTTAGTATGGTGTCGTTTGACAGATGGCAGTACACGACGGTAATGTCAACTTACATCAGCAACGCCACCTGTCCTCAAACACGGGTACTTATTGATCCACCCTCGTAGATTACAGAAAATCTCAAATCAACAGTTGAAATCGTTTTAATTTATAGTTTCACCCATCAGAGCTTACGATATTTTTTGTTAAATTGTGGTTTTCTCTTTAAAATAAATTTATGGTCAGTGAGTAAACAGTCGGCCAGTCGGTAGCGGAATTCTCGTTAATCCATTCATGGGAATCACTGGCGGACACATAACAGTAAGATTCTTAAATGTTATTACTTTTCGAGGTTTGAATAAAAATGATTTTTGTGGCTCATCTATTAATTGCTGGACTCATTTCAGTCTTATGACTTTATTTAATTTAAACAAAATAATATAAAAAATCGAGCGACCTTGTGTTAACTATTCGAAGATCGACGGAAATCGGCGACACACTAAAACGTTGCTATGTGTTTCTTCTTCTTCTTGGTTGGTACATCCGAGTCCGAGCATCGTTGCAGATTTTGAAAGATGCTGCTCTCTTGGGACCAAGTTACGCACACAATGAGCTCTCTTCTGTATGGAGACGGCCAGAATAAGGTTCTTGCTTCGTCCAGAATCTAGCCTCTTGCTGTGGATGAGGTTATTATTTCTGGTAGCTGTCCTGTTTTTAGGACTAATTCCTAGTGACAAAAAAACAGGTGGCGTCCTTTTTTTCGGGTATTTAAGTGTTAGGAGCTCAGTCCCGATACAACTAACTACTTCAAATTGCTCTCATTCTGAGTAAAGGCATGGAGCCGCTAAAAAGTAGAAGAAGTTTAGGTGCGATTTACTCATTATTGTGCGCGTATAAGAGGCATCTAACATTGTAAATGCCAGCTTGGGGCCAAAAATACTAATCATACAA
This sequence comes from Rhagonycha lutea, assembly GCA_958510855.1. Classification (NCBI taxonomy): domain Eukaryota; kingdom Metazoa; phylum Arthropoda; class Insecta; order Coleoptera; family Cantharidae; genus Rhagonycha; species Rhagonycha lutea. Next base: position 7,155,452 of record OY294040.1, on the reverse strand, counting down.
ATTTATTTATAATGAAAGGAAGTATCTAGTTATTATTGACATAATATGTATTTGATAAAGAACAAACTTGCATTTGGACCCCGGTTTGAGCACGTTAGGCCTAAAAAATATTACAGTTACTTTTTACCTTATTTTGCAGATAAATTACTAGACATGGCTAGAATCATCAAGCTACGGAGGATGGCGTTGAATTTTCAAGATAATTGCACTTTTGGATCATCAGTTTTCATCAAAGGACCGCCGCGTTTCCTGGACAATTTTGAAGAGGCTTTCCAGCTCCTTTGGACTCAAAATCACTTAGAACCCAAACTTACACGTCTGGTCCGCTCTAACGCCGCTTTGAAAGAGAGCATATCGTCGCATCTTACAACCTACCACAAGTCTATCACTTTGACGGTTCTTGGTCCATTTTATCCAAATTTTGGAACGATCTAAAATAATTTTAGCTTATATTTGTAATTTATACCCTCAGTTACCATAATTTCAACAGAAAAGTTTTTAATTCGGGGGTTTGGAGTTAGTAATGTATGGATGATGAATGAGTGCGGTTTGAAAGTAAATCAAAAGGTTTTTGAGGTTGTTGAAAGAATTAATGAAGATCAAGTGACGTAGCAAAAAGTATGCAGATCAAAAGGAAGGGGTCAATCTCGTAAATAGAAAAGTGTGGAGAGAGTAAGTGAGAATGGATTTACTATAATATGGTCAGTGTCTTTTCTATCCAATATAAAATTGGAGGTAATTTATGAATGATTGGTTCCTTGCTTAAATAAAATATAGTAGTGGGTACTGTCTTAAAAAGAGATCATAAAAAAGATAAAAAGGAATAATTTCAAATTTTTGGGAGGCATTTTGTACAGTTATAATAAAGCTTGGTGGGTAAGTATTATATCAATTTAAAATTTTATGAGCAGTTATGCAGAAGAAAAACAGATTGTGGACAAAAATATACTTGTGGTTTGGTGGTAATTTTTCTAAAACAAGCGTTATCTTAAGAAGAAGTAGCATCAAAAATGAGCAAAGCAATATAATTTAAATATAACGAACATTTGTTTGGTGCTTAAATTTAAATAAAACAAACATTTTTCTCACGCAGAAAAGGCTAAGCTACCGCAATCTTGTTACACTTCCTGCTTGAACGACACCGGAATAAATCGGTTGCCAATAGCGTTAGACATTTGAATAGCAATTTGGTTGTGTGGGGTGAAATTCTAATCAGTTTTTACGACGGCACTTTTATAATAACACGCTGTCTCTATGCCTTTTCGTTTTCGTTTTCTGACGCTAATGTCGTTAGCCATTCTTTCTGTCAATTCATTCAAATTATTATAAAATTAAAGAAAACAAATTTTATTTTTAGACAAGTCGTCGTCGCACGACAACTTTGTTAGGTAAATTGATTACTATTATAAGCGCCAAAATGGAAGTACATTAGTTTTACTAATGCCGACCCGGAAGGCTACATCTAACATATAATCCCGGTTTAGACGTCTTTAGCTTTGACCGCAAGCTGTGTTTAATGTCTTACACAGAAGTTTGATTCAACTCTACCCTAAATTAAATTGTTAGGGCTATCAAATACATCCAATTTTATATTTTTCATTTAATTAAAATTTTCCATTACATCAAAAATATTTTAAATTGCTCAATCATTCTTAAGATTGTTTGAACGTCATTGAAAAGCTCGTCCGCCGCCAATAAATAAAATGTGAAAAAATAAAACGTTTGTTTCATCCTGTGAAGGTTTCGGAAACTGACCAATAGCTAAAATTACTATCTTTCAAGGATGTATCGTTCCCTTGTGGCTTTCATTTTTCAATATCCTAAAACGTTCGGATACAAAATTGACCAAAGAGATATTGACGTAGATAGAGATGTCTGGTTGTATTATTTGACCACATATAAATTAGATAATAAAAAAAGAGTTGGAGTTGCGCTGTACCTACAGCCCAAAATAATTGAAGAGCAAAGTTTTGCGTAGTAATATAAAATTTATTAGGTTTTTATTTTATGTTTGTGCTAGATATAAACAAAAAATCCATCCATCTCCTCACTTTTCTACTCAAGTCCCGATGGATACGAAAGCGGAATAGACTGTATCGATAACTGGATTGCAGACAATAAAGAAACAATAGAGATAAGCATTGTCGACAGCTGACAGGCGTTGAGAGATTGGCCGCGAGATGTATTGCTCATAGATTGACCACCTCGCACACCCTTGCGCCCTTGTTAAACTAACACATAAAACATTCACAAACCAAACAAGTGGCGCATCCTGCACATATCAAGCCATAAAGAAGAGAAAATTGTTAATTAACAAAAACATCCAACGTCGAGTTTAAAATTTATTTAAAAAGCTCAGTAGTTATGAGTAGCTTTTTGTCTTGGAAAACATTATTATTCAGACGATCAGAGCCAGAAGTTTTCCATACCGATTCGGCTTAGCTTGTGACAGATTTGCATGCAAATTTCCTTCCAAGTAGATATTAGAGATTTAGCATATAGGGCGGACCATTCCACTTGTATTTTGCTGACTCAATAGTAGCCACGACAGACACCCTTATTTTAATAGTGAGTTAAATTTTTTTATTAACTTCCAAACTTATTTTGAAAACCACATTAACAATCGATTTTTATTGTAATCGTTTCTCCAAAGTGTAACTCGCATTATCATTATTCATACCAACGTTTGCATATTCTTTTACATTTTAGTTGAGGGGAATGACAGGATTAGGGAATCAAAGCATATCGCGTGTGATAATCGCGACTTTACGGTTTAAGTGTCGCATATCTCGCAATAATGCTGATTACAGTTCGCAAATATCTTCTTGATCTATTCTCAACCACCTTTTAAATCCGAGAGAACTCAATAAAATTGCTATGCTGCAAAGATGATATTTAAATTTGTATCTCTCTTTATTGGTACTAAAAGTGTGTATATACGCAAAAAGAAGAACAATGTTCATCAACACGAGTAGCTCGCGTGTTGAAACGCACGAGCGAACAATAAACTCTTTGGTAACACTTAAAAACGAGATGTGCAATAGACTTCTCAATGACTGCTAAAATTGAGCCAAGTTTTGAAGAACAAACATAAAAACAAATATAAAGCCACGGTGATGTTTTTAATTAAGAAAAAAAAATTACCCGCCGAAAATAATTATATCTAGTCGGACGGACGTCTATAGGTTTGTTTGTGGTTTAGTGTTTGTCATACCAAGTTCCAATTGAATTACCTCGATCCTACTTTCATTAGTTACGGATGATCAACCAAAAGTATTTTATTAAGAAAACTACAATGGGTGTAAAACAGCAAAATTTCACGGGCATATTCAATAATTTTTTTTTATTTAAATTGTACATTCATTGTCTCAAAAACAATTTATAGTTTTACATTTCAAATATTTCTGGGTGTTCTTTTTCCCAACGATATAAATTTTTAGACGTCTCCATTTAAATTATTCTTTTATGCATTTTTCACGTTTTTTACAAAAAAAAAAATGTAAAGATTGGTTCATCGGCTTCTGTAGCCACTGATGTAAAGTTACTATGCTACAAAGCTCTACAATTCGACCAGCAAAGTACCTGGTTGCAGGACGCGATAATTAACTTGCACCGATCGGCGCCGGTAACCAGAATCAGGTAACCTGCGTAAATTAATAATAAGCTTACTTGCTTTCCATCGGGCTCTCTCTGGATTACAAGCTTCTCCATATTAGGATATAAAATCTTGAATTTTTTGTGCACAAATAAAACAATTATTAATTTGGACGATAACATTTTTTACTTCTCCATATTGTCCACACAACTCAGAAGAACCTGACTTTTTTGCTGTGTCCAATAGCACACAGCCTCTGCTTGCCTCTGCTTAAGTTTAATCTACTGTAAAATCAAGATATTGATGGTTATTAAGTTAAATTTTGTATTGCGAATGATGGAGGTGTTTTCTATATTCCCGTTAGTTGGATCATGGCAGCCTTACCCAGATGAATTCATTAGCAGATTTAAAGTTGGCAGGCACTCCTATTAGAGAGTTCAACTTTAATCTAGCCAAAATATAAATTTTTCATGCATCAATAATTGAAAAAATAAACACCTCAATTATGGGATTTGAACCCATAAAACTCAGTTTACAACCAACAAATCCTTACATGTGCCTCTAAGCATATATTTAAATATCAGACTAACCTGCTGCTTAGAAGCACAGGCCGAAAAATTAAAGATAACAAAAAATATGTTGGGTACCTTTCTTTCTTCTTGCAAACTTCGCTACCAAACTTCAAACGAAGTATGTAACATTGCTTATCCAAATTAACCTCAAACATCAACGCACATCGGTTTCTAAAATTTTAAAATTGTTGAATTATCCAACTTAATCTCGGGATTGGAATGACACACCTAGCTCGCAAAAACTGAATGTTATTGGACTCACACCATCAATCGTCAAATATCCAATATTTCAACACGATGGCGATGCTAGAAATTTTAACATCAGCTATACTACTATTTCATTTCCACCACGCTATAATGGAACGCAAAAACCCAAAACGGGCATGGTTTGGTATGGTATGGTACCATATATGGTATTGGTATGGAACGAAGTTTAAAAAAAAAATCAAAAGTTTTCCCACTCTTGGGAAAATATAACTTAATTCAAACGCAAAATTATTCCAATTTTAGATACTTTCTCGATTCCTCGTTTCCTACAACATCTTCCCTTTCTGTCGTTTTCTGCAATTGATAGTTTATTCTTCATTGGTTCATTGGCTCATCATCAATATCACATCACAGATCTCGGCCTCGGTCTCTCCAGGTCTCTTCTTCCCTGAGGTTTGCACTTTCGTTTACTTTTCATTTTGTCCACTTTTCAGATTATTCTCACCGATTAAGCCACAACCACCACTTTTTCACTCAAAATTATACAGCACGTGTGTCATAATTTTGTACTAATTTTGCGCTGCACCGAATTTTGTGCTTCTTCAGATTCGCGTAAAATCAATAATTAATGGGGTCTAAAATGACTCCGTCATTGTATCACAAAAACCAATATGTCACAATATGGGACAAATTTTGTACTAACTATAAAGCAATTCGCGAATTTTGTACTGAGTAATTTCACAGTGATATGTCAAAATATGGATTCAGTGTACTGAATTTGCACAAAAAATTTATCATTTTCAACTTTTCTCAAACTTAAAAATCAATTAGATCACAATTTTGTGTTAATTTTGTGCTTTTCAAATAAGCTACAATTTAGCAGCAGCAGTGGTATGATGTGATCGCTGATTGAGTTACGGAGAGGAAATTCTGGGTTCAAATCTAGGACCTGACAGAATTTCTTAGCTTGGTCCTCCGGGTGAACATCATCCACACGCTGTGGACAAATCGGGGGTAGTACAATGGGACCGATTTAGGCCTAAGTACGTGCTAGTGATTTAACCATCCTTTTATTGTTAAAATTTGCAACTCAGTTTTTGATGAAGTATAAGTACACGTTTTTTTTATGTAGTGATGAAATTAAGGTTCGGGAAGACTTTGATGCATTCCAACGATATTCAAGATTTTGATACCATCTCTTCAAAATTGCATTTCATTACTACAGATTTTGAGCTGAATCTCTTACCAACGAACCATTAACCGAAAATAATCACAAAAGTGGCCAAATCTGGAGAACAAGGTAGAATAGGTAAAGTATGACCTGGTGCATTGTCCTGATGAAACAGCATTTTTTTATTCAATGTAATAATAGGACGGAACACCCGCGGCTTTTACAATTTTTAAAACGGTTGATGTTCGAATTAGGGTTTACCAGGTAGTGCAAAACAAACAATAAACCAGATTCCTGATTATAATGAAATCTCAACAAATATAAAAAAATGATTGATTCCGTTTTTATTAGACGCAGAAGAACTTTCCAATTTTAGGAAAAAATAAGTTTCCGAAGTTTGGGTGGCAAAATTACCGTTAAGTGTAAATTGATCTATTCGTAAACATTAAACGGCCACAAGTAAGAACTAATTGATTAAAGGTTCTTCCATCAAGGCAATTATCGAAATTATTGTTGCGTTTCGGACATGCATTCCTAAATGAATGATGATATTTAGGAAAAAGTGTGGATCGCTTTCTTTCATTCTTTTATATTATTTAATTGTATAATCAAGAGCGACTGTTACAATTTCGGAAAATAATAATCCATAACGAATCAAAACAATTTTAAGTAATTTGGGGTTCAATATTGAAGTGCACAGTTGAAAATGTCAATTTGGATAATAACACGTGTTTTATTTTTGTGTGAAAATATATCAAAAAACACACGACAGTTGTCGATAATGTTTTTTTCATTCAATGGATGATTAATAGGTTTGTTGATTTATTAATTTGTGAAATTTTAACGTTTTCGATAAAGCTTTGTATTATAACAGTTAAAATGTGTTAAATTAATAGTTCTAAACACGTTGGTTATATAATAGCTTGGAAATTTCTTAGATAGACGCTAACTTTGGAAGTAGTCTCTCAGAGTATTACCAAGTTCTCTACAACGTAATCATTTTGTCGATAGTTCGATATTAGTTCGAATGTGGTCACATCCTTGGATAGCTTTGTAGTTAAATTGACAGTTTATATTAAAATTACCTAGTTTATGTGGTGCAAGCCATTAAATAACCGCACCAATTTGATGGTAAGTATGGCTTGACTTTTGGAAAAATGTTTTTTTCTAAAAAAAAATACCCCATCCTCGATATTCATTTCTCACGACCCCTTATCTCATTAGCAAAAGCAGAGATTTAAATCTTGTATAGTTTCATTAGTTTAAAGCAATGTCGGGAACAGCGAACGATATATGGGGTGCGGCGTATCGTCAACAATGCTCATTTATTGCAAAACCGTGACCAAGCAAAATCTTCTCTTTTTACTAACTAAAACGCTGTAATTCAATGATATAATTGTCCGTTCGTGTAAATAAAAAACCGTTCTTTAACAATAGAAACGTAAAGTCATGCAGCTACTGTGTTCCCTTCACGATGTCTTTTAGAAGCGATTTCATTTGATATGCTGCGGGGTGGCATTGTCGAAACGTTGTTTATCACTTCTTTGCTGAAATCACAACGTGAAACGTGTCAGAAGTGTGCGCCAACATTCTTTTACCCAAAGGGATAATATCTGTTCATCCAATATTGTTCCCATATTTCACCAAACAAACCATAATCATAAATTTGTCTTTTTCTTTTGTAAATGACTCGAAATTAAGCGAGCGGTGTGTCCAATAATTATGAACTTTCTATCATGGTTTTGGTCTCGTTAAGGCACATTGCGGTTCACCAACTAACAACTTCTGTGTCAGCTAATTAATTAAAGTGTAGCATACACAACGATGTAATATTATAATAACCAAGAAAATATTAATATTTAGGACGTTGGAATTCTCAATTGTTTTGATATTTCAATGGAATTTTTTTGATTTCATATTAAAATTATTGAGTGCAAAGTAAGATGATGCCTACGACATAATGTAATTTATTATGCACCAGGTTGGGCGAAAAGTCGGAACACGGCCATTCGGGTCTATTCTGTAACTTTAGCAACTTGCTAAAAATGAGCAATATTGCTAAATAATAATTTTGCTTAATACCTATTCAAGCAAAATTGCATAACCATGGTTATTAGCAATAATTAGCAATATTGCTCATTTTTAGCAAGTTGCTAAAGTTACAGCATAGACCTGATTGACTGTTTTTTTAAGCAAGTCTAGGTTTGGAAGTTTCGTTTCGACCAAAGCCCAATCTGGGTTTGGCGGAAAGCATTGACTACTTACAAAAAGTTGTAAAGATGGAGAAGCAGTATACTGGCTGTGCTAAATAATTATTTAAAAAAGCCATGCGTCAGGAATCCGATTGTAAATTTGCCTTCATTAGAAATTACGAACGCGCAGCTTTCATACATCAGCCTCTCTAAAGCTTATAAAATGACAGCAACGATTGCAGTAGGCTCTGCTGGAAGAACCATGAACCATCATGGACCAGGGGCGCTTCGGTTCCATGTTCCATGAGAGTGCGCTCTTGAAGAAGATAAGCATGGAACCGCTATAGGAGGAGTAGCAAGAAAGTTAAATTTTCAAGCAAAAAGCTCGGAAAGTTGGGGCGAATTTCCTTGGATCGAACAAAAATTTTAAGTTGGTAATAAATGAAAGAAATAATCAAACGTGCTCTGACAAATTACATTTTACGTTATCTTAGCAAGCCCAAACCTCCCGTAAATCCGCCTGTGCTTGCAGGGTATTCCATCCCTCCAGTCACGAAGACACTGGAATACATAGTAAATGTTCTATAATTGATTTTATTAAATCGCAACTGTTCTAAATAATCAATCTGTTATAGCATTAGAACCAAGAGATCTGGGAGAATGGAATACCTCCTAGGGTCAGGAAGTTTTTCAAATGTACGCTGCAAACTATGCTAATTAAATCATTAAGATATTTTATTATCTCTCTATATAAATTTAAAAAAATTATCTCATTAGAATGAATCTGCCAGATATGTATTATCATTGATGTGGTTGTACGGTCTTCGGCCTCACTCGTGGAAAATGCAACCATATGCGAAAACTCTGCGAAAACCTGGTCTCACTTTGGGAGATTGTCACAAATGAGATGCATGCATCTATCTCGTACGCCCTAAACTTATTTTTAAATTGGTAATAACAATAAATGAACGAACCAATCAAAGCTGCGCATATAAATGACATGGAGGAGGAGATATCTAGAAAATTGAATAATTTGATTTCTAATAATAAGCATTTATTTTGTAATCTATTTTTCTCCCACATACCGGATGGCTGGCTCACCTCCACCTTAAACCCCGAAAATAGGAAAATAATTTAGATTCTTAAAATTCCTACTTCCTATTGCATTCACGATCACGATTTGCCTTTGTTAGTCCACTGCTGGATGTAGGCCTTCCCCATTTCGTTCCATCTTCTTCTGTCCCCCGCTTCTGTCATCCAGCGTACTCCAGCCATTTTCCGGATGTCAGTCTTCCACCTAGTATTTGGTCTAACAATACTTCTCCAGGTCTCTTGGTCTCCACTCCAAAATCTTTCTCGTCCATCTGTTGTCGTCCCGACGAGCTATATGTCCAGCCCACTTCTACTTCAGCTTGGAAATGCGTTCGATGACATCTGTGAGCTTTGTTTGCTGTCTTATCCAGATATTTGTTTTACGATCTTTCAATTTTATGTTCAGCATTATTCGCTCATGGGCTCATTGTATTCTTGCGAGTCTCTTTATGTATTTTTTAGTGAAGGATCAAGTCTCGGCTCCGTATGTGAGGACTGGATGGATACATTGGTTGTAGGGTTTGCTCTTCAGGGTGCTAGGAGTTTCCGATTGAAAAACATAGTGGAGCTTTCCGACAGCGCTCCATGTCAAAGTTATTCTTCGGGAGATTTCGGCTGTCATGTTGTCTATTGTATTGAAGAGATAAGGATTAAAATGGTACCATAATGGAAAGAGATTTTGTTATCCACGTCCGAAGATACCCAATATTTGATTTTACTCGTTAATTACTGTTAAAAATGAAAAAGTTAAAGAACGATTTAAAAATAATTAGATCTACTGTATTCCTTAAAAATAGAGAAGTGCCATTAGGTAGCGAACATGAGGTCCCTACTTATCCCATCAAAATTAACATGAGACTGGAAGTACTGATGCAGCCATCCTCAAGTATTAAATAGGGACCAAAGCCCCTTAGAAGCTTAGGACTGGAAGGTTCGGAGTACACTCCAGGCAAGGGGGGATCCAAAACTGATTTTATTTAAATTAAATTTTAAAACGCACACAGTAAATTTATAGATACAAAATTTTACATATCTTAGGTTATACAACCAAATCAAGATATAATTTTCAGTTTGTTTTTAAAATTAGTTTGTTGAGTAAAATGTGAAAAATGGATTTGGAACCAGGGGAGCTGTGGAGTTTGGAGTACCCTCCAGGCTGAGGGTAGAGTGATTTATGTTCGGTAGAAAAGTACTAACTTACATAATTAGATATTCCATGCCAAATTTATTTGGCTGTGACCCTCACCAATTTTTATACTTCTTTGAGCTGTTTTAGACTAAAAGTGATACAAAAATTTGTCTCTCTGGCCACAATGGTCAAAAGTGGTAATTTGTCACTGATTGCGATTATTAAAAATCCAAATTCTCTTAAATGTTCAAGCAACCAGTTGGACCAATTTACAAGGAGTGACCCACCTTTTTTATGTAATGGTTTTTTGGTTTTAATCATGTTTGCAGCTTAATAAAGCTTTGGTTCGCTTTGGTCACATGCATACTTTTACATTTGCTTTTTTAAATATTTTTTATTCTGAAGATTTTGGAAATTGATCTATCAACTTACATAATATTTATTATTTTGTAATCGTGTATTTGAATGACTGTAATTTTAATCCATACGATTTGATTATATATGACGATTCATAGCACCCTAGGTAAGTGATTGGGTTAATATGTAATAGATTTTCTTTTTCTAGATTTACTTCGCAATGTAAATCTATCCGGTCTGATTAAATACTCATAATATAGGACAGATATTGATAATGCCGAACGAAATCCAATCCTGATGCGTTTATCAGTTGATAACTAAAACAATTTTAACTTACCGATATTACTTACGAATACTATTTTTTGTACGTTACTAAACAAAGTTGATTTTCACGCGTTGTGAGATCATTTAAATATACAACAATTCAGTTTTATTGTGCTAAAGGATGGTCTGAATATCTATCACTTCTCAGAAGAATTTCGATATTGTATACGAGTACCTTATGTTTTATACCTGATTTTCATTTTCTGTTCTAATTAGTTCATTTTTTTTAGAACCAATTTTGAACCAATCAGAAGTGAATTACAGAAATCAGAGCTTTGCACTTAATTTTTAATAGATACATGGAAATAGTAACGCGGTACTGAAACCTTGATAGTGACACTCATCCTTAACGCGGTCCTGCAAAGAAATTTTCTGAGCTGAACAAGTAAAAATTAGAATATTTTGGTATTGATTTTCTTAGTATCCGCTGAAGGAAAAATAAAATGGTTTAGAAAAAGTAAATTTTTTGTCGAATAATTTTCGTCCCCCAGGTTTAAAATATATTTAAATTTAATGTACTCTTGATCGGTCATCTTAAACGACAAGTGTCAACATCTGCACTTTGGACGATGTTGTGGTGACTTGCGTTTTGTGGACACGACCAATTCCCGTAGCCGCCAACAGTGATAGATGGAAGTAACACTGTTTTATAGCGACCGTATTAAATCCGGGTCCGGAATGCCAATGCTGCCATGATACGCATTTCAATTGTGAGTTTTAGTTCAATTATTGGCCAATTTTATATTAGAAAGTTACCCCTAATATATTTTTTAATAACCGCTCGAATATTTAGAATGCTTTAAAAATTATCATTGAATTTATAGAACCCCTATTTGCTTTAAATATATTCACAGGTCAAAGTAATCTAGGAATTATGAAGTGACCCCCCACGATTAATGAAAAGTAGTAAATGTTAGCGTGAGCACACGCCATGTCGATTTATAAAATATAAATTTATGAACCAATTCGAAAAACAATGTTTTTAGTTATTAATGGAAGACCATATCAATATATTTCGGATAAATTGCTTCACATTCACACTTCGAATAAAAGGCTGAAAAATTCCATTTACCAAAATTATTAAACTTTTCCAAAGAAAAAATGAACACTAAACGCTTAAATGATAAATTTTATATCTTTTTGTATCTTATATTCTCTTAAGTATTCATGTTTTAGTAAGGGTCGTAACAATTAACGTCTTTCTTTGTCAGCTAATGATGAATGTCTCCAATACCAACGTTTCAACACAAAACACCAAAGTTTTAACGCGTTGAAAGTGCAATTAGAATTTAATTAATTATGCGATATGAATAAGACCTTGTTCTTTGGAATAAAGTTGCGTAATACGAGCTTTTAGTAGAGAATGATTTAAATTTCACCCGAAGAAATTTCATTTTAAAGCAACAGAAGAAGGGGTGCGTAATAAAGCAGACAGTCGAAAATTATGAGATTTTATTCTAATTAAACAACTTCAATTTGAGTTTCTTATTATCTTTCCAACAACTTAACAGGTTAAGTAAAAACCATGGGGGCAATAAAAATTAACAAAAAACCCACCCTTAAGGTAAATCCTTTTAACGTTGGATACTAATAATAATTTTTTTTCTTGCTTATTTTGGCCGCTCATTTGTAAACGATACGTTTGTAAATTGCTATCAAGAAGATTATAAAAATTTTTGGATCTGATATAGGTTAACAATAATAACAAAACCTATGATTATCGAGCAACTTTTTCAAAATTACGTTTTGATCTTTTTTTCGGTCAACTACACCATGGTAATTTGTGATGCCTACACTGTTAAAATTTTCCAACGGTAAGGCGCTATTGCGAGGTTACATCTTTTTTGAAGCACTGTAATTTGTAAATTCTTCTCTTACCGACACTTTATTTTTATTTTTGTAATTTAATACTTGGAAATATTTTGAAAGGAGCTAATCGATAATTTAAGTAAATTGAAATTTTATTATAACAGTGTAAACGTAAACCCCTGATATTACATTATAGAAAACCACTCTGTCTGCCTCATGAATCATTTGGCCATCACTCACCCAGCTGTCACAAAGAAATAAGCAAGCTTAAAACATTTTTAATTCTTTAATATTACTCGAAAGAAGTCCTATACACCGTTTATCCTTAAAGCAATCTTGAATCGTAGCCATTATATACTACTTATATTAACTTAATGGTTTTTTGTGAGATTATACAATAACAAGCAAATTAAAACATTTATTAGCATTTAATCAATAGCTAGGTAGCTGTTCAATATAATGGAAATTAAATATAAATTTAATTTCAAGTGGGGAAAAAGTCAGCTTTAGTCGAGCGGTCGGAATCTATTAATTATGAGAAATCTGAACAAAGAAGAAGAAATGCATGAAATGAAAACAAATATTAGAAACATTATATTTACTAAAAAACGATGGTTACCTCTGTAGTAATAGTAGAGCCCTCAACAACTGCTAAAAATATTTAATTAATAGTACTGCAACCAAAATTTGCAAAAAAAAACATTCGAAATCGAATTTAAATTTTACGTTTTCCATAATCAACTCAGTTCTGCGGAGAAGAAAGCTTATGCCCAACACTGGAATGAACAGCTGAATTGGATCCGAAACAATATAGAAATTTTTAAATATATTGCAATGTAATAAACTACCCTTATAAATTTTAATTGTATTCAAAATAATTACGCTTCCTGAACTGTAATTTTCTAATTTTCCATCGGACGGGTCTATCACATGCATACGCCACGACTAGCCAGTGGTATCGTTATCACTCCTAACGCGTGACCTTCTATTCAAACAAACTAATTTTGTTCCAAATTTTTCCAAAACAATGGTCTCTAAAATAAAACTAATGGTTTCTAAAACAAACGCACCGCTTTTCAAAATTAATCGTATTTATTATTCTCTGAATCAAAAATGTTCACTATTTTACATCATCAACCAAAAATCATCGACTCGCTCGCACGGCGGTCAAAATGCGAGTCCCATATTATCTTACATTCGGCGCTCTTTCCTTCATAGAGGCCGCGAAACATACAAAATTCAAAAATATAGTATATCTGTTCGTAACGCACCACTGATTAGTTGGGATTAAAACAATTACCGATATTAAAAATTGGTGAGTGAGGCCGAACTACATAATATTTAATTTCATCTCATTTTTAAATATATTTTTCTGTTTTTTACCTCACTAGACCTCTTAAAATGTAAATAAATAACGGGTATAAAACCAAAGGGTTTGAGGACCCCCCAGACCCAACATAAGAAGATGCATCTGCATAACCAGATAACTTTACAAAATTTATAACAAGCAAATTTAATTTTTGCAAATACAATCTTTGTTTTCATTTCTTACTTGCGGCTGGGGGGTATTCCATACCCCCCAAACCCCCCCCCCCGGTTTTCCAATTACTTACTTTTAAAAGTACCTTCCCGGTCAGGGAAAAATGTTTGTCTGGAATATAAACTACATAATAGGTACTTAATTTTATCTCATTTTTTAAATTTTTTAAGTTTTCTTTTATTTTCTATGGTAGGTAAGCTCCCTAGCCCATTTTGTGCAAATCTGTGCGCCCGTGGCCTGTGCCACTTTCATCACGACCTAGTTATGGCTCTGCCCGTTTTAACCTTCACCTAAATCTTTTAGGTTAGGCAAGGATGAACTTATATATTTAATTTCAAACAAATTACGGCGCACAATGTATTGTCTGTTGTATTGTCGTATTATTGTTACGAAGGGTGTAGAAATTTTGGAGTTCCGCGAGTGATACCAAGATAAGAGGTCCTTTCCGGTTACCATTTTGGAAAGGCGGACGGGCTATAATTTGCGATAGTTTGGAAATTATTGGTAAATTTCCCGCATGATGAAAATTTGGCCTACTATTTTCTGAAAATTTTGATATATTTTGGATAAATAGAGGATCTCCAGTCGTTATTTGGATGAATGATCGAAAATTTAAGTATTCTGTTTCTAGATGATTCTAGAGAAGTTAAATAAAACAATATTACGATTTTTGAGGTAAAAATTCGACATACTCGAATTCGACGATTGTACGAAGACGGCACCATCAGTTTTCTGGATACCGAGATTTATTTTTGAGATGGTTTAGTCGCACTGTAGACTTTATCTGAATTGGCTTCCGTTTGTAAAGGTTAGGTGTTGTTTATAGCTGATAAAGGGGACAATATTCGGCAGTGAAAGTTACACTGAGAAAAATTAAGGTACCATGAACTGTTTGATTAATTTTATATTAAAATTTTGTTTCCAATTGGATTGCTTCGTGTATGCAAGAGGCAGGAGAAGTTTTGAATCGTAAATGTCCCCTTGCATAAGCGATAGAAGGGTTAATCGGGATAATATTATGTTAACCTTCATCCGCTCGCGTATGCGGCAAATTTGCCGCAGTAAAGTACACTTAGGGTAGTTTGTGGCTGTACTGACCCGGCTGGTGGAGCTTTTTTATCAGAACACGGGCATGGTCTAGTGGAGGAGATAGCAATTAGCGAATACAAGCCCTTCCCACTCCTCCCATGACGTTCTGGAAGGAAATGGTAGAGAAAATTCAAAAAGGCAAAATTTCAGGACCCAAATACGCGAGCGAATGAAAGTTAAGATCCCTTATTTCAATTTTTACCAAATAATCCGTTGGTTTTGATAGTCACTGATTATAGCTGTTAAAATTTTATCTTTTTCGAAAATTAAATTTGTTCATTGATATTATCGATTTTTATTTTGAATTTTATAAGGAGTCCATCGGCATGTTTGCAGAACCCGAAGAGAACATTAAGAGCCGTTGCTAGCCGGAGCACTGGATTGTCTTTGCCGGTAGTTCTTTTTATTTCCAAATTTCCTGGACCATTCAAATTTACTATTATAACTTTTTAAAGACTTCCGGTACATTGTTAGCTGTCTTGAGGGCTGTTTTCAGAAAAGGATGAAAAACACATTTTGTGTAACAATTTTGAAATTTTCTTAATGCCCTAATCGTAACGCAGTATCTGCAAATACGTCAAAAATAGTGAAAAATTTCTAATTGTCAGGGGGGCGGTTTTCAGTGGGCTAAAAAGTAAATTGTCTATAAATTAATACAAAAATTACAAATGAAACTTTCTTAGAAATTTTCTATGACTCACAGTGAGGCAGATTCTAGTTCTTTGCGGCCAAAATGTAAATTAGTGAAAAATTAAAGAAAATTATTTTTAAGAAGGGATGAAATACACATTTTGTGTGATAATTTTGATCTGCAAATATGTTAAAAATGATGAAAATATTCTAATTGCCAAGGGGGTCTGATTTCAGGGGGATGAAAAATAAATTTGTGTAAATTAACAAACAAATTAGAAAATGAAACTTTCTTAAAATTTCTACAACTGACAGATTCTAGTTTATTTTGCCCGAAATTCTGTTATAAATCTGTACACGAGCTCCAAATTTTTGTTAGAAAAGCAAATAAATTACTGACAAAATTCTAAAAAAAAAAAATGAAGGGGATGAAATACACATTTAGCTTAAAAGTTGTGAAACTATTAGTTGTCTTACTATTATCAATATTGCAGCTGTGAATACTCCAAAAATTTAGTCACTCTAAAGTCTAGAGGCTGCCTTGGGGTTGTTTTCAGAGAGGAATAAAGAATGCTGAAAAATTCAAATTATGAAGGGGGTGAGAAATAAATTTTGTATAAATTAACACAAATCAGCAAATGAAAACTCTTTAGAAAATTTACTAATGACGAGGAATTTTTTTTTACTTCAAAAGAAAATTCAAAGTTTTGGAACAAATTAATTTTAAAGCTCCAACCTGGGTTAAATTTAAGATCGTAATAGAATTAATTTTAGTTTTATTTAAATTCTATGACAAAAAAAATCACTTTTAGTTTAAATGTTCTTAAAATTTGTAAACAAATTGTTAATTTTTTAATATTAAATCTCTCACAGCAACCAAAAATAACGAAAAAAATGAGGTGCCAGGGGGGTAATTTTTGAGGAAATAAATTTGATATAAATTAACAAAAGTAACAGCAAAAAGCATCAACAGAGACGGTCATTGGCATAGCGAGTAAAGACACCGACTGCTAATGCAGAAAACCCGGTTCAACTCCAGGTGAAGTAAGAATATTATTCTGGCCGTCTCCCCTCGGAAGGCAATGGCAAGCCACCGGGGTGTAATCTGCCATGAAAGCCTTTGCTAAAAGGTCACTATCAACATATTTTGTCAGAAAATTTCCAAAGGTGAAAAATTTTTTAGTTTTATGGGGTTAATCCAAGCAAAATTGTCCATTTGGTCGCTTGACCACTACAAAAAAATTCGATTTTTTTGTTGATAATTCAAAATGATCATTATTTAATTTGTAATGCTTTTTATTTTCGTGTGGCGGCCAATCTTGCATTTAAAATATCAGAGGTGTGCGGAAACTTAAATATGATTCTCCCTATTTACCCTCGGGAAAGAAACAATTTGTTCACAAAATAAAACAAGGTACTTAATGCCTTTTTAGATATTTTCACTTAAATTCTTAGCTTTCCGTTTAAAAAAATCTCATCTTCAGAGAGATTTTTCTTTTACCTGGAAAATATTTTACAAGTCAATCCTTTTTTACAACCTGAAACTAGCCCCCATTTGTTTCTAAAAATTCTTAAAATTTGAAAATTCAAGAAAATTACAGGTTTAGTTTAGGTTTCCAGAAAGGTTTTTCTCAAAATGTAAAAGTTGAAATATTTTGATTACGGTTTGGATGATAAACTGATTTTTAGATAACATAATTTATTGAATTTTGGTCTTGTTTATTTTACTAATCATCGGATAATTTTGATATGAGAATCAATAGTTTTTTTAACAAAAATATTGGAGCTGGGGCACAGATTTATTGAATTTCAGCCGCACAGAACTTGAATCTGTCCCACTGTGCAGGGCCATTAATATCAATTTTGTGTCACTGATTACAACTAATTGAACCGTAAACATGGTAGAAATCAAAAAGTACAGAGAATCACAGCGCCTTATCTTTTTAGTTGCATGCATGGAATAACTGCATTCCAAATTGCAGAATCTCGTTTATTATATTATATTGGTTGAAAACAAAAATTTCCATTGTTATTTGCTTTTAAATTGTCGAGCTAATGAGAATTACTTTCAATCAGAAGATTTATGTAAGAAGTTTGCATTTGCTTAGGTTTATTTTTGTAATCGTTTTTATTTTGTTTGTATTTTGCATAGAGTATGGAAGTAATAATAATAATAATAATAATAACTTTATTTGGTATAAATAACCATTATAAAATAAAACATTATTATACAACACAATTTACATGTCATTAAATAAAATTGACGCCAACATATTTTTTAATTTTTCTCTTAAAACTAGAAAATTTCACATCCTCCTTAATATCTATAGGCAAACTATTAAACAATTTCAAGCCATTATATAATAGCGTGTTCTGCGCTCTATTATTTCTAAATAAATGCAATCTAAAATCATGCATGTTACGAACAGGGTAACCATGCACATCATTTACATAGTCAATGCCACTACTCAGATAGCCGGGCAGAATCCTAGATCTCACCTTGAATACAAAAATCAAAACATTTGCAACAATACGCTGGTATACACTATGCCACTGCAGAGTCTCCAGCAGCACAAATTTTGAAACAAATCTATTAACCCTAAGTACAATTCTCATACCCCTATTCTGAAGCTTCTGTAATCTATCAAGCATGCCACGATTACCCAAAAACAAGACTGTTGAAGCATACTCAAAATGTGGTCTTATCATCGAATTATAAATCTTAATAGCGCATATCGTAGAAACATTTCGACGCATCCTCGAAAAGAAATGCAATTTTTTTGCAATTTTCCCACAAATAAAATCAAAATGCCCCTTAAAATTAAGTTTATCATCGATAATCACACCCAAATATTTAAATTGATCCACAACTTCAATTACCTCACCATCAATCAAAACATCAGCATTCCTGCCAACTCTATCATTTAATATCATACATTTTGTCTTCTTAACATTGAGTTTCAGACTATTCATATGCAACCACTCACTCAGAATCGCCAACTCCTGATTAACAATGACAATGCAATCATGAACATTATCACCAACAACATACATGTGGGCATCATCAACATATATTACAAATTTTGCCTTGGTGATACACCTATTCATATCATTCACATACAACAAGAACAACAATACCCCAAGAATCGTACCCTGAGGAACTCCCAAATTTACATCCACTGCTTCTGATACAACCCCATTTATCACAGTTCTCTGTTTCCTTTTTTCTAAATAAGATATAAACCACTTCAATTCATTATTTTTTATACCGTACCTCTGAAGCTTCAATTCCAGAATTTCTCTATCAACCGTCTCAAAAGCTCTACTGAGGTCAAGGAAAACAGCCACAATCACCCTATTGTCATGAACAACAACAATAGTGGATTATAAAGTGTAATAAACTCGGATATCTAACTTACATCTGACAGTACGGCAGGACCGTGGCTGAACAACATTAATTAATTTATGACAGTGGTGGAACATCATTAATAACTTTTGGAAATTTTTAACTTTGAAAATATTTGAATAAGCAAAGTTTCACTTGTGGGTAAGTTAAAACAATAAAATCTGATTTGTCTAAATGGATACAAGTAATAAATTGTTAATTATTTTGGAAAAGAAAAACTTTTTTGAAAAAATCAAAACTTATTCAGCGAACCCTTATTATAGGATAATAAAGAAAAAATTAATAATTACTTAAAAAAATACACTTATAGGTATAATATGAAGGATGAAATAAAGTGGAGTGCAAGTAAATTTTTTTGGGACTTATTTTGATAAAAGAAAAAATGATTTAAAATGCATTAAAATAAAAATGTTTGATATTCTTATTGCAGGACAGGGCTGAGATGCGATCACTTGGACGCACATAATGATAGGGTACGATGTATTTATAATGGGCCAACTTAAATAACCGGGCCCATTTTATAGAATTTAATTTGTTTTTATAGCTTTGATTATTACTTACTATAATTTGAAAACGTTTTAATAAAATGAATCAACTTTGGAACTTTTTTGTTGTTTACCTCTTACTATCTTCAATCATAATTTTGATTAGAGGGCTTTTAACTCGAATTATTTTTATGTAGTTAAATTAAAAATATTTTGTAGGCGATTGTTTCATTATTTCGTCATTAAAATGATTGTCTGTTTTGGCCCTCGCTAACACCAACTTATATTACACCTATAATTTTGCAGCAATCTAAAAAGGTACAGTTCATCGATTTTTTTTGTTGTAATTTCCGTATCCGTATCGAAAGGTGAGTGATGTTTTTTCAACACGAAATTATTATTGAAAGAGCAGCCTTTGACAAGTCATTTATTTCGTCTCTTTCTAATTTTTGTAGTTAAAATTGATTATAATAATTGTGGCAAATTATATAGATTTGTTAGACACTAAATTGGTACTATGTAATGTACCTCGTTGTTTAAAACAATGATGGAATTTTTTGGGTGGGTGTATTAAACTATACACGAACTATCTATCCAATCATGTCAGGTTATATCAATCAAAATAACCAATAATTAATATTGATCAAAACAGATCAGGTTGGAACAAGTATTAATGTTAGAATTGACCGAACATTACATCACTGTTGGGAATTGATGAGGAGAAAATTATTGATTAAACTGATTGGTCGGTGTGTAGGTAGGGCCTTATATGTACTAGGTAAAAATATATATCCATCTGATAAGCGTTAACTTGCATTTCACAGATTATACTTGTTAACATCTTAATGATTATTTTAAATGTTTTGTGAATGAAGGATGATGATTTAACTTTCTTGTGTCATATTTAATATCTACCAGTAATGCGCCCTCGGCGTTCGGGGATGATTGTAGGACGATGATAAGATGAGGATGTGAACTAATTGGCCCTGCTTTGCCGTTAGTTTATTCTACAACACGTCAGATTTGCTGCCCAATCTAATTAGGATACAATTTGTTAATGTGTTTTATCGCAGCTGCGATTGGACTCTTCATATACTTACACTTCGCTCCCATATTCCACTAATCAAACAAAAATTAAATAATACAATTATTTATAAATACTCTTATAATCTCGTTATTATGTAATTTGTAATACATGCTAGTTTATAATGAACACAAAATTTCATTAGTTTTGATAAATTTATGAAAGCGAAACGATTTTCTAACATCAGGAAGCGTACCCTCCATTTTGGATTGTTAATTCAAACTTATTACACATCTTTACAATTATCTTTTTAATTTAATTTTAACTCAAACTTCAAAGTTCAGAAAAAACTTTTTTTACCTTTAAAAATCCGTTGTATTTTACCAGTCACCACTTTATTATTTTACCAGAAGCTTTTCTCGTCAAAAATGGTACCTACTTATCTACCTTGATCAAGATATGGTAGTCCTCTAAATTTTTTCTTTTAATGTCAAATTAACCATCTTTTAACACGTCCATTTAAATTATTTCAGTAACACGTTTATTTTTCATATTTAAAGTTACATATTACAGTAATTGGACAAGAGTCGTCCTAAGAAAGATAAATGACAAATTTTGCTTATGTCGTAATGAAATTTTGCTTCGATAATTTATGGAAGCCCCACGTACATTTACGATTTATACAGGGTGTCCCCGCACTCACTTTACATAACTTAGGTGGTGATAGAGGACACTTTTCTAAGAACAATTTTTAACAAAAATTTTTTTCTAAATTTAAACCCTCGAGAGTTAGGCCTCTTTAAAGCATTTTTTTTAATTTCCACCTTCACGTGGCCATAGCCCCGAAAATATTGATTTTTCAGTAAACATGGTTTAGTGCTTTCTTAAAGGGCTTGAAATAATCTACAAACTAGATTTAAACCTTTTCTTGTCTAAAATCAACGGCTTTCGAGTTATGAATTAAAGTAAGTTAAAAAATGTCGAAAAATTTGAGCTTTCTTTTTTTTTGGTTTTTTCCAAAACCCTGTATCTTTTAAACGAAAAATTTTACAAAAAATCTAACGCCCTATTCCGGATAGGAAATTTAACGGACTACAACTTTTGTCTAGTGAAAATTTTTGAGAAATCAATCCATTTCACAGAAAATCAGAAAATAATAAACAAGGCAGGCAAAAACAAAAAATTAAATTCACTAAATTTTTTATTTTTTTTGAAAAATTATTTTATTAATTAAATTAAATTATTTAAGTAAATGTTGAAAATTACTACCCTCATTTCAATACACAGTTGTGATTGTTTTAAAAGATGTTTGTCGAGAAAAAATCAAAAAAAGTTGATTTTTTGACACTTTTAATTGCAGAAATTCGATTTTTTGACACTTTTTCACACTCCCCGATTGACCAAAATTTGCCTCGTGATCGACCGGTCGATCCCTCGACCTTGTTGACCACCTGGCTCTTAACAAAAGAGGAAATTTTATACTACTACTAAATTTTATACTAAATAATACTATAAAACATCTTTTAAAACGATCACGACTGTGTATTGAAAATGAAGGTGGTCATTTTCAACATTTACTTAAATAATGTAATAGTTTAAAATTAATTAATAAAATAATTTTTAAAACAAAATTATAATTTAATGAATTTAATTTTTTGTTTTGTAGCTGCCTTGTTTATTGTTTTCTGATTTTCTGTGAAATGGATTGGTTTCTCAAAAATTTTTATTAGACAAAAGTTGTAGTCCATTAAATTTCCTATCCGGAATGGGGCGTCAGATTTTTTGTAAAATTTTTCGTTTAAAGGATACAGAGTTTTGAAAAAAATCAAAAAAAAAGAAAGCTCACATTTTTCGACATTTTTTAACTTACTTTAATTCATAACTCGAAAGCCATTGATTTTAGACAAGAAAAGGTTTGAATCTAGTTTGTAGATAATTTCACGCTCTTTAGAAAAGCACTAAACCATTTTTACTGAGAAATTAATATTTTCGGGGCTATGGCCACGTGAAGATGGAAATTAAAAAAAATGCTTTAAAGAGGCGTAACTCTCGAGGGCTTGAATTTATAAAAAAAATTTTGTTAAATATTGTTCTTAGAAAAGTGTCCTCTATCACCACCTAAGTTATGTAAAGTGAGTGCGGGGACACCCTGTATAATAGATTAGCACCTGCAGATTTCAGTTAAATTCAAACCGATTGCATTAAATCTTTCCAATTATTTTCTTGGAAGTATTGTATTTTTAACTCCCTAATTCGGATTTCCTTAAGTTGAATGTTTCTATTTTTCGAACAATTTGGAAGAAATGTTCAGTCGTAACTCGAATTTTCCTATAAAATATTCATAATATCGTCGTATGACAAGAAAAACTCATTAAGTGCAGTTTTCGACAAAAACGAAATGTTTCACTAAGTGCGTTATTTTATGGTTATGCTTGCCTGAAAAAAAATTATGTCCCAATTTATAATATGAATGAGGATTCATTAGCATTTTAAATATCAAAACAATTGCTGTTAAATACGATTTATCAGATATAAAAAATGTTTAAACTTAATTATCTCTGTTGTCTTGAAATGTACTTAATGAGTTTTTCTTGTCATACGACGATATAATAAACTAAGTACCGTAAAAGTCCCTAACTTCGGACACTTTTGTACTAAATACAATTATAACTTAAGAACTGAAAGATAGTAACTTTTGAAAAAAAATACAGTTAGTAAGAGTGAGCAACAATCTAACGATTCATCAATAGTGCCACATTTCTGCCAATAAGAATTCAATAAAAAAAAATTATATTCACTGTCCGAACTTAGGGACAGAAACTTCCTAACTTCGGACAATTTATGTTTAGTTGTTAAATAATTTATTTTGATGTTAGGAACCACCATTCGTAAGTTCGGACACTCAAAATGTTACTATAAGTCGAAACAAAAATTAAATTGAAATAAAATGAAGGTGTATAATACGCACTTCAAAATATTTGGTGAATTAAATGAATAAAACATTGTTATTAACAAAACATTGTCACAAACATAAAAAACAAACAAAAAATTAACAAATTATTCTGGTAAACATTAAAATTATGTTATTAAAAAATAGAGCCCTTAAATAAATTAGGCCCTACTGCTTGTCCGAACTTAGGCTATTGTCCGAAGTTAGGGACTTTTACGGTATGCACTGTTTATCGGATGTCGCCAATGTAATTCATTTGGGTGACAAAATCTGTTCGCTCAAGTTTAAACTAAGAACCTGAACCGAAAGTAAATATTTGCTGATAATATTTTTAATTCCTTAAAAGTGGAAGAAATGACTGATTACTTCCAAATAAATAAATTTTGTAACTTGTTTTTTGTGTATTTTCTAGAATTTGAATTTTCCACAACTCGAATTGCTTTTTCCTATCCCTGCAATTTCGAGTTATGGAAGTCCAACCTGTGTGCAGATAATTTCTAAAGGGGATAAAGAAAGCTGCTCAAGAATAACGGACCCATAACACTTCTGCCAAATTTTTAAGAAAATCATCAAGACAATCATCAATAGACATCAATAGACAATTTGGATTTATCCAAGGAAAATCCACTATCTCAGTCCTCAATGAATACTTTATAAACTAAGTTTTAAGTATGTCTATTTGTACATTCTTCTTCTTCTTCATTAGCGTTTTTATTTACATCCATATTTGGATATACGCCTCTTCAAGTTCTCTCAATTTAGAATTTGAAGGTTTAGGCCTTACCATTCCATGCTGGCCTAATGCGGGTTGGAATGGATCATAGTCCACAGATCGATTTTGGACTTTTTAGATCACAGCACATATCCGACGCAATCAGGATTTGAACCGCGGTTTCCCGCCTCCAGTTTTTAATGAGTGATGACCAAATGCTATAAACTCTGTATCTTCTTTAGGTGCAAGGGTCTCAGCAGGTGTTCATCCCACTGACCTACAAATCTCCAGACTCAATGCATGGGTATCTCTTAAAAAAATATTTCTGTTAATTTCTTAGGACAAGTAATTGATTCTAATAAATACAAGTATAAGCCTTACTGAAATCCGCTCTTATAGACCAAATCTTTCATATATGGCAATAAATATGGAATAACCACGCATATGGTAGAATTGCTTACCTCTTCTTCCCTGGAGTCTTTCCTCTTCAATCTGTAGCAATACCCTTTAAAATGGCTAAACTTCTCACCGGATATTACTAATTCGGAAATGTCCTCAAGCGATTGGAGAAATTCCCGAACGGAATACGCCCTATTTGCTGCATTCCGTCTGAAAATAGTTTTGTTCTTATTGACCTTCTCCATAGAATTCTGAAGTATGTTTTCGCGCTGAAATCCTTCTTAAGTGACCACCCTTCTGTAAACTTGAATAATTTATTCGATCTCATTCCTAATACCCTTTTATTTCCCTTTTCCTTGAAACTAAATCCATTACTCTATCCTTAGACAGATAGACAGACTACTTTCCCCTCTTCCTTCGATGATCTTCAACTTCAGGTTCTTCTCGTATTTTAGCCTATATGGTACTTCTAAATTGTGGCAGTTTCTTTTCTTTCCTGAATCTTCAATTCATTTCTGATGTTTTTCTTCTTTGCTAAGCTTCCCCTTTCTTGTCCTTGAATGATTCTTCCCATATAAAATTCTGCACGAAAATTTTAGGTTGAACCCTTTTGATTCTTCGGGGTCACCCCGTTCTCAAATAGAATTTTTGAACTCCATTCCTTTAGGCATTCCTTTGGGGGTTAACCCTACATACGTAATTACGTATTTTTTGCAGGGACAATTTCTTTCGACTGAAACAGTCTGTATCTAGTTTGTTTATGTC
The DNA here is from genome assembly GCA_958510855.1 of Rhagonycha lutea. Classification (NCBI taxonomy): domain Eukaryota; kingdom Metazoa; phylum Arthropoda; class Insecta; order Coleoptera; family Cantharidae; genus Rhagonycha; species Rhagonycha lutea. The sequence continues at coordinate 7,130,004 of OY294040.1, read as the reverse complement.
CGGCAAGTTGCTCCTGCGTTACAAAAGAAACAAAGTTGATAGATTTTTGGACCTGCTCTTTGATTTTCCTTTTGGTGAAAATAAGGCAATTATTTTCACCATTATAAAACAAAGCTCAAATAATTTTGCTAACCCAGACATAAAACATTTTCTCCCAGTCCGGATTTGCAAATTTTACGAATCAACCCAAAAATTTGTGCTTTAGTTCCGAGAGACAGAAATTTCTGCGACATTCTTAATTTTATAATGGGTCTATAGCAATGTGGATTCTGACCAGCAGGATTTCACCGATTAAACCGCTGACATGAACGTCTGCTATGTATTGAATTGGCGTTATCAGCTGAAGGTTTTGCAGAAATCGCCACTCTCTTGGATTATTACAGATTCCAAGTTAGTAGTTGAATTAGAAACTCAAATCCGACTCCAAATTTGCTCTGGATGATGCGGATTGTTAAACCCATGGGCATCCTACAACATCCACTTCAAAGAGTTTAGTTTTTGATTTAGGTACCATGCTGCACCAAATCACCTGATGGAATAAGATGATGCAGCTGAGGTGTGAAGTTAAGGTTAATCTATGATTCTTCTTTAACTTACTGTAGAACTACGCCCCGATACCCCCAAATTTTTGTCAAGTTTTACTTGGTACTATGGGTTCTGTGAGCGTATGGTTATTTTATATCCGGTAGGTAACTTGCTAGACTGGCCTTCAGATGTGCCTGTAACCCTGGTTTTTCTTGTTAATGATGGCAAATCATCAACCCAGGGGGACCGCCGGCTTAACGTGCCCTCCGAAGTACGGAGACGTGTCATAAGAAAGTTTGACTCTCTCAAGATTTGAACCCGGTAACCGCATTAGCAGTTGATAGTACTAACTATAAGACTGGAGGCAAGTTTTAGTCGCAAAAATATCATAAAAATTCAACCACTGCATTCAAAAATTATTTGAATTTACAGGAACTTTTTGCGATTAATTTTATTACTGGCCGATTCAAGCAGCTTTCAACCTCCAAGATAAAAAATATAATGTTGAAATTATTTTTTTGGAACTCCTATTTTGAATTGATTGTGGTACCTAAATTATATGATCATAATCGAAATAGTTTTAAAAATGTTATCCTGATGTGCTACTGTTTAGTTGGATTTCTCATTCCTGAGATTGAACAGGACCAGAATGTGGTTTACGTTGATCGATGTTAGTTAATGGAAAACAAAGTCGTGGTGAGCGATGAATTTAAAAAGACATTTAAATAAATTTTTGAAGTAATAATTTTTATTGAACTAAAATGTACATAATTGACCTCACGTAAGTAACCTAATACAATATAGGATATTCATGAGATTTCTTGTCGTCTCTCTTGTAAGATGGCATGTTTTCCGCCTATTACATTAAAGATTATTCTTATCTCGTGCGAAATATATGTGTATATAAAATAAAGAAGAAACTATCGAGTTCGGTGGATACAAATAGAAGAAACCATAGTTTCTTCATGATACTATACTACATTCCATGTAGACAGATATGCAAAACATAATTACATAAAATTATACCTTTAAGCAACTGGAAAAATATTAAGGAAAATAATCTCGTACCCTATACTCGTTGATAAGTGTGTGACTAATGGTGGTTTTTAGGTTATAAAAGAAAAAATAGCTTTGAATAGTAAATATAAATCATTTTAAAAATTATATTTATCTTTGCCTAAGTTATACTTTACTAAATTAAAATTCTAATTTTATATTATTTTAATTTAGATATAAGAAATTTAATTTTAAAAAGGAAGTCTACCATGTAATTTTACTTTCGTTACATTCTATGTTTATTTTTGAATTTATTTTATATGTATGGCACGTCAAACTTATCATAATTTTCAATCTATTTCTTTCAAATATACCTAAAAACTAAAATCTTCATCAAATTTATATTTTCTTGTCATTTTCTCCGCAAAATATATCCTAGTTTTCGTTTGCCATATAAAAGGCTCGAGTTGAAATATTAATAAATATTGCGCGGCAAACAAAAAATCTAATGAATATAACAAACTTGACTAAAAAGCTGAAATGCGAAAGTTTGAAAACCAGGTATCAATAAGTGTATGTAATTAATGGTTTTTCTATCTATTGTCAGAGCAAGTTCAATTAACAATAGAAAATTCGATCTTTTGATGAAAGCCGACCAAACCAGGACTTTTTAAAGGTGGTCCTATCAGCAGGAGTTCTTATTTATAAATAATTTTTTTAAATGTTACATTGCGATTGGTTAATTTTTTTATCATATAAAATGGCAGTCAAATTATTTTTTTTCCTTCAGACGTACCCAGGTAATTTATTATTTTTTGTAAACGTTTCTGACGCGTTCGTATAAAAAGTGTAACAAATTTTCAACGAAATTTACATAAACTGAGGTTTAAAGATGCACTCGCAAACCTGCATCTCAGGGGTCAAAACTTGATGCATTCATAAAACAATTTTTGAGTATAAAACCCAGTAATTAAATTTAAATTGCCTGGCAGTTTTTGAATTGATGAGGCGTGGTTCTTGGTGATCCTTCAACTAAAATGGTCGCATTCGAAATTATTTTTTGCGTTATGTTAAATGTAATCATTATCAAAATGTTTTCAAATAAGTAAAACAAAAATATTTAATTTTGATGGCAGCATAAATTGCGTTTAAATTGAAAGGTGGCACAAAGAAATTTTAAACTGATCTACGTTTACAAGTTATTTGATATACTACAGAGAATACACTTAACAACTTTAGTGAAGAATGTTTTCCATATTTGCCATCAACTATGCTAATAAAGAAAATATAACACACTTAAAACCGAAAATGAGATATTAATTGCATTACTCTTTTATTAAAATCGCCGTTATTCAAGATAAAAGAATTACTTTCGATACCACAGTAAGGTGCCAATTTACTTCTACATCAATTTCAACTTTTCGCATTCCATTTTCATTTCACTTTGATTATTATCATAATTATTTATTGTGGCACTGCATTAATTCAAATGCCAAACATCCAATCCGTGCTCACTGGAAGGAAATCCATTTTTTTTTCAAAAATATGAATTTCAAAATTACTGCTGAAGATCGTCTGGTGAAAACTAAAACCAATTTCTGAAGTGCAAGTGGAATTTTTGAGTCATGCTATAGCTGAAGATAAAACAATGAAATCTAAGTTTTCCCTAAAATAAATTAGGAGTTCCAACCTTTTTCCACTTTCTTTACCATCCGAAAAACGAAAGTGCTATTTTATACAAATAAAAATCAATTACAGTAGAAAATATAGTAATTTCCTCAATCTGCGAGTTTCCACCAAAATTTTTTAGAAAAATTCCTCACTTGAACTTTTTTTAAATTTTTGTGTACAAAAAGTGCTGATGTTTCCGAATGCATCTAAAACAAAATAGTTGAAAGATGATGTGACGTATTTATAAATTCAAAAATCCAGAAAGAACGTAATCAAAATATAAGTTAAATTGAAAATTGTGCTGAAGGCCTAACCCAACAAGCACAAGTTAAAGTCAATGCCCCTTTAAAGGAGTCGCTTTGTTGAACTTTATTAAACAAAGTTTAACTTGGTTAAACAATTACACAGGTCTAAGTTGTGAGACAGTAGACCGAGCCAAATATCGCGGCGCCGGCTGCCAGCCTGATAGAGCTAGACAAGTGATGCCTAATACGTGTCACGCGTGCCAAACTTTTGGCGGTGCGCTGAAGAATGCAAAACATAAATCAAGACTATTTTCTAATTACATTGAAATTTTCATTTTACGAACTTTATTAAATCTATTGGGTAACTCGAATTTTGATAAGTTGAACAAAATGCAATGGAACGTTAACTAAACGTCTTAATAATTCTAAGTTTTTTGGGAATTTATAAACATTATGAACAGGGAGAATTTTACCCTGTTTGCGTTACGAACAGACAAACAAAAAGAACAAGGATGTGATATTTACGATTCTTGAACTAACATGTTAAGGGTTTTTTTTTCGTGAAATAACCCAGAGAAAAGATTTTAGGAATTTATACAACATTATTGCATTATATTAGAGCGGCCGGCCAAAATACCCGGTTTAAATCCGAGTGAAGTAAGAACTTTATTCTGACCGTTCTCCCCTCGGAAAGCAATGGCAACCCACCGAGAGCAATATGCCAAGAGAATCCTTAAATGTTAATGATCTAAAAAAATCTATAATTGATATAATGGACTATGGGGAAGGGTAACCACCCCACCAACATTTAAGAGTCACGAACTTCTCTCAACAAGCAAAACGACTGTATGATAATGATTGCATTATAAGGATATTTTAATGTATTCGCATTATTCTACATTTGTGTTGACGTTGTTAACCTCTCACAAATGTGCCTAACATATAGAACTTTACGTATGCAAATGACCTCACAACACCAAATAACTGTTTGATTAGCAAATGATCTATCGTAAATAACATTTTAATAGTTTAAAATGTAATATAAGTGCAAATCGTTCAATCGATCAACAAACTCAGATTCGAATCCTCCTAGATTGCAAACGCAAGGTAAAGCTACAAAATAAAATTGACTACACGTTAACTCAAGGTCAATTACCTACTTCACTCGATATCTTTAAATAATTAGAAGCAAATTATGGGCAGTAAATGTTATTTAAATGCATAGTTATTAAAAAAATGCATTTGTAATCCAACTTTTCCATGACGACATTCGCAACTGAATCGTTCTAAATCAAATGATTTAAACAAGCTGTCATTTTATAAATCAACAAGATGTTGAAATTATTATATTATAAGTATAACAGTTCCTTCGCGGCAAAGCTGTCGGAAGAATTAGTACGATTGGCGCATGACGCGATACAAATGGTAACAGAATGGATAGAGAGCCGAGAGTTAAATATTGTACCCGACAAACCAAAGGCCATCCTCGCAATCGGAAATGAATATGCGATATTGAACATCTAGACGTCATAGGCCACAAAATCAAAATAGAAAAATCGATTAAAGTTCTGGGAGTCTATATTGACAAGAGGATGTGCTTCGGCCCCCATGTTGAGACTACGGCAGCGAAGGCATCACAACTTGCCACAGTCCTAACCAGACTGATGCCAAATATGGGGGGCCCGAGGTACACAAAGAGAAGAGTACTAGCGTCGGTGGTGCACTCCATCATGCTGTATGGTGCACCGGTGTGGCACGGAGCGATGAAAATAGAAGCCTACCGCAGCAAGTTCGATAGAGTGCAGAGAACAGTTGCGCTCAGAGTATGCTCAGCATATACAGAACGGTGTGCAAGGAGGCATTGCAAGTGCTTTCCGGCCTCCCACCCATGGATCTCTTGGCCGAAGAACGAAATGCCAACTACCGTTCCGGTGGGACCACCGAAGAGAGGCGCGTCTCTAGGGAAATGCTTCTAGAGAGGTGGCAGGCCATGTGGGCAGCCAGTCCCGGAGGCTCGTGGACCAGAACCCTCATACCGACTATAAGACCTTGGGTCGATAGATCATTTGGAGAGCTGAACTACACGCTCACACAGGTTCTAACGGGACATGGCTGCTTCAATGCGTATTTGGAGCGCATGGCCATTCGTGAGGACCCGGGATGCCGTTACTGCCAGGAAGAAGACACCGCGGAGCATACGCTCTTCAACTGCCCCCGGTGGGACGAAATTAGACAAGATGCCGACATTCAACAATTGACACCCAACAACTTTATTAGCTCGATGTTAATGTCGGAAGACAAATAGAATGTGGTCTCGAACGCCGTCAAAAAGATCATGTCGACAAAAGCGAAAGACGGCAGAAGAGAAGAACTGGAAGCTCGATTGTCCGTGTAGGTCGAGCTTACATCGTATAAAATTGAGAAGAGCAAAGTCCCGAAAGGGCAGAAGCATAAGACGTGATCCTCGCAGAAGAAATACCAGAAGGTGAAACCTGCGTGGATCAACGGGAGGGGGTTTTTAGTGAGTATAACCCCACACTACCAGCAGCACGGGCTGATGGTGTCTTGTTTAAGATTTTCCCCCTTCCATCGTAAAACAAAAAAAAAAAGTATAACAGTTAGATAACGTAATCGAATAACTTACAAGAAATTCCCAGAATATAACAAATTTTCACTGCAGTTGCAGTTTACAACAGCAAAAAATCAACAAAACTTCGACTGCGGTTCATCAAAGAGGTAGAGGTAGTCTTCTTGTTGAACTTACTTAGGACTACGTCCTGATATTACCAACCATGTCGAGTTCATTTGGGACTATTGGTTCTGTATTCAGTTTTTTACATCCGATAGATAGCTTGCCAGGCTAGCCTGCAGATGTGCCTGTAACCCTGATCCTTTTTGTCGATGGTGACAATTCATCAACCCAAGGGGACTGCCGCGCTGGCTTAACGTGTCTTCCGAAGCACGGAGAGTAGTCATAAGAAAGTATTCTCAACTCTTTTATTTTACTTTATTATTTTACTTATTATTTTTAATTACTTAAAACTTAAAAAACGGTTTAGGGTTGATTCTAAGGCTGGGAACCAAAATCGAATATAATCAACTAATCGATTATTCGAATATTCGAATATGAATATTTTCTCAACGGCACTATTCAAATTATTCGAATATTCAAATATTCAAATTATTCGAATATTCAAAATTATTCGAATATTCAAATTATTCGAATGATTATTCGAATATTCGAGTAATTTGAATATTCTTGTCATTTTTTAACAAATATTCAAATACAAAAATGTTAAAAATTCCCAGCCTTACTATATACGGGGGTGGTTTTTGGGGTTCAAACCTTCACATCCCCCCTTGGGAGAGCAAGAGATTTAAAAAAAGGGTCTAAAAATGTTTTTTGGAGCAAAAAATCGAATATTATCAACTAATCGAGTATTCGAATATGAATATTTTCTCAACGGTACTATTCAAATTATTCGAATATTCAAATTATTCATATATGATTATTCGAATATTCGAGTAATTTGAATATTCGAATGATTTCTTGAACGAATATTCGAATACAAAAATGTTAAAAATTCCCAGCCTGTTGATTCCGAGTGAAGGCGGTCCGAATGAAGTTCTTGATTCTGCCGGAGTCGATTCAAGCACTCGGGATTGGCATTGGCAGTTAATGTACTTGGCCACCATATACTATTTAAATTCTATCACCCAATTCTATCAGCCATTAATTTGGCATTCGGATCTACTTATGGATTCAATTGTCAAAATAACGGGATTATCAGCAATAGTTTGAAACGATTAAGGCTACGATTCAAAAACATTATCTGCGAACAGCTGAGTTTGCTGCTAACCCAATAAATCTTTTGTAATACAGGCACCCTAATAATTAAGAAAGCTTTCTGTTACTTAGGTGAGCTCTTTAAACTTTTTTATGAGAAAACGTTAATGGGTAAGTGATAAAATTTATTTATTCATACTTTCGTCGTCTTGTTGGAGAAATTACGCTGATGACATTTGCTCTTTGAGAACTTTAATTTTACGAAGCAAGCTATTTGAAGTTGTACGAAAATGTTAATTACTCCAGCTTCACTATAAAATACCAATTAATTTTTTATGGATAAATTTGTTATCGATTCTGTATCAATTGATATCGATTCTTCCTAGCGCTACTGTAACAAGTGCATGTCCGGCATTACAGGATAGTCGAAGTTAGCGGATTTGTTAAAGTCCTCTTAATTATGATTTTCGTACTTTAAACGAAATTGACCTTGACCTCTTGAATGATTTTCAAGATGAAAATCTTTCATTGATGATTTTTCCGATTCAAAAATTTCTAATTTTATGGGGAGCATATAATTCTACAAAAATTTAAATTTGGGATAACCAAATAAACATTTGAAGTATGCCGCAATTTTCCCTTGCAGGTTAGGTCAGTTTTATTTCCATTGAAAATACCTAGTGAAATAATTACAGAAAACGTGGAACGTGACAGATGACCCTGACCTAATAAATAGAAATACAGCACCAAAAGAGTAAATATTCAGAAATAATGTTATAATAATGAAAATGGAAAACAACTTTGATGAAACGAGGTTAGATAAAATTAGAAATGCAATTGTAAATTAATTCTGCGTAAATGCAAATAAATTAATAGGGCATTAAGCATTGTTAAGCGCCCTAAAACTTGAAGTGGCCAATGTGTATTCTAAAAGCAATGAATCGAGTACTAAGTATTCAATCCGGAAACCGCTGAAAGTGTTAAGCTTCCATTTACACTAAGTCTGATTCCATTATCAACCCCTTCGCGGATCTTAACCCTTGCTTTCGCGTCTTGGCCATCAACCCTTGCCCTTACTGTACCACTATCTTATTTCAGTAGTAAAAGTCTTACTTTAATTTTTAGCAAATTAATTGGGTAAGCTGAGCGAAAATTATTGTTTCATTTTGGGAAAAAGAAAGGAGAATGGTAAAAATAGAGCAAGAGTTTGGGAACTTTTCTTATAATAAATTTTATTAAAACGCGTTAAGGAAACGTAACTGTTGAAAATAAATTATGATATAGATGGAAATTTAAGTAAAGCAACAGTAAAATAAGTTCCACGGTTTGGAATTAAGACCCCTTCGTTTTCCTTGTAATCGTTCGCTTCGCTGTACTTCTTGCTTAATTTTAGCATTTTAATCATCTCCGATTATGAAAACTTGTTTTAATTCTTATTTATACAATATCGACTCGCATTAAAATGAATTGAACTTTAAGGCTTTTTAGCTAATTTTAATAATGTCAAAATGTTGCTCTTTGGAAGGAAAATCGTTAATTTGTAATTGAATAAAGTTTTCTTATTTTAGTCAACGGTGGTGATTCAAATCGATTGATGAAACTGTATGTGAAATTGCAAAACGAAATAGCATCAATCTTGTGCTTACCCTGGCAATTTTTTAGAAGCTACATACAAATACGAACGATAAATCAATTTGAGAAGAAGCTGTCACTGGCTAGAAAGCCACGACGATGTTGTGTTACGCCCTTCTAAATTCGAAACGCCTTTACTCTTACAACTAAAAAATTTAATATAAATTTCTAAATACAAAAAAAATTTAATTTCTACAATCCAACAATTAAATTTACGTAGTATATTCAGGTCGCGCAGTAATTTCGTAAAGCTCACGCGAAAAGGAGGAAGCGAAGAGCCACTAGGCCTGAATTAGGTCATCACTTGTTTTGCTTTATTTGATCAAGAGTTATTTTTAGGCAATTTTTGTAATGATTACAGGCAAAGTGATTGATTTGCTTAAAAAATTCTTCTTCCAAATAAATTTCAAAAATAAAACTCGACGCCTTCCAGCGACTGGAGTGAAGTTGTATACTTCTGGGTGTTCGTAAAACGTAATAAATTAACCTTTTTTGATTGATTTAATATAATTAATTAAATACAAAACAATTTTTAAAAAATAAAAGAAAAATTAAAGGAAAGCGGCCATGTTGGATCTTGGCAATCGCACGGTCACATTATTGATATTCTACTTTGGAGTCTGGTTCTTGTCGTATCCCCACACTTTAACTGTACTCCAAGCCGCCCACTACCCCTTACGAGTTCTGACTTCCCACCAACCCTTTAGAATTAATAACTATATAATCGTCAATAAAAAGTACGAAATTCGGTTTTCTAATGGTATGTTAAAAGCATTTCCATATTTTAGGGGATTATATGAATTTTTAATGAAATAACGGAAATGTATGAGTTTACATAGATAATATATAGAAATCCTGCGCACAAATAACAATCGTAGAAACGTACAATCGTACAAAAAAGAAGTAAAGCGTCCAATAGGGCGTCGGGTCGGCGGCGCCGCAGCGCAACGGCGTCCAATCCCACCCCCGTAAGCAATAAGATCCACATTCCGAGAAATTCTAGCTTTGCCGACTGTTTTCATTGGTTGTCGGATTCCGCGAATCCCACCAATTTCTCGTATTGTCATTGTCGAAAATCGATTTTGTAGGTGGTCCAAAATTACTTCGTATTGAATATTTTTTTCCAATTTTGCGCAAAATTTTAATAAAAAAAGTTTGGACCTAATTTAAAATTAATATAAACGTGGAGGAAGATCCTGGAAGCTTATTGTTTTTTTATTCGAAATAAACGAGCGATGCATTCCCAATTACGATTTCACCTCCAGTGAGAAGACGCAGCACCACATGAGAAGGGCGGTGTTCTTGCTTCGGTATCGACCGCTGCGCCCGGATGAGGACATTACCCGGGCTCAATTCTAAGCGCAATGCTCGTTTCCCCAACTTCGACCCCCAATCCCCAACTTCATCTACATCTTCAACTGCTATAGCTTATTCCGTCTTTCTGTATTCTAAAGACGGGTTTACCAATGCAAATTACGTTGTATCGATACACATTACATCGCACTTTCGATATTAATCTTATAGCAAACTTAACCAAAATACAGATTCACTACACTGCAACTTCCTTCACTCCTTAATTAATTTATCAAATTGACTTGAATATAAAGTACTGGATACTCACAAAATTTTCCTAACATTATTTCTTTGCATTTGGAAAACCTTCCTAAGGTAACTAATCCTAACTTCTCCTAAAAGTAACTTTATTTATCCGGTAGCTAATAAATTCAAACAAATCCTTCTTTGTTATTTCTAAACGAAAATTTTACTCCTGGTGTTTACTCACCAATAATTACGTTGCGCTTGACTGTTTGACCGTGAAAAGCATGCATCGCTTTGATCCAGTTACGTTACAAATAAAATTCTTAAATAAAATTTAAAACTCTTTTAAATGTAATTCACAAGAGTAACAGAATCAAAATTAATCAAAATTCTATTTAGATAATGAAAATCTGCCACTTGGTGTTGTAACCGATAATTGAAAATAGTTCACTTTGCCACAGTTAAATTCTAATGTTTAATTAAACCTTAATGAGTGACCGGTTTTTGTACGGGGTGAGTAGACTTGTACTTTCTTACATAAATATGGTCCGGATGCGACGGGGTGATGCGTTAGTGGTGATGTTGGAAAGTGTGGTCCATCAGAAAGTCCAAAATGTGTATGACAAAGAACAGAAAGAAAAATTATTCCACAAAGTGACAAATTAAGAGCTGTTAAAATAATTACAGAATGGGAACCAAACGTTTGAAAAGCACAAAGAAGACCAAGAGATTGATAGATGGATGAGATTATATAGGTAGGACCTGAAAATTATTGGAGTGAATATGATGTGTCCAGCCAAAAAGTAAGTGATTTCTTCTTCTCCGAAATTCGTTGCTTCCCAAGAACCAACCAACCATCAATAGTACAGCAAGCCTGTATCCTTCAAACCAAGAGCTACTACTTACTTATCCAAGACGATAAAAAAAAGAGAACCAGAAAGGATTAACAGCGTCAGCAAAACAGCGACCTGCTAGAAAGAGAAAGGGAGCCAAAACGAAACCCTTTGTTGGATTTTTGGTGGCTGGGCGAACATAATCTTCTTCAACTTCGTCAAAAAACAAAGGCAATCAAAGTAATTTACAAGAAAGTTTACTCATGGATGGCAAGGTAGACGCCATCACCTCTTCAACGCATTATTCTAGTTGAGACGCTAGAGCTAATAGCACTAGATCTAACAAAGAAAACCTTCGAAAAACGTCGTGGTTAAATTCATCTCATGTCAAAAAAGCTGAAAATAACTTATCCGCTAAATTGTGACAGATTCCGTTTAAATGCACTTTTTATTTTAAAAATCTTTTCACTGCATCCTTTTTACAAAAGGAGCAAAAATTTTCAAAAAATTTAATTTAATCTGTATAAGGTAGTATTTATATTTTCTCTCGCTCTAAAAGTAAATATAAAGGACGCAACAAGCAAAAGCAACTTGAATGGAAAGCTAAAATATAAAATCGATTAAAGACACCCAAACAATATATCGACGTAAGTCAAAGTTTGTAAGGACATTTTTAACTACGTATCAAGACATTGTTTCTCAATAAGATTTTAAATTACTATTTAAAAGCAGGAATATTGTTTAATTTGGAATTTGTTTTTAAGAAAGATGGAAATTAAATATAATATTATTTAAATATAATTAAATATAATGTGCGAAATTAAATATAATATGTTCTTCTTTGTAAATGCAAAAAAATTATAACGAAAATGTTAACCACAGCAATGGATCGTTGTAATCTCTCATCGAGTTACAGAATTTTTAGCTCGACCCTCTAGTTAACATCGATCACTGTGGATTTCGAAATTTACAAACTACACCGGAAACCGAAACATCTGTTCTATCCTAAATCCTAAATTTTTACGTTTTTGTTTGCTAAATTATATAAAATTTTTGGTATGGTATCTTGTATTTCGAAGTTAAGTTGGATATTTAGTCCCAACACAACTTCCCACACCTAATTACTCTCCTCTGATTTTAAGAACTAGAAGCAATACCTGAAAAAGTTTGTTTAGCATTGTAATTTCTGATTTCTAGCCCCTCATAAGAAATCCGTCAAAATTCTTCTGTGAAACAACTATCAGGGAAAAAATCTTCATTAACAGCTTAAGCAGGCAAATAAATCATCGCATAGAATGGAATCGGCTTCCTTTTTTAATTTGCCCCTAAAGCTAATGCTGCTCATATCTTCGCAATCGTAACTTGAGAATTGGTTAAATTTATTAATAAAAATTAAATTATAGGATTTCATTAATGATCCGAATTACCGTGGTTTCAGATTATCGAAATTGCATTATTAAGCCATTTATTACAAATGGGAATTATAATGCTTCTGTAAACTAAAGGTAAAAGTCTGGTAAGTTAAAAGAAAGCACAATTTCCGAATTTGCATAGACACCAATTTTATAAATATCGATTTACACAAAACGTAAATTTATGTAGGCACTTAGGCTTTCTGCTCGTAACAAACAAAATAGTAGTCATTGTAAGAGTGGTTTGTACGCCTAAAAGTTTTTGTAACATCAAATTAAAATGTAATAAAATTGGGGGGGGGGGAGCTTAAAAATATTTGATAAGTCGTAGACAACTTTTTTGTTGTTATTTCTAAATCAACAATCCAATTAAAGGCTCGCCTACAAATAATTCGGATGAGGATGAGCTTTCTAGCAAATTATTATATCGGATTTGAATTTTGCAGTCAGTATTAATATTATATATAGAAAAAAATCTTCTAAAATTTGGAGCGTGTTAATTCATCAATAAAAAAGGCTATTTGAATAGAAAACCTGTATTTCCTAACATTTAATTCAGATTTTATGGGTACTTAGCTAACCCTAATCCCACAGTCAACCAAAAACTGCCATGGCTATACAGGTATAATGAATTATTTTTAAATCAAAAAATTTCAATAAATGATCAGAAATTCTTTGTATTCTTGGAGGGTATTCCATACCCCCCCCCCAAACCCCCCGGTCACAAAGGCCAACATAGTATAATATTATGTTCTGACATTGATTTTATTAAATCGCAACCTTTACAAATAAATATATCAATATGTCGCGGTATGGAGACCTTGGAGTCTGGGAGGTATGGTACCCCCATGGTCAGGTGGTAAATCGTCCTTAATGCTCATTGTCGTGTCTTACACGTCCACTCCCACGCACGCCGCCGTGTCCTTGTTTAATATATTGTAAGTGTATGTATTGAAGTGTAATTTTCCACCCTCAAAATAATCCCCAAGAAAAACTTCTTCTTTTAGATTGGTAAAATAATTCCAACTTCTCAATTGAATTGGGCAGAAAATATCTTCTTTACCCGCTAGCTCAATCGGTTATTTTATATCAAAACTTCGTGCAGCTCAATACAAATACAAAACCAAGAAAAACCGCTCTTGTGGTGTTTTCCAATAAATAAATTTTAAAATATTTAAATTTTTCCAAAAATGGTAAACTTAAACCGTCAAATTGTTTAACGATAAAAATGCAACGCACTTAATCTTTTTTCCAAAATTCCTTATCTCCTTGCGACTTTATCAGCCAACCTTCAATACCTTGAATACTTAATTTTATTGGTAATGTAAATTTACCCAAAATCATCAATGACGTCCAATTTTCCTCAGTTTTTCCAATTATACTAAAATGAGAAAAACACTCGAACGTATTTCTCACAACTAATCAACTTTTCAATTAAAAAAATAACTCAATTTTAAAACCTTTATTAGCAGAATCAAAATAAAACGACCGTCCACGACTTGGACGGCGTACGCAAGTCTTCTTCTTCACTGCTCGCGCTCTCTCGGCTTCCCCGAAACCGCGAAACATCCAAAATTCAAATTTTTTAACAAAAAGTCAATAAACCACTTCCTTATTCCAAAAATTACACGACAGTATATCGCATCCTTGTTTAAAGTTAACCACCCACAATTAATGTGAGCATGAAGTGGTTAAATATACTAAGTAATTTTTGTCAATTAATCTTAATAAGAAAATTATCTAAATGAGACTGTTTGGCAATCGGCCTCATTCATATGGAATACGACTAAATGTTAAGGCCATAGTTGTTCAGTCTGCGGTGCCGAGGGAACTGTGACAAAACAAATAATGATTGCTTCAATTTCGTAATTAGAAGAATTTTCCCGAAGAGAAACCTTTTGAAATTTCACATTTAACTTTCAGCTTTTCATTTTCTAAAAATCACTTTTTTTCACAAAAAATTTGAACATTTAAGTATAAAAAAGAATAAAAATTAAAAGCAAAATGAAATCTGTATAAGAAAATAAAGTGAATTTTTAATATTAATAATTGCAAAAACATCTTACCACATGTTTTGACCTTATTAGAATATCATAAGGCAATCACAATCAAGGGACAAAATAAATTATGGGTATTGAAAACGAAAGGAAAAATCAAAAAATTAATGAAAATAAATATGAAATTTGACAGAAATGTGTATTCCAGTGTCAAAATTAACTTTCCAAATAGATCCCCAAGCTTTCATTTGCTTTTCTCCTCAAACTGGGGGGATCGATGTCCCCGAATGCAGGTTTTCGCCTGTAACTCACTTAGTTTCACTTTTACAGAAAATTATGATTAGATTAAAGTTGAAGAGTATAAAATTCTTTAGAAAATGCATTATTTTAAGTTGTGTCTAAGTTGTACTGAGGCGTCACCAAATAGTAAATTTCATTGAAAGTTATTCGACCAAAATTGAAGAGAATAAAATTCTGTACGAAATTTATTATTTCAAAATAATTTTTGGATTATAAAAAGTTATATTTCACCTGCAATGAAAGCGGATCTTTCTAAAGTCAAAGTTATAAATCAAATTCTAACAGGATATAAACTCGGAACAAATTTTGAAACTTTTTGGTTTGGAGAAAATTTTGTACTTTTTAATTTTGGTATGGTGGTAGTTTTCCGTTAAACTGAAACTAAACTAGTTATAGGAGAAAATTTGGGGAAGGGGATAAAGTCATCAATTAAAAATTTTCCGTAGTGGCTGATATTCGAACTCGAGAGCATCAGGCCTGTAGTTTAACTCTTTTGCCTTTGCACTAAAATACGTGTTTATTTGATGTTTACATACCTACAAAAAAAAAGTGATTCTTATAAATTACTGCGATTTTCATTCCACGATAATGAAAACATAAAAACGTAATATAAAAATCAAAATTTAATTTTTAAATTAATAGCCATTATATGATTAAATGTAATTTATTTTTTCAAGAGATACAATTTTTATGTTATCTTAATATTTCTGCTGGTAATCAAAAAATTAATTACGGAGGCTATTATTTTGATGATGATATTGAAGCTTAATAATCGATAATGAAATAAAAGAAAAATTTAATTATTTTCATTAATCAAAAAAGGTTTTATTGAGATTATTAAATTTTACTATGGATAAAATACATTGAAAACATAATTTATATCCATCAATGTGTATTGTAATAATTTTTAAAATTTTCCTAATTTTCAAATCAATGCATTTTTAATAAACAGGGCTAATTAATTAATTGAATTCTGAAGTTTCAAATTCTATACAACAATAAATTCAATTAACTTTTGAATTTAGTACACAGGTACTTTATATCAAATAGGGAGCAAGGTAAGAAGGGCTCTAATTTTTTTCGGAAAAAAGATATTATGTAAACTTATTTTCGAATTAAAAATAAAATTGTATAACAGTTGATGAAATTTTAATACCTTTTTTCGTTGTCAATTAAAATCAATAACTTTTATGTATGTACCTATAAAGAATTCCGATTTTCATAAAATAAAAAATTTACATTTAAAACTCGAACTTACAGGTACTTAACAGAATAGTAATTAAGCATGAACAATATAACAAAAATATTCGTTTGAAAAAGTGACAGGTATGAGATTAATAATTTTAATAATCGATTTCGGTCTCAGGTTGACTGGAACTCAAGTTTCTCTTCATTGTTATTAGTTATTTACCAAATACGAGTTCAAAGTATTCTTTAAAAACTAAAATCAATTAAGTTTTTTGCAAATTTTTAAATTTATCGCATGGTTTGATTTGTACGACGCAACGATTCATTTATCAATATGAATATTGAGGTATTTAAATTTTATCGAGAAAATCGTAAAAATTAATTTGAATAATAAAAAAGTTTTGGTAGGTAAATTTAGTTCAACAAAAGAAGAGGCCCAATAAGATAATTTTCGCTTATTCATTGTTTGTATTCTTCCTTGCGGTCTTAGTCAAAAGAAACCAATTGCTTTCTATAATAGAAGATATAAAATGTATTCTGTTTACAGAAAAATTTGTATTAGTATTTGTTTTCTTTTGTGCATTTGATTGAGGTGATTTGTCAATTTGTCATGGTGCTACCGCCGGCGCCACTGCTTTTTTACATTTTTTAATTCTCATCCAAACCATTTCCCTTTCCTAATTAATTATTGCTAATTTGTTGATGGATTTTTAAAATGGAATCAATAAAATTTTATTGACTTTTTTGCACACAAACCTGACTAACCCTTTCTTTAAATAATTTCGAAATAACAATCCTTATATCTCATCTCACCCATCTAATTATTGAACCGACAAATAACCTGTCATTAATGGCCATTTTAACAAATTTAGAAATATGAAAGGAAGTTTATTCAACGTCGATTTTAAATTTGTAATCTATCAAGTTTTTCTTATCACCACAATTTCTAAAAATTTATCGATTCCCATACCTTACCACTCAAAAATTAATCGTTTATATAATAACAATAATTATTAACAGAAACCCTGGCTTCAATAAAATTTTTAAAATGTTGTGTTGAAATTTACATTGTTTTAAATTTGTTATTCAAGTGGTGACGCTTTTGCGGCATTAAAATTATTACATTATGCAAGCAAGCCATTCTCAGCTTTCATGCAACCAAGAATTTTCACATTTCGCCATAAACTTATCGCCCTATTTCTTTCTCTGAAAGCTTTTTCGAGTTTAAATAATAAATTACTTCGTCTAAAAATTATTTCGTAGGTTAAAACTCAGCTCTTGTTTTTCTTTTACCTCGTCCCTATAATTACAAAATTAGATCTATAAATTTTTACTTAAATAAAAAAAACAATTAAGTTTTCTGCGAGAAACGTTTTTGTCACTATTAAAACGGTGTTTGATCTTCCTTCTATCATCAAGAGGTTAGTCATCGACTCCTTGAGTGATTTCGTTTCAAATTCCACCTAATTATTAATAGTTAAAAAAGTTCCTAAACACAATTGGGTCTTGATGACTATTAATTATTTTAATTAATATAATTTCAATTCAGGACATTTAAGTTAAATTGAACTTGGCACAAAGGATTTTTTGATTAAATGCCAATTTTAACTTCCATTTAAGCTAAATTTTGGTTAATTTTTTAAATGGTGTTGGTGGAATCGGCCCTAAAATAGCTCGAGTTTATTTCCTTCCGTGGCTTTCAAATTATTTAAATTCGCAGTGAAACGTTTAATCACATTGAAAAATCAATTTGTCTGGCTGCCTTACATGCATTAGTGTAATCCATTAGAATATGCCTTTTTGGTACGAGGCCACTCAACTCACACAGATTTTAACGTCGCGCAATAAGATACCCAAAATTATCAACTCATAGGAAAAATTATAAATTCTTATTAACCTTAATGAGTGATATGTTGCGGTGCGATCCACATTTTAACGTGAAATGTACCTACTCGAACCAAAATTTTTGTAAGAAATTATAAATTAACTCACCGTATCTAAAAAACTTTCGACTTCCGTTGAAGCTAATGGAATGCAACGGTATCTTAAAGTGCAGTTTAAACAAGGAGACATGAATTTTCCGAACGTCCTAAAAGAATTAAAATGAGGAGTAAATTAAATCACAACCGCAATATTTCCTTAGTGTTTATATTTTTCCTGATTATTTTTTATTTTTGATCTACATTGTCTCGGAATATGGAAGAGTTTTTTGACTTTTACTTGCGCTGTGTTGAATGCGATGTGTGTACTGTACCTGATCTTGTAATCAAACTTTTTAACTCTACTTTTTTATATACCTACTTTTGTTTGATGAAGAAAATCAACACTAATTTTATCTTGAAAACTGAAACCCAAATACTTTTTCGTTAGTTAACGGTTGGACAATCGCCTGAATTGCAAGACATTGAGACAGTGGTCCAATTTGAAATTTGTGTTACACAGAAATATTAAAGATTTGCTGCAGTGCACTATAACAAAAAATTGTTGCTGACGCATACGAATGGATTATAATTTAAGACATTACGTTCCATTTTGAAATAAAGTTGCACCAACTAAAGCACTTGTAAATAATCAAAGAAAAATTATTATGTATATTACATGGTAGGACGGTATTTATGGATTAACCATTTTGTATTTAGATAAAAAAAACACAAGACCGGATCTGGTTTTTATGAGGCCTAAAGCTAAATGCCGAACTAATGAAAAGAGCTCACCAACTCAATTGAAGCTCAACAAAAAATGATAAAATAAAAATTGCGTTTCGGTCTTTGTTGGCTTCCATGAGGACACTGTTATAGTTGGGTGATTAGAAGCTTCAGCTTCATTAGATTCTATATGGATCTATTGCAAGCCAAATCCCCGTGGGAATAGGTTAATTACCCCCCCCCCAGTTTAAATTATTTCAGGTGCTTAAAATTCAAAATTTTTACCTGCTGAGTAATTTATAAAATGGGGATACCCTATTAGTATCCTATCGAAATCATCCGAATTAGTCGCAATATAATGCAGTATAAGGGGGCCCAAAGCATGGACCGGGGGGATCATTCGTCCCCCAACCCTGTATTTACGCCACTGTCCATGCCTCCCATAGATCCTCGGTTGCACGCTCATTTCTTCACATTTTTGGGTGTTCATCTAGCTTATCCACCCTAGAAAATAAAAAAAACACTTAAAAATGAGATCAAATTAAGTATTATGTATGTAGTTTTTCTGAACAAAAATCTTCCACTGACCTGGAGGTACACAATAACTGGGCGCCCCAATAACTAAACAATTGAAAAATCGGGTACTATGGAATACCCCCCAAGCTGTAAGTAAATAAATATTTTTTTATTCAAATGTTTTTAAAATTGTATGAATAAATATTTAATAAAAAAACTCTTTTATTTGAACGAGGGGGTAGTGTAAATTAAACTTCTTACCACGGGCGCTTTCTAGTTTTTACCTTCGTTATGGCTCATGGGGAGGGGTAGTAAATACGAGTATAATTTGTTTGAAAATTTAACGTACATTCTAAACAATTTAAGCACAATTTCCAGTAGTTTTTAGCCTTTTTAGATTTTTTGTAATCCATGGGGGGGTTATTAGTAATTACTCCCCTTGAAAACCACTAAAGAGTTCAAATTTGAGACTTCGAAATTTTCTGTGACTAAACTTTTGAGAATCACCTACACTGCCATTCATGGATGTTATTTTACAAAATCAAGTGCATAACATCAGGGTGGTCAGACGGCAAATCTTTAGGTCCTGCAGGAGAGATTCATTAGAAATCCTATTTGCTGTTCAGGACCGTGCGGTAGATTTTCTCAGCACGATGCAAGTGTTCGAAACGCCGCCCCTAAGCCCATAGACCTTTTTTTACTATTTCTTAAATTTCTATACTATTTCCCATTTTTCTACCCGTATTTTAAAATATTGCTGACGGACGAATTGCATTGTTTCCATCCCCCATTGCAAGGTTCAAGAAAACGGAGAACCGTTCAGTAGCGTAACAAGACGCCTGCAATACTTAAAATTGTTTCAAAACGTAATACTTTTTCCCGAAATGGCCTTTTTTTAACTTTATTTTATAATTGAACTTGCATCATCTCTCGCTTACATTTGCTCCGAGCAATACTGAATATACATCGACCGGTAGATTCGCGCCTGAAGATGGGCACGGCGCCATTAATTTTTACTTTAAATTGCCTCAGGCCCCTACGATTTTACTAGTAAAAACACTGGTAGTTACGCCACCACCTTTAACTTTACCCATCATAAAAACTTTTTCTGCAATCTGTTCTTCAAATTCTTAGTTGATGCCATAGATCCCAGCCAGGCCAACTTCACTCTAATCTTCCACCTAAGGGACTCCAACTCACAGCCTCCTTTCTCTTCGACAGTAAGTTTTTCATAATTTTCTAAGGCATTTTATCCAAGTACCAAGCACCACCGCCGGCGCCGGCTGGTGGCTCCATTTTTACTGTCGACTTCTTCAAAACCTACATGTACGACATTTCTAAACCTGGTGTCCCACACACCAACACGAGCATTTTCACTTCCTCTTTCTGCTCCAATATCGATACCGCCAGACTCCAAAAAGCCACCAACCAAATGGAAAATTAATTCAGAAGTTTTGTGCAGTGCAGCGCATTGAAGTACACTCCAATAAAAGCCTCCGCAATCTCCAAACATGGAAAAGCAAGCCAATATCTGGATGCTTGAAGAGGAGACACCCTAGTAAAGCTCTGCAAGTACCTCGGGGTCATTATGGATCGAAAGCTCACCTGCAACTACGTCTATCACATGCAGAGCCAAAAGCATGATTGGCAAACTTTACCCAATCATTGGGCCCAAAAATAAGATATTACCCACCAACAAGCTGCGAATATACAAAGCAAAAATCCGTTCAACTATGACTTACGCAGCCACCCTTCTAAAACATGAAAAAACTCGAGGTCATCTAAAACAAAATTATGCGTGCCACGATTTGTCACAAACCTTCGTCTCCACACGGACTTCAGGGCAGACACTATTGACCAAACCAAAAATTTAGGCGATACGACACCAATGAATATCTAAAACACAAATGAACAAAGCCCTCCTGGACCCCGACTCCAACTCCACCCAAGAAGAGACCACGCCAATAAACATAAGATGTCCACCTCATCATCCAAGGCATTTCCAACCAATTAACCGTCATCACACAAAACACTAGGAAACCTAACCACTACAAAGAAGACGACGACCACCACGAGAAATTACCAACCCTTTTTTTCTACTCCCTATTCCCTAACCAAACTCTTCGTGCTATTTTTCTGCGAGATAACACCTTGTTAAACACCACGTCCGATACTTCATATCATTGGGGAGGTGAACCCCCTGTTACGATATTAACTATTGTGCTTAATTTTGTATCTTCTTTAGCTTTAGGAGGACCCATTTGTTGAGAAAAATATAACATAAAATTGTTTTTATTGCTAAATAAATGTTCAGTCATGTCAATAAAGGAAAAACGGTTTAGGATCAATCATTCCCTCTAAAACGCATTAGCTTCATCTCCAAATCCTCAGTTCCTGATGTACGTATCATAGAATGAATTTTAAAGTTTCATTGAATTTAAATAAATAGTATAAAATTGGAAGATGAAAGTCCACAGCCCCCCCCCCATTTCGAATTTTGAATCCAAAATAGTCTAAATTAGGGGTCGGCAACCTTTCGTTGTAAGAGGGCCAAAAATGTACGTTGGGATTAGTACGGGCCGTACTTCTTGGCAAATCCACTAAAAATAGCTCTTTGAAAAAAAAAGTGTACATAACACAATTAAACATAAAAGACAATGAAGCGTATGATTGGATTGACGAGATTCTCCTAAACACATTAGCATTAGCGCTAAACTTGGAATTTTGTTTATTCTGTGTAAAAAAATTCACTGGTGCAACTAGGGGGGCTTAGCCCTACCCTTATTTCTATTTTACGCTAACAAGTAAATACGAATGTGTTTCACATTTACATAAATAACTGTGCAAATATTGACGCTAAAAAGTACTAATTATTTACATTTTTTTAATATTTTGCAAAGAATAAATTACTTCAACATTGGTAATTTCAATTATAAGAAATGAGTATTTAATTTTGATATCTAATATTTAAAAAACAAATCAGACCTTTTGGCGCCTAACTTTGGTTTTCTAATTATTGTAAATGTATAAACAATATTGAATTATTTACAGAAATATTCCATAAATTGCAATCATTGGAGGATTCCCAAAATTTGTTTTATCTTGCATGTTTGTCCTTCAAATTGCAGATTTGATTTTTCGTTCTCCAGCAAAAATTACCTACTGAAATGAAATTTTTGGGGTGGCTCCAAGTAAATTTTCATAAAGAAGAAAGCTAATTTGCACATAAAAACACTCAGAAAACGAAATTCAAAAATTTTTCCATGCATTTTGCATTCCATAAATTTTGCTGAGGGAGGCTCGGACTTTTTCAAGGGAGGCTGAAGTCTCCCCTGACCACCCCCTGGCTACGGCCCTACCTAATGCCTATTATAGAATAAACATGACTCCAAAATATTACAAGTCTAAAATCAATATTTAGAAAAGATCACAACTTTATTACTTACAATCATAGCAACTTTTCTATCCATTTTATACAAATACATAATAAATTATAAATATTAATTAATCAAATTTTAAAACTACTTTTAAGAATTACTAGTTAAACTAGCCATGAGCAGTTCCATTTTATGTAAGAAATTTCTACCTTCCATTTTTTCCAATCTTACATCACGAAACTGGCCACCCAAATGTTCCCACTTCCGTTCTGTAATTAACCTACCAGGAAAGAAATCAGGTCTTGGCGAATGTGCAACAAAAACCTGCACCCCAGATTGAGGTTCACAACGCACTGCAATGAGTCGATCACCAATTGGAGAAGCAAGAAAACAAGAACTTGCATTACCAAGTGGTTCAACTGTGCCCAAACCTAAATGATTTGAATTACCCAAAAACTGCCAACCCATTGTTTTGGCTAAAGCTTGGACAGCTAAAATTTGATGCTGATTGATGTGACAAAATATTAAATCTCTTAACTCTTGTGGTTCATAGCTCATGTGCATTACTTTTCCATCACGGCAAATACACTTCAAGCTCTTTTCACCCACATGAATTACCAGTGGGGTACGACAAACAGCGTCGTATCCATGAGTGGAAATATTTATTTTCACACAAGACTGAGTTGGACTGTTCAAAGTGTTCCAATGTGAAGTAATTAGCGGATCTTTAACTTCCTTGGCTATCGTGTCCAAGACGTACTCAGTCCGCATGCGCATGAAAAAGTGTTGTGCCTGCTTTATAATTTGCTCAAGAAGAGTTTCACTGTGAGTCATTTCAAGCAGTTCGTATCGATCTGCAGCCATTGGCCCTGTAAAAAATATCAAAGTAACCACATAATTCAATAAATCAGCTAAAACTCACCAGCTAAATAGCGCTTTTTTGATGGCCCCAAAGGAGCAGAAGAAGGATGTGGAAAGGGATGGTACGTATTTTTATGATGAACTTCCCTAAGGAGCTGATGAAGTGAATGTTCCAAAACATGGTCGTGATCACTTTTAGATGGAGAAGGTGTGGATGACTGAGAATTTTTTCTCTCTGTTGTTGTGGAATGGCAAAGGCCAATTACAAGCTGAATACCAGGTAAAACCTAAAAACTTGGTTACAATATCTGCAAAAATTAGTTAACACAAACAAACTTACCGTGGCCATTATTTGATTTCCCACAACCATATGAGGGATCGGAGCTTGCAATTGGACAGCTTCTTTGGCTAACTGATTGAACAGTTCCTTACAGAACAAGACATTCTGGGCAGCTTCCAACTTTTGCTGCCAGTGAACATCAGGATTAGCTGTGGTGGGTGCAGATCCCAACAAATTTATATTGGCACTGCATAAATCTTCTTGATCTAAAATCAAAATTTTAAAAAAAGGAGGAAGTGTAGGTATTAAAATTATTTACCTTTTTGACACAAAACTTCGATGTAACCAACGCCTTGCAGTTCCGAAGGAACAGTCACACGAAGAGATGAATTATTTTTGCTGCTGGCTCCAACAGGAATTGGACTACTTGGAGGACTATTAGATTTCTCCTCATCCTCAGCTTTGGTTACTTCAAACATACCACTTTGAGCATACTTGGAACCTGCAGTCCTATAACTAAGATCTCCAATGATAGAATTGGACACCTTTTTCAACCTCCAATTCTGTCGTAGTCTCAATAATTCGATATGGAAATCAGGAGTCGAACGATTTCGTATAATTTCATTCTGTGAAGATTTGAGTCGTTCGGCAGCAGTCAATAGAACACTAGCGGCACCAGTTAAAGCTTTCTTTCTCGCATAAATCTGGACCATAGGTTTCGTCTCCACTGCTTCTTGTTGAACCGGATCCAAAACCAAATAGCGTTTTTCTTTAGCAATCGCTAAAACATCCGCTAAAACGCAAATTTCCTGATAGGAATTTCTCAATTTATTGCGAACGGAATCCCACGGCCACAGACTCGATTGAAACGCATCTTTATTATCCGTATCTACCTTAGTTTCATCGGGTGTTTCACCTGCTTCTTTCTTGATGGCTAAGTCGGTGAGAGCTTTACTGAAGTCAATTTTTTGAGCGTACTTGGTTAAATTTTCAGACAAAGTGAGGGGCCTAAAAGAAAATTAGGGTAAAATTGGGAAGATACGATAAAAGAATAACGTACGTTTGATATATTTCTAGACCATCGTATGTAATTTCTTGAATTTGGTTTTCTGTCGGTGCTTCCACCGATATGCTGACTGAATTCGAATTATACGCCATTTTAAGAAACTCTTCAGATTTGTCGGAGGGAGTTTATTTAATTACAGTTCTGTATTTTTCACTATCATCCAAATTAAAAATCTAGTACACACACAAAAATTGTAAACATCAGTGAAAAGTTTTTAGGTTAGGTTAGCGGTATATTTAGCTTTGACAGCTGATATACAAGGCGAAACAAAATAATGTTGTAAAAGGCAGTATTCCTTATTAGAGAAAGAATATTCTTCCCCAGGAGGCCAAGTGCGATCGTTATCAATTAAACAGGATGAATCCCTTATCTTTCTTGATTCATCGGATAATGAAAATGATAGTTTGAATAGTGAGGTTGCTTTACGTAGCGACATCAATGGGTGCCATACGACTAACATGGAAGAGGAAACCTTCCAAAGTAGAGAATGTCTACTCAGAAAAGATCCTCTTGCTTTGCTTCGGTAGAATCTGGCAAGACTGTGGGCAAGACCAAAAGATGGATTTTTGCCACCTTCTCCCTTAGCAAGACACACTCTAATCTCTATGTGAACGCCGCTTTATTCTAATCGTAAAATGAAAATAATAACCTTGAAAAATTTGTTTGCGGTGCTATTTGGAACTCAAATAATCATCTATTCTTGGTTTCATAAAGTCAATAGTCCGCTATTCGATTGCCCCCCCTGAATATTGATTTATTAATTATAAGAGCAAATATTAATTTCAAGGTGTGGAGGGTAAATAATTATACTAATTTTAGAATTATTGGGGATAAATTTTGATTTCATTCCGCTTCAATTTGATACGAAATTCCTACCAATGCACATCTTCAAAATTTTAACGGTTCTTTTTGTGAATGTAATTTGTACCACGTGTATAAAAAATCAATAAAGAAACTGTGGAAGAAATAACAAGCAAATTATTACAATAAATTAAGATTCAATCATTTTGAAGTATTAATGAGGTCAGCTACCTCGACGGCTGGCGAAAATTGGTCCAATCCCAATTAGTTGAAATCGTTAGGCACCGCCAAATCTTTTTAAATTCCTCTAAAATAGGTAATTAAAAAAGGAATCAAATTTGAATGGTAAAGTAGAATTTGGCCCCAAATTGCAAGCAACGCCTACCTCACCGAAATAGAAAAAAAAATTTAAGATGGCGAATTACATTATTTATTTGATTAATTTACATACTGGTACGACATATAAAAAAAGTCAAGACTCAAAAAACTAATAGCCCGAGAGCCATGGAAATACAAACTACAAATTAACCTAAACCTAAGTATCAACATTTTTTTGCGTTAGTTGTAAATAAATAATTTTTGAATTAGGAGATTCAAATTAATAATTAAGAACAACATAATTAAATAAAAAAAATTTCGATAATCAAATAAGATAATTTTTGTACAGGAGGAAATTATGTTTTCTAAACAATCAAATTACAAATATTTCATTTATAATTTAATTTGTACACAATTATTGCATGTTGACTATACAATTGATTAGTAGTTCTGCCTCTGGACTGGGGATCTTGATCTGTACCGTGAGCCGCCACCACCACTTCCACCACGACTGCTGCCACCACGTCCACCATAACTGCTTCGGCCACCGCTGCTTCCATAACTATCTCGGCTGCCGTAATCGCGTCCGCCCCCACGGCGACTACCACCGCCACCTCCGTAACTGTCGTATCGTGGTGGCCCCCTACTACCACCACGACTGCTACCCCTGTAGCCACGATCACCACCGCCGCCACTTCCAAACGAACTTCCTCTTCTCCATCCACCACTGCCGCCCCGGCTCCCGCCGCCGCCACGTCCACCTCTGAAGCCTCCGCGTCGTTTACCACGTGCAATTTCGACGCGTAGTTTTGAACCCAGCAAATCGGTTCCATTTAAATTGTCGCATGCTGTTTCTGCGTCGACTTGATTTGAGAATTCGATGAAAGCAAAGCCTGGTGGGTTGAATGCAACCCAAACGGAGTTAAGTTTGCCGAATTTTTCAAACTCCACTTCTAAATCTTCCTTCTTGATACCATCGCTGAGACCTCCCACGTAAACTCGAGTGCCACCATCTCCATCTTTGCTCATCTTGATTTTCTGTGGAATTTATTATTGCAAGCGTAGAATAGTGTCGAAAAATCATTCGTTTGGGCGAATACGTATTTTTATGCGATAATTATGTAAATTGCGAAGCATTTTGAACGTGTAATTTCTTTGAACGTACAACAAGAGAAACATTTTTTGGGTGGATGTTATTTTTTCGTATTTACGCAGCGCTATTTTACTTAAAACGTAGGTAGCAAATTAAATAAAACGAGGATATTTGACAATACCAATAATATAGCATATACGGTGAATAACGAAGAAATAAATTTGTACAAAAGCCAAGTCCAACGTACGGTATTTTATATAGTATTTTACGTTACGATTATTTAATATTTTAGTTGTGAAAACAAAATGTCGCACAATAAAAAATGGCTTTGCTCGTCAAATAAATTCGACACATAAATCGACGATATTCGCACCCAAAACAATCAAAATAATATTAAAATCAACGCAGAATGCGACGTTTTTGCTAGGTTTACAATTAGTTACCCAAATTTGCCGAAGCGTAGACTGTACGAAGAAGTTTTTTGAATTATTTAACAACGATCACACCAACACACGCCCTTCGTTGAACAATGGTCGATAAAATGCCACGCACATATACAATAACGCCGGAGACGCCACTTACCGGCAACTATTCCTAACTTACCGACGCGCCAAACACTTTTGAATCAAACCAACTTATTATTTTTATCCTTACGTCATTTTTATTTACCTAGACCAAAGTTTATATTTCATTACCACTTTATTTATTTTTTAAGATAAAACCCACGCCTTTCTTTACACTCTGCTTATTTTTATTTAAATATCAACCGCTTTGTTGATCTTTATGCTGATCGATATCCAGCCAGGGACGTCCTTGAAAATAATAATTACAACGAACACGAGGCGAGGGTTGTTTTTCACGAGGTGGATGAAGGACTTTTCTCAACGCATCCACTACACTAAAGTTTTTAAAATGTTATTTATTATGTATTTAGAGGGATATTGGAAATTTCTATTCAATTCTATAAAAATTATGATTTACCATGAGCGTACATAAAAATCTTTCCTGAGGGGGCAACCTAAAAAATAAAAATTGCCTGGTTTTCACTTATTCGTTTACAGAATCCTTAAATCTGATTGGTGCTCTCGAGGTTTCATATATTTCTGTCTATTTGATGGGTCCTTTTCGCTTTCTAATCATAAAAGGTTGCTTAGAAAGCAGCTGTCGTTGCAAACTTGTTGATTTTGCGTTACATCCTTCCACACTCGAACTAAGGATTTTCTATATAATCGGCCCTTAAAATGTTTTTTCTACCAAATGGGCTCAGATTTGATCAATTCTGATTTCGTTTAATTTAATTTCTAATTTGAATGGTGTCGTGGACTCTCTTGTAGGAAATATTTTCGCAAATATACTTATACAAATTTAGACAGCATCTCAACTTGGAAAATGAAAAATTAAACACCAGGCTATTTTTATAATTTGAATGATCCATTTTATCTCATGTCTAATTAGTTAATGTCAAAACGGTTAAATTATGGTTTAATTTTGTTCCCTATCTCAAGATCAAAGGTTCCCGAACATTTCGAATATGACCGTAAAAATTAATAGGACAGACTCTTCTATTTTTATCATAATAAAATATTTCTAAGCAATTAGATCATTACATTTTCTTTCAAGTTTGATTTGATAAATTTGAGGGTCACTAAAAATTATATCATAATCACTAAAGTCGCCTTCCAGAAAACATATGCAAGTTGTGTAGCCTGTCATTTAAAGAGAGAGCCAGTGTTTCTACTTTTTTCAACATGCCCATGAAGGTAAATGGAGAAATTCTTTACTATTTTGTATATTTTATACTCCTATTTAATGTAAATATAATTAACAAGTTTCAATAGCTTGAAACAAGATCAATCAAAAATTACCCCTTGGCGATTAGAATTTTTTCTTTACTTTTTTTATTTTGTTGGTTTTTGTCCCCTCACTCCTCATAAATTACCCTTTAGGAAATAGAACGTTTTCACTATTTTTATAATATTCATAGGGGTGAAAATTTTAAAACTTCAAAATAGTTTGCAATCTTGAAGTTTCAAAATTTTTAAGCAACCCCTGTCCTCAAAATTACTCTTCAGTACAGCGATTTCCAAACTATGAAGGGCGAACTGGTGCTATTTGGACGTCCGTCGGTACCACGAACATGAAGTTCTATCTTCATTCTTTGATGTTCATGATCGGGAATATTGGCCGATAGGACTTTTGGGTACTACTGTTTGGGCCTCGCCTTTTGTCTCCTTGGGTGGAAACATGGGTTCGCGGACCCCCAAAAAAACATGCCGCGGACCACTATTTGGGAAACACTGTTATAGGTATATTACGTCTAACTTATGGTGTTCCATCGTCAGTATCACTTGGTAAAAGAAAATCCAGCCTTCCATAAACGAAAAATGTCCTTGTGACTTTCCTTGTTTCAAAATGTTTTTTTTACAAAGCAAAACAGATATGCACCTTTTGTTTATTTCATTTAAAAAAGTTTTTTCTAATGGTTCAGCTTTGTTCGAGTTCTATTTAAAATTCTAATTTGACTGGCCCGTTTGATATGCTGCCATGGACTTTCTTGTAGGAAATGTTATTCGCAAAATATGTTTTGTATTTATATAAACTTCGACACGAATCGTACGTGAAAACTATCACGAATCTCAACTAGGAAAATGATAAATTGTACACTAGGCCTAAATCGTGCACCAGGCTATTTTTAAATCCATTTAGGATCCAGTAGGCTTATGTCAAAAGAAACCTCAAAAGTCAAAACTGTCAAAATATGGTTTAATTTTTTCCCTATCTCAAGATAAAGGATTCCTAACTAATAATGACGATAAAAAATAACAGGAAGCAATTAATTTTTTAATAATCTTATAATAAAATACTATTTTTATGTTATTATAATAAAAGTAACAGTAAACAAAATATCCCTTCTCTTAAGTATAGTGAGTAATGGCAAGTTAAATGATTGTTTATTATTAATAAACGACAGGAAAGTATAACAAAAAAAAAGGGTATTTCGATTGATTTGAAAACGTCGGAAGTGGTGCATAACGTCCACTTGCACTAATCGATTAAAGTTTGAAGGTCACCAAAAGTTGTTATAAGACCGGCGTAATAATGAATATCACTAAAGTCGCTTTCCAGAGGACAGTTGCACGTAGTGTAGCCTGTCATTTTAAAAGAGCCCTCAGTGTTTCTACTTCTTTCAACATGCCCATTAAGGTAACTTGAAAAATACCTACCCCTTTATTTTAATTTTAACAAATTGCAATGTTACATAATTTTTTTTAGGTTAACACTTTTCAATTTTTTTTTTAATACTCTAATAATTTTTGTACAGGTAGGAGATCCCATTCCAAACGTCGATCTTTTTGAAGATACGCCGGCGACAAAGGTTAATTTATGTCAACTATCGAGTGGAAAGAAAGTGGTAATTTTTGCTGTTCCCGGTGCATTTACTCCTGGCTGTTCCAAGGTCAGTAAATCATAAGTTTTTTTTATCCCTTTTTTCTCGACCTTGCCTTTAAATTTTAATAATTGGAAACCTTGTAATATAATTCTATCTAATCGTTGCAATTTTTTACCTCCGCAGACCCATTTACCTGGCTACGTTAACAAAGCTGCTGAACTTAAACAACAAGGAGTTCATGAAATCGTTTGTATTGCTGTTAACGATCCATTTGTGATGTCCGCTTGGGGAAAGGAACACAAGACGGAAGGTAAAATTAAAATGCTTGCAGATCCGTCAGCTGTATTTACTAAAGCTGTGGAACTCGCTGTGGACTTGCCACCTCTAGGAGGCGTAAGAAGTAAAAGATATTCCATGGTCGTGGAAAATGGAAAAGTTACATCGTTGCAAGTTGAACCAGACGGTACAGGACTCTCCTGTTCTTTAGCAGATGCCCTTAAGTTGTAATCAATTTAACATTTTCAGTTTAGTTTTGTAAGTTAGGAATGTAAGCAATTGCAGTTAAAACATTATTTTATGTTCTTTTTTACTCCCCCACAATGAGCAATATTCTATCCCTAAGGGACTCAACAGGTTATTTTTGTGTTCCTATTATCTATGATGTCCAATATGTTAAACTTGTTGAATATGATTTTATTTTATAAACAGATGATTAAAATTGTTGTTTGATTTTATTTGATCCTCGTTGGCAACTGCTTGTAATAATTAATCTATATTATACAAAATATTTATTAAATGTTTCGATTTTGTCTTGCCATAAAAATAACTGCCTATAAAAGTTTATATTTCAATTTGATAGTAGTTGATAACACCAATAAGATAATTTTTAAGTTCAGTAAGATTATTAGTTATTTAATTGTTTTTTTTTTTCAAAGAATAATATTCTCCATTTCTCTGTAGAGCCTAAATTTAAACAAAAGTTTGGTTCAACCATTTCCAAATGCAAATTTTATATAATAAATATGTTTCTAATTATTACAGTAACATATATGAGAACTCCTAAAACTTAGTTTTTAACCAACACTCCCTTTCATGTACCTGTAAGCAGATATTTAAAAATTTAAACTAACCTGTCGTTTAGGCACACAGGCAGGAAAAAATTACTATGAAAAATCAAACGTTGGGTATACCTTTTCTTTATTTTTTGTCTTGTTTTTTAAATCTGGATCAACTTTTAACCTGAACACTTTACAAACCATTGGCATTCGATTCAAAAATCTTAATCTTGGGTAGGATCAAAGTAAATAGATAAATATACTCTAGTAGGATCGACTAATTTGGCTCACAAAAACTTAATATTGTTGTACTCACCA
Organism: Rhagonycha lutea; assembly: GCA_958510855.1. Lineage (NCBI taxonomy): Eukaryota > Metazoa > Arthropoda > Insecta > Coleoptera > Cantharidae > Rhagonycha > Rhagonycha lutea. Next base: position 7,098,158 of record OY294040.1, on the reverse strand, counting down.
TCAATCTTCAAATCTCCAATATATCACATGGACAAATAATATGGACGCGATATTCCAAATTTTAACATTCTAACTATCAAACTTCCTCCATGCTATAATGGAACGCCAAAAATCCAATTTTCCAGTTTTCCCAAAAATACTCGAATCTCTTCCCACATTTTGATAAACTCTTGGGACATATTTAACGCAGTCACAACGCAAAATTTGGACACTTGGAAAATGTTAAAGAAACGCAAGGGACGTCTGTCCTCGTTACCGTTCCCCACTCAATGTCCCTGATCTTCTGGACGCCTTTGCCAATTTCCGAAAACAATAATTTCTAAATTTCAAAGATCCAGATAAAAAAATTTTAATTTTCACAAACTAATTTCGACTATAAATATCATTTATTACCGCACACCATTGAAATTTCCTAGCTATTACAATTTAATCAAATGAAATTTTCTCTTGGTTGTTCAAATATCTTTAAAAGCACAAGCACCTTATTTAATAAGTGATTTTTTTGCGCACAAGAACCAAATTATTAAATTTTAGAGTAAGTCCATCCACAGCGGCGGTTCTAGGGCGGTGCGGTCGCACCGGGCGCCATTCTAAGGGGGGCGCCAAAATGACAATATTTCCAAAAAAATGAATAATTTGTTGTTTTTTTTTTTAGAAAAAATATATATTTTTTTGAAATATGCAAGCGCAAAAGCGAGGAAAGTGGCTTTGTAGTTAATTTTTCTTTCTTAATTTGTTTAAATCCACCTTTTCAAACAAATATTGTTTCTTTTTGCGTTTTACTTTACGGGGGGGGGGGGGGCAAAATGAGATCGCGCACCACTTAAAAATCTTTCTAGAGCCGCCGCAGTCCACCCATAGTGGTTTTTATCAGATAATTTGCAAGATGACAATTATACATTTTTTATTAAGGGGGGACACCTTGCAGGAAAAATTAAAAAGTCCAACTTGGTGAATTTTTTCTGAGAAAATGAATGTCTCTTCTCTTCTTCTTTATCAGCCTTTTCCGTCCACTGCTAGACATTAGCCTCTCCTAAGGTTACCAGACGTCCCGATTTGGTCGGGACAGTCCTTTCTTTTACACTGCTGTCCCGATTTTTTTTTAACCTAAGTCGGGACGCAAAAATGTCCCGATTTTCAGAATTCCTAAAAAGTAAAAATATTATTAATCCAACTAATTAATTTACTAAATATGCTAGCACTTTTGCATCTATATGACTCGAAAAGGGTTTTCAAATGTCAGGTAGGTACATTATCAAATTTAGTACACTTTTTAAAAGAAAGTTTTTAGTTAGAAAATTGTTTTAAAATGCGGTTTTTTTTGCAGACCCGAACCCCCGTTGGGCTGGGAGTATTCCATAATCCCCCCCCCGAGCCCCGGTTAGGTGCTCAATTGCCGCTTGGCGCTTTTACGCTATTTTCTTATCACGCGGTAGCGCTTTACCTTACTGAGCTCTGACAATACTGTGTCAATGCAGGCCCGTAGCCAGGGGGTGGTAAGGTCGGGCAATGCCCGACCTTTTAAAATGAAAATATGTAACAATAGATTAACAGAAACTTTTCCCATTCTACATTGGTCCTTTTTGTACAAGAATTTTTTTATTTTTAGTTCGGTATATGCTTTCAAATACAATTCGCAGAATTGAATATTCATCACAGTACCCCTGCGTTCGGGAGAAGCTACTTTCGCTACCAAAAATTTCTTTTTTTCCTTCTTTCAAGCTTCCAGTCGCTTCCAAACGCTTTGGCTCCCCATCAAAATGTTTGTAGCGACTGAAAAGGGCGGAGCCAAAGCGTTTGGAATTCTTCTTGAAAGAAGGAAGAAAAGAAATGTTTGGTAGCGAAAGTAGCTTCTCCTCGAACGCAGGGTACATGTGTAATACATTTTTTTTCAAAGGGGGAGAGGGGTCCCCAAATAAAGGCATTTCCCTTGACCATTGCATTTTTGGCCCACTGGCCGAGCACCGACCATAAATTTTGATAGCCCACTCGCCCCTGGCGTGTGGCTGTGCGATAATACCATATAATACAACTTTTCTTAAACCGCGTTGACCTTGAAATTTAAAAAATTAAAAAAAAATTTAAAAGGTTTACCCTACCTTTATTTTTGATCTGACTACGGGCCGGGTCAATGTCCCGATTTCATGATTATAAAATATGGTAACCTTAGCCTCTCCATATTATGGAGGTTTGGTTTGGCCATAACTCGCTGGCCATAACCATAACCACGCTGGCCAGACGGGTTGGTGAGTAGTATAATAAAAAATGAATGTATTTAGATCAAATTAAAAAAATAGGATTTTTTTGTAAGTAATGCAAATGATCCTAGAATCAGTGGGTTATTAGAGTATTATAATACTTTATAGTCTCCATCTCCCGTGCCACTCGGCGTTCAAAATACGGTTTAACGTGGAATCCAAACCACGGTATTATATCCTGGAAAAATCATTTGTTTTCTTCCTTGTAGTAGTTAGTATAACCACATTTCATGATTATGGGGCTTGCTCTTTTACAAAGAACAAGGGATGCAGTTTTAGGTCATGCCACCAGGACCACCCACAGTCTTTCTATCACTGATTTTCCTTCTGTGATTAGGATGGTAAAATTTTATTTTTTTTAGATGATCTAAATCAAAATTCTATAGTTTTTAGTGTTTTAAAAAAATGCTCCAAAATTAGGAACATTGCAAATTAAGGAAATTCTGCACTTCAGGATTTTTTTTTATTTCTCAAGCAGTAACTCCATGCTCCATTTTTATGTCATAACTCATAATAAAAACTTATTTGCGCTGAACTATAATACCGACTGTTAAGAAATATTGGATTTGAATCTCTACTCAGATTCCTAAAAGATTGTAGAAACGCCACTGAAAAACAAAAGTATTATTAGTTGCTGACAGCAAAATTTTAGAAGACATTAAATTTGACGTAATGATAAAATAAATTCTTGTTCTCATTTCAAGATGATAAAGGCAAAATCTACCGTTTTACTCGTCGATTTATTGAAACCATCCTTTAAGCAACTTGAAAACAAATTTAGCAAAATTGCATGCGACAAGTTAGTTCCCATAGTCGTAACTTTGACCGGTTCCAGATCACGAGTAGCTCAAATTGCAAGTTTATTGTTAAAACAATGCAATATGATAGATGAAATAAGACTTTTCGATTTTTTGCCAGGAAGTTGTGGAACTGCCTTCGATATAGACTTAATTGATACAAACAGCAGGACTAGGGCTTACACTGGTTTGGAAATGTTACCAGAAGTTCTTAAGGCAAAATTGTGTTAATTCGTTGAATTTTGAAAACCAACAAACATTTGATTACAGGGTTCGAGCGTCGTTGCTGTATGTGGAGGAGAAGCATATCGGCCAGCTCAAGATGAACATGCACTGTTTAAACAGAATGCTGATTATGTTCGCACCATTGCTTTGTATTCTGCAGAATTTAGTCCATCAACTATCCTTTGCTTAGGTACACCACCTGTTTCTTCCATGGTTCCTCTTGCATCCGAAGTATGAAATGATCCGAAACAACATTCCTTCTAATGAGAATTTCGTTTTGAACACTTTTAGGAATATAAAAAAGCAAATGCTTACGATCCGAGAAGAATAATTGGCGTAACAACATTAGGAACAGTGCGAGCAAATTCCTTTATAGCAGAACATTCTGGTTGCGATCCAGCCCAAGTTATGTGTCCCATAATTGGAGGAATGGGGATTAGTACGTGTGTCGCTGTGGTATCGCAAACTGCTGCAGGACATGAACTGTCTCCAGTAACTTAATTTTCTCTAAATTTCCAGCAATTTAATTTTCACATCTCAATTTAGGCCATCCAAGAAGTTATCCGAAACAAAGTGGCTCAAGCAGAAAAAAATATTTTAACTGTAAAGGATATTGAAAATGCAGGTTCTTGTGTTATATCCCCAGCTTATGCTATAGCTCGCTTAGTGACTTCTGTGGTACGTGGATTTAAGTCTTTATTTCAAGGTTATGAAAGTGGTTTTGTAAGGCAAACCGGACATGTTCAATGTTTTTTGCCCTACATGTCGTCAGTTATCCGATTAGGTAAGTTTATGCCACAGCAGGAAAAATTTTGGAAATGGGACCTAAATAGTTTGGCCTTAACTGATCAATGCAATGTTTAGGTAAATATGGAGTTGAAACAATTCATATGCCCCATACAAGTGCATTTGAATCTATAAGTCTTCAAAGAGCTTCTGTTAAACTTCGTGAAGAAATAGCTTGGGGGGAATCCTATATTACTGGAGCAGCTCCTCTATTGAAATCGCGCCATGTTGAGGGTGCACAACCTTGTGACGTTGTGGGATGGAAATTCTTAAATCCTGATAATAAATCAGACTCAGATGAAATTCACCAACGTGGAAAACTTATACCAGATTAATATTGTACCTATTTACCACATTTATTGATTTTATTTTATGAAAACAATAAAAAGTTCCAATTTTTGGTTGGAAGAATTAATTTAAATATGTATGCGCGCATTTATTATTTCTTCCTATATTTACAAATTATGTATTTTCAATTATTTTGAAAGCCTAAAAGCTTTCCCTAGTTTACGATTATTATTTACAATTTTCATACCGGTGCTTGGTGGACTGAGATACGACGATTTTGACGCGAAAGATCCTTCCCTTTTCAAGCACGATTTTAGAGGGTAGGTACCACCTTTTATATAATTAATTGGTGTGCTTGACGAATAGCCGATATTTTTAAATAATTTAATGCACTTCGGTTGCTGGAAGCGTTGCTTTTCTTCAGTTTGCTTTTTAGCAGATAAAATAATAAACGAATCTGTATGTTTCAAATTAACGCTAATTTCCGAACTGGATTTTTGAATTATGATTATATTGGAAGTATATGGAGTAGTTTCTTCTGTGGGTTTAATTACGGATATTTGCATGTTATCAATTTCTGAATCTTCATCATTTGGAGTTTCGGTGATTTCATCCGAATCGATTTCTGGAACTTGAACTTGGTGAGATACTAAAGGTGGTGGTGGTGGTGCAGGAGTTGTGCAAACTGGTTGTTCTTTTATTTCTTCTTCTTCGGTTTCGTTTAATGTAAGCTCTTGGTTTGAGTCACCTCTTTCTTTTCGTTCGGTTTTATTGACGTGGCGATACACTTTTGGTTGTTCGTTTTCGGTATATAAACCTTTTTTTGGATTAGATTCCTTTGAAAATATTTTGTTTGGTTTCCATTTCGACCAATATGTTTCTTCTAGCTTATCGATTGCAGCCTTGTGTTCGGGTCTGAATAAAAACATTCTATTTGGTTTAGATCCCATGGGACTGGATTTTATAGAAGGAACCTTGGTTGTTTTGTGGGATGGGCTTACTTTATTAGCGTTTGGAAGTTTGTGAGGACTCTGAGAGAGCGGTATCTGTTTTGCACTAAGTGATAAGTCATCGAATTGTTTCCTCATTACTTTAATTTTTGAACCGTAGTAATCACTCAATTCATGTTTATAACTACTTTGTTGGATTGGATTTTGTTCTAGCCAATTTTGTGGAAGATAGTTATTGTATAGTTTTGGAGGTTTATGGAAGTGATGCACATAAACATTACATTTCTTTTCGTTCGATGAGTTTGATTTTACGGAAGACATATTTTGTTCGCCATAGTCCGCAGATGGGCTGAACGAGTTGTCGTGATAAGAAGAAACATTTGGCTTTACAGATGAACTGAAAAATTATCATTAATATTGAAATGGACTCTTCAAATACTTACTTATTTTTCATTGTGAATTTTATTTATGATTATTTTTGGTAAAAGGAATGTCAAGCCATTTAACATTCATGTTCATTAATTTGTAACAACTAAATTTTATTAATAGTCGCGGTTTAACCGAGAACTGTCAAGAATTAGGTTTGCTCAATTTCAACGCTTACTCTGATACTTTTGTTATATAATATTGAAAAATAAAACGTCAGTTTTTTTACACCAACGAATTCCACAAAATCGTCCACCCACATCTTAATCAAATTGAATCTACACCCTCAATCATGGGTAGCTGCAGTCTCATCTGCTTATAACATCACCAAGAAGGAAATCTTAGAGGACGATCTCTCAGTCCTACTTTCCAGCCCCAATGAACCCATCATCGTCAGTGACCTCAACGCCAAAACACGATCTAGAACTACAGTCACAACAACAAGAATGGTTTTATGCATCACTCACACCTTGGCACACCCAACTTCCTGGATGTCGTCATCGTCAAGGACGTTCACCTCCAGCATAGCTTGATTGATCATCATCTACGAGTTTACTTCGAATCACTACACAGTACTGATGTAGAGTTCCGTAATTGAAAGAAGAAAAGGTGGAGCTAATGTGCAGAAACGAAAATTAATCCGTTCGAGTCCAATGGTGGAATTGGGTGTCACGTATCATCTACTGCGGCGAATTTTGGCTACATCTTTTTTCCTTCAGTAACGGAACTCTACCTACGTGACATGGAGCACGACAGCGACACCCGTCCCAAAGTCATCTGACCAGTATTCCAAAATCACTTTTTCACAAACATGAGAAGAATTCCACTTCTCAACAACAGAAGAGATCATCCAATACGTGAATGATTTTCACTTTTGCTCTTAACATCCTCAATAAGATTAAAGGACGTGATCAAAACCAGAAGACAAACTAGAAAGCTCGCTGAGTGCACTATGCAGCAAAGCAAAACTCTATATGTCGCGTATGGGATGCCCCAAATATGTCACCAACCTCCGGCTTGACATCAGTGGCCTTTTACGATAAATCTCAAACTTGAAAACTGATGCAAAAGCTCGGTCGGTACGACACCACGGACTACCCAAAAGCACAAGAAGGCCTCTTGGACCTTCTTCCTCTAACCAAGAAATGGATCTGATAACAACCTATGCCATCATCGCGACTCTGTAAACCATCGTTTCCCTATGTACTACCCCTTTTCCTTGACCAAACTCTTGCGTGCGAGGTCAGTACCGTAGATTCTTTCTATTTTTCGAGGTTAACACCTACCCAAACATCACGTTCGCTGCATCCCTCTACACATGAAGAAGATTCGGGAAATTATCCTGGTGCACCGCACCAGCTATTAAATGTAACACTCTGGCCATCAATTCTGGCAAAAATACATAAGAATTCGTCTAAAATGTTTTTGTCTTCCAACATTTAATTTTTTGGGTCAGAAAAATTCAACGGTGTTAACCTTATTTTTCTTCGAATTCGTTCAAAATGTAGATAATAAAAATCTTTCATTGACCTAGAGGGTAGTTCTAAAATAAATAATCTAAAAACCGGGGGGTCTGGGGGGGGTATGGAATACCCCCCAGCTGTAACAGTAAATGATGTTTTCTCAAGAATTAAATTTGCGTCAATTTTCAAAAGTCATTTCGGTACTTCCTTATGCGGGGGGTATTCCATACCCTCCAGACTCACAGGTTTCACACCCTCTGCACATTTTAAGGGATCTGAAGTCACCCTAGAAAATAGAAAAAAGACTTAAAAATTAAAGAAAATTAAGTATTGTGTACTTTATGTTCCAAAAAAATCTTCCCTTAACCAGTGGCGGTTTTAGAACTTATGAGGCCCCCGTCGCAATTCAATTTTGAGGCCCCCTCTAGTATTTTCACTAATCCTACACTCGCTAAAGCAATTGATTTGAACCCCTTGGTGCCTGGGGGGCCCATCCACCAGCGCAGACGATTTATTTTTTTAATACTTTTTTTTTTACTAAAAATTGCACTGAAATCAAAACAACTGCAAATCCAAGGCATCTTACGGCTTAGAATTTTGTTGTTATTTTTCCTGTGTTTACTACTACAGAATTGATATTTTCATAGTTTCAGAATATTTGAACAAAATTAAATTTTTATCAAAAAATTTAAATCAAAAATTGCACTGAAATTAAATTAACTGAAAAACTAAGGCATCTTAGGGCTTAGAATTTTTTCATTATTTTTCCTGTGTTTATTATTACAGAGTTAATATTTTCATAAATTTTCAGAATATTTGAACAAAATCAAATTTTTATCAAAAATTTCAAATCAAAAATTGCGCTGAAATCAAAATAACTGAAAAACGAAGGTATCTTAGGGCTTAGAATTTTTTCGTTATTTTTCCTGTGTTTATTACAACAGAGTTAATATTTTTATAAAATTTCAAAATATTTGAACAAAATTAAATATTTACCAAAAATTTAATTATTAAAAAATTGCACCGAAATCAAAATAACTGCAAATCTAAGGCATCTTAGGGCTTAGAATTGTTTCGTTATTTTTCCTGTGTTTATTACAACAGAGTTAATATTTTCATAAAATTTGAGAATATTTGAACAAAATTAAATTTTTATCAAAAAATTTAAATAAAAAATTGCACTGAAATCAAAATAACTGCAAATCTAAGGCATCTTAGGGCTTAGAATTTTGTGGTTATTTTTCCTGTGTTTATTACAACATAGTTAATATATTTTCATATAGTTTCAAAATATTTGAACAAAATTAAATTTATATCAAAAATTTCAAATCAAAAATTGCACTGAAATCAAAATAACTGAAAAACTAAGGCATCTTAGAATGCTTTTGTTATTTTTCCTGTGTTTATTACAACAGGAATTTAATTAATAATAATTAAATTTTCCTTATTTTGAGGCCCTAAGCGAGCGCCTCTTGCGCCTGTTGGAAAATCCGCCACTTCCCTTAACCTGGAAGGTATTGTTGAAAGTAAACAATAGGAAAACTGGAGAATATGGAATGTCATTCATTGTTGGGCAAGGAGAAAAAATTTGTTCTACAGCGTTGACAAATGGGTCATAAGACCACCATAATTTAGTTTCCTGTAACAAAAATTAATATTTAATTTTCAATATCCCTGCCTCCATGAGGTTAAAAAAACAAAAGGTCAAAGATCACTTCTTACAATAGAACATTTCTGCTTCATTATTTGTTTGTTGTTGAACAAAAAATGTAAAATTTGTTTTGGTTTAACAATGTTTTTAATTGTATAAATAAATATTTAACATTTAACAATGGCGGAGGGGGGGGGGGGTAGCTCAAATTTTTACTGTTGCCATAGGCGCTTTCTACCCTCGTTACGACTCGATTAGATTAGAAGAATGAATATAAGGTTAATTTTGAACTTTTTTGATTTTAAAAGTTAAATATTTAGTAAACAATTAATTTTTCGACTAATTAAAAATAAGTATGTATTTTGATGAGACGGTGGTTTTTATGGGCGATTACAGCCCAAATATACGATTTTTATGTTGAAGCATTTTGAAGTGACTTACCAGCATTTCCTAAAGTGTGAATAGGTTGTTTTGCAATCCACAACCCCAAATTAGATTAACTATGTAAAATAATAAGAAAAACATCTAAATTTTATTGAAAAATTGCCTTGGTAGAACACACTTCGATTGGTTACTTTTAAAAGTACTCTCCAGCTGGGGTAGCCCCCCTCCCCCATATTTTAGAAGTTGACAAAACCATTCAAAATTTGGTCAAGTTGGCGAAAGCCACTAAACCGACAATTGGCAAAATAGACAACAAAAAGTTGGCAAATTCCCCCCTCAAAAAAATTGGATGGGCACGTCCCTGCCTCCAGGTCAGTGAAAGATTTTTTCAGAAACATTTTACAAAATACTTAATTTTTTATCTAATTTCTAATAGGCTTCTCTATTTCCTAGAGTAGCTACCCTTGGCTTGTTTTGCGGCTCAAATCTGTGCGCCAGTGGCTTACGCCATCACGCCCTAGGTACGGTCTGCAATTTGATCAAAATTTAGATGTATTCTACTTCACTGCAGGAATTAGGTTTACATGACCTGTTCCGGCATCCATCTTTTTTTCGACCTCCCAATGTTTCTTCTTCCTCTCGCCCTCTCGGCTTGTAGTGCCATGCTTTGAGAGGTATTCTTTCGTCTTTATTATTTTACATGACTAATTTGGAGGGCGTAGATTGGGGAAATGCTGCCAAGTCACTTAAAAGTGCTTAGAAATGCTTCAAAATGAAAATCGAATATTTGATCATCTGTAATCGTCAATAAAATGTTAAATTTCATTATTTAGGCACAAACCGAAGGATAAGGACAAAAATTGTACATTGAAATATAAAATTTTTCTATTAAAATTATGTTAGTTACAGTGTAAATTACAAATATAAACATTAAATTTTGCAATTCATTCAACATTAGAACGAAATAAGCCCAAAATCCGTAAAAGTACATAATATGCAAGTATTGTACCGGCCGTTGCCATGCCTGTACCCCCCCCCTTAAGTTTATAATATACGGGCTGGAAAACCAGGAACGTGACATTAAAACCAAGCTACTTCAAAACCGGGGTTTTTAAGTCCACTGATCTGTGTGGTATGCTTTTAGTTAAAAATTCCGCTATCATTAATGAAATGCAATTTAAAATAAAATTTTTAGTTTGATGTCAGTTGCATAAGCAATTGTTAACTGCGATAGGCCCCGTAGAGCCTTGTTCTAAGTATTTACATCGAGAGCACGTACCGTCAAAATAATTCTTACGCAAACTTGACAATTGATTATTATTTCCTAAATTAATCGATATTTCACTTTAAACGCTTCATTTTAATGTTATCCATCAGATCTCATCGAGCTTTTGTATAATAATTATAATATTTCAACTACAGTTGGGTAACCAAAGCCGCCCGCGCCAATCAATTGTTTTCCAACATTTAATTTTTGGGGTCTATACTTTTTTTTAAATCGGTCAAAATTTCGAAGCCGGTTATAATACTCGTATTTTTATTTTATATGATATCCTACCTATTTAGTGCGGCGATAATGAAAAATGTAACATTCAGCGCCGGAAAAGCAATTCCCTAAAATAAAAGTCGTTTATTTGAGTTTAAGAACCCATGAAGTTATAAATATCAGGGTAATTGAAAAGAAAATATGTGGAGGAACGATACTGGAATGCTTTTCTTTTACCTGGTGAGGTGGTTGCGTTTGAATACACCAATCACATAGGACTATTTGAAAATAAAAGTAATTTATGAATAAGCTCCCGAGGTCGTTGAACGCGAAACAGAAGAATTAAATTTTTTGTGAAAATTAGAATTAATGTGTCAGGAAGATATTTTTTTTTTTTTTAACAAGATGAAAGTAATATCGAAGTACAATTGGGATTAAAAAGGACTAAAAATAAACGAAAACTGAAGCGAATAGACGCGAAATAAACAGTTAAAAGGGATTGTAAAGACCTGCACGGTACGAAATCTATATTTTCCAGCACTGCAACTCGAAATATTTATTTCAACAATGGATTCAAAAAAAGCAAAACCTTAAAACTTGACAGGCGTTTTATACTCGCTCGAATTATCAACAGGACTGTAGTTTTTGTATCTTTTTAGCATATTCAAAAATCATCCAAACGGTGGATAGTACAAAATAAGGGTTGGGGGAATCACTCAGGAATTAAATGGATAAAAAGTTAATTTTGTATTTTGTTAAGTAACTTTTTTATTATTTAAAATAATAAAAGAGTGCAACTTTTAAGGACAGACAAATTAATTTATTTGAAATTAAGTTGGTGGTTCCCTTAGGAAGTTAAGAAAAAGCTCTTTGTGGCGAATACTGTGTCATGGATAATAAAGTTTAATGGATGCTGAAGTTGCCACAATTGCAGAAAATTAAACTAGGAAGTATAAAAAAGGAAATAACACAAAAGAGAGAATGATAAAAAATATTTATTAGATAAAATGTTAGTCAATTAAAAATCACTAAACTTATTATATTGCAACTAATTATTATAATGTGCAGTGGAAGCCACATAAAAACAATTACCCAATTTTTTTGTTAAACTGTTAAATGAAACAAATTTGTTTTTATGTGACAAAAATTTTGATATCACAAAAGAGTCAAACTAAGACATCTTCGATTTACAACTGCACTTTTAGTGCAAAAATACTTAAAACATATCACTGGTCTCAGTGTTTGTATCCACTTAAAAATTACAAATAAACATTGTAATACTTGAGACTAAACATACATTTATATATTGTTTATAAAAACTTTTTGTTTTCAATATAATATATATACTTTTTGCACATATTCTATTGTTACAAACTATGCTGTGACTATATAAGATGGATCAACTTTGAATGAAAGAAAACCAAACTAAATATTATGTAACTAACCATATGCAAAAAACTTCGTCTAGAATATTATTTATTCTTTATTTGTTTGTTAAAGAAACAATGAGCACTTGGTGTAAGTCTTTTGATTTCAATTAAAACATAGAAGCGGGTCAAGCACATGGGCGCATGGTTTAGGAGCGTCAAACACCTTGACTCGCCTCTATTGTAGCAGGACTCACAACTCCGCGTAAAAATAACGCGAAAAACCATTTATAAATAAAAGCTACCTTATAAAATAAATAACAAATTCGTTCTTTGTGTTTTTCCATTTTTTTGCAATTTTTATGTCGTCGTTTTGGCTTACTTTTACAACACAGGTATTCATATTCCTATTGGCAAATTGTAACATCTTGAAGCTTTCAACACAGCAAAATTTGTGCTTCTATTTTTACACTTTAAAAATGTTGCCAATAAACAACAAATTATTGGTGATGATAGCTAAATTATGAAAATTTTTAAGTTTTGCTACAACTAGAAGCCAAGTCAATCGAGTGCAAAAATTTTGTCAAGGTGTATTAAAAGCATCAGAGTCAAATACCAATTACTAATAAATTAATGGATGGAAAATTTAAAAATTGCCTTTTGCTAAAAAGAGCAAAAATTTGGAAATTTTCATTCCAAACTATGCATGCTTTAGGTTAGTCCTTTCACCGTATTCGAGAATGGATGAACTAGCCTATCCATCTTTTTCAAAGTGGAAAAAAGAGAAAAATTAGAGTGTTACTGCGGAATTTGGGAAATTTTAGTAGTATTTGGGAATCTCGTTAATTGACGCATGCGCGTCATTCTAGCCCTTATATTGTAATATTTTTCAAATTTGATTTTCTTGACATGTGAATCTTACCATTTGCACCTGTTGAGGGCCTTAACATGGTATACATGCATAGTGATGGATCAAGTCGGTGCGGTCATGTTTAGGCCATCCCCTTGTAATTTTATGAAAATATCTTAGGGAATAAACATAATCACACATTTTTCTCTTGGTAATTTTAGCTTTTAAGAGGAATCCTTAAAGGTGTAAAATACACTTTCGCAATTCAATGATATCTTGCTTATTACTCAAGAAAATTGCACAAAAGCATATATTTAATATGCAAAAATTTTTGTGCAATTTTCTCGAGTAATAAGCAAGATATCATTGAATTACGAAAGTGTATTTTCCAACTTCAAGGATTCCTCTTAACTAAAATAATATTTTCTAAAGCAATAATACATTTGTTGTTTACAATCTTAAATTACCAATGCCAAAAATTCGTTTTCTGGTTATATTTCCTGACCCAGACGGAACCTTTCATTTTAGTCGCTTTATTTTTGTAAAAAAAAATCATTTGATCTAACTGAATCTGGTATCTTTTATAAAAATGAAAATTTTCATATTAGCCTTGAAAACAAAGCAGTCGCGAAGAAGGGGGATGGAAGTACTAATAAATCTCAGCAGATCTTCATCAGAAAAACTGAGAGACCCTATAGCTGTTGACTCACCAATAAAATGGGCTCTATTTTCGAAAAATTTGCATCTAAAATTAATTTTATTACAGTGCCCATTAAAAAACATTACAATAAAATGAACTTTTTTGAAAATGGAGGTCATTGAATCAAATGCTGAGATGTAATATGTAGGTACGTATTTTTTAATTTTCAATTTACTTTAATTACTAAAAGAAAACATAAAAATTGGTAGATAGGATCCTAACCTACGACTCTTAATGCTGTTCTTTTATTTACAAAACTAAAATTTTATTTACAAATCTTAAATAACGTATGTATTTTTACGGTTTTATCGAAACTCGATTAGGTTAATAATTGTGACGCAATTATCAATATCAGTGATTTTTACAAAAACATTAATTTCAAACCCATATATGGCAATCCCTTGATTGGCGCGGTTACCGCTGCGCGTCCACATGATGTGGTGGACTTCTTTTTGTCCTTTTTTAAAACCAAGTAGTCCACATCCTAAAATCATAACATAATTACTAAGAAAAACGATACAGCGCGCCCTTACATCCGAAATATTGCAAAAACCACAACAAATACGAAAAATTACAATTTGTAAAAAATTTAATTTTCTACAAAAGAGTCCGCGGCTGCTGTAATGTCGTAGACTTTTTTGTAGGAAATTTAATCCCCTAAAAATTATCTAGATAGTATTTATGTTTCGTATTTCTTATAGCTTTTACAAAGCTTCAGGACTTGAAATACTCGCAATTAACAAATAAATCAAAAGAAAATTTTATCAAAACAAAAATCACATTGTCTAAAAGGGTGGGGTTATTATCTTCATTTACAATAAGTGCCCCACGCTTTTAGCCTAACTGATGTTCCCAAACTTTTTAAACAGAGAGCCACATTGGGATATTAAAACAAATCAAAAAGAAATAATGACGTCTAGATTCAGTGCGGCCTTCAGGCCGCACAACTTGGGCAATCTAGAAATAAAGTAATTTGTTTGCTGATATTTTAGTCGTTTTTCTAGTATCTTAATTGTAATCCGTTGATTTAATCTGAAAAAGGATTCGTAATTTAAAAGTTTAATTACTCTAGTATGAATTGAAAAAGTTTTCCAGTTTCGTAAAAGAAAACGTATCGGCACTTGAATTATTTTTCAAAACTGAACAAATTGTGATCAAATATTTGAGGTGAGTATACAATAATCTAAGACCTACATCATCCAAAGTGTTTGTTAAATTTGGAATGATTGATATAAAGCAAACTGGAAAAGCAGATTTGTGGTAGCTGAAATGTCGGTATAAATTTCTCAATTTTGACAAATTTAAAAAATGGAAAATGTTTTTCAAGGTATTTTTAAATTTTCCAATCATTGTAAGCTATTTTATACTCTAAAGTTGCTAAACCATTTCAAACAACTACATGAAAGCGTTATCATCATAAGTACGATGTATTTGAAAATACAAAACAATTTTTAACAAAAAATCTAAAAATAATTTATAAATACAATAAAGTTTTAATATTATAATAAAAAAAGTTTGAAATTTTGTACATACAGTTAATTATTATTATTGTTACATCATATTAAAACATTAGTAGTAATAGTAGTAAATTTATACACAATAATTGCAAACTGATAGAATTTAAAAATCCAAGATTTCACAGTAACGATTTATTTTCAATTTGAAGAGTATTTTTATTTTATTTTTTTTTGTTCTAGTAGTAGTAAGTAGTAATTAGTAGGTAGTATAAATATTTTTGTATCTTCTATATCAGTCACATTTTAAAATGTCTTGAAGCTTTACAAAGGCAAAAATAACGGCGTTTCATTCTTCGCGAATCACTTGTACTTTTGTAATAAGTAGGTATAAAATGAAATCTTGAATTAAAAATTATATTACACTTTTTTTTACAATATATTAATTAGATTATAAAATATATCTATATATATTCACAGTATAGTAAAAACCACTCACACACAATTTAAAATAAGTCTTTCAATTTGTTAAAAGTCCTACGATATATGCAACTACTTCATAGTTACTAATAAACAACATGAATATTATATAAAGATTGTTATGATATATTCCTTAGACATCCCACTATTAAATTTTGATTTTCCAAAAAAAATTTCGTTCACAAGGACTCTTCAATATGTAATCATTTTTGTAGTAATAACAAATGGCAGTTTTTACTTATAGACGCAGTTTGTAGGTACAATAAAATTGAATATGGTCAGTGGCGTCTTTAAGAATGAGCCGATAAGGCCCTCGAATGGAGAGCGACGTGTGGGACCCCAAAGAATGACAATATTACACATCATTTAATAAAGAAAAAAGTATTTGTTATGGGTTGGGTGGGTTCCAATGGTTTGAGGAGCCCGCGTTCGAAAAAAACTACAAGACGGCACTGTAAGTTGTTTGTTCTAGTAGCTGACTTTCTAATTTATTTATTATTTTAAATTTTTGTTTTAAAATTGATGACTAAAATTTCGACAATTTGCTATTCTGCATATGGCAATAATATGGCAATTCTAACACTCATGGTAACTAAACTACTGGAAAACACTTATCTATACTTATATAAGATATAAAACCATTTAGGAATTATTTTTAAATAACACAAACATTTATTAAGCCAAAAAATTGTTAAACGCTAACATATTATGGCCAACCTAAGCGTCAGCCAAAACATTTCTAATGTTATGATGCACTTACGGATAAGATCAAACAACCATAATACAGAATAACATTTTCTTTTAATTAGCATTTATTAAAAAGATCTTTTGAAGCGATACAATAATTGCACATCATATAAAATGCGTGTTACATTTATACAATTTTTTGTGCAATATAAACGACAACGTGTGGGAAACAATGAAAACCGTTAAGGTACCAAATTGTTATCGAAAATTTTTAAAGCCAAATCGTTAAATTTCATCCTCTTGAACTGTCGGTGATTGTAGTTAAAAAATATTTACATTATTTGTATTGTATTTTTATTGTATTATTATTACTATTAACCGATACTTTTTTCATTTTACCCAAGCATTAGAATGCACTGACTGTACCACACAAACACACCACCGTAATTTTTTTATCATTAAATTGTATATTTTGTAATTCCTTGTTTTTCAAAAATGGAAAATGCTTTCTATTTCACCTAAAACGATGCACTTTTTTTTACGAATGCACCCAAGAATTTAGTAATATGAATAAACATCACTCGGATGACGAATGATCTGACCACAACGGTGGTAATGATGTGTGACAAGTTGTCTCCATTACAGATTCTAATTCACAATGACCATTACTGAGATCACAGGGCGAAGGTGTTCGCCCTTTTAGCTTATCTCACCAACAAAAAACAGACAGTTCGCCTCCATGATCGCTACTGTTCCGCCATGGTGTCACGGAACGGGCTTTTAGCTGAAAAGAAAAACAATATTTTAGTATACATTCAATTAAATAAACAAACACATTGTCAGCTCAACTCTCCAACATTTTAAGCATCAGTAACCCGCAATTTATAAACTTATCCACGGTTCCACCTTTCAAGGAGGGGCTGTATAATAAATTTTATGATTGTAAAACTTCTTGATTCCTTCTCGTATTTGTTGATATAGCGGGGTGTACTTATTTCTCAATAAATACAAGGGAAACCAGAGTTTTCAATGTTCAATCTGTTCCTTAATCAAGTCATAAGATTGGTGTAATTTTAATTAAATTAAATTAATTTGGAGAAGACGACTGCTAATTTATTTGGTTTAAAATGTCTTAACCGTTCTTTAAATTGTACATATAATTTGTTCAAAAGTTACCAAAGATGGAGGAAAAGTTGCCAACGTTTGGAAACCCAGGTTCGGCGATATCACTAATTCTTGTTCACGACCCCCAGATTGAGAAACGATGGTCTAGAATTTACATACATGTAAAATATGTAAATTAATTATTACGTAGATATTATTAATACTATGTATTATTCTGACGAAAGGCATAAGTGCCTGAAAGCTCAATAAACATATATTATTAATTTAATTAATTTAACTCGTAAAATTGTTTAAAATATACCAATTAATTTATTATCACGAATTAACAACTAAGCAATGTAAAATATGTAGTGTAAATAAATGTCACCAAGAATTATGTCTAAATTACATACAATATAATTCAGCTATAATAGAAAGCTTTGAAAAAGTGTGCTTCTTTTATTAAATAAATAACATAAACTAACATCTAACCTAAGCTCGAGAGCAGAACCGTTGAAAAAAGGTGATAAATCAATTAAAGATAACATTTTTACTAGATGTTGTCGCTCCAAGTAATGAACTTCGACTGCTCTAGCCCCATAACATAGCTTCTCTTTGTTTACGAAGTTCTGTGGAAGCACAGCTCCCATTACCTCCTTCAACTCATATAACACCGCAATATTAAAAAAAAGATGCCAATCTTCAAGTTTTTGTTTAAAATATTACATAACTTTGTACGAAGTGGTCATTGCCTTACATCTAACGCAGTTGGATGCGAATGCCGGGTTCAAACCTGGGGAGACCAAGTTCCTCCGAAGACCTCCGTGCTTTGGAGGGCACGTTAAGCCGGCGGTTTCCATAAGTTGACGAATTGCAACCGTTAACAAAAAACAGAGTTACAGGCCCATTTGAAAGCTAGCCTAGCAAGCTGCACATGGATGCAAAACAACTATAGTCAAAAATCGATCTGCAGACTACTCGCCAACCCGCCTGGTGAATTATGGCCAAAAACCTCTAATGGGAGAGACTTATGTCCAGCAGTGGACGGAAAAAGGCTGAGAAGAAGAAGATTACATAACTTTGCCCGTCAATAAGAAAATCAGTTTTCATCTTACAACAAAATACAAAAGAGTCTGCTATCATCGATTTGAAAAATCCTAACTTGTAAATTCTTTTTTCCTAATAATACAAACCCATCGTCCTAACCTCACTTTTCCGATGCGAAAGCTACCAAATAAATTTGGCAAATCACGTCGAAATTTAAATTAGATATAAATCAAATGTAAATACTATTCGCGGTTTACATTCCCTTGGTCGGGCACCATCATAACTAACAAAATATGTCCAATTTTTAATTTGAAATTATTCCATGTGGTGGCGCTTTTTTTTTAATGAATAATAGAATGCACACAAGATAGTTATTACTTAGTTTCATTCTTTTCTGCGTTTCAAAAATATTAATAAACGTAAAGAAAAAAGTTATGAATGGGGGATGTATTAGAAAAATTAAGGGTTGTAGCGTGAAGAAAATAGATATAGATTAATATAGAATAGACATTTGGAAAATGGTGGTGTTGGAAGGTCAAAAGAAGCTAACGAGGTAAAATAAATAGAAGAAGCTCGGGAAGGGATTTCCGATAGAATCTTAGAATTAGATTAAAGTTAAAAAGAACATTATTATTTGTAAACCCTAACAAAAGAGAATTAAAATAAACTTCGAATTTTAGCAAACAACGATAAAGTATAAATATCAGTTTTTACTAACTAGTAGGTAAAATAAAATTTAATGCAAGGGAACTTGCACCCCTAAAAATTCTGTAAATATAACTTTTATAACATAAACGATGCTTTTGATACGCTGACCTTTAATAAGCACTTCCCACACAATAATGGCGAGAGTAATGTAACAAAATTATAATATTTAGACAAAAATATACTCTATTTATCTCTCCTGTGCTCTTACGAAGATTTCCTCTAATAATTATATTTAATTACACTAAAGCTATTAAATCGACTTCAATCAATTAATAAGTCAGTAATGTTAATGCTAAGTTTCATAAAAATTCATTAAAAAAATTTGGTCTGTGCATCTGAACCAAAAGTTACCATTTTTATAGGTAACTTTTATTGATAGTAATTAAAATAATTGGTTTATAAATAGATCCATCTATAAGGAGATTTAAAAAAGTGAAATAAGTGTGATGACTATTATATAAAAAAACAATTGCACCTATGCTTTTAATTAATCGTTAGTTTAACTTGCATGTAAGAAATATTTTATTTTTGGAAAAAGAATTGTAAACTTTTTTTTTATATTATTGAAACGAAAGAGCAAACGGAAATAATTTTAAATAGCATTTATTTACGTTGGTGTTCTTGTGTCAATATGCAAAATTAGTTCTACGTTCAAATCTTGATGTAATTTATGTTTTGTCGGTGTAATGCCAAAAGCATTTCAAAAAAGCTTGTGCCCGTCTACTATGTACACATCGTCACACCTTGGTTAGCTCTGGTTGCATTTAATGACGGATTTTATGGTCGTATTAACACAATTCATTTTATTTCTTTAGTCTGATTACAAAATATTAATAGTTGACGAAAGAGAACCAAGAATAGAGAATCGACTGCTTTTTCACTATTAAATACTATATTTTTCTAAAAACTTGTACAAGTGGTGGCTAGCTTATACAGTTCGGCGGTGGGGAGGGTGGTCGAGGGTTAAATCTTCGACACATTTCCAAGTTAATGATCATTAAGGATCCTTTTCGACTTGAACAAATTGGATGCATGTATAAAAAATACTCAAATTATCAGGTATTCTGTTTATGAATTTGCGATTTAAAAAAAGTTAATGATCATTAATTTTCAATGTGTCGCAGGATCACATATCGGTCGCAAGAGGGCTGTTAACAATAAAAGATTCTAATAGAAAAGAATATTACAATCAAAATAATAGTATGTGATTGGTAGTGACATCAGAATTAAATAAAACACTAAAAACTTCCGTACGACATCGGTATGGCTTTTCAATTGAGAAAGTCTTATAGCTTTCCCATCTTTTTCATAATCAATACAAAAATTTGCTACACGCAATGTTCGATATGATCAAACAATACTTTTTCTATTAATTTCCATAATTATTATTAAACAAATGAATGTTTTTCAAGCTTGACTTTCAATTTCAGTTCAACCTTGGGGATCCTAATCACTGATGAAATCAACAAAATTGATTTTATAATAATTGTAATTACATATTATGCTACTTACATACGTCTTCAATATATCTCCAAGTTGAACCGACGGTTTTTATTAAAAATTTTCAAACCAACAGTAATTAAATGTAAACATATCTTAAGGAAAAATATCATCAAATGGACAAAGACAAATTTGCGTGGTGGAAAAGACTTCCTCCAATAATATTTTATTATTTATTAAAAATAAGAGAATACAATTTAATGAAAGTCGAGATTCACTTTTATAAAATTACTTCCTACCGAATACATTAGTTAAAATTAATTTTCGACCTATTTTTGCAACTATGCCAGAAAATAAACAATATCTTCGTGAAATACAATAACTGTGCTCAGAAAACAATCATAAATTTTCTTTATATTAGATAATAATATAAATACGAAGTAATTAGAAATTATTGCAGTAATTTTATGGAAGATAAACTTTATTTTGTAGAAGTTGGAAGAAACTGATGCGTACGAGGGCCATACAGAAAGTGTAATTTTCCGAATCAAATTAACATAAATATGTTATCAGACGGAAAAGTTTCTTTTTTCGACATTTTCCATTTTAATTTATTATTATTTTTTTTTAAAAGTGCATGGTATAGCGTGACAAACTTAGCGATTGTGTTGTAATTTATCTGCTAGTTTTTGAATGGTAAAAAAATATCGTATATTTTACTGCCATTTTTCCTTTATTTGGTTGTAAAAAGAAGTCGCATCATAAAATTCAAAATATTTGGAGTAACGTGACAGCAAAATATATATGATGCCAAGTTGTAAACTTTCGAAACCCGCTGCTTAGATTGCCAAGGTATTTCTTATTTTCGCTTTATTGTATAAAATGATGACATATGAAAACAAAACGGCAAAAACTATGTTTTTAAAATTTGATGTGATACTTGAAAATAAAAAATTAAATCCTTAATGTTGCACTTTTATTTGAAAAATGAGGTGAACAAATGCCGCACGGACAAGTAACTTGTCGTTTACTTTATGGGTTTAGATTTCCCTTGACCTTTTTCTTCTACTTCTTCAAGAACTAGAAGTAGTATTCAAATTTCCTTTTCGTTTTTCCTATAAACTTCTGACAATACTTATATTTTACATGACACTAAAAATGCATATTTTTACTGCAAAACTTAACTCAAGCAAATATGTATATATTTCTGTAAAAGAATAATAAACCGCACCATTGTGGTTGCATCTTTCACAGGAAATATGAAAGTAAGCTGTACTAAAACATTCAAATCTTTTTAACTCTTTGTGCTGAATTACAAGTCGAAAAGACGACGAAACTGCGAACTAGGGTACAACGGGGTCTCGATCTGCGTCGGGGCTAAAGTACTATGTTTTTTTTCTTTGTCACTCATATTTATTTAAAACTAAATATTGCGGGTACTTATAAATGCATTAACGTTGCAGTTTAATTTTAACCTTTATCCGCTCGCGTATGCGGTCAATTTGCCGCAGTAAGATAATTAGGGTAGTTTGTGGCTGTACTGAGACGGTCGTTAGCATAGCGATTAAACGCATAGACTGCTAACACAGAGAACCCGGTTCGACTCCGGGATAATGAAGAATCATATTGTGGCCGTCTCCCCTCGGCAGGCAATGGCAAACCACCGGGGTGTAATCTGCCATGAAAAGCCTTTGTTAAAAGGCTCACCACACCCTGCAGAAGGGTTATGGACTGAGGAGGAGGAGGGTGGCTGTACTAAGCCGACTGGTAGAGCTTTTTTAATCAGAACACGGCCATGGTCTCGTGGAGGAGATAATAATTAGAGAATACAAGCCCTTCCCACCTCTCCCATTACGCTCTGGAAGGAAATAGGAGAGAAAATTCACAAAAGTAAATTCTCCAAAATACGCGAGTGGATGAAGGTTAAATTAAAATAAAAAGTTTAGTCGGCGCCATAAAATTAAAATGCAACGCAGTGAAAAATCACGTATCTTTGTACACAGGAAGAAGATCAATTTTTACCACAACTTTAACCTTTATTAGTGACGTGAATCTTTCCTACATACATTTCAAATGGAACTATTGCCTCGGAGGCGCCCACGTCACTAATTAAAGGTTAATTTGCTACTACAACATTATTAAAACTTGACGAATTAAAAATATAGTGAAGTTTTATAGAAATAGAATTTCATTTCATGAACAAAGCAGCAAATTGCAAGTAATTTTGTTAATAATAATAAAAAAACCATCTCAATAAAGAAAATGTAAAGTTAAGCTTTCGAGTATATTGAATAAAATTGTGGTTTTTATTTAACTATAAAAAAAAAGAAATAATTCCAATCCGAGTACACGGCTGAAGTTAAAATAAACTTCCTCTAAAATTAAACTTTTTTTAGGATAATAATCCGTATATTGTTTGTCTGAAAAACCAAACAGAGGCGGGCGTTGACAAGGATAAAAGGGTCCTCGACCCCGCTGTTACTAATACTTATAACTGCACTTTATGATTTTCGACTATTCCACGATAAAGTTGCCTAAAATTAATAAAATAAAGAAAATCGATCCGGTTCACAAAAACTGGAATTGATGCAAAAAAAATATTTCGTGCAGTTAAAAAAATTAATCATAATTTGTGTTTTTATGGTCGTAAACAGATATCTATTATACGATTGTGTTCTGATAAGCCAAACCCAAAAATTGGCTTAATATCGCTATAAAAAATACATAAAAATAAATGAAAAACTATAGAACAGTAAAATATGAAAATGGAACATTTTCGTTAAAATAAATCAAGCAAGGAATTAAGCTTGGAAAGCTTAATTCGAAATCATATTTGTGTTGGTATAATTTCCTAGACAATTAATTTAAAATAAAAAAAATTAAAAATCAATCGAAATTGTTAAATTATCATACATTTGAATAATAATCAGTAGCGTGCTATTGTTAAATTATAGGAATAATGCGCCTTTGTACCGCGTTTTCGTTTCAAGGCAAAGTTAGTGTATTTATAGATTAATATTTGAATAATATTAAATATTTGAATTAAAAGTAAGCTTAAATATTAATTTCAATTTTCAATTCATTTATGTAAGCTTTCACTCAATGATAAACGAAAAGTAAAAGAAAAACAGAAATAAAAGAATGGGCTAATAAGATTTAATTAAGTTAATTAAACTGTGCTATAGAATCCTTTTTTTGTGCAATATAAAAATGTAGCCTTAGGAAGTTTCTTATATCTTATAATATTAAGGACAGGGTTTGCCTATGCTGGTTGAGTGGATTGCCACTAGATTGGACTACTGGACAAAATTAGATGATAAAATTACATAGAGAATGACCACAATGTCTTGTCAAAATAAACAACTTCAACGAGGAGAAAAAACAAAAAAAAAACTTCTACTATCCTAAAAGGTTCGCAAAACCCTTAGAAATTTCTAGTTTGTTTACTTTATTTACACCACCAAACATAAGAGCTTAGGTTACTTGTTATTTTATTACTGCGGTCGGTAGCGGGAATCTCGCTAATCCATTCATGCCCAACAAGTAGATTATAATTTGTATAAACAAGATATGTGAGGAATAATAATATTTAGACAAATAATATGCTTGTTTATTTTGAATTATTTACATTCCTCTCTATATTGTGTTGATTATTATAAAATACCTTTGTGATTAAATTTGTTATATGTCTTATTTTGACATATTGATCAAAAATTCTATTTGTCATCTTGGCTTAGCTCATTGTATATGTAAATCCGTCCGGTTCCTTAGAAGTCTTGCCTTGCAGATTTCCGTCACGTCCGTCCGTCACGATATTGACCAACATACGGATATAAAGTGTCCACGTTGCGAGTATCAGTTTCTTTACTAAATATTGGAAGATAGCTCGACTCAAAACGGATTTATATTGTTTGGATTATATTTATGCAGACTATAGAAAAAACTTTACAGTATGGAGAACTCCTCCCCCTGAAAGTCCTGGGGAGCTAAATGCTTATTTCCATGTAATTCGAGAAAAGTTGCACAATACATAAGGATGATAAAAAAAAGGTTATAGAATTTCTCGAGCGCAATTCAAAGCCGTCCAGTGCAGTCACCTATGCAGTACGCGCACTTCAATTATAAAGCTAACAGAAATTGATGCAAAATTAATTACTCAATTCTAATTGGCTGGCATAAAGACAATCGAGCTAGTAACAGCAAAAGTATTTTTCAAGTAGTACGTTTACATTCATCCACTCTCCAAATGTGAAAAACAGACACAATGCACTTTTTAAATAAAACATTAAGAAACTTGTTGAAAGCACGACTTGCCAACACTTACGAGCATCGATTTTTTACATAAAGAGTTAAATTTCGAATCGCCATTTCGAACGTGCGGC
Source organism: Rhagonycha lutea (assembly GCA_958510855.1). Lineage (NCBI taxonomy): Eukaryota > Metazoa > Arthropoda > Insecta > Coleoptera > Cantharidae > Rhagonycha > Rhagonycha lutea. Next base: position 7,073,225 of record OY294040.1, on the reverse strand, counting down.
TATTTAATGAAGTTAACATTTTTATAAACATACACTAGATTTTTTTGTATTATAATAAAAAAAAAATGAAATTAGTAAAAATTATGTTGTGGCACGTTCGTGTCTGAATAAATAAATATAAAATGAAACTGTAATGCCACACAGAAAGCTCTTTCATTGTGACATGTACTTTAAGGCCTACTTCAAAACGGTTTCCGCATTTTTAAAAAGTACCAAGTACAAGTAATTTATCGCGATGCTTTATTAACGTAATACCTAGCGCCCATTTTCCTTTACATACTTGACTTTTAGAGATGCCATTCAAAGATGTCTAGCAAATTCAAAGAGAAATTTTTGCCTGTCTGGATTCGTAATAACGACCAACTTCATTGAAGGAGATACTTTCAACATGACCAAAAAATTTTTAAATTTCCGTTTTATTTTAATCGAGACGAAAATCAATTTTGCACTTTTAATACGTCCGCCATTATAATACTTGTACATTTTCGACATAATAAAGCTGTCAACCATAATAATATTTAAAAATTCGCTTATGCACATTAATATTTAAATGTCGAAAAATCTTTGAGCGAAAAAAATTTAAATTTTTACCATTTTATCAAGTAGTAATCGCAAAATAAAGCGGAATAAATTAGTAAAATGTGAATTGAAACAAAACGAATTTTCCATTTGCATTGTGAAACAAATCGACCCATTCTTTACAAATAAACAAATAGAGATTTTAAATAAATTGCTCCAAAGTTATCTTTTAGTCAATGCGATCCAAGTAAAGCAGCAGATTAATTCTACCATCGATATACAAAGTGCTAAACCCTATTTCTTTAATACGCTGCGGTTCTCACAATTTTAGATCGATTACCTTTCGGGATGGAAAAGAAAAAAAGAAAAACGCCTGCCTTTGCAAACCGTTGTTTGTTACACCACTTGAGTAGATATTTGAAATTTTTTTCTCTTTAACAAATCAAACCTTTAGAATGAAAAATTGAGAAACGCGCCTGGAATTCGCTTCTAACCGATGATAATAGGAGAAAAACGGCTCCAAGGACCAAAAGAGAACACATCATTTTTAGGGTATTCACGCCGGGCAATAATGAAGTTAAAACGGTTATTATGCAGCTTTATCCGAGATTCCAGTTTTGACTGTTATATGGGTGTTGTTATTATCCTTCCAAACAATAAGTTAATATTATAAGAACGATCTTCTTCTTCATCTTTCAGTTGTAGTTTCAAAACATAATACTTCTACTTAAGCTACCGCGTTAATACCAAGCTTCCGTAATCAAGGTAAAATTCAGTTTACGACACTAAAATAATCCCTGTAGAGCAGTCCTCTATATTATGCTAAATTTCCAACTGAAAATGACTTTTAGCTTAAGTTATTCTTGGATAGAAACTAGTCCAAATATTATTTTGGGGGAGTGTTACATAACCTCGAATAAGTTAGGTTATGATTATGAATATTGGCGTTTGAGGAAAGTAATAATTTTCTTGTTTTCATTTTATGCGAATTAAAAGATTGCAACGATGGCTTCTGCTATTGATTACAATATTCTATCTTCTGTTACCCATTTTAGCAGACTTTATTTTTGTAACCGTGTGTTTGAATGGCTCAAGTTTTTAATCATTTACGATCTCTGACAATTTCAAGCTCATGCGTTCCGCAGGCGAATGATCGATCGGATTAATGTTACTTAAATTCTTTGTAGGTTTATTTAACGATGATTGTCTAGATGAGATGACGCGATCACACCCGAACACTTTCTTTTGGAACATCCAAAGCAATAAAAAAAAAGTACAATATCTCATTATGCAAAGTTTTCATATTTTTGTCAATATTGATATAAACATAATTTTTATCAAGCAAACAATTATTAGCAAAATAAATAATATTTTACGACGTAAATATATGCATATGGGAGTAATTTTAAATATGACGGTGAAGGTTAAATAGTAAACATTGAGGCAGGTTTTTGTTGGCTTTTAAGATGAGACACATACACCAGATAATCACCGGATATTTCCTAATGGTTTGGACAGATTCCAAACTCGTAGTAGGCATAACTATCGCATAAACGAATAACATAACTTTATAAAAATATAATTTGTATTACATTATTGGATTTGAAATCAAGGGCACGGCAAAGGCGAATGATACTATAATTCCACTACAAGGCTAATTTTAAACGAATTTAATTATAATTTGTAATGAACGTAAACAAAATGCTAAATTATGGTTATTTGGAATCGGTTCAAATGATAATGTGCAAAATGATAGCAATTTAAATTTTGCAAATTATACGTTTTCGAAAAACGTCCATCAACTTGACCGTTTTCCAAGCCATTGCCACTGGCGATTAGTCGATTCCACAGTTGGAAAATGTGGGCGAAGTTGACTATTTTCCAAGCCATTGCTGTTAAGCAAATATTAGTTGATTTCATGACACTCGTAAAACATCCACGATACACTTTCTATACACTCCAATTCAAAATTATGATGATATATCAAGGCAATTGCATAATAAAAACAAAATCGAAAATAACAATTCCGCATTTTATGGCTTTCCTATATTTTAACATCCAAGATTTCATTTTCAGGAAGCGAACAAATTATTTTATTTACGGATAGTAAGTACATATTTTTACATTAAAAAAACACCAATAGGTTTATCTCAACTAATGGACTAGCGGGGGTAATTTTTTTCTAATCCCTAAGCAACAAAAAGTAGTAATTTTAAATACAATGCTCGTAACGAAATAATTACGTTTATTTCAATTTTTATTTGAGCAAAAAAATTGCCAAGAGTTGGATATATGACCAGATACCAGACATACTGAGAAAATGTAGCACAATAAACATAATTTAACCATTTTCTTGTTCGCTTTTCAAATGAATAATATTAAACACGTAAAGTTCCTATTGAACGGCGAAATAAATTTCAATTTAGTCTCGTGGCTAGCTTATTACGTGTTATAAAGGTAGGAAAAATGTTTTTCCAGCAAATAATCTCAAGTAAGATATTACTAATATCTTTCAACACGAGAAGATTAGGTGAAAAAATGGATCGTCTCTCTGTGGGGTATTCCTGAACAAATGCTAAGATAATTTGCAATGTTTCCATGTGTAACTCATTACCTAAAATTATGGTCGAAATATGTTTCAAGTCACGCATAACTTCCTCCACTATGAAGCCTTAATATGCCTTCTTCTGTTGAGTATCTAATTACGTAAATCTACCCAAGTTTGTTTGTACTTAATCGTTTATTCAACTCTCGTTGTTCTATTCTAGCGCGTCAGTAATATAATTTTTGACTTACAATTAAAAATTCCGTTAAATTTTACAGTTTTAGGAAAAAAAAATTGAATTAAAACAAAGGATGCTTGCTTTCTTACAAGGATATTTTTAGCTAAGGCACATCAAGGTAGTAGATCTTGATCCAACATAAAATGGAATGTTTATAGATCCGGTCAAATTTACAAATTTCACTTAATAGAGGCAAGCCCCTTGAAATATTATCAAAACACCTGCTGATAATGTGATTATGTCTGGAAATTATAAAACTTAATAATTTATTGGGTTAACCTGCCCCCGGCCTTAGAATGTAAAATGCAAATTTTATACCAAATGAAATTTTTTATCTTACACTTTGAGAAATTATGCAATTAGAATTCACTTCGAACTTCTGGAAACCAAAATATTAAAAATGAAAACATAATCCAAAATATCAACCTCAAGTTAGAATTTTCAAGAAGAAAATTCCTTCAGGGTTACACATCAATCAATTAGTAGGCAGTTGTAACCTTCTACCTTCGTTTTATCAAGATTTTCTGAAAAACATTACCTCATTATTATTAGGTACCTACATATTAATTTGAAGATGAAAAACATGTTTAACTCAGTAACACGGCTGGCTGCTTAATTCCAGTTTTTCATTTAAAACTTTTAATTTGAAACAGTTAAATTTTGGTAGTCTAAAATTATCAAACTCGAAAATTCAAATAAAAACGTAATTAATATTTTCACCATTAATATTAAAGCTGATTATTTATGCAAAGTTATTATCAAGCAAGAATTATTTATTAAAAATATAACCAACAATAAGAATTTTTAGTACATTATTTCTATTATAAATATAAATAATAATATCAAAATAAAGTCATCGAGGATTAATTTGATATCGATTTCTGATTGTTTTGTTAGATAGAAGTAATGCTTCGAGTTCGAGTAATTTTTTTTGGAACGGATTAAAATAATACGATTACCAAACCGATACGTATAATTTCGGTTCGTTTTTTGATTCCTCAATTATTTTAGTTCATATTTTGCTCGAGGAACTTTCTTCGCCTTTCCAACAAAAATGGTGAAATAAAAATGTAATAAGCTAAAAAAATTAATTGTAAATTAAAAACTTTAAAAATATGAAAACGGAGAGCAAATTTTAATTAAAATTTAAAAACTAATTTATGTGCTTTGTGTTAAAGTAGGTACTACTATATAGGCGTATACTTATATATACGTAAAAAAATCACTGGCTTTAATTACTAGTGAAAAGCTACGGGTTTACGTCAGATGAATACAAATTTTTCCCACATTATTCAGGACCATCAATTTGAGAGTTGTCAGGTCATTCAGATAGGTACACCAAGAATTAGTTGGGTTAGGTTTTGTCTCTTTAAGGCAGCCTATTTTGGATCTAGGGTGCTCCTTCAGAATATTCTTAAGCTTATTATATTAGTTTTAAAATTTACGCATCTTTTCGTTTGGAGACTTAATAAAACAACTTTTTCCTTTCTTATTAAGTTACCTGGCGCCCAATTCTGTTATCTATAGTTAGAGTTATCTATAATAACCTATTTTTAAAATTTAAAATATGCAGGACTGTCCCAAAAATGGTGGGACGAATGGTTACCCACCTCATAAAATCTGTCTTTCTGTCTGTAACACTGTCTGGCACTTCTTTTTTTCGCAAACTTGACCGTTTAGCTATTAAAAATTCACTCTTACATAAATAATAATTTGTTACTTTATCATTAAATTTTTTTGTTATATAATATTATAATATATTAGATATTAAGCTTTGAAAGTCGCATTTACTGATCGGGTACGTATGTATGTAAGCAAGCATTTTGATTGATGTTTTATTTTAATTTCTTCTGAACATAACTTGAACGTAAAATGTTCCAAAACATTCTGAGAGTGATTTGACTATAACATAAGTTGATCCCACTTCAGATTTAGTGGCGAAAACTATAAATTGTGCTAAAAGTATAGCAATTTAACAAAATCAAGATTAATTTTCAGTATCGAATTTCTTGCAGTAACAAAAAGGCTTTGAGTGCATTTAAATGCAGCAAGAGACGGTCGTTTATCTTGAGATTTTTTTGGAAAATTGGAACTAAAAATGCGAGTGCACGCCATTGTTGTATAAAACAATAATAATATTTTAATATTGACGGTGGATTTTAGAAGCAACTGCAGAAAATTGTGTTGAAATAAAACGACTTTTCAAAAAGTATCGGTAAATGGTTTACGTGAATGTGTTGTTAAGGAGATTTAGGAATCGGTCACAACTTTTTGCTCCATTAACGTTGGAGCTAATCAGATATTGTTCCTAAAGTTTGAAGTTGATATTAACAAGATCGTGGAGTTAAATAAAAAAGATGTGAAGTTTAATTTGAGAGGAATTTAACTAAGCATTACAGTATTGTTGTGGTGGTCACATTTGGAGCTAGTAATAGTCATAAAGTTGTTTCACTTACGATATGACTGTAAACCGAATAGTAAATTGTCCACATACTGCACAAATGGTTTTCAACGTGACGTCTAAAATCGAGTTTGTTTACACGATTCTAGACAATTCTCTATTACACGACCAGATTGTAATTCCATTATGGCGTTAACCAAAGCAAAAAAACAATTTGCTCATTGCAGAACAGACACAATTTTGGGTTGAAAATTTCGAACAATGAGATCATGAATAGCAGACAGTGTACATATAACAAATATCGACATTAGGGAAAATTAATGACAAAATATGAGATAAAAGAGCAACTTTTAATAATTGTTCCTCGTCGAGATGCTTTTTATGTACTAAGCTACTGTTAAACATACCGTAACAATTACGTAAATAATTATTTCCAACATGCATTTCTGATTCCATTCACTTTAACCCCTACGAGAGGCTTACTAGCATGAGCTTGATTGTAGCACGAACTCAAACATATACCGCAAATTGCTACAACTAATGACGTCATTACCTCCCTTAGATCGCTAGCACCGGCTTACATTGCTCAAGGGTTACGAGTTATTGCTGCATTTGTTCTAAAATGAAGGTTTCGTCTTGCAAGGCAAACACAATTCCATATGAGAAAAACGGCCGAAAAATATTAGAAAAACTAAGATTGTACTTACTTGTTGCATTTTTTCAAAATCCAAACATGGCCTTTGTACGTGTAAGTGTCTGGTGTGACGAGATCGTTTTCTAGGTGATACTTCATAATGTACAAGCTTTGGTGGAGGACTAGACGAGCGTATTTTGCAGTTTGGCGTTCGTCCACCGGGTTTAACAGCTTCTAAAGGAGGTGAAGTTCTAAATTGTACCGGGGTGGCCATACTGGCAAGCAAGTGATGAACTTCGTCATCGGAAGACCCGGAATGTTCGAGGTGGACGGCATCATCTCCATAATACTTGCCGTAAGGTGAACAAGGCGATGCTGGACTGAGATTACCGTAATGAGACATATTTTCTTCATTTTCAGGACTATACCGACGACTATACGAATCTCCAACTTGAGACCATTTTCGTTTTTCAGGTAAGCAAACAGACGCCGCTCGTAAGGGCCTATCTGATCGCGCTTGTTTCGAATTATTTATTACTTCTAATTCTTCTTCTGAACTATGTGGATCGTGCTGATCAGGAGCTGGACTTTCCATTGAACAACCTGTATCGGCGGGCGATACGCTACACATTCGTTCCGACATTACTGGAAATAAACAATCGAATTAATATCACAAATAGCAAACAATTCGAGCGAGGTGAAGGAATGATACTATTTATCTCGAGTAGCTAAATCCTTGACTGTTTCCTTTCTAACTAATAAAAATTATCAAGACTTGGAAAATTTTATATTTACTGATCAATCTAATCTTACGAGTTATAATAAATAAAAATTAAACAAGTTTCTGATCTACATTTTATAAGAGGAGCCGCTAAGTCTTGTTTGCAATTCCTAATAATCAAGATAAATTGCAAATACCATACGAGGTTATGAAACACAGATACCGAGCTCGTAAACGGCATAAACTATTATAGACCGAGATCGTTTAGACAACCTTATCAGGCTTCTTATAAATATAATATTCCATATCTAACCAACAAATTTACTATAGTCACTGCCTTTCTTCGCTTTGACTTCAATAAATTGCTTTTATTACGTCTATGTACAAGAATCTTAATGCTGAATCGTCGTGTGACTTTGAAAGTTCGATATTCGAGACGAACGCGAGTGACGTGTCCGAACACCACACAAAAACGTAAGCGAACGTTGAGGTGTTCGGGACGAGCCCCCGATTATGCATCTGCGAACATTCAGCAAATCTTCGGTGATGTATGGAAACAGCATAAGAATCAATAACCTAATGGATACTTTTCCCATACAAAAAAACTACGTGCAATATCAAGTACCCGATGGAATTATATGATAGATAATAAATCACGATAGGATCTCTTGCAATTTCCAAATGTAAAATTTTTACCATTGTTGGAAGATGTAATAAAAAAAATAAACATTTTAAGCACCTGTTGTGAGTCAATTTTAGTGATATTTTTAGATTAATATTAAGAATTTATCAGACGTTCATTGTGTAGCTGCACAATGTGAAAAACACTTTTCCACTAATGGCTACTACATTTACTTTCAATAGTAGGAAAACGCTTTTTGTAATTTCTTTGCGGTTTTTATGTTTTAACCCGGTTTCGTATATTATGGCACAAAGCCACAATTGACGTTATATTTTTAAAAATAAATCCTAGTCTAAGGAATTAGATTTCTAGCTTTGCGCCATTAATATTAATTATAATTATGACAAATTTCGTTTACGTCGAGAATATAATTGTTATAAAAAATTTAACGAGCAAATCAACAAAAGTCTTGTTGTAGCAAAAAATTCCAAATGCGAAAAGAATGGAAACGTGGATCTAACAAACTAAATCGTGATTTTATTGTATTTTAACGTAATTAAAGTTTTTCATAGTGAATTATTTTGTAGAGAACAAAATTTTAACAGAAATATTGTTTGGTCTCCAATTCGACTCTCAGAGCTCGCACAATTAACAAATATTTATAATAGAAACAGTGACCTGAAAGCATTACCAAAAGCTGTACAATGCATAAAATGAGAACAATGTTAAATTATCCTTTCCAACTTAAAATCAAGTACCTAATTTAACTAATGTAGATGCACATTTATAGTTAAACTTTTATTACTACTATACTTACTTAAGAGAGCCATTAATTGTGAATACCAGTTTGGAAACATACCAAAGTTAATAAGTTGCAGATCAAGTCTAGCAAAAATGCAGTCACATCAAGTTGTCTATAACTTTTAAGTATCATAAATTTAACTACACACCTTTCAAAAAATAACCCGCAAAAATTCTTAATTTATAAAAAAATTTGATTAATATTATTTTCGCATCACAGGATGTGACCGATTGAAGGATTAAAACAATTTTAATGTCACGATTGCAAAGTTTAACTAGTCGTTTAATGAAATCCAACATAACTATAATAAAAAACACTATGATAATTCATTTGATGTAGTTTAACTAGCGACCGACGGTTAGAAACTGTTTGTTTTCATCAAAACACTAATCGGAATGAAAATTTAAATTACAAACATTAACAATTAAGCGTTGTACATGGTTAAGTTAAAGCTGCATTTACAACCTCGAAATTAACGACTAAAATTAATGCAACGAAACTAATGGACTTCCACTAAATGGAAACTGGATGCAACTTAAGAGTTGGAAGCATCCCTTAACGGTTAATTGCAGGTTAAGTGCAGGAAATTGAGTTAGACGAAAGATTCTATGGTTTTTAATTATTTGTATCGTGGCTTTTATAAAAACAGGACCTTTTATATTTTCTGCTATTCTATTTATTAAAATCCTTCTATAATATAAAAACCCAAAGTTTAAAAAGCTTTCGCTCATTTTGGTAAGTTTTTTTCATATGTCTTTCATAGGAAAAGTAGAAAAGCTTTCTTTTTTGAACAAAAAATAAAAAAGGATAAAGAGAATGTCGGTAAGAAATAATCAATACTAACTTGGCAAATGTTGAGCAGAAGCTTAATCAGCAATTTGCGTTTTCTAGATGGCTTATAATTGTTTAGGGATTTTTACAAACAACAATTGAACAAAAAATTTGCTAAATAGTGCAAACTTATAATTTCTCCGTCCAATTAGAGCTATTTTATTTTAATATGAGGTATTATCCTTTAAAAACTGCGTATCTATTTTACATTTGTATTTATTCTCTTTCATTATATTATTTAATCTCCTGTAACATACAAAAGGGGCAATTGAAACTATTTTTATTCATTTAATTTAATTTTTCAAACAAAATGAGTATTTTATACAGGACCGGGCTGGCTGACTCCTTAAAATCGTCTTGCTTAGCTTAAATAAGGAAATAAAGCTAAATCCTAGTGGAAAGAGTGCAGTTATTTGTGGATGGGTTCTTCCAGCAGCAGCGAGGGGGGGAAAATAATTAACTAGGATCAAAAGTTTGAGTACCGAACAACTAGGACCTTCACTATGGCTGTAATAAGATATTCGTTCAATATCTCCAACATTTGGATATTTGCTGTGCCAAAAAAAATATTTGTCTTCGACAAATTTTAGCTTCATATTGTGAGTTTAACAAAATATTATTCAGTGCAGGAAGAACAAATAAAGCAGTCAAGTGTCTAGGCCCTAAAAATACAATTTTGGTATAATATATTTGGTTATACGTATAAAACGCAAAACCATACTTATTATGAGAAATTAATTTGCTTTTCCACATTAACTTGGAATTTTGCAAGAATTTATTTATGAACAACGTTGAAACTAAAATTCGATATTAAATTATAATATACTAATACATAAATAAAAAGCAATAATAATAACTATGAGCGTTAATTTTGTTTCATTAACTGAACTAACACAAATTACTCAAACGGAATCAAAATATCGCGTTGCGTATACAATAATATTACAATGTTAATAATATAAAATTAATTACTTAAAATTATGTACTAATTAGAATTTCAGTGTATATAATTTAAAATAAAGAAGAAAATTAATCATCTTTTAACTACAATTTTTTTGATCCCTAAATAATAAAATGTGATGTAAAATTTTAAGTAAGCAATTTCTTATGCAATCTTTTTTAAAATATTTTATCTTGTAAAAACAGAGAGGATGATGAAATGCAGAAATATTTAAATAATTAAAATTAATTTGCTAACAAAAACAAAGAAAATAATTTATAATAGCAAACGTCGGTTATATTCATCGGAGCGTATTTCAGGTTTTATTTCAGAAAAATAATTTAGTGTCATTTAGAATTTTTCTGACGTTCCTTCCTAGTCTCGGACGCCATTTGGGTATTTCAAAAATATTTTTAGCACACTCGACAAGTGACGAAAATTAATTTGGATGTGTGTACCAGAAACATCGTGAAAAGTTTTCTAAAAGTTATTAATGAGCGAGATTATACAGGTGCACTATGATCGACGGTGAACATAAATAGAATTATATCGATTTAAAAAGCATTTCATTTAAGAATTCCTATTGTAAAGAAAAGACTTTAGGGCTTAAAGATATACAATTTTTATTTAAACAAAGGTTTGTAGATACCGACTTGCATGTTAGTTAGTAATTTTTAAAATCTGTTAACCATTATTTATTACTCGTATTATACATAATTTATTTGAGCAATTTTAAAGCACGAAAACTAACTCATAAATTGTTAAATAGGAAATTAGAATTAATCGATTTTTTTCATACGGAAGTGCACCAAAGTCCATTGTCGTATTACCAATAAATAATTGATATAATATGATAGAATGTCGCACGAACAAGTGGAAATAATTTAATGGCCTGCCTATGATTCATGAATAAGAAATCCTAAATGAAATGGTTCAAGTTATTGTTGGGTAAACTAATGCAATGTAATAAAACTTTTACAGAGTAAGGTTAAATTACCTGTCGAAGTAGACGACATGTTCCACGTCGCGTGTCGCACGCGGCGTGTTACAGCTATTATGGAAGAGATTAGACGAATAGAACGTTTGTTCTTGGTGTGGCAACAAATCCGTACAGGTTGGCACATTGGCACTTTTATATCCAATATCTATGCACGCCGGTCCAATTTTGACCATGACATAATGTTGTTATGACTTTTCTATAATAATAAATGTTCCGGATCCTTATCAAATATGCAGCAAACAGGAAATACTCGGTTTACCATAAATAGAACAATAGGAAAAATAATAAAATTTTGATGTAGTGGATTAAAACTTAATTTTAATGAGCCACTATTATTTTCAAATAAGTTTGTCTAAGGTCCGTGAACACACAGTCACATAATATAGAATTTAATGTCTATCATTTTATCTATGAACTAAAATGAGAGACTTTAGTACTCACTTTAGTAAAAATACTATTTTTATACAATGAAAGAAAGAATAAACAAAACGAGACCACGGGAATTTAGTTTAGTTATCTACGAAATAAAGGGCGGAAAATTTGAAAGTTAGCTGCAATATTACAAAACGTAAACTCAACTTGAATTTTTAAAAAACACATATTTTTTTATAAAATATCCAATATAGTAATTAGCTAGGAAGCTCCTCCACCATGCCATTTATAGAAGCACGTTATACTGGTTCGTTCATTTGAAAAGCTGCCATACCGCCATTTTGTAATACAGTCAAAACTCTCTAAATCGACCTCTCTTTAATTCGAATTATTCTCTAAATCGAATTATTTATTGGCACGTCCAACTAACTTACAATGCAATTCTTACTCTCTAATTCGAACTCCCCCTAATTCGAACAAATTTTATACATTATGAGAATTCGAATTAGAGAGTTTTGACTGTATATTGACTTGAAAAAATTTTTAAATGTTTTTCAAGACTTGTACAATAATGTGTCTAAACCCAAATTTATCTAAATACATTCATTTTCTCAGAAAAAATTCACAAAGTTGGACTTTTTATTTTTGCCCGCAAAGTGTACCCCCTTAAGAAATTTTAATAAATCCAAGATAAGACCAATATGAATCAGTAAAAAGATTGGTTTTATACTACCCGGTATGCTAGTTTCAAAAATCCAAGCTAGTATTGATGAAGTTATTCTTAATTATGCATTGGCAATTAATGCAATGCAAATTTTTACGATACAGAATTTACATTTAAATTTCGAATTTCGGTTTGACACTTCAGGAACATATTTTTTAGTTTTTTATTTACTACTGATTAAACCAATAAAATTTTTTTCAACCTGTTACTTGCGACTAATTTAAATAAGAGTGAGATTCGCTTGTAATAGACTTGAAGGAATCAAAGGATTAGTCCATTATAAGCGAGTATTCATTTTTTAACCCTAATTTAAACACAATTTATTAATAACAACAAATTCGTACGTTATAAGTAGAGCCAATAGTTAGGCAAAATAAAACCTCAAGAAAGCAGGCAAAAAGGCATTAAAACAAGCATAAAAGGCAAAAAGGTACAAAAAAAGCAAAAACGTTTTTAGTAGGTAGTAGGGTATATCAAAACTTGCATGTTTGCCAACCTCACGCAAAGATAAAACTATGTTTAAAAATTTGAATTTAAAAATTTAAAATTTTTAAAACTGTTTAATTATTGTAAAATTAAATATAATATATTTAGAAAATTTTAAATAAAATTAAGAAATAAATTTTAAAAAAGCAAAAATTCAAAAATTTTGGTTCAAAAAGCACGAAAAAAGAAAAAAAAAAGCAAAATAGGCGGAAAAGGCAAAATAAAAATATGCATTTTTGAAGAGTACATGCTTTGAAATGGATTTTAAATTGGGTCTGCCTGAAATATTTCAATTTAAAATAAAAGGCATTTTGCCTAAATATCCTGTCTCTAGTTATAAGAGTTTCCGTTACAAGTCAGTTCATTATAGGTGGTTTACATTGTATCAGGCCTAAGTTAGGACCTAAGCTTTGCGATTTATTTCTATCCTATTAATTTAATTTTATTATAATTTGAAAAGACATTTGTATCTGAATTCCTCAAATTTTTACCAGTGATATTACGGCGTTAGTTGCAACGTAAGAAGACCTCATACCGCAGGTGATAAAATTGTATCAATTTCTTGTTCTGCTAGATAGATCAAGGTAACATGAATATACCCGAGGGAGGCTAAAAGAATGGAATAGGTGAATAAATTGAGATAGTTGTTTACAAGTCAATGAAGTGAGTTTTTTCTTGTTTTGCAATTATTGTTTACATTTTGATGTTATCTAAGCTGCCTATTTGCTATCCCTTATTACACAACAAGACCTTCTTAATTTTTTGTAGTTTTGTTGAACGATCCAATTGGATGAAACGGTTACAATGGTGGCAGCGGTGGGATATAGGATATAGATATAGGGATATAAGACAGATATAGGTTGCGAAGATATAATAGCTTTGTTCCAACAACGATTATTTCCAGTAATATTACTACAACGCAAGCGCAATAGATAAAAAGCAACACTTTTTGTCTTCTGCGCATGACTTTTTATCTATTGCGCTTGCGTTGTAGTAATATTACTGGAAATTCCTCGTTGTTGGAACAGACCTTGTTAAAACCAGGAATAGAACCGCGGTATTCCGCTCGACAATATTTTTATCATAATAAGAAAAGTTTTCATAAATCCGTAACGTAATCAGTTCGTCTGTTTTATATTAATCTAACAATAGTTCTCGTACGGCCTTCAAGCCGCACAGCGTAGGCAATTTAGTAATAAGGAACTTCTAGATGTCTGTGACACTATATGGATGGTTGATAGGGGTATGGTCTAAGGCAGAGCTGCTGAAATAGTAGATCTATAATTTTGATGACATTTGCTTGCTAGTTCTTACGTCCTAGGATTCCATATCCTTAGCACAAATTTTTTTCTCCTTAAGTCTGAACCCCGGCCGAACAATAAAATATTAAATATAGCATGAAGTTTATACATCGATTCTGGTCACCACAATTAGATCATTTAATTATAAGAATTTTAAAATTTTAAGAGCTGAATTTAAAAGTCAGGGAGCTACATGTTGGAAGTTGTAAAAAAAAAGATTTAGATACACTTGGGCCAATTTTTCATTCATTATTTAATTTTATCCAATTATTCTGTAGAAGCAATTTTTAGAAACCTGGTCGTGTTATCGACAAAAATCGTTACTAATTTAATAATACAGCTTACGTATGTATGTAACCACAATATTTTAATTAAATCTAAATATTAAATATAGTTAAAACACACTTTTATGTTGTAGCAAATCCCTCTCGGGAGAGAAAACGGTTCCACAAGCAACCAACAGAATTTGATAAAAAAAATTGCGGGTGTTTAGTTAAGTTATACCGAACTTTTAGCACACAAAACTTCTTAATAAAAATTCAACCGAATCTTGAGAAAATTTATGAAAAGGATTATTAAGAGTGTTCCGTTAGTAAAAAAGTTGTTGCCTCAAAATTAATTTTTAAGCTTTCATCTACGAACTGTTCGTACTACTCTCGGTAATAATAAAATTGTGTATAAAGTTTCACAAAGAAAATTAATTTATTTGAAAAAAATTGTATCTTAAGGCATTAATTTATTCATTATTCAATGTCCGAGGACAAGATAATGAGTTGTCTATTTTCTGTATTAACTTTTAACCACTTTAATAAATGAGTTATCCCAATGGAGGGACATGTGATACACAATTAGATATAACTGTTCATAAATTACGAAGCTTCATTAAACAAAGTGACATTTAAATTTTAAGTTTCTCGTTGCACCCGGTGTGCTTTACCATTTCGATTATAGTTGTGTACAACACACAGCAAAAACAAATCAAACTCATCTGAAATTTCTATTTGGCACTGGATTGCGCGATAAAAACATGCAAGTGCAATTTAAAAGTTGATATAACTCACATTAGCCGTGAATTCTTAAGTTCGTAACTTTAATGCATGCCAAAACTACAATTGCAGTTCCATTTGTCTGGAAATTGTCAAATCACTTCTTAATACTTTTAAAACTCCAACAATTTAAATTACCACAAAAAATTCTTTCCACCATCATGCTCGGTACGATATCCTGATGGCTGGTTTGTTTCCGGCTAAAATATTATCACGATAACTGTTCCAATTGTAATTTGATTGTTGATAAGAAATCGCTGCAGTAAAAAATACCCCACTTTCAGCAATTCGTCGGCTGAGTATTGGTTTGTTCCAAGTCCATAGGATTTCCTATGGACATGGAACAAACCAATACTCGACCGACGAATTGTTTAAAATTTAGAAATTCGATTTGGAACAAGGTAATTATTTATCAATATTTAAACAGAACAATCATGATGCTATAGCTACAAAACTTTCAGTGTGCTTCCACCAAAAAACTGGAAGGAAACAAAATCAAACTGTGCAACTCGATTTTAAATTCGAATCGAGACCAACGTAACCAAACCTAGTAATCGTTATGTAACAATTAATTAGACGACTATGATACCACAATAATTATTATTTAATACGTTCGCATATTATAATTTTTTTGCATTAATTTCACTTTCCATTCCATATTCAATTACTATTTTGGTAAAGGTAGCTCCAAAATCAACAAATTTGTTCGAAGGTCTTGGGGGCTTCTATATTCCAAATATGTGGTTAATTCATGCATAATAAATAAATTTTATATTATTTGGGTAAAGTTTATAATAACTAATATACACACGAATAAATAAAGGACCCTTGTGGTTTAAAATCATGTTGTTATTATTTGAGTTTAAATGTTAATAAATAAATAACTAAATGTGTCGTGTCATTTCAAGAAGAGATGGTAAATAAAAATTATATAATTTATCTGTTTGTATTATATATTCAAAATACATTAAAATTTAGCAATATATGCTCTCGGGACTTTCTAGCAACTTCTCCACTTTATTACTGTTAAATAATTTACCTGTATATTATAATAACACTAAAGAATTTTCAGCAAATTTTGTGTGTGACGATGATGCCCTCGAGGCTAGAAACTGCATATTTTCTTATGTAAGACTATAACCTAAGGCCTAAACCTAATTGTTTTAGAACGATACAATTTTTGGTTACTTAGGTGCAGTCGATCTACCCCCTCGCTCACCGAATCAGCTAATTAAGATATTTTTGCTGACAAAGATACAATAAAACAAAATCAAGTTTTTCCAACACAATCCCAAGTGTTTCGTAGTTTACCCATATAAGAGTTTTTATTGAAATTGAAAAATCGTTAAAATGTTAAAATTATCCTATCGCTCTTTAGATCGTAAAAATTATAGAATAATGATGCAGCTAAAATTTTAAACACCTCTGATGGAGTTGGGCTATTTGTTGGGCCATTAAGTCAAAATAAATGTTAATTTTATAGATCCATATCTATAATGATAGATAAAAATGTAGATTAAGCATCACTTTGTTCACACAATATATTCACATAGGTACAAAATTACTATCATTTTGATAATGAATACAAATTGCATAGAGAATACAGTTAATCAGGATGAAGCAATGCCAAATATATTATATTACCTACCTACCACGTCTACCTGTGTTGAACCATCACAATAATTGAATAGTAAATTAACAATTAAAATATATTAATCCCGGCATAATGAATACAACTAGTTTGTATTGTAGATATCTTTTATGTAGGCAGGTCATGTCGACAAGTCAACATTTAATAAATTGAATTATAAAATAACCGCCAAATTTAGACACAATGTTTCTGATTTAATTTAGTATAAAATTACCAAATCCCAAGGTTTGGTTTAAAAAATTGCACTTGACCTCTACATTTAAATAATTTTCAAGTTGAACACAGAAGGGCAAACAAACGAGCTATTTGAAAACGTGACATTTTTTTCTGTTGATATACCAAAAAATGTATTTAAATATAAAAAACATAAATTAAAGGCATATATAAAAAACATACACACAGATGCAGCTGGTAAGACCGACAGTAAACAGGTGATCGCTGCCAAATAAAATTTAAAATATAACCCAAGGTTGCAACTGAAAAACTGATCAGATCGTTAGCCTCAACGACAAACAAATACTTGGCATAAACGTAAATAAAATAATTACAAAAAAATATATTATGTTCAGGTTATGTGAGTGCTAGGTTGGTGAGTTTATTTATATAATATTTTTACACCAATAGAGCCTGATGAGGTAAATTCTACCTTAAAAAGTATATCATAACGCAGTCACTCATCAAGGTTTATTTCGGATTGAAGGGCCCTCCAAATGCCTTCATTAAAACACAGAATAATTTCCTGCACATGACGACCATGCAAACCAGAAAGAAAACAGTTAAAAAAATTTTTCGTAATGAAAATTTGTTGTAAAGATAGATGGAGATACTGGAGATTGTGCAATAAAGCACCTCCTTCAAATCTAGAGACTGTTTAACTTCTAATTGTCATATTTCCCACGTGTATTGAGATTACCTTTCACTTTAATGAAACTTTTAATTCTTAGCTCTTAAAACTAAATTTGATATTAATTACCATTTGTAATAACTATAAACTTGGTTGGTTAATATATTTTTTTCATCTTAGCATAAGTAATTATTTACCGCGATTTTCCGCTTATAAAATGATCCGCATAAAACGTGTCACAATTGATTTGATCCGTTTGATAGTTTTTAAATAACCTCCTTCAGCGATGGTTGGTAAATGCCAACTTCTCTTTACTACTCAATCTTAAAATTGGGGTATGTATGTGGCATCGGACGTTATAAAGTTAATGATCATGATAAATTATTAATATTCTTCTGCATAATTCCAAAAAATCGATATAACTTTCTTGAAAACGCTTTTTTCCCAAAGATTTCCATCTCACATTAGTCGACACTCCTTATCCGTTAATTGCGAGCTCTACGGCAATAAAATAATCCGCTTGAACAATTGTCACCTTCGTTCGTGCAAGTTTTATCACTTTTTTTTTTGTGCAGGTCATGACCTAGGTCATGAAATCCATGATTAGCCTGAGTTAAACATGGAATATTATGCAGTTGATATTAGAAAGTAACGACGCGTGACTAGAATCTCAATTAGCAGTATAACTTCATAACGATTATTTCTTTTTTAGCAATGATAATAATTAATAGATAAATTTCATATCTTAATCATGAATCTGCACTTTTGAAAAATCAATTTTATTGGGTTATTTTCTGTTAAACGAGTTTTGCATTTCACACTATTCAAGTTTGTATGAAGCAAGTAGAGCTTCACAAAAAAAGTTAACTTAACCTCAAAAAAAACTAAGCTTAACTTAATCTAAACATGAATTGCTTCCTGAAGAGAAGGCGGGCATTTTAAATAATTTAGTTTTCGAATCTGCATTTCCACATGAAAATGTGGAAGCGAGAACTTGAGAGACGACGATATATTAAGTTAAGGGTAAATAAAATTCTATAATGATGAACGTTGTTAAAGCAAAAGAGAAAACCATTGTTGAGTGCGGAGCAATTACATAGTTTTTTTTTGTCGAAGAGTTTGTTGTTTAAATTTAAGAACCTACAAAAAATTAGTTTTCTATTTACCTTTGTCAAATAACGAAATTTTAGCAAATAAAAAAATGTAAAGAGCTTTGTCAATTTAAGACCACATATACCAAACAAACCTGTTATATATGAAATTAGACCAAAGTTATCTGCAAAATTTTTAGCTCGTATTATTGCAAATAATTTGAGTATAAGCTTCAATAATTATGGAAAACCACTTAAGACTAGGGTTAAACCAGGAAGTGTTCTCGCACAAATTGCTTATAATTGCAGTTGAGAGTGAGAGCAATTGCTATTCAAGGACTGCCGCTGCATGTACATTCTATTACAATTAAGAGCAACTTGGAGGAGAAAACTTGCTAGTTCACCCCTAGCCTTAACAGATGCTCTTTCAGGTTTTACGAAGGTTTCGTTAATTTTGGTTTAATTTTGATTTTCTCAGCTACATTTTTAAACAATTCGTTTGTTGAACTTTAAAAACGACGCTAATGACTTATCGCTCTGATTAAGACTGTTTAGATAGCACCCATTGTTTAAAACTACACAAAAAAACAGATTATTGAGAAAACGTGTAATAAAAGATAAAATTACATGCTTTGTTTATACTTCTTTTCGGTATTTTTTATTAACCTTAGCAATCTCAAAATAATTTTAAAACTCAAGTTCCCACAACTGGGTCAAATTTAGGTCTATTGTTTCTGATTTCATTTATTGTAATGAACTTTTTAGGGAGCATCACTTTGCAGTTCGCAGGTAGATAATTTATTTGAGGCATTGTTACTTCTAAAGCTTATAGAATCGCATGCGCGCATGGCTCTTTTGAGATTTCAAAAATTTTTGCTTTTACCATTGTTATTAATTAAATGCTTGTTAACAAAAATAGAACTTGGAAAAAGTTATTTTAATTGAAACAAAATTTAACAATACAAAGGTAAAGCTTAGGGGCAGTATACGACTCGCAACATAAACAAAAATAATGCTTTGTATTCAACACCTAAAGAAAAATTTTATTTCAACTTGGGTCATTACATAATATAATAAATTGCGAACATTTAATATTAAATTTTTGATTAACTAAGCAAAAAGAAACATTTATCAGATTTGGACAAATTATAATCCCGAAAGAGATAAATATTTTATAAGCTGGCTCGTATAATTGATTTAAGTGTTTTGCAATCTGCTTCTAAATTTTTTTGTGAAAAATAAATGTGATCCTAAAGGAAAAATATGTTAAAGAAATCAAAGTCTATAAATCTATACAACCAAATATGATATAAAGATAAAGAAAAAACAAGTAAATCAAAATGATCTATACGAAGTGTTAAAATTGGAAAATAAGAAAATGTGGCAATGACAAAAGCCTTGATAGAATAAAATCGTTAAATAAGCTAAAACTTGTAATATATTGCAATGTAAAGTGAAGACGAAAGAATATTTTATTTGTGACCCTTGGAAACTTTTGCTGCATTATTTGCAAAAATTTATACAAATTGGTTTTTCTTTTCAAAGCAGAAATTCTTTCGTAGTATTTATAGTAAAAGTTATTAATTATAACGGATTTTTTTGAATTAAACTTTAAAAATTGTTACAAAAACTGTATCAAATTTATTACCTTCTAATTTCATTATCATAAAGTGTAATTTACGAAATAATCTAATGGACCCTTAAATTACAATGGGACACTTTTTATGCACATCCAATTTATATTTGGCAAAAAGGTGAGGTTAGATTAATTTCTCCATCAACTTGCTGGTTCCAGTTCGCTTCCGGGGGATTTTAAAGTCAAGTGTCAGCTATTATTTTTACCTTAAGATTACGAAGAAAAGGGTTTCCAAATTAATTCGCTACAAATTTTTACAAGCTCTCTCCAACAAAGTGGACATTTTTTTCTTAATTCAAGATTTACATAAACTTAAAACAAAGTAAGTAGCAAATTGATATCGTGCCAAAGTAGTGCTTCTCCTTTCTAGACTTTTAAATGCCAATTTAAAAAATCATACGACTTCTAAAGGTAAGCGGACACCTGAAGTTTTAAACTTTTATATTCGCTTCGAGGTGACCACAGAACTTAAAACTTTAAATTAAATATTTAATGAGAAAAATTACTAAACAAAAAGAAATCCATTAAGAAATTCGAACAGTAAAATGTTTTTCAACCTAAAAATAATAAAATATCGATAATTTATAAAAAAAAAAAAAGGTCAACGACTGATTATCTATTAAATTTATCCACTAGCATAGCTCGATATTTCTACAAATTTCAGTCATTACGTGATTACTAATGCACACAATGTTCGTACCTATAATTTACCTGCCTCATAAAAGAAAAAATAAAATTTTAAATTATCATGAAACTAATTGCTTTATATTTATAAAACAAAGTTGGTTTAGCCTAACGCCAGAATATAAAACTGGCGTATAATTTTCATAGCATAAAACCAAAATGAAAGCATAATTTTCTTGTTGGGAAACATAAACGCATCATAAAGTTTAGACGAAAGATTACATGTAGAGAAAGAAGTCGCTAAATATTAATTATTTTTAACCGCCCTCATATAAAAATTTTAAATACCCCATTCAGCAGAAGTTACTTTTATTATTATGGGTAAAAGGATGTTCCATTATACGCCAAGGAAGAGTCCCAGAAACCCAGGGGTGGAAGTATCCATGACGACGGTGTTGAAAAAATAAAAATGCATAATTTGTCGGAAAGGGTATAAAAAATATTAGCACCAAGTGCGATTGTTTTGCAACCGCTTGTCCGAGAGAGTAGTTTTTTATTAAAATTATTCATAACCGCGCTGGGAATCAAGCAGCCCTTAAAAGTTAGTAGTAGATGGACTATTAGAGGTTCTAATGCAATTTTGTCAATAATGTGATTAATTTAATGATGATTAACCCATTGATCGCTATTACCATTCGTGTGAATTAACTTGAATCTCGTTAATCCATTCACGTGCGCCATAAATTAAATATAAACTCCGTTTTGATAGGAGAAGGCAAAAAAATGAGCTGAGATAAACGAATATTTTCGTAATTAATAGAAAATTAGAACCCAATTACTCAGTGTGTCCATTATTATTAAGTAGGAGCTTAAAGCTCTTACATTATAAAACTTCTTGATAAAAGTTTTGAGGAATTGTAGAAAAGTTTGTAAGTAGTAGTATTTTAGAAGATATTACACGTCTCTAGCAGAACCATGTGTTTAATAATTTTTCAAAGCGAAACTTATAGTACTTGGCGAGTACTTTGCTTGAGAGTTTTTGGCAATATCCGATAGCAACATCATCAATTTTATAAGCATTCCTACGTAAGGAATAGAAGTAGTTGTAAATTTAAAAACTATTCGTGTATGAAAGCAAACGATCTCCCAAGTCGTTAATATATTAGAAAAAAGTTTTATTAAATTTGCGCGCACTAAATTTTCAAGTTATTTAACAACTATTTTCTTTTTGAAGGAAAAAATGAATAATTCAATTCCATTTAATCAGAAAAACACTACTAAAATTTTACTATATAAAACGGAAATATCTGCCACCTAATACCGTTCATAAAATAAATGGGTCAAACACGCCATTTACTTCAGAATGATGTAAGATATTTTAAGAAATTTATGCCGCTTAATCATTATCAATCACACACGTATTTTGCTATTAAGTAATTGAATTAAAAAAATCCATAAACGCTTCTCATCTTCGACAATTAATTTGCTCCACAATTAAAATGTTAAGAGCTTTTTTCTATTTATTTTAAAGTTGCCAAGCAACGAGCGTTCGTGTACAAATAAAAATAAATTATACGATTTAAGTTTCACTAGTATGGCTTTTAAAAATATATCAAGGTACTTACGGCATTAAAAAACTTTTCCAGTCAGACATAGTTTCAAATATCACATCAAAAGCTTTGAAGCGTACTTTTATGTATGCACACCAATTTGTACACAAAATTATGTTTGTCTATCACCTCAACCTTAAAATTTTATAAATCCCAAACTTTTGCAATGCAATTACGTTTGCAAAATTGAAACACATCCGTTTATTGCTATCGAGCATCGGGATAGATTTAAATAAGTAATTGTTCTTGAACAGCAATCTAGGAAAATTGAAATTTTCCGAAAACTTGCAATAAATTTTCAAAGAAGTTTGAACAAACAACAAAGAGATAAAAGAATAAGATGACGAAATAAAACGTTCAGATTTTGATAAAAACTCCATAATATTTTATCTTCTCTTCCAATATCTATTTTCGTTCAAAATTACCTACGTATGCAAATTTGTAGTTTTGAAGCTCAAAATGGGAAATCAATTTCCAACCGTTAATTTTCAAAAATTCAAAATTTTGCATAAAATAGTTGTCGAATTACAAACGACCTCTTGTGAGATTTTCTTACACTGTCATAGTTTCTTTGGTCGATTACTTGATCAACAATATCGATTTTACTTTATTTGCTCTTTAAAACTCATAATAATCTGTCAGGGGTCAAATTCATTAGTAACACTATCTAAGATTTTTATTAATTGCATTCCTAATTATTGCAATAATTAAATTATCTTACAGCTTTGTGGTTGGTTATACTTTTATACACAGTTCCACATTTTTACTGCTTTATAAATGCTACTTGAGCAGCACTTTACAACCTAACGTGGAATCTGAACCACAGTACAAATTTTCGGCCAATTTTGATTCTAAATAATTTTATTTAGCATTATTCTGGACAGTGGAAATGGTGCGCATGAATGTATTAACGTGAATCGCACACACACAGTGTTTTATCTTTTTAGTACTTACTACTAATTCAAAAAAGTTGTATTTGAAAACATTTTACAGATCCTAAAATCCCTACCATCATTATTAAATATTATAGATGGAAATAGGTAGGCTTGTTAGTCGGCAGTGATCGATTGATAGGGGATGGATGATCCAGAATACAACCGAGGGCAAATTTTGGCACCAATTGGACGATATTGATATTATAAAGACATGTCGTTACAACAAGACGGTGCCACGTGCCATACAGCGCGAGTAACAATGCAGTTATTACATACAGTTTCCCGGCCGCGTCATCTCTCGTTTCAAGATCATATAGATTTTTTCCGTGGGGTTATGTGAAGCAAAAGGTGTATGCCAATGAGCCCCCCCCCCCTAAATGATTCCAGAGTGTAAGGACGAGATTCGACGCGTTATTTATGAACTACTACAGGATTTATGACGAAAAATAACAAAAAATTTTGTTAAAAAAAAAGGCCGCCATTTAACCGATATGATTTTTCATGATTAATGTCATAACATATTAAAATATCAGCAAATTATCAAAAACTAATGTGTATTATTTCAAATTTAAATAATTACCTCCAATTGAATCACCCTTTATAACTTTACATAATAGGTACCAATTTAACAATAGTTCAAACGCCCGACTACGACATTTTAAATGTTATTTATCTGTAATTAATTCCTGTTGCTATTAAGACTTTATTTATGTACTTTTTTATAGTCTGATACTTTAAACTTTTTAAATTATTATTTAAAATTGATTAAGTTATGTATTACTAATCGAGAAATAGTTTCAGTGCGGTCTTCCGGCCGCATAGCCTGGATAATCTTAGTTAAGATAATAATTATAAGATACTGTATTCGTTTTGAAGCTATGAGATAACCGCCAAACATTAAAGCAAGCATATAAACAATACTAAAAATGCATATATAAGGCAATTATTCATACCGTGTTTCACAAAAGATTTTTTCTAATTTTGATAAAAATAACCAAATGAAATTTCATTGATTGTACTAAGAAGGGCAGTCTATAGCTGACGATTCACCAATTTCAACAATTTCGAAATGTTTTTTTAAATAAAAGAGATAAGTGTAATACGTCCAATTTAGGAAATAAATCACTTTTAAAGTTCATTTTATTGTAATGGATCTATATGGAGAAAATGTTGTTAATGAAAATTTCCACTGTCTGTCTAAGTAACAATGCAATAAAGTGAACTTATTTTTTCCAAAATAGGATGCATTAGAATAAAAACTGAGACGCTTATCTCTTTATTTTCGATGTAGTTATTATCGAAATTGGCGATTGATCCGCTGTAGGTTTCTCTTATCAGCCTCTCACTAATCACTTGTGATGAAAAGTAAGACATTTCCAAACTCCAATTGATATGAAAAGTGACACTTGACATAATAGAATTAGAAACAAAACTACTTTATGTAATAAATTGAGAACAAGTCGACCTACGAGGGTGGACTGATAAGTACCCGTGCTTGATAAGAGATGGCGCCACACATGCACAATATCATAGGCTTTATTGAATACCATCTTTCAAACGACTGCTGCCAAAAAAATTTTTAGTTGACTTTTTAGCCAGACGCATGCTGGGGAGCTTTTAGGGTCCATGAAATTCGAACCTTTTTTCTAAATTTTCTATTGCTTTTACTAGATTGATGACCGATTTTCTTGTGGAAAGCAGGACCCATTTCATTGAGCACGCGCCTGCCATCAGCTGGAAAAGTTATGGCTACTGTTTCTTGGGGTTCTCGTTTTTGGGGTATCATTATTATCGACTACCTTAAAAAGGCTCAAAATTGTTGAGCTTTCAGCTGAAGTCTAAGAAAAATGATCATCATCGAAGAAAAAAGTGCTCTTCATCACGACAATACACCTTCTCACACATCCATAATTGCAATGGCCAAAATCAATAAATTAGGCTTCCAATTGCTTCTTCATCCTCCAAATTCTCCGGATTTACCCCCTTTCGACTATTATCTATTTCCTAACTTAATGGTTCGGATGTAAGATTTGCATCGAATTTGGACATTATCGCCGCTGTAAACGGCTATTTTGGCGAGTTCGACAAATCGTATTATTTTGAAGGGATAAAAAAAATTAGAAATACGTTGGAATAAGTGTATTGAACTGAAAGGAGACTGACTACCTTGAAACAAAAAATAATTATTTTCAAAACAAACGTTGATTTTTTTATCGGGAACGGGTACTTATCAGGCCACTCTCGCATTTTAATTTTTTATGCTTCAACAGATAATAATTATAACATTCATATCGTCAATAAGTAAAACTGATGTTGATTGTCATATTATGAAAATTTGGGATGGGATGATATTCAAGATTTTGAAGTTAACGAGGTGGGGCTGGTGTGGTATGATTCAAAAATTACCCCCCCCCCACCATAAACCAATTGCCGGTTTTTTATTTTGGGGTCAATGATAAATTCTATATTTTTAATTATTTGCTTTCCTCGTTATTGTAGGAAAAAACTTTAAATAAGTTTTTTGTGGGGAAAAAATACTGCAACTATGCTATTGATTTGTAATTTTCCGTTTTACAGGTCAAAAAAAAAACTAAAAACCGATATTTTAACACAAATAAGTAGTAGGTTACCTTGAAACTGTTGAAATAAAAAAGTAATTGTTGGGTTCGAACACAAAAAACCTTCACCGAAGTTTTACATTTATTTACAAAAATTTAACGGGATCTAACAGGACATTAAAATAAAGAGCTTCTAAGGTGAGGATGAACGTCAAATATCGATTAATATAAAAAATAATGATTGTAAAGTTTTTGTTTTTCACGTAAGAACCGTATGGTTGTCGCATTATGTTGACGGTACGTGCACTCGACGTAAATACTTAGAGCAAGGCTTATTAGGGGGCGGGGCTACCGTAGTTAACTATTAATACTTGTAAAATTTACAGTTCTAGTTACATTTCGTTAATTATAGTACAATGTTAACTAAACCCGGTTTCGAAGTTGCATGGGCTACAGGGATATGTTTATCAAGTGAGCGGGTTTAAAACTATTATAAATTTTGGGGTGGGCGGAGCTAAAGTTATGGCAACAGCCAATATACAATACTCGCATATTATTTTTACGATTTTTGAGCCTATTTAGGAATGATCAGCAAATTTTTATGATTATATTTGTAATTTACACCCTCAATTACCATAATTTCAATAGAACATAATTTTAAATCAGGTTGAAGTTTTTCGTGCTGTCCTTATTGTTGATCTGTCAGTTCCTTTTAGCGAAATTCTGATTATTATTTTCATTATGTAAAAAGAATATGAATAAAACATTATATTCTTGGTTTATGCTGCAGTCGAGAGCTATATGGAACTTTACGATCTGGTTTATGATATTAACTTCCCAATTAAAAGTAAGTAAAGTAAATGAAATCTTAAGTTTGATTAACTTTTGTTAATTTTTTTCCCTTAAAATTAAACTAATTAACCCTAGATCACTAAACATATTTTCGAGTTACACGATCACTAAACATTCGTCTTACAGACGAAGAAAATAAAACTTCAAAAAAGTTTTTATTAATAATTTTTATTAGTTAAAAGCATATTATACGAAAGAATATTTATTAAACTTAATGAATCACCACTAAATAACTAAAAAAAAAACTTATTCTATGTATTCATGAGTGGGGAAGGTTCAGGAACATCCATAGATACCGAATTCGTTCAGTCACTCGTCTCTGAGACGAATGATTAGTGATCTAGGGTTAAGTAGCAACATAACAGATTTAAATAGAAAAATTAATACTGCAACCCGATGTAAGCAGCCGTTGGTTTTATGAATTGTTTTTCGTTCGGAATGAAAGATCAAGTCAATTTTAGCCCTAAAGAGAATACGAGGCTATGTTTAGCAGCGGAAGTTAGTTAAAATATTTGAAAAGGACTAGAGGACCAGACTGATGAGGATAATTTTTTACTACATAATTTTCCGTTTCTTAATACCTTGTCAAATAATGTAAAAATTTTAATACTAAAATCAGAAATCTGAAAAATTCTCATTTCGTTTGTACAAAAAATGTGATGAAATATTTGTTATGTGAAAAGCTGTTGCATGCACATAATAAATTTATCAAAATTGCAATAATGTAGACGCTGCGAAAACAAACAAGAATATTCAAGTAGCTATACAAAATTTTCACGTCTTATATTGAAAAGTGAAGGAGGGAACAACTTTTAAAGGAATTGGAAGCCTGCCCTATTAATTTACTCCAATAGATAAATTAAATTTTCTTATAATTAACGTACATCCTTACCACACCCTT
Organism: Rhagonycha lutea; assembly: GCA_958510855.1. Lineage (NCBI taxonomy): Eukaryota > Metazoa > Arthropoda > Insecta > Coleoptera > Cantharidae > Rhagonycha > Rhagonycha lutea. The sequence goes on along the minus strand of OY294040.1, from coordinate 7,045,341 downwards.
GTGATACGAATGACGTGTTTTAATAAGATCAATTATTACCATCTAAAACAAATTTGAGTAGTGTAATGTTACACTCAACAATAGACTCAGGAAAGTTGAAGGTTGGGAGGAAATTTTCCCTTTCAACAATGTCAAATAGTCGCATGCGCCTTTTTAGGAGGACAAAGTTATTTTTATCCTAAAATACATTTGATTAAATAAGAAGAAGAAAATATTCAATATAGCCGGATTGGGGCGATGTAAAAATGAAATAATAACCACAAAGACATCGTACCTAGTTGGTTAATGAGTTTCATTTGAAAGATAAGAAGTAATTTTTGTTTGAATGATTATACTTAAGAAAGACAATTATCATAACCCCACGTTCCAAATCAGAATTTTAAGGGGATGTTTAATTACCACCATTACCGGCATTTAATTTAACGTCTTCTTTACCTGAATTATTCACGATTCGAATTAATCAAAAATTTGCGCGTTAGTGGGAAAATCAAAAAATTTAATTTTGGAAAAAAGTGAGTGGGACAAGTAATAAATTTTCGTTAGTTTGTTTTTTTTGTCAAGCTGAAGTGGGGAATAACCGATGCCACCCCTTCCGAGCGTATAAACGTTCGGTTGTAAGAATCGTTTTATTATAAATAGTTTACTATAAAATGTAGTACTTATCGACCTTGGATCATTTTTTATCTACAATAGTATTTCCAGGAACTTCACGGTAGACACGAGAATTCTCGGAACTCGAAAGAATCTCTGGATTTTCTATTTTTAGTTAATTGGGTTATTAAATAAGCGGTTGGAAAATCAAAAATTTTGCTTTGAAAATATTAAAAATGTGGCTTAGGAATAAAAGGGTAGCACGAGGGCTAATTTCTATAAATATCCACTCATTTATGTGAATACACACACAAAGGATTTTCCCAGCGCACAAGCACGAGAATAAATAAATAAAAAATTTCTTTTAGTAGTAAGTATACACATGGATAGAAAAAAAAATTACTAGCGTCCGCCGTTTCGTTTTATTGTCATGTATGAAGAGTAAAAAGTTAATGAAAATGGTAAAAAGGACGTCTTGGTTTTTGAAGTATGTACTAAGCAAAGTATCGATAGTGAAAGTGAAGTGAGCCTTTTGTTTGAAAAGGAAAATGAATTGAAATTTAAAACTAGAATCTCACCTGGTGCTGCTACCAATTCAGGATCCTCTATCTCGTCGTCTGATTCTGTGCCCGAATCGTGATCTTCATCAGCCTAAACAAAAAAAAATGCATACTACTACATAACCAGAGGTACGTGGGAGTTGGGTCGGCCATATTTAGCCGGCACGAAAATTACAAATTATTGAATAAAGTAGCAAGTAATTTTGAAAATAAAAATATGTGCACACTAAGGAATGATGTAGCTACAAACCGATCAAATTTTCATGTAAAAACTATCGTTACATTTGGTGAAAATAAAATTCAAAACATGAATTCCTTTGTTCCATCCAAAGAGGCGGCCATTTTTCACTTGGTTGTGACCTTCAACGGGGTTACCCTAGTGCAATTTACCTTTATTCAATAAAGTACATACCTTTTCGATAAAATTATCCTCATTTAATGAGTGAGTTCGTAATTTATGTGTAAGAAATTTGAGCATATTTCGCCTCCGAGGGTACTTTATTTCCTGTTTGGCCGCCACAATTACGATTTTTCAAACTATCTTATGAGAGAACTTCACTGATTAACGAAAACATCCTCATGTGTACAATAAATTTTATAAAAACAAAACTAGATAAATTGACATTTCACGGTAAGCTACACACGACCACCACCAACAACCGGACCGTACTATACTACTGATTGTACGTGTAGTCAGCTGCACTACGTGATGGGAGCATTCTATTATTACTACGGAGGGGTGGCCCGCCGAACGTGTTCGAACTTACAAATTTAAATAGCAAAAATATGCTGCCTACCGTATCGCATCCTTCTAATTCGACGACAATATTTTAACAAAATTTCGAAAAAAAATCTTTTGTTTCATTAATAATTGATAAAGAGCGTGGAAAATCGGACGGGTCGCACCTCGCAGATACCTTGGACTCGTCCATAACCCATTGATGACAGAGGTAGGTTTGCTCGGCTCTAGCCTTCCGATTGGCTACCCCAAAGCTTTAACTCATTCATCCAAGCTTCCGTAAGCTTCTCCATCTCTTCTTAACTATTGCATAACCATCGTAGCATCTGTTGGCGTATGGCGTAGTGTGCGAACGTTCTATTAGACTTGAAAGCAACGTTGCCCAACAATTGCATATCTTCCATTCCCTTTTAGCCCAAATTAACATGTTGCAAAAAACAAGGATAGAAATCGAAAACTCATATATGTGTTAGTATGCTTTTACAGAATTCTAGTAAGTCTTTATAAAGCGTCTCGATTATTAGCAAGCGGCACTTGAATAATTTTGTTCTTTGTGTTGCTCCATTCGGCTAGATGTTGGGCAATGCGCTACCCCAAAATGGGGGCTTTCGTAGTAAGGGGTCGTACACGGTTGTGAATGAACACCAATAACACATAAGGGTGAATTATACTCTTCTCGACCCGGAAAATTGTTCTTTGTTAGTGAGATCAGTAAATAGGATGAAATCTAGCAGAAACTTATTTTTGAAATCGAAAATTATTCTGCTCCAACATTATGATCGTGCACATGTAACAAACAACGCTCAACGTAAAACGCAAAGACGGCCCAAAGAAAGTATGAATCGACTAACTTGGATGCGCACTTTTTATTGACATTTTTTTCAAAAAATATTAAAGTAGTAAAATGGAAATTCGTAAACTGAATCAGCATTCTTAGTTAATATTTTATTGCTTTGCATTGGGTTCGTAAAGTTTTAGGGTCTAAGAATTTGTTCAATAAAAAAAATTAGTAACAATGTATTCCATAATTAATTGAAATCGGTCCCTATAACCGTAGTACATCGGGGTCTCGAATTGCGACGTTTCGATTTAAAACATAAAACTGAAAATCTAATCTGAATAGGTATGATTCAATTTGGTTCTCTTTCTCTTCATATAAAATAGAATTAGATTACCATTGCGTGTATAATTTAAAAACTGTTATTTAACAAAAATAACAAAACAGTTAACTTTGTCTTTAGTTAATTGCAATTTAATATTACAGGCAAATAAATAATAGCAACGCCGCAGTTTGAAAAGTGTACATTTTTCATTGCGTCACTCCAGGCTAGCTACGCTCCTTTATGGAATTTTACGATCGCGGATAGTATAATTATTAGGATTGTATGGGAATAATAAGTGATTCGACTTGCGTTGTTCCGATGAAATATATCGCTCTTTCCTAAAAGTTAACCTTTCAATTTATTATGTGAGGTGTTCATATAACATAAGTAAATATTAACGCAGTAGCGTAGCTAATGGGGGCGGGACCGCCCCGGGCGGCACATTTTTAGGGGCGGCATTAATAGGAAATTGGGTTAGGAAATAGGATTAAAAAAAAGCTCATTAAAAAACATTTTCCGCCCGGGGCGGCAAAAGTTCTAGCTACGCCACTGTATTGACGAATATAAAAATACCCAAAATATATTAGTGATGAAGTCCAAAATTCGGACACACTTTCTTTACATCAGTGGCGTAAATAAGGGGGGTGATCAGGGTGATGAATCACCCCCCAAAGGCTAATAATAATCCAAAAATTCCATTTAAAAGTAAAAATTTCCAAAATCCCAGACCCCCGGTGGTGTCTCCTACCAGATTCATCACCCCGCCAAATTCAAATCCTATTTACGCTACTGCTTTACATTGAATAGAAGTCCATTTTATTTTAAGAAGTCCTTGGTTTTAGCACAGGGTAAACAAAGTAAATCCAGTTCCTTTAAGTTCCGTGCCACACAACAAAAGTGATTATATTTGCAATGGATTTAAGCTTATGAATGACCTTTTTTTACTCTTTTTTAAAGAGGTAATTCATAATAATAGAGGGGCGTCTTAAAAACATTTTTTGCTACGGATCCTGCGCTGCCTAAATACTGATGTATATTGCATAAATCCAAGTCAATTTTTGTTTTTTCAATTATTTTTCCTATCTTTGTATTATTATACATTGAAGGGTCCACTGGAAAAACGATGAGGCTCCATTTTTTTCAAAATCGATATTTTATCGGCATCTCTTAGCTTGTAACATAAGCTATGATCATACCAATCCTCACATGAAACAAACAATGAAATTCCACTAAAAACTGCGGTTGAAAATAGGCAGCACAATGTAACGTTATGCGTTATGAAGAGTTGTGAAACTTTAAACCTCGTTTTACTCGACTTTTTAAAAATGTGACCCTCATCGTTTTCCAGTGGACCCTTCAATTATAATAGTTCATATTATTTTTATAAAGTTCCAGAGTATTTGTACAAAATTTAATTTTTATCCAAAAATTTAAAAAAAATCTCGATGAAATCAAAATATCCTTAAATCTAATGCAATTTAGGGCTTAAAACTTTTTTGTTATTTTTCTTGTTTTTATTATAATATTAGCATTTTCATAAAGTTCCAGAATATTTGAACAAAATTTAGTTATTATCAAAAAATTCAAATAAAAAAGGACGCTAAAATTAAAATAACATTAAATCTAAGACAATTTTGGGCTCAGAATTTTTTCGTTATTTTTCCTGACTTTACTATAATATTATTAATATTTTCATAAAGTTCTAGAATATTTGAACAGAATTTAATTTTATCCAAAAAAAATAAAAAAGCGCGCAGAAATCAAAATAGCCCTATATCTAATGCAATTTTGGGCTCAGAATTTTTTAGTTATTTTTCCTGACTTTACCATATTATAATTAGTATTTTCAGAAATTTCCAGAATATTTGAACAGAATTTAATTTTATCAAAAAATTTTAATAAAAAAGCGGACAGAAATCAAAATAGCCTTATATTTAATAAGCCAATTTTGGGCTCAGAATTTTTTCGTTATTTTTCCTGACTTGACTATAATATTATTAGTGTTTTCATAAAGTTCTAGAATATTTGAACAGAATTTAATTTTATGCAAAAATTTAAATAAAAAAGCGCGCAAAAATCAAAATTACCATATTCTAAGCCAATTTTGGAGTTAGAAGTTTTTCGTTATTTTTCCTGTTTTTACTATAATATTATTAGTATCTATCTTCATGGAGTTCTACAATATTTGAACAGAATTTAATTTTATCCAAAAATTTAAATAAAAAAGTGCGCAAAAATCAAAATAACCTTATATCAAAGCTTATTTTGGGCTTAGATATTTTTCGTTATTTTTCCTGTCTTTCCTATGACATTATTAGTATTTTTATAAAGTTTCAGAATTTTTGAACAGAATTTAATTTTATCCAAAAATTTAAATAAAAATGCGCGTAGAAATCAAAATAAACTTATATCTAATAAGCCAATTTTGGGCTCAGAATTTTTTCGTTATTTTTCCTGTCTTTCCTATAACATTATTAGTATTTTTATAACGTTCCAGAATATTTGAACAGAATTTAATTTTATCCAAAAATTTTAATAAAAAAGCGGACAGAAATCAAAATAGCCTTATATCTAAGTCAATTTTGGGCTCAGAATTTTTTCGTTATTTTTCCTGACTTTACTATAATATTATTAGTATTTTCATAACGTTCCAGAAGATTTGAACAGAATTTAATTTTATCCAAAATTTTAAATAAATAAAAAAGCGCGCTGAAATCAAAATTACCTTACATCTAAGCAAATTTTGGTTTTAGAATTTATTCGTTATTTTTCCTGTCTTTACAATAATATTATTAGTATCTTCGTAGAGTTCCACAATATTTGAACAGAATTTAATTTTATCCAAAAATTTAAATAAAAAGCGCGCAGAAATCAAAATAACCTGAAATCTAAGCCAATCTTGGCCTGAATTTTTTTTCGTTATTTTTCCTGACTTTACTATAATATTATTAGTATTTTCATAACGTTCCAGAATATTGGAACAAAATTTAATTTTATCCAAAAATTTAATAATAAAAAAAGTGCGCTGAAATCAAAATAATCTGAAATCTAAGCCAATTTTGGGTTTAGAATTTTTTGGTTATTTTTCCTGACTTTACCATATTATTATTAGTATTTTCAGAAAGTGCGAGAATATTTGAACAGAATTTAATTTTATCCAAAAATTTAAATAAAAAAGCGCCCAAAAATCAAAATAACCTTTATATCAAAGTCTATTTTGGGCTTAGAATTTTTTTGTTATTTTTCCTGACTTTATTATAATATTGTTAGTATTTTCGTAACGTTCCAGAATATTTGAACAGAATTTAATTTTATCCAAAAATTTAAATAAAAAGTGAGCTGAAATCAAAATAACCTCATATCTTAGCCAATTTTTGGCTCAGAATTTTTTCGTTATTTTTACTGTATTTCTTATAACATTATTAGTATTTTTATAAAGTTTCAGAATATTTGAACAGAAATTAATTTTATCCAAAAATTTTAATAAAAAAGCGCGCAGAAATCAAAATAGCATTAAATCTAAGCCAATTTTGGGATCAGAATTTTTTCGTTATTTTTCCTGACTTTACTATAATATTATTAGTATTTTCAAAATGTTCCAGAATATTTGAACAGAATTTAATTTTATCCAAAAATTGTAATAAAAATGCGCGCAGAAATCAAAATAGCTTATAGCTAAGCCAATTTTGGGCTCAGAATTTTTTCGTTATTTTTCCTGACTTTACAATAATATTATTAGTATTTTCATAATGTTGCAGAATATTTGAACAGAATTTAATTTTATCCAAAAATTTAAATAAAATAAAAGTTCGCAGAAATCAAAATAGTATATCGAAGCCAATTTTGGGTTCAGAATATTTTCGTTATTTTTCCTGACATTACTATATTGTTATTAGTATTTTCAGAAAGTTCCAGAATATTTGAACAGAATTTAATTTTATCAAAAAATTTAAATAAAAAACCGCGCAGAAATCAAAATACTAACCTCATATCTACATATCTAAAATAAATTTTTTTTTGCTTTTATAAAATAGTAGAATTTTTAAGACTTTAAAGAATTACATAACTTTTTTTACGAGACTTTTTTTTTACACAAATTAATGTGAAAAATAAAAATACGAAAATTTTGGATTCGCTATACCTCAACAATTATTATATTGATATGGAACATAAGTGATGTAGAGTGTAGTATTATATTATGTCATCCTAATGTGTTATCAATAAATTTGTCAGACTAACCAAACGACCTTCACCCAATAAATCTTATTCGAGGGTTATCTTATTTAATAAAACTGATTTTGCCAATTTCATTAAATTGGCACAAAGAATCATAAAAATTTAATTTAAAATTGAGCAGCAGTTGAGTTTTTAGTTGGTAGTAAAATAGTAGAAATCGATTCTTTGGAAAACGATGTCGTCACTAAAGTTAAACTTTTTTATACTATTTTGGCTTATGCAATCAAGCTTGCACTAGCTGATGAATAAATCGGAATCGATTAATATTTCTAACTAAAATTATTCAATAATAATTATCTACGAGTACATTCATTATTATTTCTAAATGTTTTTGTCTATTGCTTAGCAGCTCAACTTCGACATTTCACTTATAACCTCATTATTAGTAATGTAAATGTTTATATTTGTATTTTATATAATGTTTAAATTTAAGAGGGGCATTTAAATTTTGATGCGAAAACATGTTTCAAAAGATGGTGCGCCCTAAAATATTAATCTGTTCTAATAATCATTTCACCAATACAGAATTCTAATAATTTATAAAAGTCATATGAATAAACGATAACTAATTTAGGGAATGAGGAAGTTTGAGCTTCCAATGTTGAATATTTACAAATATATTTCAAAAAGATATCCATATTTGAAAATATTGAATATTTTTAAAAATATTTAACTTTGAAAGCTCAAACTTCCTCATTCCCTAAATTAGTTATCGTTTATTCATATGACTTTTATAAATTATATATTTATTAGAAAAGATTAATATTTTAGGGCGCGCCATCTTTTGAAACATGTTTTCGCATCAAAATTTAAATGCCCCTCTTAAGAAGAAATTTAATGTGCACCATGGGACTTAAGTTCTTTTTATTATTCATGCAGTTTTTTTATATTTCAATGTCTCTGATTGAAACTAATAAGTGTGCGCTTTATTGCTGATTTTCTATTATTGGATCTATGTGAAAAGTAAACTTTTTCAGATCAGCTAAGCAGCAGCTGCTAACTTTCAGCTGATTACGATGGCGTAAATAGAAAAATAATTGGGCTATTTGTTCTTAAATAATTGACCAAAACTTCTTCGTTAAATAGAACCACTTTTATGTTGTAATATTTTGTAAGGAAGATTACCTTTTGAACATAATAAAAACTTGTTAGCATTATTTTTCTAACGTTAAGATCGAAAATAAAGACCGCGTAGTTACGATTTAATAAATTTGCTTTTTATCACCTACAGAGGTCGATTATGAGATTATAAGATTTACTATAATATTATTATAATTAAACAAAAAACTAAAAACCATTGTAGTACATTATAAATAGATACTTATTTTGATGCCGCAGAACCGGGTTTGATTCCAGAAGAAATAGGAATTCTGACCGTCTCTTCTCAAAAGGCTAAATGAAAACCTCTCTCCAAATGAAATGTATTATGCTTCCAACAATAGGTCCCCTTATATATGTGAAAATATTCGAACGTAGACCACAAACATAGTAGAAGATTTTTGCACAATGCATCCATTTGTAAAATATAATTTTATCAAATTTGAACAATATGAGCTTGGTAGTGGTTGCCTGTAAATCGTATCGGATTACAACTGTGTAGTTTTTAGAGAAATATTTCCTTCAATTGGAAGAATTAATACAATAATTTGAATCAATTAAAATCCTAAGGGCACGTGCCCCCCCCCCCCCGAAATGTTGAAATGACAAAGAAAATGGAATGCGAACAACCGAAAATTTTACATTTTACAAAAGGTTTTTTTACAAGTTCCCCCCCCCCTAAATGAAATCCTGGCTACGGGCCTGATAACTGATATTTATTACTTTTATTGTTTTTCAATTATTATAGCTTAACTTTCCAATTAACAAGTAAAAGAGGTAAAAATGTATATATTAGACCTGCAACTTTTATGTTTTCTATTGAAATAATTAATTGTGCATTATGCACTAATTTAATTTTTTTTTATTTAAATGAAGTTCTTAATTTCTTTGTTATTTTAAATAATTATAAAAAAATTTAAATTAAAAAATATGCGTATAATATATTCCATTGTTTGGGGTAAACATTAATTTTAAAGATTGTGTTTTAGATGTAATTTTGACTTGTGCATAATTATAATTAATTTTATTTTAATATTCAATAAATTAATTATAATTGCGTGGAATTTCTTGTTTCTGTTCATTGTTTTAAAAACATAAAATCACGCTCCGAGAATTTGTTATTCGATTTCTCATTTTATCTGTGCATTAATTTAATAAATTAATAATAAATCTGCATAAATTAATAAAGCAACGCAAAATTTCCATTGCACATTTTAAAATAAAAATTGTTTTCTGGAGTATATTATCTACTTATAATAAAATACAAGAAAAATATGTGGGTCTCTTTGGAAAATCAAATCAAAAATTTATATCTGTTCGACAAGAATTTGAAATCAAGTGTATCTTTTGTTTAAATTTAAAAATAGACAAATGACAACGCCAGAATTGATACATAAAAATAAATTATTTTTATTCGAACATTTGAGCAAAAAACGTGCGATTGGTGAGCATATTTTTAACTTAATAAATTTAGCCAAGTTGCACGTTTTCTTATCATGTTTTTGATGATTTTGAAACGGTTTCTTGTAAGATATCAATTCTCTCACGGAAACCAGACAAACGTGTGGTTTATAATAGCAACTATATTTTCGATCAATACTTTCTTTATTTACAGTTGGGAACATGGTACAATAAAAACATTTTTACTAAAAAAAAATTGTCCTAATATGTAGAAAGGCTTGAATAACTCGAGTCATATTTGCACCCCTAAAACTGGCTGGTACGGGCGACCTTTCCGATCATAAGTGCGTTACGAACAGATATTGTATCATTATAATGTTCCAGAAATTGGAAAATATTCGGAAAATTCAAACTTACTTGTTAGAAGCGAAGCTTTTCCACGATGTTAATTTGTGAAATTGGATGTGGGGATGTAAAGAAAATGCAATGTTTCATAACTTTTAGGTGGTTGAATCAACAAAACCAAATCAAATTTATGCAATGCAGTGGAAGAAGAACAATTTAATTTATCTAAGATATTCAATAACGCATATAAAGAGGAAATTATTGGGAAAACAAACACATCCTGGAATACTTATTATATTTTCTACAAACTTTATTGCATCATTTTACAAATGAGATCTTCTACATATAATAAAGAACACTTTTCATCTTCATCGTATAAAATTTAATATTATTAAACCGTTTTTATCATATACTTGCTATATACAGAAACAGTCGTAATTATGGTTCAGCTGATCAAGTTTTCCTGTAGATGGAATAAATTACCTACTTATTTTTAATCAAAATTAGTTCTATTTACAATAATTGCACTGCTGGGATGGAATGTGTGATTTAATCTAATACAGTCGTGACTTTATAGTCAATTTTAATAAAAATCTTATAACATAACATTATAAAAATAAGCGAATAAATATTTACAACGAGAAGTCCAATAAAATCTTCTTTTTATAAAAATACGAACACATTTTTAAAAATTATCTAATCTATGTTTGTTTGGCGTATCAACTTGTTGTTTAAGACCACTAATATCACATTTTATTTAAAAAAAAACTTCGCACAAAACCATTTTTTGCTTTTTCTTTTATTTAAAAACAAACAATAACAATTTAAAATTATTATCTTGTCAAGTGAGCTTACAACAGGGTTGTACTTAGCAGCTTGGGATAGGATCGAAATGTTCAAGTCACAATTTCTCCTCCCTTTCGAAAATTCGAGAATATTTTTCAGTTAAAATTCTTTACATGGCAGTTTCCAACGGTTGGCTCTTACTTCTACTGCTGTAAGAAATGGGGTTTGCGTAAGGTTGAGCATCATCTGGATCCATATAATCAAAATTGGTTTCTAATATTGCTTCACTTTTTGATCTCACTTTTGGTTTAGGTTTTGGAGGCTCTTCTTCATCGAAGCTGGTCTCTAATATGTTGGCCGATTGTGGTCTTTCTGGAGCATAGTATGCATTGGAGGGATCAGGATTTTCCAGACCAACTGTGTTGTAATCGGAAAAACCTGGTTTGGGTCGTGGTGGTTCCGGCGGTGGAGGTAAACTTCTGTTGGCCATGCTGTGCCCATTGGTTGGAATTTTGTGTTTCAGTTCCTTGAGGAAATTTAAGTTTGGTTTAGGACCAGAATAAGCCCCACCGTACTCTTTGTACTCGGGATCGGAATCCAAAGTTGAATTCGATTTCGTATTTGTTTTAGTGCTCAGAGGCAGGGTGTCAGAATTGTAGTAATCGTAAGGAGGATACGAAACGTTGGGTTTTGCGTTTTCGGTGTTCATGATTGGAGTTTCATCAGTGATTGAATTTTCTTGCGCACTATCCGCTCGTAACTGATAACTTGAGATATTGGGAGTAACAAACGTCGACGTATCTTTATAACCATCGTTTTTAAACGCCAATTCGTACGAATCAGGAGTCGGACTAACAAACTTTTTTGGGGATTTGTGATACTCAATTGTTGTGTTGTAAACAAACGTCGATGGATTCGGATTGTGAGCTTCGTAAATATCGTACGACTGATTGTCTTCGATGGAAGAATTAATCGACTTTTCCATGCTATCGATTGAACCTTCATCCATTTTTTTATAATCGGAATGTTTGGTTAAAGTATCAGTCGATCGCGTACTCTAAAATTATAAAAATTAACTACCTTATAACAGTTTTTTTAATTAAACCAAGTTTACCATTTGAGTGCCTTTCCTGCGGTACCCAATATCTGAAAAACCGCCGTGGATGGATCCTAACGAACGAACAGAATGCAAACTTTGGCGGATGCTGTTCCGTCGTTCCAAACGCTGTGAATGCCTGTATTTGGATTTGGTCCACCAGCAAATGGCCAAAATTATGATCAAACTTACGGCGACGACAATACTACCAATTACCACTATGGTGGTGACATCCCCTTGCCAGGTTAATGGATTAATAGTAACTTTTGGATCTAAAATTTGATGTAACAAATTAATATTTGTGAAAGGTAAAAAATTCTTGGTTCATACCTATTTCGCAAATAAAAGGTAGACGACGTTCGCAATATTCTATTTCGATTCTTTGATAAGCAAACATCGTGCACTGGTTGATGTAGTCGATATGTTGAGTCCAAACTCGGTCGGAGTATAGATACCATTGTTCTTGCTGCCTTAAGTAGCCGTAGAGTTCCATATAATTGACATTTCCAATCAAGTATGGCATGGAAGCGTTATCACTCTAAAAATGGAATAAGTTATGTTTAGCAAATAAGAAAGCATGGCAGCTTTGTACATACCTTGCAAAATTCACGAGCTTCGTAGAAACTCATAGGAGCTCCAATATACATGTAGCAAGTGTTTCCAACAAGTGCCCAACCTGGAGGACATTTTCCGTTTAAAAGTGTCTTATTGTTCATGTAATATGGGGTATCGATGACTTCTAATAATCGAAGATCGTCAGTTTGGTCACGAATTCGACTTTTTACCGCCAGCGTTGTATTTACGCTCCAATAATTGTAAGCTGCATCAATTTTTGTTTTCCAAACTTCCAAAGTACTAAAAGTGTAGTAAAAGGTTGAAGTTTTAATAAAATGGCAAAGTGATGATATATTTTCTTAAATCTATTTTTGCGTAAAATAAAAATCTAATAAAATTTCTTATTTGTTTCTGTAACAAGTCTGCTTTATATAGAAAAGTCTTTGACATGAAAGTTTTTATCTATTTTTAATGATTTTTTTATTTCCAAAAAGAGTCGTAAACTTTTATGGTACGCAAATTGCAATATTAATTTTTTCTTGAAATTAAATCTGCTCATAAATTCTTTTTTGAACATTGATTTTTTAACTTTTATCTAGGTTAGAATATTTATTGAGGATGTGGCTTAGCATGTCAGTGAAAATGAATATTTTCCATATATACATGTAGAATTCGGGAACAAGTTCAGACGTACCTCCTTGACGACATATTGAAAGTCCCAAATCAATCCGAATTGGATGTTCCCGAAAAAAACTGAAAAAACTTAGAAAAGAATTTTCTTTCTGATTATATTGAAATGAGAACTGACCAAACGGGTGGTCTGCGACCACAAACAAAATATAGGTAATCGTGTGATTTAGCAAAGTTCAAAATAAAGATAGAAAAAGCCTTTATGTGATGAGGTGTCCTTTTGAAAAGGGTTCGCCATCGAGGACATGCTTTCATTGCAACGAATAGCATGTTTCCAAGAAACAAAGAATGGCAAGACGTGAGTGGAGGTCAGAGACCATGTTGTTAAAGATAATTTGGAAAATGTAAAAAAAAATTGTTATATGTCGAATTATTATTTGTATGTATTTCAAGGGTAACATATGGAAACATTCGATTTAAAAATTTTTTTGCAATGACCACTTTCCTCAACTAAATCGTTTAATTGCAACGCTACATTACAAACTTTACTGATGTTTCTATTTCTAACCAAACTTACATCTAAAATACATTACACAAAACATAAAATGTCTATCTTACCTGCTAAAATTAAACCTGCATGCATGCGCCATGCAACATAAAAAAAAAGAAAAATATGTTAGTATCAATAATAATAATAATTATTCAGTGATGCGGTTATTTTAAGTTTCTACTTTTTTAATAAAATTTTGTTTGTATAAATCAATTTTTTTTAACAATTTCCCAAAAAGGCAAACGCTTTCCAAAATTAATAACCAAAAACTATGTTTACTATTCTACTACAACTTCTACGAGGTACAGCTGCTTCACTTTCATAGTGACCCAATACAAAAATGTAATGTGAAATTCGAACCATAGCACAAATAATTTGACAGTCACTGGGATTTGAACTTATGACCCGAAGGTCCGAAGCCCAACATCTCAAAATAACGAAGTAATCCAAAATTTAGAAAGCGTAAAAAGTAAAAAAAAATTTAGACAAACTTTCCGCTGCTTAACTTTTATTAATTTACTTCAATTTGTAAAGGTCCAATGACATAGTACTTAATTCGTTTTGCAATTTCCCAATCACTATCGGTTTTATCATACTCCAAAAACTACATTCCAATGAGGTCTTCCATGTGCAAAATTAAAAAAATAATACTTACAAAGATCTATTTACTGTAATAATTTCGTAATCATTATCTGGATTGAAAAATATGTTATCCACATAATGTTGCCCAGCTGTTCCAGCTACTATGGTCGAACGAGAATCCAAATGAACAGCATAATTGCTAAAAATGGGATACAAATCGGTTATCAAATCAAAACCACATTTTTGACTTACTTGTAGAATCCATTATGAGTCGTGGTTTGATAAATCGGTAACTGAACTTGGTCAAAACCTGAAACTTCCAAATTTTGCAAACCGACATTCCGCTTAACATAATTGAACGTAAAGTTGGATATAACTTGTTTCAGCACAATGTTGTTGGTATATTGAGCAACATTCCTGGTAAAATAGTTGCGATAGATGGTAACTTCCTGATAAGGTGACGATTTTCGGCCCTCCAAATAAAGTGCTGGATGGTCTTTGTTGTCCACAAAGAGGTTATTGTGAATAAAACCCTTAAGGGATGTTGCGGTACCTCTCGAATCTGATTTGATGGATAAACCTCCCTGATTGCTCTTTACCAAATTGTTCTAAAAATAAATTTTGCGTTAAAAAAGGATCAACATTTAGATGGAAAAAATACCTTAAAGATCACAATTTGAGTATTTTGGATATCCATGTCGATGGAAGCTTCACAAGTAGAAAAATTCCCGTAAAGTTTCTCGCAGTTATTTTTGAATTGGTTCCTTTCAATCGTAACGATTGGATTTACTTCTCCAGCAGAGATATATTGCAAACCACCTTCGCGATTGTTTTCGATAACCGAACTGGAGATGTTGTGCTGTATGTCACGGTCTAAAAAATTCAAAATTAAAACTCGAAATCTCAAAAGTTTCTTGACTTACTAAATCCTATGGCCGAAATTGGTAGAGTGACCACTTCAGCTATAAATCCATAATTTGAAGAAGCCCCTTTGGCAAAAAGCTTAATACTGATGCTCGGTTCCTTAGTTCTATACATGCGTTTTTCATTTTTGGTGTCCATGGTTAATTTTCCTATCAATCTTGAGGATGTATTGTAAATATCGCCATCGTAGATGCTCATGAAGTCAGGAATTCCATGGTCTTCTGTTGTATTAAACAAATTAAACTGTAACAACCTAAATCCAAATGGTTTTGAATTGTAGCTGCTTCTAAATATTTTGATGCAATTCACTGGCTGGTTGTCATATTTGTAATAAAGCAATACCCTTTCTTCCACTCGTATGACTTTATTGGTATCACAAATATCAATTAAACCAAACAGATTGTACGGCATGTTCAAATTTCTTAACGGTGTAAAGCTGGATTCGTCGGAATCGTGACCTTCTCCAGTTAGAGACAAAATGCTGATTCCAACTCCCAAGGTATTTTCGACATTATTGGACATCAAATTCATTGTGTTGGAAGGTGAAATTAAATTGATGCCATGTGATGCGGCATACGTAACGTTGACGTAGTTAATTTTCGGACTCTTCTGGATGCTTTGAATGGCAGGCGATTTCTCATTATGCAAAATTCCAGCTCCCATTATGTCAACGAATTGCAATACCGATTGTTCCACTTTCTTGGTGTCGTGAGTATGAATATCGTGGATTCTGTGCTCGTAAAAATGTTGTTCAAACTCCGAATCCGCAAATCTTACTCCTCCCCAATAGTCAATATTTTTTCGTAGGTTTCTCTTTCCGCAATGAATAAATACGAATTTATTGTTCCATATACATTCGTGTCGGTGTCCAAATTGTTGTCCATTTAAACGAATTGGACAATCCTCATAGCGAGATTCCGTTCCTTTACATTGTAACGGTTCAGGCCACGACCAAATTCTCGAGAGTGAATTACTGTGAAACTCAATCCTAATATCGTAATCAAAAAATACGCTCAAAGGATCAAATCCCAATTCTCGACAAACAACTTGAGCGTTTCTTTCGGTAAACCGTGGATCGCACATCGGAATCCATTGCAATGTGGTTTTGTTAAAATACTCGAGAAATCCTTCGTGCGTAATTTCTTCCTTCCCATCTAAACAGTTGCGGCCTTGACACAAACGTATACCATCTTGCACAGCGAATCGTTCCAGTTCGCGTTTTTCACGCTTAGCTTCATTTTCTTCAATGGAACGTTTCTTTAATATTCGGTTACTTTCTAAACTGTTGGTTTTCGTTAAAGGTCTCATGATAATTTCAAAATCTTTCATCGCCTCTGCTTTCAGGGTTCCCAACACTAATATTCCCACATTGGGAGCAAACTCCATCACTACGCCAGGTTGAATCGTTAACGTTGCTCCAGGCATTACGGTGATATCGGCATTAACAATGTAAGGATCAGATCTTTTGTACAAAATTAAATCCTGATACAAGCGACCCTTAAGATTATTTAAATCAATTTGTTTTTCGGTCTCAAATGAAACCGATTGGCTGGAATCAAAATTATCGTCCAACAAATATGGGCGGAAGAGCGCAATCGCATGATTATTCCAATCGTCAAAATCAAAAATCATTTGTTCGATGCTCGTCTCTTCGTTAGTTCCCCACCAATTTTCTTGCACCTCCAAGAACGAATCCACCTTTGCAGTTTTTATACCAGCAATTAACTGATAGTCGAGGTTGTTATCGGCGATCAGGTTTCTATTAATTTTAACTTTCTGGATTCCTTTAAAACCAACCACACAAGTTGGTTCCGAATTTAATTGCAAAACGCCAAACCCACGCAACATCGCTAAATGTTTATTATGTTTCAACTGATTGTAAATAAACAATGCGTAAACATTTCCCAAAATTTCCGATTGACTGTTAGAACTAAATTCGATCATAAACCGTCCATTATTATTTTCAATTCTATTGTAATCGATCAACATCTTCTTCTCCATACCTTTTATGGAAATCAAACCAAATTTGCAATGGTTCTCAGAAAATGAACTCTTAGTTATATTTACTAGAGCAAAATGTCCGTCAATTATAACTCCGAAGTCTTTGTTATTACGCCACGTATTATTGTTCATGTAAACAGAATGAGTAAAGTTTTCGTTATATTGCCAAACGTAAGGAAGGTTAATTTCAAAACCACCTCCTTCATTTCTCTCGACAGTTACATCCTGCATAACATAATGAAATAAGTTATTAGAAAATCTCATATCTCGAGAAAACTGGTACAATCCTTTTCCATTATCCGTGATCAAAGAGTTATTGATCATCACGGTAATTTCTGAAATGTTACTTTTATGTAAATCCCAGTGAGGCGAATGAACGAAAACGGCTTCCTGTTTGTTATGGGAAATATCACAGCTTATAAATTTGAGCGATTCGTTCGCCTTTCTTAGAAAATGATCACCCAGTTCGTTGAGGTATCTGTTGTAGAAGGAAGCGTGGATGCCGAAGTTGTTGTTTCTGATTTTTGTGTTTAGAACTGTGAGAGTTGGTACGGGTCCTTTAACTATTTTGTTGTAAATATTTTGGGTTGGAGCTGATATGGTGCTTATTATTATCACGGTTCCTCCAATAGAGTAACTTCCACTGTCGTAATCCAAAATTATGCCGTGGCTAGTCGAAGTTGTGGGGAAAATTGTTAAGTCTCGTTTTAAGTTCCAGATATCTGAATTGTTGTTGTAAGTTAGGGTGTCGTGTATTAAAATTGACTCGGTGCTGCGATTTTCGATTGGATTCAGAAATTGGATTCCAATTACGTAACCAGGAGAACACCGAATTTTGTACGAACGGAATGTGGTTGCACCTACATTATTTGTTGTTACCAAGTACTTGGTGTCGCTGTAATCTAAAAATATTTCTTTGAAGTCATCTTCCCGTGGTATCCAAATGGGTTTGTAATTAAGTTCCGCATCTTGAGTATTAAACCATCCAGCGAGTTCTCTTTGCTGCATTCCCGTCAAGGCAGGATTGTGTCTAATTCCGTACTCGTTATTTTCGATCATACTTCCGTATACTTTTAAACCTAACTGTTTGAAACTTATTCCGGAACCTTTGTTATAAGAAAATTCTGAATTTTTGATTATGTTAACCGAATCGGAAGTATAAATATCGGAGTACATGATTCCTAACCCATCGTGATAGTTGTTAATCACTCGGATGCTTTCAAAATTGTGATGGGCAAAGTCCATCTGGATGGCAGGTTTGAAATAATTAGTTGCATAGTCCAAAAGACCAGATTTTTCAACTGTAATGTATTGCAAATTAGATCGTTCGGCCAAAGCTCCAAACCGTACTCCTGCCCACGAAGTTTCATAGCATCTTATACCAACATCGTTTTCGTGCGAACAAGAGTTTTCAAAATTTCCCACGGTTTCTGATCTGCACTGGGTTATATCCACGTCAAAATCGTCACACCGGACGTTGGACATAACAACATTTTCGGTAGTTCCGGCATTTGGAATTTCAATACGTTCCAAAAACCAATCGTCCGGATTTAATGCAAACCCTAACTGATTGCAAACGAGAGCGGCATCCTTAATAGTCCATCCATAATTGCAAACCGTACCCCATTCGTTATTAATATTTACTTGCAACCGGCCTTCCAATGGAGTACGTCCTCCGAGTAAACGTATCGGTACTCTCGATTCAAGTTGAACTATTTCGGTTTCTTGCTCGTAACGTTCAGTCTCACCTTCGTAAGTTAAATTATCGGAAGGATGCACAATTTCCTCTTTGAGCGTAAACTTGATGCTATCGGGGCCGATTCCACGAGCTTCCAACTTTCCTCCTATCATGATTCCAATGGAAGGTGGGAACCGCAAAACAACACCAGGTTCCAGAGTCAACTTTCCTCCCGGACGAATATTGATATCTTTTTCCACCACATATTCTCCTTGGCTTAACGTTTCTTCACCTTCCACCTCGCCGCCAATTATGTTGGAAGAAAAATCGCTAAACCTCGGAACGTATAGCTGCATGGAGGCAAACCGCGTCGTCATGGGGTTCGAATTGTGTAAAAGGTAAGGTACAAAGATTATTTTTGCCAGATTGTACCGATCGCTTCGATCGAAGAGTCTGTTGAAGATCGTTCCTTCGTCACTGGAACCTAACCAATTAAAGGTGCAGTTAATGATTTTGCTTTGATCTTCTAGGTGGCTTCCAATCTCGTACTTCGACGACGGGTTGTCGAATATATTTCTGAAAACTGCGATGTTATTGGATCCGATTACAACTGGAGCTGCGACACGACTTCTAGGATTGAGCTTCGATATGGAACCATCATTAGGACGAAACGGTTCCGTTATGTTGTTGTTCCGTACAAAATTTCTTGTTAACAATAACTTTTGTTTTTCAGAATAAGGTGATAAGCCCAAATTGATGACAAAATGACCGTGGTTTTCTTGAAAATAGTTTTGTTCGATTAAAATATCTGTAGGCAAAAAGTTAAACTCTTCTAAAAGTTTGTTTCTAACTAATAAGGCACCGTATTCTCCATATTTGAACCAATTGTATTCGAGCTTTGCGTTTAAATTCAGAGCTGGTTTAATTTTTATGCAGATTTTTTTGTTGGATAAAAATGTATTGTGGCCGATTTGTAACTTCGTAGAGGAATTTGTTTCTTTCCAACAGGTTAAAATTTGTAGGGCTGTGTCGATTGAATACTGAAATATGTTGCTGCTTATGTTGATGTAAGAATCACCGCAGAAGTTTCCGTGCAAAATTCCAATATCCAAATTTTTTATAATATCGGAATGCTGCACCACCGTTGACTGATTAATAAACTTGTATTCGGTTTCTAAAGTGTCGTTTAGCCAAATTGCAATTCCGTAACCTTCGTTAGAACTGATGGAAGAGTTTGATATATTACGATTTCCGCCGGTGTAAGTTATGTTGATGCCATCTCCTTTGTTAAAAGAAATTGTGCTTTCGGTTATGTTGACATCCCCTACGCCGCTGGTTACGTGAATTCCTGCAACATGGCTGTTTTGGGATATCGACGTTTTATGGACGTGAAGTTGGGATCTTAAATTATCAAACGCAATCCCTCTTCCTGAGTTATCTGCTATGTACGATCTGCTCACATTTAACTCGAACGCTTTATTAAATCCCGATGTTAATCTCATATACAAAACCATATCTGTCCTGGGTTGCGCTTTAAACGTGATATAAATTTGATTACCCGTCGTGGTAACGGACTGTGGTCGTGTATTATTTCGAACAGGAAATGACGTTAATAGCCTATGGTTTCCAGAAGAGCCGTCGAAAATTTCTATAAATGCACTATTATTCCGGTCGGTCATTGCTTTTAGAATGTCCAAAGTTATTACTTGTCCGTAACGCGTTGTAAAAACTTGGTAGCATTGTTTATCCGAACCATAAAATATCGATTGGTCGGCAAACATTTCGATGGGAAACGTTTGGCTCGATGCGATGGCTAGAGTACAAAAATCTTGGATTTCAGAGATATCGTGCAGTTCTTCCGGACGAGCTTCGTTGTGAACGTATCTTATTCCGTCCGCTCCATTTTCACTTATAACGCACTGATCGATGTAACTTAACCCGTAGGTTGAATTTATAAAGATTCCATACCCGCGGTTATTTCGGATCGTGCAGTTGTTAATTCTAACCGGTGCTTCAGGCAGTGTAACGTTGATTCCATTGTAGGCAGAGTTTAAAATTTCTATGTGGTTCATAACGGGGGGGACGCCATGAACGTGTAAGGCACTCGTGGCAGTGTGATCGCGCCCAGCACCGGCATACTCCATGATGACGTAATCGAGCTGAGACAGAGACGTTGGAATGTAGAGAGTGTTTCTCATTTTTAGAAGCTTTTCGTGTTTGGCGTGTTCGAATCGAATACCTCTCCAAAACGGAACGGGGCTGTCGTGACGTGGGATGCATTCTATTCCAAGGTCCGGATGGTAGTCGCAAACGCCGGATCCCAACTGGCGGGAAGCCCACTGACAATCTTGTAGCAGACTCTCGGTACCCACACATCTGGGTTCTTCGTAGAGCAAGCGTGGTTTTAACGGCATTTCTCGATTGAACCAGTTGAAAAAGGATCCACCTTGGAATCCCAGTTCCCTGCAAGCCGTTTGCATATCTGCGGAAGTCCAACTGAAACACAACCTTTAGTCTAAAAAATTAAATTAGGGAATTTTTGCTTACTTTCTGGAATTCGTGCAAACGCTTCTCCATTTTCCTTTATTGAAAATTTGAATTCTTCCTTGTAAAATAGTCGGACCGTCCACTAATCGAATATTCGGAAGTTCCTTGCTGGGTGCTAGCGTGCTTGCAGAAGTTGTGAACACAATTCTGTTGTTTTCCAAGCCCTGAAACAATTCGAATTAATTAGTTTTATTGCAGGAAGGCGTTGGTGATGAAGAAAGAAAGAATTTGTAATTTTAATGTTACAACGTGTTTGGTTATTGATTTGCAGCCACACGACGAATTTTAATTTATCTGCATCCTGTCGTAGAATACTACAAAAGATTGCAGCAAAAACTTAGTTAATTGACAAAAGTGGAAATTTAAGAAGGCGTAAAGTGAAACAGTGAACTTCATCGGTGCATGGAATAAATACGGTTTCGTTCAGGTCAATGGCATTCTTTTACGATCGCCTTTCTTTTGGTTATTCTGTTGATCTGATCCTCATATCTCAATTTATTGTTAATCAAAATCGATCGATTCCCTTTTACTAGACGAGTATTTGATTGATTGCTTTATCTTAGTTTTTAAAAAATGAATCGCTCGTGATGTAAAATAATTATGACTGGGTATTTTACAGTTTAGCAAAAACCGAAGCATGAAAAACCTGGGTTAATATCCGTCATTATTTTAAACTATATCGCCATATCGTGTTATTACAACTTTGTCACAGGAGCTACTTCATGCGTTTAATGATTTGGTCTGTTACGTACTTATAAAATAACAGTTGAAAATATAATTCTATGAGAACTGCAAAAAATTGGGTGTCGAGGTCAAAACTCTTTGTTTCCGAAGTAAGATTTACTTAGGTACTACAGAAAATTCGTTACAATTTGCCACGTGTCACCTTTTAAAAATTTTAATTTTCAGTTTATTGTGCATTAAATTAAATGCCCGAATCGAGGTCCTTCGTGGAGCGGATATTGCACATTTGAATCTCGAAATCACAGTAAAATAAATACTAGACCATGAGAAAATGTTGTGTAGTAATGTAATAAAAATAGCACAATTTTATTAAATCATCGGCAATGAAAGGGTTAACCGCAATGAGTACACGACCACAACATTCATCCTGTTTTTAAATCGAAATTATTTTACTGCTTAATTACTTATACCTAATTATAAATTGGCGCAATAACAACTGTAAATCACGAATGATTTCCTTTTTATGCTAATATCGAATTAATTTAGGAAGCAAAGGATTATACAACATTTACAAAAGGTAAAAAGCATTCAAAGCAGAATAATAAGTTGTTAAGAAAAGTTGCAAGTAAACGAACAAAGTTAGAAACGATTATAAAATAAAAAGAGTGAGAGCGTTAAACTACTACGTGGTTAATCAATACTTCAAGCAATGATCTGGAATAAATTTAAAATGAAATACAATATTTCATTCATTTTTTATTCTTCTCCATTTTACTTTATCCATCAATTCTTGAAGATGTAGGAAATGTAGATTTTTTTTGTTCTTCTTTTTGCTTTTTTATCTTGTTATTCAGCTTTGGTTATTTTACAACTATTTAACTGTCATGTGTGATATATTTGTTTGTCAATATGTCGGTTACGATGGTATGGCGAAATAGAGTGCATCGATTTTTCAAAATATGTCACAATAAAATTAAATGGCTAAATCGAGAGCAATTATTTAGGAAATTAGCAATGCAGAAAAGAAAGAAACAAAAGCGAAGATATAAAAAAAGACAATTTTTTCAATTGTAAAAAGGGCGAGGCTATCATTTAAAATATTACAAAAGTAGTTGACACATGATACACCTACATATTGTTATGTATAGGAAAGGTCAAAAAATTTGACAAGCGATCTATTAACCAATTAAGTTCATTCTAGGTGACTTAACTGATAAAAGTGTGATATAACTCAATTTTTCAATTAATTAAGTGGGTTAATTAAACTTATGAGTTTGTAAAAAGTTGTGTATTTTAATTATTATTAATAAACACGGGTCACTACTTGTGCATGAAGAGCTTTTCCGGAAATTGTAGCAAGTAGTGTATGCTTTAATTACGTTTGCTGTATATGTGCCGCAGACTCAAGTGATAGAAGAGATAACACTAATTTAATTTAATAGTCTGAGTTTGAGTGCAATTTGACATAAGCTGGTCGTTACTCTTATTTTATGACTGAGTGATTTTGCTGAATACAAGTTTGTATGGAAATGTAGTAAAATTTGATTTGCATCCAGATGAGAGGTAATTCAATCACGGATTTACAAATTTAAGTTATCTTCTTTCGGAAAATCGAGAGAAATATTATAATGTGCAAATTCATAAATTAAATGACACGAATAATCTCATTTTCAAGCACTACAGGCTGATGCTTTGTTTTAACTTGCTCTGAATAAGCATTATTTATCGTTACATGAGATTCATGTAGATCTGACTAAATTGGATGAATTATTTACTTCCAAACAATAACTTTATAACCATTAAGTTTACATATAAATTAATGGGATGTTTCGCAAAAATTGTAACTGTTTTTTAATTTTTAAATAGTCTGACGTCAAAAAACCTCCTCTTCAGTGACAGTAACAAAGAAAAGATTGTTGTAATATCAGTAAGGGACCTTAGGCATTAGAAAACTCGAAAGTATTAATGTTAATCCATTCATGCGCGTCATTCCCTACCTATATGTTTCAACTATTGAATATAAATAAACCGAGAACTTCTGCAATTATTTTAAAAATGAGATAATTATTACGATGACTAACCTTTATTCCCAGCGTCGAGAGCTAGGGTTTCATAGTTTCATATCATTAGAGCAATTAATATTGATTTATCATGTATCGAAATTTTAAAAATACATCAAACTAAAAACCAAATAGAATTTTACAAGGTCCTACGTCATAATTTACTTCAAGTAGATGCAATTAAAATATTAAAAATTTAACCAGAGAAAGCTGAAGTTTCATTGTTTAATATAAAAACCAATGAAACAGAAAAACTAATTATGATTCTTAATTTAATAGATGAGTAACAATGAAACCATTAATACTTCAATTTGGGCTTTTAAAAGATAAATAAAACAAAACTAAACGAAAGCAACTTTTTCTGAGCAGTGCCAAATTTCAATGTACCAACCTCAACCTAATTAAAGTACCAAAAGAAAGGTAAGAGGTGCGATTCCAAACAAACGTTTCAAAAATCATATTTGACTTGATATAGGTACAGTTAATCCGCCTATAATGAACTAGATTATTATAAATCCTCGCCTACTTACTACTTATAATGAACTATTTCTTTAATTTCTTACAGTTCATTTTAAGCGGAGTTTAGTACATAGAAAGAAAAGCGCAATGTTGCAAACGCAAACAAAATTAAGACTGATGATTTATTTTTCAAAATCATTTATATCTGAACCTTCAAAAACTGGACAATCAAAATTTATTTTTAAATCATACAAAATTTAGTACTGTATTAAAACAGTTCATGATTAAAACTCAATACCATTTCAAATTATATTATATTAATCACCAAGGGCGGTAGGTGCAATATACCGGTTGAATGTTTGGTGACCGAGACGAAATCGAGGTCGCTAATTTATTCGAGATCGGAGCAAGTGCATTTAACGCTCGAGTTACTTATACATTTTTTATACGATTGGACAGAGCCGTAACGAGGATAGAGAGCGCCTGTCTCAAGCGGTTTAATTTGTGCTTCAAATTTCATATTTTTTTTGTAAAATAATTTAATTATTATCTTAAATTATTATTAATTTGAATAGTCTTGGAGGAATCAGATAACTTGCATATCATCGGTTTTGGAACATTGATTTGTGTACATTATTTGTGTAATCGCGTATTTGAATGGTTTGATTTAACCAATTCATTGAATATATTGGAGCGCCGCAGGTGATTAATCTATTTTTTTAATTATAATTTATATTGTTAACCTAGTGATGCTATTTCCTGATGCTGGTTTTTTCATTTAATATCCATAACGATTATTTCAGTGTTGTCAAATCATTCATTCAGAAACGCAAAATTTAAAATATTCAACAATTGTTTATTATAGTTGATTTTTTTGTATTACATTCTTGGTACCATTTCAATCCTAGTAATGATGAATAATTGATGAAAAATTGTTCTTCATGGCTTCTTATGCATCTTTTATTAATATACATTTACAAGGAAATGGAATGATAATTACAAGGTTGCATAACTAATAATTGCAACAAATATTTTTCTCCTCTCTCTTTCTCTTGGGAAACTATATAGAAGCAAAAGAGAAATTCAAGGTTCTCGAGCTCCTTCTTTCTTTAAAATTTATAAAACATTCCATCCTCCACTTTCTTAAGTATACATAACTTTTATTTTTTAAATGTTTCATTCCAATTTTGCAAAATTGTACAAAAAACGACGCATTTCCAGTAAAAAAAGGAATAAAAATCATATGGACGTTCAGGAAGTCTAAGATTTAACTTCACGACTACCCGGTACCGTCTGCATGAAATTATGGATACTAGCAAAAATACAGTCCGCAGGGAGGGGGACTTGAATGGAATTCAAAAGCTGCTGCAATTTTCATTTTCTATATTTTTAAAAGTAACTTTTTGTTGTGTTCGATAATATTATTAATGTACCCGATATGGTAATTGCTTCTGTATAGCTTATCTGATTGTGAGTAGTAGCAACATTGAATTAGAAATTTGAAAATTATGACTATCTGGACGTTGATTGTATACATGCAAACTTAGTTCTAATGAATAGTTAATATTTTTTCAGAAGTTCACAAATCTTGCTTTATTCTTGTTAAATAGAGCATTTACGAAATTATTCAAGACCACCTACGTATCCTGCCTTGATCATACAAATTTATTGAAATCACTGTAGCACTACATTAAGTGATTAGCAATATACATAGTACTAACCTGTTTTATAGGAACAGACCAACTGCAAAGACCAAGTTTATCTTTGATGATTGTTCAATAGAAGTAGTACTCAATTAGATTATGTTAATTTTTAAGGAAACAATCTTATATTTCAAGATATTTTAATTTTTTTTTTAATATGTTTCAGTACATAACCGTTATGTAATATGTAAAAGCCATAGTTATTCGGCCCTCAGTCTCGCTCGTAATTTCAAGATTTAAACGACTTGAAACGAATTCAAAAACTAATAATAATACCACAACCTTGCCTTCTTACGTTACGAACAGACCGATTGGTCATATTATGGATATTATAAGACGATTTATTTTTGATTTGTGAGTATAACGTGGAATGCGAATCACGGTTTATAAAAATTCACCGAGAAACTGATTTAATATGATCTATTATCCAATTTCAAAAATGTTAAAATTAATTAATATATCTAAATGTTATGCAAATAATAAAAATAAATAATTACAACAATTAAGATACGCGTGTTTTGAAGATAGCCTTATCTCTCTGGTTACAAATGTTTTATTGTTTTATCATTACCCGTATGTAATGTTAATGACAGTCCTCATTATCACGTAATTAATATTTATAACTAGGTGTAAAAAAATCACAGTTAAAAACTTTTTTATGGTAAAATTTACAACTTAATAATTGATTTTTTTTTTCAGATAATTACATTTAAATTGGGGCATCCGAGAGTGACTTTCTGGATAATACAATACAACATTTTTGCAGTACAACGTTTAATTAAACTTGGGTTTCAAATCCTGAAGCTGCTGTATCCTGTTCCTCACCTGCAATTGAATAAACCGGAAAAAGGAAACTATAATTTGATAATGCATTCCTTCATGACGCAGTATTAAAATATTTTACTTTTATACTGCGCTTGTTTGTTATTTAATTTATTACTTTGTTATTAGAAATTTTCCTTCATAAAGGAGAAAATTAATTTTCCGTTAAAAATAAAGGAAAATTTAATTTAAATTTTAAATAACATACTTACATAATAGTTGAATGTACTAAAAATAATTATAATTTTATTTTCAGACGATAGCAAAATACAATTAGATTATTATCAGATAGTTCTGGGAAGATTGTATAATTGAATACATTCTTAAACTTTTTGAAAGGTCCAGTATTTTATGATTTCCTGTCGAAGTTATACGTAAACAAAGTGTCTATGCAAGCTATTATTACAATTTGTTTTGGAAAATTGACCTCGGCTTCGCCTCATTCAAATTAATTTACGCTCTAGATTAAAACTCTATAATCTCATCAGTAAAACAAATTAAATATTATATTATACAACATGGGAGTAAAGTGACACTTTTCAGAGTGACGGAAAAAGTTTATTTTCGAAGCGAGTGATGAAAAGCCACTTTACTTCCGAGTTTTATATATTATTTTTCTCATTTCAGATTGCGAATTTTTAATAATAAAAACGCTATTGTATTTCTTAGGTGGCTCTTCTATTTTTTATGCGGTTGCCTTCTTTTCACTCACTTTTTCTGGTCCCTCCTAATAATAATAATAATAAAACTATATCATGGCGTGATATTAGTCGATTAAATATTTTTATCTGTTTTTCAATGTCTGTGGAGTAATCATTAATCGTTAACACTAAATTTGTCCAAAATATAGTTTAATAATCTAGCATTACATTCAGAATGTGATAACCTAAAGAATTTGTCCGGTTTCAACACTAAAAATAGTTAATTTCTAATAGTTCATAATAAAAATCATTATTATTTAGGATATCTAAGTTTTTGTACTAGTTATAGTAATAGAACTCTTTAAAAATCTTTATCGTATTGTCTGCTTTCCTTCCAATTCCTAAATTATAACGATTTAAATTACGAAGAGCTCCGAGCAATAACCGCTAATAAACAATAAATTAAACGTAGTAAAGTGGTCAAAATATTGCATAAATTTTCACAAATGATTATAAATAAAATGTTGATAAAAAAGAACGTGTTCAATCATTAGCATAACTATGATTAGTTACCAATCGAGGTTAATTAAAATTATTATGAATCATCTAAGTTCCAACATTATGTATTTTATTATTTATACATAAATACCTTCAAGAAGTGACTCACTAAATATACATTTTTAGTAATAATAGTGAGGAACATTTAAAAGTTCATTCTTATTAATCGACATCAAAATGAAAAACTTTCTAGAGAAATTTGTAATATTTAGGTAATTATCATAATTACTCAGTGTCTTGGTATGTTTCGGGATAATACCAAGTTTTTGAGGTTACAATTAAATGCACCTTGAACTTAATTCAAGTTCTTTCTTGTTAGTCACAAAAAAAAACGTTCGTGCAGAATAGTAAACACCGCCCATATTTTCTCCAAAGCAAAGTAGAGATTAAAATTCCCAGTTTGTGACCAAAGCAGTGACCACACCAAACCACTGGTTGTACCTCATGTAAATCAGACATCAGCTGACTTCTGGTTCTTTAATTACTATTTGATTTTTTAAATCATATTTTTTCCTTCTACTTAGCAATCCATAAACAGTTTCGAGATAATTATGAAGATTTAATCGCACTCGATTATAAATTACTGAATTAATTAAATTACTCTGATAATAAAGATCACTGTGGTCATAAAATTTAATGAAGGACTTCTTATTCAAGAATAACAAAGCCCCTCGTTATTTTAATTATTTAATCATTTATTTTAATTTATTAAAATTTAATGAATTTGATGTACTACCGAGAACCCCGTTTTCTTATTCATATCTATGACTTTTTGAAATTAATATTCTTGAATTGGATTATTTTTATTTCCCAATATTGTGAAAGATTTTTAAGTGAATGGTATTTGTAACATGTAAAATTAAGAAACTTTTTCGCTGTGCGGTAATCTAGGTATTGTATAAAAGTAGAAATTTTTAATGCATTATTCGGGGTTATTTTAGAAAATGTCATCTAGACAAGCTAGGAAAATTCTTAAAAGTCCAGGATTAGACGCTCAACCATAATCGATAAATAGCATTGAAAACTGATAGCTTTTAGTTGGGGAGCTACACAACAATACAAACAATAATGGTCTTAAATCTGCTGTTTTACCTAATTAAGGACCACTTAACTCTGCAAGTGTAAGAAAACTTTTTTAATTAAATTTTATATTGACACTGCACAAAGTTCATGAAATTTTACTAATTGTTCCTTATTTAAATAACCATAAATTTTATTAAAGCATCTACATAGAAATTATCTAATAAAATTACACCGATGTTTTAATTTTAAATTATACAAAAAATCGCCTACGGCGCCTTTTATTGGTTTATATCCTATCTGTTAAATCTTTTTCAATATTTTCTGGATCATTTACTTTTAAGATTCAAAGTCTTTGGATTCAAAAAGGATCAAATCAGGAGAAATCTGATCAATTTTGTGCTTACAACTTTTGGCTGCTTCTTGAAGAAAAATCCCCTTCGTCGCGAATAAATTTATTTTTATCTCAAAAGGTTTGGGAACCCTTAAAATAATACGGTATTGACAGTTTGAGTCATATTAATTATTTTAATTTGAAAAATTGGACTGTAAAAACTTATCTCAGCGCTGCCATAACAATGTTATTGGCCTTGTTTGCCTTTGTAGACAAGGACACCGTATTTAATTTTTATCAAAAATAAACAATAGACATTTAAGTGTCGCCCATGTCTACTGAATTGAAAATGTGTAGCATATTAAGTTGTAGACGACTTTTATTGTCATGGTAATGCAAATTCCCGTTTTAAAAAAAAATACGTGTTGCCTTTTAAAAAACTGATGATACGTCACGGCTCCTACAAACATGGCCGAACAGTTGTCAACCTATCCGAGCACTTCGTTGGAAAATTAAAGAGTAATTTTTATCAAAATCATTCCACACTGATGGCCTTTCTCCCGATGTAAAGAATAATTGTAATGTTCTTTAGTTATTTTACATTTACAGTTGTATTATCAAGTTGCAATATAAAGCTCAACCAGGAGTCACCTAGAATTTTTTTTTTAATAAAGCTATATAAGTCCTTAAAAATCAACTCTACCCACACGACGAAAACCGGTGTTTTTAACATTCTTCAACTGAAAACTACGTTAATTTAAAGAAGATTTTGGCGGTTAAGTATTTAAATAGAACAAGTTTTTTAAAAGTATAGCAAACAAACAATATTCCCATGGAATTTTTAGCAACGGAAGTTGTTACCGTTTTGGTAAAGTATTTTGAAATTTGGAAAAATTATTACACCCCAAACGTCCAAATAGATTTCAATTTACACAAAATAAACTTTTCTTTTGACTAAAAAAACTGATTTTGTTTATTAATAAATTAATAATTACATGTTAGCTAGTTTGTCCAGGTTGTGCGGCCTAAAGGCCGCACTAAAAAAGTTTGGAAAAACGTCCCAATTTTAACTCTCTGCGTTATGCTGAGTGCAGGAATCTCTAGGGCTATGATAATTTTTCATGGCGGAGAGGGTCAAAAATGATCCTTACTACTTAAGAATAAAGATTCTGCAAATTCCTACGAACGCTTACATAGGGGGTAGGGGTTCAGGAATTTCAAACTTTTTCACTAATAATATTCCTGCCACATTTGTTGCATTTGAAACAACATCCGGTAAATTTTATCGTTAATGTATTAATCTTTATTTAAAAAGTTTCACTTAACTCTACATGCATCACAAATTTAAACTAACAAGGGGACACTACAGTGAGGTACCCACCAATCGGGATCCCAATTTTTTTGGTCATTCTATAAGTTAAAAAAATTATCACTTTCTCGGCGTTTAGTCCAATGGCTCTTAGTTTTTGAGTTATGAATTTTTTAAATGGGCTGGTTTTACCATAGGTTTAGCATAATATTGGAGTTGTAACGTATCGGTCCTGAGATTTTGTTGTTGTAAATTATGTAATTTATTATCGGAATTAAAAAATTAACCACCTACGAATTACCATTCCAAATTCTTAACCGTTAGATCATCACGGTTTCTTGTAATAATAGCTAATAGTAATAGCAGTTAACGAAATATGGTATTTTCAAAAATTCATAACTCAAAAACTAAGGGCCATTGGACTAAACGCCGAGAAAGTGATAATTTTTTTAGTTCCTAGAATCACCAAAAAAATTGGGATCTCCATTGGTGGGTACCTCACTGTAGTGTCCCCTTGTAAGTACTAATTTAAGGCGGTTCGACTCTAAAAAATCTATAACTTTGATTTCATTCTTCGGGTCTCCTCTCAAAGAATCCTAAAAATTGGTGTCTGTGGTTGACTTGCATAGTATAAATTTAAAAATGTATCAGGAATTAACATACATTTCCAAGGAAGGCAAGAACCTGAACAGGAAAGCTGTAAAGCGTCGCGGAAGTGACGTTTATCCGACGTCTGGAATTTTAGGACAAATTTGGGATAAATACGACGTCCCGAGATACTGGGATATAAACCTCAAAATTCGGAAGAACCATCAGGTTTCTTGGGACGTCTGAGACCCTAAGTTATTGAGTCCAGATCTTGCATGGATTCATTTTAACAGACTTGGTCTATCTTAATATTTCTGGATTCTCTACAATACCAGGAAAGATGGTCGCGGGAAAAATGAATCTACTATATCCGAAAATGAAAACAGTTTTTATATGGCGGGGAGAACAAGAATACTTATTCAGATGTTTACCCTAGAAAATGGAGAAGTCACTTAAAAAGTGTGATAAAACTAAATATTAGGTTAAGTTTCTCACAAAATTCTTTCCATAGTCACTTGGACTGGGGGTAACCTATTTTTGCATTTTACACAGGCTTGGACTGGCTAGATCGGCTAGTTGGCGATTTCCGAGAGCCCCCGACCCAGGGGGCCCCAAATGAGCCTTAAATTATACTTGGGGTAAAAGTGGTTTGCATTTTTTATTACTCAGGTCAGGCCCGTAGCCAGGGGGGCTCTTGGGGGCACGTGCCCCCCCCCCCAAATGTTGAAAAGACAAAGAAAATGGAAGGGGAGCAACCGAAAATTTTACATTTTACAAAAGGTTTTTTACAAGTGCCCCCCCCCCCCCCGAAATGAAATCCTGGCTACGGGCCTTACTCAAGTACTTTTTTAACTACACGCTACTTTATGGACAATGACAATTTTATTGTTTGCGACTGTTGGAAAAATAGTTCTTATATACTTTCCAAGTGTCAAAATAGCGGAAAATGTGATTTTCAAAAATCCCCCCTCTTGGTAAGAGGGTCGCTCCTCAGTAGCTAGCCGAGGGCCCATAAAGGAGCCAGTCCGGTCCTGATTTTACATACGACGAATTACAGTAGAAAGTTGCATTTCTTCTAGTAATTCATCCCAGCTACCCCAGTGAATCTTATTTGCAAAGAATGGCAAAGAGATCAGTACATCCAACATTTTAACATCACGAGTGATGTACAATGTTGACTACGAAGAAAAGTACCACAGATTCACAAACGAATTGGAATAATGCACGAGAATTGAGGTGGATGAGGCAACGGGAAACCACCCCATTAACATTTCCCTAGTAAAGTCTTCTTGGCTTAGGGCCGATCTATTCATCTCTTCGTAAAGTAGCTATTAGCGTTACGGGTAAGGTAGCAGTTCGTAAACGTTTATTCACATCCCAATAGCCACTATCGCCTTGTAAATATGGGTTACGGCTAACATAAATTTAAGAGCCCCTTGAAAATTTCAAACAATTTCAATAGAAAAATTTTTTTCATAACGAGTTGATTGAACCAAACTATTTTAATTTTCTATTCTCTTACGATATGTGCACTTTGATATCTGAGAATGGTTAAAACTTTACATTCAACAGCGCAGACACTGGAGCCAATTGAAAATCATAAGAAATCGATAAAATACACGTATTTTCAATACCATGTTATGATTCAGGTATATAAATTATGAACATTTTTATATTTTTTTTTAGAAACTACCGTCTTTCAGCTTTAAAATGCCACCTTGGTCGCGTAGATATCTCTAATAGAAAAATTTTTACAGCTAAAACAGCAAAGCACAAAAATACGACTTTTCAATTGCTTGATTTTGCGTGGAGCGGAAATGGAGCGTACTAAAATTAAATCCTTATGGAGTTTGGTCGTTGGAAACCTAAAGAACATTTCCACAAAGTTTGAGCAAAATCTAAAATAGTAAAGCAACAATTTTTATTGTTTTTCGATGATTTCATATAGCGCCTCCTATTATTTTTTTTGGCACTAATTTCGTCCGGCACCATCCAAAATTTTATTATTTAAGTCGGTTTTTTCATACGGAATGTCTCTCAGCGCCTGCACTATGTTGTATTTATGAGAAATTTAATTTTTGATAAATAATTGATCAAAACGAATCTTTTAGATGATATTAATTTTATCCAAGACGAAAACAGAGTTCAGTAATAGGATAATTTAAATTGTCGAGACTGTAAAAATGTAATCACTTTTTTAACAAAGTGATTTAACAAAAGATTTGTTGTTTAATTATGATTTCTTTAAAATACACTTTACTCCTTTGGATAAATAAACTGTTAAAATGTACAAATTGCACATATGAGGGATGCTCGGGGTTGAAATCGAGGCGATTGTGGGAGGGTAGTTTCAGGTAGTTTTTCGATGTGGTTTCTTGCATTTCTAATGACCTGGACCAAAACTATTTTATCTCTTTCTCTCATAACGATATATTATAGCGCTATCCTACTCTTGTCATATACTAACTAGAAGAAAACATCGATCCTGTTTAGTAAGTTCGCAATACCTAAGAACAAGATACGACAAAATGAATATACCCAAATTTTTTGCAGGGCACTTATAAACTTATTTGGCTCGTAATTACGATGCGCTTTGCGAAGAGATGAATAGATCGGCCCTTAGTCAGGAGGATCGCTAACATCCGAAATTGGATAGGCACTCGAAGAAGAAGAAGAGGAGGAATTTCATACCAAGAATTAGTATTTCTCAAATGCGAATTTAGTGACGAATATGAGCGAGATGGATGAATTTCTAAGCACGAAGAGTGTGTAATACACTGTCTAGAATTTTTTCTCTGATGGGGTGAGATGTAGCAGGTAACTACATAATTTCCAGCTTTAATTCAGAAAGCGTCAATTGCAGTTTAAGTTAGGCAATATTTCCAACTTCACAGCTGCCCATCTAAATAGCTGGTGCATGATCAAATACCGGAGTAGAAGGTTAAAAACTGAATTTCTAAGCAGCAGTGGCCATGAGACCGAAAATCCTGCAGTACTTTCGGTTACAATTGATGCTTTCTTAATGTGGTAAGTGCATCTGAAGGCAAGAAAACGGAAAATTTGCAGCTTACGAAAAAATACTAGGGGAAACAAAGAAACAGTTCGAGTCTGATGATGCTTTTCTATTACCTCACTGTGGAAAACAAAACTTCACCGACACCAATAAATTGCGCTATATTGAGTTTTCTACTACAAAGGGACCAGTGGAATTTTTCTCCGTATCGGAGATAAGAAGAGTAAACCATTGGGCTTTTAATTGGAAGAAGTGCATATACAGACTAATCCGAGGTCTTTCATCACCAAAGCAGTATGGCTGATGGACTTTTGGGTTGGACTGTCTTATAACAATCTTAGATTCATAGAATTGTTCAAACTACAGAACTGTTCGAAATATAAAGAGTTAATGATTCGGACATTTTATGAATGTCACTGATGAAGATAACAGTGAAAATGAGGACTAAACTTTTGAATTTAGGCTCAACCACGTATGTTTATAGTATTTACAATTTGGACGTACAAATGCGGATAAAGAAAAATTTATTCCATTTCGTTGGCTTCCTCTAAATTTTTACTTCGGTATAGGAATTTCTATGTTCATCATAAACCAGATTATCAACTGCTTTGTATACTTTAGGGGTGATTAGAATCCTAAATTAATTTTTATACGTGTGTCCTTATCAGTTCCAGATAACATTCCTATGTTTATCTTCTCCATAAAAACTTGCATTATACTTTTAGGAATATTTTGAATAATTACAAAATTATACCTACTGAAGAAGGCCAAACAATAAAAATCGAAACTGGTAAGTTTCCTTTTGAAGTTTATATCGTCCTTTTAGTGTCACATTTGTTGACTTAATACTCTACAAATAATAAATATTGGTTTAAACTGCCCTTATAATCATCCCTTGAATGGAAGTCACAACAGGGGGTAAATCTGCAGTTGCTACTGATTTTTATAGTTTCTACCTGTTTTTTACACCTCCTGGTTGGAGATTACAACCCAAAAATTAATTTTAATCTTTCAAAGCAAGAATCGGGTCAAATTTCAAAGATAAGAATTATTATTTATTATGACTTACTTTTGTTATGTACGATTCGATAAGACATTTTTGATTTTTCAATGTTAAATAAATAACGTAATATCTGTTTACCGAAATATGAAAAGCATCAACCTGTTCGTTGCCCGTTATCGAAAATCAAACACGGCAAGATTAGATTAGTGAATCATTGATTAGCAGTAATTACCTGCAATTCTTTTACATGGAACGAATCAGACATTAAAATAAATTAACGAAAGTGATTCACTTTCTGAGAAATTCCAAGTTGTAAATTTCTGCATTTATGGACAATACACGTGCCAGTAACCTATCGATTTATTCTTATTGATCGAAAGTGAAAACTGTGAAAACTTACCACTGCTTTTAAAATTCCTCTAACTGTGATGCCCACTTGGGGTTGAAAATGTATCGTAACTCCAGGATCAATTATCAACTCCGAACTTTGTTCCACGATTAAGTCATTTCGCAAAAGGTATGGTTTGCCCAAATTTTGCAAAACTACGCGTTCGTTGTTTAACGTTCCGCCAAAATGTTCGATGTAATCCAAGGCAGGATTTAAAGAACCTTCGGTGGTCCAAAAATTTTGCCCCTGTTGCGCTCTACTAACAACAACCAAGAGAAAAAATATAAAAGTAGTCCGCAACTTCGTCATTTTTCAAAACTTGTGGTATCACATGATTTTTTAACAACACTCCCAGTAGCACTTTCAAAATTAACAAAAATTGAGCACCCGAATTTTATTTTTTAACTTATCCGTTGGATGAAAACAACAAGAAAATAACGAACTTGTATCTCCCACTTGATCACTTCTTTCGAAACACATCAAAACCCTTTAAATCCACAAGCTGCTTTTTTGTTACGGTGATTCGTATAAAATTTTGAAAAGGTATAAAAAAAGCGTTGCAACTTTAATTTGGATTCGAATTGGAACGGAGGTGAAAAATCACAGGTATGCACTTCACAACACAAAGAACTATTTTTAAGATTGTTCGTTACGACCAACGTTCGCCATAGGCGCGGTTAGAGTTGTTTTTTACGGTAAAAAAGCTACGTCACGTGACGTCACTCAGGTAAGTTCCCCCTTACCTGTTCGAAACAGGTAGGAGAGCAGGTGTAATTTTGTACATTGTCTTACCGATAGATAGCGATATCCATTGAAGACTGTCGCAGTCTATTTTATCATTACAATTTGAGGTGAAACCGCAAACTGAAATAGTCATACTTTGTTGCTCGTATTTTATAATATTAATAATTGCGTAGGTAGTTTAACTAATTGGGATGATAATTAGTTGCACTTGAAAAATTTAACAAGCGCACTTACAAAATATAACTAACTGTTAAAAGTGCATTGCCATTTGTTACTTTTTAAATTTTATTATTATGAAATTTTTGTACCAGAAACGTGTAGAAATTTTCTTATTATTAAAATTTTGCTGGAACAGTATAAAATTTTGCATACTAGTATTATTTAATATTTCTTAATACAATTAGCTATGATTAATGCAATGCAATATAAAGATGTAATAACTAAAGTAGATATATTTTATAGAAGTAATTATTTAATTAAGGGGTCTTGACACTGCAGAATTAGTTTTAGTCGCTATGCGTCTCTAAGGAGATTGACTACCATGAACAGTCGCAGTCGTTTTGAATAAGTTTTTAGGAATGAAATTTGAAAAAACTTATTTTTTTATGTCAAAAAGTTATTGAGCTAAAATTTAGAATTCTTATTTATTCATGTTTAAAGTAACACCTAACATTTCGACAAAGCATTTTATTGAAATTTCTGTGTAATGTCGAAAAGAAGACGTCAACAAAATTATGAACCTTTTTCCCGTAAAAAAATTACTTTGCAAGTTATTTCAATTTGTTATAAAATTAAGGACGCGCGCGAATAGATTAACGAGATTCCCTTTGTCCACTTAGATTTTATTAAACAAATGAAATTATAAAAGGATGTTGAAGGTGTCAATATAAAACAAATAGATAATTAAATTCTAAGATTGGTTTAAAAAATTATTTTGACAATTTAATTCTTTTTTGCCTTTACGATACTGTGCTTATTTCTGCGTTGACATCGAAAAGAAAGTTATATCCTCAAGAAAACGACCATAAAAGATATCTTGACTTTTCTTTTAATTGTAAAATAATTAAAGAATGAATGAATGGATTAACGAGATTCCATTGTCCACTCAAAAACATTAGTTTTTATTAAACAAATGCAATTATGAGACGATGCTGAATTTATCACAGGAGGAAATTATTTAATTTGCACATTAACATAACAAAATGTGTAATTAAAGGGGTCGTCCGTGCCTGGGGGGAAGGAGGTCACAAAACATGATTATGTAACTGTGTGATTAGGGGATTTAGCCAAATCTGACGTCCTGAATTTCATAATTAGAAAAAATGTTTAATTGTAATTTTATTAGATCATAAAAATTCAAAAAATAAATTTTAATTAAAGACCCGATCCATGATTAGGCCGAGAAATTTTTCAATCGGTGGCGCAGTTACCTAGATTTACAATTTAATTATAAATGCTGTCTTTTTTGGTTGGAAAGAATGAAAGATAGATTTCATTGGTTTCACATGGCGCGTCTTTTGAAATTATTCAAATTATAGTTGAAACGAAACTTCATTTACAGCACTTACAATACGTAACATTTAAACAATTTTTAATATTTTAATATTGCTATTTTAACTGTGCCCTGACATATTTAAATTTTAATTAATCGTCCGTTTTTGATATAAAATTGGTAATTAACATAATCAAAATGTTAATTTGAATTAATAATTAAAATGTTAATAAGAGACGGTCATTGCCTTGCAGCTAACGCAGTTGGATGCAAATGCGGGGCACCGGGTTCAAACCTGGGGAGAGTCAAACTTTCTTATGACTATAGTCTCCGTGCTTCGGAAGGCACGTTAACCCGGTGGTCCCCTGGGTTAGTGAATTGCCACCATTAACATAAAACCCAGGATACATGGCACATCTGACGGCAAGTCTAGCAAGCTACCTGATGGATGTAAAATATTTGTATGCTCACAGAACCAACACTGCCAAGGAAAAGACGCAGATGTTGGTAATAACAAGCCTTAAGGCTTAAACTAAGAAGAAGAAGAAGAAGAAAATGTTAATCCAATATCAAACTTGATTAAAAATTATATCATGACCGTCGAAAAATTCTCCCCTTTCAGTTAAAAAAAATCATGGTTGTGTCTATAACCAATTTTGAGCTATAAATGAAATTTCAAGTTCGATTTTAGAGAAATAAGAGAGGGTCTTTGATATGTGACCATCGAATGTTCTTTGAGTGAAATCCGAAGCAACAGTGGGCACTTTATTGGTAAGGTGCGCACTGAAAACCAACCACCTTTTTTATCTAGTTTTCTGAGGCAACCCTCCATCATGACAAAACATAGCTTGGACTCCAGATTTTCACTTCTGCTGCTAGCTTAAATAGCTTGCCCTGCTACCTTCGCACTTCCTATATTGAGTAACATAACACAAAATACAAATTAAAAATGGAGATGTCGTAGATAATAAAATTGTAGAAAGAATACCAAAACTTCGCCACCCTTTGATTATTCTTCCACCTTTAACAGCAGCTTCTTAACATAAATGAGTGGAGTTCCAAAAATTACAATTGTAGACCAGGTTTCAGATAGAGAGATTAGACATTTTTTTGTAATCAAATCCTTGGAGGACTCTACCAACATTCCATTATTTTTAGCCTCAATTGAAAGCCAAGATCTTCTAGAGAAACACTAACGAGTTGTTTATGGGTTTTTCTCCAGGGAAGACAGCACCTTAAATTTCATCTTAAGTCTTGGATTTAGGGTGAGATTCCATATTCTTTTGGTAACAGTCAAGTTTCAAGTAGTCTAGATGCATTTCTCGTCGAAAATATATACAACAATTTATTGTAAATCAACTTATCCCATCCACTGCAATCCTCTACACTACATTCATCATTTCAATCCTTCAGTTTCGTTTTTGTTTATCCATGTTTCTGAGGGACAGTAATTTCAACAAACCTTTGATCAGGGGAAAAATGTTATGCAAAAATAAACTTCTTTTGTTGGCATCAGTTGGAAAATTCACTCAAAAGCTGTTAAATTTTGAGTGATTTAGTCGATTGCATAGAACTATTGGGGGAGGGGAGACTCTCCACATGGAAGCGT
Organism: Rhagonycha lutea; assembly: GCA_958510855.1. NCBI lineage: Eukaryota > Metazoa > Arthropoda > Insecta > Coleoptera > Cantharidae > Rhagonycha > Rhagonycha lutea. The sequence goes on along the minus strand of OY294040.1, from coordinate 7,005,492 downwards.
CCCTATTGTTTTAATCCGAATTGCTAGCAAAACGAAGCTAAGAATTTATAAGAACTGAGTTCAAATTAACGAGAATTAAATCACCCGCGGCGCATAACGCCGGGATAAACCAGGCACAAATACTTTCTAGAAATACAAAAGAAAATACTGAACAAATACTAAGCGCAGGGGGGTTATTACTATAAGGAGGGATGAATATATAATATTTCGTTTAAAAATTTTGAAGTTTTCCAACTCATAGATACCAATATTACACTTTCGACTTCACCAAAAGTATTAAAAATATTTTGTGCACTTCTAGTTACTCTATTAGACAGTTGAATTTATGCAGCATAGCATTGGAATCTATCCCACTGTGCAGTTTCCATCTCTGTCTTTATTAGAAAAATCGTCGTATTCAGGTTTGAATTTTATTTGAGACAGAAATTTATAGTAAGGGAGATATTATGCGCAGTGACGTAGCAAGTCAAGACCGGGCCCTGGTGCAAGATTCACAGCGGGCCCCCTTCATTATGCACAAAAAACATGTAAGTGACAAAAAGGCATCGTAGATTTCCCTAGAAAGATTTTCTGGTGGTGCGAGATCTCAATTGCCCCCCCCCCCCTGAAGAGACTAATGAAAATTTAGCACTTATGAATCTTCAGGCGTAATTAAATTTTGAGGCCCTCCTCTAAATAATTCAACCTTCGGCACATGGGGATGGGGAAAGCAGCGTTTTATAGCGCCGCAGGCGATTTTTTTGGAAAATACTACCATTTTATATAGGAATATTGCACTTGAAAACTTGTTTTAATACCAAAGCTATATAGGTATAACTTTTCATAATATTAGGTCCATCAATTTTTCACCAAATGTTGCTATTTAACTAGAAATTCCTCATGAAATTTTGATGTTGCAACTGGCGCCAGCCACCTGTTGCTACGTCACTGATTATGCGCCATTCAAACACGCGATTACAAAAGTGCTGTTCCAAACATTACGGATGACATGTTGATAAAATTTATAAAATAATTCGGATAGAGATTCGGGGCTCTTCCTCCAATACTAAAATTAAAAATTACGTCGCACATGAATGGCTTTAGGTATTATTCACATAATATTATTGTAAAATTTACCTCTTATAATATTGGTCTGATTTTATCGTCGTAATGGATTTATGAAATTATTTTGAAATGGCGAGTTGATTTATACATTATTTTCTTGAGTATTTAATGTAACAATGTAAGTAATAGCTAAACCGATCAATCATTAAGGTTAATTTGAAATTATAATTGAACTGCTAATTTTAATTTCGAATCTGAGGACCCCTCGATGTGTGTGTTTTTTGTCTCCTACTAAAAAGTCCGTGACAGCGTATCTTTATTTTCAAAAGTTTAGACGCGGAAGGCGCTTGAAGTCGCAGATATCGACTTCCTGATACAACTCCGCGATAATTGGTTAATTTATTCGCACATCAAGCCAGAAAACTTAAATTCTTTTTTTAAAGAACCTTAGAGGGGAGAATTGATCTGTAGTTAAACTTGCTCGACCCTACATCATAATATTAATGTAATCTAGACGTTTAGGAAACAATAATTTTCGGTACGAAATTATTTTAATGACATTCGCAAAATTAACAAAAAATATTTAAAATGTGTGCGAACGTCAAGTACAAAGTTATTGTTCTTTTTAATGGATATTCCAAATATACGGAACGAGGTCATCTAGAAAATTGCACTTGTACTCTCATTAAAGGTCCTAAAAATATAATTGTTGATACCATGACAGCATGGGATGGAGAAAAGTTAACTGAAGCACTAAAACAACAAAATCTTAGTTGTGACGATATCGATTATGTGATTTGCACGAGCACGCATTCAGATCACATTGGATGTAATTATCTATTTCCGAAAGCTATTCATATAGTTGGTTTTGCAATATCGCATGGCGATGTGTATTTTAAACACGAATTTGAAACAAAAAAAGAGTACGAAATTGATAGTTGTATTCAAGTTATACCAACTCCTGGAAATACGATGCAAGACGTCTCAGTGGTTGTTAAAACTGAAGATAAGGGATATATAGTCATTGCGGGAGATTTATTTCAAAATGAACATGATTTACACTGCGATTACGCTAGTCAACGAATGGAAAGTCAGTCCAAAGAACTGCACTTGCTAAATCGTCGAAAAATTGCTAACATTGCTGATTGGATTGTCCCTGGTCATGGTCCAATGTTTCAAGTTAAAGAGATGGATCCATTATAAAATTGCTTTTAATAAATTGTACTCATTATTGTTGTATTCTTTAGTCTAATTACTGAAAATTTAATTTAGAAACGAAACCTAATGAAGTGCAAGTACCCAAAAATTAAATAGAAATTAGCAACATTTTTATTTTGGTACTAAATGAGATGTGGAATGCTTTATTTTACTTTATTTATATATACCCCTAACTTATTATAAAGATCAAATTACTTTACACTCGACTTAACGTGGAATCCAAACCACGGCAGTGCCACAATGAAATGTTTTAGGACCGCTGTTTCTTATAGAGAATATTTTTGTTCTTGCTTGATACTGTAAAGGTCAAGAGGGCATCCCTAATTTTATTTTTTAGTGAATTTAATTTCCTACCAATTTGTGTAACATGTGACTAGCTAAATCAATCAGAAAGTGTGATTTACCAAACGCCTCGAATTTCATGCCATTTTCTAAACGCCTCATATTACACAGCAGTGCTTTTCCATTGATAGTTTTATTTCGTTCAAAGTCAGCTATTTTAGGAAAATACTAACAGAACTCAGAAAAAAAAGAGTGGCAAGATCTACTCAACCGAAAGGCATTTCCTTTATGAAAATAATATAATAAAAAACACATGGATTCCTATCTCTCATTTGCCTATTGGAAATCATTTTAAAAAACAGTGCCAGTGTATCACCAATTTATTACTGAAATTACAAATCAAAATTATGAATCAATCTTTTTACAGTTTTAATATCTTTACAAAATTATTGCTATTTTAATGTTACCAAAAATAAATTATGTTCGCGACTGGAGAGCACACATGCCAGTCTTCAAGCCCAATTGCCAACCATAAAAGTGCATCGATGTGATGAGACCTACTGTTGGATTTTCCATGTAGATATTTACAGATTGGCTTTGATCAATAAAGGGGGCTCGAGCTGCAGCCATTTCAAGTATCGACTTTTGCTTGACTTCCCAAACAGTTTTATAAATTTCCTTAATATCATTAGGAATATTTGGAATACTTTGGATAGAACCAGATTTGGAGAGAATTTGATGTTTCATCTCTTCATTCCATAGCCCCTGTTCAATTAAATCATTAATCAAGTGCTTGTTAACAACAGCAACCTCCCCTCCTAGCACATGAAGAGTATAGATGTTCGAGGTGCAAGGTTCCATGGAATTATTATTTCCCAAAATTTGTGAACTCACTGGAACAGATACAGCAGCCACCAGAAGCGAATTTCTCAAACCATGCTGTTTTATTTTTTCTCTTAAAGGTGCCCAATCCCACAGATCTGTGGGTGTAACCTCCCACATATCGAATTGCAGAGTTCCCTTACTTGTGGCACTCCCCTTGTATGTGGAATAAGTTCCATCTATTTTGGCTAATTCGGCACTTGCTTCCAAAGCACCGTAATAAATAGTTTCAAATATTTGCTTATTTAACAGCTGAGCCTGTTCACTTTCAAAGGGCATTTTTAACAAGTTGAATGTGTTGGTCAAACCTTGAATTCCAATTCCAATTGGTCGATGTTTTGAGTTAGAAGATTCGGCTTCAGGTAGTGGATAGTAATTTATGTTTATTATTTTATTTAAATTTTTGGTTACAACTTTGGTTACGTCTTTTAAGCGTTTAAAATCAAAACTTTTTTTGTCTACATCGGCAAACTTGTTAACAGCAATGTAAGCCGAAACACAAACACCTACTTCTTCAGGTGAAGAATATTCTACAGCTTCTCCAAAGAGACTACTGGAATTGATGGTGCCCAAGTGTTGCTGGTTACTTTTACGGTTACAAGCATCTTTGTATAGCATGTAAGGATTTCCTGTCTCAACTTGAGAGGTTACAATTGCACGCCATAATTCTTGGGCTTGTACTTGCCGTACGTATTTACCTTCTTCTTCATACTTTTTGTACAATGTTTCAAATTCGTCGCCCCAAGATTCTAGAAGACCTGGGCATTGATGTGGGCACATTAGAGACCATACTCCATTTTCTTTAACTCTTTTCATAAACAAATCAGGTATCCACAAGCCGTAAGTTAAACTTCTGGCGCGAATTTCTTCAACTCCAACTTTCTTCTTCAAGTCCACATATTCAAAAATATCTGCATGCCATGGCTCTAAGTAGATAGTGAAAACATCCGGTTTATTGCTTCCTTCACTGAACATTTTAGCGGCGGCGTCGTAAACTTTCAGTAATGGTACAATACCGTTGGAAATGCCGCCTGTTCCTGCAATGTAAGTTCCCTTTGCTCTAATCTTATGCATACCTAGGCCTACTCCTGCAAAATGTTCTGCTAGATAAACGTACTGGGCCCAGCAGTCGTAAATACCCTTAATACTGTCATCAGGCATTGTCAAAAGATAAGTTGATGCCAGTTGTGGAATTGTAGTTCCTGCAGCACAAAATGTTTGATTGGGGTATATGAAATAACGCTCAGATAATAATGTGTAAGTTTCTATTGCAGCCTCAATGTCATCTCCATGAATACCGACTGCTGTTCTCATCAACATATGCTGCGGCCTTTCCACAACTTTACCATCAATTTTCCATAAGCATGACTTTTCTAAGGTTTTGAAGTCGAAGTAATTGTAGGTAAAGTCGCGATCGTAAATGATCACTGAATTTAAACGATCAGCGTGTTTCATGATAATTTCATGATGCTTGTCAGAAATCATCTGCCCGTCTTGACCATTATTTTCGACCTTGTATATGTAGTCGATAACCTCTATAAACAAAGGCAATTATTAGATAAGTTAGGTACTAACAGAAAGGATATAAACATAGAGGGACCCCCTGGTGGACAGGGTTATCACTACGTCATAATATAATTCTGTAACGCACCTGATTGGATTAAAACCAATCAGAGGTGCACTATAGAGTTACCCTGTTCAACAAGGGGCGCAAAGCCATTTCAAAAGACAAATATTCGCAGAATATTTATTTGACCCGGTAATTTCGTCCATGGTAATTTCACTGCCATACCTTGGTACTTAGGGGGATAGCACGAAAACTACCCCAAAAATTTAAAACTTTTAAGATAACAGGATGATAGTAAATGGTTCACAAAGCAATAACAAAACAAAAATTTTGACGATCATTGCAAATAACGTTTATGTTTAAAAAAAAACAAAATTTTACATGAAGTGTTGGCTATCCACGACATAGTATTGTTTGCCGTTATAAGATAAGCTCCGCCCACCCCGCAGTTTAACAAGTTTAAAGGGTTTAAACTGATTTAACAATGTTGGATCCGAGATAGGAAGTGGTTGCGTTGTCAAAACTGACTCTCCGCACCTTCCGCTCCGGTCCCCTCCGCCCCGAGCCGTTTTGACAATGCTATACCAATTAAAAATATCCCCAAGGGCCGTTCAACTCGGCAAAGTGTGCTACTGGATAGGGGATGGATCTCTTTTTTTCGGTAAATCAGGTGAAACTACCAGGGGATAAAATTACCGTATACGGCTATTATAATGGCATTATGCCAAATATCCATTACCTCAACTGTCAAAGCTGATTTTGTTTAGAACATCCTGTCGTTATTATTAACAATTTCTACTTGTACCTTAATATATTTATTTCTTTTCATCGGAGTCAGGTATTGAGTATCTCATAAAACACTCACATTTTTTGTTATTATGAATAATTACAATTTATGAACCCAAAAAAGCTTAACCAAGAATATTGTTCATAGAATAGTACAGGCCTAAACTGACTCCTTTGGAGGCCCTCGGCTAGAGATTGAGGATGGGGCCCCTTACCAAGAGATTTTTGAAAATGACATTTTCTGCTATTTTGAACACTTAGAAAAAGTACCTGAGTAATAAAAAATGCAAACCACTTTTACCCCAAGTATAAACCAGTTTATTGAGGCCCCTTTGGGTCAGGGGCACTCGGCGATCGCAGACTAGCCAGTCCGGGCCTGGAATAGTATTATTTCAATGAATTTGCTGTATTTTAAATACAAAAGTTCTGGTTTCAGACTTTTACTAATTTTTTTTAAATTAAAATAAAGTTACATAAATTTTAGTTTTCATTTTGAGAATTTTAATGGTTTTTTATTTCTCAAAATTTGAGTTTGTTCCCCCATGAAAAAATCATACAGGTGCCCAAGTGCCTGGTTATCAATTCCATATTATAATTTTTAAGGCTTATCATTTATTTGGGTAACTTTAGAAACACGAATCTGAAGCCTTCTACCCCATAATTTTGTTTTAAATCCTAACCTTACCAATAAAGTTTTATTAGAAGATTTTCTTACCACTAAATTGCTTTTTTGTTTCCTTATGCAGATTTGATACTTCGATACGAGCAGCTAAAATTGCATAATCGGGATGATCGGTTGCCATAGCAGCAGCAGTCTCAGCTGCAAATGAATCCAATTCACTGGTGTTTATTCCAGGACGCAAATTTTGAATAACTTTTAAGGTAATCGAAACCTACAAATCGAAGGTTAAGAATATAGGTTAAAAAATAAGTTGGCCGATAGCTTACCGGATCTAGAAATTCCATGTTTAAACCGTAACATAATTTTTGAATTCTGGATGTAATTTTGTCCACATGCACTTGTTCTTCTCTTCCATCTAAAATTTTTTTCATTTTTGTTGTAGAAATTATAATAGTGACTATAAAATTAGATAATTTTGCTTACCCCGTTTCAAAACGTAGTAATGTTTTTGTGCCGTAATGACCATTTTTAAAATCAAATTTTAAACTGAAAATTATAATAATTTACTTTCATATAAAACTCTGCTGTGTAAATACAAATGAATACAAAGAATTATGCGAATCCGCGGGAAACCGCTCTAACTGATTTTTCCCGATGGCGACATCTCAGAGAAAATTCCAAAAAGAATATCAAAATCGGAAGTGAACTGCAAACATAATCATGGGCGTCGAGAGGATTTTTTCCCTGCGAGGGCAACATTTAAATTACAAAATGCCCAAGTAGTAGTCTAATTTAAAATAATACGAGAATAATAATAAGAAAATAGGAGGTATAATTAATTTTTATTACAGTTTTCTCACTTTTGATGAAATTCTCTTCTATATAGTTTAGGCCTTAAAGCCCGTCATTTCCCAACATCTGCGTCGTTTCCTTGGCAGTGTTAGTACTGAACATAATAATAAATTATATAATTTTTAAAACTAACAAGTTTGAAAAAAAAGTGATTTAAGGAGGCGAACCGATGATCTACGGTTTTGCAGGCAATCTCTCTATGACAACTAATAAGCCACGATCTTATTTACCATCTGTTGCGAATATAATTTTTGAAGGTGTTGCAGGCGGAATTTTGAGATTTTTTGTTTTTAATTTGTAGGAATTCCAAAGCAGAATTATGTTCAATTTTCTTATAGTACGAAGATTCTAACATGGTTCCCATTTTGTTGAATTTAATTTGCAAAGGAAGTCCAAAAAATTATTTTCAAGTTTCTTGGAACATTTTTGATTTTTATGAATTTTTTTGGATATCTTTTAGTACAAGGCACCGACTTCCAAACTAGTAAACACGGACTAGCGCAATATTTTCCTCTTAAAAAATGTGTAATTATTTCATAAAATGAAGAGGCACCAAGATTAAACTTTTTTTCAAGAGGGTGCAGTAATAAAGTTTGGACACCACAGTTTTACACTAAAAAAAAATTAGGGCGTCTTCAGATAAGATTGCTTTTTTTGGTCAAGTACAATTTTTATAGCTTAATTTTAATTTGCTTTTCAAGATGTGGTAGAATTAATATTATTAATCCGATTTGGTTTGCTTACTCAAGTAAGCTCAAGAAAGCAGTTTTTGAAAATTTATAATAAATGAGGAAACCTGGTTCCAATGCAAAGGAAAGCTCAAGTGTTTGTGATTTTTTATTATTACACAAAGTCAGATACTCTTGAACTTTTATTTCAAAAAATTAACCCATTGGTTATAAAATATTGTAAAGCTAAATGCAGTAAACTAAACACTAAAAAAGAAATTATAATTTAAGCTCCACACATTTCACAATTTCCAGGATTTTGTAAAGAACAAACTAAAGCAGCATCTTCATCTTGAGTGGTTGGAGAATCTTCGCTTTTGACTATCAATTGTGTTTTGTCGACGGTAAACTGAATGGGTTGTGCTGCAGGTTTCGTACGTAAATAATACATCCCTGTCTTGAGCCCTTTCTCCCAACCATAGAAATGCATAGAAGAAACGATTCCAACTGTGGGCTTCGCAATGTGAATATTCAAAGATTGACTTTGATCGATAAAAGCACCCCGATCGGCTGCCATATCCAACACGGTTTTTTGAGAAATCTCCCAAACCGTTTTATAAATTGCTTTAATATCGTCGGGAATTCCCGGAATGTTTTGTATGGACCCGTAGTTGGCAATAATTTGATTTTTCATCACATCATCCCACAATTTCAGTTCATTTAAATCATTAATCAAGTGCTGATTGACACAAAGGAACTCACCACTGAGGACACGACGCGTGTAAATGTTTGTAGTGTAAGCCTCGATGGATTCATTATTACCTAAAATTTGTGCAGTGGAAGCGGTGGGCATGGGTGCCAACAAAAGAGAATTTCTAATTCCATGCTTTGCAATCTTTTCTTTCAAAACAGACCAATCCCACAATTCTGTAGGAATCTTATTCCACATATCATACTGCAAGATTCCCTTACTAACAGGACTGCCTTCATACGTAGAATATGGACCTTCAACTTGGGCCAATTCTGCACTAGCTTCCAGTGCACCATAATAAATAGTTTCGAATATCTGTTGGTTTAAAAGCACCGCTTCGCTGCTTTCGAAAGGCAACCTCAATAAAATAAAGGCGTCAGCCAAACCCTGTATTCCGATACCAATTGGCCGGTGTCTCATATTCGAATTCCTTGCTTCAGGTACTGGATAATAATTTACATCAATAATTTTATTTAAATTTTTGGTTACAACTTTGGTTACTTCCTTCAAGCGTTTAAAATCGTAGGTTTTCCTATCAGATTTAACAAACATGTTAACAGCAATGGAAGCCAAGTTACATACAGCCACTTCATCAGCCGACGTGTACTCGACAATCTCGGTGCAAAGGTTACTACTTCTAATAGTGCCCAAGTTCTGTTGATTACTCTTACCATTACAGGCATCCTTGTAGAGCATGTAGGGGGTTCCCGTTTCAATTTGAGCTATTACAATCGCACGCCAAACTTCTTGAGCTCTTACTTGTTTCATAAATTTACCTTCCTTTTCGTAGCTTTCGTACAGAGCTTCGAATTTTTCCCCCCAGCAGTCTGCAAGCCCGGGGCTTTGGCTAGGACACATAAGGGACCACATTTCGTCATTTTTAACCCTCTTCATAAACAAATCAGGTATCCACAAGCCATAAAATAACTGTCTGATTCGAAGCTCCTCGTTTCCGGTGTTCTTTTTCAGATCTAAAAATTCAAAAATATCGGCATGCCATGGTTCAAGATAAATTGCAAACGCTCCTGGTCGTTTGTTGCCACCCTGGTCTACATAGTGGGCAGTCCAGCCAAATTGTTTGAGAATGGGAAGTAACCCGATGGATAACCTACTGTTGGTACCATTCTTTTTGTCAGTACCTTTTGCTCTTATGGTATGTACGCTAACGCCGATTCCACCAGCACATTTGGAAATTAAGGCACAGTTGGTGTGACATTGGGCCATGCCCTTGAGGCTGTCTTCAGGCACAGTTAAAAGGAAGCAGGACGAAAGTTGTGCTGTAGATGTTGCTGCAGCAAAAAGGGTAGGACTGGCATGGGTAAAATATTTTTCCGACATATAATTGTAAGTTTCTATTGCAGCATCGATATCTTCTCCATGGATACCTACAGCACAACGCATCAGCATGTGCTGTGGTCTTTCAACAATTTTACCATCAATTTTTAACAAATACGAACGCTCAAGCGTTTTGAAACCAAAGTAATTGTAATTAAAATCGCGATCGTAGATAATTACAGAGTTCAATCGGTTGGAATTCTTCATGACAATTTTATGATGCTTGTCCGAAATTAACGGGACCTTTCTACCATGGCTGACAACTTTGTAGAGATCATCAATAACATCTGAAATTAAAAACAAAATATAATAATCATATTATAAGTATATATTTAACAAAAACTTAACTAAGCGCTAAAATATTAGAATTTTAACTGTAAGTAGAGAACATACAAGAAATTTTATGCTATTTTGAAATTTCGGATTAAAAATAGTATAGATCAGGATCATTTGAACCTGATGCGCATGATTGGATTAACGAGATTCTCGGTAACACATACTGGATGAAGTTCAAAATAGTGTGAATCTTTTGTACTTCGTTTGTTCAAAAATTTGTTTCACTTGCACTCTAATAATTTTCGAGAAATTTCAAAAATTAGCTACGTGGAGGAATAAACATTTTTTGAAAGTTTTCAAAAACTATTTTAAACGCCACCACACGGAATAATTGCAATTATTTTGGATTCAAAATTCGAAATGGGGGATGCACCTGGATATATGACCTAATTTGATGCATTTTAAGAAAACTTGAGATTTCGTCATAGACAAAATATTACTCTGAATGAAAATTAAAAAACAAATGATTGATTATGGGGAAAGGGCAGAAGTCCTTGTTTGCATTACATACAGAAAAATCTATATTAGTCCCATTGAGCTGGGCAGTGCCGTCTCAAGAGTATTTGGCGCCTGTGTGCAAACCTATATTTGCCGCCCCCATGCACCGCAGGCGGTAATTTCAAATTTTCAAGGTCATTGACGTTTAGCTGAGTTTAAAAATTTGGTGCCTTGTTTTAGCTACATCTTGAACTATCGCGCTACGCAGAGTCGAGCCTTTCGAAATTCGTTTTAAAAAGTAAAAAAAAATAATTTTGTGTGTGTAAGACGATGAACGTCTACATCTGGCCGGCGCCCCAAATGTTTCTGGGCCCGTGTGCTACGCACACCTTGCACACTTGGATGAGACGGCCCTGGAGCTGGGGGAAATTTTAGGTTTGAAATGTTATCCAATAAGGAGATGGATTTTATCCCATCTTTTGTGGAAAACCCTATACATATTATATAAAGATTCCTACAATTTTATAATCAAAATTTCGATTGTAAGATTGAACAACCCTAAGATAACAATTTGAGCAGCAAACAGAATTAATTTGACCTGCACCTGCTAATTTTCAAATTGCAAAATTGATAACAGTTGGAAGTAATCAATAATTTTATTCTTGAGTTTCTTACCACTAAACTGCTTTTTTGTTTCCTTATGGAGATTAGAAACTGCAATTCTTGCTGCTAATATCACATAATCGGGATGATCCGTTGCCATAGTTGCTGCTGTTTCGGCTGCCAAATTATCCAATTCAACCGTCTTCACACCTGGATATAATCCACGAACAACTTTCAACGTAAGAGAAACCTAAAATAAACAATAAAATAGAACAGTTTACAAATTGTCGTTAAAACAGCCGACTTACAGGATTAATGTAATCCATGTTGAGTCCGTAGCACAACTTTTGAATTCGAGAGGTAATTTTATCAACATGTACGTCTTCCTGGCGCCCATCTATGTAAATAAACAAAAGAAAATCATTTCTACATTTAAATAAATTCTAAAAAGTTTGTATGGTACCTCGCTTAAGTACAAAATTTTTCTTGGGTGGATGAACAACCATTTTTAAATATTGTTAGAACTTGAATACGTAAAATAACCGTGAACTGTTTACTTCCTTCCAACAACTTTACATCTACAAAAGGCGCGTAATTTTGTTAACGGTTTTAAAATTTAACCTCTTCCTCGGTCGGTTGCTGATTCAAAACATAGGCTGCGTTCAGTTTGGCATTTTGTCTGTTCGGTTTGAACTTTGAAGAGTTTGTGCGCTTTCAAGCTAAAAAAAAGTCATCATCCAAATTTCAAATAATAGTAAAAATACTTTATAATATTCGATTAAGATTCATAGGTCGCAGGAAAATTTACAATGCATATTTCACATTTTAAATTAGAAATAATATTATTCTAATAGAATATTCATTGCTATTGTATCAGCACTGCAGGCCTAGAAGGCCCATGGCTTTTTTGTCATCGTATTCCACTTACAAGAGAATTAATATTTCCATAGAATTTCAGAATATTTGAACAAAATTAAATTTTTATCAAAAAATTTCAATCAAAAATTGCACTGAAATCAAAATAACTGCTAATCTAAGGCATCTTAGGGCTTAGAATTTTTTCGTTATTTTTCCTGTGTTTATTGCAACAGAATTAATATTTTCACAAAATTTCAGAATGTTTGCACAAAATTAAATTTTTATCAAAAAATTTAAATAAAAAATTGTACTGAAATAAAATAACTGCAAATCTAAGGCATCTTATAGGGCTTATAATTTTTTCGTTATTTTTCCTGTGTTTATTGCAACAGAATTAATATTTACATACAATTTCAGAATATTGAACAAAATTAAATTTTTATCAAAAAATTTAAATCAAAAATTGCACTGAAATCAAAATAACTGCAAATCTAAGGCACCTTAGGGCTTAGAATTATTTCGTTATTTTTCCTGAGTTTACTACTAGTGAATTAACAGTTTCATGAAATTTCAGAATATTTGAACAAAATTAAATTTTTATCAAAAAATGTAAATAAAAAATTGCACTGAAATCAAAATAACTGCAAATCTAAGGCTTCTTTGGGCTTAGAATTCTTTCGTTATTTTTCCTGTGTTTATTACAACGTAATTAATATTTGCTTAAAGTTTTAGAATATTTGCACAAAATTAAATTTTTATCAAAAAATTTACATCAAAAATTGTACTGAAATCAAAATAACTGCAAATCTAAGGCATCTTAGGGCTTAGAATTTTTTCGTTATTTTTCCTGAGTTTACTACTAGTGAATTAACAGTTTCATGAAATTTCAGAATATTTGAACAAAATTAAATTTTTATCAAAAATTTCAAATCAAAAATTTCACTGAAATCAAAATAAATAAAAAACGAAGGCATCTTAGGGCTTACAATTTTTTCGTTATTTTTCCTGTGTTTATTATAAAAGAATTACTATTTTCATGAAATTTCAGAATATTTGAACAAAATTAAATTTTTATCAAAAAATTTCAATCAAAAATTGCACTGAAATCAAAATAACTGCAAATCTAAGGCATCTTAGGGCTTAGAATTTTTTCGTTATTTTTCCCGAGTTTACTACTAGTGAATTAACAGTTTCATGAAATTTCAGAATATTTGAACAAAATTAAATTTTTATCAAAAAATTTCATCAAAAATATTGAAATCAAAATAACTGCAAATCTAAGGCATCTTAGGGCTTAGAATTTTTTCGTTATTTTTCCTGAGTTTACTACTAGTGAATTAACAGTTTCATGAAATTTCAGATAATTTGAACAAAATTAAATTTTTACCAAAAAATTTCAATCAAAAATTGCACTGAAATCAAAATAACTGCAAATCTAAGGCATCTTAGGGCTTAGAATTTTTTCGTTATTTTTCCTGAGTTTACTACTAGTGAATTAACAGTTTCATGAAATTTCAGAATATTTGAACAAAATTAAATTTTTATCAAAAAATGTAAATAAAAAATTGCACTGAAATCAAAATAACTGCAAATCTAAGGCATCTTAGGGCTTAGAATTTTTTCGTTATTTTTCCCGAGTTTACTACTAGTGAATTAACAGTTTCATGAAATTTCAGAATATTTGAACAAAATTAAATTTTTATCAAAAAATTTCATTTAGGGCTTTCAAGAGGGCTTAGAATTTTTTCGTTATTTTTCAGATGTTTATTACAATAGAATTAATATTTTCACGAAGTTTCAGAATATTTGAATAAAATTAAATTTTTATCAAAAATGAAATCAAAAAAATTGAATGAAATCAAAATAACTGCAAATCTAAGGCATGTTAGGGCTTAGAATTTTTTTGTTATTTTTCCTGTGTTTATTGTAACAGAATTAATATTTTCATAAGTTTTCAGAATATTTGAACAAAATTAAATTTTTTAAAAAAATTGCAATAAAAAATTGCACTGAAATCAAAATAACTGCAAATCTAAGGCATCTCAGGGTTTAGAATTTTTTCGTTAATTTTCCAGTGGTTATTACAACAGAATTAATATTTTCTTAAAATTCAGAATATTTGATCAAAATTTAGTTGTTATCTTTTATTTAGTTTTTTTATTCCTATATAAAATAGGAATATTGTAACCGAGAACTTGCAAGTAATCTATAAATATAATAACTTTTCTTAAGACTAGGTTCATGATGATGGAATTCTCAATCATGATCAAATTTTTATCAATGTTATTATTTAACTAAATAGATAACAAAAAATGACTGACGACGGTAATATTAAGGGATCTGGATTTTATTTTGAAGGGCAAGATAAAATCGCACGCACTTGGGCCTCTCGGGCCACTTAATTGGGTCAGTTGTACTGCCTCCGATTGGACCATAGTATGAGGATGCTCACCGGATGGCCAAGCTAGAAATTCTATGAAGTTTGCGATTTGAACCTGCAGAATTTCCTATTCGTAGCTCAACCAGCGATCATATCATATCCACGTCGGTGGCTAAAGGAAGAATGAAGAATCTCGTTAATCCAATCATGCGCTTAATTATTTTTGAAGCTTTTCCTAATTTTTTTTAAAAATTATTTGGGTACAAACGACAATAATAAAGATTTACAATAAATCACGAACGATTTAGAACAATTTGAATCCAAAATTTCCTTTTGAAACTTTTTCGTAAAGGAGAGCAAATTCTACACATAATTTGTAAAATTATATAAGTTAAAAATTATTCATCCCTCCTGTTACATTGTTGTTTCTATAGAATCTTCGCAAAATTTGTTTGTATCTACTATTAAAATTATATAATGCACTGGAACTTTTAGAAAGAGGAAACAATTTCAAGATTGATATATTTTTGTTGTAACTTTATACAAGCTGTAATTTAAGACAAATATGAAGAACATAAAAGGTATAACCCAATTAGGATATGAATTCTTGCAATGAGCAAAGAGGAGAGTGTTCGCGTCGTCATTGGCAACCCCTAGACAAAGCCGTAGTTAACTCATCTTTAATAAGACGATCAATTATGAAGCGAAAGAAACTTCTGCACAACTTGGAACAATAATTACATTTTTCTAATTACCTTCTCTAAGAGTTTTTTTTGTATTAAATCGACCTATCCGTTATCTCTTTTTCATCTAATCTTTGTTGCATTTCCACGAATAAAACTTGCACACTTATTAAGAATTATTCTAATGCTCCATTGGAGTGCATTTCGCATAACTACCCCGATGAAAGAACACAGTGGACCAATACTATCGCGTCTTCCGTTCACACTACAATAAATTCGTTAGTCGTTTGGTCGGTTCTAATTCCACCCACATAAAATGTCGAGAATATTTATTATTGTAGTGTGGTACATTCAGACACAGAAATTGCACATTTTTGCAATTCTAATTTGATGGCAACTTAAGGAAAGAGCAACCCATAAAACAAATGGTTACATTTTTTTGTTCTAATAAAGAACAGGAAATATAAGTATTACTTTAAGCTTCAAATATGAAAATGGATAACACTTTGAAGAAATTTGATTTCCAAAATTTTGTAATGCAGTAATTTTTTTTCCTAACCATAAAAGTGCATGGAAGTAACGATTTCATACGCTTCGTCCATTTTCATTTTCAAAATCCTCTTATAATAATGGATTTCAAGGGATTAAAAAGTTAGTCCATTATAAGCGGAACATTATTTTAACTTTATTTTAATCGATCGATAATATAATAATTTGATTTAAGAATGGGACTAGAGATAAGTTCATTTTAGGCAAATTTCCATTATAAGCAAGTCCATTATAGGTGGATTAAATTGTATATACCTACTAAATATTAGTACGTAACCTTTAATTTCAAATATTTGGTTGCATGTAAAACGAAATTGAAATTTGTTCCAGAGAGTTAGGTTAAACTTTTTAAAAAAGTTATGCTAAAAATGCGATTTTTTAAGTAAAAAGGGAGACAAAAATTTTCTAATGTATCCATTCAATTTTTCAAATTTTTGTTCTAATATTTTAAATGTTAAGAAGACAAAAAAATTAATTTATGGCAAATATAATATATTATTTCGTCCAATTTTAATTAAATAATTTTGTGCGCGAGTGTACTAGATCTACGCCTGCATGTACAACATAGGGAAGTTTTCCTAATGAAAGCAGAGCTTTAGGCGAGGGTGAAACAAAGACTGCAGATTTGGCTAATATTCTGTAACGATTACCTACAAAATTTATTTAGACGTTTTCTCGAATTTTCATTATTTTTGTCTCGATTGCGTCGCCGCATAGATTGCAATACAATTAAAAAGTTTTAGTGCAAAATCAAATGTCTAATAATTTTAATCAATTGAGAAAGTCGGGCGCAAATATGATCTCCTATTATTGGCAGGGTTAATTGTTTGAAAGCGCGCCATGTTTGCCCGCGGCAGCCAATCAATAATCGAATAATGAAATAAAAGACAGTCTACGGCGAGAAAATTAGCGGCTAATCATTTGTGACGTCGGTTATTTCCACATACTTTTTTTGCAACTTATTAATTTAATTTTTCAAAAACTTTGCTAATAATGAAGTTGATGGGCACTTATTACGTTTTGGCATTTATTTGGAAGAGAAGCACCGGAATAACTTGTATTTTACATTACTATTATTAAAAATAAAAATTATTTAGCTTTTCGAATCTTGTAGTTATTTGAATTTCAAATCATGACAGATTATTGCTTTCTCCATGAATTATGCAATATGGTAATGGAGATTGGACGGTAGTTCAGGTCCACCCGACCTATAAAAGTAAACAGGCAGGCAAAACATGGAACTTCTAATGGTTTATGTGTATACATGACGATTTTTCCGCATAAAAATCAACATTAAAGTGTGTAATTTGAATTCAATGGAAATTCTTTCCGCATTTTTATTGAGATTACTTGCCCTACTTCGCATCATGCGGAGTTAAGCATAATGAACATCTGAAGAAGAAATCAAGCAGATGGATTTCAAAATGTTTGCTAATTGAAAAGAAATATTTTTTTTTCGTGACTTCCCGCTCTCCCGCTGAAGAGTGAAAAACTGGAAACCATAAATCTGTATTCATTATAGTTTTCTGGAAATAAAAAGTTTTTAGCAACACAATAAACATCATAGATGATTACAGAGACGAAATTTGTTCGAGGGCGTTTTAGATTTTGCAACCCCCCGTGGTTTTCGAAGCCAGCAGAATCATATAAGACATTAAAAATCATAGCACCCTACGGCGGTTTCTGGTACATTACCTCTCTTGATGGCCGCGCCTCAGTGCACTTGCTGGCTATTGTCGAGTTTATGTAATATTTTAAGTTAACTGCTTGTAACAAATTTTTAAATTATATTCACATTAAGTATTAAATTATTTGCAACTTTTCGAGGAAAATTATTGAACAGCTTTCCCCAAAAATACAAGATACTTTTCTTAATAAAGCTTTCGATAACAGCTTGCGTTATAATCCTGAAAATGAAAATATCATCGATCTTCTTTGAATAAGGGTAAATAGTTTTATCAAATAAAAGCATTAGCTTTCTTTTTCATTTTAAGGGTTCGGAAGATTTTGGAGACCTAAGTAAAAAATTTAAATTCTTTCCAATATTGTTCGGAGCACACCTGTGCCGAAAAGTCATACTTCGGTTATTAGTTATTAACGAGAGGGAATAAAGTAGCCCATTACAGGTATCCCTCAAGTTACAAGGTTAATTGGTTCCGTGTAAGTTGAAATCAAAGTCGAAAAAAAACTTGAACTATTGGGGCCAGGTTGTTTCTAGGACCACTGCGAAATGGTGGTCAATTGCGGGACACAACAGTAGCGGTGGATGTATGTCCTCATTCGTCTATTCCGATCAACTGAGCATCAGCCCCCCCCCCCGAGGATTTTTTATGGAAGTGTGTCGTGAAACACAAGACCATGCTTTTCGATTACCAAAGTTATGGAACCAGAGCGAAAGTCAACTATGATAAGGAAGTAAGGGTTACACCCGGTATTCTCAAGCCTCAAGGACACGGAGTGGAACCCAGGATTAGTGCAAAATAATACGCTGAGTTTCTGTGTTATTTTACTATTTAAAATTATTGTTAAATGATTTGATCTCAAATAAGTTTTTGTTGTTTTATGTCTAAAATTAAATTTTAGTCTCTCATTAAAATAAAAACACTTTTCTCCCGGGCGCGGGTGCTGGAGCTGGTGCGTGGGCATTTGTTTTTGGCTACGATTAAGTACAAATACAGTGCACAACTGACTTAAAATTTCGCATACTAGTTTGGAAAAGTAGTCTAAAGAACTGATTAGATTTTGGTTGAAATCCGTCCGTCGGAAACACTTTTATTTTTAATGACCCGCACGAATGGATTAAGGAGATTCCCTGCGTCTCAAGAAATTCCACACATTTTTCACACTTACTCAGTAGAACTCAGTTTAAGTTTTCTTACAAAAACAATTTTAAATTCGCGAATCTAGCAAAAGATTCCGAAGTAAAAAATTAAATTAATCAGGGTAGTTCTTTTTTAAGAAGGTAAAACTGAAAAAACTCAAGTGATTGGTTAGTGAAACATCTTGTTTTATTTTTGCAAACGTGCATGAATGGATTAACGAGATTCCATTATTTCTGAAAAAATTGCTTTGTAAAAAATGACAGATTTTTGTATGGTCATTCCAAATAGGTACATATTATGGATAAAATGTTTTGAACCTAAAAGTACTTGAAAATTGTTATTATTTTCAACTAGGGCAGAGATCTTCCTAAATAAGAATCTAATCCGCATGAGGCCATTCCTAACCTCCATCGTATTTACAAGTGGAAAAATGAAAACAAAGCAAGCCCATGCCTACGGATTGACAATAGGGGGGGGAATCACAATTTAATTAGAGCCACCCAAAAAATGTCTCGAGTCTCCCCTAAAATCGTATCCTGGCTACAACCTTGCTGCTAACCGTGGGAGATCGGAAATGATCGACAGACTTGCGCACCCAACACTGCGTAGAGCTCGCGCAGAAAACAGCCTCCATATTTGCTCGCCAGATGTTCAATAGGAACCAAAAAAACACCAAACGACATGTCGTTTGTCCAGCTATCCAGCGACAGCTGGATTACTTATTTTACACGACTTGGCACGAAAAATAGTGCCGTCGGAACCAAAACAATATTTGCCCACGTTAAACTACCGGCACTTAAGAAAATTGTTGTCCAAACAAAAATAGATCCGCTCGTCGCTATGGCAACGTTGCGTTCACGCTAAGTTATCAACATTTGCATGAAATGCATACAAATGAAAATGTAGGGCCGGATTGTGGATCAAATATTCCTTGTTTCAAAATGTTATTTTGCCAATGCATAACACAGATTTACTACGTTATATAATCGCATATTGAAAATTATATATTTTTACATTTCACTATTGGCTCCCTTAATATTTTAGACGCTCTTCCCTAGTTCCTACGTGCTCGTCTCGGATTTCTCTAAAAATCTCTTTCAATTTATTTTCCCCAGAATTCATTTAAAAAGTTGCCAGATTTTATCAGAATTCTCCAAATTCCCAGGTTCTTAAAATAACAATACATTTTTTTTTGAAATTCTTCCCACAATTTTTTATTATTAAGAAAATAATTCAAAAAGAATATATTTTTTCCTTTTATATTTTCAATTTTCCTCAGAATTAGGTTATTTGAAAATTTTTTTTCTCAATCCCCAAACAATTTTCCTGATCTAAATGAAGATCAAAACGAGTAAAATTGAATTTATTTGAATTTTCAATCAAATATTACCCAAAAGAGCAATACAATTATTTTATTTACAAAAACTTGCTTATTTTTAAAGATCTTTTCAAGGGCACCAAATAATTTATTTGCTGTTGTCATTTTATTAATTTATGTTATTTTCAATGGTTTGATTGCTTGAATTATTCAGTAAAATATTTTATCTAATGAGATTTACATTTTTAATCTGTCTGTTGTGCCTTTATTTTAACTTTTAATTTATTTCTATCTCGCGGTGGTTCTATAATTATTAAAAAGTAGCTGCTATCTAAGAATGATAAAAACAAATATAAAATTGCAGAAATTGGAACAGGAAGTTTTCTATCTATATCAAGTATTTCTTTTCATCCATCCTCAGGAAAATGTAATCTTCAAATCAAAATATACGAAAAAATGAAATGACGTTACTAGATTTAAATAAAAGCACCACAAAATGCAGTAAATGTGGCTAAAAATTATTAAAATAATAATTTCTTAACTTATTTTGAACCAATTCGGTAAATAAATTCAAACACGTATTTTCAAATCGAGCGCTTCATGCGCTACATGCTAAGAATCACAGGTGGTGCTACATACCATTCCTTAGCAATTTTAAGCAGTGTTTTGAAAATTTGCGTTTTGTTGAAAATAATTAGGTAATTTTAACAAATTTACAATAACTATTTTAAAAAGTTAAAATCTAATGTAAACACTTATAAAAATCACGTGTCGGTCACGTTTTAACCCTAAAAAATCACAACCCCTTGGCTACAATAATTCTTCACCCCTTTGCAATTTTAACATCTGTTTAAAAAGGGGTAACAGCCCTTTTATCATTTTAACGCTTGATGATTGTTGATCGCACGTTCAATTTTATTATTAACAAATTTGTTTGTTATAGGTTAGTTCCAACAAAGAATTCCATCCTTTCATCTCAAGATTTATCAAGAAAATTTTTTCTTAACACTTAATTTTCCAGTTGTAAATTAATTTTTTTATTGTTTATTGTTGCTTTAATTTATTGTTATAAAATTTTCTCTTAAATTAATATTTTACTTTTTTTTGTTAAGTTTTTAGTTGAGTCGACTGCAAGAAAATTGTCTTGCGATAGAAATAAAACAATATTGAATAGGTAATCAAATTTCGTCGGATAATCAGGTAGATGGTTTGAAAAGACGAAAGCATTTTATGTAATAAAACGTAAAAAAGTGGCCCTTCTCTTCCATCGCCAGTCGTAGCCCAATCACAGCATCGGAAAGAAGTGTTAGCTGAGATTTAAAGAGTAACACACGAGGGTGCCATAAAAAGGGTTGAACCCTAAAGTTAAAAAAGGGTTCATATGTTAAATAATGTAAAAAATAGGGTTGAATCACTGCGCAAGAGCTTTCGATGAATAAAATGTTGCTCGAGAGGTAGAATCCCCACTACGTAGTGCATTCGATAGAGAATTTTCTGCTTTAGTTTTCTCTCGAAGGCTATCGAACGAGGTTTACATACTCTCCACCCCTTTTTTAAAGTCTGAATGTTTTATTAGTTGACAGTCTGACGAAAACCTTCGAAGTGATGAGATTTGAAGTTGTTCTGCAGTCGGCTGATTTATTTCTTTAAATTAAATTAATCAAAAGATGTCTATGAAATTCGATCAAATTTTAAAATTCAAATTTAAAACTTTCTTATCATTCTGAAAGAAGTGATTAATATTTTTAACTAAATTGAGGTTCCATGTTTTTGAGTTTTTGAATTAAAGTTTTATGGAGAAAATTTGTGAATTTTCTTTTTCTTATTCATGGATTTTATTAATTTTTAGCCGGTGAGTAATTTTAGCTTAAAATTTTCTGACTATATTTTTCAGTAGTTTTTTCTAAGATGAATTTATTTTCAAAATATAAACTAAAAATAATATTGAATTTTTACTTGTTTTGTCTAAAAATGTGGATAACAATTTTGAAATTTTTATAATAAAATTTGAGTTATTTAAATTAATAATTTATTTAAAGAAAATTGTCTTCTTATTTATTACTTTATTTGCTATTTATTTTGATTATATACTTTTTCTTCTTTTTTATAATTTTTATTTCTTTCAATTTCATTTCAATTTTTTCAAATATTTTAATTTGATTATATGCGACTGATGATTGCAATAAAGCATGAAATAGCGTTATATCACATTAATGACATTAATTACAACTAAATTTTGTACCTTTTTTTAAAACTCCACGTTTTTTCATGCCTCCTCTTTTTTTTTTTTAATTTATATTATATTTTTCAAGTATTTCTGGTGTAATTTGTTAAAATTTAATATTTTAGCGCTTATTAGTTAAGTTTCGACAATTATTTTTGAAAATTATTTTTGAGATTTATTTTCTAAAATATAATCTTCATACAGAAGGCCGCATCAAACGGGGATGCAAGGTATGCATGGCATCTAGGTGCAGGACTTAAGGAGCAGTAATAGCCTGATTATGATATAAATGAGGGAATAGAAATATTTTAAACTAAGGCCTGACTTAAAATTTGTTTTTAGGTTGATAAGTAAAAGTGTGAAAGAACCAATCGGTGGCTAGTTCTATAACCAGAATCCAGAATAGATATAAAATCGTAGTACAGGTATCCCTCGAGTTACACGGTTTTCATACAATTATTTTGCAACATCTTTAAATTACATTATCGTCGTTGCGCCTTTAAAACCCGACATGTGCACATTTTGAGCAAAATGCGTTAAGTACAGATTTCGATTAAGGGTTTCAAGCCGGACATTTCCATAAAAGAAATTTATGTTTTTTCTGTAAAATAGTTGTTTAATGAAGGTAAATCAAAAAGCGCTACTATGTGTAAATAATAAAATGTGTGTCTTCTAAATACGCTATGACGCAACTTAAATCAGCTATGTGCACTAAATGTATTAATAAAACAAATTATAAGATTCATATCATTTCGTTTTTAATTATAATGTTATTAAATTGTCAATTAGGCCGTATAAAACGTAAAATTATACGTGGAGTCTGTACTTCAAACAAAACAAATCAGTTTAAACCTTCTCCTGAACAATTTACTAAAATGCACATGTCGGGTTTTGCAGGCGCAACGACGATTTGTTGTATACTCTCGCTATTATAAAAAATAAATGGGGAAAAATTCTCAGCGGGTAGCAGCAGAGTCTCAACTTGTAACTCCATGGTTAGCTCAGAAATACTCAAAAAATTATTGAATAATAAACTTCTTATGAAAAATAAAGCACTATGCCTGAATCTGTTACACAATAAAAAAAAATCTTGTGGAAATCAAAAACCAAACTTTAATAGTCAAATGGATAAATTTTGTGTAATAGCAATGTTATGAATTAGTAAAACTTAATAAAAATCAACACATCAGTTATTGGATTTGAACTCATAAAACGTAGTTTACAACCAAAAATCCTTTTCATGTGCCTCTAAGCAGATACTGTTAAAATTCGATATAACCAATGATATAACCTTAGAACCACAAGCAAGGAAAATTTATAATAAAAAAAATTAATTGGGTACCTTTTATCTTCTTCGTTAAGGTCAATTTTGAATATCCAAGTTAAGTAATTTTACCATAGAAAATTATTTTAAGTTTCTCGAAAATTTCCAAAATTTTGATGAATCATCCAGGAAACGCAAAAATATGGGACTTCTGTACCAGAAAACTCCACGATGGAGTTCATCTACATTTGCAATGTAAAACACGATGTGCAAATTTATACATCTGTTAAAATTATTCAAAATTTTCCACCTTTTCTAGCAACGACGTAAATACGATACTTGCAAAAAATGAAATACGAGAAGACAAACTCCAAAATTAAAACAATTTAAACGTAATGGGCGTCTGTCCTCGTTGCCGTTCCGCAATGGAATCCTTATTTTCCCCGGAAGTCTCTTCCCAATCCGACAAAACCAAAAATTTCCAAATATTTTTCATTTCCTGGTAAATCGCGTAATCTCCAACTTTAAAAAAATTAATTTCACTTTTAAATTGCAGGTGCCAACACAAATGTTAAATTTTCTACCATTTCAAATCAATCAAAAACAAATTTCCCTCATTCATCAGGGCTGTTGGTTTTCCTTTTCTTTTTTATGAGTTTCTAACATTTTTCCTGTTAGACGGAACATATTAATATATTATAATTATGGGAAATATTCCACGTGACGGAACAAATAAAACTGGAAATCTAGCGCTAACCAAAACCCTTGGCGAGGTCCTGCTCGTAACCATCGTTGTACTAGAGCGTGATAAAAGTGGCGCAGGCCAATTTGAGGACTCCTGATGACTTACATAATTTTCAAAATCGGTGAGTTTTTAAAGGGTTGAGGGGACGATCGGGAGCGGTGCTAAGGTAGTTTGAGATTGCTTCCAAATTTATCGGTGCCTTGTTTAGGATTACACGTTAAACTATCATCCTACTATGCCTTTAGTTAGCAAAATGTAGAAAAAAAACCTGCTGACACATAATTTTGGCCATTATGGTATCCCAGTTGCAGTATTCGAAGAATCGTCACTAGATGTCGCATTATGCCGGTAAAATTATCACGGTTTCGTTCGTTCGTAAACCAGGTAAGCGACGCATGGGGGGCGTAAAATGTTAAGGGGTACTACAGAATATGACAATGAACACAAAGTAAAGGGTGTCCATTGTTTTGGTAAACGTTTGACTGCTGAGGTGTGAAACTGAGGCCGCTCTTCTTTACCACAAAACATAGCTCGGCTTCCGGCCTCGTATTTGTCCCCAAGATATACAATAAACATACAGATTTCCTAAAAAATGTTATTTTAGATTTAAAACAAACATAATAAATAATTAAAATAGACATACAAGAAGAGGAGCAGAAAACAACTCCTTTGCAGGAGAGAATAAAACAATGTGGACAAAGGTGGGAAGAACACCTACACAGAATGGAGAATTTCCAGAAAAATGCTCTTCTCAAACCCATAGGGAAGAGAGATGTGGGAAGACCCATATTAAGACGGCGAATTTTGAGTTGGAACAGTCCAACAGGCCTAATCCATGAAGTAGATAATGATGATAAATAATTAAGGACGCTTCCGAAGGATGCTTCGCTTTGCGGGTCGTTTTTTAAACAGATTTCGTGCGGTAAAAACGTCGATTATGAAACTCGTTATTTAATATACTATTAAGGGACCACGTGCTGAAAACCGAGTAAATTTATATAGTGAAAATAAAATAAAATTTTTGATTTCACATTTTTGATTAACTTTTCAACTATAAAAAAGAAAATAAAAAATTTGGTTCTTTTAACATTATCTTATACGGGTATAAGTGGACTACTGATGAATTTTTGACCGAGCGAATTTTTGTGTTTTTCAAAAATAAAGAAATTACAGTATTTCAAACTTTAGTATGCAAAAAGTATGTATAAAATATCCAAAAATCTATAAATTTTTTAAAGAATTTGATTATGTTTAATTTATACAATTATTATCACCCATGATGGCAATTTAATGGGGAAAGTTGGTACATTTGATAGAATTTTGTTTTACAAAAACTGTTAGAACTATTATTTTATTTATTTTCAGCGAAAAGCTCAAAAATAACATAATTAACTTTATTAACCCTTCACTGCACGACTTTTTTTTTTTGCCTTAAAAAAAATATATTTTGTTTATTGTGGTTTCCTGATATATGGAAAAATATTAAAAAAAATATTTCTTGCAAGGAATTTTCTTTATCGAATAAAATGATGTTTTTTTCTAATTATGTTATTTGCTATAAAAATTTTTCTTTTGCACTAATTTACAAATAAATTAAATAAATGTGTTAATCAATACCTTTCTAAACTAAATATCACTTCACAACAATAAAAAAAAACAATTTAAAACGAAAATAATTAATAAATGAATACGGAGCGAAATATGCAGTAACAAGCAATCACATTAGATTCACGACTTCGAAAGAGTAATCTGCTGAAATCTGCTTATCTTTTGAAATTTATACCTTTTGCATGTGATAGCAAGAATCTCAGATATATTGTGGCATTGTTTAAAGAAAAAAGTTCAAATAAATCCAAAAGTTTAAATTTTTACAGGTGATTTAAATTTATGTTGTTTATAAACATCACGATGCAGTGAAGGGTTAAGTTCAATTAACTTGACAATTTTAAAATTTAATGATTATTAATTTCACTAGTTGAAAACTTATGAATGACAATAATTATCATGACAATTACAATTTCAAAAATTAATAAAAATATATCGAATTATTTAGAAAAAGCAACCCCAAAGACATCAACTAAAATGTATCGACAAATATTATTACAATTATTACAATTCTTTGAAACCTTTTCAATGCTTGTTTGCTTTTGCATGCAGCAGCTTTTTTATATCCTAAAAATCCAAGGGTCTTAGCAACGCGTCAAACTTATATCCCTAGAGAATGGTTCCTTTTTCGTCCTGCCAATAACGAAAGGAAAACGGGAAAATGTTATTTTAAATGTCCTGATCCGATATTTGTGTTTGACGAGAAGCAAAAAATGTTTTAAGTAAATGTTCAAAAATGTTATCTTTCATGTGTAAAACGATATAAGTATTATCTTGCTTAAAAGTTTAGCTTTTGTAATCTTGAGTGGTTTAATCAATAACGAATTTCTAATTAAGTAGGTAGATGTAGATATGTATTATTTTTTCGAATAAAGAAAATTTAATAATGTAGATACGTCGTGTTGCATTTTTGTGTAGCCGTTTTTATGATTAATGACCACCAATAAGGGATCCTCTGTTTTGGTGAGAGCTAACTTAACCTGCGACCTCCGTCATCTTCTTTTAAGATTACAGGGATAGCGGAGGGCTGGAAAATTGCGACATAAAAATCATCCCTAAGTTTTGGTTGCCCGGGGTTATTTTATATTGTTCGGTCTTTAGTATGTATTTATTTCCTCAGATATATTGGATTTACGTTCGACGTTTTATACATTTATATAATAAGAAAATTTTTTTAATGCTTTGCACTTACCGATTTGAGTACTGTCGATATTTCTTAACCCACGTCTTTCTACCCTTCAGTTCCGGGATGTCACCTCCTGTCACACAAAGCTGTAACGATGAGCTCATTTCCTTTTCCTTGCTTTCAGATAGAATTTCCCTCTACTTATGCGATATTTGTCCATTACTGGTCGATATCATATTCCGCATACTAGAATCACACAAAATAATATTATGGAAGCAAAGCAAATATAGAAATTTCAAAAAGCGTTTCTTTAGGTAGAACAACTTTTCTTATCTATCCTTAGTTTTCTAATATATGTAACTTACAGGGGTAGTTCGCTGCGGTTAGTTGGCCCCATACATATTCTCCATCGAATGGATAGGGGCACATTAAAGCGCGGGTATCGTTCGTGTTGAATACTGTATGAGGTTGGGTTGCTCATCGTCGCCCTCTTCGAATATTCCATATTATTAAAGGCAAATCGATTTTTATTACAACCTTTTTTCAAAGTGCTATCGTTTTACAAACACAAAATTACGTTATTTAAATTTATTATCATTGCTTCAATTTCTAACACGAGCGCTCACGTTTATTGTCAACTCGGATTCTTTCCTATTCAAATCTTTATCTTTCCTTATTTAATCAATACTTATTTTCATTATCATATTTTTTCTCCTTCAGAGAAAATTTCTTTAATTAAAGTAATTACAGAAAAATGCAACATGCAATTTTATTAGAGAACGTTTGATAAATTTTCTACTGTTTAGAAACGATCAAAGAAAAATTGGAAACGATCTAAATAAAAGCGTTTTAGCTTGTTAAAGAATTCTCTTAGGACAAAGGCTTGTTAATCTGTCGAAGATGTTTTAAAATTTTCCCCTTCAGGAATGACGGTACATCACAGTATTCATTTTGATGGATGTAAGACAATCCTTTCATTCAAAGGTGAGTATTTCTTCTAGATACCTAACATTTTGACCGAAATCATAAAAATATTTAATTATTTGTTGCGTCATCTTAAATCTGAAGTAGGATTGTTTATTAAAATACAGATAAGATTAATCAAATGATAAACAGATAAACAAAAAATTTGTCTATAATTCGTTCTTCCAATTTAAGAAAACCATGATTTTCAATATAACAACAAAACAATTGTATTCTGGTACGATTTACAGGCAACTATTAATAGTGTCACGATAAAAATTGTTAAAGAGTATCTTTGACTTACGCCTTTGGTCTTTTTAGGGGTTGTTTAGTTCAGTTTGAAAGGAAGTCGCACTTTTAGGCTAAGAAGAATTAGAATTAATTACAGTTAATTAATATTCATCATCAACAGCTATGTATGCAATCCATAGTCGGATTAAAGCCTCCACCATATTTCTATGGGGGGTTGTTAGCCATAACTCGCCACGGTGGCCAACAGGGTTGGCGAGTGTAGTCCACAGTTCGATTTTGGACTTTTTTGATCACAGCACATATCCGACAAAATCAGGATTAGAACCGCGGTTTCCCGCTCTGTAGTCTATCCGTGTTTGATTTACGCCAGACGGCTGGTCTTAATTAATAATTAATATTAAATTAATTAATTACAGTTATATCTACTCTATATATATAAAAAGATAAGACAAAATATGCAACGTTTTTATGCAACGTTTTTGTGCAACGTTTTATGCAACGTTTTTATGTAACGCTGAGAACAGCTATTGGACGACACCAAATCAACATTATAATCACATCAACCGATGAATCAAAGCAAAGCAAAAGCAAAAGCAAAAGCAAAAGCAATAGCAATAGCAAAAGCAAAAGCAAATGCAAAAGCAAAAGCAAATGCAAATGCAAAAGCAAATGCAAATGCAAAAAAGCAAAAAGTAAAAGCAAAAGCAAATGCAAAAAAGCAAAACGTAAAGCAAAGCAAGGCAACAAAACCATGCGACGCAAAAACACAAAGATTGAAAGATTTATGTAAATGCAAAAATCCGTTTGGTGGCAAATTTGTTATTTTAGGTGGTGACTTTCGTCAAGTTTTACCTGTTATAAAATACGCTTCACCTGTGGAGATAGTCAATTATACTTTAAAGTCAACATCAATTTGGCCAAGCAGCATTATATTATTGAAAGTACCGAATAGCTGGAAATCTACAAATATAATTCAGGACATTTACAGCAATTCAATTGCTTCTAATGCCGATCTCTCCGACTGAATTATATTAGCCTGCCACAATGATGATGTTCGCACACTTAACAATAAAATATTAAATTTGATCGAGGGCGAGATTCATACCTACTTAATTGAAGATACAGCTAAACATCGAGGAGTCGATCAAACAGATGAGGACATTCGGTTGGAATATGAAGTCGAATATTTAAATTCGTTGAATTTCCCTGGCTTTCCGGTACACAAATTAAAACTCAAAATAGGATCTGTTGTTATGCTAGCAGAGCTTTAACAAAGTTGGTTTGCTGTCGTGTAATTTTTGGAATAAGGAAATGGTTTGCTTGAGTTTTTGTAAATAATTTGAATTTTGTGTTTCGCGGTTTCGGGGAAGCCGAGAGAGCGCTAGCAGTGAAGAAGAAGACTTGCGTACGCCATCCAAGTCGTGGACGGTCGACATTTTGATTTCTGACGATTTTTAGTTGTAAAAATTTGATTTATTTGAGAATAAAAGACAAGTAAAGTTTGAAGCAGTGTTATTTCTTTTAAATTGAGAATTTAGAAGAGAAAATTTTGTGAATTATACCAAATGCAAGTGGAATTATTTCGGAAAAGGTATACAAGGTCGCTTGATAGTGGGCAATACTGAAAGATAACTGATTGAGCCAGCCGGGTAAGAAGGTGATTTCTCCGCCCGAATTGGAATTTTACGAAGAAGATTTGAAAATTCGATATTTAATATTTAAGGGTGGAAAATAACACTTCAACTTGGCTACCCGAACGTGCGGCATTTGGTGAACATTTTTTTGAATTCAATTTGGGATGATTAGTTTATGGTTGTAAATGTTCACCGCAGAACCGGCTGTCACCCTGAGATTTTTAGTAAGAAAGGTTTGACCATGGCTACAGGCTGGGATAAAATCGATCAAATTGAGTGGAGGCTTCAACAGCTGATAGAGCAAATGGCTGAAGACAGGAGAGAGAGGAGAACGAATAGAATAGAAGATAAAAGAGAGAGGGAAAAGAATAGGATCGAGGACAAAAATGAATGGGTAAAATATTGTGAAGAATTGAGCAGAACAATCAGCAGTGCCAATTATGAAAAAAATGAAAATGAGGAAGAACTAGAAGATAAGAAGGAAGAAATAAGTTTAATAAAAGGAGAAACTTTAGCAGAAAAAGTGGAACTATCGGAAGAGATTGAGAAAAATGAAAAGAAAGAAGACTTGAGAAATGAAAAAATGGAAGGAGAAGTAAATAAAGAAACGGGTCATATCGGCGGCATTAATAAAAAATCCCGGATATTCACCAGAACACAGATGCGACGAATGAAATGGCGAAAGATGAAACATGGACGAAAAAGTAATTTTGAAAGAAGGTATACAATAATTATTGTAAAAGGAAGAAAAATAAAATTAATACGAACATGATTACTTCATCCAAGATGGTTTCCGATGGAAATGATGTTCCCCGTTCAGCAATTTGGAAGGATGAAATAAAGGATGAAGAGGATATGCCGTCCAACAAAGTAATTTGGTATTTTGAAAAAGAAGAGTTGGGCTACAAGAAGAAAAAAATAAAGAAAAAGTGGTTTGGTGAAAAGAAACGTATTTTTAAAAAGGAAGACGTCATGGAAAACAAAATGAAGGTCATTTTGGAAAAGTGGCAGTATCGGCGATCAAGATGGAGGGTGGCTAATCTAATCAAATATGAAAAGTAACCACGGACGAATAAAGAAGATTGAACAAATTTAAGGATAACCGCGATTTAAATGGAAAATGAATGGAACTAAATGTGTTTTGATAAAATTAAAAAAGAGTTTGTAAATATTAAAATTTAAAGAAGGAACTACACATCATGATAAAACTGAAAATCATAATTAAATAAAAGGCAATAGAAATTCGAACAAGTTAATAATAACCAATGTAACAAGTGAAAAGGACAATCTTCGAAAGATAAGCAGACGAAAAGTTTATAAATTGTATAACAAAATTTGAGAAAGTAAAAGTGTTTCCAAAAATTGAAAATTTGAAAAATGGATTAATTAATTGCTGCATTTTATAATAGTAAATTTGAAATTAGCGTTTATGGCAATCAAATGGAAAAATTTAATTTGAAAATTGATGGTTATTGAAGGAATTTGTCACTACGAAATTGAAATTGGATGATTAGTAAAGAAATAGGTAAAAGAGTTTTAAATGATGTGTATTGCATATTTAAAAAAATTTGTATGAAGCTACAACTTTAAAATGTAGCAAAATTGATGAAATTATTTAAGGAGATGAAATTGTTAGTTGGAAATTTTAAAAATTAAGTAGTAGTGAAGGATTTTATTAAAGAAGGGTCGATATGAACATTGAAGATGAAAATGAAATTGCAGAACACTAGAAGAGAATCGAAATTATGAAAGGTCCGTAACGGAAAAAGAAGGAGCTTTGAAAAATTATGGAATAAAATTTGGAAGGATAAAAAAATTTGCAGTTATTTCGAAGAAAGTTTTGGATCGAGTTATCTAAGAAATTGTTATTATTGCAAAGAAGTTTGGATGTCATTTATGAATTGTTTAGTGATCATTCGTCAAGATAGGTAGTTCGGGATGTTGATTAATTAATTAATTTAGGTGTGTAAATTTGATTGCCGCATTAATTAATTATTATTTACTTTTGAATATTGTTATTTATTTTTGAAGATGTTGATTTAGAGAATTTGCTACTTATTCCAAAAGCACGACGTTATGTGTCTTTCTTGAAATCCCTCCTGGATTTCTGCATAAGCCAGGAAGGATTGCTGTCGTGTAATTTTTGGAATAAGGAAATGGTTTGCTTGAGTTTTTGTAAATAATTTGAATTTTGTATGTTTCGCGGTTTCGGGGAAGCCGAGAGAGCGCGAGCAGTGAAGAAGAAGACTTGCGTACGCCGTCCAAGTCGTGGACGGTCGACATTTTGATTTCTGACGATTTTTAGTTGTAAAAATTTGATTTATTTGAGAATAAAAGACAAGTAAAGTTTGAAGCAGTGTTATTTCTTTTAGATTGAGAATTTAGAAGAGAAAATTTTGTGGATTATACTAAATGCAAGTGGAATTATTTCGGAAAAGGTATACAAGGTCGCTTGATAGTGGGCGATACTGAAAGATGACCGATTGAGCCAGCCGGGTAAGAAGTTGATTTCTCCGCCGATTCGATATTTAATATTTAAGGGTGGAAAATAACACTTCAATATACATCGATAGGCCTTTGTTTAGTCATGGACAGTTATATGTAGCATTATCAAGATGTCGAGCGAAAGATGGAATACAAATTCAAAGTGAAAGCGACATAAAAAATGTTGTATGTAAATAAGTTTTATAACTTGAAGTTATTAGGGCCGCAAAGCGGCCCTGGGGGGTTGGGCCGCGTTAGCGGCCAGGGGGGCGGAGCCTCCCTAGTAATATATATAATAATATAATAATAATATAATATAATAATAAAAAAAGATAAGAGAAATGGCAGCGGGAGAAATAGAGAATGGAAACAAAGCCAGGGCGGGATACCAGAAATTGACCATTAACAACATAGTACTTGAGTGGAAAGAGATACAGATGGCCATGAGAAGCCAGCAAGGACAATCGGAAGAACGGATTCCAAAAAACTAAAAATTAAGAAACATAACACACAAAGTATAACGACCCCTGCGACGTCCACTGACTTAGAAATTGATAACATGGAAGGTGAGAGAAGAGATACGATATTAAAGAAAAGAAGAAAGAAAAATAAAACAATCAATAGAATAGCAACTTGGAACATTAGAACAATGCTACTTCCTGGAAAGATAAATGAAGTAGTCAACGACATGGTGAGATAGAAGATAGATCTAGCGGCGATACAGGAGATTAGATGGAGAGGAAATGGGGAACTAAAAATAAAGAATTATACAGTACTCTACTCGGGAGAAGAAAAACAAGGTAGAAATGGAGTGGCCTTCATAGTGGAGAGAAAAATGGCTGGAAACATAATGAAATTTGATCCCATTAACGGAAGATTATGTTATGTTAGAATCAAAGGCGAACACACCAACCTATCAGTCATAAATGTATACGCCCCAATCGAACAAGCAAGAGAAGAAGAAAAAGCAGAAATTTACGAAGAAATAGAAAACTTATATGAAAGGATACCGAAAGGAGATGATTTAATACTCCTGGGAGACTTCAACGCCCAAATTGGAAGAGAGACATATGTAGAAAATGTTGCCGGAAAGCACACAATACACGAGAAAACTAATGAAAATGGAGAAAGACTGTGCAATGTGGCAACGTTGTGTAACTTGCAGATAATAAAAACGATTTTCAAACACAAGAAAAAACATAAAGAGACATGGTCGAGACCGGGCAGTGACGTTGGAAACCAAATTGATCATATACTGGTAGCAAAGAAAAGATCTTTCGAGATAGATGATGCGAGATCATATAGAGGAACAACGGTAGACACAGATCATAATATGGTG
Organism: Rhagonycha lutea; assembly: GCA_958510855.1. Taxonomy (NCBI): domain Eukaryota; kingdom Metazoa; phylum Arthropoda; class Insecta; order Coleoptera; family Cantharidae; genus Rhagonycha; species Rhagonycha lutea. Next base: position 6,971,862 of record OY294040.1, on the reverse strand, counting down.
ATGATGAAGATAAAACTGAAAGGGTTCCTGGCACAGTCATGGAGCCAAAGGAAGAACAAAAAAAGATTTGCAGTCGAAAAATTGAAAGATGAAACGAAAAGAGAGAAATATACAAAAGTTTTACAAGAAGAGATAGAAAATAAACAAAAAGTCAAGAACGTAGATGAGGAATGGGTGAATATTAAGAGTAGTATATTGAACGCGGCAGAGAAAACGGTAGGTCAAATTAAAATACCCAAAAGAAAGGAATGGTTTGACGAAGTATGTGAAGCTATGATAGAATCCAAAAAAGAAGCGAGACAAAAGTGGATGGGATCACAAAAACCAGAAGATAAAGAAAAATACAAAATAAAAAGAAGTCAGACTGTTAAATTGTGCAGAGATAAGAAACAAAAATGGTTGGAACATATGATGACTGATATAGAGGAATCCCAAAGAAACCCTAATGAATTTTACAAGAAAATAAAGCAACAGAAGAGTAATAACAGAACAGAATCAAGGGGAATCTATGACAAAAGGGGAGAAATCAAATATGAAGAAGCGGAAATCAACACCATATGGAAGGAATATTTTAAAGAACTGCTCAATAAAGAAAAAAAGGAGAACATATTGGACGAAAGAACATCAGACCCAAAAGAAGAAGAAACAGAGCCGGAACCAGAGTATGATGAGTACCATAAGATACTAATGGCAATGAAAAACAGAAAAGCTCCGGGATTGGACGCAATAGACTCTGAACTGATGAAAGTGGGGGATGAAGAGACGAAGAGAAGATTATATGAGCTGATCTTGTTGGTGTGGAGAGAGGGAAGAATGCCAAAGGAATGGAGTGTGGCAAAGATAATCCCAATCCATAAAAAGGGAGATAGGAAGGATTGTAATAACTATAGAGGAGTATCTCTGCTGAATAATGCTTACAAGGTACTGTCGAAAGTAATACATTCAAGGCTTCTAAAACATGTAAGCAAAGAGATAGGTGACTACCAACAAGGCTTCAGACCGGGAAGATCGACAACAGATGCGATATTCGTGGTGGTGCAAATTATGGAAAGATGTTACGAATATGACATAGAGATGGAGATGTTGTTTATCGATTTTCGTCAGGCTTTCGACAGAATCATCAGAAGCTACGTTATAAAGATATTAAGAGAATTGAGGATTAATTACAGTTAATTAATATTAAATCTTACTATATTCACATACTTAAAGGGGGTAACGTACCCCACAGGTATACTACGTACCATTTTAAGAGATACGCACTTTACTATCACAATCGACGATTCCCTAATCACCACTATCGTTGACTAACTAATGACAACTGATTACTCATAACTTATCTCTTTCTTTAATGTAATAATGTACTATTCTCCTTGTGGTTCAATAAATATTATCGTTCGATCAATATTCAGTCATTCATTTTGCTGACTCGAGAGGCTAAGTGTGAATATTTAATTAATTAACATTTTATTTTGACGTTCTAACCAACTTTAATTTTGACTGCGACAATAGATTTATAAATATAAACGAGCCATTGTAATTTGATATGATTTACACGTTAGGTGTACTTTTAGGCAACGCCGTGACTCGGGCGTGGCTATGGTGGCGTAGGCCACGAGAGCATGGATTTGAGGTGCAAAGAAAGCTAGGGGGCTTAGTTAACCTAAAAAATAGAAAAACACTTCTTATTAAATTAAGTACCTATTCTGAAGTTTATGTTCTTGAAAAAAGTAAACAATCGGGGATCTGGGGGTATGGTATGGAATACCCCCAGTCGTAACTAACCAAAAGGAAGTTTTCTCAAGAATTATCATCATTTTTACCAATTCTGAAAATTCATCTTATTACTTCCTTATGCTGGGGGGTATTCCATACCCCCCAGACCCCTCGGTTTTACGCTCATTTCTTCACATTTTAGGGAGGTCTGGCGGGATTAGTCATCGTAGAAAATAGAATAAACACTTAAAAACTAGATAAAATTAAGTACTCTGTTGTTGATGTTCCCTAAAAGATTTTCCCCTTACCTGGAGGGTACTTTCAAAAGTAAATAATTGGAAAACCGGGGGCTCTGTAAATAAGCAACCATCAGACGATTTTTCAAGAATCAAAATTATGTCGTTGATGCTAGCTTACAGCTGAAGATCCGTATCATCACCGTAACTAGGGCATGGCACAAATTTGAGGTGGAAAATAAATCATAACTTTCTATTCTTTTTTTTCAAAATTCTTTTTCAAAACAGTAGAGTCACTGCTCTGTCAAGCTAAATATGTAAAATCCTAAAAGTTAACAAAAAGTAGATGATAATACGAAACTGCACTGATGAATGACTACTATTTTCTTTCATATGTATCTTTTGGACACATTTTGCACACATTTTTAATTTTTTCTTTCATTCTGTCTGGTCTGATATGCCTGACAAGCGACTGAATCGCGAAACATCGATGTAGCATGTTTACTTAGCTATATCTTCATTAATTTTATTATATTTTTCAACTTTTATAAAAAACACCACGTTGTTTTTGAACCCCCCCCCCGTGGTTACAGTTTTCTCATTTTTTCAAATATTCTCTGTTTATACCTTGTCACATAAAGGTTAGAAATGTTCTTTAGATGTTTTTAAATAAAATTTTCTTGTATGTTGTTCTTTACTTACAGTTAAAATCTAATATTTTAACGTCTAGTTAAGTTTTTGTTTAATTTATATTTTACATAACTCATACTAAAATCACACTCTATTCTTGAAAAATTTCTTTTTTAAGATCATATTCTACATGTATTTTATTTATAAAAAATATAAGTGCATTATTTTTTTAATTAAATTTTTCGAGGTGCAATGAATTTTTTATACAGGGTGGCCCTTTGAAAACGAAACAGACGGGATTGTGGCCAGCAGAATTTTTTTTCAAGAAATGCAAAAACACGTAAATTTTATCATCGAGGGGGACAACTTTTGCGATCAATGTCACTCCCGTATTGTTTCATCCCTCCACGCTGTGATGACAGCCCCTGAAATGTTAATATTAGGGATGATATGTCAAGTGACACTTCATTTGAAAGGTCTTGGTTCCCTGAATTCAGCGAAATAATTTTTTTGAAGTTTTATCAATTATTCAACAAAAAAATTGAAGCTGCAAAAATGCGAAATAAATCCGATATTTCAATACATTTAAGAATAAAAAAGTGAAAAACGCTTGATCAGGTTGATTTTAATTTCAAGGGCGCTACTTTTACTGCTATTCATAAACATTAATAGTTCAACCCTTAAGGTAAAGGGCAAACCACCCTTAGAATTTTGAATGAAAATATGGGTCTGAGAAAAAGATCAGTTTAATCAAATTATGTGTTCAAATTGTTCACCACCAGCTTCTTCAATGGAAGAATTGTTTTAATTCCTCATTGCATTCAAGACTGTAAGGGTGGTTTGCCCTTTACCTTCAGGGTTGAACTATCAATGTTTATGAATAGCAGTAAAAGTAGCCCCCTTAAAATTAAAATCAACCTGTCCAAGCGTTTTTCACTTTTTTATTCTTAAATGTATTGAAATATCGGATTTATTTCGCATTTCTGCAGCTTCAATTTTTTTGTTGAATAAATTGATAAAACTTCAAAAAAATATTTCGCTGAATTCAGGGAAGCAAGACCTTTCAAATGAGGTGTCACTTGACATATCATCCCTATTAACATTTCAGGGGTTGTCATCACAGCGCGAAGGGATGAAACAATACGGGAGCGACATTGGTCGCAAAAGTTGTCCCCCTCGATGATAAATTGACGTGTTTTTGCATTTCTTAAGAAAAAAATTCTGCTGGCCACAATCCCGTCTGTTTCGTTTTCAAAGGGCCACCCTGTATAGAGTAAAATGTATAACGATTTTCACTCTGTGATGCCGAAGGCCAAACAATTATATCAATCACGCACTAGAGGACTATTGACCGCCAATAACCGTCTCTTTGATCTGAAACCTTTAAAGTCCAAAATCTTAAGTGAGAAATTGCCAAATATTTTATAAAGTGTGCAGGATTCAAGGTAAATCCACAAGACTGAATTTCAAGTGCACAGTTGCCACTTAGTATCTAAATGTAAACAAGGACCTACAATTTAACGTTGAATTGGAATGCAATGGGCCCCCCCCCTACTGAACTGTTGTGGAACCTACAGTTTAACCTGAATTCTAAACCACGACACAAAAAAAATGTAGTAGCAATTGAAAGTTGAACCTGTATGACCATGTGGGCTGAAGATCGACTTCCTATGCGTTGCAGCCTTGCAGCAACTAATTGAGCACAGTATCGTAGTTTCAAATTTTGAATTTAATTTTGGACCCCAATTATACCCAAATTATATAGTTTTTGCAACGCAAATCGAATCACCTATTTCAATAAGATCCCATAATAATATACGAAATGGTAGTAAAATCTGATTCAGGACGTGGCTAGCCTGGAGTGCTAGATGGACGTGTGTAAAATGTGAAGAAATTGGTGTGAAACTGGTAATACGGTCGTGGACACCCTCCAGGGTAGAGGAATATTTTCGAAGAAAATGAACTACATTATTATGCTATTACTTTTTCATATCGCATATTTGCTACCTTTTTTATTTAATTAATAAATCCACCAAAAGATAGATACGATTTCCAGCATAAAAGTTTGGTTCCCAAATTACGTGGATTAGTTTAATTAACTGAGAACTCAGATTAACCTTAATGAATGACCTCCTATATTATACCTAAGATAAACCTTATGACACTCTTGCTGATTTGATGGTGATTTTTGAGCGTCCGTTTCTTTCAGGTTTGCCATTATTTTGGTGTAAAACAAGGTTAAATGCGTTGACTGTTAATTCTAAGTACCAGGTTCAACTCGGGGCGAAGTAAGAACTTTATTGTGGCCGTCTTCCCCCCCCTTCGCGGAAGGCAATGTCAAACCACCGAAAGAAATCTGCCATGAAAGCCATTTATGATCACGATGCTTCCCCCCCCCCCTCCCAATGCTGTATTTGAGATTGAACATATAGTACACAGATAATCGCGGTCACTCATTAAGGTTAATTTGAATATTTATGTTTTGAAAATTGATGTGTTTTCGAACCGTTTTGATATAAAGAAAACAAAGTTGATAATGACACAGGTTAACCAAATTGATACTTCAATTTTTTATTGCTTTTAATTGTTTTTAAGCAACACATGCAACGTTTCTATTTTATACTGTATGTTTATGAAAGAGCGGTGATGCTGTGTACTGTAAAACCAATTTGTGTTGACTGCTACATTAAAGTTTAATTCCTGCAATACGATGTTGTAAATTGTTATTAAGTTGCCCTAAAGAGTGGATTTTTTTAACTTAGGGATTGTGAACTCCCCTCAATCGCTTTATGGTTACGATGATGATAATAAGGAATGATTGAAAACATTTCAGTGATACACAATCATGCATTTGGAACTCTTGAAAAACAAATCAATTATGGATAGGTAGTTCTTCAATTTCTAATATTGTCGATATTTATAGCAGTTTCATTAAAGAAAATAACTTTCTAGTTTTATGTTGGCTTCGGTATATTACAGTTACTGCTTACTATTACCCTAGGATGAAACTTTTATTTGCCAGAAACTAACAAGTGCGGTATAGTGCCATTGTGTGGTTTAAAAGTTTCATCACGACTCTTAAATATAAAGTAGCAAATTACAGTTTAAAGAAAAATATCAAAAAAAATATCAAAAATTTGAAGATTTATACTTACAGGTATTCAATCAAATGATTACCATTTTAAGGCGTAAATTTATTATCTAACGATCCCCCGTAAATTATTTAAATTTGTTTCCGTTGACAATAATTTTTGCAATAAGATTACATAATTTTTATGTGACATAAAAATAAAAGTGCAACCATTTTTGCAACTTTATGAGAGACACTTTTAGAGAAGTGAATTTAACGCCATCAAACTTCCACCCCAATAGATTTCGGTGGTCAGTGAAGACATTTTAATGCGACAGCCTCTATGGGTTTCGCGGGAATCCGAAGGATGACGCACTTTCGATATCTTTTTCTCTTTTATGTGACATGATTATTATACTACGACGCAGGTGGTTACAACTATCAGGATATATGGTCCTTCTTTTGCAAGAAATAAAATATTTTTGTGGAACGTCGGAAAAAGTTTTTTTTGGAAAATTAAAATAATAAAACAATAAAAATAATACAATAAGCTAAACAGATAATGCATTTTTGTTTTTATGACTTTAATAATTTTTGGTACAACAAAGTAGAATTTTTGGGAAAATATTTAAAAATAGCCAAATTTTATTACTGGAAGAGTGTTAAAAGGATGGGAAAAGTAAGTAATCGATAGCGCAATATCGCATCGATTAGCGTGCCACGCCCCATGTATTGCTTTGAGTTACGATGTGCTGGCATTCATCGCGCTTCTCTGTACGTTCAATGCGCCCTCACACCCTCCTAAAGAGTTAAAATGTTTTTACTGCCGTTTACCAATACCTCTTTTTCATCTTTTACACTTTTAGATACGATTTATTGGACATACAACATATTCGATCACAAGTTCACTATTTTTGGTATTACATTGGGCCGTTTGAGCTTTTTAAAGCTTTTTATGTTTTTAACAGTTTATCAAGTTCAATTAGATCTTTAATTTTGTTATTTATTTGTAACAAATTCACATTACTTAGAGTAAATCGGAAATAAACGAGCTTTTTAAGCTTTTTAAGTACAATATTTGAATAAATCTCCCGTTATGTACAAACTATTTATTCTTCTTCCGTTTTAAATTTTACCATAGAATCCTGAAATGTGTGATAGCCGATTTTAAGTAGTACATAAATTTGTCTTTATGTGAAAAAGATTCAGATAAACTACTTCCATATGAAAATTTCGAAAGCGTCGCATTTTGAACGTTAGAAATAAAATGGATTTGATGATAAGCTTTTCACCCAAAATTCAAACCTGGATTCCATTGTTTATTGTCTACTCTACAAGAAGGCCGTAGAAATACTGAGCAACGGATGTTTATATCATTCAAGATAAATTTCTATTTTAAAATATATTTGACTTGTCACTTTTCTTCTTAAGGGCGATAAAGTAATTTTATTTAAATGGTTGTTCAAAAAAAAACCACACAAGGTTCAAAAGTTTCATTTCCTCGCTGTCACGACGCCATATGGTAGTTTGTAGGTCGAGCGGCTCCAAAAGACTTTGTCTGCCGCTAAGTGAGGCATATAAGTTATTTTTCTGCCTACCATATAGCATAGTTTCTCTAGACAACAAAGTTTTAGAATCCGAAGAGGGTGGCTCTCCAGTTTGTGATGCCATGATTTTGCTATAGTCTAGTCCTTGAAGATAATTTTTGAGAGCTGGGACGTAGGTGTCAGAAATCAAATGTAGCTTTGGGGTAGCTTCTCAAATAAAACACTGGTAATTACAAATGTGCAAAACAATACACACAGTCCTAAATGAGACAAAGACGTAGTCAAAAGTGTTCCATAAATATGAAACAAGCCTCCAATAAAGTTACAACCACAACGATTATTATCAATAATTGAATTCAAAAGCCCGATAAAATACGTCAAATTACACGAATTGGAAAAATTTAAATTACTTACTTGGAGCTTTTGGTCAGTTTACATAATCAAAGTGATATCAGTTTTCGTCCGATCGCTTTTGACGTGGAGCTTCAAAAGATGACAAATAAACAGAGGCATTTGACTCGCAGACCTAGCGCATTGACCAAAAACTGCACAGAGAAAATAACGATAGTGGAACCATAGAGTGAGCAGCTGCTATTGTAGAGCAATTGGAAATTTCAACCCTTTCAGATATAAAGTAATTCCGAAAAGCAGGAAATTCAGCAATGATTATTGGATGATAAGAACAACAACAATGAACGTAACTAGCTGAATCAGGTCGAATAACATCGTTGAACTTGCACACCAAAACCATGAAACGTACGTCGACAAAAGTCTTGCCAGATGGTATAAAAAATACCGGAGCAAGACATTTGAACGCGGCCGTTTGAACGCGACCGGTTGAACGAGGCCGTTTGAACGCAGAGACGATTGAACGCAGAGACGTTTGAACGCGAGGACGTTTGAACGCAGGGACGTTTGAACGCGAGGACGTTTGAACGCAGGACGTTTGAACCCAGGGACGTTTGAACGCGAGAAATTGCACCTTCCCTCGACTTATTAACGACGCACTTTATTATGACCAAATTAGGGCAAAAGGTAGATCCACCGGTCGAGGTTAGGTTAGTGCTAGGAATCGACTATTATTTAACGAGAGGATCATTATTAAAAGGTAGATCCCGGTTGAGGCTAGGTTAGTGTTAGGAAACGACTTTTTTTAAAGAGAGGTCATTAAAAGGTAGATCCACCGGTCGAAGCTAGGTTAGTGTCAGGAATCGACTTTTATTTAAAGAGGGGATCATTATTAAAAGGTAGATCCCGGTTGAGGCTAGGTTATTGTTAGGAAACGACTTTTTTTAAAGAGGTCATTAAAAGGTAGATCCACCGGTCGAGGCTAGGTTAGTGTTAGGAATCGACTTTTATTTAAAGGTAAATCCCGGTTGAGGCTAGGTTAGTGTTAGGAAACGACTTTTTTTTTAAGAGAAGGTCATTGAAAGGTCGGTACCTAATCCAATTATCTAATTAAGTACCTATCTAATTGCTCGCGTTCAATCGTCACTGCGTTCAAACGTCCTGCGTTCAAACGTCCTCGCGTTCAAACATCCCTTCGTTCAAACGTCCTCGCGTTCAAACGTCCCTGCGTTCAAACGGCCTCGCGTTCAAACGTCTCTGCGTTCAAACGGCCGCGTTCAACCGGTCGCGTTCAAACGGCTGCGTTCAAATGTCCTAGACCGAATAATACACCATATGCGGTCAGATCCATCATAACGTAACCGTTCGCAATCGCTACCCTCGCAAGACTGTCTGGATAGAACACGGCACTGCATACCATACATCACAAAAATCCTCTTGATGTTTCGATTTTCGTCTATTCTGTTGTCTGTATGAAGTTCTGGTACTTCAGTAGGACCCTAGGTCTTCGTGGCTCAATTTTGGCAATCGTACGTCTTTAATCTTTTTACAGCTATGTTTTTGTTTATAAACATTACTTTTTTTTAGATATCACATTCGTTTAGGTAGATAACAATAATAAATTATTGAACAATAAACATTACACGATCCATAACTAACCTGAATCATCTGCTATTTGGCTTTTCAATCCAATTCGAGCACATACGTTAAATGTTACCCTTAGAAGTTATGGAAAACTTTATATTTTGAAAATTTCAAGGTTAAATTCTTGAAATAATACATTTCAACAAATTAAATTAACAGATCCAAAGGGGTGCCCCCTCATTGGTGCGATTTTTTTGATTTTTAAATCAAAATTTTTCAACACTCAATTTGTAAAATTGAAATATTCTATCTTTTACAAATTAAGCAGTTGAAAATTTCTCTTCTATTTAGGCTGTTTGATATTCAAATACTTTTTAAGGGCACAAGCGGCTTATAAAGACGAGGGCGTTGCTGCTATCTCTTCACAACAGAAGCTAAATAAATAAAAAGGAATTTTTCAAAAAAATTAATCCCTTCTCAAATGTTAAAATTAATTAAAATTTTACCCGTAGTCCGTTTTTTTCTTCAGTAATTTTGCAATACGACAATATGTAATTAATGTCGTTCTATTTTGTTTTGTACCTACGCAATTCTCATATTTAAACATAAAAATTCATTCCACATATTATCCAAAATTTTATTTATCAGAAAAGTGCGGAATGAGAAATTAGTATGGGAATAGTGTCGGCGAAATTAACATAAAAGCTTGATGTTATTGTTAAGTCTGGTATGGAAATTTTGGAGGAAAAAAATAGGGGAAAAGTTCAAGAGTGTGTAAGTCGTGAATGAAATGCATACAAGTGAAACAGGCGCACATATTTGATGAAATAGGGAGTAAGAAAAACTTTTGTATAGAATTTCCGTATTGAATAGAAGAAAAAGCAGGCGAGAAGTTGCGAATTTTGATGTTATTCAGCTTGCGTATGTGGGATTCGTGAAATGTTACAGTCGTGCAAAATAGGAAAAAGCGAAAGCTGCTTACATTTTCTTTTTGTTATTTTGTTATGGTATAAAATTGTGAAATTTGCTGTTTGTAAAATTTATAAGAAGCCTAATAATAAATTTAAAGTAATTACGCAATTGTGTTATTTTAGTTTTTATGCGAATTACTTAAACTCACCCTAAAGCTTCTAGGATAATTCAATAGTAGGGTAAATACCCCGAAGATATTCGATTTTGTAAATACACTCGCTTTATTTGAAATACTTTCTTTAGTCGAAAAACCTTTTTCTAAATTATAAAACAACTTGAAACGAATTAGGAAAAAGTTTGTTTACCATGTGTTACCCCGACTTTTCCATTAATGCAAATTTTTGGGTTTGGTTTGGAATAAAAGTTTTTTTATAGATGTAAGTTTTGTTGAGCATCCAAATTGGTTTGGAACCTTTGATGTCGTCTAAAGAGAATCTCAAGTAACAACTTTTATTGGACTCCAATATTTATAACCAAGGGCGATTCGCTCCCTAAAATTCGAATATAACCAAGATCAAACGAAAAGCAAATATCCAATTTTTTTCTGCCTTTTCTGATAATCACATAACTTTTGATAGATGCAATAAAAATTTAGCTGTTTCAGTGGTTGTGTTAAGTATTATTTTTAAAATCGATATTTAATTAATAGTTAATAGAAAAACTTTTATTTTGATAAACTTAATAGGTATCGAGACAGGGACATTCTTTTTCTTTTAATTTCCGTTCTTTACGAAGCAAGGTACAATATAAAAGTGCGAAACATCCAACTAATGAGTATTTTTCAATTTGTCGAATTGGATGCCGGCTTTGATTCGACACGTCATTGTGCCCTTCCTGAATTGTCCAGCGGTCGAGTGGCGAGGTCGAGATTAGACTAGCTCGTGTGACCCCTTACTGGGGTTGAAATCCAATCTTGATTTGCTATTGCATTCCTGTAATGACATACCGTTCCGAAATCAGTCTGATCGTTTGTTTGCTACTCTTTGTTTAAGGCACACATTCAACATATCAATACTTGCAAAAAAATCCTCTCTTCCTACATGATTCCCGAAAATTGAATTTATTTACTTACTAACGTATATCTCATTTTCTTTTCTTTTATTATTAAAGTTTGCGTTATTTGCAATACAACATCCACGTAATTTAATTGTTAAATCCTAATCAATTCACTTTATTTACGCTCTTTTGTATTCAGTTTGAGTCCGGGTCGCTTTGTCAGCAAGATAATTGACTAACGAACCTGTTTGTCATTAGTATCATGTGGAAATTGTTAAGTTAACAGGCGGTTTCCAAAAAAATAACTAAATAAAAACTGGAAAACTTAGTCGTCAACTAATTTTCTGAGCTACTTTCTTCCGATGGGCTAAATTTGTTATCAAGGAGAGTACAGCGTAGGATAATGCAAACTGATTGGAATAAGGGTCTCTCTAAGCATTGAGCCTAGTTGGGCCCAGAAGAGCTGGCAGAGAGCGATAAGGCAGCTTGCGTAAACCGAGGATACATCCCTACATTGCCTTTGAAATGCGATCCAGGCCGTATTACAATATACCAGTTTTTGCATGGCCAAAAGTGACACTCCTCATTAATTTTTACATTCCAAAAATTTAAACCACCTCATCGAATCTAGTTTACATTTCTATAAAGCTTTAACGTTGCAGCCGCTTTCAAAAATAAAAGATAATATCAAAGTTTAAATTAAAATAAATCTGAATCGAACGGTTAATTTCATCCCCGAAAACTTAAAACATGAAAAATACCGTGCTTATCGAATTTGGTCAAAAATTGTGCAAAAATATTATTTGCTGCGTGTAATACGGTCTTAATATGAGTACATCCCCTTGTTATACGACTGCATACGCGTTTCCTAACTTCTATCACACATGCACTAATGGCTGCTAAGGTCCATCTCATGTTTTTATTTTTATTATTTTTTTATCTTTCACCACCACTCACAGATAATATAGAATTATATTTCAATTTCGCAAAAAACGCGCAACACCATCACGAGAAAGATCGCTATACACGTAATAATTTAGGAAAAATTTAATAAAAATATCACATAACTGTTTTAAAGTACTTAAAATAAATTTTAACTGAAAATACAATGGGCAACATCTGCTAAGCTTATCTCGAGTTCCTTTTGAAAAATTACTCCATTTAGCACGACAAGATTGCAATCTGCGGCGCCATCACATTATGCTGACTTCTCTCTAAGGCCTTTTACGCATTAAAAGAAATCATATTGATTTACCTGTAGATAACATTCGATACATACATAAATTATGTACTTTATTACCTAAATTGAAAGATCATCTTTAACCATAACCACCCCAAAGTCATCCATAAAAAACAAATTAAATTAAGAACCGAAAAACAATAAAAAATATCGAAACAAGCCATATGCTATAAATGCTTTTATAAATAATAAAAATAAATTTTAAAAGTGGCACGTAGAATTTACAAATCCACCCCTATTACCAACTGACTCTTAATTAAAATTCGTCTTTGCAATTTATTGCTTGTTTGTATGATTTTAATTAAGACCCGTTAAGTAGGTAATAATTTGATTAAAATGCATGCAGTTCAATTTGTTGGGGTGGTTTGCGTGATTAAGTGTACTCGATACACCCCCGTGCGAATTGCCGTTTCAATATAAAAAAAACGTATTGTTAAGCATTTATTAATAACTTCATTACTCATTTCATTTTTATTAATTAAATTACTTTTTAAAATATAACTTAGGCAAGGGTTAATTCTTATTATAAGTTAAGTACATTGTTTACCACGTTTACTAGACCAATTAAGGGTGAAAATCTATATTTGTTGTGAATTGTCCAATTTTGAGTTAATTTAACGCAATAAAAATTAAGCATTTAGTCTTTTTTCAACGTGATAAGTGCTGTCCGTCATTTAAAGTAATATCAAACAACTCTGATATGGAATTAAAAGTTGCACTAGCGACACTGATAAAAAATTATATTATAACCGAATACTGCATAAAACCATAAAAATTTGTTTTTTTGTACTGTTGAACATAATATGTAATATAAAATAACTAACTTCCTTCGCATTTCATGCGTTTTTTGTTGGTGAAGTCTGGTCTATCTTGACTAATTACACTTGGTCTTACGTGTGTGTAGGTCCATTGTGGTGAAGGATTTGCGTCTCGAAGAGAACCTTTTCCTATATAAAATAACTAACTTTATTGTTTATTTGCCTTTAGTTGTAAATATGATCAGATTATAAAAATTATTCACCCCTTTTCTTTTAAATCTCTTTTTATTTAAATCGACGACTTCCAATTTTGGAAATTGGTCCTAATTTTTTCTACAAGTAATTATTATTTCCGAACGGACTCTCCGTGCTTTAGATACGTACACATTCTTATAAACGTCACCTTAACCCCGGTTAGATCCTTAAGGGAAGGGCTGTATAACAAACTTTTTTGTGTTGTGTAACTAAACTTTATTATATTTGGTAGTTTGCTACAATACCAAATGTTTCTTTATATCATGTCGAGATCATCAATTTAGTAAGATGATGCGCTGATAAAACATTTTATGATCTGATTTCAAACCTTGGCGTACTACTACTACGTACTGAGGCGATTAGTTATAAATTGCGTGGAAGTTCTATATTTGCAACTAATTTTTAACTTTCCAAAACTTACTGTAAAAATGTAGTTAGTAAAGGTAATAAAAATGTAGGAAATGATAAAAATTTTGATGCTAAGTTATCTCAAGGGACTCTGTTACGGAAATGATACAACGCACAGAGACCTAAGAAGCTAAATCTTGATCGTGGTGTGCAAATGAACTTAATTGGTGAAAATCATTGTACGGAGTAGATGGAAACAGCAGTGGATACTGAGAAAAACTGTTTAAAGGATAGAAAATTAGTAAATGGACTTGAAAATCGTCAACTACAAAGTAACAGGATTTAGGATGAAGTAAGAAAAGTGATAGCAGTCTTTACTATAAAGAGGAACTGATTGAAAAATGATTATAATAAAAATAAAACTGAGGTTATGGTTTAATCCAAAAAGGAATAGTAAAACGTTTCCACACAGTATAAATAATTGAATATCGGTTTAAATAATGATTACCTATACCGTAAACAACAAAATCTAAAACAAAATATTCATAAGGTCAAAACAGGTAGCTGATGGAAAATGCAATACTTCGAAGCGTCCTAATTTCGACGGTAAAAGTCACCTGGATCAGCAAATTTGAGTCCTTTCCAGCTCCGAGTAAGAATCCATTACTTTACAGTTTACACTGTTCCAAGACTAACAAGGGCAAGGCCAACCTTTTTCCTCACAGATCTGCACCAAACTTTGTATACGATTACAACCCATTTAGAACGTCAACTTGATGAAAGTTTAAAGACCCCAAACTCAGAAATTTTGGAGAAAATCGATTTTAAAAATCCAATAAATTTGTGTTATAAATTAGGTCTAATGCGAATTGCATCCAAGATTATCTGATTTAAAAATGTATGTGCATTTGAAGGTTGACTGTCATTACAAGTTTTTTTAATTTCTGAACGATTTCAAAGACGAAATTAGACGGAAGGAACTTCTCGTATCAGAATTCACTGCAAACTGTGGATTTTTAAAGTATCAGATTCTTATTGATTTTCAATCAATAAGAATCCTTTATAAATAATTTATATACTTCCTTTGCAGGTAATGTGGCACTTCTAAATTTGTAAAACCCATTAATAAAGGAGGTAGAAGAGGTAAAAGCGATTAATGGGAATTAACCGAAGGAAATGATTTTTTTTTAATTAAATATTGTAAATTATTAACTTTAGCCAATTCTTTAAACAAATAGAAGTATATGTATATCATTATTTAGATTATATTTTACTTTTTTAATAACAGGAATAATGATACCTTAAAGCATTTATTCTTATTTCACAAAGCTTTTCACCATTGTGAATTTTAAAATGTTTGTTTGCAAGTTTCATTAATCTGATACTTTATAAATCCATAGTTTGCAGTGAATTCTGATATGAGAAGTTCCTTCCGTCTAATTTCTTCTTTGAAATCGTTCAGAAATTAAAAGAACTTGTAATGACAGTCAGCTGTCGAATGCACATACATTTTTAAATCAGTTAATCTTGGATGCAATTCGCATTAGACCTAAATTATAATACAAATTTATTGGATTCTCAAAATCGATTTTCTCCAAAATTTCTGAGTTTGGGGTCTTTAAACTTTCATCAAGTTGACGTTCTAAATGGGTTGTAATCGTATACAAATTTGGGTGCAGATCTGTGAGGAGAAAGGTTGGCCTTGCCCTTGTAAGAGCACTTGAATTTAGCATGGGTATGTCATTTTTGCCGAGTATAAAATAGATGATCTAGATTTCGACTTCAAATTAGGAATGTCAGTACTTTAAATATGATTGAAAACACACACAAGAAATATTGGGTAAATTGGCTAAATTGGCTACATTATAATAGTAACTTTGAGGAAGTTACAGTGGCATAATAGAACTTTTCTCTCCATTTTCCATGTATTTTAGTACAATATGCCGAATAAACCCTGGAGTCTAAAAAGTCCCCAGGTGCCTCTCAACGTAAGTTTTTAATATACTCGCCAGAAAGCTAATGCGCTTATGAATGTCAAAACAATAAAATTGTCTGTTATTAAAGGAAGATTATACTGGATTACGAAAAAAAAATTATATCTAACCTCTTCTTCTTCTTAGGGATTAGCCCTGTTTGTTAATCAAGTTCTGCCTTCTTGGGATTCGGACGTCCAGCTGTCCTTCCATCTCTTTGGGGGTCTTCCGGGGGGCCTCTTGGTTTTAGGTCTCTCTGTCATGGCAATTTTTGCGATTCGTCCGTCGTCCATTCTATTGACGTAGTCTCTCCAAAACCTTCTCCTTGCTCTAGTGAATCTGACAACATCCTGGATTTTGCATTTTTCCCCCGTTACCTCGCTTCTTACTCTATCCCACAACGTCACTCCATATCTAACCAAATGTCTCAAAATAACTCCATATAATCATACGAAGGTAGAAGGTACTTTTTTAACTATCAACTTACTCGCATCCCTGATCAAATTTTAACAAAATCTGACATCAAAAACATATTTGATTATTATTTTATCATCATTATTTTGCATAATACATTCAATATAATAATTTGCTAGAAAGCAGCTCCTCCTCCTCCGTGTCATTGATTGGTTCATTCAATTATTGCCAACCAAAAACTTTACCAACTTTAAAAGAAATTTATGGCGTAAGTGAGACCTATTTCATATGAATGAGGCCGACGACCAAACTTCTTCTTCTTCTTCATTAGCGTTTTTTTTAATTTTTTAGATCATAGCACATATCCGACGCAATCAGGATTAGAACGGCGGTTTCCCGCTGTCTAGTCTATCCGTGTTTGATTTACGCCAGACTGCTGGTCAGAAGACCGAACAATCACATTAATTCTTCTTCTTCCGTTTCTAGAAGTAATGCTCTAGAGAATTCTCTTCTAAGTAGGCCTTAAAGCTTGTTATTTCCCAACATCTGCGTCGTTTCCTTGGCAGTGTTAGAAACTTTGAGCATATAAATATTTTACATCCATCAGGTTTCAGGTAGCTTGCTAGACTTGCCTTCAGATGTGCCGGTATCCTGTTCTTTTATGTTAATGGTGGCAATTCACTGATCCAGGGGACCACCGGCTTAATGTGCCTTCCGAAGCACGGAGACTAGTCATAAGAAAGTTTGACTCTCTAATTCTAACAATTCTGACGAGACTGATCCAATTGAGGTGATTGCTGAAGATATAATCAACGCAATCAATGAAATCGCAATAGCAGACCGCAGAATATTGAGATTGCTGCATTTCAATATATCTTAAAAATAAAAGAATTAGACATAAGATAGCTATCGGGGGATGGGTGCTGCGTTTGCTCATAGTGCAGTAAAATAGGATTCTCTTGACGACAACTTTGGAGCACTGTTTGGAAATGGTTAAGCGTAACCCGAAAGAGTTTTAGCTGTGTTTCGTGACTATGGATGAAACATGGATCCATCTTTATATGCCAATAATGATAGAATCTGCTCCAAAGACGGGGAAAACGGTTCCATCGGCCGTTTTTTGGGTTTCACGAAGCATCATCTTTATCGACTATTTGGAGAAGACATTCTGACTTTTACTTCTGACTGACTTTCAAAGTCAGTATTGAATATAAAGTAGTATCAGAGTCACTGAATAAATTGAAAATGAGTGGTCTGATGTGTACATCGCTGAGTAGGTCGTCGATCCTTACATACAAGTACATTCGTACTTATAAATTTAAAATGTAAGAGAGAAAGAGGACGTTTATTCGGTTTATTTTTTATAATCAATTATGTACTGCAATAAATGAAATTTTAATTGACGAAGTAATTGATGCCAAGTGAAGATATTGTAAAAATAATTAAAAAGCGATTTAATTAATTAAGAAATTTGAATTCGTTAAGGAAACTTTGTATAATATAAAAAGTCTCATTTCAAATAATAATACAATTTAATCAAGGCAGGTCAAGCAAAAGATAATAACAATGGAGATGCAGCAGTTTGAGACAATAGAAATACGGACCACTAGTCTTAGAATCAGAGCTTGTAATGAAATACCCGACATTCTTTTCATGACGTAACATTGGTACAAGAAGTCCAAATACTACTTTTATTTTTGCGGATAAAAATATTCCTTTGCTAAATTTTCTAAATCGTTTTTGAAATTTTTTCAAGTTGATTAGAAATACGTGGTATTTTTTAAATAGCGGAAAAATACAAGTCCCCTCGATTACTTTATAAAAGCATTATAGCTCAATATTTTAAAGCAATTCTTAAATAAACTCAATTTTATGAATAAACTACGCCTACAAGGGTGCCGGTAAAATCCCCTATCAAATCTTGTGTAAACCGCGAACAATTTTTGACATTTGCTGGGGCGCATCCCTTAATAATTTTAGCATTATAAAATGACATGGAGGGTTTGGTAAAAAATTAGATATGAATATTTAAGGAGGGAGGAATTTGAAATGTGATTGCTTTAGAGTAGGTAGAATTTTTGAGGAAGATTGAAAGGTGGTTCGCGAATGAAAAAGGGTTGTCGCAAATACTAGTAGATAATCCATCAACTTATTCAGCTTGTGACAAGCAAAGGTGTCATTTATCCCTCCTATACATTAGTGTATTGCTTCGGAGCTTGCCAACCGTGACCCTTTCGCTAACATAAAATAAACTATGTATTAGGTTACAGAAAACATACTAAAACTATTGCAAAATGTGGAGAAAAATTGTAGGCGTGAATATGGTCGTTTTAAAAAAAAGAAAATATATTTGGAGTTCATTTTTATACAACGCATGCCCATTCCCGATTCATCCTAATCCCCCGTCGAGCTGAGATAATGCCTGCCATTTTTCCGGACACCAACCGCATTATTTTAAAAAGTTTTTATATCTCCGTGACACTCAGAATGCAGGAAAACTTCGACTATCATTAATAATATACTTTTCGTGGCTTAGAGATCCATCATTGCATGCACCATTCTTGATGCTAACAAAAACCTCTTATATTTATAAATAATGGACAAAATTTCCCAATATTTGAGACTGTAAAAAATGCCGGTTGCATAATAAATACAACCAACGTTCATTAAATATCCAAATATATTTAGGATAGATGGAATTTTGTTAACAAAATACTTTATAACAGCAAAAATAAGAGAAAAGATAAAAGAGAAAAAGGAAACCTTTTGTTCCACGTAAATTGAATTTGAAAATTGGCCGCTATACACTTGGCTACTGAGTTGCGATATTTTTATTCTCTTTCTTCCTTTGGATTTTTTTTTTATAATTTTGACATGCGAGAAAGAATTTTTTAATATCTTGATACGGTTGCTCAAAGAATGACGCCAACACTTACATATTTTATTAACAATGTGGAGAAATGAGATTGGCATGGTTATTGATCGCAGAAAGCGAGACCTTAGCAATCCCTGATGATATTAAGAACGTTCTACATTATATTGTTGCAGACACTATATCCATTATCACTTTGTACTCGAGTGTTGTTATAATTGCGTCAAGGTGCTATGTCTGCTTCTCTAATAATACAATTACAACACTCCTTAATAAATAAAAACGTTTTTGTAAATTACACTCAACTTTCATAACAATATTTTTAAATAAATGTAAAGAGCAATTTACGATTTTCTCAATTTCGAAAATTATTTCTTTTTCCTCCATTCTCATCTTACGGCAAGACAATTAACCATAATTTGTTTCAAAATTTGTAGCAATTTTTTTGAGCATTCATATCAATCACGATTAAGTGTTACAAGCTTGTTCAACCTAAGTCATCAAACTAGTCAAAACTTTAGTATATCGTAAAACGTTTTCGTTTGAATAGGTCAAAAAAGTTTTTTTTTCTTACACAAACAGTCGAATATTCTTAATATAATAATTAATGTTTTGCATTTGAAGTTAAAAAAAAATGAAATTTGCATAAACGTAAAAATTTTCCAAAAATCTGAAGATATAATCAAATATCAATTTAGTTAATATTGATAAGCTTATCAACAGGGTTGAAGCCTGTGGCTTAACGTTTACATAAATAATGTGGAGATTACAGCCCTAATTAATGTAGGAAACGAGCAAAGGTGCTGAAAATTATCCTTGAGCTTCAATTTGTTCATAATTAGTTAAAAGTTGACATCTAAAAATGAAAAGAAAAGTAATTTTTACCTTTAATAAAAACATAACTCACCCGAAGCTAAGATGTTTATGAAGAAAAGATTTATTTTTCTATTTTGAATTAGTTTTACGAATTAAGGATAGGCAAATATTGCAAGATTTCACCGAATTCCCATCGAATTCCCACCGAATTCCTGAATGAAAAACAATTCAAAATTCTGACCGATTGGGGTCTTCGAAAAATGTTAATTTTACTTGTAAAAATTTAGGATTAAAGAGTGTTAGATATAGGAACGGTTTAGATATTCGCGGGTGAGCAGTTTGGGTTAAAAAGATGGTTAGGATTTATGGATGAATTGTAGAGGACTATTCAATGCCCCTGTTCATGAAAATCAAGTTTAGCAATCCGGAAAAGTAAAACTGAAAGTGTTTTCCCGAAGTTTACAATGCAAGATGGAGACTGGTTGCCCGAAAAGCCAAATATCAATTTCCCTATAAATTCTACATCCAGAGTCCAGACGAGTTAAATTTAGTATAATTAGAATGATGAAATGATTTGGGAGAAGATAAAGCCTAACTGGAACCCGAAATAAGAAAATTGAAGAACTTTAGTTAAGTATCCTTAAATTAATTACTGACATGTAAAGAAAACCGTCCTGAACGCATGGGAAAATTGTTTTTCTGGGTCTTTTTTATAAATTAATCAAAATTGGATGGATATTGCTTCATAAACTTACATTTTTAACGGTTTGTTAGTCCAATTTTGCAGAGGCCAACATTTTTTTAAGGTTTCTACTTATCTTAAACTTTTAGTAGTGTAAACGGGCTTTAACAAGCATAAAATAATTTATTATAAGCTGCACATTAGTACCTCTCAAATTTTCCTTCTAAATTTGCAAGCATCATTTATTGGTGTCTTCAGATCCAGAAATAACAAAACACTAGAATTTGGGATTCATAGGACGAGATGCAATATTTTAAAGAATTTTGCACCATCTGTTGATGACATTTACTTTTCTTAGCTAATGAAACACTCCGTTTTCATTTTTCGCAGTGTTTTTTTTTAGTTCTATTCCATTAAGGATGTGTAAGACATCTTTGTATTTTTGCCATTAAATTGAAGGTTGTGCATCCGTTTGTCGAAAAAACAGCGTTTTATCATAGTATGCAGACAAAAATCAATGAAGAAAGGAAGTGTGAGCAAAGTACAGCAATTCTCTCTACAGAGAAGCAAACTGTGCAGGGTTACACATACAAAGATATACAAACTTAGGCTGTTTCCAGAGTGAAGACAGGTTTAACGGCGCCGGCTTACCAGCTCATCTCTCTCCAATATTAATTAATGTAATCAAGAGCAAACGAAGTTGCCAACCAGACAGATTTTTCAATGCAAAGATGGAAGTGGGTAAACCGGATCAGAAACCAGCGTTTACTGAGTACTCAGGATAATTGATACTCCAGAAAGCTAACAGGACTCGAAAAATATGAGAGTTCCATTTTGACGAGCACGATGAGTGTTGCTAAAATTTGAGGAAGTTAGAGGAAATTTAATCATATAAAAGAAACATACGATTTGTTAGTAAAAAGTACTAACGAACGAAGAATTAATGCAATTAATTTCGAAATTTAGAAAAAGTGGTAAAGCGATACATTTTTCTCCAAATTCTGCAATGCTGGTTAACGTTACGTTACAGATAAGTTACGTTACTTATGTTGAATTTTGGTAATTTCCTTTCTTAGTAACATTGATATTAATAAAAATACCGAAAAATTCAGGTAGTCGCATTTGTAATTTTTCCGAAATTAATTTTCAAAATTCATACTGTTTTATATTAGTCTAACCGTTGTTTATTTTAAAATTAATTCCAAATTAAGTAACTTTATATCAAATTATGATAAAACAAAATATGACGAAGATACAAGTAAATTAAATAATAAGCATTCCTCAAGAGAACAGAAAATTATAAACATTCAGTTTTAGCAGAAATTTTCAAGAAATATACATAACGCACCTTTACTGGATCTTCTGACCCTTATGGATGGATTAACGAGATTCCCGCTACCGAATATTTACTGACTGCACATTTATTTTTAAAAGAAGAGCACAGTTTAACAAATTAATAATAAATTAATTAAATTTAATTCTTATTTTATATCGTTTCTTGGAATAAATTTGTGGTCAGTGAGTAAGCGGTCAGTAGTGAGAATCTCGTTAATCCATTCATTATGGTTTGTCATTTTTGACGGGTAATCTTCTAGTTTTTTCTTTTTAGAAGCAGAATTCGACAATAAAATAAATAATCATTTTATCATCCATACAAAATAATCCAATGGAGCGTTTTTGATTAGGATATTAGGAACCAACTAAAAACTTTAGGTTGCATCAATACAAAGGATAATATACAGCAGCGGTGTCAAAATTATTTCCAGCCACGAGTCGTTTTCTTACAAGCAAAATTCCTTTTTGCTTTAATTCCCTGTCCACTTTTGAACGACGTGTCTATCCTTATCCTAAATCATGCAGGGTGTCACTATCATTTTGCCTCGTATTATACAAGATGACATTTTAAACATGTTGTATGTTACTTTTCAAGTCCTCACCCTGCAAACGGATTTTTCGGCGTTCTGAGACTGTGATTGGAGACAACGGGACAACATTTATTATATCCTTAGTTTAGTATATTGTCGTATTCCAAAAGAGCTCGTTATTATATTCAGCTTACAAGGGCAAGGCCAACCCTTCCCCTCACAGATCTGCACCAAAATTTGTATACGATTACAACCCAATTAGAAGTCAACTTGATGAAAGTTTAAAGTTGCGAAACTCAAAAATTTTTTTAAAAATTTGCAATAAAGTCAATGGGTAAAGTCTTAGGTAAAGTTGATAAAAGGTATCGTAGTTCAAATGTACCGAACATAAAAATTTTATCAGTCATTGACAGTTATGTATCATAACCTCAAATAATAATTAATAACCTCGACATGAATAATAATTTATTCAATATAACAAATTTAGTATTTCAACTTTGAAGTAGTAGGTAGGTACCTAATTACACACGGTAAGCAAAATTGAGTGAATTTTGTTTCGATAATTTTTATTTACATTGCAGTTTGAAAAAATAGTACGATTTTTTGCAGCAGTACAAAGCACAAACCATTACAATAAAAATTATATTCAACGCTATAGTAAGTAGGTATATATGATTTATTATTATTTATTCACTCTCAATTTCCTCAGTGACAAATTTATGCCAACTGCTGTTTGCCGATACAAAATTTAAGTTTGACCAGTATCGTCTGTAATAATTGGTTCTTTTGGCTTGTATCTTGGGTGTCACTACCAGTAGCGTGTCTTTTAGGATTCATCTATATGTACAATATGGTGCCGTACACGTATGCAGTTATTATGAAGATACGGTTGAAGTGTGTCGTTTAAGGAAGTCGTGGTCATAAATTGTTGAAAAATCTTGAGCTTATTCCATGATCCCATATGTATTACAATGTTTTTACTGTTTTAAATTTAAATAAAATTTATAATATAATATTGACAAATTTAATTAATTTACAAAATTTGAGTAAAAGTGCATCAGTAGATTATGCAAAAAGGGAGAAAAGTTGCCTTTTTTTAGTGGAAAAAAATTGTAATGGGCATTGAGAAATTTTTTCGGACTGAAAGTTAACTTTGCTTTTGAAATGCAGTACAAATTTTGGTACCATTTCTATTACGAATACTTTATTTTACTTCCGTTGTATACTACAAATATGTCTAATAAACAACAATCGGTACAATACTGAAAACCTACTAATTTCACTAGGCACAGCCCTATTTACAATACAAAGAATAAAAACAACAGTCGAAGAATGGTGCACGGTTTCTTCATAATGACTGCATATGTGTAAGCCACCATATTGTACATATAGATGAATCCTACAAGACACGCTACCGGTAGTGACACCCAAGATACAAGCCAAAAGAACCAATTATTACAGACGATACTGGTCAAACTTAAATTTTGTATCGGCAAACAGCAGTTGGCATAAATTTGTCACTGAGGAAATTGAGAGTGAATAAATATAATAATAAATCATATATACCTACTTACTATAGCGTTGAATATAATTTTTATTGTAATGGTTTGTGCTTTGTACTGCTGCAATAAATAGTACTATTTTTTCAAACTGCAATGTAAATAAAAATTATCGAAACAAAATTCATTCAATTTTGCTTACCGTGTGTAATTAGGTACCTACCTACTACTTCAAAGTTGAAATACTAAATTTGTTATATTGAATAAATTATTATTCATGTCGAGGTTATTAATTATTATTTGAGGTTATGATACATAACTGTCAATGACTGATAAAATTTTTATGTTCGGTACATTTGAACTACGATACCTTTTATCAACTTTACCTAAGACTTTACCCATTGACTTTATTGCAAATTTTTAAAAAAATTTTTGAGTTTCGCAACTTTAAACTTTCATCAAGTTGACTTCTAATTGGGTTGTAATCGTATACAAATTTTGGTGCAGATCTGTGAGGGGAAGGGTTGGCCTTGCCCTTGTTAGTACCAAATTAAAATAACCATCCTGATGATCTAGAAAGCAACTTTTAATTGAAATTTGTTCACTAAGGTCTTTAATCTGTTCAAATTTAATTTGATCGTACATTAATTAAGTTGCGATATGACATCTGAGAGCTCGAGACAAATTTGTACATTAAAGTCCAACAAAATCAAATGCTAAAAAGTAGGCTTTAGTCAGAATATGACGAATGATCTTTGTAAATTTTAAATTAGAAGTGTGCGCGCTTGAGAAATTTATAAAATCAAGTAAAAGCATCAAAAGTGTGTATTAAGTTCAAATTTGAAATGTGAGAAGGAAGTGGCTTCAAAATTCAACGTGCAAACCTCAATAATAAAATGAAAGATTCTTTGCTTTTTTTTGGTCAGCCATGACCTAGAGCGCCAACCCATCTGGAGTGATTTGTTCAATTTTGCGATTTTATAATTAATTTTGGTAATTCGAGTGATTACCTAACAGCTACTTTATAATTAGCTGCAGTGGTTGGAGTCAACGGCGAGAAGAATTTTCGCTGTTTTATTAGTAATTTTGATTGAGGCAGATGTGAATTTTATGCATGCTGTTACGTTGTTCAATCTTGAGAAAAATGTCAAAGGATGGTGAAAATAATATTAACTACGAAGAATTGTTGGTGTTTTATGGTGTTTTGGAAAGATATTTGATGAAATTGTAAAAATGTAATAAGAAGTTTTATGATTAGGTTATTTTAGATATAAAAACTGACCTATGGTTGTTTCGTATGAATTGATGAGCTTATATTTCGTGTTCTCTTAAGAAGACCCATATTATAGATGATTATTTCACTTCATTATTTGATTTGAACTTGGTATATTTAATAAATATGATATCAATTTATTTCAACGCTCAAGGGCATTTTTATTTCAATTTGGTGTTGCAAAGTTGACTTATTTGGAAAAGTTCCCATTGCGACGACAAGGAACCGATTGAGCTAGCATATAAAATCAGTGTTCTTAATTTGATTCCACTAGCCTAGCATCTCTTATTTTTCACAATTTAATTATTTAGAGAACAATATTTTGTAAACTTACGGCAGGATAGTTCAAGGGTGTCAGTCTGACACCCCTGACATAAAGGAGTTAAATACGAAATAATGTAATCATAAATTTTTTCTAAACATTTTGATTGGGTTTTTAAATTGCACCGAGATTAGAATTCCGTTGTATAATTTTTGTTACGGTCGGAAAAGAATAAAAAAAGAATAAAATAGAAGAAAGATGTAAAGAAGAGAAAAAACAAACATAATAACGACTTATTTTCAATCCTCCCATAGATGATGTTTACTAACGCCATGGGGCAAATGTCGCATGGAAAACGCAGTTTAGACCACGCAAAATACATATATCACGGAGCTTCTATCTACTTTTGCTTCTCATTTCTATTTCCGGTTCTATATTATGTTCGATACAATATTTTAAATTGTTAGGGTTTCATGGACGAAACTGTATTTTATCTAGAAACGCTTTATAAATATGAAATATTGTTTGATTTTTTGAAGTAATGTTATTTATGGTTGAAAGGGGATGAACTTTGTCGATTTTCCAAGATCTTTATTTTTATGTATTTTTATTTAAAAAAATTTCAACGGTCGCAAAATATAAACACTTTATGTAAATTTGCAGATAGGTAAAGTTGTACGTTAGATTATGTGCCGTATAAGCAAAATCGTCAACTTATGTAGAAAGAGTAGTAGCTGGTGGTCCAGACGGGGGGTGAATCTCTCAATATCGATCAGACAGCAGCCCAATCAAACCCTGTGCGTGACAACTCTCACTTGTGCATCCCTAAATTTGTACGCACCCTTCAATCCGACATGCAAATAGCCATTGTGTCTGATTCACAATATTTAATAATTTTCCCTCGAGCTAATTACACCTCCCTTTGTTCAGCATGCGTCCGTCCATTCTGCCAAAACTAATATTTTTGAAACACGCCAAATTTAAAAAAATTATTTATTGTAACAGTTCGAAAACAAAATTTTTCAAGTTAATCGTTGTATGGATTATCATTAGGGGGATTCGTTTTTCCGTTAAAAAATTCAACGTTAAAAAGCGACTGATACAGTTTGGACGCTTTTTGACTGCATTATTAAATGATTTATGATATAAAAATGCAGTTTTTATTTAGAATTCCTTGGTTACTGGTACTTTAGCATAGTGTATCAGTTAGGACTTGACAAGGAAGCTTATAAATCATCATTTGATCCGTGTCAGGACTCGTCAGCATCGCAGGATCATTTATCCTATTTTTTCACAAATTTAACGAGCACAGCTTAAATGAACGTTTTCGAGATAAAATTGAAAAATAAATTCAATTTCACGTAAATGTTAATAGTTAATAAACTTATCGGGAAAATCTCATGTCGGAGAAAAATTACTTACTTACTTTTACTTACCGAGTATTTAAAATGTCAGCGATTTTGAAGTTAAATTGTAGAATGTTATATCGGAAAATTGAAATCTTTCTTTAGACGTTCAGTTAAACTGAGTAGTATAGGGACATTCAGTAAGCGGACCTGCCGTTGGCAACA
Source organism: Rhagonycha lutea (assembly GCA_958510855.1). NCBI lineage: Eukaryota > Metazoa > Arthropoda > Insecta > Coleoptera > Cantharidae > Rhagonycha > Rhagonycha lutea. The sequence goes on along the minus strand of OY294040.1, from coordinate 6,944,938 downwards.
ATGGGATGTAATTGGTTTCAACTTTGACCTCGCTTCACCTATAATGATGTAACATGACCTTTGAATTTTCCTTTTTTCTATTTTTACTTTACGTTCATTTCCTTTTCCCTTTTTAAACAGTCTTTTGACACAGTCAGCCGTCGACTTTTCTTTGCTTTTCTAACATTTGCCACCATTTTACAAAGAGAAAATGGAAAATACTGAGACCGGAATTTAATTTACATTTTAAAAGGGGAGAAAAGCTCCCAAGCTATTGGCTGAGAAGTTTAAACCTCGCGGATGTAAAGGGCTGCACGTGGGTCGATCTTGCGTGTTTCGTATTCATATAAGGGTAGTTTACATATAAAATAGGTAAGCACCATCTCCATTGGCTTTTCATTTACATAAGGGGTTGTTTTTTATTGGTAGATCTAACCCTTATTTTGAATAAAAAAGGGTTCCTACATTTACATAAAATCTTCTATTACATTCAACCGTATCGAGTTCATAAAATGATAAATTTTAAACTATATTAAAATAATTTGTTTTTAATTCAAAAATATTTAGGATAAGGGCAGGTATTTTCTCTTGGTTAGAAGCCAGAACTACAATCCACTCCTAAAGTTTAAACGTAACCTATATTTTATTTTTTGGTTTCATGGTGAATATAATACAAGATAACAGTAGCTTAAATTCAAATTAATCTTAACGAATGACCGCGGTTTCTTCATTTCCTTACAATTTTACCTTTTCAGACCCTCAATACAAATTTAAAGATTATTTTGCAATAATTTTCACTATTAAATTATAAAGATATGCTTGTGAGTAATTTCTCTCAATTCATCAATTTATTATCCCGGCTTAAAAAAATTATCGTAATGTGTTTTCAATTTAAAATTCTGGAAATAAAATTTCGATTTCCTTTTTGAATGTTTCATCATAATTTATTACCACTACTTTATTATTCACTCCCGAATTCAGTGCCAATAATTTTAGGTTCGATTTATATTCAAGTATTAAGAATACCGTGAGATCGAACCTTTGGGACTTTATGGGGTAGTAGCTTGCTGTAGTGGGTGATGTCAGAGCTTTGACAGGATTTGAATGTATTCGCGTGTCCACGGGGATGAGGGAAAGTCGTAACACAACACTTGCAACCACCATTGCAATAAAGCGTCAATTTTTTTTATTTATTATGCTTCTTGTTGTTGTTAACAATTTTTTGTTATCAAAGCTGTTTACGTTCAAGTTTTCTTTCCAAAAAGCATGAAGCTTTTGTTAATTATTTGCCGGGGTTGTGGACATTGCCTGCTTATACGAAATTGGGAGCAGAACTAAAATGCTAAGAAAATTTCTCCCTTGTGAATATACAAGCGAGTAGGGGTAGAAACATTCCTTTTGAAACTGAAAATGTACGGACACATCCATACACATGTGTCCTATTTCGATTGTTTGGTATTCAGTTCGCGGACACCCTGGGCGCCACAAAGAAAATCCTAAGAGATGTTATGAAAAATCGACTTATTAAATTATTATTTCTTGTTTTTATATAAAATCAAAAGTACTTATATTTATTATTTTAATTTATACAAGTTATGAAGTGTCATGCTGCGTTTCACACTGTTAACTTTTAGTTATAGGTATGAGGTATTATTAGAAGGTAATAACTTTTCAAATCACATACCGAAACGCAATACGTCATTGCAAACAAACGATTTTCATTATACATACGCAACCGTAAAATCATAAAGAAGCAATAAAAAATATATCTTGATTGCTTTGTGAGTGATTCTAATGCGCTCTTCTAAATTTGATTATAAAATTACATATTCACTACTTAAAATGTAATGAATGTTTGGTTAGTACCTGCTTAGCAATTTTACTTAACACGGTTAAATATTTATGATGCAATCATCGTAAAATATTTATTTGTATTTATAATTGCGTTCGTGTTTACATTTTTAAGCTACATTGTAATAAAAGTGTGAATTATTGCTGCTAAAATTTGTGGTTTAAATTTATTTCTAATTACGCGCGCATCTTGGCGATGAGTTGCAGCTGAGATGTCGCTAAGCTAAGACGCAGCTTAGAGGCTACATTTTCATTAAAAGATCATTATTTTAATTAAATCTTCCACAAATTGTAGAATAAAATTATATCTATTAAATAAAGCCATTATGAGAATTTATGGAAAAGTCTCCAAAAACTGAATCAATTAAACAAATTTCTACAAAATCAATTCAAAATCTTCTAAATTTTAGTTTCTATCAATAAAGTAGATATGTTTCTAACATTGTATTCATCCCTTTAAATATTAACCGCCAACTAGAAAAATCTAGCTTTAAAATAATAAAATTTTAACTAATGACACGTTTCGATCTTATTCGCGATTTTAAAATCTTATCAAATATGGACTTTAAAGTGAAAATATAAATTAAACTGACTATTTTTGTGAATTATTTACTCAGGTAGTTCATGGCAACTAAGTGTGGAAAATTATGGGGCCCCAGGTAATTCAATAAAATAAAGAAAAATTTAATCATGTCAATCAATCAAATCATATCATCAGGAACTCTCAGCCCGAAAATGTTGGAGCCAGTATATTGACTGTCTAAACTTTAGACATCTAAACAAGAAGTAAGTTTAAATTGACAAACTTTGAAGGAGATTCGGCTCTCCTATTTCGTAATATCCTTATATTTCGTAATATCCTTAAATAATCGAAACGAATTTATTAACATTAAAGCCACTCAAATACGTGATTACAAACTATGTGAAATTTTTGTGCATACTGTTCCAATCAACGATGATGGTAAGTTGCCTAGACACAAGCATAATTGAATCGTTTATTTGCAAAACAACACATCTCCATCCGATTTGCGTTGGATATGTGTCGTTTTGCAAATAAACGATTCAATTGGGTTGTTGATGTCTCAAAAATGGACTAATACTCGAAGAAGTGTGACGTAAGAACGAACTAGGTCCTCCGAGATAACAGAATATCTAGATGTCCTCGTTTACGTAAGTGTGGAATCTATTGGACAATCGAAAAATCGAGAAGCACTAATGCACCTAATTTTTTCGGTTGTTATAGCCAAAAAATTGTCAAACATTAAATTTGTCCCTTGGTGGAATTATTTGGCAATGACTTATTCAAAGATCCAAAATGAAAATCGCTGTATTAAAGCTACGTGTAGCGTTTTAATTAATATAAATCAATAAATGACGACAGGGACGATAATCTACGTTGAACAATTTGATTTAATCAGGAGGCGACAAAAATTCCAAACTGAATTCAAATGTATTTAACATTGTCCTGCAGATTGAACTATCAAATTTGTTGTTAACAACTGACATGAAGTTGAAAACTGACATTTGTAATGTTACTTTAGGCTGAAGACTTAACTCAAATGTAAATAATAATTTAAAATTTACACTGATCTGAAGGAAATTGCCAAATAAACCATAAGCAGGCAGTCCTGAAGGAGGAAACTAAAAGAAAATAACAGATGGTACTGAAGTTTTCTTCCTGGTTGAAGGTGAATCCTTAGGTTTTCCCGGCTTCAGTGAGCAATTTCTGATAACCCTCCATATGATGTAGTTGTCTATGAGCCAATTCCTTCCCCTAATTCGCCCATAAGAATATCTTTTAGGCCCTTTTGTTGTTAAGAGAGACTAACCATTATATCCCGGATCACAACCATTGTGAATAAAAAGTTGATGTTTTCGTATGACAAGCGAAGTTGCAAAAAAAACTGCTTTATTACACCAACAATATATTGTCGTATTGTGAAATAGCTCTGGAATTTGAATAAAGACACTCCAATTTTTGCATCTCTAATAATGTAAAATTTTTGTAAATTTGATAAACGTGGAGAAAGATTGAGTTAACCTGAAGCATTGTGGCCTACTAAAAAAGGCTGAATTTCCAGAATATTCCAGATGAGAGATTTGAGCATCAGGAGCAGGTTTATTATGTCAAAATTGTGATTTAATTTGAAACGAAAACCCCTAATGAGAGGGTTGACCCAAACAGAGACCAGAGACCGTCACAATCAGGAGATGACCTCTCCAGTTCGTTTGTCACGATGTTAATAGACCAGCTCTCTGTTTATGCGAAGGTCAGGTCATGGATTCTGTAAAAGTAACGGTAGCTTGGGGAAACTCAAAAACACGCCAATAGTAAACAAAGTATAATACAAATTATAGTTGAGAATAGCTCCTTAATAATCTACAGGTAGATTTTAGTTTTTATTTCTTACAAATATTTATAACAAAAGCACAAACAACTAGGACCGTAATTAGGATTCTATCTTCATTTAAAAAGTTAGCAAGAAAAATTATAAAATCAAAGGACACAGTTAAACCAGTAATTAGTGTCATGAGTAGAATCGTGAATTAGATTGAAACATGTAATCCGGTATAAGGTGTTCTTTGATTTTATAATTTTTTTTGCGAATTTTTTCAATGCAAATCGAATCCCAATTACGTTCCTGCTTGTTTATGCTTTTGTTATAAGGTAAATATTTGTCTTCTTCTTCTTAGTGCCATATCTTCTTTAGACCTGGCTAAACCAGAAAGATTTTACTAGGGAAATGTTAATGGGGTGGTTTTCCTTTGCCTTCCCCATAGTCCACAGATCGATTTTGGACTTTTTAGATCACAATGCTTCTAATTTAACTAAAAAGTGTTTCTTTTTTACTATTTTTCAACAAAATAAATCTTTTTCTTCTTCTTCCTTCCATTCAGATTTTCGTCTGTTCTTCTTCAATTGCCTCTCCATTCTGTTCCGAAGCTTCATACCGGTACTTTGAGTGATCTATTTTTTTTATCATATAGGTAGTCTACTAACCTTCCCTATAAACCCTCCTCCTTTATCCGGGCTTGGGACCGGCAACGTCAACCACTGAGGTACTCAATTCACCCAGCAGTCTCCGCAGGCGGAGTTACAAAAGAAATCAAAAATTTTAAACTTAATTTACCTCCATGTCAAAGGGGCTTTTCTGTGCGGCCATTTGAACCAGCCAGTCGTGTTTTAGAGCGTTTCTTCCAAAAAGGCATTATTAAGCCGAAAGTAGTGAAAATTATTGAGAATTCTTGCGATAATTTTGGAACCCAACACGAAAATTTGTATTCTACAGAGGTAGGAGTAAATTATACTTTTCTTTATTGGTTTTTATCATGATTTTGATACGATATTAAGCTATGCAATAGAAATGCATTCTTCCTTATTTCAAAATTAAAAATTACGGGAAAGAAATTATTAGGCTTTATTCTCCTAGTTATATTTTTATTACGATGAACGATGAAAAGTAGAAATTTAAGGCACCTAAAATTATGAGGCTTGGGGGAGGAATCTTCTCTGCCCTTTCTGATAAGCCATTCACACATTCCAAAATTCAAAAAATACCAAAAATTTGGTACGTTTTATATCCTTGACTTCCATTTTCAGTATTTTACTCAGGAAGATTTTTGAATTAATGGGAAATCTCAAGGAGTAATTATCTCTTTTTTTAACCATAATTCGACACTAGAAAATTTGGGAAGCAAAGTTGCCTATCGGGCAGATCCACATTAGGATTCGAATTTAGATCAAGGAAGATTATTTTCGTAGATCGATCGTAGAATTATTCTTCTCAGTTTTTCAATTTTTCCATTCATATAATCCACGTATTATATTGCATATCCACACATTTTGTTTCAAGATTATTTCTTTTTGTTGTAGCAAATTTATACACCTGTATGTATTTGTTGTTTTGTTTATATAACTGCCAATAAAAGATACAAAATTCAGTAAGTTTTCAGACAAAACATTAGCGCGTGCCGGTACTTGCATGGAATTTCAAATTTAAAGTCTGGGTTTATTCAACTTTTTAACATATAATTTTCTTTCGAATAGATTTTCAACTTTTAATGGAATATTTTTAAGATGGTAAGGTAGGGGAAGTGTTGGGTTCAACATAACCAAATTTTTGTTTTAATTATTGGCTTAAGCTTTAACATCAATATTTTGTTGCCTTGAAGACAAACATCTGAATAGCCACAGATAATCATCAAAAAATTTGCAAAAATTTTAAATAACCGGATACATAAATTGCGATTTATTTAAAACACTCTAATTTTAATAGATAATTCATGGGAATTATTAATGCTAAATAATTGATGAAATAAATTATTACTTACTGGCGTTACGCTCCATAAATTATTATAATTCATTTTACACCTTGCATTTATAAATGTTGTAATAATTAATACAAATTTATGACAATTTGCTATAATAAAAATTAAATTACCGTTTCAGTTTGCATATCATCATTGAGAAATTAAAAATCTTACTGCTTGGGGGTTCCACGAGCGTTACAAATCAATGGTTTAAAAATTACGCACGGTAGAATTTATACAAATTAAAATCGGAAGATAACAAGAAATAATTTTCGATTTATTTAATGTGATTCAATTTGTAATGGAAAACCAACATATTATCATGAATAAAACACGATTAACTCAAATCTTCAACTAATTATTAAGTCCTTATTGCATTCTAAATGTTTCAATAACATGATATATTATCATTGTATTGCACATCGCCATCAAAATTCTTATGTCAACACAACATTTCCAACTTATTATTATTTATCATATAATTTTTTGTTTTTGTTTTTAGATAAAAATCTTATGAAACGGGAAAACATACAATATAAACTTATGGAAGGAAGATGGAAGATAAGTAAGAGAAATATGTACGTAAAAATAGCGTCTTACATTATTCAGTTTATTCTGAAATTCATGGTCGACTAAATCCGGCCTAGATGGTGGGCTTTCCGGAGCGCCCAGGAATATTAGAAACAAGCCAAGCGCTATCTTTCCGGATTCGCCTTTACCAAGTCAATAGGGTTCTTTACAATTGTCCATAACTCAGGTATGTTGTTATAGCTTTTCAATTTATTCCATTTGCTCAACTGCAATTATTGATTCCTTTCCGAAAACTTCCTAACGCTCATCATTTACAGGGTTCAAAAATCATGAAACATTTAATTATCCAAGTTACAGTTACTTGGGATTGTCGTAATTGCACCGTTTCCGGGTTTTGATTGGAAATTTGTCCTATTCTTTCTGATTTGATCAGTTTGCAGACCATACCGAAAAATATTGCGATTTCGCTTTTACGACCAATCGATGGATTTAATTCGATAATGCAACTTGCAGCCTGTTCAAACTTCTATCTATTACAGTGGCTACGCGTCATTAATAACGTGAGTATAATAATGCAGAGGCGTAATTAAGTATAACTAGGGGTATGCAATGCGTAAGGGCTCGTAGAGTATTTTTGTGGTAATTTTTCAACTTTTCACTTCTTAATTTTCAGTTTTAAGGTGTAAAAGAATATAATATAAGAACAGAAAACACCGGAAAAGTAGAAATAAAAAATTGTAAGTTAAAAAGTGAGAAGTGAAAAGTTACAAAAAATACCCCCCAGGACTTTAGGGGCCTCTCAATAAACAACTTCAGTAGTATTTCTTTTTATTCATCTAAAAGTTGAATTATTTAATTAAATTGTGTGTAAATTATATTTGTATTTTTTAAATCCCCCCCCCCTCCGATATCTATTTCGATGTGACTTTTTTTGAAGTCAAATTTACTTTTAATCAATCATTTTTATTGAGACTGACTGGTTTTAAAATGAACGCACTCTATAAATCCAACAAAGAAAATTTTAGCTTGCAAAGAATAGTGAGAAATTAAAAATGTCCGGCTAAATCTCCCAAAACTTGGGAAACAATACTGAAAAATCCCCTGTGCGTTTCTCCTCAATTGAGGATTTTGACGTTTTTTTCTGTAACTCGATTAATTTTACTTTTATGAAAAATTACCAGTACAAAATTACCCACGAAATAATATGTCAATTACCTTAAAATTTCTATTGGAAAAGTCCTTACGCATTTAAATGATTAAACTTTGACTTTAGATGATGAAAATATCTGAAAATATTATTCGTGGCAATAAAAATTATTGTTCAAAAATATTTAAAAATTATTTTGTGGAGATTTTATACTCTCCAATTTTGAGTTGATAATTTTTCTTAAAATTGCAATAAAGTTAATTTGTTTAGACGAAAAGTAAAAGGCTAGGGCAGGCAAATACTGTATTTTCTCCAACCAACTATAACTCAATCACTCAATATAAATATAGAAAAACAAATAAGTACAGAATTCATCTACAATAATTAATTCATTTTCAACTAGAGCTAAAAAGTTGTCTTGATGATTCTTTACCCCTTAGACCCACCATTTTTTCAATCATTTCTCCACATTTTCCCCTGAAACCGGGGTAATCCTGATGTAAGTAAGCAACAAGGTGACTTCTTAAGAACAGCTTTTATTCCCCCGGATTCCACAAGTTTATTCACATTTTCCAGACGACGCCCTACAATAACAGCCCGTTGTCTTCTGCTCATTCTGTAAGCTGTCCGTCTTATAATTATTTAATCAATATAAAAATATTCAATATAATATCTATGACGACGCTAACCTTTGGAAGCGAATCATAGAACCTTACACAGAGAATGAAAAGTAAAATACAAGCGACGAAAATGAAATATTTGAGAAGAGTGGAGGGAGTAACGAAGATGGATAGAATAAGAAATAAAGAGATTAGAAATAGACTCGCGGTGGAATCAGCAATGGGGAAAGTAAAAAACAATCAACTGAGATGGTTTTGGACATCTGAATCGGATGAAGAGCGATATGACGGTGAGAAATGTGTGGCAGGCCAAAACAGCGGGAAGAAGGACAAGAGGCAGACCAACAAAAACATGGGACGATAATATTGGGCAGATCTTGAAATAAATGGGAAAACCTGGAACGAGGCAAAACAAAGGGCACTAGATAGAAGAGAGCGGCGTAAATTTATAAAAGAAAATGCCACTACATGAAAGTGAGATTGAACACCTCAACACCTTCGGGTATACGAGGTTCTGATTTTGATTGATTGATAATATCTATTCCGTTTATAATACAACAATATAATATTGTCAAGAAAACTTGTTCGCAAATCTATAAATTTTAACTACTTTAATGAAATCGATTGTAGTTGAAATTGACAAATATTTAGTCGATGCCAATAATATTTTTCCTGAGACACTACTAATACCAGGTGTTAGAGCAATCCTGTTATAATGAAATCCAAGTATCCCTCGAGTTACACGGTATATTAGTTATACAAAATTTGAGTTACATGGGAAAAATTGTGGCATTTGTCGAGTTACATGGCTTTGGGACAATTTTTATTTAAAAAGAATAGATAAGATTTAAGATAAAATCATTTTGCAATACTTCGAAACAACAAAATTGAAACGACAACTACCCTCTGAACAGCAACCACAAACCAGAGTCCCTCACAATCCGGAAATGACCTCTCCAGTTTGTTTAGCCACAATGTTAATAGGCTAGCTCTCGATTTGTGCGAAGGCCGAGTTGTGGATTCTGAAAATATAACCGTAGCTTGGGGAAACTCAAAGAAACGCAAGTAGTAATCAAGTACTTTATGTTTTATTTTTAATAAATTACGAATTAAGGAATAATATAATAATATAAGTCGGTTTTGAAACGTCTTGCGACGCTATCCGATACCTAACTACCAACCTTGCGAATTGGCATTTGGTTTGTTAGCATTTTACATTTTTTACCTAGCCGAGGAGCAAGCCCGACGTAGAACCCCCAACCTGGAGGACCAGAGAGACGGCCAGAATAAAGTTCTTACTTCACCCGGATTCGAACCGGACATTTAGCGTTCATAGTAAATTTATTCGACCATTATGCTCCGACCGTCTCTTAAGGAATAATATTAAAGGTTATATTTTAAGCTTTCGGTCTAGCATTTAGACCTTCGTCAGAAAATTACAAATAATAATGGGTAAACATGGAAATATAACCTTTAATATTATTCCTTAATTCGTAATTTATTAAAAATAAAACATATTTAATTTCACGAATTAATAATAAACCAATATCAAGTACTTTAATTGAAACAAAAATTTGAGAGGTGCTTTCACAAGGTAGCTTGCTAGACTTGCCTTCAGATGTGCCTGTATCCTGGCTTTTATGTTAATGGTTGCAATTATTCACTAACCCAGGGGACCACCGGCTTAACGTGCCTTCCGAAAGTACAGTAAGCTCTATGGGTAATCCACAATTGAAACACAAAAGCCAAAAACACATCGGTTCATACGAATTGGAAAAGATAAAATCGCTTACCTCGAGCTCGTATAAGTTTACAACTTAACATGGTGACAGGTGCTTATTTCAAATCGCTTTCCAACGTTTGGTTCAAAAGGTGAAAATCTGGAACCCAGGAGACACTTGATCGACTTTTGCGAATACAATAACACTGCTTACAGATCTGCTTCTGGCTTGCTGGGCCGTGAGAGAGTTGATGTTGGAGTTGATAAGTAAGATTGGACCATCCAGATGACAAAGGAATCCCCCAAGTGATCCGCCTTCCAACGGAAACAGGAAACGAAGTAGGTTAAGATCTGGTTATCAAAACAACAACACAAAAGACGCTCCCAACCGTAGAAAATCGGAAATGGTCGTCAGAAATGGGTACCAAAAACTGCTAGTAGCTCGCGCATAAAGAGCGATCAATTACTGCCAGATGTTTATAGTTGCATCAAGAAACATCTGTCAGAGCCGGAACAACTTGTCACAAACGAATTGGCACGAAAACGGAATTCGTTGAATCAAGAAAAATTTAAATTCAATTTTTTTGTCAATATTAGCAAAATAACAGCGTATTACGAAAGTGTGCTTTGGAATTTCCCATCGAGAATAAAAATCTTATTTGCAAGAATACTTCTTCTCCGTCGTATTGCTTCTTGACAGAAGCGTCGTGACCTTTAGCAATGCTTGTTAAAGGCTTTCATGGCAGATTACACCCCGGTGGTTTGCCATTGCCTTCCGAGGGGAGAGACGGTCAGAATAAAGTTCTTACTTCACTCGGATTCGAACCGGGTGATTAGCGTTCATAGTCAACTCGCGTGAACGCTATGCTCCGACCGCCTTTAAGAATACTACATTATAACAAATTAGTAAGATATAAGAATTAAATTGTAAATCATATTATACATCATTATAAATTAGTATTAATACAAAAGTATTAATTAATTTTAAAACACAAATGAGATAAAATTAAGTATTCTATAGTTTATGTTCTTGAAAAAACCTTTCCCAGGGGGTACTTTTAAAAGTAAATAATCGGAAAACCGGAGGGTGTGGGGGGTATGGAAGGTATGGAATACCATGCAACCGTAAGTATTAGCAGGAAGATATTTTTTCAATTTTGTATTACCCTTTTGTATGTGTGTTTCCCTAATCTAGGGGGTACTTTTAAAAGTAATCATCGGAAAACTGGGGGTCTGAAGGTATGGAATACCTCCCAGCCGTAATTAAACAAGAAGTTGTTTTCTCAAGAATTATCATCGTCTTTAGCAAATTTTGAAAGTTCATCTTATTACTTATTACGGGGGTTAGGGGGGTTAGCGCAAATTAAAACTGTGGCCATAGGCGCTTTCTACTTTTGTTACGGCTTTGGTGATAAAAATTAAATTATTAAAAAATACTATAAATTTTAAATTAATAATAAAAAATAATTTTCATTGTTATAAAACACAAATTGAATGTCAACTCTTTAAATTATCCAGATAAATCATTATCATTAAAAAGATATATAAAACTATGCAAGTTACGAGTAGCTATGTATAAGTTATTGAAAATATTAGTAATTATATTTGCTACTAAAACGGCAAGTAATTTTTATCACTATTTTTTATCCTTAGTTTATATTTAATTTAATTAAAAAATGCTCCGCATTTTCAACTCTTTAAATTATCCAGATAAATCATTAAAAAGATATATAAAACTATGCAAGTTAGCTATAAGTTATTGAAAATATTGGTAATTATATTTGCTATTAACGGCAAGTAATTTTTATCACTAATTTTTATCCTTAGTTTATATTTAATTTAATTAAAAAATGCTAGGCATTAAACTTGTCACAATAATATTTATTAAATTTGTTGTCATGCCAGTTGGCGGAAAATTGGATTACGATTACACAAAATGATTAAACAAATAATAATTATTATTCCAATAACTTAAATAAAATTTAATACAATCTAATTTTGGTTAATTGTATTAAAATATTCAATCTTATTTTTATTATCTCAAAAATCCTAGTTGCACCAGCGAATGATGTAAAAATTAAAAAATCAGTTAATTACTACCTACTAAGTCGCTTTATAAATTGGTTCATGGTGGTCAACGGACATAAAAATTAAATTAGCATGTATTTGTACAACCTTACTATTACTGACAACAAATGAGCTTTTCACACTAGGATACGATCGAAACTAACTCATAAGTCATAACAGAAATGTTGCATTATTAGGCAAATTTTTCTAATTAGTAGTTAAACTTACGCCAAATTTTTAATAAAAATAATTCAACCTGAAAATTATAGCTCGCTGCGTGAACTTGTAATACGCAGATTAAGTATGCACATTTTTATTAACACCGAGCCTCATTAACTTTTAACAGTAAGAACCGTGTAAAACTGAGCTTTTCCTTTATTTTGCTTGTCGAAGTAACAATGCTCGAGTAATAAAACAATTTGAAATAGTCGTGACAATTGTTACTCGACAATCGATGACAAACCAGTTTAGTTTTGAAAATCAGTCAGGTCTTGGGAGAGTAAACCAAAAATAAAACAATTTTTGGTTTAACTCTTGGAAAAGTCTTTCCCGACTCATTTCTTTAATGAATTTTTAAATTAAAGCAAAACTTTTAACGAACTTTGGAATCTTGTAAAGTCTACATAAAACGCATTTTCCGTTGCAGGTCGGAGCGAAATGAAGTGCTATTGCATTATTCAAGTGTCTATTCCGAGTCCGAGTAGTGAGTAAACATGAGCACATCAAGTATACTGGAACACCAAAGTCCTGTAGATCCGGGAGTGGAAAAAAGTCCAGGAGCAACGTCAACTTGATTCTACAATCAGGAACGCTTAAAAGAATTTAAAAATTTAGGACCTTAAAACAGGTTTTCCATTTTACTTTCAGCTCATTCTTATTAAATTTCTACGTTGGTTTATCGAATCGATAAGTTATTTCCTTTGCCATTACGATATTAATTTTTGTTTTAGGTTTTACATAAATTGGTAACCGAATCTATATTAAACAAGATTGTTGAATTTCCACTAAAGGTTGACATGACAAGTTTCTTAATGAATTGAAATTCCGCCAACAATGTCAACATGGGGCGAGTACACACAATTTTGTGCCAACATTTGATTGGTTTCTCTCAAACAAAACTACGTTTGTCTGAAGTTTCCTTTCAAACTTGCGAACAATGATGGAATTTACAATTCGAATTGATGGTCGGTTTTTGCGAAAACGAGACAAATAAGTGTTAGCACGAGGTATCTAAAAAATTTTTTACTTGAGGAAAATAATCGTGTCGACTTTCGTAAGAGTATTTACATGGTTTAATTTATGTTGAAAACTATCAAGTACGTGCTTAAATGTAAATCATATAAATTTCAAATACTTCGAGATTACTCAGCACATATATTTACAATTTCTTAAAGAAGTTTCGATTATAAGTAAAGTGAGATCTAAAAAACAGTTTTAAATCCGTTTAAGCGAGCCATTAAACCCAAGTGAATCGAAACAGGTCCGCGTATAAAATATTCTCATAAAATTATGCATGCACGTACTCTCTGTAAATTTGTTTCTCATTTTACGCCATCAATTTTAATTTTAGGTTCATTGTCATTTTTATCTAATACACTCAATTTACCATAAATGGTTTATAATTGTCAAAGTTTTTTCCCTATATCCGTATAAATTTAATAGACGATTAGAGGCTTCCAACTTTTGAATTCAATATTAACAAGCAGACATGCATTTATTCACCATGAAAATGTAAATCACTTTTGTGAGAAAAACGAGAAATCAAAAAAATTGTTACGCCTCATTAAATGATTTAGGTTGAGTTTTTACGCTTCACATTTATTGAATATATTAAATGGAAAGTTATTCTAACCTACAAACTCAAGTTGTTTCAAATTTTGGGAAACCAATATAAACTTTTTGGGACTGTTGGATGGTCAAGAGTTTTCATAATCCAATATGTATTATTGACAATATTACTTTGCCGAATTTATATTTTCGCTATATTTTTCTTATTATTATAAACTTGATAGTCCTGACTGTGCGGCCTGAAGTCCGCACTGAAACTACTCTTACAAGGGGAAGGCGCGATATTCGGGAAACAGATTTTTTTTATATTAATCGTACTTAAACATTAGTACCCCGACTTTATTTTGTGAAAGTAGTAAATCGCAAAATTCAGCTATTTTCGAGAAAAAAGCGTTTCAAGTAAAAGGTCGATCGAATCCCGACAGAACCTATTTTTTTTTTTTCTTTTTTTTTTAATTTTTTTTTCTTTGTTTTGATACATACTACACTACATACAAAGATAAAATACACATAATTAATTTTAGATATATTTTACTATGCGATAGAGAGATTTTTATGAATATGAACGAAGTATGTTTGAAATTAGCATATTAAAAAAGTTATGCAGCATAAAATAGAAAAAAAATTAATAACGTGTATTTTATTTTTGAATGTAGTGTAGTATGTACCAAAAAAAAATTTTAAAAATTTAAAAAAAAAATAAGTTGCAAAAAATAACTAATGAGGGATTTGAACCTGCTCTGGTCGCTTCGTTGTTCTCAATCCTCTGTTCCTAACCACCTCGGCCAACTCGGTTATTGCATATTTTGTTATTTTGCCAGATATATAAGTAGCTCTTTTTATCTTGTAATATGCTTGTAATATACTGAACTTCACACACTCTTTTTTCGACAATGGCTGAATTTTGCTATTTACTACTTTCACAAAATAAAGTCGGGGTACTGATGTTTAAGTACGATTAATATAAAAAAAATCTGTTTCCCGAATATCGCGCCTTCCCCTTGTTAGATTAGTAATAAGCGATCGAATGAGAGACACAAACTCAATTAGACCATAAAACAATTAAAAACTTATGGAATAATACAAAAATTTAAGTACTATCCGCGAAAGAATGTTAACGTGTTCTTGATTTTAAAGTTTATGTCGGCAATTATAAGAGTTTTATACTCTGGTGAAGGCCAAGAATTGGTAGAAGATTAACAATGCGATTCAAAGCCTTGAACGTCTTGCATACCTAAGGACATTCAAAAAGTGCATCACTCTTGTATGAAGGATCGAAAATGACAATCGAGGTTTATCAAAGAGCACTATTCGGGAAATTCCCACAGAGGAAGCTAATTTTTACTGCACAACGACCCATCTAGTCACAATTACATTATTGTGCATACACGCAAGCAAGTCATTGCATTTCTCTACGCATAGTATCTTTCAGATTTAGCTCCACGTGGCTTCTTTCCGCTCTCCAAACTCAAAATGTCACTTAAAGATTGTGATTTGATAATATGAATACCATAGAAAGGAACTTATCGGCATGTAGCTGCATCCGGGACAAAAATATCAGACAGTAGGGCGAATTTTATGTTATTTAGGGGCCATAAGATTACCTCTGATCTGGTGCTTGACTGCTTTCGTTCTTCTATGAATAAGATATTTAGCAAAATGTTTTTTTTTCTCTGGTGGCTCAAGGAACAACTAGGTGAAAGTAACGAAAGGACCAGCAGATCCCTAGGTACCCTCCTCAAATACTGCACCCTAGAACTGCACATTAGCAGATGGGTGGAACCGCATGCAACCATGTAAGAGCTGCAATTATGTGCACCTTCATGGAGACTATTTGAAGTTATTCAGACTCAATCTGCTGACTATTACAGAGATTTTGACTGGATATTGATAAAATTTTGAATATAGAAAAGTTGACTTATAGAAAAGTTATGAAAAATAACGAAAAATATCTGAGGCCAAAATTGGCTTAGATTTTAAGCTATTTTGATTTCAGCGCGCTCTTTTATTTTAATTTTTGCATAAAATTTTTATGAAAATACTGATAATGTTATAGTAAACACAGGAAAACTAACGAAAAAATTCTGAATCAAAAATTGGCTTACATTTAAGTTTATTTTGATTTCTGGCGCTTTTTTATTTAAATTTTTGGATAAAATTAAATTCTGTTAAAATATTCTGGAACTTTATGGAAATACTAATAACATTATAGTGAAAGTCAGGAAAAATAACGAAAAAATTCTAAGACCAAAATTGGCTTAAATATAATGTTATTTTGATTTCAGCGCGCTTTTTAATTTAAATTTTTTGGATAAAATTAAATTCTGTTAAAATATACTGGAACTTTATGGAAATACTAATAACATTTTAGTAAAGTCAGGAAAAATAACGAAAAAATTCTAAAACCAAAATTGGCTTAAATATAACGTTATTTTGATTTCAGCGCGCTTTTTAATTTAAATTTTTTTGATAAAATTAAATTCTGTTAAAATATTCTGAAACTTTATGAAAATACTAATAACATTATAGTAAAGTCAGGAAAAATAACGAAAAAATTCTGAGTCAAAAATTGGCTTAGATTTTAGTTTATTTTGATTTCTGGCGCTTTTTTATTTAAATTTTTGGATAAAATTAAATTCTGTTAAAATATTCTGAAACTTTATGGAAATACTAATAATGTTATAGTAAAGTCAGGAAAAATAACGAAAAAATTCTGAGCCCAAAATTGGCTTTTAGATATAAGGTTATTTTGATTTCTGAGCGCTCTTTTTTATTTAAATTTCTTGATAAAATTAAATTCTGTTAAAATATTCTGGAACTGTACGAAAATATTACTAATGTTATAGGAAAGTCAGGAAAATTAACGGAAAAAATCTGAGTCCAAAATTGGCTGAGATTTCAGGTTATTTTGATTTCTGCGCGCTTTTTTATTTATAGTTTTGGATAAAATTAAATTCCGTTCAAATATTCTGGAACTTTATGAAAATATTAATAATGTTATAGTAAAGTCAGGAAAAATAACGAAAAAATTCTGAGCCCAAAAATTGGCTTAGATATAAGGTTATTTTGATTTCTGCGCGCTCTTTTTTATTTAAATTTCTTGATAAAATTAAATTCTGTTAAAATATTCTGGAACTGTACGAAAATATTAATAATGTTATAGTAAAGTCAGGAAAAATAACAAAAAAATTCTGAGTCCAAAATTGGCTTAGATATAAGGTTATTTAAATTTTTGCGCGTTTTTATTTCAACTTTTTGATAAAAATTAAATTTTGTTTAAATATTCTGAAACTTCGTGAAAATCTTAATAATATTATAGTAAAGTCAGGAAAAATAACGAAAAAATTCCGAGTCCAAAATTGGCGCATATATAAGATTATTTTGATTTCTGCGCGCTTTTTTATTAAATGTTTGGATAAAATTAAATTCTGTTAAAATATTCTGGAACTTTATGAAAATACTAGTAATATCATAGTGAAGTCAGGAAAAATAACGAAAAAATTCCGATCCCAAAATTGGCGCATATATAAGGTTATTTTGATTTCTGCGCGCTTTTTTTATTAAATGTTTGGATAAAATTAAATTCTGTTCAAATATTTTGGAACTTTATGAAAATACTAATAATATCATAGTGAAGTCGGGAAAAATAACGAAAAAATTCCGAGCCCAAAATTGGCTTAGGTTAACGTTAAACAGCTGAGCTTGTACTTTGTTACTGTCCCGCACTGACTTCTATTAGAAGATTCGTTTTGGAAGATATATGGCTTTACATGGTGAAAATCAGTGACACTCCACCTGCCAAATTTTGGAGTTTATCCTACATTTGGGATGGCTTGAGGAGTAACAGGATCGGGGTGAAACTGAAATTCGCCGATAGTACAATGGCAAAAATTTAGAGACCCAAGTGGATATGAGTTTTATCTTACCCTCCACAACAAGTCCAAAATCTAGACCACACAAAAGTCAGGACGCATACTCTACATGTTAAATCAGTCGAGGAATCCTCCTAGTCGTTTTAATTTCATCGCTCATAAGGGACCCATTTTCTATAAGCCAAAACAATATTTGAAAAAGAAAGTCTAGAGTCGGGACGAAACTCGAACGCACTGAATATAACATATAATCAAGTAAAATCCAGAATGTCGTGAAGTTTTTTGTATTGCATTTGGAACCTCATAAAGTTGAGATTAGAATCTTGGTTCTTGTGGCGAACTTTTATTTAAGTAACATAATAAGCAATAAAAAAAATTCAAAATCTATACATTAAATTAACAAGAACAAATTTACCTGTGAGGTAGCATTCCATTAGCTTAAATGAAATTTGGTAATTGAAGGAAACGAAAATCCTAAGAGTGCGATCATAAAATTACTCATTAGTACAGCTCCACCAACGTTAGAACCGACTTTAGGGGCGTGTCAGGCGCTGCTAAAATTAAAAATGTACACTCAAATGAAGAAGTTTCTCGGCGCGAATATTTGAAATCCATAAATTATTTTGTAAAATTGCAGTCACGAAATTTATTTTAGATTTATTTTTATTTTATTTATTGTAGACAATAAAGCTCAAATAGAAATAACACGAAACCGAATAACACAAAAAACCA
Source organism: Rhagonycha lutea (assembly GCA_958510855.1). Lineage (NCBI taxonomy): Eukaryota > Metazoa > Arthropoda > Insecta > Coleoptera > Cantharidae > Rhagonycha > Rhagonycha lutea. The sequence continues at coordinate 6,926,320 of OY294040.1, read as the reverse complement.
CGACAAATGTAAACACACGCAATGATTTGTAACTTTTACAACAGAATGTACTTGAGAAATAACTCAACGTTCATTGGTTCATTCAAATTTTTATCAAATTAGTTGGCATATTTGCCGCGTCCTTTCTAAGCTTAGTGGAGCTGTAGTTGTGTTTTATCTAGCAGAAATGTTATGATAAGGCGAGCTCTGAGATCCATACGAAATCGGGAGGTTTCCACTCTCAAAAAACCAATGTCAATTATGACATTTTTTGCTTCACTTGAATTCATGTGAAATAATTAGTGGAACCGATTTTGTAAAAAAATATCACCAATTATTTTTGTTTCAATATTTTCATCCTAATAAGATTTATATTTTTAATCCGTCTATTATACCATACTAATACTTGTTAATCTGTGCTAGAATTAAAAACTACCCTTCGTTTACTTAAAATAAAAGAATCAGTGAAAATTACACGACTCCACTTTCAAATTCAGGCCTATTGAAAGGAAAATGCCACCTTCATGCCTGAGAATGAAACTTGCTAAAAAAAATCTTTATCGTTGTATGACTGAAAAAGCTTTTGGAAATGAGCCAATTATGTATTCCTATAACAAAGTCGCATCGTCACCTCACAATAAAGGGGCCTACAGACGACAAACATGGTATACAACATCGACTACAACATGCCATGTTGAAGTCCATGTTGTCCGTCTGTGGGCATGTTGGTGGTTTACTTTTCATGTTTTATTCCATGTCACCAACATGCTTTTTAACTTCCCATGTTAAAAGCGTTCGAAGCCCTCGAAGACCCCAAGCTGTGAGCAGGTAGCTGTTGCATTTTTCTAGTTTTACTATGGATTTTGCAAGATCAAAAAATTTTGATATTTTGTGCAACATATGTGGGCGGAACGTCGTACCGACAAAGAGAAAACACATTCACGCATGTTACCGTTTGTAAATTTCTTGTTTGCAGAAAGTAAAAAATTAACGAAAATATCATAAATTTGTTTTTTCGACACTTTTGGTTTTATAAAATATTCATTTGGGTCACCGTAACATGAAACTTTATCTTTAGCTACCTAAACTTACGAGATATCGGTGGAAGGAGTAATCCAAATAAAGCATTTCATTTTTAATTTCTGTGTATCTATATTATAATAAAAAGATTTAAATAAAAAAATTGTATTCAGTTTAAGCTAATTTTGATTGTTGGATTTTGATTAATTTTGAATGTTGGATTTTGATATTGGTTCACTAGTTTCACTACTGAAAAGCAATAGTTTTTCAATTATTATTAAAATTTCCTTGTTACATCACAAAATTCAAAACCAGCCACCCCTAGTTTTCAAATTTTCCGATATAAAACAAATGATACAATCCTCGAAAGTGATTTATTATAATTTGGTTGCAAACATCTCTCTTCGTCTGTGGCAAAAGCCATTAGCACGCTTCACAACATGGTTGCACACCATGTCTCTCGTTTGTGGGGGCCTTAACGCATAAAATGAATAAACTTTCAATTTTATTGTAATAAATTTTCAAGATTTAACGATCCTGTGTAGCAATTTGAAAAAAGCCTTGGGCGTTTTAAATAATTTCGAGTGGCTAACTGTTTTGCTGTAAAATGAAATTTACGACTGAGAAGCAAACTGAATCATCAATATCTTCAAGATTTACGTATTTCTTATACTGTACTATATTCATAATATTATAGGTGCATATATCAAGTGTATATTGCAGGATGGTAATAAATGAAAGGCTGGGATTATAAGATTCGTGGAGATTGGCAAAATTTCAAAAAGTGTTACTTGTTTTTCGTTTAAATTCGACAGAAATGATCATCTTCCCTAAATATGTCGGAAATTCTAGTTTGATATACTGTTTTAGTAAATCGGAACTCCAATGTATATTTCCACAGTTGGTTTCCGCTTCTATTGATTTATGAACACGACTACGGGTTATTGTTGTATTTTATTGTTTTATTTTCGTCGTACGTTATATTCGAAAGTGTATATTATGATTGGACTATAAAATTCATATCGTGTGCTTTACATTTCAGCAAAAACTTGATGACAATGTAGCTAGTTTGTAGTAAATTTTAACATTTAGATGGTAAAAATTTATCTTCTTCTTACCGAAACCCTAATTTTAACTTTTTAGTTACTTTTTCAAAAAACTATTTTTTGATTTCCATCCAAAATTCAGTCGAAAACTATACTATCACAACCTAATCAGATTAATTCGTTTTGACCATATAATTTTCTAGAACATCAATATTAAAATTTAGATTAAAAAACAGTCATGAAATAGAAAATTTCTTTTTTATAATACTAGTTATAATACTAGTTAAAAATCTATCGCGACATTGCTGGCAGGCTGACTGCCTAAAAATGTAATGGTCACGGCCCAAAACAAGCGATCATGATGAGAAACATATTAAAATTGAGAGAGATCTCGGTAATCCATTCATGCGAATTACAGTAGCTTAATGTTATATTATTATAGTCATAGTCTAGGTTAAGTAGTATGGTCAAAAGAGCTAAGAATTAATAAAGTTTCCATTACAATTATTTCAATACTTCAGTGACAATCTTGCTAGTCCAATCATGCGCGCCACAGTAGCGCAATATAATATACCCTATTACCGGTTATAGGTGCAGTCGTTAAGTTGAGTTAACGTTAGATCGATCTAAGGTAGATCGGTTTTAAGTTTACCTGCGTACACCAGCATTTAGTTAGTTCGAAACTCGGTCCAACTTAGGTCGATCTATACCGTTAGGTCGGCTTACCTGAGTGTATATGTTACCGACAATCTGCGAAATCAGTCAATTTGCACAATGCCTAGATAATGTGCAAACCCACCAAGTCGTAAGGTATTGTGCAAATTCACTAGTACTTTAGGCAATCTGCAAAATGGCTACGGTCTTTCAGGCAATGTGCACATTGCCTATATTGTTAGTTAATATGCTTTTTGAAAATGTAACAGACTCACATTGACTAGACATTGTGCGAGATGCGTAATCTAGTAGGGGAGAGGCTTGCATGTTGCCACCGCTTGTAGGTTGCCACCTTAGCTACATTTTGGTATTGGACCAATGTCATAAACTAAACATAAATAAAACAGTGTGTGTTGAAGAAAGTTTGAAATCTTGTATCTTGAAAATTTAAAAATTGAAATTGTGCTTTTGTTCTGTGCTGATAAATTGAACATTTTTATCGACAAATCAACATCAATATTTTTTCTGTGTTTCTTTTTCATTCAATTTACATAATCCTGACAAAATTTCAAACATATCGCACCGCCAGTTCAATAGGGTTGTAAGTGCAAAAGGAGTAATTGTTGAGAAATCAAGAAAACAGAAAATTTTAAATATTTAACCATTTTTTAAAACTGGGTAGTTACTATTTTATTATCTAGTCTTGAGTTACGTATGATTGCAAACAACTGCAATACAGCAATAACTAAAAACAGACCAATTTTGCACTCGCAACCCTATTGAACTGGCGGTGCGATATATCGGCAATTTTTTTCTGTATAATTCTAAAGTAGCGTCAAAATGCAGGTTGCCACCCTTTTCGGCTTGCAAGTTGCTACCTCTCTTTCTTCGCTTGTTTACACTCATATGCAAGATTTTATGATTGTTTGTTGTTTACAATATTGTTATTGAGTCAAAAGTGAAGTGTTTTTATTGCATTTTACTGATATTTTCGATGATTTTTTTTACATTTCCGTTCGCTCAAAATGTGCTGATATGCGGTTTAGTGTTTGCACTTGCCCTAATTGTGATTCCGATAATGATTTGGAATGATTTAATATCATTTTACAAAATTAAATTTGGAAAATAATTAAATTTCGTTTTTTACATTGCCTAGTCAATGTGATCCTCCATAATATGGAGAGGCTTATGTCCAGCAGTGGGCGGAAAAAGGCTGAAGAAGTCAATGTGAGTCTGTTACATTTTCAAAAAGCACATTAACTAACAATATAATAGACAATGTGCACATTTTGCAGATTGCCTAAAGTACTAGTGAATTTGCACAATACCTTACGACTTGGTGGGTTTGCACATTATCTAGGCATTGTGCAAACTGACTGATTTCGCAGATTGCCGGTAACATATACATGAAAGGACTAATTAGCTCGAGCCGAGTTAGGTCGCCCTATCGACTGCATGTTATAGGGTATATGCTACTCACAGAAAGCTATCAATCAGTGAAAATTCCGTCAAAATCGGTTCAGTATTTCAGGCCCTAGAGAGGCACAAACAAAGAAATATTCAGCTATCTCTAAATAAGTTACACGGTTTTGATTCCACTTAAGTCAAAATCGTGTAAGTTAAGACTCAGAATTAAGTTAAACTAAAATATTCTGTTCCATGTACCAGGAAACCGTGCAATTTGATGTTAAAAACTCATACAAAAGAGAAGATTTCGTTCCAAGTGTAAAAGTTACAATAGAACGTGGTTAGCCTAATTAATACTAGTTTAGCATAGATTTGAGGGACAAAATAGGCTAAACAGCTTAGCTACCCTAGAAAATAGAAAAAGCACTTCAAATATGAGATAAAATTTTTATTATGTATAGTCCAGTCATTTGGTAGTTTTACCTGGAAAGTTTTCCGGGAGTGTTAAAAATTAGCATTTTTATAGATTTTGACCTGCTCTTTTCGAATTTTTATTTTGCCACCTCGTATCTTTGCCGCTTTCGCCGCCATCTTGGAAAAATGGCGCCCAAAATCAGTTTTTTGACAATATCTCCTTTCCGACTCATTTCACGATGAAAATACCTATATTACAAATTAAACTAGAGAAAATTTCGTATAATTTATGTCTAAACCTTTTTTTTTGTAAAATGAATAGGTTTAGCGCACGAGCGCCGCAAAGTCTTACTCCAACACGCGTTTCGGCTAAAAACTCATTTACACACCACCAATGACATATAGTATTGTTTTTGTGTTATCCCCAGTAGGCCTAATTCATTTATTTATTTATTAATGCTAGTAAATACAATAATAATTTTATACACGTCAATACCATCCTGCACTTCACAACAAATATCACAAAAATTACAGCTTATTTCCGCTAGTAATGCACTATAACGAAATTTAGTTCATTCTCCTTCGCTTCGACATCCTTGATGGATTCAGTAGCGAGAGAAACGTCACAGATAGAAATTTCTTCCACGTTATCCTCGATAGGATCATCAGTTTCGTTGCAATCCTCTTGTTCCTCGATTTCGTCATACGTTTGCTCGAGAATAGTCTCCGTTTCTTCCTCTTCATCGCTAAATTGTAATAGAATTTGCGAATTATCACAGGTACCATTGCAATTCGTGCAAATAACGGAGCACTTTAATCCAGCCTTTCTGCATCCACAAGCTCCCCGACATCCCTTCTTGCATTTTCAAGAAATAAGTTTTAACAAAGTTTCCGGAGCTGGAGGCTCAAGTGTGGTGACAGGAATCAGACCATTCTTGCTTTTTTTCCATCCCCATCGCTCTGCATTTTGTTGAACCCCATACCACTGCTGAACCTGGTAATAGGTTCGGAACGAATGTTGTCTTGCTGCTGCTTCTGTCGGTGGCAGCAATGCAATATTAAATTAAGCATGTAGTATATCTGTAGTTGTTTAACAACATACTTTTCACGTCACTGTAACCGTATAATGCAAGGAGGAAGTGTTCTCCAGCTTCAGCAATGATGTCTGGGTCAGCATTTTGGTTCTTGAATACCCTGGACAACCTCGTTAAATCTGTGTTCTGTCAGCACATCTTATTTTCTTCTTCTTCTTCTTCTTCTGCACTTTCCGTATTAGGTAATTAAATTCCTGTTACGGTTCCCATCTCTTCCTCGGTCTACCTAGGCTTCTATTTCCTCCTGGTTTATACTTGTAAATCTTTGAAGGAAGCCTGTCTTCAGTCATTCGTTCCAAATGTTCTTTTCATCTTGTTTTGTTTTCTTTTAGTTTGTCGTTTATGCTGAAGATGTTTAGTTCCTTTCTAATGTCGGTATTTCACAGCCACTGAAGGCATGCAAGAATAATATGTTATCTGCGATTGTTTTATGTATGATACTTTGTGTTGAATATATTCGTTGCAAAATTTTTCCTTTTCCTGGTTTTAGAATATAGTATATGTTTGAACTCGTAGATAAAGCCGTCAAAAGAATAAGAAGGTCTACATCTTCCCCGACAACTATTACGGAATTTAATGTAGATGCAACGCTGATTGCCAATTGATTATTATTAGTGTATCCGCATCTTCTGTGGCTTGCTTGACCATAAAGTTCGCAGCTTCAAATTTTGTCTTCAACAGCCCAATGAGGCGGTTCTTGTTTGCATCGTTGCCTAGGAATTTATCTTGTGACACAGTTGGGATAATCATTGTCTCGTCAAAAAGTATGTCAACTGAAGCATGTTTCCGTGATCGTCGAGATCGCTCTCGATATTTGATGCTGCGGTCTGCTACATCTTCCGGATATCCATCAAATACGATGATAGCATTGGATTTATACTTCGATCGAACAAATGTGACGTAGTTATTGCAAATGGATGAAAACGATTCACCGCAATGCCAAACGACTCGATGCAATAAGTATCCTCCATCGATGACATACATAGCGTCTCCAAAATTTATATCTCCAGAATATTGCTCAAATGCCTTATACAAAGAAGATACATACATAACTATTTTCATCGTAAAATGAGTCGAAAAGGAGATATTCTCAAAATCTGTTTTTGGGCGCCATTTTGTCAAGATGGCGGAGTGAGCGGCAAAGATAATATGAGGTAGAAAAGTGAAAATTCGAAAAGACCACGTCGAAATCTATAAAAAAAAAACTAATTTTCAAAACTCATACGCGTATTGATGCAGATGTGTGTAGGTTTGAGGCACTCATGCACTGAAACTATTCATTTTACGAAAAAAAGGTTTAGACATAAATTATAGGAAATTTTCTCTAGTTTAATTTGCTACATAAGTATTTTTATCGTAAAATGAGTCGGAAAGGAGATATTGTCAAAAAACTAATTTTGGGCGCCATTTTTCCAAGATGGCGGCGCGAGCGGCAAAGATACGAGGTGGCAAAGTAAAAATTCGGAAAGAGCAGGTCAAAATCTATAAAAATGCCAATTTTTAACACTCCCGGAAAACTTTCCAGGTAACCCCCTTTTTAAGCCCCAAATGACTGGACTATGTAGTTATGTTTCTGAAGAAAGTCTTTCCCTGATTTGGAGAGTATATTTTCAAAGGAAAATAAGCGGAAAACCGGGGGTCGGGGGGAACCCCCAGCCGTACGTAAGCAAATAAATGTTTTCTTAATTTTAGGGGATAACACGAAAACCCGGAACACGAATTTAAAAATTTCTGAAGTAAGGGATGATAGTAAAGGGTCCAAAATGCAAATATAAAAAGAAATTGCGGATCATTGCAAATAGGGCCTATTGCCAAAAACTGAAAAATACATAAACTGGCATCTAACGATATTGAATTGGCTGTAGTTATAAAGTTATCAACGCCCACCTCGACTGAGAGGAACCTCAACTGTTCCACTAATAGGAATAAACACTGACAAGTTATAATTCACAAATCCATTGCTTAAACAAACATGGAATGTTCAACGTTCAAATACTTCTTAGTTATATTACAATCTTTTTAACTTACGGAGCCAATTAACCGGGATCTCTGAGACAGTAGACTAATTAAAAATATCTCCTGAGCCCCTGCCATCACCTAAATCGGATTCATAGAAAATGTGAATCTCTGAGACAGTCAACTCATTAAAAATATACCCCCAGACCAACAAATGACCTAAAAATGAATATTATTCAATTACAATCAATTTGGCGTCAATAATTTAAATTTGCAGAACATTTAGATACCACAAAACGAAGTCAAAACGTTTTAAATTAAATTAACGCGTACTATTTGAATTTAATAAGTAATTCGGAAATGATTTTGAGGAGATAAGAAGCAGGTTACAACCATAGAGGGAAGAAAAAGAAGATTGATCTCTGATAAGGGAAGCGAGCAGCGGTGTTGATTGCTGGAGTTGTATGGATTTACCGATGTGGTAAATTTGTAAAATGGTGAAGGAATTAATTAGCCAGTTGGATGATCAATACTTAAATCCTTATCATTGATATCTGGAGAGTAATTTATCTTCTTTTTTGGATATAGAACTTACCTGGAAAATCAATCGATTAGATAGTGTACGAGATCTTCTTATATAATTCAAACTAATCTTTACGTTTATGTTAGTGTATTTGCTGGTTGGATCATAGTATAATACTAAATAGAATAAGTAGTTGCACTTGCCCAATTTTGTTACCACGGGTCGTTCTCGCGCATTCTACAATGCGCATATCTCATCTCACTCTTACTCACGTAATATCAGCTGTTGTTATCAGCTCGAGTTTGTACCTTAAATATACTTATTCTATTTAGTATTATACTTTTGGATCAAAATTGTTAAAATTGTTTGGTCGTCACAACAGGTGGTTGTTACCCTTTTTATGATATTATCGGCACAGATAACTGTAATTCAGGATAATAAGTTCATCAGCGGCGTATATCTATCATTTATTTAAAACGGGAACCTTGCTATTCTATGTATTGCTTTTTATCATTTTCATTATTATAACAACATTTTCGATTCTATCTTAAGAAAAGTACATGGTGATCTGTAATAAGTGGATTTTTTTAAATTAAGTGCGTTACCTGCGATACATCTTAGGTAATTTCAGAAATTATATTTAATAATGTTTTCAGGTGCTGTTCAGATAAATTTCACGAATTGTTTTCTAATTAGATAGTATAATAAGGTCAACTTATTTTTCTACTAATAAGGTAGTCTTTTTATTTACCATAAATGCTCCGTATTTTAAGAAAATTTAAGATTTTCACAGCTGACAGCCGACTTGAGTTAGCAAAATTCATTATAGTGTCAATGATTTTCCCAGACATCCACTATTAAACTTAATATAATTTTAATTTTTAGGAAATATATTATTTGGGGGAAAACTACAGTCAATATTATACTCGGAAAACCTATTCAAAATAATTAAACCTGCTTTGTCAGTTATAATATAATAATGGAGGATTGGATGATTTTACCATTAATCTTTCTCACCTTTTTTTACTAAAAAAATTGCATATGCCTATAAAAGAAATTTTAATAAAATAATAACTTATGAAGTATGAATCAAGGAGTCACTATCGACCCAATGAAATGATCCATATTAATTAATTAATATTAATATTATAATATCTCATGGAATTACCCAATTGGAAATTTTATTACACATAGAAATAGGGACAATCAAATATAGTAAAACTCTTCAACTATGAGTGTTACGTCATTGATAAGCTTTACTATTGGTTACAGTTACAGGATCAAAACAGTTTCGATGATTGATGGTTAGGTTAAGATGACGTAGCACTCAAGTTCGAAGATTTATACTATATGTTATAATTATTTTTGCTATTAAATAATTCAAAATTAAAGAGCGAAGGCAATTAAAAAGCAGTAAATGCTGCACACAAGAAGAAACGTCTTCTTTAATTAATAATGTTGTTAAACTAAATCAATCTCTGTAACAAACAAAGTTGTAGGTTTACGATTTTAAAATATTTTAATGAATTCCAACAAAAATTTAAGTGTTTCATTGTATGAATAAATATTTCATTTAATTAATTTATTTTACAAAGGAAAATTACAAGCTTCTATGTTTTTATTCCACAAATCCTCCATCGACACAAAGAGATATATTATTAAAGTTATTCCAACATGATACTATTGTGTGCATAGGACTTAAGGGTTGAAAGTTTCTCCGCCTATACTTTGTGTATAAAAGTAGGAAAATATTCGCTGCAAAAAACACCGTCGGAAAATGACAAATGGCGGAACTGAATTCGTTGCTAGGCTACCAAGAGCTCGAAATATGGCTGCATATAAATAAAAGAATATATAGGACGCTTTCTGCATAGTTCAATTCACTGTCTCCGACAGACTGCCAAATCACGACTTTTTCTTGAATCGAGAAAAAAATAAGAAAACCCTATCCAGACATACAAACCACAACTGCACAGAAGCGAACGAAATTTCCTACCTTATTTTATATTTACAAAAACTCTTAATATTTTTTATTCCAAGATTTATTAGTGCTATAAATACAAAAGCAGTGAATTTTTGTTTACATTTTATTCAAAATGTGACCATAAAATGGAAATTTTTAATTAAATTTCCGTGAATCGAGAAAAAGTATGTTAATAATAATTAAACCACAAAAATGATCAACTTAATAATCAGTTTACATGTAAATGCCATCTTATGTTTATTAATTATGGGAAGAATGCAATTGTAAAGCTGATGTAATAAAATTTTTTAAATAATGCGACCAATTACGGTCGATTGTAATGATTCCTGGATTTTTCAAAGATCTCATTGGTGCACTTTATGTAACACTTTATATTCTTGGCATAAAAGGAAGTGTAGCAATGTGGGTACGTAATGAGAGTTATTTATTTTATATTTATTCGCAGTGAAATTCTCATCAATGTTAATTGCTACTAATGGCGGTTGAGATCGTAATTCCAATAGTTGGCCGTTTTCTTGTATCCTGTTTAGTTTGAAATGTGCATTTTCATTTTATGTGAACCGCATTTTATTTGCTGATATTTTTATGATACAGGCATTGATGCTTGCTAATATCGTCAATTACTTCGGTTACTAACCATTCATTTATTCTTCAACAAACAGTTTGCTATTTTCTTATTTCATTTTTTTTACATAAATTTGTAAATAGACGTGCATTTTCTCCAATAATTAATACTAATGCTTCCATTATTTCAAATAAACAATAATGGGCTCGTTTTATAAAATAAAAATACAAAATAAATTAAACGTTTTTCAATACTTAAATCCCACTTCTGATGCACAATTGCATTTTTCGCAAGTTAATTTTCTCTGTTTTTGGAAAGAATTTATCACACTTCACGAATGATTAGAATAATGCTAAACTATTTTGTTGGCTAAAGGTTAATCGTAGAAAAAAAGTAAAAGAAAATTTATGTAAAATTTCAGTTAGTTGTGTATGTAATATGTAATAAGATGTAAAGCAGCGCATTGTCACGTAACAAGCGTATACGAACACCTCGTGTGGAACAATCTAATCCAAAATCATGTCTTTGTGTTTGCCGCTTTTCCAGATGTACGTCTTTCCATAATTTCCTTATGTGATATGCATATTAAAATTTATTACCACGTTGGTGTGATGTAGATTTTTCATTGTACCTTGCAGATAGGTGAAATTATTTTTCAAACTCTAATGTTATTCCTGATCACTACAGTGCGGTTTTAGATGCCCTAACTCCTCACAAAGTTTATTTATTTATATATTTATTAACGGACAAACTACTTAATTATCAAACAAAATATACAATGCATATTTTACATGCGTAACTACCATCTATGATAAAATCGGCGTAAGCGCCTTCATCCGTGACGTAGTTGATGAGCCACTTCTACGTCTTATTTTATCATGTTTAAACACGAATCTGTCAAAGTACCCGCAAGTCAGCATTACCAACTTAATTTGGATCAATAGTTTAACGTGGAATCCTAACCATGGCACTAATAATTTGGGAGCTATTGGAATACACTTATGATCGTAGGTCCTGAAGTCCAATTCGGTAATGTAATAAAATACTCCTAATTTTATTATTGCAGTATAGGTACTAAATAATGTACTAATAATTGCATTCACTGTTAATTTTAATAATAATACAAATAATATACACTTCTGTGGATTATAATAATTAGTTACTTGAACAACTCAGAACAAACATTTTTTTTATTGCAATCTTATGTAAAACCTGCAATTTCTTCCAGCAGTAACCATAAATCATAAGAGCTATGTTACACGGTCGTTTTCAATTATTTCTGAAGCGTAAACAGTACAACTATGTATGTATGCATATGCTAAATTGTATTAACGTTTTACATGATTACTGCAATGTTGCATTTTTTTAAAACTTAAATACCACACAGCGTTGATATAATTACGCGACGTTTCGAACATATTGTTCATCTTTGTTATGTTTCATCTTCAAGGTTACAATATAACCAACGAAAATGCTAAAAATATAATTTCGTAATTTTTTGGAACATGTTACCGATTTTACAGAAGTAATAACGTCAAAAGTTAAAAAAAAGTGCTCAATCTTATGTATGCAATCATTTACAAAATTTTCAAAAAAACGTTTTTATAATTGTTATCATTATTGTAAACATTCGTGACCTTGTCAAAAGACAGATGTGATTTGTTCGAATAGGAAATACTGCAGCTATTACAAAAATGTTTGTAGTGTAGGTTTATCATTTTCCTGAACTAATTTAACTTGAAATTTGTTTGAAATAATTCATAAATTATGTTAAAGTTAAAAACTCAAAAAATTATATATGATAAATGTCAATCCACGACACAAATAATTTGGGAGCAAGCAAGAATAGAACTCACGATCATTCGAATTGCAGTTCAACTCACTAAGCTTCACGCCAAATTACCTGTCTATGAATTAAAATTGAAAAATCATAACTTTTACAATAAATTGCTTTGATATTATTAGAATTTTATAAGGATGGCATAACCAAACAAACAACTTCCAAAATAATAATTTAAATAAATGAAAGAGTAGAATATATTTAGCATAAAGCAAATTAAATAAAATCTGATGTGATACAACACATGACTTTCCCATTTGAAATAGTAAAAGTAAAAAATAGTAACAAATTAAATTGTTTAATTCCCCCTCAGGCCTTTTTTGTCATTCCGTAGATCTTACTGATTACTGATAATCTGTAATTTTTTATAAAGGAATTGCTTTGAGACTAAAGGAATCTCGTTAATCCAATCATGCGGGTCATTAAAACTTATCAAAATGCAAATAAAAGAGGTTTCAGCGGAGATATTTCAAACAAAATCTAATCAGTTTGTTACACCGTTTGTTCCATCTAGTGTGCAAAATTTCAAATCAATTGGTGGGCGGGTTTGTTCGTAATCGTACCCGAAAAAATGTTTACACACATGGTGAAAGTGGTGGGGGTTCCAAAAGTGGTAGGGATACTGTAAATTAAAAAAAAAATTGACTTCACAACATTTTCACTCTCGGTATAAATCCCAAATTGAATTTCAAGTCAGTAGTTGTGTTACTACGGTACAAATAATTTGGTAGCCATTGGGATTCGAACCTATTATGACTGGAGCTTATAGTTCAAATCCATATGTACAACAGTAGCGCTCTTCAACCATTAGGATGTTTAACTTTGAATGTTGCGTTGTTTGATGTTGAATGTTCTCCATGTTCCGATGGAGACGGTCGTTAGCATAGCGATTAAGCACTAGACTGCTAATACAGAGAACCCGGTTCGACTCCGGGCGAAGTAAGAATCATATTATAGCCGTCTCCCCTCGGCAGGCAATGGCAAACCACCGGAGTGTAATCTGCCATGACAAGCCTTTGTTAATAGGCTCACCATACCCTGCAGAAGGGTTATGGACTGAAGAGAGAGATAATCTCTTGGATATCTCCGTTATTTTTGTGTACCCCCACATAATTTATAAGTAGATACCATCAGTATTTATTAAAAAAAAAACAATACTTTTCTTGATACATTGATGTTTATAAATTTTGGCTGTATGTGACTTTTTGTGTTACTAACAGACATACATACAGAGTTGAAATTTTATTAATCATATTATGGAAGTATGGTCGACTTCTGTAAAGTTAAAATAGAATATTGAATTTGTTCCATGTTTATTCCATCAACTCTGTATCCTCAATGAAATTGAGGGCACAGATTCTTCTCTGTTTTCAGATAAAGAAAACTGACGTGTCTTACTCTTTTTGACATAGTATATGGTACGGAGCTTCATCCTCCTCACCATTCATTTTATGTGTATTGTGTAGGTTCTTCAAGGGCACCGATGATTTTGAGATGTCTGTTTAGACAGAAGTGTCCTGCAAACAGTCCTACTATCCTCTTCAGCTGCATTCTCGTCAGCTAGTGAATTTCCTGTTTCCTTTGGTCATTGGGAGATCCCCATGAACCTCCACGATTGCTTTAGGAATCCCAGTACTTATGACTCGCACCAAGGGAGATTCATAAGCACTACAACCTAATTTTGATAATGAAATAAGTAAAAGAATCATTAAAAATATTGTCTTTTTTGCGTTACTAACAGACAGGCATAACTAGAATTTCATAAGTGTTCTTTTATAATATGATTATTGAATGGATAGAAAATCCTTGTTTTGTTATAAAAATATGTTCTGATCAACAGCAGTATATAAAAATTGATACTGCGATATAGAAATATTTATTAGAGATTCTATTGCCAGGGTTCATGGAAATTAATTTAAAATTTTGTGCTGGAAATTTTAATCAACAATTTGCAAGAAATATTTTCGCATTTGTACAATTCTTTTTACAATTGATTAATTATACGTTGTGACATTGCACGCTGCACTAAAATTTAAAAATTTACGAGGTAAAGGATGATGCAAATTTAGCGAAAAACTCAAAAAATTTACATGCGGGTATGCTATTGGCTGTTGGTAAAAGCTTAGCTCCGGCCACTTCCAGTTTCTTTTACGTTCACCCGAATCTATAAATGTACAACACTAATAATTGTGAGATTATTTGATTGTGACGACCGCGGGGTGTGCACAAATACGGTGGAGAGCTATTGGTCGAAATTGAAGGTGTATTGCAAAAGCGACTAGGTGTTTTGGGTTCTGCTTTGCTACCTGGTTACCCAGATCAGTTTTTGTGGGTGAGCTTATTTGGTAACGCACATTTTGACTATTTCCAGTTTGGAGTTTTCTGTCTATTCGAGGTGATAAAACGAGGTCGAGGTCAAGGTCACAAAATTTTTAGAAGGAGGTTTTCTTATTAAATAAATAACAGGAACTAACAATAACTTAGTCTCAAGACAGTACTCCTTAAAAAATGTTTTCTTTTAATAAATAAATAGCATAAACCAACTCTAACCTAACCTCTACATCGGGATCCATGTACAATTTTGCTTTCATAATTAAAATAATATTTTTATTCGATGTTGTCGCTATAAATATTAGGTGTAGTAAAAAGAAATCCATTATTTTGCGTTTACTTTAATGCTTTATTTAACACGGTTATCATCATTTGATTTGAGCCTAAGATGCGCTATTTTGTTCGATAATTTGTTGCCATTGTGATCGTAATTTCATGATTCCTCTCTCATAAAACTCAATGTCCCTATTGGCAAAATACTCGGACAACCAATTTTCACAGACCTCTTTTGAGGCTAGATTTACACCACAAAGAGAGTTTGATATGGATGGGAAAGAATGATAGTCTCTTGATACCAGGTCCGGACTATACGGTGGATGCATTAAAACCTCTCATCCGAGCTCTCAAAGTTTCTGGCGAGTCACTATTGATTTGTGTGGCCTGGCGTTGTCCACCAGATGTCGTTATGGTACCCAAATATCTAGCTTCTTTTTGAATCCAACCTACTTCTAATGGTTCAAAATGGTTTGTGCTCGATTTTTAGCTCAAGGGTAATGCTACGACTGCTCGCATACCGGTATAACTAAATCATTTCCATAATTTTCGATGATTGGCCTTCCAGAGCTTGCTGCATCTTTGACATCTAAATTACCGGAACGGAATTGACTAAACCCCAAATTTTACGTGATTGACTGTTACAGTATCGGGACCATGAATACTATTCACATTTTCAGCCGCCTGGCTTGAGTTTTCGCCTTTATCGAAGAAAAACTGTAAAATATGGCGTATTTTCTCTTTGCAAGTATCCATCTCTGACGCGCGCTTAAACAAAACTGAGTCAATTAATCACAAAACTGTCAGAAAAGTTTTTATATAGGGTGTTTTTTTAGCTGCATGAGAACTTCAAAATGAAATAAAACATTAAAAACCTGACGGAATGTTTTGGTTATAATTTTTTTATGAAAGTACAGTTAAAGGCATTTATGATTTGAACATGACTTCCGGCATGTGACCACCACGACTAATGGTTACGAAGCGCATCCGTTCAGTCCAAGTTTTGACCACTTTTTCCAATATTTCTGGCTTTATTTCATAAATGGCTTGCTGAATATTAGCCTCCAATGCTTCTAGAGTTGTTGGTTTGTTAGCATAAACCATGGATTTAACATACCCCCACAGAAAATAATCTGGAGGTGTCAAATCACACGATCTTGGAGGCCAATTGATAGGACCACGTTTTGAAATAATGTTGTCACCAAATTGTCCTTTCAATAAATTGATGGTTTCGTTGGCTGTGTGGCACGTAGCACCATCCTGTTGGAACCATAAGTTGTCAATGTTTAGCTCTTGAAGTTTTGGAAACAAAAATGTATTGAGCATGTGTCGATATCTCACACCATTCACCGTAACGGTAGCTCCTTCCTCATTTAGAAAGACATATGGACCAATGATGCCGTTGGCGTGTATTCCACACCAAACAGTCAATTTTAATGGATACAATGGAGTCTCAAGATAATGTCCCGGATTGGTCTCACTCCATATATGGCAATTTTGTTTGTTCACATACCCATTTAACCAGAAATGTGCCTCGTCACTGAACAAAATTTTACGGTAAAAAAATGGATCCACTTCCAATTGGTTGTGAGCCCAATTTGGTAGCGCTGTTCAATGGTCAATCTATGCATTATCAATTGCCAAACCTTGCTAAACACAAATGTCAAAAAACTGTTTCCATAGCAATCTTGGTTCAATTGTTATCCCTATTGAAAGTTCTCATGCAGCTAAAAAAACACCCTATAGTACGAAATGTTTTTAACGCCATCTAGTGGAACCCGATCGGACTTATACAACGCGAGATACAGATAACTAAAGCTATCTATTGGAAAAATAATGGATTACTTTTTACTGAGTAAGCATGGACTAATATAATTCCTCCACTTTTCCATCGATTGGAGTAGTCAATAGGAGTGCAGGTACTAGAAAGCTTTTTTATTTTATCCAATGACTTGCCACTATCTGGGTAGGTTGTATAGGTTTGTAAAGGATGTCTATATGCAAAAATAAAAATTAGAATCATTATTTGAATTTTAGATAATTTTTGTGTACCAATTGTCATTAATTTTCATTAAAAATGATTTTCAACTGCTTGCTCATGCAATAATATATAAGATTTTAACATAAATTTTAGCATAAAGGCACAAGTGTGTTAACCCTTCACTGCATCGTGATGTTTATAAACAACATAAATTTAAATCACATGTAAAAATTTAAACTTTTGGATTTATTTGAACTTTTTTCTTTAAACAATGCCACAATATATCTGAGATTCTTGCTATCACGTGCAAAAGGTATAAATTTCAAAAGATAAGCAGATTTCAGCAGATTACTCTTTCGAAGTCGTGAATCTAATGTGATTGCTTGTTACTGCATATTTCGCTCCGTATTCATTTATTAATTATTTTCGTTTTAAATTGTTTTTTTTATTGTTGTGAAGTGATATTTAGTTTAGAAAGGTATTGATTAACACATTTATTTAATTTATTTGTAAATTAGTGCAAAAGAAAAATTTTTATAGCAAATAACATAATTAGAAAAAAACATCATTTTATTCGATAAAAAAAATTCCTTGCAAGAAATATTTTTTTAAATATTTTTCCAGATATCAGGAAACCACAATAAACAAAATATATTTTTTTTAGGCAAAAAAAAAAGTCATGCAGTGAAGGGTTAAAAAATTTCCGTATCATTAGCCTAAAAATTTGATATACCATAATATTTTAAGAGTTATTTGCATTATTTATACATAATCTAATGTATTATTATGCTTATGCATTGTGATTATTTGAGTAAAATTAATTGTTAATTAAATGACTACAAACGTCATTTGGCTTATCTACCATATTATGCAATCCTATGCTCTTCACATATTTACTAGACCATAATTAGACTTATGTTTGAACACTGTTTTATGTTTTTATGAGAATATTGCATATCTTGGTGGGGTCATTATTATATTCCATTCTTTCACATTGCATTTCTGTACCGGATGATTTTCAGTCAAGGAAGTGTTACATCACAAACCATTTGAAACTGATGTGGAATTCAGTTACCACCCTGGTAGATATTAAGCGATTCATAATAATAAATTATGTTTAACTAGAAAAATTTTAATTTGGCGCATAAACATTTATATTATTCAACATAATATTAACATTTAACTAAAGTAATATAATAACAAAACCGTAAAGTATTGCAATCTTGCCACCTTGAATACTACACATTTTATAGGAATAATAAAAATGTACTAACCGTTTCGAGTAATAAATTTAATTGTTATTTTTAATTTTCATCTGGCTAAAAATTTACTTATACGGGTATAATTATTTTGTGCTTGCCATGCCTACAATTCATATAATATTGGGACCCATTATTGCTGATTTACGATGATTACTAAAAACAAAAGCATAAATCAATTAATTTAAGTAGTATTGGAAAGTTTCTAATTATTTCATTTCTCTTGCGGAAAACAAAACTGAAAAATCAATTTATAACAAAAAAAAAATAATCGAAAACTTCAAATTTGACTTCCTAATTACAATCTTTCAGATAGTGAAAGATTCTTATTAAATTACAAGATAACCTTAATTAATTTTCTGTATTTTCAGTTGTATGGTAAATTAAAATTATAATTAAATTAATTAATCTTTTTGATCTAACAATTTTGCTTAATTGCTGAGAAATTCTATTAATTGTTTTAAAAATAAGTTATTATGTGATGGACGTATGATCTAAATCTCTTTTTAAATGTTTAATGGTAATTTGTTAATAAACAATATAAATTAATATATGTAATACCGTGTAATTTATTTATTAATTTCAAACTGTATAGAAATAGCCTTTCTGCGCATTTACGACTTCAAAATTTTTGTTTTTAAAGTAAATTTTTGGTTTTAGATTCCAATTTTTCTATCACATAATTGCAGAAGCGCCAGCTGTTTCCACAGATAAACTGGTAAGTTTCACTCCTCATTAGTGTTTAATTAGTGCAACTTTCAGTTGTTATCCTTTGAAAATTCTGTGAATATTTATTTTTAATTCAAGAATTGTACTTTCCCTGTTCTCTGTAATGACCGAGAAAAAATTATTAAATCGCCCTTGTTTAATTTTTCATTATAATAAGATGTATTATGTTAAACAAAATTTTTTTATGATTGTGCTACTATAATTTTTTCTTTTTTTTTTTTTCAGACAAACACCATTCTTCAATAACAGATATGTGACGATATGATATGAGGAAGTCTATAACCTACTAAAGAATTAAAGAATCGATTTAATATTACTTCTCCTTTAATCGACGCTTGACAAGTTCAAGCTCCATTTTGTTCATATTTTATTGCTTTTTGAGTTTAGTGAGAAAGAAGAATTTTAAATCATAATATATCGACCATAAAATACAAATATACATACAAATTAATTTAATTTGTTATGACGTATCATATAATTGATTTTTATTGCATTAAATTAACTAGATAATTTTAAAATTTGTTCGAAGCGACCAAAAACATAGAGACTGAGTGGAGTTTAGAAAATTGTAATTATAAAAAATAATCCTTTAGTCACTTGGCAAAGAAAAAAATCAATTCGCTATTGAAACGAGCGTATAAATTAAGCCAAATTGACCAGAGAAGCGGTCAGAATAAAGTTCTTACTTCACCCGGATTTGAACCGGGTATTTAGCGTTGATAGTCAACTCGTGTGACCACTTTGCTCCGACCGCTTCAAATTAAAAATTATAAAAGCTTAAAGATTAGAGCATCAGGACGTCGATGCTCTGTTGGAAAAAATAAGTTAATCGCATGTGCAAAGCTTTGGTTTACAAAAGATTGAGACTCTTTGAAGAGGTAATAGTTATTGGAATCCGAGAAGCTTCATCAAGGACTATGGAAACTTTTGTGGCTGTGTCCCAATGATGTAATCTGAAAGAAAATTTCTGGAAAATCATGAGATTGAAGTTTATTTTTCTTTATTAGCATTAGTAATATTTTATTTTGCTCTGTTCTATTTGTTAAAAATAAATTATTCTTATTATATAAAGATGTTACTCTGACATATTTGATATTTATTTTCTGACTGGTTTCCCAGCAAAAAGTATGCCACTAAAATGGCAAGCTATTCTCTGTGTAGTGGTGACTGGATAGTTTATAGGTTTAACGATTAACGATTAGCAAATCGAATTTTATATATTTTAATAATTTTATTATAAATAGCTTGTAAGTTATTCCAGACACGCTCTTGTGAGTAATGCATATCTGTAATACAAAATTATGAGCTTTTTATGGCAATACAGCAATTTTGGTTTACATATTTATACCTTCACAATTATATAATTATATATTTGTTGTTTAAAACTGTTCACTTTTTTTTCAACTATTTTCGATTCAACTTCTTCAAGTAACCACCAATATTAATATAATTTAGTTGGTATATTTGAAACTTGTTCAAAATTTTTAACAGACCTTAATATTGAAAGACCATAAAATGATAAATTTTTATTGTTTTATTTTACTGTTTTCCATTTTCATTCCAAACGACAGCTATTTTATTTAAATAAAAATCCGTCGCTTCCTTCTCAAGCAATTACTAAATTTTTTGTTTTTTCTTGTTTTAAAGTTTTTTATTAAATAAGATTTTTAAATATTGTTGAATTTACTTGATTGCAATTTATCCAATATTTTATTGTGATCAAGTTAACTCGACAATTTTTTAAAAATTTAAAAGTAATAATGGGTAAATTTGTTTAATTTAAGCATTACAAAAAGTACTAATTAAGAAAATATTGAACACTACAGTAGAGCTTCGCTAATCAGGATAACAAATATTTTCCATATATTCGGTTTTGCGAATTTTCCGAATTATAAAAATAATAAAGAAAAAATGAGACAAATTAAATAAGAGAGATATTGTTAATGAATT
This sequence comes from Rhagonycha lutea, assembly GCA_958510855.1. Taxonomy (NCBI): domain Eukaryota; kingdom Metazoa; phylum Arthropoda; class Insecta; order Coleoptera; family Cantharidae; genus Rhagonycha; species Rhagonycha lutea. Next base: position 6,905,315 of record OY294040.1, on the reverse strand, counting down.
CTAACCACATATTTTTATAAAAAATAGAAAGACTTATATGTAACTAATTTTCCTGTCCACTTTTAAAGTAAACAATCGGAAACCGGGTCTCGCAACCGAAAGCAGGAAGTTCGGGGTATGGAAAACCCCCCAGCCTTAAATAAACACAAGGCTATTTTATCAAGAATTACTTTCCTTATAGCCCCCCGGTTTTACGCCGGTCTCTCCACATTTTAGAGAAGTCTAGCGGGCTTATAGCCACATAATACAAGAACAATTAAAAAATTAAATAAAATTAGGAATTATGCAGCTTGTCATCTTAAAAAACTTTAAAAAGTTAACAATCCAAAAATCGGGGGTCCGAGAGTATAGAATACCCTCCAGCTGCAAGTAAGCAACCAGACGAGTTTTCAAGAATCAAGTGTGCATCACTTTTAATTATGAAATTAATTATACTCTGTTTACCCAACAGATGCACCAAGGCTCCTCCCCAAAAATTTAAGCCAATGAGCACATCAACCAGATTTACACGCTAAAAAATTTTACATAAAAGTTCAAATGGTTGTATGACATAAAAAATTAATTTATAGGTTAAAAAAACTATGACGTTAGTGTTGTAAACGGGAGTTTCAAAATTCGAGCAATAGAAAAATTCTATTCGAATATCCCGCGCGTCTTTAGGGAGGAGCTTCGGTGCACCTGTTGGGTAAACAGAGTATAGTATATTTTAAACAATTTTACGAGTTAAATCAAATAAATTATTAATATATTTTTATTAAGCTTTCAGGCATGGTTATGCCTTTCGTAAGAATAATACATAATCTATATAAATCCATGCCTGAAAGCTTAATAAAAATATATTAATAATTTAATTAATTTAACTCGTAAAATTGTTTAAAATACACAAATTAATTTATTATCACGAGTTAACAACTAAACAATTACAATTAAATAATTACTAAACACCACCTCCGGCTTGGCGAATGTAGCGTAAAATAAATAATATTTTTTTATCTTATTTTCTTTCAAAATTTTTTTTAAAAGCAATAGAATTACTCTCAAGCTAAATAATATGTAAAAAAAGAACTAGAAATTAACAAAATGTAGATGATAATACGGAACAACCCTGATGAATAGAGCGCGGATTCTATGCATTTTGCTTATTGCTGTAAATTATATGCAGAAGATATTCCTTTTGGATCTTTACGTTTCTAAAAAATTGCGGTGATTTGACATAATGTTGATAGTGCATATTTTGCTTTTTTCTTAATAATTTGTATAAAACGCATATTTATGCATATTTGAACTTTTTTTAATGGATTTTGGCATTTTGAATATTTTTTTTTTAATTTTAAATTGTCACGTATTATTTACAAAGTTGTGCGGCAAGTAATCTTTTTATTTTTAAACTACACTTGCAAGTTTACAACGTCTTTCAACTATAATGCATAAATGCATATTATGGGTAAAGCGGCTACCACCTTAACATTTTTTCGTCAAACTATGATTTGTTGTTGATGTTTCCCATGGATTACCTCGATTAGCCGAAATGATAAGATGTTATTGATAGCACCGCTTAAAATACATATTCCAAATGGGGAACATGGTTAACAGCTGCTGTATATTATTCAGAACATATACGACAATTTAAAAAATTCATGTGTAATTTGTCCGATTCAGCTGCAGTAGCAATTAAAGATCGTCAAGAAGTTTTAAAAATGACAAACTTAGGACAGGAAAATTTGGAATTTCTGAAAGCTAATTATTGGTACGCAGGTGAATGTATTAAAAATCTTGATGGAAAGAATCCTCTACTGCTAGATTCTGTAAAAATTCTTTGTAAAAATGATAGTTTTCAAGTGCTTGAAAATTATTAAAAGGAGAAACGATCGACAATATTACTCTCAGTATTCCCAGCAAATGTATTTAAATATGCGCCGATAACGTCAGTTGACGTAGAAAGAAGAAGACAATTTAGACAAGTATTTGATTATTTACTGTTTCCTTACAACATCCATAATTCTGATTAATTCTATTTTGTGTAGGCCATTCATGTATTAAAAATACATTTATTTTTGGTGAAGATTAAAAATTAAAATTTTGTATGTAACTTTTTTGACTGCTTATTTAAGATTTTATTGTGCTTTTTTTCAATTTTTAGTGCTTTTTTTTCATTTTTTAGTGCTTATTATAAGCGCTTATTTTCTAAAAATAAGTGCATATTGATCCGCGCTCTACAGTGACCACCATTATTTATTAGTTTCATAACAAAAAACAATATTTAATTTTTAATATCAGTTCTCGGTTCACTTAAACTGAGCACCGCCATCATAGATTTATTTTTTTACCGCAGAACCCATCGAGCACAAAATTAGCACATAATTAGTGTAAATTTTCATATTCTTATTATATCCAGTCGACTAAGCTACGAGTAGGAATAAAAATCTGCGTCTAGCTTATAATATTTTTCCTTGGTTAGCAGGTTCCAAATGGCATTTGACTTATCATTTCCATACAATGAAAGAAAACGTTCGGCTATCAAATCTTATCGTTTCCTGAATTATCGACAAAAATATGATTTTTACCAGTTTTTATTATTATTTTTTTTTCAAATATGAGTCCATAATCATCAAAAGACACAAAAGAAATAATTTTCTAATAACTTTGAAGTAAGACTCAATATTTTTAAATAAAGATAATTAAAAATGGCGTCTTCTAGGTTTTCCTTTCCAAGTACAAATTGTGAAGCTTCCTATTCTTTTTTAAGTCTCATGATTTTCAAATTTGTTCAATTTTACTGAGTTGATATCAATCTTGTTTTATGCTGGCAATAATATCAAAAATTGTTTATTTACATAATATCTTTTTAAAAATAGTACCTATAATGTAATCAACATGGCAATGGTCTCATTTGTAATTAAAATCCGCATTCAAATAATGGACGAATTGTTTTGAAACTTATAAACTCCCTTATTATGCACCTTCACTTATAATGTATTGATTGTTCATTATAAGCGGAATTCGTTCTATATTTTCCTTAAATCCGAAAAAAACGTAGTAGATATTATATTTCTCCACATGTACATAAATTTCAAAAAAACATTAATGTGAATGCCTATCCTATCTCCTCCTCCTATCAATATGAAAATTGATGACCAAAATAATATAGAAAAAGCTTCAGCTCGGACACAGTAGACAATAAAATTCTTGATATTGCTAAAATTATAATTTGCAAATAAACATTTTGATGGTGGTAAACAGATGTATTTGTATTTTGATTTAAAAATTAAATAGTTTCTAGATGGGATTTTCAGACTCCATCAGGTCAAATAATGAAAGGTTGGAAAATCAAATGTGGACTGAACCAAAAGTCACATTGATATGTTTATTCTTGTAAAATCTGTGTAACCATAATATTAAAATTAAAGGTGATCTTTAAACCTAAAAGTGAAAAATGTAATTAAATTGTAATAACAAGATATAGCCATAGTGGGGTTCCAAACCATCAAATTTAAGCAGCTGAATCCAGGTTTTGTTTTTCAATTTGCCAACCATTAAACAACAAATAAATGAAGTTGTTTTACGTCCAGTCCTCGCCCGGCTGGATGACTGTTATTTGTGCAGGCCGTCAAACAATGCACACCAATGCCAAAGTCTAATCTGCAAATTTCTCCAGAAAAGTGAAAAGAAATGTAGAAAATTATTAGTCTGACGAGTGATCAAGTCATCCAGCGTAATATAAAAATCTTATGACCACTAACTTGTGAATGGATATTGCAAGTCATCCTAGCTTGAAATTAAATCCAATTACGTTTGTAGATTAATGGAATCATCACGTTCACTAAAAATTCAGAACATTGAACATTTTCGTATAAAAATTTCCCGAGAAAAAATTAAGGGTTATGTTTTGAAAGTCACTTACCTGTATTAAGATTTACCTCTGATTCTGGATTCTGAATTTGTTGTGGAGGGTAAAGCGGCGTTCACAATGAAGTGGAGTCTTGCCTTGGTATAAAGCTAGCAAGAGCCAATCAAAATGAACGATTTTTAATCATAGAAAAGGATAGAAGTAAATACTTAAATCTAATTGGCGCTTGCCAGCTTTCTACCGAAGCAAGGCAAGACCTCACTTCATTGTGAACGTCGCTTGAGATAAACGCACTTAAGCCTCTAAATCGGGCCCATTGTATTACCTCCGGTTTTCAGCTTCACCCCCATCCTGTCACTCTTCAAGCTCTCCCAACTGTAGAATGTACTTCAGGATCTTGGCAGGGGGGGTGTCACAGAAGTCCCCCAACACAGTTCTTCTCATCTGCATACCCCATCGTGTGAAAGTTTTATTTAATCTATCATGTGCAGTTAGAATTCTTGCAATTGTCCGCAGATTTACTCTCGATAGCTTCAGATATTCGAGACGATTCGCATGTCTCCACGAAGGAGCACGTATTGCAGCTCTTAGTGGTTGCATGCAGTTCCTTGTACGCACCATGGTGTGTGAAGTTCTAGGGTGTATAGTTTGAGAAGGGCATCCAGAGCCTTAACGACGGGCGTGACTATCGGATCCAGGCCGGAGTTCGTCAGCCTTTATGTTACCCTCATCAGCTTGATCGTCTTTGACCCATCAGAAAGAAAGAACATTTTGACTAGATATTTTATTCAGTGTCTGGATGCAGTCATGCACCAGAATAGAGGTGATCTTGTGGCCCAGATGTGCCCTACTCTCTGATAGAATCTGGATATTTTTTTCCGAACTATTCTTGCACAGTGTAAGGTCCGCTTGAAATACGGATGAAAATGTAGCTAGCGATACAATTATGCTAAGCTCAAGTTCTGCACAATGTAGTTCTGCGCCTGATCCAGCATTTTTTTTGGAACCATCCGAGTATTAAGATTTACTTATTTTTAAATTTGATATTAGCGTAAAAATTCAAGATTTGGTATGAATTTCAAACGATTAGTTGTGGACTAGCGGCGGTTATAAACTTTCCACACATGTGCGTCCCATCGAGTGACCTAATTAATACAGTACGCACTTTTGAACAAATTTATTTGTTTTTATAATATTAATTTTGACTTGGAACAATTTTACAAAGTTAGCAAAGCTTGGATAAATACAGCTGTAAATGTGCTTTGTAAGATTGTCCAGTAAAACATTCGATAAGATCTGCGTATCTTGCAATAAATAATTGTAAATACGATCAAATATTATCCGTTTTCAAAAATTAGATATAACATTTTTTACTGTTTATTCTGATCGTTACAACAATTAATTATTACCCATTTATTATAAGAGAACTTCTAGCATAATCGACCAAGCTTAGTTAATGTTTTAACTCCACCCTTATGAACATCCCCAATTATTTTGACACTGTATAGGTAAATTTAGAAAATTTGTCAAGTTTTAACTTTAAAAATCTTCGAATTATGATAAGGCAGTTTTGTACAGGACAGCATATTAACCTATAAATGAAATTTTCTTGTTAGTTTTTAATTGATGTCGATTCTAAGGAAGGTCCTAATTGTTGATGTTTCTAAAATAAATTAACTTTAGATATTATAACGACCTAATAATCAACTACTACTTGGCATTTTCCAAAACTATAATTAAATTTTGGTAGTATAAGTTTATCAATTTGCATGAGGGGGGGGGAGTTGCTTAATGATGTTATAAGTTCTATCTTTAATTTTCTGTGGTTGTTAACTTATCAGTTTTTAAGTTAACACTTTTTTATGGCCTTCAATTTTTGCTTCCTTGTTCTAGTTAGTCAACGAGACAATATCTTCATCTTCCCATCTACCGCAGTAGGTGAATTCGAGCATGCTTTAGTAATTGGAATGGAATAGGAAATTATGGGAAATATTCATAATGTATTGACAATTGTGGAAATGCAAATTTCCTACTATAAAATTAAAACGACACGATTAGTTTCTTACATTCTAAGAAAATCGAGCAGTTAATGTCAAACGTTTGCTAATTCATTACAACAGGATCATAGCTCAAGCGAGGACATTTTACTTATAAGGAATACGCACGATTACTGGTTTTTATGCGTAATCATTAATTGATATTTATAAGCTTTAATAATTATTCTATATTATAAAGTACATAATATAAAAGTTATGATAACAATAAAAATTTTCTTCAGATTTACCCAAAGCGTACGTAATTTGCCAGGGAGGTAGGATCGATTTTAATTTAACTGAAAGTTTTTGATTAATTTTTTGAAAGCTGTTAATTTATTTAACGTTTTCAAAGCACGTCACTAAGTGTGGAATTTGCAATACACCGTCTTCATAAATCGCCCACAAGAATGTTTAATGACTTTGGTCGATTACTGATAGACACAATAAGACTTCGTGGAAATCAGGTAGGCTCCTAATTTGATTTTAAATTTATTATTGCTTAGTATATCCACAAAAGTGTAAAGAGAGCTTCATTAAGTACCTAGGCGAAACTACTAATTAAAACCTGTTTTCACTCTAAATGCTTTACGTAATAAGCTTTTGTAGCATCAAAATTCTAATTACACATACTAAAACGTCGCTTTATCAAGCTAATTACATAATTATCATTTTCAAAAATTTATTTTGACTGCAAATAATTACACGAGTACACAACTTATTAACATTTATTAAAATTTCATTTAAATAAAAAGCACTCATTATTAGTAATTATGATATGTAAATTATAGTTTCAAGCGTACACACGTCATGTACCCACTAAAAGAAAATTGATTCATCATAAAATTTAAATTTTTGTATTATTTAATTGTTATCTACTTATAATTATTGATATAAAAAATAACAGGAAATTGAATTTTTAAGAGTAACCTTCGTTACAAATTTGCTAATTTCATTCTTGTTGCGCGTGTAAATAATTACAAATTAATTGAGTAACTTTTTGTTCTGGAAAATCAATTATTTTCATCATCGAATCGTATATTTTGAGTTTTCAAAACTGTCAAAAAGAGGAAATTATCCGACTAAACTGCAGTCATCATAAAGCTTAACTAAAAGGATTATAACAGCTAAAGAAAATTATTTCGTGTAACTTCACTGCTGATAAACAAGCAGAGAAAATTGTTTTGTAAGAAAAGTTGCCAACATTTCGAGACGCGATAGTTTTATTTACTATTAATTTGGAATATAAAATATAATTTTTTATTTAAAATAAAAGAGGGTAAGTAATCACCTAAGTTGTTTGGTGAATGTAAAAGGTAGGAGTATCAGCATTGAAAGTATAAGATTTTTCCCGAGATATGCTCCAAATCGTGATCTTTGTAATTAATTGTCGAGCTGTGCCATTCATCTTAAGCGTCGACTTATTTTGTGCCTTACTTTCCGAACGAGTTTACTTGCTTAAATCGTGGGTTCTCAAAATGTATTCTAATTTTGTTGTAAAAACGCTTTTCCAGGATGGTGGATGTGACTTTTTTATGAGTGAAAAATTCAGCTTCTAGGTTGTAATTTAGTAACGAACTTGTCTGGCGTGTTAATTTTGCTTCCTCGGGAGATCAAAATAAGAAGACATAAATAACAGGTTCCGGTTATAATGACATCACGTCCGGAACTCATTATTTCCCGCGTTATTTCAAGTTTTACCCTTGATATCCTTCGTTTTCCTTTAGACTACTAATATAGGCCCTCTTAGATCATAACTTATAACCCCTAAAAGATATGAAATTGCAATACAAGTTTGTAATTTTCTAAATTAAATTATAATTCGGTCGTCTTCTAATACCTGGAAGCTCCAATTGGATTGGATGAAGTTACTTTTCTACGTTGTCGCATGTGTTAATGTGTGCGAAAAAGATTAATATAATTTAATATAAATTTTCTTGTTTCATTAGATGATTGTAGAGATAATATAGTTAGCATTATTATTCTTAGGTCTCGTGAATGAACGTCGTGCTACAAGTGCACGGACCACCCGAGCGCCCCTGTAATTAAATCGAGATGCTATATTTACACAACGGCTGCTCGTACCTATATAATCAGTATGTAAATCGTGGCCACGACAGAACTATATTTATTAATCCAATAATAAAATCATATTTAAATTATAAGGTATTGACCAAATGAAAGTTGCTATTATCCTTATCAAGCTCAACAAATGAAATGCGAAAATAACCAGGAAGTTATTTTTCACAAAATGAATATTAAGATATTATACAATTCTAGTAATTCTGATAATCCAAAGAAAACACAAGAAACAAGATAAAGTAGTCGGATCTTTACATCTGACAGGTGTCGCTAGTGAAACTCTTTCCTCCGTTGGATAATTCAGTTGTGCTTACATGCGATATAATAAAAACTGATAAAGATCTTTATTGACGAACAATCAAATTTAAATATGAAGCAAGTTTCAGAATAACAAATTTGAAAAGACAGGATTGAACCTATAAGATGGTAGATCACACCGGTTAAAAATGCTTGAAATTGTAAATGTATCGGCAGTTCGAGAAATTGAAATACTTTTGAAAAATTCATAATTACCTTTGAAGTAATCGAAGAATCGTCCGAAGCCAAGAAAACTGGAGAATTTTCTTGTCAGAGTTGGTTAACTATAACTAACTTGACTTTAATCTAACTTCTAGTTAATGTAGGATATTCATTTTCTTTGGTATTGGATCAACGTCAATGTAAATTTTCGATTAGTCTGACTTTCACTTGGATTTGGATCTCCAAGAATTTTCCAACTCATCCATGACTTTATTATCCAACCCAGCCTTAAATCCTTAATGCTTTCGTTAAGTTCTGGTTTATTTCCTTTATTTTCTGAACTTCTTGTTTTGACTTAGCTTTCCTCATTCATCCATTCCTGAATCTCCTAACGCTCGTCTTCGGCTAGTCCATTTTCTTCTTAAAACCCTATTGAAGAATCCAGACGGGAATTTTGGGTTAGTCAAGAATTGTAAACCTATCATACTCTTACCGGTGATAGAAAAAATATCTGAGAAAATTATTAAGAAGAAATTCTGGAGGATTCTCCCCATTGCCATTCCAAAAGAAAGTTTGGTTTCGTTCAAGGCAAATCTGCAATCGGTGCACCTAATGAATACTTCCGAGTTTATTCAAAATTGCAATGGAAAGTTTGTGGCTGTAATTTTCTTCGAAATTTGTGGTGATTTCGATAATTTTCTATACCTTAAAAAATAGAAAAGGCAAGCTCTTACTCAGGTTTCCATTAAAAAGTTCCTCTCTTACAGAAAAGCGTATCTAGAGTATGAAATTTGCACTGCTTGTAAATTTTGCACAAAGGGGTGTCCCCAAGGGTCAGTTCTTGGACCCACCTTGTAAAAAAATTTTGCATTTTTTGTTATTCAATTCGTATATATCCGGTTTATACCGCAATACGCAGCTTCCCGGTTCTCAAACGCCTAATTGGCTTTTGGATTTTGTTAGTATTTAAATTTTTTACCTACGACGAGGAGATGACCACTATGCTCCGACCGCCTCTATGCTCCGATACGCCTGGTATTCAATTCCTCCTTTAATTGTATTTCTCAATATTTCTGTTATTTCTGCATTTTATTCGATTGCATGCATTTGATACTGCATTTTGCGATCAGATTGTTGATAACGTGAACGAAGCGTAGGAGCGGGGTTACCCGACAACGAAATAGCAGAGCGGACGTCTTGTTGGGTTACAGCAATTTTCTGAGCGCCGATTTGGTTTGTGTTTAACATATTGTCGTGATTCAAACTGAAATCCAGTTTCGTACTAGTAATTTGCTTCAGAATAAGGGATATTTTTACCCATAACGACATGGTCGAGCACGTAGCGCAATAGGTAAGTCGCGCGGCTTGTGATCAGGAAGTGCTGGTTCGATCCCAGCGGGAGTCTAGAAATTTATAGGCGCCGGAAATGACAGTGTATTAAGTCGCTGGTTTCTGAGATTGTTATAGTAGGCGTATAACTGACCTCAAATTGATTGGCAGTAAGTAAAAAAAAAATTAGTTATACAAATTTATGAGATTGGTTCAAATCTGTTACGTTTTGCCAACAAACTTCATTATACGGTTACCGATCGTCCTTATCTGGATATTTTAAGAAGAATTGCGAAGGATTGATGCTCCAAATCGAATTTTATGAAGAACTCAGCTGTTTCGAGGATGCAACAGGTGTCAAACTGATGATTTCACGAGCGAGGAAACAGCGGTCCCAAAACATCGACAACAAGTGCCACATCATTGGTAAATAAATGAACTTTAAACTTTATCACACCATTTATTTCTTTATTGTAAATTTATTTGTGTTACACAATTACACTAAATAGAAACCTGGAGCATTTTGAGTTCGGTTTGCAGTTAAATGCAAATGCGAAGGGTTTTTATTACACAATTTTATACTCTGCGACCAAAACGAACTTGTTCGTAAACAGTTCATGCTCGACCTGTTTTGTACTTATTTTAAAATTGAATTTCATTTGATGAAAATTAAATTATTCATTTTCTACTAGGCTGAGTTTAGTTTATTTTTCATACAAAGATCCACACCCGAATTTAGTTTTTTGATATTGTCGATAACGACAATAAGTTTGATTAAGGCATTTTTATGCAATTTTGTTCCCAACAAGGAAAACTCGTTTGTGCAATTTTAGTGCGGTATCTAAGCCGCACAATTTTATTTCATTTAGCGACCAAAAAAAGGAGAAAAGGCGAACCCAGCCCTGTGATTTGTCTTGAAATTTATATGCGAACCGACGGCGACGTATAGCTGTCAATCGCACTCTAGGGTGGAGATATTATCCTAATTAAATTTCAAAGATAAGGGTCGAAGGAAATATCTTTACAATATTTTTGGTTCAACAACTTCCGTTTTCGTTAAGTTGTTCCGGCTCTGACGGATGTTTTTGGTGCTATTGTAAACATCTGGCAGTTATTTGGTGATTCGTCTGATAATATGCGACCATTTTCGATTCCCTATGGTTGGCATTTCAAATATATTATAAGACTGATGAAATCAGCCCTTTCAGATAGAATCATTCACAACTGGCAAGAAAGATGGGACTCCCACCCAATTCTTTCCTGAAGTTGATCCTTTCCAATCTGTAAAGCGATTGGAAGAACTCCAAGGAGGGACTCTGTCCTGTTTAAATCCTGTCCTTGATGACTTCATTCATTTCTATGGATTCTTCCTGGAGTGCGTTTTGTAGGATGGTGAGCGAACTGTGGTGGAATCCTTCTTTAGTGAACATCCAGGCTGTAAACTTGAATGAGTTATTCTATCGTACTCCGAACTCCCTACTTTTCCCTTCCGTGAATCCAAATACTAACCTTTAAATCTGCTTCACTTTTGATGATCTTCCTTCGTTCCTTCTGATTTTGACTATGGAGTGTTATCATAGTGTTGTCCCCTTCTATGCATATTATTGTTCTTCAGATCTTGGTAGTTTCTCCTGTTTTATGAATTTTCTTTTCTCCACACTTTTGTTTTGTACACTGCTTTAACCTTGCGTCTTTCTTGACTAATGATTCTTCTATTCTTAAAATTTGACATAGTTGTTCAACCTTCGGCTTCATCAGGGAGAATGCAACTACATGTATGTGTGCAGACTATATTTGTACGGAATTCATCCTCAAATGAAGGAGATTGTGACAAATCATAGGCATCCCAGAGGAGATGCTTTCTAGCAAATTATTATTATATTGGATTGACCACCGTAATATAAATTTTAAAAGTGTTTTAATTTTTTTTTGATATCTGCAAAGTAGCGCCATTTTTGCACTTTTGCTTTCTCAATAAGTAAACAGTAACTCGAAAACAATTAAACGTGTCAAAAATCAGTTTATTGGCTGAAATTATAATTGAGAATGTTCTATAAAAAAATGAACTGTAAACAATAAGATATTTGCAATTTTAAACGGAACGCCTGATACTTTTTCATGAACTTTTTTCAACTATATCTTTTGAAATACAATTTTGCTTGATAGAATTTGAAATATTGATTGGCTGTCACTCTTTGTTTGTATTTAAACAAATAGTAAAGTAATATGTTTTTTGCAAACAAAATAATATCAAAATTAAAAAAAAATATTAATTTGATTTTTCATATTGGTGTACTTATGATAAATTTTCAATAAGGATAAAATATATTTATTTAGCATAATATTTTTGAAAAACCAAGTTGAATTAACTACAAATCAAAGGCATTATAGATGATTTAATACGAGGGTCGATCAATAAGTACCCGTGTTTGAAGACAGGTGGTGTTACTGAGGAAAGTTGATATTACGGCCAGGTACTGCCATCTGTCAAACGACACCATACTAAATTTCAGACTGTTCATAAGTTAGTTTTTATGGGGCAGCCAGATAATATCACATGTGTTTCGCGATAAAATGGAAAAAGAGCAATATCGATCCGTAATTCTCTTCTTATTTTTGGATGGAAATACATGCGAAGAAATAAAAGCGTAGTTGGATGCTGTCTATGGGGACCATTTACGACAGTCATAACAACAGATTTTTCTGGGTGAATCTACTCCAAAGAAGGCAAAGAAAAGCTGGAAAGATCATGGCCACAATTTTTTGGAATTCGAAGAGAATAATCCTTATGGAGTTTTAGTAACTCCATGTAAATTATTGGACCGATTCGGTGAGGAATTAAAAGAGACACGGTTTCATTTGGCTAAGAAATAAGTGCCACCACCACATTCATCTGAAATTGAATCCACCTTCAACTGCCTTCTATTCCTCAAGTGAAACCATGGGTCGCGGGGAAAAAGTTCAGCTCAAATCGCCGAGCCGATTTGATAAATCGTATTTTTTGGAGGGGTTGAAGGAATGGCAGAAACGTTGGGAAAAGTGTATTGGCCTAAAAGGAGATTACGTTCTCAAAAGTGAAAAGAAATTGTGAAAACTTCATTCCTAACACGGGTACTAATTAATTGATCTAACCTCGTAAAATTTAAAAAAAATTGAAAATTTATACTTTGAAAGAATCAATCCAACAATAATAAAATTAAATTAAATACTTAACTTTAGAAAGTAAAATTTTGTAACAAATTTTAACGGAGTGAACAAACTTAAAAATAAAATTGTTATGAGCTTTGAACTTAAAATTGAAAATTGTAACCCTTAAATAGAAAGAGAAATGAATAAAACTACTAACATTTATTAATATTTACGAGAAATTAAAACTAAATTTTGAAATAATAAAAACTTTACACAAAATTTCCTTCGTTTTTCAACCCATTCTTGGAGATGGAAATTATTGTATGTGAATGACTGGAAAATATGTTTTCGTAATTTCAATTAAATGTGAATAATATATAAATACTTCGTACTATATAATATAATAATAATTTGTTCAAACGGTGTACATTTTTTTGCACTTGAATATAAAATTAATATATTTACATTGATGTAAATTTGCTGGTAATTCCTAGTCGTAATGACGAATTGTTTAATGTTTCTTAGTTTTTTCTTTCATATTTAATTTAATTTAATTATCTAAAACTTTAATAATTTTTAATAATTATATTAGGTATTAACATAAAAAGCAAAATCAGATAGTTCGGAACCGGAACTATTATAATATGACCTTGAAAATTATTGAAATTCAGATATTAATAATTATGAATACTAATGGTAATTATGTTTTTGTAATATTATTATTATGCATTGTTATTCGGACGCAAACTTCACATGATTTTCAAAATATTATTTATTTTGCTTATTCAAAAAATTTTGTTTAAAAAATGAACGTTAATTATAGGTTTGTTTTTGAACTATTTTAAATAAAATTTACATTAAGATTTGTTTAAGTTTCCAAAAGAAAAACTCAAGAAGTGCAAAAAAATGTAATTACATATAAACGGCTTTGTTTCTACTTTTTACAACTTTTTAATAATAATTCAATGGGAAATGATATCAGATCGATGAAGTTGAAGGTTCAAGTCCAAATATTACGTAATCTGTTGTTTGTTATCTACATTAATACAAAAATTATACTCGATAAATAGGTTAAATTTAGCCCAATATCCTCGTCTAAAGATCCTGGAGAAGAGTTATCTTGTAAGGAAATCTTCTTTTGAACGACTATTGGATAAATATTCTCGTACACTGTTAAGTAAGGTGGAGGTTCGGTAATAATTTGGGGTTGATTTAGTAGCAATTCAGTAAGAGATATTGTTCAAATCGTTGATGCAATTAAATAATTTGGGAAATAAAAATAAAAGAAAAAATTAAGTATTTAAATTTGTATCAACAAAGATTAATCACTTGCGACACTCAGGAAATACAAAGTTAAAAAAAAACCTTTATATAAGTTGATTTTTACCTACCAAGTTATTTGCAGACGTTTGTAACTTTATGAGTCGAATTGCATTAGTGACTTGAGCTAAATTTGTCATCCATTATTAAATTTTGTTACTTTAAAATGAAAAGATTTACTGAAACTATACAGTATGGAAAATTCATTATGTCACACGGGAACTGAGTAGTAAAATAAAATTTTACAAGTAGTAACAACCTGTATTTTAATTTAAAACAATAAAGGTTAGTAACAATAAATTAAAAAATCGTTAAAGTTCCGATAGATTGCCATATATGTATTTTAGCGATATGTTTTTCAATTTGGCAGATACTTTTGCAACTGCATTTATGTAATATCTACTAAAATTTGCATCTGTGATTAATATTTTTTTAATCTATCCGTTTTATTAATTTGTAAAACATATCTTAAATAATTAATTATTTAATTAATTTATGTTCCATTTTTGGTTTATGAATTAATTTGAAGCGTTAACGATCATTATTCTTAATTACCGTCATTTACACAGAACATAATTTTTTCAGCTTACATACGCGCATTTTATTTTTTAATATTCACGGTCATGTGTGTAATTTTTATATTCTTCTTGTTAATTAAATTTTAATTCTGCAATTTGGATAAGGATGGTTTATGACCACCGAGCATAAGTTTTCCAATAATAATTATTGTTTTATCTAAAACATTTAGTGGTCCACAAAATATTATTATTTAATTTATTAGTAACGCATTAAAATATTTTCATTTGAAAAATTTTCATGGATGCTAATAAAAGTAGAAAAGATATGTAAAAATCAAATAGCCTATAAACTAAAAATATAGAAATTATTATGCCATGAAACCATGAAAGGAATTTTATGAGATGGAAAGGTATTAAAAAGTAAATCAAACACAAAAGTATATAGAACATTAAAAGAATGCTGCAATATGTTGTTATAAACAACATGAATGTGCATTGAAAATATATAGGTATACAACTATATCATAAGTGTATTAAGAATTATTATTATTATTACAGTTATTTTATTTTGATTTTTTGTTCAACGGAATCCTGTATATTTTTGAATTTAGTAAAATGTTTATAATAAGTAAGAAACCAATCAGTGATTTTTGACTATGTCGTACTTAAGAAATCTAATAAGATCGAAACATGATTATCATTATTGGAATCCTTGGTTATAACTGATTTAATTTTTAAGCTGAAAAGGCCTCAGCTATAAAAAATAGGACACTAGAACATAGTAAATGACAAGATAATAAGGCCATAACAGCAATCCGAAAAAGTGTCAAAAAATTTCAAACAAGAGAAAAGTACCGGAAGGGTAAACATGGAAGAAGCGATCAGAAAGACCAGCACATCCACTCTAATCCAGTCGAAGACTAATCAGCTACAGTAAATCAAACTCATAACAGATTCGGCTTACTAGACGATGCACCGGTCCAAACGCTACCAATGCAAAACGCCATCAATCAACAACGCAGGCAAAATTATACTCCCAAGACCTACTATCCCAAGAAAATCAATTCAAAGCCGCTACTAATCATCATTCGGCGAGTAATTGGAAATATTCCAAAATTTAGAAGTAAGTTCAAAGTCATTATCAACAATTCCGTTATTTTCGGACTAAACAATCTTCAAAATTATCATAAACTTAAACATAATTTGCTGGCTGGAGATGTACCTTCATGCCAGAAGAAAAAAGGACAATCAAAATCAGCTTCAATCGTACTTCAGATGCTCCATGATCCAGAGGAGCTCCTGGCCCACAAACTTCAAACTACAGCAATAAACATATAAAAACTTCTCTCTTTTCAGCTCAGCTTTCCTGCTGGCACCAAAATGCAATTACTCAAGCAAATTAAAAGTGTAGGATCAGCACTAGAACTTCAACCGATGATAATGCAAAATGCAGCAATTACGTAGGCAGTCATGCAGCCAACTTCAGGGACTTGCATTTAAAATATATTGAAAGATTAGTAAAAAAAACCTTGCGTTCAGCAACTTTAACTTCAACCTCACTCATGCAAACACAATCAAATTTAGCACAGACTAATAATTTAAACGGCGTTCACAATGAAGTGGGGTCTTGCCTTGGTTCGGTAGAGAACTGGCAAGCGCCAATTAGATTAAAGCATTTTCTTCTATCCATTTTTATGATTAAAAAATCGTTAATTTAGATTGGCTCTTGCTAGCTTTCCACCGAAGCAAGGCAAGGCTCCACTTCATTGTGAACGCCACTTTATTCATCTGCTTATCTTTACAAGGAGAAGAATATTTCTAGCAGCTCTTGTTTCGAGCTCCACTTCCGTAAATGGAAAACGCAGCTTCCATGATATCTACATATTAATAACATTTCACTGTCACTAATACTAGCCTACTTCTCTCCACTGCTGGATACAGGCCTTCCTCGTCATTTTCCATCTTTCTCTATCTTCCGTCATGTTCAACCATCCAATACTTGTCATTTTTAGTTCGGTCCTCCATCGTTTTTTGAGTGTCTTGCGTGTCTTTGCTTAACTCTAACTCTAAGTTTCCTCGCATTTAACCTTGTTAAACTCCAAGCCGTATGTTAGAACAAGGAGGATGCATTGATCATATACGCGTCGTCTAAGCGAAATTGGTATTTTGCCCTTTAATATATATTTTAATCCTCCATAAGCTCTCCATCTCAGCTTGCACCTTCTATTAGTTTTTATAATAATGTTTAATATTATGTTAAACTTTGAGTTGTCTAAATTCTGGTTGAAAATTTGCATTCTCCTGATCATATTTACAAAGGAAAGAAAAGTTATTTATAATATTTACAAGTTTAGACTAGAGAAATTCTTTTGCATTTCAAAATAATAAGTTTTGCGAAACTTTCTGAATATTTCAATGCCAAACTTGTATTTTAATCAGAATCTTTTAAGCATCTGACAGTTTGTCGCTAGTTGCCAATTTTATGTTAACCTTGCCAGGAATTGTATTTACAAGCGGTGTTTAATGCAGTTTTACCTGTTTTAATTAGCAATTTCATAATTAAATGAATTTTGCTGTGAGAAACCTTGGAGTAAGCTTGAAAAATAATAATTGTGGAAAGATATTTAAAATTTAAATTACTTTGAACTAAATGTTTGTATTTACGCTTTAGCAAATGATGAGTCATTCCTCAAATTATTTAACTACTCCTACAAAAACGAAATAAGGAAGTAATTATCAGATTCGAAAAATAAACACCGTTTGTTTCAAATACATGCTCATACATTGCTCTCAAATTTTTGAGAGCAATGGAATAAACTGATTTACTAAAACTCATTTAGTTACGTAATCTTTTGATCAATCCTTGATAGCTTAAAATTACGTTTAATAAATCTTAGAAAATGTGGATCTCTGAGACAGTTCAACTTATTAAAAATATCCCTTTAGCCGACGGAAATCTTCAACCAGAATCTTAGAAAATCGGTCAACTGCGCTACCACCACTCCTTTCCAAGCCTTCTTACACATATTTACGTGGAGCACACGTACCATCAACAGAATGGACGAACCGCAACCAATGAGAAATTCTTTTCATAGCATAGCATCAC
The DNA here is from genome assembly GCA_958510855.1 of Rhagonycha lutea. NCBI lineage: Eukaryota > Metazoa > Arthropoda > Insecta > Coleoptera > Cantharidae > Rhagonycha > Rhagonycha lutea. Next base: position 6,887,492 of record OY294040.1, on the reverse strand, counting down.
TTTGTTTTCATCACCTCATGGATCTCATGGATGAGTTTGAGTATAGGCAATAATCAGCCTTCGTAGGATTAATGAAATTTAAGTGAATATTACGTGTAAGTTTTACGGCAGACCAAAGGTAGGTTTGCAGGACAATCAAAACCTAGGAACGATCTTGAAGAGACTGATATATTGAGATTTTGATCTGCCAGGAAATTTTATGAACGACTATAATTGAATACAAGAGTCCGAAAAGGAGGTAAAGAGACCATTTAAAATTTTACTGTGCCCCCACTTATGTGGTCAAAATATCACTACAATACATTCAGTTTTAAAGGTCTAAAAAGAAGTCAAATTTCGAACAGGCTAAAAGGGAAGTATGTGAGGTATTTATAATGTTACATGTTAATGTTACACTCACTTTTTCACTCACATTTTCTAATTAACCTACATAAAATGTTTAGATATTTGATTCGGATATGAATACAGTAGTAAGTTACCTATCATAAAATTAATTATTAGTGTAATTATTTTAAATTATTTTTAATAACTGCACTTTGTGTTATGCTAGAACAATAGTTAAGTTGTAAGCATAATTAATTTCGAAGTTAAATTTCAGTTGATAAATGAAACGTGCCATAATTGTGTTTAAATTATAATTATTAACATTTTAAGTAATTCATGTTTTGTTTTTTCTAAGAATAAATCTCTTATTTTAGCAATGTAATTAGCAATTAAAAGCACATAATATTAAAGAATATCAGACTTAATTATTATTTACTAATGAATAAATTTAATTTTAATATTTTAATTATCCGTATAAATATATTTTAAATTTATCATTGTTATTTAAAATAAGTTTTTTGTTAATGTAATTCTCATTTGCAATATATTTTGGTTAGACTCTGAAACCTCAATTAAATCCGAGTATTGTTGGAATTTTCTGAGGGAATTATAATTTTTAATTAAAGAAATTCAGTCAGAGAAGAGAAGAGAACTGGGTATTGTTGATTCCAAGTTGCAGACAGGTACTCGCAGTTTTTGCTTAACGTCTAGTGGAACTGTCACCTATCAATCAGAGGTAGCGCGACCGCTTTTTGTCAAGCTTTCATACTGGACGCTAGTTTTGTCTGAATGCCCTTTCGGCATCGGATGCGAATATTTAAAGTAGCCGCTCTTCTTACAATCCCTGCATATCAATTCAAATATTATGATCAATTTAAACTTTTTGCCAAATGCTCATTCAAATTTTAAAAATTTACTTTTTTCCCCTTCAACGGTCGTTCCACCGAAAATAGAAACCATCCCATGTAAATTATCTAAATTTTTTGCTATCCGGTCAAAATAAATAATAAATGTGGAAGCAAACTTTTCTTATCAAAGAAGCCATATTTTATGTAATTCTTTTCGTGTAGTTCTAAACTGTTTAGTAAAATGTAAAGTTTAAAAGTAGCAGACATAATTTAGACGTAGTGTTAGTTGAACTTCAGCCAAACTCAATACATTGCTGTTACATTAAATAGTATACATTGACTGTCCGTATTACAAATGTCGGACATTATCGTTTCTAAACTAAATTAGTTTTGTAAACAAAGTTGCATGGAAGAGGTCATCGAGTTAATCAAAATCGACGGAAATGTTTGGACAAAAAGAGAGATGAACCAGAGAGCATGATGTTATTTCATACTCTCGGAAAAAAATGAGGAATTTAACAAATTTTCTAAACGTTTTGGATAAATTAACGAAAGTCTGCAGGGAGCTTTGATTCAATGCTAATTTGGCTGAAATTTGGGTTGCAAAAATATTCATGCAAAAAAGAAAGTAGGAAAAAAGTTTTTTGGAATTTTGATTATCAAGCTGGAGCCGAATTGATAGTAAATCAAAATTAATGATAAATATGTCGAAAAATATGAAAATTGTGAAGTGATCAGACGAAGAAAATTATACTGCCGAGTGTACCCAAGTTTTTGTGAAGTTGCGGTCTTCTTTGAACCAGTTGCATACGTATCAAGGAACATTTAAATAATTTATATGTATGTACGCATTCGAAGCTTACTTTTTCAATTGTGCCGCAAAACAATGCTCCCAACAAGGATGGAAGAGAAAATCTGACGGAAACAGACACTGGATGACATTATATGGACAAGGATAGGTTTATAGAGATATTCAATTGTAAGAAATAAGTACATCGAGTTTATTTTGTAACGATTGCAGGCGGCAAGGTTTGTGGAACTTATTTTTATTTCGAATGGAATACATTACCAGGCAATTATATTATAACTTGCGGGTTCGATGTTCGATTCTTACACAACAAAAAAGTTGTACCACTAACAAAAAAATACCTAAGTTTCTTCAATAATGAAAAAACTCAATCGTTCAAATTGTATATGAGATTTCTCTCACGACATACCAAAGAAATAAACTAAAACTTGTTACACAAAAAAGTTATTCCGCATCAACTTAAATTTCAAATCACGTGAGAAAACGAATAACTTTTCTCGATTATTAAAAATTAAACTTTAAAGCTCATGTCGATTTAGCTATTTAGAGGTCTCGGGAAATAGAAACGCTGATTTTTAGCGAAAGTCGAGGGTTGCTATGGACGGAGACCCAAGCACTGAAAATATTTTTCCTTACTCATATTGAAAATTTTATCACATATCCACTGAAACTGTTGTCTCCGTTAAATTCAGCAAAATCAATTTTTGTAGCACGAAAATTACCATAGTAAATTCATCCAAATTTTCCAGTAATAAAATAAAAATTTGAAGTGCCTGTCGTTTTTCTCTTGTTTATTGTCAACCTTGAAACTTGGTTGTTGCATATATTCGCTGTAACAACTTTTTTCATCGTGAATTGATTTTAAATTATCTAGCACGGACCACGCTTAATAATAATTAATCCCAAGTGTAAGACGTTTCTTGTTTTAACTCTTTCAAATCGCCACCTTTATTACGCGTTTAATGATTTCTATTGCAAATGGCAGTGAAAAGATAATTAAATTTTTATCGTTGAAATTTTATTGTAAGTTACTTTTGGAATACTTAACTACATACAAATATATTACACGATTGATTTGTGGTTTTAGCGTTATGAGGCGATGAGAAATATTATCCTTGACCTGAATTTGAACTCCGACTACAGTATTTGTTGACAATTTTATGACCGCTACATTACCCCCTTGCAATTATATCAGTTTCGAGTAGTAGTCGTTGTTGTTTCTCTCATGTCGCTTGGTTAGCCTTTCCTTAATGGATGATTTACATACCTAGAATTCGGATTGATAGGCTACAATATAAGAAAATGATAGACATCCTTCTATCTTTTCGACTTCGTCATCGAAGTCATCAAATCGTGATCGTTGAAGAGGACCTAATATTGTTTAACGTGGGTTTCAACCTAGGGAAAACAAAATAACCTTCATTTTGAGAATCATTCATTTCATTTTCAGATTACATCAATGGTTTGCCATTGTCTACCGAGAAGGGATGGTTGGAATAAAAGTTTTTACTCTGCCCAGTACCTGCCCAGCCTTCGCACCTCTCTACCCTGATTTTCTTCTTCTTCTTCTTCCTTTCTAGAAGGAATTTTATGAGATGGGAATGAGAATTCTGGAATTTAATTGTAGATTTGTTTTCCATTGATAGATTCAACATTCTTCTATAATTGCAGTTGTTTGATGTTTAATAAAAACTAAATTTTTTTGAGTGGTCAGTAAAATCTCGTTAATCCATTTATGCACGTTTCAATTTTATAATAAATTGAAATAACTTGCAAAGTAATGGCTTGTACGAGAAAAGGTCAAAATATTTTCTTTGTTAGTTTCACCGTTCCCTTAACGACGGTGACCTTTTTCTCTATTTCAGTGCAAAAATAATCACATCATCGCAACAAAACAACCTTAAAATGGAAAATCAACTCGAAAATAATATTTTCAAAACGAATAAATTTCAATAATTTCCAAAGAAATCTTTTACATGAAAAAAGCTCATGAATAAACGTAGATGCAAGTCACATTTCAATTGACTTCGTGATCTAAAAATTGCAACGAGGATTTGGGGTTTCTTATTTAATGTAATATTTTCATTAAGTATGTAAATTTATTACTATTTTTACCCCGAAATAATATTATATTTATTTTTTAAACTTCGTAATATCACATAAGAAACGTACAGGCAGTTTGATGCAATGTTAGGGTGATGGACTTTGAATGGAAGGTCCAGCTTTCGAATCCCGCAGAACTATGAATTTTTTTTACTAAACTACCACTGGGTATTAGTAAATTTTACCGATGGCCAGTAGTAAGTGTAGGTACAATAGACAGATTAAAAATGTAAATCTTTTTAGGTAAGACATTTTATAGAATAATGTGAATAGTTTTATACACATCTTCGGGCTAGATTTCGTATAAAAATCATAATATTTAATTGTGAAAACAATATTTCAATTTTTAAAATTTTATATAATGAAATGCATGGCTATCAAAAGCTGTGTACTAAATTTCTGGTTTCTAGCAGAAGTTAATTAAAAGAACTTAACAAAGTTTAGACGTACAAATAAAATATACTACATTTATAATTATTAAAAGTTAAGTCCACAGAAGTGGTTGATGGGATCGTCGAGTTACAGGCGAATATTTTGGGTTCGAATAACGGACGGGCTTTGCGGAATTTTCTAGCTCGGCCTTCCGGTGAAGATTTAGAAAACATTGGTTTTTATAAAAAGAAAAATAAAGTAGTCTTTTAAAAATATTGTACTTTTTTTTTAAATATTTTGTAAAGTAAATGTGTCGGATCGATTATAATCGATAAATTGTGTCAAAATATCTAAATATTTATCCCTAATAAATAAAAAGGTTTCTAACCGATGAGAAAAAAGAAAGCCCCTCTGTCTGAATTCAGTCAATTCTCTCTCGAGGGTGGTAAAAATTTGAATAAATTAAAAATAAACCGCGCTTATCGTATCTAAGATGCGTTTTAACAACCCACCGACCGTCAAAATTTTGCTTATTATTAATTTACATAATCTTCTTCTTCCACTTTCTAGAAGCAATTCTAAGAATCCTCTTCTAGTAGGCTAAAGCCTCTTATTTTCCCAACAACAGCGTCGTTTCCTCGGCAGTGTTAGGAACTTTGAGCATATAAATATTTTTGCATCATCAGGTAGCTTGCTAGACTTGCCTTCAGATGTGCCTGTATCCTGGTTAATTATGTTAATAGTGGCAATTCACTAACCCAGGGGACCACCAACTTTACGTGCCTTCCGAAACACGGAGACCAATCATAAGAAAGTCCGACTTTCCTCGGGTTTGAACCCGGTATCTCGCGTTAGCTGCAAGGCGATAACTGTCACATTTACATAATATTTTTTATAATTTTTTGATTCAGCTAAAGCTAACCCAAGGAATCATGGCCGAGCGGAGCCAAAATCTTGCGCAGTAGACGATACACGTGACACATAATTCCACCAATTGACACGAACATAAAGTCGTTTGAATTTTTGTTTTTCCAGATCAGCTCCGCCATGCCATGATTTCTTGGTTAGCTTGACCGTTATTGTTATTTTTTCATTAGTTTACTATGTTTTTGACAACGAACTTCAACAAATTTTATGTACCTACATTAACACAATTTTATGGAAGGTCAACAACTATTTTTATCTATCTCTGCAATTGCAGGGATATTGCATATGCATAAGCCGTGGATGCAACGAAGAAAAGGAAACAACTGAGCCTACCTTGTTATGGGTCGGCTTTCACCTCTATGAGAGGATCCGTGTTGTGAGACTTCTGTGAGTAGTCTCCTACGGTTTGGATTGCTTGAGGAGTGACAATGTCGAGGTAGAGCTGAAAAATGGAGTTAGTATAATGGGAACGATTTAGAGGTCTAAGGGCCAGTTGTATAAAGGAGGGTTAACTCTAGGATCAGCTGAACCTGGTTCAAGAGTTAACCCAGGATCAACGTCGATGCGGTTGTATAAAGGAACTCGAGAGTTAAATTTAAAATTACTGTTGGTATTCCTGAATACTGCAGAATTCCCTAGTATATATAGTAATTTCTCTAGATCGTGGTAATTTCATCATATTTGTTTACTTTTTTATACAAGTTAACCGGTCAAATCACGATAATCCATGGTAATAATTTGTTAACTTTTCATTAAAATTACAATTTAAAAAAAAAATGTTTTCTTTGAAGACAAAGACAACAAAATACTACTTTGAGGTTAACCCTGGGTTAATCTGCCGATTTCTCGGATCAGAAAATCAGTGAGATAAAACCAGGAATTTACTTTACCCTGGACAACAAATCCAGAAACCAAGTCTCGGTTAAATTTAATGAGCTCAGCTTGGCCTCGGTCATAGGCGCAACTAGGGGGGGGGGCTGGGGTGAGCTAAGGCCCCCAAAATTCAAGTTAGCCCCCCAAAATATCCCAATTTTTCGTTATTTTTATCCCCTCCCTTAAAAAATTGTTTGAAAACAGTTTTTTAGCCCCCCTAAACTTTTGACCCTTGTTGCGCCTATGGCCTCGGTGCCAAATATTAGCCTAAACCGCTAGGGACTTATCTACCCTAGAAAATTAAAAAAAAAAATACCTTGAAAATGAGATAATATTAATTATTATGTAGTTTATGTTCCTGAATAGATCTTTTCCTGATCTGAAGGGTACATTTAAAAGTAAACAATCGGAAAACCGGGGGGTTTTGGGGGGTATGGAATACCCCCCAGTACAAGAAAGTTATGCGAAGACTTTTCAAAATTAATGAAGACGCGAGAAATCCATTTTTCTTACTTACGGCTAAAAAGATTTACATTTTTAATCTGTCTATTGTACTCTTATTTACTGCCATCGGTAAAATTTACAACTACCCAGTGGTAATCTTTGACCTTCTTTGGTGAAAATCACATGTATATGTCCTGATTTTTTGACTTGCCCGCAAAATAAATTGTAAGGGGGGGTCCTCAGTCTGTAATTATTATATAATTTTCAATTCAGGTTACGGATAAATCATTTTACAGCCGGGATAAACCTTGAAGGCAAATTACAAGTTACTAGGTTGTTAACTAAACACAAATCCTATCCTATAAGGACCTTGTAGGAATCCCTTCAAGTTTAAAAATTTCAAATGTTATAAACGATATTCTTATAAGAGTCCTTTTAGAGAAAAATCAAAATTAAAAGGTTTTTTTAAAAAATAATTTTACCCGTTTCACCAAAAAATTTTTAATCTGTAAAATACCTTATGCATGTTAAATTCACAAGCGAGTTTGTGCTTCTGCGGGATTCGAACACTGGACCTTCAATTGAAAGTCCATCACCCTGATATTACATCAAACTGCCTGTACGTTTCTTATGTGATAATACGAAGCTTACAAAATAATATAATATTAAGACAATATTCGGTAGTGGTTGAGACTTGGAGACTTCTTTTTGGCTTCAACAATTTTTCAAACATTAAAGGTGCTCGCTCACTTACGCCACACCACGCGACACGACACCTACACAGTAAAAAAAGCCAATAAATAAACTTTCATTATTTCATTGGTATTTTTATTATGGTAAAATTGACTAAATATTTTAGTCAATTTCACTTAATTTAAAAATTTTACCTACTGGTAAAATATTAGTTGATAAATTTCTCAACCTTGATAGACAAAATTTATTTCATTGCCATCCATTGTTAATTTCTATTTCAATGTTCTATTTATTACATTATGATGAGTATTGAAAAACATAAAGTGCTATTCAATTACCAATTTAAATATGTAAATTCTCTTTATATTATAATATGAATGTTTTAGATCCGTTGGCGTTGGGTAAATAATCTCATTTATAATAATATTTATCAAACTTTAATGGTAAATTTATTACAAATTTAACTGATATAACAAGAGATTTAAAGTATTTTTGCTTACTTCAGTTGGTGAAATTAACAAACCGCATGTTAAATCAACAATGGCTAAAGGTACGCGTTGCCAACTCAGGTCGTTGTCGATTTACCATTATTATGAAGTGGACCCTATTTGCCATGCGATTTGTGGCAAATTAACATTATTTTAAGTTAAATTACCAAATTTTTTTTTACTGTGTAGCTACACTTTTGTTGTAGCCCGGTGCTATGGCCTGGTGTCTCGAGCTGTTGCGTGGTCTTAATGGGCGGACTTGCATTGGATTCTATGTAAACCATTCGCTTCACGTCGCCTATTGAATCGTCGTGTCGCGTCGCGTGGTCCAAGTGAGCGAGCACCTTAAACGAGCAGTCGGTGTGGTATTTTTAGGGCAAAAAATGAGCACAACAAAATTTACCATGATTTTAATAAATATGTAGTGTCCGAAACTAAGAAACTCGGAAATTCGATACTTGAAGCTAGAATTTCCGATCCTATGTGATGACATAGAAAAATCCGACTGTAAGGTTTCCAAAAAAGAAATAAATAAGCGCTTTCCAAAATTTTCTCCAGCTCTAAAGGAAATAAGGCACACACTTCCCTTATACCGATTTTATTTATTATCCTCAAAAATTTTGTCGCCTCTCAAAAATAAAACACAACTTCGCGACTTGGGAAATCGCACGCCAATCCATTATCAAAATTTTCTTTCTTTTCTTCGTTATTAGACCAGCGGCGTAGCATAATTTTAAAATTTGCAAAAGTTTAAAAATAAAAATTGATAACATAAGTAACAAACTCCAAATCTTCTTCATTGCATAAGCAAGCAACTATAACAATTCTTTGTTGCTCAAAAACTCGTGTATGTTGCTCGGAGCTCATACTTGATAGCATTATATCAAAATATTTTTGACTATCATTCAAAGTGGATTTTATTATTAAATTTGTGTAGTTTAACTTATTAGATCAATTAATTAAACAATAATAAAATTATATTTAATTTAAAAGCATTTTGTAGTTTAATATTTTAATTAGAAATTAATTGTATAATGACAAAAATTGTGACTTGCATTTATTGCTATTAAATTAGTTAAACGACGATTAGGTCTTTCCCAAAGTTTAATAAAAGCTTTTCGGTTACCTAATTTGTCTGCATTTGTTTGATACCGAAAGTCTTCGATTAAAATTAAGTATATTTTATTGTTTGAAATTGACATTGATATTTAGATATCTCGATTAAACCCGTATCCGTTCAATTACTTCTAATTATGATTTTACATAAACCCAATACTGGGAAAAAAAGTGAGCAAAATAGGGGCGAATTTAAGTATTTTGTTTACCAAAGTAGATGCATACCGCGTATCCTATACCCATATCTTTGACATATGGTTAGGTGGGTTTGAGGGTAAATTGTATAACGAGACAAATATATGTTTAATTAAGTTTGACATTGCAATTGGTTTGGTTAACAAAATTTAAATGCCAATTAGCACGATACAATCGAATGAATTGGTGATGGAATAATTTAGAAATGCTAATAAACTTGTTTCTTCTTGTATATTTAATTAATACAAAATGTTATGTGCTATTAGTCTCAAAGTCTGGTTTTTCAAGTTTTCTATCCTCCTATGTGTAAAAGTAAATGATAAGTCAAGTGGTCGTGTGATTGCTATAAAAATCTGATATCTCCACGCCCAGTTTGCATATTGGCAGCTATTGGTTCTACATAGCCGCCTACACTTAAATATGTAATCGAAGTGGAAATTCTGATCACGTTTTCAATGTTTGACGTGGCTTGATGACAATCATCTGCACAAGCTCTCCGACTTGAAGATATAGCGATCGAAATGCAAAATTTCTGAGTCAAAAATATTTTGGCATTCCCTCGAAATTTCTGGTAATAGCGTTTTCATTAGGTAATTTGCTTAAAAATGGTGATTACTTAAGACACAATTCAATTATCTAGCAGTAAGTAATATACCATTCCCTTTTTTGTCACCTTTCCTATAAGGACTTCCTGTTGTCTATCTCTATACAAAATTGGATTTAAATCAAGAAATAAAATTTTATTTGTTTAAATGTTTATTTATTACGCCTAATTTATAGTTCCCAGTAAGAGAGGTAAATTAATCAAGTTGTCTTTAACCATATATCGTGTCGAAATGTAAAAAGTGAGGTTAAGTTCTAAGTGTAAATTAACCCATACATATTTATGAAATAAATTAATTAAAAATATACAAGTACAGATTATTAAGTTCGTCGAGGTTCATTTACAAACAAGTATCTATTTACCATATGTGTTGGTTGTTTCTCAATCCAGTCTTCGCCATATACGATGTTAAAGTGTTTGCAGTAGTACATTTAAACGGGGTTCAAATAATCCATAAATAACATCACAACTTCCTTTTTTTATGAAAAATAAATTGATATCCAACTTAGAAAAGAATTGAAAAAAATTCTGGTATTGTCTGTATATGTAGGAGTCGTGTCTTACAGTTTATAGTTCCAATCTAACTCCAGGTCCTTAGACATTCTTGTTAGGAATCTCTAAAATGGTATTGATCAGATTTATTTGACGGTGTGAATATTATTCTTTAGAGGACTGCTTCTTTTTAATTCGCTTTTAATTGAAGGTTTTTGTTTTTTCTCGAACTGGGTGATAAATTAAAACGAGTTAAAGTAGAAACTCTCGTTTATCCGGCACCTAGGTACGAATCCACAAATTTAAAATATTTTGCTATTGTTTGACTTTCCTATCGACATTTTAGAATGTGGTGACTTGACAAGCAAGTCGCGTTTACCTTACTCGATGGCAATAAAAATTAATTATGGTGGTATTAAAATTTTAATATAAGTTTTATTGTAATGCGACAAATAGTTGACAATTAAAAAAATTAAAATATTTAAACGTGTACATAAATTTCAATTGTAAATTAAACATTATGGCCATAAACATTCTTTCTAACTATAGATGAGAATATTATGAAGACGATGACTATTACGATAAGGCAAAATTGTCACAATTAAGGAACATTTGAATCATTTACGTCGTCATAAATATTAAATTTTTTTGCAATGTTAAAGTGAGTAACCATCGAGGAGTTGGCAATTATCCGACCAAGTTGTCATTTGAAAATCAAGGCATTCATATAAGCTGATGAAAAAGTGGTATAGGCATGCAAAAGTTTATTTAATAATCAGGATTGAGCTCATTAATGACTTTTATTTTGTTGGGTTATGGCTTTAAGGTATACATTGAACTCAAATTATTTGCATTTTGATGCAATTAAGTAGGCAGCAGTTAACTGTTTATACGTGTGGGAAATATATTAATAAATGCATTGGAATTTGTAAATATAAGCAAGGATTAATTTTATTGGTATTAATTCATGGAAACCATATTCAATAGCGAAGAAAGAACAAGTTAGAGAAGCCTAACTGTCATTAATTTTAATAGATGATCTACCGCTTATAATGCAACTTTTTTCTTCCACTCGGACGAAGCTGCATCGGAAAAAAGATTAAGCTGCCACCATCGCCATCGAGTCGAAATACATAAGAAAATGAATTTTTATTAGACGTGTCTACATTTGTTTAACTGATAAACTCGGTAAGACTCCAATTTATAACAATAATTCAATTAGTTAAACAGATAAATATATTATAAAAGACAGCTGTAACGAAGCTTTAATTAATCGCATTAGCTCAATGACAATTATTTCATCAGCTTTCCAATTATAGTTTTTATATAATTCAATTACGTTTACCATCGTTTACCTCTTTAATTTAATTTTATTTTCTCGAGGCTTGTGACGCTCGTTCAATTTTACATAAAAGGCAACAAAAGAGTTTTTAATTGTTTGACTAGACAAACAATTGAGATCACGAATTAAAAGCTAAACTATTAAGATAGAGGGCGTAATAATTCCCATATCGTACCGAGCGACTTTATGCACGTTTCACCTATAAGAAGTAATGAAGAAGCAACTCGACTCGACGAACTTGAACTTGAAATAAATATCCTTTCCTAGTTTGTTACAAGTCCACTTATCTATGTATAGGGTCATATTAATTAAAGTAACTTGCATATTTTATATAAAATTCTTCTACACTTTTTTTTTACTTTTACACAGCAGAGCTCATCTTGCAGGATGTTGGATGACAAAAAGTTGTATGTATAAACATGGATAAATAATTGCTTTAATTAAAATGGCTCGAGCAACTGTCAAACGAAGAAATAAAGTAGTACCGTATAATGTCTATTAATACATGCGTTTAAAACTACCGATAACACAAAATGCCGCTATTTGTGTTGATCAACAATTTAATAAAAGCTGCTTAACATCACTGATACTATGATGGTGGTATGTTGTCACACAACCATAAAAATGGGCACGTGCCTTTGAATATATCTGTATTATAAGTAATCATAATTCTTTCCGTTTTTTAGTACCCTTATTCATTAATTTTATAATTGTTCTTTCTTTTCATAAATTTATTGCAAACTGTTTCCCCATAATTGCAAAATTGTTTTATTATAATCGTACATATGTGACCAATATGATAATATTATATAACAGTATATTTGAACAAAAATTGATCAAATGCATAATATTTATACTGCAAGACAATGCACCTGTTCATACAGTGAGAATTGCAATGGGTATCTAGATGTCATGAGGTCTCCAAGAAATTGGTCACTCGCCGTATAGTCCAAACTTGGTATCAAAAATTAATTCAAAAACCTAACAAATACACTGAAAATGCAAATTTTCCTTTTCCTTCTATCCCATTCCGCAAACTTAAAAATTTCCGCCTGTAATTTACCGAAATCGCCGTCACTCAATAAGATTAAGTTGAATTTATTATTATATTGCTGTCTAATTTCTTATAGGTATTGCAAATTTGTGGAACCGACAATTTAAGATTAAGCATACATTTGTAAAAATTAATGTAATTATCCTAAAGGATAAGTTGATTTGAATATTAACAGTGATTGCTTATATAATCAAGTTTTGCTAATATCAGTGCATAATTTGGCGTCCAAAAAACAATGCCTTGGTCATTAGTGAGCCAAATTTAAATTTCAGTTAGATACCCAATGAAAGAAATTAAAAATTAAAATGTTATTGGGCAAAGAAGAATTTTGTGTTTTGGATAATCTCTTACAAGGATTAAAAATAACATGAAAATGAAGATGCCAGATATCAGGAGTTTACGTATGGTAAAATTTGAACCAGTGGAGGAAGACAAAAATATCAAAAGTGTGGTATAATAAGAAGTCGAAATGAAAGAAGGTTAAAGTTTGCAAAATATGGCCCTACAGAATTAAATGAACAAAATTTTAATAAGATGTAAGAACAAACAAGAAGGTAAAGAAAAATTAGAAAACCTATAAGAACAAATTGGAAGAAAATTAAAGAGCAAAAAGTAAAAATTGGTGTGAACAAAAAACGGACAATTCAAATATTAAAAAAAACAATTACTTTTGTAGCAATTTGCTTTATTTATTACGGAAATATCCTTTTTACGGCACAGATGAATTTGGGAGCGATCGGGATTCGAACCTACTACCTTTAAGATCTCTAGGTCCAATCCCTAACCACTACGCCAATCTATCTGTGTACATTATATATGTGATGTCATGTTTGATTTTAGAAGGGCAAGAATTGATTGTAGACGGAGAGTAAAATTATTTTGGTTCCTTTTAGTATTTAGAGAAGGTTGAAAAGTAATTCACTGTTTAAACGGATAAAAAAATTAGGGAGATGATCAATCCACGTTTTAAATTATGGGCACCTACAAACAAAAATTCTCTCATGGAGAATGATGAATGTGGCCCCCCGATTCAAGACCGTTTCTTCACATTTTAATTTTCAATAACCGCATCGATGGGGTTAAAAAGGTAAATGGTCAAAGGTCACAATAAAAAATTTCTTTTTTATTACAAAATGTGAAATTTGGTTTGGTTTAACGATGTTTTATTTGTATAAAGAAATCGTTGGTTTAAACTAGTGGCGGGGGTGGAAGTAGTGCAAATTAAACCGCTTGCAACAAGCGCTTTCCACCCCTATTTTTACGGCCTTGGAAGTATGTTAAATGAAGATGGATAAAAAGGCCACATATTATTTGGAAAAGGTGGTTTATTTGGTATGAGTTAATTTAAAGTTATTATATAGTTTAAGAATTTATTTGTGTAGAACACTTTGAAAATTGAATTATTGAAAAAGGACGAGATTAGACAAGTGAATTTTACAAATTGGTAATGGTGGAATTGATCAATAATTTTGAGCAACGATTTCATTAAAAATTAATTAATGTAGACTCTTGTAAATAGAACAGTAAATATTAAATACATAATAATTTATTTAATGCTCAGAAAATGTAATATTTAATTTTTTTTAAGACATAAAAATTTGTAATTAGGTTAAATTTGATTTGCAATAATATTTTATGTTTTAGTAAGTTGATTGTTGATTACATTAAACTGGAAAAAAATTTTAAATTATGAAAATCTTGAAATTGTCTTTATCAATTTAAGGTTTTCAAAGGGGATGTGCTATATAAATCAAATTATTTGGTAAAAATTGGAATTTTTGTAGGTATTTCACACAAATTGAAGATAAGACACATTTCTCTTTGGAAGTTGCACCTAGTAAATCGAATTGAAAAATGATAAGATCATCATGCCAGGTTTACTAATTTCATTACTTGTGCATCTTTGCTAAAACCCCAAAACGCAATGCAATTCTACACCGCCATCTTTTCTTGGTCTCCACTCTTCCTTTGAAGCTACACTTCTTAAATCTAATCCTTTTCCAAATTGAAACATATACTGCCCTCTGTGACGCAACCCCTAATGAGAAGGTTGCCCAAGAGAAACATCTAAATTCTGTCGCACTCCGGAATGAAACTCTTCAGTTTATGTAGCCACGATCTTGTAGATTAGCTTTCAATTCGTTGGGAGATGCGACGTCAAGAATTCTGAAAAGAAGGGTTGTCTGGGGAACTACAATAAAACAGGGATGGTAAAAATTGCTTTTTGAAAGAAAAAGTAAAAAATTTTGATTGAGAGATATGTCACGATTCCAATAATTACAATTGTATTTATACTGTGCAAAACAATACACCTAATAGTAAAATTGAATTCATCAGCAGTGTCAAAAAGTGCTCCCATCTATAATAAGCAAGTTTCCATTCCACAGTAACCTCTAAACATTACCCAAAACTGAATATAAGAGCCGAAATAACATGTCAGTTATACACGAATTGGAAAAGAATAAAAAATACTTACTTAGAGCTCTGGTAAGTTTACATAATATGTAAAAGGTGATAGTACATTCCTTCCAATCGATTTCCAACGCTTGGTTTCAAAAAGCGAAATTTGGAGATCTTGTTACTAATGAACAACTGATACTTGACCGTTGTTGCGAGAACACACTGAACAATGCTTATAGATTCTGCTGGACCCAATGAGATACCCGTTGTTGGTGACGCGAAGCAAAACTAGACCACCGTAATGGTTTGAATTTCCGTAAATGATGGAAAATTTCCCAAAGTAATCCGTAGTTTTAACAAAATTTGAAGGTTAGGTTGGAATGAGGAATGGTCGCCAAAACTACGTAAAGCCTGCGCACATAAAAATTAGCCTCTCTTATCTTTGCTCACCAGATATTTACAGGAGCCAAAACCATAAACGACAGCGGGACTACTTTTTTTAAAGGAAAATGTCACTAAAACATAAGCGTCGAATCAAAAATATTTGTCAACGTACAACTCAATCGGCACAAGCAAAAATCGCTGTGACCAAATAAAATGGATCATCTCTTCGCTGAATTTAAGGTCGCATTGATGCCAGGTATAGGCGCAACTAGGGGGGGATAAGCCCCCCCCCAAAAAAAAATTCAAGTTAGCCCCCCCAAAATATCCCAATTTTTCGTTATTTTTACCCCAACCGTTAAAACATTGTTTGAAAATATTTTTTTAGCCCCCCCAAACTTTTGACCCTAGTTGCGCCAATGATGCCAGGATAATCAACATTTGCACGAAATGCATGCAATAGAAGATTGAAGGCAAATAAAAATTCAGAGCCGGATTGAGGAATATTGTGAAATAGCAATTCAAAGAGGTACCAACGATATTTGGTGTAGAGTATGAGTACTTGACCGCGTAAACTATGAAGTTTGAAGAAATGTTTATATTATAGTAACTTTATCGTTCGTCAAAAATTTCGTAAATAACAGTTTATTCATTTGTGGGAGCTATTTGCGTCGAACAGTGTATAAACAGCTTCTGCTTGGAGATCACGTTATTCTGGAGATCCACATAACTTGCGGTATTAGAGGCCACAGTGGCGTAACTTCAAATTTTAGATCTGGGAGCAAAAGCTTTGACGGTCCTCTTTATTAAGAGCAGGCCTGATTAAGAGGTGTGCGATTTAAAAAAAATTTTGTCCCAAAATAATACAGATTAAAGGGACCATTCCTCCCTCTACACCTCCCGTTATTTACGCCATTATCCTTACCTCCCCAGACCCTAGATTGCACACTCATTTCTTCACATTTTAGGGTGTTTAGTGGGCTTATCCACCCTAGAACATGAAAAACACTTCAAAATAAGAAAAAATTAAGTATTATCAATTTACTAAAAAATCAATTAAAACATTATTAAACCAAAACAAATTTATTCCCCTGAAATGGGCGTGAAACCGGGGGGTCTGGGGGTATGGAATACCCCCCAGGTATACGTAAACAACTAGCCGACTTATTAAAATTGATAACCAAGCAAGTTTGATTCTTGGATTGTCTTCTTGTTGCTTTACATACCAAACGGAATATTTTATACCCCCAAGCCTAGCTAGAGTGGCTTGGGGAGTGACAGGATCGGGGTGAAGCTGAACACCGGAGGTAGTACAATGGGCCTGAATTAGAAGTCTAAATTCGTGTGAGTTTATCTTACTCTCTACAATAAATCCAGACCCCCAAACCCACTTGGCGCTACAATGGTTCCATGTGTCAGGTTTGAAGAGAATCATCGGTAACCATAGCAACGATATTTGCTTTTATTAATATTAGGTACGAGAATTGATCAAAGCCAACTAACTATTTATTTGGTTTTGAAAAGATTGTTTGTTGCTTCCTTACTCTAATACTCACAGATCCTCCAGTTCTTAAGCGCACTTTCTATCTTCTGCAAAACGCAGACCAGAAGGTCCAAGAGAAAATTTGTAAGAAATGCCCCCCCAGCACAGGTAAGGGTACACAACAATTAGGCACCGGCGGATGTCTCCTAACAGGCCCCTCATTTAAAAAAATCGTTTCCTCTCGACCGGTGCATTCGCGTTGCCGAATTGTCATACTTAAATACTATTTAGGTTAACAATGAAGGGGTTGATTAAGCAGAGGTACGCTACAGAACTCAAACAGAGTTTTGTACATAATTCTTATGTTTTTTGTTTGTGTGTATTGTCCACACCACAATAGAACTACAGAAATAACAAATCTATGCAATATAATTAAATGGATGCAGTAAAGCTGTTGTCCTGTGCAGGCGAAGATAGGTACAGGATTTCGTTTAGGGAGGGGAAATTTTTGTGTGATTTTACCGATCTTTCAAAAAATTCATTCAAAATTTTGAAATTGGTCAAAATAAAGTGCTGTGGTCGTGAGTCAGGGGGGCAATTGCACCCATTGCCCCCCCCCCTGTATCCGCGCCTGGTTCGGTGCTCGCACATATCACATGCAGAACAGCAACGCTTATTTTTCAGAAATCATCTCGTTAAATGGGTGACCCTAATAAAATTGTGCTTCTAAAGTTTCCTCGTAGATTTAACAGGACGCGTCTAAGAACACCAGAATCATTATTAAACAGTTTAGGGTTCGGATATAAATCGAGGTAAACAGAAAAATCTTTAAATCATAATTATACTTAAAAAGGATTTAAATTCTAGTAACAACCTCTGTAATACTTCAATCGTTATTAAATTGATAAAACTGATCGAATTGTGTAACATTTAGGGTTGTTTTGTAGTTCTATTGTACCAAAGTGTTCAAATCAAACTTGAATCTTAGAAATAAATTGAATGGAAATAACTTCAAGTCGTCAGTGAAAAATCAATCGACAGTAATCGTTCTCTTGAAAAAAAATTTGAGAAAATATTAAGTACCAACTTTTTTCGTTGGATGCCTCGGTATTTAATAAAATATCATTCTCTTGCCATTTTTTACCCAAACAAAATGACGTGCACTATTATTTTCAATTTTAATAACCGTATAGCAATAAACGACAATAACGGTTTTAATTTTAAACCGTTTATTAAAATATTTTATGTTCGGTAGCCAAAAAGCATTGTCAGCTTCAATGACAATAAATGGTTGCAGTTGTTTGTCAACAAAAAGTATCAAAAAGAATCACAAAGAATCTAGGATTTAAACAGCCTAGAGCAGACAAAAGTTTTAAGTTCTAATTTTAGTTCGATGAAAATCAAAAAGTTCATGATTAAGTTGACGAAAAAGTAGGTCCATAAACAGTTTAAAATTTAAATATTGGATGGTATATAGTATACTGTTTTTTTTATAATAAAAGTAAAAATATCTCGCAGCTTGAAACAAATCAAAATTGTGCTGTTAAAAATGAATATTTTTAAATGAATCAAAAAGAATTAATAAGATAAAAAACAAAACTATTTTGGTAAAGGCTTAAAATTTTGAATTTAAAATTGATTTTGAAGCAATAAATGGCGCTTTGTAATATAAGCGCTAAAAGTTGGTCATAGTTGAAGACATTATTGCTTCGTAATTAAATTAAATTTCAAAATTTTAAGCCTTTACCAAAATAGTTTTATGTTGTACCTAATTAATAATTTTTTAATCATTCAAAAATATGAATTATTTACGGTACAATTTTGATTTGTTGAAACAATCATCCTTTAACTTTCCCTTTAACTGTTCCTTGAGGAGCTCCAAATTTTATTCCTCTAAAACTTCTTAATTTTTCTGTGTGTATAGAAATTGGAAAGGAACGAATGGTTTAATGTGAGACATTAAAAAATCTATTAGAATTGTAATAATGTTGATTAATTCCGCTGTTGTTTGCAGGATCAATGAACATTAAACTTGGGCTGTAATAAAACGCCAACAAGCAACTGACGGTATATTAAATTTAAATTTTTACATGACTTAACCAATGGACTGAGCAATGTTTAATGCCATCAACAAGTTGAATGAACCAATGAGGTTTAAGAGGAGTGGTTATGTTTATTTGTTTCTTCATATGCCATCCACGTAGTGTGTTTAACATTACACATAATCTTAAATCTTCTTATACTTGACCTTGCATATCAGCACGAATTGGCGTTATCGCCAAAAAATATTTATTTAATTTCATCGACTCTGACAAGCTAAACTTGCGTATTGGTAAATAAATATTTTAAATAATTCTTTATCAAAATTATTAAAAAAAATGTATTTAAATATTATGAAAGTATTTAAATTCTTATCACCGCATTTAGTACGGTACTTTAGCCACAATCGTCAAAAATGTATCAATTTATTCATTTCGTCAATTATTTGGACAAAATATTTCAAGAATTTTTGTATTCTGGAAGTAAATTGTAATTTGTGAGCCACTGTTAAGAACCGTTTACGTAATAACAATAAAGTGCGTTCTTTTATCTTATTTGGGAAGTGACAAGTGCTTTGACTTGTTATAAAAACTTGATATTCAACAACTGAAGATGATTTTAAAGGTATGCGCGACTTTTTGCTTTATAATGAATGATTCGATTACTTTGCTGCTTAAGTATGCGTAAGTAAATGTAGTAATAATTTATTTTGCATTATACTATCCGTCAGAAATTATAATTTTAGATGCGATCCTTAGAAGGCATCAACCGTTTACAAATTGAAATAAAAATTGTTTGAATCTTAAATAGATGAAGCAAAAAAGAGTTTTTTGTGCAAAGAAATTCATCCTCTGCAGCTTGCATATTATATTATTTGCTATTAGTAATAAAATAACTAATATTTAAAATACAATATTAATATATTGTTTCTGTTATTTACCTTATTTGGTTGTGAAATTTACGCGGGAATATTTAAATTTGCGTTATAGTAACTTTGATTTCAAATAGAATTTTTCTAGAAGCGAAAAAGCTAATTTTCACTTTACCTACTGAATTTGAGCACAATTCTCTCGGGTTTTTATTAATCTTTCAGATATTGTGCTGCAAGTTAGTTTAAATTTAAAATTTTATTATTTATTATGCCGTCTATACCGAAAGGCAGACCAGAAGACGTATATAGATATAATATGTATGAATGTATGTATGGATATATGTATTATTTATTATATGCTTCTGTATGTACTAAAGCATCCAGTTTCATTTTTTTCATTTCCATTTTTATAGAAGGATCTCTTGAAGTATTTGTTTTATATTTACTAAAGAATATTTTTATTTATTTATCAATTAATTAATTTGCGATGTATGTACTTTAGCTCTTTTGGTTTAGCTGTGATGTTGCGAAAATTTAATTTCGTGTAAGAATTTACCACTAAGCAGTGTCGGATTTAACTCTTTTGGGGCACCCTTCTGAGTCTACATGGAAATGGAAAACTGATTTGATTCCATCGATGAGCGAAAAAAAGTACGGCATCTTGGGAAAAAATTAATACAGATTAGACGCCCAGGATAGTCGAGTGCTAGCACTCTAGAGCTGCGAAATTCCTGGGCGGTCGGATTGATTTCAAAACGTTGGTTGTAATATTGGATGACTCACATTTTTAAAATTGGTTTTAATTTTTTTTAAATAAAAATCGTCAGAACTCAAACTTACTTTCTAATTAAAAATACAATTATTTCTTATTTTATTATTAAAATTTATTTCTTATTATTGCACATTTCTGGTATATTGAAGAAGAAAATTAAGTTGAAAATGGTGGACCACGTTGTTCAGAGAAGGATTGGATTGAGAAAACCTTATCGTGTAAGATGAAAATATGAGTACCTTTATTGGGCAAAAATAAGATTAATTTTAAGGAGCAGGATTCTAGGACGATATTTTGATGAATGATTTAAGTAACATTTTAATTTTTGCCTTGTTGTTAAGCATAAGCAACTGCTAATGCTGAGGTATTTGCTTCGAATTAGGAGAAAGTTTAACCAGTTTAGCCTTCTTATGAACGTCTCTGTTATTCGGAGGGTTCGTAAAGCCGCCGGTCCTCTACGTTGAAGATTTTCAATATTAACAATAAAAACAAGAGGTCAGCCTGCTTAGGATATACTACTAATAAAATTCACTAGAAGTGAAGACTGCATCTTTTTTCTAAATTTAATATGATGTCATGTTGCATTTTAGTTATCGATAAAGGCACATAAGTAACTTTGCTAAAAATTCTAAGTGTGAAGAGTGATTTGAATAAATGATTACCATTGTTTTGGTAGTGAAGATTTCAAGAAGGTAAAATCCAACGTATTAATTTTCTTTTTATTATAAAATTTTCCGACGTGTGTTTATAAGTAGCAGATTAATTTGATATTTAAAAGTATCTGCTTACATGCACATGAAAAGGATTGTTGGTTATAAATTGCGTTTTATAAGTTCAAATCCCATAACTGAGGTGTTGTTTTTTTTTCATTTTTATGCATAAAATGTTATTTTAAATAAATTAAAGTTTCATTTCTGTTAAAAAGATTTTGTTGTTGTTTGATCAGTTCATACTCATGGTGCTATTCTTTCATTTACAGGAAAAGTGAAAATTTTGAGTCTTTCTGAGCTAGCTGTGGCATTACAAGTTGTTATTCTGCTACTGACTACAAAATTTCCCCCGTTTATTTTTAATTTTCTCATAATAGCGGTAGTAGAGGACAATACAATTTGAAAAATTTGATTTAATTTATTTCCCTGGGCCTGAGGGAAATTAAAAAAAAAGATTACTAAGAATTTATGAGATATTATGATTAAAGAATAATTAAATGAGATTTCTCTTGTGATGATTGAAAACGGGCCCTATATTGTCATAAAATAATGCAGTCTACAAACTTTCCAAAATAAAAGTTTTCGAAAATAAATTATGGGCCTTTAAAATTTGTACAGTACACAGCCGTCTTAGCTCAGTCGTACAAACTATCGCGCGGACGTTTATCAAACAATCTTGTAGTATTTCAACTATAAATTAACTATGTAAAATAAAATACTCAATTCTGTTCTAATTTTCCAAATCTTTCGTTCTTTTTTACAGTCAACTAAACGAAAAACACACCGACGTATTTCACTATAGTACTTTTTCCAAAATCTTTATTTCAAAAACCAAAATCACGAGCATCCCACTTGGTATCCATACGCAAGCTCCTTCTACCCTTCCGGCCCTTTCTCGGATTTGCAGAAAAACCCAGAGGCGTCGTGCGAAAACATTCAAAATTTTCATATACAAAAATCAATTCCTTTCAATAATCAAATTGACTACTAACTTCTTCATTAAAAAAATACACGACAATATATTAGTAGTATATCAGAGTCTCGATTTGCGTCGCTTCGATTCTCTTTGCAATAAAGTCATAGAACCGAAAATTTAATCTGCATCGGTTATGCTTCAATTTACGTCTATTTGTATAAAATAAATTTAATTTCGTATTGTAGTATAATATACAATATAAAAACTGTAATTTAACCCAAAAAAATGATTATGTCAATTGTGATCCGTGTAATACGGAGCTAAATGTATTTTTATTCTTAATTACATGCAGTTTAATATTACCAGCAATTAATAATGCTGCTGCCCACTATTCCTTTTATAAAGCGTGTATAGTTTTCTTCGCGGTTTTTAATTATTTGTTATGCTTTTAAGTTTCTCAAGTAAAAATTATATTTTTATTTCTAGATAAGATGAGATGAGATGAGCAAATTAATAAAGCATGCATAGCAATTATTATTATTATTATTGCAAGTTTATTCTTTGTAATATGACGAACAATTTGGTAATTTTATGACAAAAAATTTATTCCAGTAGACCACATCAAAGAATTTCTAATTTCACCGAACCACTAAAATTTTCTAACCAAAACCGACAAAGGAATTGTTGCATAGTTTTCTATATTAAAAATATACCATCACAAGAAAATTAATTACATTAATAGGTGTAGCGTAATTAAATTTTGTGAACAATTGTTATTACTTTTTGTAGGTGGTAAGTGCTGTACATTTTATTAATGCGACTTTGCGTAGGTATTTATGTACTAATATCGCTTTATGTAATAAAATTTGTCTCCATTTATATGCTTTCGGTGGTGGCAGTAATCATAACTTTGCCTCATTTCCAAATTGGAACGTGGAAACTTTTATTTCTAAGCTATCTACTAGAAAGTAATAATTAATAATAACAAGTAATAATTCGTATTGCTATCGCCGCCCTTACATTTTAATTATTTTAGAATCCAATTTTAGTGGTTGGTTGTAAACTGCGAGTGGTTACAAAAATTTAATTAAATAGCAAGTTATTTATTATAATTACTTTATTACTAATTAATCGCATTATGTTAGAAATATAAATCAAAGCTGGATAATATACAAAGCGCACAACATAACTGTAATAATTTAAGTAAATAAATGTAAGTTTACAACAATGAGAATTAATCGGCCGCTGTGTAAATAAATCAAAGTCTTTTACTATTAGCGTTTTTACATAGGGATAATTACTGCTTTTATATTGTAATTATGTGTTACATTTGCGAATTATTATTAGCAAATTAACTCAAGATAAATATAAAATTTATTCGTTACAAGACGAGATGATATATTTATCTTGACAAGCAACGAAATGCTTCCGTACCACAAGTTTCTTTTTTATGCTAGGAATATGAGAACCCACACTATTCATTATACCTAAAAAAATAATTAAAAATTAATTTAAAATATTAATTAGAGCTAATGTTTACACAACATCCTAAAAATAATTTGAAACACCAAAATTAATTCTACAAATATTTTTAAAAATTGAAAAAACGATTCTATAATTTCATTAAAAGAAAAGATAAAATCTTGTGTGTTGTCATTTTTATTGTTTTGTAATTATTGCGCTTTTAATTACTCCAGTCAACTGTATTTATTAAAAAAAATTTAATGATGACTCTAATTATATAGATCATTAAGATTACTTATAACGTAGAAAAGTTATTGTTTACTTTTGAAAATTATCTTTTTATCTGTCTTAATGAAGATTGATGGCTCAGTATTTGCTTGCATTGTATATTTACTGTGCATTTCAATTTTTTAGATTAATAAAAATTAAATGTAGTGCTCGTAGTCAAATATAATACCTCCTTAGGATAGCCAAAATTAAGTTTACACTGTAATTTTCATATTAAAATAATTAAGTTTTTGTAGTATATCAACCAACCTGTGCCTTGAACTTTAAAGGTTATCATGGGAAGAGCCAAACTGGTTTATGAACTCTTTGCAATATTTACCTACAATTTAATCGCGATTAATTAAGGTCAGGTTAAATATTTACAAAAATTACAGGAAGTTTTATTTAAAATTTGGAATTCTATAGCAGTCATTCGCACACTGAGAAATTGTGAATTTTACGCATTTTTAACCTAATTTTTTTAATTTCACTTCTCAATTTTTGACTTTTACCTTATTACTTGTCGAAATAAAAAGAAATCATGAGCAAAAACAAACAATTAAATTTTCTTCCTCATTTTTAAAGAGGGGGTTCAAAAATATCGGTAACTAACAATAATTTAGAGGCACAAAATATCTATCATATTCATTGAAAAATGCAAAAAATATGTCTCTATTTCAATTCAAAAAGAATTTTCAAAAAGAAAAGGGTTCCTAAAGGAAAATATTTTATTCCTCACTGTATCCTTAATACCTGAACAGTAATAGGTTGTTATCGAAAAATAATAAGTCGTTATCGTCAAATAAATCTACAAAAGAAAATCAATCACCTATAAGCCGATGAAATTTATCTGATCAAACAAATTATTTTAAACATTTTAATAAGATTATAATTTTATATTAAACAAATTATTCTAAAGGAATTATTGATGGAAAATGAACATAGCCATAACGGAGGATGAAAATCCCCCGTGGGAAGCATATTAATTTGTGCTACCCCCCCCCCCGCTCAACGTTTGAACCAAAGATTCTTTTAAATGTTAAATTTTTAATTATATAAATAAAAACCTAACAAAACCATAACAAATTTCACATTTTTTATTCAACAACGAAAAAAATAATGAGACGGTCGGAACATAAGTGGTCATGAGAGTTGACTATGAACGCTAAATACCCGGTTCGAATCCGAGTGAAGTAAGAACTTTATTCTTGCCGTCTCTCTGGTCCCCCAGTTGGGGGTTCTTCGTCGGGCTGGCTCCCCGTCGTAGGTAAAAAAATGCAATGCTGTGAATGCCATTTGATATTAAAAGTTAATATTATAATGGTCAGCCAAGACCCATCAGGGTTGTAGCGCTACACGATAGATAGATAGATAGATAGATAGATAGAACGAAAAAATAATGAAGCAGGAATATTCTGTTGTAAGAAGTAAACATTTGACCTTTTGTTTTTTTTTAACCCTATCGACGGCGCCAGTGAGGATATTGAAAATTAAATATTCTTTTTCTTGAATGAAACTTAATAATGGTGATATTATAATCTTTTTGTATACATTGCGAACAGTAATTTTTTTCTCCTTGCCCATACCTTCAGTTTTCCTATTGTTTACTTTTAAGTGCCCTCCAGGCCAGGCGAAGACTTTTCCGAAAAGATAAACTACGTAACACTCAGTTTTATCTATGTGCTCTTTCTATAGAGTGTTTTTTTAGCTGCATGAGAACTTCAAAATGAAATAAAACATTAAAAACCTGACGGAATGTTTTGGTTATAATTTTTTTATGAAAGTACAGTTAAAGGCATTTATGATTTGAACATGACTTCCGGCATGTGACCACCACGACTAATGGTTACGAAGCGCATCCGTTCAGTCCAATTTTTGACCACTTTTTCCAATATTTCTGGCTTTATTTCATAAATGGCTTGCTGAATATTAGCCTCCAATGCTTCTAGAGTTGTTGGTTTGTTAGCATAAACCATGGATTTAACATACCCCCACAGAAAATAATCTGGAGGTGTCAAATCACACGATCTTGGAGGCCAATTGATAGGACCACGTTTTGAAATAATGTTGTCACCAAATTGTCCTTTCAATAAATTGATGGTTTCGTTGGCTGTGTGGCACGTAGCACCATCCTGTTGGAACCATAAGTTGTCAATGTTTAGCTCTTGAAGTTTTGGAAACAAAAATGTATTGAGCATGTGTCGATATCTCACACCATTCACCGTAACGGTAGCTCCTTCCTCATTTCGAAAGACATATGGACCAATGATGCCGTTGGCGTGTATTCCACACCAAACAGTCAATTTTAATGGATGCAATGGAGTCTCAAGATAATGTCCCGGATTGGTCTCACTCCATATACGGCAATTTTGTTTGTTCACATACCCATTTAACCAGATATGTGCCTCGTCACTGAACAAAATTTTACGGTAAAAAAAATGGATCCACTTCCAATTGGTTGTGAGCCCAATTTGGTAGCGTTGTTCAATGGTCAATCTATGCATTATCAAATGCCAAACCTTGCTAAACACAAATGTCAAAAAACTGTTTCCATAGCAATCTTGATTCAATTGTTATCCCTATTCAAAGTTCTCATGCAGCTAAAAAAACACCCTATATTTTATGGTTTAGGGTGTTTAAGTTCGCTAAACCCACTAAAATTTGAAGAAACAGGTGTGAAATCGGGGGGTCTGGGGGGTACCCCCATCATAAGAAAGTAACGGGATGACTTTTCAATAATTAAAAAAAAGATGATAATTTTTGAGCATGTATTTTCAATTTACTAACGACTGGAGGGTATTCCATACCCCCAGACCCCCCGGTTTTCCAATTGCTTACTTTGGAATGACTCTTCATCATTTTCCCCTTTCGTTGACGCTTTTCTTATGATTTTTTTCTCCTAAAGAAGAAAGGGTACAACCAAATTTTCACCTTCTGGGGCGAGGGTTATTGGAGCTCATTTTATTTTTCAAAACGACAATGATCCCAAGCACACGCCTGAACTTTCCATCAATTATTTAAAAGGTTTACAGCGTCATATGATGATGGTTTAGTTGCCTCATTCTTTTATATTTTTGATATTATTCAAATATTGAAGTTAAATATCAGATAACTGATAAAATTGATAGATTTATAGTAAAGACAAAAAACGGAA
Organism: Rhagonycha lutea; assembly: GCA_958510855.1. Lineage (NCBI taxonomy): Eukaryota > Metazoa > Arthropoda > Insecta > Coleoptera > Cantharidae > Rhagonycha > Rhagonycha lutea. Next base: position 6,860,351 of record OY294040.1, on the reverse strand, counting down.
ATCATTTCTAAACTTACAAAACAATATTGAAGACACAACTTTTCTTTCAAAAACTGATAAGGGATGCAGAAGTATAAAATTTATCAATGCACTCTCTCCTTTTATAATAATTTCATTTTCTGGAGTGAGTAGGAAAACCGAACATCAGATTTTAAAAGTTTTAACCTTTATCCGCTAGCTACGCGGCAAATTGACCGCAGTAAGACACTTAGGGTAGTTTGTGGCTGTACTGAGCCGGCTGGTGGACCTTTTTTAAACAGAACATGAGCATAGTCTAGTGCAGTGGTCGGCAACCGGTGGTCCGCGGACCACTGGTGGTCCGTGGCGTAATTTTAGTGGTCCGCGAAAAAATTCTGACAATAATGAAATTTGATGAGCTCATTGCTGCCTCCAGTGGCGGATTTTCGAAGAGGCCTCAAACATTTAAAATTAACATATAAAATTACAACTGCTTGGCTGCATTTAAAGGTTTGCTGATTGTGGGTTTGCTGATGTTCAAGTTGTATTAATTACGAAAATTGAAACTCATTGGTACAAGAATTGTCAAGATTCATTAGGTAAAAGAGTTAAAATCCAAAGTCCACGAGAAATTTCTAGTTAAATAGCAACATTTGTTGAAAATTTGATGGACCTAATTTTGGGGTTGGGATTGGGTATTAAAACCAGGTTTTAATGTGCAATATTCCTACATAAAATAGACAGTATTTTCAAAAAAAGTCGCCTGCGGCGCTAATGAACGGGATTTCTCCCTCCGTGTGCCGGAGGTTGAAAATTATTGCTGTAAGTTGTAGGGGTAATGAAAATATTTAGATAGAGGCCTCAAAAGTTCTAAAACAGCCACTAGTTATACGTAAAAATATGTTCCTCGCATGTTGCTCGGAGCAAATGTAAGCATGGGATTCAATAAGTTTAGTTAATTATGACATAGAGTTAAAAAAAGGTTTTTCAAAAAAATTTAGCGATCAAAGTGAACAATTAAAAAGTTAGTGGTCCGCGAAATTTAAATTGCCAATTTAGTGGTCCGCAATACCCAAAAGGTTGCCGACCGCTGTCTAGTGGAGGAGATAGTAATTAGAGAATACAAGCCCTTCCCACCTCTCTCTGGCGCTTTGGAAAGAAATGGGAGAGAAAATTCAAAAATGCAAATTTCAACTCCAAAGTACGCGAGCGGATGAAGGTTAAAAATTAATTTTTAGTTGTTGTTGCTAGCACAAGTAAACGTAGTCTGCAGTATATAAGTATTTACGCCGAACACAATGCAGCAACCGAGACCAATCAATTTGGTAAATCATCGCAACTACACAATCGATTATTGCCTAAAGCCTAAACTAATCAGTAATTGATATTCATTCTTATTACTTTAAACGCTTAATTTTAAAGTTATCTATCAGATTCCATTGAGTTCGATGTCGATTTTTCCAACTCGAATCCATTTTCTTTCATTTAACCCTTAGTTCACAGTAGCGAATTTCCGAACAGGCGAGGCGCATGAGGTGCGAGTCTGGGGCCTCATAAATCAAGGGGGCCTCAAAATTCAGCTTTTTTATAACAAAAATTCACCACAACGTGCGCGTAGAATGTATACTGTAGCGTGTAGGGGTAGTAAATATTTTTAAGTGGGGGCCTCAAAATTGAATTGCGCGTAGGGCCTCTCAAATCCACCGCTGTTAGTTCACGTGCATCCAACAGATGACAATGATTATTTTCACACACAAACATTATACTGAATTGAGAGTTTTGTTTCTTCCAAATTATTTAAGTCGCCCCTTTACATTAAGTGTACTGTATTGGAGGGTCGATTAAGTCTGATGTACAAAATGAAAAATGACTTATCAGATTCTTATCGATCTTCTATATCTCTGTTGGTAACTGTCAGACAAGATTTTGTCTGATAAACACTTTGACGATGTAGAGTTTAGACAGTTATGGAAAATCAGTCCAAAACGATGTAAAGAAGCTCTTCCTTTAATGAATTACTTGGGGTAGGTATATTTCTTATAATTTTTCACTCCTCACTTCTATTCTTATAAAAAAATTTCAATTTTCTGCGTATTCTGTTTCTCTTTCTATTTTTACACCTGCACGATAAAAATTGAAAAGTGAGACGTTTCAAGAAATACTTCCCTGGATGCCTAGAGCCCAGCAACACTACAAATTACATATACCTTACATTTTTGCTGTATAATCCAAAAATCATGTTACAAATTTTTGGGAACACAAAAAAATAAAGTCTAAAATTGTATAATGCTATACATGTTAATTTCTCTATCAACCCCTTTCTGCGGTATATAATTGGATCAGTAACTTTTTGAATTAAAAGACACGGAACTTAGGGCTCAAACATTAGAAACCGACAGTAGGTGTGAATGAGATCTAGCCCAAATCAGCACAAAAGCATCTTTCCAAAAAATAAAAATTTTGCAGGTTCGAGTAATTAAGGGCGGCTATAAATATTTGAGATAAGAGTAAAAGTTTGGTTAGTTAACTCATTTCCGGATCTTGAGGGAAATTCCCCTAAAGAAAATTAGGTAAAAAGTCAAAAGTGAGAACATTTATAGAAATTGGAGGTGTACACTCTAAAAATTTGATATAAAATTAAAGTTAGTATTAGTTTTAATAACAAAACGAGTTTTCATACTTGAAGACATCTTCTAATCCCTCTTTGGAATGGTATATGGATTAATCAGTATGCCGAGGCGCACTAGACGAGACTTATATCAGCCGTACAGATGAAACGAAATGAGGAAAACTTAGCAATTCCTCACCCCTACGTCTATCTTAGTTCGTATCTTAACATAAAAATGCGGCACAAATATATTTATCATCTCAAATTTTGCGATATTTCTTTAACAATTTAATGAGATGGTAATGGAAATTAAATTTGTAATATATAAAACGGATGTTCGAATGTTAAGGGGTTAGGTCACGTTTTTTCGAGCGGATCAAAGTTACTTCGTTTATTCTAAAATTCTGTTTTTGGAATGCATGAGGGATAACTTATACGAATTATCTTATAAATTATTTAATATTATGAAAAATGTAGACCGCTCTTCTGCAAATGTGTCAGAAACTAGAGTCTTATGATATATCAGGTCAGCGCTAACTTAATGAAAAGATATGTACTGTATATGTTATGTTGGGCATTGCCGCTTGAAAAACGGTATTAATATAAAAGGAATAAATATGAGTTATAATGCGTTATTCGTGGGTGGCTGTATCTGATTAAAGGTATAGAAAATAATAATTATTGCCAACTTATAATTTGTTATGTGTTTAAATTAAACTTTGGGGAGCACTTAAGTTCACATCCATTTCCACTATTCATTTATATCACCTCAGGTGCCAAAGTGCAATTTTTCAGTCATAATGACATTTTTCGATATACTTTTTGGAGAAATTACAAAAATTTACAAAAAGAAAATTTACATAATAATTATTAAGTTAGTATTAAAATTTGTTCTTGATTTCATTTGAGTGCATTTTAGAGCAGACGTGAATAAATTACAAATATCAGATAAATTTCCAACACTTTATTACATTCGTTATCTTTCCTTATTATAATAATAATGTATATCGTCTGCCTTACCAACAGTAATAACTTTAATTGTAATTTAAATATTTCTTTTACATTAAACTTTAAAATTAGCAGCGTGCAATAAATTGTATTCATTTATTTTACGAAACTGTAAAGCATAAGAAATATGGTAATCTCAACAAGGAAAGCTCTTCCAGTTTCTCGTCCAATAAAACTTATAGAAAGTAATAATTATAATGAATCGACTTGCTCAGATTGTAATAAATTATAGTTTAATGTCCAAATAAAACAAAACATGAAAATGGAAAAGAAAGATTGTATCGTTTGCAAGGTTTGCGGATGGTGATATTATTGCTGTGGGAAAACCAAAATAATTAAGAAGCATCATACTTATGGAGAAATAGAACAATGAAGAAGAAGGAAAAGAACTGCTTGTAATTGTAACAAATGTTAACAGCTGGAATGAAAAACTAGAAATTTTTAAAATACTTGCAAATTACGAGTTGAGGTTTCTTATTAATTATTATGAACCTTTATTAATTTAAAAAAAAATTTCCTACTTTAAATTTTACATACAAATGGTTAGGGAAATTAAGCTTTCAGACAGTACAATCACAGATTTTATACGTTAGTTACCAAATTATTTGTGCTTTGGTTCGGATTCCACGATAAACTGTAAGTCTTTGTTTACGTTTAGTCAGTAAGTATCAACTATTGACTTGCAGTAAATTCAATATTGCCGAAGAAAATATTCGTTCAAGGTTTTTGGCTCTCAAAAATCTTTACGTTTAACCTAAGTTAAACTAAATATTTATGGCCGATTTCAGAAACGATAATTAAACTTGAATCTCTAATTAACTTAAACCAATAGAAAATGAGTTCGAAATAATTAATCAGTGATTAAATTTTACGTTTTTCGTGTATACATTTTCTTTTTTCACACCATTTAATCTTTTTCTAATTCTCCTAATTCCGAGGTACCCGGTTCGATTTTTGGTGAAATGAAAACTTGTCTTTATAGGATAGGTGATTACAGAAAATGATCCAAAATTATGGATCCTCCTTTTATAGTGTTCTCCTCCTGCGTGTTCTATCAACCCAATCTACTCCAAACTACCCATACGAAGAGTAACATTTTTCTTACGTGGCTAGGCTGAGCAAATGTACAGAAACGAAAATTAAATGCACGAGAAGTTTTTCTATTATTCAAAATAATGAAGATACATATCAGGATTATGTACACTTGGATTACACTGCTCTATTCAAAATACATTCTTGTTAATTTTTCAATCTTTGAAATACAATTTTGAATTCAAATTAAATTTTAAATAAAAAAATTTTAATACTTTTCAAAAATTAATTTAGGTTGTGATTACAATTTTGATACAATTTTGACATTTAACAATTATATTTTCTAACGTTCACCCATGAAATTATTGTATTCTACGATCATTTTTAACTTTTTTCTCTTTTTTATAGAATTATTAATGGAACAACGACATCTGTGAATTATTCTTAACTGGATCTCTATCTCTCTACGTCACAATTTAATACCAGCTACGCTGCGGTGCAATTTTGTTTGGTCTGTAGGAAATTCACGAAAAGCGACAATTTTCTTCCGAAATTTATTTGCCTTTTATTAGACCACGGTGTGGAGTGATGTGATCGCTGGTTGAGTTACGGAGCGGAAATTCTGGGTTCAAGTCGCGGACTTGGCAGAATTTCTTAGCCCGGCCTTCCGGTGGACATCCACACGCTGTGGTGAAAAGTTGGGAAAAGCCCTTGATCACTTCCTCGGCAAGCAATTCTCTTTTTTGGATTGGTTCGATAGGCTCAAGCAACTTCTCCCTCCACCTTAATACTGTGGCTATTGGAGGTTTTTTGACCACGGTGTGGAGTGATGTGATCGCTTGTTGAGTTACGGAGCGGAAATTCTGGGTTCAAGTCGCGGACTTGGCAGAATTTCGTAGCCCGGCCTTCCGGTGGACATCCACACGCTGTGGTGAAAAGTTGTTGTAAACAAAGTAGCAAACGAGGATTAATCCACCTTGTGAAATGGATTATAAAGACTTCAATAGAAGTGGCAATATTCCGACAGGAAGGGAAATGCCCTTGAATTAATGAATTGGAGGTATTTCGGCATCGAACCATCTGTTTTTATCGCATTCTAGAACCTGAAATACTGAACCGATCTTGACGGAATTTTTACTGATTATTAGTTTCTATATAACATTATGCTACTGTGACGCGCATGAGTGGATTAACGAGATTATTACTGAAATATTGATCCTTATAATATTTCATTAATATTATAATATTAAGTTTATTTTTTGTATTCTGTACTACTCGCACTTGCAATAAATAATCAGTCAAGATATGATTTCATCAAACTTTAACTTTATCGAACCAAAATCACCCGATTGGGAGTCAATAAAACGACAAAGCTCCCGATATTCAGAAATTGCAACATCTACAAGAGTAGATTTAGCTTAAGGACTAACCAGTGGATTCAAAAAAATATATATGTAGGTAATCCAAGTTTTTCTGTAAAATTATTTGGTTTAGTTTGAACAAAGTAGATTAGAAAGATTCGAACGAACAAATTAATCCTGATTACGTCACAAGGATATTTTTTATTTTATTTAAATTATTTAAAAATTACTTAAATAAATAACAAAAGAAATATTTACCTAATTTTTAATTAAAGGTATTTAAATTGTTTAGTTATTAACTCCTGACAATAAATTAATTGGTATATTTTAAATAATTTTACTTTAGCTCTTATATTTTAATAAATTACGAATTAAGGAAATATAATTAATAATGTATTTGAGCTTTTAACTACGGATGCAGTCATCATCAGAAATTATCATCAAAGTAATTTTTGACGATGACTGCATCCGCAGTTGAAAGCTCAAATACATTATTAATTATATTTCCTTAATTCGTAATTTATTAAAATATAAAAAACTAATTTATTTTCAAGAATTAATAATTAACCAATTTAAATAATTTTAAGAGTTAATTAAATTAAATTATATTATATTTTTATTAAGCTTTCAAGCATGTGTGTGCTTTTCGTCAGAATAATACATAATGAAGTGTATTTAATAAAAATATTATATTATTTAATTTAATTAACTCGTAAATTATTTAAAAAAATTATTTAAAATATACCAATTAATTTAATTAAAGGTCTGAATTTCCGTCAGGGTTACGTTCCGAAAAAGTGTTATAGTATGTATATCAAAACAACGCAAATCGAATCAATATGTTTATTTAATGCTAATAAAAGCTCATGTTATTAAATTTTGCCACACTAATTTTTATCTACAAATAAAAATAAACATTGGCACCAGATTAATTTAATTTTGACTTGAGAAATTTAAAGAAAAATAATGGAAAACGTTATGAAAAATCTACATTTATACAGAATGTAGGTAGGATATTAATATTATTTGTTGGCAATTTTAAATAATAAATAAATATTATTATTATTATTATTAAGGATGTCAGGAGAGGCAGTTATGTCTTGACTACTTGAAGCAATTTTGTTAAATTGATATTATACGATGTCATATTTATTTTAAAACAGCTGACCTAGGTTTCCTTCGGCTACCTTTAGCCATCTAGGACGTGCCAGCTATGGCTGTTCGGCCTTCGGCCTCACTTAGGAAGTTGCCACTTTTGATGAGTAAGTTGATGAGTTCGAGATCTGCTCTGATGTAGATACTCTCTAAATTATTTAAAAGTATATTCATAGTGGCACCGTCGAGCGTCGCGGCGCGTCGTACACGAATATTATGTAAATTTTCTGTGTGTGTAAATTTTCAAGTGTCTAAAATAAAGATAGAATAACATTAAAAAACTGAACTGATTTGATGATAATTTTTGATATCTACAATTTAGTTGTTCGTAAGAGGAAGAAATAATTTGAATCGTTGGACCATGACCAATATGGCTTATTGGAGTTGCAGTCGTGGTTAATAATTAATATTCACCGCTGGGAATTTGAAGTTGTTTTCATTTTAGTGCTTGTGAAAGAAATTTAACATTTCAATTTTGTACAATGTTTTCGCAATATTTTTAATGAAAATATTCATATCATGTACGAGCCCGTTTGTAATGATACGTACATCTTTGCGCTTTAATTAAAACTTTGTTCTACGAACAATGAAAAGACATAAAACTTATTAAATCGCAAGCGTGCAAACTCAAGATTGCTCTTTCGAGAAATGTTAAGTTCATTCTTAATTTCTATGCGCAGCTTGTCAGTGAACTGTAAGCGAAGATAACGATAACAAAAGTTATAGCTAAAAATTCTACCTATAGGTAGGAAAGTAGATAATCCCAAAACGACCCAAAAGGATTTTAATTTTATTAATAAAATTCTTTTAATAAGACGCTTAGCAATAATTATCGATTCTTTTACCAACATCCAAAATGAATAATTACTATGTTTAATATTATTCCCTCTCGGATCGATTTTAATGGGACGATTAAAAATTTAGAAAACGCGGAAGCTTACCTCCTAACCATACTTAAGAATGATGAAATTATTAAAAGATTCTTATAAGTTATGCACTTTCTTAGATCAAATCTAAATGGTATTATCACGTTTTATATCGTTTTAAAGTATTATAATAATCCTAAATCGCTTATGCATGAAACAAATCGTCCGATATGAAAATGGCTCATTATAACCAGAATATGGATAATATACACACCACTCTTTATACATAAATTAAAAATCAAAACATTTCTGCATCCAATCGAGCAAATCGATACTTAATTATCCACTCCAGTTCACCATTGCTTAAAAGTGGCACACCAAACCTTTAACCGTCCAAATTTTTAATTGCTTCACCTCATTCGCGACATAAACGACTCAAATAGGTTTCCCAATAATAATTAGTCGTCCTGCACGCCATCAAAATAGGTTGCTAGAGCTCTCCTGGAGGAAGCAACTTTGAAAGAGTCGATCCAAAACGTACAAACCGCATCTATAACACTTTTTTCACAAAAGAATGTGACAGTGGAAAGCTGCAAATGATACGAAAAAATGGGAAAAAATTAATTGTAATTTTGCGCTCCAACGAATTTGCTGACTAATTTGCATGATGAACAGAATTATGCACTACAGCTTCTCCAGAACAAGACGGTTTTTATATTCGCTCAAAGTAAGTTTAATTTTAAAAAAACGTATAATTTTGAAGGAATATCAAATTGATCAACTACAATATTATTAAAGTCGGCTATAATTATGAGAACAGTTTCTGATCACGGTTGCGGAGGGGGTGGAGCTTTTTACTGCTGTGAACTTTACCGAGGATCAAATACTATCGGAATTACTTGTTACTCATCTTATTTATTTACTCGTGATATTTTCCTTAACGGCTATTTGATAATAATAATAAACATTAAATTTTAATACAGCATAAAACTTCTTATGAAAACAATTTGAAACACTTAACATTTTTATCTCTACAGGTTTTGCGTATTTATTTATAAGTCAATCAACTTTAAACAGGAATATGATAAAAAATTAAATAGGCTTTAGGTATTTGTTGGTAAATACGCACGTTCCACCCTTTATGTTAAAGTAACCAAAATTACCGCTCAGAAATACATAGTTCAACCTCGTGACCATCCTGACCCGATGATTTAATGTTGCTCTTGGTGTTCAAACTTGAAACGGAACATGGAAATTACGGCAAAAACGGGAATATTTTTTATCTTCATTTTATACCATTCGAAAAATTCAAAAAAATGCATTTTCTTCTGTTGAGTTTATGGAATGGTCCTAGCCATGTGTTGTTGCTTGCTGTTATTCTTGTATTCTTTGGAGGATTTTACTCTTACCTCTCATTTGTAGACAGTGGCGGTTTTAGCACTTATGAGGCCCCGGCACAATTCAATTTTGAGGCCCCCCCTCTAAGATTTTTCACTAATTCTACACTCCCTAAAGCAATTAATTTGAATCCCTGATGGCCGGTGCCCCATTCACAAGCACTGCAAACGATTTATTTTTTTAATACTTTTTTTTTACTAAAAATTGCACTGAAATCAAAATATAACTGCAAATCCAAGGCATCTTAGGGCTTAAAATTTTTTTGTTAATTTTCCTGAGTTTACTACTACACAATTGATATTTTTATAAAATTTTAGAATATTTGAACAAAATTAAATTTTTATCAAAAAATGTAAATCAAAAATAGCACTGAAATTAAAATTACTGCAAATCTAAGGCAACTTAGGGCTTAGAATTTTTTCGTTATTTTTCCTGTGTTTATTACTACAGAATTAATATTTTCATAAAATTTCAGAATATTTGAACAAAATTAAATTTTTATCAAAAAATGTAGGTAGAGTGGGTCACGGTCGGACACTTTTGGCTAACTTCATCCTATAACCACATTTAAAGATTTGAGGATTTTAAACATACCTTAGCAGATTCTTTCACATGTTTAGCAACTCATTTCATAGTTAAAATTTTTGAAAAGTTAAGAGTTTTTATGTAATATAAGTTTTAAAAAAAAGTTGCAATTGTCCGAAAGTGCCCCATGGCGGGGCACTTTCACACCACCACAGGCATGGGGTAGGATTGGACACACAAGCAATAACATTAAAATCAAACGTTAACACATTTTATTTCATGTTCAGGGAGTCAAAATTAACATTGAACATTTTAAAACTAGAAGAACGTGAAGTCCCTGGAACAGAAGTCGGTTTAGGCAATTTGGACACTATGTCTTTTTAAGAAATCGTTAAGATGTCGTCAACTGGAGGGAAATTGAAATGGTTCGTTGAGTTCCTCAAAAATTTGACTACAAATTCCCCGTGTTCGACAATTTCTATCACTTGACCCAAATAGTGGTAAAAATTTTTTTGTGGGAAAATTTACCAGTCCGAAAGTGCCCCACGTTTATTTTCCGGATCTGCCCCCACCTGTCCAAAATGTACTCTAAATAACATATTATCTATTTTTCAATATTCGCGCCAATGTAAGCTAGGTTATTTAGGGCCGGTTTTACAATTGAAGCTTAAGCTCAGCTCAACTTTGAACCAGCCTTGAGCTTCAAATTTTTCAAATTATGGGTTTTACAATGTGCGCTTAGTACTTGAGCCGAGCTCAACTTGAAGCTTTACTGAACCGTCGTCATTTTCGAGCTTAAACCTGGTTCAACAGATTTTATGTCATTTGATTTGGTCTGCATAGGTGCGGTTCAGCTGAGCATCGGCTTAGTTGAGCCGATGCTAAACCTCCAATTGTAAAACCGGCCCTTAGTGCACAAATATGTATTCTTTCACATGCAACACTTAAAACTTGAACTATTAGTTCATGGAAAAGTATGTAATCTTAGACATGATTAGTGCAATACTTCATTTAAAGAATATTTTTTAATTTATGTCAATAACTTTCTAAATATTGAAGCATTTTGTATGAAATTTTCACATGTGACTTTAAATGATCACTGTTATTAACCATTACAATTGCGCATTTCTACTTCTTTGGAAAGGTAGTAAATTTTGAATGTCCGGGGGTGCCCCATGTCCGAATGTCCCCCACTCTATCCTAAATCAAAAATAACACTGAAATTAAAATTACTGCAAATGTAAGGCAACTTAGGGCTTAGAATTTTTTCGTTATTTTTACTGTGTTTATTACTACAGAATTAATATTTTCATAAAATTTCAGAATATAATATTTGAACAAAATTAAATTTTTATCAAAAAATTTAAATCAAAAATATAGCACTGAAATTAAAATTACTGCAAATCTAAAGCAACTTAGGGTTTAGAATTTTTTCGTTATTTTTCCTGTGTTTATTACTACAGAATTAATATTTTCATAAAATTTCAGAATATTTGAACAAAATTAAATTTTTATCAAAAAATTTAAATAAAAAATTGCACTGAAATCAAATCAAATCCAAGATATCGTAGGATTTAGAATTTTTTCGCTATTTTTCCTGAGTTAATTACAACAGAGTTAATAGTTTCATGAAGTTTCAGAATATTTGAACGAAATTAAATTTTTAACAAAAAATTTAAATCAAGAATTATTGAACTGAAATTAGGCAAAATAACTGCAAATCTAAGGCATCTCAAGGCTTAGAATTTTTTCGTTATTTTTCCTGTGTTTATTACAAGGGTATTAATATTTTCATAAAGTTTCAGAATATTTGAACAAAATTAAATTTTTACCAAATTTAAATCAAAAATTGCACTGAAATCAAAATAACTGAAAAAGTAAGGCATCTTAATGATTAGAATTTTTTCAATATTTTTCCTGTAGTTATTACAATAGAGTTAATATTTTCATAAAATTTCAAAATATTTGAATAAAATTAAATTTTTATCAAAATATTTAAATAAAAAATTACAGTGCAATCAAGATAACTGCAATTCCAAGGCATCTTAGGCCTTAGAATTTTTTAGTTATTTTTCCTATGTTTATTACAACATAGGTAATATTTTCATAAAATTTCAAAATATTTGAATATTTAATTTTTATCAAAAAAATTAAATCAAAAATTGCACTGAAATCAAAATAACTGCAAATCTAAGGTATCTTAGGGCTTAGAATTTTATCGTTATTTTTCCTGTATTTATTACAACAGGAATTTAATTAATAAAAATTAAATTTTCCTTATTTTGAGGCCCCTTGATTTACGAGGCCCTAAGCGCGCGCCTCTTGCGCCTGTTGGGAAATCCGCCACTGTATTGTAGAACTGCTTGTGCTTTGGCCACACTTCATCGGATTGAGATCAAAAGTAGAAGTTTGGTAAATATATTTTTGTTGATAATAAATGAACGAATCATAAGGTCGATAAATTACACGGAGGAGCAACTTTCTAGCAAATCATTAGATTTGGATGGCAGTTATTTATGTTTCTTGTAGGTTCCATTTCAGATTCTTCCGATGTTAGTGCGATTACCTCAGTCTATTGTTAGTCCATTCGTAGATGTAGCATAAGAAAAAAAACATTTATTCCTTTGACGTCCTTCGATTTTGTCCTTCATTGAATTGATGAATTGATGATGAATTGATGAATTGATGATGAATTAATTGATCAATTGATGCAACCGATACTTTGCTTTCCTCTTCTCTTCTTCTTCTTCTTCTTCTTCTTCTTAGTTTAAGCCTTAAGGCTTGTTATTATTTATTTTATTTATTTATTTATTTACAAACAAACCAACAACAATACATACAAAAGTAAAATATAGTTAGTCTGTTTTTATTTAAAAATGATATAGATTCAGCAAAGCTGTTTTCCAGCTATACCCTGTCAATTTCGCTTTTGAGCAGCTATCAGTAGGGCTTGCAATCTCTTCTTAAAAACGAATTTTGATCCCGCTACCAATATCCCGATACCAACATCTGTGTCGTTTCCTTGGCAGTGTTGGTTCTGTGAGCATATAAATATTTTACATCCATCAGGTAGCTTGCTAGACTTGCCGTCAGATGTGCCATGTATCCTGGTTTTTTTATGTTAATGGTGATAATTCATAGACCACCGGCTTAACGTGCCTTCCGAAACACGGAGACTAGCCATAAGAAAGTTTGACTCTCTCCAGGTTTGAACCCGGTGTCCCGCATTTGCATCCAACTGCGTTAGCTGCAAGGCAATGACCGTCTCTTTTCGTCGTCTGCTTTCCTCAATTTAGTAAATCCACATTAGTCTTCGTTTCTTCCAGACTAGTTCATTAACGATCCTCTCCACTCAGATAATTCGAAGCATTATTTTCTATAAATCACATCTTTAATGCTCTGATTAAATTATATTGGAGAGAATGAATCTTTGAATCGCCGAATCTCCAGTTTTGATGTCAATGAGTCTTTAACTTTAACTTCTCCATCATGCTTACCATCCACGCCGATTTGTCCCTGTCGACCTCTTCAAATCGATGAAGTATGCTTTATAAAAGAACATGGATACCAATCAATGCTTTTCGTATCTACTACAAACGCTAAAATAAACCCAAACTGCGAATCATCTAGATCTAGTTCATGGATTACTTTTATGGCGTATACTTCTGCCTTTAAAATATGAAGCCATTCAAGGGCATCACCATTAACCTCCAAAGTCGGGTTGGTGTCTTCTCATGTAGCACACAATCTTGGCGCTATATTGGTGCAATATTTAGCTAATATTGGCCCAATATGCTAAATCGACTCAGTGATTTGTCTATTTTCCATTTATATCAGCAGTACAAGCACTAAATATTTGGTTTAGTCCATCGTTATTCTCCGCACTGTCCTGGCGTCCTTCATCTCTTTATTTTGTAGTCACTCAATTTTGACATAATATTTAAACATCAGGTCTAAATCGACCAAGAGAGGATTTCGGATGCCTGATTTTTTAGACTGTGTTTTTCATGTGTAAGATCAAGATTTTTGCAATAAATTATATTATAAAATTTTCCATACATTTTTAATTATTGGCATAAATAAGCTCTCAAACTCTGACCAACTTAAGTTTCGCTATAAATAAAGATAAACAAATTGAGCTAATTTAAAAATGAATGTAGATTTTTTTATTGCGTTGCATTCCTTGATGACAAATTTTAGAAGTGAAATCCACTTTATTTTATGCAAACACTCAATTATGTTGATAATCAGCAGCAATTGAGAGTTAAAATTGCGTCTTTGGTTTGGCAGGAAAAAACTGCTGCTTCATAATAATTTTTTCCATTTAAAATTCATTTTTGTATTCAATTTCTTAAGCCAATTTAAAATTAAGCAAATAACTTTAATATGATTATCAAACTCTCAAGTACATTATAATTCATTTTTCATGAACGCTAATTGATACCATAATTGTTTGTAAAAAGCTCACACGCTACTCAAACTCTCGTTAGCGAACATTGTTAATTATACGGCGCTATACTTGAAGCTTTTGATCTTGTTTATTCTAATACACCGACGACACTCCTCTACTTGTCAATGGACGTCGTATTAAAATGTCATACTAAAGTTACATGATGCACTTTGGAAATATTTCATTCCTTCCGCACACCACCACCATATTCTAATCCAGGCCAAAATTTTCACCTGTCATTTTAAATATACCTTTTGCATTGATTGATGTATCCATGAAGGTATCCTTACCACTTAAACTTTACAAGGTTCCTCCAACCTTATAACGCTGATGCTAACCAAAAAGCGTTGTAAGGTAAATCTGAAACGTACGCATCAGGTAAAAAATAATTTGGCGCCATTCACAAATGTTTAGCATTTTTAAATTTTCAACATTTCAAAATTTGGTAATAATTGCCATACCTCGATAGTTAGTGCTACTTAGTTCTATTTTTATATTCTAAATTTTCAAATTGTTAGCCACAAATTACAGAGCACTATGACGTGTTATGTGATTGATGATTTCCCTTATAACCGATATTTTATTTCAATATAATGGTTACAACTATAAGGCATACATTAAAAAATTTAAATAATTAACATTTTTTAATAACATTTTAAATGTTTTTTAATTGTAAACAATAACCTTTTACAAAATACCTTCACCAATATTCTCAGTTTCTTGGAACTTATGCCTCAAGTAGTACTAAAATTTTTTAAAATTATCAAATCGATTATAATTTCAAAAATACGAAGATGCAAGAAATGGACACTGCGTACTGTTAGAAAATGTGCACTAAGGACAAAAGAAATTAAATATATTTTCGTAATACCTAAAGAAATATAATTTTATTTTTAAAAATATTAAATTGGCTACCTTGTAAATGCGTAGATGTACTACGAACGTATCCTTGACAGATTTGAAAAGCTTGATGATACTGCGTTGATATTGTGCGAAGAATGCAGGATTCTGACCTAAATTGAAATATCCGACACAAAATCAAAACAAAACGTTGGAGGTATTTCATAATAACATTTTTAATAATAAATTTGATTTATACCTGATGCGAAAAAATATATAAACAATGTATTCGATATGCGTAGGTATGTGCGATATATAAAATGGAATGTTGCTTGTTATTTTTTATAATGAAGCACGAGTTCAATATCCAAAGTATTAAATTTATATTATCTGGCATCTTGTCTTATCTCATTAAAGCGAACACATCATTAAAACGGTGTAAGAAGGATACGGTGGTGGCGGCGTAAGAGAACCTGTGCAGCAGTCAGTGCACGGATGCAGATTTCCCAGCCTTGCGGAAGGCCAACGTAAAGAACGATCGTATTCAAATGAGTGCTCGTGTGTTCATTGGTAACTCGACCACCCGCACGAAGGACCTTATCGTAATCATCTATGCAGACTTTGCCCGCGGCTCTTCTCGTTATCTGGTGACAAAATCTACAATCTCGGATCATGTGAACACCTATGATAGTAATAATAATACCGTTTCACAGACGGAAGCCCTCTCTTAGTTTTCAGAAGGAAATTCCCGGTGCTGTCTTGTAAAATGATTTTTGATTAAGCTTTTAGTCGAATTACAAGATGCAAAAGAGCAAAATGAAATTCACGTATCTAATAATATATTGCAGCAGAGGAGAGTCTCATTGAAGAATAAAAAATCGACGTTTCGTCCTTGTTTGTTTTATTTTCGAACACTTTACTGCCGATAATTGGCACGATCGTCCAGAAAGCACGCAAAGTCGAGCATGATAATGTGTATTGCCATTGTGTGCTTTACTCGTATCTTTATCAAGAGTACTATCAGATTGCATATATTTAAGAAAATTTTAGATTATCTTGATTAACTTCTTCTTCCAAGTTCCAAGGAGTCTGAGCTTTTAAGCTCCTCGCGGTGATAATTAAAATTACAGTTGATATTTTCTTGACTTGTTGATAGGTAATTATACTATTAAATATATTGCAGGATACTGTGGCATGCTAAACGTTTTATAAATACCCGAATTAGAGTGGGAATGTGTAGGTGTTAAAAGATTGCGATGTCGATAACATGTTAGTTCATTGTCACGATATACGTCACATTCCAGCAACTTAACTTCTAATTAAATACGTCACTTCCTTACACATCTATCTTATTATCATACATGCATACCTATTTATTAGATGCACTTTGCTTAAACTTGCCTATTAAAAGATTATCGCTTCCTAACTCACAGGAAATGCGTTTGCAGACATAAAGCACAGCCATTCAAGGATAATAAATACATAAGTACTATATAATTGCTGGAAATCTAAGAGACAATGTTGTGCTAGGAGTTCGCTCAAGACACTCATGAGCGATAACTGATCGATAACTGATATAATTTTTAACGTGGAATTTGAACCACGGTATAAATATTTTAGTAGCCCCTGAGATTTGAACCTAGAACCCTACAGTCCAAAATCCAACTCCCTATGCTCTATGTCCCTTACTTGCACATAATTATTTCAATTAAGAGATTCCAGTACTATAGTTAGAATAAATGATAATAAAGAAACAATGATCGCTATAAAGCAATTTTCGGATAATTAAATTGCACCTCTCTTGGATTAATTTTGAAATTGGAGGAAAAGTTATAAAGGGGTTCAAAGTTGCACTGTGTTCAAAATTAATTTGGGTCAACTGGGTTCTAGGTAGGACCCGTACTGTCCTATACAGTACCCAGTTACCCCAAATCACTGGAAATAATATATTGTCATATTCTAAAATTGTAACAGACAGAATGAATAATAAAATTGTTGCTCTTTCTAAAATTACAGTTTTGATAGCGGTAAACAGATAATGATAATTACCCAATAAATTTTTAATTATGATTTAAAATTGAAACAGTTCCTGGATAGCAAAATCAACACTTTCATGTTAAAATAGGCGATCTAGCTCATGGTACGAGTTGAACATCGAATGTGGTCTGAACCGAAAGTCACGTTGATGTCTCTATTACTGTAAAATTTGTATAACCATAATATTAAAATCTGGAGTGATATTTAAACCTAAAAGTGCAAATTTGATTAGCAACAATTTTTGTAAACAAGCAACCCAAAATATGTGGTATTCTGAACAAAACGGCTCTATAGTTTATAATAATTCAATATGTCTATTAAAAGTTATATTTTAAGCTTTCAATCATGCATTTAGATCTTCTTCAGAAAATTACAAATAATAAATTTTTTATAAATTTTCTGAAGAAGATCTAAATGCATGATCGAAAGCTTAAAATATAACTTTTAATAGTATTTCCTTAATTCGTTATTTATTAAAAATAAAACATATTTAATTTCACGAATTAATAATAAACCAATTTTATAATAATTCAACTTACCAACCAAAATAATGAAATAAATGAAGTTGATTTTCGTCCAGTTCTTGATGGAAGAGCTGAATGCTTTTGTATAAGCCGTCAAAGCATGCACACCAAGTGAACCTGCGATTTTCTTCACAAAAGTGGTGGAAAAGGGTAGAAAAAGTTAAATCTGTGGATAAGTTTTTAGTTCTATAGATGAAGAAACTATCCATGAAAAACTGTAGGTGAATTTACGATATAGAGTAGAGTGGGGTCAAGTAGGTAGGTTTTTTTTGAAGAGTCCTTGCGACGGTGTTTTTGCACCGATTTCGAAAAATAAGCATTCGTTGGATAGGTTATTTATCTGGCAACATTTTTGCAATGCTAACTTTATGTCTAGCATAAATATTATGAAAATTTTGAACCTTTTTTTGATATTTTAAAAATTTGGGGGTATGATAGGTCATGGATATTCGAGGTGAAATAAAACTACAAGCACATGTAAAAAAATTAGCTCTAATGCTTTTATTTGAAGAGTATGAATACTCCTGATGTTATAAAAATTAGTAACACTAATAATAATTCGATGGTTTGAGCAGTGGAGCTTTGGGAAACGGCCGTGTCTTTAATTGCAATTTTTCGGGTTCTTGATCGGCATTCGATGGACCAGCCTCTTGATCGGGTTACGATGCCGGCATGATATCATCTTCCGAAAAAATGTAAAAAAAAAATTTTTTAATTATTTCCGTGAGCGTTAAAAATAGTGACCTATGTTGCCCCCAAGCACATGTTTCATGTTGGGGGTCTGTATTTTTTTCAAAATCAAAAATATCGAAGACCCAACACAATATTCGAGTTCAGCGTCAAATTCTACATAAAAATAAACACACTTGACAATTATTTGCGTTAATTTAATGCACTGCATTTCAGAGAGAAAACAATGCTTTTTCACAGAAGAACACGCGTCAAAATGAATGACACCATAACTAAACTGACAGATGCATGGCGACAGCCAAAATTTTGCCGTGAACGTTTTTCGCCACTATGTATCTAATTCACGCAAAACGGGCGGCCTATGTAATAGAATGGCGACGTCAAAGCCAATGACCTACTATGCCCCCATACCTATTTGACCCCATTCTACTCTAATAATATTAATATTATAATATATCAGCTGAAATAAAATTCCAGTACATTTGCTGATTAATTAATTGGAGTTATCACTTTAACTAAAACTTACATTGTTCAAAAAAGGTTTTATGAAAAAATTAAGGATTATCTTTTTTGAAAGTCACGTACTACCTGGATTGAAATTTACTTGTTTCGGTGATGAAAACTCATCATAAGTAAATTTACCATTATTGTTAAAATTTACAATAAATATAAACACTTCGTTTAAAATTTCAAACGAACAGCTGATACACGCGTGAACAGCAGCTACAAACTTTGAGTGAACTAAATAAATACAGTGGCGCACAAATTAATTTTAACCAACAATTTTACATAGTTAGCGAGCTTGAATACAGCTGTAAATGTAGTGCTTGGTAAGAAGGCGTAGTGAAGATTTGCGTATTAAATTATGTTCAACCTTCTGATTTTGTAAGCGTCAACTTTGTGTTCAATAAATTTTAATATTAGGTTGGGGAAAATGTAATCCATTATTTTGGCGTTTACTTTAATGCTTTATTTAACACGGTTACTATCATCTGATTTGAGCCTAAGATGCGTAATTTTGTTCGATAATCTGTTGCCATTGTGATGGAAATTTCATGATTCCTCTCTCATAAAACCCAATGCCCCTATTGGCAAAATACTCGAACAACCAATTTTCACAGACCTCTTTTGAGGCCAGTTTTACACCACTAAGAGAATTTGACATGGATTGGAAAAGATGATAATATCTTGGTACCAGATCCGGACTATAAGGTGGATGTATTAAAACCTACCATCCGAGCCTTTCAGAGTTTCTGGCGAGTCACTATTGACGCGTGTGGCCTGGCGTTGTCCTAATCGAAGACGACTCCTCTCTTTTGGAACAATTCAGGTCGCTTATGGTAAATCACCATCTTCAATCGGTCCAATTGTTAGCAGTACAGGTTCGAATTGAGTATTTGGCCCGACGAGAGCAACTCATAGTGGATATCCCTCACCAATCCCACTAAACACACGGCACAGCTTTTCTGGCAGTCAATCCTGGCTTGGCAACCGTTTGGGCGGCTTCGCCGCTCTTCAACCACGATGTTTTTCACACAGAATTGTCGTATGTAACCCATTCTTCATCCCCAGTCCCCATCCGCTTTAAAAATATTTCGATTTCTTGACGTTTGGCCAAGGATTCGCAGATGAAAATACAGTCAATAAAGTTTTTTTGCGTCAATTCGTGTGGCACCCAAACGTCGAGCTTATTTTTAAATCCAACCTTCTTCAAACGGTTCACAATGGTTTTGTGGCCGATCTATACCTCAAGGCCAATGCTACGACTGATCACATGCCGGTCTAACTTATCATTTCCATCATTTTATCGACATTTTCTATGGTTGGTCTTCCAGAGCTTGCTGCATTTGACATCGAAATTACCGGAACGGTATTGACTAAACCAAAATTTTAAGTGATTGACTCTTACAGTGTCGGGACCTTGAATACAATTCACATTTTCAGTCGCCTCACTTGCGATTTCGTCTTTATCTATGCAAAGCTGTAAAATATAGCAAATTTTCTCTCTGTTTACATAGATCTTTGGCGCACTATAACTGGAAACTGGTTTGACCAATTACTAAACTGCCAATTACTTTTTTTTACTACACATTCCCACCTTTCCAAAAAGTATAGGGACTACCCGATCCGACGAATAGATCACGAGATATATGTCACAATATAATCAATTATTTTCTGCTTTTCAAAAATTTAATAATAAAAATGTATTCTTTTGTGTAAATGGAATTTTATTAATTATTCTGATTTCTACGAGTAGAATTTTTCACGATTTTTAAAGAATCTCAAGCAATGCCGGATCTGCAATTCTGCAATTGTGAACATCCCCAATTACTTTTTAAAAATAAAAATATTATTAGAACAGTAGAATTTGTAGATGACAATATTTGTACTTCTTCTCGATGAACTATTGGGGTATTCGTACGTAAAACTGCAAAAAGGAGTTTATAAGAACAGATAGGTATGCTAAAGATTTCCAACATGCAGTGGCTGAGAGGATTTGAGTGGCTCTCAGGTTACTGCAGGGGTAGACGTCAGTACCTCTCACTTATAACTGCTGTTAAAGTTTTGAAATTTTCATTTTCTAACCATGACACTAGAAATCAAATAAGAAAGGGACGCTCGAGATTCCAAAGCAAATTCCTTTCAGTACAATTTCAAAATTTAAGAGGGGTCATTTACCCCAATGACCAAAGGGGGAACTGGGTACATGTGGTTAACAAACATTTTATCCCTTTTACACTTGAATAGGTAATTAGTTTCAAAAAATGTTATGAGTCATCATTTCTCAACTTCTCTTGTGTCGCGACACAGGATAAGAGCAAAAAAGCTTGCAACCCCCTAATGAACAGGAATGACCTTTCTTACCCCTAAACCTTTAAGATGCCAATAAAATGGTATATTTATTCTTCGCGAAACCCCTGAAGTTGTAATTCTCCTTCACGATCTCTCTGGAGTTTGGAGACCCAGGTTCGACGACCCCCAGGTTGAGAAACAGTAACAGTAATACAGAAGATGAAAATTACAGCTAGCAAAAGTGACCACACATATTAAAATTCATTTGCCATGCTGTAAAATCGGTACCCAGTTACCCCTCCTTACCCTAACAAGCATTAATTTTATTTTCCGACCGGTATATCATTTGTAGATTCCTGTACTTTCACATACAAATATAGGATGGAAAGTGGCTCTTTTTGGACAGATTTTTTGTTAAACATTTTAAATCTCAAAAGAAAAATTCAACTTCCAATTTTATCCAACCCGTTTTTTGAATTCTTTCATTGCAGAATTAAAACCAAAAAGGAAACAGAAAAAAAATCCATCCATCAGGAGGCTTATGGTGAGGAGGGTAGGGAGCGCAAACCTCCATGGTACTGCCTGCTATAGCGCCAAGCAAATCAATTCCTAAAAATAATCTGCCCTAAAAATTTTGGCACTTCACTTTTACTACCCTAAAGGTACGAACCCAAAGTAAGCAGGTTGCTGGTTTCCGATCGAAAGTGCTGAAAATCTCCACAGTAAGTAAATGTAACCGAACAGAAACGAAGCATGCAATTGGACAGATATTTGAATGAAAAATCGGTGCTGATCCACCGCCTCATAAAAGCTGCTGTTCGTACCTTGCCACCTAAGTCTCTAAAATATATGAAATGGTGAGTTAGTAGTATTTTTACCAGAGTCAGAGCTAGGAGGTGACTTAGGCTATGGGCGCACAGATTTTAGACGCAAAATAAGCAAAACAAGCTAAATCCGGGAGAGTCTGGGAGTATGGAATACCCCCCAGCAGTAAATAAGAAAAAGATGTCTCAAGAATTAAATTTGCGGGGGGGTTATTCCATAATTATTTTCCTTCGGACAAAAATTTCGCGACATGTTTATGGAGAACTTGCGGTACTTCCTTTGATAACCACTTTATAGGCTATCGGTCAGAAACAAAGTTTTGTTGCTGATTGCTAATTATTAATTCGTATATTGCAAATATAGAAATTTTCGGCAAGCGAAGTATAAAATTTGAAATTAATATGTTGAAAAATTATTTTTTGGTCATTAATTTTATAATGGATCCTGCCAGTAACTATTTTACATTTTCTTAATTTAAATGTGAATAAGCCAATAAGCCTACGACTAAATGCATGTCAATAGTACATAGAGCTTAAAATTGTATGTATAGTTAGGCATTAAAGTAGAATCTTAAAAAAAAATTTACGCTATTCTGCTAATAAATTAAAATATTTTAAGTTTCATGAGTTAAAAATTTAAAAATTTAAAAATACCCTCGTTTTAAACTACCATAAAATTATTTAATTAACAAAAAAAAAAGTATTACTTCTATAACCTTAATTATTTAGAAATTTCCATATTTCAAAATACAATTTATATAGGTTAGGTAATAAAATAATCGTAACATCTCTATTTTTTTGTCTTGTGAAAATATAGAAACTTTTGAGACCTATCGATGTTTACCCGAGAACCAATTTAAGAAATTTTGTAAAATCTGTGATTTGAACCCAAATTTTGCATCAACCAGACCAATCAATCAAAAATAGTTGTATTTATTCAGTTTTTATTGCGCAATTCTTGTGCTCTTATTTAACATTTAGGTTATCCTTATTCAAAAGCCTTGCATTTACGTTCCTGGTTTTCACGACAAATCGGAAAACGAAATTAAAATTATATTATGGCAGTGGCGCTTCCGACGGCTCCTAAACACCGAATGCGACGTACCACACTGGATGATTGCTTTATATTTTCTTCTTTTAAATGTAGTTTATTGGTTAAACTTTATCACGTGTAACTATTACGATTGCAATGTTTATAAAATTTACCAGTAGCTTAACGTGGAGTCAGAACCACGGCACAAATTATTTATTTCTCGTTTCATTCAAATTCAATACGTATCAAATTTTTCGATATCGAAAAGATGGGATCGTTTGACTAATAAACAATTACTTAAGCGTAGTGTTCATAAATTTTAAAATAAATTAGCATAATTAAGTAAGTCAGAAGACGTGATTGTTTGAAAGATAATGGAGTATGCCGTATATTTAATTAACTTCTTGCAAATAGCACCGGATAATCTTCCTAGATTATAAATTGAATTCAAATTTGATAACTCACAGGTGTTAAACCAGGTGACGTTTAATATTCATAAATGCAAATGACCTTTAGTAAATATTTCTTTTTAAGCATGTAACTCTCGGTACATGTATGGGTGCGTGAGTAGTTAGTTATTATGTAATTGAATTTTTGAAATACTAATTATGGTTTTGATTTCCATAATGATTCTTGAATTTTTATTTTTCCCCGCGCGCTTGCTATTTCCTCTTTGTAAATACATCTTAAAGCAATCACATGGTTAGTTGGATTTCCTTTTGGGATTTGATAGTAAAATTTCTGCAGTTGACGGGAAGTGCGTCGACTGAATAAGCAAAAGAAGAAAAATTATTGATTAATCGGAGATTCCTTGTGTGTCCTTGATTGATACTTAAAGAATGCTGTGGTGATGTCTGCAATAATTACTCGACATGGAATAATTTAGACGATACAAGTTACGCACGCAGAATTAATTACTGTGATTAAAATTAAAAATTGTGTTACTTGGTAATAGAGGTAATAATTAATTATTGTACGTATGTAAATGGAAAAGCCAAGTAGAACAAACGCCGGCATAACTTACAAACGTACATATTGATAATGCTTCATTAAGCTTCGAAACATAAATAATGGCAACTTTTTTTTTTATGCAAATTGAGTATTATGGAAATTGCTATTTTCAGATCGGCATTTCACGGGCATTGAGTAAATGTGCAGTGTAGGGTTAAATTTCGTACGACCTCGACGGTGGCTTCCAAGCATAAAATTTGTCCAAATTAACTTTTTGGTCTGAATTGGAATAACACACCTCATTACTGCATTTACGCTTCCAACTTGCTACCTTACGTTAAACTTCAAGCTCTTTGTATTTCTCGTAAATAAAGTTAAAAGTAACTACCACAATTTAGCACTTAAGAGCGAGCATTATTAATGCCACTTCATTTAAATTATTTTAGAAAATTCCTCACATATTTCCTACATTAGCAATCGTTTATATTAAAGAATGTGTAGGTAAATTTTTATTTACGTTCCATTTCATATGCAAATGTTGGTTAAATTCAGAGTCACGCTCAATTACTTCTAATTGAGCTTAATTTTTTTAATTACGTACCAAAATTTTAAATTTTACTTCTTCCATTGTTGTGGCGACAAGTCAGCGACAGTTAAATGAAATTACAAACTCTTGACAAAATTAATTTATCAAATTATTTAATTAAGTTAATTAAAAAATTGAATAAATTCTTCTATTTATTTACTTTTTATATAGAGGCTTGGTGGGAAATTTTATTAGCTTTTTAAGACAAGCAGAGCGCCAATAAAGAGAAAATTGCGAATTTTACTGGAACAACCGGCTTGTTTAAAGTTGACTCTCCTCGCAAGAAATGGAAATTTTTATGATCAATTTTTTAAAATTAATATTCTTCTAAAAGCGCATCGTTTTTGGTAAGTAAGCAAAAAATATTTTCACGGGGAAAATTCAAGTCGTTTTACAAGTTATAAAAATATTTATTCGAAAATTAAAAAGTGTGACGATTAACTTGCAGTAAAAAGTTGTACATGAAGACAAATCATAAAAAGCCAACAGACGTATGTACGCATATTTTTAAAAGTAATAAAAATTTATTGCATTTTAAAAAGGGTGAAATTTTGCAAATTATTATTACATACACATAATGGTGTCCCACGATGTTTATGAGCTATCAATGTGCGTACTTGGCTGTAAAACATTTTTGCTATTGTAGTCTCCACAGAAAAATAACAAAACGATGTACATGTCTTGTTACGTCAATTATCCTGTTGTTTAAATTGATAAGCTTTAAAATTTGCGTGTATTTCAACAAAATTTAATTTTTAGTACACCTAAACACACTAAAAATCTTAATAGTTCAAGCTACTGCGCTCATACGTTTGTAGAAATATTGCACATTTTCATTCTGATCATCCATCCACCATGTTGTATAGATAGCCAGACATTAAGAAGCACTGCTTTACAAAAAAAGGTCCTAGCAATAAAAAGGAAATTGCCCCCCCCCCACCCAATTATTTACCAAATCTAGAGATAAAGATAAAGGATAAGTCCCCAAAAATGTGGCTTTATAAGGATATTGGTGAGAAAGGTAAAGAAGAGTGAGCACAGAGGGTGGATAAAAGTCAATGATGAGGAAGGTTTTGGAAGAAAATTAAGCAGATAAACAAAATTGGAGTAGGAACGAGATAAAAATGATTTCAATTTTAAATTCCAATAACAAAGTTACTGGAGAGATTGTTCGTATCGCTTCATGCGGTAGTTGCGCTTGTGACGTAAAATAAGCAGATTATTTTGAAAATTCCCACATATAATATAAATCAAATATTTACCTTTTTCATCCATCAATGAAAGTTGAATTGGGTGACCAGCTCCAAATTTAAACCACTACATCACTTATCACAATAAATTAACACGCACAAAAGGGAATAAAATAAAAATCAGTTCACTAAGCACTAAAGACCTCACCAATCGACCGCTATTGCACTAATAAAATAAATTAGAAGTTTGAAACAGGAAATCTAAAAACTTTTTGTTGTTACGAATGTATCAATAATTTTTTTGATAAGAACGACCTCGAAAATTGTATTATTTTGATTCAATTGCAGGTATAAATGACTAATGACAGTTTCGTTCATGTGCAAGTTAAACTTGCAAAATATATAAATTAATATAAGCACTAATTTAATATTGAAACTTAGAGCCGATTAGATTTTGGTTGTAATTGGTTCAGGTAAATTTAGCGGTAGGCATGACGTGCATTAATAGATTAACGAGAATCTACCATTTTTAAAACTTCTTGTAAAACTATGGCAGCAACTCTCGTCCAAAAACTTTTGATAGTCTGCCCACTTCGCTTCTGTTTATTTTCTCGGTTTATTTTATATTATCTTATAGTCAGGAGCAATACCAACCGCTCACTCACTGACCACAATTTTATTTTAAAAATAGAGCACAGTTTAAAAAATAACATAAGCTCTAAAAATCCATACGGATACGTTTGGAATATTGTTCGACTTCGATCTTTCTGAAATATAAACCTGTGATCACTGATCAGTGAACGAGAGGTCGATAGTAGGAATCTCGTTAATCCATTAACGCGCATCGGTGGTAGTCACATATTATAAACACATAAAGGATAAGATCCCAAATTTTCTTATTTGAATATAATAATAAGCTGATTTTTCTAGAAAAATTACCTCAAAAAAAACTTTGAATTGCCAATATCCCTAACTTTGATTTCGAATTTGAATTTGGTGAGGGTAGTAAGGTTGAAACTAGAGGATGCGCCATTTCAAAGAAATAATATAATAGTAAATACATAGTAATATTTCTATTTTTTATAATTTTGAGGAGGAAGTTCTTATCAGGTAATATTAATCTAAGATTTGCAGCTCCCCTACTCAAATAGTATCAAAAAGTTCATTCTGAGTTTTCTTTCATTTTTTTATGTAAAATTCAAAAATTATAGGATATCCTTTTTGTTATTTTTATAAATGTCCTAATTTGCATAAACGAGTCAAATTTTATTCAAAACATAAATTATTATTAATAAAAATTTGTTAAATAAAAATCAGTAATCAGTTCGAATTAATTCATCAGCTTTCGAGAGCGGTTACTGATGCTTTCTTCAGATGTTTTTATTAGTAATGTAATTTTTAAATTAATATTCTTGGTTTCTTTTCGTAATTCTTGGATCAGGTAAAATTGCTGCAATTTATCTCCCAAAATTAGAACAGATTTAATTGATTTCTTTTGTGTTTTCATTTTAAAATTCCTTAAAAACCAAGGTAATAAAATGAAGATGTAATTTCCTATGTCCTAAAAGTTTCCGCAGAATTCCTTGGGAAAATTCCACCATCTTAGACATGACAGTCAGAGATTATCGTTTTCGAAATATATCATGAACGATGAAAAGTAACTGAAAATATTTCAAATAAAAATTACTTTTAATCAATTTTTCTCAATTATAATATTTTTCGATATCCTTTTTAATATACAAACTCGAAAATGAAGACCAAAATCTTTTGTTTTCGAGTTTTAAACGAAAGTTATGTACAAATGCAAATATTTTCTAATTTTTGGTCCTCAATTTTTAGATCTCTTAGGATACAAAAATTACACTTGTGTAATGTGTAATTATTTGTTGCAATGCTTTCCTGTGCAGATGGTAGAAAATTTCTTCTCTACTTCTAGGTTGGATTTGCCACATTCTCCACGTAGCGAATCCGCCCCTGCTATTAAGATAGGTAATTTGTCACTAAAGTTTTGCGGATAATCAACAATTTCACATCTTCTTTTTTTTTGCAGTAGCTGGAACAAAATTTTATGACACTATTGAAAAAATCTAAAATGATTGTATTTTAATTAAGCGTAAATTATGGAACTAATATTTTATTAGATTTCTATGACGAAATTGGAAATTGGAAATTTTTAGTTTTTTAATAACGATGAATCAAAATTTTTCAATTTGATTCGAGTATTATGCTTGAAAGATTACAAGCAAAGTAATGTAACTAATTACTAATTTTATTATCTTCCTTTCATCAAGTAGGAAGCAATTTTGTATTTTTAATTGCAATTAAATATTAATAATTGCATTTTTACTATAATTTTAGCTGCAAACTAATTAAAGAATTTTATTTTTTATTTTGTTTACGTATAACTCTTGCATATACTTACATATTTTTAATTGTAATTCGCTCATTAAACTTGGTCTGGATTTATTATTACCTACCTACCTACTTATCGCAAATATAAAATTTCTTTTAAATTGTTATGAAAATGAGAGATTGTTTAAACTATCGACAGATCATGATGATGGTAATAAGTTAATTTGCAATCTGCCGATTGTGAATGCGTAGTTAAAACAGCTGCAGCCTTGCTTTAACTTCTTAATTAAACCCATTTTACTCTAAACGAACTCACGCGACTTTTATTACTGAATGAATAATTAGCATTATCTCAATTTTCTAGTGTAAAACGCTCTGGCGGCTCGTCAAAAGCTAAGGATGTGTTAGTTGGGGTTAATGTGACATGCTAATTCTAACTATCGCTAATTTACATTAATTTGTTGGATTATATAAATTTTTTGCTTCTTTTGTAAAGCCGCCAAAAATGCATGATTCATATTTTTAATAAAAATCAAGTGAAAATTTTAATAATGACCCTCCATTTTTTCAATAAAAATTAAAACATCCTTGAAGATTCTAATTAAACTTTATACTCATCTAAATGTTTATTATTAACGTAAATTTACATTTCAAGAAATTAGGTCACTGCAAAAGTTTAACAAACATCAAAAGCGCCGACCCTGTTGTTGCTTTTCCAGGTGCTAAAACAACCCTTGAAAATTGCGAGGGCTGCAAACCCAAGGTAAACCATCCTGAAATGATTAATTGAAAATTTTAATTTTCAAAACTTGTTTTTAAGTTAATTTTTTTTTTAATTTATTCGCTTTCGGTGGTATAAAGGTTCCTAAATGGGGGTACCATGAAATTAAAAATATAACAAAAACCACGATAAAAGCAATAGAAATCATAATGTAAACAATTAAGATTGAACATATTATTAAAAAATAATACAATTTTCCTTCGGAAGCGCAAATTACAAGGCAAAACCGATATTAATTCTTCTGAACTCGATAGAAAGCTTAGTAGGTAAAACTGCATATTTATTGTATTAAAGAAAATTTTATTGTCCTTTTATTTCATAAAGCGAAATTTTTGAGTTGCTATTTTTGAAAATCCGAAAATGAATTTGGGATTAATTAACCACTCTGTTTGGTTCAACAACTTTTACAATTTTAAATTTCAAGATCATCTTTTATTTTAGCTGAAATCGTTTTAAAATATTTCAAAAGATTTTTTAAATACGAGAGGATATCAAAAAGTGGTAAATTTCCTAAAATTATTAGGCACCAGGAAATAATATTTTTAATTGAGAATAGTAACCCATCTAGGTTCATGAATTTTTCCAGATAGAAATATAAAACAAAATTAAAATTTATAAACAAAGGAACATAATAGTCATATTTTTTTATAAGGTCTTCAAGTGTAGGTATAATTAATTTATTGTAATTTTTATTTTTGTATAAATTTTGTAAATTGTTGAAAATTTGGGACGTTCCTGGTTTAAAATGGAAAAAGGTTTGAGATAAGAGTCTGGCGATCAACCAGCAGAGTAGCGAGGTCAAGAATTTTGAGTTTTGAGAGATTTTGAAAATTTTTAGTTGAATTAAGAAAAATAAATTATAATTTTGAGTAAATTATGTGGTTTTTATTTTAGCCAAGTGATAAAATTTAGTTGATAGAAGGGTACAAATTTGTATTTTTGTATCTTTGTTGAACAAAACAAATTTTTGGATAAGATCTGGAGCGGAGCATTAAGAGATAATTTTTCTATTGAGCTAATTTGAATATTTTTGGAAAGTTTTAAATTATGGAACAGTTTAATTTAAAAATTGTATGGTCGGTTAATAAGATTTCAATATATTTTAAGCTATGAAAAAGAAAAATTTGATGTAGTTAGATGTTAGAACATAGAATTTTCTTAAGGGGTGGGGAGATTATATTATTCCGAGGTACGAAGCACCTCGAATATAAAGCGCGAGGGCTATAATGGTCTTCACAACCGTGGTTTATATACAATTTTTTCCATTACTAGGTTTATTACAATTCTTTTAATTTTTATTAATAAAAAATATTCTAATTTAAAATATTTATTTCAAATAAATTATAAATCAAATTACAGTCTTTTGTTTTCTTGATTTGACTTTGTTGACAATTTTCAATTAATTGTGATTAAAAGCTGTAATTAGAAGTTTATGAGCCGTTTAGTAAGTTTTTCTAATTGTAATAGAAAATCTACTACCGGAAAAACCTTTGTGTTTTCGCATTGAATTTTATTAATAAATTAACTAAATCGTGGTTCGTAAAATTAACAAGTGATGGCACTGTCTCTTTTTAAATTAAATTAATCTGTTAAAATAGCGTTTTAAAAAGTTTCAATACAATTAATAGCATTTCTTGATTATTCTAAATCATTTTATAACAACATTTTTTTTTTTTTTTGAAATAGTCGCCAAATTATCGAAAAATATCATTTTGTTCATTATTAACTAGTAGTTAATAATGGAAAAATTGTTCACCACTAGTCTAAAACGTGTCACTTCTGAAGCTACTAACCTAAGCAAAAATGATATCCTATATGACTAGTAGTGGAAAAATTTTTTTTAAATATTTCAAATATTAAAGTTCAGCTAGTCCCCCTCCTTTATTGTTATTTATTACTACATAAATACCAAGCCCTAAATAGGCACTTTTTTGTTTTATTGTGTTA
Organism: Rhagonycha lutea; assembly: GCA_958510855.1. Taxonomy (NCBI): domain Eukaryota; kingdom Metazoa; phylum Arthropoda; class Insecta; order Coleoptera; family Cantharidae; genus Rhagonycha; species Rhagonycha lutea. The sequence goes on along the minus strand of OY294040.1, from coordinate 6,829,442 downwards.
ACTTGAAATTTGTAGTTCTCCCAAAAATTCTGAAAGTGCAAGATATTAAAAGGTAAAACAAAAACTATTACATGCACAAGAAAATTTCAATTTTTTAATTTACTGATGGTTTAATGGACCAGCAGTGGCACAATTGAGACGGTTGTTATCATAACGATTAAGGGCATAGACTGCTAATACAGAAATCCCGGTTCGACTCCGGACGAAGTGAGAATCATATTATGGCCGTCTTCCCTCGACAGGCAATGGCAAACCACCAGAATGTAATCTGCCATGAAAAGCCTTTGTTAAAAGGCTTACCACACTCTGCAGAAGGATAATGGACTGAAGAGAGTCAAACCCAGTTTGACTCCGAGAGAACTGTGGCAAACCACCTAGGTCTGATCTGCTCAGTAAAACTTTCTTAAAAACTTCCCGTGATAGGCAACTCGGCGCCGGCGACTCGGCACTGGGAAACTCGGTACCAAAAGATCGGATTTTTAAAACTATTTCCGTCGCATTTTTTTAAAATCGCTCTCCTAGCCTCTTAAATCGTATACAAACTTTCGGGTGCAGTTCGTTATCCCGGACCCGAGAGTTTTAAATTAAAAAAAAAGAGTCAACGGATTTAGATAGATAACATTAAAATGAAGCGATTTGGATACGAAAGAATGTCGTATACTATCGATTAGTTTGGCATCGATTTTAAAATTTACAATTTTCACTCGATTCTCGATCTTATTGGCCATTCTGTAGTCAGTCCATGTTAATTTATTAGGTATTGAGCGGGGAGAGTGAGGACCGACACGACGCAGCACTGAAGTGAGATCCATCCACCTTCCCGGTAGCACAATTTTCCGAGTTGGAAGGACCTAGTGAATATTTTTAATTGGTAAAATTGTTGTCAAAACGGATCTGGAGCATCTGGAGCGGAGCGGTGCCTAGCGGAGGTGCGGAAGGGTCAGTTTTGATAAGACAACTAAATCCTATTCGGATCCAACGTCGATAAAATCTTAATAATTTCTATGCTAATAATTTCTAATGATTTTGTTTTAATGAAAACAATAATTTATTGTTTTCCAACAACTGGTGCCGAGTTATCCCGGTGCCGATTTATCCTCAGGGCCGTTCCTACCGGGTATGCAGTGCATGCCCCGCATGCAGGCGGCAAAAGTAAGTGGCGGCATTTTGGAGAGGGATAAGAATTGTTTCTATTTAGAATTACTTGATACCCCCTAGGAACGACCCTGGTTATCCTGGTTCCGAGTTGTCCTGTACCGATAATGAACCGCTCCTCTCTTGAAACCCATACAAATTTTCGTCTTATTGATGCAAACCCTAATATTAAAATATGCATGTTTCAAGTCAAATTCAAACCCGCATATGCTTTTATGTACCTGCGACGTGATCACCACCATTGTACTAACTAAAAAACGTAGCATCAGATGGTTTAGATCACTAAATTGGAAGATTACTTAACCCCCTATCTCATGAAGTTTATCTCATAAATTAGAGCCAAATTTCTCTTGGTTACTTCTGGAAAGGATAAGTGAGTTTTCGTAAATGATGAGTCTGTTGCACAATGACGATTCGGTTTGAGCGGATCATTTTGTCTCGTCTTTTTAATTGCAGTACCGTTTTGGGATGACAACGAGTACGAACTTGGTAGTTCAGTTTGTCTTGAAGTTGGCTATTGAAGCAAGTGCTGATATCAGGCGGTTCAATTTATGTTTTTCCTGGAAACCCAATTGCATTGTCGTATGATTAAGTTTACAGGTGCTGTTTAGACCAAGCGCAGATTCAAGGGTCACTGGATAAGGTTTTACGGGAACTGGACCGTTTTCTAGGTATTCAAGTCCATTGATAGTTTTTGGAAAGCCTCAACAGTCATCCAACTAAGACAGTTAACTTTGTAACAAGGTTACTACTGCAGAAATAGGATTGAATGTCGTTCAATGATTGCGTAGTATGCTCCCGAAAAAAGAAAAAACCACAAAATTGTACTCGGGAAAGATTTAAAACTTTCTAATTCAGCTAATTCAATGAGAGACGGTCATTGCCTTGCAGCTAACGCATTTTGATGCGAATGCGAGGTACCGTGTTCAAACCTGAGGAGAGTCAAAATTTCTTATGGCTAACTCTCTGTGCATCGAGGGTACGTTAAACCTGCAGTCCCCCTGAGTTCACAAATTGTCACCATTGTCAAAAAACAGGGCTACAGGCACATCTGAAGGCTAGTCTAGTAAGCAGCTACTGGATGTAAAACAAATATTGTCCAAAATCGATCTGCAAACTACTCACCAACCCGTCTGACCAGCGTGGTGAGTTATGGATAAAAGCCTACAATGGGAGAGGCTTATGTCGAGCAGTGGGTGGAAAAAGGCTGAGAAGAATTCAGCTTAATAATAAATTATAATAGGTAAAGTTACGTTACAAAAAGAAAATAAGGTGGAGCTAATGTGCAGTAACGAAAATTCGTTCGGTCCATTTATACGACAGCACCGGCACATTCTCTCTCCACATTTACTGCACTGGATTCTGGCTATGCCTTATTTTCTTTTTATAACGTAACTTTACCGGACTAATGATAAAATACGCAATAGTTACACCAACCTCCTAAAGCTACTCTGATTCACTGATTCATCAAAATTTGGAGAATCAAAATTTTTAACAGTCACAATCGATTAGAGGTTGATAAGGCGAAAAAATCTAAATAATTAACAAAAGTTACCCTTATTTCGGTTTATGGGGTGATCTATACATTTGAACGACTTGGCTCTGCCGTTCCATTATTCGAAAAAAAATTGCTTTTCTCAAATTTTCTCCTTCCAAGTTACTTAATTTCCAGCAAAGTCGAGCAGATTGTTGTAAAGTCTCGAGTTGTGTTCGGTGACTGTATAGGCCGTGGCCGCAATTAACTAGGAAGGTAATCAAAGTCCAAGTTCCACAAAATCTTTTAAATATAGTAAAAACTTACACCGACCTCAATTAGTGAGGTCGTAGGCCGAACCAAAAGTGGCCGCCAATATTGTAAATTCAACTGCATTTATTAAAATGAGTACCTACCTGCCCTTCAAGTCAGGATCCATGCGTCACCAACATAAAACTACAAATCCAGATATTATACTATTAATACTCTCTTTTCCTGTTGCAAATTATTTTTTGCTTTCTTGCTTTTCTTTATTGGTAGAACTTCCCTTTTACTTTTGTTTTGTTGTTGTAACAGCTCTATTTCGTGTAACATGTAATGACACTTACGCATCATTATTTATTAAATTAGATCGTATCGGAAAAAGGGATTATCTAACCCTACATGTAGAGATAATGAATAACGCGTTATCAATCTAGAGTGTAACAGTAATTTTGATTAGAAATGAGTATTTGAAAATTGGTGGAACCTATAAATAATAATTTTAAATTTTGGAAAAAAGTTATGTGGGTAGCTGTATTTAGTTATAAAAAGACTTGTGCATGCAACAACTCAACGACTTCCTCGAAATTATGATAATTTGTTAAGATTATTAAATATTGTTGCGGTTTTTGTCAACAATAGAAACTTTTCCAAAAAAAGCAATCATTAATTGATTAAGCAGTTGTTGCTACGTAACATAATTGTCAAATAATAATATACATGCTCTGTGTATGTTGATAATGACATAAATATCGAAACAGCTGTCGAATTGTTAAACAAAATCCACCTAAATAACTTAATATTAAGTTTTCAAAATCGCGTCATTAAGGTGGTAATCATAATATTTATTCGCAACGCCGCGCCGCTCTTACAGAAAATGCTATGGAAAGCTCATGTTTGATACGCTGTGAGTGACCTTGATGCAACTTTGAAAGCTCTCATCTAACAAATTTATGAAATTATAATTTAATACTGTTTAATTTTTTGCCGTTGTTTGTAAACGATCTAATCGTGGATAGCTTTATTTCGACTATGTTCTAGTTTTCTTTATAATTAGGTATCATTTTTGAAGGAAACAAGTAAACTAGCAAATTATAGGCCTGTTAAGCATCTTTCAACTCGTTTACGAATTTTAACCACCCATTTAACGACTAAATTAGACTGGACTTACAAATTGATCGTGACAGAGAATGTAGTGTAATAAAATATTTTATAGATACAAACCTAAGTTTAAATATATGCAGATTTAAACGAAGAAAAGTGCAATTTGAGACACTACAAAGCAAGCAAGCCAATTAAATTAAGTTAATGGAAATTGAAGTAGTGTTAAAAAATAACAGTAGAAGGCACATGAAGATTTTAATGTATTCTTTGGACTATAAGGTGGGTGACCAAAAATTCACACTTGGTGAACAGGTGCATTGTCTTGCAGTATAAATAAGTATGCATTTGATCAATTTTCATCTTCTGTTTGATTTACGGTTTTTTTCAAGCCACCTAAAATATCGACGTAGTATTAGCTTATTAGGTGGTATTTTTACTTTTATAATAAATTCAAAGAATTCCTAAAATCCAATAGAAACAACATCTTTAAAAATTGATTACAATATCACTTGTTCTTTCTTTGATTGCAACCAAAAAACATAAACTTATGAAATTTTCTATGTATACCTGAAACTGAAAAGGGATAAGGGATGAAATTAAAAAAATAATGATATCCATTTCTGTTTGCCCTATTCTGCGAACTTAAAAATCTCCCTTGGTATCATAATACATAATTGTATTTTTGCTCAAATCTGAACTTACAGTTAAATTAGCCAATTTACCGTTTCTTTTATAAAATATTTTAAGATTTAAAAATACGTGGTAAATCTACCCCTGTTAAAATTCCATTTGAATAAAATATTTGTTTGAAAAGGTAAAATTGATTTAAGTTCGCAAATATATTAAAAAAAACACACCTGCAAGTAGTAAATCGAATGGAGTTGTGCAAAATAGCTTAACAAGTTTTATTTTTGTAAAAAGGATGTGTATTTTGTAAAAGGTTGGAAGTAAATTAAACAAATTGTCGGATAAAAAATTGTTTTCCGACCAACACAATTAAATTACTAAAACATTTTCTAATATCGTTTATTTGTTAAACCATCTGGCTCACTATCAAGAGATCCCGGGTTAAATTAACTGTAGCTAAGGTGGAGGTTGAAAACTTCATTTTTTAACAGCAGCTGTCGGTAAGTTCCAGCAATGACATTTTGTGAGGGTGGTTACACAATCACAATATAAGAATACGAATGGATTTCGCTAAGAAAGGCATTAGAATATACTTAAGTAAGGCATTGTGTAGTTAGAGTCACTCCAAATGAATTTGGACCTTCGGGTCTCAATATTCAAGAACCAATTTAGTCAAAACTGGACATTAGATTGGCCAATTGTCCTTTTATTACGATTTCTTCGATGTAAATTATTGCATTTTCTCACTGACCGTTATGTGACAAAACCTGAATATTTATTTATTGCTCTATTTTCCTACCAATTTAATTTCATTCGGAAATTGCAAAAGAATCCGTTACGAAAGGGTAAAAACCTCACGTCTTTCCTATTTTGTATAAATTTATAAGAAACCCTTTTCATTATTAAAATTCCCCTTTTTACTGAAATTCTTGTAAATAAAAAAATAAAACCCTCTTCGATTCGTGAGAATCACAGCAAGGGTTTTTATATAAAAATCACAAGATTTAGCAACCGCGGTGATAATTATACTTTTTTCCCTATTCATCTTTCAATCACCCAAAACTTTATTCAAAATCACGGCGAGTTTTTCGCACGGAGCTTTTTAGTTTAATTCGCCTGTCAATTTAATAAAATTTTACTAAAAAATAAGAAATATAAGAATACGGTTATACCTGTAACAAAATAGCAAAATTAATCCAAAAACCTTAGCTCAGTCGAAATGCGGATTACAATGCTGGATATGGTGCGGGTGTTTAAATTTCGTTTTTTATGCATTCTTCATGTTCACCAAGTGGAAAAATTTGTGTAGCATAAGTGTATTTTTTTGATTAACAAAAAAAAGGTTATTTTGCACTAAATGAAAAAGAATAAAAGGTTTATAAGTAATATAAGATTGTCGCACTCGATCTTCGCAGAATTTCAACTTTTATGGATGTGGCTTTGTGAGAACAGAAATAAATCAAACATAAAATTGCTATAAAGCTGATTTCACATTAAGAACCGCTAATTTGCATTACGTATTCTCCCTCACATTACAATTAGTTGCCACTAATTGCATAATAAAATGCAGCAAGAAGAAACCGTCATCAACAACCTTTCAATTTTCAACGTACCAACCAAACCATTTTTTTTACTATAATTAATTTATTTTTAACTACTAAAATAAACCAGTTTATTTATTACTTTCTAAAATACACAACAACTATTTTTTAAATTGTCACTTTCAATTTGTTCTTCTTTTGTTTTACCTTATATTATTTATGTACATCATTTTAACGAAACATTAAAATCGACTTCTTGTTTTGCAATTTCATGTTCATTTGGAAGTTTTTATTTTATCAACAGTCAGGATTGTTGCAGGATTATATTAACTTATCGACAAGATTGTCTTTATGATGACCTACATACTATTTGAGCATCTTCCTGAAATCCATCCGCATCCTTGAAAGAACGGGTCCCGACAGCCCGCAGTATGGATTTATCCAACCCGCAACAAAAAATAATTACACTAAGTAATTCATTACATTTACGGTCTGCAAATTGAATTGTGAAATTATTTATTATATTTAATTAATTATATGACAAGGACACGTACCTACATAAGTTGTGCGGCCTACGGGCCGCACAAGATCAATAAGGTTTTAATGTAGCCCTCCATTCAAAAGTTTTGTGTTACACAAAACTTGACTCTTCACACCTAATGTGTAAACTTGGGATGATCTGGATACTTGCTTTATGCTCATCGAATCTTCTTCTTCTTCTTCTTAGTTTAAGCCTTAAGGCTTGTTATTACCAACATCTGCGTCGTTTCCTTGGCAGTGTTGGTTCTGTGAGCATATAAATATTTTACATCCATCAAATAGCTTGCTAGACTTGCCGTCAGATGTGCCATGTATCCTGGTTTTTATGTTAATGGTGGCAATTCACTAACCCAGGGGACCACCGGCTTAACGTGCCTTCCGAAGCACGGAGACTAGTCATAAGAAAGTTTGACTCTCCCCAGGTTTGAACCCGGTGCCCCGCATTTGCATCCAACTGCATTAGCTGCAAGGCAATGACCGAGACGGTCATCGAATCAAAAAATGATTTGTTGCTGTATCAAAGATTTTGTCATAGCAACAAATATTTTAATTAATTAAGCAATTACTTACGTATTAAATCAAACACTATTTATTTGTTCAGGCTGTTTTTGAAAATGAAAACCTATTTCATTACTACAATGAAATTAAACTTATTTTCTGTCAAGTTTAATCGTTTGTTAATAAAATGTACGCTACTTTACCAGCTAATTTACGCTAATTTACGACTACACTATTATAAATTTTATTAATAAAATTAACTTGCGATAATTCCGAAAATCGCTATCAAAGTTAACTACTTCAATAAAGGTGAACATCAAGTTATTTATGTCCTTAATGTGACAAGAAAAGAGATTCAGATTTGTCAGTTATCTGTGGGACACATGGACGAAATTAAGGAGCGAATTAAGAGCCTGATACATCGGAATGAAGTAAACATCCCCGTAACGTTAAGATAAAAATCTGGATCTTAGTGGGATAGCCAGCACAAAGTGGCAACCCAGAGTCCTATGTTAAATGAGTCCCTCGAAGCTACATGAACAACACATCAATGAAGCTGTCCAAATGGTGAGAAGAACTCGAACAGGTGATGCCGTAATTATTGGGATGGTGGAAAGGGGAGAAGTAACTTGAAAAACTGGAAAGCAATCCCAGCAGTTGACAGGTAAGGAATCTCACCAAAGGAACGATATAGTCCAGATCAGAGACATAGATCTCCTTATGGACGAAATTGAAGGCACACAGGTGCCATCACCTGTGTGCCTTCAATTTCTGATGGCGACGGTCGACCTTGACTGGAAGTATGGGGAAGCCTTTTCTGAATACTCATAAGTTGAGGATCACTATGAATCTATATGCAGAACCAGCAGGATCACCCCATGCAAGCGATGCTGGTCTTCTGGCTATGAGAAAGGGCATGGATGTCTGCAACAAGGATCCACGCTGCAAACTAAGAAGTTACTATTGCGCAATAACCACCACGACAAGGCAATAGCAGTGGGTAGGTGAGAGGTTTAGTAAGTGAATTCTGACATTACCATCACAGATTGTAGCAGTGTCTCGCACGAGATTTCCTCTCTGCGAGAGGCAAAAAAGTTACAAAGCTGATTGGACATATTTGTCACAAAAACGGTCATGGTAAATTATTATTTTTACCGCATTATTTTTTCCTCATCAATTTTCTTTTGTAACTCTCCTGCAATCGTATGGTATGGCGTCCATTCTCGACGATGAGAATCACTGCAGAAAATATTCGTGTTATTAACGTGGATTCTAAACCACGCACTTTATTTTAGAAAGATTATTATTATAGATTCCTCCTCCTCCTCAGTCCATAACCCTTCTGCAGGGTGTGGTGAGCCTTTTAACAAAGGCTTTTCATGGCAGATTACACCCCGGTGGTTTGCCATTGCCTGCCGAGGGGAGCCGGCCACAATATGATTCTAACTTCGTCCGGAGTCGAACCGGGTTCTCTGTGTTAGCAGTCTATGCGTTTAATCGCTATGCTAACGACCGTCTCAATTGACTATAGATTATAGATTACCTCGATGATTTATCATTACCTTTCGAGGAGGGAGAGATGGTCAGAATAAAATTTTTACTCTTCCTGGAGTGGAACCAGGACTTATCGTCGCAGCCGCAGTGGCGGATTGTGGCGCAAGTGGCCCAACAAGAGGCTTAGAGCATCGTAAATCAAGGGGCCTCAAAATAAAGAAAATATAATTATTATTAATTAAATTCCCGTTGTAATAAACACAAAAATTCTAAGCCTTAGATTAGATTTGCAGTTATTTTGATTTCAGAGCAATTTTTGATTTACATTTTTTGATAAATATTTAATTTTGTTCAAATATTCTGAAACTTCATGTACATATTAACTCTGTTGTAATAAACACGGGAAAAATAACGAAAAAATTCTAAGCTCTAAGATGCATTAGATTAGCAGATATTTTGGTTTCAGTGCAATTTTTGATTAAAATTTGTTGGTAAAAATTTAATTTTGTTCAAATATTCTGAAATATTATGAAAATATTAATTATGTTGTAATAAACACAGGAAAAATATCGAAAAAATTCTAAGCCCCTAAGATGCCTTAGATTCGCAGTTATTTTAATTTCAACGCAATTTTTGATTTTTAAATTTTTTGATAAAAATTTAATTTTGTTCAAATATTCTGAAACTTCATGTACGTATTAATTCTGTTGTAATAAACACAGAAAAAATAACGAAAAAATTCTACGCCCTAAGATGCATTAGATTATCAGATATTTTGGTTTCAGTGCAATTTTTGATTAAAATTTTTTGGTAAAAATTTAATTTTGTTCAAATATTCTGAAATTTTATGAAAATATCAATTCTGTAGTAGTAAATACAGGAAAAATAGCAAAAAAATTCTAAGCCCTAAGATGCCTTGGATTTGCAGTTATTTTGATTTCAGTGCAATTTTTAGTAAAAAATAGTATTAAAAAAATAAATCGTCTGCGGTGCTGGTGGATGAGCCCCCGGGCACCAGGGGTTCAAATCAATTGCTTTAGGGAGTGTAGAATTAGTGAAAATATTTAGAGGGGGGCCTCAGAATTGAATTGTGCATGGGGCCTCATAAGTTCTAAAACCGCCACTGCGCAGTCGACGAATGAAATTAGGGATAAATTCATCGATTTTCATTCCCTTAGTTATTTATAACTGTCTCTAACTGTTACACTGAATTTTTCTGATGATTATCAAAATTCATTTACATCCGATCAGGATCCGATTATAAAGGAGAACTAATCAAACTCAGCGGCAGAATCATAATTAAATTTTCTTCCATCTTCTAAGTTCTCTTCTAAGTTATTTTTTTGTTCTTGGAAATTTTATTTTGAAAAATCATTAATTTTAGGATTTAAGCAAACTTTCTAAAATATACCTACGTATGCAGATGAATGTCATTCTTTTGAAGATTAAGGTAAGCTACAAAAAAAAGTACAACAAAAACTACAAGTTCTTCCTCTTCGTGAACGCATAAAGATTTTAGTTTGCTAGTGATAACAATGCAGTAAATGCGTTAAATTCTTTGGTTCTTTTGTTAAAATATTCGTGTCCATCCTAGTCGGTTTTTACCTATACACACACACTAAATATGCTAATGCATTTTCGCTCCTTTACAATACTCAAATTGAAGATTTGTTGCAGTTTACCTACACAAAATCGGTCAGGTATATTGGAAGTACAGGTACTAATAAATTTCAAAAACCAACTTTAAAATGAATAATTATTGCAGTTTTACCATTTTTATTTAATTAAATAAATTTCGAGCACTTCAAAATTAAAAATTTTCAAAAAAAAAAAATTAACGGTTATTTTTTATCAATCTTTAATGAGAATTGCGTCTCCATTTTATTAAAGGACTTTAAAATGTCGATTATAGAAGCCACGTGGCAGCGGTTAGCTCATTGAAATTGTAAATGACATACAACCCTTTAACAATTGAATTCGTTTTAAAGATCCATTGAATGGGTACGCGCGTGTGTCAAGATTGTTACAATCGCCTTATGCCCCTAATAATTTCTTCGCCTGTCCCTTTCAAAAAAGAACAAATGTATATCCGTTCCATTATTGCTAAACGATTGGACGTTAAAGTTGCATTTATAATCAATTAAAAATTTATGTTAGGCCACCGGAGGTAATTTAAAAGCGAACGGAACTTTAAGAAGAAATCATAAATTTTGAATTTTTATTTTAAATAAAGGTGGTACACAAATGTCTTGTTCTTGTGGAATTGATCTTTTTATATAGGGCAGACTAAACGACATTGTAAAATTTATATTTAAAAATAATTGTTGTTTTCATGATGATTCCATTTGGTTTGCAAAATCCCTTATGCCGAAAGCTTTCAAATGACAGATGGTTAGCGATGCCTTAATGATTTTATAACATTGAAATTAGGTAAAACTGAAGTGGGCTTTTGTGAAATGTTTCCGATGCAAAAATGGTAGTAAATAAGAATATTTGCACATTTTTTTATATGGCAATTAACCAAAATTGAGTTATACTCGTAATGTTGTAATTTGTCTCAATGTCCTTAATTTTAATTCCCTTTATTTATTAAAAATACCGAGACATATCAAAATCAATAATATACACTCCTTTCCCTTTTTGCCTGACGAGATTCTAATAACATCGAAATAATTTTTATTAATTTTTAAAATTAATAATTTAGTTAAATTATTTTCTATAAATTTTCTGTGTTACTTTTAGACCACAAAGTTACAAAACAAAAATAAAATGTCAAGTTATTTCATTTATGTGTCAAACTATGATGAAGAGCCAACCACCAAGGATACCACTTCCTCATCAAACTTAATAGTCAAATTACTTGTGCCTACATTAATTTGGAATGCAAATTTTTTGACAAAATTATCAATTAAACTTGATCTTTTACGATTTTTTTTATAATTCTATTGAGTTAATTTTTTTAATTTTGTGGTACATGCATCAGTGGTGTGTTGTGAATATTTTCTCAACGGACTTGCAGTTTTTTCTCATTTTGCAATCTGGTAAATGCAAACTGTATTTTAGTGATAATTGCACTAATGAAAGGTAAACAAATAATTACACTAAAAAAAGTGCGTCGTCCTAGTGGCTCGAAACCTTGAAAATTGATTAATCTAAATTATTTTTAAGTAATTTTTGGAGAAGAACTGTCATTTTTGAAAAGCAGCATGATGCTTTCGTGCGTTGCTAAGCAACGATTAATTTGACAATTATTTGCAACAATATCCATGTAATTTAAATCTGCAACCTTATACTTTTTGATGTTTTTCCGTTCAACTTTTGGCAATTCTGTTAGTTCCATGTAGATTTACATAATTCTGTTCAAGTGACGAGAAACCACAAGGTTAAAATGAAAAAAAAAATATTTAAATGATGTGGTTTAAATAATATGTGAACTTATTCTTCCTATTATAATATTTACCTATTTAAATACTAAGTAATTTTTTGCACGTTATTCTTCAACACTTTTCTTATCTGTGTGTGGTTTAAATATTTAAAACATTTAGCTACATGTTTTAAATAATTTAAATTATACTATCTCCAATTTAATAAAAATTCTCATAATTAATTAAAATTATGCAAAAATTCTCCAATTATAATATTGAATTTATTCCCAAAACTTTTCTTTAGGTAATATAAAATTTTATATTTCATTAAAAATAATTAACAAATTATACTATTTACTATTATAAAGAAGAGACGGTCATTAACATAGCGATTAACCGTACCGAATGCTAATGCAGGAAACTCGGTTCAACTCCTGGCGAAGTAAGAATCTTATTTAGACCGTCTCCCCTCGGAAGGCAATGGCAAACGATGGTAATTAATAAATTACTGAGATCAGGTTCAGAAAAACTTTTTGCATGTTGGTATAAAAAATTATTAAAACAACTTTTAGAATAAACCTAATAGTATAATAGGAAGCGCCGTAGGAGATTTTCAAAAACGTTTCAAGATCAAACTTTCCTATAAAATTTTAAACTACTCCTTTACCAGGATTTATTCGATTCTATTAATTTAAATTTTTGCTGCGAGTAATCTAAATTAAAATAAATCAATTATTTCATAAGTAATAAAAATTAACTGATTAACGCGTAATAAATTGAGCTTTTCTTCTTAGAAGTTAAAAGTTTACTTTTACTTGTATTAGTTTTGCCTGTAGTCACAGGAATTGTGAATTGTGAAAAAAATACAATAATTATCATAATTAAGCTTGTAAGTTTGCATCCAGATGTACAGTCCATTAAGAAAGACACACAAGAAAACACCGTGACAATACGGCTTGCGTGCGTATTTCAATGGACAGACAGATCTTTTCAAGATTAATAAAAGCTTTTTTAAAAAAGAAAGAAGTGAAATGTAAATACTTTTGTTTTGTTTTATTAATTAATTTCAAACTTTATTACTCAATTACTGATTTATTGTTAATTATATATTTTTACAAAAAGAGCGTTACATTTTAAATTCTAAAGAACTTCAAAAGAAAATTTGAAACAATTAGTAGTTAACCGTAAACTAATAATCGTAAAATCATTGACGAATTAATATGTCATCATAATCTCAATACAAATTTATATTTAGATCGGATTTACATTGATGAGATCAATGTTGTTTGTAAAATTGTGACTAACGGCGATTACGAAATCACGATACAAATGTATAACCGTGGTAACGGAGGTACTCACAAAATGATGGTGTCATCAAATGGTGAACATTAGATGGAAAAATCTCGGCTATATCTAAATTTTCATGTAATTTTAAACTGTAGATTCAGAAATGAATGAGAAACTACAATTCTTGCCAGGAGAGAACACATAAAACCTCTAAAAAAATTTATGAATGTATCTGGTAAAATAGAGAAAGGGACTGTAATCACAAAAAACAAAATAAATTCTCCAATAATTTAATTTTGAGATTAAGTAGTTGAATTTAATTTTTTGTACTTGCAAGGAGCAAATTAGACAGTCTGATAAGTTCCAGGGTGCCTGTTATTGTTTAGGACAGGAAAGCACATCATGGTTTAAAGAGTCGGAATTGTACTTGGTGATTACTCGTGAAAATTTTTTATTCGTAATCGTTGGAAACTTTAGAAGAGGTGAAAATTGAGATTCCAGTGTCACAAATTTATACTAATTCTGGATACGGACTATTTATTGTTTTTAATGAATATTAGAATTGTTCTTCTTCTTCTTTGTATGTCGTTACCATTAATTGGAACCCAATAATAAGGAACCAATCGACATTTCACTTGAAAATGATTTAGGTCCATATTGTAAATCTGGAGTTCGTATACTTCAGCAGTTTCACAAAAGAAAATCCAAGTTTATAATGATTCTATTGGTTCTAGATTAATGGAGAAATATAATTTCATTTGAAAATTATATAAATTTGAAAAAAAAAATATAAAAATGTAATTTTGAGATCGATTTTCAATATTTATTTGAAAACTGTTTTCTGCTTTTTACTCGGAATTTGATCTATATTACTTGGTTCTAATAATTATTGCAAAAATGGCTACATTATATTTTAAATGGCTTTCTTGGCAGATTACCCTCGGTGGTTTGCCATTACCTTCCGAGGGAAGACGGCCAGAATAAAGTTCTTACTTCTCTCGGATTTGAACCGGGCGTTTAGAATTAACAGTCAACGCATTTAACCGCTACACTTTCGACCGTCTCCTTAGAATTATATTTTTGCTTAAATTTTGCATCTTCTTCTTCTACTTTGGACTAGGATTTCTCCTGTTTATCTTGCCTTATCAACCGACAAGGAAAACCAGCTTTGAGCCCATCTCTTGGGAGGTCGTCCTGGAATTTATAAATTCTGCATGTAATTTATCATTTTTAACGGTCTAATAAGAAATTTTTATCCATAATAAAAATTATTTGAAATATCTATTTTATAGAGAATTTTAAGCTCTTCAATTTTCAGCTACTGAAAATTTTCCATAAAAAACAAATTAAGCGAGTTATAAGGTCAGAAGCGACATTGTAGGGGCTAAACGTTACAGGAAATTGTAGGTTATTGGTGGTGCTGCAATACAACATAGATTAATTTTGAAGTAATTTGGTTTGCAAAAAATTTTATGGTATTCAAAGTCAGAATCTTCAATTGAGAGAAGCCCATAGGGAAGAAAATAAGGAATATGTCATGATTTTTTGCAGCTTTATTTTTCTATTTGCATCTTAAAACTTTTAAGTTAATAATTAATTTAAACAAAATTATTCATAAATTCGCAAGAGTATTTAAATAAAATAATTAACTAACCTTGTACCAAATAAGTATAAATAATAAATTTTATTTGTTGATGTAAAATATATGCAAAGAGTAACATTGCGAATCATTTTTTGCCAAATTTGTAGTGACGTCTAAAGGAATCTGTAGTTTTTAATTATATTATTAAAGTTTTGGAGGTCAAAATTTTAATACAACATAATGTTTTCTAGAAAAAAAACCGATAAAATCAAAAAACCTGAGTCTTGAACTTGAAGGAGTCATTAAAAATGCTGATAAAGAACAAAACTACTCATTAATAGAGAAATGTTGGCAAACCAAAAAAACATGGGATGAAATATTTTACCTATTTCGAAGTAACATCATACCTTAGTTTAGTCAGTGAGGGTTAAAAAACTACCTGCAAGTTTTGCCACCCTCATATTAGCAAATAACTTCGAAACGGAAATTCAAACGAAACAAACAAAATTTTAGTAGTAGAGAAATTTTATTTTAAATTTAAAATTTTATTCAAATGTTGGTGTCCACCCTCTCTTTGGGGTCCGGTACAGAAAAGTAACGTATAATCGGCACCCTTGGTATGCAAAATTTACGGATCAACCATTTTTTTAATTTTTAATCGAATTCACCTTTTTGGTAATAAAACACCCCATTGTATTCATAACTATATGACCTAAATCTAAAACGATAAAAAAACAAGATTTTTCGAGCACAAATGCACCAAAATTGCCTCTATTCCAAATTGCCTTAAGATCGAATACAGCAATATAAAGAAGGGCTTCTCTTTTTTTTCGTTAAAGCTAAAATTTACTTTTGCACACAAAAAATAAGTAGGTCGCAAGGTAGGTGAATAAAAAGCTTTTAAGATTCCAATTTCCTGGGAAAATTATTTTAGATTTTACCCCTCTTAAAAAACCAGTTACAATAAAGCATCGCATTATCATCATCGTCCCTCGGATTTTGCATTCGCTTAAAAGAGGAAGGAGCGGAACGTTTATTTTGGGACGACGGAATAAAAATTTTTGATTATATTTATTTATCATAAAATACAAATTGTAAATCTGATTGTAATTCTGTGCAAACCCGCTCCGGAAGAATAGCGAACTGCAGATATATTATGGTATATACGAAGTTGTATTGATTTTAATGTCTAAGCAGACAATATTCACCCTTATTATTGTTGAATATTGGATCGCATATTGTACATGTGGATTCACAGTACGTCCTTCAATAATAAACACTGTTATATTAAAGGTAGTCCGCTTCGTACAAAGTTATAAAAGGGGTAACGTATAACGCCAGCGTCCGAGATAAACCAATTATCCTACAGGACCTCTCATATTATTTACGGAATTTTATTACCTTCAACATCCTCGCCAAGGAAATCTTAAAAAGAACAACTTTAACTTACGTTTATATCGTTAATAGTTTATGACCAAAAACTTTGTTTCGTGCCCAAAGTTTTGGATAAACTAATTTTTTCACCTTGCACTTTTAATATTTTCAGATTGATATCAAAATCATACGCCGCCAATAGAAATCCGTTTTAAAATAAAATATCGTTTTCGTCCGCCACCCCGTCGGTGTTAAGGGTAGATAGATCGCGCAATTGGTGCATATCTAATGTTATCCCGCGACTGCGCCAAAATCAAATCTGAATATGCGTGAAAAGCTTTCCAAAACGAAGCTTACTCAAAACTTACCGTTTTAACTGTTCTTCTTGTTGAAATCTAATTGAATTTTTGTCTTCTTGTCAATAACTCTTTAACGCATAAAAATTTTGCTTTTAGTCCAAACAAGTGTCTTCCTGGCGGGGGGCATCCTCTTATGGTATAATCTGATCGTAAGCAGGCGGGATACAAATGCCCTACCATTTATGCAAATGTTATAATTTTTTAGGACCACAATTAAGGATAATGACTAGATTCTCCAGGATTAAGAGATTAATGATTTAAAAGCCGTCTTAACTCGTCTCAATGTCACTCGGATGTAAAATAACGAAATAAAAATTAAAAGTTGTTAATTCAATAAGAAACTAAAAGCTGATAAAATGAGAAGTTTTCGTCGGAAAAAGTGAGCCATAATAATTTGGGAAATAATAAGTACTAATAAATGAAATAAAATCATATTTTTGTATGTTTTAATCAAGCGTCCGTGTACTTTACACAATAATAACACGCTAATTTTTGCAAATTAGTTAATGCATAAACACAAATTTGAATGTTTAATTTTGCAAAACAATAATTATAACTTTTTTGCCAAAATTTTTATATAATGAAAATATTCCGTAATTAATTTATTATTAATTAAATTTTGTTTATTATAAAAATTCTGAATACGTAATTGCGCAATTAGCATTGAATTAAGTGGTGGAGGTTCTGATAGATAAAGTTGGAGGTTTTATCTGTGTCGTGATAAGGTTGGAGTTAATCCGATGATTTGGATTGGATTAAAATTTAAAAATTGAATTTGCAAAACTCTTCATGTCCTTTTTATTTATATAAATACATACATATAAAATACGGAATAAATAAATAATCCATACAATTTATATACTATTGTATATTGGAATAGCGCGAGTCGCGATTGGTCCTAAGAAGCTCCCACTACCCGGAACCCCGGAGTCGGTTGCCCCTCCAGAACACAGCATCCCACGATGCATATACATGTTGTTATATGGCATTAGACGGTGGCGCCGGGAGCACCGGAGTTTTGTACGTTTCCACGATTTTTGATTAAATGATAATCAGTGTCGAAAGGACTTACCGGACTTATTTCGGTGTAATAACACAAAGGTGTAACAGTGCTTGACACGCGATAGTGCCATTTGTTTGACCGGTTGACATATCAAAAGTGAAGTGCACTTTTATTAATTTTGATAATAAGACTGTTTTGTTTATGTGTAAGACTTCTTATCAATCAGTGCAATACGCAATGACTTATTTTCATTCGTTGTGTTCAAGAGGTGTATGATAATACTGTCTCATCTTGGAAGGTTTTGCATGGATTGTTGCTAAATTAGCGAATCTGGCGGATTACAATAGCGATACGGTGAGGAGGTGGGTTGAATCTAACCCTACACCCAACCTCCAAAATAACAACATCGAGATAGTTGCGCCAAAATCGTTCAAAAATAATTTAAACAACAACACCATAGGATTTGAGCAAACTTTTTGGAAGAAACATAAAGAGGATAACATGCCAATGTTACTTCAACAACCCTCTCACGTTTTACTCTCGAGCCACGAAGCCGACCAGCCCCTGGATTTCACCATGTCCAAGTTCAAAACGAAAACCGCCACTACGGTAGCTTCACACTTAAAACAGTTCAACGATTTAGCCGCTCATCAGCACATGATGTTGTTGCAAAACAATGGTGTATATTTTAATAGAAGTAATAACAATAAAAGTTTTACCCGTGGTAGCAGCCCGTCTCATTCGAGTAGTTCAGAGGACGAAGGACCACCAGAAGGATCGCCGAGATCGCCACCCCCTAGTCCTGTTGCACTGAGAGGCGACGGTAAGTAATCGCAATTTATCCTCCAACACAGCTTACCTGAATGATATGTGATATATTCTTTACATTTTTGACACCTGCACACTTGGCCTTTGTTACAAATAACGAGAATAGGTAGCCAACAGATTGCAGGTAGGAAGCGTTTGAATGATCTCGCAAAAATTCAATTTTACATTCGCCTTGTGTGAGAGAGCCATTAGTTCTCACTTTACATTATAAATATTCCTCACAAAAGTACGAATAAATTAAAATAATTCCCAAAAAATTATAAGTAATATTTAAATGTATTCTGAGAAAAAATGTATGAATACATTAAAAAGTATGAAGTTAATGTCAAAAATGTAGTATTAAAAAACCTGGCGGAAACCACAAAATCGCTGGGCGATTTACACCTGCGGAAATCGTTAACAATTAGAAACGGACTACGAGTTTTTCAGGTTTGCTTACATGTCGGGCTCAAAATCAAAATTTGCGTAGTATCAGCTATCTCCCCAATCTTACATAAAATGGAAAAGTAAGCTCGTTACGATGAGGAACTTGTAATCGCAAATGCGCAAAGTTTGTCGGTAATTATTGAAATAATTTTTATCTTCATAATCGGCAACTTTTAATATTATAACGGTGACCCTCGATCACCGTTAATTTTTAAAAACAAACAAAAACTTTTTATGGGACGAATTTTGCTTTTGCATAATCTGGAACTAACTTTTTTTGTCGACTGTAAAAAATGTCACCTTTGTGTTTAGAAGAAACTGAGGTATTTTGTTGATTTTACAAAAGCTTCCAAAGCTTTTATTCCATTCAATTTTTTGATAGTTGCATAAAACCAGCTTTAAAGCTTTCTGTTTATTGAATCAAATTTAAAAAATTATTATTGCTCTAATAAATCACACAAGGAAATTAAATTTTTGAAATTGCATTCCGGTTTAGAAAAAAATTTAGTTTGATTACCTGCTTGAAATTTTGTAACCGTGATCCGGACTTCTAATTTATTCCAAAATTGAAAAAGTTTTCTAAAATTCGGCATGCTGTAGTTTTCATGGATTTTTCGAGCACATCCAGCACCACGCCGCCTTTTTTTGTCTTTTCTGCTTTCAGGTGCTCATAACTTCTTACTTGCTTTGACAAAGATTTCGCACTAAGCTGTTTAAAATTTTATTGATACTTTTTTTTTTTGGAATCCATGTTAAGATTTGTGTTTTATTTAAAAATTTATAATTAAAATAGGAAATCAAGCCTATTATTATTTTACATATTCTTTTCAAAACTTTGAACGTTTAAAATTTGATATACCATAGTTCTATTGTTGATTTTTGCCTAAAAGTGGACTAGAATAAATTATATAACAGATTTGAATAAAATTTAATCCATCTGAGGAGCTGTAATAAGACGAAACGCATTATCATAGTCAACTTAAGTTGCTTTTTATCGACTTGAAATATTTTATTTTATACATCATGTTTTACACCAATTATTTCCAAAATTGTACTAAAATTTAAATAATTGCTTTAGTTTTCTCAAATCGTGTAACATCTGCTTTTGAAAATATAAAACGAATTAATTTACTAGTTACAATATCGCATGAAGGTAATATTAGAGTGAGGGAATCCCCGAAACATTAGATAATTTTGGCTGTATCCTGAAGAATTCAATGTATCGGTAATTAAAAACTGAAATACCTCAATATTTGCGTTTTGAATTTGGAAAATGAAACAGAAATGTTTTTTTTAATAGCCTTCTTGGCGGATTTTTGGACCTGGTCTCAAAATTTGTTAAATTTTGCGCAATAAATATATTTTTAATTTAATGCAAATTAGTGCTTACATTCAGATTAACAATTACAATAATATTCTTCTCTTCCGGTAGTTTGCCTTTACATTATTTCGCCCGGAATCGAACCGGGTACTCAGCATTAGTAGTCAGTGCATTTAATCGCTATGCTATTGACCATCTCTGCAATAGTCTACATTATAATACATCTACTAGTACACTGTTTGACCATTCGCCAAAAATTTGACGTCCAAATTTACCTAATGAAATTTTGCTTTTCTAATTCAAAACTGTAATCGGTCAAATACGGTGCTAATACTTAAAAAAATCTGAACGATTTCCAGTTGTAATTCAAAAAGTGTCAATTGTAATTCGGATTAGCTAGTATGTAAGCTCTTCAGGCCGCACAACCTGAACAATTGAACTATAGGAATCTAATGTATAGAAGTAAATACCAAAGAATGAACTGTAAAAATGAAGGAAGTCCAAAACTATTGATTCTCCACTTTTATTTATCTCTTCCTGTGAGAATAGCTAAGCCATTGCGTGAGCTCTAAAGGCTAAACCATGAAAAGCGTAATGTATTTCTTCGGTGGTTTGCCATTGCTTGCTGAGGTGAGACGGTTATAATAAAGTGTTTACTTTGCCTGTCTTTATCCAAATACTGGCTCATTTATTATTAAATATTTGCATGTCTGAATAAATACATGAGACGGTCTTTAGCATAGTGATTAAGCGCATAGACTGCTAATACAGAGAACCCGGTTCGACTCCGGGCGAAGTAAGAATCATATTATGGCCGTCTCCCCTCGGCAGGCAATGGCAAACCACCGGGGTGTAATCTGCCATGATAAGCCTTTGTCTTAGGATAAAAGGACCTAGATATGTTTTATTTTTAATAAATAACGAATTAAGGAAATACTATTAAAAGTTATATTTTAAGCTTTCGATCTTGCATTTAGACCTTCTTCAGATTATTTGTAATTTTCTGTAATTTGTAATTTGTAATTTTTTTAATTCGTTATTTATTAAAAATAAAACATATTTAACTTCACGAATTAATAATAAACCAATTTTAAAAGGACCTAGCACAAAACCTACAGTCTTTACAATAGCCGAACATTTTTTGTCTTATTTTGGCACATTGATCAAATCTTATTTGCCATATTAGCTTTTTAAAATTTATTCCTTTACTTTTACTAAGAATTAAAAAACAAATAAAGGCTTGCGCTTCTCGAATTATCAAATTCGAACCAGTTTTTGAGCGATTTTTAATTATTTTTCTTTTTTTCTAATTTCAATACTTAAACTTTACCATATTAAAATCTGCCATAAAATTATTTTAGCTAAATAATTATTATGCTTTTGGTTATTGGTGGTCCTTGGTCATTCTGTCTTTCTGTAAAGCACATTTCTGAAAAAAGTTTCAAATGAGGATTTCCGGAGCACGTAGAAACTGTAAACAAATATTTTGTATCAATTAAAAAAGATATTGTAATTTAAAAGAATTTTTGAAAGGAAACATGATCGTAATTAATTCAAATTATGTAAATATGGTTGGAATTACGTTATTTTTTATAATAAAACTTGTGTAAATTTTAATAAGTAAACCGTACTTTTTGCCTTATTATATTATTAACAATTAAATACAAAATTATTCTCATGTCATCTAAATTAGTTACTTTATGTAAATATTTTTAATTGTGCTTAGATTTGGTTACCATGCAAATTACTTTATGAAAATTAAAAGCAAGAATTCATAGGTATCTCATAAATCTTGCAAATGATGTTAATATTTAATTAAATTTGTATGCAAAGAAGTAAAATTAAAAAATATTATTAGAAGAAGAATGAATTCTTGAATATTTTAGAATAAAATAAATATTCAAAATGCTGGATGATTTTTTACTTTTTTAGAATTATGTTAATTTAAGTTAAATTAAATTTCTTTTTTCTGTGTAATATTAGGCGAATTTGCCGAGTTAAACAAAAGGATTTTTGCACATAAGTAATTTTACTGTTAATTAAATTCATATCCGTGATTTCTCTTGATTAACTTAAGAAAAAATTAAATAATGTTTAAAATACAATTAAAAACGGTATAATTAAGGATAAGGAATAAGTTTGAATTAATTAACGTAAAAGTAATGGAATATTAAATGAGTGCGTAAGCTTTTACAGGTGCTTTTAAAATTTGGATAATTTTTAATGGAATCGTTTCGGTTTCGTGCAAAAATGCATTAGGAAATGAAAACGGAAAATGCAAATGTATGCAAAAGCCTAGTACTAATTTGACAGGTAACATTACCATATCGTCATTATCAAACGTTAGTTAAACATAACATTTAGTGATAATTTAAAACCTTTTAAAATATTTTCGGTAGCTAATCGAAGGCGAAAAAATGGAAGAGGAAAAAAGAAAACAATACAGAAAATAATAATACAAAAATGAGTTGCATTGGTTTGTATTAACGATAATCGACCTAAAATAATAACCATTATCATCGCTCACTGAAAAGTAGTAATGAATCATTAATATAAGCAATTTATTTCATTATTATAATTCATTTCTTTGGTATATGACTCAGCTGTATCGAACGTTCGAACGTACCACGATTTGAATACAGTTCAGGATCATTTCTCCTCGTTTGATCTTTCGGCAACCATTGAACCTGATTTAATGATATTTAAATTTGTTACACTTTAAGATACCTGCTGCAAAATCATTAGCATGGGAAATATGTCCAGTTGAAAACAAAGAACAAGTCCCTTCAAAATTTCATACCGAAAAAATAGCCTTCTTCAAATAACAAACAAAAAGCCTCATCTTGGAATCTTCAGAATGCAAACTTGCATTCGTTTTGTGGGTACGCACTATACAGATAGTTAATTTGAGAGGTACCTACAATAAAAAAATTTAATATCCAAATTAATTACACGATCGCTTCTTATTCAAATTAAAAGATGCAAATTTTTGTTTTATGGCCGTAATTATCATCGGAGCTAATATTAGGTTCTATTTAATCTAACCGAAAAAAATATATTAGATGCTTGACTATCTCGTAGCGATAAACAAATTAATAGTGAGAAATTCGTATTATTTATTAGATTTTGATGAGTATCAGCTCACGAAGCATCTCAGATACGTTTGTAATAGGTCGGCGAACAATTCTAACATAAATTAAAAACGATATGCAAAACGAAAATATTTTAATTCGTTAAGAAGGCGTTACATGTGTATTATAACACGTCTCGAAAATAAAATATTGTTCAGGTTTGTAATGTAAGGTTGAGGTTAATAAATTCGAGAGCGGTCGATCAAATAATATTCCCTTGGTGCTTGTTACCTAATTACATTATAATAGCTACGCTAGATACACTAGCATTAAAAGGACACAGTCTTATAATTTTTAAATTTGCCAAAATAAAGACGTTTCTTCTCTTCCACTTTTTTCTAACGGATCGCCAAAAATGAAATTCGTTCTTTGTTTATTTTTTAGCTTTCTCCAGCACTTTTTTTTAAGTTTTGTTTACCTACAAATTTAGTTTCCCTTCCAGACGTACTAATCAACATTATTAATTGTGACTCGTTCTATGCGGAGCATTTTGTAAACTAAAAACAAAATTAACTGATATGAAATTCCAATCTTCGATATTTATAGTCAATTTTGTTCTTAGTTTTGAAGGTACAATATCTTAAAATTTCAGTCCATCAACTATCAGCTTAATATGAAATCCGAACCACGGATGCTGTGAGCTTCAATTTACTGAATCCAAATTCTGGGCAAAAAATTCAACTTGACTTTCTCATTTAAGGAAACTTTGTAGTCCCGCTTTGTCCGGGTTCGAATTGGCTATTCTTCACCTCTAAGCTATGACCGTCTCAATTGCTTATTATACGACCATTTTTTTATTTCAATATTCAACATGAATATGATATTGTTGATACAAAACTTTACAATCCAACATAAGTAATATAGAACACGCAAACCGTTAAATTGCTGAATAAACCACGATTTTACTAAAATATTCTGTAGAATTTATAGTAACCCAAATGAGCTGATGAAAGAACAGGCTCAGTGCTAAAGCATTTTTCAATTCCAAATATTTGAACATTTTTGTACGAAAGTTTTGTTGCACACAAAATTCTGTTCATAATTTTCTGGTTTTCATTTTTTAACTGCCAATCTTTCTTTTTAATTAGTTCATTACGTTTTGATCACTACGGTCGAAGTGCCCAAATTTTTAAAATCGCTTTGAAACATTATACTTTTCACCCCTTTCTCGTGTTATTACATCAGGAACACATTTAAATAACGCAAGTGTTCCCTTTTATCACATTTCGTGTCCACAATTATTATTGTTCATTAAGTCTGTCACCTCTTTTCGCAGTTCTACTTTCACTTTTATGTTTTTCCTATATCGATCAGTTAACCAACCTCAGTATTTCTCAACAGTCGGAACTTTTTTATGATTTGGACTTGAGAGATTTCATAAATCTGCATCGTTAAGCCTAAATTAGCTTCCAAATCACCACCAAGGTTCCGATTTCCTTTGTTTTAAAAATATGACCAAATATCTTATCTGCATCAACGTGATACAATTTGCGTCGTTTTCGTTGAGATAATTCATGCATTATATTTGCAATCAGAAGCGAACAACTTTCTAAAAATTTTGAGTTTACATACCTACAGGAAATTTGGGAGTCTTTGAAAATTGTAATAATTATATTATTTGTAATTTTTAATAATATATAATTTTATAAAAAAGTTACGTCGATCGTGGAACTCATGTCGTAAATTAATATGGAAGCTTCCACAATGTATGATTCCGTTTGCGTTGTTTCAATAGGAATGTAGACGTGGTTCCGATGCAAATCGAATCCTTAATTTAAGGTTTGCTTAGAATTTATACGGTATGCCAAACATTTTCGATCACAGCTAGGCCTATAAAATCTAGTAGCTTGAGGGGGGAGGGGTTATAGCCCTATACTGTAAAATGAATTAAGGAAAATGTAAAACCGAGGAGTCTGGGGCATACGAAATACCATCCACTTAGAGAGCCTAAAGAAAATTATGTGAGAAAAATAGCATTAATTTTGTTTTCTCCATTTTCTATGTTGGGCTAAACATTTATTGAGTGGGCTAAGTCCCTATAAAATCTAATTTTTTAATTATTGTAAAATTAAGATTGTAAACAAAAATGTATTGCTGCTTTGCGACGTAGGTGGTCCAGAGTTAAACGTTTTTGGGAAAAATGGCACGTCGTAATTCT
Source organism: Rhagonycha lutea (assembly GCA_958510855.1). Classification (NCBI taxonomy): domain Eukaryota; kingdom Metazoa; phylum Arthropoda; class Insecta; order Coleoptera; family Cantharidae; genus Rhagonycha; species Rhagonycha lutea. Next base: position 6,803,914 of record OY294040.1, on the reverse strand, counting down.
TAATTTTATCATATTATATCGATGTGTTTTTTTTTCCATTTTCTTGGGTGGGCTTAGCCTTCTCTACCCTTTTCTTGACTATGCACTATCTGCTCTGTAACTAACATTTTATAATAATTTATTATGAAATGAATGTATTTTTTATTCATCTATTTCAATTTTTTATAGCATTAATTACTGCTCCCCCTATTAGCTTAATGGTTAGCGTAAATCTTATCAAAACTGAAATATTCTGCATATTACAACTTCTCCATTTCCAGTATTGGGTTCCTTCGGATGAATCACATATGGAAAATATGGTCTTTTATAAAGCATAAACGCCATTTAATTGCTCGGCCTGCGGCCTCGCTTCGCGTAATTTAGAATATAAGATTTCCACAGTTCTTTTAACATTTAGTCTCAAAAATTTATCAAATACCTGAGTTTATAGAGACAACAATTGTGTAAAATTATATGATTAGTCGAACTTAAAGTAGAAGAAAATTTAATTTAACTTTCGAAAATAATATTTTGAACACTAGGCCATGAAAATTTTGATATTTCTTTGTAATACAATAATTGTATTTGCTGTTTTCAAAATAAGGATGTCACTCTGCTGCGATTTTTGATATTTAAAAAAATAGTGAACTGTTCCTAGGGGTAAATTCGGAAAAATTTGTCGGTACCGTTTATTACATTCAAATATATTTTTTAAAAGCCCTAAAAATAAGTCGAATAATAAATAATGAAAAATATTAAAAGGAACCTTTTTTTTACAGATTTGAACAGTGCGCTCAGCCGAGGAGAAAAGCAATATGGTAAGTACGCTTTAAAATTGGTACCGTTTTAACAAATCATTAAAGTTTACCCTTATTCTTTACTACCCCCTAACTTTCATTTTTACGATTTAGTCTAACAGTACACCATCCATTATCCGTTACAATAAAAAATTGCAAACTTTTGCAAATTTAAAAAAGTCTGGTCAATAGAGTAATAAACCCCAATGCACTGTTAGAAAACGGTAATAAACGTAATTTTGTAGTACCTTTTTGCCCCCAAAATGTAAATAATTCCTCAAAAATTTGAAAGTGCCGCTTTATTGCTTTTTTATTAAAAGAAATAAAAGTGTTTTAGGGATTCTGAGTTTGCAACAGGTTTAAATGCGCCTTTTATATATCATACACTTACTCAAGGGGATTGAACCCCCGCAAAACTTACATGTGTTATGGTCCTTTCATAACACGATCCGTTATAAAGGGATCTACATCTTGGATTTTATGTTCGTATTATAAAAAACAATTTTGTTGGTTCGAAAATTTGTAAAGTAAGCTAATTACCATTTATTTTAAATTAATAGTAAATGATTAGGGTTTTTTTACATTTGCGCACTCGACCAAGGAAGTCTGTGATAATTGGGCAACGAGCCATTAAATTTGAGTACAATACATACGTTTTATATTTACGGTGCATGCAAAATTTTAACTTAAATAATAAAATATTATTCAAAAATAATAATTTATGTTATTTTAATAATTAAATTGGTTATTGTTTTAATAAGTTCGTGTAATAATTGAGTACCCAGAACATTAAATTTGAGTATGTGCATGGTAAATTTTACTTTAAATAATAAAAATTATTCAATAATAATAATTTATGTTACTTGATTAAAATCGGTTATTCTGTTTTGCTTGGCAAATTTAGAATGTTGAGTGGTCACTGCACTATGACACAATTTTTCACAACGAAAATTTCCATGTGTTTTAATTGACATAAAAATTAATTTCGAAAATATTCATATAATGCAGCAGTCTACCTACCGTCTGCGAATATAAAATTTTCTGTAATAATTATATGGTAGTGGATTCGACTTGTATAATAAACAAAAAGTAACATTTCTATATCTTTGTAACAAAATATAATTTTCTTAGAATGTTAAAGAGTCTTTAAAAATCATCTTGATTTCGCATGCTAGCCGGCACTACCCCAGTTTCTTTTGTTACCTGTTCATGTTCTTAATGAGAAAAAATTTGAAGGATCCTTATACCTGTGCAAAAACCTTCAAAATGGCGCCAAATATTTTTAAATTGTGTTTACCACAAGACAGTGACGCATTGGAACAATTTCTCAAACGAATATACGCCTTCTCGGAATTACAAATTATTCAAAACAAAATAATTAAGTATTGACAAAAGTTTTTTTAATCGTCGTCGTAATCTGGAAGCTACACGGTTTCAAAAATTTACCTGCCCAATCCAAAACATGACATAGTTTAAAATACATTAAGTTATATCGAAGAAGCAGCTGACTCTGAAGTGTTATTATACCAAGAGGTTTCGATAAAAAACTGCGATAGTAGAAGAAAAACTAAATTTAATGTGACCATTAAGGGCTTCTGCTTGAATTAGTTTAAAATTGGATTAAATAAATGTATACGTAAATTAATTAGAGTCTTATGGGCACACGCTGACTGCAGGAATTTTACTTATCGAATAAATTAGCATTCACCGTCAACATTTCTCTCGGTGTACATAGACGGTTTTAAAAATTTAATTAAAATACTTTGTAGTTAATTTATGAGAAATAATAAAATTGAATAAAAAAATTAGAAATTTAGAAATAATAATTTAGCACCGTCACAGTATTTTTTACAATACCTAACCTTACCCAATTTCGACCTGAGGCCTGCAAATTAATTACAGTGGTAGGAAGATCCTTGGATTCATTCACAATACGGTTTTTTTGCCCAAGCCGATGCGGTTTAATTTCTCGAGTTCATCCATCATTTTGAAAACTATAATAAAGTGCATCTGCATAATAAGGTGCATTTCCTATTTGCAATAAAAAAATGCAATTAGTTTTATTTAATGGTTATGGATAAATATGCAGATGGGGTTCAAGATTAATGAAAAAAATTAATGCGAATGAAGAGTTAATGATCGGCGTGCGAAGTGTTTCACAAATTAATCAAAATTATTGGATCGTATATTTCCGTTATTGAGATAATCTTAAGTTTATTTTGTAACTAATTTGCGTATCCTTTGGACACGAAACAAAAAGAGGAACTTGGCTGTGTATTAAGCTAATTTGATTTTAATGTCAGGTGACGTGACAATGGCACCGTAACACCACACACCATAACATTTTAATTTAATAATTTTGTTTATATTATAATCTAGCTAAGTAATGTTACGCTGGTTTAATAAATTTGGTTGACAACTTCTCGCCTGTGACGAGAAACGATTAATCTTAAACATTTTTGGCGGAATGACAATTGACACAACGGTATTACACTTTACGCAAAATGCTCCTTTAAATTTCTACAATTTATTATTAATTACACGTTTACTTACTAACACTCCAATTTTTATTTAATTTCGTCCTCTTAAAAATAAATTAAAATTAAACTCGCACTTTCTCTACATTACTTTTTATTATTAATTATTATTATCTTCACCGACAGAAACCGTAAAAAATTAAATCCTTTTCTACTACATAAAAGTCCGCGAGAGCATAATATTTATTTATCTTCAAACTTGTTGGGGAATAATTTAATTCCGAAAATAATTATCTCTAATACATAATTTTGGGTATTTCTATGAATTTTGCAACGTTTCGATTGAAAGCTCGCGACCTGCATTTTTTAAAATTAAAATTAAATTAAAAAAACAACAATTAACAAAGAAATTACAAAATTTAACAAAAAGTAAATTAAAAAATATCTCCAAAAATTGCTTTTTTTCTAAATAGCAGAATCTACAATTAAAACGAATTAAAGTGCAATATTTGATTAAACACAACTAACTCGAGTTAATTAATCGATATTTTCTTCTACTACTTACCATAAATTAATTTTTCTGACAAGCCATTTCATGACTATAATTTTGTAGAATTGTGGCGCTAATAAAGTTGTGTTTTGACGAGCTAACTTAAATCCTTAACAAATAGAGACTATATAATTTGTAGAAACAACTTATGGAAATTATAAAACAACTTTTTTTCTTTAGCCATTTACGAATCATAATTATAACAAAGATAGTGATTTACTTAGATTTCCCACGGTAGATGTACAAATAAAAATAGTAATAATAACATCAAGACAAAACTCAATATGGATTTTTAGATTGTAAATATCGAAATTGTTACACAACGAATTTGTATAATATTTAAATAATAAGCGTAGCACTAATAATTAACTTTTCTATAATAATAATTGGGTATGCTTCAATAAGCTCGAAAGAAAAAAATTAAAGTCGGGTTTGTTTCTTAATCGAGCGTTGAGGTCTCTTCGCTTTTAAATGCCTTTTACCGGCTTCCTAAGCGCAATTTGCATAAAATATTGTTTTTATAATTAAATTAACTTATTATTTAAAATTTTAATTACATTTTATTTTAATTAAGGCCGAATTAGATTCCATAATTATAATGTTATGGGTTCCCGAGCACTTTTTAAGAAAAATTAAGTTATTTATTATTTTAATTTGTTAATTACTTTGTTGTAATTTTTATTACTATTCGGTAGTTTTTGAATTAATTTTGGATCACAGTTCACGGTTTGTCAGACTTTTGTTATTAATTTCCAAAAGGGATCACCTTTTATTATTTACAACCGATTTTTGCCCAATTATGGATGATACCGTGACCTTTAATTATCCAGTTTTATTATGATTTTATTTCTATTTTAATTTGGCCGCCATAATTAAAAAAGGTCCTAAATTTTTATAGTCAGGTAAATTTTATAAATTATACGAGTGTGGCTCGTAACGATTAAGGATAAAATAATTACGTGTTAATTATAGGGGGAAATGGTAGCGGCAGGTAAGCAGCATCCGATCTTAAATGATTCTGGTGTTTGTGGGGGATGGTTTAATTGCCGCGCGGTTTTTCGGAAACTTTCCAAAAATAATAAAACCTAACGGAATAATTAAAAATTGTAACTTAAGACGAATCGTTGAAAATAATCTCGTTTTGAGGAAAGAGACAACAATAGCACGGAATAAGATAGAATATTAGCTTTCGTAATAGCAAATACAACCGTTGCAGCAATCGTAGACGGGTAGACTATTTCGGTTGGGATAGAGAATGCGATAAAAATAATGCAGTTGTTATGATAAGTTTCCATTTCAAGATAAGAATTTTTAAACAAACGGTTACTAACTGTAAAGTAATAATATCTTATATTATTATAATCTACGGAAGGTATAAAACTAGGCTTTCTAACCATTCATCCGTTATTTTTAATTCTCTAACTAATTTGCTTAAAAATAATAATGAAATTATTATAATAATTGTTAGGTAAAATACATTACCGTCCTTCTGCAGTCGGGTAACAGGAAGATAAAAAACTTCAAAAAAGTATTTATGAAAATATATTTGTAAAATACAAAGATTTGGAAGGATAATATTCATTTGAAGAATTTGTGTAGTAGTATCTCTTTACTGGTTACTAAAATTTCTTCACTTTTTCCTGAAATAAAAAAAAACATAAATTTAAATTGTTTAGTACCTGTAAAATAATATATACTTAACTTTTACCGATTATTTCTCCAAGCTAAAAAAGCATTCGTACATTATTTTTAATTTAAAAATCGACGCAAAGCAAATCCAATTTTAATGACTAAAAAAAATTATAAGCATAGAAAGTTGGGTTAAATTACAAGAAACTAAATTTAGCTAAGAATTAAGTAATTAAATTAAAATTTTTTCATAATTACCAGAAATAAACATATTGGCATAAACAATCTTATTATTGGTTCTTTCACTGATGTGTGGTGAAAGAAGCAAGATTGACCAATGATTACCAGTACCCTAAAGTATGAAATTTTTCATACAAGAAATAAATAAATTGGCATAAACAATCATATTATTGGTTCTTTCACTGTTTGTTGTGAAAGAAGCAAGATTGACCATTGAAAACCGTAACATAAACTAACGTTGGAAATACTGCAGCGTCGATAACAAAACCCAAAGGAAATCCGTTTGAACGCAATAATTTTCAATGAGATTAGCAACCAAAACGCAATGGAACATTAGATTTACAGCAATTAAAAAGGTAGCAGTCTTTGCAACGTTTTAGCAAATAACTTGGAGGTTGGCTTAATAAAGGTGTGCTGTGGACAAAGAAGTCATTTTGAAAAGAATAACAACCGATCAGTGACAGTAAAATGTTATGGTTTATTTTTCGTTTTCTGGCCATCGTGTGCAGGATCCCGAATTTTCATGTTTCTTGATTGCCGTGGATCAATTATTTCTGGTAGAAGACAGCTCATGTAAAAATTGCATAGTTTTTCTTCAATTTTTTTCGACCAGTAAGAATCGTCTTTAAAAATGATTTCTGTCTTTAATTTGCAATCACTGGAAGTCCAAACTCCAAGAACACACTTTTTCTTTTTGGCGATATGTAATTGACCTTACGGAGACGGTCGGAGCATAGTGGTCACGCAAGTTGACTATGGACGCTAAATACCGGGTTCGAATCCGAGTAAAGTAAGAACTTTATTCTGACCGTTCTCTCCTCGGAAAGCAACGGCAACCTACCGAGAGTAATATGCCAAGAGCATCCTTAAATGTTAATGATCTAAAGGGTCCATAAGTTGATCTGTGGGAAGCGTAATAACCACCCCACCAACATTTAAGGATCACGACGCTTCTGTTACGAAGCATAACGACTGTATGATGATGAATTGACCTTGAATCTGGTAATACCATTTATGTTTTTGGTTAACTTCATAAACACCATTTACATTTTTCCAGAAAGTAACTTTTTTATTATCGATTGATTGATCTACCGGCTTATTAAAGGAAGAATACGGGCATTTAATTTCTACGATTGTGTCCTCTCCAATAAGGCCATCTCGTCAATGAACATTCCACATTTGTTAATTTTTACATCGAGTTGTGCCTCTAACTGCTTTATAGCAACTTCCTCGTAACACTTGCCATAGTTTATGGCGGGAGTGTTTAACGGAATACCATATAAAATATTTTTAACCAAATTTCCACGATGTGTGGTTTTCTTCTTTGAACACACGTCGTAGAAATGTGATGCAGTCAGCAGCTTTCGTCTCTATTCGACCCATAGGGCACATTCGGATTGCAAAATTGTATTTCTCTCAAAAATGGTTCTCTCTTCTTCGGTTTTTCTTAATCCATTTAAAACTATCAATTTTTTATTTTCGTAATGTTCCTCTGGCATGTCGGGTTGTTGACTAAATAATCCATAATCAGGAACGTAATCTTTTGAAGTTTGGTGAATTTCTTTGTTTGGTGCTTTATAAATTTTTCTAAAATTTATGCAATACCGAGTGAGCTCTACCTTTTGAATTGAAACTCACCTTCTTCTTCTTCTTTAGGTGCCTATCCGATTTCGGATGTACGGCGATCCCCCCGACTTAGCCAAGAAGGCTGCACCAGGGAAATGTTAATGGGGTGGTGGTTTTGCCTTCCCCTTAGTCCACAGATCAATTTTGGACTTATTTAGTTCATTAACATTTTAAGGATTTTTCTTGGCATATTACTCTCGGTGGTTTGCCATTGCCTTGGCAATGGGGAGACGGTCAGAATAAAGTTCTTACTTCACTCGGATTCGAACCGGGTATTTAGCGTTCATAGTCAACTCGCGTTAGCACTATGCTGCGACCGCCACTATGCTGCGGTGAAACTCACCACAGCAGCTAAACAGCGGGATTGGTACGATCTACCTTTGGAATAATTTATTCTTTTACCACCTACAAATTTTGCCACAATTGAATGGAATTGTTCCACTATGTTACTATTTAGATGCAGCAATAAACTTTTTGCATGCAATGAGATACTTCTGATTATGTAATTTATTCTATTAAGAATTTCGGGATAACTTTTTAATAATTTAAATTGACTGTCATCATTATTTGCATTCTCTGCTTTTTGGAAAAAATAAGCATCACATTTAGTGTGCTCACCAAATTATGTGACAAACACTACTTTCAATATCACTTTTCAGCAATGTAATTTTTTCTGTCATTTGTCCGTCACAATTTTTCCTAAATTTTACTGCGGATGTAATTGCTCTTCGAAATTTTAAAATATTGTTTTTTATAAATTGTTTTAACACGCTACTTCGAAATTTACTATCAGTTGATAAATTTCTTAATTTTTTTACAAAAATTACGAAGTAGATGATTTTTATATAATATACAGGGTGAATGAGAGCACCCGTATCAGCAATTTTTTTCAAAAACGGCTAGTCGTAGAGAGTTGGGTTAAAAAAATTTATTATAAAAGCCATAATAAAAAATCGAATGGTGATATTATTATTTCTCGGAAAGGTCGGCGTCCCAAGTAGTTTGCTCCAGAAACTCTAGAACTCTAGAATTTTAAATGGCACCATAGGTCGAAAATGGTATCGTTGAAAAGATATAATTAGATAGATAAAAAATAAGCAAGTTTTGTAGGAAAAATTATTTTATTACCCCCACCCTTTTTAAGTAATATTCGATTGCATGTTGTGGGTGAATGCGACCACCCGTATCAGTCATTTTTTTCAAAAACGGTAAGTGATAGAGAGTTGGGTCAAAAAAATTTACAATAAAAGCCATAATAAGGAATCGAATGGTGATATTATTATTTCTCAGAAAGGTCGTCATCCCGAGTAGTTTGCTCCAGAAACTCCAGAACTTCAGAATTTTAAATGGCACGATAGATCGAAAATGGTATCGTTGAAAAGGCCTTGCAAAAATAAGCAAGTTTTGTAGGAAAAATTATTTTATTACTCCCTCCCCTTTTCAGTAATATTCGATTGCATATGGGTGACTGAGACTACCATTACTTAAAATGGGTGGGAATAATAAAATAATTTTTCCCACAAAACTTGCTTATTTTTGCAAGATCTTTTCAACGATACAATTTTCGACCATTTAAAATTCTGGAGTTTCTGGAGCAAACTACTCGGGACGCCGACCTTTCCGAGAAATAATAATATCACCATTCGATTCTTTATTATGGCTTTTATAATAAATTTTTTTAACCCAACTCTCTACGACTAGCCGTTTTTGAAAAAAATTGCTGATACGGGTGCTCTCATTCACCATGTATAATATGACGATTAAAATCGGGCCAACTTATATTGGAGCCCAGTGGAAATAAGTAAAAAATGTTAGGGTGTACTACTCAATTATTGAGCATTTTGGGCCAACATAATGTCCATAACGAGTAGGCCAAGGAACGAGGAGTCCTTCCCTGGGTACATAGAACTTTATTTATGATTGGCATGGTGTTAAAAAGGCCAATGTATGTTACATTTTTGCAACATTTGAAAATCACTATAAAATTGCCATCTTCATGAAAATGATAATTTTATAAGGATTTTCGAAAAATGTTGCAAAAATGTACATTGGCTCTTTTAGTAGAGTAATAAATATGTTGTAAATTTCTACTAATAATATTGATCGAATGTTTTTTGCAATTTTAAAAAATTGTAAAAAAGTAATGTAGATTCATTGAAATTTTAAACGCAAAGTGCATACTTAATTTTATTATGTCATAGTGATATAATGTATAATGTATGTATGTACATGATAATGTATCATTTTACTTGCTTACTTGTAATTTTTGAAGTATGTTTTATTACTGTCTGTGCTTGTCTCTCTTCAACAACATGGATAAATGTAGAATTAATATTTTGTTTGAACGTGTGATATTGGTTGCATAATTATTTAAAATTAATTCCAAAATTTAATGAAATACACATGTTTGTAAAGTGGTAATTACAAAGAAACAGCAGTAGCAAAATGCATGAAATTTTGAAATTAAATATAAAAAGCTTCAAGTCACACCGACCTGTTTTTAATTTTTTAATTTTTAATTTTATTTCTCCGTAATTAATTAGTAAAGTAAAGGTAACTTTGTTCGAAGATTACAAAAAAACTATTTTGTATATTGAAAAAATCTTGACTAGGCGGGATGCATTCAAGTGTCCTCTTTCAAAAAATGTATACTTTTGTACACATTTTTTGAATAATAAGCATGCAATCGTCACTTTACGGCGGTCTGTTTATAAGCTTTGTAAAAGGTATATCAGATTCCTCTTAATGATCCTAAATTATTAAACATCACCAGATGTCTGCTCTAATTTCTCTGTAATTGTTTACATTTTTAAGTTTGAAACTACCGGTCACTCATTATTTTGCAATAATTATGGTGCACAATTTTAAATGGTGAGATCATCTTCACCTTTTTTACATATTTATGAAGGAGATAACTTTAAAATTAAGGTTTACTATTGTTAATTAAAAATTTTACGTTGTAAAATTCACTAACTGTGTTTACCACTGAGAAATTAATAATTTTTTTGGAGCATAAAGTAAAACCCAGAGTTTAATTTCTACAACCCATTAAAAATTTAATGGTCGCTTTTTAAGATATCTAAAAATTTACAACGTAAACGCGAAAGCGCGCGGGGGCGCGCGTGCACAAAATCCTTGGTTAATTTAAATAAAGCAATCAGGATTTTTTCTTTCGTGGATGATGAATTTTAGAGATTATCGAGTCGACACAACGACATCCGCATTAGTAATGTATGCATGATGACATTTTAGACTCGGAGACCCGGGAAATATGTGTCCGTTTTAATTACCACTATGGAATAATAATAAAATTAACGAATTACAGGTGCACTTCCGTTGATGGTCGTCATGCGATGTCTTTCAGTAAGCAATAGTCCTTTTATAGAAAAAAAATCTGTCTCTCGTTAATTTATATTCAAATTAGGTGGAAAATAAAAGACGCTTTTTAGACTAACTAAGCAGCTACTGTTAACAACAATTTTATTTTGTAAGCCCCGGGCTCACACGGTACGCAAGATAGGAATCTGTCTGAAGTTCATGCTTTCTCAAATTATCTTATTATTTAGAAGTAAGGAAATTATGACTATAGAATATGTAAATACCATGTATTGTGTTTATTAACGTTTTTATGTGAAACAATTTGGTATTTGACGTCAATCGTGTAAATATGTAATTTGGCTTCTAAGTGATAAAAATTTGCTTGGAATCAAAACAGACGAGACGTTTTCCCATATCATTAATATTATTGATAAAATTATCTTGTCAAATAATTGCCATTTGTGAGTAAAAAATAAATACATAATTATATAATTTATTGTAAATTAGTCAATTTATTATTAAATTTAATATTTGTTTACGTTTAAAAAAAACACCTTTAAAGGTACCTACACCGATTTAACCGTTAAGTGTTCGAAAATACATCTAATTTAAGTTCTAGGAATTCATTATTCTTTGTTTCATAACTGGAGCCCCCATAAAATATTAAATTATATGCTTAGTACCTACTTAAAACTTGAAGCTACTCCAACTTAACCACAAAAAATATTATGTTCTTCTAATGACAACCGCGCTCTATTCGTAGATTATAAAAATAAAAGCTTTCTTGCATGATAATTGCATACCTACATTTTCGAAAAATGTTCTGTTAGATTTTAAATTTTCAAAACACAAATCAATTAAATATTTTATTAGTGTAGTAGTTTGCGCAATAAGGGGGGCGGATTATGATGCGCTTGTTTTCTTCATGGGTCCCGAGGAAATTAAATCCGCCACTGTCTGAACAAAAATTATCCGCAATATTTTCATAAAAACGTAAAGAATGTTTATTGATTTTTACAGAAAATTTTAATTTATGCGGTGAAGACGACTTGCAGAAAGTAGCTTCTCCTTGTTGTGCAGTTGACTTGGTAATAATAAGTCTGCAGGAACAATAAAATATGTTATGGATCTAATTCACACATGCATGAACTATAGCTCCTCGGCATTTAATTTGTCTGCAAAACTTCTTACATCTTCGTGGATGTCTTTGAAGTAAGTTATTGTCTTAGTTCCCTAACAAATTTTTTACTACCATAATAATCGCAGATATTTTTATACAAAAGCGTTTAAGCAACGCCAAATCATAAAAAAAACATTGGTATCGTGCACCAGGACACTTTTAAAAAGCAACGATGAAAGGAAGCGTGAATCATCGTGGCCCCAAAAATTGGAACAATAATTTGAATACGTTTTTTGAATAATAAAGACGCCTCGTGCCCAAAATCCGATGAGTTGCAGATTCATTGTGTCAGTTTTTAATTTTGAAAACTGCAGATTTGTTGAACTTTGCTACCCCATCAGCTTTTTCTTCACGTGCAACAACAATTTTGCATGCACAATTTTTTAAAATTAAAGGGTATAATTATTATTATACAAATTTGTCTGAATTGCAGATGTTATATCACCGTAGGTAGCCTAATTTCCAAAATAAGCCAATAACTGTACCATTATTCAAAATAGTATTGATTATTTAACTTTCTCTTACTTTGCACATGTTATAGGTGAACATGAAAAGTACCTATACTAATTGTTAGCAATTATTTAAATTACAAGGTGTAGATAGATACGCAAAACAGTACAATAACAACTTGAATTTTTAATTAATCTTATAAGGCATGGAGGACTAAAGATTTTTATTAATGGTTTCTAAGATCATTAAAATTTCACTTTTTATTGTAATGATCAACGTCATATTCATAATGCATAACATTGCGTTTTGTGCTTTCATAATTACATATTCAGGTGCATCCAACTTTGCATGCAAGTTGTTAACGAATTTCATTTGAACACCATTTATGTCAAGTGTAGGAAAAAACGTATCGTTGTTATAAAACCACAAAAATCCGATCCATATGCTGAGCCTTGAGGAACGCCGCCGGTATGTTATTTTTTGCCTTAATTAATTTACGTTTTGGAAGCTACGTTATGAGTAGTACCAAATATTTACTAAACAAGTTTCTAATTGGAAAATTGTTTATTATGTTGGAGAAAACCACGTGCTTGGTCTATTTGAAGCCAAAATAAGTATAATAACATAGAGGTTTATCCGTAACATAGCAATAATGAAATCTTTGTACGTCCAACTCTTTGGAACAGATGCTACATGAGATAATGAATAAATCGATGTAATAAATAGTCAGTAAAATAAGCAATTACAGTCGAACATTACAAATTTCATATTGTGTGATTTTTTACAACTTATATTTTAATGGTCGTATTATATTTTGAATCCTATTGAGCTTTCTAATACACAATGAGTAATTGAATAAAATTATTTTTTTGTATTTTATTGCTTCTCCAATTTATTCACTCTTGGCTTTTTATGTAGTGTTTGCAAAATTAAGATTTTTCAAAAATTCACGCTTACTTGGGCATGCAAATTAAAGATATAGGTAAGTCCAGCACTTACATAACAATAAACATAATTAATATGTTATTTCTATAAAACAAGACAATTAAATGAATATTAACCCAGTTCGATGTACTACAATAAACTTTTAATTATTTTGAAATAAATTAGTTCGCTAATGAATGATTTTTATCTACGCATAATAATTTAAATAACCAGGGAGCACACTTTACCCATAAATACACACTTGCATTATTTGCATTGTTTAGAAAAATAAGTATATACATCATGGAGTGATAAAACACGTGTATTTATAATTCTAAACTAATATTTATATCTCAAGATGATTTTATTACAAAGTCGGCAACAACTTCGCTGTTGGAGGCAACTTAATCATCAGTTCACTACGCTATCTCGTATTTCATCCAGGTAGAGACCAGTTTTATGAATAATATGAAGATATTAAAGAAGCCTTGTTTACATCTTACCTAGCTGTTGGGTACATTTATTTCCATCGCCAAAGTCACATTGTAAGTTTTTCAATTTGGAAGGACGTCCCTCCCAAGACGAAGATGGCTTTCTCCATAAAAGGAAATCGAGTAAACTTTACCTATTCCCTAATGAATATTAAATGGTCAAGGTAGATTGTATGACAATATTCAAAAGAATTTTAACATAGGGTGAGCCCGAAGGCCGAACAACTATGTCAATCACGTCCTATTACATCCACAGATTTTGAAGTTTTCCTCTTGTAATATCTTTTAAAGCAAGTCAAAAAATTACCTAGACTTATTTGAAAATTGACCTGACTTAGTCAGTGTTACAAAGCTAAACTTTTGAGACTATTCTGATTATGTCCAAACTATATTATTTGATCCCACACAACAATTTAAGACACAATTTTCATTTTGTTTTGAATTAGCTGTATTGTAGGTTAGTTGATCAGCATCAGCAAAAAGGCACTAAAGGCAGTTTTTAATTTTTAACATAGTTACACAGCAAATTCTTTGCTATAGGAAGAACTTAAGATTTTTTATTGATATGCATAAACTTTTTGTGATTTATTAACTCAAACAAATTAAAAATTGTATTTTTATTCGATTAATTGGCCGAAACTATAGTAATAAACATAACCAAAATAGTTTTAAAAATTTAATATGAAAATTTAAATAAATCGATAACTGCATCAGTTTCAATTAACACTTTTGGCCATTACATCCAGACCAATTTTACCCCCAGACCCCCTGGTTACATAACTTCATATTTTACTTACAACACCCTACATCAAGGGGTCCCCCCCTGGAGGGGACGAACCATATAAAGAAAATAAAACTATTAATTATTAAACCAGTGGAAATCTCAGTAATTCATTCGTGTACGCAATTTCCACAGTCTGGAAATTTTTCTTCCACACAAAACCACATTTTATTTCTAGGTCTGGGGTCTGATCTAAATTTATCAAAGGAAATCAGTAATTGAATTGTTTATGTAGGAATAGCTGCTATTTAATGTGACCTATCCAAAGATAGATGTAAAAAATACATATTATATTGTGGTATCCTCTGATTGGAAATTAAGTGGAAGATAGCAGCTAAAATATAAATTGCGATTAACCGAAATGAGTGACCGGCTTCCTGTGACCGAAATATTGTAATCCTGTTCAAATTACTCGAAACTTCATCGAGCATACCCATAATACAATGTACTTCCACATACAATGTGTGGAAGATTATATAATAAGCGTCATTTATATGAGTCATTTCAAAATCGGTGATAAAAAAGGATTGGATTGATTGAATGGTAAAAGGATGGGATCAAGTGAGAGAAGATCTGAACGTAAAAGATAATGAATAGACAGGAATTGAGAAGAAGAAGAATTGAGAAAACAGATAGTAGAAAGTAGGATTAAAATGTACGAATTATGTGAGGACTAATCCACCCCAATAAACGGATAGTCTGTATTGAGACTACTAAATTTCAACAAGAGTGTAATCCATTATTATTATAGATTTATCATTCAATGGCCAGAGTTGAATTAAAAAATTGCTTTCTAAAAAAACTGACTGAGGACTGAGAGAAACTGTGCTTTCATGTTCTTCTTCCTTTTTAGGGCATCGTTTCTCAACCTTACTGCAAAAAAGGCTCGCATCTTGATCTTGACCATCTTCACTACTTTGTCATCTGCCATCCAATTTTTGTCTTTTTTTCTTCCGGGTGCTTTGTCTCCACACCCAAAAAACGTGACGGGCGAAATCTTTATGTAAGATTCGCCTACAACATAGTTTTTCTCGCTGAAGGTCTGGAGGAGTTTCAGACCCTCATCACATTGGACAAGGAGCGATTCGTCGGAGAAAAATAGACAGAAATGACTAACTCAAATATTACTTGAGAAATTGGAAGCATATTGATTCAGACTGTTATGGTGAGATATGGAAATGTGTAAAGCAAAACTCAAGGGGTAAGCCGCTGGCCAAAAAACGTACAAAACTTCCATTTTTGTGGAAGTTCTGCAGAACTTCTACGGATTTCCATGGAATTCTACGAACTTCCATGGAATTCTACGAACTTTCAAGAAATTCCATGGAATTCCGTGGACTTCCTTGGGTTTTGAGCCAAATTTCGTCAAATAAAATAAGCAGTGTTGAAAACTAAGACCTTTTAATCTTAATTAATATAGTGATATTTATTTAATTTAGAGGCCCTAGAGTTGTGTAAGTATTTCTACATTTGAAATTTGATAATATTTTTTGGGCTTAATTTTTCTTCTGGTTGATAGCACTAATTTGAAGAAAAGGTAATCCAGGAATGTATGATTCAGGATTCACCTATAATAGTCTTCGTTTAGATAGGAAGTAAAATAAAACAAACGAATAGCATAGATTGCAAAAATATATTTTAATATTTTAAGAGGGGCCTAACAGAGATAGAATGAAACTATATCGCACTCTCTCGCACTCATGGCGCAAGATGGGCGAACCAACCCTTGTTGGTGGCGAAGATTTTTCCTAAACCATAAAAATATTTTCAGATTTTCTTTTGGTTTTTGGAATCTACATAGTTACCATTTGGCGGTAAAGAAAATTGAAGCTATTTCGTTGAATACTTTAAAATATAGTATAACGATATAAAAATCACCCTAATTATTGGTCATTTCTATATCGCTATAAATTTTAAGGTATTCAACGAAATAGCTTCAATTTTCTTTACCGCCAAATGGTAACTATGTAGATTCCGAAAACCAAAAGAAAATCTGAAATTTTTTTATGGTTTAGAAGAAATCTTCGCCACCAACAAGTGTTGGTTCGCCCATCTTGCGCCATGAGCGCGAGAGAGTGAGATATAGTTTCATGCTATCTCTATTAGGTCCCTCTTAAATATTAACCCGATATATATAATATATAATTATATAACCCGAATAATAACCCGACCGTGGGCCGTCGGTTGTGGGACCGTGGGCCGTCGCGTCGGTCAAAAAATTGTCAAGGCTCGGCTGTCGGCCGCGTTGACGGCCATTGGCCCATTTCTAACTAAACATAGAACTAAACATAGAGAAGTTATAACGTTAAAACCAATCAAATCGTTTATTAGCGTTAATAAACTTTCTCTTTTGGTGACTTATATGTTAGGACTCCTCCTAAGTCAATTTTTTAATGTTACACTATCTTTAGCTATCTGCCAAATTGATACATTTTCTAATTGTTCTTAAACCGCGTTGACTTTGAAATTTCAAAAATTTTCGCCTGCGGCGCTTAAAAAAATTTCTGCCACCCTCACGCACCCATAATTTGCCCGGCCATACAAACCGTTTACCCTACCTTCATTTTCGGTCTGGCTATATGGGCCTACTTTGGCATACTAATTTTTACATTCATTGCCCATTTCGCAAGTAGCTTGCTAGAGATCGTTTTCATAACAGCAGCAAATTAATGAAAGATGCACTTTTATTTTAATTTTATTTATATTCACTATGATTTATTGTTCTTAATAAAAATATAAATTTTGTTACTGGTATTAAATTTTTTTTCGCAACGGGAGGGGGATCCCCCATTCAAAAAATTTTCGCTTGCGGCGCAATTTTGGGCCGTGACGATTGCATTTTTGGGCCGCCGACTTAAATTTCCCGGTAACGTTTTGATAGCCCATCCGCCCCTGTATACCGGGTGACCGGCCGCCGATGTGAACATAGGAAAATAACATAGGAAATAGATTTTTTTTTTAAATTCCTGCTTCCCATTATAACGGATTAGAATGAAAAGAGCATCAATTTAAAGAGGTTTATTTTCCGCGTCTAAAGACACCCAATCACTTGATGGTTTGTTCTTTGATCATTGTTAAAAACTCAAAATAAAATGACAAAGTAGCACTTTTAAATAGATATTAGATGCCTTGTTTAATTCATTGCAATTGTGGTATGATTGCAACTATGCAACTATGAGCATGGGTATGAGTATAATTGAAACAAACTCCCCTTTAATAATAATGGGCTTGTCCAAACTTCCACGGATTTCCACGGACTTCCAAGGACTTCTACGAACTTCTATGGACTTCTAAGGAATTCTTAGGACTTCTATAGAACTTCCTATAACTTCTTGGACTTCTACACCAAACGTACAAAACTTCCACCTGCGGTTCACCCTTGGCAAAACTTTTCCATTCAATTCTCCGTAAATGGAGAGCTTTACCTTTGCGTTAACCATAAATCAAGCATTTTCAATTTTTCTGGTCGGTATTTTTAATTTTTGAAATTTCTATTAAACGAAAGTGATGGAAACATAAGTCAGGGAAGAAGACTGTGAAAATAGAGTAGGTAAATTACTGAAGCATGATTAAATAGTTGACATTGATAAATATTGCTCTGATATTATAGCTTCCAGGCACGATATTATGAAAAATAACGTGAGAATGCATATTTACAATTTATGATCCATGCTAGAGTCAAGTTTTGCATGAATATTTTTCTTGGCACGTATTTTTATTATAATATGATAAATACTTACCTCTTAAGTACTTATAACTTTTATTTCTTTTATCAACGTTTTAATGGATGTTTGTATAAATTGATTTCACTATATGCACTGAAACCATTTCAAATTGTACTTTTTAATGTGCAAATAAATATGGATGGAAGGAGAATCCAATTCTGAAATTGCAGGCCTCGCATTAAATTTTAATTTTTATATTCATTCACCAGCAAACGTCTCGAATAATGAAAAGAATCAAACCTTCAATTATTAGACCAGAATTAAAAGTTGTTATTTTACCAAGTCATGAACCATAACTAATTAAGTTATTTCAAACTGTACCTCCTTGCTTTCGTATCGTAGAAGCAAGTCCAGAGTACCCTGTATGTTTCTAATATCAACAAAAGATAAAATTGAATTGTATTGTGCAAATCAGCACTCGACGATGCCTAATCGAAAAATTTTAAATAATCAATAATTATACCTCTTGTGGAAAGGTGTTTGACTCGTAATTGTTTTAACCCTCACCGAGTCATTATCTCGACTTATCGTGAAGTCCATCACAGTTATTTTTTAAACCATTAAAATATTACACTTGACAAATTTATTTTGCATAAAAAATTCCTGTTTTAATTTCTTTGTTTTTCTTAATTGAGGAACTTGTTTCCTAACGACTTTGTATTTGTCCTTATTGTTAACTTTCGTCGACAAATTTACGCAATTTAAAAAATTATGTATTAGTAATAATTTTTACTACTCTGATGATTATTGTTGCATGCACACGACACTTTTACATTTTGATTATTTAACACGACATGCAAGTAATTCTGCTTTTTAATCAAAATTGTTGATTAATTTTTTTTGAATTAATACTTCGATAGGAACGATAATTATATGTAATATAGTACAAATTTTTAAAGATAATTTTATCGTTACACTTGAATAAACAATGTAAAAAAAAAACTGTCGAAGACGAAGTTTATCTACATTTACATTGTATAATTATCAACAAATTGAATAAATTAAATAATTAGCAAGAATTGCAGAGTAGATTACAACGTTGTTTCAACCCTTTTCAAGATTTTTTTCAATTATGCCAAAATTAACGATTTTTTAGTTCATACTGATCCTGGATACGGACCTGACTATTGTCTACAATGATTTTTATTTTACTCAAGAAGAAGAAAATTTTAAAACTTACATCTGAAAGCTCAAGAAATGAAAATTTCAATTAACCGTATGCTAATTGTAAACAAGCTCATTGTTTAACTAATACTACACAATATCATGCGATATGATTAATCAGTGATCCTAACCGATCTCTTTGTGAATACCGACGCATGCATTAGTAGGCATCTCTAATGAATCTTACATCAATTTAGCGTATAGTTTACAACAGAATTTTAATGCTATATGCCTTAATATAAATTATGGCGGATCTTTTGAAATATCCAACCACATAAAAAAATTATAAAGCGATCATAACTTTATATTAAATTAATTATTTCTAATAGACGATGAGAATCTAATTCCCAATATTGTTTTTTAATAATTGATAATTTCTTATAATTAATTATTTAAAAAAATTGATTACGTCTAACTTGAAAATTTATGACTGACGTCACGTAAACGGCACTGAAATCGAACAAAAAAGATTTAATATTTTAATGGTTGGGTTCATTAACTCAATTTGCCAATAAATACTCAAGAGTGTAATCATTATCGGGTTATAAAATTAGAAAAGGAAATAACAGCGTTTTCCAAAAAAAAACTTTTAATTTTCTACAATCAAATTGGAACATAAAATTTTTCAATTTCCTCTCTAACGGTTTTCTTATTGGCTTCGGCATAATGCAAAATAAAACTATTTTGTAAACATCAATAAGCGAAGTGAAAAATTTCCAATTTTCTGCTAGAAATTTGGAATAAACCTAATTTTGTATATGCTTTATCCGCATTATTGCGAAATTTTCGATTTAGTATCGAGATAATTTAAAATGGTCGGTGTAGCTTACCGAAATATGATAGTATAACAAATTGAAAGCCGCATTGTTTTGTAACAAAACCGAGTATTTTGAAAAGTGTCCGCATATCCATTTATTGAAAATTCATTTTCTATCCAAATGCAATCATTGATCAGCCATTCTTTGATTCCTTTTTTTAGTATGGGGAGATGTTATCGTGGCTGTACAGAGGTTGAAATGATTGGCCCGTTAGAGGGTTGATAAAAACCCCAGCATTATTGGCTTGTAATCGAACGAATTCCATTCCATTTTCAAATTGAAATTGGAATATTTTTAAATTGGCCGCTACTTTAATCCGAAAGTTTGGGATGAGAATGAGAGGAAGGAGTTTGCCGTTTTAATCAATAATGGATAGGATAGGAAAATTGAATGTGAGGTAAAATGGGGGCAATTAAAAAGGTCAAAACATCGATGTTGCTTCGGTATTGAAATGAAATTTATTTGGCTGCAAATATAGTATGTTGGGGTAAAATTCAATTACCAACTTCTATGACTATTGGGGGGTCGGCAGTTAAATCGTAGGCGGGTTTCTCGCTCTTTCCACAGTACTTCAGACTTGCCAACAAGACAATTCAATTACTAGCTTTATTTCTGTGGTTAGGTAGTTAGTGTGGTTGGATACCATACTATCCTGAGTTATAATGGACTAGGCAAGGTTTAAATCAAGGTGCAATTGCCGTAGTAAGTTTTCTTCGACCTAAGAAGGTTAATGCGGTCGTAGACTATTAGCACCAAGTTTTATTTCTTCCAGAAGCATTTTACTCGAAAATATATCACTTCCACCTCTTACGACAATCAAACTGTAATTCGATCTAATAAAAAAATATAAGAAAACAATTTAACCGGGTCAAGTATAAAGCTAAGATAAAAATAATTTCAAAAAGTCCGCTTTCATTGAAGCAATCAAATCAAATGACAGAAGGTTGAGAATGAAACTCAACTATTAATAAGTTGTGCTGGTCAGGTTTTACTAGTAACAAAAGGGTGGATTCACTCGCGTTTCATAAAAATTTCCTCCCTTTATTCTAATTCTTTTCACATGCCAATCATAACTCAAAAACGCTTCCAATTTTACTACTACAAGTGGACCAGATTCTTTCCTTGTTTTTGGCAGCTGAAACCCAAATCTCAAAAATTTTGTAGTAATGGTAATTACACTTAAAAGGTAATTTAATTTTTCGATCGTTACGATACTCTCCTGACAAGTTGACAGTTGATAACGAAATTTAACGTTTTTTTTTCTGTCTGCAAATTTCCAATTTTGACATATAACCGACGACGCCTTTTTTAATCAGTTTTAAAAACGTCGGTTGATAAAGTAACGGATTTGAGCAGTCGTTAAAATAGTAAGAAGTTGTTTTGTTATGTTAAGAAAATTCGGTACGTTACTTTTGGGTAAAAAACGTTAAACAAAGGGAAGGTGGAAGGAAGAAGTCTTCCGATGGAAAAATTCGTTTTTTACGCATTTCGGTATTACAAAAGATGACAAACGGTGTAAATTTTTAGGGTTTAATGGTGATATTTGAACTTTTTAAGTGAAACCCTTGAGAAATTCCGTTGAATTCTAAAAAAATAGCCGTTTTTTATAATATAAAGACGGATTTGGGTCAAAATCTCTATTTTTTAGTGCCTTCCCCTAATATTTTCAATTTTAGGGTAAAGTGTTCCTTTATTCAAAGCCTATCGCGATTTTACCTACTTGTGAGTTTTGTTCGCGTAAAAAATGGGGTGCAAACTGGCTTTTTTGTGTAATCAAGATGAATTTTAAAAAGAACGTGGGAAATTCTGGTTGGTGATTTTTTTTTGCAGAATTTATCTCTCGCATTGTAGTTTTTTTTTTTAAATTTACATTTTTATTCTTTTCAAATATGGTGGCGTAATGATATTATATTCAAGGATATCGAGGACTGAACATTTTATTAATAACTGGGTCGTTAATCCAATCATGACGACTGCGAATAATTTTAAAATAAAACTGCAACTTTTTTTTTTGTTTAATTTAAATGCAAGAAGTTGACGAATGTTTAATATCTGATTTTCATTAATATATTAAAGTAAATTCATGTCTGAGGGAGACAGTTATGGGTAAAACTGGTAACTTAAATCATTCGCCAAAGGAATTCATGAATAACTTACCATTGCTTTTATATCAAAGATGTTTTTTGTACTAATAACTTTTAGAAAGTTAATGTGCATTTTCACATAGAAACTTTTTATTTATGAAATTAACTAACTAAATTACTTTTAAATCGATTCGAAATTCAATTACATTGTTTAAATAATGCTTACTTAATGGTTAGAAGAAATCTCTTGATTGAATAATGCGAGAGGGTATTTTTCACGAACCCCAACTCGTCCATTTTTAAATAAGCTTAGAGTAATTTAAACCATTTATCGGAATGAATTATGCAAAATGGTTTGCGATTGGTGCAGCAGCCTCCAATACAAGTTAAGATTGAATGTAACAAAAGCTGCACCGTTGATATTTGAACACGCGAGCTTGAAAAGGGTTCCCTGAACAAAGCAAACATAAAAAATATCCGCTTCTACTTTACAACACGAGTTCTGCACGCTTGAAACATTTGTCATGGAAAAAGCTACTAAAAAACGGTTTGAAAGTGAAACATATTTTAAAACTTTCCTTTGTTAAAAACCCTGGTTTTAAATTTTCAATAGTAGCATATACTTCACCTACCTGCAGCATTTCCATCAGCGCGTCTCAACCCTTCTCGATTTACTACTTTCAATTTTAACGCCTTCCGTCTAATGAAAATGTTGGATCGCTTTTTTTTCATGTTGCGGATTAAATTCCATAATACGACAAGGAACCGTCATGACAATAAAAAATATTATTTCAGCCATACGGACGTCTTAAGACGGCTTTGGGCTTGGATGATAGAAAATCTAAAAGCGCTACAAATCTGCAATGGGACGATGTTTATTTCGATACAGCTGATGTGCAAAACAGCAAAGCGAGGGGGTGAAGTATTTACCATTAAGGGTTGCTTGCCACCCCAGGTATGTGTGTACAGGCGTGCGGGAACAATAACAGCACACGCTTTCAAAGGAGTAAAAAAAATGGTAAATAATGCTTTTGGTAACGGCATGTGGCCAATCCAGTTGCGGTGATTTATGCAATAAGGTAAATGAAACGTAATTTTTTGGAACGATTGGAAGCATTCAACCCTTAAGGACGACAGGAAGTGCGTAAAAATGCAAAGACGACCAAAAAACAGTGTTATTGTAAAGATCGTGTGTCAGGGTAGAAAAAATTGTAAGGAACCTTCTTGTATTACCAAACAGTACTTGGGTTGCTATTGGCTACCCCTTCGGATGGATGAAATTTTATACCGGGTCATACCTGAAAGGATCTTATAAAAATGTACATATAAAACGCGTTAGGTCGCGCACGCGTATGCAAGTTTTACATAATATCGATAGAGATATGGGCGGGTTACGCTTGCGCTATATAAACTACCCCTTTACATCTGCATACGATAAAAAAAACTGGGATGGCGGACCGAATGTAAGCATCAATTTGTGCCGCACGGAACGAAAAAACCAGTAGCGAAAGCAGAACCGGGTTCGCATGGAGGGACCCACGAGAAAAAATGTTTTGTAAACATGTTTAATGAGGGCCAAAAAAAAGAGGAAACAACGACCCCACAATTTGTGCACTTAATCAATCCACCGGAGAACGCAACGAAATTGTCGCCTAACGTGAACCTCTTCGTCACCAATTAACCGTTTTGATTTGGAAATAGGAAATTAATAATTTGGGCAAATGTAGAAATAATTTGCGTTACTCACTAAATGATAACAAAATCAAGTTTTTATGATTTCCTTAGCATATTATTACGATCGTAAGAAAAAGTTTCGGTAGCAAAGTTAATGTAATAATATCTTTTAAATATGTTTGACAAAATTAGGTAAATACATGAAACAATCGTGCAGTAGATTACCGAATAAAATTTTTTCCAAGTAACAGCCAGAGGTTGCACATGATTTCGTGAACATTAAAATGGAAGAAAAACATAATTACTTCGCAGAACGATATTTCGTGGCTACTACCAGATATTATTTATATCCATAATAGCACACCAAAATTATAATGTATTCAAAGCGAAATTACACGGTAATAAAAATTTTTTTGTTTTTTTCACATCCTACCGAACGAACGAACGCAAAACCAACATTTCTATATAAAAGAAATAATCCCAAAACTACTTATACATCCACCGGCCAGCTCGTGATTTAACAGAGATAAAACCGAGTTAAATAAAAGTGAAATAGGGGTATTTTAGTTGGTCCGGAAGGGAGACTATTCTTTTGAAGATTCACAATTTGATTCGAGGGGCCTAAGTAAATTGCGGCCTGCTTTCGCCAGACGCTTTCATGCATTGCTCGGACGACACAGGAGAATGGACACGACAAATGCGGAAATACGTGAATACGAAAGAAGGACCACGTCTGTTTACTCTTTGCGACTGATTTCGCTTCGATGGATAAATTATGTCTACTTACAAGTGCACACATGCCTCGAATTTTTATTCCAAAAACCATATATTTTTTATTCTTATATTCAAGCAAATTTATACCATTTCCGCGTTAGTTAGTCTGTTGTGTCGAGTTTTAGCTAAAAGTGGGAAGCTGCGTGTCCTGGCTGCACGGGGCAAGGGCGGATATTGATTAGTGCGACCCTAGTTAGCGCGCTGCCACCCCCAACCACCCCAAACAAGCAAAACTAAAGGCGATAGACAATCAACATGAGATCGAATTCCTTTTCTTACTGCATCCATACAATCAACCAAACTAAAATAACTTTAATTCCCATCTCCCAACTATTCTAAAAAATTTAATTATTTTCCTTTTGTTTTAGGTAAATTATGGTTGAACGATCCCGAAATAAATTGGCGACCGTCCGACATCCAACTTCCTTCTACGGAGGATTCAAAAATAGCCCTGCAGGCTCGTTTAGGATTATCGCCCAGTAAGTAGCAATAAATATAAAAATCACAATTTTGGCACATCATTGATTTTCGAAACATACTCTATTGACAGATTATTAGTAAAACCCTCATACTTGCTGAGTCACCCCTTCCCAGATGTCCTGTTAATGTCACATGTTGCTTTTTACTTTTCCTCCCAATTTACATCACTAAAAAAAGGTGAAACGTATCAAAATTTGATTCCAACTCGAACGACTCAAGTATAATGCAATTTAAATAAGAGAAAGTGGCTCTTATTTTAAGCGCGGCGCGGACAAGAGGGACAATCTGGATCGGGGAGAACAAATGGACCAGGAAGACGTGTGAATTCGATAAAGATTGACTGTTTTAGCAGGCTAAATAAAAGCTTTCACATTCGAGGGTTATTTTTATGCTAATTGCAAGTGATTTTTTGTCGCGACGTTTGCTTATTTCCATTAGTTGAGAAAAGCTATTTATGCATCGGAAAATGGACAGTTGCAAGGGAGTGTTTTAGGGTTGGACCTTTTAATTATGTGAAGGGAGAATGAGATATGTCGTCGAATTTATAGAAAAACACCTCTTGATAACTTTTTTATTACGCCATCAATTTGCAATAAATTCGGACCCCTAACAAAAATTTTTTTTTAATTATTTAACCGTATGCGGTCTACTAGAAAATCATGATGGGTGGGTATTTTTGTCTTACTGTCACCGACAAAGCATTTTTGGGGTTATATACCGTGACTGCGCCAGCCACACTTGTAGAAGCAATAAAAGAGTTGAGAGTGTCAAAATATTATTGAATATTACTAAAGTTAATAAGTAAATTTTATCACGTTTTCCCCTCGCATATGTGTGCGTGTCGTAACCGGTTATCGTGTTTTTTTTTTATAGTAAAACATGTAATACAAGAGTGACACGTCTTCTCATCAAGTTTATGTTTTCATCCTTCTCGATGTTAACATGGTTCTTTGGAATATGCGATCCCTGCTTGATATTGGTCTTGCGACAGAAAAGCGAGCCCTAAGCTGCTCGTATATAACTTGGGGAACTTATAGGGGGCAATTCCTCCACCTTCTGCAAATGACCGAACGGCAGCACCTTGCCATGATAGTCCCTATTGATATACGGCTCCGGCAGGTTATACATTCCATAAAACATATATTGAAATGTCACCAGATGAGTGGCAAATGTAACTGAATATGACTTAGATAAACGGCCAAAGGGTCTCTTATAAATTTATATTAAGAAATAAAAAAAACGCGTGTTACTTTTTTTATAGGTCAGTTCTACTATGTTATGTCAAAACGACTGCATTTTATCAATTGCTCATTAAATCTTAACGCATTTTTTATTTTATCACCACAGGAAAACGAAAACGTAAAACCCCTTTAAATTACATTTATTGACCTCTAAAATCAACAACCTCTTCAATAGTTAAATAAACAAAAAACAAATTTGACACACTTTGACATGCTCAAATGACTTAATAATTTTATATACTACACATTTACCTTAAGGCAACCCAACTTGATGATGCTACCTCAAAGTATACTATAATAAAGATTTCATTGCTTCGGTTAACTTAAATTATACCACAAAATTGTCAAATCGTTGCTTAACTTGCAGGTTTCCTTTAATTTTAATAAGTAAACATTGCTTCCAGCAACTTTCACAAAACAGTTGGGAATCGCTGGGAACCAAAAACTGTAATTTTATGTACTAGGTGCATATAATGAAAATTTTCATTGAAACAATGAAAAGCTGATTTAATTAATGAATGGGTTCATTGTCTTGATGAAAATTACTAATCAACCAACAAACCTACATTTTTTTCAGTGTATCGTTACTTTTCCGATGAGAGTGCTAAAATATTTATGTTACTTTTAAAGTGTCGAAGAAAATTTAGAAATTTTAATTATTTGTAAATTTTCAAGTAGAAGTAAGTTTTATAGGAAAATACGTAAGCTTTTGGCAGAATGAAAAGGCAGGGTAAATTTAAGTATATTTACACAGTATATCAATAAGGGGGTCTCTAGGGAAGCAGCTGACCACTGTACCCTGTAGAATTGCAAAATATATTCGGTTAACCCCGCGGACTAAAGTTTCGCCTCCACCTACGCAAACTCGCATTTAGCCCTACACCAAAATCAGCTGAAGGTTATTTCTTTCAATGCATAATATATTTACTATGCCTTTTGAATTGAACGATCTGTTCTGTACCTACTGAAAGTTGCCCTTAGGTATGAAATTTATTTTTATTAAACGCACCGAAGGTATCCAAATTAATATTGTAAAATTCTAAATTAATTTTTAACTTTTTATAACCTCGTAAATAATAAGTTTTGTATCAAAACGCCATTATTAAAGTTATTAGAAAAATATTGTCTAATAACTTGGTTGTAAATAACAAAGAACTGCTCCCTAAATGTCTAAAAGTTTGCTAATTAAATTAATTAATGTTTCCAAGTTTCATATTTTGTAGCGCTTATAAAAGCCGTAATGTGTTTTTGATAAATTGACAGTTACTAATGAAAATACTTTTGCCTTTGTATTAATAATGGAATTAATTTTAGTGTCTTCAAATTTTTCTATTAAATTTTAACTTGTTTCGTCCGGAAATTTAAACTTTTGGTGTTATTTTACCTTATCAGGGTCAAGACCATCTATCAAGTACTACCCAAATATGTTTGATTTTCTTATAAAATTATCCTGTATAAATAAGCGATTCAAGTGGTAGCCAAAAGGTGACTGTTTAATTTACACGTTATCGTCTAAATACATCAATTAATGGTTACTAATCGTCGGTATACGATAAGTTTAAGCAAAATTTTGTTATCTTATTATTAGAATGAGTTTAAAATAAATTATTACATTACTTGCAAATAAGATAACAAATTTATTGATTCGATATCGATACCTTTTATGTGTCTACAAATTTAAATTGTTTATAAAAGGGGTGCATCGAAAGAAGGTGTTACCTGCTCACCTCTTTAAGGTATCAATCGAGGACGCGTGTCTAAACCGCGGTAAGTCACAATAATCCACTTGGGACACATCAAGTGTTTAAATCCCTACGCGAATACTTTAAATTCCTTGCGACCCTTGTAAGAGAGGTCTAATTTACATCTTTTTAAAGAACCTTGCAAAGGAGGGTGTCTCTTACTTACATGCCCTACAATAATATTTGGGTCGTATCGTTTTATATTCAAGAGGTGATCATCCGAACAGATTGTTGGCGTTTTCTCGCTTTAAATAAAAAGTCCCCCCACACAAACACTGTTTTACAAATTCGACAAGATGAAATTGGTTCATTTTAATAAGTCGCTTGTAGTTTTTGCGAGTTGCTTTTTTTGTAATGAAAAAGAAATTTTCTTTGGAAATGTAAATCAGTTGATTTAAAATCACTTTAAATGCTAAGGGGTTCTGGGTTGAAGCAAGAAAAGCTTTTGACCGAAGTCCGTTCTCTGGTATGCATTGTTTGTTTAATGCTTTCTTATGCAGTCCTTTACGTTTGAGAATTCAAAGCATTCGCAGATCGTTCACTTCATGCCTTACGAAGCGGCATTTTTACTTGAAGAGAAAATTTCTCTCTTTTAATCATTCAAAATGATGCCGTTTATACAAATGCGGAGACTTTGAATGATGTAATTATGAGATAGCATTGTACGATTTTGCATCCGAACGTGGTCGGTTTTTTTAAAATCCGCCTTTTTATTATTATTTACCAACAACGTATTACGTGATTCTTATTTAACTAATTCGATGGTTAATCATGTTTGCATATTAAATACATCTAATTTCCTAGATTAGATAAAATAAACATATTATTAACATCTTTCCTTAATAATTACATAGTACTTTAGATAGTTACGTATGCTATAACCTTTCCTACAACTTTTATAATTAAATTTTCGTAATAACATACTCGATACTCTTGGACGTTTATATAGGAGGTGATCCCATTAAAGTTGTCTTCTTTTAGTTCCTTTAAACCTCTTAAATCTATTTAGTTTAAAGTTTCTGATTTTCTAAACCAGTTCACTCATTTTCGTTAAATTAAACTGACGAGCTAGACTTTTAAATTGAAGTGTTCTTCTACACTTTCATTATTTATCCCAAATTTTCCAAAAAGCTAGCTGCTCAGCAGTTAGCTCATTCAAAAGCTTCCTACTTAATATCAATCGTGCAACAAATCACCCCATCCTCCTAGTTTTTATTTAGTTTATCCAAAGATTTTTTACCAGTTTATCATCTCTACGAGCGGTTCCCAAACAAAAAAGTATTTCTTATAAACTTTATATATCAAAGGCCGAACAACTATGGCCCTCCGGTATGTACCTATTTACAATAGAAACAGAAACGATTATTATTTCTTACTATAAAATGTAAATTCTTACCGTACTCCTTTTAACCTGGTAGTTAGCGCCCTTCTAGAACACTGAGAAAACATTTTTCCGACCTCCGAGGTACGCAGTACCCACCAAACCACCAGGTTTCCTATCTATTTCTTTACATTTTACTCTGCGCCCTGCAATAAAGGGCTATAGCCATCTCTACCCGACTAGAAATTTCTTAAGCCTGAAATGAGGCCTGGATCCAGTTAGGATCAGGCAACTTGGTCGGGAGCAACCTAGTGGAGTCATACCTTCTCCTTTAGGACTTACCAGACCTTAGAGCTCTTAGGACGAAGGCCTTATCAGGTGTGGCGGATCCTTCAACAATCAATCAGGTCTAGTCGTGACTGCCCCGATGGGGCTCTTCAGATATCAACTGGATCATAAGAAATCCTTAACACACAGCGATATTAAGCATACCGGACCAGTGTGCTACATATAAATGTCCTAAAAGGGCATGTTAGACTTGATCCTGATCCGACCCAATTGATAAGTTCCCAGTATTAACAAGAGCCAAACCCACAGTGATCAGAATCCAACTATCCAAGTAATCCAAACTCAATAAAAAGGCTCCTGAGAGACTTCTTTCACTCAGGTGGATGTCTGGGGAACAAATTGTGGAAACAAAATGTCAGTTTCATCGTGGTCGTTATCGCTCAATAAATCTACTAAAGAAAATCGACCCAAATCAAAAATAAAATGGATGGATTTATCAAAAAACATGGCAGATATTATCAAACAAATTTTAGATGATCGAAAATTGAGATTAAATCCAAATTATCATATGGAAATGAACTAAAACATAACAAAAATAAGAATTAAAGAGTAAAAAAGGTACAGAATAACAGATGATCATTCTTAAAAGTGTGGAATATTACAAAAGAGCTACCAAACTGAACAGCATCAACTTAAAAAGTGTAATTAAATGTAGTAAAATTTGAAAACTGTGTTATCAAATTCGAATGCAGGGGAAGGAATATTTTGTATATTCAAACACCCCCTGAAACTATTAATTGAAGTTATCAACCTGGCCGAAAAATAGAAATTTTAAATCCAGAACTCAAATTTATGACTGGGAATGGAACTGCAATTTCTCGTTCCCTAAGTCAGCTCATGTATGGTGGATGCCACTACGTCGCACCATATAATCCGATAGTTTGAAATAGTACATCATATTATTGATTTTGCAATAATTTCGGCATGAGCTAAATTACCCAAATTATTATTGGTGGATGGGAGTGCGAAAGTTATTAATAATATTTGTTATTATTTCATTATTTTGACGGAAATGAGTTATTGATTGATTAAAAAGATTAAATAATTTCTTAATCGAAGCAATGTCTGAAATGTTTCTATATTTATTTAAATAAATAAAGGACTCTATTTTTGTACAATAAATACCTCGCGGAGAGCAAATATGTTGACGACGTTTTAGATTGCAAAATTATATTAAATATTTTTAATCAATTTAATAAATTAATATTGATACAATAATAATTAAGGTTTTTAATCTAAAGATGTTTTAGTTTACTTAAACCTTTTTTTTTAAATTGCTTGTTTATAATTTTTATTGAAGATGAGCAAACAATATTATCAATTCAGAGCAAGTATCGATCGATAATATTTAATTTAATTTATTTGCTTAATCGGTTAATAATCATACTTTATTTATCTATTTTGTAATTTCTTAGATCAATTTATTATTAATGATTGTCACATGTTCTAAAATATCCCCTTAAGATATTGCGCATAATATATTACTCATAAAATTGAATATTTTACCCTAAAATTGAAAAATAGTAAGCTTTTCAGTTGTTTAAAATTAACCTAACCTCACTTTTTATGCAAAATGTGGAATAACCGCATTGCATCGTTCAGATGGTTTCTAAAAGGAAAACTGGTTTTGTATTCCAGTTTTCTTTTCTAACACCCACTTGCACACTTTTTAAATTTTCTCATTAATTATGAACTAGAGCAATAATTTTTTCTCTCTAATAGTACAACTGCAACCCACTAATTTCTAATTTCTCTCTTACGTTTTTATCAATTATGCTCTTTTTGGCAATAATAATTAGAATGCAGTTATCTGAGTAAAGTGTTAAAATTTTAGTTATCGAAAACCGTGGGAAAACTTTTTTCCTTAAATTAACCTACCAACTTAAAAATAATTGATAATAATTTTAAAGTGATGCATTTGTCAGTCTGTGCATGATTTTATTGCAATGTTGCTACACCATTAGAAATGCAAAATGCATTGAGGGTTGAAAAGAAGCACATGGCATATGCGGGTGGTGAATGTGAGGGGTGTAAGGGTGCATGCATTAGTGTCTATATCAAACTCTGACCAGTGGTCACCCCGTCAGTACTGATCGAGAGCCGAACCATAAGGGTTGTACGATAACATTTCGCGATATTCGATCACGCTATAATCCAAATTTTAAGGAAATTTTGTAAAATTTACATAATTACTAACCCGCATGTCGCAACTTAATGTGAATAATATTGGCGTGGCATTTATCTTATAAAATTTGTAAAGTTATCGTTGAGTAATTTAATTGTCAAGTGATTTTTTTTCCATTAACATGTATGGCAAATGCTATTTGGCGGGGTTTGTTTTAATTATGTTTTTGTGTAGCGGACTTATTTACTTTATCATTTATTACACCTTGTTATCCCTAGTAATAAATTGATTATCGAATCGAATTAAATAAAGTAAACTATTTTTTAGTCAGTCGTTCAGGAAACTCATTATCAGTGCTTATCTAAATCGAGAATCATTTTAATATTATAATCTTGAAGTATGTACCTCACCTTATAATTATCTATACAACCCATATATTTATAGTAATAAACACCACAATTTTAAATATTCAGTATTTCATTTTCTTCACTATGACAACGTTTTTATCTAATATGGATAATCATAATAGAAACTTTTTGAAACCGATGTATAATAACTTCTTCATGGATTCTTCTCATTTCATGCGCCCGAGTAAGTAAAACATTTTTTTTTTGAAATACTTTAAAGTTGCAATTTACAAAAATCCCATGACGATCATTCTAATAAAAAAAAAAGATTTTGCATATTTTTTGTGTTTGTTATTTTATTTTGTTTTGATATTAAAATTTACATAGTTAGTTTTAAATTCCCGCCAAGTTGGTTTCTATAGTCAGATCGCCTTGCTTCCCCTTGCTAATGCAATACCTCATCTATCCTCATTAAAAAAAAGAAAGCTTAAAATTTTTCCTTGATTTATGGGGAAAATTCAAAATTTTCAATTTATTTCCATGTTTTAGCAACATCTGCCCCAATAAACGACGAGGGGTAGTTTTTACGATAAAGTGTTTCTTGTGTTTGATTCAAAGCATTAATCTATTAAAATTAAAAGTTTGATTTTCTATAAAAATAAGATCGTAAAAAGACCTCCGAGAAACGTCCGCGCAAACGATATTATCTCTGTTGTAGTAAGTGAAATTTTTTGATATAATTTTCAATGTTTCAAAGTTTACATGCTCGTGACGTCATAAATGTATCCGTATAATTCAAAAATCCAGATATTCAGTTGACTTGCTTCTCTCTCGCACGTGTGTGAGATCTGTTTAACGTGAGATCCGCACCATGGGGAGTGTAATAATTTTATTTTGATAAAGGATTTCGTAAAAAATTACATCGGTGGTCTTGTCCGTCAAACTAACAGCAATCAACACTATTAATTACTAACTCGTAATCATATTTTTAATTTTTTTCCGATTATCTCTTAATTTTCACTACTCCATGAGAAATTTTAAGTTGAACGTTCCAGATTTAAAATGACTAATAGATAAAATTATGTACAATTTTTATCATTTTAGTTAGATATTAACAAAAATTTGATCTTTTCTAACACATCCTCAAAATAACCAGATTATCAAGTTTATTAAATAATTCAAAAATTTTAAGGTTATTAAATTTTTTTTTAACAAGTCGCAAAAACTTCCGCGACCATCAATCAGTAACAATAGGACCGAGAAACATTTAAATTCTTATTAAAATTGTACAAAAGTAACTTAATTAAAACTTTGAAATGAAAATAATTTGAACTACATCTACAAATCAGTTAATATTTCACGTCTTCTGACACGCAACTTCTCAAGAAGTATTTAAGTAATTTATAGGTACATTTATAGGTACATGAGGCCATCAGGTAGACGTTTGGTTAGTGGATAAACTTGTGAAAACATGAGAAGGTCGTACACTAACCGCTCGGCTGTTAGCATCACTGTAGTCCTTTCTAGTCCCTAATTAGCATGGTTGTTCGGCCTTCAGCCTCACAGAGTGGGAATCATTATTTACGACCCTCTCCAGAATTACAGAAACAGAACATCAGGAATAGATCTTGACGTTTCTTATTATAATAATAACAACTAGATTACAAAGGTTGTGCGGCCTGAAGGCCGCACTAAAAAAGCATCACTTCTTTTCCTGGTGCTTATCAAAAAACATCTAGATCTGCCCGTAAAACTCGGTTCAGGTTTCCCCCCTCCGCCTCCCTTCAAATGCAAAAAAGAGTAGTTTAACCTTGAAAACATTTTACTTTGATCGAATTGACCTAGGTGGTTTCCTATTACCTTCTTCATTTTTTAGGCGGTTTTCTCCTAATGGATTGTATTTCCATAATGCCAGTTAATAGAGTTATACCACCGTGATTCGTCAGTCAAGGTATCATTTGCGCAAACAAGGTGTAGCGAACCTATTCACTGCGATAGTTAAAGCCTTTACTTTCCCGTTTCCTTACAATTTTTTGTCAGCTACTCAAACACATTTAAAAACTTTAATTTCCAAGATTCATCCTTATTTTGATTCATTATTATCTATATTTGGCTATCCTTTTTTTATATTTTAATAATGGAAACAGATATAGAAAAATGTACCAAATATGTGCCATATTTCCAAAATGGCGGCTCCAACGCTGCAAATTGAGTTCAGAACTTTTAGTATGTTTAATAATATGCATTCGAATGAACATCTTGGTCAAATTTCAAAACTTGACTAGTTATTTCCGTCGAAGTTTATTACTTATTTGACTACCATAATTATGCACTTCATAGTTTTTGGTTGTAAAAAAATTACCTGAGTTCTGTTGCGTGTTTGATCTGTTAATCATTTTTAAATATTCTCTTTTTTAAACTTACTAATTAATGGATTATCCAATTTTTATGTACAAGAAAATTGAACACTCCCACGCCGTGGTTTGGATTCCACGTTAGTATGTATATATTTTTTCGTTTATCCCTGGATAAAAGTGTCATAATGGATTCCTAATTTTCGCACGTTTAACATCTTTAATGAGATTCCCATGAGAATTTAACATTCGTAAGTCAAAAATATTCCAAAAAAACCTTCAAGCGTACCAAATTTCTTCAAATTATGGTAATTTATTATAATTTTTAGAACAAAAATTCCGTCCAAATTAAGTTGCTTCGATTTTGTTAAAACTAAGTTCTAAATTTGCAATTAAAAAAAATTTGAATGGAAATTAGCAAATCAAAATTGTTAAATGTTACATAATAACACTTGGAATCATCAAGCGGATCACTTATAAGTGTGTTTTGATGAATGAAAGTTAATTACAATTAAAATTTTCTAATTTTGCCAGTTGTAAAAATAATTATATTTAAAATTTTGTTTACTTTAGGTTTAAGTTTTGATAGGTACTGAGTTTTTTTGAAAAATAATAATTAATAACTAATTAATAGTACATCATATTATATATAATTAAATTCTAACGATACGTCATAATGAGAATTGTTTAAATGCAAATTTACATTATTAACCGAATTAACATAATTTTAATTTATTATGTATGAGCTTTTGAAGTTATCTTTGAAAATTAACAAGTTAAATTTATATAATAAGCGCCAAAAATGTTTGTACCTTTGGCTGCTAATTGCCAAAATAAATAAATAGTTTAAACTGCGCTAAATTAAATTTGAGGGAGTAATTTGAGAAATTAACGATCTAGAAATCCAATATAATTTCCTATAATTGGTAAGACAATTTATTGTATGATTTTTTGTGATAAACTGGCTATCAAATACAGTTCTGTAATTAATACAACTGGTAAATTGATCAAACCCACATTTAACGCTAATAAAGATGATAAAGATGGCGTCATGTGGTCACGACATTTCCAATTCCTATTGGTACCTATTAATTTCTAATTAGATAATAATTCAGCTTTTTATAAAATAAAAATAACTCAATTAATTAATTACTTGCTCAAAGGTGGTGCTCTTAAATTAACGCAATTCGAGTGGTTTTGTAAGTTGAAACTTAAAATTCAAAATCCATTAAAAGTTAACACGAGAAAGTTAAAACGTCACACGAATAATAATAATTATAATTTCTAGGAATCTTTAATTCCACTTGCTCTAATTATTTTTGTAATTTGAATAAATGTTAATTACAATATTTTAGTGTTAACGTACAAGAAATTCGGATTTTTGCTTTCACGAAACAATTTTTTTGGAGGAGAAGAGGAAGAAAGATGGGAAATGACTTTTTGAGTATGTTTGGGGATACAGAAAGGTGGTTGTAAATATGTGACAAATAACTATATAAAGTAAGTCGAGTAGGATATATGCATAAGTCTAGCTAAGGGTGAAAAATAATAGTATAGGGATGTGGTCTCAAGAGAGTCGTAAGGGGTAAAGTACCCGGAGCCGGACTAGACTTTTCGGACCGCATAGGAACCGGACTCTAACCTACCAAATAGCATAAATAATGCACCCAAGTTACATAATGCAGTTCAATTACTAAAACCATTTTGGGTCGATACATTTTTACATGATCATCACCCTCATAAAAATTATACAATCCGAATTATTGAAAAAAAGATAGAACGGAAAAAATACTTTATTATTCTTTGGCATTTGCATGATAACTAAATGCATTAAAATTGTATAAGATATCGCGTGCATGAAAAGTAATATGAATAAGCCATAAATGTTTAAAACTTCATCATTGGATACATTTTCAATATATACCGCAAATATTCAAAAATTCAAATCCAATTATTATCCTTTCAATTTCCTTATGAATATGCTGACCTTTGGAAATGCCGACTTTTTTGTATTTTCAATAACTTCACCTGGATCACAAAATGTATTCTATTTTTCCACATTATCATTTTCTGCTCAGAAGGAAAACCCTGAAAGTGGAATCTGTTAATTTATTATAATCATTATTAAATTGCTTCTTTTTTTGCGGTGGAATGGAAGCACTTTGGAAGAGGCCACATAAAGGATCGTTATTTCGATAGGAAGTATTAAAATTTTAAATTGTGAAACCAGGCATTTAAATAATGACGTTCAAGTTTCGACCTTATCGGTTTAACAATTACTGAATAAATCAATATAAGTTTATTTACTTTCAGTTACTCGCACTCTTGAGATCTAATAAGATCGAAACATGTAAACCGTTGGAATAAATAAAAATATTTACTCAAAATTAATGTCTACCAAAACTTGGCCTAATGCTCCTAAAAATGCAACGAACTCCCCAAATAAATTATTTAGCCCATTTCTTTTTTGTTTTGTTGAACTTTCAGTTCAAAAAACAAAAACTTGTGGGTTAGGGGTGAAAATTTATGCCAAAATATGTTTCCCTCCTATCCAAATAAAATACTATCCAGCCACTGTTTACTTAGCTGTACGAAGTTTTCAATAAAATATACAGGATTTATGAAAGAAATCTTATAATATAACCATTACATGTTTAATTTGTTGTAATTTGAATCAGATAAACATACATTTAAAAACATAATTGTTCATGTTAAAATAATAGCATCCAGTCGGTTTACCTTTGAGGTCACAGAGCCGCGCGACTTTCCTATTAAAAATCAAAGCAAAAAATTTATTTTAATTATGACTCCACTGTGGTTAATTTTCTCCCCAAGCCTGTTAAAGCAAATATAAAAATATTTCCAAAAAATTAGCCATATCATCAGTACTAAGGTCGAGCTTATTGGGGGACTTACTGTTTATTGGCGGTTCTGAACGACTGCCAATATTTGAAAATCGCTGCTGCCAATTATGTGGAGTTTGGAGGATTAATTCGTACATTTTGTGCCTAGTTTACCCAAAATGGAACCGGATACTTCTACCTCAGCAGTAAAGTACTCTGCCACTGGACTAACAGTACACATAATTTAACTATTAATTAAAAATAATGAGTGTTTTCATAATTAACTTAATAATTCAAGTTTAGATAATAAATTAAAGAAAATATGTCGGTATCATTTGAAAACGTTTTGAATTTAATTGAGTTTCAAGGTGCATTTAGTATTTTTTGCAAATTCTATTATTGCGAGGTTAGAGGAAGCTCAAGCAATTTGGTTAAATTTACCGAGTCAAACCCATAAAATCAAAATTTGTCCGAAAATTATACGCAAATTTTGATTGGTTAGATAATTTTTTTTGTAATAAATTTAATCTAGACCCAAAAAACCTAATATGCTAAATAATCGACTTCATAAACAACAATTTGTTGAATAAAATAAACAATTCCCAATAAGAAGTTACATGGAAAAATTTATTTTTATGTAAGACCGTCAGCTGCATTTAATTATTTTTTTCATTTAAATGGTAATCTGGTGCACTTTTAGGGGACAGGTTTGCAGGTTGCCACCTACTGCAGGTTGCCACCTATCTTGGATTTTGGTGTTGGACCAATGTCATAAACTAAATTTTGACTGAAATCGAAACCTAAGGAGGTGTGATCACTTTTAAACTAGTTCTGGAGCGGACAGAGCCACTAAGACAGTGTGTGTTGACAAAAGTTTGAAAAGTTGTATCGTAAAAATTTAAAAATTAAAATTGTGTTTTTGTTCTGTGGTCATAAATTGAACATTTTAATCGAGAAATCAAGGTAAATATTTTTTCTGTGTTGCTTTTACATTCAACTTACATTATCCTAACAAAATTTCAAACATATCATGAAATAGCAATTTTTTTCAGATATAATTCTAAAATAGTGCTAGAATGCAGGTTGCCACCCTTTACGATTTGCAGGTTATTACCTATCGTGTTTCGCTTGTTTACACTCATATGCCCGTTTTTATGATTGTTTGATGTTTACAATTGCTATTGAGTCAAAAGTGAAGTGTTTTTATTTCATTAAATAATTAAATTTGCAAGATAATATGGAATCATGCAAATTAACATGAAAAATCAAATTTTGATTTTTTATGCCAATTTACACTAATTTTTTTATGTTTACGACCACTGAGTGTCAGTAAAAACCCATAAATTTTATAAATCAGTTGGTTTTCTTTCCGTTTTTCTACATTTTCAGCAATTTCTCGATGGGTGGCAACTTGCAAGCCTAAATTTCAAGAGCTCGATTTTAGGTACTTTTGAAAAACTCCTGTATAACTTTTATTTTTTGAAAATTCAAATAATTTCTACGTCAGGATTGTGCCTTTTGAGTTCCTCTTTCCAACGAATATTATAATATCAACAATATGTTGATTTTGTGACGAGCTATGAGCAAAAAAGCTAATGGGTGGCAACCTGCAAACCTCTCCCCTACTATTTTCACAAATTTTATGAACAGATTCATAAAATTTTCACCGAGTGAAAGTCATCTCAGTTTCGTCTAGAGATTGCAATTTCGGAAATTTGAATTCAAGTCCAAATAATAATCTTAAATGGCATCGTATTCCTCTTTATACCTAAAATAATGTGAAAATCGAATTACTATTGGTTCAGATATTTTGAGATGAGGTTTGCAGTGAGTTTCGTGAGACATCGCTAAAGATGACCGAATTTAACATGGATATAAATGGGAATCTGTGCGTAATAAAAAAAAAGACATTTTCTACAATTTTATAGTAAATAAACATCGTAATTTTAGTTTTCCAGTCCTAATAAGCGGTAACATAAAAACGGTGTATTTAAAGGAACAAAAAATAATTTGAAAGATTTTTTAGAATAACCAATTTTCTCTTTAGCAAGTTTAAAAACAGTTAATGATATTTTCAGTAGTTCGAAATGTTACAAATTCTTGACCCTGACATTGGCGCAATTACCGATCTTCCTATAGTAAATGAAAACTGTGAACTTATAATTTCATGCAATTTTAATCTTTGTCTTGAGAGTTTCTTCGCTGTTAACTTCCTGATTAGTCGTCCCAATTTTGATTCTTATCAAACCATATAGTGACACATTAATTGTGATATATGCTGCCGTACCTTAGACACTGCCATGGTGAACGGAGGTCTCCGCAGTTAATTTATAACATGAATATAGTATAGTTTAATTAAAATTTTATGATGTGCAATTTTTATAGTATTTGAATTATTTAAGTCTTAACGATGGTTTTAAATCTCCTAATGATGCAAATGGATTAAATTAAATTATATTCGCAAATTAAAAATCGGTTAAGAATAATTTTGAAACTGCAAATAATTTCATAAAACCGTCTATCATCATAAGCTTTCACTTTCTTCAATAAAAATTTAATAATAATTAATCACCGACTCATTACCCAAACAAGTAAATTTGATAGTCTAACTGATTTGCCTATGATAAATGAAAAATGTGTATGTTACGTAAATTTTAATTATAAAAAACTTTAGCATAGTTAGATAAGCAATCGAGTGCATTATTTTCTTTTGATTTAAATCGACTGCTTTTGAGTACATTCTAATTAACGAGTTTTTAATTTGCATAGTTGAAATGGAAATATGAAAAAATTAATTACCATTCAAAAACTTCCTCTTATGTTAGTTAATTCATTAACGGAATTTTTTGAAATATATTAATTAAATTTAGTAAAATAAAATTTGAGATTAATTTCATAATTTTTTTCAGTTGACCAAACATCACTTAACAGAGTAGAAAAAGCTCCATCCACGCCTCCTTCTCACGATGGTAAGTGCTTTTAAATTTAAATTTTATTTATACAGTCCAACAGCACTTTAATAAAAATTATTTTACCGAGTTTGTTCTTAAGACAAAAGGCAGAATTTAACAAAAAAAAGGTAATAAAATCAAATAATGACGCCTACGTCTGGCGCGGCAATGTCATTAAATTAAAGGGCTAACTGGGAATTCAAATAAAAGCGAAAATATTTAGCTTCTGTTCTTGTAGAAGATGTGTAATTTTATACTTTTTCTTTAATAAAAGTACTTCACTTAATGTGATTTAATGAGCTTTATTAAGATTTACAATTTTAACGACAGTTCATCCTCACTCGTCAAGGTCGAATTATTCTCACATTACTCGCCATTAAAATATAATTGTACAAAATCTCAAGATTCTAAAGTCCTAATAAGATTTTATTGAAAAGAAAGGGCATTTGTCGCAATAAAAGACTCCCCTAAGGAAATATTATGCGTATAAAAAACCCTAAGTAGTGCGTATAACCCTTTTTAATAAAGGAACGGCCACGTGTCACAAGTTATCCAACACGTGGCGTCGATTGTTAAATTATAAAACATGGTAATATGTTAGGAAGCGATTCTAAACTTGTTGTTGGTAAAATTTACCCTTCCACATCCGCCATCGGACCCCTTCTAAATCCACCATTTTTTAATTCCCAGAAATTTAAATTGTTAGCTTTTCTAATGTAAAATGATATCGCATATGGAATTATATACATAATGATAATATAAATCGATTATGGCGCGCATAGGTAAACGATTCATTTTAACTGCAGTTATATACACCCCTTTCGCAGTTAAAATGCACCCTCGCGTGCCCCTAAAACGTTGTAGTTTGATTGAACGGCGCTGAAATACGATCTGCTATGATTGATTGATGGTCAAACTTGCTGTGCTCATCTGTAAGTCTTTTAACTGGTAAAATTGCGTTTTAATGTGGAATTATTGATGTGTTAACGTATAATGATAAGATGATAACAAGGATTAAATGGTTCGCTTTTATATTTTTTTTTTGCTGATGAAAAACCGTTATAATTACACGCTCGCACACTCCTCCATCCAAAGCAGATGTAACAGATTTTCTCGATTTGCTGTTTTCAAATTTTAATTAATATATACTAAAATATAAAATTTCGGCTACGTTTAATTGATTTTTACATTACTACCGATTTTCACAGATTATTCAAAGTGTAAAAATATTTTTTGAGATTTGAGGTAATGTGGTAGTATATTTTTATTGTGCGGAATGTTTTGTTATTCAAAATAAACGGGAATAGGTTTGAATAAATTTGTAAAGTCGTGCGTACGCGGATACGCAAATTTATAAGATGAAAAAGTTGACTGTAAAGTGAGTAAATTAAGCATCCGTTTTATGCAAAACAAATCGAATTAGGTAAAATTATCCAACCTACATTCATTTTTTTGACTTCCGTTTTTTACAAATTGCCATTTCGAATCGCGTTATTCGAGGCACGCACGAGTTAAAAGTCGGCCCGCTATTTTACATATTCTTGGTCGAAATTCTTCATCCGCGATATTTAAATGCCGAAGGAAGTTCTACTGATCTGAATAAGCTGTTTGATATTCAATCTGAGTTTTGAGCTTCGATTTTGTAAAAACCGAAATCCGTTTGTGATGCCAAACGATCTGTCTTGCGACTTTCCTATAAGCAACCTTTCATATGCAGAAATTTCCTTCTCTCTAATAAATCAAGAGGCAAATTTGCATTTCTGCACTTTTTGCTAAAAAAGCCGAAACTTAATTTAAAAGAAAATCGAAATAATTGTTATCGGAAAAAATTTCATCATCAAACGTCATTTCGTCAAGTCTCTAATTTTCCAACACATCAGTACCACGGTGTTAAGTCCTGCATACAAGTAGATAAAAAGAAAGTAGCGATAAGCGAGAGTAGTACATTGGGGTAACCGCCCCCGCGGCAAAAAGCAGCTATAAGAAATTTCACACCGACTGAATTTTGATATTTAGGGATGCAGCGGTCACTTGAGTAAAACTTACCGAGCGTGAAAATAGCTTCAAAGTATTTCTGCATCGCTTTACCGAAAGTAGTCAAATGAAAAGCGAAATTTAATGTATTCGGGAAAAGAAAAATAAAAATAACTCTTTAGCGTCTGGTTTACTTAAGATTTATAGTGAGATGTAAGGCGCGTGCCAGATAACTTGGGGGCTGCCAAATTTGAAAACCGCCGCGTCAGGGTAAGATTGATGACGTAACAAGTAACAATGGAGGTGTTCGACATTGTTGTTAATGCCGAGAAACCCTTAACCCTATAACCATAATACGAATGGTACCTTATCCTTCCATCATCTCACCTTCCTCCGCCTAATCAAATCGTTAAAAAATTAAGCAATAATATTAAAATTGTAACATAAAAGTTTATTTGCATACGTTAATATACTAATATTAACAATGTTATCGCAATCTTTAACGAGTCGTTATTTTAATTGTTGCTCGTTAAACTGCTACACGCTTTATTAAAAGTATATCAGCATCTAAGTATAATAATGATTAACTTCGTTACAGATTGTGATGCCAACGGTGATATCAGTGGAGATGAGCAAAGCATCATCAGCGACCATCCTGGAGATCCCAACGACCCCGACTCGATGGATTCGGATAAAGGCGCCCTTAACTTGGTAAGTTAATGAAAAAAAAATCAATTATACATAGCATTTTATGAGTTACTAACATATTAAATTTTTCTACCAATATTGACAAGCCTTAGAGAAATCTAAAGATTTATCCCTTGGGTTGTTTAGTGAACTGTTCTTTTTGAAAACATTTGCTCCCGATATATAAATCTGAACTTCGACATTCCCAATTGTACATCGGGATTGCTTCAACCCCTCAAAAAAAGTTAAAATG
Organism: Rhagonycha lutea; assembly: GCA_958510855.1. Lineage (NCBI taxonomy): Eukaryota > Metazoa > Arthropoda > Insecta > Coleoptera > Cantharidae > Rhagonycha > Rhagonycha lutea. The sequence continues at coordinate 6,760,567 of OY294040.1, read as the reverse complement.
TTTAAATTCTTTAGGGAAAACACTTCTAAACATCCCTTTGATTTGTAGTGATTTAATCTTATTTGTATTTAAAGGTTTGTTGCTTATGAAGCACTCCACGTTATAACATTTAAACAGAATTAAACTGTTTTATCCGACCATTCCACAGTACCCAAGTTTTCTACCTAGAATAGTACACGATTACATTTTTGTTTTTCACTGGACTACTTTTCTTAATTTTTCATCAAAACTAGAAAGATTTGAATTTACTGCGATTCGTCACACATTCCGAACGAAAATTTTGGAGGTCACTGAAAAAGAATAACAACCAGAATTTTTGATTGAATTTTAATTAATAATTTCACTTTTATGAAAACATTTTTGAAAGTCGAGTCCTTCAATAATAAATTTTATTTATATCAAGTAATATAAAAAAAAATACTACGACGAAAATGTAAAAGTGTAAACAAAATATTAACCCAAATTAATGAATATTTCAAAAAAATTCCATAACTTGCTAAAGAAAATTTAATATAAAAAAATTTAATCAAAGAAGCAACTAATGGGAATTTACATTACCGTTGGTGGCGCCACCGGCACTACCAACATGGCGTGGTTGATGAGTACAGTTGATGTTGTTTATATGGGTGTTTGTGTGTTTCGTTCATAAAATCTGTGTTAAATATGTAGGTGCCTTAATAATTTTGTGTTTTGGACAACTCTGAATTAGTCATGTGTATACTAATCAGATTATATCATAAATCATAATCATATTAAATCATTTTACGGTTGTCGCTCGAAAAATAGAAGAGAATGAAGCTTACATTTTCAACAATTTCCGCATGCAAAAAGTGGTTTTTCTATTAATAAAAAATGTGTTTGGCATTGAAGAAAAGGTGGATAGTAGGAAAACTTGGAAGAATGCTACTATAAACTTTTTATCGGAGAATGAACAAATGGCAGTAGATAGTTTACTATGCGAGTAATGTACCATATTAATAACTGTAATTTTTAATAAAATAAAATGTATTATGATATAATGTTAATATTTATCTATTTGTCCATATCACATGTAACATTTTATTAAAATAATTATTCTGTAATCGTTGAATTAATTTCATTTTCATAGTAAAATCTACTTCGAACTTCACTATTATATTAATAAATGATGAATCAAAAGAGGCAAAGGTAACGAAATAGCATTCATTTAAGTTTAATAGTGCCATTCCAAACTAGAATTGTGCATAATGTTTTTTTTTGAACAAAATTTCCCCATCAACCGTAACAACATATTTACACGTTGCGATGCAATTTACCATCGTGGGTCAATCTCAACCAGGACTGATGTTTATTTATTTAGCCTGGTTTGTGTGTGAAAGATAGGTAATATTTATTACTCATAATTGATGACTTGCTGAAAAATACCTACATAAATTTAAACAGAAAAATATTAAGATCAACATTTGACTTTTAGGTTACGTATCTAAAATTAACGTTTTTAATATAAATTTTAAATAACACTATTTACCAACTTAAACAATACATGAATATATAATTAACAAATTGATTATTTGTTATTTTTAACACAAAATAATAGTACACTATTCATAAACATAATACAAACAATGTAAACAAACGATCTGACAGCTGCAGCTACTCATCAACTAAGTTCAAATTACCGACGAGTGGTGGCGTTTGGTTAATGTAAATTCCCAAATACAGATACACAGAAATGCTCGCTTTTTTCATAATATAAATTAACTTTCGTAATATAAAATCACTTTATTTCATCTCACTAAAAAGAAGGTGGTATCAAATTTTAAGTTTTTAAGCAAAATGGTCTTGAGAACTTGGATCAAAAAATAATTTAATTTTGCCTGTTAAATGGCTAATTTGGAACACAAAATTAGGATTTTACCACAATACCACAACTGACCTGGATCTTGATGGTCCAGCAGCTAAAGAAAAATATTACCAGATCTCTAAACAAAACTCAAGTTGGTCATATATGATTACCATGAAGGTTTGCATCTGTATTGATGCCATCAGCTCCACTTGTCCTACGTCACCACTTAATAACAGCCTCGGTGCACTTTTCATTGATGCACAAAGATTTATTGACATATTGATTACTCTCTATATGAGGGACTGACTTTTCCGAACGATAAATGAGTGGCAAGACTTTAGGCCAGCAAAATTATTGGTCAAACGGAAACATTAAACTGAGTTATCGAAGCAATGACCAAATATGGGCGACGCAACCATAAGAGCCCTTCTTTCCTATTTCATCAATGGCGTGGCTGACCTTGTGTGCTAGAGGGGAGAGGATTTTTACGTGCCCTCCGAAGTACGGAGACGATCCTACAGAAAATGTTTACGTTCATCCGGAATCCAACCGAGAACTTTAATTCTGCAGTTGAAAAATTAACGACTTAAATTACTATTACGGAAAAAAGGCTTCGCATATTATGTCTTTTTGTTTGCTTTGAAGATCTCTATGTACTCTTAAATTTTTATACCTTCAATATAAACACAATATTCGGCAAATAATTGCTTTCACTAATTAAAATAAAATAATTTATTTTTATTTTTACGACATGTTTCGAAGGGATATACCACTTCTTTTTCAAGTACATAAAACTTACATAGGAAAATACAAAAATACCATAAACTACACAATCCTTATATAAACAAATGCTAATGTTTACTAATACCAACCGTCAAATTTTCGGATAACGTTATTACAGGGTGGCCCAAATAAAACTAAATTTAAAGGTAAATAAACGGAAGATCAAGGTCACCTCCAATCCCTAAGGAGCTTTAAACAGTAGCGGTGAGCTAAAGTTTTGTAGTTCCTGTTGTAGATTGGTTAGGTGCTTGCCGTTTAAAATGGCTTTTTTAATTTCCAACGCCTCCAATAATGACAATAACCGTCCCTTATCCGCCTGGTGTAACAGCACGATGTTATTAATATCCAAATTGTGGCCTTCTTCCAAGCAATGAGTCGAAAAGCCTGTTGTCGAACGTAGATTAGCTATGTCAGACAAGTGTTCCTTGATCCGAAAGTTAATGGACCTACCGCTTTGACCAACATATATCGCCTTACATGTGTCGCAATTAAGCTGATAAATCCCACTTTTAGAAAGTTTATCGGTCCCAGGCTTGTTACAAGTTAGCAAGGAACCGATATTGACTTTATTAACCTCCGTGATCCTACAACCCAATTTCTTCAAACGTTGTCCAATCTTTCCACTGATCCCCGACACATAGTTGACAACTCCCCAATTTACGGAGGGTATCTCATCAATTAGGGGAGCAAGAGAGGCAGTAACTAAACTTCTCTCTCGCATAATCCAACTCTTTTTGATGAGATTGTCAACCAGATCTAGTGTATAACCATTATTGATAGCGATCTTCCTGATATTGTTGGTTTCTTTCAGGAAATTTTCCCGCGACAATGGCACATTAAAGATCTTAAATTAAAATCATTAAAGATCTTGCCATTTTAAACGGCAAGCACCTAACCAATCTACAACAGGAACTACAAAACTTTAGCTCACCGCTACTGTTTAAAGCTCCTTAGGGATTGGAGGTGACCTTGATCTTCCGTTTATTTACCTTTAAATTTAGTTTTATTTGGGCCACCCTGTAATAACGTTATCCGAAAATTTGACGGTTGGTATTAGTAAACATTAGCATTTGTTTATATAAGGATTGTGTAGTTTATGGTATTTTTGTATTTTCCTATGTAAGTTTTATGTACTTGAAAAAGAAGTGGTATATCCCTTCGAAACATGTCGTAAAAATAAAAATAAATTATTTTATTTTAATTAGTGAAAGCAATTATTTGCCGAATATTGTGTTTATATTGTATTCAATATGCTTCACATCAAACGTGTCACGAATAAATTCGTTGATTTTATACCTTCATTTTTAACACTCTGTATTCGCATTTTACATTAACAAAACGCCACCACACGGAATAATTTCGAAGTTCATGTTGAACGTATAGTAAACAATATTTTGCTTTGTTTACATCATGAACTTGTTTACATTTACATTAACGCCACCACACGGAATAATTTATAAGTCCATTTTGAACGTATGGTTGACAGCGCCACCAACGGTAATGTACAACGCGAATAGCTAAGTGATTTTCAAACATTCAGCTATCGGTGTTCTATTTAAACAAAAAAATTTAAATGCTGATTTGAAAATTTTTAAGGGGTCACAGGTACTTAAAAGTGTTGGTCAAGCATAATTTATTACTTTTTTTCAATAAATTTTTAATTACACAAAATAATGCATTGTATAAAACCGGTAATTTTCTTCTCCATACAAAAGCACATATCCTTTTACCATATAAGTCCAATTAACTGCTAAATTATCCGTCATTATATTTGATGCCTTAAAGGTACAGCTAATGAGTGTACCAGCAACTTCGCACCTAAATTTTTGTTTTTTCTTCTCTATAAATGATGTCTTTATTATACGGTGGGTTTGGTAAATAAAATTTTGTTTTAAAGGTTACGGGAGATCCAACGAGGTCGACAACGCCCAGTTCACCGCACGTTTCAAGTTCGAGTCCAGGTGTGGGGGCTGCCTTGGCAGCTCTAGGGGGACTTGGAGGTTTACTAAGTAATCCTTTACAAGTATTAGGAGGTCTTCAAGCTTTCCAAAATCCAACTAGTCTACAACAATTACAACAACTTGCTATGTTACAGCAAACGCATGGAAATCAACTAAATCCTCAAGCTCAATTTTTCTTACAAAATCAGGTGTGTATTTCAAAATTATCCTTCACCTCTTAACGTAACATTCCAAACAATTCTATTATTCTTTTCTAACTTTTGGTGTCGGTCTTTAAGGGTTTCCTTCAAGGATTTCCACGTACTGGTCTTTCTTCTAGAGTTCCTCCTTCTATGCAGGTGTGTGCCTTCCTATAGTTAGTTAGCAATCCGTAGATTGAATTTCTTAAGCACGTGCATCGATCGATTTGTTGATTTTTCGATAATGTTTGTTTGTTTTTCGATATAGGTACAACAAATTGCACAAGCGGCTCAACAATTACAGCAACTCCAAAAGGCACAGCAACAAAGCCAGCAACAACAAAATCAGCACAACACAAGTATACCACAAAACACACAAATACCACAATCCCAACAGTCCACTCCTCCCAATAATTCACACATACCTGCCAGTTTACTAACTCCCAGCACTCCAAGTTCGGGAGGTCTCACGCCCCAGCACCTAAAAACCCCCTCGCGACTACTAGAACCGTCACCGGAAGAAACGACAGATTTAGAAGAACTCGAACAATTTGCCAAAACGTTCAAACAGAGACGAATTAAGTTAGGTAATAAAAAAACATTTGAATGACAATTTTAGCGAGGAAACTGACGTGTAAATTTGTTTAGGTTTCACGCAAGGTGATGTAGGCTTAGCGATGGGAAAATTATATGGAAACGACTTTTCACAAACGACAATATCCAGGTTCGAAGCGCTCAACTTAAGTTTTAAGAATATGTGCAAGTTAAAACCTCTCCTGCAAAAATGGCTGGAAGACGCCGATAACACTCTAACCAACCCGGGTCAGTTGAGTAACCCCATGACGACGCCCGAAGCAATAGGAAGAAGACGCAAAAAACGAACGTCGATAGAAACCAGTGTAAGAATAGCTTTGGAGAAGGCGTTTTTGCAAAATCCGAAGCCGACGTCGGAAGAAATTACCATGTTGGCCGATGGACTGTGTATGGAAAAGGAAGTTGTGCGTGTTTGGTTTTGTAATAGAAGACAAAAAGAAAAACGAATTAATCCGCCCACGGCGGCTTTGGGTTCGCCATGTTCCGTTAATAATGGCAATAACGCCATGTTTGCAATTGCAAACACACTCGCAACAAGTCCTCTCTCGTTAGTTACATCGAGTGGACATTCCTTCAATCCAAATGTGATGGTGAAGCAAGAATGACCCCACGCTAATTATTTTTCCGACCATTTTATGGACTAGTGTGTGCAATGCCTATGGACATTATTAAGTTGTTAAATATCTCGATTAATTGTAAGTATAGGTAGAAGATCGAGAAAAATTAAGACTTGTATGATAAAAATACGTTCTGGTAACAAACAATCCTTTACTTATTTATAGTGAAAACAAAAATTTTTATCAATATTATCGATGTTGTGTCTGGATCTCGGTCGTTACTAAGAATAATAATTATTTTAGTGACTTGTAACAAGTAAAATGTATGGTATGTGTGTACTAATCATTTTTTAATTATTTATTTTGAACACATTCCGTCATTATCTTAAACAACGGTCTTCCATTTGTTAAAAAAAGTTCCTAAACAACAAAACTGATGAAAACATGAGAAATGAAATTATTTATGCCAAAACGTGTTTTTTAATGTATTAAGGTAGGTAGATTTTAAATTATTTTAGCAAACGGTTTGTTTGATTTTATTTAAAATGCGTGGTTCTCGGGAATCATGTGTTGTTGTGTTGTTTTATATTTTGTAAGTGGCGACGATGCAAATTGTGTACTTTATATTTTATAAGACCAACAATGAAACGTTTGGTATATTATTGACAAAGGGCATTCGTTTGTAAAGCAGGGTCTCTTAATAATATTTTTTGAACGAGTGCCGTTTGTCGATTTTTGTAAATCATATTGTAGATAAACATGTTGTATGGTGAATACTGTAGATATATAAGATAAAATTTTAGATAGACATAGATATTTGTTTAGTACAGTAATTAATTCATGGATTTTTATTAATGTCATGTATTGATGTATATAAATAAGCAATCGGTTTTAGTGGTTCCATTTTTATGTAAAGGACCAATTTAGAAATCTTAAAAGTTCCTAATTAATATTTTTGCGATTGTCGATATTAGGGAGTTTCTATGTTAGTTAATATCGACATTTTTTGTTTAAATTTTTGGTATTTTGAGTTTTATTACCTAGACTGATTCAGTTATAGTAAATATTATATTTGCAAGGGACATTATAGTAAAATATAAGCAAGAATAGGGTCCCCCCCTTCTTTATTTATTATTTATGCATGAATTTATGTATATAACAGACGTTGTCCTATTAAACATTTATTTACATTAATTTTGTGTTTTCATTTTTTTTGTAACTTCTTAATTCTCCAATTTATTATTTTAAGAACATATTTTCGAAATGCAATCTAACTATTCGATTAACATATTTAAAAAAAAATATTAACTAATTAAAATAAATAAAATTTCATTTGCTTTAACAATTAATAATTTTTATTTTGATTATGGTCACTAATGCAGTCCGGTACAGAATTTTAAACATATTTTCCATTGCCTTATTATTTGAACAAAACTTTTAAAATGTTTAGATCGAATTTTTTGCTTTAAAATTTGTTAAATATTGTTTTCTTTAAGAAGTATACATTTTTGAGTCATTAATATCAAGAATATTTTCATTTCAATATTTATAATTAATTATTCAAATATTTAAATAATTTCATAAACAAAAATAATTATATTTTTATAAAACTATTATTATTATTAAATAATTATAATATAATACATTCAATATTATATTAAAAATTCGTACAAACGTTTTCAAAAAACCATCTTGACATGTATTTTAAATTTTTTTCCTTTCAGTTTAGCAAAAGATTTGGTATTCGCATTTCTCATAAAGAGCAGGTTTTCTGGGGCTAAATAAAATCAAAAATGTATAACAAGAAAATAATTTTACAAAAAAGTGTTTACAGTTGTGACGTAAAAGAAAATATAGTAAAAGAAATCTCATCCAATGCAATTTTAAAATAAAAAAAAATATAAAGAAAATATTTAAAAAGAATTTCTATATAAATATGTAGATACCTACTATAAGAACTACATTTTTTCTTACATTGAAAAGCAACCCAATTTTCATAATAATAATTTTGAAGTATAGTATAACTAACAGTTCATAATGATCATAGGTAAGGTATACATTGCATAATACATTTTATTCACAGTTATTTGTGCCGTGGTTCGGATTCCACGTTAAACGGTATTACGTAATCGTAAACTGATTACTCAATTACGTAACCTTGGAATGCATTTTTTTACGTTGTTTAAAAAATGATTTTATTTCACAGTTTAAAACGTAAAAATAATCTACAATTTTCAATTATTTTTATATTATATTTTCGATCATTAACATAAAAAGATTTTAAATTTAAAAATTATCATGATACTGATTTTGATGCTCAGATAATTATTTTTATGGGCATTATTAACAGGCCTCGCAAGAGAATTCTATTAATTTTTTTTATTTTTTTACAATATTGCAGAATATTAAACTTGAAATTTCAATAAGAAAAACCTGTCATATTCGAACTCCTTTTGGATTTTCAATATTTCAGTATTGGGTGAAACAATATTTCCTGATTTAGACACTACGAAAATAATAATTTTTTTTCTGTTAACAGGCAGGTATTAAAATCAGTTCAATTAACCTAAGCAAAAGAAAATATAAAACTTTTATTTTTATACCCCCCGCAGCAACTTAAATTCTTGCTGCAACTTCTACCTGTAAAATTTTAAATGATAGATTTTCACAAATTTTGGAAAACAAATATTTTAATCGAATACTTGCATTACTAATAAAAATAAAACGGAGAATTAACGATTTATAAAAATTACAATTTTAAAGTTTTATTGTATAATAAAAATATCATTCGATTTGTCATTGTTTAATTGTGTTGTTAAAAGTTGACAATTTTGTATCATCAATGTTTGGGTATAATTTAAAACAACTAATAAATTTTTTAACAATTAAAAGAGTGTTTACGTGAGGCGATTCCAAAAAAGCGTTATTTTTAAAATTTGTTGTATCTCTTGACGTAAATACTCGTTTAAAAAGCTTCTTAAGTATTTGTTATACATATACAGGGTGGATTGATAATGCGCATCGCATTAACACTTCCACTTTTTTGCGTTTTTACTAATTTTATGTACGTTTTTTCAAAACGAAATGTTCACAGATTTGTTTTTTCTTAAATTAAATGATATACATATCTTATATTCAAGTGTATAAAATAATATTTAACAAATTATATCGTACTGTATACAAAAAAACAACGATAAAATATTTTTATCAATTTTGGTTTTACTGTGAACATTTTAAACAAAACTACATCATATCATTGCATTATAAGAATATTAGATGTTTAAACATAAAATTTTAGCAATTGGTATAATATAAAAACGACAAAATTTGATTCGAATGTAAAATTTTAAACGGTTTCCACTTTGTACTAAAAGAAAACAAAAATATACCCTATGTTTTAAAAATTATCATCTTTAAATAGTTCTAGACTACAAAATTATGTAGGTATGTGTGTTTTAGAAGTATAAATGTGTAATAGAACAATGCAGTTGTTAAAAATAGTCACGATGCTGCATTGAAAATTAAATTTGTGAACAACTCCATTTTTGTTCTCAAACTTAATTTTTTTCTGAAGATTATATTGTATCCAGTACAACACTATTTATATGATTGTATGTATAAGACCCTATTCTGACGTGTATTATAATACTATGGTGGTCTAGGCAATAACTTGTACATTATTTTCATTAAAGAAAAACATTCGTATTAACAAATTTTTCATTCAATTAAATATCCACATTTAGAGATCTCTAATCATGTAGAAAACATTTACATGGTAATTGCACTGCAAAATGGAGCTTTCCTGAGTGCCATAAGAAATAAGGTAGGTAATACTTCTACAAAATGGTTTAGCTTCTTTTCCGAATAGTAGTACAAAAAATCTTGTGTGCAACACGCGAGAAAGTTTCTTCCTCTCATCATAGTTGCACAAATAGTTAATATTATTCAGAAAGGTTTCATTTGTTTCGATTTTGGAAGGGCCTTCGTCAATATATCTGAATCCATGTCTTCCGTTTCCAAGTGTAATATCATCAGTAATCCATTATTTAGAATTCTTGAAGCGATTACGTAATCAGTCCGATATCTTCCCCTTAGCCCAAGCGATATAAGCAGACCTTTTATTGGTAAGCATACTGATATGATATTTCTCTTCAAAATATTCACTTCAAAGGCCGCTGTACTAGTTTCACGCCGGTATATGAGTTCTTCTCTTTGTCAAGGGTCAGTGGATTCAGACAGACGAAATAACAAGACAGTAATTCGACATTAACATTAATTTGCATCAATTTATTGTGGGCAACAAGTTTGCCTCGAACCAAATGTGTAAAATAATGTAACAATTCAAAATCAAAGCGCGACATTTAATTCCTCAAATACAGAAGCTAAACTTAGATATCCAATCATTCGTGTAAACATGTGTAATTTATAAATCAATTGTACAAAGTTTCTAATAAATTCATTAACGACACAAATCGTCGTTTTGATTTGAATTTATTAAAATTAAAATAAATTTTCTACCTTATAAATTCTCAAACTGGTAAAATTCCACTAGACTCTGTGCGCCACTGGATCCATGTGTTCAAATTCTTGCCGGTAGTCGCCACCTGTTCCAATATCTTCAAAGCTGCAAGCGCTTCAAACCGCGGCCAGTATTCTTGTGTTAATAATTGTGTAAAATATCCAACCAAACCATTTACTTTGTTATCCAACTTCCTTCAGGTAAGTGATCGCTTAATTATCAATCTCACTTTTATCACCAAATGTGAAGCTAACCTCCAATTTTCGGAGCACGTGTATAAATTTTCTATAATTAATTTTTTTTACAGGTATTCGATTAGAAAATACCTCGCTGCGTTCGCAATACACAATTCTCACTAATTACACGGCGTACGTAATTAATTACTACGTAATTACACGACTCTCGTTAATTATTCACTTATGTGAATACACAAATTTTTACTCTATGAGTCTTGGATCAAAGAACTTCGCACGAGTTCCTAATTTGAGATCCACACAAGAACTGAAGAACTTCCTTCCTTCTTTCCTTTGCTGGCTTTGTTCCCCCCTATTCAAATTTGGTTTTTTGAAGTGGGAATTTTATTCTTGTCAGCTAAAATGGCTCTTCCTTCCAGGTAACATAAAGTTTTTATTCGTGTACGCACCGAAATATTATGAACACTTTGTTTTTAGGATTCTGGCACTATTCACCATGTAGAAAATTATACACAGGATGTGGCATAAACTTTGTACTTTACAAATAAATTCAAGAATGTTGGTTTTGTGTGTAAATCTGTTACAATTGATGGTTTTTGTAAAATTGATGCAAATATCGCTTTTTATACCAGTCAAATTAACTGGCTACTGATTTTAACTCAAGTGTCTTCAAATTACTACCCTATCAATCCATCCGGACCCCTAAATCAAGAAATATCACCACAATACATTTTCACCATTTTGAAATTCCCGTAACATGTTTTTGACCATCGTACCATCGCGTCAGATCTTTCCGTTTCAGAAAGAATTTGTACTCCACGAATACCATGCCCTTGTTTAATGTACTGTAGGTGTAAGTAATGTGCATGTCGCATCCTTGATTAACGTTGATCACCCACAATTAATGTGTGCATCAAGTGGTTAATTATTAATTTTTTCCTGGAGGTGAAAGTTTAAACCTTCTTTTCCTTTTGTTTTGTATAAGAAGTAAAAATCTTCAAAAAGGTATCACCAGTTCTTGGTGGTAGGGTAAGATTTTTAGCCAATAAAATCGCGTCCATTGCTCAACACCTGAGCAAGAAAACACCTGACCTTATTCACATTACTTCGACTGATCCACGATTGAATCCCATCTAAGGTCGCCCGCCACCTTATAAAAAGTGCCTTATAGTCCCGTATATTCATCGCCATTTAGGAATTCAAGATTAAACTTGAGGCAGCTTTTCTCTCTTTTTGCCTTTCAAAGGATGATCTAGCCCTTCTCTCTTCTTCATTACGTAGATAATACATGATGATTCCATGTCCAGTACATGCTACAATATGTCAAGTCCAGTACTATCGTCCATGATGTCGGCTACAGCAAAACAAACCGTGATATACAATGAAACAATCAGAGAAAAGGCGAATCATTTTCATTTCAGCCTTCAAAATTTAGGTAAAAACAATTTAGTAAAAATATTACACAGAGAAATGACCTATCGTAATTCAATCCCGTTGCCAATTGCGAAAATGTTATCAAATGTTCGTTGGGATATTCTCAAGTACAACGGGAAAATCTGTTTTTCCACACAAAAAAAGTTTTTCTCAAATTTATATGCCTTTCAATTAATACTATTCTAATATTTTTCGGTAATTGGACGAGGTTCTTTTTTATTTAAACTACAAAGAATTTCAAACATTGGATTTCTTTCGAATCCGATCAAAATTTAGAAGTCTTTTTTATTATTCTATAGTATAGTGCAGGGGTGTCAAACTGGCGGCCCGCCACGTATATTTTTGCGGCCGAATAAACTTCGGTGATTGCTTGTTTTATAATAAAAAATATATATTTTTTGTAATATTGTACATTTTACGATAAATATACCGTTCAAAAATGGAGGTGGGTGAACAAAAGTCATCAATGCGGCCCGCAGAAATTTCGTTTGTCAGAAAATGGCCCGCAGCTAGAATGAGTTATACAGTATACACTATAGTATAGTGTATATTACTAATTTGGGGTGGTAGAGTGGGAAAACTGCTGTTTGGATTTGGAAAGATACAGGAAACTCATTTAAAAATGCTTATTGCCAATTAGATGGCAAATATGTCATTATCTTAAGTACAAACCGCCTGCGCCAGTCAGTTGTTTTTTTCGAAAAGTATAAATTTTCATCAAAAAAGCAATTATTTGGATTGTAATAGCCAATAAAATGGTAAATGTCATACTTTATGTTAGTTAAAGTTCTCGCATGGAATCGTGGCCAGGCGGAGCCAAAAAATCGCGCAGTAGATGACATGTAATACCCAATTCCACCAATTGATACGAACATAAAGTCGAATGGACTAATTTTCGTTTCTGCACATTAGCTCCGCCCAGCAACGATTCCTTGCGAGAACTTTACAAATTTTCTGCGCTTGTCAGTTTTTCTCCTCACATTTGTTTTAAAAGTTTCCCTGCCTAATTTTATTATTTTACATGATTAATTTTGGGGCTTAGATTGCGAATATTTCAGTTGAAAGAGAGGCTCTGAGAAGTTACTTAAAATCTGTTACAAATGAAAATCGAATAATTTCATTAACATCATCCATAAAAAGTTAAATATCATCTTTAAGCACAAACCGACAGGGTCAGCCAATTTGTTATCAACGAAATAAATAAGAAGTCGTCGGAAAATTAATAATTTTTAATAATTTATGTTTTGGGGTCAAAAAAACTTCCTATTTTTTGAAATCCCATTAAAATTTTCATGTCCATTTTTTTACTTTACGCGACTATTTGGGGTGAACAGTGCGAAAATTCCTATTAGAGTGGCCAGGCGCGTAAGAGCGTCTGAATATTGAGGGGGCCAATAGAGAGATATTTGTGATTGACTGCACTTCCAAATAGGAAAATTAATTAAATGGCGAGATAAAGCTCATTATTTTCTATTTAAATTATAGTAAATCTGTGCAAAAAAAATTTTTTGAAATAAAGAAAGCAATGACATTTGAAAACATTGCAGCAAGAACAGGCAGCTCCAAATTCTGTTCAATAGAATATATTCATGTAGTACACACAAAAATTAATAGTTTTTGAACTGGGGGGCGATTTAATCGCATTACAAATTTTGGGGGGGGCATTAGAAATTGGAGCTGCCTTTAATGATTTATCAAAAATCCCACTAAAATTTGTTAAAAGTGCAAAAGTTAGAATTTAAAATAAACAATTTCTCCATCAATACTTTTTCAAAAAAAGATAGCCCTTCCTTACGTAAGGTTACCATATTTTATAATCATGAAATTGGGACATTGACCAGGCCCGTAGTCAGATAAAAAATAAAGGTAGGGAAAACGGTTTGTATGGCCGGGGAAATTTTAGTGTTGCTGATGCGAGATGGGTTCGTGGGATATTTTTAAAGCGCCGCAGGCGAAAATTTTTTGAATTTTGAAGAAAAGTTGTATTATCGTATTATATGGTATTATCGCACAGCCACACGCCAAGGACGAATGGGCTATCAAAATTTATGGTCGGTGCTCGGTCAGTGGGCCAAAAATGCAATGGTCACGGGGGGAAAATGCCTTTATTGGGGACCCCTCTCCCCCTTTGAAAAAAAAATTATTACATGTACCCTGCGTTCGAGGAGAAGCTACTTTCGCTACCAAACAATTGGTCCCAAATCGGGACATTTTTGCGTCCCGACTTAGGTTAAAAAAAAATCGGGACAGCAGTGTAAAAGAAAGGACTGTCCCGACCAAATCGGGACGTCTGGTAACCTTACCCTTACGGTCCAAGAAACTTACGTGGCTAACTTCATCTGAAAAATTGTCGATTTCCAAAATTTAGGTTAAAATTATGCGTACGGCACTGCTCAGTGACAATTAATTGTAATGTCAAAAATTCTAAGATTCTAACCTCAATGTAACTGCGAGTTTTCAAAGATGACTTTATATCATTTTGGAAACTGCATCGCTTTAATTTATGTTCCATTTTATTTAACTTATAAATATTCAGGACTGTAAGTGCCTGTTTTAGTGACTTCCAATTTACAATAATTCTTTCTTTAGGTCCGAATACGGTGCATTTTGGAAATGCATTCAAGCAGGATGTGTCTACATGTTCACACAGTTAGCAAAGATGTTAATTTTGGCAACCTTTTTTCCAGACAGCGATACAGATCTAGGCAACGACATGTTGGGAGTAAATATTTTGGCAAGTACGGTTTAAAATTTTTTTTATTGCTTGCCAATTTTGTAGGAATTCCTAAAGGCGACTGTTGATTTAGCCGATATAATAGGTTTATACATTGTTCTCACTGGTATACCCGGAAAAGGGCACAGCAAAGTACTAACTGCCGGTATTGGTTGGGCAACAGCGGAAGTGATTTTATCCAGAGCGTTACTTTTATGGGTCGGAGCTCGAGGAGCCGAATTTGACTGGAAGTATATACAAAAATCGCTCGAATCCAATATAGCTTTAATTCAACACATTTCGACAGTTACTTTAATATGGTTATGGACGAGGCATGACTTGAAAAATAATTTGAAACCTATTGTAACGGCATTAGTATTATTTTCTTCATACAAACCGTTAATTTTAGAGTTGTGCATAAAATTTGTGCTGATTGGTCCATGGTTTGCTTTATTATTGAAAGCACTAATCACTGTTGCAATTGGTGGATTCACTTTGATCATTTATGCAGGTTTAGCACAGAGCATAGGCATATTTTAGATTTTTATTTGTTATCTTATTACATGTGAACCAATAAGTATCATAACCTCACTTTATGGTTAAGTTATAATAACAACAAATTCTAGTATAAATAAAACATTTAAATTCAATATAAATTTCTTTAAAATATAATATAAAAAACAACATTAAACTCAATTTTTTTCGGTTAAGAATTATAACAGCCCGAATGGAAGTCCTCTTCTGTTTCTTCCGAATCATCACTATTTATAGAGCTGGTCGAGTGAGTGGACAAAAGATCGGCATTTTCTGTGCGTATATCGTTCATCAAATTATCCAACTGCATATTAAAACATCTCAATAAAATTAACCCAACAAAGTCAGACATTTTTCCCAATTGTTTGAAACAAACCAGGAATTTTTGCATTCAATGCAATATTAAGGAGGTCTTTAAACATTGTTGAAGGAGAGGAAGGGGTAAAGTTCTAAAATCATCTCGGATACCTATAATTTTTTGAGTTTTTTTAATATGGGGAAGGATCAGTGCACATCAAGTGCTTCACAAAAAATTAATTGATTGCAAGACTATTTTTAAAAAAATTGATTGTTTTTGTGTAAAGGCTTTACTTTTTTTTACAAGACACAGAATTCTTTGCAATTTAAAAGTTTTTTGAGACTAAAATACAGTAACCCATCTATAATGGACTTCAAGTCTATTATAATAGGAAATTCATTTTAACCCTATTTTAGTTTACTGCAGATATTGTCAAGTGGCCAATTTTTGAACTGTTGAGATGTAAGTACGAGGGACTAACGGCAGCCGGGTCTCAAAATCTCCGTCCAATAGGAGCGAACTAACGTCGCGCGCATTCGTTTTAAATTTGACGTTTAAAAATGTAGAAAGTTAGCCTATAAATTAATGTTGTCTGTAATCATTAAATTTTGACGTTTAATTATTTAGAAATTTTAAAATTCTGTTTCAAATTCACGATGAAAACAAATCAACACCGTATTTACTATATTAACAGTTTATCTATCGCTTTTAAATGTTCAAGTTGTTGCAATAAAAGCGTTTGATGTATATATTTCATAATTTTTATTAAAAAGTAACAAATAATAATTTACAAAACAAAATTATAATAGTAACTTATGTTTTATTATGAAGAATTTTCTTATGAAAAAACTTTCTATTAAAGAAAATCTTAATATATAATTTTAGGAGTATTTTAATTTTATTTTGTAAATTATTTAGTTTTTTTTAATAAAAATTATGAAATATTCAGCAAACACTTTTATTGCAACAACTTGAACGTTTAAAAGCGATAGATAAACTGTTAATATAGTAAATACGGTGTTGATTTGTTCTCATCGTGAATTTGAAACAGAACTTTAAAATTTCTAAGTAATTAAACGTCAAAATTTAATGAATACAGACAACATTAATTTATAGGTTAACTTTTTACATTTTTAAACGTGAAATTTAAAACGAATGCGCGCGACGTTAGTTCACTCCTATTGGACGGAGATTTTTGAGACCCGGCTGCCGTTAGTCGCTCGTATGTAAGTAGCCAATTATCGTAAAGGAAAAAAAATAATAACCAATAGAACCTTGAGAAATTGTTCCAAAAATATTTCTTCAAGTCACTAACCTAGAGATTCAGTTGCACAATCTCAATATGAAAGGTGCATGTCCCCCCTCCCCATTTTGAATTCAAAATAGTCTAAATCGTTTGTTCCTGTTGTGTAGTTCGTACCCAAATCGAAAATTTTGGATCCGTACCTAGGTAATAAGAAAAATTGAAAATAATTTTTGCACAAACGATTGCGACTATTTTGAACTTCATCCTGTAGGTGTTACTCAGAATCTCGTTAATCCAATCATACGCGTCCGTGTCGTTGATGTTTTTGATGAAAACTTGCACCAATAAGTACAAACAATCTAGACTATTTTGAATCTGAAATTCTAAATTTCCATAAAAATATGTCTTCCCCATCTAAGTTTTAAAATTTCTCAAAAACTATTTGGGTACAATTATAATTTTTTTAACAAATTACACAAAAAACAAACAATTTTTTATAAATAGTCAAGCAACTCCAAAATTAAATCACTTGATATGGAATGATCCAGTACACTTACCCAACGTCTGTCACCTAAATTTGATTAATTACAAACAAATTACACTTGCCTCGTTTTCTGTGTGGTATAACCGTCTCCATAAGAGCCACAACATTTGGTCTTCGCTAAGATTTCCCATCATCAAACTGTTGAAGTTTTTGTTAGCCTTCAATTGATCGACCAGATTGGGCAATGTTGCATCTTCGGGCGCAGTCGGCATCCAAACTTTAACGTCCCAGTCTAAACCACTTGTGCACATAAAAGGTAACTGTGGATGGGGTTCCAAACAGTTCACCTAATAAAAAAACACGTATGAGAAGAAAGCTCAAAAGTTTGTGGTACAACCTGTATACTCACCACACCACTTTCATCAGCCGACATGTAGTTCACTATGCATTCTGTATTTTTTTCCCACAGAAATACATTTCCACAATCGGAACCGCTTACAATAAATTCTGACTTTGGCCCAAAGAAGTTGACACCTTTGATTGTGGCTGCATTTCTGTGTCCTTGGTATCTGTGAGCAAAAGTTCCCTTTATTCCATTGATATCAAACAAAAATATATCCCCATCGTTGTAAGATGCTAGAATTTCGGACCCATTGTGGTTGTACACCGCACAAGAAACTTGAACTTTTTCAAAGCAGGCCAACTAAAAAAATACTCTTTAAGTTCCATTTACAAACAAAGATGTTTTCTTACCGAATTCCCGTTAGGGTGTGGAGCATTGTATATCTTAAGTGGCAAATTGCAGGTACGTTGATCGTAGGTACGTATGTAAGGGTCCTGTCCACATACAACAAATTCATTGGTTTTCAGCGGGTGAGCATTGATGCTATACAGTGGAACAACGGCTTTACGTTCGGTTTCATCAACGGTCAACAACAGTCTAAAGAGTTAAATTTGTATTTTGGTTACTAATTGAAACAAAATACTAACTCGGTGGGACTTGATTCCCTCACATCCTGACTCATCACGACGCCGTCCTCACCGGCACTTAAAATCACATGAGGCTGATCTTTTAGTATCGCCAATTTGTGGCAAGATTTTTTATGGGTAAATAAATTTCGGTTGCTCCTCAAACCCTCCTGAATTGAAATTTGAGATAAACGAACCTAAAATTGTTACGGAAAATTTTAGAGATATGTTGCCATTTTTTAATGGGTGGGTGGATGATTTATGTCAAATGGAATTCTTATATAAATTACCCAAATTTAAGAACAGGCTCAACGTTGTTATTTGAAAGAACAAGCAGTTTATGTGAAGTTTGAGAGAAAAAATACAAGACCAAATTATTGTGATTGGTAGTTTTTATTTATTGACCTACAGCTTAACGTGGAAATCAAACCACGGTACAAATAATTAAGTTGCAACTAAGAATCGAACCTATGACTGTATGATTCAAAGCCGAACTACCTGTACAAGATATTTCTATGCATATTTCGTGAATATCTCAGTTTGGTTAGAGCGAACAATTTAATCACGAAGATTAACATAATAATCAAAACAAAGATCTACTTAATAGGCTGGCTCGATCCGGTTGTTTGTGAACGAACCGACCTTTTTAAGAGTCCAAAAGATCCAATCGAAAAATGTGCGTAGATTTAGTAGGGAAGAATCATTCAGGGGCAAGAAAGAGAAAGCGTTGCAAAGAAGAAAGATCAAAATATGAATTGAAGATTCAGGAAAAGATGAGACTGCCCATGTCTAGGAAAGACAAAGAAGGTTATGTACAGAGAAAAGTGAAACTTTATGCAGAAAGATATGACAACCAATTTGGGTCCTAGGAAACGAAAACGAAGAGTTTTGGGAGAGTAGTAGAGGTTTTTTTTTAAATTAATTATCTTGTCTCACTTGAAATTACTTTGAAATACGACAATATATAGGTCGGCAAATACATATTTGGGCTAGTAAATAACTCGACCTGCGGCCTCGCACTTAATTTTTATATGGTTTGGCCTATGACCTTCGCCCTTGAATTTATACACAATTGTAGTATAGAAAGGGATGAAATGTGAGCATTTGAATGACGGAATCCACAAGAGAAAGTTGAGGCGTTCGCCGATGAATTTAGTCCCAACATTGACATCCAAGTGCCCAAACATTACCAAGAGCCAGGCCAGGATCGTATCACAAACAGGATCAGAAATGACTCCTCCCCCGGCTCACTCAATTGCTCCCACTCAAGACATGATAGACCTTGACCTAAGACATGGATGGCCCTCATTTCATTCGATTTCAACAAAAATTTGTTAGAAGGCGCCACAAACCCTAATAACCAGATCAACCTAATTAGGCAGAGTCAATTTTTTCCTTAGTGGTTGACACGTGACTCGGGTTTGAGTGGCAAATGTGGAGGGAGAACGCTTAACACTCAATTCCACCAATTGACACAAACATAGAACCGATATGACGAATATTCGTTTCTGCACATTAGCCACTCCCAACCACTAAGGAAAAAATACACTCTACTATTCGAACAAAAAATGGCATGCAACATTTATTCAAGTACCAGAAAATTTGTTCCAGCTTGGCGTTAATTATTTCCACAATAAAATCTTTATCAAATGACCTATTTATTAATGAAGTTACAATAAACTGATGAAGCAAACATTTTTCAAGTTTTCTTACCTGTCCATCACGTGCACAAGATACAATGTGTAAATCCCCGCTAAGAGGTAAAAATTTGCACTGAAAAACATTTTCCTTGTGTTTGGAATCAAAGGATATCAAAGGCTTGCCACGTTTCCAATCCCATATTATAATTTTTAAGTCGTCTGAGCCACTAGCCAACACGGATCCGTCGTGATGGAAATTGAGACAATTAACACATCCACGATGGCTCTCCAACTTACGAAACAACTGCAAGCGTTTTGCACAATGCAAGGAACCATAACACCGTCTTTGAAACAAAACAGAACTTTGGTGATTTAAACGATAACCAAGTTGCCGTTTCATTATCTCTTGTACCGGGAACCAATTCGGTTTAGGTGGTTGCTTTATTAACGACCGAATATCGTCGTCATCTTCTTCGGCTTCCGATTCAGATTCGTTCATAGAAACCGTGTTAGAATTATCCAAGTCTTCTCTGGTAGTGGTCGTATCACCGGTAACATCACCAACTACATCCACATTACGAGACACTTCGCTACTTACTTGTTCGTCACTAAAAAGAAATTTTGGTCAACGTAAACAAAGTCGGTCAAGGTTAACTTACCGATCGGTCGAACTTGTTTGAGTTGTCTCATCGGTTTGGGAATGATGTCTATAGTTACGATTTTTATAAATTTTAATTCGTGCACAAGTATCACTGGGGCCAGGAGTAGAAATATGTTTTAATCGATCAAATGGTTGGAGTCCTGCGACATCATCCTGATTCAACCCTTCCAAACTGGCTAAAGTATCCTCATTTTTATTATTCGAAGTTTCCACCAAGGCAAGGCGTTTTTCCACATCATCATCAGCAGTTATAGGATCATCAGTTTTGGAACTGTCAGAGCTCAAACGTTTCTCCCGTTTAATGTCGCTAATATTTTCACTACCACTACTGAGACGTCTTTCCCTCTTCTTAATATTCAAATTATCACAATTATTAACAGTACTATCGACATCTTCGCACTTTTCACTATCATTAACTGCATCATTAGAGTGTGATGAATCCATTTCGATTCTAAATATAAATTTTTAGCAAAATTGTTTCGCGTAAGTTGGATTTTTGGTGGTTAAATTAATTTGTGATTAAGAGGGTATAACGCGATTTCTTGTGAATCATTTCATAACAAACTGATTGTATAATTTTTCTTATTACCTACTTACTTGTTTTGCTCTACGTAATGTCAAAATATCAACAACTTCGTAATAAATGAGCATAATCTAGAGCGCAGAGTGCAATGTTTTTATTATTTAAAATCTCTAACGGTCATAATACATAATAATTGGATAAAATAGAGGATAAGTAAGGGAAATGTGTATGTGATGGCATACGTGTAGCATTTCTGAAAATTACAAACTTTTGTAGCTCTAGACTTAAAAATGATAGAAAATTTGATAGTAGCAGAGGCTATGAAATCTGACTCAACAATTTAATTTCTTTTTTTTGAGTCAGAAATGACTCAAAGAGCAACTTATGATTGGAGCTATTGAAGACGAACACCTTCCTGCCGCAGAAGTAGCCAGCTTAAAAAGATGACCGACCATATGAGGCCGTCAAAATGCGCCCTTAAAATTGATAATTGCCGAACAGCCCAAGCACATACACATATGTTGAACATCATCAGTACTGCGTCTGCTTACGAATCTGTAACTGGTCCCTACTCATCGCCGCACCAACTGAAGCCTGGAACCTGGTAATGATCTTGCCCATAACGGGCAACATAGTCCAGTCATTATAGCATCAAAATAGGGGTGTTTGTTGCAAAAGGTGGCGTAGAAGACTTTATTTTTTTAACTTGTATATATGGTTGCCAACATGTAAAAAACAAAAATGCTAACACGGGCGACCTCGGGAGAACTTTTGGCCTCCAAAAAACCTCCAAATTTTAGGACTTTTCTTCCAATTTTGTCCATAACTCCTAAACGGTGCATTGTAGCAAAAAAGCAACAATATAACATATTAAAGATTATTTAATTCTGCGTCGAGTGGGTACCATAACTTAATAATTCGGTCAAGTGATATGGTCGAAAACCACGGTCAAAAAGCGACTACTTTTTCCATCATTGTCGAAAACTGAGATAGAGTATTATATATGAATCTGTAATTTGGAGATGAGTACTCTATGACCCTCGGTCAAAACCCCCAAAAAATAGGATTAATTTCTTTCCATCGGTGCAGTCTACATACGTCCCTCTACGACTAGCCGTTTTTGAAAAAAATGACTGATACGGGTGCTCTCATTCACCCTGTATATGGGTGCCAACATGTAAATAACAAAAATGCTAACACAGGCGACCTCGGGAGAACTTTTGGCCTCCAAAAAACCTCCAAATTTTTGGACTTTTCTTCCTTTTTTGTCCATAACTCCTAAACGGTGCATTGTAGCAAAAAAGCAACAATATAACAAATTAAAGATTATTTAATTCTGCGTCGAATGGGTACCATAACTTAATAATTCGGTCAAGTGATATGGTCGAAAACCACGGTCAAAAAGCGACTACTTTTTCCATCATTGTCGAAAACTGAGATAGAGTATTATATATGAATCTGTAATTTGGAGATGAGTACTCTATGAGAAAAACTCATGAAATAAAAGTTATAGAACATCAAATTCTACGTCCAATGAGTACCAACATTTTTAAATTCGGACAAGTAGAACTCTCCAAATTGGCAATCTCCCAATGTCCGGCAATTAGCATAAGGAACCCATGAAGCTGAATCGATCATTCCAAAATCTCTGATTGCCAAATTGGAGAGGTCTACTTATCCTAATTTAAAAATGTTGGTACTCATTGGTCGTAGAGTTTGATGTTCTATAACTTTTATTTCATGAGTTTTTCTCATAGAGTACTCATCTCCAAATTACAGACTCATATATAATACTCTATCTCAGTTTTCGACAATGTTGGAAAAAGTAGTCGTTTTTTGACCGTGGTTTTCGACCATATCACTTAACCGAATTATTAAGTTGTGGTACTCATTAGACGCAGAATTAAATAGTCTTTATTTTATTATATTGTTGCTTTTTTGCTAGGATGCACCGTTTAGGAGTCATGGACAAAAAAGGAAGTAAAGTCCAAAAATTTGGAGGTTTTTTGGAGGGCAAAAGTTCTCCCGAGGTCGCCTGTGTTAGCATTTTTGTTATTTACATGTTGGCACCCATATACAGGGTGAATGAGAGCACCCGTATCAGTCATTTTTTTCAAAAACGGCTAGTCGTAGAGAGTCGGGTTAAAAATATTTATTATAAAAGCCATAATAAAGAATCGAATGGTGATATTATTTCTTGGAAAGGTCGTCATTCCGAGTAGTTTGCTCCAGAAACTCCAGAATTTTAAATTTTATAGGTCGAAAGTGGTATTGTTGAAAATATCTTTAAGAAATAAGCAAGTTTTGTGGGAAAAATTATTTTATTACTCCCACCTCTTTTAAGTAATGGTAGTCTCATTCACCCATATGCAATCGAATATTACTGAAAAGGGGAGGGAGTAATAAAATAATTTTTCCTACAAAACTTACTTATTTTTGCAAGGTCTTTTCAACGATACCATTTTCGACCTATGGTGCCATTTAAAATTCTGAAGTTCTGGAGCAAACTACTCGGGATGCCGACCTTTCCCAGAAATAATATCACCATTCGATTCTTTATTATGGCTTTTATAATAATTTTTTTTACCCAGCTCTCTACGACTTACCGTTTTTGAAAAAAATGATTGATACGGGTGGTCGCATTCACCCATAATATTCAATCGAATATTACTTAAAAAGGGTGGGAGTAATAAAATAATTTTTCCTATAAAACTTGCTTATTTTTGCAAGATCTTTTTAACGATACCATTTTCGACCTATGGTGCCATTTAAAATTATGGAGTTCTGGAGTTTCTTGAGCAATCTACTCGAGACGCCGACCTTTCCAAGAAATAATAATATCACCATTCGATTCTTTATTATGGCTTTTATAATAAATATTTTTAACCCGATTCTCTACGACTAGCCGTTTTTGAAAAAAATGACTGATACGGGTGCTCTCATTCACCCTGTATACAAGTTAAAAAAAATAAAATCTTCTACGCCACCTTTTGCAACAAAAAATGTCTATAATGACTGGACTAACAAGCAAATGGACCTATGCGTTGATAGCTCATCAGACTAGCGTAACATTTTACGAGATTATTTTCTATGTTCAGATCACGTGAATCTAATTTGTACGGGACTATAACTGTCCCGTATGGTTTTTGTGCTTACAATTGATTTTTGAATCAATTGTATGATAATTTTCAGAATAAATAAATATTAACAAACTTTAATTACCGGAAATGCTATATAAAATTAAAGTATATTGGCCTTTACTACCGCTATAATAAAAAAATATAAATAAACGGGGAAAAACACTTACCAAGTAGCAGAGTAACAATTTAAATTGCAACGGCTAGCTCAAAAAACTCTAAATAATTAACTTTTTCCTGTGAAATAAATATAAGTAGTACCATGAAATGTGAACAAGTTTACAACCAATGACCCCTTTCATGTGCCTCTAAGCAGATATTTAAATATCAATTCATCCTGCCGCTTAGAAACACAAGCAGGAAATATTATTATCAGCAAAAGCAAAGAAAACAACGTTAGGTACCTCTTTTTCTTCAAATATCTTGGTTCAAAATTTTTAAGTACAGGTAGCACTCCAATTCTTAAATATCCAAAATAAATGTGGACGTACATGACTTCAAAATTAACTTCATCAAGTCTAATCTCAAACCATCAATCTTCGAGTCTCCAATATTTAGACACGGTGCTCGAAAATTTAACATCCGCTATATTATCCAACTTCCAACATGCTATAATGAAATGCAAAAACCGATTTTCCAGTTTTCCAGAAAATACTCAAAACTCTTCCTATACTTGGATACATCCTCGGGAAATTTAACAGTCTAAAACGCCAAATTAAGTCCAAACTTGGACACTTAAAAAATACAAGAGGAACATCTGTCCTTAAAGCAGTCCCGCTCTAGATAATCCTTAAGAGGAACTCTTTTCAACTTTTTTTTTTCAAAAATTTTGAATTTTAAAAAATTAAAAACAACACGGCCCGCGTCAAAGTGTCCTCTTTTAAAAAATATATACTTTTGTGTAAATTTTTTGAGTAATAAGCAAATTAACAGCTAATTACGATAGTGTGTTTTCCAACTCTGAGGATTCCTCTTGATCTCTCCCGGACGTTTCTGCAATCCTCGGAAATAAAAAAATCAAAATCAGCCATTTATAATATGTTTTGGTTTGCATTCGAATCCTAAAAAATATATAATAATAGATTTACCCTCCTCTTCTAACTGAAGCATGAATATAGTAGATTTTTGAAAATAGCTCAAGTTTGAAGCTCTGTATCTCTGGTAAGGCAAAATACTAGAAGCAGAAGCAAACATAAATGACATCACGACGTCACACACGTTCAGGCTATACTGTGTGAATTAAAATGCTTTATGAGTTAAAGTAAAACAATATTTAGCTACTTAATTCCAAAATAGTTACATTTTCTATAACTTTTCGAACTTTGGTATTACGGCATTCTAACCCACCAAGGGACTGCACCAGTTTCGAAGGTTGGTACCTATCCTAAATTATATCTATTGTACCTACTATCGTGAAATTGAACATTGTGTAAGTTTTTGTAAAAAATTGTGGTAAATTGTAATAATTAAAAATGAACAGTAGTTCGGTATCAAGATTTATATCCCTGTTGGATGACCCAAACACAGAACTTAAAGTTTTCGCTTTGCGCCAACTCATTGATCTTGTGGATGAATTTTTCTACGAAATTTCCGAAGCCATAGAAAAATTGGTAATATTACACGCAGATAAATCCTTTGTTCAGTACAAATTGGCCGCTTTACTGATTAGTCAAGTTTATTTTCATTTGGGCTTATTAGACGATTCCTTAACCTACGCTGTGAACGCTGAAGAATTATTCGATATAAACTCCCGTACCGAATATGTGGAAACTATAATTGGCAAATATATCGACTACTACCCTCTACTAATGTGTGCTATTGATGATTCTGGTTGCCAAGACGTACTACATACACCACTTTATAAGATATGGAATAATTTAATCGAACGTTTATTCAAACGCTGTTTAGACTGTGGTGAATTTAAAATAGCTGTGTGTTTGGCTTTGGATACCAGACGTTTAGACGTGTTAACAATTGCAGTAACTAATTCCAATAATATCCTTGACATGCTAACTTATGCGTATAAAGTGAGTACAAATTTGATTCAAAAAAGTGCTTTCAAAATCGAAGTTATGCGTTGTTTAGCCAATATGTATAGTAAGAATGTATGGCCAAACACCGATTATTTTAGTTGGTGCCAATGCTTAATCTTTATGAATGATGCATTAGAAGTTGGGAAAATGTTAGTGTGGCTTATACTACTTGGTACCCAACAAACCGAATTAAGGTCGTACCAACTGGCGTTCGACTTGTGTGAATCTGCAACACAAGAATTTTTGGAGCGCGTTACGAGAGAATTAAAACGTCGAGGAAATATGTATTATTTCTTAAGGACCAAAGACAGACATAATCTTCGTAATCAAATGCCAAAGTTGCTGACTATTTTGTCAGGAAATCTTTCAGTAAAATTGCACTCCCAATTTTTAAAATGCTCCAACAAAACCGACACGCAAATTCTGGACAAAACTATGCAAATGCAACGTAAATCCCATTCTCATACTGGAACGGTTATCGCTAATGGTTTTATGCACAGCGGTACTACTGATGACAGATTTTTAAGAGATAATTTACAATGGTTGGAGAAAACAACAAACTGGGAAGAGACAAGTGCGGTAGCTTCGTTGGGCGTTATAAATCGTGGTCATATTAAAGGTTTCTTACAATTAATACAAAAATATAAAGATGATATTATAGTAAGTGAATCTGGATACATAAAGAGTGGTTTCTTGTACGCGTTGGGTCTTATACATGCAAACCTAGGTGGAGAAGTATTAGATTATTTAGTGGATCAATTGAAGAATGCAGAAAGCGAAGAAATTCGTCATGGTGGTTGTTTAGGTTTGGGTCTTGCTGCAATGGGTACGAACAGAGAAGATTTGTACCAGCTACTCAAGTCTCAGTTGCACCTAGATGAAGCATGCACTGGAGAAGCGGCTGGTATTGCTATGGGTATGGTAATGCTAGGATCCAACAACAAATCGGCAATCGAAGATATGGTTTCGTATGCACAGAAAAGTCAGCACGAAAAAATCTTAAGGGGTTTATCCGTTGGTATTGCCCTTGTAATGTATGGACGTTTTGAAGAAGCTAATGCTTTAATCGATCGATTAGAAGTCAGCAGTAATGCCATTTTGCGTCGTTCCGCTATGTACACAGCGGCCATGGCATATTGCGGAACTGGTCATAAAAATGTATTGAGAAAGTTGCTTCGTGTGGCAATCTCAGATGTTGACGATGATGTAAGGAGGGCTGCATTAACAGGATTAGGATTTCTTTTGTTTAACACACCAGAATATTGCCCAAATCTAGTATCCTTATTAACTAAAAGTTATAATCCTCATGTACGATATGGAGCTACCATGGCGTTAGGAATAGCATGTGCTGGTACCGGTATGGAAGATGCTCTTGTTCTTTTGAAACCTATTATTGAATCAGATAAAGAAGATTTTGTGCGCCAAGGAGCATTCATTGCTTCCGCCATGATTTTAATGCAGCACAATGAAAGAACTTGCCCCCAAGTTAATTTCTTCCGAACATCTTATGCAGACACCATTGAAAATAAATACGAAAATGAAATTAGCAAATTTGGTGCAATTTTAGCCCAAGGTATTATCGATGCTGGTGGAAGAAATGTCACCTTGTCCTTGCAAACTCGTACAGGACATACGAACATGCTCTCCGTTGTTGGAACTCTGATGTTCACTCAATTTTGTTACTGCGTCCCGTTGGCCCACTGCTTGTCTTTGGCATTCACTCCTACGTGCCTTATTGCATTAACTTCTGATTTAAGGTTGGCAAAATTGAATTTCAAGTCAAATGTTAAACCAGGTCTTTTTGCTTATCCTCCACCACTGAAAGATAAAAAAGAAGAGAAGAAAATACAAGTAAAGGTAGCCCCTATAAGTCAAACCAAACGTAAAGAAGATAAGAAACGCGAAAAATCCGATGAAGAAATGGCCGTTGATGCAAAACTAGAAGACAAAAGTAAAATGGAAATTGAAACCAAAGAGAAACAACTTAATTCTACCTTTGAAATACTTCGTAACCCTGCTCGTGTTCTTAACAAGCAGTTAGGATTTATGAGCATCAACGAAGCAACTCGTTATGTTCCTGTGAAGGATGTGTCTCTTGGAGGAATTATAATGGTACAAGATTTGAGATACTCTCAAATACCTACGTGGATGATGGTTGAAGTATAATTTTCATATTCGTATACTGATTTCTTTGTACATTTTTTATCAAATATGAGGCACAAATAAATTTTGTTTTAATCTTTAACGGTTCTATTGTCTTTACATATTATATTGCTGAAAAGCATCACTCGCTCATCAAAAAATCAGGTTTATTTTGCAATGAAATAATCCATTACCTTCAATTGCCTAAGTAGGGATTGACAATTCCATTGTTGATTCTAGAAACACCTGATGTAATTCAAAAGATTGTCAATATAGATGGCACTGTTATAACAGGGCTAAAGGCACACCTGAAGGCTAGCCTAGCAAGCTGCTACTGGATGTAAAACAACAACTATAGTCCAAAAATGATCTGCGTACTACTCACCAACCCGTCTGCCCAGCGTGGTGAGTTATGGCTAAAACCTCCATTACCGGAGAGGCTTACGACCAGGAGTGGACTGAGATGGGCTAAAGAAGTAATTATTCGTTTTGATTAACATTTTTAGTAATTTCTATATTTTATTTATTTTATAAATTATGTTTATTTTATAAATTATGTTTATTACATGATTTTTTCCTTACTTTATTTATTTACCATAATGTATTACTACTCAACCACCTCTTTTAACTATTGAAAGAAAAACAAGGATAATACATTTTTGCCAGATGTAGTATAAAAAATCAAAGATGGCTATCAATTTTTTGGAAATTCGCTGGTAATCCCCGAACTAATCTACTTTTAAATTTTGGTATTTCCTAAAACATAATAAATTTTTCGTAAATAAAAATCAGTATGTTTGCTTATTCGTTATTTTTTCATAAATATTTCAATCATAATTACCTACCGCAAAACTTATATTAAATCCAAAATATTTGCTGTACATTTCTTCCATTTCTTTTCTGATTTTTTCTTGAATGGTTCCCCGAGCATTAATATGATAACAATTATTATCCCCGTAAACAGCAGAAATAGCTTTCCTAAATCCCTAAAATATTAAATTTGTCAGAACAATTTGAAAAATTAGATGGTATGTAACCTTGGTTAGATTCGGTCCCGAACCGTGCAATAAAAGAGGATGGAGAAATACAGTATCGCCCTTTTCCATTACAAGGTTCACTTTGGGAGCGTCATCAAAACGAAAAACTCCATGATAAGCTTTATTTTTCACGCCCTGAAAGACAAAATTCTTGGATCACGTTTGCAAAATTTGATTCCAACTTACAGGTAGATAATCATGAAATTTCAAGTCTTCTTTATGTGAACCAGGAAGAACAAATAAACAACCATTTTTTTCATCACTGCGTTCCATTGCAGTCCACACCGTTAATATTGAATTTGCCGGTCGATACGGATGATAAAGTAAATCCTACAATTTTTAAGAAATTATGTGCTAAACCTCCATTCAAACCAAAATTATTTAAATGAGTTTCACCTGATGCAGGGGATGTCTGGATGTATCCTGATCGGCATTAGGTGGTTTGTTAATTACCATGTTATAGAAGACGGTTATATTGGGTCCTATAATACTTGAAATAATATCGACCATAGGTTTGTAGAAAATATATTTACAAAAAACGTCATCGTATGGAAAATCTTGTATCTAAAAAGTGGAAAGCTTATAAAATGTAATTGATGATTTTATTGTATTAAATTAACTTGAAAATATTGAAATTATAACACCACAATTTTTTTCGTAGTTTTTGAGTTAAAGCTAACGACAGATTTACACCCCACTTTTACTTAGATCATGCCAGCTTTTTATACTACATACTACAGATTTTATTGAAATAATGCAAGTGAAAAGCTGAGCCGTAGTGATAGTGGTAGCTTTACATAGTTTAACTATGTAATACCATCGGCCTGAGATGTAATGTTACTGTTTTTTATGTGCGATAAACTTTTTAAAATTTTTATAATAATTGTAACATGAGAAATTACTTTATTGATTAAAAATTCTCCTTTTAAGTTTTTCGAAATTAGAGATAATTCTTTCATCACCAGTAAGGGTTTTTGGTCCACTTTGTCGTTGCAAATGTCCAAAAATCTTTGCCTTAAACATAAATTTGGTGGATTAAATTTACTATGCCATTATTTTGTTATCTTGCATAAAAGAGATAAATAAAAATCAATAAAATATTTACTTGCATTCATCCAAAAGTTCGTTATCCACCAATTTTCGAACAACGAGGTATCCATTATTTTCGTAAAAGTCCCTTTGCGTTTTTGTGATAAAGAAGTCATCTTTAGTGTATTTGTAACATTGCCCATCCCTGAAACAATTTTTGCATGATTATATAGGATGCAGTAAATTTTGAACAAGTTTTACCCTTTATTTACCATTCTCGATTATTTTTAAGAAATTATTTGATTTCAACAATTCTTATACATTAATTGGAAGCCTCTCGGAGAGCAGGACTTATGTATACTTACATTTTCGATGAGTCATTTACTAAACAGATCAAAACATTTTCATTTGTTTATAAAATAATATTTTATCATATAAAATTATGCATAATTTTACTAATATGGTGAAATCGGAAGTAGTATGCAAATAGGCACCCAAAACCCCCAAAACTTCAAAATCGAGTTTATCAACCGCCATTTTTGCTAAATGTTTTTCCTCAGTGCCGAGGTGAATTTGCCAGACGAGCAAGCATATTAGTACCTAATGCTTAGTAAATTACAAAAAGATTAAAAATAGATGTTACAATTTCGAACTACTGACGGAATTGTTTATTGTAAATTTTAATGTTAGGTACTGCGAATAAAATTTTTATTATCAAATATTATTTAAGTAAATAAACTAATCGCATTTTAACATACACATTTCAAAAATGTAATAATAATAATAATTTATATCTATAAAAACTAAATTTATTATCAATTTTCTATTATCTGTTTACATGCGACTGATGATAGCCAATAAGCTTGAAATAACATTATATATCATGATAGATTTTCTAACTATTTTACTATAAATGTTTACAAGTTTTTCTAAAAACGCCACTTTTTTCGTACCCTCTCCCCCTTTTTGTAATTTCTATTATATTTTTCAAATATTTCTGGTTCTACCCTGTCACAAAGGGATAGAAATGCCTTTAAAGTGTTTTTTAAACAAAACTCTTGCTTGTATGTATTCTTCACTTACAGTTAAAATTCTAATATTTTAGCGTTTGGTTAAGTTTTGTTAAATTCACAATATTACAATCCATACTAATATCACATAATATATCATTGAAAATTTATTTTTATTTATTAGTTGGTTCCGTATTGACGCTCAATTTATTATTTTATTAGTTTTTTTTTGAAAATAAATGATGTATTTTATTCTTAAGGAATCGGGGATTGCGATTAGCAAAATATAAATGATCTTGTTTTATAAAAACCAGCTCACCATCTGTGATAAGATTCAAAGGTATAAGTTTTCTATTATATTTTGTAAAAAAATATTACTATTATTCGGATAACAGACGTATTTACGTTTACGTCCCTGTGTATGCCTTGCCCATCACTCACATAAAGGTTCGATACGCCACTGTACTAACCGTATAAAATACAGCTTACTTTAGAGTAGACCGTGGAGTAGACCTTCGTGATTTACCCCTTTCTTAGGGTGCACGTTTTTAATTTTTTTCTCCTATAAATATGCAATTTGGCGTACAGTGAGATCAAAATTTTAAATTTTGTTCATTATTTGAAGGGTACACTGCAAGAGTGATGAATGTCCAAAATTACACATTAGTAGCTGAGTATGGCATTTAATAGCTTTATTCATGTAGCAACTTTCTACCTTTTTAAACTTGACAAAATCGCTGGGTATCCCGAGAAAATCGAGTTTTTCTAAAACGGTTGCACGACTAAAATGCTGAATGTCATCAATGTTTTTTGTTATTTGGAACTTCTTTACATTTTTTTTTGCATATTTTAGTTTTAAGTTCTATATCAAATCTTATTAATGACATTCTTTAATATAATAATGTACTTTAATATAGGAAATACAAAGTTAAAGGTTTTTATA
The DNA here is from genome assembly GCA_958510855.1 of Rhagonycha lutea. NCBI lineage: Eukaryota > Metazoa > Arthropoda > Insecta > Coleoptera > Cantharidae > Rhagonycha > Rhagonycha lutea. The sequence goes on along the minus strand of OY294040.1, from coordinate 6,728,122 downwards.
CCGGAGTTTTTAATTAACCGTTTAAAACCTTTACAGGCAAATATCTCAAAACTTCAATTTGCGATATTCAGCGCTGCTATCTTCCGCTAGCTATCGGCGGATGTCATTTTTATGATTTTTTTACTTCTTGCATTTGTTTTTAAATAAAATGACGATCGTCAGCGTCTAATGAAATGAAAAATAGTTTGGAACTTATGTTGGTGTTTTTAAAGTAATAATTATTATTAAGTTTGGTAAATTCGATTGTAATTTTGAACTTCTATATTTTTCTAGTGTTACTTTGAAATCAAATGATCGATGGAAAACTTTACCTGCCGAGGACGAAAACATGAATTGCAGCTGAGTTCTGCAAAACCTCATTACTTTTAAATAGGTAAGAGATTTTTTTCCCTCAAAATATGCAGTTCTTTGTAAAATGAGATGAAAATTTGAAACAAATTTGATCATTTTCATTTTATTAGTTTTTATAAGTTCCGCTAGCTGTCGCCATGTAATTTTTATAATTTTTAACTTGCATTTGTTTTTGAAATAAAATGACTAACTGCGGCGTCTAATAAGAAAAAAAATAGGTAGGACGTTATTCTGGTGTATTTAAAGTAATAATTATTTTAATTATACTTTTGGTAAATTCAATTGTAATTTGGAACTTTTAAATTTTTCTAGTGCACGGAAGAAATCAAATGTTTGGATGGAAAACTTTGCCTACTGAGATCAAGAAAAGCGCAAACTTCGACTGAGTTCTGTAAAAGTGCTGTTGCATTATTTTTAAACGAAAGGTAAGTGCTTTATTGTTTTTCTTGTAAATATGCAGTATGCAGGTGAAATTAAATTAAAAACCCAATCTCAATCCTGTCATTCCGTGCAGAGGTAAAGCCGCTTCATGCGAAAAAGTAAGTTTCTTCTTGAAATTTGATTTGAGAGTCTTTCTCATAAGTTAAAGAAGTTAAGAGTTACGACATGCTATTTGACTATAATTTTTGTTTTGTGTTTTTTTTTTTTTCATTTAAATCTAAATTTCGGTAGATAATGTATGTCCCGGAAGACAGCAACAGATTGATTTTCTAGAAACGTTTTTACATAGTTGACCAAACAATTACTGCACACTTTTCGCCAACACAATTTGTATTAAGAATTATTAACTTTTTACACTTTAAAGACATCTCTCTCTCTTCAGTCCTTTACCCTTCTGCAGGGTGTGGTGAGCCCTTTAACAAAGGCTTTTCATGGCAGATTACACCCCGGTGTTTTGCCATTGCCTGCCGAGGGGAGACGGCCATAATATGATTCTTACTTCGCCCGGAGTCGAACCGGGTTCTCTGTATTAGCAGTCTATGCGCTTAATCGCTATGCTAACGACCGTCTGTTTAAAAACATAAATAAGAGTAATTTAATATATTACTTCCAATCAACAAGGTAAAATTAATTCTTAATTATACACTTTAAATATTGATTACATGATATACCGTAAAATGGAGTAACTTTGGCCCAAAACAAAAGAATGATTGCATTATGTATGCTAGAAGCTGAGCGCCTTATGATTCATGTAGTAATTGGTGATTATGCCAGGCTAGCTAGTACATAAATCGAAGGCAATCAGCTTCCAGCATACATGATGCAATCATTCTTTTTGTTTTGGGACAAAGTTACCCCATTTTATGGTAGTTATATCATTAGAGGAGAAGGTAGTAATATGGAACCAGCATTTAATATGGACCACCCTAATTACAACGAACCTATTCTTTCCCCCTGCCCAAAAATCAGAAAATAAATGTTAAGCGATACTAAAAGGGTTAAGTAAACTGAAACAGTGTACCCACACTTGTTTATAGGGCTCGTCTAACAAGTTTTAGTTTACCCACAGTTTCAATGATTTGTTCGTGTATAAGTTGTGATCGTTTTATTTGTGTTAAATAAACATTTTCAGTTAAAGAAAGAATTAAATCGAAGTATAAAAGATTGTTTTAGACTACAGTGATGGTAAGCTCAGTTGATTTTAAATAATTTTGAAGTAAATTTGAAAATAATTAAAAATGAAGTTGCTTTTATTATGGAACCGCATTTATCCATAAGCAATTAACTTTTGATAATAAATAAATAAGAAATTTTAAAATATATCGAATTATGAATACATAAATTGAATTCTTAAGAAAAATATGTTGAATTTTATGTTAAAAAATGTATGAGCATGAGTAGGGATTAAAACACATAAAATTGGAACATTTAGAATATTTTTTTCAGCTAGGGTTAGTCATTGTATCCAACCACAAAGGTTGGATACATCTATGAACTCATTTATTTTTATATTATATTATATTTCCCCCGGTCCATTTTAAAGACACCTGTGTCCCATATTAAAGGCATAAAAAAAATACCTTGTCAATTTTCATATTTTAAATTAAACGTTTTATTTAGAAAAATATCTGTTTTATTATACTTTGCAATCTTCATAATGTGATAGGTTATTAGTGTAGGATTCAGTACATATCATTACTTTTCATTTTTTTTTTACTAAATTGTAGAGTTAATCGAAAAAAACAATAGGCGGTTCCATATTACTACCTTCTCCTCTAATCTCTTTCGTGCAAAACAACCAAATTAATGGCGTGTACCAAACTTAATCTAACATTATCTGTGTTTAAGGCAAAGATTTTTGGACATATGCAACGACAAAGTGGACAAAAAACCCTTCGTGGTGATGAAAGATTTATCTTTAATTTCGAAAAACGTGAAAGGAGAATTTTTAATCAATAAAGTAATTTCCCATCTCACAATAAAGCTAAAACTATGTAAAGATACCACCAGCATTACACACTAACATTTCACTGGTATCATCATTTCAACAAAATCTGAATTCATAATCATAACTTAATTTTATCATACCAACTCACTCAGATTAATCAAGTAAAAATTCGATATTTTCAAGTTAAATTAACGCAATAAAAACCACAAATTGCGCATTTTATGAGGTTTCAGCTCCTTAGTTCACACTTCACACTATGTTATAGTTAATCAATCAAATATTGTGATAGGTCAAAGTTTAAAATAGCCAAAATATGAAAAAAAAAAAAAAAAAAGCACTTGAGACGATATCCACTTTTTAGATACAAGAATTTCCTGACGACGAAATTCTTTATAAATATATTTCCTACAAACCAATGATCGATATTATCTCAAGTATTATTGGACCCAATATAACCGTCTTCCATAATATGTTAATTAACAAACCACCAAATGCGGATCGGGGCACTTCCAGACATCCTCTGCATCAGGTGAAACTTTGGTTAAATAATAGTTTTGCACATCATCTCATCTCTCAAATAATTGTAGGATTTACATTATTTTCCAATTCGCCCGGCAAATTCAATAGTAGCGGCATGGACTGCAATGGAACACAGTGATGCAAATAATGGTTGTTTATTTGTTGTTCCCGGTTCACATAAAGAAGATTTAAAATTTCACGACATTCCACCTGTAAGTTAGAATCAAATACTGCAAACGTGACCCAATAATTTTGTCTTTTAAGGATGTGACAAATAAAGCGTATTATGAAGTTTTTGGTTTTGATGATGCTCCTAAAGTGGATCTGATAATGGAAAAGGGGGATACCATATTTTTTCATCCTCTTTTATTGCATGATTCGAGACCTAATTTAACCAAGGTTAAGAACATACCACTATGGAAATTGAATGTTCAAATTTAATATTTTAGGGATTTAGGAAAGCAATTTCTGGTCATTATGTGGATAGTAATTCTTATCGCATTAACGTTCGGGGAACCATTCAAGAAAATATAGGAAAAGAAATTGAAGGAATGTACAACAAACATTTTAGATCTAATCTAAATTTTGCGGTAGGTAATTAAGATTGAAATGACTATGAAAAAATAACGCTTAAACAAAGGTATGGACTAAAATTTTATGTTTTAGGATCTAACGAGAATAAAAAGCAGAGTAGTTCGGGGATCACCAGGAAATTTCCAAAAAATGGACAGTCATCTTTAGTTTTTTCATACTTTGGGCAAAAATTTATTATTCTTATTTTTCTTTCTAAAGTTAAAAATGGTGATTGTGTAGTGTAGTACATATAAAATTTATAAATAAAATAAATACTTATTAGTTTTTAATTAGTTTTTTATTAGGAGAATTACGGGCCTCGGCTTCACCTCGGCCCTTAATTACCTCCTTTCCCAAAAAAATTCACTTACGCAGCTAGTGATGTAAATAACTACTTCTGCTTTTTTAAAGAGCGTGAAATAATCTACAAACTAGATTGAAAGATTGAAACCTTATTGTCTAAAATCAACGGTTTTCGAGTTATGAATTAAAGTAAGTTAAAAATTGTCGAAAAATTTGAGCTTTCCTTTTTTTTTTGGTTTTTTTGGAAGCCCTGTATCTTTTAAACGAAACATTTTACAAAAGATCTGACGCCCCATTCCGGATAGGAAATAGGTCGATCACGAGGCCAATTATGGTCGATCGGTGAGTGTGAAAAAGTGTCGAAAAATCGAACTTCTGCGATTAAAAGTGTCGAAAAATCACCTTTTTTCGATTTATTCTCCACAAACATCTTTTAAAACAATCACAACTGTGTATTGAAAATAAGGGTGGTCATTTTCAACATTTACTTAAATAATGTAATAGTTTAAAATTAATTAATAAAATAATTTTTCAAAAAAAATAAAAACTTTAGTGAATTTAATTTTTGTTTTGTAGCTGCCTTATTTATTATTTTCTGATTTTCTGTGAAATGGATTGGTTTCTCAAAAATTTTTACTAGACGCAAGTTGTAGTTCGTTAAATTTCCTATCCGGAATGGGCGTCAGATTTTTTGTAAAATGTTTCGTTTAAAAGACACAGAGCTTTATAAAAAAAAAAAAAGAAAGCTCAAATTTTTCGACATTTTTTAACTTACTTTAATTCATAACTCGAATGCTGTTCATTTTAGACAATAAAGGTTTCAAACTAGTTTGTAGATTATTTCACGCTCTTTAAAAAAGCACTAAACCATTTTTACTTAAAAATCAATATTTTCGGGGCTATGGCCACGTGAAGGTGGAAATTAAAAAAAAATCCTTTAAAGAGGCCTATCGAGGGTTTGAATTTAGAAAAAAATTTTTGATAAATATTTTTCTTAGAAAAGTGTCCTGCTCCATCACCACCCAGTGCGGGGACACCCTGTATAATAAAATATATATTTTCATATTTCAAAATTGATGGTAAAAAAACTATAAAAAAGAAATTCGACGCTGGACCATGTTAGAAAATTTTTATATTTAACTAATATGAACTAAATTGATTTATACCTAACCTCATCAAAAGGGACTGCACCAATTTCGAAGGTTGGTACCTATCCTAAATGTTTTCTATATTATATTAAACAACATTGTGTAAGTTTTTGTAAAAAATTGTAATGAATTGTAATAATTAAAAATGAGTATAAATTCAGTAGCAAGTTTAATATCCCTGTTGGATGACCCAACGACAGAACTTAAAATTTTCGCTTTGCGCCAACTCAATAATGTTGTAGATGAATTTTGGCACGAAATTTCCGAAGTAATAGATAAATTAGAAATATTACAAGAAGATAGATCTTTTGAACAATACAAATTGGCCGCCTTACTGGTTAGTAAAGTTTATTTTCATTTGGGCTCATTAAACGATTCCTTAACATATGCTTTGCACGCTGAAGAATTATTCGATATAAACTCCCGTACCGAATATGTGGAAACCTTAATTGGCAAATGTATCGACTCCTACACTCAAGAAGAGTATAAAACTTATTATGATACTAACAGCTGTGGTTTCAAATACGTAGATATAGAACTGGAAAATTTATTCAATCGTCTATTCCAACGCTGTTTAGACTGTGGTGAATTTCGGATTGCTTTGGGTTTGGCTTTGGATTCCACACGTTTAGACCTGTTTAAAATTGCAGTAACTAAATCCAATAATGTCCATGATATGCTAACTTATACGTATACGGTGAGTACAAATTTGATCCAAAAGAGTAATTTCAAAGTATGCGTTATGGGTATCTTGTCCCGTATGTATGAAGATTTAGAAAGACCCGATTATATTAGTTGGTGCAAGTGCTTAATATTTCTGAATGATGAATATGGAATTGCGAGAGCATTATTGCGGCTTTCACACGGTAGCAAAGAAGACCAATTGATGTCCTGCCAACTGGCGTTCGACTTGTGTGAATCCTCAACACAAGCATTTTTGGAGCTCGTTCGGGAAAGATTAAGATTGCAAGCAAATGAAGAATTATTATTATTAAGGATTGATAAGGACAAACGTAGGTTTGCCAATAAAATACTAAAATTGGACAATGTTTTGTCAGGAATATTTAGAGTAAACTTTTACTCCATATTTTTAAAAATCGCCAACAAAGCCGACACGCTAATTCTGCACAAAACGATGCAAATGCAACGTAAATCCGTTTCTCATACGGGAACGATTATCGCTAATGGTTTTATGTACAGCGGTACTACTGATGACAAATTTTTAACAAATAACTTACAATGGCTGGAGAAAACAACAAACTGGGGAAAGACAAGTGCGGCAGCTTCGTTCGGCGTTATATATCGTGGTCAACTTCCAGATGCCTTTCAACTAATAAAAAAATATGAAGATGCTTCAGAAAGTGGATGTGATGGATACGTAAAGAGTGGTTTTTTGTACGCGTTGGGTCTTATACATGCAAATATAGGTCATCTAGGTGGAAATGTATTAGATTATTTAATGGATCAATTGAAGCATGCAGAAAGCAAAGAAATTCGTCATGGTGGTTGTTTAGGTTTGGGTCTTGCTGCAATGGGTACGAACAGAGAAGATTTGTACCAGCTACTCAAGTCTCAGTTGCACCTAGATGAAGCATGCACTGGAGAAGCGGCTGGTATTGCTATGGGTATGGTAATGCTAGGATCCAACAATGAATCGGCAATCGAAGATATGGTTTCGTATGCACAGGAAAGTCAGCACGAAAAAATTTTGAGGGGTTTATCCGTTGGTATTGCCCTGGTAATGTATGGATGTTTTGAAGAAGCTAATGCTTTAATCGATCGATTAGAAGTCAGCAGTGATGCCATTTTGCGTCGTTCGGCTATGTACACAGTGGCCATGGCATATTGTGGAACAGGTAATACAAAAGCAGTGAGAAAGTTGCTTCATGCGGCAATCTCAGATGTTGACGATGATGTAAGGAGGGCTGCGGTAACGGGATTAGGATTTCTTTTGTTTAAAACACCAGAACACTGCCTAAATCTATTATCCTTATTAACTGAAAGTTATAATCCTCATGTACGATATGGAGCTACCATGGCGTTAGGAATAGCATGTGCTGGTACCGGTATGGAAGATGCTCTTGTTCTTTTGAAACCTATTATTGAATCAGATAAAGAAGATTTTGTGCGCCAAGGAGCATTCATTGCTTCCGCCATGATTTTAATGCAGCATAATGAAAGAACTTGCCCCCAAGTTAATTTCTTCCGAACATCTTATGCAGACACCATTAAAAATAAACGCGAAAATGAAATTAGCAAATTTGGTGCAATTTTAGCCCAAGGTATTATCGATGCTGGTGGAAGAAATGTCACCTTGTCCTTGCAAACTCGTACAGGACATACGAACATGCTTTCCGTTGTTGGAACCCTGATGTTCACTCAATTTTGGTACTGGTTTCCGTTGGCCCACTGCTTGTCTTTGGCATTCACTCCTACGTGCCTTATTGCATTGACTTCTAATTTAGAGTTGGCAAAATTGAATTTCAAGTCAAATGTTAAATCAAGTCTTTTTGCTTATCCTCCACCACTGAAAGATAAAAATTCAAAGAAGAAAATGCAAGTGAAGGTAGCCAATTTAAGTCAAACCAAACGTAAAGAAGATAAGAAACGCGAAAAAGTCGATGAAAAACCGAAAGACAAAAATAAAATGAAAAGTAAAACCAAAGAGGAGCAACGTAATTCTGCTTTTGAAATACTTAGTAATCCTGCTCGTGTTCTTAACAAGCAGTTGGAATTTATGAGCATCAACGAAGCAACTCGTTATGTTCCTATGAAGGATGTTTCTCTTGGAGGAATTATAATGGTGAGAGATTTAAAACCTTCAAACAAAAAAGAGTTGATTGTAGATGTTGCTTCAATTATTGTTAATTCTGACGAAGAACCTCAACTACCTCAGCCGTTTGAATATTTAGAAGATTAATTTTCCTTCTTGTATACTGAATTTTTATGTACGTTTTTTTAAATCAAATATTGGACATAAATAAATATTGTTTTTAATCTTAAGCTCTTCTATTTATCTTGTCTTTAAATATTATATTGCTAAAAATCGTTACTCGTTCATTAAAAAATCAGGATTTAGTTTACAATTAACTAATCAATTGCCTAAGTAGTGACTGACGATTCCATTGTTGATTTTGGAAACCCTGATGTACCTGGTAATATTTGGGGGGGGGTCGTAGTCTTGTTTTTCTATTTTCCGTTTTTATTTGAATTTTGGGGTGAAATTGGTGTCAAACGTTAAAGCATCGTTAGAGTCTAACTGAGCTTCCATTTTTTCGTTTGAGCCTCAACCGTCACGGAGTTATTCGCGAAATCTGGGGGGGGGGTAGACGTGTTTTTATATTTACGTTATATTTTTGAAGTTTTTGGTGAAATTAGGGTCAGACGTTAGAGCGTAAAATTTTTGTTTCGATTACAACAAGTAATCCTAAACCAATAATGATAGCTCATTTAGGTTCTAACGTTTGATACCAATTTCACCCCAAAATTCGACTTAGAGAGGGGGAAACGTGACTAACGTTCTGTAAGTAATGAAAAAGATATAAGTAAATATGTAATTTTATACCGTATTCGGCCCTTTCAGTTTTTCAGAAATGTGTGCAGTTTTTACAAGTTCTTGCAATTTAACTTACATTATTATACGAGAAAAGGGCGTGTATACTTTACAATAGTGGGAAACAGAATTGAAACATAAAAGTATAAAAACTTTTGTAAAATTAATTTTTCCATTTTTATTTATTATGAAGATTATAATGGCAAGGAGGATTAATTTTTTTAATCTAAACAAAAGTTTTAATCTGGTAAAATAAAATTAAATTTGAGGATTATCGGACCCAACTTGCTCGGAGGAATCGAAAATTTGAAATGCCCGTAACTTTTTAGAAAATGAAATTAGGATGCTGGAAATGGAAGCTCAACGAAGCTCTAACGTTTGACACCAATTTCATCAAAAAATTCTTAAAAATAACGAAAATAGAAAATCATGTCTGTGCCCCCCCCAACTGTTTCGCGAATAACTCCGCGACGGTTGAGGCTCAAACGAAAAAAATGGAAACTCATTTAGGCTCTAACGAAGCTCTAACGTTTGACACCATTTTCACCCCCAAATTCGACTTGAGGGGCCAACGTGTCTGTGCTCCCCCCCCAACTATTTCGCGAATAACTCCGCGACGGTTGAGGCTCAAACGAAAAAAATGGAAGCTCATTTAGGCTCTAACGAAGCTCTAACGATTGACACCATTTTCACCCCAAAATTCGACTTGGGGGGGCCAACGTGCCTACAGCCCCCTCAAACTTTTTCGCGAATATCTTCGCGACGGTTGAGGCTCAAACGAAAAAAATGGAAGCTCATTTAGGCTCTAACGAAGCTCTAACCAGGAAAATGAAGACGACTTACAAAGATCACTCCACCAATTACATATACTGTGTAAGAAATACAAAATGAAAATCTCAACAAATAAGACGAAAGTTAAGGCGTTTTCAGGAGCGCACCATGTGAGAACCAAAATTGTAATCAACGAAAAGCCAATAGAACAAGTGTCACGTTTCAAATATCTCGGGTGCGATACAATCTACAGTTATGACAATGATATAAATGAAAAATTACATAAATTCCAATATATCTGCGGAACAATCAACAGAACCCTGAGAAACAAGACCAGAAAGGACACGATTTTGAAATTTTATAAGACGATGGCAACTCCGGTTCTTACATATGGATGCGAGTCTTGGGTTCCTCTGAAAAAAGATAAATCTAAAATTCAAGCCACCGAAATGAAATTCCTACGAAGAATAAAAGGATGTACAATACGAGATCAAATAAGAAATACCGACATAAGGAAAGACCTAAACATCTATGACATCAATGAAAAAATCCAAGAATATAGAGGTAAATGGAAAGAACATGTGAATAGAATGAATGAAGAAAGAATACCAAAACAGATTCTAAAATACGAACCACATGGAAGAAGAAATGTTGGCCGCCCGCGACGAAGATGGAAAGAAGTATGAAGACGGAACAGGCTACACAAAGCCTAATCCATGAAGTGCAGAAGAAGAAGAAGAAGACGAAGCTCTAACGATTGACACCAAATTCACCCCAAAATTCGATTTGGGGGGGGGGGGCAGCGACATGCACCTGAGTCAGGTAGCTTCTGATTAATCGAGACACATTAGAACTAGACGTTTCGGCCTAATTTAAGCGGCTGGGCCCAAATATGGGAGTTCCACAAAACCGGCTGCCCCAATCAGATGTTGGCCCAATTAATGAAAATAAAAAAAAATTAAAAAGAATCATCGGTCCCTGTTCTGATGATGATCTGATCTGATTATCCACTTTGGAAATTATGGGAAAGGAAATTAGGCTCTCAGCAAGGCTTCTTATTCGGGAGGGGCACTCAATGTTTTTGAAAAATGATATGCGGAGCCGTACACAGAATTTGTTAGGGATTGTTGTTTAGTAAGCTACCCATAAAAGAACAACAACAAAGACAATATAAATTTGAACGTTTTATTTTAAGGGGAGCACTGCTTAATAAATTAACTACTTACAATTTTTTACAATTCAACATTATTTTGTACTTTAGTATTGTTTTAGAACCTCTGGAAACATTTAAACAAGGGTACAGTGGATGGACAATGGGCAGGAATGTATGCAAATATTGTTTAGGTGCTTACAAAAGCATTCTTCGAGTTGTTTGGTTCTATTATGTAATATTTTACTTCCATGAAACAGTAATTGGCAATAAAAATTTAAAACCGACGCATTTACTCACGAATTTTGAAAAATTAATTTTTATGTTCCACATTAAACGAACGAATTCTTTACCTAATAAACTGGAGAACAAATAAAGGTGCGCCCTGTGTGAAAAATATTTAGTGTTTCTTATTTCTTCCTTTGTGTAGAATTGGATCCACTTGACTTATTTTATGCAATAATAAAAAAATTACAACTAAATGGGTGATTGAGTAATGGGGAAACAATTTTGTCTAAAATAAAATCAAGGATTTGATCTACCCACGCAATTAAGGTGAATGATAGTTCTAGTAATATTAATTCAAGTTTTGATTTCATGGAATTTATTTTGCTTCTGTTTAGAAACCAACTGGAATTTTTGAAAAAAAAAGTGTTAAATATTTTCTTCGTTTTCCTTTTTCCTTCACATTTTTAAAAAGCTTGCGGTGCTCTTTAACCTCCGACTGATAAGAAGCGGATGCCTGCAGAAGTAGACTAACATAAACATACAAAATTTCCTTTTCTGAGGGTATGAATGACTATTTTTCTTACCAAGAGAACTTAATTTGCAAAATAAAGCATATAATTACCACAAAATTGCGGTATTAATGGATTGCATTATAAGTAAACTTAAACTTGCCAGCCCTCAGATTTGTATTTTACCGCAAAATCGTTAGAGAAAGAGAGAAACGTAAAGATATGCCAAGTTATTATAGGTCAAAAAGAGGCCAACATGGAAGGTCGCCAGAATTCCAACCACACCGTTGTGCGGTACCAAAATCTGCTGGAATGAAACTTCCAAATATATTTAAAGTCGCACATAAAGACCGTGAATCAAATAGCAATGAGCTCAATGGGCTGACTATATCTGAAGACTATCTTGGAATTTACCCACTAAGTTAACAACCCCCCTTTCCGACTGCACCTTTCTATTTTTCAAATCCTCACCTCCAATAACGAAAAAAAATTACCCCGACAGCCAGTACGCAACGAATACTCGCGCAAATGCCTGAGAACACTGGACCGGCCAGTCCCAAAATTTTTCAATCATATAAAATTAACCCTATACGATAGAAAGAACTTTATTATTCCAACAGCTCCATGAATATTTTTCATTTTTTAATTAACTTTAAGAAAATTAAAGTATGGCTCACATAAAACGGTAGAATCATTCAGGGAGGAATAAAGTAATCTGTGTAAATATTCACATTATATTATAAGATTATAACGGGGCAAGATTCCGCTTGGACTAAAACCACATCTCTTAGAGTGCAAACTGGAAAAGAGTTATTGCAATCAAAAAAGTTCAATCTAGTTGATCCCGATGGGTATAATTACTGTTTTCGTGATATACGTGAAGAAAAACTAATTTTTCATCAACTTCAAATAGGTGGAGGAGTTGTAATAGTTTGGGGGTGTATTTGGATAGGACAAGCAATGTGACCTCGTGTTTGTTAATGCTGTAATAGATTCAATGAAATATCAGGAAGTCCTCTAAAACCGTCCAAAAATGGCTCAAGATAACTGATGTTTCAACTGAATTATGCACCTATACCTTCATCAACTTCTATTTCGATATGGTTTCGTGACGATGATATCGAAATTTTTCTTTGAATCTAAACATTTTTTTTTACAAAGGAAACTTCGCATTAAATTATAACATATTTATTTAGCTCATCAGATTTAAATAGAAAAGAAATAGCAACTGCAGATCTTGCAGACCCATAAGATTAACATCCGGTTTTTAATGTTCAAGATATCTATAGAAGTACTCAAATGATATTTAAAAAAAAATCTAGTTGGAAATCATTTCAAGATTTCACTTCTCACAAGGTTGTAATTCTCTAAAATGCCAGCTTTTTAACAGCTTCTCTGCAATTTTGCACCTCATTGTTCCACCTCTTTAAAAGCACTTCGAAACGGATTTCCATTGTCGAAGTGCGTTTACTCTTTCATTCATAACAATAATACTAAAAGAAATTTCTACTTCATCGGCGAGTAAATGCGGAAGTATACGATTACATTTTGAGTGGGACGTTTAAACATGAATTTATTATTCTCGATTTAGTGTAACGTTGACATTCGTTTATGAATTAACTCGCTTATTTGTTGCAAAACTTGTTTATTTATCAACAGTACGACTTACGTTTCACGAGTTTTCGGTCGCACATTTAAAATGTGAATTTTTAAAGTGAATTTAATTGTTGTCTCTTTAATTAAATCCGTTTTTGTATAACAGGTGCAATTTTTTAAATATAACAATTCCGATAGGTGAGTTAACATTGATTTCATTTTGACCTGTTTTTTGAACTTTTAACTTCTTTCCTTCCTTTTAATTCAAGTACCATAACGATTACTCGATTTAAAAAATTTCTCGATGATTTTTGGGTATGATTAGATCAACAATTGAAAATTATGAGATTTTTTAATTAATTTAATGATGATTAATTTACGAAACTTAATTAAGTAATTACAGTAATTCGAAATACCATCAATTTTAATAAATCGGTTGAAACTGTTAAAAGTATTATTGATCTAAGTACGGGGGCGTATTTTGAAAACTTAATCTATAAAATTGCATCGATAATTAAATTAATTACCATTTAATTACTTGGAATGTTGTAACAAGTAATTAAAATTTACCTTATGGGAAAGTGCATTTAAGGTTCCTTTTTTATTATGTCTGTTATTCAAATTCTGTAAGTGGGTGATCAAAATTCGGTCAAAAAGAACATCGAATTGCTTCCCACGTAAATAATAAATTTTTGAAAGGATATTTGATTTGATTTTTATTGTGCTTTTATTTGTCTTTTATTATTTTTATTTAAATAAAAATTGGTAATTTAAATTTTTTTGAGCTTTAATCACAGGGGGCGGTTGATAAATCGAGTATTAATTTCCACGACTGCCTGGCCTGTGGTTATACGATTAAAAATTCGTAATTGGCCATTCCAGTAATTTAATGAACTATTAACAAATTACAACAAAATTGAATATTATTTGTAGTCGGTATGCTCTCCACACATACCCCCCCCCCATTTAATCGAGCCCACAATATAAATTAAAACCGGAGACCCTTCCTTAATTTTAGAGCTTGGATTGATATGGGTTAATTGTGTTAAAGGTCCTGTTGACATTTTAATTCGTTCCTAAAAATACGTATAGAGTGAGAGAAAGGTTAGTAGTCGTATAATGGATCAAATTGCAGTGATTTATGGGAATCGGTCTCTATTAATACATTTCGAAAGCAATTTGCAATTGATTTAAAACAGTCACAGTCTGAGTTTATTTCTGTTTCCACAGTGCTCACTGTATTACATTTAAATAATTTTATCTTTATGGTAATAAAATAAAGTCGAGGACATTTGTATGTATTTAACTTTTTTAGTGCGTCACTTGCTCTTGGTACAAAATGTGAGTTGTTTAATACTACTTACACGGCGATAAGGATTTTATTTAATTGATAACAAAATTACCATTTTGTGCTCATTTAAGTGAACATTTAGTAACGGTACGAAAGAACTAGCGTATTTAGTAGTAATCGTTATTTACACAACTCACGTTTTAAACGTTTAAATATCCTAAGTCAAAAGACTCGATGGAAGTTATTGATCCTACAATCAAAAAGTTTCATTAATTAAAATTAGTAATGCACAAACACCATTAGAAACTTACAAATGAGCTACAACTTCATTAAGTTTTTCGAAATATCAATGGATAATTATACTACAACTGAATGTAACTTGAAAAGTTCCACACACCATTTATGGAGAAATTGAAGTTACCTCTTCAAGTTCAAAGTTTATATGATCTGGACAATTAAGAAAAAAACTTGAGCAAACCACATCATCACGAAATGCACGATTGCAATGGAAATACTATTCGTGAGTTTAGTTCAATATCAAAGAGTGAAAGAATTATCAGTGGTGATCAAACCACGACACAAATAACTCAAGAGTGACTGATAAAGGGATAGTCCAACGTTATCACTATAAGTGTAGACCCATAATCCAAGAATTCATCAAGTTCAAATCTTAAAACTGACTCCAGTGAATTAGTAAATTTCGTTAATCCATTCATGCGCGTCATTTTTACTGGTCTACAAAAGAATGTATTGCTGATATTTATTTTTCAACTAATAATCTGTACGTGTAATTAAGTAGCAGCAAGTTTAAGAACTACTTAAGACAAAGTTCATTTTAAACCAAATTTTATTTGCAATTTTAGAAATTAAAACATTCATTGTTCCATAAAAATATTATGTAAATTCAGTTTTTTTTTCGGGTAAAAACAAATCAGATACTATAACATATTGTTTTTATACCTATATTAAGTTACTAAATTAAGAAGTTACGAAAATGTAACACTTATTTTTTTATAGAGTTTTTTTAACACGATAAATGTTACATTTTAGTAACTTAATATATTATTTCACAAGTTAATAACTCAAAATATATTTATATATTTTAATTTTATATTGTTTTTTTTTTTGGGTATTTTAATTTTATATTGTTTTTTTGGTATCACGTAGTTCTTATTTCCGCAAATGGAAAATGCGGTTTGCGTTAAACCTAAAATCTACAACTTCGTTTATTATGCAATGCAGAACCAAGTTTGTTGGAGTGTTGTTTTAATTTCAAAGCTTCACATTTGTAACCGTATCCTCTCCAGGATATGTAAACAATATTGATGATATTACTGATGACTCTGCAAAATTGCTCGGCCTGCGGCCTCGTATATATGATGCAAAATTTGACTGGCTTATTAAAATAATACAAATAATGATTGGTTTCCAATTAATGATATAATAATGATGATGTAATACTGAACTGCAATAGTTAAACCTGCGTAAGCCGAAACTTCTTAGGACCGAAAATGTTCCATTTTAATCAAGTTTCAAGCTGCAAACAGTCGGTGATTGGTTCGTGTCGAAATTCTGCCGAATCAGGTGGTTTAGCGATCGTCCCAACTCGACCTTCTTCTTAGCACAAACAATTTTTCCGTTTTATAAGCAATATAGATTGTTACGTCCCTTATTGTAATGTAAGTCACATTATATAGTGGAATATATCGTAGAACGTGGACTCCGACCCACGACATCATATCCCGAGATAATCAATCGCTGTCCTAGTATCGGTCAAAACGGCACTTCTAGAAGACGGAGCTTGTTCTTTTCGTGAAGAACAAGGGATGCAGTTTTATGTCATGCCCAGGACAGATCCTTTCTCCTGGTCTTTTTACTATGCCGATACAAGAATCCAAGAACATAAACCACCTCTTTCATAGGACCGATTCTTACTTGAAGCAATAGCGTTGTTTGTTACGACGACCAGTACGTTTAACGTGGAATCCAAACCAAGTCAACAATCCTGAGATAATAATCATTTGGTATCTTATTGTTAGTGGTGGTCAAGAAACTATGTTCTTTTCGGTGTTCTTTTCTCTAAGAAAACAGGAAGTATTTTATTTTTAAGACCATTCTATCTTCTATCAGAATGGTCAAATGTGAATGTGGTTTGGGCATATTGAGAGAACGAATTAGTTATAGTCATGAACTTTTGTTATAGTATACGAAAACTTATCGGGATATTGGATACGCAAAACAAAAACAAGTAAGCTGTCGGTCGACGTTTCGGCTTTATTTACTAAATGCCATCCTCGGGACTGTAAGAGGAAATAAACAGGAATTAGTTATAGCAAGTGACGAGTAAAATAATATTGTCCTGATATTTTCTGTAACCTTAGAAGTGGGGTGAAGTAAAATTAAAAAGAAATTTAAAAGTTTTGCTCCATAAAATAAAATTTTGTGAAAAGTTGAAACGAACGATGCGTACAGCTGGTAAGCATCATTCACGTATGCTGATAAAATTTACCTACGTTCAACCTAAATTGTAATTTTACATACAAATTTATGAAATAGTAACCCCTCTTTTGGAGCGGAAAAATAAAAACGAAAAAATATGCAAATAAAAATAAGGGGTAGACCACGTAAAGGTACGGGCAGAAAGAAAGCAGTTTACCTACTTCTGACTACCGGCGCCGATCGATGCACCTGAAGATAGTATTAAAGAGTACTCGTTTGTACAGGATTTTTTATATTCATTTCGTGGAAACCGCAGGCTGCCTTTGTTTTCACATCTAAAAGAAATTCCGACTTGTCCACCCTCATAAATTAATTTTCAAACTGTAAAATCAAAGAAAACATAAATCGTTTAAGATGTCGGTTAAACGAGTAAGCAACTAAAAAAATGAAGAAAGTAAGATGACCAAGTTAAGGTAATGCAATGTTTCTCGCGCAAATAAAATCAGATCATGGGGGTGGGAAAATGGTTACGTTCACTTCCTCACGCTCAATTCAAACAACAGCATTAACGCAACCCATTATCTTTCAATATCGACACTAAAAATAAAAGAATTTCACTTTCTTATTTTATTGCATTAAAATTAAATTAATTTTGATGGTACACGGAGTTGAATGAACTACAAGAAATAAAGCCGATGTATAAAAAGCGATTCTATTAAACAGTAGTAACTAAAAACCAAAACTTTTAGTTTAATTTTAATTTTATCGCGCGTCAATATCCTGCAGTGGAAACATAAATAAAGTAAATAAAAAATAATTTACAAATAAAGTTTCTGTTTGGACTTTTATTGTTTCGAAATCGTTTTGAACTAATTTTAGATTTGTATCTGGCGTGGACAGAGAATGTATGGATTGAGTTTTGTTTTGCTTACCGGGTTGATGTTTCGAGTCAATTAGCATAACAAAATCAATCATTTAGTTTAGTTTGATTAAAAAAAACTTGATTTATTTAGTTTAAATTGGCCGTTAAAATGATCCAATTTAATGTTGATTTTGTTGTACCAACAACTCGTTAAGTTATTCAAACAGTTTGATAGTTTAAATTTCTTTATTGAGTATTTCCTGCAAAATACGATTCAATTTCGTTCCATCGAGATTTGTCAGAAATTACGGACATTCCAAATTGTAAATCTTGATTAGAAGTCTGCGGTTTAATCGTTCCAATAATTTAAAAAACTGGCCAAAAGTGAGTCATTTTTGGATGAATATTTGCATAAAAATTATCTCAAGTAAATCTTGATGTCCTTCAATTTAGCCAAGTGCTTACGTGAAGTTGAAGCTTGGATATCCTTTTGTGTGGTCAGGTAACTCGAAGTTTCAATTAAATTTATTATGCAAAAGTTCTTAAGAATGCCAGAGCCACTGTTCCGAAAAAAGATCAGAAGGACTAAAATTGAATAAAGCACGCTTGTGGTTTTGGCCTGTGTTTGCTCTTTTGGTCAATGAATCGTTTTATCTGGGAGACATCGCCACATTTTTTTTTTGGCAAATAACCAAAGTGATTCTTAAATAGCAATGTAGTTTGTTTCTGGTTTCAGGAAAACTTCCTCTTCCCATAATAAACAATACAATACATCATAATCATAATTATTTATTCCAAACAAGTCACACGTTGTATAATTTTATTCCGAGCAACACCCGGATATACATCAAATGAAGAAGCAAATTTGCGATTGCAACACAAAGAAGTATTCAATACAAAGCTGTGTATTTCAGATCATCAATACAAGAATTCTATCAATATTTTCAATTTGACAAAGTGCGATTGTATGGTAAGCCCACCCAGAGAGAGAACGAGACATTGAACTTGGGTTTCTGAAAGGCAAGGCTAAAATAAAACAATGTTATTTTTAAATTATTATTTTATTATAATTTATAAATAATGTTATCTCGACTTTAGCACTATTACTTCATCAAAAGGTTAAAATGCAAAAAAATAAGTTTTCCCAAGTTTTACTAAAATAAACTGAAGTAATTAAAATTTATTTACTTAAATTGCAATTGTTTATTCAATTTTGGTATTTGGTTATTTTGCTTTCTAAAATCTAGAAATCAGCACGAAATTTCAATTAATTTAAATGACCGCACGACCAAGAGCAATATTTTGCAGGTACGGATTTTGTATGTTTAACCATCTATCTGAAGAATTTTAACAATATTTTAAAAATATAATATAATATAATAAAATAAGATTTGGCTGTTTTATTTTGTTTTAATTCAAAGATAGAACCTTGCCCCCCCCTAACCCCATCAACAAGTACCTATCTTACGAAATGTTTTAAACAGAAAAATTTACTTTGTGCGTCATACAGGATGGGAAGTAATAAAGTGAATCATTAAAAGGTATAAATTTTTATGTTCCGCGAATTTTTGCAAGATTTTCTAAGCTGTTGAGTTTTAAACTTCGGCTTCAAAAATTTAAAAAATGTGGTAACACGGAAAAGTTACGAGGTTTGTTTGTTAAGTAAACAGTTCCGAGTTCCTGACATTGACTTTCAAAAAATGTTAGCATTGGACTCTTTCTCCAACGGTTATAGTATTTACAGATTATTAAAACGTCAACCTTCCTGAATGCCTCTTTCATTTTTAACTTTAAAATTGAATGTTTACTCTTCATCGGCACAAATTTGATGTTTCTATCAATTATTAATTATAAATTAGAACTAAATTTAAGTTTCAAAATTTTTAAATAATTATTAAAAAGAATAATTGGAATTTTTGTTTTAACAAAAGTAAAATTGTGGACCGACCACAATTTAGAAAATTTTGCGTAAGAATCTTAAAGCTACATTTAGATCTGACACTTATTGCAAGAATTTTATGTCTGACAGTAAAAGTAAGACTCAGAGAGTAAGAGATAGTAAGAGAGACAGAAGTTAATTTGGTATGATGAGAATCCTCAAGAAATGCAATGCATGAGAAGCCTATGCATCCAAAAAAATGTACTGTTTGGTGCGACCTATGGGCCGGGTGACATCATCAGGCCATATTTCTTCAAAAAATGCAGCAGGAAAACGTGGAACCGTAATGGTGAGCAGTTACAAAGCAATGATCTGCGACTTTTTAATGCAACTAATTCTGGTTGCATGAGGGACAGATCTAGACATTTCTTATTTGTACTTTAAGAATATCCAGCCTCCTGACTTTTTAGTTAAAATAATTAAACTAGATTGCATAGGCAGTGCGGCCTAAAGGCCGCACTGGAACTACTTTTAGGTTAGTAATAAACAAAACAAATTGATCATGATTTTGTCAGAGACAAATCTAGAAGTTAATCAATAATAATTTGTTTTCTTAAATGATTATTATTTCACGTTCTTCCTGATCTTACATCTGAAATTTTCATTTATGTCGGATAAGCAGGGCTCTATTGTATAATTTAATTTTTTTGGAACATCCGCAATCACAATATAAACTACAGCAAGGGTAGCTACGTCCTTTAAAACTGGAAATATAATCTTATACCGGGTGCTGACTTGTCCAGTAGTACATAGGGATTTAACAGCTTAAATCAGACAAAAGTATGCAATTTCCTGCTTCCCTGATTATTTTAGAGCAAAAATAAATGATGATTGATGAGGCATAAAATCTAATTGACGATATTCTAAATGCAAAGTTAATGATGCCATCAGGAATAAAACTCTGCTTGCCAATAATAATTATTATTAAACCTACATCATAAAACTGTTTCTTTTTTATAAATAATAATTATTTGTTTTATTTATAAATTGAAAAATAGTTAGAAGAAATAAATTTTCAATTTGAAATTATGTGGTTTGCCTTGAATGCTGTAATATTTTTATTTCTTTAAATTATTATTTAAAAAATTTAATTTTTTACTACAACTCCAAAAACAGATTTTTTTCTCAATACTATAACGTGTACAAAAATTCGTTGGATGCATGACAAACAATATTTTTCCAATTTAAAATTTATTTCTTCAATTTTTCATCTTACAAAAAAATTAAATAATTAATTGAAAAAGATAATAGCTTATAATTTTCATCTAAAATTGTATTGATTTAATTTAATTGATCAGAAAATTCCTCAAGTTAGTGCTAAAGTTTTCAAGGATGTAAACAAAATTTACGTTTTTCCAGAAAGGGGGGTCCAACAAATCTTAAAAATTCTTTAGCAGGGATTCCTCCTACTAAGTTTTAAAATAATTAATGAAATTACTTTTTTATACATCAATTAAAATATTTGGGGGGGGGGGGATTCCAAAATCTTACAAACTCTGTGAAGAAGTTGGCGAAAAAATACAAGAAAAAATCTTTGAAACAAAATTGGCTAAATTGTATTGCGTGTGTGTTATCTCATAATTTTTATTTTTCTTTTCATTATCGTTTTCCTATTAAAACTGCAATTTTAAAAATAAAGCTGATTATTAATTGAAAATGTGTAATACTACATAAATATTTGTTGTAATACAGAAATTTTAATTGACATCATAAATCACGATGGCTTTTGACCCCACGTTCTGAATATTTAGGGATATCGTTAATGCAAAAGTATTAAAATTGTTGCGATTATTTTAGTAATTAATCAGCAATAAATTTTTACAGTTTCTTTCTTCTACAATAAAAACATTATGTAATATCTAAATGCATTTTTAGTTACCAATTAGTTTTCTCCGTACTTGGTTTTAAAAAGGTGAAGTTAACCTTGGTTGGTATGTAAATTAATATTTAATTGCGTATTACCGTACCCAATGCATTTCTTTTACGCTTTTCTAATCAATTTGAATTGTCGCATTATTTCCTTTACCTGTTCATAAAATCCATTGTATAGTATGTTGACCCAAGAAATTTGTATTAATGATAAGTTGATAACAGCTTGAGGTTGTTGGGTCAATCCACAAATCAAAAACAATGCTAAAAAGAGTTAAATTGAAAAATCATTTTGTACTTCCCCTTCGGGAAAAAAGTACGCCATATGGCTTGGACGATTTATATTTTTCAGAAAACAATTTTAATTTCGTTTAACTAATGTATGCACTTATATGTAGCAATTTTTAGACCACGCAGTTTAAAAGCTAAATGTTTATGTAAATAAAAATCCTCAATTAAATTTTGATTTTTATTTACTTTCGGTTTAATTGAATTTTATGAGTCATTGGCCTACAAATTAATTTCTAAACAACGTTAAAATTTTCGTTTCTAATTATAGATAAATATTGCAATGAAAGTTGCACTGATGAACATTAATCTACTAAAAACTGTTGAAAAAATTTCACTAAAAAATATTCAAAATTATAATAAAAATTATAAAAAAAAATAAATTAAATTTATTTTTAACTTATTACCGGTATTTTATTAGGTGATTTCAGAAACTTTATAAACAAGAAAATATATTATGAAGTGTCTAATTTTGAAGGCCTTGCAATAATTTGCACACTTAAAAGTTTTACCTTCAATTTTTCCGTGCAGTTTTTTTATTAGGTAGTAAATATGTTTGAAATGCTAAATTTTAGTTATTATTTCCAGTTTAAAACTCCGGAACTCGTGAATTACGTACTGGAATGCTTATCTAGTAATTAAATGTGGAAAGAGGTGCCAGGTAATTTAATAAAACTCATAAGGAATGAAGAAGTTGCTTGGACAAACATAAATATTAATTTAAGAAAATTAGATAACCTGGAAGTTAACCCGGTCTACAGCCATATAAACCTTAGACTTAAGACCATTTTGAGTAGTTATAATTAAAGTAAGTCAATGAGTTCCGCTTTAGTCAATAAATGACAGTAAAGTTTCAGCACTAAACAATGATTCTTATCAGAGCTGGTGCCATCTGCTCTTGGGCCCCCCATGCAAATTTCAAATATGTCACTCCAAAGCACAAAGTTGCAATGAAACAGTTAAAAATTATTGTTTGATTATAATTTAATTCAAATGTAGATCATATTCTGAAGCGCCCTCTGGCATATCATTGTGGCATATCACAAATATACACCCAAAAAACCAACGAATAAAAGCGACTTTCTGCTTCAACTTTTTATCAGGAAGTAAACTGTCAAAACAATTTCGCTAAAGTCAGTAACGTCAGCTTTTGGTTGTCAAACTAGCACATAATAATTATGTAGGTACTGAGAAGTACAAAACAAACGTATAGCTGGATTACTAACTACAAAAGGTATTTTTAAGAGCCTCTCCTAGTTAGTTAAAATTTAAAAGTTGGGAGACGTCCCTACGCCAAATATTTATAACCTTTTTATTTTTTAAATTAAAAATATTATGTAATTTTGTCAAAATTAAAACAATTTCGAAGTGTTTACCAACGTGGGGCCGACAACCCACAGGGGGAATTTAATTGTTAAGGGGGTAATTCGAAAATGGTCTTCTCAATAATTTCCTAGTTTTATTTATTCCTAAACCCCATCATGTAAAATTACATAATTAAAAATTATGTAATTATGTTACATAAAGGACATATGAATTTTAAAAAGGGTTAGGTGGGACATGGCACAAAAACGGTTGGGAAACATTGATTTAGAACTAAAATACTCTCCCATAAACAAAAAGAGAACTAAAGCGATAACGGTGCATGTTCCCTGAAGGGTCACCCATCCAAGTACTAAATACACCACCATTATTTATTTATTTATTTATTGACTGTGTTGCTCCAGTTAGAACCGATATTTCCAAAATAAACAAACAAAATTTTAATTAACTTAAAATTTCATATTTTTAATTAACATCTGAGGACTTTCCTTAACTACTGCTTACACAAAATTAAAATTAATCAGAACCTAAGATATCACCTAAAAACTGAATAATCTATTTTGTTCCAGAATACTTGACACGGGTTTTTGGCGAGTCAACACAATCAACATGTCCAAAAGTGGCTACACATGCGTACGTTACATATTTTGTTGGATGAACGTAATTTTGTGGGTAAGTCAAACAAATTACACTTGGCATATTAATTTTTATGATCGCAAATTATCCAAACAAATTTGTTAGTTAACTGTTGTAACTGAAAAGGAAAAGGATGTTTGGCATCACTAAATTACCGAATTAAATTGTTACAGATCACAGGATGTGGAATATTAGGGGTAGGAATTTGGTTGCGAGTTGCATACGAAGGATACACATCTCTTTTACCCGAATATGCACTTCTGAGCGCTGATTCTTTAGCGATAGCAGTTGGAGCAATTTCATTTGTACTGGCATTTTGCGGATGTTGCGGTTCCTGGTTTCAAAAACGATGGATGCTTATAACTGTAAGCCAAAACAATATTTGGGTCACTTTTCTCATTTAAAAATATAATTTTAGTATTTTAGTTTAGTGATTTTTATGTTCCTAACCGAGTTTTTGATTGGATCTTTGGCGTTCGTTTTTCGAGAACGTTTGGGACACGCATTGAAAGAAGAATTGAAAAATGGAATACGTCATCATTACAACATAACTGCTCATGGTCCTAACAGTCTGGTAACCATTTGGGACCATTTGCAATCGGAAGTAGGTTTTGGTTTTTTCTGCAAAAATTAAATTTTATTGATTACTTTTTAGTTTCATTGTTGCGGAGTAGAAGATTATTTAAATTGGTATAACATTGATGCGTGGAAAGGAGAAAATTGGGTTCCCGATTCGTGTTGCTTACCAGCATCCTATTTCAATCAAAGCGATGGTAAACCGTGTGGTCACACTGAAAATCAGGATGACTGGTATCCAAACGGATGTTCTCAGCAAGTGAACCGATGGTTTGTTGAGAGGCTGCATATCGTTGGGGTCGTTGGGTTAATTGTAGCTTTCGTGCAAGTAAGTTGAAAATATTTCAACTGTAATCCAAAAATATAATTATTTTTTCCAGTTATATGGGTTAATATCTTCGATGCTGTTGTTTTGTACAGTCAAACATAAACGAACCTCTTACACATACAAATCGTACGAACCTAACGCCTGACTAGAGATTGATTTTGAAAAAATCGTTACAAATGTGATTTAAAATTCGACCTTAGAAGAAACAAGATGAAAAATGTATTTATAATATACTTTAGGCTTTCTGCCCTGCGCCAAAAGCAGCTTGAACGACTGATTTTTCCCGTTCCTGCAAAAACATTGCGAAACGTGGACCCCTACTACTGTAACCAAAGAATATAAAAATCACCGTTCCGCTATAAGAATACTCAATAAACTTCGGGGATTCCCAGTTAAAAATATTCGTTGTAAAAGGTCTTCCGAATAATAATTCAATTATAGGTACAATTTTCAAATTTTTCTTGTATTGTTACTCCACAATGTAAATATATTTTTAGTAATTAATATAACAGGGTGTCGCAGTAATTTTACCTAAACTTATAAGGCGTATTTTCATTTTCTCGTATACACAAAAATTCAAAAAGTTTAGTAGCAGTGGTGCAAGATTAGCTAGATTTTTGGTCTCAAATAACAATAACTTTGCATTTGCTACAGAACTTCTTATTATTGCCGATTTTGCAATAAACTGACACCACCAGTTAAACAAAACTCTGAGCTACATCCGTGCAATAAGGGCAAGATTGATTAGAGCTTTGCCCCATAAAATCAAAAGGAGTTTTGAAGAAAAACGGGGGGAACCAATTTTTCCACGCCCTAAAAAGTTAGCCTCTACTTTTACTGCGGCTCCCTGTATTGTTATAATATTTGGGTGTAAAGCATTCCTGTACAGAACATAATCGTATTAACTTATTTTAATGTAGTGCCAAAAAGTGTGACTTGTATTATAATAAATTAAAGAAATTATTTACTTTCCAATTTTGTTTTTATTTTATATATTACGGTAATTTTTGGTAGATAATAGATACGATTATTTGAAGGGCGTCCACTTTACAATAAATTAATTGAATTTTAATTCATTCATAATGGAGATCTATGTATCTACATAGTAAATTTGTATAAATTTATTCTTAATTTTATTTTTAAATTTTCGAATAAATCTATTCCTAAGGTTCAGTCATTGAAGCCATGAAGATATCCAAATACTCTAATTTCTCTTCAAATTAGCAAGTCAATAGATCGCGTTTACGTGACGTCACATATTCCATCAAGCTCATCTGATTTGATGTTCCATTCCTCCAACCGTCCAACCCAAAGGTGGCGTTACATCGTGGTCACGTGATGAGCAATGTCCAATTATAAGAGCTTGGTGGGTAGGCAATGTCAAGTAAGTAAGACAAAAGGGGGGATCAAACAGTCGAAAAAAATTGCGGATAGTCATTATGGAGGACTCCTGTAACACAAAATGGGATACCCAAAAACAAAGATCCAAATGAAGTCAGAATCCGGAGAGAGCACTTTTTTAACCACTCTTCCACCGTTTTTGCACTTGGTCCAATCGTAGAATAATTAATTGACTCCACTAGTGATGACGTCAGTGCCTAGAATTTTCCAACCAAAATTGACCGACACCATTGGTCAATATTGACTTGATAGTGTCCATATGATTAAAGGTTTTCCATATGGCCACTATAAGCAGTGAATCAATATTAACCAATTTAGGTGACAATTCTAGACGCTATGATGTCACACTAATGGAATCAATTGATTATTACACAATCTTCGGTAACCCCCCTCCCCCAGAAACATCCGAGGGTTACAAATCAAAGATGCCCCCTTTATTTGCTTCCCAATATGGGAAATCTAATTTAAATAGTTATTAATTAATTGTGTCCTTAGTTTTTATCAAATGCGTACACCGGGTGAGCTAGGGAGCGAAAAACTGCGGTTCTATTTCTGGTCGCGCCAGATACACTCCAAGATTAATCTGTGGACCACAGAAAAGGCGACGGGAAACCAATCCATTACCATTTCCTTAGTTAGTCTTCTTGACTTTGACCAAGTTGATCGTCTACACCAGGGGTTTCCAAACTGTATGTTACTACGCGCCCCTTGAAAAAGAATCTAATCTTGGCGACTCCCCGTTATTTCATAAAATAATACACACATTTCTAAAGTTCAAAGATACTTGAGGGGAGGAATAACAGTGAAGTCGGTCATTCATAATAATTACTTAATTGTTCAGTAATTAATGTATTGCAAATTAACTACAAGAAACTCAGATTTTTTATTGTTTTCAAAATATTCATTGATCGAATGTTTTCAAAAGAATAGAGTGTTTTATAGCTAATATAAGCATTAATTACTGAACAATTACTTTTATTGGACATTAACAATTATGCCTTACTTCATTGTAATTCTAACCCACTCAATTAATAAAATAAAAACTTGTTTATAACAACAAAATTTCGTGCCTCTTTTGCACCAGTCCGCATCTCTCCAGAGTGGCGCGTCTCCCAGTTGGAAAATCGCTGCATTAGCGAATACCATTTTTTCACTATTTTTGTAGTGTTCACGGGTTTAATTGTAATCAATTTCCATAGTTTCAAAATTTTAAAAAGAAAATTTTTACTATTTATCCCCTCAAGAACTACCCCCTTTGCGAATAGAATTTTTTCACTATTTTTGCGGTATTCATAGATTTAATATTAATAAATTTATAGTTTTAAAAATTTTAAACTCATGCGCGTCGCTTCCACCGATTCCAACCAAAATTAAAAAAAAAAAATCAGCCCCAAGTCTCAATAAAAACGTACTAAATATAAAATTTGGTTGTGAAATTCTTATGGGTTTGGGAGCTAGGGCGTACACAAAATTCAGTGAAATATACATCATCGTGAACCCCAATGGCTTGAAAATCCGTCAAAACCAGAAAATGTTATATTTTTCAATTACAATAGTACCTACTATAAAATAATGAATTCTATCTTTGGATATGCAACTCTATTAAATAAGTATATCGAGGCCAAATGCAGAGTTTTCTCATAAAATTGTAAATCTTAGAATTTTAATTTGTGTAAATTCCCGAAAAATAATCTATAAACTTAAGCACTCGATCATAATTCAACAAGTATAATATTACCCAAAGACAAAAAACTATTCAAATTTTGTTCTCAAGTTTGTTTTTTTTTTCTTAATAATAAATTAAGAAAAAGCCTACAGTTTAACATGGATTCGGCACCAAGGCATTAAACGATTCTTACACCATCAAATCCAAACCAGGTCATCAGGTAGACATTTGGCTGAATCTTTTCACAAGAAGCTAACAGTTAACCAATTTTCAAAAATAAAAGTCAAATTATTCAATGCACGAAATCTAAAATTTTGCAATTTGAAAACAGCAACAAATAATAAAGTAATAAATATTGACAAACCGGACATTTCCTCATTTTTAGGTTCATCCTTAATTTTCCTTAAAAGGCATGTAAAAACTATTTCATTACAACTCTGATCATTCCTTATCGTGGAAATATTTTCCTCCTTTATGTTAACTTCTACAAAACAAGAAATTATGATTTCAAGTTAATTACAACGAAAATACCATCACCTTCGGATTTTAAAACTTTTTGATTATCTAAATTCTCTTCAAACTGCCCAACATTTTTTCGTTTCGATTTCCCTTTATCCTTCCTAGTTTTTCTTGGTTTCCCTTCCATTACAAATCCAGAATGGACCACTTTGAAGTGGTAATTTAAATTTTGCTAGTACCAAAAAAGAAAACAAAATCAAAGCCAAAAAATTGAATAGCCACTCACATTTTTACTAAATGTTCTACCGCAACCTGGATAAGTGCACAGTTTCTTTGGTTTCTCAACTTTCTGGTGAGACTTAACAATGTGAGAAACTAAATTTTTCTTGTAGGAATAGCCCCTTCCGCAAATGTAGCAACTGTAAATTCGAGAGGGCGCATTTTGATGCGTTTGCATGTGCATCTTCAATAGGTATTTATCTTTGAACTCTTTTCCACACGATTCGCACTGTGGAATTTGGCACAACTTTTTATGAGCTACCATAGTATTGTATCGTTCGAATGTTACCCCACAAGCGCATCCGTAGGTGGTATGAGTCCGCATGTGTCGGTTAAGTTGCCATAAGCTTAAAAATCCCAAGTTGCACTTGTCACATTTAAACGGATAAATGCCGGTGTGCTCGAATTTGTGGCGGGACAGTTGGGATTTTTGATGAAATCCTTTGATACACAAATCACAGTTACACTTGTACACTCGATCTGGGTTGTGTTTCCTCTTTATGTGCTTATTGAGGCTGCTTTTATTCGCAAGGTGCAAATTACAATCTTCGATTGGGCACAGAATTAATTCACGCGAAAGACTTACGATAGAATTGTTGTCTTCAAAATTCATTTTTGAAAAAAAATAAGAAATTAATTTTGAGGTTAGAATTAAACGTCATTTTTACATCCAGTGGCACAGAAAATGTACCTTGAAGGGGTCCAGATTTATAAAACATGTATACTTGGCATTTGGCATAATAGGCGTTTTCGAAAATTATACCGGTGCACCGACTTCATCCACCGTGACAAATATATTAGTCCAGGGTACCTGTACCATTTTTGCAATTTACTTTTTAAAATTTTTAAATTAAAAATTATTAGAATATAAAGAGAGCATTTTTTATTGACTTGAGACCAGGACCAGAAGGACCCGAAGAGCTGTCGGTCCGTGTTTAATCTAGGAATACCGCAAAAATAGTAACAAAATTTTAATTGCAATCGATGATTTTTGAGCAGAGGGGGTCAACAATAAAAAATGTGTTTAAAATAGTTGAAACTTGGTAAATATATTAGTATTAAATTTATGGACACAAGAAAGATAGTGAAATTTTTTAAAGGAAAATATGGCCGTTTTTAAGGGGGTAAACAGTACAAATTTTATTTTTGAAATATGTAATGTAAATTAAAAACCTTTTCTAACATTTCATTTTAAAACATTTGACCATGAAAAACTTAAAAAATTTGCCTATGGCTTCCAGTTGATTTTCTATTTATTTCTATGAATAATTCTCTTTAAAAAATGAAAACATAAATTCTTTTCGCCACACAGGTGAATTGTTTTTAAATAAATAGGAAAAATTGTAGTAGTTTTATTTTTAATTTATTTTTAAGTTAATGCAATTAATAGATTTACTTATTATTGAAGTTTCTTTGCCCTAAGCTTTTGCCTCACAGAGAATCATGCTACCAACTGCGGGTTCAACTGGATTATCTACTTCCTTACTTAATTGTTCTACAGATTTACCTTTATCTGTTTCAAGTACATGAACTTGTAAATCAATTTCTAGAACAAAAATAAAAGTTAAGAAACAAATCACCACAACTTCATTTTATTACTTTTAAAAACTTCCTTTCGAAGCAAATTTGGATCTTCCGATGCCGCTTCAGAAATGTTAAAGTTGGCCAAACCTACCAAACGTTTACTAACACCCTTAAGAATCCCCTTATCTTTTCTAGGTTTTCTGGGCTTCTTCTCCACCACAACACCACTATGTACTACTTTGATGTGCTGATTTAAATTTTGCTAAAAACGACAAAACCGTTAAAAATCAACAACAAAATTTCAAGTTATTCCCTCACATTTCTAGTGAACGTCTTCCCACAATCTGGATAAGTACACAATTTTCGTGGTTTCTCAATATTTCTTGGATGCTTCCTGATGTGATCGATTAAGTTCTTCTTATAGTAATACTCTCTCCCACACGTGAAGCATTCGAACACCTCAGATACCGTATCACTGTGCGTTTCCATGTGCTTCTTCAAAAGATAATTATCCTTAAACACTTTACTGCATACCTCGCACTTGATGACTACAAAAATACATTACAGTTACCTCGTTGTGAAAATTTAAATCCAAAGCTCTTACGGCAAATTTGACACTTCTTTCTGTGACTTAGTAAATTAAGAAACCTCTCAAACTTTTCTCCACAATCGCACTCGTAAGTTGTGTGTGTCCTCATATGTCGGTTAAGTATTCCATAGCTTAAAAAGCCAGAATTGCACTTTTCACACTTAAACGGATGAACTTTTGTATGTTCAAATTTGTGTCGACTCAACTGCAACTTTTTATGGAACCCTTTATTGCAGACATCGCAGCTGTATTTGTATACACGATCAGGATTGTGCCTCCTTCGAATGTGCTTAGCAAGACTGTATTTATTGGCAAGTTTGAAGGTACAACCATCAATTGTACAAGAAAGCAAATCCTTCTTGACTTTGCTATGTGCTGTGTTTTTGTGCCGTAGCAAGTGATTTGAATAAGCATAGGCTTTCGTACAATTGTCTATGTCACAAAGAAAGGGGCGCTGCAAAAAATGGGTGAGGTTTGGTTTAATCAATTATAAAAACAATGAAAATTACCTCGTTGGTGTGCTTACGGTAGTGGCAATATAATTTAAACGGTTTCTCAAATGAAAATTTGCAGCCCGGTTCGGGACATTTATATTTTTTACTACTTGTCAGTATGCAGCTGCTGTCGCTCTCAGAATCAAAGGTACTCGAATCCATTGTAATAAATAAAATAAATACTAATTTTAGTGGAAGGTAAAACTATTACCTACTAATAAAAATCAAGTTTTTCGATAATAAAATTCGCACATGTTAATACACCCAAACTAAACTAAAAATTGACAGATGACAGCGGGTGACAGACTGACACGACAGATGGAATCCCGGTAAAATTTAAAAATGTCCAATGGCGTAGCTCAGCGGTTTCCAAACAGGGTGGCACGAAAAGTTCAACAGAAATGTAAAACCAAAACTGACAGACAGCACACAACCTAAACAGATGGGTCTAGAAGTATAAAATTTTGCACACGAGTTCCTTATATGATGTAGGTGAGCACCAAGAACGGGTTTTATGGAAATCCTATTCCTATCCGAAAAGGATTTATCACCAAGCATCTAATTAGTGGTGAAGCGTACGAATGGATTAACGAGATTCTCACTGTCCCTCCATCCTGGAGATGGGTTAATGGGTCCTACTGTGAGACAAGATGCAGCCTGGCGCTAATCCAAACAAATAACTAGAGTTGCATTGTAGTGCCATTGCGCTCTAATTTATTTGTTTGGGTCCTGCCCCAGATTAGCTACATGCAACCTCCACGTGGTGTCTCTGGATTTAGTGTTATACATTGAAATTTGAAACTAACTGCATGTGGCGATAAAGCTTTACACACGATGAACGTATGCGCCAGCAGTACACAGGTGTGGGTATGTGTACCCGTGGTCCCGTGGACAGGAGAGAGGAAGAAAGTAAAAGTTTGAATCTACCTCTAAGGTAGAAGGTTTAGTTACTGCGACTCTTCTAGCCACCCAAATAGGCCAGTATACGATGAACATATGAGCCAGCAGTGGGTGTGGGTATGTGTACCCGTAAAACGTGACTAAGGAACTGAGCCATATGAAAAAGCCTGATTAACAATGGTCATCTGACGAATTAGAGGAACGAATAACAGAAAGGATGAAAGGCATAGGAGCAACGATAGGAATTAGAACCTTAGAGAGGGCAATATCACTATTACCTTATCACAGCCACCCGGCTCCTAAAGGGTAAAACCTTAACTCACAGCTTGTCGTGATATGAAGGAACTGTCCGGAACGGAACCAAAAATGTAAACCAACAGAGGTTTAGGACCCTGCTGGAATCTCATCCACACCCCAGCAAGAGAACAATTTTGCTTTGCTTCTGAATTTTTGAACCCTGAATTTTTAATTCAAATTTAGCTATGGGCGGGGGACATGCACCTCCACAAGAGTGCCTCTGTGCACACTTGTATTGCTCAGTGAACCTTAGATGGATACCTAAGGGAGGATGGCCTTACCTTGTACTTGCACAATATTATGAAAGGTCGAAATCCTAATGGACTCCAAAGCAATACCTTGAATTGAGACGGCAGTCTCAATGGATGTTTACAATCAAGTAATTAATAGTCCACTACCCGAAAAATAGAAATATAAAATAATTAAAAGTTTCAAAATTATTAAATAAAATTCATATTTATTATACTTTTAAAAATTAAGATTTGAATTTCCCGGTTGCAAATCTAGGGTATTGGTATTACGAATGTAACCAGTTTATCGCGCTATCTTTCCATCTTCCAGCCAACTTCATTCTTATCGACATTGTAGTTTGACGAGTTGCACCAAAATGGTAAGTGATCCCAATTTATTTTAATCATCTTCGTTTTAATTTTAACAATTTAACTAAAATTAACCAAAATAATTTTGTCTTTTTACAGGCTGCACATAAGACCTTTATCATTAAGCGTAAATTGGCTAAAAAGCTGAAACAAAATCGTCCGATCCCACAATGGGTTCGCATGAGGACTGGAAACACCATTCGGTAAGCTAATTTGTGTTTGCGATATCAATTCTTGTATTAATGGCTTTTATTTATTTTAGTTACAATGCTAAGAGGCGTCACTGGCGTAGAACAAAGTTGAAGTTGTAAACAATGTCATGGTTTTTTGTATTACTCCAAAATTTGTTCATTTCGATTACAATAAAGTAGTTAAGTGATTTAATAATTAGTTTTATTTTTAACTGTTTAAATTCCATTTAAAATTCCGCAAAACTAAACGTTTTTTGTGGAAGTTTGATTTCATAACCTCACTTTAATCAACATGTGAGGTTTGCTGTGATTCTGCATTAGGTTATCTACTGTGATTTCATTTTATATATGGTACGCATTCAACAAAAATTATGTCTTATTTATTCTCATGTTTGATTTTAAATTGAATTTCTTGTGCCAGTACAAAATTCTATATACGGGTTAAAAACTTTCCTGAGAAAAATTCTTTTAAAATTAAATGATTGAGGGGAGTTGTTTATTATTCATCAATACATAAACTGATACTTAAAACATAAATTTGAATATAAAGAATATTTTCTACGTGGCATAGAAAAGATACTTTTCATAGGAACGGGAAATTTTCCAAAGAGGTTTTAACGGAGGCATTTCAACCAAAATCAATTCTCAGCTTTTTTTTAATTCCTCTTCATTGTTACTCCGTAGGTACTTAGTTTTCACTGGTACGAACAACCATTGAAACATTTTATTCATTTGTATTTCGAATGACCATACAATTTGCGTTTTACATTTCATTCATTCATTAAAAATAAGATGTTTTAATGAAGAGATTCCGACCAAAATATAATCAGTTCTTTAGGGTTTCAACCGTTTCATCAAATTCTAGTGTGCGAAACTGCAAATCAATATTTCATAATTATGACGTGCGTGATTGAATTAACGAGGTTCCCCTGCAAAAATTGATTTTAAACAAATACAATAAAATTATAGAAGGTATTTGTAGTTTAGTCTCAAAAGGAAAAATCACTAAATCCGAATTAAGAAAGAAGCTTGGTTTGTCCATGGGGATAATATAGCTGGGGATCAGTTCTAGAAAAACAAATTGCGCCGCGCACCATTACTTTTAATCAAAGGCAGCATCTTTGCTTGCAATAGAGATAACTTTTATTGAATATATTGCTTTTATTCCTTTGCCATTCTTGCAAAAACAATTACACAATACTTGACTACAAAACGTAGTCAAAAAGTGGAAACAACCCTACACAAAATTATAACCACTAACGGTTACCAATAATTGAATGCAAAAGCTGCTGACATGACAATTTACACGATATGGAAGAATTAATATTATTTACTTTGAACTCTAGTAAGCTTACAAGATAATGATGAAATAGTGGTCAAAATAGTTGACTAATGAAAACACTGTTTTTATTATGTTTCGGTTTTTCGTTGTTTGTAGAGTGAATTTTTCCTTGGCGGTTGGCACGTGACTGGGGCTTGCGCGGCAATTATAGAGGAAAAACCTGTGACGCCCAATTCCACCAATTGACACAAACATAGAACCGAAATGACGAATATTAGCCACTCCCAAACACCAAGTGAAAAAAATTCACTCTATCTTTCTTTAGCTAGAATATTAAATTATAGTTATATGGTTAAATTATAGAGTTATAGATCTAAAGGTCATAGGTTCGAATCCCAATCACTTCCAAATTTATCTGTGTCATAAAAAGGATATTTCCGTAAATATATCATCTAAATTCGTGACGTGCATGAATGTATTAATGAAATTCCTGCAAATACTAGACCGACTTTAAAGGAACTTTCACTAAATGTAAAAAAATATTTACTCTTGAATAAAATAACATGGATATATTATCCCAATAAAAATAAGTTTAATTTAATTTTTTTTTATTTTTAACCGTTTATCTACTTAATGACCTACAAAGAATTGGTTATTTTCCTTCTACGCATCTGTTCCAACCACGCCTCCAGTTGTTCATGAGGTTCTTTTTCCATCGTTTGATAGTACTTTTTACGTGGAGTTCCTTCTTCCAATGTGACAAAATAGTGGCAATGAAAATATTCTACTTTGCCCATCCTCATTCTTGCATGCCTTCTGATACCTTTAAGAACCATACCCTTCCCAACAAATGACTCGGCTAAAATTTACATTGAATCTCAATAGCAACAATCACACTCCTGCCTGCCGGTAATACATACAAACCCACATATTACTAGGGAACTCAACATTGTGATCCTTGGCAGCCAATTCCTTTGCTTCTTCCAAAACTTCCCTGACGTCCTTGGCTCCCTTTTTTGTAACAAATTTAAGTTGACGAATTGCCTCATCTACTGACAATCCTCTTATCATACAAGCAATATACCACATCTTCGAAGGACTATACTTTATGTTAGAACGTTGATGACAAACGAACTAAAATTGTTCAAGTTAAAAAGCGATCAAATAAAATACTAATCTACAAACCGCTGGTCGGGGCTTTTCATCGTGAGCTTGAGGAGGATAAACCTTGTTGTTGTTTCTTAAAAATTTCTTTGGAGCAAAGTTGTTGTTATAATTTACCCCCAAAATAGGAGCAGTGTGAAATTTTTCACATTGTATTATTACTGAAGAACCAACTGATTTTTGTAAAACTTTACTTAATATGCCCGATAGAATCATTTTTTAACCACAAGACAAGTAAAAACAAATACTTTTGGGGTTATGCGTGAAGTGGAAATCGGTGGAAGTGTCTCCCGCAGCTCACTTTCTTCGACGTGCAATGTTGCTAGACTAGTTTAGTAAATTGATGAAAAAGAAGTGTTTTCTAGAAAATTATAAAAGTACTAAGGGAAAACTCTTTACTTCTTCTACTATTTTGAAAATTAACTGTGGTAAAATCATCACCTTTTTCAAAATTTCTATAGACCGCAATCAAAATCGGTGGATCTGGCAACAGTGCCTGACATGCCTGTGTTTTGAGTTAAAGCAATACGTTAAAGTGAGGTTAAATCGCATCCAGAAAAATGTTGAAAATTACAAACTTTTTACTAAAAAACTCTAATTTATTAAAACAAGTATCGAGCCATACAAAGCATTTGATAAGTTCTCGATCGTTTTTATCCCAATCGTATTATTGTAACGAAGTTTGGCAGGATAGGCTCAAAAATCCACTGCTGCAGAACATCAACTTGGACGAATTTTACAGTGAATTGGACATAAAATACAATTCCACAAAAGCAATCAGTGCCGTCGATGTGGACATATTCGTAAATATTGCTAATAAGGAAATATTCACCGACGAATTGCTCGATTTAGTTCACAAACTACGTTTGGGTGCAGATACCTGCAACACCTTCAATTCGACCCATCATGCCGTTGTGAGGTACTTAATAAATTTCGGAAAGAAAGAGGAACTGTTAAATATTCTCGACGACCGTTTAAATTACGGAATATTCCTCGATAATTATACCGCCTGTTTATTGCTGGATACGTTCTGGAAAAGTAAAGATTACACGTCGGGGGCTCGAATAGCAATTCAAATGATGCTACAGGAAGACTTCAACCATCCTCTGTGTGCCACCTATTCGTTACTGCACTGTTACAACTATCTACTCAATCCTACCGGATGGCCGGAACCTGCAAAGCCTGAAGAGCCAGAAGAAGAGGTGAAAATTAGAGTCAACTACTTGAGAAATCCATACAACGACAATCACTTTGATTTGAGAGATCCTCAAAAGTTGATTGGCAAAACAGTCACAATGATCACGAAAAAAAAGAGTAATATGTTGGAAAAATCGTTGCATTTGGTTGGTTTGGCACTTTATGAAGAACACGGAGAAGCCAAACAATTCATCGACGAGTTGATAAAAAATAATGAGAAAGTGTTTGAAGACGCCTTCAAGTTAATACCTGCGGAGAACGAAACAAAAGCCAACACTCAAAATTTGCTCGTGGAAAAAGGAGACCTACAAAACTTACTACAAGACACAGTAAAATTAGCTGAACAAACTCAAGCTGAAAAAGATATTACACAACAATGTGAAAACTATACTAAATGGGAGCAAGAGAGATTGGACGCTCTGGAGCGACAAAAATGGCGATTATCCACCGTCAAACGACTAGAAAATGTTGAAATTACCAAGAAGAGTTTAGAACAACAAGAAGCTTTGCTGTGGTATTTCGAAAATAAGGATAAATACGATTTAGATATTGAGGAGAAGCAGGCGATCCACTCTGCTGTCAGGAAGGAAAAAGTTAATGCGGAATATGTGCCACCCGAAATTAGGCCTCGAGTTGCTCATTAAAATGTTTGAACTGTAGGTTTTTTGTATTATAATAAATTTGCTAATAATAATCAGTGTGTCCTTACTTTATTGTATTAGGTAGAGATACACGGACCTACTGACAAATTGAAATATTATTTTATATGAATAAAAAAACTTAAATAATGTTAACCACCAATAGATATAAAATTTCGTTCTACAATGTTATATAGATAAGGAATCTTTATCCTCCTTTTTAAAAGTTCATTTTTGTTCTTTAAGTTGTTTAACCAGAAGAGCAGTTTCTTTTTTAATTTCTGTTAAATCGGCATTAACCTGGTTTAATTTTGTGGAAACGTCGCGCATCATTTCGGCATCAATTTGTTCCTGAATATTTCTAGCGTCTCTTTCCACCAAACCAAGGTTTGTAACTGCTTGAATGATTTCTCCAAAATCGCTATGCAAATTGGCTAACAGTTTGTAAGACTTTCGAGCCGTTTCTTCACGTTTTGCATCCTAAAAATGAAAAATCTTGTAGTGCAAGATTTTGATAGATGCTCGTGACCCTAATTAAAACAATTGGTTAACAGTGCAATGAGTGTTACTTAAAAACAATGAAAGATATCATAAATCAGGGATTTGCAAAATTTATATTACTATGCCCCCCTTGAAAATAAAACTAATTAATTATCCTCCCAGTTTGGAAATTTCGTTCTCTTATTCTGGCTCATCTGGAGCTTCAAGTTGTTCAAATTAAAATTTTGTATTTACCCTAAAAATTAATTCATCTGATAAAGTAAACGATCGATCCACCTGTCCATTTAAATTGTTAATATCTTTTTGAACCAACTTAGTATCTTGCAGCACTTTTTGTATGTCATCATTTTGTTTTTTGATATTCAAAATTATTTCTAAAATGCGTTTCGTGTATGCAGATCTACAAATCATAAAATCAGAGATGAAAATTTCATTTAGAAGTTTTTTAACCTGTGGGTATTTTTGTTGATTTTTTCAAACTCTTTTAAAATCTGAGCTTCCACCTTTTCTTTCTCCTGCAAGTCCACTACCAATTGTTGATTTTTTTCCCTTAAATTTTCCAGTTTTTGTTTTGGTGTTAGAACTTTTGTCTGAAAAACGACATTTTTGTGGTATTGGAAAAAAAAAATGACTCAAGTTTTCACCTCCTTTTGTTGTAACTCTTTATATCGTGTCAGTAAAGATGTTTCCACTTGGTTCCATTGTTTTGCTAATTCTTCCAATTTCTTGTTACCATTTTCAACTAAATTCTTCAACTTCGATACTTTTTCTTCATTAGAAATTACTTGTAAT
The DNA here is from genome assembly GCA_958510855.1 of Rhagonycha lutea. NCBI lineage: Eukaryota > Metazoa > Arthropoda > Insecta > Coleoptera > Cantharidae > Rhagonycha > Rhagonycha lutea. Next base: position 6,689,508 of record OY294040.1, on the reverse strand, counting down.
GCTTTCTGCTTGGTGATACTTTTGCTCTTGATTTCTTCTAAAAGTGATTCCCTTTTAGACTTTTCTTCACTTAACTGAAATTCTTTAATTAAAAAAATCAGAAGTGGGATTAAAAGAAATTACCTCTTCCAGCTTAGTCTGGACCAAATTATGTTTAGTTTTTAACTCCCCGTATTTGATTTTCTTTTCTTTTATATCCTCTATAAGTAGATCAACCTTATGCTCGTTTTTAGAAGATTCGTTTTCAGTTGAAGTGAAAGTTTGTTTCGCACTTTCTTTCGGACTAACAGTGTCATCCTCTGGAACATCGATTCTGGAAAGTTCGGCATGAGAAATCAAATAATCCTTTACGTTACGTTGAGGAATAGAAAATTCACTATCTTTGAATAGCAGCGACGGAATAAGATTGTTAGATTTACATTGTCGTGTGACGTCAGGCAAGTTATGAATCCAGTACTGTCTAACAGCTAAAATGAACTTAATAGTTAATTAAAATGTCCCATAATTAGAGCTAACCTTCAGAACAAGAACTCTGGTTAATATTCGGTATTCGAACGTTTTCGGTTTGCAAAGCAAAGCAGTCACCACAATCCTGCTTCAAATTAAATCTCTCAGTTGCTCTAACCCCGTGCTCTAAAAACGAACTAGGAACCCACGGACTGTCCAAACTAGCAACGATACGTTCTTCGATTTCTTTTACAACTTTTGAAACGTAACCTAAACCAAAACCGTTTAAACTTATCGCTCACATTTCGAGTACCGTTTACCTAAATCTTCGCTAACTGTGCTCGTGTTTAAGTCACGCGGTAACTTTTCGATTAAAAATATGAACAGTTTTCTAATTTCGTGTTCATTACAATACAGAATGGTTTGGTATCCCATATCGCTTCTATACCCCAATTCTTTTATATGATCTGCGACATTTGTAGCTGTTTTTAACCGTAAACTCATAGACTGGGGTAGTTTACGTGGAAATTTAACCGTTGGAGGTATGTTTTCCAGACAGTAAACAATGGCAGTAAAGATCATGTCGGGAGTAAACTCCCCAATGCTGAGCACATTTTCCTCTATATCGCTAAAATTATGATGTTATTATAGTCATAATAAAGGGTTAAAAATTACCAATGGATTTGCTTTAAAGATTCTATTATAATTCGGTCTACTTCTTCCATTATCAGTTCAAAAGTAGCCTCACTTTTATAAACGTCAAAGTGACAGTGACATCAGGATAGAATAAGGCTAAGTTCACACCAAAAAATATTGGAAAAGGAAATTTTGAGAGTTGTGAACGTAACTTTATTTAGAAGTTAACCTCAAATATTTAAAATCGGTGTGGAAACGTGCGAATTTTTTTTAGCAAAAACTACGATTTTGATGTGTTAAGTGTTTTAATCTAAAAATGTCTCAGTCAGCATTTGCAGTTTACAATAATAATAAACGTAAATCAAAGAGAAAATCGAAACGTACAGCTGCAGCAAATAATGTCGAAGAGCCTGTAATTCCACCACAGAAAAAAAGGGCAAAACTAGCAACCCATAATTGGAGAGAAAGTATTCTCCCTGAAAATGGAACGATTGATACGTCACAGGATGAGAGTCCTCAAAAAGAAAGCATATCAAAACCAAGCACCTCGGGTTGTGAAGGTTTCGATGTAGTGGCTCGTATAGAAAACTATACCACTTGGCTCCTATCACCCATTACTTTCAAAACTTTCGCATCCGAGTATTGGGAAAGAAATCCGTTACTTATAAAACGCAAAAATGAAAATTACTATTCCGATTTATTTAGTTCCGAAAAACTGGACGATATTCTACGCAAAAATCAACTTTTTCATACACGTAACGTCGATGTTGTTAAGTTTGAAGATGGAAAACGAACTACGTTTCCTAACGAAGGTCGTGCAAATGCACCTGAGTTATGGGATTATTACAGTAATGGTTGCAGTATTAGAATTTTAAATCCTCAAACCTATTCGTCAAAATTGCAATCATTATTGGCGGGCTTACAAGAAAAATTCGGTTGTATGGTCGGAGCTAATGTTTACCTCACTCCTCCTAATAGTCAGGGATTTGCCCCACATTATGACGACATAGAAGCGTTCGTGCTGCAGTTAGAGGGTCGCAAGCATTGGAAATTATACAGCCCACTGTAAGTATAAACATCCTTGCAGGAGTACTCTGTCGTATTAAGGAAGAGTCCTATCTGCAAATTTTTTCGGGATTTTAAAATTGTTTGTCAGACAGCAGGTGCACCTGCTCATGAGATGAGTACCCACTTTTGTTGGTTTACTCAGTGAAATTCGGTGTTTATTAAAACTGATTTGATTATACAGTACTGTACAACCTGTCTTATGCGACACTCAGAATTTCACTGTGGTATCCAACAGAATAACAATCACAATATTGTACGTTGTTATTATAATCAAGAATAATATGAGACTTGTAGACTATGAATAGATTACATGTTTGATGTTTATTACAATCTCGGTTTCCCTATCTTAACCGACACTTTCTTGCATTCGACAGGAAATGAGTCCCGTTTGTGTTGGTTAAGACAAGTTTTACTATACTGTAAAAGTAGAAATATCTCAGAATCGGTATTTTGCAGATGGACTCTCTTAACACTGCAGCACTAAAGTGTTTTAATCTGTTACAATTCGGTCAATGCGTTTTCTATCAAGTTACTCCTAATTTAATTTCATATAAAACTCTGTCATTATTTTGTGTATGTTTTTTTAAGGGATGATGAATCCGAGTTGCCCCGATTTTCGAGTTCAGATTTTAATGAGGACGAAATAGGCGAACCAATTAAAGAATTAGTTTTGGAAGCTGGCGATTTATTATATTTCCAAAGGGGTATCATTCATCAAGGGAGCACCACAGATGCCCATTCGCTTCACGTTACTATTTCTATGTACCAGAAAACAACCTACCTGGATCTCATGGAACAAATGTTTACGCCTGCATTGAAAAAAGCAGCTCAAGATATTGAGTTCAGACGGGGATTGCCATTAAATTATTTAAAAAATATTGGGACTGCTTGTAATAATGAAGGAAGTACTACGGTTAAGAAAAATATCGAAAAAACAGTGAATTATTTGATGAATAAATTGATCCAAGATTACGTCTCGGTGGATTCTGCGGCGGATGAAATGGGAAAACGATTCATGTGGGATGCTATACCGCCCATTCCTTTTCCAGAGGAAGAAAGTTGTATGTCCAGTATAGATGGGGAGAGACTTGTTAATGGCACCGTGGTGAATAAAATCGAAATAACTTCAGATATAAAAATACGTTTATTCCGTTACTATTCTTTGCACATAGCCGAAGAAAATAATCAACTGAATATTTACTACTGTACGGAGAACGCTCGAGTGTATCATGGAGAAGAACAGCAGGTGTTATATGGCAATATTGAACAAATCGAGGCGTTTAGGTATCTATTAAAAAAGTATCCCAGGTTTGTCAGCATTAATTCTTTACCAATAAAAGGTGACAATGCAAAATATCAGTTTGTTTCCGATTTGTGGGAAAAGAAGCTTATCGTTACAAATAAGCCTTTCAATGTAAAAAAATAAAATATATTTTAAGGTTTTGTAAAATTGTGAATATTTAAAATTAATAAGTTTGTTAAAAATTGAATTGGTATTATTTACATCATCCTATAACATAAAGATCTCAATAAGCAAGGAATTTTGAGAGCGGAATAACATTGCCAAATGTGAACCAGAGCTATCAGTTTTTTAAAAAAATGGGCAGGAACTTAAGAATATTTCCTGTCTATTTTACATAAATAAATTTATTCTTTTAATTATACCTAGGGAAAGGGGAAGTGTTTGGTAGTCGATCGTCAGTCCAATCAAATAACCGCGTTTTTAGTCCAATCAAAGAACCATGGGTCCACGCCGCGGTCTTTATGTGGAACGGACCCAAAGTATAATGGTAACTGCGTTTTAAAAAGTTTTGTACTTGAAATCCTCAAAAGTATTTGAAAATTTTTAATGATAAATACTTTCATGGCATTTCAAAGATGTTTTATTGAAGAATTTCAGAACTTTGCTCATCTGGAAGTGCTCGAAACATCGACTATAAAACAAATCGGCGGTATTAGGACGATAACCGTCGACAGAAGATTTATTTATAAAAAAAACTAAAACGAACGAGTTACGTAAAAAGTTACAGTCGGTGTTGATTACGATTTTTACATTAAAATTCTATAGTTGAACTGTGCGTAAGGGCGGATCCGGGGGGGCACCCCCCCCCCCCGACGGTATTTTTTAAGGCGAAGCATCACCACGTTGGTGTAAAACCTTCTTTAAAAAGATTCGTTAAACATGTTTTTCAAGAAATGTTTATATATTTTTGGAATTTTATAAATTCAGCTTCGTAGCTCAATAGAATAATTGTTTCTTGATACTGTCAACTTTTGGTAATTCTATTTAGTAATACGTATATTAAAGAAATCTCGAATTCCAATATTCAGAATTTTCAAAAAAAGGAATGTCAAATTTCTTTTCAAATGTAGTAATAAAGACAATTATTGTAATACTTTAGTTTACAGAAACGATCATTCTATTGAGCTACGAAGCTGAATTTTTAAAATTCCAAAAATATCTAAATATTTCTTGAAAAACATGTTTAACAAATCTTTTTAAAGAACGTTTTACACCAATATTTAGTCACGTGGTGATGCTTCGCCTTAATGTATATTTTTGTGTGATATGATAACAGTTATTGTTGACTTTTTTGCCCCCCCCCCCCCAGAAAAAAAATCCTGGATCCGCCCTTGACTGTGCGTGTGAACCAACCTTTACGGTTCATAACGATAACCAAAAAGTTACATAATAGGGGTATAATCTACTAAAAAAAGCTTTCTTTAAAAATAATAAAAAGGTAATTTGTTTTTTTTTAGTCTAGTCCACGGCCGCATGCGGCCCGCGGCTTGCCGACCCCTAATCTAATCCGGTCCTGTAACCCAAATGTCAACGACCGCGCACGGTTCTGCGAAGTGGACAGTTGAATAATCAGCTCATCATCTCGTGATTCCTGCTATTTTGAAGGTCGAATGATGTTTCCGTAAAATTAGTAGTTACTATTTCGGAAGAAGAAAAATGATTTGTTACATAAGTGAAATGGATTATATTTAATTAAATAAACTTATACCATTATCTACTTCCAATATCTCAAAAACTGTCGGTTTCTTTCATGACAAAGTTTGTTTAATAACAACATTAGAAGGATAAGGAATAAGTAATTGAGCGCAATGTTTGCTTTTTTATCTAATAATTAAAAGTGAACTATGAACCTTGTAGCGGAATATCTAATTATTAATTTTTAGTTAACAATGGCAGTAGTACGGATAGCTTGGAATTTGTTAAGAAATGAAGGAGCACCGCGAAGACAATTTGTAAGTTATTTTTCAAATTTCAGTTAAAAATTATTTTGTCTCTATTTTGGGAAAAGGCTGCAGTGGCATGCTATATGGTACGTGACTTTTCCTCGTTGGAGTTGAACAAAAACTTGGAATTGATAACCAAAGAAAAGAAGAATGTGAAGGTGGTGGATCTAAAATTATCTCAACCTCAAGACAAACCCATTGTGGTTCTATTGTCCTGGCTTATGGCAAAACGAAAACACATTTATAAGTTTGCTAATTTTTACATTGGAAATGGTTTCGACGTGTTAAATGTTAGCATCAGCCCTTGGCAATTGCTGTGGCCAACCAAGGGATCGCAGGTTTGTGCTTTAATTATTTTTATTAAAAAATCATTTAAAATTTGCTTGTGTTACTCAGGTGATAGCTGGGGATATTCTAAAATTTTTGAACACTAACCAAAGCTACTCTCCTGTGCTCTTACATGGGTTTTCTGTTGGGGCTTATTTGTGGAGCGAAGTTTTAGTTAAAATTGCTCAAGATGAGAAGCGTTATAGCGGCGTGGTTAATCGTATCGAGGGACAAATATGGGACAGTGCTGCTGATGTTACTGAACTGTGTGTTGGAGTTCCTGTTGCTGTATTCCCCAAAAATACTGTACTTCAAAACGCCCTCAAACAGTACATGATGTGAGTAGGTTTTACCTTTTGTTTACCTCCAAATAATCAATAACAGCAGCAATTACCATTAATAAATTAGATTTTGGGTACTACAACTGGGATTGATTTTACACCAATAACAATGGTATAAATCGACCATTACTTTCTTTTTTAATACAACATCAATCCCAGTTATGTAGCAGGTACCCTAAACCCGACTTGCAACTTGTACAGATTACTGACCTATGGAGCAAAACTTGGGTTATTATTATTATCATTTGTTCTAGGTACCATTTGAAAACTTTTGATAAAGTTGCCACTCACCACTATGTGAGAGCTAGTCAGATGTATCACACAAACTTAATCAAGGCTCCTGCTCTATTTTTTGTCAGCAAAACTGATCCGGTGGGTGCAGAAAGATCTAATTTAAGAGCCAAGGAAAGCTGGGAAAATTCAGGAATTAAGGTAAACCGATCAAATGCTTAATTTTGACTATTTGTAACAATTCCAAAAATTAATATCTAAAAAAATTTTAGAGTAAAATAGGCCAAGTTGTTAAAGAGTTAAATTTAAATTATAATATTGACGTTTAAAATTTACCTCGTCACCACATAAATAAAAATAGTTCAAATTTGTTCTTGCCAAAAAAAAAAATTATCTATGAAAATATTATGGAAAAATGTAATTAAAATTTTTGACTTTCTCGCAATTCATATTCATACTCTACTTCAACAAAATATTTATTTATTTATTATTTAAATATTTAATTAGGTATTTTTAAATTAATGTAATATTTAAGTATTGAATATTAAACAATCACATTAGTTTGGGTTAAATTTCATGCGGTTTTTCATTCTACATTTATGTTGATTTAATTATATTACATGATATGCGTTAATTCAAGCTTATTAAGCCAATAAAAAATTCATCAATTGAAATTCACAATAGTTATGGCATTTTTAAAGGGATATAAGAAATTTTTTTGAGTTTTAGATCATTTGTAAGTACTCGTTGATTGAAACTGTAAAGTCTGCAGGGGCGGTGCTAAGGGGTAAGCCAGATAAGCGACGCATAGGGGCGCAAATGTCAGGGGACGTTTCATTGCAACTTTGTGATTTGGGGCGACATTTTAATTTTGCAGGGGGATGCAAGAGCAAGTAGCACCAGCACTAAAAGTCTAGAACCTGCTTAAAGCGGAATCGATTTTCGGTCCCAGATAGTTTTTCAAAAAATTTCGTGACTTTCGTACTTCTCTTTCTTATATCTTGAAATTCCAAAAATTAGAATCGTCCACTTTAATCCTTACACGTGAATGACGAAAAAGGGCTCGGAACATCGCAAAACGATGTAATTCGTTCAATTTGTCTAATTAATTAACTGAGTTGTTGCTGCGACCTTTTCACAACAGAAGCCAAAATGAAAAAATGTATCCCTTTAAAAAAATTTTAAAAATAAAAAAAAATTTCTCAGGTTATCTCATTAATCAGGAGTCAAAATATATTTTCTGTCAAGATGACAATATGGATACCAAATCGTCGACTGAGTATTGGTTAGTTCCAAATCTATTTTGTAAAGTTCTTATGCTACAAAGGTTCCTGAGTATCTAATTATTGTAGAGATTAGTAAAAATATAAATTTTCATTTTATGTATATTCTTACATAAATGGATATGGTACGATAATTAGTTTCCATTAGCCTTGTAGGCTTTATAGCATAAATAATAATTATATTTTTACAAAATAGACTTGGAACAAATCAGTACTCAGCTAACGAAATAGAGATTAAGAAAAAAAAACACACGTCTTTTACAAAATTATATGAAGGGTCCAGTGGAAAAACGATGAGGGTCCATATTTTTTCGAAATCGATATTTTATCGGCATCTCTTAGCTTGTAACATAAGCTATGAACATACCAATCCTCAAAGGAAACAAACAATGAAATTCCACTAAAAACTGCGGTTGAAAATAGGCAGCGCAATGTAACCTAACGCGTTGTGAAACTTTAAATCTCGTTTTACTCGACTTTCTAAAAATGTGACCCTCATCATTATTCCACTGGACCCTTCATATGCTTTACAAATTGGTATCGGTAAATTGTTCTCTAAATTGCACGGGAAAAAAAGATACTCACGAAAAACAAAACCTAGTTGTGAATTTTACTTGTTTTTACAAACATATACACATTTTTCTCTCGGTATCTATTAAAGATAGCAGAAAATTGTACATACAAAAGTTGTAGAAAATTTTATCCTCTATAAAATTTGTTAAGGCGACTTTAACCAAATTTGGATGGGAAAGGAGATATTTGGGAAAATCTACAATTAACTGTAATTTCAACTGGTTCTTTCAAGATGACGGCGCGCCAAGGTCGAAAACTTGGATTTAACATTAGAAGACCATTTTATAAAATATATTAAAAAATTGAAACTACCAGACTAATTACAATCGCGACCCCCATGATCTGCACTAATTACACTGGGCTAAAAAGTGGATTACCGTAGTTAAAAAATAATGGTAATTTCCGAGCGACATGCGTCATTCTCATTTTATTTATGAATAAGCGGCGATGTCGTATCTATTAATAATATATTAGTATTTATTTATCCAATACAGATGAATGCCAACCAGCCAGCGCATTGACGTCATTTTGAAATCTGTCCATATGAGAATTTAAATTAATTTTAATTTAGATGTGGCTAGACTAATTAATTACTTCATGGATTATTATTTAAATTATTCATTTCATTTCCAGTATCAACTGTTCTGGTGAAGTAGGTCTTCACCAAAATATTTGACATTTGTGCTGCTACGCAAAAAAGAAATTAATTCAAGATTGATTATAAAACAGAAAATTGGAGGTTAGTTCAATATAAAAGATTATTCATCAAGGCATTTTTAGAAACTCGAAGGAGTCAATCAAATTGAAGCACAAAGAGACACTTGAATTTGATTTGTACTGGCTAGTTTCTTAAAATTTAATACAACTAATAATCTCTATGCAAACAAATGGTACACTATCATTTAAATAATAAAATTTCTGCGTTGTTTGTCATATTTATTATGCTTCCTTTTGAATCACAATAAAACACTTAAAATCCATGTTCAAAAATGAAACCATAATGGCAGAATTGTTCAGTAAATCTCAGGGTAGCCTTTGCTTACCTGTAATCAAAGTTATTGGGAATATTAGGTTCAAATGATTATTAAGAATTTAGCTAATAAAAAAAATTATCAATTATAATATTATGATAAATGCTCTTAAATAGTCCAAGCTCTGACTAGCGAAGTCTGATCAAAACGACATTGAAAACAAAAGAAACTGGGAAGTTATAATTTGTATATAGAATGACGTGACTTTAAGCAACTTGTTGCTATAAATATCAAAAATACTTATTTTTTAACATACAAATTGTTCCAGGTTAATTGGAAATGCTGGAATAATTCCCCTCATGTTGGCCACTACTACAGGCATCCACAAGAATATACAAGCGAATTAAATGAATTTTTAAGCAGCATCAACTTAAAAGATAAGAAGCAATTACAAATGAAAAATTAAAAAAATCTGTATTATTAATGTAAACAGGGATTTAAGTTTAAAGTTTTTTAGGGTGCACTCCAAGGGCCTAGTAATTATTTACTTTGATGTGTGTTAATGTTAATTTTTATAATAAACTTTAATATAAAATAATAGAATTTTATTCTTTTCGTCTTCTAACCCTAAGTAACAATATTCGATTCTTCAAAATTATATCGCTTTTTTTCATCATCAAGCAATTTTTGTCTTGGAACATCTTGCACAAATTGATAGCCCTAGTTTTCCATCTTGGAAGACTAAAGTGGAGAATAAGGTGATGGCAGAAAATCACTAGAAATGGAGGATGGTTTTGATGATGAAGATGACGCTTCTTCTTGATGCTCCAATTCTTGCTGCATAATTATTTTAGCTATTTCCATTTTTGTCACAGCCTGCCTTCTAAGTGAAAATGATTTCACAATTTGTGCATATCCTTTAAAAATTAATTCGGTGGCATCTTCATGAGACCTTGGTTTATCTTCAAAGTTGCTATTGTTTTTAATCCCTTCATTTATTTGTTGTTCATTGACCGGTGGGTCAATTATGACTATTTCTGCTAAAGGATCGAGAGAAATATTGTTTTCATTACATTGAGGTGGTTCCGATTTAATTAGAAAATTTTGTATCGTTGTAGGAAATTCTGTAAACGAACAATTTTCTATTTCATTTTTCTCTTGTGGTTCTACTTTAATTACAATATTTTCTGGTTCGTTAAAGCTCGGCTCATTAACTGCAATTGACATGAAGGGCCTAAAAGTCTCCATTTCTTTAGCCCATTGCCAATGCCTATATTTTCTTTTCACAATTTTTCCTCTCCTGATGTACTTGGAGTACGTATCTCTAATATTCTTCCATTTCCTTTTTATCTCATCACCTAAACATATTATTTTTATTGTTGAAATTTTGTAAACATAACCTAAAAATTGTTTTACTACCAGTTTCATTGAACTCTGCTCCAATTTCATCCCAGATTTTAGTTTTTTTTCTAATATGTTTATATTGTGGATGTGTATTATCAAACAGAATTGGATTTTTCTTAACTTTTGCGATTAATCTTTCTGTGAATGCCATGCTTGATGTCAGAATTTTATTGAAAATGTGAGCAAGCGGAATCTAGCGGAAAATTTTGTGTACTCGTAGGTATAATTAGTCATTTTGAAATCAATTTCATCTTTTGGGACTAAAACCTCCTCAATTTAACCAAGGGATTTTGATACTATCGATGTTTGTTTGTCTATTTGCGTAAACTTCTTGAGTCTTAACTTTATTCCTTAGCAAGATGGTATAAAAATTAAACTTTGAAACTCATTTTTAGACCTGATTCAACGCACCCACCGAACTCATTCACTACTTGCATCTTAATTCCTAACTCTTATTGGGCGACATTTGAACCAACAGCAACAACTCCACCTATTCCAAGGTAGCATGGCCCACGGTATGATAATGGCCAGTCTTCTACGACCATCAGTAACATAATATTATACAAAACTTTGCTCATCAACACTGCAGATAAGCTGGAATTCATCATAAGCACGTTTTTGGATCAGTTCAGTACGCAACGAACGACATCCTGGTTACGGACTCGAAATCCTGACGGCAAGCAACGTTACAAGCTTCTCTAAAAAAAACCGTTGCTATGGAATTCAATGTCTATATCGAACAAGAATGAAGAAACAGGTTGGAATTCCTCTTCTTTTATAACAACTCGGCTGCACACCGTGTCCTATTGGGTTTATGGAGTACCGTCTCTTTCAGACTCGGCTGCACTATGGAATTCAGATGTCTAAATACTTCTTCTTCTTCTTTAGGTGCCTATCCGATTCCGGATATTCGACGATCCTCCCGGCTTAGATAGGAAGGCTGTATCAGGGAAAATGTTAATGGGGTGATGGTTTGCCTTCCTCATAATCCACAGATTAATTTTGGACTTTTTTTTAGATTATTAACATTTTAAAGATTCTTCTTGGCGTATTACTCTCGGTGGTTTGCCATTGCCTTCCCTGGGGAGACGGTCAGAATAAAGTTATTAGGTACTTCACTCGAATTCGAACCGGGTATTTAGCGTTTATAGTCAACTCGCATGATCACTATGCTCCAACCACTTCAAATAAATACTAATACTGTGAAATACCGCATATCCAAGCCATCCTAGAATCTCCAATCAAGTACAACTAATAAGTTTAGCCTCTTGTCCAAGTCAAGTGAAACAGCCCGACTTAGTCCTGCACTATTCGAGGGTTAAATGGTTAAAACTTAAAACCATAAACATAGAGGTAGTTCTATGTTCATGGTTAAAACCTCCGCTCAATTCAATACCAGTTTGCAAATAAGAGATAAAAGTAAAGGAGACAAATATACGTCCTTGCACTCCGTCCTGTCAATATTAAGTTCATTGTCCCTCCCCTATTGGGAACCGCTGTAGACAAAGCAATAATTATGTTATTTTAAAATTAACGATTTGTAAACATGATTAACTTGTAGGTACTTGCAATACTTTCGTTTAAAAGACAGTTAGTTGTGGGTTATGCAATTAACCATATCCAGAAAAATCAAGGTTACATTGATATTTTAAATTTCTTTATTACAGAACGATTTGATTGCGTAAATCGTGGCTACATAGTTGCATTTGGCATTTTCCGGTTTAAACCGATTTTTAAACGAAGTATCTGCTGTGGCCTCCCTTTTCCACCGGGTCGATTTTGTATCGGATCTCTCACTTTGTATCTTTTGTTGTCGACCACAGCTTGTTCGCGTGTCAATTTTGACAGTTCATTCTCGAAGGTTAAATTATTTGAATTTGTATGATGTACAATTGGATTTTAGGTCTTTTATAAGGTTCGTAGCTCACTTTTACTATTTTTAAAATCAATTAACCGAAATTTATTGCGTGCACTTATTAAAAAGTCGGATTTTGAGGTTCACCATCTTAATTGTGCAAATTATCTGTTAAATAATAATATTATGCTGTTAATTGATAAAAGTCAGCCAGTCTGCAGACAATTAATAAACAATACTAATCGGTGAAAAAAATTATTTACAGAAATGTTGACCCTAGTACGTGCAGCAATCAAAGGAACTGCGTCAACTTTGGTTTTGAGTAGCAAATCAAAAAATTTATCCAAACATGTAAGTTTTTTGGTTTTTTAAATTAGATGAATGTTAATTTTGATTTTTTTAAGAACGTGATTGTGAAATTCAATTACGTACGAATGTTTTCCACGTTACAATTGACCGGTAATTTGGAGCTGCACAGTAAGGATAAAAAATTTGTGAAAGTAGATAATTTAAAGTTATCCGAACCACAGGATAAACCTTTAGTTATTTTGCTATCATGGATGTTGGCCAAGCCGAGGCATTTAGCTAATTTTATTGATTATTACACAAAATCTGACATTGATGTCTTAAAAATTACCCTCACACCGTGGCAGTTGCTGTGGCCTGTTAAAGGATCCCAGGTTTGTTCTTTTTATTACATAATATTATTTACTTATGTGTAAAAATATTCAGTGATGAGTAATAGCCTTTTTGTAATCAGAATCGATGAACTAAATAACATTTCATATGAGGTCAAAAATTATCAACACAAAGCAATTTTTATTAAACAATTGATTAGAAAGTTTATATTTGTCATTCGAAAGTGATCAATTCCTATTTTTCTAATTTGTCATTCATAAATTTCATTGTTCTAATTAAATATGCAGGAGGAATTGATTTACACAAGTTGAATAAGGAAAAATTATTGAGCATAACAAGAAACAGGGACTTTGGGCGATTTTTTTAAAAGTTAGGGAATTACAAGTTCAGCTTAAGAATAAAAGGATGTAACGCTATTTTTTTCTTGAATTTTTTTTTATTTAAAATGATAAGAAAATTGAAACTTAATGAAAACAAACAAATCAAATTAGGGCGTAAACCAAAACTAATTTAATTAAATGGGTCTGTACACATTATTACCTGACTTACTTGTTTATTGGGTTAATAATTAATATTAATAATTATTATTTTAATTAATAATTAATATTTTAATTAATAATTAAAAAATCTGAATTAAATTACTTACTAATTTAATAATATTATATTAATTAATAATAAAAATAATATTTTATTGATAAACTTTAAGATGGCGCTGTGTATGCTTATCTGAGATACGCAACTAAGTATAGTCATAATCTTTTTAACTCGACCACGACTAATACTTGAATGCAGTAAGATTTAACACGCAGCATTTGGTTATCTTTGTCATATTTACAAAAAATAACCAGTAGAAAAGAGACAGAAAGAAAAGGAGTACGTCGGGGTAACTGTAGACAGTCTTATACTGTCTTATCGTTGCACCCCCTGGATTCCATGGGACAACTAAATTAGACTAAACTAAATTATTCCACTATATTTAAATTTAAATTATTCAATTTAACTATTTTTCACTGTTATAATTTCAACTGTCAACTAAAATACTATTAAAATACGGTAATCAGGGTCTAATATTTTCTAATATTATCTGCGGTAATATTCTATTTACAATATTATATTATTATTTATATAAAAAAGTGGTTCTTGATTATAACAGATAGAATAGATTTACTTCTATTTAGAATTTTCCACCTTATTTTATAATAGGATAAATTTTATAATCTCACAATTGGAAAACCACCTTTTTAGGTTGGCAAAAATATTAACCAAGCACATGGGCGTTAGTTAGTAATAATCTAATAATACTAGTCGGACTGGTACAAAAAATAGTAAAGCTCAAAAAATTACAAAACTATCATTGTAGTTATTTAATAAAGTTGCATAATTTAATGAAGTTTGTATTTTTATAGAAAGATTTTTTTCAATATTAGTATCAACCTTGAACTATGGAGAAACCAGAGTCAAGATAGCAGGGTTCGCAAATGGTCTCTTTTTTAGACATTGGTCTCTTTTTTCAATGCTAGTCTCTAAAAGTCTCTATTTTTCCTATTTGGTCTCTAAAGTCTCTAAATTTTGCATTTTAAAAAAAGTATAATTCATAATAATTATTGATAAAATTTTACTATGCGTTTTTTATTACGTCGATGTATAATTTGCTTTGTGGAGGCGTCATGTAGTTTTTCTACACATTAATGCATGTAAGATAACGAAAAGAAAGGAATTTCATATTCGTAATTTATTGTGCGCTCTCTATCTCACAAGGGGACACTACAGTGAGGTGCCCACTAATCGGGATCCCAATTTTTTTGGTGATTCTATGAGTTAAAAAAATTATCACTTTCTCGACGTTTAGTCCAATGGCTCTTAGTTTTTGAGTTATGAATTTTTGAAATGGGCTGGTTTTATCATAGGTTTAGCATAATAATTGGAGTTGTAACGTATCGGTCCTGAGATTATTTTTGTTATAAATTATGTAATTTATTATCGGAATTAAAAAATTAACAATCTGCGAATTACCATTCCAAATTCTTAACCGTTACACAACCACGGTTTCTTGTAATAATAGCTAACAGTAATATCAGTTAACCTACTATGGTATTTTCAAAAATTCATAACTCAAAAACTAAGGGCCATTCGACTAAACGCCGAGAAAGTGACAATTTTTTTAGCTCATAGAATCACTAAAAAAATTGGGATCACGATTGGTGGGTACCTAACTGTAGTGTCCCCTTGTCAGTCAAACTCATTCATTTGCAGAATTTTAACAAAATCATTTCTACAAGTTTGGTTTGTATTTCGCCAGTCTAGTCTAATTATTCAGGTGCGTAGCTTCTGTTTAATTCTTAATAAAATAAAATATAACAAAATGGGAAAGTGTAAATTTCAAACTGAGTGGTTGAAAAAGCTAGATATTACTGGCAAAGTTGTAGAATCTTGGGGTCGAAAATTTAACGACGTAAGATGTTTTGTATGATTTGTAGTAAAGCTTTCTCAATTTCTGCGGGTTTTGCTAAAATTAATCAGAATGCGTCGAGTTTAATACATAAAAACTCAGCGAAGGAAAAATTAAACAATAATCAATTGAAATTACCTTCTACATATTTTTGTATTAGCAAAAATAAATACCTATTTTCTGCTTAACATTAAATTTTGTATGGAAATTGGTTCTCCATGGTCTCTATTTTTAAATGTGTAAATAGAGACCAAGTCTCTATTGTTTTGCTAAAATCAGTTGCGAACCCTGAGATAGCCTCTGATTATCTCGTACTGTATTGTATTGTAGATTCGCGTTTGACGTACATTTATTAATGAAAGCAAAAGGGCAAAAGTGTCTATCTATACATAGAGGGACCACCTAGCACTAATAGTTGAAAAAATATTTTGCAAACGTTTTAATAAAAATTGGCGTTTTGCGTTATTCAAGCGTTACATTCAATTGAGCTTTGAAAAATTAGGTAATCAATCTCCTGCTAAACATAAAACATTTTGAATGTTGATTAGAATTTATTGTTACATGTGCATATTTTTTTAGGTGATAGCAAGAGACGTTTTAACATTTCTGGACATTAATGTGAGTTATGCGCCTCTATTTATTCACGGATTTTCCGTTGGTGGTTATCAATGGGGCGAAGTGTTGGTTCATATGGCCAGCGACCCGAAACGTTACCAACACATTACTAGTAAAATAGTGGGGCAAGTGTGGGATAGTGCAGCCGACATAAGCGAAGTGTCGTTTGGATTTCCCATGGCCGTATTTCCTAAAAATTTGGTTTTACAAAATGCGATGAAGAAATATTTGCTGTAATGTTACTCAAAAATAAGATTGTGTTTACTTAAGCGCCCTCATTTTAGTTACCATATGAAGGCGTTTGAAAAAGTCGCAACGTGCCATTACATCAGATCAAGTCAACTGTTACACAGTGATTTGGTTAAAGCACCCGCGTTGTTTTTAGTCAGTAAATCAGATCCAGTTGGCGCAGAACATTCTAATATGCTTTTGCGCAAGGACTGGGAACGTTTGGGTGTTAAGGTAAGTAGAATTTTTACTCTCAGGTGCTTCCCCCAGCTTTGATTTATTACTTTTTTTTAGGTTTATTGGAAGTGTTGGGATAAATCTCCTCATGTAAGTCATTTCCGTTACCACCGTGAAGAGTACATACAGGAACTTGAAGGGTTTATTAATAAATTAGGTTTAACTTCTCACCATAAGGAGTTACAAGCAAAACTTTAATTAATTGAATTGCCTCAGATTTTATTTTTTAGTTACCAATTTTTTTTTTTTAATTGAAAAATTAATTCGTACTTATTTTACAAAAAATGTGTCACCTGAAAAGCTCAGGATGGCGATTGAAATTAATTTTAAGTTTAATGTGTTTATCAAAATTGATGGGGGCAGGGGGTGATGGTTTTGCCACTTTTAATTTTTGCCACAGAAAACTTAAGGATTTGGAAGTTATGAATTAATTATTCCTTGGAATAAGGGCGTCACCAGATAAGATAGGTTTATAATTTGGGGTTTTCAAATGTTTTTTGTTTGAACTTCATTCTGGTGGGCGTCTAGGACTTAGGTTATTTTTTATTGCTAGTTTTTAGTTTAGCACAGATAATGCAATTTATTTTATAATTAAAAAGTTCGGGTGTAAGATGTCAAAACTGGAATTTTGCACTTGTAACTTTAAAACTACGTTTAGATCTGACACTTATTGCACGAATTTTATATCTGAGAGTAAAAGTAAGACTCTGAGAGTAAGAGATAATAAGACAGACAGAATTTCCCTCCCACATAAAGTTCATGCAATAAGTATCAGATCTAAACGTTCCTTAAGACGCGTGTGTGTGGTCACTCAATTTATGTGAATCAATATTTAAGCACCAATTGTAAAAACTTATTTACTTTTATTTGCTTCTTAAATTTTTATTTTAGGTTTTTCATAGTATAATTTTTGCGATTTGAAAAATAGAATTAATAAAGAGAAATTTATTCTTAATATTATTTGCTTCTTATTGTAGCTCTTAACTGTAGCTACATATACCATAATTTTGTTCATTTAATTAAAAATTATGCATCCTAAATATTTTTAATAGCAAGATATCGCAGGTAAAATACAAAAATTATTTAGGAAGGAAAATATACAAGATATACATAGCCACCTGATCAATCAGTCAATCAATCGATCTTGAAATAAACAGATGTACATTGATTAATACTACAGTCATGTAAACACATCATGGTTACAAAAGTAAAATCTTCCACACAAAATAAACTTGATAATGGAAAATTGATCTGTCAAAATACTGCAGATACTGCAAGTAATCCATATTACTGTAATCTTTCCAAAAAATAAATGGTTTAAACTTGAGGTGTAAATCATATAGGGTCTACACTCTACATCAAAAAGCCATTATTCATTATATTCAACAAATTTTCATGTTGAAGAACGAACCTATACGAGCTTAAATAGTGATTTAATTTAAATCGCCGTCGTAAATAAAACAATTTAGCAAAGACTCAATTTAGCATCCACCACACTCACAAGGTAAAAATCGACCAGTCGATTTTATTATAAATATTTTATAAGCAAATTTTGCTTACATTTTAAGACCCCAAAACCACCTGCAACAACGTCACAGAAACTTTAAGTACCCCCAAGTTGTGGTGAAGAGAGAAAGTTACATTAAATTAAAAAGAAAAGATACATTTTAAAAAGCACTCGTTTGACTCATGTTTTCCAGCTTGATTCATACCATTTTCAACTTGACGCAGAGGCACAGATATTTGGCACGGACTATAATTGTGAGTCCATTAGTAAATAAAGTCACAGAACAAAGAATTGCCAACCTAAAATGGCTAATTTTGAGGCAATATTGACTCATGCTCGGTTTCATAAAACTTTGATAAAACATTTAACAACGCGTTAAAGTTAACTAACCAATAGAAAACGTCCATTAGTACTAATAGACCAATAGAATTCATCCGTTAACTTTAACAGCTTGTAAGTTTTATGAAATTGGGAGTGAATAATAATGTTGAATAAAGTTTTATGAAATTGGGGGAGAATAATGATAGCGCTTTAAATTTTGTAACATTTGCCCCTATTTATTATTATCAAATGAAGTAAAAAGGCAAAAAATTTAAGATAAGTCTACTTCATTTATTTGAAATCATAATGAAAATGTGTAAGTATACTTACAAATTTTTTGCCTTTTTATTTTACTGGGGCACTGGCCCCAGGGACCAAAGAAAATTACTAAGAAACATTTGTGACTAACTTCATTAGCGGAAAGGTCAATAATACATCCTCATCCTGTATATATTTTTGTGGGGTTATGTCAGGGTTATGTTATGATAGCAAGGTTATGTTGACATATTATAATACAAACTTTATTATAATTTGATTGTAATTATTGGAGCAAATAAATGATTTCAGTTTATCACTTGTGATGACCTTCAAATTACTGGTTTTTTGTTCGATAAAGTTTAAATAACCGCACGCAGTGCATTTTACATTTTTTATGTTAACTATTCGTGCGTCATTTAAATGTTTTTAATGGTAAATTTCGAAAATATTTTTGTTATGATGATTTGAAATATCGATTGCGTTAGAAGGATTGAATTACTGAGCTGCGAATACGTGTTATTTAACAAAATGATCTTTCTTCTGACGGTTATTGTAGTTCTGGTTGGTCTAAGTAGTTGCCAGATTTTATCCTACCAACCAGAACAGGTACACTTAGCGTTTGGCAATAATGTCACCGAAATTGTTGTTACTTGGTCCACATTTAACGATACCTTAGAATCTATAGTCGAGTATGGGATTGGTGGTATGATCCTGAATGCACAGGGCTATTCCGAGCTCTTTGTTGATGGAGGACCTCGGCAGCGTTCCCAATACATCCATCGTGTTACGTTACCCAACCTGACACCAAATCAAGTTTACGGTAAGTCTTCATTCAACGTTAAATCTCAGTTTTCTTCTATCGCCTTTCTATTCTCTCAATTTATCAGTTTATCACTGTGGAAGTAATTTGGGATGGTCTCCACAGTTCTGGTTCAGAAGTGTACCAAATGATGTTACTTTTCAACCCCAATTGGCAATTTACGGCGATATGGGTAACGAAAACGCCCAATCTCTTGTGCGATTACAAGAAGAAACGCAAAGAGGACTCTACGATGCGATTTTACACGTTGGAGATTTTGCCTACGATATGGATACGGTAACACACTATTTGAATTATGTGAAATCCACTAATATAAATTTCTATAGGACGATGCACAGGTGGGCGACGCTTTTATGAGACAAATCGAATCAATTGCCTCTTACTTGCCTTATATGACGTGTCCCGGAAATCACGAAGAACGATAGTAAGTGGACCCACTGTGATAATCAATTCCGATTCAGCTTACACTTTTTTATCATTTTTTTTATAGTAACTTCAGCAATTACAGAGCGCGTTTTAGTATGCCTGGAGGAACGGAGAACTTAATGTACAGTTTTGATATTGGCCCTCTTCATATAATTTCGATTTCCACCGAGGTTTACTATTTCGTTTTTTACGGAATCAAGTCGATAGTAATTCAGTACGATTGGTTAGAAAACGATTTAATTAAAGCAAATTTGCCGGAAAACCGTGAAAAACGACCCTGGATTATTGTAATGGGGCATCGCCCGATGTATTGCAGCACTACCGATTGGGACGATTGTACCCATCACGAAACTATCACTCGTGTTGGGGTCCCATTTCTGCATTTGTTTGGGCTAGAAAAATTATTGTATGATTACGGAGTCGATTTAGAAATATGGGCTCACGAACATGCTTACGAACGGTTATGGCCTATTTACGATTATAAAGTTTATAATGGAAGTTATAACGCGCCTTATGTAAATCCTAAGGCTCCTATTCATATAACGACAGGTTCGGCTGGATGTAAAGAAGGTAGAGATAGTTTTAATGTTACTTTACCACCCTGGTCTGCATTCCGTAGCGCCGATTATGGCTATACTCGCATGAAAGCTTACAATGGTAGCCATTTGTATTTCGAACAAGTGTCCGATGTCAAGGAAGGTGCTATTATTGATTCCTTTTGGATTATTAAGAATTCTCATGGTCCATATCAGTATTCAGAAATAGACTGGAGTAAATTTGATAGTGTAAGATTAAAAAATTTACATGGTGGTAATTAATAAATAATTAGATAGCTAGGGCGTTGCAATTTTCTATAACTTACAACTTTTTAATATATCAATTGGCCATTTTCTATGAAATGCTTGCCTATATATTATTCCAAATAATAATCTTATTACACTTTAGTTACCATATTTATTATAATTTACCATTTATCTTCCTAGATTATATTTTTTTACTTAATTTTTTTGTGTATTATACACTTAAGAATGCAATAATATTTTGTTTTATTTTAATTTATGTAACGTATTAATGACATTATAGTGAATAAATAAACAAAAAGTTAAGTTTTCTACAATAGTATTTTTATAAACATTAAGGCGCGGTTTCTCTGGTTTAACCCATATAACCCTACCTTCCTATCGTCCTTTTAAAAGGACTGTAAGAAAGGTGTAGCCAAAATCCAGCGCAGTAGAGACTGCGTGATACCCAATTGACACCAACATAAACACGTCTATACGAGTTTTCGTTACTGCACATTAGCTCCGCCTTTCTTTCTTCCAGTACTGCTACCGTTGCTGCTACTCTACCACAGACACACACGCATATATTTTTAAGAAATGGAAATTTTCAGCTCATAAAACCTCAACAGCGACGACGTTAGGAGGGGCTGATTATAAATCTAACAAGATCGAAACATGTTTGTCATTATTGAAATCCCTGATTTTTACTACAATTTAAAATTGAAATAAATTTTGTTTCTAAATACAAATAAAAAATTTTGACTTCCATGTTTTCTTTCTCTTTTGCAATTTAGATAGTAGGTAGTAGGTAATATTATGGAAATTTTCTTAATGCCCCAAAAACCTAGCGTCGTCACTGAACCCGCATAAAGAAGAATATCCATAACTTCACAATTTGTAAAATTTTACTACTATTACAGTCTCAATTTATCTCTAATAACTCACAGAAATGGTTAAATATATAAAAATTAAGATAATTCGTTTTTTGATGTTGGAACACTTTTGGATTGTTCAACATTGTCTATAGCTTTCAGCGGTTTTAAGTTATTGTAATAAAGTGGCCGAATCATACTCGAACAATGAACATGAGGACTTTTTATATCCAAAAACTACGAAAAATAGTTTTATCTCCAAAGTTTGAATCTATTTTGGCTGTAAATCGTCCCTTACTGCATTCACTGTTTGTTACTTAAGTTTCATTTTTACAATTTGAGTAATAATTGGGAAAATGGTTCCAATTTAGGCTAGAACCCAATTGTTTTTGGTACATCAGGTGCTCCCCCCCCCCCCGTATAACTTATGCTCAGATTTAGTTAACTTAACTTATACGTTTCAACTTCACTACTTCCTTGACCCAAAGAAAATTTTTTTTCAGCAACGCAAGTTTGATTCAAACTCTTGGTTCGCTTGTGACACGTTCTGTAATAACAGCGTCTTATGATTTGGTTAAAATCAAAAAATAAATTATTATCGCCACCGTTTGGTCCGATCAACACTTCGCAGTCCAAATTTGCTTTCTCAACATCGTTCATACAGCATCGCAAAAATTCAGGATGGACCGTTACATATTGGCCTAAATTATAATGGGTTAACCCAATCTCTTCAGCCAATATTCCTGTGATGTAAATATCATCAATCCAAAAAGAAGCAACGCTTTCTGCAACGTCAATCAATTTTTCGCACGTTTTTGGATTGGTAACATAAAACCACCCGGAAACAAACGTAGGATAAATATTATTTTCATATTCTTTGGTAGTTACGTACCATTTATTGGCCGGCTCTCTTATAGGGGTCAATCCTTTCAAAATGTACCCCGCCAGTAAATCCGAAGGAAGCTCCAAAGTTTTCAACAAATCCGCAATTTTATAAAAATTCACAACGATATCGTCATCCATTTTTATAACGTATTTAAAGTTTTGGCAATTTGAAGCCCACTTTAAGCCCATCAGATGCTTGTGGGTCAAATTTCGGTAGGCTTCGTTAAAATCGCCTTGTAAAATGTCGCCGAATCTCTCGTCTTCATTTAAAATTGCGCTTTGACTCGTGAACCTTTCGTTTGGTGCGAGGCCCAGAAGAAAAATTCGGGTTAAATTTAATTCTTTTAATGTTTCTGCAGGAAAGGCGCGTCGCATTGCACTTCGTACTTCCACATTGCCCAAATATGAAGTCACCAAAATTACAGCCAATTTACTGGTAGCACCACAACTACTTTTGATCACATAATTAATTGGTGATAATTTACGCGATTTCGGTAACTTGACGTAGATCACTTCTTGTTCTTTTTGAAGATTTTGAAAATATAAAATTATGAAAGCAATGCACATGAAAAGAATTAAAATTTTGTAACATTTCATTGTTGTATTTTTGCATTTTCAAACACCTGTAGGATGTTAATTGACCTTTTGTGGGTCGTGGAAACATATAGTGGTGGGAATTCAGTAATTTGTGCCAGTGGTTCTCAAAATTTATTAACACAAAAAATGTAACAATTAACAAAATTAAACAGTTTGGCTTACATCTTGCTTAAAAATATATTCCTGTTTATATCCTGGTTTGATGGAACAACTGTTTTTGCAAGTATATACAATTAAAGTTCCCCAATCCACTTCTTGTTCGTTTAAAAGTATCAACATATAAGGTACAATTTGAAATTCAAATTGTCTGGGTGATGAACAATATTCACAATTGGGAATAACTTCTGGCGAAGGTTCTTTAGTGATAAGTAAAGGAGTCTTACCGCGATTGTACCTCAAAACTTGTTCCGAGTCTTTGTTGAGGTTTTTCACAAAATTTTGAAATGTTTCATCTGTAGAAATATTTCCAGCATAAGCATTTAATTCACTTTCTGGAATGTCCTGCAACGTTCCCAATCTATTTGAATTTTTCAACTGTTTCCACATCTGCAAGAGAGTTTCTTGATCCTGTTCCTCTTCATTTTCTTCGCTTTCTTCCACTTCCCCTTCTTCGATTACAAGTTCAAACTCGGAATATAATATATTTGAGTCTCTAGTGTGCACATCATTACCACAAACTTTCTTATGGGCCTTCCAATCAGCAACTTGATGTTCCCGACAACAATAAAAAGTCTTTTCGCATTTAGCACAGTATTTTATCGCTTTACAACCGCACACTTTACACAAATTTACCCACTTGCTCAACGTAAAATCTACGTCCTCCTTTTCTTCTACTGCTGTATCAGGATAAAATTCGTTTTGTAGTGGTAAATTACTTCGAAACACTTTGAAATTATCTCCACAATTTGGAACACAGCATGAAGAATTCCTACACAAGAAAATAAACAACGTACGATGGAAACTTGACGGTTCATCCTCGAATGGTGCATAGACCTGACATAAAAATATCATCTGCTTCTTGCATATTTTGCATTGGAGATCCTCCATGCTGGGCAAATCTTTCAAATCCAACCATGCCGGTTTTCCACCCACTTTACTAGGAAAATAGCAACTTTGTAATTTCCACCATTCGCATTTTTCACCAAAACCCAAGTCCAATCTTTCCATTTTTGTAAATTTAATAAATTTTTCAGTTGATCTAACCTCAACTTTTTTTAGGTTATAACATAGGCGTGCGAGCGAAAATCTCGGAGCGATAATTTTTTTAAATCAGAAAACGTTGTGTGTTCTAAAAAAATGACACGCTGGAGGCGGAGCGTGCTGGTCTTTTATATGTTTGAATATTTTCAAAAATAAAGTCTGAAAATTGTAAATAAAAAAGTGGTACTGAGAGAACAGCCTTAAGTTCTTTCAGATTATAGATTGTCAGTAGGATTCAAGTCTGGATTTATAAATTCCACCAACATAAATACGCCTGTACGAGTTTTCGTTACTGCACATTTTTAGTTCCGCCTTTCTTTCTTCCAGTACCGCTACTCTACTCTTACGCAGTTTATACATTATTTATGCTTTTTAGGTTTAAGGTAGAGGAGCAATAGGGACATGTCTCCAGTGATTTGCAGAATTTGGACATGTGTCCAAATCTCTGACAATTATAACAGCGCAATAATATTATGTTGATATAATCAGTGATTTTGTAGCTTCTTTGTTCTCTGGGTAATTCAGATTTTTCCTAGTTTCGTAGCAATTTCTCTTATGGTGATGGACCTCCATTACCCTTTTGTTAAGTGGTTTATTTTTGGATCCAATAGGATCGATGTATCTGCACGCTTAGTTCCAGATTTTCGTATATGTTCAGGGAATATTTCGGCGAATGGGTCCATTATTTTGTCTACCCCATTTAAAGAGACAGACAGCCAAGTGTCAAATGGGATATTTGTGGTCAACCCATTGCCAGATTTTTTGGATGATTCTAACATCATCCCATTGTTTCGAATTTTTAGAACTTCGTCAGAAACAAAATCCTTTCCAAAAGCCTTCATGGTTTGGAGATCAGTTTATTCAGGGTATTTTGGGATGTTTAGGAGTCAATAAATTCTGCCGGGTATCTAAGCACTTTATATTTCATGGAGGCCTCAGGTAGGTTTCTTATTTCAGATTTCCTTACTGCTGTAAGCTGTAAGGTAGTCAAGTGGTGGGTTTGCAATTTTTGGTTTATTGGTTTCAAGCAAATACTTTTTAAAGTATTTGTTTCAAGGGTGTTTAAGCCGGGACGTCGCGTCGGCGCCACTGCGTTGTAAATTTAAATTTAGTAATATGCAGTAATATGCAGTAATATGTTAAAAACTAAAAAACCCTATATCGATATAATCCGTTTGAAAATTGAAAAATTGCGAATATTTCTAAATTACTCATTTACTGATTGAAATAAAGATAAATTTCAATTAATATGTTCAGAAAAGTAGGGTACATTTTCGACGAGAAGTTAAAATTAGAGTGCGATAGATTACCTGCCGTTAAAAACAGGGTAAAAAGTTTTAGGTTAATTTAATTTCTTTCCTAATTTCTAAAATTGAAATTTAATTTCTAGGCGTCAATAGTACACGATTTAATTACTTCTTACAAGCTTCTTCAGGGGGAGAATGTAAGTGTAATAGAAAGTAAACCGGCAACCGAAGACGAGCTTAAATATTTTCACTCTACCTCTTATTTAGATTTTTTGAAAAATGCCAATGATTGCGACGATCTGTCGTTGTTTGAAGAGGAACAATTGGAATTTGGTTTGGGTTACGATTGTCAGTTGTTACCCAAAACGTACGACCTAATTAAAACCATCGCAGGAGGCTCATTAACTGCTGCAAAGCTACTAAATAGAGGAGATTATAATGTTGTTATTAACTGGTTTGGGGGTTGGCATCACGCCCAAAGGTTCCTATTTGTTATAAGAATAATTCCAGCCTAAATTTTATTTTAAAACTACCAAATTTTAGAGACGAAGCAGAAGGTTTTTGTTATGTAAACGACATTGTTACAGCTATACAAGAGTTGACCAACAATTTTGGAAAAATTCTGTATATTGATTTTGATATCCATCACGGTAAGAAGCGAATCACCATCATACATAATTTTCATGTGAGTTTAACTTGTCTTTAGGAAACGGGGTTCAAAATGCGTTTGAGTTGAGCAAAAAAATTTTAACTTTTTCCATCCATAAATTTACGTGTGGATTTTATCCTGGTACAGGAGATGTCAATGATGTAGGTTCTTTAAGAGGTAAATATTATTCTTTAAATGCCCCCTTACTGGAAGGCTGCGGTGATAAAATGTACCAGAAACTTTTTGCTACTATCTTTCCAAGGTGAAGAAGAAATTCAAATTGTAATTCAATTAAAAATCAAATGCAATTTTAGGTTACTTTGTACTTTTCAACCTGAAGCAATTGTTGTACAGTGTGGAGCTGATGGTTTGAATGGCGATCCTATAGGTCAGGCTAACTTGACACCAAAATCAATGAAGTGGTGCATTCAGGAAATTTTGAACTGCCACCTGCCTACCTTATTTTTGGGTGGAGGTAGGAATCTGGAAGTTATTTTTAAACTCTTTCATGTGAAATTTTTTTAAGGTGGTTACAATTTTGAAAATACTGCGAGATATTGGACACAACTTACATCTGTAATTACAGGGACTGATATTGAAAATGATATTCCCGACTGCTCTCAGGTAATAAATAATGTTAAATGATGGCTTGAATTATTTTTCAAGATTAATTTTCAGTATTTTACTATGTACAAACCATCATATGAGTTGCAAATTGATGAAGGTAACCAAAAAGACTGCAATACCGAAGAATATGTAAATAACATTGTAAAAATTCTATTAGCCCATTGTAATAATATTGTAAAAGTTAATTAAATAATAATTTTTATATAAAAAAAAATGCAACTCGATATTTTGATGTGTTCTGGAGTTCTGAGCATTCAAACAGGATTTGATTATATTTCCACCAGGGAATAAAGTTAGTAAATTATAAAAAAATCTGACCTTTGTGTAGAACGATGCCAACTTTCTCGTGATGGAACTTACTTTATCTGAAACAAATGAAAGCAAACGTTAATTTTGTAAGCAAAAATATTTTGGACTTATCCTACCATAAAAGTTGAAAGTGTTAAAATTTTATTTTTGTTAAAGTCGGTAATGGAAGGTAAATTTTAAGTTTTCTTTTTTGTATATTATAGTAAAACCGAGAAGGTAGAAAAGTAAAGCTGAACAACTATGACCTTAATGTTCGGTCATAATCCTTGCTTGGTGTAATCATTGGCGTAGCTAGGAGTAATATCCTAGTAAAACCACCCTGTAGGGGCTACAGCACCCCTTGGTACTAAAGTAACTAAATAAATTATAAGATTTGAAGGAATTAAAAAAATGTGTTGTTTAGTCCAATCATTATATCCAAAAAACCGACCCTACCCGTGAATAATTTCTTAGTGGTTTTTTTTCTCAGCTGTCTCGGGGGGGGGGGGTCACTGGGAGTGTAAATTGAAAATCTCGACCAAATTATGCTTTTGCATATATTCGAAAAATGTTTTTTTTTTTTCGTAAAAAACGGTTTTTCTTGAATAACTCGGCCATTTTTGATTTTACATAAAAACCTTAGATAAAAACCGTGGGGACAAAAATTGTAGGAAATTTGATTCTCTACAAGTTTGGTCCTTACAAATTTTCTTCTTAGGATCGATATTTTTGGAATTGGACCAATGATAACAAGCGACAATGTTCGCCTTATTAATAATGGGAATATTTCTAAATGGGTACATATTTTTAGATTAAATTCCGAAAATATCATTTATACCGTTAAGTTGAAAATAAAAGAGATAATGATATTATTTTGAATTTGTCGCTTTTTTCGGGTCCAATTCCAAAAATATGGATCCTAGAAGAAAAATTGTGAGGACCAAACTTGTAGAGAATCAAATTTTCAACAATTTTTGTCCCTACGGTTTTTATGTAAAATCAAAAATGGCCGAGTTACAAGAAAAATCGTTTTTTTTTTACGAAAAAAACCATTTTTCGAATATACGCAAAAGCATAATTTGGTCGAGATTTTCAATTTATACTCCCAGTGATACCCCCCCCCTCCGAGACAGCTGCGGAAAAAAAACCACTAAGAAATTATTCATGGGTCAAAGTCTATAATGACTAGACCACGACTAGACTATGTTTAACGGCGTCACCTATGAGTGCCTAATGCACAAGATGGCGACCATAAAAAATGCTCAAACATATTTCGACGCATCACGAAAACGACGCAAAATTTTCAAAAAATTTCAACAGAAATGCCATCAGCACAAAACGCCGATCATAAAAGTGTTATTTGGTCCATTTGGATTTTTTTTTGAAAAAAAGATCATCATGCAATAATTACCTACCAGAGAAAGTTGTCCCTTTTAACTTTATTCCGGGGGTCTGCTTCGATGATCAAACAACACTTCACTGTTACACATAAGCACCCACAATATTCACATAATTACAATCTACACAATTTTCGAGTTAAAAGTTGAAAAATCACTTTACTTCCGTGCGACATGTTAACGCTAACTTAAAACAAAAGAAAGTGAGCGTCTCCTAGTCTCGGCGGGTCTCGGCGCTACGAATACCGTAAATGACAATTCGGGGAAATACAGTTCGTTTAATTTTTTTTTGAACGGCTGAGTCTTGAGTATTGACCGATTAGTAACAAATTTCTACAAATTCTTTTTAAACATTTAAACAATTTGAAGAATAATATGAACTACACTGAATGGCAAGAAAGCTACGCCTCTGCCATTTTACAACAATAATGGTTGTGTCTCTTGTATCGACAATTTAAATGTTTCTATTAGCACACAAAAATTAAAACGAATTTTTTAATCAATTTCTATGATATTATCATCTCAGCCACTTTATCATTATTTTTTGAACTTTAAATTGCGCTCTTTTCAGCTGTATTATTACATTCAAGTAGTGGCAGATCTAGGACTTATTTAAAAGGAATGGTATGACTTTCTCGCTTCTGGTTGTCTGTCCCTTCCGCCGCAATTCCTTTCGATCTTCAATCAAGGCCAACGTTTTTGGTATTTTCCAAATCTCATTTCTTCTTGCTTTTGACACGCCTACTGCTTTTCCTCTAACCTCTTCGACCGTTTACCCGATAGCGTATTTCAGTCTTTTCCACTCTCCATCAGGATTATGTTGTATTGTCTCTTCATTTCGAGCCAATTGTCATGAAATGCCTCTCTTTTTAAGAAAATATTTTTATAACAAAAATTAAAAATGAATAATAGCACAGGAGAAGGTTCGTACCCTTTACAAAGTAAGAGACTATTTGACGCACTGTTGAGAATACATTTTTAAGGCGCCTCTCTCGTGGCTTAAAATGCAGTGTCTTGAACTGTGCTGTTAATAATAAAGATTTTTAAATGATTAAAAAAGAATTAATTTGGTAAAATATAAAACTATTTTGGTAAAGACTTAAAATTATTTTTTAATTTTTTATACCAAAATACTTTTATGTTTTAGCTAATTAATTCTTTTTAAATCATTTAAAAATATTTACCTACAAAATCTTTGTAGGGTGGTAGGGCTCCTCATGGTCCAGGGCCCCCAAGCATTGCTTTTACATTCGCTTGCTTATATCACCGCCACTGTTCAAGACACTGCATTTTAAGCTACGGAGAGGCGCCGCCGCCGTAAGATTTCAGCTTTTCATTAACAAACAAGAATGAAAATCAGTGGCGGTTTTCGAACTGATGAGGCCCCAGGCGCAAACTAATTTTGAGGCCCCCCTCTAAATATAAGGCATCTTAGGGCTTAGAATTTTTTCGTTATTTTTCTTGTGTTTATTACAACAGAGTTAATATTTTCATATAATTTCAGAATATTTGAACAACATTAAATTTTTATCAAAAAATTTAAATCAAAAATTGCACTGAAATCAAAATAACTGCAAAACTAATGCATCTTAGGGCTTAGAATTTTTTCGTTATTTTTACTGGGTTTATTACAACAGAATTAATATTTTCATAAACTTGTAGAATATTTGAACAAAATTATAAAGTTTTCTCAAAAAATTTTAATCAAAAATTGCAATGAAATCAAAATAACTGCAAAACTAATGCATCTTAAGGCTTAGAATTTTTTCGTTATTTTTACTGAGTTTATTACAACAGAATTAATATTTTCATAAACTTGCAGAATATTTGAACAAAATTAAAGTTTTCTCAAAAAATTGTAATCAAAAATTGCAATGAAATCAAGATTATTGCAAAACTAATGCATCTTAGGGCTTCGAATTTTTTCGTTATTTTTCCTGTGTTTATTACAACAGATTTAATATTTTCATATAATTTCAGAATATTTGAACAACATTAAATTTTGATCAAAAAATTTAAATCAAAAATTACACTGAAACCAAAATAATTGTAAATCTAATGCATCTTAGGGCTTAGTATTTTTTCGTTATTTTTCCTGTGTTTGTTAGAATAGAATACATATTTTAATAAAATTTCAGAGTATTTGTACAAAATTAAATTTTTATCAAACATTTTAAATCAAAAATTGCCTGAAATCAAATTGATGCATCTTAGAATTTTAACGTTATTTTCCTATGTTTATTACAATCAGTGGCGTAACAACGTGAAATTTTCTTGTGTGCCAAATTGTGGAACGGGCCCCCCTCCACTCATACTCAGATTTTTTTACTTAGAAATTTTATTTAACGAAAACAAAATTTATAAAAACTGTCACATTAAATTTTATTTTAACTTTATTTAATTCAAAAATAAATAAAAAGCATATAAATACAAAATGAAGCATTATTAAGGGTGCGTTCCACTTGCAGCTCACGAAGACGACCGCGACGTAGTCCCGTCAGGCCCGTAGCCAAACTGAAAATGAAGATAGGGCAAACAGTTTGTATGGCTGGGCAAATTTTAGTGCCATGGGTGCTAGGCGGGTTTGTGGAATCTTCCCAAGCGCCGCAGGCGAAACTTTTAAATTTGAATTACACTGATTGCTTGCCATTACTCTATCTTATACTTCAGCAATACCCGAGGAACTCGAATATGAATGAGCGGATTCAATGTTATCATCTATGCCAGAGTTGGATGTAAAGAAACTGGTGATTTTTGGAACTTTGCTTTTTTTGTTCCTCGTCAAATTTCTGTTTACGAAGCAACTCACCAGAGCTATAATTAATTGCGATATAAACTCTTATTTGGTTTTTTACTCCATTCTTTGATATAAGAGATATATTACCCTGCGTTCGGGCAAAAGCTACTTTTGCTACCACATATTTCTTTCTTTCGAGCTTCCAAAGTTCCAAACACTTTGGCTCCGCTCTTTCAGTCGCTACAAACGCTACACACATTTTGGTGGGGAGACAAAGTGTTTGGAAGCGACTGGAAGCTCAAAAGAAGGAAAAAAAGAAATGCTTGGTAGCGAAAGTAGCTTCTCCCCGAACGCAGGGATAATATAAGACCATGGTATAATAAATTTCAAAAATGTATACTGTAAAGCTGGGTTTACCATAAATTTTTTGAGCCAAACGCGAACACCAAATACCTATGGGGGGTCGGTGGGGGGGGGACGTGTACTTACTTTTTTTTTAAATTTGTAACAGTCCATTGTTCAATCGTTTATATCTTATATCAATCATTCAATTGTTCACCGAATCAATGGGTAGTTACTAAATTTTTTAAAAATTAAAAAAAAAATTGTACACGTGCGTTAAATCATTTTCAAATTATGTGTTTGAAAATGTATTAATTTTTTTAAACTATATTTAAAATATTTCTTTACCTGTAAAATTAATCTCTAATCCTCGAAAGATTTACAAAATTTTAAAAAGGTAATCTTAAAGTAGGTATATTTCAATAACTGTACATTTTACATAATAAAGAATAAACCTTCTGCATCGACTAATGCTACTACTATAAGTACCTGTTAATAATATTTATTAACAAAGGTACAACCACGCTACAAAACCCATCTTAACTAGTATTTGGTTTTAAATTTTTAAAGTTCGTAATCTTTAATTTGTTCAGTTATTATTTTTTACTACAAAAATTTTTCAAGTTCATAATTTTGAATTTCTCCAAAATTATTATTTTTTACTTATAATTTTTTTCGATAGCTCCGGGCCCTTTGGGCCCCTAAGACTGACGGGCCGTGTGCATTCGCACACCGCGCACCCCGGTAGTTACGCCACTGATTACAATAGAATTAATATTTTGATATAATTTCAAAATTCATGGTACTCGAGACCTAGTAACCAATTAACCATTCTATAATAATAACTTTTCACGATTAGGTCCATCATAATGAAATCTGATCAAATTCCTTGATCAAAAACCTTGATAATTTTTGTACCAAGACGCTTCAATTTTCATAATTAACACAACCTGAACATCAGTAAACCTTTAAATATATAGCCAAGCAGTTGTTATTTTATATTGGTTAATTCCCAATTTCATTTACCTCTGTCTCACTCTTTAATAATGAAATAAAATAATTTTCCTTATTTTTCGGTCCCTTGATTTACGAGGCCCCAGGCGCGCGCCTCTTGCGCCTGTTCGGCAATCCGCCACTGATGAAAATGGTATCAATCGAAAGAGATTTTCTCTAGGTTTGATGATATTCAACACTTAATATCTGGTGTTTATATTATTGTTAGATAAATACAAAAATAAAGTACGAACTTTTTAGAAAAATTTTAATATTATTGGAAAGCAGCCACATACAAATTAAATTTGGTTATTTTGATCTACCCACAGTAATTTGTAGACTATTAGTTTTCAATTATTAATTCATATCGTTTTAAAAATCCATGTTTTGATTTAGTATACATAGGTAAAGTGGTCGCAAAAGAAGATGAGAGGGTGGAGCTAATGCGTAGAAACCAAAACTCGTACCATCGTGTTTATGTTGGTGTAAATTGGTGGAATTGGGTGTCACGCGATGTCTACTGCGCCGGATTTTATCTACGCCCTCTTATCTTCCTTTGTGATCACTCTACCTACCTACCTACCTACCTACCTACCTACCTACCTACTGTACTATTTGTAGAAAATTAGTGAAAACTTGAAGATTGTTTTTGAAATATTTATTTTTATATATTTTATCTTGTATTATCTTGTAGTATCAAAGTCACATCGTTAATAACTCAGTAGTATGAAATGTATTTCTTTCATTCGCATGAATCATGTATCTATTCATATATCATCAGTTAGCTACAAAGGTTAGCTGATTGTTCATATACCTACTCAACCTATCAATTTTCCCAACTTTTATGAAGTTGACCAGTTTAGCTTCGAAGTGGTCTTTATCATCGATGAATGCAATATGTGCTTCTATTGCAGTTGGCGCTACTCCAATTCTTTATTTATTTGTCGTTATATAGAAAACTATGCAGCAAGGCCACTCAATTCTCCATCCAGGTGTAAGAAGTGGCGATGGGCTGGACATGTGGCAAGACAGGAGAGAGATCGCTGGACACTGCGGATCACGCAGTGGCGACCAGAGAGACCAAAAGAAATGTGGGAAGACTGCAAAGAAGATGGAAAGACGACATAAGAGAGACAGCGGGTGTGAGCTGGCACAGGACAGAGGAAAGTGGAAGAAAAGAGGATGAGAGAAGAAGAAGTGTAAGCACCCGTATGGTCTCAAAAAAAACTCTTCTCAAAATTTGTTGGTCAGAACCCACATTAAACTATACTCCACTTTAGCTCCGAGGAGGCTGTATCCTGGCGGTAAATTGCCTAAGGTATTTCAATCAGAAAAAGTAAATTGGATGATTTGTTTATTTACATTTATTAATTATTTATCTCATTTGTTTTTTTACAAGCGGTTAGAAATTTGCACGTTTTTTGAGCAATCAAATTTTCATCTCCATACGGATTACTTAGGTGTTAGTATGGTTGTCGAATGGAAGGATGTAGAAAGCAGTTGTGCATTTACTTATAAAAGCAGACTGCGACGAGACATCGCAATAAAAGTTTTATGTTCTATCAGGGTCACCAATATTTCTCAATAGCTTCGAATTTTGACTTATCTCCACATTTGAGATAAAATTCCGCAGCTTGCCCTATTTTAACCATAACAATAATCTCATCAGTAAAAATCAATCCATAAAATTTCAACCAAACTTGAAAATAGCAAAAAATTCTAAGAGTCCTTTGAATTTATTCTCCTATAATAATAGGTCAATTAAATACAATTAAGTTTTATGTGCAATTTTTACGATCACTTTTCTACCTCGATGTTATTGAGGGGACATTTTTATGTAATGTCATGTCGTTTCCGTACGACTTTCCCACAGTTTGAACCCAATTTATTTTTGGATAACAAATTCTCAAAGGAACTTTTGTTTTGCGTGATAGATAGATGCGACTTGTGCGCAAGGCGATCATTTTCGTTCATGAACGTACATGAGGTGATTTCACGTTAAGGTAGGAAATTTGATAAGATAAAATTATTATAAATAAATATTGTTGTTTTATACGTGCACAAAAATATTTCCCAATAATGACCACATAACATCAAGCACTTTTTTCAAAAACAATTAATTTTTTTGATATACAGAATTTGGCTAACAATTTTTTTGAAACCTAAACCTGACGTAACCCGGTCACCTAAACGATCTCGTATGCATTTCGAACATCTTGCGCGCAGTTTAGTGCGTACACCGGTCGACTACGGAGCAAAAGATTTTGAATTCCCCTCGTAGATTTCTTTTAAATGTTTACATTTGTTTGTTATAATCAAATCGATAAGAAATTGAGATCACTTAAACTTTGTTTGGTCAGCCCTGATATAAATGTTTAAAGAACCTTTCGTTTGGTGCCGCCAATGATTTTAGTTTTGCATTCCTCCTATACCAGTCCTATAATTAATGTGATGAAAATTTAGTTTAGTTTTAACTTTCGTTGTGAATTGTTCTTATTCCGTTGAAATTTATTTAACCGTGTATTAAATTGGGTAAGTTTCTTGCTTAACACAAATTCAAGTAATCAATAACCGTGCATGCGTTTGGTTTGCAAAAATTTAATAGAAAGTAGACTTTTTCTTTAAAATTTTAATATTTTAAAATTTGTTTTTTTTTTAAATTTGGAGACGGAATTATATATTTATGTCAAGTTTTCTGTGATTATGTAAACCGTTTAATCTGTTTATATATTTTATAATTAATTCGGTTCAACGTTTCGTTTGCCTTGACATCAAAAAATATACCTATACAAAAAAATATTATTTATTAACGAAATTTATTTGTTTATTTAATTTCTAGGCAATTGTTTTTATTATTATTTAATCATCGCAGTATTAAAAGCAACCTTTAAACTTTGAGTCCGCATTGTTTAAAAAAAAAACTTAAATTGATTGGGTCATTGCACAAGACAGTTTTATTTTTATTTCTTATGTCGGAATTGCTTAACATCAGTAAATAAATTAAAGATATTTGAAAAAAAAGTTAAAATTTTTTTTCCATCAAAGGTAAAAAAACGGAGATTTGAATCCAGGCAAATTATTTTATAATTCACCCTCGTAAATAATTCATACTAACCGCTTGTTACGCAATTAAAATTTTTATTAATTAAATACGACGTTATTAGAATATTTATGAGTTGAATTTATTTGTTTAATTCTTATTTACAAGGTTTTCGCATAAAAAGTTGTATATAAGTTTATATTTATCGAAGATATTCAAAATTACTAAATTTTGAGAAATTGATTTGAATTCTTGCTAAGGTTTGAAAATATTTAACAAAATCTGGGATCTCAA
This sequence comes from Rhagonycha lutea, assembly GCA_958510855.1. NCBI lineage: Eukaryota > Metazoa > Arthropoda > Insecta > Coleoptera > Cantharidae > Rhagonycha > Rhagonycha lutea. The sequence continues at coordinate 6,653,676 of OY294040.1, read as the reverse complement.
ACATAGATAAATAAGGTCAGGTTCGTATCTAGAATATTAAAAAATTTGCAAAAATAAATTCAAAATGTATGTTTCGACCTTATTCTCAATAATTGTCTCTGTGACATTGGTTTCATCAGATCTGTCTAGAATTAAAAATCGATAAAATGCATTAATTTTCATTGAATCCTAAAGAAAAACAGTTGTAAATAGTACCTACATGTTTCGACCTTATTCACGATTTTTTCTGTGGCATTGCTTTCATCAGATCTATACTGGCTAGAATTAAAAAATATAAAAATTTGGATAGTTTAAAATTTTTCAATACTTGATACAACGTAATTTAACAATAGTTGAGCAAATTTTAAAATATTGTTAAAAACAAAGCATTAATATCTCATTAGCCAGACAGTTTTTTTTTACAAAGTACCATCATTAAAATTATTACGTGGTTAGGTGTGCATTCAGAATTAGTATAAATTTAAAAATTAGCAAGAAAATAATCAAAATCTTTAATAGATTACATGTTTCGATCTTGTTCTCATTTTACCCGTTGTTGCTTCGGCAAAAAATGGAAATATGAAATTGGAAAATTTGAAATTGTACTAATAATAATCTTGGATACGGACCTGATTTTTGGTTTTAGTGTTGGAGGTTTGCAGAAAACGGAGGCCACACTAACCAGAAATTATTGAAAAAAGCATCCGTATGGATTGCATATTGACCACAAATTTATTCTAAAAAGGATAAAATATACCAAATAACCTAAGCTCTTACGTTTCCAAAAAAGCTAACGCTATTTAGGTCTGTTCGTTGGTCTACTCCGAGTAAATTAGTGTAGAAAATTGCAAAAATTAATTGGTGTAAAATCACCGATCCACTTTACACCAATCAATTTAGCGGGAATCCCGTTATTCCATTCATGCGCGTCAGTGGTGGACTGATAGCAAAAAGGATCCAAAAAAATTGATATTATTTTTGGGTATGGATTTTTAATTGCCTTTAAGTGCACACGCAGACATGCAAAAATCGTGTACAAGTGCTGAAATTCTTTGACTTCTACCTGATGGCCTTTGACCAATGTCACTTTTAGAAACGAATGACCGTGACCTTACAGTTTTGTATGTTGGTGATTAGCATCAGTAACTCTCTAATTATAGGTATTTTTGTTGCTGTTATCTGTAAAATTATTTCTCATACGTTTTGAAATGAAAATTTTGGCAAAATCATAACGTAAAAACATAAAACATTTTACAATAAAAATTTCATAACTAAAAATAGGGTCGTCTGCGTAGTCGTATTATAGCCCCTCAATAGTTGATAAAACATTTTATAGAAAATGACTTTACCGAATCATTCAAACTTTTCGATTATGGAAGTTCCATTTCGCTATAAAAATAAAAAATTTAAATTTTTGACCTTGGTAAGAAAAATATTTACATTTAAAATGCAGGTAGATATTTGTTATTATCTTCAAGTTTAGCTGGTTCGGCAACTTTTGATTGTTTTGGCTAATCCTAGCGTTAAAAAACTTTTTATTACCTTTCAGCCAATAAAACCAAAATCTTCCAAAATACCGCCATATTTTGTTAAAAAATAATCTGTGGTAAAATTGTCATGAGGTAAATTTAGGATTTTCCTTTCGCAGTTTCCGTTTCATTGATAAGCTAAGTTTATAGAATGATAGGTCAAAGTAGAGTGGCACTTTTTTGATAAGAGGGAACGATTTTTGAAAGGCATTCATGTCACCTTATCTGGTGGTGTTAAAATTTCGCTTATTGGACCTATTCCTGGGTTGCGCAACTTGCTCGGATGAAATTTTACATCACGCAGGATTACTCGTTCTTGATTAGTTGACATTAACCTCCTTTTCTGATAGTAATGTACTTAACGAAAACTTAATAAGGTTGACTGTTATCTAAATAGTGTATTTTTTTGTCTTCACTTTCGATTAATGATTAATTTAAAGTGACTTTAATGAAAAAGCTAATTACAATGTATAATAATATTTGCCCTTCTTTATAAACGTTTTCATTAGCATTCACATGTCGTCCAGAGGTCAGTTTGTGAATCTGTTACAATCATCGGTTATTTAGTAATATCAATAGAACATAATTGCGACCTTCAAAAGTCTTCAAGATTTATAAACAATTTTGAAAAATAATTTGGAACTAAATATTTTATGAAACCAGTGAAAAAAGTTTGTTTTTTGGGGATTTCTAGTCGGCCCAAATTACAGGGTGCCTTAGTTTACTTAATTATTCTTCACTGCAATAACAAAATTGTTATAAAAATATTTTACGGTATATCCAAATTACTTTCTTTTGGTTGCGCTTGATTGAATTTCAATTGTTTAACATTAATACCAAACTTTTTACTTATTTACTTTTTGTAAACATTTATTTTACGATGATAAACACCAAATTTTATTAACATAAAAACGAATTTAACCTTTAGTTAGTGACGTGGACGCCTCCGAGGTAAAGTTCCCATTTGAAATGTATGTAGGAAAGATTCACGTCACTAATTAAAGGTTAAAAACAATTTGATTAAATTAAAATTTATTATTATCTAATAAATCGCAAAATTATTAATATAATAATAATTCTTAATTTTTTCAATTGCCCTTGCTATCTCAATATCTGGAGTTATCTCCAAAATTTCAAGTTTTAGATAACATATTACTTATTTTTCTTTTTTGATGTGGCCGAATACTCGAAATAAAGAATCTGAAGTTATTAATAAAATCTTAATTCGCCAATCAGAGCAGTGAGTTCTATACGTAATATTTTTCTCATTTCATTAGCGGAAAAACCTTTATAATTTGATTGTTTTTTTGGCAATTTTTCGGCTATGTTCATTCCTCCTTGAAATTATACATTTTCAATTTTCAAAAACACGTTAAAGAAATTGTTTTGAAAAATAGTCAACTTTTGGATCAATTATCAAATTTAAACTAAATCTCTCGGTCAACTGTAAATTGAATTAAAATGCTAAAATTGTATTTAACTAAAAACTAAACATTTTATTTAGCGGTTCCACGTTATGTTATTATCATACCACAATTTCATTATCTCAAAAATATTTGATTAAAAATAAATTTTAAATACAAATAACCTTTCGTCTAGTTAATCATTTTGTTATTTAATAATAATTATGAAATTGTTATTAAAACAATAGTTATTAATAATTGTTAAATAATCTATAATTAAAGTCCAAATTCTATTTTGGCAGATTTTTAAAATTATTTTTGCATAATTACACTCTTGATGGATATTTAGATTTTATTTTTTTGGTTTTTTGCCATACTCGCAGGTCCAGCTCGGGCTCCGAGCCAAGTGATATTTGTATGCCCAAAAAGGAATTTCAATTTAAATTTTTAACGTAGGTATTAGTTTTGATACCAAAATCTTATTTGGAGACCAAACCACACACTTTTTCTCTAACCCCTTTCATTTCCAACAGTTGGTCTTCACATCCAGTGTCGAGAGCGTGGGATACTCTCTAGTTTTAAACATCCCTCAGGTGCTTTTGTTTAATTAACTGGAATAAAAATGCTAATGATATTACTGGGAGTCAGGTGATATAAATAAAACAAAGACTTCTTCTTAGTCATATTGCTTCTTGACAGAAGCATCGTGACCTTTAACAATGCTTGTTAAAGGCTTTCATGGCGGATTACACCCCGGTGGTTTGCCATTGCCTTCCGAGGGGGAGAGATGACAAGAGAGGAAACAAAGACAGGGGATGATAATAAATTATTATTTTATTATATTATTATATGTCGGATTCCTCATCTTTTTATTTTCGAAGTTATGTTTAAATACTTGACAAATAACTAACAATACTTGAAATACCATGACATCGAGGTTTTCGTTAAATTTTTTTTCGAACATGTTACCGATTTTACAGACGTATTTATGTCAAAACGTCTACTGGCTATACAGGGGTTGTGACAAAATTTTAAACAAAATCGAGGGTTGGGAATGGAAATAGTTTGCGGACCGCTGTGCTAGATAACATTAAAAAAGTCAAATATTAATTAATTTAAGAAATAATCGATTGTAAATTTTTAATTTTTCACGTAATAACCGTCAAGTTGCTGAATTCTGTTTACTGTGCGTGAGCTCGATGTAAATTAAGTATTTAGATATTCTAAGTGAATATCGTTTCTCAACATTTTTGTGTCGTGACCCCCTAAATAGCAAAAAGAAAAGCTCGCGACCCCCTCAGGAGCAGGAATGATCTTTTTCTACCCCTCAACCTTAATAACCCAATCATATGGTATATTTATCCTTCGCGACCCCCCGTGAGTTATATTTCTCCTTTGCGACCTCCCAGGTTCAGCAATCCCCCTTATACCTGGTCACTACCCCCAGTTTAAGAAACAATGACTTAAATTTGATTTTCAATTGTATTTAGTTAATTTTAGCGGAATTTTAAACTAAAAACATACCAGGCAGATCAGTGAACTTCAAGATACCATACCGGTTTTTGAGTTGCTGAGCTTAGGTTATTTGTTGAACATTGATCTTTGTTTTAAATATGCTTGAGGTCAATATCTCATGTATGTAAATTAAAATGTACATAAATGTTTGTAAACCCTAAAACATTTTAATCTTCCGTCCCAAAAATTCCAAAAAAATGCAAACTTTTATATTGCTTTCTTTCACTACTTTAAAATGTCAAATTTACAAAATCTTTGAAATAAAACGTCATTTAAACGTCACAAATTGCACACACCATATTGATACATATAATATGATTGACAAGAAATAAATTTGGCCTAGGCCAAATTTAATCGAAACCAAGTTTTTATTATACACAGTTAAAAATGTAAGACGTTTAATTTTGCATAAAAAATTATCCTATGTTAGAAAATATCGACCCAAAACGTGAATCAGGGAAAAACTAATGTTCAAGTAGCTATAAAATTTCATTAAGCATTATCTCTGAGTGACGAAATTATTTGCACAATTTTGGAGTATAGTAATAATTTAGATAAGAATGTCACATTCAAAACTAATTAGATAAAAACCGTGCCTTCTTTATTATATTGTGGTTTATTGTGTCGATTAACGCATTTATTCTCTTTTAAGGTACTGCAAGTCAAACCGGCGGTACTGGGACATAAAATAAAATGTTTATTCGATTAGTAACCAGAACATCATCCAGATACACCACAAAATCAAACTACAAATGGAATTCTCGTCATTATTCGACTCCGGTAGAATACAAACCAATTAGAAGTGTTTTAGTAGCGAATCGAGGAGAAATTGCGATAAGAGTTTTTAGGGCTTGCAATGAATTGGGAATCAAATCTGTTGCTATTTATTCTAAGGAAGATAGGGGCCACACACATAGATTGAAAGCAGATGAGAGTTACTTAGTAGGAGAAGGATTAGCTCCCGTGCAGGCATATCTTAGCATTCCCGATATTATAGGTATTTGTAAGGATCATCATATCGATGCCGTTCATCCTGGTTATGGCTTTCTTTCCGAAAGACACGATTTTGCTCAAGCGGTTATCGATGCAGGCTTACGTTTTATTGGACCCAGTCCAAGAGTGGTGCAACAAATGGGAGATAAAGTTGCAGCCCGCGAAGCCGCCATTGCTGCAGGTAAGTCTGAAGTTAAAATGATAAAACTTTACTAATTTCAACACAATCAAGGTGTTGCCGTTGTACCAGGAACGGATGGTCCAGTAACATCAAAAGAAGAAGCCAAGGAGTTTTGTATTAAACATGGATTACCTGTTATTTTTAAGGCAAGTAACTGTAACCAATTTGAGACAAGTTTAATAGTAACGTGTTTAGGCTGCATATGGTGGAGGTGGAAGAGGTATGAGAGTCGTTCGAAAAATGGAAGAAGTGGAAGAGAATTTCCAAAGAGCTTCGTCTGAAGCTCTCAGTGCATTTGGAAATGGTGCTATGTTTATAGAAAAGTTTATCGAGAGACCACGTCACATCGAAGTACAACTTTTGGGTAAACCATAAAATAAAAACTCAACTTTTTAACTGTATGATTAATGTGCAGGTGACAAGGCCGGAAATGTAATTCATTTATTCGAACGAGACTGTTCCGTGCAAAGGAGGCATCAAAAAGTAGTCGAAATTGCACCCGCTCCAAATCTACGAAAAGACATCAGAGATAAAATGACGGAAGCAGCGGTACGACTTGCAAAACATGTAGGATACGAAAATGCCGGAACCGTTGAATTCTTATGCGACCAAGAAGGAAATTTCTATTTTATTGAAGTTAACGCAAGGTATGGAAAAATTTTGCCCAAATTTGGTCGATTTTAGTTAATTCACTGTTTCCAGGTTACAAGTGGAGCACACAGTCACGGAAGAAATAACCGATGTAGATCTGGTTCAGTCCCAAATTCGCATCGCGGAAGGAATGACTCTACCAGAACTTGGATTAATGCAAGAAAATATTAAAAGCAGCGTAATTAATCTTACAACAAAATTCAAACATTTTTCACAAAGTGCTTGATTTTAGGGTTTTGCGGTACAATGTCGTGTGACAACAGAAGATCCAGCCAAAGGCTTCCAACCGGATATTGGAAGAATCGAAGTTTTCAGATCTGGTGAAGGAATGGGAATAAGACTCGACGGAGCTTCAGGCTTCGCTGGCGCAATTATCTCCCCATATTACGATTCACTTTTGGTTAAAGTTATTTCTCACGCAAAAGACTTGCAATCTTCGTGCGCAAAAATGACTCGCGCTTTGAAAGAGTACAGAGTGCGAGGTGTTAAAACAAATATTCCGTTTTTGCTTAATGTTTTGGAAAATAAAAAATTTTTACACGGAACCATCGACACTTACTTCATAGACGAAAATCCCGATTTGTTTCAATTTACAGCATCACAAAACAGAGCTCAAAAGTTGCTCAACTACTTGGGAGAAGTTTTGGTTAATGGACCCAGTACTCCATTAGCTACCAAATTATTACCGGCAGAGATTAAACCTCACGTTCCAGTTGTATCTAAAGGTATTAAATCTGTCTCTCTTTGGCACTTCATTTTTGTTGCTTTAAAAATCTTAATGTCTTTTTTAAATTTTGCAACTGTATAATTTATAGGAAACTTGGTTTTGCTTTGAGTTTGTCTACGTTGATCTTAGAAAGTCACGCCAACCTTTTGGTATCATTGAAGATAGAGATTCGGGTAAATTACAAGCAGAAGTGATTTTTCCATTAAAACCAAGCATTTTGATGTAGTTTTAATCATTGTTTAACATTGTAGTTGCAAGTTTTAAAAATTTCTTGTTGTATTTAAAACAAAATTTTCGTAATTCAGTTTTAACTTAATTTCTTAATTGAAAGTAAATGTTTAGTTTAACTTGGCTTGCCTTTATTCTACAGCATACGTCACCAGTGGTCCAGAACAACAAACAAGTAATTATATTTCTTACTTCTTACTTTATATCGCTTTATGTTGCTAAATAGTGTCGTCATTAACTCGCTTCAATCTTGAAATTAACATTATACTGAAGTATCTTCAATTGTGATACCGGTTATGCGGAACATTTTGTAAACTAAGAACAAAATTAACCTCCATGGACGCTATGGACACTCGCCATAATGTGAGTAGTTACTTGCCAATATAGGACATGTAATTTTGTTCTTAGTTTATATTTATGTCTTCTTCGCTGCCCATAAATATTTACCAATTTTGATCATCAGGTGACCAACCGCCCAAAGGTTTTCGTCAAATTTACAAAGAAGAAGGACCAGAAAAATTCGCTAAAGCAGTTAGGGCACACAAGGGATTATTACTAATGGACACGACCTTCCGTGATGCCCATCAGTCTCTCATGGCAACTCGAGTGCGCACACACGATTTACTCAAAATTTCTCCCTTCGTCGCGCATAATTTTAGTCAACTGTATTCGTTGGAAAATTGGGGTGGTGCTACGTTTGACGTCGCTTTGAGGTTCCTACACGAATGCCCCTGGGAGAGATTGGAAGATATGCGCAAATTGATTCCTAACATTCCGTTCCAAATGTTACTGCGTGGTGCAAACGCAGTCGGTTATACAAATTACCCAGATAACGTAGTTTACCAATTTTGTGATATGGCTGTAAGATGCGAAATTTTTTTGTAGAAAAGTGTAATATTAATCTTTGTGTTTAAGGTGAAAAGTGGAATGGACGTATTCAGAGTTTTCGATTCTTTGAATTACCTACCCAATTTGATGCTTGGAATGGAAGCTGTAGGTAAAGCTGGTGGTATAGTGGAAGCTGCCATTTCCTACTCTGGTGATGTAAGCAACCCCGCAAGAACCAAATATGACTTAAAGTATTACCTAAATTTGGCCGAAGAATTAGTAAAAGGTGGCACCCACGTCCTTTCAATTAAAGATATGGCTGGACTTCTCAAACCATCTGCCGCAAAACTATTGGTTACAGCTTTACGGGATAAATATCCTGACATGCCCATCCATATACACACGCACGATACCAGTGGTAATGGCGTGGCTTCCATGTTAGCCTGCGCTGAAGCAGGAGCAGATATTGTTGACGTAGCAGTCGATGCTATGTCCGGTATGACCAGTCAACCAAGTATGGGTGCTTTGGTAGCCAGTCTTCAAGGTTCACCTTTAGACACCAAATTTGACTTAAAGAACATTTCCCAATATTCCGCGTACTGGGAACAAACTCGTACGTTATACGCTCCATTCGAATGCACCACCACCATGAAATCTGGAAACGCCGATGTATACCTAAACGAAATTCCCGGTGGCCAATACACCAATTTACAATTCCAAGCTTATTCGTTAGGTAAACTTAACCCATTCACTCTCTTTTGCTAAAATTCAAAAGCGTCTAATTTTAGGTTTGGAAGAATTCTTCGAGGATGTTAAAAAGGCGTACGCCGAAGCAAACTTACTTTTAGGGGATATCATCAAAGTTACTCCATCATCAAAAGTGGTTGGAGATTTAGCCCAATTTATGGTCCAAAATAAACTTTCAGCGAAAGATGTGCAAGATAAAGCAGAAGAACTTTCTTTACCGAAATCCGTAGTGGAATACCTTCAAGGTCACATCGGGCAACCCTACGGCGGTTTTCCCGAACCTCTACGTTCCAAAGTGCTTAGGGATATGCCGCGTATTGAAGGAAGACCCGGTGCTAGTTTGGCTCCATTAGATTTTGATAAACTGAAAACGGAAATTAAACAATTGCATCCTGCTGCTACTGACAAAGATGTTATGTCAGCAGCTTTATACCCACAAGTCACAAAAGATTTCCTTGAATTCCGCCACAATTTCGGGCCCGTCGATAAATTAGAAACCAGAGCATTTTTGACTGGTCCTAAAGTAGGCGAAGAATTTGAAGTCACAATTGAGAAAGGTAAAACTTTAGGTATTAAGTGCCTTGCCAAGGCTGACGATCTAACCGAAAATGGAGAACGGGAAGTCTTCTTCGAATTGAATGGTACCCTGAGATCGGTGTTTATCAGAGATAAAGAAGCAAGCAAAGAAATCCACGTGCATCCCAAAGCAAATAAGTCTGATAATAAACAAATTGGTGCTCCCATGCCTGGACAAGTTATTGATGTTAGAGTTAAGGTTGGAGATAAAGTTGAGAAGGGTACTCCCCTGGCTATTTTATCCGCCATGAAAATGGAAACTGTTGTACAAAGTCCAGCTGCTGGTATTATTAAAAGTGTAGAAATAAGCATGAACATGAAATTGGAAGCGGAGGATCTCCTCGTAACCTTAGAGTAAATATGCAAAAATATGCAAAATTATTTTAAAATGTAGAGATAATAGGCTGTGCCAAAAAATTTTTTCCACCGTTCCATTTTTTAAATTGTTAAAATTTGTTAAAATTGTTTTTAGTAAAATCTAAGCTTTAGAGTGTATGTATATTTGTAAATTTGTAATTATTAATAATTATTATCTTTTGGTAGTGTACCATCAAAATTTTTAATCAATATTATATTTTTTATAAGAGTATCATTGATTCACCATTTTGCCAACACCAAAGTTAAGTGGTTCAAGAGTCTTCCTTCCACCCTTTTCCATTTAACTCTTTCATTACCCAAATTATCTTTTTTTTTTTTCGCAGGAAGAAGAAAATATTCAGTAAGACTTTGTGATGATAGTATAGAACTTTTATCCACTAAAGTCTTCTCCCGTGGTGAAATTGGAATTTGCCGGTAGAAAATTATTTTTCTATGTTCTGAATCTAGGTCTTCTTACCAGACTCGCATACTTGGTGGTCTTCTTTATCTGTTTGTTTTGTTCTCCAACTTTTTTCCCATTCGGGAACGCCTTTGGCTGCTTTGCCTTTCGTCAGGTTTTCATTAGCCGTGTCTTTCACCCTTTCAGGACTTTTCTCCTGTTGTACCTACATCCTCTTTCATGATTCGTTTGGATCAAAATTCTCAAGAGAGAGAGAGGGAGATAGATTAAAACTTTAGGGAAAAGCACATCAAGTTATTTCAAGTCATAATTATTTTTGACACATGTCAAATGTGTTCCTCTTCAGAAAATCAAACCTAATGTGAAATATAAATCTTTAATTTGAACGTGAAATGTAATCTCTTTCCGTCTTACCCTCTTTTCTAGATTGCAGGTTTACAAAAATTTGATCTACTATGTTAATTCGTCTAGGAATAAAAAATTCTAAGTATCATTTAATCAAATATTGTACATATCGTCGTTCTGGTGCATCGCCAGTAAGATCGAGGATACAAAAAGTTTTGGTCGCAAATCGAGGTGAAATTGCTGTACGAGTTTTCAGGGCGTGCAGTGAGTTGGGAATAAAATCGGTAGCAATTTATTCCAAAGAAGATAAAAAACAAGCGCATAGATTAAAAGCGGACGAGAGTTACGTAGTAGGATATGGTTTAGCGCCTGTGGCAGCTTACCTCAATATTCCAGATATCATCAAAATTTGTTTGACTCATAATGTCGATGCCGTTCATCCTGGTTATGGCTTCCTTTCAGAACGATATGATTTTGCTAAAGCTGTTACTGATGCGGGTATCAAATTTATCGGACCTAGTCCAGAGGTGGTGAAACGGATGGGTGATAAAGTTGCTGCCAGACAAGCTGCCATTGAAGCAGGAGTTGCCGTAATTCCTGGAACTGACAAACCGGTAACTACTAAAGAAGCAGCACAACAGTTCTGTGAAACACACGGCTTTCCTGTCATGTTAAAGGTACTAAATGAGAACATTTTTGTAGAATCACCTAATGTATACAAATTTAGGCTGCATTCGGAGGAGGTGGAAGAGGAATGCGAATTGTTAGAAAAGCTGATGAAGTGTACGACAACTTCCAAAGGGCCTCGTCGGAAGCTTTAAGTGCGTTTGGAGATGGATCGATGTTTATCGAAAGGTTCATTGAAAAGCCTCGCCATATCGAAGTACAACTTTTGGGTATCAATAATTTCAATGCGTTTTGAGCTTAAAACAGAATTTTCAATATTTTAAGGTGACAAGGCAGGAAATGTAACGCATTTATATGAAAGGGACTGTTCTGTTCAAAGAAGACATCAAAAAGTAGTCGAAATTGCTCCTGCACCAAATTTAGATGTAACAATAAGAGATAAAATGACAGGAGATGCGGTAAAACTTGCACAACATGTTGGATATGAAAACGCAGGTACGGTTGAGTTTTTGCTGGAATCTAATGGAAACTTTTACTTCATTGAAGTTAATGCCAGGTACGTTGCCCAAGTTTAACTGCTTAGTGAAAACAAGTATTCCATTTTTAGACTGCAGGTGGAACACACCATCACTGAAGAAATTACGGATGTGGATTTGGTGCAGTCTCAAATTAGAATAGCCGAAGGATGGACTTTACCGGAACTTGGATTAACCCAAGATAAAATAAGATACTCAGTTTGTTTTCGCCACCAAGTGTTGTTGCTCGAAAGACAAAATAATTGCACTTTTTACTAGGGATTTGCTATTCAGTGTCGCGTGACGACGGAAGATCCAGAGAAAAATTTTCAACCCGATAACGGAAGAATCGAAGTATTTAAATCAGGTGGTGGTATGGGAATAAGACTTGATGGTGCCCAAGGCTTTACAGGTGCTATAATCACTCCGTATTATGATTCCCTCTTGGTCAAAGTAATTTCACACGCCAAGGATTTGGAATCATCCGCTACAAAGCTGGCACGCTCTTTAAACGAGTTCAAAGTTAAAGGCGTAAAAACCAACATTCCGTTTTTGCTCAATGTTTTAAAAAATAAAAATTTTTTATCTGGCAAATTGGATACCCATTTCATCGATGAACATCCAGAATTGTTTATTCTATCCACGGTCCAAAGTAGAGGGCATAGTTTGATTTCATTTTTGGGCGAAATTTTGGTCAATGGTCCTTTAACTCCATTAGGGACGAATGTAATGCCTTCAGATATAACACCAGCGGTTCCCTACACTCCTATAGGTATTTCAAAACACAACAAAAAGTTAAGATAAAGCTAAAACTTTAATTTAGATGAGTTACCTCCAAAGGGTTTTAGAAACCTATTTAAAGAGCAAGGTGCCGAAAAGTTTGCTAAAGCCGTAAGAGATCACAAACAATTGTTATTGATGGATACAACATTTCGTGATGCTCACCAATCTTTGCTAGCAACACGAGTTCGCACTTACGATTTACTCAGAATTGCCAGGTACCTTGCTTTTAATTTTAACCAACTGTATTCTCTGGAAAATTGGGGTGGAGCAACATTTGATGTATCTATGAGGTTCTTGCACGAATGCCCGTGGGAAAGATTGGATCAATTGAGGACTTTGATACCCAATATTCCATTTCAAATGCTATTAAGAGGAAGCAGCGCTGTTGGATATACCAATTATCCGGATAATGTGGTTTACAAATTTTGTGAACTTGCCGTAAGCGGCTTAATTTGCCAAAACATCCACTATTATTACATTTTTAGGTACAAACTGGAATGGACGTATTTCGAGTTTTTGATTCATTGAATTATGTACCAAATTTAGTAGTAGGCATGGATGCGGTTGGTAAAGCTGGCGGAATTGTGGAGGCGGCCATCTCATATTCTGGGGATCTAAGTAATCCAAACAAAACCAAATATACACTACTTTATTATATGGAGCTTGCGGAACAATTAATAAAAGCCGGAGCCCATGTTCTTTGTGTTAAAGATATGGCCGGACTTCTTAAACCACAAGCAGCTAAGTATGATTTTACAACAACTCCGATCGCACCAAATTGTTACTTATTTTTATTTTTCGGTGTAACTTCGGTTTCCTTCTCCAGTTGAGCATGTAGCTTCTTCGCTTTGCTTCTTAATTGTTGATGATGCATAGACTCCATCATCCACTTTACTTTTTTGCAACTCCGCCGATCTCTTGTTTCATTCAATGCATCTCTTCCACTTCACTTCGCATTCATTTGTTCTAAATTTTCCCTTATTTCTCTCCGTCTCTACTGAAAAAAACTGTGTTTAGAAGTTACAAAATTTGCGTCTAGATTGTCTACAAAAATCTAAATTGTGCTAAAATGATGTACAATTGTGTTAAAAAAGAGTATATAGAGTGACTTTTTTCCTTAGTGCTTGGGAGCGGCTAATGTGCAGAAATGAATATTCGTTTCGGTTCTATGTTTGTGTCAATTGGTGGAATTTGGTATATAATTTTAACATAATTTGGATTTGTCGATAATTTAGACCCAAAGTGTGCCACTTTTAAGCACAATTATTCTTGTTCAACATTAGATTGAATTTAATGCCGTTGGTGCAATTGGCGCTTATATAATTATTTCTAACTTGATTAGAAATAGAAATATTAATTCTTCTCAATTCCAAAACGTTTAGAATTTTGCTGACGGCTTTACGAGATAAATATCCCGCAATGCCGATCCACGTTCATACTCACGATACGAGCGGAGCTGGAGTTGCCACATTGTTAACTTGTGCCGAGTACGGCGCCGATATTGTTGACGTAGCAGTTGATTCTATGTCGGGTATTACGAGTCAACCAAGTATGGGAGCAATAGTTGCCTGCATGAGAAACACTCCTCTCGACACCCAAATTAAATTAAAGAATATATCGGAATATTCCGCTTATTGGGAACAGGCTCGGACGCTATATGGACCTTTCGAGTGTACAACAACCATGAAATCAGGAAACGCCGACGTGTATGAAAATGAAATACCTGGTGGTCAATACACAAATCTGCAATTTCAAGCATTTTCTTTAGGTTAAAAATTGTATAAATGAAATTTCGCTATTTTCACGATGTGATACTGTTGAAGGTTTGGGAGGACAATTCGAACAGATTAAGAAAGCTTACGCAGAAGCAAATTTACTTCTTGGCGATATTATCAAAGTGACTCCATCTTCCAAAGTTGTAGGAGATTTAGCTCAATTTATGGTGCAAAATAAATTATCTGCGCAGGATATCGAAACGAAAGCTTCCGAGTTATCGTTACCCAAGTCGGTGGTTCAGTTTCTTCAAGGTCATATTGGTCAACCGTATGGTGGCTTTCCGGAACCGCTACGGTCAAAAGTTTTGAGAGACATGCCACGTTTAGACGAGAGACCTGGGTCTAAACTGGAACCGTTTGATTTTAATGAGTTAAAAAATGATCTTAAAAAAAATTATAAAAATTCTCAAGATAAAGACGTAGTATCTGCTTCTTTGTTTCCAGAGGTTACAAGAGAATATTTGAGATTTCGCGAGAGGTTTGGACCTGTAGATAAGTTAAATACGCGGGTATTTTTGGGTGGTGCCAAAATTGGAGAGGAATTTGATGTTAAACTTGCTAAAGGGCAACGCATAAGCATTAAATGTTTGGCAAAGGCGCAAGATTTAAGAACCGATGGATATCGGGAGGTGTTTTTCGAAATGAACGGAAATCTTAGTTCAATTTTTATTAGGGATAAAAAGGCTGTCAAAGATATAGTATTGCATCCTAAAGCTATTGATGGTAATATTCATGAGATTGGAGCGCCTATGCCGGGCACTGTTGTCGACATCTTGGTAAAACCTGGTGATAATGTGGTCAAAGGAGCACCACTGGTCGTCTTATCGGCAATGAAAATGGAAACTGTGGTCCAATGTCCCATCGTTGGGATTGTTAAAGAAGTGCACGTCAAATTGAATATGAAATTAGAAGGTCAAGATCTTTTAATTACTCTAAAATGATGTATTTGTTTTGTACATATTGATTTTATTTTTTATAATATAAAATTATACAATTTTTATAGTTATTTTAAGTTTAAAATTAAATTTTACGTAAGATAAGAAGGATAAACAAATTAAATAATTGGGATGTACATCGGGGTTAATGAAGATCAGGAACTCGCAGGTCTCTGCACTTTATTACTCTTTGACTTACCGGTTAACTGGAAGGTTCGAATTTAACAATACTAAAAAAATCTTTTATAATTAACAGAAACAAGATTGGACCCCGGTGTAAGAATATAACACTATTTTATTGTTACAAATCAAATACAAGAAAATTACATTTTACATTTTTTTTATAAAATCTACCAAAATTTTTATCGTCTATAAGTTTGCAGAGTGGTTTCGTAGGAGATAAAATATTTTGAGCGTTTCTGGATCGTTTATCGATTTTCCTCCAATAATATTAATGAAGGTTATTAATATTACACAGACGCATATTTTTACAACTGAAAATGATAAAATTAGACTAAATATTTTGGAAGAATATCTACCAGATTGATACATTCTGAGAATTTCATTTTGATTTCTTACACAGGAAATTTCGAATATCGGCTTACCAAAATTTAATATGACAGTGGGTTTGACATGTTACACTGTTATTAAAAACAAAATTAAAACATAATTTAAAAAGGAAAATTAAATTAGGGCCTAATCCAAGAAATCCGATTGCTCTCTGTTAATTGAGAGATTTTCTTAATTTTTTTGATGAAGATTCAGATGTTCTTCTTGGAGTATGATTGCATTTAAATAATGGCCTACTGTAGATTATTTCATGTGAAGATATTTCAATCTCCATTTGTTATTTATTTAGCCATCAGTCAGCCAAAAAGAATGGACCATACGTGTAAGCAGTAGTTTTTCGGCTGTTTGGTATTCGGGAGGATTTGTGTCAAATCATATGAATGCGTCTATTTCATAGGTCGTAAGTTTGTCATAGATTGATAATTTTTTTTAGGTTGGTATTAATTGTACGTACCTACCAATCAGAGGCGAACTTAAAAAAAAAGGAAGATGAGTTTTCTAACAAATCATTATTTTGGAGGCATTCGGCCGCTCTTAGCCATCTAATAGTAAATAGAATTACTTTTTTTTAACTATGATGATCAACCGTCAAAAATAGGAAATGACTTTTTTTGCAATGGTCCATCCTGATATGAAGTTTTCATACGGACGCGACGGCACAATTAGTTGATGCTATGAGCTCCAAAGTGGGCTAACCCACTCCCAATTCAAAAGTGGACTAAGTAACTTTATTCCACTTTGCCTCATCAAATTTTCAATTTAAAGTGGATCAACTTCTAAATTTTTTACAATAGATGGAATATTCGTGGATCCGGCCCTGCATTTTTATTTGCCTTCAAGCGCATTTTATGCATGCATTTCGTGGAAAATGTTGCTAATCTTGGTGTGAGCACAATTTTGAATTGACAAGCAGATCTAATTTAGTTTGGACAAGGATTTTTTTCTGAACACCTCTCTCACTGGTCCAGCAGTGTTCAGTATGTTCATCTAACAGCGGTGAAGTGTTGCCTGTTAATTTTGAACATATTTACTATTTCTCACCTTCAATGCTGCACATCAACATTCGATTGAAAAGGAGCGTTTGTCACTAACAAGCTTGTAAACTTACTAGGGCTCCACGTAAGTAATATTTTTATCTTTTCCACTCGTGTATACTTACGTGTAATTTTGGCACTTTTATTTAGTGTGTAGGGTAACACAAATAGCTAGCTAGTCTGTTCACAACCATCGGTGGATCATCGAGGCAGTGGTGCAGCTTTTGAGCTATTGTGTTTTAACAAAACACAATATAATTTTAAACGTTTTCTGAACTTTATTTAATTGCAACAGGACGATAACAAATTGGGTGGTTCTTTATAATTTGTATTTAATGTGAGAAAGGAAGTCAATTTGATCAAAGGCAGACACTTAATCGTCAGAAAAGAAATCCACCCCGGTTGAGAAGTGTTAAATTTTGGGTTAGATTAATTCAAGTAGGTTGAATTTGATTCTTTAGAATTGTTGAATTTTCATTATTTGGGTTATTATTTTCATTATTTAATTGTTGCTGGATTACAAGTGTCGATTTCCAAAAGGTGCAATTGATTAACGGTTCAATAGGAGACAGTGAATTGTTACTTCAACCGATTCATCTCCAAAAGCATCTCAAAACTCTGGTTTTGGAAAAAGTACAAAAATTAAGAGAACGATTTCGAAACTTTATTAATAAACTTTCTAGGGATCAAAAATAATTTAGAATAAGGGTGCGCATGCAGGCGTTTTGACGTCACACTAATGGAGTCACTTATGTCACATCCTATTGAAATTTTACTACTGCGCCTGCGTAAGTCCAGCGGTATAAAAGAGTCCTGTTTTTTAATGTATTTGGAAATAACGCCATTTTGGTCAAAATGGCCGCAATATCTCTTACCTGTCGATAGCAGGATAAATATAGTTTTAATAAATCTTATAGAGGATATAATTTAGTCCAACTTTTATTTGAAACATTTTTGTATTAGTCAAGTAGAAAACTTACAGAAGCGTACAAGACTAGGCAATTTTGACTGTATTTTAATTATTATAAAATAAGGAAAATAATATGAAAAAATGTCAGGGAAGACAAGGTGAACTAATTTTGGTAATAGTAGGTTTGGAGATTTGTTTACCTTTTTTTGCCAAATTTTATCCAGTTCAATGGAATATGACCGTGTCCATGTAACTTAAATCTTGTTGATTTATTTCGTGGATTTTGTATTTTTAGCTATTAAATACATTTTTCTAGAAAATCAAAAAGAATTAAAATGAAGAATCGGAGAGGTTAGCTAGTCTGTTCACAAGCATCAGTGGATCATCGAGGCAGTAATGCAGCTTTTGAGTAAATTTTTCTTTTCATTTCTTATAGGAATTAATAATAAAACACAGTAAATATAGCACATTTATTTATTTAACATCAAAGTTTCATTATAATAAAACACAGGTGGTATAGTATTTTAAAAATTCGAAAATTAAAAATACAAGTAAAACAGATATTTTAAAAATTGGCAAAGGCACAAGTTGGAAAATTTAATTAGTTGTAATAAAATCAAAAAAGTAATCGTAAGTATTATGGAATGTATTACATAAAATTTAAAGTAGTACAACGAGTAGACGTACCAGGTGACTTCAAGAAAAAATTTGTCGTTATTTAGACCGACTTTCAGCAAATATTCAAATCTCTCCATCGCTCGCCTGGATTATCAATTAATGAAGAAAGAAAAAATGTTAATATCCACTTAAATTCGTCATTAAGTAGTGAAAAGTTTTCTACAAAAGTCTCAAACAAAAACAAATCGATCTAACTAATTTTCTAATACGTTTTTAAACTAATAGCTTTACAGTTACCAAATAGGCCGTTGATTCATTAGGAATTAAGTTTTAATAAATTAGACGTTTCTATGTTATACTAAATAATTGTACATTCTATTAATTTAAATATTGCGTTACTAAGAATATCTCGGACACGCCGTATGTGCCTTAAATAGAGCACCTACACACGCGCGCGCGCACACATACGTACATCGTACTAACTACAAGATTGCGCGTTAATTAAGCAAAAATGATATGAATAAAAAACGTTCCATATTAGTTCCAAACGTGCCGAGTTTCTTTGCATTTTCTAACGAGTGACTAAACTATGTAACAACGATCAAAGTAACAATTAGCAACAATTATACTATCATAGCAACACTGAATTAACAATTTCTTGAAAAGTTTGTAGTTGTTTGGTGCCCACCAACAATTTTCCTTAACCGTCCTGTATTGTTGAAAATATTTTAGGACCATCACGAAAAATTAGTCGGTGTGCTTAAAATAAACAATATTTGTTTGCGTATTTTGGAGCTATGCCAGTGTTGGAATTGCAAAGTTTTTGAATGTACCCTGTAGATTATTTTATATAAAACGGGGGAATTTGACACTTTGTGGAGCAACTCTCTGGAATTCAAAGATGTTTTCCCCTCAAAAAAAAATTTTTTTTTCTGGAAACTTAAAAATGTCTGGAGAAAATTATGTGATAGTTTCCAGCTTTGCTTCTTAGAGCCGTGGGGGCCGTATACCAAGTGAATTATTCTTGGTAAAGAATAAACTCTGTCTGTTATTGCACTATTCCGCTTAGATGCCTATTGATTACCCAGAGGTCTGTGCGTGGGGATTCCCCGAAACTTACAACATCGCAAAAGGACTGTAGAACTCTTCATCTGCCCGCAGAATACAAGTTGGCACAGATCTAATTGGACCATTGTAATAAAGAAAGTGTAACTTGAAAAAAGTTACAACAATTGTGCACACATGCAAATAAATATTATTTAAGTAGCAAATTCTTATGTATTAATTATATACAATCATGGTAACTTGCGCTATGGTACAACAGTGACTCTTCAGGTAATAAACAAAAAATAAATTCATTTAACTATGAAAACCAATGCACAAATATTCAACATATCAACAACAAAAGTTTTCATAATTTTAAGATTTTCAACGTACTTAAAATTAATACGTACAAAATTTATACAATAAACAATTAATTACGTATAAAAAATAAAACTGGCACATAATTATTCAAATGTGTTTTAAGTCATGGGCAGTCAAACTATGTATGTATGACCTGCAAAGCACCTCATCTAAACTTGACTAAAAACTACTATCACAACGACGAGAGACGACAATATTAATGACTGCAGTGGCGACTGGCTAACAAAACAAAAAAGAGTGAGGTTATAAAAGTTCCTGCAAAACGCGCAGGCGCTGTAACAATGGGGATTTCCCTACAAATCATTTACCAGCTGGGAAAAATTACAGTTCCACGTTTTGGCCAGAACAACAAATCAAAAAATACGATTCACTGGACATTTTTTACCGAGACTCTGGGAAAGCCACGCAAAAATCACCCCCCAATTAGAATTCCCTCCTATCTAAAAAAATTTCGTCGCCACTCAATATTTTTTCTACTACTATTATAAGAACTTGTATCATTAAAAAGCGCCACCAAGATGATTGTCAAAATGTATGTGCGAGATTTAATATTTTAATTAATCTCAATACGGTAGTTACTTTCGTTTAAGTCATCAAGTATTGCTCGTAGAAAGTAACGTTCAACAAAAATCGATCGTTGAACTACTACTTGATTGAGTATATCGTTTCAACAATTAGGTAAATTCAAGCCAAAACCCAATATTCTTACTCCAATTTATTGCGCATTTGTATTTCCCAATTCGTTTTCCATTTCGGCCAAATGATTTTCAAACCCTTTCGATATTGCAGCCTTAGCCTTGAAGAGAATAGCGTTAAAAATTTTTTGACAAAAGCAACTTTAAAATACCTTTGCCTTGTGGTCCATCAAAGCATTCCGCACCATCTCGTGCTGCCTCAGCAATTCGTCCTTACGCAATTCGAACGACTGACCCAAACGTTCACGCTCGGTCACTCCTCGATCAACCACGGCACTCGCAACTTCTCTTTTTACCCTCACCAGTTCGTCCCTATCGCGATGTTTTTTGGCTAACGCTTTCACCTCTTCTCTACGATCCGCTTGAAGACGACGCATTAAATCGGACGTTTCACGATCCAATTGCATCTAAAAAAATTATTGATTATGGGATACAAGGGTATGACCATCGTGCAAGGTGTCAGGTTTCTATTAACATGATTTATGGACCTGCACAACCGGATTAAAATAGAAGCATGTTATTGGATAAATTTGAATTTAGGTGTAGAGTTATCTGGAAAATAGGATCTTGAAGTTATAAACATTAAAATAACTTCTTCTCTTTCTAGAAGAGAATTCTCTAGAGAATTTTAGTTTAGTTTAGGCCTTAAGACCTGTTATTTCTAACATCTGCGTCGTTTCCTTGGCAGTGTTAGTTCTATGAGCATATAAATATTTTACATCCATTAGGTAGCTTGCTGGGCTGGCCTTCAGATGTGCCTGTATCTTGGTTTTTTATGTTAATGCTGGCAATTCATTTAACCCATTAAAATTGCCAAATTAATTATCTTGAAACTAAGAAACTCAGATCTTGAAGTTATTAAGTTAATTATTAATTTTAAAACAAGCCAGGGTAGTGCGACCTAACTACCGCTCTTCTTGTGTCAAACGCTAGAATTAAAAGTTGCTCTTGTCGTTTGCGCTTGTAGAAAAAATAAAGTACGCACTACCATAATCTTATACGCCTACGAAATTTGTACGTGGACCAATTTAACGGATTTTTAACCAAAACAAGTCTATATCGATTTTTATGGAACTGGAATGCCAATTATTTCATCAATAATCCTTGACTAGCTCAGCGGCAAATGAGCCTTTTGGTTTGACAGGGTAGGCTATGACTATGTAATTATAAATTTGTTTTATCAAATTACTCTAATAAAAATAGGAACTTATAATTTATAAGCTCTTGGAGTAATAAACTTTAATTACATTTAAAGTTATCTTGAAAATTGAAACCTGGAAGTTATAAAGCTGAGATCTTCGAGTTAAGATCTTGTAGTTATTTTGAAAGTTTTTAAATTAGCAAGTAAATTATTAAAAAATTTGAAGTTATGAAACTTGTAATGGAAAGTTGCTTATAATATAATGAATAAATTTCTTAAAATTAATCAAATTGAAATGTTAGGTTATACTGGAACGATTTCCTTTGGAGTCCATTATAAGCGAGTTATAGTGTTAAAATATAAAATTATCTAAAAAATTAAATTAAGGAAATGTTACTGGTTAAAGAAAACCGGTGTAGGGTTGCTCTTCAGCCAATGGTCTGCTTCTATTTTGGCCCGGTTGTATAGATCTATAAAGAATGTTTGGGCAGTCTTACGGTTAGATGACTTACCTTTAATGATTTGAACTGATTAGCTTGCGATGTTCGCATAACTTTGTCGGCCGTAGCGAACATAATTTCGTGGTACTTTTCACGCAAATCTTTTTCCTGGGTGAAAAATTCGCGATTTGCGACTAACAGCCGTTCCGATGTGCTGCGAGGTAACGCAGCTCTTTCTAATTCTGTGCTGCTGCTACTTTCAATTCCGTCTACCACGCTCGTCAACGGTTCGGCACTGGGAGATTCTGTCGAAAAAACGGCGGCAACTCTAAAAGTAACGAACAATTGAGTTTGTTTACAAAATAAAGAAACAAGTTGATTGATAACTTTAGTTCATGTTTACAATGCTCGTAATAAAAGTTGTAAAAATGTGTTTGACTAAACTTGATTGATAAATCGATAAATTTTCTTTCTCGTTTAAAAATAATCATGTAGGTACTTACATATTTTTACTCGAAAGCCGTTTAACCAATTTCATGTTCATCAATTTTGATATCTTCTCGCTCGCGTCACCGGTTGATTTTTGCGATTGCAGAGTAATTCTTTTCTTTTCGAACTTCTTCCGTAAGTTTTCCAATTTTTTGTCTAATTCGAGTTTCTTTTCTTTGACTAGCTTATTATCTAAAATTTTATCTAAAGGTTCGGCATTAATCTCCTCTATCGCAGGGGCATCTGAAGGTTTAATGATCGAGTTTTGTTCTATGGGAGCTGAGGAACTGAGAGTGGTGGTGCTGCCGCCCAAAATTGGTTCGTTATCGGTGATCATTTCGACGGATAGTCCTACTCCTGCCGCTAACGATGGTCGGGGAACGGGACTACCGTTGCTCGTGACTTCTTGCGTTGCTTTTAACACGCTGTCTTTCCGTTGCTCATCCTTACTGGTACTAGGCACTTCCATATCGTCGGTCAATACTGCTAATTGTCGAGACCGCTTTTCTAAATCACTTTGATATTTGATGGGGTTAGCCAAAGCTTCAGCAAAATCCGACATACCATCCGGTACGTAATCTTTAACTTCTACGAACAAAAATAACGCGCACAACGGCAACGGTTGCCCTAGTTCCGACTTTAAATTTACGTGCCGATAACCTGGACAAAGACCTACAACGGGAAGCACGCGGTGCCCGATAAGTTTACCCGATTCTTCGTAAGCGGATATTCGAATAGCAGCTAATTCTGGAAGAACGACTTTTTTAAAAACGAACGGTTCCTCGTCGTACACGGGATTAATGCCATTATTAGGAACAATTTTAGTGCGAAACTTTTTCCTAACGGTATCGGCTGGTAGACCATACATATCAACTTCGACGTAAGTACCAACTCTCTTGTCAGTCAGAAACTGACCAGATATCACAGATATTTTCACGTTACCGGCAATAATTCCGTCGACAGTAGATTCGGCAAACGGATCCAATCTTCTATCTTTTCGCCTCATAAACTCCGGTTTTAATAAGTAGCCGGTTCTAAAATTATATTCAAAGATTCCTAAATTTAGCTGCATCGCAAGATCCAAAGTTTGGAAATTTAACGCTACCAACTGACAACCCGCGTTCCAGAAAACTTGAGGCATGAAATTTGAAGAGTCGAATCTCGTTCCAGCTGGATAAACTCGGCTTAATTGATATTTGTTGTAATTAACAAATTCTATCGGTTTTTCTTTTAGTAGCGTGGTTGCTTGTTTTTCATCAAACGATGACATTTCGTAACTGCGGTTTTTTTCTACAAAAAGAAACAATGTGTAACTACCGTTTTTAAATAAACGATTCTAAAGTTGAAACACGATTGCTTAGTTCAGAACGGTTGTATCTGCTGAATTATTATTCACGTTCGAGGTTTGTCTACGTGAATGAACTAAGAGAATGATTCGAACGTTGTACCCTAGCAATTGGGATGAAACAAACCATGCGAATAAAGGCAAGTACATTTTCTACGTGCGAAAATGTAAGAAATAATCAAGATGTTTCCAAATTAGTATTCGTCAAGCACACATTACAACAAAGTTAAAATCAACGATGCTTTATTTGGTATTGATTTTGTGAACCCATACGTCTCGATTTGCTCATCTGGTTTTTACGTAGGTACACTCGAAAAACTTTACCGATGTCAAGCTACAACCACCACTTTTACAAAATTAAAAACCAATTAGATCATAATTTTGCAGAACCCTTAAAAATTATTAAATTTATTATTAAAATGGTTTCAGCAGGATGAGGCTACTTGTCATACTACCACAGAAAAAATATCTAAATGAGTGTGATAATTATGAAATAAATATCACACGAGCATGGCGGCTCATTTCCACGATAAGAACCTCTCCTGCATGAAAATTATTGTTTCATCAACAGTATGACAAGTAGCCCCATCCTGCTGCAACCACTCCTGTAACATATTTTAATAATTTTTAAGCGTTTTGCAATCGTGAATCGCTGCATGATGAATTTATGGGTTATGTAAATGGCGTATGTAACTTAAAATTGTAGTTCTCGTTGCTTTAAATAATTTTGTGCTAATTTTGTGTCTGAGCTGTACAGTTACTCTGTACCTCCTGGTTAAGTGAATTTGGATTTTAAACATTAAAGACTCTCACGGCTTTCGGAACTCTTGCGATAGAACAAACTTCCCTGAAGGAAGAGTTAACTAAGTTTCGAGCTCCGACAGTAGCTCCGATGTCAGAAATGAAGAACAACATTGATGATGTGAAGTGGCAGCCGACCGGGCTAAGTATAAGGAAACCTGAATATCCCTACAACAAGACAGCGAAAGGAATTTAATTCCCTCAAGGTGCAGATATCTGCTAAACCAGAGAATGGAGATTGAATCGACCAGTCTTCATCCAATTAACATCATAAGCATCGGTGGGAATGAAAATGGAGTAGTTGGGGATGTGACCCCAGCTCTGGTAGTGAAAACGAGCACCAAATTCACTTATGTGGAAGCACTGGATTCGTAGTCAGAACTAATAGTTAAATGGGTTTACGAGTCAGAAAACCTCAGTGCAAGTCAAAAACATCGACTTGCCAATAATGGACGAGACCAAGATAAAGCACGAAATTGCAAAGGTGGTTGGAAATGAGGTATTTCTTAATATGAAGTCCCGCAGAATACCAAAGGAGAAGAACCAGGTAGCAACCCTGGAAATCGAGAGGGTAACAGCGGAACGACTGTTGACGACCTCCCTAAATTGAAGCTGAGGATAAACTGGTGCGGGTGACTGAAATCACTAAATTCTGGGTCATTGTGCATGCGACGGAGTTAACAGACTTGGCAGTGATGTGGTATCGGTCGCTTTGCGGAAAATTGCATGAGTGAACTACACTGCGAGAACTGCGACCAAGACGGATATAAGCTCAGTAGCTGGCGCTGTCGTGCCGTACCAAAATTACAGTAATACAGGATGTGGGCGGCAGTTGTATGCTACCGTAAGTGAAATTATACGGATGGGCAACGATGGCTTTCTGTTGCGCCAAATAAGAATAGCAAACAAGAGGAAACCCCTGTAGGGGTTAATGTATTGAGGCATGGTACCAAAAAAGGTCCCAGGAGCGGCTATATTCTATTCCAAAATTGGACAAACACACCTGGGAAAGTAATGCTTAACGGCGTTTTCTTTGTGGGTAAGGGGCTGTGGGATGGGGGAGGTTTTAGTCAGTGAAATCTGACACTACCGCCATAGATCCGAGTGGACGAGATTTCCTCTAGCTGCAAGATGCAAAAATGTGAATTTGGATAGTTAGTAATTTAATTTTGATACCCCCATCATTATCATCATTTCGCATACGTGCACGAAAAGTGTCACAACTCAAATATCATCATTCTTCAGAAAGACCTTTTTTCACCATTATTATGTTTTAATGTACAATTTTCAAAAACTGCGTAACTAAAAATTAATAATAAATGTGAAATTTGAAAAATATTTGAATTATTAAGTTCAATATTGAAATTCAAAACTTTATTAATTAATTTCCGGTAATACACTTCTTCTTGTTATTGAAACATGGTATCAATCGAAAGAGATTTTTTCAGCATGTCAAGATATCCAAATGCTTCATATTTTGCTGTTCCATTGGTGTTAAAAATGCAAAAAAGACGCAATAAAAAAATATGAATTGCCTTGAAATAGTATATTGCATATTAAAAGCGGAAAGTGAATCTTTTGTGCTCGGAGGCGAAATTTACAGCGCGAGCCGCAGGCGAACGCTGTAATCGCCTCCGAGCACAAAAGTCACTTTACGCTTGAAGAATGCATACTATTTTTCCTCCGCCCGCTTTCAAAATGATCAAACCTAGATAAAGATTTACATTCAATCTCTGTAGTGAATTATTTTTATGTCTATCATATTAGCCTTGCTACATCGTTTCTAAGGAAATTTTGCGTTCCATTTTGTTTTATCAATAAATATTGTGTAAATTAGTAAACACGTAAATTTGCAAGATATTAAAATATATTAAAACTATGGATAGCAGTTATGAAAATGAAATAGATTCCACTCGGCCACACATCGTAGAAGCCGCGGAGAGTGTAATTTTAAATTTATTACCAGAAAAATCTAAAAAAAAGGTATGAAAGAGAATATGACTTGTTCATTAAATGGTGCAAAATGAATAAAGTTGGATCATCTTATTCAGAAAATGTCATGCTTGATTATATCCGAAAACTTGATGTTGAAGGTATTATATAATATTTATAAATAAGATAAAATTTTATAAATTATTCTGAAATTTTTAGGTTGCTTTAGTGTTTGGTATTTCTGGAGCTTGTCGTCGGGACGAACTAACTAAAATGACAATAGATGACAAGGGAACAATCCTAATAGTAAAAATCCCCATACCAAAACCGAAGTTCAGCTTAGTTGGGCGCTCTTCGCCCGTTGAACTCGAAGACGAGGCGATTTTTTTTGAAATGCGAAAATGA
Source organism: Rhagonycha lutea (assembly GCA_958510855.1). Lineage (NCBI taxonomy): Eukaryota > Metazoa > Arthropoda > Insecta > Coleoptera > Cantharidae > Rhagonycha > Rhagonycha lutea. The sequence goes on along the minus strand of OY294040.1, from coordinate 6,626,756 downwards.
CAAATGGACAAATCGTATCGTGGGAATGAATACATTTTGAAAATTGAAAATTGTCAAAACTGTCCAATAACGTTTAATATTATTCATAATAAATAATTTTTTCACTGTTTATGTATTTCATTTTAGACAAATTTACTTTCCGCTCGGCGAGCGGCAATGAAACATTGCCGCTCGCCAAGCGGCAAATGCCAACTTTCAACCATCAACTGACAGCTTGAAAAGCCTACTTTCACTATCGGGCGTAGGAAAAATAAATTATTTAGACAGATTAAAACAAAAACAGTGGAAATATGAAAATTTAAAAGCGATAGGAGTACTAAATAGAAATTTCAAATGAAAACACTTTAAGAATTCAAGATTTCTATATTGTTGGCCAATGACCGTCATAAGCCTAAAATATAGAGTATTTAAACGGCCAAAGAAAATAATTTCAAAAGATTTAAAAAGCTTTCAAATCCCAAAGCTTTTGCACTAAATAATGTAAAACTACTTAAAAAGCAATTATCAAGTAATTGGGTGGTAATTTTAGTACGCTTACGAAATTAGAGATTTAAACAAAAAACTTAACAGCTAGATTATTAAAATTTTAACCGTAAGTTTAAAATGCATACGTGAAAATTTTATTCAAAAAAGAAAGATTTCATAAATCATAAAAAATTCAAAAATATAATTTTCCATTCTGAATAGGTTATCAAAATTTCATTTGAAATTAAAATAAAAAACAGAGGCTTAAATTGTCTATTGGAAATATTTGAGCGCTCATAAAATTTTCCAGTAGCCCCACGTTGGGCGCCAATAAATCGTTTAATCTCTTTAATCTCCAGGTAGCAAATTAAGTTTACCAGATGGCTAAGCTACTCGTTTAAAAAAAATAAAAACTTTAGCGTTTTTTAGTAGGATAGGGTCGTGAATCACACCATGTGTGTGATAGGACCTACAGTTTCACGTGAAATCTGAAGCACGGTACAAATAATTTGAGAGTAGCTGAGATTGTAATTCACGTCCATCACCAAACTACGAGTCGGTTATCTACGAAAATGGATCCATTCGTTCAGCATCGGAAGGGAAATTGAACCCTAGATTTAATTAATATTTGCTTTTTAGAAGTTTTCCTACATTAAAAAATGATCATATTCTATCAATAAAATTGGTTGGTGATAAATGAAAGCTGTTGGTTAAAGCATTGTGTTCGGCAGTGGACGTAAAAAGGCTAGAAAAATTAAAAAAAAGGAAAGCACCGAGAAATTCGTATGAAAAAAACCACCCTGGATATGCATGAATGTTCAATTCTATTCAAATGACAAATCGACCGTAAATTAAAAACAACTGAACATTGTTTTTTTGAGTGGCAGCTCTTGGAGTATTGATTATGAGGTTATAATAACAATGATGAAATTAACTTATGAGGGAGAACTTCAATATTATACTTTATACAGCTTAATGATGAACGATGAGGTGCAGTTAAATTAATCATGGCTTTTGTTAAAAATCAAGTTAATAAATTTGAGATGTAAAACCAGCCACAGCTTCAAAAGAGGGCTCACCAAAATGTTCAAAAGTCTCGCAATATTTTGATAATTTTAGAAAAATCCTTGAAAGCAGAACAACAATTCCATTTAAGCGACAAGAATAAAAAATTTTTAAAACTTTAAAGTTTGACCAACCTATCCTTCAGGATCCATTTGCTAGACATAAATTATGCAGATAAAATACCAACTTAGCCACTTTAAAATCACAAAAGTTTCGGAATTCCTGGTCTAGAGGTATCAAGTTGCCAATTCAATTTAAACATGTCATTCACGCTGGCAAAACTCTCACCAATTGCACCTTTATCACATTTTAGCAATTTATTTTATTGAACAATTAAGTTCTTTTTATAAAGACGTTCTTTTTTCAATTTAATTAAAAAAGGGTTGAAGTGTCGAACCTTCAATATCATTTTATTTGTTATTGAAAACAGAAATAATTGGATTTGTAAATTTAGAAGAAAAAAAAAAGGTTACTCACTTTCGGAGCTTTCGAAACTAGAAAAATGTATAGGCTGGATGTAATTAACTAGGGCGGAAATTTCTGCTCCCGCTTCGGTTTCTTTTGTGGGTGCTGGTTTATGTTCGGTACTCTCAGATTGATTTCCACCCGCTATCGGCGCTTCAATTTCAATTGCTTCTACCTCTTCTTCGCTCGACGACTCTTCCTCTTCCGTTCCGGTCGATTCTTTGGATCCCTAAAAATTTCGCTCGTTATTCACGTAATTTAAAAGCAAAGCACGTATTATACCTGTCTGGCCTGTAATTGGAGAGAGGGTGCGTGATGAGATGCAATATCGCCGTTCCCGGTGGGTTCCGCAGTGTCTTGTGCTAGAGGAGGAGTTTTTTTATGCTGATGATGGTGATGATGGTGTTTCTTTTTGTTCTTAATTATTATTTTTCGTTTCAAAAGAGCAGGCGATGGAAGAATAGCACCTGCAAATTAAACGACGTAATTTTGGGTTACTTTTCAACAAAAAATAAGTACCTGGTTCTAATTTGTGCGAATCCAACGGTTGGCATAACAACATATCGCCTAGTATTTCCCTACAATAATTCGCGATTTTGGCTTGTTGCCTTGGATTGCAATGGTTTTCGAACGAAAGTACTACAGGATAATCGGACGTTTTGAACGCACTCTCTGCAATCGCTTCCAAAACTTCCTTGGCTGGAATATCTTGAACGAACGTGTAACCGTGAACAACTACAGGTTCGTCAGTTTTTCCGTTCCAAAAATCTAATTCGACACATCTGCAACCAGCAAGTAAACACTGTCGATAAATTTCCACGCTGGATTTTCCCGTCAACTGATGCCCTGTTAGGTAAGTGTTGTGAGAAGAGTTGATAAAATAATGAGATAACGGATGATCCATTTCGTCACACAAATCAAATTTATTACTTGCTACAATATTATTATCTTCGGACATACAATATTTGAGAAAACCATCGAAGGTTAGTTGACCTTTTTGTACGTTATATTTATTTGGTTCGTATTGTGCTATAATATCCTTAGCCCTTGCAATATTTGCATACGGATAGAGAATCTCGTTTAACCTCGGATCGCGTTGTGTTTTATTGAGAAAGTCTACAAGTTGAGTGGCCGTCATATTGTGTCTCTTTGGGGTTCCGACTCTATAAAATACAACGTGAACAAGATTTTCCATAAAACCTGAGAAAACTTACAATTCATTAAAAACTTTTTCCACGTCGCTTCTTTGTGCAAGATTTTTGTACAAATTAAAAAAATCTTCAAACTGAAACTTTTCCGTACTAATGCTATCATTTTTACCCGATGGAAGACCCGATACATCTAAGGCTTTTTCGACTCTCTTACGATCCTCTTTATTCGACGTAAACATTTTGATTATACTGAAAAAGGAAAACCATAAATTTTCGTCCAATTTTTTCCGAAACTCAACTTACTTTTTGGTAGGAATTTTTCCTGCTTTATCGGTGAGCAAAGTAAGTTTGGTGAAACCTTTTAACAAAAACATAGAAGTTGCCGCGTTTATTTGTGAGAGATTGTAGGCCAAACTCATAAGCGCATCTGCCCAAAGACGTGCGATTTCTTTTCTTGTGCAACAAAAATTTATAAACGTAATATTTACGAAATCGGTGGCGCAACAAACTGTTACAGTTTTTTCTTCCAGCGTATCTTGTGAACCCATCGTTACGAGCTGCCTTAATTTGGGATCCTAAAAGTAAAAAATTTCAATTAAAATGTTGCATCTGAATGGGCGCTAAGTGAGATTGAGTGAGAAATTTGTTGTCGACATTTATGCATGCAATTCAATTAACTGTGGATGGATGGTTGCTTTACCACGATGCATTTGTATCGCTAGCTCAAATTACTAGGTACAATAAACAAACTTCTGTAAATGCAGTTTAACCAAATATTTAATGTATCATCAAAGTTCAATTAAGCAAATAGAGCAATTCAATTCCGGTAGAAATTAATTACTTTGGGAGGTGTGCCACTCAAGTGATTAGGGTACAATCCTAAAAAATTATTAGTAATAATAATAATACTTTAAATTATCTGTAATTACTTATTATTACGAATTATTATCTAATAATAAATATTTGTTTCTAATTTAAAAACTCTAAATGTTTGGTATTAGATGGATCCATTAAAATTTGGAATGTCCTTAATTTCTGCGGTTTTCTAAGACCGAAAAAAGGACTTAGCTCCTTTATGGCGAAGAAGTACTATTAATTAAATACATGTTGGATGTTATAAGAGAATAATTACATGTTTAAGGAATTTCCCTCCTTGTCCAAGCAATATTCTTTTAGAAGGAATTTTGTACGTTGTGAGGTTTTTAATTGAAATTTGTTCCAAATATTTTAAACAAAAATGTAAAATGTAAAATTCTTATTTTTCCGGTTTCTAATTTATTGTCAAAAATTTATTTTATATTCTTTGATGTACAATCCTTTGAAGAGAGAAACGCTTCCTCGCCAACTTTTCTTTAGAAAATCTTATTCTCTACATCGTTGTCTATTTATTTTTTTATTTTCTTATCATTTTCTCAGTTCAGCGTCCCGAATTAAAAATTGCGGAGTTATAACTTTTAGCTCTTAATATTCTTTTTATATTTTTTCACTCGGCTGTTACTCGCCCATTAAAATGGAAAATTTTGAACCAACCTTGGGTTTCGCAAATGCGAGGAGGCCTTACAAAATATTTATAAACGGAAAACTAAATCAAATTTTTAAAGTAAAGATAATATAATAATTAATACAAAATAAAAGATAGTTAAATTGTCTGATTATTATTAAAGAATTGAAATTAAGTTATTAGGAAAAAAGTAAATATTAAAAGAATATTTTATTAATTAAAAAAGAAAATAATTAAAAAATAGAAAATAAATGTGAATTAAAATTACCCGATGCAGATTTTAGAAACAAAGTAAATTTATGTCACAAAACTCTGAACAAAAAGCGCAAATTATGAAAGAATTTATATCAATATAAAAATAAATTATAAAATTAAATTGAAAAATTAAGTTAATACACAATAAATTTGTATCATTTATCTTTGACAAATATAAATTTATGCTAATCATATGAATTCCTGTTCACTGTGTTTGTATAAATATGTTTTGTAAATACGTAATTAATTTTTTAATTACAATTATTACTTAATTATGTTAATAATTAGGTACGCCTTTTTTGATACCTTAAGTTCCGTATAAAGTGACATTGGTATGTTTCTGGTACTCAATTTTCAAAAAGGAAATCTTCGACTTTTTCAAGCCTTTTTTGCTTAAAATTTGTACACATTCCAAAATTCAAATTTGGATCGACTGAACCGCACTACAGTAAAGGAAAAGAATTTCCCACAATTTCAATTAAAAAAAAATTCTTGTTAAAATTGATCAAAAATTAATGTTGGATGAATATAAATGTTAAAATTAATAAAATCAATTGTGACACGATTTATGCGGAGCTTTTGTAAACTAGCATGGAATGAGTCCCTTATTATATCATCAATTTGATTCATTATTATTATACATGTAGGTCATGATTAGTCTATCAACAGGCGCAAATTGTTACAGCCAACCAACATCAAGAAAACCAATTTTGAAAAATTTTAATATTTATTATGGTCAAACAAGTAAAACTTACTGATGGACCTCGTATAATAAATCTTATTCATCACATTATTTGTGTTCATTTAAGCAAATATCCGATCGAGTATTTCAGATAGTAACCGAAGGTAGGTGAAAGATCAAACTAACAAAATTGTAATTTTACGTGCAGGTACCCAAAGAGCATTTTGATTAATTTTGATATCACGAGCGTTCGGGGTTTGTTTACCTAATCGCACCTTACGATTTTGCGTACGTGTGTGATTCAGCATCCTATTCATGTATTTCATATTTACATTCCATGTATACCCAATCATAATATAACATAATACATAATACCCTATTAGATTCCAACATTTCTCATTTTTGTATGCCAAAAAAATATCCTCCCAGTTTCGTGATTTAATTTTTTTAATATTGTTTTAACATTTCTCGACAAGAAATTTGGTTCAATAATTTGTGCCAGCGCTTCGTATTTTTACAATTTATAAATCAATGCAAACGATAATGATAATGTATCTGTTGGATTAGAACTGATTACATTTATACTTGAACGTTCAGATTGTTTAGTTGTGAATTTTGTTTTACTTTCTATCAGACACCAAATATTTTGTAAATTTAGCTGATTTCCTGTTAATTATGTAGTTTTGTTTTGTTTTACAAAAGTAACTTCTCTAGACCCTAATTTTTCGGCATCATTTTTTGATCTGGATTAAATTATTGTATTATGCTTATTTAGAAATAATCTATTCTATCATCAGGAATCCCCGCACCCTCACTACCGCTACTTAACAGCTAGCCGGAAAATTGGTCTTTGTGCGTTTTCAGATCTACCATATTCTTCTTCTTTGTTATTTTGCGGTATTTCATTAAGTTTAAAAGCATTATTTAGTTGATCAATTTTATAGAACAAAGCTATGCTGCGTGATTCTTTGTACTTTTATTTTTATGGTTCTTGCAGATATTCTATTTCTTGTGCGCTGATTTTTTTAACATCCTCTGAAATAATTTTCTGATCAAAATATGTCTTCCTCAGCGCTTGTAAGGTTTGAAGTGTAAATAAATTTGTATATTTATTTAACCACTTAGATTGACCAGGTCGTGCGGCCTGAAGGCCGCACTGAAACTATTCGTTTCTTGTTAATAAATAATAATGAATTATGGATTTCTCAAAAATGAGAGGTGTGCGATTTAAAATAAAGAAAAAACAAAATTTGGTTTAGACCATTGCTCCCTCTGCTTCCCCGGTATTTCCGCCACTGCACCTTATAGATAGATCGAGATAGATAGATGTTGGTTAGCGTAATGTTATGTTCTTATATTTTCCAACTTCTTTACCTAATAGGCGTAGGTGTGTTTGTGTGGCCAGCCGGTAGTTTAACAATTATTTACACTAATATTACAAATGTTAGGTTATTCGCCCCCCCCCCAATGCGATAGTAACACAACTCAAAATATCTTCCTTTGAGATAAACATTTTTAAAGTTTTCGGTTTTTTTACTTCTTCTGATGAGATAAACTAATATAGTATGCCCCCTCCTCTTCCGCTATCTTGAGTTGTTACCATTGTTAGCCATGCGAAGACAACAATAACTCAAATTTTAGTTCTTTAGTTGTATTACTATTGCGTTAGGTGTGCGAGTAAGTAATGAATCACTAGCTGGTACAGGCGGCCCTAGACGACTGCCTTTAGCCATCTAGTGCTTGATTAATGCAGTTGTTTGGCCTTCGGCCTCAATATATTCTATTCTATTTCATAGGCCGTATATTTTCTTTAGGTTGGTAAACTTTTTTTGGTTTGTAATTAATCAATGAAACAATAAATTAGAGTCGCACCTACTATTAACACGGAGGAGTTTTCTAGTACTTGGTTAATAATTAAAGTAATTAATATCAAAATTACCTAATTAAATTGGATCTAGGAAACATTAGCATTTCTGGGGTTGTTTGGCACCACTAAAGGGGAATGCTAATATACGTGAAGGCCATAGTTGTTCGGTATTCGATTTCACTAATCGATATCACAGATGATCAGTCAATTTCGTAAACCTTAAATTTGATTTAGGTTAGTAAATTTCTTTTGGCTAGTAATAACTGAATGAACCAAATTAGAGGCGCAATCATAAATGACAGGGAGAATTAAGAGCTTTCTAGCATTTTATGATATTGGAAAAATTTGCAGTCAGTATTACGTATTATTATTATTATTGGCTACAAAATTTAGGAGTTCTCTTCAGCAATAAAAACGAGTATTTAACACAAAAAATATATTTTCTACCTTGCGAGTAGAGGTGTAAATTCAGATTCTAACTCCATAACTCCGTCTAGGCTTGAAAAGTACCCCCCCTCACCCCGGGTCGTAAGGACCAATTTAATGCACGCTTTGTCATTGATTTTATTAAATCGCAACCGTTACTAATAAAGTAATAAATATATCGATATGTTGTAGTATCAGGACCGAGGGGGCTCCTGGATATGACCTAAAACTGTATCCTTTATTCTTTATGAAAGAAACAATCCCCATCTTCATGCCGTGCTTTGAATTCTACGTTAAACCGTGGTGCCTCAAACGAACAGCACCGGAAGCTGAGTTTACAAATACTCTAATAAACCCACTAATCCGAGGATTTATTGTGTTAACAGTAACTAAACTAATCCTGCACTGAAATCCCAGGGGGACCTCCTTCTTTACAGCTCCAAGCAAGAAACGGTAAACCTCGAGCTTTTCTACAGCTAGCAAGAAATAACGTCTTATTGTGCGCATGAACCACCCCCCGATAACTAAAAAGCTATTGATAAGGCTCACGCCAGCTATGACGAAGGAAGTACTGGCATAGACCCGGTATTCCACATAGCCAATGGAATAAAGACCGGGAGTCTATGAGGTTAAATGTCATATTTCTCATTAAAATTAACTCTTAAAAGAATTATTTAAATAGGGTGATTCTCTCAGATATTTCCATTGATGTGGTTGTTGACCTTCGGTGTCACTCATGAGGAATGAGATCATAGCACCGCAGGCCGAATAACCATGGCCTTTACCCTGGCACGTACTGGGTTTGTGTTCAATCAGTTTTTAAGTTTGAAATGTGTTTTTGGTTTATAATAAATTAAGAAATGATATGAAGAAAAAGCTTTCTAGCAAGTTATTGTACAGGATTACGTACTTGGCATGGAAAGGGGCATTTTGCTAGACAAGGCAGGTAGTTTACTGAAAGTGAAGGCGAAGCAATATTTTTTTGCACATTGAAATAATGAAAAAATTTTCCAAATGAGTGAAGGTATAACAGTTACTTGTCAACCAACCACCTGTGACAGTGTTTTTGTCGATCTTTATATAAGAACCACGTAGCATCTCACAGGTTGATGTTATTTTTCTTGTTGTTTCTTTCTTCCGAAATTATAAAAATAATTATATATTGATATGTATATTAATTGAATGAGTTGATATAGAAGCTGAATATTTTTAATGGTAGTAGTTTTGAGTAAATCACAAAATACTGTTTGAATTAGGTACATAAACGTGGAGATATTTACTTTCTGCACTAAACGTGGTCGGGTGGGGCAAGGTAAAAACACTACATGAATTGAATTAAATGCAAATTTATTTTTTTTAGAATATCTTATACATCCTGATACTTAATTGGATCCGTTGATGCAGAAACCGAATATGTCCAATTTTTCCCGATTTTGAGTTAAACCTAAATGATAATGAATCAATTTGAGAGAGCTTTTTCGATTGGCGCAAAAATAAAATATGGAAAAATCGGGAAATTAGTATATTATAGAAAGAAGTAAGAAATATTAATAAAACTTTATTAAGCTTTTCCTAGAGATTTGAAAAGCTGTGGTTTATACAGTTGTACGTTTTAGCACGAGCCACTTATGCATAATGAATATTAATTTTGTTTTGCTATAAAAGTGGCACTACTAATCAAGACCTTTCATAATATATAAATAATATTTGATTTATAGTTGTATACGAGTATATTATAATATACTCCGCGACCAAAGTTGAATGCATAATTTTGAGGAAAATTCTTTTGAGTCCATAATGTCTTATTTCAGAAATTTCTATTTAGCTGAGTATTCATATCTTTGTGCAATTAGCTCCTGACGCCACAGGCATCCCTTTAATTAATTTATATTGTTATATTTCACTATGTGTTCCTAAGAGGCTCTTTATCATAAAGGAGATGCTACGTGCCATTTTATTTTATCACTTGAAATAAAAATGAACATAAGAAAGAAAAATAAAAGGTTTTAATGGAGCTCAGTACTTTCTTTTTCCTTCAAGTGTAACTTTTGTAACAGGTTGCAGAATATCGTTGCAGCTCACGTAAACCGCTGCGCCGTCAAAAATGGTTAGGGTCATCAATAAAACTCCGGCGAGACCGCGGTGGGACAGAAACACTAACAATTAAGGCACAAAAATTTTCGACCGCTTTCATCCATTTAACAGGTTTTTCGTGTAAAATTATTCCATTATTCGCTTTATCTACAAACGCGATGTTATTATATTACGGAATAGCTTTTTCAAAAAATGAAGCACGGTAGGGATTTGTACGAAAACATTTTATTACTAAAACATGATTTCAACGTAAATCAAAAGCCCTTAACCGTGATTTCTCACTACATCCGAGAGTTGGATATTTCATTTTAAAAATGACCGTCTAACCTTCTCACATCCTATAATAAAAATAACAGCATTTAAAAAGTAATGCCGGTTTCTCCCAAATGCGCTTCCATTTATCAGTCAAAGTGGATCACGAAATCCAACATAATTTCAAGATGGATGAAATACGTATGCAGTTTCGACATAAAGTTGGAACAGCGGTAATTTGATTTGAGTTCAAAATGAAAGTAAAGGAGGTCTAAATTTCCCCTAAAAAACTTGAAAATGCGATTATCCCGAGAAGATTTCATGAGCACTCGGTTCAACTTTTCAAGTACATAATCACACGCAAAGGAAAACCTGATAAGAAATCAAAATAGAAAAGGTTAATATAACATTAATTGAATATAAATTTTAGACGGAAACTCCACAATGAGGATTTTGTTGAAGTGTAATGGCCGATCTTTATAGGGTTAAATTGGGTATTAAAGTGAAAGACGAACGACCTTTTCGTATTCATTTTACAGGCTGCATCAGTAACTTGGAAGTAAATGAGGGTTAAAAAAATAATATTACCACCAAAAGGAGACTCTCCATAAACTTGGCTTCACAAGAAGTGCGGATAGAATTTTTTGGACGATAACAAATATTGGATTATTATGTTCCAGTATAATTGCTGGTGCTAGTTCTAAGGATACTTTTGAAAGGACCTGCAACAACTACTCGCACTATAATTAATCAGGCATTGTTGGAAATGGCAAAGAGCGAGATTAATTTCTTGTTCAAATGTTGACGTAAGTATTAACTTATTTGACCCAAATTAAAGTTGTGATGGTAAATATGCCTAAACTTTAAAGCCCTCTCAAAATTTAATAGAAATCGTAATACGAATAAATTGCTGCAATTAAAAGGACGAAAAGATTAATTAAAGTTTTTGTGAGTCTTAAATGTCTAATTACGAAAACGGCCTAAACTTTGCATACATACAAATCTCAGCTTGTAATTCATTTAACCAGGAAATACAACAAGGGAGGCTAAATCTTCATATAGTAAGCAAGTGGATTCAAAATCTCATTAAATAAAACAATCGTTTAGGCTAAAGATATAATTAAATAAAATTGAGCGTCTTTAATAATAATTTTGGCCTTCGAATTATTTTGTAATCATTTAATTTCAAATTAACTACGATCACAATAAATCGATTAAATTGAGCTCAATTATTTCAATATAAAAATGGATTTGTTTCGCGTATTCTAATTGCTGCAATGATTGGCAAGAAAATAAATTGATCGATCTCGTTTTCAATAAATATGTTCCACTTATCATATTATAATAACTATTTCAATGTCGCACATCTAAGGTAAAACCTTGCCACAACATTTTTCAAAACAAAAAGTTTTAGATTTCCTTTCCATCAGCGAATGGGAGACGACAAAAATTATTAGAGGAAAAATCGATTTTCCAAAGTTTTACTTAATCTTATTTATAAGGACGACACGCATAAATAGATTAACGAGATTCTCATTGAATTAGTAAAATAGTGGAATCTCCTTAACCCTTCATCTGCATTCTTTTCATTGATCATATAAAATTAACTGAATATTGGGTCTTACAATTTGCACCTCCTGTCAAAGTTATAATCTTGACCTTCATAAACATTATAAAGTGGCAATAATGGATGAAATCGGTGGCACTTTCCCTTCACTCATAAAAATCGACCATACGTAACTTCATGAAAGTAAACGAATTCTTTTATTGCAGTAACAATACTACAATTTTTGGTCTTACGTGACTTTTTTACGTTATTAAAATGAATAGCTCGTAGTTTGGTCCCGTACCAAACTTGCAACTACTGACAACAACCTTACAGTTGGCCCTTTTTAGCAGCCCTTTCCAGTTCAGACAAAATAGATCTGATCCCACCTATCCTACCCTCTGTAGACCAAAAAGACTTTAATCCGCCATACAAAAATCGTCGACGATGAAATCGACCAACTATGCTACATTGTCGTGAGCTCCCGCTCTCAAATCGCCACATTAAACTCCAAACTCCACAAAATGGAAAATCAGGGTGACGCTACAGTAGCCAACACGTCCAATTCTCATGAGATAAACACACAAACCAAATATCATGGACTTTCAGTCGAAAACGTGTCAATTCACCGATAACCAAATTGCCACCCATACCAACACCGATTTCACCATACTCCCTCCATCAATAGTCAAACCCACTGAAAATATGGGCAACCACGAAGTAGGCCCTATGGTCCTCAAAATGGAAAAACGACAAGGACGCCCGACGATATTCGAGTCCTTCTGAAGCTCCATTACAAGACGTCTCGATGCAAGAGATCGAAAACCAGTCAATCTATGGAACCACCACCCAGGTTGGAGAATTAATGAAAACAACTGAGAATTACCACAACAGTTGTACTAAATCCAGTTAAAGTGGAACACGAACCCCAACATTCCGCCCCAGCCAGGCAATGTTTTAAATGCCAAAAGTTCGTACCTCCAGCACAACTGAACTGGCGATATTATGTATGTTAAATATGCTGGCAACCACCTGGATGCTCATTGCACCCGTTTGAAAGAAGAAAAACCCACACGTGTAAACTGTAATAGTGAATACCCGCTGCCACGACGTAATCAACCATAAATCAAGAACCAGTCCAATAACGCCACAAAAGGAGTCATTGCAGTACCTCAGACTAATGACCAATAACCTAAGCTGAGCCTCAGTTTCAAATCTATGTTCAAAAGCCTCCGCAAAGCAGACATCCTCATCAGCCATCCACATCTAGCGAGTAAATGAAGTAAGCCAAATTACATGTTTCACGGCACTCATTCCATTACGACATCAGTATGAACCACCAATCACCATCATGCGACCGAAAATAGATTTTTCAAACCCCTTTTTTTCTTCATTAAGCTCCTAAGAGCAAGACCAGTCTAACCTAGCTTCCCTCTAATTTCCCATGAGATAACTCCTAATTAAACACCACATTCAACGAATCTAGCAACAGAGTTGTTCTGATTAGACGTTGTCTTCATACAACAAAAAGTGATAAGTGATAACTGATAAGATAGGCTCTAACATTATTGTTATTTTGGATGACGATTGGGGAATTCCTTTATTAATTGGATGGTCCGATCTTGGTTATCAACATCTCCAACACCATCTCCCTCGGTCTACCAGCCAGAATCAGATCTACAAGCTGTGTTTAGTGTCGCGAAGTTGATCAAGTGCTCCTGTATAAAATTATAACAAGTATTCCAGATTTTCATCTTCTAAGCCGTACGTTGGACAGCGATTGGAAGCGAGCACCTGTCACCATTAAGTTGTAAGCTTAAACGATGTCGAGGTAAGCAATTTTATCTTTTCCAATTCGTGTGAACCGACCTGTTATTTTGGCTCTTGTATTTCATACTGAGTAACCGTTAGAGGTTACTGTGTTTTGGGTACTTCTTTATTTTTGAAGTGGGTGCACTTCTTGATTGTGATTATTCATTTGTCTATGTCTTGCACAGCCATTTACATTGCAATTAATTGCATCTCTCAAATTCTGTTGTCAATTAGACGCCTAACCTTCGCATAAATCGAGAGCTGGCCTATTAACATCGTGCCTAAACAAACTGGAGAGGTCATTTCCGGATTGTTACGGACTCTGGTCTCTGGTTGGATCAACCCTCTCATTAGGGGTTGTTTTCGTTTCAACCTTTTTGTGCCAATTGTAACTTTCTTTTGTTATATTTGTTAATTAAATATTTATTTAATTTATGTAACAGTCGGTTGTTTAACTTTATATGAATTTAAAGGCTGCAGTGATGGTGTTCTGTTATTATTTCATCTGTTTAAGCATAATCATCTGTAGATCTGCAGCATCTGCATGTTCTTTATCATCTAATTATTATTTTTTAAGATTTGTTTTGCGGAAAATTAAAACAAACATGCTAGGTCCTGTATTACTAACAAAATTTCTCTAACGAGGCAATTTGAACTTTTGTGAGCTATCGTGCTATAAATTAAAAATTCTGATATAATAACATACCGCATGCTACCTTTGCACAGAGACGGTTTTAAAAAGAACTTTTGAAAGTTCTTGTTAGTTGAAAAGTACCGCAGACGATTAAAAGTTTTTTACGATGTATTATTTTGCAACGTTTAAAGATTTTTGGGAAAAAACATATTAAAGTTGTGTAAAAGATAACCCCATCCCTAACCTTAGTTTACCCTTGCCTAATTTTTTGATTATACACGGTGATTTGGGTCGACTATAGATCAAACTGTACCATATAATAAATCACAGTAAAACTAACAATTTTTGTTAATTTCTGACTTATTAATTTTTGAATTTTTTATTTTTTGAGTTAGAAAAAAACTAAAAAGATGTAAGAAACCTATTTAAAAATCTCTATAAATAATATGAATAATGTTTCATTATATCTCTAACGATTTCAAAATGGTGAACAATATAATAATTTGCTATAAAGCTCCTCCTCATTGCACCTATTATGATTCTTCTTCTTCTTCAAGGTAGTTTAAGCCGTAAGACTTGTTATTACCAACATCTGCGTTATTTCCTTGGCAGTGTTACTTCTGTGAGCATATAAATATTTTACATCCATTAGGTAGCTTGCTAGACTTGCCTTCAGATGTGCCATGTTCCTGGTTTTTATGTTAATGGTGGCAATTCACTAACCCAGGGGACCACCGGCTTAACGTGCCTTCCGAAGCACGGAGACTAGTCATAAGAAAGTTTGACTCTCCCCAGGTTTGAACCCGGTGCCCCGCATTCGCATCCAACTGCGTTAGTTGCAAGGCAATGACCGTCTCTATGATTGGTTCCTTAATTTATTTGAACCAAAAAAGTTTACCAACTTAAAACAATTTCACGACCTACGTAATAGCTTGGGAGATATTTCAAGAACATACACTATGTTGGTTGTTGAGACCGGGGGGTTTGGGGGTATAAAATACCCTCCAAGCGCATACACGGATCACGGAGTTACGGGGTTGGGTTTGGTAAGCACACGTAAAATCTCTCCTTCTCCTTCAGGAGCTTCTATTCCTGTCTGATGAGATCTTGTAATACGGAAACAATTGAAAGCAATTATTAATAAATGTCGTTTAATAATAATTAAGAGTATTACAGATTATTATAATATATTTTCATTAAGTTAATTTTCTAAATTTTGCTTTGAAACAATCTGTGACGTAATTCACTATCTAACCTCAACTTATGAAGCGTTCATAGTTAATTAATGACAGTCTAATATATCGTCACTGTTCACATCATATAACAAGACGCATCTTCCTGCTAACTTATTCAGCATGATTAAATACCAAACAGTGTATGAAAACCCAATCAGAATTTATTATAGCGTGAAAGATTCCGAGGTACAGCTTGAGTTGTACCTCAAAGTTTGAATTACAAGTCAATAGTATAGATAATATTATACGTTATAAGTTTAACGTGGAAGTCTAACCACGGAACAAATAAACTATCAAATTCATTATACTCTCGATTACTTTTTGAATAAAGATAGAGTTTCAAATTAGGAAGCCTTGTATTAGAATAATTGGAATGTAATTTAACGCTTTTTCGAGCCGTGCGGCTCGGAATAAATTAATGATAAGAACTAATAATAATTTTGTTATTTTATTTTCTTTCTTATCTTTCAATAATTGTTGTATTTCAAGAAAGCATAAAAATATTGTTCTGTTTTTAGAAGAAAACAGATAAGTAAATGGAAACCCTATATCTTATCGAAGTGTATATCTAAAGAAAGTTAATTTGTAAAACAATTTTATAAAGTCACGACGGAGGCAAACCAGAAATTGCCCCATTTTCATTTATCACGAGCTCCCTTTCAACGAATATGTATGGCTACTGACTACAGATACTGTCGCAATTGATAGACTTGAAAAGTAATCGTAACATTGGAAACCCATCAATCAACAATTAAAGGAAAAGTTGCGATCACTCAATTACTTTTTCACATATTAATTTGAGATGAGGAAATAAAATCTTGCTAATATATTTTAATATTTATAATCAAAAACCACAAAATCATTAAGCACAATCTTATCACATTGTAAAAGAAATAGCAGCAATTAAAACGTCCTAAAAACAAGGTCGCAGGATATCCCACAATTCTAACGATAAAAGAAACGTTCAAGTAAAAATGGATCTAAAAATAAATGAAAATTCGGTATAACGCGGTATCCGCTACATATCGGAAACCATTAGGAAGTCAGGTAATGGGTATAAAAGCTGCATCCCCATTATCAGACTAACGACGGCGACGTCACCCACAGCTTTTCAGTTGCAATTACACAACAGTTAACAACGCACACCACAACGAACAAAACTTCATTAAAAAACTTGACATGACAGGAAACTTGGCTCTGTAATCTCGATGCCTGAAATTACGCGAGAAAAGTTACGATGGGAAAATCGAAATTAAAAAACCTTCACAATTTATTACACTGTTTCTCTTCATCCTTTCTTAAATCAGAATGCATGGGTGGTCCTCCAAAAATAAATTAAAGCGACTTTTTTGGGGAAAATTATAATAAGTAGAAGTGGTTTTCATTTTATTAACTTCCATGACTTGCTTTTCAACCAATCAAGTGGGGTTGATTATTGCTAAATGGGAATCGCTGATTTGGCAGGCTGACAATTTTAGTTGATGGCACTTGAGGTGGTTTTCTACGCTTTTATTAATATATCAACTCATAGTTTGATAGAGACGGTAATTTCCTTGCAGCTAACGCAGTTGGATGCGAACGCGGGGTACCGGGTTCAAACCCGGGGAGTTTTACGTTAAGCCGGCGGTCCCCCTGAGTTGACAAATTGTCACCGTTAACAAAAAACAAGGCTACAGGCACGATCTAGATAACAAGGTCTGTGGTTCGTTGTATGTTTTCACTCGTTTTCCGTTTTCTTTCGGTTCGGGTCGGTTTTCTCCTCTTGTACTCAGCGGCAACCATCTTGTTTGTTTACATTATTAACTTCGGATTTACATATCACTTTGACACATGAAAATGAATTGAAATGCACCTGTTTTAATTTAAAACACATTTTAAATTTGTTATTAATAATAATATATCAATTTTTGATATAATCTCCGGCATAATATTGTATTACTTAAATAAAAATTTAAAAAAAAGTCATTCTTTCCAGGATTCGAACACGGGTTGACAAAATACGAGTCCTAGCGCTGTAACCACAGGCCTAGCAGGAGTTATAGAAAAATAAGTTTTAATTTGTTATATAAATTATTGTTTAATAATAATTTAGATTACTATAAATATTAATAATAGTAAAATGTAAAATATTATTAATAACAAATTTAAAATGTGTTTAAAATTAAAACAGGTGGCATTTCAATTCAATTTCATGTGTCAAAGTGATATGTAAATCCGAAGCTAATAATGTAAACAAACAAGATGGTTGCCGCTGAGTACAATAGAGAAAACCGACCCGAACCGAACGAAAACGGAAAACGAGTGAAAACATACAACGAACCACAGACCTTGTTTTCTAGATCGTGGCTACAGGCACATCTGAATGCTAGCCTAGCAAGCTGCTACCGGATGTAAAACAACTATAGTCCAAAATCGATCTGCGGACTACTCACCAACCCGTCTGGCCAGCGTGGTGAGTTATGGCCAAACCAACCTCCATAATATGGAGAGGCTAATGTCCAGCAGTGGACGGAAAAGGCTGATACAGAGAGAGAGAGAGTTTGATAGATAAATATAGTAGAAAGTAGGATGTTCAATGGTTGTTTATATTATAGAAACAATTCGTAATAGGAATTAGGAAGTAGGAAAACTTTAACTTGTTTTACAACGACAATCGAGATTTATCCCATCAGCCAATACATTTTGGTTAGTTCAGAGACCTATTAATGATGATAATATATTTGGAATGTTGATAGAACGTTCCTGAATTTCTAACCAGCTAAAGGTAAATATAAGCAAATTTAATGTGATAACAAACTCGAGAAAGTCAAATATTCATACAAAATAGGGGAAAATATTGTTTAAAGTTTAAATATTTAGGTATTCTATTTGAACAATTTAGTTTTGGGACGCCATCATCAATAAAGAGCTAAAAGCTTGCGGATTTGTACTTCGTATCTGTAGGATTTCTCGAATACTATCAAGAAGTATTTTACAATACAGTAAGGAATCACTTAGTACTATGTAAAATTTTAAAATAAATATTCTGCAAACTTTTTAATTCGACAGATGGGTTTTCTTCGCCCCCTGGTGAATAAGGTTATCACTACGTTACAATTAAATTCCGTAACGCATATCTGTTTGGTTCATTTATTAATTACTAACCCAAAAACAGTAAACAAGAAATAAAGAGATTAACGAGATATCTGACAAGTGTTGCTAGTGAAACTTTTAGTTTCATTTGGCATTTCTTGTTATATTTATATTAGATATTCTACCTGGTTTCGATCATTAGCATCTGTTACGCGAGGATGAAGGTGATCCATAAGGATTAATATCTGGATAATATTCTTGTAGATTTATTTGGGGATAGCGATAGAGGATTCAATTTGTGGGTGTCCCAAATTATTTCAAGAAAGATTTTTAAAATCTGAATCATTTTATATCGAAAAAAATATGGAGTGCATGGTTTAAGAATCACATGTGGTTATCCTCTGTAGGCATTTAAGTGCAAACCACATTTCCTTTGACTTGATAAACCAATCATTAGGCGGAAATGATATCAAACTAAAAATTTAGTGACATTCAAGTTATAATCACCTTAAAAGTGAACAGTTGTAACAATGTAATAAATTATGTAGTGGTAGCAGAAACGGAGTCATTAGTGATAATTGAATCCTAAAATATTAATCCAACGTATTTCATTCAACGCCAAATTACAAAAACTAAACTTCAATTGGAAAAACGTTCAAAACACGCATTCCCTTTCATTTCATACATAATTAAAAGTAAACCACGAATATTTTCAGCATTTAATTATTCATCCACAAACAACTCCAATTTTGACCAAATGTTGCAAAATTTGTAACGGATTTAACTCGGAACAAAAATTGTAGGCACATTTAAAATCGATGCAAGTTCAACTTGGAAAGTTTTAAAATCTTTCAGGGGTGAAATATTCTCGAAGCAGTTAACCCCATTTTGGAACACAAAGTTGAAGTTGTAAAAAATGGGTTAAATAAATGTTTAAATCGGTTGCGAAGCGTTGTCTAGGGGAAAATTTTAACATAGTTTTAATTTTAAAATATCTTCAAGTCGATCCAACTTTTCGGCAAATATTCAAATTCTGGTTGGATGTCAATTTTCAAAATAGATCTAAAAATTTTATATGATTGCGTCAACTTTGATGTAAAACCCCTAACTCGTTCATTATTTAGGGAACCTTCTTTTATTCAACTGTCCCTTGTGATAAATAAGCGGGCGTCTCTCAACATCGATCTGGGCGTATTATCGTCGAAATATTTATGAAAACAACAAAATGTTGCATTTAGAGTAAATAAATTACACAGTTTGTAAAGTAAGAAACATCGAATTGGAAGCCTCCATGAATAATTAACTTTGCATAACAAACTTTTGAAAATTAAGATAAATGCATAAATTGTAATGATGAAGAACTTTTATAAATTACAAATAAATACTTTGAATAACTAAAATAATAGCGGTGATAAGTGATGTCCGGGTTCGAGAAATTAAATCGTTTGGTAATAAAATAATATAAACAGAATTAGTAAAACAATTAATGAGATTTTTAAGCTGCGTCTTCGCTGCTGTTGACGTTGATGTTTACGTAGTTGATCTGGATTTACCAACAATAAAAATATCAAATATACGGATAATAACATTTTATGAAATTTTCAATATTTAAAGTACAAAAATTTATTTAAAAATATTCTTTTTATAAACAGAGTCGCA
This sequence comes from Rhagonycha lutea, assembly GCA_958510855.1. NCBI lineage: Eukaryota > Metazoa > Arthropoda > Insecta > Coleoptera > Cantharidae > Rhagonycha > Rhagonycha lutea. The sequence goes on along the minus strand of OY294040.1, from coordinate 6,606,575 downwards.
GGTGATTTTCTTGTTTTAGAATAAAAATACACCGCGGATTGTGAGGCCAATCCAAGTCTTACGGAATACCTTAATAATTATTATGAGAAGAAAACAGTTCAAAAGTTATATTTGGTCTGTCACATGGGGTTTGAATCCTCTCAGATAAGAAGACGCTGAAACTAAATTATGCGGTTTAATTCCCTTCAGAAATGGAAAGAAAAAACTCAGGACTTGTTCTGATCATTAATCATAATAAATTCTATCTAAAATTGCCCTATCATAAAAGTGACATGCCGAGTTTTCCGTATTTTTTTACATTAAATTTTAGAAATAACAGGGACTAAATAAGACAAACGGTCATGAAGATTTTTCTATAATCAGGGACAGTCCGCTCTGGATACACAAAACCTTAGGATGCAAACATGCCAAAGAGGTAGGTGCTGATGCATACTACGAGGTCTAGCGCTGTCTTTATCGCTAAATAATCTGCGACCTTTTGACCGCCATTGTTTTTAAAATATTAAATAAAGTAATTGATTAATTATCTATATCGTTAAAGTGTTTATTTTGTCCTTCCTAGTCCTGCTATATCCGATTATTACACAAAGATAGAGAGAAGAAGGCCAGGAAGAATCTGGTAAGAAACTTTCTTTATCTTCAGATAACACAATCGACTTTATAATAAAATCCATTATCTCGGTTTTCCATAAAAGCGGTGCAGGTGCTCGGGTGACTGAGCGTTAAAATATTCACACGTAAAGCAGCCAAACCATAAATCTGGCAAACACCGGTGAGGAAATTGATGGAACCTGATATACTACAGCTACCATCTGATATTTTCACACACACAGTAAATAACATCAGGCACAGCTGAGAGAAAAGCAATACTTCAAATCAGATCTGACGTAGCTCACATAGAGATGAGCGTCTTGCCTTGTTTAGGTAGAAGCTGAACCTATCAGATTTAAGTATTTTTTAACTATAGAAAAAGATAGAAGTAAATACTTCAATCTAATTGGCTCTTGCTTCTACCGAAGCCAAGCAAGACGCTAACCTCTATGCGAACGCCGTTTAACATGAATCTCAACAATTAGAGTCTAACCTTAATCCAGTTGAAAAGAAATAAAAAATTAACAAAGTAATTTGCTTCTAAAAGCAAACCGCTCTTGTACGCGTGGGGCTAATTAACCGTAATTAAGAAGCTTTACAAAAATGGAGCATTTTGATTCTATAAAATTGAGTTTGAAGAAATTCTGCTTCTATTGTGCTTTAGCTGTTCATATTATGGAAGTTTAACCTTAAATATTATTTTTAAAGGAAAATAACTTGAAACTATGCCCCCTTAAATATAAAGCAACTTCAATAAAAATTTAGAGAAATATAAAATTGTATTTTATTTTCTGGTTTATTTATTTTTTGCTGGGTGCACAGTGTACACATGATCCCTGAATTACAAGAAATGAAGCAATTAAAAAAAACCCAGTGGCTTCTTGTTAATCCAATCATGCGCGGCACTCCCACTCACACTCCGCGAACCGATGTCAATCAAAATCTAATCAGCTCTGAAGTCTAAATATAAAAATTCTAAATATGAAATTTAGTTGTGACATTCTTATTAGTTTTGGAGGTAGATCGCACACAAAATTGAGTGACATACAGGCATTTCGTGAGGTTAGGTCTCTAATTTCAACTCGTGAGATTTCAAGGAAGCAAATCCGTCAAAATCTAAAAAAGAATTTTCTTCTTGTCTTATTATCGTAGTAATAACAATGAATTAAAATAAATAAATTAACAAATAATATGAAACTTCAAGTTCCCTTACCTAATGATAAAAAGAAACGAATGTTCAACCGGGGGGTCTGGGGGGTAGGATATCAGAAAATTATTTGCGGGAAATAACCTACGTCAATTTAATTTTATCACATGTTTTAAGTATGTATTATTTTCATTTTCTACGGTGAGAGGAGAGAGGCTCTAGAGGAGGCCAATAGTCAAATGTAAAAAAAACATCATTTTCATTATTTATTATCAATTATCATTTGCGATTATATAAGGTTTGTTCCAACGAGCCGAAAAACCGTACAATGTACGGTCATGCTTTTGTACAATAGGTAAAAATCATGCGCAATAGATAAAAAGCGTTCTGTTTTATCTACACCGCACGAACGTGATCGTACATTATACGGTTTCTCGGCTGGTTGGAACAAACCTATAGTAAATCTGTGTTTTGCCTTGTAAAAAGAATATTTTGAAGCAAGGAAAGCCACACGTTTCGTGTTTATGAGCTCAAAGAGAGAGAGGAGGGGGCAATCAGATTTGCACAGTCAACCTAAAAAAATGTGTAATTTAGGGAGGTCTGGGGAGCGGTCAGTCATTGTACTACCGAATAAGTGTGTGTTGTAAGTGTGGCGGGGGGGGGGGGGTCAGCAAAAAATGTCACGATTGATTTTATCGAATATTTTATCCTGTTTTTGGAATTTATAAAAAGTAAAAAGTTCTTGCATTTTAATTATCCATAAAAATTTTAAATTTTAAGAATAGTTTTTATAAAGAGTAAAGAGGAGGGGTCTTTGATTTGTGATCATCGGACGTTCTTTTGGGGAAGGCCACTTTGTTAATGAACGTGATAATCTAATATTGTAAGACCTCATGGTCACAAAACATTGCTCGGCCTTCGGCCTCGTACTTCCCAAGACATAAATTATTATACTAACTGATAAATTCATAAAATAATTGATTTGATTGAAAATAAATTAAGGATTAAAATGACATAAGATCAGGGTAAAGAAGTGCGAAGGCCGCAGGCCAAGCTATAGCTATGTTATGTGATATAAGAAGTGCGAGGGCCGTAGGTCGAGCTATGTTATTCGGGGAGAAGACCAACTTGTGGTTAATATACTACTGGTGATTAATTTTGCACATAAACCGAAATGGTCACCTTTTATACTACATTAGAGTAATGTAACCAACAATTAGGATTTCTAATGAATTTCGTCTGTAAGACCTAAACATTTTGGGGAGGAAAAGGCTCCTGCCCCCTGCTTATACGCGCTTGCTAGCTACCTCCGGGATTTTATCGAATATTTATTTTTTGTCAAACCGTCTGTGGGCCAGAAAATCCAAACTACACAGGAGATTCGATTTTAAATTTTGAAAATGATTTAATTTGAGTTTTTCCATATAAAAAATCGAATAATTTTAAGTAGCCTGGGAAATGTACATTGTTTTGTTGGAAGTCGGAAGCAGTCGGAATTTATTCCCGAATCAAATCCAAACCTCAGTGTACTAACTTGTATATTTGAATCATAAGAGATAAGTTATCGAAGAAACAGAGCAATTGCCTTTCTTCGAGCTTAAGAGGAATCCCCCAACATTATTTTTTCAAAAAATTAAAAACAACACGGCCTGAGTCCACGTGTCCTCTGTGAAAAAATATATGCTTCTGTGCAATTTTTTTGAGTTAGTAAGCAAGATAACAGCTAATTACTAAGTGCATTTTCCAACTCTGAGGATTCCTTTTAAAATGCAGTGTCTAGAATAAATCAAGACTATGCTGTTAATAGTAAATATTTTTAAGGGATTCAAAAAGAATTAATTAGGTAAAATAGAAAGCTATTTTGGTAAAGACTTAAAAATATTGAAATCGAAATTAATTTCGAAACAATAAAGTCTTCAAATATGATCATCAAATAAACGCCGAGTTTGTTTTTGCTTCGAAATTAATTTCGATTTCAAAATTTTAAGTCTTTACCAAAATAGCTGTATATTTTGCCTAATTAATTATTTTTGAATGATTCAAAAATATTTATTATTAATAACACAGCCTTGCTTTTGCAAAACACTAAATTTTAACCTACGAAGGAAGCGCCTGAATTATTACTCTGTATGTAAAACCGGTAAATTACAAAATACAGTTTTAAGAGTGCCGAAAGCTATCACAACATCAAGAAAAGCACCGAGTATGAATTGCAAATTATACCCAGATTCCTTCTCGAAGGAAGCAGACCTAGGATCTAATCAATTGTTCTCATTTTTATAACTTTCCTCTTAGGGTTAGAATTAAGTAAAAGATAGCAATCGCATCGTTGCATCTTAACTTAATTTTTGTTCTTTTCTAGTTCTCATTTTCTATATTTAAGTAAGAAAACTTGAAACTTACGAATTACGAAGGAAAGTTTTTACTAAAAAACCCAATACTTTAAAAGCGGATGAATGAAGTAAAGTGGTTTCATTCGCACATACTTGGCAGTCGCTATGTTCGTCATTGTTTCGGAAAAATCGATATTTCAAGTCTACGAGTGAAGACGCGGCTTTATTTTGTTTATGACTTGATTATCATGTAAACCATTTAAAAATAAGTTAACCCACTGACATTTATAACAACAAAAACAAATGTTCGTGCAAAAGAACGCCGCAGTAACAGTCAAAACGCGATAACAAAATCGTTTGTTTTGACAATCAATATTACGAGTATTTACGATAAACAATAAAATAATATTGTAAATCATACATTATCATTTAATTAACTTAATTTATCAAACTGAAATTAATAATCACAAAAGCAATAATCCCGATGATGCATTTATACAGCATGTATCTACTCCTACTCCAAAGTGGGTAATTAGATTTTATAAATTTTGTGGTTTATTAATTAAAATTTAATTCATTAATACAGTAAATATTGCGACGATCCATTAGTTAACTAATTTATTTAAAGTGTCGCCGCCTGCGTGGTCGTGCGAAAATTTTTATCAAACTTTTATTTTAACAGTTCAATTAACTTTGTAGAACAGTAATACAGTAAGCAAAATTTTAATAATAAACAATTTCAAATCGACTTTTTCATTTCCCCAAAGATTAAAACTCCTACTTCAAACTTTGCTTTAATAATTCAATTACTCGATAAGAACCTACGCGATATTGTGAAAACCCTCTCGCCTGCATTTTTCTTTAATAATCACCCAAGTGATTTGAAGTTGCAATAAAATTTCATCATGCTTAAATATTTAATTTGAAAATTCAAATTAAAATACTGCAAATGTTACCTTAAACGTTGCAGTTTTAAGAAGCGTGAAATTGAATTATGTACACCGGTAAACTACAATTTTATTTATTTACCTTTAGTGAAATGTGCATTTTGCAAAGTTTATGGAACACTGTGAGAACTCCAACATCGGTTTACTGTTTTGTTTGTTTTGTTTATATCTTCAATTACATTGTAGTTAGCGACATCATCCTTTCATAAAATTGTTAGGCCACCATTTGCATGTTTCAATTTCCTGCAACTCTCGGTAGATTTGGAATTTTAAAATACCTTACAAGTTCCGGATTTCATAATTAAACGTAAAGCAGCTCCCTCGCGTCGCATTTGTAAAATTTAATTACTGCCTCCTAAAGAAACCTTAGTTTCATTCTAATGATCCATTGGAAACAAGATTTTCGAAAAATGAAATTTAAAAACCGTTATTTCTCGACGAAGTTTACCTGAGGATGGTAAAATGCATAAATGGTTCATTTAAAATATCCAAAAACGGGTTACGGAAAATTTTAACAGATTTAGTTAGGTACCTAAAAGTCACTATGTCTAGACCGTCCGCATCTTACCGATTTTCGAGTATGGGATATTTTAAAAACCAATACAAACTTCACAGGTGGTGACAGAATATTTTTTTCTTAAACAAAATGAAATCCTCGGTGAGTTTTAAGGTAAATTTTCCTGTTTCTTTTTTAAATGGTTCACAGCAATTTGAGACGAGTACCCTGGAGCATTGTCTTGATGAAAGACCACCTTATTTTCCCTAAACTCTGGCTTTCTCAATAATTTCTTGCTTCAATTCAATTTTATAATATGTGATAAAAAAGCAGCATCTTCATTTGTCATTTCCTTCTAAAGTCTGCCTTTTTCATAGTTAGTTGCCAGACCAGGGCCGGATTTACCAATTTGTCGCCTGTAGGCATAATAATATTTGCCGCCTCTTCATTACACAAAAATATTAGGGGGTGAGTTGTAGTGGTCGGCTGACGTGGTCACCCAAAGATGTGGGGGGGGGGGGGTCCCCTAAAAATGGATTATATGACCACCGATATTTTAATAAACAATAAACAACAAAATAAGCAATCGCAACTCAAAGTCTACTATTCAACTCAAATTAATACCTATCTATACATTAATTTCATATGATTTTCTTAGAAATCAGCGGATGTAGTCAAATAACTACAGTGGCTCGCAAAAGTCTTCGGACACTCCTATGTTAGCAATGTAAATTGCACATTTTGAAGCCGTTTTTTGACATATAAAAAGCGATTTTACAACAAAACTTTTTGAACATTTTTTGTAGAAAATTTCATTATCTTCAATTTTATACCCATACATTTTTTCATTTTGTCGCTCCATTTTTGACCGAGAGCGACTTAAACAAGACTCGAGAAAATACAAAAAAATATTGTCACCTGTATCTCGGAAACGGTGCGACAAAATAGAAAAATGTATATGAATAAAAATGTAGAGAACGAAATTTGCAAAAGAAAATTCCTCTTCATTTTTCTATTTTCTTGCACCGTTTCCGAGATACAGATGACAATATTTTTTGTATTTTCCCGAGTCTTGTTTAAGTCGCTCTCAGTCAAAAACGGAGCGACAAACTGAAAAAATGTATAGATATAAAATTGAAGATAATGAAATTTTCTACAAAAAATGTTTAAAAATTTTTGTTGTAAAATCGAGTTTTATATGTCAAAAAACGGCTTCAAAATGTGCAATTTACATTGCTAACATAGGAGTGTCCGAGGACTTTAGCGAGCCACTGTATATACTTCAGAGGCTCAATAAGTTGGTATTTATGCTTGATAAGTTGAAAGTTAACTTACAAATAATTAAAAAATTTATGGTTGCAAAATATTTTAAAAATAATTCTTATTTTTTACTTTTACATTCAAAATTTGCCGCCCCTAAAAATTTGCCGCTCTAGGCAGCTGCCTACTCTGCCTATTTAGAAATATGGCTCTGTGCCAGACCAGCACCAAAGTGAAGGATCCACAAAATCCTGGCTCTCGACGCTGAGAACAATGGCTGCTCTCCTGAATTGCTTTAGGATTGAGCATAATTTTTAAAACTTTTAATTTAAACGCTTACAAAATGATTTCTTTATGCTGGGATAAAACACACCTGATGAGAAGAGAAACTGTAGAAAAATAACCGTTCACGCGTAATTGTTGTTTATCGGAAAAATGTTTATTACGAAATCGTGGCAGCTGACAAAAAATACATTAGTACTTCCATTGGTGCCAATTTTGAAACGCAAAAATTTCAACATCGATTAACGATTCGTCAGATCTTTTTTTTACAAATCTCTCAACGTTTACACCAACGCCAATTCCCTCAACAAGTTTTGATTTCTGATTACATTTTTTTGCACTTTAACAAGATTATAAATTAGATGTTCCAGGTTGACTTGGTAATTGGTAAGTGAAAAAAATGGATGTAATTTGATAACACGAAATTAACGCATTTATCATTCATTTTTTTACCTTGCGTTTCAGTATAAAACATTTATTTTATACACCATTTTTCAAGGGTTATGGTTTTATCCCGAAAGCTTTGTATCATTCGAGTTTATCAATTTATGTGAATCTCACATTGAAACACATTTTGGAAATTATTTTGCTTCAAAGCTGGTTTTATCCGAAAGCGTCACGATAAATCATATTTTACAGCAATACGTTTTTAAAATATTTTTGTCCTTCGTTAGAAATTGCAAGTAGAAAAATTGATAGTTGGTTTTATTACCCACAGTAAAATTCGTAATGTCATCTACGAAAGAAAACCCAGATAAACTTATTAGCGACCAAAACAGGTACGCCATCTAACACGGATAAAATTATTTCTGACAACATTTTTCTCATTACTCGAGGAAATTAGAAAATATTTCAGAAGACGTCAAAAGTGTGGTGCCAAAAAAATCAATAGAATTCTCATAAATTTTCCAACGGCGTCCTCTTATAAACTTATGCGTTTTATAAATGGCAATTTTGTATTCCCAAGTCATTCATATTCTCCATAATATATATCCCAAGTTTATTATAGTATTCCTATTTTATCTCACCGCTATTCCGTTAAAAATAAAACAAAACAAAATGCTGGACTCGAAATATCTTATCACCGACGCAAATCCATTTATACTAATTTTAGCTTACAAAACAGTTTTATATTATTTTGTAGTTCGTTTAAAACTTTTTTTCTTTTTTTTTTAAATTTGTTTAAAACGTAACAAGTAAAGGTCGCTCGCTGCCATATGGGCAAAGTCCCACTAATTGCTATTTAATCTTTTTTTGTTGGCAATGCGTTAATCTGAAACTAACTAGCGTTAGAATTTTTCTTTCACATGGATACTTTTGGACCATTTTTGTTACGCAAGTTTTATTCACTGCGATTATTACCTAACAGCAACAACTTCACCAAATTTTAGCTTTATTCCAACTCATTCATTGGATTATGTCCGTGTTAAGTGCAAGGAAACTGTCCTGGTTAATGGGGCAACGAAATTGTTGAAACACAGAATATTGCAGTGGAATTACTCCGTTTCTGTAATGCAGCTTAATGATCCTTGGTAAAAAATTTCTGCCACTTTGGTAAGTTTCAAAGATATTTTTTATAGACAATGGTATACAATATAGTCTAAGGGCCAGTTCTACAAAGCAAGTATAAACTAAGAATAAGCTATACTGAGAATAAGTCTCTATTTTCTCTCTCTAAATTGCGTTCTACGCTTGCGTACAACGAAATCTGGGTGACTTATTCTCAGGATAGCTTATTCCTAATTTATACTTGCTTTGTAGAACTGGCCCTAAATATTGAGAGCTATAATCAAAATCGAAACAATATTTAATTAAATTTTAGCAATTCATATTGTTATTTATTTTTAATCAACTTAAGCTTTCTTTATTATAACAGTACAAATTTAATATTAATTCAACCTAGATTATCTATATTGAGACAATATTGATAATCCTAAATTGATTATGGAGCGGTACTAATTACTAATTGTAATTATTGAATGATAAATTAAACAAAATATTTTTGGACCTTTTAAAACATAAAATTTAGTAAATTTTCCAAGACGACCACTTTTGAGTTTTACAAATGCTGAACGCATATCGCTAATTAGTATCTAAATAAGCAGGAGTAATAATTTTCTGCCTCTTTACAGAATTAAAAAAGTAAAGCTCCTAATTTACTGAGATGTTTTTCAGAAAATTGCACTTCATAATAAATGAGCAAGTAAATAAATCCACCGATAAAAGTTTTTAAAGAAATTTTCTCCCTATTATCTACTTACTTTCAAAACAACTTATTTTTATTTTGAATGGGAATTTGAAATTACAATAAAAGAGGGGAAAATGCACAACAGTATAATTAACTTAATGACTTAAATAAAGAATGTAATACTACCTTAATTATATTTATTTTATAAAAATTCTCGATGGATGCGTATAAATACATAAATACCACCCACTTAAAATCACAATGAACGAAACAATTTAAAAATTTTGTTTGAACTTGGTTAAGTTAAAAATAAAGGATTCCATGGTTATTTGTCGATTTTTGAATCACACCGCAGAAGATTTATTTCGTGTCGGAGAGGACCAAATGGAGAGATATTTTTCACAATTTATGTATACTTAGCATATCAAATCCGTTACCTTACAGATATAAATTTCAACAGACATTTGTTGAAATTGTCTAAAAATTTCAATTTGTATAAGTTTTGAGAAAAATAAAGACTTCACTCGATAAAGCAATCTAAACAAGACAAAATTTCGAAGTTAATTTTTTGATTACCTTTTTATATTTAATAAGAAAATTGCCAGTTAAAAATTAGGGTTCATTAATGCAGGGGTGGCCAAGGGTCTCCTTTCTTAACCTCGATGATCAGGCAGTGGTGCAAATTTTGAACCGTTGTGACGTAATAATAAATTTTATATTGTAGCGATATTTCCTCGACCCTTGGAATATGAAAAATATTTCTTAACTTTTTAGGAAAATATCACCACACTAGAGTGCCGTCGGTTGCTATATGCCGGTTCACACTTACAATTAAGACAAATCCCAGGGCTGGATTCGATTTTCTTCTTGTTTGGGTCGTTTAAAATAATGAAGTTGTGCGGCCTCAGTACCGCACTAAACCTGTTCAAAAAGATTCTCCTCTTAAAGACAAGATTGCATGAAATACCTGACTCGAAACTATTGTCCTTATTGACAATATAAAAATTATTAAAGTCGGGTGTGGTTCGCTTCATGAAAAAATAAATTAAAGCCAGCCTCGCAAAAAAGAATAATTTAATTTTCATATAAAAATTTAAATTTAAAATAAACGAAAACTGGTCGAGCATATGATATTTGCGAATAGGTTCGCTTTGGTCGTCAGGTGTACAATTGTGTAATAGAGAACCCTTCGCATCCACATTTAATTGTAAATTGAAGCCTCAAAATGCTCCAGGTTCCTATTCAGTGTAATAGTGTGACACAAATAAATTTTTCAATAAAATTGGTGTACAGAAAAATAAAGTTTTTAATTGCCAATACGATGGCACTCGTTTGTTGAAATGTTTTGGGACCGCTGACTTCTTACGTTTGACATCTGTTGAGCTGCAACCTGTTGTTTTCTAGTCCAGCTGTGATCTTCATAAAAACGAATTTTTGCATCAACTTTCCACAGGTTCTTCTTTTAACATCCAGATAAGGACGATCGGCAACCGTATCATTAACTTATTGGCAATACTCTGACGATTTTGAACCAATTTTTTTTATAAAAATAATATCTAACCTCAATTCCAAGTAAGTAAAATTATCCAATCCAATTCTTAACAAATTTGGATTCTTACTTCTAATTAATTGATTTGTAGATGCGTAATTTTCTTAATTACAAAAATCATTCGACAATGGCCGTGCTGACAAAAATTTTCCTTCCACATGTGCAATTAAATTTTCAATGTGTTTTGATAAAAACACCGCAATTCGAAGATTCTTCTTCCAAATAAATATAAAAACACTCGTCTACGTTAGACGTCACTAAGCACTAATTACTGGATTGAAAAACACCTTGGTTTTCCAAGAAAAATCGAAATTCGGTCATTTATGGTGGACCCTCACCAATATCACGCCTGCTTGGCTTGACTGTCGCGTCGCAGCTCTCTAAAGCCAACTCTTGCTACCTTGCATGTTTGAAAACTCCAAAATACCAAATACATAAAACGAAAATTTGTGAAATTCTGGACATCAAAATAGGTAAGTTTTCGCGGTTAAAATTCAAATTTAAACAATTAACTTTGTTTCTTTTTAGATTAAATTCACTGTAAACCTCACAAAACACTGGATTTTATCAACATTCGAAATAAGTGTGTATTTGTGTGTCAACGGTAACATGAAAGAGACCTTTTATTATAAAACTATGCTCGACCTTGTTGTTATGGGCAAATTTTTTCCCAATTAATGATAAATAATTAATAATGCGAAACTGGATTTCAATTCGATTCAATAATATCACGACAATATATTCATGTTGGAAAATCCATCATATACTGTGACATTCTAAAGGTCAGTTTTCATCGTGGCGTCAGTTCTTAATAATAATTACGTCCCAAACAGTTTCGTTTTTGACCAATTTTGACTTTAATATTTAATTCTTGGTCACTTGGGTTTCTACCTTTTCTGGGATTATTAAGGAAATGAGGACACCTGCAAATTATTCTTATCAAAGTCACATTTTATTAGCAGCTGTGGTGCGCTTTCATTTCGACGCGAGGGAATTTCACTTAAGCCAAAAGATTACACATGTGTAAGTGAGAATCTTTTGTGAAATTAATAATAATATTACAAACAATTATACCTGTTTTCATGTACTTGTTAATAACAAATTAAAAACATCGAAAAAATTGCCAAACATGGAAATGTGGGATATGAATTTAGATAATCGTGAATTCGATTCAAATGCTTCTGTAAGCGAAAAAAATTTTATTCTTCAAATAAAATGGCGCATTTGCTAATCTGATTGATCTAGTATATCATATTATACGAGTATGCGGTTTGTAGGTTGAAAACATTTTCCGAGTTTTGTGACAACCAGCGTCAGGGGTAGCTTTTCTTTCTGATTTTCATTCTCTTTGTATTATCGTTGCCATTTTAATAGAATTGCGGATATTTCATTGTTTTGTTTACAGTGCAAAATTTTTTAATTCCGACGTGAATTATAAAACTGTAGAGAAAGGTTAATCCGTATCCGCGTTCCAAGATTTTTCAATTTCATTTCTCTTCCATTTTTCAATTTTTAAAAGCGTGAATTTGAAATTAACATTTCTCGATAATTACCCAGACAGAAATTATTATTCTGAATAGTAAATACAATTTAATAGACAAGCTACCGAAGTTTACCTTGAATAATTATTATTTAACAATTTGACCTTTTAGACATGGAGGAGCTGGAGAGTGTGAAGGTGGTGCTGGGGTGTCGCTCTTCTCCATGAACTTAGTGTGTAGACCTTATATAACATTTCCCGTAAAAAAAAACACCCGGATCAGACAAAAATGTTAATTACGGGATAAACCATCGCTATTCTTTCAAGATTACATTTGTAGCTAAAAATAAACGGATTATGTTCTGCGTTTGGCTATTTCAAAATAATACCGTACTTCATTCTTTTTTGACGAATTTTGAAAGAACTATGGAGTAACTGTTATATTATGCAGACTGCTTTTTACGAAAGTTTATTTATGTAATTTTTTCAAGGTTAAAATTTGTATTTGATGATAATGATAATTCAAACGTGATCGTTTTCAAGGTAGGAATTATCCAATATTCACAACAATGGCGCCGTTTTAGGGTATCCGCAATTTATTCTATTAATATTTTATATTTAAAGCTGCACCACGACGCCATATTTATAATCGCATCAGCTATTTTTGAGTTTTGGATGAAATGATTTAATAACGCAAAAACGTATTATTTGGGTTTATCTCCTTACCTTCGGTATTTTCGCAAACTTTTCCGTTCTCGTATCTCTTATTGTTGCAATATCCAGTAGGTCCATTTCGTTCATTTGATCTACCCAATGTAGATAAAATCCATGTTCATCCACACGTAACGTGACCGGTGTTCCAACACCAGAATCCTGAAAAAGGAAATCAATTTTTATTTTTGTAATAATTTTACGCCCTAATCACAATCCAATAACTTTTTTATATTATCGTTTAAGGTGCCTCGCACACTAATTTTTGAGAGTTCAATAATGAAGTTCGATTTATAAAATAAATGAGAAAATTTACGGTTTAAAATGTAATTGAAGCTTAAGCAACGTAATTGTAACAAATTGACAAAATATAAACGAAAATAAGGGCAATACAAACAAACGATGTGCTATTGTCGGAAGAAAATAAGCAATAAGCAATAAATAACCATCCACAATCCAATAAAATGGAATTCTTGACAAAACGTAAACGTTTTAATGCGTGGGAGAAATAAAATTTGCAAATAATTTTGAATCGTCGATAAAGTTGGGAGTAATTGCGGAATATAAACTAAATCCAATATAGTGGTTGATTTTAAATCAAAATGCTTGCTTGCTTACCATCATTATCCATGCTACAATGTGCACATCGAATAAGGCAACGTTTTAGAAATTTCCAGCAGAATAAACATTCATCGATACCAAGTTGCGCAAATACAAATTCAAAGATGTATCTATATGCTCGTCACGGTTATTCAAAAGCTTGTCTTCATACTTTTGTCGGGATTTCCACTTTTCATTAACTTTTACTTCCATTCAAAACACTAACAAAGAAAAATTTCAAATAAGTTGCAAAAAGTTTGGGAAAAACAAAATCCTCTTCTTTATGAGAAACTCAATAATGATGTTATTTGCGAAAACAGCAATTTTAGCAAAAACTGCCACGCATTTCTTGAGGTTTTAATAAACTTTTGTACGTCTCAAAGAAATTGGAGTTACGGGGGTAGCGAAATGAGCAAAATTTCTGTAATTGGAACCCACGTTCCATTTTCGGACGTGAAATATTTGAATCGGAAAGCAGGACACTTCCACCGAATGCGGAAGAGAAGAATTATTGGAAAAATCAATAATGAAATTATGAAACCATTTTTTGACGTGACGATCCCTCGTATAACAATCCAAACCGAGCAACAATAAAGCGTTATAAATACTGGAGATTAGGCGCATTTTATTCTCCTAATTTTTCAAGTCCATTTAATTTGCAACTTGTAATCACCCTCTCGCATTAAGAAAATTACTTGAAACTTTCGATAATAAAAATCACTTGGTCGGATAAAATCTTTACTAGGTATCTACTTATATTTAATTTGCGATAATGCAAACTTCCACTTCCAGGTGAACACATAAACTAATTAATTTTCGCAACTCTGGGTGCACAATAGGAAATAATCGATACTCCAAGCTCTTAAGCATAAAATGTTCCATTTAAAGCTGGAAGAGAATCCCAGGGCTTGATGAAAATTTTAACTCGAGATGAGACCGTGCTATAACCATTTCGCCACGTATATCTATCTGATTGTTAACTTGACGCAAAATGAAGTGAACACCAACACAATTTCACCCTTGTCAAGTTCTCATAGCATCTCCACAAGTTAAAAGTTATTATCGTACAATGAGAAATACAAATGCCGTGGGTACTCAAAATTCTCGTTTCAAATAATTATAACGACCGTTTTAATTATTATTGCGAGTGTTGGATCTGAATTTGAAACCGGAGTGCTTATCTGTTGTACTCTAATTATACTGTCATTATTTATATGTAAATAGGACCTCTCTCTTCGAAAACGAACCCATGAATAAATAATTTTATGTCTAGCAGTAAAGCAACAGGCTTGGACAGCGGATCCCTCATTCTACACAGTCGCTCGCAATTTAAGACATTTCATAGATTTATTACAGTCATGCAACCCTGGAAAAGGGTCAATGCGGAATTGTTAAAGCCAAAAAAGCTTTTTCAACAACTTTTATTTTATAGTCCAGCTACGCCCTCTTGTACCGAAATTACTGAACACAGCAATTGCGATAAAAGCACGATTTTATACCCCTTTAGACATCTCATAATTTTTTGTAAAACAATAGTTATTTGTTTAGCAAGGGAGGAAGTGTATCAATTTTTAGTCGAGGGTATTAATCACCTAGAGCGGAATGAACACTTTTGTATTACATTATGCTTTTATTAAAAGTTACTACAAATTTGTATTAGTCTTTAGTTTACTGTAAAAAAGTGTCACTTTTCCTCCCTAGAGAAGTAAGAGTTATTTACGTAACTAGTGTGGGAGAGTGAACAAGTTGACAGATTCGTATAAATGGTAAAAGACACGGTTTGAAGCGTACTAACGACCGCTATAGGATGGAAAGCATATTTTTAACGATTTTATAACGTTAAAAATTAAGTGTAAGAACTAATTTTGACATATTCATAGTAATAAAAATTAATACAAAACATAAAATTAAGAAAAG
Organism: Rhagonycha lutea; assembly: GCA_958510855.1. Lineage (NCBI taxonomy): Eukaryota > Metazoa > Arthropoda > Insecta > Coleoptera > Cantharidae > Rhagonycha > Rhagonycha lutea. The sequence continues at coordinate 6,591,074 of OY294040.1, read as the reverse complement.
TAAAAATATAAATTTATCATACAAAAAAACTTCGATGTAATTTTGATACTTGTAAAAGACGAATTTAATTACGAAGATATTTCATAATGATCAAAACAAAAAAATTGCCGGGTTGAGGAGGCAACCCATGGCCGACTGGTTACCAAGAAAATACTATGAGCAATCACCCAGGATAAGTTATTATCAAGTGTTATTAACCTTAACATAGCTAAAGTTGATCAATTCTTATTTTGTAGAATTTAATTGCGAAGGAAGCCCAAAAAAGTATTTTAATGTTTCTTGGGACATTTTTGATTTTCTGAATTTCTTGAGATTTTTCGGATATCTTCTAGCTAATGAAGAAATGTGAAAAAACTGTTTTTCCCTTCTAAAGTGAACTGGAACTACTAAATTAAAAGGCTAAAATTTTGTATTTAGAAATTTCATGAAAATACAATTACATAACAAAAGAAAAATATCAAGAAAATTCTAGGTCCTAAATTGGCTTAGATTTAGGGTTATTTTGATTTCGGTACGATTTTTGATTTAAATTTTTTGATAAAAATTAAATTTTGCTCAAATATTCTGGAACTTCATGAAAATGTTAATAATATTATTGTAAAAACAGGAAATATAATGAAAAAATTCTAAGCTAAAACTTGGCTTATATTTTAACGTTATTTTGATATCAGTGGGATTTTTTATTTAAATTTTTTGATAAAAATAAATTCGGTTCAAATATTCTGGAACTTCTTGAAATTGTTAATAATATTAAAGTAAAGACAGAAAAAATAATGAAAAAATTGGAATCCTTCGGATCCGAGGCTATGTTCAGGAACATGGCCGTATGGTTTGCGTGAATACGTCGTCCCGGGATACCCGTTTTCGGCCCGGTCTACCGATCGGATAACATAACATTCAAAAATTTAATTAAAATATGTATCTATTATATGAATCGCTGATTTCAGAAAGGAAAATACTACAAAATCAACATTTCGAAATACTCGATTTAAAGCGTCTGCTGTGTGTAAAATTGATATCCAAATTGTATTTTTTCACAATCCTTTAGAAATATATTTTCCTTATTAAGGTGCGATTAGATCTGACCGAATTTTATGTCGGACAGTAAAAAACAGTAAGAGTAAGACTCGGAAAATAAGAGACAGTAAGAGAGACAGAATTTCTGTCCGACATAAAGTTCATTCAGATCTAAACGTAGCTTTAGAAACAACAAAAAAGATACAATTTTTAGATCAATTTTAAACACAGCAGACGCTTTAAATCGAGTATTTCGAAATGTTGATTTTGTAGTACTTTCCTTTCTGCAATCAGCGATTCATATAGATAGATACATATTTAATTAAATTATTTTTATAATTTCGGTTGTTGTGAAATTATGAGAAGGTGCCGAAGGAAAAATAACACTTTTTTATTGTCAATAATTGAGTTTATTTAAAATTTAATATCAGTAATTATTTTCTCACTTCTTGCACACAACTAACACTTCAAAACTACAATCTGTTCATAACACGAAAAGAAATATGAATCGGAATAGGAGACTTCCTCTACAAAAAAGGTTCAATGTATTTTATTTTATATAACAAATTTTTGAATGTTACGTTATCCTATCGGTAGACGGTGGCGAAAACGGGTATCCCGGGACGATGTATTCACGCAAACCATACGGCCATGTTCCTGAACATAGCCTCGGATCCGAAGGATCCCGATTTTTTTTAGGTTGGTAATGAACGAACCAATCAGAGGCTCGTATATAAATGACACGGAGGAGGAACTTACTAGCAAATTATTATATTGGATTATCTATATTAGTTTGTGCGCATACCCAACCAATTAGAACGATAACCCCCCCTCTGTGTGCTATTTCTAGCTCTGGGGGTATTTTCTATAGATGAATTTTACAAACAAAAATATTGACTATGGTCCATCCCTATAGCTTGACTGATCAACGGTTAAAGAGTTCAACGTTTCAACGGATTAACGTATAAAGTAGCCTATGAAGGGCAACGATATCTTTCTCAAGATATGATTTTAAATTTCAAAGTATCAATAACAATGGCTAAGACAAATAATAAACTGTTCTGCCCAGAACATCCCAATATAACGCTGATTGAAGACTGGAAGAATGGAGACTCGATTTGTCCCGAATGCGGCACGATTGTAGGAGATCGAATGATTAACGAGGGTAACGAATGTCGCAACTACAATAACGACGGCTCCAATAACTCAAACAGCAATCCTTCGCGTATTGGTGACGCACAAGATTTGATGATGAAGCATTTCTATCCAATGACTAAAACAGATGGAACCGTGGCGAAAGGTGGAAAAACTTACAATACGAAGACGGTTATGAGTGTAGCCGATCGGATTCTATCCAGAGCAAAGAACTACATTTCTCTTTATGCCGATAAGCTAAGTAGTACGAAGTCAATTATCAATGCTGCCAATTTACTCTTCTCAAAGGCTGTGAAGGGTAAAAATTATAAGAGTCGTAGTTGTAAAGGATATGCAGCAGCGTGCTTGTTCCTTGCATGCATGAATGCGCAGATTCCTCGCACAATGAATGAAATTAGCGGTGCTAGTGGTGTTACGAAAGTTGAAAATCTGGAAGAGATAGGGAATCGGTCCATAATTTCTATTGTAGCCGTTGCAATATATATGGGAACATAGGCTTCTTTGTCGACAAATAGAAGAACTCGTAACCAAGTGCATCAAGTTACGGGGGCAGCAGAAATAACAATATTGCAAATGTACAAGCTGTTGTATCCCCATAGAACTGATATATTTCCCAGTAACTTTAAATTTGAAGGGAATTTAGAACCGCTACCTGTAAGTTAAAATTATAAGAATTTTAATAACTACCAAACTCATGTGATTGAGTTCCTAACCACTACACCAAACTACCTGTACACTTGATGATGTTACGTCATATTAACTTAACAAGTGGAGGTTGCTTTGGTAGGATAATCAACAATGTACTGTTTCTTGACTGGTTGGAATAAACCTGATGATGTAACTTTACGTGCAATTACGTAACACCAAGGTTTCTTGGCAAGATCCTGCAAGGACTGGAATGGAGCGAGAAAGCTCGACCGTAGTGCCTCTAACGTTAAAATAGTGCATAACTTATATGATTGATATTGCACATTATGTATCAGAGTGTCAGTTAAATCTATACCTTTTACAGTATTATTTGGAGCAAATGGAAACAGATTTGGAGCAAATGTAAACAGATTTGGCGCAAATAAAAACAGATCTGGTGCAAATAAGTTTTATATTAGTTTTCTGCCCATCGGTGTCGTGATGCGCTTTGACTTCCCTCGTGACCAACGCTTTTAACGTGCGACTAACAGCAGTCGGGTCTCAAAGGTTTCCGTCCAATAGGAACGAACTAACGTCGAACACATTGTTCGTTACATATTTTTATTAAATTTTTCAACATGCGGGGGATACTTTTCGTACAAACACACATTTTTCGTTACATAGTTTTATTAAATTTTTCAACATGCGGGGGATACTTTTCGTACAAACACACATTTTTCGTTACATAGTTTTATTACATTTTTCAACATGCGGGGGATACTTTTCGTACAAACACACAGTTTTCGTTACATAGTTTTATTAAATTTTTCAACATGCGGGGTATACTTTTCGTACAAACACACATTTTTCGTTACATAGTTTTATTAAATTTTTTAACATGCTACCGATTTTATAGACGTATTCACGTCAAAAATTCTGAGCCAAGAATTGGCTTAGATTTAAGGATATTTTGATTTCAGAGCGATTTTCTATTTCGATTTTTGGATAAAAATTAAATTTTGCTCAAATATTCTGGAACTTCATGAAAATGTTAATAATATTATTGTAAAAACAGGAAATATAATGAAAAAATTCTAAGCTAAAACTTGGCTTATATTTTAACGTTATTTTGATATCAGTGGGATTTTTTATTTAAATTTTTTGATAAAAATAAATTCGGTTCAAATATTCTGGAACTTCTTGAAATTGTTAATAATATTAAAGTAAAGACAGAAAAAATAATGAAAAAATTCTGAGCCAAGAATTGGCTTAGATTTAAGGTTATTTTGATTTCAGAGCGATTTTCTATTTCGATTTTTGGATAAAAATTAAATTTTGCTCAAATATTCTGGAACTTCAGGAAAATGTTAATAATATTATTGCAAAGACAGGAAAAATAATGAAAAAATTCTGAGCTAAAACTAGGCTTATATTTAAGGTTATTTTTATATCAGTGGGATATTTATTATTTAAATTTTTGATAAAAATTAAATTCGATTCAAATATTCTGGAACTTCTTGAAATTGTTAATAATATTATAGTAACGACAGGAAAAATAATGAAAAAATTCTGAGCCAAGAATTGGCTTAGATTTAAGGATATTTTGATTTCAGAGCGATTTTCTATAGGGTGTTTTTTTAGCTGCATGAGAACTTCAAAATGAAATAAAACATTAAAAACCTGACGGAATGTTTTGGTTATAATTTTTTTATGAAAGTACAGTTATAGGCATTTATGATTTGAACATGACTTCCGGCATGTGACCACCACGACTAATGGTTACGAAGCGCATCCGTTCAGTCCAATTTTTGACCACTTTTTCCAATATTTCTGGCTTTATTTCATAAATGGCTTGCTGAATATTAGCCTCCAATGCTTCTAGAGTTGTTGGTTTGTTAGCATAAACCATGGATTTAACATACCCCCACAGAAAATAATCTGGAGGTGTCAAATCACACGATCTTGGAGGCCAATTGATAGGACCACGTTTTGAAATAATGTTGTCACCAAATTGTCCTTTCAATAAATTGATGGTTTCGTTGGCTGTGTGGCACGTAGCACCATCCTGTTGGAACCATAAGTTGTCAATGTTTAGCTCTTGAAGTTTTGGAAACAAAAATGTATTGAGCATGTGTCGATATCTCACACCATTCACCGTAACGGTAGCTCCTTCCTCATTTCGAAAGACATATGGACCAATGATGCCGTTGGCGTGTATTCCACACCAAACAGTCAATTTTAATGGATGCAATGGAGTCTCAAGATAATGTCCCGGATTGGTCTCAATCCATATACGGCAATTTTGTTTGTTCACATACCCATTTAACCAGAAATGTGCCTCGTCACTGAACAAAATTTTACGGTAAAAAAATGGATCCACTTCCAATTGGTTGTGAGCCCAATTTGGTAGCGTTGTTCAATGGTCAATCTGTGCATTATCAAATGCCAAACCTTGCTAAACACAAATGTCAAAAAACTGTTTCCATGGCAATCTTGATTCAATTGTTATCCCTATTGAAAGTTCTCATGCAGCTAAAAAAACACCCTATATTTCGATTTTTGGATAAAAATTAAATTTTGCTCAAATATTCTGGAACTTCATGAAAATGTTAATAGAATTATTGTAGAGACAGAAAAAATACTGCAAAAATTCTAAGCTAAAACTTGGCTTATATTTTAACGTTATTTTGATATCAGTGGGATTTTTTATTTAAAGTTTTTGATAAAAATAAATTCGGTTCAAATATTCTGGAACTTCTTGAAATTGTTAATAATATTAAAGTAAAGACAGAAAAAATAATGAAAAAATTCTGAGCCAAGAATTGGCTTAGATTTAAGGTTATTTTGATTTCAGAGCGATTTTCTATTTCGATTTTTGGATAAAAATTAAATTTTGCTCAAATATTCTGGAACTTCAGGAAAATGTTAATAATATTATTGCAAAGACAGGAAAAATAATGAAAAAATTCTGAGCTAAAACTAGGCTTATATTTAAGGTTATTTTTATATCAGTGGGATTTATTATTTAAATTTTTGATAAAAATTAAATTCGATTCAAATATTCTGGAACTTCTTGAAATTGTTAATAATATTATAGTAACGACAGGAAAAATAATGAAAAAATTTTTTTATTTCAGAGCGATTTTCTATTTCGATTTTTGGATAAAAATTAAATTTTGCTCAAATATTCTGGAACTTCATGAAAATGTTAATAATATTATTGTAAAAACAGGAAATATAATGAAAAAATTCTAAGCAAAAACTTGGCTTATATTTTAACGTTATTTTGATATCAGTGGGATTTTTTATTTAAATTTTTTGATGAAAATAAATTCGGTTCAAATATTCTGGAACTTCTTGAAATTGTTAATAATATTAAAGTAAAGACAGAAAAAATAATGAAAAAATTAAGGATATTTTGATTTCAGAGCGATTTTCTATTTCGATTTTTGGATAACAATATTAAATTTTGTTCAAATATTCTGGAACTTCATGAAAATGTTAATAATATTATTGTAAAAAAACAGGAAAAATAATGAAAAAATTCTAAGCCAAAAAATTGCTTAGATTTATGGTTATTTTGATATCAGTAGGAATTTTTATTTAAATTTTTTGATAAAAATTAAAATCTATTCAAATATTCTGAAACTTCGTGAAAATGTTAACAATATTTTAGGAAAGACAGGAAAAATAATGAAAACATTCTAAGTCAAAACTTGTCTTAGATTTAAGATTATTTTGATTTAAGCGCGATTTTCTATTTCGATTTTTAGATAAAAATTAAATTTGGTTCAAATATTCTAGAACTTCATAAAAATATTAATAATATTATAGAAAAGACAGGAAAAATAATGAAAAAATTCTAAGCCAAAAATTGGCGTAGGTTTAAGGTTAATTTGATAACTGGGATTTTTTATTTAAATTTTTGATAAAAATTAAATTCTGTTGAAATATTCTGGAACTTCATGAAATTGCTAATAATGTTATAGTAAAAACAGGAAAAATAATGAAAAAATTCTAAGCCAAAAATTGGCTTAGATTTAAGGCTATTTTAATATCATTAGGAATTTTTATTTAAATTTTTTAATAAAAATTAAATTTTGTTCAAATATTCTGGAACGTCATGAAAATACTAATGCAATTATAATAAACACGGGAAAACAACGAAAAAATTGTAAGTCCTGAATTGGCTTAGATTTAAGGTTATTTTGATTTCAATGCGATTTTTGATTTAAATTTTTGGACAAAAATTAAAATTCTGGATTTTCATTAAACATTTTAATACTAAGTAAAAACAGGAAAAATAATGAAAAACTTCTAATCCCTTCCCTAGTTGATGATTAATTGGTAAATCCAAAAAAAATTAGCAAATGTTGTCATGTGAGGACTTCCTATTATTTTGAATGACCGTTTTTTTACCCTTTTGCTAAGAAAGTCACATTTTCTCTGCAGTCCATAGATAGGAACCGAATTGACCTCTTTTTAACCCTTTATTGTCCTGCCAATCTACTAAACAAATCTCATCATTCTTTGCTTCATTTATAAATGGCATATAAGTAACTTCTTGTAGCAATAAAGAGAAAACCAACCTAAAAATCACCGATTTTGTTCAAATTTGGTACATTAGCAGTGGACCCAAAGCAGGGGGCATTCTAAAAATCAAAAATTTGCGACTTTATTATATGTGACATCAAAACGCCTAAAATGTAGATCAACCACACTACACGAAATTGATTCAGTGCTAAGTGGCCACAATACTAAGCACTGAATCAATTTCGCGTAGTATGGTTGCCCTATTTCTAGGCGTTTTGGCGTCATCACTAATGGAGTGTGAGAATATTATCATATTTAGTTTCCAATTTAAAAAAAGACACAGTGGAAACTGTGTATCTTTCATCTCTCTAGAATGTGGAAAAGTTTGTTTTACAAAAATACTCAAAAAATTCCACGCCAAGGACGAACAGCATTTTTAAGAAAAGCCCCTACGGCCAAATTTATCAATAAATGCTAATTTATGATTTTACAAAGCAAATATAATAATAATAATAAATGAATATATTACAACGCTATAAATAAACCACGATTAGTTTATTCTTGATTTTTGTTAGCTATTTCGATGTTTTCATTTTTGATGAATACCTTAGAAATTGTGCATCAAACATAAAGAAGCTATTGCATCGTAAACATAGACAAACAGCGCAACATAGACCAAATAATCTTATAAATTCGAAAATTCATCATGTTAAATTTTAAGTGGTTTATATTAATATATAGATCAGCAAATGTCAGTTTTTCTTTAAACTTATTGGTTAATAAATACTAGGAGATTTACAGAAATATTTCATTTATAACGATTTTCACTCCTTCCAGCAGATTGGTTCCTTTTTGCACAACTACGTAAAGTTATTGGTTTCTACACCAACCACAAAAGGATTTACAAATCCTTAAGAATTTACTAGGGTCGTGACATGCTATTGATTGTAATTATGCTAAAACAAACCAAAATACGCATAAATGCATATGGAGTGATTTCCGTTTTGCATAACTACGTCGAATTAACCGTTTTTCTAATTCCTTCTTCAATAACTTGCAGGTTTTTATACCCACTGGAAAGCCTGTGACGTAAGGATTTGCCAATAGGGTACAAATTCTATTTATACACCACTTGAAATTTAATGAAACGGCTTTCACAATTAAGCGAGTCGGACACAGGTGGCTAAGCCAAACTAAGTAAGATTTATTTTTTAGCCTATGTTTTAATGAAAGGAAGACATTTATTGCGTTAAACTAAAATCGCGTATACATTTGAAAATAAATCTTAACCCTGGCAACCTGTGCCTGCTTCGCTTTAAGCTGAAAGGAAACTGAATGCTAAGTTCTGCTATATGAACTCGAGGGATATCTTTTTCGCGACTCGACGTTTTAAAAAGTTAATAAAGAAATAAAAGTGTTATATTAGAAGTGGCGCCCAACGTGGGGCCACATTAATAAATTACATCTTTGTAATCACTGTTCTTATTAAAAAGTGTTCCATTATGTGACTATCATGAAAACAACAAACATATTACTACTTTAGTAATAAAATATACGGTATAGTAACATACAATAATAAAAAACACGGTAATAAAACAAACAAAAGTGTTATTGGTGTCAGTTTTACTATATTTTTAGTATAATTCCATTCATTTTGTTTTTTTCTATCTGTATAAAATTGATGATGGGGATCATATGAGTGATGTAAAAGATACATTATGCATCTTAACAGCGTAGGATGGTAGATCTTTTTTTTATAGTTTTCCGGAAACGTGATTGGCAAAGACTGGCCAACCTCACCTTTGGGGGCCAGTCCGCCCCTGAAACTAACCACAATTTGTCGATTATTGAAAATAAAGATTTACGACCATCGTAAACCGCACAAAAAATCGAGCCAACTTTGCAGCGTTTGTTTTTGTGGTAAAAATAAACAGACAGCCGATAGTGTTCGCACTGTTCGACGGCGGCGTTTTTAGAGATGCGAAAGCATTAAAATTCGTTGAAACTCAGTAAATTTTGTTTTGTTATACATACGTGGCAGCATCCTGCTTGAAAAACAAACATATAAATTCGGGAACTGGAAAAATTTGTAGGTTTGAAAATAAAAAGGTCTAAAATGGAAACGTAAACTCTTCATCGTTCAAACACCTGCGAGGAAAATCCCATAAGGAGCATTTATTTAATCCCGAAGGGTGTTTCACCTTTACATGTAATGATAATAGGGAAGAAGGGTGTTATTTAATAAAATCGGATGAAAAATATTGCAAATCATTTCCCATTACATATTTGGCGCCTAACTAGGGGCTCGTTAAGTGGGTCAAGGCAGAACAGAATATCTAGGGGTACACTTTTTTTAAATTAAATTGGATGACATTTCCCTTCCATTACTTAAATTGCTACTGTAAGAAATAAATAAATAATAAATCTGGATATGAGAAAATGTTTCGTTTCAAGTAATAAATGTGAATATGAGCTGAATAATCAATGCGTGTAGAAGAGGAGAATGTGTGCGAATATGAGGGAACCGCAAGTCCAGGAGAATTACTAGCTAAACAAGGGAAAGTCTTGTAATTGATTTAAAATTTTAATGCGCAACAAATTGCAAACAGATATTAACGGAATAATTACAACTTTGGAAGAAGCTTCAATTGAAAACTTCCACTAGGATTTTCACTGCACCTAGTACGTATAAAATTCAGTCATTAGTCATAGTTGCTTGAAGTTGAGAGACAAGAAAAGCGTATTTTGCAATTCAACCTCTAAATAAACCCATTTACGAGACGGCTTTTAATTAACTTGAAAAACTAGCAAGTGAAACAAAAGACTAACGCTAACTTGTTTTTCCTACATCTTGTATTTTTTGCACCGGGATCAATATAAATTTGTAGCCCATAAACTTTTCCACCGGTTTTCCAATAAAAACTGAATAGAAACTCGCGATTTTGTATAAAAGTTTGCGATCATTCCGTGTTTTGCGCTTATTACAAATTAGGCAATGAGGCATAAATTTGCACTTGGTCGTCAAGTTTATAAGTAATTAATAATAGGAAATTAGCTACGGCAATTGAATCAAATTGCGAAACACTAACTTTGTAATAAAATAAATTTATGATTTGACAAACTTGGTGCGCGCGTTGCCCATACTGTAAAAATATCGACTGAAAATTTCCATCGTCTAAAGCGAAGTGACACTTTTTATGCCTTTTTTGTATATTGCATCGCAATCGTCGTTTTCTTCTTTTATTAAAAAACACAACGTATTCATTTTAAATTACATTTCCCCATTTGATTTGATTGGAAAATAACTTTTCCGACATCCTCCGTACGCTTGGTGAGTGAAAGAGTAAATTAAATGTTATTGTCTTTACACCCTCGCCGGTTATTTACAAACTTGTTGCGATCGCAAAACCGTCAGATCAAATGAAAAATTTAGTGTGGGCGTTAAAAAAAAATATATCAAAAAATCGCTTTAATTAAAATAAAAATGTTAAAAACATGAATTCGCAATTTGAATGTAACCAATGATAAATGAGTGATGAATTACCCTGAACCTACCTTTTAGTCAAGCGAGATAAAATTGTAAATAATTTTGCATTTGATACGACCACCCATCGCTTTAAACAAACTAGAAATTTATTTTCTGGTCGGAAAAAAAATGATATTACCTCTTCACGTGGAAAAAGCAACATTTTTATTATTTACTCTGTTCTACTCGATACTTTATCTCGACTCTATGATGGAAGTTCTGGGGCAACCGCAAAAGTATTCATTTGTTTTCCCGACGGTGCATTACAATTTTCTTGTTTTTGAATTTTTATTTTCTTTGAGAAAAATTTCTAAGAAATCTCTCCAATGAGATCTAATAGCTTGAAATGTAGAAAATTGTTGCATCGAAATAACCATTTATGTAAACCTATTATTTCAACTTTCTAAATTATATATTATTTTACGACTTGCAATACAAATGCAAGTACCAATATAATATATAAAAGATAGCCATAATTCAAATTTTAAGGCATTTACGACCTGTTTCTTGCAATCGATCTATCTTTATGGTGTGATTGGGGTTTATTAGAAAATTTATCGAACAGATACATTTGCTGGGAGATACAAATCTACCTTAAAATAAATGCACCTAGAGTGGGTATATGTAAAAGAGTGTGACCATCATTCTGATTGGTCGAGCCATGTTTTTCCCATTAAGTGTGGGAATTTTGAAATATTTTCACAGAAATCCTTGAGATTTTTAGTTCAATTTTATCAAATTCAACGTTTTTGTTTAAGAAGATCAAGTGAGCACTTCAAAAACATGGCGACGAAGTACATCTTAGCCACACTATTTTATATATACCTACTCTAACTGCACTCATTTTGACAAACCGCCATTTTTATTTGATGAGGTATTTGATAACTGACAAACGGGTAGTATAAAGACTTGTTCAAATTTTTATCATGTGGTATTATTATACAATTCCATAACAAATAAGCTCATTTGCATCCAGTATGAGCTGATTATTATGCTAAGTAGCTAAGTTATTATGTTTAGCATGTTTCTATGTAGGTTTATTTATTTGTATGTCTCTAAGAAACCGATTTTTTTAAAAGGAAATTGCTAATTTGCGTGATGAGCAGCAATTACAAGATACTAACGCATGAATGGATTAACGAGATTCCTGATTAACTGCTATTTTCCATAATATATAAACCATAAAATTATAATTTTCTTTATTTATTCTCAAAACCTTTAGTTTATTTTAGGACACATTGTAACAGTACGAGCTTCATAAATATTGCTCTGTTTTATCGAATAATTAATCTTGAAATACATCCATTGTAGTTTTTTCACAACTTGAACCCGTCGTAATTTTTCATTTTATGGGTGAAATCGTAAAAAAGTTATAGCTGCGACATGTGTATATGCACTACTAACTAAATAATGTACAAAGTATTGTTTTTACATTATCAAAATCATTGGTTAAATAATTTTCAATTGGTATTCAACGACCGACCCAGGGTAGGGCCAAGAAATCAGATCACTATTCGTTTATAGATTATAGATTTTTTAAATGTAAGTATAAATTACTTTTACTACTTACACTAAAACAAAAAACCATCAACATGTTAAAAATTAATGGTCACTAACTGTTTTTTAACTTAATGGTCATTAACTTAGAGCAGAGTATCGAAGGTATAATAGTAATTAAATTGCTATTAGGGTATCATTTAATGTAACATTAACATACAAATAAAATTATATACTACGATACAATCATAATATTATGTTATGTCAAATCACTAAATTAAATATAAAAATAGAAGCTTCCTGCTCTATAATCTACAATGTATTGTACAATATATTTTTTTGAGGTGTTTAAAAACAAATAAATTCTATATTTTGTTTTGTAAATGCAAAGTACATTGAATACACACAAAACACCGGATATAAGCTCTTTCTTATGCTAATGAACAATTGACTATATAATTTTACAATATTCCAATAAAATGAAAATTTTTCATGATGTTCAAGAAATTCAATAAAAAAGTTTAATACAATTGTTTTTGGTAACTGATGGAACAAGACTGGTTGGCTCAGAAACTGGACAAAGAGAAATTCCTGCATGTCACCGATCTGGATGCCAATAAGTTGATAGAAATGCTTTTTATTTTATATGTTTTGGCCATGCCAAGACGAAAAGATTTTTTTTTATATTGAAAGTTTTCAGATCAACCTCGAACCTGCTCCGTAGAGCAGCAAGGACGTATGTGGAACAGTTAACCATAAAAAAATCCTACAATGTTTACAAAAAAAAGGCAGAAGTGATCACGGAACTGAGATAAGGAGGTGTAAAAAGAAAGGCAGGAAGGACCCTTAGCAAAACTCAACGAAGACCCATAGGAGAAGGCATAAAAGTTTGTAGAAGTAAAACTGAGGAAAAGAATCCCCTACCAGGGCTCACCCCAGCAAGAATCCAGATGGTGGTGGATGAACTGTTCCCTAACTCCCAAAAACCGTCAAATCGCATATGCCAACTCCCCCTTTAAACGTTTACTCAAAGTTTACTTTAGAGGAGTTACAAAGACGCCAAAGAGCCTTCCAAAGGACAAGGCCCCGGCTGTGGGGCAGTGGTGCAATATTTCTCAGGTGAATCGAATTAAAGAGATATTTATTTTGCATCCATTGGAAATAGACATAAAAATTACTAATTCATGGAATTGCGTAACGATTTTAGATCAAATATTGCATGTAACACGTATAGAAAATTAGTTATTTTTCAACAGTAGCCCTCATTTCCATAATTGTTGCACAAATCTCTACTATAACAACGGCTCCCTTTTCTCCTGCAAAACAGTAAAAATTGTCTTTTAATCAAACTAAATCAGAAAGGGTTAAAAAAAAATCACAAAGTAAAACTTTCATCTGGGATTTAATCAAATGGATTGCTAGCTTGATTTTCCCTACCCAGAATTGCCTTAATGTATAAAATGTATAATATTTTGACAGTTACTTCCATCAAGATTTGTTAAGAAGAGGTCGAATTTAGATTTTTATATAAACTCCAACTCGAAGTTTGCAGGCATGCATTGACGAATATGTCCTAAAACAATTTGTTTTGTTTAAATGACTTTGTAGCATTTATTCCTTTATGGCAATTTTACCATCCAGCCGACAGCCGACGCAATTTTTTGGTTAGGAATGTTCATGCTTTTAACCGTCAAATTCAAAATTTTCTAAGGACAATTTCATTTATAAATCATTTTTATTGATCATTATAATGACTAACAATTAGTAATTCAAATGGAAGTGAGACCGAAGAGGTTGGAGTATAAGTAACCAATAGGAAGCAAATCTGATTCTTGAAAAGTAATCTTTGTTGCGTAGTTACAGGGGAGGGGAAAAACCCTCCGGTCCTTAGATACAATTTTTTGAGAAAAATACTCTTACATCATCTTAATCTTTAAACATTTTTTTTTATAAGGTGGGATAACCCCCCTTACTAATCCCCAATTAATTATTTACAGCAATCAGATAACCGTCTTGGAATTGGGCGAGGTAAGTTGTATTGCAATTACTGTTTACATTTATAGCGTTCAAATTTAGGGTTGCATTGAAGGAGTAATTTGTGACACTTCTTACCTCTTTGGCACCTAGCGCCCAGTCAATTTTCCGACTGTTGCCAACATCTAAGGTGTAATGCCCTGAACAATTCCCTGGATCACCCTACCCATGGGGCGGCCTAGGAGATACCCTGCTTACGTCAGTCAAGTAGAAGTATGGAAGCCGTCATTGACAAAAATTAAAAAGTATCGCTCTAAATCATTCTTGAGTAGATAGAAGGAATCTTTATCCTTGATGTACTTTCATAAAAGATTTAAGGCTGTGAAATGTCGTAACTAACAGCTGATAAATACACCAGATAGCCGAAATCATTCATACAGAAGTGGGTGCAGCGATATAATGTGACAAAAAATGTCAAATTGAATCAAAAAGACGATAAAAATACCCAGAAAATGCAATAAATCTATCAAAAGGCTTTGTTGCCATCTGCTAAACGTTGGTTCATTGATAAAAATGAGGACTGGATTCTGCAGGAGGCAACGATCCGAAACACCTCAGCAAGCTCTGAACGGAGTGGAAAACGCAATCTAGCTGGTTACATTGGATTGGTCGGAAGCAAATCCCGTGGAAAATGTGTGGACATACAATAAGCATAAGCTTCGTGAAAAACGCATGTACAATTTGATACAGTTATCTCATGAAATTCGTCGTATTACACCAATCAGGAAGAGTTCGAGCCTCCTTTGAGATTTTTTCTCTTACTTTTTTTGGGGTCTATTATCACTATTTTTGCGTGCCATGTCGTTAAAACAAGTAGTCCGGCTGTCGTGTAGTGTTTTTGAGCTCTTGGATAAGAGAGGCTGTTTTATGTGCAAAATACTAAGCAGTTTATTTGCGCAAGTCGTCCGGTAACATCCGACTTCATTCGGTTAACGACGTATTTGGTTTTTGTTTACCATAACCTCGAGTTAACGACCATTGTTGTTGTTTGGATCACTTGGAAGATTCCCTTGTTCAACCCACGTGTTTTTGGCTTTTGTATTTCATTTTGGGTAAGCGTTAGAGATTATTGTGTTTTATATTTGGGTACTTGTTTAATTTGAGGTAGGTTAACTTTGATTGTAATACCGTATTTTCATTTGCTACTGTACATTGTTTAGCACAGTTATTTTACATTAAATTATTGGTATTATGAAATCATCTCTCAAATTCTGTTGTAAATTAATGCACTCTATTACTATTTGCGTTTTTTTGAGTTTCCCAATCTATCATTTTTTTGCAGAATCCACGGCTCAGTCTCCGCCCAAATCGAGAGCTAGCCTATTAACATTTTGGCTAAACAAACTGGAGAGGTCATCTCCGGATTGTGACGGACTCTGGTATATGTTTTGGGACAATCCTCTCATTAGGGGTTGCTGCTCAGAGGGTAGTTTTCGTTTCAAGATAATCACATGAGTTTGAACTCGGTTTAAAAGTCATGAACAGCTGTGCGAAGTTATCACCTGCATTATGAATTTTTGATCTGTTGAAATTAACAACAATTTTTAAATTAAATATTTGGTTTGAATTAGAATAAAATTGAGTCAGATCTGGTTAAGGGCTTATTATTATTCCAACTACGCCTGACTATTTTGCTGTGCGGTGGTATTTAATTATGTTTCAGTTTTCCAATTTTTTGTGCCAGAAACTGAAAATGAAGGTTCGTCACACTCGGTATCCGAAATTTTCTGTTTATAATTCAAACTTAAATTGAATTTCGTTTGTTATAAAAATAAAAGCATTTGTAGCAATTGCAAATAATTGTAGAGGTTCACATGGGAATTAATTTTCTATCTGTTTACACGCTCCCGATTAGTTGAATCACTTGGTATTATGTAATATGTACCTATTACCACAATTACTATTACAAAGCAAATTTTCCAAATTCAAGGCTAAAAAAAACTGTAATCTTGGTTTTAAAGTCTAAATTTATTAAATTCGTGGTTCAATGAACAAAAATTTGTAATTCAAAAAAAGGTGAAATTAATGTAATAAATAAAAGTTTCATGTCTTTAAAATAACGGCAGGATCAATTGTGTCCAAAATCGAATATAAATGAAATTTCTTTCTAACAGTTTGTTTTTATGTCAGGAAAGGTAGCTGGAATTTACTTTTCGGCAGTAATATTAGTCAAGTTGAAGCAACTCGAAATTTTCAACAAAGTCCATAAAGGGTTTGTTAACGAGAAAATATTTAACGCTAAAGTTCAAGGCTGTTTAGTTAAATACATAATATCTTCCGGTGGTTATACGAGGGCAATTTAGAAAAAAGAAATTTTTTGGCGCCAAAAGGGATGGTTTCCGGTAAAGTGTAATATAAATAAAAATTACTAACAAAATAAGTGTACTCCACAACAAAACTATTAACAGATCCGTTACGTCAAAAACCAAACGAATGCCAAATTTTCATATCCAGTTTTCATCAATAATGCGCGTAGCTTTATCAAAATATATTTTCTGCATAACTCCTTATGGTTATGACCCCCTAAATTATTGTAAGCCTCAAAGGAGGAGGTTTTACATTTTTTTTATAATGCACTCGCAGCTTAGGGTTGCGAACAAGACCGCAACCCTCCCATATAGCTGCCATCATTACTTATAACTTATATCTTTTATATAAAGTTAAAAGTCATGTCTTTTTGCTTACAACCGTAATTTATCATAATTTGTTTGCATCGTAAAGGGAAAAAAATGTGGGTATCGTCCGATACAAACAAAATATTTGCGTTAGCACGCACGGACCGCGTAGTAAACTAAACTAACCTCAAATTTTAAGATTTAAAAGTGAAAAGCGTGGCCATTTAAAGTGTCAGGTAACCAAATAGAATTTAATACGAACGCTTTGAAGATGGTTAGCTATTTGAGCAAGCCTTTTTGGCATAGTATCAAATTTTTAGGGACAGCAAATACCGGTATATCATGTCGTGTCTTTTGATAACAGAAACCGCCCAGAATAGTTTAGGAAGTTAGAGACGATTATGTGGAAACCTGGAAAGCAATATACTCGACATCGAAAAGTTAAATAAAAGTTTTTTAACGTCGTCGTGGCCTTAAGAAACAAAAATTGCGTGTCTGATACAATCTGAAACTAATTTTACCAGACAGTCTACGCCTTTATCGTTTAATTCATCTATACACTTGATTACCCATAACCCACCTAGCTACTAAAGGAAGAGAACCCATTAGTACTAGTAACGCATTAGCAGTAAAACGTAAAATATCAATTTGGAAATGAAATTTATGGAAAATAGCTACCAAGGTTAAGCATTAACGATTACACGTTAAGATACAACAACCATTGTGATAATTACGAGGGGTAGGGTTAAAAGTTTAAATTACGAAATGGAATAAGTTCTATTTTAAAAGAGTCAAGCCGGTATTTCCATTTCCTTACCGTCAATATATTGATTTCCGGTCTCCAAATGGTGCTCTTTTCGATATTAATAGAAACGTTATAGAATTTGGACCAATAGAGGAATAAATTTTCACAAAAGAGAAGAAGCGTAGATTTAAATGCAAATGGACCTCTTTACAAATTGCCAACAGCAAAAAAGTCACATCATTTGCCTTCCATGAGATGAAACAATTTGTTCTCTGCGAACTAATTTGTTATTTTAATCTCAAATTTAATTTCCTACTCGGTTACAAATATAAATTATGTGGTCGTAACACACAAACTGCAAGAATTGAAAATTTATTGTTTCCACTACAGCTTTATTGTCGTGTATGAAATAAATTGGGTACTTTTGCACCTTTACATATTATATTCAATCCAATAAATTTATTTTCACAACAACGCTGGACAGTAACAAAATAAATTTGGCGCCCAACGTAGGGCTCTTTTATTTTTTTTGCAATCACGCAAATTCCAAAATGCGGAACTTATTAAGATTTGTATTTTTGAACCCTCTTTTCAAAATGGAGTAATAGTTGCCTTGAACTCGGTTATTACAAAACAATACAACTTTGTTGATTGGAGCTTAAAATAAATTGAATAAAATTTGCAGCTCCAATAAACCAAAACTAAACGATAAAATCACGAACGAATTCAATTTTACCTGGTTTAATATACATTAAAGGGTTAACAAGTGACACAATTAAAAACGTACCTGCAAAACACGAGTAGTAAGTACTTAATTACTAAACACTTTGAAAGCCGATAAATTTTGTAACAAACTATAGTAAAACGTAAAATTGTTTTTACATTTTAATGTAATAAAACATATCCAATAATAATATTTCAAACAGTTTTGAATACGAAGTATTAAAAAATAATAGGTGACATAAAAAATGAATTTAAAATCGCACCTGGGACGCTCTCTGGGAATTCCCCCAAGAGAGAAATGTTCGTGTAAAAATTATTACAGTAAAAACCTTTTTGATGAACTGTTTTCGAATTTTAGCTCCACTATTATTTATAACACGCGATTGCATTGTATTTTATACTGAATACAGAAAGTTTTGCTCGTTTGATTTTAATCGAAATTTTTCACAGGTTTTCGAGAGAAAAGTATTTTTCCTTGCTTAATTATGCATAGGAATTTTTATTTTGTTAGTAGTAATCCAGTGACAGTACGAATTAGCAAAAAAAATATGTATCTACCTAAAAAATGTAAAGTGCGTCTTATCGAAAATGATACTCGAAATTTAAAAACGAATTGTTTACTACATTTGCGAATATCTTGTTCCCCGGTGTTTAGTAAAAATAAAGTTTAGATCAATACTGTAGAGAATTAAATTCTATACAAAACTGAGTTTACATATAATTTTTTATACCGGAGATGGATTATATGCTGGAACAAAGGGAAGTCGAAGAGTTTCGTGCTTTTATATAAACATCAAACAATTTTGTGATTCTTAAGCCACCCAAATACCAATAACTTATTTTAAAAATCGACGAAATTTTAAATTTCCTTCACCTTTTTTTGACAGTCAATTACACAAGTTGTTTTGTCTCGAAAGGCAGAAGCATTTCTGTAGAAAACTTGTTAAATTGAGGACGGGAGTGTAAATTGGTATTTATTTAGAAGTTTTATCGCACCCTGTATAGTGTACAAAGTCATTTTTTGTTTTTAATAATGGAGACGGTTTGCTAATTCTTGTCATTTTAATTAATTTTAATTAAAAGCCACAAACAGTTTTGAAGAAGTAATAACAGACAGTTAGGAAGGATGGGGTATTAATCCACCCTAGAAAATAGACCAAAAAAATTTAAATGTGATAAAATTAAGGAGATACCTGTAGGTTATTTTCCACCAAAAATTCTTCCATAACAAAATAAGCCATTTCCTAACTGGTTACATAAATAGCAAAAACCAAAGAGCTAGATAAAATCACTAAAAACTATCTAAAATTTGTGATAATTTCCAATAATTATTTGTGCGTAATTTTATCTTTAAATTTATTCGGCGAGACGCTAGACGAGCCAATATCGATTCGAGTGATGAAAAAACTTCAGCGCCAAAGTGCATATACATTTTTTAGCATGCTCACTAACTTAGTTAGGTGGCTTAGCCTATCCTAGAAAATATAAAAAAATCTTAATCCAAGAAATACGTAGGAAAGCGATGTGGGGGTTGAACCGGTATTTTTTCTTTACATTTTGCATTCGACGTTATACAATAAGGGGATATGAACCACCCAAAAAGCCAGACTAGCTACCTCCTTGAGAACGATTTTCTTTTCTTAAATTGTAATGATTAACATAAAAAAACTTTTTTCGAGTTAATTTGAACACAATAAAATCAATTTACTCAATATTTAAAAAAAAATCGAATCAACGACAGTTTCTTTCAAGGATAAACGAAGGTGAATAAATTGAAGGAGCTCGTATTCGTCAGCCACATCCTCAGGTAAAGTTTTCTTTTTATACAATTTGATGCAATTTTTTAGTTTATTAGTTTCATCGACGCGATTGTCCGATAATTTAAGCTAGAAGGTTAGGGCTGCCTATAATCATTATCCTTATAATGAATAATTAGATGAAACTCGATTGATGTGCTACCATTTAGAGACGCCTTACCTTTTCGGATTAATAATGATAAGGGAACTAATCCTAAGGCTGGGAATCAAAATCGAATATAATCAACTAATCGAGTATTCGAATATGAATATTTTCTCAACGGCACTATTCGAATGATTATTCGAATATTCAAATTATTCGAATGATTATTCGAATATTCTAGTAATTTGAATATTCTTGTCATTTTTTTAACAAATATTCAAATACCAAAATGTTAAAAATTCCCAGCCTTACTGTAAACGGGGGTGGTTTTGGGGGTTCAAACCTTCAAATCCCCCCATGGGAGAGCAAGAGATTAAAAAAAAGGGTCTAAAAATGTTTTTTGGTGCAAAAAATCGAATATAATCAACTATAGTCTGCTTTTTTAAGAAACGAGTAAAATATTTCTATTCCACGTGGATAACGTGAATGTTAACCAATGAAATTGCTTGAAATTTAATTTCAACCTTGAATATAGGGTTCAACCTTGCTTGAAATTTAATTTCAACCAATTTCATTGGTTAACATTCACGTTATCCACGATTTGGAATAGAAATATTTTACTCGTGTCTTAAAAAAACAGACTATAGTTGATTATATTCGATTTTTTGCACCAAAAAACATTTTTAGACCTTGAATAGGGTTCAACCAATTTCATTGGTTAACATTCACGTTATCCACGTGGAATAGAAATTTTTTACTCGTTTCTTAAAAAAAAACAGACTATAATCGAGTATTCGAATATGAATATTTTCTAAAGGGCACTTTTCAAATTATTCGAATATTCAAATTATTCATATTATTATTCGAATATTCGAGTAATTTGAATATTCATATGATTATTCGAATATTCGAGTAATTTGAATATTCAAATAATCATTCGAATATTCGAATAATTTGAATATTCTTGTGATTTCTTGAACGAATATTCGAATACAAAAATGTTAAAAATTCCCAGCCTTATTAATCAGAAGTTCTGTGTAGCATAAGCATAGACAGACAGACAGACAGACAGACAGACAAAGAGCAATTCAGCAATAAACTGGGTTATTCGAATACAAATTAATTTTAAGTATGTTTAGTAATATTTAAACCCCGTAATTCCGTCTGTGCTTGGAGGGTATTCCATACCCCCCAAACCCCCCGGTCTCAAGATCAATATGGTGTATGTATTGTGATTAATTTTAATAAAACGGCATCGTTACAAATTTTAAACATAAACTATCGTGGCATTTGACTGGTGAGTCTTCCCCCCCCCCCGATCAGGAAGTTAAAAATTATTTAATTTTAAAATATAATTAAATCTTAGCAAAATATATGGCCTGCAGCCTCACTCATAGGCTGTCCCGAAGCTACGATTTCTGGGGTGACCAATATTTGCCATTACTCGTATTCAAATTCATTCGAAGGCTGATCATGCTTTGCGCAAATTAACACTCCACTCCGTTGCGTGCTGAACTGGGTCTATTTCTGGCTAGTTTTTGAGGTATTTTCCTAACCGTTAGGTCAATGTTACGACGAAGGAGATGAGGCGAGCTTTATTCGCGATCCTCTCCGTACACAATGCTATGCTTAAGCTAAGATAGGTTAAAGAATAGTTTGGCCCTCTCCGGCTTGCTGTGGGAGGGCGCTGGGCGACATGCGTATCTCGTCCTGTGGCATTCACACTTAAAATCTATATATTTTAATTTTTGTATGTAATTTACATCTCTTTCTAGCTCGACATTCAATCAAACAGAAGACCGAGCACATTAATCGAAGTACAAGTATGATGATTTATATCGTCCAGTCAAGCTGTTTACTTGTATACGATCGTCTTCCTGGTTAGAGGTTCAGTCTACCGTCTTCGCACTTTACGAATGTTTTATCACGAAATTCTTTTGTAGTGCTCTTTTAATCATTTAATCCATTTTGTCGTGAGGAATCAAACCTGAATCAGTTTATTGTTTAATTACGCGCGTTGTGAGGTCATTCAGATATACGAAATATCATTTGGATTAGATGCGCTTCTTCAATAGGGTCCGATTATTTATGTACTGAGATTAAATGATTTACTACACACAACATTTTTAATTTCAAGTAACTATTGAAAGTATCAACAACAAAAATCGCCTACGGTGCCCTTTAGTGAAATTTGTGTTTTTTTTAAATTTTTATATTTTAATCGTTTAATTATAATTTTATTAAAAGTTGTTGTTCCTAATTTTTTTGCATCAGTAAAAGTCTCTCCTTTATTGGCCAAAATTTCACTTTGAAATATTATAATATTTAAAAATAAAAAAACAAATGCGAAAAATACAAGATTATTTTTCAAACGGTAGGTATTCGACGGTATTTCACAAAAAATGTTAATACATTTTTAAGTTTTTAAAGTCTTTAGAAATTTAATCCTTCAAGCTAAAAGCTTCCTTTATAAGCTTTAATAGATTTTTTTGTTTTAATAATAACAAAGTTCAAAAATTCATTAAAAATTTTCAACACTAGTAAATTTAAAAAAAAAATCCCATTTATTACCATAATATAGCATTGTTGAAAATTTGAATTAACATTTTCTTTACTGAAGCACACAATTTTTTTTAATGTACCTAATTATAAACATTGGCCGATATCTCGTAAACCACTCTCCGTAAAAGAAAAACACTTTAAAACATTTTTGTAGAGTATTTCGGTGTCTAAAAAATTAATGTAATTCATATTTGCTCTAAAATCAAGAGGAAACGAGATATTTGCAAGGAAAGTGGAAAATTTGAGAAAGTCGCTGAAATTACCTCGCAAACAGGAAAACCAAAATATAGCTTGATATTCCCAATGGAATAGAATGTGGAACAACCTGCAAACTGGAAAAATTTTACTGGTAAAAAATAAAACAATGAATATTTTTTTGTAGGTAACAGATAAGAGGTAGATACAATTCTATTATTCTTTTTCTGGTATTGTATCAATCACGCGAAACGAAAAATCTGCGACATTCTTGAAAAATGGTGATAGTATTTTTGTGTAAAATTTTCTTTGAGAAATGTATAGAATTTCAACTGCGTCACTTGATTTATAATCAAAAAATTGTTTTACAAAATCCTTCTAAAACAGACATCCAATTTGTTCCCTGGCTCTTCGGAGGGTCACCCGTTCAAATAATAAACCCACGACTGCAAGTATTTTTATTAGGATTATAAAATAAGCACGGCAATAATTTGTTTGGTTACTTACAAAATAACAATTTAACTTTTAAAAATGATACTACTAACAAAAACAAAAAAGAGTTTGGGTGTTTTTCGTATAAAGAAGATAAACAAAGCGTAAAATTTACTTTCTGCACCTTATTGACAAAATATTTTTATATGCTAATTTTCATACACTTTTCTTACAAAGAAAACGTTTAAAGTACGTTCGGTACTTCTTTATGCATGGAAAGCTTCCTAAAAATAATACATTTTTCATCCTTTAAACCATTTTGAAGGAAATTTAATTTTCTAATAAAACAATCGGTTAATTTCTTTCTGGAAAAATTAATTCTGTTGATATCACGGAAACTAAAATATTTTAAATTATGTAATCTTTCAAATCGAATTTCCATTAAAATGTAAAATTTTATTTCAAAGGACATTATGCAAAATATGATTTAAAAATAGGATTTTTAGTAAAGAGAATTAATTAGCTAAGGCTTTCGCCAGAATAAATCTTGGAGAAATGTAAATTAAAATAATATAAAAAAAATCTGCATACATTGTAGGCGTAAAATTAACATAAACTCTTTTAAACGAATAATAGGTGATGGGTTACAATTTTCAATCAGAAATGTGGGATTAACGGTTTCAAATTTTTGGGCGTTATTTGAAGATATTTTATTGTTTCGAGTTATCGATGGGGAAAAACCCGCAAAAAAATGTAATTAGCGCTTCAGGTGTTGAAAAAGCAATTAACCCGTAAAATAATGCTTTACCAACCTCTTAAAAGTTAAAGTATGTAATAATTCAAGATTCAAGTCAAGAAGCAATTTGTTGACACTCAAAGTAATAAATCGAGAAGCACTTTCACACTCGAGTTTATCCTTAAGTGTTAAGAAGTGTGTAGATTACGGTTTGAAATGGATACTGAAAAACACATATACTATCTGTTATTAGTAGTCAATTCAAATACGCCTTCCTTTTAGTTATAAAATATTTATTTAGAATTACTTTTTTTCCCGGTTCATTCGATAGATTCGTTCATTCCCTTGCTTTTCAAACATCTTCCACCAATAACATTTATTCGCATTCATAACAAAACAAGAAAGCACGGCCACAAAAAGTACACAAGTAGCGTTATCTCGTTTGAACAGACTTCAATGGCAAAACATTTCATTTTGTTATCCCGGGCGAGCCTTTATTTCCCCCGATTCATCTGCAGGCAACTCATTACTTTTGTTTGGGCACACTCGGCTATAATTAAGTAAAAACCTGATCACGTCATGGTTTCCCAAACTAAACATTTAAAATTTGTTTCGAACAATTGGAAAATTGATTTTCCATTGTTCTTAGTGCAACGCGATTTATATAGGTCAGTAAGATAGAGCAATCAATAAGACTAATCCTAGAGCAAATTTATTATAGTCAAAGACGTCGTATTTTGTATGATTCGGTCTGAGATAGAAAAAGCTCATACTTGATCATCAAGATACATCTCCTCTTGAGGTGTGACAGTCGAAACGCAGGTTTAGATCGTCAGTAAATTTCAAATTTTATTTGCTACTGTGAAAAAAATAATTAATTAAAAACTATTTAAACAGAAAATCAGCATAAGAAAATTGTTAAATTAAACAGTTTTCTTTATCGTCCTTTAAAACATTATTATCATTTGAAAATTTATTATTTAACTGAAAAAAACATATCAAATAAAATTACATAAGAAAACAAAATTAAAATTTCGAGATTAAAAGTACACAAAAGTTCGCAAGCTCTGGTTAATATTTTAGTAGGTAGATTCTACTGCCAAAAACTTGAAAACGAAAAATCGAATTTTGTTGCTTTTTGGGGATCTTTCATTATAAAACAGCGAACTCACTAATTATATTTGTTGGAAAATATTATAAACTCATTAATTATCGCATGTATTAAAATAAATTGGTAAACGTGTAGGTTTATATACCTATGTAATTTTTTTCCTTAACCAAACAAACCAAGCAGAATAATCTATTTCGAATTACGAAGTTTTAATGAAAAAATAATAACACAAAAGCGAGCTCGGTGGAATATTCCCAAATTGATTTTATCAATTTTTTCAACAATTAATCCGCTACAAAGAATCAAAACAACTTTTATTATTTTTCCTAAGTGAAAACACATTAAATTTTTGGGAAGGTTGGGTTGCTGCTCCTAATTTTAAGTTTAGCGGATCACCGAATCGTATATTATTTTTTTAATATCGACAGTTTTCCGAGATTATTTTGGAGACAGGACGTCGTAACCCAACCAAAAGCCTAGTGAAAAATCGAAGATTCAAGGTGTTTCCGCATCAGAATTAAATCCCAAGGTGAGATTATCTGATGACAAATTCGGTCCTGTAATACCAAAATCCTCCTTCAGAACTTCCTTCTATTTAATGAATCTTGAAAGAAATTCAATTTTTGAATTGAAAAGGTTAACTAATCCCACTTCAAATTTAAATCCAAAAAAAAACACAAAGCACATTTTTGCCGCTTTTACGGAACGGATAACTGGGGTAGATTTAATAAAAGCTGCCATTTAATCTAAAGCGTCAAGGCTGATGTTTACAAAACAATTGAATATTGGCTCACAAAATCCTGTCAAGTTTAACGGCTTTTTAACGCTAAAATTTAACTGTTGATTTATTTCAATAAACATTAAAATTTATTGTCGCAATTAAAATTTTGAAATACACAGCCATTATATTTGTTACACATTATTACGATTTTCCGAAGATTTATACAAAATACGGTAACATAAAGGTAACAACCCGCACATCTAGGCCAAGTCAAACAAAATACTCCCATACCGGGTGACCGGCCGCCGCGCCGTTTTGAACATAGGAAATTAACATGAGAAATTGATTTTTCTTTAATTCCTGCTTTCCATCATAACAGATAAGAATGAATATGGTATCAATTTGAAGAGATTTTTAATCCGCTTCTAAAGATACCCCAACACTTGATATTTTGTTCTTTAATTTCTGTTATAAACTCACTAATAAAATGCAAAATAGCGTAATTAAAAAGATTTTCATTTGCTTTGCTTGAATTTTATTGCAATTGTTCTTGTTTGAAAACTAATAATTTCCATCAAGTTGCTTTGACATATTATTACAATAAATTTTGTTAACAATGAACGCAAACACAAGTTATTCTAAACTTATTGGAAATTATTGGTTTTTACGCTAAAACAATTGCAATAAAATTCAAACAAGGCAACTAACATTTTTTTAAATGCGCTATTTTAGTAACACATAGTTACTAAGATGGATGTGTAGACAAACAATATACCTACCTATTGCTAAATAGGAAAATATTAGTGTAAATTCTTTAGATTTCCTACTATCTTATTTTGATTATTATGAAATAACTTCGTAATTAATTTTGACTGTTTAGTCCTAACGTTTTATTCCACCTGGGACAAATTTTCATGTTTAGCAATATTATAATTATAATTTGTAATCCACATCAATTTTTTATGTGAAATTAATTCGATTGCATTGCTGTAAATTAATTCGTTATAATTGATTGTTTAGTTTAGCTGCACAATTGTCCATAGAATTAAGCGCCGGTTACACTAAAAAAGCGTTAATATTTAACTAATGATTAATTCCAATTTGAATTAGCTAACATTACCCTAATGGAGGTCGATGCAATCCACCGTTATGCTGGGTTTCATAAAAATCGCGTAAAATGCCTTATATGAAACCCACCATTAGTCTACTAAGTTATGCTAATTTTGGAATTCAAATTAAACCGCCATCTTTCAACTATTTCATTCAGCAATTTACTTTTAGTTTTAACGAATTTCCTGGTGCCCGATAACGTTTTTGGCAGACATGCAATTTAGCAAAGCTGACAGCAGAAGAAACATAGTAAAATGTTGAGTTGGCGTTGTCGTACTTTCCTGCATCCATAATTTTCCGAGGTGAAGTGGAAGGCAAGAAACTATGACCCTAATCTCCCAGAGAGAAGTACAAAACTGAACATCTACTCAGAATATAAGTACAACCTATCCATGTTGATGAGCAGGCAGTGAGGCTGCATTTAGAATGCGGGTAATGCATTTTGGAAGAGTGCTCAAACAGGTGGCCCATGATTATCTACTTAGCAGGAAGTTTAATATCCCGTTGGATATGACAGAAACTAGCTAGCCGCTTTCTATCGCTATCTAGTTCTATTCTATTCATAGTATAAGCAGGGCCGGATTTACCAATTTGCCGCCTGTAGACATAATAATATTTGCCGCCCCTTCATTACACAAAATATTAGGGGGTGAGTAGTGGTCGCCTAGGGAATGTGGGGGGGTCCCCCTTGAAATGGATTATATGACCACCGATTTTAATAAACAATAAACAACAAAATAAGCAATCGCAACTCAAAGTCTACTATTCAACTCAAAAATACCTATGTATACATTAATTTCATATGATTTTCTTAGAAGTCAGCGGATGTAATCAAATGTCTACAGTGGCTCGCAAAAGTTTTCGGATACTCCGATGTTAGCAATGTAAATTTCACATTTTGAAGCCGTTTTTTGACATATAAAAATCGATTTTACAATAAAACTTTGTAAATATTTTTTGTAGAAAATTTCATTATCTTCAATTTTATACCTATAAATTTTTTCATTTTGTCTCCCCGTTTTTGACTGAGAGCGACTTAAACAAGACTCGGGAAAATACAAAAAATATTGTCACCTGTATCTCGGAAACGGTGCGACAAAATAGAAAAATGTATATGAATAAAAATGTAGGGAACGAAATTTACAAAAAAAATTCCTCTTAATTTTTCTATTTCCTTGCACCGTTTCCGAGATACAGGTGACAATATTTTTTGTATTATCCCGAGTCTTGTTTAAGTCGCTCTCAGTCAAAAACGGGGCGACAAAATAAAAAAATTTATAGATATAAAATTGAAGATAATGAAATTTTCTACAAAAAATGTTTAAAAAGTTTTGTTGTAAAATCGATTTTCATATGTCAAAAACGGCTTCAAAATGTGCTAATATAGGAGTGTCCGAGGACTTTTGCGAGCCACTGTATATACTTCAGAGGCTCTATAAGTTGATATTTATGCTTGATAAGTTGAGAGTTAACTTACAAATAATTAAAAAATGTATGGTTGGAATAGTATATTATACACCAAGGGAGTAAAGTGCCACTTTTCGTCATGAGGGTAAAGGTTTTTTACACGAGGCGCAGCCGAGGGTAAAAATTACCCGAAGGACGAAAAGTCACTTTACTCCCGAGCGCGAATATACTATTTTTTGCCTTTCCGAAAGCCAATTACGAAATTCAAAGCAAATATTTGTTCGAATAAGCGAGAATTACCAACCATACAGTCTAAAGCCAGACAAAGTGTTGATTGAGTAATTCAACTTAAGTTGGAATACCAACTTAAGTTGGTGGTAATTAGCTAAGCTAAAGTATGCCCCATAAGTCAGATTCAGATTGAAAGGAAAGAAAGAAAAGTGAAAAGTGAGTGTGAAAAGATCGTAAATTAAAATTTAAAATGAGTTCTAATATTGAAATAGCTGAAGCAGCTAAGTTGGCTTGTGTGGAAGCATTACCTTCAAAGTCGAGGAAGTTATATGAAAAACAATACGATGATTTTGTGAAGTGGTGTGGCAAAAAAAACGTGGCGGACTGCTACACGGAAGATGTTTTTTTGGCTTTCTTCTACGAAAAAGCAAAAATTGTAAAGGCGTCCACCATGTGGTCTCATTATTCAATGATAAAAGCGATGATGAAAGTACATCACGATATTGATATTGGCGGTTATCACAAATTAACGGGTTTCCTAAAAAGGAAGAACGTCGGGTACGTTCCGAAGAAATCGCGTGTACTTTCTTCGGACCATGTGGCAAATTTTTTAAGGGAGGCACCGTCCGAGCAATATTTGGTGGCTCAAATTTTAATATAACTGTTAATTTAAATGGTGGTAATAAAAATTTGTAAGTCTTTTTACTGCCCCCCCTGTTTTACTTTTCCTCCCGCTGTTTTACTTTTCCTCCCGCTGTTTTACTTTTCCTCCCGCTATTTTACTTTTCCTCCCGCTAATTTACTTTCCCCCCCCTCCTAAGAAAAGTGGCACTTTGCTCCCGCAAAACTGGGAGTAAAGTGACCACTTTACTCCCGGAAAGGCAAAAAATATTTTAAAAATAATTCTTATTTTTTATTTTTACATTCAAAATTTGCCGCCCCTAAAAATTCGCCGCTCTAGTATAAGTAGTCTCGCTATCGCTTATGGTTTTGACTCCTGTATAACATTCGTTAACATCTGGTGTGCGTTTTAATCGGTTAGGCTGTTTTATGCGCGAGCTCTACGCAGTTTTGATTTGATGCGCAAGTTTTACTATCATTTCCGATCACCTAGTGTTTGGTGTTGTTGTTTGACAAACCAGAAGAACTTAACCTGCAAACTTCGTTCTCCGTTGATAATTACTGATCGCTTGGGGAAATTTTCCATTATCTGGAAGGTCCAATTTTGCTTCACGCCATCAATAACAGCTCTTCCAATGGTCCAGGAGCATCAACAGCAATGTTCAATATGTTCGCGTTTACGTCTGTCAAGTGAAACCTGTTAATTTGCAACAAGATCTCTAATTTTTATCTATTGAATAATCTAATACTAAATAAGGAAGGAAGTTACTGTCACTTTTACATATTGTAAACTTACCAGAGCTCTTAGTAAGTACTTTTTATTCTTTTCAAATTTGTGGATACTGACGTGCTATTTTTGGGTAACCATTAGAGGTCATCTACTGTTGCAGATGGACTATTTGTTATCGGTAGGAATATCTTTTGATAGCGTAAGTAATTATACTGTGTGTACTGTTTTGCACGGTTAATTACATTGTGATTTGTGACACTGCTCTCAATAATTTTTTACTTGTCATTAAAAGCAATTTTACCATCACCGTGTAACGAAAATTTGTTAATATTTATTAACATTGGTTTTCGTTTGCATTACCTCCTTATTTTTTCACCATCTGCATTTTTGCATTTTTTATAATGCACCATTTTATTTTGAACGGCATTATTCTTCAAGGCCGCTTTACCTGCAGTCTTATCAGCTCACCTGACCTACCGCAACCAATAGAATATTAGCGCGTGGCCTTGCAGTTGTTAGTATTGCATTTTTCGACGATTCTATTGAGTCAATCTCGAGCTTCAAAGTAAACCGCATTGACCCGTAGTGAATTTTAGTCAAAAGTTCATGACCTCGTAACTACACTTGTTACAATGGGTAATTTTTAGTTTAAGTGGTTTTGCCTTGATATTAGTTTTACGACTCAGGCATTCCAAATATCTGGAAATTTTTGCTGAACATCAAAAGCATTTTCGTCCTTGGGAGTAACAGATGTTTTTGTTACCATCAATGCGCAGTGTGAACAGTATTGTGGTTTTCGATCTTCAATTTGTCAATGGCGGGAGATCTGAGTAAATATTTATTTACTTTGTTGAAGTTCCTTGTTGGAATTTTCAAGTCCATCTCTTAAATGCAAGGAGACCATCGTTCTTCAATCCGACAACAAATAGTTATCAAATGCTTGTGCTCCCCGCAGTGGAACCCAAAGATCGCGTTAAACGTGACAGTGCGCCGTTTGTTTGTTTTTGATACCAGTGCAGTGTTGAGTCAATTATTATCAGGCACGGTCTGTTGCGAAAGAAGAACATCGATTGTCATTTTTTATTGTGTGAGTACCGACAGACGTCTTAAGGTAACCTATTTTTGCTTTTTCTTTTGTGACTTTGACCATAACATTATTTTTTGCCTTTGTATTAAAACTTTGATGTACCATTTTTATTCTTGCACTGGTGTGATTCTTCATTTGTTTGAGGCACTTTGCTACCGATTCAATATTAGCTGGACCATATTGGTTCAGCATTGTAATAAATTGTATTTGCTTGATAATAACACGTCGTACATTTACATTTACTTTATTATCAATAAACTTTGTTATTGTTTGAAGACCTGTTTTATTTCGGAAGCTACTAAGATTATTTTACAGTTCCCTCGACTCCGGCTCTCCCTACTTTGTAAAAAAAGAAAGCTTAGCCTATATCAAAAGGGACAACACTACTTCTAAACCAGGATTTTTCTGGATTGTTTCCATCCTACTATTCTCTGGTTTTTGGTCAGCTCTCCCATTAGGGGCTGGATATCAGAGGGTGGAAAGTTGTGTTTCAACCGGTATTTTATTGTAGTTCCACAGACTACCCTTCATTCTCGTCCTCTCGCTTCTCTAAAAAAAAACTTACAACATCGCGGCTACAGTATCTTTGTCTTGAGCAACCCTTTCATTAGGGGTTGCGTCACAGAGAGCAGTTTGTGCTTCAGACATTGTGATACTTTTTGAATGCGACGATGCTGAAACATTTGAATGGTAAATCCGATCCCTTTTAGGACCAGAAATAATATGCTTGGGAGTTTCTACTACTTAAACCCACGAAAATTGGAATTTCTAAGCCCACTTACTTGCTAAAAATATCCCTATAGCCAAGCCATAACCTAAACCGGGATATTTGTTTTATGTTGTCAGTTGCACAAGTTATCATCAACTACTGTAGCAACACCCCTTACTAAGACTTGCTGTGAATATTTACATCGAGCGCACGTACCGTCAACAGACTATATAGAAACTGTACAATCAATAAACGCTTCATTTTAATGTTATCTATCATTTTTTTTAAATAACTATAATAATCTTCTAAAAATTAATAGCGGTGCAAAAGAGATCTACGGAGGCTTTATAAGAATCCACCCTGTATGAGTTAAATTTTAAAAATATTACTTTAAAAGTAAATTTATACATAGATAAGCTATCTAAAAATTATAAAGTGAAGTGAACTTGAGAAAAAAAAAACTGCAACTTTTACTATTTAACTGAGATGTGGCACTTATCTACTACACAAAAGCTAACCAACCCTAAAGCCTTTTAATAGAAATTAACTTTTAGGGAGCAACGAGGGCGTTCCTGATAGCAGATACACTTATCTCGTTTATTCCATTACAAGATCGATCGATCTAATTTAAAAAACTTTATTATGCAAATTCCTTCGAAAATGTTATTAAACACGTTACAAGAGTAACAAGAGCTTTCCTCGTTTCTTTTTGAGTTTCCCTTCCTTCTAACATAAACTACACGGGTCCTACAAATAATAAAAATAAATCCTTCTATCATAATAAAACTTCTTTTCACACCACGTTCTTGTTTCAAGAAAAAATTTTTAAAAAATAAATATTGTATTTTCCAAAATTGAAAATTTTTTTCTAATTTTATTGAAATAAAAATAAATGTTTTGAGCTGGTTTGTTCAACATTTTTAAATAAAAGAATGCGAGGTAATTAATATTTTAGAATTAAATAATACATTATAAGCAAACAGGAAACGTCACTTTGTGATAAAATGTTCAAAGAAATAAAAACATTTTAGAATATCAGAAAGTTAAAATATTTTAAAATGCAAAATTATTCACGTTATTTTATTCCCAAGTCATTATCACTTTCGTGTATATTTTTAGACATTTTTCATGATTTCCCAGTTGCACGAGGAAAATGTAATAACAGGTTTTAATAACAAAGTTAAAAAAAATTGAAAGATAAGTTATAAACGACAATTTTCAACTTGAAAGCGCGCTGCGTTTTTCTTTTAATTAAATTTCGATAATAATAAACAAACACCAAGTTAATGGGTTTTATATTTCAAAAACTGATTTCGTGACATCGCTCGTTAATTATTTATTCAAATTTGTAATACGTCTCATGTTTTCCATCAGCTTAAAAAAAAGACACAATAACAATTTTCGTGTAAAACTTTTATAAGAAGAAAAGTGCCCGAAAAAGCAAAAAATATTTGCTGCTTCTCCGTGATCACTACGAAAATGGAAAAATTAAAAAAAAAATAACGTGTACCATAATTTTCCTGCGAAAAGACCTTAAAATTGTAATATCAAAAGCAAAATAAATTTATGCACATCCATAAAATAAATGCTTTTCATCTTGAATTATTAACCATAAAGATTTTTCAAAAGGAAAGTAATAGATGTGAGTATTTCGAGAGCATTCCGTAACGATGACATATTGAAAACCTTATTTTCTTAAAATGAGGTGTCCATCAAGTTGAAATATTCAGATATATGTACGTATACAAATACCGCAAGATTAATAACTTACGCACCGATTTCACTATATTTATACTGACACGTTTTGGATTTTCGCCAACATTTTCAAGAATTCATATGCGCGAAGAAGCGCGTCGTCAATATCACAAAATTAATTTGTCTATTTTGTCATCTTACCTGATATTTCTGTTGAAAGTTTAATAACCTCACAGATTTTCACAAGAAATTACTTTTTGTATGAAGCCAAATTTTCATCTAAAAGTGAAAAATCGCGCTAATTTGAAACTTTTTATTTTTAAAAAATTGTGTTGCCCTATTTTTTTTAAAATAGTTGAAGTATTTCCATCTGACGTACCTTTACGTTTTTCAGAAAATGGGATAAATTTAATAATGACTTGATAATAGGTACAATTTAATCGCACGGTGCATCCTTATTGTGAAAAATGTTTCACAATGGCTGAACTTCCGCCATTTTTCCGAACCATCAATTTTATTTATACGTGTTTTTAACAAAAGTTGTATTTTACAATAAATTGCATTTTCTATAACAGCGGTTCTCAACTTGTACGATAAAACCGTAACAAAATCTTTTACGAAGTAATTTTTTATTTTACCTATAATCTGGAAACTTTGGTTCTTACACCGACAAATGTTTCAAGAATTGTATAATAGTAGTTTACATTACAAGGCCGTAAATCGAGATTTTACGACCGAGGAGCGGAAGTTTCGTAGACGAGTCGAAGCCGAGGCGCCCGAACCGCACCCGAGGGTGTAAAATCACTTTACGGCTGTGCTGATGTAAACCGCTTTTCGTTGTGCCGGGACTTTTTACTCCCTAGGCCGTAAAATGGCACTTTTCGTACCTCAAATGAGGCCGTAAACCACTCACTTTATGGCCGGAATAACGAAAAGTTCATTATTTCAAGTGACGCGGATGATACCGCTAACGAGACTTTAACTATCCCTATTTCCTTCTAACAATAAGATGAAAACGAAGAAATCCGTAGGACGCGTTCAAAACACTGCGGCGTCTGCTGTTCAGCAAATTTGGTTTTGAACGATCGACATCGGGAATTTGCAATACAAATTAAATCTGAGGATTAATGATATTGCTTATTAAGATAATTTTCATACCTTAATTTTTATCTATAAGACTAGATTACCCAGGCTGAAGGTTTAGTTTCACAATTATGTCGGATAATCCTGCCTCCACAATATAATTTAATTTAATAAACTTAAGAATATCGTAGAAAATTCTGTCTCTCTGTTAGTAACGCTATTTAGAAGTTCTGATTGATTCTTTTATTATTAACGACCCAAAAAAAATTACGCAGCGCTGATGAAAGCACGACAATCGAGTTCAAACTAATTCAAACTAGTTCAAACTAACTGACCTCCTAGTTTATAATACGTGCGACTAACAGCAGTCGGGTCTCAAAAGTCTCCGTCCAATAGGAGCGAACTATAACGTCGCGCGCATTCGTTTTAAATTTCACGTTTAAAATTGTAGAAGGTTAACCTATAAAGACGTATAAATAATATCAACGTTTGGGATTGTCCATCATTGATTACCTATAAAAAAAAAAAAGAATAATT
Source organism: Rhagonycha lutea (assembly GCA_958510855.1). Lineage (NCBI taxonomy): Eukaryota > Metazoa > Arthropoda > Insecta > Coleoptera > Cantharidae > Rhagonycha > Rhagonycha lutea. The sequence goes on along the minus strand of OY294040.1, from coordinate 6,555,736 downwards.
GCAAAACCCAAGTTGAATAAACCAACTCCCGACGAAAAACTTCAAAATACTGACAAAAAAGAAAGAAATTCTTAAAAATTATGAAATATTCAGCAAACAATTTTATTGCAACAACTTAAACTTTTAAAAGCGATAGATAAACTGTTAATATAGTAAATACGGTTTTGATTTGTTTTCATCGTGAATTTGAAACAGAGTTGTAAAGTTTCTAAATAATTAAACGACAAAATTTAATGATGATAGACAACATTAATTTATAGGTTAACTTTCTACATTTTTAAACGTCAAATTTAAAACGAATGCGCGCTATGTTAGTTCGTTCCTATTGGACGGAGACTTTTGAGACCCGACTGCTGTTAGTCGCACGTCTAGTTTATTTTATAATAAATTCTGAACACAAATCCGAGACATTTAGTCATCCCGAGAGACTGTCTTGGGATTTAAACGCAAACAATTAAAATTTTCAAAGAATGTAGCTTAGGTTATATGTTATTTTATTTATTTAGTAGCAAAAAATATCTTATTTCTAATTCTGTTACGTTAATTTGGCACCTTTTTCAAGGATAAATTATTATATTGAATAACTATTTAAATTTTGTAGTCAGTTAGTAGTCAGTCTCAAATTTAAGGGTGCTAATTCAGCAATACAAACTAGGCTACTTGAATGAAAAACCTATGCTTCCCGTCTTGCGAGTGAAGGTGCGAATTCAGATTTCTCAAACCCTGTAACACATACATCTATAATTGGATGAAACAAGAAGACCAAGATAGTGTAGGTTCTGTCATTGCTCATATCAAATCGCAAGCATTTCAAGGAGATCAGTTAAGATGATGTAGTAATAAGACTGGGGGGTCTGGGGGTATGGAAGGAAGTTTTTTCAATTAAATTTTACTAAAAACTATCTAAATAGAATAAATCTTCCAAATATTGTCTTTGATGTTTATCTTCGGCCTCACTCAAGAGAACTGCGACTGTACGTGCCTAGTTGTTCGGCCTACGCCGGATTGTGATAAATTAGATACGTGCATATAATATATTTTCTGATTCGTAACTTTTTTTTATAGATGAAAGTATCAATTATTAGAAACGCGCCTAAATGACAATGAGGATGAGAAAAACGTGGAGAAGCTTTTTATCATCAATTTGATTCATTATCATTATACCGGGTGACCGGCCGCCGATGTGAACATAGGAAATTGATTTTTCTTTAATTCCGGCTTCCTATCAAAACGGATAAGAATGAAAAGGGTATCAATTTGAAGAGATTTTTATTCCGCTTTTAAAGATACCTAACACTTGATATTTTGTTCTTTAATTACTGTTAAAACTCACTAATAAAATGTAAAATAGAGCATTTAAAAAAATGTTAGTTGCCTTGTTTGAATTTTATTGCAATTTTTTTTGCTTGAAAACCAATCATTTTCAATAAGTTAAGAACAACTTGTGTTTGCGTTCATTGTTAACAAAATTTATTGTAATATGTCAAAGTAACTTGATGGAAATTATTAGTTTTCAAACAAACAAAATTGCAATACAATTCAAACAAAGCAATTAAAAAGTTTTTAAATGCGCTATTTTACATTTTATTAGTGTGTTTATAACAAAAATTAAAGAACAAAATATCAAATGTTGGGTATCTTGAGAAGCGGATTAAAAATCTCTTCAAATTGAACCATTTTCATTCGTATCCGTTATGATAGAAAGCATCAGGAATTAAATAAAAATCAATTTCCCATATTAATTTCCTATGTTCACATCGACGGACGGCCGCACACTGGGCTGAAAAATGATGTAAAAATTTATTTTCCAATTAATGTTTATATAAAAAATTTTTTTAGTTGGTAATATTAAAAAAATCGCACATTACAATCGCAAAATTCGTTATGTTCTGGTGGATTGTTTTGCGTTTAAATGCTTATGAATATTAAATATGATTATATTAAACAGATGATACTCATAGCAATGCGTTTATTTTAAAATTTATAGGTAAAATAACGATTTTAGGGTTTATCTTAACTTGAACTTTTCGAGCGTTCTATAAAATTGTGAACTTTAAAATTTAGACCTGCGTTACTGTTACCTAAACATCTATATCGTGTATCAATTTCTCGCTGGAATGTTTGCCTATAAGGAAGATATTGTCATTTCAAGTTTTAATCTCTTAATTTTATGTACCAAATCCGCTCATTTTCATCATAAAAATATGAAAAAAATGAAAATATAAATGTATATCAAATATATTTGTAACACGTAAAAGGAATTAGATTAGTAAATTATTAAAATATATCAATTAATTTACTATCACGTATTAAAAACTAACCAATTATAGTTAGAAAATACTATAATAATTTATTATTGTTGCATTGATTATACATAGCGTAAAAGAGTTACCTATCAGCGAAAATTTAAAATTAGTTTTGTTACCAGAACCCACCTAAACAAATTTATATTTGATTTAAACTAATTTAAATTAATTTTTATTAATATATGAAAATAAATTATTAGTAGCTACATAATTATTAATTTGTATCGCTTTCAGTAGCGTCTGTTAATTCAATTTCTGGAGTTAATTCCAGTAATTCCAAAGTTTCGGGTAAAAGATTTTTTGTTTGTCTTTTCTGAAATGGCCGAATACTTGATATAAAAGGATCTGAAGATATTAGCATATTATGTAAAATATCTTCGTTGGATGCTTCCCTGCAAAACTTTCTAGATCGGGTTTCTCTACTCTTTCGAGTACTCTTTCGAGTACTCTTTTGAGTACACGACAGGTTTAAATTTATCATCAAGAATTTTTCTTATTTTTATAACAAATTCAGGATTTTCTTGTAAATGTTCTAAAATCCTTGCAACATCGTTAAGTCCATTGTTGTACATACTCCTGATTGTAGAACACATGAGCTCCTGCGTATCCTTATATTGAATAAATTCGGTCTTTTCTACCATATCTTTAATTTTCAGTCTTATACAATGAGGCCAATTAAACTCAGAATGCAACCATGAATTATTGTTCTCCAAAAAAATTTTTTCAGTACGGTTGGACTGTTTCCACTTCCTACGCAGCTTCAAACAAAGCATTCTAATACTAGTTTTTAAAGTATTCAGTTCTGATTCACAAAAATTGATATCAAGTCTGGAAGTAACCATTTCAAAAAGTTTCTTGTAATCATCAAGATGTGTGTCAGGGGAGCTTTTAAGTAATAAATAAAGATCATAATTTGTTCTTAAATTATAATTCATCTTGATTTGATTTGCTTTTTTTCTAATTCTCTATTCTATTTCCTTTTTTATTTATATTTTCTCGATTTTCAAAACCTTTATAGGCATATTATCTCATCGTATATACGGATCAATGGATTCTGAAGCATCAAAGCTTTCATATTTTAGCGAAAATGAGCGGATTTGGTACATAAAATTAAGAGATTAAAACTTGAAATGACAATATCTTCCTTATAGGCAAACATTCCAGCGAGAAATTGATACACGATATAGATGTTTAGGTAACAGTAACGCAGGTCTAAATTTTAAAGTTCACAATTTTATAGAACGCTCGAAAAGTTCAAGTTAAGATAAACCCTAAAATCGTTATTTTACCTATAAATTTTAAAATAAACGCATTGCTATGAGTATCATCTGTTTAATATAATCATATTTAATATTCATAAGCATTTAAACGCAAAACAATCCACCAGAACATAACGAATTTTGCGATTGTAATGTGCGATTTTTTTAATATTACCAACTAAAAAAATTTTTTATATAAACATTAATTGGAAAATAAATTTTTACATCATTTTTCAGCCCAGTGTGGGCCGGTCACCCCGGTATATTGGATTTTAAAAAAATGAAAAATTTCTTTTAATCGTTGCTAGGTAATTACGAAAAAATAGTACAAATTTCATCATTTTTCGAGTAATATATTTGCGAGTAACAAAATAACGTATGAAATTTGCAGAGATTTCAAACAAAATTTAAGTAAATTTATTGTTTCAAAAAGTTAAGAATTCAACATTCTAAATATTCCTTCACTATTACTTTACATTTAAGGCGCCTCTCTCGTCATTATGCAGTATTTCGAAGAAGTCAAGATTGTGCTGGTAATTATAAATATTTTTAAATGACTAAAAAAGAATTAATTAGAGGAAACATGAAACTATTTTTGTAAAGGCTTAAAATTTGGAAATTAAAATTAATTTCCTAACAATGAATTTTGTCTTCAAATATACTTTTGAAGCAATACAAATGCTTCGATGTTATTTTTAATTATTAATATATGAAAAACCCAGTCTTTATTTGTTCCACATACTGCATTTTAAGCTGGGGAGGCGCCTTAAATCGTCAATTTGATTCAAAATTATTTAAAATGACTTTCAATTTTATCAATTCAAGATAATTCCGTTAGACAAAATTACAAGTTAGCACTCACTAACTAAGCATAAACGAGGACCTACAGCTTAACGTGGAATTTGGCAGTCATCGGAATTCGAACCTATGACCCTAAGGTCCAAAGATTGTAAAATATTTTGAATACATTTTTGCATACCAAGGAAGGAATGCCATTTTTGCATACAGTATCTAGATATATCGAATATTTCCCATTGAAAAATTGTGTTTTGACTAGCAAAGGACGAATAATTTTAAACTAGGCAGCCCCCCCAAAATGATTCCTCTTTATGGCATCCACATAGCGCATGCACCTTGTTTGGGTTATCAATCTCACACCTTCGATTGTTTAAATCAGTTATCGGTGTGAGTAACTAGACACTTTTCAAATCAAAATATAGTGGCAAAATACACAACAGACAAAGATGGATTGAGAAATATAACTTGAATAAGAAGCATCAGTCCATTAGCACGAGACCGTAGAAAGCTTTAGGATTGAAAATAAAATCTTCCCTTTCATATCGAAACTGAAATATACGCCCTGCGTAAGTGATTAAATGGCGCAATTATTGAAATTGAATTATTGGAGAAGATGGATAAAACACATATTATTATGAGGAAGTAAACCATGGTCGATAGCTACCGAACCACTTTTCAACACTCTCTCCAGGATTTCAAAACAACTCAGACACATTAAGGATCCAAAAATAAATTTGTTGGGATTTCTTGATAGGTTGAAAAGTTGTATTTATTTATAAAACAATGCATTGCTTATATAAGAAAATTTTGCAGTTGGTAATAGGTGATTATCGGATTACATTATCGGATTGCATTACGTCACTACATTACCCCCTTCCTAGTGAGATAGCCGAAGGACATCAAACGATATGTATCTATTAAAATATTAATTGTACTCGGTCACAATATCTTGTTGGAAAATGTATTTTTCTCCCGGATCTTGTTGTTCGTACTAAATTTTTGGGAGAATGTGCTGTTGCTTTTTCGTCAGTCTTACTAGATTGAGGTAATGATGGTGCTATGATCTTAGGTATGGGTGCTTGGTCTTCGTCAGATGCTGTTAAATATGCTGGTTTCAAGCGGTCGATAGAGACTACATGTTCTTTGTGATTGATTCTAATTGTGAAATTTTTCGAATTCCTGCTTATTACTTCGTATGGGCCATTGTAAGGTGCTTGCAATGATTTCTTTACCGCATCAAATCTTAGAAAAACATGGGTACAAGATTCTAAATCTTTGGAAATGAAAAGTTTTCGTTTGCCATGTGAAACTGGTTGCGTTGGTCGTAGTGTATTGAAATGTTTGCGTAAACGAGTAATTACTTCAGTGGTGTTTTCAACTTGATTATTCGGCGAAAAAAATTCACCAGGTAATCTTATTCCTTCTCCATATACCATTTCTGCTGCAGTAGCTTTCAAATCTTCTTTAAATGATGATCAAATTCCTAGTAATACGATAGGTAGTGATTCTGTCCAGGATTCATTCTCGTGGCTTCGGATTGCGGCTTTTAATTGTCTGTGGAAACGTTCAACCATGCCATTTGCTGCTGGATGATACGATGTAGTTCGTATGTGCGTAATTCCTAGTAAAGATGAGAGATTTTTAAATAGATTAGATTCAAATTGGCGTCCCTGGTCAGTTGTTACTCTTAAGGGTACGCCAAACCTTGCGATCCAATTGCTTATAAATGCTTTCGCGACTGTTTCGGCAGTAATGTCTACTAATGGAATTGCTTCAGGCCATCTGGAGAATCTGTCGATACACGTTAAACAATATGTATATCCATTGGAAAATGGAAGCGGTCCCACTAAATCTATGTGAACGTGTTCGAATCGTGTTGAGGGTAAGATAAATGTGCCAAGTGGTGCTGATGTATGTCGTTGTATTTTTGAGCGCTGACAAGGTAAGCATTGTCGTGTCCACATCTTGCAATCTTTGTTCATTCCAGGCCATACAAAACGAGTTGTGATTAACTTTGTAGTTGCTCTTGCACCGGGATGTGCTAATCCATGTAGTTTGTTAAATACTTGGGCGCGAAATGGTTGTGTAATGTATGGTCGAATCACATCTGTTGAAACGTCGCAATAAATATTGACATTGTACTCAGGCAGATGCATTTTCTTCAATTTCAGGGATGTTTTAGATTCGTCCAGGAATTTTTTTAACTCGGAATCGATTTCTTGAGATTTTTGTAGTTCTTCATAAAACAATGCATTGCTTATATAAGAAAATTTTGCAGTTGGTAATAGGTGATTATCGGATTACATTATCGGATTGCATTACGTCACTACAAATTTAATAAAGCAACACTTGCGGATCTGCTACTACTTTAGTAAAACAACATTTTATCACAATCGTCTATTTTGCGGTAAAAAATACCGTTTATTTACTTATTTCCATGTACAACGTCCTTTTATCAAAATTGTGTATTAAAGAATTAACCATCTGACAAGGTACTTAATGATATCGATAAAATGTAAATAACCGTATAATTCCATTAAACGATTACAATATAAAGCAATCGATTGCTTTATTTATACGCATATAGAAAATTATGTAAGGAGCAAAAAATGGCATTCGGCATTCAATAATTAAAATAATAATAATGATAAATTATACTTGAACTTTCAACGCCTATTATTATGCAAGTCACTGCATTTTGTATTTACATACAATGTAAATTTTGTACTTTTTTAATTTTCCATCAAATGCGGTCGTTCGAACGGAATTGAAATTCGAGTATTAGTTTATCACGGTTATGTATACCGTGGCTTAATCATACTCATCAGATTAGAAATTTATCACGAATTCCTAAAAGAGATTTTCATTGAAAAGTTTGTACGTCCTATAAACAGAATGTATCATAAAACTCAATTTATCTCTAATGTGTATATTTTCATATCTAGCAATTTGTTTCCAATAGTGGCTGGTGCAGTTGTCCTCAAAAGGTAACTTCAAACGCCATTACGTGTCGCAACGTCACGTATAGCGTTTTAATTGGACGAGAGAGGTTTGCGTTTGGTGCTGAACCAACCGGCATCGAGAATCGTGGCGTTGCGGAGCGGCGAGTGCATAAACTAACACAAGCGTTATTTCAGCTTTGTAGAAAAACAAAATGATTGATTTTTCAATAACAAATATGGCCTCGACAACCTCGAAATAAAATTACATTATAATAATTAAAGAAAAGGTAAACTAAAATATATTTGTATTTGTAGAAGAAAGAACAAAAGACATCAATCACGAAACAAGTTTACCCTTTCAAGCTGCGTAGTATGGCGCTTTGCCTCATTAATTATGTTGCCATTTCAAAAATTAAAGTTAGCGTTTCAGAAACAGTGAATAAATTTGTAATTCGAGACAAAGGCCACATGCAACATGTCTATTATTTTTTTTCTCTAATAATTTGGGTGCAAAGAAAGCCACAACTTCACTCCTCCACTTCGTCAAAGGCGAAAAAGTCTTTGTGAGTAATACGAAATTATTCAAATGCGATGGGCGTTATTTGCTTTTTCTTTAAGTTTTAACTGATTTAAATTACGCATACTAAATTTTTAATCATCAGGAATCTACTGTTGGATGTGGCAAAAACGATCGGTTCTAAAATTGGGTTGCATTAATTACCAGGCAGTTGCATCGCACTAAAATCAATATTTTAACGTTTTATAAAATTTGGCTAGAAATAGAAAAGCTTAATTTAATCTAAAATTTATTCGGATAAGGAAAACTTATCCAAATCCGACATTTAATTCCGTTTCCAAGTGGAAAAATTAATTCGGGTTCTGATTGAATATCAAAACTGCAGTTTTTTCTATGAAAATTAAGAGGTTTCGGTTCTCTCAAGTCAATAATTTACATTTTCAAGTATTTGACTTGGTTAATCAGTCAGCAGCGTTGCATGTGACGCTCCTCCGCTCTTCTAAAAGAATCACTTTATTGACCCGGACAGGTCGATTAAAATTTGAAAAGGGTTTTGTGAACAACGAAATATAGATGGCAGCATAATTTGACCAATCCTCGAGCTTCAAGTTCCTTTAGACAAAAAATTTCATTCTATGATTTTTCAATAATATATCCTGCCATTTATATTTCATTGTTCGAAAACCCATTATAAATAGTATTGAACTTTTCCAGGTACGAGTATAATATAAAAGTAAGAATTCAAATGTTAGTTTTTGCTACACTTCAAAATATTTACTTTCATTTTGGATGCTTTTGTATCGAGTCGCACGCTTAAATTGAACTTCTTGGATTTGAAGCCGGTTTGAAAATTTGTTTTAGTATTTTTGTGGGCGTAATGTTGGTACGTTTGAAAACACGTACCTGTGGACGACCAATTAGAGATGTGCCTATAATTTTTTAACCAATTAGAGGCGCGTTTGTAACTAACACGGAAGAGGAGGAGATGTCTAGCAAACTATTATATTGGATTAATTTATATAAACAGCATAAGATTAACATTGACAATCTAAAAACACAATAAAATTCAAATTATCTTTTAAGCTTTCATCAGTATAGGTCATTGAAAATAACATCAACAAACAAGCTACAGCTCACTGTTAAACCAATAATGTTTCTTTTATACGATGTAAATCAAACAATGTACAGTAAATTAATTGCATGTGCGTAATAGCCGGATGTTTGTTAGGTAAGTTCTTTGGTGGTATTTTAAGCTTGATAATCAAGATATCAAGAGCAACTCCTACTAAAAAGTGCAAATTACTGGAACTTATTAAATTTAATGAACGAAATTATCTTATTAATGTTTTATGTAAGGTGGGTGGTAACGTCTCTCTTTTTATCGTATCAGACATTGGCCGAACTAAGAAAGCCGCGAAGTTTCGATTCGAATCCGAAATTTCCGCGCCGTAACTCAACCAGAAAACACACCAAACCGTAATATACCTACAGAATGTTGAAATTTTGATAAAAACATTTATAATATTATTCTAGAAAGTAAATACAATTGAAAGTTTAAAGTGCTCGGAAAAACAGAATTTTGAGGAAATTAATTAATAAAACGAACAAAAGGTAAAATATTATTAAACTAAACATATCATGTGCTCCAATTTTCTACTACATGTAGGAACGACATAGAAAATATAAATAATGAAAATGCTTTCTGCAAATGAAAATGAAACATTTAATAAATAATTTTCTTGAATACTTTTTGTATTCAATATTTTTATATCTAATTCAAAAAACAATCACATTAAGGTTAATGGTATTTAAACTGACAGTATGAATTTTGTGAATCCATTCATATGCGTCATTTCATTATTGGAAATAATCCGTTTAATAAAAAAGTGATTTTTTTTCTGATACTTCAGTTGAAATGCCGTAACACAACTTTCCTCATTTTCATTCGACTTTCATTTTAAAAAAATCATCAAAATTGGTGAGTAGTCAGCTACAGGTTCCCCTTGTAAATATAAACTATTGGTTTATTTACAGATAACAATTATTAATGTTACCGATAATAAAAACAAAAAAAAAACAGAACGTTTTTCTACGAAGCGTAGAAGTTGAATTTTGTAGGGAGCTCCAAAACCGATAAACCGGATCTGCTATAAAATTATTTACTCAATATAAAAAGCAACTATCAGCACAATTTTATAATTCTTTTTTAATTTATAGTGAATACACGTACTTACCACATGTCATATAAATAATTTTATTTTTATATTTAGAGTTTATGACAGAGAATTAAAATAGAATGCATAAATCCACCAATAAATCAATAAATCTACTCAAATAGACATTGAGAATTCCCATTAAAGTTTGATTATACTATTAAAATGAAAAATCTTCTTTGAAAATGATCAACCACTCCTCACCGATATTCAAATCTAAACTATTAATATTAAAAATTCAAATCGGATTTTTCTGTATTTTCCGACGCATTGCAATCACATAAAGGTCACCAAAATAAAAGGTTAAAAATGTTAACAAGTGAATTTTATTTTATCACAAAAAATTATTCGAATTCTTTCCGCAATATTTATAAATTTGGAAAACCAATTTGATTTAATTTTCATGTATTGGAACCATAAGGCGCCAGAAAATGGGATTTATCGACGTTTAGATTAATTTTTATGATTTATTTCACCCGTGAGTATTTGGATGAAAATTTACTGTTGTGAATCACATATGGTTTTCCGAGTTACTAATTTCCATCTAAATGGTTACGGTAATAAACAGAACAATATGCATATTTGGGGTAATTTGAATCCCAACGGAGGGACCCTTGCAGCATAAAAAATTCATAACACGATAGGTTATTATTTTACGAGTTGGTAACATCGTAGTGCTAAAGAATAACGATTAAATGTTGACGAGTGACGACAAATGGGCTTTGGAGAAAATCGCCTTTCGGTAAAAAAAAGTATTGTTATGAATTTAAACGAAACAAATAACGAGAGCGGAAAGAACGAGAAATCTTTTTTCAAATTAAGCTTTCCCTTAAAAAAAAAAAAAAATTTGGCAAATTTAGAAAGTTGTCGTGCATCTGCTGAAATTGAGCCGATGGAATTTCCCAACGATAAAAGTATGAGTCGAAACCACCCTTAGGGTGCGCGTTTTTTGCAATTATCTCAGAAATACTGTTCGAAATAGAAAAAAGGCATAAGAACAAAAATGAAGGAAATTAAATGTACACTAAAATTTTCGGTGAAAAAGTGATAGTTTGTAGTTATTTGCATAAAACCAAGCGTAATGAGAATTTACCCAACTTGTCTCTATTTCTGGTTTCGAATACCCACAAACTGTAGCGTCTAGAACAAAACTTCATAGAAACTTAGTTGTTGCAAATTTAATTTCCGTCATTTTCACTCCTATGTGTTTTTCGTATTCCGTGTACAATTTCTGAGATATTACGAGACGAGTGACATCTTTGTCACAAGAGAGTGTTAATGTCATGTTTACCAATTAGTTAGTTAGCAAAAATACTGCCAATAGGTGAGGTAAAATTTGTCCGGAACACCCTTCGGTTAACCCTGAATTAATTATGCAGAATTTATGGGTTTTTACTGAAATTTATTTTTTTATCACGATCTCGACGTTTCGTTGACGGAAAGTCATACTTTGCAGCCCGATTCTTTGAAATTGTTGTCGTAAGGATCTTTTACAGCCTAGGGTGGAAAAGTAATACCATCATTAAGCGCCGTTCACAATGAAAAATTTGCCTTGCCTTGCTTCGGTAGAAGATGGCAAGCGCCAATCAGAGTGATGTATAGTCTTCTATCCTTTTTTATGTTTAAAATTACCGTTTGCCTAGCCGCGGTCTTGCAGACTTTGCTAAGGTTTGAAAGCAACAACCAATAAAATTAAAGTGTTTTAAATGTACATGGTCAAATTTAGTAGACAACATATAATTTTGAAATGAGCTCCAGTATTAAGATTATACTGTTTTAAACTGATTTGATAATTGAAAAGTACCTATTATATGTTTTTATGCAAAAAAGCACCCCAAAACTTAAATTGCAGAATGATTTTAATAGCTCTAAATGATTTTATTTTTAAGATTACTAAATTAAATTACGAAATAATGGTATTTATTGACAGATAAATTTACTACTACAATCTTTTAAATTATTTTGGTTAGATATTGGATGTTGGTTAAGTACATAAATAAAAATATTTACAATTTTACCTGAAAAAGGACTTTCAAGCCCCGGCTTTGTCTTCTATCCTTTTTTAATATCTTTTTCCTCCTCTCTTTTTAAGTTCTTGCCTGAAAATTATCAAAAGCTTGACCATGTCAAGGTTTTTACTTCGAAGACGTAGCAAGAACCAATAAAATGTAAAATCTTTGCATGGCTTTAAATTTTATTGGTTCATCACGGTGAAGTTACAACGAATGAAATTGAAGAATTTCATTTTAAACAGAGCGCATTTTGTAGAAGTTTAAATAATATAATAATTGATAATCAGCCTGTTAGCTAATTGTGTTTTAAATTGTGGTTAGATTCCAATAGGTGAATTTTAAATTATTGCAAACAAATAGCCATTTTTTAATTAGATGATTTTCAATTTAGATAAAATATTATTTGTTTTTGTATACATTTTTTCTCTTATTGATTCACTAACATTTAAAATAGGTCTATTTAAATTATATTATAATATTCTTTGTAGAAATTTTTTCAACACATTTGTAGGTACAAAACTTTTAAGATTATACCTAGCAACCCTATTCAGGACCAAAAGATTTATGGCAATAAAATAGACCATAAAACCTAACAGTATTTAGAATAGTGTGTAATGTTTGAAAAATTTAATTACACAGAAAGAAAAATCTACTTTCAGAATGAATAATTATGCTTTCAACGTGAAAATAAAAGTTTTGCTCTTATAATAAAAGCATTGCATTTAATTTGAAAGAATGGTGTGAAACTCTACTTTCAAAATCTACTTTCAATTTAAATATTGTTAAATTAAAAGTAAATTTTTTCTATTTGAAATTGAATACTTTTAAAATGAGTTGGGTAACATCATTTCAAAAGTGTAAACTTTTGAAAAAGGCTTGAAGTCAAAATGAAAACTTATAATGTTGTTTTGAAAGTATAAATATTCATTTTGAGGTACTATTTTATAATGGAATGTGCAAAATTGCAAGTTGTATTTATATAACAGACCGTATAACATGCGCACTACTATTATCTGTGCTTGTTGATGTCATTCCATTTGTAAGTGAAAATATTACATATTAAACAATCAAATATTAAACAAATATTAAACCAATAAAAAGGCAACTTAAACATTGGAAAGCCACTGAAGTAGGTAAGTAGTTTTTGGAATGTATTTTTTTTAAATTTATATTTTTAACGTTGAACTATTTTTTTATTTATAATAAAGTTGTTTATAGAATATAGAAAACATTTTACAACGGGACCGCAATGGCAACCTTATTGAGAAGAAAACCTTTTCTGCAGCGAAGACTTGATCATTATTGACTACATGAGATTGAATAATATAAATTTAACAAAGACGGAATTTGACTTATTAACATAGCAAATCGTTAAATCTTTTCCAAAAGAACATGCATACGGTAAGTTTACTTCATATTTTAACTTATATAAAAATAATTGTCTGATGTTATATTATGTTTTGCAGGAATATTACTATAATTGAAGCCCAAAATCAAAACGACAAAGTGCAAATAAGGAAGGAAAAAGGAAGTAACAAAAATTTACAATTTTGGAAGGAGCTCAAAGTTCGTGCTGTAATAGTAAAAAGTGTTAGTGATTTTAATTATTAAACTGTCGCAAAATTAAAAAAAAACAGTTTTAGTTTTGGTTTGTTTAGTTTTAGTTTCTTAAAAATATAATAATTAAAAAAAAAACTATAATAGTTTTATTTGTTAATTTGATGTCAGATTATTGTTAAAACGAATATAAACTAATATTAATTTGACAGTAACTACTTTTGAATTAACAGTAACATCAATTAAAAAAACAAATTAATCCACTCTCAATTTAAATACCTAATATTTGATTTGAGAGCAACTGCTTTTGAAACTTGATATTATTTATAAAAGTAGTTACTCTCGAATTGACAGTAGTATGAATTCAAAATGAAAGTAGCTCTACTTTCAAATTAAAAGTTTCGATGTCTACGCCCTTTTTAAAAGCAAATAATGTTGATTTTAGTGCAATGCTTTCATTTTTACTGCAATATTTTTGTGTGTGTACTGTTTCTATTTTTAAAAATTTATATAAATTTAATATTTACCATTATTGAATAATTTTTATGCATTTATATTGCAATAAATGAATAAATTAATGTAGTCAAAATTAAATCTGAAAATTAAATCGAAATAAGTAAATGCGAATTTTATTGCAAAACTAAAGATTATGTATATTAATTATTTTAAGATTATATTCGGAGACGGCTTTAAATAAATATTGTATAACTACTTTTCATAATATAACAGGTAAACTACTGTTAGATCTAAGGATTTGGACAATGAAGTCTGTGCACATAACAAGGCACCGCACTAATTCATTGTGACCGCTATACGGTCGAAAGCAAATATCAAGCAACAAATTCTGCAAGGCAACGAAAGCAAGGCGCCGCAATAATTCTATGTGAACGATGCTTTAGGCAACAGCTGAAAAATGAATTTGTTTTTTAACTGAATTGCAAAATATTAATTTATAGTTTTATATTTTCGATTGATTAGGATTAGAGTACATTTCACGGGTGCAAAGTTGCTGTCAGCGGCAGACAAAGTCGTTTACTGCCTAAGACAAATTACAAAATATTTATTTACAATTAAAATACTTTGAAATGATATGATCTTACACTAGCATAAGAAGTATTAATCAACCCAGTTTCCAGATTAATAAATGCTACTTTTACGTCCTAGGGCTCAAAAATTCAACTATCTTTAACAACGAATGAAATAATAATTTAATTTTTGCCAAATAGCTCAAATTATATTTTCCAAATATTAATATATTATTTTTGAATTTAAATTGATCGAAAAGAAATTCCTTGGTTGTTTTGTCAACAATTTCAACGAATCGGGATGCAAAGTATGATTTCTAGCCTTGGAAGGTAAATTACTATTTATACAATCTCGTCAAAAGCTTTATTTTAACTCTAAGTTTGAAGGTAAATAATCATTTTAAACATAGCTCATATCAAAACTTATTACATTTTGAGACACGTAATTTGAAAATTAAGCAAATTTCGGTACAGCATTTATGCAATTTGTATAACGAAAGCGGCTAATTTGAAAGATATTATGCATTCGTTTATGGACTAAACATGTAATTTCTGCTGCAACATGTTGAATTTTAAAAACACGTCTGCATGTCACTTAAAAACTTACAAATTCAAATAATAATTAAGGTAGTTTAAATTATGTCACTACAAAGTATTTAAATTTTTATTACTCATTATTCAATGTTGCATGTATACGATAATAAACATTTTTGACCACTTAGAAAATTAGATAATTGTCTTAAAATTTTATCCTTACGCCTTTAACACACTTCTGATTAATGATCATTAAGTCGTAGCTCCGTAAATAAGTTAATGTATCAAATATCAAATAATAGAATGAATGGTAGTTTGAGTATTTTTTTATAAGTACTACGTATATCCGGTTTGTGAAATTCCTTCTGAAGGGACCCTTAATGATCATTAACTTGGCAGTGTGTCGAAGTTTCCAACGGATTTTATTTACCGCATTCATTCGGTTATTACTAAATTATTATTTAAGTTATGTTATAGATTAAATGATCTCGGGTTTATAAAAACGTTAATGATCATTAATTTTCAGTGTGTCGAAGGTATTATACATTGTTATTGCCAAATTAACTCATACTTTTACTTTTACCATTTCAACTTTTTTACCTAAAAACCGACATCAAGTAAAAGAGACAGATGCTCAACTTTGCGCCGAAAATTTGAAAATAATACAGTTTATTAGATAAAAATTGTAAATGATTCAATAATTCATCTTATGATTAATTCTTTCCTCCAATACCAATGAGAATTGCTTATAACTGCCAAAAGATTTTCATCTCTAATATAAGAAAAGGCAATAAATTTTAGTTTTATTATTCATTTTTTGTTTATAAAGTTATACCTCCAGCAGACAGAAAATTAATTATCATTAACTTTATCGTTAACTGAAATTGACGATTTACTGTCATGAATTGTAAAAATAATTTCAAAATTCTATACTACTAATTAATTTGTGTGGCCTAAAATATCACCAAGCCCATAATGAAATTATTCTTAAAAATTTTACTTATTGTCGAGGCATTTACTGTGTAATTTCCAAAAAATCGATAATGTCTTTAGATTTTAAATTAACAATTTACTGTTATGAATTTTATACTAATTTATTTATGTACCTTAAAATATTGTAAAGCCCATAATGCAATAATTGTTATCAAAAATTTTATTTTTGTCGCCGCATTCACCGTACAATTTTGAAAAAAATTGATAACGGTTTCGAATTCAAATTAACGATTTACTGTCATCATCAATATTAAAAAATAATTCAAAATTATGCTAATTCTTTTATGTAGCTTAAAATATCGCTAAGCCCATAATGAAATTATTCTCAAAAATTTTATTTCTTTCACCGCATTCGTCCTACCGTCCTACAATTATTATTTAAAAAAAAGATAACGGCCGTCGATTTCAAATTGACGATTTACTGTTATCAATTTATTTTAAGAATAATTTTAAAATTCAATGCTAATTTTATTGCGTAGAATCGCTAAGCCCATAATGAACTTGTTCCCAAATATTTTGCATTTTGTCGATGCGTTTATACTGTGCAATTTCCAAAAAATTCAAATCCAAAAATTTATACAAAATTATTTGGGTAGTTTAAAATATCGGTAAACCCATAATGAAATTATTATCAAAAATTTTGTTTTATATCGCCTCATTCATCGTACAATTTTGAAAAAAAATGATAACAGCTTTCGATTTCAAATTATTTATGAACTTAATATCAAAAATTTTGCTTTTTATCGAGACGTTTACTGTGCAATTTCCAAAATATTCAAAAATTCAAATTAAAAAATAATTCAAAATTATACTAATTTATTTGCGAATTTTATTGTTTGCAATTTTCAAAAAATTCATCAAAAATTCAAATCCAAAAAATGATTCAAAATTATATAATATACTAATTTATTTGGGTATAGTTTAAAATATCGCTAAGTCCATAATGAAATTATTCTCAAAAATTTTGTTTTATATCGCCGCATTTATCGTATACAATTTTGAAAAAAAATGATAACGGCCTTCGATTTCAAATTGACGATTTACTGACATTAATTTTAAGAATAATTTTAATATTATATGCGAGTTTTATTGCGTTGCATCGCTAAGCCCATAATGCTATTATTCTCAAAAATTTTGCTTTTTATCAAGGCGTTTACTGCGCAATTTCCAAAAAAATTCAAATGCAGAAAATAATTCAAAATTATACTAATTATTTGGATAGCTTAAAATATAGCTAGGACCATAATGACATTATTCTCAAAAATTTTGCATTTTATCGAGGCGTTTACTGTGCAATTTCCAAAAATCGTACAAATTTGAAAAAAATTGATAACTGCCTTCGGATTTAAATTGTCAATTTAAAAATAGTTTCAAAAGTTTTATACTAAATTTATTAGTGTAACCTATTATAAAATTAATGTAAAAACTGATTTTGGTTTAAATCGTATCGTTGATCTTTAATGACGCACATGAATAGATTAACGTCTATTATTTCCTGATTCCCTTCGTCTCAAACAAATTCTTTATAAGAAAACAATGACAGATTATTGTATGACCATTCGAAATACAAATGCATAAAATGTCTCTAAGTCGGTTGCTCATCTAAAGTGAAGCCCAAAATATATTTCCCTAAGCCCATAATGTAATTATTGTATAAAAATGTGACACTTTTCTATTTAATGAAATAAAAGTAAATGTAGTAACAATTTACATTTTTTAATTCCCCTTCCCCTATTATCAGTTAGTAGTTTCGTGTCGATTGGTCCACTTGTAAACGATTTTTGACAAAAGTTAACAAGGACGAAACGGTTATGTAAAAATCTCCTACGGACCTTTTTATTTTTACTCTTCCTGCGAATTATTTTATCTAGAGGTCGGTTGATCTGCTCCTACATAAAAGCATATTAAAGGATCATGATTTCCATAAAATCTTCCACCTCCAGAGCCTACCCGAACCTAATACTCTGACGATGCCACTCTGGCAAAGCCTTAGAGTAATTCGTAATTTTCATTGTTATACCTAGTTTGAATCTATCAAAAATTTATAATAAAATGACGGTGTAGATGCGAATGTTAGAAACAAATGATGATAGCATCGCGACGCTCTGACTTCATCTTAAAATAAAGACGGAACGGAAATTATCCCTCGTCGAAAGGTAATCTTCTGTAAGGAAGAGTTAAATATTAGAAGTCCTATCTTTTGCATCTTTCCCAATCTAATGTTTTATTTGGAATTAAAATATTTTAAGTTTTTAACTTTGGTCCTTATTGGATAAATTAGTAATTATGGTCGTATAATTCGACGACGCGACGGTCTAATTTGGCTATTATTTGAGTACCTAATGAATAATTATTATAAAATGATGTATTAGCAATAATATGCAAATTTATGTTTTAAAATTACACGTGATGAATAATGATTAACCTTTAGCTGTTAAGTTTTATTTTTAATTTGTTAAGTAATAATCAACTATGAAGTTGTTTCCGGTATGCATAAAATTGTTTATTATTTTGACTGTAGAAAAAAGAGAGTTGCGGTCAAATAGTTTTCGCTTCTTTTTACTACCGTAACATTCTGGAGTGTGGATGAAAATGTAAAATTTGAAAACTGCAACAGGTTTTTCCAGCTTCCTTACAAAGTCACACGTTTACGATGTTATTTTTAGTGATAAGAAGGTACAAAAGAAATTTGATGCGAGTTTTTGTGTGTGACATAATAGCAAAAGAGTAGATAAAAATAGTTAAAGGAGTCATACCTCGTCCCATTTAATAAACTTTTCCCCATTTTGCAAGAGTTTGGGTACTTCGATGGGTTTAAAAGAAACGGCGTTAATTGTTGTTCCTCCAGAGGAGGCAGAGCCGCCCCTGCCTCCCGATGCTGCCATTAGCAAATTTTGTCTCACTAGTTGCTCATTGCACAAATTCTTTTACTAATTATAAACTCGCGTGGAACGCCCGGCCAACCCTTTGTACTATAGTCACACATTATCCGGACGACACAAATTCCGGATCATAACAATAAATCCGGGAGCTTCATATAACACCAACTTTTGCAGCCCGGATTTTTAGCTGCTGTTTTATAAGTACTAAAACATAAATATCAATTAAATTTCTTTAATTTCGCGCTCTTTACAATCTATCGATTATTTTCTAGCACCAAAAATTGAATTGTCTCTCTTCCTCTCTCAATCTATTAACTCTGTGCTCGTCGCACGACTGGGCCGCTACGAATAACGACGCAAACCCCACCGACTCGAACAACCAAGTAAAATTTCATTCGTACGATCGTAACTCGTTACACTGCAAATGCCGATTGAGGTGGTCGCCCACATCTAGTCCAAGGTCCGCAACCACCAGTGACGTATCACGAGCCGTCCGCCATGCACCATCACATCCCCCCCCGGAAGAAAACCAACCCTTTTATTTCATCCAACTCTTCCGTATTTCCCAAACTTTTAAAACGCCACAAGGGCTCGCCCAAAAACCAACACTACAAAATCAAAATTTTTGTATTTCCTCCATCTACACCACTGCTTGCCGAAACAAATTCGTCGATTAGGTACAAACAACGCCGCCTATTGAAATGCTCTGTAATTTGAAAATTTTTATTAAAACTTCCTATTTTCGGCGGTGCAAATTTATAAAATACTACAATCAAAACTTTTGGACCCGTATAACAAAACAAAACACTTAAAACGATTTACTGGTCTGATACAAATCTTGTTCCAACATATTTTTCTCTCTAAGTTTGGACTGAAGCAGTAAACAACTAAGAACTCCAACCCGCACGTCCATTTCCGTAATTTCACTCGAAACTTTCGTGATCGCTTTCTTAATATTGACCAACGGAGCTAAAAACAATAATCGGTTAAAATTGAAGCTTGTACTAGCTTAATAAAGTACATACTTCCGTCAGTCATAGAACTTCCTTGTTCTTCCATCTGCTGCTTAATCGTTTCCATCTTATCCGCCAACGCAGCCAACTGCCGCGTCCTCTCCATCACACCTCCGTTAATGTTCCTATAATTCTCCTTCACCTTCGACAGCTGATCCTTCAACAACCGATACTCATCCAAAACCGAATCCAGTTCCTTATTCAGGTACCTCTCCCTGTTTCCGATTTTATCCAACGTCGTCGAAATTTCCCCTTGCAACTTATTCAAATTATTTTTCGTCAACACCAAAGACTGATCGATATTCAGTCGGTGCGTTTTAATTTGGTCGAAGTGCGACCTCCAATCCCGGTTGTCGTTCTTTATCGTGACTTTCAGTTGAGGTAAAACTCTCTCCAACTCTTCCTTCCAAACTTCAGCATCTGTGTTCGAAACCAGTTCGTACTCCTGCGTTTGAAAATTCTTTCCACCTCCAGCGTTCCCCATTTGAAATATATTTTCCTCCTCCGAATCGTCCGAATAAGCCGCCATCATTTCTTCCTCAATTCGATCCAAGTTGATTTCGGCTTCGTCCTCGATCACTTCGATCTCTTCTTCGTATTCCTCAGGAACTTCCGGACTAAAGAAAAAATTAAAAAGTAGAATTTTTGGATGTTAATAGATATTACTCACTCTTCCCAATTAAAATTAAGGTGTTGGATGGCCGAATCGGCTAAAAAGTCCAAGACCATAATGACGTGCTCTCCGGCTCCTTGTCTCAGTTTATTTGGAGGAAAATCGACCGTAAAGTCCTGGAAAAACATTTTATCAGAAAAACTTCAACTTCCACAATTTTTTTACCATTTCTCGCAAAACGTTGAGTATATTTGCGATGGTGTTGTTAGGATCGTCAAATTCTTGGGGTGTTTCGATCGACCGTCCGCATTTCCGAATCATCCAGGCGCATAAAGACGTGAAGAGGAAAAACTGTTCGCCGGTGTTTTTCACCGTGGTGAAATAAAACCTAAAACTGAATTGAGAGGAAAGTTTTACCACTGGAAAATTACTTACTTGTGGATTGGTTTCAGTTTGATTGTTGTCAAAAATTCCGATTCGTAATGTAAAATTTTCAACTTGTCAATGAGGCTCGACATTGCAGAGTCGATCAGAAACCACTTTGCGTCCTTTTCGTAGGATTTTTCTTCTGTTTTCTCCATATTATTTTCAAAATTGCGACTTGATTTTGGAGAATGGAATGTAGTAGCGTCTGGCTATAGGGACCTGTAAATCGAGTTTGTTCGGAAGCGGTTAGATGGTGAGTGTGTCGTTTATTGACAATATTTACTTGTACATGCTTGCGGGGGTAAGTTAAGGGTTGAATCTGTTGTTGTTACAGAATTCTGGAAACTGAGATAGAATGGGCGTAGTAGGATGTGATGGGAGTGAGGTGACATGTGTGATTGTGACGAAATTATTATTGTTTTTATTGTTAAGTGCGAACGGTTAAAATGTAAATAGAAAGGCGTTTTTGGTTAAATTATTATGTCCAATTGTGAACGTTGCAAAAATATCTGTGTAATAATATTTTGGATAATTTCAATCGTTGGCATAGTAAAATTTTATTCTTTTATATTCAAACAAGAAGATGGAATATATTTAGACGTAGACAGTTGGTTGGAACAAAATTCCTTGTCAAAATACAAACAGCTTTTCAAAAATAAAGGTGAGTTTGCATTATTCAACAGAAATTAGAGTCGTTCGTTTGTTTTTGGGTATTAATTGAATTTTTTTATATTTGGAATTGGAAGTCAAATTATAGTGCGCCTTTGTATATAATTAAGCACTAACCTTGTCCTTCGTAAATTAATTAAGCGTTTGTGTACCCTAAATGTATGTATCGTCTCATCTACATGTAATTTTGTGAATCGAATCGAGTCGGTTTAAAATCGTTTCAGCCTTTTGTGCGCGTGTCAGCCAGGGGTTGGGGTTAAAATACCGCAATCCCTAGTTATTTGCAGATCTGTGTACAACTTCAACGTTGTATTTCCTTTCTTTGTACTCCACACCTTTCCCCCCTTTTTCCAATTTGTTTGTCCAACCTGAAACGCACGTTGAAAACATTTTCGGTATTGGTTCTCTTTTAATTTCGCACTTTGTTTTGTTTTTCTTTATCAAATAGATGGCTGTGTGCGTAATTAATTTCAGTAGATGACAATTACCTTTTCTTGGTTAAAAAAATGTGGAACGAAGAAAGTGAAATTTGCTCAATTGGTATGACCATACAGCCGTCCGCTAGTGCCTCCTCGGGTAAGATGCGCAAAATAATTTTTTTGATTCTTCATTAATTTAATCACCACGCACTCACTTTGCACGTTTGTCATCTATTTATTTAATCGCAATACTGAAAACTACACAAACTATTGATTTCAATTTCTAAAACTCTTTTCCATCAGTTCGTGGGTCCAACTAGGTAACCACGACAACAAGACCAAAACAAATCCCTTACATTTGAAAAGCTTTTAGAGAGGCTTCCTCACCAACTTTGCGGAAGTTTCAACTTTTTAGTTGGTTGCTACGACTACGTTTGTTTGGATCTCTTATTGAAAATAAAAAGTTGGATTGTTTAAATTTTGTTGCTAAGTACCTAATTCCAATAATGACTTTTAAATAATAAATTAGTAGTCCGATCATGGCATTTATATGTTGGACACGACTTTCTAAAGTCTCGACTAAGTTTTTCTTTGTTGCGCTTTTAGTTTTCCTTGAAAATAATTCGCCTTGAATTTATTTCTTTGTTTATCTCATTAGAATTTTTTTATTGTTTAGGCTTCGAAATAAAGATTATTGGTTTTTCTAGACAACACCAGGATAATAATTTTGTGACCCATTTTTACTTGGCACGATTTTAGACAATTCATTACGCATGCTACTTATTATACAGGGCGATTCGTTGTTGCATGACATCACAAACACTAAAACCCAAAACGAATAGGGAAGCCTAGAATCCAAACATTCATACATTTATGCAAAACTGATTAGCTTAATTTTGAGATATCTTGTATATTAATTTGTTTTTATAGCAATTTTATAATAAAACCTGTCTAATAGAAAATTAAGTAAACAATTTGAGCATCGCAACCTTCGAATATAAAAGCGTGTTGACATTGTAACTTAATCCGTTGATTGTTCAATCAATATTTACTTTCTTTCCATAAAAATATAATAAAACCTAAAACTTTCCAGCATATAACATTACTGTACTTCATCTGCATTCATAAATTTTATATCACAAAACCAAGACGAGATTGACACTTCAGATCCTTAAAGTCGGTTCCTACATTTTTATTATTCATGAAAATTGGTCAAGTATTCACATTCTACTACACATTGGAGGGTTCCGTTTTGACATCCTTTTTCAAGGATATTATGTAAAGCATGCAAAGCTTTTAATATTAAACAGAACGGCAATTCATTGTTTTATATTTATTATACCTACGTGTTCTATTAATTTGTTCCAACTTCCGGAATAGAATAAATTATACTGAAATTTTATTCTTAAATGAAACACCCTGTATATTTTTAAATGTATGAATTCCTAATTCAATTTTTTTCATCATAAACATTATTATTTACAAAACAATCTGCCTTGATGACCCACCTGATCTTCGTCGGTGACTAGCACTTACATCCTAACAACAAACAAATGGATAGTAGTACGAAAAACCTAACTAGAAGATATTATATTTATTAACCTTTAATTAGTGACGTGAATCTATCGTACATACATTTCAAATGGGAATATTGCCTCGGAGGCGCCCACGTCACTAATTAAAGGTTAAAGAAAACTCAACTGTATTTGACAGATAATATTAAAACGAAACGTTTGCGGTGAGAATGAATCACAAATTCCGATTAGTTTAGCCAAAAATCGATTTTAAAGTTTACATTTTTTACGTAAATTTCGACCTTATTCAGCATTCTATTACCCGGACGGATCGTTGTCGGGGTGTTTACTGAATGCCTCGGCGAAGAGCTAGATCAGTTCTCAAAGAAGTTGTCATGGTCACCTGCCTAGCTTTTTCACTGCTGGCGACGTCTTTACCCTTCGAACTTTGACACTGCGTTTTTGGGGGCTACATGCATCTGTCCTCCATCTTACGATTTATTTTCACTTAATTCATTAAAAGTAACTTCGACTTCGCGTCGTGTGTGAGATTACTGGCCGCTTACCGACTAGCTAACACTATCCATTACTCTTTACTCGATGGCGAGTCACTGAAGGGCTCTAGGTAGCTTGCTTCCAACTTATGCCCTGCAATACAAAATGACCTTAAGTTAAGTGATAGATGTTATCACGGTTTAGGAGTTCTTTTGGCTGAAGTTTGCCGATTTAGGTTATTTGTTGGCCATGGGGTATATTTTTGATGAGTTGGGTGGACCTACAAGGTTTTTTCAATGAGTAAACTGTCTCAGAGATTTACATTTTCAAAGATTCCTGTCGAGATGGGCGGGGCTAACCATATGGCTACAGCCAATTCAATGTCGTTTGGGGCCAATTTGCAATGATCCGCAGATTTCCTTTTATAAATGCTTTTTGGACCGTTTACTATCATCCAATAATATCGGCTTGTGATTCGATTTCTATTTTTCGTTGGAAAGACATGTGCAGAAATCAAAGTAAAATTGCATCCATGTACATTCAATGATTACGAGCAGAAATTGGTTTAACGAATTCAACCGAGACCGATCGATCATCCGTTTTTTTAATGAAGAACGCCCTGGTCGTCCAATTGAGGTGACTACTGAGTTTATAGTCAACAGGATCCATGAAATGAAATCGTGTTTGCAGAGCGTCGAATGAAGATCAGAAAGATTGCTGACATTATAAACACCTAAATGATCGCGTACAAAATATTCGTTTGTTAACTCTGGAACAAAAATGGAATCGTTTGACAATTTTGGAGCACTGTTATTTTGCAATGTTTAATCGTAATCCGAAAGAGTTTCTGAGACATTAATTTCGTGACTGTTGTTGAAACATGGATCCATCACTATACGCCAGAAAAGAAAAACAATCAAAACAATGGATTTCACCCGGAAAATCTGCTCCAAAGATAGCGAAAACGGTTCCATCATCAGGAAAGGTCCATGGCCACCTTTTTTTCGGGGGGATTTGCGTGGCATCATCTTTACCGACTATTTGGAGAAGGAAATGACTATCACGAAGCAGTGCTATGCTAATTTATTGGGATGATTCGACTCTAAATTGATGAAAAAACGGCCCCACTTCGCTAAGAAAAAAAGTGATTTTTC
Organism: Rhagonycha lutea; assembly: GCA_958510855.1. Classification (NCBI taxonomy): domain Eukaryota; kingdom Metazoa; phylum Arthropoda; class Insecta; order Coleoptera; family Cantharidae; genus Rhagonycha; species Rhagonycha lutea. Next base: position 6,530,395 of record OY294040.1, on the reverse strand, counting down.
ATCATCCGCAATCGCCACAGCAAAATTGCTCGAATTATGCTACGAATTATTCCATTTATTGATGGAAAGTGGTTAGAAACAGAGGCCGATTTTGCGGAGTTTGACAAATCATATATTTTGGATGGCTTAAAAAAGTTGGAATATCACTGGACTAAGTGTATCGAGTTGAAAGGAGATTCTGTTGAGAAATAGATTTAAAAAAGTTTTAAAAATGTGTTTCTTTCCCTAAAGTGGCGTTCACAAAGGGATTAGCGTCTTGTTTAACTTTAGTAGCAGCTGGCAAAAACCAATCGGATTGAAGTACTATTTTCTTCTATTTTTTCTATGGTTTAAAAATACTTAAATCTGATAGGTTCTTGCCAGCTTCTACCTAAGCAAGGCACGACGCTAATCTTTATGTGAACGCCGCTTAACACGAGTACTTATCATTTCTCATACAGCCCCCGTACATTAGAATTCTGTACAAGATTCTCTCGAATTCAAAGTTGGGAACAGTGAGAAAAAGTAAATTTTAGGTGATCTATACTCAGATTTTAGATTAAATCGTCATACGGTATGCGGCTAAAGTGAAATAACGCAAATGTGGGGATATTTGTGGTGGAGGAGATTATCCAAACGACGGCGACGGTAGTGATATTGCAATTGGAGTGAATAGAGTTCCATCATACTCACTGAACTTTTAGTTTGTATATATTTTATGTTATCAGTTGAAACCTACAATATTCTTAAAATAATTCTGATTATGATGGTGACTAGCCTTTCTATCCGGTTTCGGAAGGCAGAATCTCGTGAATTCTTTTTACTCGGATGCATGAATTAACTGTTAAAAAATAATGAGCGCCAGGTAAGAAGAAAGAAATAAGTTAAAGATGGAATGACGTGTTTAAATCAAAAAATCAGCAATAAATACAAATTTTTAACATAACGAAAGTAAAATTTAGGATTAGATTGAAGATCTTACCCCAATATGGCAAGAACAATAAAAATCCAAAGAAATACATACTTATTTAATTATTTGTTCACATAGGTTGTGCGGCCTGAAGGCCGCACTAGAACTATATTTTGACTAGTCTCGAATTGAGCGTCACCGACCGAACATTACGGACAAAACTAAGCTTTTCTTATTATTATGATAAAATAATGACCAAGTAGTCCAATTAAAACAATACACTTAGCAAAATTTGGCATCCAAAAATGACCCGATGTCCTCTCCGCCCCGTAAGAGTTGTAATTGCTTTGAAGTAAATAGTCATAGCCGACTTCTCGGTGAGAAACATTCAGTTTAAATGCAATGTACTTAAGCGATCTCCATGGAACCATCTTAAACCTACGGTGATCAATTTAATTGAAGAACAAAGGAAGTCGTTTCAACTAAGCTTAGTCTGTGGTCTATACTAAAAAAAGTTATGAAGATCATTTGCTGGGACAGAATATAATAATATAAAAGAAAGTCGTATTAAGTGTTCAAATTTACTTGTCACGCCATAAAAAAATTGCAAAAGTGTTTAAATTCAAATAACTATTCTACATTATTTGTAATATAATAAAGATAAAGATAATATAAAGCTGCAGAAGAAAACTGCCCAATAGATAAGTTAATTTGATAATAATTTTTTTAGAAATGACTTAATTCGAATAATTAATTGCATTATTTTCTCTTCAAGTTTTATATAAGCGGTACAAAAGCAATAATTATTGTTCCTTTAATGGCCACTTGTAGAGTGACGGTTTAATTTCGAACTTTCAAACTTCGTTTAATTTACAAACCACGTTCGAATCGTTAGGGGTTGTATAGATTTAGTTTAAGAATACATAGTAGGTCAATTAATCTTTAGTTTAAGGGTCCTGTTCGCAATGCCCGTGTAAAATGGTCTTTAAAATGCTTTGTAAAGCATATTTTCCAATAAAAGTTTAAATATCTTGGTGGGTTTTAAAAATCAGCTCTATAGCGGTATAGAATAATTTTTTCTCGATACTGTCAACTTTTGGTAATTTTATTTAGTAATAGGTATATTAAAGAAATCTTTAATTCCAATATTCAGAATTTTCAAAAAAAGGAATGTCAAATTTCTTTTCAAATGTAGTAAAAAAGACAATTATTGAAATACTTTAGTTTCCAGAAACGATAATTCTATTGCGCTAAAGAGCTGAATTTTTAAAATTCCAAAAATATTTAAATATTTCTTGAAAAACATAACGTTTTACACCAATATTTAGTCACATTATGAACAGGACCCTTAACAATAATTTATAATGGTTGGTATTAAAATTAGTTCACAAAATTAATGCAACTAATTTTATTTTTTATCATTTTTCTAGCAACTTTTTTATTCGATAGATGGCTTTTGCTCCCTCTGGTGGTCGGAGTAATTATTACGTTACAGTTACGTTGGTATAATTCTGTTTTACTTTTGATTGGCTCGTTTATTTATTACCAACTTATAAAAAGTATTTTCATGTCGTTTAGCTGATCTGACAAAGATATAAAAAGATATTCCAACTTTTGGTTTCAAACTAGCACATACCAGGTAGTGCAACACAAACTACAATCTAAATTTTGTAAATTGGCAACTTATGCAATTAATTGAGAGAATTACTTTTTGTTAGGGTTTAGTGTTTAAAAATTTGCTATAAAAGCATGATTGTGCATTTTTCGTTAGTCCAGTGATCTAAAACATTGTAAATTTTCTTAATCTGAACTAACTAGGTCAGGATGGTGTATTTAGTGCAGATTAGTGCTAGACAAGCGAACACACCTTAATGATTGATGTAAAAATTTGTTCTCTTTTAATTAACGAAAGAATTTTCTGCAGTAGTTTTTAATTGAATGAGTATTGAGAAAATTTCATTGTTGTTCTACGATATTTGCGGATAGTAGCGAATGAGTCAACAACAATTACGGAACAAATAATTCGGCAGTAACTGAGATTCTTTCATTGATTACCGATTATACCATTTCCTTTATCCAAATCACTTATGTGATTTTTCATCGCATCTGTTACACAAAATGAGACATTTCAACACTAGTTACATAAAGAGTCATTTCCTAACTCACTTCGATTGATTAATCTTGTAATAAAACATAAATACCTTTACTGATACACCATTTTTTTTCAATCAGTAGTTGTTATACATAATAATATGTACTGACTAAATGGCAATTAGGACCACAATGTCAACAAATTACATACATATTAGGTTTATTTGTTGACGTTGAGGTCGTTGAAATGTTGCTTACATCTCAAGGATATTGCACCAATCGTTAAACGAAAAATTATTTTGTGTAAATAAACAAATATTTATCAACATTTATTTTCATATGTACATAATTAAATATCTCGACATATTGTTTTTGATGTTATTCATTTGCTAGATTTACAACGAGAATGATTTATACATTTAAATAAGTATTTTTTGTTTAAATTTTGTGTTTATTTGCTTTCCAAAAACAAGACAACAATTTAGAAGTAATTATGTTTTAAATGTGGTCTTTGATCTCTGTTCAATGTCGAATACAGACCTGGTGAGAAATAATTCTTTTCGTCTATTGCTTCAGTGTACAGGTAAAAATGTTTAAAATTGAATGTCATTTTGTGTTAAAGCATATTTAAACTATCATCCACGAATTTATTTTGACATATATTTCGATCTCATTAAAACTCATCAGTAAAGTTAGAAGAAAAGTAATTACTGACAGTAATTACTTTGTTTTTATAAAATATAAATTTCACACTAACCAATAGAAAAAATATTATTTAATATAATATAATTAATAATCTAATAATTAATACATTAATTAACGTAATCAAGGACAAACTAAGCTGACATTTCAATGAAAGCATCAGCCAAGCTGGTGAGCAGGTTTCGGCGACCAGCGTGCACTCTGTGTGTAGCCTAAGATCTTTAGAATTCTTTAATTAAAAAAGTCTCCCGCAGATAACTTCACCCTGATTAGAGTAATTATTATGATTAGGAGTCCAGGGAAGCTGCAATAACTTATTACCCTTTTGTTTTGAATCGATGGTTTTGTTCTGTTTAAAAGTCGTCCAATAAGTGCGAGCTTCTTTTAATTAAAAACTTTTTTTTACTTTACTGGCCCATAGCTTCATTTTATTTTTAATAAAGCACCAAATAAATATTAAATATTGCTCATGAAAGCTGACATTCCAAACCAGACCATATACCATTATACCAAATAAACTAAATCGGAGAAGAGAGAAGACTGTTATTATTTAATCTCAGTTTCGAATCAATAAACGGAAGAAATTAAATAATTCAAGTGGAAACATTTATAATTTGACTTAATTTATTAATCAAGGTTTCTTCGTTAAAAATTATTATATACAGTCACGCGGCTTAAATAAAAAAAAACCTTTGGCTATTTTAGTATGAAATTCAACATTTCCAATTTAATTTTACTTTTAGAATACTTCCAAGTCGAAAAGTAATGTAATCGAAAAAAAAAGGTTGAGTTTTGATTTGATGAGGTTACACGAGTTGAAAGAGACCAATCATCAACAAAGAGTTGTGTTGACGCGCATGAATGGATTAACGAGACGAAATTGCAATGAATTTATTTAAAGTTATTTTACGAGTAAAAATGTAATAATTAAAATGAATTCAAAGTATAGAAAACGGTAGCTAAAAAAAATGTTAACCCCATTTTCCCTTGCTTACATTTATATTGCTCCGAGCAACATACAACTATAAACACCTATACAAAACACTTTTTTACCAATTTAAGGTCTCAAAAGAATTAGGTTAATTTAGTTAACATAAATATATAATTTAGTTAAGTGCTAAAACGTAGACCGGATGGGAACTGTCGCTTCGCAGTAAAGTTTGCGTTTAAAAAATATATCTCGGCGTATCCTAAGTTCCTACATTTAGCCAAACTTCTTTGTTACCTCATTAAATGCAAAACTTTTCATTCGAAGCTATTTTAGGGCAACTTTGTATCGATTACCGAACAGTTGTGAATACAAAATTCATTCATTGTTAAGTTATCAATTTTTGATTAATTATATCAATGTGTTAATAAATTATTCGATCACAATCAATCATTGAAATTGATTCTCTCACTTAGCCCAAATATCACAATTTATTATGTACATATTGTAATGAAAATCTCTTTTCAAATTACTGTTATATTGGGAGCGTTAGCGGTCTTAATTGATTATATTATTTTCTTTTACTTATATCGAGAAAAATTGTGACAAATCAGATGCAAACACATACATTTTTTTAGATTGTAAACCTTTTTTTATATTGAATACAAATGAACGAACCACGTTAAAAGGAGGAGCTTTCTAGCAAATAATTACATTGGATTAATGGTTGCAAATGTTGTAACGGAAGGTATTTGTTATGCAATTCTAATCAAAAGTTTTCGCATCCACGTAACTAATCTAAATTTTCCGGTTTTCTAGTTAGAAAAACTTTTTGTTAATTGGACGATTGTACGATTTCTTTACGCCTGATTTATGCATATTTATCTTTTCATCCAACATTGTTTCCGTAATTCATTGTTTAAATTTTCTTATGACCTATATAATCGCAATTTTACATTTTACTTTTAAAAGGTTAAGGTTCGGGTTTGACGTAGGAAGTACTTCCGTTAAACGAATCTCGCACTATGGCAACGTTCCAGCTTTCTCAATCCCCGAGATAAATGAAATTGAAATCTATAATATGCTTTCAAATACTACGGTTTTTACCAAAATTGAAAACATACGGTTCATTTTTAATTTAATTTCAAAATAAAAAGACTTCACTTCTTTACAATTTTGCACAAAAATATTTGATCGATTTCTGCTTACATGAACACTTAGCTGTTGCAAAATTCACGAAGCGAATGTGCTACAAGACGAAACGTTGCCTGAATTGTTTTTTTTTTTTTAATTCTTGGAGTGAGTTCGATAACTTGGCACCGAATTTAAAAAATTTTCTATTGAAATTATGGTGGTTGAAGTTGTAATTTAAAAATTACAGAAAAATAAACATTAAATTTTGCGGATCATTCAAAATTAGGGCTAAATACCCCTAAAAATCTTAAAGATAATATACAAGTATTATATTAGCCCTTGCAAGTAATCGTCAACTGCCTCTTTTTCGTTGCTCCAAGTATTTACATCGAGCGCACGTACCGTCAACAGATATTTGACTTTCATCCTCACCTTAAACGCTTAATTTTAAAGTTATCTAACAGATCCCGTCGAATTTTTGTATGCCAGGTTATCGTACTCGAACCAATTTTTTTTCAGTGGTTCTCAATTAAAAAGTATTGGAGAGACTTTGCAAATGCTATTTTAGCTTTATTTCTTATTTCGTTGCAATTTTGCACGCTAAAATAATAATTTAATTTTGTCGAAGGTATTTCTCAATTATCGCAATGCGGTCAAGTTGATAATTTACCTGAATTGCCGGCTCCTGACGAACAACGTCTCCAAAAGGCTGCCGTTTTGCTCCAACAAAGGCTGGTATTGCGTCAATGGCTGGTCAAGCACAATTTGCAGCTCCATTACCCCAGGTAATTCAAAACCACTTTTGTAATTTCCAAATAACCGGTTTCATTTTTATTCAGGCTTTTAGCCCTTGGAGTGACGAGTCTGGAAGATGTGTATTGGTTAGAAGATTCCAAGGTAAAGCAAGTTTTAAACAAAGATTTCACCCAATGGTCAACAGCACGGCAATCCTTACCAATCAACAAATTTCACTTGGAATCACTGAAAGCTGACCTGTGGTCTGAAGTTGTTAAATTAAGCAACCATCAGGACGCATGGACATGGGGTAATTTGATCGATCTTAAGGATTTCGAATTGCCAATTTTCTTTTTAGGTGGAATGTTAGTGGTGTCTGTGTCTGTAGCAGGGTTAGTGACTCTTGCTGCTATGACACAACCATCTCTAGCACCAGAAGCGAAACATTCCCTGTTGCAGTATGTGACAGGAAAATATTTGATGCCATCCAATTGCAAGGTGAAGATGAGAGATTTTAACTTTACGATTCTAATTTAAGTGTGTTAGGTTGTGTTTCACTGGCCAGATCCTCATCCGGTGGGTCACACCGTGTGTTTTATGGTGCACTTCCACCAACGTAATGGCCAGCCTTATCCCATCTGTGATACTGATCAACTTTCTGTAGATGTTTCTGAAGGAAGCAGAAAGGTAGGTGATGATTGGGGAAGACTTGGATGATGAGTTAATTATGTTTTGACTACTTTAGATGGCGATTATTACCGAGTTGGGTTCGCCTACCGATCCAAATAGTGCCAACGTTGCAAGAATTAAGTTTATGGTACGACATGCGGGGCAGTATGTTATTACCGTTATGATTGGTTCTCAGCATGTAGCTGGAAGTCCCTTTACAAAGAGTTTCACTGCTGGTTCAGTGGACGCACAAAGAACAGCAGTGTTGAGGTATTGTAGTACAGTTGTATGTACAGCCAATATTGGGCACGTAATTTATGTAGAACCTCGAGATGAATATAGCAACGTTTGTAGTTTTATTCCAAATAGTGATCCAACTAAGGTAAGCCAAACTCTTTTTTACCTATCTTGAATATATTTTGACACTTCTTGCTAGGGTTTTACGGTAGATATTAATCAACTTGGTGGAAAAGAACAAGAATCCCAATTAAATAATTTAGAAGAACAGTATTCCATAGCAGTAGATTACGATTGGAATAACTTTAGAATAAATTTTCAATTTAAATTCATTTATGAGGGTTGTTACCACGCAACTATACGATATTGTGACGTTGAATTGCACAATGGAGATTTTGATATAATCGTTCTCAACAGTAAGCATCACCAAAATTATTTTGCTCAATTTTGGAATAATCCTTGTTTCCAGGTATTGATTCAACCTTGGTTCACAAAAACGTAGCTTTAAAAAACCACAACGTGTGCTACGAAGCTAAACTTTTAGGCATCAACGGAGAACGCATAATAAAGCCAAAAAAAGTTGTCTGTTACGTTTCGCCCAAACAACTCATCATCAAGGAAATGATTCTGAAATTTATACCAAAGCGTTTGTACACTTTTCGACTTTGCCCTTCCACTAAGGTAAGTGACAACCGAGTCTTTTTTATCCCGTTTTTCCATGGAATTCATTTTCAGTTTCATTTTGAACCCGATTTTTTGACTAAACAAGGAATTAGCCGAGTCGACTACTCCTTCCTAATTGATGATGGCTGTCAACCAAAGATTGAACTATCATCCAAAGAACGTAATGTGATAGCGGCTACTTTTACGCACTTTCTTTTAAAAAATATGGGTGGTTCCGAAACGTTCAGGGATAAGCAAGATTTTTTTTACCACGAAGTTCGAAAATATCACCATAAACATTATCACGATAAAATTTCCGTCAAAGTACAACGGTCCAAATTGCTCGAATCGAGCATCAAGGCGACTAAAAACTTTTCCGTTACCGATTGGTGTCGTTGTTTTGAGGTTATTTTTCAAGGAGAACAAGGTTTGTACTTCCCCGGTTTCTGTACGAATCCGTTACCGAAATCTTTTTTCAGCCGTGGATTGGGGAGGAGTGCGTCGGGAATGGTTCGAATTAATTTGCGCACAATTATTTGATTCGCGTTACGGCCTCTTCAATAGCTTTTACGAGGGTCAACAATCCCTGGTGCATCCAAACCCTCAAAGACCTGCCCACTTAAAACTGCGTCACTATGAGTTTGCTGGTCGGATTGTGGGGAAATGTTTGTACGAAAGCGCTTTGGGTGGGTCGTACAGGCAAATGGTTAGAGCGCGATTCACTAGATCGTTTCTGGCACAAGTTATTGGATTGAGGGTTCATTACAAGGTGCGTTGGGTTATTTGGGGTAAAAATGTACCTAATGCTGTTTCTCTTTAGTACTTTGAACAAGACGATCCAGACTTGTACCTGACGAAAATAAAATACCTGTTGGATAACGATATTGACGTAATCGATACGGAGTTGTTTTTCATCGAAGAAGAATACGACACTGGCGGGCAGTTAACCAGAACTGTGGAACTTGTGCCAAACGGTTCCAAAATAAGAGTTACAAATGCAACCAAGCATCGTTACTTGGACGCTCTGGCTCAATTTCGTCTGGCAACCAGCGTGCACGACGAAGTTGAAGCGTTCCTCAAGGGTCTAAACGAACTCATCCCCGATAATTTGTTAAGCATCTTTGATGAAAACGAGCTGGAGGTATTATCTAATTGATTATTTTTGAAAACTAAAAATGGAATTTAGAATTTTCAGCTGTTATTATGTGGAACCGGTCATTATTCCATAACGGATTTCAAAGCCAATCACTCCATTAGCGGGAATTCTGTGGAATTCCAACGAATAATTGGGTGGTTTTGGGCAGCGGTTAGCAATTTTACTCAGGAGGAAATGGCCAGGTTGCTGCAATTCACGACCGGATGTTCGCAATTACCGGCCGGTGGCTTCAAGGAACTGAATCCAAAATTTCAAATTATTCCCGCGCCTACGTTTGGGAATCTACCTACAGCGCACACTTGGTAAATTTCGATTTTTTATAACTTCATTTTCGAAAATTTTATTTTTTACAGTTTTAATCAGCTTTGTTTGCCGGATTATGACAGTTACGAACAATTCGAAAAAAGTCTCCTAATAGCAATAAGCGAAGGTACCGAAGGATTTGGAATGGTTTGACTGTTTGCAGTTTTATTCTCGCCTGTGTTTTGAATTCTTCTATTTGAAACCTATCTCAGTCAATACGAATCTTAAGTATCGTTGTTAATATACAGGGTGGTCAGAACGTCGGTAAAAAGAATAAAGATCTTCATTTTGAAAACTCCGTTAGTAACCCCGTTAAAAAGTTAACTTTTTAGCTCACTCAAGTTAATGCGTCCGTGCTCGGCCTGTTCTAGTCACCCGGTATTTTTAAAATAAGATTGAATTTTTTGTATTTTTTTTATATTTTTTGAATTATTTTTATATTTTAAATGAGTAGTCCTTTGTGATGAGTCTTAAGGGGGACCATTGACAGAGATCAAAATAAAGTTCATTCTGTTGATTCTACTTTAGAAATTCATAGTTAAGACAATAGATGAAAGCCTTATATAAAAACTACTACGCCTATAGTAATAACTTAAAAATAATGTAAATATTATAGTTCTACTACAAAACTTGTAAATTTGTAGTTTTGCTTGCAATAATAGCATTTGCTTATACAGAGATTTTTGAAAATAAAAGTTAGTCACAAAAATGATTTTTAATCGACCCTATCCATGAGAAGGAAAAAATCAATCGCTTTAATTTTTCGAAGTAGCTTATATTGGGTGGTGCACAACAAAATTGAAATTCACATCCCTGTTATTTCCCAACAACTGCATAATATAAATATTTTACATCCATTAGGTAGCTTGCTAGACTTGCCTTCAGATGTGCCTGTATCCTAGTTTTTTTTTATTTAAATGGTGGCAATCCACTAACTCTGAAATTCACATCGAAAGTCAATAATAATAAATGGATAATTTATTGATACAGTAATACTCGATAAAACGTTAAAGTAAATGTATTTTTAAAATTACTCAATTGTGTTATGGGGTATAAAAAATTAGTATAGTGTAATATGTATTGGGAAACTTTTACGTGTCGTCATGATATTGCAAAGGGAACTGATTCCGATGAAATGCAGGCAACATGATTTGTGCAGCATTTTGCAGAACATTTAAAGGACCCAAAGCCAATTCGCCCGCATTTCTCCACCACGGACGTTTTCTCTCTTGAATTAAAGTGGACTTTATATCAGCTAAACTTTTTCTTAAAACTTGATTTTCTTCCTCCATATTCCTCTTCGTTTCTTTGTTAAGTTGAATACTTTTACGCATATCGTGAATTTTCGAATCCAATTTGTCTTTCGCGCTTGTTAAATCTTGAACCTTTTTCTCCAGCTTATCGTTGCTCGCATTTTCATTTTCTAATTTGCTGAAATTAAAAATGTTTACCTTGCAAAATGTTTTCCCAAAGAGAGACTTACTGTGCGAGTTCCTTTATATCGTTTTTGTAGTTGTTATTTTTTATAAGGGTGTCTTGCAAAGTCGAATCAATTTTCAACAAACCTTCTTGTAATTCATCAATATCTTTGTTCAGTTTTCGAATAGTTTCTTCTTTGTCTGTTAACTAAAATCATTAATCACATTCATAAAAAGGTCCCTTTGTTCAAAATGGAAGCGAATACAAGAATTACTATCAAAAATAAATATGGTCCCAGGTCGGGCGCCATATAAGTAACTATGGCCCCACGTTTTGGGCGCGCTTTCTGTCAGTTATCACAAAACAACAAGAAATTAGAAAATGAAGTACCCACTCAAAAGATGCATAATTTTAGTTCTTGCTTTGACTCACTTGTTCTGCTAGAATTCTCTTTTCCTCTCGTATGTCCTTAATTTTTTCTCTTTCAACACCCAATTGTTGCTCTAAACTGTTGTTATCGACTTTGCTAGTCATAAAGTCGTTTTGTAAATTTTGCATGTTTATTTGAAGTTTGTTGCAATATTCTTCGACGGTTCTAATTTCATTTTCCAGGTCTCTCTTTTCCTTAAAAGAGATTTTAAAATAAAATTTAATATTTTTCAATATCAGAAGGTAATTCTGATATTGAGACGGTCGTTAGCATAGCGATTAAACGCATAGACTGCTAACGCAGAGAACCCGGTTCGACTCCGGGCGAAGCAAGAATCATATTGTGGCCGTCTCCCCTCGGCAGGCAATGGCAAACCACCGGGGTGTAATCTGCCATGAAAAGCCTTTGTTAAAAGGCTCACCACACCCTGCAGAAGGGTTATGGACTGAGGAGGAGGAGGAATTCTGATAACAGCCGATTATTTTAAGAACCCTTCTTGACTAGATCCACCTTTACACCCTTGTATTGGAGTTGGAGCTCCAGAAGGTTTTTATTATTATTGCAAATTAAAACTATAAATAATGTAATGCTAATAATAATTAATTTTTTTTTATTTTTGGGGTAGTGGATTATTAATAATTAATTAAATTATGTAAATGCTCAACGTTTCGCTATTAATTTGAATCTTTGGCAACTAGAAATGACAAATTAATAATAATATCTTTTGATAAACAGATGAATTATAATTATAAACTTGATAATTATCAATCATTTTAGATTGCTGAGGAGATTAATTCCACAATAATAAAAGTAGATAAAAGGCGGTCTGAGCATAGTGGTCACGAGAGTTGACTATGAACGCTAAATACCCGGTTCGAATCCGGGTGAAGTAAGAACTTTATTCTGGCCGCTTCTCTGGTCCTCCAGGTTGGGGGTTCTACGTCGGGCTTGCTCCTCGTCGCGTCGTAGATAAAAAATGTAAAATGCTAACAAAAACCAATTTGGCGTTTGAGAACCGGGAAGCTGCGTATTGCAGTATAAACCGGATATATAATAAAGATAAAAGCAAAACCGGTCATTCATTAAGGTAAAGTAGAATTTATATTTTGACTGCTAATATCGAATCTGAGGATAAGCTTAACCGAATGCGTTAACCGACTTGAAAGATAATTAAAAATGCTTACCATGACCAAATTTTCATTTTCTCTTTTACAGTCGATCAAATGATGTTGAATGGATTGAGTTTCATGCACCGCTTCACTTCTTTTATCACATTCTGATTTTCTTAATCGGCTCAAAGCGTCAATTTGAAGTAAGTGCTTGTCGTTCTGAAAATTTAATATTAATAGTGCGAGTGCTCGACCACTGAAGCCATAATTTAAGCAAGTCATAAAATGCCATTAAAAACCAAAGAGTTAACACTTGGCAAAATTCTTCGCATGAAACGTGTCACGATTGCTTTAATCTTCATTAGCGTTTTTATCAACTCCAACGATAAAATTGTGAACCAGATTAGCTCGGCCTGCAGCCTTTCACTTTATGGTTATCTTCTCAAGCTGTTTTTTTGATTCCCGGACCATTGATCCCCAACGTCCATTTTTTTCATTTGAAAAGATTGACCTTCCATAGCTTCGCTCCGCCTTGCAGCGCTCCAGAGCCATTTTGGCAACACTAAACTCATTAAAAACATCCCCCTAGGGCTTAGGGTCTTCCAACTCGGAAAAGTGTGGAACTTTATAGCTACGCATCGTACTAATAATCTAATAAGAAATTAAATCGCTCGGAGATAAATCGTCCGGGGTTCAATCGTCCGGGATCAATCGTCCGAGGATCAAAAGTCCGGATACCGTTTTTTTTAGCCCTGCTATTATAGAGAAATGGTTTGGAATGGAAGGAAGGGATTTTTCACGTTTTGGGAAGTAGGAAAGCTTTTCACATTAAGAAAGTTTCCCATGCATTCGTAGAAAAGTTACTTTTCCATTCATGGTCGAAAATTCTCCCCGAAAATGGAAGAAAGACACTTTTCAACGTCAAATCGCAAATAACTATTAAAACAAACCTGGCTTTCGAGGGTTGTCACAGATTCCGAGAGAGTTGCGACTTGTGCTCTGCGTTGGCGCCATGCGTTCAATAATAACATTTGGTATATCCGACGTCGAGAATCTTCAAGTTTTAATGATATCTGGGACCTGCTCACATTTTGAATTGAAGAAGTTGACTGAGTTTGCATATCATTTCTTCAATATCCAATGATGAAATAAAATAGAAAAATAAGCAATTAATTTTACCCCCGATGGCTCCTTAAAATTATAAGCATCACAAAGAATCCAGTTATTTTTCTTTTTTTTTGACAGTTATATTTGAACAGATTATTTTTTATTTTTCATTTTCTCGATTGTCAAAAAATTTTAAAAAAATATTTCAGACGCAAAATACAAAATTATGGTTAAATTGTGAAATATCAGATAATTGTGTCAATAATCGAAGATATAAATAACATAAACATGACCTTTGACTAGTCCAATTTATTAAACAAAATAACTTCTGATGAAATTTAAAAAAGCTTGGATTTTCCAATTTTTTATCAGCTTCCTGATAAATAGATTTATTATAACTATAGTTTATTAATTTATCAACAAGTTAATCAAATTCCACGAGACACAATAGTTTTAGCCGCAGCATGAGTTAGTTCCAATGAACTTTTGCAGGTACTGGGTTTTCCTCGACTGAGTAATAAACGGACGAGACATTTCCAAGAGATAGCGATTTCAGTATTTGTCTACGGTAACCAAAATTTTTTTACGGTAAGTCAACAAAAATTTTAAGAATTTTTCTTGCCTTTCCCAAACTACCAACCACAACTGTTAAGAATTTAATATGGAAACCTACCTCTTTTGATTTATACTTCTAGTTGGAGTAATTTCGGCCATGGTAAGCGCCTTTCTTCGCGTTATGTTAGGATTTGTCGCCAATTCCTTTATAGCCGCTTGTAATTGTTCTTTAATTTTTTTGGTTTGATCCTGCTGCTTTAACCCAGGTCTGGTGGAAAATCGGCGGCATGATGGAACCGGTTGTCTTATTTTTCCCTTAAGGAGCTTTTCTGAATGTAAGCCATTCCGTATTCCGTCCCCACAACCAGTCAACAATTTTGTCGTGTTTGGGTTTACCTTTTTCACTTCTAATAAAGACATAATTTCTGATTTTTAAATTCACGCTTGTTTATAAACAAGAAATGACAGTTTGCAGAAAAGCCGCCCTGATTGAATTTAAAAATCTAAAACTTACGATTTTTTTTAGAATAATTTCACATGAAATTTTAAATGCTTCAAATTTTGTTTTTTATAAACGAAACAATGATTTTTGAAGTTGTTATAGATACTCTATTTGAATTTTTTTTCCTTTTATTTAAAAAAATTTTGATTACTAATTTTTTTTTTAATAAAAATTAAGTTTTTTATTATCAACCGATACGATCTCCAATGCACCCAAAAACACACACATTGCGATGGAGAATAGTAAATTCGAATTAACCTTCTTAATGATTGACAGGTTTCAGTATCATCCACGTATTATTTGCGGAACCCTGACTCCCTCATACCCATATAAGTGTGAGAAAACATAACCCCATCCGATTCCATTTAGACCCTTCAAAAGGGCGTACCCTTCAAAGCTAAGCAGTACCCTTCAAAAGTTATGACGAATACATTTTTAGAATATGTCGTCAGGCCTGATGTATAGATGAAATCACCAGGACTTTTGCCCGACTTCGATTCTCTTGATTCTTTCGAACTACTCACGCCCATGCAAGTTACACCAAAACCATATGTCAAAATTGTGGAGCAACCGACGCCAAACTCTTGCAGATTTAGATACTGGAGCAAAGAAGAATGGGCTATTTCAATTGTAGGTATCAATAGTACACCATCAAATAGAACCTTCCCAACCATCCAAGTTATTAATTATCGTGGTTCAGCTTCCGTGGTTGTTTCTTGCGTTTTGGAAGATCCACCTTATAGGTATGTAATTTGTAACATCTAATAATGATTCATTCTATATTACATTGTAGGCAACATCCCCATAAATTAGTTGGAGCAGGATGCGAAAATGGAGGATTCAAATTTAGGAATTCAATGTACAACAAGAAAACAAATTGTAGAATCTCTTAGATTAAGAGAAAGCCTGGAAATAGATCCATTTAAAAGTAAAATCTTATTGAAAAACCAAGAACTACTATTAATGTAAAAGAATTTCAGATGGATTTTCTCATGAATATGGAGTAGACTTCCAAAATGTTAGGTCTTTACGATTATGTTTCCAAGTTTACCTAGAAAATCATGGAAATAGAATTGCGTTGAATCCTGTCATTAGTAATCCAATATTATATAAAGAACTCCCAAGTCGTCTCGTTATTGTCAAATTATCGAAATGTGTCTGTTCTGCTGATGGATCTGAAGAAGACATCATGATGTTTTGTAATGAGGTTAGTCGATGGCTTGGTGCAATTTTTTATTTTGGTTCAGTGATTGCTCACTTTTGTATTCCTCCAAACCAATCGAATCGAGATCACATCATGACCACATGCAATGTAATGTAAACCAAAACCTTTTTTTCCAGGTTAGCCATTGTGACATACAAATTATATTCCAAGAGAAAGTAAGTAATAGGTTAGTATGGGAAGATTTTGGATTGTTTACACCTGGAGACGTACACAGAAAATTTGGAATAGGTTTCAAAGCTCCTCGCTATCAAGACGTACATTTAAGGAACCTGTAAAAGTTTTCATTCAATTGAAAAGACCTTCTGATGGTCTTTTAAGTGAAAAGTATCCTTTCGAGTACCACCCTATTCCAAGGAATTCAGGTAGTTTTGTTAATTGTGTTTCTGTTAATCCATAAAATATTATAATTTTTCCAGTCGCTGGTGTTATAGGAATTAATCGAGTTAGAAGAAAATTTCGATCTCTGGATAAGCTAATACAATACCAAAAAACATGTAAGCTTTATTGTTTCTCTTTCAAAACAAAACTGAACTTTACGTCCATTTTTTTACAGTGAATTTGCCAAATTTACCTTCAACTAGCAAATTTGAGTCTTACTTCCCTTCAGATATTCCTACGGTGGTCCAAATGTTCTGTTCACCTAATGAATTTATTAGAAGTGAAACCGTGACATCCAACTTGATGAATATAAGGGAAGAAGACTCAAAAACTTCGACTCAACTTAACAAATGCCAACCATGTCATTGCAGTGGTTCATCGAGAAACGACGATCTCATGCAACATGAAGATGTCTCGCCATGGGAACCTCCCGACGAAGAACCCTCGTAGGACAATCATTAGAAGATTTACCATTTATAATAATGTATTACGTGATATTAATAAAATAAAGAAAAAAATAAAAATAAATTAATTATTGGAATAAATGGATAAATAAATAATTATCCATCAGATGGCCTGAAGGGAGAGTTTAACCACTATCATGCTATGCTCCGCAAGGGAGCTTCTAAGTTTTACCCTTAGTTGCCACATTGAAAATAAACATTCTTGTCCGATTAGATGAACAAATAATTACAACCTCATTTACACTACTTTTGTTTTCGATATTGGAAAACTTTCACCCAAAGTATTTTGCCTTATACAGTATCGGAATAATATGAAAGAACTACTACAATGACATATTCGGAAATCAAATGAGCTTTTTCATTAATAAAGAAGTGTGCAGATTACCCATTCCAAAACAAACGATATGGAAAACCTTCATATATCAGAAAGGGGGTATTAACCCCTTCCTTTCTTTTAAATAATGATAACTGATGAGTGCAATGAGTAAAATTTAGAATGAAAAAGAAGGATTTTATATTATTTCAAAAAGCACACTCTATTCACATGAGATTAATGGTTTGTTCGCCCTATAGACTATAGAGGGAGGAAAAGTAACCAAACGTTTCGAATTGTTTCAAGTAGAAAAAACTTACAACTAGATTGTTGCTTTTATGTTAGGTTTATTAATATTTAAATTAACCACGGCCATGGATTGATGTGACTGCTGGTTGAGTTACAGTGCCGAAATTCTGGATTCAAATCGCCAAACTATACAAAATTTCTTAGCTCGACCTTCCATAGGCATCCACACGCTGTGGTGAAATCGAAGGTAGTGCAAGGGCCCTAATTAGTGGATCCTTCCTCCACAAATCAATGACAATAAAATACACATAAATTTTTAAAACTTTGATCATAAAAAGCCCTTTATTTTGGGATAGACCAATTAAAATATGTCGTGCCTCACGATTATGTTTTCTGTATTCATTTGAAATTAAAAACCAATAAAAACAAGGAATAAAGTAAGATTATTTTAAAAAATTAGTTTAAAAAAATAGTAACAATTCTATTAATTTTTATGTCTTGTTTCTACATTAAAGGGTTGAAAAATGGAAACTTTCATGAAGAAATTTAGAGTAAGCCTAAAATGAAAAAAATTCTTTTATTATCGGTTATTATTCGTTTTGAATTATTGTGGAAGAAGAAGAAATCTTATGCAATAAAAATTTGATGAATTTATGTGGCAATATTAAGAAAAATATGTAAAAATAACAACCTTATTAGTCATTTGTTTTTCAATAAATACCTTCTTTCTACTCTTTCTTCTTCTAGTCCCATATCTTCTTTAGACGTAGGCGATCTTCCTGGCTAAGCCAGGAAGACTTTACTAGGGAAATGTTAATGGGGTGATTTCCCGTTGCCTTCCATAGATCGATTTCGGACCATTTAGATCACAGCACATATCCGAAGCAATCAGGATTAGAACCGCGGTTTCCCGCTCTGTAGTCTATCCGTGTTTGATTTACGCCAGACTCCTGGTCAATAAAATACAGCATTAAAAAAACAAAAAAAGTCGGTGTTTTCGACTTCTTTCGCATTTCATGCGTTTTTTGTTGGTGAAGTCTGGTTTATCTTGACTAATTACACTTTGTCAATCGTGTGTGTCGGTCCATTGTGATGATGGTTGTGTCTCTAAAGAGAACTCCTTCCCAAAAATTTATATCTAGAAAACTTATTTTTTGAAAATAATATAATTTTAACTCAAATTCAAACTATTAATTTAATCTTAAAAAATATAAATTTTTTACTTACCCCCAAAAGTTGAATTTAGAATCGGGATATTAGTCACCATATTCTTATTTATTACCTTCCATAATTTTAATTACAACGTTTATTATATTATTCTTAATATTTATTAATTTTTATTTAAATTAATGGTAATGTTATTATTCTAGTACGTATTAATATACCTAAGTGGCCAAATAATTTTTGTTCCTATATTTGTAGTTCCGGAGTGACTACAGGGAATTCTTTTAATAATTAACCAGACTAATATTTTTGCAAAGGTCAACAGACCACTCCGTCTTCACCCATTTATCCAAGATTTGCAAAGATATACAGATAATCGTAAGAAAATAGCAAAAACTAGACGACCTTCAGTTTTGGAAATCCCATGTAACTTCCAACTTTTATCGTGTACTTGTTTTAGTATGTGATACAATCGGGGAACACCGGGGCTAGCTGGTACAAGTGCAAATTCCTACACTACCTTTTTTAACTAGTACACAGGTGGCTGAATGGGATGGCCATTCTATACAACCAAAACAGTGGCCATAGGGCAGTTACTGTATGAAAGTTGTAAAACATCCTCATTATTTTAATGAGCAAACGTAATTTTATTCGTTCTTATTTTTCAAGACGGGAGATTCTATTGAAATACTAAATACGATATTATAAAATATTATATTATTGATAGTCACCTGGAGCAATTGTTACATTTTATTTGGGGTAAGTGGCTACTCTACTTCAAAATATTTATAGCATATTACTCAATTGACAGGAGCAGAATAAATGCATACCTAAGGTTCAGAAATAATCAAACGTAAAAATTCTAACAACTTGCCCCGGTCTCTCCTTTTTTGCCAAAAGAATGAATCACATTCTATTAGATAAAGATAGTCGTAACCACAGCATGTTTTAGTTTTTAATCAACCGTTGTAATGTGACTTCCTTTCTTTACCTATTGTAACCTATAATTCATGACGAAAACTGAATTTATTGCAAACAGCAATAGCGGAGTAAATTTTTGCAAAGGATAACTGCTGATATTTATTTTATTGTGTTTTTAATTATCAACATTATATACGGTAAGTTAACAAAATGATTTACAATTTTTCTACATTTTCCCAACTACGACCAATTTTGTTTTTAATATTTTATTAATTTTCAAAAAAATCCAAAAGAAATAAATGTTTTTCGTTTAAAATTTGTTTTCAAACCGAATTTTGACAAACTTGCGAACCGTAACTTCTTAATTGTTCTGGATCAAAACAATCTGACATTGATGACCTTTGTGAATAATTGACCCTCTATTATTGTTAGCAAAATATTTTTAATAAATCAGTCTATCTTCTTCTATTTATACTTGTAAAATTCAATGCCCTGGAGTGACCCTTCACTAAAGTCTCAAAACCTCTTTGCCCAAAAGGTTGAAATTTAAAATCGAACCTAAAGCTCTTTACCAATCAGACTTCATCAATAATTTCCATGAAGAACTTAAAATGCAACGAAGTTATAAACTTACATTTTTAGATTATGTCTTCAAATGATATGGATATCGAAACATCAGATGCCGAAATTAATCTCCTGATTTCCATTTTAAAACGAAAAGCTCACGTTGTAATTGTGGAACAACCTGCGCCAAGGTCTCACCGATTTAGATACTCAAGTGAAGGAGAATGGGCTAGTTCGATTCGAGGAATCAATTATACACCATTAGACAAACGATACCCAAAGATTAAAGTTATGGAATATGATGAACAACGTGGCTACATAGCTTACCGTGGCAAAGCTAGGGTGGAAGTTTCTTGTGTCTTTGTAGATCCGCATGAAACCAGCGCTTCCCAATCCGAAGTCTATAAGTCAGTCTTTCATTTTATATTTTAATCCTTTTGTGTTAATTTTGACATATTCGCTTTAGACAACATCCCTATAAATTAGTTGGAAAAGAAGGATGCGAATATGGAATCTGCAAATTACCCTTTTCGGAAGAAACAATGTCGATAATGTTTTCACATTTAGGAATTCACCGAGTAAAAAAAGATGAGATTGAAGAATCTCTTGCATTAAGAGAATCAATGAAAATAGATCCATATAAAGGTACTAAATTGCCATTAAAAAATTAGTACATTTTATTAATATAGGAATTGATTTTCAGCTGGATTTTCTCATCGGGGACATAAAATTAGTGCCGAAAATTTGAAAACCTTGCGATTATGTTTTCAAGTTTACGTAAAAGAGAACGGAATTGAAACTGCATTGGAACCCATTGTCAGTAATCCAATTATCAATCAAACAACCGCAGGTAAACCCATCATTGTCAAATTATCGCATTGTGTTTGTCCAGCTACTGGATCCAAACATGACATCATGATATTTTGTGGGAAAGTAAGTCGTGCTCAGTCGATTTTATTATTTTTTTTAAAATCTAGTTTTGTAGGTTGAGCAGGATAACATAGAAATTCGATTTTTTGAGAAAAGTGAAACTCTGAATGCATGGGAAGCTTTTGGTATGTTTGTGCAAGTACACAAAGATTATGGAATAAGCTTCAGAGCTCCAAGTTATAAAGACATAAATATTATGAAGGAGGTCCAGGTATTCATCCAATTGAGTAGGCCTTCTGATAATGCTGTAAGCGAAGAAATACCTTTTGAATATCATCCGATTTCATCGAATCCAGGTACCTAAACGTTTTAGTGTTTGATTCCATAATCTAACCATTTTTTTTTCAGTTCCACGTGTAATGGGTATTAAGCGACTTAAACTTCTAAATGTGCTTAGAAAATACGACGAAAACTGTAAGTTTTACTGTACCAAAACGAAACTGAACTTTACATCCATTTTTCTTATAGCGAATTTACCTTCATCTAGCAAAAAGCAATTTCTTGACATCAAACCCAACATATCTCAAAATAGTCCAGTACCTAACAATCCTTTCGAAGGTACTTCAGGACTGACTCCAATTTTTCAAAACTGTAAGTTGTACTTATTAAGAATTAAACTGATGAGTGTATAATATTCATTTTCACAGTGGATTTACCTTCAACCAGCAATGTGCAAATGAACCATAGTCTCCAACCGACCTTCGACCCAAATATTCCATCATTAGTCCAAACGTTTCGTCCACGTGATCCAGCAACTCCACGATCTCATCAAAATTTTCAAAATTGTAAGTTGTACAATTTCAAAATGAAACTGAGTAGTACATAATTACCTTTTTTTAGCGAATTTTCCTTCAACCACCAACGTGGAAGTGAATGCTAGTTTGAACTCCTCCTTCGATCCAAATAATCTTTCATTGGCCCATACATCTCATTCACCTAACAATAATATATTAGAAACAAGTCGAGATCCCCTTCCAAATTTTGATCAGCTGTTTAATATTAAGCACTTGCACTTAGATACGGACATGGAGGAGGAATCAAAAACTTTAAATCAAAACGTATTGGTACCTAATCTTCCGTTTAATAATTTGCCCATGAACAATAACTGTATCATCAACAATGGAACCATGCAGGATTATAATTTAATTGACAGTTTATTGGGTGAAAATTTTGATTTTCTAACATGAAGTATCTTTTGTGTGGGGTCACCTAATTCATGGTAGAAAATGGAAAAGTTAGGTAATCTAAAGATAATTTTCCACAAGGCCAATAATATAAATTAGGTAATGTAAATATTTTTCCTGATTTGAATATAAGACTGAAAATAAAGATTGTATTTTTATATATTATTGTAAATAATAAAAATTATTTAATATTTTTGGTTTCCAAAAATTCTTTAACTCCCCTCCCAGAGGTGCTCGTGTACCTTTAATTTAAGGCGACTTGATATTAAGTAATTATTGATATTCAGTTTCCCATCACATAAAAATCACTGCAAGCCACTCTAGTAAATCGATTAACCAGGGAGGGAGGGTCAAAAATCCAGAAGGGCTGAGGGAAAGAATTCCCATTTTCGAACGCACTCCAACCATAGTCCAGTTCCAAGCTCACTCGAAAATAGTGGAACAGAGACTATCCATCCCTCGGGCTTGAACCGATGGTACCAGGAAGAGTGCTCAAATATCTGGTTCTCATCCACAACAGCCTGAAACTGCCAGAGGAACCCTCCTCATACAGGGCGATATATCTGATAGACCACGTCGGAAGACTCTTGGAGAAGATGATATTCAAAAGACTATAAATGGGGACATCGAGAACAATGGCGGCCTTTCCGAAAATCAATCCTGATTAATTCGGAAGGGCAAGCCTGCAATAGACAACCTTTTAAAGATCAAGAGGATAGTCCAGAAAGCCAAGGAAGAAAGCGTAATTTCTGCCTACTGGTCAACTTGGACGTACGTACTCAATGCCTTCAACAGCCCAGTACATCTTTAACATCCACGCTAGTTGTCCAAACAGCCGAATGATGAGATTGAGCATAGAAAGGGACTCCCATGAGACTCCATGTCACTAGCCGACTTCCAAGTCAGAGTGACATGTGAACGCCCACGAGGACAACCTGGTGGGATAGTGACCCAAATGTGATCACTATGAAGCCGAAGAGCAGATCGATCATCTCTTATTCCACTGCTGGAAATGGGAGCTGGCCGAAGTAACGGCATAGTTAGTCACACTGGAGTGAATTTTTTCCTAAGTGATTAGTAGGATCCAATATCTTGCGCAGTTGATGAGAAGGGAGAACGCTTGATACCCAGTTCCATCAATTGACACCAACAAAAACCAGAACGAACGAATATTCGTTTCTGCACGTTAGCTCCTCTAGTCACTATGGAAAAATCAAACTCTACGCAACTCACGCACAGGGCAGAAAAAGGCCGCTCCTAAAATGGTCACAAACAATAAAGAAACAGGAATAATTATTAACGAAGGACAGCAAAAAATGGATAACCCTGAACCCGTGAAAAGTTGGTATGTAACGCAAAAAGGTCTGAATCCGTGCTTGTCTGCACAAAGCAGAAAATTCATAAAACATGAAAAGGATGAATGGGCAAAATCCATTACAGGCGAAAATATCTTGGTGTAATAAAAAATGTAAGCAATTTTCGTTTTTTTTTTTAAATTTTTACCCTTTTTATGGATATTTGGGATTTTTGCAAAACTTCATTGACAACGCAAAATCACCACCATTGGTTGTGCAATCATAACAGCGTATGTGATAGATTGGGTTATGATGACGTAACACCAAAGCTCCCTGGCAAGCACTTCAGTTTGAAATTATTTATATCTATGATAAAATAGGAAATCTTAAACACATAGAAGCGAGAATCGCCCGGGTAGCTTACTTAATCCTAATTTTAAGTGATTAACTACTACATGCGGATCTAGGGTTGGAGCGACGGCTCCAGACGTCAAAAATATAAAATAAAATGTATCTTAATAGTTCATTCAATAGCCCCTTTTCATTAAAGCCAAAACACTACCATCCGGTGCTATTCATATCTTCAAATAATTGACCGCGCCGGAGTTGTTACTATCAAAGGTTATTTTAATTGATTATGCTCCAGTTTGCCAAAACCGTAAAGATGATAATAACATAATTATTAATCGCAAGCAAATAACATAAACAAAACTTTGTTACTGGAAAATCCATGTAACTTCCAATTTTTTATCAGTTACATACTTTTATAATTATGTTCCAATCATATATCATATAATTTATACTATTTTGCCAAAGGAATAATAATAAATAACCACAGCATGCTTTAGTTTTGAATCAACCGTTGTACCATGAGTTCCAATTCTGACTAAGGCCAATTTTCAAACGGCACTAGCAGAGAAGTCTTTTGCATTGGAACAACTGCAGATATTTCTAGTGACCATTTTTAAGGTAAGTTAACAAAATTATTAACAATTTTTTTACATTTACAACTACCAAAAAAAATGTAATTCAAAAATCTTGTTTTTTGGACCACATTTAATTTTCTAGTTGGAGGAATTTTGGCCTTCCTTCAGGTTATGTTAGGATTTATTACCAATTTTTTTGTCACTTGTAATTCTATGGCTTGGTTTATAAGAGCACAGATCACTTTTTTGAATTTTTGGATTTTATGGTTAGTGCACTTCAAAACATTAAACATTGGTCTAACTTGATTTCAAATATACCAACAGAATTGGTACTTTTACCATAAGATAATACCATAAGAAGTACCTGGGCCATAATTTGACATATCAAAAGAACCAATTTTAATTTATTTTGTAGTTTTAAATGGATTTCAACCCTTTCAAATGATTTCTGATAATCCCGTTATTCTGTTAATAAATTGTTGATCTGTCTGTATGTCGACCCTTTTGCAAAATTCAAATTTCTAACCAATTGATCATTATAAATTGCTCACGCTTAACCAATTAACTGAAGCCTTGAATTGCAAAAAATTGCACAACTTTGATTTTCCCAAACCAAAATATATTTGACCTGACCTTCACGAATCATGACCTTTTAAAACTGATAACTGTTATATTGCAAAATATTTTTTATGTAATATAAGTCTTCAAATTTGGGTGTTACATCATCGCATGTAACCACACAGAAGTGGTTACCAAAACAATCCCCCCCCTTATTGCAGTAGCGTACTAGGGGGGCGGGGGGCGGGGGGGTAGGCGACCGCCCCGGGCGGCACATTTTTAGGGGCGGCATCGGTTAGGAAATAGGGTTAAAAAATGGTCATTCAAAAACTTTTAGGGGCGGTATTGAGGGCGGCAAAAAAATTTTTTTTGATATTTCATAAATTAAGATGTAGGATTAAGAAAATTTTATTCAAAAACATTTTTGGAGTGGGGAGGGGGCGGCAAATTTTGGAACCGCCCCGGGCGGCAAAAGTTCTAGCTACGCCACTGCCTTATTGTTTAGAATAGAATGAAGGAGCCCCAATTTCAAAAATTTATACTGTATAATAATTTTATTCGAAATACTTTTTTAGATTGTCATCAAACATTATGGATTTTAATCTCGAAAACGAACGGCATCTGTTAGATTTGGAACCGACCCATTATTTAAAATCATTCGCGCGCGTCACTCCCATGCAAGTTAAACCAAAACCATACCTTAAAATTGTAGAGCAACCTGCAGAAAAATCTCTCCGATTTAGATACTCGACTGAGGGAAAATTAGCTGGTTCAATTCGAGGAGTCAATAATACGCCATCACGCAAAAGCTTCCCAACGATTCAAGTTATTGGTTATCGTGGCAAAGCTAGGGTTGAAGTTTCCTGTGTTTTGATAAATCCGTCCAAATCAGGAACTTATAAGTCAGTATTTTAGTACTGGATCAATTTTATACTAATTTCTCATGTTTACTTTAGGCAGCATCCCCATAAATTAGTTGGAAGGGACGGATGCGAAAATGGAATTTGCAGGTTACCCATTTCGGAAAAAACAATGAAGTTAACATTTGAAAATTTAGGGATTCATCGGGTAAAAAGGAATGAGGTAAATGCATCTCTTAGATTAAGGAAAGACATGAAAGTAGATCCATTTAAAGGTAAAAAGCAATAGTAAAATCGATAACTTTTATTAATGTCAGATTTTTAGCCGGATTTTTTCATGGGGATAAAATAAACTCCAAAGATTTAAAGGCCGTGCGGTTATGTTTTCAAGTCTACTTAGAAGAGAATGGAAATCAAATTCCATTGAAACCTGTGGTTAGTGATCCAATTTTAAATAGAAGAACAAGTGGACCTGTTATTGTCAAATTGTCGCACTGTGTTGCTCCAGTTACTGGATCCGAACACGACATCCTCATGTTTTGCGAGAAGGTAGGGCAAAATTTCTATAGTAGTCCGACGAGGACAAAAAAAAGTAGACCAAGACATTTGGAGAATGCCAAAAAAGCGTCTCCAATTTTTATCTTCATTTCATTATTTTTCTCGTTTGATTGCAGATTGACAAAGCCGACATAAAAATTCGATTTTACAAGGAGAGCAAAAATATGGTAGTATGGGAAAGTTCAGGATTGTTTAACGATAAAGATATACACAAAGAATTTGGAATAAGTTTTAGAGCTCCATGTTATTCAGATACCAATATTACGGAACCCGTAAAGGTGTTAATCCAATTAATACAGCCTTCCGATGGTTCTTTTAGCGAGGGATTACCTTTTGAATATCTTCCGATTCCTGCAATTTCAGGTAGGTGAAAAATTTTAGTGCTTGGTTCTGTAGATAATGTATAAAATATTTTTTCAGTTCCTCGTATAAAAATCGGTAGTAAGAGAGGAAGTTGCAACAAAGAATATCTGGATGGACTTAAAAAATATCAAAAGAAATGTGAGTTGCATTATTTCAAAGCGAAATTGAACTTTACATCTATTTTTTTTTATAGTGAATTTACATTCATCCAATGGTATCCATCCACATATTCCTTTATTAGTCCAGCCATCTTGTTCTTCTAACAATGCATTAAAAACAATTCCAGATTCCAAAGAAATGGAACATTCAAAAGGAATGTTACATAGTAAAATAAAAGTAAACCACTTGAACTTGATGGATTCAATTACTAAAGAGGAATCAGGAATTTTAAATCAAGACATATTGGCGCCGACCAGTTGTGCCAAAATTCCACTTAATGCATTAGAGACATCTTCAGGGCAGCTTCCAAGTTTTCGTGAAACATGGAAAGCGATGGATTATTCCAATGAATTTCCTAATACTAACTTAAACACTTCTTGTCTTAGTAAAAACAAAGTAAACCACTTGAACTTGATGGATTCATTTACTAAGGAGGAATCAGAATTTTTAAATCAAGCCATATTGGCTCCCAATGGTTGTGCCAAAGTTCCATTTAATGCATTAGAAACAACTTCGGAGAGGCTTCCAAGTTTTCACCAGACATGGAATGCGATGGATCAGCCAAATGGATTTTTAAATACTAACCTAGATACTTCTCCTCAAGGGGAAATGAAAGTAAACCACTTGGATTTCATGGATTTGATTATTAATGAGGAATCAGAAATTTTAAATCAAAACATTTTTGCTAAAATTCCATTTAATGATTCGTCCATTAGCAGCAACGATGGAATCCCTCCAGATGAAAACCCCACGGATGGAAGTTTAGTTGACTTTTTAAGAATGTTATTGTGAAACCTTTCTCTAATTCTGCTGTAAATATTATTTGTAATTTGGACATTAGATTGATTGTCAAAAATAATATTTTAATTTGTGAATTCTCCTTACTTATCCAAATGGTTGGACATTATACAGGATGGACGGCTCAGCTTGGCGTGTGAGTGAATGTCTTGTGGTATCCTGGCTCTTGTCTAGGCGAGGGAGGAAAGTATCAACTTTTCCTCGGGCGCCACTTCCAATGTTGGGAGAATTCAGGCGTTTGTAAAAATTTTAATTTAACTAGAACTTGGGTGGAAGGATGTGGACGGAAGGAAAACTTGCTCAAGGATTAGGATTGATGAGGTGAACTTCGAAATGATACTATCTATAAGAGCGGCAGCCATACTTTTATTGATGTATCGACGGTTACATATCGTACAAAATAAAGGCCGTGATCCAAGCCAGCAGCAAACTCACGAATAAGTCTATTTGGAGAGCTAGTTGTATTTTTGCAAAGTAGCAGTTAACTAAAATCCATTTACAGAAGGTATTTGGGCAGTCAACATCTTTTTGCTGTTCATTTGTCTATTTTCCAGGTAGATACGGATGGATTTTTAAGAGTCATCGTTTAACCAAGAGATCATAATTTTTTGTCAAGATGAACACCTCATCGAAAGTTATTGTAGTCAATCAATTGGATAGCTAAGACCAGTGGCGCCTGATGAATTTTTTGATGGGGGGACTAAAGTCTAATATATGAATTGTTGTTTCAACTGCAATCACTGTGGGCGCAAATCTAGGAGTCCAAACGCTTGTGATATTAAAACCATTAGATATTATGCTTTTCTTAAGACAGCTATACAATCCATAGTCGGATTAAAGCCTCCACCATATTTCTATGGGGGGTTGTTAGCCATCCCTAGTAGCACAGATGTGTGCTACTAGGGATAACTCGCCACGGTGTACGACGCAATCATTAGGATTAGAACCGCGGTTTCCTGCTCTGTAGTCTATCCGTGTTTGATTTACGCCAGACTGCTGGCATATGCTTACTAGGTGCGATACGTCACGATTATATGACGATGATGAACGAACAAGAGAAATGTTTAAGATCGGTGGATGTTACAAGCTGGAGTCCATTATACTTACTAGGTGCGATACGTCACGATCGCATAACGATGATAAACAAGCGAGAAAATTGTTTAACCCTGGAACGTCACTAATAATTTTTATTTACATTAACTTATATGACGTTTGGGGTCTCTGAGACCTCACGGTGACGTTTAACATCGGTGGACCTACAAGCTGGAGTAGCACTAGTATCTGCACATTAGTGCAGATTTAATAAGTGGCTTTCACTAGCTATCTACGAGATAGCGTACTTAGCGCCATCTTTTATAGGCAGTGTTGGCATAAAGTATCAAACAAAGTTCAGCTTCTCCGACAAACATTTTAATGACCTAATTACAACGTTAGATTCGTAGTTCCAAGTCAGCAACATGGTCACGTTTCAAAGACATCTTATTTTGGTTTAATATAAAACGTAAAAACGTGAAATATTACGTGAATATCACGTTGGAATGTCCCAATTTAAAGACGTCTTTTTTACGTGTATTTTTTACTATATACAGAGTGTTATTAAATAATGGCAGTCAGTCAAAGCGGTTACTTTACACTCCAGCCTTCAAATTATTAGATTACTATTAATGGAATTTTGAAAATGTTAAATTTTAATAAATGTGAATTTTATGTGCTTGGCATTTCAAATTAACCAATTATGGGTTAATCTCAAATTATAAAGCTCAAAATATGGTAAATAGCTTACCTAAATATCACATAATGCGTCAATTATTATCGTAAATATAATAACATAAACATGACCTCTACCTAGCACAATTTTATTAATGAGTAAATATAAATAATTATTCTGAGAAATTGGAAAAAATCTTGGGATTTCCAACTTTTTTACCACGTTAGATTTATATCACGCATAATAAATTAATTTGGCAAAAGCATTAATTGCATTCTCAATGCGACCTCAGAATGCGAAAGTTTTTACTGTGATTTCTTTTTAAGGCGCCTCTCTAGTAGCTTAAAATTTCGGGTTTGAATGAATCACGATTGTACTGTTAATAATATAATAATAGATATTTTTAAATGATTAAAATAAAATTTTTTAGGTAAAATATAAAACTATTTTGATACCGGCTTAAAATTTTGAAATTAAAATTAATTGCAAAGCAATAATGTGACCATCAGTGAGTTCGCATAAGCGTAGTGATTGGTTACGCGTTTTACATTACCGTTGGTGGCGCTGCAAACCATACGTTTTAAATGGATTTATAAATTATTCCGTATGGTGGCGTTAATGTAAATGTAAACAAGTTCATTATGTAAACAAAGCAAAATACGTTCTAATAAATGAACTTCGAAATTATTCCGTGTGGTGGCGTTTTGTTAATGTAAAACGCGAATTGCTTGCTTCAAAATTAATATTATTGGCTTGTACCAAAATAATTGTATGATTTACCTATTAATTTTTTTTTTAATCATTTAAAAATATTTTCTATATGTTTTATTTTTAATAAATAACGAATTGAGCTTTCGATTGCGATTTCGATTGCGATTTCGTTATTTATTAAAAACTAGCTGTTGCCCGCGACTTCGTCCGCGTGGAATTCACTTTTTTGCGCGCAAACTTTTTTTCCTTCCGTTTCTATACTCTATTCTCTACTCCATCGGTCTCTCTCCTGGTATGTTGTCCACAGTTTCTCCATGCAGTCCTGTCCTGCACGCTCTCTTTCCACTCATCCACCTCTACAGCTCCCAAATCGTACCTCCCTTGTTACTCCTGGCTTCAACATTACTCTCGCACTCCATCCTCCAACTCCCATCAGTTCCCATTTCCGGCTACCTCCACCTCTCGTACTCTTTGTATCTTCCTCATTCTCCCTTCTTCTTTCCATTCCGTTTGACGTTTCATTTCTCTCTCACTACTCGCGCTAGAAACGACAACCCAAATCAACTTTTCGGAGGTTCTCGTTCTATCCTAACCTATCTCACACTTTTATTTATTAATTTCTAAAAGTTTATTCTTTTCCTTTCTAAAGAAAATTCCATGCTTCTGGACAGTAGGACCCACCGGTTTAGGCTTTGCTTTGGAAACTTGAAGGACGTCGACAGTGGGAATCTCGTTAATCCATTCGCGCGCGTCACCACTAATTAGATATTAGGTGATAAATCCCATATTTATGTATATTTTTGTTTATAAAGAAAATCCCATGCTTCTAAACGTAGACCCACCGGTTTAGGCTGTGTTTTGGAAAATTGAGGGACGTTGACAGTGGGCATCTCGTTAGTCCATTCCTGCGCGTCACCACTAATTAGATAATAGGTGATAAATGCCTTTTGGATAGGATTTTCATAAAATCCTTTCTTAGTGCTCGCCTACGTGATAACAGGAACCTCTGTGCAAAATTTCATCGCTAAGGACCCAGTAGTTTGGCCTGTGCGTTGATATATCAGTCAGTCAGTCAGTCAATCAGTCAGTCAGTCAGTCAGTTTATTATTTTATATATATAGTATATAGAATATATAGATAAAACATATATAATTTCACGAATTAATAATAAACCAATTTTAAAAATATTTTCTATTAACAGCACAGTATTGACTTGTAATTTTACCATTCCCCTAAAATTGAAATTGTTAAGAAAATATTTCATTGCTCTTCAGATGAAAAATCTTGGCCATCATTTTTTTCATGTGAGTTAACCAAATTATTTACAATGCATTTATGCGACCATCACAAACAATTTAAATTTTTTTGTAAGAGAAGATCTTATGTAAGCAGCAGATAGAACACTGGGCCCAAAAATTCACCCCGAAGCATATCCAGAAGTTATGGGGAAAAAAATTGACTCGCTTCTTGTTCTTATCGCAAATATTCTTTGATTATAATTTGAAGAGCTCTGATGACGGAATAACACAGAGCTATTATCCATATTATATGGATTCTTGCAATTGCTCTTCCTACTTTTACGTTATAAACGTCATTTTGAAATTCATTGCCAATGCAATTGAAGGAATTGGAGATTATCAGAAATAATAAATTTATAATCAAATTTGAAACTCTTTTTTAAACAAAATTGTTCAAAAACCGTAAAACAGTGTAACTCAAGTACCGTGTAACTCGAGGGATACCTATAGACATTTTATTAATCAAAATAAACTGGATTATCCGATAACCTAAGAGTTATCAATGTCAATTAGAATCAATAATTCGCGGAATGTCGATAGGTTTATAATATAAACACAGTCATAAAGCTTTAAATACATTCTAAACCTTTTATACATTCCAATTATTGGGTTTTCCAATTTTTGAAAATTTTTTCTTAAAATTAAAATATTTATACCGCCAAGGAAAGGAAGTATAAACCTGAAGTGGTAATTCGATTTGTGGCATATTTATAGTAATTTCCACATCCGTCACTATTTTTTGTTCGCCCTCGCGAAGAAAAGTTTAACTTGCTTAACTTAACTTTAAATTAATTACTCGAAATTTCCAATTATACTCCTTAACTTGCTGAATAGTAATAATAATAAATAATAATATACTCGGTAATCTGGAGTTCAATTTCTTTAATTGGACTAAAATTACGTTTATAATAAATTAAGTCAGTTCATTAGTTTATCAATTGAACCTTGGAAGTATTTACTGCTTTTCCGAAAACAACAGGGAACAAAAAACACAACTTTTTATTATTGCTGTGGGACTCATCTCTCAGAAACGATATCATTACTTTAGTGTGATAGAATTAGGAAGTTCAAGTTGAATTTTTGGAAAAGGTCAATGCTGAAATCTCGATTCTGAGAAACGTGATTTATCCGCAGCTTTCTATGTAGGAATAAGGGCGAGCGTTAGTCACAGGGGTTGGTACATTAACGGGGTGGCATGAATCATCGTCCCCGGAGCGGCACAATTCCTGGAACACGGAGTATAACGCGTATGAGTCAGCCGCCTCCAGGCGCCGCATGACAACTTATGGATGCGTCGCCGAGTCTACGGCATCTTTGTGTTATTAATGCATATTTTATCAAGTATATTGTGGTGGTAATTTTTGTGCCACTAATGATTTTTATTACAGGGGAGGTTAAAAGAGTTCGGCAACACTTTCCCCCTTAAAATCGCTATTAAATATGAGGTAATTTTTAACTCTGCGTCCTTGCATGTTTTATTCCTTTCACATATCCATACAAAACTTCCCCTTAGGTACTCTACATGAACGTGAAGTTTATAAATGACCGACTTCAATTATTTTAAATTTCACTTGGCGTTCGGATTCTAAATTAACCTACAAACCTATCGTCCGCCGTGTCATTAAACTCGTTTAAACAAAGACAGCGTTATATTTATTTTCAGGCATTTCCGATCTTACTTGGCCAAAAAATTTTAAATAACCTTTCGCTTTTTAAATAATGTAATTAATGGCTTTAAAAAAATGTACTACTAGTAAATCACGACCGTTAAATGTTTTTTGTGTCAATTGTATGTCTCAGAAGATGCACAAACCAGATTGAACTATTTTAAGATTTCGAACTGTGCCAAAATTTTTATAACCGCCGAGTACTTACTTAATATTCGGAAACACTTTGCTTACATAATTAACTTCGATAAAATTATTCTAATTTTATCGCAGTAGGAAATTACAATTCTCTTCTTGGTTGGGGTTTCCCCAAAAGAATGATTGAGCGACCATATAATATTTTATATCTTGTCAACGCCACTGTGAGATTAAATAAAAATAAGTAGGTAATATTAATTTGTACTTATCAAAATAGAAATTATTTTCACCCCTTAATATGCAAACCTACCTATTGGGCCTGCAAGGATTGGGTTATTCGGTATACTCAGATGAAGGTCACTTTTCATTTTTTTATTTATCATGATGTCTTTTGGTCCTAGCCCCAACTATTAGAAATACAAGATTAACTTGCGCAATTTAGCCTATCTCATTTGGACCTATAAATATTCAGATGAAGGTCACTTTTTAATACCAATTTCATCTTTTTTGTGCGTGATGTCTTGGTCCTAGCCACAACCATCAGCAACACAAGGTTATCTTGTCAATTTTGTTCAATTTTACTTCTCGGTCAAAGTTCTGGATATGCCGTCGAAACGAAATCCACGGAATTACCACTTCTTCCGTACGCCAAATCTTTATTGGAGTTTCCGTTCTTTATTTTTAGATTGATCAATTATTTTTACCTACTCGTATCATTATTGTTATAAAAACCACATTTTTGTGGTTTACGTTTTTCAATTGAGAAAATTTTCGCTTCCGTCACTCCGATTGAGTAGCAGAATCGGACTAGGAAGTGACCTAACTTCGAATTCAAATTTGGGCTATAACCTGGTAATCGAAGTTTACGCATGTCAAGGTTTTGAAGTCATTGGTCTACACATTTAAATAAAAAATTACAATACTTTCGAGTATAGGGAAAGTAAAACCATATATTATTCAATTTTAATATTATGCTTCGTTAGATGCAGTGAATGTGACCTTGTCGAAAATGAGCCCCGGTACATTATTTTCAAATTTTGTTAGTAACTAAATTTAGAATACCAACGGTTATTAAAATACCCACCATAATAATATCGAGAGGAAACAACCTTGACTGATTTCTTTGACCACAAAAGCGAATTATTAAATGAAAAAACCTTTTCATTATGATAATATATTTTTAAATCAAATCAAAACCCAAAATTAGAAAGTGGATCACAGCATCATCGCCACGAATTACAAAAACAAGCAGACACAACAAAATTACGTCTGGGTAGTGCATCATTTTGGCCAACCATGAGTCAATAGTCAAAATTATTTTGTTGGCTCTCGTTTCAACCTTCCATGTGCTGGTGTAATTCAAATAAGAAAAAATAATATTTTGGCTCATTAAAGTTTGGTTCTTTTGGAAAATCTCTAGCGACGATTAATTTATCAACTTGAGCTGTCTTGTCTACAACTTTTTAACTCTTCATTATATACGCGGGTTTTTTCGATAACAACACAACAAATTAATTTTATTTTTTAATGCATTTTTGAACATTGTGTCTAGCATTTCTATGTTAATTTTGTTTTTGAAAATTATTATATTTATCGAAAATAATACAAAAATTGAGGGGGAACCCGTAAAAAATGTTATTGCATCAAAAATATCGTGAAAACCGAAAACCAAAAAATATCAGAAATATGATATTTTCAAGAATAGAGTGTGATATTAGTATGTGTTATGTGAAATATTAATTAAACAAAAACTTAACTAGACGTTAAAATATTAGATTTTAAATATTTTCTTTCAATCTGGCTAGTGAGGTTTGTCTGACGAGCGACAGAATCGCGAAACATCGATGTAACAAAT
Source organism: Rhagonycha lutea (assembly GCA_958510855.1). Taxonomy (NCBI): domain Eukaryota; kingdom Metazoa; phylum Arthropoda; class Insecta; order Coleoptera; family Cantharidae; genus Rhagonycha; species Rhagonycha lutea. The sequence continues at coordinate 6,495,480 of OY294040.1, read as the reverse complement.
TTACTTCGCCATATCTTCATTAATTTTACTATATTTTTCAACTTTTCTAAAAAACACCACGATGTTTTTGACCCCCCCCCCCCCTAGTTTCAGTTTTCTCAATTTTTCTAATATTCTCTGTTTGTACCTTGTCACAAAAAGATTAGAAAATGTTTTCTTAGTGTTTCTAAATAAAATTTTCTTGTATGTTGTTCTTTACTTACAGTTAAAATCTAATATTTTAACGTCTAAGTTAAGTTTTTGTTTAATTTACAAAAAATATCAACCTCATTTACTACTATTTTGTTTTCGATAATGGAAAACTGGCATCCAAAGTATTATTTCCATATACAGTTATCGAAATTATGTGAAAGAACTCTAATAATGTGAAAGAAGAAATAATATGGAAAACGTTCATATTCATGGATTTCAGCTGAATGTTTTTATGGGTCCCAAATAATATCCAAAAATTTAAATACCTTACGATTATGTGTTCAAATTTATTTAAAACCTAATGGAAATATAATTCCTTTGGATCCCATCTAGTCATCCAATTTTAAATAGAGATTAATTGAATCGATTTATTCCAAAGAAACAATTTTAAAATAAATATTCCATTGAGAAAATGCAAAAATAAAATAAGTAAATCAGTAAGAGGGTAAATTTTCATTATATGAATTTCCTATACAATGAGGACAAAGTCGAATGAAAGAGAAAAATTTTATACTAGTATTTCACAAAAACCACTCTTATTCACATGAGATTAATGGGTTATTCGCCCTAAAGGGGGATGAATAAAAACTTTACTACAAGATTGTTAGTAACGCTGAAATTATAATGACCCAAGTTTATAATTTCCTAAACAATCCCTCACCTACATTTAATCCGAGCAACATTTGTTGCTTATGCCGTGGGGTGAACCGTCCCCCTACAGCCTTGGTTAAATCCAAAATTTCGGTAATTCTTATTTATTGCATTTCCATATTAATTACCATAAATTATTGCGTCATTCAAATTGCATTATCGTCAATTGAATCCAGGAATTCCCTGAATAATAACAAGCATTTGCGTGTTCTATCTTTTTTTCTATAATTCACAGAACCACTAACGCCAGCCCCGAAGCCAGGGGGGCACTTAGGGGCACGTACCCCCCCCCCCCCGAAATGTTGAAAAGACAAAGAAAATGTAAGGGGGGGATCAACCGAAAATTTTACATTTTACAAAAGATTTTTTACAAGTGTCCCCCCCCGAAATGAAATCCTGGCTACGGGCCTGACTAACGCCAAATAGGAAATTGGAACGCGTTGGATGTAGATGTTCAATATAATAATATTACTCCTCTCATATTTTGTAATAAATTCTTATAATTTTGAATATTTAATAATTTTGAAGGAAAACTGAATTTTCAGTTCAGTTATGTTTATACTAAGAGTTGTAACTCTGTGGCGCTTCCGACGCCACGGCGGGAGCATGGTGCTGTATCTAGTTAATAATTTAGGACTCCAAATTTCGATAAACCGATATCGACATCAGTACCATAATATTACATAATATCGTGAAAGTTTCCATTTTTTGGAACTAATCGTAAGTTAATTTAGAAAAAAGCACGGTCGTACGCTGACGGTTAGAGCGTTGAATTGTTATACTGTAGTAGGGGAATTTTTCCGACTGTGGCTTCTTCACAGAGATCCTAATGAGGCTAAATTTTCATTGACTTCAATTTCTGTTATATCATCATCCATAAAGAAACTACCGGTATTCCATGTGTTCCGTAGAACTGTCCCGGATGCTCCAAATAATCCAATATTTGAGCGAACATTTCGGCAGATTATTAGATTAGACCACAAGTAAATCTCATTTGAAAACCTGGCGGGAAAAACAAGAAATGTTGCATTATTTCCTATAAAGTAAAAGCATTCCAATTTTATTAAAATGGACTTCCTTGTTTTTCTCACCAGATCTTCAACTAAAAGCCATGATTATTTCAAAGGAAAACATCGTAAAATCGAGTTTTTAACACCCCCCTCGCAAAATTTTTCCTTCAAGCATTTCCTTCTCAGGAAAATGGTTACCGTAAGCTTGAAGATATTACCGTTTCATGAAAGCTAAGTCCAACTCTGCATTCGGTCGGCAGCCACCCTTTTGGATCGGTCTGTACCTATCTCAAAATTTTAAAACCCTAGTAACAATTAAATTTGATTCGTGTACAAGGTACATTAGAAATTTGACTCTCGTATTTAACAACGTAACAATAAAGCAATTATCGACGAAGTAAACAACAATTTATTTAGGGAACCAAAATAAATTACGTAGTATATTACTTAATTACAGTTATTTGTTATTATAATTAGTACAAGTCATCCCAATGCGATGTTTTTCGAATTTAAATAGGTAAAGGAAGAATCAGCTTCGTTGAAGTAAACCTAGGTAAGACGCAACACAATTTTTTGACGAGCCGTGGTAGACAGCGATCATTGTTGATATTTAAATCGCTTTGTCACTTTCTTACATTTTAATAATAGATTAATGGCAATTTGTGATACTATTACAGTTTAGGTGTGACAAACCTGAGTTTAGAGCGTCGCGTGTGAGTCAGCCAGCGTCGCGACCTGTGCTGTACGTCGGCGCCAGGCGTTCAACAGTTGCAACTGATAGACGCGGCGCCTGGCGTCTTCTTTCCTGCACGAAATCGACGTACCTTCAACACTCCGTGTTTTACTAGACGATTACGTTTAAATTTCTTTTACAATCATAAATAAATTAAAAAAACCTGTATCGATTTTAGGACCACTAACTTGGGTTATTTCAATTTATGGTAGTGTACAAGTAATTTGGTGTAGTGGTTAGGGAGTGGTGCTATAGATCTAAAGATCATAGGTTTGAATCCCGATCGCTCCCAAATTTATCTGTTCCGTAAAAAGGAAATCATCATCCTCACACATTTAATTACATTTTGTTTTGATTTTTAATGCGAAATAATTAATTATTGCTCTTTTTGGTGATAAAATTGGAAAACACAGAGTTAAACGCTCATTTTTAAGGAGCATTCGGAAATTTTTTGAACATTTATGGGTTTTATTGCAATGAAATTGGTATCTTCGGTGGAAATCATAATTGCAGACTAAAAAACAACTTGATAATATGTAGAATTATTATGCAAGTATCCGTCCACCTGTGCCGGTAACTGGTTATGAAAATTAACATTGTGCGTCATCACATAATATTGGATACAGACCATGCGTAATTTGCTTTTTTTGTAGGTGGTTTATTTAGGTGTGTTTGAATTTACATTTTTTAAATTTTTTTTCGCGTACTACAACTAGGTGGTTACGAAACATTAAACTTTTGTACCTATTCACAGTTAAACCATGGAATAGAATCATAGCAACAGGAACATATTTGGGGAGGGGGTGCAGATTTGAACAAAATTTTCCTGACTGTGACATCTAACTGGAGTGTTACGTCACCACCCCAACCATTCACCACCCAAAAGAACTCTTGATAAAACTAGAGCAATATTGACAGATATTGGAAAATATTTGTGATATTTGAAAGAATGGAAGCTCCAGAGGATATTCCGAATCCGACTTATGTTAATTTGAACGAAAAAACGACCTTTTTATAATAAATAACTGAATTTTTTAATTTAAACGATTAGTTGAGGAAAAATGTAACAAAAAATGTGGAAGATCGACTTTTTGCAGCGGAAAAGTAAGATTATAACAGTGCGATGACTTGATTATAGTTTGTGATTTCCTATAAAATTCAAATACATGTAATACCACAACCTACGTTAATTATGTTAGTATTATTCCACTTTGTTTTGCTTCAGTTCATCTTGGAAAACCCCAAACAATTTGATTTTGGGTTCATTCATAAACTCAGTTGTTTATATGTATGTGCATAATTTATATAAAATAAACAAAATTAATAATCGGTTCGAAGGTGAATTTGAAGGCGTGCACAGTTCGCGCCAAGGAGGGGAGATCCCAAAAATTCTAATATATTAAGAGGTTCTACCTTGTTTTGTTATGTTTGACCTTGTTCAATGTAAAAACGTTAAATGTTTGAAAATTAGAAATCCCCAATTCATAGCAATGTTATTAATAAATTTAAAAGAAAAGCAACGAAGAAAGGGAAACGCCCAATATTATAATTCGCAATTTTTTTTATAGAATTTCCGGTAAAACCTTACAACGAAGATACAATATTCATCAAATTGGGTTTTTCGGTAATATTTTATAATCTAGCAATATTAGGTAGATTCAGCTTATAAGTACATAAATTCAAATTAACCTATGAATTATTTTAATATGGTGAGTTGGATTATAATTTCTTACACCAATTGTGGATCAGAGTAATAAAACCAACACCGATCATTCATTAGGTTATTTAAAATTTCTGGTTTAGCTCCCTATCGTCCACTTTACTTTGAATCTGAGGGCACTTCAATGAGTAAGTTTTTCCTGGTGAAAAAATTTAATTTTGCAAAAGAAGTGTAAAATTGAAAATTTAACATTGTTTAATAAAAAAAAACTTCTTCATTTTCTTTTCTAATTTGCAGGAATTTTCTTGTCCTCTTCTTTTCTGGTATAAAAATTTATTTTTGTCCTCTTCAAAATGATATCTCGTAATAACGAAAAATGTTTTAACATCTTTTAAGTGTAGTTGAGTTTAAAGAGGTCATCAAGAACAGAAGAGGTTATTGCCTTATTAGCCTAAGCTCTGACGTGCAGTAATGAAAGCTCTGACGACAAAGCAAAGATCATTTATTTTTACAACTTAACAGCACACATGTGCAAACTGCTTTTTTATTGAGAGGCTGAAAAAGTGCTCTCCATTTTTTGAAAACTGGTGAAGGTAAAGAAACTTTTAATTACTTATCTGCGCAAGTTAAATGCGGAATTTTAATTCATGCATTATAATAATTCGAAAAATTAATCAGAAAGAAATTTGAGAACAGACTGAAAAACAGTGTTATTTTTTACTTTAATTTTTCTAAAATTAAATTAATTTTGCAAATCTGGGTAATTCGCAGATTTGGTGTGATGCTACCCGACAAATTTTATTGGCCCTTTTTTCAACCTGAGATTCATCTGTTCTTATTGTACTAATTTTCAATTCAAAATTTACCTCACGACGGCGCCTGAAGAAATCGAGCCCAATAAAACGGTAAGGCTCCCGGTACTTCCCATCTAACCACCACCGCCGACAAAGGCGACGACCTTATCAGTATCGTCTATAGGCACATAGGGAAAATCCGTTTACCTTGGACTCTAAACTACAACCAAAATTTCAGATAAATTCAAATTTTTGATATTATAAATATAAATAATATTTGAAAATCTATAATTTTGTTTACAAGGTCTCGATTTGCGTCGTTTTGATTTACCTTGAATAAAAAAATATAAAACCGTAGATCTGATCTACGTCGTGTCGATGTGATTCAATTTGCAACTTTTATAAATATAAAATAAATCTGATTACTAGAGACCGGATTTTAAGCATTTTTCATTTTGTTGTTGAAAATGTAAAATTTTCGGTTGTTCCCCTTCCTTTTTCTTTGTCTTTTCAACATTTCTGGGGCCCAAGTGCCCCCCCCTGGCTACGGGCCTGGGAGACACAATTTGACAATGCAACATTTGGAACAATATTTATAAGCTCTTTTTCAGCAATAAATTAAATAATTTTTTTTGAAAACTTACAAACTGCTTTTGAATAATTGAAAAACAAAAAAGTGCTATTGTGTATGATTTTTTTAAATAAAAGTTTATGCTTTTTTTGATCAAGTTGGTGCTTTTTTTAGTATTATTTGGTGCTTTTTTAAGCACTTTTTTTTCAAAATTACGTGCTTATTTATCCGGTCTCTACTGATTACTTAGCATCACTGGCGTACCTACCAGGGGTTCTGGGTATGCGAAAAACTCGGGCCCATGGAATCAAGGGCCCACACTCCAAGGGAAAAAAAATTGCAGGCAAGGACACCCAAATAAAACAAATTAGAATTGAACAGGAGAAATTTACCTGAATTTACCTGAATGTGGACATTGTTTCCCGAATATTATCAGCAAATAATATTAATAAGCCAAAAGCCGATGATATTTCGCCTATTCTTTGTAAAGTGTACATTTTTCTTCGCGTTTGGTTCCTTATTTGTTATATTTTTAAAGTTACTCCCATAAAAATTAGTTTTGTTTATTTATTTTCCAGCTTTAATTCAGAAATCATCAATTACAAATTAGATTAACCAGCACTTCTGGTTAACTCTGAGAGGCGGCCGCTCGCCGTTTAGCTTCTCTCTCTCTTGGCTAGCTCCGCGACGATGCTCGGTATTGGGTGGGCGGCAGTGGGGCCGAAGGTATTCTCTAATATGAATTGCAATTGACGCTTTCTGAATTAAATTTGGAAATGGTGTGGATAAAAATCAAAAATTAAAAATAAGCAAGAAAATTAGATAATAACAATAAATAGGCGTTTGTTAGCATTTTGTGATTAGAGGCGTCGCGTCGCTAGGGAGGTTAGTTGGCCTCCTTTGAATTAACTTCAATATAATTACAACGTGACCCACAAGAACCCGGACAAACTTGTACACTTAGAACCGGCTAACTAATGAAAACAAGCGTCCCCCCAACATTTTAGAAAGTTGAGAAACAGTTGGCAAAATCAATCAAAAGTTGGTTAAGTTGGCAAAAGCCGCTAAACCGACATTAGTCAAAATAAAATTACAAAAAGTTGGTAATTTTTAATTAATTCAGTTGGTAAATTGGAGATTGCTCTCCCCTGACAAAGTTGGTTGGGTTCGTCCCTGAGTACAACTTCAACGATTTCGTTTCGTTTTCACTGATGAAAAACTTTTTCACAACCATCAAAATGATAAGTTTTGGTCAGAAGAAGCATCCGAACCTTATGCAATCATTGTCAATACCCCAAGTCTGTCATGGTTTGGGGGGTATTTATGCTACCGGTAAAACACATTTAGTTCTCGTGGAAGAAAGAAGTTAAAATCAATAAATATGTCGACCTCCAGGACATTTTAGGCTGTAATACCTCCGTGGGCCCAACAGCACTTTGGTGACCAATATTGGACCTTTCAACAAGACTCTGCGCCTGCCCATAAAGCAAAACCTACGCAAGAGTGGTGTTGAATCAATTTTCGAGAATTTTATTAGTTCCGCGGAATGACCCCCCGTACTCATCAGAATTCAACCCATTGGATTATGCCATCCATAGATCCATATGGTCAATTTTAAAGGTCAGAGCCTGAGCAAAAGTCCACAAAAGTTTAAAATCACTAAAGCAATCCTTGCATTTGTGAATTCTCCCAGCCCCCCGATTTCACTCATTTTTCACACATTGTCCTTTACTGTAACCCCGACGCACATTATAAGACTCTTGTATACTTTTGGTTAGTGATGTGACGACTCGAGTATTACTCGGGTTAAAACTCGAGTAAGGTCTGTATTCGAATAACTCGAGTAGTTTCTTTGTGCAACTCGAGTTGGCGAGTTTTAAATGCGCACGCAAACTGCACAAGCACAAATAATTTTATAAACGAGACTTAATTAATGATACAAAGTGCGCGCGCAGGCGAGTAAAATTACTCGAGTATTAACTCGAGTTGAAAATTTTTCGAATTCGAGTTACTCGAGTTTAAAAAGTATTCGACTCGTCACATCACTACTTTTGGTGATGAATAAATGTTAACGAATACACTGAAAGCCCCAAATAATTTTGGAGGTCTGAAATTTGAAGATACGTCACTGTTTCCTGTGCGGCCTTTGGGCCGTGCGTGCAGCCTCGGCAATCTAGTTAATCACATCATAATCATTATTTTTCTAATAATCTTTCGAGACACTAGAACGTAAATCTGAAGATCGGGACAATCCCAGTTTTCAAATATGATAGGAGAGCTGTCAACCAGTTATAAGCTGGTTATTTTAGCTTGCCGCCAGCTAGCTATTGTTGGGAAGCTGTCAGGCGGCTATTAATGCAATTAGCATTAAAAAGCTAATAAATACGAATAACTAGCTGGTAACTAACATGAGCTCCGTTGCTAATTTGCTAATAAATTGCAGCAATATTGCTAAAATGGCAAAAATTGCTATAGCAAACACAGTTGGATCAGCTTGCTGTTATAGCGAGCTTATGGTATTTGGAATAGCTGGTTCCTGGTTACCTTTTTAAAAAAAGCATTAATAAACACAGCTTTCAGCTATCAGATACCTACTATTGGGAAGCTTTCAACCATTTATTAGGCGCTATTAGCTACAGCTATTAATTGCTTATTTTGGCTTGCTGTTAGCTAGAATTTTTATAAATTAGCTGCAAGCTATTAATTTGGTGCTCACGGCTAAAAAGCTGCATAATTAGCTGTCTTGCAGTCATGTAATAAATAAACTATTTTAACTACGCTACGTTGAGGTATTATAGCTTGCTGTCAGCTAACTGCTATTGTAAGCTGTTAGTCAGTTATCAGTTGGTTATTTCGGCTTGCTGTGAGCTAACTTCTATTAGGAACTGGCAAGAAGCTATTAAACGGCTACAAGTGAATTATATGTTCATAGCAGGCCCAGACTGGTCAAGTCGGCTAGTCGGCGATTGCCGAGGGCCCCCAACCCAAGAGGGCCCCGAAGAGGACTAAAAAAGTGGTTTATACTTGGGGTAAAAGTGATTTTCAAAAATCTCCGCTCTTATTAGTAAGGGACCCCCTCCTCAGTCTCTAGCCGAGGGCCCCCAAAGGAGCCAGTCCGGGCCTGGTTCATAGCAAAATATAAATCTAATTAGCTAGCTGTCAGCTAGCTAATAAGTAGCTACAGAATTTCACAAAAGTTTTTTTAACTACAAATGCTACTCGGATGGACCTCCAAGACTGTAAGTATACGGCATTTTACACGCAACTTACTCGGAGTAGTGTAACTTTAATTGAGGTAGCTTAATTTATTAAAATTATTTAAAAAGTTACAGATTTTTAACTGAAAAACTGACGCATTGTTTTGAAAAACACGTCAGGTCACTGATGCGGCACCCATAGAGGGATAAGGGAGCTGACCCCCCCCCCCCCCTCCAGCGTAAATATCTATTTATAAATAATATTTGAAAAAATACAGGTTCAGAAGTGAATTCCACACCAAAAATCAAAATTTTCCTCTGAGCGTAAGCTCTCACTTTACGAAAAACCTTCGCATTGAAGGAAAATACTTGAAGTGAAAAATGTTTGTATTACCTTGACCGTGTTTTGTTCTAGAGATTGCCGTTTAGGTTATTCACATTAGTTAATTTTTAAACAATTATCAAAATTCAGAGAAATTTTTGTCACTAAAAAATATATCATCCAATTTAGAATTAATTAATACTATAAACTTAACAAGTTAATGATAAGATCACCTACACCGATAAATCAATTTTGAAATTCTTGTAAGAATCCTAAAAGTGGAAATTCCACATTAGTGATAATTTATTAAAATAATAACAAAGTTGCAGTAATAGATAATCTGGATACTATATAAAATAATAGTAAACAAAATTACTAGCCGCACCGTACTTTTGCACTTGATTCGTCATCTCGACGGGGATTTCCTAACGGCTTATAAAATAAGATCCACCTTTAATATGATTGCAATTCATCAAACCATTATTTGGCTCATTCTTTTAATAGAAAAATTGTGCGACCGCAGATGCAGACGCAAGTTAGTGGTCAACGTAATACCTAATACGTATACGGGGTGGTCCAGAAAAATCTCGAAACTATAACTTGCTATTCTTCACAAGCTTATGTAATAACCATTTTTGGGAAGTGATTAAAATGCGAAATGTTAATTTTTCTTGGAACGAAGTAAATTAACATAGCATGCCAGTGTTTTTTTTTTATTTGTTTATTTCGGAAAATTTTTAAATTGTATGCAATAATAACCGCGCCTTAGAAACAATTTTCAAAATAACCTTCTTTTCTTTCTCATTAGCCTGATTTAATTTACTGATCAAATTTTTGTACAGGGAATCCCAACCTATCAGAAGTGCGTTACGAACAGACACACTCGCAGAACTGAGGTATTTTGTTCCGTATATTTGGGGGGGAGGTGCGAGTCCGTTAATATGCTCAAAAATACGATTGTTTATTATTTATTTTTTATAATTACGGAAAGGTTACCGGTGACACAATACCGTGCGGAGGTTAGTAACGCCACCTGTTACACATCCTGAGGTCGTTCTGTGCGTAGTCAAGATGTAGATAAGCTGCAAGTGCAAACTTCGAACTTGTTTGTATTTTGTCCATAAATTAAAAAAATTGAAATAGTACACCAAGGAAAGGTCATTCACTTTCAAATTATGAAATAATGTTATCATCGCTCTTGTGTAGAATATTAACCACAATTTCGATTTAATTAGTGCCCTTATGACGTGCATACGCGAATGTTAAGAGGGAACGTGCGTCAGAAAGAGAAAGTGCAATAAAAGTAAATATTCGGATTGAGAAATTCCAATTTTGCTGCGCCTGCGCTGTTGGATTTAAAAATTGAAGAGTAATAAAACAAGTTGTACGCCGATTGTTGGCTTCATTGTTGCGAGCGCTCGACTGTAAAGAGGACGGTGACGCTTCGTTCAAACTATCAACACGTGATCGTGCCTATTTCGCGTCCAATCCACGAGCTCAGTTTGCGGATCGCTACTTCCAAGAACAGTTGTGTGGTCATTATTTCTTAAAATACGCTTCTGTTTGGATTTAATTTTAGTTTGTTCAGTGATTAGCGTCGTCGTGTTCATCTCTGGATTATTATACTATTTTTGTGCAACAGTTTACTTTGTTGTGTGTTGGTGATTTTTTGATTAATTTGACGCGTCAAATTTTAATATTCAAACAATTGCCATTATATGATTGTGCTTCACTTGTTTATGGAATCAAATTAGTTTTTTCGGCGATGACCTTGGTATAAAACTCCGACTGGCGCATATGATGTTACTTAAGGTATGGTCGGAACTTGTTATATTTGTCTATCACCTGATAATTATCTACCGATTTATTTATTTAATCGTCGATAATAAAATTTATTACATTTTTTACTGTTACTGCGCGTGTATGTGTTGTGTGCTGTTAATAAGATCATTTTTTTCATTACTGTGCTAATATCTACGACTCTTTTGTTAGGGTTCATCCAAGTAGCGATTTGTGGTCGCTAATCATTCAAAAATCAAAAAAAATCATGGAAGAGCGCGGTCTAGGTGTGTAAACTTGTGTGTTTATTTCCTTTGCATGTAACCAACTTCTGTATTTTTTTCATTTTTTTTTATCACTAAAACAAATCTTTTACTGCTAATTTTGTTGTTGTTATTGTTGCTAATCATATCAGTAGAAATAGTCGCACGTTTTAGTAATTGCGGTGGTGATGGAAACTCATGGTTATTATACAGGGTGTTGCGAAAATCTTATTTTATTGTGATGCGACATTACTAATATTCTCAAGTTTGATTTATTTTGCAATAAAGATTATACAATCTATGATACACTTTTGTTACGACTTTCACAGTTTCTCAGAATCCCCTCAATCGATTCCGATAACATGTCAGTAGACTGATTTGTACATCCAATAATTCAATTTAAAATTAATGAAAAATCATCCATAATTCATGAATTTTATTTTCTGTTTCTAAATAGTCCATAATTATGGGTCATAATTAATTATATACCTCAGAATATAGCAAATCATTTTTTATTTTTTGCGTCGTTTTAATCTTTCGGATTAAGTATTACGTATTCCATTAGATTTACCTAATTTTAACCTGGTCCTCTGGCATTGTTCAAAAAATTTTTCATGGTACTAAGTTATTCTTTTCAAATGGGTCGTTGGCATTAGGATTGACAAAAATAGTAAACAAAATTATACAATGTACCTGCCTGCTATTTTTTTTCAAAAAATTTTATCCAACTTGAATTTTTGTACCACCTTTTCAAGGGTGGTCCACCTCTTGGTGGATTTTCTGTCCTCGTCTAAATTTTTTTATCTACTTTAACAGATCAAAATAACCAAATTGAATTTGTATAAATTCAGTGGCGGATTGCCGACCAGGCGCAAGAGGCGCCTGGGGCCTCGTAAATCAAGGGGCGTCAAAACAAGAAAAATTATTTTATTTAATTATTATTAAAGAGTCAGGCAGAGGGAAAAGAAATTGTGAATTAACCAATATAAAATAACCACTGCTTGGCTATATTTAAATGATTACTGATGTTCAGGTTGTGTTAATTATGAAAATTGAAACTTCTTGGTTCTTGGTTATCAAGGTTCATTAGTTAAAAAAACTTTTTTTTTAACGTGACCTTCAAAAGTCCATGAGGAATTTCTAGTTAAATAATAATATTGATGAAAATTTGATCAGATTTCATGATAATAATATATATTATTATAAAATGGTTACTAGGTCTCGGGTACCATGAATTTTGAAATTATATAAAAATATTAATTCTGTTGTAATAAACACAGGAAAAATAACGAAAAAATTCTAAGCCCTAAGATGCATTAGATATGCAGTTATTTTGATTTCATTCCAATTTTTGATTTATTTGATAAAAATTTAATTTTGTTCAAATATTCTGAAATTATATGAAAATATTAATTATGTTGTAATAAACACAGGAAAAATAATGAAAAAATTCTAAGCCCTAAGATGCATTAGTTTTGAAGTTATTTTCATTTTAATGTAATTTTTTATTTAAATTTTTTAATAAAAATTTAATTTTGTTCAAAATATTCTGAAATTATATAAAAATATTAATTCTGTAGTAATAAACACAGGAAAAATAATGAAAAAATTCTAAGCCCTAAGATGCATTAGTTTTGAAGTTATTTTCATTTTAATGCAATTTTTTATTTAAATTTTTTAATAAAAATTTAATTTTGTTCAAAATATTTTGAAACTTTATGGAAATATTAATCCTGTTGTAATAAACACAGGAAAAATAACGAAAAAATTCTATGCCCTAAGATGCATTAGTTTTGCAGTTATTTTGATTTCAGTGGAATTTTTGATTTAAATTTTTTGAAAAAAATTTAATTTTGTTGAAATATTCTGAAATTATATGAAAATATTAATTCTGTTGTAATAAACACAGGAAAAATAACGAAACAAAATTCTAATCTAACCCTAAAATGCCTTATTATATTTGGAGGGGGGCCTCAAAATTGATGGTTTTCCTTTATCTTTGATTACACAGGCCAACAAAAAAAACTTTTTGCGATGGTGCCTAAGATTTTAAAACTGATTTTAGCTATATTTGGGGCGCTGAATCTAAATATCAAATTAGTTTTTCTCTATCAGCTCTACTTTTGTAGATAATGATTTTTTAAATTGAAGATCTGCACGAAATGTGCATTTTTAACCAGTTCTAACACCATTTTGTGCAGTTTTAAATCAATAATGCAAGGATTTTTTCCTATATATTTGCCGTCTGAATCTAAATATAAAATCAGATTTTTTCTATCAGCTCTACTTTTTTAGATATTTTTTTTCTTTAAAATCACGTGATATGGCGAAATGTGTACCTCCAATAACATTCTGTATGGTTGTAAATCATATAATACAATAATTGATTCTTGTATATTTGCCGTCTCTCAAGAAGACAGTCTTGTAATTTGTCATAAAATTAGTGAAAAAAATTAAAGATGGCCGACAAAGAAGACTTAACAAATATTTAACAATAACGTTATATCTTAGAAATTTGAGCTGCTAGGCAAAAACTAATGCCATATTTGAATTCAGGGCATCAAATTCATATGAAATCAGCTCCAAATGCCCCGGCACCAAAAACACTGTTGACCAGTGTAATCTTTGTAATTTAAGTGTAATTTAAGGGATTTTATTAAAAATAAAATAATCAGCTTTTAAAGGGTGCCCAAACTTTTGGACTGTATATTTTTTATATTTTTATCCCGTCAGTTATATTACATTTTTTAACGGAAGTAAAAATTATTACGGTTTTGGAATAAATTCTACATCCCAAATACTTACGGACTTACGAATTAAAAATTCTTTTAATTATCAAATCTCAAAAATGAACATTAACCTAAGGTAGATCTCGGAATCTTTGAAAAAAGGTTGTTCTTTTTCAAAATAATTATCAAAAATGAATACTAACCTAAGGAAGAGACGGGTATCTTTGAAAAAATGTGCTTATTTCTCTAAATAAATAGTAAAAATCAACACTAACCTAAGGATGAGACTGGAATCTTGAATAAATATCTACCAATATAGGCAATACTAACCTAAGCAAGAGAGTGGAATCTTTAAAAGAAAGTTCTTCTTTTACTAAATAAATATAAAGAAGCTGATGAAACTACTTTAATCTTTCCACTTTTCATGCGCCGAAGAATAATAAGAACTAATTTTACGTAAAAAAGGTAAACTAGTCGATATTTGAATTCATCCTCCCCTTAAACGCTTTAATTTAATATTATCAATCAAATTCCGTTAAGTTTCTATTAATAACTATAATCTTCTGTTCCGGTCTAGTGTGCTCTACCCGAGACTTGGAGCTAATTAAATTTTGGCTGAAATCGGTTTAAGAAAACTTGATAATGGAGTGACTCTCATGAATGGATTAACAGAATGACATAGATACAATTTTTTGTAATTCAGGGGTCATCAATTTTTTTTATAATCTTAACTATCAAATTCAAGTTTGACAAATTTATTTTAAAAAAAGAGCCCAGTTTAACAACTAATAACGTAAGCTCCGATAGGTTTGAAGGTTGTTAGTTATTTTATTTTTATTTATTTTTTATAAATTTGTTGTTAATGAAATCTGCTTAATCCATTCATCCGCGTCAGTGGTGAACATAATAACGGATAAGATCCGTATAGACGTAGAGATTAACGGCGCATGGGCGCACCGAGCTAGATACACAGTCTACTCGATATTTTATTTTTTTTTTAATAGAATGGACAAGCAAAATTTATTCAGAAAATTTAAATTTGTCAAAAAATTATAGAAAATAGTAAAATTTCTGCTGTAGAATCATTCATATTTCTGTAAAAATTCAAATGGTGGCCATGAATAACTTTTCGCAATTACCTCATAAAGTAACGCATGAAAAATTTTTATTCAAGTAAATTTGATGCGAACAAAATTTTGAACACAAAGTGAAGATTACAACACAGTTGTTTTTAAAGTGCTCGTTTTAAAAACAGCCAGTTAAACTTGAACGCAAGAAACGAATTGTGCGCTGCAAGAAAGAATTCCTCACTCCTACCCTCTATACCACGCGCACTATAGCTTTTATAGTAAACTGAAACAAATAATTTCTATTCTGAGTTTTGTTCTCGATATTTTCTCATAAGAAAATTTTTCAGGCGATTCGCCCTTTATGCAGTATTTTTTTCTACTTTTTTTGGGGGGGGGGAGGGCATTGAAAATAATACTCTCGCAAGGGAATGGGCGTCACTAATTTAAAGTAGGACTAATTTCATGGGAGTCCAAAAATTGATTATAATTTTTTACTGGAAAATATTGTTACATTTACTGAAATGTTTTCGGGCCGCAAAAACTGCACGCATGGGCCACAGGTTGATGACTCCTATTCAAGACTTTCGGGAGAAACTGTCTGTGAAATAATATAGTATTTATTAATATTATGCCAATTTTTGGCGCAATTATAATTATGTTAAACCGTCTTAATAGCTTAAATAATCACAATAATTATTAAAAATATAAAGTATTAGTTTATCGTCAGAAAAAGAAACAAAGAAAAGGTATGACTTGCCGTGCCAAAAAAAATTTTGCGTTTTTAGAAGAGCAAATATCAAATTTTGGGTATCTTCGATGAGAAAGAAAATCTCATTTGATTGATACCATAATTTTAATTTTTATCAATGAGAAGCAATTTTAAAAAAACTGATTTACTATGTTATTTCCCTATGTTCGGGTGTAGGACAGTTTTAGACATATTTTTCCCGAAATGTTTATCTTCTACAAAGTTCCTACTTGCCTAGCAGCCAGGAAAATTTTTGAGTTTTAAATTAGGGATAACTTAAATGAAAATTTAATTTAGTTGAAGCACATTTTATTTTTAAAATTTACAATGGTTCAAGTCAGTGGAAGTTTTCAATTTTATCATAAAAAACCTAAAGAAAAAAAGTCGAGGAAATATTTTGAAATATTCCATAACACATTGCTGTGTTTTTTGCATTTTGAGTCAAGTCCTTCGAATGGGTAATAAATCGAAAAATAAGACAAAAAATTTCAAATTTTTGAACAGCTTTCTCAAAATATTCAATCTTAATTTTAACCATCTATTTTCTATGCCATTGTTGTTTTGCATTTTGCGGCGCTATCCACGCCAGAGGACCTATAACTATTTAAACCGAACCACACCAGGCACCTTCGCATATTACCTTAGTATGACCATCGTTTCTCAACCTTTTTTGTGTCACGACCCCCTAAAGAGCAAACACAAAAGAAGAAACGCTCGCGACCCCCTCAGGAACAGGAATGACCGTTTTTTACCCCATATCTATCCTTTGCTATCCCCAAATTGAGAAATGATGCCTTAGTGGTTTGCCATTGCCTGCCGGGGGGAGAGACGGTCATAATCAAGGTCTTACTACGTGTGGGATCGAACGGAGTACCTCCTCAACATAACATTTTTGAATGTTCCAATAATTTGCAACAGGAATTCAATAAATATTTATTTTGGTTGCCGAAATATGCGTTTAAAAAATATTAGGTTTTATCCAACCACACTGTTGCAAAATACTTTTTACTGGAAGTAGATAATGCATTCTGTCTGGAGAAGAATATTATGTGATATTCCAATTAAAAAAAACAAATTTCCTAAAATTACATGGTATCATAATCATAACACCTGATCGCCTCACGTACCACTGTGGTGAGCGCACCATAGCTTGAGAACCCCAGGCTGTCACGTAATTTTCAAAGAGGCAAATTTTTATTCTTTATTGTTACCTACCAATTATTTAAAATTGTCTTTTTGGATGAAATGGTCGGCAACAAATAAAATTATTGGTTTTACCAAAGAACAAGCAGGGGCATTCCCAATTTTCAAGGCCATCTAAAATTGAAATTTGATCAAATCAAAACTCGACAGTGGAACATATTTTTTTTGTCCAAGTTCCATGAACCTATGATTGGCGTGTTGAAATAGATTAATATATCACAATCTATTCGAGTGGCAGCCCTGATTGAATTTTGTTAATTTCATATCAAAAGTTTATGATTTATTGAATGATGATTTTTCTCCTCTCCTTTTATAATTTTAAGCGTTAACTCAAATTTGGGTTATCTGTGCATGCAAATTATTTAGATCAGCACCAGTAATAAAATTTTGATTAACTTTTATCATTGTAACTAATTTAATATTCAATTTATTATTTTAATCTTTAGTAATTATTAAATACCCGTTAAGTTTTGATGATAAACGACTATCAATATTACTCAGCGTATTTTTTATATTTCCACTGGTTCGTGCAATAACTTTCTAGAGAAAATATTCGAATGCAAGCTCGTGACGCTCGAGCAAAAATTATTATTACATTTTTATCTGAAATGTTAATTAATAATATAACCTTGTTAACTTGCGATAATTAATATAAAAGAAAATTTTAAAATTATTAAGTTAAGTAAACGCAATAAAAATAAAATCGTTTTTTACATTATTCGCCTTCTCATATGAATCGAATTGAGGGGTTTCCCCAATGTCTGTATTTTGTGAAGAGTAAATCTCGTACTAGATCATTGACCGAATGCCTTAATATTTATAAAACTATTTTTTTAATGGCGTTAAATTAACTAAATAATTTTTAAATTTTAATTATTATTATTATTTCAAGAGTTAAAAAATATATTTTATTTTTCATTAAAATGAAAATTAATTTAATTATATTTCTAATTTGAAAAATTACTAAACGTAACATGAAATGTAAACTTTAATTAACTCAAAAAAATTTAATTATTATTTATTTTACAAGTTAAAATGTTATCTATATTCATATTTCTTATTTTAATTAAAATTAAAAACTGTAAGCCTGATGGTTGTGAGTTCGAATTTCAACTACTTCCGAATTACAACCCCGTGGTTTGGATTCCACGTTAACCTTATTTTAAAAATTGCTTTTAAAAAAAATTTGTCGAAAAAAATTTATGTTTTTGATACAATTTCCAGTTCGAACCTTATAAATAAGTATCTTTGTGCAAAATGAAATTAACTCAAACCAGTTTAAATTTTTTGTATCTACATAAAAATGTAAATTGTTTATTTATGCAAATTTTAAATTACAATGAAATTTGTAAATTACTGTTTTGTGTCGTTAATTTTTAACTTCCTGAAGGATAATATTTTTATTTCAAGGAAAAATGACCATTTTTCTTGTGGTCATCATCCGATTACAATATTATTACATGGCCTTAAGTTGTAATAACTTGTTTCACAAACAAAAGTTTTTCCTGCTAATTATTCCGTTCACTCGAATTGAGGAAAATTTTTTTCTCTGGAATTGTTTTCTGTAATAATATCGAACAATTTTAATTCTGTTCTAAATTTATCGGTGAATGAACTAAAACATTTTGTTTCTGGCACAAGTTTGTTCGGTATTTGAATCGTATCCAAGATATTTTTTTCGAAATTTTATCAGGATTAGTTTATTTTGCCCATTATAAGGTACACTTTTTTAATTGGAAAGATAACATTGACACCATTCCGTTTCGGATTAATTATAACTTCCTGCAAATCATACTACCTACATAATTTCATTTATTAAATTTTGCAATTTTATTCCACTCTGATCTCAAAAATTGTACTCTTGTCATGCTTTTGGAATGTTTGAATATTTTCAGCAGTACGTGGAAGGTTTACTTTTTTCTAAATTGTGCAAACTACACAACGGTATTTATAAATTGAAGCGTTTTTTACTTAAAATTAGATTTTAATGCTGTTTCAAAAAAATTGGGTGAACTTGCCTTTCGAGATGAGTTAAATAGGTTCAGCTTCCGTGTTGGATCGAAACCTCCATTTTAATGATGCAACAATAAAAAGTGAAGGTATACACATCCACTTAGTACGTAGTTGATAAAGACTCGACCTTGGTGCTTCATTTAATAAATTTTCTTTGAAAATTCATCATGTGGAGTTCACCCAGTTAAAAACCTAGTCAGTAATGGAACTGATGGAATGGATACAAGATGCGGACGGATCAAATCTTTTTTTTTAATGTACGAGCAAAAAATGTATTAGTCGTGTGAGGGGGGGGGGAGTTAACTATTATAACGTGTCGTAACAAAACCACACGAGATTGCAACATCCTCTTTGGATAAGCTCATTTATCTGTTATTAGGATCATAAACATGAATTTTAATCTTAAAGTTTGGAAGTGTCACATTTTGCTCAACACATTTTTGCCCCCACAACAGCACACAGTTGTTCTATGGCAGTTTGGATGGTTTAGAAAGCTTTGCATGATTTGATTATTTATACATTGGTAGTTTTGATCAGTTTGGGTGTTTAAGCTTTTTTGGTGCAAGATTTGATGTTTGCCTTATCTGTAAACAAACTGTGGGTAACGGTTGAAGTAGAATTGCTATCAAAAATTATGATTGTTTACTTTAATTTATATGATTTTTTTGTTCTATTATTAGGATCCCCGGAAGCATCAGATATATCTGGTATGCGAGATGACAACATTAATATAAGTGATGTCAGTAAGTACTAAAATTTTATTTCTTTGTAAATATTTTGTCTTCTAAATTAATTGTTTGGGTGAATGACTAGCAGATTGAGGTGCAAATGGGATAAACTTTTATTGCTCTAACTAAATGTTTCCGAATAAATTCCGTGTCTCCTCGAATTCTAATTTTGATAGACTCTATTTTGGAACCCTGTTTCCAAAAGTCTGATTGTTCCTTCCAAACCAAAATGTTGTTGCTTGGGTCATTGTATAACACAGCAGAACAAATTCCACTACAACAATGTTCCGCCTGCAATGTCTATTTGCATTAATTACTCCATATATCAATCAACTTGCCTTGTAAAACTTACACCGTTCTTCAAACCAAAACCAATGTCCAGTTACAATGGAAATTGTACACACGAGGCTTGATAAATGTGTGCAAATTAATTCCGTTCAAGTTTTGCGGTTTATAATTTTCCGTTTCTGTGATTCACCTTTCTGGGTTGAATATTTTTGCGCAAGTGTAGCGAATGAATTGCAATTTTTTATAAACTTGTTTATGCAAACATAAAACTCAAAAGTGTCTTTCTGTGTTTGCAGTTGAAGTTATCGAAACAGATCCGGATTTTAATCAATCCAATACTATGTTTAACGGAGGTGAAGAAATATCTCAACACTCAAATTATCAACAACCAATAACAAAAATGGTTGGACAAGAACCCTATGTAAAAATTGTTGAACAACCCGCGTCAAAAGCCCTCAGATTTAGGTACGAATGCGAGGGTCGTTCGGCAGGATCCATTCCCGGAGTTTCCAGTTCTCCCGAAAACAAAACTTTCCCCACAATACAAATTGTTGGCTACCGTGGTAGAGCCGTCGTCGTTGTATCCTGCGTCACGAAAGATGCTCCACACAGGTATGTTACCGTCGTTTTTTTCATCAATAATTACTTTACAAATTGAAAATTTTTTAGACCACATCCCCATAATTTGGTCGGAAGAGAAGGCTGTAAAAAGGGAGTTTGCACTTTGGAAGTGTCGGTGGAAACGATGTCTGTAACCTTCTCGAATTTAGGCATCCAGTGCGTCAAGAAAAAGGATATCGAATCTGCATTAAAACTCAGAGAAGAAATCCGCGTTGATCCCTTCAAAAGTAAGCAGAGAAAACTTTTTCCGCATTATGCGTGTAACAATTGATTGTTATGTTTTATTTATAATCGTCCTTTCCAGCTGGATTCTCTCACCGGAATCAACCGACTTCGATAGATCTGAACGCAGTGCGACTATGTTTTCAGGTCTTCCTGGAAGGCGATCGAGGAAAATTCACAGTAACTTTAAAGCCTGTCATCAGTGATCCAATATACGATAAGAAAGCGATGTGCGATTTAATTATTGTCAAACTTTCTCATTGTGTCAGTCTTGTTGACGGTGGCCGAAACGATATTATTTTATTATGCGAAAAGGTGCGTACGAGGAAATTTTGCGTTTTCCCGTTTCTATTGTTTGGTTTTACAGGTAGCGAAAGAAGACATTCAAGTTCGTTTTTACGAAGAAAAAGACGGACAATTACATTGGGAAGGTTTTGGAGATTTTCAACCATCCCAAGTCCACAAACAAACAGCGATTAGTTTTAGGCCTCCGCGTTACAAAAGTTTAGATGTGACGGAACCGGTCAAAGTGTTCATCCAATTACGAAGGCCGTCTGATGGTGCAACTAGCGAAGCGTTACCGTTCGAATTCCTTCCGTTAGATTCAGGTAGGCCGCCGTTTTGGTCTTTTAGGCGTAATTTAGCTAAAAAGGGGAATTATAATTTACTAAATTCAATATTGACAAACGATCCTCGTTTTGCGTTAAAACGTCCACTCGAAAGTATATCACAAAGCGATGATAAACTCGATAGTGCTCAAACCACAGTAGACGCGGACGTCGAAATGGTCGCGGTTGATGAAGTGTCTGTAAACCCCGAACCTGCTCGACCTAATACGGAATGGTGCGATTACTCGGAAATTTCGAAACGCTCGAAAACGAGCGAGCCGAAAAGCGACGAAAGATCGCTCACCGATCTTATCGATCAAGTCGCCGAACTCGACGAAATTTATTCGGAATCGCGTGCAATCGCTAAACTGAACGAAGACGAATGTTTAGTTCAACCTACCGAAACGTTCGACGATGCGCGAACGTACACCAGTTTACAAATGGCGTTCAAAAATCCATTAGAAATCCAGTTAACCGATAAAGATAAATACGAAGACGTTCTAATAGTCAACCCAGCGAGTCCCGTCATCGACGTAACTTCGTTAAAACGCGACAGCGAACTCGAAAAATTACCACCCTTACCTCCAAAACGTATCAGAAAAATCACAGACATCTGCGACCCTTACGTACCAAATTTAATCGATAACGTCGAAACGACCACCACGACCATCAGTCAAAGCAACCCAAATTTGGTCAAAAAACCCGTAAGTCGTACGCCCTCGTTAAATTTACCGAGAACTCAGTCCCATATTATATTATCGGCCCCCAACAAGAAGTTACCACCCACCCCGTGTTCGACGTTACCAAACCCAAAAAAGAAGGGCGGATTTTTTTCAAAACTCTTCTCCAAAAAGAAGGAGCAATCGACGCAGTCATTAGACAACTTAAAGCGTACTTCATTATCAAATTCTAAACTGATTTTGTTGGAGACTGAAAATTTGAATCTGATGAACGAGCAAAACGTTTCCGCCCCTGCGATCAACAGTGAAAGTGTTAAAGTAGTTGACGCACCGAGTATCGATAATTCAATTTTGGTTAATAAAACTTCGAGTACGGACTTGAATGCAAATGACGACGTGAACATTAATTTAGATTTAACTGAAGCGGAACACTACGCTCTTTATATGGCGATGGCACCTCATGCAACCCAAAGTGAATTTGACGAAATGTCGTGTTATTATGCGCCAGTTGAGGGGGGTAAAATTATCACTGATTCGAATGTTTCCAGGTTGAAAGATTCAAAGACATAACAGTTACCTACTTACGTTTATTTTTATGTGGTTGACTGATTTGAGTATTGATTGGGGTCGACGTGGGATGATGATTGGAAATCTTGTTTGAAAAGTGCTGGGTTATCTCATACGTTTCGGAATTTGAAAGATATAATAACAATAAAATGCAACTTAAAACGTGTTCTAAGACTTTTTTTTTAACCTTCGCGGATTGATACTGGTTTTTTAAATTTGCATTAGTTTAAATACTGAACAAACACGCAAATCCATGTGCACAACTGCATACTGCATTATCCATCGATTCATTCCTTCTACAAAAAAATTTCGAACATGTTTTATTATAAATTAGGTCTTCTTTAATTTTTCCGAGCGAAAGGTGAAAAGGGAATCGTAAACCGCGGGCATCCAACAACAAAGCATAATTTTTCATTATTTTTAAAAAATGTTATTTGTAAATAATCAACATTTTGAATTATTATCACGTCGACCTTATCATACCACTTCTTTATTTTGATGTAAAAAGAAATAAAAATTTCTTACTTATTAGTAGAAAACGGGAGCGGCTCAATTTTAATTAATGTGGAAAATTGCGTTTAATTAAAATTTACGACTTTGTTATTATTATTATGTTAAAGACTAAACTAGGAGTTCTTGACCAAATTTTGGGTAGCAATTTACTAAAAACATATCTGGTGTACGCGCATTTAATTATTTGCCACAAAAATTATTTTAAATCCAGTTAGGTTTGTGATTTTTACGATATTAATCGTGTAAGTGCTTCTTGTGTTATAAATTATTGCGATAACTCGAATAGCGATGTGGGTGTCATGTTCCCATTTTTGTAAGAACTGGTGCCCAACGTGGGGCAGTAAATAAAATTATTCTTCCTCACAACTGGCACCCGCAGTTCTATTTGGGTTAGCGCTATTTAATTTAAATTTTTGTTGGTGGTTAATCTAAGAAATTACTTGTAGATAAATAATTTTATTTATGTACTTATTCTCATTGTTAGTTTTGATTGGGGATGATTACCAAGTACCTTGTTGTATGGATAAATAAGTTGTTGAAATTGATAATTGAATGTTGCATTTTATTATTTGTTTATAATGTGTTGACTGCTTACAAGCAACGTTTCCTTTTGTTTCACTCCGCGCATACGTTATCATGACCCATTCACTCGATTTTCTTTGTTTTTTCTATTTAAAGGGAGCGTTGCTTACGAGTGGTATTGGTAATGTTAAGAGATGGCGCTTCCTATTTTGACTTATTTGTATATTTAATGGTGCAGGAAGCGCTCGTTGTAAACTTTTGTTTAAAAGTCTGCAAGTTTGTTTTTTACAGTTATATAAAAAGATTTGCTATTTTTAGAATCGAATCGTAAACGGTTAAGACCCAAATATGAAAGTGAAAGTACTCCAATAAGTAGCCCTAAAATTTTACGTCAAATACAGCATCACGAAAGAACTGAAAGAAATAGTAAGTTTTTTGTTATTTATATTTTATTACGGTTGGGTGACGGTTATTATACATTTTCTATTGTCATGACATGCCATTATGTATAGGGTTGTGCAAAAAAAAAACAGTACTTATAGGTGAAGGAGCGGTTTTTTTGTAAATTTAGTCAGTTTTTCTTCAAATTTTACTGTTAGTATTTATGTGTACTTTTAAGTCTTCATGTTATCAATGTAAGATTACTTACTGGTGTTTGAAACGGAGAGTTTATTATATTATGTTGTATTTTATAGAAGAGCTTTATACATTTGTATGTTTGCTTTTAAAATATAACGCCATTTTGTAACAAAATTGACTTTTCTTTACATCTCAAAATTGGTGCTCTAGCAGGGACTTTTTAAGGTATGTCTGTGTGTCATTGCTTGTGTGATTAGTAGCTTTTTAATATTTTAACTTATTTGCGCAATGTTTGGACTTTTTTGTTACTTGTTTTAGTGCACCCTTAGGTTTACATGTAGTTTTGTATAATTAACATAGTCACCACTAAAATGGCGTAATAAATTGTATTTACTGCTGCACGTTGGGCGCCAATTCATTGTTACATGCGCATTGAACAACAGCAAATACAATTTATTATTATTGTGCTTTTTCATACTGTCACGCTTGATATTTTTTTTATTAATTCTAAAACGTACTAAACGAAAAAATGTTTTAGGGATGCAACAATCATCCAATGCAATGTTGAACATACCTTCATTGGATACAATAAAAATCGAACCCAGAGGTAAGTTTTAGAAAATCTGCCGTTGTGTAATCTGTTTTTTAATTAAATGATTTTATTTAGACACAACTCCTTCCCCTTATAACGACCAAATTTATGGAGGATTGAGCCCCATGTACATCCCAAATGCGGGTCTTTTCACTCAACAGCCTCAACAGCAATACCGCTTACCAGTTGAAACACTGGGACCGACCCCGCCCCCTCCAGATTTCCAAAACCTCGGCCCAAGTGTTCGAAACACTTTGCCTTCTATCAGCAATATGTTACCCCAAAATTGGAACATCATGCAAAACCCAAATGTGAGTGCTATGGACATGCAAAGTGATTTAGGTGCCACTTGCAACAACGCCATGCAATTGGACGCAACAAACAGTTTCAGTAACCTCTTAGATTTAGACAACCAACAAGATGAGCTGGTAAATCTGAATTCTGGGACATTGGCAACCTTAAACTTGTTGGATGCTAGCAATTTAACCGAAAATTTATCGGTGAATTTATCATTAAGTGACATGAATATACCTCAGGAAAACAACATGACAGACAGTTTGACCCGACTGGCAAATAATACAATCGACAGTATTTGCCAGTTAAATAAAATGTACAAATAAAACAATTAATTTTTGGCTCTGTGATTCTTGTAAAAGCTGTTTAGATATCGTATTTCGTTATTTTATTTTAAAATTTAATCAAGTTTTATACTACGTATTTTAAGCCGAAAAATCGCTTGTTTATTGTTAAATATTTTTTTATTGTAAAAAATGTAATTTTATATTTGTTATTATTAATAACTAAATTTAAATGTTGCATTATTTTTTTTATACCAAACGAAAACCAAACAAACAGGCGTAATATACCTTTTTTATACAAAATTGTCTATAACTTCGTCTACTTATTATAAATTGTAGAATATAACGACGGCGAACGAATGCTCGTTCCTGTTATATTTATAAAGATTACTTGAAAATCCAAGCAATGCATTAGTAGATATTTGCTTTTTAGATTTCTCGAAAAGAACTTGGGTGCAGAAACCCACGCAAATGGACAAACAAACATTAGTCATGTCAAGTTAAATAAAAGCGTTTAAAAATAGCAATTAACAAAATAATAACAAAATAAAATAAACACACGGATGTGATGTGGAAGCACTTTTCCGAGAGGTCGTGAAGACATGTCATTACGACAGTACTAAATATGTTGAGGATAAACCTTCAATCAAGACCCTTCGCGAGGTCAAAATGGCGCAACTTAACCAGTTACCAAGAATTGTAAAAATTCGAAAATCAGTCAATTATAACCAAACCACAACAACGACAGACATGTTTCGATCTTGTTAGATCTCATCAGTGACGTACAGTTATGGATTTGGTTAAAATCCATAAATTAAAATCATAGTTAAAATAATAAACCATAGTTAAAATCCATAAATTTGGACAAAATGCTATATAGGTAAAAACTTAAAGTCAATTATAACCAAATCTATAACTGTACGTCACTGATGAGATCTAACAAGATCGAAACATGTCTGTCGTTGTTGTGGTTTGGTTATAATTGACTTATTTTCGAATTTTTAAAATAATAACAAAAGAAATAATTAATATTAAATATTATTTAATTTGCAAGTTTAAATTTTAAAATAAACAATTTGTTTGGTGTTGAGTAATAAGTATGTCAGCTACGAGTAAGTACATAATACAAAAAAATAAATTAATAACCAATGGATGAACCATGTGGTAGATAACTCGATCATCATCCAAATTTGAAGGGTAAGCGGAAAGAAAGATCTGCCATTGGATAGAATTTTGTGTATATTATTAAAACAAAAATTAATAATATTACAGACTGATATCAAACTTTTTTGTTTGGCACCCTATTTACATAGAAATTCTGGGCATTAATCGTTTAGGTGAATTAAATAGTCGTCAAGAATAATTAAACTTTTAATTTGCATAAAAACTCACGAAATATAGAAATTAATTAACAAACAAAAGCAAAACAATTTGCAACGATTGTTGACCTAAGATATTTGTCGAACGCAGTGCTGGATTAACATAGTAGCAGAAGTAGCAAATTCTACGGGTCCCGCGCTTGGCAGGTAAGTGCTTTTTTTTTAGGTAAAAAAAGAAGTTTATTTCGCGTTCTTATTAGTTAGAAAAGGCTAACAAAACGGAAGCTCATTAAAAAATTAAGAGGGCCCCGCGACAACATTTGCTACGGGCCCCACGCTGGCTTAATCCGGCACTGTTCAAACGTAGTAATTCAGAAGCCTTATTTTTCCTATGGAGCATTCGGCATAGCCATAACCACGAGAGCTCGAGTATGACTCACTTATGCCCAGCTACACAGGTAGTCCTCTAAAATCAGCCGATAAAGTCAAGTATTTGGGAATAATACTTGACAAAAAGCTGAACTGGGAAAAATATTTACAAATGAAACTCGAATAAGCAAGGTTGGCCTTCTGGCAGTGTCAGGAAGCAATGAGACGATCATGGGACCTGTCCCCTAGGATCACCCTCTGGCTCTATACCGCGGTTTTCAGACCCATGCTATGCTACAGTGCCCATATATGGTGGCCCAAAACCAAACAGGTAACAACGGCGTCTTTCTTACACTAGATTCAGAAATTAGTCTGTTTGGCTGTAACTGAAGTAATGCGAACAGCACCAATAGCAGATCTTGAGGCTCTCCTCTGCCTCCCACCATTTGATATTCATGTGCAGGAGATGGCGGTTAGGGGTGCTCTTAGGCTGCATAGCTGGAAGATATTGAATAATAGGAGGAGATAAATGGAGGCCCTGAGCAATCAATATTTTGAATGTCCACTTCCCCACCCCCTTGAAAATTAAAAAGTGGTATGGGACAGTAAATATAAATTATTTGTTTTTGAAGTTGAGACACTCAAAATTATGAAGCCTGGGGCAGCTACTCCTCCTATCACCTTTCTGATGGAGCTTGCACGTCATTAATCCTAGTCTAGAACTAATAAGAGTTCCATATTATACATTTTAGATACTTCATAGACACGAAAATTTTATCGTGATGCCAATCTGGCAATATACCTACCTACTCTAGACCAGTGCTTCTCAACCTTTTTCTATTTGTCTCAATCTAACAGGGCAAAATTTTTATTGTGCTCTCCTTGTACTTTACGTTGCCTTTGTGGCTAAAAAATTTAATTTTCTCTAAAGTCACTCTCCCCCACCGAGTTCGAAACTTACTATAGGAAATTACTATAATTACTAAATTACTATAGGAAATTTTTTAAATTGGTGACCTTTTGACATACTGCCCCCATTTATCAAAATAGAATGAACATTTACCTATATGACTCTAAAATGCTGTAGATTAAACTTGAAAAACCACGGTTTTATTAATGTTTAATGAAAACTTAATTAAAAAATTTTAAAAAAATTAATAGTTTAGATTCTAAGAGCAAATATTTCGAAATTCAAAATATGCAAAAAAAAACACTAAACACTATTTCTGTCAAAATACTGTGACAATGGTAAGAAATATAAAAAGTGATTTGCAAAAAATTACTGATAATTTTAATATCTTCATGATACAGAAAAAGTTCAATAATTAACCAAGAATGGTGAGAATCAAGAGGTCCAAACAAGGCTTAGAAAAGCAGTCCTGAAGCTATGGTAACACCACAGCATTTTCTAAAAACTTGGGGTAACCATGATATGAAGTTGTGTTATTTATTTGTCAGAATATTTTGAAATACCGAAAATTCAAATGGGTAAAGATACTAAAGAAAAGTATGAAAAATTCCCATGGACAACACCTCCTGCAGATGTTAGATTTTGCCAAACCAATATAACACGTTACTGCTATCAAATGTTCATCGATTATCATAGATGTACCCGACTTTTAGGAGAGAAGTAAGTTGTTTTCTGAATTATTTACCCAGAGACATTAAAAATAAATTTACAGGTACGCAAAATGTGATTACTTTAAGAAAAATTACCAAAGTTTGTGTCCTAATGAATGGATAACCAAATTTGAGAACCAAATAGAAACTGGCACATTTCCTGTTTGCCTTCCACCAAAAAAGAAGAAATAAGTTACAAAATATAAAAAAACAAAAATATTTATTAAATACAAAAATACATATTTACATTTGTAAACATTAAATTAAAAATTTATTTTATATAATAAACGGTTTTAAAATCAAAATCAAAGATATCTCTATAAAATATAAAAAAACGTATAGACATAACTTTGGCTATTAAATTAAGAAAATATGGCAATCCGAATTTTAAAATAATACCACACATTTCTATCCATGCTTAATAATATCGTGATAATTTAGAAAGAGATCAACAATGCAAATACCCACACTCTTTGTCTTTACAAACTCCTAATAAATCATAAGGGCACATAATTGCTTGGGGGTCGCTTATTTGACATCTAGAAAAGTTTATAATTAAGCATTACAACTGCTTTTGTGGGCTAAGCAAACTAAAATATCCAAAACTTACTTTTAACATTTTTTTGGCGAAATTCACAAAAGTAAAAAAAGTTAGGAAGTCAATAAGCTGGGTCAGATTTGGATAACATAAGGAGAATTGCAGAGCCAAAAATAAAAAGACTAACATTCAAAAGTACTTCTCGGTGTTCCAATACTAAAGAGAGGAAAAAATAAGCAATGGGGAAAATTTCGTGTTCCTTTCTCGATTGGACTTCTTCTCCAAAACATATGCATACATTCCCATGTTCAAAACAGGAAATTTGCTGCTCTTCTAATTATTTTGACTATACTTTGGACGCCAATTTGGGTAAATCGCGAATTCTGTTGGAATTTTTTATTTCATTCCAACCATATCAATCGGAAATTTGGGTACCAAAATCACTAAAAAAAATTCTGGAAATCTTAAGTGGAAAAGAAAAAGTTCACTCAATACAGGGGATTACCATGATCAGAAACGAATTGAAATTATTTACCTATTATTTACCTATTTTCAATTTTAATTGGAAAACAATAAAATAAAAATAAAATGTTTTAATTTACGGTGTCCCATTTTAATTCAAGTCTAAATAGCTGTCGTTTTGTCAAGGGTAGTAGAGCCGCTATGGGAGTTCCAGCACATTTTTCTAAATCCGCATTTGAATCGCGGTTAATCCTTCATATTATGGAGCGTTCCCAGAACGATAATAGTATTGTAAAAAAAAAAACTGGAGATAATTCAATCAATAAAAGAGCAAATTTAAAACATGCAAATCCATTCCTATCAAGAATTTGTAACAGAAATAAATCTTGAAAATATTTCCTCACCTCACATTGGAAAAAACATGCAAATTAAAACGATGGTTGGTCGTATCACGAGAAACTCCTTCACTTACATTCAAACCTAATATGTTTTGCCTGCTTAGCCCACAATTTCTTAAAACTTACGTACCTGTTATCTAATGGGGAAGTATATTTGGTAAAACTTGAAACTCCTACAGAAGTCTGCGGAACATCTTGAACAACATCGTTTGGATCACATAAATTCTTTCCTGAGATTAAATTCGTATCGACTGCGATACTATCAACATTTTTACTTTCGACCAGATTCTTCTCTTCTTCTACTTTTTCAATAATCGTTTCGCTATTTAGCGGTGATGGAACCACATTAATTTTTTTAGTTGTAGTAGCATTAAACGCTCTTAGTTTACAAATACTAAAAAATGTGTCACAATCAAATAAAACTAAGCACATAACATATAATAGACGAACCGTTGATCGATGACGCTTTTACTGGTAACCAATTGCTGCACAAGAATCGAAAAGTGCTGATCCATTTGACTAAATCTGTTTCTGGCATGTTGTAGCTTTTGCAGCAATATTTTGATTTCTTTCTCGTTTATCATGCGCTCGTGACTTGCTCGGTTTATTTTATTTAACAGCGGTTGCAACGATTGGTACTTACCTTTTATCTGTAACCTTTTAAGAAGCTCAAAACAAATTATTCATACTAAATGCATAAAATTTAAATAAATTTCATTTTCTAAACTTTTATCTATTTCCCTTTAAACCAGTCAATACGTCATGCTTGGAAATAAGACTTTTTTTGCTTAAACCTCGGAATTTTCAGTCCCTCAAAATTATTCCCGACTCTAAACTCAATTTTTTGTACATTAACAAGGGGACATCACAGTGAGGATATCGGCAATCAAGATCTCAATTTTTTTGGTGATTCTAGGAGCTAAAAAAACTATTTTACTACTTACTACACCCGAGGGTGTAAAAGCACTTTACAGCCGAGTTGGTGTAAACTGCTTTTCATTGTGCCGGGACCAATCGAATCGCGTTGGTGTAAACCACTTTTAGTTAAAGCCTAATATTGAAAACTTAGGGGCTGTACTGAAATGTCAAAGCAAAAAATAAGCATTTTTCAAGTACGCAATGACTGGACTTCTCAAACCAAAATGCAATAAACAAAAGGAAACAAATAAAATTTGATATCAATTCTAAAAAATTTTTACCTTCCATTTCTTCTAATTTGTAAACCATCCAACGTCCGTTGAAGATCTTGAGTCGAATTAAAACATTTTTTGTTATCTTGAGGTTTAAATTTGAAATCGATGATACCATTAACCACCCCACTTTTACTGTCAAGGTTCGTCGCGTCGCTTTTAATGAATTTTGGCACTTTTTTCGCGTTTAGGTTTACGAGTGGAGAGTTATTTTCGCGTTTTGTGAATGAAGATCGTTTAAGGGGAAGTTTTTTTCGTGTAGCGTTCAAAAGTTGCATTTTTAGTTTCCTATACTCCAGTTGCTGAGAACGAGGCAACAATTTTAGTTCCGATTTGTCCAACAATAAATCGTAGGGTGTTTTCGTGTTGTTTGGAGTTTTTACGACGTTATTTGTCGATGATCGAATAATTTGATTTTTTTTCAAAGTGGAAATTTCACTTTTCAATTTTATTTCGTTCTCTTTCGCTTCTACTTTCGCGCGCTGTCGTTTAAGAAATTCCGCGACTACGGACTCCGTCGTCTGTTCGTCTTTCTTACCCACATCCACTTCCGAATCGGAATCAGAACCTCCCACGTTAATAATCAGAGGTTTCACGACCACTTTATTAGGTAGAAAGTTGTTTGTTTTTTTATCGTTTGATTGTGTCTTATTATCCACTTTAATAGGATTTACTACATCTCCGGTCGCTATTGTATCTTCCACTTTTTTCTCGATCAGTTTGGTACTCATCGAAGCCAGCAACATGGTACGTAAAATGTCGACGTCTTCTTCGATCAAGTCAACCTCACAACTACCATTCGACATTTCGTCTTTCTCCGGTTCCTTTTTCTCTTCGTTGTTTATGACACCTTGCTCGTTCTCTTTATTTACATCGTCTTGAACGTCGGCTTTATCACCTTCTTTACTTTCCGTCGTCACGGCAGCTTTATTTTTACGTTTTTTATGATTTTCTAAAACAAAGGACCTCAGCGCTGCAATTCTCAGCTGCTGCAGTTCGAAGTCTTCGGTTTTTTTCTCAGCTTCTTTCTCATCACTTTTCACATTACAAATCTGCACCATATCTTTCTCATTCTCGTTCTCACCGACGGCACACGTCGATAGTGCGATATCGCGCAATTCGGATTCATCATCGTCGTCCGATTGAGAACCCGGCTTGATGAAACCCTTCAATCTGGTCTTCAAGCTACTGTGTAATAAGGTGCAAGGCGTCTCGTGATGCAAAGCCTCCCGTAATTTTTTAACATACTTTGGATCCAAACTATCGTCGTCACTATGATCAGAATGATGTAACATAGACCGTCTTCGTCGCTTAACGTGATTGGTTTTGGTGGGCGACAACGTGGTCATCTTACGTTTTCTTCTAAACCCCCGAGAAGATAACAAACGTTGATTTCTTTGGTAATATCGTCGGGTGTTCCTCTCGTAAATCATTCTAGTATTATTATACTCCTTCTCGGACCCAACGCTACTCAAAGAAACGTCACTTAAAAGTTCTGCAGTTACGGACTTACCACAATTTAAAGGTGATCCAGGGGACATTGAACAATCCGAAACTTCCTCGAAATCGTCTGTTAATTCACCTTCTTCGCGTTCTTCCATTTTTAACTAAAATAATTATGCGTTACATTCTGACATCTCACATTCAATTCGGACATTTTAGATAAATTTGACCTCCCAAAAAGTCATTCATATGCATTCATACCAATGTGTCAAATTGTTACGTTGGCAGCCTTGCGCACTTTTGAAAATATGTTATTGCAAATAATCATTTTTCCTCTTTATCGCAAAAAATTGCTTGCTTAATTAATAATGATTAATTAAATTATATAATAAACACCAGGTGCTGATATAGCGATCCACAAATTGTAATCATCATGGTGACCAAAAAATAATTATGCTTGATTCTAAAACTATTTTGTAGATGTTAAAATGCTATAGAAAAATGCATGGTAAAATAAATAAAAATTAAAAAAATTATATTATTTTAAATTATGACTTCGGGAAATTAAGAAAAATCGCATATTTTGTATACAGTCAGGTTGGCCGAGCGGTCTAAGGCGCCAGATTTAAGCTCTGGTTCACAATTGTGAGCGTGGGTTCGAACCCCACACCTGACAATTTTTTTTCTAAAATGTACCTCTCTTTTTCCCTTAAATCGTGAGGTTGCCAAAACAGCATTGAATCAAGTCAATTTTTGTGATTTTTATTAGAATTGTGTGGTTCCTAAACGTCATAATGCATAACTTACTTCAGTGCAAGATCGCTCAATGTATAACAGCAATCTTCAAAACTAGCTGGGCAATTCCCACATCATGGAGGAAAAGGTGAATGTGGTATTTTATTTATTTATACTAATAGCGAATATTTCAAAAAGGTTTAAACAGATAGCTTCATATCGAACAATTTGCTTATCACGGTGGATGCACTTCACCACCTTCTGAGAGAAGTAGGAAAATCTTTTAAATCAAACAATACAAGTGAATACAAAATCCTCCAACTGGTATATAGATAATGGATCAAAAACTGAACAGGGAACAGGCATAGGTCTAAGGGCATAGGCATAACACGGGAATGCAGACAATCTCTCAAGAAACTGGCTAAGGGCAACAAAATTGCCCGTCACTGAGCACAAGCACCGACTAAAAATTTGATTTATAATTGATTTTTGCATTAAAGTTGGAAATGGTATAGATCTGTCTATGGTTCTCGATCGGTGCGATGCAATCGTGATTGGTTCGTCCATTTTATTGTCAATTTTAAAATTGTTCAGCATGGGTAATCCATTTCAGTACCAGACCCCCCGTTTCACTCCCACTTCCTTATATTTTCAATGCAGCACGGAATCCTACAATAAGTGACTTACCCCCTCTCCTCCACCCAAACCATTCGAGACTAGCTACGCCTTTGGTTATTTTTCTTGCGATTTACAGATATCTAAAAAGTAATACAAATTTAAATCTTCTTCTTTTGATGAATTATTGGATGGATGAATTGCCACCATTAACAACAAAACAGGGTTACAGGCACATCTGAAGGCTAGGCTAGCAAGCTACCTATCGGACGTTAAACAACCTAAATCATGAAATAAAAATATTTAAAAATTAACTAGTTCCCAGTTTTGCGGCAAAATTTAGAATTTTAGTTTTGTAACATTTTGCTAAATTTTGATGTTTTACTGTAAAAGGGCTTACATTTAAGGCGCTTTTCTCGCAAATTAGTAAAATATTGTTGGCGAGACCCACAAAGTTGAAGGAAAGAATGAATATGAATATTAAGGAAACCTAGCTATGGGCCTGAGATTTTGGTTGAAATCGGTTCAAGAAAACTTTAAAGTGGAAGTGACGCGCATAAATGGATTAACGAGATTATATTCCTTTTTCTTAAAAATGGCATAAAGTAGGACCCCAGCAAGAAAATGAATGGTGGATTTGATAAAAGACGCTTAAAATTTAATACATGCTTAAGACGAATCGTTGAAAATAATCTCGTTTTGAGGAAAGAGACAACAATAGCACGGAATAAGATAGAATATTAGCTTTCGTAATAGCAAATACAACCGTTGCAGCAATCGTAGACGGGTAGACTATTTCGGTTGGGATAGAGAATGCGATAAAAATAATGCAGTTGTTATGATAAGTTTCCATTTCAAGATAAGAATTTTTAAACAAACGGTTACTAACTGTAAAGTAATAATATCTTATATTATTATAATCTACGGAAGGTATAAAACTAGGCTTTCTAACCATTCATCCGTTATTTTTAATTCTCTAACTAATTTGCTTAAAAATAATAATGAAATTATTATAATAATTGTTAGGTAAAATACATTACCGTCCTTCTGCAGTCGGGTAAAAGGAAGATAAAAAACTTCAAAAAAGTATTTATGAAAATATATTTGTAAAATACAAAGATTTGGAAGGATAATATTCATTTGAAGAATTTGTGTAGTAGTATCTCTTTACTGGTTACTAAAATTTCTTCACTTTTTCCTGAAATAAAAAAAAACATAAATTTAAATTGTTTAGTACCTGTAAAATAATATATACTTAACTTTTAGCGATTATTTCTCCAAGCTAAAAAAGCATTCGTACATTATTTTTAATTTAAAAATCGACGCAAAGCAAATCCAATTTTAATGACTAAAAAAAATTATAAGCATAGAAAGTTGGGTTAAATTACAAGAAACTAAATTTAGCTAAGAATTAAGTAATTAAATTAAAATTTTTTCATACTTACCAGAAATAAACATATTGGCATAAACAATCTTATTATTGGTTCTTTCACTGATGTGTGGTGAAAGAAGCAAGATTGACCAATGATTACCAGTACCCTAAAGTATGAAATTTTTCATACAAGAAATAAATAAATTGGCATAAACAATCATATTATTGGTTCTTTCACTGTTTGTTGTTAAAGAAGCAAGATTGACCATTGAAAGCCGTAACATAAACTAACGTTGGAAATACTGCAGCGTCGATAACAAAGCCCAAAGGAAATCCGTTTGAACGCAATAATTTTCAATGAGATTAGCAACCAAAACGCAATGGAACATTAGATTTACAGCAATTAAAAAGGTAGCAGTCTTTGCAACGTTTTAGCAAATAACTTGGAGGTTGGCTTAATAAAGGTGTGCTGTGGACAAAGAAGTCATTTTGAAAAGAATAACAACCGATCAGTGACAGTAAAATGTTATGGTTTATTTTTCGTTTTCTGGCCATCGTGTGCAGGATCCCGAATTTTCATGTTTCTTGATTTCCGTGGATCAATTATTTCTGGTAGAAGACAGCTCATGTAAAAATTGCATAGTTTTTCTTCAATTTTTTTCGACCAGTAAGAATCGTCTTTAAAAATGATTTCTGTCTTTAATTTGCAATCACTGGAAGTCCAAACTCCAAGAACACACTTTTTCTTTTTGGCGATATGTAATTGACCTTACGGAGACGGTCGGAGCATAGTGGTCACGCAAGTTGACTATGGACGCTAAATACCGGGTTCGAATCCGAGTAAAGTAAGAACTTTATTCTGACCGTTCTCTCCTCGGAAAGCAACGGCAACCTACCGAGAGTAATATGCCAAGAGCATCCTTAAATGTTAATGATCTAAAGGGTCCATAAGTTGATCTGTGGACTATAGGGAAGCGTAATAACCACCCCACCAACATTTAAGGATCACGACGCTTCTGTTACGAAGCATAACGACTGTATGATGATGAATTGACCTTGAATCTGGTAATACCATTTATGTTTTTGGTTAACTTCATAAACACCATTTACATTTTTCCAGAAAGTAACTTTTTTATTATCGATTGATTGATCTACCGGCTTATTAAAGGAAGAATACGGGCATTTAATTTCTACGATTGTGTCCTCTCCAATAAGGCCATCTCGTCAATGAACATTCCACATTTGTTAATTTTTACATCGAGTTGTGCCTCTAACTGCTTTATAGCAACTTCCTCGTAACACTTGCCATGGTTTATGGCGGGAGTGTTTAACGGAATACCATATAAAATATTTTTAACCAAATTTCCACGATGTGTGGTTTTCTTCTTTGAACACACGTCGTAGAAATGTGATGCAGTCAGCAGCTTTCGTCTCTATTCGACCCATAGGGCACATTCGGATTGCAAAATTGTATTTCTCTCAAAAATGGTTCTCTCTTCTTCGGTTTTTCTTAATCCATTTAAAACTATCAATTTTTTATTTTCGTAATGTTCCTCTGGCATGTCGGGTTGTTGACTAAATAATCCATAATCAGGAACGTAATCTTTTGAAGTTTGGTGAATTTCTTTGTTTGGTGCTTTATAAATTTTTCTAAAATTTATGCAATACCGAGTGAGCTCTACCTTTTGAATTGAAACTCACCTTCTTCTTCTTTAGGTGCCTATCCGATTTCGGATGTACGGCGATCCCCCCGACTTAGCCAAGAAGGCTGCACCAGGGAAATGTTAATGGGGTGGTGGTTTTGCCTTCCCCTTAGTCCACAGATCAATTTTGGACTTATTTAGTTCATTAACATTTTAAGGATTTTTCTTGGCATATTACTCTCGGTGGTTTGCCATTGCCTTCCGAGGGGAGACGGTCAGAATAAAGTTCTTACTTCACTCGGATTCGAACCGGGTATTTAGCGTTCATAGTCAACTCGCGTTAGCACTATGCTGCGACCGCCACTATGCTGCGGTGAAACTCACCACAGCAGCTAAACAGCGGGATTGGTACGATCTACCTTTGGAATAATTTATTCTTTTACCACCTACAAATTTTGCCACAATTGAATGGAATTGTTCCACTATGTTACTATTTAGATGCAGCAATAAACTTTTTGCATGCAATGAGATACTTCTGATTATGTAATTTATTCTATTAAGAATTTCGGGATAACTTTTTAATAATTTAAATTGACTGTCATCATTATTTGCATTCTCTGCTTTTTGGAAAAAATAAGCATCACATTTACTGTGCTCACCAAATTATGTGACAAACACTACTTTCAATATCACTTTTCAGCAATGTAATTTTTTCTGTCATTTGCCCGTCACAATTTTTCCTAAATTTTACTGCGGATGTAATTGCTCTTCGAAATTTTAAAATATTGTTTTTTATAAATTGTTTTAACACGCTACTTCGAAATTTACTATCAGTTGATAAATTTCTTAATTTTTTTACAAAAATTACGAAGTAGATGATTTTTATATAATATACAGGGTGAATGAGAGCACCCGTATCAGCAATTTTTTTCAAAAACGGCTAGTCGTAGAGAGTTGGGTTAAAAAAATTTATTATAAAAGCCATAATAAAAAATCGAATGGTGATATTATTATTTCTCGGAAAGGTCGGCGTCCCAAGTAGTTTGCTCCAGAAACTCTAGAACTCTAGAATTTTAAATGGCACCATAGGTCGAAAATGGTATCGTTGAAAAGATATAATTAGATAGATAAAAAATAAGCAAGTTTTGTAGGAAAAATTATTTTATTACCCCCACCCTTTTTAAGTAATATTCGATTGCATGTTGTGGGTGAATGCGACCACCCGTATCAGTCATTTTTTTCAAAAACGGTAAGTGATAGAGAGTTGGGTCAAAAAAATTTACAATAAAAGCCATAATAAGGAATCGAATGGTGATATTATTATTTCTCAGAAAGGTCGTCATCCCGAGTAGTTTGCTCCAGAAACTCCAGAACTTCAGAATTTTAAATGGCACGATAGATCGAAAATGGTATCGTTGAA
Source organism: Rhagonycha lutea (assembly GCA_958510855.1). Classification (NCBI taxonomy): domain Eukaryota; kingdom Metazoa; phylum Arthropoda; class Insecta; order Coleoptera; family Cantharidae; genus Rhagonycha; species Rhagonycha lutea. The sequence goes on along the minus strand of OY294040.1, from coordinate 6,456,923 downwards.
AAGGCCTTGCAAAAATAAGCAAGTTTTGTAGGAAAAATTATTTTATTACTCCCTCCCCTTTTCAGTAATATTCGATTGCATATGGGTGACTGAGACTACCATTACTTAAAATGGGTGGGAATAATAAAATAATTTTTCCCACAAAACTTGCTTATTTTTGCAAGATCTTTTCAACGATACAATTTTCGACCATTTAAAATTCTGGAGTTTCTGGAGCAAACTACTCGGGACGCCGACCTTTCCGAGAAATAATAATATCACCATTCGATTCTTTATTATGGCTTTTATAATAAATTTTTTTAACCCAACTCTCTACGACTAGCCGTTTTTAAAAAAAATTGCTGATACGGGTGCTCTCATTCACCCTGTATAATATGACGATTAAAATCGGGCCAACTTATATTGGAGCCCAGTGGAAATAAGTAAAAAATGTTAGGGTGTACTACTCAATTATTGAGCATTTTGGGCCAACATAATGTCCATAACGAGTAGGCCAAGGAACGAGGAGTCCTTCCCTGGGTACATAAAACTTTATTTATGATTGGCATGGTGTTAAAAAGGCCAATGTATGTTACATTTTTGCAACATTTGAAAATTACTATAAAATTGCCATCTTCATGAAAATGATAATTTTATAAGGATTTTCGAAAAATGTTGCAAAAATGTACATTGGCTCTTTTAGTAGAGTAATAAATATGTTGTAAATTTCTACTAATAATATTGATCGAATGTTTTTTGCAATTTTAAAAAATTGTAAAAAAGTAATGTAGATTCATTGAAATTTTAAACGCAAAGTGCATACTTAATTTTATTATGTCATAGTGATATAATGTATAATGTATGTATGTACATGATAATGTATCATTTTACTTGCTTACTTGTAATTTTTGAAGTATGTTTTATTACTGTCTGTGCTTGTCTCTCTTCAACAACATGGATAAATGTAGAATTAATATTTTGTTTGAACGTGTGATATTGGTTGCATAATTATTTAAAATTAATTCCAAAATTTAATGAAATACACATGTTTGTAAAGTGGTAATTACAAAGAAACAGCAGTAGCATAATGCATGAAATTTTGAAATTAAATATAAAAAGCTTCAAGTCACACCGACCTGTTTTTAATTTTTTAATTTTTAATTTTATTTCTCCGTAATTAATTAGTAAAGTAAAGGTAACTTTGTTCGAAGATTACAAAAAAACTATTTTGTATATTGAAAAAATCTTGACTAGGCGGGATGCATTCAAGTGTCCTCTTTCAAAAAATGTATACTTTTGTACACATTTTTTGAATAATAAGCATGCAATCGTCACTTTACGGCGGTCTGTTTATAAGCTTTGTAAAAGGTATAGCAGATTCCTCTTAAATTTAACTTAAATTTTAAGCGACTTTTATTAAATGTATTTTTATCGCTTTTGCTACAGAAAACGTAAACTTGTTAATTAGGTATTGAATATCCCTCGTACGTGGCAAATATTTACGCTATTGATCGCAAGGCAAGGCTTCGAGACCATACAATGCGATTGATAAAATGGTGTGTACTTTACTATCGTTAGTGCATAGATAAGGTTAGTATGATTCCACATTTGATGACAGCAGGTCGTTGCGTCGGTTGGTCATTGAAGCAGCTTGCTATTCGGGTTCCCATTTGACAAGGAGAACATAAGACGCGAGAGATATTCAATTAGATATTATAAATTATAACTCATTACGGAAAAATTGAAAATAATAAGTTTTAAAATGATTCATTCTATACAACAGATTTAAAATATTTGTAATTTTTCTATATTATGCAGTATCCTTTTTCTATTGAACAGGGGCGACTCAAGCAATTTTTTATCTACGTGTTATTATAGAAAAGCTTTTCTGTTACGTCCTTCTATTTAGAAAATATCGTAATTTTTTCTTTTTCGATCCACTGTCATGGATGTTTATTGTACAAAATCAGGCACATAAGAGCAGGAATATCAGACGCCCAGTGGCGGATCTAGCACTTGAGAGGCCCCAAGCGCAAATCAATTTTGAGGCCCCCTTCTAAACATTTTCACGACCACTACACCCTGCAGTGTGCATTCTAAACGCAAACGTTTTTTACTATGGTATGTTGCCTCGGCCCCCTAAGATTTTACGGACCGTGTTCATTCGCACACCGCGCACACTGGTAGTTACGTTACTGTATGATAAAGTAAAAAAATGTAATAAAAGTTTTCAAAAGAAGCAAGATTTTAGTAAACGCCTTTCTTGTAGCTTAAAAGGCCTCATCTTGAACAAGTTAAGACTTCCCAATTGTCATAAAGGAGGGGATGTAATAGCAGACAAAACCTTGAGAAATTGTACACCATTAGTTCTAAAAATTAACATCTTTGGTGCTAACGTTGAAATTTTTCGTTAGCAGTGTTCCTAAATTCGCAGCATTTTTTTAGAATTTCGCAAATAAATAAACACGCTTAAATTTTATCATTATTGTGTACAATCTGTTTAAATTATTTATAATTATTATAATAACCACTCTTTTTTGGGGATTGTCTTAGAAAGAGCGGCAAATTTTGGACAGCCCCGGGCAGCAAAAGTTCTAGGTACGCCGCTGCCCACAAAGTTCTATCTTATCATACCTTGTAGTACAATGTTTATAATTCAAAAACGAATCAACGGATTATATCCATTCCGGATTCCTTGGATTCGTAGTTAAATTCTCTATCAACTGAGCTATAATTAGTTTAAAGTTGTTAATTTTATCAACTAATTATACCAAAAAACTTGAAATTAGATTACCTAAAAACTACAGTTTGAAACAAATTTCCCACAATAACTAATCAACGAATTTTATACATTCTTAATTTATTCGATTCCTAGGAAAATTATCTATCACTTTCTTTGTACCAAAAACATTTCAAAATTTTAAGCCTTTACCAAAATAATTTTGTTTTACCTAATTAATTCTTTTCGAATTATTTAAAAATATTTGGACTTGTTCAAACTCAGTATTTTAAGCTATGAGAAACGAGAGACTTAACTTTATTTTTAAACTGTATGCCAATAATTATTATTTGACTTGTCAATCAAAAAGCAGAAAAATTCATATAAATTAATTTATTAAAAAATAATGTTTTAATTGCATTTCCACCAACTTATGCGGTCAAATCCATGCAACCTATCTAAATTTTTTACATAATGAATGAAATAAGGCTAAAAATGAGTACAGAATCGTTGAAACAATTTAAAATAATATGTGAGGGAGGGAAGCCAGGTAATAGGAGTTTTTGAGTAAAAAAATATTTGTAATAAAAGTTTGTTAATCATTTTTGAGACACTTTCCACAAAGACACCTTACTATCATCTGCTAAACAAAATACTGGCAGCCTATAATGCCACGAAACGTTGCTCGGTAGTAACGCCTTCGCGGTGATTTGCTCTTGTTGACTTTTAGCATGTAACACTTTTATCGAGCCTTCCAACTTATTAACAGTGGCAATCAGCTCTCCCGTAGTGTTATATTTTATAAATCCACCTGCCATACTGTGCAAAAGTTTGACGTGAATTGGCCGACTGCAAAACACGAAAATTAAAATAATTTCATCGAGGCTAATTATGGAAGTGTTACCTAGGTCTGGTCAAGTCCCATTGGACAATTTCTCCTAAATGTAGGGAACAAATTGATTGGGTATCTTTGGGTGACCAGTGAGCTGACGACAGAGGCTTCCCAAAATCAAGAGATAAAATTGGTTTTTGAGTGTTGACATTGTAAAACCTGATCACTCCAACTTTCTCCGCTACCATTAACTTAGCAGGGTCGTCTTTGTGCCAACAGGTCGACATACCTGGTGATGTTAAATGTAAAACAGCAATGCAGCTGTAATCAAGTGTGCTCCATATTCTAGCTGTATTGTCATCACTCACAGAAGCCATGAAGTTACCTTCAGGGTCGTAATTAATTTCGTTGATAAAATCCGTGTGACCACTTAGAACCTGCAATTTTGAAGACACCATAAAAACTGATTTAACCCAAAACTTTGTTTACCTACCCTGCAATTATTAATTCCCGAAAGGTTACTCTCAAACACCCTTAAATTAAAATCACTTCCGGCCGCGCAAAATACAACGTTGATCGGTAAAGCGGTTATACACGTTTCGGGAGACAAAGCTAAAGCCGTACAACTAACAACGTTGTTGAACTCTGCAAGACGTTGCATTTCCAAGTTATCCTAAAAAAACGAAAATTAAAAAGTTCTACAAGTATTTAAAACGGATCAAAATACCTTAAAAAATATTTCTGTTAGGATTAACTTGTTTGGAAAAGCCAGCAACAGCAAATTTTGGGTAAGTTCGTACGAAGAGAAATGTACTGCGGAAATTTGTCCATTTTCTTGTAGATCTATCGAATAAGATGCTTCGTTTATCACTTTTTTATATGAAAGCATATTCTTTTTGAGTTAAAAATGCGTTAAACTTATCATTAAAAATTGTAGGTTATGTTTGGTTATGTTTTTAAACTTCGGTTAATTTAATGTCAAAAATCAAGATATGTACAGAGTGTGGCAAAATAGCTGATGAAATTTTTGAGATGAATTTTTTTTTAAAATAGGCACATTCTGGCAAATATATTACGTTTTTTATTGTCTAATCACTTATGTTCAAGAACAATATTTTGATGGAAAAAATTTAGGATTGAAAATTAGGTCGCAAATACTGAAAGGTTGAGAAACGCTGCCCTAGACCGATCCTACTCGGCAAAGTGTGCTACTGGGAAGGAGATGAATTATTTTGGGAAAAATTTGCCTCAGTTCGTGCCTCAGTTCGTGCCTCAGTTATGGAAATTTTATCGTAGAACGCAATTTCGAGCGATCACATTCTGCGAATGTTTCAGATTGAATTTTAAAATTCGGACTTTGTCACGACCTGAGGCAATACTCCGGCTACATGTATACCAATTTTCATGAACATCGGTCAATTAATAGCTGAGAAATTTTCAAAAAACACTTTCGCAAAAGTGTGCACTAAAGAAGCTTCACTTCAACAAAATTTGGACCGCTCATAGATTTGGTCGACCGTGTTCGGTATACAATCAAATACAGAGTTGATGCGGCTCTGACTTTCATCATTTAACCGAATTTTCTTAGAGTGTGTTATATTATTATTTAATGTTATATTGGGTATCAGGTTATTGAATAATAAACCAATATAAATACAACACTTTATTATATGAAGCTATTTGGTTCGTAGTTAGATATAGACTGATTACTAATAAGTTCAGTCATTGTTACATGAACTTACTCCCACATACATACGCATAATATTTATTCTTACAACATCTCCTTTTTTTTATAATTATTGAATAACAAATTTAAATCAAAGTTATATTATAATAATTCTTAAAACTTAAAATAACAAACTTTTCTTATTTCTAAAACTGATTACTTGTAAACATAATCTTTTAAATAACTAGGTCTCTTTAATTGTCTTCCATATCGCGACCTTGTCACTACTTCATTTTCCCGACTTTTAGTTTCACTTTCCGGTACCACTACATTTTCAAACTTATCATCACTGTTATTATTGAGTTTAGATTCTAACAATTGTTCAAACAAATCCTGATTATGATAGTTATGTTTCTTAAAATTATTTTTATTAACCTTTTTTATGAATCTCCTGTTTCTATTAACAATTTGATCATTATTGTGAAATTTAACATTATATGAACGAGGCCTGTAACTATTTTTGTTAACAATCATTGCAGGTTCCCAATACTTTTTTATTTTATTTTGAACTACAACTTCATCACCCTTTTTTAAATCAGGTAAATCTTTAGCTGTTAAATCAAATTGCGACTTTTGTTTAATTTGAGAATCTTTTAAAACTTTGTCAAAATTTTTATGACTGTAATTTGGTTTTAATAGGTTATTCTTTATTGGTACGTGACCTCTAATTCTTCGTCCGAAAAGTAATTGTGCTGGTGACGGCATATTTGTTCCCAATGGTGTATTACGATATTCTAATAATACTAAATAAGGATCTTTATTATCGAATTCTGCTTTTTTAAACAATTTCTTGATTGTTTGAACTTGTCTTTCGATAAAACCATTTGATTGAGAATAACGTGGAGATGATGTCTTATGTATTATTTCCCAATTTTCCAAAAAATTTTGTATTTTTTCATTCGTGAATTGCGGTCCATTATCCGTATAAATTACTTCTGGCTTTCCATGTCTAGCAAATATGGATTTAAATATTTTAACAACTTTATCGGCAGTTGTTCTTTCAAATATTTCAACTTCAGGATATTTTGAATACCTGTCTACCACTAAAAGATATTCTTTTGAATTTAAGGTAAAAAAATCTGCGGCTACACTTTGCCACGGTCTTTCTGGTAGTTCTCGATTAATTAATGTTTCTTTTTGCTGAGTATTTTGAAATTTCAAACATGCTGCACAATTTTTTATCGTGTCTGTTATTTCTTTAGTCATAAATGGCCAATATACCAGTTCCTTTGCTCGATTTACTGTTTTTGAAATACCCAAATGATTATAATGAATTCTACCTGTAATTTCTTTTCGCATAGATTTAGGTATTATAAATCGATCTCCTCGAAATAACACTCCATTGATTTCAGTTATTTCATCTTTAATTTTAAAATATGGTTTAACTATGTCATTAAGTTTACTTTTATGACTTGGCCAACCTTGTGATACTATTTTCATTAGCAAGGTTAATTCTTCATCTTTCTCAGTTTCATTTTTCAATTTATTGAACTGTTTTGGGCTAATTTCCGCATAGTTAATAATGTTAACATGAGCTTCTATTTCACTCTCTATTACTTTAAAATCATTGTTTTCACAAAATGCCCTTGACAACGTGTCAGCTAAATAAAGTTTCTTTCCTGGAACATATTTAACTTCCAAGTCGTAATTTAAAACATTGAATAACATTCTTTGTAACCTTGGTGGGCTTTTCTCAATTGGTTTTTTAAAAATACTTTCCAACGGCTTGTGATCAGTTTCTACTGTCACTTTTTTTCCATAAATATATTGTTTGAATCTTTGACAACCAAACGTAATTGCCAACAGCTCTTTCTCGATTTGAGCATACCGCTTTTGCGTGTCATTTAATGCCTTTGATGCATACTCAATTGGTCCTCCTTCCTGAAGGATTACTGCACCCATGCCCTCACTCGAGCTATCTACCGATAAGGTAATTGGTTTCTTCTCATCGTAGAATTTCAACACGGGACTTTTACTTAACAAACCTTTTAGGTGTTCAAAATCCTCTTCGTGTTTTTGTGTCCAGTTCCACACAACATCTTTCTTTATAAGTTTTCTTAAATTTTTGGTTAATTCTGAAAGATTTGTTATAAATTTGGAAACGTATGTTACCATTCCTAAAAATCTACTCAATTCTTTTGAGGTTTTAGGCGTTTTAATTTGCTTGATTGCTTCAACCTTTTCATTATCAATTTCAATTCCTTTCTCTGAAATTATATGTCCTACATATTTAATTTGCTTTACGCCAAATTTACATTTTTCTTTATTAAATTTTACTCCTTTTTCTTTTGCTCTTTCCAACACTTGATTTAAAATTTTATCGTGTTCCGCTTCATTTGGAGCAAATATGATCAAATCATCGATATAAATTTTTATACCCTGTATTCCTTTGAATACTTCCGTAAAATTTCTATGAAAAATTTCAGGTGCATTGCTCAACCCATATGGCAATCTGTGAAATCTATATCTTCCAAAAGGTGTGACAAATGTTGTCAGTTTTGAAGAATTTTCTGACAATGGAATTTGCCAAAATCCTTTTGAAGCATCTAGCACAGAAAATATTTTTGAACCAGCCAAATTATGCATCAGCTCTTCAAATGTAGGTAATTCATACCTTTCTCGCAAAATTGCATTATTTAATTGCCTCGGGTCTAAACAAAGCCTTATTTTATTCTTAGGTTTACTGACGATTACAATTGGATTGACAAATTCAGTAGCCTCAGTAACCTCACTAATTATTTTATCCTTGAGCATCGTATCAAGATGCTTTTTTAAAGGTTCCCTTAATGCAAATGGGACTTTTCTGCATGTTGCTGCAGCCGTTTCGTAATCTTTTTTTAATTTAAAATCACATGGTTCCACCTCGATTTTCCCTATTCCTTTGAATAATTCAGAATAATCTCTTAAAACCTTTACTTTATAATCATCATTAATTACATTAATGTTCAAATTTTGGGTTTGTTTTAGCAAATTCAAATTTTGTATCGTTTTGATACCTATTATTGGTTTAGCAGCTAAATCTTTAACATCAATTATTAAAAAATTTATTACATTACTTTCTTTTCTGCAAATAATATTCAAATTACAGGACCCTACAACATTGAGTTTTATACCTCCATAATTAAAAACCTCGTTCTTACATTTTCTCAAACTTAAATTTTTTAATTTTAACTTTTCAAAAATAAATAACGGAATAACATTACAATCTGCCCCTGTATCTAATTTAAATTTTATATTTTGATTAATTTCTGGTATTAAAATTGTTTCGTAAAATTCAGAATTTACTGTATTGACTGTTAAAGTACCTAATACATTTTGCATGACATCAGAATCGCTTTCTGAATCATCTGTTTGAACTTGAACCCAATTAATATTTTTAGATTTACACATTTTAGCTAGGTGGCTATACCTTTTGCATTTTCTACACCTGAGAAATTTTGCTCTGCACGGCTCATTGAATTGATGACCTTGACCACAACGTTGACATACCTGTTGTCTGAAGTTGTCCTTATGAGATGAATATTTATTTCTGACCTCATATTTGTTGCGTCCTTGGTTTGGCAGTTTCCTCGATACCATTTCAACTTTTTCACTTCCGTGGTCGTCTTTATTCAGATTTTTCATGTAATTTTCACTTTCTTCAGCAGCTTTGCAAATTTCCACTGCTCGCTTGTAATTTAAATTCGGCTCTCTTAGCAACCGATTTTTAGTAGCTGGATTTTTTATTCCACACACTATTCTGTCTTTAATTAATTCGTCTTTTAAATCCCCGTAATCACAGTTACGCGCAATTTTCCTCAAATCCGCTAAGTACGCTTCAAACGTTTCCGATTCGCGCTGGCATCTCGTATTGAATTTACTTCTTTCAACACTTTTATTAGTTTGAGGTAAAAAATAATTGTCATATCTTTTAATTACTTCACTAAGGTCTTTTTGTTGCTCATCAGTTAGATCGAAAGATTTGTACACTTCACGGGCTTCGCGACCAATGCAATGTAACAAAATAGCAACTTGTACATCACCTGCTTTTAAACTACAGCCACTCGCGATGTTAAAAATTTTAAAATCGGATTTAAACAATTTCCAATTTTCGGAAATGTCACCTTCCATTAACATGGATTTTGGTTGTTTGAGGAATTCCATTTTCACTTTTAAATATTACCTTTGTAACACTTTACTTTATCCACTATTTATTACCTTTGTAACTTTGGAAACTAGTTAATGCCTTTGCACTAATTATTTTTATTATTACCTTTGTAATAATTCTTATTGAGTCTTCTTCTAACCCCTTTTTACGACTGCGCCATGTTATATTATTATTTAATGTTATATTGGGTATCAGGTTATTGAATAATAAACCAATATAAATACAACACTTTATTATATGAAGCTATTTGGTTCGTAGTTAGATATAGACTGATTACTAATAAGTTCAGTCATTGTTACATGAACTTACTCCCACATACATACGCATAATATTTATTCTTACAACAGAGTGCATTGCATAATAATTATGCCACAGGTAAACCTATTGATCGCAAAATGATTGTAGGTATGGGTATGGTAGGTATGAAAAGGAAATTCACAATTCAGGATACTACAGACTACAGTATGCATTCGCATCCGAGTAGGTTGCTCGGTCAGTTGGTCATCAAACAGGCTGCTATTTGGGATCCCATCTGATACGGAGAACATAAAATGAAAGGTATTGTTCGACCCCTTTGACAACTTTCGCGGCTAATTTGGATTGATTTTATAATTATTAGCAGTATATTAAAATTTAAGTAATCTTCCGTTGAGAGGATATCAAAATCATTAAGAAAGATTACTATATACAGGGACGTTGAACCACTTTAGGTTCAAATTTTGAATTTTTGACTTGCACACGTAAATGCAGTACACTGGCTAGCTTTCTGTTTCCCTGATTACTAAACCCCAGGATAGGTCGCTAAATTACATTCTGAACTGTTCGGAACAGTCAGATCGGCAAACATTCTGTAGATTATCGCACGGTAGTGCCAAATGTCTGCTTGTTGCCATGACTCTGCTAGAGAAGCAGCTAATTAATTCGGAAGCACCTTGTAGATAATAATTGCATTCAAATTTTCTGTAATACCAAAAGGAACAAAAGAAAAGGATCCAAAACGACTCTTTCTCTTATTTTTAACTGCAGACAAGAGACAACTCACCATCTCCATCTCACAAAGTATTTGATCTCACGTTTTATTTTTTGACATCTGCAACTATAGGGGGCGCTAGTTAACCGGCAAGTACTGTCAGGAATTTAATGGGATTTAATAGTTTTTGTAGAGAATGCAGGCATATGCAAGTGTTATATAAATTAATGAAGTGTTGAAAATTGCCTGCACATAATAAATAACAGTGACATTGATGTAGTTACAAATTGGGTATCGAACCAAGACGAATAATTTAATTGGACTCTATATCTCATCAAGTAGTAATTGCATCCATGCTTTTTTTTATTGGTTAAAATTATTGTTTATTGTTAAAATTATAACAAAGCGATCGAAATTTCTATGAAAATATGGCAGGACCTGACATACCTGCAATAGCAGCCGATTTGGCGAACGCAGTGGAAATTACAATGAGTACAAATGCATCACACAGTGATCGACTCAAAGCATACACTGCTTGCGAAACTTTTAAAGAGAATTCGCCTAGGTGTGCCGAGGCCGGATTGTTCCTAGCCGCTGGAAATCAACACTCATTGATTGCTCGACATTTCGGTTTACAGCTGATGGAACACACTGTCAAGTATCGATGGACTACTATTTCACAACCGGAAAAATTGTTTATCAAGGTAACATTTAAAAAAATTGTGCAATTTGTAGTTTATGAAATTTTTGTGGTTTTAGGAAAATGCGATGAAGTTATTAGCCGCTGGTGGCATCGGTGAAGAACCACACATGAAGGACGCACTGAGCCGAGTTGTTGTCGAAATGGTGAAACGTGAGTGGCCGCAACAATGGCCAAGTCTTTTAACCGAATTATCTGATGCATGTGCCTGCGGAGAGATACAGACTGAACTTGTATTACTTGTGTTCCTACGTCTGGTAGAAGATGTAGCACTTTTACAGGTGAGTGTACCTTTGTAGTATTTTGAGGGTTGTTCACTAGAAGGTTCGGATTTTCATGTAACAATAAAGTCTCTCTTGGGCGGATACCTTTGAAACCATAAAAATGCGCCTGCTTAACAGAGAAGAGGGAAAAAATGAAAGATTATTGATTATCTTGATTGATGCAACAAGAAAACTTCGATGTACTTTTTGATAACAAAACACACCCTTGTCATATAACATACAATTTGCCAACAATTTGAAAGTCAATTGCACATCCCACTACACGACAACACTTAAGTCTTTAATTTATTGCCCAAATCGTTGAATAATTCCACAATTTTCCATGTCCCATGCGCCACACCAATGGAGGTGCTTGTGATTCGCGCATTAATACGAGGGCGCCTGGTTGAATTGATGAATTTCCTTGATGTAACAACGTCAACTAATCTTGAAACCACAGGTTCCAAAACCTAATGCATTTGTTTTGATTTTATTTGATCTCACTGGTAATGCCATTAGTGAGTCTCCTACTAGGAAATGTAGGTCTTGAGGATTTATAGACAGATGTATGAGAGGTCTTGAATTAAGGACTGATTCAATCTGACAAAAGAGTGCGTTAATTTCGAGTTTCCTGCAATTTGTTTACTTAAGAAGTTAATACGACATTGCTATGAGTTTGATTCGAGATTAATTCGAGCTTAATTCGTAGCATTCCTTGATTTCTTTTTTTGGCCTACAAAGTTAGTAACATTTTCTGAGTGAATTTTGAAATGATTCTGCTTTAGTAGTGAATAAATAAGCCTTGATGACTCTTTGACTGTGTCCTCCATCCTTTATTAAAAAGGGTCCCGCGAAATCTGTACCCATTATTGGGGCTGTGGGTTTCCCCTTTCTGGATATTATTCAAGACATTTGCCAGTTTCCTCTTGTGGTGTGGACTAGCGTGAAACTGCTGCATATGATTATTAAATTTGTTAAATGATGTCTCTTTGAGAGAATGAATAGAAATTTTGTGCCACTTGGGACGTCGTTGTGGTGCAGTCGTCCACCTACGCGTATGAGTCCGTGCTCATCTATAAATGAGAGATTTCAGTTTGCTCTTTGTAGAAACAAATTTTTTAATAGTTGAAATTCGTCAGAAAAATGACTGTAGTTGAACGCATTTTATGAGAAGATGTAAGAATGCTATAACTCCATTACTGTTAAAGTGCCATCAATCTTATTTTTAGTTTTACGACAGTTATTAATATTAATGAATCTGATGCAACACTTAAGCTAATATTCTCTGAAGTTTGATCAATTTTGAATTTAGATTTATGAGTGATAATATTGGAGATTAAATTATTAGTAAAGAAGTACACTAAAAATCAGGATATCAACCCCAAGGGGTAAAAAGTCGGCATTAAATTATCTCAAAGCTTCGCTTTTAGTGGGGTGTCTTCACCCTTTTATAATTTCGGGAGATACGCGGTCGAAATTCATATAGTAGAAAAGGCAACGTCACTAATTGACCACCACATTCAAAGTACATTCGCTCCATTCGAACTGCAGTCAAGATTCAGGCTTCTGTCAGATTTGTCAATCCCCAGTTCTTGAAGTACCTTAGTTGAGTTTGAAAGTTCCGAATTTCAAATCCAGCCGCAGAATGAATCCGTATGACGTCCTTACCTTAGCAACGAAAGTTGCTTCCTCCTCGATGTCAAAGCTGTCGAACTAGTCATCAACGTAAACTTTATATTTGCAATGAACTGTTTACTTTTTGCTAAGTGAACCTTTATGATACCTCGTTTTCGTGTGTGATTTTTTAATTCAGTCAAATTGAAAAGATTGATTTGGTTTTTAATGTTATGCGCACTAGCGGGACAACGCTTATCAGGAGCATTTTGAAAATGTTAAAAAAAAAACAATGAAATGTCGTATGTGCTCAAAGTTGCAACTTTGTGTACTAATAATTGGCACGAAAAGGTGATGAAAAATAATATGCTGCCACCTCACCCGCGGAACGGCATACTCCTGACACCCATATGAACATGTAAACAAAATTAAGTCGAGTGTTGTAAATGCTCACGACCGAAACTTGTGTAGATAGTAGTTTTGGATATGAAAATATGAAAAAACTTGTCCTGCCAGTAGTCTGACGGAATAATTCCCTGGCAGGAGCCAGTATTCTACTTTCTTTTACCAGATTTGCTGCGGGGGCATCTTGGCGAAAATGGATGAATAATGGCACTACTACTTTCACAAATTAAAGTCAGGGTACTGATGTTCAATCTGAAAAAAATCTGTTTTCCGAATTTCTCGCCTTCCCCTTGTTAGTGTTTTCCTTCACTTGTGCAGAAATCAAGTTGACATTTTGAACTTCCCCTGAATTAAAATTGACGCTTTCTGAAATACAATTGACCAATCTAAATTACACTTACGTCTTTCTGAAATAAAAGTGGAAAAGTTGTAGTCTCTCAAATCGTCTCCCTAGGGTTCCCATTCCGAACAAGTCAGGGAAATGAAAACTTTTAAATTTAATGAGGGAAATATAATCATTAATAATAATTTTTAAAATAATATAATTCGTTTTCATGAAAATCGAAGTGACAACTCCTCTTCGTATTTTAAGTATATTTTCTAAATAATTTATTTTCTAGACTTTAGAATCGAATCAGAGACGAAAAGACATTTACCAAGCTCTAACGACTAACATGGCAATAATTTTTGATTTTTTCTTACGATTAATAGAACTTCATGTTAGTCACTTCAGGGCTTGCAACGAGACTGCAAATCACTCTAAAGCTTCATCTCATGCAAGGGTCGTACAAATTGTTCTTTTAACTTTGACCGGCTTTGTGGAGTGGGTATCAACTGCTCATATTGTTGCCCACAATGGAAGATTGTTACAAATTTTGTGTGTACTTCTCAATGATGTAGTTTTTCAATCTCCAGCTGCTGAATGTTTGTTACAGGTATTTATTTTTAAGATGAATAAGTCAATTTTTAGTTTTACTTTTAATATTTTCGTCAGATTGTCAATCGAAAGGGCAAGACTGAAGAACGCAAACCTTTACTCATGCTGTTTCACGATCAAATGGCTCAATATTTGTTAGCTGCCACCAAAATGCACAATCCTAGTATCGAAGAACAACATTATCTGTTTAAAAGGAAACTTGTACAGGTAAGTGAGCTTCATCATCCACTTACATTCCATTTTATTAACGAAATACTTTAGGTTTTGGCTGGGTTAGGTACTCAGCTTTGTGCGCTTTGGGGAAAAGATGGAACTGCTCGACCACCAAATTTTGCAGTTTATTTGGACTCCATCTTGGTATTTTCTAGTCATCCAAGCCTCACTTTGGCTCATTTTGCTAATCCGGTGTGGAATAGTATGTTGAAACATGATCATATTTCACGAGATCCAACTTTTCTGTCTTATATACCTCGATGGGTTCAATGTACCGCACCTAAAACTATCAAATTTAATTATCCTATAAGTAAAACGTCGACCAGCTTAGAAGAACCGGCAACATATTGCAAAGTAGATTTTGACAGTGAAGAAGAATATTCTCAATATTTTCACCGATGCAGATCAGACTTTTTGGACACATTTAGGTAAGTTTTTGTAACAAAATATAATAGTTATTAGTACTACACTGTTTGGTTCTTGACTTCACGGAAACTCTTACAGCTTTGATACTTAGCTCGGCTTGCGGCCTCGCTTGAGTCTGTATTTTGTAAGTCAATGAATGAACCACTTGGTTGTGCTTTACAAAATGATATTCTTTGCTTGATGTGATATATTGATGGCCTACAGATGAAATACATTGTCATGGGATACCAGTAGATTGCGTGCATGTGACATCATGCTAATGCTCTCTATTTTTGGACAAAATACAGTGGCGATTTGCTTTAGTTAATTATAATAAGATTTTTTAAATGCAATAAAATCCTGATACACGTATTTTTTTGGTCTACTTTTATACTTGATCAAAATTAGTGGGTGGTCAGCTATAGGTTCCCCTTGTAAGTCGATATAAATCTGAGAGTCCTTACTGATTGGAATTGTTTTACAATTAACTAGTCGGTGATCTTCAAATTAATTCATAAATAGTATACGGCCGAGCTAAGTATGCCGGCCATAGATTTCCAGCTTTGAAGAACGTAGGCCACTTATTTCTCCATAGTTATTAAAATATCTTTTTCAGACAAGCAACAGTGGTAGCACCTCTAGTAACATTTAGTTACATGGAACAATGGTTAATTAAGTGTCTGCAATCACCAAACACCATTTTTGGTCTAAGCATGTCAGATCCATTGCATCAGGAGTGGGATGCGTTAGCCACATGCTTGGAAAGTGTTCTAAGTCGGGTATTGCAAGCGTGTGAAAGACCTTCAATTCCTGCTGGTTTAAGGCTCCTTCAACTATGTTTAGCCTACGATCCGGCCGATCCTTTAATTTTGTCCACCCTGTTAACTTGCATTTCGGCCCTGTTTGTTTTTCTAAGCATGTCTTCGGGACAGATGGCACCCACAGTGAATTCGGTCGCAGTTTCTGGAGCAGTTTTGTTGCCACAAGTTCTACAAAAAATATTTTCGGCATTGGTTTATTCGCCAAAAGGGCAGACAAAAGATACTCGAACTAGGGCGGTTAAAAATGTACGTCGCCATGCAGCTTCATTGATGGTTAAAATTGGTAACAAGTACCCGCTGTTATTACTCCCAGTTTTCGATCAAATTTGTTCAACAATTTCCAACTTATCGACTTCTGATGCGCACGCGCAATTGAGCGTTCTCGAAAGGGTCACGTTACAAGAAGCGCTCCTCTTGATTTCTAACCATTTCTGCGATTATGACCGGCAAAGTAACTTTGTGGGTGAAGTTATGCGTCAGGCGAGTTCTCAGTGGTTGACTTTGGCTTCTGCAGGCGTATTTAAAGATGCTAAATCGTTTATGGTGTACATTGGACTGGACAAGCCACCCGAAATGAACTTCCAGCAGGATCCTTGCGGCCACAATCGTAGCAATTTAGTTTTTTGCGTCAATTTACTACTGGGCGCTATAAAACGATGCGCGTGGCCGGAAGATCCTGAACGTGCGACTAGGGGTGGATTCGTCGTTGGTTACACGGAATCTGGAAATCCAGTTTGCCGAAATCCTGCCGCACCTCATGTTATTCCACTGTTACCACACGTGTTGTCTCTCATTAGGATTTTTAACGAACTGTTTTCAAATGAAGCGCAATCGGTTTTAAACATCAATTACAAAGGCTGTATGGCTATGTTGGAGGTTGAAAGGGCGAATTTGCTGGGACTAGTAGGCCATCACTCCAACGTTGAATGGAGTGATGCTCAATTGTCAAACCAAAGTCCTTTTGAACGAATGCAGCGGTTTTTAACTGGACTACATGAAAGCTGTTACCATATGATGGGATCGGTTGGACCGTCGCTCGGGAGAGATTTGTACACTTTACCAGACTTAGGACCGGCTATTGTAAATAGCATTTTGTCAGCTTTACATGTAAGTGAAATCGTTTTCTGTGGTTAAAAAATATGTTTATTTTAGCCCAGTTAAATTAGATTGATTTTAGTGAGGGGGGACATGTTGAAATCACCAATTTGATTGATTAATGTGCTATACCATGGTGATTCCAATGTGGGAGCCTTCCCTTATTAGTTAAAATTGTAATGTAACTGATTTTTTTGGTATTTTTTAGAGCATTCCCGACTATAGACTAAGACCAATTGTAAGGGTGTTTTTGAAACCTTTTATATACTCTTGCCCCCATACCTACTATGAAACTGTACTTCTCCCAATTGTTGCACACATTGCACCAATAAGTAAGAAATTTCGGTGAAACCACTTCTAAAATATTACAACTATGTCTTTGTAGTGGCGGAACGATTACACACAAAATGGCAGCTGGTGAATGAGTTACGTGCACGAGAAGCAGCCGATGATAACACTGATGCACAGGAAGTTCTTGAAGACATTTTAACTCGAGCCCTGACTCGCGAATATTTAGACTTACTGAAAGTTACTTTGGTTGGCGGTAGTTTATCTCCCGATTCGATGGAAACCGACGATTTAAGTATGGACGCACCTCCACCACCTACGAGAAATAACATGACAACAGAAGTCATATCCGACCTGGGAACTTTATTGCTACGATCCGACAAGACATGTCATTCCCTCGTACTTGCCGTTTTAGGTGCCCTTTCTTGGATCGACAGTAACGCTTCCCTAAAGGCGACATATCTAACGGGTCCAATTATTCGACTGTTGGGTGCCGATCACACTTTAAATGGTTCCATGGCAACTCATATTATGACAGCAGTGCTGTATGGTCTGGCATTGCACGGTCAGCACGAAGCAAATCAGGGTTGCTTGTTAACCCTGGGGGCTCAGATGTATGAAATGTTACGACCAACTTTCCCAGAAGTTTTGAATGTTATGCAACAGATTCCCGGGGTTAATATGAGCGACTTACAAAAACTTGATGAACGCATTTCTAGTACGACCACTAAAGGAAATAAAGTTGAGAAGGTCAAAAAGGATTTGTTCAAAAAAATTACTGGCACGGTAAGAAGAAGTTAATCATTTTATGTCAATTTCTAGACGACCACTTTCTTTCAGTTAATTGGTCGTAGTATGGGCCAGCTTTTTAAAAAGGAAGTGAAAATTGCAGATCTTCCAAAATTGGATATTCCAAAAAAAAATATATCTAAAGAAATAGCTCCAGATTTAAGGAATCTTTTTAGCACGTGATTTTCTGTTTTTGTTATTTTTTGTTGTTGTACATTCCTAAATTATTTCTCTTTTTTTAAATTCAATTGTATATAAATAAATATTATTGTTTAATAAAATCGTAATTAATTGATTTAATTATTATACATCTTGATTTATTTGATCAAAAGTGAGCCAGCAGAACACCTCCATTCTAAAAATCCTCCTCCAAGTTATGGTTTTGAACCAAATTACAAAAATTCTACAGTTAAAATAAAAATGTTACTAAATTTAGATAATTTTTGGATTCCTAATACACAAAATTTTAGCACAGAAACGTTCCAAAGTTTAGTACAAAACGTTGAGATATTGAAAAAACACCTCACTTTATAAAATACCCGTCTAATTTATAGTTATGAACCCAATTATAAAAGCTTGAGTCCCTCTGTTCTAGACCCACCGGTTTAGGAAAGCGGGAATACAAATTTCATTTAAAATTTTTGAAACTTAATAAATATGTTACTGTTAAACCTGCAAATACTACAAAAATTGTAAAAAAATTCTAAGCGGAAATGGGGTAGTTTTTGAGGGTGTTAAATTGTAACATTTTGTCTCAGCAGAGTATCTAAAACTTTTGCCGCCCTCGTTACAGTAGTACAGTGGCGTAGCAAGATTGCTTATGCAGGGTTCGCAAATGGTCTCTTTTTTAGACATTGGTCTCTTTTTTCAATGCTAGTCTCTAAAAGTCTTTATTTTTCCTATTTGGTCTCTAAAGTCTCTAAATTTAAAATTTAAAAAAAGTATAATTCATAATTATTGATAAAATGCAAAAATTTTACTATGCGTTTTTTATTACATCGATTTATCATTTACTTTGTGGAGGCGTCATGTAGTTTTTCTGCACATTAATGCATGTAAGATAACGAAAAGAAAGGAATTTCATATTCGTAATTTATTGTGCGCTCTCTATCTCACAAGGGGACACTACAGTGAGGTACCCACTAATCGGGATTCCAATTTTTTTGGTGATTCTATGAGTTAAAAAAATTATCACTTTCTCGGCTTTTAGTCCAATGGCTCTTAGTTTTTGAGTTATGAATTTTTGAAATGGGCTGGTTTTATCATAGGTTTAGCATAATTGGAGTTGTAACCTTGTAACGTATCGGTCCTGAGATTTTTTTGTTATAAATTATGTAATTTATTATCGGAATTAAAAAATTAACGATCTGCGAATTACCATTCCAAATTCTTAACCGTTAGACAACCACGGTTTCTTGTAATAATAGCTAACATAATCGGTGCGATTCTGATTTGAACATGGTTGTACAACAATATGGTTACGACGAGTTGGTTATCCTAAATTATAATCATGTTCTCAACAAGGTTCCAAAAAATTGCGATTCTATTTAACCTAATTTAAACATCATGGTTATAAGTTATACGTAACAAATCATGGTTATGATTAGTTCAAAATGTACCGTATTAGTTCACATGTATAGCGCTTTATATCGTTTGACAACCGACTATTTCAAACAGCTGTTTAATTTGTTGTGATTAAAAAAGTTTTTGTTGTGCTAAATCAAAGATTAAGTAACAGTTTGTGTTGTTTTTGTGGAATAATGGCCGAAGCTAAACGAAGAGGAAGGAAAACTACCCCGGGTCAAATGGAAGTCATTGTTAAATATTTACAAGATAACAAAATTTTTTTAACGGGGAAGTGCCATCCAGCATACCCAAATGAAATAGAGGAGAAGTGGGAAGAGTTATCCGATAAGTTAAATAAAGAATCGGGAGGTGCAAATAAAAGTTCAAAGCAGTGGCGAACTGTAAGTTTTATATTTTAAATTTAGAAGTTTATTTGCGGTAGCATAGCTAGTACTAAGTAGGCCCTGTATTCTTGTTATTATAAATTTTCGTTTTTAGTTCCTAGCGGAATGTAAATCTAGGGTTCGGAAGAAGGCTCGATTCTATCGAGAAAGTCTAAGCAGAAGAAGATGCACTAGCGGAGCCACAAGAATCTGCCGAGAAGCTAAGTTCAGCTGTCTCGAAGCTCTCGGAGAGTGTATCGACATTGGCCGATGCAATGAATAATTTTGCCAATGCTTTAAATAAATCTAAGCAGTAATTTTTTATAATTTATTATTAATATTATAAATAATAAATATAACTAATAAATATAACTACTTAAAAAAAATTATTGTGCTTCTTCTATAGAGTTAATTAAAGTTTTCCGTATCATACGTCCTTGCGTTAAGAAGTCGTTAGCATAATCTTAAAAAGAAAACATCATTAATTCAATATACCACCAAAAGTATATGCTTTTTACCATCTCTGTTAAGTATTTCTACTTCATGTGGGACTAACGGTAATTCTTCCACTTCTTCCGAATCAATCGGTACTCTAAACGTAGGTTATTTCAAAAAATTTAAAAAAAATTAATTATTTAATTTTTCTTACTGATTTTCAACATTTTCATACATGTTTTCAAAATTTAAGTGAAAATTAACACCAATTGGGTCCATTATTCACTGCTCACTGCTCGATTAATGCAACAATTATAAAAATACTTGTAATTATTTTGACAAACTAACGAATTTACTGCAGAAAAGGTATAACCATAGGTCTAACAACCACTGAAATGCAGTTGTTGTGATAGTCATGAATTATAACCATTATTGTTCAGAAACCACACCCCTCATGGTTATGTCTTGAAGATCAGAATACCAAATACTCCCAAATAACCATATTGTTATAAAATAACCATTTGGTTATCATAACCAGATTGTTATGTCAAATCACTATGGTATTTTCAAAAATTCATAACTTAAAAACTAAGTTAATTTCGGTTATTGCGTCCATATTTAATAATTATTTTCTTGCTTTTCTTTTATTTGCGGGGTTGGTGGACAAATAATATTAAACTCTATATATTTTTTAATTAAGATAACGTTTCGAGGGTTGTGTTTCCTCTTCGTCAGACCTGAAGTTATATTAGTGAAATATAGTACATTAAATATTAAATTACAATTATAAACCTACCAATTAATAATATATGTCATAAATTAAAATATTTATAATTAATCAACAACAACAATTAAAAATTAGGCAGAAGCATTCTACTATAAAACATTTGGAGGAGCGGTTGCATTTAAAATCCACCAACCCCGCAAATAAAAGAAAAGCAAGAAAATAATTAAAAACTAAGGGCCATTCGACTAAACGCCGAGAAAGTGACAATTTTTTTAGCTCATAGAATCATCAAAAAATTGGGATCACGATTGGTAGGTACCTAACTGTAGTGTCCCCTTGTCAGTCAAACTCATTCATTTGCAGAATTCTAACAAAATCATTTCTTCAAGTTTGGTTTGTATTTCGCCAGTCTAGTCTAATTATTCAGGTGCGTAGCTTCTGTTTAATTCTTAATAAAATAAAATATAACAAAATGGGAAAGTGTAAATTACAAACTGAGTGGTTGAAAAAGCTAGATATTACTGGCAAAGTTATAGAATCTTGGGGTCGAAAATTTAACGACGATAAGATGTTTTGTATGATTTGTAGTCAAGCTTTCTCAATTTCTGCGGGTTTTGCTAAAATTAATCAGCATGCGTCGAGTTTAATACATGAAAACTCAGCGAAGGGAAAATTAAATGATAATCAATTGAAATTACCTTTTACATATTTTTGTATTAGCAAAAATAAATACCTATTTTCTGCTTAACATTAAATTTTGTATGGAAATTGGTTCTCCATGGTCTCTATTTTTAAATGTGTAAATAGAGACCAAGTCTCTATTGTTTTGCTAAAATCAGTTGCGAACCCTGCTTATGCAATTTGGTTCATTTTTTTCTGATTTCAGAGTATTTGGCTTTGGAATTTTTTTAAACGAAGTTTAAATATTTTTTCTGTATAAAAACAAAATGAAAAGAATATAAACGCTTTTATTATATAAATATAATTTGATATAGTTATAAAATATAATATTGTTAGTATACAATTGGCACAAACTTAATTAAAGACATCAAAACCTTTTTGGTGTATTTAAAATACAAAAAAAGAGAGCAAAACAATTTGAAAAGTTATAATGCTTACTATCACCAAGTCCAATTCTCGAGTATAAATTAGTCAGCTTGTCCATGCTTAATTATTTTTGTTATCACTGCATTTCTTACAGTATAATCGACTGTAAATAATTTACAAATATCGCTTTGTACTATAAAATCATCCTTTCTTTTCTTTCTTTAACTGTTCCAGATTATCACTTCTCAATTTAATTTGTCGTTCTTGCAATTTTGTAAGTTCTTCTGTAACTCTCCTCATTTGTAGCTGAAATATTAAATTACGATTCACTCGAATTAACCACATCAAATATAAAAACCTGATAAGCATCCAAAGTTATATGTAGATTCGCTCTCATCTTATAAAAAAAAGTGACAGCATCGTTTTTGAATTTCTCTTTAAAATCGCTATTCTTAGTAAACCTTAAAAGTTACTTAATATAAAAAAATTTAATTAAAACGTGGTACAACCTACGACTTCTGTCTCTTGTGATATTTCTGTTGCAGGATAGCCAAACCTTGCAAATTTTTATCTTTAATTTCTTGCGATTTGGTACTTGTAGACTTAAGATTCCCTAGTAAACTCTCTTTTTCCTAAAATAAAATTTTTCTTTATCGTTATCAGAAAGACTGCCAAAAATGAATAGAAAAAACTTACCAAGTTATAGTTTCTCTCGTCACGTTCCATAGTCAGCACCAACTCCATTTCCGAAGTTGATAATTCTTCTAGTTGCATTCTAACTAACACTAGTTCGTTATCAAGCTGTTGATCTTCTTTTACCATTTCATTCTTGGTTTCTTGCAAAATTCTAAGTTTCTCGGTTATCGTTTCTATAAACCTTTTAATCCTTTCGATCCCTTCGTCAAATTCCTACATTGAATTTGTCTTATTTAAAATTTCAAGTGTAAAAATCGTTCAGTTACCTTTTTAACAGTGGCACTAGCAAAACCGCTCTCTCTTATATGGAGGCACCTGAATTCAGAATTGTAAAGCTCCAATTTGTCAATAATGCCGTTATATTTGTAAGCGCCAGATTCAATTTCTTGTTTAAAGTTTAAGAGTTTATAATCACAAATGTTTGAGAGCTCAATTTGTTGTTTATGTTTTTCATCCTTTAGAGTTTGGGTGTTCTGTAATGCTTTAATCTCTTCGGACAGCTGCATCTTTTCTGCATATGAATATGGCTGGGTTGCTACCAAACTTTTCAAATTTTCTTCCGATTTTGATACGGTCGCCAATTCTTCATCTAAAATTCAGTTTTTGGTGATCACAGGGTTGCAACAGATATAGTTTCAATTAAATAATTAAAAATGTTGCACTGGACTGCGCTTACCTGTAATTTTCCCTTTTTCTGAATATTCCGATAAATTCGTATACAAAGCCTTCTCAAGAGCATCTTTTTCTTTCACATAATTATCACATTTTTGAACTACCACGTCATTGTTGCTTTGAAGGGATTCAATTTCTTCGATTAGGTTCTTCTTTTTCAAAGCGAGTCCTTTTGAGGTCGTTTCTATGTGAGCCACCTCCTTGTCTAAATTTTTGGTAACTTCCACCTTAATATCAAACATCTCCTCTGTAATTCACAACATTGCACCGTACAAAACTTAGAACCTTGAAAGTCTACTCACCCAACTTTTGTTCCATTTCTGCTAAAACCTTTTCCTTAGCTTCGCTCTCATCCAAATTCAAATTCCAAAGAGTGAAGGACTGGAATGCTGATTTTTCTACAATCTGATTTAAATTTTAAGGATCACCTTCGTAACTCGCTCATTAACTTACATCATTCAAACAGTCAGTCCACAGTTCCACCTCATTTATTTCGTTTATAAAATCAACCAACCACGAGAGAATTGCTAACACAGCAGGCCACGAATGTGGCGTATTGACTGCAACGATAAAAAGAAATTATTTTCTCGCTCTGTTCTCACTAACCACAAAATTTACCTGCTTTCATTAGAGATGGCTTAACGGCAGTAGGGTAGTGGTACCTGTTCAAATTAACCGCAACTTCGGTAATGTAATTCTCCCGGGTGATATTAATTCGAGAATCAATAAGTTGAAACAAATTGTGGGTTAGTTCGATGAAAGTATCCAATACAATTCCATTTTTAATGCCGTTGTATTCTATATTAGGAATTTCTTTTGAAACGAAATTTCTCACCTTCACGAGCTGTTCGTATTGCCAAGTTTTGTCGCTTATCGGACGATTATCTTTTCTGACCGATGATCTTGGAGACTTCTTTCCGAGTGGTTTAATTCCACTAGGACGTGCTAAAGGTGTCAAGCCCTAAAATTAACAGAGTGTAATTGTATCAAGATTTTATGGTATAAGTTTTACTTACACTCGCACGCAACATCGAAGTGCTACCTTGACGACTTAAACGCTGAAGTTCAAACAAATTTGAATTGCTGTTTGAACGTTTCATATTTTTGTCAATTGATTTTTTTTCTACACCGAGACGTCCTAATGTCGCTCGTCCTACGGATTTTTGGGAGGAAGTTCTAATAATAAAAAAGTAGAAATAAGATTGGGTTGGATTTATTAATCGGTGGGTTTACTTTACCTGGTAGGCAATTTGGAGATCCTAGTAGGTACAGGAATGGAGGACGAACTTCGAGATCTGCGTAAATCGTTAAATTTATTAGTCGACATTTTAAAAAATTACAATTTATTAGAATTAAATAAAACAAACAAATAAACCGTTGAAACAATTGTGAGGTTAGAATGTCATAATTTCAAATTCATAAATATTATGATTGCGATTGCGTGGTCAATCAATCTGAAGACCGAAATAAATAAATAAGTGTAATAAAAAAAAATTTGATCAAAAAGGTTATTTTTGGTAAAATCCAGGTACATGCTGCTGCCCCCCCCATGTCGAATTTTGTTTTTTTTCCCTTTGTCTTGAAAATTGATTGGTGTAAAAAGTGAGTTGGTGATTTTACACCAATCAATGTTCGCTTCTTATTAGAGTAAAGTGTAGTTCGGGTTGCACTAGGACTGTGATATCAAACAAAGCTATTATCTGGGCGCCAGTTCACTAAATAAAACACGACAGAAAGTAAAATGTGGTTTATTTTAGGAAACAATAAAGGCGCTTAGTAAATATTAGGTTGATTAGATCGGGAACTTAATACAACAGGTAGCCACTACTTTACTTTGAGTTACGTAAACATAATTTAGTTTTGTAAAGTACCAACCTAAAAAATTGATTATATTATAGGCAAGCCGTGTAGGCAAGCAATCCATTACAGTAAAATCTCTTCATTAAACTTCCACGTGTTTATTATAAATTAATTCAAGTTACCAAAAATGTCCGAAAGAAAAGTGTTGAACAAATATTATCCTCCAGATTTCGATCCATCAAAACTTCAGCGCGTAAAACAGCCCAAAAATAGGCAATTTATCGTTAGGATTATGGCTCCGTTCAATATGAGATGCATAACGTGTGGTGAGTATATTTACAAAGGAAAAAAATTCAACGCGCGAAAAGAAGACGTCGAAGATGATGACTATTTGGGTGTGCGCATTTACAGATTCTACATCAAATGCACGCGATGCTTACAAGAAATTTCCTTTAAAACTGATCCACGCAACACCGACTACGAAATGGAAGCTGGTGCCACTCGCAATTTTATGGCGTTGAAGCTTGCAGAAGAGAAAGCTGTGAAAGAACAAGAAACGGAGAAGGAAGAAGAACAAAATAATCCTATGAAGTTGTTGGAAAACCGAACCAAACAGTCGAAAAATGAAATCGAATTGTTGGAATCTTTAGAGGAATTAAAGGAACTGAATCAAAGGCAAAATTCTATTGATTATGATAGTATGCTTGATGGGTATAATACTAAATTACAGGCTAAAGAAATAGAAGAACGTCAGCAGGCATTGGATGAGGAGTACATTAAAACTGTTAAGTTTGAATCTGGTAGGAAACGAAAAATTGTGGTTGAACAAGAAATTATTGAGGTTGAAGAAATCAAACCGGCTTATAAGAAGCATGCAGGAACTGAAAATTTGGCTTCGTCCAGTAAACTCCATTCCAATGCGTCTGGTATAAAACTAAGCGCCAGAAGTAACAAAGGAATTGGTAATTTTCCTAAAAATAATTTAAGTGGGCTTGTTAAAATTAATAAACCTGAAGCGAATAAAAATGTTGCAAGTTTCGATTCTAAGGGTGAAGATAAATCTACTGCATTATCACTGCTGTGTGACTATTCTGGAAGTGGAAGTGACAGTGAATAAAGTGGAATGCTCTTAAGGGTTGAATTTTCGAAGTGGGAAACCCGCTCTACTTGTATTATTTTTAGTAAATAATAAAATACATAAATATAACAATTAATTTTACCACTTCCTCCCTATGAACAGGTAAGTCAGGGTGAATATGTGTAAATATATCTGTGGATTCTAAAATTAGAACTGGCACAAAGGCCAAAGCTATTTCTTCAACTGTTAATTATTGGATTGATTGAATGATGAAATTAAAAGGAAACATCCACATTTGAACAAGAAGAAAGTGCTGTTTCATCAGGACAATGCACCATCTCATACTTCAGGAATTGCAAATTGTAACCACTAAATTTCATTAATTACATTACGAATTGCTTTAAAAAAGGCCGGAATGCTTTTTTGGTTGAGGGGCGCTGAAAAACTTTTTCCTGGGTCATTCAAAGAGTAATCTGATCCTGATGACCGAAAGCTTTTAAAATTTAAACGAATTTCCAAAATATAATAAATAACTATCACATTCCAAAAAATAATGAAGAAATTCTATTTAAGATTTAACTATTTTAGCTTAATTTATTTTTGAATCCCATCAATAAGTAAATTGAGATGCATTTTTGTGGTGAAACGTATCTCTTACCAGAGGTCGGATTTTAATGCGTTATAAAGCAAATGTGCTTATAAAAATTTCAAAATTTGGTTAAAACTTGAAATTTTTTGTAAATAAATTATTAATAATTGATTTTTATTTATGTTTTTTTTTAAATTTAAGTAAACAACCGAATTATTTTGAAAAATATTCTACATGATCGGGTCCAAAAAATTTCCCACATACGAAATCTTCCTACTCTGAAAAAAAATTTCCCAAAGGGGGCCCAAAGTTTACACTGTAATGATTGGAAATGATGTAGGGACGAATAAAAATTAATTCTGCTTGAAGATCCGATGTCTCCGCATTATTCACTCAGCATGGGAGTTTATCTAAAAATAGGAAATCATAAAACCATAAGCAAAAGTTCAAAATGTTAGGCTAACCATAAACGATTTAACGGATTGCGGTAAATTTTATACTACCATTTTGGTAAAATAATAAAACGAGCTTCTTAATTATCAAGTTGCCTATAGCATATTTGGCCTTGAAACTAGAAAAACGTGTAAAAACGAGTGACGTTTCATGTCTCGCATCTTCATCAGATCTAACCAAACTTTTTTCTAGTATCAGTTGTTTGTGTTTTGTTAACTTTTTGGTTTTGTGTTGTGTTATGGCGAAAAACGACGATGAACCTATCAAAGAAGGTTTCATGATTAAAAGGTCACAGAATAAAAAAATTTACACCCCCGTTAATTATAAACAACGTTGGTTCGTGTTAAATAAAAAATTTCTTATCTATTATGACTCGGATAATGAAGACGTAAGTTTTTTATTTTTGTCATTTTATTATGAATTTATTTTCGAAACTTTGGGATTTGTTTTCAAAATTTTATTTATTTTTAGTAAACAAAGCTTAGTTTTAAATTTTATTTGCGAAAATCTGCAAGTTGCGGTTTGAATCTCAACTCAAATTTGAAATGTACCCGCGAAATATTACGAATTGTTTGCGTGTTTCCTTGTTTTTACTGTTTAATTTTTGTTTCTTTACTATTTACAAAAAGTTCTTTGTTTATAAAATATTCGTATAACCCAAACAAGATTCTTGTTATGAATTATTGTACTCACTCACTCGGTGACTCACTTCTTCAGTTTTTTCTTCCCATCTCAAATATAATTAATTTTTTATGTTATACAGGGTGTTTCAGGTTGACTATCACAATAAAACTGGCAATTTTTGTTGGTTCCATTTTTCAAAATTCACACAAAGTTATTTATTCAATAAACTTTATTTCAAAAAAATTCATCAATTTGTTTTGGAGTAATCGAACTTCAAACCTTTTATTTGTCCGCCATTTTGAAATGGTTGCAGATATAATAAAACTTATTGAATATTATTTGTAGAGATTTTTAAATAGATTACTTACATATTTTTAGATTTTTCTTAACTCAAAAAATAAAGAAGAGAAATAAAAAATACAAAAATCAATAAATCAGTCATAGCGAGAAAACTAAGCGCCATTTTGGAAAATGGAACTAACAAGAGTTGTTACCTGAAACAACTCCTGAACAGACCGGAAACACTCTGAATATACAAATGTTTTAACTAAAACAAAAAATTAGAAACATTGCAGAAAATGATTATAAATTTTGATGGGGGGGGGGGGGTTAAATTAATCAAAGAAAACATAAGTATACCCACGATATACCAATAATAATAATTAAATAACGAAAATGTTAAAAATTTTGAAATTCGAAATACGACCGTATTGAAGATATCAAAAGTTATTAATCAACCATACGATTTCCAACACCACCGACCGGGGATGTCCCCAGATTCAAACTTAACTGGAATGTAGCAGCTAAAACATAAATTCAAAACAGTGGACGTTTAATAATATACTATTTTCTCTTGGTCCGAAAGTTCTTAATATTGCCCACTAACTTTTTTTTTAATATTTCGAGAATTGAAAAAACTATTTTAACCGAACATTACTGTCACAGATACAGGACTTTATGGCGCGTCCACATAGCGCGCTATCGTCAGGCGTTCTTTTTTTTTATTATATCAAACAAATAAATACTAGGGAACTTGAAATTGATGAAATTTGCTAAATATTTAAATAAAAGTATCCCTCGAGTTAAACGGAACTTGAATTACACGGGAAAATATTACAGGTTCCCTCGAGTTACACGGTTTTCAAACATTTTTGGGGGGATAGTATGGTAACCCTCACAGCGAATTAAAAAATTTCCGATGTAGAGGATGATAATAGTAAGCAATTCTTAAAAAAGAAAATTTGTGGACCATTGCAAATTGGCCCTAAAATTTACCTAAAACTAAAAAATACATAAACTCTGGTATGCGACGACATTGAATTGGCTGTAAGGTTTGCACCGCCCACTTCGACCGGAATCTTTAAAAATGTGAATCTTTGAGACAGTCCTCTCATTGAAAATATCTCCGAGGCCCGTCCACCGCCCCAACCGAGATATTAGCAACAAGATGTTAATCCGTTATTAAAACCGATTAAAAATTATATCACGACCTTCGGAAAATTCTTCTCTTTCCGTTAAAAAAAAAGTCATCGCTGTATCTAACCAATTTTGAGCTGTAATGACGTTTGAAACAGTCCTTAAAATCGGCACCCTTAACAAAAAAATTTTCGGACTCTTGTGAAGTACTTGCGGCACCGCCTTTGAAAAACACTGTGCTAGTGTGCTAAAAACCTTTAAAAATAAGGTCATTCATTGTAAAAAAAATGAAATCGTGTGAACTAAGAATCCACGAACTAAGAGAGGGCTTTCGTTGGTCAAGAAATTCCCCTACCTTAGGAAGTTATAATACCATGGCATTGTCCAGGCTGTGCGGCCTGAAGACCGCACTAAAACTAATTTTAGAGTGGTAATAAATGAACGAACTGATCCCAATTTTGTAACGGACGGAGCGTTTTGGGCAGGTCTGGATTGCCCAGGTTGTGCGGTTTAATGGTCTCTTTGAAATTATTTTTTATATTGATAATTATAATTAATGGGTGATCACTTGACTCCATGAGTGTGACGTCACAACGCAGCGCCTAGAATTGTCAACCCAAATTGGTCATTATTAACTCACATCAGTAAATGTCAATTTGAAAAATATTTAAGCAAATCTCACTAAGCACTGACAAGGGAACACTACAGTGAGGTACCCACCAATCGGGATCCCAATTTTTTTGGTGATTCTATGAGCTAAAAAAATTATCACTTTCTCAGCTTTTAGTCCAATGGCCCTTAGTTTTTGAGTTATGAATTTTTGAAAATACCATATTTCGTTAACTGCTATTACTATTAGCTATTATTACAAGAAACCATGGTGATCTAACGGTTAAGAATTTGGAATGGTAATTTGTAGGTCGTTAATTTTTTAATTCCGATAATAAATTACATAATTTGCAACAAAACATCTCAGGACCGATGCGTTACAACTCCAATATAATGCTAAATCTATGATAAAACCAGCCCATTTAAAAAATTCATAACTCAAAAACTAAGAGCCATTGGACTAAACGCCGAGAAAGTGATAATTTTTTTAACTCATAGAATCACCAAAAAAATTTGGATCCCGATTGGTGGGTACCTCACTGTAGTGTGTAGTGTCCCCTTGTGAGTCAATATTGGCCTATTTTGGATGGAAATTCTAGGCGTTACGACGTCCACTAATGGAGTCAATAAGCCATTACGTAATGAATATGGCTCTGAGGAAGTGAATTCCACCATAAGACATGGATAACTTCAAGTCCCGTCACTCATCAAGGTTTATTTGAGTTTATAAATTAGTTGCTATTTTGTATTTAATTTTGAATCTGAGGACACCTGCAGTCGTTCGTGATTTTTATCTGATGGCTGTTGTGTTGGAAATCGCGTCTATATCCACAAGATTTATCACATGGCCGAGGATAATCTGATAAAAATTTAAAACTATAATATTGAAATGTACCATTTGTTGATTACTTTTGCAAAAATAAAACTAATCAGTTTACTATGCATAGATTTGTTTTTATATTCTCGTAAAATTTGTTCAAATTTCAAAAAAAAAATCATTTTACTCATAAATGTTGATCATAAATACGTGATTTTACGTTACCAACAGATAGACGGACAGAACTTTTCTGAATCAATTTATTTTATTTCTGAATTTTGCCTGACCGAGGAAGTCTCCATTATTTCAACTTAAAATGTTCATTTTTGTGATGTTTCTAATGATTTTTGGAAAAAGACATAAATGTATGTTTTATACCCCCCCCCCCTTTTATAACATCTGGTATTTCAACTGCAATTTTTATTTTCTGGAATGTGTCTAATTTTATGTGTTGGTTAAAGAATTTATATGCATTTAAAATAAAATTAAGAGTTAATTTCTAAATATTAAACATCTCAATTAAAATATTTTCTATTTTCAAAAAGAAAAAAATTGAATTTATTTCGAAATAAAATAATTAATGTATTGAAAGTTCGGCGTTTTATTGTTCCCCTTATTTAAGGACGCCCTTGTTTCTACAATCTAAATTGAATTGGGGTGCGCATGACGTCGCGACGCAGGGTGGGACAGAATAATTATCAATGATGCTTTCATGTGCTTTCTGTTGAAAGAGATTTTACGATAACAAAGGATGTTGTTACGAAAGTAAAAATGTAAAAATTCGCAATTGTAAAATTTGTGTCGGAGAAAAGTGTCAAATTTTATATTTTTCTGTTAGAAACGTAAAGAAAAAGGTCGGGTGGATTTGGCAAACGTACACTCCGTCGAAGCTTATTTAAATACGGGAAATTTAGAAGAAAATCCATCTTTGGCGCTCTCGTTTCCATTTCAAGTTGGTTATCAAGACTGCAACCAAGATTACGTTTTGTGCCTAATTGCATCCACGCCGAAGGAACGAATTGATTGGATACTCGCCCTTAGAACAAGTTCGTATTTTTTTTGTATGTATACTCAAGTTGGGAAGAGAACGACCCGTTCTTATAACAACACGAGTATAGCAAGCAACCTTTTTTTAATTAATGCAAATGGATTAATTAACTTGTGACGTCGAATTTGTTAACTGAAAGTAGCTTTGCCTTGACTCTTTTTTGCATCTTCTCACTTCCTAACGTGCAGTAATTATTATTCAAACGCTCGAAAAAGTTAACTCGTTGTTGTATGTCATTTTATAAAATTAAATTTAATTATAAATTGCTTCTGCCTGCGATTATCAGAGCGATACAATCAGTGAAACGTCGGCGACATTCGTAGAAAATGTGTAGTTACTCAATCAAGTTTCGTTTCGAGTTTCACGTTGTTGAATTATTGGTCTTCGGTCTTACATGATTGAAAAAAAATTAATTTAAATGCACTTTCAGTTTGTAAATGTAACAATTTGCGTTCCAAATATCATCAGGGCGTTTGGAACGGGAAGAAGTGGATTTGTTGTAAAAATACAAATCGCAATTCCATTGGCTGCGAAAATTGCAGTACTTGGTCTCTGGTATCGGAAGAAAAAGAAAATTTCAAAGAAAATCAAAGTCTAGGTGAGTTGTCTTTAAATTATACCATACGGAAATGTAGTGCAGCGGCGCATCGTTAATCTTTTTACCGCTAAAATGTGGGTCAATTTTATTTTGAGTGTAAATAATGTTCCAGTAAGAACGTTATGCTTTCTAGTATATAAATTAAGACTTTACAGTTGCAGTAGTGACACGACTTAATTATAATTTATGAATTATGACGGTAAAATTTAAAATGTGTAAGAATTTAAGTTGATTAATTTCACCCTCATTTTAGGATGTCCATTTCGTACGCTCTTGTCTTCATCATTTAACAGTAAAGTAGATTTTAATTTTCTTCTCCCGCATTCTCTATCAAACTGTTTTATGAATTTAAAATTTTAATTTACTGATGTGCCTCGGGCTCTTCCATACTTTCTATGCCTATGTCATTTTAGATTTTGTTTTCATTTAAATCTCGTAACTTCCTTCCTACCAGCAGGAGCGTCGCTACTGTTTAGTATCTTTTTCTATCAACAGTTGAATAATACATCCCGCTTAGGGTGCTAACTTTTCTAGATGATTTTAGTTTAGTCGATCGATTTTTTAATTAGATTGTTTAGTTTAAAATCACGAACAGATCCGTTTAGATTATTCCACTTACTGGCATCTTCGTTCTATTTTGATAGTTCCAAGTTATGAAAAGTTTGAGGAAGCGGATCAGTCAATTGATCGTAAATTTGACTTCAAAGCACACTTTTATTTAACATTTAGGTAAATGAAGTTTTTCTGCTGATTTACTGTTGCAATTGGTTTGCGGAAATCGTAAAATCTTAATAAATATCAATTTAAATTGATAAAAATAAATTAAATGAAATGTTAAACTACCTTAACTATGTTATGTAATGTACACAATTGTTATAAGCTATCGTTTTTCAATTTGTGCTCTTCAATTTTTCAAAGAAATCAGATTCATCCCGTTAATCCATTCATGCACGTCACTTCTACTTTCAAGTTTTCGCAACCGATTTAAGTCAAAATTTAATCTAATAAAAAATTTGGTTGTGAAATTTTTATTTGTTTGAGATCTAGAGCGCACGCCAAATTCAGTAACATACAGACATTTCTTGACGTTTGATCTTTTGCAATTCGTGGGACCTCAAAGAATGTAAATTCGTCAACATCAGAAAATAAAAGGGAAATATTTGATTTTTCTATATAGTAAATTGTATACGTTTTATTCTAATAATAAAAGTATACTGTGCGGCCTGAGGGCCGCACTGGAACCATTTTTAGGTTGATAATAAATGAATGAACCAATTGGTTCATTCATTTATTATCCTGATTGCGTTACGGAAATATCTAGACATTTCTTAATATGATTTTTGCCCTTTAACCAATGTACCTATAATATGTTTTTTGCAAGAACATTGGGATTTACTTTTTCTTCGCTACTTGAAAGAATAGTCTTCGAGTTGTGAATGTGACTAATAAAATATTATGTGTTCTGATTGCCTCCTGATAAACAATTAAGGTTAATATAATCCAATTTTGAGTTGTGACATTGTTCTTGATAAATAGTTTATCTTTTTAGGGTAATTGTGTCATTTCCTTCTAATGAAAATGTAGAATATTTGGTATTATATTTTATTATACCGGGTGATCGCCGATCCGAACATAGGAAAATAACATGGGAAAATAATTTTTTAATCCGTCAAAGTAATTTGTTAGCAATTAATTATTAGTTTTCAAACAAAAACAAGGGCAGTGAATTTCTAACTAGGCACCTAATATCTTTTTAAAGGCGTTATTTTGTTAATAATTAAAGAACAAATATTAAGTTGTGTTAAAATATCAAGGTATCTTTAGTCGCGGAAAAATAATCTCTTTAATTTGATACACTTTTCATTCTTATCCGTTATAATGGGAGTATAAAACTTAAATTGAATTAAAAAAGATGGTTTGCTTTATCTAAGGACACAAAACAAAATATGACGTTATACAGGAAAACAGTTTTAATTAAATACGATGGTTTTGTTCTCATAACTGACACAAAATAAAATGTAACATTACTGTAGCAAAATCTATCGTTTAAATACCGACACAACTCAAAATTCAACGTTGTCTTTCAAAGAACTTTTTCAAACTAGAACAACGTCACAAGTACCCTCTACAGGCGAATATGTGTAGTTCAGAAGTGTCGTTATTGTACGACACGATACGAACGTCTAGTTCGGTGATGCTTGGGTGGGCTCGGTTGGTAACGTTCAAACAGTAAAAAGTAAAATTGTTGGCGATCCCACTATGTGAGGCCGAAGGCCGAGCAAACTGTACTAGCTAGTAAGGATAATAAATGTTTAGCTTTTTCAAGTTTTTATGTAAATGTTTATTGTTTTGCCAGAATTTTTGTATTGCATATTTTTCATTGGAGAAAAACTAAAATATACACTTCGCCTGGAAAGTCATTTTACTACACTCGCCAGGTTACGGAATGACCCGTAGGTGAATTCCGTAAGACTACCTCACACAGTAAACTGGGATTTTCGAAGCATTTACAGCATTTTTTTGGACATTTCATTCACATTTCAATGGTCCATTTTTGATTTATACCACTTCCAAAATGGCAAAAGTTGCTGAAACATTCACATGCCTTATATTTGAAATGCTCTTTACTTGGTTCCTAATTAAGGGCAGTTCTCGAAGTCAGCACTTTCTAAAGCTTATAAAATGGGCTTTCATATGAGATGAAATTCCAAAAGTCAAATTTTGACTTTCAAAATATCCAAAAATATTTTTTGATTTTGAATTTCTCTAAAAGTATTACTTTCTTCTCTTTGAATACATTTTAGTTACATTATTTTGCTACCAGCCCTTAGAAATTTAAAGTGGGATATCATTGGGATCGCAGAAATATTAAAATTTTAATTTAATCGATTTAGCGCCTATTAGGTTTTTGTTTTAACAAAACACTGAAAATAATAAAATTTTGAAAAGGTTAATTATTTAATTAACCTCTTACATTCTGCCAATGTTATATTTATATGGACAGTTGGAATAACGCTCATGATTTGATTAACGAGATTCCCGCTGTTCTACCAATCCTATAGGAATCTCGTAAATCTGTTCATGCGCATTAGCCATATAAATAACATACAATTAGTGACAAAATGAACAAACCGGTTATATGACGTGAGGACTTTTTCCCTTATAATATTTGCAATTACAATAATTAAAATTCGCTTTTATTGTAATAGTTAAAAATTTCAGAAACGCTGGATTTTCGAACAAATAATAAAAGTCCACAGCATTGTTCAATTAAAAAAACATTTGATGTTAAATCCAGTATATTTCTATTCCGTTTTTAAATTTTTATTGTTCTTCAATTGTAATAATTAATACACATAAAGTCGTAACAATTTTTATTCGTTTAGCGTCAAAACCAAAATTTATTTGCATTCTTTCCTTGGTTGTTAATTAGTCTGGGCGCCGATGTGTTTAATTACTTTGGTTCGTACAAACTTTAATAAAAAGTTGTTTTATTTGTATTTTTATTACACCCTGGATCATTAAGAATTCATCCAATCAGTCAATCGGGTTAAAATTTCAGGGAATACCCTACACATTTTTAATCGGGCCGGTTATGATCTGGACTGGTTGAGGAATTGTTATGGAACTTACAGTGTAACGTGGGATCTGAACCACGGTAGTATATCCCGTGGTGACCACTTATTATCTTTTTTTTTAATAGTCAAGAGCGACTAACAAAAGATGACGCGTCCGGGAAACTTTATGTGCAATAACTGCATTGTTTCTCGCGCTGTATGGCACGAGGCACCGTCATGTTGAAACCACACAATATCGTCTAATTGGTACCAAAAATAATTTATTATCATGTTTTGATAACGTTTCCCATTGACTACAGTAGCATCACGATCGTTTTCAAAGAAGTCATTTTCTATTTTCATTGCGGCTGAGATTTGTTATTCGTAAAATGGAAAAGCCACTAGGTAATAGATAAAATTGTAATCGGCTTTCCCTTTTTGCGCTTGTAAAAATAGATTTTGCATTTAATTGTCAGAGCAGGACGTCCGTTTATCGATAACTGGAAATGCGAAACTTCCAGTATGTCGAAGCTTCATTGGTGGTCTCTTTATGCGAGATCACGAAAATTTTAACGAGTTTTGTTTGTTCTTTCGTGCGGAATTACCCGTGTAGTTATTTTGAGCTGCCAAAAGGGAGCGGTTGGTTTATTTTGCTAATGGACGCTAATTTATTCGTAAGTGTTAATAGACAACATCTTCGATTTGCTTGTTTGACGAAATACATACATGCACGGCACGAATGAAAGTAGCTTCGTGGATAATATACCTTCAAAGCCAACAGTAGTGGCTGCCTCTGTACAAATAAACAGTTAGCTCGCCTTGGTCTAGTCGTGTCTTCCACTCTTGCGCTAGTCGCCATGTTCATCGAGGTCATACAGGTGGTTCAGGTGCCAAGTTTCAATTGCACCTGAGATTTTATTTCACGTTAATTTTTGACTTATTGCAAAATGTTGGTGTCTGTTTTCAGAAGTGCCACAGGTACGAATCATTTAAATATATTTTAATCCCCCTAGTTAAAACAAATCGTGCCCAAAATGTGACGACCTATTTTCTGCGTTAGTGAAGTGAATGTGTTTATAAATTGATGTGTAATTAATTAACAAAATGTATGTGAGAATTTATTAATTACATAATTATTGTATCGTCATTTATTGTAGGTGTTAAGTGTTAAAAGTTATCCTCAACCCGACAATAAATTAGAAGTTGTTGATTTTTGTGACCCACTTATTAAAATTAAAGACTGCCTGCTATACAACTTGCCACACAGGAAATTACTTCTAGTTTTTATTATAATCGTTCTTCGATTTGCATTCAAGTTGCACACTTTTTTGCACATCCGTCAATTCAATTTATACTTTCTATGCAGTTCCGTGATTCCATTATTTCAAAAATGCGTTTAGAAATTTTGGCCCTTCGAGCCGGATCAAATTAATTACAGCGCTTTTCTAAATACCCACCTATAATACGAGTATAACAATTTCTTTTTAGTAATTATGTTACAACGATCAACTTTCTGTTAATTATCGATTGTCGTTATAATATTCTACCATCTTCGATTACGACGACGCGGAAGTCGCAACTTAAGCCTTTTCACCTTCAGAGGAAAATTTAGCACGATTCAAAAAATTATTGTGAGAAAGAAAATTGAGCAACAAGGAAATCCTTGCTGAATTTATATCGATTTACAATTGTGCGGTTTTGATACCTCAATAAAAAAATCTTGATCCAAGTTGGTCATGGTTAGATATCGGCAATCGATCACTATTCCTACGATCAAATTGCATTTTTAAGATATTGGATTTTTGTAATGACCGCTGAATCACGTACGCCGGATAATTAGTATGTTTTCATTGTCAATTCAATTATTGATTTTGCACAGCATGTAGGCACTTGTCACCTTCGTATCAACGTAATCATTCATCTATTCAGAAATTACAATGGTCGATCGCGTACGTTGGCCTAACAGTTAGTTCAGAGCGAAACGTGGACTTGGTCCTGCAAGGCTACCGAATAAGAAATTAAGTAAAATTGATGATAATGGAGCTGTCTAACTTTTCGATGGAAGAGGAAGTACATATAAGATTGTGTAAGATGAACTTGACAAGAACTTAATTTTTTGCTTCAAAATCCAATTACGGTCGGTTCCATTGTCTTTTAAATTCGGACCTTGTATTTCCGAAATTTTCTGATGGTGGTGAAATATTTTATTTAGAATTTTTTTTGAATGGTCAATTGAAATCCAGAAGTTTACAACTTTTTTTTTACCGTTTATCAAGTTTTGACGTATAAGGACGTCCACTTTTTCAATGATCACGAATGCCCCCCTGGCAGCACGAAAACACCAAACCATTAAAGCTTCCCATCAGGATTTTGACAAACGTAAAGTGATGTTGTAACAACTTAATTGAATTTATGTCATCAATTTTTTGTCCCACGTTGAAAGAAGTGTAAAAGTTAAATTTGCGTGCAAATTTAATGAGATCTTATCGGGAATCTTAATTGGTGCTCCAAATGTTACAAATTTGAAATATATTCAAATTTAATCTCTCCTTGCTTGTGACGCTTCGACTTCGGTCTTGATTAAGCCCAACCTACTATTTTTCTCCTTCTTTAGTTTTCCGTTACATTATCCGCACTCGACGCTGCCATTATTTCTTTTCCCGCATTTTCTAGCAACTCTTGAAATAATTCGTCTCACGGACCTTCCATACCTTCTCATCGACCTAATTAACGTATTTTTACGTTGGCTTTATTTTAAGCTTGCCGAACAAAGCGGAGCTAGTTGAAAATATATTTTCCATTGTTCAGAGTATTTACGGAATTTTGAGATACAAATATTTCATTAAACGTCCTTCCATGTAATTAATCGTCCTTTCGTTATGCACATTTTAAGTGGATTATTTAACAAGCCCACATACGACATATTGATTTAGTAGTTCAATCAATTCCAATAAAGTTCACGATTTTGTTTTCGAAATGATTTAATTATTTCCCGAAACAACGTTAGGGTAATCACATGGAAAATATGTTATGAAGACAGTTACGAATCTAAAACAAGATTAAACCGCTTTAACTTCCCTAAACTCCAAATAATCAAATTACTAATTTTGTAATAGATCTTAGCTTCATGAGGTTAGAAGCAAACTTATAAACAGACAAAGCGTCTTGCGATACCAATTACCGCTACATCTTAGGAAAAAAGCTATAAAAAGTTATATTTGATTTTTATTACGTTCAATTAACTCGAACTTTAAATAATTCTAATACTTAATGGTTTCGCGAGTGTGCCGCCGCCGACTTACATTACGGTTAATTCTAAAAACGCAGTGCAATAGCTGGCAACTGGAACAACCACATAAAACTTTTAACAATTTAATTTGTTTTCTTATAGGTACTTCACAAGCAAGCCATATAATGCCAGGTGGTACAACGCCTGGGACACCATCAGCCAAGCCAAAAGAAAAAACATCCGTAAGATCGAAAGTTGTAATAGCGTTGTATAATTATAAGGCCATCGAAACTGGCGATTTATCTTTAGAAAAGGTACAATTAACAAATTTAAGTGGATAATTGCAAGATAATCATTTTTGATTATTTCAGAATGCGGAGTATGAGGTCCTTGATGACAATCAAGAGCACTGGTGGAAGGTTCGAGATAGTCACGGGTAAGTCCTTGTTTTAATTCTCTCTCCAAATCGTCTTATTGAATTAACAATCAAGTATCAGGATTGATACCAATGTACGGCTTCTTTTAAAAATTAGATAGCGGATCTTGTAAACCAATTATCTGCATATTTTCTTAGAGTAGGTGTTGAGATAGGCCGAGTCGTACGATTCAAATTATTTCTGAACTAGCACGAGTCCGCAGGCTTAGCCGCGTGGCATGTCGTTAGTTATTCAGCTGGACAGCTAAATAAACGCAGTTAAATGCTAATTGGTCTAGCACTGGCTGGCAAGGGGAAAATCAACCTAAGGGGTTACTGATTTTCTTCAAATTTGGCACAATAGTAGAGTACCATAGGGACAATAATTAACCCCTAAAGTAACAAAACGCACAACTCAAGTATTTGCGAAAAAATTGCATTTAAAGTTTCAAGGAATTTATATAATATTATTAATATTTATCCTGAATGCAAGAGTCCGCAATGGGGCATTGATTAATGAAATAACTATAATAAATTATTCAAAAACTCACCATAATAGAATTCTGTACTTATCTGATTACCTTCTTAATACAATGCATTTTAAATGATTTAAATTAACTCGAAAGGTTAAATAAAATCTAAGAAAAAATTATAAAATCTTGTTTTTATCATCCCTTAGCTTAAGGGGTTAGGCTAGTTTAGAAGCAAAACTTTTTAAAATATATTGGTACACATAGATTACACCCCGGTGGTTTTTCATTGCCTCCCGAGGGGAGACGGCCATAATATGATTCTTACTTCGCCTGGAGTCAAACTGTGTTCTCTGTATTAGCAGTATATGCGCTTAATCGCTATGCTAACGACCATCTCTAATCTAATGTGATCAGTGATCTTCGTTAGCCTTTTTTTTCTTCCGCCCAATGCTGGACATAGCCTTTCCATATTATGGAGAATTTGACCATAACTCACCACGCTGGCCAGACGGATTTGTGAGTAGTCCGCAGATCGATTTTGGACTATAGTTGTTTTACATCCGTTAGCAGTCGTTTTCATTGTCAGTGGATTATTGGTTTTGGTTTGTGGTAGCGGTTTGGCCTCGGTTTGAGTGTTTGAAAAAGAAATCGTCTTGAGGCGTTGGAAGACATATAAGGGTTTTTGGACGTTTTTAATCGGTTTCTCGTCATTCGTAAGTTTCATTTCATCGTCTTCTTCGTCCTTTTTTGGTGCTAATATCACGGTTTTTTTGGATAGGAGGCGGCCATATCATCACATTGTCGGACCAATTATGCAACTCAAGTCATCATCATGGCTTTGTATTGAAAGTTCATGGTTCCAAAGATAGGTAAAGATCCTGATGTCAGTGTTGTACAGGACCAAGCCCCAAGACAACGAGACAACACTTAAAACATTTAGGATTTCAAGATGCAGGTGGTTTTTGTAAAAAATAACTCAAAAACCTTAAATCGTACGAAGGTGTTTACTCTTTGACTGCTCACAGGCTCACACTCGAATGATGAATCATTAGTCTGATTGTAACGCGTGAATATCAATTTGTAATTTTTTAAATTTATAGGCTGACGATTTGATTGTTTCGTCTTCTTTGAAAAATTGATTAACAAATCGTATAAATACTAATATTTATGACGCGCTTGGACTAAAAATCAATAAATACTAAAACAAAAAAAACTAATTAAAATAATAATTGATATTGATTTGCTTGACCAAACACGTCACAAACGTAAATATTAAATAATGAAAAATCATTTAAAACAACAATTTTCAAGTATTATCAAATAATTTTACAAAATGATAAATTGCAGTGAAATCCAAATTTGTTTGGAAGATAGGTAGATTGTTTTTATTCGATTCGATTTCCCAAATTTTAGTTCATTTCTTAATTAAATACAACCGAAGATTTGTAATAGCGCCATTTTGCATTTTTAATACGATTTTCAAATTATTTAATTATTTATATGCTATTTTTCATTCAAAAACCATAATCACGATTCACCCCCCCCCCCTCTTTTCTTTTCATTTATTCACTGTTTCATATCGAAATATATTTGGTCTGACCCAGTTTTGAAAAAGTGAATAAATATCAGAATAACCTTTTTGCATAAAATTTCTATGTATATTTTTATCAAATTAAATAAATTAATAATATTCAAATATTTTAGCATTTAGTTAATGTTTTTGTTGAAATTTCTAAATATTTACGAAAAGACTGCATTTTATTAATTCTTGATTATAATTACCTACTTTATTCTTTATTTTACTGCAAAATTTATTTAATTTAATTATTAAAATAAAAAATTAAAATACAGTAGGAATCTGATTTAACGAACTCAAAATCGAAAAATTGTAAGTTAAATTATTAATTTTCACTTTACAAAACAAGTAATTTTTGCCTGACTTGCCTATTAAATATTTTGGTTAAAATAGAAGAAAATTAAGGTTTCTATGTCGATATTTCGGCTTCTATTTGCAAAACTTTTATCAAGAACGAAAATTACAAGTTATTGTAACAAAATTATACTATAAAATTGAGTGCTTTTCCTGTAGTTTTTGCACTTTCTCTAGAAATTTCACTTATTTTTTTACTTAATTATTTAACTTAATTTTCCTCCCAATTATTAGATCGTAAAGTACCTTTAGTGAACTTATGATATCGCTTAATGCTCTGACCCTACCTTGGGTCGTCACCTTTGGCGTTGTTCGCTTCTCGAGTTTCATGTTCTATTTTAATTGGATTTTGTTAAATTAAAATACTCAAATTATTCGCAATTTTAACCATAGTAATTAAAAACTGTGATTCAATTACGTAGTTAATTGTTATTTCGAAACTACAGGATGTTTCAAAAAACCACCACCATTCAACATCGGTTAAATTATAAGTCAACAGTGGAATCAGTAGTTTAACGTGTAGTTTCAATCACAGCACAAGTAATTTCATTTTTTATATTGCTTGAATTAGTTTCAAAGTATACCTTAAATTTTTGGCTTCTATTTTACCTCGTTTTTTTTCATTATTTTACAAATTATTTATTATTATTACATAATGTAATATTAATTACTTTTAATATTTTTGAATATATTTTTTACTGTTTTTGAATAAAAATTACAAGTTGAGCTTATAAAATATTTAAATTTACATTGTCCAGTTTTTCGTACGTGGGATTGTTTTCTCTATATGCAAATTAAAAAATTACCATCATTAAAAACAAATTTATTATTTAAATTACTATAATTTTTAAACAAACAGAAAAATTTATAAGATGCCTACTTAAAATTTTTAACGAAAACGTTCAGATTTTTTGATTATAAATGAGCCGGAAATGAGTGAGTGAGGACTTGTAATGTAATATAATGTAATAATGTAATGTCTAAGTTTATTTATTTGAAGTTTTAAACTCCAGATCACTGACTAGAAAATGATTTACTTGATCCAGAAATTATCAAACTAAAGCTCGGGGTAAATCCACATCCCCTAGCAATTGTCGGCATTCAGGTGCAAGTCCGCTATTGAACATTTAACAATTTACAAACATTTCAGTAATTGCTAGTTTTCACCTATTCCCAAACATCCAACATTGAGTCCGGGAATCCCCGAATTTTAATTTTCACGATATTCTTAATTTGTCTTGTTCCAGCTGTAATGCATTGATGTGAAGGCACTTCCAGTCGTTTTTTATCACAAATTTTTACTTCTTTTGGTATCAAACTATGATGAATCAACCCATTAAATTTATCAAAGCCTTACCTGGAAGGCTTTTTGCGTCTTTTTCTCTTATTGTATATTGTCCTTTAGTTCCATAATTTTTTATCCTTGGCCTATTTTCACTATTGCCCTACGGGATTTTCCTATTTTAGACCTTATCCGTATCTTTTCTGAGTAGACATTTTCTACTTTGTAGTGGCCTTGATGATTAGGTGGAACAACTGGGGCCCCCTTCTGATCTAATCTTTTCTGGAGGTCATCTCAGACGACAGTGAACTTTGTGATTTCCTGAATCATTTAGAATTTAGATCTACTACTGGAGACCAGGGTGGTTTTGAGTATCACCGCCGGAATCATCATCTTCCTTTATGGGCTTACTTCTTGCGCAGGTTAGATATTTACAAAAGCTCAATGTAACATTAAAATGAAGCGTTTAAGCTATGAGCAAACGTCAAATATCGATTAATTTAGGAAATAATCCATTGTATAGATTCGATTTTTCACGTAAGAACCGCCCGGTTGCTGTCTTCTGTTGACTGTACGTGCGCTCGACGTAAATATTTACAGCAAGGCTCATTAAGGGGAAGTTGATGATTAATGATTACTATATACCATAGTTTTTATGCGATAACTTCTTTGCTTTTCATGCTACACGCAAAAAGTATCATACAGAATTAAAGGTGATTAAATAATTATCTATAGAAAATGTTCTATGAATATTTTTCTTCGGACCAATATTTTCTGAGTAAAAACCTATTAAAAATAAAAATATCGATTAGCATCAATTAAGCGCTTCTGAATATTTTATCTACTTATTTTTTCTTCTCTTTAATCTTAACTTAAATATGCATTAGATTTTATAGCTTTGTTTTTTCAACTCGGGATTAACTCGTTACTGAACTAATCCAAATTGTTATTCTTAAAACTACGAAATTATGCAAATTTTCTAATTTTTCCAGTAACGTTGGCTTCATTCCAAGCAACTATGTGAAAGAAAAGGAACTAATTGGTTTACAACAATTCGAGTAAGTTCCTAAATTTGCAATCAAATTTTTATGACTTAATTAATTTCTTCCACCAGATGGTACGTGAGCGATATGTCGAGGCAAAGGTCCGAGTCTCTGCTAAAACAAGAAGATAAGGAGGGATGTTTTATTGTACGCAATTCTTCCACTAAAGGACTCTACACATTATCGCTATACACTAAAGTGTAAGTGAAACATTAAAACCAAATCTTATTTATTTTTCTATTACTCAACTCTTTTTAGTCCACATCCGCACGTCAAGCACTACCACATAAAACAAAATTCTAAAGGAGAGTATTTCTTGTCTGAAAAACATTGCTGTGCAACGATAGCAGATTTAATAAATTATCACAGACATAACAGTGGCGGACTTGCGTCGCGCCTCAAAACCAGCCCGTGCGATCGTTCTGTACCTGCAACTGCCGGTCTTAGTCACGGTGAGATCTTAGTGTTTTTTAAAATACACAGTTCTAAAATCAAATTTCAGATAAATGGGAAATCGATCCACAAGAACTGATGCTGTTGGAGGAATTAGGCTCGGGACAGTTTGGCGTCGTGCGGAGGGGAAAGTGGAGGGGTTCGATCGAT
Organism: Rhagonycha lutea; assembly: GCA_958510855.1. NCBI lineage: Eukaryota > Metazoa > Arthropoda > Insecta > Coleoptera > Cantharidae > Rhagonycha > Rhagonycha lutea. The sequence continues at coordinate 6,411,930 of OY294040.1, read as the reverse complement.
GTTGCCGTAAAAATGATGAAAGAGGGTACCATGTCTGAGGATGATTTTATCGAGGAAGCTAAAGTTATGACGTAGGTTCTTAAGTACTAACAATTTTGAACCCATTTTTCATTTCTTTTGTACTGCAGGAAATTGCAACATACGAATTTGGTGCAATTGTACGGAGTGTGCAGTAAAAATAGGCCAATTTTTATCGTAACTGAATATATGAGGCACGGTTCCCTGCTTAACTATCTCAGAAGGCACGAACAATCACTGACCAGCAACCAAGGGCTCCTGCTTGATATGTGCATACAGGTAGGAATTTTTGTGTAAGTGAAGTTTTTAATCATTGCTTTTGTGGTTTTTCTAGATTTGTAAAGGAATGGCGTACCTCGAAAGGCACAATTACATACACAGAGACTTAGCGGCAAGGAACTGCTTAGTGGGATCGGAAAATATAGTAAAAGTAGCGGATTTTGGCCTTGCACGGTATGTTTTTGGTTTGATCATAAGGAAAAGTAAATAAATTAACTGTTATTATATTCTTCGTGTGCAGGTACGTGCTAGACGATCAGTACACATCATCGGGTGGTAGTAAATTTCCTATAAAATGGGCGCCGCCTGAAGTGCTTAACTACACTCGGTTTTCATCAAAGTCCGACGTTTGGGCTTACGGGGTCCTGATGTGGGAAGTGTTTACTTGTGGGAAAATGCCATATGGACGTTTAAAGAATGCAGAAGTGGTAGAGAGGGTTCAGAAGGGGCTGATATTGGAGAAACCTAAAATGTGCTATAAAGAAGTGTACGATGTAAGAAAGGAAATGCTGTGAAGGTTGTTAAAATTGTAATGTATTTTTGACATTTTTAGATAATGAGAAAGTGTTGGAATCAGTCGCCGGAAAATCGTCCATCGTTTAGGGCGTTAAAAGAACAATTAGTGGCAGTGGCTCAAAGATTACTGGTGGACTGACTGACCCAGCTGGTATGCGACGCTGCGAATTGTGCATCATCATCTACTTCAAGCTGTGACTTGTGCACGAATTACGAACAAGCATTAATCGGTATATGTCGAAGTTTACGTAGAGAAGTACATAAGAGTAAGTGAACATTAATAAAGTGAGTGTTTATTAGAGATGATGTGAGAAATTCTATAATTATTACTATTATTGTTAAATAACCGATGTGTGTTTAATAATCAATTAAATGGTAACATTTTCTTATGTTGAACTAATCAACATCGACTGAACGCGAAAAAATTCAAGCATTTTACTTAACCTAGTCTTCATTTGGACCAATAATTTAAGAAAATAAAAATCTGTGAGTGTCCTTTTGTTTGTTTGTTTTATTGTATTTTTATCGGTGATATTTGAATTTAAGGAATGTATAACTTTATTAATTTGCTTTTTAGATTAACGCAAAAGAATTAATACAATAATAATATTTTCTACATTGTGATATCTTTTTGACAACCATAAAATACCTAAAATAGTAAAAAAGTTCTAGCGGAATATAGTTTTTAGGTTTAGTTAGCAAAAATTATTTGTATGTTCTATTAATAATACCAATTATGTGATAGAAGAACTTAAACGGAAAATACAATGTCCATAATATGTTATTATCTGATTCATTATTGTAATTAGTGTAAATGGTATCATTATTATTATAAAAATTATCATAACCAACTTTCATTTATTCAAGTCCAATTTTTCTCAAGCAGCTTTCATTTCCATCCTTTAAATCTGCAAATATTCAGGTAGCTAGCTTTTATATCCAGCCTCCTAAACCCGGATAGCATGGATCCTTACAAGTTTCCTAGGGTTCATTTTTCAACTAACTGACAAATGCACCAGGTGACACCAATAAAGCAAAGGAAGATGGAGGTAACTGTTTTATTTTGAAACCATATTATACAGTCAAAACCCTCTAAATCGACCTCCCTTTAATTCGAAATATTCTCTAAATTGAATTATTTATTTGGCACGTCCAACTAACTTACAATCCAATTCTTACTCTCTAATTCGAACTCCCCCTAATTCGAACAAATTTTAATACATTATGAGAATTCGATTTAGAGAGTTTTGACTGTAATATAGAATAAAAGATAATGTGAGGTACTTTTTGAATAAACCGATGGACCTGGGCAATTACGCCACGTAATGTAGCCAACAAACTATTTTTTGTACAAGTTAATTTACAATAATATTTTATATGTTAATATTATTTTTCAAGTATTTTGTTTTGAAACAAACGTTTGATACGTTGATTTGAATTATTCAAATTGAAAATTATTTTTAATTTTGTAATTAATTGCTATTGCAAGGCTTATTAATTCTTTTTATAATATTAAATAAATTTTGTTGACCACCTTCTGAAAAAATAATACGTACGCCTATGTCTCGATTCGTAATCGTCGTGTGACGTTTTACAAACTTCGTGACCGACAGTACACGACAAGGCCAGACGAGGCAAATTTTGTAAAGTTTTTCAATGATTATCAGGTTAAAAGTGAAAATTAGTATATGATTGTTGTATAAATGTGGTCCTTATAATAGCTGTAATTATTTAATGCTTTTATTCCATCTAAAAATGCTTATAATTTGTGGTACGTAGTCTTTTTATTTCTATGTTTATTTCATATATTTTATAACCTCACAATATGACATCGTCAACGTATAAAGAACTTACTAATTTTTAAATTAGATGCATCATTTTGTAATATTTACAGTAAATGAAGTAGGCTTTTTATTGTAGGCTTTCATATCGAACGAATTGAATGGTGGAAAGCAAAATTGTACAACAACAATTGCAAATTTGAAGAAACCTGGAACGGTCGGAGCATTTGAAAACGACAGGTCAGTTTAGTTTTTTTTTCAATCCAGTTTCTACTATCTGTTGTGTATCATTATCATTAGTGTAATTTAGTTTTTCTCTTACAAAACCAAATTATGAGGGAAGCAAGTTTTGCAGCGAATTGGGTGAAAACTCTTTACATAAGAATGCAAATGAAATTATTTTAATCACTTTGACGCGCACTTGTTTTACTTTGCCATTTACGCAGTAAAAGAAAGTATTGTGATCGAGTCATCGATCATCAAAGGTATGATTTTAAACGTGAACGATTTTTGGAACAATGTCTGGATGTGTGTGTGTGTGAAGATTACGACCAAACGCGTGTAACAATTGACTTGAAATTTTGCATACTAATTTTAACAATTAGGAAGAAATCCCTCCACTAAAAACCTCTTTTATTTTAAATAGGAAAGTCAGTCATGTGTTGTGTCACATCAGATTTTTATTTCTTGTTACTCATTTATATTAGATAATTTTAAAAAAGTTTGATAACTTTCAATATTTTTCATTTTTATAACTTCCGCTATCTGTCGGCAGTTGTCATCTTAAGTTTTTGACGTGCGATTGTTTTTTAAATCATCAAATTACGTTCGGAGGCGTCAAATGCAATTTTTTTTTTTGACAATATCCGAGTCACTGTTTTTTTCCTATCAGCCAATAATTTGACTCCCGCAAATACATAGATCCTTCAGTTCCTCCGAGAGTTTTGTAGCCGCACGCGAAAATTATAATAACCCCACCCCCCGAGCTTATAATTTTCGTTTGGCAACCAAAATCGTGTGAACTTGACATCCCTGGTGTACGCAAGTTGAGTTGGATCAAAATGTCATCTTAACTAATGTGTATATTTTCTACTTTGCAGATTTGAAACATCCAAGAGCCATTCAAAGAGGATCCTTGATCAAGAGCGCTGTTGCATTATTTTTAAAGAAAAGGTAAGTGTTATATTTTCTTCCCTAAGTATAATAATATAAGTAGTATTTTAGTTATAAGATTTTGTAAGAAGAACATAAAACTATCCTCTATTATTCTACAACATTATAGTTTGCAGCTCCACACCAAACGTTTAGGTTGGAGTTTCAAAAGCTGTTTAATTATAATTATTAATAATATAATGAGTTACCATATCCTTTGCTCCTTGTAAATTGTAATTTTCATTAGGATCTTTCGTTTGATGTACCGTCATTTGGGGTGGAATTGATCATATGGGGGTGAGATTGTACATTTTTTTTTAATTTAGCGCCAAAATCAAATTTCCGAGCTCGCTCTTATCGACTAGGAGTTTACTAGTCGATATGAACGAGCTAGATTAGCAACTTTAACGCTAAATCACCCCAAATGACGGTAATGACTTTTTAAAATAAGGATATAAAAATCGCAGGATATTGGATACCCTTAATTGAAACAAATATATTGTCGGTCGACGTTTCGGCTATATTAACTTATAGCCATCCTCAGGACTAAAAGAGGAAAAAAAATTACATGTTTTATATACTTAATCAACGAAGTTTTTCGTGACACATTTAATGTGAAGAAATTTTGATTTTTCATTTCATTTTTGTAAGGTCTGACAACTTCCGCTAGCTGTTGGCGGATGTCATCTTAAATTTTTGACGCGCGATTGTTTTTTTGAAATCATCAAATTTTGTTCGGCGGCGTCTAAGAAATAAAAATTAGTTTGGACCTTATTTTGGCGTTTTTAAAGAAATAATTATAACTCTTATTGGTAAATTTGGTTGTAATTTAGAAATTATAATTTTTTTTAGTGGCGTCATCAGAAATCGAATGTTTGAATGGAAAACTTAAACCACAAAGAGGGGCTGAGTTTTGCAGAATCGCGATTGCATTACTTCTAAATGGGTGAGTGTTTTATTATTTTTCAATTAAATATGCAGTTTTGGGTAAAATGAGTGAAAATATTAAAAAAGTTTGATAATTTTCATTTTTATAAGTTCCGACAACTTCCGCTAAAAACTAAAAAAAAAAAAAAGTAAAAATAAAACAATAAATTGAGTTAATTTTTTTTTATTATTCTACAACATTATAGTTTGCAGCTCCACACCAAACGTTTAGGTTGGAGTTTTAAAAGCTGTTTAATTATAATTAATATAATCAGCTGCCATATCCTTTGCTCCTTGTAAATTGTAATTATCATTAGGATCTTTCGTTTGATGTAATGACTTTTTAAAATAAGGATATAAAAATCGCAGGCTATTGGATACCCTTCATTGAAACAAATAAATTGTCGGTCGACGTTTCGGGTTTATTAACTAATAGCCATCCTCAGGACTAAAAGAGGAAAAAAATAATGATCGTACAGAAACGGCAATAACTATCAAGTGTCACTCTGACCTAACAATTACAGAAGGAAGTGTTTCGGCGTAACAATAATTATAGATGGAAACAATGGCAGATTGGGCAACACTTTCAACCAAGTCAACGTAATAAAATGTAAGACATGTAATTTTTTTTCCTCTTTTAGTCCTGAAGATGGCTTTAGTTAATAAATCCAAAACGTCGACCGACAATTTATTTGTTCCAATTAAGCGTATCCAATATCTTACGATTTTCATATCCTTATATTATTGCCGGAGGAAATTCTGTTTTTAACTTTTTTAAAATTAAAAAGCCTATCCTGTATCTTCACGGCGAAAATTTAACTTGACTCCCTGTAATTTTCATTTAGGGTACTTGGATTGATTTAATAACTTTAAAAAAGGCGAACGCTCTTCTATATTTTGGCGGCAGAAACTTAAATTTGCTATTTGTTCCGATTCCGTGCGTGCGTATTTAAACCTCTACAACTCGAGTTATTCTACTTGGGTTTACTCGGTTAAATACTGAACTCGTCACATTGTTATTCCAAGAGTTACGTAGCCGCACGCGAAAATTGTAAGTCGGGGGTTTATAATTTTCGTTTGGCAACCAAAATCATGTGAAATTTACATCCCTGGTGTACTCAAGTTGAGTTGGATCACAATGAATGTCATCTTGACTAATGTGTTTATTTTCTACTTTGCAGATTTGAAACATCCAAGAGCTATTCAAAGAGGATCCTCGATCAAGAGCGCTGTTGCATTATTTTTTAAGAAAAGGTAAGTGTCATAATATTATTTTCTTGCCTATAAATAAGTAGTTTTCCTCTGAAATTGAAAAGTATAAAATATTTCGAATCTGTCATTCCGGAAGATTGGCTAGTTACAACGACACCATTTATCACTAAGGATAACTAGGATCTTACCGATAGCTACAGGTTTCTGTATTTCCATTGACAATTACAGATATCTGCTAACTTATCTGTACCAATTTTGAACTGCTGACATCTACAGTGACTTTTATCAACTATGGACTCGTATGCACTTACCGACATCTACAGATTACTTTATTGCCATATTATTTGTACTGCTGCCATCTAGTGTAGTTTCATCACATTAATGACAGCAATTTACTGAATTCAAACAGAATTATATTTTTTAAACAATTTTGGCAATTAATTTAAGATTTATTCACATTTGTAATGCAATTTGCAACATTGTAATTTAATAATGCAGACTAATGCATGAGTAATAAGTAGGGCAGACAACGAACTTAAAATGTATAATCTTAACATAATTCAAATAACTAGTAATAGGTAAAAATCAAAGTATTATATTACTCATCAAATATTTTTAGCAAGATAATGAAACCTGTTAAAAAACTGTATATAAACCGATAGTTTGTTAATAAAATTAAGTCAGATTTGAACGCTCTAGTAGTTATCATTTCTGGCTCCAACCATAAGTTATCTCCAGGTCGGGGGTAATTTATTCAGTAGTCAAATTAATGGTTTCAATTTATTATTTCATAACCTCTTAATAAACTTACTAATTCTAATATTACATATTTGTTTTAGATTTTCATAGCGACCAAGATGAATAGTGAAACATTTGACAACAACATTGGAAAATTGAAGAAACCCACCCCGCAGCATTAGAAGACAAAAGGTCAGTTTAGTGTCTTTTTCTTTCACTTAATTTCCACCATCCTTTGTAGTTGTTACATTAGTGCAACCAAGTAGTCATTATTATAGTTTCTTCTGTTATGGATACCCATGTCCCACCCGACGTAACACGACCTAACTCTAAAGGAAATAGCCAAATTGGAATCGCGTTTCAGGTAGACCATCGGCTACTCCAAAAAAACCCACGTTAGGAACTTACCATTTTCCGGTGACATTGTTAAAGTTAGCTCAAGGAATTATGACCGGGCGGAGCTAATTTGCATAAACGAAAATTCGTCCTTTGGAAGTTTATGTTACAGTCAATTGGTGGAATTGGGTGTAACGCGTTCTCTATTGCGTAATATTTTAACTTCACCACAAAATACCTGATCCTGGTCCAGGTCCTTTTTTTATTTTTTGTTTTTCAATTATTGTGATAATTTTGTAACTATGTTATGTGTTCTTTTTTCTAGATGTATGGACTGTAGATCGCAATATTTGGTTTCGGTCCATCCAGAATATCGTCGATGAAGATGGTGATAGGAGTTGAATGCAATGCTACCTTGTTCTTCTAAGTGGAGGAATTGGATGCGGTCATGAGGTGAAAGCTTCTATCTTGGAGGTAAGATTTTATAATTATTTATGCCAATATTTTGACCAAGTTCCCTTTTTTTTATCTAATAATTGGAAAAACCCGATACCCTCCTGTATTTTCGCGGCGGAAAGCTAAATTTCATCCGTTAGTCCAGTCATTTGGTAGTTTTACCTGGAAAGTTTTCGGGGGTTTTGAAAATTGATATTTTTATAGATTTCGACGTCATCTTTTCGAATTTTTTACTTTGCCACCTCGTATCTTTGCCGCTCGCGGCGCCAAATGGGAAAAATTACGCCGAAAAACTAAAAGCCTAAGGCTAAAAACTTCCGACTCATTTTACGATGAAAATAGTTATGTAATAAATTAAACTAGAGAAAATTTCCTGTAATTCATGTGGTAACCTTTTTTTGAAAAATGAATAGTTTTAGCGTGCGAGTGCCGCCGCCTCAAAATCTTCACCAACACGTGTGATTGTCAAAAAACTTATTTCCACACCATCAATGAGGTACAGTAAGTGGCGCGTTTTTCTTTTGTGATATCCCCAGTAGTCCTAATCCACATGTAATTAAATTATATTTACTTACTTAAATTACTATTACGAAACTTAGAGCAATTCTCCTTCTCTTTCCTATTCTCGAACTAGGTTTTGCAAGTTGATCGTCTTCGGTACTGAGCAAAACGGCACAGATATGAATTTCTTCTACATTATCGACGCTAGGATTATCAGCTTCGTTATAATCCTGTTGTTCTGCCTCTTTATCTCTATCTTGTAGTGGAACTTACGAATTATTCGTGGAAGAAATTTATATCTTACGATTTGCTTGGTACTGAAGACGATGAACTCGCAAGACCTGGTCCAGCAAAGATAGGAGAGCGAAGGAGAATGTGCTAAGTTTCGTAATATTAATTTAAGTAAGAGGTAATTTTAGTAAGTAAATATAATTTAATTATATGTAGATTAGGTCTACTGGGGATACCACAAAAGGAAAACGTGCCATTTCCTCTACCTCATTATTTGTGGTGTGGAAATAAGCTTTTGGCCAAAACGAGTGTTGCTGTAGACTTTGCGGCGCTTGTACGTTAAAACTATTCATTTTACAATAACAAGGTTACCCCATAAATTACAGGTAATTTTCGCCACTTGAATTTATTACTATATAACTATTTGCATCGTAAAATGAGTCGGAAATGAGATATTGTCAAAGAACTGTTTTGAGCCCCATTTTTCCTTCTTGGAAATCAAAGTAATTTCTTAGAATTTTATTAAAGGGTTTAGCAGAGTCAGTTCCACCAACTCTGGTTAAGTAGTTTAATCACGGTTAGTTCGAATTAATCAAGGTTAAGTAGAAAAGACTGTCCCACCACCTTTTTAACCATGATTAAAGCAAGCTAATCAGCCCTTAAACTAATCGGTCGATGTTTACCACTCGGTCCAGAGATGGTGGAACTGGCCCTAAGTATTAATGCCCTTTTTGAATTTTATGGTGGTAATTTTTACAAAGTTTGTTATGTGAAAAGACCGTCGTGTGCAAAGTTTCAGTCTTCTAATTGAATGCCTGTTGACTTAAGAAGGAAAAAATTGTTTTTTCATATTTCTTCATTTTTTTTTTGTACTAAACGATATACATTGGAGATACTAACACAAAATTCCAAGTCATTTGTTACACAAAAATTTTTGCATTTTCCGGTTGTCGATAGTGCTAGCGAAATGCCACTTTTATGGCGGGTCATAAGTCATAAAGTTGTGAAATAGTTTTGGTTTTAACTTTTAGGGATTCCTAAGCAGAATCATGTCAACCTATTTTTAGAGTGGTACCAAAATTCTAACATGGCTAAATATTTTTTTTTTACATTGATCAATTCGTATTTTGTTGAATTTAACCGCGAATGAATTCTAAAAAAACGGTTTTTTCCTTTAAATTAGTAGACTGGGACTGTCTTTTTACAAAAAAAATTTGGAAAAAATTCTCACCATTAATTCAAAAAAGGCATTTTTAACATTATACTTTTACTCTGCTAAAGCTTTTCTTGGATTTTTTAGTCCAGAAATTAATTTAAATATTTTGGAATTAAATTTATTTTCCTGGAATTAAATATCTTGGAAATAATTTAAATTTCTAGGAATTAAATTTATTTTCCTGGAACTAAATTTCTTGGAAATAATTTAAATTTTTTGTAATTAAATTTATTTTCCAGGAATTAAATTTATTGAAAATTAATTATTCTTGGAATTTTGTAATTTTTTGGATCATTGCAATTTCGCTGGGTAGGCAGTAAAAGAGTGATTTTCATATTTGGTTCTTATTTCAGATACGCATCCATCCATCAAGCGCGATTGGGACCACTGGAATGGAAAGTTTTAGTTACAAAATTAAAAATGAAATGGAAAATATTACCTTGTACTTATTTTTGCAATAAATTTTATAATTACATATTTTTGTACAATTGTATTTTTTTAAAGTGAAATTTCATCATCACTGAAATTTTTTACCTCCTTGCGCAAATTGTCATGTATTAGGAGCACTTGAATCGAAGGAGGTATTTTTTTTAAATTAGATATTTCACCTTTAATTTATGTGCTCCTGGTAGTAAATGTTAAAATTGTGGCAAGATTATCTAAAATGCAACGTTGGTGTATAAGGAGCAAAATATAAAATATACCTCCTTCAACTTATGCGATCCTAGTAGCAAAGTTAAAAATTTCACAAGTATCTTCACATGCAAATTCGATGTATCAGGAGCATTAGAATAAAATAATACCTCCTTTAGTTTATTACAAAGAAATAAATTTTAAAAATTTATTGAGTATCAGGAGTGCATAAATCGAAAGAGATAATTTAAATATTTACCTCTTTACCGAAATGAAACGTCAGTGTATTAGGAGCAATAAAATTAAAATTTACCTCCTTTAACTTATGCGCTCCTGGTAACAAAGTAACAAATTTTAAAAATTTGAGATGAGACAAATTTAAAACTTTCAAAAATTTGCTAAGTCCAATTGTCAAAATATTTTTTGACGTCAATGTGGTGGGAGTGCGACTCGAGTTCGGTATGCATTCGGAAACCGACCCCACCATTCGTGTAGGTAAAGTGGGGGATTTTGGTATATAAGCAGCGCATCGTCTAGGGGCGGGCGGTCGGGACCATGCGAGCGCAGCGAGCCAACCGCGAGCGGAGCGAGCCGACTGGTTAGTGATACCAAAGAAGCTTAAAACGAAAGGCTGCCCAAATTTTTCTCGTAATATTTTATAAAATTTCTGTGGTAGGGAACTTCTAAATAAAATTCTATTGTACTTTACTTCACATTTATTCAACATCAATATAAATTATTACAAAGTATTGGATCATATAAAATTAACAAACACCGCGGCACTTGATTGCTGACGAGTGGATCCGGCGACGCACCTCTGGCATCATTGCCGTGGACTCCTCCTTGTAGTGGGCCCATCACTTCGAATCTGCAAAGTACAAAATACAAATTATTGAAAAGTTATAAAAATTCGTCGACATTTTCGACTTCAACACGATGGACCCCACAGAGGAAAGGGGGTCAATTAGAGTGCTGGCGTTACCAGAGCCAACTTTTTTATTAAGTTCCACATCGCATTCGCGTTTTCAATGTTCAACTGAAAAACCCCCAACGGTTACCGCAATCCAAAAAATTAAGGGCGCGGGGGGGGGTTATAATTTTTACATGACGCGTTCTAACGATTCGCAGAAGTGCCGGATCGGAATCGCGTTATCGGTGTTAACATTGTAAAAAAAAACAGATCGCACATAAATGCCCACTGGGTGGGGTGTATTAATATACATATCAGGTGACGCGATATAAATCATCACAGAAATAAAAGACATGGAGCAAAAATTTAACGGTGCGCGGCGCAATAACAGGGTGGGGATTCGCGAATTTTACAACTACTAGATTAAAAAAAGCACCCAAACTGAAAATTACAAATTACATAGAACAAAAATTTAATGGCGCGCGGCGCAAAAACAGGGGGGGGATTCGCGAATTTTAGAACTACTAGATAAAAAAAAGCACCCAAACTGAAAATTACATGGAGCAAAAATTTAACGGTGCGCAGCGCAATAACAGGGGAACATTCGCGAATTTTACAACTACTAGATAAAAACAAGCACCCAAACTGAAAATTACAAATTACATAGAACAAAAATTTAATGGCGCGCGGCGCAAAAACAGGGGGGGGATTCGCGAATTTTAGAACTACTAGATAAAAAAAAGCACCCAAACTGAAAATTACATGGAGCAAAAATTTAACGGTGCGCAGCGCAATAACAGGGGAACATTCGCGAATTTTACAACTACTAGATAAAAACAAGCACCCAAACTGAAAATTACAAATTACATAGAGCAAAAATTTAACGGTGCGCGGCGCAATAAAAGGGGGAGGTTCGCGAATTTTACAACTACTAGATTAAAAAAAACACCCAAACTGAAAATTACAAATTACATGGAGCAAAAATTTAACGGCGCGCGGCGCAATAACAGGGGTGGATTATTAGCGAATTTTACAACTACTAGATTAAAAAAAGCACCCAAACTCAAAATTACAAATTACATGGAGCAAAAATTTAACGGTGCGCGGCGCAATAATAGGGGAGTACTCGCGAATTTTACAACTACTAGATAAAAAAAAGCACCCAAACTGAAAATTACATGGAGCAAAAATTTTACGGTGCGCGGCGCAATAACAGGGGCGGCTAGTATAGCGGAGGCAGAGCAGATTTGAATGTTTACTTTGCCACCTCGGTATCTTTGCTGCTCGCGCCGCCAAATTGGAAAAATGGGGCTCAAAACAGTTCTTTGACAATATCTCATTTCCGACTCATTTTACGATGCACATAGTTATGTAGTAATAAATTCAAGTAGCGAAAATTTCCTGTAATTTATGGGGTAACCTTGTTATTGTAAAATGAATAGTTTTAACGTACAAGCGCCGCAAAGTCTACACCAACACTCGTTTTGGCCAAAAGCTTATTTCCACACCACAAATAATGAGGTAGAGGAAATGGCACGTTTTCCTTTTGTGGTATCCCCAGTAGACCCCTTCTACATATAATTAAATTATATTTACTTCCTAAAATTACCTCTTACTTAAATTAATATTACGAAACTTAGCACATTCTCCTTCGCTCTCCTATCTTTGCTGGACCAGGTCTTGCGAGTTCATCGTCTTCAGTACCAAGCAAATCGTAAGATATAAATTTCTTCCACGAATAATTCGCAACAAAGAGACAGAAACGGAGACCGTGCTCGAGCAAACATATAATGAATAACAAAGGAACGAGAGGATTATAACGAAGCTGATAATCCTAGCGCCGATAATGTGGAAGAAATTCATATCTGTGCCGTTTTTCTCTGTACCGAAGACAATCAACTTGCAAAACCTAGTTCGAGAATAGGAAAGAGAAGGAGAATTGCTCTAAGTTTCGTAATAGTAATTTAAGTAAGTAAATATAATTTAATTACATGTGGATTAGGAGTACTGGGGATATCACAAAAGAAAAACGCGCCACTTACTGTACCTCATTGATGGTGTGGAAATAAGTTTTTTGACAATCACACGTGTTGGTGAAGATTTTGAGGCGGCGGCACTCGCACGCTAAAACTATTCATTTTTCAAAAAAAGGTTACCACATAAATTACAGGAAATTTTCTCTAGTTTAATTTATTACATAACTATTTTCATCGTAAAATGAGTCGGAAGTTTTTAGCCTTAGGCTTTTAGTTTTTCGGCGTAATTTTTCCCATTTGGCGCCGCGAGCGGCAAAGATACGAGGTGGCAAAGTAAAAAATTCGAAAAGATGACGTCGAAATCTATAAAAATATCAATTTTCAAAACCCCCGAAAACTTTCCAGGTAAAACTACCAAATGACTGGACTAACGGATGAAATTTAGCTTTCCGCCGCGAAAATACAGGAGGGTATCGGGTTTTTCCAATTATTAGATAAAAAAAAGGGAACTTGGTCAAAATATTGGCATAAATAATTATAAAATCTTACCTCCAAGATAGAAGCTTTCACCTCATGACCGCATCCAATTCCTCCACTTAGAAGAACAAGGTAGCATTGCATTCAACTCCTATCACCATCTTCATCGACGATATTCTGGATGGACCGAAACCAAATATTGCGATCTACAGTCCATACATCTAGAAAAAAGAACACATAACATAGTTACAAAATTATCACAATAATTGAAAAACAAAAAATAAAAAAAGGACCTGGACCTGGACCAGGTATTTTGTGGTGAAGTTAAAATATTACGCAATAGAGAACGCGTTACACCCAATTCCACCAATTGACTGTAACATAAACTTCCAAAGGACGAATTTTCGTTTATGCAAATTAGCTCCGCCCGGTCATAATTCCTTGAGCTAACTTTAACAATGTCACCGGAAAATGGTAAGTTCCTAACGTGGGTTTTTTTGGAGTAGCCGATGGTCTACCTGAAACGCGATTCCAATTTGGCTATTTCCTTTAGAGTTAGGTCATGTTACGTCGGGTGGGACATGGGTATCCATAACAGAAGAAACTATAATAATGACTACTTGGTTGCACTAATGTAACAACTACAAAGGATGGTGGAAATTAAGTGAAAGAAAAAGACACTAAACTGACCTTTTGTCTTCTAATGCTGCGGGGTGGGTTTCTTCAATTTTCCAATGTTGTTGTCAAATGTTTCACCATTCATCTTGGTTGCTATGAAAATCTAAAACAAATACGTAATATTAGAATTAGTAAGTTTATTAAGAGGTTATGAAATAATAAATTGAAACCATTAATTTGAATACTGAATAAATTACCCCCGACCTGGAGATAACTTATGGTTGGAGCCAGAAATGATAACTACTAGAGCGTTCAAATCTGACTTAATTTTATTAACAAACTATCGGTTTATATACAGTTTTTTAACAGGTTTCATTATCTTGCTAAAAATATTTGATGAGTAATATAATACTTTGATTTTTACCTATTACTAGTTATTTGAATTATGTTAAGATTATACATTTTAAGTTCGTTGTCTGCCCTACTTATTACTCATGCATTAGTCTGCATTATTAAATTACAATGTTGCAAATTGCATTACAAATGTGAATGAATCTTAAATTAATTGCCAAAATTGTTTAAAAAATATAATTCTGTTTGAATTATAATTTGCATGGTTAAAATTACCAAATTTGTAATTTGTTAATTTTAAACAACTACCTACTTGAACGGTATTTTCAGATAGCATTACAAGATTTGTATAACAATCATTTACGATTTACTAAATTTCATTTTTATATTAAACTAATAATTGCTAAAAAGCTTGGTAATAGATAAAAGCCCATGTCAGTTTTATAAAATAAAAATATCTGTAATTATTTTTTATCGACTACAGTAAATTGCTGTCATTAATGTGATGAAACTACACTAGATGGCAGCAGTACAAATAATATGGCAATAAAGTAATCTGTAGATGTCGGTAAGTGCATACGAGTCCATAGTTGATAAAAGTCACTGTAGATGTCAGCAGTTCAAAATTGGTACAGATAAGTTAGCAGATATCTGTAATTGTCAATGGAAATACAGAAACCTGTAGCTATCGGTAAGATCCTAGTTATCCTTAGTGATAAATGGTGTCGTTGTAACTAGCCAAATCTTCCGGAATGACAGTTTCGAAATATTTTATACTTTTCAATTTCAGAGGAAAACTACTTATTTATAGGCAAGAAATAGTATATTATACTACAAGGGAGTAAAGTTACTCTTTTCAGTCCCGAGACAATTTTGTACCGAGGCCGTAGGCCGAGGTGCAACAAGCAGTCGAAGGACGAAAAGCAACTTTACTCCCACGTTGTATATACTATTTTTCACAATTGCGATGAAAAATTCTATTTCTAATGTAAATATATAGAAATAAATAATTTTACTAGAATAACGGATTTTAATTTTTACACCCCGCTGCGGGGTGTAAAATCCATTTTTACGACCTGCACCGGGGTGTAAAAAAATAAAATCATTTTTACGACCTACTGCAGGTCGTAAAATGCATGTTGAATGCAGGTATAAAAAACGCCTCTTTACACCCGCAAATGCGGGGCTAAATTGCACTTTAGAGTATCGCAATTGTGAAAATAATATTATGACACTTACCTTTTCTTAAAAAATAATGCAACAGCGCTCTTGATCGAGGATCCTCTTTGAATAGCTCTTGGATGTTTCAAATCTGCAAAGTAGAAAATAAACACATTAGTCAAGATGACATTCATTGTGATCCAACTCAACTTGAGTACACCAGGGATGTAAATTTCACATGATTTTGGTTGCCAAATTGGTTTCGCGTGCGGCTACGTAACTCTTGGAATAACAATGTGACGAGTTCAGTATTTAACCGAGTAAACCCAAGTAGAATAACTCGAGTTGTAGAGTTTTAAATACGCACGCACGGAATCGGAACAAATAGCAAATTTAAGTTTCTGCCGCCAAAATATAGAAGAGCGTTCGCCTTTTTTAAAGTTATTAAATCAATCCAAGTACCCTAAATGAAAATTACAGGGAGTCAAGTTAAATTTTCGCCGTGAAGATACAGGATAGGATAATATAAGGATATAAAAATCGTAAGATATTGGATACGCTTAATTGGAACAAATAAATTGTCGGTCGACGTTTTGGATTTATTAACTAAAGCCATCTTCAGGACTAAAAGAGGAAAAAAAATTACATGTCTTACATTTTATTACGTTGACTTGGTTGAAAGTGTTGCCCAATCTGCCATTGTTTCCATCTATAATTATTGTTACGCCGAAACATTTCCTTCTAGAATTGTTAAGTCAGAGTGACACTTGATAGTTATTGACGTTTCTGTACGATAATTATTTTTTTCCTCTTTTAGTCCTGAGGATGGCTATTAGTTAATAAATCCGAAACGTCGACCGACAATTTATTTGTTTCAATGAAGGGTATCCAATATCCTGCGATTTTTATATCCTTATTTTAAAAAGTCATTACATCAAACGAAAGATCCTAATGAAAATTACAATTTACAAGGAGCAAAGGATATGGCAGCTGATTATATTAATTATAATTAAACAGCTTTTGAAACTCCAACCTAAACGTTTGTTGTGGAGCTGCAAACTATAATGTTGTAGAATAATAAAAAAAAAAAAATTAACTCAATTTATTGTTTTATTTTTACTTTTCTTTTTTTTTAGTTTTTAGCGGAAGTTGTCGGAACTTATAAAAATGAAAATTATCAAACTTTTTTAATATTTTCACTCATTTTACCCAAAACTGCATATTTAATTGAAAAATAATAAAACACTCACCCATTTAGAAGTAATGCAATCGCGATTCTGCAAAACTCAGCCCCTCGTTATGCTTTAAGTTTTCCATTCAAACATTCAATTTCTGACGCCACTAAAAAAAATTATAAGTTCTAAATTACAACCAAATTTACCAAGAGTTATAATTATTTATTTAAAAACAACAAAATAAGGTCCGAACTAATTTTTATTTCTTAGACGCCGCCGAACGTAATTTGATGATTTAAAAACAATCGCACGTCAAAAATTTAAGATGATATCCGCCGACAGCTAGGGAAGTTGTCGGAACTTATAAAAATAAATATTATCAAACTTTTTAAAAATTTCCACTCATTTTACCCAAAACTGCATATTTAATTGAAAAATAATAAAACACTCACCCATTTAGAAGTAATGCAATCGCGATTCTGCAAAACTCAGCCCCTCGTTATGCTTTAAGTTTTCCATTCAAACATTCAATTTCTGACGCCACTAAAAAAAATTATAAGTTCTAAATTACAACCAAATTTACCAAGAGTTATAATTATTTATTTAAAAACAACAAAATAAGGTCCGAACTAATTTTTATTTCTTAGACGCCGCCGAACGTAATTTGATGATTTAAAAACAATCGCACGTCAAAAATTTAAGATGATATCCGCCGACAGCTAGGGAAGTTGTCGGAACTTATAAAAATAAATATTATCAAACTTTTTAAAAATTTCCACTCATTTTACCCAAAACTGCATATTTAATTGAAAAATAATAAAACACTCACCTTTCATTTAGAAGTAATGCAACCGCGATTCTGCAAAACTCAGCCCCTCTTTGTGGTTTAAGTTTTCCATTCAAACATTCGATTTCTGATGACGCCACTAAAAAAAATTATAATTTCTAAATTACAACCAAATTTACCAATAAGAGTTATAATTATTTCTTTAAAAACGCCAAAATAAGGTCCAAACTAATTTTTATTTCTTAGACGCCGCCGAACAAAATTTGATGATTTCAAAAAAACAATCGCGCGTCAAAAATTTAAGATGACATCCGCCAACAGCTAGCGGAAGTTGTCAGACCTTACAAAAATGAAATGAAAAATCAAAATTTCTTTACATTAAATGTGTCACGAAAAACTTCGTTGATTAAGTATATAAAACATGTAATTTTTTTTCCTCTTTTAGTCCTGAGGATGGCTATAAGTTAATATAGCCGAAACGTCGACCGACAATATATTTGTTTCAATTAAGGGTATCCAATATCCTGCGATTTTTATATCCTTATTTTAAAAAGTCATTACCGTCATTTGGGGTGATTTAGCGTTAAAGTTGCTAATCTAGCTCGTTCATATCGACTAGTAAACTCCTAGTCGATAAGAGCGAGCTCGGAAATTTGATTTTGGCGCTAAATTAAAAAAAAATGTACAATCTCACCCCCATATGATCAATTCCACCCCAAATGACGGTACATCAAACGAAAGATCCTAATGAAAATTACAATTTACAAGGAGCAAAGGATATGGCAACTGATTATATTATTAATAATTATAATTAAACAGCTTTTGAAACTCCAACCTAAACGTTTGGTGTGGAGCTGCAAACTATAATGTTGTAGAATAATAGAGGATAGTTTTATGTTCTTCTTACAAAATCTTATAACTAAAAAACTACTTATATTATTATACTTAGGGAAGAAAATATAACACTTACCTTTTCTTTAAAAATAATGCAACAGCGCTCTTGATCAAGGATCCTCTTTGAATGGCTCTTGGATGTTTCAAATCTGCAAAGTAGAAAATATACACATTAGTTAAGATGACATTTTGATCCAACTCAACTTGCGTACACCAGGGATGTCAAGTTCACACGATTTTGGTTGCCAAACGAAAATTATAAGCTCGGGGGGGGGGGGTTATTATAATTTTCGCGTGCGGCTACAAAACTCTCGGAGGAACTGAAGGATCTATGTATTTGCGCGAGTCAAATTATTGGCAGATAGGAAAAAAACAGTGACTCGGATATTGTCAAAAAGAAAATTGCATTTGACGCCTCCGAACGTAATTTGATGATTTAAAAAACAATCGCACGTCAAAAACTTAAGATGACAACTGCCGACAGATAGCGGAAGTTATAAAAATGAAAAATATTGAAAGTTATCAAACTTTTTTAAAATTATCTAATATAAATGAGTAACAAGAAATAAAAATCTGATGTGACACAACACATGACTGACTTTCCTATTTAAAATAAAAGAGGTTTTTAGTGGAAGGATTTCTTCCTAATTGTTAAAATTAGTATGCAAAATTTCAAGTCAATTGTTACACGCGTTTGGTCGTAATCTTAGCCGAAAAAATGTTCACACACACACACATCCAGACATTGTTCCAAAAATCGTTCACGTTTAAAATCATACCTTTGAATCAGAATTCTAATGTGCCTAATATGCAAAGTTGGTTTTTGACTCGATCACAATACTTTCTTTTACTGCGTAAATGGCAAAGTAAAACAAGTGCGCGTCAAAGTGATTAAAATAATTTCATTTGCATTCTTATGTAAAGAGTTTTCACCCGATTCGCTGCAAAACTTGCATCCCTCATAATCTGGTTTTGTAAGAGAAAAACTAAATTACACTAATGATAATGATACACAACAGATAGTAGAAACTGGATTGAAAAAAAAACTAAACTGACCTGTCGTTTTCAAATGCTCCGACCGTTCCAGGTTTCTTCAAATTTGCAATTGTTGTTGTACAATTTTGCTTTCCACCATTCAATTCGTTCGATATGAAAGCCTACAATAAAAAGCCTACTTAATTTACTGTAAATATCACAAAATGATGCATCTAATTTAAAAATTAGTAAGTTCTTTATACGTTGACGATGTCATATTGTGAAGTTATAAAATATATGAAACAAAAAGACTACGTACCACAAATTATATGCATTTTTAGATGGAATAAAAGCATTAAATAATTACAGCTATTATAAGGACCACATTTATACAACAATCATATACTAATTTTCACTTTTAACCTGATAATCATTGAAAAACTTTACAAAATTTGCCTCGTCTGGCCTTGTCGTGTACTGTCGGTCACGAAGTTTGTAAAACGTCACACGACGATTGACGACGATTACGAATCGAGACATAGGCGTCCGTATTATTTTTTCAGAAGGTGGTCAACAAAATTTATTTAATATTTTAAAAAGAATTAATAAGCCTTGCAATAGCAATTAATTACTTACAAAATTAAAAATAATTTTCAATTTGAATAATTCAAATCAACGTATCAAACGTTTGTTTCAAAACAAAATACGTGAAGAATATTAACTTGTACAAAAAATAACTGATCACATTACAATAGTGGCGTATTGCCCAAGTCCATCTGTTCATTCAAAATAATTTCGGCGGCTCCAGGATCTTCCAATAACAATTATATCTCCAATGCTTCCAAGTTTATAAGAGAGAAATTCACTTTAGTTGCCTATATGAAACAGTTTACGTTTTTCATGGCACAGATTGTGTTTCCGCACTGCCAAATGTATTTCCATCAGCAATTTTTTTTCTTCTATAATTAGATTAATCTGATTATGAATAAAGATCAAGTTATTCACATATTTATTCCAAAGGCACACAATGCTTTTCGCATCATAAGCTAATCAACATCTTGAGCAACACAAAGGATGAGGTGGATATTATATGGATTAGGAGTAAACTGTATACAACTTTATTTCTGTGAAACAAACGTAAAAACGTCTGGTTCAGTGTATCACGAAATGTTAGAGCAGGTAATGAAACTCCAAGCAATACGTTATTCCATGGAAACTGTTGGGTGTTCACATAAGATTCTGCACCAACACATGAAAGACTAGCCATTGCAAAGTCCTAATCTGAACCCTTTGAATTTATTACAAATAATATTCTGAGTTGCTAATAAACTGCTTATTAAATTTATGATTCATTAGTCTAACAGGTTATGGGCCCAGCACATAATATATTTAATAATTAATTATTATCAGACGACTTTGAAAAAGTTATCTCATTTAAAAACCAGGAAACTTGGATTATAACAAAAACATTTCTTGTAAACAGATAAGATTCTTATTATAATTTTAACTTACATTACAAAAATTCAAGAAAATAATTTACAAAACTACATTTTCCAAACCAACCACATCGGGTGGATTATTCACTTCGCCTTTAATGTCGATTTTATTTATTCTTAAGGCGGTACGTTGAACGCGATAAACTGAAAATAATAGAAAAGTTTAACGACAAAAAGAACAACAAACTACACAAATCTTACAATGAGTTCTCATGTACTGTTTTCTCCTCTTCTTCCTAAAATGTGTTTTAGTGTGTGATAACCCTTTTTCAATCACAGTTGCATGAACCTCAGCAATACCCCTCTGAACGATCGGTTTACCAATCAAGGTGAAGTTTTCACCCCCAACCATCAAAACCTAAAAATAAACTGTTCAATAATAACTGAAATACCAATACAACCATTTACCTTATCCAAACTAATTTTATCTCCTATTTCAGGAGCCCAGTAACCTTCAATTATGATAACATCGCCTTCGGTAATTTTAAACTGCTTACCCGTAACGTGCACAATTGCAAACAAACGACTTCTGCTTTGGATGTCACGGTTTACCCTTTTAATAACCTCTACAAATTGCAACAACAAAATTAACCGTTGCATACATTTCTGCCACAATTACATACCTTCCGTAATTAGTTTATCTTTGTTAGGGTCGACCACTTCATGTGGTGTCGGTAAGGTGGACAAAAACTTGACGTCACGGGGTAAAATCCTCGGTGTGCACACATTCCTTACCAATGTGTTTGTTCGTGTTAGAGTGTTCACTTTTGTAAAAATTTGCCGAAAAAGAGCAGACATTTTCACATTTGTCGCTCAAATTTGAGGTTAAGTTGTCGGGCCCCTACCAACTTGACGAAACAACAACTTTGTAATATGAATAATGTTTATTATTTTATTATTACGGCTTACGGGGCGACCGACGCAAAAAAGAGTAAAAACACAAATTTTGGTAAAATGTTGTAAAATTTCGTAACCATGGAAACGCAAATTAATTAACTATTTTTGGGACATTTCATTTCTTACCGCGACGCACATGTAACACTTGTTGCGTCAAATTATTATGTCAGTTCATGCATGTCGTTTTAAAAACTTCCGTGACATCAAACTCTAAATTTTTTAAATTAGTTTAAAAGTTAATTAAGATAAATTTTTAGTTAAGTTTAAATGTGCTATGCCAGTTTTGGAACCCAACAAAGATGACTATGAAAATTTGGATACCTTAGGTAAATAGAATGCTGGATTTTATTTTTATTCTAAATTTACAAAAACTTTCGAATTCCTTTTATTTCTATTATTAGCTTTTTATTTTATTTATTATAATATGACGGTATCATCGCTACGAACAAGGTTGTGCATTACTACCTACATTTTATCTAAATTAAAGCGATAACGTAGGTTTTCTTTTTACTCAAAAAGTTGGGAAACTTGACCGCACCTTATGAATAGTTTTAGTAATATATAAATAAAAAATAATGTTGCTGTTTTATTTCCAAAATTACATAAAATTACAAAAATATAATTTGTATAGTCATGTAGCCACGAGAGCGACCCTTGTATATAAAATCCCCTTGTCACTTTTAATAAATTCGGTGACTAGGGCGTAGTCAACATTTTATTATAAAGCGTTTCAATTCTGAAACTTAAAACCACTAAAGGTGGATTTCATAAAAGTCGCTTAAAATTTAATACAGCACCAGTTCTGTGAATCTGTTCGTAACGGACCTCTGATTGGTTGGATTTTGAAAAATTATCAATATAAAAATGTGTGCAGCTAGCTCTACGCGACTTTATCCTATCGCCACAATATTATTTAGCTCGGCCTACGGCCTCGCATCTGACCCCAATTTTTTTTAGGTCAGTGACCTAAATAAATTTAACCACTCACTCAGAGATGCATTACGAGCAGACAGATAAGTTATATTAAACAAAAAATATTTTGTTACAACTAACAAAATTTTAAGAATAATAATAATAACAATATTATCATTAGGAAAAAAATTAAATTAAATATTTCTTTGAGAAAATAAATAACAATTTTAATTTTAGTATGGTATTTGAGCTTATAATATTATGTAACTGGCCCTAAGTAAAACGCATCTTTAGTAAAACTTCTAGCTACTGACCGCTCCCTCGCTGATCACAAATTCATTTTAAAGAATAAAGTTGAATAATATTCTAAACGTATCGGTATGGATGTGTATTAAAAAAGAAGTAAATTAACAAATTAAAATCTTTGTTAAACAAATAACTCAAATAAGTCTACTCAAACAACCAAAATTATGTACAAATAACAATAATGTAAGTTAAATAAAAGTTACTTTTAACCATCTGATTCATAAACGAGGAACCATTAGCGATAGAACATTATAAAGCAGGCGTGTACTGGCCCACCTGAATACCGAGAGTTTCCTGATGTCTTCACCTTCAAGGCTTCAAGTTCACCATTAAGAGCAATGTCCAGTGCTACCCCCCTATACAGTGTGAATATTTGTGTTTTCTGTCATTTATTTCCAGGACGTTACAAAAATTTAAATAATTACTAGCATTACAAAATCTTTCAACACTTTTTTATATAAACACGCTAAAGGAAGTTAATTTATTTATTGGAAAACCATGTTATTCGAAAATTAGAACATGGGAATCTCCCCCCCCCTTCCAACCGTAATTTTCGAATTACGCGATGTTCAAATAAGTAAATCAATTTCTTTTAGCGTTTTTACATAAAAAAAAAGTTGAAAGATTCTGCAATGCTAACAATTATTTAAATTTTTGTAACGTCCTGGAAATAAATGACATAAAACACAAATATTCACACTGTGTAGGGGGGTACCACTGAACATTGCTCTTAAGAGTTCCATTTTACTAGCGCCATCTGTTGATTTAGATCAGGTGTTTTCAAAACCAACAACGGAATTGCCAATTATAATAGATAGTTGAATGCAGAGCATTAGGAGGTGAACAAGAGTCATTGCAAAGCAAAAATTTATTGTGAATGGTTCATGAGACTACAGTTTTTTTTCGAAATGGTATTTGACGGGGGAGTGCGTGTAGCATCTTTTTGTTCGACTTATTCTTTCTATTTATTTATTTATTGCGTCTATTTATTGTTCATTGTTATTAATATATCCAATATACACATTATGATATGTAGTACCTGTATAACAAAGGTAATGAACAAATTAAACAATGAAATCATTATTGCTTGTATTACATAGTACATAAATATTTTCTAATGTTCTAATAGGTACTTAATAATCACTTAATTTTTTATAATTGTTTACTAATAAGTATACATGTTTTGTAAAATTCATTAATTTCTTTTTAAAAATATCGACATTTTATAATTTTTGGAGGTTCCTACATCTACGCTACGCCGTGGTTTAGATTCCACGTTAAACTGTAGGACTCATCTGCTTTACAGAATTGATCATCGTGATCTTACAATCATAGCTGGTAACCTGGTCTACATACTGTAAAATCTTAAAAACATCAGCTCAACATTTGTGGAGACTGTATAATCTAAGGGTGATTGGTTATTTTTTATGTACGCTCACCACTAGAAGAATTACAATCTGTAACTTCCCCCAGGTCCATAATCTTTTCTTTTTATCAAATAATAGAACAATTTTCACATCTCACTTTGCTTTGAACCACCGACCGCTTTAATAAATTATTTAACAATAAATTTAAATAAATGGTCGATGGATTACATCATTGCATAATTCGTATAAGAATCTTGTTCTATTATAATTAGTATGTGTATAGTAAGCTAGTAAATATAGTTGTTGTAGTATTATGTCATGCATTTAAAGTAAACGTAGCTAATTAGTACGGTGCATATGGTTGCTAATTTTATGACTTCTTATTAGTAATGTGAAGTGGTTTAATTGTTTAGGTACTGTTGGAATTTTTAACAAAAATAGAAACTCACTGTTTCATTTCCTTCATTAAAATTTGTGACAGATTAGGCTAATCTTATGTGTGGTTTTCATATTAAATTCATTACATGGTAGTTTTAAAAAATAAAGGTAATTCATTTCCTGAGAAGAAAGTTCGATGTGTAGTTTCTCAAATAAACGATTCAATTTATTATGTGTGTATAAGAAACCTATAATTTTTGAAATTATACAAGGTGGCCCATAAGTCGTGCTCTATTTATAATTTTTTGGTTCTACGTTTCTTCTATTATTATTTTTTTCAAATATGTTTTGAGTACTTTGATCACGAAGTTATTTCATAATAATCAAAACAAGATTAGATATTTTTAAACTGGCCAGTTCACCTCTGTGGCCTTAAAAGAAGGATGGTAATAAAATATCGCCTTCAATTTTTTACGACACAAAGAAAGCATTCGAATTTTTATTGACCACCCAAAAAAATGCACACACAAAAATATTGCAGTAAAAATGAAAGCATTGCACTAAAATCAACATTATTTGCTTTTAAAAAGGGCGTAGACATCGAAACTTTTAATTTGAAAGTAGAGCTACTTTCATTTTGAATTCATACTACTGTCAATTCGAGAGTAACTACTTTTATAAATAATATCAAGTTTCAAAAGCAGTTGCTCTCAAATCAAATATTAGGTATTTAAATTGAGAGTGGATTAATTTGTTTTTTTAATTGATGTTACTGTTAATTCAAAAGTAGTTACTGTCAAATTAATATTAGTTTATATTCGTTTTAACAATAATCTGACATCAAATTAACAAATAAAACTATATAGTTTTTTTTAATTGTTATATTTTTAAGAAACTAAAACTAAACAAACCAAAACTAAAACTGTTTTTTTTAATTTTGCGACAGTTTAATAATTAAAATCACTAACACTTTTTACTATTACAGCACGAACTTTGAGCTCCTTCCAAAATTGTAAATTTTTGTTACTTCCTTTTTCCTTCCTTATTTGCACTTTGTCGTTTTGATTTTGGGCTTCAATTATAGTAATATTCCTGCAAAACATAATATAACATCAGACAATTATTTTTATATAAGTTAAAATATGAAGTAAACTTACCTTATGTTCTTTGGGAAAAGATTTAACAATTTAACGGTTAATAAGTCAAATTCCGTCTTTGTTAAATTTATATTATTCAATCTCATGTAGTCAATAATGATCAAGTCTTCGCTGCAGAAAAGGTTTTCTTCTCAATAAGGTTGCCATTGCGGTCCCGTTGTAAAATGTTTTCTATATTCTATAAACAACTTTATTATAAATAAAAAAATAGTTCAATGTTAAAAATATAAATTTAATAAAAATACATTCCAAAAACTACTTACCTACTTCAGTGGCTTTCCAATGTTTAAGTTGCCTTTGATTGTTTAATATGAAATATTTTCACTTACAAATGGAATGACATCAACAAGCACAGATAATAGTAGTGCGCATGTTATAAGGTCTGTTATATAAATACAACTTGCAATTTTGCACATTCCATTATAAAATAGTACCTCAAAATGAATATTTATACTTTCAAAACAACATTATAAGTTTTCATTTTGACTTCAAGCCTTTATCAAAAGTGTATACTTTTGAAATGATGTTACCCAACTCATTTTAAAAGTAATCAATTTCAAATAGAAAAAATTTACTTTTAATTTAACAATATTTAAATTGAAAGTAGATTTTGAAAGTAGAGTTTCACACGATTCTTTCAAATTAAATGCAATGCTTTTATTATAAGAGCAAAACTTTTATTTTCACGTTGACAGCATAATTATTCATTCTGAAAGTAGATTTTTCTTTCTGTGTGGAAATAACTTGGAATATCAAGACTCAAATTTGTCTCGACTGGGAACTCCTGGTATTTATTTCTAATGTCTCAAAAAGTATGCCAAGAATGATTTTCTTCTGACATTATCATCAGTGGTAAACCTGCCAATTCTGAAAATAAAAGATTGTGTAGTTTTGTCGCATCATTACCCAACGCAACGTAAGGTTAATTATCCGACTTCTTTAATTTATCTTTTCGAATTACTGAAAAATATTGCTATGTATATCATGTTTTCATTTCCAAACTTTGTCCAAGATAAAATAAGAATGCTACCATGAAAGTTTTGAGTTGCAAATGGAAGCTTCCATCTGATTTACGTTTTTTTAACGTGATCCTTTTAGTTTTCGTAATGAAGTTAAAGGAAGAGAAATCTGGTCATTGTATAAATGGAAATTGACATTTTCCGGCGTGCCCTGTTTTTGTTACAAGGTGTGTTCCAGGTCTGCAGGGAGTATATCCATAAAGGGCACGGAAGTCTCGGGTGTGTCTATTAAGTTTTCAAATAATGCAACTTTAAATTTTTATTAATATAACGACTTTATAAGTTAACGGATTTTTTTATTGAGTTTTTGCCGGTTTTAAAATAATCGCTTTCCAAATATTAACGTTAAGATTAAAATTGTTCCCATTTTATTTTATGAATCGTTAAAGTACATAAATACTTATATATAATACTTTCATATCTTGGTTTATTATCTACTATATTTTTTTATCACGACATTTTTAGAAATTCAACTTGCGCACTGAATGTGTTTGAATTTGAAGCGAGCAAATTTGGACACAAAGAAGAGTTTGCGAACTCATTGAATTGCCTTACAAAATTAATTTTAGAATAAATTAAAGTTCGATGGATAAAATAACAAAACCAAGTTTTTTTATATCGATCATCACCTTTTATAAGGAAATGTCATAAAATGCACGGATCGTTAAAATCACCGTCTAAATAAAGGTCGAATTCGTAGAGGGTTGACGGTATGGTTGAGGGCCAGTCTATCGACGATCGTCGTTTGGGAGACTCCTACTAAAAATGATTTTGGAACAAATGTTTAAAAGAAAATTTTAGCTTGTTTATTTGTTTTGTAAATTTTATATTGTGCTATTATCACGTTTATGTGTATATGTGTAGAGAATCATTTGGAAGGACCCTAGGGCACGAATGCCACATCACAATTTCGAATTGCAGCAACTACCATCACCTTCCCAGAATGGCCCTCCAATTTCCGATGGCCAAACTTCAGGTACCATCATTATACCATTTTTTGTGCTTATGCTTACCATAACTAACACCTAATTTTATCACTTCTTGCTTTTTGTGCACATTTAACATTTTTTGTATACTGGTAACGCAATTTCATTGTAGTAGAAAAGACTTTTCTTCGAGGAATTTATTGTCAAACGGGCAAGTTGATAAAATTGGAGTTTTTAGCTCCCGGTACCAAAACCTCCAATTTTTGAAACAATCGTACTTCTTATTTTAGAGATTTCCTGACAAAGTAAGGAATAAAATTGAAATTAAATGAGGATCAAGAATATTCCATATAAAAACTAACTTTTTTTCAAGTTTGTTCAATATTTTATTGTTCATTGAAATGATTAATACTTCGCCGTGCGATGCACAATTTTGGACATCGCATAACTTTTGAAATAAGAACATTTTGGTAATTTTGTTTTGCATGTTTTTGGATTATCTTCAAAACTAAAAATGTTGGGTCGAATTTTGTTTTAAAACTGCATCAGAAATCGTCATTATAGTTTCCTTGCAGGTAAAATGTATAAAAACTTTGGACGCCCATAGCATCCTTATTTACGATAATTTTTCCGTAAAGAACTTTCACTGGCTAGCTTTTCGTCAAAAATGCGCAGACTGGAAATTGTAGAAGAAAAAATATTTTCAGATCTTTTCTTTTTCAAAATTTTATTCCCATCAATTTTTACCAGATATAAAATTTTTCAGACGATGCACCGTTTACGAGATAATAATACGAAAAACCTGTCACCGTTTGCGGGAGGTTTTTTTTTTGTATTTTAAGGGATGATTCCTTCACCGAAGGAGAAGAAACTTGTCGGATATATATATTGATATATATCCATTTCCAGCGAATAGTTTTTATAACACTACCTCAACTTTGACCGTTGTTTGCGAGAGTTGGGTGGGGATTACCCCACGATCAATAAAAAACGATCAAAGAAGGTAATAGTAAATGTTTTCATTTCCATTCTGCAAAAATAATGAGAAAAACTGTTACCAAGTCCCTATTGGAGATTGTTTTTGTTTTGTAAAGCTACTGTATTACTAATCCACCGTTAACCACCCACATCCATCAACTTAATTTTTTAAATCGATTTATTACTATAATATAAACCGAAGGGACTTGATTATAGAAATTGAAGTTCCATCAATTTCTAGTTTTTTAATTACTACGTCATTGGAGGTCGACCACGAAAAACCTGCACCGAAGATATTATAGTTATTTACAAAACTCAACGGAATCTGATCTGAATATTAAAATAAAGCGTTTAATGTTAGGATAAATTCAAAATATCGATTAGTTTAAGCAATAATAGATTGTAAAGTTTCGATTTCTCACGTTTAATTCTCCCGATTGCTGCATTTTGTTGACGGTGCGTGCTCTTGACGTAAATACTTAGAGCAAGGTTTGGTAAGGCGTGGAGCTACCACAGTTGACAATTATTATTTTTTGTGCAACTGACGATTATTGCATAATCGTTAATTATAGCGGAATTTATCCTAAAAATTTACTACGCAGATCCGTGGACTTAATATCCCGGTTTTCGAGTTCCGTTGGCTTAAATATCCTGGTTCTGAAGCTTCTACATATAAATTTAGAGGTAGCAGAGCTAAAGTTACGGCCAACAGCAAATACGATACTCTTATATTATTTTTACGGTTTTGGCCCTAGTTAGCCCAAATTTTTGAATGATCTGCAAATTTTTATGTGTATTTGTAATTTACACCCTCAACTACGACAATTTTAATAGAAAATATTTAAAATCCAGTTCATGTTTTTCGTGCTGCCCCTCGTCGTTCGTACTATTACAAATTTAACTTTGTTGCTGTTTATTTACTTTATAATAATTATTTATTGATTATTCGTAACAATGGTTAACGTGACCAATACATTTTTGTAAGAAAAATATCACAAGAACTTTTGAGAAATTCAGTATTTTTTTTACTTATAGTCATTAATATTGCATTAGGTTCAGATTATTTTGTGTAATTGCGGAGTGTAACTCAATAAAGAATAAATGTCTTTTAATTTGTGAAAACAAATTCTATTTCGGGTCGGATTGGATACTGTCGAGAATCGGAATTTGCCCAGCCCTGCTTTAAATCTTTAACCCTTTCAGTAAAATGTTATAAGAACAAACATAACTTTGGTCACTTCCAGGGACTTCCTGTGCGTCATTGCATCTAATAAGTCTCTTTTTCATTTTTTATCTGAGGAGCAATGTAATATTTTATTAAAAAGTTCAATTCTAGGGGGAAAGTATACCCCTTCTTGCCCCCCTTGCGGGTGCTTATATCTAATGATTTAATAATGCATGTCGTTGATGTATTGAAAATAATTTAAAAAAAAAATTAAATGTACATGTTAAATTTTATCTAATAAGATCGAAACATGTACTATAAACTATATCGTTTTAATTTATGTTTGTAGCTTTTAAATTCATAAAATAATTTAAAAAAATTGAATATTATGATAAGTTTGAATGCTAACAAGTTTTAAGTGTTTTTAATTATACAGGGTGTTGCGCATGCAGTGACACGCTATTATATTTGCCCAACACTAATACTTTATTTCAAATAGGAAAATAACGTTTTTCCTCTCATTAATTATTATTAAACAATTTTGCAAAAACATGTTTTCGTTCAACGGCTTAGAATCATGCGAACGAAAACATTAACGAAACACTTGTAATCTATGTAGTTAGGCATAGTTAGGTATAATAACATTTAGGGTAAAAATATTTATTTTATCGAATAACCATTAAAAGCATTGATATTTTGTCCAACAAAAACGTGCGTGTTTGTTTCACGTAATAAAGAAAATTGTTGGGAAATTGACTGTACAACTCATTATAAAAATGAAGTATGTTTTTATTAATGATGATTTTGTTTTCAATGCATTATTCATCTTTACTATTTTAAAAACTCGTTATACTTTTCCACACAAAACCACACGTTAAAATTTAATTTTCTTTACAATTCTTATCAAACTGCGGCCTTGATCTATTCGTTAGTTTTATTGTGATTTGTTCGTAAATTAGACGATAAATTAAATATTGCTTATAGTGCCAGATCAATATGGTACTACTTTAAATTTTAAATTTGCGCGGGTGTTGATCGAAAATTGATTGTAAATTTCTTTGGTTTTCAATATTATTTATTTAAAATTTTTAAGAAAATTGTTATCGTAGAATTAATTATAGTTGGGGTTTCTAAATAGCATGCGTAACATATAATATAAATAGACAGGGCCCTATTCGTAAACAGTGTCAAAAGAAAATCGTAAAAAAGCTTTTCACCGAAGTACGCATATTATTTTTTTCACTACTATCCTAAAAATGTGCAGTTACTTGTTTTTCTCGCAACAATTTTCACTATTAGCCTCGGTCACTAATCAAAACTGTCAACTGTCACTTAAGAAACGCAAGAAATCAGCTTTTATTAACTCCTCAATTCAAGTACAGAACATAAGACATCAATAAAAATAGCGTGCATCTTCCACTTTCATAAACCTAAATGAAAACCTCAAACAAAACGTAGAAACGTCAATAATAAAGCAAAAGTATACTTTAATTTAAAATTCAGCCTACTTAAAATTGATAAAATCAATTGTTACACGTTTTATGCGGAGTATTTTGTAAACTAAGAAGAAAATGATTGATAATTGCGGAAATTAGATCTCATATCATATCGGTAAGCATTTATCGATAAGTTTCTGATGTGAAAGTGAAATGAATAAGCTTTTTATTTTCATATTTCCGGCCGGGAATAACTTATTTCCCAACTTATTAAAAGTTTGTATTGAATCAAATACTGACGGAAATAAAAACCTATGAGCGTGAATCAAGTAGTGGTTTTTTTATTTACAACCTGAACTATTGGCCAACCTGAATGGCCATGATTAGGACTTCAAGAAGTACAAATATTGTAAACTAGATATTCAGTTTTGAAAGAATTGATATGCTATTAAGTTACGAAATCGTAACAATCTACTACGAGTACGACAATAATCAAATAATATATTAATTAGAATCTATGTGTAACTTAAGTATGTATGTGATATCCTGAGGAGCTCCACTTATAATATAATCTAAAATCTAATTTGTAATTAGATTACAAATACTCGAGACAGCTTATCGATTGTTTTTTTTTTTATTTAATCAGTGCAGCTGTTAGGAATTCAAAAATATTCTCAACCGCTGTGTTTTCTATTGAGGAAGGCGGTAATATTAATACTATTTTTGAATATAATATAATATAAAATTATAGTTGTTAAATTGACGAGGCAAAACCAAAACCATCCTAATAATCTCTAATCGAAGGAACGCAAATTGAATCGTGTCGACGCAGATCAGATCCCATACAAAAAATTGTGTTTTCGATTCGTTTTATTGAAATTTAATGATGTGGATATAGTATTTTTTAAATCGGTTGAAAAGCATGAGCAGCAGATAGATCATGGCTTGTAATCCTATTCTCTAATTTTTTCAATTGATTCTCCATTATCAGTTCCGCCCACTGTTTATTATTGAAACGTAGTATATTTAAGAGGTCCCAGATCATAAATTTTCAATAATTAAATTAGCTGCTTATAAAAAAATGATTGCATTCTGAGGTGTTCGTATTTGTGCTCGTTTCAGTATTCGATATCGACCAATAAATTATTTAGCTTGAAGTGCAGCGTCATCATCGCAATTGTAGTGCTGTATATTATTAAATATAATTCCAATGACTAAAAATATTTATTATTTAAATGACAATTCAGTAGTATTATTGATATCTATCAAGGAAATTTACCGATAAATATTATCTGTTTTTCTTGTAATTATATACTAAAAAGTTATTGCTATTACCTACTTTAAATTTAGAAATATTGGAAGATAGTTAAATTTAAATATTATTTACTTAGGTTGTTTGGTGTACAGTCGAGGAAGTTGAACTGCGAACCTAACAGTGAGGGGACCAACCGTTCTCCTTTGAAAATCGTTTTCCTCAAAAGCAATTTTCAATAATGACACGTATTTTTTTATTTTTGCTTTTTGATGAAATAATTTTCCTGACTGATAGCCTTTCATATGCCCAACTTTTCCTATCACCTGCGTAGTCGTGTAGATTTCTATAGTGGCCTTAGTCCGGACCATTTCAATTTGTTAAATTTATACTCATTTATGTTGGCAATCGAGTACAATATTATTAAATTAATGATGTAAATTTTGTTGTTAACTGGATCATATTTTATGTTCAGTTGTCCATTTCTAATTGTTTGTGTGGAGCTGTGTCAAAATTTTTGATATTATGAAACATGTATGGCTTGAATGTAAGTCGCGTTAAATTTTGTGTAAAAAACCTTTTCCGCTTCCTTTGGTTACCGTAAGATAATTTCTCATCAGTCGCTCACGTGTATTTGTTCGAAACCATTCCAAATTTATAATTGTTGATTTTTTCTCTGGAAACGTTAAAATTTAGAATGATCGTTTTTTAGGTTTATCGGTCATCGTATTTGTATTGTAATTACAAAAACGTAAGACTCTTTAATTTTTAATTGAATTTGAAATTTGCGGTTCATTGCCGGTGTCCTGAATTGACGCCGATGACGGCGGCGCGCGTCTTTTCTGAATCGATTATTTTCAATAAGCTTTAGCCCCGTAGTGAAAATGCGTTCCTAGAACATATTTTTTCGCAGAAGAAGTTTATTTTTCTAATTATTCAAAATGTAGGAGGACAGTTTTATTAGTCGATTGTACATTTTTACCCACCTAAAATGGCATTCTACAACAATGTTTACAAATTGTTACAATCCACCCGGGCCAGGATTACTGGATGTGAGTAATTTTTTATTATATTCGGCACTTTTTTGATACGCGAAAGAAAACATCCAAATTACATACCTCTATGACGTGGCTTACGATAATGCATATTATCTCTAAACGGAATGACCTTCATTCGAGCAATTTAGTTCAGATGACCTTGTAATATTTACGTTCATATTTTGGTAACGATTGCTACAAAATCTTACTTTTTAGTTTAGAATGTGCTTTTTATCAATTAACTATTATACATCTCTACGTACAGGATGTTTTGAATAAAATGCCTTCACTTAATAAAAATATAAGGCTACAGGTGAAGCGTGATCCAATATCCGCCCAACAAAATTGACAATTTTATTAAAATCACTTTTAATTGCAAAGTCGTTCGTTTATTTATTGCTTATCTATAGTGTTTATTTAATTTATATGATTTTTATAAGGATCTTTGATTATTAATTTTTTTTTTATGATAAACATTGCAAAACCGATAAATAATTTTTTTAATTGCATCTTAAGCAACAAATATAATAAATTAATCGAGCATCTAAAGCCGGCTCCACACGCACTTAAAATTATGCTTACATCTTTTAATTAAATAAACCTCACCAACTAATAATTTGATTTTTCAAACTTTCTCCGCTTAATTAATTTAAAAAAATTTCAGTGCAAGAAGATGGGAATGTTTCTATTCCCATGGAACAGGAAACAAATACCGCATTGGAAATACCAACCGATTACCGAATAATTTTTATAAATCGGATTCAACCACCAGTTCAAAAATTTGTAAACAACCGCATCTCCACCGCCAAATACAGGTCGGTTGTAATAAAAACAATATCGCCCGACTTTATTATCTTTTTAATTGCAGCCTTATTCGGTTTATACCTTTGTTTTTGTTTGAACAATTCCGACGATGGGCAAACATTTTCTTTTTATTGATAGCCCTCCTACAGCAAATACCGGACGTTTCACCTACCGGTCGATATACGACCCTCGTACCGTTAATTTTCATCTTGTCTGTTTCGGCAATCAAAGAAATTATCGAAGACACAGTAAGATCGTACGAATCTAAAAAAAATTTTGTTGTTGATGGGATTACGTTTTAGAAAAGGCATCGAGCCGACGACGAAACAAATCATAAAATCGTGGAAGTGTTAAGGAACGACCAATGGATTAACACCAGGTGGCTGAAAATTGTTGTAGGCGATATCGTCAAGGTTCAAAATAATGAATTCTTTCCCGCGGATCTTGTTTTGTTATCATCCAGGTAAGTTTAGTCTCGGTGAATCCCCTAAATAATACCGCTACCCCACGCCGCATCACATCGTTTTTTCCTCATTCCAGCGAACCTCAGGGGATGAGTTTTATAGAAACAGCAAATTTAGACGGCGAAACGAACCTTAAAATTCGCCGGGCGTTACCTTCCACCGCAAAATTAATTACAACCAATGATCTACATCATTTTTCTGGAACGGTGGAATGTGAACCCCCGAATAGGCATTTGTACGAATTCACCGGCGTGTTAAAGGAAACAAATCAAACGTAAGTATACTGAAATTTCTAAACAGAAGGGAAATAATTTCCTTTGTTTAGAACCGAAGCTCTGGGTCCCGATCAAATTTTATTACGAGGCGCGATGTTGAGGAATACATCGTGGATATTTGGTTTGGTGATCTACACGGGACATGAAACTAAACTCATGAGAAATTCAACTACGGCGCCGCTAAAACGCTCCAGTGTTGATAAACTAACCAACATCCAAATTTTATTATTGTTTGGGATTTTATTGGCGATGTGTATTTTGTGTTCGGTATGCAATGAAATTTGGACGAACGCTCACGCCAAAAAAGACTGGTACATCGGATTATCAGGTTAAATAACCGACCAGTTTCGTATTTGTAACTTTTGTATTTTTTTTTTTTCAGACCTCTTTAATCAAAATTTTATGTACAATTTGTTAACCTTCATAATTTTGTTCAATAATTTGATTCCGATTTCGTTGCAAGTGACATTAGAAGTGGTCAGGTTTATACAAGTGAGTTGGTAAATGTTCAGGTGGAAAATTATTATCTGTAAAATAATATGAACATTTTTAGGCCATTTTTATTAACATGGATAGAGAAATGTACCATGAAGAGACGAACACTCCTGCCATGGCTCGTACATCCAACTTGAACGAAGAATTAGGGCAAGTGAAATATATATTTTCGGATAAAACAGGAACACTTACAAGAAACATTATGGAATTTAAGAAGATTGCTATTGGAAATGTCATTTATGATGTCGAGGGAGGGTTGGCACTTAAGGTAATTTTTTGGAATGCAAAAACGGTCTTTACGTTCACATTTGTTACAGCACATTCAGGAAAATCACGAAAATGCTTTTCTCTTAACGGAAATGCTGGTGCTTTTATCGGTGTGTCACACTGTTATTCCGGAATGTCCAAAGGATGGAGGTCCTGTATTGTACCACGCAGCTTCGCCAGATGAACGAGCCCTTGTTTATGGTGCCAGTAAATTTGGATACGAGTTTAAAAGTCGGACGCCGGATTATGTTGAAATAAGCGCAATGGGAATGTTAAAAAGATATGAAATTTTATCTGTTATCGAATTCACTTCGACTCGAAAACGGATGTCCGTGATAGTTAGGGACGCTCAAGGAACAATCAAATTACTGTGTAAAGGAGCCGACACGGTATTTGTTGTGAAAACATAGAAAACGTTTTTTCTAGTGATTCTTTTTCAGGTTATTTATGAACGTTTGGAAGTGACTGACAGTGAAAGTGGTACTCATTTGTTACAACAGTTGGAGTCATTTGCAACTGAAGGGTTGAGAACTCTTTGTTGTGCGTTCACGGAGTTAGGCCAAGACGAATACGAAAGTTGGAAGAAAGTATATCACACGGCTTGCACTTCTTTGGTACAACGCGAAGGTAAGTTTTTTTTCATCTTAAGCTTAATTATATGGTCTGTCTGAACTAATTGAACTAATTGTCTGAACAAATAATTGCTT
Source organism: Rhagonycha lutea (assembly GCA_958510855.1). Classification (NCBI taxonomy): domain Eukaryota; kingdom Metazoa; phylum Arthropoda; class Insecta; order Coleoptera; family Cantharidae; genus Rhagonycha; species Rhagonycha lutea. Next base: position 6,375,272 of record OY294040.1, on the reverse strand, counting down.
AAAAATATCCCCTGCATTGGGCGCCAAAAAATGCTTATATTTTAGTCCACCTGATCCACTTGGGGCAGATCTTCCTAAAATCTTCTGAAAATGGTATAAACCTGGAAGTTTGGGATATTATAATAGAGTAATTTATTAAATTAGATGATCTCCCTGTTAATTTGTATGGGGTTATTGAATAAAAGAATAACAATTACGCGTGTGATTGAAATAACAAACTTATTTTTGATAAAATTTTTGATTTAAATTCTTTGATAAAAAATAAATTTTGATTAAATATTCATGAATTTTTTTTAAATATTAATACTATAATAAGAAAGATTGCATAAATATCAAAAAAATTCTAAAGTCCTAAATTGCCTTAAATTTAAGATAATTTTTTATTCCAGTATGATTTCTTATTTAAATTTTTTGATAGAAATTAAATATTGTTAAAATATTATGAACCTTCATGAAAACACTGATATTATTTAATTAATGCTGCAAAAATAGCGAGGAAAATCTAAGCCCTAAATAGACCTGAATTAAAAAAGCTTTTAGATTTCGGTGCAATTTTTATTTAAATTTTTTGATAAAAAATAAAGATTGTTCAAATAATATTAAACTTCATGAAAATATTGAAAATATTAGTACTATTATAATAAACACTCAAAAAATAAAGAAAAAAATCTAAGCCCGAAATAGCCTTAAGTTTAAGGCAATTTTTTATTTCGGTGCGATTTTCTATTTACATTTTTTGATAAAAAAAAGTAAAGATTGTTCAAATATTATGAAACTTCATGAAAATGCTAATACCATTATAATAAATACTCAAAAAATAACGGAAAAAATCTAAGCCCTAAATTACCTTACATTTAAGGCAATTTTTAATTTCAGTGGGATTTTGGTTTTTGAATTTTTATTAATAAAAAATGTTGTTCAAATTTTATGCAACTTCTTGAGAATATTAATACAATTCAATACAATAATAATACAATGTTTTTATATTAATAAAGACAGAAAAAATAAGAAATTTGATTTTTATTTAAATTTTTTGATAAAAAATTAATTGCGATTAACATTATAGAATTTCTTTAAAATACTAAGGCCCGGTATTTCAGTGGGAGTTTAAACCAATAAGTTAAAAGCATAAAACAAATAATAATATTATGCAATATTATTGGTTAACCGTGGTTCACCTAAACTTTTTGGTTTAAACTCCCACTGAAATACCGGGCCTAATCGTGTTAAAATAAAGACTGGTAAAGTATCGAAAAAATTTTAAGACCCAAGTTGCATTTTCAAAATAATTCAGTGCGATTTTGTATTTAATTTCTTTGATAAAAAATAAATCTTATTATGTTCTGGTACTTCTTGAAAATACTTAAAAAAATGTTAATTTGTTTTTACGGGAAGTACTTTTACCCCTTTCTTTTCTTCGTTAAAAGAAACTTTATTTATTTTTAGATAATATTGAAAAGGCTGCTAATTTAATAGAAAAAAAATTGAAGTTGATTGGAGCGACGGCAATCGAAGACAAACTACAAGAAGGTGTGCCCGAAACAATTGCTGCCTTACTTCAAGCCGATATAAATATATGGGTACTAACCGGTGATAAACAAGAAACTGCCATTAATATTGGATACTCTTGTAAACTGATCGTGCAGGGAATGCCATTAATAATCTTAAACGACGGCAGTCTCGATGTAAGTGTTATAATTTAAGATGCTCTTGTTTCCTATGTTTACCTTTTTAGAGTACAAGAGACGCCGTGTTACGTCACAACGACGATCTAGGCGTTAATTTAGAAAAACAAAATGAGATTGCGTTGATTATAGACGGGAAAACGCTGAAATATGCTTTAAGTTGCGACGTGCGTTCCGATTTTCTTAAGTTGTGTATTTCTTGTAAGGTGGTAATATGCTGTCGCGTTTCGCCAATGCAGAAGGCGGAGGTGGTGGAGTATATAACGCAGTACACGAAAACTGTAACTCTGGCGATAGGAGACGGTGCGAACGACGTGGCGATGATACAAAAAGCTCACGTCGGTGTCGGAATATCTGGTCAAGAAGGTTTACAGGCTGCTTGCGCATCCGATTACAGCATAGCACAGTTCAGATTTTTGTTGCGCCTGTTGCTGGTTCACGGCGCTTGGAATTATTTGAGAATGTGTAAATTAATTCTGTATAGTTTTTACAAAAATATTTGCCTCTACGTTATCGAATTGTGGTTTGCAATTTATTCGGGATGGTCGGGACAAATTTTATTCGAGAGGTGGTCCATCGGATTGTACAATGTCTTGTTTACTGCCTTGCCGCCATTAGCAATGGGATTATTCGATAAAGCTTGCAGTGCAGATATAATGCTGCAGTATCCCAAACTATACAAACCTTCCCAGAGTGGGAAATTGTTTAATGTTAAAGTTTTTTGGGTTTGGATAGCTAACGGCATGGTACATTCGGCTCTGTTGTTTTGGCTCACTTTATTGGCGTGTGAAAATGACATTTTATGGATGACTGGAAAGGAAGGTGGATTTTTGATGATGGGAAACTGCGTTTATACGGTCAGTATTACTTTTTGGTTTTCTGCATTCAAATTAATTGTTTTTGTTTCAGTATGTGGTTGTTACTGTTTGCTACAAAGCCGGTTTAGTCACCAACTCTTGGGTTTGGCCAACACACTGTGCAATTTGGGGATCCATAATTATTTGGTTCTTATTTTTGATTATTTATAGGTAAATTTTTAAAAATTTTTTTTAATATAATTTAGATACTACTAGGTATAGAATAAGAAAAATACAGTTATGTGATGAAATATGACAACTGGGGACGAGGAGGGGGGTGAGAGGTCTTGCTGATCAGTTTTGCGGTATTCAAGGAGGATTATGTCATGATATTTCTTCAATATTGAATTCGTTTTCTTGCAATTGTGAATAAATAAAGCCGAAAATATCCTGTTAACTATTGTTAAGTTTGAAATAAAAACTGTGACAAAATAGGCGGGCGAAGGGTAAATTCGGGAAGGGAATACTGGATAGTTTTTAGTTGGTTAAGTTAGTGAAGATTTAAGACGAAAATTTTTAAAAGTTATCTCATTAGTCATTACTTCCTTATGTTGGAATGATGTCCCTGTTTCTGGCATATTTATTAACATTTTAAGGGGTCTACCCTAAAAAATAAAAAACAGAAACACTTAAAAATAAAATTAAGTAGATACATATTATGTGATTTACATTTAAAAAAATCTTTTTCTGACCTGCAAAGTACTTTCAAAAGCAATCAATCCGGGGGGGGGGGGTCTGGGTAATAAAGCTGTAAATAAGCAACCAGACAATCTTTCAAGAATCAAATTTATGTCGATTTTAATTATGAAAAGTCGGCTTGATGCTTGCTTACAGCTGAAGGGTACTTCAGTGACTGCTCAGAATAAAGTTCTTACTGTACCAGTACGCAAACCCAATATCCCGGCGTTACCAATAAAATAACAAATTAATTTTTTCTTTTAGCAACTTCTGGCCAACTATACCAGTGGGAAACGTAATGACAGGAATGTACGTAATAATTTTTACGTCTGCCGTATTTTGGTTAGGTCTGTTGTTGATCCCCACTATAACCATGACGCCTGACTTCATATTTAAGGTGTAAGTTCCATCATTTTTAATAAGAACCTTTGTTTAAATGTTGTTTGCAGGTTATTAAATCAACCTTATACTGCCCGATACCCAATCATCCCAAACCGTTTCCTTCGTTCCAACAAAATTGTCCTATATGCCGTTCATAATAATTTTAAGTATTTTTTACCTAGTCTGTTTCTATCTCCTTTACATTATGAACCTGTAATAAACTAACTTTGTTTATAATTAGTAGTTAAATTTTTGTAATGTGTTTTAGGATACGTGGTACGGTACATAAATCCCTTACAGATGCAGTGCGAGAGAGCGAGATTAAAAAAACCGATCCTAGTAGGGTATTTAATAGAGAGTCGAAAACCTCGTAAGTGTTTTAGTTTTTTTTTAACTTTTTCTGACATTTGCTTTAAAACGTATCACACTGTGGCCTTGATGTCTTTTAATTTTAACTTTATTTTGCGACACCATCAACAGCACGCAGAGTGTTTCACACTTTGGAACAATTTTTATGAACAAATTTTTTTCTACATGACTGTGGAAAAAATTTCTTATTATTGCATGTAAAATGGTGACGGAACTTTTATTAATAAATTGAAATATTGTAGAGAAAATGTGAAAATAATCAATTTCATTAGCTTTAGTTACAGATTTCAGATTCGTGTTTTTACAGTTCATTTTTAAAAGTGAAATGAGCTGGTAAGCCGGCGCCGATAAACCTGCCTTCAGTCTGGAAGCAGCTTTAGACAGACTGTAAAAGCACGAATCTAAAATTTTTATCCAAAGCATATTTCCACAACGTTTTCTTGACAACTTTTTCTACTATTTATTGTAGTGATATTATCGAGATTAGTGGTGATTTTCAAACAATTTTTATTACCTTCTCAACATAGTTCCGTTACTAGACAATTAGTAAGCCGACAAATCAAAAGCTTTGTGAGAAACTAGAAAAATTAGCTACTAAAATTTGTGGTTTAGTTTAGAATTTTCTCTTTAGTTATGGGAGCAACATAGTTGGTTTAAGTTGGCAACAATTTAACAACTCAATCACGCCTGCACACGATCATTTGGCTTGAGGTGTCTACGGTGGATGATTTCTTAGAAGAGATTTTTTAAAAAGATATTTTTTATAGTAGTAATTCTTTTTTACTTTTAAAATTTTGAGACTTATTAGAGATATGGGACCAATTTTTACAATTTTTTTATATGAATATTGAAAACGGGTGCCTGATTTGTTCCAATTTGATGAAACATTAAGCTTCTTTTTTAATCTAATTAAACAAGTCATTTGCTTGATGTAAATAATGTCGAAATTTTATTATGCATGAAGGATGTTTTCTTTTCATTAAAAATTAACATGAGCTTCGTTGTAATAACACGCACAACTTTTTATATAGAGTATTATATTTTTACTATTTATAAAAAAATTGCATTATTAGTCATAAGCGTTGTTTTTAGAAACGTTTATATTTTTTATAAGAAGAGCATTAAGTTTTTATTGTAACAAATTTCTAAAATTGTTTACAAAGATAGTTTGTAAAAAAAAATTAGTTTGTTAATTGTAATATTAGCATGCAAAATCGACACGCACAATTTAAATACAATTTCACTGTTGTATAAATTACACAGGACTACAAGTTGCAATTTTTTTAAAAGTTATTTAAAAAATTTTCTTCCTGACTTCAAAACTGACTTTATTTCTTTCTATTACGTTTAAGTTTTTTTTTTCATTTAGGAATAACAACATAAAAGGTGTGAACTGTAGAAAGGGTTAAAAATTAAAAATATAGTCCATTCATGCGCGTCATAGTATCGGAATATTGTATAGTCAACCTTTGCTATTCAGAGACAAAAGAGCTAGATTGATTACAAATCAGTGAAATTTCTATCAAAATGTGTTTAATATTTCAGTGATAATCTGGTTAGTCTATTCATACGCGTCACAATAGCGTAATGCTATATATTTTATCAAGCTTTTGTGAGTGATATGGGCGAGTCGTCTTATCTTGAAATTAGTGCACCATTTTTAGTAATTTGGCCGCTCTTGAAGTTGACTTTTTGGGTTTTTTAATGCAATTTCCTAAATTTCTACTACTTATTCCTTGGCGTAAAGTAAATGGCCCCTTTTTAACCCCTATTTTGGGATTTTGGCCGCCTCTAATTTCGGCCACCCGTGTGTTTCGCACACTGTGCACAAGGGTCGCGACGACGGCCCTAGATAGGACAATATTATACTCCTTCCAGGAATATTTTCGGTGTATTTCTTTCTTCTAACTACAGCATTTTTTGTTGTTTTCATTCTTCCCTGTTTTATTTTGATTATTATGAAATAACTTCATGATTAAATTTATTTTGTATGTTAATATAGTCTGTAAATTTTTTTAAACACTTAATGTAGGTACTTAACTGTGATAGTCTCTGCTTAACAAAGCAACTTTCTCAAAAATCTTCAGTTAACTTTGAACGTCTGCAAACAGACAATGGGCAATATGAATAAAATGGAGCATCTAAGTATTATACTAGAGAAGAATGCGGGACTACTTTTTCTTGTGCCATCCCGCGCATCCCACAACGTTGTAGTACAAGAAGTGAAACAAAACCCTTTGAAAAAATGACCTTTTCTTATTTAAGGGTGCAATTTTAAAGACTGTTTCAAAACTTCATTAACAGCTCAAAATTGGTTATAGATACAGCGATGATTTTTTTTTAACGGAAAGAGGAGAATTTTCCGAAGGTCATGATATAATTTTTAATCGGTTTTGATAATGGATTAACATTTTGATTAAATTAATTCGCGATTTTATATCAAAAACACACAATTAATTATAATTTAAAATACAGGGTGTCCCCGCACTCACTTTACATAACTTAGGTGGTGATAGAGTACACTTTTCTAAGTACAATATTTAACAAAAATTTTTTTCTAAATTCAAACCCTCGAGAGTTAGGCCTCTTTAAAGCATTTTTTTTAATTTCCACCTTCACGTGGCCGTAGCCCCGAAAATATTGATTTTTCAGTATAAATGGTTTAGTGCTTTTTTAAATAGCGTGAAATAATCTACAAACTAGATTCAAACCTTTTATTGCCTAAAATCAACGGCTTTCGAGTTATGAATTAAAGTAAGTTAAAAAATGTCGAAAAATTTGAGCTTTCTTTTTTTTTGTTTTTTTTTCAAAACCCTGTATCTTTTAAACCAAACATTTTACAAAAAATCTGACGCCCCATTCCGGATAGGAAATTTAACGGACTACAACTTTTGTCTAGTAAAAATTTTTGAAAAACCAATCCATTTCACAGAAAATCAGAAAGTAACAAACAAGGCAGCTACAAAACAAAATTAAATTCACAAAATTTTTATTTTTTTTTTAAAAATTATTTTATTAAATAATTTTAAATTATTACATTAATAAAGTAATTGTTGAAAATGCCCACCCTCATTATCAATACACAGTCGTGATTGTTTTAAAAGATGTTTGTTGAAAAAAATCGATTTTTCGACACTTTTAATCTCAGAAATTCAAATTTTTGACACTTTTCGCACTCCACTGACCAAAATTGGCCTCGTGATTGACCGGTCAATCCCTCGACCTTGTTGACCACCCCTGCTATAATGACTCTTAACAAAAAAGGAAATTTTATAAATAATACTATAAAGCATATTTTAAAATGAGCACGACTGTGTATTGAAAATGAGGGTGGTCATTTTCAACATTTACTTAAATAATCTAATAGTTTAAAATCAATTAATAAAATAATTTTTCAAAAAAAATAAAAATTTTGTGAATTTAATATTTTGTTTTGTGGCTGCCTTGTTTATTATTTTCTGATTTTCTGTGAAATGGATTGGTTTCTCAAAAATTTTTACTAGACAAAAGTTGTAGTCCGTTAAATTTCCTATCCGGAATGGGGCGTCAGATTTTTTCTAAAATGTTTCGTTTAAAAGATACAGGGTTTTGAAAAAAACCAAAAAAAAGAAAGGCTCAAATTTTTCGACATTTTTTAGCTACTTTAATTCATAACTCGAAAGCCGTTGATTTTAGACAATAAAAGGTGTAAACCTAGTTTGTAGATTATTTCACGCTCTTTTAAAAAGCACTAAACCATTTTTACTGAAAAATCATTATTTTCGGAGCTATGGCCACGTGAAGGTGGAAATTAAAAAAAATGCTTTCAAGAGGCCTAACTCTCGAGGGTTTGAATTTAGAAAAAAAATTTTGTTAAATATTGTTCTTAGAAAAGTGTCCTCTATCACCACCTAAGTTATGTAAAGTGAGTGCGGGGACACCCTGTATATCATGTCACAGTTAACATTAGCAGCTTTTAATATTTTGCATCAAAATCGTTTAAATTTCATGTATTGTAAATGCTGTAACTGAAGTTTTGTTTCAACGATTTTAAAACCAATGAAGTTTTTCTTTCATTCTTTCCAATCAATGAAAGACGTCATCTATAATTAATTAGTAAATCTAGGTAACTTCCCTCGCCTACAATTGCTCCGAGCAACAAGCCCGGTCGATCGCGTCTAAAGATGTTTGGCGCGGCGCCTATTTGGTTCGATTTAGTTCATATTTTTCTGTAGACATCCCGCCCCACGCGGGACGAATAATTTCAAATATCCTATTTGCTATCTCTGCGCTCAGCGATTCGCTCACTGAAGTGTTATCGCATACTTACCTAATAATTAGAACTATGTTTTTTTAAAACTCTTCCACTATGTACTTTTTTGTGATATTTTATTTAAAGGAATTATTTACCCGTATACCAAAACAGATCTTCAGGTACAAGCCCCGGGGAAAGAGAAACGTGGGACGACCGAAGAAGAGATGGGCGGACCAAATCAATTGAGTGGCGTAACGGACTATAAGTCTATCACGTGATGATGATGATGATTTTAACTGCTCATGGTGGTTCCAGTGCACAATTATTATATAGAATAAAAAGTTTTATTTGCGACTTTTTCCACTATGGTGGAACCACCGAGAGACCAACGTCGTCAGAATCAGTTAATTTTTGCTATCTTTTTTGAAAGGGCAGCAAATATAAAACAAACGCACAAATCGTTTTTAAAGCTTTGGTGTGGATTTTTCACCAAGTAATCGTCCAGATTTTTTAAAATAACTTTATTCTCTACGTTTGCTTTTCCCACCTTTCACTCATTTAATAAACTAGTGATAAAAAATTCTTCGTTTTTTGGGTGAAAACTTTTGTGCGGCCTTCAGACCGCACTGAAAATATATTAGTAACTGAACGAATCAATCCCGATTGGTAAAATAAATTATAGTAAAACCTTGCAAAAACGAAATTTTTGTGCAATTACTTATTTTCAGCTGTAATTCAGAAAGATTCAATTGCTATGCAAATTTATCAGTACTTCTCACTTTACAACCACCCTTCTGATTAGTTTTGCATGCTGCTAGGTATTCGACTTTTTAGAGATTGATGTGAGGCCGGAAATAAGATGGGAAATTGATTTTTTTTAATTCCCGTTTTCCATTATAACTGATGAGTAGAGTCCGGATAAAAAAGCATAAAAAATGAGAAAAAAAGTGCTTAAAAAAGCACCAAATAATACTAAAAAAAGCATCAAGTTTGTCAAAAAAAGCACAAATTTTATTTAAAAAAAGCATAAACAAAAGTACCTATTAATTTAATTTTTGAAACAATTAAGAATTTTTCCAAATTTTCTTTAGTAAAATTCAACCTTCTATCACTTAATAGATTTTTGTAGGCAGAAAAACTTCTTTCGACATCTACACTAATAGGTGCAAATTTGAATTTTGCTACAAGTGGGGTTCCATTTCAAAATCTTCAATAGTTTCTCCAGCTATTGTTTTAGCTATATTATTCAAGATTTTTAATCCTTCATTTTTCTCTAACACATCTTTCAATTTCTTTTTTATGTTGTTGCATTTGCTGCTTTTCGAAAGATTTTATAACATCAGGAACAACGTTACAGTGGCATTTAATAAACGCTAAATTTGCTTTAAGTTCTGGATTCTTTAAGGCTGGAATTCGCCAAGCAGGAGTTCGTTTTGGCTCGTGTGGTGGCGCATAGGATTGTGAATTTATAATTAAATAGATAGGCAACACAATAAACTTTTTTTAGTTCAACTTTTCATTAAAGTGTGTCGCCGCACAAATAAAGAAATCTATTTTTAAACAGAATTCATGTGGTTTTTACGAATAATATATCTATTTCACAAAAGTCTCTCCCTCTCTTTTTGTATCAGATTTTTCAGGACATTGAAATAAATTTCTAAGCTATGCGATAAAATTACTAAACGTGCATAAGCGATAATGTAGGTATGCGTAAAACACACAAGCAAGTCTATATTGTTTAATAAAGACGCCTTTGAATTTACAATTATTCAAACAAGACTCCAATAATTTTTTGGCTTTTAATTTTAATTCTTCTTTTATATTTTTATTTATTCATTCGAAGGACTTTTATTACTTCTTAATAATAAAAAGACACTTTAATTTAATTTTTTATAAAAGATATTGTTTATTGATAACATACATTAAATTATTGCTATTTATATTATTGTATATTAATTATTGATTTGAAAATATACAATCAACGAAGTTTTTCGTGACACATGTGATGTGAAGCATCAAACATATAAAAGACCAGCACGCTTCGCCGCCTCCTCCTCCGCCTCCTCCTCCAGCGTGTCAATTTTTTAGGACACACAAGGCATTCTGATTGGTTGTTGGTTACCAACTTAATCATCTCCCCCTGGGATCGAGTGGCACACCAATCAGGTTTGGTTTTTCAAAATTTTTCAAAAAAGCAGCGTGTCAATTTTTAGGACACACAACGCATTCTGATTGGTCGTTGGTAGTACCAACTTAATCATCTCCCCCTGGGATCGAGTAGCACACCAATCAGGTTTTGTTTTTCAAAATTTTTCAAAAAAGCAAAATTTGTTTTTCCAACGTTGTCCACACTCACTCTACTGGGCAGTATATAAGGGATCATCAAACATATAAAAGAACAGCACGCTCCTTCGCTTCCAGCGTGTCATTTTTTTAGGACACGCAACGCATTCTGATTGGTTGTTGGTTGTACCAACTTAATATGATCACTCCTTGGATTGAGTTTCTATGGATGAGCCTTCCAGCTGTATTAATCTTCTTTATTATATAATAAAACTTTATCCGTTAATGCGATAATCATATACAGCAAATTTAATATTTGACTTTTACATTTTCAATAAATATATTAAATTATCTTTATTCTTTAAAGTGAGGACGTTTGAACACAAACAATTAAAATTGTCAGTATTAGGAATCGAGCTCAGGTTAGCGTTAGGAAATGACATTTTTTTTAAATTAAGACCGTTAAAAACCGCTAAAGAACAGCTCCACTGACTAGCCACCCGTCCGTGGACGGGCTTTCCAGCTAGTCAAACATATAAAAGACCAGCACGCTCCGCCGCCGCCTCCTCCAGCGTGTCAATTTTTTAGGACACACAGCGCATTTTGATTGGTCGTTGGTAGTACCAACGTAAAAGTTAAAATCACCTCCCCCTGCACACCAATCGAGTTTTCAACCTAGGCGAACTGCCCGTCCGTGGATGGGCCTTCCAGCTAGTTATGAATATAATTTAAAATAAAATGATTCGGCAAAGTAATTGCTTACACTCAGTGGCGTAGCTAGGTGGACAAGGGCCCCGGTGCATAAAAATAAATCGGCCCCCTCTCCCCCTTTTTCCACATGTTTACATTAGAAATTTAAAAAAAAACAGCTCAGGGGGCCCCCTGGGCCCCGGTGCACTGCACCGCTTTGCCCTATGGTAGCTACGCCACTGCTTACACTAATTAAAATAAAACAATTTATTTATTTACGACAAATGGAGGAAGAAAGGGACATTTCTTGGAGGTTAGGTTATCTAGGAACGTGGATTTCTCATTAGAATGCAATATCTATAGAAAGCCGACAACGACGGACATTGTTATCATTTGTTCAATGTTCATCTAATCAATCGAGAAAAATAAAGACGTCTGTTTCCATTCATTCATAGACTCTTTAACCCTCTCCCGAGGTCACGGTATATCTGACAGATACATGCAAAATGTTTTCTTAACCTTCATCCGCTCGCGTACGTGGCAAATAGGCCGCATTTCTTAATTTTCTCTCCCATTTTCTTCCAGAGCGTCATGGGAGGGGTGGGAAGGGCTTGTATTCTCTAATTACTATCTCCTCCAATAGACCATGCCCGTGTTCTGATAAGAAAACTCCACCAGCCGGTTCAGTACAGCCACAAACTACCCTAGGTGTCTTAATGCGGCCAATTTTCCATATAGCGCAATCGATAACGTAACTTTTTATCAATACTCGAATGTTGGTTTTACTGAGAAAATATTAGTAAATATAAAATAATAAATTAGAGACAAATTTTGAGGAATAAAATATTATTACAAATTGAGTGCCGTAAACGATTACAGTACATTTTGAATTTTTTAAGTTAAGTTTCCTGTAATTTTTTTAAATGTTAAATATAACTTTGATTTTAAATTTTAATATAGATTTTTTTGTCCAAACATGTACTTGTAATGTTATGTCAGAGTTCATAAGTCCTAAACAATTTAAATCATGCACTTTGAATGAAGAAAAACTCATGAAAACGATAAAAATCATATGCGGCCAAATTGCCGCATACGTGATCGGGAGTGTAACTTTTATAGGCGCGAGCGGACGAAGGTTAAATATTTTCGAAATTATTTAGCGCAGCGGTTCTCAACCTTTTTACGACGCGACCCCCAAATTTTCTTGCTTATTTTATGCGACCCCAACAAAGTTTGCGGGGGCTAAAAAAATGTTTTCAAATAATTTTTTAAATGGGGGGGGGTAAAAATAACGAAAAATTGCGCCGCAGGCAAAAAAATTTTGATTTTTAAGGTCAAGTGAGCTTAGATTTGAAGTTAGAAATTATAAAATAGATGTTTTTGTACTAATTTTTAGGATTTCAGGGGCAGAAAACTATTTTTTGAAAAATAATAAGCTTCTCGAAAGCCTGGCCTTCGACGCTAACCTCATCGTTTGCTAATCAATTCAAGTTTCTTTCCCCATTAAACTGAAATATCATAATAACAAAAAAAATTATAAACATAAAAGGGCAGTTCTTAACATTTCTTAAGAAATCAACTAAGTGGGAGGATTGCCAACTCAAAAATAAAATTTCTGTGGAAATTCAGTGTTTACTAAGAGGGTAAGGGTTGCGAATTTTAAGTTAATCGATTCGTCATAATATCGCCATTAAAAACTAATAATTGTTGGGATATTTTGGGGGGTTTACTTGAATTTTAGGAGGCATAGCCCCCCCCGCCCCCCTAGTTAGTAGTCAAAAATAGTCATAAATAACTATTGTTTAAAATTTATATTAAAAAAAGATACACATATCTAAAAAACACACAAATACTTCACTTGTACTTTTTTTTACTTATTAATGACTTCCTTGATCTTGATGTTTTGATACGAGTTTATCAATCCTATATTCCAGGGGTGGCCAACAAGTCGATCGCGATCGACCGGTCGATCGTGAAGCCAATTTTGATCGATCGCTGAGTGTGAAAATGTATCGAATAATCAAATTTTTAAAAGTGTCGAAAAATCAAATTTTTTCGGTTTATTTTCGACAATGTCGATCGCGACACATTTTTAAGATAAAAAGTAGATCTTGTGTACACAAAAGTTGACCACCCCTGCTATATTCAATTGTTTGAGCAACAAAGTAACCTTTAGTGTTTGTTTAATTTAAGAATTTTAATTTCCAATTCAAAACTAATTTTGGAAAGAAATCGCTAAATTTTCTGCGACCCCCTAAAATAGATCCGCGACCCCCAGGTTGAGAATCGCTGATTTAGCGCCTAGCACAAGGCTTTGACTAGCTGTGCATACATATCTTAGAAATGATAAGCCGTATCGTTTACGATATGATATAATTTTGATTACAACAGTGCATTGCGCATTTTTATGCACGCCCTAATAGATTCTGACTAATTACTGTAAGAAAACATCTGTTTAGATTTTACTTATATGTATTTTAAAATCTTACTTCGAAACAATTTTCGTAAATAAATTGTTTTATTTTATTTTAAATTATGAAAATATACACTTACTTCCAATAAGGTAGCAAACAATTTAAAATAATCTTGATTGGTATATAATGTATCTATGTAAAGAAAGCAAAAACAAAAGTTTTTTTAGCGTAACCATAATTAAATAAAATATAAGAAAAAAAATACGGTTTATCAAAATGATTACGTACGAATGAATAGCATTCCTCGACCGAAATAAATTCCTAGACATCCGTCGGGAAATCCTCGCAACTGTTGGTTTTAGTTCTCTAATATGCTTAGTAGGAAAGAGACAAACACAAGATCGTATGTGCGAACTGTCGTAAGTCGATGACTACTTGTATTACACGTAAGAACAATCTTATCAATTTGCATTTAACTTTCAAGCGCACGCGCCAAGTAAAATGTGCTGGTAAACCAGATAACTGTAACAAAATTTTTTAAAATTAGTTTCGCCTGCATATTACTAGCTGAACTAAATATTTGAATTTGATCTTGGTGGGAGTATCCAGTACATTATTATTATAATTACATTTTTAGTACGTTTTAGGTAAAATAAACTTTCAAAAATTTACATATGAATTCATTTTCGCTTATATATTATTTCAATTAAAGAAATTTAATTAATTGATAAATTATTTACTATATTAAAATTATTATTATTGTTATAAATAAAATTATTATGTTTAAAAATAGGAGGCGCTCTTCGTATTGGTATTATAAATATTATCTCAAAATTTCAAAGTGATCCATTTATTCGTTTTCGAGATGACTACGTATTAGTGTACCGATTTAAGTCTGGCAAACTTTTATTTCCATTTTCAATGTTAATTGTTTATAAGTAATTAATTTCAGCAACTTGATTTTTTCAAAAAAATTTACAAACGGGCTATTTTAAAAAAATTAATTAAAAAAAATTTAATTAAAAAAAAAGAAATAGGAGCGGATGTTCCTTAAGGTATCATACACCTAATCTAAAAATTTGATCGCAATCCATCAAATCGTTTTCAAGTTAACTACGTATTACCACGAGTACACTGTAATATCCTAGCCTTAATACATTTTGGCAATCTTTTATAGATTTGCTATCCAAATTTTCTAATTCATAAGCAACTTTTTTAAAATTTTCAAAATTTTCTGCATTTTAAAAGAGAAAGTTGCATTTAAAAGATCAAACTTTGAAATATTTTGTAAAATAAGCATTAATGAAGTATAAAAAAGCACGAAAAGTCAAAAAAAAGCACGAAAAGCACAAAAAGCCAAAAAAAAGCATATAAAACTTGATACCAAATGACTTCTTTTTAGTTAAAACACAAAATTTTTATAAAAATTTTCAGCTGCTTCGAATTTTCAGAAAAAGTATAATAGCTACAAATCCGGACTCTACTGATGAGAATGAAAAAGATACCAATTTAAAGAATTTTATTTTCCGCGTCTAAAGATACTCAGCACTTGATATTTCTATTTTTCAAAAATGAAACCTCCTTTGGATATTTGAACTGTCAAAATTTGAGTTTAAGTTCATTTTTAACCAAATTTATTTTAATCTGAAAAGAGAAAAGACCAAGTTGATGGTATTTTCCGAGCTAATTTCGATAGCTCAATCAGTTTTGTATTTTAACCATCATATTTTGTTTTAAATATTTTATTACTTCACATTTTTGTCTTTTTGTGCGGCCTGTTAGCCGTAGAGTAGCATTGTCTTTTGTAGGACCTTTTAAACCTTGTAAAGGACTGGAGAGCTGCTGCATAATTGAGATCACAGAAGTTTTGCTTTAGCGTGTAGTGGTATTCACTTCGCCGACCTTTCTTTCACCACATTACGCTTAGATAATAACCAAAGTGGCGCCCATTTATACCGACATTTTAATATTGAAGAGCAGTTGTTTCCTTGTTTTGGATAATTGACCCACCCCCTTCGCGACTCAGCGGTCGGCGACTCAGCAGTCGGCGACTTTATATCAACGGGCCAAGGGAACGATCGCCCTTCGCAACTCGACCCGCAACAAATCGCCCGCTCTAACTTTAAAATTAATTAGAACAATTTTCTTATTGGTAAGAAGCCAAAGATTCCAACCTTGTAGTAGAGAGAAATGACAGTCATTTTGTGCCTTGAATACTCCTATTTATTGTAAGCCTGTGTTATGTACAAATTTGTTTATAACAAAAAATGGTGGAGGTTTTGTTACTTTATTATTACAATAAATTTTAATTGTAACGATGTGATAACATTGACAGCTCAATGTATGGATAGGAACTAATTAGTTGTAATTGTTAATTTGTTTTATTTGTATGTATGCGTAGATTAAATTTTTTTTTTCATAATTAATGTGTTATTGTTTTTGCCAAGTACGATGCATGCACTGGAAAGATTCGCAATGTGTAAGTACTTCCATATTGGCATAAATTATGAGTATTCTTAATATTTGCATGAGCGCAAAATTCACACATTTATTAACAGCATGAGACTTTCTGTTGCATTTGCAAATGTTATACAAATGGTGATGGTTTTATGGAATTTGTGTGTGTTTTTAAGTTTTGTGTCAACAATGCCAAACTCGAGGTAACCGAAATTTTTGTTTTCAAAGTTTTTTTTCACAACGTTTTTGCAGAACGCTACGTCAATCTTTTTTAAGTAGCATTTCCAGTTTTCTTAGTATTTACGGGATGCAGCCTCTATTTTCATTCGCAATTTTGTCGATATCATTAAAAACATTTAATTTTGTCTTTAATTTACATATTGCTCCGCATTATGCGTGGCACCAGTGATTTTATTAAATTTTCTTTTCAACGTTATTTCCTGATCAACACATACACGTTAAAAACCACAATATTAATAATTTAGAACTTAAAATTCATAATTGCAACTTTAAAATTATTAACTTTTTTTTTTTATTTCAATTAATTCTTACAATCTGTCTATACAATAAACAATAAGTAAATGGAATGACAATATTAGGTCGCGTAGAAAATTTTCCACTGAAAAAAACTCAAAAAATATACGGGATGCTATTTAAAGAAAAGTTCTGCAGTGTCTAATATTTCCGAATTGAATAACAAATCGGTTGTGTTATTGTTTACACACTTAAAATAGCTATGTTGCTCTCAAACACCAAATAGAGTAGATTGCGAGTGAAAATGGTTCTAGGCTATCAGAAACTGCCCGTCTACTCAAAAATGTACGAAGCGTCTTCTTTCGTAAGTCACAAACAAGAGCTGACATGGAAGTTGAACTTTCTCGTAAGTATAACGATTTGTGTTTGTTTTTTTTTGTTTTAATAAATTTAACCACCTTTTGCTAATAGCTAAGATACACAAATAAATGCTTAAAAAAAGTTGACTAATCAAAATTTTGTAATTAATGTAAATAACGGCTGTAAATAATTAAATTTTGTGGTCGTTATTTGGTGTGCGATTTCACAATTTTTTTGTCTTTCACTTTTGGAGTCAGAAGTTGGAGTTCCACTTGTAAGAGGTAAAGAGGTCTTCTGCACGTGGCACCTCTTGATATACCACAGTAAAAAATTGTGGTGACTACACAAATAACGACTAATTTTTTAATCTAAATAATAAAATTAACTTTAATTTGTTAGATGGTTTCGCGTTTTCTCAAGAAGAAGGCGGAACCGTTTCTCAAGCTGAGGTTATAAGAGCATACAATACCAACATTCCAAAACCAGAAGGAATGTAGGCTGTACACCATATTTTTGTATTATTTTTACTTAAAGCTATATTGAATTTCTAACCTCATAACGAAGGCCAAATGTGTGCTTAAATTTTAATATAATAAATGAAAATGTCAACTTTTTATATTTTTTCTTATGGTTGATGTTTGAGATTGGCAGCACCGATGTTATTACGATTCAACTTTTTGAATCCGCTTATTATTTTTTTTATACAAGTATTAGTTTCGGGAATTGGGTTTGCAAAGGTTTATTTTTATTTAAGAAAATACTAACGCTATACAGGGTGGTCGTTGATGACAAACTCGGGGAAAAACCGAGGGTTGTCTGAATGAGTTATCTAATCTTACTGCACTTGCTTGTATATATTTTAATTTTTTAACTTTACAATTTAATTTTATTTAATTGAGATGTACCAGTGTACCTGATGTCAGTTTTTTCGGCTAGGGATTGTCAATATCTCTGTAATTTTGTTAAAATAATTTACATCTACTAGGTTTTAATAGGGGAATGTACTCGGGAACTGCAAATTTTTAAACGAAGTTTAAATAATAACTTTTATTAAAAAAATTTCCGATCTTATCCGCAGTGTCCACCACTGACGCACATGAATGGATTAACGATATTCCCACTACCGGCTTCCTGACCACAAATTTATTCTAAAAAATATATAATATAACAAACAACCTAAGCTCTTACGTTTCCAAACCTATAAATTATTTATAGTAACTCAAATTTATTTATTTATTTACGGAAATATCCTTTTTACAACTAATGAAACATTACAATATTACAACAACATTACAACTTCTAACATCTAACGACGATTCTTCGAATATTACAACACAGGATAAACCCGCTAAAACCATGAAGGCCATCAAGACCGAATTACAAGTCAGCAGTTTTTCTGCTAAATCCTAAACACGACACTGATAAATTTGGGAGCGATCGGGATTCAAACCTATGACATTTAGATCTATAGTTCCACTCCCTAACCACTACACCAAACTCCTATCAGAACTCTTTAAAATAAATTTGTGGTCAGTGAGTGAAGTAGGAATCTTGTTAATCCATTCACGCGCGTCAGTAGTGGACTCGCCGGATAAGATCCAAAAATTTCTTTTTCTTTAACTACAAGAAGCAAAATCACAAAAACTGTGATCTCAGAGAGAAACAAATCATTCAGACAATGTTTTTAGTTTGAAAATTTGGTTTTATAATTCAATTATTACAAAAATAAAAATCGGTTAATAGAAAATACAATTATGGGAAGCCCCCAATTTTTTTTTTTCAAACTCTCCTTTAATAAAACCTTTGGGATGTAAATTTTTTACGTAGGCAAAGCACGATTTTATTTCATGCTTAATTTTTTCGTCCGTGGTCAAAGTTGACTGTACAATCAAACAAATTTTAAACAAAGACAGTAGGTTTAGTTTTACTTACATTCATGTGCCTTGGTGTATTCTATGTAAACTACAAGTCTATTTTTTATTATTTATTGTGCAAACAAAGGAGGCCAATATTTTCACTCTACAAAGAGTCGCCCAAGCGACGCACGTTGGGTCTATTTCGTGTTTTAACGGTGCCTGCGCATTTCTTACACTTACAATTGTCACACCACTGAGTATTCACGCGCCGTTAAATACGAAATAGACTATATTTTATTTAATGTCGCTTAGAAATCGTAAATAAAAATATAACCGCATGTGTAGCTATAAAAAAAGGATTTTAACGGATAGGATTTAAATTTTTTCGGTTTTTGAAAATATAAACCTATTTAGAAACTACAAAATGTATTTAATATTCTTGTTAATTGTTATTTTATAAATAAATATAACAAATGTACTGTTAAATTAATCAATGTGCATAATTTTCAATAAATGTGTTAATTATATGACTTTCCTCTTTAACTGCCTATTATATAGGCAATCATAAACCAACTTTTTACTTCCACCTATAATAATTACTCGACATCCGATTCGTTGGACGTTCAGAAGATGGATTTTCTTCATTGTTCATCATTTCTTCGTCTATCAGTAACTCAAAATCACCCAAAACATCTGGATTTGGAGTTTTATTCCATCTCACGCTAAAAAATGTGACATTGATTATTATTTATTAGTGGAGAAATTTAATCTCAGGACTAGCAGAACATTCACAAGTGGTAGCTCAAAAGGAAAAAAAAAGATTGTAATTCATTTGCTATTTTTAAATGTAACGTTTAACCCCGTACCGTAAATGTAAACAAGGTACTTAATTCAACCCCAAACATCCTCATAAGGATAGTACGGGGTTAAATATTACAATATTGTCGTATTGTTTCTTGAATCAGCCCCCCCCCCCTCAAGACTTCAATACCCGGAGGCGATTGTCTATCTGGGGTAGTTACGCCACTGTAATGACTTTCGTTTGCAAAACAATATTATTCAAAGGTAGGTCCTGTGCCCTTAAATTTCTATAATATGTATTACCAAAAAGATATAGATGGCGCTAATTAGCGTCATCTACTTACTCAGGAAATCCAGACGGGGGAACCACCAAAGAAAAAATGTTGTCCAAAAGTTTGTGCTTTAAAATTCGATCGTTGGCCGTCGTCGAAGTCAATGAAGGTGAAGCGTTTACCTCTATAAGCCAGGGTTTTAGCTTATTATCGATGATGATATCGTAACCATAGCACTCAAAACAGTGCCTATCCGTAGCTATAACAGGTTGAACGGCTTTTAACGAATGCGTTATCAGCCAATTGATTGAATCAAAAAGTTTTTCTGTGACTTCCTTTCCTCTTGTACTCTCCAAATATAATCGTAAATTTTGAACGCTCATTTTTCCACCGTGCAAACTATTATATTCTTCCTGAAAATTGTCAGAAATATAGCTTAGAAATTTTCTTTTTGGAAAAATTTCAATCCAGCTGAATTTTCGCATGCACCCATTTATATGATTAAAGTACTAACATTTATTGAGATGTTATTTTGCGTTAACTGAGGTCGTGAAGTGGTTCGAACCAATTTCAAAATGACGTCATAAATTTTATGAAGTCGAAAACCTTAAATTACACGGGAGTCGTATGACCTCTCATTTGGAAGGGATTTTAATTCTCTATTCAGGTACATAACAAACAAATAATGTAAGCTCTAATAGGTTTAGGGTGCGTTCCACTTAAAGTCCACGACGCGACGATCGCGTAAGAGCTTAGGTTATTTGTTATTCATTTTTTTTTTTAGAATAAATTTATGGTAAATATGCAATCCATACGGATTATATTTGGATGATTGTTAAACTTTGCTCTTTTTTGAAATAGATTTGTGTTCAGAAAGTGAACGGTCGGTAGCGGGAATCTCGTTAATCCATTCACGCACGTTAGTGGCTGACAACGGATAATATTGAACAAAAAATTTCTATAGACAACCGAATTACTTTTCTAAATATTATGTACAAATTTAATAGTAATTTATGGGACTAGTAAGCAAAGATAATTTTTATCCACGAACGGAAAGTTTAGCACACGAGGCAGCGCCGAGTTAAAAATTCATGTAATTGAAATTTTTCGGAAGTTAAATCTAAAATAAATGGATTTGAAAACAAAAAATATATAATTACCCCGTGTTTTTGAACAGAAACGTTGGTTAAATGGACATACATGTTGTCCAATTCGGCTACGCTGGAATCGTATTTGACAGTACAAAATCGACAAAATCCTAAGCGAAACTGGTAAGCTTTTAAAGGACGGAAGGATGTCACCAAAACGTACAAACGTAAATCAAACTTCTTTCTCCCTATGAGTAAGGGATTGTCGATGTAGCTGAAATACTTTTTATTAAAGGGGGTAGAATTTGCAAGATTCGATTGATTTCGACCCCAAAAAACTATCAGATTTTTTGAGATCCATCATCGAATCTAACACGAGAGATTTACCGTGATATGACGTAACTTTCTTTTGCCAGCTGAGGTTGTAAAGGATTTTTATTTGCCTCCCGCGACCACCTCTTCAATTTCGATAATTTGTTGATTAAAAAGATTCCCGATCCTTGCGATCTACCGCACGGCTTCATTATCCACGTACTTTGAGGTGCTTTACGATATTCTTCGACGAACATGTTATAATCTGCTGGCAAGACGAACGTAATTGGAATGAAATCTAAATGCATATATTTCGATTCCAAACGTTCCGCTATAGGATTTCCTTCTTTTTCTAAATCTCTCCTGTACCGTTTTATATTTTTCACAAGCAAATCTTTTCGCGTAATCTCATAGTGATTTGGGAAATGATTTATTGTTCTGGAAACACAAGTTAATTTTATATAAAAATTCCTTTTTTAGTGAGCGTTGTTTACCAACAACATGGCCGCTATTTACAGAGTTTCCATTCCAGACGGCGGCTATTTTGTTGGTAAACATTCCCATTAAAAATTGTGTTACTACCAAAATTTAATGGTAGGTAGAGTTCATCCAAAGTTAGATTACTAGGCGGAGCTAATGTGCAGAAACGAAAATGTGTGCAGGCGGAGCCAATTTCCTGCGCAGTAGATGTGGAGGGAGAATGTGCCAGTCACATGTTTAATTCAGCCTGACACCCCATCGTTGCAAACATGAACGCGACCAGACGAATTTTCATTTCTGCACATTAGCTCCGCCCAGTCATCACAAAGTGACGCTACTCTAGGAAGAGAACGAAAACTTACTGATTGTCATTCATGCGGTATCCACTATCAACACTAAACAAACTTCTGCAAGTTTGTGTTCCAGCCCAGTAAACATTCCATTCATCCTCTGGACCCACCTGAACCCAACCACGTTTTTCACAATTCGCCACCACTACATTTTTATCAAGATCGGTACAAAATGAAACCTTCATTCTTTTTTTGGTTATTGAACTGAAATATTTGACAACTTGACAAATTTATTTTGATAATCAATAAAAGTTTTGGTAACCTCGGCAACCCAATTTTAAGAAGTTAAAGAAAAAAATCGTTTGTTCAGTAACAAAAATGATCTATTAAATAAAATGCTAACATTAATTTAAATTACAATTAATAAGTAAACCAGCCAGGAGCTCCCGGCTTTCGATTCGAATCTTCACTAAATTTCTTATACGATTCCTTTAATTCGTCGAGTAACTTTTCCTTCTCCTTCTTCTCACTTTCATCCTTTCCTTCAAACAAATCAGGAAATTCGAAGGTTTCACCAGGAGGCTAACGGCAACAAAAACTTCTAGTAAATAAGCTTAAACTACAAATAATAAAAAACTCACCAAAAAAACGTAAGCGTATTTTACGTCGTCCTCTTTCGTTATGTATCCTTTCACTCTATCCTGTCTCGTTTTACCCATAGCAACCCTTGTATTAATTTTTGTACATTTAAGATCGTAAATTTTTTCTAAGTAATTTTTCACGTCCACCCTGGTCATTTCCATCGAGCACATGAATTGGACTACGTTCTTTGGTTGCTCGATGGTTGGTTTTACAAGTTTTAACCAAAAGTTGGGTAAATAAACGCGAAGCTGAGGTGCCCCTTTTTGGTATAAAGGATACCTAAAATAAGAAAATGTTACGCTTAATTTTTAATATGATATAAAAAAAAGACTTACAGTCTCGTCGACATTTTATAA
The DNA here is from genome assembly GCA_958510855.1 of Rhagonycha lutea. NCBI lineage: Eukaryota > Metazoa > Arthropoda > Insecta > Coleoptera > Cantharidae > Rhagonycha > Rhagonycha lutea. The sequence goes on along the minus strand of OY294040.1, from coordinate 6,352,293 downwards.
CGTGATAGTCGATTCCTTCGTGTTATGGAATTTAAACCAAAAATGAAATTATATTTTGAGGTGTTTTGAGGTTATGTTATGTTTTTATATAGGGTAACGAAGAAGTTTTAAACTTTTCAGCTGTCAATGGAAAATATTAGTATTTTATAGAATTATTAATCAATATAATAGATTTGTTGCGAAAATTTCAAGGTTTAGAAGGTTTATTTTGAAAAACAAACATTTTTAATTTCAATTTTACCTCTTGAAATAAATGTTCGACGCCTTGATTTTTAGGTCCCTAAAAAATTTATGTTGGTAAGTCATCCTAATTCCGTCACTTGCGGATCCAAGATCGAAGTTATCAAAATATTATACGAAATTTTTCTTTAAATAAGTTTTTGAATCCTAAACAGGTAAAATATTAATTCAGATTTCCATAATTGTATTTTTCAAACTATCAGGCGTTTTTTCACTCGACCTCCGAATTACATAATTAACCTCAAATTATTTCAGAATTCGCAATGGGTCACGGATTTGGAGAGTTAGCCACCGTCAGAAGAATCATTATGATTTCCCTTTCACCTTTTGAGCAGCGCGCCTTCGCTGGTTTCTTCTCGAAAGGTTTCCCCAACCAAATGAGGAAAATCCGTGAAGAGATTTTCTATGTTGCACCTCGTAAGGGACCCTTCACAAATATCACAAAAATGACTCTAATATTCTTTGTTTTAGCTTGTATAATTGGGTGGTTAGTTTACGACCAGGCGGAAAAGCATCATGCAGCTCTGCAACGTAAAAATCCTGCAGATTATGAAGATGAAGTGTAAATTTTTTAAGTTGTCATGTAATTAGTAAATTTAATAGAACCTGTAAAGAAACCTCGGTTTAATTTTTTTTAAATTAAAATAGCCCAAAGAATTTTTTGAATTTTACTCTTGAGTTTATCTTACATTTAGGGTTGCTTAGAATGTGAAACAAATTTTGTGTATTAAATGTTGCTCAAAAATTTGTTATTTATCAACAAAAAAGTATCGATTAAAGGCCTTCAGCCAAAATAAAATTATTCTCCAAAATATCGCATTTTATCAAGAAATTAAGTCTGAAAAGAATTGGTTTTTGATTTAAAAGCAATCTCAAAATTTCGTTGTTTTGCCCAAAATAAAATAAATTTTACCTTTTATCAATAAATTAAATGTACAAGTTTGAAAAAATCGGCAATGGCCTTTGGTTTCCAATTTTCGGTTAATTCTAAAATCAGTTTGAAAAATAATCTCAAAATTTCGTTGTATAGCCCAAAATAAAACGATTTTTAAAAATTTTGCCTTTTAGGTAAAAATAAATTAAATGTGCAAGTTTGAAAAATCGGTCTTTGGTTATCAATTTTTGATTAATTTTTAAATCAATTTGAAAAATAATCTCAAAATTTCGTTATTCAACCTAAAATATCTCAAGTAAGTCCAAATCAACAAAACAAATTTCAAAAATTTAGGATTTTATCAGAAAATTACATGTGTAAGTTTGAAAATAATCGGTAAGGCCCTTGGTTTCCAATTTTCATTTTACTTTAAAAATCATTTCAAAAAGCACTTTTCAATAATATAAACGTAAAAGTTTAAATAAAAATTGGTAACGGCCTTTCAGTTTCCAATTTTTGAATTATACTTAAAATTAATCTCAAAATTTCGTTATTCAACCTAAAATAATGCTTGAGTTCCAAAATAACTTCCAAAATAAAACAATTACCAAAACGATTTTAACAGAATTTTTACCAATTGATAGCTTTTCTATCTGTGGGCATTGATTTACGCTATACTGTGACGCGCCTGAATGGTCTAACGCGATTTACTACTGATGAAACATTTACTGAACCGATTTTACCAAAAATTTAAAGAGAAATGACTTCCAAAATACTGATGACATCTAATAAGATCGAAACATATCTAACATTCACAAATTCTTTGGATGAAACCGATTAAAGGGCTTATTATTGTTAGAAAACATGATAAGCCACATGCCACATATTTCCCAAAAAGCCCTTCAATTATTACTTTATTTATTGTTAAATTTTCAAATCAAATTCTCTTTCACAAAGTCAAATTTCTAATATCTTTTCATGAGGGGAGAAATAAATCCCCGTCAGATATAGAACCATGCAATCTTTGCTCCGAGAAACATCTTTAGTTTTAAATTAAACAATTTTTTGATTTTTAATTCATTGTTTAAAACCATTTGTTTAGCAATTCTTTTATTATTTAAAACCGCGCGAGAAACATTTCGAAACATTACCGGTTTATGATGGTGTTATACCAAAAATAAATGCAACGAAAAAGGAAATTTCCCTTGTAATACCAAATAAGGCCGTCGAAAGTGTTAAAGTCGCGCTATTTTCTATTCGTTTTCGATCGATTAGAATTTGAACGAATTATGTAATTAGCAAGTAGTAATTTTGTAATAAATATAACTTGAAGGGTCAATAAAGGTGACAAGTGGTTCTAGAATATTCTGGAAAAACAAATTTTTAAATTTCCGTGGGGAATTTATCGTTACAGGTTGGTTATGTTGGTAGTTCCTTATGCGAAACAATTTGGTATTAGAAATTTCTCGAACCGGCAGCGACGAGGAAGTGTATTAAAAACGTGCAAACTTTTTTTTGGGATATAAATATTCGTGTGGCGTACGTTTAATTTTCATTCCATACGCATTTATTTGTAATTGTCATTTTCTATTTATATTATCGTGTTCGGTACTTATTAATTTATAAAAAGTCATGGCTGCAATGTCTGTTATTGGTATCGACTTTGGAAACGAATCTTGTTATGTGGCCGTTGCTAAAGCGGGTGGAATCGAGACAATAGCCAACGATTACAGTCTGAGAGCAACACCGTAAGTTTCCTTTTCATATTTTCTAATTACGAAGCACACGTACTTTGTCCTTGTCATTGCTATTCCAATTTTGACATTTTTGTTACACATTACCGCATTTCTAAATTTTTTTTGAAATTTTAGATCATGCGTTGCTTTTTCCGGAAAAAATCGTATATTGGGTGTAGCCGCCAAAAATCAACAGATTACAAATATGCGGAACACTGTTTTTGGATTAAAACGTTTACTGGGAAGGAAGTTCAAGGATCCGCAGGTCCAAAAGGAGTTACAATTCCTACCGTTTAATGTGTGTGAAACCTCCAATGGATTTGTTGGAATTAGGGTACTTGCACTTGAATTTTTAAAAACCTTTTTTTTTTATCATTTTTGTTTGTTACTAGGTAAATTATTTAAGCGAAGAGCATACGCTTTTACCGGAACAGTGTTTAGCTATGTTATTCACAAAATTGAAAGACACATCTGCCAGTGCACTGCAAACACCGATTAATGATTGTGTCATCTCTGTACCATCATATTACACGAATGCGGAACGAAAAGCGTTACTGGATGCAGCCAACATTGCAGGTAAAGTTTTCTTTTTTATTTAAAAGTTCACTTCAAAAATCCAAGTGTGAAACTTGGGTTCATCATAATTGAACCAATTTTTTTCAAAGTACCTTAAGATAAAAAATTGTAATCATATAATGCTAATCTGTAGTCAAATCTCAAGTTTTGCTTTGATTAAAATAGTTCCAAGATAAATCTCTCAGTGAGGGGAGTTGATGCAGATAAATCAATACTCCTGCAGTCAAACATTTCCCCCCTGTATATAATTATCTGATAAGTAATTTGAGTTTGTTGTTCATTGTTATACTTATTAATTAGGATATTATTTCCCTCACTTCACCACCCTTTTTTTAACAGTTAAAAATTGATTTCATTTTCTAGGTTTTACCAAATACATAGTGATTAGATATCTTCCCCTCTTTCCTAACTTTAGTTATCACTGTTTATTTAAAATTTTAGCAGTCCTAATATTTTTGAAAGTACATATTAGGTAATATGTTGTTTTTATTGCTCTCCATGTTGGTGAAACTAATTTTTGTAACATTTAAAAATGTTTAAAATTGTATTAAAACATTTGTTTGGTCTGCATGAATCAGTAAATTCAAGGTGATAAATGAATCACCTATTCCTTCTAAATTCTAAATATTCTTATCAGTTTCTTTGTTTATTTAATCAGTTAAAATTGTGCATACCTGCCATAAATTTTGAAGTAACTTTAGTATATTGCCATCTACTTATTTGGGAAAACAGCAAGTAAATAATTCGTTTTAAAAAGATATGAGAAAATGATGCATATTTTATAGAAAAATGTTGTTCTCTAATCAACATCTTGCAATTTTGTAAAGATAATGATATCCAATAGTGAGTTCCAAAATCCCTGATTAACACATAAATGTTATCATTTAGAAAAAACTATGAGACTCGAAGTGTGTAATAAAATCATTAAAAAGTATTAAAAAGTAAAAATAGTATTAAAAAGAAATTGTTCTGTTTCCTGTTTGTAATAATTTCGTCGCCGCAATGCAATTAAAAAATTTTATATTGTTAGTTGTGAGAAAATTATTGGCAATGAAGATAAAATAAGAAATACTACAAGTAAAGGGCCCCCTAAACGCACAATAATATTGCGAAATATTGAATCAGCCATTCTGTCAAGTTTATGACGACAGTTTTTTTTGTTCTGAAAATCGCATAACAATAATGCGATCTGTGAAAACCACATTTCTTAAAATCGGTATTTTATCATGTCAGAGAATGCAATCACGAATTTAGTGGAAAAATTTGAGTCTACTGGTTCAGTACATAATGTGCTTGTTCTGATCACACAACTAAAAATATTGCTGCTATGAATGTAAGTTTGTAAGAATACCCAAATTTATCGATTCCACGACGTTTTCAACAATTAGGCTTGTCCACATGGCGTATTTTGCGAAGAGATTTGACTCTAAAGATAATTTGCTAGATTTTCAGAAAAAATCATTTTTCTGACAAAGCTGTTACGTTAAGAGCGCGCTGCAAATTTTGATGCAAAAACAAGTTTCAACAGATGACGTACCATAAAATATTAATCTTTTATAGTTATCTTTTCACCAAAACAGAATTCTAATAATTTATAAAAGTCATATGAATAAACGATAACTAAGCTAGGCAATAAGGAAGCTTGAGCTTCCAATGTTGAATATTTACAAGTATATTCCAAAAAGATATGCACATGTGAAAATATTGAATATATTTAAAAATATTTATCTTTGAAAGTTCAAACTTCCTTATTGCCTAGCTTAGTTATCGTTTATTCATATGACTTTTATAAATTATTAGAATTCTTTTTTGGCGAAAAGATAACTATAAAAGAGTAATATATTAGGGCACGCCATCTGTCGAAACATGTTTTTGCATCAAAATTTGCAGCGCGCTCTTAATAAGCAAAATTGTCGCATTTGAGCTTCTAAAATTCCAAGAGCAATAATTGTTGAACAAGAATTACATTAATTTTGTGTTTAATTTAACTGATTAATATAGGGTTGCCACAGATACACTTTTTTCACTTTTGTCACTTTTTTTGAAAATTATACACTTCTTCACTTTTTCCATGATTTCCCTTACAAAAAATTCACTTTTTTCACTTTTTTCATGATTTCCCTTACAAAAATTTAAATTTTTGATAATTTTTTCTGATAAATTCAAAATTTTCAAAAACATTTCAAATGTTCAAATGTGGTACCTTTTTAGATTTTATGTTGTTGGTGTTTGTTAGATGTAAGTTGATTCTGAAAAAGTAAAAAGTGAAAAGTGTCGATGAAAACCCTTGTCGATTGTGCTGTAAATTTGAGAAGTGAAGAAAGAAACGCTACAGAGACTATGAATAAGCCTTTAAAAAGGAAAGATAAAATGATAACAAACTTTTTACTTTACCATACAACAATTATGAGTATACGTATACCATATAGTATGGGAAAGTTATAAAATCAAAAAAAAAAGTTGAGATATTGACGGATTTAGAGTCCTTGGGGTCCAACGAGTTGAAAGAGACCAAACATCAACAAATGTCTGTGTGTCACTTAATTTTGTGTGCGCTCTAGCGCCCAAACCAATAAGAATTTCATAACCAAATTTCATATTTAGGTCTTTTATATTAAGACTTAGAGCTGATTAGATTTTGGTTGAAATCGGTTTACGGAAACTTGAGAGTGGTAGGGACGCGCATGAGTGGATTAACGAGATTCCGATATTTTTTATTTTTTGTAATGTAACGATCATGGGTACAATCTTCAAGCAGCAAATGGGCGCCGAATCTTGAGAGCGGCCAAAAATATAAACTTTTTTAACTATTTTATTTTTTGTAATTCAGGGGTCATGGATACACTGTGTATGCTGCACATGGGCGATGAATCACAGGGGTAGTCAGAATCATACACTTTTTATTTTTTACACTCTATTGAATTAGTATGCAAGACATAATATTATTATGTGATGTTAATGATACCATAACATTAATGTATGGTAAAGTCATGTGATGGCCACATCTCTCACCCAGTAAGGCCGAAGGCCGAACAACCACATCCGACATTTTTTGCATAGTGAATTACCTTTAGCTGTCCAAAATAAATTATTACTAATTTTTTAATTTTACTACAAATCAAAAATGGAAACTAATACGGATGGTCTGGGGAGATAGATTTGGTGGTTCTAGACATAGAATAAAAGATTACAATAGAAGGGAAACTTCCATATTAAAATTGTAGACAGTCTTATACTGTCTTTTCGTTGCGCCCCCTGGGTGTCATGGGTCAACTAAATCTGACTAAACTAAATTATTCCACTATATTTCCATTCAATTTAACTATTTTTCACTCTTATAATTTATTAATGGTCTTATAATTCCAACTTATAGGATATTCTATGATTTATGTTATGTTATTGTTTATTTTTCTAAATAATTATTGAAACAGCGCCATCTTAAGAAAATCCGCCAACTAAAATACTATTAATATCAGGGTCTAATATTTTCCTATGAAGTTTCTACACCGTGGTTCTAGACCAGTGATTTGTGATAAATGTAGACAAATGTAATTTTCATTTTACATTAATGAGCTCATAGATATAGCTAGGCTGGAACCCATCTCTTTCTACTCACGGGTCATGGCAAATTCGGGAAATTCCTCAAGCAATTGGGAAATTTCCGGATGGATTTAGGATAGTTTGAATCTCAAAAGACTAGTAGTGGAATCCTATTTTAGTGAACACCCCGCCCCCTTGTAGACTTGAATTTTCGCATACGAAAATAACCGTAAAGTTTAGTTTACACTCACAATTTAATTAATTAATTGGTGCAGCTACCCCCTTAATATGGACGATTCCTGTCCCCAATACTTGGCTTACTCAAAAATGTACATTTGATTGATTTTGCCAACTAAAATTCTATTTTCAATATGGACGTATGTAAATTCCTCCGATTACTGCTAGTGATCCCCCTCAGCCAACCCATTTTGAAGTAAAGCTCCCCTTAATCTGTCAAATTCGTATATTCGTCATATCGTATATTTTACAAAATTTTGACCAGCAAAAAAATAAATAAATCAGTGAAATTTCTGTAATAAAAATCGGTTAAGTATTTCGGTGATAATAATTAACTGTAATTAAAATGAGTCACTATCTGTCTGATTAAAAAGTTTACAGAATAATATCAGATTCGCGACTGAAATAACGAAAGTAGTATAATATTTTTTTTTAATTAAATTGAAATTATCCAAGTAGCCACCCACACGGTCATATTCTCCAATTACATTAGATTCCTGGAATGTTGGTTTTAAACTTTCATCAATTATCTCTTATTAATTTGGAAACCACCATAATATCACTCTTCTCTGTTGTAGTCATACCGAGCTTTTATGATTATAACCAAAATAGTTTCTTAACTTTATATCAGGAACAAGTATTTTGGCTAACTTCAAACGAATCCAGACCACGGTTTATTTTGGAGGAACGATTAATAGTTAGAAGAAAAAATTACATCTCTCTTTTTTTTAAATGAGCTGAATCTTAGTTCACTTCTATCTTGCTTAAAGACTTCAGGGCCAGTATTCTGAGGTCCTCGCTTTTAGAGGAGCGGAGCGATATAACTGTCATATGGCTGGAGCGGCATATGAGAATACAAAATTACCACTCTACTCGCAATTAAACCACTCACTCGCTCACTTGGAGTGGAGCGAGTTCAGAATATCGGCCCAGTTTGTTCTGGAATAGCATAAAATACGAAGAAGCAAGCTTTTCTTATGGAGCAACTACATGACGTATATTTTTTTCTGTTTCCAATTTATTTAAAAATCTATTTTGAAAGAATGTAATCAAGTATAATATGATTTTGTTTACTGAAATCCTGTTTAACTAGTAAATCAATATGTTCATATTACATGTGGAGTACATATTACATTTTTATTTTCTTATTCTTTTTTATTATTGATTATTTGTTACATAAATTAAAATTTTAAGATACCTACTAACCTACTTCAAGTTAAATAATTATTCTAATAATTGATTTATTTAATTACATCAACATATTTGTTTTTTTATGGACAAAATTACCTCTCAAATAGTTTTTTCACATTCATAATTTAATGATTGTAATTTGATAGTACTAAATTATTGAACCTTGATAATTGAAGCAATTTATATGACGCAATTAATTTAATTCCATTGAAAACGAGATTAGAATAAAAAAAATTAGGATTTAGAACAGTGCTTCTCAAACAAACTTAGCTATATAAGATTTTTTTCTGTTTATAGGTTTTAATGTGCTGAGATTATTCAACGAAACGGCTGCTACTGCTTTATCATACGGTATCTACAAACAAGATCTGCCAGCACCTGAAGATAAGCCACGTAATGTTATCTTCGTTGATTGTGGCCATTCGTCATTGCAAGTGTCTGCGTGTGCTTTCCATAAAGGCAAATTGCTTATGCTCGCTACAGCTTCCGATCCTAACATCGGAGGTAGGAACATCGATTTACTATTGGCGGAGTATTTTTGTGCCGAATTTCAAACCAAATATAAGATTGATGCTAGAAAAAATCTGAGGTAAATTAATTTACCTTTTCGAGTGTTTTTTTTTTAAACTTACGCTTAACTCTAGGGCTTTTACTCGCTTATTAACTGAAGTAGAGAAAATTAAGAAGCAAATGTCTGCAAATTCCACCACCTTACATCTTGGAATCGAATGTTTCATGGACGATAAGGACGTTACGGCTCAAATAAAACGAGCAGATATGGAAAGCATGTGCAAAGGTTTATTTGATAGTATCGAAGATACTTTGCGCCGGTGTTTACAACATTCTGGTGAGTGGTAGTGCAGCGAGAGCCTTGTCGGGTGAAATATAACAAATTTTTTTACAGGGTTGGCATTAGAAGAAATTTATGGAGTGGAGGTTGTTGGAGGTTCGACTCGAATACCTGCAATTAAAGCGATTATAGAAAAAGTTTTTCATCGTACACCAAGCACAACATTAAATCAAGATGAAGCTGTTAGTCGTGGATGCGCCTTACAGTGTGCCATGCTTTCACCGGCAGTTCGTGTACGAGACTTTAGTGTAACAGACAACCAGGTTAGTGTGAAATATTAACGAAAATGTATTTGTGTTTATCACCTTACATGAAGATTCTCAAAATTAGGTCTGGTTCGGAGTACATAAAGGTTTTCTTTTTTAGAATTACTCTATTGCTGTTGCTTGGGATGCTAGTGGGGACGGTGAAGCTTCTGGTGAAATTGAAGTATTTCCAGTTAATCACTCGGTTCCGTTCTCAAAAATGTTGACATTTTACAGGCGTGAACCGTTTTCTATTCGAGCCTCATACACGGGAAGCATTCCATACCCGGAAAAACACATTGGTTAGTTACCATTTTTATCTCGTTAAACAAGTTTAATGTGTCTGTTTTTCAGGAACTTGGTACATTAAGAACATTCAGCCGACAGCTGAAGGAAAAGCCCAAAAGGTGAAAGTTAAAGCCCGTGTAAATTTGCATGGTATAATGAATCTTACAAACGCATTGATGGTGGAAGCTAAAGATGTTCCAGACACAATGGACACTTCCGAAGAACAGGCACCAGCACAACCGGAACAAGAAAAACCGAATGAGAATAATGAGCAACCACCTCAGAGCGACGCATCCAATGGCCAACCTGAGGTAGGATCATCGGGCTGGACGAAGAAAATATCTGCCTGGTTCAGCCGGGTACGCTATTGAACCTGGCGCAGGCCTGGCATTTTTCAGTCCCACCTATTTTTATTTTATTGTCACGTAATGAACAATTTTGAGCAAATTGGCTTTTTTTCAGTAACTAAAACACTAAATTTTAATGTCTATTGTGTACGTGCGCTATCACATTTGCGTTATTTTTATTTTATCCATTTCCAATTGCTTTTTATGTTTTTCATTTACTATTGAGACAATTTATTTAAAATGAAGTAGACGTTTAGAAATCAATAATTATAAGCTTTGTTCTTGCGTTGGGTTACAGGAAGGAGATGACAAGAAAAGTAAGAAGAAAAAGCAGGTGGTTACAAATACCGAATTACCCATCGAACCGCATACATTTGGTTTATCTCAAACCGATATTAACCAATTTACAGAGCAAGAACTTAAAATGATTGCTTGTAAGTATCACCTTTGACCTTGTCGTAACTATTCGCTTATTATTTTTTTACAGCTGATAGACAAGAAAAGGAACGCGCCGATGCTAGAAACGCTTTAGAAGAATACGTTTACGAATTGAGAGGGAAATTATCCTCTGAAGACGAATTAGCTTTGTTTGTTGTGGAAAACGAACGTGATGCTTTGATTAGACAATTGGAAGACTTGGAAAATTGGTTGTACGAGGAAGGAGAGGACTGCAACAGACAAATTTACCAGGACAAGTTGACTGAACTAAAGACTAAAGGCGAACCAATTCAATTGAAGCGTTTAGAATTCGATCTCAGGCCTGCCATTATAGAAGATTTTGCAAAAACGCTTCAGTTGGGCAACAAAGTGCTAGAACAATACAGGTTTGTGTTCTTGCGTTGTTGAGAAAAATTTGTTGTTATTAAAAATTTATTGTTATTAGGGCAAAGGATCCAAAATACGCTCACTTAGATGAAGAAGAAATTAAGAAAGTGGATCAAGCCATTTCGAATTCCTTTAAATGGTTGGAAGACGCCCGATCGAAATTGATCAACCTACCCAAGCATTTACCCCCGCCTATAACCGTAGCCCAAGTACGCCAGGAACGTTACAGCTTTGAAGCGATAGTGATTCCAATCATCAACAAGCCAGTACCTAAACCCGAAGCTCCACCTAAAGAAACGAAAGAAAGTGAAAAGGAATCGGGCGACAAAACGGAATCGAACCAACAACAGCAGCAGCAAGGAAGCGAGGGTCAGTCGCAACAAAACGCCACCAACGGGCAACAAGAAAACATGGAATGGTCGTCATCATAATTTAGTAAACGAATAACGAAACATCCTACGTATTTAATAGTTAATTAATAAATTCCTTCGCTTTCAAATATACAAGGTTTCTTCACACTTTATTTTATTTTTAGGTTAAAATAACAGCGCATTTTGTTGTAACCGAAACTGTGAGGTGTTTGTGAACTCGAAATGATTTAGTTTTGAATAATAATCTCGAATATCGAACGTTTTGATTCACAAACCTCTCGTAAATTTTGACAGTATTTTAAATGTTTTAAAAATCATGTATGCACCTGGGTGTAGCCTTGGGATTTGTTGAGTGCAACTCGAGGTGTCGCTCAACCAAATTGTAACGCAATTGTGAATTGTTTGTAATTAATACAAGAATATTCACGTTTAATTAACTCACACTCAGTTTATTTAATTGACTTTCATTCCAACTTGAGATAAACAGAAACTCGTTTCAGTATAAGGAATTGGTTTAGTTAAGTAGTCGTCACCTATGTCAGTCATGGTTTGCATTTTATTGAAGCAAGATTGCCTATCTATATATTTGTATCTCTTACGTGGCAGTTTGATGATTAAATTTTATGTATATATAAACCTTTTTTTCAATGGCACATTTAGGTCAATGTTTATTTACTTTTAGTAACACCATATTATTTAATTAAATAATTATTTTTCAAAAATAATTGGCACATTTAATGGTTCCTTGCACATCCAAAATTACATTTCATCTGTCTTCAATAGACAACTATGAGATATACTCAGCGGTGTAACTAGAGTCAAAAGTTCGGGGGGGGGCTAAAAAAGTCTTAAAAGAACAGGGGTGTACTCTATAAACATCTATTAGATTATTTAAAATTATCGCCTCTTTTAAGGCCACCAAGAAAATAGTCTCGGTCTTTACAGGAAGTCCCTTAGCCTACTTCAATGACCTCATTTTGGTGAGACCAGAGTCTAGTTTCCCTTTCTATAGACTAAACAACTTACTTTGCAGTCTATTTTATCGTTTAAAATCAAGTTCATAACCTCAGCAGGACCTTGACTTACTGCGCTCTAAAACATGGGTTAAAGTCATTTAGGCCGTCAAAACTTCCTGGTATTAATCGCTGATCCCCTGCTCCATCCAAGTGATGGGTTGGGATCATTGCTCTCACCTTTACTCATTCAATTCAAAAGCTAATCCCAAAACTCCATCAGGGAATAGTCATATGCGCCACCAAGAATGTGTACCTGATGTGTCGACTTAACTCGAGCATTTAGAAGTGTCTTCCCTCCAGATTGAATTTTCAATGCAATTAGGTTTGTTCATTTGTATGAACTAACGAACTGGGTTATCGTTCGAGACAAAATACTCCCACCACAGAAGTTAGATAGTGTTCTAACTTGCACTACCTACTCCTATGGAGGTCGAGCAAGAAATTCATGTTTGGTCATGAACTGAGCAGCCAAACGAACACAGTACATTGCACTAACTTGAACCGAGCAAGTTAGTTCATACAAACGAACAAACCTATTGAGTTTATGGGATCATTAGCCCATCCTAGCCTGAAAACTTAAAATCTCGCAAGATTTAAGCCCATTCAAATTCTAAGTAGTACAAAAAGCACGGGAGATCACACCAGGACTATGATCTCCACTATAAAATCATGGGGACGTCACTAATCTGTCAATTCTCAGTTCCTGCTAGAGCTACTCACTTTTGATCTCGTGCTTTTCGTGACCTTTATCATCTACTCAACACAGGAGCTCAAAATTAAGGCAAAGCTAGTCCAAAACCCCACCAGAGTACAGTCATTTGTGCCATAAATTATGTACCGGGGCTACACTATGGTGGGGTCTGGATTGTAGCTAGTACTCATTCGAGATCATCCAAGTTCCTTCAAGTAGTAATCTTGTGCGCCATATAAATATGTACAAAGGACTATTTCCTTGCTGGGGTGTGGATAACGGGTAAAATTCCTCCAGGGTTCTATCCTTTCATATCATGTACTTATGAGGTAAGGCCATTGGCTCCTTTTGTTTTCAGTTATTTGGTTCCTTTCCGGACACAGCCTTCCATATATCATAACAAAGTTATGAGTTAAGGTGTTTGCCCTTCACAGGATCCGAGTGGAGATGAAAAGGTCATTGAGTCTGAACCTTCTGCACGTGAACAAATTCTGTTATTCTGTACTCCACGCCTTTCACTCTTCCTGATAATCGGTCATCTATTACACCAGATGATGTTAGGCAGGCTTTCCACCACTTAGCCTACCTGGGTGGCTAGAAGAGTCGCAGTGCCTGAACCTTCTACCTTACCTAGGAAGGTAGAGAATTGGCCGCCCCTATAATTTGGTGCGCAATCCACTATTAAGATTCCGGTTGTGGAGTTCCGTGGAACTAGAGGTATATTTTTAATAAATTGAACTGTCTCAAAGAGACACCAAATGGCAATATTTCTTGTTTAAAATGTACGACAATGATTACCTGTAAAGAAAAGCAAATTACAAACACAATCATCTACATTATTTATAAAGCATTCTTTACTTCAAATTTCACATTCAAATGGTTTTTCACCGGTAGGTGTGTTTTAAAATGGTTTTGCAAAACTGTAATTTCTGATGTTTCATATCGCACAGTTCGCTGTGAAATCTGATCTGAAATGTTTTTTCCGTCTCATTTGTTGAATCGGTGGGAAATTAAAAAAAATTGCAAATTTCCTTATCGTAGCAATTTGTAACTACGAAACCATTATGTTAACTAGTTAGTATTTGTAAAACGAACAGAAAGTACGATAAATTAATTCTCAGTAATTGTAACATGTCTAAGTAACATATTAACTAGTTATTTGAGCGATTTTACGAGAATTATTTCTGTAACAAAAAGTGAGGTTAAATAGTTCAAATCGAAATAATTCAAATTTGGGTATATCTACTGCATTTTCTCAGTATTTTCCCATGTTAATTTTGCATTGTTTGGATTCAAACATGGCCGCAATGAAAGCTGCTAGCTGACGCCGCCATGCACTAATGGCCCGTATTGCGCGCGCATTTGAAAATCATCCGATTATTTTTCATTACCATTTTGACATAATCGGAATCAACCGATTATTTTAATAATCGGAATCATTCCGATTATGTATTCCGAATGCGCCCATCACTAGTTAAAACAATGGAAACTCCTAGAGGCTATAGAAGGTTCTAAACTGTTTGGAAAGTAAGATGAGAGGGCGTAGACAAAATCCGGCGCAGTAGACATCGCGTGACACCCAATTCCACCAACATAAACACGATTATACGAGTTTTGGTTTCTACGCATTAGCTCCACCCTCTCATCTTCTTTTGGCCCCTCTCTACCCTGCTATTAACACTGAGGTAAGACAGAGCTAACTTCACCAACAGCCAAAACCATAGTACTCTCATATTGATTTTCAGTTTTTCGCTAAATTTAGGCCCAATTTTGAATGATCATACAATTTTGGTTTTACACTTGCAATTTGGACCATAATTAGTACAGTGCAGTCTCGGTAATCCGAACACTCGCTAGTCCGTACAAATCCGAATATTATTATATAATCCGAACACAAATAACAAAATGTTCGGATTAGAGAACAAACGTTTCTTTGTTCGGATTACCGAGACTGCACTGTAATTACTATAGTGAATTTTTAAAATCATGGGCTAGTTTGACGTGTTCTCCCCCAAACTTGAATGAACTTCAAGTCTCACTGTAAAAGCAGAAATTTGGAGATGAAATTCTTATTAGTTGGGGAGCTAAAGCGCACACTCTGTCTACTCTTGGTCCAAAGCACCAGCTTCCTTTTTTAGTTTTTATCCTCTGGTGTCCTTCTGGAACCCGAAACGGTTAGAATATCGTTTATATTTATCCAGAAATCGAACCGAGTACCTTCAATTTGGATTCATGAAATCTTTTTGGAAAAATGTTGGTACCATGATCGATAAAGCCATTCAAAATCGTTGTACAAAATTTTATTTGGTCAGTTAAGTGTGTAAATACAGGTAACAATATTTTCTTTTAAAACAGTATAACACAGCCAATACTCCAAAAACAATCTCACTGCACAATAGCACCCCAAACATGACGTCCAAAATAATTTCCAACTTCAAAATTGGTTTCTGAATAAAAAATATATAATACAAACATCCTATCGAAACGGCCGTTAGTGCAATTCCTAACGTGATCGCTAAAACTAAAAATTAACTTTTTTCTTATAATTTTTCCAATAATCTTTTAATTTTCTTTACCTTGTTTCGTTTTGTTGAGCTTTTGGAAAAGTAGGAGTTTAAGCGTTTCCGAAACAAAAATAACGATTTGGATGAATGCGTCTAATTCAATTCTTGGTGTGGGAACTGCGCACCCATATTTCACTATCGTTATCACCGCATTGCAACTGCCAGACATGAGATAATAAAAAATATTAACGTACATTAACACTTCGAACATAATAACAACGCTCATTTTGACTTCTCCATTCTGTGTGACTTAAAGCCAATAATAGTGACCGCTTTCTATTTTAATCGCATCAGGTTTGCGTGTTTACCTGTAATTATTGATAAAAACAATATTGGGGTTGGTTTTGCATAAATGTGGGACGATGAGGTGGTTCCATTAATCTAATTAAATTCGTTCAAAATTACAACGGTTACATTTTATTTCAATTAGTGGGTACTGGCGATGTGTCTGTTTGGATGCTAAATTCAAAAATTGGACCTCTGAAAGGAATTTTACATTTAGCATTTAATAGGAGTTGCCATGGTAACCATTGATTTTGCTAATTTATTGCATCACTTATGTATTTTAATACATAAATATGTAAACGAATTACACAGTAAAAATCGGAGTAGAATTGTCGCGCAACAATGGAATAAGCGGGGAAAAACCATCTTCGCGAAATAACTTTTCGTGCATTGTTGTTTCTACTACTGTTAAAATTCGTGTCGGTTGAAATTCTCGAAATTTCAAATAAATTCTAATTTATTTTTCACCACGAACTGCCAAATTAGCACAGTGGAATTTTGTTAAAGTGAAAAATGCTCCTATTTTATCTCTGTTGTATTTTTTTTATATGCCACACTGCCTGGGTAACTGATTTCAATATAATGTAGCTTGTTTTCACTAAAATGTTTCCTCCTGTCCTGGAGGGTACTCCTATTTGGTACTCCGTATACCCCCCAGTTTCACTACCATTTCTAAAACTCCAGTGCGGCCTTCAGGCCGCACAACCAGGGCGATCTGCTTATGCTAGAAATCTTTTAGAACACAGGTCTTGATGTGATCATCAAGATTCTCGCCGCAACCTGGGTTAGTTAAAAAATATAACTGCCAAGAAGTGCTGCCCGCACTAAGCCCCATACGTAAAATATTTGGCCCTCCTTACAACATTACTGTAATAATAATAAAAAAGAAAAAATGTTTGTAAGCAATACAAAATTTATGTTTTAAAACGAACAAGAATTTCAAGGTTTCTGAAAGAATAAAATTCTAATCACATTGTAGTGCATTGTAGGTAAAAAAATTAAAATAATAATAAAAACGGAAGCGCAAACGTAACATTTATAATAGATCATGAATTATGGAACAGTGACGATCTACTTGACAAAGTTCTTTGTTTATTCAATTAATTGCAAGTTATTTAAAAATTACAACATAACCAAGATAGCAAAATTTTAAATATAAAATTGTTTTGTTGACCCATCATTGTTGCTAAACTCGCGATTGGTTCGTTGCTCTACGGGAGACACTTGCGCAATATGATCGATAAAATGGCGTGTGTTTTGATTGATTTTGCAGATAGTTTAACATTTTTTATTGAGTTTTAACGAACGTACATTTGCATTATGACGATAAGAAAAATTTTGTTGTGAAAGTTTTTCCAAAATAAGCTCATTCTGATGTCTGACGATCATCACCACAGTAATACTTCACCCCCATCGTATCATAACCTACCTGAGGTTACCTGTCCACTAGATGGTCGAGGAGATCCCCCGACTTACGAAGAAGTCATCGATCCAAATGGTGATTATCTTACAATTACTTATAATTTTACTTGTGGCTTACAATTCAAGTGGTCATTTTTGCAGCTCCACCACCTTCATATGACTCATTGTTTGGTCGTGTTCGAGAAGCCAAACGTACAAGTAAAGGCATTTTTCAGTTCATCAAAAACATTTTTATTATTTTACTAGGAACAAGTAAGTCTTGAACATTTTTTTACTTCGTGTGTACAATTTGTAATCTTTTAGTCGGTTGCACAATAATTTTGGGAGTCACAATAGTCATTCCGATATGTATGATTGCGATGGGCTCAATATACCTCCATGAGTGTCCTCAAGGAGAATACATTCCAGTTTATTTACTAGTCGGAGGTTGGTTGCATTTTTTTAAGGTGGAAAGAATTTTAAATTTTAACTTTGCAGGAATATTTGGTATTCTAAAGCAGTTGCTCCATTTATCTGCTCGTGTTAGACAAACAGAAGCTGAGAGAGAGGAAGAACATTTACGACAGTCTCCCACACAAACCCTACTTAATTGTTTTATGCTCGGTTGGTTTATAATAGGTGAGTGTCATTGGTTTCTTTTGTTAACATTTAATGTAATTTAATTTAAAAAAATTTATGTAGGTCACATTTTTTTATATTGCATAAGAGAAACTATTTTATATCTTGTCAATAACAGTTGAGTTTGACCTAGAAATTGTCAATCTAGGCCAATCAATCATTTTTAGTTTGAAAATCAAAGAAATTTCACATTTAATAAAAACTGAACTGTTGAAATGAAGGCAAGTTCAGGCTAAGAAATCCGCGACCTTTCACTAAAAACGCTGAAAAAGTTACATGTAATAAATTTTTACCGTGATGCACAGTTGCCCCAATGTTTGAAGAAGTGGCAAAATTTTGAAACGTGATTTGAGTTAAATCAAAAATTGGAATGGGTAGGTTGGTAGTGGGTTCATATGGGTGAGGGAAGAGGAAATATCCGCATGTGTAGGGCAGTTTAAAGATGGGCTTGAATTTTTGAACTTTTTAAAATTTATTTATAAATACAAAGATATAAAAATAAAAAACATACATATACCTAAATTAGATTATAATAAATCATAAACACCAGTTGCAGCAATGTCCAAGTCATTCAACATCATCTTGAATTAAAATGCCAGGTTATCTCCATAAAAAATGTAATTTTTCATTACAAGCCTTGATTTTGGAATTATTATAAATAAATATACATATTATAATGTGTTTTTTTAAAGAATAATTTAATAAAACAATTTAAAAAACAAAATAATGAAGTAATTCCACCCATTTTGAAACGGTTGCAATTTAACAAAATCAATGACGGAACATACATTGTGTTAGTTTTCGCGATCGGGGTTTTGGAATAATAGACGGAGTTACGGGGATCATTTTTCTTATGATTTAATTGAAAAAGTTTACTGCCTATATTTTAAGATTATTTAACTTTTAACCTCCTGGGGGGTATTCTAGAGCCCCGGTCGTAATACTGCAGCATGGTCTATTTGAAACTGTTGCGATGTAATAAAACAGAACATCCAATATGTTGGTCTTCCTAAATTAATGAACCAATCTTTTTGAACAAATGTTTGATGTAAAGCGATGTACCCCTTTAGTAATCCTATTCCAACATTAATTTTACACCTTTAACGACTTACTAATGTTATGTACCTCCCATATATAAATTTAGGTTTTGTCACTATTAAATTTTGATTAGAATCACTTAAACTTTAAATTAGTGAGTCAACATTTTAACAAAAAACGTTGAACCTTTTTTAATAAAGTTGTTAATGGGGATTAATTCATTATTTTTAAAAATTTGTTTATTTATTGATAACTGTGTTATTTTCTAGTTATAAATTCCAATCCACTTGTGATGCATCAGAATTGTTATTTTAACAATAATAACAAATTATTGATAAGCAAAAATTTATTAAAATTTTCAACATGTTAGCGTTCCATATTTTCCCATGGAAAGATACGGGGTGTTTTATACAAATAGTGGTGGGTTTAGAACCCGGTCTCACTGAGCCATCAATTATAACCATCAAGCACTATCAATCAAAATTGCCAATCAATCAAACGGCGTTGTTCCCACTGGTGGTGTGAGATTACTGATTTACAAAAATTATTTCCGTTCAGGAGGCTAAATGTAATTCAGATATCGATTTAGTAGGAAACAACATTTCTAGCAAAATAAGTTATTTTGATGAAAAATAGTTTGTGAGATATTCAAAATTTAACTTGGAATGTTGCCAAATTTTTTTCAAATTAATCTCTTTATTTACATAGTAGTAAATCTTTATAAATTTACATTATACGTATTATAATGGTTACTCCAAAGAATAATATGTTAAACCCCTTTGTTCATGATTAGTTTTCCTTATGTGGCAAAGTTGTTAAAAGTGATTTTCCAAAAGTTTGACCTGAAGTGCCTCCCACACTTACATCACAAATTATTTACTATTTTGAGTGAAAGGTCGGCAAGGTCGCGGTGTACATTTTTGAATTATTTTTGTTTTTTGCGTATTATTTGGGATATTTTAATTGGATCTTTATTTTAACCCTTATGTCAATACCCAGTGTTTATTACGTTGTTTTTCGTCAACAAAAGGAATTGGAATTGGGAAATTTTTATTTTCAAATTCTATGTTGTTGGGAGTCACAGTGGGAATACCTACTGCCACAAAACCTGTTAATTTATGGAATAATAAAGGGCAAGGAGGAAGGGAAACAGTAAAGTCACCGTTGTCATTCATATCGTCATTCGTCGTTCATATGAGGATATTTTACATATAATTTATAGTTAAATGTATAATTAATTTATAATTAAAAGTTAAATGTCTACGTTTATTTGTATATAAAATATTATTTCTGACCCCCTAGAGATTAGTTAAATTATTTATTATTTTGAAAATCTGTAGAAGTATTAAGTTTTTACATATATGGGTACCCGGGTACCCCGGGTATTGATCAACTGGGTATTCAACTTTAGCGCCTAATTTTTTCTACTTTCTTGAATATTTTAATTTCAAAACTTATATGAATCGACGTCAATTGACTCAAATAACGAGGATCTGACCGGATTTGAAGATATCTCTTTAAATACATAGCATATTTAAGTAAGAACATGCAAATGGGTACCCGGGTATTGACATAAGGGTTAAAGCAAAGGTCTTGAAAATCCAAGATCGAGTACAAATGATTAGAAATCAATAAAATTGAATAAATTATCAAACTTATTTTAGTTTACATTGGATATTGTTAATAAAATACATTACAAAATATCTCAATGGTAAATAATTATTTTTAGCTATAATATCACAAGTTATCAAAATCAGGAGTAAAATTTAGGTACTTTATTTGGCTAGATTGGTAGCACACACACGAAGATGTTTAATGATCCATAAATCTTTTCTAATCTATCAAAATTTTCATATAAAATAAGATTCCATACATAGATGAAATATAATAATACCCCATTTTGTGTGTATTGTATTATTTATGGTATGTTTATTTGTTAAAGGATCCGTCTGGGTCTACAAGGAATTCGAGCCAAACTACGATCCAAATGCAGCAAACGGCAATTATTGCAATAAAAATTTGTATTTATTTGCATTTTGGCTCATAACGTCTGTGTACATAATGTTGGGTATTATTTCTGTATGTCTGTGTTCCCTAAGTATTGCGAGTGTTGTGTTTAATAGCGATAGATTTGAAGTAGGCTTTGATCCTGCAGATCGTAGCAATCATAGCAGACTGCGAGAGTCTTAGGCGTTGATGTGCCATTGAGGAGTGTACAAACAATAAATCTTGTACTTTCTGTTCATTCTAAATTTTGGAGCAGCTTCCATATTTTTAAGTAATCTCAAGTCCAAAATAGCCGTTCTAGTCTCGATTTATTGTTACATGTCCTGTATAATGTATATTTTACATTTATAAAAAAATATATAATATATAGTATACTTTATTGGATGTTTCCCAGCAATCTGTGATATCTTCTTCATCTAAAGCTTTTGTGAAGGCTACTTTTTTATTTTATATTTTTTCTTTTTGTAAACGTTGCATTTAAGATGTACAAAAATGTATGGTATAATGCTACTTTATTCAAAATAAAATTACAAATAAGTTTATATTATGTATTTCAGTTTTCCTCAATGTAAGTTTCTTGACGAAGCTCAGATGGTTTCAATTTTTTGAAGTAAATGTACCCGGCAGTGAACAATACCAGAATCTAAAATGGAACAAATTAAAAATTTCAGTAGTAATCTCGCTAGTCCATTCATGCGCGTCACAGTAGCGAAAAGTTATATAGTCTACCTCTACTCATCATTGATTATGATTACTTTTATTAACCAAAAGAAAACATTATTTGTTTTATGTCTTTGTTTTTCATTTAACTAGACATTTACCATTGGTTCAACTAATGAGTAATTAATTAACTATATCATATTGTTTCTGAAAGTGGCACAATATTTTGGTCAAAATGTTATTAGTCACAGTAGTGAAACGATAAGATCAATAAATTATTAATTAGTGAATATTCCTTCAAAATCGACTTATTAGTCAAAAATCTATCATTAAATTAAAGTAACGTCAAAATCGGTTTAATTTCAGTGACGATCTCGCTAGGCCATTCATGCGCGTCATCCTACTTTTTTTGGTAGTCAGATAAAAAATGGATTCACCTGTTTTGAATATTAACTAGATTATAATTGAGTTCAATAATTAGCATTCACTTGCAGTGATGTGTTCAAAGACGTGTACGCAATCTTAATTGTTTGTTTTACCTACAAATTATGAGTTAGCTGTTACTTTGGCGAGGTCACCTTACGGTGATTTAAAGGCGATTGTTATTATAAATATTGACAGGATGCGGTGTTTTAAATTGTTGACCAATTTTGGATATTTACAAATAATTGACATATTTTTTTATACTGTCGAGAAAGTAGCTAAGAAAACAGCAATTAAGTATGTGCAAGCATTTTAAAAACAATCTAAAATTTATTGTTCCTAGGTCACGGTCACGTGGGTGACCATATTACAAAAAATTTTGTTCATCATTTCTTAAAGCTGTTAGCGAAACCTTTGTTTATCCAAACGCGAAAAGATCCTGATTTACTCACAGAAATATCGTGTAAAAAGAAAACTGAGGAAATATTCTCTCAGGGGATTCCCAAAACTCTAGTTTTCTTTTTACGCGATTTTCCTGTAAATAAAAAAAATTTGCCAATTTAATATTACACTTGATTCAAATGAATCACTCTATCTAAATCAAATTTTTGTATATAAGTGGTAAATTCCCAATTCATCATCCATACAAACATTTTTTTATTATTTTAGTTGTTCTGATTTGGCTCTTATTTTGAATGAGAGTAGATTTGCATACTGTACTTCACATTTTATATGCGACCCCACCTCCCCCCGGCCTCTTATAGAAGACACTTACACAATCTTCAACGCAGTGTCACAGAAGTACATTGCAGCCGAGGGTTACATTCCCATGACTTCCGATTATTTGAAAAAGGTGAGTTTATTTATAATTTTTGTACCAATATGAATTTAAAGAAGTAAATTTCATAATCATAACATTAAAACAGGTCACTTATTTAGGTAAATTTGAATTTATGTTTTAGCTTCTAAGCTCTATTTAATTTCGAATCTGAGGGCACCCACTCATTTTGTGATGAGTGTTGTGTGGAGATCGTATCTATCTGAATTTATTTTAATATCATCTGAATAACATTGTGGGATTCAAACTACATCGAGAACGGTCATGTTTCTTGGAGGGTCACCCATCCAAGTACTAAATATGTCGGTTTTTAACGAAAACCGGTAATTTTCATCAATAAATTAATGACTTCTAGTCATATTCATGATATACCATATCAATAGAGTGTTATTGAGTTTGTGGTCAGTTGTCTGTTAATCAAATGCGGTTGACCGAACTCGATCTAATATAGAAACAAAAATATTTTTAATTTTTCTCATGCAAATGTTATCATTTTCATATGGAAACTAAATTTAAACCGATTCACTCATAGGAAATCCATATCGCACGTATATACTAATTTATCTCCCATATCCGTTAAAAGCAACGAAAAATTTGATTAAATGTCAGAAATTTTTTATTGCTTACCATGTTGATGAACATCATTGCGTTGACCGATGCAACCAAAGAAATCTCCCACATAAAATCGTACGCTACGAGTTCAACACAACCATTTGTATAGATTCCATTGGAATCGCACGTCATCTAAAATATCCACCTGATTTTGGGGCCATAACATGCAAAAAACGAAACTTACGTTGGGACAACAAGAATGTGGAATATCTTTGTGGATTCGTATCCAATCTGTATAACTGTTGGTTCCACAACATTTCAATCTAGTATGGACTTTATTCCACGCTTGGTCAATAACTTCGTCTCTACCATACTGCAGCATGGATTCCAGCATCGTGGAATTTAACAAACGGCTGTAGAAATTGGGCGAAAGCACCGGAGGTTTATAAGATTTAAATTTAAAATGGGACTTATTGACCATTCCAAGTGCTATACTGGTTGCGATAAAGAAAAGCGAAAGGGAAATTAACGCCATGAGCTGAAAGGGTTAAATAAACTATTTTTTTTCAATCTCAACGTGACTTACTACGGGGAGTAAAATGTGGTAATTCTTTTTGCTATCGTGAACGATGCACGCTATGTAAAAACATGGAAGACTAATCATTCCAGCACAAAGTCCAAATATATTCGAAGTTATCGACACCACATCATTGGCTATCTTCATGTACGGGTTTCTATAAACCAAAGCCCAAATTGTGGCCGCAAATATTCCAATTCCAAAACACTAGTGGTGATCGTAATTAACGTGAAATCCAAATTTTACAATCTAGAAACTTTACCAAGACCACCATGGAACACAAACACAGGAAAAATCCACCGCCGTTTACTTGTCTGACATCCCGATTTACCAAAATAAGGAAACTTCCTCTTGGTAAATTTAAATGCCACGGGAAATTGAAGGATGGTACGGAATCTACTGAGATAGCTTCGCTAGCCGTTAATCGTTTATCTTCTCCTCCAGCCATTATAAATTTAATTCAAATTTGCAGAGAATTTTTAGGTACAAAAATTTAGGAAAATGTCAGTTTTGATAATGCCAGGCTTGATCAAAATTTCTTTGATCCTTTACTTTTTTTTGGGTACCTACTAGATTATCGAGGTTGTGCGGCCTTGAGACCGCACTTGAACGTTTATGGATACTTCTGCGATAGATGAAGTGATAAAATTGAAACAATTTAATTTTTTATTATTGTTTTAACAAAATAAACTATATAGTAAGTAAAAAAAACTGTAGTAAAGCATATTTAAGCAAAATAATATTAACAGGAGTACGTAAAAATATCACTTTTTATGTATACATTAGCAAAATAGATACAGTAATCGATTCTTTTAAGGTAACAATCATAAATTTACACCAAATTTGATTATTTTTAATCTATTAAATTAATTAAGGCACATGAAAACACCATCGAAATAAGCTGAAAAAAAAATCGTTATAAAGGAAAATTTGAACGGGAAAACTTTTTACCATTATCGCAGCGACTCCTATACCAACTCCGCCTATTATCGCAGCGTTCTTCTTGACGAAATGAGTCCACGCTGCAATGCATCCCTCACGATAAAGATTACTGTAATCCTGTTGACAATGTGGAGGAGTTCCTTCCAACGATGGCCTACAACAAGTATCGGGAATATTTGATCTCCAATCTGTCGCGTTATCAATTCCACAACATTTAAACGTCGTTTGGATTTCGTCCCACGATTCGCGAATGGAATCGGTTGTTCTGTAGGAATCTAAATTGCGTTGCATTCCATTTCGGATGCTAGTTTCCACTTTAGCTCGAAATACGTAACCCAGAATACCACCAACCAACATCGTAACGAATATTAAAAAGATAATGATGAAATACTAAAACATTTTAAGCGTTAAATGGAACGGGTTGAGATTGAGAAGGATGCGTAACCAAAAGTAAAAATCGTCGATTGGCGAGGCGAATGTTTGAGATGAGCTGGAACGAGCGATCGGCGCCGAATTACTCAAACGAATGCATGACTTTTTCGAGAAAGTACAAAAGATTGAGTATAATATCAGTTTACTTTCTTGAATGGTTTCCTAACGACAGCTGCACGCCCGATCAATTTGCCGGCTCTTTAAGAGGGTTTTAGACCGCTATACCTGCTCTTGTGTATCAACGGTTTCCGTTTCTATAGTACAAATAACCGACGTGATCTACTTACTAATTAATGGATTTTTTTTATTTCGCGTAGTCGAGAGGGTCTTCCACCCCAATTCAAACATTCATAACGGAAAGTTAGGTCGTAAATTTTACTTTTGGTTACAAAAGTTTAACTACTGATTATTTACCGTCACAAGCATACATCGCACTTCTTTGGCCGCTCCAAAACACCCAAAACATGAAATGAGCGACACCAAAACTCCCGTTCCAATGAGAACATAAACTGCTCCTGTATACAAATTTGAACCCAGTAGCGAAGACGCGAAACTTTTATCCACAATAATCCAAACTCCCAATCCTACCACTAAGATACCACCCAGCTTAAAAAAAGAAATTAAAATTATTCGAACCCTTGCACATATTTCCTATTTTATTACAAAAGTTAAGAGGTTGAGGAAAAACAACGTGTACTTCATACAACTTCCACACCCGTCCATATATCGACCAAACCCCATTTTGAACTCTGAAATTGAAAAACATTACAGTGGGATTTTGTTATTTTTTACGGAGGCGAAAAAATTATTCTGATAGCCAGTGTTGTAATTGGAGGGTGGGGCAAAGAACCTCGAAATTAAATTTTTTCGCGAAAGCTTCCAATAATTGGAAGTTTTTAAAATAAACGGATGAACAAATTGGTGACCTCCCGAGTTCAATTTTAAAATAAAAAAAAACACATGAGATCCGATGTATTTAAATTTAAAAAGCACGATTATAGTTACGCAAGACCTCGTCCTTATTTTTTTGCATTCGATTTGTTTTGTTTTAAAATTAATTATAGACCCGCCATGATTTAAACTTCGAAGGTCACGTCCTATTGGTTCGTCAAATAATCAACAATTGAACAAGGTTTTTGAAAACTGCGATGCGTTTTTGTTTTGTTTTTTTGAAAAAAATTTTAAACTTCGCGCAAGTGTGAAGAAAGATAAATGAAATGTTGATAACTTTATTAACTTACTTTCTCTGATCCAAATTAATACTGAAGCAATGAATAAGTAATGGTCAGCCTTGAATTATTTATATATATTCCTCTGTATCAAATTATTTAAGAGATTCCAATGCAAGGTTAAAAAAAGACCGAGATAGGAATGATCTAATTGAATACTTAAGGTGCCCAAACAATTAACACCGATAATAATTAGTGTCGTGAGGGGTCACGCAAAACTTGAAAGTGAAAACAGTAAAAAATAAGAGGGTAAAATTATAACAAAAGAGGTTGAGGATTGGTAACAAAAAATAATTAGAAACTTACCCAAGAAAGTTTCTTTTTCGATAAGTTAACACTAAAGTTCTTCCTAACCAAAAACGCGCGCACCTGATACCACCAATTCGCGTCTGATTTTGCTTTAACTTGGCGCTGCGCCACTCCCTTTCTCCTTGGATTTTTTAAGAGAGCCGCACAACAGACATCTCATCATTTGGTTTATAACACTTTGGTGCATCAATTTTGCCTAATCAGAAAAGTTTAATTGAACAATTAAAAGTTCTGCTGTCCCACCACTGCCAAATTTCAAACGTAATTATTTATTTTTATGGGTGTCAAGTATTATTTGTTCTTAAATTTTTTTGTGTAGGAGGTCCAATAATAAGTACAACATTAATAGAAGCGTCATCGTTTATTATTACAAGTTGTAACAATTGGCAATGTTCCAAATTATTTTTAAAAAATGTCGATTATTCAGAGTTATAATCGAAGCGGAAGGAACTTGACAGTTGGAAAACAAATGAATAAAAAAAAACAGTTGACAGATTGTAATCAAATGTTTAAACAAGTGAACGATTGACACGACAAAATATACTTTAGAAACACTAATTAGCAAATGTCTGTTTGGAAATAGCGGATTAATTTGACAAAATTTGTGCAGCAGAGAGGTCACCGATTCTTAAAAGTCAAACTTCCGTAATAACATAACTGGGCCAACTGCTTTCAAAAACACGGTTTTCAATGTCAAAAAATTTTAGTTCCTGCAGGTGGAGGCAAAAGTCATTCCCATACGGATAATCTAAATTTTGTTGTACATTTTTACTTTATTGTTTTAAAACCGGGACAGCGCGTACGCAGTCCCGACTACCAAAAATTACGCGCCCGAGTTATCCACATTAGGGATAATCGCAGGGGTCAGCCCAATCGTAGTGCAATGAAAGGGCCTCACCCTGGGGGAACCGCCTTGTTGATCACGGTAAACCCCTACGCCAGGTAAGTATGCTTGAAAATTTTCCGGCGAGAGTTTTTCTTCAGTACATACAAAAAATTTAGATATAACATATAACGCTAGCGCCATCTGTTCGCTTATTCCCTAAAATCTTCTGCAGTTTTGGAATGAAAAACTGCAAGTTTTATTTTCGTTTGTACCCAAATAGTTTTTGAGATGTTCAAGAAAAACATTAATGGATTAACGAGCTTTGTGGTAACAAATACAGGATGAAGTTCAAAATAGTCTAAACCGCTTGTACTTCTTTTGTGCAAAAATTATCTTCGTTTGTACACAAATAATTTTCGAGGGATTTTAAGAATTAGCTTGGGGGGTCGAGGGGGGAATTTGGAAACTTAATTAATTAAAAATTGCCAACTTTCTATAATTTATTGTCTATTTTTCCTATTGTCGGTTTAGCGGAATTTGCCAACTTGACCAAATTTTGAGTGATTTACATTTTTCCAATTTTCTGAAATATCGGGGGGGGGGGGAGCATCCTGGGCATGTCCCTGCATTAACTAACTATTTGGGAACAAACGAAAATAACACTTACACAAACCAGCGCAAACAAAATACAAACAATCTAATCTAAACTATTTTAAATTCGAAATGTCTCCGCCCCCCCCCTTAGCTAATTTTTGAAATTTATAGAAAACTATTTAGGTACAAACTTGGTACAAACGACAATAATTTTTCTACAAACAGGCACAAAAGGCACAATTGATTTAGACCTTTAATTTAGACTATTTTGGATTCGAAATGAGGGAGGGGGGAATGCACCTAAAATTTTCCCCACATATTATATTCCGTTTGTTTGCACACACATCACATACCCTGCTTCGGTTAGTTAGAAGCTACTTTCGCTACCAAACATTTCCTTTTTCCTTCTTTCGAGCTTCCAGTCTCTTCCAAACGCTTTGGCTCCCCATCTAAATTTTTGTAGCATTTGTAGCCACTGAAAGGAGTGGAGCCAAAGCGTTTGGAAGCTCGAAAAAAGGAAAAAAAGAATGTTTGGTAGCGAGCGTAGCTTCTAACCGAACGCAGGGATTATAACAATAAAATCTTACCCCTAGCACTTAAAATTTTTAGACAAACACAGATTTTTTTTTTTATTAATTAAACTTATTACATACATTAATAAATAATTTTATAACATTTTTGAGGTAGTGGACTTTGTAATAATTAATTCAGAGTCCACTACCCCAAAAATTATAAAATTGCTTGTTATTACTAAACAACTGACGCTAAGTGGAAAACTGACGTTTGGAATGTCACAGAATTTTAACTTTCTTGTTCGTATATCCTGAATGGAATGAAGACTTTGGTTCAGAATATTTAACATAAATTTACCTCAAAAATTGGGACCACCCTGTAAAAATAGTGGCATCCAGGCGCCTATTTCCTTGGCACGGCCCTTATTTAGTTTTTTGATTTAATTTAAAAACAAAGCACTGATACACAACAAGAAAAGCATAATTTTTGACAATAATTTTTCTATAAATAGGAGCGACTTCATCGTCGGATGGTCGGAGACTGTGAACTCCCCTTTACATCTAAAAATTTTAAATGGCGTTAACAAAATCGAATTTCTCGGCTGTTTAAATGTTTGCAAATTTACCCAAAACGACGGAATTGTGTGTTGCCAAAAATGGAAGAGCTAAAGAAGCAAGGATGGTACGTATAATTTTTAATTGATCGAATTAAACTTATCACCAAATCGTAACTAGGAACATAACCAACGAAGGCTTCAATTTACTTAGCGAAAATGGAACCGTAAAGGATTTGAAAAAATTATCTTCTAACGCCTTAAACGTAAGTCAATAGTACCACAAAACTTTCGTTATTAGAAAACCTAATTTTTGTTTTTAGACCGACATTAAAGAGTTCGGAGATGCGGTTTTGAGTTCTGAGGTTAAGAAGGGAAGAAGCGGAAAGGTGGGTGTTTGAGGTGGCGGTTGTTGATTGTAAAGACTAACGGTGGCTTTCTAGATCATTTTACAGATACAAAAAATTCGGAACGTTTCTGCTCCAAAAGCTAAGGAGGATTCCCAAGCGGCTCCTCGTATGCTGAAGTTAATCTTGACGGATGGTCATACTAACTGTCAGGCAGTGGAGGTTGGAAACGTTTCCGCTTTAAGTCGGACCCACACGCCACCGGGAACTAAAATTTTGATCAACAACTCGCAGATTTCATCTGGGTCCTTTTTATTGGATCCTTCCAGTTGTTCGTTACTGGGTGGAAAAGTTCCTGCGTTGTGTGAGAAATGGGAGCTGGTGAAGGATATGTCGAACCACGTGAGGACGTTAGGAGGAACCGATGGTGCTCCCCCTTGGGTGAACTTTGGCGAGAAGATAATTTGTTCAACTTTTGGTGACAAGTTTAAGTCGTTGGTCAGTAAGGAAGTGAAGGAAGGCGTGGACGAATTTGCCTTACAAAGACAAGATGCAATCGCCGTTGCTTCGACAGGAGCAGTGAAGAAGGTGTTTGGAGGTGGCGGTGGTGCAACCAAACCTCCTCCTGTGGAACAACAAAATAACCACTTTGGTGGTAACAAAAAGTTTGGTAACTTTAGAGAAAAACGCGAAGAACAAGGACGGAATTTCAAGGGCAGGAGGGAACCCAGGGAGAAAAATTTGGAGAAGCCGCAAAAGCCGGTGGAAAAAGTGTCCCTCTTTGATTTCCTTGAAGACAAATTGTTGGTTAGCGAAGTTAAAAGTGACAATAATTATAGACAAGAGACACCGAAAGTGAGAGAACCACCGAAACATTTTAATCGAGATTTTAATACTCATCAAAACTTTAAGTTTCCTAACGAAAATAATAGGCAACAAAATTCAAAGTTTTCTAGTGAAAATAATAGGCAACAAAACTTTAAGTTTCCTAACGAAAATAATAGGCAAGTCAGTCATGCTTACAGAAACGACAATCAGAATAACATGGACAGATTGGCCAACAATTTTAGACAAGTTTCCCTTAACGGTGCTCATCAGTTTGCTAAAAAAACTCTTCAGCAGCATTTAAATTTGGACAACAAAAGTCAAGATCACAAGAGTAATTCGGATGGTTGGCAATGGAAGGTTGGGGATCTGTGCATGGCCAAATATTGGGAAGATGGAAAGGTGAATTTGAAAGTTTCCAAAGCATTTTTGAAAATTATAAGAAATTAGTTTTTAATTTGAACATTTTCTTCTTTCAGTATTACAATGCAACAATAGTCAACCTCACGGAACGAACCTGTGTGGTCCAGTTTAACGGATATGGTAATGTGGAGGAAATATTAAAGTTTGACTGCATTCCCGTTGAAGCAGATCCCGAATCGAAAGATAATACTCAACAAAATAAAGGTAAAATAATAATGTCAGTTTAATAGAATTTTAGTTGAACAAATTTTGATTTGTAGGGCCGTCTGGTTTTCGTAGTCACAAAAGACAATACACAAATAACTACCGTAGTTTTAATCGAGCCAGTTAGCAAATGAGAAACCTTCTCGTGTATTTCTTTTTGTAAATATTGTTTGATTAATTTATGAAATTAAAGGATTTGTACTAGGTTATGCAGTTTATGTTGCTTTTTGTTCCCACTGTGGCTCAAACCCAACATTTCCTATTTTTAAGAAAAACTTTTCTATTGGGTTTTACAGTTTCAAATTATTCACTTGTTTTTTGTTACCATTGAGGTACTTTACTGTACTTTAAAAAAAAAACAAAATCAAGCAATGGAAAAGTCGTATTTTTGTGCTTTGCAGTTTTAGTTGTAAATATTTTTCTATTAGAGATGTCTACGCGACCAAGGTGACATTTTAAAGCTGAAAAAATATATAACAATTTTCATAATTTACATACAGTACAGCCTCGATTATCCGGGCCAGCTGGGACAGCCTTCGCCGGATAATCCAAAAACCTCATTAGCAGAATATAATTTTTAGTACTATGTGGTCCCTCAATGCAGGGAAGTATCTACGGTAGGGCTTCAGCACCCCAGAGTCATTGGATCTGTTAATTTATTATTTAAAGCATTTAACATTGAAGTTTTCAAAGAAATTTTGTCTGCGGCACAATTTAGCCCCCCTAACGTTAATTACAAAAGGGCTCCTGCCTGACAATTTTTGCAGCTGGTTAAAAACCGCACAAAAAGTAGTTTTGTATCAAAAAGGTCAAATTGGAGAAGCCCCGGTAGATGGCTGTCCTGGTTGTGTTATGACATCTAACCAAGTTTGACAGTGCCTTAGTGTTTTGATTATTTTTTGTGATTTTATTCGAAATAATGCAACAAGAAAATTACGATCATTTTTAATAAAAATTACCAATAAATCTCCTACATTTTTTATTGTTTTCTTTTTTTCTACTTATAAAATTTTCAAAATTATGGAAGTGAAGGAATTCACCCCCATAGATCCCAATACGAATTTGGAGAAGGTAAGTTAAAAATTTCGTTCGTTAATTGAATTTGTGATATGCAGATGGTGAGGTTTGTTAACAGATCTTGCCTATACAACAGAAGCGCATAATAACTTTTATAAATCACTTTGTATCTGATACGGTGTCCTTTTTAAATAAGTTTGCTCAATCGTGCGAATCTCGTTTGATGGATTTTGAGTATAAGATGCAAAAGGTCGAAGCGTCTTTGTTAATATTAGAATCGCAAGTAAGTATGATACGTTCGACTCACCACGTCCGACATACCTAAGTTACGATATTTTAGTTATCCTCTATACCCAATTTACTAGATAATAAGGACGTTGTTTCTAATTTAGAAATTGTTCAAGAGCAACAAAAGGTTCCTTTAGAACAACCAACAGAGGAACATATTGATTTGCCCGAAATTGTGACCGAAAGCCATGTTAGTGTTGTGAAAAGTGTGCAGGACGGTCCCAAGGCCAGCCAGGATCCTAGATTTAAAAAATTTTTCAAAATGGTTCAATTTGGTGTTCCTCCAGCGGCTGTAAAATTAAAAATGGATGTGGAGGGTGTCGATCCCACCATCTTAGAGTGAGCTCTTTTCACATTTTCTAATTGTGCTTTTCTAACTTTTCCCACGTACAGTTTGCTTAAATTAAAACCGTCACGGTTATAATTACATAAACTAAAACAAAAGAATGTGAACGACCTTGAACTAAAGAAATTGTTTTGTCATGTGCCTAGGGGTAGAGGCTAGATCGATTTTTTTGGTTCGGCTTCGCCTCAATTCGATAACTTAAAAACCAAATTTTTAATTTTATTATGTAATACGCATTTTTTGATTAGACTATTTCGGTGCTCGCTGGTTATTTAAAAAAATATTCAGTAAACAGGAAATATAATTTTATGTCGCGCCATTTTTAAAATATATGGAGGTGCGCAAAAGATTCTTATTTTCGTGATAATTTTACCACCCATTTAAAAGTTTTAATTTGGTAAATTCCTCCACATTTTTCGTTACAGATATTTTTGGTTCCTACGGTAACAAACACTCATAAGTAGTTCTTCTTTATTAACTCATAAGACCTACATACGCAAGTCACTCTTCTAATCTTTTGAACGTCATTTGTTTTGTATACGAAACGACTATTATTATTCAAAGTTCAAAATTATTTGTCCATTCTGCAGGATCGGCTTTGCCGGAAATGCGATTTAGTCGAGATAAATTCCGTTGGATGATTTATAAAGGGAGCGAAGTCAAAACCCCCTTAAAAGATTCTATTGACATGTAATAGGGCTATAAGTTTATTGGGTATTTATACTGTTATAAAAATTTATAGGGGTACTTTAACGGCCGATATTTAAAAGATGGGGATATAATTATTATAATCCATTTTCTATCTTTGTTTAACAGGTTTTTGTAGGTGGAGCTTGTTTAAATAGAATTTTAAAGGTGATAATTAACGTTTATGTATTAATAAAATAGGGTCACGAGCACTAATCAAAATCAACACCAGGTGAAATTATTCACCCATTATTTTATTATTATTTTACTATCAAGGTTTTATCTTGAGGCCCCAGGTACCTATTCTATCATGTACCGACCGACGATTGCATTTTGTTTGTTTCAAATTTGGAATCTAAAGAAATTTTAATTAAAAATTCGCCTCCGGCGCTGGATCTATATGTATAAACTAACGCTACTTATGTTAGAAATTTTGCTGGAACAAAAGCTGGTGGCCAGTCCGCCCATGTGTTTTTGTTTTAGTTTATTATAATTAAAATTTAATGTGGGTGGTGTTCACGTAAACATACGATGATTCTGAATCAATGCTAATTTTTCGTTCTATTGAAAAATTACAATTTTAGATGAAATTTGTCGACGTCACACATTTTTCAAAGGAATTTAATTTTTTCTCTGAATTTTAAGTTCAAGTGGGATTACTTATTGACTTTTGAACAATGCAAGCGCCTGACCATAACGTTAACACACATTTTAATTACCTTTCTAAGTACACGACGTCCGACCTGTCAAAAGAAATTTATTTAGGCCTTAAGGGGGGTAGTTTAACAATTTTCTTACTGTTTTTAATTTAAATGGCGTTTTCGTTAAGAAAACAGAAAAGTAAGACGATTTTTAATGTTTTACTGAGGAAACTTATTAAATTACAAAAAATATATGGTTTTCCAAAAATAAACTCCCACATCAGGGGCGGACTGACGCTAAAGTTTTAATAGCGAAAATGTTGAGATGGACCTATAAATAACGATGGTGATGGTCAAAAGCAATAAAAAGAATTTGTAAAACAAATCTTTAATAATATAAGGCGCCGCCGTAGGAGATTTTTCAAATCAAAAGTTTTACGATTTTCTTAATTTTATAAACTTTAAACTCAGACTGGATACGTTTGATCTTTTATAAAACGTGTGTCTGTAATTTTATGAGTGGAGTGACGGGCATGAATGGATTATCAAGATTCAACTATTTTTTTTACTTTTGGTAATTTAGGGGTTATGAATACAATGTATACGCCGCACATGGGCGGCCAAAAGTTTAATTTATTTTTATGGGCACACCATTCATGAGTACAATATGAAAGGCGACTTTATTAAATTTATATTTTGGCGCCCCCCCCCCCCAAAATAAATAAAATATACAGTGGGCCTGTTTTTACTCATTGAGGCCAAAGGCTGAACAATCATGTCCGAAATTTTGCTTGTAAATTAATCGGGATTTTTCAGTTTTAATTAACTTCAATGTTCAATAATAAAAGCATAGAAAATTAGAATATTTGCAAAAGGGATTTCAAAATATGCATGGCGTCAGCCGCGCTCCTTTACATTTCGAATTTTAGACTCAAAGTTGTCTAAATTTATGTACCCAATTTTGTTGTGCTGGTTGTACCTATTAAAATTTTCGTTTGAGTCCAAATAATTTGAATAAATTCAGGAAATATTTCATTGCTACTGACGCGCATGATTGCATTGCCGAGATTGTTACTTACTACGTGTGACACAAATAATGGATTTTTCAATTTTAAAAATTGCTTCACATCGCGTAAATTTGCTACCTATTATAGCGCTACCAATTTGAGGTTACAATGTTTTAAATTTAACAAATAAATTAATAATATTTAAAAAAATTATAATAAGCCCCAAAGCGGTATCGCCATCTGCAAATGGGGGAGAAAATTAGTAACACTAACTCATTGTGATTTCTTATAAGCTTTTCACTTTATTTTCAAAATTGTGCTTCTCAAAAAAAAGTTTCTTTTATGCAAGATCAATAAAAATGTACGTAGTTCTGTTCAATGAAAGCTAGAAAAATCTGATGTTGCCAACACACATGACTTTCCCATTTACCAGGTTAAATAACAGCAAATTACATTTTTACCCCCCTCCCCCATTGTTAATACATTGGTTTACTATTTACTTGTTTAACGGTACGGTCGAGCTTAGCAACAACCGCTTGTATGTTAGGTTATTACTAGGGTCCGGATTTGTAGGCACTAAAAAACTTGAAAATATGCAGGCAAATATGCTCTAAAAACTTCAAAATAAGCACTCAAATATGCGCTAAAAACAGGCACAAACGAAGTATAATCGATTGAGACTATTTTGAATTCGAAATTCGAATATCAAAAAGCATGTATCCAGACCCCCCCCCCCCCCAACTTAAAATAGAATTATCTCGAAAACTATTTGGGTACAAACGAAAATAATGTTTGCGCAAACAGGCACAAACGATTGAGACTATTTTGGAGTCAAAATTTGAAATGGGGGCCCCGCCCATGTCTCCAGCCCACCCCCAAGCTTAATTTTGAAATATTTCGAAAACTATTTGGATACAAACGAAAATAATGGTTGCACAAACAGACACAAACGATTGAGACGACTTTGGAGTCAAAATTTGAAATGGGAGGGGGGCTAGGGACATGTACCTTATTGGTAACATGATCAGAGCAGTAATATTAATAGAATATGCAGTTATTGCACAGAATCACCTATAGTTGACAAAGTAGATATTAATCAAAATTATTGTTTTAAATAATACAAAAGGCGGCAATATCAGAAAGAGTATAATTAAAATTATTTAAAATTTTATTACTGGATTTGCTAAATATGCAAAATATATACCAAAATAAGCATTTATAGGCAACAAACCGCCAAATATGCACTTAAACTCAAAATATGCATTATAGGCAAAATAAAAACTATATAAAACGATTCAGAAAGGCGTAAAACATGCTCCCCTTTTAAAATTTTTTACCTGCCTGTACGCAAAAAAAAACATGCAAATGCCTACAAATCCGGACCCTAGTTATTACTTAGGAAGACCACTGCCCATATGAGAATATAAATTTTTGAGCACTTTTATCTCGGAAAATGGTGTTAATCCAGTCATGCGCGTTCGCGAAAATAAAAAAAATAAAAATCTCGTTAATCCACTCGTGCGCATCAGTAAAAATTTTAAAAATTTCAACCAAAATCTGATCTGTTCTTTCTACAGCTGTTCCAAAACGTGTTTGAAATTACATATCTATATGTGCACGCGTTTGAGCCGTCCGAAATTGTGTAAATAGGAAAGAGCCACGGCGGATCCAGGAGGGGGGGGGAAAGATCGTCACCTCCTTGGAAATATTAAAACTAAAATTACTGGAAAAAAGTATAGAGGTTATTAAATTTTGTATTTTTCTTTTCAATCTATGGAATCACCCCCCTTGAAAAAGTTGCTGGATCAGACCCTCGAAAGCACAAAAATTTAATGGCCCCTCATCACAAAACTTAACTAACCGATAGGTCATTAAAAATTCTTAATTTGCAATTGATCAATTTAGTGAAACCATCAATAATTTATGCAAACTGTACATATTGCTCCGCTGATGGAAAAGTGATGACACTGCTAAGATAATAATGATTATTAAGAATTGATTCAAATAGAATTTTTCTATTCAAATACATATGAAAATAACAAATTGCAATTCATTCTGTTATTTAAATAATTTTTCGCAAAACTCTGATTTAATAAAAAGTTAATAATCAGTGTGTCAAAAGTATAATATCTGTCCTATAACTAATTCAAAATCAAATTCTTTTGATAGTTGCCATAAATATTTGTTCAAGCTAAAAGTCAAAAGAATTTGGTTTGTTTATAATGCGCTGCACCAACAGCGTTGCAATTGATCTTAACGAATATGTTAATTATCATTAAGAGGAATCCTTCCAAGCTCACAACACTTTATTTTGCACAAAAGCATATATTTTCTAAAAGAGGAAACATTCAAAATTTTCTTTTTTTAAAAAAAGTTAAAAGTAGACGTTCCAGGTTCGTCTTTTAGAAAATATACACTTTCGTGTAATCTTTTGAATAATTAAAATAACAGCCGATTACGAAAGTTTTCTAGTCGATTCCCCCTACATAGCAGTGTCTCACTTTTGTGTTAACAGCGGAATATCACATTATAAAAAATGTCGTGATACAACGAGAACACATCCTCGTTGGAACACCACATAGAGAATTATTTTTACTCTGCTTTGTAATGAAAAATTTGTGCAATTTAATTTTATTCTAGCAAACCCAACGAAGTAATACCAGGATACGAACCAGAAGGCTAATAATAATTTTTTTACAAATTTGTTACCCCAAAATGTACGTTTTCCAAAAAAAATAAACAAACATGAAATTTACTTTTTATAATTATTTATTACTCGCAAACTGTACAAAAGAACGTAACCTAGAATTGAATCATCTGTCCCTTACGTTTCTTGTCACCACCAAGTTCGAAATGCTTGCATCGCTTCAATGGAATCTGCTTCCTGTATTTGCAGTCGGTACACTCCATACGAAGTACAATTTTCTTGGTAGTTTTAGCCTAAAAATCACACAAAACCGTTAGAACAGTCGAAACTTGATAAAACAGATCGTTCGTACCTTTTTACGGAAAATAGGTTTCGTTTGACCACCAAAACCTTGCTGTTTACGATCGTAACGTCTTCTACCCTGGGCAGCTTGACGTTCCTTCGATTTTTTGTATTGGGTCACTTTGTGCACCTTATGAACCTTGCATTTTTTGCAAAACGTGCGCCTTTGCTTCGGAACGTTAACCTAAAATAAACGTCAAGTAAATTTAGTAAAAGTGGGACATAACCTTCACAAAAATAAGGATGGAATTCGATAAAACATTAATTTTTAAAATTAAAACCGCAATAACATTGCGTTAGGATAAATTAAAAAAGACGATGATTCCAGATAAATAAATCAACTTACCATTTTGATACGAGAAATCTACGACCTCCGTTGCACTAAAGTTCACAGCAATGGAAGAGGACGGCAACGTGACAAGCAACAGCGCCAAAACTGTGGTACTAATCGGCGCAAAATTTGAATCTAAATTTTTTGATTTTCCGTAAAACTTTAATATTTTTCTTTAGGGCGTCGAAATTTGTGCTTAAACAACCCCCCTGTAATTAAACTAATTTAAAATTTTTGAACCGATTTAAGACATAATAAAAATATTTCTCTCGTTCAAATCGATAAAAAATGGCGTCATCGTTTAGTTTTTAGCGACAAATTAAAAATTGTAACTAATAACTCGGTAACTTTTCCTTATCAACATCGTAAAATGAACGGCTTCGAAGCCGCACTTTTGAAACGCGAAATTTTTATTCAAAAGTTCAAATACAGCGCCAATATTCTGGCGGTAGCATCACATAACTAATTTTAATCTCGACGGTATGTGAAATTCACTCCTGTACTCTCGAACCCCTCATTTTTTATAGGAAAAAAATTTTTATTTAAAAATTGCACGTACAGATCTCGCGAAGTTTTATTTTAAAAATCTTTTATGAATTTGTCGATTGCATACGAATAAAA
This sequence comes from Rhagonycha lutea, assembly GCA_958510855.1. Taxonomy (NCBI): domain Eukaryota; kingdom Metazoa; phylum Arthropoda; class Insecta; order Coleoptera; family Cantharidae; genus Rhagonycha; species Rhagonycha lutea. The sequence continues at coordinate 6,313,158 of OY294040.1, read as the reverse complement.
TACGTGATTAATTTGCTTATATTAAAAGAAGCCGGTATCTCGTGCAACCGCGGAAGTTTTCGGTTTTAGCGGCGCCATCTTCATTTTTGAACACAGCTTGCCGAGAGCCGGTCAGTAGTGTTGTGAGCGTTCGTCCTAATAGGTTCTTCTCTTGCTACGTTAAGCGGCATTAACCAAAACATAATATTAAAATGAGTTCCAAAGAAGTAAGCGAAGTTGCAGTCGACAAGATCGAGAAGGATAAAAGTGCGGACGCAAAATGCGAAATTAAAGGCACAAAAAGAGCAGCGGAGGTGAGTTTTCGAATTTTTTGTCTTGTTGTGGTCTTGTATCATTTTTTAAAGATTTAACGTTGATTTGGGTACGGGCTGATGTATTATCTATGTAACTATTGCGTTGTCGTGCGTGTCGGGTTATCTTTTATTAATTATATCGGCGTAAATTCCGTTGGCGGATTGTTTGGTTTACGAGGTTTTGTGTTAGTAACGCCATGCGTTATCGGCTTCTGCGGCTCCAAGTTTGTGTACAACAACGTCGTGGAACGACGTTTCGTCCTTTTAATTGCCGTTTTGAACGTTTTTCGTTTACATAACTTGGGAGCGTATTACGCGTCCTCATTTTTTTACTATCTTGAGTAAATTTGTAAACATGGAGGATCGAGAGCATATCCCGCCATTGTAATAGCGGACCCCGATAGAGGCTACGAAGCCTCGCTACAACATGGCGAAATCAATAGCCGCTTTTTATGACCCACGCTTGAGACTACATAACACTCAAAATTTTTAATTTTAACATTTTTTTTTTGTAAAATAAAATTGGACCTTTAAAAGTTAAAAATAGAGCGCTCAACAATTTTTTTTCCAATAACCACGCGGAAACGTAAATTTGTCAACAAGACTTTTCGAGTGGAAGCAACTGGTAATTTTGAGGAAAAATTCAAATTGCTGCATGTGTTTGCGTCGTGTATTTGACCTGTTTGTGTATCTAATGCCGTGCGGGTGCACCGGTAACTTTCTAACGTTGCAAGCGCATCGCTCGCGTTGTTGCTAAGATGCCGCCGTTCCATCATTATTTTCTTTCATTATCCAATCGTTTTTTGTTGCATTAATAAAATCTTACGGTGAATAACGTAAATTTTACTTCCGTCTCGCTCACAACTTAATTCACTATTTATATCGCTCTTTGTTTGTACTTGCCGTGCAAGTTCTAGTATTGCGTTTGGGGGGGAATTAAAAGCGATCGTCGTGGAGGAAGGGACCGAACTGGCCGGTGGAAGGGAGACGATATTAACCACCGGTTTTTTTTTTTATTTTAATTTTTTCATAATACCGCAAAATTTGAACACAACAAGAAATTTTTGTTTGCTTGGTCGTTGCACCTACGGTTGGGCGGTTGGTTAAATTTAGAAGGTGAGAGGGGTAGCCCTTAGAGGTGCATCCTTTGCGTGTTATTTTTGTTTTGTTGCGTGCGCCGTTACTCGGCATATTTTTACTCACGTGTTTGCTTGTGGTGTAGGATAAAACGGACGACGTTAAAAAAGCGAGGAAGGAAGAAAACGGCGCGGGATCGGAAGGCGAAGAGATTGACGAGGAAGAGGAAGACGTTGGTGACGGCGAGGAAGACGATGAGGACGAGGATATTCCCGAAGGTGAAGACGACGAGTTAGAAGGAGAAGGTGGGTTTTGCGGGAGGTGGATTTGAGGTTTGGGGGGCTATAGAGAATTTTTGTTGCAGATGAAGACGACGAAGATGTAGAGGGCGAAGAAGGCGTGGACGACGAAGAGGAGGACGCATAACCACGCTAATGTTCGTTCGTTGTGCAGTGTAATAGACTATTTTCATTCAGTGCATCAGTCCAGGGCTACTTTGTGGTCGTTTTTAATTTTAATTTAATTAAATTTAAATAAAGTGAGTTTTATATTAGAAAATAGCCAATTCGCCCGTTTGCGGTGTAGTATGGTTTTTGTGGCCACACACTACCTCTGGATTATTCGCAACTCGCAAGCAGAAATGCAGGGGAACGCATGAACTTTTGCTGCTTGTAGCGCAGTGTCCGTGCGTGAACTGTTACTGTTTGTTGGGACCTGTCGTAGTCAGCATCACGGCTGAGTCTTCTAACTTATTACTATTACCAACACTACTACGTACCCCTCGATTGTAAAAATGAAAGTCCACTTTATTATTGTGTAAAGATAGGTATAAATTTAGCTTAAGTTGGTGTTCAAATTCAATTGATTGTCTCACCTTTACGCCTCTTTACATTTTAATTTTGTATTTTAATTTTTTGAGATGTACAAATTCAAATACCACTTACTTCTATCCTTTTTTAATATAATTTTGCAGGACAGTAAATATATATATAATGGTTATATGTTTTAATATATTAATAATTTAAAAACCTTTTCCCTCGGCTTTACATTTTTATAAAAAATCAACTTCTTGTGTTCTCAAACGTCGATACAAAAACAACCTGGTATATAAGTGTGTGACGAACTCTGTAATTATATTATTAGTTTGTATTTTTTTTTACTAATATTAACACAAAGGTTAAATCATCGGTTAATGCGTTGGAACCAGGTGGAGGGTCGCGATAAAGGTGCCGCCCGAGAGCTCTCCTTTCTCCCAACCCTCCACCACCAAGCACAACTCATTCCAAACAAGTGTAAGTCGTCTTCACCCTCTCTCAGGGCTAGACAACTTTGTCTCAATATTTTTTCAGACTAAACAAAATGTTACATTATAAAAATACAAGAGAATATGTTGTTTGTCTACTTAAATAAATTAAATTGTAGATTTTAAATTTGTAAACAGTGCTGCTGTACGATTTGAGTGACTTATAAACAATGGATACAAATTGTTTAATATTTATTTGTTTTAATAAAATATCGATAGTCTTATTCCTATAAATTGACGTACTCAAAAATCACATCACACACGCGCCTGACATTCACTTTCCCGCCCTTTTCGAAGCCGTCGATTGCGGCCGCGCATCCTTGCCCATGTTATCAAAGGCGGGAATCGCTAGCTTTGACATTCCGGCGCGAACGCTCGTCATCGGAGTGTTTGGGGGCGTGAACATGGAACTCTTCGCACTGGTGTGCAATTCGTAGCAGGCTTCGAATCTGGTCTGCGGTTGAAATACTTCTGCGCACATTACCACTTCCTTAACATACGGCTCCTTGGACCGCTTGCAATCGGTAGCAACATTCAAACTTTTGAAATCTTCCGATTTATTCGACGAACTCGAAATACTCGCATGTTCGCGCGGCGGTGGTGCCGACCCCTCGACCTTCACCTCCGAAGGCGGATTCGAAAGAATACCAGGAGAACTCCCGGCCGCTTTAGCCGACGTAACCCAGTCGCATTCGGCACCTACCGGAAGCTAAAAAAGGCTTAAAAATTTCTCTAACCACCTTTACCTTACCATCATTTCCGACCTCCATAGCCTCATCATATCGAGAACGTTGTCGCAACAACCATCCTTACCAGTTGTTCCCATCAACCACGGATGACGTACAATTTCGGCTGCGGTTATACGAAGCGCCGGATTCTTATCCAACATCTTCGCAATCAAACCCCTCGCCTCTTTGCTACTCTCGAAGTTCACGTAAGTCGGTTCGTCCTTTCGTATCATTTTCATCAAATCACGTTCGTTTTTCGAATCGAACGGATATTCGCCCGCCAACAGCGCATACATGATAACGCCAACTGCCCAAATATCGCATTGTTGACTATACGTTCGTTTGGTCACGACTTCCGGGGCTATAATTAAAAAAGTTATCGAAAAAAAATTAGGGGTGATGATAAATTACCCATGTACATTAGGGTACCGCAACAGTCGTGCAACATATCCTCGTGTCCGCTTCCTTTCTTTACAATACTCAATCCAAAATCCGTTATTTTTATGTATAGGTTATCTTGGGCGTCGTAAGGATTTTTCGCGATCAAAATATTTTCCAATTTTAGATCTCGATGCACAATATCTAAAAATAAAAGAAATTTGACTTATTTGTTTTTGCGGAAAATAAATATTTACAAAACGGAATAAATATGTTTAATCATGCAGGAAGTCAACAATTTCGTAGCACCATTGGGAATCGAACGGTTTCATAAATTTGATAGTCGTATAATTGGAAGGTGCAAAGATAATAAGGAAATGCAAGATATGTTTTCTTCTTGAAAATTAAAGGAGATTAGGTACTCGGCTGCCCTCAAATTTTTGTGCCGTGGTTTGAATTCCACGTTAAACTGTAGGTTCTATTATACAAAAAATATGTACAATCGTAGTTTGTATGGATTATCGTGGCGTTGGGTAAGTTTTTACTGTTTCCTTTGTGGTATAAGTTACAGTGGCAAAATTAGCCTTCTCATTTGGGGGGGGGGGGTTCAAGCCCCAGGACCTTGGAAATCATGATACTAAAAATTAATGTGTTTTTACTTATTAAAGGATTTGAAAGTCCCTTCGGGACACTATTGGTTAAATCTTAACATATTGGGTAGGAAGCGAATAATTTTTTTTTTACGATTTCTGCTTCCTATTGTAGATAGGAACGAAAAATCAAAAGTAATTTCTTTCCATGGTGGAAAGTTACAATAACTTTGGTTATTTTCATCAGGCAAAGTTATTTGAAGGTGTTTATTTTTTCAAAATTAAAGTTTTTAAAAGAAATAATTACAAAATTTATTTTAGTGAACAGGGGTGGATTTAGCACATCATTCAATAACGTCCTACAATGCCCCCCTAACTCACTCTCTCGAGAGATCTTCGGCCGCAGAAAAACGTCTTCATTCAACCCCTAAAATTTACATTTTTTTAGGTCTTTCGCGAAACTTAGAATTTAACGCCCCAAAATAATAAAAAGTAAATTAAAACTGTAGATAAAAATCAATTTATTTCAGGAAACTGATCTGATCTGACGTGCATGAGTGTATTAACGAGATTTCCGCTATCGACCGCTCACTCACTGACTACACAGTGAAATAACAAGTAACCTAAGCTTTTACGCTGGCCCGGACTGGTCTCCGACGAAGGGGGCCTCAAGATAGCATTTTTTATATACCTTCCAAGTGTCAAAATAGCGGAAAATGTAATTTTCAAAAATTTCCCCTCTTGGTAGGGGGCCCCTCCTCAGTTTCTAGCCGAGGGCCCCCAAAGGAGCCAGTCCGGGCCTACTTTTACGTTTCCAAACCTATCAGAGCTTACGATATTTGTTAAACTGTGGTCTTTTCTTTAACATAAATTTGTGGTCAGTGCGGATGAGCGGTCAGTAGTGAAAACTCGTTAATCCAATCATGCGCCGAAAGTTGTGGACACATAATTGATAAAATCCTTTTTTCTTAATCGCCCGTATGGTTCCAGAGAAAAACCTTTTTAAGTAAAAATCGCGAAAGTATTTTGCAGATTCTTCAAATAATTCTAAAGGTTGGATTTGGTTTACGAATTTGTCCTACTTGCCCATATACTACGACGGCTTGTCTTCTTGTGGAATATTGTAAGATTTGTAGGGTAAAATGTTTTTAAATATAGGTAGTTCTCGACCAGAGGCGGATGGCCTATCAAAAATTACCGGAAAATGGATGGCCAGCGGCCCAAAAGTGTCAAAAGTGTGACAAAAATAGTCACAACCCAAAGTCAGCGGCCATGATAAGAAACATATTAAAATTGCTAGTGAACATTTTTCAAGAGGGATGGCAAATGCCTTCACTTGCCCCCCGCGAAGAAAAAACCAGGGAATGGTAGGGAGTGAGCCCCCTAATCCCAAGCAAATTATGTTTGTTTAGTTAGAAACGGGCGGTGCCAATTTTTGTCCATTGTATTTAGATCATATCAGTCAGTGCTTTGCCACCCTCGAGCGGCGGCCCTGATCACACTGGAAGACTTTTAGAAGTTCGGTAAGTTTTTCCAAAAGATTTATGGAGAACCCGCTCACGTATTATGTGTCAAATTTGATTGTTCTGTCTCAGAAAGTCATAGTTGTTAGGCCCCATAAATTTTGTTCATACGTGACTTATTGCGTTACTAACAGACGACAAACATATCTGGAATTTTATGTATTGCATATGGAGAAGAAAATTTAATATAACAATATTACATCAAGGTTTTGGGGAAATGGAAGCATGGAGTTTTCTTAAAATTTCATTAAATTGAAATACAACAAGGCAAGAAAGTATCACGGGGGAAAGTTTATTTGCACTAGTCCAGGGGTCGGCAAACCATGGCTCTGTGGCCCCTTGAGTGCGGTTCTACAGCAAATCAAGTGATGAAATAAGAAATATTTTTAGGTGGGCCTGTCAAAAGATATAATGGACTTAAATCTTACCATTTTTATGTAAATACGCAACTGCATTGATTATATCTTTTACAACTTTTTTGGTATCCGCTTCAGAAAATCGTTTCACTTCTTCGTAAAGACCCGAAAGGGTCCCATAACATCTTTCCAAAATCATATAAATTTTTTTAACCGATTCGTAAACTTTATCCAAATAAATGATATGAGGATGATCGACCATTTTCAAAATTTGTATTTCTCTATTTATAATTTCTATTTTGTTGCCTGCCTAGGTATTAAGCAAGTTAAGTTTTTAAATTACAAGAAAATCTGCTTTTAATTACCGCTGCCTTGCTAACAATTTTCATTGCCCAATTGGTATCGGAACCTTTATCCACAATAGCGATCACCTTTCCAAATCCACCTTGCCCAATCATTTCACCAAAATGGTAAAATTCTTTTATTTCTCCTGAATTCGATACTCGTAGATGCTTAACGTTTCGTTCTTTCAGTTTGAAGGAAATGTGTTTCTAAAAATTTGAAAATATAAAAAGGAATTATTATAAAAAGGCGTTACTATTACCGGTCTATCTACAACCGGCTTTCCTATATTAAAAGAAAAGGAATCTGTGTTTACCCCAATACTAATTTTTTTTCTCTGATTTTGTGACATTGCTACGTCAAAATTTGGCAACGTAAATAAGATTTCTAAAAAATTAAATTGTTTAGGTTAAGCATTTTTTGCTATATTGTTTTTTAAATAATTGAAATGTTGTTGCCCGCATCATAGCCGGAGTTAACTTTCAATTATCCAAATGAAAGGGGCTATGCGTCTCAAACCCCTCTGTAAACTCCGTCTATGGAGTACACGCTAAAAAAATTTTATTAGCTTATGTTGGCAGTTCCGGTTCGTACCAAAACCGAACTTCGTTTATTTTGACAGTTGCTAAATACGAATGTGTTTGAGTTATGATTTTGACTAAAAATTAAGACTTTTGTGTAAATATTCAAATTAGGCGATTAGAAATGAATACCGCGATGGATCAGAAGCCGGAAGTGGATTTGGTGTTTATGGCTGTGGCGTCCTTGTACAATCATCCGGACACAAATGAAAAAGAAAGGGCATCACTATGGCTAGGACAACTACAAAAATCTGTTCATGCATGGACGATTGCTGACGAATTATTGCAACATAAAAGAAGTTTGGAATCTTGTTACTTTGGTGCACAAACCATGAGAACCAAGATACAGTTATGTTTTTTTGAATTGCCAATCGAAGCGCACACTTCTTTAAGAGATTCTCTTATCGAACATATTAGTCAAATTAATGAGAATACAAACACTGTGATAGTCACGCAGTTGTGTTTGGCTCTAGCTGATTTAATATTACAAATGCCTTCTTGGCAGCAGCCGGTAATGGACCTGATAACCAAGTTTTCACAATCTCATACATGGCCATTGCTCGAAATACTTACAGTTTTACCAGAGGAATTGGAATGTCGATCGGTTAGATTGGGAGATAACAGGAGGTTAGAAATTTTGGAGAATTTAAAAGTTTCTGCGCCCACTGTTAAAGAGTTTTTAAGGCATTGCTGCAATAGTTTCGGAAATGAGTTTAATGTAAAAAATATTCAGGCACACGTCAAGGTTATTAAGTGTTTTACTTCTTGGGTGTTCATCAGTGAAGTTTTTCTACAGGACATTGCAACTAATGAAATTGTAGCCAAAGCATTTGAAGTGCTAAATCATAAATCTAATGAAGACAAATCCAATCTTTTTGCCAAGTCAAATATGGTTTCTGGAACTTTACACGATACGGCAACCGATTGCATTTGTGTTTTGGTTCAATGCTTAGAAGACAACAATAATCATCAGGTAAGCTTTCCAAATTTTCAGGTACTTTTTGTCGAAGGAATTTTTTTTATATAAACGGATGGTAATTTTTTTTCTTTCATCCCTGCTGCAATTTGTAAAGTTACTAAAACCTTGTTAGTTATTGGTTAATTTTATAAAGGAGCGGGACAAACTTGAACTGTTTCTGAGTTACATGTACAAAAAAAAACCAGACAAGGGCGTAGCTAGGAGGGCTAAAGGGCTTAACCCATTCTAGAAAATAAACTTGTCAGGTTTGTGTAAACATGAACAGAAATAATCAGGCACAAGGGAGCGCCTAGAATATTGAGGGGTCTAACAGCGAATTATCATTTTTTATGAAACCAAGAATAGATTTTTTAAATTGACTTGAGTTCCAAATGGAGCTGCATACATTTTTTTATGTTTCAAGATTAAATGGCTTAAAATAAAGCTTATAATTTTCATTGTGCGATTATAGTAAAGAAGAACATCTTGAAACAAAGAAAGTCACAAGGTAGACAGCCGTAGGCGCGTCTAAAATATTGAGGGGGGGTATTCATTTTGATAAGATCACATAAAATGTAAATACTATAATAAGTATAACATTATTGCTCCAAAGATCTGGAGGAGGCCTTGGTTTCTCCTGCATGACCGCCATTGATATTAGGATTTTTAATGAATTTGGTCTTGCAGTACCTGAAGATTGAGGATACCAATACTATCACCGTCGATATGTTGTTCATAATCTTCTTTGGTCCCAATTTGGTTCCCAAAAACTCTCAATTGCTGCGTTTTAGCTTACAGACATAACAATTAATTAATATAACATTTTTTGAAAATTTCCAAGTCAAACGCTTCCAATGGCGAATCATCAGCAGGTCCAATAACTCTGGGGGGCTTAAGCCTCCCTGCATCAAGGGACCACATAGTACTAAAAATTGAAATGATATTCTGTCAACTTTTTAATTCGACAGATAACTTTTCTACAGCATAAGAAAAGGTCCAAGGTCTTCATTTGGTTGTTTATAACGAAATTTATTCTATAAATATTTTTAGCTGTTACAGCCTTATCAATTTTCAAACAGTTATGAAAATTGGTATATCCCTAAAAAATGCAGTGTTCTGGTTAAATAGACCAACTCCAACAACTGATACAGCACTAATTTAGCGTACTGGATCATGGGGATGACGTAAATCCTGGGGATAGATCTATTTTTTAAAAACATTTCTAGAAACAGATTTCCTTTTGTAAAGTTGTTAGCAGACCAATAGTTTTATCGACAGATGAAGTTTTTCCTCTAGTGTGTCAGGTATATTATTGGGAACGCCTAAAAATAAAAATTCAACAGCTTTTTTTTAAATAAATGTTTGGCAGCAATTAAAAAATGATGGAGTGATTTTGATCAGCGTCTGGAGAAAATTGAACAAATTATAAATTGTTTTATGCATCAAAACGGTTCTATCCACTTGAGTATGATAGGTGATTTGATAATTTGTTGATAATTCCTGCTGCAATCTAAGATTTAATTTCAATTTAGGGCTAATAGAACCAGATTGTGTTTAATAATTTTGAAACTTGGTAAAATGAGTAACATTTATCCCGTGAATACGAGAAAAATAGTGAAAAAATTCTAATCCTTAAGGGGGTATTTTTGAGGGGATATGAAATTTAAGGGCCAAGAAAGCGACCCATAAGGTCGCAAAATGTCAGGAGGTGCTTCAGAATAAAATTTACATTTATATTATTATGGCCGAAAGATAATTTTTAAATTTATATTGCAAGAGCAGGTGGGACCGGGCAGATACCCATGGGGGGGGGTAATTGGACCTGTTAATTTAATATGTTAAAATCACGAATCTCTTGGAGGTCCGTGGTTTTAATGTATCATTAAAACGTTTGACCTTGAAATTAAAAAAAAAAGCGCTTCCTTGCAAGTTTTTCTTCCATTATTATGTTCACCCCCCTTAAAGTAAATTTTTGGGTGTGCTTATGGCACCCTTTAAAATAATAGGCAGTAAAAAGTTCTTACTGGCTGCTCCATTCATAAAAAATCTGGATTTCTTCAATTGCAAGAAAATTGTAGGATTAAAATTACAAAAGTTCAGTGCGAGGCCGTAGGTCGAGTTATGATACTGAGGAGGAGAAGTGCGAGGCCGGACTTTGAGCCATATTACGCAGGTGGAGAAGCCATTTGAATGTTAAACGATTAGTTTAGGCAAAAATTGATTGTAAAGTTTCGATTTTTCACGATAATTTATTTCTGATTGGCTGCGATTTCTGCATTCTGTTGACGATACGTGTGGTCCACGTAAATACGTGCAACAGTTGAACGAAGAAGTTCAATTGTTTCAGAATTCCCGATTTTCTAAGATTTTGGTCGAGGAGTTGCGTGGGATTAAGATTAACTTAAAATGAAAATTAGAGTTTTAAAATACACATAAAATTCCAAAAAATTATTAAACCATCTAATTTCCATAGCGTATAAGTTATTAATTAAAATTGTATATAATTATATATATAATATATAATTAAAATGTCCACGAATTTGGAAAAAATAAGTCACTTGGCGCTATTTTTTTTATGCTTATATGCTTATTTTAACATTTTTATGCTTAGATTTATCTTTAAGCATTTTTAGTGCTTATTTTAGCACATTTTCGATAAATTAATAAAAAAATTGTAATAAATACATAAAAAATACCCAAAATTTACAATTTTCTTACTTTGAATTTAATAATTAGTTGACAACAGGTTTTGTTTATATAACAGAAATCTTAAAGTCGGCAAAGACTTGATATTTGAAACATCATTTCATTTGGAAAGTATGAAAAAATTTTAAAATGATGCAAGCAAACAACAAACTTTATTTGAGTCAATCGCTAGTTCCAGTTCATCACAAGACCAGAGAACATTTCGCTAGATTTAAATATCGCGTTTTACATTACCGTTAGTGGCGCCACTATATTACGTCCAGAATGGACTTTGAAATAATTCCGTGTGGTGGCGTTTTGTTAATGTAAAACGCGAATACCATTTATTAAAATTAGAAAACGGTTCATTTAGAGACTTTTTAGAAAAATATTGTGGTAAAAACGTTGTACAATAATTATGTACATACAGGGACGTGCCCAGCCAACTTTTTTCTTGGGGGGGGGGGAATTTGCCAACTTAATTAATTCAAAATTGCCAACTCTTTGTAATTGTCCATTTTTCCTATTATAGGTTTAGCAGCTTTTGCCAACTAGACCAAATTTTGAGTGATTTTGCCAACTTTTTTCCAATTTCCTAAATTATTTGGGGGGGGGGGGAGGCTCCCCCCTAGTAGGCACGTCCCTATGTACATATTTTATTGTGTAACTTTTCAAATAAATTTTATTTAAAAAAATTATTTTAATGCTTATTAGTTATTATATTTGAGTTTAATGTATATTTTTATGCATATAATAGCAAGTTTTTGTGCTATTTTAAGCGCTATTTTCACGATTTTTTATGCTTAAAAGTCCGTACTCTAGTTATTAAAGTCAAATAATAATAAAGATTTGCATGCAACAATAAAATGCAATTATAATTGCATTGTTTGTAATTGTAAACATTGTTTATAATTATTTTAATTTAAATTTTAAATTACTTTTGTGCAAATCATTAGAGAAGTAAAAGAAAAACATTAGTAATGCTGAAAATAAAGGGAGATAATGGCCTAAATTGATGTGATGTATTTGCAGGTGTTTTTCCACAATCCACTTTTGGATTTTGGCTAACCTGTTTGGCTTATTGTGTTTCCATCCACATGGTCTTCAAATGAAGCAATCAATATCCAATTTCATCAAATATTTCGCGTTTATGACTTGATAGCTTTTCAACCACATTTGCAACTTTTCAATTACTCGTTTTTGGAAATTAAAACCTGCTCTGGACTTTTATTACTACCCTCTGTGACGCTCTACTTTTCCAAATCAGCCAAGAACGAGAAATCTTCCTTTTCAAATTGTGTGTTACGACTTCCCTTACCTTCCCAAAGATGATTTTCATTATTATCGAGCCAGTTGGAACAAAATTGAGAACAAAACCATTTTCCGCTTTTTGAACTTTTAACTTCCTTCTTGACGAAATATTATTCTATCGTGTTTACATAATTATGTGGTGAGTACTTAACATCTAATTTTTGTTTAGCAGGTTTTGGAATTATTTCTTTTTAATGCAATTATGCCTCTTGAAATGCCATACCATCTCTCCGTTGCAAACGAAGATCACGAAAAATCTTTGAATTATTGTCGAATTTTTACCGAATTTGCCGAATCATTATTAGAAAAAATAATATCACACACCGAGCCCACGCCACATTATGGTTTTGAAGTTGTAAATTCGGTGTTGACGTGCATTGGCCATCACGATTATGAAGTGGCAGAAGTGACTTTTAATTTTTGGTATTTACTGAGTGAGGAATTATATCAAAAGGATTCAAAACGTCTTACGGATATGTTTAGACCTTATGTCGCGCGATTGATTACTGCGTTATGCCGACACTGCCAAATTGAGCCCGATCACGAAGGCCTTTTAGAAGAAGGAGACGAATTTAAAGACTTTAGATTAAAAGTGTCCGATTTAATCAAGGACGTTGTTTTTATAGTTGGAAGCACATCTTGTTTCTGCGAAATGTTCAAGAATTTACAATCACCAGGGGTTACATGGGACTCAAATGAAGCATCACTATTTATCATGCAAGCTGTCGCCAAGAACATATTACCGTAAGTGTTAAATTTGATTATTTTATGTTCCGAACCTTACTACTCTTAGGGGGATGTTTAGGGGTTAAACTAAATAATTGGGGGATGTTCTCATTTAAAATAAAAGATACGCACCTAAAGGAGAGATTATTTAATACACAAAAATATTTTATCAAACATAATAATAATGATAGGTTCATCTTACTCGAAAATTACGAATAGTTTCTGCATCTTGTCTTGGAGATGCTTACAACACAGTGTAACTTACCCCCAGCTTCCTCTATGCCCTATTCACAGTCTCACTAAGTTTAACAATTGCATTTCACATGTGACACTATTTAATTTTCTTGTTTTAGGAGTGATAACGAAATAGTTCCTCAAGTAGTGGAAGCTATTTTAAATTTACCAGAAAATGCCCACATAGCTGTGAGACACACATCGGTCTTACTTCTCGGCGAATTATGTGAATGGGTGGAGAAACATACGGCGTTACTCGATCCAATTTTAAACTTTCTTGTGTTTTGTTTGTCTCAACCTGGTTTGGGTGCTGCAGCTGCCACTTCTCTGCAAAATATTTGTGCATCTTGTAACGATCACATGCCGCGACATGTTCCTATCTTACTACAACTTCTACAGCAAGTTGATACATTTTCAATTGCTAATAATGCAATTATAGGTTTATTGAGAGGAGTAGCTGCTATTGTAAGTTGTATGCCACGGAACGAGGTGTCAGGAGTGCTACGCGAGTTATGTTTGTTACAAACTAATCCTTTGTGCCGTTTGATGGAAAGTGATATTCCCGTCGTTCGTGGTTCAAAGACTGATCCAAATTTATGGTTGGACCGATTATCGTCCATTTTCAGAGCGATTGTTTTACGTTTGAAAGACGCAGAAGCAAATCCCTGCAAGAGCGTGGCATTAGAAGTGTGGCCTGTGTTGAGTCACACGATGGACAAATATCAAAACGACTTGCGGATAATGGAAAGATGCTGTCGAAGTATTAGGTTTATGTTACGTTGCGTTAGTCAAGATGTACCTGAGCTCCTTCAACCTTTGGTTACTCAGTTAGTTCGCTTGTACACCACACATCGACATTCTTGTTTCTTATATTTGGGAAGCATTTTAGTCGACGAATATGCAACCAACAGGAACTGCATAGCAGGTCTTTTAGAAATGTTGGAAGCTTTCATACATCCAACTTTTGCTTTACTCCAAGAAGAAAACGGTTTGAGGAATCATCCCGATACAGTAGACGATTTTTTCAGGTAAGTTAGGCAAACGACCAAGGTGGAAAAATTGAAAATTAACTTTTCTTTTTAGGTTGTGTTGCCGATTACTCCAACGGGCTTCTTTAAACTTTTTGCAATGCAGCGCTCTCCCTCCAATTTTCCAGTGCGCTCTGATGGCGTGTTCTCTGGATCATAAAGAAGCAAATACGTCGGTCATGAAATTCTTTTGCGACTTACTCACTACAGGTCATTCGAACAAAACGCAGCCAGACTATGAAGAAAGAAAAATGTTGGTGCAAAATATTTTTATGGAATATGGTCAACAGTTGACGACGAATTTGATTCATGCCTGTGTATTTTTTTTACATTCTTACATGCTCACCGAGGTGGCAGACGTGTTTGTGGAAATGTTCCACTTTAATAAGGATGCTGCCAGCAATTGGTTGAATAGTGCATTAAAATCTTTACCAAATCAAAGCCAAAGTGGGATTGTGACCGCCACTCCGCAACAATTGAATGATTTTTATTTATCCGTTATTAGGTGAGTACATTTTTTGATTATTATTTCTTGTAAATTTCTACAGGTATTTTAATTTTCAACAAAAAAGTTGAAAATTTCATTTAAAAGTAGCTTGGTTTGTGCTTCAGTTCAGGACATGTTCAGAATGCGTTCAAGAGATGCGGATTTATAATTTCATCATATTATAATTCAAGCTTTAATGACAATTTTATTATAAATTACGTGCGTCAGGAAGGATCTTCAAACATATTCTTAATTACTGTACAAACCAAGCTAATATTGGAAAACGGAAACGCAAACTTTTACGTTTTTCACTAGAAATTCATACGAAAATCGTTTTCCAAAATTGCGCACACGACTTTCTTATTACATAGCAAATTTTGTAAAGAAAAATCGCCACCAAAAAATTCTGAAGGGGGACATTTGACATACTTATCCTGCTTATACCATTATTATTATTATACTAAGCCCCTCTAACTACGAAAGTTAGTTATTTGAAAAATACCAATAGATTATAAAAAATTCCATAATAATACCCCCCTTCCGCTGGCGGGGTGTGTAAAACGTCAAGATATTGATTAGAAACCGGGGGTTATGGAATGAATACCCTGCAACTGATACAAAGCAACAATCGCCTTCAATAGAAGGCAAAAATCGCCCTCTTGCATTCTTACAGCTGGAGGGGGGGGGGGTATTCCATACCCCCCAGAACCTCCGGTTTTCTATCAATTTCCCAACCCAATTCAGTGGGTTTCTTTTTGAAGAAATTATATACCTATACATATTTTATTTAATTAACTAAGCGGCTTTTGGCCGCCTTCACCTCCTATGAGTGTCGGGTGTGCTTGTTTGGCTTACAGGATGGAGGGGCAGTGGGAATCTCGTTAATCAATTCATGCGCATTACTACTAATTAGATAGTAGGTGTTAAATTCCTTTTGATTTCTATAAAACCTGTTCTTAGTGCTCACCTACGTCATATAAGAAACTTGTGTGCAAAATTTCATGCTTTTAGAACTACAGGTTGAGGCTGTGTGTTGTCTGCCAGTCAGTCAGTTTTAGTTAAGTGGAATTTTATTTTCTGTTTTTTTTTTCATTTTATGTAGGGTGGACTAAAAATCGTCTAAGGTAGGCTAACAATAAGTCCTCCTAACCCCCACCGCTTTAAAAAATGAAAAAGAGCCTTTTAAATCAAAATTTAAAGTGCGTTTAAAATCAAAAAATTATACCTTCTGGTGAATTCATGCAAGAAAATTAACGTAAAATAATTTTAAATTAATACATTTAAAAAAAGTTAATTGTTCTGCATGAACTCTCCACAACACTTCCATAGGCAAATTTGAAAATAAGTAGCCTTATGGGATAACGCTGGGGTTCGGTTGTTCTAGCAACCAGCAAATTTGTTAATAAAGCAGTTGTTATTAAAACTTATAATAAAAGAAAGTTAAAATTTGTATGTAATGAAATGAAATTTTTTTTTGTCTACCTCGAAATCTCAACAAACGCAAATATAGGGAGGGGGGTTATTGATTTATCAAGGTGGCGTGGTATGACGTTTATATGATGGAAAGCTGAAATTTAAAAGGAAAAATTGGAACACAGACAAGAATTTTATAATTTTTTCAATTTTAAACTGCCTTAAATTAAAGCCATACTGGTACCCTCTGGGTAATTACCCCCACCCCCCGTGGATCCGTGCTTAAATCTTAAGTCTTCCTAAATTTGTAATTAGGCCACACCCATTTTTTTCAATTCACCCTCGGTGCTCTTTGATAGAAAGATATTATTTTTGTTTTATAAAATTCTATGTAGATTATACCTCCCTCTCCCCCCTATAAAATTCTTTGAGGTAGACGTACTTGTTTTTGTACCCTCAGAGAAGGTGGGTTGTGGCAAATTTGAGACCCCCCCCCCCGGGTGGCAAAAATTCTAGTTACGCCACAAAGAAAAACAGAAAATTTAAACAAAACTGTCTCAAAATGTTGAAATTAATGATAATAATTGGTTAGAAATCATCGATTCTAATGGTGATCAAATTAGTAGGTGAGGAACTCAAATGATAACAAATTTAAGAGCAATGTCCAGTGCTACCCCCCTCTACAGTGTGCATATTTGTGTTTTCTGTCATTTATTTCCAGGACGTTACAAAACTTTAAATAATTGCTATCATTACAAAATCTTTCAACACTTTTTTATATAAACACGCTAAAGGAAGTTGATTTATTTATTGGAAAACCATGTTATTCGAAAATTAGAACATGGAAATCTCCCCCCCCCTTCCAACCGTAGTTTTCGAATTACGCGATGTTCAAATAAGTAAATCAATTCCTTTTAGCGTTTTTACATAAAAAAAAGTTGAAAGATTTTGCAATGCTAGCAATTATTTAAATTTTTGTAACGTCCTGGAAATAAATGACATAAAACACAAATATTCACACTGTATTCGCTATGTGCATTCCTCCTACTGCCCTCTGGTGGCTCAATAAAGAAAATTACTCGGGACTGTGAACATTTTGGTCGCGTTCGAGCATTATGGTCCCCATTCACTTATCAGTTTAACTGCAGATCACGGCCTGCAGATCAAATAACTGCAGTCCACCACAACCATAGACACACAGATTGCCGACAGGTCGAAACCTGCAGTTTTGATAAATTAACAATAAACTGTAGTGTGTGCCGTTCATATCTGCAGTTCTCGCCTGACGTTAAAACTTTAAAAAGGTTTAAAGATTTATATAAGATCGTGGGGAAAATAAATAAAAATGAGTGATAAATCGACAGAATTCTTAACGGAATTTATCGATATTTATAGACAGCATCCAGCATTGTGGAAAATAAAATCTAAATGTTATATTAACAGGCGTTTAAAGGACGAAGGTTATGCAAAATTATTAGAATATTATAAAAGTGTTGATAAAAGTGCTACAGTTGATACTGTTAAAAAGAAAATTAATAATTTACGTTGTTCATTCCGAAAAGAACTTAAGAAAGCTAAAAAAGCCCAAAAATCGGGAAGTTCTACAGATGAACTTTACACTCCAACTCTATGGTATTTTAAATTATTATTATTTACCGTGGATCATGAGGAAATGAGGAAAACAAGAGGGAACGATGTCGAGGATAATGATGTTAGCAGCGAATCTGACGTAAGTATGTTTTATTTCAATCCAAACAATTACATTTTATTTTAATACAATTTCTTAAACAAAATTATCCTGCCAAGACACCCTACCGTTATTCATAAAATAAGATTTATATAGCTCACGATTTTCTTTAGCACCATTCGATGGATTTCGTCCAAATCCCAATTGTAGATCATCTAGTGTCCGATCTCTTCGCCAGTTACCCGGTACTACTTCTCCAGAATCTGGCATTTCAGAATCAACATAATTTTTTGGTATATAATTACTAGTGGCATGTCGTCTTAGAAAATTATGGAGTGCACATGAAGCCAAAACAATATTATCTATTTTTTCGGGTCCCACCGCTATGGCAGTGTGAAAAACTCTAAATCTGTTGGCCAATATTCCGAAGGCATTCTCCACTACACGCCTTGCTCTACTTAATCTATAATTATATATTTGTTGTTCTCTTGTTAAATTTTTTTGAGGAAAAGGTTTTAGAATGTTTTCATGTAATGGAAACGCATCATCTGCTACGAATACAAAATTCATGTTTTCCCTAGTAATATCGTTACCTAGAAGTTCTAGTTTCTTTGCTAATAGGTTGTCGTAAAAACTTGTGGCCTCTATAACTCCGCCATCAGACACTCTCCCGTTGCATCCCACGTTTACATAAATAAACTCATATTCGGAATTTACAATAGCCATGAGAACTATACTGTGATAGCCTTTATAATTAAAATAATAAGAACCGCTGTTTGGAGGCTTACAAATTCTTACATGTTTGCCATCAATAGCACCTCCACAGTTCGGGAAATTCCACCTTATTTCAAAATTTCGAGCAATTTCCTCCCAATCATTTGCAGTTTTTGGAAACTAGAATAAAATTATTTAAATTATTATATTTTTCTGTTTTCAGATTGAAAACATTCATGATGAAATGCATAATGACGATTCTTTAACTGAAACGCCATTACCTGCTACACCGCAGTTTTCTACAGATACCTCTAGAAGTAATTCTAGACTTTCTAATGAAGCTAACAAAGTATCAAATACAAAAAAAAGGACCGCTCAAGAAATTGCTATTGAAAAAGCATGTGATGCATTATCTGAAAAGAGAGATGAATTTGATGTTATTGGTGAAAATGTAGCTTTTAAACTACGTAAAATGGATGGCCAGCAAATGTTATTCGCAGAGCAACTAATAAACAATGTTTTGTTTAATGGGATTCAAAAGAATTTGAACGAGTTGTCTCAAGTTCAACTTTATCCAATTTCGCAACTTATTAATTTTAATCAATAATAAGTTCAGTTTTTTCCTTTTTTTTGTCATAAAAAGTTTTCTACTTCATTAATAAAATAATTTGTTTAAATGTGTTATATATTAGTTACCCTAGTTATTTACCTTTAAATATTCTTCTTTTAACACTTTGTAAATATATTTACACGTTTCTGGAATTATAACTCCTAAAGCTTGGGGCGAAATAAGAGTTGTAAATTTTAAGTCTTCAAAATTTCTTCCTGTTGCTAAGAATCTTAATGTAGCAATCATTTCTTCTGCACTAATACATTGCCTTAGTTTTGTGTCACTTTTTGAAATATATGGTGATACTAGTCTTAATAATTTTTTAAAACAGTAATCGTCCATACGTAAATAGTTTTTCAAATCATCCTTCGAAGAAATTCTTAATTCATTAATTAGACACATATGTGACATTTGTTGTCGTTTTAATAGCCAATCTTTTACCCAATAGCGCCTTTTTGCTTTCTTTCTAGTTGTTAAAGAAAGTAAAATTATAAACGTAGCAACTTTCTTCTTATTTGGAGACATGGCGGTTTCTAGCGGTTTCTAGCACTTGCACTATTTAACTGATGCTTTCTTAAAACTGTATGTGTATGTTCAGTTAACAGGCGGCCGGCAGTTTTTAATCTGTCAGTCCTTAACTGAAGACCGAGACTGTGAATTCGAACTGAATAATGTGTGGACTGCGCCAGTTAAAATCTTAAAATCTGACTGACAGTCCGCTAACTGCAGATAAACTGATAAATGAATGGGGACCATTACGGAGCCGGAGCAATCTGAGCAGAAAGTCGGGTCAGCATCAGTGCCATGTAACGGATTTTTGTTGAAACAATAAAATGTTGGAAAATATAACCTTAAATTTAAAAATTATTGACAGTCTAAAAATGAATATGCAAGCAAATACGAACCCGAGCATACCCGAGTCATTCGAAGCAGAAAGTCGGGTCAGCATCAGTGCCCTCTAACCGATTTTTGTTGAAACAAATAATGTTGGAAAATATAGCCTTAAGAGGACTTTATACCTAACATAAAGTTTGGTTTACACTCATAATTGAATTAAATAATTCGTTAAACCGGCAATGTTATGGGTGTAAACCAAATTTTACGATTTAAATGCACTTTCTTAAAAAGCAAATATATAAGGGTTTTGTCTTATATACATAGATATTTTAAAAACAGTTTTAATTTAAATAGTTTGTATATTCATGGAAAGTCACTTGCAGGTCACTGGAGTGATTAATTATTATAATAAAAAATGAAAAAATTTTTTTTTAACTTCTTAATGACTTTCCGTGAAACTAGATTTTTTTTCTAATCGTTTACTTCAAACCGCATTAAATTCCATACATTAATAAAAGAGCTATATGGATATTCGTTAAAAGTTAGGTATACAGCCCTCTTAAATTTAAAAATTATTGACAGTCTAAAAATGAGTATGCAAGCAATACGTAAAATGCATTATTATTTATTACTTTTTAGTAAACAAAAGCTTATGCATTATTGAAAAAATTTCTTTAAATTTAAATAAATAAATAAATCACCTCAGTAATATAATTCTAACATAAAAGAGCGGATAAAATAATTCAAATAAGTAGGTTTTAAAATTAAACGCAAGCGCACGAAACGCACCAATCTGTTTCAACAAAAATCCGTTATATGGCACTGATGCTGACCCGACTTTCTGCTCCGATTGCTCCGGCTCCGTAATGCTCGAACGCGACCTTTATGTTCACTGTGAAAATAGTACGCCATGAGAAATTTGAATATTTTTGCTGTCATAAAATTTGAATACCAACTGTTTTATAGCAAATAATTTAATTAATATTGTATGAGCACGTGTTTATGACATAATGCAAGTCCCGTTGAGGTTCTATTATCGGCCACTCCGAACGCTTTGTTCGATTTGCTTATCCCCTCTCATACCTTGCACATAGCGAATAGGGGGTTAGCACTGGACATTGCTCTTAATAATAAGTTATTAATTAAGTGGAAATATTTTTACATTTGCTGTCACGTTTTTCAAAATTTGTATACACTTTTCTCAACTTTTTTTGAAAATTGATACACGTTTTTCACTCACTTCTCGTTTGGAACTTTGTACCAACCCTGGAAAGAAGAGAAGGAGGTAAGTGTCGTTGCCTCCCCTCCCCGATAGAATTTTTCGGTGAAATTGTACCCCCATACCCCCCGGTTTTGATCAATGTCTGAATATTTCTACATTAATAAACAATAAGGAGCTGTAACATTTCTAGATCTGTCCATACCTCCCGATCAGTGATGCAATCATGATCGGTTCGTCCTTTATTATTAATCTAAAAGTTGTTCTAGTGCGGCCTTCAGGCCGCATAGCCTAGGCAATCTATTTCGATATATTATGTAGGTTGCTTTTATCAAAAAGTTTCTTCACCCCGTACCCCCCAGTTTCAATCTTTCTTAACATTTTTACATTATAATAAAGCAATAATGTAAACCAATAAAATTGGTGTCAATGATTAATAATTAATTAATGAGGCCTAAATGAGCTTTAATTTTTTCGTTTGAACTTCAACCATTACGGAGTTATGTGCAAGTTATCTGCGAAGTAATTAGGTGGGGGACACGTTGGCCTCTCCATGTCGAATTTTTGGGTGAAATTGGTGTCAATCGTTATGGCCTGAATGAACTTCCATTTTTACTTTACCATTAATATGAGTATACGTAGTATACCATATAGTATGGGAAAGTTATAAAATCGAAAAAAAAAAAAAAGTTGAGATATTGACGGATTTAGAGTCCTTGGGGTCCAACGAGCTGAAAGAGACCAAACATCAACAAATGTCTGTGTGTCACTTAATTTTGTGTGCGCTCTAGCGCCCAAACCAATAATAATTTCATAACCAAATTTCATATTTAGGTCTTTTATATTAAGACTTAGAACTGATTAGATTTTGATTGAAATCGGTTCACGGAAACTTGAGAGCGTAGAGTGGGAAGGACGCACATGAGTGGATTAACGAGATTCCATTTTTTTCTTTACTTTTTGTAATATAAGGATCGTGGGTACATTCTTCAAGCCGCACATGGGCGCCGAATCATAAGGGCGGCCAAAAATATAAACTTCTTCTTTAACTATTGTACTTTTTGTAATTCGGGGGTTATGGATACACTGTGTACTTTGCACATGGGCGCCGAATCACAGGGGCAGTCAAAATCATACACTTTTTTTTACACTCTATTGAATTAGTATGCAAGACATAATTATTATGTAATGTTGTGATACCTAACATTAATGTATGGTAAAGTCATGTGATGGCCACATCTCTCACCCAGTGAGGCCGAACAACCACATCCGACATTTTTTACATTAGAGATTATTTTCGCATCAAAGCGAAATCTTTGGTGGGGGCCGTAGACTGTTCTTTCCTTCCATATTCCAGGGTATTCCATACTCTCAGTCTGAGAGACTAACATAATATTATATTATGTTCTGTCATTGATTTTATTAAATCATAATCATGACCTTTAACAAACCAATGTCTACTCCCATTGATGAAGTTATCACTTGGCCAGTCTATACCTACATTAAATATTTTCAATTATTTCATTTGAATTTCTTACTGTTATTTTCTTTTTACAAAATAAAAATAGCGAATTTTCTTAATGTAACCGAGTTAATTTTTGTTTCAGATCTGACACATCGAACTCTGTAACGCATGCTTTAAAAGATTTAACCAGATTATACCGTTGATGTTTCAAATCCGTAAAGGAAATTATTTTGTTTTGTAGCATAAGTGTGAAATGGAAAATCGAAACAAACTATTATATCATGTAAAAAATAATTTAAAGTTTTTTTTTCTTTATTTGGTTTATTTTAAAATAGAAATTATCTACTGTGTATATTACTTAGAGAACTTTATAAGTTTATCTGTATTTTTATAATTTTAGGCTTTTTAATTCGTTTACGTACGCCACTGTATGTATTTATAAATAAATATTTGCAAAAACTTTCATTTTGTTTGAACAATTAAATGTACTTACTTATTGTGAGCTGTATTTGTAAAGAAAATAAAAAATCAAATATCAAAGACACATTTATTGATTTAAAATATACAAATCCAGGACCGGCTCTACATAGGAAGATTTGTTTTTTTGGAGGTTCCAACTGCATAGAAACGGTCCCACTTCCTTCTATTTACGAAATACAGTGTACTTCAGTCATAAAATGTTAAAAATTAACAGAATAAAATAAAATTTACGTGATGACTTAAGAGTCACTAAAATCTAAAACATCGGTTCTCCTATAAACTTAAGTTATTGCCACACACTGATTATGTACTAAGATATAAAATGGACAAATTCACCCATCCGTATAGCCGCTTTTAGTTGACTCAAGAATACAGTGGCTGCCACCAACAATTTTAGTACAAAATTTTCTTAAGTGAACTTAACTGAGCTGCATTGTCACGTCATGGCGGAAGTTCTTTGAGATGAAAAATGTAGAGGAATTATGATCAAATGTCTGGGTAAAGTAGGAAACTGTAGTAGTGGGCGGAGTTAAGACGGAATGTGCGCAGCTAAGTAATTACACCAAGTTGTAGTTTTTATCACAAACACACTTTCTATTTAAAAAAATGAAGACGCATTGATAGTTTCATTTTAAAAAATAAATTACAATAAATAATACTTTTTGGTTTAAAAGAATAAGGACGAGAAGTGCACAATAGCCTTTAAGTTGGTGCTTATCAATATCAATAAAATTCTATCGAATCAGTTACACATGATAATCCATGAGTGGGGTATCAAATTTTCTAGACACTGAGGTACATGGAAGTAGCCAAAATAGTGGCTGTTGCCGACCGCACACTTCACTTAAAAGTGCAAATTTTGACTTGTGGGCGCGATAAGGACCTTTATGTTGAACCTGTTCCACTGCAGTCTCATCACCAAAAATTGCTTGCAACTGATCCACGAGGATTGCAGTCACAAACATCCCAAAAAGAGCACTTTCTATTAGTAAAATAAGGCAATGCATTCTGAAAAGAAAAAAAAAATTCGGGTATTCCCCCAAACGTTCCAAAAAAACTTTTGACTTACATTCTCGTTTGCTTAATAATTATGGTTGAGTCACACTCATCACATTGTTGAATCCAAGAGATAGCAACCAATCCAAGAGCGTATGCGCTCAAAATACCTAAACACAAAAATAATTAAAATTTTTTACTACCATCCAAAATGAGACCACTAACCAACGTAAAATAAGAACTGAATAAAATACTTTTGATTTCGCTCGCCCACGCAATTATTAATCCACGGACAATGATGGTCCATCCGTCTTATGCACCGTTTGCAAATTCGGCAGTGATGTGCCCTAGGGGGCCTGTACATTTCACAACGAGTGCAAACAGTCCAATCCACGTGCTCACATCCTAAAACAGCAAATTTAAGTGCCCCTTATCAGCCACTCCCTTTAACAAACCCCCATCTGTTGAATGTATATCGGAGAAATCTAGCCTACTCTGAGGTAAAGGAACAACTCCCGGGTCGGAGAAAACAGCACGAAGATGGGCTAGAGTTAGAAGAAAAATTACGATGTTAAATGCGACGGCGTTGAAGGGACCCCACAAACTGAAAACAAGTCGTTTGAATTTATTTCAGTTTTTAGAGCCGCAACGTGCAGGAAGAACACGGGGCTTTTCTAATTTGGTTGTAATTTGTTTAAGTTTTACCTATTGTACATAGTTTGGATCACTATCCAACGCACAACTACATAATCTGCGTACAAAACGGCAGCATACGTGATGAGCACACAAATTATTCCACAGGGATCGTTACACACCATTTTTCTAACATTAACGTTCGTTATAAAACATTTTTCTTGTTCCTGATCACCATTTTCTAAAAACTGAGGAAGTATTCACGATAAAGTGCAATTTTAGGTTATGTAACTGTCAAATTGACAGTTGTTTGAGGTTACGTCTATGATCACGTAAATAATCGGAAAAAGTGGAGAAAATTTAAATGTTTTGTATTTATTAAATTTTTGGAGATCGATATTAAAACTTTGTGTTGTAAAAATGGGGTTTCTACCGGAACCGCTTCTATACATAATATTATTGGCAATTATGGCCGCTCTGCTCCTGTGCTGCATCTATTATGTATCCTTTTTTTTCTGATTAAAATTCGGAACCGTAATGAAGGTTTGTTTAATAATTAGGGAAATCTAAAGGGTACGTCGTTATTGTATTTTAAAGCAAGTTAATTTTGCTGCTCAAAAGTCCATTGGCGTAACTACCAGGTGATAGGGGATTTGGCAGTGGCGTACTTAAAATATTTTCTTTAATCAAATCTTTAGATTATAATATTGTCGGATTTAGAATGCGATTATTTAAACGCGCAAGAATGCTGCAATAAATTAAATTTTTATGTTACTCCACGATTGGTCACCTTTTCCTTCATGGTTTTTATTTTAATCATACATGGATGTTGGAATTTAGTTGTGCTGACGTCACCTATGCTAGCGTGGTTGTTGTATGAATTATCTAACGTGCCAAAAGGTAATATGGGTGTTTATGATCCCACGGAAATTCACAACATGGGTCTGCTAAAACGACACATACGTAACTGCATGATCAGCATCGGATGTTACCTGCTTTACTTTTTTGTTGGTTTATATTGGTAAGTGATTTGCACACTAACTAACAACATTTTATCATTCTTTTTTTCAGTTTAATAGTGTCACTTCTTAAAGGGGACCCAATTAATAGGAAGGACGAAGGAGAAATTATAGATAATTTTAATTTTTAAACATATGTTAATTTATTAATAATAATACTCACACTTCTGCTCCTGTGAAGTAGAAATTATCAAGAGACTGTAAATGTAGTTTATTAACGCAGCAAGACAACGCCCCTAGCCATACCAACGTTTAAGCATCATTTCATTATTATACAATGTGATTTTAAAGTAATATTTTTTATTACAGTCAAAACTCTCTAAATCGAATTCTCATAATGTATTAAAATTTGTTCGAATTGGATTGTAGGTTAGTTGGATGGGCCAAATAAATAATTCGATTTAGAGAATATTTCGAATTAAATGGAGGTCGATTTAGATTTAGAGAGTTTTGACTATTACTTTTGAATCACTCTGTATAATTTTTATAAGGAACGTTTTGTGATTGTACTGTACTCATAATTTTAGGAAGAATATGTAGTTACTTTTAAGAAATATTTCAACATTTTTAACAAGGGCATCTAAGCTGTAAACATTTTATAGAATTTTTTTAAATAATTTTTTTTGTAGTTTATTGTATAACTCTGAATTGCTCAAGTTGCTGAATTAATAAAGCGAAATTAAATTTTTTTAATTTTTACTAGAAGGGTGACACATCTCAAAAATAGGCAATATTTAAAAGTATAATGTCAGTTTTGAACTACATCTTCGCCAGTAGGGCGGCTGTTCAGAACAGTGGCGCGACAGGTTTTACCGTAACAACGTCATATTTGGAGATGTGTCGGTATTTCCACAATATATCTTGGTACAATAACGTTATATTTTGTTTTGCGGATAATTAGTAGGCGATCAGAACAAGCAAAAAAAGAAAAAAATTATTTTCTTTAGATTAAAATTCTTCCAAATCGATTTTTTGAGAAACTTACTCTTTTGTAGTGTTACTATTCCAGCAAACCGATGACTATTGTATATTTTTATAAATTTTGTTGGTTGTATGTAAAATCAATGCAATCAACAAAATAATGTTAAGGTTTGCAAATCATAGATGGCGCTGCAGTTGTTCAATGTCTGACAAATTTTTGCAACTAGTTCATATAAAAATTGACTTATGACCAAAAATCATACTTACCTGGCGTAGGGGTCAACCGTGATCAACAAGGCGGTTCCCCCAGGGTGAGGCCCTCTCATTGCACTACGAATGGGCTGACCCCTGCGATTATCCCTAATGTGGATAACTCGGGCGCGTAATTTTTGGTAGTCGGGACTGCGTACGCGCTGTCCCGGTTTAATTGAATTAAAAAGAATCATTTATAAATTAAGAAATTAGATTTTATCGAGAGATTGCGTTTTACCCATGACGTTCGTGTTTTTTAATGTTTGATCTGTCTGAGAAGCCGGGGGGAGTGAACCGAAACTTGTTTTTTTGAGAAAAAATTCCATTTCGTGAAATATTTTTCTTTAATTTGGAGGGTTCAGAAGCCCACCCCCATTTTCCAAGTGAAAAACGCTCCAAATAAAATCAAATATTTTCTGTAACATTTTAATCGTTACTTAAAAATACATAACAATTCACTAATTATTGTAAATGGAAAACGAAAAATGAAAAAATGGAAGGATAATTAAATTAATATAAAGCCTGTTCTAACAATATTAACTATTTTGCGTTTTCTGAACCACTTTTCGACTTTTTCAAAGCCCGAAGATCTTCCTTTTTGGATTCCAATTGTTTTATTTGCAAATCTTTAAATGCATCTGTGATCTTTTTCATTTCTTGCAGATAAGCATCCAAATTTTTATGTGAAGTGTTGCTTATATTTTGGAAAAAAGCCACGGCTTTGTTTTTAAAATCATTCTTAAAATTCCTACAATTGTCGTATCTAAAATTTGTTTAATTTAAAAGATATTCAGAGAAATACGGATGAGGGACGTACGTTTTCTGTTTTTCTTCACAACACTTTTGTAAAGAAGTTAAACAAACCAACTTGTTTTTCTTGATTTCTTCTAACGTAGCCTGAGTAGCAGCAAAGCTCTCCGTGATTTTATTAATTTCCTTAAAATTTCAGAGATAAGAAAAAACGATGACATTTTTGTATAAAAACTTACCAATTTTAAAATGTTTGTTTCACGTTTTAAATTGAGATCAAATTCCATTTCCGATTTGGACAGTTCTTCGTTTGTTTTTTTTGCTAAGACGAGTTCGCTTTGTAGTCGATCATTTATCTTGGTCTCCTTATTATTTTCGCCCTGCATTATGCAATTCTTTTCCGACAAGTGGCCAATAAACTTTTCAATTACTTTCATTACATATTCGAATTCCTACAATATATATTTAAGAATTATGAGTCTTTTTAGTTTTATTTAAAAAATTAGGCTCTTACTTGTTGGGCACTTCCATCGGCAAAACCGGTGTCTCTTATGTGGGTACATCTGAGATCACTATTGACGAGTTCCAATTCGTCAATAATGCTATTGAATTTATATGCGCCGGTTTCTATTTTCTGCTTTAATTGTTGAAGTTGATAATCGCAAGTGGCTGACAAGGCAAGCTGCTGTTCCTGTTTTTCTTGTTTTAATAGCAGCGTGTTTTTCAAAGCTGCAATCTCCTCTACTAATAGCACTTTTTCGGCATGCGTATGGGGTTGGAGTGCTACTAAGTTTTGCAAATTTTCTTGCTCCTTCAAATATTTAGATAATTCCTGATCTTTCACTTTCACCTTTTCCGCATATATGGTTAAATTCTTGACAATATCTTGCTCCAATATGTCTATATTTTTTAAATAATTGTCACATTTTACATTCATTTCATCTGTATTAGTTTTTAAATTTTGTACTGCTTCAATGAATTTATTTCTTTTAAAATTTTGTTCATTGGAAATTTGTTGTAAATTAGCTATCTTTGGGTCTAAATTTACTAGATGGTCTTCATTCACCTTGAACACTTTTTCCAAATCATGTTCTAATGGTTTCAAAACGCGATTTTCAACATCATGCTCCTGAGCTCCCTCATTCCAGAAGCAATAACTTTTAAAAACTGCTACATCTAATAACTAAATCAAAATCAAACTTTTTTGCAGTATTCACACATTTAACATTAATAAATTTACAAGGTTTCAAAAATTTTAAACACAATATTACAATTTAATCCCCTCAAAAACTACCCCATTTCCGCTTAAAATCTTTTTACTGTTTTTATGAAAAATTCAAATTTTTTGTATAGCTTACCCCCCTTCCGTAAGCCATCACCGAACTGTTTTGATTTTTTTTACTATTTTTCCAGTGTTCACAAATTTAAGGTTAATAAAACAGGATTTCAAAAATTTTGCAATTTAATCCCCTCAAAAACAACCCCATTTTTGTTTAGAATATTTTCACAATTTTTACAGTGTTTACAAAAATTTAACATTAATATATTGTCCTGTTCTTTTTATGATAGGATATTATTATTACATTTTATTATGAATTTTATTTTAAAATTGTAAAAATTTATGTGACGCCCTGCTTTTAAAAAAGAGGAGGGATTGAAATGTCGCGAAGTCGTGGTTTTTAGATTATTATGTAGAATATTTTGTAAAAGTATTAGAATGATTAAGAAAGTGGACGATTTTTGGTATTATTCTTTTTAGTGGCAAAGACGAAAGAAAATTTAGTTGATTTAGAATATTTTAAATCAAATAACGAGAGATCTAAGGCAATTTATAGCTTAGAATTTTATCGTTATTTGTCCTGTGTTTATTGTAATAACATTAGTATTTGAACGAAGTTGCAGAATATTTAAACACAATTTAAGTTTTATTTAAAAAAATTTGAAAAAAAAAAATAGAACCGAAATCAAAATAACTATAAATCAAAGGCAATTTAGGGCTTATAATTTAATCATTATTTTTCTTGTATTTATTGAATTAGCATTAGTATTTTAACGAAGTATGCGGAATATTTGAACAAAATTTAACTTTTAACAAAAAAATAGATAAAATTAGCACCTGAATCAAAATAACGATAAATCGAAGGCAATTTATGGCTTTGAATTTTATCGTTATTTGTCATGTGTTTATTATAATAGCATTAGTATTTTAACGAAGTTGCAGAATATTTTGAACAAAATTTAATTTTTAGCCAAAAAATTTGATAAAAAATAGAACCGAAATCAAAATAACTATAAATCGAAGGCAATTTAGGGCTTAGAATTTTATAGTTATTTTTCCTGTGTTTATTATAATAGCATTAGTATTTTAACGAAGTTGCAGAATATTTTGAACAAAATTTAATTTTTAGCCAAAAAATTTGATAAAAAATAGAACCGAAATCAAAATAACTATAAATCTAAGGCAATTTAGGGCTTAGAATTTTATAGTTATTTTTCCTGTGTTTATTATAATAGCATTAGTATTTTAACGAAGTTGCAGAATATTTTGAACAAAATTTAATTGTTAGCCAAAAAATTTGATAAAAAATAGAACCGAAATCAAAATAACTATAAATCGAAGGCAATTTAGGGCTTAGAATTTTATAGTTATTTTTCCTGTGTTTATTATAATAGCATTAGTATTTTAACGAAGTTGCAGAATATTTTGAACAAAATTTAATTTTTAGCCAAAAAATTTGATAAAAAATAGAACCGAAATCAAAATAACTATAAATCTAAGGCAAATTAGGGCTTAGAATTTTATAGTTATTTTTCCTGTGTTTATTATAATAGCATTAGTATTTTAACGAAGTTGCAGAATATTTTGAACAAAATTTAATTTTTAGCCAAAAAATTTGAATAAAAAATAGAACCGAAATCAAAATAACTATATAATAACTATAAACTATAATTTTATCATTATTTTTCCTGTATTTATTATAATAGCATTAGTATTTTAACGAAGTATGCAGAATATTTGAACAAAATTTAATATTTAGCAAAAAAATTCAATAAAATTAGCACCGGAATCAAAATAACGATAAATCGAAATCAATTTATGGCTTTGAATTTTATCGTTATTTAGCCTGTGCTTATTATAATAGCATTAGTATTTTAACGAAGTTGCAGAATATTTGAACAAAATTTAATTGTTATTTAAAAAAATTTGAATAAAAGATAGAACCGAAATCAAAATAACTATAAATCTAAGGCAATTTATGGCTTATAATATAATCATTATTTTTCCTGTATTTATTATAATAGCATTAGTATTTAAACGAAGTATGCAGAATATTTGAACAAAATTTAATTTTTAACCAAAAAATTGAATAAAATTAGCACCGGAATCAAAATAACGATAAATCGAAGGCAATTTATGGCTTAGAATTTTATCGTTATTTTTCGTGTGTTTATTGTAATAGCATTAGTATTTTAACGAAGTTGCAGAATATTTGAAAAAAATTTAATTTTTATTTAAAAAAATTTGAATAAAAGATAGAACCGAAATCAAAATAACTATAAGGGCCGATCTATTCATCTCGTCGTAAAGCGCATCGTAATTACGAACCGAATAAGTTTATAAGCGCCCTGCAAAAAATTTGGGTATATTCATCTTGTCGTAGCGTGTTCGTAGGTATCAAGAACTTACTAAACAAGATCGATGTTTTCTTCTAGTTAGTATATGACAGAGTAGGATAGCGCTATAATATATTGTTATGAGAGAAAAAGATAAAATAGTTTTGGTCCAGGTCATTAGAAATGCAAGAAACCACGTCGAAAAACTACCTGAAACTACCCTCCCAGAATCGTCTCGATTTCAACCCCGAGCATCCCTGATATGTGCAATTTGTACATTTTAACAGTTTATTTACCCAAAGGAGTAAAGTGTATTTTAAATAAATCATAATTAAACAACAAAACTTTTGTTAAATCACTTGGTTAAAAAAGTGATTACATTTTTACAGTCCCGACAATTTAAATTATCCGATTACTGAACTCTGTTTTTGTCTTGGATAAAATTAATATCATCTAAAAGATTCGTTTTGATCAATTATTTATCAAAAATTAAATTTCTCATAAATACAACACTCACAATTATAGAAATTTTAAGTTAAAATCGGATTTGTAAAACATATTTGCCGCTTCAAGAGGCTCTTAATTTATGTTAGCCGTAACCCATATTTACAAGGCAATAGTGGCTATTGGGATGTGAATAAACGTTTACGTACTACTACCTTACCCGTAACGCTAATAGCTACTTTACGAAGAGATGAATAAATCGGCCCTAAATCTAAGGCAATTTATGGCTTATAATTTAATCATTATTTTTCCTGTATTTATTATAATAGCATTAGTATTTAAACGAAGTATGCAGAATATTTGAACAAAATTTAATTTTTAACCAAAAAATTGAATAAAATTAGCACCGGAATCAAAATAACGATAAATCGAAGACAATTTATGGCTTAGAATTTTATCGTTATTTTTCGTGTGTTTATTGTAATAGCATTAGTATTTTAACGAAGTTGCAGAATATTTGAACAAAATTTAATTTTTGTCAAAAAATTACAATAAAAAATTGCACCAAAACCAAAATAACTATAAATCTAAGGCAATTTAGGGCTTAGAATTTTATCGTTATTTTTCCTGTGTTTATTGTAATAGCATTAGTATTTTAACGAAGTTGCAGAACATTTGAACAATATTTAATTTTTATTTTAAAAAATTTTGAATAAAAAATAGAACCGAAATCAAAATAACTATAAATATAAGGTAATTTAGGGCTTAGAATTTTATCGTTATTTTTCCTGTGTTTATTGTAATAGCATTAGTATTTTAACGAAGTTGCAGAATATTTGAACAATATTTAATTTTTATTTTAAAAAATTTTGAATAAAAAATAGAACCGAAATCAAAATAACTATAAATATAAGGTAATTTAGGGCTTAGAATTTTATCGTTATTTTTCCTTTGTTTATTATAATAGCATTAGTATTTTTACGAAGTTGCAGAATATTTGAACAAAATTTAATTTTTATCAAAAAATTTGAATAAAAAATTGCACCAAAACCAAAATAACGTAAGTCTAAGGCAATTTAGGGCTTAGAATTTTTTCAGTATTTTTCCTGTATTTACTTTAATGGCATTAGTATTTTCATTCATTCTCAGAATATTTGAACAAAATTATATTGAATCCAAAAATTTAAAACGAAAATTGCGCTGAACTCAAAATAACTGTAAATCTAAGGCAATTTAGGCGCTCAGAATTATTTCCTCTCCCCTTTATTTCATAAAAGATTCTATAAATATTACCAATTACCTTCTACAGCTTATCTTATCTTAAAATATAAAAATATTTTAAGGCATTGCGTTGAAACTAATTTTAAGTCTTGACCAAAATAATTCTATTTGATTCATCTATAAATATTTATTATTAACAGCAGTTTTGCCTGCTTAAGCTACCGGAGAGGCACCTTAACTTTAGATTCAAAATTATCTCAAAAATAGGAATATAAAGTTCTGATAACCGGATCTTGTAGTTGTGAATTTTAAATTACAAAAGAGATATAAAACGAAAGAATTTTTCAAGAAAAGCAAATTTAGATGGAAAAAGGTAACAAGAAAGTTTGACAGTCTTGCACTACTTACATCATGCAAGTTGCTATTCCAATCTTCATCTATACTAGATTCATTTGCTAAATGCACCAACCAACTTAAAATTGCCAAAACTGAAGGCCAACAATGAAGAGTGTTAACTGTTTTCAATAAAGACGGTTTCACCAAAACCGGATATTGATACCGGTTCAAATTCGCCGCAACCTCAATTATGTAATTTTCCCTCATTATATTAATTCTGCTATCGATCAGCTTGAAGAGACCATGAGTAAGTTCAACAAATAAATCTAACGCAATTCCAGATTTTATGTTGTTGTAATTTAAATCTTGAAATCGCTCGGCTACAAAATTGCGTACCTTAAAAAACTGCCATTAGTTCAACAAGTAAAACTCATTAAATCCACTTACCTTCACCACCTCTTGGTATTGCCATTTTTTGTCGCTGATAGGACGGGTATCCTTTCTAGCCGAAGATCTTGGCGATTTACCTCCAGAACGATGCAATGGTGTAACTCCCTTTAAACAATAAAACATGTTTCTTTATCGCAAACGCTTACGATGAGGTTTTACTTACACTAGGACGCAACGAAGAACTGCTATGTTGACGATTCTAAAAGTTAAAACATTTTTAAGAAGAAGTTGACGTGAAAAGTTTTTCACTTACAATCGGACGAGATAAAGAACTGCCACCTGCAAGAGCATTGCTGGTTGAAGGTCTCGCATTTCGATCGACGGATCTGCTATCCAAACCCACACGACTTGTGCTCCTTACGAGGTTTCTTTGGTTTGAATCCCTGACAGTTTATTAGTAAGCTCTAATTTATTTTCAAAATTCATTTTAAATTTTTCTTACCTGGTGGGTAACCTGGAATTTCTAGACGGTTGAGGAATATTTGAGGCGCTACGAGATTTTCTTAAATCACTTGGTTTTCTGTGTGACATTTTATAAATATTAAATTTTAAATTAACTTCAACTACAAAAAACAGCCGTTACAGTTTGAAAAACTAAGGTTATAATAAATTAAGAAACAATTATTTGCAGTGGCGTAGTTGGAATGGACTGGAATGGACCTTAGGAATGGACGAATAAAATCGAACTGCCAGGGGCGCGCACTGGAATGGTATTTACCAAATAAAATAAATATTTTAAAAATATGCAGTTCTTCTAAATATTGATATCTTATAATTATAAATTCATATTCATTACATAACATTTTGACAAACAGATTAAAAAAATTATTACACAATGATTTTTAGTCCAATTTCATTAAAAGCACAATTAAAATTAGAACACGTTAAATTAAGTATGATAAACTAACATTGATGAACTTAATTTCGAAAATCAAATCTCCAAAAGTTAAATTGGTTTACTCGCATGCACAATCAATAATTTGTAGGGTATATTTACTCGGGTCTCATTATTGATATCGTCCTTTTCGATTAAATTAAGTTTTTGCAGCTCTCCTAAATAATCATTCAGATAATCTTCCCACTGATTTTCTGGGATTTTATTGGCTAATGGATAAATTGCAGTAAGCGATTCTGAAATATTCTATTTTAATTTTTTGCAGCATAAAATTTCTGACTTACCTTTAAATATAGGAATGCTTTGATAAACGTAGATCCGTTTTTCGATTTTACAGAGATGAATTTTGAATCCAACGTTTGACAAATGTTCTTCCAGTTCTTCCACTGGATTTTTGAAATAGTGGTATGGTGAAACACCTGCTTTGACGTTGTTTATGTAGGGTTTCCAGCGCTTATTTTTGGACAGTGATTTGAAGATATCAAAAAACGGATGATTTGCCAAAAACATAACCAGCATTTCACCTCCAGGCTTCATCATAGTTATAATATTTTGAAAAGCTTTCCTGCAAGAAACTGTTTTAGAAATCGGAAGAAAAAAGAAATTAAACGTTACCTTTGATCTTTCATCCAATGTAAGGTGTAAAAGGAGAATACGTGATCAAAACTTTTCTGGAAGTCATTAGGAATCTCTTCGCTTAAAAGGTCAAATTGCTTATAAAATATTTTGTTGCTTTTTTTTCGGAATTCTGCAAAATCTATCATTTGTTCTGATATGTCAACACCGACTAACTTTCCAATATTTTTGGGTAACTTTGGAAGAAGAAGATCCTCGGTGACGTCTCCAGGTCCGCAACCAATATCCAAAACCGTCTCTTCCCCATCGTTTTTCCATTTTAGCAAATTGAGATAATTATCGAGCAAAAAGATGAAGTCTCTTCTTTGCATATCATTGTATTTTGAATATAAAACCGGCTTATCCATGATTTGACACAAAACCATAAAACTTAGAAAATTTTTAATAGTTTTTGGTTCTTTGAAACTTTACGAAAATCAAGTCGCGAATTATCACTTGTAGAATACGATCGTGTGTGCCAAATGAATGTTTTATCAGCATTTTCAACAATATCAGCTAATCGCATCCACCTCATCGTAAAAGTGGTTTGTTCTTTTAGTTGTCAATATTTGTTGTCAATATATTTTTCCATGGTCAATATTTGACCATGGAATTTTGGGGTGACAAATGCCACACAATGCAATTTTGTATTTCATGATATCTTTACAAACTGGTTAGCTGCACTTGGATATCATTCGTGCTTGTGTTTTTGCGACCTTGAATGGTTCCTCGTTGTAAATAAAACACTTGTTTTAGATAACTCCAAAATGATAGTTTTGAGATAAACGGATTTTAATGTTTGATTAGTTGAATAAGAGTACTTATCTGGTTTTGCTTAGTTGATTATTTTCTATCTATATTGAGATGATGTTTTCCCTTTTAACCTACAAAGACCGCAAAACTAGCTTTTTATCGGAGTAGAGTTTTTTTCTTTTACAGAGTCGATGGGTTCGACAAACGAAATAAGAAGGGCAATTCACAGTAAACATAATTTATTTAATGAAAAAAATCAACTGTTAAAATTTGCATCAAATTACTATGGACCACAAATTTGTCTTAACCAAATGTGTAAAGTGCAATAATTCAGACATCCAGAATTACATTTAATTCCTCATTAAATTCAGGTGCTAAATTTGGATGTCCGGTTATTCGTGTATCGTGTAAAATAACAATCAATAAAACAAAGTTTTTTAGGAAATTCATCAACGACACAAATCGCCGCTCCAATTTGAATTTACTAAAATTTAAAAGATAATTCTCTACCTTATAATTTGGTAATTTTTCACTTGCTTCTTTGTGTCACTGCAAGTCGAGTCGTCATCAGTAGTCCCACCCTGTTCTTACGTCTTGAGAGCAGCAGATGTTCCAGACTCCGGCTATGTTCCAAATTTGAAGTCAATCTCCAATTTCAGGACCACGTGTGGAATTTTATAATCACTTTTCATTTACAGGTATTCAATTTGCTAATACCTCATTACGTTTGAAATACACAACTTTTCACTAATTATGGATAGTAATTAGTAACTACTTGAAAACGCGATCCTCGCAAACTATTCACGTTTTAGTGAAAAAACTACGAAATATCACTTCTTTGATCTCCGGATCAACAAGAAGTTTTTATGAGTTCTTTCTTTGAAGATCACCAAAGAACTTTTACATGCTCTCAATTTGAGCTCTACTCAGAGACTGGCTTCATTCTTGCTCGCTCGCCTTTTGTGTTTTTCAAAGTTCAAAATTTGGATTTTATGTAGTGGGAGTTTTTTCATCCTGGTTAGCTAAATTGACTCCACTGACAGGTAACACAACGTCGTTTATCGCGTACGCACTAAATTGTTATTCACACTTTACATTATTCCAGTTACTTGGCGCTATTTTCAAATGAAAATCATACACAAGGCGTGTCACAAACTTTGTACCTCACAAATAAATTCAGAAATGTTTTGTTTTATGTGTAAAATTGTTACAAGTAATGGTTTTGTAAATTTGATGCAAATGTTTCTTAAATGTAAGTCAAATCACCTGACCCACTGATTTTGAAGAAATTTAAATTAAATTACTATCTCATTTGTTTGCTTTCATTCTTAAATGATGAAAATATCACCACAATATATATCTATCTATCTATCGTGTATAGCGCTACAACCCTATAATGGGTCTTGGCCATGAACTTGTCTTTGCTGACCATTATAATATTAACTTTTTTTTAATATCAAATGGCATTCACAGTATTGCATTTTTTACCTACGACGGGGAGTCAGCCTGATGAAGAACCCCCAACCTGGAGGACCAGAGAGACGGCCTGAATAAAGTTCTTATTACTTCACTCGGATTCGAACCGGGTATTTAGCGTTCATAGTCAACTCGCATGACCACTATGTTCCGACCGTTGATTGCTAAACAAGATAACTGCACTTAACTTATTTTAGCGTTATTCGCGACAAACAAGTTGGAGTTAGACATTGAACTTACAGTTATCTGATTTTGCCAGAATATACTTTGCGCTTATTTTAATGCTATCATGATTATAACTCATTTTGGTCAAAACTGGAGTTCTTGGTTTGGCAATAAAACCTCGTAAGATTTATTAGAAGCGATAAAAACACTGGCGGGCTAAACTAGAGATGATAGCCCTATCCACAGGGTCGTTCCTAGGGGGTATTGCGCCTGCATGCAAGAAATTTTTTCCGCCCTTTATGCTAGATGGGCTATTAAAAATCAACCGGGAAATTGCCTGATGAGCAAAAAAAAAAGGTCTAAAGCAATTACTTCTCTTAAATTTCGTCCAACATTTTTAAAATTTTAGCAATTCTAAATTTAACAAATTTTCTCTGTATCTAAAAAAAAATTCCAAAATGCCGCCCCTTACTCTTGCCGCCTGCATGCGGGGCATGCACTGCATACCCGGTAGGAACGGCCCTGCCTATCCCTATCGTTGTTTTACATGTACTCACTGACACCAGAGTATCTGGTTTAAGTATCATTATTATACAATGTGATTTTACTGTATAACTCTGAATTGCTCAAGTTGCTGAATTAATAAAACGAAATTAAATTTTTTAAATTTTTACTAGAAGGGTGACACATCTCAAAAATAGGCAATTATGAGATTTTTTCAAAAACTTACCTTAAAGTAATTTATAAGCTAGAATAATGTCACTTCTGAACTAAACAATCTTCGCCAGTAGGGCGGCACTTGCGAAGCTGTTCTAATTTGGAAAAGTTTTTTGAAAGTTTTCTATATTAGATCGACACATCAGTAATTTATTGTTCAGAACAGTGGCGCGACAGGTTTTCCGCAACAACGTCATATTTCGAGATGTGTGGGTATTTCCACAATATACCTTGCTACAATAACGTTATATTTTGTTTTGCGGATAATTAACAGCCCTAATTTAAAAGTAGGCGATCAGAACAAACAAAAAAAGAAGAAAATTATTTTAATTGTGGCTCAGTAATTCCTAATATTCTTCCAAATCGATTTTTGAGAAACTTACTATTTTAAAAGTGTCACTATTCCAGCAAACCGACGAATATTGTATATTTTTACACATTTTTATACAACAATACGGGTGGGGGGACGTACGTCTTGTGTTTTTCTTCAAAACTCTTTTGTAACGAAGTCAAAAGCTCCAATTTGTTTTTCTTGATTTCTTCTAATGTAGCCTGAGTAGCAGCAAATCTCCATGGTTTTATCAATTTCCTTAAAATTTCAGAGGTAAGAACAAATGTTGAAATTTATGGATAAAAACTTACCAATTTCAATATTTTTGTTTCACGTTTTAAATTGAGAACAAATTTCATTTCGGTTTTGGATATTAGCTCTTCGTTCGTTTTTTTTTGCTAATAAGAAGAGTTCACTTTCTAGTTGATCATTTTTATGTCCACTTATTATATTATTAATTATTTATAGTAATTACTATAGTATTCTTAGTATTTTCGTTCTGTTTTAGACTAATTTAAACAAAATTTAAGTTTCAAGTCGGTTTTAAGCTTTACGCACCATAATTTAAATAGAAAATCGTACAGAAATCAAATTAACCGTAAATTTAAGGCAATGTGGGGGGTCTAGAATTTTTTCATTATTTTTCCTGTAATTACTATAATATTCTTAGTATGTTCATTCTGTTTTATATTATATTTACACAAAATTTAAGTTTTACCCTTAATTTAAATAGAAAATCGAGCAAAAATCAAAAAACCTTAAATTTAAGGCAATATGGGGTTTAGAATTTTTTCGTTATTTTTCCTGTAATTACTATAATATTCTTAGTATGTTCATTCAGTTTTAGATTATTTAAACAAGATTTAAGTTTTACCCTTAATTTAAATAGAAAATCGAGCAAAAATCAAATAACCTTAAATTTAAGGCAATATGGGGTTTAGAATTTTTTCGTTATTTTTCCAGTAATTACTAGAATATTCTTAGTATGTTCATACAGTTTTAGATTATTTAAACAAAATTTAAGTTTTACCCCATAATTTAAATAGAAAATCGTGCAGAAATCAAAATAACCGTAAATTTAAGGCCATTTTGGGGTCCAGAATTTTTTCGTTATTTTTCCTGTAATTTCTATAATATTCTTAGTATGTTCATTCAGTTTTAGAATATTTAAACAAAATTTAAGTTTTACCCCATAATTTAGATAGAAAATCGTGCAGAAATCAAAATAACCGCAAATTTAAGGCAATTTGGGGATTAGAATTTTTTCGTTGTTTTTCCTGTAATTATTGTAATATTCTTAGTATTTTCATTCAGTTTTAGAAGATTTAAACAAAATTTTAGTTTTACAAATAATTTAAATAGAAAATCGAGCAAAACATTTTGACAAACAGATTAAAAAAATTATTACACAGTGATTTTTAGTACTTACAATTTCATTAAAAGTACAATTAAAATTAGAAAACGTTTCGTATGATAAACTAACACTGATGAACTTAATTTC
The DNA here is from genome assembly GCA_958510855.1 of Rhagonycha lutea. Lineage (NCBI taxonomy): Eukaryota > Metazoa > Arthropoda > Insecta > Coleoptera > Cantharidae > Rhagonycha > Rhagonycha lutea. The sequence continues at coordinate 6,273,043 of OY294040.1, read as the reverse complement.
GAAAATCAAATCTCCAAAAGTTAAATTGGTTTACTCGCATGTACAATAAATAATTTGTAGGGTATATTTACTCGGGTCTCATTATTGATATCGTCCTTTTCGATTAAATTAAGTTTTTGCAGCTCTCCTAAATAAACATTCAGATAATCTTCCCACTGATTTTCTGGAATTTTATTGGCTAATGGATAAATTGCAGTAAGTGATTCTGAAATATTATATTTTAATTTCTTGCAGCATAAAATTTCTGACTTACCTTTAAATATAGGAATGCTTTCATAAACGTAGACCCGTTCTTCGATTTTACAGAGATGAATTTTGAATCCAACGTTTGACAAATGTTCTTCCAGTTCTTCCACTGGATTTTTGAAATAGTGGTATGGTGAAACACCTGCTTTGACGTTGTTTATGTAGGGTTTCCAGCGCTTATTTTTGGACAGTGATTTGAAGATATCAAAAAACGGATGATTTGCCAAAAACATAACCAGCATTTCACCTCCAGGCTTCATCATAGTTATAATATTTTGAAAAGCTTTCCTGCAAGAAACTGTTTTAGAAATCGGAAGAAAAAAGAAATTAAACGTTACCTTTGATCTTTCATCCAATGTAAGGTGTAAAAGGAGAATACGTGATCAAAACTTTTCTGGAAGTCACCAGGAATCTCTTCGCTTAAAAGGTCAAATTGCTTATAAAATATTTTGTTGCTTTTTTTTCGGGATTCTGCAAAATCTATCATTTGTTCTGATATGTCAACACCGACTAGCTTTCCAATATTTTTGGGTAACTTTGGAAGAAGAAGATCCTCGGTGACGTCTCCAGGTCCGCAACCAATATCCAAAACCGTCTCTTCCCCATCGTTTTTCCATTTTAGCAAATTGAGATAATTATCGAGCAAAAAGATGAAGTCTCTTCTTTGCATATCATTGTATTTTGAATATAAAACCGGCTTATCCATGATTTGACACAAAACCATAAAACTTAGAAAATTTTTAATAGTTTTTGGTTCTTTGAAACTTTACGAAAATCAAGTCGCGAATTATCACTTGTAGAATACGATCGTGTGTGCCAAATGAATGTTTTATCAGCATTTTCAACAATATCAGCTAATCGCATCCACCGCATCGTAAAAGTGGTTTGTTCTTTTAGTTGTGTCCACCGAGGGGGGGAGGCTGCGAGAAATCGGATAAATGTTTAAAATAAAATTATTACTTAAATAAAAATTCACCACAAGAATCAATATTTGAACATGGAATTTTGGGGTTACAAATGCAACACAATGCAATTTTGTATTTGATAATATCCTTACACACGAATTTGCTGCATTTCGATATTATTCGTGCGCATATCATCACCATGATGATTTTTAAACTAACAGAACATAATTTATATTCCTTGGAGGTTTTTTTTATCGGAATCCATGGTTATGTTTTTGGTTTGTGGAATTAAAAGGTATGGGTAGACGAACTGAATTGCACAATGTCTTTTGGAGGTGGGAGTGTCAGTTCTATTTTTTTTATAAATATTTTATACAAATGAAATTTTGTTGAAATATTCCGGAACTACACGAGAATACTAACAATATTATAGGAAACTAGCTGTTGCCCGCGACTTCGTCCGCGTGGAATTCACTTTTTTGCGCGCAAACCTTTTTCTTTCCTTCCGTCTCTATATTCTCTACTCCATCGGTCTCTCTCTCCTGGTATGTTGTCCACAGTTTCTTCATACAGTCCTGTCCTGCACGCTCTCTTTCCACTCATCCACCTCTACAGCTCCCAAATTGTACTTCGCTTGTTACTCCTGGCTTCAACATTACTCTGGCACTCCAACTCCCATCAGTTCCCATTTCCGGCTACCTCCACCTCTCGTACTCTTAAGAATATTCCTCATAATTCCTCTTTCCATTCCGTTTGACATTTCATTTCTCTCTCTCTACTCGCGCTAGAAACGACAACCCAAATCAACTTTTCGGAGGTTCTCGTTCTATCCTAACCTATCTCACACTTTTATTTTTTAATTTCTAAAAGTTTATTCTTTTCCTTTCTAAAGAAAATTCCATGCTTCTGGACAGTAGACCCACCGGTTTAGGCTGTGCTTTGGAAACTTGAAGGACGTCTACAGTGGGAATCTCGTTAATCCATTCGCGCGAGTCACCACTAATTAGATATTAGGTGATAAATCCCATATTTATGTATATTTTTTGTTATAAAGAAAATCCCATGCTTCTAAACGTTGGCCCACCGGTTTAGGCTGTGTTTTGGAAAATTGAGGGACGTCGACAGTGGGAATTTCGTTAATCCATTCATGTGCGTCACCACTAATTAGATAATAGGTGATAAATCCCTTTGGGATAGGATTTTCATGAAATCCTTTCTTAGTGCTCGCCTACTTGATAACAGGAACCTCTGTGCAAAATTTCATCGCTAAGGACCCAGTAGTTTGGGCTGTGCGTTGATATATCAGTCAGTCAGTCAGTCAATCAGTCAGTCAGTCAGTCAGTCAGTCAGTCAGTCAGTCAGTCAGTCAGTCAGTCAGTTTATTATTTTATATATATAGATAGATACAGGAAAAATAACGAAAAAATTCTAAACCCTCAACAGCCTTAGATTTATTGTTATTTACTTAGATATTGGAGCTATTTTTGATCTATGATAAAAATTGAAATTGGTTCAAATATTCTGCAACTTCATTAAAATACTAATTCTATTATAATAAACACATGAAAAATAACCAAAAAATTCTCAGGACTACTTTGGCATTATATTTATAGTTATTTTGATTTTGGTGCTATTTTTATTCAAATTTTTGATATTGTTTAATTTTTTAAGTATTCTTCAACTTCATTAAAATACTAAAGCTCATTATAATAAACAGATAAAAAATAACGAAAAAATTCTCAGGCCTACATTGCCTTATATTAATTTATAGTTATTTTGATTTTGGTGCTATTTTTGATTCAAATTTTTAATAAAATTTAAAATTTGTTCAAATATTCTGCATCTTCATTAAAATACTAATGAAAAACCATTCTCCTTGCTAGACCAAATAAATTATAAGTGGCAAGAAATTAACTACATCATATTAACTAATCAGATTATTTATATAGTTATAAATTCATATTTATTATAACATTTTGACCAAACACATTAAAAAAATTATTACACAGTGATTTTTAGTACAATTTCGTTAAAAGCACAATTAAAATTAGAAAACGTTTCGTATGATAAACTAACACTGATGAACTTAATTTCGAAAATCAAACTCCAAAAGTTAAATTGGTTTACTTGCATGCACAATCAATAATTTGTAAGGTATATTTACTCGGGTCTCATTATTGATATCGTCCTTTTCGATTAAATTGAGTTTTTGCAGCTCACCTAAATAATCATTCAGATAATCTTCTCTTATAATCTAATAATTCAGATAATTCAGATAATCTAATCGTAGGAATACTTTGATAAACGTAGAATCGTTTTTCGAGTTTACAGAGATGAATTTTGAATCCAACGTTTGACAAATCGACGCCCCCAACGAAAACTATAGTAACTCAAAAAATTGATTTTTTGAGTTACTATAGTAAAAAAATCTATTATATCGGTAAGCATTTGCCTAGAAAAATATCGTAACTTTGTAGCAACTCGAGACGACCAATAGTAGACACTGATCCTTAGAAATTCTGCAATTCTGCAATTTATAGTGACTATATTTAAATATTGAATTGCGTTTTTATTAAAACTAATTACTGAGTTACTATAGTCTTCGTTGGGGGCGTCGAAATGTTCTTCCAGTTCTTCCACTGGATTTTTGGAATATTGGTATGGTGAAATACTTGCTTGGACGTTATTTATATAGGGTTTCCAGCGCTTATCTTTGAACAGTGGTTGGTAGATATCGAAAAATGGATGATTTGCCAAAATCAAAAGCAACATCTCGCCTCCAGGCTTAATCATAGTTATAATATTTTGAAGAGCTTTCCTACAGGAAACTGATTTAGAAATCGGAAGAAAAGAGAAATTAAACGTTACCTTTGATCTTTCATCCAATGTAAGGTGTAAAAGGAGAATACGTGATCAAAACTTTTCTGGAAGTCACCAGGAATCTCTTCGCTTAAAAGGTCAAATTGCTTATAAAATACTTTGTTGGTTCTTTTTCGGGATTCTGCAAAATCTATCATTTGTTTTGATATGTCAACACCGACTAGCTTTATAATATTTTTGGGTAACTTTGGCACGAGAAGATCTTCGGTGACGTCTCCAGGTCCGCAACCAATATCCAAAACCGTCTCTTCCCCATCGTTTTTCCATGTTAGCAAATTGAGATATTTATCGAGCAAGAAGATGACGTCTTTTCTTTGCACATCATTGTATTTTGAATATAATTCCGGTTGATTCATGATTTTAAACAAAACTTTAAAATTTAGAAAATTTTTAATAGTTTAGTTCTTTGAAACTTTTCGAAAGTCAAGTCGCGAGTTATCACTTGCAGAATACGATTCTGTGTGCTAAATGAATGTATTACCAGCATACTCAACGATAATTATGCATCCACCGCATCGTAAGTTAAAGTTCACAAATTGTATAAATTTAAAATTAATAATAAACAACAAATTTGCAAAAAAAGTAATTGGATGTACGTAATTTCCTGTAACAAGGGATAAAAGTAATCTTAGACATAAATACATTGTTAAAAATTAATTTAAGACTACTCGTTTCAAGAATTTACTTTGTTTACCTATTAATACAATTAGCTACAGTAATTGATTTGATTCATAATTTACAAAGACATTCCATATGGTTTGGACGACCTATTAAGAATTATAAAATTAGAATAGATATTCCAGATATTATTGATGTGGTTGTTTGTTATTTTGGATATTGTGTTCCCCCCTCACCGGGGGGACTGCGAGAAAGTGAATAAGAATTCACCACAAGAATCAATAAATGACACCGAGGAGGAAGAGGGGTCCAAATCCTAGACCCCCATGAATGATGGGGATATATAATAATAAAAAGAGAACCTACGTCTTTCTCGTGGAAATAAAAATAAGAATAGTTACGATCGGAGATCGGTCGCCCAGGTACTAATTATTATTAATTAACAAAATTAGAATAAACATAAAAATGTCTTTTTTGCTTGATGTTTTTATGATGGCCAAAATGCGAGACAATGAGAATCGTGAAAAAGTAGTAGGTATTTTTTGTTTCCAAGTTCAAATAAACATAATGAAATTTATACCTACATCTTACTTATTATTACAGCATAGCCCTCTTAATTTTAATTATTGATGTTTACCATAAATTATTATTATTTTAGGAAGTAATCAAAGGCCACGGTGTGGAGTGATGTGATCGCTGGTTGAGTTACGGAGCGGAAATTCTGGGTTCAAGTCGCGGACTTCGCAGAATTTCTTAGCCCGGCCTTTCGGTGGACATCCACACGCTGGCTGTGGTGAAAAGTTGTAGTAAACCGAGTAGCAAAAGAGGATTAATCCACCTCGTAAAATGGATTGTAAAGACTTCAATAGAAGTGGCAATATTCCGACAGGAATGGAAAAGCCGTTGATAATGATAATAATAATAATCAAATTGTAATTATTCAGTGTTTTAGTTTATTTTTTATGCCATAATAAATTTGAAATTAAAGTAGGTACTACCAATTTAAATTCGTAAACTATTTTTCATAAAATAAATGAAAATTTGAAGACATCCAATTTAAAACAATAACTATGTTAATGGCTAATGACCTTCATTTTCTTCAAGTACCAGAAATCAAATCGGTCTGCTCGCATGCACAACAAATAATTTGCAGGGCAAATTTATTCGGATCTCATTATTGTTATCATTTTTTTGGATAAAATTAAGTTTTTTTATTTCGCCTAAATAATCGTCCATGTAACCTTCCCATTGATTTTCTGGAATTTTATTGGTAAATGGGGAAAGTGCAGTTAACCATTCTGAAATAATAATTATTGTAATTCAATTTTCTTACAATTTTCTAAAAATTTCGAACTTACTTTCTAATTCAGGAACGCTTGGAAAAATGTGGACACGTTTTTCGATTTTACAGAGATGAATTTTGAATCCGACTTTTGACAAATGATCTTCCAGCTCTTCCACTGGATTTTTGGAATAGTGGTATGGTGACAGAAATTCTATGTAATTTTTTAAATAGGGTGCCCATCGCTCACTTTTGGACATAGATTCGTAGATATTATAAACTGGGTGAGTTATCAGAAATAAAACCAACATTTCACCTCCAGGCTTAATCATAGTAAAAATATTTCGTAGAGCTTTCCTAAAGGAAATTGTTTTTGAAACAGGAAAAAATGGGAAATAAATGTTACCTGTGATCTCGCACCCAATGTAAGCAGAAAAAGGAGAATACGTGGTCAAAATTATTTTCCAAGTCAACAGGAACCTTTTCACTTAAAAGGTCCAATTGCTTAAAAATAATTTTGTTGGTTTTTTGTTGGGATCTTGCAAAATTTATCATTTCTTCCGATTTATCAATGCCAACTAATTTTCTAAGTTTCTTTGGTAAAATTGGTAGAAGAAGATCTTCGGTAACATCTCCAGGTCCACAACCAACGTCCAAAACCGCCTCTTCACCATTGTTTTTCCATTTTAGCAAACCAAAATAATTTTTGAGAAAAAATGCGGTATCTTTTCTTTGTATGCCATTATGTTTTAAATACAGAAGGGGTTTATTCATTTAAAAACTCTTTAAAACTCTTCTAAAGCAACTACTCATTTTATTTCGGTACGTTCACATTTTATAGCAACGAGAGATTTTCGTGGTCATGCTGATAAATTATAAACTTAAAAAGTAACTTATAAATACGATAAAGTATAACTTTATAGCTTCCACTGTTTTTATTTGTATATACTCGTAGATATTTAGTAGATGTATTTTTTATTAACATTATTATACTTTTCTAGCGATTATAGCTCATGGAAAATTTCACTAACCGGATATAATATTATATCAGCTATTCCAATTATTCTATATTCATAATATTGTCACAATTGGTGACGTACACATCAAATGGTTTTCATTGCATCGTATTTTTTACCTACGACGAGGAGCAAGCCCGACGAAGAACCCCAACCTGGAGGACCCGAGAGACGGCCAGAATAAAGTTCTTACTTCACTCGGATTCGAACCGGGTATTTAACGTTCATAGTCAACTCGTGTGACCACTGTGCTCCGACCGTCTCTACGGTCATATCATAAGGGTGGGTTAGGGGTTAATTGCGACAATATCCGTACAAAGAAGACATTCGGTAAAATCTCCAGGTCCGCAACCAATATCCAAAACCGCCTCTTCCACCTTGTTTTTCTATTTTAGCAAATCAAAATAATTGTTGAGAACAAATGCTATATCTTTTCTTTGGAAGTCAGTGTGTTTTAAATACAGAAGATAATTAAATACACGGATTAATTCCATACTGCATTTTGGACGTAATGTTGTTAGTTGGTGGTGCCACCAAAGGTAATGTAAAAATAAAAAAGAAGAAGAAAAACTAAAAAATGGAAAATAAGAAGGAAGAAATAAGTTTACTGAAAGAATATTATTCACAATCGATTTCGTTAACACAGTAACATCCTCAGGTGAGTAAATGGTCAGGTGAGTAACATCCTCACCTGAGGATGTTACTGTGTTAACGAAATCGATTGTAAATAATATACTTTCAGTATATTTACATCTGTGCCAATTTTATATATTTTTAGTGCTAAAAGTGTCTATTACTGAAAGAAGAAATTTTAGCAGAAAAAGTGGAATTATCGGAGGAGATTGAGAAAAATAAAAATTAAGAAGAATTAAAACATGGAAGAATAGAAGAAAAGAATGTGGAAGAAAATCAAAAACGTCGCTAACAAAGTCCGTGGTGAAAATAAAATGGAAGGAGTTATTCCCAAAATAATAAATGCAAATGAAAATGGAACGCAATTAGAAGAGGGTCTTGAGGAAGAAAATCAAGAAGAATCAAAAGCGTCTGTTCGAGAAGAAATTAAAGGTGTCAATGGAGAAGAAAGTATTCCAATTGGAAAGGATGTTAATGGAGACGAAAGAGATAGCAAAGAATCTACGGATAAACAATTGATTTTGCCGGTAGAAGATTTCAATAAAGAATATTTAGTTCCACAAGGAAATGATAAAAAATGGAAAATTCGAATAGAAAGAAAAATTAAAATAAAAGTTACCTCGTCTAAGGTAAACCCAGAGGTTGAAAAAGAAGATGAGGATGGAAGATAAGAAGAAGAAGGTTGCTAAAAATGGAGAAGAGTAGAGACATGAAGAAAACCAAAGGGAAGGAAAGAAAGTTTTTTGGTGGGACTTCTAGGAAGAAGTTTATTATTCAGAAGAAGATAAATGTTGTTCAGATTTAAAGTTCGACCTTATGGGTTGATAATCCATCGACGAGTCAGTCTTTTGAGAATCCATTAAGAATTTCAGCAATTCAGAATTGCGCCTTTCTTCTTGAATTTCCCAGCCACGAAATCATTAACATTACAAGAATTTTCAGAAGGGTTGATTTTCATACAGGACCGGCAAAAGGTGCAAACCATGCCAGCGACAATTTGGAACGCCCGCCGGTGTGCTTGGACTTATAATTTGGACACTTTTTATATTTTACTCACAAGAGTTTTATTTATTTAAAAAATGTCAAATGGTTGTCCAGAATTTTTTGGATTGCAGTTCTCGGGCTTCCATCGCATCTACCACCTCCTGCGTCCGTGCTCTTGCTGGTCTTTGGCGCTTTCTCCTAAAGCATAGAGTCCAGTTTCACATTTTCTTTGGCCATATATACTCTCCCATTCGCTGCATGTGTCCGAACCACCTCAATCTATTCTCTTCGATTGTATCTATTATTGAGCCATCTACGTCCATTCGCTACCGAATATCGTCATTCCGGATATGCTCTAATCTGGAGACGGCACAACTGCGCCTCTAGAAGTCAATCTCCAAGACTCTTAATTTATTTTTGTAACTAATTGGATTAACGATTTTATGTAATTTAAATTTTTTCGACCATTTTGTGTGATAGAGAGCGTCCGGAAGAGGATAGCAAAATTATGAACTGGGGGGTATGGAATACCCTCCAGAACATTATGTCTTCGTACTTAAGAAAAGTAAAAAGGTATCCTAAAACTTCGGCGTAATTTTTCTAACCACCTAATTCACCAGGTACTGAGGGGTATTCCATACCCCCCAGACCCCCGGTTTCTAAAGTTAAATGGGTGCGAATAAAACTTTTTGTATTTCAGAATTTTCGATTGTTTTGTAGGAAGGTACAAGATTTTTGATTTTGGAATAAATTTAAAGTTTTTTTAAGCCTAATCGGTTATTGGGGGGGAAGAGTGGGGATTTAACTATGTTTTACATTACCAAATATATTCTTACTTGAATAGTTCAATATAGCACCGGAAGGTTGCTTCTGCATAATTACATTTATGTAATTCTCAAACACAGAAATTATGCAACGAGCAATCTTATCAGGAATCGTTTCCTGTTTATGAGTAAACGTAACTTTTGGTGCCAGCTAGAAATTTTTTTTTAATTAGGCGTTGAGCATATTAAATATATTTTCAAACTTTGTCGAGAGAAAATTTAAAAGTGACTTAAAATTACAAAAATCATCTCAAATTTTTTTATCAATTTTTATTGAGTCTGAGGAATTTGTGTCCCAAATGTTCAGGAGAGTCATTATTTTTACTTACTTAAGGGTAGGGTTTCACACATGCAAAACTAGGAAAGTAATGCATTTGAAAACGGCTTGACGGATTGACTTGAAATTTTGGGAACATATACAAAACACATTTAGGCACAAAATGACATATTTTATATCTTAGAATTTTTAAAAACAACATATTGTTTGTCGAGATATCTAGTTTATAATTTATTTTATTCAAATCAAAATAATGCATAGTGGATAATGATTGATGTGATAAACAAAAAAAAATTAAAAACTAAAAGTTTGTTCTTAATTACAAAGTAAAAAGTTTGGAAAGTAACCCACGTAAAAATGGCTTACCAGATTGATCTCAAATTTGAGGGTAACATTTATGGAGCAAAGGTCTATAAAATGACATATTTTTTAAAATGATATTGTTTTAAATAGAGGAAAGTGACCAAATATGGAATAGGCGCCTAATGTGGAATACCATTAAATTTTCGAAACCACTGCCTCTATTTAGCCATTACTAGGATAAATGACAACCTAGTAAGAGTAGTTGACCACCCCAAACTTTACAACGCTCTATTACCATTAATAACCACATGGCGGGACATTATTCTTTGTACGCACTTGCGAAACTTTATTGTTAGTGATGCAAATTTTGATCTATAACGTAAGTATTAGTAATTTGTTAATTACTCTACATTTATAAGCATGCAGAAGGATGACTGATAACATTACGGATGTTACTTTTCAAGAAAATATAACCTGGCTTTCAATAAAAAAACATTATTCTTAAGTGAGCTTAGTTCCAAATATGGAATAGGGAAAATTATATGGAAATCTTATGTAAGGAATGGGCACCTGTTGGTGACGATAGTGTGGGTGGTGTGTGATTTTTGCAGTAGAATAAATTAATTTTAACGGAATAAGTTACTTTTATTTTTGACCAAAGTCTCAAGATCCGTTATAAAAAGACGTTACTGTTTTTGTTAATTTTTGTAAAAGAAACTTGGTTCTTATTTCCCTATTCCATATTTGGGGGTCTATTCCATAAATAGCTAATACTATTATGTTAATTTAGATTTTTAAATAAAAAAAATTTGTTGATTAATATTCAAACACAAGACTATGACTAAGATAAGCCAAAATGTATGACTGACTGTGTTTATAATTAAATTTGCATTTAATTCATGATAGTTTTTTTTTATGCCACAAAAACAAAATGGTATTCCATATTTGGTCACTTTCCTCTAATATAGTATTTTAATTTTTTTACATTAAAAAATTATAATTTTTTAATATTTTGCACATATACGTGAGTTGTATGCGTATGTAAATTTGTCTACCAAATATTAAATTTTTTGAATCGATATAAGTAAGTATTTTTGAATTTTAAAATAATTACTTTATGTAATTCGTGATATTCATGTTACAAACCAATTCAGAATTGCATCAGCAATGCTTGTTCAACATTTTTGTGTTGGGTGGCGCTTTCGTATTGCTCAATTGTATAATAAACTGACTTAGCGACGATAATAAGATTAGCTTGGACAAAAGCTTACCTTACTTTTACCTTTTGTCAAGTTCATGGTTTTGTCTAAGCTAATCTTATTATCGTCGCTAAGTCAGTTTATTATACAATTGAGCTATACGAAAGCGCCACCCAACACAAAAAAGTTGAACAAGCATTGCTGACGCAATTCCGAATTGGTTTGTAACATGAATATCACGAATTACATAAAGTAATTATTTTAAAATTCAAAAATACTTACTTATATCGATTCAAAAAATTTAATATTTGGTAGACAAATTTACATACGCATACAACTCACGTATATGTGCAAAATATTAAAAAATTATAATTTTTTAATATAAAAAAATTAAAATACTATATTATTTAAAACAATATTATTTTTAAAAATATGTCATTTTATAGACCTTTGCTCCATAAATGTTACCCTCAAATTTGAGATCAATCGGGTAAGTCATTATTACGTGGGTTACTTTCCAAATTTTTTACTTTGTAATTAAGAACAAACTTTTAGTTTTTAATTTTTTTTTGTTTATCACATCAATCATTATCCACTATGCATTATTTTGATTTGAATAAAATAAATTAGAAACTAGATATCTCGACAAACAATATGTTGTTTTTAAAAATTCTAAGATATAAAATATGTCATTTTGTGCCTAAATGTGTTTTGTATATGTTCCCAAAATTTCAAATCAATCCGTCAAGCCGTTTTCAAATGCATTACTTTCCTAGTTTTGCATGTGTGAAACCCTACCCTTAAAAATTGAATAAAGTAGCCATTTTAGTGTCAAAAATATTAGGAGTATTTTTTACTTATTGAATTTCTTCGTTTTTTATTTTAAAAATGGATAATCTTACCGCACACTGAGTTTTCAAAGACAATTCATTTGGCTGTGGTTACGCTAGAATGTAAGTAGAGAATGGTAATCTTGTTAATCCATTCATGCAAGTCATTAATTTTTGTCTCATTTTACTAGCTCTATACTTTGTTTACCCAACATATGCACCTAAGTTCCTCCCATAAAATAGAATAGAACTTTTCTATTGCTCGAATTTTGAAACTCCCGTTTACAATTGGCTTAAATACATTTTGGGGAGGAGCGTAGGTGCATATGTTGGGTAAACAGAGTATAGAAGAACTATAATGGTAATAGTTTTCCTACTCCTGGTTACAGTTCCTAAAAGAAAAGAATTTATAGAAACAAATTTAATACAGTTTTGTTTGAACGATTTTAATATAATATATTTTTTAAATAAAATAACAATTAACCTTATAAATCCATATTAACTAATGATTAAAATACTATTGCACAAACAGACAATTTTAATTACTATTTTTATTGGATGGTGGGAGAAGATAACAAAAATAAACACCATAATTCGCTCTTTCTGCCCTGTTCATTTTGTTGTTATCCTAATAAATAAAAAATAAATAAACTACTTTTTTAAATATCAATTTTTCACTTTTTATTGCTATGAGGTTCCTATAAATTATTATTTTTGGAGGTAACTAATGTCAGTTCTGCTTATTATTGATAAATATAAAAATAAGTTTTCTGTAATATTAGCATAATATTTGTACCATATTAAATTATAAATTAAATTTAAAAATTAATAAAAAAATAAATTAGTGGATAATAGTAAATTTAATCGAAAAAAGTGGTGAGTTTTTCATTTTGAATTATTTTACCACTTCCTCAACTATTTTTCATAAATAAAAATATTAACCAATAAATTAAAGTTATAACACGTCGAATTAAGCACCATAAACCAACCCTTACTATTTTATGACCTTAATTTTGAAAAACAAGCACCAAAAATTAAATCGGTTTGTTCGCATGCACAACAAATAATTTGTATGGCACATTTATTCGATTTTCATTATTATTATCGCTTTTTTCGATTAAATTAAGTTTTTTGACTTCGCTTAAATAATCTTCCAGATAATCCTCTCGCTGATTTTCCGGTATTTTATTGATAAATGGCGAAACTGCAGTGACCGATTCTGAAATTAAAATTTCTAGTTTTTTTTACACAATAAAATGTATGACTTACTTTTTAATACAGCAATATTTGGATAAACGTACAGACGTTCCTCAATTTTACAGAGAAGAATTTTGAATCCAACTTTTGTCAAATGTTCTTCCAATTCTTCCACCGGATTTTTGGAATGTTGGTACGGCGAAACAAACTTTTTGAAATTGCTTACGTAGGGTTTCCACCTCTTATTTTTTGACAGCGACTCGTAGATATCGAAAATTGGATTGCTTGCCAAAAACGTAATCAACATGTCACCTCCAGGTTTAATCATCGTTAAAATGTTTTGTAAAGCTTTCCTTTGGAAAAATAAAATTTTTAAAAAGAAAAAAGAACAAAAAAGTTACCTTTGATTTTGAATCCAATGTAAGCAGTAAAAGGAAAATACGTGGTCAAAACCTTCTTCGAAGTCAACAGGAATCTCTTCGCTTAAAAGGTCCAATTGGTTATAAAAAATTTTGTTGTTTTTGCGTTGGGACCGTGCAAAATCCACCATTTCTTCCGATAGATCAACACCAACTAATTTTCCAAATTTTTTTGGTAAAACTGGCAGAAGAAGACCTTCGGTAATATCTCCAGATCCGCAACCGATGTCCAAAACCGCCTCTTCTCCATCGTTTGTCCATTTTAGCAAACCGAAATAATTGTCGAGCACGAAGATGGCATCGTTTCTTTGCAACCCATTATATTTTGAATATAAAACGGCTTGATTCATTTAAAATAAAATTTTGGAACTTAGAAAATTTTTAATAGTTGGGCTCTTTGAAACCCTTCGAAGCAACTACTCAGTTTGTTTTGGTACATTCAGCTTTTATAGGAAGGAGGGATCATCTTCATGAACGAAGAGCAGAATATGATTTCGGAACCCAGCGCATCTCAAACATTTGATTTTTCAGTGGGGATTTTATTATCGTAATTAATTCTAATGAAGATTATTTTTGTACTGCGTAATTTCGATATCCCCCGAAAATTTTTTTCAAAAGAAAAAAATTAACTTAAATTTTTTATAAACTTAATTAATTCTTCGTCTATTTTAATATCACCTTTAACCCCATGCCTCTTTGTTTACGCAACAATTTTAAAGTTGTGTTACCTATTTTTGCAGCAAACTAAAAGGATTTTATTGTTATCATTACAAATAATTCATTCATAAATTCAAGAGCGTTTTTTAACTGTTTATTTTTAGAAAAAAAATTCAATAACGTTTTCTTTTAAGTTATAAAATAATTTTTTTCGCGATAAGAAAAATTACAGAAGAATATGCTCGAACTGACCACTACAACATTTAAGAGTTTAGGAACCACGAATTTCAAGCTGGGACCGGTCATGGAACTCAAAACAACTAAAACAAAAATGTGAATATACAAAAAAATGTAATTGTGTCTGGTCAGGGCTGTTTTCGAATACGAGGGCTTTCGTTCGTCGATCTCTTTTTTGAATTCCACGTTAAAAATTATTAACTTGCTCGACGAGACTCTTTGAAACCACTGCGTCTATGTAAAACTATTTTTATTACTTTCACTGGGGTTAATAAATTTATAACTTTACAAATGAGGGTAGGTCAGTTCCACGCACGATACTCCCTCATAGGTGTCTATAAAAAATTGAATGAAAAGGGTTAACAGGTTTTTTGTTAGTCTGTGGTCTGCACCTTTCGTCTGGCTATTTTTACGTTTTTTGATTTTAATGACGATTTTCTCATATCATTTAAAAATTGGTAATTTTAATTTAAATTTTACGAATCCGACTTGAAGTAAAAATGTTAAAATGAAAGCGCGAAGGGGGCTCAACCCAACGCTACTTATTTTTTATCGTTTACGTTTATCACTACGTTGCTGGTCAAAATTTGCAATAATAACAAGGAAATGTTTATAAAATCACAACAAATTTTTAATCGCGTGATAAAAATATGAATGATAACGCAAAGGAATATTTTTAAGAATTTTTGCGTACCAAACAATTATATTGGCGGACAGGTCCGTCTCCTGAATTTTCCAACCCCTGGGCTGTACAAAAAAATTTAAAATTTTCATTTTGATAGAACAAATTTTAGAGAAACTATAAGCGGGGTCAGTATTGGTTGAATAACCCAAAAAGGTCGAGGAACTTTATTTTTTATCATTCGAATCAACAATCGAAAATTAATTCTTTTCAGTATTAGTTTTTAGTTTATAAAGTTCGAAAAAAGGTCATTAAGCTTTAAAAAAAATATGTCGATGTGCTGATTAGATTTCCATTATTGTATTGTTTTGGTACAAATAGGAATTGACCCCACCGGTGAGAAAGTCGTGGTTTCCTTTGAGATGTTCATTTTTTAACTAATATAAAGAATCGAATTGAATTTTTCTGAAAACTAGGTTTATGGACAGCTTTCGTCCTTCCTCAAAAAAGTTTATTGATCTTTCATTGGTTTCGATGTTGTCTTCTGGTATTGAAGAAGCGCATTGAACTTACATCCGAAAAATCTTTAATCTCCTCTTGCACCAGTCTAACAAATACGCTACAATATTTGAAATACTTTGTAATATCAAAAAAGGCATGAAAAAAGTTTTGCCAAAACGCAATCAGCAGGAATGCTATTCGAGGTTATGTTAAAGACTCCAAAATGGATACGAATTCCGTCGTAATTTATCAAAAAACTTAGGTCCTATGAGAAGTATTGATTACAAAATTTATCAAAGTAACCACAAAATAAGAAAAATGGGTTGCATTGTGATACGAATCAGAGCACTAAAATTAAAGATATTCTTTCCGATGGATACAGACGAATGAGTTAAAATCATACAAATCAGTTCACACAATCCATTTCAAATGAGCATCGTGGTGTAACTTGCAAGTATAACTGCTTGTATTTATTTGTCGGTACACAGTGGTCCGTTTTGGGTTTTGAGTGGCCAAAACACAATTATTTACAAGAGGCACTTTGATTGCCTAACGTTCCAGGTATGAAGTCAATTCAAGGTCGTGAGAAGACGCTCCAAGTGAGTGTCAAAGACATAGATACCAATGATGCTGAGGAGCCGGTAGGAATTCGGATAGAACCGTACCCCGAGGTGGAACTGAAGCCACCCGTAAGAATACAAGTAGAGGAAGAAACAGAAGAGAGAAAAACATAAGCGACCCAAAGTCCTACGTTAAAAAAGTCTCCAAATGGAAGTCCAGCTAGAAAAAAGAAGAGGACTCCTGCAGTAGTTGTTAGAACGAGGCGATCGGGAAGCCAAATAATCCATCCGTAGGGTAAGGAAAACAAGACAAGGTGAGAGAGAATACCCTTCTACGATTAAGGAAGAAGTAGGAAAGTGGTCTCAACGGCTATCGGGTGATTTACCTCGCCAATTAAAGATCAGAGACATAATAGATCTGTATATGCATGAAAGCGTCATTGAAACAAAAATCGTAAACGTGGTGGGATATGGGGGACAGCGTCCATCAGATCACTACGATCTACGCAAAACTTCACAATAACAATTCCACTTAGATTGGCGTGGAGACGTGGCGAAGATGGAATTAGCAGGAGCATGTAAAGTGAACAGAATGGTCACATGCATGAAGCAAATGGATGGTAGGGCTAGAACAGATCGGCCAAGTGCTGGAGGTGTTGTGGGGCTGGCCACTATGCGGAAGCTTGCAAGAAGTGTATGATCTGTATGGGCACATGTTGAGGAGCTGGCACTATCCGGCCTGGAAGTAATAATAGCCGTAGTATAAGTCAACAAGAAGAACAAAGTCAAGATAATAGCTGATGTAGTAGCCAGAGGTCCGGTAATGCCTAACGGCGGGGGGGGGGGAGAGCAAGTAGGGAGGATTTTGTCATTGAAAGTCTGACACTACCGTCATCGATTGTGGGGGTATCTCGTACGAAATTTCCTCTTCCGAGAACACAAAAAATGGAGTCCAAAACTTTAATAATCTGTAAACCAATTCGAAAAATTTGGAAGAATTCTGATAAACTTGTAAGGGGATGGGGTGATTTTTAGGGACAACACAAATAAATTTTGGGGGATAGCACGTTTTTGTTTCTGGGCCCACAAATTTAACAATTTATGAAGCAAAAAATGATGCTAAAGGGTCCAAAAAGCAATTATTATAAAACAAGAAGTTTATGGATCATTGAAAATAGGTCTTAATTTTTTCCAAAAAATAAAAAATTTCATGAGAATACGGTGTATTTGCAATTGCGATAAGATAAGCTCCCCCCCCCCGTTTATCACACTCTCGCAGAAGTTTATAAATATTATTAGCTTGATTTAACGCACGGAACTAATAAATCTGGATCTCTGAGACAGTTCAACTCATTAAAAATATATCCCAGGGTCAACAAATAACCTAAATTAGAAAAACCGGGAACTCTGCTACGGTCTACTTATTAAAAAAAATCCTGAAGCCCACCACCTCAACCGGGATATTAACAAATGTAGATCTTTGAGACAGCCCAACTCATTGAAGATCGGCAAATTTAAGCCAAAAAACTCTAAACCATGTTATTAGTTCGATGTTAACAACTATATTATAAATAACCCACAGGCAGGAAATAGAATGCGTCAATAAGGTCAAAATTTTCGTAGAAAATGGAAACTTTATAATGATTTTTTGCTAAACTAATCGATAGATAACATTCGTCCATATCTATAACACTTCATTTTAATGTTATCTATCAAATTCCGTTGTGTTTTTATTAATAAATCGAATATCTTCTGGGCTCAGTTATTGTGCTACCACCAAATTCTAATTGTTAAGGGGGTGGTTTTGAGGGAATTTAAAAATTAATATTTGGAAACTTTGGAGATGTACTAATATTAACGATTTTATTTCCTTGTTCTTATACTTTCCCTTTTAGGTAGTAAATTCTTTGATTTTTAATGACGCACATGAATGGATTAACGAGATTTAAACGTTTCTTTATAAGAAATGGCAGATTATTGAAGTCATTTGAAACAAAAGTGAATAAAATAATGTCTTATCGCGATTGCTCATCTGAAAGTGCTTGAAAATCGTGTGCAAATGTTTACCAGTACACCAGGCCCGTAGCCAGGATTTCATTTGGGGGGGGGGGGCACTTGTAAAAAACCTTTTGTAAAATGAAAAATTTTCGGTTGTTACCCTTCCATTTTCTTTGTCTTTTCAACATTTCGGGGGGGGGCTGCAGTACACCAATGAAAGCGAAGTGGGTCTGGACGTATTTAAGGACTGACAATGGCGGGGGGGCGGGAGAACTATAAAATTTAATTTATTACTGCTTATTTTTACTTTTTCAAATGGGAAAATCCAAATTCTCACTCTTCTTTGCACATGCTTCTTCCATTGGCGCTTATAATCGTTAACTTTCCTTTCACAGAAAAAAATATGTAGTTCCTCTCTGATATCTTTAATTTATAAGTAAATGTATCACCGTTTCAATCAAAATTGGTATCGAGAGTCGAGACGCGACGTCTCGGAAAATCAGGATGTCTATGATTCATACCCGGACGGTCCCAACTTTAACTATGAGCTAATTTTAACAACACTTGAGGTTAATGTAACATTCCAAATGTTATATTTCTGCTCAGCTTTAGTTGTTTAATAACTACATTCGCATTTGTGGGAATTGAACCGTTAGTTCAATAATTACTAATGTTATTTTTTATAAATGTATTTATTTATGTTACCTATTTTGAGGAAGTTTACCATCGTGCACCCTACATCTTTTTTTCTATTTTTAGTGTCAAATTAAAACATGTTTTTACCTTTTTTTAAATACTAAAATATTGTTTTTTTTTTAAATATAACCAATAAATTTGTCAATAAAAGTACCTGGTGTTTATAAAAGGTAGGATATCAAGTTCTTCAAATTTAAAAGTCTCATCAGATTTCCCTATGACGTGGTTCGAATTCCACGTTATTTAGCAATTTTACCAAGGTGTCATTTAAAATTAAAAAAATTCTCCCCGGAAAGAGAAAGCTTTATCATCAGGCCTGATGAAACCCATTGGAAAAAGTACATGAATACTATAAAATAAACAATTTTTTTAAAACAAGTTTCGAAGATTTCTTGTTTAACTATCGATGGAGTATATTTGTGTCCTGTTTTTTTTCTATAGCATCTCAAATTTAAATATGGAATTTAAATAGATTTGGAAACTTTTACAAGTCAATGCACTATCAAAAGTGATGTCCATGAGCTATCATGAACTTTCTCTTCAAAATTTCTAACAATTTTTATTAATCACGATCAATTGGGTTTTCCTTAGCTTATGGCATTTGAAAGCTCTTCTGAAGGATGGTCCCAATATAAACGTATAAGTTTAATTTTAAAACTGTAAACAAATTTTTAGCAAGAAATTAAACTAAACTTAATTATGCGTTTTACGTCATTTGTTACGCAGTAGATCAACTTGTTGAAATTTTTT
This sequence comes from Rhagonycha lutea, assembly GCA_958510855.1. NCBI lineage: Eukaryota > Metazoa > Arthropoda > Insecta > Coleoptera > Cantharidae > Rhagonycha > Rhagonycha lutea. The sequence goes on along the minus strand of OY294040.1, from coordinate 6,253,409 downwards.
GGTATAGTAATTGGATTGTCTAAATTCTTAGAAATTCTTACGTGTCTTGAGTTTTGGAATGCACATCAACTTTTGGTACTTATATGTTTTTGAGTGTTTGCAAAAATATCATCTTTCTTTAATTTGTAAACAGGATGATTATTTCAAAACTGTTGACCCATTAATTGAAAATTAAGTAAAATTTTCTTGAAAGCTGAGAAAATTGTATTATTTATTTCTAAATAAAAAAATTATTTGAAAAAGTTTAGTAAACTTGGGAATCTTGTAATTTGGGCAGTTCTAAAGTTGTAAAGATTTCAAGTTCTAATGAGTTGCCCTTGTTTAACGTTTAAGTTCAAATTTGATTCTCATGCAGACCTAATTTTTCCAATGTATTCGAAATATTGATACAGTAATAATAATTATAATAATAAACAGTTAAATAAATTGGACTCCCTGCATTTAAGATAGAAAATCACCCAAAAAATGTTTGAAAATTTTAGTACTGCTGCCACCAATCATGCAATTCGAAGATCAACAAAAAAGATATGGTTTCAACACTAATAGGCAACTGCTCGTGCTTTTAGAGTCACAAAAATAAAAAAAATTTGGCGGCCTAGGGGGGCCAGGGGACTTATTCCACCTTAGAAAATGATCCCTTCCGAGGAGGAGTGTCTGAACCCCTTTTTATTACAAAATGTTTGGCTGGTCTTTAATCCAGCTCAATTTCCAGCTACTACCACATTATTTGTGTTGTGGTTTGGATTCCACGTTAAGTTATTGCCATGTTTTTTAAAGGACAAAATCTTTGAAAAATATTAATTTAAAGTGATTTAGGGTCGCATCTTCTCTTTCTTGTACCTTAATTTTTAATTAAAATTTATTCTGAGAAACAAAACTTTTGAGAGACAAATGGAATTGCAAATTTGTTGAACTGACCACTACAATATTTAACAGTTTAGGAACCACGAATTCAAGCTGACCCAGGTCAAGGAACTCAAGCAACTAAAATAAACATGCATATTATGCAAAAAAAAGTGCAATTGTGTCTGGTCAGGACTGTTTCCAAACAAGATGACTTTACTTCGTTGCTATCTTTTTTTAATTCCATTTTAAAAATTAATAATTTTTGAAACTTCCACGTCTATACGGAACCATTTTAGGATTGTTTCTGGGGTTAAAAAATAATTATAAATAAGGGTAGGCAGGGTAGGTTAATTCTACCTTCCGCAACCCTTCTAAGTTGTGGGTGTTATAAAAAATTTGATTTGTGTGATCTTATACCATTGTCGACTTTCTCGTCAAATTATGAGATAATAAATTTTTATGTTATTTCTTCTACCTACTCAAGGTATAAGAGAAATAATTACAGAAATTTACGACGATAAAAATTATATCCATAAATTTGTCTGTTTCATTAACTTTTGATTACAATTTTTTATTTTAAACCTTCATGTATTTTCCAGACTTTTCGAATATTTAAAATAATTTGTTTTGTATATTAAGTTAGATCCTGCAGAAGAAGTCAAAACATAAACCACAAAACTTTATTGTATGATCGCGATTTTGGCTTTAACCATAAAGTATCAGCCTCCTCGCCACCGGCTATTTTGTCAATATAATAAAAAGTTTACAAATTTTTCGAATTAGTTGAAAAAAAATTAAAATTATAAGTTTCATTTTATTTTATTATATTATTATGGGAGAATGGGGCTGATTCAAAATTAAAACAAATGCGGCTTTTCCATATTTTCTACTTAGTTCGTCTCTGTTTCTTGTATTGAAACTTTTAATTTCGTTAAGATTTTGATAACGCACACCAGGAAATGCTTACACAATCCAAACTGTTTTTTAGTCTTCCGATAATGAAATTTATTAAAAAAAAGTTCATGATAAGAAAGACAACTTAATAATTTATGAATTGAGTCATGGACAAATTTGGACACGAATATAAATTGGCAAATAGTTTTGCAACGTATCTTAGTTGACCTATTATTTTTTTCAAAAGTTTCCACCTAAAATATTTCCTAGTCAATGCATACTATGAGGGGCACAGAACTAAAGTGCTGTAAGTCAAAAATATCGTTTACCCCCCCCCCCCTCAAAGCCATCCCCAAACACTTCGAATTTTTTTTACTATTTTTGCGGTACTTACAAGTTTAACAATAAATAATATTTACAAAGTAAAAATTGTAATAAAAATTTGTGTTGCTGACCTCCCCCTCAAAAATCATCCCTTGCGGTTAAAATTTTTACATTATTTTTGCAGTATTCACAAATTTAACACTAATATATTTACAGAATTTCCAAAATGGTAAAAAAATTTTTTGCTTTTTTACCCTCTTCAAAAATCGCCACTTTGCGCTGTGGTTTTCAAACTTCATGTTGCTACGCCCCCCTTGACGCCTCCTTCCTTTACTTCATGAAGTAGCAGGCCAGTGGAAATCCCATTTATGACGAATCTAAATTTAAAAATAACGAAAAAATTCTAAGCCCTAAGATGCCTTAGATGTGCAGTTATTTTGATTTCAGTGCAATTTTTGATTTAAATTTTTTGATAAAAATTAAATATTGTTCAAATATTTTGAAACTTTATGAAAATATTACCTATGTTGTAATAAACATAGGAAAAATAACAAAAAAAATTCTAAGGCCTAAGATGCCTTGGATTTGCAGTTATCTTGAAGTGCAATTTTTGATTTAAATTTTTTGATAAAAATTAAATTTTGTTCAAATATTCTGAAACTTCATGAAAATATTAACTCTGTTGTAATAAACACAGGAAAAATATAGAAAAAATTCTTAGCCTTAAGATGCCTTAGATTTGCAGATATTTTGATTTCAATATAATTTTTGATTTAAATTTTTTGATAAAAATTTAATTTTGTTCAAATGTTCTGAAATTCTATGAAAATATTAATTCCGTTGTAATAAATACAGGAAAAACTAACGAAAAAATTCTAGGCCCTAAGATGCCTTAGATTTGCAGTTATTTTGATTTCAGTGCAATTTTTTATTTAAATTTTCTGATAAAATTTTAATTTTGTTCAAATGTTCTGAAATTCTATGAAAATATTAATTCCGTTGTAATAAATACAAGAAAAATAACGACAAAATTCTAGGTCTTAAGATGCCTTAGATTTGCAGATATTTTGATTTCAGAGCAATTTTTGATTTAAATTTTCTGATAAAATTTTAATTTTGTTCAAATGTTCTGAAATTCTATGAAAATATTAATTCCGTTGTAAGAAATACAGGAAAAATAACGAAAAAATTCTAGGCCTTAAGATGCCTTAGATTTGCAGATATTTTGATTTCAGTGCAATAATTTTTTATTTAAATTTTTTGATAAAATTTTAATTTTGTTCAAATGTTCTGAAATTCTATGAAAATATTAATTCCGTTGTAATAAAGACAGGAAAAATAACGAAAAAATTCTACCCTACGATGCCTTAGATTTGCAGTTATTTTGATATCAGTGCAATTTTTTATTTAAATTTTTTGACAAAAATTTAATTTTGTTCAAATATATTCTGAAACTTTTATTAACATTAATATTATTAACATTAATTAATATTAACTCTTTCATAATTAACACAGGAAAAATAGCGAAAAAATTCTAAGCCCTAAGATGCCTTAATTTGCAATTATTTTGATTTTAATGCAATTTTTGATTTAAATTTTTTGATACAATTTTAATTTTGTTCAAAATGTTCTTAAATTCTATGAAAATATTAATTCTGTTGTTAGAAACACAGGAAAAATAACGAAAAAATTCGAAGCCCTAAGATGCCTTAGATTTGCAGTTATTTTGATTTTAATGCAATAATTGATTTAAAATTTTTGATAAAAATTTAATTATGTTCAAATATTCTGAAATTTTATGAAAATGTTAATTCTGTTGTAATAAACACAGGAAAAATAAGGAAAAAATTCTAGGCCCTAAGATGCCTTGGATTTACAGTTATTTTGATTTCAGTGCAATTTTTAGTAAAAAAGAAAAGTATCAAAATAAATCATCTGCGATGCTGGTGAATGGGCCCTCCAGGCACCAGGGGTTCAAATCAATTGCTTTAGGGAGTGTAGGATTAGTGAAAAACCTTAGAGGGGGGCCTCAAAATTGAATTGCGCCTGTGGCCTCATAAGTTCTAGAACCACCACTGTGTAAATACGGTGGTGGGTCGATCAGTGGCGCAACTTGAAAATTTTGGCCCCGAGGGAAGAATTCTTGAAGAACCTCTTGTAGATCAGTAAATAATAAAATATAGGCAGGTAAACTGCAAGAAATTTGGTACATCAAGAAAAATTCATTGAGACGGTCATTGTCTGGCAGCTAACGCGATCGGTTGCGAATGTGAGGTATCGGGTTCAAATTCGGGGAAGGGTAAAACTTTCTCACGACTAGACTCCGTGCTTCGGAAGGCACGTTAATCCGGTGGTCCTCCTGGGTTAGTGAATTGCCAATATTAACATATAAACCAGGGTAAAGGCACATCTGCTGGCTAGCCCAGGCGGCAAAAGTTCTAGCTATGCCACCGCCTATAGAACAGCAAGAAAATGAAATCAATGGTTTTCGCACCATAATCGTCCGATTTGAACACAATTCAACTGCTATGGCACGAATTGGATCGAAAAGTACGTTTAAAATGTCCTATATGAAAGGAACATCTTTGGAAAATCCTTCAAAAAGAATGGCGACTAATATCTTTGGACACCATAACAAAATTAGTTGAAAAGAATGCCGAGTTTCATTATATTATTTCAAAATTGAATAAAAGTTTGATCTTTAGGTGTCTGAATGAAGTGGTCTTAAAATTTCCGATTGCAGTGTAACATTACGCTACTGTGAAGCAAATGAATGGACTAACGAGATTACTACTGGAATACTGAACAGATTTTCAAAAAACTTTCAAATAAAATTGAAAGAAATTACTACCAGAAGTAAAAAGTTGGAATTTGTGTACATAAACAAGTAAAACAATAATTTAAAACTTTTCTATTTAAAATTTAAAAAAATTGTAAGGAATAATATCTAATATACATTTACAACAGGGTACATTTGAGTAGCCCAGTTGCAAACCCTGCAAACCATATATTTTGGCAAATCAAAGACGTTGGTGCCATTGACTCAGTTCACTAGTAATTTTTTTTGCATTTGGGCTACTCGTTTAAAATGTAACAATAAAACAATCACAATAGATTGGATTTATAATAATAATAATATTTGGAGTACAATTTAAAAACTATTCAATTTGTTTTAATACTTAAAATTCTAATATTTAGAGTGGTAGGAACATTTATAAATGCATCAAGAGTTACAATATTTTATCAAAATACCATTAACTTTTTACTAGAAAAATAGACATCACATACAATAACACAATTTAAACAATCACTAAAGCACACTTTAATTTATGTGGATGTTGCTATTTAAAGTACGACTACTGGGATCTAATTCTGGTTCTGATTTGTATGACCAAATCCGTGCTGCTTCCCTGTTGGAATTAAAAGTTACAATAGGTACATATTAAAGTTTGAGGAGTGTTTCACTGTTAGTAATAGAGGAAATAAGTTAGAATAAAGCGGTGTGGGGAGAAATTCTCAATTTGTCAACTTTTGAGTGATTTTCCCAACTGTTTAAAGTTATTGGGGGAGATCCCCATCCAATGATCCGTACCTGGAACAAAAGAAATGCAGAACTTGAAGAGTATCTGACAAAACCCAGTACAAATTGATATTACTTGACCAAAAAAATCTGATAAGTGTCCAGATTAGACTTAGAAAAAACAGAAAAGCAAGACGTTTTGATAGGCAGGCAAAAAAATATGGGTAGGAGGTAAATCAATTTCAACAAGTGAGATACTCCTCATGGAGGTATTATTACCTTGTGCATTTTTCTGGTAATATTAAAGCTTGATGCCACAACACCAAAGCCAAAATTATAGACCAGGTTCTTAAAGGACCCAAAAAGAATGCTAAAGTACCATAAGCCAACCAGAAAAAGTAGGCCATTAATAATTGTACGCTTATAATTATCATAAAAGGAAGATGGAGTGCCACTTGACTGACTAGAGTGTTTCTTGTAGTTGATTTCATCACTTGATACTCGAACCTATTATTTTTAGCGTAGTTAAAAAGTAAAATTACTTTAAGAAAATTCAAACCTGTGGTCAACTCCGTGCGCCAAAATTAACGTAAGTGGAATTTGGAAGGTAAAAAACTGAAAGAAGATTGATTAAAAACGATCAAAACTTCTTGAAAATTCTTACTTGTAAAAATCCATATGCATAAGTGAAAGATCCTGGTAAAAAGGTTCCATTGACAAAAATGCCCCAAGCAAAAATAATACCTAAATAGTCCTCCACAAGGTATCCAATCGACCAAGGCCCAATAAGTAAATAAAACGCGTACAAAACCAAAGGCCAAAATATTCGATCAATTGTAGATAAAATCCATAATTTTCTGATCCAACTCTTAAAGTAACCTCTCTTAAAATTTAATTTACGATCACCAGTACCTACAAAAATACTATGTATTATTGGGGAGCTAAATATAAAAAAAAGTTGACTTACTCTTCATTCTTCCATGCAAAAATCGCAATACACACAATGGTAAAATAGAAAGCATAAAGAAGGCACCAAAGGTAATTTTAAACTGAAACATTTAAAAAGTGATAAGATTCTTACCAATGTCCTACCTGTTTAGTTTACCAAAGTGCTGACGTTTGTCATCAATGCAATCTTAGACAGAAGACCGAAGTGAACCCGACTACCATCAAGTGAAAACACATGAGAAGTGTATTTCTCTCGCCCATGCACATCTTTTACATAAATCTAAAAAGCGAAGTGAAAATTACGTTTCTTCCTACAAGTTTGGTTAAACTTACTAAAAGTTTATGCAGTCCTTTCAAATAATCATTCGGATTCCACTCCCTCACATACAAAGGACCGCTTTTATGATGGCACAGGTTCCAATCTCCATCGTTAATTTTTAACTCTACCACTGCTATTTCAGATAATGAAAAGGCAAGAATTCTTATGTGGGTGGAATTTTTAATAACGTTTAAGTCTTCCTTGTGAGGTATCAAAAATAAGGAATTTTTTGGGTTTGTAATCAACACAACGGGCCAGTTACCATGTTGTATGTCAACAAACGAAAACAACCCATGATCTATTGCAAGTAATCGGTACCTAAAAATTTCTAATTCACAATAAACCTAAAAATGTAGCAGACTTACATTCGATTGTCCTTCCAGTCTCCAAGTTCCAATTCTAAAAACCCTGCATGTTGCATTGTGTACATTGATGGAACCAACCCGCCTAACTGATGTAAATGTCCACATAAATACGCTAAACCATTCTGATCTCGACCTATAAGAGCTCTAACACCGCCCTCCTCTTCCTCTGCCAAAATACAAGAAGTCGGGTAGTGTCCAAACCAAATATTATAAGCGCTTCCGCTAGCCTCCACTGTTTTTAACATTTGATGAATAAAATTCACTTCAGTTTGGTCAAGAATACCCACAAAATTGAAAGGTCGCCGTGGTCCAGGTTCAAGGCATGCATCAATAGCAATAAAACTGTACAAGTCACCATTTTTGGACATTTGATACAAATATGATTTTGGATTGTTTTTGCCTTGTATTGAATAATTGGAATAAAAATTTTCTTTTGATTGCAGGTTTATTACGTTAAAATTATCTAAAAAAATTGAAATTTTCTTAAATAATTGCGTGAGTGGATAATATGCAAACAAATAAATTAATTAGTAAAGTTGTAAGTGGGATGCAATATGGCCTTTATTTTTAAAACCACAAAATTCAATCAGAAATTCAGAATTATTGTACAAATCAACATAAATATTAATTGGCACTTGATCTCTTCAAGAGGACCCCATTTTGATGGTTTGGGGGAAACAATGGTTAAATATAGTCTGAATGTGTTATAGCATAGCATTAATCCCTCTGTGTAAAACCAAAGACTGAACAACTATGGCTTTCATGAATGACTGCAATTTCCTTGAGATAGATCAAATATGTTTGCAATCCCCCCCTCTCCCGAGTGAAGGCGAAAGTCGAACAACTATGGCCTTTATGTAGGCCAACTGTGCCAGAAAGTATTTTCTATAAACAAAAATATTGTGTCAAGAGAGACGGAATCAATAATAATTTATTAGTCTAATAAAAAATGTCTGGAATAAACTATGAAGTTGAATTGTTTAAACATCAATTGAATTTATCTAATTTTTATAAAACCTCCAGAATTATTTTTTTTATAATTAATACACTTTTTAAGCCAAAATATACTGAAAATTTGATTTTTGTAATAAACAAATAAAATTTTCCCCAAAATTAAAAAAAAACAGAAATTTTTTTCTATTTCTGCAATAGTTAAAAACCCGAATTAGATTTCCTAGTCGAGAATATTCAGTTTAATTAAAAAGGTCAAATTAGTCAAAGTAAATTAAGAATCATTTTGTTGTTGCCAAAAAGGTTGATCAAACATTTTGCCAAGTCATTTCCTTTTACATCACAACAAAAGATAAAAATTGTTATCAGTACTCCAGAGACCTTTGACTTCAAGAATAAAATAAACGAGATTTTTTATAACAAATTGCAAATTATATGGAACTTTAAAATTTACCATGATTTCCCCTAATATCGAGCCAAACCGTCTTATCTGTTGCACGGGTATCTTTCAAAATTTTACTGTATTGCTTCCATTCATCTTCTATTTGTTCTGACCCAATATTATCTCTAGTTTTGGCATCGGTCAAGTCCCCGGAAGCAAGAACAACAGGTGGTTTAATAATGTTAAGAGTAACATCACAAAATTCTTTAAATTGTGTCGTCCTGGTGGGATCCCTGAATATACTGATGTGTATGTCTGATATCTGCTTAAACAAACTCCAAATAAGAAGGAAGTTTAAATACAAAAACGCAGGTAGGAAACTAACCTGGAGAAACCAAACTAAATGACTAGCACCATCGGTCATCTTTGGAATACTTTTATGGCTTTGGGAAGAAGTATTTTTTTCTACATATTTGTAATCTGTACTAAGTATATTGGCAACATTCGCCAGTAACATAGACAGGACAATTATGAAAATAATAAAAATTATTGTGGATTTTGATAACCTCATTTTTTTTAAATTTGCACATCACCAAATTTTACATGACTAAACTAAAATTTCTATTACTTAATAGTTGGCATTTCGTTGCTAATACTTTATTTATATCATCACATTTAAATTTTAAGAATTTTTATCGATAATACGAATGTCAAATTTAAGTCACTTCTGTACTTGAAGTTTGAAGTTGGGTTCTTTTATTTTGAACCGGTAACTTTGAAACGCGCCCATAGAGGTCGCGAAGCATTAATATCCGTCATTTATTTTGTTGTAATATACAGGGTGCAACCGTGAATTAATTAACAGTTTGAACTTTTAATCTAATTATTATGGTATTTGTATCGCCATAAAAATTACCTTTTTATTGATCTATAAAATTCATCAACAGATATAAATTATCGTTTACTGTCCTCCCACGTAGTATGATTTAAATAACTACCCGTATAATAAATGCATAAGAAATTAACATTTTATTCTGCATACATAGTAAATAAAGCGCAAAATGTATGTGCCTCTGTTTAGCATATAAGATACTTACAATATTGCAAATGTCTTGAAATAAGAAGCGTTAAAATTACTTAATAATAGGGGCTACAAGTGCTATGATGTAAAGAATGCGGGAGTTGCTACTTAATGAGAAATGTGGTCAAAAAGTTTTACCAAAAATTTTTGTGTTACAAAAATATTTCTCATCTGAAGTATACTTGACAATTTCAATTACAAAATACAATGTAAAAATCCACGGCAAGTTTATCATAGCTATTACATAACCAGTTATGAAATAGCCAGCTTTACGTAAGCAGTGTGATTTTTGAAATGATGATTCAAAACACGCGACAACAAGTTGTGAAATTGCATGACGATCACTTGTAAATTTTAGTATAATACGAACAGTCAGTGGGTATAGATGTTATAAAATCGAACTAAAAGGGAATTCTTTTAACAAATTTTAAGGTAAATGTGTTTTACATTTCATAATTGTTCATATTGTAACCAGTTAGGAAATATTGTTGATATAGTAACTTTTCGCTCTTACAAGGGGACCTTGTCGACGACTTTTCCACGATTTGCACAATTTTTAACATACCTTTTAGGCAATAATCTGTTATACTTCAGGTTAAAATTGCAGGACCCGGATTTGAATAAATTTTGATTAAATCGATTTTAAAAATCGAATAAATTGGTATTATAAATTAGGTCTAATGAGAAGTAAAATACGAAGGCCTCCGATTCATTTGACACTTTGACATAACCTCGCATTTCGTAACAACGACATATTAAAAATTAATTAATTTAAAGAAATTTTAACCAGATACAAACAATCAATTAAACTACGATGAGCAAAAAAACCAAATTGCATAAATATCAGGTTAGTCTTGACTTGAAAAGACGAATTTTGTAACAACAACCCACAAAAAATACGTTCATGTACATGGTTGAAATTTTCTGTAAATACACGGTAAGATAATAATTAATATAGTTAATTTAAAACAGTAAAAACATTTTAATACACAGGGAATCTTGAAAGAAGTTCAGAATGTTAACGCTCAGCTATTTGCTTCTCTTCGTTAGAAACGATTTACAATGTTACATTAGTAGAGCATTAGAAATCGGTGTGGTTTACATCAACGACCTCCCAGCAAATAGGAAAGGCCCAACAGTATGTGCAGATGACAATGCTCTCATTGAACAGGACATGGCAATAAATACTTCAGTACAATTGTCATTCATGTGCAGGACGTGGCATGCAATGTGTTAAACGACACATTTAAATTGTATCTTCATAATGCTAACTACCAGCAGTCTGGCGTAAATCAAACACGAATAGACTACAGAGCGAGAAGCCGCGGTTCTAATCCTGATTGCGTCGGATATGTGCTGTGATCTAAAAAGTCCAAAATCGCACTGTGGACTATGAGGAAGGCAACGGGAAACCACCCCATTAACATTTCCCTAATAAAGTCTTCTTGGCTTAGCCAGGAGGATCGCTAACATCCGAAATCGGATAGGCACTTGAAGAAGAATGCAAACTAAAGTCTACGTGCAACTACGTACAACTAGGGCTACCTAGTACTTACTGTTCGTTGGTGTCGACAAAGGAATTATTATAATAATTTTTTTTTTAATATGTATTTATGATGTACAACTAGAACAGAGAATTGTAATAAATTACTATATCTACTATTAATTATTTATTAAATTATATTATAATCAATTACTATAAAAATATTGTTGAGAATTCGATAATTATTGATGTTCGGAAACAAGTGCAATGGACAGTTGTTAACACGTCAATGCAACCTATATAAAAATTATCTAAATGAATCTACGTATATTATAATATTAATTATTAACTTACCGTGTAATTACAGAAAATTTCAACCATGTACATGAACGTATTTTTTGTGGGTTGTTGTTACAAAATTCGTCTTTTCAAGTCAAGACTAACCTGATATTTATGCAATTTGGTTTTTTTGCTCATCGTAGTTTAATTGATTGTTTGTATCTGGTTAAAATTTCTTTAAATTAATTAATTTTTAATATGTCGTTGTTACGAAATGCGAGGTTATGTCAAAGTGTCAAATGAATCGGAGGCCTTCGTATTTTACTTCTCATTAGACCTAATTTATAATACCAATTTATTCGATTTTTAAAATCAATTTAATCAAAATTTATTCAAATCCGGGTCCTGCAATTTTAACCTGAAGTTTAACAGATTATTGCCTAAAAGGTATGTTAAAAATTGTGCAAATTGTGGAAAAGTCGTCGACAAGGTCCCCTTGTTAGTTATGTAACATAGATAGCAGATAAATATCAAAATGGTAATTAATAACGCTGAGTTTGTAGGCTAGTAAGTAGCAATGTATGAGGTTAACCCAGTGGTGGAACTCCCAACCATTGAGGTGAAAGTTTCTTGGTAAAAGTAGCAAAATATATAATATTATTATGTAGTTTGGTTTAGGGTTAAGATGACGGAACTGCGGACCCGATGATCACGAGAATTATTGCTGCTGTGGTTCGGGTTCCACGTTTAACTGGAGGCTGGAGATCATACTATGACAGATAATTTACAGTACCCACTACCCAGATATTTAAGGAATTTGAATGAATTCTATGATGCAAGCAGAAATCAGATGTTGTGTTTGTGACATTCCAAATGGCAGTTTTCAGCTTGGCGTTAGTTATTAATAATTTTAATTATACTTTTATTTTTATTATTATAACAACAAATTATTAATAGTTCATTTCACAAAGTTCCAGCAGACACAGTTTAGAGCGACTGCAGTGCTTCTATAGTTCAATTTGTAGAGATTTACTCTTAATTTGATCTTCTTCAAGTGACACGTCAGGTTTAAATGGTTCCCTTCTCCTACACCTAATTTTTGGAAGGAAACCTCTCTATCTTAAGCATTGAGGAATTTCTTTTACCGCAGTTGGGTTTCAGCCCTTCTCACCATCGGATCTCTGGTAGGTGAGACAGCTAACGACTTGGGAGAGGCAAGAAGTTTAGAAGATTCATTTGCATCAGTCTCCGATTTCATCGAAGCAAATTGCTATTTTTTTGAATACTGTCAGTTTTGAAAGCTAACACGGAAGATAAGGCTGAATGCTGTGTAAGAATCAACCCCATTTTCTATTACTTCTTTTGTTTGATTAACAAAACCAATTCTTCAAACCACTTAAGTTTTATTTTGCAAGATTTGCGCCAAGTTTCTTTTGTTAGCTGCCGGACAATCTCCTGAGTGGCTACGTTTTAAGTACTAACGAATTGTTTTGAACTGGGAGAGTCAATTTCAGAATTTTAGCTAGTCACCGAGGAACATCAGGTGAGACATCGAGGCAGTGACACAAGTATAGATCTATTTTGATTATAAGTTACAAGGTAGTGGAAAATTTACTGCATTGGTTTCTTCTTTCTTGTGAAAAATATTTCTGCTTTCATTGTTTAATATTAAAGTGAGGTCAAGTGGTTTTAAGGCGCCTCTCTCGTAGCTTAAAATGTGGGGTCTTGAATAAGTCAAGATTGTGCTGTTAATAATAAATATTTTTAAATGATTTAAACAGAATTAATAAGCTAAAACATAAAACTATTTTGGTACAGGCTTAAAATTTTGAAATTAAAATTAATTTCGAGGCAATAATGTGACTATCAATATGAATCCTGTGATTGGTCATATTTGAAGTTAGTATTAGTTCGAAATTAATTTTAATTTTAAAATTTTAAGCCTGTACCAAAATAGTTTTATGTAATATTACCGGTTTTACCTAAGGGGTCTTCCATAAAATACGTACCCTGACCTACACAAGAAGGGGGAGGGAGATCAATTACTTGGCGTGATCAGAAGTGACGAGGACGGGGAAGGGGGTCCAAACAAATGTGACAACTGAAATATCTGTATCAATTTTATTTCTTTTTCTTTTAAAAATAGATCTTATTTCTCAGTCATTCATTCATCTGGGGGGAGGGGGTTGTTCACGTTTTGTGACGTATTATTGTAGGTAGTTGAAGCAAATGTGATGCAGCGTGACAAATGGGAGGGGTTAAAAAATATTATAATTTTGCATGACGTATCTTATGGATGGCCCCCTAATTAATATTTTTTTGTACATTTAGGTAAAAGTATTGATTATTATTAGCAGAAAAATGTGACTTGTATTTTTACCATTTTATGTCAAGAGAGGCGCTTTAAAATAATGTTACATAAATTTTAGTAATATTTTAAGAATTAGAAAGTACTATTTTAATTCTTTAAATTTAAGTTACCCCCCCCCCCCCTCCCCGAAAAAATTCTATATGCGTCCATGTACAGGGATCATAATATACCGAGTTGCCCATTTTCGATTTGAATATAGGAGATTAACATCAAATTAGTGACGAATAAGAATAAAAATGGTGCTAATCGAAAGAGATTTTTTTCCGCGTCTGAAGATACCAAACAGCTTTTTAATAATATTATCAAAACTGTGGAATTAAAATAAAGCGATTTTTGAAAATTATATCTTTTATTTGTATATTTTATCAATATATTGAAGTGTTATTTTCCACCAAAAATTTATTCTCAAGAAAAACTCCTTCTTTTCTCTGGGCAACCAATAATTGAAATTTCTCAAGCAAATTCGAATCGGGCGGAAAACAATCTCCTTTCCCGCTAGCTCAATCGGTTATTTCTTTTCGCACGGGCTTTATCACACGACCTTGCTATACTTGAACTATAAATTCCATTCGCAAAGTTAAATTATCCAATGCATTTAAAATTATCCAATTCCTCTCGTCTTTTTCCGAATACTGACTAAAAGAAAAACACACCAAGTATTTCTCACTACTTTTATATAATTTCTCAATCAAAATTCAACTCTTCAAAAACTTTATTAACAAAATCAAATCACGACCGTCCACGCTTGGACAGCGCACGCTTCCAGTCATATCTCCCTTCGCGTCGGAATCTGCGCTCCTCAGCGACCTCGAACCTCCGCGAAATTTAAATTCAAATTCCCCAAAATAAACTCTTTACAATAAACAATTTTGTTTATTCCAAGAAGGGTATTGGTGCGGCCAGCGAACTCTAAACTAAATAACCTTCTTTAAAAAAAAAGCTCTCTTTTGTGAATTTACCCATTTTTTTTTTAAAAAAAAGCTCCTTTTAATGGATTTGAGAAAAAGTGCGGCTCGCACTAATCCTCACCTAAAATATTTGGCCCTCTTACAACAAAAGGTTGCCGACCCCTGTTCTAGAGGGTATGGAATACTCCTCTGCATAAGGAAGTACCTAGATGACTTTTAAAAATTGAAAAAGATGCAAATTTAATTCTTGAGAAAACACCTTGTTGCTTATTTGCGGCTCCCATTCCATACCCCCTCAGACTCCCGGTTTTTCGATTATTAACTTTTAAAAGTACCCTCTAGGTTAGAAAGATTCTTTTCGGAAACATAAACTACATAATTCTTGATTTTATCTCATTTTTTAAGTGTTTTCTCTTTTTTCTAGGGTAGCTAAGCCCCTTGGCATATTTTACCTCCCAAATCTGTGCATTATAGCCTGTGCCACCTTCTCCACGTCCTAGTTTCGGCTCTGATTATCCAATAATAGAACCTTAAGAAATTGCAGAAGAATATTTCTTCATATCGCCACCACTGGCGAAAAAACATCTTTCATACGAGTTAACCTATATTTGCTGGTAAAAAATCTGGCAATTTAGGTCTGCTATAGTGTGCGGTCTACTATACATATAATTTCTGCTATAGAAAAATGGATTGTAATTTTTGGCTTATAGGTAAATTTGCAGGAAAAAATAGGAAGATCCATCCCCTTCCCAATAGCACACTTTGCTGAGTAGGACCAGTCTAGGGGATATCTTTAATTAGTGCAGCGTCAGTTAAAACGGCTCCGAGCGTCCGCAGCGTAGGGGGCCGTAGCGGAAGGCGCGTTCTTGACAACGCAACTACGGTAAATCTCGGATCCATCATCGTTAAATCAATTTAAACCCTTTCCAAGTATTTTGGTCCTAAAAAGCAATTTTGGCAAATTTTATGGTAGACCGCACACTAGCAGCACCCAATAATTTTTGTAATCGTGTATTCGATTTGAAGCTCCGAAGGTAATCTATTTGCTAATGCAGTAGTTTTTGTATTTTTAACTATGCTAAAGAAGGGAAGCCAAAGATATACCAGAAAGAACCGGAAGGATTGAAATGATGACTCTGATAGATTGTGTGAGGAGGTACGGGGTGAGTTGATTTTCAATTACTGTACATATTTTTTTTAATCTGCAAAGGGAAGTGGTATTTGACGAGTTACCAATTTCGGAGACTTTTTTTAAATTAAAGTAAATCGAAAATGAAGATTTATTTGGCCCAGGTTTAAAATATCCACACTGTCTGAAGGAGTACAATTTTAGCCAATCCAAAATTTTTCCATAAGTAAATCATCTTTTGACAATCTCGTACTGAAATTTTTAATTCAGTTTGTAGTCACTGGTTTGTTTTTTTGCACCACTAGACGTACTGGCTCCACAGATATTTATGGAATACCCTTCCATGACAGCTTGTATACCATCGGAGTCAGTGCTCTTGCCTTCTTTGAAAGAGCGTTTAGTAGGTGACGTATGTATTTTCCAGTGTCAGGGTCACTGAGAGATGGGGTAAATGAACATCTTAAGCCAAAATTTGTTGATTTGGTCCAAGATGAATAATTCCATTATTTTCTGATGGGGAAGCTTCTTCCTTGCGATGATGAAGCAGGGAAGGATAGAAAAAGATTGAAAAAAAAAAAGAAAAGAAAAAAAGTGCATAGAAGAGACGAAATTGGATTTGATATTGTGTGATCTTCAATGAAAATAAAATTATGCAACAAATTAAAAGTTTCGTAGAAGAAAACAATATTCTAGAATTGAAATGCGCATTATTTATTATTGAATTATAAGTAAATATATATAAATAAACAAGAGGTTTGGCCTTCTTTTATTTAGATGGCAATGAAAAGTAACATAGCAAAAAAGCACACATCTATCAACATTCCAGGAAATCATCATCTTATTTACCAATTCCTATCTATTATCATAATAATAATGAAATATACAAATTTAGATTTAATTTAGCATTTGAAATTTAAATATTTTTTCGAAAATGAGTTTTATATGTTGACTCGATTAACATACCTTTGATTTTTATGTAAATCCGTACCTACCTCACCTCAACCTCTAGGAGAATCATCTCATCATCAGCAGTTTGTAACTTTTAAATAAATGAAATATTAATAATATTATAATCTAGTAGAATAATTAAAATAAATAACTTGACGTCAATTATGGTTTTAATTACATGGATATTGCATTTCTGATTTATTTATTGACTAGCAATTATAAAACTATTGAAACTTTAACTTCCATAACTTGTCAGGTGGCCAGGTGGGAATGCCGCTGTCGGTTATTATTTATTTAATAAATTCAATTTATTCCATTTTATTTGCTTGCGTTTCGCAAAGGCCCGTTGAAAACAAAACAAATCGATTACGATGCAGGCAAATACAATCACACTCCACTTTTTATTACCCTTCTTGAATTAAATTTTATACTTCACAATTGCAAACTAAAACAAGTTACAAGAACAAGAAATTACATATTAAACACGCATACTTTTACAGCTGCATGCCTTTATATTAACAAAACAACGCCTTTTTAACTTTTTTCTCATTTTAATTTGGAACCCGCAAAAAAAACAATAATAAAATTTAACATTAAAATATACAAGGACCACACAAATTGTTTACTACTTTTTTTCCCAATACCTCTCCAACTAACTATCTTTATGATCGTGCTCAATTTTTTACACCAAATTTTAGTATTGCAAATTACCTTTTTCTCCTTTCATGGAGTCGTCTTGAAATTTTCTCAAATCGAACCGTGTTGATTGCTTTCCACATCCATCCACCTGGATGGAAAAAATGATACATCAAGCTCATGTGCTGTCGCACCAAAAAATGAGCACAACTCCGCGGTTAGATGTAAAAATCGTGACGCGCACGATTGGATTTGGAAAATTCATTTTTATTTAAAACCACCTGGTTTTTGTACAACAAATTTTGCTTCTCTTAACCAAATTTAGCTATCATTATTACACTATTCTAGCCTGGAAAATCGATAATTTGAATAATGATACATTTTAATCTTATCTATTAGGTACTATATTCTTCGTCTTACGATTAAGATGATGCAATATGTTAGTAAACTGAATCACCCCGTCTGATATAAAAATTATGGGTTATGAAGTAAATGATAACATGAGTCAATTAATGTTTATTTGTAATAAATTATGTTGCTTTGAACCTATGTTTTTTATGCACTATTCTATATAATATGCTAGTTTCAACAAAGGTGCATGTCATCAGCCTCCCCCCCCCAATTTCTAATTTTGAATTCAAAATAGTTTACATCGTTTGTAAATGTTCGTGCAAGTTTTATTTTCATTTGTACTCGAACAGTCTTTGAGATATTCAAGAAAAACATTTACGACACCGATGTGCGTGGTTGGATTAACGAGATTCTCAGTAACGCATACAGGAAGAAGTAAGGAAAAACCTAAAAATGCAGAAACAGGTACAAATGACGATTTTAGATTAAAAATTCAAAATGGGCGGTCTAATTTGTCTCTAGCCCCTCACCCCACCGAGCTAATTTTTTAAATATCTCGAAAACACGTTGGGTACAAACGAAAATGAAACATGCACAAATAAGCACAAACGATCTAGAGTCTACACTATTTTGATACCATAATTCGAAATTTCAAATAAGCATGTTTCCCCCCCCCCCCCTATTTAGCTAGTTCTCGAAATATCTCGACAACTATTGAAGTAAAAACGACAATTAATCAAACATATAAAAGACCAGCACGCTCCGCCGCCGCCGCCTCCAGCATGTCATTTTTTAGGGCACACAACGCATTCTGATTTGTCGTTGGTAGTACCAACTTAAAAGTTAAAATCACCTCCCTCTGGGCTCGAGTATCACGCCAATCGAGTTTTAAACCTCGGCGAACTGCCCGTCCGTGGATGGGCCTTCCAGCTAGTTAATAATAATTGCACAAACAGGTACAAACAAAGAGCAAACAATTTAGACTATTTTGGATTCAAAATTTGAGATAGGAATAGAGTAAGCAAGTCTTTTTCCCCCTCGCACCAGTGATTTATTGAAATATCTCGAAAACCATTTCGGTACAAATGAAAATAAAACTTGCACAAACGATTTAGACCAGCGGTCGGCAACCTTTTAGGTATTGCGGACCACTAAATTGGCAATTTAAATTTCGCGGACCACTGCCTTTTTAATTATTCACTTTGACCGCTAAATTTTTTTGAATAACCTTTTTTTTATCCCTATGTCATAATTAACCAAACTTATTGAATCACACGCTAACACTTGCTCCGAGCAACATGCGAGGAGCCTATTTTTTACAAATAGGCAGTGGTTGTTTTAGAACTTTTGAGCCCCTTTCGTAAATATTTTCACTACCCTTGAAACCTACAGCTATGATTTTCAACTTCCGGCATACGTGGGGAGAGGCCCCGTTTATTAGCGCCGCAGGCGACTTTTTTTTGAAAATACTATCTTTTTTTTTAATACCTAATTTATACTATATTATAATATAACATTTCATAAAATTAGGTAATTTAACTAGAAATTCCTACTTTTTAAAGCTCAGCTCTTTTTGGTTTTTAACCTAATGATTAATGAACCTTGACAATCTTGCACCAATGAGAATGAGATTCAATTTTCATAATTAATACAACCTGAATATCAGCAAATCTTTAAACAGTTGTAATTTTATATTGGTTAATTTTCAAATGTTATTTCCCTATATCTCATTTTTTTAATAATTAAATAAAATATTTATTCTTTTTTATTTTGAGAGCTGAATTTTGAGGCCTCTTTGAAAATCCGCCACTGGAGACAGCTTAACATTTTATTTTTTAATTAAAAATTTTATTAAATGAGCTCAGCAAATTGAAATAATATCAGAATTATTTCGCGGACCACTAAAATTACGCCACGGACCACCGGTTGCCGACCGCTGATTTAGACTATTCTGGTCTGGATTAAAAATTCTAAATAGGGAGGGAGCGGAGGGGGACAAGCATCTTTTGAAAATTTTGTGAGAGTTTCAGTATTTGCAGTGACTATTCGGTCTTCCAAATCCGTAACCGCAAGAGCAAAAGTTCAAAGCAGATGCTAATTAGGTAACTGCTATAATTTGAAATACAATTAGGGCCGCTACTCTAATTTTAGCAACAATTAAAAATAAATTCTTCTAAAATCAAATGCGTTCATATAGGCACGTGTGTGGTCACTTTTAGCAAGGTGCAGGTCCCCAGCCCCCCCTTCAACCCAATTTCGAATTTTGAATCCGAAATAGTCTCAATCGTTTGTGCCTGTTTGTGAAAAAATTACTCTCGTTCGTACCCAAGTAGTTTTCGAGAAATACTGAATATTAGTTGGGGAGGGATATGATTTTTTGAAATTGCAAATTTCGGATTCAAAATAGTCTAGATCGTTGGTACTGGCTTCTATGTGCAAGTTTTATTTTCGTTTGTACCCAAATAGTGTTTGAGATATTCAAGAAAATCATCAAAACTACGCCGACGCGCATGCTTGGATTAACGAGATTGTCCGTTCCGCAAACAGGATCAAGTTCAAAATAGTCTATATCGCTTGTGCTGAGTTTGTGCCTGTTTGTGCAATTACTATTTTCGTTTGTACCTAAATAATTTTCGAAATAATTATTATTATATAAATAATGGGGGGGGGGGGGGTCTAGAGATATTCCTTTCAGAAAATTCGGATTTCTGATTCAAAATAGTCTAGATCGTTTGTCCTCATTTCAGAAAGTTATATTTTCGCGTGTACCTAAATATTTACTGTTGCATTAATAGCGAATACTTATCAAAAACTAAATATGGTCGTAGCCAAAAAATCAGACCAAGGTCACGCGCAGAAAGTTGGCCAAGGTCGCCGGCGCCAAATTTAAATAAATTAGAAGCGTAAATTCGCCCGAGTTCTAGAAGTCGATTGGCCACGCATGTTGCTCGGAGGAAGCCACCGTAAAAAAAGGCCGTTTAAATGATGACCGACCTACGCAGGTAGCTCGGAGCTACTCAGCAAAATTTTTAAGCAACTCTCGAGCCGAGTCAGTGGGAGGGGGGCTGCCCCGATCACACACATGCTCGACTGATGAGTTTCGGTCCTTCGACAGAACGAATCCCAGCGTTTAAAACTTGCAATTGTTTTCTTTTAATTTATCCAAACGATCGACGCTATTTTGAATCAGAAAGTTCAAAAATCATGTATCCTACCTAATAAAATTTTTTTAAATATTTTGAAAACTATTTAGGTACAAACGAAAATAAAAATTGCACAAACACGCACAAACAAAGCACAAACGATTTTGATTATTTTGGAATCAAAATTCGAAATGGGAGGATTTCATGGGGATGGGGGCCTTGGTTTAAGCACAGCTTTGGAGAGGAGTCCAGAGCTCGAATAATGGAGCAATAGATTGTTGTCCATTGTTCAGATCCAAGCAGATCCATAAAATATTATAGTTATTTACAAAAACTCAACGGACTGATGGACAATATTAAAAATGAAGTGCTAATGGTACGGATGATGATGGTCAAATATCGATTAATTTAGGAAATACACGATTGCAATGTTTCGATTTTTCACATAAAAAAACCGCATAGTTGTATTTTATTGATGGTACGTGCGCTTGACGTAAATATTTATAGGTAAGGAGCGGGGCTAACGCAGTTAACCATTACTTGAGCAACTGATAACACCAAATTAGGGGCGGACGGACCCAACGGGATATCGGGAAACTGCAGTGCAGTTTCCTTTGCTATTTTAATGTATTTTTCATCATAACTGCTTGCTTAGAACCGTGATCATTGCATTTTTGGGCCGCCGACAATCAATTTCTAGCGTTACAATTAATAGCGCCATACTTTTGATTGATTGATTCATTTATTACCAATCTAATAAATTAAATTCTATTATTGTAAACTGAATATTTTACAATAATAAAAAAAAACATAAATGTTTAAATGAGAATTATAGAAGCATAACGGGCAGCAATATATTCTGGTGTGGTTCTATAATCCATAGAATCGGATCAATAATTTAATGAAAATACATTTTCGTATAGCCAGTCCGCCCCTGATTGTGCGGAGTGCGGACTAACACAGTTAAGCAACCGCAGGTATCTCTTCACAATATTTGTTTATAAACTATCTATAATTTGATATAACTTGATTGATCGAGATCGATGCGGTGCATTTGATGTGGTATGGTCATTGGGATTTTACCCAATTTATTGCATAGCTACTCTTTGTCAAGTTCATGAATAAAATTTTATTTACCTATTTATTTTTTATTATTTTAAATAAAAAAATACTTTTATTAATTTTCAAAAGTTATAATTTTTCAAATACTTCGATATTTAATTTTTTTTTAAAACCTTTTAACTTATAAGAGCCGACTTTTTACTAATTGTGATTCAAAGGTTAAATTTTATTTTTATTTTATTGTTGGGAAATTCGTTAAAACTATCGTAATTTATTGACCATAACGTACAACCCATAACAAAAATATTTGGGTAATTAAACGATAAGTATTTTTTTTATATTTAAAAGATATAACAGGTAGTTGTACAGGTAGTTCGGTGTAGTGGTTAGGGAGTGGAGCTCTAAAGATCATAAAGATCATAGGTTCGAATCCCGATCGCTCCCAAATTTATCTGTGCCGTAAAAAGGACATTTCCGTAAATACACAAATATAACCTTTTTTAAGAATCATAAATTTTGAAAAAATAATTTGAAATAATAATAATAATCGCCTAGGAATTTTCCCGCGGTAGTGGCATTTGCAACTCAAAAGCTTAAAAAATTGTTTTCAATATTTCACGCATTTTAAAAAAGCGGAATAAATAAATCAAATGTAATTAAAACGTCGTTACAAAAAAATTAATTACAGCGGGGTTAAGTTAATTGAATATGCGGTGACTTGAAGAAATTATTAAACTAATTCAACACTTGATTATGTTCATTGACGTTTTTAATCAACTGCCATATTTCAAATTTTCAATTATTATAAAAGTTTCACAGTGGCTTTACGGTTAAATTATAATAAATTTAACGTAATACGTAAGCGCGGTTTTTGTAATTATTTTTTTGTAAGTTAAGAGACAATAGAAAATTGAAAATTAATTGGGTTTTCTGTTTTCAAGAAATAGCGACATTGGGGTTTCTCAAGGTTCAGTTTTCCGTCTTCTTCTGTTTTTGATTTGTATCAATTTCATAGAAAGGTAATTTTCCGATTTTTAGGGCACTTTAAAAGCTATAATAAGATGAAGGCACCAGCTTTTATGTGTAGCGTCGAGAGCCGGATTAAGGAGATGATACCTACTTGATCTATTAATTGTGGAAAAAAAATTAGAGAATGGTGTTGCCTCAGGCGATAGTTATCCCTATAAGAAAATAAACAAAAAAGTTTTGAAATTTGGCGTATACAATGCTTATCAGCGGTGTAGAATTAAATACTTTTTGAGTTTTCATCTTCCGACAATTCTTTTACCTCCAAAGATAGGCTATGATATGTCCTATCTAATGTAATATAACATCTATGGGTACAAGACCAGCAGTCTGGCGTAAATCAAACACGGATAGACTACAGAGCGGGAAACCGCGGTTCTAATCCTGATTAAGTCGGATATGTGCTGTGATCTAAAAAGTCCAAAATCGATTTGTGGACTATGGGGAAGGCAAAGGGAAACCACCCCATTAACATTTCCCTAATAAAGTCTTCCTGGCTTAACCAGGAAGATCGCCTACGTCTAAAGAAGGATATGGCACTCGAAGAAGAAGGGTACAAGCACCGCCGCGCCGCGTCAACACTGCCTTTATTTTATTGATTTTACTGTAATCTAGGGTTTCCCGACTAACCAAGAGGGTATGTTTTGCGGCTACAAATGCACAACAAAGGCAACTTTAAAAGGGCACTTGAAAAGTCATTCAGATATGTATGGTTCGGTAAATTCTGTTAGAAATAAGTATTTATTTAGATGTCAGAACTTTGGTTATGGTTGTAGATAAAATAACAATAAGATGATATTCTCACATTGTATGTATTCTTTTGCTCCACCTTTCCCATGTGTAGATGAAGCAACTAAATTTTTTTTAAAGATTCTAATCGATTTTTGATAAAGAAACAAAGAAAAAAGAAATTTGACTCCCACTTCCCATATACCACCAAAAAGCGGACTAAAAGCTGAAACAAAATGCTATGTAATTATTTCATGGGTACACAAGTTTAGTCATTGAAGTTATGGTTTTTCCCCGAAAACTTTGGTCTAGCTCCTAGAATATTGAGGGGAACAAATTATCACCATTTCTTAACAATGCGATTCAAATAATATAGAAGCTTCACAGTGGCGCCCATTTTCATAATTTTTTAAGATATTGGTTCTAATGACAATGATAATTATTATTGTAATGCACTTTGAATTTCGCAACCATTTTACAAATTTACAAAAAATATTTAGCATGCCTATTAGTCACCCCAATAAAATGGCCGCTGCTAATTGCGTTGTTTATACATATTTTGAACTCCATTTCGATACCCAGCGACAAATATGACGACTTGGGAGCGCAATAAATAACTCACAAAATTTTATATTAATTTCTTTATTTAAAAAAAAGGAGGTCTAAAGAAAACTGTTGGAGTAATATAAGTTTTTCTATATTCTATCGTGGGGTAGGATCCCTAATCTAATGAAGTTAGGGTTGCTTTCACCTTCTGATCGACTTTGTAGTGTAATAAGACTTAACTAAATTATGTCATGGATAGACGGATTTAGAATCATCGCAGACCCAATTATTTATTACTCACGAAATTTAGTTAGGTACTTATTTCCACACCACCATTGAGGTAAAGTACATAGTGCGTTTTTTTTATTGTGGTGTCCCCAAGAGGCCTAATCCACATCTACACGACGGAAAACAATTTATTTAATTTTCTCGATGTTTAAAGATATCAGTAGACGAATTTCAAAAATGCAACATAATATTCGAAGATATTGCAAGAAAAATAACTACTGCACTCTTCTTTTCTTATTGGCACCGTTACCATCACGTGATCTTGATGGAGATCTACTGCAATCTCTCTTCCTTTTCGTGTTACCATTGTCATCTCTGCTTTGTTCATTTCGTGCATGGTATTCGTGACGTGGTCCTCTATAGTATCTTCGCCGTCTGTAACGATTACGATGCATTCCTTCCTGGCTACGAGGATGCAAATTGTAGCAGCGGTTTCCAAACCTGCAGCGACCCTGCAAAAAGAACTTGCATATTGGGCGCGTGTTGCTATGCGGTAATGTTTTTGACTTCTTGTTAGTACTACTCCTCTCACTTTCAGAAAGCGAAGCGTCGATAATTTTCATTACTTTATCGCTGACCGGATTATCCGTCGTTAAATTAGCAGTGGACGGAATTTCGACGCTTGGAAGCCCAAGTTCATCAGAATCTGAGTCGCAACATTCTCCTTCCTCCAATTCCATTGATGTATCGGTCGTATTCTTAATAGGCGATGGAACAGCGAAGCTCTCAGTCATCGGAAGTTCTAAGACAACTGTATTGATGCTGTTGGTTTCCAGTTCCTTGTCGTCTTCTCCCTCACTTTCTTCCGACACATAAAGATGAAAATCTGAATCCTGGAAGTCCACTGATGTATCGGTCGTAGTGTTTGTAGGTGATGGAACAGCGAAGCTCTCAGTCATGGGAAGTTCTAAGAGAACTGAACTGATGCTGTTGGTTTGCAGTTCCTTGTCGTCTTCTCCCTCACTTTCTTCCGTCACATAAATATGAAAATCTGAATCCTGGAAGTCAGACCAAACTTTAGTAGATATATTGCATTCTTCTTCATTGTCGCTGCTGTCCGACGACAAGTGACGAGAATATTTCCGTTTATTGGAAACGCCGGCAGCGAATGGTGATTGCCGTTTAGATTTGTTTTGAGGAATTGTGCTTCCTAAAGTGTCGTCATTGTCGCTATCAGAAGATGATAATTCTGGTAAAAATGATTCCATTATGGTAATGTAGAATATTGGCAATATACGAAAAAAATATAAAACATAAGATAATATTTTATTAAATACTCTCAACCTTTATAGATTTCAGTAACCGTTGAGGCGTTAAGACGTTGAGGCGTTAAGACGTTGAGGCGTTAAGACGTTGATACCTTCATCTGTTGATCAGTGCATATAACTTTATTAATAAACCTCCGCCTTATTGAAAGACAAAGTCAAAGACAAAGACAAAAAAATCGGGATCCTTCGGATCCGAGGCTATATGTTCAGGAATATAGCCGTTAGGTTTTGCGTGAAAACGTCATCGCGGGATACACGTCTTGTCTGATAAAATGATGAACGTATTTTTTTATGAACATTAATTGACGTATTTTCCAAAATATTTCTTAATTTAAAAAATTAAATTAATAAAAATTAAAAAACACTAATTTCACAAAATATTTGAAGTGGCGATAATTTATTATTAAATCTAAATAACTGGTAATATTAACTTAATAAAATTTATTATAAGTAAAAATTTTCTAAATGAACATCTTAGTGTACATCCATTAGCGTACATTTCTATTGAGCACAGATAATATTAAACTCATCCGATAATCTTTTCTATACCAACGGAAAATTTTACTATATAAGTAAAACCATACATAAAGTTTAACTTTTTTAGAACGTAACTTTTTGTAAAACAAGTTATAATGAAATCTATTAATGGGGCGTAAACTATGACAAACTATTTTTTCAAAAAAGACACACAATTTCGGTTACATATTTTTTAACATGCTACCGATTTTACAGACGTTTTCACGTCAAAAAGAGGAAGCAAAATTGTATTAATATTTGAAGAAACAAGAAACAAGAAGAAAGAAACCACAGAAACTAGGTTTTAGAGGAAAATACGAGACCAGAAGACACATGAGCGCACTTTTTAAATGTTTTAAGAGCGCGCTGCAAATTTTGATGCAAAAACAGGTTTTGATAGATGGCGTGCCCTAAAATATTAATCTTTTATAGTTATCTTTTCACCAAAACAGAATTCTAATAATTTATAAAAGTCATATGAATAAACGATAACTAACAAGGGGAAGGCCAACTTTGGTCGTCACAGATCTGCACCACTATCTTTATATCTTTACAACCCAATTAGAACGTCACTTCATGAAAGTTTAACGACCCGGAATTCAGAAAATTTTGTGAAAATAATTTTTAAGGAGCAATGTAAAATTAAAGCATTGGTAGTTCAAATGCATTTCATTATTATTTCCTTCCTAAAAAATCAGTCGACAACTCGACATAACCTTAGATTTACCCATTATTTTATTTATTAATTTGAGCATTATATCTTTGCTTTGTGATGTAACAGCTTGTAATCCTTTTTGTAACAGCACAAAGTTTACAAATACATGTAATAATGGTTACACGATAAATGAAAAAAGAACATTTAAAAACTCATACTGGTGAGAAACCGTTTGCCTGTAAGATTTGTGACATAAATAATACTTAATTTTGGTTTAACTGTATGCACATTGCATACAATCTGAATGCACACTTAAAGATATTGATAATCAAGAAGTGGAATGTGTCAAGAACGACGTTCAAATTATAATTACAATCAAAGTATTACTGATTATGTTGTTTATATCGCAGTTATGGTATTATGAGTTTTTAAATGTCGTTTTAAATTTGATTTGTGTACACATTTTATAGGCACAAGACTCACAAGCACATGACCTTTCTCCTGTGTGAGTTCTTAAATGATCCTTTAAAGATGATTTTTGAGCACATTTTTATAGTCACAAATTTTACAGGCAAACGGTTTCTCACCAGTATGAGTTTTTAAATGTTCTTTTTTCATTTATCGTGTAACCATTATTACATGTTATTGTAAACTTTGTGCTGTTACAAAAAGGATTGCAAGCTGTTACATCACAAAGCAAAGATATAATGCTCAAATTAATAAATAAAATAATGGGTAAATCTAAGGTTATGTCGAGCAGTTGTCGACTGATTTTTTAGGAAGGAAATAATAATGAAATGCATTTGAACTACCAATGCTTTAATTTTACATTGCTCCTTAAAAATTATTTTCACAAAATTTTCTGAATTCCGGGTCGTTAAACTTTCATGAAGTGACGTTCTAATTGGGTTGTAAAGATATAAAGATAGTGGTGCAGATCTGTGACGACCAAAGTTGGCCTTCCCCTTGTAAGCTAGGCAATAAAGAAGTTTGAGCTTCCAATGTTGAATATTTACAAGTATTTTCCAAAAAGATATGCACATGTGAAAATATTGAATATATTTAAAAATATTTATCTTTGAAGGCTCAAACTTCCTTATTGCCTAGCTTAGTTATCGTTTATTCATATGACTTTTATAAATTATTAGAATTCTGTTTTGGTGAAAAGATAACTAAGTATAAAAGATTAATATTTTAGGGCACGCCATCTGTCGAAACATGTTTTTGCATCAAAATTTGCAGCGCGCTCTTAAGTTTAAAACACAGAACATAATACAAAGAAATTAAGGAATTACCTGACGTTAATTTTCCATCGCAACTAATAGATGTGACTCACTCATGGTGAATGAGTACTTGCATAGTTGTTCGGCCTGCGGCCTCGTATTTTGTAGGTCATTAACTTACTTACGGTCATTGCCTTGCAGCTGACGCAGTTGGATGTGAATGCGGGGTGCCGGGTTCAAACCCGTGGAGAGTAAAACTTTCTTATGACCAAGTCCCCATGCTTCGGAGTGCAGGTTAAGCCGGCGCACAGTAGGCTGAATCCCTAAAAAACGAGAAATTTGCTTTTTTCTCTTTTGCTTTTATTCACAATTTCTTATATACTGTTTGTTTGCGGTTGGTAAATTTTTAATGGATTAAAAAAAATGAAGTCGAAAAAAAGCTTAAAAAGGCATGTCCTAACAGGTTTTTTGCGTGCAAAGAACATATTTATACTAAACATGCTTAAACGAAATGAATAGCACTCATTTTAAAAGTCGCATTATGGATTTAATACGTAAAATGATGATTTTAAATTTTATCTTCATATGAACTTTTCTCGAGTTGTAGGAATATCATACTCGTGAAATTTTGTATATGTACTTCTTAACTACATATCTACATCATATTAAAATTTCTCTCACAAAAGTCTGCCACCTTCCGAGATATTAACATTAAAAAAATTGCTCTTCCTAATCTTTTAATCTTGGTTTGACTCTAGTTTTTAACATAAAAAGCCATGCTCTAACAGTTTTTTTGCGTGCAAAGAACATATAGCTATACTAAACACTCAAATGAAATAAACAGCACTAATTTTAAGAGGCCCATGATGGATTTAATACGTAAAATGATGATTTTATAATTTATTTTCATATATGAACTTTTCTCGAGTTGTAGGAATATCATACTCGTGAAATTTTGTATGTGTACTTCTTAACTACATATCTACATCATATTAAAATTTCTCTCACAAATGCCTACAAACTTCCGAGATATTAACATTTTAGAAATGGTCCCTCATAATAAGATACTGTATACAGGGTGTACAAAAAATTTAAGTATCTTATTATGAGGGACCATTTCTAAAATGTTAATATCTCGGAAGTTTGTAGGCATTTGTGAGAGAAATTTTAATATGATGTAGATATGTAGTTAAGAAGTACACATACAAAATTTCACGAGTATGATATTCCTACAACTCGAGAAAAGTACATATATGAAGATAAATTATAAAATCATCATTTTACGTATTAAATCCATCATGGGGCCTCTTAAAATTAGTGCTGTTTATTTCATTTGAGTGTTTAGTATAGCCATATGTTCTTTGCACGCAAAAAAACTGTTAGAGCATGGCTTTTTATGTTAAAAACTAGAGTTAAACCAAGATTAAAAGATTAGGAAGAGCAATTTTTTTAATGTTAATATCTCGGAAGGTGGCAGACTTTTGTGAGAGAAATTTTAATATGATGTAGATATGTAGTTAAGAAGTACATATACAAAATTTCACGAGTATGATATTCCTACAACTCGAGAAAAGTTCATATGAAGATAAAATTTAAAATCATCATTTTACGTATTAAATCCATAATGCGACTTTTAAAATGAGTGCTATTCATTTCGTTTAAGCATGTTTAGTATAAATATGTTCTTTGCACGCAAAAAACCTGTTAGGACATGCCTTTTTAAGCTTTTTTTCGACTTCATTTTTTTTAATCCATTAAAAATTTACCAACCGCAAACAAAAAGTATATAAGAAATTGTGAATAAAAGCAAAAGAGAAAAAAGCAAATTTCTCGTTTTTTAGGGATTCAGCCTACTGTGCGGCGGTCCCCCTGAGTTGACGAATTGCCACCGTAAACAAGAAAACAAGGCTACAGGCACATCTAAATGATAGCCTAGCAAGCTGCTACCGGATGTAAAACAACTATAGTCCAAAATCGATCTGCGTACTACTCACCAACCCGTCTGACCAGCGTGGTGAGTTATGGCTAAAAAAACCTCCATAATATGGAGAGGCTTATGTCCAGTAGTGGGCGGAAAAGGCTGATAAAGAGAAGAAGAAAGAAACTTACTCTAGGTGGGTAAACTTTTTTGGTTGATAATAAATAAATGAACTTATTTATAAGTGACACATAAGGATGAGCTTTCTAGCAAATTATTGTATTGGATGATTCGTTATTAATTTGAGATTATAGTTCTTTTCATTATTTTATTCCATTTTGGCATCATATTCATCAAATCATCAAATTCATAACACAAACAAAATGACGACATAATATTTTTTCCCAAAATATTTAATCCTTTAATTTTGATTATTCAAGTACCAAGTACCAAAATGGAATAAAACGTTGTATGTACCACGGGAACAATCAGATTATAGCCCTCGGGCCCTTAATACATAAATAACTATTATTGGTTGAGTTGCACAAGATATTTAGCACTCAATTGGTTTTCTTTTGAGCGATAATTAATTCATTGATGGATGCACTTCATTGACCTTTCTCGTGAGAAATAATTATTGTTCCCAACGGTTTTATGAAGAAACTATACTTTGTTTACCAAACATATGCACCTAGGCTCCTCCCCAGATTGCATTTAAGCCAATTGTAAACGGTAGTTTTAAACTTTGAACAATAGTAAAGTTCTATTCTAATTTTTGGGAGGAGTAAATCCCGTTTACGAATGAGTAGCTAGCTGGTGGATCTCTTTTTTTGGCGGAATTAATTGGAAAAAAATATCATCACACTTTTAACGGGATTTATTAGCAGGACTAGTTCCCTAATACTGACAATTTTAGTAGTTCGCGTTAAAACGTCCGTCCTCACGTTAAAAAATGATGATGATAATGATAATTTAATACATTTATTGAAAGCTAGATAGAAAGCCCGTCCACGGACGGGTAGCTAGCAGGTGGATCTTTGCTTTGTTTGGTGTTTTGCTTGTTCTACGCGTGTCCTAAAAAAACTCGGCGCTGTGCGCCTCGCCAGGGGGATCTGCCCCCTGGACCCCCGGTTTCCTTCTATTTTAATCTCTCACCTGACTAATGTATTAAACATGGAACATGTTTTTCGATACCGAACTACCTCTGCTGTTCATGATACCGAATACAATGATTTATATGACATCTGTTTTTTTAAGTTGGTAATTACTGGTAATAATTAATAAAATTATTATTTTATAATGATAATAATTTTATTAATAAAGTTCTGAAGCGCAACTGATTCATAAGATAGCACAAAATCCATTGAAGATGTCACAGTCACTCCTGTTGACTCTCTCTCTGTATCAGCCTTTTCCGTCCGCTGCTGGACATTATTAGCCTCTCCATATTATGGAGGTTGGTTTGGCCATAACTCACCGCGCTGGTCAGACGGGTTGGTGAGTAGTCCGCAGATCGATTTTGGACTATAGTTGTTTTACATCCGGTAGCAGCTTACTAGGCTAGCATTCAGATGTGCCTGTAGCCTGTAGCCCTGTTTTTTGTTAACGGTGACAGGTGTCAACTCAGGGGGACCGCCGGCTTAACATGCCCTCCGAAGCACGGAGACTTGGTCATAAGAAAGTTTCACTCTCCCCGGGTTTGAACCCGGTACCCCGCGTTCGCATCCAACTGCGTTAGCTGCAATAAGGCAATGACCGTCTCTCCTACCTTCTTGACTACCTCAACTTTATTGCAATAACAATAATTGAATGGTTTGTTGCAAAAACGTAAGTACTGACATTTTTGACTGACAACAACCATCAATGCACGTTGTCCGTTTATCGCACTTTCCACAGCACAGATGTCTCCACAACCGTAAGAAATTTCGGAACTAGGGTCAATCGCTATATTGTTCGTTTTGTCAAATATCATCAATATAGGAGGCGTTGAAAACATCATACAATTTTCTTTTTCATAAATCGTAGCACCGCCTGCTCGAACTTTGTCTCTTTTGTATTAGGTAACCAGATAAGGTGATGTTTTCATCGTTATTAATCCACGTCTCCGATAAAGCCAGGAGAGTATCAGTTATTAAATCGTTATTATGCGCTTTTAAACTTTGAACGTTAAATGTGAGCAAAGACAAATCCCGTGAACCCGCTCGTTGCAGAAATTCACTGCATTCGTCGCTGATTGTTCGCTGAAAGGGACCATCCACGGACGGGTGCTCGCCAAAGTTGGAAACCCGATTGGTGTCGTTCCCAGGGGAGATGATTTTAAGTTGGTACGACCAACGACAACAACCAATCAAAGCGAGTTGAGTGTCCTAAAAAATGCTGATTCATAACAATTGCGAAATCATAAGACAACAGATTCCAGGATGACAGTATTAGTCACGCTAATAAAAGGAAGATATTTTCCCAATAATATTAAATTACTTGCTAATGTCAAGTTACACATAATTAATAATTAGATTCATGGTAATCATAACAAGAATCTAAATCAGTGGTGTGATGTACTTTTAAAATAATAACATAACGTAAACACGTTATAACGTTATAACGTTCACGTTATAATAATAGCGGCTTGTCAAAATGATACGTGATACCGTTTCGCGAAAAACACTATATAATAACATAACGTGTTTACGTTATGTTATTATTTTAAAAGTACATCACACCACTGATTATCTAAAGTAAACAAACATGAAAATGCAAGATTCTTCTAAGAAATGTAATTGCATTGGAATGTAAAGAATTGATAAACAAAGGAATAACTAGTGGAGTTTTCAATATAAATAGAGGAACAGATTTGTGTGATTGATCAGTGTTCGGTCATCCGTCTACGGTCATGAATCTTCAGTGAACAGTCGTCAGTGTCTTAAGTGTTTGTGAGGATCCACGAGGGTTTTAAATGTGATAATATGACACGTTGGAGCAGGTACAGC
Organism: Rhagonycha lutea; assembly: GCA_958510855.1. Taxonomy (NCBI): domain Eukaryota; kingdom Metazoa; phylum Arthropoda; class Insecta; order Coleoptera; family Cantharidae; genus Rhagonycha; species Rhagonycha lutea. Next base: position 6,220,313 of record OY294040.1, on the reverse strand, counting down.
GTGTATTGTTTAGTTTTGGTTTTGTTTTGGCTTTGTACACTGAAAAAAAAAGTCAATGAATATTTCATCACGATGATGAAAATAAACCGATGAAATAAAATTCATTGTATTGATGAATCATTCATCATTCTTTAAACCTCATCGATGACTTTATACAGCACATTGATGATTATTTCATCTCCATGATGAAAATAAATTGATGAAATCAAATTCATTATTTTATCTAAGTTTTTGTACATCATATTGATAATTTCGTCATCATTACGATGAATTTCACTTGATGAATGGTGTTCATCAATATGGCGTACCTTTTTTTTTTCAGTGTATTTGTTTTTGATTTTGTCTTTGCTTTGCTTTGATTTTGTCTTTGGTTTTGTCTTTGCATTTGTCTTTGGTTTTGTCTTTGGTTTTGTCTTTGGTTTTGTCTTTGGTTTTGTCTTAGGTTTTGTCTTTGCTTTTGTCATTGCTTTTGTCTTTGCTTTTGTCTTTGCTTTTGCTTTTGTCTTTGCTTTTGTCTTTGCTTTTGTCATTGCTTTTGTCTTTGCTTTTGTCTTTTTTGCTTTTGTCTTTGCTTTTGTCATTACTTTTGTCTTTGCTTTTGTCTTTGCTTTGCTTTGCTTTGATTCATCCTTTGTTATGATATGTTAATTTGGTGTCGGTTTTTGGTGTCGGTTTTTGGTGTCGGTTTTTGGTGTCGGTTTTTAGTGTCGGTTTTTGGTGTCGGTTTTTTGGCAGATAACGAGCGCTAAAACATGTTCCATGTTAATATGACACGCTAGAGCAGGAGCGTACTGGCCTTTTATTATTTGGATGGGTTGTAACTGCTTTTGTTGAGAAGAGTTCTTCAGAGAATTAAGAAGGGTTATTTGTTTTAGAAATCTACATTCTACTTTTTAGTAATGAGGCGGTCGGAGCTTAGCGGTCACGCGAGTTGACTATGAACGCTAAATACCCGGTTCGAATCCGAGTGAAGTAAGAACTTTATTCTGACCGTCTCGTCTCCCCTCGGAAGGCAATGGCAAACCACCGAGAGTAATTTGCCAAGAAGAATCCTTAAAATGTTAATGATCTAAATAAGTTAAAAATTGATCTGTGGACTAAGGGGAAGGCAAACCACCACCCCATTAACATTAATATTTCCCTAGTACAGCCTTCTTGGCTAAGTCGGGGGGATCGCCGTACATCCGAAATCGGATAGGCACCTAAAGAAGAAGAAGTAATTTTTAATTCCCTTGAGTCATAGTCATCGTGAACAGGATTAATGTACCATATTCCGTGATTGGGATAATGCACACGGAAAACTTACAAAAATCCTTGTGTAATGGCGTATTTGGGTGACTTTGGTGGTTTTGTCCAAAATTTTATTCCCATTAATTTTACAGGATGTAATATTTTTCAACACCATGATAATTGCGAGAAACTGCACTCAGATCAACCATTCGAGGGATGTTTTTAAGAGAAACTCGATGGATAGGCATCCTGAACTTTTAAAGGGTTACGTATGCCAAATATCGGAAATTTATAAATTCAAATGTATTCATTTTTTGATATTATTCACTTATTAATACGAGTATTATTAAAATCTTCATAGAAAAGCTGTCAAAGATATTTGAAGATTAAGTAAATCTTGATCGATCGATATCGCTTAAAAAATTTAAAATGTCTCAATTAAGTTAATTATACCCGCTCGGAGTTCTCAAAAATTTCAGAAGTTCAAAACTTTTGTAGAAAATGAAATTAAAATGATAGGAATGGAAGATCTTTGAAGATGAAGCGAATCTTGATCGATCGATATCGTTTAAATAATTCAAAATAGCTCAAATATAAGTTAGCTGCAACTTGTTCAAAAATTTCATAAGCCCATATAGACCAAGCAAAATAGATGAGGATGATAGTGTTACAACAATTAAAGTTTTTGTGCAATAATTCATTTTTAGTTCATTCTATGCCCAAAATCGTGGTAAACAATATTGAAGAAAATTAAATTTTCTATAAACAGATCAAATTGATAATAAAACAAATGCAATAATAAATTTGAAAACTATAAATTTTGCTCGGAAAGCATTGGTATGAGGAAAAATATGTGTGGACCTTTTCTTTATAATTTAATTTTCTTCAATGCCATTTTGGGTATAGGATGAACAGAAAATTAAATTAAAATGATGGGAATAGTGGAACTTTCAACGAATCTATCGATCAAAACTGGAGGGAAACAGAAAAATGTAGCCCTAGCCGTTCTTAAAAGTTTTCGCCAATAACATAGTTGAAACCTTCCCAAAGTAAGCTTGGGGAAACCCATCTGAGCAGTTTGATTCATGTTTTAGCATGTTGGTCGGTTGCTAATAAGAAGAGTTAACGTTCTTTGTAATTTATTTTAAATTGATCAGCAAAAAGAAGAAAAATAATAAAAATTGTACGGTTATGGAGGTATAGAAAGATTTTGGAATAATTTATAAGTACGGATCTGTCAACATACCAAATTCTGTTATAAAATTCTTATCGCATTCAATAAATAGTTGGATTTAAATCATGGGCATTCTTTCATTAGTAAATGTGAACCATAAATCTGATAGAGAGTATTTAAAGGAAAAATTAAAATAGCATAATCAATCTGGTTGTGGTAAAGTTAAAAGATAGGATAGATTTATGTAGGTAATAAGAAGAAAAATTAAATTTTCAAATAACGAGGCGAGTATATAAAAATGCTTCAAGTCTGATATCATCTCAATTTGAATATGAAATCGATAATGGTAAATCAGTGCCAAAGAAGTCGTTGTAATGAACCTGTCAGAGCGCGTCTGCAAAGCGTCTGACCGCGGTTTCCATAATGGGCGCGTCTGCCAGGTGTGCACAAAGCCCAGCTTCCTTTTCTGTAAACCCTTTACACCTGGTTTAGATATGTTAACTTTACGACCACTATTTTTATCGATCACGTAATCTAAGAACAAGATAATAATCCAACTTGTTGTTTGTGATTAATATCTTCATGCTAATTTCTTCCCCATACACACACCCACCTCAAATCCGAGGCTTTCCATCTTAACGCAGCGTTCAAGTCTCCGCATTTCGAACGCTTTGAAAAGTTCAACCAACAGGATTCTGGTAGCGATTTTGTAAATTAAATAAATTATATCCAATTTCACATCAAAAAGTGAAGAATTTAAAAACCAAAATTTTTTATCTTAATATTTAGAAAATTTTGATAAAGTTTAAATTTATCGTGAGACAATTTCGAAAAAATTTTGACCGCATATGCAAATAGTTTTTATTACTTACTATTATATTTAAAAGTGCTTATCTTATAAATTTATTTTTTTCTCTAACCAAGATTTTGATAAGTTTTAATGTGTTGGTTGGTATTAAGACAAGAGCGAAGGTGATACAAGGATCAATAAACTATTAAAAATTTTAAAACATCTATAAAAGAGATCAGATACGTTGGGAACAGAATGACAAGAAAATCCACTGCTGTGTAGATAAAGTAAATTAGATGTAAATATCACGGACCAAAACGAGAAACTACAATAATTAAAAAAAAAAAAATAAATAAAAAAATTCGACGTTGGATGAGATTTGAATTATTTTATGTAAACTTGAACACCAACGGGGTTAACATTAATGGATTTATGATTAAAGCTTTTTAAAATAAATTTTGATCCTTTTAACTAACCGTTACGAATGGGTCGTTTTGTCCGTGCATTTTAATTTTTTTTGTGTAAACTACATCACGAGTGTTTTGTACAATTAACGACCGTAACATTAGATTAAATTGGTTGCATTATATTGTGTGCGAGTGTGAATGAAGATTAAAGACAGTGCGGTTAGACGAAGAAGAGATTTTGAGCAGCGCGATGGCTGTGGGAAAGATCGCCGTTTGCTGCAGTGGGACATCAGTGCAGTGCTCTGGCAGACCGGCCGGGCTGCAATTAACATTCCTGAAGAGTTGCCATCAGCGACGTCTTAGAACAAAGATATCTGTGGATATTGTGTCTTCGCTCGCATTCGTCCGTTCCCAGGGGCTATCGTTTATTTCACGACCCTCAACCCATCTCCAAGAATAAAATGCTATAAATCGCTCTCATGGGACCAAGACGAAAAATGATCAGAAGCTCGGTTTATGAGATGTTGGAATTTTGTTTACTTATTATAATCGGGTAAACGATAAGATCACGATTGACAAAGTAAGTTTTAACATTGCTCAAGTTGTGTAACTTGCTCACGATGCAACCCAAGAGTAGTATAATTGATTTTATAGGAATGGCGGAGGGACGCGCGACGAAGATTGCGAAGATGAGCAAACAGCGCGTGTTTTGTACGGAATGCGAGCCTTCGGGCTATGCACCTGGTGGCCACCCGCCCCGTCCCTGCCCCTCATTGCGATAATCTTCCAATCTCTTCTCATGCAATCAACTTACCTATAAAATGTTTACTATTTAATTCTAATATCAACCAACCCAAATAAACCACCATCATTAAATCTCCCATTTCGGAACCCACATTCAAAAAAATTAGGACGATAAAATAAATTTTTAATTTTTAACACTTAACGGTAACTTCTTGCTACAATTCAAATTTATTATAACAAATTAAAATTTTAACGCTTCTCGTAAATTTATTTTGCACTCCCTTGCATGCCCAATGTCACACGAACCTCTTCATACATGCACTATGCACTTTTCACCTAACAGATAAAAATCACAAGAATTTAGTAAGTTAAAGGTTAAATAAGTAACAATTTTTCAAAACGTTAGTACGAAAAGAATCTTGAATCGCAACCGTATGGATTTTTAAACATCTTCCCACGATTAAAATATTTCAAAAAATGTTTCAATAATTGCACGTGAAAGACAACGGCCATAATTATGAAATTTTTGAAAAAGTGGTCCATTTTACAAAAAAATATCCTTGTTAGGGTTCTGTGTAATCATCGTGTTTGTGTTCTCATGACTTTCCTACCAGAAATAAATCAATATCCTTCAAGGCGCTATCTCATTGGATTAGATCTCTACCATGAAACTGAAAAAATTTTACCACTTAATCCCACTTACATTTATCGAGGAACTTACGTTCAATTGAACTATGCATATTAATTAATAATTACAATTATTAATGATTTATTGATTGAAAAGCGTCGAGTTGCACAATTTTCTAATATTATTTGCTTTATTGGTATTTTCAATATTTTTCTATTTTGCTTATTGTTTGTGAGAACCAATTTAATACAGCAATTTTACAACGTGGAATCCGAACCACAACTGAAATAATTTAGTAGCCTCTAGAAATCAAACCTAAGGTTCGAATCCCAATTTAAAAAAATTAATAATTTCTTTAACCGCCATACTCCGATTGGTTAAGGAGAGAAAAATAATGGTTCTGTTCCTGATTCTGATTCAAGGTCAGAACCCTACTAGGATGTATTATTTAATTGGTTATTAATAGCAAATACAGTAGACTAATTAGTCTACTAATTTAAGACTAATTTGTTAGTAGTTATTAATGTGTTGTAACAATTAGCCCCGGCATCCCCTGAGTATTAATCAAGAGCACTTGGAACTCAAGCTTTCGTGCATTGCATTGCTAAGCAACACTGCATTTTTCTTTACAAACTTTATTTTCTAATCGAAAAAATGAGGTCTTGTTATATTACTATTGACAACTACTGGCGTACTTTGGGAGAATGTTAGAATGAGCTAAAAAAATGTTTAACCTATTTCGATTTACGTTGCATCAGAATTACAAAGCAAATCTCATCGTCGTCAGTGTGATTCAATATGCGTAAAGAATTTAAAATAAATACCATGTATGATTCGATTTGCGTTGTTTTGATGTGCATCGCATTTTCTGAAACGCAATTCCAACGTAAATCAGAACTTTCCTGTAGGTACTTAATTACTTTAATTAAATGAAATTTTAACTTTACTTAAAAACAAAAGAAAAGCACTACTCTTAAGATTTAGATCTGATTCGTTCATTTATTATCAATTTTAAAATAGTTCTAGTGCAGCCTTCAGGCCGCACAACTTAGGAAATCTAGTTTATAGATATATTTTGGTGGTAAAGTAAATATTAACGAATATAATGAGGTGACTGAAGAAATGGGAGAGGGGGATCAAAATTTGAAAGTACGCCAATATTTAGCAATATATGAGTGTTTCTCTTAGACGCTAATCAGCTTAATTTTAACAAGCTCTCAAATAGAATATGGGGTATGAACATTTTATAGTGCAGGGATCCCCAAACTTTTTAAGCGGAGGGCTATATTGAGAGATTGAAACTGATGCTATACGAATCAGATCAAATCAAAATTTATCAAAGGAAATAATTAAAATAGAAATGTTATATATTTAATGCGGCCTTTAGGCTCCACAGCTTGGAAAATATAGTTAGGTATAATATAATTTATTTAGCATGTGACGAAAATAACTACAATTTATTTTTGTCAAAATGTTCAATAATGTTGAAATTAATAAAGAGCGCAATCTGGACAACTGCACGGTGCACCGCAGTTAGAGAGGTCCCTTGAGTTTTTGTTTTATGATTTTAATATTAATAATTTTTCATATTGGTGCAGTCATGTAGTCAGTACAGGATGGTGATATTTTCGTTTCTGGAGCAAGCTGATTGAAAGGCACATCTATTATAAAATTCAAAAGAAAATATGAAAACGTACAATTTTTATTAGCCGCAGTTTCCTCGCTCTACCATTACGTCTGGAACTGCATCATACAGGGCTTTTCGGTCTGATTTACCACTGTATCAGCTTCATGGGTTTCATCACCAAAGTATGTATTTCTTTATTGAGGGAATAGTGGTGTTAATGTCAATATTAAAGGGGTAAAAATAAAATTTATTAAGATAAAATTGTAATCAGTTCTGACAGTAAAAGGGAAGCTGGGGCAAATAAAGGAGGTAATTTTGATTTTAATTTTCTTATAGGGTAAATTTGACCTAATATATTCAAGAAACTTCTTCTTATTGTTACATCAATTATTACGAGTACCTACGTAAAATTTATTTGAAGTTAACAGAAATATCAGGATTATGAATGAGCCCCACACGTTGGGCGCCATTTAAATGCATCTTACTTATGAATCTTAGTTATAATTATTTTGTATCGATAGATGGCGGCGTGAAAATTTTGATTTGACTTTAACTTCTTTTGACATCAAGTTATTAATCACTAATCTTTAATTATATTTTTAATTTATAAAGTTACCCTGCAGTAATGCACCTAGTAACATAGGTGCAACTATTAGGGATCAATATTTTAAGGTGGCTAATTTTTTTTTTAATTTTGAGTGAATTTGAAAGTTTTTAAATAACAGTTTGGCTGGCAATAACAAAGCAGCTATTTTTACCCCAGGCAAATAATTTTGGTGGGGTAATTGCGATTTTTGCAGTGCTAACCCCCCTACATCCTGAATTTATCGAATTTATAGGGAGGGGGGTTAAGAATTAATTTAATATTGTTGATCATTCAAAGTTTTTGGGAGTTTTTATAGTCAAAATTTTAAAATGGCACTGCAATGTTGCTTTTAATGTTATGTAGATCATTAAGTAAGAAATATTTTACCTTGCGGGTGTTATTTAAATCAGGCCTGGCCAACATGCAGCCGTTGACGTCATTTGGCTAGGAGAAAAACAAATATCCCATTGATGTAAATATGAGGTTGAAAGTAGAGTAAATTATATTTCATTTTGGATTGTGTATTGATACAATTTTAATAAACTTTTGGGCTATCAGGTAGCGAAAAAGACTTCAGGATTCAAAGAGGAACTGTAAGAATTTTTTTAAGCTCAATTACAGTCAGACTTGTCTTCTCTTTTCTTGAATATACTACAGTGCAACTTCGATAATCCGAATCCACGGTAATCTGGATTATTTTATTTTAATACAATTTTAGTTTTTTAAGGGCGAGGATCACCAAAGTCAGTTAGTTTATCATCCTGCTACATAATTGGATTAATTGTTATTGTGTAAGTGGGACTTTGAATAAATTTGACGTTTAATTTCCAAATGCTATAAAACAATAAAAACAGTTAAAACAGTAAGTTCAAAGTAAATTATTTTCTAATTTATACGAGATTCTACGCTAACTTTCAGTTCTACAGATGACAGATGGCGTTTGGAAATTAAAAGACAAATTTATTCAAAGTCCCACTTACACGATAACAATTATATCCAACTATCTAGCAGGAGGATAAACTAACTGACTTTGGTGATCCTCGCCCTCAGTATTTTATTTTAATTTTTGTATAAAATTTGATAATCCGAAAATTCAATAATCTCAATAAAATCTAACTTGTGGCGAAGCTGGCCCAGGCCAAGGGCGCACAAAATTGAGGCGCAAATAAAACTAGGGAGCTTTAGCTACCTTAGAAAATGGAAAAGCACTAAAAAGATGTGATAAAATTAAGCACTATTATTTGGACAGTACTTTTAAAAATTTTTTTTAAGAATTAAATTTACATCTTTATCAATTTTGAAAAGTCATCTCGTTACTTCCTTATACTGGGGGGGGGGGATTAAGAAGACGTGTCTTGGCAACCATCAAAATTTTGATTTTTAATCTCAAATCCTAGATGCATAGTATTATTTTGTGAGATAAATTTTATAATATAAGAAAAAAGAACCTCCATTTGGCTTTGTTTGAAATTAAACTTACATTTTTTTTTAAATAGATTTGGAGTTCTGTAACGAATTTTTAATTAATTACTTAAAATTTTTCTGAATAATTTTCTATTATCTACGCTTAAATTAATGCAAACGATTTCGTATGCATATTATGGATATTAGTTGAGCCGATTACAACTGATTAGTGATTACTGATTTCATTATTCTTGAAACGTTCGAATGATATGGTTGTAAATTTTCTAATTTCTCAGAGATGTCGAATATTTTTTAGGTAGCGTTAACCTTTTTGAGTTTGATTGATTTTCTGCTAATTGTGCAATTTTTTGTAGATCTAATTTAAGAATTTTTAATTCCTTTGGTAACTTCAATTTCCCTGAATTTTTTCATATCTCAGAATCTGCTAATTTTTTTTTAACAGAATTTATTTAATTTTTCGATTTTAAAAACTGGAGACCTTATTATTATACTGTCATTTAAAATTTCCAGTGTTTAAAATTTTAAAAATATTGAACTCTAAAAAAAAATACTGTCAAATTAGGAACACTGCGAAATAAGGCAAGTTTGTCTTTTAGTTGTTATAAGACGGTTATTTTCATCTGTTATTCTGCAGGTTGAACACATAAATTTTCCAACTTTTGAAAAATGCTGATCGTATGGTTAATATTTTGGTAATCGTTGATTATTATTAATAGAATAAATTTTTAATTGTGTATTTGATTTTTATTTTCCATCGACTCACGCCCTCGCGTACCGGAATCGCTGGCCGGCAAATCGGCCCTGCGTTGATTCTCTAATCTGCAATTATGGTATGTTAATGTAGATTGTATGAAAAATGATTTGAATGGTAATTTTGGACAGATACATGGGTTAGACGACGAATTTTGGAAGTCGCACAGTAAAGCAAGTTATTAATTGAATTTAATAAACAGAGTTCTAAAAGTTAGAGAAAAGGGTAATAAAAGTATGCTTATTTATTAAAATAAAAAAGCGGTTGACATTAAAGCTTTAAAAAATAATTTAAATAAAAATCGCTCAAAAACAATTAAATTAGTTTTACAGCTAAGGATGAGAATAAATTTTATGCGATAATAAAATGTAATGAAACTCATTTGCGTCATAAAAATAAACAACTTGTTCTGGGTGGTAAAAATGGTCACTATGGTAAACGACACTGCATACTGCGTGTTAATGGACCAACCGACCTATGTCATTCAAACTAAATAAGTTTTATCTGTGAGTCAAGTTATGAGCAGTAGTTGAAACAACTGCCATGATGGCCCGCGCGCTATAACACGATTCTTGTATTATTGGGAACCCAAAAAATGGCATTCCTTGGACTTATCGTCAATCCCATCTCGAGTATTCGGACCTTCTTTACCAGTCCAAACCGATAAACATATCGTATGCGCCACCGAACCAAAGACAACCGGGACAAATTAGGCAGAACAACAACCTACCTTCCATAATTTAAGCTAACCTTATCGATGACGACTTAAAATTAGGACACCATCGTGATAAATCTTAACGCACTAATTAGTAATCACACATTTATTTAACACATCTTAAGTTATTAGATCCTTCTTCTTCTTCCAACGAATTACCCTCGTAAAATTATAATGACTCATTTTATTTTATTATTTTATCAATAAATTATACGGCAACACACTAACAATCAAAATTTAAAGTGTACATAAACAATAAAGAATCTAGGGTTAGTGCACTGTGGGACACCAATTATACGCCTCTTGTTTCTTAATAAAAATATCAAATATTTCAAATAAGTTTTTCTTTTTATTAGATTCCGTTTCTTCGTGGTGTGAACGCATTCTAATGTACAATTAGGAAATCGTTTAGCACATTTTTAGGTATCTTTGTTGGATGTGGTGTTCAAACAGTTATTAATTTGTTTGGTGGTAACTGGTGAGCATCAGCAATAGACGTAACCGCTACAGTGGCTACACAATTGTGTACTTTGTTAAGTGGTACATCATAAGAACCGCTGTTTAACAAATACCTCTTATCTCAAACATCAAATAGCATCATCTTTTTTTCCCACCGGGATGCGCTCCCTTTAATTGAAACAAATTTAATCCTGCTTTTCTTCAAAAATGTTAATGCTTCCATCGCATCGTGCAAAAAACCAAAATTCTTATCTCGGCGGTAGTTTTTGGAACAAGTATTCCAAAAATGCTTTTTGTAATAAGCACATAACTACAGTTATTACTTTTGTCTTGTTGATATTTTATAATTGTAAATTCATGTTCTGTCTTGGTAGATAAATTGGGCTTAGAAGCCGCATTGTCAAAAATGATGTGGGTATGATCCATACCACCTAGGGTTGGTTTGGTCTTTGTTTTAGCCGCGTTTATATGTTTTAGCTTTGCTGGAGGTCCAAATAACTTTTAACTTCCACCTACTTCCTCATTTTTATAACGACGACGATCGAAAATTTACATTACGAAGAACTCGAAGCCGAAGAAGAAGGGATGTTTTAAACGAGTCGTTTAAATTCCTAAATCAAATTTTGGATGAGGTATGCAGGGAAGCAGTGCGCAGGTATTGTATTACCTGCAATAAAGTTAAGTGCAAAATCATGCTCAACTCTGACGAGAAATGACTTTACTGCGGTGCTTCCGGTCGGTGTTCATTCATAGAGCTGTCCATGGCGAGATTTTCCAGAGATAAGAGTTACCCAATTATCATCGCTGCCTAATACATTTCTATGTAAAAATGTGTAAAAATTCTTGCTCGACGTGAAAGGAATTCTATCCTTGCTTTTGTTGAAAATACTTTTCGTTTACATGAGGAATGTGTTTAATTGCGACTCGAATCCCAAATTCGAACTACCGTGAAATTTCGTTTTGGGAAAAATCGATAAGATTCGACGACATTCTTCTTCTTCATTTTTTGGGGTGCCATTGAACAAATTTATTGAAGTTGAAAATTTTTAGCATTTTTGCACTTATCTAAAGAATTTCAAAATGGAAGAACGGGCAAGTTTTCGAAATAAAAAATTATATTAAACAACTCTGTATATTATATGTTGGTAAACCGCACCTAGATTTTATAATTAAGTTTGTTAACTCGACTGAAACAAGAAAAGTTGCTTTGTCACTAAAACTAAAAGACAAAGTAAATTTTAGACATCAATTTTTGATAGAAAGCTTGCGGAGTTATCTTCTCTCGTGATCCATTAGATTTGTAAATGTGGGAAATTTTTGAGTTTTGGAAAGGAATGCAAAAAAGAGATTTTTTGTTCCAATTAACGTAAAGATATGATTAAACCGGCAAAATTTTTGTTTAACATAAATTAAATAATAGGTTTGGAAGAATTGCCGAAATTGAAGTTGATAGTAGACACCGGGTCTGAGAAGTCTGCATTCCATTGTTAAGCATCATATTTAAATCCTAGTGTTTTATTTGTTATATTAGGAACCGTCGAAGAGAGCGGGAGAGGAACCAAAGCCACCCAGGTGTGCCATGACTCGAGTTTGTTTTTCCTCTGTTTGTTAATGATGCTGTGATGAGTGTGTTGGGCCGGCTCTTTGTTCTGGGATGATAAGTGAGGGGAGCGCACATTCCTCTCTGGTTATCGTACTTCGGGGTGGCCGCGGTCGCTTTGCCACTCCGCCGTGGGCGGCCCGCTCTAATAGGCCCTCTACAAATCAATCAGAGTTAAAACAATCAACTGGACTTGATTTCATAAATTCGTATTATACACTTCAGGTACCAAAAGTGGGTATTCGTCACTTTCTTATTCAGGTAATTTTTTTACTGCTTTCCAACTTTTTTCCGGAGCGTTTAAACTTTGGATAGCGCGTAACCGATTTAAACCAATAAAAGTCACATTAAAGTCATCAAAAAGGAGGCGTATAATCCGAAATGTTCTGCTTGTCGACACACACAGACCGGTAGGTATCATATTTTAATATGCAAAAAAGAGCTCGCGCTTTTCACAGACCATCTTATTTCTACCATTGCTGCTGTTGATCCTGCGCCCCCTTCGCATTTTCTTCAACCACTAATTAAATTTTTTTTGAACGGTTTCCAGTGCATTATTAAAGATGTGAAATGAAATGACCTGGTCATAATCTGCGGGTGGCAAATAGCCGTGACAGAGGTGATTTCGCTTTGGGAGGCAGCATCCGGTGCGGCATTGGGCTATGTCATTACTTCCAACTCGTTATAAAGAACACTCTTTTTCCTAATTGGACGGTAGACCTTGTCAGACAGTTAAGGATAAAGAGATTTGTTTTAGGCGGTAAAATGGCAAAAAAAACCGCAAGATGGGTTCTCAAACGCACTCAATCAAGTCATTATGTGTTCAAATTTGAACCCAAAACGGATTACGAATTGCTCTTATTATACTTTTGACGACCTTAGGTACCGTGTTTAGAAAAAATTATACTCCTTTGATACCACTAATGAACGGTAATTGGAAAAATCTTCCTTCGTCGAAACTAGCCGCAACTCCGTTGTTGCTCGTGGCGCCCAACTTACCAGCATTAATATGGTATATTGAATATCATACCACTTAACTAAATAAAAGACGAATTAAATTTTTTATAATTAATTATTAGAATAATATATTTTAGTTATATACAGTCTGTACAAAATCTTAACAAAAAAAAACGATTTTCCTAATTATTTATACAATTAACTTAGTCTGTACAATATACACAATTTATAACATTAATAATAAATACTCCTTAGCCAGGTACTAATATTTTACACTTGACTCAATTTAAAATCAATTTAAATAAAGGTATTGCAAAATTGACTGTCAAAATTTTTTACTTAAATAACATATGGTAAGCAATATTGTAATACCTATAGTTTGCATTAAAATTAACAATCACAGATGAGAATAACAACACTTGGCATTAAAATACCAGAAGCACACGGTAAAACGAGTATTGGGTACCGGTTTCACTGCAATGTTTATTTAATATTTGCACTTACGGTGCCCGTCGACCGTTCAGTTTTTTAGTTTGTGTGTTTTTTGTCACTAAATCTATGGTAGCCTCCATGTGTTGGGATCACAGAAACAGTAGCGTTACGACAAAAATTATTACTACTACTACTACTACTACGAAAAGCACTACCGGCATCCACACCCCACGACCGCCATTTCTTTATAGTTTTTCAAAACCACCTTATTCTCTTCGTCGAGATAAAGCATCGAAATGGACGTCAGCTGCGTAGGTACACAACACGCTTTCGGAACCTGTTGGGCATTAACCGAATTTGCCAACGTTTGCACTATTGCGTGATTTGTCGTGTTCATATGTTCGGCAAACGGAAAATTACACTCCCCGTGACAATAATACGCGTCGTACCCAGGAGGCGCAACGATCCAATCGCTCCACCCGACGTCGGTAAAGTCGACGTACATCGCATGCCTTTTGCAAGGATCCCGTATCTCCTTTCTCCTGTGTTTTTTCTGCATCGCCCTCCGCGACCGCCGCTTTTGGGCCAACGCCTCTCCCGTTAACTGTTTATTTTTACCGTCGTCGGTGTAGGTGAACAGCAACGGTTGCCTCGTCGACCAGTTAACTTCGTCTTCCCCGGCGTCCCTTCGTATCCTGACGTGACGGGCAGGTGTAGTTTTATTTCTGCCCAACGAAGCTATATACACCACCAATCCGTGATTTGACGACGGCGCTTCCATCCACCGTACAACCGCCGGCAAAACATCCAAACTAACTAAGCTACCCTTTCTAATATCGATGGTCTTGGAATCGACCAACCTCATTATCGGATCCCTCTTCCCCTTAATTCCAGGTTTCACGATATCGTTCACCAAGACTTGTTGCAAGTAATCGTGATCTTCGGCTTCGTCCGAAATCCAATCGATCACGTCCCTGTTGATGGTCAGCTCTGCCGCTTTTACGTGCTCCCCAAACGGAATACTCGTGATGTCGAATTTCAATCGGAATTTGTGATGACCTGGGAATTTGGTGTCTATCGGACTTTCTGAAAACAAAAAAATGAGATAAGTAAACAAAATTTAAATAATTGTGTCGAAATGTAGGTGTATCAAGTGTTTGTTGGGTCAAGCTTTCGTTTACGAATCCGCCCTACATATGATGCAGTTAAGAAGTTGCGTTACCGAGTTAACGTTGACAGTATGGTAGCGAAAGTGGGACGGTCAAAACGTTATACAACTCAAACTTAATTAAATAATATTTTATGATTTATCGGATCTAATAGCTGAAAAAACTTTGAAACAATTTCACTTAAAAATATTCAAGATGGAACCGTTAATTGCTTTCCTCTAAGTAGTGGTAAATTGATTGCTCAATTTTGTTTAGGTTACAGTTTTCCGTAAGTTTTTAGAGACAGGTATTAAAATTGAAACATAAAAGAAGATGAAGTGGTACTACCGAAACACTTATAAAGAAAAGATATTTTGAATAGGTACTTGAGTGCTGTTAAATTGGCATTTGGAACGGACTCTTGACTATAAAGAAGAAAAGTTGCTGCTTTGAAATACTAAACATGTTTGGTTTGCTTTGTTAAATCCGGCGTGTATTGGTGACGTATATTAAAGATTTAGAAAAACAGGATTATCCTTTCAAAGGTAAAAAACTTCCATCATAATGTTTGGACAAGGAGGAATTATAAATTAATTAATTTCGTTACCCATGGAAGAAGGATTCCATGCGGATGTGCCCAAAAGTACCGCGGGCCAAATTTTTAGGATTCTCAAAATGCATTAGAAAAGCATAATAAATTTAATGAGGGAAAGTTACAAACAATTTAGCCTTTAATTGCTTAATTTTCTAATACGCCAATTATCGCCCGGGTAGGAATTTAAAAAATGTATCTGTTTATTAGTTTTGGGAAATTGGAACGAAATGCTTTTCGATTGTTATTATTCCAACACTTGAAAGTGTCGGAAGATTAAAGATCGAAATCACGAAGCCGACAATTAAAAAGTTCGAGAGGTTAGAATAATTAAAATAATTTTAATTACATATTAATAAATTAATGAGATATTGGAAGTTTTGTTAAGTTATTCCGAATTGAAAGAGAATAATTTACATTGATTAGTAAAACAATAAGTGATAATGTAATTAATTTTCAGAATTATCTTAACCTCTGATAATTATAATTTAAAAAGTTAATAACTTGTTGCTAAGGTCATTAATAAGTTATCGAATTTATTTATAGTATGTAGTAACTTACCAACATGAGTAAAGCTTCTTACGGTGTTGGCGCTCTTTGTATGCAAACCAGGTCTCGGTATAGACGCGGAGTCTATGTATTGGTGGCCAGTTTGTCTACGATATAAATCCAACATGACCTGGGGAATTACCACTTTAGATTTATCTATTCGTGGCCTTTTACGAAATCCAAATAGCGATAATAAATTTGCTTCTACGTCACCTAAAGCTTCTTTTGGAACGGACGAGGAACAAGCCCACCAAATGCTGTCCAATAGGACCATACCCAAAAGCCACCATGACAAACAAAACAGTCGCATGATGAGGAAAAAAATTACCCCTGTAACAAAAGTAACATTTAGAGACAAAGCAAAACTTTCGTGATGGATGATGGAAACAGCGGAAAGTAGTAGGTAAATACAAATTTTCACTTCCTTGAACCTTGTTTGGCCGTTTGCCATTTAATAAATAATAATGTTAGTATTACAAAGCTAACGTTTTTTAATTGTCTAATTTAAATATTCAAATATATTGCCATTCTTAAGAAATGTTAGAACCAGTGCGTACTGGACTTATTTACAAGTTTTCGTTGCATAACTCGATGACGTTGTCTTCCATGTCACTTAATTGCGTCTGAGAATATTAAAATTATGTATGTTCGTAAAATTAAAAACAATTCAATCTAATGATAATTGTGGGAGGAAGAGGGGACGCATGTCATGTAGGAGCTTAAATTTATGGATAATGTGACTGTCTAGGGGTCTAAGGTTTCTTAATTTTTAACACTTAACTCTAAGGTCAAGATACATACACAAATTGAGCAAATTAACCTATAATGAGCGAGTATGGCATGTGTCTTAGCTAGCACGGCATGGCAGTGGAGAGGTCAAGCAAACTGAGGACCGGTTCACCTTTACTGGCCAGTGGAGAAAGCTGACACGCGGTCTCTGCAAGCTCAAAATACTCGACTTGAA
Source organism: Rhagonycha lutea (assembly GCA_958510855.1). NCBI lineage: Eukaryota > Metazoa > Arthropoda > Insecta > Coleoptera > Cantharidae > Rhagonycha > Rhagonycha lutea. Next base: position 6,203,535 of record OY294040.1, on the reverse strand, counting down.
GTAAAATACCTAATCAAGCGCATCAAATAATATTAAATAACATTTATTTCAATATTGGTAAATTTCGGCCTTCTCTTGGTTACCCCATCCTTCATCTGCCGGATAATTGTTATTGAACGATCAAGAACGGAAAAAAAGCAAGCAGGTTCGAACAAGATCTTTCGTCAAGATGGGCTTCTAAATGCCATTACAATTTCCGATTCGTTGGCTTAAAGCGGCTAATAAGTCACGGAACGGTCGAAAACCGCAAACCAAAGCCACGCGGCTTGTTAAGTCAGTCACTCGCAGCTAATGAATCGTGTTAATTAATTGTTGTTGTAATTCATCGTAAATCTGTTTTGTTACAGGGGCGGATGGGGTTCTGGTTGTTGCAACATTTTTGTTCTCATCAGGAAGTCCCCAAAGAGACTTGATTTTGGCTCTCAAATATTAACAGTTAATCTGTCCAGCTCTTGGATGGTGGAGTCCTACTGCTTAGAATAATTAAATTTTAGATGGGTACAGAAAGGTTAAAGGATTTATGCTCTTAATTTTTAGAAAAGCAAGTTCCCATTTATAATGTCCGTAAGCAAAAGCGTAAGATTTAAAGTTAAAATATTTGAAATTAAGTATTACGCTTGTACTTATGCTTACGGTCATTCAAAATGGACACTAAGAGTTATTTTGCGACGATAAGTTAATTATTTCTAATTATTTTCAAAATTAAAGCAGACTTTTTTACGATTAACTTTTTTTTAAATATTTCATTTTTAATTTAATCGCCTTCCCCCTCACCAATTTCGATACCATGATATACAATATAGCACCAATTTAAACAGCTGAACAAAATATTGATTCTTTCAAAAAGCCAATGTTGCTATTATTAAAATTACTTTCAATTTTTCTAAATTAATTTAAAAATACGAACCGTATTTTGTAAGAAATATCAATATTATTCAACTGGATCGCCTAGATTGTGCGGCCTGAATTCCGCACTATCGCTATTTCAAGTGTCTCTACGGCGCCGGCGGTGGTTGAAAAAGTTATCAAAGAGTTTATTTCTTCCTAGTTATATAACGAAAATCTTTCCCAACTAGTGATGAAATATTCCACAGGATCATAAATGTTTATCGTTTCCTTAATTATTTTTATTGCGGTTGGTTGCATTGAGGTACTAATTTTATATTGTATATTTTTACAAATTGACCTGTTCTTATATTTCAGTTTGTAGTATTGTTTTTAAAAACTGAGTTTAATCAATGATTTCAACAATTCCAGCCATTAAATTTTAAAAATCGTTTTAATTAAAATATAAAAATAGGAAACATGCAATTTTTGCAGTCGGTACACAAAATGACGCATTTCATAGCTTGTTGCATATAAATAGGTTATATGAAAAAGCTAAATTAAATATCAAAAATGTTTGAAAAATTTGAATAACGAACAACTCCGATCCAAATATTGACATGAGTGATAAAAAGAACTTTAGTGCCGAAGTGGACACTGCGGTGCTTTATAGTATGAGCCTACTTAGATTAACCAATGATTAATAACGAAATTATATAGCACATATTTAAACATTAGTAATAATGAGGTTAGGAAGCTTCCCATCTTGAAATCACCTCGATACGTGAAGATCATAAATAGGAATTCATCAAGTCCAAAATTTAAAATTCAATGTCAGCCAATTTCGAACTTTATTTACATGGACAATCGAAATGGGGCGCATAAATGGATTAACGAGATTTCAGCTATTCTACTAATCAGCTTTTTGCTTTTGTATTTTTTTCTTTTAAATTTAGGAATTCATCCTATAATCACCAACTGTAAAAAGTGCGGCAGCCGTCGGAGAGCGTCGAACGGCAGGCGTCCGGAAAAACTTACTGAACTTTGCAATTTCTTAAGAGCTTTTGAACTTAATTAATAATTATTTCTACCCTATGAATTTGAGAATTTAAATTAAACAGTTTTTGAAAGGTTCTAGATTCTTTTATGTTATTTATAAATAAAAGTTGTTGATGCTACCCTTATCTTTTGTAAGTTTCATGCACTTCAAAAATTACAATCAGTGCAAATACAAAAATGCTCGTGATTATGCTAAAACTTAATTATATTGCTTTTCTTCTTTATAATTATTACTAACGTCTTTGTTTTATTAATTTGGTTTATCCGACTTCCATTATAATTAATTTTCAAACTTGTAATTTTGTTTATCAAATTAACTTTATTGCGGTGGACTACTAAACTAAATACAATGAAAACGTTGATTGTATCACCGAACTAAGGAAGGAAAAAAATGGATTGTATTTCTGAAAATTTCATCGTGTTAATTAAAAGTTTATTAGATTTATGAATTTGTATTTGTACTTATGAAAGTTTTAAAAATTTGTGAATTTCAACTGATGAAAGGATTCACTTTTTTCGAGGTGTTCAAATGTCTTCCTAAGTGGAATCCATACCAAAAACTTTACTGATGGTGATTACGCTTTTCATTACTGCCTACTTCTTTTATTTTAGTGACAATGTGATTATAAAGTTTATTCAAATCGATGCAATTGAATGCTTCTTTATATTGGTAATTGAAAAAGGTAGATTTGGTCCAAACTGAATTCAAGTCAGCCTAAACGTAATAAATAAGAACTCGCAGGTTAACGTGGAATCGGAACCGAAGTTTCACCCATACAACAAATGAAAAGTGAAATTCTTTTCAAATTTAAGATTTAGAAACATAAAATAAAAATCAGTAAATTCTCAGGTATTAATATCGTTGTTAGCAAATTGCTACCCGAAAAAGACATTTTTACTGTCGTTGCGATAGCTTATCATAGGTAACGGTTCCAAAATGCATTTTTAGAAGAAAAAGTATCTAAATTTATGTTTCAAAAATACCTTCAATTTGTTAATGGTATCGGTATCTCTATATTTCTACCGTAACAGATAAAACCTACATTTGAAGTAATCCATTTAAAAATTCCATTGGATACCTGGATAAAGTTATAATTTTAAGCCGTTTGGGTTCCATTCTAGCAATTTTTGCAAATATCTCATAATAATATTGAAAAATGTTACTTCTGAGAAGAAAGTTTTGCTTTATGACATAAGAAAATATTCAAATAGGTTCCAAAATTGTCCCCGAGTTAAGGGGAAGCCACGAAAAAAATTGGAATTAATTGAATTGTGGTGGAAGCACGTGCAGTTTAATTGAAGTTGGAATTAAAATTTATTTAAAATAATGGCTTAAGTATTTGTAAATTACTTACTATGTTAATTAAATACGTCACTTAAGACTAAGTTTGAATTTATTTATTTGTAATTGGCCATTGATAGAAATTCCATTGGAAATTAGATCGGTATTTGATTTCAAAACCGTTACAACTTACGGATCTAAATACGCTTTAAATTATTTAATTTAATTTTATAAATTTAAATTTAAAATTAAGAGCACACGCTCAATTTTTGCTAATTTATTGATCTCATTTAAATCGGAATGCATAATTCATTACTTAGGATGGTCTATTCTGAAAGCACTTGAGGATTTTGACTCTTGAACGGAAAATTTAATAGTGGAAAGGTAACGGTGTTGTTATATTTATTGAAAATTACGGTGGAATTATCGGAACGCATTGTTTGGGTGTCATACAAAGTGCGTTTACCTGTGCGATAACTGTAACCGTGCATTATATCGCATACAGTAGTACTAAAACTTTCAGTTTCATTTCAATATTTTAATCAAAACCGAAGGCGAATGCGATTTTTTTCCGTCGATTACAGCTAACCGAACTTTTTGCGCGGATAAAAGGAAATGGTAACAAAAAACAGGAATTGGAAATAATAAATTTCCATTCCATTTGTGAGATAAAATAATTCCATTTATTTAAGGAAACTTGATATCCAATTAAGTAAACCGCGCCGCGCTGTCTGTAAAGTTCGATTGCATACTCGGCTTTTCATTACATTCAATTTTCATATTAGGAATTATCGTTTATGGGAAGACATGCTTTTTTAGGATTTGTGGATAAGGAAAGTTGACGATTAAATTCGAACAACAAAGGTAGAATTAAAAACTCAAAAGTTACACTTAATAATAAAAAAAAGAAATTATATAGGTCTAAATTTAGCGTGTTCAAGGTAAAACTTAGGTAATAAGAGTCGAAAAGTAAAAAAAGTGTGAAAACTTACACTTAAAAAAACAAGAAATAATCACAATTGTCGCGAAAAATTGTTGAGCGTTTGAAGCGTTTTTAAAAAACTTGTACACTGATCCAATGAAAATGAAATACAAAAAAACACATTTTCATGAGCACTAATAAATACATAACACTTAAACTTCCTGGTAGAATCAAGTCGTACGAAAGACTGAAGTCTAAGGATGGCCACCCTCTACCTGTATATTATCTTACCTTGCTGCGGGTCTCTGTTGGCCAATGGCATTTCAGAATGGGACAGGACACGTGCGATATTCGGTGGTAACATCTAACAACCAGAACCAACAATGATTCTTTTGTGTATTGAAAACGCTATTGTATTTTCCAAGTGGTTTTTGAAGAGTTGGATACAATTGGACTCCGTGGGGAAGCTTGATGACTTGTTAATAGGAGATTAAACCACATAAGAAGAATTAATTTGACATACACTTTGACTTTTATGTATATACAAACAAGTTCACACAATTCATCACTCAGGAATAAGAAAATGTCAACCGCAATCCAAAAATTTGATAACTTTTTTTGTGACCGCTGGAGCGGATTCCACCTTGATGTCACGTTGAAGTCTCCAGCACTCAAATTTTGGTTTAGAAATTAATGAGATGCGTCAGCAATGAAAAATGTTTTATTGTTTTAACATGGAAAGAGTTTCACACAATCAGTTAATTTTTAAAGTAAAAAGAACCTCAATTTTAGATTAGGAAGTTATTTATGACGGTCAGTGTTTGCTTGCTTGCCAAAAGTGTACCACTCTCATCAATTTGGAATTCTCCTCGAAGGTCAAGCTTTTATATTAGTTGCATTCTCTAATGGACACTTTTTTTTATTAAGTATTAATTTAAATTATATTTTAATATGCGCGTAAGATACAGTTAGTGAGCGTGTCGAAACATTAGATAATTTATCGCTTTAATTATCTAAAGATGGGGATTAATAAATAAAAATGTGTCAGATAAAAATAAATAAAATTTAGCCCTTTGGCATTGGAAACCAAAGATACTTGGGATTCTACTAAGAGATTGTTGAAATGATGAGAAAACACACCTGTTGCGGGTTACAGACGTAAGGGCACCACGAATATTTTTATACGAAAATTACCTATACGCGGCTGTTCCATCTTTTATTGTGTGCAACAAAATTTGAAGTGAGAAAAAGACGACGAAAAAGCAAGAGGAGTTTTATGAAGAAAACGAGCCAAGAATATATCTCCCATGGCACCCAATCTCGAGACGATAAATCAAGACCTGTTATTTTAAAATTAATTGAAATATCAGGTTACCCAAGCTTATCGAATTGTTACTCTATTGTTTTATTCAGATCTAATCTCAATTCCAACCATACCCACATGCATAAGAAGTAGAGGCGGTGATCAATCAAGTAAAATATAAAATATTACACTTATTGTTTTGCAAAAAAATTTCTTTGGCTTACAATTAAAGCACTAATTAAAAAGAAAAGCCAACACGACACAATTGCATTTAATTTATTTTGCCTGAATTGCGTCCGTTCTTGCAGCAAATACGAACTCATTAAGCTGGAATGTGTCGGGAAAAAATCGATCGTCAAATAATTGTACACTTAAATTAAGATCAAATAATGACTTTCAATTTCGTACTACTAAAAACGTCACCACCATTGGTTAGTTAGTAAGTAGTAGTAGTAGCAAAAAAAAACTTGCGCATCAACTGTCCGAAAATACCAACGGTTATCGAAGCCAGCACTAGATAAATTCAAATAATAAATACCAACTGGCTATCTCGAAGCATGTCGTAAGAAGCAATTAAACCCGAATAGTAAAAAAAACGTATGTATCAAACCATTAATTAGTGGAAACAAAAACAAACACAACGAGCGTAAAGAATGGACAACCAAGAGGCAAATAAAAACAAGTTGAGCAAACAAGACATCGAAAGATGGTATCTGAAAGTTAATACTCCGCCACTGGCCTATTGTGGACTTCTGGTCGCAGGTGAACTGATGTACAGGTATGCTGGGTCACGTGTGGCCCCCAAGTCTGAGCCGTGAGACTTTGCGGCGCAGACCCACGTCAAGGGTTCTCGAAAATTACAAGAACTTGATGGATGCTCTCAAACACCAGTACCTAATAATCACTTTTCTTCATACATTTTTTAAATCATTTTCATACATTTATTTTGCACTATTCTGGAAAAATTCCAGATTCGGAGAATAATGAAAGGATTTTTGAGAAATTATTATCCAAAAATTTTGGATTAATAAAATCCGATGGAAAAAGTTTACCTGTCCTTTGAGAGAGTTTGTGTTAGGATATTTCTGCGTCCGTCGGGCGGTGTTTCTGGTGCCGTCTTGGGGAAATCTACAAACCCAATTTGATCACCCGATTGCATCAGATTTGGAATATAACAAAAATGGTTAGGATGATTTCAGATATCACAGTTACAATATTCTCATAATTTTTCAATGTAATTAAATTTTAATTTTGTGCATATTACAGCCATCTGAGGAGGTATAACAAGCAATTAAATCAAAGTACTGCTTATTTTTGAATCAATGAAATTATATTGGCAAAACAAAAAATCAAAATAGATTGGTTTCGACGCAACTTGAACAGTTTCACTTAATGTGAATTTAGAATGGTTGTAAGCATAAGAAATGCGCAAGTAAAACATTTACATTGAATAGTAATATTAATACGGATGTATTTCTTATGCTCACGGCCATCGTGAATCCATACTTTGTAAAACAAATTAAAAGATTAAAAAGTTGTGTTTGGTTGAATCTACTTTGCCTAATCATTCTGTAATAATCATAAAAATGTCATGGAAACTCTACTCCTCTCTGTCTCTCTATCAGTAACGCTATTTAAAACTGTTGAAAACTTTTCATTTGAAATGGCTTGAGAAGTAACTCAAGTTCGAACTGAAAATTAGAGTTGGTACAATGGACCCAGTTTAGAGGCCTAAGTGCATGCGAGTTTACCTTATACTCCACAACTGATCCGGAATCCAGAACCTTAATTGGCCGTTAATTTATTACGAACTAAAAAAATTTTAAGCATTTTTCGTTGGTAAGATTTCAATCGATTTCCAACCAATCACTCATAATTAGGTCAGTGCAACCAGGCAGGAGAAAATCAGAGTCAAAGTATAATAAATATAAGAATGTTGTAGAAACTCTGTCTGTTCGTAACGCTGCCTTCTGTTCTGATTCTCATCTTCTCTCATCGGTATAGTACTCCAATCGATTTCCAACTAATAATCATGTGTTTTTCAAGATGTTAATATCAACTGTTTGCGGTTATATTTTGTCTTCATTTTACTTGTCGAATTTTATCCATTGTATCCGTTACTGACGCATATGAATGGATCAAAGATTCCCGCTACCGACAGCTCACTCGCTGACGGATAGGATCCACTTGCTTTCTTACGTCAAATATTTTGCTTTTTTCCATTATTTCCTAGACCCATTCTTTTTACCATATTTATCAGTCTTGATATGCAGTTTTTCAATTCGTGTTTCGATCTTGTTACCTATAAGTGGACCTTAGAGGTTTTAGTTCGCCCTAGAACATTTTTAGCCCATCACAGAAAGTGGAAAAAATATTATGAAGAAATAAGTAGATTATTTTCTTCAAACAAATTTCCTCAGACCGTCTTACTTTTCTTCTTATCCTGGAGGGTACTCCGTAGCCCGGTTTTACACCATCCATTTGTTCACGAGCTGCTCTGCGTGCCATCTCGCTTCTGCTCCGTCTTCCATCCTACTTTATAGTTTCCTTTCCATGATTTCCTAGTTCTACTCTTGTAATACTAAACTGACATGACTATTCTTTTGGTCCTGGGCACGACCTAAAACTGCATCCCATGTTCTTCTCAGACATAACAATCCCCGTCTTCAATTAGTTCCGCTATAATACCATTCCAAAGAAATGCAAGTGATTGTCTCGCGATGTGATACCATGGTTCGGATTCCACGTTAAACTATATATCCCAAAGCACAACTCAAACTGTTTGTATAAGTGCACAAGTCGAAGGAAGGAACTAAGCACTAAGATATTCCGCAATGTCATAAAGACGGGTTTAGTCAAGTATATTCTCTTCCAATGTTGTTTTCTGATGGTGAAGTGCGTGGGGAAGAATAATTCTTCTTCTTCAGGTGCCTATCTGATTCTGGATATTGACGATCCTCTTGGCTAAGCCAAAAATAATTAAATCATTCACAGACCGATTTTGGACTTCTTGGATCACAACACATATCCGACGCAATCAGGATTAGAACCGCGGTTTTCCGCTCTTCAGTCTATGATTTACGCCAGACTGCTGGTCTGAAGTATAATTAATAATAATAAATTGTACGTATTCCAAGTAGTAAATCTTTCTCCATGTTCGTCAATTTTTTGCACTTCATTATTTTTCTAGATCCAATAATTAGTATATTGTTAAATTTTTACTCTTATAACTCATGATTCTTTAGATGTTTCACTTTATCTTTTCCGTTATTAAAAATTTCTTTTCTTGAATTTGTTTTCAAAAAATTTTCCATATTGGAAAAATTGTAGCAAATTGTAATCCTGTCATTCATATCCTCCGCTTTTAATATTGTTTGAAACCTCTGTCCTCCTAATGCCAGTTATTGATAATAATCAATACTTAATTATTTCCAAGGAGATTTGATCAATTTACTTTTAAGCTCATTTATTAGATTTCAGGTTAAAAAATATGTTTACCCTAACATTATTTTCCTTGTAAAAACTAAGATTTTCCAATTACGATTTGGATATAATGTGGTCCCCTTGGTAAAAGCAGAAAGCAATATTGGGTGTCCATTCCAAGATATGAAGAAGTAAAAACAAAGTAACAAAAAATTTAAGTTTCCCGTATCCAAAGAATAAAAAAAGACACTTGAAAAAGAAGAGAAAAAATAAAATAAATTCGAAAACTCAATCATCAGTGGTACCAAACCACCGCTATAGTCGGGAATTAATTTAGCCGACTAATTACGGATCCTTTAATTTAATTATTCAATTATTCAAGAAAATTGTTTCCTAAAAACCAAGGTTCTAAGAATTCTAGTTGTAGACGAAGTTTTTCGTTAGTTTTGAAAACTATTGCTCCCACAAGAAAATTTTACATATTAAATAGAAAACTTGAGCGCAAAAAAAAAATTCAGAACCCAGGCGATAAATGCGTAAAATGTTTGTTTTTTAAACAAAACTACTGAATTACCCACTACATATTATATACTTTGAGTCGTGATTGTCAGAAAACGGTTAGGTTTAGGTGAGTCATCAATTAAATATTTTTTGTAGGAAATTGAATGAGCAATTTTTCTGTATATACAAAAGTTTCTGTAGAAACAATGGTTTCCAAGATATCAGATAAAAATTAATACTACGTGGTTTTAATTATTAATTATTCACTACTTCACAGAAGCCAGAAAAGAACCAGAAAGATTTCGGAGCTCAACAACGACATTTTGTGGATCATCAAATTCGTTTTACATTTCTTAAGTCAAATTTTTAAAATTAAAATTTCACACTTTTAAGTGCATTTTTCGAGTAATTTCCATGTTAAGAATGCTGATCTGGTTCTAAGATCTGGTTAGGGCTTTATTATAATCAGTTACGTCTGACTTTTAGAGAGAATCAGGTATTCATTTGTTTTGATAACCCTCCTCCACGCATTTATCCCCTATACTTTTAAACTTTCTCTATGTCAATGGTTTTAGGTAATTATTGTAAGAATTCAGATAATCATCGAAGTGCCGCAGGTGATTTAATCTTAGCAAATAAATAAAAGATAATTTAGATGAGAAGGAATTAAAGTGATGCCTTTGAGTTCACCCAATAACAACACCAACATATTTAATTAATATTTTGTCAAACGAAAACACCCGAGGGACAGAACAGAAATACACAAGCACAACCAAAATAGTTTCCGTGATTGATTGGATTAGGATGACGTATTAACAAATTGTCCTGACAAAGACTGCAAATTCAATTCAAATTTCTATGATAAGAATTTAGCTCTGCTGATTAAGCGTTAACAAGGAACTACGTCCTTCACCTGGAATCCTATCCACGATATGGGATTATTTGAGTCAAAGTCTGGGATCCTATCATTGTACCAAATTATCTGTATACAATAATTATATAGTCCTGGTTGTGCGGTCTAATTAAAGGAAACACTGAAACTATTTTTAAGTTGGTAATAATTAATAAGTAATTGGAAGCTATAAATATTAAGAAATAAAGAAAAACCATAACCCGACGGGAAATTGTAAAAATCTTGACAGATTCAGCTTTCTTGTTTTGATTATTATGAAATAACCTTGTAATTAAATTCGCTTGCAGTATCAAAACCGTCTAAAAAAAATTTTATACCAAATTTTAAGCATTCCAATTAATTATTGGGGGTGGGACCGAAGTACATTAGCTGACCTCTTCGTTGTGCTTAAGGGATTGTTCTACATTTAAAAAAAATCGAAACTCTGTTTTGCTTTAATTGATAGTTTTGGAGTTTATAGTGGACTATTTTATAGTTTTAGTAAAAGTTTCCAAACTAGATAATATTTTTTTAATAGTTTTGTGATCCTACCACAGGGTTGGTAATTTTTTTTTATTAAAATCTAACTAAATATAATTTAATTTAAAACTAATCAACCGGCCAGTGTGGCCTTTAATCGTAGATTTACCCGAGCGGTCAGTTTGGTTTGTAAAGCTGCCCTTTAATTTAATTAAAAAAACTTGACATTTAAATAATTAATGTCGTATAAAAAACAAAGAAATGTTTCTATGCAGTTCTAAAATTGAAAGACAAACAATATTCTAATTTTGTTAATTTAAATGATGAAATTAATTAAATGGACATTTAAAAATAGCAAAAACTTCGTTTTTATGCGGGTTTTATTAATTACCACAATTAAAACCTTCGTTAATTTTTAGACGCTTTAAAAATAATTGTTGTACCTAATTTTTCAATTGTTTACAGATAATTCGATGTTAATTAATTTGACGTAATTAACCTGCGTGAATTATTTTAAATAATTACCGGTCGTCCATGCAATTCAAATTAGGGGTGAATTAATTATTTAAACTCATACCTTTCGATTTCTTGCAATTGTTGGTGTTTTTTTGTGTTTGGTGTACTAACTGAAAGATTACGAAAATCACAATTTAAGTGATAATTTAGAAAATTTAGCATAATTATGAATCATCCCTCAGCCAGTGACTAACTCATTTATAATCGAGAAATGTTGATCACACGAATTCAATTATAAAAAATTAACCGTAACATGAACTCGTTATTAACAACATTTTTGTGCTCTTCAACATTCCTAGTATTATTAATTCAACTTTAAAAATTTATCTTATAATAAAATATGGAACAACAAATTTTAAATTGACAAACTTTAATGATTCAAACAGGCTCAATTTTTCCATTTTCTCGGAACGATTTCCAGGTTGGATGTGTCATTAGGGAAGTTGCAATAAAATTTTGACTAAAAGTCATTTTTAATTCTTCCGCTTAATTACCTTCATAATGCAACGTTAGCGTCATGCTGTCTAGTAAAAGAGTTGTTACTAATGAGTGTCATTTTCACTCATTATGTAATTCACTAAAATATGTTCGTTTTAGTACCAGTAATTTGGGGTCATTGCTTAACTAATGACAACTTTTGAGGTCGTTAAGCAGTGCGATACGAGGGTAGTTCAAACGAAAACGATTGGATTAACGAGCTAATTCCGTTGTTTTTTGCCACAGCAGTGGCGTGATGTGATCGCTGGTTGAGTTACAGAGCGGAAATTCTGACCAAAAGTCAGTAGTTCGTCAACACTATTATTTTTGGCAAAATAATAACACAATTCTTTTGTCGCATTGTAAAGTGGAAACATGGAAGAAGAGAAGGTTCAAGATTAATGTTACAGCATTTTTATGGTTGATTTAATACACTCCCAGTTCTTAAATAGACTGTTAGATTGACAGTAAACGCATCACAATGTCAAACGCAATGTTTCAAACAGGTTTTTAATTAATTCTAATAATTTTATTTAAGTAAACGTATTCAAATTTGTTGATTAAGTACAGGTGCACCATCTTGTTGTAAATGTAAATAGATAAAATCTTATAGTATTTCCAAACAGCAATTTTTCATCCTCTTATTTAAAAAAAAGCTCTGAGGAATTATTTATGGTGAAATTTAAGCTCAAAAAACAACTAGGGGGGTCAACATGATTTTACACGAACCTCTGAAAATTTTTGCATATGTAATCAAAGTAATCTGTAATTTACATACTTTTACATAATTTAAATTTTTAGAAAATAATATATGATTTGGCGAGAAAATAATTATAGTATTAGCGTAAACGTTTCGGGACACATTCCGAAACTTGAAATGGAAGAAGGAAGAATTGGATTTTGTGACCCATAGGTGGCGAAGAAGAGAAAAATGTGCCTGTTGTATCTAATACAAATTGAAAGCAAGAAGATCGGTGGAAAGAATTTTTCACGATGGTAAAATTTTTTTAACGACATTGTTTTACCACATACCCGAGAAGTATTACAATTTTATATCTGCAATTATTTCTTTATGTTTTAATGATTACACGCAACATTCTGTATATTTTAACTTATTACTGTACATGCCAATTATGTTACTCACATAGTAAGAAAATTACACGATAAAAATGCGTTTTTTCATCTTTACGAATTCTTTAATAAATTGAATGTTGTTCTTTTTTGTGAAGCGACTTAAATAATATGATCGGGAATAAACAAGATGAAAATAATATACCTACGTATGAATATTCAAGGCAGTTTTGTTGGAGCTAGCTACGTAGTTAGCATAGAAAGTTAATAAAGGACGAAACTTGTGAGTTGTAACAAGGTGATAGTTCCAACAAAAATAAGTGAAAAAACTATGTCAGTTGTATTTGTAAAAGTTAAATGTAATGAAATAAGCTCTAATATCAAAAAATAATGTACGAGAAGAAGAAGAAGTAGCAGTCAGAGTATGGCATCCAGGCCCTCCAGCTATTGGCAACCAGTTTGGTAGGATTGTGGACATCTGTCCTCCTCATATTAATGTCACTGCTGTATATACGAGCTGTTCGCGCGGAAAGTTTTCCAATAAAATGTTTATCAACTTGCATATGCATGAGTATTTAAGGTGCTTAATGCGTTGCTACGAGGAAGCAGTTTAAAACATTTTTATTCGACAACTCTTAATATTACTAGTTTTATACTTTCAAGTACCTACTCGTCCAATTCCACTACATTCCGAAAGTTAGCTTACGCACGATACGATGGATGTTTCGCAACCGAAACCAAATATTTGCATAGTAACTTGTAAACAAACAAACGTTACTCTTACCAACCAGTCTTGCCAATCCTGTTTAAGAAGCAAGTGTTGACTAAATAACCATTAAAAATCCAACCAAGAGAATTGATAAACACACATTTGGTACAATGATAAACATCGCTCACTAAAAAACTTGTTGAAAATAGAGATAAGTATCGCACCATGACTTTGCAACACCAAAACAAATGAAGATGTAAGAATTTTATTGTCAATCATCAGCTTTTTTAACGATTATATAAATGCGTACGAAAAAACTTAAAAGATGCAAGAAATTAAAATATCATTTATAATCCAAAAACCACTTTCGAATTCTTTGTTACTTTCCAGATTAGTTTCTACATAACTTGGTTAATTATTCATATTACTACTTTCATGATCAATTTTACACAGTACAAAGTGCGTTAAATCAAGGAATATTTTATTTTATAGTGTTTACATCGCTGAGATGTGCTTATTTTGAACAAGACACTTTGGGGAACCACATGAACAAATTTGGAACAAATTTAGGTATCATTCCAAACTTGTAAATTTCAGGTCTAGCTGCATATTGGATGTCATTACGGACCAATTTTTATTTTGGATTTTTCTTCAGGGATGGCACCTGCTTCTTTTATTATTATGGGTTGTTAAGTTTTTAATTTTGACAAATGATAGGATAATGATACCTTTTCGACTAACGTAGAAATTTGATAACCTTTTAGTTTTGTCATGTTTGTGTGACCGAAGTAGTAGAACAATGTGACTGCTGGTCGAGTCACAGAGCTGAAATGTTAGGTTTGAATTAAGTAAATTTATCAAGTACAAAGAAGCTAAAAGTAAAAGCGAACTATAGTACTATTTTTTTAATCAGATCGCAAGTCAGTAGCAACATATCCCTAAGGAAGCCACTGAGATTGGAAGGATCCGAAGCTAAACTCCCCATGCTGGATAGCAAATGCTATCTGGAAAATATTTTTGAAATAATCAACCCGTTAAGCAGATACGATCACATTTTAGAGGTGAAGTACATTAGCAATTTGAATAGACACTGACGCAAAAAAACAAATTTAATCAAAAAGTTATTTCATAATAATCAAAATAAGATAGTTACGAATATAAACAATTAACGTAAGCACACAATTCCATTCACCATCAATTGGATTCCAAAATACGAGAACTGTTGGATCTAAGATGCTTCTCCAACTGAATCCGTTAATTATATTTACCCTATTCATTTTATGCAGTATTAAAAGCCGTTAAACTCTTTTTTGAATTCCTCAGATTTGAAATTAAGAGGAAGATAGCTGATAAAACATAGGTACATTCAAACTAATCTCAATAAGTGACCGTGATTTCGTTATTATCTGAGAATTATCGAAACCCATATGAAGTTGGTGTAAGTTGTAAAAAAATACACAAATCAAATGAATCTAAATCATCTTTGAAATATAACCTAATAATGATAATATTATAAATTGTGCAGAGCTACCCAGGAAATTATAAATAACATTTTTTATCGATGTCTTTAATGATTGATGAGAAAACGTATAAAAAAGAAATTCAGTGTTACACATCCGCCCACAGGATCATGCCGCTCTAGGCAAAAGTTTCTTGCCGCCCCCCTTAAGAGTAATTTTTAATTTTCTGATATACTTCTTAATTTATACAAGCCAAGTTAGAATTAAAAAAAAAGGGTTTAGGTGAAAAACTAGGATTTAGGTGAAAAAATAGGGTTTAGGTGAAAAACAGAGTTTATGTTAAAAACATAGGGTTTAGATGAAAATTAGGGTTTAGGTGAAAAACATAGGGTTTAGGTGAAAAACAAGAGTTTAGGTGAAAAACTAGGGTTTAGGTGAAAAAATAGGGTTTAGGTGAAAAACTAGGGTTTAGGTGAAAAACATACGGTTTAGGTGAAAAACAAGGGTTTAGGTGAAAAACTAGGGTTTAGGTGAAAAACAGAGTTTAGGTGAAAAACAGAGTTTATGTTAAAAACATAGGGTTTAGATGAAAATTAGGGTTTAGGTGAAAAACATAGGGTTTAGGTGAAAAACAAGAGTTTAGGTGAAAAACTAGGGTTTAGGTGAAAAACAGAGTTTAAGTTAAAAACATAGGGTTTAGATGAAAATTAGGGTTTAGGTGAAAAACATACGGTTTAGGTGAAAAACAAGGGTTTAGGTGAAAAACTAGGGTTTATGTGAAAAACAGAGTTTAGGTTAAAAACATAGGGTTTAGATGAAAATTATGGTTTAGGTGAAAAACATAGGGTTTAGGTGAAAAACTAGGGTTTAGTTAAAAACTCGGCGCTGCGCGCCTCGCCAGGGGGCTCCACCCCCTGAACTCCCAGTTTCCTTCTATTTTAGTCTCTGACTAATGTATTAAACATGGAACATGTTTTACGATACCGAACTATCTCTCCAGTTCATGATGCAGAATACAATGATTTATTTGTCATCTGTTTTTTTAAATTGGTATTTACTGCTAATTTTGTCTTTGCTTTTGTCTTTGGTTTTGTCTTTGCTTTTGTCTTTGGTTTTGTCTTTGCTTTTGTCTTTGGTTTTGTCTTTGATTTTGTCTTTGCTTTTGTCTTTGATTTTGTCTTTGCTTTGCTTCATCCGTTGATACGATATGTTAATTTGGTGTCGGTTTTTGGTGTCAGTTTTGGTGTCGGTTTTTAGTGGTAATTACTGTTAATTTTGTCTTTGCTTTTGTCTTTGGTTTTGTCTTTGATTTTGGCTTTGATTTTGTCTTTGCTTTTATCTTTGATTTTGTCTTTGCTTTTGTCTTTGCTTTGCTTCATCCGTTGATACGATATGTTAATTTGGTGTCGGTTTTTGGTGTCAGTTTTGGTGTCGGTTTTTAGTGTCGTTTTTTGGTGTCTGTCGTTTTTTGGCAGATAACGAGCGCTAAAACATGTTCCATGTTAAAAGAAAAGTAATAGTTACGAATTATGTACGATAAAATTTACCGGATGTTTCGATTGCCGCAAATAAGTAATATATAATTTTCCCTCTATGTAAGGATTCATAAGATTTTGAAGACCATCCATTTCTTATACGTATGAGGATAATTTTTGAAATCTTTTACCCCTTTCGCAATGTAAAATTATAAAAGAGCGTACTCGGCGCTTATTAAGCCAGGGGTATAGTGGTAATGTGAAGTGCCCCTAACCTAAACAATTGCCTAGTTTGCCTATGGTAAAATACATAACTCGTCCCTCTTCAATGTGAATTGCAAATAAATACAGACTGTATTTCAAACATATAAACTTTCCTTATATTGTCACTGGGTTAAGTCGGGAGTAGACTAAGGGGGGCATAGATAACGTGACCATTTATTTTTTGACTCAAAACGGGACAACCCCCCCCTCAGTTCCCACTCATTAGTAAATTGGCAAAAAAACACTTTTTTTAAGTTTTTGATTTAGAAAAAAAATTTATTTATTTTTATTATGTTTTATAATATAATATTTATTTATATTATTTATCAGAGGAACAAATTTGCTTTAATACAGCTGGTGATGATTTTAAGTAAGAATAAAAGTCTTGGCATGGTCTTATGGTAGCAACATAATACGCGGTTACCGAAAACGGGACAATTTTGTCGGGACACCGGGACAGGTAATCAAAACAAAAATTCAAAACGGGACGTCTGGTCACGTTAGGCATAGACTACCCTAGAAAATGGAAAGCAGCTTAAGATTGTGATAAAATTAATTGTAATATTATGTCGGTATGCTATTTTTCTTAAAAACTTCTTTTTTGATGTACTGGAGGGTACTCCGGACCTCCCAGACCCCCCGGTTTCTCATCAATTTTTTTACTTTTAACTCCCCCCCCCCACATCACTTGTAGCTGGCTACGCCAATGTATAGTAAATATTTACGTTACTTACGTTACCTAGAGCCAGCAGGTAGACAATATAGTTAATAGTTGTTTTATTATAATGTAACTCAGGGACGGATTAGCCATAACGGAGCTATAAATACTCGAATGCCCTGTGCGGATTTTATGGAACAAAGACGTAATTTATAAAGATTGATAGAACAAATAAAATTTCTTTCATACTTATTCCAACATAAATTTCATTTAAAATCTGTAACCTCGTAAAAAATGTTATTCCATTTAGGCACATAATTCGTTAAACAAAGTACCGCTGTGTCGTGTAAACAAAAGGATGCAACGACATTGCTGCATTTGATAATATTTAAAAACTTTCTGGAAGTGTTCGAAAAATTGATTACAAAACAAACACCAGGTCGTTTTTAAATATTTAATCTCTCTTCTCCTTAGGGAAAGTGGTTATGAAGACTCCCGCACAGTTCCGATCCCAATCTTCAGGTGCTGGGGGTAGTTCTCAAAGACTATTCAATGAATATTCTTAGTGGGAGAAAAAATATAATAACCGCGCAGGTTAGCGGTATGGTTAAACTGAAGCGCTCATGAGCGGTTGACTCAGTTTCGAATTCTCTAAGGATTTAAATGCTTTTTTTTCTGCTAAACACCTAAAAACAAATAAAATCGCGCCATGTCAATTTTGACTCTTTTACAATATTATTTAATGTGAAATTTTGGTGTTGGTTAATATTTTTCCAATCCGTTCAAATTACGAACGTTAACTTACGATACTTCTTCGATAATATAACTTCGATAGTGAAGGTTACAGAGGCGGCTTAGAAAATTTATGACATTTTAGAAAAGTTCTTGGATTATACCATAGGATTTTAACATATAAAATCATACTTTTGCAAATTCCTAGTTCCTTAATCATTTCTTTTGGATAAAACCCCTTCAGATCGGTTTTAGGGCAAAAATTTAAATCGAAAAATGAAACTAATTTAGCATCCTTTCTAAAGGCAGAAATTAGATACCAAAATGTTGAAAAATACATCCGAAATAATTTAATATTAAATAAATTACATTTTCTGCAGTTACAAAGACTGCAAAATTATGTTTATTGATTGAAACGCAGAATTTTATTCTTAAAATTTAAATTTGAAGGTTTTTGATTGAAATAACTAGGAAAAAGAAAATTATGAAAGTATGAATGTTGGTATGTTGAAATCCTCTGAATGAGAAACCCGACCTTTTTTTATTGGAATATCTAAAAACTTCTTTGTTTAACGTAAGCATGAAGTGGTTAAGATATACAATCAATCTTCAAATTCACACCGTCTCAATTTCATCGGAGGCCGAGCTAAGAAGTTCCAAACCGGGAATATTTCCGCCCTATAACTCCAGCGACTGTACCAAGCCACGGTGGTCATTCGAACAAAGCTAAACCAGACATAATTTTCAGCGAGTAAATCTGATTTCTCCCGATGTCGGGGAGAAGAATGTCACACTTCAAGTACGAAAAATAAATATTTGCAATTATTCAAATTGTATTGTATGGTAATAAATTATGCACATTCATACAATTCAAGTCCACTTTAGAAGAGAAAGTCAAAACATGCACTTCTGATGAGATAACTTCTTCCATAATACCAAAAAATTGTTCTTCTAGTAGAGGAAACTTTGGTAAGGACATTTCAATCGGAGTGAAATGCGAAACTCGATGGAAGAAACGTCGATGGTGGTTTTGGAATCCAATTACGACAGTATCGGCTTCGATTGTTTATTAATTAATGGTAATCATTATTTTGAGAACTTTAAAGTTGTGGAATAATTAAAGAAAATATTA
Organism: Rhagonycha lutea; assembly: GCA_958510855.1. NCBI lineage: Eukaryota > Metazoa > Arthropoda > Insecta > Coleoptera > Cantharidae > Rhagonycha > Rhagonycha lutea. Next base: position 6,184,354 of record OY294040.1, on the reverse strand, counting down.
TTCCCACTATCACCAATCCAATACACAATTAGAAATGTTTTAACGAGTAGAACTTTATTGTTGATTCATCGGGTTGCACAATAGACCATAATGATTGTATAATGTAATAAAGTAGGTTGTTGAATTTAGACAGACATTTATATTTAGATGGAAGTGTTTAGCTGGATGCGATGGTGCAGATTATTTACCATTTGATATATGGTTGTTAAAACTTCAAAACGTTCTAATTTGCCAATTTAAGGTTTGTGAATAAATTTTGTGCGCGGTCGCTCATTTGGGGTTTTTCGGATTAAGAGAAAATTAAAAATAAATACATTTCTTACCTCATTACGTAAGTTGAGGTATTTAGTATAGGTGACGCAATTTTATTGGTAAAAATCATAAATAATTTAAATTAAAATAAAACCTGATATTTAAATATTATTGGAAGCCGATGATGATGATAAAGGTAAAATCTATTTTCCCGTGGTTTTGTTTTCCACGGTTGGAAGTGGCGAACTAAAATTGTAAGAAAAAGTGCGTCCCAGCATAGCTTGGGTTATCGGTTGGGTTGGTTACAAAACCTAAGAATAAAAATTTTCTTCTTCTCGTAGTTTTGCAAAATAATTTAAAAATGAGGTAATTAACGTTAACTTCGGTTAGTGCTAGTATTTTTAAACAGGTTTTCATTTCTTACTCGTATGTGTTGGTAATTTGTGTTAATGGTTCAAAAGGTGGGTGCTTCACCACATTCGAAAATGTCTATAATAATTTTTGATTACTTAAATGTTGTTGTTTTAAAAAAAATAATGTTAAGGGTCGATGAACCGGATGAATGTAACAGCATATTTTGAAATATGTGAAGATTTTGGATCAAACTGGTAGTAAGATGGAGTCCATAGTTTTGACGCTCCATTTGTTTTGGGTTACCTGCCGATGGATGGGAAAAGCAAATTTCTAAGTTGCATAATAATAAATTTGAAAGCAACGCGTTATTGATATTAAAAATCCAAGTTGTCATTGATTAATCTACCTGTGACCATGAATTTGCGAGTATATTTGAAAGAAAAAGGTCACGAAGGCGCGTATAAGATTTCTGCGTGAAGTGATTGCGGTTTCTTCTGCCTTGCTGATTCTATCTCGATTTACTTATTAATAGTGAATTTTTCTCATCTCCTATTTCTTGCACCACGTGACCCAAACGTGTTTTGCTAATTAGATACATAAATAGTGCGGACATATTTTAAGTTTCGCTAGTTCTATAAATGTTAATAAAAAAAACAGTAGCTTGATTGTGTTAATTTGCAATTTTAGAAATGTAAATAGCCAAGGTTATAAAACGAATTTTACCTTCAACTGAGGAAAGTAGGAAAAGCAACGTCGATCGACTGGCGTTCTTCAAGTGTACCGTACGTCTCGCAGGAACGAAGCAAGAGCGCTACATGATCCAAAAAGGAAGAATCCTTTTGGAATAAATCATAGTAATTGCACAAAATGAAAAACAAACAACACTCACAAGCACAAACTCCTGTCATAGCACGGCACTCAAAAATCCTAGACCAGCGGGTTTTGAACAAGTTTAAAGAAGAGTTGGCTAACGTAAATGAGGAAACTCCACCCACGCAATGGTCACTTTTATTATTAAAGTCGCACTTTGCACAGCTTACTGTTAATTATTATCAGACAGATTACTGCGTGTGTTGGTGTCGAAGCCGTAAAAGAGACTGGTCGTCGTATTCGTCGTCGGAGTAGACTTGCTGTCGGCCTGGACAGACGGCAGGGCTTCACTCTCGTACTTGATGATCTGAAGGTTATTTGATATTTTACGTTCGGTCACGCTAATCGCACAATTTAACTCAATTTATTAAATTCCACGCAATTTTCAACTATTTCGTTTCGAACGCTCCGCATCTCCCAGTTTCTTCTGCTGCCTTCTGAACCTTCTGGGGCAACATGGCGATAAATGGTACACTCCACTACTTTTAACATCAATCACAACTCGCACTACACATTGTCATTTGCATACGTAATTTGTTGTCTGATAAATCAAGATCCCATTGGCAAGACTATCTTTATAAAGCCTGATTGGTCCTTTTCAAACACTGCGTCCAACACGAAATGGCACCTTCCGACGCCATTTTACAACGGCCTTATATTTTCTAATCGATTATCAAAACGCCCTCGTTCCTACATTTCCTACAAACCGCCGACGCATATTTACCGCATTTCTCGCTACTAAATTCATTTCCACCTGCTTCCCAAACAATCATCTTCACTTTTTTCATCCCTTGGCTCTTCACCTCCACTTTTGCATGCGTTTCCGGATTCCAATTTTTTCTATTCGGGACCAAACAACCTTAAAACGCGACAACTGGAAACCATCTCCAAGGTTACTCAAACTGCTATCTCCTCCAGGTGAATTTTTGTAACCAAACTTGAAGAAAAGTGGCTATAAAAAATAAGGAAAGCAATAAACTTAAACAATTTTTCCGGGTACACTTTTACTCGTTTTTCCTATTTACGCAAATACAGGAAATTCATTAGAACGTTCCTGTCCAATTAGCGATCGTTAACAATCTCATTTAATGGGCGTTTGTTGTTTTATAAAGCGATTGAAGTAATTTCATGTTACAGAAATTCTTTACCATAAAATTAAAAACCCCAAATCCATAATTTTCTAGAACCGAATACAATGGAATCTTTTAAAACCTTGTGAAGCTGCTTAACTGGACCAAGATTAAAGTTCATTTTTTGAGCTCGTGACCTCTTAAAAATTGTGACTAAAAACGATAACAAACATTGTTTACAACAAATATAATATTATTAGGTAATAACAAATCATAAATAAAACTTCAAGAGATACAGGGTAGTCGTTTTATAACCCATAACGGTTAACACGAAGAAACTTTTGCAAATTCTAAAGGAAAGGAATCGAAATATGAAGATTTGTGACAGGGATATTTTCCGAATTTCAGATAATCTGATAAGAATCCTGTAAATTTAAAGCTTCGCTTTATGAATGAATCAATTTTACTACCGAAGGAGATTTTTTCGTAGTAGAGAGATGTAATGCAACATTACATCCTGCTTAACTGATTTGTACCTTTAGAAACTGAAGAGCTTAGGCGTTTATGATATGCAATAAAGGCTTATCCTTATTTTAAATAAAAACTTGTGAATGGTGAATGGCAATTCACAGGTAAGTGCCGTTAATAAAGCAAAATAAAATAAAATCGTAATGAATTACTTTTTCAAATAGGCCGCCAAAATGGTTGTAAAATTATAAAATACGACTATCTTAAGTCGGAAGATTTAATATAAATCTCCAATTTCCGGTATGAAAATTACCTGTGCTATCAGGTAAAAGTAATTGCTAGGTGTCAGCTACAAATTCTTACGCTGTAAGCCTACAATTTTAGGCACCCCCTGCAGTAAAATAATAAGTTTTTACACGATAATTAAAATGTTGGTCTTGGTAAAAGATAAGAAAATTTTAAATCAAAAATTGGCACGAAAAGTTAATTTTTGGAAGCTTGAAATGTTTAAGGATCAGCAGTTAATCCTTATTTATTGTACCATAATTGGAATCGTAAACTTCCGAGCAATTCCGTAAAAATAATGATTCGAACCCGTGACTACTTATTCGTGGTAGCTTTCGTACTAAAATTAGTACTACGCCCTTAAAATTCGATCAAGAAATTCAGTTACACTCCGTATAATCAACTTTCTAAATAAAATTCAAATTGTTTTTTCTCATTTTCACAAACTTGGGGTGAAAGCTGAAATTTATTTAAAGTAATTTAAAATTGTCTCTAGACGCATAAAAAGTTCAAACCGTAATTAAATTTTAAAAATAAAAAAATAAAAATAAAAAAGATTATTTTATCACAACATGAAAAACTTGAATAAAGACTGAAAAGAATTGAATTTAAACTTGCAGATAGGAAGTACGAATAAAACGAAGGAAAGGAAATAACTAATTTTAAGATTGCAGAACTTCTTTATTCCGTTTTATTGTTAAATGTTTCTTTCCATTAAAGCAGCAAATAAAAACTTAAATTTTTTAAGAAATGTTAAAGAAATTTTAGTTATAGTGAAGGAAAGCGATAAAAAAATTCAAAGTCCTTGATTTTAAATCAATAATATTATTACGTATGGGTCCTATGATGGCATCCTTCTCATAATTATTATGTAAAATTTGAAATGTTAGCGTTCAATTAATTTAACGTCGCTTTAAAAAGTTTGGTAAATTAATTTAATTTGCGAGGTAAAACTGGCCGTAAATTACTTTTTAATTCAGTACGTTATCTACCCCACTGCCTGTAAAAATTCCAACACAGTTTTATGTTTTGTTAATCGTTTTATTTATCGGTTAATTAAAAAACACCAACATTAAAATGCTTTAATGGAGTAAATTTGATTAATTAAATCTCTACAGTCGGTGGACCAGTAATTCACATTTTCTTACACCTGAGTGGAATTCTGAAGTGTTACAATTTATTTAGTTTCCATGTAATTATAATTTGTGGGTTTCACTTTTAATTGTAGATTATTGGTGAGGAGTTTTTGTCCTATTTAAAACAATTTTCTCATGCTTTTTCTTAACACCAGGTGATTATCGCTCCACTCGGATGAAAGGGGACCAGTGACAACCAGAGGATCCTAGAGAATGCTCTTTTTTAATTTTGATTAATTAATACCACGATAGAAGTGATGGTAAGAACAAATTAAAACCAAAACCAAAGAGGGGGGGGTAATTACCTAGATGAATATCTTTAATTTAAGGCAACTTGATCTAGAGAAATGCAAAGCTTTCGCCTATGACTTAACTTTTCATGCTAAATTTCATCTCATAAAAGACACAATAAGTGACAGTGATAAATTAATAATTGCTTCCCCCCCCCACTAACACCAGGGTTTGCAGGTATATCGTTCTGGATTCGTAAAAACGTTTATTTCGAGTCCTGCCCGTCAGAGCCCGTAACGAAGGTAAAAATCTCCTGTGGCAAGCGGTTTAGTTTTCCCTATTCCCCTCCCCCACTGATCAAAGGAATTTTTTAAATGCAAAATTTTCATTTTTACAATTAAAAACAAAACTAATTTCATATTTTCTATTCAACAACGAACAAATAATGAAGCAAAAATATTCTATTGTAATTAATGATCTTGACCTATTGAACTAAAAAATGGTGGTCTTATAACTTTTGTTGTTCACCCTGCGAAGAAATTCTTTTTACACAATTTTTTAAACGAAAATCTCAAATGTGTGAGCCACGCTTTAGTTTCGACGTACCTTTCATCTGCAAGGAAGCATCAGGACGATTTTTCATTATTAAAGATGATGTAAATTTAATTCTTGAGAAATCTTTTGGTTGATTACAGCCTGGGGGGTATGCAATACTCACCAGGCCCCCGGTTTTTCAAATTGTTTATTTTTGAAAATCAGTCAGGTTAGGGGAAGATTTATTTCCGAAACATATTATTGAATTTTATGTCATTTTCAAGTGTTATTATTTTGGCCACTAGACCTCCCCTAAATGTGAAGAAACTAGCGTGAAACCGGGAGGTCTGGAATACCCCCCCAATATAAGAAAGAAATGAATTGACTTTTCAAAGATTTTTTCGGTAAGATATGTTTTTTTGAGTAAGGATTTTTCTAAAGGATTTTATTTTTTAGAGGTTTGATTTTTCAATTCAATCAAGGTGATCATATCGGGGAACCCAAATGTCATTTCAGCTCAGTTTTGTTTGCCATTTCACCATGATTGCTTGCAAATTGTGCAAATTTATTTCAAAAATCGTAATTCAATTCCCGAAACTTAGTCCATCCAAGCAATTAATTCGAATAACAATGGATTATTTTTGCACTACGCATACTCTTATTGAAAATGCGCATCCGCAGAAATGTCATACATTGCGCACCGAGCTACTGAAGAGCGTAGTATTGAGGAATGAGGAAGACCCGAATGAATCGATTCTCAAGCGTGCACAGCAATTGGAGCTTTATTTATCCACGTTATGGAACATTTTGCGGAAGATCTTGGCTTACGACCTTTTTTTATTGGAAAGAGTTTTATTGTGGGAAAAATTCGATGAGCGCATAATTTCGAGTAATGGACTTGTGAATTGGCCTCCAAGAGTGTGTGATTATAACACCTTTGGATTATTTTCTGAGGGGATATGTAAAATCGCTAGTCTACGCCGATAAACCAAAGACGATGGACGACTTTGCTGCGTTATTCCCAATATACGATACTAAATGTTCGAGAATTAGTAAAAAAATTGAACTTCCAGATTGCGCTATATTCGAGCAGCCACGGCGCCCATATACCGAAAATCATATTAAATAAATATTTTACGTGAGGCACGCACTTCTTGTCAAATCCACTAAAAAGAGTTTTTTTTAAATTAAGGTCATTTGCTTTAGAGTCCGCGGGCCGCACTAATACCCTTCGGGGGCTGCATGCGGCCCGCGGGTTGCCGACCTCTGGCATAAAGTTATCTTTCCAATAAAACCAATGAAATGCGTTTTATTTCATTTTAAACTTCTATACCTCAAAAAACACCCCTTATATTCTTAGGTAGCCAAGCCCTTAGCCTATTTTGGTTCTCACACTTGTGCACCCGTGACCTGCGTCACTTTTTGAATTTAAAACCGTCTAACTTGTTTGTACTCTATAATGCTTTGGCTTTCATTTCACCCATTTTATTTTTGAAGTATTTTATAAATTTGTTGCGAGGCGGAAACATTTTGATCTCGAAACGTTTGGTTAATTAAATGTGTTCTTCCATGGAGGAGGTGTTAAAAAATATTCTAGACCACTTATCATTTTCGCTTGTAAATCTTTTGTATTGGAAATATTCATGGCAACATCAATGATATTGATGCGCAACAAGGATTAACGAGAAATTCAGTTTAAGATTAGCTTAATTTAAAAATTCGCGTAGCTTTTCCAAAACCCTTTTATATAATTATTTAAATAAATTCTAATTGGGGTAGGGTAGGGTATAGTGGTGGATCAAGGACTAAGTCAAAAGATTTTTAAGTCAATATTTTTTAAACATTTTCATCTTCGTTTTTTCGTAGATCCGTAACTGGTACAATCCGCGATTCTTTCACTTTTGCGCACCCTGTGTGATAATATAGCCTAAAAATCTGACACATAGCATATTTATGATGACAGTTGACGTAAACCTTACATTTCAGATGCACGTCTCCTAGCAAGAAGTATAGGAAATCCGCGAGTTTTCTATGTGTTTTCATCTCACTCGTACAGCCCACATTCAAATACCCTCCATAAAGGTTATGAAGAAGGTCTTCGGAAATTCACGCTCAAACAGATGAACTGATTAGGTTTTGGGATTTGTTTGTTAAGAACTTTGTAGATAAAACCACCACGCATGTTGTTCGGAGAGATTCGAAAAGTTTAATATTGTCCAAGATTAAAAAGGAATAAAAAAATTTTAATGGTATATTTTCTTTAAATATATTTATTTTTTATTAAAAATATTATATTTTTTTTATGATTAGCAAAACGTTGCAATTTCAGTGTTCCTAAAGGCTTTGCTACGCTTTTTTTTTTAGGAGTTTGGATAAATAATTTTAGGAAAAAAAGTACAATTTAATATAGAAATGCCCATTGTCATAGGCACAACTATGATCAAAAGTTTGAGGGGGCTAAAAAAGTCTTCAAACAATTTTTTAAGGGGGGAGGGTTGCACGAATAGCGAAAAATTAGATTTTCAAGGTCAACAGTTCTTAGATTTTAAGTTAGAAATTTTAAAAAGATGTTTTTCTACTAATTATTGTGATTCCAGGGGCAGAAAACTATTTTGAAAAATAATAATGTTCTTGGAAGCCTGGCCTAATCCAAATGTAAGGACCTACCTATTTTTAATTGAAATAATTAATGAAAACTGCAAATTGTATAAAAAATGAGAACATTTTATTTAAACTCGACGCTAACCTCATCGTTTGCTAATCAATTCAAGTTTCTTTTCCCACTAAACTGAATGTTTATTCATTTTTTTGAAAATTATCATACAATTAATTCAAAAATCAGTTTTAAGCACAAAAAAATAAGGGGTAGTTATAGAAATAAAAACAAAAATAAAATTTCTGTGGGAATTCAGTGTTTACTAAGAAGGTAACAGTGGCAAATATTCAGTTAATCGATTGTTCATAATATCGCCATTAAAAACTAATAACTTTGGGGGGGGGGGAATAGTCCCCCCCTACAGAAATATTCAGCACTAACATTGAAATGTCGTAGTCAGGCGCCTGAAACTTTCTATTAATGAAATATAACAAAGCGTAAGCAATTATTAGCATTTTGAGTTCTATATTTTTTTTGTACTTTGGTTTTTTATTTATTAAATTATATTTTTTATTTTAATTATTTTAGATAGTTATTTCCTTTTACCATTATAATTTTAAAGTTTAGTAAAAATTTGTCCAGTATTTTAGTAGTAATCTCGCTAGTCGGAATAAAAGAAAATCAAAAGAAAATCGGAGGAGGGGGGAAAGTAACAATTTAATTGCTGTTATAGTTAAAATTTATGTATTTCGTGAAATTTTAAGCCATTTTTCAGTGGCGATTTTAGAACTTATGAGGCCCCAGGCGCAATTCAATTTTGAGGCCCCCTTCTAAGTATTTTCACTAATCCTACACTCCCTAAAGCAATTAATTTGAACTCCTGGTGCCCGGGGGCCCATCCACCAGCACCGCAGATGATTTATTTTTTTAATACTTTTTTTTTTACTAAAAATTGCACTGAAATCAAAATAACTGCAAATCCAAGGCATCTTAGGGCTTAGAATTTTTTTGTTATTTTTCCTGTATTTATTACAACAAAGTTAATATTTTCATAAAGTTTCAAAATATTTGAACAAAATTACATTTTAATTACAAATTTATTAACGAAATCAAAATATTAATTGAAAAATTAATGCATCTTAAGACTAAAAGCCTGTTTACATTATAAAATTTCGCTTAAAATTTTGCTTAAAATTTTCGTTAATATTTCTTTAAAATTCCTTAAAATTTGTAGATTTGCAGATTTGTGTTTACACCTTAAAATTAACCTTAAAATCATTTTACGGAAATATTTTTTACACTTTTAAACATAAATTTATAAAAATTTTCAGCTAAATTTTATGCGAAATTTTACAATGTAAACAGGCTTTTAGAATTTTTTAGTTATTTTTCCAGAATTTATTACAACGGAATTAATATTTTCAAAAGGTTTCAGAATATTTGAACAAAATTAAATTTTTATCAAAAAATTTTAATCAAAATTTGCACTGAAATCAAAATAACTGCAAATCTAATGCATCTTAGGGCTTAGAATTATTTCGTAATTTTTCCTGTGTTTATTAAAATAGATTTAATATTATCCTATAATTTCAGAATATTTGAACAAAATTAAATTTTTATCAGAAATTTAAATCAAAAACTGCAACTGATGCAATCAAAATAACTGCAAATCTAATGCATCTTAGGGCTTAGAATTATTTCGTTATTTTTCCTGTGTTTATTAAAATAGATTTAATATTTTCATATAATTTCAGAATATTTGAAGAAAATTAAATTTTTATTAGAAATTTAAATCAAAAACTGCACTAATGTAATCAAAATTACTGCAAATCAAATGCATCTTAGGGCTTAGAATTTTTTCGTTATTTTTCCTGTGTTTATTACAACAGAGTTAATATTTTCATTATAAGTTTCAGAATATTTGAACAAAATTAAGTTTTAATCAAAAAATTATAATCAAAAATTGCACTAAAATCAAAATAGCTGCAAATCTAAGGCATCTGAGGGCTTAGAATTTTTTTGTTATTTTTCCTGTATTTATTACAACGGAATTAATATTTTCAGGAGATTTCAGAATATTTGAACAAAATTAAATTTTTATCAAAAAATTTTAATCAAAAATTGCACTGAAATCAAAATAACTGCAAATATAAGGAATGTTAGAGCTTAGAATTTTTTCGTTATTTTTCCAGAATTTATTACAACATAATTAATATTTTCAGAAGATTTCAGAATATTTGAACAAAATTAAATTTTTTATCATAAATTTAAATCAAAAACTGCACTGAAATCAAAATAACTGCAAATCTAAGGCATCTTAGGGCTTAGAATTTTTCGTTATTTTTCCTGTATTTAGTACAACAGATTTAATATTTTCATAGAATTTCAGAATATTTGAACAAAATTAAATTTTTTATCATAAATTTAAATCAAAAACTGCACTGAAATCAAAATAACTGCAAATCTAAGGCATCTTAGGGCTTAGAATTTTTTCGTTATTTTTCCTGTATTTAGTACAACAGATTTAATATTTTCATAGAATTTCAGAATATTTGAACAAAATTAAATTTTTATCAAAAAATTTAAATCATAATTTTTTAAACTGTACTGAAATCAAAATAACTGAAAATGTAATGCATCTTAGGGCTTAGAATTTATTCGTTATTTTTCCAGAATTTATTACAACGGAATTAATATTTTCAGAAGATTTCAGAATATTTGAACAAAATTAAATTTTTATCAGAAATTTAAATCAAAAACTGCACTGAAATCAAAATAACTGCAAATCTAAGGCATCTTAGGGCTTAGAATTTTTTCGTTATTTTTCCTGTGTTTATTACAACATAATTAATATTTTCATAACATTTCAGAATATTTGAACAAGATTAAATTTTTATCAAAAAATTTATAAATCAAAAATTGAACTGAAATCAAAATAACTGCAAATCTAATGCATCTTAGGGCTTAGTATTTTTTAGTTATTTTTCCTGTGTTTATTACAACATAGTTAATATTTTCATAAAGTTACAAAATATTTGAACAAAATTAAATTTTTATCAGAAATTTAAATCAAAAATTGCACTGATGTAATCAAAATAACTGCAAATCTAAGGCATCTTAGGGCTTAGAATTTTTTGTTATTTTTCCAGAATTTATTACAATGGAATTAATATTTTCAGAAGATTTCAGAATATTTGAACCAAATTAAATTTTTATCAGAAATTTAAATCAAAAACTGCACTGATGAAATCAAAATAACTGCAAATCTAATGAATCTTAGGGTTTAGAAGTTTTTCGTTATTTTTCCTGTATTTAGTACAACAGATTTAATATTTTCATAGAATTTCAGAATATTTGAACAAAATTAAATTTTATCAAAAAATTTAAATCATAATTTTTTAAACTGCACTGAAATCAAAATAACTGAAAATCTAAGGCATCTAGGGCTTAGAATTTTTTCCTTATTTTTCCAGAATTTATTACAATGGAATTAATATTTTCAGAGATTTCAGAATATTTGAACCAAATTAAATTTTTATCAGAAATTTAAATCAAAAACTGCACTGATGAAATCAAAATAACTGCAAATCTAATGAATCTTAGGGCTTAGAAGTTTTTCGTTATTTTTCCTGTATTTAGTACAACAGATTTAATATTTTCATAGAATTTCAGAATATTTGAACAAAATTAAATTTTATCAAAAAATTTAATCATAATTTTTTAAACTGCACTGAAATCAAAATAACTGAAAATCTAAGGCATCTAGGGCTTAGAATTTTTTCGTTATTTTTCCAGAATTTATTACAATGGAATTAATATTTTCAGAGATTTCAGAATATTTGAACCAAATTAAATTTTTATCAGAAATTTAAATCAAAAACTGCACTGATGAAATCAAAATAACTGCAAATCTAATGAATCTTAGGGCTTAGAAGTTTTTCGTTATTTTTCCTGTATTTAGTACAACAGATTTAATATTTTCATAGAATTTCAGAATATTTGAACAAAATTAAATTTTATCAAAAAATTTAAATCATAATTTTTTAAATTGCACTGAAATCAAAATAACTGAAAATCTAAGGCATCTAGGGCTTAGAATTTTTTTCGTTATTTTTCCAGAATTTATTACAATGGAATTAATATTTTCAGAGATTTCAGAATATTTGAACCAAATTAAATTTTTATCAGAAATTTAAATCAAAAACTGCACTGAAATCAAAACAACTGCAAATCTAATGAATCTTAGGGCTTAGAATTTTTTCGTTATTTTTCCTGTATTTAGTACAACAGATTTAATATTTTCATAGAATTTCAGAATATTTGAACAAAATTAAATTTTTATCAAAAATTTCAAAACAAAAAATTGCACTGTAATCAAAATAATTGAAAAACTACGGCATCTTAGGGCTTAGAATTTGTTCGTTATTTTTCATTATTACAATGGAATTAATATTTTCACGAAGTTTCAGAATAATTGAACAAAATTAAATTTTTATCTAAAAATGTAAATCAAAAATTGCACTCAAATCAAAATAACTGCAAATCTAAGGCATCTAGGGCTTAGAATTTTTGTGTCTATTACAACAGGAATTAAATTAATTATAATTAAATTTTCCTTATTTTGAGGCCCCTTGATTACGACTAAGCGACTCTTGGGAAATCCGCCACTGGCATTTTTATAATTTGATAAAATTTTTGGGACATTTGAGTCACTTGGAATTTACATACCTATTAATGGGTCCACTACCAACAAAATAAAAACTTAGTTTTATTTATTATTGAATTTTTTTTTAATTTAAATTAGTAAAATTCGCTGAAAAGTAAAATTTATGAAATTAATAGTTCCACGCTTTTAAAATTAAGCCTAGTAATATTTACTAAAAATGGGAATCTTGCAGTAAATGTTAATATTATTTAATAAAATTTTTTCCTGCAACTTCCAAAAACACAAAATGTCCTATTAATTAATTATTTAAAAATGTTTCGATATTAATTTACTTTGGCAAAGAGAGTTATCGTTAAATAATTTTTTGTACTTATGATTGAAGCGGACAAAATTTTTTGTGTTCAAAGGTTGCGAAAACTGTAACAAATACGAAAAAAATTGTATTAAATAATAATTTGGCAATACAAGTCGGTATATTTCAATAATTATTAAGGTTCTAAAAAATTGAAGTAAATTACTTTATCAGACTTGTTGACTAAAAATAATAATAAATTCCGATAAAGTAAGTTTAATAATAATTTAAGGAAAGAAAATTAAATTTGACTTGAATTTATCTAAAATGCAATAAATAATCCTACTTAGTGTTATTTTATGCGGTTCACGTCGAAAGACCACGATTATTCCCCATTTTTGATATTTATTACTTTGATTGTAAATTCTCGGAATTCTTTTGTCTTAAATTAAGAAAAAAATATAAGAAAAAATTTACATATTGTTTTATTACAACTTCTGGTACATACAAGTATTTACAACCCATTTACCTTTTTATAAAAATATTAAGTACAAATAAAATTAAAATGGTATCTATAAAGGCACAGGAGGTAAAATGGAAGTAAAAAATTTCATTTCGTTAATCGCCTATAAAATAATTAACAAAAATTTAGCTACCTTCTACAATGATGTACATTATTAACTTACTATCAAGAAATTTTGCGTTTCGTATCGTAGAAGATACACCAACAATTTTTTGGTGCCTCCCCACACCTACATAGTACTTCATTATGTCACATTTTTAGAAAAACAAAATAATTATTCTAACATAAAATGTTTTTCTCTGTTGGAGCTTCTAATAAAACTGCGAGGTACCTCGTCTTTTCCTCCTTAATTAAAATACAAGATATGTTTGGCAATTAGAATCAACAATTAAATATTTTAAAATAAATTATACCTAACAAAATTTATTAAAATAACATTTTTACAGCTATGGAAGTTTGGTACTTGGTACCTACAACACTGAACATCAAAAAATCATTCCGACTATAAAATATTATGGGATATAAAAGGCAAAGAGAAATCGACCATTACTTTAAAAACTTGATTCTTTGACAGTATAACTTATAATTTTAAAATGTAAGTAAATAGATGTGGAAGTAATGTACTGTTAAATGCTTAAGTATTTACGGCAGCATGCATATTTTTTTCAGTCTATAAATGATTATCTATATTCATAAGAATTGTCTAACATTCGAGTCACTTCTCACCATTTTGGATGAACTTCTTTGAAACGCCATTGTTGATATGTATTGTTGATGTCGCAAGGCATTAGAGATAAGTGGGACGTCTGAGGATGTAAAGCCATACACTTTTTATGAACGCGATGTAAAAGAGTGTATGTGTTCTCGTCGTAAATCCAAGGTCCATCTACCGTACCCAAACGGCAAAATGCGAGTTTGATGCCTTGCGAATCGGCCTCAATGCAGCGTTCACCGACACCTAATTGTCCTTTTGCGTTCAGCCTGATTAGCTGATTGTTTCCAAACCCGTGGCAGTGCTGTATCGCGATTAGGGACGGAGGTGCATGGCCTAACGTATCGATACACTTACTAACAGCTTCCGATCGTAACTCTCCCCAATGCAAATTTGGAGGCAGCTCTGGAAACTTATCCACCACATCGTACGCGACATTTTTCATGAACCAGTCAAAATTATGACAACTTAACCGCTTCTTCAGCTTTAACTGGTCGCTAATATCACCCATATCTAAGAAGCGAGCCAAGGGTTCGCGCGTATAAAAGTATTCCTTGTATTTCTCATCGAACCACGTCTCGATCACCCGCTTGTAGTTGATGGTAATCAAAGGACCCTTCTTCTTTTGGGCCAGTTTCCCAAAATTGTAGGGCATAAAACCGCGGTAAACGTGGCCCACACGAGAACAAGGAACCCATTCGATACTACCACCGCATTGCCAAATCTTAAAGCTAAGTTCAAAATTTTCACCTCCCCAAACCAGCAAGCCCGAATCGTACGCCCCCAGTTCCAAAAAGTACAGCCTATTCATGGCGAACAGACCGCCCGCGTGCGTCGGACTCTTGTACGGTTCACTGTTGTGCTCCCTCGTCGACAACTCGCGCGTTGGAACCTCGTTTTCCTTATACAACATTCCCCATTCGAAAATACCCCTATAGTGGCGGTGCTCCCCATAAACTGGACGGTATTCAAAAGTTTTATGATCGATGCCGTCAATAATAGGCACCGTAAGTACGGTTCGATTCCTATAAATTGGTGCCAATAACGGCGGCAACCAATTGACATTTACTTCGCAATGGGCGTCCAAAAATACAATAACTTCACCCGTAGCTTCTTTAGCTCCACGCGATCTCGTGCGTATCAACCCTTCACGTTGCGTGTTCCTTATCAGCCTTACCTTTCCGTCAAAACGCGAAATGTAGTTGTCTAAATCACTTTTTAAATTCTCCTTATCACTAAAATCGTCCACCAACAAAATTTCCTTTAATACACCCTCTGGCGACCTATTCAACACCGAGTGGACGGTTCTTAACAACACAGACCAGCCTTCGTTGTGAAACACAACAATCACACTTGTCGTGGGCAAATTGTTAGGGTAATCCCAGTGCCTACATTCTGGTAGGCGCGTATCAGGTATGGATCGATCAAGGGATATTTCATCTGAGCATGCAATATTCATCCCATATTCTGATTCCGACTGGTCAGCATCGTTTTGTCTATCTTGATGCAAAACGTGCGGCTCTCCATTTTCGCCAGGCCCACTACGAGGCTTAACATCTCTCGGCTCCAAATTGCCTAATCCGGACACTAATTTAGGTCTCGATTTGGTTAGCGTTAACGAAGTAATGTTATAACTTGAATCTTTAGACCACGTAGCTAACAGATACAAAATAGGAACCAATATTAAACAAACCGCACAAATTCTTGCAAATCTTCCTTTTCGTGCGAAAACTAACCGAGCCATTCTTTATGAATCTTTAATTTCACACCAAATAAAAGTTTGTTACGTGTCAAATTGGCCAGGTGGCAAGAAACTTGCCAAGTTTATTATTAACACAAAATATTAATAGAACTCTTACATTTTAGTCACACAGATATTTAACTTTCTTGGTGAAAACAAATTACACATATAATAAGAAACACTTTTCCGGTATTATCGCTTTTCCTGACAATCGAAATGTCAAAACGATGTTGTTGGTTTTCCGAGAATAACAAACTGAATTATCAACCATACATTTAATTTGGTTTGGAACTAGGATAGATGCTGTGGCTTTTGGTTTTAAGATGGCGCGCGGTGGTAGTGTAAGATTGAATTATTTAGTGTGCAGTCTTCGGAGATTTAAAAAAATTTAATATTGATTTGATGTAAGTACTATCTAATTTAATTAAAATATTAAAAAAAACAAACATTTATGCTATCTCCAATCTTGCGGTGTTATCAGACCTAATCAGACTTCAAACTCTCCAACTGATAAGCATAGGCACAACGAAAGAGAATCGGATAAGAAATATCAATGCTTTAGAAAAATCTTCAATTTGTCCTGGGTTAGATTTTTGAAGCCACCCACTACTTAGCGCCATTTTATTTTTACTTTCTAAATTACAGTAATTTCGTAAATTACATTAAACTGTGTTATTATAATTATGAAGCCTTTGAAACTTAATGATAATCTGATGTACTTTCACGACAACTTTAACTATATTTACATTCGTAAAATTGAACCTGAGGTGATTCCCCCAATCTCTAGATTACAAAAAGGGATGATGATAATCAACTTAAACTAATTAAGTAAGGATAATTAGGGCATTTCATATACGAGTGCTTGAAATTCACCCCACAAAGCATCACTTGCTAAAATTTTATTAAAAATTAAATTTCGACTCATTATGCGATGTAACGAAACGTAATTCTGAATATAAAATTGGAATAAAAAATTTAATAAGAAGCTGAATTTTTTTTATCACAGCAATAAAACGTAAAATCATTACAGCTATCGGTTGGGTTTCACTTAGGGTAGGATGAGGAATTTTGATGCAGAAATACAGGGTGTGACCAATTTTAGACTAACTATTTGTACGTTTTAAGGTGCATGTTCCCTGAAGGGTCTCCCATCCCAGTACTAAACACACCCGCACATTGCTTGACTGTGGTGTTTCAAAAATGAGCAATTTAAATTATTGAAGCACGAATAGTTGAAAAACCTATTAAAGTCGTAGATTTACTTTAAACAATTATCTTTTTATAAACCCCAGAAGGATTAAAATTGGTTAGAAGGTCCTAGAAGTAACCCACATTCAAGTCATTCAAAAAAGTTCATACAAACTTTAAAATTTATTGCACTTTAAATCACTCAACTGTTGATAACTTCTACAAAAGTTAACAAATTTCAATTCTTCTAAGCTTTGAATAAATATAATTTCTTTTTTCTAAAAAAGTATTACCCCTTTTCGTAAAATGTACATGCAGTTACTATTTGCTCAACTCACAGTAGTTTGCAAAAATCCACATTTTTAATTAATTTTGAATTTATTCTTTGAATGTTGAACAAAATTAAAGCGTTTTTGAGTGGGTATTTTAATTATTTAACTCCTGATTTACCTGGGTTAAAAAAATATTGGTTCCTAGTTGGATCTTTAAAAATTTTTGGAGAAATTGCAGGGCCGGATTGACCTCTCGTGTGCTCTAGTCAAAAGTTTTAACCCCTCTCCCCTGGTTTTTGTCCTCTCTAAAAATGTATCTTATATTATAATTTCGCATATAATTCTCAGGGGGGGGGGGGGAGGTTGACAAAAAATCGCAGCATTTCGAAAGTAATATAAGGGTAAAATTACTTGGCAAAGTTTAAAAACTGGGGTTTTAACTGAAGGTTTAACTCCATGATGCAAATGCAAGCCAAAATTGAGAGAACTGAAGGATTTTAAACAAAAAATAAACAATGAGCATTCAAAAATCAACAATGTACTCTTCTTCTGATCTTCAAACCTTTAGGATCTCTCTGAAATCTCCATATTTCACGTGTTTGAATACAGAGTCAACATAAGTGTATATAACCTATGAACTGGTGAGGCTCTTCAATTTTCTTGAATAATTGGATGGATTCTTTTTTGAGCAATATTTAGCACAATCAAATTTGCAAACTGGGGCAGGTGATATTCTCTGGTAGATCAATCAAGATTAACCAATCTCCATAAAATAGAAATCCACTGCAAAGTTGCACTACAGCCGACTTTTGACGTCCATTGGCGCAACTAGTAAAAATAACGGTGGGGTAAAAATAACGAAAAATTGGAATATTTTGGGGGGGCTAACTTGAATTTTGGGGGGCTTAAACCCCTCTCGCCCCCCCTAGTTGCGCCTATGTTGACGTCACAATACCATCAACTAATTAAAGGTTGAAATTTGGAAAAAAATAACCGATTAGAGAGTTTATAATTCAGATTATGCCTAAAGCACGGAGACTTGGTCATAAGAAAGTTTGACCCTCCCCAGGTTTGAACTAAGGCTGGGAATCAAAATCGAATATAATCAACTAATCGAGTATTCGAATATGAATATTTTCTCAACGGCACTATTCAAATTATTCGAATATTCAAATTATTCGAATATTCAAATTATATTCGAATATTGAAATTATTCGAATGACTATTCGAATATTCGAGTAATTTGAATGATTCGAATACAAAAATGTTAAAAATTCCCAGCCTTACTCTATACGGGGGTGGTTTTGGGGGTTCAAACCCCCCCATGGGAGAGCAAGAGATAAAAAAAAAAGGGTCTAAAAATTATTTTGTGCAAAAAATCGAATATAATCAATTAATCGAGTATTGGAATATGAATATTTTCTCAACTGCCTAATTCAAATTATTCGAATATTCAAATTATTCGAATGATTATTCGAATATTCGAGTAATTTGAATATTCAAATAATAAATCATTCGAATATTCGAATAATTTTAATATTCAAATAATCATTCGAAAATTCGAATAATTTGAATATTCTTGTGATTTCTTGAACGAATATTCGAATACAAAAATGTTAAAAATTCCCAGCCTTAGTTTGAACCCGGTACACCGCATTCGCAATTGATGACCATCTCACGATGTACCTACTGCAAATTTCAAATTTACAATCAATCCATAAGATAAAAGTAAGTGGTGAAATGTATTAAATAATAAATCAATCACAGCTACAAATCTGCGAAGCTCTATCCATCAAAATTCATCTGAGGTGCAAAATCGAAACGAGTCTCCACTCCCTCTCCTCATTTCCTGCATTGCTGCTTAAAGGTGCTCGCTCACTTAGGCCACACCACACGACGCGACATTGAAGTGTCTCGAGAGAGAGAGAGAGAGAGAGAGAGAGAGAGAGAGAGAGAGATAGCTTGAGACACCTCAATGTAGCTGTCTCTCTTACTCTCGAGACACCTCAATGTCGTGTGGTGTGGCCTAAGTGAGCGAGCATCTTAAGACTCCCACTCTGGAACGAACTCTTCTGGGTGGTAGGTAAGAAACCTCAGCACAGATTTTAAAAATTTCCACTGTCAAGAATCATTAAAAACGGTACAAAAAGCTATTATAAAACAAAATATTTGTGGATCATTGCAAATAGGGCTCTAAAAAGTCAAATTTTCAAAATTTGTGTTGGCCGATGCAGTCTTACGAGTTAGAAACAGTTTACAACATTTCATTGGGTCCTGAAACCCCGCCTCTAATATATCCCACCAAAAGCTTATAAATATAAGGTGTGTACTTCATAAAATGCTCTCAGTACGTACTGGCTGTCACAACAACGTGTCGTGTGTTGAGCGTTAAAAAACAGTTCTTTTTAGGGTCAAAAATACTTAGAAAGGGTTACGGTTTTAACGACGTTGAATCTCGCTTTTTTTTGCAACTCGTCGTAGGTGGATGTGTTGCCAAAATTGACTCTTCCGTGCCGCCGCTCCGCTCCGCGTTGTAGCACTACAGAGCCATTTTGGCAACACTAAACTCATTAAAAACATCCCTCTAGGGTGATCCAACTAGGCACATTGTGCTATTAGCTTATTTTGCTGCAAATTTAAGCCAAAGATACGTTAAAAATGTGAATTTACCTCGACGTTAACTGTACGATGAATTTCCCCGTGTTTTATAGTAAAAAATACCCCTAAAAAGTGAAATTATGTCGATGTTAACTGCACGACGGACTAGGTACTACTGGGAGCGTAAGCGAGCTCCGGTTTTTCTAAGTGTTAGAGTAACTCACAGCACACGGACGGACGACAGAATGACTGTGACGTTTAAAAATCGAGCTAAAATTGGCAACTTTAAAATCGATTATTGGCCAAACTAATCGATATACGACTTTCATCTTCACCTTAATCGCTTCGTCTATATTTTTTCTATCTAAATCCGTCGAGTTTTCTTTAATAAATTTAATATTCTCGAGCTGAGCCTACTTACCTGCTACCCTCTTCTGTACCACTTCGCTCTTCCATACCTTTCGAGAAAGGTCTCGCGTCTCTCTCACTCCTTCCTTTTCCATCTTCTCTTACGGTTTCTTTCTTTTCTGTACCCCCTCTCCCGCCCTTCCCGTTATAATCAGAATAATTTCGCAACATGTGCACCGCTAAAGAGCGAGTACGTCTTGTTTACAGTCCTGAGATCAAGAGCTTTGGAGCTCTTTCATTTACAAATTTACATAATCTTAGGTAATTGCATGGCAACTAACTAGACAAGCAAAATTCTGGTGCTGATAATTCAATAAAACTCAATAATAAAGGACGAAGTTCTTGCTCTTCTCTTCTTAATTCAGGACTATGTCCTGCTATTACCAACCATGGCAAGTTCACTTGGCACAATTGGTCCTGTGGGAAAATAATTGCTTCAATCCAGAGAGACCGATGGTTTTGAGTGCCCTTTGAATAAAAAGGTTCTATTTTCCTTGAATTTGAACTCGGTTCCCTGCATTCGAAGTTGATTGTGCTAACCACCATGCTAATTACCGTTGTTAAGTAAGAAGTTATTCTAGTAAATCACCGACAAAAATAAATTGTAAATATAAACTCGAGAGAAGAGGGTTGATGGGCCAGCTCCTCATCACCTGCAAAGAAAACAAAAAAGCTCATGGAACCATAACCAAGTCTCGCAAGAGACCTGGCAAATGGGAACGGATACGCAGTTAAACTGTAGCTTGATGTGTTGTGAGGTGTTTACTTACCTTGCAATGCAAAAAAGCAGTCCTAATAGATATATATATATAACTCGAGAATAAAAAAAATAATTTAATCACGAAGTTATTTCATAATAATCAAATAAAGATTGTAAATTCTATTAATATTTTTACTGTGTCTGTCGTTGTATTTCTTTATCATTTTATATTTCCAACTTACAGGAAAATTGTATAGATTCACTTTTAAAATAATATTTATAAAAAAATAGCATTATAATTTTGATTGGATGTGGCTGTTTTAGGTTTCAAGTGAATAAGGTAAGCCGCACTGCCAAACGCACAAAGAAGGAAACTAATAATTCATATTTTCATTTATTTTTGTTTTTATAGAAAATTTTAATAAAATTGAAAATATTTTGTTACAATTTTTAATTAAAGTTCTGCTTTACGTTAAAGAAGGTAATTAAAAAAAATTGATTAATTTTAAACAAAAATTCGACTTTTCAAAATGTGTTAAAAACTTTGAATCAATCAGCTGCCGTTAACTTCTGTAAAAGTTAATCAATTTTAATTATTTAAACGTTGTTTTTGATTTTAAAATAAAATATTTTCATTTACCTTCTTTACTAACTTGTTTTTAATGATTCCGACACCAAACTTTTTATATGTTTTTAGAAATCTTAATTCTACTCGTCATCTACTTAAAAAAGTGCGAAATAAATTTTTTCTCGTGGTGTATGGATTTCAGTTACCTCCAGTTTTGTCTGCCAATAAATCCAAAGCAGTGCATCATAATACATGAAGAAATATTCATTATACATTTTTGTAGGTACTTAATTAACTCTCCGAATAAAAATTAACCATAATATTATTATACTAAAATTTGTGAACCAAAAAGGCTCCATTTTTCACAGAAAAGTTATCCTCTAAAGTTAAGAAAATTAAACTGAGTTAACGCTAAATTACCAAAACGCAAACATTCAAGAACAAATTCATGTGAGCTTTAAAATTTGTTCCACTTTACATCACTCAAAAGCTGATAACTTTTGCAAAAGTTAACTAAAGTCAATTTTCCGACCTTTTTATAAAGGTAAATAGTTCAAGTTAACAATTTGTTACAACACCTTTTTTTATAGAATGCACAGTTTTCGAAAAATCGTTTGTCAAAGTCAAACAAGTTTATAAAATTTAGTGGCTTTAACAAAAGTTTCAAATTATACTTCTATTAAAAACTACAAAATATGATAAATATATTTTTTCTAGGGTAAGCAAGCGCTTTTCATATT
This sequence comes from Rhagonycha lutea, assembly GCA_958510855.1. Lineage (NCBI taxonomy): Eukaryota > Metazoa > Arthropoda > Insecta > Coleoptera > Cantharidae > Rhagonycha > Rhagonycha lutea. The sequence goes on along the minus strand of OY294040.1, from coordinate 6,162,150 downwards.
TTTTCGCGGAAACTGTCCGTTATCACAAAAAATTTTTTAAATAGTTTCTATAGTTTGAAAAATTATCTTTCTACAGAGCTGAGAAAAATTCAAATTGGTCAATGTTGTTGAAAGTTATCGATAATTGAGTAATTCAACATGAAACTTTCTGCTTACTTTATTTATAACCCGGAAAATTTTACCTTCCGAGTGTCGATCTTGAAGTATTAAAACAGATTCTTCAAAATACGTTTTTTCAATTTCCGTTAAGGAAATTAGAAATTACATAAATTTACGTGATAAAAAAATCTCATCAATTATTATGCGTGCAATAATTTTATTTTAATTATTTTTTCTACCTTCTACCATTACAAGGGGGTTGCTTCTGTTTGCAGTTGTTACATAATTAATTTCTACGAGACGTGACTTCCTAAATACATTTTTATTTAATTATGAAGTAAATAATACAACAATTTGTATTTCGAAAAGTTTTTCCTGAAAATAAATTTCGGAGCGGTTGGGAAAAATTTAATAAAAACGAAAGTGGATATAAATTAGCGCATTACTTTCTTGTTTCATCGCAACTCATTTTGAGGGAATTAATTTCCCATTATTATTCTTCTTTATGGGTACACAATTTTGATATATGGTTAATCGATATTTAAAGTAAGTGAAAATATTATTAGGGAATTACAAATTAGGGGAACTGATTTGTATTTCAAACAGCTTGAGGTAACTAATTAAATAATCTAATCGATTTTGCATTAAAATAACTGTTAAAATTAAAGATAACAAGATAACAAATTAAATAGGTAATTAATTAATTAATTACTAAATTTGATTTGTTACAAATTTAAATATTTACCACCCTATCGATCTCAATTTTTGGAAAATGGAACATTTAATTAATTAAGAAGGGTAGAACGAAAGTTCAAAATTGCGTGTGGAATTCCTTACGTTTAAGTTCGAGAGGATTTATTATTCGTGAAGTCCAGGGACGGACTGGCCCCAGTCTTTTCGTACAAGAATGCTATAACCGACTCGTTTTTTATATGTATTTATTTTATTCGTTTTCACAATGCGTTCTAAATAACTTTTTCTGCTGAATATTTATTATAATTATAACTAGTTTTTCTTTCGAGTTACGAAAGAAAAACTGGGATGCTTCATGCTCGATCTTTCGTGGATGTGATTATAAGAATAAGACCACCTGCAATCGTTCGAATTCCATTCATCTCGATGGAATCAACAAATGAAGCAATGGGTCACCCAAAGTAATAGTCGTCTGGCCGTTCCAATGAATGGAATGGTAAGACCAACTTTAAGCACGTTCAAGTGCGTTTAACCTTCATCTGCTCGCGTATTTGGGTTCTAGAATTTGCCTTCTTGAATTTTCTCTCCCATTTCCTTCCAAGGCGTCATTGGAGGGGTGGGAAGGGCTTGCATTCGCTAATTACCATCTCCTCCATTAGATCATGCCCATGTTCTGGTAAAAAGGCTTCAGCAGCCGGCTCAGTACAGCCACAAACTACCTTAAGTGGTTTACTGCGGCCAATTTGCCGCATACGCGAGCGGATGGAGGTTAAGAAAAGGACTGTGCCGATTAGGAATGTGAGACATTTATTATGCTATTCCCAAAAATTGATATCCTATTGAGGGATATAGAGGGTCATAGACTGAAGGACATTGACCTTTTATTTAATTCTAATTTGAACAAGCGGCCTCTAGTCGGTGGTGGTGCGGTTGTTTAGCCCTCGGCTTGATTCTAGGGAATTATCAACTTAAGAAAATTTTTATATTGGTGTTATCCTAGATACTTTACAATTTTACATGACAAATTTGGGACGTAAAGCACGAAAACGCGAATTCAGCTGGGTCAAACGGTGGCAAATCCCTCATTAAGGGCCTGATCGGTCATTTAGACGAAAACTGTGTCAACAGATGGCGCAGTTACTTAGATTTACTATTTAATTATAAATGACGTCTTGCATTGGCTGGAATGAATGAAAGGAAAATTTCATTGGTTTTAAAAGGTGCGTCTTTTGAAATCATTCAAATTATAGTCGAAACAAAACTTGAGTTATTATAGCATTTAAAATACTTGAAATTTAAACGATTTTAAAGCAGATAATTAAAAATTGCAATATTAACTACTGTGACATGATATATTTTAAATTGTAATTAATTGTGCGTTTTTGATATAGGGTGTTTTTTTAGCTGCATGAGAACTTCAAAATGAAATAAAACATTAAAAATCTGACGGAATGTTTTGGTTATAATTTTTTTTATGAAAGTACAGTTAAAGGCATTTATGATTTGAACATGACTTCCGGCATGTGACTACCACGACTAATGGTTACGAAGCGCATCAGTTCAGTCCAATTTTTGACCACTTTTTCCAATATTTCTGGCTTTATTTCATAAATGGCTTGCTGAATATTAGCCTCCAATGCTTCTAGAGTTGTTGGTTTGTTAGCATAAACCATGGATTTAACATACCCCCACAGAAAATAATCTGGAGGTGTCAAATCACACGATCTTGGAGGCCAATTGATTGTCCTTTCAATAAATTGATGGTTTCGTTGGCTGTGTGGCACGTAGCACCATCCTGTTGGAACCATAAGTTGTCAATGTTTAGCTCTTGAAGTTTTGGAAACAAAAATGTATTGAGCATGTGTCGATATCTCACACCATTCACCGTAACGGTAGCTCCTTCCTCATTTCGAAAGACATATGGACCAATGATGCCGTTGGCGTGTATTCCACACCAAACAGTCAATTTTAATGGATGCAATGGAGTCTCAAGATAATGTCCCGGATTGGTCTCACTCCATATACGGCAATTTTGTTTGTTCACATACCCATTTAACCAGAAATGTGCCTCGTCACTGAACAAAATTTTACGGTAAAAAAATGGATCCACTTCCAATTGGTTGTGAGCCCAATTTGGTAGCGTTGTTCAATGGTCAATCTATGCATTATCAAATGCCAAATCTTGCTAAACACAAATGTAAAAAAACTGTTTCCATAGCAATCTTGATTCAATTGTTATCCCTATTGAAAGTTCTCATGCAGCTAAAAAAACACCCTATATAAAATCGCGAATTAATTAAATCAAGATGTTAATGAGTTATTATAAGCGATTAAAAATTATATTATGACCTTGGGAAAATTCTTCTCTATCCGTTAAAAAAAATCATCGTTGTATAAATACAACGATCAAAATTGGTTATAAATAAATAACCAATTATAAATAACCAATTTTGAGCTGTTAATGAAATTTTGAAACAGTCCTTAAAATCGCAACCTTAACAATGATAATTAGAAAAATTATAGTTGAGAATGCGGTCATTAATGATCTAAATATAGATCCGAGTTTACTTCTTACATATCATCACACAAAAATAGGAACAAACAGGTCCGTCTAAGGGATACGAAGTTAATTGAAAAAATTAGCAAGAAAAAAATTATAAAATCAAAAGACACCTTAACGGATTACATATGTTTCAATCTTAGGACGTTTTTACACGTGCCACTGATATCATCAGATCCGTACTGGATTAATGAAAATACAACTTTACTTACCAAATCCTTCAAAAAACTCGATCCCAAAGGTCCTGACTGTACACCCATCTCTGTGATAATAATATGTAAGAAGTAAGTATGCAAGTGCCTAATATAGTTACGGCAATTAATCTTGCAGTTTTGCCAACCTCCGGAAGAAATTGAAAAAAAATAATGTTTGAAAAAATTTTGAACCTTTGGGATCGAGTTTTTTGAAGGATTTGGTAAGTAAAGTTGTATTTTCATTAATCCAGTACGGATCTGATGATATCAGTGGCACGTGTAAAAACGTCCTAAGATTGAAACATATGTAATCCGTTAAGGTGTCTTTTGATTTTATAATTTTTTTCTTGCTAATTTTTTCAATTAACTTCGTATCCCTTAGACGGACCTGTTTGTTCCTATTTTTGTGTGATGATATGTAAGAAGTAAACTCGGATCTATATTTAGATCATTAATGACCGCATTCTCAACTATAATTTTTCTAATTATTTTAATGGAACGGTCAACTAAAACGTTTTTGTAGATTTTTGTATTTTTTATTTTTAAATTCAAAATTTTTTCAAACATTATTTTTTTCAACAATGATAGTCTAATATTTTTACTCGAATCGCTCATAAAATGCTTAAATTTATTCTTGATAGGAAAACCACCGAGTTAGTCGATTTTTCTCATCGAAATGCATAAGAAATCGAAGAAAGAGTAATTGTTTTCCAACATTTATATTTTGGGACAAAGAAAATTCAACGGCGTTCATCAAAAACAGGTCCTTTTTGGTAGTTTACACAATACACAGTCCCAATTTTTTTATGAGTGACTCAAGGACTACACTCAACAAAATAAAAGATCAGGATATTAAAACGTATAACTGATTTTACGTGAGCTTAGTAAACCCAAACTTCGGATTCCAAATTCCGTGATGATTGGAGGATATTCGATACTAACCTAACCCCACTTTATTTTATGTTATTGTATTATGACCTTCATTTTTATCTTCTTCCTTTCTTCTTCCTTTTTAGGACACTATATTCGTTCGTGTTTATCTCCAGTGTGGTCATGATAGGGTGGTCCACTCCACCCTGGACTGGACGTCTCAAATATATTCAAGGTAGGGTTGCTCAAGGTTTGTTCTAGTAAATACAGGGCAAAACCTATTTATATTTTATAATTTATAAGGGAATTAAATAATGAAACTAACTACTTTGCTCAGACGTTCACCCAAAGACTTCTTCACCTTGAAGAGTTTTCATCTTTTGCAGAATCAGGGGATCGAAGAACAAAATTATTAGGAGGGTCAGATTGGGTTATAAAAGTTTTGGATTCCATGAAAGGATCCAAAGATCTGCCGAAATGAGATTGATTAACTCAAGTTGGCAGGTAAGTGTTCACCAAAATAGGATTCCAACCGCTGCTCTCTCGACATTATTATACAATTTACACTCAAGCAGTCTATGGACGGGATCATAAAATACAGGATTAATGAGTTGAGGTAAGTTATTGCCAATCGGTGGAGAAGCCTTTCGAATTCGCCATGTCTTGTATAATAAATTGTGTGAGTTTAAATGTTATGGGTACAGTAATTGGCAAGCTTCAGTAACTTCCTTCGTAAAAGCATCTTTCAGGAGTGTTTTGAACTTAAAATCTTGCGGAATAAAAGTTTTTGCACAAAATATAACCGATCTTCCCTTTTTAAGGGATTTCCAGGCATACAACCGATCGATTTCGAAATCTAAGGGAAGAATCCCAGGCAATACTCTCTCACCCATAGATGATACAGAACCATAGCCTTTGATCATCGTCCGGTAGCATATTCCATAGCAGGACAAGAGTCTGCTTTGCATTGAATTCTTCCCGATTTTCTCAATCCAGAATTTACTGGCGTATCTAACTATAGCCACAACCGCATCATTCTAGATCTTCTCCATTGAATGGAAATGATCTATATAGTAGCAAACTTTGGGCCTTTCTCCTAAGAAAATTGGCCAAAGTAGAAGCTATGGGGCCATTATTGAATACAAACAGGAATTCAAACAAATCATTCCAAAGAACTGGACCAAGGACCGATCCTTGCGGGTAGCTCTTGGTCAGTTTTTTCCAGACGGAAATTGTTCCATTTTTTAAAAACACTTGTCTATTCACAGATAACTTTTGATGACTAATCAAGGAGAAACTTGACCTTCTTATGAATCCCTAGGGTCCAAAAGATTATCATATAAAAAAGATGGATGCAATGAAGTTGTTAGAATTTTTAACCGTCATAAAATACTTTTTCTGTTCAAAACTGGCAGACTTCCCTTTTACAGATCCAAATTGTCTTGAAGAATGAAAACTGAGGACAATCTTCAAGAAACCTGGATTTGATCACTTTTTCAAAGGTTCTCCATTACTGGAAGAAGGGTAATTGGTCTGTAATTTCTAACGTTTCCTGGGTCTGTTGTATTTCATTAATAAGAGTGTTAAACTCAGCCATATCTACAGTTATTATTTATTCCGTATTGGGACCACTTACCAAGAATAGTGGTTAGCCAGTTTTCTAAATAATTTGGAGACGTAAATTAACGCCCAAAGTTTTGATGGCTGTAACTATGCAACCAGCTGATTAAGAAAAAAAATGCAGTAACATTTTTTGTAGAAAATTTGGTCTAGTTTATTTTCAGTAATTTGATATTTTTCTTTAAAATTAACTCAAACCTAGATATTCACGTATATGCATAAAGACGTTTTTTTTTAACATCGTTCATTTTCTATTTGGCCAGTCCACCCTTGTGAAATGTTTGAACACGCAATATGACGAAAAGATTGTAAATAAAAATCTCGGAATTAATTTCCGTAATACCTCACCGAAAATAAAAGATTTCGTTTCTAATAGCGGTAGCTCTTTATCATAAAATCTTGGGAAAAAATATCTTTATAGGCAATAAATTAGATATCGATAAAAGCTGACACAAATAATAGCGAAAGAATGTCGTAGAAGCTTTCATGGAAGACTCAAACTACTTTCGTCTATCGGTCAGTGACAAATAGTTGGTTAAATGGCATTCTTTCCATACACGTCAAACATTAGTCGATTGCAAAGGGAAGGTTAATCTCTTATCAACCAACACCCTGATTTATTAAAGCATTTTATCCTAAAAAAAGCACAAAAATTGGAAATTACGTTAAATCGACAAAAACAAGAGAAATTTAAGTTTGGTTTAATGAAATGTGTGTTGAACTCTTGAACTCAATTTATTTAATTGTGTTTTATCCTAAAGTCTATCTACGAATTTTCTCAAGCCAACCCTCAAACTCGAACGCATCCCTAAATTAGTTTTGGCAACTCTCTACAAATCCTTTGAACTGCTTTCTCTCTGACGATGTAACCAAGTTACATTACAAAGTTGTGTAATGCTATAAAATTTTTTTGTTTTTTTGGTTTGATAACGTAAAAGTAAAAATGTTGAGTATACACGAAAAGGTTCCTAGTCAAATTTATAAAAAGCGCAATAAAAGTAAACATTAAGCAGAAAAAGATGTACCGAAAAGTTTTGAATGGAACGTTTCAATTTCAGTCGAAATGTAAAAAAGTTTGTCAAGAAAAGCTCCAATGAACGTAATTGGCTTACGTTATATCAAAATATAGCATTCAATTTTTGTATTTTAAATTCAGTAACTGAAAATCCACACTTCCAAATTTAAGCAAAAAATAGTTTACCTTTTTCACATTTTCAATCAAGAAATGAAATCAAAATTTTACTTTTAATGACAGCAATTTTGGTTTTTAATATTTTTAAGAGACGAAGAAAATTTTTATTCGCTTTCCCGTAGTATGCGAACAATGTCGTTGGGATTTCTTCGGGAATATTGATGAACTGCTTTATACGGTGCTATATTTACGTCATTTACACTGAGAAAAAGGTTTGTTAACTATTAAGCAGTAGATTTATTTGAGGTAGTTTATTTAATATAACATTCGGTATAATAATATTAAACGTGATAAGTTTATTATAAAATTTTTAGTAAATTTGTCTCAACATTATGCTTTATTTGATTATTTGGGCACATTGTGTTAATATTAACAAATATTCTTTTGGCAAGCAAATGATTTGTTAACTATGAATAATACTTGTATTGGGTACTAATTATAATGCAGGTATTAGTAAAGTATATACCTGGGTAGTATACCTGGATCGTATACCTGCACAGGGTGTACCTGTGTCATTTTACATACACACCTCCATAGGTGTGTGGTTACGATGGTTAGTCTCGCGCAACGTTCAAAACATTCGTCACGGGTTCGAATCTTGGTCAGATCAGAAATTTTTAATTTTCAGATTCACAAGAGTTTGATGCTACAATATTCTGAAGAAGGGCACTGATAGGAAAATATAATTAAAATAATTAAAATGATAAATGATAAATAAAAAAAAAATAATCCCAATCTAAAAGAAAGAGTTGAATAATATAATATGTTGAAATAATATTTTGTTTCTCTAACAATCCCATAAGTTAATAGTTAATAAATATAAATTTATATTTAATAAATATTTTGTTTCTGTAACACTCCCAAAACTTAATATTTAATAAATATAAATTTACTGTAAAGATATTGGTCAAACAAATGCTTTGTTTATATTAAACAAATATTTATTTCTCTCATTCCAAATCTACCATTTATTTACTCCAAATAAATTTTATTTATTACAAAGAAACCTTTTTCTCAGTGTATAAACAGCTGTTTTCGACTGGCATTTAAATAACAAATTTAACTTAAAGCATTGCTCCAAGAATGACATATTAGTTTGGGAGTTGGGACTATTTTTCAAGCTCCAAGTATTTATTATTACTTGTTAATTTATAAGATGAATTTTTCATCACATCTTTTTAAAGCCGATTCGAAATTCACAAATGGTTTTGCTTAATAATGAGGAAGAATTAATTATTAAACGAAATGAAAGTGCTTTAAATTTTAAAACCACTCAATCTAAACAGTCGAATTAAAATTTCCTTGCACGAAATTAAATTTATTTTACCGATTAAACACAGTTATTTTACAATTTGCGTTATGCAAATTCTTCTACTATTAAATAAATTTGATCTTAGTTCGCAGGATAAACAATTACCATATTTGAGCCCTACGTTGGGAGCCATTTACTTGTAACAACTTTTCTGCCGTTTCAAACTCTCTCCTCCTAAAAATCTTTTGTATGACAACTGCGGTTGGTAAAGGATAAAAATTATATAATTCACAAAATAACACAACAAAAAATTACGAAAAAATTCGAAATATAAAATTAATTTTATCATGGATGTTAGAGAACTGTTCACGGATAAGCCTTTACTGAGAGTCAAAAGAGCAACAGAAGACGAAAACGATGAAACGAAACCATTAAAAAAGAAACGTCGAACGGTGCCTTCAGAAATGAACCAAATGACAGATCCATCTTCGGTACAAATCCTCGACCAGGTATCCGAAGAAAATCATCAAGAAATATTAGATATGGAATCCGATCACGAATCTCTTGACGAAGCGAATGTTAAACGTATAATTTTGAATTTCGAAAAAAGAGTTCTAAAAAACAGAGAAATGCGAATTAAATTTTTGGATTCGCCCAAAAAGTTTATGGAAAGCGAAATTCAACTGCATGAAACTTTACAGGAAATGGGCATTCTAGCCACTGTTCCTGATTATTACCCCTTGTTGGTCAAGTTACGTACCATTCCAAGTTTATTGGAGTTGCTTTCCCACGAGAATAAGGATATTACGATTGCCACGTTGGAGTTGTTGCAAGAAATGACAGACGTTGATATTTTAAACGAATCCAAAGATGGTTCACAAGCTCTCACGGATTCTCTTCTCGAAGAACATGTGATTATGTTGCTTGTCCAAAACTTAGGAAGGTTTGATGAAACTGAAAATGAAGAATCTGATGGTGTTTTCATCATTTTGTCCATAATCGAAAACTTAACCGAGTTGACACCAGAAGTTTGCAAAAATGCTTCCAAACAAGGATTGTTAGGGTGGTTACTAGGTCGACTCCAACTGAAGAAGCCATTCAATTCCAACAAACTTTACGTTAGCGAGCTGATCTCGATATTGCTGCAAGACAGCGATGTAAACCGTACTGCATTGGGAGAACTAGGTGGAATTGAAACGTTGTTGAAACAGTTGTCATTTTATAAGCGTACCAATCCAAGTACTGCGGATGAACACGAACTGATGGAGAACATGTTCAACTGTTTATGTAGTTGTTTGATGGTGATGAAAAATCGTGAACTATTTTTGCGTAATGAAGGTTTGCACTTGATGAATTTGATGTTACGTGCAAAGCATACGTCTAGGAACGGTGCCCTTAAAGTTTTGGATTATGCAATGTCAGGACCTCACGGTCGTGATAGTTGTGATACTTTTGTCGATATTTTAGGATTACGAGCACTTTTCCCGCTTTTTATGAAAACTCCGAAAAAGAACAAAACCCAAGAGCACGAAGAACACGTCTGTTCCATTATCGCGTCCATGTTGCGTAATTGTAGAGGATCACAAATGCAGAGGTTGATTAGTAAGTTTCATGAAAATGATTTCGAGAAAATTGATCGTTTGATGGAAATGCACTTGAAGTATTTAGAGAAAGTGCAAGCTTTGGATTCCGAGTTGGATGACGATGAAGAAGAAGATTCTCGTTACTTAGAGCGGTTGGAAGGTGGATTATTTACTTTACAATTGATCGATTACATGATTGTTTCCATCTGTGGTTCCAGTCCTACCACCACTAAACAAAGAATGAAGCAAATTTTATATCTTAGAAGTGCCTCGTTCGACACTATAAAACACATAATGCGCGAATATGCAAAAAATTTGGGTGATGCAGGTGATAAGGAATGGAAGGACAATGAAGAGCGACATATTTTGCAATTAATTGAGAAATTTTAAAGAATATTTAATTTTGTAGTAAAAAAATAAACCAATAATAAAAATATTACCAATTATTCAAGCATCGCAGGTGATTAACCTTACAGTTTGTTTACTTTTCGAATAGATAAACATGAAGAAACCTGAAGGATTGAAGTGGTGGTTAGGAACGGCTTACACGAGAGGAGTTTAAATTATAATAATATTATTGTTTACATTGTTTTTGGTGTTCCGTTTGCTCCTGGTCTAATTGTTCAAATTATACAATAATAATTTAGATCTGAAAAGCTGCCTAGACCGGGTTACTTCTTGAACCCACCCCCGTATATACAATAAAATTTGTGTAGGTAATATTCAAACTTTTTTAATAATACAAAATAAGATTTGTAAAAAATAAAGAAAGCTCAATTGTCTTTTCTAGCAAAGTCGTTCAACAGTTTGTCGATGACTATCGCAAGGAAAGGCAAAAAAAGTGAAATTTTGTTTTCCCAACATTTATTTTAATTATTCCGAGTCGTACTTCACACAAAGCTTTTTTTGTAGATTTTCCTGAAAAATATGGGCAAAATGTGCAAACTTTATCATAATTATAAAATATTTATGTGAGTTTAGATTTCTTATAAGTACTGGGATCGAATGTGGAAATTCCAAGTATAAAGTGCACTGTAAAATATCCATAAATTTTACAATGTAGCGAATTATTACTTTAGTCTGGATTTGTTCAATAGTTAACAAATATTCAAGTGTGTAGGGATAATTTACATAACGGGAACGACTTCTGAAATCATAAAGTCCTTATAGCTAGGATATGGTTCCTTAGAGAAGTCGAGAAAATTTGAAATATGGCTACTATGTTGATATAATATTAATGAACAAGTCGAATAAAAATTTTCAGGGGTCATCAGAAAGTTTTAGTTTCTAGGTATTGGACCTCCTGACAGCAACAAAGACAAAACTCAATTGCAGCGTGCTTCGCTTAAAATGGTTGTTCAAAATTGTGGAATCAAATGCTATTATATATACCTGCATTGTTCCTCCAAGTGAGTTCATTATTCTTAATGTGTGAAATTAAATCAATATTCAGTTAACGCCATTTTAGTCCATTATTGTCTGAGAAAGAGAAGTAAAATAAACAGAACTGTAAGCCACAGCAGTGGTTTGATGTGATCGCTGATTGTACTGCGGAGCGGAAATTCTGGGTTCAAATCACGAACTTCACAGAACTTCTTAGCTTCCACACACTGTGGTGAAATCGCAGATCGATTTGTTATTACTAGAGCACGGATTCTGTTCTTACTTCCGATATTTTTATCATTAAATGGTCAGTATTTTTAAAAATAAATGTGTCAGTATTAAATCGAATTTTGGTCAGTATAATTTAATATTTTGGTCAGTATAATTTGTTAATTTGGCCAGTATTGCTTGTTATTTTATAATATAGTACTGTAAGTTCCATGTTTGGTTAGTATATTTTATTGCTTAGTAAATTTTTGTTGTCGGTAACCATTTTTAATATAAAACATGAAATCCAAATATTTATTATACAAATATTATCTAATTAATTTATAAAAATTGAAATATAGAAAAATTTTCTTTAATTAATTAAATAGATGTAAAGATTGGTGTGCACACAGGAACGTAACTTGCTATTGCTGAGCCCTTGGCGAAATGGCCTTTCGGCGCCCCCCGGATTAGGGAACTCACTGTCAATGCCAATTTTGTTACATGTTGATACAGCCTTTTCAATTATGTCATCAACACCATCATCGTGCCGTTTCTGGATTTTCTTCGACAACCCGTTCAATACACTGAAAAAAAAACCGCCCTAAATATAATGAAAAATTTCATAATATTTATTACAGTTTTCATAGATTCTCAGCCAAAGAAAAAAATTATTATATTTACAAATTTCAATTCATTAATACAATAAGAATTTAATAATTGAATTTATCAATAATTTTTTTAATTTAAAAATTCGAATTAATAAACGTAATGAGGGTTTTGTTCATAGAATTAATGAATTAATCTTTACAATTTATAAAACGGATTTAATGAAATCTGTACAATTACTTCATTAAATCTAACAGAAAATCTTTATAGGTCCAATAATCTAATTTCATAAATATAATGCAAAAATTTTATAAATGAAATTAGTTACTTTTATAGATTTAATGAAAATCTTTATAGGTCCAATAATCTAATTTCATAAATATAATGCAAAAGTTTTATAAATGTAATTAGTTACTGTAATAAATTCTATTAATAAACCTTCATAACATTTATTATTTATAATTTTTAAATTTAATAAAACGGATTTAATCATATCGATAAAAGTATGTTATTAAATCTATGAAAGTAACTTATTACATTTATAAAACTTTTGCATTATATTTATGAAATTAGATTACTGGACCTATAAAGATTCTTTGTAAATATAATAATTTTTTTCTTTGGCTGAGAATCTATGAAAACTGTAATAAATGTTATGAAATTTTTCATTATATTTAGGGCGGTTTTTTTTCAGTGATATTTTATTTTATTTAAACAATAATAACAGGTAACAACAATAACAAGTATAACAACAATAACAAGTATAACAACAATAACAAGTATAACAACAATAACAAGTATAACAACAATAACAAGTAACAACAATAACAAGTAACAACAATAATAAGTAACAACAATAACAAGTATACAATAATATTATTCCGTATGTAAATAAAAGGGATAAATAAATAAATAATAATAATAAAATATAAATAAAATATAAAATATAAATAATAAAAAATAAATAAAAATAAAAAGAACTTACCTATATTATATTTTTTATATACTTAAAAAAAATTATTTAATTTTGGTTGGTATTTTGTATTTTTTTATTATATTTTTAAATTCAATATACAGGGTGTTTAGTAAAACTCTGCCAAATTATCAGATTGTTAATGGCATGTTTTAGAATAAAAATAGAAAAATACAGTGGTCCGGAAACGTTTCCTTAATCATTAACTTTTTTTAACTTTAGTATTTAGTTGCGCGAATGAAATTCTTAATCAATTAATTCTGAAATTCCCTCTGTATCCTTGTACGAATTTTGAATTGTTTGAATTCCAAACTAAATACGGAAATACGGACGGATGTAATGCAATAATTGTTCATTTAAGTTTATGAATTCAAGTGATACCATCTATAAAAAAGATTACTTAAAATTTACAAAATTAACTTGTAAATGTAATGCAATAATTGTTCATTTAAGTTTATGAATTTACTTCATAACATCTAGAAATTCCATTAATAAAATGTAATAAATTACTTAATAATTTAAATTCATTGATTTATATAATCCATAAATTGAAATCATTAAACCTAAAAAAAATAATGATTTAGGGCCGATTTCATAATCAAAACGTTAATGGACACTTAACTAAAATTTTTTTTAGTGTAACGAGACACTTAAGTACCCTGTTAAAATTTTGCATTTCATAATAATTTTAAAAAAATTTTTAGCTAATGGAGCATTTAGAACTATAATTCGTAAATTTGAACTAAAAACTGTCAGATATAAATTTTTTGACGTACGGTATACTTGATACCAATTACCAACCAATATATTATTATGTGTGGTAAAGCAAATATTGTTTATGAATTATGACAACTATTTGACCATAATGATTGAATTGTTGTGAATAACATAATTTTTTAACACAATGGATAAAGGAGCAGGAAGATTTCGAAGTTCTAACTTCAGTAAAGAAGAACTTCGTTTGTTAACTGAAGTAGAAGATTTGAAGCACATTGTAGAGAACAAGCAATCTGATACCTTGGAAATCGAGCAATTTTATAAAATTCTTCAGCGGTTTTCGTCATATCCTCTCGGGTTTCAGGCATTTGAATGAAGTTTGGAGCTAACATAGCAATGGAATCAGAAATTCGAAAGATAATTCTCGATGTCGAAGATGTTGAAACTCCACAGAAGTCCGCTACCGATTTTTGCATACATCCTGTTGCATAAAATCAAAGAGTTAACAGCAATTGAATAACAGGTTGAATGCTTCCACCTCTTTAATAAACAACAATAATTAATTTAACTAATTAACCGGCGAGGACATCGAGATGCAGAGGGGAGTTCGTTAGGGCTGTGTGCTCTCACAGCTTCTCTTCAGTTTGTATTCAGAGGCCATTTTTGAGGAAGCTCTGGGGGAGTCACAGCATGGAATTAAGGTGAACGGAAGAATCGTCAATAATATCCAATACGCAGATGACACCCTCATATTTGCCGACAGCCTTGAAGGTCTGCAAATATTGTTAAATAAAATAAATGAAACAAGCAACGCATACGGTCTTCGCATAAACAAACCAAAAACAAAAGTGATGGTAATATCAAAGAAACCAATTTAACAACATAAATATTAATATAGGGGGTGATCGACTAGAGAGGGTGGATAAGATCAAGTACTTGGGATGTTGGTTGCACGAAGATTGGAATCCAGATGATGCATCAAGAAGCGGATACAGATAGCACGTAAATCATCCTTTTTTAAGTTGAAGACCTTGTTATGTGGCCAGGAATTAGATCTGAAAACCCGCTGGCGCGTCGCAAAGTGCTATGTCCTATCGATACTCTTCTATGGAGTTGTAGGATGGACTATAAAGATTTTATCCATTAATAAACTGGAGGCTTTCGAGATGTGGATGTACAGAAGAATGCTCAGAATAAATATCTTGGATTTTACGCCTCATGCACAAAGATCGAGAAGTCTTCACAACTATCAAACGAAGAAAGGCGGCTTACTTCGGGCATATTTTCAGAAATGAAAAGTATGCTCTTCTCCAGCTGATCATGGAGGGGAAGATAGAGGGTAAACGAGGTCTCGGAAGAAAAAGGAAATCATGGCTGAAAAATCTGAGGCAATGGTTCGATATCCGGGACGCCGCAACAAAACTCGCGAAGAACAAAGACGAATACAACATCATGGTAGCCAACCTCCTGTGAGGAGGTAACTTATCGTCTCGTCCTGAGTTACAAACGATCTTTTTGTTGCAATACTACATTAAACGTTTCTTTAGTTAATCGAAACCTTTCAAAAAAATCTAACTCATCCAAGTCTTCTACGTGATTTTGTCTTATCCTGTACCTACCATTTTTTACGCCTAACATATTATAATTCATCTGCTATCTAATAAAATATTCATTATTTCACAAAAACCCGCAATATAGAATAATACTCATGATTTCTATAGGTTATGTTATGTTTAACAGGCCTTTTAAAAATGTAATGCCCAAAAACAGATGACTTAAATTAACAGTCCATTAAATATTGACAGGTCGTTAACATTGTTTATGAAATTCATTTTTATTTTAAGTCTCCTTTTAAATTTTAATGCCATGTTAACTTTGATTATGAAATCGGCCCTTAATCTACTAAAATATTTCATCACATATATAAGGCACAGTCATACAGTCAAAAATAATTAATTAATTATATGGATGAAAATTTGTTGATGAAGTCCATGAAACTAGTTTTTATATTTATAAAAAAAATTCATAAATACAAAAACATTTTCCCTTGAATGCTGTTCATAGAATGAATAAAACTATTTTTAAATATTATGACATTTTTTTAATGAAATGCACTTCATTGAATTTATAAAGGGGATCGTAGATTTTAATAGAGCGTTTCATTGTATTTATAAAGAACTTGCTAAATTCAATAACTTTAATCAATGAATGCAGTTTCATTAATATCATACACAGCATTTTTTTCAGTGATAGTTTCGATGCAATATCAAGAGACGTTTCTTTTGCTTGCAGCGACTTGTTTGTCCAATCAATTGATACCAATATTTCAGACCACATGTGAAGTAAGCAGATGAACTTAAAATCAATATTTCTGATGATGCTAGAGGATCCAAATGCGGTTTCATTATTCCATTCTTGATTATATGTCATTTCTTTCAGAGCAGTGTGTAAGCCTACTACGTTTTTCTCAATGGAAGTTATGGCTTCACGTTTTGATGACCATCGTGTGTCTGAGTGTCCCTTAAGTGTAGTCTCTAAATGCCCATTAAGAAACTTCCATCGCACTGTTGAACCACTGGCAAAACAGAAAATACGTTGAACCACTCCAAAAAATGTAACCATCATAGGGGAAACTTCTGATGCATGCACACCAACCAAATTCAAACTGTGTGCGGCAATTGGTACAAACCGAGCCAAGTCATTGATGCGGCCAATGTGGGCCTGCACGCCATTGCAGATTCCTGCCATATTCGATCCATTATCGAAGCCTTGGCCTCGGCAGTCACTTATATCTAGTCCGTCTTCTTTTAATTTGGCTACAATTTCTTCTGACAATCCTTCTCCAGTTTTTTGTGGCTTACAACAAAATCAACAAAACTCTCAACGATTTTAGGCTCACCACTCGATAGATCAACGAACCTTATGACTTCACTCATTTGTTCAGAATGCGAAACATCAGGCGTACAGTCGAATATTATCGAAAAATACTTGGCTTATTTTATTTTCATCAAGATATGTGACCGCACTTTATTCCCAAAGAGCTCAATCAATTCATTTTGGATTAAGGGTCCTGTTCGCAATACCCGTGTAAAATGGCCTTTAAAATGCGTTGTAAAACATATTTTCCAATAAAAGTTGAAATATCTTGGTCGGTTTTAAAAAGCAGCTCTATAGCGGAATAGAATAATTTTTTCTTGATACTGTCAACTTTTGGTAATTTTATTTAGTAATAGGTATATTAAAGAAATCTTTAATTCCAATATTCCGAATTTTCAAAAAAAGGAATGTCAAATTTCTTTTCAAATGTAGTAATAAAGACAATTAAAAATACTTTATAGTTTCCAGAAACGATCATTCTATTGCGCCAAAGAGCTGAATTTTTAAAATTCCAAAAATATTTCAACATTTCTTGAAAAATATGTTTAACGAATCTTTTTAAAGAACGTTTTACACCAATATTTAGTCACATTATGAACAGGACCCTTAAAGGCGAAAAATAACTTGTGGCATTTTTTCTTGCTGTTACATACTCAATTATGTTGTTTGAGTTGGGGGTGGTAGTGGCTTATGAGATCCAAAGTACTCAAAAACACTCCACAGATTTGGTTTGATATTGAGTCAGATGATCCCCTAAGAGGTAGATTGTTTTTGGCACAGTGCATAATTACATCTACAATCAGCTTCAATATATTTCGCAACTTCTTAGTCTCTTCATCGATAGGCTTTTGAAAATCTGCATCTATAGTTACGTTTTTCTTCAGTCTCACATCTAGTTCTTTCCATTTCAAATAACATTTTCTGTGGATTTCAGAGTTTTCGTGAAGTTTGATGTGAGGGTTAAAATGCTTCCAGTCATTAAACCCTTGTTTGATGTCAGAAAATACCCCTGGGCCACAATGCTGTCCAAAAAGTATGCATGGAAAACAATAAACTGCATTTTTTGACTTGCTATACAACATCCAATGTCTTTTAACGTTTTCGCCGTTCGGGAGATCCTTAAAAACCCACTTGTAACTCAAGTGCCTTCCATCATCTGAAATTGGGAACTGAAAATTTTCAATATTTACAGTTTGAGGACCATGTTCTACAAGTTTGACAAGAATAGGATCTGTAAAATCCGGCCACCTGCAAGGGTCATCATAGACAATTTCTTGTTTATTTCCCTCTATTGTGATATAGTTTTTTCCCTCATCCCCATCTTGACATCCTTGGGAATGTTCGGCGTCAGATGAAGGGGAAGGAAGTTCCTTTTCATCAGAATCTTGAAACCGTTTTTGTTCTTCTTGATTTTCATTACAATGATCATTAATTAAGACAATTCAGACTGATCATGACTGATTTCAGTTGAGGTCGTAGGTTTTACTTGCTGCTTTAGCCACATTCCCATTTTATGGGCCAGTTTCTATGTTCCTTCATCTCGCGCTGACCTCGCTTTTCCCAACATTATATATATTTTTGAAATATCTGTCACCAATTTTGCGCCCCCCTCAGCCTTGCGCCCTTGGCGGTTGCCTCTTTCGCCAACCCCTAGTTACGTCCCTGTGTGCACACATTAATTATTGGTTAAGCAACCAACATTGGTTTGTTTAACCAATCAATGGAGTAATTTGTTAACTATTAGTTACCCATTAACTACCACTTAATCAGAGGTGGTTAATCCGGCCCTAACTCTCTTAAAAAAACAAATACAAACATGACATTTTTTTTCATCCGTCGAGAAAGCGATTGTTTTCCAACTTTGACATTTTGGGCTGAAAAAAATTCAATTCAAATTCAAACCCATCGTTTTCGCAAAATCCGATAAAATTTTCCATATTCTTTTTTTGATTGTATACGACGTATTGGATGCGTAGTATCCGAAAAATTGGTTTTTAACTGGTGGAAACGCTTTAAAGTCGGTCAAAATCACTTGCAAAGCTGAAAAATTGTAAATCGAATATTTGAACTTCAATCGACCGTAAAAGTTTAATTTTAATAAATATTGTGAAATAAACTACGTCAGTCGAATTTTCTCGTCAAAATACATTAGATTAGGAATTATTCCTTATAAGAATAATTTGGATTATCCGTGTTTTCGATTATCCGGCGAAGGCTCATTCCCGGCTGGCCCGGATAATCGAGATTCTGCTGTATTTGAACAAAATTAAAGGACCCCGCAACGGTCTTATGGGAATTAGGTCCCGGTCAAATTTCACAAAAATTTAGGATATTGTAGTTCATAACATGCTGATAAAAAGTGTCCATGGGCACGAAGCCAAAAAATGGACAGTTTCCGAGATAAAGGCATTAAAGAGTGGAAAATGGAAGTTTTAGGACGTGCGTGAAGTTAGCCCCCCCTTTTTTTGAAATTGTAATTTTTTGTTGTTGTTCTAGATTGTTCTCAATTTGTTCTTAATGTTCTTAATAAAATTTTTGATTTTGCAAAAAAATAACCAAAAAAATCGAGAAAAACACTTTTTGACGCCAGCCCCCCTTTTTTTGAAATTGCAATTTTTTTTAATTGTTCTCGATTGTTATCAATTTGTTCTTAAAAAAAATTTTTTATTTTACCAAAAAACAACCGCGAAAAACGCGAAATAAGATTTCGCGCTGGCTCCGCTTTTTTTTGAAAAAGCAACTTTTTTTAATTGTTCTCAATTGTTCTCAACTTGTTCTTAATGTTCTTAAAAATTTTTTTGGATTTTGCGAAAAAATTAACCGCGAAAAACGCGAAACAAGATTTCGCGCTGGCCCCCCTTTTTTGGATATTGCAACTTTTTTTAATTGTTCTCGATTGTTCTCAATTTGTTCTTAATGTTCTTGAAACAATTTTTTAATTTTGCAAAAAAATAACCGCGGAAAGCGTGAAATAAGAATTTGCACTATCTTTACATGTTATATTTCCATTTATACAATATGAAATAGCCCAGTCATAGGGAGAAAAAATGGCTCCATCTTGCAAAAGGTATAGGAAAGTTTATAATTGGCATGATTGTTCAGTTAGGTAAGTTCTAAGTTATATAAAGTTCCTTGATTCGCTCGTGGCGCCATCTTGGTTTGAAGGGGTGGAAAATCGCTTTTTCGCTATTATCGCGTTATTGGTGTGAAATACGTCGGCTATAGTGATTATAAAAATTGTAGAGCGTACGATTCTGCATATTTTTTGTCTTATACATATTTTTCTAAGATAAATAGATTTAGAGATAATGCATAGAAAATGAGCATTTTCGTCAAAAACAAAGTATTAGTGGCCAGTGAACCAAGATGGCGGCACCCCCTCAAAGACAAAACAAGGAATTTTATATAACTTACCTAACTGAGTAATCATGCCAATTATAAACTTTCCTATACATTTTGCCCCATACCTGGCATGGGTCAAAAGTTTGGGGAGGCGGTTAAAAAAAGGCTTCAAAAAACATTTTTAAAGGGGGGGCAAGAATAGCGAAAAATTTCGCCGCAAGCAAAAAATTTAGATTTTCTAGTTCAATAGCGCTTAGATTTGAAGTTAGAAATTATAAAAATATGTTTTTGTAACTAATTTTTGTGATTTGAGGGTAGGAAAACTACTTTTTGAAAAATAATTAGTTACTCGAAAGTCTTGCCTAGCCTAATCCAATAAATTGTATGACCTACAAATTTGTAATTGAAATCTTCAATGAAAACTGCAAATGGTATAAAAAATAAGATCATTATTCAAACTCGACTACTACTAAACTGAAATAACGCATGTAACAAAAATAGTTTTTGCAAATTGCAAATATACCATATTTGGTAATTAAAATTTTATTTATTTTGAAAATTACCATACAATTAATTAAAAAATCAGTTCTAAGTACAGAAAAATAAGGGGGCAGTTATAGAAATCAATTTCGTAAGTGGGTGACAACAACAATCCAATAACCCAATAACAATAAAAAATAACAGAGTTAATATTTTCATGAATTTTCAGAATATTTGAACAAAATTAAATTTTTACAAAAAATTTAAATAAAAAATTACACTGAAATCAAAATATCTGAAAACTAAGGCATCTTAGGGCTTAGAATTTTTCCGATATTTTTCCTGTGTTTATTACAACAAAGTTAATATTTTCATGAAGTTTCAGAATATTTGAACAGAATTAAATTTTTCGTTATGCCGGTCTAGAAAATGGGGTTTCACGTCCTCGTTTGAGGTACGTAGTGCCTCTTTTCACTTCCTAGGGAGTGAAAAGTGGGGGGTCATGGATTTTCACATCCTAGGGAGTGAAAAGTGGGGGGTCAAGGATTTTCACGTCCTAGGGAGTGAAAAAGGGGTGGTCATAAAAATTAACAAAGATGTAAAAACATCATTTGTCCGGCTTCTTTCGACGCAAACGCACTTTGCTTGTAAGAATGCGCCTGCGGCGCATTAACAATCTTCTTGGGGGGAAAGGGACCTGGAGATCCTAGAATTTTGTCGGAAATCTGTGTGAAATCAAAAAAATGTGTTAAAACGTGTACTTAAGAGCGCGCTGCAAATTTTGATGCAAAAACAATATTCGACAGATGGCGTGCCCTAAAATATTAATCTTTTATAGTTATCTTTTCACCAAAACAGAATTCTAATAATTTATAAAAGTCATATGAATAAGCGATAACTAAGCTAGGCAATAAGGAAGTTTGAACTTTCAAAGATAAATATTTTTAAATATATTCAATATTTTCACATGTGAATATCTTTTTGGAATATACTTGTAAATATGCAACATTGGAAGCTCAAACTTCCTTATTGCCTAGCTTAGTTATCGTTTATTCATATGACTTTTATAAATTATTAGAATTCTGTTTTGGTGAAAAGATAACTATAAAAGATTAATATTTTAGGGTACGCCATCTGTTGAAACAGGTTTTTGCATCAAAATTTGCAGCGCGCTCTTAAAACGGGAAAGTGCTACTTACTGTAGGACCACAATGTGGCCTCATTGAGGTTATGTACCTCCGCATTGTGGTCTTTCAAAAAGCCCATTCATTTCTCGTGCTCTTTCCTATAAATCACTTTAGACTTCATAGGTAACGACACGTTTTTCGCATAACTGGCCGCTTCCTCGATAGATTTACTTGCCATGCTTTTACGATAACCCTTGACCTTGATCTTCACTACTACAAATCACAAATAAAAAAATGGTGTGGTCCCGTCCACGATACACTGATATACCTATTTCGTAAAGCAGTGATACTACACATCAAATATTCCAACCAACCAATCACGATGTTCGATTTGAATTTATTCTGCCGCGTGACGTCATGCGCAGAAATTGTTGTGGTCCCGTCACAACGAAAAGTTGTTTACACCAACTCGGCCGTAAAGTGCTTTTACACCCTCGGGTGCGTTCGGGCGTCTCGGCTTCGCCTCGGCTACGAAAACCCGCCCCTCGGTTGTAAAATGACACTTTCCGGCCTAGTGATGAAAACTACTATTTATCAAAAAATTTAAATCAAAAATTGCACTGAAATCAAAATAACTGCCAATCCAAGGCGTCTTAGGGCTTACAATTTTTTCGATATTTTTCCCATGTTTATTACAACAGAGTTAATATTTTAATGAAGTTTCAGAATATTTGAACAAAATTAAATTTTTATCAAAAAAGTAATTCATTCATTGTTGAATATCACTAATATTCATACATAATTACCTCTTGATACGTTAAATACATCTTTACATTTTTTAGTCCACAAAATTTGTTTGCACTTCGCTGCATGAGCCATAATGCCTTTGTTTACCGTCAAAACACTCACTTTGGATGTGCTATATATAAATGTATTGATAATATGTATTACATAAACTGATGCTATCAGCTCTGCTCTACTTGTTTTCTGTTATATCTGCAAATTATATTTGTCGGATACCAATAAATTTTTAAAAACTGATGACTTTTTTATTTCTCCTTTTGCATTATTTCTTTGTAACAATAAACAATACTGCATTGCTCTTGTTTTTCACTTCTCGCTTTTTTCTTGCTTAATACCGAATTTTTCTACTGTGTAACAAATTTGTGTTAATAAAATTTTAAATTATAAATGACTTTTGATTATCTTCTCCATTCTTAACGGTTTTTAATTGCCAACATTTTAATATTCATTACTTATTGGAATGCAAACCTTGAAATGCTCGCTATTTAAGCCAAGGTATTGCTAAGACATTTTATTCTGGAATTTTTTATTTTTGTTCTTATTCTAAGGTCTTTCAGAGAAAATTCGAGGTCGGGAAAACCAATATTTTTAAAAAACTTCCTGCAAAATCAAAAGGTGATATGGTAAAGAAACAAAAGGATTGTTTTTGATCATCAATGTTATATTTTTTATTTCAATAAGCGATAAAAAGTTGATAATTGAGGGACAGTTGCCCTTCCTGTCCCTCTTTCGAAGGGATAACAATTGATAATTATTTTATAATTTTTTTTTCTGTCAAAGCCATAGGCGCAACTAGCGGGGATTATGCCCCTCAAAATATACCTTCTATAACTGCCCCCTTATTTTTCTATACTTAAAACTGATTTTTGAATTAATAGTATGGTAATTTTTGAAAATAAATAAATATTAACTCATTTTAATAACCAAATATGCTATACTATATTTGCAAAAATTCTTTTTGTTATTATGATACTTCAGTTTAGTGGGGAAAGAAACTTGAATTGATTAGCAAATGATGAGGTTAGCGTCGAAGGCCAGGCTTTCGAGAAGCTTATTATTTTTCAAAAAATAGTTTTCTGTCCATGGAATCACAAAAATTAGTACAAAAACATCTTTTTATGATTTCTAACTTCAAATCTAACCTTGAAAATTTAAATTTTTTGCGTGCGTCACAATTTTTCGCTATTTTTAGCCCCCGCCCATTAAAAAATTGTTTGAAGACTTTTTTTAACCCCCCAAACTTTTGACCCTAGTTGCGCCTATGGTCAAGACTAAATAACACTCATACTACTGCTATATTCTAATATAGGTACTACTATTGAACATTATTTAATACTAGGGCTGGGAATTAATTTCGATTAATCGATTGTTCCATTTTTCGATTTTCAGATTAATCGATTGTTTTTACACAATCGATTATTAATTTTAACAATCGCCCAGTCCTATTTACTACTCTACAGATTATACAACTTTTCAAAATTATGTGTGTGTGTATTGTGCATGATATATTAGTAGTAGGATAAAATTAAAACATATAAATACATTTTTAGTTATTAGTTTGTGAAAATTCTGAATTTAATTGTTTAATTTTCAAAACAAAATACAAAAAGAATAACCCAAAAAATTGTAAAAAGTCGCTCTCATGAGAGCGAAACAATACTTTCATAGTTGATATAGATTCATTAATTATTGATTTCTTTACCGATAACTTGTATGCAATTACAGTACTACTAGGTTACTAGGTAGTCAATAATTTTGACTTTTTCTAAGAAATTGTTACTATTTCGTCAAACTTCAAACTTGGAACTTCAAAAAATGAGTAGATCCATCTTGTGCATTTTGGTAACAATTAAAATGTTAGGTGTCTGGTGTCAAGGTTTACATTTAGTTACATTCCAAAATGATTAAAATAACTGAACCAGTAAGTATACGTCGTTCAGTAATCTAATCAGATTAACAACACGTGCAGTTGATATATTTAATAGAATTTTCATCTCTAAGTCTTTTCTGAAATCGTCGGAGGGAACCCTTTTAAATAAAATTGCAGCACAGTAAAAATATATGATATTATTACACCTGAAACCTGTAACAAATAATAAATTTAAGTACTAGTTAATTATCGTACTGTCATTGGGTTGGGGTTAAAACTTACAGTGGCAATGAATTTTTTCCCCACTGTGAATACATCACTTGTCCTGTAGATTGGTTTTAGTTTAATAATCGCGTAGATTAATATTTCAAGCTGGAAAAGAAAATATGAAACAATAACTGTTACTATATTTAATCTTATTATATTATATTTTTGGGAAACCATATTAGTGTAACGAAAATTGAACTGTTAGTTAACGGTCACATTTAGGGTATAAATGTGCTCTAAAGAATTTACAGTATTTTGGATTTAATTTATATGGGTATCTTGATGATCTATTAGTGACGTCTTACGATGATATTTGAATATAATGTGGATTTATGGGCGGTTTCAGCAACAATGTGTTATTGCTGAAATCTGAAATGAATGTTATTGTTAGAAATCGGCTTTATTACTACTAGTCGTTTTCCATTGGTTCATATTTGATCTGAATTAACTTAATCAGAGATTAACTATAACATATTGTTGTTGAAGCCGGCCATTAGTCTTGTAAAATAGGATGTGAGGACTTTAATATTAATACAACTGTTGTAGTAATGGGCATAATAGGTATATAAATAAAAGTACTAACCTGTAGTCCAGAGTCTTCAGTCAATCCTGTAGTTTTTACTTGATACAATGTAGGTAAAATTTCATTATTCTGCATTGATAAAAAAATTCTTAGTAATTATTTAATTTTAAATATAGGGTCAAGTGGGGTAAATATGAAACAAAATGTAAAACTTTCTATTTTTAAGGTATTAAAATGGATAAATTAAAATTTTTAACATCACTATCTGATGTAGTTTTACGCCATCTTGTTAATTATGTATGATTTTTTAAAATTAAATGCTGAGTAAGTACTAAAAAAGTAAAAAAACAGTGTTTCACTTTTTACCTTGATTACGGGAAAAAATGAAACAGTTACGGGAAAATGTGAAACAGGTCTGTTACTCCCACGCTATAAGTAGTATTGAAATGTTTGTGACAAAAATGAAAACAGCGGAAAAAACTGCATAGAAAATATACGCTGCAAGCCCTAATTTTTTATATTTCCGCACAAAATAATATAAAACACAAAACAAGGTAATGAAAATTATAACAAAGCTGAAATTAGGTAAAAAATACTTTACTCTACATTTGTCAAAATAATCAACCATTCAAAAATTATGAAAAAAATTTAAAGCCAATCAACATAAGATTATTATTTACAAAAAAAAAACACAAAAAATAACAAATAGATACGTATTATTTAAATAAAAATTTGAAATATGACAAACAACGGGAAAAAATGAAACAATTTAATGGTTAGTTACATCTCAATCACTGGCACTAACTTTGAAAATAAAATTTTTTATATTAACTTATTTTGCCTTATTTTTCACTTTTTTATAATTTCGTACCATTTTTAAATATGAACTAAAATTACTTTTAATGATATAACACTAATTTATTATTGTACACTCTTAAAAAGTGACAAGTTAACAAAAATTCCGAAAGTATTTATATTTTGGGACAACATTGTAGAAGGTCAAAAAATTATGAATCCGATTCTTGCACCCTTTTCCGCCCCCCAGGAATATTGTTAAATTATTAAAAAAAGAACGTAAATTTGTAATAATTATGAAAGAAATTCCGAAATTTATGCAATTCTTGGAGAACATTTTAATAATTATTACACATCTTCTATAAAGTTTCCACCCTACTACGATGACCGGAACACTGCAAATAGTTGGGATAATTAATTAGCCTATATGACTGCATAAGCAATTATTTACATACTTTTACAATTTTTTCCAACAGGATATATAGGGTGTTTTTTTAGCTGCATGAGAACTTCAAAATGAAATAAAACATTAAAAACCTGACGGAATGTTTTGGTTATAATTTTTTTATGAAAGTACAGTTAAAGGCATTTATGATTTGAACATGACTTCCGGCATGTGCCCACCACGACTAATGGTTACGAAGCGCATCCGTTCAGTCCAATTTTTGACCACTTTTTCCAATATTTCTGGCTTTATTTCATAAATGGTTTGCTGAATATTAGCCTCCAATGCTTCTAGAGTTGTTGGTTTGTTAGCATAAACCATGGATTTAACATACCCCCACAGAAAATAATCTGGAGGTGTCAAATCACACGATCTTGGAGGCCAATTGATAGGACCACGTTTTGAAATAATGTTGTCACCAAATTGTCCTTTCAATAAATTGATGGTTTCGTTGGCTGTGTGGCACGTAGCACCATCCTGTTGGAACCATAAGTTGTCAATGTTTAGCTCTTGAAGTTTTGGAAACAAAAATGTATTGAGCATGTGTCGATATCTCACACCATTCACCGTAACGGTAGCTCCTTCCTCATTTCGAAAGACATATGGACCAATGATGCCGTTGGCGTGTATTTCACACCAAACAGTCAATTTTAGTGGATGCAATGGAGTCTCAAGATAATGTCCCGGATTGGTCTCACTCCATATACGGCAATTTTGTTTGTTCACATACCCATTTAACCAGAAATGTGCCTCGTCACTGAACAAAATTTTACGGTAAAAAAATGGATCCACTTCCAATTGGTTGTGAGCCCAATTTGGTAGCGTTGTTCAATGGTCAATCTATGCATTATCAAATGCCAAACCTTGCTAAACACAAATGTCAAAAAACTGTTTCCATAGCAATCTTGGTTCAATTGTTATCCCTATTGAAAGTTCTCATGCAGCTAAAAAAACACCCTATACTATACCAAAATGAAATTGATAAGCTATTATTTGCAATGTTCCGGTCATTGTAGCGGGGTGCAAAACTTTATTGAAGATGTGTAACAATAAATTATTAAAATGTTCTCAAAGGTTTGCATAATATCTGAATTTTTTTCAAAAAGTTATTGCAAATTCACACTTTTTGTAAATTTAACAATGTTCCCGGGGGCGGAAAGGGGTGTAAAATCAGATTTATTATTTTTTTATCTCCTCCAATGTTGCCTCAAAATTGGAAAACTTTCGAAATTTTTTCATACCCACTTTTCTGCAATGACTGGCCTGTAAACTTAAGACTATTCAATGTATAAAATGCAAGTCAAACTAATTGGAATGTGCTATTGCAAAAGCAAGATAATGTACTTACCTACCTAGTAGTATTCTAGTATTTATTGGATTTCTAAGCAGTTTCTATCAAACGTAGGCGTAGATATACCTCGATATGAATCAAAACATGCAAGTTAAGGATTACCATGCTACCAAATTTTATATTGAAGTACAGAAAGTGATTTATATTTTCCCTGCAGCTGTTTCATATTTTCCCTAATTGCTGTTTCATATTATCCCAAAAGTTTAATTTAATATTATAAAAAAGCACTTTATTAAAAAAATAAAACAAGTAAGGCATTCTCATCTTTCATCTATTTTCTGTGTGCAAAATTAAAATAAATCCAAAATTTCAATTTATATTGCCGTAATAGAGAAAGTTATACAACAAGAAATGAAATTCATTTTACATATTTTTAGATCGTTTACGAAAAGGCGTTATCTACGGTACTCCTAGGAAGATATAATATTTCAAATTTTTATATAATTGAAAATAAACTTTACAGAATATGATAGCGCTTTCGATTTTGTAATTAAGTCATATTGTTTATTAATTACATGCCTGTTTCACTTTTCCCCTTCTTTTTAGGTGTTTCATTTTTACCCCACTTGACCCTACTTTTATCTTTCTGAGATAAAACTGAAACTCTTACCAGATCTTCCAAGTCTGCGAATATTAGTATGGCAATGTAAAGTGCAAAACCAACGAAGACCCCATGTAGTATCATAACTATAAAGTTCATGTTGTTGAAAGATTCTCCTTGTAATATAAACAATACAACGAGAAATACTTTAAAAATCACTAGGATAATGAAAGCAGTTCCATAAACTATCGGTGTAGGATCCAGATAGGAAGTAACATTGTAAAATTCTTTTATTAATCGTACATGCAGCTGAGTATAGTCTGATAACAAACTGCTTAGGTTTTTCGGTGCGAGAGATTTACTTCTAATTACATTTCTCAATTCTCTCCTCAAATCATTTTTTAAATGAAAATTAAAATTTTTCAGTAGGAATTGATAAATTTCAACAATTGTTACTACGATAGCGATTAGTACAAGTTCCATATAAAAATTTAATATAATTCCAAATTTTTCAGAAACACTCCAAGTATTACCACCAAGAGGCAAAGAGAGAATTATCAATATGAGAATCAGATAGCAAAATGAAGGTAAAAGTCTTATATAAATCATTGTATGTAAATGTTTAATATTAGAAACGGTTAGCAAATCTTGATTTTTCACATTTTTCCAATACGTAAAAAGTGTGTTCATACCATTAAATTGTGATATGATTGCACGAATTTGGACTGCTAAGATAATGAAAGTGGAAATTACAATTAAATTGTGGGTACCATATAACAGAGAAAAAATAATTTCAACCAGATTTTCTCTATATTCCAGCGAACAAAATTTAATACTGTTGCTGATAAATATATAAAATAAAAAAAATAGAACCATTAATCCGTAAAATAAATGCCGTTTAGAAAACTTCATGCAAAATTTTTCATTCCTGTGATGACATTCCAGTGTTGCAGTTGGAATCCCCACTATAGTAGTCATTGGTACTATGGGCCCAAAAGCACATGACATGCAATTTTCATAAATATTAGCCAACATTTTTCAAAATTCACGTTTCACTACAAGTTCACCAAAACACAGACTATCTAGTTTAGTACTACAATAAGCTTTATATTCCCCAATAATCTGACTTTGATTATGTTTGTTGAAGTATTTTGGGACTTACGTTATTTGTTGAACTAAATAAATAATTTATGTCGCTTGATACAATGGAATAGGTGAAAATGTAATATTCACCAAAATAAAAACATAACGATCTTTTTCCTGCTAATTTAAAACTTTTCCTATAATCAATCATTTTCTTTCCTTGTTGGTCAGATAACTGAAGGAAATGTTAAAATATTACAATAGCAACTTGCTTGGATGATAACATATCTTCCATCGAACTCCAATTGGGGTCCGTTTACTTGGCACCACCAAGTTAATATTTTCTCCCCAAAAGCTAGCTCCCGAATCCTTATAGCTAGCACCGGCTAGCACCCAAATATAAAAGCTAGCACCATTATAGTTTTTCCACAAATCGATATTGAAAATGGAAATGAAAACCATCTCCACCAAGTTAATATTTTCTCCCAAAAAGCTAGCTCCCGAATCCTTATAGCTAGCACCAGCTAGCACCCAAGTATAAAAGCTAGCACCGTTATAGTTTTTCCACAAATCAATTTTAAAATGGCTGCACCCTGGTAAATCCTATAATCATGGGAAATACAGCTCCACCAAGCTTAGAAAGAACGCGGCAAATATGCCATTATTCGGTTTCGTGTTATTTTATAATTTATTCCAAAAGTGCTTTATTTAATATTTGCGGTAACATTTTTTACGTATTTCGTGACTGCAATTTGATAAAATAATTTAAGGATTTTAAATATTCGCGCCGAGAAACTTCTTCATTTGAGTATACATTTTTAATTTTAGCAGCGCCTGACACGCCCCTAAAGTCGGTTCTAACATTGGTGGAGCTGTATGTACCTATTATGATTGTACACTTACATAAATCCTGTCATA
Organism: Rhagonycha lutea; assembly: GCA_958510855.1. Lineage (NCBI taxonomy): Eukaryota > Metazoa > Arthropoda > Insecta > Coleoptera > Cantharidae > Rhagonycha > Rhagonycha lutea. Next base: position 6,131,775 of record OY294040.1, on the reverse strand, counting down.
ATATGAAGGCAGTCTTCAATATGCATGAAATTTAGTATGCTAAGGTTTTAGTGGTTGCTGATTACGACTAAAAAGTCGAAATTGCAAAACATAAAATGGCGATTCAAATATGGCGGAAATATGTATTTAAATATTATAACATATGTATAGCCGAAATTTTGTGATGGGGTGTTTTAGGGGTCGCTAATAATGAATTCAAGATCAAAATGACAAATAACAAAATGGCGAATCCAATATGGCGGATATTTATTTTGAAACTTCTACTTATAGATAACTATACACCGCAATCTCAAGTTCTGCCTTGCGACCGCCTAATGTAGAGAATAAATGATCAAAAGAAATTTCAAGAGTAGGTGCGATATTGATAGGCGGTTACAAGGCGGAATTTTTGTGATAAAATCTGAATTTTTGAAATTTTTTAATTTTTTAAATTTAAATTTATTTTTTTGAAGTTATAGTGGCACTGTGACCGCGTTCGACGAGACGCTACTTTTGCTACTGAAGCTTCACATTGAGGAATCCTTGAAGTTGGAAATTACACTTTCGTAATTCAATGATACCTTGCTTATTACTCAAGAAAATTGTACAAAAGTATATATTTTTTAAAAGAGGACACTTAGACGCAGGTCACTGAATTAAATTCTAAAAATTTAAGTAACGAATACAAAATTCGTCACACAATTTTGGAGTTACAATATTTTCCGGTATGATGAGTCCGTTTATTCTAGTCATAAAAGTAAAGAAGATCATGTCCTCTGGACTAAGTGTACAAGCATACTGTGCAAAATTATAATCCATCCAGAAAATTCAGTAGGTCTAACCTAAAACTTTCATTTTTCACACTATATATGCCTTGATCTCGGAAACTGTCCATTTTTGGGCTTCGTGCCCATGGACACTTTTTATCAACATGTTATGAACTACAATATCCTAAATTATTGTGAAATTTGATCGGGACCTAATTCCCATTATACCGTTGCTGGGTCCATTTTTGATAAAATTTTAATTTTGTTCAAATATTCTGAAACTTCATGAAAATATTAACTCTGTTGTAATAAACACAGGAAAAATATCGAAAAAAATCTAAGCACTAAGATGCGTTAGTTTTTCAGTTATTTTGATTTCAGCGCAATTTTTGATTTCAATAATTATTTGATAAAAATTTAATTTTGTTCAAATATTCTGAAACTTCGTGAAAATATTAACACTATGTGAAATAAACACAGGAAAAATATCGAAAAAATTTTAAGCACTAAGATGCGTTAGTTTTTCAGTTATTTTGATTTCAGCTCAATTTTTGATTTCCATAATTATTTGATAAAAATTTAATTTTGTTCAAATATTCTGAAACTTTATAAAAATATTAACACTGTGTGAAATAAACACAGGAAAAATATTGAAAAAATTCTAAGCCCTAAGATGCCTTGGATTTGCGGTTATTTGGATTTCAGATAAAAATTTAATGTTGTTCAAATATTCTGAAACTTCATAAAAATATTAACACGGTGTGAAATAAACACAGGAAAAAGATTGAAAAAATTCTAAGCCCTAAGATGCCTTAGTTTTTCAGATATTTCTATTTCAGTGCAATTTTTGATTTAAATTTTTTGATAAAAATTTAATTTTGTTCAAATATTCTGAAACTTTATGAAAATATTAACACTATGTGAAATAAACACAGGAAAAATATCGAAAAAATTCTAAGCACTCAGATGCCTTAGTTTTCAGTTATTTTGATTTCAGTGCAATTTTTGATATAAATTTTTTGATAAAAATTTAATTTTGTTCAAAAATTCTGAAACTTCATGAGAATATTAACACTGTGTGAAATAAACACAGGAAAAATATGGAAAAAATTCTAAGCCCTAAGATGCCTTAGTTTTTCAGATATTTGGATTTCAGTGTAATTTTTGATTTAAATTTTTTGATAAAAATTTAATTTTGTTCAAATATTCTGAAACTTCATGAAAATATTAACACTATGTGAAATAAACACAGGAAAAATATCGAAAAAATTCTAAGCACTAAGATGCCTTAGTTTTCAGTTATTTTGATTTCAGTGCAATTTTTGATATAAATTTTTTGATAAAAATTTAATTTTGTTCAAATATTCTGAAACTTCATGAGAATATTAACACTGTGTGAAATAAACACAGGAAAAATATGGAAAAAATTCTAAGCCCTAAGATGCCTTAGTTTTTCAGATATTTGGATTTCAGTGCAATTTTTGATTTAAATTTTTTGATAAAAATTTAATTTTGTTCAAATATTCTGAAACTTCATGAAAATATTAACACTATGTGAAATAAACACAGGAAAAATATCGAAAAAATTCTAAGCACTAAGATGCCTTAGTTTTCAGTTATTTTGATTTCAGTGCAATTTTTGATATAAATTTTTTGATAAAAATTTAATTTTGTTCAAATATTCTGAAACTTCATGAGAATATTAACTTTGTTGTAATAAACACGAGAAAAATATCGAAAAAATTTTAAGCCCTAAGATGCCTTAGTTTTCAGTTATTTTGATTTCAGTGCAATTTTTGATTTAAATATTTTGATAAAAATTTAATTTTGTTCAAATATTCTGTATCTTCGTGAAAATATTAACTCTCTTGTAATAAACACAGGAAAAATATCGAAAAAATTCTAAGCCCTAAGATGCCTTGGATTTGCAGTTATTTTGCTTTCAATGCCATTTTTGATTTAAATTAGTTGATAAAGATTAAATTTTGTTCAAATATTTTGAGTCGATTGGAGTTCAAATATTCGATTTACAATTTTTCAGCTTTTAAAGTGATTTTATCCAACTTTACGGTGCTTCCGCCAGCTAAAAACCGATTTTTCTGATACTACACATTAAATACCTCATTTACAATGAAAAAAAGGGCATGGAAAATTTTATCGGATTTTACAAAAACGATGGATTAACCCCTTGTATTTTTCAGCTCAAAAAGTTAAAGTTGGACAACAATCGCTTTCTTGACGGATTCTAAAATATTTCGAAATAAACTGCGGAGACTAATTTTCTCATCAAACCACGTAGGAATCCGTCAAAAAAGCGATGATTTCCTTAATGTTAAAAGTTAAAACTTACCAGAAAATGAGCTCTGTCAAACGAATTTTTCTCATCAAACCACGTAGGAATCCGTCAAAAAAGCAATGGCTTTCCAATTTTGAATTTTTGGGATGAAAAAAATTTCGGCGACTATTGCACACATGTGTCACATGACTAACATGAACCAATGATATTTAGCGATCCGATCAATTCTAACCAATGGCGTTAGAATTAAGCGATAATTGTTCAAGTTGCTTTGATAATTGCACATATGCATTTTGATAATTTTTGATAATTGTGTACGTTGCTCTTATTTATAACGTAATAACCATGACAGTATTTTTTAATAGTTATTTACATGAAAGTCAGGAAAATGATATATTACTGACGAGGAGCAATGTTGAAATACGAGGCACTTCGTGCCGAGTATTTTAGAGCTCCGAGTAAAGTGAGATATTTTCCTGACGTATTTTGTATTAAATTTTTCCAAAAATCGTAAAAAATCGAAATTTTAAAACAATAATTGAACAACATTTTTAAAATGAGCAAAAATCAAGTTTGTCAATGTGTCAAAACTTGAACCACATTTTTAAAATTAACAAAAATCAAGTTTGTCAATGTGTCAAAACACATTGAAAAAATCAATTACTGACATTACCTGACTAGTCAGTATAATTCAATTTCCCTGCGCGTAGATACGCAGGGAAGTGTTGTTTCTATGACGATTTTTGGAAAATATTATTTATTGTTACATTTTGTCTAATTCTAATGTGTGCAATAGTCTTACCGAATTTATTACGTGCATTATTGATTATCATCCAATTTGACTACGTTACTTATATTTAAACTTTGTTGTCATTAGTAAATGTCCTCATGCTTCGCATTCGGACATTTACTTGACAACAAAGTTTTCATGGCAACGTAGTCAAATTGTTACTGATAATCAAAAATGCACTTAATATATTATAAGTGAAAATCGCAAACTTGAAAATCTTAAAAACTGATAACAAATTTTTGTAAATATAATGTTTGGGGAAAAACCGACTGCGCCAGTATTATTCTTATTAAACTTGTAGAAACCTTTTTATTTTTCAAGAAACGTTTTTGCAAGGTCCGATAAAGATTTAGATGCCATGTTTATTATTTATGTAGTGGGAACAGCGCAAATTTTTGGATGGAAAAAACCTGGCAAGTTATTGAAATTTTTTACTAATACTGAAAATTGAAAATAAAATATTGTGATTTTTATTGTCCATTAAATGTAACTATGTCTTTCATTTTTGGTTTTTATTTTACCACATTAAGGTCTTTCATTTGTTTCCTTTTCATAAATTACCAATAAGTTATGAGGGATTTTCCTTTAAATCAAATTTGCACCTTTCTCGGCAATATTTCCATTTAACAGGGTTAAAAATTACCCCAATACGAGATTGGTCTTGCATTCTTTTTCTGGACGGGATCGTGACTCTTGCTTTTAATTTGTCCTTCCTACCAATTCTGACTTGCGATTGGGTTCTAATCCATAATATATAATTTTTTTTTATGCACCAATTTTCTTCGTCCTGTATGATCCAGGTTAATTTTCTCATTTCGAACTCACCCAAGACTCATTTTTTCCTTTTTCTCCTTTGCCAACTTCATCTCATAATAAATTTATTCTTATAACTTCTTATTTTTCCTTCTTACTATTTCTCCGTTATCAAAGTTACGTTTTAAATTCATGTGGTTCATTTTCTTCTGTGGTTTTCTGTATTGGTTTCATTTGCAATTAATTCTTGGTGAATATCGCATGATTCGGTCAATCGTTTCATTTCTTTCTAGGACCTTGCTGAAATTCCATTAACTTTTGACGGTTTTTAAGTCATCAAATACGTTTTCTAATATTTTACGTCTCTTTTAAAATTTCTTTTCTCCATTTTCCCATAGTTGATCCATTCTAGTAAAGTATTGCTTTTTTGAAATACATAATAATATTTATAACGTATAATGGGGCTTCATTGGCCCACTTCCACTATTTGCGATTGTTTCGCTGTATTTGGGCGTGTGTCGTCGTGAAAATTAACATGGAAACGTATGCCCATGCTATTGCATATTACTTTACAACTATAAGTTTGCTTATCATCGATTTCGATCAATTTGGAACAGATTGCTATTGCTAACAGCTATTTAACTTGTCACGGTATGATAAGCGCTTGTCTACAAATTATAATACATAGGATATTATGCAACTGGAGGAGTGAAATTAAAATTTTTAGAAAATATTTTTCAAAAAATTTAGTAATAAAGATAAATTAGTAATTGTAACTTGTAACAAATATGATCGTCTACGGATACGGGCAATTATAAGTTTCTGAACTTATTAATTTCATGCCAATACACACACCGAATCGGAAAATTTTCTCGAGGATTATTAAGTCGAGTTACTTTTAGTTTGGCGTGGAATAATTTATTATTAATTTGTCTGCTCGTAAACAGGGATCGTATTACTGTATTATCAAGGTTTGCATGAAACTTTTCCAAAATCAATAATTGATATAGCAAGGTAGTTGAGCTTATGTTTCCCCTGGGGTTATTTACTCGTATCTTAATGCTGAGACGAGAAAATGGAGTTTACCAATAAACATAAGCCAATCCTAGAAAGCAATTAACTAAAATGGAAAGAAAATTGCAGTTGTGAGTTATGCTTACGAAAATAATATTTTGGGCAACATTTTAAATATTTTGTAAGTTTATATCTTTCGTGCGTGTTTCTTGAATAGTGGAAAGCCCATTTTCTGCATTTTATGTCCCTCATTTCTACGTTTACATTACATGTTATTTCTCAGCAGTCGTTTACTACCACGAGAGTTCATTCGTCGGAACGGTGAACAAGAACGAACAACTTTATTGGTTATCTTACCTTGTAACCTCATAATTCCAACAATGTTTTAATTGCGACCCACATATTACGCCCGAAAAATATGAAATTTCATAATGAATAGAATAACATTTTTTAGTAACCCTCCGGCATAAGCCGCAATTGATTAGCGAAGTTGAAATACGAAAAGCAAACAAAAAACTTTAGCCGTAAGCATTAATTTTCTATTTTAACGGAGGAACGTCGCGTCGTTCGTGGCGGCGATGAAAATGGAACAAAGAAATAAAACGACAGATCCGACCCCTGGCTAGTGTATACCGACCACATCCAGCGGCTGCTGATTCTCATGCGCTTATATCATCACGTTTCCCAATCTGCACTAAAATGTAGATCCTAATTTCTTGCAATCCAATCAAAAGATTAAACTGCACTTCAACAAACATGTCACACCAAATCCATTAAAACTTGATGCTTTTAAAATGAGGAAGTAAAAGAAGTTCGACCCACTTTTATTTAATACATGTTTAAATTGTTTAGAAAATAACGGTCACCCCTTCATTTTTTATTAACGCCTCTCAAGTTTTGCTTTCATAAATTGCCGAAGTTCCGATAAACTCCAATAGTTTAAATAGCTTTTCGCTTTTAATATCTTTTGTCATAGTTTTTTTTAGCCTGTCCATAAATTTCAGCTTTCCCAAACAGAAAATGTGCTGTTTCCACTATCGTTAACTGTGTAATTTAGAGCATTTATTGATGGCTACTTGATTAAATAAAACGTGAAATGCTGGTTAAACAAATCATCCTCTGAGGGGCACTTCTCTAGCCACGCGAACATGTTCCAATTTGCTTCTGGTAAGTAAATTTCCCGCATTAGAAACACAAGAAAGATTCGGAAATTTTATTACAAGATTTTGGCTATCAGAAATAATAAAATAAAATGTCGTGGTATGGTTATCGTGCGAGGTGATTTCTGGGTTTAATTCAAGTCCAATAATACGGAAAGAACGAAATTGATGGTGACTGAAATTACTTTCCAACTTCCTTTTCGTAAAAAATGACCAAAATCTTCAATATTGAAAAAATATTACCAATAAAATAAGATTTTTTGTTACAAGTTATTTGTTATGTTATTGCTGAAAATAATTGCAGTTAGATGTGAAATTATGATTTCCTCAAACAATCCAACCTCATCATATAGGAAAAAAACAAGAAAGAACTAGGTTTTGTAGAAACTTATTTATTATACCAAACAACAATAATTGTATGAAAATAGAGAGGTTAATATCGTCGCCTGCCACGGAATTCAAAATTTAATGAGCATCGTAATTAATGGAAAAAATTAAACATGGCAGTCGACGATACTAGAAGATAGAAAGACGTTTTTTAATTATTTTATATACATGAGATCGTACAAAAGCTACCATTTAATTTTGCGTTACGAAAAGCGCAAACACAAGCACTTATTTTTTTTACATTAAAATCTATCAACAATTTTTACATAATACAAATGGAAATGAAAGGGATTCCTCATAATTGAAGTTAAATGCTGTTCCATCTCCAAAATAACTTCGAAAATAACTTCAATTATGATAATCTAACAATTCTTAGTTCATACAGTCTAAAGATGGAAAGCCCACCCTCAATAATTTATCAAAAATTTGTTATCAAAACACGCTATCATCCATCATCAACCATCAGACATGTTCAAATAAATTAGAATCGTCCTTTTACGATCATCATAAGATAACTAATATTTAAATATTGTCTCATTATATTTTCCGCTTTTCCATTAATCACTAAAAGAAATGGAAAAGACTCACAAATTAAAAGCCATTAACAAAACTGCAAGTTAAGATAAGAAATTTTTGTTTGACAAACGTTTGCACTTAGATGTGAGCGATGATAAAAGGGTTACTTTTTTTGCAGTTCAAAGTCAATTTTTCTTTTACCAGTGTCTCGCTTTATTTAACATTTGGTGGTTTAAAATCCACACGTACGTATTCCTATTGCATAATCGGCCCGCAAATAAATCCAGATATTGGATGAACGATGGCACTTCTATTTCAACGACTTAAAAAGGAAATGAATGGATAAAAGGACAAGGTGAGAATTTGCAGATAAAAAATTGGAAGAAATGGAGTTATTGATAAATGGTTTTTCCTAAATCTTTAAAACAAAAAGTTTGATTGACTCTCGCAAAAAATACAAAATTTTGATTTGTAATTTGTAAAAAAAAATTTTAAAAAGGTTTCGCTACAAGCGGAGCAAATAAGAATTTTTTCACTTGAAAAATATACGTGTGAGAAAAATTCAAATAATAAATTACATAATGTGGAAATGCTGAGTAACGAACAGAAATTTCTAAATCCGGTAGAATATACACCTAAAAAATGCCTGCTATTCATGAAAGAGAAACATTTCTCCGTCAATTTCATCATAATCTTTTCAAAAGAGTTCTTGTTGTTAATATTACAAAAATTGTTAGTGCTGAAAAGTGTGAAAATTCTTGATTTTTAATTTTATAACCTAAAAAAAATTAAACAAAAATCAAAATAACCTAATTAAACTTATTTGAAACACAGACCAGATTTGAATTAACATAAATTGGAGGCCAATGCGCAAAAGTGTCGATTCTGGTCATTCATGTCTTAACTTTTAAAGTGTCAAAATTAAAGATAAATCATTTTTTGCCTTTCCGGGAGTAAAGTGCCTTACTATCAGTTTTGCGGGAGCAAAGTGCCACTTTTCTTAGGAGCGGGAGGAAAAGTAAATTAGCGGGAGGAAAAGTAAAATAGCGGGAGGAAAAGCAAAACAGCGGGAGGAAAAGTAAAATAGCAGGAGGAAAAGCAAAAGGAATTTTTACACACAAGCCAACTTAGCTGCTTCAGCTATTTCAGGGCCGTACTTCATTAATGTCATGAACAGGAGTACAGGTCTGGCTTTAGGCTGTATGGTTTGGTAATTCTCGCTTATTCTAACAAATATTTGCTTTGAATTTCGTAATTGGCTTTCGGAAAGGCAAAAAATAGTATATTCGCGCTCGGGATTAAAGTGACTTTTCGTCTTTCGGGTAATTTTTACCCTCGGCTGCGCTTCGTGTAAAAAACCTTTACCCTCATGACGAAAAGTGGCACTTTACTCCTTCGGTGTATAATATACTATTATTATTAACCTCATCAAATATTCAAAAATTTAAAATGAAATTATTCTTAAAGCTTTTCATTTTAAAGGCATTCAAGTCTTATCTCGGTCACCAGAATCGACGTATTGGTCAGCAAATTAGGGCTGCTGATTTGGAATTCAGTTTTTGTAGGTTTATCGCTAATGCAGGTCAGTATGACAAGTTCATATTATGTGTAGTGAAGAACCTGTTGGGAGTTGATGCTGATTCAGTATAAGCTGTATAATTACCCACAATGGTAATGCTAATCCAATGTGTCATCGTTACATTATGAAGTGTAAGGGTAAATTTGAAATTTACATTTAAACGTCATTATCTCTAGACCGATTGCAAATTGAAGTTGTATTGGTAATCTCACAGTAGATAGGCGTCCACATAAGGACTACAATTAGGGCCAAAATAGCAAGAAAATCATAAAATTTTAAACAACATGTTTCGATCTTATTCACGATTTTATACGTGAAATTGAACTCATTACGTCCACAATAGCAAAATCAGCTACATTAAAATTTATAACTTTAATTGCCAAATCTTAAGGATCTTGTTATTATAATCTTGGAAAAGCTTCGCTTGTAAATAAATATTGGGCCACTTAAACCTTCCTGCAGCGGCGCCGAAGGAAGCTGATCAACCAACATCAAATGGGTGCCACATGAATTGACCGAAAGACAAATGGAAAGACGATCATTGAAATGTTGCTGAACGACACGGAAGAAAGTCTTATATATGGGCTAGGAAGACACGGCAAGATAATTTTGCTACATGACAACGCACCATCACACAAAGCAAACCCGCTCCAGGATACGTTGAAATCACTTGGTTTGGATTTGTTACCGAGAACAGCCGAGGAAGTGGAAAGTTGAGTATCTGAATGATTTTCTTCAAAGGATGAAAAGTTTTTTTTTGGCGTGGCATCCACAAATTGCCAGATAGATGGGAAAAATGTGGAGTTGGTTAGTTTCATTAAATAAACCGGCAAATGAATGCACACACCTGATATTTTAATCCATCCGAATTGCACCCAAGGTACAGGAAGGAGAGGAAGCCTAATTGCATTGATATCTTTGTTCTAGAGGACCACGGTGCCCGAACAATTGAAGAAGAAGAGGATCGACGTCACAATGCAGAAAATAACAATTTCCCAACTGTCTCCAGTTAATTTGATTTCAAATCACGATAACTGAACCCGGATTGTGGTGTCCAATTGCGTTACCACGGTTATACATTTATTAGGTAATTTCATAATCGTCGTTGAACGAAGTTTCATGAATTCCACTCAGAACTAATTAAGTAATTTAACTGTTCTATCCAGACTGGCATGCACAACTTTACAACTTAATTTGAATAAATAATTGTAAAACTCTGAAGGGTAATAAAGATATCTGCATTATATGGACGAGTTAACTGTTTTTGTTGCAATTTGATGTTTAATTTTGATTGCTAAATGTTTCGCACTTTAGATTTCTCCGTTATTCCTCTAAATAAACGAATTTTTACGTTAGAATAAAATTCCACCCTTTTGTGTTGTTATTACAAGTTATAAGAACCAATCACTTGTCTGCACTAACAATGAGGACCTAACAGCTGACCCCCGCCAATTTCGGTGATTTTCTTTAAATGAAAGTAGAGCGAAAATAAGGAAATATTCGGAATTTGATCTAATGCGCTATATTTGTGGAAAATTTACATTTAAAGTTATGTTATTTATATTAGTGGCAATGACGCGCATTAAATGGATTAACGACATTCCCGTTATCCGTATAAACGTTAAATTCAGTTTTCGAAAATAGAACGCTTTATTTTGGTTATACTTTCATTTAAAAAGAATCATCAAAAGTGGTGGGTGGTTAGTTATAATAAGATAACAAAAAAAAGATGTTCCAATTACTTACACGCTAACATAATATTATATCGTCTAGACAGAATTTGATCTCTTTAACCCATTAAGATTTAATCACTGTCCTTCCATCACAGAAAAATAGAAGTAAACCAAAACGCTAGAAAACTAAAACATTTTGCTAATAAAACCAAAACTTCGCACAAAAACTGCAATAAATCTTTCTCCCAGATTTTTATCGGCATGTGGTAATTGATTTCAATTCGCGCCATCGACTTAGAAACTTTGAAATGATGATTTAAATACCATTAGCAACAATGCTTTTATAGTTCAAATATTTAACAAGAAAAAATGTTTAGTTAATTACATAAACTGCTTCCAGGCCTTATTTGAACAAGTTACAGGATATTATATTATATAAATTTTAGTCGAAGCTATTTAAAAATTTATCATTATTTCAGGCATTGATTTTCTCATATTCTAATGTAAAATTCAAATCGTTATTATTATTATTATAATTATAATATTAAAAATGTAATACATAAACAATAAATTCGTTGATTCGGTTTTACCTAAATTTAGAGCTCTTCCCTGTTGTCCAATATTCACGGGTCGTTATAAAATCGTAGCTCTATTTATCAGTTTTAACGAGCCGTTATATCATAATATTAATTCGTCATCTTTAAAACGATAAGTTACTCACAAGTCCTCGTACAAAATTTATAATATTAAAATTTGAAAAGCAAATGGGTTATAAATCAATCAAAATTAATAAAGCATCGTTTCCGTTATAACGGAAAGAAATCTGTCAAAAATATAAATGAACATAACCTTAAAATTTTTATTAGGTATTCCCTACCTAAATAACAAAATTCGCATATAAAATTACAATTTAAAAGTCCATAAAAATCGGAATGCAAGTACCCATGTCTTCCGCAATATTTACTTTGCAATAAAATAAGTTGCGTTGTAAAAAGTCTCTCTGTAATAGCACTTCCGTTTAACGAGGAAATTTTAATTTTTACAACCCGACCATTAAATCTAAATCAAAACAAAGTGGATCGAAGTCATATAAAATTTAATCATTATTAAAAAAATAAAAAACACATTTATTTAATGAAGCAGAAAAACTTCTAAGGCATGTTGGTCCATTATAACATGAAATGGTAAAAGCGCAAAGGCAATTACGTTAAAATAATAAATATTATCATGTTTGTCATTCGTCCCACAAACACAACTGTTTTTGGGTAACGTAATATGAAAATAAATGGCACTTCCGACAAGTTTTAATACCGCATCTATACATCATCGCCGAATTCTTTTCATCGCCTTTACCCTTGCAGTATTTTAAACCACAAGGGTACCAACCTATACACAGTTCTAAATGGCACTGACATGGAGTCCACACTTGTTTAACGTCTGCACAGTTCTGGTGACTTCTTTCGAGTGCTGCAGCCTGCACTGTGTTGCTTACAACGTCCATACCACTTGGAAATCGTTTAACTGCCGATAAGTACGTTGATTCAGGAAGACCTGCAAATAAAAAGAATGTTACAAACAATTCAATCATAATTTACTTTTTAATTATTTTGACAATTTCCTAAAAACGGTTACAGTTTGGTCTGATCTGAACTGAACTTGAGCAATATCGATGCAGGATTACTGAGTTTATTAAGTTTACTGAGTTTAGAACGGAAGATACGAAGGCAAATAGCAGCCATAGAGCATGCATTGTGTAAAAAGCAGGTTGATAAAACTTGCAAATCTGACGTTTGCACGGTTAAGGTAAAATTATGTCTTTACAAATTGCGTCATATTTATGGAAAACGTGATTATTCCAAATTTTAGAAAATACCAATAGCATCTAAAACATGCACATAATATGTATGTAGAGTATTGCATTTGCATGATATGTAATGTAATTATTTAACGATTGTAGACGGCTAGGCAGGTAACCTGTCGCCAAAAAACTGCTTGCACTGTTAAACACTGAATTTCGATAAATACCAGCGCCGACACCACTCTCGGCGCTTATTTATCTGATTACACTGTGAGCACTTATCAGTGCCGATAATCTGAAACCGGCAACCTGCTTCTACTCTGTCTGTATCATTAGGCGTGTCGACAGACGTGTCCAAAAAATTTTCACACCAAAACTATAAAAGTGATTAAAGCTGCCACTAAAATCAAATATGCTACATAAAAACTGACAAGCTAAGCTTGGAAGGTGTTGAAGTTTTATCAGACGGTTTTCATTATTAAGTGTCTTTAATTTCCTGCATTTCCGCAGTTTCTAAATTATCTCGTACTTCCGCTTGTACCTCGTAGTTTTTCTATTACTGCACGAATCTAGTAAATCTCTTACGTCGGTACACCACATTTCAACATCAAGATTTGACTTGAGCCTGGAAGACGTTAAAACAAAAAATATCATAAATCAAAAAAAAAAAAAGTTAAATTTTTTTAAAAACATTTCAAAAGCATTGTGCGTTGGAAAGTATTGTGAAGAAGTTTTTAGCATAGAGAAATGTCGGCTATCAAGTAGTCAAAATATACGATGAAGTTCATTTCAGTTGACAGTTAGCAATGCCTGGTTGCGGTTCCAATTTCATGATTAATGCCAGAAAGCCATAAGGATATTCAGGACCGGCTTGGGTTATTCACAATAGATTATTTATGGACGGACATGTTCTCTCTCCATTTCTAGTTCATTAAATTTTCAAAGTTGAGCGGCGAGTGCTCGCAGATAAGAAGACGCGCGGTTAAAAATTTAAGTAATAAAAATAGAAAAACAACGGTAAAGCGTTAGCCCATTTCTAAGTTGGGTACGTGCGCTGGCGTAAAAAGGGAGACGTGTTACATTTCTTGTCATTCACACACGTCATTTGTACAAAACTGCCTTAATTTATACGTTATTTTTCTTTTTAAGGCAACTTGTACGTACAATCGTGCCTAAGGCATTTGAATAAGAGAACCATTTTCATAAAAAAGTTATCTCAAAAGTAGAATGTCTTTTTCGTTCGTATTGACGCTTTTGTGAATATTTGAATAGAATAGCAACACTCGAGTGCTTCGACATGTCGAATAAAAACGACCAGATAAAAGGTAAAGGGTACTGACACGTAAAGTTGACTGATGTGTAAGTAGACTTTCATAAATTTTAAAGTCTGGGGATGCTAAAATTGAGTTAAATTAGAAACATTTTCTGCCATATAAAAAAGTGACGGGAAAATATTAAAAATTGCTGAAAAATGCTTTTCAAGTGTAATTTGAAAAATAGTATTCGGTGTCGGAATAGATAACTATTTCGGAGTACCTACCTATATATACGTAATCTTATTTTAAAATTGAATTTCTAAACTTCTATTTACTAGAAGGAAATGCCTTCATTTTTAAGGATGCGAGTGCTCAATCTATTTTATCCACGAAAATGATGGAAGATTTCAATTTTAAAAAAATTAAAGAACGAAATAACAATTACCTCATTAGCGCTAAATTTTGTCCACTAAATTATCACCGTAAACAACATTGCTGCAGAGTAACCCGCAGGATATACAGGTCACACTTCCGGATGGTGGACGCCCTAATTCCGGTCGGACGCGCTAATGTGTATATTGTACACGGGAAACTACTCCCTTAAATAACCCAAATCCACCACCTCAACAACTAACAATGTTTTTATTTACACTTTAAATAAACTTAATAAAAATTCTCCCGCTTCGTGCGATTTACGTACATCAAAACACGCAAACTACACTAAAGAAAATAAAGTAACGTAAATTTTATTTGTGTATATTGCATAAAAGAGTTCGACAAGGAAAACGAAGAAAAATTGCTTTTCATCGAATGACAAAACGAGGTTCTCGTTAAATAACGACTATTGATCACAAAATAATACACAGTTCAATTTCTTTGATTTATCGGCAATGAAATTTCTATGGGGTGATTTGTTAAATAAGGAACAGGTATATAATTTAGTGGGTACGTTAAAATATAACCAGATTCGGGAAATTTTTTCGATTTTATGCAATACTAGTAGGATTGTTAAAAGTTACGAATATCTGCCGAAGATGGTAAGACAGCAATTCTGCAGTAAATTTACACCCTTTGCATTTTTTGAGTATTTCGCTTGGTGAGTTGATTTATATTGTTATTAATTATAATATTATGGTCTTATAACAAATTGCCTCACCAAAATTATAAATAAAATTTTCAAAATAGCATAGGTTATTATAGAAAAGCAAATGTAAATATAAACTAAATTTGTAAGCTAGCTCAGCGGATGCAGTCGCATTAAAGAGATCGTTACTTGTTTTTTGTTGATTCTGATTACTTGTTCAAATAGAACATCAAATATAATAAAAATTAAATATAATAGGCAGGTTAATTCATTCAAAATAATCCTCAAGAACCGAGGGGTCTGGGGGTATGGAATACCCCCCAGTTACAAGTTAGCAACAAAGATGACTTCCCAGGAATCAGATTTGAGTCATCACAAATTTTGAAAAGATTGTGCTGTTAACTACTTTAAAAGTACTAAAAAGCGACATTACCGCTTCAAAATTAATTTTGATATCAAAATTTTAAGCCTGTAGCAAAATATTTCTATGTTTTACCTTATTAATTCCTTTTAAATCATTTAAAAATAATTAATTATTAATAGAAACATTTTGACTTGTTTGCGACACTGCATTTGAAGCTGCGACAGAGGCGCCTTAAAATAAAATGATCACTGATGCACAGTGGAATAAAATTCGAAATTTACGACCGGTAAATATTTGAACAGATTAAAACAATGAATTTAGCATTTTAAATGTATTATACAATTATAAAAAAAAAAAAGGAAAATAACTTCGTCACGTCGCCGTCGCTTGTGCTTTTGAAACAAAAAAACTAGAATCTTTTTGCTAGCAGATGGATAAGTGAGATTGAATGGTACCTACCAAGCAAATGCAGTGATACGTGCGACTTCAGACAAGCTTGCAAAATAGAGTTATCCCCATCCTGCTAAGGACAATTGCACGAATACTGACGGGACACTCCAAATTAAACCAGCATCTACATACAGGAATGTAGACAATTCTCTTCGTTATAGATGTAATGGGGCAAGTGAAGTAGTAGAATAGCATTTTGGTGCAATGATAAGCACTTCGTTAAGATCCATAAGTTCATTTTCTGCCTAATCCAATATAAGCACGAGAAACCTTTTCTATTTTAATGGTGCAATTGGAATAATCGTTAAATTGAAATGCAATTATTGTGAGGATAAATAAAAAAGGAGGCTATAATGCTAATTGAATTTCCCTTTATGGATTGTTAAATATGTGGTAAATTAGAAAATTGTTTTGAATAGAAAAGAGATTGTATTTTCCATTTGTAGTTAGATAAATAGAAAACCGTATTGTACTGTATTTACATAAACATCAAGATATGATTCATTACACACATAAATAAATAAATAAACTGGAATATGCAACAAATCATTCGGAAAAATGTGTAAATTAGCACAAAATTCTAATATCCAACAAAACATAAACGTTTAAAATCACTAACATATTTTTACTTTGATTTATGTTTATTTATAGTGTAATCCTAAACATTTCTATTTGCTCCAAAAACAAGTAGGATATTTTAAGGGTTGTACCATTAATAATTAATAGTTTTAATAAAGTTTTGATGTTATGGTCAGCTTTTCGAGCATTGGTCCCACTGTGCGACGGTAACACGATATTTTTAACCTTAATCAGAAACCACAAATACCTACGTACTAAATTTATCAACAACCACCAGGGGTTGGAAGATGAAAGCTTTTTTAGCGAATGATGCCACTTAATATTAAAGGAAACTTTTTCATCGTTGAAATTCCAATATCCGGTGGTGCTTTCTGAGATTATGAAGTGCGTCATGTTGTTCATATACTCAAGTATGTAAACTAGTCAAAGAGGGGTCCACCTCAAGAACCCACATTGCAAACTACAGTGCCGTATTTTAAAATTTTCCCCCCTTTTCTTTAGCTATAATAAATTCACAGGAAGAAAATGTATATTGATAATAAGTTTGGATTTTGAGAGCACCGAAATTTCAAACTATTTGAATATAAAACATATCGATTTAAAAAAGTTCTCCCAGATAGAACATAAAAAATTTAGGATGTCCAAATGTCAAATATAAAATACATTTTTGATACCCATTTCTTTTAAATAATAAATACCGTCAAGTTTTAGGAGAATATATCGAGTATAAAAAATTCAAGACTGAAAGTATAAACAAAAAATTGACCAAAATTCTTAAGGGAGTAAGAGAATAAAATATAAAGGTTCGAATTATTAGAATTCAGGTACAATTTGGTGTCGGTTACGAAACAGTAGCCGAGTTAAAAAGTAAAATGACACATTAAGATTTAAGTAGCATCTTTGCCGTAAAGCTATCCCGGTAGACCGCCAGGTGTCGCCACGAAGTGAAGGATTAATAATGCAGTTGGTTCACTTTACAGTTACGAAAATTTACGCATTTTGGGACTAATATGAGACGAAATTATTAATTCGTCGAGTCGCAGTCGGTCCAAACATATTTGATTAAATTTCGCTTCTTATTCATCTTGAAATGAATTTTTAAAATGTAGGTCTCGTATCATACGCTATATAAAATTGAGGTGGGTTTGTGAGTGACGGGATTACTCTTATAACTATATCACGTTTTAGTTTTGCTATTACATTGCATTCCACTCCAAAGCTACACAGCATTTAGTCGTGACAAAATTACTGAACTTGGTTAATTATGTTTCAAAAATTTATTTTTATTGTGATGGATGTACATTAAGAACTAAGTGAAATTCGTACTTAATGGAGTAGGTAATGCATAATTCATGACGAAATTTTCTTTTTTCCTGAACCTGCTCGTAGGTGTAGTCGGACAAGGGCACTGACTGATGACATATTCCCATTTGTTATTCTCCGTGCGATCACAGCTTTACTCTGCATACACGCCGATACAGATCTCGCCTACCTTGATTTATTACACTGCCACCCTATGTTTGATTACCTGTATTAATATTAATGCCGAGTTTGTCACGTATTATAGAAGTTTCGATATTCTATAATCCATATCAAATTTGTATACTCCAAATTAGCTTAACTGGAATCTAACCAAATTAAAATTTCCACCACTAACTGACTACTTCTCACCGCAAGTCCTCAAGATCCGAACCTTTAAGAAACGGTTTACACCCGGGAACAATAAGCTTTAGCCACCTTCCTATAAAATAAACAAACGAGGTCTTAAGTCCCTTTAAACCTCCAGTAGTGGGTTGTTATCATCTTCAAAATACAGAGAGAATAATATGCTGATGCTTTACATAAGAATGTCAAACTATGTACATAAGTAAATTTAGACGGATACTTTTAACATCCAACGCGTTATCTTACTTTACAAGTTCCTCTTTACTTCGTTTTAACTTTCCAACTAGGGCGATTAATACTAATTTTAGGATACAACTTTTTGGGTTATTACGTCGCTATTATGGAAGACGGTTTATTGCGTTATTATTTTTGAAACTTTCGAGGTTATGCTACCTACTCATTTGTTTACAAACAAACAGGTGTGACTCACTGTTAATGATGTGTGAATTAACGCACAAATTTAATGCTTTGAGGTTTTTGATAATTTTAATCGTACTTCCTAATAGTAAATTGTCAATTAAGAAATATAAAATTTGTTGAAAAGATTTTTATTCCCTGATCGTGTCGTCGCCTTCATTAACGGCTACCACGCAATAGAAAAAGGATCTGCCACAGTTTGTTTAATGGATCGTGAAATATTGCAAAGGGGTTGCGCGTGTATAGATGTGCGAACTTTTATCAAATTGTGCGTTATGTTACTAAAATGTGCTGAAGCAAGCTGTCGAATCATGACGAAAGCTTTTTGAGGTCATATTGAGTTGTGTAAATGGGACACCACATGTTCATCCCCGTCACTTAAACTCTGTAAATAGAAAATTTGAAAAAGATATGTTGTACTGGATGGATGAGTATTATATCTGTAATTTTCAGATTGGAAAGGGTTTATAATGCAAAATGTTGCATACATCAATCACGTGTGAGTGTTAACAGCAACGCAAAGACTCATACATGCAAATGCAGCTCCATATTACACACAAACCCATCTATCAAGCTGTGTGTCGTGCGTATATCCACTCGTTCCGCCTCTATTTACATTAAATTCTCCAGAGTATGCAGGATATTGTATACCTATATATCGTGTATATACATAAATATATGCATATTGTAGCCCACAAGTAATAAATTGTACTATTTTGCTATTTTTCATTTCCTTCCCCCGAAAAATATTAAAAACTAAATTTGTATTCAACGCTCCAATAAATACAGGATTTATGTAAAATTGAAAATTTTAATCATGCCATGTTTTGAGATATTATTAAAAAACTGTCAGATTATTAACGGAAGGAAATTCTAAGTTTTACGAAAAATCGTAGTTTTATTTATTAATTTATTCTTCTTCACTCTTCCATTCCACGCTTTCGAGTAACTGCTTTTGCAATTTGTTTACCCACTGTTTTCCTGAATTGTTTTGTGGTTTTGTTCTGCACAGAAAAGCAATGCTTTCATCTATAAGTCACTTGAATATATGCAATCCAATTTTGGCTTGCGCCTTCTGTGGCGCAAAATTTGCAAGCAATGATTCTATTACTTTGATTGCGTTTCTTGTAAGTTTCTGGTTACTTTCATACTTTCTTGTTATTACTTTTTTAACAATTTAAGTTTTATTGATTCTCCTGGCGCCCTCTAATCGTGCCATAAATACGGTCACACCAATGCAAGATCAAGTTCTCCGCTCTTAAAGGAGTGGGAGAAACGAAAAACACGAGCGACTAATGGCAGCCGGGTCTCAAAAATCTCCGTCCAATAGGAGCGAACTAACGTCGCGCGCATTCGTTTTAAATTTGACGTTTAAAAATGTAGAAAGTTAACCTATAAATTAATGTTGTCTGTAATCATTAAATTTTGACGTTTAATTATTTATAAATTTTAAAATTCTGTTTCAAATTCACGATGAAAACAAATCAACACCGTATTTACTATATTAACAGTTTATCTATCGTTTTTAAACGTTCAAGTTGTTGCAATAAAAGCGTTTGATGAATATTTCATAATTTTTATTAAAAAGAAACAAATAATAATTTACAAAAAAATTATATTATAGTAACTTATGTTTTATTATGAAGAATTTTCTTATGAAGAAACTTTAACTTTCTACATTTTTAAAACGAATGCGCGCGACGTTAGTTCGCTCCTATTGGACGGAGATTTTTGAGACCCGGCTGCCGTTAGTCGCTCGTCGAAAAACAGCTTTTGCAGAAGCATTCCTATGGCAATCATCGAAGAATTTTGTTTACAGATGAAAATTTTACTTGAGAAGAAAAATTTAACAAAAAGAATAATCGTGTGTATGTTCACAGTTCGCAAGAATCTTCTCAAAAAATTTCAAAGGTGCAAAGAGGTTACCACAGTGCTTCAGTGATGGTGTGGTGGGGAGCATCGTATGATGGTGTAACCCACCTATCTTTTTGTGACGTATTTTCAAAAATAAAGAATGGAGTTTCCAACAAGTTCAGCACCAGCTCACAAGGATGTAACAAATTAACACGTGGTTATTGGCCATCTGGAAGTCTAAACTGAAATCCTTTGGTTTCTTGCAGGCCTGGCTTGGTCGTGCGTGCCGCAATTGATGATTACCCGTGACGTTTAAACAATGTTTAAAGAGGCCATTTTAAATAAATCATATACAAAATTAATCGTTATAATCTTAGCAATAAATAATAATTATTAAAATGATTTTCTTTTATTTTTCAATTCTATGATCATGTGACAGCATTTATGATACGACTAGATAAATACTGACAACATTTACCACCTGTTAGCCGCCCTTCCAGGGAAGAGTTTCCCATGCATTTTATAAAAGTGCTAGAGGGTCACAATAAAATGAAAATTGTCCGAAAAATATTTAACAAAACAAATGAAACTTATCTTGAAACGAGAATTTGAAATATAAAATAAAATGAAGCGATAAAGTGAACAAAATTTCTTAAAGGCACTGTCGCTATAATAAAAACTATGAATATACTGTATTTTTAATTAGCCATTACATGAATATTCATTGGCTCTTAAATAACGGCACTGCCGGTTAACAAAGTTCTTCACATAATACTTTTATTTTATTGCAAGTCCACGCGATAACAACTTTTAATTTTAAAAGTAAAAATTCGCTAATTTTTTATTTGTTTGGAGTGCCTATCATATTTATTCGAGGTGTTTGATAATTAGTTTAATTTCCAATAGGAGAAACAATTACTTCTTATGAGAAGTAAAACTTACAGCGTAAGTATGGCACACATTTTTTAATTATTTATTAATCTAGCTCATTTCATAATATTGTTAACTACTTGACCAACAGCGACGTGTTTGACACGTCCACTGCCATGCGCAGTGGAATAACGAATGGATTAACGAGATTCCCCCTGTCTCTACCTACTAGGTCTCCATGGTGCAGGAAGTCAGTCTCCCGTACCTCGTACTACTAAGAACCTAGAAGCGTGATCAACCCAGATAGAAACTAGGATGGGCTAAATGACCTTAACCCATGGATTCATGGAGAAGGAAGTCCGTGCAGGAGAAAAACAACTCCGAACACAATGACTAAAACAATAATTAAGGTAACCCAATGAGCAATGATCTTAACTCATGTTACTGACATGACACGGAAGATTGCCCCCCCCCCTTTGATGACAACTATATTTCTAGTTTTTATCAAAAGTAGGTCATCAGGATAGGAATAGAATAACAGCTATCCTGTGCGAGACCGAGCATTGTATGTCTTCTGGATGGCGCTGGAAGATAGAGAAAATGTACCCTAGAACTTAATAAAGCGACGATCTTAACTCATGACTAGCTTATGGTCTTGCAGGAACTGGGATCTCCTGACAGGCTAAAAAGACTTTAACCCATGGTTTAAAGCACTGTAGGTCAAGCTATGGGTCAAACAATCAAGAAATTATTGTTTTAGCCCTTATAGTTTTCGAAAAGGCGAATCCCAATTTTCTTCAATTTTTGCCTAACGCATCGTTTTCCAGTTTCGATGTAGGCCTTTTTGGCTGTTCATCTGACGCAAAAGTGATCTACAGATTAATGAAATTAGACTTAATTCTTAATAAATTCCCGCGAAGAAGAACCTTCTAGAGCGCGTATGAATAGATTAACGATATTCCCTCTGTTCTTCTAATCCACTGAGAATCTCGTTAATCCATTAATGCACGTCATTTTCACTGTCCATTAGAATTAAATTAAGTAAAAGTGTTAGTTTTAAATAAATTGACCTTAATGATGTTCTAAATTATGATTAAAGTTGAACTCTCACATTTAGTTGTGAATTAAGGGGTTAAAGAGTTAAACAAAAATGTTAATTTCCTAGTGATTTTCAATATATTTTACCCATTTTTCACAAAGCGATGACTGGTTTAATATAAGTCCTTGCCACGAAAATTTGAGTCATATTTCAAATACGTAAGGACTAAATTTATTCATGACGCGAATTCAACGTTTAAAAGATGCAAATTCTTTCTAGTAAGATGGGCGGATACCCCCATAACTAAGGCCTTAGCGTAAACCCCCATGACCCAGACTTGATGACTATTCCCTCAAGAGTAAAACCTGCTCATACCCAATGCTTCAAGGATAAGTCCTCCTCCTCCTCAGTCCATAACCCTTCTGCAGGGTGTGGTGAGCCTTTTAACAAAGGCATTTCATGGCAGATTACACCCCGGTGGTTTGCCATTGCCTGTCGAGGGGAGACGGCCACAATATGATTCTTACTTCGCCCGGAGTCGAACCGGGTTCTCTGTATTAGCAGTCTATGCGTTTAATCGCTATGCTAACGACCGTCTCAAGGATAAGTACCAAGGTTCAATTCCTTTGGGATAATTACTTGTAAATATAATTGCTAATCACCTGACCATTATTTCACTAAGGGTGGGTTGTACCAACGTCGGTTAAACCTCGTTCAACTTTGAACTTAGTTCAACCAATCAATATAGTTAAAAACCCCGTATTTAGCCATGTTGATTAGTTGAACCGTTATTGAACCGAGTTCAAAGTTGAACGAGGTTTAACCGACGTTGGTACAACCCACCCTAATTATTATCACGAGTATAAATTTAATGATGCCTCAACACAAAGCCGAACATGCGCTGCCGAGATTCCCATCGGATATGCGGAGATAGCACAATTTGTACGAGCTAAATACCGAAGTTTGCTGAGCAAATCAACGTTCGGAATCCCGATGACGAATGTTCGGCTGTGTGGATATAACGTAAGATTATAAAATTCATAATTTACGTACCAGTACGTCATACAGAATAGTCATATTCGTAGTCGGAAATTAGTCACAAATTTCTGTAAGTTTCAAATCATCATCATCATCATAGGCTTTTCCATTCCTGTCGGAATATTGCCACTTCTATTGAAGTCTTTACAATCCATTACACGAGGTGGATTAATCCTCTTTTGCTACTCTTTTTACTACAACTTTTCACCACAGCGTGTGGATGTCCACCGGAAGGCCGGGCTAAGAAATTCTGCGAAGTCCGCGACTTGAACCCAGAATATCCGCTCCGTAACTCAACCAGCGATCACATCACTCAACACCGTGGTTTCAAATGTAAAAGTTAAATTTAGAGCATTTGCAGGCACAAAAAAGTAATGAGCAATCGAGACTATAGTTCGCTTCAAATAAATTTGCCTCCACGTCACGAAATTCTGGTTAAGAAATAATTCTGTTTTTATAATGCACAATATTGGTAATGTACGATTTTTATTGCTTTTGGCCTGGAAGACATGTAAATATTTTTGTACTCTTTTAAATAAAGCTGACCGACATCCTGAATAATGTTATTTCTTAATCAGAATTTCGTGAGGTAGAGGCAAATTTATTTGGAGCGAACTATATCAGGCTCAATTTTTGTGTAGGATTTTGGGTTATGCAATCCAACTTGCACTAACTCATGCTTTCATTTAAATTAAATATTAAAAAATATCGACTCCCCTTACCAACTTTCAAATACAAACTTGGGTATTTATATTTTGTACAATAATTTTAATAATTTTTAACAGAACCAATTGGGTTTCATATACTGTATAATATGGAAAATTTCATGTCAATACAAATCTATGATTATACTTTGAAATATCCAAACTTTTACAGGAAGATGTTATTTACAGTTGAGTTTCCTCAATAAGGTATTGAATAATTATATTGAAAGTCCATCCATTTTAATGTAAATTTGTTTATATTTTTGTAAGATTTTGAAAGTTAGCAAACAATGTCGATGTTGAATTGAAATGAATTTAATGAAGAAATAATATTTTTCTTAAAGCAGCCGGAAAATAGCAATTTCCAATTTTGCAAAAAATGAAAAACGCATCACGCCGGAAATTGTTTTTACTTGACTCGTAGGTTACATAATTCACCTTCGGCTCACTCTGCTATTTATCTAACTCGTCCAGTAAAAAGCGACTTTCCGAACTTGGTATGGAACTATCATTTGTTATTTATTTTGTAATAATTACTTTGAGTTCTAAAAAGAATTAATTTTGTGAAACAGTGGAAAAGGAGAATTACTTCTACGTGAACCGCCTACCCAGATTTGTTGTTTAATGACTTTATTCTTCAGCGTAATCAATAAAGTTACCCTTATAGGACCAAATAATTTATTTTTAAAGAAAACCACTTTCCAAACATTTTATTTACATTTTACCTCGAAAAATTAATAAATACAAAGTAATGCGGTGGCAGGACCACAAAAAAGTCGCTTTCAAGCAGAGTAAACAAACCAAAAATGGTCGTATTAATTTACTTGTCAAACATACAGGTCCCTAAGCAGAAGCACTTGAAATAACATTTTATATTTCTCATTCAAAGAGAAAATAATTTTTTTAAACTTTTCCTGAAGGACTTTTCACCGCAGCAGACCAAACCGCAAAAATTTAAACGTGTTTTTTATTTAAAAAGCTTCTACAGAATTTTGCACTGGAATTAAATTATCAAAGACCTGGTAGTAACGAAATTCGTTACTTTAAACTTAATAAGGTGTTAAAATGTATCCCACTTCTGAGTATTTAAATTACAAAGTCCTGTAAGGTAATCCCAAGTGTAAGCTTAAACAATACCCCAAAACAAAATGAATAATAATTTTGGAGCAGAACAAAAATTTTTAAAACCATTCGATGATAAATTAAACACGAAATAAACGCGATAAAAATTTTAAATAAATGTTTGAAATCACCGATCTGCAAATTTATTAATTAAAACAGTTTTTAGAAAAAAGAAACTTTCAAATATGAAAAAAAAGTGATCATTTTAAGTGCTTAATTATTACAACGCTTGAAATTTTGCTGTGTATGGAAATATAAAATTAAAGCGTTCAATTATTATTTGAACAAAATTTCAAAGATTTTTTTTTTGAAATTGTGTCAACACTTTTCTATTGGTTTAATTAAAAAATTCCATCGAAGAGAAATCGAAAAATAACGGCAGGATTCGTCGCGCAAGAATTTCCTAAAATATTTCATAAAAATGAATTATTTTTGAAACATCCGCAATAACTTGTATTTACTGCGCTAAAGAATAAAAGTAAGATGGTCGCCAAACGGCAAACTGCTTCCGGGGAATTAATGTCGGACGAAATTCCCAAGTTACATTTCCGTTAGTAAAAATACAGGATGTCGCGTCGTGCAAGAAACTTTGAACTCATTTTGTGTTTTATACTAAACAGATTCAAAATATTCGTAGCTACTAAGGAAATTCCAGGTATATGTCTGTCTGTTCGAAACGCACGAAGTGAAAATACACAGGTGTGTGGTGAATTAATCTCAAAATAATTTATCAACTAAATCTGCTTCACTTTTTGTGTAATAGAATCGATTAAAAAAGGTTAAATAAATTAGAATTTAATCGTAAAAGCTTATAAAATTTAGGCGTTGTAAATTTGTCGCGTGAATGTGATAAATTTGAAACCTTAATTTTGGCTTTTACCTCCGAAAGGTAAATTAAATGCCATTATGCTACTGTAATGAGAAAACAATCATTTTCGAGAAACATTTTAATTAATTTTTTATATTAACTTAAGCCCCAATTAATTTATTTTCTAGGTCGCGCATTTTATTATTATGCATTTAATAAATTTTTGAGCTTCATAATAGCGAGCTTAAAATTTGTTTACTAACTGAATAAATATTATTTTAACGTTACATTCACTTTGTTATTTAATAATTTAAACACTGCTGGGAAAATATAATTCTGTTAGATAAATTTAAAAAAAAAAAGTAGATCATTCAGAAAAACTATCGCGGTGGCCAAGAGTTAAATTACGGTTTTCCAATATAGTAAAAGCAGTAATGTGGTTGTGAATTTAATGCAAGTTTTTCATTATAATTTGATTGATTTCTGTTGGCAATTTTATTATTTAATAATTTTAAGGTTTGAACATTTGAACTTTTAATTACTACGTAGTTGGTAAAAACTATAAACTTTTTTCAACAGGAAAGCTAGGGTTATAATGTGCACAGACCCTAATAAAATTTATTATTTTCTTTAAATTCGGTCTTAATGATTGTTTCATTATTGGGCGCCACTTCCATAAATGTAAGGCGGGTTTACTATACAAATAAAAGAAATGTGGTTGTTTGTCTATCTTCATTCTAATGCCTTTATCGGGATAACAATTTTTAACTCTGACAGGATCGATTAACTGGAACCGACTGGAACACTTCTCAACAAATAGACACTGTGTTGCCCCGATTTCCGTGAACAGCCTAGAGTAGCCGAATGCACTGGTGCATATCAGTTTGAATTCTGCTATAGAATCTACATTTCAACGTGGAATCCAAATCACGGTATCCCAAGATATCCTGTACTCCTGTAATTTAGTTATTAACTTGAAATTGAGATCTTGAAGTTCGGAAGATCAGATCTTGAAGTTAGTAATTTCAAATTACCAATTTAGTTATTAACTTGAAATTGAGAACTTGAAGTTCTGAAGATCAGATCTTGAAGTTAGTAATTTCAAATTACCAATTTAGTTATTAACTTGAAATTGAGAACTTGAAGTTCTGAAGATCAAATCTTGAAGTTAGTAATTTCAAATTACCAATTTAGCTATTAACTTGAAATTGAAAACTTGAATTTCTGAAGATCAGATCTTGAAGTTAGTAATTTCAAATTACCAATTTAGTTATTAACTTGAAATTGAGAACTTGAAGTTCTGAAGATCACATCTTGAAGTTAGTAATTTCAAATTACCAATTTAGTTATTTATTTGAAATTGTGAACTTGAAGTTCTGAAGATCAGATCTTGAAGTTAGTAATTTCAAATTACCAATTTAGTTATTAACTTGAAATTGAGAACTTGAAGTTCTGAAGATCAGATCTTGAAGTTAGTAATTTCAAATTTCCAATTTAGTTATTAACTTGTAATTGAGAACTTGAAGTTCTGAAGATCAGATCTTGAAGTTAAATTTCAAATTACCAATTTAGTTATTAACTTGAAATTGAGAACTTGAAGTTCTGAAGATCAGATCTTGAAGTTAGTATAATCAAGTTCATCTTCATTCTTAATCAAGAAATTAGTCATCCCCAGGACTACTAGTGGTTGTGGTTACGTATGGTCTTTTTTAATCAAAATTAGAACTTTAATTTTTACGCTAATTGTAAATAGAAACTAACCTAGGTAAACAAGTAATCGATTTTATTTTGTAGCTGTGCTTTGTCAGCAATTCCAATTGGTTTCTTCAGGAGATTACCTTTTTGTAATTATTAAATAAGACTTTTTTAAGTAGTTAAGGATAACAAGTGGACCTTGTTTGTTGAATTTTAGTATTTCGTCCTCCCCTCGCATACCGCAATTAGAAGTTCATTTCAACAGTTCAAATTATTACAAACCCTGCGTATTATTTTCGGTACTTTAACAGTTAAAAACAACTTTCTGTTATATTTTCCACGATTCTTTTAAATTGTTTTTCTGGAGATTTGGACGTAAATTTGATGACATATCCTTAAATTTAAAACACGCAGATTCTGTTTTCCATATTTAAATATAAATTACTGTAATGACTTCACGTCAAGCAGAAGCCTTTAGGTTATTATTTTGGAATAAATTAAAAAACGTATTTATGTTTGTTTCATTAAAGAAATTGGTTTTCAGCAATTTTTTCGTGTAGTGGGGTTCTGTTTTCTTTTACCTCAGAAAACTCATTCCATAACTTGTCATTTACTATCGGAGTGTGATAATAACCACACAAACTTCACTTTTCCCGATAATGAAATAAAATACAGCCTCGGTTTTCTTATTTTCCGTTATCCTGCATTCTATTTCGTACCTTTCATTTTTTATGAAGTTAAAATTAATTGAAACGAAACCAGTCCATCAGGTGAAAATTGAATTTTCCGAAATGTGAAAGTATTACTAAGTCAATTACCACTGCTTACTATTGGCTTTGTTCGTTGTACAGATTCAGGACAATTAATTCCAAAAACATTAAGGATTAATTCTGATACATTCATCTGTGCATAAGCAACCGGGAATCTATTTTGAATTTTCTAATTATACGGTCCAAATTTATCCTAAATGAAACGTAAACACCAAACCACCATTATAAATCGTTAAAGCAATTGAATTCGGTCGATCAGTTATGCAGAAATAAATATTGAAGATGAAGCCACAATAATTTCTAGTCAGGTTATGAACAAATGGTCTCAATTTAATTCGTAAGATAGGGGGTGAAATTTGTAATTTAAAAGTGTGTGTTGATGGTTGTGAGGGGGTGAAACCTAAACATTCAATTAATGTTTGTTTAAAAAACGTTTATTTTTTTCAAGTTACCGACTGTGAACCGAACGTAGAAAGAATTTAACATTTTTCTTACACTTTTGTTAGGCAATTTGTGTAATTCTCGGATTTCGTTTAAAATCCTTTACACTTGCTATTTACAGAAAACGCTTTCATTAAAGTAGTAGTATTTTACTACGGAACATAAAATTCCTAATTGTGCGTTCCAAATTTCCGTAATTTTGAAATAACTCTTAATATAAAATAACTGTTAAACTCTGCAGCCTAATGAACACTAAATTATTGTGAACGAATACGAATTTTAACAAATCGGATAATACAGCATAGTTTGTGAAATTTATTATTACAAGGGACAGTGCAATATATTGGATCTGCGTTTTTTTTACGATTTTGATAATACACAGTCGAAATCGATTCAGGAACATAAATCGAACAATAAACTTTTGAATTGTAAAAATTTAACGTGTGTGGTAATTTATACCGGTAATTTCGAGATAATAACTGAAAATGTGATATAGAACATGAAAAATGTTCCATTCCCTTACTAAATTTCAAAGCCACACAAAGGATAGTAGTGAGGGTCGTATTGTCATGAAACTCGTCATTTGTAAGTTACTTAGGTTACATGGAAAATGTATATTCCTCGTTATTCGTTTACACGCACATTAGGGAAAATAGGAGAAGCACATCCGAACCTATATTAATAAATGTCTCGTTAAAATAGTACAATAAGCACGCATAAAAGGAAAATAAACCGCATTTATTACTCTAAACAGGAAGAGAATATAAAAACAACCCTTAAGTTTCTTTTAACTAACTGTAAAGTCTTCAAAGTTATGGTTAGTATAAGAAAAATAACAAAAACATGGCTGTAAAACTTCACACTTTTATAATTTGAATAGAAAAACTGGAAAACCAGCCAAATGCTTTTCAGTTAGCAGTACACAATTAAAAATTATATTATAAAGAAAAGTTGAAACTGAGCGTGAAAATAATTTATTTTAAATTTTTCCGATTGAATTTTCGAATCAGTTTGAAAAGGTGGATGGCAAGTAAGCACGGTTGTTGGGTTGTAAAGACCTCGCATTATTTCCGGAGTATCCTTGCGATTTGATCGCTTTTCATCCAGAAATTGCAAGTTATAATTATTTTTAGTATACTGCTCGATTAAAACAGCAGCAAATTAAATAATTCGTGCAATCTACATGCAAAATCTGAATCAAGAATCCTTGTGTAATTATGAGGTCACAGTTCTTTGTAATTATTGTCGAGCACTTAATTTTTTTATAAAATACTTTCCAAACATGCAAAACTATAATGGAAGTGCAACTAAAATTGAAGTTCGTATTTATGTCCCAGACACAGGAAATTACGAATAATCTAAACCTACAAAATATTATACACTCGAATTTTCTCAAACTTTAATAGGTTTTCGGATTTTGTAACATTTATTTGCTATATTTGCTGTATGTAAATATAAGCCACTTATGACATTACGAACTCTGATGCAATCCATTATGTAAGAATAGATTTTATCAATGTATACCAACAAACCATAGTACTTTTGTATTACTTGCAGTCGCTATAATCGAAAAATTACCTTGTTCAAATTTATAAATGTTGGCATGATAAAAATTCTAACAATTTAAAAGTTCAAATAATTACAATAAATTTAAATAGTATATGACTTGGAATAGAATTTGATCAAGATTATTTTAGTTTTAATAATTTATAAATATTGATTTCAGCTCAAACTGATAAATCTATAACTAAAACTTTGAATTGTTTGAATATAAAATATTAAAAACTTCAGTAAGAGAATTTGTTATGCTAAAACGCAACCTTCAAAACAAGGGATAACATAAGAGGTTATGCAACATATAACAATGGCGCCCAACGTGGGGCAATCAATATTATGGAACAGTTTTAAAAACAAAAACTCCTAGATTATCTGAAAGTTTCTTAGTTAATTTTGAGTTGACATTAAAAAAACAGCAAACACAAACTGTGTAGACAGGTTTAATTAAATAGTTCTCACGGAAATCCTGTCAAGTGTCATGCAAAAGTCAAATCGATTTTTTCCGTGTTTGTCGGAAATGTTTTCCAAATGGAAACATTAAATATTTACTAAACCACCAAGAAGTTTAAGTGTCAATTAAGCAGCAAGAAACTTCACGATTGTCGAATTATGATTAAACGTGAAGTATTCATATTGAATTACTCATCTCATAGCTCTGAGAATTGAACGTTTAAGTGCTTAGTAGTTGAACTAAGAATAAGTTTTGATTAGTTCTGTAACAACCTTATTAGAAAATGGAGATGTGCAGTAACTAGTTAAATGTTAAAGTAAAACTGGGTTAACATTACCATGCTCTGCCAGGATCGGAACTGTTTCCACTCGAATAAAGCTTATCTAAGCTTCGAGAACACTTGTCTCGGTTATTCCTAATCTTAATAATGCAATTGCAGCACGAATCAGCACAATAATACCTACATAGCCGAAGTGATTAATAGCGTGCGCCAAGTGTTTCTGTAATATTTGTGTCGTATGCCATAAAATATTAAACTTTGGCATTGTTTTAACACCACCTTTTAAGACATACTGTTTAGAAATATTGTGGAAAATAAACGAAACGTGCTCCAAAAACTTGCAGCCCCTAAATCAAGTCCAACTTATTACATGCAAATAAATGTATATTAGATTCTTCTTTATTTATGTGCAAAATTTCGTAGACATTTCCATTGTAAATGTATGCGGTGAGTTATTGAGGTGGAGAGAGATGCTAAACTTACCAATCTCGCAACTTAAAATATCTACGTTTACACCGCAAATTGATTTTGCACTGACCTGTACCTCCTAATTGTTTCCATTAATCACCCAGGCGTAGTTAGGGTTAAGAAAATGAACAATTTATTTTTAATTTATGACATATATTTATAACCTAACTTCTAACCATCACAAAATCAACATAACCTTACTTTATGAACTGTCTAAATCGAGCCCATTAATTCTACTTACGCTTACGTAACAAACTTCCACTACTGCACAATGTTGCACATGTAGAATCCATTATAGTGTCAAGATTTGTATAATTAAATTACATATTCCATTGATAGGATGTTTGATGGAAAGGAAGTTTCCATTACCCGAATAGTTTTTAGGAAAATCAGAAAAGATTTCCATAAATCTTGCAAAGTTTCCAAATATTGGGATGAGTACGATAGCTTGGCAACGGATTTTAAAAATTTCTAATGAAATTATGATACTTGAGGGTATAAATGGCAAATATAAACATAAAAGTTTGCGGATAATTCAAAATTTTGGGGCCAAATAGGGCCAAAACCTGTAAAAATAATATGCGAGTATTTGTATTGGCTGTTTGAATAAGGTTAGCCCCCCTTTCCCCTAAAGTTACATATACAACTGGGATGATTAAGTCCGCTCCCTTGAAAAAAAACTTCCATGGAGTCCATTAAACTCGAAAACCGGGATATTAAAACCCGCTGAATTGGAAAAAATATCTCTGAAGCCCACGCAAATCAAAAACAGGGATATTTTATCCAGCAGAACTCGAAAGCCGTGATGTTTGAACCACATCAGTTGGAAAAAATCTCCGGTGATAAGTAAGAAGGGCTTAAGTCAATTTTGTACGCTTCTTTTGATTTTTTATCAACTTAATACTTTGAAACCAATCTATAACTCACCAATGAAAAGGATTACACTTACGTCCTTACTACAAAGTTAAAAAAGCATACAAAATTGGTTTAATTCCAATAGCTAAAAAGTTTTTCCAATTTTTGACTTCAAAATCAGGATATTTAAAGGTACGGATTTGCGTGGTATGCTTTCAGGTTAAAATTTCGCTATAATTAACGAAAGACAATTTAAAATATGCTCTACTGCAAACCCAGAGGGAGGAGAGATATGGGAAGACCCATATTAAGATGACGATTTGAGTCGGAATAGGCCCAATTCATGAAGTAGATGATGATGATGACAATTTAAAATCAAATTTTTAAGTTTGATGTTTTCAGTTGCACAAGTAATCAACTGCTATAGGCCATGCTTCTAAATAAAGGTTGCTTCAAGTATTTACGTCAAGCGCACGTACCGTCAACACAAACTTTGCCGTTCATCCTCACCTTAAACGCTTCTTTTTAATATTATCTATCAGATATAACAAAAAATTTTCGGACCATTGCGAATAGGGCTTACATTTTCAAAAAAACCAAAATTTTACATGAACTGTCTATCCACAACATAGTATTGGCTGCCTCTATAAGATAAGCTCCGCCCACCCCGCAGTTTAATCCACACTAACACGCAGTTTAACAAGTTTTAAGGGTTAAAATTGATTTAACGACGTTGGATCCGAGGTGGTGTCTTGTCAAAACTGACTCTTCCGCGCCTCCGTTACGCTCGGCTTCGCTCCGAGCGCTCCAGAGCCATTTTGACAACATTATAATAATTGTAAATATCCCCTAGGGCCGTGCAACTCGGCAAAGTGTGCTACTAGGAAGAGGATAGATCTCTCTTTTTTTTCTGTAAATTTAAGCCGGAAATACTCCTAAACAGTGATTTTAGCTCGATGTGAACGATACTAAACTGGAAAATACTGAACTGGTAACTGGTACTGGTTTAAAATCGATTATTAGCTAAACTAATCGATATTTTATGATATTGCTCCGCACTTTAATCGCTCCATTTTAATGTTATCTATCTAAATCCGTTGAGTTTTCTTTAATAAATTTAATATCTTCGAGTCCGGGTTACTTCCCTGCTACCATCCAAAGGATTTCCACTATATTAAATCCAAAATTACACACATCAAATTATCATAATTCCAATCTGCCCTGTAACTTTTGAAGTTTGGATACAGACGAAAATGAAAAAGATGGTACACTTGAGGCAAGAACAATATAGATTACTTTAAAGTCAATATTAAATTATTTAAAAAGAATCTCGTAAATCCAATCATGCGCGTCGGTATTATTGAAATGTTTAATTAATTTCTACCAAAATATTTGGATAACAATAGAGGCGGTCGGAGCTTAGAGGTCACGCGAGTTGACTATGAATGCTAAATACCCGGTTCGAATCCGAGTAAAGTAAGAACTTATTCTGGCCGTCTCTCCCTCGGCAGGCAATGGCAAACCATCGGGGTGTAATATGCCAAGAGAAACCTTGTCTTAGGGTAAAAAAAAAAAAAGGACTTAGTACGAAACATATAAAGTACATAAATCGTCCCCAAATTAAAAGGTTCACCAAACCCTCTTTAGGGTAAAAGGACCGAGAAAGAAGAATTTGGATAACAAATGAAAATAAAAGAGACACAATTTCCACTATTTTAAATCATGTATCTCCTCGTGATAATAATTTGTATGATTCCACTTTGTTCGATAGTTGGTGCCTTCAATTAGCGGATTCTTTTAATATCGTTCCAAATGATACTTAGTTGTGGTCTGGAGCCCAATAAGCAATTTTCTTTTCAGTTGATGTGGAACAAATTTCATTTTATTAAATTATTTTTGGTTTGTACGTGCTTAATTCATAACCTTCAAATATTTTTCATCTGCATTCTTTGAAATTCGTCCCAATAACGACAGTTGTTTCTCACTACTATCGGAGTAAAAAGTTCTGACCCCTAAGTTTGAAGCATACTTGTTTGAAGTCCAATAAAATCAAAATTTAGCAGTGAAAAAATTTGAAAAAAATATATGATATCAATTGATTAGTGCTAAATGTCATAATAAAATTTTATACTTTTTTCTAATGTTGTCAATGGCAACGTACTTTATAGAATTATAATGTAACGTTGTCAATGACAACGTACTTTATAGGATATAAAATAAGTTAAAATTATAATTTTTCTGTTAGTGTTAGAAAAAATATTGAAGACAACGCGTGTTTTATAGATTAAAAATCTTTGCCTATTAAATCCTCACTCCCTACGGTCGTTCGGATTTAAACTACGACATCGATTTTTAAACAGACTATAAAACACTAGTTGCCTTAATAGCTATTAACTAACGCCGTTTTAAAATTATTTAAAAAAATGTTCAAAAAGTGTAGTGTTAGCACTCATTTAAAAAAGTTGGAACTTAAAATACCTACAACTATCGTATTTTCTTCTGAAATTACATAAAATTTATGTAGTACATAGACAAAAGTATACTCTTTTAGCAATATTACAATTTGAATTGAATTTTGTCAAATTTCTGTTAAAAGTGGATTTCTATAAATCGATATAATTTTTGTACATAATAATTGTTGCTTAAATTGTGCCTCTTTTGTTAAGTATCTGCATAGCAGAAAGGCACTATAAAACTTATAACTTTGAAATTTTAATATGTTATACTACAAAATTAAATTCTTTATCTATTTCTTCTTAGTGCATAAAATTCCATCAATTACTTTTTGAAATATAAGACTTCAAACTCAGGGGTCACAACTTTTTACTCCGATAGTAGTGGTCCAGCGACTCTATGCAGTTTCTTTTCTTCGAAGAGTCAGGTGTTTCCGGTTGTTTGGAAGAAGCCACAACCGTTGGCGTTCATCTTTTGGAGAATAGTGTCGTCAGAATAAGTAATTTTGACTCAACTTATTAGCTCTATTAACGTTATACTGTCCTTGATTGTTTTGAACAAATTCTTAACCTGTACTTTTTTGAATTGTCGCACAATTTATCACAGTTACTATAGCCAGTGTTTTATTGAAGAACTGCCCTCAACAATTTTCTTTCAGAACTCATTACACCGCTTCATTCTCCTCATTCTCACATATTATTATCTTCGATATATCATCGACATATCAACCGGGGTTTTAACTTCACCGGATACTAGAGGCCCATTAGAAATAAAATAAAGTAGTGGAAAGCTATGCCGAGCAAATCTTGACCGTTGAACATAGTGAACTTACTGTTTAAGGTTAGTTCCAAAGGAAATATCACGTGGAAGTGCAATGATTTTAGGCTGTTGAAATGTCGTCTTTCGGGAAGCACTGCGTATGCGGAAACTAGTGTTAAGCGAACTGAATTCTCGATGTGAACATGAGCCGTTATGGAAAAACCATATCACAAAATTTGCATATTTGTGTGCATTGAAAAATTAAATTCGCCTGTTATATCTAATTTGTCCTAGAAATTATTCATTACGTTCAGCCGCATTGTCGGAATTAGGTAGAACAATGCAGATGAATAACAATGAACGAAGACTATCATAATTATCCAACAATCTATTCATGATAATATATTATGCGATGGGATGTTGTGATTGTAGGGAATGGAGGTGTTGTAATACATCAATTCGTTATCGAATGCAAGTCACGTGTAATCGTGATAGCACGTGAGAAGTCGATCCTTATGACTGCCACACGTGTGATAAGCTACAAATGTCGTGGTATGGGGTTGAAAAGGGTTATTTGCATACAAATTGCATTCTTGCTATTTCGACACCAAGTCACTACCGATTCATAAACATTTATCTACATAATTTAATCACCATCACGAAAAGGCACACCGGAACATTGTACTTGCTGCGGGTGATTACAAAACAAAAACTGATTACCTGTAAACGTGTAGAAATTTGCGTCATCCACCAACGAGAAACTTAATAAACAATCTGAAAGTTAGACACGAAGGAAATTAATAAAAATAAAGGTGACAGCTAAAGCGAAGTATTAATTACTAAAATATGTTAGGTTTAATTACTTCTAAGTTGGCAGATCTGCTAGAAATAATTGGAAATACGTCAACCATTTGCCATCTACGTCAGCCGATCTTGACATTCCCAAACTAATCTACGCGGTTACAGTTAGCAGTGCAGGGAGAACGTGAAACTACCAATATATTCTCGAAAATGTGTGAAATTTGATATACGAGGTAATGGATTAGGTCGGGTTCTTAGCTCAAAACGGGGAGCAAGAAGGGCAGGAAATTTAAGAGTAACCAAAGATATTTGGGAAAATCATCGCCCCAGTCAAATATAAACGACATTAAAATAAAAAATCGTCCTCACGCAAAATAGACCACTACGAAAATAAATCACATTCAAATTATTAATCACCCAAATAATTAATTCTATTTAAAAAAAAAGGAAATTCAAATTACAACGGTAACATTTACACTTGATAAATTTTTCCAATTAGTGAAAACATAAATATCGTTCGTTTTTTTATTGGAATTTTCAAAAATAAATCAAACGCCTGCAACGCTAATCCGAATTCATTTTATTTTATGGGAAAACACGTATAATTTAGCAAGTTCGATTTGACATTATTTTTTAATAATTAATTCCTCGGATCGTTGTAATTGGGGCGAATAATTAATCAAGGTGTAAGTAGCCATATGAGGAAAATTTTTAATGAAATTATTAATTTGGCGCAATGATTTATGCTTAGCTAAAATTTCAAATTAATCGTCGACGTTAAATCGAATTTTCGTGATTTAATTATTAATTATGTTGTTAAGTTTATTTTTACATGTACGGTAGTGTGGTTTAGCGGAGAGAAGAAATCAACACTACTGCACCGATGAGTCAGAATAAGGAACGAAAGTGATGCGGAGAAACATTCCTTTGTCTCTGAAATATCTAGCTACGGTCCTGTCTAGACATCAAAATAAAATTCTGGATGGAAAAACAGCCATATCGTCAAGTCACTAAAAAATTTATCGTGGTTAGTATGTATGAAAGATATGTGCATTTTAATGAAAGTTAAAAAGTAAAATTCAATAGAATTTTTTACATAATTCATGTAGAATGGTGAGCATAAAAATTTTGGATAGCAAAACAAAGAACTTAAGGGGGTCGGAAAAACAAACAAATCATAATAATGAAACCAAAAATATTTCAAGAATAAATTATGTCGGCATTATTATAGAAAAATGTAACAAGGATCTTTTCAGCATTTTGAAATAAAACGACATTATGAAAGTCTGTTCACTATTATTATATGAAAAAATTCCAGCTTGTTGTCAAATTTCCCGTACATCGCAGATAATGGTCGTTTAGTTTACAAAAAAAAAAAAACTATTAACTCTTCAGTGGTCTTCACGTCTGCAAAAATACGTTGGTTCGTTCTCTGTATGTAAAATGTATACGAGTTTTAATTTGAAATTTACATAGGAAATATTTAAAACCAGGATTTTCCTGTTTCAAAACAAAGTGGTCTTGTAACATTTTTCATTTCCATTGAAACAAAAATGTGACTCATTTACGTCAATCCCTAATGACTACAAATAAAAGACGTGAAAGCTTTAGCAAAACTAAATTTTTATGATCAAAGTTTCATTCACTAAGGACAAAAAATTTAAATGATGAAAAATAAAGCAAAACCACAACAACTTATTACGTCTGAAACTCAACTCAACTAAGATCCTTTATTAAAACCATTATTATAGAGAATTTTCATTATGTTTAATGGTATCCTGTTAATGAAAACGAGCTTAATCCTTTCCATGTTTTAGAACAAGCCGCGTTTCATCCTTAAAATAATTATACGTGTTTCAAAAAACTGTGGGCGGATCTAATTATTACACGCTTTCAAAAATGTTCAAGAAGTGCTCATTAATTCGAGAAAAACATTAAATTCAAAAGTTTTGTCATGTAGACGCATTATTTGGATTAATTTTAATTCAAGTTGTTGTAGTTTTTAACAAAACGAGTTAATTTAATTTTCTAATCTGTTGATAGGATAATTTTGCTTTAAGATTATGGAAAATCGTTAAATATTTACATTAGTAATATTGAGGTGGTTAAAGTTGAACTGTTAGGCAACACTCAATACATATTTATAAAAATAATTAACAGAAAGCTCCTCCTCCACCGTGTCATTTATAGAAGTGCGTCTGATTTGTTTGTTCGTTTATTACCAACATAAATCAAGTTTTCGATCTACGAAATCGAGTCTACGCATCTGATTTGTCGCAATTCATCTATCTAGGAGGGTATTACCTGGGGGGTATTCCATACCCCCCAGACCCCCCGGTCCCAATACTACGAAATGTTCATGTATCTATTTGGAATGGTTACGAATTAATAAGACCAATTACTTTGAACGGTCTCTATGACCGAGAGATTTGGGTGGTATGGAATACTTTCCAAATACAGATAGAGTTACCAAATTTTGCACACGTAAATTCAAGCCCATATTTTAATTACTATTTACACCTAATTATAATTCAAAGAGTCTTATCAAGTGAGGCAAAATAGCGAATTTAAACCTTCCAGTTTTAATTCAGAAAGCGTCAATTGTAGTTGGTAATCCATTAATAATCTCTAATCTGAGGTTCTAACCTACTAACATACATTAGGAGGGTATGTGAATAGGTTTCTACGTACAGTGGCGTAACTACCAGTGTGCGCGGTGTGCGAATGAACACGGCCCTTAAAATCTTAAGGGCCCGAGGCAAAAAATTCTTTAATAAGGGTAAAAAGCGCCTGTGCAAGCCGGAAACTCGGAAACGGGAATCCATCGGTCGAGCTTAGGTTAGTGTTAAGAAATGATTTTTTTAAATGAGTATACTCCCCCCCCCCCCCAAGCGGTACCGTAATAAGCAAAATATGCTTTCTCAAGAATTAAATTTGCGCCTTTATCAATTTTGAAAAGTTATATTGTTACTTCCTTGTACTGGAGGGTATTCCATACCCCCCAGTTTCACGCCCATTTCAGGGGAATAAATTTATTTTGGTCTAACAAACAATGTTTTAATTGAATTTTTATTAAAAATATTCTTTTATTTGAACGGGGCCGGGTGTAGTGCAAATTAAACTGCTTGCCACGGATACGTTTAATTTAAATATTTATTGATACAATTAAAAACATTGTTAAAATAAAATAAATGTATTCCCCTTAAGTGGGCGTGAAACCGGGGGGTCTGGGGGGTATGGAATACCCTCCAGGACAAGGAAGTAACAATATAACTTTTCAAAATTGATCAAAACGCAAATTTAATTCTTAAGAAATCATATTTTTCTGATTACTGTAAGGCGGGGGGGGGGGGGGGTTCTATAGCACCTGGTTTTTCAATTGTTTACTTATAATATTATAAAGGTACCGTCCAAGCCAGGAAAAAATTTTTTTTAGGGACATAAACTGCATAATACCAATGTAATGACATAATATTATGAGCAATGATCATTGATAATACTTAATTAATTTGATCTCAAGCCCGCTAAACACCCTAAAATGTGAAGAAATTAGTGTGCAACCTAGGGTCTGGGGAAAGAACAAAAGATCAATACTGGTCGCAGTTCTGAAAGGCTCTCGCAGCCAATCGACCCCTAAGTAAGGTTCTTTAGGAGGTATGCATGGAGAGTGGAATAAATAACGGGGAGGGGGGTCGGGCCCAATGCTCTGGACCCCCTTAAACTGCATTATTTGTGACCAAATTTTGTTTTTAAATCGCATACCTCTCAATCAAGGGGCCCGTCAAAGCTTTTGCTCCCGGGCCTAAAATTTGAAGTTACGCCACTGTCTACGTAAATCAACCCAGTAACTTTGCCTTACATCAGGAATTATTTTGCTCGACCCCGTAGGGTAAAATAATCCCTTTGCATTAAGATAAATAAACACAATTTATTACTTTTTCAAATGAAATGCATTATAATGTGACTTTTGTAGAACCAAGTTTATAGAATATAATAAAAAAATATCTAAATTTTTTACATTGTTTATCCTATGTTTTAAAACCATTTTTGTCTTAGAGGGATCATTTTAGACCACTCTCCCTTACTAGTTAATCTGATTTACAATTGATGCTTTCTGAATTAAAGCTCAAAATGCTGTAGATTGTTTAGTTCCTCCTTGAATTGCATTTCACAATATTCCTGGATGCTGTCCTGTATTTTTATTCGCATTCAATATTCGATTCCATGCATTTGATACTGCATTTTGCGAACAGATTGCTGATAACGAGAAAGAAGCGTAGTAATTGTAAAATACCATCAGTTTCTCAAGCTCGATAATAGCAGACGTACGTTGTTTTACATCGACTTTATTCGATAGTTTACGTGGACATATATATTTTTGGTCCAGTGTCACTGTTTTTTTCGTTTAAGTCGTTTAAAACATTTGTAGAGCAAGTGCTCGTTATTATGGCGATCTACTACGCAGTTTATGGTAAACAAATTGTGCGACCATTTTGGATATTCTACGGTTGGCAACATCTTATTGTTGTTGTTTTGTATAACGATTGGGGAATTCCTTCTTTAGCTGAATGGTTCAATCTTGCTAACAACTCCAGCATCATCTCTCTCACGGTCTATCCAGATTCAAGTTGGACAGCGATTGGAAGCGAGCACCTGTCACCATTAAGTTGTAAGCTTATACTAGAACTTGAGGTAAACAATTTTATCTTTTCCAATTCATGTAAACCGACGTATATTTCCACGGCCTGGCCTTCGCATAAATCGAGAGCTGGCCTATTAACATCGTGGCTAAACAAACTGGAGAAGTCATCTCCGGATTGTGACGGACTCTGGTCTATGGTTGGGTCAACCTTCTCATTAGGGGTTTCTGCTCAGAGGGTAGTTTTAGTTTCAAGATGGCAGGCTACCTACTGTGCCAACTAATTATATAATATTTTAGTTTTACATCTGTTAGGGGTAGGATTAGGGGTAATTGTGTAGTTTATTTGTTTTTAGGGACCTTAGCGATTGGAACTCGAGTAGAGAAGTTACAATTGAATTTAGATTACATTCTTGACTTTTTAAATGCAATTTGACGATGTTCATTGCCATTCAATTACGAACAATGTTTACTTGTGAGAGTTGTTTAGTCATCTAGATACACAGGAGTTTAGTTTTGTTGAGTTGATCCTCGCAGGATGACCTGTGTAGATATTTTTTTTTTTACTAAAATATTCCTACGGAGCATTTTCGCTTTTTTTTTGCTTTATACCAGTACTTTTACATAATTTTGGAATTTGAAAGGCACAAAATATACCTCAGATCTGCGTTGTATGTTATTAAACCCCGGTCCTTAATAAACCTCAGTATTTACGTCAAATGCACGGACTGTCAACAGAATGAGACAACTGGGAGGTTCATGTTGTAATGTTATCGAGTTTCGAGCGTTTTGCAGAGGCCAAATGATTATTCTTGTGATTCAAAAGCGGGTGAAATTACACCCATTTCTAATGAATTAAACCAAATCTGCACATAGAGGAGCAAGAATGTTACTTTTAACACTTAAACACACTGCTTTTTGTTGTGAACAATTTTGTGCGATTTGACGATTTTTAAAGTTTCGTTTTGTGATCTACAAGAATAAGAAAATGTGATTAGAACAGTTTAAAATTGCTGCTATGAATTTCTTACTTCGATTGAAAATTTCACGTCATGTGATTGAGGAAAACGTAGACGTGGTGGTATTTTTCCGGAAAAGATAAGGATTCTTACGCTCGAAGCGTAACGAAGTCGACACGTTTTGATTTTGAACTGTGAAAATTTTCCAATTTTTACAAAATTGGAAAAGTTAATAGTGACTTATCGAATAGTTTCCGATCGCGATATTACGAAGTAGCAAAGTGTTTTTTGTAGGCAGTCTGGTTTTTCTACATCGAAATAGTAAAGAAAATTTGGTTTTTGATCAAGAAGATTAGCGTGGTATCCACCATTTTGTAAAATTGATGCACATTTAATCGATGAATATTGATGTCATCCGGTTTATTAATGAAGGTTTTGAGAGTTTTTGAGTTGTCAACCGACCTGCGAATAACAATCCGAATCAATTTCGAGAATTTCATCTTGGAAAGGAAACACAAAATTCAAGGTTATGCTTACGTACTTAAAATTCGTTTTATGGAAGTTACAAATCCGACTTTGGTATCCACAAGATCGCAATCAACGTGCGAATCTGATGTTTTCAATCACCCACAATATTTAATATTCGATCACAGATGGTTTGAAGTTGCAGTAGCAGGATATGAACTGATAACAAGAGTGTCACCGATACCAGCGCGCGTGCGTCCAAGGACCTACAATCTAATTTGTCATTGGCGTCTCGTGAATACGGGGTAAATAACAAAACAATTTATTTGGAACTCTTTTATTTTGAATTTTGCTTCCACTTGACATTTTCAAATGGAAATACAGGGCAAATTAGAGTAAAGATAATTACATTAAATGTGTTTGCCTTGTGTTTAACATTTACACAAATTCTACACCTTAAGCTTCATAACGATCAATGTATCGAAGACAGTTTTGGTTTAATCAATTTAATTAATTATGGTTTATTCATAAATAATCATTTGGTTCACACATACGTTTTATTATTCGATATTTATAGCTCCGCATTTAAAGTTAGTTGTTCGATAAAGAACGCTAAGACAAATTTTGATAAATTTTTACAATTGTTAGCATACATCAGTTTGTGCAGTACAAAGGCAAACCAAATTATAACCAGTGCCTCCTCAGCTAAGTTAAATCTAGTAAGTTTGGTAAATGAAAAAGAGTCTACTTGGACCATCCCCCGAAAACTTGCAGCACTTTTAGGACTCATAACCCTAACGAGATTAGTCTCGAATATCTTAAACAAAACTTTAATTGCCACGGTAATTAAAAAGTTATCTTTGCTCTGCTTCTACATAGCTGCCGAACGCACTTCTACGTTGACAACTTTCCCGC
The DNA here is from genome assembly GCA_958510855.1 of Rhagonycha lutea. Lineage (NCBI taxonomy): Eukaryota > Metazoa > Arthropoda > Insecta > Coleoptera > Cantharidae > Rhagonycha > Rhagonycha lutea. The sequence goes on along the minus strand of OY294040.1, from coordinate 6,088,304 downwards.
GTAATCTCGTTGTACGCACAGAGAAAAACGTTACAATATATAAAAAATCGAAACTTCATAATCGATTATTTCCGAAATTAATCGATATTTGATGTTCGCCCGTAGCTTAAAAGCTTTAATGTTATTTAGTATTTAGATTCTGAGTGTAGTTCTGAGAAGAAATCATTGATCAATTCATATTGCTCACCAATCATAGTATTATATTATAATAAATTCTGCATTTAGAAATAAAAACAGAACATTTAATTATCAAGTTATTTACTATCTTGAAAATAAGAACTCAAAGTAATGAAACTGAGATCTTAGAGTTATAAAGTTGTAGTTACCAAATTAATTACTATCTTAAATAAATCAAATATGAACTTGAGGTTATGAAACTAAGATTTTGGAGTGATAAACAAGCAGGTACGATGTTAATTAGTACCTACCCATAAAATAAGAACTTGAATTACATTTAATGGATGGTTGGTAAAAATTATGGAGTAAATTAACCTACCGAACTACCATAAACTTGAATTAGGAACTATATGACCTCTTTCACATTTTCTGTGTTTTATGTAGTAAATTTAATGAAAATTGATTATATCCGAATCCTAACAATAATTGAAGTTTTAATTTAAACTTGAATTTTAAATTTAAAAAATCGATTAATCTCTATAAAAAGAGCACTTTTGACTTTTTATTAAATAATTAATGATGTATCGAGTGTCGCTTTACTTATCCAGCATTGTTTAATCTCAATTTTGCAAAGGAAAATCTGAATCGAGCTTCGTTAAAAATTTCTCTGGGGCTTTGAGAAAATCACTTTTTTCGTTTGTTCCTACCATTAAAACAAAGATTTAATTTTAAGCCAGATTTAGTTGCATTTTAATTTAATCACGAAGAAATCTGGAAAAATGATTCCAATACCGACGTCAGGTGTGTGAATTTCAGTTTGGGTGATATGTTAATTTAGTATAATCCGAAGGTAGTTCCTCCAGGATAAAGTTGGGATAAGAAATACGAATGTGTAACTGAAACAATTGTACAATAATGACAAGAAATCTCTCATATCTGGATAATACAACTTCAATTAGTTGGGAAGTTTAGAAGATGAGTATTCTCAAGATAGTAAACATTTTAGTCTTAGACCAAGTTTCTGTCTTACTTAACCCATCAATTAAGAAATGTGCTCATATAAACCTCAAAATTTCCCATATTCGTAACTATATTGAAATATCAGCTCTAAATAATATTGTTATGTAAGGGGCGATGAATATAAATGAAAAAAGTTTTGCTTACTTAAAAGAAAACCACTCGAGAAAGCAAAAGTTATCACTTTAAGAGTCCAAAATATAAAAATTCAGTAAGGGGAACAACAAAGATGGCCATTCTAAAAATTAACGTCGTTGCAAAAAGAACGAAGATCAATTACTCGCTTTAAACTTTACGAACTCCTTTAATTAATAAAAAAGAAGTTATGAAAACATGTCAAAAACATAATCAATCATTTTTTAAAAAAACATAATACAAAACTGAAACGAAGTAGAGGAATACATTTTTATGATGATCCTTACAGGAAAAACAGGTTTTTCACAATGAAAGAGGAAACCGTTAACAAAAGAAGAAAAATTAGGCACCGTTCCATAAAATTGCATCCGATATCCCAATCATCTATTCTAATTATTATTCAAAAATTTGAATTAAAAAAGAAAATTGAAATAAAAATCAAATATTGTTCAATATTATATTAATAATGATAATAATTTACTAAACGACGAATGGACTCGAGAATCCATTAAGTTTTAATAAAGCTCATTACGTTAATGGCCAAAGTACTTTTATTTATTAAAAAGAAATTTCTAATATATTTCGACAATTGACAACATAAACGACAAGTCTGATAACGAAAAATAAATAGGTGGCCATAAAGAAACCATCAAACTATGGAACAACATAAAAACTGTACACAGGGTCATGAATGAGCAGGAACAAATCGATTAAATGTAAGGAAACATAAATTTTCGTAATAACCAAATTTTTTTCAACACTTTTATTGCACCTAAATTGAATGTTTCTAGAGGAAAATGAAGGTGCGTTAAAATAAATTTATGATGAAGTTTCAAGTTAAAATTAGGGATTTTATATCAAAACCTTGTTGCTTGTTCATATACGTAATCCTAATTTGTCTTGAAAAATCTGAGAAAAACTTTTAATAATTGAAAAGTTTCATAAATTAAAAAACTTAATGGATTGCCTTATTAAAAATTACAAAATGAAGATTATTATTTCAAAAGTCGTAACTTTGTGCTAGATTAATGAAGTTTTACAAAAACGTTTTTAATTATTACTTAATAATAAATGAGATATAGCGGGTTAAAAACTATTTTAGTCGAGGAGCTGCGAGTACCTGTTAGATGCTTTCAAAACTGCGGTACGATGCGGTAAAGTTTGCATCGGAAAACTAGGCAGCGGAACCGATATTCTGGTCATACCGGACAGTGACGGAGTTAGGGAGAAGGCAGCCTGGGCAACTGCCCCCTTAAAGAGGCTGATATTTTCTATTTTACAGAGATCAGATAGAATTTTGAACGTAATTCTTTTGTTTATTAAGTGATTTGGGTGGATAATGATTTTATCAATTATTGTCAAGAAATGTTAAGCATCAGCTTTCGCGTGCACGAGTTTTCGACAAATTTAAAGCTTCCCCGCAAGAAAGAGAATGGCAAAATAGAATAATATTACTTTACTAAGTTGGGTGTTGTACTACATTTAAATTCATCATTGTCACTAAATTTCGTATGTTAATTATGTAGTACGTATTTTCCATAATTAATAGGTATTCGTTTATTTCCAATTTTGTATAACAAATTTGAATTATTCTAATTTGTCATTTCATTATTAATTTTAATGTAAAACAAAAATTAAACTAGCAATTTTTGTGTTACCTCATCCTGACTGTTGTAAGATTTGTGTCTTTACATTCCTAAAATGTGAGCAGTTAGAAAATGTGGAATTACACAATATTCAAATCTACCTCTTCTCTTGCTTTTCTAGGGATGTGATAATTATTGACCCTTGCAATTACAGTTGGGACATCTTGAGGTGATTATAGATTTACATAATTTAGATCTCGTTGAACTTGAATAAAGAGTAGGAAAATACAATAACCATCAACATGTCATTCTTGTTCTGCTATAACTTTTTAACATCAATTTTACATCTCAGCAGCATTCGCCGTGGTTTGATGAATTAACCTTGCTTATCATTTCATCTATGATAGAACGTAATTTGACCCTATTTGTGTATTAAAATAAATTTTATACCAATTTCCCTTTACGAATTCGATTGTTAGCGTTGTGGTAGATTGCCAATATTAACAAAAAAACAGGGTACAGGCACATCTGCAGGCTAGCCCCAGCAAGCTACCTACAAGATGGCAAGCAATAATTTTATGTTCACAGTAGTAATTAATAATAAAATATTAAAAATAACAAAAATTTGTTGCTATATTGTTGCTATAACTTTTAGTTATCGTGCAAACGTTTGTAACCTCTGCAGAGGCATGCCAGTGGCGTTGCGTAAATAACCTGTCACTACTAATTCCGATAAATCCCGAAATTGACAATATCTGATGGTGATATATAGGGTGTTTTTTTTAGCTGCATGAGAACTTTCAATAGGGATAACAATTGAATCAAGATTGCTATGGAAACAGTTTTTTGACATTTGTGTTTAGCAAGGTTTGGCATTTGATAATGCATAGATTGACCATTGAACAACGCTACCAAATTGGGCTCACAACCAATTGGAAGTGGATCCATTTTTTCACCGTAAAATTTTGTTCAGTGACGAGGCACATTTCTGGTTAAATGGGTATGTGAACAAACAAAATTGCCGTATATGGAGTGAGACCAATCCGGGACATTATCTTGAGACTCCATTGCATCCATTAAAATTTACTGTTTGGTGTGGAATACACGCCAACGGCATCATTGGTCCATATGTCTTTCGAAATGAGGATGGAGCTACAGTTACGGTGAATGGTGTGAGATATCGACACATGCTCAATACATTTTTGTTTCCAAAACTTCAAGAGCTAAACATTGACAACTTATGGTTCCAACAGGATGGTGCTACGTGCCACACATCCAACGAAACCATCAATTTATTGAAAGGACAATTTGGTGACAACATTATTTCAAAACGTGGTCCTATCAATTGGCCTCCAAGATCGTGTGATTTGACACCTCCAGATTATTTTCTGTGGGGGTATGTTAAATCCATGGTTTATGCTAACAAACCAACAACTCTAGAAGCATTGGAGGCTAATATTCAGCAAGCCATTTATGAAATAAAGCCAGAAATATTGGAAAAAGTGGTCAAAAATTGGACTGAACGGATGCGCTTCGTAACCATTAGTCGTGGTGGTCACATGCCGGAAGTCATGTTCAAATCATAAATGCCTTTAACTGTACTTTCATAAAAAAATTATAACCAAAACATTCCGTCAGGTTTTTAATGTTTTATTTCATTTTGAAGTTCTCATGCAGCTAAAAAAACACCCTATATTATCATTATTAATATTACTTCCGTTATACGATAAATTTATTAGAAACATTAATTTTTGTTTTGCAGGAACTAATTAAGTAAAAAATTTCGTTTCTGTTAGTAATTCCGCAGTTGTACTTGTTTATAATTAAATTTTAATTTAATTTATTTGGGAATGCTTCGTATTTAAAAATATAGTCACCCTAATAGGCCCTAATATTGAAGGGATATTTTAATGAACGCCACTGCCAGTCAAGGTTATTAAAATTTGTATGCCTCGAGTTGATTGATGCTGTCTATTTGTTTTCATTGTCAACAAGGTATTGGTGTTTTACATTATGTGAAGCGCCACGTAGTGTCCTTAATAGTAACTAAATTAAGTAGTATTCGGAATGTACTTATCATTAAATATGAACAAATCAGAGGTTATATAATTAACTAATATGAACAAAATTGATTTATAATTACACGATTTCCAATGTAAACAGCGCAAAATGCAATGTATAATTTAGTAGATGTACTACCTATGTCGTCCATGTTGTTTAATTACAGCGCCATCTCTACGTGGGGTAAAATGCCAATAGTGATAAAACCTTTTCAAAAAACAGAGAACTGTTAATTTTTTTCATTTTCTCCAGCATATTAGCATTTTGCATCAACACACCATATGATTTCAAGACATTCCCGTGATTCAGAGTCCACGTGAAACAGTAGAATCTTGACGAGTGTGATATTGTAACAACATTATTATAATATATCCTACAGAGTACCTGCGACGTTCTTGCTTGCTGGTTGCAGGGAACGAAAGTTCCACCCTTCCTTGCTTGTCCTTCCTTCCTTGTCTCTTGGATTCGCTAACCGTAACTTACGTTAAGGATGGGGATGGCGACTCCCGAATCGGCAATTTGATTCGGTGAAGACCAGCACACTTGAAAATTATTTGATTTTCTTTTTGAAATTTGATCTCAACGGATCGCAGAATATAACAATCGCTATCACGAAATTTTTCCCTTGATCTGGCATTTGATTGGGAAAGGATTAATCATCCGTCAAGGATCGATCCAGAATGGCTGTCGTATTTAAATATTACGAATTGGACGTCATTTGTCACACAAATTTTTCCAACATTTGTTCATTACTTTGTATTTGGTACCCATCCTGAGCCAAACTTGTACAGGTTTCTTCTATTTGAGGTAAGAAACACGAATAATTATTATTATTGCTTTGAAAACTATCAAAATGTCATTTATTTCACTTTAATTTCAGGTTTTAAGAAAACTTCTGGCACCAACAAAACCACCCATTTACCAAACTAAAGTAATTCCATTAAGGTTTGGATTATTCAAATATTCAATATTCTGCTTAATCTATTGTTCAACGGTGTCATTTCTTTGCAATTAAGGAACAATTCAAAATTATTGTGTATTTCCATTTCTCGTTCGGTTTCTATTTTTAGAAAAATGAAAATCTATTATTTATTCTGTCCTAATGTCCATATCTTGATGATGTACTTTAGAATATATGACAATATTTATGTTGTACGTTTTCGAGTTTTTTATTAACAAATCATAATATTACTTAAAATATTTAATTCTATAACTTATAATTCATATATTAATTTATGACATCGCATGTTTTTCTCCCTAATTTTGAACCCCGACTGAACAGCCTTAAGCGGCGTTCACAATGAAGTGGGGTCTTGCCTTGCTTCGGTAGAAAGTTAGCAAGAGCCAATCAAAATGAACAATTTTTTCATCAAAGAAAAGGATAGAAGAAAATACTTTAATCTAATTGGCGCTTGTTAACTTTCTACCGAAGCAAGGTAAAACCCCACTTCATTGTGAAAGCCGCTTTACGCTTGAAAATGTAAATATTGTAATGTATCGAATCCCCTTAAGGGCATTGCGAGGCAAAATGTTTAAGTTAAGTTTCATCAAGGGTTGAAATTTAAACCCACAAAAATCAAAACAGGTTTGCTCCTACAGGAGCTGATATGTCACTGATAACACACACATACACTTTTTTCTTGTCATGAACAATCTTGTGTGGGGCGTGATGAAGTTTTGTGTGAGTTTGCGACCTGAAATGAAGAAATTTGTGTTAATTGAACAATTTTGAATTGCCGCCAAAATGGATATTGTATCTGATAAGTGTTGTCAATTCCTGATTGGAGAGAGAGTTCGAAGCAGACGTGGTGAAAATATCCGGCCGTGTTGATAAAGAGTCGCAAGCGAGAATGGAGAGCGACCAGACGTGCTAATTTTTGTATGGCGTACAATTTCCTACAAAACCGTATGGAAAAGTTTTGAATAATTTACCAGGGGTAAATCCAAGTGCCGTGAAAACGTGTAGATAGTGTTTTCTTTTGTAGGAGACCTAATTTTGCTATTTTTGATTAATCCAGAAATTTGGTTTGATCCATTTTGATAAGACGTCGCCGCCATTTTGGGAAATTATTTGGACGCACATTTTGTTTGATGAAGTTTGAATTCATCCTGTTTATTACTGGAGATTTGAGAGTTTTTGGTTTATTGATCGACCTGCGAATAACAATCCTAGTTATTTTCGCGGAATTCAATTTGGAAGATATCGAGTATAAAATTCAAGATTATGCTTACTTATTTGAGGTTCATTTTTTGGAAGTCACAAATCCGAGTCTGGTTACAGCAAGATTGCAATCAACGTGCGAATCTGATGTTTTCAATCACCCACTAAATTTAATGCACGATCAAAGATGCGTCGAATTTTCAATAGCACAATATAAACTGGTAGCAAGTGTCACCTGTATCAACGCGCGAGTTTTTATGGAACTACAATATTTGTCATTGGCGTCTCGTGAATAAGGGGTAAATAACAAAACATTTTTTATAAAACTCTATTATTTTAATTTATGCTTTACACATGACATTTTCAAATGGGAATACAAGGCAAATTAGAGTAGAGAAAATCACAGTAAATGTGTTTGCCTTATATTTATCATTAACACAAATTTTACACCTAAAGCTTCATCAGAACGATAAATGTATCGAATACTTTCCTGTTTTGATGAATTTAATTAGTTATGGTTTGTTAATATAAATAATCATTTTGCCGACGGCGACGTTTACTTTTTATTGTTCGAAATTTACAGCTCCGCATTTAAAGTTATTTGTTCAATAAGGAACAAATTTTTCAATTTTGACAATTTAATAAAATTATTAGCACACATCAGTTTGTGCAGTAAAAAAGCAAGCCGAATTATAACCAGTGCCAATTCAGCCAAGTTTGTTTTAGAAAGTTTGTTTAATAAAGGAGAGTCTACTTGGACCACCACCCGAAAACTTACAGTACTTTTCGGACTCACAACCCTAACGAGATTAGTCTCGAACATCATAAATAAAACTTTAATTGCCACGGTAGTTAAAAAGATATCACTGCTTTGCTTCTATATAGCTGCCGATCGCACTTTAAATGCGCATTTTTGTGCGCACAGAGAAAAACGTTTAAATTTGTAGGTAAACCGCTCCGCTCCGCACTGTCTTCGATTCTTGGAAGTTTCACCCGCAAGCAAAGCCCTCTAAAAACCGATGAATAGTGACAATAAAAGTCCTAACCCGCATGAAAACTAAGCTATCCATTTAAGGTTCCATTTTTAGGCAAGTAAACTTTAAGTTATTGTTCAAATTGATTTAAAATTTTACACCAAACACCAGATATCAGAGTTTTATACGTAATTTTTCTGTTTATGGATAACTAAAAGTTTTTGTAGAACATTTAAATGCAAACAGGCAGAAAACGTCAATATTCATACCAAATTCAAAAATGAGGGTAAGGATAAAAATTGGACACCGGTATTTAAAAATTTTCTATTAAAATTACAAAAGTTTACAAATATAAACGTTAAATTTTGCGGATCATTCAAAAATTCGAGCGAAATAGGCCCAAAAATCGTAAAAATAATCTGCGAACATTGTATTGGCTGTTGCCATAACTTCAGCTTTATTTAGCAAGTATTTACATCGAGTGCACTTACCGTCAACAGAATGCAGTAACCGGGCAGTTCTGTCGTAAATAATCGAAAGTTTACAACCGATTATTTCCTAAATTAGGAAAAAAATATGCAGTTATTACTTGAGTCCATCCTGTATTTTAATATTTGCGGAGAGTTTCTAAGGTAAATATTATGTTTAACATTGCAAATGTTTTCCTATAAAGAATACTAAACGTGCGCCCTACTTCTTGATTTTATTTAAATATGTGATACTTCAACCCACTTACGGCTTGTGATTTTCTTAAATTGTCTCAAAAACTGCATAGTAACAAAAATGTATTGATCTAACGAGCGTTCGAGGATATCTTACAGGGCCGGCTACTGGAAGGAAAGCCACAAAAAATGGTGAAATTCGTTCCTGTTTAATAGCAAACTTTGGAAGTGAGTTAAATTATATCCATTAAAATTACTTTGTACTTTTTTCCCTCTCGCTCATCAGATGATAGCCAACCGTGTTGTGGTAAGTTGGAACGAAATAGAATTTTCAAATGAATGGATTTCGTCCCAATTAAACTTTAACGTGGACTCTTTTTTTAATTATTTTGTTCACTTTATAAAGTCATTAACTGAAATTTCGATTGAAAGCTTGTCAACTTTTGGAACGTAGAAATGTCTATTGCAATTTTAATAACAATAGTTGCGAGTCGAGTCCATTTGGGATTAATTAAATTGCATCAACAATCGCAAATTTAATAACGAATAATCCTCTAATCAATGTCGATTAGTTGTAGTTGATGTGAGTACAACACTAAAATGAGACGCTAGCGAATGGCCATTAATTTAGAAAATTCCTGAATCAATTTTGATGAACACAAATTAACGTCCATAATTAATAGCAACAAATTTGTAGCAAAATACACTTGTCGTTAGGAATACAAACAGTTCATTATAATCAGAATTAGTGGAGAGCCAATGCAATTGAAGCACGTATGTGTATTGCTCCCAGTGGTTGCGTTTAGCATTATAGCGTCCTGTTATCGCTGCATTATCCTTAATGCTAAATGTTTTAGATACCTGACTATCTCTAACTGCCGCAAAACTATCCTCGTAATGTACCGCTTCAACATAATGGTTTACAAAATTAGCTGCTATCTATAAGCTAATAGCGTTTTTCAGTAAATAATTTCGGATTAACTGCAGCTAAAGTCTTAATTAAACAACCCACATAATTATAAGTTTCTCTTTACCTTATCCTAAGTCGAATAGGACTTAAAATTAAATCCCCACAATTTAAAGCCGCAGTGCTTCCATATCGGCGAATTACAGAGGCGCTTTTTTAAAAAAATCAATAACGACAAAAAGTAGATAAAACATGAATTTAAAACCTTTTTCGAATAAAGTTCAATTAGAAAATTTAGCGCGCGGTATCACGACCCGACCGTGTTAATTAGATACAACTAAAGCCCCGACAAAAAATATCTTCCAAAATAAACTAATCCTCCAAATAAAATTTTACGTGTTATAACGTAATTAATTTTAAGTCCCTAATGTTATATTTTTTGTCACTTTTTTTAACGTTGGGGCGCAATAATGGCTTCGGCTAACCAATTATGGGGTAAATAAAAATGAACGTTATTATGTTCAAAATGCTATGTAACTTCCAATTTGAAGAAAAACAAACATATACGCAGCTTTAATTGAATAACTTGTTTAATGTCTAATAAAAAAGTTTATTTTATAGTCCATTATTGGCAAATTCATTTTCGCAGATAAAAAAGTAATTTTGTAATTGATGGGTCTTGGAAATAATGAAGTTTAGCGCTAATAGCTGGCTTTGTTGTTTCATATAATTGACACAGAGATGGGATTTGCATAAGCAAATAAAGCTTCACAACTTCAAATACAATTCAAATTAAGGTTTCCATACACGTTTTCGTATTAGAGAGAAACAAAAATATGCTGATTTTGTTTTGCATTTCTAATTCTTCAAAGGTACTATATTAATTTGCATCACAGGATGCGATCCTAGGACTTCTTAATCGAAACCATTGATTTTATATTATTAAAGCTGACGTATTCCGTTACACTACAGTTCACTTCTAATTTCCACTAGATGAAGGGGATGAAGTCTATTAAAGCGGGTTAGCCTTTAGAAGTTCCAAACCACCTATATTTAATTTTAACAACTTTTCTTACCCACGCTACCGCTCCCAACTGATAACAAGCTAGCACCCCCAATTACTATCAGTTTCAATTATTCTCCCCACCCCCCTTAATGACATTATAATCCTGCAATTCTGCTTCCAATAATTATTAAAAAATTTATTTCTGTAATAATGCAGCACAAACACAATTTATCCACTCACAACTCAATTGGGTTACACAAAATCATGCACCATTATTTGACGAGTAATTCGGAACGAAATTAGACATCAAATAAAAATTGTATGTTTGAACAACAAAAAGAATTGAAATGGATTCAGTACTAGGACAAACAGCTCAAACGTAAAATTGAATAAGGTGGAAGCCTCACAAAATTTATACTATAATTTGTTTAATTTTCAAGTATATTTAAGAAGTAAATTATAAGGATATCTAAACAGAAAGAAATTATAATCGCCAATTAAAACAAGAATTCGTATTTATTAAAGCTTTGCGTTGGTTCTCTCCAAATTTAGACATGCAAATTAAAAGCACTTCGAGACTTAAATATACTTTCAGACTATCCGGAATGTTTTCCTTACAAAAATGAAGTAGATTCCAGTACTTGTTGACATTTGAGGTCATAAATGAACAAAAAGAATTTTCCATTACTCGCTAAAATCACATGGGTACGTCATTTTCAGGCAGTTTTGAAAACTATCGAGGTACAATTTTGTTTGCACTGTTTCACTCTTTTTTAGGGGTGCTTTTCCTTCGCGAAATCTGTTGTTCAACTAATTTTATTAATTAAGTCTACCAACTTTGGAATAATAAAATAAAACAGATTGAATTAAGTATGCGGACCTCACTAAAGAAATTTGTGATTACATTTTCGCGAATAACACAATAAATTTTAGACTATTACAATATTTAATAGAATTTTATACAACAAAATGGTACAAAAGGTTTTCATATTCATAGACGATTATTACTTCTAGGAGGTATAAAAGTTTCTCATAAATTTTTGAAACATGTTCAAAGAGTTGAGAGGTTTATCAAAAGGTATTTACAATTTTCAACTTTCCAGAAAAATATTTAAAATAATAATTTATTGTAAATTGGAAACTCGAAAATGTACAGCAAAGTCTTAAGGGAGGTTTATGTATGACGTCGTCTAATACGAGCGCCGACGAGTTCAAACATTAAATTTGACCTTTAAATCAACATTTAGCGGCGACGCGTCACGTTTATGCGGAACCGGTAGTCGTTGATTGGTCAAAATCCCAAGTGATATCATAAAATGCGAAAACGATTTTATTAAATTTCCCCAACCATATGGTATTTTACCTTTAATACAAGTTTCGTGAGGGCGGAGAACCCTTACCCCCACATTTTTAAATCATTTTGAGTAACCGTAACCGTTTCTCGCATTTCTGATTGGTTCTTCCTTTACTACAAATGCAAAAAGTGCTTCTGATTGATAGCAGATCAATCAAGGTCAAACTAATCGTTCACCAGAAAGTCTTACTTCATCTGTATTTACTCATTTGTCTGTCTGTTAGTAACGCTAATAGTCACATACAACTGAAATTTCTTTTCCTATAAGTGCAATAGCTCCACGACCAAAGAAAATTTAGGTTCGTTATCAAGAGTATTAGATGATGAACTTCCGTTAAAAATCTGAATCTCTTAAAGCGCAAATTACTTAAATTTAAGGAGAATATAAAAACAGAAGTAAATATTTTCGCAATAAGATACAAGGGAAATGTTGTTATTTTATGTAATTGGATTGCGACATTAGGGAAAATTAAATGGCCCCTTAGGTCAACTGAAGTAACTCGTTTTTATTTAAAGATCGGTATTTATAATCGTGGGTGTAAAATATTTACGATTATAATTTATTTTAAACGTGAAGATATTCCCAAAGGACGCATCCAAGGAAAACAAACTTTCTCGTGCAAATTCATCCTAAATTCTAACGAATGCTTTACTAGCAGAGTAAATAATGGTGTTAATTATTAATTAGGAATCGAGAGTGCACGACGAAAATGTAGGTATAGTTAAACTTCAATTTTTAAAACAATGCCTAGCTCCAAGCAACATCTTTTTTATTAGAATTGACTTTAAGTTTAAATCAAGCATTTTAAAGCAGATTTTTTCATCATCAAAATAATTTCGTTAATAATAACTTCTACTGTTTCCATCCCCCAAGTAACATTTATATTTAGAAAATTGTTAGAGCGAAATCCAGTAAAGAATAATATCCAGAGGTGTTCTATTTTACTGTCCAACCATCTTTTATATTGAAACGACCGACTTTATTACCACTTTCAATAAAACACTTCCGAGTTTACCCGAATACAATAAAGCAAGTTCATTTGCGCTTCAATTTTATTTGAGTGCGTTGTGAGGTCATTTGGTTACACGAAACTTACTTTCTTTTATTTTTTTTTGGGACAGTATTAGAACCGGTCACTTAAATATGAAGAATCAAGTTTACACCAGGCTCATTCGAATAAACTCCATGGAAGGATACAAAAATGCATAATTTAACGATATGTGGCATGAAAACAGCACCGCGTAAAATTATTATAATCGTAATAATTAATATAATCTGTTAATTATTGTTTATATTTACAAAGGTGGAAATAGTAGGTAAACCGAACTTTGTAACCGTAAAATTAATTAAAGTAATTATTTGATTTTAAGTTTAACAGAGAAAGTATTTTCGTGCGGGTGTTTTCATTAAAATTAAATTATAAAACATTTTAATTAAGAGGTGTACAAAGCAGCTTATAAATAACATTAATTAGATAGTAAATTCAAACACATTGAAGATTATAGGCTTTGCTTTATTATAACATGAAAATAATCTGAGCCTGCTTTTGGTAGCGGTGTGCGAGGGCATGGGTTAGATGTATCGATACATTTTTGTTTAACCCTGGTAGACACAACTTTTTAATTTCTTTCAAGGCGTAAACGTTGATGTTAAAATCGTAGACTATGGAGCAAAGTTGAACGCCCGTGGCGTGTATTTCTACCATAAAACATTAATTTTAGTTCATCAAACGCTAAAATATTCATTTATAACTAAAAATTTAAAACGCAATGAAAGTAAGCATCCCTTAAAAAAATCCATAAATGTAAAGTTATTTTTATTTTCCTCCTAAATGGGTTTTTTAGTGTAAACGATAAACTTCTCGTTAAATTTTGTAGTTGGATGGTATTTCCCTAATAAAGTTACCGTTCTCTTCTTATTTTTCATACCTTGGATGAAAACTTTCCTTAATAATAAAATATTGGTTGTAATTAGGGTTTCCACGACAACAACCACAGAAAAGTGTAAAAGGAACCAACCGTCAAAGTTGCGTTATGCGTCTTCGTCGAAGTAATAAGACAAGTTTTGAAATTAGTTTTTGGCAACATTCATAATTCAAAATGTTCGAGCGTGATGGATTCCAAACAATATTCTTTCTTTTTAAGTTTCGAACTTTCTTGTACCACTTTCAAGTTACTTATCTTACCTTTCCTGTTGAGTTTCCATCTAATACGCTTCACTTGCTATCTGTTCTTTGTCGTGCGCTTCCAAAATAATGATTTATGATTACTTGCATAGAAAATTTGCTCTCTCAAATTTCCTTTCTTTGTAACATAAATAAGCTTTATTGCTCTTGCTAATAAAAGCTTAATAACGACAATCCTGCCGACAAGTTCGCGCCTCGTTTATTCCATATTATCTCGAACAAGGTAAACGATTAAGTGGAGAACCTTCAATCAAACTTACACGTTCCAAACTTTCTACAAAGCCACAAATCTTAAATGTAGAGTAAATATCTTGTAATGAAGCAAAATTCGCATTAAAGTGAAAATTAACCCAAACAAAAAATTTTGTTTTAATAAGTAAAATATTACCACTACCCCCAGTTTTATATTAAAAAAAAACTGTGATAATAAACATGCAAGACACGCCATCCTATTTAGATTTTCCGATTACCTAATAAAATTTTATAATATCAAATTTTAACAATTCAATTTTTCTCGAAATAATAATACCACCGATAGCCTCGCCGCGATTTCCATCGTTACAAATCCCACGCAGCGCCCTTTCATGTTGAAAAAAAATTATAAAATAAAAACATTGCTTTAATTATTCGAAGCTAAACTTTATTCTTGTAAAAACAGTAACAAGGCCTAAAGTAATAGAGAATAGAAGTGTGGGTGTTGAGAAAATGGAGCTGATCCCCAGAGACATATCGACTAAACAGCTTCCAGTTATTACCCCACAAGAACTCTCTTCCAACTTGTACAGGTTAATATGTATTATGTTTTCCACAACAAATTTTAAAAAAACGTCCTTTATAATATTAAAATAAACGAAATGGAAGAATTTTTGGGGGAAACAAACCCTCTGTAGATGACAGTTTTTTAATAAAAATATAATCTCGACAAGCTTGTCTTTTCAAAAAAAAGAAACACAATGTTTCAATTTCATTTATTCCACTTAGTGTTCATGCTTTGTTACAATTTATATCGCAAAGTTAATAACTCACAACATCCACGAAACCCACGTAATATAAATTTTATTTCACGTAATTGTAAAAAAACATTTTAAGAAAGAATAAAAGTTGGATTGAAGAAACGCAGGATTTGGTGTAATTTTATTCTTTAAAAGTTTAAAATTAATTATTCAAAAACATTTAAGTTATATTTCGCATAAGGAATCTGAAGGATTGAGTTGTCAGGTCATTTAGTAAGTAAAACCAAACTTTCCCGACCAACCAAGCAACCGAAATATAGCAGTTTTTCTTTGAAGGAACTAGAACGTAAATATTTTTCGGTTGCAGTTCTGTAAAATGCAACTTTCGAGTGGAAAATGCTATTTTCCAGACGACTAGAAAAAATGCACAGTTATTCCATTATAAAATTGCCATCAACCCTTAGATGTCAATCATTTGTAGCGTTTAAATTAAAATTAAATTAAATAATTAAATTAAAAATTAAAAAGCAATTATTAATTGCTAAGCCGTCTTGTTACGCCACTGTAGAATAGACATATCAGTTAAAAATGGAGAGAGGGTTAAAAAAAAGGTCATTTGTGCGGCCCGCGAAAATTTTGCTTGTCAGGAAATGGCCCGCGACTGGAAAGTTTGATTAAAACATGAAATCAATATAAAAAATTTTGAAAATGATGTCATATTTGATCTCAAAGGACCAGGAAGAGGAAAGAAGTGCAAGATGAAAGTTTTTAATTTGGAGGAATGTTGAAAATTGTTTTGGTTCTATTGAATAATTGAGAAAATTGGGAGCACGAACGATCCACAATTTGAACAGAAGATGTAAAGAATTAGAGACATGACCTACTCATTTCCTAAATTATGGACTCCAATAACGAAGATTCCTCATGGAAACGGAGATGGAGGAAAGATTGGAAATTATTTTCTCACGGTCATTCATTACACTGAAATAATGTGGAATGATTTAATACATTATTGTGATTTTTTATGGACACATAAATGTGATCAACTTTGTTCGAGTTAATTTAATGTTACTGAAGTTTAAGGGCCAGTTCCACCAACTCTGGTTAAATAGTTTAATCACGGATAGTTGGAGTTAATCACGGTTAAATAGAAGAGGCTGTTCCACCCACTTTTTAACCATGATTAAAGGAGCTTAATCAACCCTCAAACTAACCGGTCGATGTTTACCATTTCGTCGGCTGAGAATTGGTTTGTTCCATGTCCATAGGAAATCCTATGGACATGGAACAAACCAATACTCATCCGACGATTTGGGTCGAACTAATCACGGTTAACTGATAGGGGCATGCGCTTTGATTTCAATCGAGCAACTTTCTCTTTCTTTCAACTTACAAAAAAAATGTTGACAACTAAAAAAATGACCTAAAAAGATGATTTATTTTACGAATCTATTAATCTAAAAAGATTATTTTATTTTACAGGTAAGTTGGTAATTAAATCCTTTGTATAAAGCTGTATAATATAAGTAAATTGAAAAAAAAAGTAAAAAAAATTATCAAATCAATAAATTGGACAATTTTAGAACTAGATACAATCAAAAATTAACTTTTTAATAAGGGTAAAGAAGAATTTATGGTCAGTGACGCTCGGCCAGATCCCTAACATGTGCAATACCTGCTTGAAAGATGGGCTACATAAAATTACCCTCAGCTGCCCTAAGCCACCTACTACAACTTTCACGTGACTATCAATCAACCAACCAGAACAGCTTTTAGAAGTTTTCAGCGAGGATAGCCGAACTTCAAGTGGTTAACTAATCATAGAAAGAAAATACCCGGTGGAACGTTTTGAAGTTAATCAGAGTTAAATTTTCCTAACCGTGATTAAATATTTCTAACCGTGATTAGTTAACCAACAATTTAATCAGAGATGGTGGAACCGGCCCTTAGAATTTATTTGTGTAGAGCGATCAAAAGATACTCAGAAAATGTAATATTTGATATCTTTAAGATTTAAGACTGATGAAAATTTGTAATTAGGTAAAATTTGATTTGTTATAATGTTCTACTAAGCTGTTTGTTGGTTTAATTAAATTTAAAAATCTTGATAATTTGTATAATTTGTACAATTTAAATATTTAGAATTTACGTGCGTACTTTATACTGGTGGGCAACTAATTGGAGATAAAACATTTGGCATAGGAAGTTGCACAAAGCATATCGAATTTTTTATGGAAAGTTGAAAGGAAAATTGTAAATTATTATTTTATAATGACAATGGACCTCAAAAATAGACGGAGTTACGGGGTTTGGGTTTGCTAAGCACATCTAAAATCTGAAATTCGTTTTTTTATGACCAACCAAAAATTGTTTACGACCTATCAAACACATGCATTCACTCCCCCCCCCCCCACTAAGGCCGAACAACCATCAATCACGTACTAGATGGCCGAGGACGTACCAGCTATTTTATTGTTAAGTAATTTTAACCTAACCAATCATAGATACGATTCTGTCTAGCAGTCTTAACGTACGATCAGGTGTGCGATGACGTAACACCAAAGTTACCTGGAAACGACTGTATGTTACAAAATGAACTTTGATTTTATCAATTTTGTTAAATTACAGTTGATATTAATTTCGACATGGGATCCAAAATCATATTTATTTTATAAGAATAGACGCAAATTGAATCACACTGATGTAGATACGATTTTCAGCTTTTTATTTTGAGGAAAAATAAATGTAAAGGACGCAGATGGAGACCGTGATGTACGACCTGACTTCAATCATTCATAAGAGATCTGTCTCACTCCTCTTTTAATCATAATTTTAATCCCTTTCCCCCTTCGCCTGATGAATCAATGGTGAGATTGGATTTTCTAACGTAGGGCTTTCCATGTCTTAACAAAATTACCTTCATAGATAGGAATTAATCAAGGTCGATGTATTTTACAAAGCCATTGTCTATATTTTCTGGATTCTATCGCAAAATCTAGGATAATCTGAGTCCATTTACCATTATCAATTTTATACTCTATTTTCATTATTTTATCACAATTGCAGTTCAAATCTTTATATCATCAATAACACCAACTTGTAATTTAAGACTCCCTACTACCATCTTTGTTTTATCAAGACTGGTAGCGGTTTAACCCTTATGTTACCGAATAAAAAAACAACATATATCACCCGCATGGGGTACCCCGACATAATTTTTGCGAATTTATGTTTTTTAGTGCTTTTTTCGAGATTGTTAGTTTTTTGTAGGTAATATCACGTGCATTATAAAAAATAAATCCCTTTTTTTCAAAGAATGATCCGTTTTTAGGTCAATAATATGCGATTTTCAATAAGGGGTACCCCGACATAATTTTTGCGAATTTATGTTTTTTAGTGCTTTTTTCGAGATTGTTAGTGTTTTGTAGGCAATATCATTTGCATTATAAAAAATAAATCACTTGTTTTCAATAAAATCATCCGTTTTTAGGTCAATAATATGCGATTTTCAATAAGGGGTACCCGGGTACCCATTCGGGGTACCCCGAAAAAAGTTTTGCTAATTTATGTTTTTTAGTGCTTTTTTCGAGATTGTTAGTGTTTTGTAGGCAATATCATTTGCATTATAAAAAATAAATCACTTGTTTTCAATAAAATCATCCATTTTTAGGTCAATAATATACGATTTTCAATAATGGGCACCCCGACATAATTTTTGCGAATTTATGTTTTTTAGTGCTTTTTTCGAGGAAAAAAGTTGTGGTGCAGTGTTTTGTAGGCATTATCACTTGCATTATAAAAAATAAATCACTTGTTTTCAAGAAAATCATCCGTTTTTAGGTCAATAATATGCGATTTTCAATAAGGGGTAACCCGACATAATTTTTGCAAATTTATGTTTTTTATTGCTTTTTTCGAGATTGTTAGTGTTTTGTAAGCATTATCACTTGCTTTATAAAAAATAAATCACTTTTTTTCAATAAAATCATCTGTGTTTAGGTCAATAATATGCGATTTTCAATTAGGGGTACCCGGGTACCCCATTCGGGATTATAGGCATAGTCTGTTATAATCGCGAAAAAATTGCATTTGTAAAAATCGAAAAACTTTTAAAATTGCTTTAATTTATTTAGAACTATATTTTATAAGATGTCACAAAGTCCCAATACGCTGTGAAAAATACAAACTGAGATATACACCTGCAAAGTCAAAAAAGTACCCGGGTACCCCTATTCGGTATCATGAGGGTTAAAGCTTATGACGTAATAAACAGTGTTTCTTTTTTAGCTTCAATTTGAATTTGTATTCAGTACTTTTATTTACATAATGTTAATATTTCAAATTTTAAGGCTAGCACAAAGTAGAACATGAATTGTTCAAATCTTTGCGTCCTGCCTCGATGGTCCACTTGGTGCTCCTGAGGGTATTACATCCCCTGGTATGAAAATATGGGTAGCTCTTGAGCGGTTAGTGGATTCTTAACACGTGGGATTGTTGAACGAGTGCGAACTCCTCGCAACATTGAAATTTAAACCAACTTAAACTTTTACTGGCGACGCATCACGTTTATGTCATTAGAATGAGAGCTTAATGACGTCGTGGACTGCTTTAATTTTTTTTTTAGAAAATATTATATAAATATAATATATGAAAGAAACTATATAAAACTTGTAAACGATTAATTTGAAATTGTTGTTTTTAAACGAATGTTCTGCATCAGTTGGATGACGCTCTTTACTTTAATTTGTTTAAAAGTATTTTATAAAAAACCATGTTATAAAAGTAATCAAGTTATGAGTAAACCTAAAAAAGGCATAAACATCTCAAA
Organism: Rhagonycha lutea; assembly: GCA_958510855.1. Taxonomy (NCBI): domain Eukaryota; kingdom Metazoa; phylum Arthropoda; class Insecta; order Coleoptera; family Cantharidae; genus Rhagonycha; species Rhagonycha lutea. Next base: position 6,068,357 of record OY294040.1, on the reverse strand, counting down.
CGAGCCGTAAATGTAATTTTCATCATCAATATGAGAACATCAAAGGTTTGACGATAAATAAAGCGATATTAACTTTTTGAAAAGTTTGTTAGTTACCATGGTTACTGAAATGCCCAAGCTCGTCAGCCCTAGTGTGTCGTGAGAGATACCCTAATTGAGTTTTATAACTCCTGGAGATTGTGAAACGCACTGCCCCAGACTTAAGTATTATAATGTAGTGTTACGGTTGTGTCTCGCAGGATTGGCCTTAAGGAATGATTTATTATTCTTTGGGGATAACAATTTCATGTTTTGTGAAACGACCACAAGTTAAATTATTTTATGTCCATTTATAATTGTATTTTCCGAAAGCATTAGCCAAATTAATTAACTGCGTATTAACATTCTTCAAGAAAATGTTAAAGGAAATACAGACCATTATTTTCCTGCTTGTCCTCACACCACATACTAACACGCCTCCTAATTGCGTGCCAAAAATATAAATGAAGCTGTAACGTTAGGGGTTGATTAAAACCACGAGAGCTAAATGAAAATTGCTTATAAAGAGAAAGCGGTGTTATTTCCAAAATTTCTGAACGCCACCTAAATTATCCCCAACTTTTCCTACATATTATACATCACAATTTCAAAATGACAAAATTATAAATGTTTCCTTCTTTCTTTCATTATGCAGTTTATCAGATAAAATGGAACAAAGCAAATAAATGGTTTTCATTGTTCGACGACGAAATAAAATATTCAGTTGTGAGTCAAAATAGTAAAAAATACGAACACAATACACAAAATGAGCTTAAAATCGATTGTAAAATTCTCAAATTTCAAAAGCTTACCTTGAGTTTGAGCCCACATTTGAATATCTTCGTTTCTCGTGTAAGAAGCTTCGGATGCTTCGGAACACAAATCGTTGATGTGTGGTGAAAATATATTAGAACGGCTAAGATCGACGGTATAATCCATCGTATAATTGTCGCGAGGCTTTTCTTCTTCCGGTGTTCTAATTGTACCCGGGTTTTTCTGTCGTAATTTTGACATCGCATCCGATGATATAAAATCGTCTTTTGGAAAATGAACTATGTAACACATCACTTGATACTGACTTTGGCCTCTTTCTTCTTCGCCTAACACTAAAACTTTTAATATTTTCACTTCCTGAAACAAAAAGAAAATGTAAATTATGCTATCATTTTTTTTTATCAGCAAAAAGCTACTTATTATAAATTTACCGCAATCAAATAGACAAAACATTTTGAAATTATTTATAAATACATAATGGCATTATACATAATATAGTATGTGTAATGGGTTATCGAATTATTGATTTTATATTGAAAATATTTTTAAAAAATTGTAAAATAAAGCTATTGAATTATATCAACATGAATTTCAATTGAAATATTTTGACCGTAACATAAAAGCTATCAAATGAAAATAGAAATTACTAATAAAAGCAATTATTAACTGTACGTCATAATCTCATAATTTTTTTGTATCTAAAATTTAATTTTCAAAATCAACAAAATAGGATTTAATATACCTACAGTTTAACGAATCGAATGCATTTTTTTTAATAATCCTACTTGAAATGAGAATTTTGCATTAAAATGACGTTGTTATTCCAGCAGGAAAATTCACAAAAAATTGGAAGGGTGAATTACAAGTAAATATCTACATTGCGACACATGCAAATTTTGTATCAAACAAAATAAAAAAAATGCAATGCTAATAGATAAAGAACCTAAAAGTCATATTGAAATTAGTTGTCCAAAATGCGAATCTGAACAATACAGGATCAAAAGGATTAAGGCCTAGTAAAAGCTCATCCATCATAATGAACTGGAAATGCAGAATTAAAAGCAATTCAACAAGTTGTAATGAAAACATCAATTTTCAGTATATGAAAATGTTTTAAATTATTTCAAGTGACTCGCATGATGGGGTTAGCGATATTTCAGATATTCATTGGTTACGGAGTATTTCTTATCGAGGACGGTTTTAATCAGCTCATCCATACAAGAAAGCCCGCTAAACACCATAAAATGTGAAGAAATTAGTGTGCAACCTAGGGTCTGTGGAAGTATGGATAGGGGCGTAAGTAACGGGGGTGAGGCAGAGGGAGCAATGGTTCCAGGCCCAATGCCTTGACCCCCTTAAACTTCATTATTTTGCGACTTAATTATGTTTTTAAATCGCACACATCTTAATCGAGGATTGAAACGGATTGTGGTAGATAAGGTGAGTTGACTTGAAATTTCTTTACTGAAGATCACGATTCCGAGATACTGCGCCCATCTGAAACATTAGTTCTCTTCAGTAGATAAACTACCAGCATTCTGGACCACCTCTATCAAAACTGTTTTTAGTCAGAATTTGATTAACCGTGATTTTGCTCGTTAATCCATTCATGCGCATTGAATATAACCCTTGTGGAGTCTCGTAATTCACCGGTAATTATTCATGTTGGCTAACCCATGGAGGTTCCAGAGACCTTAGTACCCTTAAAGCGTCAATCGGAGTGCTTACTCCAGTCACTTAAGAAAATTGTGTTTCCATTTCCATTTCCATCAACGTTCAAAAGAACTAATTATTTTTGAATAACAATAAATTAACACTAATATTTGAAATAAATGACTACAATTTTTCTCTTTAATTAAAAATGAAATAAAATTCTTGCTGCATTCTTAGCGGTTGAAAAAATACGTCGTAGGATATTCAACAGGTGACTTCGTTTCTTACATTGAATTCTACTGAAACTGAATAGCTTTACAGAAAGATAAATTAACAGTACAAACAAAAAAAGTAGAAAATTACAAAAAAAAACATTACATTATCCTACATTAGCGTAAGTGCGGAAACAAATGTTTCAAAGTTTATAAACGGTGCAATTTTCTGGCACAATATCATTATCGAATTGTATTTTAAAACTGTTCAAAAGATTCTAATCTTATTGCTATGAAGGTGATACGGTCTCATATAAACTTAGCATAAAATTTATGACAAAATTAATTAAAACAACAATAAATACTCATAATCCAATGTCTCACGTACACTATAATAACCTTAATATGGGTAATAAATCCTGGAAGACTAAAATTTATAACAAGAAGCTATAATTTAGCAAAAGTTTATCAACAGGAAGCCAAATTATTCGCTATTCGGTATCGATATTCGATATTGTAAACTGTAAAGCGAAATAAGGAAAAAATGTGTAACATCAAACGAAAGTTTGGTTTAGATAGAATGGAATGTTCAAAATTGAGTATTATATTGTCGTGTTCCAAACGGTCTTGACTTGCCAAATCCTAAGTCGGATGCTTGGGGTAGTCGGCATCCACCGGAACAAATGACAGATTTTAAGTACCCGATTAGCTTTATGTCGCTTCACACTTACGGAAACTACAGCTCTACAGTTTGTGGATTCAACGGAGTCAATCAAAAGATCAAACAAATCAGAAGGCAATTTATTAACTTGAATTAAAAAAAATAATCCTGGAGCAATTTCAGATTTTATCGACACAACTGTCGAGCGATATAATAGATGGTGTAAAAATGTTAACAGCATCAGATAAAGAGTATTATTTAAGTTTAAAATGTACGCTATACTTTTATGTGATGCTGCTTAAATGTAACTTGTGTGTGAACAAAATAAAATTTTACAAAAATGGTGTATTTAATAACAAAGTTTTTCTTACTCATCACAAAATTTCGGTGGTATGCGAAAATTACTGCAGTACCCTGCACTCAAAAAAAACCGTCTGTCGCTGATCCATACACATGCGCCAGATGACTTCCTCAAACAGTAGAAAACAATCGTCAGGTGAACTGTTGACATCAAATTTTGCTTTTTCATCCAAAACCAAGTGAAATTAACGTGTGTGGAATTTCCAGTGTTGTGTTGTAACACTCCAGTGCCAATTGAATTAGAAATTTCAAGTTTCCTCACCAAACGGTAGCGATTACATCTGGTATCCAATCTAACCTCAAATTTTCCAATGTGGGACTTGTAATCGTCGAAAATATCGGCCATCCAATCCGTAACGCAATGTAAAGTTGATTTGTGGGTCTCACAAATCATGAATTTAATGTTCTCGTACTTATTTCAGCTATGATGATACCCAAAAACTAAAATTATTTCAATAAGGTCGAAAATGGCTCGCGACCACATAAATGCACGTAAAATTGCTATTTTACGAAAGATGCGAAAGAAAAACACTCGCGTACACTTTCTACGGCCTGTAGAATTTGCTTCTGTTGCTCCAAAAGCCTTCAAAAATAATCTCGTCGAGAATAAATTGCAAAACGGTTGCAATTCTCGAACTGCACTCAATGAAAGTCGCCGAGACTCTGCCTTCAAGCCGGCTTATACCTTTTTCGCTCTCCAGTTCAACGTACCATCCTAATAAACCAATTCCACAACAATTTGTAAGTATTCACTTCCTGGCGCCACTTATGAAATTTACAATGTTTTCATTTTACAGGCAACACTACTCACTTTTTTGGACGAATATTTCCAAATACGTATCAAATACACCAGACAATTATGAAAAAATGAACTGTTTGAACAACTGAAGTTGATCACATTTTTGTGTCCATAAAAAACCACAAAAATTGCTCCTAAGATTAGTGTCATAAAATCGACAAATTTAAACTTTAAACTCAAATTCAACCTAAATTATTATTTGATCTCATTTATCGACTTTTCGACATCTCAATATAATATGTATAAGCAATCATGAAGTAATCGAAGGAATCCTTTCTACTGCCAGATAGATTACTATTGGTTCAAATATTTTTTGCACAAGTTGGGTTAGTTTCGAATACGAATTACCGACCTTAGATACCTCGTCCGAACTTCGCCGACTGAGACGAGCATTCGTCTTTGCCTCTCAAGACAATGTTCGGCGATGTGTGGAGTCAGCGTAAGAACTTCCCCAATAATAGATAACAAAATTTAAAATTTTACAACGCAATTTTACAAGTGCATCGACAGATTGTATGAAAAAGAAAAAAAATGAAAGTACGTGGTTGGTCACAGAATTAACGTGACAATATTTTGATGGAAAGCACATACATTTTCTCCCTTAGCTGAATTGTTTTAAAACAAAACGTAATTTAAAGTTTATGTTCCCAAATAGTAAAAAAAGTTAAATATGCATGAAATATGAAATAAATTATGGTCTGGTAACTTTTCATATTAAAACTATTACATATTACATGGTAGAACAGACAAATTTTACTTGAATAATAGTGAAATTAATATAATCGTATTATTTCAGATGTAAAGTGGTATACTGTAACCATAAAAGTGATTTAACTGTACTTTACTATAATTTATGGTAGTTACAAAATGTGAAATATAAAGAATAATTGCAGTTTTCTTGCTGAACTTAAAATCGAACTTAAATTGTAAACTTTCCGTAAAAAAAAAAATAATTACCTATAAATTTCATCGAGATACGGGCATAATTTCTAGAAAGTTTTTTGCTACCTATTACGCTAATCACAGATGAAAAGCAGTGGAGGTTTGTCATTTGCACATAATTTGTATTGTTTTGATTATGATGAAATAACTTCCTAATTAAATTTGTTATCGATAAAATAAATTCGTTATTGTTAAAATGGGACAAAAATGAATATAATTTTAAAAAAAATTAAGTGCCAGCAAAGAAAAGTAAGTTGATTTTTAGAAATACTTTGTAGTGTAAACAAAAATAACAAGTTCTTCACGTCTAAGAACATGGAGTTAAGGTATTTGAGAGATTATATTGAGTAGTGGATTTATTGTGAATTTCCACAAACTTCAAAGCCTTAAGAAACACAAAAATGCAACAAAAGTAGTTCAACAACGTAGATAAACTTTTAGATACTGGGCTTTATAAAGCTTTAAAATGCAATTTCGTTATAAAATTTTCCAGCCGTATTGGATAAACAACGTCATTAAAACACAATTAAAGTTTTGTAGACCTAAAAAGTAACTTTCTGGCGGGGCGGTCCTGAAGTAATTATAATTTAAAATTAATCGCCCATTAGGTTTTGTTACTGAAAAGCTTTTGTGTACAAATAACCTTTAATTTTAAAAATTATCGTGTTATTCCAATATAAACCAAAGTGTATACAGAAAAGTTTTGCAATTACGCTTTTGTCGTACGCCTTTGATGTTCAGTTAACTCAAAAATATTTGCATCGATAAATTCTGTCAAACCCAAAAAGAGCGTTATTATAATTTCCCACACTTTGTGGAAGTGTAATTTTTATAATAGCCAATTGACGTGACATTTAAATATTATTGTAGCTATAATTTTCTTTATTTTTTGGGAGTTAACGGAAAAATTATCCCACCGAAAGTATATCAAATTTTAAATAATGATCGAAATAAAATAAGGTGTAATTTATTCCCCCGAATTTTCGCTGAATACATTGTAATTTTGAAGAGCTGAGTCTGAAATTTATGGCATCTTATAGGCATTTTAAAGGTCAAAAAAGTGAAACTAAACTTTTGCTAAATGATTGAATTTAGTTTTGTTCGGAAAAGTTAGCTTTGTTGGATTTGCTGAATTTACAAAATTAATACCCAAAACATAAACCCGGTTTAATTATTTACCGCAAGAATTTACAACGAGTAAACATTCATTCAGCTATTCTCTACTTTGAATTCAAATAAACAAACCTAAACCTTAGATCTGGTACATACAGAGGAATTTGAATAATTAAGACGAAATGAGCAGAATACATAGTTGATTCGACAACCACTAATGCTTTAAGCAACAAGTTAAATTAGTAAAGAGGTAAAAACCACATTTTGAGATGCCTTCTGGGCGTAAGAAAATATATTCGTTAAAAAAGAAAACTATTTGAAAACAAGGCAAGTTTTAAGTTTGTCACAATTGAGTTGTAATTCTTCTCAAAAAAACTGCAACTAATCGCGAATGGCGCTTGCTGGGGTTATGGAGGAGGAGCGGGTCAGCTTTTTTCAATGTCGGGTTAATAAAAACGAGTTGGGCGCCACAATGTATATAGATGTTTTACGTTAAGTGGTCTGAGAGCTTCGTTTCCATTGGAATCAGGATTGCTATAAAATTAACTAAAAACAACCATAATATCTGACACAGTACCATAAAATTGCAAACAAAAATAATTGGATAATATCTTAACTAAATTTTCCTTAGATTTTACTACATGCTTAAAATTTCCCTCGAGAGGCGCAAGGGGTTCAACGCGATAGGGCGGAGTTTTACAGTCAAAATTTACATTATTAAGTATTCAGATAAAGATTTTTGTTTGGTTCAATATCGGCAATTTTTTTAATAAAATGTATATTATATTATAGAGATATTTCCTACGACCCTTCAACAATAAAAATTTATTTTCTATCAGGACAATATCTCCACCCTAGAGTGCTATCGGCATCTATGCGTCGGTTCACATTTGTGTACAGAGACAAATAACAGGGCTGGGTTCGCCTTCTCTTCCTTTCGGGTCGCCAAATAAAATAAAATTGTACGGCTTAGATACCGCACTATATTTGCTCAAACGAAACTTCCTTCTCAGGAACAAAATTGCATGAAATGCCTTAATCGAATTTATTGTCGTTATCGACAATGCTAACAAAATCAATTGGGGTACGGTTCGTTGCATGAAAAACAAATTAAACTCAGCTTCGTGAAAAAAGACTAATTTAATTTTCATAAAATAAATTTAATTTAACTAAGCAAAAACAGGTCGAGCATGGGTTGTTTACGAACAGATTTGTTTTGGTCGCTAATGTGTAAATTATGAGCATAGAAACCCTTTACTTGCAAATCGAACTCAAAATACTCCAGGTTTCTATTTATGTGTAATCGTGTGACACAAATAAATTTACAATAAAATAATGGTGTACAAAATTATAAAGTTTTTTATTTACCAATACGGTGGCACTCGTTGTCGACGTTTTGGAACCGCTGCCTTCTTATATTCGACATCTGTCACTCCGCAACCTGTTGCATCCTTGAACAGCTGTGATTTTCATAATAATTGAATTGTGGCATCAAAACTTTCGCAAAACTTCTCAACATCCAGATAATCGGCAATCGTATAAAGAAATTGTTGGCAAATTTCTGTCAATTTGAACCAATCTCAAAAATGGTGTAACTAACCTCCAAATTTAGGTGAGTAAAATTATTCAATTTAAATTTCAACGAATTTGAATTCCTTCAGAAGAAGGAGTTTAGAATGTTGATGATGATGAATGTGAATGATGTTTAGAAAAACATTTGAGTTGTAGGCACGTAATTGTCGTGATTACAAAAATCATTCGATCATTTATCAATGGCGGAACGGCAATTTTTCATACACATGTGGTCGATTAAACTTTCAATGTGCGTTTTTACAAAAACGCCGCAATTCGAAGATTCTACTTCCAAATCAATCTAAAACCACTCGTCTACTTTAGATGACACTTCGCACTAATACTCAGCTTGAAAATTACTTGGATTTTCCAAGAAAACTCGAAAATTGGTTACTTATGGTGGACCTCACCAAAAATCGCTGTTGTTGGCTTCACAAGTCGCAGCCAACACACCTACGCCAACATTCTTCACCTTCTATGTCCAGGAACTTCAAATTACCAACAGAAAAATCGAAAACTTAAGCCATTTTTGCAGCTCAAAATAGGTAAGATTTTGCGCACCAAATTTAAATTCAAATAATTAAATTCGTTTCTTTTCAGATTAAGTCGCCACAAAAATTTTATACATCACTGGATTTCACTAACATTTAACAATAATAGTGTGTTTGTGTCAGCGGTAACATAAATCGACCTTTATTTACAAAACTGTGCTCGACCATGTCGTTATAGGTAAAAACATCCCTTATTCTGAAGCAAATTACTAATACGAAGCTGGATTTCAGTTTGAATCACGACAATATGTATGCCCTTTACATCAGTACCAAAGGATGGGTGTAATCCACCTACATACAAATTTTTTTAAAAAGTAAATATAAAAGTTGAAAAAATATTAAACTGCCTCTTTTCTTTTTTAATTTGCTAAATTTATTACGACGTAAATTTATAAATAAGCTTTTTTTTTACAATTTAAGCAATCTTTTACAAGATAATTTACATTACATTTTTCTTGAAGCTTTGTAAACCTTCTACGGCTTTGCAACTGTCAGGAAGCCGAATTGAATGAAAATAATTATAATATCTTCAAAAATGTGCTTAACCGAACTATAAAAACATGTACATCACTGTTGAAATAAATTCATCCGTCTATAGAGATTTACGATAACAAATAAAAGAGATTTTGATTAAATTTTCTTTGAAAATATGCAGAAATCTAAAGGAAACCGCATGTGTGAGTGAAAATGTAATAAAAATCAGAATAATGTTTTATTTCCTCCATAAAGTCAAGTATTCAATTTTTAAATCAAAATTTTTAAAATCATCTAAACAAACACAACGAAACTGGAGTCTTCTGTTAAGGTTTCAGCAACGCCACAATAATCAATACCTTCAAAGACGAAGGTGCTCCTTGACTTAATAGAATTTCCAACCAAGCTTTCGAAGAACTTCCCAGGAAAGCCATCAGCGGTTGCTCCTCAAGCAGCATTTTCCAAGTCTTTGGAAACAGACAAATGTCATTGTCATCCATAAACTTGGGCAGGACAATCACCCCCTACAGAGCTATCTTCCACCAAGAAGCAACCTCGCAGAGAAGGTAATCCTAATTCGCATTCAAGATGTCATCCAAGATGAGCAATTTGGTTTCCTTGGGTCACCTCGGTCAAATTGAACACAACACCATTGACTACAACAAAAAAGAATACATCGCTGCTCTTGTCCTTGATGTAGCTAAATCATTCGACACAATCGAAGGTCCTAATTGCCAAGATTCGTAATTCACTAACTTGTCCTTGTTTTCAGCATCATCATTAAAGGCGTATGCTCGGAAACAAGAGACATCGCCGTAGGGGGGAACCGTAGCGAAACCACTTGCCATTGACCTCATCAAAATTTACATGCATGACATGCCTAAGCCGATCCACCCCTCTACGTCGACGATGCTAAACTTTTCACCTGTTATTGCTGCTCAAATCTCACCACTGTTTGTTTGCAAGAAGCTTCAAACTAGATGGGAATCGCGTTCTCAACCTGGTATATTGGAGTAAATTCGCACAAAAGCCGCTATTTTCCAAACGGAGAAAATCATCCGAAACCAACATTTGTATACAAGAAGAGGAAATCCTTTGGAAATCGATAGCAAAATACGTCGGAGTAATCTTATATGGGACCCAAATGTTGTCACAGATATTACAAAGAAAGTCAAGGACCTTATGGGCAAGCTCTATGCCACATATCGGCCGAAGAAATAAAATGCTTCCCAACAACACGGTCAGAATTTACGAAACTATCCTCAGACTTAGGCTTAGAAACAAGAAACAATTAATCCAGAATAAAATCATACGCTCCAGGTCGAGTAATCAACGTCCACCTCCGAACTGACTCAAACATCACTACGATCGACCAATACATCCGATGTCAATAAATTTCTACACCAAATGCTCCACTAATACAAAAATCGTTGGGGTGATCCCTATTTTCTAAGGACCTGCTGGACCCGCAAGCTTCTCGAAGGCAATAACCACCGTTTGCATATACAAACGTAAGTCCTCAAAACAACATTTAACATGAGTCATCGCCCGATCAAAGCAAAACACCAGATCCTGCTTTCCGAAATGGCAGATTAAACTTGTAACTTAAAATCGTCATTTGACGTTTGTTTCGCGCGCTTCTGGATTTTATTCCTTTTTAATTCTCCCGTGGGCGACGCCTATGGAAGAAATGGCGGTGTTATTATCATGAGTTCTGTCATTTTTAAAAAGGAGCGATCGTGATTACGTTTTGGTTTACGTTTAGTAAATATCGCAAATTGGGATAAAGACACCTGTTTTGCTCCTGTGTCACCTTGACGACGCGGCGCTCGATTGCGGATTTTTCCGTTTGTTGTTTTGATCCTGGCTTAGTAGTAAGCTAATTGTAAGTACTTTTACCATTATTTCTGGCTCTAATTATGTATCGCCTTAGATCAGAATTCTATTATTTGCAACGTGGACCTCAAGAGTTGTACAGTGGTTTTTATATTCCTATATACCTGGTGGCTTTTACACCTGACGCATGACCTTGGGTCAATCAGTAACCTTGAAGCCTACGCTACCAATTCCTGCTAATCAAACTGTGTACCAGGAGATCCTTTCGTTTCGGACTGGCAGAAGAGGACAGTGGACTACCTTTTTGTTTTCATTTAATACCATCGATCGCGTACAGAGAATTCTGTATAAGTTAGATTTTGTGAACACCGAAAGATCTTAGGTGAGTTTTTTTTCCTCTGTTTGTGATTGCGTTTTGGTTAGTTTTGGACCGTTTATGTTCTTCTTTGGTATGTCCACGTACTTTCTAACGCCATCATTTGACTAAGTTAGTTATATAGTCGACGGATGTCCATTGTGTGTGCTATTATTGTGGCAGAAATTATTAATAAACGCAACCTTTGTTTCCGACTTATTGGTTTTATTTACCTCGAGAAGTGGCAAACCGAATCCTCACCATGCCTCCTGATTACCATAGAGCTATAGTTTTTCCATCAGGGCCACCACACGCAAATTTACCAGTAATAACTGGGCGTGGGGAAATTTCCAATTGCTCTGGAATTTCGTTGCAAACTGCAGCATCCCCAACTGACTTTCCCTTATCTAACTCTTATTGTATACAATAGCTTTTGTTATCCAATCCTCTGGACCACTCTCAAGAGCACGGTCAGTATGATGCTATCTTCGGGCTACATCAAAGGTTAAACATTCATCACAGCTATATGCTGTAACCCATCGCTCCAACACCAAATGAAAGAGTTAGTCATTAACCACTTGAGATTAAGCGTCGCATCTGATACGTCAACTCTCACGTTCGCCGTGTCCTTGTTATGTACTCTAGGTGTAATTGACGTGTTTGGCGCATTCTTCTTTAACATTAACCAACCACCACAATTAATGTGGGCTTGAAGTGGTTACCAAGTATCGCGGATTGCATAGTTTAAAAAAGTGTAATGATTTATTTTATCTTGTGTTGTGCGTGTCCACATTGGGGTTGTGCATAAGCAACCCTTCATCGTGGCCGGTACGAGTTTGAGTTAAGCTGGTGTCTTGCAAAGTTTTTAAACTAATCAAAATTACACTTTAAAGATCGGCAATTTAAAATGTAAAGCTCCGTGCTGTTTAAACTTTTCGTTATGAAGAACCAATGAAAATATAGAACGATAAGTATATGTTGATTGAGTACCCGGCAAAGCTTAACTTGGGGAGAATTCGTAAAACCAAATATTACAAAACTCGGATTATTAAGAAAGAAGGTCGGAGGTTATTAAACGATCTCGAAAAAAATGTGAATTCCATTCACGTTCCTGACGACGTCTAGATTAGGAGAAAATACTTTTTTTGATGTAAAAAATATATAAAAATCTGTAGGGTGGTATTCAAGGGATGTCCCATGCGGTTATACCCGCAAGTAAATGAACCCATCTGAAAGAAAATTTACAAATGTAGCGACTCAATAAAAGGATCGGATCAGTGGCAAATAAAAAACTAATAATATATTAAAGGATAAATAAAATTTAAAGTTTGATCACATATCTTAAATTTGAATAAACAGTTTAATTGAACCCTCACAAATCTTAATCCGCCAAATTAATCGATCAGAACCGACCGCTTTAGAATCCCTATCACGGAGGCCTTCATCGAATTTAATCGAGTCCTAAAAAGCAATAAAAGAAAATGGTTGAGATTAATAAAGCAAAGAAATCAAATTAGTAACCATAAAGAAGTATTTTACATAAAACTGTTCAGGTGGAATTTAGTGAATTACGGAAATTTGCGTCTTATTCAAATATTCCAGTTTCCATATAATTGCGATATATTCACAAGTTAACAATACCAACAATAAGTTCGCTTTTCAATGAAGGTATTGACGAAAAGGGGATGCTAATGTGTATCCGGCATATGCGTATGTGACTACGCTTCGCTGTAAAGCATTTTCCGTTTCCTAATTAAGCGAGGCTAAAATTTGAATGTTACAACTTCCATTAACACAAAATTTATTTTATAAATCAAATTAATTAAAAAATTGTGAATTAAACAATTAAAGTCTGGAGCGAACACAAGAACAAATTGAAGTTTCGACAGCTCCCAAGCGGCATCTGACAGCTTGTACATTATTCAGCAAAATATGATTTCACCATTATATCAATTATTGTATAAAATATAGTAGGTACATACTATTATGTGGTAGACATAATCGATATTCCAAATTAGTAAACTGTTTAGATACATTACCGGAAGAGAATAAACAGTATTGATCAACAGAGATCCATGGCTTGTTGAACTTGTAGTCATACGTAATTAATTTTAAGGGTTAACTTATATCCGAGGACTTAATTCGATAAATGTCAAAATCCTCTGAAGATAAATCCAGGCAACCGCAGTCCTAATGCGGAAGATGATCATTCTGACCAATAAGGGCTTTCTAAATCAATGTTAAGGCTTAACGACCAATGACGGTGCTTACTTGTAATGACGTAACATTCACGATCGAAGAATTGTACTATTTCAACCTGAACATGCTCCCAATGTTTAAACACCCTGTATGATGCAGACTCTAACAAAAATGTCCTAATATTAAATCCTGAAATGAAAATCCAGAAAAATATAATAAAAACAACATTAAGCATAGGTACCTCCACAAAAAACAACCTTTCATCATATAGAAAACCTTTTTGAGTAAAACAAAAAATAAAAAAAACTTATCCACGCTCGCATAACATATTTAATTTAACGTAACATTCCTTAGCAGTTCTGTTTAGTTTAAAAATGCAAACTAATATTAAAAGCATTCCTAAATCGATAACTAATTTACATACATGAGCTTCTAACATATTTTATTAATTAAATATTTTCCCATACGATAAAATCGTTCGCTATAATCGAGCAAACACAACGAAAAAATTAGTGATACTTTAAACCTTAAGCCACCTACACACGCGCGAAATCCCAAAGAGGAATTAAAATAAATTACTTCTTTATTTAACTTTCAAGTTTCATTGAACAAAATTTGTTTTACTTTTTATCAAAAGGAATTTAAATTAAGAAGACGTGTCAAAGCAAAATCTTTTGTGAAAAAATTTAATCTCGTACCGTAGGATATATTACTTGAAAACATCAAATAATAAACTAAATATTATATTAAATTATGAAACGGTTCGCAAAATTGGATCAAGTTTCGCAATAGTGAAATTCAATCAATTGAATGAAGCTCGAAAAGCTAACTCTATTATTGGCATAAGAAAAAGTAATAAATTTGATTATCGATACAACTTTATAAATTATTATTTGAACCAAAATTCTACGCTGTTAAAAAATGGAATACACTGTTGTAGAATAATTATTATTGCGTTTGATGGCACTCAAAGGTGCTAGGATGCAGTTGGAGAATTTTGAGATGGTTATGAAGCTATTGCAATTTATAAATTGTCGCAGAGATAGACGTTGAAGTTAATAGTTGGTTAACTGTGTGCAATAACTGAACATTGAGCGTCTACGTCAACGACTTAAACTATAAATCTTGCTTGAGAGTTTATCCAACTGTAATTTTCCTAGCTTAGAAGTTCCAGAATAACCCCTTACATGCAACTGCAAAGACACAACTTACAAATTGTGCTTTGTTGATTAATGAATGGTAATTTAAAATGAAACCCAATTAAACTCACTTTTTCTAGTCACGTGTGCCAATTACAATAGATAAAATAAAAAAAACATTGGTAGTTTTATAATTTAATAATAGTTGTTTTCATTTTCAGAAAATCGCAGTTATTAGGCGTGTAATCGATTTCATTTGTAGCTATACTCTACAACGCTCTAGTTCCCTATTTGTCCTTTATATTAAAATACTGAGTTTTATTGAATTACCTGGCACCCCTTATAAGGTAAAGAGGTAAAATTTAAAAAGTGAACTGATGATAGGTGATAGCCCTATCAGACTAAAGGACTTAGGGCGAGGATCACCAAAGTCAGTTAGTTTATCCTTCTGCTAAATAGTTGAATATAATTTATTATTGTTATCGTGTAAGTGAGACTTTGAATAAATTTGACGTTTAATTTCCAAACGCCATCTGTCGATGTTGAAATATCAAATTTAATATAAATCACTCACAAAACAGTAGAAACAGTTAAAACAGTAAGGTCAAAGTAAATTGTTTTCTAATTTACACGAGATTCTACGCTAACTTTCAGTTCTACAGATGACAGATGGCGTTTGGAAATTAAACGTCAAATTTATTCAAAGTCCCACTTACACGATAATAATTATATACAAGAATTGCTCGTTTAATGTTATAGAATATCCAACTATTTAGCAGCAGGATAAACTAACTGCCTTTGGTGATCCTCGCCCTTAGTGGATAGCATAAAGCCAATCAGGATGAGAAGGTTAAAGTGCCTCAAATTAAGGTTATATCTTTAAGGAGAATAGATAGGCACTAAAGGATAAGCAATCCACGAATCACCAAAAAAATTGATAGATAACATTAAAACGAAGCGATTAAGGAGAGGAATCGATTAGTTTAGGCAATAATCGGTTGTAAAGTTTCGATTTTTCACTTTTAATTTACCCCGGTTAATGCAATCTGTTGATGGTACGTGCGCTTGGTGTAAATACTCACAGCAAGGGCTAGCGCAGTTTTCGATACTGGTGCAACTGACATCGAACTTTAAAATTTGATTTATAATTCTTATCTTTAATTATAGCCGAATTTTAACCTAAGAACAGATCACGCAGATCTTTGAACTTAAATACCCGGTTTAAGAGTTGCGCAACCTTTAGAGATATTCCTAAGAAGTAAGCGGGTTTAGAGATTACGGTTTATGAGTTTCAAGAGTTTAAATAATAGAAATTCTCACAATATCTTCGACGTTTGAAACATTCACAATGATTTCAAGTTAATAACTAATGCAAATTTGTAAGTTGGAGCCTTTACACCTTATGGGTGGACGGAGCTAAGCTTATTAAATCAGTCAGTACAATAATCGAAATTTATTTCAACGGTTTTTAGCCCATTTCATTCAAATTTACACATTTTCGGCAACATTTACACGCTTAACTACCATAATCTCAATGGAAAACACTTAAACACTAACTTCATGCCACCTGGGACGAATTTTAACATTTTAACAATTATTACAGATTCAACACTGGTCAAGTTTTCATGTAACGCGTTACATTTACTTTCAAAAGTTATTATGGAATTTTGCGGGAGGATCAAATGGAATATATTCGATCGTACTGCTGGTCCCAATTAATTACATGGAAACCGACACCTGTAGACCTGACCAGTTAATTTGCTGTTCTTCGTCATTATTAGATATCAGCTGTGGTGCGCTTTTGTCCGATGCATGGGAATTTAATACACGTCGTTTTCTATATGGAGAAGATGTAACGTAAAATCGTCATTTGACGTTTGTTTCGCGCGCCTCTGGATTTTACTCCTTTTTAATTCTCCCGTGCGCGACGCCTATGGAAGAAATGGCGGTGTGATGATTAGGATTCTGTCATTTTTGGAAAATGAGCGATCGTGATTACGTTTTGGTTTACGTTTAGTGAATATCGCAAATTGGGATAAAGACACCTGTTTTGCTCCTGTGTCATCTTGACGACGCGGCACTCGATTGCGGATTTATCCGTTTTGTTGTTTTGATCCGGGCTTAGTAGTAAGCTATCGGAATTCTATTATTTGCAACGTGGACCTTAAGAGTTGTACAGTGGTGTTTTTATTCCTATACCTTGTGGTTTTTGCGCACCTCGCGCATGACCTTGGGTAAATCAATACCAGGAGATCCTTTCGTTTCGGACTGGCAGAAGAGGACAGATGAGTACCTTTTTGATTTCATTTAACACCATCGATCGCGTACAAAGAATTCTGTATAAGGTAGATTTTGTAAACACCGAAAGATCTGAGGTGAGTTTTATTCCTCTGTATAGCGATTGTGTTTTGGTTAGTTTTGGACTGTTTATGTTCTGCTTTGGTACGTCCACGTACTTTCTAACGCCATTTGACCTAGTTAATTATATAGTCGACGGATGTCCTTTGTGTGTGCGATTATTGTAGCAGAAAATATTAATAAACGTAACCTTTGTTTCCGACTTATTGGTTTTATTTACCTCGAGAAGTGGCAAACCGAATCCTCACCTTGCCTCCTGATTACCATAGAGCTAGCTTTTCCATCAGGGCCACCACACGCAAATTTACCAGTAACAACTGGGTGTGGGGAAATTTCGAATTGCTTATGTGATCTGGAATTTCGTTGCAAAGATTCCTTGGGTTAGTATTCGTCAGCCACTTCCACAGCTTAATTACTCCATTTTTTGGAATGCAAAAGTTAAATAAATTAAAAACGTCCTGATCTTCGACCTTCCAT
Source organism: Rhagonycha lutea (assembly GCA_958510855.1). Taxonomy (NCBI): domain Eukaryota; kingdom Metazoa; phylum Arthropoda; class Insecta; order Coleoptera; family Cantharidae; genus Rhagonycha; species Rhagonycha lutea. The sequence continues at coordinate 6,050,864 of OY294040.1, read as the reverse complement.
CTCCGGTAGGTGAGGAAGCAATTGACGTGGAAACTTTCAGATGTCAGTTTAATCGCAATTCCATCGAGGAAAATAAAATGCAATATTTTAACTGTAACCTGAACGCTGTTTTAAATCCCGTCACGTCAGGAAATTCTGAGTTTGATCTTCTTTTGCCTTCAATCTTGAATGTGTCCCACAACTGAGTTTGGAAAGAAAATCCAACTCTTTATTCTCTACTTGTTTGATAAACTTGATAAACACAGACAAACCTTTGGACCTCTTGAGTTACCTAATATTACAGTTTCCTTTAAAGTGACCCAGCTTATATATCGGGGGGGGGGGGAGCCGCCTACGAACAAGCAGCGATGCAGTTTCTTTTTAAGAAGGACTTTTCAAGATCGGCTATTCCCATTAGCGTTGGAAGACGTTTCTGGAGATGACAATTGGAAGAACCAAGAGTTCAAAGTACAATATTTCAAAATTGTAATTTTAAAATGGATCTTTGTATTTCACTACCATCTAATCCAATTTAAATGTATTATTTACTAACTGCAAAAATTTGCAATAGCTTACATTATTTTATATACATGGTCTAATTTCATATTTGTTATATTTTATTTGAAAATGAACACCCAGTAAATAGCAACTGTTTCGATTAGATTGCAGACTTCATTAGCAGGACTTAATTTCAATGTTTTATTATTTTGTCAATTTCAACAATAATTGACTTTGATCGCGTGTTACGATGACTTCCTACAACCGACCTGTCTACGCTTTCACAAAATGAATTCATCTTTCAGTAACACAATGGAATATTCACCTCTTTCGAGTGAAAAAGTTCAACAGATAGGCGAAAAGCAATTGTTCATTCATCGTATCAATAAGTACAATTCATGCGTTACTCCATTCATTTGTAGTCGGTGACAGTTGGATCCTTTGTAAGTTAAATGTCATTTATTCACATATCTTAAAAGGCAAGCGATTCGTCTAGATAAAAAAAATGAATCCATTCAGATTAACCTTTCACTGAATTTAAAGTTTTTGAATTTTAATTTTTTGATAGCAAAAAGGTTTGTTTAATTAATATTGTTCTGTGCAGTTCATTACATGTTTTAGTGGCAGCGCGTCACGTTTATGCCATGTTACAAAGTTGTAAAAATAATTTCGACATATTTTAGACTTTTGAAAAGCTGAAATGAAATGTATGCTTAATTAAGCTATTCCAACATAAAAGGAATTTAATCGCGGTAATAAAAATGAAATTTTTACGTTGTAATTCGTGACATGTCAAAGGTAATTTTACCAAACACATTAGAATATCTAATTATCATATTACTGGCAAAATTCCATTGTATTATTAAGAATATGAAATTCCAATTTAAATTCCACCAAAATAGTGAACTCCACGTCATTCGGTTAAACTAGACGAGGACCATTAAAACTAAATCGACAGAGGGGTGGTTGCTAAAAGACGGGTAGATAAAAGATATCGCGATTACATCTGCCTTCTCATACGAAGCATTTAATTAAGAATCTGGATGATTCCTTTTGAATAGTAATGCTTCGTTTGATAACGCGACGGAGCTCCTGATATGCTTGTTTTAGAGACAATTTTGAAGTAGCTTTAACGTTTCCAGCGATTTAAAACAGTAACACGATGAAGGCAGAAATTGTTAAACAAAAGAGCCATTCCACAATAAATTTGCAATTCCACCACCAATAAATTTTAACGAGGGTCGATATAAATATCAGGCGAATTGAAATACACCTCAACATCTTTTACTACGTGAATTTAGAAATGAACCACTTTTATTTATTGGCCAATTCAAAAGGGCAACTAATGCCGCACTTTTATTTTAAAAATCGATCCATTTTAAAGTTTATGATTAAGTAGCGTGTATTCAATAGATAAAATGAATCCAGGGGGATTAAATATTGGCTTAAATTACCACTAGACTTTTCAATAAATTTGTTTGCGTGATATGCTTTCACGTTTAAAACCTCGAGAATACCAACATAAAAACGAAAATTCGAGGCTGCTTTCAAATGAAATTGATTTCATACACTTCAATTTTGTAATTCACTTATTCCACTTCTTTTTCACGTCAACTGAAATATTTTCCACTATGATTGGTAATCCACCAGCGTCTGCACCGAGGAGGTCGTAACTACCATCGCATCGATGCAAAATGTTCATAAATGTAATAAAAAGAGATTAAAAACGGAAATTAAAATTTTATTCTTCGGTAAGAAGGAACGTGGTGAAAGGAATAAGCAAAAACTGAACTATACAACACAGAAGGCGTAACGACATTTTCAATAAATTAAGCTGAAACCTTTTTTTACATAACTTTTAATTAAGGGTTGCACGTAAATCAATGTTTAACCCTTAATTAAATTCTGTAGAAGAAATTTAAGCATCACATTTAAAATTCAGATGTAAATTTAAAAGTGTAACGTTTCATTCGACATGGGAATTATCATAAACACTTTTTTTAAACGTCTTTATTCCTCCAGATATCAAAAAGTCTTCAAGTCTCAAAAGCTCAGTAACTTGAAATAAGAAAATTTAATCAAACTCTTTACGTAACACGAGACAATTTAATTTACCGTCGTCCTTAAACTTACATTTTCAAAGATGAGGCAAAAATTTGTGGTTTTTTTTAGTGGAATCAAATTAAGCGAACAAAAGTTTAAAGTTGCAGTGTGTTTAACTAAATCGTCCAATTAAAATTAGCATAATTAGCTACAACATAAAACCGTACTGCTTAAAATTGTACGAATTCTAATGCAAATCTTAACTGAAATCTTTGTTTAAAATTTTAAATCTAAATTTAATGGTAATTAACTTCAAGTGCGTATAAATTCTAATTTGCAATCAATTTCAATTTTCTGACTGTCAAGTTATAAATACGGACGAGTCAGTAATTGAGCCAAATGGAGAAATTTACTCATTAAGAATTAAGGATATTTTAATTCGCCATTACGGATCGATTCAGATTCAGTTAACACCTCAGGATAAATTGTAATGCTTTATCAACTTGTCAAATTTCATTTGCATTATAATAACTTCGAAATACTGGAAATCGCGAGGTGGGAAAAATATAAATTTTGTATTCGAGTAGCCAAGTTTAAGGCACTTCTATGCACAGACAATGAGAACTCAAGTCAGGGCCGGATTTACCAATTTGCCGCCTGTAGGCATAATAATATTTGCCGCCCCTTCATTACACAAAAATATTAGGGGGTGAGTTGTAGTGGTCGGCTGACGTGGTCACCCAGGGGATGTGGGGGGGGGGCTTAATATGGATTATATGACCACCGATATTTTAATAAACAACAAAATAAGCAATCGCAACTCAAAGTCTACTATTCAACTCAAATTAATACCTATGTATACATTAATTTCATATGATTTTCTTAGAAATCAGCGGATGTCGTCAAATGTAACTACAGTGGCTCGCAAAAGTCTTCGGACACTCCTAATGTTAGCAATGTAAATTGCACATTTTGAAGCCGTATTTTTGACATATAAAAATCGATTTTGCAACAAAACTTTTTAAACATTTTTTGCAGAAAATTTCATTATCTTCAATTTTATACCTATACATTTTTTCATTTTGTCGCTCCATTTTTGACTGAGACAAAATACAAAAAATATTGTCACCTGTATTTCGTAAACGGTGCGACAAAATAGAAAAATGTATATGAATAAAAATGTAGGGAACGAAATTTACAAAAGAAAATTCCTCTTCATTTTTCTATTTTCTTGCACCGTTTCCGAGATACAGATGACAATATTTTTTGTATTTTTCCGAGTCCTGTTTAAGTCGCTCTCAGTCAAAAACGGGGCGACAAACTGAAAAAATGTATAGATATAAAATTAAAGATAATGAAATTTTCTACAAAAAATGTTTAAAAAGTTTTGTTGTAAAATCGATTTTTATATGTCAAAAAACGGCTTCAAAATATGCAATTTACATTGCTAACATAGGAGTGTCCGAGGACTTTTGCGAGCCACTGTATATACTTCAGAGGCTCAATAAGTTGATATTTATGCTTGATAAGTTGAGAGTTAACTAACAAATAATTAAAAAATTTATGGTTGCAAAATATTTTAAAAATAATTCTTATTTTTTACTTTTACATTCAAAATTTGCCGCCCCTAAAAATTTGCTGCTCTAGGCAGCTGCCTACTCTGCCTATTTAGAAATATGGCCCTGACTCAAGTTGTAAACCTTAAAGCTGACTTTTAGTAATTCGACTTACTAGGTTCTTCGATTGTACAAGGCTTTGTATAATCCAGGCTATGTTTGCACCACAATAAGAATATCAAATTAAACATTTTATTTACTGATGCTAATGACCTGTGTTCTTTATGATATGTAATACTAAATTTTAACTTTTTTTTTCTGATAACGCTGAATTCGTCTATAATATAGCGTAGGGATAGATTGCTGACAGTTCACAAGTTACGCTACCTTACGCTGTTTAGCGACGAGTACGAGATTCGAGTGCTGATATCGAAAAAAAGCACAAACAAAGCAAAAGCGAACAAATTTAAAGCTTCAGTGTTAAATGAATTGAAATCAATCCGATATTCAAACAACCATCAATCCAAATTACGAATGCAAATATTTGATTTATAGCACATCAATAATTGATTAATAATAAAATTACACCCTTAAAATTGGAAGTGGCTACTTCCTGAATTCGGAAAACAAAAAGGTAAATTTTTAAAATAAGTCTAGAGATTTCCATTTTATCGGATGGTATAAAGAAAGATATTACAAGATTGATTTTTCAAAGTGGAGTTCCGGGAGTTCTATTGTACTGAGCGAAAACGATTACAAAACAAGCCGTAACAGTATAAAATTTTATCTCTGATTTTGTCGCATCAAAGTGAGTTTGTATATTGTCATATTGTGTTGGTTACCCTGTAACGAACCCGGCGACATTTACAATATGAAGCCGGTTATTTATCATATCTATTTTATATTCATAGTGTTATGAATATTTAACAGCAATAAGCGTTAGGTACACAAATTTAGATCTTAAATTTCAAATTTAAAATTCATCGAGTTAAAATTTGTGAAGTTAAAAAAAGTTTAGCAAGCTAACAAAATATGATAAATAATAAAAGTGTTCTACCGTTTTTAATTTACCACAAGAGCGTTTTCGTAATGCAACTTTAGTTAGGGAAACTGCGTTTCCTGCAGGCAAATACAGCTAAATGTAGTTACGAGTTTGAGCTGATTTGATAAGCAGCAATGCCGGAAGCCCACACAGAAATGTGTTGGCAACTCTACCCGTAATGCGGTATCTAACTGTTGTCTGGCTAATGAAATTTTCGTTGAGGAATTTGTTAATTATGCAACAAGTACAAGAATCTTGGATACCACAAAATCTACAGACAAAGCGCCAAAGTCGACATATTAATGAAGCTTTGGAATAATATATGATGGCACGTTTCTTTCATACGACCGCCCCGTCCCTCCATCCTACACACAACTGCTATTATAAACTTTGTACATTTCATTTTTATCCATGACACATTCAGAAATAAATTATTCAGGAAATGTCGAAATGGAAAGCTTTATCGCAGCACTTCGTACGTCTGTCAAATTAAACATGTCATAAATCTATGAATGATAATATTGCATGTCTAGAAATATATTGTTTGCACCTCCATTAAATTATATCGAGTAAATCTTTTAAACACATCAACTACGATACATCAGATATTTACGTTATGAAAATTATCCACTCTCAATCAAAACTACGTAATCTCGTTACTATTTCATCTTCTTTTCAAACTTAAATTAGAAATGTCGGCAATTAAATGTAATCATGTTCTTTCCTTCTTCTTTTCTTTTACGGTACATAATTTCAAAATCTGATTTTGGAAGACAAACCGCCCATTGGGCTAACCAATTAGTTGGATCTTTCAAACTGTCCAACCACACAAGAGAGCGATGATCGATAATAATTATAGAAAATCTATAGTTCTCTCTATTTCCTTCAAGTTTTGCATTTTTAACGTCACCGAACTATTTATTATTTATACGATTTTCCAAAGTTCTTTTTCAATTTATCCTCTTCATATGTTTCAATCTTCGGCTCCCACCTCTGTTAACTTTCAGTTAAAGTTTCTTAATACCTTCAAGTCCAGATCACCTCATAAGCCTCCTGCAATATATTTCCTGTGAGTTACCATTTTCCTTATTATAAATTTAACTTTTTGAACCTCTATCAATTTTCTGGAGTATTTATTAATTAATTTCAAAACTCCTTAGTTTTAATTAGCAATTATATTTTACTCTGTTTATTCGAAGGATACTTTTCAATTTATTTAATTTGGCAAATTAACTTTAATAACTTAATTTTGATCTTTTACTTAATTATTATAAAATTTTAATTAGCCTTCTTTTTCTCAACTTCAAACCCACTTATTAATTAGTAAAATTTTAATTTTATTATTTTAAACTTTGTTTTAAATTACATTAACTTCTTCCTAATATAGTAATTTTTAAACTTTTTCTTTGTATTATTTAAAAAGCTGTGTCCGTAGCTGCGCGCTATATGTAGACCCTTGGTATTGTTGAACTATCCTGAACCATCTCTTACTATTCCTAACCTATCATCGTCTTATTCATCGGTACAATTCATATACCTCCTGGCTCATATTCAACAACGAAAGCTGTTATTCTACGTTTACAAACTTCAAGCTTCACCCTCATCATTGTTTCAGAAATAAATTTCCATTCTCTCATAGTTCACAATTTCCTCCCACATCAAATAGACAACCTCGCACTTCCCCGCATCGAAGCCTCATATATTCCCTTAAAAATGTACTAGTAATAAATTAAAAGTACGGAAGAAATTTGCAATTAAAATTTAATCACAAAATAGAAACTAAAAAGAAAACTGTTGAAAAGTTCATTTTGAAGTATCCGCGCGCTTCGACTAATTATAAGCTAAAATAAAAAGAACTTGATTATAATTAGGTGCTATTAAAATTATATTAAAAAAAGTTGCACTATTTCAGCTTTAGGGAGCGATCTATACAGCAATGAAGCGCTGACTGCCAGCGGCCGCTCAACTCGTACTAAGTTCATTGCTTGGAATTTTCTTATCACTACAATTAGCACTTAATGATAAATTAACGTTTAATTAAATTTATTTGAGTGCAAGGGCTCTTACATTCAGTGACTTCAAATTATCTTAATCCTCATTATATAATTCGGTTACATAACTCCAAATTAAATTGACACTTAAAGACGGTTAATTTGATTTCTAACTGCATTTGACCTAAGAAGTAATTTGGTTAGAGAAACTTGAGAGGAAGAGCAATTCGAGAAATACAGTAAATTGAAAAATTACAGAACAATGTAAGACATTAGTAGTAAAAATTTCTGGACGATTGCGCAATTATCGACTACGATTTTCACTTTGCGACTACAAATAAGTTTCCGAGTAATACGGAAATTGACCAAAGTTATCTAACACCTTTATTTGGGTAGGATTATTGACACAGCAACTCCTATAATTCAAATTAAATTAGACAAACCAAGCTGGAGTCGTAAATGGGGTGGTCTTGGAAGGGTAAGCGAATTCGCGAACAAGACAATGCAATCTACAGAGTAACACCTCAAGCAGATCTTAGTTATAACTTTGGAGTTTCCGAACAACTTATCTTAACATGTCTCTTGAATTGTCATATCACACACTTGCCAAACAGTCACAAAAATATCACAATTTTAATATAAATTTTCGGAACGAATTTAATATTTAATGGAAAATTTATAAAACATTGATTATTGAAAACACGAAACTTAATTTAAACAAAACCTTCATTTCGCTTTATTGCGTAGTTTTAATATCAGCAAAAAGTTGAAGCTTTCATAAAATTTAATTTCAAATATAAACTGTTCAGTTTTATACATATAAAATCTAAAATAATAATATTTATTAAACTAATATTAAAACGGTTTTTTTGCGGAGTCCTAATATACATACATTATTGTGCACACAAAATTTAATAAGCTTAATAAAATATCGAATAAAATCATACTGATATTATAAGGGGGTGATACAGTACAATATCGATAATCTGAACTCAAAGAATCCTCTCCTGGTAGGCTAAAGCCTGCTATTTTCCCAACAACTGCGTCGTTTCCTCGGCAGTGTTATCAGGTAGCTTGCTTGGCTTGCCTTCAGATGTGCCTTGTATCCTGGTTTTTATGTTAATTATGGCAAATCACTAACCCAGGGGACCACCGGCTTAACGTCGTCTCTTGCATACTAATGAACTTTAATAAATTTAGAATATTTCAATTCGAACAGTCTTATATTATTAGTTCAGATTATCGAGGCTGCACTGTAGTTAGACTAACCGTATCTTCTCCACTCTATTACAGGAAAATTAATCTTTCTGAACAACTCTCAGTAACACCGAGATTAACACTGTACTCTCATCTCTTTTCTTACGTCAAAAACACAAAGCATAGTTTGCATACTCAAGGCAAGAAATTGTTAAAATATACATTGCTAGCTTAATAGAGGTTTGAGGGCTTGAAACGTCTAACCAGATATATTTTTAAGAGAATAATGAAGTACAATTTTATAAAACACTACATTTTCATTCATGAAACCCCACTTTGGCCTAAATTCCATTTATGAAATTAATAATTTTCCTAGACAAGCAGAAGATAGCAGGTACCACAGCAACAACATTCAATTAAATTTAACTGGGCGTTCAAACAACTAAGTCAAAGATATGTGGAAACTAAACACGGAAAGTAAGTAACATCCCCTCTATTTCGTGCTTATGAATACATTTTCAAGAAACCCTTGAAACTGTAATGAATATTAAAAATTTAAATAAATATGTTTCGACTTTATATTGCGTGCTTATACAAGTCTTTTTTTGCAACCATCAATAAAACCAATGCAAATGAATTTGAAATTTTTGTACATCTAATAGCTTTTTCCAAAGAGAAATTATTAAAACTTGCAGACTTCGATAAAATGCACATTTATTGCAACTTTAAAATAAATCTTGGAAACTGCAAAGTTTATTTGTCAAATATTGTGTGCTAGCAGCACCCCGACTCAAATTATCTCTTTTCATTTTTTATTACATTACTTACTTACGAATTATTACGGTCAAAGCAATTAATTCTCTTTTCTTAACTTTAACCATTTTACAATCGGGAATAAAATACGTACGAAACATGGCTAAAGGTGAATGAATAGATTTAAAAAGCTTTAAATTTGAAACTCACCGCAAACCGCATCATATTTCTTCTGTTGAAAACGCCGCAATTAAATATTTAAAATTATAATGTATTCCATTTAGAGCGAGGATCACCAAAGTCAGTTAGTTTGTCCTCATGCTAAATAGTTGGATATAATTGTTATCGTGTAAGTGGGACTTCGAATAAAATTGACGTTTAATTTCCAAACGCCATATGTCATCTGTAGAACTGTAAGTTAGCGTAGAATCTCGTGTAAATTAAAAACTAATTTACTTTGATCTTACTATTTTAACAGTTTTGTGAGTGATTTACTATATTATATTCGAATTCGAAACAGATGACAGATGGCGTTTGGAAATTAAACGTCAAATTTATTCAAAGTCCCACTTACACGATAACAATAATTATATCCAACTATTTAGCAGGAGGATAAACTAACTGACTTTGGTGATCCTCGCCCTAAATGGAATACATTATAATTTTAAATATTTAATTGCGGCGTTTTCAACAGCAGAAATATGATGCGGTTTGCGGTGAGTTTCAAATTTCAAAGGTTTTTAAATCTACTCATTCACCTTTAGCCAATGTTTCGTACGTATTTTATTCCCGATTGTAAAATGGTTAAAGTTAAGTAAAGAGAATTAATTGATTTGACCATAATAATTCATCCAAAAGGTTAGAAAATCGATATTTCGTATCATTTTAATACCTTCAAAATTTTCAAATAGAGCACTATAATAAAGTGATAATACTGTAATACTAAAATTTAAGGATACACGATAATACTATATAATTATTATCGCTCCCTCTATAGTATAAAGTGGATTAAATTATCTTTTCTGATTTTTGTTTCGTTTAGGAAATATTAATTTAATACGGATCATTAAAATAAATACAGGTAATCAAGAGTAATACTGCCTTCCTGTTTATGTTTCATTTTCGATCCAGTGCAGTTAACCGATTTTTGGTAAAAATTTGGAAATTTTATAAAATTAAATTTATAAAATTAAGTTCCAAGTTATCCTACTTAGGATGTGTGAATTTTTCAGATAGCCTCCGTGACCAAGGTTTATTACCTCTTAGTTAATGATGTAAGAAATTTTTTTAACTAAATTTGTTATCTAACTTCACACCCTTGGGGGCGCCGGATAACCCCGTTGAACGCAATTTTATTAATTTAATTATTTAAGGGCTGACACCCAAAGGTTTTAATTGATTAGATATGTTAAATGTTACTACTATAGTGATGAGGTGGACTCGTTATTGAATGTAAAACCGATAGGTCCGAAATATAAAGATAATCGCGGGGTTGAGACTGCCATCCGCTATCCCTTGTTTCAGAGTGGTCTTGGTTAGGACATCACCTGAAGGCAATTCCCGTCGTATAGGTGAGGCGGAGAAGGAGGTACAGCATTGAAACATAAGAGCATAAAACAGGAGAAGGAAATAAAGTCCTTAAGTGAATAGGTAATAGAAGTGCAAATGGGGATGAGGATTCAAGCTAAGGCTTTAGATAAATTTGTGTCCGAAAAGTTTGCCTCTGTGGAGGCCACGGTTGAGTCGAATAAGAGGATCCCTGATCACGACTTGATGCTGGACTTGCAACTGGAGATCAACAAGCTGTGGAAAGTAAATGAGTTTTTTAGGGACGAGGTACAGGCAATTCGGACCCTGGAGAGGAGGAAATGTGTGCGTTTCGGGAAGATGTTACGGTGCCGGTATCCATAGAAAAATAAATAGACAAATAGAGAACAAGGAAGGTGGAGAATTATTCTGCAAGACTAAATTGAGGTGAAATTAAGTCTCCCGTACAGAAAATTTTCAATGGCTTGAATGAACGCGAGTCAACTGTTGAAATCGATTCTAGGACGTTTGATCCCCAGACGATTGATCCCCAACGTTCATTTTTTTCATTTGAAAAGATTGACCTTCCATAATGATTATTATTGGTTTAACGAATATGAATATAATGTAACCGCTATGTTCAATTCTAATCTTTATCTTCTTTATTTTATTATGTTTTACCAATACAGTTATTTTGTGTATTATAATAATAACTTAATAATTAATCCCATTACGTTATACCAATACCAGAATAACGGATTAACTCATCAACAGGGCCATCATCAGTGGAGCAGGGAATTATATGCAACAACAGACCGGTCTTAAGGTAACACCCCATAGGCCTTCCAACTCGGCAAATTGTGTTACTGGGAAGGGGGTGAATCTCCCTTTTTTGCAACTCTGTCGTATGTGGATGTGTTGCCAAAATTGACTCTTCCGCGCCGCACTCCGCTTCGCTCCACCTTGCAGCGCTCCAGAGCCATTTTGGCAACACTAAACTCATTATAAACATCCCCTAGGGTCTTCTAACTCGGAAAAGTGTGGTACTTCATAGCTACGCATCGTACTAGCAATCTAATAAGAAATTAAATCACCCGGGGATAAATCGTCCGGTGATCAATAGTCCGGGATCAATCGTCCGGGGATCAAAAGTCCGGATACCGTTGAAATCATAGGGTCAACTAACGCCATAGACTCCAGTGAGAACGAATGAAGATAAGACCCAGGTAGGGAAGCAAAAACCCCTTTACGCCGGTCTTAAAGAAGAAAAATAAGGCGTTACAAGGTCCCACGGTAAATGTTCCAATTGAATAGGAAGTCTTCCTAAAGAAGATGAGGTTGTTTATCTGTAGTGTGAGATGCAAGCAACATGCTCATATAAGTGAAACAAGGGGGTAAGGATCCAAATTATTAAAGGACAAACTGGGGAAAAGTTCTGACGGTCTAATGGTCTGGGACCTAATAAGGAAGATGACAGTGCAAATTAAGAATTTATTGTTGTATCCAAAAGTCAGCTAATGAGGTCAGGTAATGATTTCTGTTATAAATTTAATTTGTCAGTTGTATGACGGAAATTTGAGAGCAATTTTAGGATAAAAAGTGATACCTTGTTGCTTTCAACACAATTCATTTACACATTTTATTTGATTGTTAACGTTTGGTGTACTGGTGATGTTTGAACAAGCAAAAGGTGATTTATCTGCAGCAACAAGAAAATTTGAAATTCGAATGAATAGCGCCAATAAAGCGGAAACTTGCTTTGGTTATAAAAATTTGTATGGGTAGTGTTGGGAGGTGATTTTACGTCGCTGAGAACGGGCGAGCCGTTTTTTAGCAGACGGTCGCAGGTCTCATCAGAGAGTGGTCGATTTTACAAAATTATTGTAAAATTTCGACAAAATTTTAGTTTGAGAGCTTCTGATTCTCTCAGAAGTGAATTTACGAGTCATGTAAAAGTGTTTGCGAGTGTTTTGAATCGCGTAAGTTAAAAATCATAATTTTTACAACAATTTAGTGGCGGCGAGCGATTATCGACCATATCGATAAAATTTGGTTTTTACGTACTAAGGTACCTGAAATAATTATGAAAGCGTTATTCAGGTGATTTTTGTAAATCATAGATTTGATTTACGTTACATTTGAAGGCAGATGATTAATATTTCCTGCGATTTTATCTGCACATTGTACGATTTTGAGGTTAGTTTGGACCATATGTGTTCAAGCATCTGTTTCTTTGGACAAGTTGGAAATTCGTTCTAACTGACGCTTGTGGATTGTATTACACAGCACTGGAGATTTTCCGTTCGTGGTTTCATTCAAATTATTTGGAAAAGCGAGGATTTGGTTTCGACAGGTGTCATCATTGCCACTACATTTGCTACTGGAGAAGCCATCTTGGATCATCTACATGCATCAACAGTTAAAATTTCTTTCGATTACCGGGTGCAATCAAATAATTGTAATACGTAAGTTAGTAAACTTTTATTATAATAACAAAACTTGTAAAATTTTAATAAAACTAAATTCGAAAATAAGTCAAATTATACCCAAAATACAACAATAGTTGACTTGTACAACAAGTCGTTGTTGTATTTTGGGTATAATTTGACTTATTTTCGAATTTATTTTTCAATTTCTTAGCAACTAGTTAAGTTGCGCCACTTTGACCTCGCGAAGGGTCTTATTGATTGATGGTTTATCCTCAACATATTTAGTACTGTCGTAATGACATGTCTTCACGACCTCTCGAAAAGTGCTTCCACAACACCTCCGTGTGTTTATTGTATTATAAAACGGGTCGTTTTATTCCAGTTAGCATTGCGCGAATTATTAATTTTATTTTTTGGATAACTCTGATTTTTCGGATTATCCATTTAATTTTATTTATAAAATGCTATATAAGGGAAAAAACATAAAGTCAAATTATATCCAAATTCACAGCTATACGTCACTGATGAGATCTAACAAGATCGAAACATGTCTGTCGTTGTTGTATTTTGGGTATAATTTGACTTATTTTCGAATTTATTTTTCAATTTCTTAGCAACTAGTTAAGTTGCGCCACTTTGACCTCGCGAAGGGTCTTATTGATTGATGGTTTATCCTCAACATATTTAGTACTGTCGTAATGACATGTCTTCACGACCTCTCGAAAAGTGCTTCCACAACACCTCCGTGTGTTTATTGTATTATAAAACGGGTCGTTTTATTCCAGTTAGCATTGCGCGAATTATTAATTTTATTTTTTGGATAACTCTGATTTTTCGGATTATCCATTTAATTTTATTTATAAAATGCTATATAAGGGAAAAAACATAAAGTCAAATTATATCCAAATTCACAGCTATACGTCACTGATGAGATCTAACAAGATCGAAACATGTCTGTCGTTGTTGTATTTTGGGTATAATTTGACTTATTTTCGAATTTATTTTTCAATTTCTTAGCAACTAGTTAAGTTGCGCCACTTTGACCTCGCGAAGGGTCTTATTGATTGATGGTTTATCCTCAACATATTTAGTACTGTCGTAATGACATGTCTTCACGACCTCTCGAAAAGTGCTTCCACAACACCTCCGTGTGTTTATTGTATTATAAAACGGGTCGTTTTATTCCAGTTAGCATTGCGCGAATTATTAATTTTATTTTTTGGATAACTCTGATTTTTCGGATTATCCATTTAATTTTATTTATAAAATGCTATATAAGGGAAAAAACATAAAGTCAAATTATATCCAAATTCACAGCTATACGTCACTGATGAGATCTAACAAGATCGAAACATGTCTGTCGTTGTTGTATTTTGGGTATAATTTGACTTATTTTCGAATTTATTTTTCAATTTCTTAGCAACTAGTTAAGTTGCGCCACTTTGACCTCGCGAAGGGTCTTATTGATTGATGGTTTATCCTCAACATATTTAGTACTGTCGTAATGACATGTCTTCACGACCTCTCGAAAAGTGCTTCCACAACACCTCCGTGTGTTTATTGTATTATAAAACGGGTCGTTTTATTCCAGTTAGCATTGCGCGAATTATTAATTTTATTTTTTGGATAACTCTGATTTTTCGGATTATCCATTTAATTTTATTTATAAAATGCTATATAAGGGAAAAAACATAAAGTCAAATTATATCCAAATTCACAGCTATACGTCACTGATGAGATCTAACAAGATCGAAACATGTCTGTCGTTGTTGTATTTTGGGTATAATTTGACTTATTTTCGAATTTATTTTTCAATTTCTTAGCAACTAGTTAAGTTGCGCCACTTTGACCTCGCGAAGGGTCTTATTGATTGATGGTTTATCCTCAACATATTTAGTACTGTCGTAATGACATGTCTTCACGACCTCTCGAAAAGTGCTTCCACAACACCTCCGTGTGTTTATTGTATTTTAATAAAACGTATAGCTGTTATTTTAAAAGTAAATGTTACGCTTTATTTGAGGTTGTACACTTTACACCACATTATTTATCGCTTGACGTTTGTGTCAGCAACGTCCATTGCTCTCTATTTTGACTTTATTCAAACAAATAAATTATTTTTCGATTTATCCGACTCTTTGATTGATTTTATTGGTGCAATAAGTTTTTTTATTGACGTCCACGACCCTCTAATTCAATTCACTGGACCGACTAACTGTAGAGCTGTGGTATCGATAGTGTTCTCGACGATAAAGCTTCCGGGAACTCAAAATTGTCACTTTGTTTCGGTGGATGTCGACTACCCCAAGCGTCCGATTTAGGATCTGGGAAGTCATGACCATTTGAAACACGACAATATACTTGCTAGTGGATGAAAAATCTACAAAGGAGGAAGTTACAAGGGTGATTGGGAAGGGAGAACGGGACTTATCACGCTCAAATCCTTTAAAACAACACCGGTAAAAATTCTGTGAGTCTCTGCTGAACATCCCCAAGTTGAAAATAGGGATATAGGGATAATGTAGAGTGACCAAAGTGAAGGGGATACCACACGACCAAGAAGTACTGGCAGTGCTACGGTGTTGCCTACCATGCAGACGTATTGCACGCTTAACCCTCACTGTGAAGAGGATTGCGATTTTGGTGAACACGGGCTGGAATAAAACTAAAAATGGGTGGGTCGGCCGAGATGTCAAGCCGCCACCGGGCCATATAAAGAAGGACAAAGTCCCGAAAAAGTGAAGCTTGATATCGGATGGAACAAGGTTTTTAAACATTTGGATAGAATTCCACTGGGACTAATTGCTTATTTGGACTTCTTATTAGGCATTTCCGACTGGCAAGGCAAATAACTTGGGTACCACGTGCCAATCGTGATCCAGTGGCAAACATTATTCGTAAAATTGTATCTAGTAACTCTGTCAGGTTAAAAATGTATTTGCACTGAACTAAAATTTCTCCGAATTTAGGTTTATGCATTCGTTGTCCTGTTTGGAACATGACCATGTATTTTCGAAAATGTCCCGCCCCTAATTAGATATATTAGGATTCGCTTTCATATAATAGATTAGATTATAATTCAATTCTGACTTTAAAAGTCTAAAAGTATTGAGGGTTGCATATCTTATAGGTTTCCAACAAACAAAAGTTGACTTTGTACCGAATTGAATGTACGCCCAGTCCGCCGCGCCCAGTTCCTTCATGTAATCGACCTTCTTGTTCATGAGAGAACAAAAAAATTCAAATTAACTTCAGTGTACCGTAATTCAGAAATTATAAACACCAAGAATAAAAGAATTCGAGCTATTCATAAGAAATAATATTTCATTACAATTTTTCAATTTCCGGTTGACAATAGATCGAGTATACCCAATTTCCTCCATTTACATTTTGCCTACATATTAAAAAACCCGATTTCCTCTAAAACTGTATACATAAAATATCAAAATAGGAAATTTAAATAAATCAATGTAAGTAAAGTTTATATGGTTTCCATAAAATAAAAAGAGCATGAGTGGGGTCTGCTGGCGTTTGGAAGTGGTTAATCTAATAAAACAGAGGCTAATGTAAAAACGTATCCCCTAGGTGAATTACATCTAAAAACTTTATTTTGTATTGTGTTACTAAAATTCAATTTCAAGTTAAATTCTATTTCAGCATTTAGGAGAAACTTGGAATTTCAAATTTTCCGTTCGCTTCGTCCCGTCAAAGTTTGTCTATAAATGTTTACATAAGATTATCTATTTGAATTTGAATATTGAAATTTAAAAACGCAACAAACGTCTCATTACTCGAAATTCTTTTCTCAAAACTTGAAATTGGTGAGAAAACAGAAACCCCGAAATCTTCTTTCAAATAACAACACAAATATTTCAAGGATAAACCCATTTTACGCAGTACACTTGCTCGGATTACGGAGGTGCAATGAAAATTTAAATTTTCCTCCCAGTTGGAAGATAAAACTGAGGTTTATTTGTTTTTAAAATTCGTAATGGTTGCTTTTTCACCACTAACTAAAAAAAATATTACCCAAAACACGCAATTACTTATAAAGGAGCGCTCGACCGAAAAAAAAAGAAAATACATTATCAATCTGTCACGTGATAATTTATTGTTAAAAGTTTTTATAAAAAACAAAGCCCTTCAATATAGTATACTACAAACTCAGACAGACATAAGCATCTAATTTTCCGTTTGACTAAACATGTCAAGGAAGTATAACAAGAAAATATAAAACTACAAAAAATTAATTTTATTTCGTATTGTTTGAAAATAAAGAGGAAACTTGGCGATCAGTATAGGTACAATACTTAATTAGAGATACAAAGCTGGAAAATTTAATTAAAACACAACATGAGCGTAATTGATGCAAAACAAAGCTCACATACAAAAACTAAATTGGAACCTTAGGTTACATAATTAAAACAATAACAAAATGTCAAATTAAATTATTATTTTTCAATTTTCGAAATTAAAGTTGTTGGTGAAACGAGAGCAAAATTAAATTTTAAATTACCATTCACGTAAAAATTGATTTTTAGACTAAAATATTTAATAAAGCAAGACGATGGAGAATTTTCCATTAACTTATAGAATGTAGAGGGGTAGGATCATGAGAGCATACTATTTAGTTGATAAATAAATAAATGATGGAGCGAATTCACTTTCCAGAATTTAATAATTTATAAAAAAGGAATGCTTTCATTTGAGTAAAGCTAAAAAGATAAATTTGTCTACTTCATTAAAGCTTTTAATATTTTGCCAAGCGCACCGAGTTAATAGATTTGTAAATAAAAAACCCGCTTTTCAATAATTCAACCCCACATATTTCCAATTTAATTTAAAACCGCTTATGAAAAATAAGCTTAGGATTTAGGTTAACAAAAGTTAATTTTGTCTTTCGTTGTGCGATTCCATTGTGGGAAATCCGAACCTGAATTTCCTTCTCATCAAATAAGCATCAGCGAAATACGATCCAATAAAACGACGTGTGAAAAATCAAAATCAGGTAGAACCCAATCCAATAATGCATTACCTCGAAACTTGAAACAAAAATGTGGGTGTCGGTTTTATCAATAAATTAAACGAATAATGTTTACCGATGAGCTTTACGCTGAGCTAATTCGTATGAGCATTGATCAAGCACACTTAACGGATAATACTGCAACGATAATGCAATCCTTGTATTAGTATTTATCATTAATAAAAGACGAAACACAAAACTAAGAGGATTACACAACCAATAGTACTCCTTATAGACCAAGATTATTGCATAATATCGATAAATCCGTATAATTCCTTAAATGTAAGCGCATGAAGGTTTCGTAAACCATTTTGGAACTGAAGATTTATACAACAAAAATAAAATTTAATTCCAGACAAAAAAGATAGAATCTTTTTATATTTTATCCGCTTCATTCTAAATAAACAGATTTTTCTTTTAACTATTCCATCTACATGGTCGTATTTTACATTTTATTTACAAAATTAGATTCAAGTTTTAAAATCTTTTAAAATCTTATATTAAATAAGAGCTCACCAGATCCCACCTCTCAAAACTGCATATAAAAGTTAGTTACCTTTCAGATTGTAACATTCCAAATGTGAGTTTTCCTTTTAGCGTGAGTTGTTTAATAATTTTAACTTTAATTTAAAAGTTATGTAGTGATTCCACACCTAAAGAAACTTCCAAAGTGAAAATTCGATTATATTTTCCTGATTGCTACTCATCTCTCGTCTAAAATGCGTAAACCTCAGCTTTTACTCTTCTCTTTTTCATCAGAAAAGCTAACATTTTGGAAGTTTTAATAAATTCCTTCGAGATGGAAATTTACAAAAGTTGTAGAAGAAGCCTGTTAAATTTTTGTCCTCAAAAATTATAAACTAGCAGCCAGATTATACATCAAGAGCTTTTGAAAGATCTCTTAGGTTGTCAGATTCCACACTCTCAGGCTATTAAAACACCTGATATGTTAGCTTCAAATGGTCCATTAAAGCTACCGAACAATGAAAATGAAATACGAGTATATTCGGTTATCGATTTAGTATCATGCACCATTAAAGAAACTTAAGATCGCAAATATTTTACCTTATTTTAAAATAAAATAAAAGATTGGAACAAAATTACCTGAGGCAAACACCGTTTAACCAATCAGAATCGTGGAACGTGGATGATTTTCTGAAGCTTCCACGAGTTCATTTTACTCACTCTGTACATTTATGACTGACTTAATTTCAAATCATTCGAACACTTTTATTTGCAGTTCCGACAAATTGAAAACCCCCCGAGGAGGACTGCATATGGAGAATATTACTAAATTCTATTTACTAAAGCAAGCAGTAACCTCATAAGTAAACTAAATTGACAACTCCGTGAGGCTATGCAGAGGTTGGAATTTCCAAGATTTAATCCAGTATTATAACTACTGCAATTTGTTCAGTAAAAAGAGTCCATAACTATCCATCCGATACAAATAGATTGTTTCATACTTTAACCAATGTTCAGTTAAGCACAGCATTTCAATTTTCTCATCCGTCATTGAGTATATTGAAGTGCATTATTTTTAAAATCCAATCGGTTTTTATTTTCCTGTCCTACATGCAATTGTTGATCACTAGAGTATATTTTATCTTCCCCCGTTTCAATTTTCATACTTCTGCAGCTTTTTTCTAATCGTCCTTTGATTAAAATTTGTATGCATTTAAACTTCCAGCTGCTACAATTCACAACGTTAAAATTCAAAACAAAACTTGCCTGATGGGTAAATAGCATTGCCGTTATGAAAACCGAAGCCTTTTCATTGTATTTAGTGGAAATGGTAGAAAATGCAGGACAATTTTATATCTCGGTTGAAAAATAAATGTGTGAAGGTTTAGAGTGTCATAGACAGCTCATGTTTGCTCGTTAGTAACTCTATTAAGTTGAAAAGAATTACTAAAAACGCAGAATTAATTATTTCCAACCTCTTTAGTAAATTTTCAATTTTCATTTACTCCAATTATTATTTTTTTTTAATTCAAAATTTTGTTGTTTAATTTAGAATTTATATTCAAACCTTCATATCTTGTTAAGGGTTACTCCTAGTAAAAAATAATGAGAACAAATTTTGATGGAAATTTAATCCTTTTTAATTTTGCATAAAAGGAAAATATTTCGTGAAAACTACAGTTTTTGAAGTTCTCGTGAAATTAGTTAACCCTATTTTGTTTTCAATTAAAATAAATAATGATCTATATTTAATAGTACTCTTATTTTGCACTGCTTTGTACACTCTGATTCGAAATAAATAATGTCGGTACGTTTTGAAAATTTAGCTTTAATTTTGAAGTACTTTACATGATTTCATAATTTCCATAAGGTTTGCGTATCTGATACTATATAGTCTTTGAATTTTAGTTACTTTCGTGCAGAAATTAGTTTTAGAATCTTCAGCTGCTGGTGGACAATCGTCATCTGTTGACAAACCATCTTCAGCTACTTATAGATCATTTTTAGCTACTTGTAGATAGTAAACTATCTTCAGCTGATGAGAGACCATCTTCAGCCATACGAGTGTGCAGTGAAAAGTTTTCGGCCTGACTTACTACATAATTTGACATTATTTTTAACAAATACAATCATTTAGAACAGGGGTCGGCAACCTTTTGTTGCACGGGGGCCAAATATTTTACATTGAGATTAGTGCGGGCCGCACTTCTTGGAAAATCAGCTGAAAAGAGCTTTTTTTAAAAAAAAAGTCATTTATTTTAGAGTTCACGGGCCGCACCAAGACCCTTCGGGGGCCGCGGGTTGCCGACCCCTGATTTAGAAGATTTGCACCAAGTATTTCCTTCGCTACAGTGAATTCAAGTGAACAATTTGTGATTTTTTTTAATGGATAAAATTCAATGTATGGCCATTTAAAAAACCAGCTGGAGATGTAAAAACTTAATCAAAGTGAAATTTTGCGTCAATATTGTCGTATTCCTTTTGAGATGAAGAAATGTAGGCGTACATTTTATTGCATTTTTGCATTTTTTATATTGTTATAATACTTTGAAAATTTGTACGACGCCCCTGGTTTTAAAAAGCCGAGTTGGGGATACTTTGACGAAATTTGACAGCTGTCAAAATTACATGTAATATTCCTAAGTACAAAACAGAAACAAATGCGCATGCGTAGCTAATTTACCGCAAGCGCACTAGACAGCATGGTTATGAAGTTTACAGTTTCTTGTGCGAGAGGGGTCAATTCGCGAAGATGTATTGATGTATAGTTAACCATCAGTTAGTAAGGTTATGATGGTGACCGCTTTTGGATGCTCATGGAATTTTGTTGATAGATTATCTCAAAAGAGGTGAAACAATTACAGGAAAATACCACGCGGCATTATAGGATCGATTGAAATTGATTAGAAATGTCCACATTTGAACAAGAACAAAGTACTATTTCATCAGGACAATGCACCAGCGCACACTCAAGAATTGTAACAGCTAATCTTCATAAATTACATTACGAATTGCTTAAACATCCGCCGTATTCCCAAAATTTTACTCTTGGCGATTATTTTCTGTTTCTAAACTTAAACAAATGGCTTGGTGGTAAGAGATTCAGCTCAAATTCTGAAGTTGTATTCTGATGTGATGATTATCGTGTGGAGCAGGGCGGTAGCTAGACATTGGTCATGGGGGGGTTCTCAGAAAACAGGATTTTCTATGCCAAGGGAGGGATTCTTGCGCAAAAAGAAATTTGTAAACCTTTTTGTTTAATTTTTCGCTCTCCCATTGGGGGGGGGGGTTGAAATCCCAAAACCGAAACTATAATATAGAAGAAGTAAAACTAATTTTCCGAAAAAACACACTATTTTTACAAGCTTTTATTTAATCAAATGAACTGTTTTCGCATGTCCGATTATTTTGAAATTTTGCACACATGCGTAGTTCCCATGATATTGTAATATTTTCATATTTCCAACATTTAAAAACGATGCTTTACAATTTTTTGTTAACTTCACATAACAAATCTTGTAATCCAATTTTAACCTGCTTCCGATTGTCTTATCTTCTTGGAATTTTGTACACATGCGTAGTTCTCATGATAATACAATATTCCTTTTTATTTGTTTTATTTTTATAAAACCGTCTTTTAAAAAAAAATTTACTTGTTTGTCTATGTTAGGTTGGGAATTTTTCACCATACTCTGGAATACTCATCGGTTTTTTGGAGGTTATTAGCATAGTTAGGTTTGAATCCAGTCCAGCTATCATTTGCCAAATACCATCAACACTCAGTTATAAATTTTTAACTATGAATTTCCTTAAATTTTAAATAAATTTAATATTTTAGCTTATAAGCAACGGTTTGAATTAAAAAAATGGTAAATTGGTAATAATTTCTTTGTTTGCATTATCATCAAAACAAATTTGTTGAATTTGCGAGCATGGCAGCCCAACTTATAGGTAAAAGAAGGGCAGATACTGTAACGAATTTTGCACTTCGTTACGTGGTACTATTTTCTCATATCATTTCAATATTTTTAAGTACGACCCATGCTGGCAGACGCTTGAATTCATATGAACATTTCTGGCGTAGTAATTTGAATTACCCGAGGACCAAATAGCAGAGCGGACCTGTTGTGTAAGAACAATTTTCTGAGACCTGATTTGGAATGTGTTTAAGCATGTTTTTGGTTTAAGAACTTCTGCTATTGTGTCAGTTTCGTTTATATACCATATGGATGGTCCAACGTTGTGTAAAATCTCCAAAACCATCTCTTACTGGTTCAGTTCCCGTTATAGATTCGCAAGCAGTGTTTTGTGTCGCGAATATCATAATCAAGTGTTTTCCTGTGTAAATTGAAAAGTTACAGATTTTCATCTTTTAAGCCAGCGGTCGTATGTCGAGTAGAAGGAGACGTTTGTCACCAGGTAAGTTGTAAACTTATGTAAACGTTTTATGTAAGTAAATTAATTCTTTCTTACCGTAACCGTTAGAGGTTAATGATTTTATTAGGTACTGCTTGTTTATATTTAAGTTGGGTGCACTGTTTGATTATAACATAGTACTTAATCATTCATGACTATACTGTGTCTATGTTTTGCACAACCACATACATTGCAATTATTGCAACTGTGATAGCATCTCTCATATTATGTGTGTCAATTAAAGCATTTGTTTACTTTTTTTTTAAGAAATCCATGCCTTCGCATGAATAAGGAGTTGGTCTTATTAACATCGTGATAAACAAACTAGAAAGGTCCTCTCCGGATTGTGACGGACTCTGGTATCTGTTTTCATTAGGGGTTACGATTCAGAGGGTAGTTATTGTTACAATACCAAGCAGCTAGCTGGTAGTTAATCAGCAGAAATGATCTTTATGAAATCAGGCCTAGTTTTGAAAAATAATCTCATATACGTACGTACTAAGTATTGAAACGGACAATTTACTAGTCAAAATAAAAAGTTTAAGGAATTCGCCTTCGGCTCATTCCATAACATCTCATTCAATCATATTTCTTAATTTCCTTTTGGTGTTTAAATAACGCAATTTTATTCCTTGTCTTGTTTTTAATTAAAACCGACTGTTGCCTAGCAACAAGATATTTTTTTCTTCATACTAAGTTGTTAGAGGTTAGACAATCACTTCACACGATTCCAGCTTGGTCACTGAATATAACAGCTAGCCACTGTTAACAGCAATTGGCCTATGGATAAATTCGAGTTGTCCTTGAGTCATTCCATGTGAAAACACCGAAAAAAAGAAAAAATTGTTGCTGCACTGTTTCAGATTTTGCTTAAACTTTGTGGAAATGTTCTTCAGGATTCTAACGACCAGAATCCGCAAGGATTTAATTTTCGCACGCGCCACTTCCGGTCCACACAAAATAAAGCAATTGAAATTGCATGAAAAGTCTTATTTTTTTGCTTTGCGGTTTTAGCTGTAAAATTTTTTCTATTAGAGAAAAATTTCAAATTTTTATCTCTTACCAGACACGTCCAAATTGTAACCTAAAAACAAGCAAATATTTTAAATTTCAAGCAAAGCTTTCTCTTTAAACGCCTGTACATCCGCGAGAGGACAAATAATCAACCAGGACCTTTCAGGTTTTTGAAGTTAAAGGTAACAACTAAGTATCCTGCAAATTTCAAATTTTTGTCTCTTACCAAACACGTCCAAATTGTAGCCTGAAATATGCAAATTTTTAAAATTTCAAGCAAAGCTTTATCTTTAAACGCCTGTATATCCGCGAGAGGACAAATAACCAACCTGGACTTTGAAGGTTTTTGAAGTTAAAGGTAAGAACTAAGTATCCTGTAAATTTCAAATTTTTGTCTATTCCTAAACACGTCCAAATTGTAGCCTGAAATATGCAAATTCTCAAAATTTCAAAATTTGAAGCAAAGATTTTTTCAAAACGGGATGATGGAACGAGTCGATTTTAAATTTTTGTTCTCTTACAATATATGCACTTTAATATCTGAGAATGATAAACTTTTATATTCAACAGCGCAGACACTGGAGTCCATTGAAAATCACAAAAAATCAATAAAATACATGTATTTTCAGTACCATGTTATTTTTCAGGTATATATAAATTATGTAAATTTTTATTTTTTTTAGAAACTACCATGTTTCTACTTCAAAATGCCACCTTGATCGAGTAGACATCTCCAATAGAAAAAATTTTACAGCTAAAACCGCAAAGCAAAAAAATAAGACTTTTCATGCAATTTCAATTGCTTTATTTTGTGTGGACCGGAAGTGGTGCGTGCGAAAATTAAATCCTTCTCGATTCTGGTCGTTAGAACCCTAAAGAATGTTTCCACAAAGTTTCAGCAAAATCTAAGATATGCTGGCTTTGCCGATTTGTTGATTTCATATGGAATGACTCCCTTACATTTAATAATAATTAAACAAAAATTAATACTTTAGTAGATCCTGGTATATGTTATACCACAGAAATTTGATTTCGCGTGGGAAATATTAAGGCGCCTCTTTCGTAGCTTAAAATGTAGGATCTTCAACAAGTAGTTAAGACTGCACCGTTAGTAATAAATATCTTTAAACGATTCAAAGAGAATTATTTAGGTAAAACATATAACTATTTTGGTCCAGTCTTAAAATTGTAGAATTAAAATTAATTTTGAAGCAATGTCTTCAGACATGACCATCAATATAAGCGCTGTGAGTAGGTCATATTTCAAGTTATTATTGCTTCGAAATAATTTTTAAAATCAAAATTTTAAGCCTGTAGCAAAATAGCTTTATGTTTTATCTAATTAATATTTTTAAATATTTCTTAGTAACAGCACAGTCTTGACTTGTATTTATAGCATTTTAAGCCAAGAAAAGCACCTTACATTTGGGATTGTTGTAATATTAGCAAAAACCGTAAAATAATTAATTTAGTATGTGGTTAGCTCTGAATAATACAGAGCCAAAGCGATTTGCTTTTATAAAAACACTTTCAGTTAGTAAACAGACATTAACTCTTTAATCTGAGAATGTTGAACAAATTTTCACATGCATCCGATTAAAGTGTTACAAAGTTGGTGCGATAAATAATGCAGGGTAAAAAATATAACCTAGAAAACGAAAATTAACCAAGTGATAGTCGGATTAAAGCATTAGTCTACAATAATCAGGTTTACTATAATTTGTCCCTTAATCGTGATCGTGGTAAAGCATTACAAAACCTCCAAATTGTATAATTTATAGCTGGAGAGAAGATGACCTGACCTGCTTATAAAGCTTTCGCGTAGAAGTAAAATTAAAAATTTTTGCAAGTTGGAAACGAAATTAAAGGGTTTTCGTTTCCGGTTTTTATAATTAATGTGGATTTAAAGGGATCGACTTAAACGTATGCGAAAGCCGAAGGTAGTATTAATAGGGGTATAAAAGCTAACATGAAATGTTCTTATTACCCTTCACTTCAAATCCTAATTTAATCACAGGCTCGAAAATCAATTATTTAAAGGCATTAAACACGCAAATACTCTCGTGCTGATAGGTTGACCACTCGACTTCAATGGGAAAATTCCGTTTGTAAAAGTTCCGGTTTATATTCGGAACATGTACCCGGATTACGTCCCGCCAATTGCCAGCGCGATTTAGCCGGTTCGGCTTAATGGGGCAACCGTATCTTTTTGTCTTTGCCATAGCTTCCCTTAAAACTCCCTAACTGCGATTTACTTCTCTCTTTTATTGCGCACGATTCGGTTTTTCTTTGTTTAACATAGAAATTTATTATCATTACGGCTATTTTACTCCTACTTTGCGAACCTTTAAAAGTTAACAAAAAATCATTTGCAATATTTTCTTTAATCTCCGCGTTTTATTTACTGCACAAATCTTACCTACTTTTCCTTTTTATGTCGTTCTTTCCAATAATTCCATGTAAATGAAAAATAAACATTCGATTTCTACCTTGGGGGAAAATTGCTAAACATCGAAAAAGGAGAATCGATTTTAATACATTTTTCGGGTTCAAAAGTTCCTAATTAAAAATGTTCACTTTTACTTGCTTAAAAAACAAAACGTAATTATTTTCCTTTTTAATCGGAAAACTGGGTAAAAATTTTTAATTGCATTATTTATAAAGTTAAATGCGCATTAAAAATTTATAAAGAGAAAAGTGCTCACAAACAAGGTGTAAAAATTTTAATTCGAAAAGCCCGAAGAGTACTTAAAGGACCTCTTGATTTCCCCATTCGTTTTTGACTAATTACGACAATCTCAAATAAAAGTGTGCACGCAGCATAAAATTTGCGTTGTTTTCATTAACTCCACTTGGTGCAATAATTTTTCAGAGGCCTAATTATAACTAATGGCACGGTGTTCAAATTTCATTTCCTCCTTTTGACACCACGTTATCTTTAGTGTAATAAAGTTAGCAGGAATTTTTCTCCAAAATGAAAGGTCCGTTTTAGATTTAGCCGTTGGCAACAAGAAGACACTTTGAAGTGAGACTATGACATCTATTACCAGGGGCCAGCAAATCCCTCTATGCGGAAGGACATAAGCCTCCTTGTCGGCGAGTCCTCGGAGACTTGTCAGCGCCTGACATCTTTACTGGTCCCATAGAATATTAAAAGCTTTTGTTCATGCAATCTTTATGAAACTCATATCAAAATCAATACTTAAATTTCGTATTGTTTTGCAACATTTTTTTAACTGTTCGACATTTTTTATTCAATACAAAATTTTTTGAAAATAGAATGGATAAAATAGAATTGGGTTGCATTAAGTTGCACTAAATAAATTGGAACCAATTAATATTTCAAACAAGCAGCTCCACTTCAACATTTCGCTTACCAATAACTTCAGTATTAATAATGTAAACATTGAAATTTGCTCCTTGGAAATGATGCTATCGCCCGGCACAGCTCAGGGATGATGCGAAATCAGGAATAATAATAACAAACATGGGCCATACAGCCTAGAAAGTGCGATGCAAGTGAAATGAAGCACCAGTAACATCGTTTGATCTATTATTTATTTCGTTTACGCCCTAATAAGCTTTCATTTCCTCAAGCCTTAACCCCCGAAGTTATTCGTGAAAACTTTGGAGGGGGAGGGCTGTAAAAATCAAAATCAAATCAAGAAAGAAAGGGTTAAAAATAGTTTTGTAGTTTATTATAACAAAATGATGCTATTTACGATCTTTATCACTTAAATATTATTTATTTGAACCGTCTCGTCTGATTAATTTGAATTAAATTTGGACCTAATGAAATGGAATTCAAATTGAGTGTTACAACGCGCAACGTGCTCGGAGTTAAACCCGTCTAAAACTTCGTATAAATTGAAATTGGAACGATAACAGCAGTTCATTGGAGTTTAAATGAATCGGTATCGATAGACATTGATTTCACACAAATATTTGAAACGGAAAGGAAAATGGAAAAGCAAGTTTTTCTCCCAAAAGATTTGTGAATAATTCCGCGATAGATGAGGCTCAGACGAAAGCAATAGAAGTTCATTGAAGATCAAACGATGCCCAAACACACCAATTTCACAAAAAAATGTGACTTAGAGGGACAATTATTGTCCCCCCCCCCAACGATTTCAAAAATAACTCTGTGATAGTTAAGACTTAAATGATAGGAATAGAAGCTCCACTGTTTGATAACAATTTCATCCACGTTCATATGATATTATGTAGTATTTCTTGCAAGGATAGTTAACTGTAACTAGAAGTATTCGGGAGTTAGTTATGTGGTGGCAGGAAGAAAACCCCAGAAAAGATGCAAGATGATGACTCAATTGAGAGCGAGCCATAAGCCAAAAAATTGGAGTCAATTAACGTCGAAGGTCCCAGTGAAAATGAAGCGATCGTAGATAAGATCCAGGTTGGGAAATGAAACCCCTTTATACCGGTCACAAAGGAGAGGCCAAAAAGAAAAAGAAAGTTATCACATATCTCTGAGGTGCCTTCTGAAGATGGAAGTCGTTCCAAATTGAGGTCTATGAAGAGGACTCAGGCCATCGTCGTGAGGACAGGCCCAAACATCTCATACGTGGAAGCATGGCACACCATTTAAAGAATACCATTGATCAAGACGAAGATTCCTCGGAGTCCATTAGAAGCACACGATCCGACGATGTGGTAGTAGAAATGAGGAAAGACCCTTCCAATTAGGTATTTAGGAATTCAATTTTGCTAGCAAAACATAGAATGCTCCTGAGAAGTTTCTTTCTCTTTACCTCCTTGGGTGTCCCAAATATTTTAGCCTAAGTCGAGCTAAGGCGCTACAGCTGCAGAGAATGTGTTCGGCCGATTCGATCTCCAGTGCATTTTTTTTGAGGTGATATGAGTCCAACTTTGTTCTTTGAAAAAAGAAGCTATTTCGCCTCTACAGAAGAGTACTCCATGAATTTCTTCGCCTGTCTTTGTCCTGCTGTATTATACCTTTTTTTAGAGTTTTCTTGCTCTACTCTTCCCATTGCTGGATTTCCAGCATTCTGTGTTTTGGATTGATATAGGATATCCAAATGGAAAAAATGTCTAAAAGTCATAAACCTGACGAAGAGGACATCCATCCAGAGATCAACAATATTGATCTGTTCGTGGATAAGGAAAGAATTAAGGAAGTCATAAAGGTTATTGGACGGGCGGACAGGTTACACTCAGATCTCTCAGAACCCTGCAATAAAGAAGCAGAGGTGGCAGTCCTTGTAATAGAAGAAAAGGCAGTTGAACGCTTGCTCAAGACCCCCAATGTTAAATTGGGGATCAGCAGGTGCAGGATGACAAAAATCACCACTTGCAAAAAAGGTTGGGCATCCGGGCATCAAACATCAACGTGTAAGGAAATGAAGAGTTCCAAAAAGTATTGGCAGTGTTGAGGCTTTGGAGATTTTGCAGCGGCTTGAACTAACGAGCCATACACTGCGAAAGCTGTGGATTGGATGGACACAGGCTCGGTCTGGAAATAATTAATCACACCTACACGGGTTCCCGTTGCGCCAACAGAAAAAAGCAGACCCCAAAAAACAAATTAAATTTGCGAGAGAACAGCGCCAGCGGTCCCAGGAGTGTCTGAGAGAAAAACGCCCTTAGCCGTAAAAGTAATACGAGAAAACGGTTTTCTTTCTGCTAAGAGGGACTGTGGGAGGAGATTTTAGTCAGTGAAATCTGACGCTATCGTCATGGATTGTGGCGATGTCTAAGACGAGATTTCCTCCCCCTGCAGAATGCAAGAAAAAACTATGCGGAATTCATTACTTTTATACAAAAAACTTGCAAAATTTCCCAGTTCATTAATAAATTAATAAAAGTGAAACCTTTAAAAGTTATTTCTAGGTTTTTCCTACCTGCGAAGCATTCGAGCCCCGTTTCAACAAATTTCTTTGTTCCTTCGTTGTGATAAAATAATTTCCGTAAATTTAAAAACTTGATGCAATTATTTTAAGAAATATCATCATAATTTTGAAACTGCCACATTTTAATATTAATTAGGTGAAAGCCCTTAAAAGGACTTGAAAAACGAAATGCAGAAGTAAACAAATAGCCGTTAATAAATTCGGAAAAGAAGTGCAAAATAAATAAAAAAGTAAGATTAAGAAGCAAAATTTTAATTAAATTTTCTAATTTTTCTCGAGTTTAGTTAAATTTAATAATAATCTTGAGTGATTCGTTCTGAAGCTTCGTATTCAAAGGGTCAATAAAATAAAAGTAAAAAGTAAAAGCATTTACGACTTTTTAGTTAGAAAAAGTTGAAAATAGAAAAACTCCCAAGGTTTCCATTAAATACAATAACAAACGAAAAAGCTTTTCTTAGTTTTTACAACTATTCGAATGAACGGTCAGACGGACTTTAATGAAACAAAACAATGTACAAGAATTTTCTTCCGTTTTTGTGTTTGTCCATTTACCAAATTAAATTAGCCTTGTTAACAAGAGCAAAGCTGTGCTTTCCGTGTTGTAATTGCATAGAAATTGAACTATTAATTGACTAGCACAGCCGAACGTGGAAGCGTGTTCCGGATGCTGTTCCATTTCTAATCTTACCTAGTCAATTACCATCGCAATCAGATTCAAATATTTTTGCATGACCTATTAAGAAACAAATTGCCAATTTTGTAGTCCTAACGAATGCGTCACCCCTTATTTAAAACTTTCAATGAAAACTTCGATTTTTTCGACACAAAATATTAAGCAGCATTCTTTGTTGTTCCGATAGGCAGCGACCACTTGTTGAACGACACAATTTCCATCTTCATGAATTTATTTTATTAATGTTCAACTGACTAAGGCTGTCAATGATAAATTCAATTGATATTATCGTGTCTATTATCCATTTATACCAGTCCAGGTTTCCTTAACTTAACTTAAAAACACAGGATTTAATTAAAACAGAATTAAATTTTAACGACCTCTTCGATTACCCCAAATAAAAATGAAAAACTATTCCGACAGTAAATGATCGAAATATTTTTATTTAAAACCCTAATGAAAAATTGGAAAATTTTTCTTGTTCATCACATAACTTTTCATTAACTTTAATGTAGCATCGTCAATCTTATATTCAGTTCACAAATTTACACAATGGAAATCATTTCTTAAATGTGAAAATGAGCTGATATCGTGTTAAGCTTTCCCTTAAATCTTTCCTTTACTTACGCAACATTTACGTTCAATTTCTTCTCAAGAAATACGTGATTGCAATAATTTTTTATTTATACATTTTTCTCAAAAAATATCTCGTAAAAGGTTTTTGACGAATGAAATATGGTAGAGATTTTAGTAGAGGTGACTAGGTCACCATTTTAATATGCTAAAAGTGCTATCCGATAGCACAGAAACATTCTTTAAAGAACTACGCAACCGGACACAGCGCTGCATGATAAAATAAAATTTTACTACCACCGCTTGTGCACAACCCAAAAATAAGTCGACTTACCCACTGTTGACCATAAAAAAAGAAGGAATATGGAAGTTAACTTACCTAAAACAAAAAAAAAAGGATTAATATATTTTTACCTCTATAACGCGGTTGCTATGACTTCTTAATTTATTATAAATTAACTTTTAGTATATTAAACAGGAGGGAGGTTAAGTGACTTTATCGATAAAATTCAATTTAATACCATATTGTGAAAATTGGCGAATCTGCTGAACTAAAAATGAGCATTTATAAGTTGTTATAATGAAACTTTTGTGTTATATCGATCGGTGGTGTCTTTTCTTATAAGCTAAACGTCGCAACAAACTTAACGCATAGCTGATTTTCATCTGTTGTTTTAGACACATTCGGAGAGAAGTGTTTTAAAAATGTTGGAAAAGTTTGCCCAGATTATTGATTAATAGAATGCGACAATACTTTTTGGTGTCATCCTAGAACGGAAATAAAGAAACTATCATGCAAGATCACTAAATTAGGTGAAGAAAAATTTAAGAAAAGCTTAATGGGTTTTCTATATTATAATCAATAGGTTTTAGAAAGCTGGATTATCATCTTGTGTGTGTAAATATCGAGAAGGAAATTATACTAAGCGCTCAGGAGTCTGCGATTTAGCTACGTGACTGGTTGGACAGATGATTGTTTTGCAGAATTCATTATTATCTGCACGAACAAAACAAGAAACCCATTTTCTATACTATCGAGTATAAAATACTTTATTTATAAAAAGCAGTGGAAAATGAAAATAAAAATATATTCAAATATTATACCACATCAGAGGCTTCGATTACCGAGACATCAGAATAATATTGAAATTTTGGTGGAATCAAAGGACAACAATAATAGAATATTATTCAATGAGTTGGTTATGATAGTTATTACTCCCGAAGATATATTTACAATTCATCCGAGAGAGTAATAACCATGCAATACCAACGGCATACGATCAATTAAGATGGAATAGAAATATCTAAGCTACCTAAGCAAATCACATCAAATCCAGTGGTTCCACAATTTTTTACCAAGCAAAATTATAATATTGAAATTACATCCGCTATTTGGGTGTTATAAAAAGAACTTAAACCGACTGCATTCGAACTTGGTTTACCTAGTTTGTTAAGTTTCAAAAAGGAAGGAAGATCGGTTACATTGGCGCCCAACGTGGAGCCAGTATAATAATTTATTCCTGTTTTCTTGTAAGTCGATTTCAATTATATGATATTATCATGGACGTAAGACTATCGCTTCTGCTACTTAACGGTTGGCCGACAACTTAGTCTTGCTTTAAAATTAGTAGTAAACAGACTTTTGTTGTAGAGATAGAAAACGTGAGGAAAACGTGAAGTAATATTATGATGACGATATCCTGTCGGTATTATGTAATTAGAGAAATTGCAAATCTATTAGCGAGTAAATTGGATTGGATTTTCGTTGTCGTTAAGACTAAGCTAACATTTAGACATGAAACCTATCCGATTATTGTTGAAAAGCGATTGATAGATACAGATATCCCTTGTTTATGTAATTATGTAAATTACTCAATTGGTGTTCCGCTGTCTTTTTATCTAAAGTGCTGCTGTATAAATAGTTGAGTAGATCCGTAATTAGGAAAGGAGAAAGAAAATTGGTGAATTCGAAACCATGAATTTTTACAAATTAAAAAGTTGTGCGATAATAAATCTAGCCTTACTCAAAAATTTTGAAGCTCATTAGAATGTCCAAATACGATGCTTATCTAAAGTTATTATGTAAGGAAATTTTTCTTTGTTAAAAATGAAGAAAAATTAAGGTGGCGAATATAAAGTAATACTTGTAGTTAATAATTCAAATAAGGAATGATGGATCGTTGAAAATTTTACAATATTACACTTCCGAAACGAAATTATGAAATGAAAATCGATTAAAGTGACCTCCAAAATACAAATCGTTGATAAAATTGGTAGTTCGATAAATGTTTTGATTAAATTAACAATAGGATAGGAAAGAAAAGAAAACAGAAATTCAAATTAAGAGGGTCGTAATCCCTGATGGTGCATTCATTTGAGGTTAGGAAAATTTGATACGCAGCCTGAAAATGAAAATATTGTTTTCACCGCAATTCATTTAATTGAAAATCAGCATAATACAAATCGAACAAAATAACAAGCGAATGGAACGTGGAAAAGGGAGGAAAATAATGAAAACACAATTTGTGAGTGATGTTCCTCAAGATCTGATTGATGCTTATAATAATTTTGTTATAGGGAAACGGAAAACAGACGAATTCAAATAAATGTAGGCAATCTCTGTACAAATTACGACTCGGAATACATATAGACGGAAGAATAAGAGGATATAGAGAGGTTCATAAAGTTTTAGATCTGAGAATGATCCTTCAGAATACGAACGACGCGCGAAACAAACGCCCTTCTATTTATATTTATTAAACATATCGTCCGCAAGTTTCACTCTTTAAATGAAACTCATAACAACGCAAACTTTTATATTATTTTTTTTGTTATGCCCTACTAAATAAATAATAAATGCCTTAGTACGCTATTCCGTCTATCTACCGTATATTGTAGTATATCATGTAATCCCCTCAATATTTCAAAGCAAAGCTTCTAAACTACGTTAGGTACAAAGCTCAAATAAGATAAAGATCAAGTTGTAAACAAGTTAGACGAAACAGAGCCAAGGATTATTGCGTTATTTCTTGAAATATTCCATAAAGTATGGAAGCGTTCAGTTTTCCGATCACGTTCCTCGTGGAATCTTGTTCAACCTACAGTTTCAGCTGTTGAAAACAGCTGTCAGCGGCCATAGTGACAGTTATGTTCGCCCAATCGCAAAATGGACGAAAATACTTCTGCATATGACACAACAAATATAAAAGGAATTGTTAAATTTTTTATTATTACGAAAATATATTTGATAAAAAAATCCGAATATTGAGAGAAATTGAAAAACGCGGTCTCGTACAGCATAGCTATTTTCTTAATTCTTTTTGAAATCTTTATGCCCTAGAGAAGAGAAGAAAATCTGCTCATAACATTTTAAAGTTGAACGCAACCTCCGTGCCATACTTAATTAAACTTTGGGAAAATTGCAACTTTTTTAAATTCCAATTTTGTTAGCTAATTTTCCTAATTGGTTGTTAAAAGCAAATAAATCCAATGTAACGAAAGAAGCTTGAATAACGAACTAATAATATTCAAGTAGTTTTCATGGTATACGAAGGAGTTTCATCAACTCTGGCAGTTAATTCAAACTTTTCCAAGCTTTTATAGTTCGAACAAACTTTAGAGAAAAAAGTATATTTCTTTAAACTTGAAGATATCAAACCCTATAAGAAAATTCGATAAAATATTTTCACTTAATTCACAATAAAAAAATTATACCATTACAAAGTTAACGTAAAGTTGGAAACACGTATTTTTCTTATTATAGTAGGGTACGTAAAAAGAAAGTTATTTGAAAAGAAAGCCCTATTCTATCATTCCGTCTAATTTTACTTCAAGTACTTCTTACAGTTGGTTGATTTATTTTCTATAATGAAATGCAAACTTTGTTATTTAGAGCAAGGAGCGTGTGTGGGGGGGGGGTGACTTTTTAATAATTGAAAACTGTAATGAATATATCGCGATAAATAAAATATTATGTCTTGTTACTCTTTTATTAAGCAAATCGATAAATCCATACCGATAACAACTAACAATGGAAAATAAAACCCGAGCTAGAAATTCCATTCACGGAGAGAATAATTGATTATTGTATTAATTTCTCAAATATTTACGTAAATAATTTTCGTAATGCTACTTATGTTTAATTCGGTAATCGAGCTGGAAGAACCCCACTAAATCCAAATATTTGCTGTGGAATTCTTTTTAAAACTGAAACGATAATTTTCTAACCTTTCGATCACTTGTGAATAATTTTTATGACAGGAATAAAAACATTTACCTACTTCCTTACAAGACTTGACATTGACTTTCTTACTAATGGATTTAAATTTGGATGTGATTTGTAAGACAGCTACATTTGTACAATCCTGTAAAGAAATATTGTTTACCATATTTTCAGAAAAGTAAACATTTTATTCGTGAAATTGTGTAGAATTCCAAATGCCGGAGTTTTCTTGACGTCTGTTGTTTAATAATTTCGAAATTTTATAATTCTGCGACACTGAGTGGAAATAAATTAGGTCTGATCTTTTCAAATTGTTCTGCAGTGCAATACAAAAAAGTCAGATTGTGTACTTGGATGGATACGAACAGGTATTAAACTACGGTTGGGATAGAAAAATTTCCAAATTTTAAATTTCCCATAAAATAGTTCCAAAATAAAATTCCCAAAAAAACACGACTTCTTCTTTAGTTATATATTTAGCTCGGCCTACAGCCTCTCGCCCATTTCCACTCGCTGTTTTTCTTAAATAAAATTTTAAATGGAACTAAAGCAAGAA
Organism: Rhagonycha lutea; assembly: GCA_958510855.1. Classification (NCBI taxonomy): domain Eukaryota; kingdom Metazoa; phylum Arthropoda; class Insecta; order Coleoptera; family Cantharidae; genus Rhagonycha; species Rhagonycha lutea. The sequence goes on along the minus strand of OY294040.1, from coordinate 6,015,019 downwards.
CGAATGAAACCTGAGCTGTTGGAAAGAAAACATATATTTTCAAATGAAATCAACAAAATCCATGAAATTTGAGCCCAGAAAATATGCAATTTGAAAAATATTGCAAAAACGGTAAGAAATATCAACAATTTTATAGGAACAATTTTGTAGATAATTAAATATTCTAGAAAAAAGTTCCTTACGTCATATAATATAACTTTAATAGTTTAGACTACCCTCTCTAGTTTAGACGTGAGAGGCATCCAAATTTGAAAATTTTAAAAATCATTTTTAATTATTTGGCCCGGTAGTTTTGAGTTGTAAAATTACATAAAAACTTCAAAAAATTTTGTGGCGAAACTGGAAAGCATGGAAAAGCTTTTAACGTATTTAAAAAAGATGTTTCCAAAAATTAATAATTTGACATCCTCGCCAAAAAATTTCCTTTGTCACGACGCGACGACGTTACCCCTTATTTTGATTTTCTAGAGAATTATTTATCATAAAAGATAAATTAAAAAATAATTTTGTAGCAAATTTCATTTTCTACAAAATCGCCCTTCTGACATTTTGACGAAAATTTAATGGTTATCGAGTTACATTTAAATTAGTGAGTCGACGTTGTTGATTTTTGCTAATACATCGAATAATAAATTGCAGAAAAACATAATTTTTCCAGTTTATTATTTAAAAAATTTATTTTTTTTTTAATTTCTCCTCATATTTTTAATGGTTTACTTTTCAAAAATGTGAACATACTCCCGTCCTTAATAATAAATTATACCTCAGATAGACTGAAAATAAATTGATGATCATTAACTTTTTTATAAACCGAAGATAATATAATAAGAATAATTTTTGAATCCAATGTATAAAATTTTGTCTTAGTCCAGTCATTATAGACTTTGACCCGTGAATAATTTCTTAGTGGTTTTTTTTTTTTCGCAGCTGTATCGGGGGGGGGGGGGGTTACTATATTCTAAAAATGTTTTTTTTTCGTAAAAAACGGTTTTTCTTAAATAACTCGGCCATTTTTGATTTTACATAAAAACCGTATCAAGAAAAATTGTAGGAAATTTGATTCTCTACAAGATTGGTTCTCAAAATTTTTCTTCTAGGATCGATATTTTTGGAATTGGACCCAAAAAGCGACAAATTCAAAATAATATCATCTCTTTTAAATATTTTCAACTTAACGGCATAAATGAAGAGGAACAAACTTGTAGAGAATCAAATTTTGGACAAATTTGGTCTTCACCTGTTTTTACAAAAATCGATATTTTCGGAATTTAACCTAAAAATATGTACAACTTTCGCCTTATTAATATTGTACCTGTAAAATTGAAAATAAAGGGGATAATGGGAATATTTCTAAATGGGTAGTACATATTTTTAGGTTAAATTCCGAAAATATCGATTTTTGTAAAAACAGGTGGATACCAAATTTGTCCAAAATTTGATTCTCTACAAGTTTGTTCCTTTTCATTTATGCCGTTAAGTTGAAAATAAAAGAGATAATGGTATTATTTTGAATTTGTCGCTGTTTTCGGGTCAAATTCCATAAATATCGATCCTAGAAGAAAAATTGTGAGGACCAAACTTGTAGGGAATCAAATTTCCTACAATTTTTGTCCCCACGGTTTTTATGTAAAATCAAAAATGGCCGAGTTATTCAAAACTGTTTTTTACGAAAAAAAAACATTTTTCGAATATACGCAAAAGCATAATTTGGTCGAGATTTTCAATTTACACTCCCAGTGACCCCCCCGAGACAGCTGGGAAAAAAAAAACCACTAAGAAATTATTAACGGGTAGGGTCGGTTTTTTGGATGTAATGACTGGACTATCTGTCAGGATCATCTTTAAGGAATTCCTTACGACGGAATATCGAATGGCTCATTGGCGGCAAATGGTTTCATTGACTCGTGATTTAGTTCCACGTATGTAGTTATCTAAGTGGCTCTTTTATTTGTTATCTTATTAAAGTGCTGACCAGATTAGAGAACGGCGTTACGTGCCATGGTGATGTCCCCATACAGGTCCTTCTTAGATACCCGACGGCTGCATCTGCAAGTCAAGTGTGGCCTCCTCGTGTGTGGCCTCCTCGGAAGGATAATTTTTGGGCTTACCATCCAAAAATAGTCACTAACTACATTGGCGATAAAGGTCTCATCAGGTGGGTAAGAGCAAGCAGCTACCTGTGCGCGGTCGAAGATTGCTCGGGCTCGTAGGCCAGGCCAAATCCATAGAATGAAGGTCCTGGGCCCCTGGAAGATAGGGCCTATAACTTCTGGGCCGACTAATACCATGAAAAACCTTCTAATGTAACCTAAATGTAAACTGAAAGGCAACAGATCGCAACCCATGACTTGTTCATTGCGCAGGAGGTCAGCCTTGAAGGAAATCAACAATTAAATTGACACCTAGAGGGTAACGGCAATAATCCACGACAAGGAGACCGGTTTCGGACACTCAGCGCGACAAAGCGACGCGACTGCTTAAACTTGAGTTGCCAAGCAATTCTATAAAGGTGATACGTTACATTCCCTAAATCATTGGACCCAAAGGGGGTTGCGATTCGAAACAAAAACTATTACGGGGGGGGGGGTAAAAAACCACTAATTGAACACAGGGCTTGATCGTTTCGTGAAAGACAAGGGATGCAGTTTTAGGTCGTGTCCGGGGCCGTAATGAATCATATTGTAATTTTTGATTTATATTAAATTTACTTCTTCCAATTTAGTAGCGCCATCTGTTGAGAATATTTTAAATTAAGTTAGGAGGTTCCAAAACCCCTACAATATGGAAAATCAGTTTTATATTTAAGATTTCTGCTTCCGATTCTGGTGTGAATCAAAAATTTTGTACTTTTTCTTGCCTATAAAACTCCTGAACGTCGATTTTCCCCTGGATCCGCACTGGGTTACTGTCTCTCTTATTAAAATGTTAAATTATAAAATGTTACTGTTGCTACTGAATCAATTTTTCATATTAACAAGTAAAATAAGGTTTAAATAGAAAGCTCGACGTTATTTTTACAACGCGGAGTAAATAGTACAAGAGAATTTTCGTTTGTAGTGAAAATGCACATACAAAGTTTTCCGTAATTACCCCCAGTTATCACTCACACATTAAAGAAAATCACTCGTGCTTTTAAAAGAAAAACCACTAAAGCTTTGTAATTACTACATTTTCTAGAAGCAAATTTTAACATTAAGAGAGGCCACGTAAAATTAATGCCAAGTGTACACGTTCGAACTTGATCATTTAGTTTTATAAATTTTACTTTACTTACTTAATATTTTTTCTTATAAATTGCTAACAACCGAATAGCTTTCAAAAATACGTGCGTACTGCGAGTTCATTGCAAATACTATCAGAAAGACCACGTTAACCGATTTAGAAAGAGGAAAATAAGAAAATAAAATCATCAAAATTTTATGTCTCTTCTAAAATGTTTTGTAATCTGAAATAGCAGCTTATCCCTCTCGATACAGCAAATTAAAGCTCCTAAAAAACGCCAAATTTAAAATAGGCTTATGCGTTACTAAGACATAGTGTAACAAGTTTATTTTCCGCTCCTAATATATTGGAAACTGAGAAAGATACTGAGTTGTGGTTTACAAGAAGTTTTCAAGTATCAAAGGGGATATATTTTCAGAAACCAATGACAGTTCAAAGTAACTTCTATTAGATCCTAAAAATTACAGCTGGCAGGTTAATACCACAAGTTAAAATTGGGCTGTTAAATATATTTTTTTGGTTCTAAAGTTATAAGTAAAAATGACAATTCTGAGGAGAACGACTTTCTGATGGAATTTATCTGATATAATATAAGGTATTATTGTTATTTTATACTTTGGTTGTCGTCTTGATGTTAGGGGATGGTTTGGGTCGACCTTCTTAACCTGCGTACGTAGTGAACAATGGTTTCCAATCATTGAAATATGTTTTCGGTTGCCACCGTTGATTATGTTCGTTTATATTAATTAACATTGGAGGAAGATGAGCTGGTAAGCCAGAGCCGGAAAATCTGCCTTCTCTTCTTCGTTCGGTATGACCGAAAAAAAAAGAGTGAAAATTATAATATGCTAGACACCACTTCAAGCAAGGAAGAAATCGCCTGTCGCTTCAGATAAGATACGCTTAAGTAAAAATTTGGACTAATTAAGAAAAAAGTGATAGGTACTAATTATAACTGAAAATGTTATCGATACCTCGTTAGGAAACACTCTGTAAACATGAAAGAAACCGTAAGTGAATCCTAGAATCTCACATTTATCTCGATTTCTTGACAGATTTTCTTATAAATAAACACAGCTTTCAAAGAGAAAGGTCGCAATTTTACAATAAAAGAATTTTCACTTCTAAAATCCAATTTTTGTGAAAGTGAAAACATACAAAATTAAAGTTAAAAATAAAAAACACAGTTGAAATTTATTTGTTCCATTATCGAAGAAATTATACAAAAAAATTCATAAAAATATCTGTCTTCCATCGAACAAAACTGAATTACCTCATTGTTTGGTAAATACATTTTCCCAGCTGGGAATATCGGAAACGTCTACTATATTATTATAAAAGATACCCACTTATGTACTAGGGAACGGAATATTATGGTTCTATTTTGAGAATAAATGAAGTCAATATGGTCTTGATGTGTATCCGAGCGCCATGATACGACCTTAAATGACGCTGTTATCGCCAAGAGTATTGAGAGCAATTTCCGGTAAAATAAAAGGCTTTACTTTAATCTGCTATCGAAATGGAGTTTCGGAAAAACTATTTCCTGCATAACCCCTTTTGAACTTTGCTCCGACGGCTGCTGGTGCTGCGTATCTCGTCACAAAATAAAATGCCTTTCTTTACTTGCTTAAATGTTCGACAGCAAAACCACCACTTGCGACAGGAAATCGATTTCAAACTTTGAATTCAACTTCAAAATGTTATACAAATTATTTCAACACAAAATTTCTTCCATTACCTACTTCTAGAAAATAAGTAAAACCAAGTTGCGCTTTGTAAAGGCGTACAAAAATTATAATTTTAATGGAAAAAAGTTTCACTAAATTCGGATGAATTTGTTCCATTGTGCTGGCTGTGATTATGTTTGTTCTGATAATCACAGTCGAGGTCCATTTGGCAAAGCACTGAATCGAAATGCAAGTAAATCCCAATAATAACCATTTGTCAGGGATATACAGAGTCCCGTGTAATTGAAAACAGACGACCATTATTGTTCATTGCAGGAGTATTACTTTATAATTGGTTCCATTACGCTTCGAAATTCCTAAATCCATAAGTCTACCTACATACACAAAATCGTATTCATAATTTAATGCTGTGTATAAAATTTATTACCATCTCAAATCCATCCAATTGGTAACAGAAGCGACACTTTTATTCTAATACAGGATGTCCTCGATATTATGAAACAAATTTGCATACTAAAAACTGGTTCCAATTTCATGAAGTCAAGTTATCATTAAGAGATACCGAAGCTAGTACGTCAGGCGCAGCGAAATCCGGCCGTAAGAATTAAGTCGAAAGTTAGTTTATTTAGAGCTGCAGGGGTAGTCAAATTTTCGGTACTTAAATTAAATTTGAAATAGTTACGTTCCATCATATAAATAAATGGATGACTTATCTACTTACAGTAGCGCAACCTGCACAAAAAAGTTGTCTTCGAGTGTTGTAATTACAAATAAACTTATATTGTAACCCTTTAAAGAAGCTGTTAAGAGTATTCGTAGTATAAATTATTTAATTGTTCTAAAACTATAAACCGATTTCAACCAATTAACTAAATAGTAACTTTTGTGGTTCGTCAGAATGCATGCAAAGTTTCATACAGATTAACTAAGAATTACACGCTGTACATGTGAACAAAAACTTCTTAATTAGTCTACGCTTTGCAACAAATTAATAAACTGAGTAGTTTTACTTAATTTCTCTCCTAGTAGGCTAAAGGCTGTTATTTTCCGAACAACAGCGTCGTTTCCTCGGCAGTGTCAGGAACTTTGAGCATATAAATATTTTTACATCATCAGGTAGCTTGCTAGACCTGCCTTCAGATGTGCCTTGTATCCTGGTTTTTATGTTAATGGTGGCAATTTACTAACCTAGAGGACCACCGGCTTTACGTGCCTTCCGAAGCACGGAGACTAGTCATAAGAAAGTCTGACTCTCTACGGGTTTGAAATGGACCTACATAAAATTTACAGTTATGGGCTGTACTTTAAATGGACTTTCACGGACGTTTAATGGATGCGTTGATGGACGTCCGTAGGACTACTTTGTGGTACTAGGATAGTTTCATGCAATGCAACTATGTTTCTTGTAGATGTTGATACTTATAACCCTTCTGGTTATCATTTAAATTAAGCGGCGTCGATTACTTTCGCTGGGCGTCCTACGGCCGCACTATATTTTTAATCAAAAACTGACTTCTTAATATGAATTTGGCTCCCTACCCATGCTAATATGTCAAACAAGGTGAAAAATAAAGAGTCAGCCGTGAAAACATGTCATAGACTCAAAACCGAAGCTATTAGTTATCCAACTAAGAATAGCCTTCGTGATTGGTTAGGCTAGAATGACGTAGCACCCAAGTTTGGTGATTTACAGTAAAGCTATCGTATATCTACGCTACTTAGTAACTCTGCATGAGATTCTACGATTTATGAAAATCATCATAATTTTATTTCTTTAAAAATGAATACTTTTTGTAAAAACATTTCCATTGTATAAAATCTGACTTCCTCACCCCGAGTCATGTACTGAATAGCAAAAGAGTACGTGTACTTTTATGGGAATTTCCTTTGTAATCGGTAATCAATATTGAAAATATTTCACGGTGCAGTAACTTGGTCGTAATGCTTAAAATTTTCAATTTAACGAAATTTTTATGCTCGTTTTGAACTAATAACAATAACTTAAACTATTCGACTAGTTCTTATCGACTAGAAATTCGAAATTACTTCGAATAAAGCAAATAGAACCGCAATCAAATTTACCTTTTACGATGTAAAGAACCATTTCAATTGCTGATGTTCGATATACGAAGAATTTAATTTATTTTGTAAATAATGTCAATAGGACGTGAACTAATAGTAACCCCTCTTGTAGGGGCTGTAATGAAAAAATGAACAATAATAAGGTTGAATTATTAAAATGGTGAAAATTTTACTTATTCTACCTTCTTACAGTAGAATTCTTTCAAATTCTAAAAAACCTGCGCGTAGGACGAAAGCTGGTCTAAAAAGCTAATTCGGCTATAGGCAGCCATGAGGTTTTAATATCAAAATCAAAAGAAAAAAATGGTACACCCTAAAAGTAATGACAGCTAAATGAGAGGTATAGGTGTGAGAAACTGCTTCGTTATAAATAATTATAAGATCTGCATCATCGCATCGTTAGTTAAAATATATTTTGTAAAATTTGCAACATAAATGTGACAATTTTAAATTTACTTAATTTCAACTTCAAAGCATTTACATTTTCAAAGCCGAAAAAGGAAGAGACTTATACATAAACAGTTGTGATTTTCTTGAAGGTGTGCAGAAACTTCTCGCTCCCGTTCCATTCGCAAAGAAATTTAAATTTAAAAAATGTTTCGGTAGGCAAGAAAGATTTAGTTAACAAAACAGCTACTCCGAAAAATTATAATTAAAAATAATACCAAACAAAAAATAAGGTAATGATTCGAAATTTTCAAATAACAGTTATACGTGTCATCATCAAAGGTGAAAATTAAATATATAAAAAAGAATTCTCATTTTTGTTTTGTAATAAAAATTGCTTTGTCAAATTTGCTTATGCATGAAAAAGATAAAACGTAGAAATTTTCTACTGTAGTCGTAATAAAATATATTTTTCAATAAAAACTTAAGAAAGTTTAGGGCGAAGTTGAAATTTTCAATAAAAAAGTGCAATTGGTGTGTAATCCTAAATTATAAAAGTTAGCAGACAGTAAAATTAATTTGAAATGACTACAACATTTCAGATTACACCGCGTGAAAACCCAACATATAGGAAGAGTTCCCTCAGGAATTATAAAGCTCCCAATACACGAACTAGGTGGGTGAATGTAAGGTCGGTGTTTTTCCAAAACAAAATCGACGTATGCACGGTGAAATTTTTTTGTCCCAATACCGGTTTTGGAATCCTAATATTAAGCACATTGTTTGAAATTAGTTTTCAACTGGAATATTATTGGTTCATGAAAAGATTTCACTTGCAGCTCACTCCGTAATGAAAATAAACTGTGCTTAAAAGTAGCACAATTTGGGTCTGGATTGTCGACAAACCCAAATCGTGTTAGAATTATGTACAATAATAATTATTGTACATAATAATCTACTGCTTAATAGCTAACAAACCTTTTTCTCAGTGTGTACATAATTTTAACACAATTTGCATTCGTCCAATTTAAATCCAAATTGTGTTAAAATTATTATATAATTGTGTTAGAAAATAGTATAATTATACTAAGAAAGAGTACAATTATTGTACGTTGTAATAATTGTAAATAAGTACAATTATTGTAAGTTGTAATAATTGTAAATAAGTACAATTATTGTACGTTGTAATAATTGTAAATAAGTACAATTATTGTACACATTGGGAGTTAAAATTATTGTATAATTGTGTTAGAAAATAGTATAATTATACTAAGAAAGAGTACAATTATTGTACGCTGTAATAATTGTAAATAAGTATTTAATTTTAATTAATTAAAAAATTATTGTATAATTGTGTTAGAAAATAGTATAATTATACTAAGAAAGAGTACAATTATTGTACGCTGTAATAATTGTAAATAAGTACAATTATTGTACTCTTTCTTAGTATAATTGTACTATTTTCTAACACAATTATACAATAATTTTAACACAATTTGGATTTAAATTGGACGAATGCAAATTGTGTTAAAATTATGTACACACTGAGAAAAAGGTTTGTTAGCTTATTAAGCAGTAGATTATTATGTACAATAATTATTATTGTACATAATTCTAACACGATTTGGGTTTGTCGACAATCCAGACCCAAATTGTGCTACTTTTAAGCACAGTTTATTTTCATTTGGATTTAAATTGGACGAATGCAAATTGTGTTAAAATTATGTACAATAATTGTACTCTTTATTGTTAGTATAATTATACTATTTTGTGACACAATTATACAATAATTTTAACACAATTTGGATTTAAATTGGACGAATGCAAATTGTGTTAAAATTATGTACATAATTGGATTCTTTTCTAGTACAATAAATTGTAAGTACTATTTTCTAACACAATTGTACATAATATTGATTTGTCGAAAATCTATACCCAAAACTGTGCTACTTTTAAGCACAATTTATTTTCCAGTGCTGTTTGATCTGGGGAACTCATAATCATTTCATTATCTGGTCTGGAACATATTCATCAGTAGATAACCGTTAATTTTGGAAATGTTGGTCCCTTTTTTAAGAGAAAATTTGGGAGAATACTGTGGGCCATCTTAAGACTTAGCTACAATGTTATTCTCCACACTTCAATTGTCCCAAATACAAAAAATGTAAAATAATATAAGACCACTAATAAAATAATCTGTTTCATTGAATAGTTACTAAAATTTAAAAGTTTCCTGTCTATATAGGTTGGAATATTCTATATTTTTCTCCTGCTCCTTTATATACATTCTTTGTATATATTATGCTCTTAAAATGATCTTTACAACGATACCACATTTGCTATTGTCATGCTTCACAAAATTTGAAATATTTGACATTTAATGTAAAATTTTAAAAATCTTGCGCGTTTTGGAGGGCTCTAAAAAACAATTACCTATCAGCAGTTGTTTATTTTCATAAAAATAATCAAGCGTGCGTTTCAGAAAGACGTTCAACAAAATTTATGAAAAGAATAAATAAACTAAGACCGAAAGTATTAAATAAATTGCTATTCTGAATTACTGAGCAAAATAATTGAATATGATATCAATTTTTTCCTTATATCGTCGATTTCCACACAGTTTTGTAATCAATGGAACAATATTTATTGTATTATTGTAATAATGTAAATTTACATAGTAATTCTATGTAATTTTACATAATTGTATAGTAAAAGTATAATTTTATAGTTCAAAAACAACAACATTTACCTATGCGTTTAATTAACTTAGGGAAGACCCCTGGTAGTTGAAAACTTCCGATTCGTAAAATAAGGTAATTAAATCAAATCATTTAAGTAAACTAATAATTCATATACGGTGTGCGTAAAGTACCTAACTTTGTAGAAAGTAAACATTTTCGTTTGACCTACTTAACTTCTGAAACATTTTTTTTAATAAACTGAACTTGGAAAATTTGTCTTCTTAACAATAATTAATTTTGAATTTGGAACGAGCCAATGTAGACGAGTCCCATATAACCATGATTTAAACGCACTTAAACGCACCTGCATGTTGCTTCGAATTATTTATGCGAGTTTTAAAATTAAAAAAAAAAGACAATAACACAAGTAAACACACCCGCATAACATCAAAAAAACCATAATAAATCACAAACTTGGCAAATCAGTTTTCAAACTTCTTATCGAATATTTGAATAAGGTATTTTGTAAAGTTTGAATGCTCACACCGAACTCGAGAATGAAACTTTATCGATTTTGCATGAAAGCGTTCTCTCATCAAAATTCACTTAAAATGTGAAAATGCATTCCAGAATTTTATTTAGGGAGTTTTCCTTCAATTATGCTGAGTGCACGTTTTTAAAATGTCACTGCGACCTTATAAATATTTTGGACTAGAAAATTTCCCAGGGAGGAAACATTTTCCATCTAAGTAAACCACGTGTGTTCTATTAATATTTTTAAATTCAATTAGAGTAAAATAAACAAATAATTCAATTAGATGGAATTTTAAAGCTACGGGTTCGTTCATATAACAAGGTCAATATTTAATTAGAATTCACAAAGCTACCCCAATTTGCACCTTTGGCCCGTTCGACTCGAAACTCAGCATTTCCACATTATTTAGTATTTTCCTCTATTCCCGTGGGGTACGGGACCATAAATTAGACTTACTGCTGTTACCGGTTGGACCAACAATTCATATTTAACCCTTCTTCTATGCACGAAACAAAATTATAAGCTCGTTCGTAAAAGTGCATAAATAATTTTTGATTCTGTCAACAAAAAAGTTGCTTGTAGTTGTAAGCTTTATAGCAGAAAAGTACACGACGGACGAGGTTAATTAATTATACCGTTCCTACTGTTGTAATTTATCAGTTGGGGTTTTTCTATGATTAAAAGACATTTCAAAATGAATATTATACAAGCTTTCATTAAGCTAATGCACTTCAGTATTATCAGTTCTAATACAGGACAAATCTCATCTGAAACTTAATCTTCTTTAACTTAAATTGGCTTCATTTTTCATTCCCTTGAGTGAATCGGGATTCAAAAAATCCATCAAGTCAAAAATTGTATTAAACATGCAAATATTTTCCAAGTCGCAAATTTTTAAATATAAACTGATGCAATCGTAGACACGAATATCTAAAATTACTTCTTCAGATGCCATCTCATAATGGAAGTCGGGTTCATCTGCGCTACGGATGGATAACCCAGAGAAGTAGAATAATGCGGTAGTTTTTCGTTTCTTTTAAAAGAATATTTTCTTTGCCATTTAAAATTATTGCATGCAGATACCAAGAAAATTTCGTTTGTGATACCTCCGGGATATACAAATGAAACAATATGCTGCTAACGAGAACTTAAAATTAATCCGCTTATGGAAAAACGATCGAAGAAGTGTCGGGCGATACAATTAAAAATGTAGAACAAAGCAAAAAATTTCCTTCGAGGATGTCCTTCACAACATATACAATCGTTAAAGAAAATCCTCTTTTCAGCAATAAAAGTGGTAAGTATTGGATGCAATTTTCTGTCACCGAATGCAAAAGAGAAAATTATTGAGTTTCGAAATAAATTTGTTATTTAATTCAAAATATGTAATTAAATTTTGAAACGTTTTAACAACGAAAAATTTAATAACATTTTTTACTTTCGATAATTGGACCGTTCTATTAATTAAATGGAAATTTAAAACCAGGGAAATGAATTATGCATAACATTCGTGTGATTATTATATAATTTTCTAGGCAACCTTCTGGCAAAACGGCTATAATTATTTAATAATTTGCAAATTAATACCATTTTATATTATAATCGCATTAGTCAAACGCCCCAATTATTTTATGTTGATAAATATAGTCAGTTTCGCACAAAAAATTTCATTACGCAAAGCTTTTAAATAATAAATCCTATGTTATGGTGCACTAGCTGGATTTGCATAAATATACATAATATACGATGGTGGTTCGTGATGGAAGCGAACAAAGAACAAAATGATTTGGTAAAAAAATTTGCATATTCAAATTTGTATTTTGGTAAGGAAGAGGGTGTAACAATGTGGCCGACCACGGTAAAGTGAATTAAAAAGACTTCTGCACTTATAAAAAATGTAAGCAGAAGAGATGAAAGCCAAGTGTTGATACAACAAAAAATAATAAAAAAAAGTGGAGATTAAGCACTCGAAATTTAGTATCACAACACAATTTTCACTTTAGATATTATTTATAATGTTAAGGTTTGTAAGATTATAAAGATATCGCAACTTGTAAATTTTTAGCAATATTTTTTTTCAATAATTATCATATATTCTAAAGGTCGAATGTCTATAATGTAAATATTTGTTGTTTATTTTTAAAGTTGTACTTTTACTTGGCACCGCTTTGTATATACTGGTTAGAAACTAAAAGTTAGGACTTCTAATGGAAAGAACATTGCGAATAAAATAAGCAAAATCAGGTTGATTTGAAATATGCCAAATAAATGCAAACTTCAATGCCCGGATATTCCTTAACTTCTTCATAATATTTCAGGGTAACATTGCTTGATTTATTCTAGGACAAATTAACTAGAGAGCGGAAAAGGTGGCGCAGGCCATGGGCGTACAGATTTGAGGCGTAAAATAATCTAGGTGGCTTAGCTACCCTAGAAAATAGAAAAAAACGCTTAAAAATTCAAAAAAATTAAGTATTATGTAATTTATGTTCCTGGAAAAATCTTCCCTTGACCTGGAGGGTATACTCTTACCCTGCGTTCGGTTAGAAGCTACTTTTGCTACCAAACATTTCTTTTTTCCTTCTTTCGAGTTTTCAGTCGCTTCCAAAAGCTTTGGCTCCTCCCCTTTCAATCGCTACAAAAATTTAGGTGGGAAGCCAAAGCGTTTGGAAGCGACTGGAAGCTCGAATGGAAAAAATATATATGTTTGGTAGCGTAAGTAGCTTCTAATCGAACGCAGGATTAGATGTAAACAATCAAAAAACCGGTGGGCCTGGGAGGGGGGGGGGGTCAAGAATACCAACCAGTCGTTAATAAGAAAAAGATGTTATCTCAAGAATTGAATTTCTTCAATTCTTTATCAATTTTGAAGTCATTTCATTGCTTACTTATGCTGGGGGGTATTCCATACCCATATCCATACCCCCTAGACCCCCATTTTTAATATTCCCATGTCGCGTCGAAGAGGTTAAAAAGACACACACAAAATTTGGTTCGAATGGGGGCGTTTGTGGGGGCACATTTGTAGCGCAAATGAAACTCCTAACCACAGGTGCTTTCTACCCTCATCGTTACAGTTCTGTCACAATGTTTTGTCTCAGAGTTGGAAACTTGAAAAATCTTTGTATATCAGTCCGAGAGTGCTTGACTTTCAGGTATCATTCGAGGTGATCATTCAAGGCCGCGACACGGCTATTGGTCAAACAATACAAGAGGAACCAAATTCCTTCAATCGGGCATACATATTGTCGTATTTTTTTTGAATGAAGAAGCAGAAAATTTAATTATGGAGATTGTATTGAATTTTTGTATTATAAAATTTTAAATTTTTGAATGTTTCGCGCGGCCACTAGGGGTCTCGGCGAAACCGGCAGGGGGCCGGAAGGAAGGAGTTCGCGCGCAACCCACCGAGTGAGGTGGTTGCGGTTTGGCTATTTTTGCGATTTTGAGTATTAAAGAGATTCTTTTTTTTATAAATAAAGTTAATTGAATATTATAGTTAGTGTTTATTTCTTTTTAGAAATTAAATTTGGTTTAAAAATAAATATTTAGAAGGTCGTGCCGATAAAGCCGCGGACGATAACGTTTTTGGGGGCGAGATTGGTGGCCGGTATTCTTAAGTATTGTTTTTGGAAAGTTTCCGTTTTTTTTCGGAATTTATCGGTGGGCCCATATCACGTCATCATATGGATCAATAACTGAAATTCATGGATAATGGTTTGTTGCCAGGGGCAACAAAACTACTCTTTTCAGTAGGTCCTGGGTCATGAGGAAATTGAAGTAGGTGACAAACTACCTAGATCAGGCTCAAACTAACTCCCGATTGGACCAGAACCATTATGTGGACTAGCTAAAACACTCAGAAGGTGGAGATCCAAAAATGGGAAACATAATAATGAAGACTTACTTGTGTAACACACAGTGACATTGACGAAAAAATTCATTGAGTACTCGACTTCTTTCTTCTTCTTTATTAGCCCCTTTTCCGCCCACTCCTGGACATAAAGCCTCTCCATATTATGGAGGTTTTTTGGCCATAACTTACCACGCTGTGCCAGACGGGTTGGTGAATAGTCCGCAGATCGATTTTGGACTATAGTTGTTTTAAATCCGGTAACAGCTTGCTAGCCTAGCATTCAGATGTGCCTGTAAGCCCTGGTTTTTGTTAACGATGGTAATTCGTCAACTCAGGGGGACCGCCGGCTTAACGTGCCCTCCGAAGCACGGAAACTAGAAAGTTTGACTCTCCCCGGGTTTGAACCCGGTACCTCGCATTCGCATCCAACTGCGTTAGCTGCAAGGCAATGATCGTCTCCGTCTGAGTACTCAACTGAAGATGCTAAAAGGCTTCTTCTTTTATCAAAGAGGAAAATCAGACTTATGACAGATATGTGTAATGGACACTACCCAATGTGGTATCACTTTAAAAATATAGGAGTGAAAGACAGTGACAAGTGTAGGCTCCGTGAATCGGAGATTGAATCCGCCGAAAAACATTCTCTGCAATTGCGAACTTAGGCTAAAATATTATGGACAGGCGCCATTGACACCCAAAGAGATGAAAGTAAAATCTCTCATAACTATTCAATTATTTACAAGCAAGATTGAATTTTTGAGAATCTAAATATGTAAGAGTTATAAACAGAAGATCAACATTGGTCGCAGTTCTGTGAGGCTTACGCTGCATACAGTAAAAGTCGCTACGTGCGCGCGTGCGCAGTTACTCTCGGCGATTGCGACGTTGTACCGGTTGGTATTATTTAATAACACTTGGTTAAACTTTAGTTGGTACTTCTGCAACCATTAATTGGAAGTTTTGGGTACAGTTCTTTTCGGTGCTCTCGAACTGCAGTTTGTTTTTGCACAAATTTTTAAAGCCTCTCTTTTAAAGCTATGAATTATGCTGCAAATATACGAATTTTTTCGAGTACCTACTTGAAAAAATCAACATAATTAACAACCAATCGAGCTAAGGTTAGTTTTACGAAACGATTTTTTTAATGAATAAACCGTTAAAAGAGAGATCCACCAGTCAAGTTTAGGTTAGTGTTAAGAAACGATTATTTTAATGGGAGGGAGCACGATATAATAATTTTGTTGTACCATGGGGGACCGTTAAAAGTGAGATCCACCGGTGGACCTTAGGTTAGTGTTAGGAAACAACATTTTTTTATTGAGAGGACCATGAAAAGTGAGATCCATCGGTTGAGTTTAGGTTAGTGTTAGGAATCGATTTTTATTTTAATGGGGAGACCGTTAAAAGAGAGATCCATCGATCAAGTTTAGGTTAGTGTTAGGAAACCATTCTTTTAATGAGGGGACTCTTAAAAGAGAGATCCACCGGACGGGCTTAGGTCAGTGTTAGGAATCGATTTTTTTTAATGGGGGGGGGGGCGTTAAAAGTGAGATCCACCGGTGGACCTTAGGTTAGTGTTAGGAAACAACATTTTATTATTGAGGAGACCATGAAAAACGAGATCCATCGGTTGAGGTTAGGTTAGTGTTTGGAAACGATTTTGTTTAATTGAGGGGACCCTTAAAACAGATCCACCGGTCCGGTCCGTCTTAGGTTAGTGTTAGGAATCGATTTTTATTTTAATGGGGAGACCGTTAAAAGAGAGATCCACCGATCGAGTTTAGGTTAGTGTTAGGAAACCATTCTTTTAATGAAGGGACTCTTAAAAGAGAGATCCACCGGTCGGGCTTAGGTTAGTGTTAGGAATGGATTTTTTTTAATGGGGGAACCGTTAAAAGAGAGATCCACCGGTCGAGTTTGGATTAATGTTAGGAAAAGCTTTTTAATGACAGGACCGTTAAGAGTTAAATAAAGTTTTAGATTTGGGCCCCATACTCTAATCCGGTCCTGTTTATAAAACTAAAATTTTAATTTTTGCACACACTCGGCGCACATTCGACTTGAGTATGGCGCATGCGCGCACTTTACATTTAAATACGCTTCACATTTGCCGGGAATTTTTGCGCGTGCGCACATTCGACGTGAGTAACTGCGCACGCGCGCACGTAGCGACTTTTACTGTTTGCTGGCTTACGCAGCCAATCGACTCCCGAGTACAATAATCACAAGTAGAAATATTGGAACCACAAAATACCACATAAATGGAAACTTATCTTAGAATGCTTTGTCTTCAAGATACTGATTTTGGTTTCCAAAAAATGTATCACTTTATTGAAATATTTTGAAAACGTTGTGGTTGAATGATTGATATTTTGACAACAAATTCATTGAATTTTGGTCTTGATAATTCTTAGAGATCATCGATGAAGAACGTCCGTAATGTTTTCCAACTTTCTGACCCCTTTTCTGATGTAGGTCACAATCTTCAGTCCTTCCTCCCAAGAATTATCAATGGTCACCAATCTAGGAACCTTCTTATTTCTCTAACATCGAACTTGACAAAAGCTATTCATTCATAATAAAATTGGAAGCAAAAATTTAGAATTTTTGTACATTTTCTTTTTACAAAAGACCAAACAAAATAAAATTTGAATCAAATTTTCTTACAAATCCCAAAAATGGGATTTCCATTTTTACGAAGAAGTCACATTTGGCTTACCCCCCCCCCCAATCACACTATTCAAGTTTTGGGACTCCCTTCTCCCTTAGGCTTGGACGATGCCTTACGAATCATTGAATCAATTTCAACAAAATATGATGTTCTTGGAAAATATAGACACTCCTCGTATATTGACGACTTTCCACAATAGTGAAATAGTAAAATTTTAGTTTTTATCGTGCATTTAAAAGACAATTGGTTACAATTTATTTATTGTTTAAGATATAACACTTCAAGTACCTGGCGAGCTCGAAGAGACATAATCATGTATAAGGCATCTTCCGAGTAATGTTAGTGTGAACCAAACCTTATGTGCAAGTGTTGAATAATTTTGATTTCCCTTCGCCTTCGAAGTGACGAATGGTTATTATTCGATGTAAAGAAATGCTTACATGCGCAGTGTGAGGTCACTTAGATACGCAAAAGTTTTTCATACAAATTAATTTATTACTTTGTTTGGTTGCCATTTGTCCCAAGTTTAACTTGTATTTGAACTTGAGGTTAAACCTTGACCCAAATCCTGTATAATAACTTCCGTCAATGTTCAACGTTTGACCATATTTTTCTCAGCATTTCCACGCTCTATGCGCTAGAAATAACGGCTTATCGCCCTTGTCATCAGAAGTTAACGATGTTGCTTTATCTTTCCAATTTGTTATATGGTTGATTTATACCCATTTAAGCGGTGTCTTCGTCTTATTTCAACTTGACTGTAGTTAACCTTGGGGTCGATTACGCTAACGTCTTTTAATATCATATGCACCAAATTCCAAATATGCATCTAATTCATTACGACAGCCTGAATTATAAATCACCAGACCCTTAATTCTTATTCATTCAACTTCTTGTTATCCCTTATTTATTGGTTTATTCAATTATTTTCATCTTTTACGACCTTGATCAGGACTTATGGTTCCCATAAATAGTTTAAGAGAAGTAATAATGCCATATATTTTTAGGAATAAATTACAGTGCAAAATTTCCCAAGAGGTTGCACATCTTTCTTAAATTAAAATCAATATTTTAGATGAAAATAAAAGAAGAAACGAAGGGAGATAGTGGCAGTATGTTTATTTGATCCAACCTTGTAATTTGAAATTTGTGTAAAAGCACTTAAGATATTTAAACTAAACCTTTGAACAAACGATAAACTATGAACCTTCCAAGTTATAGTGTGTGTAAAAATGTTAAAAGTGTAAACCCATAGTTCTCAATTACCTTAATACACTTTCCTCCAGGCAAAGGTATGAAATATTAGCATAGAATCTCTTGTGCATAATAAATGCCCACTTTATCTTAAGCACAAAATTGTATAGCAGTATTAAAAATTTCTAAAAACCTGAATGGAATATAAAAGAATAGGTCGAGAAAAAATGGAGTAATTGAAGCAGTATGGTGAAAATAAAATATAAATGTGACCTGCACGCATATGAACACAAAAATCCTTTCACGCTTTTATGACATCCTGTAATTACATGAAAGAAACGCAGGTGCAAAAAACCTTGAACCATTTAGAATCGATATAGGTGGAAGTTGAAATTAGCGTATCATTTTACGCCTTGCTTCCATCGTTTTCCTTCAACCAAAAGAGGAAGCTTAGAGCTCGAATTGCAAAAAAACGAACCCTTAAAATAGAATGTTAAAAGTTCAATTATTCCAAAAAAATAAAAGTTTGAAGTAAAACAATTCGCAAGTGCAAAAGTTAATGGTCGCTTTAAAATAGGAAGTGAAAAATTTAACGTCAAATAAATAACCTTAAGTAATGTGACGGAAAAGTTGGAGAATTGATCTTTAAAATCAGAATTTCTAAGTGGAAAATAATGTTGATCTTATTTTAAGTAGAAAGCAGTCAGTTTAGTTTGACACTTAAAGTTTTGAATGCAAAATTGTATAATTAATTTTAATTGTTTGGCAAAAACAAGTCAAACAAACCTCACCGACGACGGTTCTCAAACCCCAACCGAACGCAGATTTTCACTTAACTAAGCTGATCATTATAAACTTTCATGTACATTAATACGCTGTAATATATAAAGGTTTATTTTCTAAAATTATTACCATTACCGTTTAATCTCAAAGGTCTTATTGAACATCATTAATTCAAGACAAAAAAGAAACGAAGAAAAAATAAAATCTATTTGGAAAGTTAAGAAGAAGAAAATTTTAAATCAGTTCGAAGTTTAGCGAAATTCCCTCGGGATGCAGTTCCATCATGATACAAAAAGTGATATTCAGATCCAACTTGCACTGTATAATTGAATTATATTATAGAAATGCATACTTTTCAGTTTTACAAAAAAAAATAGGTAATTTATTCGCAAATGATCACAGAAAAAGTTAAAAGTATATCGAACATTTTTCAGAAGCTATCGAGATGAAATGTATCCAAAGAGAGGCTTATTCTGATACCAATAAGTCACTCCGTTGGGATTCAACTTCATTTTACCGATTTTCTTCCAAGTAAATAGTAAGCAATAATATACACAAAAAAGTAGAAACAGGAAATGAGTTATTTAATTATTGGTAAAATAGGATAATAAATAATTTAGAAAATAATAAGAAAATTTCGTAATTGATTTTGATGGAAAAGACTTCCATAATAATTATTAAAGTTGTGCAATTGGTAAGGAACCAATCCCCAATTGATTTGAATTTCCTTCATTTTACTCCGATATCAAATTACTTCAATTTTTGCTAAAATAATGATATTATTTTATTCGATAATCAAAATTTAACTTTATTCTTTAAGTTCCACTATTACATCATTATCTGCTGGAATTTTGAGATCAAACTTTAAATTAGAAAAAAGGAAATCTTATCAAATAACTGATTTTGGGCGCCATTTCTCTAATATGTGTAGCATTTCAAATGCTATTATTATATTTTGGCGGAAATCTATGCATCACCCTGTGTACGTTTCAAACACAAGAATTTCGAAAGTTTGTCAAACGTTCATTCTTCGCTTATCTGCATAAAAGATAGAAGTTTCATTTTTCGTTGTGTGCAATTTTATGTTTTGAAAGCCACAAATTGTTAGTTTATTGAAGTGATCTTTTTTATTTTACCTTCTGTGCTACATTTGTGGGTAAGATTGCATTATTTTCTATCATGAGCGGAAGTTTGACTTTGATAAATTTTAGGTTTTTCGTACTACCACGTTAATTTTCTGTGAAGTCAATTTTTGGTTTCCAATTTTAATTATGGTTTTCTGAGCGGGTGCGCATGGTATGCATCGGTAGCCGACTGTCCATCTGGCTGTTTTTATCCACCAACCATATGGTTATTTGTATGGATATGGGCCAGCAGTTTGGTTATCTTGCTTCCACCTGTGATAACCTTGATTCCTGCGTCGAACCATCTGTGGCAGCCATTTTTAACGATGTTGGGATTTCGTTTTTGGGTTCACCATTCCCGTATGAGATCAATGGAGAGGGCAGGACTGATCAACATTCATTTATCCCCAGCTTCACCGCAGTTTTGCGTCTTTGATTAAGAAGTGGTGTGATAAGTTTGTCACTTTGGCCGTCTCCTTTGACGATTTATCCGTACTTTTTGGGAAGACGTGCGAGCTCCATTCCAACATTGTGGAATTTCTTGTCGCAGCGGTAGCGTGAGCCTATACAACTATTCCATCTCTAGTGGTTAGGACAGCACCAACGACGTAGGATGGCTGGAAAACCATTAATTAGTTTTTTTGTGGAACCGCATTTAGGAGATTAGCTTTTCTTAATAATTTACATCGACATTGAGATGCTATACCGTGCGCAGGTGAATTGATTCTTGTTTAATTTGTGCAGTTTTTGTTATTTTTAGCTTTCCACCTGAAACTCAGTTTAAACGATGAACCATTAATATTCCAGAGGTTCCAAAAGAATTGAGATGTTGAATCGGACGGATTGAGGTGGAAGGGTAAGTTAGAAAGCAATTGCTGTATTTAATTTTACTTGATGATATCTCTTGCGAATGTGTTAATTGCAGTCAATTTTACCAACGTTTTTATGTCTGCGTTGGGCAATCTCCTGGATGCGCGGATTATTTTGTGAGTTGTTTTCAGATAGCAACTCATCTGTTATTTTATTTTTGATTTGATTGTCCCAAGGTATCCCTTCGGGTTATCTTGGATTTTACTTGATTTGTTGTATGTTTTGTGTCTCCTATTGGAGTTTTGGAATCAGATATTGTCAACCCCATCTTTATCTAAACTTTGTTTTTTGAATAAAATCAACTCTTCTTTACTTCCGTATTTTATTTAGAGGACTGGCGCCCGAAAGGTTATTTTTCTTAGTTAGTTGCCAATTGATCGCCTGAGCCAACGGAAGAACCTACGAACCGCGTCCGCGCGACCGATGCTCTGGCACTGGACGGGGGTGTAATCCCTTAGCTGGCCTGTCTACCATTCCATTCGTAGATCAGCGGGGCAAGTGGCCCAAATTAGAGCAATTTGCGTTACATATGGCATGGCGGAGCGAACTGCCAATTTGCAAATTACTGCTATTTTTTCATTGTTTTGTTTACCCCTGTTGATTGACCTATAGGTATGGGGTTATAATGATACAATTATAATGTGTTTCGCTCTTATTAGAACTCCTCAGATGGTATAATATAATATAGTACATCCAGTATACTATGAGGAAAAGTTTTATTTGATTGGTTCATTCAAGCTTCAACCTTATAATTATTATGCAATTCAACTAATCTCCACATAAATGAAACAGTTAGAGCTCATTCATATGGAGATTACTTATGCTGTATTGTATTATAAGAGCTGCAAACACCAATTAAATTGAAATATCTTCTCTATACTTCAATTTGATAGGTTCTTGCAGCTTCGCTACTATAAATCTCTATCTGAACAGCAATACAGTTTATATTTCCAACGCTCGAATGTCAATATTTCGCATCATTTGTAGTAAAATGCTTTCTATTATTAAGACAAATTCATTTGACTGTTAAAATTTCAACTATCAAATTTGCCTCTGATTATTTAAAATCTAAATTATACTAGCCATTGTCTACCTTACTTAATCCGAGCTTTACAAGGATTTAGGAACAAAACAATAAACCAATTCAAATAGCTTCAACATAATTTGATGTGGATTAAATGTGGATCACTTACAGTGATGAAGCAAAATAGGCCTTGGTCAAAATGAACAAACATTCACCCGCAAACGGTAAAACGTGACTTACAACACCGATAAGGGCAATATTGTAGAGCCCCTATTATTATCAAATGACAAGAACGGGGAAAACAGAAAGTCGCAAGCTGTTGAAACATTTAAAATGATCGAGATAATTGGATTTTACTGTGATCGCCAACAGTTTTGTGTGCATGCGAGTTCTCATCATTTAAGTAAGTGCAACTTGACAATTACCATTATTAATTCAAATTTTTAAATTTTCTCCATTACTTGCGCTAAATCGTGCACTAAACATTTCAGTATCTCTTGTCAGTCGTGTAAAGCGAGCATTAGCAGCATTTAAACACGCGATTTACTTTAGGTTGGAACAATAAAGAAAAAATTATAAAGTTGAGAACCAAACCTTAAGATCACTAATCATAAATTATGGAACTTGGCTCGAAACTCTTAATCTTTTAAACATTCCAAAAAAAAGTAAAATGAACTTAGATAAACTTTTGAATGTAAACTTTCAGTGTTTTCTTTTCCTTTTTCTATTTCACAGAAGTATACCTCACTTTACTACTTCAACAAATGGATTCCATCAAAAGAAATCCTTTGCTGGACAAGTGATTTCCATCAAAACAGCACGCACTACAATTCCGTTCTCCAAGAGAGTGAAATATTCAAACTCAGGGAATGAGAGAGGTGAGGTTAGATGCAATCAATTTTATTTAGTCGCAACGAACAAAGGTAAAAATAAAAAATTGGGTGTTGTATTTAGAAAATAAACTTACATTACGGAAGTCGATAAGTTGGGTAACGAGGGTTCCATCTGAACGTTGAAACTCGAGGCTGACAGTGTCATCAGTCACATTTGCCGAAATGGTCTCCTGGACGACATCTCCTCCCTGTAAATGGAGAAATAACACAGTTTAGTCATTTCTACTCAAGATAAACCTAACAAAAGTAAACACTTGATTCATTTAGGGATAAACACTAAAACAAAAAAACTTGAACGCTAAGAGTCACTTAACTCAGTAAAACTTTTTAGGAAAAAAGTAAAATTCGCATTTTCTCTAGTAATTTTAAGGGTAAAAATTGATTAAAGTAATAAGAGCTTATTTGTTCACTGGAAATATGATTAATTGTGGATGCCTGGTAGTTAAACTGGAATTAGAATTTCTGCAATAATTCATCTTCAGTTTAAAGCATTTCTTAATCCACAAAGACTAAATAGGTATGTATAACTACCTTGTTACTATTAACAATAAATCTTCGAGTAATTAACAAATACCTTAACGGAAAACGAGAAAATCAAAACGTTAAGTAATTAAATATTTAGAATTAGGCAAAATGATTACTTAACGATTTTTCTTTAAGTACTAGATTTGTTTAAAAATTATTTAAAAATCTAAATGGCGTAATAAATATTTACACAGAAAAAGACAACTGGAAGCATCGGATCAAACACAAAATTGTTCGAATGCAAAAGCGCAAAAAGCCCACATATTTACATATCACCCAGCTCCTCTATCAATAAATGAATTTTAAATGAGCACCTACTATAAATGCATTTAAAAGTCAACAAAATATTTTCAAATGATGTTAAACGGTCATAAAATATTTAAACGATATACTTCAAAAGTCCTTAATAAATTTGGTACTAGTTGTAAAAAATCGATCGTTAAATTGACTTTTACGTATTACTATTTAAATATTTTAATTGAAAATCGATTTCTAATTAAGGAGGTATAATTTTAAGTTAATTATTGTAATAAATTAATAATGAATAAATAATCGTTTGTTTGTGTATGTGTGTGTAAATAGAAATCGGATATTGAAAATAGCAGGTAATTATAAATTTAACAAAACTTCTATTATTATTAAAATTTCCTTCTTTAAAAAATTATTTCCGACTTTCTAACCCTCATCAGGAACACAAACGACGATTCAAAGTTCCCAATTTCGTGACAACAAAAATTAACAATTAATTTTATGGAAGTACATACTTAGTACCGATATGTAATTAAGTTTGTAATTTTTTTTTACAATATTAAGCAAACGAACATGCAGGGTTGGAAAAGCAATAATATAAATAATTTCTCGAATTTTAATTAAGAACTGTTCGATTACCGTTCAAACTTTGGTTCAAATAATTTATGATGTATCCTAAAGTTTAGTTCATTACTGAACTACTAAGTCATATAGTTATCGTAATTTACACGAAGCCTCTAAACTTAAGTGCTTAAATTTCCCGTAAAATTATACTCTTGACCCAAAGAGATTATGTAGCTTCCTATAACAAACTTTCGCCCTTTATAAAGTGCCTACCATTAGTTGCAGTTACTTTTCAACTTTTTAAAAGCAAAATAGATTATTTTGTTTTGTTAACAAAATCAAAAATTACTTTATAAATTATGACAAATTGGAAAAACAGACCCAGTAATTTTTTAAATTGACCGCTGACCGCAGTTGAAGTTTTTCTGTAATTTGTTTAGTAAGAACTGGATTCCATTGTTCGAAACACCAACTGAAAATGTTTCAAGTGTAATATCCTGGAACAATACAGTAAATTGCAAATGAAGTAGAGAAGACGGAATGCTTTTTACTCTTTGAAATAAAGTGAATTTCATCAACTTTCACAAAATTGGATAGACGAGTGTGGTAGGCAGCTTTTTTTTGGAAACTTCAATAGTATTAATGGTTATGGTTTTGGTATTTCAGAGTACAAAAGTTATACTGGCATAATTTATTTATTTCTGTAAAAGAGAATAACAATCGAAACAAAAATTGGTAATAACAATCAATATTATTTAATTGATACATTTAATGTATTGACGAGTTGCACTTTTATTTTGCTGTGGTTTTGTGAATTTTATTTGGTTTGTTCCGAATCCGAAGCAATGTTGTCACTGTTTTCAACAAAATTGCTTGGGCAAGATGGGCCGCCAGACACTATCGAATCCACTTTCTGTGGACCTCATCAGTGAGCCAAAATTGCGTAAAATTGATGAATCCAACAAATCCGATCCAAAACTGCTAAGCTGCTTCAAAAACTTGAAGGATTAGAACGTAATCGCGTCATAATGGCACCCCACCTTCCACTTCATGCAAAATTAATAACAAAACAGATGCAGACGACAGTTCAAGTGCCGACTTCTCTTCCAATGAAAATATGGACGCAGTCAGTACCCTTGACTCACAAACCGAAATGATTTCTTTCCTCGTTTCACTGCTGGTCATGGCCACGATATCATTACGCTATCAAAACGGAGAAATCGCGGATCTACAAACAGGAAGTTCTCCCCTTTTTCTGAACAAGTTCATTCTACTAAATAAAATAATAAATCTGATGCAACCCCTGCATCAAACGTTCTCTCACCCGAAGACCTATCCTAAGCCATCTTGATAGAAGACGCCGACATCATCTCCGACTGCCCACTCTCATCTGAAGTCGCAGCCTGACTAATATTATCACAACAACATACTGTAGCGATATTTCCTCGACCCTATAATTTATTAAAAATTTACTTTCTCTACCAGGACAATATCTCTACCCTAAAGCGCGATCGGCAGCTATGCGTCGGTTTACACTTAAATTACAAGACAAATCTCAGGGCTGGACTCGATTTCTCTCTCTTTCGGGTCGCTAAATAAAATAAGGTTGTTCGGCCTTGTTGCCGCACTAAATTTTCTCAAATGAATTTTCCTTGTTAGGATAAAAACTGCATAAATTGCATTAATCAAACTTATTGTCTTAATCGACAATATCAACAAATCAAATCTGGGTGTGGTTCGTCGCATGAAAATTAAATAAAAACCAGCCTCGCAGAAAAAGACTAATTTAACTTTCATCAAATAAATTTAATTCAACTAAGCAAAAACATAGGTCGAGCATTTGTTGTTTACGAACAAAATTCGTTTTGGTCGTCAGCGTGTAAATTGTGGAATAGAGAACCCTTCGCATTCACATTGATTTGTAAATTGAAACCTCAAAATACTCCAGGTCTCTATTATGTGTGTAATCGTGTGACACAAATAAATTACAATAAAATGGTGTACAATAATTCAAAGTTTTTATTTACCAATACGGTGGCACTTGTTTGTCGACTTATTGGGAACCGCTGACTTCTTATACTCGAACATCTGTCAGTTGACAACCTGTTGATTCCTTTAACATCTGTGATCTTCACAAACATTGAATTTGAGCATCAAACCTTCGCAAATTCTTCTTAAATATCCAGATAAGGACGATCGGTAACCGTATAATTAAACTTATTGGCAATACTCAAACGATTTTGAACCAATTTTAACAAAGAGTGTACTTAACCTCAAATCCAGGCAAGTAAAATTATCCAATTTAATTTTCAACAAATTTGAATTACTTCTTCTAAATATTTGAGTTGCAGGCACGTTATTATCGTGATTACAAAAATTATTCATCAATGGCTGACTGACAAATTTTTCACCTACATGTGCAATACCAAATGTTGCAGTGACGCTTTTCCAAAATCGCTGCAATTCGAAGATTTTACTTCCAAATCAATCTAAAAACACTCGTCTATTTTAGACGTCACAAAGCACTAATTATCAGCTTGAAAAACACCTTGGTTTTCCAAGAAAAACTCGAAATTCGGTCACTTATGGTGGACCTTCACCGCAAATACGCCTTGCTGGTTCTACAGCTCGCAGCAAAGTCCTCTTCTCCTACGCCAACCTTGGCTACCTTGCATGTTGAAAAACTTCAAAATACCACTACATAAAACGAAATTTTGTGCCATTCTGGACATCAAAATAGGTAAGATTTTTGCACACCAAATTCAAATTTAAACAATTAACTTTGTTTCTTTTTAGATTAAATTCGCCGTAAACCTCACAAATCACTGGATTTCACCAACCTTCAACAATAATAGTGTGTTTGTGTGTCAACGGTAACATAAAATGACCTTTACTTATAACACTTATAACTGTGCTCGACCTTGTCTCTATGGGTAAAAACTCGCCTAATTTGAAATAAATTAGCAATGCGAAGCTGGATTTCAATTTAAAATCACGACAATACATTCAATGCCACATACCGCTGTCATACGAGGCTATCCATGCACAACATCACCCGATTCCATAAAAAATTAGCTTCTCTCTGACAACTTCACCATCACCTCAGTTTGTCTCATGCGTCGCTAGTCAAACGATATGATGTGTTTTCTTCCCCCTTTATCCCTGACCAAACTCTTGCGAGCGAGGTCAATTCGTCAATTGACCTCTAGAAACATAACATATTCGGGATACTTTACGCTGGAGCCCTCTCAAGGTGGAGGAGATATGGGACTTAGTCATGGTGCTCCGCACCATCCATTGAGATCAGCTATCAACGAAAAACTAATGCATCTATGAGCCTATAATTTATTGTTTTGGAACCGGTTATGATTGCTAGGTCTGATTCGGAACCAGATGAGAAAAACCAGCCAAATTCCCAGTGCTCAGCAGTTAAAACGCTGTATAATTTGACCAACTGTTTCAGTTAACCATTCCTATCAAAAAGTGCTCTTGCTGCTGGCTATTCAATCAATCAAGGGCTTTTCCATTCCTGTCGGAATATTTCCACTTCTTTGAAGTCTTCACAATCCATTTCACGAGGTGGCTTACTCCTCTTTTGCTACTCTTTTTACTACAACTTTTCACCACAGCGTGTGGATGTCCACTCGAAGGCCGAGCTAAGAAATTCTGTGAAGTCCGCGATTTTAACCCCGAATTTCCGCTCTGTAACTCAACCAGCGATCACATCACTCCACTGCTGTGTCTGGTAAGTGATGCTGCTATTGGTAAGGGGTAAGTCACTGTGGAATTTTGGTGTACAAGTATGTGGAATTTATGTGTACACCATTTTTCAGAGTGACTTACCCATCGGCTATTAACTGTCTCGACAGACAATAGGTCTTCTTCTTTCTAAAAGCAATTCTCTAAAGAATTCTTTTCTAGTAGGCCTTACGGCCTGTTATTTCCCAACATCTGCGTCATTTGCTTGGGAGTTTTAGAAACTTTGAACATATAAATATTGTACATCCACCAGGTAGCTTGCTAGAATTACCTTCAGATGTGCCTGTATCCTGGTTTTTTTATGTTAAAGGTCGCAATTCACTAACCCAGTGGACCACCTGCTTAGGTGGGTAGGCCCAGGTACCCCGTTTTCGCATTAAACTGCGTTAGTTAGCTCAATAAATAAAAGCTGGTAAATTATATCTGACCTGTATTTCGGGATGCATTCCTAACATTAAGAGAGTATAAGAGTTTTCACCTGCCGTTGTATCACTACCCTACAAAATAAAACTCTGCTTAGGGCGAAAGATCACCAAAGTCAGTTAATTTATCTTCCTGCGACGTTCCTGAGACGGTCGTTAGCATAGTGATTAAACGCATAGACTGCTAACACAGAGAACCCGGTTCGACTCCGGGCGAAGCAAGAATCATATTGTGGCCGTCTCCCCTCGGCAGGCAATGGCAAACCACCGGGCTGTAATCTGCCATGAAAAGCCTTTGTTAAAAGGCTCACCACACCCTGCAGAAGGGTTATGGACTGAGGAGGAGTTAGCTCAATAGGTAATCTAGGAATTTACTACGATTTTAGTTACTTAATCAAGAATCTTCCATTTAGAAATGTGGCGCCCACTAAATAAGAATCCGCAAGAAATGAACGGCGTTTTGCATAAACCACGTTAAAATCTTAAATTGAACCTGATATTTCTGCAATAACCTCGTCAAATACTACCACCGATTCCCTAATGACGATTCGTGAAGTGATAAGTAAATTTCTGTTGGGTACAAAAACAAAATTTCATCAAAGCTTTCCATTTTAATCAAAGCTGGATACTAATTTTGTCGTTTTGGTATTACATCTGTTCTTGTGTTAAAATAAGCATTTAGATACGGAAAGCGCGTCAAGAACAAAGTACACAAAAGAAAACCAGGAACCTCAAACTTATTTAAATGTATAAATGCAGATTGAACTGAGTGGAAAGTTCTTCACATCCTCCCTCTCATCACAGGTTTCCATTTATTTGAATTGTAAGTAAACATTTAAAAGGCAAAATTTGTAGCATTGTTAATGAAAAACTAAAAAATAATTGAAACAAAAAGTGTGGGTTTTAGCAATTTTGAGCGATAGTACCCTTATGAAAAGTTAACGATCGACAAATTGTGACGGTGATTTTTCATGAAAGATTGGAATGTGAAAGCGAAAAATCTGGTAACAATTAACAATTTAACGACAGGGTAGAGGGAATGGCGCAAACCAATACAGCGTTGATGGTAGAGTGAATTGGTCGTACAAGAAATCAATAATGGGAAAATTTAAAGCAATTAGCGTCAACGCGTACAATGTTCGTGATGGCAAACAACTCCAAATGATAGAATTTGTTTGGCACGAAAATTCGATGCGAACGTAAATTTAAATCAAACAACGCATTCTCAAACCTGCTTTGCCTGTTACGTTCTAATCCCTAACCATGAATTACGGTTTACTTTAAGACTATTTCAACCTCCACCAGTGGTGAATCCTTACAATGCTCGAGTTGTAAATGTGTAACACGTCTTATCAGGATAATGAAATTAAGAGAATATTTACAAAACAAAACGGCATAATTTAACTTAATTTAGATTTAATTAATAGATTTACATTCGGGAATCTTTAATCTTCCTCGCTCTTTTCATATACAACAATGACTGCTTGCTCCTTCGTCTCTTGCACAACTAATTAAATAAAAGTCAACTAACTCCAATAAATAATGTCAATCAATGGCCAAATTAGTTTCAGTTCATCGTTCTCTCTGAGGTAATCCCATTTCGTACGATCAAATTTCGTTCGCACGTAAAACTTACATGCACCTAAAACTTCGTCGACAACAAAATGTGAAAGATTCGGGGTTAAAATTTTATTGATTTATTCGTCTTCGTCGTCTTCATAAATCTAAAAATTTGTCAACTATAAATGTCATTTACTAGTAAAAACTCTACTTATTGCCGGATAGAAACGAAACTTTATAACGAGATTAATCTAATTATTTAAATAATTGAAAATGACCGATCACACCATGCTTAATTAGCTGTGAACTAAATTGTCGTGTTATTTTGCACAAATAAATAGCTTAAACGGTAATTAAATTCGACACAGTTTGTAATCGTTCAAAGGCATGTGGTCGTATTAGAAAGACGACAAACCTAATTGAGCCAAGATTTAAACTTCACTCACCCAAATAATCTAACTTGCAATATAAAAATCAAAATTTGTTAACGCTATCAGATATTATAACTTCTGCAGATTCTAATGTCAGGTATGATCAAAACCAAGCTCAAAGGAAGCTAACTGCTCGAGTCTCTCAAAGAGCACTTTATTGCTACAAAAAAGTGCACGAAATTAAATTATGTAGAAAATTAATACCTATTAGTAAATGACACTTAATAATGTTAAGTGCTAATCACTACCTGCAGTATAGGCCACTTGTTTTACATTGGCTCCAAACAAAATTATGTTTTTTATAATATTGTGGTTTTATTTCCTTCAATTATAATTTTTAGGTAATTCTAATATGATAACCTATTTGTTTGCTTTGCAGTGTAGGATAGTAATGATATATTTTTAATTTTCGGGGTAAAAAATTTTACTCCATTAAATCCAGCTCTCAACGCTGGACAACAAGACTAGCCGTCGTCGAACATCAGGAACTTTAGAAGTTGCCCCGCGGTTTTCGATTCCTTCGACATTCCCCTTCCACAGACGATTAGAAATCATTCGCTTACTCTTCCACAGAAAACATATCTACAGTTCCTTTTTTTAACGCAATACCAATTTATTATTTGTTTGGAGTCAATGTATCACCGGTTGCCGGTATAATATAGATTCCAAGTAAAGTAATCAAGTTTTTTTGGTAAATCACCCGAAAGTCCACGCCTTAACCATGCCAAAAACCCTATGGTTCAGACTATAAAATTAGTAAAGTGTAATGAATGTTACCTGGAACGATAAAAAATTCAATCATTCCGTTAGAACGCCCATCCGAATTCAATAATGGAGATATTTAACATTCTCTGGTACAGATTAGAAACAACAGAGCAGAAAATTGCTTCACAGATGAGCCAGGATACATCTGCGTAATGAAACTCTATTAATTCCAGCTTAACAAATTACAGCATCGGCCAATTATCATTTGAAATCAACAGAAAATCCTATGTAATTTTCGATTGATTATTGAGAGACTATCGTCGATGTTATGGTTTTATTTATATTCTAACATGGAAAACCATCCCTTTCATGTGCTGCAGTAGCATGTGCATTAAACTAGTGGATGCGGTTATACTAAACGGAAATCAGCAACCCGAAATTTTTCAGCAATTTTTATGTAATTTATTATGTAAATTATAATTTCACGATATAATTAACTTTCTCACAGTTTAATTATAACTTCGCGTTTTTTAAGGCCTGCACCCTCTCAAATTTCAGTTCGCTATTTGTTATGTAAATTTTATCCTAATGCTCTGTACTTTGGTTACACATTTTTTTTGTCAGTTCCGCGGACCTTTCTTTCAATACTCGCAAAAATGTAGCCCCATTTTCGATAAACTTAATTAGGCCGAGGCCACACCCTAAGAAGTTTAGGGTGTTTACACCCATTTAACGATGTATTAGCCGTAGGCATAATAGTAGAAAATTAGTAATTTCCTAAGAAACTTAACTTAGTGTTGAAATAATATGAATGTTTACGTTTGGGTAAATTTTCCAGATATTTTTTTTAATGACTGAATTGAACATAACAATAAAATTGGTAATATTTAACAAAAACCTCTTTATTTTTTATTGGATCATGTCTGGCAAGTGGATAAAAGTTTACTAACTTTTTCAAGTAGTTAAAATTGAATTTACCTTTATCATAGCAACTTTACAAAATTAAGTAATAGTAATTTTCTAAATAGTAATCAATTTTTTGTTATAATAAACCATTCATTTTCAAGCTTATCGAATTACAGAATTATTATTAACTCGATAAAAAAGTTTTTATCCTTACATATAAAAAAAGCTCTTCTATATTTTCATAAGATAAAAATTTCTTTTAAAACAAAAATTATGGATGAAAACTTCGGAAAAAATGTTTTAATTAAAAAATATTTTTTCTCCAAGCAATTATTAGAAAATTATCTTTTCTGGCGGAATTATGGTTATGAAAGTGTCACATTTATTAAATAATAAATAAGCACAAGCAAAATCCGATTAAAGTTCTTTATTTTCTAAATTAGAGAGCAAATTGCGAAATAACATTTTGATAGTTTGGGTTGACAATTTTTTAAATCATGTTTACGAAACATTGCCATAAATTTAAAATAGATTCGATTTAAAATTAGTTATCGACTCGGAGAGAATTTATTACCTACCCTAAACAAGTGCGATATAATTTTAAACACTTTTACGACCTTTTTAATGACTCTTTATTTTTTTAAAAGTTCAAGCATAAAAATTGCAAATCAGGCGAGCTTGATAAAGGTAGCAATAATTCATCAACCCAGGGAGACCAACGCCTTTATGTGCCCTCCAATTGTAAGTGAATTTGTCTTTTGGTTTTACTTCAAAACCAACATCGTTGATTCTTAATACCCAAGAGAAAAGCTGATAATTGAAAAACTCGTAAAATTTCTTTCAAATTTTTAAACAAAATTTTGTTAGCACGAAATTGAGTTTCAACCTGAAACATATTAACGTAAATTTTCACTTGATCCCACTTGCGCCCCTATTAAAAAGTTATGCAAACTTAATGGTCCTCAACCATCTTTAGATGAAATCGAATGAAAGGAATAAATTTGGAAACAAATTTGTGCTCAGACGTGATATGCCAGTCCGTTGCAGATTTAATCCATTTAGTTTACCTTGAATGTTGAATCCTTGAAATATTTCAAAAGTTTAATAATTCACAGAAAAGTTGCTAAGAATTAAATGGTAGCCCGAAGAACTACAAGCAGACTGTTTCTGCCTGTAAAAAATAAAATTACATTCACTGGGATGAAAAAAGAAAAAACTGAAAATTATATTAAATGACAAATTTATAAGCAGCAAAAATGGAATTTAAATATTTAAATCAAAAAGGATAAACGAAACCACTTTAGGATTCAAACTAGCAACATTAATTTTAAAAATGTACATAAGTTACTTGTCTTTTATGCTTTTTTCAAGGGAATATTTAACCTGATGTGCGTAAGGCGTCGACCGGTTCATAAATTTTAAAAAAAGTGTGCAAGAAAATTTCAACTTTCAAGTTTTAGTCCTTAGAAACTAAAAAATATGAACTGGAAAACAGGTGAACGCAATTTTTTTTCCTTAAAGGAATTACCGAATGAGAGAAGAAACTTAATAGGTTTTCCGGACTGTTGTGGTGAAAAGTATTTTTTAATTAAAGAAAATAACTCTTTCAAATGAGATCTGCATTTCTAAAAACTGAATTTCTTTTATGTGCAAGTTATTCATTAAAATTACAAAAAGAATAACAAACATTTTAAAATTAAAAGATAAAAATGTAAAGAAAAATATCAACATTTGATGAAAGGAAAAAGTTACAATTTCAATGTTGGTCTTTGATAATATTCATTGCCCTAAAGCACACACAGTTCATCTGCTTTTGCAAGCTGTATGAAACGTAGCTTACAAAATGTCATGGATGAGAGATGTGAAATATTACAACATTTATTAGGTTACCAGGTGCACGAAAAAAATACGGTACCAATTCATCTATCAAAAGAAATTACAAAATTACGGTGAAATAAAACCTCACAAATTAAAATTATTTTTATTACTACTAAACAATAAGCATAGGAATTTTCTTTCATCAGAAAATTGCAAGTAAAACAAACGGATAGGAAAATTCTACGAATGTTTTTATATAATTACAAATATAACCTACAGAAAACTGTTAAATTTTTTATATGTGTAATAAAAGGGTAGTGAAAAATTTTTGAACTGAAGTGTAAAAAATTCATAAAAATTGTACTGCAAGCTTGAAAATCATATTCGGTTGAACATAAACTGCCCATTAAACAAAATTTTATATTGAGTTTGCCGTAAAATGGTAATCATATTTAATGCTATATAGTGACTATTTTTACCAAAACGACTTAAAGCTTTTAAAAATGATAAGTTATTGTTTTTCGGTTTTCGCTGAAAGAGGAAACCGTTGAAATTCCTTAAGTTGCCTGTCGCATTGGCGCGTCGTCCTCTTGGAACAACTTCGCAGCGGAACTTTATTTAACGGATCACGTATCTAAAGAGGAAAATAGCAAACAGAAAACTTGTCAGGTTAATTCATACGATTATGATTATCTATCAACTTATTTATTTTTATTAAAATATCTCTCCACTTTATTGAAAATGTGTTCTTTTCTCCTCTTTTAACGTAGTTAAAAGATTTCCTAAGCAAAAACTAATTAATCAAGTAATAGCGTATTATGGAAGTGCGGCTTTGACTACTCGGGAAAGAGTAGGTCGTGGATTGTTCAAAACCAAACAAAAGATCAAACAAGAACGAAACAAGGTCTTCACATCCCTCATCCCTAAGTATTAAATTGTCTGATGTTGTAAAATTAAAATTAAGAAAATAATCGGTTAATTAAATACTCCCGCATCTTCATACACAGATTAACTATTAAAGGCGAAGTTGGTTAACAAATAATTAAATCAATACAAAAAATATGCAACTATTCAATTTAATTTCATACAAAGTCCTTGCTTGTTTCTGTTTACCCTTACGTTCTTAGATGCCGCAGTTCTCACATGTGTAAGGGGAAACGATAAAACTGCAACTCCTCTTAGCCTCCCTTAAAAATACACCCTGCTTTCTTTGCAAGTTAAAACACCGAGGAATTCTTTCATATCAGCTGAGGTTTACGTTTGCCTCACCGTAATACATCAAAATACGATTTATATTTGTGTTATATCATCGAGTCCAATGAAAGGCAACCGTTCGCAGGTGATTTAATTCTTATTCGGAACCATGTGAAAAACAAAGGAAATGAGAGTTATCCAAGTGACCCAAAAGTTGCATTGATAAATAAAATTAAAGAGAAACTCAAGTGGTTAGTCCTTACGAACTGACAAAAATTTAGTACCAAGAGATTTAACTGATGGTTAACTTAAAATTAAGAACAAACAAGTAGTAAGCAATAAGCACACTCCAACTAACATTCAAAGTTTACATTGTTGCATTTGCAAGTTATTTTAGAGACAAATAGAAACAAACAGAAATCCTTCGAGACGAGAGCTGCATAATACTGATAAAATTAGATTAGTGACGCTAATAATCAAAATAAGTTAACAAATTATTCGTTAATAATTTGTGGGTCGCCGATACAAAACAAAATTATAATTTTGAATTAGAGTGTAGGGTTTTAAGTTTAATCTGTGTTTTTAAAAGAGTTGTCCAGTGGCTTGTTCATGGGGATCTAAGGGTTAAAACCCTTCCGATTCCTATCCAGCATTGCTCGTACCGAAAAGTGGTTCTACAAGTCATACAAAATTAAATGGTACCCAAGAATTCCACACCAACGTTGTGATATTCCAAAATATTAAAAATGTACATTTTTTATCCCCTACTCTATTACATTTGTCAATCTAACCTTCTAGTCACCTCCTTCCAGGATATGAATATATTTCCGGCTTCAAGCAAAAACCCTGATACGTGTCTGTCCCGTTAAAATGACTCGAATAAAAAGTTGCATTATTATTTTCAACTTCAATAATTATTTCATGTGGAAAACCTGGTTTCCAGTTTGATCAGACAATTATGTCCATCACCCACCCTGAGTGGATCTGGAACGTTTATTAGCAGGTATACAAAAACATGCCAAAAGGAATATTCTGGATGTGTATGTACATCATAATTCAAACATACACAAATTTAACTCAATAGGGAGTTGTTTATTTTCGGTGTCTGTTTTTTACATTTCAAGTTATTTTCAATAGTAAACATCACTAAAACGCGCTTAAATGCTGTATTTGTTATTTTCAAACAAAATTACTCAGAATTTTTTAACAAAAAATTGAAAGTTGCAACTTTAATCAACTTAGGCACAGTGCTAAAGTTGTTACTATACTTATGGCGCCCAACGTAGGGGTGAATCTCAAAACCATAGGATTAAGTCACTGGGTATAAAAACTGGTTGGCGTTATGATCAATGGCTTATAGGGCCTTAAAATTGTTTGTATATTATTAGATTATCATCAGGAATGCATTTAAAAGACCTAATTTTTAATTTAAATTTTACTCGGTTTTAATTATAACTATTTTGGTAAATTAAATTTAGTGAAAATAGTAGTAACGAAGAACGTAAATTAGCAAAAAGAAAATTGTAGTAGTATTATAGTTCTGCAAACTAAGTTAAAAGTTGAAGTTCATTAAACAATTAAGAATAATACGAAAAGCATTAAAAGAATGTAACAAAAGAAAGTGTAAAGCGTGAGATTTGAATTTTTGTAAAGAAAGCCATTGCCGACGAAATAAACGGTTTTGTTTCGTAATTCCATTCGGTTTTACAATTTTAATGCCCCATGAAACGTGATATTGAATTTATGAGCACGATTTGATTTTTCTAGTTTCCACAATATTGAAGTTTCGAGAACGACAAAGGGTGAACTGCGGACTGGTAAAAAGTAATAATTAACGAGCAGTTTTCACGTTAACGTAAAATGTTATGCAGCAGATTCAGATTCGTAATGTGTTTTTTTACGTAGTACGTCCTGGAGATCCTAACTCAATTTTGGAAAATATCTGTCGTAAAGAAAAAATATAAAAATTTTATATTACGAAATGTAAAAAATTTATTTTATTTTGAATGGAACAATTTGAAGTAAGGGCGTGTGGTATAAAAATTCCAGAAATTTTAGGACGATATTAATTCTTTAATATAGGCGGCTTGAAGCTTCAATATGACTCTTGCTTCGCCACAATGGTTTTTAATCTCAATATTTCCGTTCTATCTAAATATTCTGCGCAGTCTTTGCTTTCCATTTTAATCCCACGTTTCAGTTAAAAAACGAATCAAAGAGATAAAAAGTAGAACTAATATTTCGCTCTTTAGTAAAATTGCGTAGGAAAAGGAAATTTAAGTATCGGCGTCTTACTTGAATAAGAAAATCGTAAAATGTGCGTTCGTGCATTTGAAGTCGACATGCAACGTTTGTTCAGGAAGTTTATATTTAATAAGAAATGCAAACTCTTGAAATACAATACGTGTCATATCGCTATCTTGGAGTTTTTGTTTGCAAAAGTTATAAACGTTCGAGTGGCTTTTAAATGCTCGGATTAGTTAGTCCAAATCCTTACAAATCTATCAATTGTTTGTCCAACCAATAAGCGAAAACTGGAATCCTTAAAATGCAATCAAATCCCTCTGTCCTCCTAGAAGAAGGAATAAAATTTCCCCCGTAAACTTTGAAGTTCCAATTATTCCACAATTAATTAAATTACAACTAACCGTAATTCTTCTCGAAATTGCTAAAATAAAACAAAGTCTGATCAGAAAATCTAAAGTACGTTGTCCTAAAATAAATTAAATTGAAGGAATTCAGCTGTTTATTTTCAATTTACGGACAAAACCGTTTAGAATAAACGAATTTGATCAATTCGATACTTAAAAGTGTTTCAAAGAGGAACGAACCTCTAAAGTTTGTCTTTTGATAATTAATATAATTGGAAACGTCAACTTGATCTAATTTAATTATTTATTCCTTAAATTGTTTATTTAATTAACTACGCCGCCGTCACACCCATACAAGCTTAAAATTAGTTGGAGCCATGTTTGTAGATTCTGTTCTTTCCCGACATCTGGACAATGATGAAAATCCCCAGAGTCAACTAACACTTAACAAAATGAAATACGTCAAACATCGAAATGTTAATATTTATTTTCGAAACAAAATCGCACACGAGTTTTTGTTTTAGAATTTCATTTCAAATTGTTTTAACAGTCGAGGGTAACTAAAAAATGTTAATAGAATGCAATTAAAACTAAAGCTTTCGTCTATGGTTATAAGACCTTACGTTGGATGATATAGCAACAGAGAGATAATAATATTGCAATCTAACCGCAACATATTCTAATGTGCCTGTTTGAGTTTTTTTCTTGCGCGATATTTTGAGGCGAAAAGAAAAAGAAAAGCCACCTCCCAGGTGGCGCCCACTTGAATTGTTTAACAATCTATTTTGACGTCCCGTTGTTGTTTTGTTACTTCTTCCTTACGGTCTGGTGCCCCTTAAGATTGTATCGTTAGATCCTTCCACTGATGATGACACACCAACACATTTTGAGATTTCACCACCAGAGAAGCATTAAGTGTGTGGCGCCCATATTTAAAAGAAACAGGTACTCACTCCTGGTCTCATACATTGTCCTGCGAGCGAACCAGAAGCACAGATAGCTTGTAAAAAATCTTTAGTGCAAGGGTTGATTTTTGGGTCAATTTATACTTTAGTCTTCTGTATTCATCGAAATTCGGAACGTACACGGTTTAAAAATGTATTTCGACAGCTCAGTTGGTTGATGGCGATTAGGCTGCTGACCAAGACTTGAAATCCAATTAGACAACCAATACTACTAAATAATTCTAAACACCAAACCAATACAAATCGATTGCAATTATATGAAAATTCGATGCGAAACTGATAAACTAATCGTTATGGTAATTTTATTAATTTTGTGGTTTCTGGAACAAATTTTAATTAAAATCTCAACTCTTCTCGTAACTTTTTATACGTCTTCGTTCTCTTATATATTTTTTCATATTCGAGCTTGCTATTTAGTTAGTAAAATATGAAACCAAATAAAACGAAGTAAAATAATCAAAGTTGAGAGAAAACAGGATTTAAAATAAAATATGGACGAGTAATGAAGAGATGTGCATAAAAGATAAAAAAAATGATGTCGTACATTCTGAATTGAGTGGAGCTAAATTGAGATCCTGCACGAATAGTATTAACTATTAGCTTTCAACTTATTTGTTTAGCCATTGCATCTTGCTAGATTTTATCATGGAGATCATAATTTAACAGCGCATCCACCCTCATTCATGCAGATTTGAAGCTTAATGCCCATTTGGCCTAGTTTGATGTATTCTGCGATTAAATTCGACTTCACATTTTGATATGTTAATTAAAATTCATGATTTTGTTTAGTAGATCATAATGAAAATTTACATAGCAACAAAATTTTAATTCTTGTGCATACATCTTGCTAATTCCGGAGAAAAGTTCTCTTTTTTAAATGCGAAGCTCTTAGTTTTAATTATCTTTAATTAATGTCGCTTATATTTTATTTTTCCGTCCGCATTCGATTTCTTGACTTTATTTTTCATTACATTAATCCTCCTCGCTTTTGTAAAATTTGACGAAAAGAAATTTCTACTTTAAAATATTTCATAATATTATACTACCAACAGACTTCCACAGTTTTCAATGCAATATTTCAACCACCTGTTCCCGAACAAGTAACAAAATATAAAAATAAGGATGTTTTTTCAAAATTACAAGCCATTTAAAATTTTTCTACTTTTCGTCAGTACGAGGGCACTTGAAATAAAAATGGTGTATTTAAGATGAAAATTCAACCCTGTTCAAATTTACAATTTCCAGATTTTCTAATTGATTCACTGTGCAAATAGCAGATTGGAAAAATTGTGATCAAAGGTTTTCGCGATTATTTTCTACAAAAAATGTGGTAGGATGTACCAATATTTTCTATAAAAAAATTAATCTTCTTCGTAGCGAATTTTATCTGCAAAACAGTGGCGAACGTTTTTAATCAAATTTTAAATTATAAAATCTCTGGTTTAACTCCGGCGTGTTATACAAAATATATGTAGATAAATTCTATTCACTATATTACAATTATTGTTAATTCTGGTGTTCATACCATCTGCATGAACTTTAAGTTTTATTTGAAATTTCTAATAATTAAAGTTTGCTTTGTTGGAACAAAATGCTACAAACTGTTGGAACTTCTGTGATTGTAAGTAAATTTGTTCTTTTTTACTTTCACAACAGCAGGATAGTGGAATCTTGGATGTCGTAGGGAAGTTTTCAATTGAGATCTCGATTGCAGTACACCCAGGTTTGACCTGACATCCACATCTTTTCTTCTTACATCTGTTAATAATTCATTTCTTTCTTTGGGGTGTAAGATCTCACGTATTCTCTCTTATGCCGTGTTTGGTTTGGACCTGGTGTCCACTGAACCACGAAATCCCCTGAGGTAAAGACCGAGTCAAAAACCCGTAAGAGAAGATCAAAATTGCGTCGCCTTAACATCAATGGACAGATTTTTATTAGTGACTTTTTCAAAGTGAAGATTCCGCAACGGCTCTCAAAGCTAGAGATAAAGGCTAATCACCCTTTTTCCAAACACTCATGACTCTTTAAATGAGCTTTAAAGCAATGAAAACTATTGATTTTCTAGTATCAATTATGCAGAACTTTTTAAAGGGTGGAAAGTTATATACAAAATATAGTCTAAACATTTATTATCAATAAGCAGTGGTTTTCGAATTATTGATTAAATTAAACAAAACAATTCGAAACTTTTTCAAACTTTAAACGAAAATCTGCGCTAAAACAAAAAAATACATATATAATTTAGGTTCTTGATAGTTAATGTGACGGGCTACAACTTTCGTCTGGCGAACTTTTTTGAAAAACCAATGCATTTTAGAGAAAAACTGAAATGGGTTGGTGGTCGGTGCAATTTGCCAACGACTTCCAAGTTGTGCTAGCGTTTCATCGATGTGAAAAACTGGAAATTTATTATCTTTTGACTTATTTGTATTTACTTTGTGCACTACTTGGCTACAGTGTTTTAACTTCAGCTATTTGCAAAATAGATTGTTCTTTTCAATAAAGTTTACTAAAGTTGCAAGCAAGTTAAATTTTCCATCAGAAATGGGGCGGGGCGTCTATTTGTTTGTAAAACGTTTCGTTTGCAAGATACAGGGTATTTATAATAATTTATGACATAATTCATAACTAGGAAACGGTTTACTTATTTTCAACTTTAAATCGTTATTTTTTTTATATTTAAGTTGGCAACGCTGGCCAGCGACCCAGATGGCTGGGTGAAAGTGTTCGCCGAGGTGTCTTTACTAGGCAGTGAAGTAATAGCTTAGATTCCAGATAGACATAATTTTCCATACGTGGTGTGGATAATAAAAAGTTCGATCTCATTTATTGTTCCAATAAATAATACCTTCGAGTATTTTTTATATCTGGCTAATTTAAAATTCATACCAACAGCGACAACTGTTTCTCCAAATTTAGTCCAGCTACTCTATGCAGTTTTGCTGTGGCTAAACGTGTATTTTTATCTTTTTGAGCCGAAATGAGTGATGCAGATGTACTTTTGAGGCTTTTTTTAAATAGTAATAGTTCGATATTACACTTAGAAGGTCTCTTGCCTTACAATCATCTTTTAACTTAACTAAATTAACGTCATTTACTATCTTATTTCCTTTGTACAGATTATTTACTTGTACTTGTTTGAATTTTTCACAGCTCAATCTATACTGTTAATTTTGATCATTAAAACTAATGTTTTACTCAGTAACTGCATTAGATTATCATTTTTTTTCAGAACTCACTACCCGGCGTCCTAGCTAGTCTACACTGCATACAGTAAAAGTCGCTACGTGCGCGCGTGCGCAATTACTCTCGGCGATTGCGACGTTGTACCGGTTGGTATTATTTAGTAACACTTGGTTAAACTTTAGTTGGTACTTCTGCAACCATTAATTGGAAGTTTTGGCTACAGTTCTTTTCGGTGCTCTCGAACTGCAGTTTGTTTTTGCACAAAGTTTTAAAGCCTCTCTTTTAAAGCTATGAATTATGCTGCAAATATACGAATTTTTTCGAGTACTTGAAAAAATCAACATAATTAACAATCAATCGAGCTAAGGTTAGTTTTACGAAACGATTTTTTTAATGAATAAACCGTTAAAAGAGAGATCCACCAGTCAAGTTTAGGTTAGTGTTAAGAAACGATTATTTTAATGGGAGGGAGCACGATATAATAATTTTGTTGTACCATGGGGGACCGTTAAAAGTGAGATCCACCGGTGGACCTTAGGTTATTGTTAGGAAACAACATTTTTTTATTGAGAGGACCATGACAAGCGAGATCCAACGGTTGAGTTTAGGTTAGTGTTTGGAAACGATTTTTTTTAAAATAAGGGCACAGTTCAGAGATCCTTAGGTTAGTGTTAGGAATCGATTTTTATTTTAATGGGGAGACCGTTAAAAGAGAGATCCACCAATCAAGTTTAGGTTAGTGTTAGGAAACCATTCTTTTAATGAGGGGACTCTTAAAAGAGAGATCCACCGGACGGGCTTAGGTCAGTGTTAGGAATCGATTTTTTTAATGGGGGGGGACCGTTAAAAGTGAGATCCACCGGTGGACCTTGGGTTAGTGTTAGGAAACAACATTTTTTTATTGAGGAGACCATGAAAAACGAGATCCATCGGTTGAGGTTAGGTTAGTGTTTGGAAACGATTTTGTTTAAATGAGGGGACCCTTAAAACAGATCCACCGGTCCGGTCCGTCTTAGGTTAGTGTTAGGAATCGATTTTTATTTTAATGGGGAGACCGTTAAAAGAGAGATCCACCGATCGAGTTTAGGTTAGTGTTAGGAAACCATTCTTTTAATGAAGGGACTCTTAAAAGAGAGATCCACCGGTCGGGCTTAGGTTAGTGTGAGGAATGGATTTTTTTTAATTGGGGAACCGTTAAAAGAGAGATCCACCGGTCGAGTTTGGATTAATGTTAGGAAAAGCTTTTTAATGAGAGGACCGTTAAGAGTTAAATAAAGTTTTAGATTTGGGCCCCATACTCTAATCCGGTCCTGTTTATAAAACTAAAATTTTAATTTTTACACACATTCGACTTGAGTATGGCGCACTTTTCATTTAAATACGCTTCACATTTGCCGGGAATTTTTGCGCGTGCGCACATTCGACGTGAGTAACTGCGCACGTAGCGACTTTTACTGTTTGCTAGTCTACACGACCATCGTTTACCTGTCCGGATTGCAGCGTTCTATTAAGTCTTGTTTTGAACAACTCTCTCATTAGGGGTTGTCATTATGTTTCAGCTTGACCTAATTTAGCCTCTTTCTTGAGACTTCGAAAGTCCTGCCCATTATGATCGAGTCTAGCCAACTTACAGCCACCCCTAATTTGAAGATTAAACACGGAAATTTGATAATGTTCCATGTGCATAGGTCAATCTAAATTGGGGTGATTTGAATTATCTTGCTCATAAAAAAGTGATAACATGAACTAGAGAAAACTTAAATATCGAACGATAAAAAAGGTAGTACTTTATAAAATTAAAACAAAATAGTTGAAAAAGTCGTTGGGCTAAAATCAATATTTAGTTTTGGTTTTCTTAATAAATAAGGGTAAAAACTTCATGTAGAAAATTGCATAGTTAGTATTCGTTACTATATAGACTTCTAAATATTTGCATAATTGTATTTTGCAAAGACACGAAGAATATTATCATTGGTAACGAGTTATTACGGTTCATGTATCTTGATTATAAACTGTTTGGGAAACTATAATATGTTTTATTTCCTATAATAAATTGTTTTCTATTAAATATAAATTTAGATTATACTATTAATTATTATGAATATGAATACATAATAGGAATATAATTTCCCCTACTACAAAGACATCAACAAAAGCTCTGTTTTATACTCATATCCCCTTTATGTAATTGGAATTTTTTATAATTTTATAATATGATGGATTGCGGTAATCAAGGTATCAATATCACTTATCCATTATATCTCACAAAACGATTTCACTGGAAAACAACCTTCGTTTCTAATCATGGAACTACGGTTACAAATTTAAGCGAGTGAGGGAGGATTAGTAGTCCAAATAAGTTTAAAACTCCCAAAAACTCCAACTTCTCGGGAAGATTTTCGGTCCATCGTAAATGACGGTTACAGATAACACCCAAACAAAAATTAAACATACTCACGATATTATTGGCTGTTAAATTTTCCACGACAAGTTGTAGTTATTTATAAATTCAGTCGGAATAGCACTATAACATTTTTGAATTAACTGTTCCAATCCTTATAAAACTTGGAGAGATAAAACCACGTTTTTATTGACAGTTTACTTTTGAAATATACCGCATAATAGTAAAAACAACATCATTCTAAAAAAATTTATTGCTTTACTGGTGGTGTAGAGTTTCGCCATATTTTTGTTGAAAAATAATGCGGTAATCAAAAATTGTATGTTACTGTAAAAAATTTAATTTA
This sequence comes from Rhagonycha lutea, assembly GCA_958510855.1. Classification (NCBI taxonomy): domain Eukaryota; kingdom Metazoa; phylum Arthropoda; class Insecta; order Coleoptera; family Cantharidae; genus Rhagonycha; species Rhagonycha lutea. The sequence goes on along the minus strand of OY294040.1, from coordinate 5,970,381 downwards.
AAATTGAGCCGGGATAAGAAAAAATTTCAATCGAAATAACAAAAATGTATGAAGAGCCAGCAGATTTGATAAATTTCCGGTCCTATTGTATTTCATTATTTTATAATTCATCATTCTAAACGTAAAATATTTAAATTAGAATTTGAAAAGACATCTGCGTAACATGGACTAGAATTTTTTAAGTGCATTAACCAAACGATGGCGGTTTAAAGAAAATAAGCAACTAAAAACATTTGCTTTATTAAACTTCAAAACCAAAAGGATTAATTTAGTCGGAGTGTAACGGAGACTTTCTGTATTGTACGGGTAATTTACGTACAGTAATCTTGATAAAACTTTGCATAAAGATTCTTACGAACCACAAAATTTACTGGTTAAAATCGGTTTAGTAGTTTTACGATAGTTAAATTTAAACTAAAAAATTACCTCGTAATAGCCCCTTAAATGGATTACAAAGTTACATTATAACTTTGCAATTACAAACAACGCTCGACATACTTTTATGGGATGCTCTTTGATCATGTGGTGAACTTGCAGTAGATTAGTTTGCATGCATTTCCTAATATTATACTAAAACATTTACTGCTAGGCAGAACCTTAGCCTGTGATTGGTGTAAGTTCGACGTCACCGCTTAAGGGGGTGATTTAAGGAACTGTTGATTTTCCACCGGTGTAAGTTTTTAAATGACTTTTAAACGTTGTTTTGCCGAGCATTATGAAGCAACAAATTTCACACGAAAACGGATTTTTGAGAAAATGTGCTTTTAAACATTTTTATAGTTTTGATTGATTACAAAAGTTTTTCTTACAATCGTCACACTTTAACTTACTATTAGCATAATTATTGCGGCACCTTTGTTCACTTTATATTCTGCAAGTTATGTTAATTACATGCAAAGGCAGACTCTTAATTTGGTCATAATGGAGTCATATTACTTACTTCTAAGGGTGCGTTCCACTTAAATCGGTCGATCGTCAGTCCAATGAAAGAACCACGGGACCACGACAAGGTCGTCGTGGGCTTTAAGTGGAACGCACAAACTCTATACAAACATCTGCCCCCTTCCACAGCTCTGATGGAACCAAAGTCGGGATTCGTGCTTTAGAATACTATAATCTAATTAATTTGGTGTCAGGTTCACTCATGCTAGAAAAACTACTACGTGGCAAAAATTAAAACTTTGAATAATCAATAGTTTTGAGGTACTTATTTTCAGTAGAAAACTTTGAAATGCCGTAAGCGTAAGTCAATGTTTTTGCATAGAACACCACAATATTTCTGTAAGCCAGTTTAAATATTTATATTTATTTCCTTCAACTTTTATTTAAATCCTGAAACTTTTAATTAAGTTAAAATTTACTTCAGCTTCTATTTCTTTAAAGTTTCCAAAAAAAATTTAACTGAAATGTTAAAACAGATTAATTATAACAGTAAGTTGAAAGGCATCAACATTTTAGTCCAACTATAATTTGATATTTCAAAAAATGTATGAAAATGGTTTTGTTTTTATGAACTTTTGCGAATGCAGTAGATACTAAATTCCACCCTTATGTGTAATTTCGAAATTTTATGTACATGAGCTTTTAAACTAACATTAATACATTACCACAATGTAAAAGTGGAAACATCGCAGAGTTGGAATATTTGTAGATACGACTTTCTTCCTTAGCAAGGCAGAATATTTCTTCAGAGACTTTAACTTTACAGGAAATCAGTTTTGATTATCATTAAATTATCTGATTTAAATCAGATTAAGTAAAACAATACAGGACCATCTATGTATTTCAAAATTAATATTACAATTTGGTATTCCAAAACAGAATACTTGAACTTGTAAATAAGGGTCAGAAATCCAGGTCAGGTTTATTAATATTTTACACTGCCCTGTACATCAAAATTAATTTTGGTAATATATTGTAGTGATATTTCCTACGACCCTATATTTAATTTCCCCTTTACTAGGACAATATCTAAACACTAAAGTGCCGTCGGTAGCTATATAATCGCTGAGCATACGATTTCTGTAAGAGAGCAATCTACAGGGTTTGGATTCCTACTTCTCTCCTCTCTGGGTCGCCAAACGAAACAAATGTGCGGCCTAATTACCGCACTATTGCCGTTAAATTGAAATTCCTCTTTTAGGAACAAATTTACATAAATTGCCTTAATCAAAATGATTGTCGTTATCGATAACACAACAAAACTAAATTGGGGTACGGCCCGTTGCATGAAATCAAAATCAAACGCAGCTTCGTACAAAATAACAAATTTAATTTTCATAAAATCAATTAAATTCAATAAGCAACACAGGTCGAGCATGTAAAGTTTACGAACAAACTCGTTTTGGTCGTTGATGTGTTCATATGTGTAATAAAAACCCTTCGCATTTACATTTAATTGCAAATCGAAAATCTTAACTTGCTCCAGGTTTTTATTGTAATGTAATCGTGTGACATGAATAAATTTTTATAAATGTGTACAAATTAGATTCAAAAATTGTTTATTTACCAGTCAGACTGCACTTGTCGTAAATTGTTTGAGAACCACTGTTTTCTTGCTTCCTAAATTTCTCACTTGCGATTGCATCTGTCGTACGGTGACACCTGTTCACAGTTTCCAGCTTCTGTAATTTTGTGGAAAATATCGAATTGTGACATCAAATCTTCGCAATTCTTCCAAATTATCCAGATTAAAACGATCGGCAATCGTATAAAAATACTTGTTGGCAAATCTCAAATAATTTGAACCAAACATAAAAATCATGTGACTAACCTCAAAATTGGTACGTAAAATTATTTAATTCAAATTTAACGAACTTGGATTTATCCTTCTAAATTTTCTAATTGTAGGCACGTAATCGTCGTAATTACAAATATCATTCGATCATTTGTTAATGGTGGACTGGCAACTCTTCCACATGTGCGATACAAAATTTTCCGATGACGCCTTTACAAAAAACGCTGTAATTTGAGGATCCTACCTTCAAATCTAACTAAAAACGCTCGTCCACGTCGGACAACACTTTTCACTAATTATCAACTTGAAAAACACTTGGGTATTTCAAGAAAACTCGAAAATTCGTCACTTATGGTGGACCTCACCAAAAACGCCTCCAGTTGGCTTCACAGTCGCACGCCAACTTCTTCTACCTTCTATGTTTAAAAACTTCAACCTACCAACCAAAATTTGAATTTCTCGCCAAATTTGCACTTCAACAAAAGATGAAATCTCGCGCTCAAATTTCAAATGCCAATAATTAAATTTTTTCCTTTTTAGGTTTTTACCGCCGCAAACAACTTTATAAATCACTGGATTTTAATAACGTTCAACAATAATTGTGTACTTGTGTCAGTGGTAACATAAATCGACCTTAAAATAACAAAATCATGCTCGACTATGTTATTTTGGATAAAACATCCCTTAATCTACGACAAATTATTAAGTACAAAGCTGGGTTTCAGTTCGTTTCACCACAATATTTTGATATACAAGCATAAATCAAAATCTTCTACACTTAAATATTTATTCAGCAATTAATTTTGTACTTTAATTTAGCACTTATCTGTGTACCCGACATTGAAATTACAGTCGGTATGTTTTGGTTTGTGAATGAAAGAATGGGTAGTTTTTATTTATTCCATCTTGTATAAACTCCAACTTGTGATTTGCAGGTAATTTGCGAATGATTATTTTACTTCTTCGATAAGCACCAAGGAATGCTTATCAATGAATGAATTACATCAATTAATGAATGATTACCACCTCCATAGTTTACCCACGTTTCCTGCCACCCAACTGAAAAAGTTAGCCACCACTCACATAACTAATTAAAAGAAACAGGACGGTACATACTCTGGACAATTAAAATTTTAAGATATGTATTGTGGTGAAACAAAATTAGATCCAGCTTTGTATTTAATAATTTGCAGTGGATTAAGGGATGTTTTATCCAGAATAACATAGTCAAGCATGGTTTTGTTATTGAAGGTCGATTTATGTTACCACTGACACAAGTACACTATTATTGTTGAACGTGATTAAAATCCAGTGATTATAAAGTTGTTTGCGGCGATTTAAACCTAAAAAGGAACAAATTTAATTATTGCCATTTGAAATTTGAGCGCGAGATTTCACCTTTTTTGAAGTGCAAATTTGACTGAAAAGTCAATATTTGGTTGGTAGGTTGAAGTTTTTAAACATAGAAGGCAGAAAAAGTTATAGTTGGCCGGCGACCTAGAAGCCAGCAAGGTGTGTTTTTGGTGAGGTCCACCATAAGTGACGAATTTCGAGTTTTTCTTGGAAAGCCCAAGTGTTTTTCAAGTTGATGATTAGTGAGAAGTGTTGTCCGACGTGGACGAGTGTTTTTAGATTGATTTGGAAGTAGAATCTTCAAATCACGGCGTTTTTGTAAAGGCGTCATTGAAAAATTTGGTATCACACATGTGGATAAAATTGCCATTCCGCCATTGACAAATGATCGAATGATATTTGTAATTACGACGATTACGTGCCTGGAATTAAATGTTTAGAAGAAGAAATTCAAATTCGTTAAATTTTGAATTAAATAATTTTACGTACCAATTTCGAGGTTAGTTACACGATTTTTTATACTTGGTTCAAATTGCTTGAAATTTGCCAACAAACTTTTTTTATTACGTTCGTCGATCGTTTTAATTTGGATGATTTGGAAGAATTGCGAAGACTTGATGTCACAATTCAATATTTTTCCCAAAACAGAAGCTGTTCGAAAATGCAACAGGTTCACTTCGAATGACAGGTGCCGAGGTGAGGAATTTAAGAAGAGTGGTTCTAAAACGTTTTCAACAAGTGCCGCATAACTGGTAAATAATTAACTTTGAATTTATTTGTTACACCATTATTGTTATAAAAAATTTTTGTCACACGATTTACACTTTAATAGGAACCTGGAGTATTTGGGTCAATTTGAATTTAAATGCAAATACTAAGGGCTTCTATCACACAATTTTACACATTGACGACCAAAACGATTTTGTTCGTAAACAGCACATGCTCGACTTGTGTTTTGTTTTGCTTATTGAGTTTAATTAATTTTATGAAAATTAAAATTGTTATTTTGTACGAAGCTGCGTTTGATTTTGATTTCATGCAACGGGCCGTACCCCAGTTTAGTTTTGTTGTGTTATCGATAACGACAATCATTTTGAGTAAGGCAATTTAAGCAGTTTTGTTCCCAAGAGAGGAATTTCAATTTAGCGACAATAGTGCGGTAGTTAGGCCGCACATTTGTTTCGTTTGGCGACCCGAAAAGGAGAGAAGTACGAATCCAACCCTGAGATTTGTTCTCTTACAGAAATTATATGCTCAACACTAACATAGCTACCGACGGCACTCTAGTGTTTAGATATTGTCCTGATAATCAAATAATTTTAAAATAAGGGTCGTAGGAAATATATTGACGTAGAATTGGGCCCACCAATAATTCCTGAAACCGGAATTATTCCAAAATAATAAATCTCCAGTCCGGGCTACCAATTTCGCCCCCAGCTGCTCAGTCAAAAATACTTTACACTTCTTTTACACTTCTAAAAAGAAATAAGCACCAACTAAAGATACCAAATTAACTTTATTTATAAAAAAAAAACAATCTTTTTATAACTCTATTTCAAAAATACTCAAATTCGCAACCACCCAACTCGGTGGTCGGTGCGCGAACTTCTTTTCCTTCCGGCCCCCTGCCGGTTTCCCCCAGTGGCCGCGCGAAACATACAAAATTTCATATTTTCATAATACAAAAATCAATAGTTTCCATAATTAAACTTTTGTTTCTTCATTCAAAAAAAATACGACAATATATTGAGATGATGTTCTCCCTTAAACGAATACTCACCCCAAAAAGACCCCTAAAACTAGCTTTATGCCGGAGTAGAGTTTTTCTCTTCCACAGAGTCGATGGGTTCGACAAACGAAATAAAAGGGTAATTCAAAGAACACATAATTTATTAAATGAAAATAATTTTTGTATAAGAGATTTGCATCAAATTTTCATGTGGACAATAAATTTGTCTTAAACCAAATGTGTATTAGGGTGTAACAATCGAGATATCCAAAATTACATTTAATTTGTTAAATTTAGGTGCTAAATTTGGATTTCTCGTCATTCGTGTATTGTGTAAAATAGCAATTCAAAAACAATAATTTTTAATCAATCCAGTAATGACGCAAATAGTTCTAAACTTGGATTTATTAAAATAAATAACAAATTTTCTACCTTGTTACAAACTGGTAAAGTTTCACTGAAGTTAGTGTGTTGCCGGATCCATGTGACCAAATTCCTGCCACCAGTCGCCAGCTGTTCCAATTTGTTCAAATCCACCAAACGTTCCACACAGCAGCCAGTATTCCAAACTCCTGCCAGTGTTCCAATTTTGAACTCAATCTCATTACGTTCAAAATTCACAACTTTTATAAAATACCGGAATTCCGTAACTTTATGACTCCACTATTTATTTACTTCCGTTTAATTAAGTAAATTAATGCTTTGGTCTTTTTGTACCAAAGAACCGCAATTGAGTTCCTTAATTGGGATTTTATCGAGAAATCTACGTGTTTCTCAATCAACGTTTCCCCAAGAACTCTACGTGTACTCAGCTTGAGTTTCACCAAGGAACTGCCGTTCTTGCTCGCCGACTTTCTGTCCCTTTCCCAGTTTTTCGAAATTGGATATTTTAGGTGGGAGTCTTTGTTCCTTTTCAGCTAAAATGGCCTTTCTAGCAGGTAATACAACGTTGTTTATTGTGCACGCACTAATTTATTATTCACACTTTACGTTTTTTTTTTTAAAAACAAAATCATTCACAGGATGTTACAAAATATTTGTATTTCACAAATATCTTCAAAATTGTTTTGTTTTATGTGTAAATTGTTACATGTGGTGGTTTTTTGTTAATTTGATGCAAATGTTTCTCATATCAGCCAAATTAACTGATTACTGAATTAAAAATCAAATAAAATTAAATCACTCCCTTATTTGTTTGCTGTCACTCTCAATTGATGGAAAATATCACCACAATATACAGTATATAGAGCAGAATATGGAAGAGAGCGATCGAAACTTAAAGTATGACTCCCCCAAAAGTTTATGAATTTGCTACTGTTTGAGCGGTATTAAATTTTCATTTTGTTTCAAACTTTATTGCGATAGTAAAAGGAATAAATCGCAAAAAGGGTTTAAAATTTTAAAGGCTTGGTTCATTAAAGCTCCCTTACACGTCCAGCTAACAAAGAACTATTAAGGAAAAATTTCCGCAACAAAATTTAAGTGTAAACAGTCTTTAACTTAAACAGGACTTAGCTAAAACAAGCCACTACAGAAATAATTTGTGTACGCTGGTGTTAAATTAAACCAAGAACTATCAAGATCGAATCTCAGACACAAAGATGTTAAGAACCCTCTCATAAACTTGGCAAGTTTAATAGGGTAGCTTAGTATTATGTAGAAAATTTAATGAAACATAACTCCAGACTTAACAAAAGTTTAATATAAAAATTTAATTATCCGTCCAGAAGAGTGGTGAAATAAATCGAAAATTCATTACGTAAATAAGTAAAATCTGTAATAATGTAAGCCAGGGCGCAATTGACTCAAATTGTATACATGCTAGCTAATAAATCACTTAACCTTAATAGAACTCGTGCACAAATAGACCCTAACGAAGTTAATACGTAACATTAGTTTAAGATTTCCACTTGCAACTTAAATTGAAAAATTGACTAAGAAAGTGGTTAAAGAACATGGAAAATGTGTCAAAACATAACTTACGTCAAGGTTTAAATAAATTTTATTCTTTTGATAGAACATTTATTATACTAAAAGGTCGTTCCATTGATACCCTCCCTTATCGATAAAAAGTTTTAGGCCAAATTTTCATCGCTTCGTGTAACAAAACCAACAAAAAGGCTGCCACATTAGCACGATGTCACCAAGAACTAGCTGGTCTTGTTAGGGCAATAAGTCACCTAGGGGTGCTTTGTAGCTCACAGTGTGCATTGATCTACACAATGGCCGCCAATCCCGATCAACCCACCAACAAATATATCACCAGCAGACTTACTCCCAGGAAGAAATACTTCCACCCCACTTTACGCATTACCAATACCGCACTGCTCCTTGTTAATTAATTAACAACAAGGAATTACAATTCAAATTTGGAAATACGTAATGTGGTAAAAACTGCTACGGTCTGGCGCAAGTTTAATTTGACTCATGAAATAATGAGCAGGTCGCTGATTTAATATTACACATGTCTCCAAAACTCCTGGTGTCTTATCTCAAGTGTTTTTACGATGGTGAGCCATAAAACAAAATCCCTAGGTTACCGTGTAACAGCAGAATAGTCCTCGTGTCCGACACCGTACCATATAGAAATTCCAGAGAGTTTGCATGCTCAGAAATTAATCACTCCCTAAGTGTTCATACTTAGAATAATTGGTCTGGAATTGTTGAATACAAAGCACCTAATTGGAATTGTACGAATAGAAATGCGAGGCAAAAACACTTTTATAAGCTTTTCGAAGAGAGAAGGCGCATTTACACAATGTTACTCCATTGTTACAATCGGTATGCATTATGCACTTAGCTTATTGTTGCCTCCATGATATTACTCCACTAATATTATGAAAAGCTTCGAATCGAAGCTCAAAACCTTCATAAAATAAATTTGAATTGTACGAAAGAGAGTAAGCTTCTCTTATTAAAAAAAAACTTTAGTTTCAAAAGCTTTACCGCAATTTACTTTCGAATAATAAAACGCATATTTTAATAAAAATAAAACACGTAAACAAAAAACAAATCCCGAAAAAAACAAGCTTTCACACTCTTAGCAAAAACATGAAATCCATCAAAATAAATATCCCAATAAATTCGAGATAAAAATCACTAAATAGACTTTTCTACTACCAGCAGAATTTCGAAACAACCGAAGAAAGAAAATTATAATCAGAAATTGATACATTTGAAAAAACTGATATTTTGGATTTTTCTCCTCCTATTCGTGTAAACAAAGCGTTTTTCATATTTAAACAACGCGACGTGACCTTAATTACTTTTTTTATATCGTCTTCTTTAAATTTATTAGATATAACGTTAAATATTCAAAGAGGAGACGGTTTATTACAAATTTTTGTGCGGATTAATATCTACAGTTTAAAAAATAGGGGGGGGGAGGTGCTACTTATCTATTAGTTATAAGAGAAAATATTGACCTAACTAGTGAACAAACACGTACGACTACATGGATGGGATAAACGTTAAAACTGAGTCGTGCAAACTTGTCTATCCCGATAGCATCGGAGTTGAAGTTGTGAGAAAGTAAATAAGAGGATCCCACGCGGATAGTTTTATTTTCATGGCGCGCAGCGACGCCTTCGTGCATTCACTGACGCCAAGACGCCTTTAGTCGGATTTGGACGATAAGAGATTTACTTTCCTTTAGCAAACTAACTTTGATCCCTAAAATTTGGCCTCTCTTACTTTGAAGTCTTCAATCAAGTTTCGAATGGAAATACTACAAATTCGAGAAAATAAGCTTTGTAAAGCTCAAAACGGCATTAACGAGAGCTTATTTTAACGAACTCTAACATATTGAATTTTAAATTCATTTTTATACAGACGACGCCCTCTAACTGAGGCCTAGAGACCTTTTGGTCGGGAAAATATTAAATCGATTGCACTTGACCTTCAAAATGTTTACATTTTTTACACTGAAAATTCAAATTAGGCTTTCGAACTCTTCTCCTCGGAGAAATCAGACATCAACCTCATAAACTTTCGTTTCGCTAAATAATAAAGCTCGAAATTATTAATTCAAAAATACTTCACTCGGTTGCTACAAAACAGAAACTCGTAAGCAACTTCAGACATATCAACCCTCGAACGGGAAGGGAAATCGTCGATTGTGTTCTAGTTCCAACCTTTTGGGTCCTACGAAGTAATATTAGGTCGGTCGAAAAGTACAAACCAGCTTTTTCAAGGATTCCAAATTCCGCAACATGACGTAATCATGATAATTGAAGTAAACAAACAACAAAGAAGAAGGACTAAATAATAATTCCACAAGGATATTCAATTATAATGACGAGAATAGAGTGACGTTGTGAATAAAATTGACTAGATAAATCAAATCATGTCTTATTTAAATGACGCAGTAGTTGTAGACATCGTCGGACAGACACATTATTGATTAAACAAACCGAAAGCTTTTGAAATTAATTGGAACTAATTTTCTCTAGAAACTTTAGATGTAGCACCTTTCGAGTGCAGAACATTTGAACGAATAAATCAATCACGCTTTTAACCAGACCGAAGCTGTATAAATCACGGCTTACAGAATTGACAGGATTGCGGCGAACGACGGTCGGCATCGCGGTGCCCGTCGCGGCGCCAGCTGAACCAGTCAGACTTACCAACAGGCGCGCCCGTTGAGACGTCTTTTTATATGAAAGTTCCGTCTCCTTTGACTACTGCAGCGAACGATTCTGCTTTTTAAATAAATCAAAAAAAGAAATTTTCATCAGAAATGATTACAAAATTTCATACTGCGGTATCAAAGGAAGATAGTTAGTTACATGGTGATCGGTAATTACATCAAAAATGTATTACGAAGACGCCGGATTGGACAGCGTTCGATTTTTGCTTGGCACAAGGCAACAAAAGTGTCTAAAAAACTAAGAGGGTCCCGACTTTTACCCATTTAACTTCTCAAGTTAAAAGATACTCAGTACGAATCTAATGTCAGCAATATCAATAAAATAAATTGAATTTGGCTGTAGGATTGGTAGAAAGGTCTTAAAAATTAATAAAATGCACACGTAGTCGAGTCGAACTACTTCGATAAATTACTGAAACTTTCGAGCAAATTTTGACAACATACAGTGCAGCCTAAAAACTACGTTCTAAAAACTGAAAATTATAATCCCCCATGGGATGAATCTGTTCGTCGACGAAACAGCGCTACCCCTGCATTATGAAATATTCACCATATCGTTTGATTATGAATGAAAAGAAGTGTGAAATAAATCTTGATCCCCACATCGACATTTCCCTCATTTAAATATTTTTCGGGAGAAAAGTGGATGCAAGATTCACCATGGTTTAATTATTTACAAGAACGAAATAAATCTTGATCACCACATCGAAATTTTTCTTATTAAAATTTTCTATACCTACACTTTCTTATTTTCTACGATACAATATTACATTTCAGCACTTTTCCTTTTGTAAATGGAATATCGATTTCGCTTATTCAGTCAGGTATTTAAAACACCCCCAAGGTTTCCAAATCCTATTAATTTTTTCGATAAAATCACTTCAGATCAAAAATAAATTTTATTCATTGTTAATGGCGTCAATTAATAAAACACCGAACACTTCCCGTTCCATTTAAATAATACAAAGCACTCATCTTTTTTAATAACTTGTTCACGTAAAATTGAAAATTACATCAATTCGTATAGTTTTCACTGCGATGCGATGCATATCAATTACTAAATTGCCATGTCGATCCGCTAAACGTTTTACTAGTCAACAATAAAATCAAATAAAGTTTTGATGTTTCAATAATACTCTAATTTTGAAAACAAACATTTTTTTATAATTTATCAAAACCGCGCTCAGTAAGTAGAACTGTAGAAGATTCTACCACCCAAAAAATATGTTTGAAGCGTTGGAAGTAGGTAACCGGCATCTTTCATCCTTAGCTGCTTTTTATCGTCGGAATGTATGCCTCGTTCGTCATCATATTCCGACTTTTCATTCCACTTAACGATGTTATTGAAGAACGAACGGCTATCTTTAAAGTTGTTCCATTTTTGTAGATATAATATGTTAATCTTCGTCACTGTGGTATATTAAGATTTGGACGTCGCGTCGCCTTGGGCTTGGTCGATGGTTTTCCTATTAAAGTAATAATACAAGAGTGCACTTAGAACTTGGAGTTTCATTGTTTGAGTTCTTTTACGACAATTTATTCCTTCAAGTTATACTACTGCTTTTGTATTAATTTGAATATTTGATGTAGCTAAACAACTTTTATTTTATCCACGAGATCATCATCAGTATGAAATATTATTTTCATGTTTAAATTATTTTGTATTTCCTTTATTAGCAACAAAGAAGACACAAATTGTGTAACTGTTTGATTATAAGTGAATTCATCTCTTTAGCATCCATACCAAACTTGTGAAATCCTGATTTGATTTTGAGATTTCAATTTCAGTTGAATCGAACTTATCGGCTACTTATTTATGGTAAAAAGTGTGAACACATTTTACTTATAGATCTGGGAGTGAACCACTTTGCGAACTATCATGTGGCCATACAAATTTTTATGGTGCATACATTTTTCCAACTTGGAAAATCGTAAATAACTCAAAATTGCAGAAATTCACTTACAATTTTTCGTGGATACCTTCTTCATCTGTACAACCACTGAATTACTTCACTTTGTGAAGAAAATCGCAGAAGGGCGTTCACATAGACGTGCCTTGGTTCGCGGTTTGCACAAAAAGGGTCCAGCTCTTCCATCGAGAACTGGACGAAAATCAACTTCATTTGTTTATTGTTCAAAGTTAAACACCACAAAATTTGGTTTGTTTTTCTCACATAATTAATTGATTTTTACTTTTAGGTTTAAAGATCACTTTTACGTTTAATATTATGGGTTTGCAAACCTTACAAGAATAAACATATTAGACACATTAATTCGACCATAATTTGAATGATTTCAAAAGACGCGCCTTTTGAAACCAATGAAAATTTACTTTCATTCTTTCCAACTAATACAACAGCGCCAAAAACAACTGCGCCATCTGTTGAAAAAGTTCTCAAGTTAACAAGATCAGTAATTTTATCATTTTATTTTGTTCAAGCCAAAGTTTCTTCTTTTTAATTTTTGACCGTCTCTCCCCTCGACAGGCAATGGCAAACCACCGGGGTGTAATCTGCCATGAGAAGCCTTTGTTAAAAGAGAATATGATCTTAAAAAAGAAATTTTTCAAGAATAGAGTATGATTTTAGTATGTGTTATGTGAAATATAAATTAAACAAAAACTTAACTAGACGTTAAAATATTAGATTTTAACTGTAAGTAAAGAACAGCATAAAGGAGGCGGTCGGAGCATAGTGGTCACGCGAGTTGTCTATGAACGCTAAATACCTGGTTCGAATCCGAGTGAAGTAAGAACTTTATTCTGACCGTTCTCCCCTCGGAAAGCAATGGCAACCTAATACTGAGAGTAATATGCCAAGAGCATCCTTAAATGTTAATGATCTAAAGGGTCAAAAGTTGATCTGTGGACTATGGGGAAGCGTAATAACCACCCAACCAACATTTAAGGATCACGACGCTTCTGTTAAGAAGCATAACGACTGTATGATGATGAAAGAACAGCATACAAGAAAATTTTATTTAAAAACACTTAAAGAACAATTCTAACCTTTTTAAAAAACACCACGTTGTTTTTGACCCCCCCCCCCACACCGTAGTTACAGTTTTCTCATTTTTCAAATTATTCTCTGTTTGTACCTTGTCACAAAAAGGTTAGAATTGTTTAAGTGTTTTTAAATAAAATTTTCTTGTATGTTGTTCTTTACTTACAGTTAAAATCTAATATTTTAACGTCTAGTTAAGTTTTTGTTTAATTTATATTTCACATAACACATACTAAAATCACACTCTATTCTTGAAAAATTTCTTTTTTAAGATCATATTCTCTTTTAGAAATGCTGCAAAGCAAACGTGATAAAATTTGAATATTTTTTCAAATTTATTTTTCAAAGTTTAAGTTGGCACCGTTTGTCACTAATAAACATTGGTACGCTGTTTGTAACAGTTTATGAAAATTTTTATTCTATTAACCTTTCAGTTCATTATTAATTTTGAATCTTCAAGTGTGAAGGTGAATCCAGTGATATATGTTTTTCGTTATTCCGGACGTAAAACTAACCTTTTCATCAACAATTTCAGGTACGATAAGTACCTGTTTTCGTATATGGCAGAATAACGAAAAGCGCTTTACATTACGCAGCCGTAAACCTTCTTTTTCACCTCGGGGGCGTTCGGGTGCCTCGTGCTCCGCTAACGCTACGCCCTCGGCACCCACCCGCGCCCCTCGAACGAAAAATCTCGTTTTACGTCCTTGTAATGAAAAGTACTATTATTCCGTTAGTAATTTTTTTTAATTTTTTTCCTCCTTTTTTTTTAATTTTTTTTAATTTTTCGATTAATTTTTAATTGTTTTCCTTTCATTCTCTCTAGTCTGACATGCCTGACGAGCGACTGAATCGCGAAACATCGATGTAGCATGTTTACTTAGCTATATCTTCATTCATTTTACTATATTTTTCAACTTTTATAAAAAAACACCACGTTGTTTTTGACCCCCCTCCCCACACCGTAGTTACAGTTTTTCTCACCACACCCTCTTTAGGGTAAAAGGACTGAGAAGGAAGGATACTTATGACAATATATTTTTTTCGAAAAATTTCACATAACTTTGTGTCATTATTTAACAAATAAAACATCAGGAAAACATTTGTGTCTAGGAAAACTATTTTTCGAAGTTAATATAACTATTTAATACAAATTCGTAATTCTTAATTAGATATGGTTTGACCTTGAAAACCCTAATATTTTCATTTAGAGAGCATTTCTTGGGTTCCCTAAAATTTACAATGGGATTACAATAGGATGGACTAAGGGCCAGTTCTACAAAGGAAGTATAAATTAGGAATAAGCTATACTGAGAATAAGTCACACAAATTTCAACGCAATTTAGAGAGAGAAAATAGAGACTTATTCTTAGTATAGCTTATTCTTTGTTTATACTTGCATTGTAGAACTGGCCCTAAAAAGATTTTAACCCATGGTTTTCATGGTGCAGGAGGTCAGGCCAAGAGGACTGCCTCTCGTACTTATTGTACTACCTAGAACTTAAAATTAAAAAAGAGACGGTCGGAGCATGACGGTTAAGTACGTTGACTGTGAACTCAAAATTCCGGATAAAGTAATAACTTTATTCTGGCCGTTTCTATGCAGAAGGGAGGGGGACCCCCACTGTATACGTACCTTGTCCCAAGAAAGCAGCATTCGCAAATGATAAGCAATTGTTCATCATGAATGATGCCACGATGCCCGAATTCGGGCGTACCGACCAAGAAGAAGAACTTAAAAGGACGATGATCTTTGATTTGTGTCTGGATGGGAACTAGAATGGGCGAATAACCTTAACCAATAGCGTCTAATCACCAAAATACTTTCCTGGAGGGAAAGTAGTTCTATACCAGGCCTGTCCTATACCAACTGACTAAGGTAATGATCTTAACCATATTAATAACTGAAACTTGAACTCAGAAACTTGATTTCTGAACTTAGCATGAACCTAAGTGACCTAAAGGGCAATGATCTTAATCCATAATTTGGTCATGGTGCCGAAGCTCAGTACTAAAGGAAACCGCTCCCCTCTTTGAGGTTAACTAGCTATTGTTACATCATTTTCAGCTTTAATTCAGAAAGCGTCAATTGCAGTTCAGATTATTCAGTACTTTTGGCTTTATAAACGCCCATCGAGCTAATTCTATGAGACTGAATACAGTGCAGTATTGCAGAGCTAGCAATAAGGGTTAAGACCGAACGGCGAGAAGCTTCCCATACTTAACCAAAATGGCTTTTGTGCTGCTGGAAATACTAGCTAATCTGATTTACAATTAACACTTTCTGAATTACAGCTGGAAATGGAAGTTTCACAGAAGCTAGATCATCAAGGTGGCCAAGAGATAGCAGCTGCCTTGTATGAGACCGTACACTGCTCTCCAGGTGACCTAAAGAAGTGCAAACTTGATGACGATGGTCACCAGGGTCAGAGAAGGTAACTTACCTTAGAACCTAAAGGGGTGGTGACCTTAACATATGAGCTACTAATGGTGTAAAAGATTTGACTCAGGAAGGAACTAGGATGACTCCCGTATTTATTGTACTACTTAGAACTTAAAAGGACGATGATCTTTGATTTGCGTCCGGATGGGAACTAGGATGAGCTAATGATCTTAACCCATGGCTTATCATGGTGCAGGAGATCAGTCCTGGAGGAAACTTATTAAGTGGACACCTACTAAGTGGTTCCGGCTTTAACTTATGGCAAGAAGACTTATCATGGTGCGGAAGATCGACCCCTTGTGGATTCCAAAGCGACAGCTTAAACTTGAGAGCACGTAAACCTCTAAGGCCAGGTTTAATAAAACTTCTAACAGCCAGCGTGTTAAATTTAACTAACCAATAGAAAAAAGGATCGCGGTTTCAAAAAGTTAAAGCTACTGCGGGGTGGGAGCTTCGGGGTCAATTTTTGGGTATGTTTGATTGACCCTGCCCACCTTAGAGGTTGGACTCGTAGTAGCGTGTGTTTCTAGAAAGTGGCTTTCAATGACTCCGCGCCGGGGTTGCACTTCGCTCAAATATGGACCTCAGTACGGTTTAGCTGTCGGGATCCCTCCACCTAAGGCCATTCAAGGGTCTTGCAACTCAGTGGTGTGAATAGGTATATCGGCTTGCCGAGGACTCTCTGCAAGATATACGTCGAGGGCCTAGTCTCCCTAAGGGGAGGATGCAGAATATAAGTTAATTCCACATCTAGCACCTAAAAATAACAATACTTACACATAGTGCCCGCGGGCATAGGGTTGGGGACGCTGGATCTAAGGATATATGCAGGTATGTACAGTAGCATTTAGCCCACTCGTGACGTCATTTATGTTTGCTTCACTTTTTGAAAGTCTAGAAGTTTAAATGGTCTAAGGTTTCAACAAATACATTAGAATAACATACGACTTTCATGGGTTGTCAACTCTGATAGTTGATAAGAACATAACAAATTACTATTAATTACTCGTTTTTACTTTGTATTGGAAAATGTAATATGATAGAGGACAATCATTTGGCGACCAATAATTATAATCTTATCTCATTGGAACATAAAACAGATTTGATTTGAACTGCATACAGCAGGACACTTGAGGGAAATTGAACTTGTTCAAGTTTTATATGAGTGTAATTCAATTCGAAAACCATTTATCATACAATTACATGCATAAGTAAGTTTACTGTATCCAACACAGATTAATAGTAAAATTTCAATATCGATCGGTAACACACGCAATTACCTATACGAATATTTATTTCATTTAATTTGTTACGGTTTTACTTCATTTCCAAATATAAACTAAACAAATCGGATGATTTGTAATTGAGGGGAGGGGGGATAGCATCTCATGAGTGTATATTTAAAAAAAAAGATTAGACCACCACGAAATTTCAGATATCCAATTTTGTGATAAGTCAAGTTATCTGAGCTTGGTTTCCGTTGGACTCGGGATCGAGCTAAAATTATTTGGGTAAAAATTTTATGGATGGGGGGTCTTGAAATAATTATTATAATGCTCGATTAAAATAAATCTATTTACTACCACCCAGTATCACGTCAATAAGGCTATTAATTCCTGTACCTGTTAATACTATTAATTTCCAATAACAGTGAGTTAATTCCAAACACTCTCTTGAGATGCAATTTGCGACATAAACTCTTGAACTTCACTTTCGAACGAACAACAACAAAACTACAACAATTTACTTCTCGTATTTTAATCTGCAAATGCATGAACCTTACTAGATAACGTGAAACTAATGTTGGCTTTCTCACAGCGATTATTTGTATTTTCCCGAAACCTTACATTCCTAATTTACATTACACGTTTGAAAAAACTCGCTCTGGGTTCCACGTAGTACTTTTTCATTACGACTAGGAACTTCGGTACTATTTAGTGGTCTAGGACAAAATAGTTTCCAGTCAGGAATCACTTCTTTTCTCTTGGCCCATCAAACTTTCTTCTTTAAAATAAATACCCCCCAAATAAAAAAAAATTAGAAAATCTGTGAGCCCCTCCTCATCCCTAAATAATTTTAGTTTTTTTAACGAATCCTGTAGTCGCTCGTGTTTCCTAAGCTCAGTTTTGAATAATCTAATGACAATTTATCTAAATAAACAAATCGTAATTATAACAAATTGTTAAATTAAAACATTGATCATTTAACTATGCACAACAAGAGACTAATTTATTTATTCAGTAATTTATTAAAATTAATCATAAATTTATAAAGAGCAAAATGAACAACGAATGATGGTCGATCATTATCGGTAACGAAATAGAACAAAATTTGTAGATTTAACAGTTTCAGACGAGCAAAATTGATATTTAGGTTATACCGACACCAACTTTGACAAGCTAATCAATACGTGAACTTCAATTTAGGAAGATTGTGTCAAAGAGAGCAACTACTTTATAGAAAATAGAAAATCTATTGCTTCCCCAAAATTGCAATCTAACTAACACAATGCCAGCGAACGATTTTCAACGCAAAAAATTTTTAGACAAATTTCCTTCAACCTAAATTACCAACCCGACTCACAAAATTTAACGAAACACAGGGAAACGAAAAAAGGTTCTATTAATATTTTAAAATTAAAGTTCTTAACAAAATCGTGCATATATTTCAGTTTAATTAACACGCAAGATTCGATGTAAAACGCGGTAGGATATTTTAATTACAAACTTAAAAGTTTCGAGCAAATTTACACCCTTGTTCGCAAAAAGCTGTGAGATCAACAAGGGAAAATTGTAACTCCCACTGCTAAACAAATTTAAAAATTTTTAATTTTCTGTCGGTAAATTTAAAAATATTTTATCATAAAAATTCTCCAGTTTTTTTATTAATTTCGTTTCAAAGTATAATATGTTCAAAGTTTACGTTATTAGTCAACTAATAACTTTGTTTGTTCTCATGTATTAGTTTTCATATACAGTAATCTGTGTATGTCGACGTGGAAATGTTTTAATTAAAAATTCAATTTCTTCTGTGTGTAGTAAATAAGAATTAAAAGTTAGCTTCCCATTTAATATGTTTAGCCGCATTTCCTGCTTCACCTCGTAGAATTTTTTAACTAATTAGTTTTGTGTTACATGAACAGATCGATTGGGGCTTGTGAAAAAGTTGTTTTCCGAATGCAATTGCTGGACTTTCTTGTCCGAATTTTCAAAGCGACCTGTACATGGTAATAACGAAAAGAAAATTAACTGGACTTGTGAGCAAAGCATCGGGATCCGATTAAAAATAGGTTTTTAGTCGGGGAGCTACCGATTTGATCGTTGAGATGCAGAAACTGTTCAATGTATTGATTCTTTCACAGATTCTGTTTTCCTAACCGCAATTACGTTGATACATATATCTTTTGTATGAAAACAAGTGAAAATTTTTGAAAAATAAAACTATAAATGAGACGAATTGTAACAATACAAATTTATATAACATTGAAACCTAAAAGCTATTATCATCTGATGTTTCATTAGCCAAGAAATGAATGTAACCTTTTGAAATAGAAATTTCAATTAACGAAACAGCGGAGGAAGAATATTCTAGCGAACAAAAGCAATAAAAATATTTCTTAAACACGAAAATACTACAACATAATTGGCAAATTACATCAAAAATGAAACACATGATAGGGGATATTATTATTTTTAATGTGATTTATATGAAAAATGGGGTTGATAATTTTACGGATAATATTAACCAGGAAATTTGTGTTTATTCCAAAATAATGAATCCAAATGTAAATATTCCCACGTTAAATTACGTACGATTTAACTAAATTAGTTAAATTATACAATTTACTGTATAAAGCTCACGCAAAATAATCAATTCGCTTTTCAAATCGAGTTAATAATATCTAAAGACTGGCAAACTCATCATTTCTTAATTAAAGGCTAAGACTTTGACGTTGCCTGTTAATTATAAAGATAAAAGGAATTTATCATTTATAAATGACTCCAAGACAATCTGCCGATTACAATGTGTAATTAAAACTTCTAATAAAAGCGGAAACGATTGACGCCAACAACGAATATTTTCCTTGGGCACTCTAAATCAAATAAACGCCCTTTTTGACGTAAAACCACAGCTATTTCTAATTTAAATAGTTTTTAAACTTCTGTATAGTTAGTTTCCGGTTTTAAGCGTCTAAATTGAAATTGCGTTACTGAAACAACTACTTCCAAACAAAAAAGAAACATTTCCTTCCGACTTTTCTATTATTTTTCAGGAAATTACAGGCTACGATTGAATAAACATAAAAAGTGTTATATTAAAACATCAAAAATAAAACTTCCTAGTAGCAGAACAATATTTTTCACAAAATTGCTTTTTTCAAATTGAAATTTTATGTATTAATAGTTTTCCCATTTTCAGTCTCGTGAAATTGGAAAAAGGTTTATTACCCTCAATTCACTTAGAAGTAAATGAACTGTTTACCTAATTTCGACGTTTCGAACCATACACACACAACTGTTGTAAAAATTATTCACCCCTCCCGCTGCAGCAAGAGCCGGAAAGTATTTCAAAGTAACATAGAAATACAAAAATAAAGGTAAAGGTTACGATGGGAAATTGGTTTCCGAATATTAGAGCTTATATTGTTTATTGAATAAGTTTTGATTATTAGCAGTCGATCATATTTTTGTCTAAAAATATTGTTTCTGACAGTGGCACGGTATTAGCAGCCTTCCAGAAGTCAATAAATGTGAGTACCAGAGGCATGTTATATTCTATTGTCTTCTCTATTCATGTCTTTATTTCTGAAGCCTGCAGTTCACTAATCTAGGTTTGACTCTAAACGTCGTGCTAATATTTTAGCTAAGAGCTTTTATGGATGGAAAGGAAGGCTCATTAATCTATTGTTTTTATTCTGTTGTATTTTTCTTTTTATAAAGAAGTCGATATGTGGGTAATAGCAATAATAAACAATACATTATTGTGAAATTTTTTGTTTTTATTCAGCTTTTAAAAAGGTTTTATTTAACTTGGTTATATTTTCAATACGATTCTTTAGGCACTTCCAAAGATTCCACTTCCAACGTCGGTTGAGTATTGGTTTTGTAGATTAAAAGGTTGGATTGATTAAAATGATCAACTGATTAATGTAATAATAATATTTATTTACACACCAAACACAAAATAGATCGTAAATCGTCTACATACATTCGTTAAATATCCGAAATCCATACGAGGGGCACCGTCATCCATAGGATTTACATCGTTAATTGAAATATATTCTAATAATTAGTTACAAAGATTCGACCATGTCACCTTCAATGGTCGACCTCATTCGTTCTTCTGAAGACTACCGTTACATCCGCCCAATCCTTCAATTCGAGTTAACCACCCTCGTTTTCTAGAGTTAGTTTTATGTCACAAAGGATCCTAAGTACTAATAATTGTACCATATCCGGTTATATAAATATGTAAAATGAAAATATGAACCCGATAGTTCAATTTTATATTTCCATATAAATGGATATGGTACAATTAGTTACTCAGGGTTCTTTGTAGCACAAGAACTTTATATTTTTATACAATGCACGTGGAACGAACCAATACTCAGCCGACGAAATGCTGGAAATACATTACATCATATCCCAACCACATAATTCCCCAACCCAATATAATATTTAAATAAATATGGAAGCACGAGATATTGACTTCTAAAATTACAAAAGGAAATATTCTGGCGTAATTTCGAAATTAATATTCACTATTTAACTACGTACGAGGCACGATCGCAGTGTAACTCTAAAACCAAATTAAACTAATAATATTATTTGGTACTATTGAAGTTTAATTAATTTATTTGCTTGATAGTTTGTTGACACATATTAATATCGAACGAAGTTCATTTAGTGTATTTTAAATTTCAATTATTTAAAGCAATAAAGTGGATAATATACCTAATAATTGTCTATTACGATTACCTTATTGATATTTGACCAGGGTCGAAAACCCTGCCTTCTTCAAAAACTTCTGCCTAAGTGAGGCTGCAGGTCGAGCAACTATGACTAATCTGTGCCAGTCAGTCTTTCCTACATTTAGAATAAACAACTAAAAACGAAAACTTTTTAATCAACAAGATTGTTTTTCATTCGTAATTTCCTACGATTTATTACCAGCTTTTGCTATTCTAATTATACCGAATTTTCGTTACAGTTATAAATACTGAAAATTATTCGAAATAGTAGCAAGAGATGTAAAGAAAACAACCCAGAGCACACAACGAAAAAGGATTGTTTTATAATTGGTATTTTAAAGATCAAAAAGGATCTAATTCTCATTAAGATTTTGATTAATTATCCCAATTAAGTGAAACAAATTTCAGACTTGTGTTTCCTCTAGAATGAATTCCATTAAATTATCATTTATATATTTTCTGTTGTTCCATATTTACCGACGATAAAAAAATGTAGATCAGATCACAATCGTTTTGGAAAATTGAATGGAATAATATAATATCAATTATTGTGGAACAATCAGTCGATTTTCGAATTTTGGACAAATCTGATCGCGAGAATTCCAAAATCAACACATCCGGTGGAAGTAATATGATGCAGCTTGGATATCTCAATAATCAGATTACCCCAGAATTTCCTTTTGACACCTTAGCTTTATAACGTGAAAGGATGACATTTTACGCCAGCTATTCGAAAATTTTATTTATTACTTTGCATAATCAACCTAATCCCGGAGGAAGGATCACTTCAAGTAACTCGACGTACTCAATTTACCTGACAAAAAACTGTACTCGAGTGAAAAAACCTTAGAGAATTTGTAAGTCATTAAATTTTCCACTTTAACTTGACAATCAATTAGTGCAGTATCCCATCTCTTCCAATAAGAGATCAAAGTAAACGAGTCCTTTAAGTAGCAAACTTTGTTATCCTTAAGTTTCTAAATTCATTTTCGTATGCACGAAAATTTGATATAACACAGAAAAAGCATGCGTGATAAACGGTAACGACATGGAAACAAATTTAAATTGAAAATTGCATACTAAGTGTGTCGTTACTTTAAAGAAAAACTTAATAAATTCCGATTCTAAATAAACTACTACTTAAAATGTATTATGAAGAACGTAAATCATAATTTAAAATATAGCCAAGTCAAAAGTCGAGAAATAAATTAAAAATAAAAACATTGTTTGAAATAAAATGGAAAAATATTTAAAACGCGACCGGGTGCCGGAGGTCGAAAACTTGTGAGTAAATTAAGGACCGGTAAAAACGACCGACTCTCAAAATCCAGGATCCATTTGTTTAGGTTTATGCACTTCGGTATCATAGGATAAGATCAACGATTTCACTACGATCCGAAAAAAGGAATCTCAAGCGCCGTTACAAAAACTATAACGGCCGTAATTGATGACACGAAAGCTTACTTATAGAAAAATTAAGCCTCTGCGTCACAAAAGTTTCCATAATATAAATTTTCTAAATATTTCCCAGAACAATTTTATATGTTTTTATTTTCTTTTCTACCCAAACTGTTTCAAGAAGATTATGATCAACATACATTTGTTGGAATATGTCGAGTTTCAAAAGGGACCTCAAATATGGTAAACACTTTAAATAACTATAAAACTATTTGCTGGGCTCATAACGCTTCAGGATCTATTAATTCAAATTTCAAAACTTACAAACTTGTACAAGCCCACAAGTGGTGGTTGAGGAGCAGGGTCGTCGAAGTTTGTGTTGGATTTTCCTTGGATGTCAAGGTTCCACTTCCTAATACTAGAAAATTTTAGTTTGAATTGTTAGCCTAACAAATCTTTCGCAACGGTGATAAGAAAATTACATTCCATTATGTAATTATGATAATTGAAAAATAAAAACGAAACTGTAAAAGCGTCATTATCGTCATATCTAATCATCGTTCCAATTACAATTCTTCAGTTCTCCTAAAAACCTGCCTTAGGGTATGTTTATGTTGGAGCTGTGATAAACGATACTAGCGGCGATAAGAGCATAGCTGCGATTTGAAAACAATGTATTCTGGTTAAGGTGTTTATGTTGGGGATCCTAGCAACGCTTGAAATTTTATAAGAGCTGCGACAAGAGCGAAGAAAGCATTTGAATAGTAATTCTCCGCTCTTATAGGATGGATGTGCAAAGCTTTGTAAGTGCAATTTTTGAAAAAACAGCATTGTGGGACCAAAAAAATAAAAATCACCACAATAGATTTGTATTAGATAAATTATGATCAATCTGTCCAAGCGTTTTCACTTTTTATTCTTAAATGTCTTGAAATATCGGATTTATTTCGCATTTTTGCAGCTTCAATTTTTTTGTTGAACTTCTCGCTCATCGTTAAATTTTAACTTTTATTGTTATAAGTTTTAAAATAATAATTATTGTAATGTTAATACTAAATAAATGTTGTGCTCTCTCTCTCTCTCTCATAAGTTCGTACTATAACCTGCAATTTTTATAGCGCTATTGACATCCCCAGTATAAACACATCAAAGATAGAAATATTTTCTATGCTCTTATCGCAGCTAGTATCGTCGCTCTTATACTCTTATCACAGCTCCAACATAAACGTACCCTTAGTGCTTTACCTTAGTAATGAGATAAATTAAATATTTCCATTTTCAATTCGCAAGCTCGACGTCGTCGTATTATTTAAATCTTGCAATTATTATTTTAAATTGGCAAGTGTATTTAAATTTTACAAAGATTTTAAAATTAGAAATCAATTTCTTTTAGTGTGCTGAAAATAAGTTTAAAATTAAAATGCTGATGAGCTGCTAGAAAGAGAAATATGAGAATTAAAATTATTTCCGTTTAAAGGTAGTTTAATATGCACAACGCCGTCAAACACCAACGCCGACGTGAAACATTAAATTTGCTGGTGCAGTTTGAAGGTTAACTGTGTAACAATTATTGATCTGATATTCGTTAATTAACGTTTCTAAACGTTCCAGTAATTTTTAAAAGTTCAAGCAATTTTTCAGTTAGCTTTCACAATGTAATGAAGCATCTGTTGATAATTCTTTTATTTGTTAGAACTGCAATAACAACAAAATA
This sequence comes from Rhagonycha lutea, assembly GCA_958510855.1. Classification (NCBI taxonomy): domain Eukaryota; kingdom Metazoa; phylum Arthropoda; class Insecta; order Coleoptera; family Cantharidae; genus Rhagonycha; species Rhagonycha lutea. The sequence goes on along the minus strand of OY294040.1, from coordinate 5,945,386 downwards.
CTCATCCGGATATTATAAAAGTGTTAAATAGAAGGTTTTCAAAAGATAGAGAACAATAAGTAAAACAAAATACATTCTAAAAGCACATATTTCTGTAAGTAGCTTCTTTAAGTACCAATCGAGAAAACCATTTGCTAGAAATAATCTTTTAAATTGTGAAAAATGTAACATCCATGTACTTCTATATGCTCGTTAATTAGAATTATAAGAGATCGCAATAATTGGATATGTAACGTCTACTGCGAAATAGAATGACGTAAATGAATTTGAAAAAGTATTGATTTCAGTTTTCTAATTTAGTAGCTAATAAAAAGGTAAATATGAAACCAAAAAAGACATAATATGGTTTTTTTCTCGCCAAGCATCCGATGATAAACTACAAGATAACTGATTAAAATAAAAACTTTTGTTTGTATCTAGCACTAACTAATTATGTCCTCGTATTTCTGAGGCTATTAATCTAATGATCAAATCCCTTTTATTAACTCTGTAGGAGGAGGAGAGGGGCTAGTAGTTTAGCCAAGACACAAATGACCCAGTAGTTATCTAGGAAGGCTGTTAAGATGCGGTTTGCGGTGAGCTTCTGGCGCTCGAGTTATGGAGGCGCAAACAGCAGTAAATAGGAGGGACTATAGCAGAAGTAAGGGCGTAAGAACCGTGCAGCAGTTGGAATTTTTTTGGATGTAACAGAAGCTAATATTAAGAATCACCCTGTATCAATCGAGAAACAAGTGGGCGCACCGATTGTACTTGCTTCAGGGCGCCGAATAATGTAACTACGCCACGGATCAATGTATCCATTAAGTTGTTTGAAATTTAGTATTAAAATGTAATATTATATTTAAATAAATAAATATTTACTACATAAATAAATATTATAATAGGTAATTTTAATATTATTTCCATATTCAGGTAAATTAGCAAAAATTAGCAAGCTTTTTGTTCTCTTTTGAATATTTCATGTATGTTTGTGCATATTTATGTTTAATAATTTAAATAGCTTTTCCATTTCATTAAATCTATATCAGTATTTTTACAAAATTTCATAATTTTTGTGATTTTGGTCCAGCATTACAATACCTAATTATAATTTTACTCTTTATTTAGCAGTAAGTAAAGAGTAAATTATAGACCAAACTTAGAAGGTTGGATTTTACTGACTGAGAGCGAGACAATAAACTTACAGAATAAACCGAAAGCGAATTAATATTGAAGCTGTAATAAGTAAAATATTGGAAGTTGAGTTGCTAGGCAACACACAATACCTATCGCCAAATGAGAAGCGCCCTCGAACAGATTTTTGTTGAAACTAGGCGAATACATAACTTTAAATTCTACCAGTTACGTAGCAAGTCAAGACCGGGCCCTGGTGCAAGATCCACAGCGGGCCCTTTTCATTATTTTATTATGATTAATGAAAATTGGTGAAAAAGTAGCACTTATGAAGCTTCAGGTGTAATTCAATTTTGAGGCCTTCCTCTAAATAATTCAACCTCCGGCACATGGGGGGTGGGGAAAGCAGCGTCTTTTAGAGCCGCGGGCGATTTTTTTGGAAAATAATATCTTTTTTATATAGGAATATTGCACTTGAAACCTTGTTTTAATACCAAAGCTATATAGGTATAACTTTTCATAAAATTCCTCATGAAATTTTAATGTTGCAACTGCGTCATTCGTTGCCCCGTAAATATAGCTATAATATTTACTGAATGAATTACATTATTCAATTTTTTCAACTATTTCTCTATTTTGCCGTTCCTTCAGGGCGCCGGCCGCCCGGTGCAGACGCACCGCCCTGGGGCCCTCGCTGTGTTCAATTTGTAAACTTTCATAGATTATTTTTACAAAAATGTCTGTAAATAATAGAAATCAATTTTGTCCGGTAACCGGACCCCCGGGGGCCCGGGCCCTGGTGTCTGGCACCACCTGTTGCTACGTCACTGAATTCTACAGTTGCTACATCGTTACAGGGTTACAGGAATAGTTGATATTTATTTATTTACGGTAATGTTTTCACTCAGTTTCAACAACACTCCGTGAGAGGGCGCCAGGAACTCTAATAATCGGATCAACCCGGTTAGGAGTTCGAAGGCAGCCAATATTTTAACAAAATGTACTAATAATTATAATATATTTACTGTAATATTGGTTTCAATTTATTTGGTATGACATTAGTTAATGCAAGTTAAGGTTCAAACATTGAACTTCTCAGAAAAAGAAAATTTCCATAAACACAAATGACATAATAGCTGTCATTTTTAATGTTTAAAAGAGGTTCTCTTCTATTTAAATACTTCATGGCCTCGATTTGCGTCGGTGTTACATTCCATAACGTAAAGTATGCCCGACATGTAAACAACGCAAATCGAATCACGTACATGATTCAAAGACAATCATGTATTTTACGAAGAAGTCGAGAGCTTAACGAATCCTGACTTAAAAAAAAATAGAAATTGGGTTACAATTAATTAATCAAACAGCTTCAATTGTTTAAGTAGTATTTTTGACATTACCAATAAGGAAATGCGAGGCTACATCAGCCTCGCAGGTGCTCGGGAGGTCGAAAGTCACCCATACTGACTAGTATACTGTGTCAATAATGTTGTTCTTGCAATGTATTTGTTTTTATATAACCGCATATTTATTATAATAATTTACTAGAAAGCTCCTCCTCCTACATGTTATTTGCACGTCTGAACGATTCGTCCATTTATACATCTGATTTGTCATGATCTCTTCGATGGAAACTGCAGACCGAACAACTACGTCAATGATAATATCTGTGAGATTCATTGTACTATTGAGATCATTTTTATTAAGATTTGGCAGGTATTCCAAACCACCTTCACCATTCTCATACAATAATAAGTTGATTATATATTTGGAATAATTGCTATTTAATAATTTAATAGCAGATCATACACTATGTTGGTCTTTGAGACCGGGGGGTTTGGGAGGTATGGAATACCCTCCAAAGCTGGACATAGAGTTTGTGACAACTGACAAATGAGAAAAACTTTTGGGATAATTTCCATACGTTTTTTAACACCGTAATATTTTTACTTTATGATGGAATTATTCTGTCCAGAAGCGGATTCAATGGCGGTTGTGTTCGGTAGGGATTGCAACCATATCCATTTGCTTCATTCGTTTTAGTTGCCAGTTTTATTTCACATGTCACTGTCTTTTTAGACAAGTTGGGAACCTGGATCTGCTACGAATTTTAATATAAACGACATTTTTCGAGTGAACGCACAGAGATTTTCAATAATTTGGTGAGAAAATTAATTGGATTCCAAATTGTATTCAAATTTGGTTTGTTTATGCGATTCCGAATTAATACAAGCAGCTTCGATAAGTCTACCTATTTCCATTTGCTGATTTTGAACATTTTTAGGTGAATATATCTTTCAGGATTAATCGTCAAATCAAACAGATCAGATCTCTGATTCTATCAATCGTGTCATCACATATTGGAAGAGTACTGTATCACAAAAATTAAATCCCTCCATAACATCTCCGAGGTAAAGATTTATGTCCAACTACATTGCTTTTTGCTATAATGAATTGCTTTAAGAGTTCTTGTTCCTGTCTTACCTTCCCAGGTGCAATTAGATGTTTCTCTTTTTTACGCTGATCATTCGTTTTGGGCCATCTGCACCAGTCCTGAACACCTGAACTTATATCTTCTTTCTGCCAAGTTGTGACATTTGGTGCACCATTCCAGTACGAAACAGCTCCAAGTACCATTTTTCACGTCAATTTGGTTGACCATCAGTCATAAGGACGATTTATTTGTCAGCCTTATTCTATAGTCAGCTATATTCTCGTAATCTCGGTAGCAAAGTGCCGAAGGATATCTTAAAATTTCATGGCGCCTCTCATCATTTGTTTATTGAACTGCATTCTGGATTGTATAGAGTGTTTTTTTAGCTGCATGAGAACTTCAAAATGAAATAAAACATTAAAAACCTGACGGAATGTTTTGGTTATAATTTTTTTATGAAAGTACAGTTAAAGGCATTTATGATTTGAACATGACTTCCGGCATGTGACCACCACGACAAATGGTTACGAAGCGCATCCGTTCAGTCCAATTTTTGACCACTTTTTCCAATATTTCTGGCTTTATTTCATAAATGGCTTGCTGAATATTAGCCTCCAATGCTTCTAGAGTTGTTGGTTTGTTAGCATAAACCATGGATTTAACATACCCCCACAGAAAATAATCTGGAGGTGTCAAATCACACGATCTTGGAGGCCAATTGATAGGACCACGTTTTGAAATAATGTTGTCACCAAATTGTCCTTTCAATAAATTGATGGTTTCGTTGGCTGTGTGGCACGTAGCACCATCCTGTTGGAACCATAAGTTGTCAATGTTTAGCTCTTGAAGTTTTGGAAACAAAAATGTATTGAGCATGTGTCGATATCTCACACCATTCACCGTAACGGTAGCTCCTTCCTCATTTCGAAAGACATATGGACCAATGATGCTGTTGGCGAGTATTCCACACCAAACAGTCAATTTTAATGGATGCAATGGAGTCTCAAGATAATGTCCCGGATTGGTCTCACTCCATATACGGCAATTTTGTTTGTTCCCATACCCATTTAACCAGAAATGTGCCTCGTCACTGAACAAAATTTTACGGTAAAAAATGGATCCACTTCCAATTGGTTGTGAGCCCAATTTGGTAGCGTTGTTCAATGGTCAATCTATGCATTATCAAATGCCAAACCTTGCTAAACACAAATGTTAAAGAACTGTTTCCAAAGCAATCTTGATTCAATTGTTATCCCTATTGAAAGTTCTCATGCAGCTAAAAAAACACCCTATATTATGTATTTTGCTTTGATTAGATAACCAATGACGGGCGATGATTTAGATCATACACAAGGATCTCTACAGTGGTTTATAATGAACCAATCAATGAAAACCAACTGATAAACCATAAAAATAAAGTGCGAGGCCGCAGGCCGAGCTATGTCTTCCAGTTTTCTTTAATGTAACCTTATGCTTCCAGTACTGGCTTGAATATTGTATAAACAGTGGTGGGATGCCTTAAAGCAGGCCCGTCCAACATACGGCCACCGGGCCATAATGTGGCCCGCATAAGTCCTTCATTCGGCCCGCGACGACATCAAAGATGTCAGTCATCTCATTATAGGTTTTAACTAAGCTAAGTGAGATAATTAGTAAAATTGAGGCTTTTTTTTAATAAATCATCCATAGTGGAACATATTGGGCATTCCTTTTGGCCCGCTACGGTTACAAAAATAATAAACCTGGCCCTTAACAAAATTATGTTGGACACCCCTGCCTTAAAGGGTGCAAGGCTATCTCAAACCGAAATTAACCGCTTTTTAAGCATAATTATTAAAATATCTAATAATTTTATGTTAAAGTTACCTTTGTAATTGCATGCAATTGGGACATGTTTTAGCCATTTTACATTACACTTCTTTTGAATTAAAATTCTCCCGTTGAAAAAAGTGACGAACCACCACTGGGTATAAATAAAGATGTACCTATTGATAATATTAAAAATTTAGTTTTTTCCAGTATATTATTCGGTTTTCGTGTAGCCGAATATTATCCATATTTCAGAAAATAATACTGCATACCATATTGACTAATTTCAACCACATCAAAAAAATTACATTGATTTTGTACAACAATAAAACCGGATATCCGTGCACTATTATTATAAACCTTCTTTTAGTACTGGTTATAATAATAATATGATTTAGCGTTTGATTGTGAACAAAGATGATTATGATATGAAATTAATGAGTTTATCTTTATTTTGTGATTATGTTATAATAAGCTAATATATTATTTCTAAAAGCTAAAAATGGCCGCTCTTAAACCTTTTTAGGTTGATAATAAATGAATGAACCAATCAGGACTTCGTTACAGAGGTCAGACAGACAAAGATTTATTTTCTTATATTTGTTTCGCGATGGTTGCAATTTGCAGATTAGAATAATATTTTTCATATCGTTTCGTATTACATAATTGTGTAAAAATTGCTTTAGAACTTTTTTTAAGATCAATAGTAAGAATTTGCTTAGTGACAAGTTAAACAAACCACCCTGTATAATAAACATATAAACAACCATAACTTCCAGTTCAGATCCATTCTAACGTATTCGTGGAGAATAATTTTGTCTGTTACTTTTACTTGGTGATATTTTAACAAACCACCCTGTATAATAACCACATAAACAAACATACATTTCAACAAATAGCACTTGCGTTTTCGTGAAAGAAACGATTTTCTGTTTTGAATAAATTCCACATGATCAGTGATCACGAATAGTAAAATATTAAAATTACTGAAGTTGATAGATATTTCAAAAATTACGCTCATTTTTAAACGCCTTGTGCATAAGTGCATGAATAAATTATTACTCACTTTTAAAACGTGCGTGTGCATATCAAAGTACAAAATAACGTAAGGAGCTGACGATTATTATTAAAGATTGTGACCAAGGCAGAATTTTATATTTTTAAATTTATTACTCCCCGGCATAAAATTAAATTGTAAAAAAATTATCCTGTTGTAAAATTTTCATTGCAGCCTTGTCCTGCCTAAGGACAATTTGCCAAGCAAAAAGTCGTAAAAAACGTAAACAAAAAATATTAGGAGAGTAAATAAGCATCCACATAAACATTTCAATTTTTCTAAAATGGTGAAGGACGAAGGTCCTGTATAAACAATACAAAAAATTACATACAATATTCGGGTTATAACCTCTCACCTGATTTTTAACGTTAATTATCAACTGAGAACTGCAAAAAGTAACAAAAGTCAATAACGTAATTAACACAATGTAGGTGAACACCGAAATTACAAGTTTGCTGATCATTTTTTGATTTGTTTACACGAATTTACAAGATTGATTACTAACAGCGTACATCTCATCAGCTGATCGTCACTGCAACTACCACCACGCTCAACATTCGCCATGCAATAATACACAGGCACCACGCGTGGCTCAAAACTTCACGATTACAATATTCGAATAAGTTCGGTTATATTCGTTCAAATATTGGAATTTTCAAATTTTACAAGCGGGAAGATAAAAGTATTCGTAGCATTTCCATGCTATTCAAATTAGGCAAAAATATCGTAAAAAAAAGTTGTTGAGTAAATTAGAACCTCAGTTGTACTACGCATGTAATTTTATTTTTACCATTCGACAGTCATCGCAATGACAGCATAACACGTAAAAGAAACAGAAGAAAGAAATTTTCCTGTTTCATTCAAAAATTGCTTCGTATGATTTGTATGCAGGTGCAGGGAACTCTCTTCGACAAGCAGAATGTCATTACCAGTATGTGTGCTTTGAATGAACAGCTTCGGCTAGAATTATTTGCAAATGTCATGTACACCTTTAGATATACGAATTACTGATAGATTGTTCTCCTGGAACATGTTTAACATTAGGAATGAAAGCTATTTTGATTCAAAGCAGACGTGATGATCGTTTGGAACATCACAACACTGGCATGTTCCATGAGCGTTTCCTGTGAATAAGCAGCAGTTATGCTTAAGGGGTAAATGGCTCAATAAAATGTTTACATACTCACATCTTGAGATTTCCATCTTTCGGATATAAGAGGATGTGGTTATAAGGAAACCTCGAATTTTGGTTTTATTCAAATCCCAATAACGATTTCAAAATTTCAAAATGAAATCGTTTAAAGAAAAGCTATTATCCTCAATGTTTCTAAACTGTCACGCTTCAATACTAATTGATTTTACATCGAATTTATGGGACTACAAAATTCGCTAATACCGCACAAAATTAGCACAAAATTATTAAATACTATATAGGTAAGATGGTACTTTCAGTTTAGAATCGCCTAATTTATACATCACAGATAAAAAATTACTATAACCTTAATTGTTACTCAACCCTTGTCGTGGATCCTCCCTGTAACAAGAACAAAAGTTTTTATTTTTGTGCATTAATTTGTAATACCATAAGGAAGAGTAGGAATAATTATTGTACCGTAGTATGGGGTGATTCGGATCAATGGTTTAATCGCAAAGTCTTCCAAGTCTTCCTTTGAGAAGTAATACCAGACCCTTAACAGGTCCAACAGGACCTTCTCTATAGAAAGTCCTTGTATCTGTAACAGTGGCGTAACTACAAATTTTAGACCTGGGAGCAAAAGCTTTGACGGGCCCCCTGATTGAGTGTTAAATATGCGATTTAAAAACAAAATTTGGCCCTAAAATAATACAGTTTAAGGGGACCATTCCTCCTTCTCCCCCCCCCGTTATTTACGCCATTGTCTATACCTCCCCAGACCCTAGATTGCACATTCAATTTTTTACATTTTAGGGTGATTAGTGGACTTATCCACCCTAGAAAATTGAAAAACACTTCAAAATGAGATAAAATTAAGTAATATCAATTTACTAAAAAATTAATTAAAACATTGTTAAACCAAAACAAATTTATTCCCCTGAAATGGGCGTCAAACCGGGGGGTCTGGGGGGGTATGGAATACCCCCCAGGTATACGTAAGCAACAAGCCGACTTATTAAAATTGATAACCAAGCAAGTTTGATTCTTGAATTGTCTTCTTGTTGCTTTACATACCAAACGGAATATTTTATACCCCTAAGCACAGCTGGAGTGGCTTGGGGAGTGACAGGATCGGAGTGAAGCTGAAAACCGGAGGTAGTACAATGGGTCCGAATTAGAAGCTTAGGTGCGTGTGAGTTTATCTTACTCTTTACAATAAATCCAAACCCACTTGGCCCTACAATGGTTCCATATTATGTCAAGTTTGAAGAGAATCATCGGTAAGCATCCATGGAAACGATATTTGCTTTTAATAAATAAAAATAAAATAAAAGCCAATTAACTATTTATTTGGCTTTCCTATCTTCTGCAAAACGCAGACCAGAAGGTCTAAGAGAAAATTTGTCGGGAATACCCCCCAGCACACAGAGAGGTACACAACAACTCTGCACCGGCGGATCTCCGTTTTAACAGATCCCTCATTTAAAAAAATTGTTTCCTAACACTAATCTAAGCTCGACCGGTGGATTCCCGTTGCCGAATTATCCTTTTCCGGCGCCTAGGGGGTATGCTGCAGGGAGTCGGCACAGAGGGAAGAGAATACTTCGGTGCTCGATTATGCCACACCTATGGTGTGCATAACAATTTTTCTGAAGATCTGGAATTGATAAATCTTCCAGGTTACTAAAAAGGGAAAACAACTGGTGACTCGGACACATAACTGCATAGTGATGCTTCCATATGTCCGAGCAGCCTTATATGGATGCCTAAAGGAAACTGGTGGAGTCCAAAGCAACTGCTTAAATTTTGGGACTTGGCACAGTCACCTATGAAGAGTTTACGTATCTCGCATGAAACATAGATCTTCTTGTAAGATCGCGCTTTCGAAAATAAAAACTACTACGGGTGGTGGGAGCCCTGGCAGCTTGCTGTCACCCACCAAAAGAGGTTGGTCCATCGTAGTGGCATATGGTTTCCATGGGAGTAGGTAAAAGATTAAAAAGTGTCCCTCACGGGACCTCAGGGGCGGCCTGTCTGTCGTTGATCCTCCTCGCCTAGGGGCATATATCTGAACTTGCCACTTCAGGTATATGGAATAGGTACCCGAAAGGAGAAACTCAAGATGCAGAATAAATATTAAGTTCACATCTAGCATCTAAAACTAAATCTCTACTAACTGTCCTTTTCCAGCTTGCACAGTCGCTTTTTACCCTTGTTTAAGAATTTTTTACTTTACATTGCCTCGGGCCCCTAAGATTTTACGGGCCGTATTCATTCGCACACCGCGCACACTGATGGTAGTTACGCCACTGATCTGTAAGATGGGTTTGGTATTATACTTCTCATAGCGGGAGACTAGGTGATTAATACATTCATCCATTTCACTCCAGTGGTCCAATTCACCCCATTCTATGGTGCATAGTTACACCAAGATTGATATAATTATATACATACTTTATTTATCTAACATAATATGCACCTAAGCTCCCCCCAAAAAATAGAACAGAATTTTTCTATTGCTCGCATTTTGAAACTCCCGTTTACAATTGGCTTAAGTAAATTAAAATCACAAAGGACGAAGAATCCTGGAAAAAGAGCAAAATTCAGGAATTAGGACACAATTAATAAATTTAAAATACTTTCAAGTTTACAAATTTTAATTAGGACCATCCATGTCAAGGTGGGAGGGGGGTCACAAAATGTGACCAATAAGTGGTGTGACCAGGGGGAAGTAGCCAAATGTGACGTCTCATTTTTGCAATTTCTTGCAAATTGCAAAAATAAGATTTCGAGCTGAAGTTTTCCTATTTAATTTTAATCATCAATTTTGGAATATAACAATATATTCACATGTGAAAACCGCATATATGGCACAAAATCACATAGGGATTAAATTACAGTGCTTTTCAAATGTGAGAAGGCGCCAAATAAGGAACAAGACATCAGAGCTGTTGCTTTTACATTTTCATATTACTTTTTATTTGAAATACGATGATAAAAAAAAATAACTAATGTTTGTAAGTTGTATAATTATTGTAGTTAACAAAGGTCATTCTTGTTTTTGAGGGGGAATATCCATGGCAAAAAAAAGGGACAGCAGCAATATTTTGGTTTAACTTTATCCAAGATTTTTAAAAACCTAGAAATCAAATTATTTACTCAAATTCCTTTTTCTATCATATGACACAAAGTAGCACACATTGAACACAATTGAGAAGAATTTTCATTTTTAAAGTTATCTTAAATGGCGAATATGGAAAAAAACAAGAAACTTTTCGTTTCTTTGTTTCTTGTTTCTTTCCATATTCGCCATATCGCCAAAATTCTACTATAGTCCAGTCATTATAGACTTTGACCCGTGAATAATTTCTTAGTGGGTTTTTTTTTCGCAGCTGTCTCGGGGGGGGGGGTCACTGGGAGTTTAAATTCAAAATCCCGACCAAATTATGCTTTTGCGTATATTGTAAAAATGTTTTATTTTTCGTAAAAAACGGTTTTTCTTGAATAATTCGGCCATTTTTGATTTTACATAAAAATTGTGGGAACAAAAATTGTAGGAAATTTGATTCTCTACAAGTTTGGTCCTTACAATTTTTCTTCTAGGATCGATATTTTTAGAATTGGACCCGAAAAAAGCGACAAATTCAAAATAATATCATTATCTCTTTTATTTTCAACTTAAAGGCATAAATGAAGAGGAACAAACTTGTAGAGAATCAAATTTTGGACAAATTTGGTCTCCGCCTGTTTTTACAAAAATCGATATTTTCGGAATTTAACCTAAAAATATGTACCCATTTAGAAATATTCCCATTATCCCCTTTAATTTCAATTTTACAGGTACAATAAATTAATAAGGCGAACATAGTCGCTTTTTTCGGGTCCAATTCAAAAAATATCAATCCTAGAAGAAAAATTGTAAGGACCAAACTTGTAGAGAATCAAATTTCCTACAATTTTTGTCCCTACGGTTTTCATGTAAAATCAAAAATGGCTCAGTTATTCAAGAAAAACCGTTTTTTACGAAAAAAAAAAACATTTTTCGAATATACGCAAAAGCATAATTTGGTCTAGATTTTCAATTTACACTCCCGGTGACCCCCCCCGAGGCAGCTGCGAAAAAAAAATCACTAAGAAATTATTCACGGGTAGAGGGTCGGTTTTTTGGATATAATGATTGGACTACTATTAAAGCCAGTTCACACTATATGATTTCTCATATGACTTAGTCATACGAAAAGTCATGGCTAAAGTCATGCCATCATAACAGCCAATCATAAAAGCCATAACTTCTATAATAGCAAAAGTCATATAGTCTGAACGTAAAAATATTTCTCATGTGAGAAGTCATATGCCAAGTCAGATGGAAAGTCAGATAGTGTGAACCGGCTTTTAGAAGTTCCTAGGACGAAAAAGTTAAGCCATCCTTGATGAATATTAACAAAAATTTAAAGACCCCCCCCCCGTTGAGGATACTAAAACCGAAAATGAAAAATTAAATGCAGAATCTAACATTTGAATCACATGATTATAATATGATAAAAAATTAAACTTTTTATAGCACTAAATGGACAGAGAAATGGCATAATTCTTGAGCCGGTCCTGTTGGCTTAGAATAAATTTTGTAAAAATACAAATTTCTGCTGATTATTTTAAAAATTTGTGTTTTGAAATATTAAAATGAGTAGTACTGCAATCGCTTACCTTTTCCATAAGAAGAAAATTCTCCAGTTTTGACGTCGGCATCGGGGTGCAACAGGTATCTATAAAACAATGGAAAATTGGTCTCTCAGTTTTAGGAAAATGTTAATAAATAATTTATAATTCAAGTACATTTCACCAAAGCTACAAATTTTAACATTAAAAATTCCAATAATATAACGTAAATAATTTACCTTCTAGAATGTCAAATAGAAACCACCTTAGGAAATTTTACACAAAAATCAGTTTTCATCGGCGTTATTGTTTAATATTTAAAGTTTTAAACAAAATAATCACAGGGATACAATTAAGGCACTTGTGGGTTCATACGACCAAAATTTTAGCTTCAGAAATCATTGTTTTCACACACAAATTTAAACTTTCTTGCATCGCGAAACATCACCGACTGCAATTTTAGGCATTTTTGTTTACGTAAAAGTAGCAAAAGCGAATGGTGATGAATAATTGAACTAATCACAATTTGTTTATTGCAGTGACGAAATTAACAGGAAGTAACTTGTACTTATGACCTTATTTAGCAACAACGGCTTATTTTATTATGTTATCGAAATTTAAAAAAAAATTGTGGATGGTTTAAATTTTGGTTTAAGTGGCAAAAAAATATAGATATAGGTACAAGAGATTTGCAAAAAATTTCAAAAAGTCTCTTTATTAGAAAAACTTAACTTTTGATCTTCTGAGGTGGGGAATAATTACAGCACAAGGCTACTAAGGATACCGAAAGTTTCCTGGTAAAAAACATAAATTTGATAGAAAAGTACCTGGGATTTGTTTGGTTCCGTTCTTTATATGGTAAATTTATAGGAAGTGAATTTGATCAAATTTATAGTAGGCTCACCAGGGACGGATCTATGAAGAAGTATGGAAGGACAACAGCATATAGCATCGGCCATATTTATGTCAATACTTCCAGATAATAAATCTAAAGAGGCTTTATCGTTTATATCGAGTTGGCATCGCGGTTTCTCAAAATAGCACGACCTTAAAAGAGGCAAATTGATTGTTTCTAGCGCTGTATGACCAGTCGCTCCATCCTGTTGAAACCAGACCTCTTCGATATCAACTCCTTCCAAATCTTGCCGAATAAAATCAGTAATAATGTTTCAATAACGCACTGCGTTTCCTGCTACAGTATTTTTATCGTTTTTTGGAAAAGTACGGATCGCAATTACTTCTTTAGCCCACAAACTACACCTCTAACTATTTATGGGAAAAGAATTTTATTCAACATATTCTTTTGGATTTTCTGATCCAAAATTCGACAGTGTTGTTGATCAACAAACCCATTGATGGTAAAATGAACCTCACAGTCATCACTGTAGATTATTTTTCTCGAAAAATTGACTTCTTGATTAAGCATCCATTCACAATATTTTAAAGTTTCTATCCACTATTTAATGATGTTTCATGTCAGTTTTTTAATTTATTTACTTAGTTTACTAAGATTTTTGAAAAAGAAACTTATTCGTGCATTCGTGGGCTAAATATTGAAATTAAAATCAGATTATACTAATTTTCATGCAAAAATTCTATTTTCAAATTACAATATTTACCTATTCGACGAAATAATACACAAGAAGTAAAATTTTCTATGGTTTATATAGGTCAAAGTAATACAAAACATTTAGGGAAAGTGAAAAAGCTAAACTCGGGTTACATACGAAAGAAAATCTCCAATTGAAAAATATTTGAAAGCGGCATATAATCAATGAGTATTTATTTCCCTTTTGTTTATTTTTACAGCAGAGCGTAAAATTTCGCAGAAACTCCGAGCAAGTTGCGTAGTACAACGTTGTTTAAATGAAATGTAATCAATTTTATGTTTGTTTTTTCTCGTTTCCAACTTTAAGTTATAAAATTTCTACTTGTAGCAATAATAATCATAAAGGAAGGAATATTTGCAGAATAGGGGAATAATTTTGGTACTTTCCCTCGAGCTTGGCACACGGAGCATATGTTAGGCGGATTTGTAAGACCCGGAAACGGCTTTCAGAAGCCCTAGGATTTGAAGACATAAATTAATTAACTTTAATTTTAAAGAAATTTAAACTTTGCAAGGGTTGTTAAAAATATTCATCTGCATACTATTAAAGTTACTGTTAGTAAATTGAAATGCGCTGTGTTTGTAGTAAGTGCATTTTAATTGCGCTCCTTGTAAAGTGAACAATTTGTATTACAATATTCTAACTACTTTTGTTTTTTGTAATTTGAATGTTAATTTGGTACAATTACATTCATTCTAAATTTTATGTTTACATACGAGAATCGAAAATTATGATGAAATGTTTAAAATTATAGTTTAATATAAAATGTGTAACCTTATATTCGACGGCGACTAGCTACGATACCAAAACCAGAACTCGTTTGAGAAAACACTTAGAAATTAACATGTTTGATTTCAAAATCAGGTATAGGGCACACATAACAACATACAAAAGAAGTAAAACACAAGGGAAGATCCTGTTATGATAAAATCAGTCTAATTCGAAAGAGAAAGCAGCAATAATAATTTCTATTTTGCGAAAATTTTTGTACACCTCGTACGATCCAATTACACAGTTTCTGTAATATTTAACAGTAACAGATTTATTATTGAATAGATATTGTGATAGCGGAATAGATATTAGAATCCGATACGCTCCTATTTATTTCCTTTGATCTTTGAATATAGGTACGACATAAATTCTTCCGAATTGTAATTAAACTGAATTCTACCTTAAATTGAATTTTATAAAATAATAATATGATATCGTGACTAATAATAATAATATATTACCTAGTATCTAGAACAATTAATCGAAATAGGATTGAACAGAAAAGCGATCGAATTTCAATAAGGCTAAATTATTATTGTATTAGATATACAAATACTAATTACAATAACAAAAAAAAAAGCTAATGGAACGAAGCTTTTCATTGCTAATAAAAAACCTAATTGATAAATCAATAAATTAGTTTTTAAAAGTAATTAAAAAAAAAAGTTTGGGGATACCAGCAGAGAGGTTGTATTTTTAATTTCTTTTGAACAAACCAAACTGCAAATATTCAAATTTGAAATGTTGGTATGTTATACACTACTAAATTCTTCATCGACCTGTTTTAATGCCATACAACTTTATCGATACCTTTTTGAATTATAACACCTCAAAGTCAGAGTTCAAAACTTTAGAAAGCGATAGTTTTCTTTCTTCAAGTGCAAAAAAACAGTACCTATTCAGTTTTTTTTCTGAGAATAGTCTGGGTTTTTGGTATGTTCAAAATTCGGCAACAATAAACGGAAAGACAGAATTCATAAAATTTTGGCATAACTGAAATAACAAAAATACTTGTGAATTATATTGTTCTAGCCACATTTTTCACCAACCTCATCCACCACAAATATGTTGAACCATTATACACTTCATTAAATAACTTAGCCGTTAATTCGTTTTAGCATCCTAATAATTATTATTTATATAATAATAATTTATGTCACTGAATAATTTAGGAGTATATTTAGTTGCAAAAATAAAAATAAGTTTCTGTCGGCTGAAAACAAGGTTAGTAAATAAATTTTGAAAAGCTTTTGTAATAACTTTGTTTCAGAGTGAATATTTTGCTGAGAGAAAATTCGGTCGCAAGTTTTAGTTTCCAGGCCGGCACGGCGTCCGTCAAGCCTGCATAATTTTATCAATTTCCTTTTAATTTATTCATGAGGAAAATTTATAATGAAATCTTACTTTTCACAGAATGTTATAGAGTTGTCAGCTTGTATTTTACAAAATAACGCACTTTTAGAGCCATAAATCTTTTAAAACATGAAAATTTAAGTAATTAGAGTTAGAAGTTTTGTATTGGATTCGTTTTGAATTCAAAAATTCTTTTTGAAAACCGGTTCATGTAAATTTTTGTTAATTTTAGAAAGATAATGTTAAATTCAGTTGCGAATAATTCGCAATGAGCAGTGAATTCATTCGCATGCAAAGTTTGAATTAAAAATTCATTATTAATACGACGTACGAAGCATATCCAAAAAATTAGTCCCGATTGGCTATAAATACTAGAAGAATTTTTGATATTCAAAATCTTTACCTTTATAATTTTAAGTTCTCTCAAAATTATCTCACATATTTTTGTTTTGTATGCCATTCTCAAAGAAATCCTCTTCATTTTTGTACTTCATCATCGCTGGAATGGTGGAAATTAAGGATCGATAATCCAGAAGAAACTGAGAAATTTTAGTTGTGTTGGATAAAGATGTAGGAAAGTCATTTACCGATGTTTAACTATTTACTCAAGTGATACAAATTTAAACATTTATATTTGTAATATTGAGGTTATAAATACAACTCCAAAACCAGATGTTACGAGCCTTTTTGCTGCATGACTCATCGAAGCAAGTAATTAATAAAAAGAGGACATTTCTTATTCGTTGTTAGCGTTTAATTTTGGAAATGTTGAAAATTATGTTAGAAACATAGTATTTATTTTAAATTTTGAATATTGAATTCTTTCTAATTTATTTAGTGTAAAATTTGTTAGTGGAAGTTGGGTTGCATAAACCAATATAATACAAAAGCATTACTGTGTAGTGTCAATTTCGGCTTACTTCTGTTACTGTTAATTCCAATTCTTAACTTGGATATGTAACCAAGTAGCACTTTAAAGCTTATAAATTATTAAGATTGAATGGATAGAGTTTACTGCACATAATTTAAAAAATGTATAACTTTTAACCTACCTGGGGGGTAGGTTAAAAGGTTAAAAGGTAGGTAGGGGGTAGGTTATAGGTTCCATACCCCCCAGACCCCCCGGTTCTAAATACCATGACATGTTGATTACCTGGGTCCGTTAAGTTGGCCCCCCCCCAGTTAATATTTTTTCTCCAAAAGCTAGCTCCCGAATCCTTATAGCCAGGGTCGTTCCTAGGGGGTATTGCGCCTGCATGCAAGATTCTTATCCCTCTCCAAAATGCCGCCCCTTACTTTTGCCGCCTGCATGCGGGGCATGCACTGCATACCCGGTAGGAACGGCCTTCCTACTGCTTATAGCTAGCACCCAAGTATGAAAGCTAGCACCATTATAGTTTTTCCACAAATCGATATTGAAACCGGGGGGGGGGGCAACTTAACGCTAGCACCCCCCCCAGTTAATATTATTTCTCCAAAAGCTAGCTCCCGAATCCTTATAGCTAGCACCAGCTAGCACCCAAGTATAAAAGCTAGCACCGTTATAGTTTTTCCACAAACCGCAACTGAAACCGGGGGGGGGGCAACTTAACGTTAAGTTAACGTTAAGTTGCCCCCCCCCCCTAGTTAATATTTTTTCTCCAAAAGCTAGCTACCGAATCCTTATAGCTAGCACCAGCTAGCACCCAAGTATAAAAGCTAACACCGTCATAGTTTTTCCACAAATCGATATTGAAACCGATGCTTTCGGTACTGACGGACGCGCATGAATGGATTAACGAGATTCCATATGTTTATAGGGTAGGCTGCCGACAAACTGCACGAATGTGTAGATAGCGAGTTATTATTGTGGGTAAAATGTTACCTTACTATAGAACTACGGAGGAACATTTGAAGAAGCATTACTTTACAATACTTTGCATAATTCTAGCGCATTTCGTTACTTAAAAAATGAGTTTATATGAGGTGCATGTCGCTGCCCCCCCCCCAAATCGAATTTTGGGGTGAATTTGAAGTCAATCGTTAGAGCTTCGTTAGAGCCTAAATGAGCTTCCATTTTTTTCGTTTGAGCCTCAACCGTCGCGAAGATGTTCGCGAAAAAGTTTGGGGGGGCTGTAGACACGTTGCCCCCCCCCAAGTCGAATTTTGGGGTGAAAATGGTGTCAATCGTTAGAGCTTCGTTAGAGCCTAAATGAGCTTCCATTTTTTTCGTTTGAGCCTCAACCGTCGCGGAGTTATTCGCGAAATAGTTGGGGGGGGGGCACAGACATGATTTTCTATTTTCGTTATTTTTTTAAGAATTTTTGGATGAAATTGGTGTCAAACGTTAGAGCTTCGTTAGAGCCTAAATGAACTTCCATTTCCAACATCCTAATTTTATTTTCTAAAAAGTTTTTTCATTTCAAATTTTCGATTCCTCCGAGCAAGCTGCGTCCAATAATCCTCACATTTAATTTTATTTTACCAAATTAAAACTTTTGTTTAGATTAAAAAAATTAATCCTCCTTGCCATTATAATCTTCATAATAAATAAAAATGGAAAAATTAATTTTACAAAAGTTTTCATACTTTTATGTTTCAATTCTGTTTCCCACTATTGTAAAGTATCCACGCCCATTTCTCGTATAATAATGTAAGTTAAATTGTAAGAATTTGTAAAAACTGCACACATTTCTGAAAAACTAAAAGGGCCGAATACGGTATAATTGTATTTTTACATTATATTATATCTTTTTTATTACTTACAGGACGTAGACACGTTTCCCCCTCTCTAAGTCGAATTTTGGGGTGAAATTGGTATCAAACGTTAGAACCCAAATGAGCTTTCATTATTGGTTTAGGATTATTTTTTTGTAATCGAAACAAAAATTTTACACTCTAACGTCTGACCCTAATTTCACCAAAAACTTCAAAAATATAACGAAAATAGAAAAACACGTCTACCCCCCCCCCAAGATTTCGCAAATAACTCCACTACGGTTGAGGCTCAAACGAAAAAATGGAAGCTCAGTTAGACTCTAACGATGTTTTAACGTTTGACACCAATTTCACTCCAAAATTCAAATAAAGAGGGAAAATATAAAAACAAGACTACGACCCCCCCCCCCCCCAAAAAAAAAAGATTACCAGCAAGAAGTTAATCGTTTATGGAAGGAGGCAAAGCTTGAAGTTCACCGATAAGAATGCTCTATTTGTAGCAAAAGCTTTGCCTCCTTCCCAAACGATTAACTTCTTGCTGGTAATTTTGGGGGGGGGGGTCGTAGTCTTGTTTTTCTAATTTCCCTCTTTATTTGAATTTTGGGGTGAAATTGGTGTCAAACGTTAAAGCATCGTTAGAGTCTAACTGAGCTTCCATTTTTTCGTTTGAGCCTCAACCGTAGTGGAGTTATTCGCGAAATATTGGGAGGGGGTAGACGTGCTTTTCTATTTTCGTTATATCTTTGAAGTTTTTGGTGAAATTAGGGTCAGACGTTAGAGCGTAAAATTTTTGTTTCGATTACAAAAAGTAATCCTAAACCAATAATGAAAGCTCATTTAGGCTCTAACGAAGCTCTAACGATTGACACCAAATTCACCCCAAAATTCGATTTGGGGGGGGGGGGCAGCGACATGCACCTCATATAAATTCATTTTTTAAGTAACGAAATGCGCTAGAATTATGCAAAGTATTGTAAAGTAATGCTTCTTCAAATGTTCCTCCGTAGTTCTATAGTAAGGTAACATTTAACCCACAATAATAACTCGCTATCTACACATTCGTGCAGTTTGTCGGCAGCCTACCCCATAAACAAATGGAATCTCGTTAATCCATTCATGCGCGTCCGTCAGTACCGAAAGCATCGGTTTCAATATCGATTTGTGGAAAAACTATAACGGTGTTAGCTTTTATACTTGGGTGCTAGCTGGTGCTAGCTATAAGGATTCGGTAGCTAGCTTTTGGAGAAAAAATATTAACTGGGGGGGGGGCAACTTAACGTTAAGTTGGCCCCCCCCTGTTTCAGTTGCGGTTTGTGGAAAAACTATAACGGTGCTAGCTTTTATACTTGGGTGCTAGCTGGTGCCAGCTATAAGGATTCGGGAGCTAGCTTTTGGAGAAAAAATATTAACTGGGGGGGGGGCTAGCGTTAAGTTGCCCCCCCCCCGGTTTCAATATCGATTTGTGGAAAAACTATAATGGTGCTAGCTTTCATACTTGGGTGCTAGCTGGTGCTAGCTATAAGGATTCGGGAGCTAGCTTTTGGAGAAAAAATATTATCTGGGGGGGGGGCAACTTAACGGACCCTGATTACCTATTTGACAAGGTTACAATTTTGTAACATAACTGACAGAACATATACTTTGCTGATTATCGTAGCCGGGGGTTTTGGGGGGTATGGAATACCCTCCAAGTATCGGGGGTTTCCTTATAATTTCTTATAAAATCTGCGCCACCTAGAGTTCCAGTTTGCGTGATACGCTTAAAAACTCGCAAATTTTAAGGTTTCTGGTAGAGATGCAGATTCCAACCATCCAACCATCCAACCATCCAAGTCCATGATTATTGAACCAAATATGTATGACGTCACGAGTGGATTTGTATCGAAATTAAGTTATTGGTAAACTAAAATAAATGATTTTCTTCTGTTAGAATTGGTTTAGCCTACGATTGATGTAATTTACGTTGTAACGAATTTTTGCACTTCTTTAGGTGGTACTATTTTCTCATTTCATTTCAATAATTCTAAATACGGCCCATGCATTTTATTTAAATGCTATCGTTAAATTCAATGCATTTTGTACCAGATGGTTGATAGGTGGAACGTTGGCGTATGAATACTTGAGTCGGGGAGTCTTGTAACCTTAGCCATGGCAAGCGTACGCTGTTTTTCACGATGGTTTTGTAAAATCCTTAGACAAGTATTTTTTGGTCCAACGCAACTGTTTATTTGTGCCTTACCGTGTAAAGCAGTGGTATAGTTATCGTGTGGTGTTTCTGGCTCCTGTTTGTAAACATCTGGAACAGGAGAGGCTATTCATGCGCAATCTATTACGTAGTTTCTTTGTGCGCAACTTGTGGAACCATTTTAATTTCCTGAAGTTGGTAACATCCTATTGATGTTTGTTTTGGGTGACGCCTGGGGATTATTTTCGTTGTTTGGATGGTCCAATCTTGTTCTCATCTCCAATACCATCTCTCACTGGTCCAGTTTCCTCTACAGATCCTTAAGAGCTCGCTGCAAATTTTGATGCAAAAACATGTTTCGACAGATGGCGTGCCCTAAAATATTAATCTTTTATAGTTATCTTTTCACCAAAACAGAATTCTAATAATTTATAAAAGTCATATGAATAAACGATAACTAAGCTAGGCAATAAGGAAGTTTGAGCTTTCAAAGATAAATATTTTTAAATATATTCAATATTTTCACATGTGCATATCTTTTTGGAATATACTTGTAAATATTCAACATTGGAAGCTCAAACTTCCTTATTGCCTAGCTTAGTTATCGTTTATTCATATGACTTTTATAAATTATTAGAATTCTGTTTTGGTGAAAAGATAACTATAAAAGATTAATATTTTAGGGCACGCCATCTGTCGAAACATGTTTTTGCATCAAAATTTGCAGCGCGCTCTTAAGCAGTGTTTTTGTGTTAGAGAAGTCGATCAAGTGCTACTTTATAAATTCAAAACAAGTTACAGATTTTTATCTGAAGCCACACGTTGGGAAAGCGGTTGGAGGCGACCAACTGTCACCATTATATTGTAAGTTTATCCGACCTTATCCACGCATTAGATTAAAAACATTTAAATTATTTTTAATTTACCAACAAATATTTATTATAAGTACAAGAGCAATGTCCGACCCGTGACCCACCTGGAGTTTGGCGACCTAGGTTCAGCGATCCTCCTTATACCCAGGTTGAGAAACGATGCTCTAGTCTAGAGTTTAGAGCAGCGGTCGGCAACCGGTGGTCCGCGCGGACCACTGGTGGTCCGTGGCGTAATTTTAGTGGTCCGCAAAATAATTCTGATATTATTTCAATTTGCTGAGCTCATTTAATAAAATTTTTAATTAAAAATTAAAATGTTGTTAAGCTGTGAGTGGCGGATTTTTGAAGAGGCCTCAAAATTCAGCTCTCAAAATAAAAAAGAATAAATATTTTATTTAAAAAAGTGAGACATAGGGAAATAACATTTGAAAATTAACCAATATAAAATTACAACTGTTTAAAGATTTGCTGATGTTCAGGTTGTATTAATTATGAAAATTGAATCTCATTCTCATTGGTGCAAGATTGTCAAGGTTCATTAATCATTATAGGTTAAAAACCAAAAAGAACTGAGCTTTAAAAAGTAGGAATTTCTAGTTAAATGACCTAATTTTATGAAATGTTATATTATAATATAGTATAAATTAGGTATTAAAACCACGTTTTAATGTGCAATATTCCTACATAAAATAGATAGTATTTTCAAAAAAAAGTCGCCTGCGGCGCTAATAAACGGGGACTCTCCCCACGTATGCCGGAGGTTGAAAATCATTGCTGTATGTTTCAAGGGTAGTGAAAATATTTACGAAAGGGGCTCAAAAGTTCAACAGCCACTACCTATTTGTAAAAATAGGCTCATCGCATGTTGCTCGGAGCAAGTGTTAGCGTGTGATTCAATAAGTTTGGTTAATTATGACATAGGGATAAAAAAAAGGTTATTCAAAAAAATTTAGCGGTCAAAGTGAATAATTAAAAAGTCAGTGGTCCGCGAAATTTAAATTGCCAATTTAGTGGTCCGCAATACCCAAAAGGTTGCCGACCGCTGGTTTAGAATATCGCTTCTTGTTCTTATAGTAAGTCCTCTTGATTAGATGGTTAAAGATGGCCTGATGCCACCTGTGCCAGCTAGTAATATTATAAAATTCGATAAAATTAGTATTTTTTTCCTATTATAATATAAATTTGCAGTAAAATATAACCAAAAGATAAATAGTTTTAATTAAACTATGATCAAATTTCGTAATAAACTGGGCTGCTCAGCATGTGCGGCCTGAGGGCTGCACTGACACTATTTTTGAATTAGTAGTAAACGTCGCTAGACATATTCGTTCATTAAACGATTTAAGATTAGAAACATTAGTCTTCATTGACCTTCTTTCCTTCATCTCTCCATCTTGCTTCTTCTAAATTCATTAAGGGAGGGTGGCTGCAATTCCCAATTAGGGAGAAGTGCACAATGGATTTTAGGGTAATTTTGTGAACGTCATTCACTCACATAATATAAAATTCCAAATTTTTAGTTGCCAGGATTTTTTGAACTTCTTAATATAGCATGATTTTGATATCCTTGTCAGGACTAAAAGTTAAAAAGTAAAATTAGAAAAGGTTAAAAAATGCAATAGAACTGTCCTAATAACTAGAATTCAAAGTACAGGAAGAAAATTCGAGTAATAGAAAATTCGAGTTCTTGAAAATTCACTAATTTAGTTTAAAATAACATCTAAATTACAAACATTAATGATTTATTGGATGAATTCTTTCGTATTAGTTTTCTTCTGTAGATGACCGTTATTTTTTTTGGAAGTAATTTTACTTTTTGCAGCACTAAAATTAGGTTCCAGTCTGCCCCTGTACTTGCCGTTGCCCTTATAATAAATTAACGGTTGGCACGGAATAATGAAAAGTTTTGATATGAAGTAAAAGTTTAAAATTTGAAATTACAATAAACAAAAATGAAAACACGAAGAGATTTTATAACTTGTAATTTATTTAAGAATTTCCGCTACAAAATATATCAAAGTATACAAATTATTCTCATCATGTGTAAAATTACTTTATAATCTTATCTTACAACGCCGTGTACGTAATTGGCGTTCCATCCAGACAAAGTTACATTGAGCTGGACACGATTTTAATTGAGGTCAGTTTAGCTGGGGCTTATAATTAATACGTGTATGTCCATCACGTTAGTTCCCGTATGTCCAGTCCGAACGAAATTTTGTCCAAAATTGAAAGCGGAATAGAAGTTGTAAGAGTCATAATTAAGCAGAAATGAAGTTGGGTCCAAATTCTGCTCAATAGCATTATTAACTAAATTAGAACATCCAACTGCGCCAGCTACATCTGTTGGTCCGTCGATTCCATCTGTTCCACAACTAAGGAGTGAAATATGTACCCCTTTCAAATTTAGCTTATTAACTTGAATGGAAAAATCTAATGCTAATCGTTGGTTTCTTCCTCCTTTCCCGTTTCCTTTAACAACTACGGTCGGCTCTCCTCCAAAAATAAAACAAATTCCTTCACGGCAATTAAAATTCACAACCCTTGTAATGTCTTCATCAGATATATGAAAGTCCGCTTGCAAATTTTGCAAGAACATTTTTAAATTTTCTCGACTAGAATTATGAGAATTAATCAACGACGTCACGTGCTTTGCTAATTCGACATAAATTTTACTGATACGTTCAACATCGCCGCTGATTGTAGTAGATAAAACGCAACTTTGGTAGCCCAAAATTGTTGCTTGTTCTAAAGCTGCTTGCGTAGCAATTTTGTTATTTCCAATAATGAAATTATTCACATGACCAAACTGGTCGTCAAGAAAATTTTCCTTGGATTGTTTTTCCAGAACATTTCTTATTGAGTCAGAGATGTTGTCGTAAAGGGAATACTTTTTTATTATTTTTATGGCTTCGTCCGTAGCATCAGAATTCGGTGTAGTCGGTCCACTAGCAATATAATCAAGTGGATCTTCGATGATGTCCGACAAAATCAAGGCAATTACATTAGCGGGATAGGCTATCCTTGCTAGTCCACCACCTTTCAGAACAGACAGTCGCTTTCGCACCGTATTCATTTCTCGAATATCTGCACCTCGCTGAGACAAATTTTTCACCAATTCCATTTTTTCTGCTAAAGTTACTGGAGGTTTAGGAAATGGAAGTAAGGCCGATCCTCCACCAGAAATTAATACGATTAGTAAATCGTCTTTTTGAAGTTTTTCTGCTAAATTTTTTATTTCCTTTGCACCAATTTCTGCGTTTTCATCAGGAAAGTTGTTTCTAGCGCCTTCTATGAACGAAATTCTGGAGCTTAACGGACACCGCGACGGCTCGTTCAATATTCCGACGGGCACTGTAACTACGCCGTGTTGAATGTTAGAACCCAACATAGATTCCAACGTTACCGCCATATCCAAAACTGCTTTTCCGAAACCCACTACATAACATGGCTTTACCAGATTGTAATTTTTACCACCGACCACTAGATTGCTGTCGTTGACCGAAACATAATTTTTTATTAAATTTTGCGGTTTTACAGATTGCACTGATTTGAGAAATATTTGTTTTAAATGCTGCTTTATAGTTTGATCACTAATTGCGCGTAAATTTGACATTTTAAAAGTATGGTACCTTTTTTTAGAATGCAATATCAGTTATCGTTGTTTACATTGAAAAACACTGATTACAAAATGAAACATACATTTCCTACCAGTGGCGGCTCGTAGTAATTTAAACGATGGGGGCATTTAAAAAAGTTCTTACCTGATGGTTTTGGAATTTCACTTCATCAATTCCTGTCAATGTCAAAATTGTAGGAGAAATATTGGCAATTATCTAGGGACCAAGTTGTGACACATGTCAATTATATAAGGCAGATTTACAAATCTTTTATTATTTCCAATGCTGATTCCCACCGCTACGGAGAGGCGTAATTTCCAACTATTTTGGCCGATAGTCAAAGCCTAGGTGATAGATAATTTAATTTATATGTCTAGAAATTCAAAGTAGTAGAGGTTGTGAAAAATAAAGGAAGTTATACCAAATATTTGTATTATGTAATTTATATAAAGTTCAAAGCATACAAAGATTCAGCTCATAATCAGGATTAATAAGTGTGTCCCACGAGTAAACTTAGATTATTTGTAATAACTCAGGAACGGTAAATTATATCAAAAATATTTTAACCAAATAAATATTCGTCTTTTCCTACCGAACACTTTTGGCCTCTTCGAAATTTTTGATATCTTTCTCCATTTTCGAGTTATTGCAGAAAAACTTGATTGATTCATACTCGAGCTCTCGTGGGACCGACTAAAAACGCTAATTTCGTGGCCAACTATATTATAATTTCTAGATATTAAAATAAATATTTATCTTCTTTGTGTGGTTCATATTCAGTCTGGTTTATGTCTTCATAAAAAATAGCAGCAATTAAATTTTCCTTGTTCAGAGAAAAACCTTCCACAAAAGGTTCCTCATCTGGTTTGCAATTTTGTGTTATTGGTTCCATTAGCAACTTGACGGTTACAGCACCATCGACATTTTTGATTTTATCCGAAATTTTTGAAATACCCTTATCTCTAAATAAATTCACAATATTCTCAAGATGCAACTCCAACGCATAATCATATGGAGTTTTACCATAAATATCTATTTTTTCCCAACTTGCACCATTCGATAAAAGTAATCCAACCTCTTCCTCTTGGTTATTTATCGTAGCATAATGCATGGCAGTCCGTTTAAAGTTATTAGTGACGTTCAAATCCATCCCTTTTGATATGATTTTCTCCAATATTGAAGTTTGAGGAGATTGAGCTGCATAGTGAAGACAAGTATTTCCAAACCGATCAGCTGCGTCAAAATTATCACTTAAATCGACCAATTTGTTAGCAATTTCGGTACGACCATGCAAAATTGATAATTGCAAAAGTAAATTCATGGAACAGCCAAAATTTGTTGTACTCAATAATGTTTTCAAGCAAGCATCCCAGCCCCTTTTAACAGCACAATGTGTAAAATTATTACCAAATTTATCACAACTCTGGGAGTTAGCCCCAAAACTGATTAATAATTCTGCCGTTTCTAAATGCCCATTCTTCCCAGCCAAGAGTAACGTTGTTTCTCCATTTTCATTTTGTACGTCGATTTCTTCACTTTTGGATGCTATATCAAACAAAATATCATTTTGCCCTGTTTTAGCTGCTATATGTAAAGCTGTATTTCCATTTGTATCGATATTATCTACGCATGCACCATTTTCCAACAATAATTTTGCAAATTCTATATGACCATTTTCCAAAGCTACCACTAAAGGCGTTTGGTGATTTTCGTTCTTCTTATTTACAAATTCTGGATGTAAAAGTATAAATTGGGTCATAAATTCAATCCAGTTATTTTCAGATGAATAATGCAGTAGCGTATTTCCATGAGCATCACTTTCAGACAAAGAGGCAATCATCTGGCATAAAAGATTCATAATAACTAGATGCTTGTATTTCACCGCCAAAAATATTGGAGTTTGATTTAAATCATTCTTAAGTTCAACATCCGCATGGAATTCTAGAAGAGCAACAGCTACGTCAAAACAATTCATTTTAGCTGCCAAATGGAGAGCAGAGTTTCCATTTTCACAATTTTGGTTTACATCAGATCCCATTGATAACAATAAATTCACAATTTCCAGTCGATTAAATTTGGTCGCATAATAAAGCAAGGAATTGTTAAACTCATCGGTTTCGTTTGGATCTGCACTGTCGCTCAAAAGTTCCTGTACCTTCTCAATTTTTCCAAAACTTACAGCAAATCGTAAATCAAAAAAGTCTTGATTTTCATTTGAAAGTTTAAATAAGTCAAGAAGAGTTTTACCTTTAAATTTTTCTAAACATTCGTTGGAATTTTGGGAAGAAAAATTACAAAATGCTTCTATAGTAACGTCAGGCGATAAGTCTTCCATCAAGAGCGCGTAGGAAGCAGTATAATTCAGGAGCTTGCTAAACAAATTTTGGAACCCAAGAGAAATACAACAAGAAAAATAAAATTGTTTCCAATTTTGAGATATTGGAATACTAAGGGAAATTTTGAAATTTTCACAAAAGTAATCAGCCAGAGCTAATTTGCAACTTTTTAGAGCGTAATCCAAAGGGCTAAAATTAAATTTATCCTTATCAATTTTTTCGGTCCAGTTTTTAATGTTCTTTAAAGCACTGCGTTCGACGGAAGTTAAAGATTTGCTGTATGAAGGAAACTTAGAACTTAACGCAATCAAGTGTAAGACGCTCCTTCCGCCAAAATCCAAGTCATCAAAATTTCCACTGCAACTTTTGGATAATAGATCATCAAGAATCCTAAACACGTTTGGATTGAAATTGGTAAACCTGGTTTTGTATAAATTTTGGGCAACAATTCGACTCCCTTGATCATCACTTTTAAAATTTTCAAAAATCCACTGCGCAGCAAACAGATCTGCAAATATGGGATGAACAAAACCAATTCTGAACTTCTCGTTTGTTTCAAGAGTACTCAGATTTAGTGTTACAATTCCTTCACTTTGCAAAAGTCCACATTCTTCTTGTTTGTTTTCAAAATAATCCTCTAAAATTTGGTTTATGTTCAAAATTTTTAAGTACCTATCAGGAAAAATCAACTTTAGGGCACTTAATTTTTGATACTTTCTCAGCATAGTTACAATGCGCGAGTAGTCGTCACCAAATTTTTGGCGAAGAATGTCGGTCATCCTATCTTTAAAATTTTCAAACACAGAATAATTGATTTGAAAATCAGAGTTACCATTCAGAAGGAAATTCTTAAACGTTTCGACCGAAGTATCACCAACAAATTTTAAAAATAACGGATTTTCAGTCAATTTTGGGAAACGGTTATAATCCATCATCACTTTTTTGGTGAACGTAGTGCGACTTAGCTCCGTACTTTTCGAATCATCAATAGCAGCGAAATGGCGAATGAGAAAAATTTCTTGGTCTTTTTGGGTCAACGGTTGTAAGGTCCTACCAAACGTCCCAAAGGTTTTTTCCAAGTGTGTTTTCATTATCGGACGCGTTGTTATGCAAATGGAATACCCTTCGTCATGAAAGCATTTGGCCAAATTAGTTACTTGATCTTTGAAGTAGATTGAAACTTCATCAAAACCATCTAAGAGAATTAAAATCTTTTTTTTGTTCAAAAACTTTCTAAAAATTAATTGCGAAATATTTTTATTTGTGCAATCACTGGCTTCGAGAATGGCTTTGTGGAAAAAATTGATGTGGTTTATGGCACTCTCGTCGATTGAATCGGAGTAATGTTCCTCATAGTCTTTAAGGATTATTTTGAGAACCCAAGTGTTGGTGTTAGTTTTAGATGCAATGTAATTTAGAAATTCTGACTTTCCCATTCCGGCATTTGCACTGACGATATTAACAGGGTTAGAGAAATCGTAAGGGTTCCATGCATTTTGTCCATTCAATTTGTGTTTGTAAATTTTATCTATTCCACCTGTTGATTTTACCCACTCAAAACTGAACTCGTCGAATGCTTTAATCAAATGAGATGTTTTCTTCCCTTTCATTTTGGACGATTTTGGTCCGTCATTGCTTAAATTTGTTACAACAAACTCTTCGTCACGTATCTCATTAAGGACAGAGTAATTTAAAATGATTTTAGATAAACCTTGCTCTAGATAGTTTTTAGGAACCTCGTATTGATACCCAATTTTGTAACAACCACACAAAATGTAAATTATGTCCCGACATTTGATGTGTTTGTGTTCGGTATTACTAATCATATCCTTTAATGCGATCAGCCTTCCTTGCAATTTTACAGTTTGGTCCAAAATTATATTTGGTTCTAAATCTGGAAGAGCGGAGAAAACCGTTTCATTTTTTGGCACATTGACAAGTTCAGGTTTAGCTATAATAACTTTGAGATCGTCGGTTAGTTTGAGCAGTTTTAGAATTGTTTGGTAATCAGCAATACTTTTAATTTGAAGAAGAAGGGGAAGATCACCAGTAAACCATAGACAATTGTAAACATCGAATAATGTTAATTCTTCTTCCATGGTCAGCATGTGAGTGTCAAATTCCTTGTCCAATTCAGCTAAATTGTTCCAATTTTCTTGATGGTGAACATATTTTTGGACCAAGGTTCCAATGTATTTCTTGAGAAATTCAGCAGTGAAGTCATCTGAATCGACCATGGTGACTGTTTTATTGCGAACGATTTCATTCCATATTCTCTTTTTGGGGCAATTGTAAAAGCGATAGTTTTCGTCAAAAAAATCAACCATGAAGGGTTGAACAGCTATCGCTACAAGTTTTTTGATCACATCGGATTTGTTCAACGTATACAATTTTTTTACGTTTTCTTCAGCCACGTGCTCTATTTTATCTCGGACAAATGAGATAAATTCGTGACCAATTATTTTCACGTTGCTTATTTTGGAAAAAGGTTGAAAGGTTTTGAGTTCAGTTTCTATTAAGCTATCAATGCCTTTTAAATGAGTTTGATTTGTTATTAAAATTAAATGTTCCAAATAATTTGAGTCGTACATCAAAAGCTCTTGGTTGAATTTGAAAATATTTTGGTTATCTTCAGTATCTAGGAAACCTAATGAATCGTCATTGGATTTGCCCAAAAGGTTACAGTTGGTTACGTTTCTGTTGGTGAAGAGAACCAAATAAAAGGTTTCGCATTTTCTTAAAAAATTGATGATGTCTGATGAATCGTCATTCGATTCAATATCTGATTTTATGGACATGTAACTGTTATAATATTTAAATAGAGAAAAATCTTTCTTATACTTTTTTGTTTTCTTTTCATCATTCTCTGGAATGTACGTGAAGTCTTGTTTGCTTAGTTTTTCGGGATTTTCTTGATGTTTAAGTTGGATGAGGTAAGCGATGTATTTACCATTGGATGTTATTCTGCACAGAACAATATCATCAAAATCACCTACGCGACCCACATTACCTCCTATCCACATATTTTGGGTATCTTGATGTATGGCACATCTTATAGCTAAAAATGCAGTCATTTTAATTTCGTATTCTTTTCCGACACTTTCACAACCAGAACGGCGCAAGAACTAAAAAAATTTGGTGTTAAAAATTGAAAAACTTTGAAACAGAAAACTTTACCCTGATTTCATCATCTTCGATGTCTTCTTCCAGAATCTCTTCCTAAAATAAACAAAATAATTTGTAAAATAAAATTTTTGTAACTAGCGTCTTCTATAAGGTATCTGTTACCCCCCTCCCCACCATAATCTCACACAAAGTAAAAGCCACGCCAAGCAAGAAATTATATTTTACAATTCATCATTACATTTGAGGTTATGTTCCAATTATTTTCTGAAAGATATTGATATGGTATCATTTAATTTAGAATCTGAGGGTACCCCCGATGTATTTCTTTTAAATTCTTAAGATAGAGATATTAAAAATGTATAAAATAAAAATAAATTTATTGGCACAATGGTAACATAATAAGTACAATTTATATAGGTACATACAAATAATATACAGGGTAAATTAATAAGTATAAATCTAAAAGCTGCAATATACGGTATAATCCGCTTATAATGAACTGAATGGGAAAGTTTATTTTAACAGTATCGATAATTGGAGTTTAATCCAGTTTAGTAATAATAATTCCTTCACCGATTAGAAAATCGTCGACCTAACAGGACGACTATCCTGAAGGCACAGTAAACGTTATTTAATTTTGTTGAAAAATGCTGACGTAGTCTTGAATAACTTTGAGCAAACTAGTAAAACCAGCTTCTCTCATCAAATCTATCGCAGTCTTTTTCTCCACATTTTTTAAATCCAAATTTATATTATTTTCCAGAAGTAAAACAGTAACATGTCTATAAAAATGTTCTATTACGAATTCCACTGTGTCTTCTGGTAGTGGAAAATGTTTGACCATTGGGAAACACACATAATGCAAAGCTGATTTACCATAATTATCCTGAAGATTCACATTTGCCCCATTTTCTATCAGTAACGAGATGATTTGTATGTAATCATCGTACGCATTTCCCGAACCGAAAATTTTATTTTCAATGCAGAGTTGTAAAGGCGTCTTCCCTTCTTTATTTTTTGAGTTAACATCAGCCGAATTGTTGATCAGTTCTTCAGCTGCACCAAGTCTTCCGTTCAGACAAGCCAAATGAAGAGCAGTTTGGCCGCCATTATTTGCATGATTTATTGAAGCACCTTGAGAAATGAAATAATTTATAAAGAAGGTTAGACCTTCTTCGCTGGCTATAAGTAGGGACGTGTTACCGAATATATCAATCGTGTTCCAATCCGCATTTCCATCAATAAACAAATTTGCTGTTTCAGATTTATGGAATTGAAGAGCCATCTGCAGGGGAGTTTGCTTAAATTTAGTAGTGGAATTTATATCTGCCCCTCTTTCATATAATTCACCGATAATATAATTTAGACCATTTTGGGCCGCATAGTGTAGAGGGGTGGAATCCAAAATGTCTTTGGAGTGCACATCTGCACCATAATCGATTAGAATTTTGGCCACAACTGTACAACTACGTTCAGTGGCTATATGTAATGGTGTGGCCTTTTTAGCACCGACCTTATTTATATCTGCTCCCAACAGTATCATTTTTATCGATAGTTCTATCCACCCGTTTTGAATTGCTTCGTGAAGTGGAATATCGCCATTAACATCCGCCATATTACAATCTGCACCTTTCTCTAGTAATAAATCAGCTAACTCCTTTTGACTACATTTTATGGCCACAAGAAGAGAACTTTCTTGTTTTTTATTTTGTTTGTTCACATCGCAGTTGCAAGATATCAATTCTTCTGCTAATTGGTAGAAACCTTCTTGGCACGCGTAGTGTAGTGGCGTATCTCCAGCAAGGTTTTCTTTATTACAAACTGCTCCATTTGAAAGCAGTAAACTCACACATTCACTGTTACGATTCTTTGTCGCCAAAAGTAACGGAGTGTCCCCATTTTTATTTTGCTTGTTTATAGAAATTGGATATTTTATTAAATAGTTGATTAGAAAATCCACGTATCCACTAATGGCGGCAAAGTGAAGAACATTATTACCTTGGGTATCTTCCAAATTTAAAATTGCCTCTTTTTCTTCCAATTTTGCTACGATTTCATAATTTCGATGACCTACTGCAAGAAATATCGGTGTTCTTTTCAGATTGTTCAAGCAATTAACATTTGGGCAATGTTCCAATAATTCGTTAAAAATCTCAACGTTTCCTTTCTTAGCTGCAACATGGAGAGCGGAGTCTCCATTTTTGCAAGGCTTATTTACATCCACGCCTTTGGATAATAGCAGTTTCACATGGCTCAGCCGTTGGAACGTAACTGCGTAATACAACGGAGTATTATCATCCACATCGACGTCATTTAAATCCATTTGATTTGGTAAAAGGTGAATTACATTCTCAATTTCGCCAAAACTTATTGCAAATCTAAAATCGTTGTAATGATTTTGACCTGGATTTTTGAATAAATCTCCTATGGTTGCCTTTTCTCCGTATTCGCTCAAATATTCCTGATAATTTGGATGGTCAAAACGCACTTGGCAAAATGACCGCAATAATTCATTTTTATTCCTTTCTCCTAGTAGAATCGAACGTGATGCCAAATGATTCAATAACTTGTGAAATAAATCTCGATAATTTAGTGTTACAGAATAACTGAAGTAAGTATACGCATCGTAATGGGAAATGGCTACCGAAAGTGTTAATTGAAGCTTTTCACATAATTTATTAGCAATAGCCAAAGAAGCACTCAAGATTGCATAATCCAAAGCATTATAAGATAAAACCTTGTCACGCACCATCACATTTTGGCTTACTTTCTCAACTAGAGGTTCCAATTTATCTATAACTGGTTCAATCGATTTCAAGATTTTTTTGTGGATAACTCCATACAATGCAATTAAATGAAGAACCGATCTTCCACCTCGATCTAAATCGTTGGCATGCTTTAGATCAATTTCATCCAATCGATTGTTTATTATAGCTAAATGTAGAGGGCAATTTTTTGCAAGAATTCGATCAAACATTTTAAACAAAAATTTGTTGTAAGTTCCATATTGAAATCTCCAGTCCATAAAATGTCTTAAACTATTCCTTATGGTTTCATCGTTACTGTTTATATTTTCTGATAACCACTGAGCTACCAAAAATTGTGCGAACGTCAAATGGACAAATTTCACATTGAATTTGTACTTGGAGTCTGCGGCATATTGGTCCAAAACTAGAACTCCTTCCCTTTGCAAAAACTGGATTTCTTCCGCATTATTAACGGAATAATTATTCAAGGTGCTTTCTAAATTTAGAGAAGCTCCCAAAACGTTTGGAAACAGCAAGTTAACGGCGTACAGCTGCTGGTATTTCTTAAACAAAATTCTAGATCGTTTAGCGTTATTGTCATATTTCTGGCACAATATATCGATTTTCATTTTTGAAAACTCCTCGTACAAGTACAACAAATCAAACGTTGGATTGAAGTTGATCAAACCACTCTTTATGGATTCAACGTATTCCTTACAAAAAACTTCGCCCATAAATCGAATTTGCAGAGGAACACCTGTAAATTTATAATCTCCATCCTTAAAATTTTTTCGGGCCGCATTGAGCAACTCCTGGACAAATTCTACCACAAAATTGAATTTTGTTCCAGGGTCTAGAACCGAAGAAAAATATCGGATCAAATATGATTCTTGGTCTTGAGAAGTAAACGGTTTGACGGTAACGGAAAATGTATTAAAGGTGTCTTCTAGGTGTGTTTTCATAACTGGTCGTGTCGTAATCCACATTAAGAAACCAGCTTCGTGAAAGTTTTTGGCCATGTTAGTTATTTCGTTTTTGTGTAAAAATGCAATTTCATCAAAGCCGTCCAATAATATCAGCACTTGCTTCCTCTTTAAAAAGATTCCAAAAACTTTTTGGGCAACTTCTGGATTTATGCACTCTGCCCTTTCCAGCAGTATCTGGTTTAGATAAAATAGTTGATCTTCAACTTCCAATTTGAATAAGTCGAGGAAATTACATTCAAATTCGATCAAGTTTAATTTGAGAACCCATAAGTCTGTGGTGGCTTGGGATGCCAAAAAGTTCAAGAAAACTGATTTTCCCATACCCGGATCGGCACTAACTATATGGACCGGATTGTAAACATTTCTGAACTTAATATCATAGCTTTCCCAAGCACTTTTAGGAAACAGTTGTAAACACGAGTATTCTTCGAACAACATTGAAGTTACTTCTTCGTTTCTATATTGGCGTATATTTTTGATATTTCCAAAAGTGTTTTTCCAAACGAAGTAAAAATCGTTATAGTATTCAAGGCGATGCGTATCTTTGTTGCTAAATTGAAATGGCTGCAAGTCATCTCCATGGTCGAAGAGAATTGCGTTCGGGTGTTCGCGATCCAAAAAATTTGTATGATTTTCTATCAGGAACAAGTCATCAGCCAAATCGGCTACCACTTCGTGTTTCAAACACACCATCGACAACTTTTGCTCAATGAAGTGATCGGGAAGACTCTCGCAATAGCTTCCAATGTTATAACTTTCCGTTAAAATATAAATTACATCCCTTAATTTTAAACATTCCTGCAAAGATTCATCAATTAACAATTTTAGGCATATCGGAGCTCTTCCTTGAAGTTTAATATTTTGGCATAAAATTTGTTCTAGGATATCATGTTTTAGGTCAGTAAGTGAACTGATGGCTTCCGTTTCACCCAATTCAATATTTTTCTCTTTTAGAATAACCAAACTTAGGTTACAATTTGATGAATCAAATATCTTTTTAATGCTGTCATAACTTTCTCTGTCACCGACAGACAAAATTAAGGGAACTTTGTTACAAAGCCAAAGATTTTGGTACACGTCAAAAATTCCTTGCTTTACCCCAATTTCAAGCGTTTTTGTATTGGAGTTTAAATATTTCCTACGGAACAGCCCATCCTGTTCGCTGGATAAGTGATCGGACCATCTTCGCTTGTTTTCAACTTTTACATGCTTTTTGATTTCATTTGCTAGGTATGATTTTAAAAAATGGAACACAAAGTCATCGGTATCAAAAATTAATTTTGTTCCGCATTCAATTATTCTGTTAAAAATTTGAATTCGATCGCAATCGGAAGAAATAAAGAGATCTTTCGAAAACACCACAACAAATCGTTCAAGAGCGAAAGAAACGAGTTTATTGATGATGTCGTTCTTTGTTAGTGTGTACTTGCAAATGTTACCTTTAGACCATGAAATTATAAATTTTAAAAACTGCTGCGTTATACTTTTGGAATCTGTATCACTTCCCGTTAATTTTTTGACCTCATCTTCTATGAGTTTGTCCACATCGTTTACGTGTGCCTGATTGGTGAATAGAACTAAATGATCTAAAAAATTTGAATCGAAATTAAATTTGCTGGAATTGAATGTGAAAGTGCTGCCGTTGGTTGCATCGGTTTTTAGGAAATTTAAGCTGTCATCGAGTTTGGGTTCCAGAAATTCGGAAGTTGGTGTTGGAGTAAGTTTGTTGGTGAATAAAATTGGAACAATTTCGTCACACTTTTTTAGATAGTTTATTATTTCAGAAGAATCATCGTCAGATTGAATTTTATTTTGGATATCGAGAAAACTGTTGTGGTATTTGGATAAACTAAAGTTTCCTCTTTTTCCTTTATCACTGCTGGAAAAAAATTCTTTTTCCTTTATTGGTTTAGGATTCTGTTGTTGTTTGAGTTGAATTAAGTAGGCGCAGTGTTTTCCATTTGTTGATTTCCTGCATATTCCGATATCATCGAAATCGCCTACATGATCCAAATTGCTGCCCACCCACATGTTTTCGGTGTCCGGAAGTGCAGCACATCTTAACGCCAAAAGGGCTGTAACTTTGAATTCGTAATCTTTGCCTAAATCGTCAGAACCAGCTCGTCTGGAATATGTCTGAAAGAAACCACATTATTGTATGGCCCCCAAGAATTATATTTTCGGTAAGTTTTTGTTTTCGCGAAAGTGATTTATTCCTTATTTTAGTAATTTTTCACTGTTCCTAATTAATTTGTACTAAATAATTTAAAATAAATACTCACTTTGAATTCCATGGTGAAAAATAAAAATGTGGGTTTAGTTGAAATGCTACATTCTACATTTGAGATCTGCAAAAATAAATTAAAATAACATAAAAATTAATGATTGTGAGATTTTGTTGTTATTCAAACTTTTAAAAATAATATTTTTAAATTATAATTTTATTTATTCTTTCATAATCTTGATTTTTTACTTTAATTTACTAGAATTTCTTTTATGAATTTAAAGAACTAAATTAATTTTCAAATTTTTGCTATAAGTCCCTGCTATATAAAAAGCTGATTCGTTTTTTGTTTCTGATTCATAAGCGCAAAAATTAAATGGTACTTACGTAAAAAATAAATGGTAAACTCAGTTTAGACTTAAAATTAGTAATATTTTAAATAAATAAAAACAAAAAACAATTCAAACTATGTTACTTAATTTATTTTAAGAAACTATACTGACCTTTTGTGGTTAGTCGATAAGTTTTGCAAGAGTATTTTGTCACCAATTTTTTTATTTTAAGAAACTATACTGACCTTTTGTGGTTAGTCGATAAGTTTTGCAAGAGTATTTTGTCACCAATGCATTTTATTTCACATTTTTGTAGATAAACTTGAAGTAAACAAACCGACACATTTTTATCTCGAGTGTTTAACTTCTGCCGGCTGATTAGTTACAAAGATAATTGCGTTTGGTTATAAGAATTCCCCAAACTTTTCCTGTTTTGCAAATACGAGTTCAAGGTTGTTTATGAACATATCAATATAACTCTTTGTTTGACAAATTAAGGAATTAAAAAGTTAATTAATCATTTTTTGAAAAAGTAAAAATATTCAATTTTTTATTTTTTACCAACAAAACAAGATTCGAAGTATATATTTTTGGGCGCCCCAGGGCATTCTATTTTCTCAAAAATTTCCCCCAAAAAATTGGTTTAATGTATAAGAATCAAAATTATAAGTTCTTGTACGTAGAGCTCCTTTATAACTTAATTCAGAAAATTAATAAAATTAAATAATTTTTAAAGAAGTTAATTGATTTTAAAAAAAAATAATTAAAAGTGCCAAATACTTCACGGCTAAACTGATTGCATAAGATGTTTGTAAATTGTAAATAAAATATTTTCTGGATCAGCGAGGATACAACTTTTTCGAACCTCTCGTCAACAAGGATTCTGCTATCATCTGCAAATCCTTACGCATGTATTCCATTCTATCCGAATTTCACCAGAAGGCCATCCACGACCAACCACCACAGGAGGGAAGAAAGTTCAATTTGAATAACTTAAATATCAAATAGAAATATAATTCGCGATAATTCATACTCATTTGGTGACTAAACTTGTCATAACCTCATAATGAAAGGATTCCTAAAAAATATTGTTCTTTATCCAAGAATTAACCATCCAAATAAAAAAAATCAATACCGGCCTTCAGATTCAAATTGTCGAATTACTCCAATTCCAATTTTAAATCAAATCTTAAAAAACTATGCAAATTGTGTTCTGTAATGCAAACTGCGTATTGCAGTAACCCTTAAAAGTTTTGTTTTTCGTCCCAGAATTCTTCTTCTTCTTCTTCAGGTGCCTATCCGATTCCGGATGTTGGCGATCCTCCTCGCTAAGCCAAAAGAACTATATAAGGGAAATATGTTAATGAGGTGGTTTCCCGTTGCCTTCCCAATGGTCCACAGATCGATTTTGGACTTTTTAGATCACAGCACATATCCGACGCAATCGGGATTAGAACCGCGGTTTTCCGCTCTCTGGTCTATCGGTGTTTGATTTACGCCAGACTGCTGGTCCAAGAATTAACGATATAAATTCAAAAAAATTCGACAACGGCATTCAAATTAAAATTGATGAATTTCTTCAATTCCAATTTTAAACATATTTTTAAAGTTATACCTACTAATTTGACTGATGTGTAGCCTAAAATCGACAATTTTCAATACTGCAATAAATCCTCAAACATTTTTATTTTTATTCAAGACTTGATGGTCCAAATTTGAAAGAAATCAATTACAGTCCTTAGTTCCAAATTAACAAATTACTCCAGCAATTTTAAAAATGTTTATTATCCAGGAATGAACGGTGGAAATTAAAACAAAATTTCAGGGAGACCTTCAAATGAAAAATTGACGAATTACCTTAATTTCATTTGTAAGCAAAATTTGAAAAGTTATACCAATTTTTTCTGTGTAGCCTAAAATCGAAAAATCTCCATATTGCAATAATCACGAAAAATTTTGTTTATTATCCAGGAATGAACGGCGCAAATTAAAAGAAAATTCGAGGAAGACCTTCAAATGAAAAATTGATCTTAATTTCAATTGTAAATAAAATTTGAAAAGTTATACCAATTTTTTCTGTGTAGCCTAAATTCGAAAAATGTCCATTATTGCATTAATCCTCAAATATTTTGTTTATTATCCAGGAATGAACGGCGCAAATTAAAAGAAAATTCGAGGAAGACCTTCAAATGAAAAATTGCCCTTAATTTCAATTGTAAGTAAAATTTCAAAACTTATATCAATTTTTTCTGTGTAACCTAAAATCGAAAAATGTCCATATTGCAATAATCCCCAATAATTTTGTTTATTTTCCAGGAATGAACGGCGCAAATTTAAAAAGAAAATTCGAGGAAGACCTGCAAATGAAAAATTGACCTTAATTTCAATTGTAAGTAAAATTTGAAAAGTTATACCAATTTTTTCTATGTAGCCTAACATCGAAAAATGTTCATATTGCAATAATCTCCAATAATTTTGTTTATTATTCAGGAATGAACGGCGCAAATTAAAAGGAAATTCAAGGACGACCTGCAAATGAAAAATTGATTTTAATTTCAATTGTAAGTTAAATTTGAAAAGTTATACCAATTTTTTCTGTGTAGCCTAAAATCGAAAAATGTCCATATTGCAATAATTCCCAAAAATTTTGTTTATTATCCAGGAATGAACGGCGCAAATTAAAAGAAAATTCGGGGAAGACCTGAAAATGAAAAATTGATCTTAACCCTTCACTGCATCGTGATGCTTATAAACAACATAAACTTAAATCACCTGTAAAAATTTAAACTTTTGGATTTATTTGAACTTTTTTCTTTAAACAATGCCTCGATATATCTGAGATTCTTGCTATCACGTGCAAAAGGTATAAATTTCAAAAGATAAGCAGATTTCAGTAGATTACTCTTTCGAAGTCGTGAATCTAATGTGATTGCTTGTTACTGCATATTTCGCTCCGTATTCATTTATTAATTATTTTTTTTATTGTTGTGAAGTTATATTTAGTTTAGAAAGGTATTGAGTAACACATTTATTTAATTTATTTATAAATTAGTGCAAAAGAAAAAATTTTATAGCAAATAACATATTTAGATAAAAACATCATTTTATTCGATAAAAAAAATTCCTTGCAAGAAATATTTTTTTAAATATTTTTCCATATATCAGGAAACCACAATAAACAAAATATATTTTTTTTAAGGCAAAAAAAAATGTCATGCAGTGAAGGGTTAATTTCAATTGTAAGTTAAATTTGAAAGGTTATACCAATTTTTTCTGTGTAGCCTAAAATCGACAATGTCCAATGTACAAATTGCAATAATTCCCAAAACTTTGTTTATTATCCAGGAATGAACGGTGGAAATTAAAAGAAAACTAGAGGAAGACCTGCAAATGAAAAATTGATCTTAATTTCAATTGTAAATAAAATTTGGAAAGTTATACCAATTTTTCTGTGTAGCCTAAAATCGAAAAATGTCCATTATTGCATTAATCCTCAAAAATTTTGTTTATTATCCAGGAATGAACGGCGCAAATTAAAAGAAAATTCGAGGAAGACCTTCAAATGAAAAATTGATCTTAATTTCAATTGTAAATAAAATTTGAAAAGTTATACCACTTTTTTCTGTGTAGCCCAAAATCGAAAAATGTCCATATTGCAATAATCCTCAAATATTTTGTTTATTATCCAGGAATGAACGGCGCAAATTAAAAGAAAATTCGAGGAAGACCTTCAAATGAAAAATTGACCTTAATTTCAATTGTAAGTAAAATTTCAAAAGTTATATCAATTTTTTCTGTGTAACCTAAAATCGAGAAATGTCCATATTGCAATAATCCTCAAATATTTTGTTTATTATCCAGGAATGAACGGCGCAAATTAAAAGAAAATTCGAGGAAGACCTTCAAATGAAAAATTGACCTTAATTTCAATTGTAAGTAAAATTTCAAAAGTTATATCAATTTTTTCTGTGTAACCTAATATCGAGAAATGTCCATATTTATTATCATAGTTTATTATCCAGGAATGAACGGCGCAAATTAAAAGAAAATTCGAGGAAGACCTTCAAATGAAAAATTGACCTTAATTTCAATTGTAAGTAAAATTTCAAAACTTATATCAATTTTTTCTGTGTAACCTAAAATCGAAAAATGTCCATATTGCAATAATCCCCAATAATTTTGTTTATTTTCCAGGAATGAACGGCGCAAATTTAAAAAGAAAATTCGAGGAAGACCTGCAAATGAAAAATTGACCTTAATTTCAATTGTAAGTAAAATTTGAAAAGTTATACCAATTTTTTCTATGTAGCCTAACATCGAAAAATGTCCATATTGCAATAATCTCCAATAATTTTGTTTATTATTCAGGAATGAACGGCGCAAATTAAAAGAAAATTCAAGGACGACCTGCAAATGAAAAATTGATCTTAATTTCAATTGTAAGTTAAATTTTAAAAGTTATACCAATTTTTTCTGTGTAGCCTAAAATCGAAAAATGTCCATATTGCAATAATTCCCAAAAATTTTGTTTATTATCCAGGAATGAACGGCGCAAATTAAAAGAAAATTCGGGGAAGACCTGAAAATGAAAAATTGATCTTAACCCTTCACTGCATCGTGATGCTTATAAACAACATAAACTTAAATCACCTGTAAAAATTTAAACTTTTGGATTTATTTGAACTTTTTTCTTTAAACAATGCCTCGATATATCTGAGATTCTTGCTATCACGTGCAAAAGGTATAAATTTCAAAAGATAAGCAGATTTCAGTAGATTACTCTTTCGAAGTCGTGAATCTAATGTGATTGCTTGTTACTGCATATTTCGCTCCGTATTCATTTATTAATTATTTTTTTTATTGTTGTGAAGTTATATTTAGTTTAGAAAGGTATTGAGTAACACATTTATTTAATTTATTTATAAATTAGTGCAAAAGAAAAAATTTTATAGCAAATAACATATTTAGATAAAAACATCATTTTATTCGATAAAAAAAATTCCTTGCAAGAAATATTTTTTTAAATATTTTTCCATATATCAGGAAACCACAATAAACAAAATATATTTTTTTTAAGGCAAAAAAAAATGTCATGCAGTGAAGGGTTAATTTCAATTGTAAGTTAAATTTGAAAGGTTATACCAATTTTTTCTGTGTAGCCTAAAATCGACAATGTCCAATGTACAAATTGCAATAATTCCCAAAACTTTGTTTATTATCCAGGAATGAACGGTTGAAATTAAAAGAAAACTAGAGGAAGACCTGCAAATGAAAAATTGACCTTAATTTCAATTGTAAGTAAAATTTGAAAAGTTATACCAATTTTTTCTATGTAGCCTAACATCGAAAAATGTCCATATTGCAATAATCTCCAATAATTTTGTTTATTATTCAGGAATGAACGGCGCAAATTAAAAGAAAATTCAAGGACGACCTGCAAATGAAAAATTGATCTTAATTTCAATTGTAAGTTAAATTTTAAAAGTTATACCAATTTTTTCTGTGTAGCCTAAAATCGAGAAATGTCCATATTGCAATAATCACCAAATATTTTGTTTATTATCCAGAAATTAACAGTGCAAATTAACTTCAAATGCAAAATTGCTATATCAAATTAAAAATTGACGAATTACCTTAATTTCTATTTTAAGTAAAATTTAAAAAGTTATACCAATTTTTTCTGTCTAGCTTAAAATCGAAAAATGTCCATATTGCAATAATCCCCAAAAATTTTGTTTATTATCCAGAAATTAACGCTGCAAATTAACTTCAAATGCAAAATTGACAATTTTACATTAATTTCAATTTTAAATAAAATTTGAAAAATTATAGATATTTATCATTTCTGTGTAGCCTAAAATCGACAATGTCCAATGTACAAATTGAAATAATTCCCAAAACTTTGTTTATTATCCAGGAATGAACGGTGGAAATTAAAAGAAAACTAGAGGAAGACCTGCAAATGAAAAATTGATCTTAATTTCAATTGTAAATAAAATTTGGAAAGTTATACAAATTTTTCTGTGTAGCCTAAAATCGAAAAATGTCCATTATTGCATTAATCCTCAAAAATTTTGTTTATTATCCAGGAATGAACGGCGCAAATTAAAAGAAAATTCGAGGAAAACCTTCAAATGATACATTGACCTTAATTTTAATTGTAAGTAAAATTTGAAAAGTTATACCAATTTTTTCTGTGTAGCCTAAATCGAAAAATGTCCATATTGCAATAATCCCCAAAAATTTTGCTTATTATCCAGGAATGAACGGTGCCAATTAAAGGAAAATGAGGGAGACCTTCAAATGCAAAATTGACGAATATTACTCTAATTCCAATTTTAAAGAAAATTTGAAAAGTTGCACTAATTTTTTCCGTATAGCCTAAATTCGACAAATGTTCATAATGCAATAATTCCTTAAAATTTTATTTTAGTATCTAGGAATGAACGGTGCAAATTAAAAGATAATTCGAGAGAGTCCTTCAAATGAAAAATTGAATAATTAGTCTAATTTCAATTTGAAATAAAATTTCAAAGTTGTATACTAATTTTTTCTGTGTAGCCTAAAATTGACAAATTTCCATATTGCAATATTTCTCAAAAACTTTGTTTTTTATGCAAAAAAATTAATGGTGCAAATTTCAAAAAAAAAACCGGAATGCCTTTAGTACAATTTTGACGAATTACTTTAATACCATGCAAACACTATTTGAAAATTTAGGTTGCCGTGTAAAATCTTAATTTAGCTAAATGTCAATTTTATCAAAATTTAATTGTCACCAGTAAATTTTATTTGTCATAATTTTTTTTTCAAAATTACCAGTTTCCAGCAGACAAGTGTTTTCATTTTCTAGGTATAACTCGATGATTTTATGTTGGTTTTATATTATGGTGGATTATGTTTCGTTAAAGAAACACAGTGAATAATCAAAGCTGTAATTTCTATTATGGCGATGCTAAGACTTCTTTGCTCCACAGCTTGGCATCAATTCGGGGTTTCACCTTATAATTTTACAAAGATATCCAAAAATAAAAGACGAGCTGTAAGTCGAAGCTAAACTAAACTGAGTCAACAACCCAATTTTGCTTTTGAGAACCTCTCAGCTGATGAGCCTTTACATTTTTCAGACTCTTTTGCTTAATGTCCGCTACCTAGAAACTTTAAGTGTAACCAAGAACTTGGAGCTTTACTCGAAGGAAGTCAAAGAGATGAATCAACCAACCTTTAAATTGACAGAATTATTTACCAGACCGTTAGTCGTATTGCTACCCTGGCTTAAAGCAAAACCAGAACATTTATTAAAATTTATCAATTTCTACATGGATTATGGTTTCGACGTCCTAACATGCACGATCAGCACGTGGCAGTTCTTGTGGCCTCAAATGGGAGCGAAAGTGTGTATGTTTCCATTATTTTCTTTAATCTTCTAACTCTCAGTTTATAGGTAGTAGCGGATGATATACTAAAATTTTTATATGTAAATGAGCGATATTACCCGCTGTTCATTCACGGATTTTCCGCAGGGAGTTACTTGTGGGGCGAAGTCTTGCAAAAGATAGCCGAAGATGAAGATCGATACAACGAAGTTTTAAAACGTTTCGCAGGGCAAGTTTGGGACTGTTCCGTTCCCATCAAGGAAGCATGCTCGGGTCTCGCTGCTTCAGTTTTTCCCAAGAGTTCTATGTTGCAGAGCTCTTTAAAACCATTCATACAGTAAGTTTTTCTTTTTGGTTGCAAAACTTATGGTATAAAAATGATTTTAGCATGCACATGAAGGTG
This sequence comes from Rhagonycha lutea, assembly GCA_958510855.1. Classification (NCBI taxonomy): domain Eukaryota; kingdom Metazoa; phylum Arthropoda; class Insecta; order Coleoptera; family Cantharidae; genus Rhagonycha; species Rhagonycha lutea. The sequence goes on along the minus strand of OY294040.1, from coordinate 5,900,544 downwards.
TTCGAAGATTGTGCGACTTGTCACTATCTAAAATCAAACGACATGTTTCACACTAAAGTCATCAAAGCTCCTGCTCAATTGTTTGTAAGTAAAAGCGATGCCATTGGACTGGAAGCTTCAAATAAAAAACTTGGAGAGTATTGGGCAAGGAAGGGAATCAAGGTATTTTTATTCGGGTTTTTATTTGGAAATTATAAAATTTTTCGGTAGGTTTACTGGAAGTGCTGGGATGACGCTCCTCATAGTCAAAACTTCCGCTACCATCCTACAGAGTATCTGGAAGAGTTGACCAAATTTTTGGTTAAAATTAACTTAGTAAGTCCGTCAAAATAGTCAATGGTGTAGTTTAGTCACTGTCTTACCGTGTCTTTTGTATTTTTGGGCCAAATAAAAAGAAATTTTGTTTACCAGAGTTTTCGATTAGAATTATTATTGGGTGGTGTTGGTTTTATGTGTTCATTAAATTTTGGTTGTTAGTTCGATGTAAAATAAACTCTTGATGTACCAACCCAAACGATGTCCTTATGATGAATGACATTTTCATGGCACAACAGGATAGCGGTAAAATGAAACCTAAATTAAAATAGAAAATTTCTTTATTCGGGAAATTTAAATATTTCTAAAACTTTAATATTTAAAGGTCAAATAAAAACTTGTATAAAATTTATTGTATATCTCTCTCTTATTCATTTGTAACAGAATGAGAAGGAACAATAGATTACGTCAAACAAACCGAATATAAAAATAAAATAAGGGTGGTCCAGAAATATCCACAAATTATTATTACGTTTGTTATTTCCATAATTTGTTTTCTTTTTTCTTTCTGAACTTTTTCCGATTCCCCTCTGGAGTAAAATATTAAAGTTTTTCTTGCCTAAATTTTATTTTCGGGTGGATTACCCTACTTTCCCTGTACACACTGTATGTGGAAAGCAATAATTAAAAGCTAATTTTAAAACCTCAAATAAAAGTTTGTCGTTAAAGTTTCACTTATTGCAATTCGTTCAAGTGTGTGGTGAAAATTTTTTGATTTGATTGTAGTACATAAAATATTTTACGCCTATTCTAATTACTTTAACAATAAGTTATAAAATCCACATAAAATAATAAACCATCCTGTTGAAACTATTATTTATCAGATCCTGCTAATGATGTTGAACATAATAGGATAGGATAGATATTATTATGTACCAAGGTTTTTGTGAATTTTGTATTTTATACATAATAAGTTTGTACAATAAAATCAACATATTTAAATTTCGGACAATGTTGATCAGATTAGTAGTTCTATTAGGTGCGGTTCTAATTGTTATAAAAGTTTTTTTTTATTAATAAATTGAGATAGTTTCAGTGGAACTGCAGTTTGTTAAATCAATTTCTTTTATGCCCAACTTATCAGGATGTTTTACGGTTCCTCAAGTTTGCCCTAATAAAAATATTACGTTCTGGTTATATACAAGGTAAGATGATAATTTATTGACCAAAATTTAGCATTTAATATTTCAGAGAAACGCAGGATAAACCGTACCAGCTTGATTTAACCAAAAAGGAAACGATTACCGATGCTCCTTTTGCACCCGATGCTGATTTCAAATTTTTGATCCATGGATACACAGGATATCGAGATTACAGTCCAAATACCGAAATAAGACCTGGTAGGTAACGAAAAACCCAAATTCCCAATTAAAAATTTCATTTTAGCCCTTTTCCAACACGGACAGTACAACGTCATTTCGCTCGACTACGGCCCGATTGTTAAGTCACCATGTTACTTAAACGCAGTCAAAAACATAAAAGTTGTTGCCAATTGTACTGCAAACTTGATTGACTACTTGGTGAAACATGCCAAAATACCTCTGAGCAAGTTCCATATTATTGGATTCAGTTTAGGAGCCCATGTAACTGGCCTAATTTCTGAGTTTCTAAAAAGTGGAGTTTTGGATAGAATGACCGGTAGGATTCCAAAAATTACAATACTTAAATGCAAACTTTGTTCCCTTGTAGGTTTGGATCCCGCAATGCCACTTTTTTGGGGAAACGATCCTCACCAAAAGTTAGATCCAACAGACGCTAAATTTGTTGACGTTATTCATACGAATGCTCTCGCGAAAGGAAAATTGGAAACGTGCGGTGATGTTGACTTTTATTGCAATAATGGAAGAGACCAGCCTGGATGTGACGCTCCTGAAATTGAAAGTACAAATTTTAGTTTATTTTTTGATTTTCGTTGGGAGAGATATATCAGATTTATTTTTGTTTTAGATGAAGATAGTTGTAACCATGCACGAGCTCCAGCTTATTATGCAGAATCGATTAATTCAAAAGTTGGGTTTTGGGCAACTTCATGTGGAGCTCTGAGTACGGTATTGGTGTTTTCCAAGAAGAATTGTACAGTGCAAGTTATGGGGTTTCATGTACCGATAAGGTAACGGATTAATTTTACCTTGTGAGATTAATGATAATATGAAATTTAAAAATTATTAAGTCAAAGCAAAATCAAATTATTGGAAATCTAATTTTTATTAGATCGTAACCAACTAATATAAAGGGGTGAGGGGGGAAATAATATAAAAAGTATAATATTTTTAATACAACGGCTTAGAGAAGACCATCGCTTCTCCCATAGGAAATCCATAAGGGCATTATCCCCCCTCCATCCTTTTTCTATTTTCTTGTGCATCTTCGCTTCCATTGAGATAGAAAAACAGAACATCAGAATAATCTTCCTGGGTATCTAATTAATTCATGGGAGGAACGACTTAAAATATTAATGGGTCCAAAAATCAAATCCTGTATGCCATAATTTATGGTAAAAGATTTAATTTCAAACAAGTTTCAATTTTAAGAAGATCTTGAAGAGAAGAACTCCGATTTGATATAAAAATAGGAAATCTGGCCATACCATCGAATTTGGTCCATATTATAAGAAAATGTCGGGTTTCCTCCAAGGAAATTTAAAAAAGTAAAAAAACCTAAGCCGGGCGAACCCGGATCGGTGAAACGAAAAAGTAGAGAAGGTTCGACCATGTACCTGTGGGAATTTTTGCTCGATTAGGTGTGATTCAACTGTCAGATATAATAAGCCGGAAACTATTGCAATTACAAGCTTATTTTATTCTATGGACACCCTGCTGGTTTCAAAATATGGAATGATCGCTTTCTTCACGAATTACTATAACAGGAAAACTGATTTCGACGGATTTAACAATAGCTATCCACAGCCATTTACTCATTTTTGGAGTTAAGGACAAATTAGGTTCTTCATTAACTTTCAATCATAAAGACTTTTCATCTGCGTTTGTTTATTAAATAAACATCTGACGAAAGCAATTAAAATGTAGCTAAAATCTCTTGAAAATTTAATTGATTTTTATTGCGTTAAATTGACTTGATAATTTTTAAATTTTCTGTATTATCATAAAACATTTTAGTATAATTTCATACATATTCATGAATGAAATTTGGAAACAAATTATATATTGAATATTTCACCTTGAAAGTGTAAAAAACACAATAAGAAAGTTATAAATTAAATAATGTTAACTAATTCGAATAATATTATTATCTATTAACTTCAACAATTTGTTGGTAATTAATTTTATTACGCCATTTTAATAACGTTAAGCGATTGAACGGTTGGATTAACAAAAATTTGAATACTTATTTAATCTTTTAATTTTGTTTTTACGTAATTTCCAGTGCTAAGGGGTCGTACTACCTCAGTACAAACGCTGCTCCACCGTTTGCTTTAGGAAACGTAACAGGAACCGAAAACGGATCTACCAATTAAAAATACACATAAAACTACACAGGCAGAAAGAAAGAAACGGGAAATCTACGTGAGGGTACTTTCACCATTGCTAATAATCACCATAAAATTTGTAATTTTTAACTTCCAGTTGTAATAACTGTCATATTTATAACTTCAATTTGCTTAATTATAATTTCAATTATGTTACTTGGTTATAATTTCATGTAATTAATTGTCGACCCTCAATGTTAAATTTGTGTAATATTTGAAAAAATATCGAAATTCTAGTATAATAAAGATCTTCAGAGCGCACAATTCTTCTAACAATGTGTTAATTAGAGAGTTAAATTGTAATTAAATGACACTACAACTGCAGTTGTTAATGTAGCGAAGGAAAAGTGGTCCCAAGATGTTCAAATGTTATATTATGTAGGATACAGGAAAGTGAGAGTACCTTGCACGCTATGCGGTAGGTAGGTGAGATCTTGAGAGTGAAGGTAAAGAATAAACCAACACATAGCAAGCTAAAGTCAGTCCACAACAAATCATCAACTTTCACTGATGCCGGTATTTATTTTTAAACTTAAATGGTGAATCGATAGAAAATGAGCTTCTCGGGGAAAAGAAATAAAAAAGGATTTATTGAAATTAGTGCAGTTTTTGTGTTGTTTTGCTATATCGGATTAATATTTTTTGCTGGAGATGGTAAGTTTTTTTTACTTAATATCAAATGGATGGGCTTCATCAAACTGGATGACAGATTATTTGATACTGTTTGGCCTGCAGCATCCAAATTAAATATTGCTCCAAAAAAAGTATGCAATGATGGTTAACTTCATAATTTCTCATTTTTTTCCCAATATGTTTCATAGATTTCAATATTGAAAAGTATAAAATTTAGGTTATTTATTGTTAATATTGGAACTTCCATTTTTCAAGTATTTTCATATAATTCTGATGATGACTAATAAGTCATAAGTATTTTTAGGAGAGAGTAGTCTACAGTGAGACAACAAAGTTTTTTCCCAAAGTTGTTAGTTGTCTCATTGTGGACCACTCTTCCTACGCAGGGGCAAATTGTTCATATTTCTTCATGGGTCCCTCAATTTTGTTTTATAAAAACTACTCTATATTTATTGGTAACGCATTTTAATATTTAATGGGAGTTAACTTTTATGTGTATTGAGCAATTAAACTTTTATGTCGACCAATTAATAGCGCAATATTTTTCAGTGGCCTATGCTCAGAAGATCGAAAGTAAGAAGAAAGCTGAAAGTATAAATGATGCTTTTAACAGCTCTTGTATTCCAAAACCATACCGATGTCCACACCCTCAAATACAATTCTATTTATACACCAGGTAATTAAAATTATTGATTAAATTATTGATAAATTATTTGAGAGTGATGACCTCTGCAATTCTGGACCTTGAGCAAACAATGCAAAATTATGCAATAAAGCAACTGGGTCATTGTTGATTTAAATATTTGTAAGGGGGGGGTCTAAAAACAGTATAATTTGGAAGAAATTGGATATAGTTGCTTAATATTATAATTTACAAAAATTCCGATCACGTAAAACGGAAAAATAAGTAAATTACGCAAGAGAAAGTTGGCAGAATTAAAATTTTAATCTTTATGGGTTAATTTAATTTAATAAAAATAGTAACACTGTGTTTTTTTTTGAAAGAAAAGTAATTTAAAATTTACTGAATATTTACAAACATTTGCTTGCAAATTTGTAGAAAATTGTACTTTTATTCCAATAAATCTATCAAAAACCAAATTTCAAACCTACTAGAACGATAAATTCTGGTTTTTATTCAATAAAAAGTGCACCATCGAGTTCATCATGCAAATTAGAAATTTAATCATTCGCGACTTTCCAATAAAATTCCAAATTGACTTAATTATTTTCAATAACATTAAAATGATAACAATAAAATTGGAAAAGCGTAATTTTAATTTTTAAATTTTTGTTACACAATAATTACAAAATACATCCAGTTTAAATTAGATGGAAGCTTCCTACATGTTTACATCACCTCAAAATTATACTACCATCATGGTAGTTTCAAACACGTTAATATTTTTTCTTAATTTTTAAACTTGATCGTGAAAAAAATATTTGCGATATCAGAGTAATAATTTTATATTATCGTAAGGTCAAACTTTCGTTTTTATTCCCCATCAATCAAATTGTGTAATCCCCAACCATTTAAATAATTTCTAATGCACGTAGGTTCCGTTACTTACTACAGAATTTTTTTTTGCTTTCTTAAATTTGAACTAAATTATTTTAATCGAAACTTATAATTTTTACCGTCTTAAAATCGTCATTAAAGTTGTTGCGCTCTAAATAAGAAATTTAAATTATATTAATGATACACTTATGGTTTGCTAACTCCTCATTGGTGAAACCAAATTCCAAACAAAATTGTCGGTAGAATGGAACAAAATTACTGTTCGTGTAATTAACCTGTAATTAATTTAACATTAGAAAAACATCTTACACGGAAGTGCAGCTGCCTTCCAGGGTGCGGTTAAATATTAATTATATCACTAAAATTTTAGAGTTACCTCATAAATTTTCGAAAAAACAATAATATTGTGAATAAGTTTTTAAGTTTGTTTGAGAACCACTGGAACAATACAAAAACCTAATGGTACATTTATGTTGTTATAACTTATAAATCCATTTGATCCTAATTTTTGTTAACATTTTTAACGAGACTTTTTTTTACCTGCTGACATAACATCTTCACTTTTTTTCCTACCTCCTTTTTATGTTGCTTAATAATTCGTTTATCCATTCGAAATGCGGTGCAAATTATGGGTAAATAGGTGAAGTCCAAGCGTTTCTAATTATTTTGCTTTACAGGCGGACTCAAAACACCCCCGAGCTTTTGGACACCCTAAGCAACAATTCTCTTTACAACACACATTACAACCGTAAGTTTCCCACAAAAATCATAATTCATGGATTCGGAGGCGGACGAAACTTATCACCAAGCACGGATATGCGAGAAGCTTATTTTTATATTGGAGATTACAACATCATCATTGTCGATTATAACTCGTTAGCCAAAGAACCATGCTTGAATCAGATCAGTTGGGCGCCACGATTTTGTGCCAAATGCATTTCACAACTGGTGCGATATCTTAGTTTGCATCCAAGAGGTGTTAAAGCTGACGATCTCCACATGGTTGGATACAGCGTGGGAGCACACATCGCTGGAGTTGTGGCCAACTACTTAGAACCCAGCATCGATGGAAAAATTGGACGAATAACAGGTTTGCTTTAGTAAATATTTCACCAAAGTTAATTTTCACACCATGGTTTTTTTTTAGGGCTGGACCCTTCCATATTTTTTTATCAAAGGGGGAATACGTCTTACGATGTGGATCCGACTGATGCCCATTTCGTTGATATTTTGCATACAGGAGCAGGAATTTTAGGACAGTGGGGTCCCAATGGACATGCTGATTTTTATATAAATGGGGGTTCTAGTCAGCCCGGTTGTGCAAGCGATACATTGTTTAGTAAGTCTTTTTTGTTTTCCGTTGCTAAAGATTTCATTTTGTTTTATTTTAGAAACCGTATCATGTGATCACACAAGAGTTACCCCATTTTTTATTGAATCGATTGTTACGAAGCGTGGTTTTTATGCATATCCTTGCCCAAATCTGGTTAGTTATTTGGTCGGATGGTGTAGCCCGAAAAATAGCGAATATGTGCTAATGGGAGAACACGTTTCTCATAAGTGAGTAAATTAATTTATTAGGCTTACGTGAATATTGCTATTACTGTTATGAAAAACAAGATAGAACTAGGATGACCGCAGTTTTTAGATTTAATGTAATCAACAGATCATTGGATATTTTATAAAAGCAAAAAAGTGATAATAATTTGGAGCTTTCTGACAGCTTTTAATTATGTGGACAGACGGATACGAAGTCTGCATTTCTATACTGCGTATAGCCTCATTGTTTCCTTGACAACCCTAATTTTAATTTCGACGTTGCAAGATTAAAACAATTGAATTAATCTTCCAGACAAAAAACAGATACAAATTGATCGACAACTTGTGAATTTTCTTTTTGTGATTTAACTGAATAGATTCAAATTTGTTTTATTAATTATAACGTCCGACGTAAGCGCTTCGTCGACTAATAAGGAGGTATTCTTTTACATTTGAAGACGCATTATAGAAAAATATTTACTTCTTACAAGGAATGTTTGGATTTGCTCTCATGGTTGTTCAGGATCAACTTATGAGAAGGATTGATGCAAGGGTGAAAAGGGAGGTACGCCAGTTACCCCAATGAGATTTTAAAAATTGGAAAAACGATAGCAAACTTTCAAAGCAAATACAAATTCTTTGTTTACGGAAATATCCTTTTTACGGCACAGATAAATTTTGGAGTGATTGGGATTCGAACCTATTAGTCCATCAGTCAAAATAGACAAAAAAAAGTGCAAAGTTTGCAATAATTCGCATCCAGCTGAAAATTGGCATAAACCTTAAATGCACTATTACAAACAAAATATCAAAAGTCCCCACCGATCCCACATCTGCTAAAAAAGTTATTCAAGGTCAAAATTCAACAATATCGATTTTTTGCATTTTGCTCGTAAATGATAAGTGTTATCGTAAAAATAGGTTAGACAAAAATTGTAGATCATGAAATTCTCTACAAAAATTATTCTTATACTTATTTTCGTACGAATCGCTATTCCGGATATATCGCGATTTCGAAAATCATTTAATTATTACCAATATTACCATTTTTGCAATCAATAATACACTGTCTAATAAAACTTCCCAACTTTTGAATCGTGATATCTGATGAATAACGATTCGTACGAAAAAAAGTATAAGAATAATTTTTGTAGAAAATTTCATGATCTATAATTTTTGTCTAACCTATTTTTACGATAACACTTATCATTTACGAAAAAAATGTAAAAAACCGATATTGTTGACCGTTGACCTTGAATAACTTTTTTAGCAGACGTGGGATCGGTGGGGACTTTTGATATTTTGTTTGTAATAGTGCATTTAAGGTTTATGCCAATTTTCAGCTGGATGCGAATTTTTGCAAAGTGAAATGTCTATTTTGACTGGACTATATGATCTTTAGATCTATAGCTCCACTCCCTAACAACTACATCAAACTACCTGTACAATAATAATAATATATTATAAAATGCATTTTTTTTTAAATAATCAGTTATTGACAGATGAGTTATCATTGAAATTGGTTTTCTTAAACAAAATTTTCAAATCTATGTGAATTTAAAAAACGGAAGGTTTCTTTGGGCGAGGATGTATGCCCTTGGTGCCTCCATTTCATTATGTGTCTGGTTTTAGACAAACAGGATTTCTCCGCTAAACGATCAAGTTCACCTATGTAATTAATTAACTAAAATTAATTGTTTGGGTATATTTAGAAATTTTAAGTCTTCTCAAATTAACAAACATTTAGATATTTAAAGAAAATCGCTATCTAGTACGATAACCTGGCAGCGAAGATATTACAATTATACAGGGTGTCCCCGCCACACTTTACATAACTTAGGTGGCGATAGAGGACACTTTCCTAAGAACAATATTTAACAAAAATTTTTTTCTAAAATCACACCCACGAGAGTTAGGCCTCTTTAAAGCATTTTTTTAATTTCCACCTTCACGTGTGGCCATAGCCCCGAAAATATTGATTTTTCAGTAAAAGTGGTATAGAGCATTTTTAAAGAGCGTGAAATAATCTACAAACTAGATTTAAACCTTTTATTGTCTAAAATCAACGGCTCTCGAGTTATGAATTAAAGTAAATTAAAAAATGTCGAAAAATTTGAGCTTTTTCTTTTTTTGGTTTTTTTCAAAACCCTGTAACTTTTAAACGAAAGATTTTACAAAAAATCTGACGCCCCTTCCGGATAGGAAATTTAACGCACTACAACTTTTGTTTAGTAAAAATTTTTGAGAAACCAACCCATTTACAGAAAATAAGAAAATAATAAATAGCCGAGTGTGAAAAAGTGTCAAAAAATCGAATTTCTGCGATTAAAGTGTCGAAAAATCGATTTTTTTCGATTTTTTTCGACAAACATCTTTTAAGACGATCACGACTGTGTATTGAAAATGAGGGTGGTCATTTTCAATATTTACTTAAATAATCTAATAGTTTAAAATTAATTAATAAAATAATTTTTCAGAAAAAAATAAAAAATTTTTAATTTAATTTTTTGTTTTGTAGCTACCTTGTTTATTATTTTCTGTTTTTCTGTGAAATGGATTGGTTTCTCAAAAATGTTTACTAGACAAAAGTTGTAGTCCGTTAAATTTCCTATCCGGAATGGGGCATCAGATTTTTTGTAAAATGTTTTGTTTAAAAGATACAGGTTATTGAATAAAAACAAAAAAAAGGAAAGCTCAAATTTTTCGACATTTTTTAACTTAATTTAATTCATAACTCGAAAGCCGTTAAGTTTAGACAATAAAATGTTAGAATACAGTTTGTAGATAATTTCACGCTCTTTAAAAAAGCACTAAACGAGTTTTACTGAAAAATCAATATTTTCGGGGCTATGGCCACGTGAAGGTGGAAATAAAAAAAAATGCTTTAAAGAGGCCTAACTCTCGAGGGTTTGAATTTAAACAAAAATTTTTGTTAATATTGTTCTTAGAAAAGTGTCCTCTATCACCACCTAAGTTATGTAAAGCGAGTGCGGGACACCCTGTATAAATAAACTGGACGAGATTTGATAGATAACTAAAATTAAGCGTTTAATGTGAGGATCAACATCAAATATCGATTAATTTAGAAAATAATCGACTGTAAACGTACAATTTTTCACGTAAGAATCTGTTGACGGTACGTACGCTCGATGTAAATATTTGGATCATAGTTTATTAGGGGGTGGGGCTACCGCAGCTAACAATAAATTACTCGTCCAACTGACAACTTTAAACTAAAAATTATAGTTTAACTTGCATTTCGTTAATTAATAGTAGAATTTTTAACTAAAATTCATACTACCCAGATCGGTTGGTTTACATATCCCGGTTTTGCAGTTGAATGGCTTTCAAGGGATATTTTTAACAAGTGAGCGACATTGGAGATCCCGGTTTGATACATTTATGATTATTGCAAAATTTGTATATTGCAATTTCTATGGGTAAAGTAGTGTATGGGCGGAGCTACAGTAACGACAACTGTATATTATTTTTGAACGATCCGCAAATTTTTATGTTTATATTTGATAGTTATACAACCTCACCTACCATAATTTCAATAGAAAATTTTTAAAAACCGGTACCACTTTGACAATTTTGAATATTACCATCAATTAACTCTGTTTTTCATTTGAAAAGTGCATAAGTAGAGTAAATTTGTTTATAGAATTTAATTTTGGAAGGAAACTAACCCTAATTTATTGTCACTATACGTCTAAGCCATAATTAGGACTTCAACAAGTGAAAATTACAGCCAACTTTGAGAAAATTGATTTTGGAAGATTAATAATTTATCTTCATAATTTTTACTATTACGTGAACGATATAATATTTAAAAGCATAGCAGGATGAGAGAGCCTGGTAAGAAGCAACTGCATAATTTCGACTGAGGTCGTCGGTCGCCCGTCTGTTAGCGGAAGTAAAATAAAATTAAATAAATATGTTTTATTATTAATACATTACGAATTAAGGAATAATATTAAAAGTTATATTTAAGCTTTCGGTCTTTTGGGGGAACACAATCCAGGTTTTTCCTAACTCACAGTTATTGGATTTTATCTAGTTACCGATCAAATGACAATACAATGTATATTTGTTTCCATGTTTACCCACTTATTATTTGTAATTTCTGACGAAGGTCTTAATGCAAGACCGAAAGCTTAAATATAACTTTTAATATTATTCCTTAATTCGTAATTTATTAATAATAAAAAATATTTATTTTCACGAATTAATAATAAACCAATTTTAAAATTAAATAAAGTTTCATTTATTTTTAATTTGAAAATAAAATAAATATTAAATTCGCGAGAGAAATAGCAAAAATAGTGTATGCATTTCGGGACAGAGGTTACTTTTCAACAGTCGGGAAAAGTTTATTAATTCCTTCCGTTTCTATTCCGAAATAATCCTTCTTCTTTCTAAAAAGTGTCATGTTGCTCAATTTTACCATTTCTGGATATAGTAAGTCACTTAATACCCACATTTTAAAGAACACAGTACAGATTTTCGCCATAGATGTGCTCCGAGCAACATCTGCAACATAATATCGGGACAAAAGCCTTCTTAGCTTTTTAAAATTGCAACAATATTGTTGTCATTTCAAAATTTGTAATAGAAATAGTGAAAATTTATGCACTTCGGGAGTAAGATTAATATATGATTGTTTGGAAAAATCCATTTTGGGGTTGGCAAGAAGAGGCAACGGACGACACGAAGAGGGCTAAGGCAGGCATGTACTGCAAATAAGTTATTTCCATAATGCATACTCACAGTGCTGCTTCTTGAGGAGAACTTATGTTGGTCGGCGATGAGGCATTATTTGCATTTACGTCGAGCGCACTTGTCGTCAACAGAATGCGACAACCATGCGGTTTTTGCATGAAAACTCGGAACTTTACAATCGATTATTGCATAAACCAATCGATATTTGGCGTTCATTCACATCTTAATCGCTTCGTTTTAATGTTATCTGTCAGATTCCATTGAGTTATTGTAAATAGCTATAATATCTTCTGGACCTGGTTAGCGTGAAACAATAGGGAATTGTTTTAAGTTATCAATAAAAAAGTTACTGTTTAACTCGATGGATAACTCTCCGCTTTGCTAAGATTTTATTTAATTAATAAAAAATGCATTTTTAGAGCACGAGGAACTTATTACGTAAAAACTAACCCAAAGCCGCCGTTTTCTCAAGGAGACTCTAGGAAAAAGAGGTCGACTACTTTTCTAGCAGGGATTGGACTGAATACGTAAAACAATAATTAATTTATTTTAGCTGAAAGTACCAAACAATAGTAATTAATTATGTTTATGTAGATATGTAAAAAGTATGCTAAGTGTAAATAGGATGGTGAGAAAGAAATGAAAATTTTAAGTTAATTAATTTTTTTATAATTGAATCGTACACCAAGAAAAATAGTTTTAGGTTGCTTAAGCGATGCACATAATAATTTTCAGTTTATCGATTTTATTTAATATACGTGAATTTACATAGAGACAACAAAAATTTCACAGCAATAAAAATATGTATGCAATAAATATTTAGTAAATCTAATATAATATCTTTAAGATACAACACAGATAAGGTGAGCTCGAGGCCATAATTTATTTAATTTTTTGTTTCTTTAGATTGGAAGTAATTTAATACATGTAATATTATTATAGTACTTTTTAATTATTAAAAACATTCACGAAATATATTTGCATTTTTATTGCCGCTACAATACTACTTGTTCAAATTCTGGCATTCGAAAGTGAAAATAATTTTCGCGAAAATTATTTTCCTTAAGGAAGAATTATCAATTTATAAACAATATTATTTACAAAAGTTTGCTATTATAATTTTGCTAATCTAAATAGTATTTATGTACAATCAATAACAAAATGTAAATTGTTGTTGCAAAAACAGTTTAACCAGATATGTTAAGCCTAACATTACAAAGAAAATTACACATCTTCAAAAAGCCAAATATTGCTTAATACAATTATAAACAACAAACTACATTAGTATTTATTGACCAATATAGAGAGAGAAAGATACAAGAATAAGACCAAGTAGATGATTAATTTTAAATGAGAAATGAATGGCCGATATGATGCTCAGACAATTAAGAAAGATCTACAATGTACAATTTTTACAATTACTTACTTAAAAGTATACAATTGACTTCATCCCTTAAATTTCTAAAACAAACTCCATCCATTCATAAAAATAGTATAGATTGCAATTTAACAAAGAAAAATGGAAATTGACCGAAAAACAAACAAAAATTTGCACCCGTCATTCTGTGTAATATTTCTCCACCCTTCGTTAAAACCAACACCTACATGCACCCACAACTACCCTAATTATTATCTTTGATTATTATCAACGATTTTAGGCATGGCACTTAAGTACCCGCCGCTATTTATTGTCAGCACAGCCTTGAGAGTGGCAACCACCTCAAATTACATAATTAATCTAATTATTGTTTACAAATACAATACTTTGCAGGCAAGATAAAAATAACAACAATTAAATTTTTAACTTTTCTTTACAGATTAATATATTATAATTTAATAAAAAGCAACAAGTATCGTGAAAAGTAATAATAAATACCCCGTTTCCGGGCTGATATTTTACATTGAAGTCTTAAGTCGTAAAGGAACTCGAACCTATCCTAACCTAACCTGGCATGGAAAAACTGCAACCAGTTTTACAAATGATTATTTTAGGTATTTTCTAACCAGCCGAGAAACCATACAATGTACGGTCACGTTCCTGCGCAATAGATAAAAGTAGAGCTTTTTTTGTATGGCGCATGAGCGTATCCGTACATTGTACGGTTTCTCGGCTGGTTGAAACAAACCTATTATTATCTGGTTACGGTTTGTTCATACCAGACCCAATCAGGTCGATAAATTGAAACTTTTACTCTTAACTTAAAATTAAAAAGAAAATTATTTAACAAATTAACCACGATATGTTTCAAAATTATCGGACATTTATTACACGATATTTTTTGTAAACATCCCCTATTATGATATATTTTTATCTATGTACATTTTAACATCGACATCGAAGAACTATCTAAAGCGTATAAATATTTACAAACTTACAACAAAATTGACATATTTGTCTTAATATATAAATATACATCTGCTAGTGCAATGATTAACAATTGCAATTATTGTCATGTACATCTCTTAAATCGTAATAAAATTATGTTTTTAGTAATAATCAGACAAATCTAAGGCCCCCCTGTAGGGCGCCCAAAGGCGACTAATTAATTTATCAATTACAAGTAGGCCTTCCCTAAACTTTATTTATAATAATAATGCACATTATTCAAGTCCCTAAATATACTAAATATAAATAACTAAAAAACATACCAATAAAGTGTAAATTTCCTCCAAAACTTATTCCATCAACAATTCTTAATACGTTCGATCGTTTGGTGTACCGTGCATGTAGCTATCGTGGGCTTCAGGTTGCACCGGCTCTTGTCTAAAAGGATTGGTGTTTCCGGCGAAAGGATTGCCTGCAGAAACAACCGGTGGTGGTTCGGATGGAACGTCGACCGATCCGTAATTCGCATTTTTTCCGCTCAACTGGCGCTGGAGAAGACCGTTCTGACCCTGAAACTGTTTCCGAGTTAATGCAAACAAATCGAAACGACAGAAAAACTTACGCTGGCAGATTTATTGATTTCACCTTGGAACGCGGCATCGTATGGATTCCAAGGTTTATCATCCAACGATTTCGATTCGGACCAAGGTTGTAGTTCTCCAGACGCGAAAAGACCGTAAAATATCACTCCAATATAATGAACAACTGCCGCCATTATGAACACATATTTCCATTCTTCTTTCGTCTAAAAAATAATTTTTAATTTAGGAAATGAAATCGAAACGATAGAATTTAGTGGCAATGAATTTTTAGTAGGTAGAAATGAAAAATAAATCATAATTGCGCGACCAAATTTAAATTCATCCCCTTTACACTATACATCATCGCAATTCTCCCCAGTTCCACACGACTGAGTCTGATCGCGTCCGGCGGAATGAACTTTCTGTATGCACATCATTCCGCCGTCATATTTCGAATATGATATCATTGTTCTCCGTTCCCGTACGCGTTCGTGCGTGCAAGAATAGTGTTGCTGTTAAATTACATTCGGGGAATTTTAAACAAAGGCTTATTTTATCACAAATTTGTCTTACCTTCTCCATTAAAATCATATCTACGATGTAGGGACAAATACAGCCGGCAATACTGCCGATTCCATTCGATAAGCCCATTAATATGGAAGCGTAACGCGGCGCAATATCCAAATGATTAACGTTGAAGCCAGAAATTGCAAATCCGCTAAAAGCAACTCCAAAGCTTAACGCTATCACCGCTGCAGTGGAAGAGGTAGCGTACGCTACCACAAGAAAAAACGTTGCTTCCATTCCAAAACCGCCACAATTAAATAATTTTCTAACTTGAGTCGTTGTCATAATTTGTTGTTTTCTTAAATAATCAGCTAAAATTCCGCCGCTAGGAACGATAATAGTCATCAATAAATGAGGAAGCGCTCCGAGAAAAGCGTTCTATAAAATAAAGTTATAAGTAACTAACGTAAGTAATAACCAAATTTTTACCTTTTCGATTTCCATGCCCCACCTGGATGTAAAGTACAACGCTTGAAAGAGTACCAGCAGGTAAAAATTAAACGACCTACAAAAATTGGCAACAAAAATCGCGTATACTGGCATCGAGGTAAAAAATTCCTTCCACGGTGTATTGGAGAGACTCGGAGGAACTTGAGTTTGGGCCGATTTTCCTAAAGACGATTCTATATACATGAGTTCCCTCGCGTCTATCGTTGGATGCTTGCTAGGCTTCTCAAAAACTAACCACAGCCATGAAAAGAACCAAATGATTCCGCAAGTTCCGTAAAAATAAAATGGCGCGTGCCAACCGATACGTTTTATTAATTCGCCCGTAATTGGCATAGAGAACATCACACCGGCATAACAGCCGCAGAAAGCTAACGTTGCTAAACGAGACCGTTCCAACGGTGGTGCCCAATATCGCCAGATACCGTGACAAGCTGGATACGTCACCCCCTAAAAATGTGGTGTTATTATTATGTTTTAAAGTAGTTTTGGAACCTGACCTCCACTAAGCCTTGCATAACTCGAACACAAATTGCCAACGACGCACTTTTGAGTTCCATTGCGCTGGGAACGAAAAAGTGAAGTACAGAAGAGCATCCGATAGCAAAGCCAAATAACCGATTTGGTGGGTATTTGGCTGCCAGGAATCCTCCTGGAATTTGTGTTATAAAGTAACCCCAAAATATTGCCGAATCGACCATCGAACTTGTAGCGACCGTCCATTTCATCTTAATAGTCTGCAGAAAATAAAATATTTTTAGTCAAACGAGATATTTGGGTTTATTCGGCGACCCTTTTAAAAATAAAGTACATCCGCTTCCGGAGAAAAGGGAACAATAGCTTTTTAGGGGTGCAATCCGTCAAACTAATGCCAATCGGCATCAGTCAATACGAAGTAAATTTAATCGATTTTTTTCAATTTTGAGTGAGTGCTTTTATACTAACCCCTTCTTCTATCCTAACTTTTGCCATCCCCATGTTACAACGCATGCCGAACATTATGATAAAGCCTATACATGTAAGAACGGCCACCGTGACTCGCTTACTTAGACATGGGCACTCTGGTCGAATGTATTTATCGATGTGTCGTAGTGGTGGTCGTTCCGGTTCCGGTAAACTATCAGGTGAGCTTGGATAGTCGCCTCCGTCGTCCACGCTGCTTTTCTGTTTTTGCAAACCGAACTCTTCATAGCGCGTATTCCTGCAACAAAATGAACCATAAGTTATTTGGCATGTTTATCCTCATTTCATAATCTCAATTTGGGTTCATCATTAGGGACCTAATTATCTGTTATTAGTCGGTAATCATGTTTATCAAAATTACAATTGTGCATTAAAACTAATGCACGAGTACAAAACGTTTCTATAATATACAAGCAAAATAGATTATATTGTAGGCGACTAAAACGTTTTTATGATAAATGTCCCCTAAAAGACTTGTATAATGTATTTTAACGCTGGCTTTCATGGCATGTAATGACTAGGTCGACATTGTGTAGGGTTGCATGTTAATGTATTTCTCCATCATCAGCAAAAAGGACAAGAGAGAATAAATTAGACAAAGAGGAAGCGATCAAAACGGCCACCCATTAATAATTGTGTCGTGACAATTTGACGAATGTCAGTAGAAACACCCTCAGCAACAAACCCCTATACGACGTTAACGTCACTGACTAATAAATAAAATCAGATTACACATAAATCCAAGCTTTTCCATTAGTCTAATGCATGTTTCCTTGTTTTTTTGCTACATTGAATCAAAAATCGAAACACACCGAAGACAAACAGTTAATATTCAGAAATAGAAATATCTAAGTGGTAAATACAAAGTACGTGACCCGACAACGACGAGGCTTCTTAAATTTAATCCTCGTTCAATTCTACCAAGGATCACAATTCAATACCATCATGTAGCATTGCCAGAAATTTTTGTTGCTTCAACGAGGATGTGAAAATGGGAGACGTTAAATATTTCAAGTGACAAGATCTCTTAGGAAAGTTGATGTCATCAGCAGAAATTATCACGTCTTCTTCAAACTTAATAACGTGTAGAACAAAAGGGCTCATTGAGGATGTACATCAGGAAGCAACTCGGTAATTGCATTTTGTCCTATTGAGAAGACTAAATTTGAACGTGTAAAAATAGTTTTGAATAACCAAGTAATTTTAAAATAACCCGAATGAATGTTCGAAAACGAGCCGCCGCCTTTGGGTAAAGTCAGAGTGGTATCCTAGGGGAGGAAGAATCTCAAGTCGAAGTAATATCGGAGTCCACTCAACGTCACTTCCCGGCTGTTCCGGTATTCATGAGCTAAGTGGTATACAATCAGAATCAAATATCTCCGTCCTTATCTCAAAATTTTCGTAATCGATATGTACAACACATAGAATAAATTAATTTTGGCGTTGGAAGAGAAAAAAAGGAAATTTAATTTTGCAAATTGATTTAATAAAAGTGTTGTATTATTAAATTTTATAAAGAGAAAATTTGTTGTTTATTTGGTAAATATTTGTAAAATTTTGAAAGTAAACGTAAGAAAATTACCAAATCTCAGAAAACATATTCTTAAAATACATAATAGTCTAACGTGGAATTTTATCCACGATACAATCAAATCTAACGAATCGAAATCGGTCTCTTCGGTATTCTTGTTTGCTACTCATCACATAAAATTGCTTGTTTACTGAAGCGAGAACACCCATAGGAATATTTAGTGATTATTTACAATGACCGTAAGTATAAGAACTACATAAATCTGAAATTAGCCAGCAATATACTAAAAATATTAATTAATTCTACATGCCAGGACATCATAACTATTTTATTTACTCTTTCGGTTTTCTTACCGTCCAATTATGAATGGACATTTGACACCATAATCTCATCTGGTCTAAAATTTTGTACGGGGGACCTACAGTACAATTTAATGTCGATGAGCGACTAATTATTTATTTTTTTCTGCATAGTTGAACATGGAATCGAATCCAGTACGACTTTAGCGGTCTAGTCGAGCGGTCTATCACAGGGTCAAACAAATGCATTAGATTTAATGCTTGGTCCGAAACAAAGATGGCGTTAGTGTTCATACGATTTAAAATGAATTTAAACTTAAATTACTAGAAAACTCCCAAAAATATATTTATGTCGTGGTTTAGATTCCATTTTAAACTAATGGTCCTAAGGTTTATCTTAAGGATCCAAAGCACATGTAAAAAATTGCCTAATCTTGTGATTGAAAATTCACTTTAGGTGGAAATGAGTTATTAATTTAATAACTTTTCGTTGTTCTCTATTCGCTGTGTGCATTCCTCATGCTGCCCTCTGGTGGCTCAATAAATAAAATTCACTAGGATTGTTTTCGCAATAGAAACTGTTTTAATTATTAAGAGGGCTGTATACCTAACTTTTAACGAATATCCATATAGCTCTTTTATTAATGTATGGAATTTAATGCGGTTTGAAGTAAACGATTAGAAAAAAAATCTAGTTTCACGGAAAGTCATTAAGAAGTTAAAAAAAAATTTTTTCATTTTTTATTATAATAATTAATCACTCCAGTGACCTGCAAGTGACTTTCCATGAATATACAAACTATTTAAATTAAAACTATTTTAAAAATATCTATTTATATAAGACAAAACCCTTATATATTTGCTTTTTAAGAAAGTGCATTTAAATCGTAAAATTTGGTTTACACCCATAACATTGCCGGTTTAACGAATTATTTAATTCAATTATGAGTGTAAACCAAACTTTATGTTAGGTATAAAGTCCTCTTAAGGATTTTTGAGGAAATATGAATTTAAACTGTGTTTAAAAGGATCGTGGTGTATTGGTGTGTATGCTAATCACATAAGGAATAGATAAATAATAATAATTAATAGATAAATAAGTCCCGTTTCGTTTCTATTATGAACACTTCGAACGCTTCGATCGGTTTTAGTATCCCCTCTCTACCCACGCACATAGCGAATAGGACGGAGTATTAAGTCTGTTAAAAATAAAACAAGGGATAATTTGTTTTCTAAAAAAACATTTTATATTTTAACATAGTCTCCTTTTAGTTCTATAAACTTCGTCCTAGTTTCCATTTCCATCGAGCAATTTCTTCAAGTCTGGAAACAGGAAAAAGTCGCTAAGTATGGAGAATATGGTGGTTGTGGGATCAATTCGAACCATAATTCATAGATTTTAGCTATGGATAGTGCACACGTGTGCATCGGTGTATTGTCCTGACGGAAAAGAATTTTCTTCCCAAAATGCGGTTGGTTTTCCTTCAAACTGTGTTTACCTTCAAACTGTTTAACCTTCATCCGCTCGCGTATTTGGCAAATTGGCCGCAGTAAGACACTAGGGGTAGTTTGTGGCTGTACTGAGTCGGCTAGTGGATCTTTATTAATCAGAACACGGGCATGGTTTTGTGGAGGAGATAGTAATTATAGAATACAAGCCCTTATAGCCATTCGTTATAGGTGTGACTTTGCAAAAATTCTGCACAGCATTGATATTTTTAGGATCGTTAAGTAGGCTTATAAAAAGCTTAAATTCAAAAATGAGAATTATGAAACATCGAGCGATAGCCGCCATCTTGGAAAACGCGTTTCGTATCATATCTCGGAAACGGCTTACTTTAGCATGAAAAACATGGAGACTTTTTTTGTAGATAATTAAATTTTCCACCTTTTCTGTTCGAAACTTTTTTTGATTCAACTTACCGTTTTTCAATTACAGCTCGTTCAATGTCGCAAATCTCCTGTTATCCGCTGTTATCCGCTGTAACTCCCTGGAAAGTCGATTTAAAGATGAAACGTCCTGTATTTGCGACATTGAACGAGCTGTAATTGAAAAACGGTAAGTTGAATCAAAAAAGTTTCGAACAAAAAAGGTGGGAAATTCAATTATCTACAAAAAAAGGTTTCCATGTTTTTCATCCTAAAGTAAGCCGTTTCCGAGATATGATACGAAACGCGTTTTCCAAGATGGCGGCTAGCGCTCGATGTTTCATAATTCTCATTTTTGAATTTAAGCTTTTTATAAGCCTACTTAACGATCCTAAAAATATCAATGCTGTGCAGAATTTTTGCAAAGTTCATTTCTCTATTGACTGGACTATATGACGCTCTGGAAGGAAATGGGAGAGAAAATTCAAAAAGGCAAATTTCAACTCTAAAATGCGCGAGTGGATGAAGGTTAATAAGCTCAAATAATATTTGCTATTGATTGTTGTCCCCCTTTCAAGGTAAGGAATGCAGATTATTCCGCGTGCATCCCAAAAAACTGTTGTTGGGCCGATAAGACCGCCTTAGCTTTCTTTGGTGGAAGTTTGCAAAGAGAAATCCACTGTTTCGACTGCTTCTTGATCTCGGGTGTGCAGTGATGGATCCATGGTTCATCTACTGTTATAAAATTAAGCAAAAACTAATTTTTATTACACTTAAACATCGCTAAATCTGCCGAATTTTGTCAATCATTTCTTGTGTCATCTCTCATAATCTCATTTGGTCATCCTGAACGTTCGGCATCACTTGTGTTTTTACGACCACAACAAAAATCAGTGAACCACTTGTAAATGATTTAAATCTATGATGAAGAGTTCTCATAATATTTATCAAGCTTTTTTTAATGGTTATTCCGCTCAAAAAATAAATTTTACCCGACTTACCACTCTGCCTATCAATAAGCGTGGTTCATTTAATTATTTACTGAGTTTTCTATCAAGTTTGGTAGGAAAATGGAAGAGTTTCATTTTCAGTTTGGTTTTGAAAAGAAGTAGGCGATAATTATGGTCATGATAAAAACTGGCAACCAAAACCTGGTAAATCAATGACACTGTTAATTTTTTTTGGCATTGTTGCATTGTTCCCTCATATTTTTTTGAATTCTGTTGATACCGATAATATTTTATGGATGAGATGCACCTGAGTTTTAGAACGTGGATTAATTTCGTCAGCTTTTTCGTGGAAAATAAGTTTAGTTCTTCTTTTATTACGAAATTTCTTTCTTATATACGAGAAAATGTCCTTTGTGTGGAATATTACTAGCTCTCTGTAGCTACGTAACGCTTGAGGGTAGTTGATTTATCATTTACTTCGATTGCGATGGAATTCAGTGGTTTTTACGTTAATGATAATTATTCCTCTTAATGCGAGGAAATAAAAGTAGTGCAGATGATTTAATCGTTGTTAATTTACATGCAGTTTTTGTATGTTTGATAAATTGCATTCACAATCGAGATAAGAAACCGTGGTTATTCCAAAAGACAGATGAACATTGCTGTCTTATATTTTTGATTAAAAATAAACATTTGCAGATGCTCATTTTTATTCAGATTGCAACAATAAGAGCTAAAGTTGTTAAATCGATCTGATAGGTACCGCGAGGTGCACCACCAAGCAGCATCAACTAATGACACGATTTTGATTTTAGTTGATTGGACCTCTTCTTTCTTTTTCGGTCCCTTTATCCTAAAGAGGGTTTGATGAGCCTTCAAAATGGCAGATTACACCCCGGTGGTTTGCCATTGCCTGCTGAAGGGTGACGGCCATAATATGATTCCTACTTCTCCCGGTGTAGAACCTGGTTCTCTATATTAGCAGTCCTTAATCGCTATGCTAACGACCGTTTTTTTTGCTTTCAACTGCGTTCCACCTCTTGGATTAAAACCGTTTTTTCGAGACCTGTTCTGTTTTTACCATTTGTTTATTAAATAAAGCCACCCTTAATTGTTTCCTAGTTTTATTTAGTGAACTGACACTCGGTCATTTGCTCCAGATAAATAGGTACTTGAGTGGAGATCCTCAAGAACCCTGCTTTCAAAGCTGATAATAAAAGCTAACCGCTCCTAAAGTTGAATAACTCGTGATTAAATGTTGATTTTCGATACTTCCGTTTAACCAGGTATCAATGTCAATTTACATTAGTGAATTGGAAACCGGGCACAACATTATTTATAGCTAAACTAAGTTACAAGTTGTGAACTAATCATTGATATCATTTATTTAATTTTGTTATTATTTAATTGACGCAATTACAATTTTTCCAAGTATAATTTTATGAGCATATTATTGTATCGTTTTTATAAAACTGGGAGAAAATCAATTTTTATAATAAAATCACGTTTCAGGAAGATTTGGTATGAATCTCAGATTTTCAATAAAAAAAAATAAAATTTTGTTTTATGTAAGTAATTGACGCAATTAAACCACAATTGATGCTAAGCATATGGTTTTTTTTTATAATTGACGTGTTTATATTGTTAATTATTTTTACAAACTAAATTGAAATACATATAATTTATCTTTTTAAAAATAAGTTTATTGAGTTTGATCTGCCTGACAAAACTCTTTTTTACTGCTTTTATTATGCGCACGTGAGGCCAAAGGCCGAGCAACTTAAACTAACTATATTTCTCTAACAAAAAATAACACATGAGTTCTATTATTTTAGTACGTATAAACATCCTAAATAAGATTTTAAATTTTGAAGGTGAAGAAGGAATGAATTAGCATAAATATATAGGACTTTAGCGTGAGAATTAAGCCGATACCGAAGATTCGCAATCGAAATTACGAGGTGCTGGTATAAATTATTCCGGAACAAAATTTTTTTCACAGGATAATGGAAAGAAGATATAAGACCAGCAATCTGGCGTAAATCAAACATGATTATATCGTCGTATGACAAGAAAAACTCATTAAGTGCAGTTTTCGACAAAAACGAGATGTTTCACTAAGTGCGTTATTTTATGGTTATGCTTGCCTGAGAAAAAATTATGTCCCAATTTATAATATGAATGGGGATTCATTAGCATTTTAAATATCAAAACAATTGCTGTTAAATACGAATTATCAGATCTATAAAAAATGTTTAAACTTCATTATCTCTGTTGTCTTGAAATGTACTTAATGAGTTTTTCTTGTCATACGACGATATGAACTATAGAGAGGGATAATCCTGATTGTAGTCAGATATATTATGTTGTGATCTAAAAAGTCCAAAATCGATCTGTAGACTATGGGGAAGGTAAAGGGAAAAGGTCCTATTTTTTGGTTCCCTAAAAAATTAAAGAATCCAGAGTAGTTTAAAACGACTCAAATCGAAATATCGGTCATCCCATGCAACTCCGATTTATGGTTTTCATTATAGTTCATTTCTAAGCAAAAACGAAGTTATTCCTACATTCTTAACTTAGTCAATATTTGTAATTGCCGCAAGTCTACGGCTTTACGAGAAATTTATGTTAATGGTTATTGTAATATTTGCGTCATCATCTTAGCTGAATCATGTAAGCAGATAATTAATTTTAATTGGATTTTCATTTCATTTTTCAGAATAAAATTTCCAAAAATTTCATTTTCCTAAAAGTACGAAACCGAGCCCCAATTATTATTTCTTGTAACTTTCCTACAAGGCACGATAATAATATTGAACCGGTTCGTATTTTCTCCAAACAAAACCATTTATTTTTATGTTCTAACATTTACAAATTTTGTGAAAATTTGTCTCACCAGTTGATCGTAATTTATTATATCGAGATGAAAAAAATTAAGTTAGTTCAAACTAAATTTACAATTTCACAGTGACATAGATAATATCGTACAATGTAAATATATTATCCTAATTTCAAATTTAAATTTTTCACATTCAATTTTGCCAATAAAAAATAAACCAATTACCTTTTAAAACTGACAATGCGTTGTAAAATTCACGGGTCTAATTGTGACTTAGTTTTACAGCCTCATATAAAATTCAAAACGCGAACAGAGTAGTATATCTTATCACCCTATTTTTATAGTGGGAAAATTTACCACATCTCCTCGGAAATCGATCCCGAATAATTAAGAGAAATGAAGAAAAATTTCAAAATTTTTAGTTGAATAAAAAATCGTGTAGAAGTTGATCGTACGTTTGTCGAAATTACAGTTAAAAATTTTTTAAACGTGATTAAACTATCAATTTTGGGATTACAAATTCATTCAGCAAATAAATTAAATTTCCAACCTGAGCTTACGAATAAACAAATTAAACAATTTAGGGTTCCGTTTTAAGAAAGTTTATCTCAATTTCTGGATTACTTTGCTCTTAATTACAATTTTAACTTCCCTTTTTTTGTCACCTTATACCTCACTTGTACACAAAATCACCCTCAATTCAACAGGTTGAACTCGACTCGTATTTATTATTTAGTTCCCTGCCTAATACAAAATTCACCTGTTACTCGATTCCGTCATTTATCGTATGTATTCAACAATTACGCGATCACACCGTGAAAAATTAAATGCTATACTCACATCAAAATTCCAACCATGTGAAAATTTTCACACAACAACTAAAACTTTTATGGGAAATCTACTGCAGTAATGAAGTAAAGCGTTTGAAGCAAACCGGAACGATAGACTGAATCCGGAAGCTACGGATTCGCGAGTATGACACGCAATCACGCGCCCTTAGGAGCATTGCAGCATCTTTATTTAGCGAAATAAATTTACTATTACAAAAATTGCTTGCAAAACTTGTTTCTGAAACGCAATCTAGTTTAAAACGGACACCCCCGGAGCGTATCATGTTTGATATCAAATATTAGTAAGGGTAGCTTCATTCTCCCTAAATTGTTACAAACGTTTTATTGCTGTTATTACTAAATCATCACGAACTCGACAGAATTAGAAAATTACAGCATGCAAATGAAGTTTGATAGGGAAAAAAATTATTAAATTATATTATCCATCCTTATTGGAACGGACGAACGACATATCAGTTGATTGCATTTAATGTAAAAATCGAATAATCCTGCAACCCCCACAAACCATGTTATGCAGGACAATCTAATAACTGCCGTATCATTCGGATCATCCTGGTAGTAAATTTCTGTTTAGATCGATTTACATCAAAGCAAATGTTTTGACTTGCCTATCTTAGATTTTATGGATGTCAAAGTGAAATGTTATCGTCATATAGAAAAGAGTCAAAATTTTGATTTGACTGTACGTTGTGAATTTGCATTGAATTGAAATTGAACGCCAAGTATTGTTGGCGAACAAGGAAAGAGCGTGGCTTTCAGACTACAATCATTTTAAAGCACTCTGCTTTACCAAACGTTTCTTTTACTGTTGCCACCCTTTCAGCGTATCAAATAAATGCGATACAATTTTGATGCAAAAGGAAACCCTAGATTTTCACTCCAAACAAATTTCCTGAAAACACTTCTGACGTTTCGTTTCATATGCACGAAATATATGACATTTTGTTTACATAAAAATGTAAAAATATTTTTTTCTTTTTCATTCTGTACAAAGAGGGAGTAAAAATTACATTCGCGAGATAATTCTAAATTGACAGACAGCATTGAACAGTTACGATTATTTAGTTCCGTTAGGAAGCTGAAATCTTTTAGATAAGACACCCTATTTTCTGAATCCATTACTGTTCATCGCCTTTAACAACTACGGTTTCAATTATCGCTTTTCTTTATTTCCAATAGATAATTAAAAATGGAAATTGACTTAATCTCTCATTAATTTTTATTTTTAAAATCAATTTTCACGATTAAATTTGAAAAAATCTAGGTATTGAAAACAAATTTTTGCTCGATATAATGAAAGAGAAATTAGGGGAAAGGGGAGAAAACTGATAAGTCTTTTTTATAGCTATTTCATGAAATAAAGTTAAATTTTATTAAGCTTTTTATTTATGTTGAAAAGGCTGCTTATTTAAATGCTGTGTACTGATTAATAACGTTGCTGTATTATTATCCGCAGCATCATGTAATCATTTGCAGGTAGATAATTCCTCACATCATTAATCATTATATTATTATTAAATTTAAGTGTTTTAAAGACTGTACGGCCTGAAAGCCGCACTGGAATTATTTTTAAGGTATTTCAAAAGGTTAAGGTCACTACAAAATCAGTATTCCAAAGTAGAGTGCTTGAACCTGTAGAAATATATTATTCATACTAGATTACCCAAGTTGTGCGGTCTGAAGGCCGCACTGGAACTATCTTTACTAATATACTTATAACTATTTTTCTATAAGTATAAGATACAGGAAGCAATCCAGATGACATCAAGTACCGAGCCTCACATGTAGATTCAGATGTTTATTATTTTAATTACTGTTGGTTAGTAGATTTAGAGACTGTCATTGCTTTGCAGCGATTGCGATCGGTTGCAAATGCGAGGTACCGTGTTCAAATCCAGGGAAGGGTCGAACTTTCTCATGACTAGTCTCCGTGCTTCGGAAGGCTCGGTAAGCCGGTGGTACTCCTGGGTTAGTGAATTGTCAACAATATTTTAGCATTCCCGTAGCACGTAATTGAAGTGTTAATGGTAGGCTCAAAACCCGGTCGCTCCCAAATTTATCTGTACCGTGATTAGAAATACACGTTAAACTATCAACATATCAAAGAATATTAACTATTGTAACAAGAACCGACACTCGATAGTGTTCTTCAGTGCGCATATGTTGCGTGTGCGCAACAAGAAGACCTCTGTTTGCTTGTTTTCAATGGTAGCTAAAATAGTTGACAAATGAAAACACTGCAAATAGCGAATAAGCAATGAAAATCGCTGCAGAGTGTCATTTCTTGTTCATAGTGAATATTCTTTGATTCTATGCCAACAAAGTAAAAACTGCTGATTTGTAATTCGGTTTTGCCTGATTGTAGTATTCGAAGAGTCATCGTTAGATTGTAACGAATTTTTGCAATTATAACGCTGTCCTATTTTTCATTTCATTTTTAAATATTTCCTAAATGCAGTTCTGCCTTTTTATTTTAATGAAATCTAGTATTACAGTCTTGGCTTACGTTTTGAATGCACATTATCTGCTAACTTGAACTTGACGTGGGAATATCAGTCTCGCAATAGCTACGATAGTCAGTGGACGTACATAATTTCACAACGACTTTGTTAAATGCCGGTATAGTTTGCTTGGACAAATATTTTTTTGGTCCAATGTCGCTAATTTTTCGTGCCAAGTCCTTTGAGACAAGAGTCCGGCTGTCGTTTAACGTTCTTTTAACTCCTATGTGAGTATCTGTTTGAGTAAAAGTGATAAGAGAGACTCTTTTATGCGCAACCCACTATGCAGTTATTGGTTATCCGATAACATCCAACTTCATTCGGTTAGCGACGTTTTTGGTTGTTGTTTATCATAACCTCGAGTTAATGACCAATGTTGTTATATTGGATGATGAGTAGGGAACTCCGTTGTTATCTGGATGGGCCAATCTTGGTTATCAGCTCCAACACCATCTCTCACACGGTCCAGTTCCTACATCTGATCTGCTATGTTTTGTATCGCAAAGTCGATTAAGTGCTCCTGTATAAAATTGACAAGTGTTCCTAATTTTCATCTTATGAAGCCTCATGTTGTAAAGTGATTGAAAGCGAACACCTGTCACCAATAAATTGTAAGCTTATATGCGAGCTTAAAGTAAGCAATTTTATCTTTTGTGTTCAATTTGAATAACCTTTAGAGGTTGTTTTATATTTGGGGACTTTTAAAATTAAAGGGGGTGCACTTTTTGATGTAACATATTGCAATTCTTGGTATTGTGCAAGTACCTCTCAATTTCTATTTTCAATTAGGGCACTTTATCATCATTTACGTTTTTTTGAGTCACACCAAGTTACTATATTTTTCAGAATCACAGCTCAGCCTCCGCCCAAATCGAAGGCTAGCTATTAACATCGTGGCTAAACCGGCAAACTGAAGAGGTCATCTCCGGATTGTAACGGACTCAGGTTTCTGTTTGGGGCAACCCCCTCGTTAGGGGTTGCTGGTCAGAGGGTAGTTTTAATTTCAATAATCACGGATGTAAAATTGTTTCATTTTCTGGTTGTAAAGGTATGATTTCAAGTAAAAACGTTTTATCCACAAATAAATGTTTTAAATTAGTAATTAAATTATTATTTTGTCCAGGCCTTCGTTTCTCAAGTTGGAAGTCGCACACAGATATAAGGAGGTCGTCGAACCCGGTCGCCAAACTCTTATTGGGTTCGTGAAAGAAAAATTTTATTTATTTAAACTATTTTAGTGGTTATAGGGGTTAAAAAATTGTTATTACTATTCCTGAGAGAGTCTTTATAATCTCTTTTTTTAGCTCTTTAAGGGTCGCGACACAAAAGGGTTAAAAAACGATGGTCTAGGCTAATAATTAAAATAAATCGGGTTGTGACAGTTTTTCTAATGATTTTCTTATGTACATACATAAATTGTCTGTAGTTTAGCATACTAAAAGTCACCGTTTCTAGACCGTCTGCATCCTACCAATTTCCAGGTTTGAACGTGGAACATGGAAAATCAACCAATATACAAAGTAGGGCCCCTATAATTTAAATAATTGTGTTTTGTTGAAATTATCTCATGTCAAAATTTGTCAAATGATTCAAAAATAAACAAAATAAAAATGAATGAATTTTGTTATCCAAAGAAATATATTTTTTATGATTGATTTATGGACCTACGAGATTCAGCTTTTGAGCTTTGCTTTCAACTCAAACATTGATATGTTTTGACGATTTTTGTCAAAAATCTTAAATATAAATTGTAAATATATTCGAAAAAAAGATTTTTCTTTAGTGGTTTTCTGCTTACATTTTTTCTAAAAATGAAAAGCAAAAGAAAATGAAAATTGTACATTTTAAGGAAAATCATTCAAGTGGGGGTTATTTCATTTTATTAATAATTGTAAATTAATGAAAAGTAGAAAAATTAGTATTCTTCGTCATTATTGACAATTGGTGGGCTACCTCGCACCTCCTTTGTCTTTTCTGTTTCTTCTGAATTTTTTACCGTTAACTTCAAATTTTAAAATTTACAATTGAAAAATTTCTTGATAGAGATATGAAATATTAAAAACTAGAAAAAAATTGCAATTGGTTTACAAAATTCTAAATTCAATATTTTTTGTTAAATTTTTAATTTTCATGCTTATCTGATGATCTTTTATTATAGCCGAAATAATTATTATTGTAATAAATGATCGTTTTTCAACTTTAATTAACTTCCAGCTTTCTCATTTTATGCAGATTTTACAAGAATTATTATCAACACTCATTTTTTGAAAATTCATACCAAATACCACTCCGTCCAGAAACTTCCGTTTTAATAATTCCGAAATTATCAGAAAATAAACAAAAATTAATCAAACAAATAATGACCACACAAGTCTTTGATGTCAGATTATCTTGATTAAACCTTCCCATAAATAAAGCATAGGGGACGGATCCAAAAGCGTGCGATTTTTAATATGAATGTATCGTATTGAGTTTCGCCGGATAATTATAAAACGACCACAGGCAATTTTGCTTTCAACTATTCAAATAACCACAAAAGAATTCGAAACTTGAGGAACAAAAATCACCAATCGAATAATAAAAAATAGCGAGAAAAGAAAAATGAACCTTGAAATGCACTTTTTATGTCGCCGAGACTTTCACCCTTACGGGGTAGTTTGGAAAGAAAACAAATGCATTTTCACTTGGTCACTCAACGTTGACTTTTAGTCATCAATTCTGAAGTGGTTTTCAGGTTTCGGAAAAATAACATTTTATTTAGCGCAAATTACTTGGCTGATATTCAAATAAGGCATCACAATGGAACATCTGTAAATAGTGCTAATGACATTTTCATATAGGAAAAATTGATATCCGTTACGGCAAAATCGTTTCCAGCTTTTTCATTTCCAACACAAAAGAAAATCGATCATATGATAAATTTTTTATACAATTCTAAAACCTTAAAATACAAAAAAAATCCTCATATGAAATTCAAACCAAAAACAGATCTCTATCTAATGAATTGCAATGGAGGATCAAGCTCTCTATTGTAAGTTGTTTTGTTGTGTCCAAGCAGGAAATGAGAAGAATCAAATAATGCATTTCAATGCGGACGGTTTTCAAGGGTGCATTAAATGACCGACAAAGATTGTATAGAAAAATCGTATCAGAAAAGCTACTAAATGTGGCTCCGCTGACCCTTTATCTAGTCAATGAAAAAGATGATCTCGTAAAGACGTTAGATTGCATCAAATTTTGACAAAAATGAACAAAAAAATAGCGTTTCACGGTTTAATTTTAAAATAGCGAACTTTGTAATTTTTCTAAATTCATCGTGTTGCGTAATCAAGTACTGGATCGGAAATGTGTTTTCTTTTGTTATGGGGTTGTTTTCTACCATTAACATGATTAAACTGGTACGAAATGATCCTTTGTAGATTCTCTTCCACACCGCAACAATACTCGT
This sequence comes from Rhagonycha lutea, assembly GCA_958510855.1. Lineage (NCBI taxonomy): Eukaryota > Metazoa > Arthropoda > Insecta > Coleoptera > Cantharidae > Rhagonycha > Rhagonycha lutea. The sequence goes on along the minus strand of OY294040.1, from coordinate 5,869,157 downwards.
TTTCTCTTTTGTTTAAACCTCATTTTCTAGGAATCCATATCACTTAACTCTAAATTAAAATTTTCTTGCATTTCACCCTTAGAAAACCACAATAAGCAATTTTAAATATTAAAACTAAATTTTCATGTTTTCAAAATGTTAACATTCTCATTACGAATTTTCGTCACCTTAATACATTTTTAAAACCTGTTTATTTCTAAATTTACACTTTTTTCGGGCAGTTTTCCACTTAGCGTCAGTTGTGTAATTTTTAATTAACCCAACATCGCATGCTCATTTTATGGATTAGTATTATGGTAAGATTTTGAGACAAAAATCACATTTTAATTTTGTTTTTGTGTATTCACATTCCTATATGAAAATCATTAGTTAAAATGGTTTAATTTTAAATTTATACCATCATTATAGCGAAAATTGGCTAAAGATTTGGGATATCTTTGAATTAACATATTTTTTTCACAAATTTTGCGTAACTTCTAAATTTTAAATAAATTTGTGTTGAAGAAGCATTTTACTTCTAAATCAGCAAAATTTGTGGAGTCCTGGGTTTGACGAGATCTCGAGAGCTACTTGATCTACAAACCTTTTTTTTACCTCAAAGTAAGGTAAGTGTTAATTGGGTCATACAATATCTCCACTTAAAACGTCACAAACTACATCGTTGACAAAATTTCCCGAAACTGCCTTATGTAGTTTGTTTATTCCTTTCAACTCTCAGGACATCACATTTGTTTCACCATTAAGTTGGCAAGATTTTTCTATAGTTGACAAATTGCTATTTGGCTCATAAGAAGAAGACAATATACGTTTTTTTTATGTCAGATTGCACACAACATTGGCCAACTTTACGTGCGATTTTTGGAAAATTGCTTAATGAGAAGTTAAAAGTTTTAGGGTGTAATTGAAAAATTATGCATGGCTAGCAAAAATAACTTGCGTTTCAACTAAAGTTGATTGACTTACTGCATTATGAAGTTTCAAACATACAAACACAGTAGCGCTGTAACCCATAATGGGATATGGCTGACCTATTCCCTTTCATGCCTGTAATGGAAATTCGAAGTTTTTCATAAACAAAGTGAACCTATTTGTTAAACTACAATATACTTCATTTTGAGAAAAGCTTTCAAACCAGATTACCTAGGTTTTCTTTATATCTATGAGTTTCAAATTGTCACTTGATTTGCAAAATTGAAAGTAAGCAATAAATTTTACTTCTCAGGTAAAATAAAAGTAAGATATAAAATTAAGTATTGCATAGTTTATATTCTTAAAAATATCTTCTCCCGATTTGAATGGAACTTTTAAAAGTAAGCAATCGGAAAACCGGGGGTCTGTGGGTCTGAAGGTATAGAAAATCATTCATTTTTGGTGATTTTATAAGACCACCATTTTGCAGTTTCATATAACAAAACAATAAAATTAATTTTCAATATCCTCGCATCGAGTAGCACATGAAGACAAAAGGTCAAAGGTCACTTTTTACAATTAGTCCAGTCATTATAGACTTTGACCCGTGAATAATTTCTTAGTGGTTTTTTTTTAGCAGCTGTCTCGGGGGAGTCACTGGGAGTGTAAATTCAAAATCTCGACCAAATTATGCTTTTGCGTATATTCGAAAAATGATTGTTTTTCGTAAAAAAAAACTGTTTTTCTTGAATAACTCGGCCATTTTTGATTTTACATAAAAACCGTGGAGACAAAAATTGTATGAAATTTGATTCTCTACAAGTTTGAATCTCACAATTTTTCTTCTACGATCGATATTTTTAGAATTGGATCCGAAAAAAGCTACAAATTCTAAATAATATCATTATCTCTTTTATTTTCAACTTAACGGCATAAATGAAGAGGAACAAACTTGTAGAGAATAAAATTTCCTACAATTTTTGTTGCAACGGTTTTTATGTAAAATTAAAAATGGCCGAGTTATTCAAGAAAATCCGTTTTTTACGAAAAAAACCATTTTTCGAATATACGCAAAAGCATAATTTGGTCGTGATTTTCAATTTATACTCCCAGTTACCCCCCCCCCCCGTTAACGATGTTTTTACGGTAGCAATGATGTGTTCGAACGATAGGCGGGGGGGACTGCTTTCCACAAGCACTTTATAGTTTATACCTTCATGACAGCTCTGTCTAGGAAATCCATTCGAGTTAGATTAAATTAGAGATTAAAAAATTAGATTAAAGTAGAATTTACCCCATATATTTAAAAATGGAATAGCTTTTACCTTCTTGGCACTGGGGGGTATGGAATGTGGTATATGGTATGGAATAGACCCAGACCTCCCGGACACAATCCCACAATATGATGATATATCTATTTGAAACTGTTGCTGTTAAATAAACTCAATCAAAAATATTTACCCCTCGCTTTGGGGAACTATGGGTTTTGAAATCAATTATATTTTGATATTGCTGAATTAGCATAAATTCACTATAATAATTTGTTAGAAATCTCCTCCACTGTGTCATTTATAGGCACACTTGTAATGGGTTCATTAATTTATTACCAACCTAAAAATATTATCCGATCTACGAAATCCTATGTGGCTCTATTCGCAGTGGCGTAACTACCAGTGTGCGCGGTGTGCGAATGAACACGGCCCGTAAACTCTTAGGGGGCCCGAAGCAATGTAAAGTAACAAATTCTTAAACATGGGTAAAAAGCACCTGTGCAAGCCGGAAACGGACAATTCGGTAACGGACAATTCGGTAACGGGAATTCACCGGTCGAGCTTAGGTTAGTGTTAGGAAACGATTTTTTTTAAATGACAAGACTGTTATAAGAGAGCTCCGCCGATGCCCTCTTCCCTGTGCTGTGGGGTATTCCCAACAAATTTTCTCCTGGACCTTCTGGTGTGCGTTTTGCGGAAGATATAAAGTGCACTTACGAACTGGAGGGTCTGTGAATATATCCGTAAGGAAGCAACAAACAAATAATCTTTTCAAAACCAAATAAATAGTTAGTTGGCTTTGATCAATTCTCGTACGTAATTATTAAAATCAAATATCATTGCTATGGTTACCGATGATTTTATTCAAACTTGGCACATGGAACCATTGTAGAGCCAAGTGGGTTTGGGGGTCTGGATTTATTAGCTCTATTCGCGGTAACACTCCTGGGCACGTTTTATCCTACTGCGTCTGCGGTTTTATACTTTTTATCATCGAATTTGAGCTTTAATGACAATTTTATTATAAATCCGCAGACGCAGTAGGATAAAACTTATCCCGGATTGTTACTGCGAATAGAGCTATTGTAGAGAGTAAGATAAACTCACACGCACTTAGGCTTCTAATTCGGGCCCATTGTACTACCTCCGGTTTTTAGCTTCACCCTGATCCTGTCCCTCCCCAGTCCCCAAGCCACTCCGGCTGGGCTTGGGGGTATAAAATATTCCGTTTGGTATGTAAAGCAACAAGAAGACAATTCAACAATCAAACTGACCTGGTTATCAATTTTAAAAAGTCGGCTTGTTGCTTACGTGTACCCCCCAGACCCCCCGGTTTCACGTCCATTTCAGGGGAATGAATTTGTCTTTATTGGTTCGTATCGTTTGGTATGTAAGCAAGAAGAAAACAATTCAAGAATCAAATTTGCTTGGTTATCAATTTTAATAAGTCGGATTGTTGCTTACGTGTTCCTGGGGGGTATTCCATACCCCCAGACCCCCCGGTTTCACGTCTATTTTAGGGGAATAAATTTGTTTTGGTTTAACAATGTTTTAATTGGTTTTTTAGTAAATGATAATACTTAATTGTATCTTATTTTGAAGTGTTTTTTCAATTTTCTAAGGTGGATAAACCCACTAAACACCCTAAAATGTGAAGAAATGAGTGTGCAATCTAGGGTCTGAGGAGGTATGGACAATGGCGTAAATAATGGGGGGGGGCAGAGGGGGGAGGAATAGTCCCTTTAAACTGTATTATTTTGGAACCAAATTTTGTTTTTAAATCGAACACTTCTCAATCGAGGGGCCCGTCAAAGCTTTTGCTCCCAGGTCTAAAATTTGAAGTTACGCCACTGTCTATTCGTAACGCTCTATCGCACTTCTTATTAGTTCTTTCATTGTTACCAACTCAAGAAAAGTTTAGGCGCATGAAAATTGTCAGAATAATAAAATGGAGAACTTACTTCCTTAATTTTTATTAATTTGGTTAATTAACTATGTACTAGGGCCTTCAAAAAAATTACTATAGTAACTATAACGGTCACCATGATATTGCGGAGCCACCATAACTTTCTAGTACCTAAATATTTTACAAAACGCCAACGAAAGTTACTTATAAACTTCTAAGAAAACATTTTCTGCAAATAAATCGAAAGTCATGTTGTGGCAATTTTCCGACGGATTTCGTTAGGTAATTTTCCGTATTTAATATACTAAAAGTCACCGTGTCTGGACAGTCTGCATCTTACCAATTTCCAAATGTATAATGTTGAAAGTTGACTATAATATACTAAAAAAATTTATAAAAGTGATTCGTAAGAAACAAAACCAAAATTAAATGTATTTTGTTATCCAAAAATTAGTCATTCAATCAAAACATATTCAAAATATTTTAATAAATCAGACATTTTTGAAAAATTTAAACACCCAGCATCTCAGAGAAAAGGCATGATTGGACATAGGCTAATAAGAACTTTTAGTTTTAAAATAAATCAAGCAATCTTACCCTGAAGTATTTTCACAACACAAGGAACACCCTGTATATATGTGGCCTTTTGTGCTTCAGTATCTTGTAGCCACATTTTAAAATCAACTTTTTTGCACATTCTGCACTAATGTTTTAGAATTATATCTCCTTCCTCACCAGATATATTTAGTATTGAAAATATCCATTTTATTACATTTTTATTAAATTTATAGAATTAAAAAAAATGTTATGGTTAGTCTCGAGGTTTTTCATTGAAGAGAAGACTGTGTTAAAAAGAGAACTCAGTATGAAAGCTAAAGCTTCACCATTTAAAATTGCATTTAGGTGAAAATGTCTATAATCAGTGATTTTTGTAGACCGGTTTCTTGTAAATAATTTTCTTTTAGCCCCATGTTAATAGGGTAAACAGGGACTGATTTATTTCAGTTACCATAACCCTTAAAATTTAAAACAATCGAAATTAAATAACGGTCATTTTGAATTACAAAAATCTTAGGATAATTTTTTATAGTTGGCGACCTAATTATTCTTCCGATTCTACTTCAACACGGCCATAGTCTCACACATAAAATTTAAATCAATTGAATAGATTCTTACCTTCTAGGGGTACACAAAAACCTACGTTCAAGTTAAAGTTCTTACGCTTTATTGAAAACGTCTATCATTAACGGTAGATTTGAAAAAATATTAAAAACGTTAATCATGTCCGTCAATCTGGATGAAATGAGTCTGTAGTAAAAGTGTAATCCATCAGGAAACGATGTGAACAGGTCTTTCCGTAACCATTCAAGTGTGACCGCGATAGGGCATTGAAGGCAAGCCCCTGGGAAATCAGACTAAACCTCAGCGTCGCTGATAGCTCTTTAGATACATTTCGCATTTTTATCAAATTCAAAGCTCCATTCTAAGTAATACTAATACGCGTTTAATAAAAAAAAAAAATGAACAAGTTGGAAGAAAAATATTTTGTCGTGACAAAGCGCGCAGAAGGAATTAAACCATGACGAAGCTACTTCATTCGAACACTTAAAACAAAGTTCAAATCTCTCATGTTGCAAGTGGTAACTGTAGCAGGAACTTTTGTCCTAAGGCTGTGATATTGGCGCTCTACATCGGACAAATATTTGAGTAGTCAACACGAGTACAGACGAATCCATCTCTAAAGTCAACAGCGCTCTTCATATCGGTGTTTAATATCTTTTCTAGCTTCCCTCTTGTGAATCGGGTAGATTTTCTCTTACAGACCGTCGACTATTAAAGCTCATAAAACGGTTTTTCCGAAATACAATTCCACAGACATACATTTAATAATATAAGCGCGTGCAGCAGCTTTTTCGTTATGAAAGTTTGCTAATGTAAAGCGAAACCCCACAAAGATTCAAATTAATGTCGAGAGTTGGTTGCAAATTGAGTTACATTCTCACAATGTAGTGTTTACATCAAGGGTTTTTAGACGGGGTATAAATTTAGTCAGTAGCAAACTGGATAATTGATTTTGCTATCCACCCTAAAATTATTCATTTTTCCAGATTTCTTCATTAAATTGATTAATACCCACCCCGCTCTCAGCATTTTTATGTCCGTTACTTAAATTTATATCGCTCCTAAAACTAATTTTTTTTGCTCGACTCGTAAAATTAGCGACACTCTATTATAAGGGCTCTTAATTTTGCGATAAACCACAAAACAACCCTAAAATGCACAAAATTATGTGCAACGAGCGTCGCGATGCTGCAGACGTAGGGCGCCTACGAAAGGCGCCGTTGATCATTCCGGTAGTAGTAAATGGCTCATCTTGGCCCTGGCGCCTAAAAGTTTCGACAAAAACTACTTTATTGTCTGTCTGTCTAAAGTCTACAACTTTGTGGTGAAAAACTCGAGCGACATATTGATTTCTTGTGTTTATATACGACTACGAGAGGGATTACCAACTCGGCAATAAAAGATAAGCCAGGACCATTCGATAAAAATAACCAAAACAAATATTAAATTATTATTTTTGTGAAATCGATAAAATTTCGTTTTTGTTTCGAAAAGTTTCTTTTTATGAATTTGTCTCGCGCGACAGTAAATCTAACAATCAACTTATTGTCGTAATGAAGACTAACGACGATTTTCTCAAGTTGTCACAGTGGAGCAAAGTTAATTGATTGATTGATGACGGATTTAACTTTAATAATTATGTTTTTAAGTTGAACATGTTTAAGATGTGGAGGGGTTGATAATAATTTTGAGAGTATTAATATCCGGCATCAAATTTTCGGATGGAAGCACCTGGTGCTACTAAGCTACGATGGTTTGCTGCTTGTTATTTATAATTACGTTTATTACCGTTCACTAATTATAATTATTTTAGATAACGCCGTCACGTTGGATTTTGATTTGATGGATTGACAAGGAGAGGAAATTCTCAAATGATGCGAAAATTGTGCAATAATCCGCATTTACGGTGACAGACATTGTCAGGGGGTTTAAAGAAGAAAACAATAGAGTTAACGATTGTCCTCGCTTTTAGTTATTTTAAATCGTCAAGTTAAAATTTATTAAGAAAATGTAGAAATGCTTGTAACCTAAAAGCATTTGCAAATTGATTAAAGCTGGATAAAGGTGTTTTATCCGCTTAAAAGTGTAATAAAGGCTCAGTTTACTGCAATGCATTGAGTAGACAACTCATCGCTAAGCAACCCCGTGTATCGCAACTGGGCTTTACGGGATTTGCTTGGATCTGAAGCGCAATAAAGAAGATTTTCTTGTTGAGAGAGGTTTCGAGTACCCTTGTGACTCATATCATCGTTGTTCGCGGATTTATAACTGACTCAGTTTTTCATACACTAAGCCGCTCCATAATATACTGCATGCGTGCTTTGATGGTCTACCGAAATGAGGTCTCTTCAACTTCATTATCAAATCAAGTCTATTCAGACGAGAGATTCGTTTTCCAAAATTAAAACCTTAAATTCGGGGATTTGCGATTTTATTTTAAAATTAGTAAAACTAAATCGAGGAATTTAAACATTTAAAATTTTAGTCAGTTTTGAAAATGTTATATACGTACTCGAATCAAAAATTCTTTTTGGAATGCATTTTTCAAAGCAAGCGCATTGGCTGCTTTTGTGGTAGATAGAATGACTTTTAATCCTTTTCAAATAACTTTTTAAATTCCTCGTTGTGACTATTGTACTCTCAAGGACCTACAGAACTGTTAATAACAATAAAATGTATAAGCTAGGCTAGTCTATATGTATTTCAAGCTTCCACTTCATAATTTTCCTATTTTACGAGTAAAATTATAAAATTTGTGATTTTCATTTGCACAGTACTTTTTCAATTTTTATTTTGTCCTTTAACACAGATGATTATTATGTATTTTTGCATTACTTCCAATTTAAATTGCGGATTTTCATAATTTATCAGTTAATTTTGTCCTGAGTTGATCAGAAAATGCTCCGCATAAAACGTATCACAATTGATTTCACTTTTTATTTTATTTTTTTACACCATTTCCAGCTTTAATTCAGAAAGCGCAGTTGTAATTCAGAAAACCTGTACATTCGAGCACCTGAGCAGCTTTGTGAAGCCAAATGCCGAGCAGAATCGCAGATCCAACCAAGAACACGCTCGTAAAGCCGGAAGTACTGGCTGATCTGAATTACAATTGATGGAGAGACTTATGTCCAGGAGTGGGCGGAAAAAGGGCTAATAAAGAAAAGAAGAAAGAAAAGAAGTACTTCAGATATAAAGATAATAATTATTGTACTTCATATCATAAGAAACTTATAATATGGATCAACATTTCATCTAATTAATTGATAATTTCCAAAGACTCCTAACTACGTGGCACTGGATATAAGATCTAATAAGATCGAAACATGTCTGTCGTTCTTGGATTCAATCTTAAAACTGAAAAGTGCATTTTTGCAGTGTCATAAAGTAATTGGAATCAGGAAACCCCTTCCACTCATTACAGAGACTTTATCGAGTCTTTTTGGCAGTGGCAGGTATATGCGAAAATCTTCTACCGGGGATTTAAAGGCATTCCTCTACCATCCGCCACTAAAGGAGCAAGCAATGAGAATGAGAGATGCCCTTAGGATGCAAGAGTTGGGCCTATGAAGAAATATAATCTTCCATTTTACCAGACGTACTTGTATCAACTGTTTGGTCTCAAGGATTAATCCTTTGGATTCATGCACATTTTTTCTTGATTTTCATGATTTTCCTTACGACATTTGGTGGATATTTAAGCGGCAGTTTCTTTACAAAAATTTTCTATTATCAAGAAAATATTTCAATTAAACCGTCAAAATTCATTCCAGGTGGAATAAATGTAAAAGTGGCAATTCGACAATTTAGGTGGCTTAAGCCGGATCCACACTATGTAACAAAACATGTTAAATAACAAGTTATACAACAAATCTGTTGTACAACATTGTTTTATAACTTGTTATAAAATAGCAGAGACATCCAGACTATGTAACAAAACAAAACTAAACAAAATGAGTGTACATTACTAAATTCAAACGCCGCTTAAACCAGGGTCGATAATTTTTGAAACCAAAAAAAATAATAGTAGGATGAAACCCATTGGAAAAGGAAGAGAATATAAGAAAAATTAAGTGAAAAATAACTTACGGACGATTTGAGGTCGGGAAGTGGAAGGGGGTGAGTTTTTAAGGGTAAAAAACGGTTTATCTCGATTTCCAGCAAAACTACAAGTCATATGAAAAAAAGTTAAATGGTAAAGTTGTAGGTAATAAAAAGATCTATAACTTTTGTATTTACACTTTTTTCACATAACCTCAAAATTTATGTGAAAAATTCATATAACCAAGTTTTTGGTTTTTTATTTTTATCTATTACAACAAAAATTTTTTTTTCACGAAATTTGGTGAAAAGTTACCTTTTTATGTCCCAAACATACTGTAATTTTTTTTATTTAAAATATATATTTTTTCACCTTATTTTGACTTAATATCGAAAAAGCACCCTAATTTTCACTTCCACTTCCCGACCTCAGATCGCCCGTAATTTATTTTTCATTTAATTTTTCTTATATTCTCTTCCTTTTCCAATGGGTTTCATCCTACTATTTTTTTTTTTCACTTTTTACCATTTTCAAAGGTTTCAGCCCTGGTCTAGCTGCGCTGGTGCTGCAGAAAATGTTTAATAACACAAGTGTGGACAAGTCGCGGCGTGTTATAAAACAAAGTTTTATTATAAAACAAAGTTTTATAACTTTGTTATAATTTACCCACACCTTAATGGATAACATAATATATGCTATACAACAAGAAAATTGTTGTATAACATTGTGTTTTATAACTTTTTTACTTGAATTTCTCTAACAAGTTATAAAACTTTGTTATTTAACAGGTTTTGTTACATAGTGTGGATCCGGCTTTAGAGAGTGCGACATAATTTTAAAACTTATACAAATTTGTTGACCATACTGACAATTACAGTTGGTGGACCAAAAATTGTCGTATGCGTTGTATGGAATAAATTGAAAAAATAACTCCATTTCAATCTTGAATATTTATAATATTATTTAATTGTAATAAATTAATTGGTATAATTAAATAATTTTACGAGTTATATAAAATAAATTATAATATATTTTTATTAAGCTTTCAAGCATTTGTGTGCTCTTCATCAGAAGCTTAGTAAAAGCTTTATTGAAGCATATTTTAATTTAATTTAATTAAGGGGTTATACGCACTTAGGGGGTCGAGAAAATGCAACGATTTGTTATTTTTTTCTGGAAAAGTGTATATAATTTATTATGGCACAACAATTATTTTTATTTAAAAGAATTTTATTTTATAATCTAATTGTTTTGTACAAAAATATTAAGAAATAAGCCATTTACAGCCGATGTTTGACATCCCAAAGCATTTTGCGGTGAGCAAGATATTTCAAAAACTAGTGCAGAAATCTACTTATTTCAAATTTGGTATACTTGTTTTAGACATCAAAATCTAGTCCCTAACGGAGGGATTTTTTTATTTAAATGCGTATTTTTTTATTTTATGGACAAAAAGTATTGCTTTTTTTTAATGAAAATTCATATTTTAACTTTGAACAGCTGCCGTTTTGTCAAAATTCCATTTTTAGAAAAAAAGGCTCCGTTAGGGACTAGATTTTGATGTCTAAAACAAGTATACCAAATTTGAAATAAGTAGATTTCTGCACTAGTTTTTGAAATATCTTGCTCACCGCAAAATGCTTTGGGATGTCGAATATCGGCTGTAAATGGCTTATTTCTTAATATTTTTGTACAAAAAAATTACATTGTATTTCTAAAATAAAACTCTTTTAAATAAAAATATTGTTGTGCATTAATTATATACACTTTTCCAGAAAAAAATAACAAATAAAACGACCCCCTGAGTGCGTATAACCCCCTAACTCGTAATATTATTTAAAATATACCAATTAATTTATTATCACGAATTAACAGCTAAGCAACTTAAATATAATTAATATTACGAAAAAATTCAAACTATTTCGCGTAGCTAAACGTTTAGGCCTATAACGTTTTAGGCCCATACAAAAAATGGTAAAAATCCCACAGAAATGTTATAATATTAGGTACATGTAGATTACTTTCCGTAAAAGAATTTTCCCAGGAACCAGGAGTTCTGGGAGCCATAGAATACTCAAAACGACAACTTTCAAGAATTAATTTGGCTTTGTTATCAATTTTGAACAATCGTCTTGTTGCTGTTATACAGCTGAGGGGTATGGAATACTTTTTTTGAGAGATTTTGTACGGTCGTTCATTGTTATTTTGTAACCGTGCATTTAAATGCCTGGAATTTATTGACACTGAATTTCATAAGATGATGTGTAATTGGAATTTGACCTTGTTTGGTTAAAGAGTTAATTGTGAACTAAATCTTGATTACTTATCGTTATCATTGATTTATTGATGTTGTTTGCGAGATAGTCTAATTTAATTTCAATTTTAGTACAGCGTTCCTTTATAAATATTGTGAGGTCATCACTAGCGTAGCTAGGAGAGAACTAGAGAGCTTAGCCCTCCCTAGAAAATGAAAATCATACTTTTACATGTACAATATTTTTACATGTTTGTAATTTTGTCGACAAGTTTTTCTCCCCCAATGTGGAGGTACTTCATAGCCCCTAGTTTCACATCCATTTCTATATATTATTGCTTATCCTCGCCTTCGAGGCTACCTCAGTCGATGGAGGTCATACAAATACTCGAAATTTTAATACATTTATTTTTTTTGTATTAGTCTGCGCAAGAAAATTTTCAACATCCCGATTCTCGGAAATAGGTTTAAATAATTAATTACCTGTGAGATTCAGCAAGCCATTTCCATCAAATTATAACCGTGGAAATCAAAGAGTATATGGTTATATTATAAAATGGAATTGATCTCCCGTTTATTTACATTGGAAGGCAATGGCAACCCACCTAGAGTAATAAGCCAAGATAATTCTTAAATGTTAATAATTTAGAAAGTCCAAAATTGATCTAGGGACTATGGGAATTATTTACATAGATATATGGTTGCTCAATCTTCGACTTCAAATTTGAATGCAATGTAGACTAGTTTGCACCACACTGGTATACACTAGTTCGAAAAATCAACGATGGTTAGTTAAAACACGAGAATTTTGACAATAGTGCTTTCTTCATTTCTAATAGAGGCAAGTGAATGATTTAATTATGTTTTTATGAAAGGCATGAGTGTCAATTTACAATATTCCGAAATCATTTAAACGAAGTATCAATTTGAAACTTGCAGGTAGATTACTCTTTTAAATAATTTTACAAAACACTACTACGACCTATACTGACATATGCATCGGCAACTTGGTGTAATGTTTCCCAAACGGCAATCAAGCCACTACAGGTGTTCCAAAACAAAAACTTAAGACTTATAACAGGATGCCACCGTTACACGCGAATAACGAGACTACATGAACTAACCGACGTCGAATACTTTCAAGATCATGTTAACAGACTATCTACAAAATTTTACGAGACCCAAATTTCGAAAAGCAAACTAACAAAAAACTTAGACGAGACAACGCTCCTTTTAGAATTAAGCACAAACTGACATATCAAAATTTACCTATATTCCGACAAACACTGACAGCAGACAACGACGAAGATGACGACAATGATATTAACAATGGCAACGCCACCGGTACGGAGTAACTGATATACCTCTAAATTACCATATAATATTATCAAGTATTTTTAACCATTTAGTAAGTAAGTTTTATTCTAAATTCTAAATTTAAAAAAAAATAAAACATTTTTGTTTCTTTTTCATTCAAGCAGATTTAGTTTTTCCTGCAACTACCAAATTAATGAATTTAAAATCCATAACGAAACTATCAGTGCAATTTATCACTAATATTAATTATTTAAAAATGTTTCGGCACTAATTACTTAAGCAAAGAGAGTTACGCGCAGGCAGGGTCTCTCAACTTCTCGCTCATCGTTAAATTTTAACTTTTATTGTTATAAGTTTTAAAATAATAATTATTGTAATGTTAATAGTAAATAAATTTTGTTCTCTCTCTCTCTTTTAAATATTTCACTTACATCACTTGTTAGCTTAAATAACCATTAGTTTTGTAGTTTCCTAATTGTTATTAATATTTAGTCGTTATTCCACAGATAAAAGTACAACAATAATTGATTATATAGAAATAATTCGCAATATTCATTTAAAAGCTCGGAAAAGTTAATTTAAATCCATTTCATTTAGAAAGTAGTATCAATTATTTCAATTGGATATAAGAATTTCCACTTTTGTTTCAAGAGTGGACAAAATAGTCGTAATAATTTCAACATTAACGTACACGTGTTATAATTTTAAACGAAGCATTAGAACTTTTAAAATTAGAAATTAAGTTGTGAATCACGTTTTTATTAGCTCATTTTCTCTCCCTAACTTTTCAAGTTGAAAGTCCTTACAAAGAAGTAGTGTTATTCCACTTTGTTCCAAAAATATGTGCAATTTGGAAATTGTAATTAATATGAAATTTTTTAAATTTAATATTAAAATGTATCGAGCAGGGAAACGCTTTGAAATGAGATATTGCGAATACTTTCAAATATTAATTAAGGAAGGTAGGAGTTTCAATGTACAGCTCTAATATCACATTCTCTGTAAAGCAGCATTTACTGATGTAGGTAATGAAGTCTCTAAGGTTTGTTAATTAAAACAAAAATGCCATATAATAACCATAACTAAGAGTAATGAATCAAAGGAATAAAATAGTTACCCTCTGATCGATATAATCTTGTATAAGGGATCGTCTCCAACAAAAGCCAACTTCTTTTGTCTTTTAAATACAAAAAGGCTACTGTGCTTGTTTTAATCACGCTAAACACTTCATTGTTCGAGATAATTTAATCTGCGCTAATAATTTTTCGAAAATAAAAATTCAAAAAGGAACAATCACATTTTTTTAGCGAATTTGTCATGAAACAACCTCAAAATGATAAAACTTCTTGAGGACAAGTTTATACCCACTTTGGGACATAATAATAACATTGTTAGGGTGTAAGTGGTGTTGCCAGAAGGGGAAAAGAATGCACCGCGTGACTAAATTACGCAATGAAGTTCGTATTAGTATTTGAAAGAAGAAAAAGTGGGGCGAATCGAACTTCGATCTCGATATTAAACCAAAATACTCACTTGTTCTTTTAAGCGTTCCAGCACACACAAAATATCAAAGATAAAGTGGAAAATACGAAAAACATTATAAATAATTCGTCGTAAATTTATGCTGACCAACACTAATTTAAGTGCTAGGGTGTTTCATGGAATAATTTCGCTTTGAAATTGCTAAGTGGACAAAAGCGATGTTATACGGTTTTGAATTTTAATTTAAACAATAAGGCGTGAAGACTTAAAATCTTTTTTTTTTCAAATTTTTTGAATTTATCAAGTTCCGATGAGATCTAATTAGTTCGAAGCTGATGTTTTACAAATTTCATTTACATTAATTTTAATGTCTTGTACCTGATTTTGAATTTCAAAAATGTCATACACTTTTCACCACTTTTTTGGTTTATTAAATCAAATCTTTGCATCTTCCGAGTTTCATTTACTGTAATGACGCCCGATTATTTTTACTAATTTTTCTAAGTTTTCTAACCTTCTGAAGTTAACCTAGCTCTCCAGGCTGGATATAAAGGTTAGTCACCCTCGTTGATCAAAGATTCAAGATTAAAAATTGTCCGAAATGTTTATAAACTAGAAATAGTTATTTGTGTAACCAGTTAGGAAATGTCAAATTTTTAGGATATTTATTGCGGGATGAGCGAAGCCAGTTACGAAAAAATCATGCAAGTAAGAGATTGAAGCCGCACAAAATGCTTTATCATCCATTTATAGGTTACATTTTTCTTATGTTTGCATTTTCCTTTTTGTAACTGACGTTGAAATGAATATTTTATGTATAAATCCAAGAACCGCATAGTTATACAAATATTACAATCAGAATCATCCTAGTTTTTCTTGATTCATTATATGAATCTAAACAGTGGCTGATATTCCAAATCGAGAATCGATAAGATTAAAAACATTTATTTCAATGATATTCTTCTTTTTAGTCGTATTTTCTTAGTATGACTAAGAAAGCTTCTTGACAGAAGCATCGTGACTTTTTTAACAAAGGCTTTCATGGCAGATTACATCTCGGTAGTTTGCCATTGCTTTCCGAGGGGAGAGACGGCCAGAATAAAGTTCTTACTTTACTCGGATTCGAACCGGGTATTTAGCGTTCATAGTCAACTCGCGTGACCGCTAAGCTCAAACCGCCTCTGTTTCATATTTTATATTTCAAGGATAGGAATGCAATAAACATTTACAACTGGATAATTGGAATTATGGAGACGATGGAATATTTATACCAGTAGCAGATGCGTGTATATTTTTAAATAATGTCGTGTATGGACAGAGAACAAGGTTTTTTTTATTGGTAATGTCTAATGGTAATGGTTCTATGTCTTGCATTTTTAGTAACAAATGCAGTACTTATGGTACTCCAGAAATGACTGGATTCTGGATTTGTTGTGAAGGGTAAGGCATGCCTAAGGCATGCACTTAGGCCTCCCAATCAGGCTCATAGTACTACCAATGGCGTTTAGTTCCACTCTCGTCCCGTCACTCCTCAGGCGTCAAGCTATTCCAACTGTAGGATAAACTTCAGGAGTGTCACTGATTCTGGCGAGAAGTCCCCAAAATTTTGTGGGGTCATCTGCATACTCCATCGTGTACAGGTGTTTATTTAATCTGCAGTTTCCAGTCAAAATCCTTGCTATTGTTTAGAGATTGACCCTGGATTGCTTCAGATAGTATCTCGCAATGCAAGGGCGGATCCAGTGGGGGGGGGGGGGCACGTGCCCCCCCAGACGGTATTTTTTTATGTATATTTTTATATTTTTGTGTGATATGATAACAGTTATTGTTGACTTTTTTGCCCCCCCCCCCAGAAAAAATCCTGGATCCGCCCTTGTCGCCATGTCTCCACGAATGCGCTCATATTGCAGCTCTTGTATATTTTTTGTACCCACATGCTAATGTGCTGTTCTAGGATGTAGTGTTTGAAAGCGCAAGAGATGATCTTATGGTCCCAAAGTTCGAATTCTAGAGGTTACATAGATAGAGACATTTCGAACGAAACCCCAAATGATCAACTAACACCACCATTGGGCAAACTTTGACACAACAGGGTAAAACGCTGGGGTTTACTTTCAGAAAATACAAAGTTTTTTGTAGAAATCGAGCGCTCATATGCAACGCAAAGACAAATTGCTACAAAATACCAAATGACCAAAAGTGGATGCAAATTCATTCTAGTGCTAATAATTAAAGTTAAGTGTGGCAGAACAAATCAACCTGATCCAAACCTGATTTTGGACGGAATTGTTTCAATCTTGTCGTAATTCATCGTACAACATTTTTTATTATAATCAAATTTCATTCAATTTGATGAAGATTTTATAGTCTATTGGAATGATCCTTTAGAAGGATCATCTATCTATTTTTAAAATACCTCATAATAATATTGTATATGAAAATTGAGAACATTTTCATCAAAAAAATTCAATATTGGGTTAAGGCAATTTTCCGACGGATTTCGTTATGCAACTTTTCGTAATTTGATATACTAAAAGTCATAGAGGTAATAAGGGATGATGGTACTTCCTGAATTAAAACAAGATCAAAATTGAACGAATTTTGTTGTCCAAAAATCAATCATTCAACCAAAACATCTTCAAAATATTTCAACAAAATAGATGAAATTATCTTATAACAAATATTTTTTTAGGCTCACATTAATAAGGTAAATATAAGGGCTGCACTGTGTTAAAGAAATGTGTGATGTTAATTTTTTATAATAATTTTTCAAAATTTTAAGGCATATATTTTGGGTTTTCTATCTGATGGGTAGTTAAAATTAAGTTATTTTTGAATTAAATTAAATTTTATTTATGAAAGAGTTGAAATCTGTTAGGGCGATGTTTATCAAGAGTTTAAATTAAACTTAAAGAAAAACAATCAAATTGCAACCCTTTTGAAAAGAATGTCGCCCGAGTATCAAGATTGAATGCGTTTATAGCTCATTCAGTTGTTTAAATAACTGCGAATTTAAATTATCGGCCACTGTGTATCACCATCAACCGAAATTGTATTCGCATGTAGATATCGTAATGAAGCACCCCTGCAAATAAAGGGAGAAATGAATACATTATCATCTGTTAACACTCAGTGTAATTGTTCCGCTGTTCGTTTCAACCCTAGACGTTTCAATTAACTAAATGTTCCGCGATTTACCTTACTATATATGTGGCAATTTGTCTTAGCCACGGTGACTTTAATCTAAATGGAAATTAAATCGTGGGTTATTTTTACAAAATTTTAAAAAGGATGTTTCGTTGAAGCATAAAAATGTTGACACAATATAACCCTGTACATGAAAGACAAAGGGGAAACGTCCATTAGTTCGTCGCTCAATCTCTTAATCAGGCCATTAGCGAATATTCGCTTTTGCAGCTAGCAAAGCCCATTATGGTATTAGCATCCCCTGTTATCATTATACATAACCACTTGAAGATGATGGATATATTATGTCTGCTGTATCTTGAATACCAAAATGTACTCCGCTTTAAGCTTATTAACTTCCAAATTAGACCATCAAGTACAGCATTCCTTTCCCAATTTCGTACCCAAAATATTTGTATGTACAAAATTAACCAAATAAATCACATTTTCGTTGACATTAGTCCGAGTTATGTGTGCTAGTTATGCTCGTTGTAGTCCTTTTTCTCTAAGCTCATCCTCTTTACTGTTCACTGGCTTTGGCCGATAGCGGCTTTAATCTGGGATTTATGTTATTTCTCGATTTCTTTCCCCACCAAACTTTCATCTTGATTGTGTTGAAAGAGATTTCACTTTGTACAATTTTTTATATTACTATAAAACCCCATTTTATTTCAGTCTTAAATCGAAAATTGTGTTATAAAATAATCCATCAAATTTTCCTGCGTTGCTCATTTTTAATTGGTACGATGATGTTCCATTATAAAAAAAATATTATAATATTATGATACCGTTTTATTACACAATGTAATGATTATGATGTGTCAGATATCAGGATAAAAAATTTTTGTTATATTTAATTATTAACTTTTTTACCCCATTTTGTGACTAAATGTAAATGAAATTGCTGCCTTAATAAATCGTTAAATAATGTCAATATCCGTCATTCTACAGGTAGTTTGGTGTTAAAAAGTACTTGTACCGTGGTTCGAATTCCACGTTCTCAAACCCACAGGTGGCTTTTATACTCTTCATCGAGATTTCTATTTAGTTCATTTTACTCTGAGATATAACAGATTTTCCATACCTGAACCGTGGAGGAAGAAAAGTGCTAAATTCCATAAAATACAACCAAAAAATGCACCCAAAACAGAAATAAGATTCTCGCATTGAATTCCAAAATGGGATCTAAGAATTACATATTCCCTAACAGAAAAATAGCAAACAAGGATAATAATGTAAGAAGAAGGATTCTATGAAAATCTTGATCCATATTTCATTGCAATACATCCTCAATAAATTACAATCTTTAATAATGTGGCAAAAAAGTCGATCATTTAAAAGGCTTCATTGACAAAAATGAGGACTGGATTTTGTATGAGGATAACGATCCCAAAGATCACGAGCGCAATCTGGCATAGTTACACTTGGTTGGCCGTCGCAGTTTCCGGATGTAAATCCCATCAAAAATGCACAAGCTTCGTGAAAAACGCACGTACATTTTGAAATACTTAGTTGGATTTGGAGGTCAATGCTGCTGGAATACGCCAACAATTTAATAAGCAATTATTGACGCTGATGTGGCGACTCCATGCCCTATTAACCCAATTGCATCTTTGGTCTGAAGAGTTTATGCATTGCAAATTAAGTTATATATATTTTTTTAATTTCGGGGTATTATAGTGCCTAGAATTGAGAAGTTTGATTATCATGGCCCAGGAAATTCAATTAATTTTATTTAATAATTGTTTATTTACTCAACTAGTAAGGTAATTTGTGGAAAAGTGAATTTAATAACCTTCTTAACTTACAAGGGGAGTGCCAACACTAGCACTCACCAATCTGTACCATTTTTAATATATCTTTTGCTGATAATTAGTGAGACATCTGAAATTTTAAAATTCCATAATTCAGCCAATTTGGAGAAAATTGATTTTGAAGAACGAAAATTGCAGGTATGTAATTCCCAAAAGAAATATAGGGTGTCCCAGTAACACCGCCTATTTTGAGTTTAGCGCCATTTTTTAAGTGCTGTTTTTTTATAGGTATCATGTGTGAACATTGAGGTTTAGTTATGGAGAATTACACAGATACACAACGCATAGAAATTGTGAAAATCCACTACCAAAATGGTGAAATTTTTTCAGAGACTGTTCAAAAATATCGTGGATTTTTTGGTCACCATAACGGCGCACCCTCTCGCCGTACAGTGGTCCGATTAATAGGGAAATTTGAGGCGATTGGGTCAATTCAAACCCAGAAGAAACTTTTCCGTGTTCGTGTAGCTCGATTGAATGAAGTCATTGCAATAATTAGTGAGAGTGTTGACCAGAATCCTTCCACCTCAATTTGCAATCGGTGTCAGCAACAAGCATAACTTCTTCTGGTCTAAAATTGCTGAAATGGATCTCGAAGATAAGTGGCTTCAACAGGACGGCATAACCTGCCTCACAGCGAACGAAACGATGAAATTATTAAAGACAAAAATTTGAAGGGAGAGTAATCTCGCGCGGCGGCGATGTGAATTGGCCACCAAGATCACGCGATTTGATGCCCTTGGATTTCTTTCTTTGGGGGGTTTTGGAAGGATAGGTGTATGCGAATATTCCAAGAACAATTTCTGAACTGAAGGACAAGATTCGACGCGCCATTGATGAAATTGAGCCGGAACTATGCCAAAATGTCATCGAAAATTTAACCAAAAGAACTAACGAGTGCCATCAGACACGAGGCGACCATTTATCAGATATTGTGTTCCATACATAACCTCCATGTCTACACTCCTTATTACAATAAAAACATTGGAACTTTTTAAATAGACACAGCGTTTTTTTCAAATTTCAAAATAGGCGGTGTTACTGGGACACCCATTACATGGCATAATCCAAATTCAATGTAACATACGAATTCGTTCTTCAAATTCTGTTTTCTCCAAATTGCCTGAATTATGGAATTTTAAATATTTACCAGGCGTATAACTAATTAAGAGCAAACGGTATATTAAAAATGGTGCAGATTGGTGAGTCCCAGTGCCGTGTGGGCACTCCCCTTGTTAGTAAACGTACCTTTCAAAACAAAAATATAACCGCATAAATCAAAGAATTAAACTGCAAATAAATGGCAAGTTGAAACTCTCTCCAGATGGAAATTTTCCGAGTACCCTTAACTGATACTTCCACTTCCTCTAGTCTTTGGATATTACTATATTAGCAAGCAGTAGGAATTAAACTATATTGTGGTAGGATAGTAATGCAGAAGCACCTTAAATTACTGTTAAATATCTAAATCACAAAATGCTAAATATAGGACGCTTACAAATTGATTAATTTATGTACTTGAAATATGATCTTAAAAAAGAAATTTTTTCAAGAATAGAGTGTGATTTTAGTATGTGTTATGTGAAATATAAATTAAACAAAAACTTAACTAGACGTTAAAATATTAGATTTTAACTGTAAGTAAAGAACAACATACAAGAAAATTTTATTTAAAAACACTAAGAAAACATTTTTAACCTTTTTGTGACAAGGTACAAACAGAGAATATTAGAAAATATGAGAAACCTGAAACTACGGGGGGGGGGGTCAAAAACAACGTGGTGTTTTTAGAAAAGTTGAAAAATATAGTAAAATTAATGAAGATATGTTAAAATTTGTTACATCGATGTTTCGCGATTCTGTCGCTCGTCAGACAAACCTCACTAGCCAGATTGACAGAAAATATTTAAAATTAATCGAAAAATTAAAAACAATTATTAAAAAAAAAAAGTGGAAAAAATGCAAAAAAGAAAAAAGCTTACCAACGGAATAAAAAATAGAACTGGATTCACCTGCACACTTGAAAGATTAGAATGAAACTGAGGTTAATAAAATAAGAATTTTCATAAACTGTTACAAACTGTGTGAACAATGTTTACACTGTTTTCTTAGTGTTTTTAAATAAAATTTTCTTGTATGTTGTTCTTTACTTACAGTTAAAATCTAATATTTTAACGTCTAGTTAAGTTTTTGTTTAATTTATATTTATGTACTTGACTTGCTTGATACTGATATCAGGCTGATGAGGCTGTGCGGCCTGAAGGCCGCACCGGAACCATTTTTTAAGTAATAAATAAACGAATTAATTCTAAATGCGTCACGAAGAGTAACATATCTAGAAATATCTAATTATGATGAGTTTGAGGATACAAATTCATGATAATATGTGAATAGTACAGAGACCGGTCACTTATTAAGGTTAATTTGAATTTAGGGTTTCAGAATCTTTAATTTAATTTTAGATCTAGAAGTACTATGATGAGTACTGAGATGGGTGAGTTTCTTGTGATTAGCATTTTATTAGAGCAAGTGCATACCTACAACACATATAAAATTTCCAATAGACTGAATTTACATCTTTTAATATCAGATTGCTGAAGCTGTGCGGCCTGAAGACCGCACCAAAACAATTTTTAGGTTGGTAACAAATGAACGAACTAATCCTGATTGCGTCACGGTCCGAGAGTTACAAATAGATCTAGATGATTCTTCCCACAATAAGTTTGAGGAAGCAGATTTCCTGATAATATGCGAGTAATAGCGAAATCGGTCACTTATTAAGGTTAATTTGAATTTATGTTTTAGAATCTTTTATTTAATTTCAGATCTGGTACTCTGATGAGTGTGTTTCTTATGAATAGCGCTTTGTTAGAGATAGTATAATATAATATCTATAATGTTGATCACATTTCCAATCATTTATTATTTTGATTTCGTTTTTTCTAAATCACGATTTTTGAACGGTTTAGATTTTAAATCATAAAATTCAAAATTTACATTTATTTGTGGATTGTTTTTGTTATGTGTAATAATTGAAATTAAATTTTGATAAATTTCAAACTCAGACTAGTGGAGGATTTAATGTGGGGCCTAATTGGGTGCTTGTTTTAAAAGGTTTTTCTTTTTTTTAAATTGGTTAGTTTTTAATTCGTGAAAACAAATTAGTAAGGATATTTTAATAATTTACGAATTAATGATTAATTTCTGATGAAGAATGCATTACGCATTTGAAAGCTTAAAATATACAATATTAATTTAATCTCCTTAATTCGTAAATTATTAAAATATTCTTACTAATTTGTTTTTAAATGATTATAAGAAAACCACAATAACTAAAGTGAATTCTTTTTGAGTTTCTTTCATTTTTTTTACCTTCTGGAATCACATTTGGTAATTCCTTCATCTTAATAGCTTTGGCAGATATGCGTAATTCAAACTTTCTTAGTTTTGCTTTATTTCTCACTCTCAATCTGAGGGACACGAAATATTAATAGAACATTTGAGAGGCACTAAGGTAAGATCACTTATTTTTCCAATTTTAAATAATAAATAATAATGAACACATTTTTGTATGTATCTCTCATATCTGTAATCTGTAATCCACCTGATTTTTTAATTAACATATTATCGAATTTTGAATAGTTTCAGTGCGGCCTTCAGGCCGCACAACTTGAGCAATCAAATTACTACTGATATATTTTTACAATCTGAATATAAACAAACTAAACTCAAAGCTTAAAACAAAAATAAGATCAAAAATTTTACCTGCTTCATTTGGTAACCAATTACTTCAAAAAATCGTATAAATGAAAGGAATTTGCACTATCACTGTTTGGCTAATTTTGATTTACATTGTAAACCTTTGTGGTATTATAATAATAATTTTATTTAGATTTTGTATTCATTCTTATTCTTAAGAAAAAATAGCACTGCTTCCACTCCTTGTCTGAATTCAAAGCCAGTAGTCCAATACAAAATTTGATAAAAGTACCCCACGTTAACCCCCCAGTCGCTTTTGGTAGTTTGGAATTTGAATATAAAACTTGGAGACCGTAAGGTTTCAAATAATATTTTTATTTTTGTTCGAAAACACAAAAATAGACGGATTTTTTCACCCAAAAGTACACTTCACACATTTTAGGAATAAAAAGCCCTAATTTTCACAATAAGATATTAATTTTGCAATAAAATGACCTCATCGGGCGATGCACATAATTTGGTCATCATAAAACTACCCCTCAAGTTAATTTTAATCACAAAAATATGTAAAAATGTGCGGTGTTGCTTATTAGTTACAAATTCCCGACTCCTCAGCATGAAATACAAGGTGTCCAATTAATAAAGGAAGTTAGGCAATAATTGAGAACAAAATAAAGTAAAAATAAAATTTAAAGCAACTAATATATCTTAAGCATCATTTTGTCATACTCCGATTTTATTTCACGGTGCTTTATCTTTCTTATATGTCCTCGTTTACAGTTAACTGCTACAAACTCCCCCAATCTTTCCCCATATAACGCGGACTAACTTGGTAGCAACCAAACTGAAAATAACGACACCCTGACTTTTTATGGTAGCAATATTTTACATTTCTTAGACAACTTTGTTTGGTAAATTGATTGTGACGTATAAAAATTACTATTGTTGCTTTTTAGGGGACTTTCCAAGAAATCCCTAACAACCTTGTCCACTTCTCTTTTCCTGACATACGATTGCATTCTTGTTTGTTTCCTTTAGAGAGTTTTCTGATTTAATTCCAATCCCAACGGAGCAATTTGTGCGGCGCGGAAGGATCGTAAACAAGCATCCCATGTTAACCAACGAAAAATTTTAAAGTTAAATTTGGTGCAATTTTGAAAATTATTGCTTTGATTGATTTGTCATTATAAAGAACTTAGAAAAAAATATGGTTAGGGAAAATATTAGACTCTTAATTTTATGGGATTTGAACCCACAATTATTAACTTGGTAACTTTAAAGTACATCAACTGAGCCACACGCCGCAGTTAAAATACTTTCAATGTTATAATTTTTTAAGTTATCAGTAACTTGAGTTTGACAATACATTCGCTTGAAATTTTTTTACAGTCACCTTCAAATTTAAAATAATTTTTCATGGAAATTGCAGAATACGTAACTGTTTTCTAATCTAACTGGTTTCTCTATTTTCTAAAATGTTTCCAAAATCTTGGTTTAGAAAAGAAACATTTTAATTTATTTTCAAAAATTTGAACAAAAAAGCGGCTAATCTTAAAAATTCCGATTTTCTTGCTTTAGTCTTAATGTTAGTTTTCCAATTTTTCGCATTTTAAAAATCAAAAAATTCAAAACGAGGCAGAATAATTTATAGTTCCGTAAGTCCGTCCATCTCCACGTATGTGGAGATATCTCATCATAAACGTCCGCATGATAACTAATATTGCAGGAAAGAGAAAATGTTGAATGAAAATGAAAATCTTGATTCTAACTTTTTTTTACCGAATTTCCTACCCAGCACAGCTAAACTTTGAACCTTTTTGTGGTTTTAAGAGCAATATTTTAACGCTGAATTCAGTTTTCCAAATTTCAAAATCGGAGTTTTTTGAAAGAAAAAGAAACAGATTTTATTCAGATTAATTATCTCAAAATGCCACTTTTTCAATAATAAGCAAAAAATGTTTGTAATAATTGGAAAATAATTAAAATTATAACTTACCATCCTCCGGATGGAGGTGGTGGCATTTCGCCGGATTCGGCATTACCAGGGGTACGCTTTATGGCCCCCTTCAGAGCACCAAGTACCCCGAAGTCCGGCATGGTTATTTACTTATATTAACACTAAACACAACTCTTAAACATCCCCATTCTGCCACCTGGAAGAAACCGAAATATTTAACAATAAATGCAAAATCGGCATTTCTTATAATGCACTTACCGTTAGAAGTAGCAGCAACGGGTGAGCAGCAGCGATTCCGGTATACTTCTGGCCCCCGGAGTATTTTGAAGGTCGCATCCGGGGCGCCGGCTCCGGGTCACCCCCGCCATTGGCGCCCTGCCACTGTAACAGCTCTGACGTCTGCTGGCAACTGTATTTGTAATATTGCCGCCGCCAACCGGAGCGCGGGGGCGGCTCCTTTCGCCCGATTACACATTGTTTCAATCCGGACTAAAAAACGTTAAAGTTTGGAATATGTCGGCCATTTTGAAAATCACCGTCGATTGTTTTGGAGATCCTATTAAATGATTTCGCTGACAAGTATGCTTATAGCATCGTTAGCAAATTTCCCAGTCGGTTATAGTGGAAGTTTTATAACAAAATATTTTACTTTCAAAATTCACTTAGGTACTTACTTTTCAGAACTTATCAAAGTCGAAAAGGTAAATTGAATATTCGATATGCACCTCACGTAGGTTTTTAGACGTGATGGTAACGTATAAGCAAATGTTGATGAAAATTCGATTAAAAAATTATATTACTTATGGTAAAAAAGTTATATGAAGAATTTTAAGCTTAAGGGCTTTAATTTTTTTCGAGTACAAATCTGTACAAATAAATCCAAGTAACGTAAATCCTCATGTATTTGAGGATTATTTATTTCGATACAAGTTTTACAATTTTTTGGATGGTTTGATACGAAGATGATTACCTCATACATTTTCCACTACAATTTAAAGAAAAGCACAAAAATTGGGTTAGAATGATGTAATATGTACGTGGTTTTCACACATAATTTGTACACAAGTTTTCCTTGCGAAGGATCACCATAAAAATCTCCATAATTTTCGGAATATTTTATAGATTATTTAATTTCAAGTACTCAAAACGAAAATTTGCATTTATTGTGCATTAAAACCTACAAAAATTTAACATTTACGTAAGTCCAAATTAATTGTAATATAACTTCATGTATAACATTGAAGAAATTAACTAAAACAGAAACCATTAAAACTTTTAACTATAACAATAAAAGGTAACTGAAATTTGCCTTAATTAGATTGTGAAAATTATTATACACTAAAGACAAAATTTACTGATTACGGAAATTAGTTCTTACACACCGAGGCATTAAACGTGTCAAAATTTATTTGATCAATTTTACTGAAAATTAATTCACAAGGTTTTTAAGGTTGATAAAAGAATTGGAGTAATCTTCAGTTTTTAATTTCAAACCTTCCTATTCTAAATTACATGAAGGTTAAAAATTTAAATTAACCTTTCTTATATCATTGCATATAACACAACCACTGCAAAATAAAACGGTCAATACAAAATTTTTCGGGTGTACCACAGAAGTCAAATTCTATTAGGGCCCTTGCTTTATTCCAGTGGAAAGTTGAATAGGAAAGTCATGATAATTTCAAAATTTACAGGATTATCGACAGTTCCAAGGTTTATACAAATTAGAAATATAACTGAAAATATTTACCTTCGTCATCCATCAATGGAAGCAAACCACTGCACCACTTTTACCACAATTAACCCACACGAAAGAAAATAAAATGAAAATCACACACAAATCATTTCACTAACCATTCTACTCCAATCGACCGATATTGCAATACTAAAATAAATTTCAACTTGAAACAGGTAATTTAAAAGCATTTTTGTTTTTACGAAATTGTGACGAATGTATGAATAATCATTTTGATAAAGAATGGCCTCGAAAATTGTACTATTTTGATTCAATTGCAGGTGTCAGTGACTAATGACTGTTTTGTTTAATGTGCAAGAAATATAATCCCTAATTTTACAGTGAAATTTAGAACCGATTAAATTTTGGTTATAATCGGATCACGTAAATTTGGCAGTAGGAATGATGCGCATGAATGTATTAAGGAGAAACCACCTTTTTTTTAACTGTTTTAGTAACAATAATTCTTGTTTTATTTTTATCATTTATATTTTGAAATTCAGAAACTGAAGAATAAAACGCGAAAATAGGTACTTATAATCCAAAAAATATTCAAGGAAATCAAGGAAAAAACTTTAAGATTTAATATGTGAGTATTCAAGGACAGCAACCAAATTAAGCGGCGTTCACAATGAAGTAGGGTCCTTGCTTCGGTAGAAAGCAAGCAAGAGCCAATCAAGATGAACGATTATTGAATCATAGAAAAGGATAGAAGAAAATACTTTAATCTAATTGGCGCTTGCCAGCTTTCTACCGAAGCAAGGCAAGGCCCTACTTCATTGTGAACGCCGCTTTACAATCGAAATAAAGTGTCTCTTTTTGCAATCAAATGAGGTCAATGAAAAGTCTTACTTTTCATTACTTAGTTACGAAATTGAAAATCAAAAAGTGACATTCGACAGGGCTTTTCATTGCGTAGGCACGCCAACATAATGATTTCGTTTGCATTGGGCAATGCGAATGATAATAATGCAAATGTAAAATAATACAAAATTCTGAGGTGTGTTATATTGGGAACACCATATCTGTAAAGCAAATCATCTGTACTTCGGCATCAACATGATTTAGGCACAATTCACTACCATATTTTTTATATTGTAATCGATAAATCCAACACCAAATTTTTCGAAAAACATATTATGGCACCGGCCAGCTCAATCGAAATTCTAATCACATGGCTATCGCGCGATTTTCCAAACTATTAAACTTTGCAAGATCCTTCCAATATTAAATTATCCGAAATATGCCTCCTTTCCATAAACTCAAAAGAAAACTAATCAAAATATCATCCAATAATTTTATTTGCACACTCTTAAAAAAAAAACTTTTACATACATTTTCTCTAGCACAGGAGTCGGCAACCCGCGGCCCCCGAAGGGTCTTGGTGCGGCCCGCAGACTCTAAACTAAATGACCTTTCTTTTTAAAAAAGCTCTTTTTAGCGAATTTCCACTTTTTTTTTTAAAAAAGAGCTCTTTTCAGTTGATTTCCTAAGAAGTGCGGCCCGCACTAATCTCAAAGTAAAATATTTGGCCCGCGTACAACAAAATGATTGGGTAACTAGCATATTATCAAAAATTAAAACGACCTCGCAACACCATAGGTCGTCGCCAGTCTGTTATCAACTCTTTTCCCCCTGCCTTTTTGTAAACCAGCGGCTTCAGACAAATCCTGACAAAATTCAAATCCCACTTTCTTTGTGCATTTTATCATCAAAAGATAAGATGACTATATTATATTAAAAATTATAGTATACAATCCAAATAAATCGACGGCGACGCTTTGAGTCTTTAGTCTTAAGCATCGTCATTTGTTATGCAACCACATCTTTTTCAGCCTATCCCATCAGTCCACTCCTGGATGTAAGCCTCTTCAGTAATGGAGGTTTTGGCCATAACTCACCATGCTGGTGGTGAGTAATCCGCAGATCATTTTGGACTATAGTTGTTTTACATTCAGTAGCAGCTTGCTAGGCTAGCCTTCAAATGTGCCCGTAGCCCTGTTTTTTCTTAACGGTGACAATTCGTCAACTCAGGGGGGCCGCTTGCGCCGGCTTAACTTACCCTCCAAAGCACGAAAACTTGGTCATAAGAAAGTTTGACTATCCCCAGGTTTGAACCCGGTACCCAACATTCGCATGCATTTGGTATGCAACCAAATAAGCTTCCGTAATTGGTTACGTTAAGATGACGTAAATGACAATTTATTTAGATTGTATTGTAGCATAATCCAAAAGAAATGTCGGTGTCGTATATTTTGTAAATTAGTTAAGGGTGCGATTTTAAAGACTCTTTCAAAACTTCATTTGCAGCTCAAAAGTGGTTATAGATACAGCGATGATTTTTTTTCGAAAGAGGAGAATTTTCCGAAGAACATGATATAATTTTTAATCGGTTTTGATAACAGATCAACTATGGAAATAGTTGTCATCCAAATGAAAGATCAGACCCTTAAAGAAATAAAATAATATTTTATTCAATAATTATTAACAACTAAAAGGTTAAAACAAAAAATATTGTAGCTACAGTCCTGTAATTCTATAATTTATTGAATTTATTAACGCAGGAAATGACGTGGTTTCGTTAATCGTTCAAATCTATTTTTTTATTTGTCATAAATGTTGCATGCTTACACGCATGTGCTTTCGTAAATATTTGCTTAAACAACCTTATTTCATAAAACTTATAAAAATTTATCCAATTTCATAATTTGCTAGAAAGCTCATCCTCGTGCCATTTATAGATTTGTCTATGGTTCTTTCATTAATTACCTACCAAGAAAGTTTACCAACCTAAAACGTAAAATAAACGTACACATCATTACCCCCCCCCCCCCAGTGATAAACGATGACACCTGCTCCGCATACCTTCTTCATTTGATTCGGACAAAAATGAGCGTTAAATATTTATTGTTTAAGACATTTAAATAACTCGAAGCAGTAACGGACTGGTGTCTATTGGACAAAATTTGGTTAGAAAAAAGGTGGTAAAAATATCGCGGTGAGGAGTGGTCTTGATTTATCTTCTTGTGTTGTTTCTTAGTCTTGTCTTTCAAATGATTGGATGCCGTAGCAGATGGAAATGTTTATAATGTCGAGAATTAGTTCTAAAAATGCTTCTGCATGTAGAAGCATCTTAAATGCAGTTGCGGAGGTTGCGCCTTATTGGGGTGACTTTTTGGGTGGTTTGTTTTGCCAGTTCGGTTGTTTTGAAGCGTGGGTGTCTTTCAGGTTTACTGCTATTTTAAAATTAGAATATTCTTACTCAAAAAACTAATTTAATATTTGACGGCGCGGCGCTAGAAGAGAGGGGCAACATATGCACTTTGCATGTCACTCCACAATTTAATCTATACTACGTACATGGCAAAGAGTTCTCATACTGACACATATTATTATTATAATATACCTACGAGTATATTAAAATTACTTTTCAGTTGGAAATGTAAATGTGAAATTAAAATGTATTCCATTTTTTTCGCTTTTGCTGAATTTATCACTAGAAAGGTTTTTTATCCACTCTTTAATTTCAGATAAAAATTCTTATTTTAGCACCTTTCTTTTCAGAAAGCTTAATATCTTAGGAATTGAACACTATTGAATTTACTACTATGAATTTCTAAGTCAATGCAACTATTTTAATATTTAATTTCACTTCAAGGAACAAGTTATGGGCGTTTTTCTAAATGGATCTTAAATGTTGATATTCAAACAAGCATATTTCGGCCATAGGCCGAACAATTATGGCCTACACGTATGGTCGTTGCTATATTATATTAAACGAAAGTTATAAAAAATGGTATATTCTCATCCAAAATGATTAAAATTCGTTTTTGACATTAAAATAGTAGATTATGCCCCTAAGGAGTAAAAGTGGCACTTTCCATGCCTAAGATATTAATATTTCTTTTTAGGAATTTCTACGATTTGTTTACTTATTAGAATGTCAACTTTAAATATTTTATTGCGGTCGATTCTGGGAGAATATGACATACTATGCGGGGATACGCCATAGTTATTCGGTCTCCGGCGCTACTGTGTGTAAAATTTGTTTGAATATTACGTATCATGTCATCCAAAGAGTGTTTAATTCGCGAGTTCTTAGTGGGACAGGCAGAAGGACAAACTTTCAGTAATTTTTTGTTTGTCATGATTTGTCACAAACCTTATGGTATGGTTGGATTTTACCCTAAATGTTAAATAACTACATCTAGAACGCAGAAGGTTTCTAAATAAAGTAGTCAAAGTCTGCCTGCTAAGGCTTTAAGGAAAAAGAACAATTTTCAAGGAAGTTTAAAAATAATTTTGTTACCAATTCACAAAATTAAATAAACGATAACCGCAAATACTACACTAAAAGCTTTGCTATTATTATTATTATTCCGTTATTCTCAGATAAAATAAATCCAGCTTTATTTGAAAAAAGCTAGCTTTATTTTTGAATCCATTTTCGATCATTTGTTTTTCAAACTAGAGCTGATTTATCTTTTGATATTTGAAATTTTATATCTTGAATATAAAAAAGTGTTAAATGAATTAGCAATAATATTTTTAATAATATAGTTAATTATAATAAAAATATGTTTTCCTTTATTGTATTGCGACAATTACAATAGGGATAAACTCATAAGCGCGAATTACAAGTCAATAGCTTAACGTGGAATCCAAACCATCGCATCGGTACAAGTAAATTTAGGGTTGGAGAGAATTCAAATACTGGATGTTTCTATTCAAAGTTCTTATCCTACCAATGCAAATGGGCCATGGACCCATATAATTATAATATGATGGTAATGAAAATAGAACCACGACTTTTACAAGGAGAGAATTCCTGATTCGAATTTCAAACTTAAAGGAATTTCTTATAACTTATATAATATAACAATAATAATAGATCGTTTTTTGTGAACAAATTTCCTTTACCTCTGATGATCGCATAAATAGAGACTGAGATATTAATTTTCCGTAAACTAATACAAAAAGAATTGTGTAACAGAAATGTGGCTTTCATACGAAAACAAATCAAATTTAAAATTAAATAATGGTCATTTTGTCCTACAAATATGTTAAGGTGATTGCACAAAAGAAGTAAAAAAAATTTTGAAACTGTAAAGCCAACTTTCCCAAATGGAATCTCCTAGCTAATTCTTCTGCTGGTATAATGCGGACGGTCTAGACACGGTGAGTTTTCGTATATTAATCAATGGACAAAATTATCTAAAATCTGTTAAAAAATGACCGAAAATTGATTTGATTGATTTTTATTGATAAAATTTACCACTGGCGTTAGTATCTATCTATAATTTTTTAATCCCAACTTCCAATTTAGCAGTAGCAAACAATTTTATTATTATCCGCTGATTAATTAAATTTTCTTTATTTGTATCAATCGAATTTATTTATTAATTTCCCGAATTAAATATTTCAAATTTTAATCCCGTATCGCACAGACTGAAAATAAATTGACGGTATATTGATTGGGAAATTAAGATGTTAATTTAAAGTTGCTTCGCTACAATTGTGAATGGTTTTTGTAAATTACATTTCCATTGTTGAAAACAGAAAATAAGATAAAGTTTAAACTTTTTTAAATTACGCACCCCTGATAATCGACTCATTTATTTGAAAATCACTGAAAACTGATGAGTCTGCTTAGCGGTCCCCATCGCCGCCGCCGTTCAGGGTACTTTAGCGTTCAGATTAACTTCTGAAAAATACACCCCTTCATCTCCGCATTCAGATTACACCGCACTCTTATTTTAACTTTCAAATGTTTCTTTCAACTACTTTCCACAGTGGTAAGTAATATGCAATTTTGGACCCCCAGTTCTTTAGATTGTTTCAGTGCGACTGTTTCGTTACGGTGATGAAATTGCGAAATTTATAATATCTTTCGAGAAAATCGAACGTTTCGACATTTATTAGCTGGTTGTGTATGAAGTCGTCTCATGACTTATCGGTAGCGATGATTTCCGCACCGTTACACGTAAACCTAAGCGGCGTTTAGTGAGGGTGTCGCCCCAAACAACCAACCGTTCACACTGACGTCCTGCAGGGATAATAATGTGGCAAACGTACTAATCTTAAAATTCTTACTAAACTTTACACATATAATCTTGCACCCTAGAGAAAACTTGGATTTTTCCAAGTGTTTTCAAAAAGTGTCCTGGAATTTAAAAATTTTTAGGACGAAATTTTCGCCAGAAAAGGATTTCGTTACGAGATAATTGTACTATTTACGAGTCGCCTCTGCACTTCTGCATTTATTACCTGGGGCGGGTAACCAGGGTGCCGATTTCAATTCCCCATACACCCACCCACTTAGCTTCCGATCTAAACGGCCCGATTGATGCTGTTATATTGAAATTTAAATTGATTTAATAAAGTTGTTGACCCGAGCGATATCATATTCCTTTTACTATTTCATTATCTGAAATTTGACTTCCAACTCAACTATCGTCGATTTATTGTAGTATAACAAAATTTATAGTAGTATTTTATAACGCTGGAAGAATACTAACACTTTTATTATGTATCCTAAGTTGCTCTTTGCAAAATGCACTGCTTTACACCACCGATCTAAAATTAATCGGATAATAACGTCGATCGCTCGACTTGGTCGAAGTGAGAGAAGGGACGATAAAAAAAAATATATATAAAATTTGAAAACTTACGTTAGTGTTTATAAATTAAATTGAATCAAAAGTTTTAAATTTAATTTAGTCAAAGGAGATGCGTTTAGGCAAACTGGGAAAACAGGCTCCCTGGGGATCAATACGATCGTTTCTAGCAACCTCGACCTATATAGCTACTGAATTTGAAACCATACAATGATTTGTCAAACTTTTTGATACAAATTTTGAATCCTTTTTTTTCTACTGTTGTTAGACGTGGTGGAAAATTTTTTTTCAATATTTATTTATTTTTAAATGAAGGTCCTTATTAATATTTTAAATATTAATGTTAATTTTATTATTTTGGATCTGTGAAAGCTTTAGAAATAAATGAAAATTGGTTAAATTTTATATATTCTTTAATTTTGCTAGTGTGGATCTGGCGGTACCAGTATCAGCAGTAAGATCGTGAATTCAGTTGAAACAGCGTTGTAATCCATGATTTTTTATAATATAATTATTTTCTTTTAATTTTAAAATTTATAAATACCTATACTGAGTTATTTTGTTTTATACGGTCCTGATCCTTTATTGATTTCAATATTTTACCATTCAGTACTTTTAAATTTTGATTGAGAGCCATGGAAGCCTAGGTACCTTGGAGTGACCGTACATAACGCATTTAGTTTGAATAATTACAATCCTTTTAATTTAAGATTGTGTTATATGATGGATTCTCAAAGTCTTTTGGACATTGGACTACTCCCAAAAATCGGTCTTTTTTGTTTGTTTATAAAAATGGTTCTATTTTCATCGTCCTTCAACCACAATCGAACGTCCACCAAATTCCTTAATGCCCTCTATCGCCCCCTTAGAACTAGAATTCGCACACAAAGGGGCAATAGCGCCCCCTTTAAGAACCGCTGTGGTTCACAAACAGTGGCCATTTTGTTGGTGAAGTAAACACTGAAAAATGAATACTTTTGCATAGTTGTCTGATGTCAGCTTCTCCTCTTCGCGTAACATAACCCCGTCTTCCCCTGCACTTCTCCGATGTATCATAGCTCGGCCTGCGGCCTTGTACTGTTCTTTTGCATTCCCAGCTATGTTAAGTAATGGAAGTTATTTGAAGACTGTTAAATGAAGTACAAAAATGCGAGGCCGAAGGCCGAGCTACGTTTTGTTATGATGGATGGCAGGCTCAGCTTTACACCTCAAAGTGCGCATGTTTTCCAAAAACTAGCCTCCCCTTACTTTGTATTCATTGGCAGTCCAAAATAGTTGGTTAACAAAAACAGAGATTTGGACCAGGAGGTAATTTTGAAAAAGTGTGGTATCTCTCGGTACAGTCTCGAGTCATTTTCGATGCAAAACACTTTTTATCTGACAGTAACGAGAATCTACAATTTTTAAACAGAATTTGCCCTTAATAATTTGAAGATTTAAAAAGTTAAGCAGGGCCGGGGCAACCTGCTTTTGCACCCCTCTGCAAATTTCAAATACTTTGCCCCAAATCACAAAATTGCAATGAAAAATTTAGATATTATTTTTTCGCCATAAATTTGTGAAATTTCTAACTTGGTGAGAGCATAACAGTTCAATAAATTTACGAATCCTTGTTACAAAAAAATCAACTTGGAAAATTTCGCACGTGGTTATTGGAATATTTGCATAAGATTTATTTATCAATATCGACAGAAGAAATTTGGCGTTATTTTTTTGTTGGAAAAGTCAACCTAAATAATTTTTCATCAGTGATTGATATAGTTAACCGATTTATTTTTATCAATAAATAATTCAACAAAAATGGCAGTCGATTAGCTTACATTGAAGAACAGTGAAAAAAAATGCGCTGAAATCAGGTTTTAGTGTACCTACTTTAAATATTATTTTAGGTGGTTTGTATTCACCCACACAAGTTTCAATTGAATAAATAAGGTTTCATTATTCATAACATCATAACGATTATTTTTAAATTAAAATTTAATATTAGTGACCAGAAGAAAATATTGCAATCAGCATGAGAATACACATTGCATAATAAAACTTGTTGCTCAACGTGAAGGCATTGATATAAATAAATTAAATTAACACCATTGCAATATATTCTTGCCATGCTTATTACAAAACTAGATCTCCCAGGGTGTGCGGCCTGAAGGCCGCACTGGAACTATATGCTATAGTTAGTAATAAGCTGACAATTCAATCCCGATTTCAACATGAAGCGTTACGGATAGAGCGTTACAGGCAGATGTGCTTGCACTTAATCATTTTATTTGCTTACAAAATGAAGATATGTGAAATTCACTGCAATGATGCAATTTGATGCATTTCCAGTAGCGAATTTCCCAACAGGCGCAAGAAGCGCGCGCTTAGGGCCTCGTAAATCAAGGGGCCTCAGAATAAGAAAAATTTAATTTTTATTAAATAAATTCCTGTTGTAATAAACACAGGAAAAATAACGAAAAAAATCTAAGCCCCAATATGCCTTGATTAGCAGTTATTTTGATTTCAGTGCAATTTTTGGTTAAATTTTTTGATAAAAATTTAATTTTGTGCAAACATTCTGAAATTTTGAGAAAATATTAATTCTGTTGCAATAAACACAGGAAAAATAATGAAAAAATTCTAAGCCCTAAGATGCCTTAGATTTGCAGTTATTTTGATTTCAGTGCAATTTTTGATTTAAATTTTTTGATAAAAATTTAATTTTGTTCAAATATTCTGAAATTCTATGAAAATATTAATTCTTTTATAATAAATACAGGAAAAATAACGAAAAAATTGTAACCCCTAAGATGCCTTAGATTTGCAGTTATTTTGATTTCAGTGCAATTTTTGATTTAAATATTTTGATAAAAATTTAATTCTGTTCAAATATTCTGAAACATTATGAAAATATTAACTCTTTTGTATTTAACACAGGAAAAATAGCGAAAAAATTCTAAGCTCTAAGATGCCTGATTTGCAGAAATTTGATTTCAGTGCAATTTTTGATTTTTTTTCGATAAAAATTTAATTCTGATCAAATATTCTGAAACTTTATGAAAATATTAACTCTTTTCTAATTAACACAGGAAAAATATCAAAAAAAATTCTAAGCCCTAAGGTGCCATAGATTTGCAGTTATTTTGATTTCAATGCAAATTTTTGATTTAATTAAATTTTTTGAAAGAAATTTAATTTTGTTCAAATATTCTGAAACTTCTTGAAACTATTAACTCTATTGTAATAAACACAGGAAAATAACAAAAAAATTCTAAGCCCTAAGGTGCCTTAGATTTGCAGTTATTTTGATTTCAATGCATTTTTTGATTTTCTTTAATTTTTTGAAAGAAATTTAATTTTGTTCAAATATTCTGAAACTTCATGAAACTATTAACTCTGTTGTAATAAGCACAGGAAAAATAACAAAACATTCTAAGCCATAAGATGTCTTATATTTGCAGTTATTTTGATTTCAGGGCAATTTTTGATTTAAATTTTTTGATAAAAATTAAATATTTTTCAAATATTCTGAAATTTTAAGAATATATTAATTCTATTGTACGAAACACAGGAAAAATAACGAAAAAATTCTAAGCCCTAAGATGCTTTAGATTTGCAGTTATTTTGATTTCAGTGCAATTTTTGATTTAAATTTTTTGATAAAAAATTAATTTTGTTCAAATATTCTGAAACTTAATGAAAATATTAATTCTGTTATAATAAACACAGGAAAAATAACTAAAGAATTCTAAGCCCTAAGATGCCTTAGTTTTGCAGTTATTTTGATTTCAGTGCAATTTTTAGTAAAAAAAAAGTATTAAAAAAATAAATCGTCTGCGGTGCTGGTAAATGGGCCCCCCGGGCTCTAGGGGTTCAAATCAATTGCTTTAGGGAGTGTAGGAATAGTAAAAAAACTTAGAGGGGGCCTCAAAATTGAATTGCGCCTGGGGCATCATAAGTTCTAAAACCGCCACTGTGCTTTTCATAACTTTATAGTCGGGTGCCATATATTTTGATTTAGACTTTAGGAAAGTTTTTTGAGGGTAGAATAGATATTTTAACTACCTTTAGATTCCACGATTTCTAATTATATGATTTGTATTTTTTGTAATCGCGTTTTTAAATGGCTTTAGTATTAATTAATTCGATTCGGTTATTTGAGGATATTTTGGATGACTACCGAAGCTTTGATGTACCGTCATCTATCTATATATATAAAATAATAAACTGACTGACTGACTGACTGACTGACTGACTGATTGACTGACTGACTGACTGATATATCAACGCACAGCCCAAACTACTGGGTCCTTAGCTATGAAATTTTGCACAGAGGTTCCTGTTATCACGTAGGCGAGCACTAAGAAAGGATTTTATGAAAATCCTATCCAAAAGGGATTTATCACCTATTATCTAATTAGTGGTGACGCGCAGGAATGGACTAACGAGATGCCCACTGTCGACGTCCCTCAATTTTCCAAAACACAGCCTAAACCGGTGGGTCTACGTTTAGAAGCATAGGATTTTCTTTATAAACAAAAATATACATAAATATGGGATTTATCACCTAATATCTAATTAGTGGTGACGCGTGCGAATGGATTAACGAGATTCCCACTGTCGACGTCCTTCAAGTTTCCAAAGCACAGCCTAAACCGGTGGGTCCTACTGTCCAGAAGCATGGAATTTTCTTTAGAAAGGAAAAGAATAAACTTTTAGAAATTAATAAATAAAAGTGATAGATACCAGGAGAGAGAGACCGATGGAGTAGAGAATAGAATATAGATACGGAAGGAAAAAGGTTCGCGCGCAAAAAAGTGAATTCCACGCGGACGAAGTCGCGGGCAACAGCTAGTCATTTATAATTGTATAAACTAAGATGAATTCTTTATTTATTCGATTGTTGATTATTGTTGGTAGGAATTCAAATCAGTTCTGAATTGTTCAAAGTTTCCCTCTGTGGTTTTCAAAATACGACTATCATATTATTTGGATCGTCTGTGGTCTCAGTACGATTACATTCGATCAAGATATTTAACATTACAAATACTTGCAGCCGGTATTATAAATCTCTGATAAATTTATCTCTAGTTTAAATATTTAATAAACTTGTTGTGGTTAAGCTATGTTTTTAAATTAACTTGACATTTAATTTTCAAATTAGTGTTACATGTTATTTTTACATGCGATACGCAAACTTCCACAGTTCAACAGATGACAGATGGCGTTTGGAAATTAAATGTCAAGTTAATTTGAAAGCATAACTTACACCACAACAAGTTTATTAAATATTTATACTAGAGATAAATTTATCATAGCTTTATAATACCGGCTATTAGTGATATTATTTGTGACTGCTATTTTCATTCCAGAGGCAAGGATGATATGGTTGGCCAACTGTTTGAATGGAGATCCTAAAAAGTGCTTTTTAATTGAAATAAAATAAGATAAATTAAATTATTTCAGCTTTATTAAATCATTTAAATGCATGAAAACAACCTAATT
Source organism: Rhagonycha lutea (assembly GCA_958510855.1). Classification (NCBI taxonomy): domain Eukaryota; kingdom Metazoa; phylum Arthropoda; class Insecta; order Coleoptera; family Cantharidae; genus Rhagonycha; species Rhagonycha lutea. The sequence goes on along the minus strand of OY294040.1, from coordinate 5,830,359 downwards.
GTTAATTTTTTGGTGTACCTACTTGAGTGATCCTTCAAAGTCAACTTAACTTTAATTATTATTTAATTGGTATGACTATCTTTCTTCTTACTTTGATTGAATTAAAATGAAAAGATAACTTCATTCGAAAAACTTTCTAACAAAATTTACTATGAAGAACGGGACCTTCCAAAAAATTCATTGAAAGATCAGAATTTCTTTACAATAAAGCAATTCTGTGTCAAATTTTAATATAAATTGACAGATGACAGCCACTTTTTTGTTTAGTAGCGCCATCTACTGTTAAGCTTTTGGACTATAACAGTTACTTCCAAAACTTTCATAAGGTTTGTCTATTTGGCACCACTCATTAAAACAAGATCAAATTCTCAAGATGTAATGATTTGATTTATTGTAAAAAAAAGCAATTAATTGAAAAAGATAAAATAAATAAGTGCGTGAAAACGTCACCTCTTTCTTAACGCTAATATTTCTCAAAGCATTAACGTTGTAATCCCAGACTTGGCCAGCTTTATTTATTAGTCATTCCAGGATCTGCCGTCATTAGAGCTCTAGCGTAACAAGAAATTAGTTGTAATTACTTTATTTAATACTCCTACCATTACAAGTTTGTTTATTACAAATTAATTATAATTAAGCTTTTCAATTTTACAAATTATATTTTGGCTAATAAATAAGCTAAAATATAACATTTTTGGAGAAATATAATTGCTGTAGATTGTAGAACGACAGAATACAAAATTTTACTGATTTTTTATAATTCTAACAAAAGAAGGGAACGGCGCTTCATTCGAATTCGATCCTTTTGGATGCAAATTTATCTTGCACCACCCGGTATACGCTAGTTTGTAAAACAATCCCTATTCATGAAAGCAGCAAATTTTTAAGTGATTGCTAAACCTAATTTAGAAACTGTATAGCGTTTGCAAAAGTAAATGAGATGGTTGAAACCAAAACTGTCAAAAAGATACTGCGTTTCACACAGAGTAAATATAGTCAGGCGCAGCTGTAATAAATAATGTGTGAATCACATATCGGATTGCTGTTTCCTGTATTGAAGTTGTTTGCTTTAGTTTCCGTTCAATCGAATTCCATACAAAATTTTGGACATTTTGATATACCAACTCTATGTTTTTTTATCTTCCAAACTTCTGCACTCCATATCCTTTATCCCAATCCTGGAATTTATGTTTCCATATTTAACCAAAGATAACAGGAAACCACTGCTGTTATTATGCCATGCAAATTTTATCACGCTTGAAGAAAACAATTGCAGGTTTTGTCGAAGTAGTAGCCATATAAAAGTGACCTTTTGACTTATGACTTCGATCCCTCTGCTTTATTCCTTCCTGTTTTTTTAAATCGATTGAGTTCCCGAAAATATAAAAATTTAAATCAGCAGTTACTGAAAATTAAATTTTCTCATCCTGGAGGAAAGTAGAAAAACCCATCGAGCTCTAATTTATGAAAACTGTCTCCATAACTGAAAACTCACAACTTAATGGGTTACAAACGCTCAATGTTTTAAACTTTTATTTTAAAACTAAATATAATTTTGTTTCTTGTTTGCGTAGGGCGTAAGTACTTTGGAAAGCGTGGGGCGGCTACTGCCCACGCCACTACCCCGATTATTGCCGCCTCCCTTACCTCGAACATTTATACCCGGGCTGAACTAAATACAGACCTAATTACATAAATCATCAGATATGTAAAACTTACACCAACTAATTATTATGATTGCTAAATTAATTGGAAATTAAAGAGAGAATGGGCACTCGAAAGTTTTGTTGGTCGGGTCGCACGGAATAGTTCGGGGAACAACATCGACGATAGTGGTAGATTGATAAATCAATGTCGTTTGGCTTGCTCTACATTCTTAACATATCCGTTTTAAAAGTTTTCCGAAGAATTTCCTAACTTGTTTTTAATAATAATTTTGCCAGGATACAAACAAAACTTTGTTATTTATTGGATTTTATTTAAACGAACAGGAAGTCACATTTAAGCAAACTTACTTATGATGCGATTGCTCCACGTCGCCGTCGTCGTGTACTTTTTGTGGAAATATTATAATGATTCTGAATATTCGTTTAAATTAAAGCATCAATATTGGATTCACTTGAGAAGCGCATCGTAAGCACTTTTCGATGTCATGAGATAATTAAATCGATCCTGTTTCATTTAATCTGCATTAATCTCATCTTGAGAATCACCGTCCCCTTGTTGAATAATAATTTAATTTTTTAATTCGGTGGGGGTGAGTGAAAACCAAAAAATTGGGAGTAATCATTTTTGCACAATAATGAGGTTGGTTATCCTGTTGATCCTGCAATGTTGTTTTTCGTTCGTTCGGTAAGCAATTTTCTTGCATCGTGGTTTTTAACGTAGTGCAAATTTCGAGCTTTCCAGAAAAATTAGTTTTGAAATTTTCAATTAATCGGCGAGCGTGCAGCCATCTGCAGAAATATTGAAGCACCAAGCAGAAGTTTCCTAAAAAGATTTTCAGAAAACTAACCCATAAAAAAGTCAAAACTGATTAATCAATATGTCATTTAGGTGTCAAAAATTCAAACTAGAATTTAAAAAATTCTGTTTCACAGTTTTTGGATAATGCTTGTAATATTCGTGAGTCCGGTGTTAATATTTCTTTCGTTCCATGTTAATTGTAAGAAAATGTGATTTTTTGTAAAAACTCAAATTCTGAAATAAAACCATTTTAAGGCGTAACAAGTCCCGCTCTTCCAAAATTTGTACGAGGAGTTAATGACTTTTGGTCTACAGTTAAAGACAGCGTAAATGATGTATTCAATTGTATCACATTTAGTCGTCCTCCCACAGTGGCCGATGTTAAATTTTATTTATATACACCGTACGTATAAATTATCCTACAAAAATATGAGTAAAACGTTATTTTCCATTTTAGAAAAACAAAAACGATTCCGGAAGAAATAAAAGATTTGCAAATTAATAAATCGCAAAACTTCAACAGGGAATTTTTTACAAAAGTTCTCATTCACGGTTATACCCAATCTTACAAAAACGAACACTTTATCAAAATGAAAGATGGTAAAGCTGGTTTTTTTATTAGTTCGTTGGCCAAATAGTAGTTTGTTGTCTATTTGGCTAGTAGTTACAATTTTGCTGATTTTATACTTTTCGTGTTGATTTATTTGATTTGACTTTTTTAAACTCCATTAATCATCGAAAAGATGTTGAGTTTATAAATCATAATTTATCATTTTCCTTTCAAACCATAAATTTTTTAAATGAATTATAAACCGTACAACTTTCAAAGTTGAAAAATTGTTTCTACATCTCCAAAAAATAACCTTTTTGTTCGTCTCGCCAAAAATTCAACATTATCGGTTTGTGAAATGGAAATCTATTGAAAATGCTATTTTTAAGTTATTCACCTTAAACGCTTTAATTTTTGAATTTGTTTTTATAAATTCATAACAATTTTGCAGTTAAAATTCAAATATTTTAACATTAATTTTTATGTTAAAATTTCTAATTTTTTAATACGCGTTTTAATACCTCAGATTGGAGGTACTCTGTCTTACTTACTACCCCACCTTACCCTACTTTCCCACTTGAATATTTTGTATTCATATTTTCGTACCTTCAAAAAATGTTTTGCCAGGTATTTTGTTATTTATGGTGAAGATATTTTTAAAACATTTTAATCGATAAATTCTTTTTCATTTGCTAGGTCCAGTCAAATAAGCATTTAACCTCGGAATGAAAGATAATAAGCTGAAAATTTGCATAAGTCTTTGTTTTGACTTTTTATAACTTGGCTCAAAAGTCTCATAGAATCTCATGTCCGCGTCTTAAGATATTGATGGTCAAAGATGACAAAAACCGGCTTTTGTATATAGCGTGTTTCCCTTACTCTAAATGACATTTTGAGTTATTAGGAAAGTTGTAGAGAATTTTTTTAATTTGGTCTTACGCAATATTTTATACAATTAACGGTTCTTGAGATAGAGCGCGAAGAGTGAGCAGCTCTTAGCCATACATATTAAAGGTAAAGCTAGGAATGTGGAATCCAATACATAATAAGGTTTATAAATTAGAAGAAATCTTAGTTATCTACTATTTAATAATTGATATTATTCATAAATAAGACATCAATTTAATATTATTTAGTTAATTTAGAGGAAAAATAGAAAAAGGCGGTCGGAGCATAGCGGTCACACGAGTTGACTATGAACGCTAATCACCTGGTTCGAATCCGAGTGAAGTAAGACTTTATTTCTGACCGTCTCTCCCCTCGGAAGGCAATGGCAAACCACCGGGGTGTAATCTGCCATGAACGCCTTTAACAAGCATTGTTAAAGGTCACGACGCTTCTGTTAAGAAGCAATACGACGGAGAAGAAGTTAATTTATATTAAGGGCTTAGCAGTCAGGATTTACAAAAAATCATTTCACAGAATATTCTTGAAGTATTGTACTTTATATAAGGAAATTAAAAACAAAAAAATCATTTTTTGAAAATCCTGACTTCGCGTAAATTAATTAAATAATATTAAATTGTTGTCTTATTTATGAATAATATCAATAAATATCATTTATTAAATAGTAAATAACTAAGTCTCTATCTCAAGAACCGTTAATTGTATAAAATATTGCGTAAGACCAAATTTGTAGAGAATTTTATTCTCTACAACTTTTCTAATAACTCAAAATGTCATTTAGAGCAAGGGAAACACGCTATATACAAAAAACCGGTTTTTGTCATCTTTCACCATCAATATCTTAAGACGCGGACACGAGATTCTATGAGACTTTTGAGCCAACTTATAAAAGGTCAAAACAAAGACTTATGCAAATTTTCAGCTTATTATCTTTCATTCCGAGGTTTACCTTGTTTTTATGCTTATTTGACTGGACAACCCTAAATTGGTAGCTTAGGTTGGCATGTGAGTCTGGAATTTTACTCTCGCTATTCATCTGCTTGTTTGAGGACCGGGGAAGTGAACTGTAACTTATTTACAATTCTCTAACTTAATCTTTGATAGTCTTGATCGGTTTGAAAATTTTTATTCCTGATCATATTTACAACGAGAACAAAACTGTTGCTTGCAATAAATGTATAAAAATTTATACATTGACATTATTCGGTAAAAAAATATTATCATATTTGTTTACTATTTTATTTTCTTTACTATTCAATAACGAATTATTCAGTCTTTCGTTTGTCAGAGTCTGCTTGGGGCTAAGGTTGGTTTATACGCACTCTTATACTGGCTTCATCAGTCACATTCTGAAAAATATCTTTGTGAACCATTGTAACACAAACAGCCATATGAAAACGCAACCCCTAATGGGTGGGAAGCCTAAAAACAAAGATTCAGATAAAATCACAATCCGGAAAGAGCAGCTCTCTAGTTTATATTGCTATGGTATTGTAGACCAGCTTCCAATAATAATTGCGGAGTGCGAGGTCATGGGTTCTGAAAGAAAATATAGTCTGGGGCAACTTTTTCAATAAAGCACTGGAATATGAAAAACAAGTTTAATAAGTAAACTATAACCACAACGGTAGTGATGATGACACCAACTTCTTCCCATCGCTTGACATGCAGCTTCGAAGATGACAAATAGTTACAGTCGTTCCAAATAAACAGAAGCACTCAATCGCAGATATGCTAAAAACATTCACTAGATGTGCTGCGACCGTTGAATGAGCAGCTGCAGTGGAGATCATAACCCATCCAGATGTAATGGAATTCACATTTTAAATTTCACCTTCCTTAAATTTAATCTTAGCCCCAAGTCCCCTAAATACTTAATCCGGACCTGCGTCCAACGATTTCATCACTTACTCGGATCGGAAATAAGCGATTATAACATTAATCCGCTTCAACCCCTGTGATCCACTTTACCCCATTTTTAAAGCAATACTGGCAAAATTATCACAAATTCTTTTTAACGATTTTATATTCATTTTTGAAGTTTTTATGATCAGTTTTCCCTGATTGGATATCTTTTTGATTATATTTCGATTCGAAATAATGATCGCTCCAAACTATTTTACCCAATTTCACAACGAGTAAATAACTTTCTTGCAGTACTTAGAAAAAAATTAAAACATTTTAATTAAAATTCGAAAACGTTAAAATCTCTCTCATTTTTTCATAGTTTACTTAACCCGAAATTTTAATGTTATAATGGTCAACTGGGAAACTTTAGCGTTTTCGCCCTGCTATCCGATTGCTGCGGATTATACAGCTTTCGTTGGACAACTAACTGGATATTTATTGGAAAAATTAGATTCGGAGATGGTTCACATCATTGGATTTAGTCTAGGAGCCCACGTAGCCGGAATCGGAGCCCAAATGCCGTCGAAAAAAGTTTTCCGAATAACTGGATTGGATCCCGCAGGTCCTATGTTTTTAAATAATCCTTTAGGAAACCGGCTCGACCCTAGCGACGCACAAAACGTGGATATAATTCACACTTCTCGCGCTGGCGTTGGATCCGCCGTAGGTCACGCCGATTTTTACGTCAACGGAGGAAAAGTTCAGCCTGGATGCTCACCCACTGATGGTATAAAACTTGCACCAATCGCTTAAATTTTACCTTACACTTTTTTAGTGCCTTGTAGCCATAGGAGATGTTTGGAATTATATTTAGAATCGATAACTTCCAACGTTAGCTTTAAAGCAATCAAATGCGATTCGCTAAATGACTTTGAAAGCAATCAATGTTCCAATAATACATACACGTCGATGGGAGAACCTTGGTTAATTAAGTAAGTAATGAGTTGTGATTAAAATCAAAATAAATTTTTATTTTCAGCGGCGCTCGAAGAGGAAAATATTTTGTTAGAACAAACACGGTTTTTCCTTACGCGCTGGGCGAGAACCAAAATATCACCAATACAACTTCCCATTAAGACGAAAAAATTCCCAAGCGATAAATTTAAATTTTTTAATGACTCAGATTATAACCTTGATTTATTTACCGAGATAATTATAAATATTACATATTGAAATATAAAGGTGATCGTTTCATCGATGGTAAAAGTAAGCCAAATCAGAGCATCTTAGTAGGAACTCGCAGAAGAGCCGAATTTTGTATTTTGCTGTATTTTAATTATTTTAAATAATGTAATAATAATTGTAACGTTTTATAACATACATAAATGTCAAATTAAATTTGAAATAAATGTTGACGTTTCTATTTAAATAGGAATTTGGTAAGAACTATATAACAAATTATATTTCCACTTTTTTTGGGTTAAGCGAGCGGAAACCTTTTTGTAATTAAATTTTTTTTCGATTGTAAAAAAAGGCGTAACAAATACTTATGAATGAATATTTCGCGATCCTCTGTGTGGGATTATATCATAACAGACAGAAGTCAGGGTCGGCTTATAGAATTTACAATCGAAACTCGACAAGTTTTACCAAATTGTAATTAGTGTAATCCATTTCAGAAATTATAAATTATTTAACAAATTGAAAATGTCCTCAACAACAAAATTAAACCAATTTAATGAAGATTACAAATTTAGTAATAGAAGTGATGACACAAAGCATTTCATGAGAAAATCAAGGAATTTTGAATCTAGAAAACCTCGTGCTTGTGTTTGCCAATGTCAAGGAAATGAGGATGGCAGTGCTAGCGACGAAGAAGACTCCAAACCATGTTGCGGATACCCTGATAACACAAAATGTAAAAATTTTATTTCAAATCCAAACAAAGGTTGCTATGGATGCCAAAACAGCAGAAACGAAGAAGGGGATGAAGAAAAGTACAGTAAACGTAACAAATCAGATTCTTGGACGAAAAATGAAGAAAAAGCAAATAAAATTAAAGAGAAACTGAGGTGCAAGTGTGGTAAAAATAACAGCGATGATGTTAAGTCAAAGAAAAATAAATCGGATAAACGTGTCATAAATATTTACACCAAACTAGGCCCAGATGGTTCGCCACCCTCAAATAAATTCCGCAAAGATAAGAAAAACTCCAAGAGCGAAAATCATTCCATCGATGTTATTAAAATTTGTCGTAACAGTAAAGGCGATAACGGAAACGATTCCACTGAAGATGAGGACGATTTCGATTCAGGTATCCGACACCTACCATATTTTCGTTTTTCTCATTTTTTGAAATTTTAGAGTCCTCGTTTTATGCAAGCCGACCAGATACTTATCGACGCTTTTTGGGACCTACGATAGACGAAACCGTTTTGGTTTGTCTCGACTTGTTCACAAACATAGCAATGAAAATTAATCTATGTAATTACTTTTGTGATCAAAAAAATTGTCGACGGAAATGTATCAAAACCATGAAAAAAGAATTGGGACCAAAATATTCTTCTTCCGAATCATCTGATTCTTAAATCTTCATTAAACCAATCGTGTAATTTTTTTTTTTAAGTGTCAATAAAATTGTTTGTCGTTTACACTAATAAAATTGGTAGGTAATTGAACTGATGGCTTAATTCCTAAGATTTACAGAATTCTGATGGAATTGCTATAAAAAAAGGTAGTCTGTCTAAAATGGACAGGAAGCACAGCACTAAAGCTTAATCAAAAATGAATTTCCCAATTGACCAATGGTCACGTAAAAACGCCTCAACAAATTTGAAGTTATTTTAAAGTAGATTTTCTAGGCTGTGCGGCCTGAAGGCCTTCCCAGATTTTTAAGCGCGGGTTTTAGCTCCCACTCTTTTGATACACCAATAAATACAGTGTATAATTATGCAGATTAAGATGGAACTGAGCAGGCGAGATCTCCAGAACCGCTATTAGAGTTTCGGGACCCCAAAGAGGTCTGGTGGCATTTGAAAAAATTCAACCCCGCTCATTGATCATAAACATCACCCTCATTAGACTTTCTAATATTCTTAAATGTTCTTAAACACTTGCCCTCGGTTTGCACCCATTCCTTTCTCATTGAAACAATCGTGCAATTATTGTTTCCAAAGTGTCAATAATATAAATTGTTTGTCAAAATTGAAGTTTGAAATTTTGAGTGCAAATGTATTTGATAAAAAATGTGATAACATTATGGTCCAACGCAGTAAATCTATTGAAGTGTTGTATAAGAGATATAATCCACTTGTAAGGTCAGTTTCAAGAGTTGATCTTCAAAATCACAAGAAGAAAGTTTACAAAAAACCAAATTACAATCGATTTCGTAATTATTCAACTTATACGTTATATCATTTTAGTCCTATTCGAATAAGTTTGCAGGATCTCGAAAACCGCCCAAAAATCCTAGAGACGTGATCATTCCCGAGCCAAAACCCAAAACGGTGAGGATCCCATAAAAAAAACAACAAAAATCTTCAGTACGATTTTTTAGGTTCTTCCCCAAAACTACCATTCACATTGCAGGAAATCCAAATATAATCGAGAACTTCCCAAATATAGAAAAAACGTTACTGTTTTTCCAATATTTGTAACAAAATCCCAATTTGCTTTGCAAAGAAAAGGATCAGATAAAAGTTTGGTGGTAAATCCATCGAGAGATAAAATCATTCGCGGAATTAAACGACGCAGAGTTTACAAAAAAAGGAAAGGTGCAGGCCTAGAATCTATTCCAGTTGGAAGGAAATACAAAATGATAGCAAGTAGCAAAAAGCCACCTCGGTATAAAATGTCAAAATCAAAGGTGGATCATATAACAAAATATGAAGAAAGTAAAAGTGATGACGGGTACATAGGCCCAAGAAATTTGAACGAAAACGAATGGGAAGCCTACAAAAACAATGGTAACTCTTACCACATTATATTATGCTTATTTTAACTTTTTTCTCTAGAATTTAGAAATTCCGCAACCCACAAGAAAAATTCGGATGTGTATGGAAACATATTAGGTCCCACACCAGATGAAGCCATCCTCGCGGGTCTTCAAACTGTTATTGAAATGTGTTCCAATGTGGATCGAAATCCAGTGAAAAAAAGTTCAATCCAGGAAGTAAATAAGCAAAAAATAATGGATTGGGTTGAAAGTGAATACATTTTACTGAACGAAGAAATTGAAACGAGTACATCCGATATTTCAACAGAAAATCTTTCCGAACGTAAAGAAACATTGCAAGAAATTGAGGTACTTGTGAGAAAAAAATATGAACTGGAAAATAAAGGAGCCCAATTGAAAACCGTAAGAAAAATTGTTTGTCATAATATATGAAATATTTTAATGATGTTGTAGCAGGAAAATGAAAATGTGTACAAGTCAAACTCACGACAGTTATCTGTGTATTATGCAAATCAACCCAGCACAATCTCAGATCTGAATACAGACAGTTTGGAAATCAGCAGTGAAATGTTAAATTCTATCAGAATCTCTCAATCGATTCGAACTAATAATTTGGAGCTTTCCAAATCGTCAAACATTTTTGAAGTTGTTCCGAAACCTGTGATAACAAAAAAAGACCAAGTTGTTCAGACAGTTTCTCTTTGTGATAAAATGACTCAAGTAATGGAATTACTAGAGGTAATGGAACCATCACTTTCCGAATCAATAAAATCAATTACGATAGATTGTAGTAAAGGATCCGAACATTCCATCGTGTCGAGCGAAACGTCTTCATTATCATTGGTGGAAATCAAATCGTCCGTCAAAAACGTGGTGCCAAAAAGTTCTCTTGAAGAATCCTTCAAATGTTCTCATGTAACCAAATCCACTCAATTTAATCCAGATTTGCCTTCGGTGTGCACTAAATCTACACAAGTTTCAAAATCCAATTCTGAAATAGAAAAATGTAAATCGTCCTCTGGATCATCAGATCCAGATCTTCCATCTTCGTCCAGTTGTTCTTCTGAACAGTTGTCTGAACAATTTCCTAACACGCGTCCGCAAATTGTGAACTATTTTAAGGTTTACACCAATAACAAGGTAATATCGACAACTTCTACATCTAAATTGACCGTTACAACCACGGAACAACCTAAAAAAGTAATTGAAAAGTCATCTAAAGCGGTTATGGTTAAATGTACTCCAATGCAATTGGATATAACTTCATCCACACCTTACGTGCCACTAAAGTCTGCTTCTACTTCCACCACAGATTTAAAACCACACGTGATTTCAAAAACGACCATTCCTATTCCTGTACAATCAACCAAATCTGGGCAAACTCTTGACAGCAAACCATCCCTTCATGTAGAAAGCTTTACACCGATCATGATTGAACCAATGTTACCTATAATACCAGAAATTGATTTCTCTGAAAAATCCATTCAAACTTTTACATGTGACGAGACGTTTGAGACGAAATCATCTCAAACCATTCCACCTCCAATAGTTTGTACCCAATCCATCCAAATTCCACCAAAAACGCCTTCGGCGATTGATTTAATGAGTAAGCATGCACAAACACGTAAATTGTACTTCCCTTGCATGCGATCAACCCAAACGTTGGTCGAATCCGTAAACACTTCCATGGAAGCCCACTCTTCTACTCTCATGGTGCAAAAATCGGTACAAACCAAAATAACATTTGATCAGCCACACAAAAGTACCTCAGATACAAATTCAAGTTTTGCAACAACTACTGAAGAAACTACGTCCGCTACCAGTTTGGAAGAAGAATCATCAAGCTGCTGCGTTTCTTCAAAACCAACTGTGGATACGAGCAATTACAAGGGTGGAAGGGATGTGGTAAGCGTTACCACCCAGTGCGATTCGATTCCACAAAGTAAGTTTCTTAAATGTGTCCGATATTTTTCTAAAAATAAATTGTAGATAATGCAGGAACCGATCCGTTTACTGCGAAGATTGCTTCTTGTCAAACATGTTTATCACATTGGAAGTGCATTTCTAATGAGTATCCGTCCACCACAAATGCGGCTTGTTTTACTCAAAAGGTTCCTGCGTACCAGACACGTGCAATCCAAATGTGCAGTGCAAATACTTGTCCCATGCTACAGGAAGCAATGGTTAACATTAGAGGAGAACAGAGTACCAAAAGGCAGTTAGTCCAAACTGATAAGCGATGTTATAGTTCTTCTCGTATTAAAGTTTGTAATCCCACAAACTGCCAGATGTTGAAAAGTGCATCGGTAAATATTTGTGAGGATATGGACTACCAACGTCATAAACTTAAGGAAGAAACTGAAGTGATTAAAAAGAAAATCACAATATGCAGTTCGAGAAATTGTAGAATGTTGAAAGAAGCAATAGTAAATATTACGAAATTGGATTTGAAAGAACAGAAAGGCGATAATTGCAAATGCAAAATTCCTAAATTACAAAGTGTAAAGAAGAAAGGAAGTATTCTAAAGTGTGGTGCAAAATCTCGTCCAAGATTGCAGCAAACGATAGTTAACATTTGTAGTATTGAAAATAACCCTGTCACGTCTAAATGTTCCTGTTATAAATCAGAACTGGATGAAGCATACATAACATGTAAAGATGTTCCCATGAAGACATGTGCAACGAAGGACGATTGCCTCTGCTATGATATAGAAGAGGAAATGGAAGAAGAAGAAGAAGAAAAAGAAGAAGAAGTTGAAAGTCAACAATCCGATGACTTTGAGGATGAAGTGTATGATGCACATGAAAAAATAATAATTGCAAACGAAAATATCATTAACGTAAAGGAAACAGATGAAGATGTAAAAGTAAAATTGGAAGAACCGAAAGTAAAACTTCTTGAAATAGGTGACACTGCAATTACACAGCATGAAAGAGTCCCCCAAGAAAGCAGTCACAGTGCGGTTGCGGTAAATAAGGATAAGGGTAACAAGGTTTTGTTTTATTTTTAGTTTAAAATTCCTTTTTGGAAAATCACTTGAGTTTTTGGGTTTAAAATTGAAGATAAACTTGTACCAAAGCAAAGTTTACTTAAATATTGCAAATCTCTAAATTTCCCTTCGCCCTCAGTTTTTGAAGGAATTATAACAGTTTCTTTTTACTATTTCCCTCCCTTGACATAGTTAAATTCTGAAGATGTGAAGAAATATATAAAAAAATATCTGAAGGAATGGGAGAAAGGAAAATGATTTTTAAAAGGTTCCTTTCCATTTTTGGTGGGATAATAAATTTATGTATTGATGATTTTCCACTTTTTGATGGTATACGCGCCCCCACAATCTTTGGGCTTAAAATATCACAAATATATATTTTTAATTGGAGGGGGTGCAATAGATAATGTCTAAATAAAAAAAAAATAATATTATTGTGTGGAGAAAAAGAACCAATGACAGTAGACCCTTTGTATTACCTTCAATTTCACCACAGCGTGTAGAAATCCACTGGAAGGCCGAGCTAAGAAATTCTGCGAAGTTCACGAATTGAACCCAGAATTTCCGCTCTATAACTCAACCAGCGATCACATCACTCCACTGCTTTGGCTACATTGCGTACATTACTAAACTCAAAATTCATTTTCATTTTCAACCAATATTTTGAACATGCACAATATTTTAGAAAAATTAGTTTTACAGTCGTAAATTCACTATGAAATGACGTTCGAATACATCGAATGAGAAAAAGAAGAAGTGGTAAAATGCGAAACTAATATTTTAAAAATATAGGCGGTTAGCTCAGTAAAAGAAGCTTCTCCCTATGAAAGCTACACTGCATTTCAAAACTTGTTTTTTTGTTCAAAAAACAGAAAAAAATAACAATATAGGCTTTCTCACAAAACAAGGTGCCTGCATATTTTGCTTGTAGCAAAAAAAGATTAGTTAAAAGACGGAGATTATAAATGTTTGAAATCCAAAATCAGGTATACAAAACAAACACTTGGAAGAAAGATTTTGAAAAATCCTTTCGATGTGAAATAACTGAAGAAGAATAACTCAAGAAGAAATAAATGAACGATCAGACCAACTTGAAGGAATTAACTCATCATGACTGAATCCCTGCGTACTTAAATGACATTAGAACTCACGGAAATAAACGTAGTAATGCAATTGTAATAAAATTGATCGAGAAATAGAATTGTTGGTCAAATTGCATCTTCAAAAGTGACATTCCCTTAAAATTAGATATTTCTCATAAAATTTCACTGCTGTTAATATTGTGGCCATATTAGATGGTACAGACCTGGGGGTCCTCCAGACTATCAAAATAAAATAGTTTGATCAATTTAATATTTACTCAACATACTTAAAATATCGACCATGTGGTGCGGTAGCCCGGGGGGGGGGGTACATGTACTATCTACTTCTTCATCGACTGAATTTTACCCTTTCCCTTTCAGTTATACATAAAATATGTTTGAAAATTTATTAGGTTATCCAAAAAACGCGCGAAATTCCTTATCAAATGCTTCTGATTTTCGCACTTCCTTATTAAGTAATAAATAATAAAATTCCTTTTTTTATTTCTTTAAACATAAATCTTACATACTGGAAACATAGCGTAGAGCTTGCTAGGATTTTCTTACTAAATCAATAACTGGATTGCAGGAAATAGTAAATCTTCAACGCAGAGGATACGTCAATCTGGTCAGTCATTAAAAAGAGCAATCCACATAAGGCTACCATCACCTTCCCATAAATTACCTTCTGGTGTGGTAAGGGAAAAATGGAAGTGAAATCGTGGAAATCGTTTTCTTCAACTGGTTCAAATTTCCCAAAAATTGGCATGTTTATTGTTAGGTTAACTCTGAATTTTTGAAAAACAATTTTAAATTATTTTTCAAAAAACTGAGGTGTGATTTTTTAATAAAAATTAGCTTTTACAAGTTTTGTCTGTCTTGATTTTTTACGTTAATTTACTTGTGGTTATTTGAGATATTTGAAAAATGTAATCACTTTTAACGAGTTTTTATATCACGTCTAATTTTTAGGAGCTGATAATACCAACACTTATCTTCCCATGGGCCAAGTACGCTACGCAATGGTGAAAATAACAAAATTTTTGGAATTTTCGACTTTTGAAGTTTTAAAATCGATCGGATTGATTCCGAAAACAATTCCGTCTCACATCGAAAGCATTTTTGTGATAAAACATCATCGTCATTAGCACATTTTTGAAATTTAATAAATTTTTCTTGTGTGGTAATTTTCTCTTAGTGAATCCAGCCTGCGCGGTGTTGTAGGTGTTTTGTGGGGGTGGTCAAGGCGCTAAGATTCAAAGCGCGAGCGCCTCTTAAACTTTAATCATTTTACCGGCATAGTCTAACTCACCGTCGTCGTAGTAGAATCACGTTTTGGTTCTTTGTACCCTCGTAACTTTTTGAATTAAATGTGACCAGAATTTTTTTCTGTTTTGTTTTCATGGTGAATTTCTACGAGTAGCGCTTTTTCGAATTCAACTTCAGGATTTTCGTTTTTCATTCAAGGTAAGTTTCACTTTTTCGAATTTTGCTCGGCGAGTTTAAACTTTGTTTTAATATGCGCGCAACTTTCATTAAAAAAGTGTAAATTGGAAGAGATCACGGTTAACAATAATATAATTGTTACGTGGTAAAATCATTTGTCTTGCTATGATTGAATCTGATTACATGACATCAGCATCCTGGTATGGAAAGCGATGATTTCAATTGTAATTAATTGGAAAAAAAAAGTATTGTAAGATTTTTTGTAACTTTTGTTTCATGATAATCGAAAAAAAGTTGGATAATTTGAACGAGGGAGTACGTTGGTATAATTAAGCTTTAACATGGGTTCTCGGCCTTAAATGGATGGATGTGGGTAGTTAATTCTGGATTGTATATTATTAAAATTCATAGTACCACTCTCATTTTACCATGTTTTTCAATGTTTATTATTAAACAAAAATTTTTAAACTCGTCAAGTTCTCGAGATAAAATTAGCAAATACTTGCATGTAATTTAAATTAGTTTGTTACGGAAGAACGAAACCAACACTTCTAATTAAGTAATTTATAAATTTTTTGAACGTTATTTTGAATATTAAACAGTAATCAAGGTTACTATTGCAAAAATCTGTGGAATTGCGCTTGTTTTATTTATTCAATCGGAAATGTTAATTGTTCTGGTTCTTGTTAATAATTACATTAATTAAACCACCTGTTACTAATTGCCTGATGAACTCATCAACCGTTGGAAAATTTTATCCAATTTTTTAAAAGGAATCCCCAAAATCGGCTTTACCACGGTTCTATTTGCAGATTGACTGACCGACAGATTCGTGTTAATGTAACTCGCACAATTTTATTAGTCAGGGGGCGACCCGGCGACTGCAATAAACGTCAATTAATTAATACTCTTAACATGTTTATTAATATTCTATAATTTATGGCAAGCTTTATTACAATAACAAATTATAAAACGGAAAATTTTATTCAAACTTGGTGAAATTTTTTACCACCATATAAAATTTACATGCACGATTGGTGAAGCGACTTTTAAAAATTATTATGATGAATAAACATGTAATTTACAAATTTGTAATTTTTATCAATGGAACACCGAACGGGTCTTCAAATGGCATTGCACACCTGCTATAACCAAACAAGATTAATAAGTTTGTTTAACTGAAGTCAAAATTAATAATTGCTCACATTAATTCAATTAAATCTTCAAGTTTTCTAATTTGACTACCCACTTGCACTATTAGTACTCGTTTGCTAATAAGAAGTGAATTTATGTTATGAATAATTTGATGGTATGTCGCAAAATTACACCTGAACCAGTGAAACACAGGTCAGGACTCAGAAACTCGAAATTAAATCTTTTCGAGAGATTTTGCAGCTGAATCATTAAATTTGTTTCAATTCGATTTTCCAACGTAATTCGTATGGAATTTAGTGTAAATTCCAAGCAAAATACCAAAATAGTAAACTCCTTTGTTCATTTTCGTTTATTGCTCAATAAACTTTTTTTGGCTCCGACAATCACTTCAGGTACATATTAAAATGTATAAATGATTAGCTTGTTAAAATTATTACTAAATTAAACGTTCAACCTAAGTACTAAATTATTAAAATCCATAGTAAATTATTTTCACATTAAAAAATAACAATTAAATTGTATTTTCAGAAGCTTTTCAGCTATGTTTATGGCTTTCGTCAGATATTTACTGTTAATTTTTAAATTATAATAATTATTAATTGGTTAAAAATGTACATAATCGGAATTACTGTCAGGAATTTTTGTGTAATTATAAAATCGAAAGAGATTCTGTATTTCCTGACGAAGATTAAAATAAATTAGCGAAACGTTGAAAAATCTAATTATTATTTAGTCCACTAACCCAAAAGTAGCATTAAATTATTTATTATCTATGATTTTCCATGCTTTCAAGTTAAATAAATAAATTAAATTGTTTAATCATTAAGCATTAATTTTACTTGTAAATTTTAATGAATATTTACACCGAATTATTAAAACTTGAATATTTATTATTTATCTAACCTTACTTTATTTTTCTAAAACAAATATGATATCTGCGTGGGTTCTTCCCCGCTTTCAAAATTGAACTTTCTTAAATCTCATATCAATTTGGTAAACGAATAGTTAATCGGAATTCTTAATTTTGGTTACAGGTAAAAACAACACACAAAATTTTGTATGTTACCCTTATGGTTTTTATGTGATAACTCGTTTTTCTTTCACCCTATGTCCAAAATTGTAATATATAAAATTAAAGATAGTTAAATTCTCTACAACAAAGTTTCTATTCATGTTTTTCGTCAGACCTATAATTTCCGTGTAGTACTTGCGCGAAATTGAACTACCCTTAATTTTATAAATTATTTACCTCCGAAAATTTGGTTTTTGTACGATAACTCGTTTAGTTTTCGTCCTACACCAAAAATATTACTATATAAAATTGAAGCCAATTAAGCTGTCGAAAGAAAAGATCTCTTGCATATTTTTTTTCTGATCGATGCTTTCCCAGCAGGAGCCTCAAGAGCTTGATTTTGCATCCAATTTAAGTTTTTTAATCTACCTTACCAAATAATTTAATATATCGAAGTCCAATTTTATCGAAGATTGATTTAAATTTGTATACAATCTGAGGCAAAATGAACAGGTAGAAGATTACGAAAATCATGCACGAGTCCATCAATTTCCTTCAGTCTGCTTCTTATAAATCGGAGTTTAGAGAAATGAAATGAAAAACAACAAAATTGTTACCTCTTGTAATATTAGCATTCCAAATCCTTATCTTTATCTCCCCACCCCCTAAATTTAAGAAAACAACTCTTGTTGTCATTGTACGGGATTAGAAATATTTTTTACCCCAAAAACTATTAGTTAGTTAACTTGAATTGTTTACATTACACTGATGGTAGGTGTAACCCACCCTAAGTGTTCCAATTTTAAAGAATTCATTCAAAAACCATCGAATGAAGAATAAAAACTATGAGGGATACTTTTAATCTTGGATGGTCTCAACTGTTCTACCGGTGAGGCCGTAAGGCCGAGCAGAACTTACCATCTGTATTATTATGGATAGTGGAAACAACTTGAATGTAGTTGGATTGCCTTATTTGTTTGTATTTGGATATAATAACACTTTTCAATCAGGTCCTGCAAGTTTTGATATCGACATTGACTGCATTGGAATGAAAAAGTTCAATTAGATAAGCACTTAGAAAGTAAGATCGTAGGTGTGAGATGACTTCCATTGAACTTGAATCTTACTACTTATATGAATTCAATTTACATTCAACCGTTAAAACTACACCTTTCAATTAATTTTTTAATTAGAAATCTTACGAAAATAATAAGTCGAAATATCTCACCCAGTAATTATTCTATATAAATCAAAACGAGTTCCTTAAAAGTTAAACTTAACGTGTAATTATTTATTTGGAGCATTGTCTACATCAGCATCATAAATTATGTCCAAACTTTTGTAATGCACCGAGAGGTTTCTAATATATGCGAAAAATAAGATAATTCGACATACTACATAGCAATAGCACGCTTATTATAATACAATGCCAAAATACGGTAAAGTATGAAATGTGACCCACGCCAGAGACGTTAAAAACACCAACACGTTATTCCATCTAGATAATCGCAAGCTCTAAAACTTTTGACCTGCTTTACCCTTTCGAAACGTTATTTTTTTGCAATAATAAACCATTTCTTTAACCATGTCCGTCACGCCAAAAATCTTCTCTCATGATTTAGCTATTGATTCATGCAGCGGCACTCTAAAAACAAAATAATTCATCTTTTTCTATACGAAACATTAATCAGAAGCGATCCCCAAAAACCCTAAATATCTTTTAAGTCAAATTAGACTTTTGGTTTTTTTGGTAATTAAATTGAAACCGTGCCAAAATGCTCGAAGCTAAAAAGTCGGTTATTTTTGCCGAATCTTGTTATGACAAGACGCCGATGCAGTTGTAATCGCTTTTCCTGAAAATATTGATGTTCCAAGAGTTTTTCTTGAAAAATTTGTAATTAAAATTAATCTAATGCGATTCGGAAGTGAAAAGCTTTTTGAAAACTTTGTTTATTTGCTTACTTGATAAATGTCGATTTCGTGCATTATTTTCTAGGGTTAAAAGAAAGCAGGAAAACATGTTTTTCTCGAGAGTATTATTATATTTATTATCGTTTTATGGAGCCTCTCATTGATGTAATTTTTCATCTACCAGAGTAGGTCAAAAAGTGAAGAGCTTTTTAAAAATTTTCGCTTTAATGGGTTTGTCTCTCCCAAGTTCCAATGTTTCTCATCTTCCAGTTTACCGCATCTGTTTTTAAACGGTTATTTTACATCCGTTTGGATAAGGGATGATTATATATTTTTAAATTTTAAGAACTAATTAATTACTTCGAAATTCTATTCAAATTTAATTTGAAGAGGGTTGGAAAAATTAAAATATAAATTCAAATTAATTTTAATGTGTAACTGCTGTTTCGAAATTACCTGTTTTATTAAATAATTTGCATGGGGTAGGTTCATTTTTACTTTCTTACATCAATATGGTTCTTAGTAGGTAAATCCTACCATCAAACGTAAATAATACCAAAACGTGGTCACTTCTTAAGGTTAATTTGATTTATTTACATTTTCGCTGCATTTTCGCTCCCTCGTATGACCAAATGTCAATGATTAAGCGATATCGTCAAGGAAAAAGAACAAAAATCGTTATATTATAGTAATTCGAATAGATAAATTACCCAAGCCGAGGTTCCAATAATTGCATTCTTTTTAATTATTCTTATTCCTACTTTTTAAACTCAAAGATTCGAAATGGCAAATTAGGTAGCTTTCGTATACATAATCAAAGATAAAAATACTTCTGCTTTCGGTCTATCTGTTAGTAACGCAAACAGTCAAAATTTATTAAGATTACAATAAACAGAAGTCGGTTGCTTTCACTTATGAATGATTTTTATGTGCAATCTAATGCACGGCATTTGCATATCGAAGCCGAAGGCTGAAGAAATTCAGCTCTAACTTAAGGCCAAATATCCAACAGTTATAACCTCATCTTCATTTTATGATGCCGATAGCGTAAATTGTTACTATCCTAACTTTGTAAGGCCAAACCGTATTTTTGCAATTATTATTGATATTTCCACATTTTTTGAACCGATGATCATTCATTTATTACTAATAAGTACGGCATTCAGATTGCGCAGCCTTGACAATCTAATGCATGAATAATATAACAAAAAGCATAAGAAGTTAGGGAGCTACCAGCATGCAATATTCGAATAAACTTTGCAGCTCCCCGACTAAAGTTTTCATCCCACTTTTTTAATTTTTGTGCGTTCGTTTCTGAATAAAGGAATCGGTTGATGCAGAAACTAAATATGATATTGTGACGATTTTGAGTTTTACATATTTATTATCCTTATTATCCTTGCGACTGTGAATTTGGCTCATCAAAAAAAATTTTACACCTAACGATTTTGCGGTGTTAATGGTAAAATGGTGGAAACGAGTGACATTTTTGAGTTTCAAGAACAAATAACTTAACCTATAACTTATTGTAGAAAAATAATTAATAAAACAGTAATGAGGTCACTTTTTAGAATTGATAATTCCATACCCCCAAATTCCATGAGCTGTGTACTATTCCAGGTCCTGGCATGATTTTTTTAGCAACATAAAATGCATAAAACTTAGTTGTATCCCATTTTTAAGTATTTTTTTCTATTTTGTAAGGTGGCTAAGCCCACTAGTGTCCCCTAAAATGTCAAGATATGGGCGTAAACCGGGGGGTCTGGGGGGTATGGAATACCCTCCAGGACAAAGAAGTAGTGAGATAACTTTCCTTTTCTTGTATTCGACTGGGGGTTATCCCATACTGGAATAGTACAGCTATTACAGCTGGGGGGGGGGTATTCCAAACCCCCAGACCGCCGGTTTTCCGATTGTTTACTTTTAAAAGTACCCTACAGATCAGGGCAAGCTTTTTTAGCAACATAAAATACATAAAACACATAAAACTTAGTTTTATCTTATTTTTAAGTGCTTTTTCCATCTTATATGGTGGCTAATCTCGCTAGACTCCCCTAAAATATGAAGACATGGATGTAAACCGGGGGGTATGGGGGGTATGGAATACCCTCCAGCGCAAAAAAGGAATGAGATAACTTTCCTTTTCTTGTATTCGACTGCGGGTTATTCTATACTGGAATATTACAGCTGATACAGCTGGGGGGTATTCCATACCCCCCAGACCCCCCGGTTTTACAATTGTCTACTTTAAAAAGAGCCTGTAGGTCAGAGAAACATTTTTTTCCTGAACATGAACTACATAATACTTAATTTTATCTCACTTTTTAAGTGTTCTGGTATTTTCTAGGGTGGCTAAGTTCCCTAGCTTATTCGGCGCCTTAAATCAGTGCGCCCATGGTCTGCACCACCTTCACCATGCCCTAATTACGGCTCTGTAATTTTGTTCACGTTTATATAACAATTTTCAGTTGTTACTAAGAATATTACTTAAAATTACTTATTCTGCAGACAAAAATTATTTAAAATATTTTGTATAAACATTTTTTTGTAATTACCCATTATTGGACATATTTAGTTTCTGCATCAACCGATGCAAATATTGAATTAAAATAATTAACAAAACTAAGAAAATCAACGTAGTATAAATTCGTTCTGATGTTCTTATTACTTATTTGTAATGATTATTAATTTAATGCTTTCTGTTTCTTTTCATAATGATTTTTCTTAAATTTTCCTAAAGAAAATTTTTAGAATTAATTACGTAAAATAGAAAATGATGAAGGTTGAAGAAGATTTAGCTATGCCATCTTAATGACGAATTGAGGATTCCTGTTTTCCTGCGCAGAACCAAATTGTTTATTTTATCCATTAAACATAAAAATATAAATTACATTTTTCTCCAAACCATTTTTGGGGAAACTCGTGGATTAGGAATGGTTCCAGAGGTAGCCTCACCACAATATTTCAAGATAATTAGCAAAATCACTCAAAATTTGTCAATTTTTGTTCCCAATTTTGGAGTAATTGTGCCAATTACCACCAAAAAAACTTATTTTAGTTTAAAAACTTAGCAAGTTGTAAATTTTTCTAAGTTGATTGAGTTCGTCCCTGTCGTGGATTCTTTACTCTGGTGCTTGTCTGGCATCTAACTAAGAAAATATTATCATGGCGCCAGTACACTAAATAAACCTTGCAGGAAAGGGAAAGTTGGTTTTTGCAGTAAACAAATGAGTAATGAAAAGTCAACATAATAAATAAGCAAATTAAATTCTACAATGTCCTGACGAGACATCCTGAAGCAATGCAAAGTAAACAAGTAATTGCAGACTCAGCAAGAAACCTCACGAAAAACAATGATCTTAACAATATAAGTGTAAAAATTGCAAATCAACTCACCTCATCAATTGCAATCCTTGATAATCATCATTTCAATCCCTCAGGTGTGTCTTCCTTGAGGTCTTGGATTTCACTCAAATACACGATTACAAAAATAATGTTCATCATTACTGTTCTAGATAAAATAAGTGGATATGCTAAATTTGAACTCTTAGAATACCATATAATATTTAAAACCAAAAATTACGCCACAAGAATCGGTAATCAGGGAGGCTAAACATGAATTATCATATTACACTGTTTTATGTCCACAAAAGGCAGCATATTAATGAATTCAATACTTGAGAGGGGGATGTTATGTGATGTCTACCCCGATGCGACATAGGGAATAGAGAAGGACTTGTACCTTACATATCTCGTGTTACCAATAATTCGTCCTTCAGTTAGCAACCCTTATGAAATAAGGATCCCCTCAGAACAGGTTAAATTTGCTTTACACCCATCATTCAACAATCTAAATTGTAGCAAAAAATTTTACTTGGTAACCAAACTTACCTTTACTTTGTGAAAGGATTCTTCATAAAGGACTACTTAAAGAATCCCGCCTTAGTAAAAAACTGATAAAGATCGTAATAACTTAAATTGCGTCTCCTCCCAATCTAAATTTTTAATCTTGTCTGATGCCATTTCGATCGTGCAAGTTTTAAATGTCTTTAATTAAACTTACAATAAAATTATGTACATTTAATGAAATCATTCATCGTCGCTCAATACAAAGCTTTTTTTATGTCATAATATTAGGTCACCATTACGCCATCCAAATAATTACTTATTCAGTTGTAGTTAGTTTACTATAGTTGAACTCACACCTTCTGTATTAAAAAATAATCGAATTCTAAATCTATTTAAATTAACAAATTATGCAAACAAACACGGAGAGACTTGCTTGCATACTTGGGATAAATTTTTGCACAAATATTATCGAATGTTTATGCATAATATTTTATATATCAATAAATTATGATCAACTGTGTTGAATTAATAATTGTGACACGGATATAACGTATAATTTAAAATTCAAGTAAATTTAATGTCCATTTAAGCCCACTCGCAACATAACAGGTAGCCAGCATTAAGTTAAAAAACACAAATCTAATAAGTATTTTGGAATTTTATTTTTGACGATTACTGTCGCCTCACTTTTATATTTTAATTCAAGATGAATCGTCAAAATTTACATTTTCATTCAATCACGCTTTTAAATAAAGTAACACGAACAGGTTGAATGAAATTTTTTGTCTTGCACACGAGGTGAGTAAAAGAGAGGAAGTCGTTTGAAAAAACCACAATATTTACAACGACGCCAAATGATAGAGGCCAAATGCAAGATGTATCGACGATTTGCTATAAACATGAAGGCAAGGAGGTAACCAGGCAACAATTAACCCCCTGTGGTGTAATGACGCCTAATTACGAATTAGAAGAGACATGTCTGCCAAGTATCCGGTGTTAATGCCGATATCGTCCGCGTGTGCCAAATGAATGGATCGTAGGCGCCTACCTATACGGAGACACGTGGGAGATGCGTAGGGACCAGTAGATGCACTAACCTGTTGCTCGATTGATGTTGTATCAGGATTGGATTAGCGAAGTTTCTGCACAACCTGCAGCCAAATTTGGACATTTTTCCTTGTTCACAATCATTTAATTATTATTTATGTAAGAAAAATTGTTACGATACATGAAATATTATAATACTTATCGAACGTTTAATTTGACTCTGTAATCGGGTGGATGTTGCACGAACTAGACTTGAATTAATTTATTAGGGTTGCTCAAATCGCCTCCAATGTAAAAAATTCTTTTAAGAAATAAATTGCTCACGGTAAATTGCTCACGCTTTTATACTCGTTCAATTCAATTTCATTCTAAAATTTGTGATTTTTAAGGCTTTCCTGATGAACGTACGGCGGTTGGCTATAAATCAGCTTATCTACAGCGTCGCAAGACGCTTCTGTTATCTTTCACGAAAAAACTATAGCTATATATTTATAAAAAGTTATAAATAAAGTCTAAAATGCGTACAAACTTTGAAAACCTTTATTTTCAACAAGACAATGCGCCATAACAGATTGAGAAAGGAATTCGAGGTAAAGTAGGGCTTCCATAGCAGATGAAAATCACCCTGACTCACCATAAAGCTTTGGCAATGATGATTTACATACCCACCTCCCTCACAAGGACATTCGACAATTCTTGCTAAAGAGGAAATAGTCTGTAAAATATAATGCAAACAACTTAATAAAAGAATAGAATTATATAAGGTTCAAATGTCAAGCACGCGAATAAATGGCGCCAATATAACATTCTTAGTGTGATTGTATCAACTCCAAATAACTTTGCTGTATAAGGTATGTTGCCTTCATGTCGACAAAATTAGAGCAATTATTTAATTCTTGGATTCTGTTTTAAAACAAACGTAGCTTCCCCAACTAGGATTGAAGAACTGACTTTGTACTTCCGTGAAAAACAAGTTTGACTGTAAGAAATCGCCTGCGGGAGTTTTATTTTGCATTCTCCGCAGGTTATTATAACTTTCAAATTATCACCATGTGAAAAAAAAACGAAAAAATATTGAATGATGCAACATTTTTCGATCAACCAGACAGATATCAATATTTTATATCAAAATGTAATTTTAGTCCTTTAGAATCACAGTGGAAATGTTATTTGTTATTGCAAGATTTTGACCCTACTGATGAGAAATCACGCTAAAATTTTTATTGAACCTCTGGAATCTTTATCCAAATGCTACCACTTTAATCAACCCAAAAAATAAAATACAAGAAACTTTCAAGCTTTTGTCATAAAAACTTTATTATCGAGATCGAGTAAAACTATGCCGGAAGAATCTTGATGAAGCATAAACAACAAAATTTATTTTGAAAGAACCGAAAGTGGTGCACTAATCCAATGAATAATTCAGCACAACATATTTAAGCAAACAGCGATTTTAAAGAATAAATCAAAAATATGAACATTTTATTCTCTCGGACTAAAAAGAAAAACAAAATCGGGAAATCATAAAATGTGTTAGTAAACCACACTCGATAAACTTCACTGTTAAAACTTTTGAATTGTCTTTTAAAAGTTTTCCTCTCATATTTTAGACGTACAATTGCTTTTTGATATCAATGGATGGTGATCATAATATTAATCATAAAACTTTTGTTAACTTGACGTAATGTCCAATAAGAGTTTGTTTATCTAAATTTTATTATTTTGGTAAATAACATTAAATAATTTTATGCTGAATTGACTTGTAGATGTCTCACAATATTTTCCTCAGAAATATTTTCCTTATGCTTTATTGTCGCATTAGCGATTAATAATATGGCTAATTAAGTGTTGATGACATAAATGCATCATAAAAAGTGCTACCTTAGAAGTTTCTTACAACGCAAGATTGATTTATTGGATAGGTGCAGTCGTGATTGGCATTTATTAGGTTTCATAACTTTGCAATTACTTTTTTTTATTTGGTACCAATGGTATACAGGATGTAGCTGAATGACTTGGGCAAAACTTAACCTTCGATTTTTCAATACCGTCTTGGATTCATCACATCATTTTAAATCATAAGCTCAAAGATAATAGGTGGGGTAAAACCTATCTGGCCACCTACTAACATCAGGTGGATCATCAAGGCAGTGGCGCAAAAATTAGCGCAGCTTATGTTACTTTAATGATCCCCAGCTTTGTTTGTCTTTGTTGCTTTGTCATTTTTTAAAACCATAATTGTTTCTTTTTCTTTTTGTTTCTTCGCTCTCGTTATCAACTTCCAAAATATTTTCTTATCTCCTTCGAATTCTTTCTATAGTTTCTCTCATTCTTTTAATTTTAGTTGTTCCTTAATTTCTCTGTATAGACAATTTGGTGTAATGGTAGGGTGATGAACTTTGAATTGAAGGATTCAAATAAATAATTGATGCCTAGTGTTACCTCGCCAATTAATTTATTCAAACAAATTTTCCTTTTCGTTTTCTTCAGATTCTCATATTTGCTCTCTACTAAACTAGAAGTTCATTTTTACCATAGGGAAAGAAATTGATTGGAGGGATTGGAGTCCCTCCTACGAAGGGACATAGTGGAATTTTTAAAATGCTCTCTATGCAGATTGCACCTCGGTGGTTTGCCTTCTGAATGGAGTTGTTGCTTCTGCCAGAGAATTTTTTTCAAAAAATTCATTTACTTTACAACAAAAATTATTACTTCGGACGATGGATCTACCTCCTATTTTTGAATTTTCTTTGAACACCAAAATTACATTCGCATAGAAACGTCACGGGTCATATTTTTAAAGCTAAAAAACTATTTGACGTCAAAATCGTCGCAGGTGAACCAAATTAATCAAAAGCATCGCACAGTGGTTTAAAATCGCAAAAACCTGGCCAAAAGTCCAGAAATAAAGTTTCAATTTAAGGAATTTTGACTGTTGGGTTGTGTAGAGGGAAGATTGAAATGTCATTAAACGATGTTAGGTAGGAAGAATTGTTTATATTTACTTTTATACAGCCAGCACAAAGTAACTGTCGAATCAGTAGCATCTAGGATGCACGCAAGGATAAAACATCATTGTGTTTAGAAGCATACCAATGCACGTTTTACCTATTTGAATTTTATAAAATGGATCGTTTAGTTGAAAGTTCATAGAATATGAACATATATTTAAAATATTTTTTTTATAATATATAAATTAAGATATAATACATTTAATTTGTTAAAATTTATCTAAAATTATATGAGACATTTATAGAAATTTAGAGAAAAGTTGATGAATTCCGTAGAGTTCCACCAAAAATCTTAATCTACATTGTAGCCTATATTATTGTTTAATAAAATAAACAAGAACCAGCTGCCCATAGCTGCCCCTCCGTTTTTTTTGCATGTTTTTGTGATGAAAAATGCAAAAATTGCATTAGACACGTATAGAAATTTAGAAAAAAAGTTATGAGATCTGTAGAGTTCCGCCAAAAATCTTATTCTACATTGTAGCCTATACTGTTGTTTAATAAAATAATTAAAAACCAGGTGCCCCTAGCTGCCCCTCCGGTTTTTTTGCATTTTTTTGTGATGAAAAATGCAAAAATTGCTTTAGACACGTATAGAAATTTAGAAAAAATGTTATGAGATCTGTAGAGTTCCGCCAAAAATCTTACTGTACATTGTAGTCTATATACCGTTGTTTATTAAAATAAACAAAAACCAGATGCCTCTAGCTGCCCCTCCGGTTTTTCTTGCATTTTTTGTTATGAAAAATGCAAAAATTATTACTTTATTGCCTTTTAAAAATTGATATCGCAAAGCATTTTCCGAGTATTTTATATAAGGTGTATAATAAATTATTGTTTATTGGTTTTTACACTTAATTGTTCAAATTTCGGCAAATTGTTGATTGTGATATTTTAAATTTTCTTGATACTTATTTAATTTTGGTTTAATTTTGGTATTTGAGATTTTTCACAAATGATTTTCTTCCGATTTTCTTTTTTAATTTCTGGATCACCAAATTTAAGCTATATTTGATAATATTTAAATACATATGTCCGCCATATTGGATCCGCCATTTTGTTATTTGTCTCTATGATCTTGAATTCGTTATCAGCGACCTCAGAAACACCCAGTCACCAAATTTTGGCTATATCTGATAATTTTTAAATACATACGTCCGCCATATTGGATCCGCCATTTTGTTTCTTGTAATTTAGACTTTTTATTCGTAATCAGCGACCTCTAAAACCTTAGTATACCAAATTTCATTCAAATTGAAGAACACCTTCATATTATGGCCAGGTTTTTGGCATTTTAAACCTCTGTGCATCGGCCTAAACACAGTATTCGATTGATGTTCATCAGGGTGCATATAATAACAAATTTTACTTAACGTCCAGCGTTACCTTGTTGATTTATCTTTTTAATTTGTTGTCAACAATTTTAATTAACTCTAAACGAAAAACTGACATTTAGAATATCACAAAACCACAAGTATAACGGTACCCATGTTTTACCCTCAGCTCGGTGAGGGTAAATTGGTCTACAAAATCACTGTTTAATGTTGATCTTTTTTTTATTGAAATAGTCCCATCTTCAAGAGGAAGTTTTTTCAAGTAAGCAAATATTTCATACGTCGATTTTTTTAACAACAGAATAATAACCAGTTTTATGTTTTTGCCCACCAAATATTAGCATCGGAGACGAACACTAATTTTTGTCTAAAAGTTCTCCAAATGTAAGAAAATTGTACTTTTCAATACTAAATATCTCTGAAGAGGAAGAAATAAAACTTTAGTTCGAAACTTTTTCTTAGTTTAACCCTTAAGGCTTGTTATTACCAACATCTGCGTCGTTTCCTTGGCAGTGTTGGTTCTGTGAGCATATACAAATTTTACATCCATTTAGGTAGCTTGCTAGACTTGCCGTCGGATGTGCCATGTATCCTGGTTTTTATGTTAATGGTGGCAATTCACTAACTCAGGGGACCACCGGCTTAACGTGCCTTCCGAAGCACGGAAACTGTGGCACAGTTCGAAACTGTGGCAATAATTTTGAGTTTGACTATAAGTAAAAATATTAGAAGCACAAAATGTTAAATAAATGCAGACTTCAGGGATGTTTATACAGATTGTTCCTTAATTTTATTAAATACTTCGGAGTGAGATTGTCTAATTTTGTGAAGTAAATATTGTAAATGATTAATTTTTGAACAACAAAATTCATTAAATTTTGGTTGTTGTTTATTTAACGTATCATGTGATAAGTTATGACTTGAAAATTTTTCACTAAAATACAGTTTTTGGGAAACTAGATATCCCCTCCAGCATATTAGCGACTTTCCATGTTAGGATTTCGAAATTGGTAGAACGCGGACGATCTAGACACGGTGACTGTTTACTATGTTATTGCTGCAACCCAATTTTGGATTTTTCTGATAAAAATCTTGGCAATTTACTTTGGTAATACAAAAATAATTAAACAATCAAAATTTTGAAAAATTTGATGTTTATGTACGTCTAGTCTGTTAGAAATAGAAAATCAAACGGAAAAATCCCTAGAAGTTGTAAAAAAATCGTTGTTTCCTTAGTTTAGTTTTTTAAAATATTTCTGGTGTTGGAAATTCAATTTAAAATTGTTTAAAAAATGTAAACAAAATAAGTCATCGATTATTTTAATGATGATTTTTAAGAAAGTCCAAATGGAATGGTAATCTGTGATTATGTATGGTTTTTTTGTAATATGTTGACTAATATTATAGAAAACTATAAATTAAAAGCCATAAATGTTGATTATATAAATTTCGATAATATTTAAAAAGACAATTTTGTTAATTTATTCGATGTGAAAGGATTAAAAATAAACAAAGGCGTGGTGAACATTTTTATTTATTAACAACATTAAAATTTTATTGTCACCATAAAAGTATAGAAAAATTACAATAAGGAAATGCCTTTATTTGTTTATTCTCTATTAACACTGTTCGTCGTAAATCAAAAGCTATTAAATCGTAAAATTTGGGTTTCGCCAATAAATTTTTGAGCACCGCTAATTTATGGTTCCAAAATCGTTTTCAAAAGAATAAAATTACTAATACACCTCTGTAGAAAATAATAAGCGAGTGATGTTTGTTATTGAGAAATGCAGTTGTGGGAGATCATGAATGAACTCGTACTTGCTACAAAAGGAAACGCCTGATCACCAATTGATGCTTTGGATGATCGTCTTTTAAACCATGCACTTAAAAAACGACACGTACTTCTTTTTGTATTTATTCCATTTTAGTACCTGCTGGTTTCTCCATATCTTTATTACAATGGGTGATTATCGTCAAATGTCACGAAATTTTTCTTTTGTTCCTTTGCGTGCCTTAAAAATATAATATTGCTAAAATTTATTGTTGTTTCAGATGGTGACGTGCAGTTTACAAGTTGTTTTTTTCCTGCAATTTGTTATCCTCGCGATGGCCATGAAGCACCCAGACACAGACTCAATCCTCGACATAATAAATACGAAAGAAGTTGAAAGATTAATAGCCCAACGGAAAGAAAATATTTCCAAGGAAGAACGTCGTTACTTAATGCAAAACGAGTTGGACGACTCATACATACCGCCAGACCAAGAATTGGAATATCAGCGATTGCAACTTCTCGATGGCGAGGCAGAAGTTATGGGACGCACCGAAAACCCCAGAATCGACATCGACGTCTTGATGAAGCGCAACAACGTCTCCGACCCGTTCAAAAGCACCGAATTACTTTCAGATTTGAGAGGATACCACGGAAGGAAGGTGCTAAAATCGAGCAAAAACGCTCTCTTGGTGACCAAAAAAGAATACTTGAGGAAGGATTGGTGCAAAACGGAACCGTTGCTCCAAAAAATTAAAGAAGAAGGTTGTTTGACCCGAACGGTCATCAATAGGTTTTGTTACGGCCAGTGCAACTCCTTCTACATACCAAAAAATCCAAAGAGGAAAAACAGGCGTAAGCAACAGCCCGAAAACGATTACGAAGATCAGAACGGTGCCGCCTTCAAATCCTGTTCGTTTTGTAAACCCAAAAAGTTTACATGGGTCACCGTCACCTTAAAATGTCCAAACATGGTACCCCAATTTAGGAAAAAACGCATCCAGCGGATTAAACAGTGTAAATGTATAGCAACGAATTTAAATTGAAAGAAAATCTTTGACGTCACGCACTTGAACCTCATGAGTAACGTTTAAGAAGTTAAGATAAAAATTAAAAGCAATTTAAAATGAATGAAATTTTTTTAATAATAAAACTATTTTTTTGTGGTGAAGTACGGACGTGCAGATAAAGAAGTGATGTGGTTTCTTTTTAAAATGGTTTGGTCCATTAGAACCAGGAAGCAAATTAAAAGACTGGTTGTGTGCCGGTAAAATTTGAAAAGTTATGAATGAAGAAAGGTGTGGGTTGAAGATGGTCGATGTGTGACCCTTAACGAGGTAGGCGACGAGTGCTAATAAACGTTTGCAAGAACATTAATAAGTGTACAAATATTAAATGGCGCCGCAAACCTACATTATTGAGTGGGTACAGATCATTAAGTTGTGTTGATTTCTATTTATAATTTTATTATTAAGCAACCTACATGTGCCCGAAAACAAATCAGCAAATCTTAACACTGGACTGTGTGGTTTAAAAATTTCGCAAATTTTTAAGTGTCCAAAATACTCGAAGCTACGTAGGCTTAAAGAGAAATATGCAAATTAGTCGAATTCGAACTGATGAGAAACGTAAAATCGTAATCATTCTTGCTTTTTAGTGCACTAGCAGTTACCAAGTGCTAATTAGTTGTGTCTAAATATAAAATCAAACATATTTCAACTGTTGTTGATTTTCAAAAATTTCTCAAAATTCATTAACATTCAACCCAATTTCCGGGCGTTACGTGCAAACTCGCAAATTTTGCATTCACATCCACACTAAATCACATTTTAGAGGCCTACGCACCAAAAAAGAAAACGTTAAATTATGTTTGTTAATTTTCTAAACGACTTAAAAATTTTGTAACTAAAACCCAAAGATTGTATCTTGTAATTTTATGCTCGAGATGGTATCTCTGATTCTCCATAAAGTAAAAATATATCGCATACTACAAATTTTGAACTTTATTCGAAATTGGATACCAAAAAAGTTAATTAAATTTCCTGTAGGTTTATAAAAATTTATTTTGTATCTATCGAAACACGAACCACCAAGTTTTAGATTTTAATTAGTTGATTTTTCATCCACCACCAATAATAATGAATAATTAACACGTCAAAATAATAGGATATTCGGTTGTAAATCAGCGTTACTGTTAACGATGGACCTGATTTGGAACCATCCTAAAGGATTAACTTCAGAAATAAATTATTTCAAGATATGTTTTTAAATTTATTGTGCCGAATACTCAAAAACATTTGAAATAATTCAATTAGTGCATCTTCTCTTCATTAAATTCCCTAATTACTTATATTAGGTCATTTAGTTTTGGAAAATGTATTAATTTTTTAAAACAATTTTTCGACGTAATTCGTGGCTCCCAATTAATTTCTAAATACTTGGTAATCAACGAAGCAATTACTGATTTTTATTCTCCTCTTCCTGCACTTCAACTTATGCGTAAGAACCACATATTGAATCTTATTTCCGGAATATCGGATATAGAAATCAAAATACTTTTACTTTCAAGTTAAATTTTTCATATCCAAATAATTTTCCCGATTGTTTTTCTTTTCTTCTTGCCTTAAAAGGATTAAGTAAAATTATAGTTCTGGTGTAACTATGGATTTGACCACGTGACCTGGAAAATATTTCTTACCCCCCCCCCCCGACCATGATAAAGAAATGAGTACAATAATACACACGGTGTCCTACAATTTGGTACTGTGCCCCCCCCCTACAACTCAAAGGTAGCCTTCTACTTTTTTTGTAAATTTTGGCCTCAGGTACATATGGTAAATGGGCAGATACAAATTTCAGTAAACTAATTTTACAAATAATCCTCTACAGTTAACTTTCCAAATACAGGTGTAATATTTTATATTTTCCTCCATCATTTTCTACCTTGAACTTCTATTTTCTACAGGCTCCATAAAATGCATATTAATTTTTAAATGGAATAGAGAATCCTTTTAAAAAATCAGTAGTTTACAGCATTCCAATTAGAGCAAATCGCTATTTGGCTTGTCCAAATTCATAATTATACATCCGAGGTGCTCTAAGTCCATTTATTTTTCTATCATCCAATGGCGACTTATCTTAGAGCACAAAAGGAAATGTGCTCTCATATCCCAATCAACTTTAATATTATTTTGATTATCATTAAATAGTTTCGTAATTAAATTCGTTAAATCGATATTTACTTCGTTGGAAAATTTTAATAATGTTTAAAAATGATTTTAGCAAGATAATTTTGTATTTAACATTTAAAAAATACCAGAAACCCAATAGTAATGTACTGCCAGAGCTGCTATTCGAAAGCAGGTCAACTGATCAGTAAGTCTATATCTTACCAGCCCGACTATCTCGAGCTGATATACAAACAAAATTTATATCTTGAAAAGTTAGGGAAAAGCAATTAATAGAATCGTTCTAGATTCCAATTTTTTATAATCTTTAATCCCTTTTAGAAATTTTCCCAAAAACTACAAAGAAAAGTTTCAAACAAAAGCTGCTACATCTGGAAAGTCTGGATGCTGTAACTTTTAATCGAAGTAAAACTTCAAATTTCGAGACAGTAATTAACAAACTTCTAAAATAACAATTTTACTGCCACAGTTTTGATTATCAACAACTGTCAAGATTAGACTTGCGAAATGTGCGCATTATTGGATTAACCGAATTTTTATAATACAGGGTGATGGATGCGTGGGTTATGAATTCTCCTTCATTTAAGGTGCAAATTTTTAGAATAAATAAAAAAGTAACCAAATCGGTTATTTAATTCCTAATTTATCTGAGCGGATGGAAGAGAATTCCATTCCTGTCCATCATTGCTATCATAGTCAATATTTAACTGTAGGTGCAACTTATAATATACTTAGAAAATTCAACACAATAAATTAAAGAAAAAGTTCCTATTAATTTTACCTTCTCTTGTTATTTGTTATTATTAAATTAAGATAACTTAATTAACAATAGATGATAATAATAATTATTAAGTAATTTATATAATGTAAATTTTTATTTTCTCTTTTTATTGTACTTTGGATAAGTAGGATTAAATTTGCAATAATAAAAATAATTAAATTAATTATTTTAAAATTATTAATATTATGTTTGACTTCAAAAGGCTATGAACTTTTTATAAAATTTGTTAATCAATTATTGTAATGTAAAATAATGTAGTTTAAATTACCTTTGATCATATAAGGTGTCGATGCGTATTTATTATTTATATTTAAATGTTATAATAATAAGTTACGTACAAGTTATTATATTCAATAAATTGTATGGTAATTAACTGGTTTTAATTAAATTTGTAAAAGTATGCCGTTTTATTTCAGTACTTAATCGCTTCTCATTTCTTTTATTTTGCCATGCAATATTGCTTGTATCATTAAACAATATCCCCGCTCAATCACCTACGGCGCTTCATCTTCAAATAAGCTTATAATAACCATTTAAACACACGTGAATTTGTCAAAGTAGGATGGTATAAAATTCATTTAAGCACACAAATGGGGTCAATTGAAACTAATCAAAATTGAAAACGGAATACAAATCGGTGAACATTGAGGTACTTTTGTAGAAAATGGTACTGAATAGTGTTTTTCCTATGCTTTAACAGAAATCGTTAAACTAACATTGGATACCCAGATGATATGATCTGCTTATGGGAAAACTCGAGAAGATAGGGAAAGGTCGTACAAAACCGGATAGCTAACGTATGGGACGCTCTGGAACAGTTATGAAAGTAGTTAGCTCTCCAGAGATTGGTGGAATCTATTCCAAATTTAGTTCTAAATTCAATGGAGATGCTTAAAACTCCATATTTTATCGAAAACCCCTGAAGGCATTTAAAAATACAAAAAAATCAAATTATCCGGTTTTGAAGAACTGGTAGGATCAAACCGGATACCAATATAAATAATAAAAATATTTTTTAAAAGATGTTTATTAACTTTATTTTTTTTGTCATAAATTGAATATAATCAAAGGTGGAACATAAAATTAAACAGATAGTGTTGCACATAAGGCGCACAAGTTTTCATCATGTTCTTCTGCTCTGGCTCTGGTTTTTCTTACCCCACTATATTCATTTTTACCTACTAAACGTTAATTTTAAGTTTCAAGTTTTTAAAGTTAACTACAGTAGTTAAATACAGTCCACTTATTATCAAAATATACCATTATAAAAAACTAAATACCCAAAAAAACATATCCGATTTTAGAGGACAAATTTATATCCGGTTTTGTAAGACTCGAAGAAAAAATGTTTAAATGTAAATTTCACAATTAAATTATGAAAAAAAATTGAAAACAATCACATGCGAATGAACCTCTTTTCATGTACTTTAACATAGTGTAATTACCTAATAACCACCTTTTCCACAAAAAAGTTTTGATTCAAAATCCACTTGCAAAAAATCACAATTCTAGAACGCACTTTTTTCAAACCTATCTTGACCGAAAATAACACATATATGCGGTTATTTGTCTACAATAAGTTTACTTTCTTATCAAGTAAAATATGCTTCCGCATGAATTCGAGAGATAGCGTCAGCGTTTCTAAGCGAACATACGCTATCCGGTATTACCAGACTATCCGGTTTTGTAGAACTTACCCCTACTATACAATTTGATGCCGAAAGACAATCAGAATATTAATAGAATGGTCCATTGAGCAGACTCTTTTGGCCAACCAAAACAAAGGCATCTTATGAAGAACCCCACTTCAATTATGTTGAAAATTACTTGAAAAGAAGTAGAAGAAATATATCAGTTTCAAAACTGAAGAGACGACCATGACTGCTTTTATCCGCTAAATCTTGATGTGCGGGAGCAGACAATGAGGGCTTCCCTAAAAAAGCAAACCTGGCTGATGCTAGAAGATGGACAAGATTGAGTGGAAGCAAGGGGATCAATTCGCCCCTTCTTACATGACGCAAAATATTATTTACAGCGCTCTCAGAACAATTTTAGACCATTTTTCCCAATTTCCTATCTCTAGGTATCAGATTTTTGACACGTACCCCGACAATGTTAAGTTCATAACAGCTGTTATTGAATGGAGAAGGAGTGCCGATTTTAAATACCCTTCAAATTAGGAAGATGACGAAAGAAAATTTGCATACTTTCACTAAAAATTGAACCGATCACAGTAAAAATCTACAATTGAACTGACTAACTGTTAAGCTATCGGTTGCCTCATAATTGCGGAGATTCCCCAAATATCAAAAAGTGGATTAATCTTTTGTAACTTCTGGTTTTCTTTAGACAGCTATGCAATCCATAGTCGGATTAAAGCCTCCACCATATTTCTATGGTGGGTTTGTTAGCCATCCTTAGTAGCACAGATGTGTGCTACTAGGGATAACTCGCCACGGTGGCCAACCGGGTTGGCGAGTGTAGTCCACAGTTCGATTTTGGACTTTTTTAGATCACAGCACATATCCGACGCAATCATCGGGATTAGAACCGCGGTTTCCCGCTCTGTAGTCTATCCGTGTTTGATTTACGCCAGACTGCTGATCTTTTTACTTCTGGTTTAACATGAATAATATTAGTAACCCAATGCCCTCCATGATCCTCAAGTTTGTCCTAAGCCTGTGATACGCGAACAGAAAGGATGATGGGTTGCTACTAAAACTGGGAGCAGCATAATGAGTCCAATTTTGTGGTCAATTCAGATAAGAAAAAATAAAATCAATCTGAAGGAAAAGTTTCAGCATGCTGGAAAACTTTTGAAACTGCAGTTTCAAAATAACCGTAAAACTTTAGATGTCTTTTAAAAGAAACTGGGCAACATTCACCACAAAACGGATCAAACTCGATATTATTAGTGTGGGTATCGCTAAAATTGAAAGAAAACGCAAATATGCAGATAGAACCTAATTTTCTGCTACATTTTAAATACATTTCCATGCGAGCATTAAATTTGTTGTTTTTTAATAAACTAAAGTTAATTAATTTTAAAATTATATTGAAATTCTTGAAGGAACATAAAAATTCAATATTGCACAAATATAAAAAATAGTATTAGCATCTGATGATCTGATCCAATAAAACAGTTTCAAGGGAAAATCAAAATAATCATTATTTTTGAATCAAAATTAATTTAATTCTCTTTTTAAAAGGTTCATACACTAACCAAATCAGCAGGGCCGTTGCGCCCTATTGTTCACAGTGTGCGAAACACACGGGCGGCCAAAATTAGAGACGGCCAATATTCCAAAAAAGGTGATTTACTTTACGTCAGGGAATAAGTAGTACAAATTTAGGAAATTATCTGAAAAAGTTGGCTACAAGGGCGGCGGCCAAATTAAATTTGCACATTGATCAATGGCGTAACTACCAGTGTGCGCTGTGTGCGAATGAACCCGGCCCGTAAAATCTTAGGGGCCCGAAGCAATTTAAAGTAAAATACAATGACACCGCCTCAATCTTCTTCAGATGCGATGGACCGGTCGATGTATGTTGCTCGGAGCAAATGTAGGCGAAAGATGAAACAAGTTCAATTATGAAAAAGTGTAAAAAAAAGGGGTGATTAAAAAAAAATTTCGGGAAAAATTATTAAGTTTAAAAAAAATGTTAAGTATTGCAGGTCAGCCGCCTTGTTACACTACTGAATGGTATTCCTTTTTCTTGAACCGTACAATGCGGGAACGGGGATCGAAACAATGCAATTTGTCCGTCAGCAAACATGATTTTAAAATAGGAGTAAGAAGAAAAGAAAGAGCATAGAAATATATGAAATAGTAAAAAATGGCTAAAGGTGTATGTGGGCGGCATTTCTAAAACTTGCATCATAATGCGAAAATCTACTGCACGGTCCTGACCAGCAATTAGGGTTTCTAATTTTAGTAGGACCTAAAGATTTTAGGGGGCAATTGCCCCTCTGCTCCTATGCGACTAATTTTGTACAATAACATCTATGACAGTGTAGGTGCTCCTCAAAAGTTTAGTTCAAAAAAATTGTATTTCCCCGTCCTCTGGAGCCATAAAAAGGGTAAAAAGCGCCTGTGGCAAGCGGTTTAATTTATGTATCCTTCCCCAACCCCCGCCGATCCGTTCGAACAAAAAAATTTTTCAAATATTTATTTAACAATAATTAAAAACATCGTT
Source organism: Rhagonycha lutea (assembly GCA_958510855.1). Taxonomy (NCBI): domain Eukaryota; kingdom Metazoa; phylum Arthropoda; class Insecta; order Coleoptera; family Cantharidae; genus Rhagonycha; species Rhagonycha lutea. Next base: position 5,791,857 of record OY294040.1, on the reverse strand, counting down.
AAACCAAAACAAATTAATCCCCCTAAAATGCGAAAAAGTGGGCGTAAAACCGGGGGGTCTGGAAGTCTGGAAGGTCAAGGAAGTAGCGATATAACTTTTTAAAATTGACAATGACGCAAATTTAATTCTTGAGAATACATCTTTTGCTTACTTACCACAGTGCGGGGGGGGGGGTACGAAATTCCATAGTACCCAGTTTTGTTTTTCAATTGTTTACTCATAATTTATAGAGGTACCCTCCAGGTCAAGGAAAGATTTTTTCACACAATCTGAGTTTTCATTTTCGATTTTTCACAAGACATAATACTTAATTTTATCTCATTTTAAATACTTTTTCTTTTTTCTAGGATGGATAAGCCCGCTAAATACCTTTTTAAAATGTGAAAAAATGGGCGTGCAAGCGAAGATCTGGTGAGGTATGAACAGTGGCGTAAATGCCCAATGCTTTGGGCCTCCTTAAACTTCATTATATTGTGACCAAATTTTGCTTTTTTTTATTTTAAAATCGCTCACTTCTCAATCGAGGCGCCCGTCAAAGCTCTTGCTTCCGGGCTTTTCAGTAAAAATGGTTTAGTGCTTTTTAAAAGAGCGTGAAATAATCTACAAACTAGGTTTACACCTTTTATTGTCTAAAATCAACGGCTATCAAGTTATGAATTAAAGTAAGCTAAAAAATGTCGAAAAATATGAGCTTTTCTTTTTTTTTGGTTTTCTTCAAAACCCTGTATCTTTTAAACGAAACATTTTACAAAAAATCTGACGCCCCATTCCCGATAGGAAATTTAACGGACTACAACTTTTGTCTAGTAAAAATTTTTGAGAAACCAATCCATTTCACAGAAAATCAGAAAATAATAAACAAGGCAGCCACAAAACAAAAAATTTAATTCACAAAATTTTTATTTTTTTTGAAAAATTATTTTATTAATTGATTTTAAACTATTAGATTATTTAAGTAAATGTTGAAAATGACCACCCTCATTTTCAATACACAGTCGTGGTCGTTTTAAAATATGCTTTGTAGTATTATTTATAAAATTTCCTTTTTTGTTAAAAGCCATTATAGCAGGGGTGGTCAACAAGGTCGAGGGATTGACCAGTCAATCATGAGGCCAACTTTGGTCAATCGGCGAGTGTGAAAAATGTCAAAAATTCGAATTTCTTCGATTAAAAGTGTCGAAAAATCGATTTTTTTCGACAAACATCTTTTAAAACAATCACGACTGTGTATTGATAATGAGGGTGGTAATTTTCAACAATTACTTTATTAATGTAATAATTTAAAATTAATTAATAAAAAAATAATTTTTCAAAAAAAATAAAAATTTTGTGAATTTAATTTTACGTTTTGTAGCTGCCTTGTTTGTTACTTTCTGATATTCTGTGAAATGGATTGGTTTTTCAAAAATTTTTACTAGACAAAAGTTGTAGTCCGTTAAATTTCCTATCCGGAATGGGGCGTCAGATTTTTTGTAAAATGTTTCGTTTAAAAGATACAGGATTTTGAAAAAAAACAAAAAAAAAGAAAGCTCAAATTTTTCGACATTTTTTAACTTACTTTAATTCATAACTCGAAAGCCGTTGATTTTAGACAATAAAAGGTTTAAATCTAGTTTGTAGATTACTTCACGTTCTTTAAAAAAGCACTATACCATTTTTACTGAAAAATCATTATTTTCGGAGCTATGGCCACGTGAAGGTGGAAATTAAAAAAAATGCTTTAAAGAGGCCTAACTCTCGAGGGTTTGAATTTAGAAAAGTGTCCTCTATCACCACCTAAGTTATGTAAAGTGAGTGCGGGGACACCCTGTATAAAAGTTCAGTTTGAACTAACTAAATGCATGCTAACAACTGCATAATATACAATGGTAATAATGACAAATTATTCAGAAATATGATTCGCCAACTTTGGATGATAGGTTATGCTCCTATCGTAGTTCCTTTCGAATCCAAAGAAAAAAACCTGATTGCTACCGATGTGAAAGATATACCATGATGGATTTTTCATCTTCTTCATCTGGAAAGTGGCTAATTAATGTTGAATTTGGGTGGTTTGCATTTCAAAAGATTCGTGTGAAGCTGGGGTTAGATGGTGAATTTTTACTTGGAATATTCTGATGGATTTTCCCGAGGGATGATGACTTTCGTGAAGAAGGTAAATCCTGTCGAGTACATAAATCATTTTTGATCTTGAATTAGGCAACGATATCTAAGATCTGATTTTTATTTAAGTAGGATTATAATTTTGGGAAGGTGACTCGTTGGAATTTTTTATTGTATAATCCCGATTGGAAGCGTTCTTGTTAGAGGTCCTTGATGTCCTGACTCCTGACTGGAATTGGTTGTCCTATTGTATTAAGAATTGTTATGGGTACTCTGAGCAGCTTTTGAAGTTTCTGGTAAACTCGCCTCCGTAGTTTGTAAATGTGGGCTTTTCCTTCTCGCTTTTAGCGTACATAGATGTCCATGATGTTGTTGATGGAGCACTTGACACAATTGGAGTTAGCATTGCAGCGACGTTGGACGTACCTAAACTCTGGCAGCGATGGCATTGATCTAACGCGCTTTTTATTAAATAATGGCACTTCTTACAAATATTTACGATTGTGTTGTTCAAAACGCAATAGGAACTTTAGTGACGTTTAACTTTAAATGGCGTTAGAAGAGATAATTAGGAAAATTACTACAGTGTGATAACTTTAATGCTTGTTACCCAGCGAACCATCACAATTACAAAAAAATGTACAAAACAAATTTTGTAGAAAAATTAATTTTAAACAATTTGCACATAATTAATTTTTTACATAAGATTTATCTTTTAGGAGATATTAGCAAATAACAATGTTAGTTGGTTGCTGCTATCCAGAAAGTTGCTTTCTTAATTTAGTGAAACAAAAATGTATTAGAAAAAAATGCTTAAACAAATTTGAGTAATTAAAAAAAATTGATTAAATTTTATTATTAATTAAACAGACATTACAAATTTGATATTTCGCCATTATTCCGTATTCGATTTTAAAGTGAAAACGATATATCTAATAAGCATTAAGGTTATTGGAACAGTTAAACAAATATTTGTCGAGACTATCTTAGCAGAATTGGCTCCCAATCAGGCAGACGAAGAGAAAAATATGAAAATTCAAAGCGAAGGATTAGCGAATTGTTTTTCTTGTAAATATTGAAATCAAATCGAAATCATGCAGAAAACTGAGCCAAGGACCTTTAAGTAGCCGGTTTAGACAAAGTTTAAATAGTTTTTGGCAGTAGACAAACATATCAGACATGGTGCCCGACAGGCTGCCCGAATAGAACTCTGAATCTGAATTATCGAGTGACAAAACAACAAACCTCAGATGTGGCAAGGTTCCACAAAATATACCCTCACCTTATATTTTCTTATCCTACTCTCACAGCTTAATTTCCATGAATATTACATTTTTCCTACAAAATGTTAAATTTTTCCAATGTGCTGTAGTGTCAAGTCGCTTAATTTACATATCCACCACACTTTCACAAAATATTATTTTGCTACATCCAGCTTATGAATAAATTAGAATACATTTCCAATTTTAAATTTAACTTGAAAACTTTTCAGCAAGAGAAATTAAAAACAGGAAAAACTAAATAATTTTGGTGTTTTTTGTCTGACTTCCGAATATTCCTATCCACCGAAGAACGGAACATAAGAATCTCCAACTGTTCAGTATCTCATCCAGCGGTCACATCAAACCACTTCGTTGTGATATAAATAACCAAATTACATCAAAACAATGCAAAATATTTCTTTTTTTGCAGTGCTAAAAATAAAACAAAACTGAAGTGCTATAATTTTGATAAACTAAATATAAAATATATTTAAAAATTGCATTATTACATCATACAGTTCATCGTAAAATATTTGGTAATTCTTCTCAAGTGATTTGATGAATCAAAACTTTTACGTCAATTTTTCAATAAAAATCCTGACAGTTAATAATAAGCAGCCGAATCAAATTTTAACCACTAAAGTTGTCATTAGTCAATGAAATTGCTCCATTTTTTATTCAAAAAGGAAATAAAATCTCCTGAATATGAATATGTCGAAAATGAACTAAATATTTTTTATGAACGGAAAATCTTGGCCATATCGAGGATTATTTTTCGTATTACAAAATATAAATTAATAATTTTATTGTATTCATCAATAACATGTTATTTTTTTAATGTTAAATAAGTCTGACGTTAAGTGGCGCCGTTGTATAATAAAGATTATTTATGTTTTATTTTACTTCTGAATGTTTTGTATTTTGCACAAATCTCCTGAGGTGCAATAAATACCTACATTGTAAAATACGCATTATCGTATATTACGTTAAGTTATTTAAATTTTATTTTATTGCTGATGTTTTGCTAGTATTTCAAGACGACATTGAACTTGAGTAATTAATAATTGAAATAGCTGTACTATAAACTTAAGATTCACCTAGTCAATATATTTGTAGAAAATTTGATGAAAAAAAGGGTTAAAGAGAGAGAATTTTTGGTAAACTTCTATAAACTGACGTAAGAGGGCGCCAAATTTAAAAAGATGTCGAGAAAAAATGAATAGTGAGTTTTCCCTTCAACATTGCAATTAAAGTTCTAATTTTATGCCTGGGTTGTACTGCTTCCTGGAAGCCCAGTTTATTATTTGGTCAGTTCCCTTTTATATGACGACCCACTTTGAATATTTGAAAAGACTGGTACTTAGTACCATTTTTCTTAATTAGCTGTCGGAATGTCATCTAACCTAAGTTAGGAACCTACGATGCATCCTGATCCACCCAACTCTAGGATTTGAGGTGGTGTAAAAAAATCTACATCGATAAGGTAGGCAGGTCATCGTGGCAGTGGCATAAAGGATTTGGGGGCCTTCTGGCCTGACATGACCAGATTCAGTGACATTCCACCTGCTAAATGTTGAAATTTACCAAATTCCATTTTTAAAATTGAAGAAGAATTACCGAATAATCAAATTGCACAGGTTTGCATGCAACGTTTAAATGCAGAAGTTCATTTTGGGATAATTTGGACCAGTAGTATTTGGAGTTCCTGCGAAGAGATTTCCTATTGTTGAACTTTTTCATCCTGCTTTGTGTTCTTTCAGTTTACCTACGACTCCTATGCTTGAATCTGATCAGCCAACCATCATCATTGATTGAAATAGCAATATGCCTTCAAGAATAACAAATGAAGAAGAAAATGTAGCTATCAATATAGGAGAAAATCTGGAAGCAAGATCAAAGTAGTCCTCAAAACGAAATAGGGCCTCTATTGCCCTTAGAAGAAGCAAAAAGGCTATCGAAACTGCCAAAAATAGACACAGATGAAATTCAGTTTGCTTTTCGTTGTGATCGGGGAACGAGAGATACTCCGTTTGGTATTCTCATTCTCATCCAAAGCTGTCGGGACATCAACTACTATGGCTTACACTTATGCGAAGAATTTCGGATTTCGATCGAGTGCAACATCATAAATTCATTAAGATCTTAAAGATTGTTGGAATCGCTGAAAGAGAACGAGAATTGAGAGAGAAAAACTGGAGCCATCACACCTGGGATGTTTACAATATCCCTCAAACAGTTTCCTTCAAACGGTAGCTCGATGATAGGTATTGGAGAACATTTATTTCTGGAGTTTATACTTTCACCATTTATCTACTTCGTTCCACCCTGCCGGGTTCTCGTTTGGACCAGCAATGGCATCGTCATCGGTCTATTGTTGCGATTTCGAATCTGAGCAGCGTTGAACTGATTATGGAATTTTAATGGAATGAAGGAGGTCAAAGGAGCTGTGCTTCCAATATACTCCGTTAAAATCCATGTTCGATTGTTGTTTGGATAATTTTCTTTGAAGTAATTACTGAAACGGTTTCAATAGAGAGAATTGATTTAAAAAAACAAGAAAGACTTGCATGCATTAAGAGAATACATTTTATTTTCAGCAAAACTTACATTTGATTAGAGAACAGAAACATTAAGATTTGGCATAACATTAAATGCCATCTGTTCTTATAATAGTATCTTAAGATATATTATGTGATTATAAACGACAAATTGAAATGGTTAACCATGTCACACGCTCTGCTTATATTAAATATACATGATTATTATTACTATTATAAATATTAAAACACCATAAACATTATTTTAATGAATAACGTCACAGAAGTGAAATAACATTTAAAAATAATAACAATTGCTACAATAGCCATCATCAGTAATCGTTCCGATTATTTTTAGTCGGCCATTTTTTATTAATGGCTGTAATGATAGTATTAATATTCGTAGCAACTTTCAAACGTGAGTTTGATTACCACACAAGTAAATTGACAAAGTAGATCTTTCCAAATCGCGGTATGATTTTGCTCAGTGTAGTACGTAAACGTGGGAACGTACGATGAAAAACCCAAATTTCGTCATACTTTCGATAACTTACGCACTACATTTCGAAAATCAATAGGGCCTAACTACGCGAATTGAAAACATCCTTTTCTTAGTCTTATCAAGTTTGTCTTAATCTGGTTGATATGTTTATTAACCAGCGCGCTTAAGAGATAAAAAAATATTAAAATAATAAAGTCGTGCAATCTATTTTTTTATCTCCTAAACTTTCTTATATTTTAATTTATTAATTATTCACAATTTTGTGATGATATTTTCTTTTTAGCTGATGTTACACCTTGAATTTTTAAGAGAAATGTTGAGTTCTCGTTCATTTGTCCTTCTTTAACAGTATGGGGTCTACTTTTTTTTGAAATTGAAGAAAGAACATTCACAAAACACTCAAAGCAGAGCTAATGAATCTAAAAAGCAAAACTGCACATTGGTGCACCACCAACAAGCACTAGGGGTGTGAACTATGCAGGTTCGTGCAAATCTTCGACCTTTTTCATTGCCGTGTCGTTTCCAAAAGATCCATCGCGATCTCTCATCCGACAACATTTTTCCTTTTTTGAAAATTGTTGCTAAATGGTAGATACTTTATTGTGATAAGTTATAATTTAATAATAAACTTTTGTTCCCTTCTTTGCTGCTACTGGAAGACGTTCTCCAGCAAGAAATGGATTCTCGTTAAAACTCTGAAATAAAACAAGTAATTAATTACTTTTATATTAATGAAAATTGTAACAAATTATTTCATTTGCTTTTGAAATCTTTAAAATTAATTTCTTTCGATGCGTTCCTGCATTTTTCACCCGTTACGCTAACCGTAATAGAAGTTTGCTCAAAAATGGTCCAGCAACTCTATGCAGTTTTCCTTTGGATACACGTTCGGTGAGTCAGGTGCTTCGTGGATTTGTGGGAAGTGACATACGTTTTTTTCATCTTTTGGAGCCGAAACGTCAGTCATCGATTTAGAAGAAGATTGTCATCAAAATTGTGTACATATTTCAAAGAGCTGGCGTAAAATAAACTTCATTTTTAAATCGAGTGATAACAGTAAACGTCAGTTATCTAGTCACTTAATAAGAACAGGTCTTAATAAGGACATCGATGCAATGGAACAAAGATTTGAAGATTACTTTGTCATATTTTGCAGAAATTTTTGATTTTAATCTATTTCAAGTATCCGATCCTCTTTGGGGAAGGTCGGGACTATTCTTATCTTACTATACCGTAAGTTAGACAGGAGACATCTTATGATGTCTATTTAATCCTATTGAGTAGTTCAAATCTTATTTTTATTTTGACAGATCCACCACAACACTCACTCCATTTTGGATTCTCTGGGGATCCCTTTACCCACAGAAAGTTTTAAAGTAAATTATACGAGGATGACAACAGTCATACTGACGCCTGGGGAATGACATCCATCAAGGTGTCCATGTGGATCGGAGAAAGCAAATGTTATCAGTAAATTAGTTATTGCTTGACAAGCTATGCATAATATGGGTGGATATTCTGTTCTGTTTGACAGACCGGCATCTGAATATCCTTTGATCCGCAATTTGAAGTCACGTCCTATTGCTAATGAAGCATTCTAAGGACGAAATGACAACAAAATAAACTTCTCATTTTTAAAAAGTCTAAAGTTTCCAATACATTTAACTGCATTCTAAAAAGAAGTGTTGTCCTACTTTGCGTAAAATTCTTCAAAAACTTTGACCCTTATTAATTATTTCCGTAATGAATAATTCTCAAGAAGGGTGAAATTTGTAGTCTGGTTTTTAGCGAAATTTCACTAATCCCGGCTTATTAAGCTTTGTACCACTAAATCCCACACAGATGTTTAGCAAAATCAATTCCATTTCCCTATGGTCTCGCACTTAAGGGTGGGGTATCCGGTCCGTTATTCTCTGTATTATAGCACCATTTTAAGCTGAAAAACTTTTTCCGTAAAGTTAAATATAAGCCCAATTTTCTGGGATCTACTACTGTCGACAAGCAAATGCACCAACAAAAATATATGTTGCTTTTAGCGATTAAGTTATAAATAAAATTTCAAAATTTGAACTTATCGTTGAGCACATTTCGAAATAAACATGAAAAACCTTAAGGCCTTATTTTACTCGGTTTCTTAATGCTCGTAAAATATATAATGCCTGCAACTTTTATTTCTCAACAAACCTTTTTTATATTAAACTTCTTAGCGACCAAATTTTTATGCTGTAGGCTGGGATCGACCTAAAATAAAATAAAACAGTAGAAACGCAAAAATGGAATATTTATAACATCTTACTTGCATTGTTCGCTGAAGAAATCTGTTAAATTCCAAGTCATTTAAAGCATCTAAAGTTTCTTCTTCTGGTGTGGATTCTCCCAAATTTGGGCAATCAAACATGTGCTCGCTATCACACATGCAATCTTGTGCCGCTTGGTATCTTCTACTGAAGGAGGCCGTATTTTCAAAACTTTCCAAACATCCTTGTTCAGCTAAAAAGTTTTAATTTTAGTTCCAGACCTTCAGCAAAATGCACTGGCGTGTTGCAGCAATTTAATGTTCATTTGATTAAGCTTCAAAATAATTACGTAAATTAATAATGTAATACCGGAATTGCATTGGTAAATTAACAAGGGAATTCAAAAGCTGCTGCACGTTCGAGTAAATTAATATAATCCGACAGAATTTCGCCGAGTTTTGTGATCAATAAATGCTCGTCAAATTTTGAAACCATTAAAAATACGTCGAGTTTGCAAAATTATATTAAATTTAAGATAAAAATTGGAATATTGCTAGCTACGAGATCATTCATTGAAATTTAGTCGGTTTTAAATCTAAATAAAGTTTTTGTTAACTTAAAAAGTTGGAATTTGCACGATGACGGTTACATAGGAGGTTTAGGTAAATAATAGGAGTATTAGATATTGAAAAATGATGGAATTCATAGAAATCGTTTGTGATTTATTCGACTCAAACTGTACAAAGCCATTTACCATTCCATTTAACGTTTTCGACATTTGATCATGAATTGTTGTAATCCACTTTCATCTTTGGCTGTCAGGATAAAGTCATCTGCATAAATAATTATTATTGTTTTTTCCTACTACATCTTTATTTCAAGTTACAAAAAATTTTTATTGAGCTTCAAATGCCAAAGAAAAATAAATCCTCTAAGATCTGTGTTTATCAGATGTCGCATTGGTAGGATCCCGAATCCATTTATTGGTTCTCTAAGCAATGTTACTGGGAGTTCAACAACCCAGAAAACCGACAGTACTACGTGCCCTCCAAAGAAGGGAGACGGTCTTGAGAAAGTTGAACTCTTTCCAAATTTGAACACTGTTCCCGGTTGATTGAGCAATCTTCTTGTGATTAGTAGCGTCAAAAATCCGGAAGGAACGAAGCGTCGCCCCTTCGGCGCTCAAGGAAATATAGCAACATCGTTTGAAGTTTGTATAAATCTGGCTAAGAAAATCAACTCGGAACCGTAATTAGAAACAGGATGAATATGTACAGGTTGAAATGATACCGCCAAAGGGGCTGCGGTAATTTCAAAATCATCCAATCGTATCATAAAAATTCATTAATAGCATAGAAGCAGTACTTAGTCTGGAAGGTAAATATTTTTTCTATTCAGCGCTGGTGATACAGCTAATGGCGTAAATAATTAATTAAGCAATTATTGACTAAATTTAAAATTGTTTAACAATAATTTATTAATAACGCAAGTAAAACAAATAAATTTGGAAATGGAAGTGAATAACCAATTAATATTAATTGGATCAAAGGAATTTAGGACCTCACAAAATATGAACTAATGGGAAGATTTGATGTATAAAGCCTGGTCAAAATACGTACAATAAACATAAGATTGTCGTAGAAAACTTTGTCTATCTGTCTGTCTGTTCGCAACACTATTTAGTACTTTCTGATTGCTTCCTTTATTATTTCCAACACTAAAACAAATTACGAGCATCTGGTTATAGCACACTAATTTAGCTCCAACTAATCACCGATAGATTGCCCCAACCTTGTAAAACATTTAATAAAAAATATTGTAATTGTTGAATTTCGATAAAATTTTATTAAACAGCGGCGATGAAATTCGAAGCGACTGCTCTCGTCGGATTACGACAGTCAAACATTGTTACTAGTGGCTTGTACTTGGATGGATGACCGCGTAGTGATAAATTTATATCCGTATTTATTCATTATTTCGCATTACGTAAGTCCGGTAGAGTCTAAATTCATTCTCTAATAAGAGAAGGAAACTGAAACGTTCGGCAACGGATAGTATTAATTTCTAAAATTATTATAACAATAAAATGACATCACAATATTTTTGTTTACACAACCAGATTGTTCGGAAGGCTTAGTTTCGAATCCCCCCTCCCCTAGTAAATATTTTTGGAGTCTTCTTTATTCTATTATTTTCGTTCATATTTACTCCACTAACCGAATATAATATATAAACTAGATTACCCAGGCTGTGAGGCTTAAAGACCGCACTGAAGCTTTAGAAACTATTGGCATCAGAGTTTTCTACGACATTCGTATATTTACATTTAGCGTAGGTAATTTAACCTTCTGGTAGAAAAGTGGAGTATTTTTTACAGCAAACAGTAAAAGTCGCTACGTGCGCGCGTGCGCAGTTACTCACGTCGAATGTGCGCACGCGCAAAAATTCCCGGTAAATTTGAAGCGTATTTAAATGTAAAGTGCGCGCATGCGCCATACCCAAGTCAAATGTGCGCCGAATGTGTGTAAAAATTAAATTTTTAGTTTTATAAACAGGACAGAATCAGAGTTTGGGGCCCAAATCTAAAACTGTATATAACTCTTAACGGTCCTGTCATTAAAAAGCTTTTCCTAACATTAACCTAAACTCGACCGGTAGATCTCTCTTTTAACGGTTCCCCCAGTAAAAAAAATCGATTCCTAACACTGACCTAAGCCCGTCTGGTGGATCTCTCTTTTAAGAGTCCCCTCATTAAAAGAATGGTTTCCTAACACTAACCTAAACTCGATCGGTGGATCTCTTTTTTAACGGTCTCCCCATTAAAATAAAAATCGATTCCTAACACTAACCTAAGATCTCTGTTTTAAGGGTCCCCTCATTTAAAAAAAATCGTTTCTCAAACACTAACCTAAGCTCAACCGATGGATCTCGCTTTTCATGGTCTCCTCAATAAAAAAAATGTTGTTTCCTAACACTAAGCTAAGGTCGACCGGTGGATCTCACTTTTAACGGTCCCCCATGGTACAACAAAATGATTATATCGTGCTCCCTCCCATTAAAATAATCAAAAAAAAAAAATAATAAAAACTTGACTGGTGGATCTCTCTTTTAACGGTTTATTCATTAAAAAAATCGTTTCGTAAAACTAACCTTAGCTCAACTGGTTGTTAATTATTGTTAATTTTTTTTCAAGTACTCGAAAAAATTCGTATATTTGCAGCATAATTCATAGCTTTAAAAGAGAGGCTTTAAAAATTTGTGCAAAAACAAACTGCGGTTCGAGAGCACCGCAAAGAACTGTACCCAAAACTTCCAATTAATGGTTGCAGAAGTACCAACTAAAGTTTAACCAAGTGTAACTAAATAATACCAACCGGTACAACGTTGCAATCGCCGAGAGTAACTGCGCACGCGCGCACGTAGCGACTTTTACTGTATGCAATTTTTTACCCCGGGAGCCCTTTTTTGTACATAATTAATTTTTAAATAAAAATAAATCTCTTTAGAAAAATTACAGTATATAAAATGGCATTGAGGTGAAACCATTACAATTGTTACCATCTGATGGTCATCTAGGGTTTAGTAACACAAATTTACTTTTATAATTTATTTTTATTTACCATGATTTTTTTACTGTATCATTCTTATGTAATATGGAACGCCATTTTCCTGGAGGTCTCAATTCACCAGGAGAAGTTGCTTAATTTCGGTTAAAATATAATCACATATTTTACAAATTTTATTATATTTTTTTTATTTTGTTCAAAGCAATTTTGTATTTCTAATATTTAAAAAACTCATAGAATTTTCTCTCTTTTTTTCCGTATTTAATACAATAATATGTCTATTAAACTCTAAGGTCTTAAAATACCCTAACGAATTTTTGCAATTGTTACGCGGTTCGCTACTTTTCATTTTACTTCACATATTCCTAAACGCGGTCCTGCATTTTATTTAATGCAATCTGTTATAACTTACATTTGAATGCAAGTTATATCCGCTGGCTGATAAGCATTTGAACGAGCCCTTGAGCGACCATTTGAGGCAGTTGAGTTGTAATTTGAACAAAATTTTGTATGAAAATACCGGCAATTATTTAGTTAGACGAGTTTTCGATTCGACATAACTATTTTTTAGTGCCTAGTCCTGGAGACTACCTCAACTAGCTGTCAATTGAGATCATTTTTGGACTCCTGTTGGCAACATATGTGTTGCACATGTGTTTCATTGCATTGGGTTACTCGATTGCACAAACTACTGTGAGTTTTGTCTTTGGTGCGCAAATCGTACAACAGGGTCCAATTTTACTCAAGTAGCGACGTGTTTTGGTTGTTAATTTACACCATAACCTCGAGTTAACGACTGCTGCTGTTGTTTTGGATGATGATTGAGAATTAATTCGTATTGTAGTTTACTACCATCATTAATTCCATCTCTCTCACGGTCCAGCAGGTCATTAGATCTTCAAGCAGTGTTTTTGTGTTCGCGCAAGTCGATCAAGTGTTTCCGGTGTAAAGTTTATAAATGTTCCAGATTTTCACCATTTAGGAGCCAACCGTCGTATTTCTAGTGGAAGGAAACGTCTGTCACCATTGAGTTGTAAACTTGCAAAGCTTTTATGTAAGTAATTTTAATCATTTCCTATTCGTTTGACCGACGTGTATTTTTGGCTCTTGTATTTCAATTTCGGTAACCCATAGATTGTTTTGTGGCTGGTAAATTTAAATTGGGTGCATTTACAGTGCAATTATTGGAATTGTGATAGCATCTCTAAAATTATTTTGTCAATTTAACAATTTTATTACTACTATTTGCACTTTTGAGTTTTCCCAAGCTGCCATCTTTTTCAAAACTTATCAAAAATCTTAAAAACTTTAAAAAAATCGAGAGCTAGCTAAACAAACTGGAGAGGTCATCTCCGAATTGTGACAAACTCTCTCTGTTTTGGGCCAGTCCTCTCATTAGGGGCTGCTACTCAGAAGACAGTTTTCGTTTTAGGTGCCCATTAACAAACTCTTTAAAGTGCCCGTCAGAAGCGGTTTGTGTCGGGAGTTAAGTTCCAGAAAAATGCGACGCACGTTAAAACAACATAAATCGCATCACCTATTTTCTTAAAATCTCATGGTGATTAATAATAATTAGAAACGTCTAGTACATCTTCCCGTGACTTATTTATTCATTTATTAGCAATTTAAGAATAGCTCTAGTGCGGCCTTCAGGCCGCACAACCTGGAAAATCTAACTTATCAATGTATGAAAGTTTTACGTTAAAAATGTTTATTATTTAGCTCCTTCATTATACTGTCGCCTCACATCTTTAATCGGGATTACTACTATTACTAGAATGCAGTACAAGAAAGCACGAATTACTGTGAAAGATTGTTTTGTGAAATTGGACACCAGCAGATTAAGTTAGCTGAGGGCATCTAATGTATTAGTTTTATATTGCAGTATAGACAAAGCATCCAAACAAATGCGTAAATTATTATTACTTGGAAAAAATATCTTTGAAGCCCATGCAATTCAAAAACCGGGATCTTTAGTCTATGGATCTGCGTAGCATGCCTTCTCTTCGTCTTTCTAGAAGCAATTCTTTACAGAATTCTCTTCTAGTAGGCCAAGGCCGCCAAGGCCTGTAATTGGCAGTGTTAGAAACTTTGAGCATATAAACATTTTACATCCATCAGGTAGCTTGCTAGACTTGCCTTCAGATGTGTCTGTATCCTGTTTTTTTGTAGTATGGCGTAGCATGTCTTTATGTTAAAATTCCGCTATAATTAACGAAATGCAATTTAAAATAACATTTTTAGTTAGATGTTGTCAGTTGCACAAGTAATCGGCAACTGCGGTTAGCCCGTATTTACGTCAAGCGCACGTATCGTCAACAGAATTCGGGTTTACGTAAAAATTCAAAACTTTACCATTGATTTCACGCTCGCCCATAGCTTAGACGCTTCAAACGCTTCAGTTTCTCGGCCCGGTTAACGTTCCCGAATCAAATTCTATACCCCCTCCATCAATACATCGTTGAGTAAGTTGTTAATATTTATGAGGTTATGTCCGAGTTGTTTCGAATTATTTAGATGAGATGAGTTACACCGGTATCAGTCTGAAGAAGATAATTTCACGATAATACGTGAATAAACTGATACCTTCCACATAATTTCGAATCTGACGGTACCTCAAAAGTACGTGCGATTGCCTAATCGTTATTCTTTAATTGCTTGAGTATGAAATAAATCTTGCAGGCCTCCTCTACAACCTGTACTATCGATATTTCAATTATGGATGTTAACCAAATTTTATTCAACTTTAAAACTGGACTAAAAATGAAAGACCCTGTATAAGGACACGGAGTGAGTTAGAAATATTGCTGATGCATTTTATTCCATTTCTAGTTTAAAATCGGGCACGATATAAGTACTATCCTCAGGAATCTGTCCGGAAATGAAAGAAGCGAATCAAAAATATTACATTGCTTTACGTTTCACCGCTAAAATCGTTCAAACTATACATTTTTTAGCCCGATTTCCAACGTTGATTATCAACAAATAAACAATTACCGACTAAAGTTTGAAAGTTTTAATTTAAATTTGCTTTGTGCAACTTTCCTTAACCACTCATAAAGTTTGAAAGTTAAAAATTGGTTTAAAGGATCACCGGCAGAAATTTTACGAACCCAAAAATCTAATATAAACGTCTTAAAATTTTAGATACCAAAAAAATATGTCTGTCAGAAGCATAATAGCGCTGCGAAAACTCCGACGTCGGCGTCGGCTTCAAATTTCTGGTGTAAATAAAGTTTCAAATGGCGTGACAAATCCACAAAAATGTCATTTCTTAAAAGTTTTCGTTTTTAACAAATTTGATAAATTTTTGGTAAGTCAACAAAGCCTAGAAGATAAATACATAAATTTTGAAAAATGAAAGAAAAAATCGTAAAGGATGTGGGATGTGGGTTTGGTTATCTGCCACCAAAATATGTTCTAGCAAACATATTTAAAACGCCCTAATCCTAATATAATATAAAGAGCTAAATTTTGCGAAGCTAAGAGTATAATCAATTATTTGCATTATTAAGGGTTCAAATTGGAGCATCCCTAAAGAACTTTTTATTATAGGAAACTGATAATAAATTTGAAGTGAAGTCGATAAACAGACTTCGTAATTAATGCAAAGTTAAACATTAACAAGTTTAAAGCGTTTCGACAGTTTATTACATTATATTCAAATGCGGTTTTGTAAGAGGATGCACGAAACTTTCCAACTTGCCAACTTGCCAACTTTGTGAAGCGCAGATAATCAGCAAACAAGTTGACATAAAGAAACGTCGAAATGCGTTTTTAATCAGGATAGCTTTAATAACGTGAAAGGAAAACGGTTTTCTAAGAACGTGATACAAATATTTATCGCGGTGCTTTTCCGGGCCGATTCTTTTTACTCCTCAATAACTTTCTTATCAGCTTACATCTGATCTAACCTAACGTTTTCATTAAAACCTTAAATTGCAAGATTAAATTATTATCGGTAAATAATCCATTTTTCTGTTCTAAATGGAGATATAACTCATTCGATAAAAAATTGGGCAATAACTTAGCTTCGCTGGCAAGGGTGAACTTGACAAACATGAAATATTTGAAATTTCGCTTTATTAATCTCGTCCCAACTCTTTTTATTGTAGGTGCAAGTCTGAACTTATTCTGAGGTTATTAAATTCCATCAAAATCCGATAATTATTATTAAATTTAAAGCTATAGAACATATTTTTTAAATCTTGTTTATTTAACCAATTTTGGAAGAATGCTCGTGACCAGATAAAACCGATAAAGCCATTTGTAAACTTTGCCTTTAATTAAATTTCGACCCTAATTTTCTTAACATTCTAGCAACGCTATAGTAAAAGCAAACAATTTTTGTCCTGATAGAATTTCTCAATTAACCTTTGCGATGTATCTTAATTTAGCGTCAATCACACAAACGACGAAAAAGAAAAGTTCGATCAACAAACCTGTATATCCTAAAGGGCAAGGGTTCGGTGGATTACAATATGCGGGTAAAGTAGCATCCGTTTTAATTTCCTGCTTATTTTTCAGCGATCCTTCCGGTTTCAGTCGTTGAATTCCTTCTCCAGCACCGCCCGACATGAACTGGTTGCCCCAGAGACTGTTATGTTGCAGGTATTCGGAATCGCGTATACTTGGATTATAATTCGCTTCGCTCATTAAACCATCGTAGTCGACAGGGAAAAGTTGTTGTTCCTCTTCTAATTCCTTACCAATTGATCTCGCTCCCATATTGATCGTACCATCGGGAAAGTCCAAGTAATTGTTTTCGGGAAAATCCTTTCCCATTCGGTTCATCACTTCGCGGAGGAAAATATCCGAGAGGATGATATCCTAAAATAAGAAAAGAATTTATTAGGAAAATTTTTCAAGTTCCATTTCTTAAGAAGCTCTAAACCAGCTTCCTAGCAATTTAATCCAGGATAACAGAAAATCCTGAAGTTTATTGTTCCAAAGAACCCACTTGATTATTTAAATTAATTTAGCAAGGATGTTGTACCAGGTTGTCGTTTAATCCTATTTCGCAAAAAGTTTGCTGATGTTACGTTTTGTAAAAGCACTGGAAAATTATCTTCTTTAAAATGTTTAAATGAAAATTCATAAGACTTTGTTATAAGCATGAAGGAATTTTAATAACAATCTGCTATGGCAGTTCTCAAACGTTTTCTTTTCATCCTGCCTCTTAAAATTTAATGATGAACAATTCTTGAAGTTGAGATTTATTTAGAAAGTTACTGTTTCGTTGATTTCCAAATTTTAAATAATATTTTGTAATGTCGAAGTTGTGCTCAGTTACTTTCCTGGAAAATTTTAGCTCTAGCTTTTATAAGTAGCTTACGCTACTTTAAATTCTCAAATTTTACAACTTTCAAGTAGCTTACGCTATTCTTTTTTTTTAATTGGAGAAGTTATTTCGAATGTACTACATAGATATTTATAATATAATATTTAAATTGGAAAATGAAATCTGCCAATATCGCATTCGTATTGTGGATTTCACAAACGAAATAATATAATAATCACTAATTAATTACTCCGAATTTCGCATCCTTTGAAGTCACTAATCTTTTCCTAAGAGGTTTCATGCAATAAACAGTAAAAATAATTGAAAATAAATTGGCAAATAACAGAACTACTCGAATAATTATTACAGATGGGAAATCAATAGTCGTGGAAATTTTTAGGGATCACTTGAAAACCAAAATTGCTCAAACACGATTTAAAATTCGAAATTAACAACAAAATTGTTTATCTCGATATTTCAATGTTTTAGATAGAAATTAGATAGAAGCTAGAAATAATCAATCAAATTGAAGTATTTTCTTCTATCCTTTTCTAGATTTAAAAAATACTGTAATCTGATTGGTTCTCATCAGCTCCTACCTAGACAAAAATCTCGATGTGAACGATACTTTGGATTTTTTCTTAAATTAGAAGATACTATAAACCCAAAATGAAAATCCTGAGGTTCGCTCCATGCTGTTTGATGTTGAAAAATTTTAAAAAATCACCTACGGGAACCATTTAGGGTTCGAATCAATAAAATATTGTAGAGATATTTCCTACGACCCTTCAACTTTAAAATTTATTTTCACCAGGACAATATCTCAACACTAGAGTACCGTCGGCAGCTATGTAGCGGTTCACATACAATTTCTGTACGGAGACAAATCACAGGGCTGGGTTCGCACTTCTCTCCTTTTCGGGTCACCAAATAAAACAAAATGTGCTGTCTTGCTACCGCACTAATGTTGCTAAATCGAAATTCCTCTATCGGGAACAAAATTGCATAAATTGCCTTAATCAAATTTATTGTCGTTATCGACAACGCTAAAAAACTAAATTTGGGTACGGCGCCGCTGCATGAAAACAAAATCAAACTCAGCTTAGTGAAAAATGACTAATTTAATTTTCATAAAATAAATTCAATTTAAATAAGAATAAACAGGTCGAGCATGAGATGTTTACGAACAGATTCGTTTTGGTCGTTAAAGTGTAAATTTGTGTATTTGCAATTAAATGCAAATACTCCAGGTTTCTATTAAGGTGTAATCGTGTGACAAATAAATTTATAATTATAAAAATGGTGTAACAAAATGCAAAGTTTATTTATTTACCAGTTATGCGGCACTTGTTGACAACGTTTTCGAACCACTGTTTCTGTGTTCTTAAATTCTCCGCTTGGCACCTGTTGTTCAGTAACCTGCTAGCTACTGTGTTGTGGAAGATATCAAATTGCGACACAAAACCTTCGCAATTCTTCCAAATCATCAAAAATAAAACGATCGGCAATCGTATACAAAAGTTTGTTGGCAAATTTCAATCAATTTGAACCAATTTCAATAAATCGTGCGACTAACCTCATATTTGGTACGTAAATTATTCGATTCAAAATTTTAACTAATTTGAATTTATTCTTCTAAACATTTAATTCTAGGCACGTAATTGTCGTGATTATAAAAATCATTCGATCATTCGTCAATGGCGGAATGACAATTTTTACACACATGTGTGATACCAAATGTTCCAATGACGCTTTTCCAAAAATGCTGAAATTTGAAGATTCTACTTCCAAATCAATCTAAAAGCACTCGTCTACTTTAGACGACACTTCGCACTACTTCTCAGCTTGAAAAACACCCTGGTTTTCCAAGAAAACTCGAAAATTGGTCACTTATGGTGGACCTCACCAAAATCGCTGTTGTTGGCTCCACAGGTGGCAGCCAACACCACTCGCCAACATTCTCTACCTTCTATGTTTAAAAACTTCAAATTACCAACCGAAAATCGAAATTTTGAACCAATTTGCACGTCAACTAAGGTAAATTTCCGCGCTTAAAATTTAAATGTAAATAATTTAATTCGTTCCTTTTTAGGTTTAAACGCCGCAAAAACTTTATAAATCACTGGATTTCACTAACATTCAACAATAATTGTGTGCTTGTGTCAGTGGTAACATAAATCGATCTTCATTCACAAAACCGTGCTCGACCATGTTATTATGGATAAAACATCCCTTAATTTAAGACAAATTACTAATACAAAGCTGAATTTCATTTCGTTTCACGACAATATATAAAAAATTTTACCAACTTAAATAAGATTACGGCCCACGAAATAGACGCACGCATCTGATTTTTCACAATCCCCGGGAGCGAGACCACATGTCGCACAATTATAGCTTTCATGTATAGTCGTATTTCCCATGAGTGGCACCAGATGACGAAAACCACATCAATAATAAAAATCTGAGAGATCCATTTTACTTATATAATTTTTTTAAGGGTTAATTAACCCAGTTTCCTATAGTTCTATGCTAAAAATTGTATTGCATTTAAACTTCTGGCACTGGGGGGTATTCCATACCCCCCAGACTCCCCGGTCCTAATTCCATGACATGCTGATATATCTATTTAGAACGGTTGCAATTCAATAGCATTTTATGCAATAAATTATAATAAAATTATAATAAAAATAATTAATCTTATAATAATACAGAATACAGACTGCAAAATTCAAATCCAATATAATAATTTGCTAGAAGTCTCCTCCTCGATGTCACTTAAATTTTTGTGCTTCTAATTAGTTTATTCATTTACTACAATTCAAGGAAGAATTACGAACCTATAAAAACCATATCGCTTACGAAATAATCACACGTGTCTGATTTGCTATAACCCCCCCCCCCAGAATGAAACAGAATGAAAGTACACGGCTAACAACAGCCAAAGGCCGCCTGTGCCATCTAGTGCATTAGTCATCTTATTCTTCCTAGCTTGTGTTCATCGGAAGACTTTCTCATTTGCCTCGATGTCACCCTATCCGCCGTCTTCTGTAACCTGCTCACTTCACGTCATCAAACCGTCTCTTCTTGGGTCATCCCTCATCCCAAACTTCTTGTGGACTTTCTTAGGCGCCAGTATAAAATTTCATACGTCCATCTTGGGAGGCACTGATCATCTTCATTCTGACTATCTATCATCTGCCCATCCATCAGTTTACTATAGAAACAAGAAGAGACACCCGATAACGTTTTTCAGTATGTAGGTTTACCATAAAAGTAACCGCCGGCCGTTTACATTGCTTGCTTTAGCTGATTCATCTGTTTTGATTAATGAAACCTATGCAAATGGTGGCCATTTTGCTGGAAAAAGCTGTGTCTATGCACTGGAAAAAGTTGTAGGGTGTCGCTTCTTGTTACTATTGTAAATATTCTTTGATTTAACCAATCAGTATTGTAAACGTAATTATTATTATAGATTATATTGTTCCCCCCTGCTTTAAACAAATGGATACTGTCCCCCTTACCATATTAAAAAAAATGTATATCGAAATTGGAGTCTATAGATAATGAATATATAGTAAAGATAATCAAATCTGGAAGAATAAGATGGCTAGGACATGTGATGAAAAGAGAGGAGAACGCGGTGGTGAAGAAGATAATGCAATGGAGACTATGGAAGAGAGAGGAAGAGGAAGACCCAAAATAAGATGGTGGGATCAGGTGACGGAGGACCTGAAAACGATGGAGGTGAGAGACTGGATAGATAAGGTCGGAGACAGGAATAATTGGAGAAGAATTGTGATGGAAACAAGAACAGATAAAAGACTTTGAAAATAAAGGGGACTAATCCACCCCAACAAATGGATTTGTAAAGTTTCAATTTAGAAACAGCAAAATTCCGCCTAGGAATGTAAAAGCTATAATAAATAATAATATCGAAATTAGTAAGGCAATCTACTTTTTGGGGAAAATATTATCATGTTACGGCTTTGTGAAATTTAAATTTGAAATTTTTGTTATAATTTAAAATATTTGTAATTTTTACAAACTATAGATAACATTTCTTTTACTACCAGCATGTCGAAAGAAAAGTTTTAGTAACAATTAAGTAAATAAACTTTCCTATTTTAAATTTCAATCATGTGGGAAAACATATACGTTTTCAGAAAAAGATGTTTTTTTTAACTTAATTACTTTCTATTTGATATACTCTATAAAAAAATTAAAAGAAATTTACTTTGCAAGTTTTAAATTACTTACCTTCCCCGGAGACATATAAGCAAATGCTTCCATTGCGAATCCCAATAAAAATATTGCCACCTTCATCGTGATTGGCGACCTAAATTAATAAGAAAAAATTAATTTTTTTGTTAGTATCTTAAATAATTTTGTGGTAGTAACAGTATAAAGCGATAACTTTAATTTTTTTGATTCATGAATTAATTAACACGAAACTGTCGGGTTGATGGGCAAACATTAATTTTGTTAATCAATTGATTCGTGGTTAATGTACTGTAACTTGATAATAAACATATATGAGTATTTTGTTAACTGGAAATAAAATCAATAAATATTTAATTAACGTTGATTTAATTATCGACAAAATTTGTGATTATAACAGAAAAACATGCAAGTGAAGAAAACCTTTATGTTCTTTTACAATGTACGCCCACTTTAAAAATTCAATTTCCAACAAGAAATTGTTTTTTAAATTGCTTACACAAATCAAAAACGTTTTGTTACGCCTACTGTATATTTATACAAAAATTATAAATAGGCACGGTGAGTATTTTAAATTTAATTAATTAATTAACCGGGGAGAAGGTAGTGCAAAGCAGGATAAATAAGAGAAATTAAGGTGTCGGAGTGCTAACACAAGATTAAGTTTTTTAAACATTTAACATACTTTAAATGTTAATGCTAATGCGATGCTAATCCTTTAGGACAAACTCGCTGAGAAGTCTTAAATAATTTCCGAGTTTTTGTTAGCTTTAACGCCGCGTATACTTAATTTAAAAAAAAAAAAAGTTTTTAAAAGCTTTCAATTTTAAAATGTGGAAGTTATTACAGAATAAATAAAATTAATTTAAAATTTAAAGGTAGGAATGAACGCAAATTTTTTTCAAAGCTCAGTTATTAAGTTTTAAGTTGGGTTGAAACGCGGTCTTCTGTGGATTTCACCTACACGGAATTAGTGGGGAACAGAGATATAATGGAATTCAATTTTTAATGTGAGTTTTGGATCAAAGACTTTGTTTATTCTGCATTAAATCTGTTTTTTGTAATGTTAAGGGTCAAATAATTATCGTTAGAAAAAGATAATCCTCACTACGCAGTGCTGTATTATACTCAAATTAATAGTTTCTTCCATTTTTCAACCACACCTAATTCTTTCCAGGATAATATTTTCCTTCATGGTTAATTAAAATTTAATCGCTTGAGTTCCAAAAGAACTTACGAAGAATGTAATCCAGCCAGTTTTAGAACTGATGGGCGAAAGTGGCCTTCGTCCATCAGTTAGGACATCGAGGCAGTGACATAAAACATTGAGCGATTTCGTGGATTTCTCGCAAGGACATAGATTTTCTGATATTTTTTAATAAAAATTGAGATTTCAAGTTTTGATTAACTTTCTTTTGGATTCAATTTCCATCCATATTATTTTCTAAGTAAATTTCGTCAACTTAAAAATCACAATTATACGATACTTTTCCGCTATACAAAATCGAGATATGGTTTTATTTTAATAAAAGTTGAATTCTGACTTGAACCAAGATGAAACTTTTTCTGGTTGGAGCCGGTCACATTTCAATTTTCTACATTATTGAATACAATAACAGTATGAAATAATGGAAAAGGAATTCTGTAAACAATTATATTCTGGAAATAATATTGCGGAGAGTGGATTATTTTCTCATAAATATAGAATTTCTAATAACAAACATTTTAATAATAATTAAACGAATTTGAGCTTAAATTGACGAGCTTTTCTTGAGAAATGTGGCTGTAATGCCGGTTTTCCTAGTTGTCAAGCTGATTTTACTCGCAGGCTTAACTATAGAACAGCCCATCAAATTTTTTTAACGTAAGGTAGCGAAAGAAATTTTTTTATCCATGTCCATTATCAAGATTAGGTGCATCCACCTTAGACCTTACAATTTATAATCCATAAAAGGTAGCCAGTGGAGAAATAATCAAAGCACGTACACTATAAACAAAGCTTTTAGTTCATAAAAACCTACACAATATAAAATTTAATATAAAATAAACTGCAATAAAGTACAATCTTAAAATATTTTGAAAAATACGTAGAATTCGCCTACGCTTTTAATCTCTTTAACATTTTGGAACGAATATAAAACAATTTGAACAAAAGTTTTTTATTTCTTGTGCTTGAGAAAATTAGTTATCTTGATCAGTAGAAGCAAACTCGCTAAAGATTATGAGAGAACTTCGAAATTTTCATTTTCTTTAAAGACAATCTTATAATATTATATCATAAGCGGAATCGTAAGTCTCGTTAATAAGCTTTAAAAAGGTATCAAATCTGTTTGAAGCTTTAGCAAGGTTCGCTAGCACATTTTTGAACAATACAATATTGAAATAAATTACTCTCGTAAGCTTTCGCAAAAAATGTTTTGAGAAACTTTGCCCAACTGCATGTTTTCTTTGCGACGCGTCACGTTTATGCCAGTAAAACCTGTATGACCAGACCAGGAGCGTCTGTGATGGTGCAAGTAGAAAATCATTTGCAATTTGGGATTTAATAGTCGATAAAATTTCATTTTATTTAGAAATAATTTTAAATAATATTATCTGTTTGTTATTGTCTTTTTTGGGAGGATTGTGTACAAATTCAATTATACCATACTTTTAAAGTCGGCTAGAATTTTAATTTATGTCATACACAATAAAATATTTTATGTTAATTCTGAAATAAATTCCCTTTGTAATTATTTGCTCAACATTAATTTCATTTTTTAAAAGCTTTTTAGCTTCAGTTTGAAAAAAAATTACAATTATTTGTATTGATTTAGGATTCTGAATTCTTTAAATAGTGGATAAACCGTTATTTTTTTCCATTCTTAGTTTGATTTTGGGTGTTGACTATATTCTATAATATAATTGGTACAACATTAAAAAAGCATTTACTTTCGCTACAAATTTTGTAGTGTAATATAAACATTTTTATTCGCATTTGCTCCACAAAATATCCTGATTTGATACATTTCGAGTATAATCACATTTGTATGTAATGGTGCAAAATTTAATTGGTATAATTTTAAAATATTATAAATCGAAACATTAAACATTAGTGCGGTTGGCAAGTAAATTAAGTTACGCTTTGAAACCAGGTTTCAAATATTCATATTTTGCATTCAAAACCACAGCCATGCTACCACAAAGACGGCGATTTATTAAGCTTTCTACGCGCGTTTCAGGTCCATCATTTCGAATTAATGTTGGAGTGCATCACCATACATTGTAAACTTTCTGACATAAATAATAATTACTGCTATTTATTATATTTTACTAAAAATTATTATAAAATCCGAATCGTGTTTTCAGTTTAGCATTTCTTTTACCAATTTCATCTCGACCACGCCCTCTCCTTTTTTAATTTTTTATATTGAAATTTTAAAGCATAACAAGATCATTTTTGGTCGCAAGTGTAAAACACTTTTTCAATTAATTTTACTGGGAATGGTTCCCTTTTTTGTTAAAATCAGTTCTAAGATTGCGAAAATTTTATTGAATTCTCTTCTTATAGAAATAACGACTTTTTAACAAGCTTCTTGTGCAACACATTGGAAAGTATCGTAGATTTATTGATGCAAAAAGTTAAAATTTTTGCATAAATATTTTTTTTAAATATTTCAAACTCATTAAAAATAATGAGTATTCGATAAATGGAATTAATTAATTAGATGCCTATATGCAAGATAAGCGGAATTCCGATGAATCAAGAATAATTAAAGAATATTTTTAACAACGTAATTTATCCAAAAAATAAATTATTTAAAAATGACCAGTAAGGTAGTCTGGTTGTTGACCTGTAGACTTCCTAAATAATGTTTGCTGGTTCAAATTTAATATACACTTATGGGTAATTATTTTTATGGACAACGGAAATCGCATTAAATCCGCATTAAAGTTTTAGAATATTGCTATAACTTACAAACTAATTTTTTTCGAGGGAAAGTAAAGACATTTTTTTGGTTAGTCTCACCGTTCCCTCGGCGATAGTGATCTTTTCTCGACTTGAAATCGAAAAATATTTAAAAAAGCCAAAATCAATATTATCAAAAAAAAGGTATTAAAATTAAATTTTACGTTAAATCGAAAACTTATGGGAAGTTAAAGTTACGTAGAAACTAAAAAGAAAATAAAGCAATTGAAAAGAATCTTTTTAAAACGAATAAATTAGAATAACTTCAAAAGAAATATTTTTACATAAAAAATGTTCATCGTTCCCTTAACAACGAATATGCTCAGGGTCGTAAATACAAGATTTACCTTTAAGTCAAAAAAAAAATGAAGATAAAATAGACAGATATTTCCCAAAATCTAATCAGCTATTTTATTCTTCAATTTACTGGAATTCATTCGCATGCGAAGTGGCGAAGTTTGACCAACGATGGGTGGATTACTCGAGAATACCAATCCATCATCATCATATAGTCGTTTTTAAAACTACGACGAGGAGCAAGCCCGACGTAGAACCCCCAACCTGGAGATCCAGAGAGACGTCCAGAATAAAATTCTTTGGTAATTGAAGATGGATCTTAACTGGACACTACAGATTAAATAAACACCTTCACACGATGGGATTTGCAGATGACCCAATATGTCGTGGATGCAATGAAGAGGAGGAAACAGCCGAACATGTACGTTGTTACTGTCCGGCGTTAACTTCAATAAGAGGATCTGTGTTGGGGAGCTTCTGGCCCGACATAGCTAGAATCAGTGCCAAAATCCTATAGTTCATTCTGAAACTGAAAACCGGAGGTACTGCAATGGGTCCGATTTAGAGGCCTAAGTGCATGTGAGTTTATCTTGCCCTCCACAATAAATTCAGAATCCCACGGGGTTAACCCCTTTGCCACGAAAACAGGTCAAACTTTCACGACGCCGTGCTCGAATACTGTAAAACCAGCATTTATTCCATCTGTTGATAATTCCGATGCGCATGAGGCGAACATTGGACGACAGATGGCCCTGTTATAGTATTCCAGAACAATTAAGTCAAATTTTACCGATGGATCGTAGCAACGATTCGATACACGTTTGCGATGGATTAATGCAAACGTGACATTCAGAGGGAAAGGAGATGTGTGATCTTTTTAATATGACTAACTCTGAACAGTTGAACACCAAGAACTGCTAGACCCAGTTCGTTTCTAGGGGCACCGCTGGCACTGCAAAATCAGGATTGCAAGTGCACAACAGCGTCCCATGTTCTCTCTATTATCGAGGACCTCACTCGTCTATTATGATCAACCGAGCGACAATCCCCCATGAGGATTCATAAGAAATGTGTCGCGAATTTACGTTTACCAGAACTGTAGAACCACAGCTATGATGCAGAAATTATGGGCTAAACCCGGTATTCCCAAGCCAGATAGGACTAACGAAGTTTTAATGAATTATCGATAGTTCGATAATCCTAGCCGCGATTTTAGAAATTTGCAATGTTCAGAATGACAGAAAATGGTCCCAAAAAAATAATAAATCAAAACTTTTGCGGATCATTGCAAATAGGGCTTATATTTTATCAAAAACCAAAATTTTACATGATGTGGCATTCAACATCATTTCATTGACTCCCGCTAGTTAGAGAGCCACCCCAGGGCCCACCTAGCATAAGTTTATAAATATAAACTGTGCACTTAGCAAAAATTCAGTAGATACTTCATTTTCAATCGCAATGAATCTGTCAAGCGTTGAACACGTTGTAAACCTGTTCCTTTGTAAAAAGGTCCTTCCTAGGACCAAAAATACTTGGTTCCTAACACTAACCTAAGCTCGACCAGTAGATCTCACATTTTTTCGGCAAATTTAAGCCCAAAAATACTTGGAAAGGGTTGAAATTGATTTAACGTACGGTTTTCTAATAAAAAAAACCAAGCGGTTTTCTCTTTTCTTTCGGCAAATGTAAGCCAAAACTACCCAAAAACATTGATTTTAGCTCGATGTTAACGCTGCCATGGTGCAAGTACTAATGCTCTCTCGCGATCGTTCGCCACGCCTATCCTGTAGCCCAACTGATCACTCACGGACGGGTAATAGAATGCGGTCAATACCGTCACTTTGCGTGCAGAAATTGGAAACTTTAAAATCGATTATTAGCTAAACCTCTCGATATTGGTGATTCCTCCACTATTTAATCGCTTTATCTTCGAGTCAGGGTTATATAACTAGAACCCAAATTTATATAAAGGCCATAACCGAATAAACATACCATAACTGCCACTGACAAGTTTTCAAATTGCATTTTGCCTGTGAAAACTAATTTTGCTCAAAATCGAAAAAAAAGGGTTGTTCTCCCAAATTTAACCATCAGTTTGATAAAAGGGGTAAACGGTTTATGCCTTGAAGTTTACAGTAATTATATGATAAGATAAGTGACAACGCCTGAGTTTAGCATTTACTAGGTTCCACTCCTAACTAATTTTGATCGTATAGTTTTTGCACAATCATACAAAAATAATGTATTTAATTTAATTTATTATAGTAATTTATTGGGAAACCTATGAATCCACCTCATTATTCCATTTCTAGCAGTTCGGACTGCCGAAAACATGAACGGATATTCTTTTGTTATCATACTTTCAGAAGAATTTTCTGCTTTAACCGCTAAATTCCATCTATAGGCCAATGTGATATACGTAAACCTGAACAAGTGATTTAATTAATATTGCAAAGTATGCAGTTTTTTGCATTTTTGATGAATAAAAATGGATCTTCTTTCTATTATTCAATCAAAATAAGAAATCAAACCCTACTTAGTTCGTCCACCGCAACATTCGTGAACCATCGGGGTTTGTGCAAGAACTTTTCGAAAAAATTTTAATTTAGCAAATCGCCATTTTTTAATACAGTGATATGTTAATAATCTTAATCAAGCGATCACACCAATATTAATCTCATGAAAACAATAATCTGGTTAGAGAGAAAATTGAAGAATTTTCTTCAAAAGTTTGAATGTTTGAAGTCGAAATTTGAATCAATTAGATATCCTTCTATGGTCATTTCAATTATGTTTTAACTTGAGCATACCAGTGCTTGAAAGCTTGATAAAAATATTATATAGTAATTTAATTTATTTAACTGGGTAAAATTATTTAAAATATACCTACCAATTAATTTATTATAACGAGTTAACAACTAACCAATTTAAAAATAAAAACTGATTCAAATTAAAACAGTTTTCCAAAATTCAAAATTTACACAAAGCCTCCGGCCGAATCTTTACAATAAATAATTTTAATTTGAAATGTTTTATTAGTTGGATAATATTGAATATAATAATATTATAATATGAATTATTTTACATGAATTACAACTTATCGGGAATTAATTAAATTAATGTATGTATATAAACTATGACGTATGTTTCGCTCTTATTTAATCTCCTCTATAAAATATTTATATATTTTAATTCAATATAATAAAATTACGCTTCCACTTTTATGCCTTAAGTTTGAGAGGCTATTATCCTTTTCCCTATAGTTTAAATTTTATTGCATTAATAAATAAGCAAATTTTTTATTGCAAACCATCATTTTTCAATTACATAATAGGACCAACATCTGGGTTAATGATGTGGATCCTAAATTACGGCACATTAGTATCCCTTAAAGATGCAGTTTCAGAGATAATAAAGGTTAGTTAGTTAGATATAGTTTGCTCCAAATAAATTTGCCTCTACGTCACGAAATTCTGATTAGGAAATAATTCTGTTTTTATAATGTACAATATTGGTAACGTACGACTTTTAAATGAAGCTGAACAACATCCTAAATTACATTTAGTATGTATTCTTTCTTCATCAGAATTTCGTGACGTAGAGGGAAATTTATTTAGAGCGAACTATACCTACTAAAAAGAAATCCTTGTTTAAACTAATATCCGACGGATACCATCTGGTACAAGAAATGAAAATTAATTAATCAAAATAAAAATGCGAGGCCACGGGTCGAGCAAAGGTAGACAGCCAAAAGCCGTCGCGTCGGGTTTAGTAGGTTAGCGCTTTTATATTTATTATGAGGAAAACTAAGCACAATCTATCAATCCAGTTTAACCAAATTTTCCTGCCAAAAGATAATTTATTGTAAGATCGGAAATTTCAATTTTCCAATTAAGTTATAATAATTGATAATACCCTAACCTCGCGTATCTCCTAATAAGATTTTGTGTTCCTTTGAAAATCTATCGAAGGCCCATTAAGTTAACAACTCGAGTTTCCTCAATTTTGATAGTATTGATCAAATTTTGAAACTTATTTTTCTAATTTAAGTTGTGCGTGAAATTGCGTCTCATAATAAAAATATTGGAAATTTCCATACTTTTTCAAGATACCGTTAACTTTAACTTTTTTATTCAAATATCTTCTGTATTTTAAGTTTATATTTACAAATGGAATATTAACTTGGAGAAAATAATATTAAAGCGTAAGCAAGTTAAATATTGTTTATCGATCAATAGATCAGTGGATTGAATAAGTAAATAAAAGCTGCAGTGAAATCCTTTTCAATTTCTTTTTTAGATTATACTTTCGTATGAAGATCGATTTGCTTTTCGTCTTTGTTATAGTCGAGCGGTTAGACCGTCAATTTACTGAACGGCTCACGCGTTTTTGAACATTTAAATTCACTAAGAAAATAGTAGTAATTTATTTCCCCAATACAAAATTTTAAAATCAATTAAATTGCAGACATTAACAATAGATAATAGGAGATAGAGTACAATGGTGAAAATTTACGGCCTTTTCAGTCGCGAATCTAACAAAAAGTATATTAAACTATTCTTCAATTTTCAAAAGCTTTGCCTGACGCAATTTGAGCTTTTCGCAGCTTTACAATTTCCGATTAAAATTTATTTAAACTTACGCGAAAGCCTTTTTGAAATCTCTTGATAATCTTAAATCTTACAAAAACAAAATTTATTTTGTGAAAAAAAATATTATTGCGGTTCGGTTCGATTTCAAAAAATTGGAAATTGGCACCCATACAATTGAGAGAATAATGGAGAGGTGGACGGACAGGAAATAGGCCAACTGAAAGATTCAATCCACCCACAACAAAAATTGTAGGGTATAATACCCCTTACAAAAAAAAACCTGCTCGGGTTGTAGCTCAGGTGCTTCGTTACAATTTTTCATTGTAAAGTCTAAAATAATATTATCAAAATCTTGATTGTATATTTTAGCCCGACAAATTTTTCATCTCACCACCCAATTTGCAATTTAATTCATAAAATGAGAATACTTAAAAACTGCAATATCTCAAATTTATTTATTTTTTTTCAAATTTAGAAATGTTCCTATTTCCTTTTTTTTAATAATCTTTAATTATTGCTAGTATTAATTTTTTTAACGGTCGAATTAATTATTTTAATTTGAGCTAAAGAATGAATGTATGCCAAACCAGGATTCTGAATGAACCACCTGTTACGGAAATCAATGACTACACGAAAAAGTTCCTTTCATTTAAAAACCACGCGAATTTTCATGTCAAAATTCGGAAAAAAAAATTTTGATCTTAAAATCGAAATCGGAAGTCAAAAACTTTAAAGTGTGATAAGGTCCAAACATTAAAGTGACGTTATGTTTTGATAAGTTAAACCATCCACGTTGCAACTTGGTAAGGTTAACATAAGTGGAAAGCTTGCAAGCAAAAAATAAGCACAGGGTGAAAATGTATGATAGGACAAATCATGCGATGGTGTTTCGGACAAAAATAATGTGCACGATAATAAAACAGTTTTGTTTATGTACTTACCCAAAGGGTCGAATCACGGAAATGCTAAGGGAAAAATGTAAACTCTTTTAATCGATGACGCTTTTGCGCAAACTACGTCACGACCGTCGCGACGCTCTACGATTTTCTATCGGCGATTTTCGGTTTTTCAATCAATACATAAAAATTAAACGCTTTTAATACACACGCCTTTTAAAATAATAAATTATAACACCAAAGATTTATTAGAAACATAAAATATGCATACAGAGGTGATCGTAATGAAGGGTACAAATTTTCAATTTTTTACTTTACGTGAAAATTTTTTTAATAACATGAACTTTTTGATATTGGTAAGAATTGTTTTAAAACTTTGTTATTTTATGATTGCGAATTACAGACTAGAAAAATTTGAAGTAATAATAATTAAAACAGTACAAGAATTCAGTTTCATTTTGAAATTAACTTTAAATTAGGGTTTAGGGATGAAACTGCCTACAGCAGTGCTTCTGAAACTGTTTGATATTGCTGATTCATTTAAACGCTATCCTGAATTCACAAAGAGAAAATTCTGGGATTGTTGGGTAGGCTTATGAACTTTGCTAATATGCTCTAGGATGCGAGAAGTGATTTGTCACTTCCGCTTGTCACCAGTAAATGAAAACGCTGAGACATCCACAGGTGGTTGCAGGAAAACTTTTGGTTTTATAATCTCGGAGGTTTGTTGGATATGACGGATATTTTTTCTAACTAAACTGCTGCTTTAGTACATGCCAAGTAAATTACGGGGGTGAAACTGATGAAGACGTAAAATAAAAATAGCATGGGTTTGATTGGAACTGCTGCGAAAAATAGTCGTGTCCACATAAATATGTGGATTTATAATGAAACAAAGCTTAGGTAAAATGACTGTAATTATAAAACTATCACAAAATTAAATGATTCAAAAATAATTAATTAGGTAAAACATAAAACTATTTTGGTAATGGCTTAAAATTTGGAAATTAAAATTAATTTCAAATATGAGGATTAATATAAGCGCTAAGGGTTGATCAAATTTGAAGACATCATTGCTACAAAATTAATTTTGGTTTCAATATTTTTAGCCTTTTCCAAAATAGTTTTAGCTAAGTAGAAGCCGACTTTTCCTCCTTGCGTAACATTGCTAGGCCTGCGGATTTTCCATACCGCGCAATACAGCTCGGCCTCCGGCCTCGCACTTCTCCATCTTGATCTTCTATAATTGTAATCCTCAAATTTTTTTGCTTCTTCTTCTTCAACTTAAAGGCTTGTTATTTCCAACATCTGCATCGTTTCCTTGGCAGTGCTAGTTCCATAAGCATATAAATATTTTACATCCACTAGGTAGCTTGCTAGACTTGCCTTCAGATGTGCCTGTGTCCTGGTTTTTTATATTAATGGTAGCAATTCACTAACCCAGGATATGGGTAAATTTTCTTGCAATTAAGTAATTCCAATAGTTTATGAATGGATCAATAAGTACGAGAACTCTTTGCTGATCTTGGTTGTTGGTTCTTAGTTGGAGCACGAAAAATTGGATTCCTCCAAATGTCTTGGTTTAGATTTACATATTGTAGAGATATTTCCTCGACCCTATAATTTATAAAAAATGTACTTTCTTAACCAGGACAATATCTCTACCCTAAAGCGCGATCGGCAGCTATGCGTCGGTTCACACTTAAATTACAAGACAAATCTCAGGGCTGGATTCGATTTCTCTCTCCTTCGGGTCGCTAAATAAAACAAAGTTGTTCGGCCTTAGTGCCGCACTAAATTTTCTCAGTCGAAAATTTCCTCTTAAGGACAACGCTGCATGAAACGCCTGAATCAAAACTATTGTCTTTATCGACAATATAAAAAAATCAAACTCGGGTGTAGTTGGCTGTATGCGAAATAAATTAAAAACAGCTTGGCAGAAAATGAATAATTTAATCTTCATCAAAAATTTCAAATTTAAAATAAACATGAACAAAACAGGTCGAGCATGTGATATCTGCGAACAAGTTCGCTTTGGTCGTCAAGTGTAAAATTGTGTAGAATAGAAGACCCTTCGCATTTACATTTAATTGTAAATCGAAACCTCAAAATACTCCAGGTCTCTATTATATGTGTAATCGTGTGACACAAATAAATTATAATAATAAAAATGGTGTACAGATTAAAAAGTTTCTATTTACCAAGACGGTGGCACTTGTTTGTCGACGTTTTGGAACCACTGATTTCTTGCTCGTGAAAACTTCCGTTTGACACCTGTTGCATCCTCGAAACAACTTGTTCTTCATAAAATCGAATTTGATCATCAATCCTTCGCAATTCTTCCACAAATGTTCAAATAAAAACGATCGGTAACCGTATAACGAAGTTTATTGGCAAAACGTAACAGATTTGAACCAATTTCAAGGCACGTTATTTTCGTGATTCCAAAAATCATTCATCAATGGCGCAATGACAAAAATTTTCATCCAGATGCGTGACACCAAATGTTGCAGTGACGCTTTTACAAAAATTGTTATAATTTGAGGATCCTACCTTCAAATCAACCAAAATCAATCGCCCACTTCAGACGACACTACGCACTTATACTCAACTTGAAAATCACTTGGATTTTCCAAGAAAACTCGAAAAATGGTCACTTTGGCGGAGCCCACCAAAATACGCCTTCTTGGCTCTACAGTCGCGTCGCAGCTCTCTAAGCCAACTCTTGCTACCTTGCATGTTGAGAAACTTCAAAATACCACTACATAAAACGAAATTTTGTGCCATTCTGGACATCAAAATAGGTAAGATTTTTGCGCACCAAATTCAAATTTAAACAATTAACTTTGTTTCTTTTTAGATTAAATTCGCCGTAAACCTCACAAATCACTGGATTTTACCAACATTCAAAAATAAGTGTGTGCTTGTGTGTCAACGGTAACATGAAATGACCTTTACTTATAACACTGTGCTCGACCTTGTCTCTATGGGTAAACCATCCCCTAATTAATGATAAATTAGCAATGTGAAGCTTGATTTCATTTAAAATCACGACAATATATTTTATGATGATGATGGAGAGTGGTCTCAGAAAATTAGATAAGTGATCGAGTTTCAATGCGCACATTTTTCAAACAAAACGTTCGGAGCTTACGTTATTTGTTAAACTGTGCTCTTCTTTTTTTTTAAAATAATTTATGGTTAGTGAGTAAACAATTGGCAGAGTAAATCACGTTATTCCGTTCATGTGCGCCAGTTGTGGACACAATCGTGAGTAAGATACGCATCATAGACGTAGCGTTGTTAGAATAGTTTAAAAATATGGGCAGTGACATCTCGTTAATCCATTCATGCGCGCCACTACCACTATGAAGTTTCCGTGAATCGATTTCCACTAAAATCTAATCAGCTCTAAGTCTCAATATAAAAGTACTAACTATATATAAGATTAGGTTGTGAAATTCTTATTAGTTTATAGAGCGCCCACAATATTCGGTGACATACACACGCACATACACAGACGTTTCTTGATGTTTAATCTCTTTCAAGTAGTTGGACCTCAGAGACTATATAAATCCTTCAAAATCTGAAACGATCCTTTTTTTACTCGTACAACTACATGGAAGTCATTATCCCGGGATATGATGCCGTAATTTGGATTCTACGTTAAAAAGTTGATCTCATACGTTAATTCTTGACTCCAACGAGTGACAAAGACGATAGAATTCATGAATCCAGACTAAGCTTCCCGCCGTTGCTAAAGATGTGAGAACGGATTCTTCCCCCGGAATACCCTTCCATTTAGCTACGCTGGAGTGGAAATCCCCGAGGAGAGAATCCCTCTTCGCAACTCCAAATAAGAAACGGCAAACCAAAGCCCATCGATCAGGCTTAAGCTGGATGTGACACAGGAAGTATAGTGTTCTTCATTGGGAGCCTTGGGGAGTTCGACTGTAATCCTTTAACGTCGACACCTCTGATAGAAGACACTGTCATCCTTTTTTTGAATTTTTTTACCATCCTACAGGTGGATTGATAGTCGATAAAGAAGGATTGTCGGTTTTTCTTGGTCGTGCTAAAGAAGCAATGACAAATTCATAGATAAAGAGAAATAAAGGTGTCCCAATAAGAGCCCCCCTTCTCCATACCTTCTTTATCAGCTTTCTAATTTATCGTTTAGATTTTTGCCGCCATACTTTATCATTTCTCCATATATCTTACCGCATCCGGCTGCTTTCTCCATTTTAATTTTGTTCCAATATAAACCTTGAGGAAGAAGATCTGTAGGCCGGCCTAAGAAGAGGTGGCGAGATCAGTTGTTTTTAGTGGTTCCACAGAACGGAACTCACACCTGGCGGTAGCGACGAATGGAAGCTCCACGCGAATGGCTACCAAACCATGACTAAGCGTTGCTAAGCGTCGTAAACAGCTGGGAGTGGTGGGGATTTATGGGAAACCAAGCAAACGTCAGTGTTGCCGTATCTTACGTCAAAGCTATCCTCGCAACTCCAGCGCCTAGAAGACCTTATTTTACAAATAACCCTCGTAGAATGAAAATTTGAAAGCAAGAGAATGATACAATAAGAAAAACAATGAAATGGAGACCAATCGAGAAACGAGGCAGAGGCAGACCTAGACAGAAGATCTTAGAGGTTGTTGGGTCTATCCAATTGTATCCACAAAATCACAATTTGTGGTTCTGGTGAGCTTAACATTTAACATTTCGAACGCACGTAACTTGTTACGAAAGAGATCACGATATGTCAGCCATGAGAATACGACGAAAGCGACTTCACCATCAGTGAAATATTTAAAAAAATTACAGTTGCGTCTTATTTCTTTCGACCGACACGCGGTATCCAAGATATTATTCCTAGTAGAAATTTTATTGACTATTTATGGGGGGACTTGCGCAACCAACATAATTGTGTGGTGCTTTTAAAGATTTGTTTGTAAAGGAAATAATAAAATAGTAAATGATGCGCATTTAATTTTTATATTCTTTGATGCTTCGCCGACTAATATTGTACGACACTCTGAAAATTAATTATCATTAACTTTGTTAAATCGGAGATTATAGCGAATAATTTAATTTAATAAATATTTTAAATAATAGTTAAGTCAATTACAGAATTAATGATAATATGAAATGTATCCGATTTGTCAAATTCCGTCTGAAAAGTTCCGTAATGATCATTAACTTGTTAGTGTGTCGAAGGTAAATAGGCAAATGAAGGTAAATTACGCCGAATATAAATATTGCGCCTTATTTTCAATAAAAGATTTAATCCCAGATAAGAGAGAGATATTTCGTGTTGAATCGTAGGACTCCATCCTTTTCGATAATATTAGCTATATTGGTTGCGCAATTTCATTGTGTGTCTGAAGTGGTTGTTGAAACCGCTTACAAAAAAAATGTTAGACTCAAAAAATTACTCAATATCGGCGAAAGAATTTATTTAAATTCAAAAGAGCTCATTTAATCCATTCCTATATATTTTTAAATAACGCCATCTAACGTTAATCAATGATTATGAACAAAAATAAACCTACAATTTGAAAATCGGATCATTTAATTCCCGTTTTAACTTACAACTTGAAAAGATTAGCAAAATACAAAACTTGACGATAAAATTACATACAATAAATTAAGCTAGTACGGCACTGATTTAAAACAACAAATAAAATTTGGCGCGTAAAGTGGCCATATTGATTTAATTTATTTTACGACCATAACTGTCAACAGTGCACATTTTCGGTTATAAAAGTGAAATTATTGTACGTTTTTATACTTTTATCATGTCTGACGAAATTAACAGTACAGTCGAAGGAGAGACCAGTGAAGGTGTTGAAATGGACCAAGAGACCGTATCATTAAGTGATGTTATACAAAATGAACAGAAGTTGATTGACGATGCAACCGCCGTATTGGGTGCTTCTGACGACAAGAATTGTACTTATTCTGAGGTAAATTCATCTTTTTTGGTTTAATTTTATCAGAGGAATAATGTTCGTATTATTAGGGTTACTTGAAGAGGCAGGCGTTGTATTCTTGTTTGACTTGCATACCCGAGGCCAAAACTGACGTTACCAAGAGTGGAGGTGTGTGTTTAGCTTGCTGTTATTGTTGCCACGAAGGACACGAACTTATTGAATTGTATACAAAGCGAAACTTCCGTTGTGATTGCGGAAATTCCAAATTTGGAAGTGGCGTTTGCAATTTGGAAAGCAATAAGGAGGAAGTCAATGAATTGAACCACTACAACCACAACTTTTCGGGTGTGTATTGCGTCTGCTGTCGCCCGTTTCCAGATCCTGAAGACACAATAGCCGATGAAATGATACAGTGCGTCATTTGTGAGGATTGGTACCACGTTCGCCATTTAGGTGTGGAACTTGCAACCTCTTATTCTGAAATGACATGCGAATCCTGCATCAGGAAGCACGAATTTTTGTTACATTATGACTCCTTGACCGTTGGGGCTAGCTTGGATGAGAGTAAAGAAGTGGATGTTGAAGATACGACCGAACAGAGTGGCCCTTCAACCGCTTCTGCTGTAATTGAGTGTAAGAAACCCAAAAATAAATCCTCGAATATTTGCACTAAATTCTGGGTCGAGGTGGATTGGCGCAAAAGTTTGTGTGAGTGTGTCGATTGTCTGAAACTGTATGAAGAGGAAGAAGTGAAATTCTTGCTGGATCCCCAAGATACAGTGCAGACTTATGAGGAGAAAGGAAAGGCTAAGGTAGAAGAAAGTGGAATTAGACAACAAGAGAATGAGATGAAGTTTTTGAATTCTTTGAATCGAGTTCCTCTTTTGGAAGCCATTGCAGGTTATAACGATTTTAAGTCAAACTTGGTGGAGTTTCTCAAAAAATTTGCTGAAAATAAGAAAGTTGTTCGAGAGGAAGATGTTCGTGAATTTTTTAGCGGGTTAGATGCCAATAAGAGGCAAAAGTTAGACATTCCATATAATTGTCGTTAAGTTTTTCGTATTTTTAATTTTTTTTTATCTCATTTTAATATTCTTGTAGGAAGAATTCCTTTTTTTTGTAGGTTTTTTGGTGTTTAATATAACAAGGTACCAAAATTTGTTGTTTTATGCATTTTATATTTGGAATAATAAATTTTGCTTTGAACAAAAAACTAAATCTATTTTATTCTACTTCAGGAATGGCAAATAGGATGTTCCAAAATAAGACAAAAAGGTGACGTCATTTTTTTATATTAGCAATCCACTTTTTTAGTATTAATGCCAATCAATTCGATAAGATTCACTCCACAAATAGCGAATTTAATCACAACATTATTTCATAGTAATCAAAATAAAATAGGAAATACAAAAATCGTACCAAATATTTACCATTGCTGTTCTACATAATTTTTATCTGTCCTAATTTTATTGCTGCTCTGACCAATTTTTGAGCTGCTTTTGCTTCTTAGGGGCGCTTTTACAATAGTCGGTTAACGCTAACCTAGTGATAAACTTATAACTATTGACCAATCACAGTACAAGCTGTACTTTGAGGGTGGCCCTTAAAGGGGCAGCGCCTAAAAAAAAAACTCAAAAGATGGCGCTGCTGATTCTCAATTAATTATTTTTACTCGGAACCTCCAGGCTTTAATATTTAAAATATAGCAAATTTGTTGAGATAATACTATTCTATAAACAATATTCTTGGTATTGAGCTTTTTTGGGTTCATAATTTTAATTTATAAAAAAAATTTCGAAATTACAGTTTGATAATTTTTTTCACTGTGGGTCAATTTAAAACATTCAATACCAAACCGACATGAAAAGAAACAAATATACTTAGTACCAAGTTAGAAGTTAAGACCGCGCTGCAAATTTTGATGCAAAAACATGTTTCGACAGATGGCGTGCCCTAAAATATTAATCTTTTAGTTATCTTTTCACCGAAACAAAATTCTAATAATTTATAAAAGTCATATGAATAAACGATAACTAAGCTAGGCAATAAGGAAGTTTGAGCTTCCAATGTTGAATATTTACAAGTATATTCCAAAAAGATATTCAATTTCGAAATTTTTTTTATAAATTAAAATTATGAACCCAAAAAAGCTCAATACCAAGAATATTGTTTATAGAATAGTATTATCTCAACAAATTTGCTATATTTTAAATATTAAAGCCTGGAGGTTCCGAGTAAAAATAATTAATTGAGAATCAGCAGCGCCATCTTTTGAGTTTTTTTTTTAGGCGCTGCCCCTTTAAAGAGTTTTATCTACAAGCGAAAAGTTTATTAGCCAATCATAATATAAGCAGTGGCGGATTTTTGAACAGGCGCGCGCTTGGGGCCTCAAAATTAAGTTTTTTTTAAGTTTGGGGTAGTGAAAATATTTAAAAGGGGGCCTCAAAATTGAATTGCGCCTGGGGCCTTTAAGTTCGTTTTACTAACCTACTGCAGTAGAAAATGTAGCAGATTTTCCTATTTCTTTTTTTCTAGTAATTTATGTTATTGAAAAGATGACGCTCTGCGCGTTGGGCACTGATTTTATTGTCTAATCTAGGTAATAACGGTAACCGCATAGGAGGGTGGAGGAGGTGGAACCAACTAGGAGGTGATACCCAGCGGCGGTTCTAGGGCGGTGCGACCGGTGCAATCGCACCGGGCGCCATCCTAAGGGGGGCGCCAAAATGACAAAATATTTCGAAAAAATGAATAATTTGGGTTTCTTTTGGAAAAAAAATATTTTTTTTTGAAATTTGCAAGCGCAAAAGCGAGGAATGTGGCTTTGTAGTTAATTTTCCTTTCTTAATTTGTTTAAATACTCCTTTTCAAATAAATATTGTTTCTTTTTACGTTTCACTCGACGGGGGGGGGGGCAAAACGAGATCTCGCACCACTTAAAAATCTTGCTAGAGCCGCCGCTGGTGATACCCCCCAAAAAAAAATCACAAAAATTATTAGTTTTTAATGGATATAAGTATGTTAATTGGGTTTGAGTTTTCTACAGATTTTTACTACACGAATTTTACGTATTGACGACGGAATTATATTTTTTTTCAAATAAATTGTTTGAAAACTATTTTTTAGCCCCCCCCCCCAAACTTTTCACCCTTGTTGCGCCTTTTGATAACCGACTAACGTACCATGAATTTAAACCGAATAATATTTTTTAAAAAACAGGGAGAGATATTATAATAAGGGTGCGTTCCACTTACAGCTCACGACGACCACGGTCGATCGTCTGTCCAATCAAATAACTGCGTTCGATCTTTAGTTCAATTAAAGAACCACGTGACGGGAAATTTGAGCAAGGGACGAGTACCTAGAATGATCAAGTATTGAATATCTCAAAAAATACTCGCATTGATAAAAATAATCCAACTTTAATTCCGAATTTTTGTATTATGAACCCAAAAATGCTTAATACGTCAACCTAGTGAGGATAAAGGCCGAGTTCCCTCGGCATGACTTCGGCGACGCACTCATAGGAGGCGGCACTTTGGTCTCTGCCGGCTTCCCGTTTTTTTTTTGTTTGGTCTTTGTAGCAGGCAGTGACGTAGCAACAGGTGGTGCGAGTGGTGGCGGGCACCAGGGCCCCATGGGGGCCCGGTACACGGACAAAAATATTGATTTCTATTATTTACAGACATTTTTGTAAAAATTATCTATGAAAGTTTGCACATTGAACACAGCGAGGGCCCCAGGGCGGTGCGTCTGCACCGGGGGGTCGGCGCCCTGAAGGAACGCCAAAATAAAGAAATATTTGAAAAAATTGAATAATGTAATTATCCATTCAGTAAATATTATAGCTATTGTAATGATATTCACCCTTAAATGAATAATCACCCCATAAAAGCCCCAAAAACTAACGTTACGCCGGAGATGGGTTTTTCTCTTCCTTAGGGCTGATAGGTTCGACGAACGAAATAAAAGGGTGTAAATTCGTAACAAGCATAATTTATTAATTGAACGTAAAATTTTTATAAACAATTTGCATCAAATTTTTATAAGGACAATAAATTTGTCTCAAACCACAAGTATTTGGATGTAATGGCTCAGACATGCACGTAACATTTAACGTTTTAAATTTTAACACTGTACGTGTAAATCTGTCCATTCATGTAATGGGTGTAATTTTATAAAAACAGTAAATACAAGTTTCATTAATAACTCACTTATAAATGGTAAATTTTTACTGAAGTTAGCGTGTTGCCGGATCCATGTGGCCAAACTCCCGTCAGCAGTCGCCAGCTGTTCCAATCTATCCCAATCCACCAAACGTTCCACACAGCAGCCAGTATTCCAAAAACCAGCCAATTCTCCAAACTTCACACACGTGCGTTTAATTTTTATAACCAAATTTCTGTTGTAGGTATCCAATTAACTGATACCTTAATTCGTCGAAATTACACAACTGCTCACTAATTAGTGAATTCACAAAATTACACTTCCCTGATCTTTAGATCAACAAGAAGTCTCGCGAGTTCTTCCTTCTTTCAGGATCACGAAAGAACTCCTCTCCGCTTGGAGGTTACTTAGGAACTC
Source organism: Rhagonycha lutea (assembly GCA_958510855.1). NCBI lineage: Eukaryota > Metazoa > Arthropoda > Insecta > Coleoptera > Cantharidae > Rhagonycha > Rhagonycha lutea. The sequence goes on along the minus strand of OY294040.1, from coordinate 5,749,893 downwards.
ACGTGTTCCCTCTTTGAGTTTCACCAAGAGACTGGCTTCATTCTGGCTCGCTCGCCTTTTGTGTGTTCAAAGTTCGAAATTTTGATTTTTATGGTGGGAATCGATATTTCTGTTTACCAAAATCGCACTTATTTCCAGGTACCATAAAGCTGTTAATCGTGTGCGCACTAATTTTTTATTTTCATTTTACACTTTTATAGAAAACTGCGGTTGTTTTAAAATTTAAAAATCATACACAGGATGTTGCAAAATATTTGTATTACATAATTAACTTCAAATTTGTATTGTTCCATGTGTAAATTGTTACATGTGGTGGTTTGTTGTTAATTTGATGCAAAAGTTTTTATATCAGCCAAATTAACTGATTATTGACTCAAAAATTAAATAAAACCGAATCACTACCTTTATTTGCTTGCTTACACCCTCTAATGGTCAAAATACCACCACACTATATTTACGAGGCAACGAATGACGCAGTTGCAACATCAAAATTTCATGAGGAATTTCTAGTTAAATAGCAACATTTGGTGAAAAATAGGTAGTATTTTCCAAAAAAATCGCCTGCGGCGCTAAAAGATGCTGCTTTCCCCACCCCATGTGCCGGAGGTTGAATTATTTAGAGGGGGGCCTCAAAATTGAATTGCGCCTGAAGCTTCATTAGTGCTAAATTTTCATTAGTCCCGGGGGGGGGGGCGATTGAGATCTCGCACCACCAGAAAATCTTTCTAGGGAAATCTACGATGCCTTTTTGTCACTTACCTACATGTTCTTTGTGCAATAACATTGTTATTTAAATTTATTTTTTTATAATAAAATAATGAAGGGGGCCCGCTGTGGATCTTGCACCAGGGCCCGGTCTTGACTTGCTACGTCACTGGTAGCAGGCTTTTGTTGCTTGCCATTGGTCCATTTCAACGCCGGCCTGTTTAGGGTTTTCCTACATCCAATAAAGTTAGCGGGATGTTTTCCACCGCAATTGGTGCATTTCGGATCAACTTCTTTGGATCTCGTACAACTTGATGTGAGATGGGCTCCAGGACACTTGAGACAACTTGGAGCAGCGCGACAACAGTTATACGCATGCCCGAACGATTGACATCAGTAGCATTGGCCTATCCTGGTTTTCCGATTTGGTGATTCAACTTTCACCGACATCTTCATATCTTCACTTCATTGAATATCCTCTTCACGAGGGAGTTAGGCTTACGGTCCCTGCCGCGTCTCATTGTTACCACCAAATTGCAATTGTATTAGCCCTTGGATTCATTCATTTTAAGCCTGATATTTTATGCTTTTATATTATAACTATCGCTAAATGGCGCTAAATCGTGAAAGACGCTAAATGCCCGTTTCGAATCCGGGCGAAGTAAGAACTTTATTCTGGCCGTCTCTCTGGTCCTCCAGGTTCGGGGTTCTACGTCCCATAACGTTGTAATGCGTTTCAAAACCGATTATATGAGAGATATTATAACTATCTGAGGAGCTTTAATGATAGCGAAACAATATTGTCATAGTTTATTATATTTTCATCACTCTTGATTTAATTTCCGATAACTTGATACAGCTAAGTTTTACATACAAAATTCATTGTATATTTTCATAAATTAATAACCCAAAATATTAAGGCAAAGCAATTTTTTGAAAATCCCAAAATGCACATTAAATTAATAGTTGTGGCTTCTGGACACGAAATAATTGTCGAAAAAATTCGGAAATTCTGTCACAACGTTCATAAATTTTGGTCGTGAATGACTTTCTGCGTTACTAACAGATAGACAGAACTGGGTTTTAATAAGTATGATAGGAAATTATTATTACCAGTTAATTTATGCAAATATGTAATATGTTCAACTCTAAGCAGAATGCGAAAGACCATTTTTGGACAAACTACTGATAATAATAATAATTAGATTGGACAAAATTAATTTTGATAAGATTCGACAAAAATCAAATTACGTTTTACGAGCATTCTATTATTATTATAATTTGACAGAGAAGTGACTTTTAAATAAAAATGAATTTGGATTCAATTTTAAATAATTTACAAACGTTGGGTAATTACGGAAACGTTATTAGTACGGAAGAAAGTATCATCTTGTACAATTCTTTGTTACTGCTAAAAAATGAAAACCATTTTCGTAAAGTTTACTTTTGGGGACGTATATATGGAAGCGATAAGGATTACTTCGTTGCCTTTGGATACGTGAAAGACGCCCTAATAGGAAGAATTTTTTACTACAGTACAAATTGTATCAACTGGGGACGTTTGCCATTGCCCACAGAGAAGGCCAAAACTTTGGTTCCGCTCTGCATAACAAAATTCCAAGGCGATCCGTCCATCGTCATCGATATCCTGATAGATAAGGAAGAGACCAGCCTGGGAAAAATTTTATGTGCCCCCATAGTGCGAAAGCTAAAAGAAGAGGATCGTTTATCAGCAACGATTTTTTTTATCAACGAAGAAGCTTGTGTTGTACCTCGAGGTGTTTTGTTTAAACGGCCCGATGGAGTTGTAGTTGAAAATTTAAATTTCGAAGGGTTGTCGCATCTTGACGCACAGGAAATTAAGTGTTTTCTACATTACAGGCTGCCACGTCAGAAGTGGAACACGAATTTGTTAACACGAATCGATTACAATTATGCACTCGATTGCTTAGATCCTCTTGATATCGATATTCCCGAAGGATGTTGGGCGATCCAAATGTATGCGGGTGAGAGTATAGCTATCTTGAAATCTCTCTATTGGCCCGGAATGCACATATACCACTACATTAATAAACCAAAGTATGGTTTTGTTTATTTTGGACATGGAAAGAAAATTTTAGATTTACCGTTTATGTTAAATCCTTTGTAATGTTGTATTAAAAGTTATTTAAAATATACCCATCACGCATAAACTGTACTCGTAGTCTAATCATTCAAAGTGGGGTTTGTTTGGGGACCATTTAATTTTTTGTCGTTTAAAATCTTTGAAATATTAAGTATTTAAATATTTTTAGAGCACAGGCGCTGTCAGAAGCTTGGGACTTGCCCGAATATAATAAAATCAGTATGATTAAAGAAATCGACCCTAAAATACAACTAATGTTTTTTTTTTAATTTGTTAGCAGTGAGTAAGCGGTATGTAGCGGAAATCTCGTTAATCCATTCAAGCACGTCAGCGGTGTAATATTTTAGTTATGAATTATTTTAAAATAAAAATAAAATATAAAATTACATGAAAATGTAAAACATGGAAATATAAAATTGATTGTAGTAATCGCATACGTAGATATTATTATCGATACATAAAATAAAATTTATAGTATCAATATTATTTTTAAAATGCTTTTTAATCATAGGACACAATTTGCTATGTTCATGGTTTTCCTCTGGATGAATCTCATCTTCCTCCTCTCATTCCTACAGGCGAATACAAAATGGAACTTTATTTAATCTTGTTTCAGAATCAAGTTCTTTTTGGAAACTTTGAAGATAAAATACAATTAAAATGATTGGCTTGTAGTTTATTGGTGGTGGTGGTGATAGGTGCGCTTAAAAATTAGTGTATTTCGGCTTATTGTAGTGAGTAATCAATAAAAATTAACATGAAGATATTGACAGTATTGCTGTTTGCTTTGGTGTTCCAAATTGCTAATTCAGCTGTGGCTCCAAAAGAGGAAAAATGTGATCGTTATACCTTGTCAGATTACAGTAACTGCAATGAAATTTCAAAAAAAAATTTGAAAACTATACTCGGAAAGGCTTACAATCGAAGATGGATGAGCATAGAGGAACCACCGAAAGAAACCGATAATATGGAAGGAAGTTCAGATTTTTACTTACCCCCGAATTACGTTCGTGTATACAAAGAAGAAGAAGAACCACAAAAGAGAGAAGTCGTGTTGAACAATCAAACGCTCGGCAAAAGGTCTCTGTCGCCAAATTCACAAGATAAAACTGAAAGGCAATGGGAGTGTAGTGCAACTCAGAAATGGATAGATTTGGGCCAAGATTATTTTCCGCGATTTATGAAAGTTGCAGAGTGTGGTAACGAAAGGTGTTGGTATGGACAATTTTACTGTGTTCAGAATTCATTTACAGTTCTCATTCTTAAGAAAAGGAAATGTAAAACATCGAGGATCCCAAAGAAACATTCAAAAAAGTGCATTCCATGGGTCTGGATTGAACATGCTCTGCCGTTTATGTGCAATTGCATGCGAACTGAACCAAATGGTTTCTAAATTTTTATTAACAAAGTTGCTAATTTTTATATTGTTGTAAATAAGTTATAATTTAATGTTAAAGTGACGGCTCGTAAGTTATAATTTATTATTTCAAGTTTGTGTTTTAATCAATTAAAGTATTTGGGTTTGGTTTCAACAAGAGTGCGGTCCATATTATACGATGGTAACTACAAATTAGGGTTTACTTTATATTATAGCTATTAATTGTTATGAATTGAAAACCAATATTCTCATAATTAAACTTAACACAATTTTTAATTATTAGACATCTGACGATAGCTGTAAAAAGCATAAACTTAGCTGAAAGCTCATTAGAAAATAATAAATTGTAGTAATAATTAAAAAATATATTATTGAAAAAAAAAATTCATTGCGTATATTTAACCTGATATTTATAAATTATTGGTGTCAATCGTTTAAGCCTCAGGAATTTTCATATTTTTCGTGTGTTTCTCAAACAGATCTTTGGGGGGGGGTCAAATATGTTTCTCCATTTACTTTCCTCTACGAATTTTTGTGTGAAACTTGTGTCAATCAATGAAGATTATTTGTTTGAGCTCTAATGATCGTCCAACTCATCATTTCACGAGAAAGGGTAAAACATAGCCGGAATCTCATTAACCTTTAGTTAGTAACGTGGGCTTCTCCGAGGCAAACTTCCCATTTGAAATGTATGTAGGAAAGATTCACGTCACTAATTAAAGGTTAATCTTTTCCTGCAAGTTAATTGAAATAATTTATCTTCGCAATTTTATTTCAATAAAATCTTACTTATGAAATGTTCCCAAATATCCAGAAATTATGGTAAACTTTTAAAATATTTGAAAATATTGAGAATTTTTTAGTTTTTTTTCTTTATAGAATTTGTTTATTTTTTTTTTTTAATTTTAAACACTGAAAGCCTTAGATCCTTATCATCTAATCAGCTAACAATAAGTGATAATTGTTGAGAAGGGCTGCTATTATAATACTTGCGAATACTACAAAAATATTGAAACAGTTCTAAACGGAAATGGGGTCGTTTTTGAGGGGGTTTATTCGTTTATTTCCAGGACGTTACAAAAATTTATAGAATTGCTAGCATTACACAATCTTGCAACGCTTTATTATGTAAATGCGCTAAAGGAAATTGAGTTACTCATTTGAACATCGCATAATTCGAAAACTAATTCGTCTATTTCTACAGAGGGTGGGGAGTAAGCCCCGATCGGGAAGGCACTGATGCTCTCCTTTGTGTTGATTGAGACCACTGTTATGAAATCAGTCGATAATCGTTTTAGAAATTGGAATGTGATTGTTGGACTTGCAAATTGATTCAGTGCCACGCAACAGAAGAAGTGCCGGTCATGTAGAGATACAACTCAGGGGTGGATCCAGCAACTTTTTCCAGATGGGGCACTGGTTAGAGCTGGCGAGGTGATTGGTATTTAATACCAAGCGTGTACAATTCGCACATTAATGGGCTTCGGCATTGTTAGTTTCTGGGCAACTTCTTGTAACATTTTTGTTGGTAGAAAAGTTTCCACATATCGACGGTGGAAAGGCAAAAAGTCTTAAGTAACATTAGCGTTAATGCTCACATTATAATTGTAGTAATGACGTTCAGACACGAAATTGAGCCTTAGAGTGAATGTCGCTTAAGACTTTTTGCCTTTCCACCGTCGATATTATGTTCGTGGACATGCAGTATTTCGTGGTGTGTCCGAAACATTGGCATTTATAGCATCGCTTAAAGTTTATATAATCAAATATTTCATATAGTAGATGCTATCTATCTAATTATCGGTTTTTAAAACGTTCTACGACAAGGGCGGATCCAGGATTTTTTTCTGGGGGGGGCACAAAGGGGCGGACGGGCAAAAAAGTCAACAATAACTGTTATCATATCACACAAAAATATAAAAATATACATAAAAATACACCGTCTGGGGGGGGGGCACGTGCCCCGTGCCCCCCCCCCCCGGATCCGCTACTGTTCTACGACATCTTCCGATTCCTCTTCCCCATTCCTCTCGGTCTTACCATTGAATCTCTTCAAGTCCTCTCTCCGTCATCTCCTTGTCTTAAACTAAGCCTGGGTGTTCCACGTTTTCTTCTTCCCGGTGGTTTCCAAAAACGGATTGTTTTTGGTAGTCAGTCATCGTCCATGCAAGGCCCGGACTGGCTAGTTGGCGATTGCCGAGGGCTTTCGACCCAAGGGGGCCTCAAAAAAAGTGATTTATGACAATTTTATTGTTTGAGTGTGTTGGAAAAATAGTTCTGATATACCTGCCAAGTGTCGAAATAGCGGAAAATGTGATTTTCAAAAATCTCTCCTCTTGGTAAGGAAGCCTCTCCTCAGTCTGTAGCCGACGGCCCCCAAAAGAGCCAGTCCGGGTCTGGTCTATGCGTTGTACATGTCCGAATGCAGGTATTTTTTTCCAGTTGACTTCTGCCAGCTGATCTTCTCCAGAAGCATCCAGAAGTCCATCTGTAGATGTTTCAACTATTTATTGTGCAAGAAAAATTGAAGAAACAAATAAATTATATGAGGAAATTTTCTCTAGTTTAATTTTTTATCGTAATGTGATCGGGAAATGAGCTATTGTGGAAAACTTGTTTTTGCCAAATGAAAAGCAACACCAAAAAATATCAAAAGCATTCGATTACGTTTGCAATAAGTACAACAAATCTATTCGATCTGTTGCCTAACCGCTACAAAAAGAAAAGTTTTTAATTTTTTCTAATTTAATTATTATTAACAAAATTAAAAAACTAAAAATTAATTGTAAAAATCGGATCAGCGTGGTTGTAGTTGTGGCAAGTTTCTTTTATTAATTTATTAAGGAATGTTTAAATTTACCGCGAGCGGTGGCCATTGTAGGTTTGCGTTCATAGAGAGCGTTGCTTGGAAAATCAGTAACCTGAATCGTCAGTTGACAGATAACATAGGAGAAAGGTGCAACGTAGTTAAATGTGAATTTTTCAGTTTTGTGTTTTAGTTTTTGATCAAACTTGTAAATAATTATATTAGTTTTTTAATTATCGTTACAAAATGAACATGTAAATGTAAATAAAATAGGTAAGTTAGATGATGGAGTAAGTTGGTCGCGATCCAAGTAGTGCATAATCATCGTGTATGTTGTAGTTGGATCTACTGCTTTGTGATTGTTACTATTTACAAACATCTTTGTGTTGTTGCAAAATTACAGGTGATGCGTTCCAATATTAATTAAATTGTGTCGTCGAAATTTTTTACATCATCGTGTTGATTACGTCTATTTTTCACTTTATTATAATTGTTGTATTGATTCGAACGTGCACTAATGCCAGCGATTATTCTTAAATTTACAGTTTGTTGCAAAAATTTGAAAGTTATACTAAATAATTGTGCAATTCCAGGAAATTAGAAGAGCGAGTCCTGTGTGAAAATTTCGTGTTGCGATTTCACAACTCGACGAGGAAGGTAAGAAACTCATACATTTTCTTATGCTGTATAAAGTACAAAAGCAACGGTTTTTTAGTATTTTCGAGTTCTACTTTTGCGTTTGTTTAACGTGAACTCGTTTTAACTTTGTTTTTTTATTATACCAACGAAATTACAGTTACTTATGTTTTGTACGATTGTTTGTTGTGAATTGACGTCTCAAGTGTAAAATATATAAAAATTCCTTGTTGAAAATTGACATCAAACGTCATTTTTTCGTGTGTTGTTTTATCTGGAAAAAAGAAAAAATGTTTTCTAATTTTGGCTATGTGCGGTGATCGACGAAAGTAAGTCGATACGTTTTTATTATTTGCTCCCGTCCACGAATATAAAATTTTCCACCTTATTTGTCCAATGACCTTTGGGGATGTCATCACTTCCTATTTCATTTTTTCGCTTTTGTTACAAATTTCAATCAATTTTTAATCCGTTTCTGTTCGGTTTATTGTTCTTATTCTAGAACCTTCCATTACAGAGAACTTTGTAACCAATTCCAAGTATACCTTTCGCTGATGATAAAATTAGAAACTCGAGACTATTTTTAATAAGAACCCTCAACGTGATCGTCTGTTCAGTTTAATCGTGATTCATTGTCCTATCCCCATTCTACCACATACACTAGAAAATCCTTCAAGGAAAACCGTACGGTATCTCAAGGACACAATCGATTAGGCTCTCTCAGCTGGTTAGCGATCAGGAAAAAATTAGATGATCGATAAATTCGTTCCTAAGGTTAGTCGCGTTTAGTCAACATAAAAAATGTACGAAACAAATTATCGGTTATTATTTACAAGGTCATATGTATCCTTGTACATTCGACTACTGTAATAATGCAATATTGCGAAAGCATCCAACATGATGATTTCTAAACCACTGATTATTTTGATATGGTATGACCCACCAACACGAATTTGCATCATGATCGCTCATTGCGATTTTCTATCTATCTATGTCGCCCAAGTCTCGTAACTACTTAGGAAATTGTCAGAAAAATCATGTCAATCTGCCACTCTTCAGGTTATCTAGCACACGTATTTTGTATACAAATCAAAACAATAATGTTATCATTTTGATAAGCATGATCAAGTTTGTCTAGCACATTGATGGTTCAAGATGATTTGAAAACGTTATTTTGATGAACTTGGAGATATTTGCGGTACACAATCAAAAATAATACATTGCTCCCAGATTCCCATTTAGTACAAAAATTTCTCGCCATTATAATCGACAGAAGTTTTGAAACAATGAATTATTTGTAAATTTATAATCCATCTGAAAATCTTGCTAGGTCAAGTTGTTTGTTTCATGTTTATTCTGGTTTAGGAAGCATATTATAAACATTCATTATAGACCGGACCAACTAGAATCGCTGTTCCAGGTAGTCGGCCACTGCGACATGTCGCCGCTATGTCTAGAAAACCGTACCTTTAGACCAGAGATTCTTAACGGAAGTCGCATCCCTCCCTCCCCCCAATAGGTTACGATATTTTTCTATGGAGCAACTAGTAAACTTCTGAAGGGCTTACAAAAGTTTATTTCTAGAATAAAATATATATTTTTAAATGTAAATAGTAAATTTCTAAGGTCGTGCGGGCTCAATGCCGCACTTAAACTTTTCTGATGTTGGTAATAAATTAATATAAAAATTCGCAACATTCCGGAATCTATTTAAAAATTTAAGTTGTGTTGTACTTACTGTTTCAAGTTATCCAAAGTTATTGAATCAGGTTTGTTATTATTTTTTGGGTTACTACAGTCCTTGCCAGGAATGATGAGCATTGCATCACAACCATTCATACAACCTGTCATTTAATATTGATAAATAAGTAGTAGTAGCAAAATGTAAAATCTTATTTTCATACTTTTGACGACATGGTATCAGATTGGCAATTCCATTGTTGGTTTTGGATACATCTGATTTACTTCAAAGGATTGTCAACAGATCGACGCCCCCAACGAAAACTATAGTAACTCAAAAAATTGATTTTATGAGTTACTATAGTAAAAAAATCTATTATATCGGTAAGCATTTGCCTAGAAAAATATCGTAACTTTGTAGCAACTCGAGACGACCAATAGTAGACACTGATCCTTAGAAATTATGCAATTCTGCAATTTATAGTGACTATATTTAAATATTGAATTGCGTTTTTATTAAAACTAATTACTGAGTTACTATAGTCTTCGTTGGGGGCGTCGAGATGGCACCACTAAATTTGAATACTTAGTAAATCTTTAGCATCAATAAGAATGAAGAATTGCAATATAGAGAGTATCCCACAGGCCCCTCCGTTTCTGAACTTACATTTTACGCCCTATAGCATCGTTTTTCAACCGGGGGGGGGGGGGTCGCGAAGAGATATAATAGTAAATACGACTATTTGCTTGATTATTTAAGGATTTCACAGACGTTTCTCAACTATTTCTTTACATATCACGCCCTATTCTAGATTTATTCTAGGACTGTTTTAGCAGTAGCAACTGATTTAACCTCCATCTCTTTGTTTTTAAATTTATCACCACGCGGTCACCCATCCAAGTGCGAGAAGTAAGCAACCACGCTTGACTGTCATGCTCTGACAAGACCAATTACTTTCATTGCCCTACGTCCGTCGCCTCTCTGTAATAATTGTAATTTGTTTTGCAAATTAGTTGTTATAAATTAGTTTAAGCATAGTCTATTTTGAAAACCCTGTGTGCGTGCAAACCCGGTTTGACTTTAGACGAAGTAAGAACTTGATTTTGTCTATTAATCCATCTCAAAATAAAAGATAGGTATGACGCTTCCCGTGATTCCGATCCTACGTTCAACTGTAGGTCCCCTATGTGTGCAATAACACTTCGAACCCACAGCACAACCTTGGGGAAAAGAATTTGACATGCAAGAAAATTTGGTTAACACAACTAAATTCAAATTATGTGTTTGTTATAAAACTACGTTGCCACTGTGTTATTAATAAATTACCATATATTATCCTGTAAAACATCCATTATATGGAAGTGCATTCGTTCATTGTAATAATGGTGGTCTATAATACTCGTATAAAAATTCAAGTTCCCCAAAATACATGAAATTATAGTTCTAGCGGCGTATATATTTGCGAGTCAGGTGGTGAGCGTGATAAAACAGTGTTTATATCAGCGGATGTTTATTGTACAATTTTCATATTTACTTTTGTAAATTTAAAATTGCTTTAAAATTAAAAAGCTCGGGTGTTCAAGAATGGCGTTTACATGCGAAGGGGGGGAGCTACAAATGAAAATGAAATTTAGACATGAATCTCATTTAATTTGAACAGGAACACTGGCTTAAACTAATCTTGATTCTCATCAATATATCATATACTTTTAGTAACTCGAGTTACTAGGTTTTTCGATTTTAAAGTAGACGTGCGTTTTCTACCACATCCGATTGCTTTTTTTGCCTTGAATAGAATATCGATCATATCTCATCGTTGCATTTTCAATATTTTTGGAACTTTTATTTGTTTTCCTTTGTTAGACAATTTATATTATGCAAATAATACAATCGCTATAATTCAAGTGACTCAGCCCACCCATGATTATATTAAGAGAAGTTTTACATTTACCGATAGAATAGATCCTTGAGCGAGTTCAGTTGCCTTAACGCGCAGTATGATTTTTTAGTCACTAATTAGACATGTTCTTTAAATTTTAGGATTTTGTCCATCACCACTCCCAAAGAGTGTCTTCCAACTGTAGAATCATAACTCTTCTTTGCTAACAAATTTTAATTACTGATTTTGTTCGATTAGGAAGAAATTCGTTTTTGTCCATTTCTTTTTTCATGTCGAGCTATATAACCTGATATTATTTACAAAATTATGGAGAATAGACTGGGACCAAGAGTGTAACGTTGAGGTACCCCTGAGTTAAGGCAATGAAGATCTGATCTCTTCATGTACAAGTCAAAAACTAAACGCCACCACTCGTCTCTAAGTTGAACTGATGAAATGAGTATACTTTGGCTGTCAGTCCGTGTGTTTATTGTTTATGTTTCTATGATGTTTATGATTAGTGTATTGTTATTTTATGGCAACCAATAATAAAATTTACAAATAATCAATTTGTAAAGCACAATAAACAATATCAACAACTATACCCACCTAAGATACCCACTATCATTGGTAATGTAAATTGCCTATAAAAAATCTTTGACATATTCAATATAATATTATAATAATAACCATAATAACTTATGGTTTTCGTCCATTACACCAATTATGTCGTTTTGCAATTGATGTGTAGTGATTTCACCATCGATAGCTATCAATAACTTTGCCTTTTTTTAATATACATAATAGAAGACATATGTGTTTCAAGACACACTAATCCTTGTTAGGTACGATAGCATAATATTGATCTTTTTGTCGTAATACATAATAATGAAAAATGAACTCAAAAGTAAGTTATGTTAGTAGCCGCATTAGCAAGTAAACTGAATGTCGTCATTCCATTATTAACAAAATGTACGTTCTTTCTTTACTATGTTTATAAGTTATAACACAGGTATATTCCCTTAGTGCTACCAAACACTCTATCATTGTTCGTGGTATAAATGCTTTCTTAGTTATTCAAGCGCATTGTATATGTTAAACATGTATTTCCTCCCCAGAGATAATTATCATTCTCATTATGGTATATGAAACGAGCTTGTTCAAATAATTGTGTCCTTCAAATACTTCAATTTTAACTTTGAGAATAGAACAGTGCCTGAAGTAGGTTTGGAAAATATGACAACTGTGGAAGGACTTCTTATGGTTTGGTCAAAACCTTTTTCACGATTAGAGAAGTATTCATCTCTTAAACCTCCGATTAACGCATTCATCATCCCATATTGTCCAAACGCTGAGAGCACTGCGGATTAAGAAACAACTCCGCATAAAACGTGTTACAATTGATTTTATTAACCTTATATTCCGCAATTATTGAAAGCAGACTGACGGTTCAGAATTCGTTGTTCAAGTTGAAACAAGGAGCGTCAACTTCCTCGTGATAAGTTTATTTCAGTCTTATGCACTTCTACATTGCCCACACGAATAATAAAGCAGCCCCGAACTTCAAAGAATTTCGGGTTAATAAACACAGCCGTTTATATTTGGAATGCTGTTTCCTTCTTTTCGCGTTCATCACTACACTTACTAGCATTGTAAAGTTTGAATTAATCACAACTGACCAGTATACACTTCAACCCACACCTATGTAACCTCTCAAGTGTCATTCAATGAAGTATTTTCAATTAAATCGCAATTATTTTTATCACCTTCCCTTCATAATTTTCTCTACCTTTTAGCTACTTCCGACTTCCTCGATTATTCTATTTTATTGTTCACCTATCCTCCAAATTGGAACAACACGATTTGACATTTACTAAGTTTTATAGTACTACCAATAGAAAAGTTTTTGTTAGGATGTCGGATTTTCGTGGAAAATTTCTCGAATTACAATCAATTAGTAGATTACTAGACAAAGCTAGTTCATTGAACAACCAAGATAACTTACAAGTGAGATTTAATTTTTACAATGTAACCAACCTGTACACTTTTAACATTATAAGTAGGTAATTTAGATAGATACCAGATCCCACGGAAAATTTTCACGTTTAATGAAACAAACACTTTTTTTCACAGGTTGACAACATTTTCGATCGGGTTAACGTTTGGGGAATTTTTTGGTTGGGTTGTTCTTCAAATTCTTTCTAAGCATTCGACACAAGCCAATTCGTTATGCTTAGCTGTGCTTGCTTGCATGAGTGAGCAGAGGCCAAGGAAAGCTGTGTGCAAAATAATCGTTCCTTGTATCAATGTTTTAGAAGGAATTTATTCTGTGCTAATGTATTGTTAACTTTTTAATTAGCACTTTTGCAAAACCTTACAAATTCATTTATGGAATTACAAGTGCTGGAACTTGAAGTCATAGACTTGATCGAACATTTCGACTTAATTTTACTCCCACTTTGATTGTTTCGCTGAGTAGAAATCCATATAGACTTAGAAGTTCTGGTAATTAATTTTTTACAGACTTGAAGGTTAATCCATCCTTGTCGAGATGAAGCTTTCATAGTTTTATGTTAATAATTATTGAGAGCAACTTCAATATGACGACCTTTGTGGAGGTAACCTTGATTTTGAAATTTGGTTTATAAGATTTGAATTATCACGCAGTTAACTTTGTATGACGCATCTGGTTTTCTTTTGTGTCACACGGAAGTCTAAGATTTTGTTGCACCTTGTGTGCAAGATCGAGAGTCTGCCTTCGCACCGCACGACTGTCATAGCTGCTGGAATGGAATTGTTTTTAACATCATCACCGTGAGGATGTTTACGTGTGTAATCCAAGTTTCTGCAAAATCTTGAAAGTATATTGGATGTTTGCTTCATTAAATGCTCAACCAGTTGTTTTCCAAGTTTTTATATTATTATCTTTATGATAACTTCCTTGTTTTTCAAGATAAATCAGGGTCCGTCATAATATTTTTGATTGATCCAGCAATATCAATATTTGTGAGTTTTACGATTTTTATATTGACTTCTCCACAAAAATGAAAAATGCTACCACTTTCTTTCGTGAGAGAAGGTCTGTGGTCTATATTAATTTTTAATTACTAATGCCCATTAAAATTCTATTTTTACTCTATAAGTATTTTATGTTTATTTTGGCCATCTTATAGTATGATAGTGGTATCGCGACCAAAAATAATATCCCAATTAACAACAATATTGGTTAACCTCACTATAAAAGTTGTGATTATTCTTTGTTGTTAATACCGGACGTGGATCGATATTGTTTTAAAAATATTTTGATTGAACTGGTTGCGACAGTTTTCTTCAAAATATCGGTGTAAGTCGGTGCAGTTGCTCCAGGCAACACACGTCATAATTATAAATCCATTTTAGTCTCTAAATTTAGCTTATTCATTTCAAGTTACCAATTATAAAAATTGCTAATTTTTTCCTAGACAATTTTTTAACTCTGCACAAAACGGAAACGCCCAAACAATACGAAATAATTATGAAAACATTAACCCAAAGGAAATTTACGCTACGATTAAGGTCATCATGTGATTTTTAAATTAAATTTATGATTGCTTTTTTACCATTGTTTAATTTGTTTATTTGTTGAGCCTAGAAGTTAGAGTTGATATGAAAAATTATAACGTCTATGTTTACAATGTTGAAGAATGCAGATAGTCATAGGCATTTTCATGTTTTCTTTTTGCCTTATCGTACTCCTAATAAAAGTAGATGTTTATAAATGACTTCTAATTTAATTATATGTAATCAAAACGTAAATTACAAATATCAACGATTAAATTGTTGTTACATTGAATCACAAGTCATAACTCAAACGTTATGCATCCTTTCGTTATTTGCAGTGTATGAATTTTGCGATAAGACCCTTGAGAGCTAATGGCCAAAATTGTTAATTTAACCAACTTTGGTGTTTGGTTTTTACCGTTTTATTTTTATTTCACAAATAAACTTTAAAATGAGAAACGTAATATTTAAATTAAATGGCTGTCGTCCAACACTTTCACTAAATTTATTTCTATTGCTTTATTTTTTTCTTTCATTTTTACCTTTTTTGCTTTCACTTAACAATAAGTAGAAATTAATTGCAATACTATAATAATAAATCTCACTTTTTAAATTTTTATTAAGTATTGAATTATCGAAATTTAAATTTTTTATCCGTTCCACAGTTTTTCTTCTTTGTGCCCAATTTCAGTTTCAAACATTTGGAACAATCGTACAAAATATATTTGATAAACGTTACAACCATTGGGCTGTGTAACTGTTCTTTGTGAGTTTTTCTGAATTCTACGGATCTTTTGTAATAAGTGAAATTATTAAAATATTAACTTAGAAATTAGGATTATGAAAAGAACCGCTTCACAGCCTTAAAACTTACTTAACATTTTAGTATTCTCAAATAGTAATAAAAAAATTAATTTTTTTAGATGGCGGATCCAGATCCTGAAACACTGCTGGAATGGCTCAGCAGTGGACTGGGTGATGAGAGGGACATGCAACTAATTGCCTTGGAACAGCTTTGTATGCTTCTGCTTATGTCTGATAATGTCGATCGCTGTTTCGAAAGGTAAGAAATTCAAACGAAAAATTTGTTCAATTGCCCAGTTATTATTGACCAACCAGGGAGGAGAATCTAATAACTGTTTATGCTCGTTTGGTTAGTCATAAAATTTCCGTTTAGCCGGACAGTTGTGATTCTTGATGAAAAACATACATTTAGTTCTTCCTTTCATATTTTGGCTAATCAGCTAGAAATTTAGTTGGGCATAAAATTATCGCGATTCGACCCTGGTGTTCATTTAAATTTATTATTTTCGCCCCAACCATCTGGAAATATTTGCATACGAGGCAACTGACATTTTGCATTTCCAAATTTTCGAAATATTTAAATGATTCTAAATTAATTCATTAATTTATCATTAAATAAACATAATATTTCTTAATTTACTTGTTTGTTGCGCGATGTTCGAACATTCAACTTTCACTTGGGTAAACTTTTGATGTAGAAAAATAACTAGCAAGACAATACCTATTTGTATCGATCAATTAAGTGAACGCTCAGCACGTAATTGTTAATTACTTCCATTTTCTAATTATTACAATTGCACATTTTCTAAAGAGCTCTTTGCTGTTTGATTTAAAATGCCGAGTTTCTTTTAATGTTAACTCTTCAAAGTCAGGAACAACACACAGTGATTGAATAAACGAGAACTCACAGTCAATATTTTATAATTTCCATTTTCACATTGTAACGAATTTTTTTTCATAACCCCATCCCGGTTAGATATTTTAGGGAAGGGCAGTGTAACAATTTTTGTAAAAAGTAGCAAAAATTTTCACTACTTTTCTAAAGTACCATTACCATTTTGCCATGCCATCCTATTACCATCCATAAAATTTTTGGCAACACTGGTGGTGGGATGGTATGGTTAATTCTTTTTAACATCTATAATATTTATTGTAATTTTAAGCTGTCCACCACGAACATTCCTTCCCGCTTTATGCCGAATATTCTTGGACGAACTTGCTCCAGAAAATGTATTAGAAGTAACGGCTCGAGCGATTACATATTATTTGGATGTCTCTGCTGAATGTACTCGTCGTATTGTGGCCATGGATGGAGCAATCCGTGCCATATGCAACAGATTAGTAATTGCCGAACTCACATCGCACAGTACCAGCAAGGATTTAGCCGAGCAGTGCGTCAAAGTTCTAGAACACATTTGTACACGGGAAGCGGGGGCCGTTTTTGAAGCCGGGGGTCTTAGTTGCATTTTACCTTTCATCAGAGATAACGGAAGTGTCGTTCACAAAGACACGCTTCATTCCGCAATGGTGGTGGTTTCACGTCTATGCACTAAAATGGAACCAGCCGATGTACAATTACCAACTTGCGTGCAAGCTTTAAGCACTTTATTAAGACACGAAGATCAACATGTTGCAGACGGTGCTTTACGTTGTTTTGCATCAGTTGCAGATCGATTTACTAGGCGCGGTGTAGATCCAGCTCCGCTTGCGCAACACGGTCTCGTAAATGAACTTCTGACTCGCTTATCTAACGCCGCTGGTCCATCCATTGCAAGCGGTACTCAAAGCACACCAGGTAAAGGAACCACGGCTTCTACTGCCGCCGTCCCTGATCCCAAAGCAACGGCCGCGTCCATTTCAACAATCATTAGTCTTTTATCAACTTTATGTCGAGGTTCGCCTTCCATCACTTATGTAAGTGTTAACCTTCGGCTAATTGTACAGTCAGGTAACATCATTTTATTATAACAGGAATTATTACGATCTGACCTTCCCGACGCTATTGAGAAGGCCTTAAAAGGCGACGAACGCTGTGTTTTGGATTCGATGCGACTGGTGGATTTATTATTGGTCCTGCTTTTCGAAGGTAGAAGAGCCTTAGGCAAAATTGGAGGCGCAAGTGCGTCAGGTACCTTTGTGCCCAGAATACGACGAATGGACTCTGCTGCGGAAAAATCTCATAGGCAACTAATAGATTGTATTCGTTCGAAAGATACTGATGCTCTCATTGAAGCCATTGAAACCGGCGGTGTGGAAGTAACTATAGTTTGCTTTGCTGTTTATTTTTTTCTTACACATTTGTATTTAGGTCAATTTCATGGACGATGTTGGTCAAACGTTGCTGAATTGGGCGTCAGCATTTGGTACGCAAGAAATGGTTGAATATTTGTGCGAAAAGGGTGCTGATGTCAACAAAGGTCAGCGTAGCTCTTCCTTACATTACGCTGCTTGTTTTGGACGACCTGCCATCGCTAAGGTGCTATTACGACACGGTGCTAATCCTGACCTTCGAGATGAAGACGGAAAGACACCTTTAGATAAAGCAAGGGAACGAACTGACGAGGGTCACAGAGAAGTGGCAGCTATACTACAGTCTCCTGGTGAATGGATGATACCGCTTGATAAGGAGCGACAGAGAAAGTCGGAATCGGATAGTGAGGATCAAATTGAACCTAAGGGTGATCCAGAAATGGCCCCTGTTTATCTTCGACGCTTATTACCCGTATTTTGCACGACTTTTCAGTCGACCATGTTGGGTTCTGTACGCAAGGCAAGCTTGGGATTAATTAAAAAAATGATCCATTACATACACTCAATTCTTTTGGAAGAGCTTTGCACGTCCGAAATCAGCGCCAACAATTTTGGAACTCAATTGGTGGAAGTCATCGCCACTGTTTTAGACAATGAGGTAACGTTTTGTAATTTCTTTTTATTATTATAGTACTGTTTTTGGTTTGGTGCACTGGTCAAAAATTATTTTTGGACACACTTCGAGGTGGCCAGAAATTTTAAGTCGTTAAAAAGATATCGAGTGTGTCCAAAGATGGTTTTTGTCATTTTAGGGGATTGCTGCTGATGTAGAGTATTCATTATATCACAAAAATAATACTCAAGTTTAGTGTACGGTAAAAAATTTAATTTTTCAATTGCACTGTGAATTTGCATGATTTTTAATTGGAGCCAAATTAAAGAATTTACTTTTTGGATTGTTTAGTCAAAATCACACTTCTTTTTTACATCAGATCTTTTTAAAAATTTTGGCTGACTTGCTGAAAGTTTTCTTTGTGGGTAATAAATTAGTGCATGCACTAACGGGTCTCACTTAATTGTCCCATACACAGGCACGAGATAGTGGAGTAGATAGGCTGCTCTCTTAGGAGCGAATCAGCAGAAGTCAGCCTAAAAATCTTGGTAAATGTATTTGAAAGATTTACAAAGTCTACAGTGTTGTAAAATTTTTAATGACCTGCTTACTACATTGACCTTGATTAAGTAACGCAAACAAGAAATGTTTGTGGCAAAAATCCAAATAAGTGGAGATGTATTAAAATTTTAAACACGTGTGGCTTTGCCTCTCAAACCTCATAATGCTACTTTTGCAGATCGGTTATTGCTGGCCAAGTACACGCAGCTACACCATAGTGACCCCGCTCGCTGTATTCTTGCGCAATACTTTGCATGGCAGGCACATAATTCAATGTCCTCCACCTATGGTTAGTTTATTTTGTCCCCCCGTATGTTTTTTTTGTATTTACCTGGTGTGTTTATTTAAAGTTGTATTTTTTATTGCTACTTACACGCTTTTATTTTTTTAGCTTTTTTCATTAGTTTTTTTTATTATTTTTGTAGTTATGTGCCTGCTTGCAATTGATACCATGAGCTTTTTTTTTTTGAATATTTGGTGTGATTACTTTACAATTTTTGTAACTGTAGAGAATGTTTTATCTAACATGTGTGCCAATGTTTGGCAAATTTCTAATTTTAAACTTAACAAAAATTTGATTAGGAGGATGAAGATGGTCATTTGGTCGTGTTGGGAATTATTCAAGATTTAATGCTGAAGGCTCAAGAAATATTTCTGGATCATTTTGCGCGTTTAGGAATATTTTCTAAAGTTCAAAATCTAGCAGGGCCCTTTAATGTGACTGAAACTAATGAAGAATGCGAACTAAATGTTACTGAACAACAAGGTAAGTGTTCAAAGTGGGGAGTTTTAGTTGCTTGAATTATTTTGCAGTGATTTCAGCTGAAACAGCCGAGGCTTTAGAAGATGCTAAGGAGATTTTACCTGGCAAGGCTTATCATTGGCGTGATTGGTGCATATGTCGAGGTCGCGATTGTCTCTACATTTGGTCTGATGCTGCTGCATTGGAATTATCTAACGGTTCCAATGGTTGGTTTCGATTTATATTGGACGGAAAATTGGCAACTATGTACTCCAGTGGTTCTCCTGAAGGTGGAGCTGATAGTTCCGGTGAGTTTTTTTATCAATTTTTTTACAAATTTGACTGTTACATTACTGAAGAAATATTTTATACTCTTGTTTGACATTTTAAGTGACTTGTTTTATTGTATTGCTAGGCAAAAGTCGGACATCTGACACCTTAACCACTGAAGGTAATTTTGTTTTAATATTGGGCTTTATTTCTTTTGCATTGGATCTTTTGCTTTTATACTATCTTGCTTAACAATTTCTATAAAAATAATAATTTAAATACATATGGGCAATTATGGGAATTTTTTTTCTTTAAAACGCAAAGTTATTGTTCTAACACTTCTTGAAATTTGAAAATTGTAATGTTTTCATATGAACAATCAACATAGAATATGAATTTTTGCAATGAAAAATTCTGTTCTTGTTGTTAACGATATCAATGAGTTGTAGTCGCTGGTTGCTTTGTAGGTATAGGGGGCTCGGTTTTAAGGGAGGAAAACACTGTAAAATTTTTAAAAATTAGAGTCTTTGTTGACATCAAAAGATACATGGTTTAAGAATGTGCTCTTAAAATATCAGAAAGAAATTCGTAAGATTGACCGAGTTGTGTTGTAACTGCAAAGATGGTAACTGTAGATTTGATTCCGTTGATGCACATTTTAGCACCTCAAATTTTAAACCTCGTTTTAAACTGTACATACCCTCGTTTCTATACTACATTTTATCATGATACAAAACAATTTTTTTTTAAATCAATCATATTTATATTGTTTGCTGAGAAAATGAAAAATGTAAAGCCTTACTTTTAGAATTTATGCAAATATATTGAACTAATATTTATTGTTTCAAATATAATATTACCATAACAATAAATTGTCGCTTGCCTGCTTTATAATTAAGAAAAAAATATTCCTGTAAATGAATCAAAAGCAATAAAATTCATGGCTTTAGTGCAATTTAATTTTTATGGTTCCCTAAAAACAAAAGAAAAACAATATTTATTAGGTGTCCAAACTTCCATTAGCGGTAGTGTAAAATTTCTATTATAATTTAATTTTATAAATTATATTGTAAAATCAACACCCTTAAGCGGCTCAATATAGGAATCTTTTATTAAAGTTGATATTAAGGGTGGCTAACCTTTATATCCAGCGTCAAGAGCACATTATTTAACTTGGGTGCTTCCATTCGTCACTAATTCTGATGAAAGCTTTCTGCGTGCTTCCTCGACTTATAACATTGCAAAGCATAGCTATACAGTACAAAATTGATTACACATTATGGTGAGTCGTTTAAAACCGCGAAAATTCTACGTGGCGAAAATCTTAGCTTTGTCATCTGGTAAACAGCGTCATTCTTGTTCCATAAACGACATTTTAGCTTGAATATTAGGGTGTCCAAGATAACGCAATTTCATTCATCAAATGCACATTTTGACAAGCACTGCAGTACATTTTTAAGTTTTTGTATTATACCTATGCATGCGCTGTAACAACAAAATGTTAACATATTTTCTTAAAAATAAATAGAAAACAGAGGCGAGTTTTTGGAAAAGCTTCAGCGTGCGCGCGCTGTAGTAAAAAATACGTCCACATCACAACCAATCCTATCAAAACCCGGTCCAACGCGTTTGGTGGTCGGCAACTGGTCAATCACGTCACGCAAGGATGCTGAACTACACATCCACAATTCTGATGGTCAACAACAAGCAACCATATTACGCGAAGATTTACCAGGATTCATATTTGAATCGAACCGCGGTACAAAGCATTCGTTTACAGCTGAAACTTGCCTAGGTAAGTCACAACGTTTTACTTTTATTCCAGAAAACCTAAAGAGCTTCTTTTTTTAATTTCTTAGGTCCCGAATTTGCTGCCGGCTGGTCAAACAAAAAATGCAAACGTTTATGGTCGAAAGCAGAAGCCACGAAACAAAAAGTTAAAAATTTAGCTAATTCGATACACGAGCAATACTTCAAGGCAGCACAAGCTCAACCTCGCGGTGTTGTAGCTAAATTAGGAAACATCGTCGCACAAATCGAACGTGCTTGTCAGAAGCAGTGCTGCTCAAATAATCGCGATAGCAGCAATTCGTGGAGAGAAATTTTACGAAACGCGTTGGACGAATTGACACAAATTTTACAAGAAGATGGGGTGGTTAGCGCGTACGAGTTACACAGTTCCGGTTTGGTTCAATCATTGTTGTCGCTGTTGGCAACCAGCTATTGGGACCAAGGATTAAAATCGAACAAAATGAGCAAGTTGCAAAAGCAGCGTGTCCAACTGTTCAAGCAGTGCTTTAAAGACAGATCAGATAGTGAGAGCAATTCGTTTACGATTTTAGTGCATAAATTAATCGCCGTGTTGGAGAGTATAGAGAAATTACCCGTTTACTTGTACGATTCTCCCGGATCGGGATACGGTTTACAAATTTTAACACGACGTTTACGTTTTCGCTTAGAAAAGGCATCAGGTGAGAGTGCTTTGATCGATCGCACTGGACGGGGTTTAAAAATGGAACCTTTGAGCACCGTGAGACAATTAGAACGATATTTATTGAAAATGGTAGCTAAGCAATGGTACGATTACGATCGCTCGACGTTTAAATTTTTGAAGAAATTAATGGATCCGAAATATCAAACTTTTAAGTACAATCAGGACTTTGACGAAAACGGTGTAATTTATTTTATTGGAACGAACGGTAAAACGAGTGCAGAGTGGGTAAACCCCGGTCAATATGGTTTAGTTAACGTGACGAGTTCTGATGGTAGGAATTTACCGTATGGACGTGTGGAAGATATTTTATCCCGAGACAATTCAGCTTTAAATTGTCACACCAACGACGATAAACGTGCATTTTTTGGCGTCGATTTGGGCTTGTACATAATTCCCAGCTGTTACACTTTACGGCACGCGCGCGGTTACGGTCGATCCGCCCTTAGAAATTGGTTGTTCCAAATGTCGAAAGATGGCGTCACTTGGTCAACTCTATTGACGCACAACGACGACCTTTCGTTAAACGATCCAGGTTCGACTAGCTCTTGGACGATAGAAATTCCACCGGAAGAATATCAAGGTTGGAGGCATGTTAGAATTCAACAGGCGGGAAAGAACGCGTCTGGTCAAACTCATTATTTAAGTTTATCTGGCTTCGAAATTTATGGTCAAGTTATCAGCGTTTGCGAGGATCTTGGAAAGGCTGCAAAGGAAGCGGAAGCGTACCTGAAGAAACAAAGGCGATTGTTGAGGGCCCAAATGCTGAAACATGTCACTGTTGGCGCACGCGTCGTGAGAGGAATCGATTGGAAGTGGCGGGATCAGGACGGAATTCCTCCAGGTGAAGGTATATGATATGTTATTGTATGCTTGATGGTTATGCATTTCATTTTTTGTTCGGTGTTGGGTTTAAATGAATTTTAGTTTTATTTATTTCATTTTTTATGTACACTACCACGCATTTTTTTGTGGCACCTATAGGCCAGTCACCTCAAGAGGTTTGTCTAAAAATTGCGAAAGTTATGCAAATAATTGTTTATCCAATAGAATAGGGTCGCAAACGCGCTTATAATTTTGGATAACTTTTTTTTCTCAAAATTTTTACTATTTACCTTCTCAAAAACGACCTACCTCCTTTGCAAACTCTAATTTTCATACCTTTTTTTTTACTATAAAGACTGGCCTATTATTCTAAGGTGGACTGACAGGATCGACCACTACACTGTGTTGCCCCCATGTAATGGATTACATTATCACTTTCCCTTCACACATTTTTAAACGGCACGACATGCATTCATACAATTTTAATAAAATAAATACTTGGAAATCAACAAAATATTTGTGTCAGTCCGGTTGTACTTCCCCTGGCAAATCTGTACAATAAAAGCGTGTGAGCGTGACTTCATATAAACTCTGTAACTCGCGCTTTCGTTGATAGACTAAATTTGTTTTTAAATAATATGTTTTCACACAATTTTCTACTCAGGTACTGTAACTGGAGAACGCGGCGGATGGATAGACGTGACGTGGGATCACGGTGGTTCGAACTCGTACCGCATGGGAGCCGAAGGTAAATACGATCTCAAATTGAGTCCAACCTTCGATACCGACAATGCAGCATCCAAAGCTCACATTTCTAATAAACCAAAAGAAGTCAAAGAAAAACAAAGTGTATTAACTAGTCGAAAAAGCAGTTCAACGCCGAGTTTGCCCGAGGCCACGACCGAACCCAAAACTTCTGTCGCGTCCACGGAACAAGCTGCGTCTGCCGATAATTTAGCCGCGAAGCAGGCCGCCGAGACTATTGCCGAAAGCGTCCTATCTGTGGCACGCGCCGAAGCGATTGTGGCCGTGACGTCCGAATCTCAGGCAGCAATCAACGACTCAGACTTGTCCGTCGTTGTTCATCCTTTGAGGGATGCTCATTTAGATCTGTCTTCTATAAACAATTCGGTGCCCGGAGATTTGGCAACGATTGTCGAAAGCCTTGCACTCACCGACACAAAACCCAGCAACGTAATTTCTCACAGCCAGCTGAGGAGACAACAAAGTTGCGATTCGACTGAAGCTCATAGAAGCAACATTACTTCAAGTAATTCTAACTCAAATTTGAACAAAGATTTGTTTCGACGTTCTAGCAAAATTAGCGCTACTCGTATTACCAGCACTGCCGCCACTCACAGTATCGATAATGTAGAAGTTTTGGATAGAATACGAGAAGGAAGTGATATGTTTATAAATAACACCAACAGTATTTTATCCAGCGATTTGTCGAGTATTTTGTTGTCTCAGCAAGCGCCTTGTGCGATAACTTCAGGTGCAGGCGTACGAATTTCCGTGTCCGACGATGATAAACCACTGAAAATTAAGAAAGGTACCGACCAACTGGAAATCAAAGATAACTGCAGCAAGGAAGAAGCCGTAAATATTACGAATAATATAAGAAACAATAGCAGCAATAACTGTCAAGTCGTGGTTACAAACCCGATGAGTGTGAGTGTGCCTAACCTCACTTCAACCGATCCGGCTAACCACATCGAGCCAACTTCTGCGGCTGGTTTATTAGAGACTTTTGCCGCTTTAGCAAGGCGACGCACAATAGGATCTGTTTCGAGTACAAACAGCGCCAACATTAACTCGAATAACACGTCGGGCAATATAATAAACTCAAATGCTCAGAACAATCATCAAAACAGCGGCGGAAGTTCTCTGTTCCCACGGGCGCCAAATTCGATGTCAAGTTTGGTAAAATTGGCGTTATCTAGCAATTTTCCAGGTGGTTTGTTAAATACTGCTCAAAGCTATCCAAGTTTATCTTCGAGTAATATCACCGCTAGCAACGTTAACAGCGTTCCCGTTACCGCTGCAACCCAAGGTCTCAGTCAGGCACTCACAATGAGTCTCACGTCCACGAGTAGCGACAGCGAACAAGTAGGTCGATTATTTTACCTCCCCGAACACGTTTTTATGTTTAAATTTTATAGGTATCCCTGGAAGACTTTTTAGAATCGTGTAGGGCGCCGACGCTGTTGGCAGAATTAGATGACGATGAGGAGTTGGGCGAAGATGAAGAAAATGACGAGGATGAAAATGAGGACGACGCCGACTACGAAGATGTGATGGTTTCTAGGAACTTGTTATCATTCATGGAAGAAGAAAGCAGTTACGAGAGTAAGCCTGGCAAGAGGCGTTCATGGGACGACGAATACGTTTTGAAACGTCAATTTTCTGCATTGATTCCTGCATTTGATCCACGACCAGGACGAACGAATGTAAATCAGACCACCGATTTGGAAGTACCCACACCGGGACAAGAAGAAAACGCTTGCAGTTCCGAACACGAATTGTTACCTCAACCCAAACTTCAGTTAGTACTGAGAGGTCCAAATTTACCCGGAATTCCCGACGTTGAAATCGAATTGTGCGATCCGAACTGGACGATATTCAAGGCGGTTCAAGAACTGATTCAGTTAACTGAGTTAGGAACGCGACAAGAAAAATTACGGCGTATTTGGGAACCCACATACGTGTAAGTATTACTAGATTAGTTTACCCCACAGATTACATTGTTCTATTTTTTTTATTGCAGAGTTGTATATCGCGAAGTGAAAGATGACAGTTCTTCGGAATTTGAAGAAGGTCGATGCACGCCGATTGTGACACTGTTCTCTCGCAGCGGAAGTAGTTCGATTGCTGGTACTACTCTCTCACCTAGTACACCGATTCCTGGAACACCATCCGTCTCCAATTGCACTGTAGAGGACGTCTTGCAACTCCTACGGCACTTGTTTGTTATCACCGCTTCGAAGGAACAAACTTTCCAAGATTCCACCTCCATTATGGATTTAGAACCTGATCAGTTTTCTAGTAAAAAAATTACCAACAAACTTCTGCAACAAATACAAGACCCCTTGGTTTTGTCCAGTTCGAGCATGCCCGCTTGGTGCGAAGAATTGAATCACTCCTGTCCGTTCTTGTTTCCCTTTGAAACACGTCAACTTTACTTTAATTGTACAGCTTTTGGTGCTTCTCGTAGTATAGTATGGTTGCAAACGCAACGTGATGTTACCATTGAGAGACAACGAACGCCCGGTTTGTCGCCGCGTCGCGACGATCCTCACGAATTTAGAGTTGGACGATTAAAGCACGAACGAGTTAAGGTTCCGCGAGGGGATACTTTGTTAGATTGGGCTATGCAAGTTATGAAAATACACTGTGATCGTAAGTCGATACTTGAAGTCGAGTTTACGGGCGAAGAAGGCACCGGATTGGGTCCTACTTTGGAGTTTTACGCTTTAGTGGCGGCGGAACTTCAACGGCGCGACTTAGCTATGTGGATCTGTGATGATGAGGCTCTCAATATGCAAGAGGCTGTGGACTTGGGCGAAGGTATGAAGGCGCCGGGTTATTATGTCAGGAGAATGTCTGGATTGTTTCCCGCACCTTTGCCTCAAGATTCTGAAATTTGTGATAAGGCTGTGAAATATTTTTGGTTCCTTGGTGTTTTCCTAGCAAAGGTAAGAGAATCTCGTTAATCTATTCGTACGCGTTGCTATTTATGATGTTTTTCAGGTACTTCAAGATAGCAGATTAGTCGATTTACCTTTGTCTAAAAGTTTCCTAAAACTGATGTGCCATGGTGAAATTCAAAATACCGTAAACGAACGCATAGGATTTGCAGGTTTGAAACGCAACGACGAGGACATTATGACGTCGAGTTTGATTTCTGAGGAGAGCGAGAAAGAAATTGAACTGGACCCTCCGAAAATTTCATTCGAAGACAAGAAGCCGTGGTATTATTGTATTCTGGGATCGGATGATTTGTACGACATCGATCCAATTAGAGCCAAATTTTTAAAACAGATTCAAGAGTTGGTGAAACGAAAAGTTAAAATCATGCAGGATAATAATTTGTCGGGCGAGGCTAAAGCGCATCAAATACAAAATTTGAGCTTGAACCATTCGTCGGGTCCGATCTTGTTGGAAGATTTGGCTTTGACCTTCACCTATGCACCTAGTTCCAGTATTTTTGGCATTTCCGCCATCGAGTTGGTTCCCAACGGCGCCGATATTGAAGTAAACATCGAGAACGTCGAAGAGTACTCAGATTTGACGATTTCGTTTGCATTGGAGAGGGGAATCGCTCGACAGTTGGAGGCGTTTTATAAAGGTTTTTCGTTAGTTTTTCCCATGGAAAAGTTGGCAGCTTTCAGTCCCGAAGAAATGAGAGTTATGCTGTGTGGTGATCAAAACCCGCAGTGGACTAAGGAAGATCTCGTGAATTATACCGAACCTAAACTTGGTTACACTAAAGACAGGTTAGTTTTAATTGTTATTAAACTCAGCAAAGACTAATTTTTTTCTTCTAGTCCTGGATTTTTGAGGTTTGTAAATGTTTTGATGGATATGTCGCCGGAAGAGAGAAAAGCTTTCCTACAGTTCACGACAGGTTGCAGTTCACTTCCACCGGGAGGTTTAGCAAATTTGTATCCCCGCCTGACGGTGGTAAGGAAGGTGGATGCGGGAGAGGGTTCATACCCGTCTGTAAATACGTGCGTCCATTACCTAAAACTGCCCGATTACCCGACGGAAGAGATTTTGAGACAAAGACTTTTAGCAGCGACGAAAGAAAAAGGATTTCATTTGAATTAAAATTTGAGGAGGAATTTAATTATTCTCTCTCTTTCTCTCTATCTCTTATAAAGTAAGATGTAAAATTACTATTGAATTGTTTTGTTTTTTTATTAAAAGAAATATTGGGTGTATGTTTGGTTAGATCATTTTGAGCAACTAAAAAGTGTGTCTTTGTGATGATAATGATAGGACATTCGAGGATAAGTCCCGAGCACCATGTGCAACGTGGAATTTAATATTTACTAGTGAATTTTTAGTGATGATAGAAAAGTTACGACCAAATTAAATTTAACATTATGATTAGATTATTTATGTGATTTTTTGCAATATACAAATATTAATAAAAGAATATAATATTATTGAATTGCATTGTGCTGCTTTTTTGCACTGGGTTATTTATGGTTTTTCTTACTGCTTTAGTTTTTGCAGCATATTGTAGAAACAGTGATGTATGTATTGATGTTAAAAAAAAATACTATATCTCAATAAATATAACAAATATTGTTTTTCTTTTAAATCATTGCTCTCTCTCACATGGACTGCCTCTTATTGGTCTTTCCTTCCACTGTATCGACACTTGGTCATCTAAAAAACTCATTTTTATACCTGTGACCTTTTATAAAGTATGTATTAATTTAAACTGCCAGGTGGAACTTTCTTAAGGTGATAATAAATGAGCAGAGCAATATTCCAATTGTGTTACCAGATTTTACCCATTCCATCATCATATCGCGGTAATTGTATTATCGGATAAATATTTAATTCCTTCCATTTTTTTGAATTTTAATTGTTATTATCTTTACTAGGTAGAGTAGCTGTATTTAAAGAAGAAAAGGCGTGGCCAAAATCCGGCGCAGTAGATGTTTAGGAGGAGCTGGTCAGTGCCGTAGTAAAAAGTATGTTTAATTTCAATTACATTATAGCATTTCAAATGCTATTATCAAATACAGTAGACTAGTTTATTGTATTTGCTATTAATTTTACTTGGTAATTTTCCTTAAATTACCAAGTTATTCATTAATTTGAAATTGAGAACTTAAAGTTCTGAAGATCAGATAATTTTAATTAACAGCGTTTGGAAATTACATTTTCATTTTTAACATCTAACGCCAAGTGAAAATATTTTGGACTGAAATCTATGCATCACCCTGTGTGTGTTTCAAACATGCGCAAGCGGTTTGAATTTTCGAAAATGTGTAGAATGATTATCTTATCTTCGTGATAGATGGAAGTTTCACCTATTCGTTCTGTGTAAAAAAAACATAGTATTCTATGTTTTAAAAGCCACAAATTGTTGTTTATTGAAGTGATCTTTTATTTTTTCTTCAGCGTAACATTTGTGGCTTTTTTGTATTACTACGTCAGATTTTATGTGACGTCCATTTTTTGTTCCAATTTTGATCATGGTTTCTAAAAGTGAAGTACGAGTGGAGCTGATACATTTCGTTATCATTTCATCAGCATGATGGAACCCATTGCCATGTGAGGGTATTTACCTTTTTTTAACCATGGTTGGGGCGCATTCGGAATACATAATCGGAATGATTCCGATTATTAAAATAATCGGTTGATTCCGATTATGTCAAAATGGTAATGAAAAATAATCGGATGATTTTCGAATGCGCGCAATACGATTCTTGTTTCGGCGTCACTCGTTCAAGAATCAGAATATTCAATCGAATGCGTAGATTGCGGAATAAATGAAATTTATTGAATATACCTATTATATAATGAATAAATTTCATTTATTCCGATCGTATTTATCGGTCAACCCCCCCCCCCTATAGCATAACGAGGGATAAAAAAAGGTCTAATTTTTTTCCGACCCCCCCCCACAGGAATTGTTTCGAGATCCCCCCCCCAATGACCAATGGTAAGCTACTGCCCTGCTAATATTAAAATTTTAATGGACGGTTTCCATACGGAACGGAATATAACATAATCGGATGATATTCCGATTATTTAAATATTCCGGATACCAACATTCCAATTATTGAAATCATCCGATTATGCCCATCACTAGTTTTAATGATGTTCCACATCTGATCTTGGTGGTATCAGTCCGGTTCAGCTAACCTTGTCACCTCTTATTAGCCCTGACTTCGTTTAATTTATGTTGGAAATGTTAAAGTTTTACATATTTAATATTTCCGATTCTAGTTCTAGGATGGCTATAATGGACATGAAAGAATTTGGGGGCCGCCGCGCCGGTGTAAATAACACCATTTTCATTTTTAAAAAAATACGAATGACCTTTTTTTAGTGATGGGGACCATTTTTATAAAAAGAAAATTGTAATGACCTTTGTTTAGTAATGGGGGGCGCTATAAAAATTTATTTTCAGGAAAGTGGGTCCGGTGGTCCGAAAAAGTTTGAAAACCTATGATATAGTTGATCGCACTGACTCGCGGTTTGCGCGAAATCGATGAAAAACAGGTTAACAACAATAAAAACTCCAAAAATAATTTTCAAAATTAATTAAGAGTACATTCCACTTAATCGCCCATGACGACCACGGTCGATCGTCAGTCTAATCAAATAACCGCTTTCAATCTTTAGTCCAATCAAAGAACCACGCGACGATCATCGTGACTTTAGTGGAACACACCCTAAGTGAATATAGTTAACGTCCCACTAGTATCTCTTTTTTACAAGCCGAGGTGTATTAATTATGCAGTCAAATACTACAGATGAAATAAACAGGTTTATTTAGATAACAGTAACAAACAAGTTTTACATGTCTCAGTTTGTAGTCTTGCGCTACCGGTTGCGGAGGTGCTGGATGACCGCTTTCAAATTGCAGTGTTGAGATTATCCTGAATTACAGTAACACGCAATTGGTCAGAGGACTACAGGCAGTGGTCGAAGTGGAAAATAATTACTGGGGGTATGGGTATTCAGGGACGTGCCTACGGGGTGGAATCCCCCCCCCAATAATTTAAAAAGTTGGCAAAATCACTAAAAATTTGGTCAAGTTGGTAAAAGCCGCTAAACATATAATAGGAAAAATAGACAATTACAAAGAGTTGGCAATTTTTAATAAATTAATTAAGTTGACAAATCCCCCCCCCCAAAAAAAAAAAAAAAGTTGGCTGGGCCCAGTACAATTAATAATTATTTATACTTAAGGTGGCCGATTTCTATGGGGATTATCTACTTAACTAGAATTTATGTAACCCCCACTGCATTTCAATAATACTATCGCCACCCAAGTAACACCAATGTCCGTTTTGTGCCAGTTTAGTATTGATTTATGACGAATATGTACATATTTTTTAATAACTGAAAAATATGTACCAAAAAGGTACCTTAGTGGCACATAACTTTTAGTTCATATTTGCACCGTACTATTTATGTACAGTTTCAATGCATATATTTTCATACCGTTATTTTGAAGCAAATTACTGTAACGAATCAGCATTGAAATTTTATTAACTAAATAATATTTGATTATATGGTATCGTTTCGGTGCTGTAAAAATATTACAATTTTGTTACTATAATTTCATTGTCCAATATGTACAGGTATTTTATTAGTTGCTGCAGGGTACGATTTTCAATTCACCGATTTGATGCATATTAGTAGTTACAATATCAGCATATTATAATTTATAAATTTACTTTAATTATAAAAATTATTTATGATATTTAAATTTATTTAAATCTTATTAAAACATTAAATATATTTGAAATTTTTTTATTACTAGATACTAAAAATTAATAATTATGATAATGAAGTAATAATAATTAAAAGATTATACGTTTTTCTTATAAATGGAATAAATTACGGTAACACGATGCGGACGCTTTACCGATTATGATCTAAAATGCATTGAAATTTTATTAACTAAAAAATATTTGCATATCTAGTGCGGATTAGGCACCTCGTTTTTATACTAACCGCGATTTTATTGAATTATTTAAAAATATATTAATTCATTGATGAATAATACTAATTTTAACTTAAATAATTTGATAATTATGATATTGAAGTAATAATATTTAAAAGATTGTACGTTTTTCTTATAAATGGAACAAATTTCGGTAACACGATGTGGACGCTTTACCGATTATGATCTAAAATGCATTGAAATTTTATTAACTAAAAAATATTTGCATATCTAGTGCGGATTAGGCACCTCGTTTTTAGACTAACCGCGTTTTTATTGAATTATTTAAAAATATATTAATTCATTGATGAATAATAATAATTTTAAATTAAATAATTTGATAATTATGATATGGAAGTAATAATAATTAAAAGATTGTACGTTTTTATTATAAATGGAACAAATTTCGGTAACACGATTTGGACGCTTTACCGATTATGATCTAAAATGCATTGAAATTTTCTAACTAAAAAATATTTGCATATCTTGTGCGTTTTAGGCACCTCGTTTTTATACTAACCGCGTTTTTATTGAATTATGTAATAATATATTAATTCATTGATGAATAATACTAATTTTAACTTAAATAATTTGATAATTATGATATTGAAGTAAGAATAATTAAAAGATTGTACGTTTTTCTTATAAATGGAACAAATTTCGGTAACACGATGTGGACGCTTTACCGATTATGATCTAAAATGCATTGAAATTTTATTAACTAAAAAATATTTGCATATCTTGTGCGTTTTAGGCACCTCGTTCCAAAAACTGTGGAAGTTACTTTAGCCACGGATTTCAGATATTCTGAAATTGTTATGGCTTAAAGTTAGATAGGTACCCTCTAAATACAAAATCATAAATGGCAGAGGTTCTTCCGGTCGAATAAGGGGGGGGGGGAGGTAAAGAAGGTGAATTTTCTAAAATCTCACGAGTTTTTTTCAAACAAAAATCGTAAAATTTGTTAATTAAAAAAAATAGTAACCCCCAAATCAGTAGCGCCATTTCCAAATAGAGGAGAAAATTAATAACACCATCTATTTAGGATGGAAAAAAGCTTACATAAAAATTTGTATAGTATTTTCCATCCTTATAAGTAGCTCTTTAAAAGTTTTCTAACTAATTTTTTTAAATAATATTATGTTTGTAAGTTTCTGTAATAAAAATATATTTATATTGCCTAAAAACCCCTAAATTCTTAATTATTGTGCCTATTTCAATGATTTTGTAGCCTAAAATTGTGCCTTTTTTAACATTTTTTACGTCCTAAAATCCGTGCTCTAGTAATGACTAATGATGTAATAAACAGCATAATAATTAAATTAATCATTCCGTATCATAAAAATAAGTTGAGGTACGTAAGTACGCGTCTCGTGATGCTAAATAAGTTAGGGTACGTTTCTGCAATTTGAAAAAAGTATATCCCCTCACTTCGACCACTGACTACAGGTGATTTGGAAAGTAACCCCCCAACTATGGGGGTACGGGAAATGTTTTTGAAAATTTGGTGCAAAATCATTGCTTTATAGGAGGCAATGGCAAAATGAAACTTTTAATAATTATGTATAATCTGTTTTCGTTATTCCAATCATGATGGTGTCGTTGATGTTTTTCTTGAAAATCTCAAACACTATTTTGTGCTATTTGGGTACAAATTGAAAATAAAACTTGCAAAAACAAGCGCAAATGGAACAGAAACGATTAGACTATTTTGAATTCGAAATTTCAAAAAACTGTATGTGTTACCACCAACACGTGTTACAGAGAATCTCTTTAATCATGCGCGTCAGTGTTGATGTTTTTCACAAAATGATCTAGACTAGACCACGATCTATTTTATTTAAATCCAAAATTTTTGCTATAAAATTTCTCGAAAACTATTTGACTATTTTGAACTTCAGTGGTGGCGTAACCTAATTTTGTAATATACGCAAATTTAGAGTTTAGACTAGCCATGTCTCCAGCCCATTTTTGTTTTTAACTTTCTTGAAAACTTATTGGGTATAAACGACAATAATTTTTGCACAATAACAAAATCCATGTGAATGGATCATTTAATTTTTAAATGCCTCTTAAAATTTTAGGGCGGCTTTTGAAACACCCTGTATGTGCTAATATTTATCTAAATGCAGTTGTACAGCGTTGCGTATTAAATTTTGATTTTTAAAAATTATTATTTTCGTGTAAAAAATTACCGTTAATTTTAATCCTCCCTCATCCGTACGAATTCAGTAATGGCAATCAATGTAGTATTTTGTTTACACTTTCTTTACTTGTGTTATCTACGAGCACACCAGCCCTAGGCAATACAAATACATAATATTTGACCTCCAGTATTGTTAGTTGCATGTAGTGTCGCGAAGAAAGCTTTTAAGGGTAAGTAAATAAATTGTATTGTAATAAAAAAATAGCATAGAATTTTAATAATTTTTGATGGTAAATAGTTTTAAGGGTTGCAAATGCAAAATATAAAATTTACACTGACTATCTAAATAAATGGTCTCTTGTATTTTGAATCCTTCAATATTTTTTATGTAGGTTTGCATTGATGTACAGGGTTGTTACCTACTGGTTAAATTACAAAATCAGTTTCGACAATAATTTTCAAAAGAAAAAAATTACTACGCATTTCTTTTTTGTTATATCCCTAAAAATTCTTTTAGGGGTTGCAGTAGCATAGAAGCAGGGTGTCGAGGGGAATGCCTAACTTAGTCATTCAAGGGGTGAGCTCTGCACTAATCTCAGGGTTGCCACAGATACACTTTTTTTGAAAATTGTACACTTTTCTTCACTTTTTTGAAAAAAATTCACTTTTTTCATGATTTCCCTTACAAAAATTTAAATTTTTGATAATTTTTTCTGATAAATTCAAAATTTTCAAAAACATTTCAAATATTTTTGGTGGTACCTTTTTTAGATTTTTTGTTGTTGGTGTTTGTTAGATGTAAGTTGATTCTGAAAAAGTAAAAAATGAAAAGTGTCGATGAAAACCCTTGTCGATTGTGCTGTAAATTTGAGAAGTGAAGAAAGAAAAGCTACAAAGACTATGAATAAGCCTTTAAAAAGGAAAGATCAAATGATAACAAACTTTTTTACTAAGAAATCAAAATTTTCTTGATCGTTAACTTATATTTATGTTAATTTATATAAATAAAATAATATTATTAATTACGTGAAAATATTTTTACACGTTTTGTCACCTTTTTCAAATTTGTTATATACTTTTTTCAAAATTTTTATACATTTTTTTTTTTAATTTATACACTTTTTTCACTCACTTCTTGCTTAGAACTCTGTGGCAACCCTGTAATCTCGAAGTAATCATTTTTTCAATCAATTTTTTTTTACGGTGATATTATTTCTAGGTACCCCATAAGCCGTCCCTGATAATTAACAAAAAAAAATTAGGATGATAATTTAAATACCTGCAGTACCAAATTTGTTATTGTTTATAAATCAAATAATTCCAAATAAAAATATAATCCCCGAAAATGGACGTAAGTTTAATTTGAAATTCTATCTTTCATTTCTTTCAACTGCTTTATTTTTAGGCAGATACGCTGATAGAATGGCTCTCCCCGAACTCGACGATAGACATGCAACAATTGGCATTGGAACAATTTTGTGGCATTTTGCTGTTGGCCGATAACGTAGATGTTATTCTAAGTGAGTTTCCACCAACAAAATTCGTTCCCGCTTTGTGTGCAATATTTGTGGAGGAATCTACCACGAATACTATTTTGGAAATTGCGGCACGTACAATCACATACTATTTACAATTGAACGTAAATGATATATTGAAACTAATTGCAAAAGAAGAAAACACAATTCAGGCTATGTGTAATATGTTAGTAATATCTCCTGATGGTGCCAATAAGGAATTGGTGGAACAATGCATCAAGGTATTAGAAATCGTTAGCCGTTGTATCCAGGGACTGCTTATCAACTCTGGGGGCTTGAACAATATTTTAGTTTTTATCAAAAATCACGGAGGTTTCGTCCATAAAGACATACTCCACTCAGCAACAGTAACGATTTTGCATTGCTGTAAAGTGATTGATCCAATTGACTTCCAAAATAAAATTTGCGTCAAGGACTTAAGTGCGTTACTATTACATGAGGACGAACTCGTCGCACATAGAGCTTTAAAATCTTTTCATTATGTCGCGATCAAGTTTAACCACTTCTTCCTAGACCCTGTTAAAATTGCAGAATTCGGTAAGTCACTTCTTGGAGAACCTGGGGTCATATTTTTAATTCTTTAATTCTTCAGGTCTTCTAGAAGGATTATCAACTCGCTTAGTTGCCGCGACTGATGCAGCTTCCACGAGTACGCAAGAGACTGTCATTGAAGCGAATTGTAAAACGATTTCCACCATTTTTAAATTATTATCACAATTGTGTAGTCATTCACATTCAATCACCCAGCAGTTACTTCGAACCGGCTTTCTCAACATTAACATTTTGCAAACAGTTTTGCAACTCGAAGAAATGACTGTTATAGATTTTATCGATTTTGTCAATATGTTATTGATTTTGATATGCGATAGTAGAGAACCATTAAATGAGAAAGAAGCGAAAATCTTGGAGAAGAACTTGGCGTCCCCGGAAAAATTGTATAACAGCATAACGGAATGTATTCATAAGGACGATATGACTAGATTAATAAATATCATGGAAACCAAATGCGTCGAAATCAATTACATGGACAACTTTGGTCAAACTTTGGCAAATTGGGCTTCTGCAATTGGCACTCCCACAATGGTCGAATTTTTATGTAGAAAAGGCGCCGACGTTAATAAGGGTGAACGTGGTTCTTCTTTACATCATGCCGCTTCTTTTGGAAAACCTGACAACGTAAGAATGTTATTGATGTATGGAGCTTCTCCAGATTTAAAAGATGAAAACGGTAAAACTCCTATGGATAGAGCAAAAGAAGGAGGTTTGTTTTCTCATAATCAAGTAATACATCTTCTTCGTGATTCCGATGTATATATGAAAACTCCAAAAGAAGAAATAAAAACTGAAGAGGAGATCAAAAGTAATAAGAAAGAAAATTCAGAAATGGCGCTTGTTTACCTTCAATATTTATTGCCCATCTTTTGTACAACAGTCCAAACAACAACGTCTGATTCCGTTCGCAAAGCATCCTTAAAATCGATTAAATCCATGGTAAAGTACATGAAATACAGTGTATTCAAAGAACTTCGCGACGACATTACTAAAAAGTTTCCAAGTCACATGGCAGAGACTATCCGAACCGTTTTAAATGATGAAGAGAATGAAGAAAATCTTATAAACATTTTGAAAATTACTACAATTTTGATGAAGAAAGGTAAAGAAATATTTTTGGATGCTTTCTCACGTTTTGGCATATTTCATCAAGTTAAAAATTTGGCTGGACCAGAAGGTTGTCAAGTAGTGGAAGAAATAGATCCAAAGCACATCTTGGAAGATGCGACAGAAATTTTACCTAATACTGCTTACCATTGGCATCACTGGTGTATCTGTCTTAGTTCTACCGGTTTTTATGCTTGGAGTGAATCTGCTACGTTAGAATTTTCTAATAATTCAAATGGATGGTTTCGATCTTACATTAATGGAAAGATGCACACCATGTACTCTTGTGGGCGCCTCGAAAGTGGAAAAACTTCAATTAACACTCTCGAATTTTTGACCAAGTTTAATCAAGTAATCAAAAAAGTGAAAAATTACGATTCATCTATACCAATTTTATCAAATCCAAGTTCCACCTCTTTGGTTATCAACAACTGGTCAATAACTTCTCCCGATATATTGGAACTGCACATCCAAAATTTGGAAAATCCGCAACAAAAAACCATCTTACCAGTGAATGTCAATGGCTTTTTGCACGAATCTGACAACGGTTCCAAACATTCATTTACATCTAAAAGACTCGTGATTCCCAAAGTTGCGGGTGGTTGGGGGAAAAAAGAACCTAAAAAAGAAGATAGTAAGATAGCAATTTGGCGTTTAGCATATTACATTCACGAGAAGTACTTCAAGAACACTCTAATCCAAACGCGTCCAACCATAGTAAAATTGGAGAACGTTGTGATGCAAATTAAACGCGATCATGAAGAGCAATGTTCTGACGAAGTTTTGAAAAATGCTTTGTACGAATTAACGGAAGTTTTAATAGATAAAGATGAGGTTAGCGTTTACGAATGGCAAAATTCGGGTTTGGTTCAAGCTTTGTTATTGCTATTAGGTCAAAAGAAGAATATCCAATTATTTAGACAATGTTTTGAAGAAAAATCGACCACTGGAAATAATATGTTTGCACTTTTGGTTCAGAAATTGATTACCGTGCTGGAAAACACCGAGAAATTGCCTGTTTATTTATATAAATCCTTAAGTCGCGCTTCCATTGGCTTGTCTGCTTTTAGGAGTCCGTTTAGTTTAATTTTGGAAAGAGGGGCTGGCGAAGTTAATTTAATCGATCGCACAAAAGATACATTTTCAGCCGAACCTTCAAGTACCGTAAAAGAATTAGAAGAATTTCTATTACTAATGGTAAGGTTAAGACGATTTATGGAACTGTATCAATTTGGTGTTTCTTCCATCCGTTTTTAATGATTGTAATTATTTATTCATCTTTTTAGGTAACTAAATGGAACTCCTCAGAAGGTTCTGATGCACCCAATGACGCAGGATCAAATGTATCAAAATCAGAAGTCGCATCGGGATCTGATGTGGTCGCAGAATCGGCAGTCGTATTGGAAGTAGTTCAAGAATCGGCAATTGGATCAGAAGTAGTAAATACGGATACACCTGCATCAGAACCTGAGGTAATAATAGAATCATCGGCAATTGTAGCAGTATCGGATGCAGTATTAGAATCTTCAGTTACATCAGAAACCGGCACAAGATTAGAGTCTGCAACTATATCAAGAACAAACGAAATAATGGATTTGTTGCCTTCTCCACCGAAATTGGGAGAAGTAATCGATTTGAATACCTCTATAGTGCAATCCGACGCCGTACCAAAATCGGCAGTTGCATCCGGATCTAACGTAGTACAAGAATCTGTAGTTGCATCAGGATCGGGCATAATGCTAGTAGAATCGGTAGTTACATCAAGATCAGAAGAAACACCTGCATTGGAATTGGGCGTAGTACCGGAATCGGGATCTGACCCAGTACAAGATTCAGCAGTTGGATCTGAAGAAGTAGTGGATTTGAATACACCTGCATCGGGATCGGGCGCAATATCAGAATCTGTAATTGCATCGGGATCGAACGTAGTAAATTTGAACACACCTACATCGAAACGGTCCAAAAAGAAATCTCGAAAAACCATACTGGAGAGAATATTAACCACGGACGGAGCATCAAGTGTTACTTTGAAATTGCATGAAGAAGTGAATCGCAGCGAAGAAGGCGACAGTGAATCTTCATCCGATGAAGAAGTTAAATCAAAAAATGAATCAGAAGTAACCCAAGACAGCAATCAAAGCGTTCCACGTGAATCTGAAATCAAATGGGACAGTAACTTTGTGCTAAAGTCTGAGTTTCCTGCGCTATTACCTCAATTTGATCCACGTCCCGGACGAATTAATGTTAATCCAACCACAGATTTGGAAGTACTTCCGCCAGGTATAGAAGAATTTACAATTAGTCCAAATCGCGAATCACAATACCAACGTAAATTGCAGTTAATACTCCAAGTTCATTCTACGGATACCAAGCAATCTCCAGTTCAAATAGAGTTATGTAATGGTAACCAAACTATATTTAGAGCCGTTCAAGAATTAAATCCATCATGTAAACACACACAACGAATGTGGCGGAACCAGTATAAAATTGTGTATCGCGAATTAAAAAATGACGACTCATCGCCAAAACCATCGTCTTCGGTACCTAATTCGAAAATAGAAGAAGTTTTGGAGCTCTTGAGGCACTTATTTGCTATAACCACTTCGAAAATGACTTCTTCCGCTTTGGCTTTGACCAGTGATCGATTTGTTAGTAAGAAAATTAGTAATAAACTTATGCAACAAATCAAAGATGCGTTGGTTGTGTCATGTTCAGGTACTCCTGCTTGGTGTGAAGAATTAATTCAATCCGCCTCATTTTTATTTCCGTTTGAAACGCGTCAAATTTACTTTCAGAGTACAGCTTTTGGTATCACGCGTACTTTAATGTGGTTTCAAGCACAACAAGATAGTGTCCAACTAATAACAAACCATGCGCGTCCTGAAAGACGCTTGAATAATTCTCAAATTGGCCGATTAACAACTGAACGAATTACAGTTCCACGAGGAGACGCCTTTTTGGGATGGGCAATGCAAGTTATGAAGATGCACTGTGATCGAAAGGCAAGATTGGAAATTCAGTTTATTGATGAAGAAGGCACCGGTTTAGGACCTACTTTAGAGTTTTATGCTTTGACGGCTGCTGAACTTCAACGGCGCGACTTGGCAATGTGGATCTGCGACGACAATGATGACAAATCGGATGAAAACGCTAGTGAAGGTACAAAAGCGCCTGGTTACTATGTTAGAACACAATCGGGATTGTTCCCTGCACCTTTGCCACAAGATTCTAAAATATGCGACCAAGCTGTGATATACTTTTGGTTCCTTGGTGTTATTTTAGCAAAAGTACTTCTAGATAACAGATTAATAGATTTACCTTTATCGAAAAGTTTTTTAAAATTGATGTGTCATAGAAATGTGTCAACAGCCCCATGGTATCAAGGTGTTTTAGAACTGCAAGATTTATGCGACATCGATCCAATTCGAGGCCAATTCTTAAAAGGAGTTCAAAAATTGGTTGAAGAAAAAACTGCCATCTTACAGGATGCTTCTTTATGTAGCGATTCGAAAACATCTCTGATAAAAAGTTTGAAAGTGACTCATACGTCGGATCCGATTTCGTTGGAAGATTTAGCTTTAAATTTCACTTATGCACCGAGTTCGAAAATATTCGGTGTTTCTGCTATGGAGTTGGTTCCCAATGGAGCTGATATCGAAGTAACTGTCGATAATATTGACGTATATTCCCATCTAACGCTCTCCTTTGCTTTGGAGAAAGGAATTGCTCGACAATTGGAAGCCTTTCATCAAGGATTTTCCGAAGTTTTCGTTAGAGAAAATTTGGCCGTTTTTAGTCCAAACGAGCTGAGAATAGTGTTGTGTGGTGACCAGAATCCTCAATGGACTAAAGAAGATCTCATTAATTACACTGAACCCAAACTTGGGTACACCAGAGAAAGGTAAGTTTCTTATTTTATTCACTTTTGTCGTTGACTAAGTTTATTTATTTTGTAGTCCTGAATTTTTGAAATTTGTGAATGTGCTGATGGATATCTCACCCGAAGAACAGAAAGCTTTTGTTCAGTTTGCGACTGGTTGTAGTTCGCTTCCACCTGGAGGTTTGGCCAATTTACATCCTCGCTTAACAATTGTGAAAAAAATTGATGCTGGAGATGGTTCCTATCCGTCCGTAAACACGTGCGTCCATTATCTAAAATTGCCAGAATATTCAACAGAAGAAATATTGAAGGAAAGATTACTAACAGCAATAAAGGAAACGGGATTTCATTTTAATTAAACTCGACTGATTTTTATGCAATTTTACTATTTACTCATTTCATTATCTTTGCATTTTTTAAGTATAACTATGAAATGAGCAATTTTGTGATAGTACATAGAGAGAAATTTGTTAGAATTATTCATTGGACTGATCTTAGAGAGAGAATAGACTGTAAGAATCTTTTGCAATGCAAATATATATGTTTCGTATTATTACAAAATAAAATTTATATTGTTATTATTTTAACAAAAGCTAAGTGCGCTTACATGTCGGTTTCACTAATTATGAATATTGGAATGTACCAATATACTTCAATATAATTATTAAGTAGTTTTAACACATATTTGTACCTACTATTTTTTGCCGATTTTGTAAGTAAAATTTTTTTAAGAAATAAAGCGGCGTCTAAGAAATAAAAAGTAGTTCGGACCTTATTTTGTTGTTTTTAAAGTAATAATTATTAACTTTAGAAATTTAGAACGTTTAATTTTTTTAGTGTGCGTCAGAAATCAAATGTTCGGATGTAAAACTTTCATACGGAGATGATGCAAAACACAAATAGGAAGCGGCTGAGTTTTGCAGAGCCGCTGTAGAATTACTTCTAAATGAAAGGTAAGTGATTAATTATTTTTCAATTAAATATGCAGTTTTCGGTAAAACGAGTGGAAATTTTAAAAGATAATTTTCAATAATTTTAATTTTTTAAGTTCCGACAATTTCCGCCACTTGTCGGTGGAAGTCATGTTGAATTTTTGACGTGCAATTGTTTTTAAATAATTAAATGTCGATCACCGGTGTCTAAGAAGTGAAAAGTAGTACGGAACTTATTTTGGTGATATTAAAGTAATAATTATCAACTCTTGGTAAATTAGCTTGTAATTTAGAACGTTTAATTTTTTTAATGTTCGTCAGAAATCAAATGTTCGGATGGAAAACTTTGAGATGGAGATGATACAAATCACAAATAGGAAGCGACAAGGTTTTGCAGAGTCGATGTAGAATTACTTCTAAATGATAGGTAAGTGATTAATTATTTTTCAATTAAATATGCAGTTTTCGGTGAAACGAGAGAATATTAGCTTATAATTTAGAACGTTTAATTTTTTAGTGTGCGTCAGAAATCAAATGTTTGGATGGAAAACTTTGATTTACGGAGATGATGCAAAACACAAATAGGAAGCGGCTGAGTTTTTGCAGTCGCTGTTGAATTACTTCTAAATGAAAAGTAAGTGATTAATTATTTTTCAATTAAATAGGCAGTTTTCCCTGTAATTTTCATTTAGGGTACTTGGATATTGATTTAATAACTTTAAAAAACTTCTTGCTTTTTTCTTTTTGTGGGTTTAGTGGACAATTAAACTCTATAGGTATATGTCTTTTTTAATAGATTAACGTTTCGAGGTTTTCTTATTTCCTCCTCGTCAGAAATTTAGTGAACTAAGGGCTGATCTATTCATCTCTTCGTAATGTATCCTAATAACGTTACAAGTAAGATAATTTATTATTACATGTCGTCGCGTGAGGATCGAACTATTCTATGTCCATTTTTAAAAATTTTACAGGAGAGCGTTTTTAAAGTTTAGAAGTTTGTAGAGTCTACAACTAATAAACTTTTTGTGTTTTAATATTTTTGTGTTTGTAATATTTTTAATTCACTATTGGAAAGCAACATCATATTTATTTTTTAAAACTCCTTTCTTAGCATAAAAAATTATTTATAATTTTGTGCTTGGACAAATAAATAAATTTTTTTATAGAAAAATAAAGATGATAATTTTAATTTTTTCAAAATTTTTATTTGAAATGTATAAACAAGAAAACATACAGGGTGCGGCAAGAAAACTTTTTTATTTGAAATGTGCACCCAGAAGCGATAGTTATTCCGAGAAGGGTGAGGTGGCGCTCATTTGAAAGCATGCGACTTAACGTTTTCTTTCCTGTTGAATGGATAAAGAATAAAATTGCCTCTCTGTATCTGCGGAACTAAGTGAGACATGTGAATATGGAATAAAATGTATAATAAAGTTCGGAACACACATAAGATTGGTGCAAAAATGGTATTTTGAAAAAAAAATGGACATAGAATAGTTCGATCCTCACGCGACGATGTAACATAATTATGTTACATAGATATTATTGTATCATGGTTATCAACAACTATCTCACCTCTTACGTTATTAGATACTTTACCAGGAGATGAATAGATCGGCCCTTAATTAAACTAGCTGACCCGGCGAACTTCGTACCGCCCAAAAATGATTTAAACACGATTTGATCGTGTTGTGAACAGCTATTGGAAATGTGTAAACTGTAAACAAAGTAAAAATGAGTTAAAAAGGTAATATGTGACTACTCTGTTCGGGTTTAAATTTGATTGGCAATAGAACTTCTCCATTATTCAATTGAAATTCAATTCATAATGAAATATTAAAGAAATTATTAAGTATCTATAGTAAAAAAATCTCATCCAATGCATATTAAATGACCGAAACAGTTGACTAACAAACGTTTAGTTTTATTGCAATTTCCAATAACCCGAGATTTTTTACTTAATTATTAAGTATCTATTCATCCTATTATTAAGGGATTCATCCAACCTAATCTTTCCGTGAGACGGTCGCTAGCATAGCGATTAAACGCATAGACTGCTAACACAGAGAACCCGGTTCGATTCCGGACGAAGTTAGAATCATATTGTGGCCGTCTCCCCTCGGCAGGCAATGGCAAACCACTGGGGTGTAATCTGCCATGAAAAGCCTTTGTTAAAAGGCTCACCACACCCTGCAGAAGGGTTATGGACTGAGGAGAATCTTTCCTTAAGTTTGTGTGAATAGGGGGAAAAAATTTTCAGTACAATCATGTATTTACGTATTGAAACGAAATAAAACAGAATTAAAAAAAACTTTCACTCAAGCCTTGGTAATGAACTATATTCTTTGTCTTTCCGCCCAGAGAGAAAACGAATAGTGCAGATGGTTTGCCGACTCTGGAGCATGCCATGTACAACTGGCCATGAGAAAAACATGGTAATTCTAGGTTTAATCCACATACTTCCAACGATTGGCCTTGCGATTTAATAATCGTCTTTGCGAATGCAAGACGAACCGGAAACTGGACAGGTTTAAATTGAAACGGCAAGTCGGTTGGAATAAGTGGTATTCTTGGAATGAGAACATCCGCTCCTTTGAACTTCCCTATGATTATAGTTGCTTCAATGACGTTGTTTATCAGCTTCTTAACTGCGAGTCTAGTCCCATTGCATAGTTTCGGTTGGTTAAGATTCCGTAACATGATTATC
This sequence comes from Rhagonycha lutea, assembly GCA_958510855.1. Lineage (NCBI taxonomy): Eukaryota > Metazoa > Arthropoda > Insecta > Coleoptera > Cantharidae > Rhagonycha > Rhagonycha lutea. The sequence continues at coordinate 5,705,027 of OY294040.1, read as the reverse complement.
ACCGAGCCGACCTTGAGTTGCAAATTGTGCGGCGGCATTCCTGGCAAATCCAATGAATTAAGGAATTCAATTGGATAATTGAGGGGTATAGTATCAAACCTGGCTATTGGGAATTTACATTACCGTTGGTGGCGCCACCGGCACTACCAACATGGCGTGGTTGATGAGTACAGTTGATGTTGTTTATATGGGTGTTCGTGTGTTTTGTTCATAAAATCTGTGTTAAATATGTAATGGTGCCTTAATAATTTTGTGTTTTGGACAACTCTGAATTAGTCATGTGTATGCTAATCAGATTATATCATAAATCATAACCATATTAAATCATTTTACGGTTGTCGCTCGAAAAATGGAAGAGAATGAAGCTTACATTTTCAACAATTTCCGCATCCAAAAAGTGGTTTTTCTATTAATAAAAAATGTGTTTGGCATTGAAGAGAAGGTGGATAGTAGGAAAACTTGGAAGAATGCTACTATAAAATCTTTATCGGAGAATGAACAAATGGCAGTAGAAAGTTTACTATGCGAGTAATGTACCATATTAATAACTAATTTTTAATAAAATAAAATGCATTATGATAATAATGTTAATATTTATTTATGTGTACATATCACATGTAACATTTTATTAAAATAATTATTCTGTAATCGTTGAATTAATTTCATTTTCATAGTAAAATCTACATCGTACTTGACAATTATAATAATAAATGACGAATCAAAAGAAGCAAAGGTAACGAAAGAGCATTCATTTAAGTTTAATAGTGCCATTCCAAACTGGAAGTGCATAATGTTTTTTTGAACAAAATTTCCCCATCAACCGTAACAACATATTTACATGTTGCGATGCAGTTTATACCATCGTGGGTGAATCTCAACCAGGGCTGATGTTTATTTATTTAGCCTGGTTTGTGTGTGAAAGATAGGTAATATTTATTACTCATAATTGATGACTTGCTGAAAAATACCTACATGAATTTAAACAGAAAAATATTAAGATCAACATTTGACTTTTAGGTTAAGTGTACCTAAAATTAACGTTTTTAATATAAATTTTAAATAAAACTATTTACCAACTTAAGTAATACATGAATATATAATTAACAAATTAATTATTTGTTAATTTTAACACAAAATAATAATACACTAATCATAAAGATCATACAAACAATGTAAACAAACGATCTGACAGCTGCAGGTGTACGCATCGACCAAGTTCAAATTACCGACGAGTGGTGGCGTTTGGTTAATGTAAATTCCCAATATCCATTTTTGTCGAAATTGAGTTAGATATGCCATTTTGTCAAGAATTTGGTTCTCTATGAGACCCAATAATCTACCCCTAAGAAAACGGGCTACATAGAGTCAAATTTTATATTTTTCTTCTGCAATATCCATCGACAGAAATGAATCAAAGACGACAATATCGATTAGAGCCAATCAGGTAACATTAAAATGTCATAATGGTATGTGACATTAGTTGATCTGTCATTTTAGTCACTTTGAATAAAAAAAATATAAAAATTTATTTTTGAAAAAAAAAAATTTTTGTTTACTTCTGAAGTCAAATTCATATTCAAATTATACCTATCTATGCATTCATTCAAAATAGAGATTTGTATTGCTCAATTTGATTAATTTTGATAATTAAACACGGCACTATCCACTTTTCATTTTCAAACACGGCAATATCCAATATTTAATATTAAATATTTCGGAAACTGTAGTAGTTTGTTTTAAAATTTTTATGGAATCTTATTTTGTTAGTTATTATTAGAGACAGGATGATAGTTAGGCAAAATGCCTTTTTTTAAAAATTGAAATATTTCAGGCAGACCCAATTTAAAATCCGTTTCAGAGCATGTACTATTCAAAAATTCATTTTTTGTTTTGCCTTTTTGGGGGGTTTCCAGTCTTTTTTGCCTTTTTCACCTATTTTGCGGTTGTTTTTGCCTTTTTTGTGCCTTTTGAACCAAAATATTTCTTTTTTGCTTTTTTAAAATTTATTTCTTAATTTTATTTAAAAATTTCTAAATGTTATATTTAATTATAAAAATTTTTAATTTTTAAATTCAAATTCTACTAATTGGTAGAATCCGATTCTTGAAATAATCTGGTTATGCTAGACGTAATTAGTAAAACAAAACCTCTCCTCCATTTGATTATGAAGCGCCCGTTATCACATTACTACGATTCGGCGACGTTATGCTTATTTGACGAATTCCAAACTGACTGAGATGTTATTGTTATATTAGCTTTCCAGTCAAGCAGAGAATCGACACTAGGGAAAAAATTTAATGAAAAATTAATATAATGTTTTAGAAAAAAATCCATCGTATAAAATTATACAGGAAATTTCTAAAATACATCAAGGAATTTCGAATGACGATATTGATTTAGAGCTAACTCCAGATCAGATAAGTTCATTGAAATTTGCCCCTAGCACGTCTTGCGATGTGGAGAGATCGTTCTCCACATTCAAACAAATTTTGAGTGACAGGAGAACAAATTTAAGTTGCTGTAGATAATATCAAAAAATTTCTGGTAACCAGTTGGTACAAAAATAAAGAGAATTAATTTGAATTTTAATGATTTTTGTTGAAAAAACGTTTTTGCCTTTTTTGTACCTTTTTGCCTTTTATTTTGCCTTTTTTGCTTGTTTTTAATGCCTTTTTGCCTGCCTTATTTGAGGTTTTATTTTGCCTAACTATCCTGTCTCTAGTTATTATATACAAAATTTATATATGGGCGACTAGTATCCTTAAAACAGTTTTTCGTCTATACTGAAAAATCGTAAAAATGAATATAGCCGGGTTTGATACTATACCCCTCAATTGACAACTTCATCTGGATCGGTAATGGAATCGATCGACTTAAACGAATTCAATTGGCCAACGATTTGGTTTTGAATTTTTATGTTCAAATAGTCCACATCCTTTTTTTTGCTGCTGATCAAAAGTGGGACCTTTGTTCGTGCTAATTCACTCAAAGCATCTCGATCGTATTACCGTTCTCGTTGAAATTTTCGATTGAATTCATCGTGCATGGGGCGATTCGGCGCTAGCATTCCTAATTGGCGCAACATCTTGCCGGACATCATCAGGCACAAATCTTCTATAAAAATCAACGTTTCGTTGTGGATCTCCGCTTTATATTCAAGGTCGGAATTGGCCGTCGTGGTACGCACTCGATGCAAAATGTCTTCAGCCATACTGTCTTTGTATTTGTTCCACAAATCGAGTGGGTCTGATGGGATACATGTTGAAATGATGATGGCAAATAATGTTCGAATTTGATGTGTAGTAGACGAAGTAACAGCATCAGCGATCGTGTGATCCCAATGAATTTTGCTAATCTCTTGAAAGGTCAATGGGTTTTAGATCTCATAGTCACCAGGTATCATAATTTGCATTTGATGGAGTAGTTGCCATGGGTGGTGTAGCTCTGCCTTTTATTCTATACCTTCCACACGACACCACCACGAGTTTCTTTATTCAGTTAAAAAAAAAGATCGCATCAGCATTTACACATTTATATGCCATGAGAATATGTTACAACAATCTTAATATATAAAATAATACAATAAAAATAAGCTTAGCAAAATAAAAATAGTTAGTTTAATCCGGTCTATATTCTCCAGCCTTCGTTATCCATGTCGTCGTCTGTAACATCTTCGTTGACTTCGGTTAGGTTGTTGGATGGATCTAGGAGAGAAAAGGAATTACCGGTCGCCCCCTCTCGCGCTGATGACTCTGTCTGAGGGTGGTTTGAGTTGAGGGCCAGTCGGCCGCCCAGAAGTATGACTTTAGGCCGGGGTACATTTGGGGTAAGGAGAGGGTCATATTGCCCTAGTGAGGAAATGAGCGGGTTAGAAGAAGTGATCGAGTTTTTGTAAAGTTTGGTGGTTAGATCCAAGATTGAATCTTCCAACGATTTAGCCCCCGTGGCCTCTAGAATCTGGGTTTGTGACGAACCATGGGGCTTGAATTGCCTGTTGTGAAATGAGTATAGGTTATTTATTTCCGTTTTGCTGGCGAAAGCCCAGGCAGGGGACGCATAGGTCAGGACAGGCTTGATGACACTTAGGTAGATTTGAATCTTGCTCTTCGGAGGAAGTTTGCTGCTTTTACCTAGTAGGGGGTGGAAGGCACCTTTTAGTCCCCTGGCTTGGCTCTTGATGTAAGCTAGGTGCTTAGACCAACTTTTGCTTTGCCAGGGGTGGTTTCTCCAAACATCATAAGTTTTAGGTTGATCAGTTGTCTGTACGCCCGGCTGAACATCATGGCAGCACTTTTGGAGAGATTACCTCCAATCTCCATAAGTGATACCATGGTTCGATAGTATTTATCGCTTTTTTATTACTCGTCGTCGAGTAATAAGGCCACTAGGGTGTACGCAGGGGAAGGCATGTCGCATATGTAGATGTTGAACAGTGGTGGCGAGAGTGGAGAGCCCTGCGGCACTCCTGCCAACATCGGGCGAGGAGAGGATTTTTAGTCCTCAAGTTTGACCGCAAGCCATCGTTCGTCTAGGTAGGAAGCTATCAGTTGGGTGAGTCCTAGTTTGATGCCACCCTTGATCATCTTGTAGAGGAGGCCTGGTTTCCAGACCTCATCAAACGCCTTCGCTACGTCCAAGAAGACGCCTTTTGGTTACTTGCGAAAGCCCCCGTTATTTCCTCGACCACCCTGAGGACTTGATGGGTGGTCGAGTGGCCTGATCTGAATCCAAATTGTTCGTTTGGTAGTAGTGCTAGTCTTTCTAGCTCTGCGTTCAATCGGTTGAGTATAATTCTTTCGGAAATTTTGGAAAGTGTGGGGATTAACGAGATCGGTCGGTAGTTGGTCGGATTGGCATGATCCTTTGCTGGTTTGGGAATGAGAATTATCTCCGCTAGTTCTCATGGTCACCATACACCATTAGGTTTATCGTGTGGTGTACTAACAACATTGCAATTTACATGTCCCACTCGCGGCATCTATCGACGTTACACAAATACCATCCACATTTCCGACTTTTCCGGTGGTTTTCTAAACATTTTCTTACATACAAACCTTGTCTTGACAATTACCTTACAATTACAACAAAATATTTTTGTCGAAAAATTTTCTCGACCTGTATTTTCGGAACAAAGCGGTTTTTCAAAAATCATCTAAGGACAAAATATTCTTAGAATAGGTCAAGGAATAATCCCTTGAATTTTTGCCGCATGTTTAATTAACACCCTGCATAATATAGAGTTTAATTGTCCACTAAAGACTAAACACACATAAAGAAAAAAGCAAGTCATTAATGCCATTATTTAATGCCAAATTAATTGCCATTAATTTGATTCCCGCAAACACATAGATCCTTCAGTTCCTCTAATAAGATGTGACGAATATTTTTATTTTTTATTTATTATTTTTCTTTCTTTTTTTCGAGTTACTCGAGTTTATAAAGAATTCGAATTCGAATTGCTATTTGTTCCGATTCCCTGTGTGTGTTTAACCCTAGAATGGTAAGCTGTCGTAAAATTTACGACTAGAAGTATAAGGAAAGTCGTCAATTTTACGACGGCTTACCATTCTAGGGTTAAAACTCGACAATTCGGGTTACATAAAAGATTGCTTGAGTTATTCGAATATAGACTCTACTCAAGTTTAACTCGATTAAATACTCGACTCATCACATCGCTACTCCAAGAGTTCCTGGTGTAAGCAAGTTGAGTTGGATCAGAATGAATGTCATCTCGACTAATGTGTATATTTTCTACTTTGCAGATTTGAAACATCCAAGAGCCATTCAAAGAGGATCTACGATCTTGGAGGCTGGACAGAATTAGTTTAAAATTGTTCGTTGACTTGGAATGAAATGTTTTGCTGGAAAACTTATTCCAACAAGATGAAGAAAACCCTAAGTTGAGGCGGAATTTTGCAAGAGCGCTGTTGCATTATTATTAATGGTTAAGAGCGCGCTGCAAATTTTGATGCAAAAACATGTTTCGACAGATGGCGTGCCCTAAAATATTAATCTTTTATAGTTATCTTTTCACCAAAACAGAATTCTAATAATTTATAAAAGTCATATGAATAAACGATAACTAAGCTAGGCAATAAGAAAGTTTGAGCTTTCAAAGATAAATATTTTTAAGTATATTCAATATTTTCACATGTGCATATCTTTTTGGTATATACTTGTAAATATTCAACATTGGAAGCTCAAACTTCCTTATTGCCTAGCTTAGTTATCGTTTATTCATATGACTTTTATACATTTTTAGAATTCTGTTTTGGTGAAAAGATAACTATAAAAGATTAATATTTCAGAGTACGCCATCTGTCGAAACATGTTTTTGCATCAAAATTTGCAGCGCGCTCTTAAGGTAAGCGTTTTATTTTTTTGCCTATAAATAAAGCAGTTTGCCGCGTGGAAATTTAAAAAATCATAATCTCTTTATTCTTTGGTTTTGACAACATAATTACAGCGACACCATTTATAATTACGGTTAACTACGATCTTACCGATAGCTACAGATTACTACACAACAATTACAGGTATCTACTAACTACCGATACCAACGTTGAGCTGCTGACATCTACAGTCAAATTTTGCAACTATGGACTTATGTACTTACCAACAATTACAGATATCTATAACTTATCGGCAATACAGATTAACATATTAGCACTGCTGCCATCTACTGTCGTTTCATCACATTAATAATGACTGCAGTTTCTGTAGTCGATAAGAAATAATTACAGATATTTTTTTTTTATAAAACTGACATTTAAAAATGTGAAGTGATGCAATGCAAATTATTACCAAGTGTTTTTAATTTCGAAAATGAAATGTAGTAAATCATTTTTACACAAATGTGGTCCCGATGAGTGCCCGTAATCTTTTAATGCTATCTGAAAATACCAAAAACTTCTGGTAGTAGCCCAAGGGCAGTTTTTAATTATTTTATAACCTCAAAAACACAAGTTACTAATTTTTATATTACGTATCAATCAATCTAATATTATGTATTTGTTATAGATTTTCATAGCGACCCATATGAATGGTGGAGTGCAACATTTCACAACGACTATTGGAAAATTTGTAGATATTCGCAGCAGAATTCGAAAACTAAAGGTCAGTTAATGCCTTTTTTTTTCAATCAATTTCCACCATCCTTTGTAGTTACATTAGTGCAATTTGTTTTTTTTTCTCATAAAACCATATTATGCTGTAAACAAGTTTTTGCCACACGTAGTAACAATCAACCCTACAAAACTGTCCCAAATGTAACTTTTGCGTTTTCGTTCCTCATAAGCACCAATATGTCCTTTACATTGCAGTACTTTTCAATATTATAGTGATAATTTTGTAACGGTTATGTGTTCTTGTTGTAGATGCATGGACAGCAGTAATTTTGTGGTACTAGAACTAGGCAAAGGTAGATCACCAGGTTTGTTTTCCGTCCATTCAGAATATTGTCGATGAAGATGGTGAAAGGAGTAGAACGCAGTGCTACCTTGTTCTTATAAGTGGAGGAATTGGATACGGTCATGAGGTGAAAACTTCTATCTTGGAGGTAAGATTTTATAATTATTTATACCAATGTATAAATGCAACCAATTTTTCAACGAAGTTCCCTTTGTATTTTCGCGACGGCGACGTAAAGTTAAATTTGCTCCCTTAGTTCAGTCATTTGGTAGTTATCTGGGAGTTTTGAAAATTGGTATTTTTATAGATTTCGACGCGCTCTTTTCGAATTTTTACTTTGCCACCTCGTATTCTTGCCGCTCGCGCCGCTAAATTGGAAAAATGACGCCTAAAAACAGTACTTTGACAATATCTCCTTTCCGACTCATTTTACAATGAAAGTTGTTTGTAATAAATTAAACTAGAGAAAATGTTCATGAATACTATTGGTCGGCGCGTGCCGAACGCCATTGAAGCCAACGTGGCTTGCTCCGAATTAATTTTCGAAATTCGTTCATTTTGATTGTTAATTAACGATAAGGCTTGATGGAGGTGAATCCACCATTTGTGTTTTGATGAATCAGCGATATTCGAACTGATGGATTGTGATCAAATTGGTACGTGCATTTATTTGGATTTCGAACTATAAATACTGGCTTGCTCCGTTTTAATTTTCGAAATTAGTGCATTTTTGATTGTTAATAATTGACAATAGTCAATTAGTATTGATGGAGGTGAATCCATTTGTGTTTGTGGAAAAACCATATGCGTACAAATTGGTACGTGCATTGATAGAAGTTTTGGACATGCGATTAACGCATTTATTTGGATTTCTAACCTTTCATGGATAGTAATCTATAGGTAATGGTTTGGTTTCGTCCTTTGCGTAATTATAAAGAGGAATCGAATTTTTCGACCGCGATTATGTGGTTTGGTTCATGGAGAAGGTTCGACTTCAACTTCTTGATGCAGCTTGATGGTTTTTGTTCAAGCGAGGGAAGCGTCCAACTGATGACATGGTAAACAAGAGATAGCAGCGTTCAGTTGATTACATTGAACTTGTGCCGTATACATATTGTACATATTTTTTATTTTGTAAAACATTCACTTTCTGAAATTGTGTTCGTCTGTTAAAAGATTGAATATAAATAATTAATAGTTAATAGTTAAAATTTCCTGTAATTTATGTGGTAACCTTTTTTCGTAAAAAACTTATTTCAACACCATCAATGAGGTACAGTAAGTGGGGCGTTTTTCTTTTGTGATATCCCCAGTAGGCCTAATCCACATGTAATTAAATTATATTTACTTACTTAAATTACTATTACAAAACTTAGAGCATTCTCCTTCGCTTCCCTATTCTCGAACTAGGTTTTGCAAGTTGATCGTCTTCGGTACGGAGCAAAACGTTACAGATATGAATTTCTTCCATATTATCTGCGCTAGGATTATCAGCCTCTTTATAATCCTCTCGTTCCTTTGTTATTCGTTATATGTTTGTTCGAGAACGGTCTCCTTTTCTGCCTCTTTATCTCTGAGAACGCGCTAAGTTTTGTAATATTAATTTTAGTAAGTAAATATAATTTAATTACATGTAGATTAAGCCTACTAGGGATACTACAAAAGAAAATCGTGCCACTTCCTCTACCTCATTTGTGGTGTGGAAATAAGCTTTTGGCCAAAACGAGTGTTGGTGTAGACTTTGTGGCACTCGTACGCTAAAACTATTCATTTTACAATAACAAGGTTACCACATAAATTACAGGAAATTTTCTCCAGTTTAATTTATTATATAACTATTTTCATTATAAAATGAGTCGGAAAGGAGATATTGTCAAAGAACTGTTTTGAGGTCCATTTTTCCAATTTGGCAGCAAAGATACGAGGTGGCAAAGTAAAAATTCGATAAGGGCACGTCGAAATCTATAAAAATAAACACTCCCGGAAAACTTTCCCAGTAACTCCCCATTTGAGCACCAAATGACTGTACTACCTGTAATTTTCAGTTAGGGCCATTGTTTGATTTAATAATTATTGCAAATACTCGAACCCTCTCCTTGGAAATTAAAGTAATTTCTTAGAATTTTATTAAAGGGTTTAGCAGAGTCAGTTTCACCAACTCTGATTAAGTAGTTTAATCACGGTTAAGTAGAAAAGACTGTCCCACCACCTTTTTAACCATGATTAAAGCAAGCTAATCAGCCCTCAAACTAATCGATCGATGTTTACCACTCGGTCCAGAGATGGTGGAACTGGCCCTAAGTATGTTAAAAATGCCCTTTTTGAATTTTATGGTGGGAATTTTTTACAAAGTTTGTTACATGAAAAGACCGTCGTGTGCAAAATTTCAGCCTTCTAATTGAATGCCTGTTGATTTCAGAAGGAAAAAATTGTTTTTTCATATTTCTTCATTTTTTTTTTGTACTAAATGATATACATTGGAGATACTAACACAAAATTCCAAGTCATTTGTTACACAAAAATTTTTGCATTTTCCGGTTGTCGATAGTGCTAGCGAAATGCCACTTTTATGGCGGGTCATAAGCCTCGCCATACCAATTAGAATTAGAAGACGTGAATTTTTTATTTTTTTAAAAATATTTGTTACGAATGAAGATTAGCGCTATCTACAAACGGAAAATGCAAAAAATTTTGTGTAACAAATGACTTGGAATTTTGTGTCAGCTTCCTGGTATAATATCCAAAAAATTTAGTAAATTCAAAAATGACCCGAGAAATATAAAAATAATTTTTTAGAGTTCCTTCGCAATTAACAAAATAAGAATTGATCAATGTTAAAAAAAATTATTTAACCATGTTAGAATAAATTTTCGTACTATAAAAAAATGTTGCCATAATTCTGTTGTGGAATCCCTACAAGTTAAAACCAAAAATATTCCACAGGTGTGGAATTGTGAAATATTAGTTTTGGTTTTAACTTTTAGGGATTCCAAAGCAAGAATCATGTCAACCTATTTTTAGAGTGGTACCAAAATTCTAACATGGCTAAAATTTTTTTTTTTACATAGATCAATTCTTATTTTGAATTAATCGCGAATGAATTCTAAAAAAACGGTTTTTTCCTTTAAATTAGAAGGCTGGGACTGTCTTTTTACATAAAAAATTTGGAAAAAATTCTCACCATTAATTCAAAAAGGGCATTTTTAACATTATACTTTTACTCTGCTAAAGCTTTTCTTGGATTTTTATGTCTAGAAATTAATTTAAATTTTTTGGAATTAAATTTCTTGGAAATAATTTAAAATTCTTGGAATTAAATTTATTTTCCTGGAACTAAATTTCTTGGAAATAATTTAAATTTTTTGGAATTAATTTATTTTCCTGGAATTAAATTTCTTGGAAATAATTTAAAATTCTTGGAATTAAATTTATTTTCCTGGAATTAAATTTCTTGGAAATAATTTAAAATACTTGGAATTAAATTTATTTTCCTGGAATTAAATTTCTTGGAAATAATTTAAAATTCTTGGAATTAAATTTATTTTCCTGGAATTAAATTTCTTGGAAATAATTTAAAATTCTTGGAATTAAATTTATTTTCCTGGAACTAAATTTCTTGGAAATAATTTAAAATTCTTGAAATTAAATTTATTTTCCTGGAATTAAATTTATTGAAAATTAATCATTCTTAGAATTTTGTAATTTTTTGGATTATGAAATTTCGCTGGGTAGGCAGTAAAAGAGTGATTTTAATATTTGGTTCTTATTTCAGATACGCATCCATCCATCAAGCGCGATTGGGACCACTGGAATGGAAAGTTTTAGTTACAAAATTAAAAATGAAATGGAAAATATTACCTTGTACTTATTTTTGCAATAAATTTTATAATTACATATTTTTGTACAATTGTATTTTTTTAAAGTGAAATTTCATCACTGAAAATTTTTACCTCCTTGAAGTTATGCGCAAATTGTCCATGTATTAGGAACACTTGAATCGACGAAGGTATAAATAAGTTAGATATCTCACCTTCTATAATTTATGTGCTCCTGGTAGTAAACGTTAAAATTGTGGTAAGATTCTCTAAATGCAACGTTGCTGTATTAGGAGAAAAATATAAAAAAATACCTCCTTCAACTTATGCGATCCTGGTAGCACAGCTAAAAATTTCGTAAGTATCTGCAAATGAAAATTCGATGTATCAGGAGCATTAAAATAATACCTCCTTTAGTTTATGCGCTCCTGGTACAAAGAAATAAATTTTAAAAATTTCTCGAGTATCAGGAGTGCATGAATCGAAAGAGATAATTTAAATATTTACCTCCTTACCGAAATGAAACGTCTGTGTATTAGGAGCAATAAAATTTAAATTTACCTCCTTTAACTTATGCGCTCCTGGTAGCAAAGTAACAAATTTTAAAAATTTGAGATGAGACAAATTTAAAACTTTCAAAAATTTGCTAAGTCCAATTGTCAAAATATTTTTTGACGTCAATGTGGTGGGAGTGCGACTCGAGTTCGGTATGCATTCGGAAACCGACCCCACCTTTCGTGTAGGTAAAGTGGGGGATTTGGGTATATAAGCAGCGCATCGTCTAGGGGCGGGCGGTCGGGACCATGCGAGCGCAGCGAGCCAACCGCGAGCAGAGCGGTCTAAGTTCTGTAGTAGGGGACTTGTAAATAAAATTCTTTTTGTACTATAGTTTACATTTATTCAACACATCAATATAAAATTATTACAAAGTATTGGATCATATAAAATTAACAAACACCGCGGCACTTGATTGCTGACGAGTGGATCCGGCGACGCACCTCTGCCATCATTGCCGTGGACGGTGGACTCCTCCTTGTAGTGTGCCCATCATTTCGAATCTGCAAAGTACAAAATACAAATTATTGACAAGTTATAAAAATTCGTAGACATTTTCGACTTCACACGATGGACCCACAGAGGAATGGGGGTCAATTAGAGTGCTGGCGTTACCAGAGCCAACTTTTTTATTAAGTTCCACATCGCATTCGCGTTTTGAATGTTCAACTGAAAAACCCCCAACGGTTACCGCAATCCAAAAAATTAAGGGCGCGGGGGGAGATTATAATTTTTACATGACGCGCTCTAACGATTCGCAGAAGTGCCGGATCGGAATCGCGTTTTCGGTGTTAACATTGTAAAAAAAAAAACAGCTCGCACAAAAATGCCCATTGGGTGTGGGGTGTATTAATATACGTATCAGGTGACGCGATATAAATCATCACAGAAATAAAAGACATGGAGCAAAAATTTAACGGTGCGCGCCGAAACAACAGAGGGGGGATTCACGAATTTTACAGCTACTAGATAAAAAAAAGGCAACCAAACTGAAAATTACAAATTACATGGAGCAAAAATTTAACGGTGCGCGCCGAAATAACAGAGGGGGGATTCGCGAATTTTACAGCTACTAGATAAAAAAAAGCATCCAAACTGAAAATTACAAATTACATGGAGCAAAAATTTAACTGTGCGCGCCGAAATAACAGACGGGGGATTCGCGAATTTTACAACTACTAGATAAAAAAAGGCACCCAAACTGAAAATTACAAATTACATGGAGCAGAAATTTAACTGTGCGCGCCGCAATAACAGGGGGGGATTCGCGAATTTTACAACTACTAGATAAAAAAGGCACCCAAACTGAAAATTACAAATTACATGGAGTAAAATTTTAACTGTGCGCGCCGAAATAACAGAGGGGGGATTCGCGAAATTTACAGCTACTAGATAAAAAAAGGCACCAAACTGAAAATTACAAATTACATGGAGCAAAAATTTAACTGTGCGCGCCGCAATAACAGGGGGGGATTCGCGAATTTTACAACTACTAGATAAAAAAGGCACCCAAACTGAAAATTACAAATTACATGGAGTAAAATTTTAACTGTGCGCGCCGAAATAACAGAGGGGGGATTCGCGAAATTTACAGCTACTAGATAAAAAAAGGCACCAAACTGAAAATTACAAATTGCATGGAGCAAAAATTTAACTGTGCGCGTCGCAATAACAGAGGGGGATTCGCGAATTTTACAACTACTAGATAAAAAAGGCACCCAAACTGAAAATTACAAATTGCATGGAGCAAAAATTTAACTGTGCGCGTCGCAATAACAGAGGGGGATTCGCGAATTTTACAACTACTAGATAAAAAAGGCACCCAAACTGAAAATTACAAATTACATGGAGTAAAATTTTAACTGTGCGCGCCGAAATAACAGAGGGGGGATTCGCGAAATTTACAGCTACTAGATAAAAAAAGGCACCCAAACTGAAAATTACAAATTACATGGAGCAAAAATTTAACTGTGCGCGCCGCAATAACAGGGGGGGATTCGCGAATTTTACAACTACTAGATAAAAAAGGCACCCAAACTGAAAATTACAAATTACATGGAGTAAAATTTTAACTGTGCGCGCCGAAATAACAGAGGGGGGATTCGCGAAATTTACAGCTACTAGATAAAAAAAGGCACCAAACTGAAAATTACAAATTGCATGGAGCAAAAATTTAACTGTGCGCGTCGCAATAACAGAGGGGGATTCGCGAATTTTACAACTACTAGATAAAAAAGGCACCCAAACTGAAAATTACAAATTGCATGGAGCAAAAATTTAACTGTGCGCGTCGCAATAACAGAGGGGGATTCGCGAATTTTACAACTACTAGATAAAAAAGGCACCCAAACTGAAAATTACAAATTACATGGAGTAAAATTTTAACTGTGCGCGCCGAAATAACAGAGGGGGGATTCGCGAAATTTACAGCTACTAGATAAAAAAAGGCACCCAAACTGAAAATTACAAATTACATGGAGCAAAAATTTAACTGTGCGCGCCGCAATAACAGGGGGGGATTCGCGAATTTTACAACTACTAGATAAAAAAGGCACCCAAACTGAAAATTACAAATTACATGGAGTAAAATTTTAAATGTGCGCGCCGAAATAACAGAGGGGGGATTCTCGAAATTTACAGCTACTAGATAAAAAAAGGCACCCAAACTAAAAATTACAAATTACATGGAACAAAAATTTAACGGCGCGCGGCGCAATAACAGGGGGGGGATTCGCGAATTTTACAACTATTAGATTAAAAAAAGCACCCAAACTGAAAATTACAAATTACATGAAGCAAAAATGTAACGGCGCGCGGCGTAATAACAGGGGGGATTATTAGCGAATTTTACAACTACTAGATAAAAAAAAGGCACCCAAACTGAAAATTACAAATTACATGGAGTAAAATTTTAACTGTGCGCGCCGAAATAACAGAGGGGGGATTCGCGAAATTTACAGCTACTAGATAAAAAAAGGCACCAAACTGAAAATTACAAATTGCATGGAGCAAAAATTTAACTGTGCGCGTCGCAATAACAGAGGGGGATTCGCGAATTTTACAACTACTAGATAAAAAAGGCACCCAAACTGAAAATTACAAATTGCATGGAGCAAAAATTTAACTGTGCGCGTCGCAATAACAGAGGGGGATTCGCGAATTTTACAACTACTAGATAAAAAAGGCACCCAAACTGAAAATTACAAATTACATGGAGTAAAATTTTAACTGTGCGCGCCGAAATAACAGAGGGGGGATTCGCGAAATTTACAGCTACTAGATAAAAAAAGGCACCCAAACTGAAAATTACAAATTACATGGAGCAAAAATTTAACTGTGCGCGCCGCAATAACAGGGGGGGATTCGCGAATTTTACAACTACTAGATAAAAAAGGCACCCAAACTGAAAATTACAAATTACATGGAGTAAAATTTTAAATGTGCGCGCCGAAATAACAGAGGGGGGATTCTCGAAATTTACAGCTACTAGATAAAAAAAGGCACCCAAACTAAAAATTACAAATTACATGGAACAAAAATTTAACGGCGCGCGGCGCAATAACAGGGGGGGGATTCGCGAATTTTACAACTATTAGATTAAAAAAAGCACCCAAACTGAAAATTACAAATTACATGAAGCAAAAATGTAACGGCGCGCGGCGTAATAACAGGGGGGATTATTAGCGAATTTTACAACTACTAGATAAAAAAAAGGCACCCAAACTGAAAATTACAAATTACATGGAGCAAAAATGTAACGGTGCGCGGCGGTGCAATAACAGGGGGGCGCTACGCGAATTTACAACTACTAGATAAAAAAAGGCACCCAAACTGAAAATTACATGTAGAAAAATTTAGCTGTCAGCGGCGCAAGAATAGGGTCGGCTGGTATAGCAGAGGTAGAGCAGATTTGTACGTGCCCTTATGAATGTTTACTTTGCCACCTCGGTATCTTTGCTGCTCGCGCCGCCAAATTGGAAAAATGGGGCTCAAAACAGTTCTTCGACAATATCTCCTTTTCGACTAAATTTACAATGAAAATAGTTATGTAATAAACTCAACTGGAGAAAATTTCCTGTAATTTATGGGGTAACCTTGTTACTGTAAAATGAATAGTTTTAACGTACAAGCGCCGCAAAGTCTACACCAACACTCGTTTTGGCCAAAAGCTTATTTCCACACCACAAATAATGAGGTCGAGGAAATGGCACGTTTTTCTTTTGTGGTATCCCCGGTAGGCCTAATCTACATATAATTAAATTATATTTACTTACTAAAATTATCTCTTGCTTAAATTAATATTACGAAACTTAGCGCATTCTCCTTCGCTTTCCATTCATTGCTAGACCAGGTCTTACGAGTTCATCGTCTTCAGTACCAAGCAAATCGTAAGATATAAATTTCTTCCACGAATAATTCGCAACTTCCACTACAAGATAGAGATAAAGAGGCAGAAACGGAGACCGTTCTCGAGCAAACATATAATGAATAATAAAGGAACGAGAGGATTATAACGAAGTTGAGAATCCTAGCGCCGATAATGCGGAAGAAATTCATATCTGCGACGTTTTGCTCCGTACCGAAGACGATCAACTTGCAAAACCTAGTTCGAGAATAGGAAAGAGAAGGAGCTCTAAGTTTCGTAATAGTAATTTAAGTAAGTAAATATAATTTAATTACATGTGGATTAGGCCATGTGGATTAGTCCTACTGGGGATATCACAAAAGAAGAACGCGCCACTTACTGTACCTCATTGATGATGTGGAAATAAGTTTTTTGACAAACACACGTGTTGGTGTAGATTTTGAGGCGGCGCTCGTACGCTAAAACTATTCATTTTACAAAAAAAGGTTACCACATAAATTACAGGAAATTTTCTCTAGTTTAATTTATTACATAACTATTTTCATCGTAAAATGAATCGGAAGTTTTTCGGCTTAGACTTTTAGTTTTTCGACGTAATTTTTCCAATTTGGCGCCGCAAGCGGCAAAGATATGAGGTGGCAAAGTAAAAAATTCGAAAAGATGACGTCGAAATCTATAAAAATATCAATTTTCAAAACTCCCGGATCTCTTTCCAGGTAAAACTACCAAATGACTGGACTAAAGGATGAAATTTAGCTTTCCGCCGCGAAAATACAGGAGGGTATCGGGTTTTTCCAATTATTAGATAAAAAATGGGAACTTGGTTGAAACGTTGGCATAAATAATTATAAAATCTTACCTCCAAGATAGAAGCTTTCACCTCATGACAGCATCCAATTCCTCCACTTAGAAGAACAAGGTAACATTGCATTCAACTCCTTTCACCATCTTCATCGACGATTTCTGGATGGACCGAAACCAAATATTGCGATCTACATACATCTAGAAAAAAGAACACATAACATATTACAAAATTATCACAATAATAATTGAAAAACATAAAATAAGAAAAGGACATGGACGAATTCATATAATATGTTGAAAAGGATCAGGTATTTTGTGGTGAAGTTAAAATATTACACAGTAGAGAAAGCGTTACACCCAATTCCACCAATTGACAGAAACATAAACTTCCAAAGCATATTTAATTGAAAAATAATTAATCACTTGCCTATCATTTAGAAGTAATTCTACAGCGACACTGCAAAACTCAGCCGCTTCCTATTTGTGATTTGCATCATCTCCGTCTCAAAGTTTTCCATCCGAACATTTGATTTCTGACGAACACTAAAAAAATTAAACGTTCTAAATTACAAGCTAATTTACCAAGAGTTGATAATTATTACTTTAATATCACCAAAATAAGTTCCGTACTACTTTTCACTTCTTGGACACCGGTGATCGACATTTAATTATTTAAAAACAATTGCACGTCAAAAATTCAACATTACTTCCACTGACAAGTGGCGGAAATTGTCGGAACTTAAAAAATTAAAATTATTGAATATTATCAAACATTTTTAAAATTTCCATTTGTTTCACTGAAAACTGCAGATTTAATTGAAAAATAATTAATCACTTACCTTTCATTTAGAAGTAATTCTACAACGACTGCAAAACTTAGCCGCTTCCTATTTGTGTTTTGCATCATCTACGTATCAAAGTTTTCCATCCGTACATTTGATTTCTGACGCACACTAAAAAAATTAAACGTGCTAAATTTCTAAAGTTAATAATTATTACTTTAAAAACAACAAAATAAGGTCCGAACTACTTTTTATTTCTTAGACGGCGCTTTATTTCTTAAAAAAATTTTACTTACAAAATCGGCAAAAAATAGTAGGCACAAATATGTGTTAAAACTACTTAATAATAATTATATTGAAGTATATTGGTCCATTCCAATATTCATAATTAGTGAAACCGACATGTAAGCGCACTTAGCTTTTGTTAAAATAATAACAATATAAATTTTATTTTGTAATAATACGAAACATATATATTTGCATTGCAAAAGATTCTTACAGTCTATTCTCTCTCTAAGATCAGTCCAAATAATAATTCTAACAAATTTCTCTCTAAGGTACTATCACAAAATCGCTCATTTCATAGTTACTTAAAAAATGCAAAGATAATGAAATGAGTAAATAGTAAAATTGCATAAAAATCAGTCGAGTTTAATTAAAATGAAATCCCGTTTTCTTTATAGCTGTTAGTAATCTTTCCTTCAATATTTCTTCTGTTGAATATTCTGGCAATTTTAGATAATGGACGCACGTGTTTACGGACGGATAGGAACCATCTCCAGCATCAATTTTTTTCACAATTGTTAAGCGAGGATGTAATTTGGTCAAACCTCCAGGTGGAAGCGAACTACAACCAGTCGCAAACTGAAGTTATTTCGACTGGATACTTCTGAAATAAACACCCGGTAGATGGCGTTACTAAATAGCTTTTTTTTTGTAATAATAAAACGTTTCTGAATGTGAAACCATGCTCAAAACTTGTAACTTTGCTCTGCTACGTTTCTTTAGCAGTTTGTAAAGCTAGGTACAGCAGAAAAGGGGGAGTTATTATAAAAAGAGTAATAATTAATAAAAGCACATTATAAATCATTTAATAATAATAATAAAGCAAATACAAGCTCATTATAAAAGTATGCAACAATTTTAATAAAATAACATTAATTGCACAGAAAAGACGTTTTAACATTTCTATACTAAGAAACAAAAACAATGACGTAGTAGGTATCAATACGTGAAATAATTTTGGCAAATTACTGTAGTCTATAGCATAAAAGTGCTTCCTTACTTTATATACGAAATAAGAATTTATTTTAAAGATAGTAGGTTCATTTTTTAGAGAAGATTGAGTCACACTTAACACTGAATTCATTTAGATCGCCTAAGTTCTTTATATAAGACGGAAGTACCTTTGCAAAAACTAATAATTAATTTTTAATATAGAAACTAAGCTCAAAATATGACTTTTCTCCTTTGTTGTCTTACGTATCAAAGGGGAAAATTAGCACAATATAATATATATTACATCTAACAGTAAAATATATTTTACTTTAAACTTTTTTTTAAATATTTTATATCTAACATGATCGAGTTACAATGGAATGCTTAAAAATACAAAAATCTTGTGTCAACTCGCACATTTAAAAATCTTACAGCATTCCTTAAAAACGACAAAAATTTCGTTCCGTATTTTAAAGCCATGCAAAATTTAGTACTTAGTACACAAAGAAATAAAAAAGAACGTAAATTATGTACTTTATATTCATCCAATTAAATATAAATAAAAGTTTCATTAAAATAGACAATCATACAAAAAGTTCAGGTAATATTTAAATTTTATGAAATAATGGAAAATTGATGATAAAAAAATATTGTAAACACAAAATGTGAGTAAAATAATTTGTTAATATATACATAATTTATTCAAAATGTTACAGGATGTGGTGCAAATTTTGTAATTTTTCCGATTCGATGTAATTCACACTGAATCAACATCTTATCTCTAAAAAGGTATGCACGATGACAGATGTAAAGTTATCGCTTATTGCTCTTTCTTTTCTTCAGCCTTCTTTCCAATTGGAATTGCTGCTTTAACTCTGTAAAAAAAATTATTGCTTCATTTAATTATTTTGTACATTTAGACCCACTTATGGACGATTCTTTCATACTGTCCTTCATAGCAGTAAACTTAAGAAATCTTTAATTTTTTAATGTTAAATAAAACACCCTATACTAGTTCCTCTTATAATGGATTTAGTTCATTATAAGCGGATGATATATTAATCATAATTAAACATTGAATTTTTGCCTAATTTTAGTATTAAAGGACACTATGAAATAATAACCCATAAACCACCCTGTATTATTTCAAACACAACTTACTTTGATGTTATTTCTTCCACTTTGGATCTTACAAGGTCGAGGTTCGCGTCAATTTGCGTCTTGTTGGTTTCATACACCTTGGGAAGTGTGAACAGGGCTACCCATGCTGTAAAAAATATTAAGTTAGTTTTAATTTTGCGGTAAAACTTTCGCTTCAGCACTCACCAATAATTATGAGCGTCATTCCATTGAAGCATGCTCCAAGGTAAGTTAACAGCCATAACAAACCGCCAAACTTGATGGAATCAACCAAATCTTCCACAAGGAACAACCTGCGAAGTTCGTTAATTGCGGCATTTGCGTGAGCAACTGCAATTTGTACAATGTCCTGTACTTTATCTTGTGAGAGGGCCACATCCTTTTCCAAGAATTCTCTAAAAAGGAACAAAAAATATAGTCAGTTTCTTCCAGTACCTTCAAAAACGGTAACCTACTTGAAAGGATGACCATCTCCAGTTTTTTGTACAGCTTGAACTATATTTTTATATATACGGAAAGATATGGTTGCTGTTAAACCCAAGAGGGATACATAAGCAACAACGCTAATGAGTGATAAATACGTTAAGGATAAAAGAACCACCAAAACTCCGCCAAATACTGGTCCAGATTTTTTGGGATCTCTCCAATAAATTAGGCTCTCCACTGAAACAAAATAAATGGTTAGCAAATTATCCAAAGAAAGAAGCATGGGACGACGCGGATCCGCTTTTTTACACACCAAGACGAATTTTTCGATGAGTGAATTGAGTCCAGGAGTTAAAAACGTAGTTGTCTTGTTCAGGGAGAACAACAGGAAACCTGTCATTTAGCTCAATTGCAAAAAAAGGTGTTTGTTTACTTGTTCAAAATTAAAAACAAATTTGAATTAAAATATCGTCCAGATTACATCACATCAATGAATTATTTGAAAAAAAAAGATGATTCACCTACAATACAGAAATAAATTAAACCTTACAAGGTTTTGTCAACCTTGTCTATTATTATGCTTAGGTGGGGACGCTTAATTACGGGTAATTTTTATTCGTCTCACGAAGTCTAAAAATATTAAATTGCATCAAAGAAATTAGACCAATATAATATTAGATTTCTATAAATTATTTTGGGAATATCAGACTGAACTCTTTTCAAAAATCGATTTTGATTGATGTATAAAATTATGCAAATTTCGTTGGACAAAATTTGCAATTGAAATTTGATTAAATAGAAAAAATATGAAATGTTGCAGGGACGTTGTACTTATCCTGCTCGCTTATTTATTTACAAATAAAATCCAAAAATACTTTTTAAATTACCAGCTGAAAAATTACGTCAAGAGATCAAAAGTTGCGAGTGCAATCCCAATTTTTGCATAATACGGGTCAGCGAACTCTTCCCGTATGAATTATAGTGTGCAGATGCGTCGAAAAATATATTCCTCAATGTGGATTCTCTAGCTGTGAATAGGCGCGTTAAACCAACTGTGCTACCGAGGCGATTAGTCTTTTTATGGTACGTGGAACTTCTATTGTATTAATTTGATTCAAATTCTAGGATCACTATCTATCTACCTTCCCCCTAGCAACCGTATCAGTTGAGAGGTTATTAGCATCGCGGTTACAGTGACTGATAAGGAGAGGAAATGTACGCGATTCCATGAATACGCATGCTAAACCAACTGCGCTATCGAGGTGATTGGTTTTTTTATGTTGTTTGGGAAAAAATGCAGAAGATATTTTGAAATTTTTTTAAACACGCTTCAGGTTCATGTGAATGGAATTGAAGCTGTTAAAAAAATTTATAATAATAACAGTAGGCACTTTTGTACTTTTGCCAAATTCTATGATATAATCGGTGGGTTTAAAATTTTTATTACATTTTGTCTACCTTACTCAACTATTTTTGCCCATTAAACAATCAACTCTTTGAAAACAAAACATTCTGACGATTTTTAAATGCTCAAAAGCCTAGGCTAAAAAAAAATACAATTATTTCACCGTAACTCTGTTTAGCTGCAACAAAGCTGCTCGTGAATGTTTTTAATTCATTTCCTTTAGCACCCCCCCCTCCCGCCGTTGCACAATTTTGAGAGAATTGATTTAAGATGTGTTTATGCACAACATCGCAAAACACTAACGTAGACGTGGATAGTAATAAACATCACAAGATGAAAACTTGGGGAGTCCCCCAATTTTCACAAGCCCCGCACAGTCTCTGATTACAGAGTGAAGTGTGTAAAATGAGTATGAAATCGGGGTGACTAGCGGAAAGTAACTTACATGTAAATTGTAAACTTAATTTTGGCAAATTTTTTAACCACTTAATGCTCATTGTCGTGTCTGGCACAACCATTCCAACTCGCGCAGTGTCCTTGTTTAATGTGTATGTCGCATACTTGTTTAACGCTGACCACTCTCAATTAATATGAGCATGGAGTGGTTCAATGTTTTCTCATGTTCCCCTCCTTGCTGTCACAAAGGCCGTAATAATGAGATATAGATCACGTGACATTGCATATCCGGATCGCATAATTGGTCCTACTTGGATAATTGCGCTCTTATATATTTCATAGCTACGCCAGTGTAAATCATACTGCTAAATTCCAGTTATGTCTGTCTGTTAGAAACGCATAGTCACGTACGACCGAAATTAAAAAATTTAGTATTTAGAAAACCAAACAAATTTCTATAAATTCCTACTTGTATAAATGCTTTCTATGCATTTCTGACCTTCACAATATAAAGTGTCTTCCTAGATTTGTGCTACTGTATATAATTTAACGTGGAATCCAAACCACGGCACAGTTAATTTATTCTAACTTCCTTCCTTCTCGGTCCTTTTACCCTAAAGAGGGTTTGGTGAACCTTATAATTTGGGGACGATTTATGTACTTTTATATGTTTCGTACTAGGTCCTTTTATCCTAAGACAAAGGTTTCTCATGGCAGATTACACCCCGGTGGTTTGCCATTGCCTGCCGAGGGAGAGACGGCCAGAATAAAGTTCTTACTTTACTCGGATTCGAACCGGGTATTTAGCGTTCATAGTCAACTCACGTGACCGCTAAGCTCCGACCGCCTCAAACGTTATTCTAACTAAAGGGTGTCAAAATAAGAGGTTTCATTATGATTTTTAAATAAAGGCATATAATTTGAGAATCATCCATATTATTATTTCAATATAAAGTATACAATTCTCAGGATTAAATATGGAATACAACATCGTCCAAATGTTCATTTGGCAGGACACTAGCCTTTCGAGCCTTTTAGCTTTGCAATAGTTTTTGGCTTATTTTGGCATAACATTTGCTTTCAAATAGCCCAAAAAAGATAATCTCGAGGTATTTCTGCTGTTTCCAGAGAACTTGGTCATCAATAGAGCTTATGTAGTATGTGGCACCGTCTTGTTGACACCACGTACCGTCCGCATGACATAAAAAGTTGGCTATTTAGCCGAGGTGAAAAAGTGAAACACAATGCTGATTAAGTTATTTCTGGGCCAAAGTTAAATAAATTGATTTATAAAATTTAGGTGAAACAGGTAAATAATAAGTTCTCGATTCCAATTCGGAATTGCCGTTCCGCAGCGAAACCACCACTGTAAAACCTTAACTGCCCCAAAAAACAATATTCATTACATCAATTCCCCAGTTGAAGTGAAAACAACGATTGTTGCAAATTTTATGATCAAAATAATGAAAACACACTGAATTATGCAAATAATCGATGGGTTTCAATCGTGTACACCAAAATTATATTACAAAATCTTCTTCCTCGAGCTCATAATGAAATTTGCACAAATCTCATTTAAATTTGCAAAACCTTCATCCAAATGAAACAGCTTGAGGGGAGATATTAATCATTTCCTAACTTTATGAACTGATTCCTTCAAAAATTATCTAGATGATGATACCATATTAGAAAATTTAAAGCAGAACGCGCATATTATATACAAAGAATCTACTTTATCTGATTTTCCATTTTGTATGGAGGATATTTCCTGCTGGCACGTGTCCAATCTGCTATTAATTTGAAAATTAAACATGCAACGCATTATAAACTTTTTATAACGGTCTTAATTTGCTCATAAATATTTATCGTCCGAATTAAATAAAATTTTAATATCGCAACGGTGTTCAAGAGCCTAACAATAATTAGATTATTTGAAGTTATTAGTTAGCCACCTCCGAGCAACATCCGAGCAAATATTCAACTGGTTGTCACGTGAAAATTGCATATTTTATCGATTGCAGGTGAACGACCCCTACGTTTAAATAAATCAATACAATTATTTAAAGTTTCTACTACGTTAGCAGTCCAGACGTTTCGAACCAATAATTGCAAATTCAGCCCTGCACGCAATGCGCTTGCAGACAAAGAATCTTTTAATTGGGTTATTGAAATGTGGCCAATAATTAATAGAAAAACTACGTTAAAATTAAATTTAGTTATAGCGGACGATATCGTTTTGGCAGATTTTGTATGGGAAAATACTTGGCAAAGAATTAGCGTTTGTTCCTTTTATATTGTGACATAAACAGCTGTTCGTTTTCAAAATGTTTGCAATACAAAATTCGAACCGAAAGCTTATCACATCCGGATTGTTAGTTTTCAAAACCATCAGGTAGAAATTGTGACGTGCGTGTTCTCATTACATAAAAATTGTAGCACCAAAAAATCAGAACGGTTACGCCACTGGCTGCATGGTTAATTAACATTTATTAAAGTATAATTTAATTAATTATGAACCACGTGTAAATGAAGTTCTTGAAACCGCACAAATCAAAAATTAACGAAGCGAAAAGAAAAAATTTAAATTGAAGGGGGTACAAATTGTGATTCCATATGTGGATTAGAAGAGAATTTTGTGGATTGCTTTGCTTACCGGGTCCCCTTTCTGGAAGAGGTTCGTTCTTTTGATATTGGCCTTTGAATTGTTGTTTACGCACCATTGTATCAAAATATTAAAAAAATATATAATTTAACGAAAACGCACCACTTTTACTTTAGAACCACGTTGCTGGTTAAACGTAACTACTAAAAGAGATAGTTGAATAAAAAAAAGAAAGAAGTTGAACCGCACAAAAGTTATCGTCGTGGCTATCACAATACGTTAACCCCTGCCATCTTTCATTATTAATGTAAAATACGCAAGCTAAATAGAGAGGAAAGTTTGATTCGGTGAGAAAAATCAGAAACCAGTATGTGATATCAATAATACAAGTTGTCTTGGAACTTGGAAGTCAGGGTCGGCTTTACAGGTAGTTGGTCTTTGTGGAAATGAATAATGAGAAGTTGACCGAGCAGCAAACAACGAACTCAATCGATACATTTCTACCCTTAAAAATAAAAGTACGTACTTATGATGCGGAAAAACGTGGATCAATTCACTTTACGTAATTTTAATTGAGACCCGCACCGTCGTAACGGCGTTCCAAAATTAACTAACCGATGAGCCATCACCTGAATCCACCTACACTATATTTTAGCAAGTTACACGCAACTTACACTGTTCACGACGAACTTTGAAGATATCCATGTCGAACACCAAGCGATGAATCGTAGGTTATAATGGTGGAAATGGAATGGCGACGACGACGTCCAGGGCAAACTCTTTGGCAAGGTGCCCGTAAAAGCAGCTAAATTTGACACAAACGCAACTTTTCTAATATTCCACCTAATATTAAAATACCTTCTGCACTTTTTAAAAAACTTCACCCTTAGACAATCTATCACTGGTTGCGACACATCAAGTAAATATACACCCGAAAGGACCTACTTTTGTGTACCACTTCTACGCAAACGCGCACCCCTCTTCCAGCTAAAATCAAATCAATAGCAACCCTCGGTCTTCTTCACATCCTCACCGAAATAACTCAAAAAAGGATTGCTTTTTACCTGCACTTTATGAATTTTTAAAATTTACAATAATTCAAAACAACTGGATACTCCATAAGTCGTCCGAAAAGATCCTCAACTATTTGGAGAACCGACTGTAAAGAGACAAAAGAAAATTGAAATAATTACGTAATTTATAACACCCCTGAAACCTGAACGACAGATTATCTCATGGGGTTGAGATTGAGATGACACCTCGAAATAAAAGGTGCAGTTGTAATTGTACAGTTGTACGTCGACGTCTTTGTGACATAGCCCGTCTAGACGCAGGTAAAAGAAAGCAGGTACACGCGAAGAAAATTTGACTTCGAGTTTTGTAACAACAAGAAAGTAATTTTACTGATGAGAAGGGAAAGCCGAGAAAGTGTAAATTTACAATTCACAGATGAGATGGTTTTCCTATATTTTACATTATTTTGACCCAATTTCGTAGTAGGTAAATGATTCACTTATTTGAGATTTAGCCCGCGAACGGGTATTTTTCAACCCCCCAATATTTATTAGTGTTTGTTAAAATCTATTGTGAGATTAGCTCCTTTATATTGATATTTTTGATTAGAGTAAGTTTTTCGAAAAATCGCCTGCGGCACTGGTATAAATATAATGAGAATGGAAGAACTTTTCGTAGTAAAATCAACTTTACAAAATTAAATATTGATTTAAATATCATACACACTCAACTTTTGTGGCGCCGTGACTACATTCTTGATCGACTATGAAACCGCTTTTTATTAAATCAATGTTTGGTGTTTACCGTTCATACAACCGAAGTAGTAATTAGTTCTAATGTAGTTAAATTCAACTGTGAACGTGAAAATTGCCCTAACAGAGAGTTAGTAAATAATTCTAACTGAAGATTTAGTGCTAAATTTTCTGCAATAACCTGATGGTAACTAAACAAAATCAGGTAGCTTAATTGCTATATTATAGCTATTCATGTAACAAATTATGAAATGCGAAGTTTTATGTAACCGAACGTGAATTTTCTAGTCCGAGTGAAACAATACGAATCGATAAGTTTACTATAATTGACTTTTTGTCAACTTTTGGTATACCCATAGTCATATATTTTAATGTTAATGATCTTTCTAAAATTTAAATGATAATGGCAATCTCGTTAATCTATTCATGCGCGTCACTACTTCAACGTAGTATACGTTATAATAGCCTACGTTACTTTTCGATAAAAGAGTTATTTATCACAAAAGTCCTTAAAATCGGTTCAGTATTTCAGACTTTAGGGAACTATAAACAAAGAAACATGCTAAACACCATACTCTTTTTTTTCGCTAATTAATCCGTAATAGTTCATAGAAAAATGTCTAGATACTATTAATAAAATCAGAGTCGACCCAGAAAACCTTTTCAGATCGATAAATGACTCTTAAAGAAGAAACTTGACAATAATAGGGTACTTGGAAGTTGTAACCTGTTTTATTTGTATGCAAATCAGGACCTGATACAAACACTTGTCGTTCTTTAGAAAACTGTACACATTTTACTCACACAACAAAATTTCCATCCCTTCATCCCTTTTTGAAGATATTTCATAATTAAAATAAAGCATTTTTGGTTTTCCGTCACGTGATTATCTAGAATTCAAGTAATTATCTTCTCCCTGATGTAGTATGGTTGCGAACACACAAAGGGGACCTACAGTTTAACATGGACTCCTAACCACGAAAGATATAATTCTATCTTGAGAAGGAATATCCAGGCAGATGGTTTGCGATTGTCTTGCAAGAATAAAGTTTATACATCGCCAGGGTTCAAACCGGGTACCTCAGTTGTAATCAACACGCCCCTGTCATTAATTTGATGTTATAGGTTTGTGGATGGTGAGTTCACATCATCACGCGAAACATTTTATATAACCTTGAGATTACTACCAAAATGCATTGGCTAGAAAATAGAACAAAATACTTAAAAAAGGGTTATCTTCTCAAAAAAATCACCTACGGCGCTTTTTTATTTCGATATTTGTCGTTTCTCTTCACAATCTTATGCCGGAACACCCTCATAACAAGACGAAACTAAAATTACTGTTTTCGCAATTATTAATTAACCAAGAAACGAATGCATGCAGTTAAGTATTCTCTATGTGATTCAAATTTTAATTCAAGGATGCTGTCACCTAATTAGATACATTTGCAACCTTGAAATCGTTCTAAATGGGAAACAATTGTATACCATTCTTTATTCGTTTGGTTACGTTAATTTGTTGTGAATGTTGATTTTAATCCTTAATTTTGAGGTTGTGAATGCAGCTTTAGATTTTTAGAACTTATGGTAGATAAACATTTCGAGTGATATTCAGTTAGCAATCAAGGAACTTAAAAAATATACTCAATTAATATTATATCCAACCGCACAATATTGTAGTTTGTGTTACTACTCAATCTAAAATTATTATAGAAAAATAATAATAGATAAGATTACGTTATTCAATAAATGATACGCTATCACAGCAATTACACATAGCTGAACTTTGATACTAAAATTACTACACTAATAATGCACCTTATGAAAAATTCTAGAAAGAAAATGCCTCCAATCATCCATAATGCAGCAATTTTCCATGCATTATTAAAATTCGCAGTCTGGCCAGAAATTTTTGGCTTAAATTTAAATGCATTTGCATGAGTCACATTTGAAATATAAAAAAAGCGATTATCATCAGCCAAGCTCTGATATGTCCCAGGATAACACGAAAAAATAACTCAAGTGAGACTTCTGTTATCTAGAAAACTAAAAAAATTGAAATTAATATGCCCCATGATGATAATACATTTTCATGTTTCATATTAAATTCCAAGTCACACCTACATTATTTTGCAGGTTAATAAATCTCAATTGATTTGATCGATACGATGAAACTTAAATAACATTCGTAAAAATGTTGAAGACTTTACTGTTTAAATATTTATCGAAGACGGTGGTACCAAAACAAACATGGAAGGTTAGTAACATTGGAACACTGGTAAGAAAATCCAAATCCCGGATAAATAGAAATAGTTACGAAAAAAATATCAATTCCCAATGGAATGCATAATTTGGTCCAAAAAAGTTTGTTAACCCCTGTTTTACGATTAGTTAATGTTTCATTTTCTAAAACGATTTATCAAAATCAAATACTTGGCAGAAAAACTTTGGCGGTTCGTCAAAAAAAATTGAAGACAAGAGGAACCGCATCCCAAGTAACAAATCCAAAATATAAGTGGAAAAATTAGCAATTAACTACAAGTCAAAACTGCGTACTATAATATTTTCAACAAAAATACTTAATCATGTTTTAATAATAATCGATGAACCCAAACGTGATAAGAAATCACGTCTGGAGCTGTGGCTGCTTTCGTTATCTCAAAAGTGTTATGGTAGATCAAGAATTAGAAAAGCGGAAAAAAGTGTTCAAGAAAATTCTTATTTACATATTTACAATTTGGACAAAACTTACCTTTTGGGTCCAGCCTTTCGGGGTGGAACCATGCGTCTGAAAAGAATATTAGTTAGTTAGTTAGTTATTAGCAGTTAGTAAGAATAGAGGAAATTTGTTTGTGGAAGCGATTACTTTAGTATTTACAGCACGAGGAAATTTGTCAATTATTAACGCGACGTGGATACCTAAAATTAGCTCCTAAGTTGCGACCTCCTGAACCTGACGATTACTTATCAAAAAAATAAAATATTTTTAAAGTTTTAGTGCCAGGAAGTTTATGACTTTTACTTTCATCAAGTTTCTTTTTTAAATTTTGGAAAATGATTTATGAAAATGTTTCCATTATCAAGAAATTTTACAATCTGTAGGAAAAGCTTGGAAAAAGAAACTTTTTATGAGAAATAAAAAATTTATATTGCAACGCTCGATTTAAGTTAAAAATAGAATAATCGTAGTGATAAGGGCTTCGTTTATCTTTACTTATTTATTAGACATGTTAATTTAACCTAATAGATTGTGCAATATGAAATTGTTCTAAAATTTAGACACTAAAATTTAATAGCAGAGCCGGATTAAGCTAAATGAGAAATGGAATTTCTACAAAGAAAAAGTAGAAGCAAAACTAGGAAGACAAATCTAGAGATCCTACGGAAAACGACTTAAATTTTCAAAATTTCAAATATTTCGAGATAGGGGGGGGGATACCTACAACAGGAATCTTTCCTACCAACATGGCAACATAGCTACAAGAATGATTTTAATTTTATTGGTAGAAAAAAGCAGAGAACTAAAATGTAGCCCAAGCTGGGACGGGACATTTTTGGAAGTTTATTAAAATTTTCACCGAAACTTTCCGACTCTGCCTTGTAAGAATTTCACAACATATCTACGCAACGTAAAATATTTCTTAAAAAATTTAGCCTAAGGTGGAACGTAAATTTCATTCTCAAGGTCAAGGTTATTTCAATACTTTTGTTTATAAAATTTTGTTTCTGTTGAGGGACTATAAAAATATATCAACAGGTGCCATTATAACGATAATTCTAATTTTGTTATTACCGAAAAACTGAAAAGAGCGCGAACAGGGTTAAAAAATGTAGCAATAAAAATTTTATTTATTTGGTGTTGCAATAAATAATTCGAGCAAATAAATTAAATTTTTATATCACATGCACTGATCACGTGCTTTAAATAATAATTGATACAATTAAAAAAATAAATACGTACAAGGATCAAAAAGGACACATAAAAGTGAGCGTTCTTTTGATTTGCCCGATTGTTGACCATCCTTCTTTTCGTTAAGGAAACTATTAACTCCGTTAATTACATCGTCGACGACTTCGTTAGCGACAGTTTTGATTTGGTCATCCATGTTCACGACACTTTTGTTATTGTCCGTAATGGATATAAATTGTACGCGATGGTCTTGCCCGAAGTGGTATGTACACACAAATGCGCCGAACTTTGGGAACTGAGCAAGCGTTCAGCTATCGACCGTAATCAACTCCGCTTACGAAAAGGACCAAAGGGCCATTCTCTGTACTCAGGACTGAAAGTCATTCAGATAAGTGTAACAATGGCAGTTACGTGTCAATCTTGACTAATGGTGATTAATGCTAATTATTTAACGTCGATTCGATTATTTGGAATCACATAATTGGCACCGATAAAGTGTAATTCATTTATAATGACAGTAACATGCTCGTCATTCATTAGTTCCAGTACAAAGGAAACTTTCTAGAAGAAAAAAATTTTCAAACCGGAAAAAAGCGGGAACGAGCTAAAGCTTATCAAAATTAATTAATGCAAACCACGAGTTTATCAATTTTACGCACTTATCACCGTTGTAAAAAATTTTAACCATTGTTGTAGATGTGGGACACCTTTCGGTTATGATTTAAACAAATTAGCGAATATGCTACAACTTGCGACCTCTGTGAGGCATATCACGACTTGAATATTTAAAAAAATTGTCCCAAAGGAAGAAATAAAATAAAGTATAAACGAGGGTCAATCAAAAAGTTCTTAAACGAATTGTGATACTTTTCGAGTTGATCGATATTTTAGGAAGAACGATGCTGGTCCACGTCAATTTATGTTAATAGGTTGAACGTGTAACTCATCAGTTTACGTCACAATGCAGGCATAGAATCGAAAAAGTTAGTTCGTCCTGAGGTCAATCAACCAACAAAAAAGTGAAGTGGGTGGAAGCCACACGTAAAACGAAATAGTGATCACTCATCACATCAGATAAATCACCCTTAAGCTACTTTGAAAAAGTTTAAAGTTCAGTAGGTTATTAAAATACTAAAATGAAAAGGTAGAATCAAAAAACCATTTAAAGGATATTTAAATTAAGTTCAAATTTCGTTGCACGGGTAAAAGTAGCTGATGATATTACCACGTTTATTTTAAGAATACTATACACAAAAAGATTTAATATTCTGTCCTTACCTTATTTTAATGATTTGGCAGTGTAAAAGCAAATTGACATAGTTAGAAAACGTATAAATTGTAATCAATTATTCGGCAAGGTGTGGAAGAACGTTTAATTCCGATTTGAATAAATCTCTTCATAATTATTCAACATGTCTGTCTGTAAGTAACGCAATGTCACGTGCGACCGAAATTTATTAGCATGAAGGCAGTAAAACAATCCTTTAGTTTTAAGAAGTCAGGTACGTACGAGTTCAAGTAAGTTTTACATTTACTTGACGGCCTAACGTGAATCCGAACAGGTTTCTTTAAAATAATTGACATTCTTATTTTTGTGATGCCAAAAGAAACCAAGATGGATCTACAGAGGATCGCGAAAGGTCGAATATCTATTACCTTCACGTACGTTAACAATTTTCAACCTGTGATGCCAAAATCACATCCGATACATATTCAAGTGGCAATTTGAACGTATCACCAGTGGCGTCGACTACGGAAGGACTCTGAGGTTTTGTACTTCTAGAAAAATTATTAAATAAATTCGAAGTAAATAATTGATTCTTCTATAAGAAGGCACTTTAACCTCGTGTTACATACGCTATTTTTTGTACTACCTGAAGTAAAAGTGATATAAGGTTGTTCATAAATTACGTCAAGCACTCGGATGGTTGCAAAAATGTGATCTCGCATATGGAATGGTAAATATTTTTATAGATTTACACTTTTAAGACAAAATTTCAAGTTAAGGTGGCCGAGAAATTGTTTTTTTTTGTTCGACACAAATCTTAAAAACGAATAAATTTAAAAAAATTCTGAAAACAGATTCAAAAAGCCTAAGTTTTAAACTACAAGGTGAGTGATTTTCAAAAAAAAATATCGCGAAAATTTTTTTTTTTGAGAATCTTTACCTATATTTTTTTCATCCTAAATTTTTAAAGTCCAAATTTAGATTCTAGTTGTAGCGTCAACTTTGAAGAACATTATTTCACAAAGTCGGTATGCTAAAATTTTCTATTTTTTGAGTTTTGTGTCGAATAGAAAATGTCTTTTGAAATCTTTATAGTAACTCATGTATGTATGTTTTTTTTTAAATAACCTGCTGGATCCCTAAAGAAAGGGATTGTTTCAAACTATGGGTAATTTCAACCCCTCAGCTGCTATGGGGAATTCGCGCTACAGTCGCGGCACCTAGCGGATTTAGTGTTTTTAAGTGAATTTCTCGGCCACCTTAAATTTTCATCTAAACTCAAATCTCATGAAGTCCGCTTCATAGTAAGTTTTCTTGTTTTACCTTAACATTGCTATTGATTTTTTGGATCATTTAATGCCCTTTAAAGAATCGGAAGTTTTCTACAAAGTAGACTAGAATATCTTTCCGACTAGAATTAACGGTTTTCGAATTAGTAAACCTAAATTATGTAAAGAAATGTTAAAATTAAAATTTTTGATTTAGATGCAACATCAGCAACTAATTTCAGGTTTCTTGTGGAATATGATTGGATTTTCAAAAAAGTTCACTAGACGAAAGTTGTAGCCCGTAAAAATGTCTATCCGAAAAGAGCAACATTTTCTTAATTAAATTCATCCATAACTCCAAAATCGTTGACTTTAGCCAATAAATAGTTAGAATCTAGTTTATCGACAATTTCATACTCTTTAAAAAAGTACTTCTCCATTTATTTTAAAAACTCAATATTTGAGGTGTTAAGGCCATTTGAAATCAGAAATAACAAATTTGCTTTAAAAAAAATCATCATAGACTTGATTTGTTAAAGAATGCAACGTTAGTGAAATAAGAATAAATAATAAGAATAAGAAATAAGTTTAGATGAATTGCCAGGAGGGGGGGGGGCTTGACCTCGAAGCACCCGTGTATTCGACGCTACTGCTACGTGTAAACGTTAACGTTCAATATATTTTGCGCAACATGCAATATTGTGCAATTTCTTGATGAAATCTTGTGCGTCTGTGTGAATGTGCGAAACGACGCAATTTCTGGTATTTATTTTTCTGTATTGAAGGTCAGTTAAATAAGAGTTCAAGTTCAACACAAAAGTTTTCTAAGTACGTGCCACAAAATATTAATTTCCGAAGTTCAAACTAAGGCTGCATTTTGGATGATACACACCCTAATTACAAAAAAAAATTATAAAACTAAAATGCAATGACTTTGCAATTATCCAAATTCGATATAACAAGGCCAACGCTTCAATTCGAATGGAAACATGCTATCGTTGCAGCGCTCACACCAAGCGGCGCTGCTGTGATAGCTGCCGTGCTTATTTTATGAATCATAATAATATGAATATTAATTTTAGTCATGTAATCAAAACATGGAAAAAAACAGCAAAATAAAAACTTGAAAGCTTAATTAATACGACTCATTTCTACGGTTTAATTAGATTTCCAGGAGTAGTAGCACATCAGTCTTTTGAGAGTAAAAGTGACACTTTAGTTCCTAAAAATGAATAGTA
The DNA here is from genome assembly GCA_958510855.1 of Rhagonycha lutea. Classification (NCBI taxonomy): domain Eukaryota; kingdom Metazoa; phylum Arthropoda; class Insecta; order Coleoptera; family Cantharidae; genus Rhagonycha; species Rhagonycha lutea. Next base: position 5,670,698 of record OY294040.1, on the reverse strand, counting down.
AAGTAATACTTTTACTCCCCGAAGTACAAAAATTTTTGTAAATAATGTGGAAGTTCTAAAAGATGATAATTAAAATATTAAATACATATTTCGAGACTGCTCGAGTCGGGGAGCTGCAATTTATTATTCGATTTCTTTGTGCGCTGACTAGAATTTGACTTTTTTCTGTTATATTTTTTGTATTATAAACATTTACAAATGATAGTTTTTATAAATCAAAATGTTTCGAATATTTGACTCGCTAAATAATATACCCATGTGTTTTTAATAAATATTTTCTTCTCTTTTTAAAGGCGTCTTTTCATCTTCCATGTTTCATTTCTTTTTTGTAAATATTTTTTTAAGCTCTTGTAACTGTAAATAACCAAGTTAGCTCAAAATTTTTTTTTGAAAGAGCATCTACATCTTGAACCACTTCAAGTTTACATTTGGCTGAACTACAGAAACGATGGAAAGCTAGAATATGACTAAAAACCCCGAGGCAACTTTAGGAAAAGTTTTTGAAAAAAATTCAAATCGATATTTCTTATCAACATCATCCTAATTCAAACCGTACAACTTAAATAAAACTTCCCCCTCTCTTTTCAGTCGGGGATGAAATTACGGCTAAGAAATCTTCTACTGATGAGTACAAATTTTTCTTGTAAAATATGAAATCGATAGCTTAAGGTTCCTACACACGCACCCCACTTGTCAATCGGATTATTAATTATTTCAAAACTGTTCGTCTACGTGGGGAATTCATTCTCAGAGTGATGACTTGTCATAAACCATAGATTTGTATGGTTATGATATGACCGTGTGTAGGAGCCTTTAAATTAGCTCAAGTTTTAACTATGTTCAGACAAATTCTTTTATGTGTTTCTGAATCTTTTACTCATATGAACAAATATTTCTTGTGAATAAAATCAAGCAGATATAGCTTCTATACTTGCACAGACAATATTGACCAGCATTTATGTCTCTCTTATGTCTGGGGTTTATAAATCTCGAGTAAACAAATCAACAAGCATACAATGTAGACTTTGATGTAACAAATAAGAGCATCGACATCAGATTTTGGCAAATATTTGCTGATATTATTATGTTGTCAACTCTCCGAGCAACACAAAAATTTTTTAGACGAAAACTTCTTTTGGAATATTGTACTGTGGTGTTTATTGTATATTTTTCAAGGTAAAATTTATATTATTGACATCTCAAAATTCAACAAACACTATAACTTTGAATGCTGTTTTAGATTCTAAAAATCTATCTATAGGGGAGCCGAAGGAGCCCCATAAACATTTTACCTTCGTACATTACTGGAAAGGTACACCTGTACCTTCATATTAATAAAAATATTGAATAAAGTATTTTCTTCCATTGATTTACATAGTAAGTTGAAACCTGTGAGTTATGATTAGACGCTCAAGTCCTGCAAACTGACACAGTAACCTAAAAAAATAATACCCTCGGCTTCGCCTCGGGAATAAGCATTTCTCCCTCACTCTGAAAAGTGTCACTCTTCTCCCTTGATGTACGATTTCAAAATACTGAAACGTAAACAGCCAATTAAGGAAACGCATGTCAATCAGGATTCTGAGCTTTCCATTACTTTCACTTGTAACTTGTAACCAATTTTTCCTGTATAACACAACTTTTAATAAAATAAAAACGTGACAAAGATTCATAACGAATAAAAAAGGTGTAACGGTCAAGCTATTTATTTTTTGCTTTTCCACAATTCGGAAAAAAAAGTGAAAGCGAGAGGAACATTTGCACTTTTACCTAATTGGAATTTTAATTAAACAAACTTAATCGTTTAAAAAATGTGCACCTGATCACGAGTAATTTGTCATTTTGTGCGTATAGCATCCAATATTCGGCAATCAATCATTTGTGCTGCAATGTTACTGTTTTTCTCAAGAAATATTAATGATTTAGAAAAAAATTCTTAATGAAAAACGAATATTTTTACATCAAAAATTTTCCCAGAATACAGTAAGTTGCATAATCGATATTATTTTTATTGAAATGGAAATGCGCAGAAATTATTCAGTCATAATAAAACCATCCTTTCAAGGTCAACTAATTTATAATCAAATATTTTTCAAAACTAATTTAAAAGAAAATATCACGTTAATATTTTTTAGTAGTTCCTAGATAGCAGTTCTTTTTGAGGAACGGATTGCTCTTTTTACTAGGCTCAAGTTGTAGCCAAATAAATTTTCTATCTGGAAAAGGGCGTCAACTTCTTTGTCAAACGTTTCGGTTAAAAGATATTGGATAACAACAAACAAAAGTTGTCAGTCACAAATTAGATATAGTATAAACCTTCTAACTTGGATGTCACGTCATCACCAAAACAGCTTCTGTGATTCGTTAACTGAATTTCGAATTCAGCGACCGAGGTGGGGACTTGAAGAAATTTTGGTGAGCAATTATTTCTTAGGGTTCTATTGGTTATTAGTACTTTACGATAATTTTAACTCGATTAGTGTGACGTCAAGCGCCTAGAATATAGGCCAACCATACTAAAAGAAATTGCTTCGGTGCTTAGTGGTCAGAAGACTAAGCACTGGATAAATTTCGCGTAGTATGATTGGCCTATTTCTATGCGCTCTGATGTCATCACTAATAGAATCAATTGGCTATTTACATAGATAGCCATCATCAACAGTTCAAGAAACGGCCGCTTGCCGAAGTCACAGTATGCTATCGACCTTTCAACAGTGGTTAAAAGGAGGCGCCTGGTGTTACATACAGAATAAATATTGCATGATGTATAGAGTGGTACATAAGTAATCGTCCTACACATTTTGGCACTTCCCCAAAATACACATTGACATCAATCTCAAATTAATGCGATAACAATAATAATCCCCTTCCCAACCAGATAAATTTATCCGATCAGATTTTAGCACCCAAAGTTTGAAAAATTGGTCTGACCCAGAATTAATTTTCGGCCACGATTTTGTGCGGTAATATTTAAATTTTGAGTGCATTGATCTGAACGATACAAAAATGTGTTCCTATTTTTCAATAGTAAAAATTGAATTGGTGAATTAATTTCAATGAAATAATTTAATAAATGAACTGCTGGTACGCATGTACTGATGAGTCGAGTTAATGTGGGATTTTAAAAAGCCATTCCCAAAGTATTCAATATCATTTATCAACGCGAGCTTGTCGATAACTGATAACGTTTTTCTCTCACGGTCTAGTGAACTTACACGGCGGCGTGGTGATTTGTGTGGTACAGATAAAAATGGATTTATAATGTGAGATAATAACTGGTAAGTGCATAGATTGATGGTCATTTTAATTTTAATTGTGACAATTCAATATTCATTAGGATCATGCCACATTTTTATGAACAATGCTTTCTCGTGTCATAAGACAATTAATTTTTCTACATCAGCATATACTACCTAATTGAAATCTTACACATAGGAATGCCATGTATGTAGGTATTTACGCGACACTTGTAGTAATTTGAAATTTAACTTGAAACAAATTAGAGCCAGCGTTGTAATTTATTGTAGGATTACATATTAGCGTCATGCTTTTGACCAAATTATATTTGTAAATTTGGAACCAAACAAAAACAGTACAGGAAAGTCAAAAGTTTTGGTTTCAAAGTTAAGGGAAAAACATTTTCGCAAGGGGGGGGGCTGGAATTTATGCAAACAGATAGAAATAGTCCCTAGTACTGATAAAAAAAATTATTTATTAAACAAATATTTCCCGACCTCGATTATAATATCGAATTTCATTAAACAATTCCTAGTTAAAATAACAATAGATAATAGAATGTTACATAATTATTTCGCGGTCTCAAATTTCAATGAAATCTTGAACGATTGAAGAACCTAGATACACATCCCAAAAAGTACAAACACTTGAACACTCCCTTGTCGTCGAAATACCTTTTGATTGTATGTTGACTTTAGTGTTAGATAAGAAAAACTAATTTATCTCATGGACTGATTACATAAATTTGGAATTCTTGATAAAATTGTGACAAATCGTGTAATAATCGGAAGCAAAAAATTGATAAGATAAAATTTCAAGCAAACCAATCTCCAAAAAAAGTTTCTTATTCGATTCAGTTAATTGATTTTTAACGATCACATTTTGGCACTGCTCGTTTTTTTCTCAATTTTATGTTACCATGTAAAATTACCCATTGATGATAACCTCCGTCCTCTGATCTTTCCGAAAATTATTTATACATTTTCTTCGAGACGACCAACATTAGAAGAAACGAAGTGTTATCAAATTGAATTGTCCAAAACATTTCGAATGATAAACTGACCCAACCCAAAGTTCTGAAGTAAAAAACCCTCCATCCCATGACCTACGAATTTGTTTTTTTGTTTCTTTACAAATTTTTGAGATAAACAGACCAAACAGGAAAGAGTAATCGTGCTAGTGTTGTAATTGAGTCGAGTTCAATCATATCACCTTACTAAAGCCGAGTCATACCTACAATACGTAACAACATATTGATAAATGATAAGTAATGGTCAATGCGGATGTTCGAACACCGTGGCACATTTCAATCCCAGTTGCGGTAAGAAGTGGTCGGTGATTTAAATATATCAAATTTAAACCACAAGATTTTCCGAAATTCAATCGTGCAGCTGCGAGTTATATCCGAAAAATATTAAACTACGATGTGATGGTGTGATGTGAGTTCTCAGACCTCAGAGATAACCAGCGATATATGATTGTGTGAGTACATTCATACTACTTTTTTTCGTGCGTGTTCTTTCAAAATTCCCATCATGAATATGGAAAAACAATGAACCAAGGAGGCATGGCCCTCACGTGTCAGTCACCTATAAATTTCGTTTTTTTTGTATTATAAAATGATAGGTTTATTAAAAAGTAATTTACTATATATCAAACGGAAACAAACAACCGTTTTGAACAGAGCAGTGTATAGACAGTCACGCAGGAAATGCCCAATCTTATAATTTTTAAAACGAAGTAGATAATAATTTTTCAATAAATTTCTACTCGAACCACAGCTCTGTAAGAAAAATCTCGACTTTTTAACGGTGACAGCTCGTGCTATTTTGGTAAGTGGAGGAGTCACATTTGATCAAAATTGAGATTAACAAGTTTTAAATCTTGGAACAAAATTGTGTAGAAAATTAGTTATGAAACTGCACGCAAAACTAATATTATGCTATTAAAAATAAGAATACTATTACTGTTTTTATATTACATCCGGGTTTCGATTTACATTTTTTATAATTTAATTTACGCATAGCACGGCGGCGTCTCTTAAAGGAATAAAATACAGTACATAAAATATCTATGCGTTTGATTTAATTCAAAAAAAAATAAAATAAAAAAAGACGCGCATGAATGGATTAACGAGATTTCCACTGTCCAACTTGAAATGTAATTTTTCGAAAAACTTTTTAAATTCGGCTGAACTGGCTTTAAGCGAATTTTATACAATATTACAAAGTCACTAGGAATTTAATATACCCACAGTTATGTACTTTAATATTATGCAATTTAATCTATGTAATATAGCATATTTTCTGCCTACACAAATTAATAAATTATTAATACGACCTATATTTTGATTTATCTGATGTTATACTTCCAAAGTTTTTCTAATCGGTTTGCTTTCATTACCATTTTAAAGGTGTAATAAATAATAGTAATACATCCCACTCGTGGCTAAACTTACTATATTACATATTTTAGTTTTGACATTTTATTATGCTTTTATATTTGGTTAGTAAACTGCTATAATAAACTTGCTTGTAATGGAAATTTGCATACAATGAACTAATTTTGACAACTTTTAGACTAAACTCCTGCTATCAATGTAGTAAAACAAACTTCTGCTTATAATGGACAAATTCCTCAATCCCTTGAAATCCATTATAAGCGAATAACATCGAGGATGAAATTTCTTATATGCTTGTGTGTATTCTGTATTACTTACTCACTAGTAGTTTTACATCACTAAGGGCCGGTTTTACAATTTGAGGTTTAGCATCGGCTCAACTAAGCCGATGCTCAGCTGAACCGCACCTATGCAGACCAAATCAAATGACATAAATTCAGTTAAGCTTCAAGTTGAGCTCGGCTCAAGTACTAAGCGCACATTGTAAAACCCATAATTTGTAAAATTTGAAGCTCAAGGCTGGTTCAAAGTTGAGCTGAGCTTAAGCTTCTATTGTAAAACCGGCCCTAATTAATATAATATAAAATTGAGAATGCTACAGGGATAAAAAGATCTATGATGGGCGTGAGTTGAAAACAAAGAAAGAAAGAAAAGAAATTTATATAATACAAAATATGTCTTGGTTCTAATTTATTCAGTGTAACATCAGTTGGTGTGAGTTGGGTTGCATAACCCAAAAATAGATTGCGATTTGCGAAAAACGTCGTGTAAAAAATAATATAACACCCTAAATAATTTTATACACGGTCGCACTCAAATATTTATGCGTCCTGCGCTAACACTAAGCGCTCTTGTGGATCTGTACGCGGTTACTATGGGAACAGATAGTTTGTATTATGTTTGAAAAGCTATGTGAAAAGTGGCACCGTCCTGCTGAAACCACATATCCTCTAATTCAGGCCACGACAAGAAACTGCACCAAACTGGAACTTTTTGTGAATGCATCGGTTTCTCGATAATCCCACTTGAATTTTCATCTGCCCAAATGCGACAGTTTTGCCTATTAACTGTGAAAATGTGCCTCGTCGCTGAAGATGATTTTCTGCAAAACTTTGCCTATAAGTATTCATAATGGGATTTCACAATAAATAAAGGTTGCTCGACTGTAAAGAAAAAGTAATTTAATAAAATCAATGATTGGGGAAGTTTGGGGGGATATGTAAAACCCTCCAAGAATAAACGCGGTTTGGGTTCTCTGAGAACACGCAAAATCTGAATTAACATCCGTCAAATAATAGCTCCGATAGCAAATAATTTGCTAGAAAGCTCCTCTTTCGTGTCATTTATAGAATTGCGTCTGATTGGTCCTGATTTATATTACCAACTAAAATAATTTACCAACCTAAAATAATTTACGACCTAAGAAATAAATAATAGCATCTGATTACAATTCCTCCCGAGTGAGGGCGAACAACTATGTTATACACCTATGGTCGCACATTCTCCTGAGCGAGGCCGAATACCAAAAAAAAATCATGGTATTGATAATATCTGGAATATCAATGAAGTAACAATGTTTACTGATGAATATATTTGTAAATCGTTTAACGTTTAACTTGGGGGAGGGAGGGAAGGTATTTATATCCCCTACAGACCCCCACATCTTTACACCTTAACATTAAACCCCATGTTGGTCTTCATGACCGGGGGGTTTGGGGGGTATGGAATACCCTCCAAGTACTACAGAGTTATGGGATTTGAGTTCTTTAAGCAAAAGTAAAATCTGAGTTTAGTTTAATAGTTCATTATAGGCGAATATCCATTACAAGCGAGTTTATTACACCACCTTATAAATAAAATTTAAAAAAAATTCCAAAGTGACTTAAATTTGTAGATTAAATTCTTATTTAGTTTATTACATTATCCAATATAATAATTTGCTGTTGGAAAGCTCATCGACGTATCTCTGAATGGTTTGTTCATTTATTATTAACCAAAAAGTTTCAAATAAGCGAACGCGTCTGATTTGTCACAATACTCCCTATTCGGCATTCTCCTGGGTGAGGTCGATGGCCGAATAACCACATCTGGGAGATACATTCCATTTTTGCTGATAATTTTTTTAAGAATTAATTGATTAAATTAACTGCGTCCATTTAAAAACTGTAGAGCCGTAACTACGGTGTGGCAAAGAGGTGCAGGCCACGGGCGCACAGATTCAAGGGGAAAATAATCTAGCTACCCTAGAAAATAGAAAAACACTTACAAATGAGATAAAACTAAGTTTTATGTAATTTATGTACCTAAAAAAATCTTTCGCTGACAGAAGTAAATATTTGGAAAACCGGGGGGGTCTGGGGATATGGAATACCCTCCAACTAAATGAACTGAATTATAAGAAGGTAAACCAGTGGTTCTCAAAGGAGGTGTACAAAGGTGTAGATAATTAAACTCTGGTTAGGGGGTTAAAAAAATCATTCATTGTCAGGCCCGGACTGGATCCTTTGGGGGCCCCCTTAAAAAGAGGAGATTTATGAAAATCACATTTTCCGCTATTTTGACACTTGAAAAGTATATAAAAAATACAAACCACTGTTACCTCAAGTATAAATCCCTTTTTTGAGGCCCCTTTGACCTAGACCTAGCCAGGCCGGGCCTGTTCATTGTTGAGCAAGAAGAAAAAATATTTCTCGCAGAGTGGACAAAAAGGTTATAACTTGTGAGACCATAATTATTTAGTTTCATATAACAAAATTTTAATTATTATTACCAGACTCTCAAAAAGGGTATTATTTTTGACATGTATGTTTGTGCCTCTCTACAGCCTAAAATGCTGACCGATTTTGTCGAAATTTTCACTGATTGGTAGCTTTTTATCTGTGAGTAACGTAGGCTTGCGCTACTGTGCCGCGCATGAATGGACCGGCGAGATTACCACTGAAATACTGAACCAATTTTCACGAAACTTTAAAATTAAATTAATATAACTACAAAAAATAATTGAACTTATAAATGCAATCCAAACTGTGACTATGCTAATGTAAACAAATCTGGAATGCGAAAGAGGAAAAATAAATCTACAATCAGAGTTGTTTTTTTACACAAAGTTGTAAATTCGATTTACTATATTTTATTTACAATTAGATAAGTAATAAAAATTCATCAGGTTGGGGTAGGTCATAGGCGGAAAGACTATAAGATTAGTCACAACTAATTTAATATTAAAATTTCAAAGGGTGTATCTGTAGACTCACCCTCACGAGTAAATTTTCCCAAGCCAATTAATTGTAAAATATAAGTAAAAAATTTTTTTCTTTTATTCGGGGTGACTGGAACTCCTGAGCAATGCTACTAAATCCACTTATTTTCTATTAATAAAATTAAACATAAATGTACTTCATTACCGAAAATTATTATTATATGGGCAATTAATTATTTAAACTATGTTTCGGCCGTTTAATTGTTCACTGGGAGGGCGTGCGCCCGAGCGTCCCCAAGTATAAACTATCTGCTTATTAGGTATAATAGATTTTCGTGCAAGATTACATTGGCTGAATGAAAACGTAACTGTACTTTACAATGAATCATCGATCAAGTTATGCAATTGTATGTTGTTCTCCAGACAAGCATAACTTACGTGTGGTACGACGTACAAACATTATTTTATCGATATAACAAATAGGTTATCAATAATAATTGGTTCCTAGATTATTATAATTTTTTATTCAAAGCGAAAGCAATTATGAGGAGTTTAAAAATAGATCAAGGTTAATACAATAATTTACTGTGAATTTGAAAGTATAGTTACGTGTGGTACCAAAATAATTTGTAGACAATCAAAATTCTAGTGAAATTTCATCAGCACAAAAATATGCGATGACTCGGTACATTTTTGCACTCGAGAAGGTTAATCTTCAAGTTTGAAATAATTGAGAACTGCTGGTCACTAATAATTGTTTAACGGTTATCTATCAACTGGTACTTCATGGTTATGAGTTCATCTGCAAGTACCTGCTTTCTATTGTTCGAATTTCCCAGTTCAGGTAAGACGGCCCTTTTGGCTTCTATTCTGCATTTTAGATAATATTATACGAAATGAAAATGAATATTAAATTGAACGAATTTCGTGTCGTTGCGGTGTAAAATGTAATTAAGAATCAATTAACACTTCCTCTTGAAACCGTAATAATTAATTTATGCGACTCGTGAGTTACTATACGGAATAATTGCAATTAGTTTTTTACTCGTCACGCTTTTAACCTTAATGGCGTTCCTCTGTTATAGAGGAAAGAAGATTTTTCGGGTTTTTGACTTTTAAAGTACCTATTAGTGAAAACCACATCAGAAAAAGTACAAGAGTTTGAGAGAAAGATAAATTTGCCCCGTCTTCCCCTCACGAAGAGGGGTTAAAGCAGTGATTCTCAATATAAGGCGCACTTTGTTGGGGGTCGAATGAAAACCACCCACCTCCCACTTCGTCTAGCCTTGAGTAACGGGTCCCAGGACCCTCATACTGCAGTCCAGTTACGCCACTGCTTTATATCCACCTATCTTTTTTAGTCCTTTTCTCCTAAATAAAAATGTGTCACGTGCCACATATTGATTATCTCCCTAATTTCTTGCACGTTTAAATTTGTTATGTACAATAAATGTAATTTGCAGTGGCATTTTCCACTACAAATATCTATGAAAAATACCTATTTTTACACCGTGACCACATTTGGAGATTAAAAAATATTTACGAATTAGTAAGAGGAGGTAATAAAAATATCTCACCTAATCCCATTTTCTTAAAAATAGCTTCCGCATCGGTGATTGCTGGTTTAGATGCAACTTTGTGGATGACGGCTTCGATGGGTTTTTCTTCCTTCTTTGTTTCGATTTTTGGTGGTGGAGCAGGAGCCTCTTTAACTGGCGCCGGGGCCGGTTTAGGGGTCAAGATTTCGGGTTCGATTACAGGTTTCGGTAGTTCACGAATAGGGGATGGATCTATTTTCACGACGGGTTCAGACTTGATGAGGTCATCGAAAATTCCGAAATCGTCTTTGGCATTTTTGAAATCACTGTCGAATTTAGTTTCGGGAAAATCTCGCTTTTCCGAAAAGTCGACCTCCTTTTTGGTTTCCTGCAGTTTTGGTTCGTTGTACAAGTAACGATCCAAATCGTCGTTATTGGAGCTTATCTTGGAAGGTGCAGTTAGAACATCATCGCGTTCGTAATCCATGAAATTTTTGGTTGCCGTTTTTATACCGTCTAGTTTTAACTTTGCTTCGTCGTCCAAAGGTGAGACTTCGTGGGAAGGAACTGCAGGTGCGTAGGTCAGTTCACTGAGGAATTTGTCCAATTTATCGTCAGACTCTTTATTTTTCATGATTGTATCACCCATCTCGAGTAAATTAGAGTCCATTTCGAAACTCGTTGGCAAATGACTATCGATTAAACTTGCCTGGCCACTGAAAGGATCAAAAACGTCGTCTACTATTTTGCCGACTGCTTTTCCAGCAGACTCGAACCCTTTATCGATTTCCCCGTGCAAGTCACGTGCTGCTGAACTCGCCGCTGTTGCTCCCTCTTTAATAACTTCTTGAAGAGGAGAACTGTCAAGCCCTAGGTGTTCAAAATCGTCTAGGGAGTCTTTTTCACGCCGGATAGGAAGATTTGTAGGGGAAGGGGTCTTCTTTTCCACCTCAACGTCTGTCGTATGAAGATCCATGATCACAGAAATTTTTAGTTGTATATTTTAATAAAAATAATTTTTTAATTCACAAGAAATTTACACACAACACAACCGTACCGGTACTAACCACAATTGTCAAACGTCAAACTTAAAGTGCATCATCAAATGTTTAGTTGGGGATGTTTTAAGGGGAATAGCCTACAATAGCATTGCTATTGGTTACGTACCCCTCTTATCTCCCTCCTAACTCCACAGATGAATCGTACTTTCGTACTGCGTTTGTTTTATGCACCAAGAGCGCGGCGCGCAAGTGCGTACATCTGCACTGGCGGCGAACGAATTTTTGTTGAATTTAAGTTAAAAATGCACCCGGCTAGCGACAGCCAAAATTAGAGAGATAAAAAAACTAAAAATTAATCTTTCCGATTTCTAGAACGAACGATTCACGAGGACAATTCCTTTAAATAATACAGTCGGTGAAATTTCAAACTGAGTCGGCCAACACCAACAAAATTCAATTTAGTCGGGCAAGCGCATTGCCAGTTTTAGGTTAGAATGTCTGCGGAAGGTGTTCGGGGTGCGGATTCCTCAATAACTGAAGCTATTTTAAATGGAACGAATTTCAAAAATAACAAAACAAACACAAATGGATACTCAAAATTATATCCCAACAAAAAATATACCACCGTAAGTTTTTCGAAATTCCGATTCGATTTTGTTATTTTACAACATTGTTTTGTTTCAGACCTACACCAATGGAATGAATGGAAAAATATCTCACGAACAAAATGGTAAAAAACACATCAACGGTTACACTTTGGTAAGGTGTAATTTTTTTTATATTGCCATAATTTTAAGTGATTTAAATTTTAGGTTTCTTCTACTGACGAGGATCACTTAGCTCTAAATGGCAGTTGCTTGCATTCCAAAGAAGTAAGTACTTTTAATTAGGTCGTTTCATTAAATTTCTAAATTTAAAAAAAAGTTGACCCACCTAATCACGCGCGTAATATTTATAATTGAGTAAATCTCAAGGTTCATCGATGTTTTACATTTTAATTACCGTTGTTTTTAATTGGTATTTCTTTATTGAATTATAAAACAGATGTAAAAGTTGTAACTTACGCAAAATTGTGGTTAAACTACAAATAATTCATACAGGATGCCATCGGTAGTTTTTGCCACTGGCGTAGCTACCAGGGGGCTAGTGGGATTTTGCACACTCTAGAAAATGGAAAAAACACTTCCAAAATGTTACAAAATTATGTTTTATGCAAGTTAAAATATTTTCCCAGAGCTAGATCTTTTCTCCTTAAAATTTCTCTCGGAGCTGGAGAGAAATTTCTTCTTCATTTTGAAGAATTCTTCTTCACTTCTTCACATGGCGCCCTACAATCAGTTTTGTTTGAAAATTTGACTGTTGTATATTTTCGGTGATAGTACAGTACAATGCAAACATTATTCATATAAAATATCAGTTCTATATATCTGTTCGTAACGCACATCTGTTTTGTTGGGATTATAGACATAATTACGCCACTATAGAGAGCTAAAGGTGGCCATAAACTTCACCATACAATCTTCTTCTTTTTCAATTTAGTTTAAGCCTTAAGGCCTGTTATTTCTAACATCTGCGTCGTTTCCTTGGCAGTGTTAGTTCTATCAGCATATAAATATTTTATATCCATTAGGTAGCTTGCTGGGCTGGCCTTCAGATGGGCCTGTACCCTGTTTTTTTATGTTAATGATGTCAATTCAACAACATTAACTTACTATCGTACTTATAAAATCCCAGGTCTGTCTGTCTGTGGATCTGTTAGTAACGCAGAAAATCTTTACTTCACCTACTTCATTTATGTTAACAATCTGCACCTTGCGAGGCCGAAGGCCAAGCAACTGAGACTATCACATATGGTAACGATTCTTGCACCGTGAGGCCGAAGGCCGAATACATCACAAATACATAGTATTATGCAACATAATAAAATTCTTTTAATGTTTATTAAAAGGCTGCAATGAAAATTTTCTGTTTTATTTTTTTTTCATCTTTTTATATACCTGGTGACCGGCCGCCGATGTGAACATAGGAAATTAACATGGAAAATTGATTTTTATTTCATTTCTGCTTCCCATCAGAACGGATAAGAATGAAAAGGGTATCGATTTGAAGATATTTTTATTCCGCTCTAAAGATACCTCACACTTCGTATTTTGTTCTTTAATTTATGTTAAAACTCACTAATAAATTGCACAGTAGCGCATTTAAAAAATTTAAGGTTGCTTTGTTTGAATTTTATTGCAATAAATTGGTTTTGCTTGAAACCCAATAATTTCCAACAAGTTACTTTGACAGATTGCAATAAATTTGGTTAAAAATGAACGCAAACTTCATTTTAGTGAAGTTTATTGGTTTTCAAGCAAAAACAATTGCAATAAAATTCAAACAAGGTAACTAAATTTTTTTTAAATGCGCACTATTTTACATTTTATTAGGGAGTTTTTAACAGTAATTAAAGAACAAAATACCAAGTGTTAGGTATCTTTAGAAGCGGAATAAAAATATCTTCAAATCGATACCCTTTTCATTCTTATCCGTTCTGATGGGAAGCAGGAATTAAAGAAAAATTAATTTCCCATATTAATTTCCTATGTTCACATCGGCGGCCGCTCACCCGGTATAATCATTTATGATAATGCAGTTCTAATATTAATTAAAAAAGATAATTAATTGCATTTACAACAATATTTTTTTAACCTTTTTCAATCATTTATTTATTGTTTTCAATATTTTGTTTTATTTCAACATGAAAATTTAATCAAATTTTCACTAGGAGATAATGAAAAATTATAACCAGCTTCAAATTCTGGTAGTTCTGTTTACGGTCCGCTATGACGTTACAATGATAGATAGATAGATACAGCTTTTTGCCACATTTTGATGGATGAATTTTCCATTATCTAACATTATCTTTATTGAAATGTTTCATTAACTCCATTTGTAAATCTTACGTTGATAAATTTGACTGTGCGGCCTGAAGGTCGCATTATTAGAGCTATTCTTAAGCTTGAATTACATTATACTTTTTTCGTCTAGATTTCTCGTTCGAGTTTCGTTCGAGGACATCTAAGTATAATGTAAATCAGAAAATTGCGTTAGATTTTCGTTTCTCGAATGTTTCTCGAATAGAAATATGCAGCCCGTCCGAGTTTTCGTTCGAGGTCGGTCCAAGTTAGGGAGTGCCAACATCCCTATTGGCGTATAGTATAGGTAAGAGGTCCGTGATAGGTAGTCCCTTTTGGCGCCATCTATACTAAAGCAAATGAAATAAAAACTCGAAACAAAATCGAACGTAAACTCGAATGAGAATCTAGACGAAAAAAAGTATAATGTAATTCAAGCTTTAGATTGGAAATAACTAACGAACCAATCCCAATAGTGTCACGCACAAGATTGCGTCACTATGGACACATCTAGGCGTTTCTTATTATGATTCTCGTACTATGATGATTAAATTGTTGAAAGTGTGCGGCCTAAAGGCCGCACTGGACATATATTTGGATTGATTCTAAGTGAAAGAACCAATTCCAATTGCATCACAAAATGAGCTTTACGGATGCCAACATCACCAGTAATTGATTGGGTTAGTCAACCTACCTTGGCGATTGCAATTCGGAAGCGAAGAACCGCGTATGACCGAAACATTTTACTCCGTACCCTCCAGACCTCCTGATTTCACGCCCATTTCTTCTCTACAATAATGGAGTATAACCCCGCCCTAAGTACTCAGGAATAGCTACGCCACTGTTTTTCACTTTTAGATATCAGTAGATTTTAGAACAGAAAGAGAATCTTTTATTCTGTTTATCCCCCGTCCCCGGAACCGCTCTCGTGCAATACTCACTAGAAAATGTGTAAAGTTACAGATCCATATACAAATTGTTAGAAGTACAGTGAAGTCACGGGAATATGAACAATCAAAATTAGTAGACTACTTTGATATATCAATGCATTCCCTTATAAGTTAGATGGCAAGGGAGTGACAGCATTCCAAGTTGTTTCCGTGACAACGTGCCACTTTTTTAATGCAAACTGATAATAATTTAGCAGTTATCTAATCTAAAAGAGATAAAAAAATATTTACATGTGTTTCACTGATGTGAAATTAGTTTAAAGTTTAAATATAATAGCACAAACAATGCAGAACTAACATGTTTTAATCTTATGTGTGATGATTTACCTCTGCTTCGCCTCGTGCAAATACATTTGTCACACGGAATTAAAATTACACTTTAGTCCCTTTTTAAAATGACGGTGCTTTCGTCCTCCGGTTCTTTAGTAATTCGGAATGACTTTTTCTATTATATCCGTTATAGTTTACTTTGAAAATTCGGATATGTTGTAATTCAAACTCTGCATTCATTTTTGTAACAACCAAGAGAATTTTCCCTCGTACAAAGCGTAATTATTTATTATTCGTAGAAAATATCATATTCGATATAATATGGGATCGCCTTTGTTTCATTATTTAATCTGGATTATCAAAATTCTACTCCACTTAATGGAAAACGCTACTTTTACGCTCTAGAGAGGGAAAGTAAAATCATCCTTAGCAACAGGCAAGAAAATGAACTTTTTTTACTATTTTTAATTATAAAATTGTTCTGTATTCTTGCTGCAATCAGGATTGGTTCTTTTATTTATTAGTAACCTAAAAATAGTAACAGTGCGGCCTTCAGGCCGTACAAACTGGGCAATCGATTTAGTTTATAATTTTAACATTTTGATTGAATTTAACTGAACTTTTCTGAAACGAAACACGCACATCTTTAATTAGTTCACAAAATTGCGATTCTACTGAATCTAGATAATAAGATAATATAGATTTTGATGGTCCTTAAAAGAAAAATCGCATGATTCGAGTAGTACTACAAAATAAGCGTTGTAAAAAAATATAATAACTAACTGGCTTAGGAGAGAAAATTTTTAGACCACCCTAGGAAATTAAAAGAAAAACTTCCTTCTTTGGGGGGCAACTTTTCTATTGAGGACCCGCCCGCACCGCAGGCCTTTATTTACGCCACTAATGCTGTTGATTCAAAATTTTGTGGTTCAAAATTTGTATTATATTTTAGTATGATTGGTACACTGTTTTTTATCACTATTTATTTGCAATTAGTTTATTTTTAATGAAGCAATAAATTATAGACATTCTAATTTAAAAATATATTTACATTGTAACTAAACAGCAGCAATTTTAATGATTCTTTGGTATTTTTAAAATTGTGTGCATAAAACTTGGAAAATTCACTGTTGCATTATTAGTGTTAACTGAAAAGTGGCTGGAAAGAAGTTTACAAAATGGCATCCGAAAATGTATGTAGATCTATTATTTTTAAGGGCGTTATTATTAATGGAACCGTTGAAAGCAGAAAACGTTAACCTTGTTTTGATATGGAATTTAATCTAAGTATTTGTCCATTATCAACGGAAATATATTAACAAAATACAAATTTTCCAGTGTTTCCAATAAGGAAAAATTTTTAAAATTCCTAACATTTGATTGTTTATCGCCAAATCAAATTTATGGATGTTACCCTAAATTGGATTCTTTATTTAATCCACTTATAATGGACTCGTGTCTAATAGAAGCTCGTATGTAATGGACAAGTTTTTAGACTAAATTCCTCTATTCCGCATTTAGTAAAATACAGTTAAAATGTTGCTTATGAAAATATGCAAGCAAAACAGTGCATTTAATTTGTTCAATTCAGAAAGTGACCTTTGCTAATAAAGAAATGTGCACCAGTAAATTGCACAAAATATGAGGCGTATTTTTTTCAATCTGTAAAGCTTCAGCTTAATTTTATAAATATCGATCAAACTTTTGCGTAGTTTCCCGAAAATACTTTTCAAATCGATCGGTACTTAAATTGCGCCCCTTTGTAAATTTGTACTGTCAACAAAACTAGCACAAGGGTTGATTTTATAAAAATATATCGAACTATTATTCGGAATCTGCAACATTCTTGTGCCATATCTTTTTTTTGTAGAAGAAATGTTTAATTTCACATTCTAGGGAAGTTTTATTAACCCCACTGGAATTCTGTGTTTTTTATTATGTTTTCTTTAGTAAGAACTTTAATTGAATTTTTAATGAAGTATGAGGGAAGTAAGTTATCAAAATTGACCTAGCTTACTCATAAATTTATCCTATTTTAATAAACCATCCTGGAAAATTTTAGTTATCATGCGGTGTGTCATGGTATATTCTAAACTTAGAAATAGTAGAAGCAACTTTCTATATTGTAGGTACTTTTAATTTTTGTGATATCCTCAGTTTCGATTTTCTTACATAAATATTTGAAGACTTATTTTATTTTATGTTAAAATTGTAAATTATCCAGCTGTAATTAGTAATTTAATAATTATTTTGATTGTTTTCAATAAATAAATAGTATTCCCAATTTAAAGCTTACTTAACTGTAAGGTGGGTTGCATAACCTAAATTCGTACAAAAAAGTTGAACTTTAGTGCCCACTTTTGCTACGTTACGTTGGTTGGTGCCAATTTCAGAAAAATGATTTTAATTTATGATAATCTATTTAAATTGATAATATGTTATTAACTCGTGATAATAATTAATTGGTATATTATTCTATTCTGATGAAAGACGTACCCACGCCTGAAAGCTCAATAAAATTAATACTATATTAAAATATACCAATTAATTATGATAATCTATGAATAATTTATGTTAAAAAAAAAGTTTCGTGCGTGTGTTTAATTCCAATTTTTAATTTTAAAAATTATTTGAGGCAATACAATTTTTTGTGCTCTGGCTCCAATTACGAGCAAGAAACATTAGTCCGCAAACAGTACTGACCAATATATCCATAAAAAATCGAGGTTGATTCGATTGCAATTACTTGGGGGAGGAGAAGATCAAATATGACAAAAGGAGGAGAGAGTGTTAAAAAATTCGGAAAAATGTGTGGACGTCCTTTACAGGCGACTCATTAAATTCCAGAGTTGGTTTGAAAATTAATTTTGCCAATTTAACGCTTTTTTGTTTTGTTTTTGCTATACCGTGATTGATTTTGCACAGAAATTGAAAACAAGGTCAGCTTCTACATTACCTTAATGTATTGCAAGTAGCAGTTAGGATTTCTAATTAAAATTTGTTTTTTCTTAACGCGCCTGACAGCACCCGGTATTTACTCATAATATGACCTGATCGAAAAAGTACTTGTTTTAGTAAAAAAAAATTTATCGCAATTTTGATATCAGAAAAAACTAAATGAATGAATAGCTTTGATTTGTGAGCTATATTTGGCATAATCTGCTCTTATTTACCCTAAACTTCACAACAACAAACACGAACAACCATAAATAATAAATATAGAAGAATTCTTCAATTACATGACAAATTATTTACAATTTAATCTTTGAACCCAAACTTTAATGCATTTTAAATTTACTCTGTGATCGTGTGTTATACAAAGTGTTACATAATTTTTTGTTTTTCAGGTAGTTTGGGAAGATGGACAAGAATTCACACCAGTAAATGAATCATTCGAAGACCCGTCACTTTTAACTCACTTTTTAACTCATTTAGGTTTTTATATTTTAATGTTCCTTGGTTACATCAGTCAAAAATTATTTCCACCCAAAGTCGCGAAAGAAGAAAACCGTGATGGATATCCGCCCCTGTACGACCGATTTGCAAGCTTTTATTCTCGTTACGTGTACAGAAGAATACGGGATTGTTGGAATTATCCAATTTGTAGCGTTCCTGGAGCCGAAGTCGTCCTCAAAGAAAGAATTACCGAAGATAGCGGATGGACGTTTAAGTAAACACATTTTTTATGCTTTACTTCTTCAATTCTACCCTTTTTATCTTCAGATTTACCGGAAACACCCGCAAGTGCCTTAATCTTGGGTCTTATAACTACCTTGGGTTTGCAGAAGGGACAGGTCCGTGCGTTGAATTTGCAGTTGAATCGTTGCACAAGTATGGTGTATCAACTGGCGGAACTAGGCAACAATACGGAACCTGCGACCTCCATGACGAATTGGAAAAGTTGACTGCTGAATATTTGGGTGTTGAAGATGCCATAACGTGTGGCATGGGGTTTGCAACTAATGCCTTAAACATTCCCACTTTGTTATCACCTGGATGCTTAGTTTTAAGCGACGAAAAGAACCACGCCTCTATAATTTTAGGACTTCGATTATCTGGTGCCACTGTGAAAGTGTTCCACCATAACAGTAAGGATTTTTAAGTTTTGCTGGAAGTTTTGAACACAATTAAATTTTTTTTAAGATGCCCAACATTTAGAAAAAATTTTGAAGGAATCTATTGCTCAAGGCCAACCGAACAAATGTGATAGTCAGTGGATACCTTGGAAGAAAGTTTTAATAGTAGTAGAAGGTGTTTATAGTATGGAAGGTAGTATTGTAAGATTGCCTGAAGTAATTGCTCTTAAAAAGAAGTATAAGGCTTATTTGTACCTGGATGAAGCTCACAGTATTGGTGCAATGGGAAAATCTGGTCGAGGCGTTGTTGACTATTTTGGATGTGATCCCAGAGATATCGATATTTTGATGGGTACTTTCACCAAGAGTTTTGGATCTGCCGGTGGTTACATTGCAGGTTCCAAGGTAAGATTTTCAAGTTTTTGTTTTCAAACCCAAAAAGGTGGCATTTTTGTTTTAAGGCTCTAATCGGCTATTTGAGACAAAACAGTTATGCTGAGAAGTATGCACTTGCTATGTCTCCTTCTGTTTGCGCCCAAATTATTGCAGTGTTGAAAATCCTCATGGGAAAGGACGGAACCGATTTAGGCAGAAAGAGAATCGAAACTTTAGCGAGAAACACACGTTACTTTAGGCGTAGGATGGCCCAAATTGGAGTTATCACTTATGGTAACGAAGATTCACCTGTTGTTCCTATGCTTGTCTACTTCTACTCAAAAATAGCGTAAGTTGCGTATTAAATTATTGTAATCTGTTTTTCACTATAATAATTTCTTTAGTGTTGTTGTGAGAACTTTAATTGAACATAATATAGCAACAGTTGGAGTAGGTTATCCTGCAACACCGATAAGGGAAGGTCGCATTCGTTTTTGCTTATCAGCTGCCCATACCAAAGAACAATTGGATTATGCTTTAGAAGTTATCGAAAAAATTGCCAGTAAATTCGGAATAGATTACTCGAAATTGCCCAAAGAGTTGGATCCTATAAAATATGACGAAGTTTGAGTAAACCAATAAATTTTAATAAATTTTAGTTTTTAATTTTAATAATTTTTTATGTGTACCAAATTTTATTAATTTAGCTTGTACCAAGTGCACCAAGACTAAAGAGGCCCAAACTTCCTTAAGATTTTGTTCATTTAACCGTTTTAAGAATTAATTCAAAGTTTTTAGTATTAACCAAAAATATTTTTATTTATTGGACTCTTTTACTTGATTTAGCAGACTTTTAAGCAATCTGAATTCAATGAAGTTATTTTCACATTTTCATGTGATTGCACAATCACAGGAGTTCACCAAGTAAAATTTTAGAATAGAAAAACTGCACAATTTGCAGTGCAATCAAAAACTGAGTCACATTTTTGTTCAAATTTGAGTGAAAGAATCTCCAATTACACACTAATTTTATCTTGACATATCATCTTCTTAAAGTACCTAATTTAACAATATTCCATTGATAAGTATTATTTTGTATTATTTTTAAGCATTAATAACAGAATTGCTTACAAAGATTAGGATTAGTCGGATTTGAAAGATTTTTGTTCTTCCATTGTATACCAATGGCTAACTTTCACAAAAATGCATCGAATCCGTCTTCCACTTGAAGTTCCTGATCTTAACTTTCGAAAATAGATAAAAAAAGTTACTAAATTTTAGCAATTACAGCTTTTATGAAACTTACAATTTAGGCATTTTGAACTAATAAATTTTTGATAGAAATGTTTGAAAAATGTTAACCAGTTACATTGCCATTGAAAAGTTTTATTTGTAGAGTTTACTGTTGTACATAAAAAAATTTGTTACCCATTTGAAGTACGGAAATAAAATTTAAAGCTTAAAACACTTGTAATATTTCTTCCCAAAAAGTTTTATTATTACGTAATGGTGCAGTGCGATTAAATTTTATATAAAGTAAACAATCGCTAGTATAGCAAATAGAAAGCCAAATTGTAATAACCTCCACTGATTATACAGGGTGTCTCCGCACTCACTTTACATAACTTAGGTGGTGATAGAGGACACTTTTCTAAGAACAATTTTTAACAAAAATTTTTTTCTAAATTCAAACCCTCGAAAGTTAGGCCTCTTTAAAGCATTTTTTTTAATTTCCACCTTCACGTGGCCATAGCCCCGAAAGTATTGATTTTTCAGTAAAAATGGTTTAGTCATTTTTTAAAGAGCGTGAAATAATCTACAAACTACATTCAAACCTTTTCTTGTCTAAAATCAACGGCTTTCGAGTTATGAATTAAAGTAGGTTAAAAAATGTCGAAAAATTTGAGCTTTCTTTTTTTCTGGTATTTTTCAAGACCCTGTATCTTTTAAACGAAACATTTTACAAAAAATCTGACGGCCCATTTCGGATAGGAAATTCAACGGACTACAACTTTTGTCTAGTAAAAATTTTTGATAAACCAATCCATTTCACAGAAAATCAGAAAATAACAAACGAGACAGCTACAAAACATAAAATTTAATTCACAAAATTTTTATTTTTTTTGAAAAATTATTTTATTAATTAATTTTAAACTATTAGATTATTTAAGTAAATGTTGAAAATGACCACCCTCATTTTTAATACACAGTCGTGCTCGTTTTAAAATATGCTTTATATAGGGTGTTTTTTTAGCTGCATGAGAACTTTCAATAGGGATAACAATTGAACCAAGATTGCTATGGAAACAGTTTTTTGACATTTGTGTTTAGCAAGGTTTGGCATTTGATAATGCATAGATTGACCATTGAACAACGCTACCAAATTGGGCTCACAACCAATTGGAAGTGGATCCATTTTTTTACCGTAAAATTTTGTTCAGTGACGAGGCACATTTCTGGTTAAATGGGTATGTGAACAAACAAAATTGCCGTATATGGAGTGAGACCAATCCGGGACATTATCTTGAGACTCCATTGCATCCATTAAAATTGACTGTTTGGTGTGGAATACACGCCAACGGCATCATTGGTCCATATGTCTTTCGAAATGAGGAAGGAGCTACCGTTACGGTGAATGGTGTGAGATATCGACACATGCTCAATACATTTTTGTTTCCAAAACTTCAAGAGCTAAACATTGACAACTTATGGTTCCAACAGGATGGTGCTACGTGCCACACAGCCAACGAAACCATCAATTTATTGAAAGGACAATTTGGTGACAACATTATTTCAAAACGTGGTCCTATCAATTGGCCTCCAAGATCGTGTGATTTGACACCTCCAGATTATTTTCTGTGGGGGTATGTTAAATCCATGGTTTATGCTAACAAACCAACAACTCTAGAAGCATTGGAGGCTAATATTCAGCAAGCCATTTATGAAATAAAGCCAGAAATATTGGAAAAAGTGGTAAAAAATTGGACTGAACGGATGCGCTTCGTAACCATTAGTCGTGGTGGTCACATGCCGGAAGTCATGTTCAAATCATAAATGCCTTTAACTGTACTTTCATAAAAAAATTATAACCAAAACATTCCGTCAGGTTTTTAATGTTTTATTTCATTTTGAAGTTCTCATGCAGCTAAAAAAACACCCTATAGTATTATTTATAAAATTTTCTTTTTTTTTTAAATCCATTATAGCAGGGGTGGTCAACAAGGTCGAGGGATTGACCGGTCGATCACGAGGCCAATTTTGGTCAATCCGTGAATGTGAAAAGTGTCAAAAATTCGAATTTCTGCGATTAAAAGTGTCGAAAAATTGCCTTTTTTCGATTTGTTTCGACAAACATCTTTTAAAACAATCACAACTGTGTATTGAAAATGAGGATGGTCATTTTCAACAATTACTTCATTAATGTAATAATTTAAAATTAATTAATAAAATAATTTTTCAAAAAAAATAAAAATTTTGTGAATTTAATTTTATGTTTTGTAGCTGCCTTGTTTGTTATTTTCTGATTTTCTGTGAAATGGATTGGTTTTTCAAAAATTTTTACTAGACCAAAGTTGTAGTCCGTTAAATTTCCTATCCGGAATGGGGCGTCAGATTTTTTGTAAAATCTTTCGTTTAAAAGATACAGGGTTTTGAAAAAAAACAAAAAAAAAGAAAGCTCAAATTTTTCGACATTTTTTAACTTACTTTAATTCATAACTCAAAAGCCGTTGATTTTAGATAATAAAAGGGTTAAATCTAGTTTGTAGATTATTTCACGCTCTTTAAAAAAGTACTAAACCATTTTTACCGCAAAATCAATATTTTCGGCGCTATGGCCACGTGAAGGTGGAAATTAAAAAAAATGCTTTAAATAGGCCTAACTCTCGAGGGTTTGAATTTAGAAAAAAATGTTTGTTAAATATTGTTCTTAGAAAAGTGTCCTCTATCACGGGCGATGGTAAACTCAGCCGCTTAACAGAAAGGCTACTAATCCTACTAGGTAAACTCAGCCTGCTAGAAATTTTCTGCCTTAATCTTCACAGGTAAACTCAGCCGGTAAATACCTAAGCCTTGCCATACAGGGTGGCCCCAAATATCAGATGGCTGCCTATTCCAGGACCGTACCTACCTTAGGTTAGGACGGTTAGTTAATTGATAATTGCTATACAGGGTGGCCCAAATATCATATGGTTGGTACTTTTACGTAGTACTAGCAACGGTACTAGTATAATGTAGTGTAGTGTAAGGACTAAGAAGTTAGTAAAGTTAAAAGTTAGTTAGAAGTTTTGTTTAACTCGAAAATACAATGGAGATTGTCAAAGAGATAGTTAGCCAACGAGGAAAAGTTATGCTATTGAAAAGCGCATATTACATTGAAAAGTGAGATCCACTGGCCGAACTTAGGTAAGTGTTAGCTAATGATTTATTTTAATGAGGGAACCGTGAAAAGCTAGATCCATCGGTCGAGCTTATGTTAGTGTAAGGAAACGATTTTTTTTAATGAGGGGACCGTTAAAAGAGAGTTCCACTGGTCGAGCTTAGGTTAGTGCTAGGAAACGATTTTTTTTAATAAGAGGACCGTGAACAGAGAGTTCCAACGGTCGAGCTTAGGTTAGTGGTAGGAATCGATTTTTTTTTAATAGGAGGGCCGTGAAAATAGAGATTCACCGGTCGAGGTTAGGTTAGTCGTGGTAAGAAACGATTTTTTTAATAGGGGGGCCGTGAAGAGAGATTCACCAGTCGAGCTTTGGTTAGTGTTAGGAAACGATTTTTTTTTATGAAAGGACCTTGAAAAGAGAATTACACCGGTCGAGGTTAGTGTTAGAAAACGATTTTTTTTCATGAGGGGACCGTTAAAAGAGAGCTCGAACAGTGCGAGTTTAGGTTAGTGGTAGAAATCGATTTATTTTTAATGAAGGCACCATTAACAATCCACGGTGGACCTTAGGTTAGCGTCCAAATTTTTAGGGACGGCGAAATGGGGTGTATTCAGTGTAATGTAGCTTTAATATTTCAATATTTTTTAATTTTTTTGTTAACTGAATATAACCAATATAACCTTCAAATGACAGCATATCATATTACTTTGTTAAGGGGGCAAATCAATAGGCGCTGAGTTTGTGTCAAGTTCAATTCAAAAACGAATAATCGTAGAAAGCTGTTTTTTATAAAAGATGACTTAAAACTGAATATAGCCAATAACCTTCAAATTACAGCATATCATATATTACTTTTATTACTCGGAGCAAAGCGCTCGTGCATGTTGCTCGGAACTAAAAAAATCTTGTGGGCAAAATGTGCGCAATATATAAATTCTTTCGATTTCATAATATATTACGCACATATATATTATGTCGGTTGCAAATTTGCTCACGTATGTTGCTCGGAGCAAACTCGCTCCCGCATGTCAGCCCAAAATGCGAACCATCAGTTGATAACTGTAATATGTACCTAATAACTATATATTTTTTTATCAATTTTTTCATTTTTGTTTTTTATAAAAGACTAGCTGGAAGGCCCATCCACGGACGGGCAGTTCGCCAAGGTTGAAAACTCGATTGGTGTGCTACTCGATCCCAGGGGGAGGTGATTTTAATTTGGTACTACCAACGACCAATCAGAATGCGTTGTGTGTCCTAAAAAATTGACACGCCGGAGGAGCGTGCTGGTCTTTTATATTATAAAAGATGACTCAAAACTGAATATAGCCAATAACCTTCAAATTACAGCATATCATAATATTACTATGTTAAATTGTTGATTGAAGAACTTAAAAGATATGCAGCCTTACGAATAAAAACGTGTCGAAAAAAAATGGGTCGAGATGTAGGTGACGTTAACATTGATTATCCTTCAGCGTTGATTGAATGAATATTTATAATTATTCTATTCTACCAATCAACGCTAACGTCCACATCTCGACCCATTTTTTTCGACACGTTTTTGCTCGTTAGGTTGCGTATCTTGTTAAATTCTTCAATATTTTTAAACATTTTTAAAAACACTACGTTTTTAAGATTTTATTATAAAATTGGTAGTATTGATTAATCTTAGGCGCAATTAGGGGGGGCTAGCCCCCCCCAAAAAATTAAAGTTAGCCCGCCAAAATATCCCAATTTTTCGTTATTTTAAATGTTTGAAAACATTTTTTTAGCCCCCCAAACTTTTGACCCTAGTTGCGCCTATGTTAGCCGCTTAAGACTACCAGGCTGAGTTTATTAAGCCTAAGCTTAATCCGAGAGGATTAAAATACCTTAAGCGGATTAAGACTTCCAGGCTGAGTTTACCTATGCAGATTAAGCCAAAGCTTAATCCGAGAGGATTAAAATACCCTTAAGCGGCTGAGTTTACCACTGCCCTCTATCACCACCTAAGTTATGTAAAGTGAGTGCGGGGACACCCTGTATATAACAGCAAACAATGAAAAGGGAAATAATAAACCTATTATAATATTTTATGGTAAAAAATTCAATAAGAAAAATTAGAGATAAAAAATATTAAGTTGAAATTTCAACTGCCGCGCGATATGGATTATCGAGATTCCTTATCCGAAACTCTACTGTTACTACACATACAAACTATAGCTGTAATCGAAATAGCGGGTACACCAGTGAAATTATATATTGTTATCAAAAGGATAATATAATCTTACCACTAACTTAATATCTTTAATTACAGTACAGGGGCTTACCTAAGGCCGGACAGTTGGGAGGACCGTAGGAGTCTTGAGACCTGTGTTTATTTTCAACTTCTAAGTCTAAGGGAATAGCTCAGAGCCTTGCTGACGTTTTCTTTGAAAAAACTTAAACTTTACAGAAACATAAAAGTAATTTTATTATATCTCCATAACTTCAACTGAGAAATTTTTATCGTAACAACTTGAATGACAAAAGCGCCTATGGCGTTATTTATAAATATTAGAGCGATATACAGCGTGACCGACAAGACCCCGGACAAACATGTTTTCCTCTTTTCGCGAAAATCACTGAATTTTACTGAAAAATAATCTAGTAATCCGATTCTAAGAACTATGGAGATCAGAAAAACTAAAGAGCAAACAAATCAAACAATAAGTTTGTGAGTGACAAGATGTCAAAAAGTCGCGCCGCAATTTTATCGTTATTTGAAGCTGGAAATCGTCAATGTGAAATAGTTCGAATTCTTAAAATTCCTCGACAAACCGTTTCCAACGCCATCAAACGATTCAAAGAACTTGGTAATATGGAAGACCGACCCGGAAGAGGAAAAAAATGTTCTGCCAACACTCGCCAGAATCGCAATATCATCAAATTTCGGATTCAAAGAACTCCGAGATTGTCGATGCGAAAAGTGGCTCGTGAAACTGGAATCACGCGGGAGTCGGCTCGACAAATAGCTAAAAATGAACTTAAGAAGAAGAAGCCTTATAAACTGCGACAAACCCAAATGCTAACTGATGAAAACAAGCGAGTACGACTTCAACGATGCCGTGCTCTTTTACATCGCACCGCTGCTCAACAATGGGAAAATTTCGTTTTTACTGATGAAAAAATTTTTACTATTGAACAATTTCACATTCGTCAAAATGATAGGTATTGGTCAGAAAAAGCACCTGGACCTTTGGCCATCGTTGCTCATCGCCAATTCCCCAAGTCTGTCATGGTTTGGGGCGGTATTTGTGCTACCGGTAAAACACCTTTAGTTTTTGTGGAAGAAGGAGTAAAAATTAACAAGGAAATCTACCACCGGGATATTTTAGAGACTGTAGTTCTTCCGTGGGCCCAACAGCACTTTGGTGACCAACATTGGACCTTTCAACAAGACTCTGCACCTGCCCATAAGGCGAAAACTACACAAGAGTGGTGCCGAATCAATTTTTCAGATTTTTTATCAGTTCCGCTGAATGGCCTCCATACTCACCAGATCTCAACCCCATGGATTACGCCATATGGTCAATTTTAGAGGCCAGGACCTGTGCAAAACCCCACAAAAGTTTGGAATCAGTAAAACAATCTTTGCGTCAGGAATGGGACAAAATTTCCCTAGAAGAGGTACAAAAAACGGCCGAAAATTTCATTCGACGTTTAAAGCTCTGTATCCACGCAGAAGGAAGCCACTTTGAAATTTTATAATTTATGATGTACATAAGGATGTCGTTAATTGTTATCCATTTTTAAATTTTTCAATTGTTGCGTTTAAATACGTTTTTTTTTAAAAACGTTTGTCCGAGTTCTTGTGGGTCACGCTGTATTATAGTTATAGTACTCAAAAATACTAAATTTGACCCACTTGTGTATTTTTGATGATAGTACAATGCAATCATTATTCATATAAAATATTAGTTCTGTGTAGCTGTTCGTAATGCATATCTACTTTGTTGGGATTAAAGGCATAATCACATCACTAAGTATATAGAGAGCTAAAGGCGAACATAAACTACATAATACAAACGTATTTGTAAATTCCTAGTTCGGTATGTCTGTCTATCTGTTAGTAATGCAGAAACTCTGTGTACTTGACTTACTTAATCATTTATGGTAACGATTGTTGCTATGTGAGGCCAAAGGCTGAATACATCACAAATATTAGTATGACACAATACAATAAAAGGCTGCAATGAAAATTTACTGTTCCATTCTTTTTCATCTTTTTATAGATCATCGTTTGTTCATATGCAGTCAGTAGTTCGAATATTAATTAAAAAAGATGAGAATTAATGGTATTTTTAACCTTTTTCAATCATCCACTTATTATTTTCAATATTTTGTTTCAGTTCAACATGAAAGATTGTAACAGCTTGAAATTGTCGTAGTTCTTTATATTTACGGTCCGCTCTATGACGTCACGATGATATATTATTTAATTACATCTTCTGTCATATTTTGATGGATCAATTTTCTCCGTTATCTAGTATTATCCCTAATTGAAATGTTTTATTAACCCCGTTTGTGTTTGTACTATAAATTGAAACCCTTAGGTTGACCAATTGGACTGTACGGCCCGAAGGTCGCACTATTAGAGCTATTTTTTGTTATTCCTACTTTGGAGGGCAACTCTTCTATCGAGGGCCCACCCGCACTGCAGGCCTTTATTTACGCCACTGATGCTGTCGATTCAAAATTTATATTATATTTTAGTATGATTGGTACACTGCTTTTTATCACAATTTATTTGTATTTAATTAGTTTATTTTTAATGCCAGCAATAAAATACAGACCTTCTAATTTAAATATTTTTACATTGTAACTAAAAAGCAGCAATTCTAATGATTCTCTAGTATTTTTTAAATTTTGATGCGTAAAACTTGCAAAATTCACGGGCAAATTCACGGGATGGCATCCGAAAATGTATGTAGATTTATTATTTTTAAGGGCGTTAATATTATATTCACTTTGGAACTGTTGCTTTTAATTATTGGTCATTTTGCAGCAGAAAACTATAGGACCGTATTTTATTTAATAGAGAATTTCATCTATGTATTTGTCCATTATAAGCGAGTCACTATGATATTTTATTGGAAGAATTTTTCAAATTCCTAAAATTTGATTGTTCATCGCCTCAAATTATTATATTAAATTTTAAAATGATGGGGGTTACATTAAAGTGGATTATTTATTTAATCCACTTATAATGGACTCGTCGATAATAATGGAAGCCCTTATATAATGGACAAATTTTTACACTAAATTTAGAATGTTTTCTGTTGAACATTTGCAAACAAAACAGTGAATTTAATTTTTCAATTCAAAAAGTGACCTTTCCTAATGAAGAAATGTGCACCAGAATGTTACACAAAATATGAAGCGTAGAGGAGAAGGTAGTAATATGGAACCGCCTATTGTTTTTTTCGATTAACTCTACAATTTAGTAAAAAAAAATGAAAAGTAATGATATGTACTGAATCCTACACTAATAACCTATCACATTATGAAGATTGCAAAGTAATAAAACAGATATTTTTCTAAATAAAACGTTTAATTTAAAATATGAAAATTGACAAGGTATTTTTTTTATGCCTTTAATATGGGACACAGGTGTCTTTAATATGGACCGGGGGAAATATAATATAATATAAAAATAAATGAGTTCATAGATGTATCCAACCTTTGTGGTTGGATACAATGACTAACCCTAGCTGAAAAAAATATTCTAAATGTTCCAATTTTATGTGTTTTAATGCCTACAGTAGTTGGCCTTCACGCCTTGCCCTCGTAAAATGCTCATACATTTTTTAACATAAAATTCAACATATTTTTTTTAAGAATTCAATTTATTTATTCATAATTCGATATATTTTAAAATTTCTTATTTATTTATTATCAAAAGTTAATTGCTATGGATAAATGCGGTTCCATAATAAAAGCACCAATGTGGACCATAATAAAAGCAACTTCATTTTTAATTATTTTCAAATTTACTTCAAAATTATTTAAAATCAACTGAGCTTACCATCACTGTAGTCTAAATCAATCTTTTATACTTCGATTTCATTCTTTCTTTAAGTGAAAATGTTTATTTAACACAAATAAAACAATCACAACTTATACACGCACAAATCATTGAAACTGTGGGTAAACTAAAACTTGTTAGACGAGCCCTATAAACAAGTGTGGGTACACTATTTCAGTTTACTTCACCCTTTTAGTATCGCTTAACATTTATTTTGTGATTTTTGGGCAGGGGGAATGAATAGGTTCGTTGTAATTAGTGTGGTCCATATTAAATGCTGGTTCCATATTACTACCTTCTCCTCTATTGTCTTTCATTCTGTATAGAGTAAACGTTCTTGGAAGGGGGGGGGCGAAGCAAAGGTGGTCATTTTGTTGGTAAACGTGTGCAGTGAAAAACGAGCCCTCTTTTTATTTTATTTTCTGAGACTGCCATCCATCATCATAAGACATAATTTGGCCTCCGCTTTCGCGCTTTATTCGGCCGTCAAAGCTTGTAGAAAAACCAAATAAAAAAATTTTTTAAGCAATTTCGATATCAGAAAAAATTGAATTAATGATGTTATGGAAGAACTAATCATTAATCAATTACATGTCAAATTACTTACAATTTAAACTTTGAACCCAAACTATTCGCGTTTTACATTACCGTTAGTGGCGCTGCAAACCATACGTTTTAAATGGATTTATAAATTATTCCGTGTGGTGGCGTTAATGTAAATGTAAACAAGTTCATTATGTAAACAAAGCAAAATACGTTCTAAATGAACTTCGAAATTATTCCGTGTGGTGGCGTTTTGTTAATGTAAAACGCGAATAAATGCATTTTATACTTACTTTCTGATCCTGTATTATACAAAGTGATGCAAAATTTTTTGATTTTTAGGTAGTTTGGGAAGATGAACAAGAATTCACACCAGCAAATGAATCAATCGAACACCCGTCACTTTTAACTCACTTTTTAACTCATTTAGGTTTATATATTTTAATGTTCCTTGGTTATATCAGTCAAACATTATTTCCACCTAAAGTCGCTAAAGAAGAAAATCGAGATGAATATCCGCCCCTGTACGACCGATTTGAAAGCTTTAATTCTCTTTACGTGTACAGAAGAATACGGGATTGTTGCAATTATCCAATTTGTAGCGTTCCTGGAGCCGAAGTGGTCCTCAAAGAAAGAATCACCGAAGATAGCGGATGGACTTTTAAGTAAACACATTTTTTATGATTTTCTTCTTCAATTCTTCTCTTTTTATCTTCAGATTTACCGGAAACACCCGCAAGTGCCTTAATCTTGCGTCTTATAACTACCTTGGGTTTGCAGAAGGGACAGGTCCGTGCGTTGAATTTGCTGTTGAATCGTTGCACAAGTATGGTGTATCAACTGGCGGAACTAGGCAACAATACGGAACGTGCGACCTCCATGACGAATTGGAAAAGTTGACTGCTGAATTTTTGGGTGTTGAAGATGCCATAACGTGTGGCATGGGTTTTGCAACTAATGTCTTAAACATTCCCACTTTGTTATCACCTGGATGCTTAGTTTTAAGTGACGAAAAGAACCACGCCTCTATAATTTTAGGACTTCGATTATCGGGAGCCACCGTGAAAGTGTTCCATCATAACAGTAAAGATTTTAAGGATTTGGTGAAAGTTTTTAACACAATTAAATTTGTTTAAGATGTCCAACATTTGGAAAAAATATTGAAAGAAGCTATTGCTCAAGGCCAAGCGAACAAATGTGATAGTCAGTGGATACCTTGGAAGAAAGTTTTGATAGTAGTGGAAGGTGTTTATAGCATGGAAGGTAGTATTGTAAGATTGCCTGAAGTAATTGCTCTTAAAAAGAAGTATAAGGCTTATTTGTACCTGGATGAAGCTCACAGTATTGGTGCAATGGGAAAATCTGGTCGAGGCGTTGTTGATTATTTTGGATGTGATCCCAAAGATATCGATATTTTGATGGGTACTTTCACCAAGAGTTTTGGATCTGCCGGTGGTTACATTGCAGGTTCCAAGGTAAGATTTTCAAGTTTTTGTCAATCCAAAAAAGGTGGCATTTTTGTTTTAAGGCTCTAATTAGCTATTTGAGACAAAACAGTTATGCTGAGAAGTATGCACTAGCTATGTCACCTTCTGTTTGCGCCCAAATTATTGCAGTGTTGAAAATCCTCATGGGAAAGGACGGAACCGATTTAGGCAGAAAGAGAATCGAAACTTTGGGGAGAAACACACGTTACTTTAGGCGTAGGTTGGCCCAAATTGGAGTTATCACTTATGGTAACGAAGATTCGCCTGTTGTTCCTATGCTTGTCTACTTCTATTCAAAAATGGCGTAAGTTGCTTTTTAAATTATTGTAACCTGATTTTCACTATAATATTTCTTTAGTGTTATTGTGAGAACTTTAATTGAACATAATATAGCAACAGTTGGAGTAGCTTATCCTGCAATATCTATAAGAGAAGGTCGCATTCGTTTTTGCTTATCAGCTGGCCATACCAAAGAACAGTTGGATTATGCTTTAGAAATCATCGAAAAATTTTCCAGCAAATTCGGAATAATTTACTCGAAATTACCCAGGGAGTTGGATCCTGTAAAATATGACGAAGTTTGAGTAGACCAATAAATTGTAATAATAATAAGAAATATTATAGTTGAGAATGCGGTCATTAATGATCTAAATATAGATCCTAGTTTTACTTCTTACATATCATCATAACAAAAATAACAATGATGATATGTAAGAATAATGCGGTCATTAATGATCTAAATATAGATCCTAGTTTTACTTCTTACATATCATCATAACAAAAATAACAATGATGATATGTAAGAAGTAAAACTCGAATCTATATTTATATCATTAATGACCGCATTCTCAACTATAATATTTCTTAATATTTTAATGGATGGTCAACTAAAACGTTTAAAGATTTTTATTTTTTGTATATTTCTTATATTTTAAATTCAAATTTTTCAAACATTATTTTTATCAATTTTAATAATTTTTAGTTTTTAACTTTAATAATATTTTATGTGTACCAAATTTTATTAATTTAGCTCGTACCAAGTGCACCAATACTAAAGAGGCCCAAACTCCCTTAAGATTTTGTTCCCGTTGAAAAGTTTCATTTGTAGAGTTTACTGTTGGACATAAAAAAATTTGTTACCCATTTGAAGTATGGAAATAAAATTTAGCGCTTAAAAGACTTGTAATATTTTTTCCCAAAAAGTTTTATTATAAAGTAATGGGGTAGTGAGATTAAATTTTATATGGAGTAAACAATCGCTAGTATTGCAAATATAAAGCCATAAAATATGAAAGCGACTCTATCGATGGCAGTAGCAAGTAATAGCCAATCTTGCTGAAGAGGAATCGCGTTAGTTCCAATAAAATGACTGTCATCATTAGTGTGGTGTTCTTCAAATTCTGTTATTTGATGGTCGCGCATTTCTTCCGCTGTCACACTTTGGCACCTTATGGATGTCTAAAAAATGATTATTTTAAATTAATCTTGTAAATTTGCTTTTACAGAGTTACTTCTGTGATATATTGATTTAGTCCTAGAATCTTTCCAAGCCACCCTATTAATGGTCGTTTTATAATCCATGGTAATGGGCGATTATGTTGAACTCGTGAAATTGTAATAACCGCCACTGATATTATCATAGAACAGCAAACAATGTAAAGGCTGCTGCTATAAAATAGCACTGAAATATAAAGTTAGATAATATTATAAAGAAATTATGGGTTAATAATTAAAATAAATAATAAACTTATTGTAATATTTTCTGGTAAATTTAAAAAGAAAAATATTAAGCTGATGCGCGATATGGATTATCGAGATTCCCTATCCGTTAAGTCTAGATCGCTCAAAACGAGTTTCCATAATTAAATATGACGTAAAGGTGATTCTTGAAAAGTCGTCTGGTTACTTACTTACTGCTGGGGGTCCCCTAGACCTCAGATTTTTCAATTGTTTACTTTTGAAAGCACCCTCCTGGTCACAGGAAGATTTTTCAGAAACATGAACTACATAAGTTCATGTTTATACTTAAAGTTTCATACTTAAGTTTTTATCATGTTAAAGTTTCTTTTTCATTTTCTAAAGTACCTAAGCCCCTAGAACCCCCTTAAATTGTAAAAAAAACAGCCTGAAACAGGGGGGTCTGGAGGTATTCCATACCCCCCACCCAGTGCTGTCTATAGGCATGGGCCCGAGGGGCCCGGGCCCAGGGCCCCTGATTCTTAGGGGCCCCCACTGGGTCCCGTACTATACAATTTGTATACACATTGTATATTATACTTAAATAAATATTAAATAAGGACCTACCTATCTACTGAGTTACATACTTAGTTTCTTAAAGGGCCCCCTCATTACCTTGAGCCCGGGGCCCCGATCATATAAAAGACGGCGCTGCCCCCACCACAAAGAAGGAACGAGAAGACTTCAAAATTGATAGAAATTGATTTAATAATTCCATACCCCTAGACTCACCGGTTTTCCTATTGTTTATTTTTAAAAGGGTCTTCCAGGTCTGGGAAAAACTGTTTTTTGAGTCTTTTAAGAAATTGTAAACTATATTATATATTAGTGCTCTGTCAGTTGTTGCGGTAGGTCAGGTCTTTTAATCTAAACAAATAAGTATTTTGTCGGTAGTATACGAAGATTTCAAATGTTTTTGTTACCGCTATCCCAAATCCTATTCCGCTATGTTCATTTTAAGCTACAAGACATGCGCCGTAATATAGAAAGTATTTATGCCAAGGCGATTTTCCAAGTTTACCGTCATTACTGTCTGTTGCATTGTGGCGACAGAACAAATTCTACACGTTTGTAACAAGTCCTCGGTAGTATAGTGGTCAGTATCCCCGCCTGTCACGCGGGAGACCGGGGTTCGATTCCCCGCCGGGGAGGATTTTTTTGTTGCTGTCCAAAGTAATCAGGTGGCCTACGAATTTTGAATGTATGCCATTCGAAATTGTGGCTTTATTTTGAAAAATCGAATGGAAAAATCGCCTGTGTCGCTGTTTATAAATGTCTTCCATTTTTGGGTGCCTGATTAAGTATTCAAACTTCTTAGCTATTTGCACAGCAACTTTCTTTTCAATCCGAAAATAGATTCAAACGTTAGTTTCGTTTTTATGTTTCATCAACCAATTGCGATCTTATCTTTCTGTACCTAACTAATTTCGTTAGGGTTAATTATTTGGGCCAAATGTTTTTCATAAATAAATTTTTTCATTTGAAAAGTAGTCTGATGCGATTTGAAGATATTCTCTGTCTTGGTTAAGATTTTCTTTAATTTCTCGAAATTTTCGATAGTGGTTCTAGATAAGAGATTTCCGAATACTTCTAATTTTTAGTTATTTTTGGAAGAAGTGGCTGGTTGCTTAGCACTTCATCGTCGGTTACTGCTCATATTTTAGTAGTATTCACATTTTCCAATGTTGACCCCAAGTCAATTTCATCATAGCTTCTGTCGATTGATGTGATGGAGTGATGTTTCCGTCCAGGAATTGCTTGTTGAGGTAAACTTTCTTTAAATAACTATCGTTTTGATCAACAGTTTATCAAATTGATCATTAATTAGCTGGATGCGCATCAGTATCTCCTGATTTATGGACAGTGGCGGTTTTAGAACTTATGAGGTCCCAGGCGCAATTCAATTTTGAGGCCCCCCCCTAAGTTTTTTCCCTAATCCTACACTCCCTAAAGCAATTCATTTGAACCTGGTGCCCGGGTTTCACCAGCACAGCAGACGATTTTTTTTTTGATACTTTTTTTTTACTAAAAATTGCACTGAAATCAAAATAACTGCAAATCCCAGGCTTAGAATTTTTTTTTGTTATTTTTCCTGGTTTACTACTACAGAATTGATATTTTAATAATATTTCAGAATATTTGAACAAAATTAAATGTAAAATAAAAATAGCACTGAAATCAAAATTACTGCAAATCTAAGGAAATTTAGGGCTTAGAATTTTTTCGTTATTTTTCCTGTGGTTTTTACTACAGAATTAATATTTTCATAAAATTTCAGAATATTTGAACAAAATTTAATTTTTATTAAAACATTTAAATAAAAAATTGCACTGAAATCAAAATATGTGCAAATCTAAGCCATCTTAGGGCTTAGAATTTTGTCGTTATTTTTCCTGTGTTTATTACAACGGTAGTATTAATATTTTCATTAAATTTCAGAATATTTCAACAAAATTAAAATATTATTAAAAAATTTAAATCAAAAATTGCGCTGAAATCAAAATATGTGCAAATCTAAGGCATCTTAGGGCCTAGAGTTTTTTCTTTATTTTTCCTCTATTTATTACAACGGAATTAATATTTTCATAGAATTTCAGAATATTTGAACACAATTTAATTTTTATCAAAAAATATAAATCAAAAATTGCACTGAAATCAAAATAACTGCAAATCTAAGGCATCGTAGGCCTTAGAATTTTTTCGTTATTTTTCATGTGTTAATTACAATAGAGTTAAAATATTCATACTAAAGTTTCAGAATA
This sequence comes from Rhagonycha lutea, assembly GCA_958510855.1. NCBI lineage: Eukaryota > Metazoa > Arthropoda > Insecta > Coleoptera > Cantharidae > Rhagonycha > Rhagonycha lutea. The sequence goes on along the minus strand of OY294040.1, from coordinate 5,633,794 downwards.
TTTGAACAAAATTAAATTTTTATCAAAAAAAAATAAAAAATAATTGCACTGAAATCAAAATATCTGCAAATTAAGGCATCTTAGGGCTTAGAATTTTTTCGTTATATTTCCTGTGTTTATTACAACAGGAATTTAATTAATAAAAATTTAATTTAATTAATAAAAATTAAATTTTTCTTATTTTGAGGCCCCTTCAGGGATGCAGTCGTAAAATTAAAAGTGCCGGGGCGATAAAAAAACAAAATTTTAAAGGGGGCGTGGCCAAGGTTTTTTTTTAATGAAGAAGTGTTTATGCGCACCCTATTTACGTTTATGTGTGTTTCTAAACGCAAAATGTTTATGCGTCAAACCGTGCAAATTATCTGGTAGTTTTCCAGTGGATGGTTAACATTGACAAATTTGATAGCGGAGAAGCTATCGTCATGGGAAAAACAAGCTCGCAAATTTAAAAAAATTTTTTTAAAGGGGGCATGGAAAACGTTTTTTTTTTATGAAGTGTTTATTTACCCAATAGTAATTTGGAATGTTTGAAAAAAATACCGGGGCAGCCTTGGTGCGCCTTGGCACCACTGTGGCCAGGGCGGCGCCCTGCCTTCAAAAAAAGTGCCGGGGCGGCGCCCTGGCCCGACTGCACCCCTGGGCCCCTTGATTTACGAGGCCCTAAGCGCGCGCCTCTTGCGCCTGTTGAGAAATCCGCCACTGTTTATGGATTAGAATAATTCTCGCGCTGCAGTCCCTACCTATGCTAAGATGTTTTGACCGCTTATTGCTTCTGTGACAAACTTAAGTATTGCTTAGCTTCTTGTAAAATAATTTTTAAATTATGCGTGCAGTCAAAATTTAAAAAAGCGCCTGTGGAGCTATTAATATCACCTAAAAAAGCAGACAGTTTAAAATATAAATTGTTTTTTATATGATATTTTAATTTGTAATCATTTTTGAATTATTAAGAAATTGCAACCTACAATAAATCCGAGGCTGTTTCTTATGAAACAAAGTAGCATTCCAAAAATTTAGACTGAAAAATCACCCGTGGCGCTATTATAGAATGAGATGCGGTATTCTATGAAATATTATTATAGTATGGGGTTTTACTAATATCTATATTATTTTTAAAATATTATAATAAAATTAAGAAAGTTTTTGTGAAAAAACGAAATTTACGAAATTTTCGATTTCGTACGTCGTTACTATCTGTGCCGAGACATTAAGAACAAGTCCTCGGTAGTATAGTGGTCAGTATCCCCGCCTGTCACGCGGGAGACCGGGGTTCGATTCCCCGCCGGGGAGGATCTTTTTTGCTGCTAGCCGAAATTATAAGGTGTTACGAATTTTAAATGTATTCATTCGAAATTGAAGACTTTTTTGAAAATCGAACCAAAGAAGCGCCTGCGGTCCTTTTGTTTTATCAAATGTTTAAGTGAAAATGTGCTTACCAATCAAAGGAGGATGTGAACCCATCGCTGGAATCTTTTGAGTAAAATACACCATGAATATACTGATGATGATTGCTGTGCAGCCATTTAATAGAATTTTTTCTCCAGCCTGAGTTGGCAACCAAAATCCAACCAGAGTTAGCATAATAATCACTGAAATCCAAAATACCAAAATGTATCGTAAAATTGAATAGAGAAAGTTGGGTGGACTTAATCTTGCTACGGCACTGGCACGTTCTCCCTCCACATCTACTGCGCAAAATTTTGGCTACGCCCAACTTTCTCTATTCAATTTTAGTATAGCAAAGGTGAAAATTTTAGCTTACCAAATGCTGGGGCAACAATGATAGCTCTATAAGCAGGAGATCTTCTGGTTACGGTCAGGTTGAAAACCACATCTGTGTAAGGTTCGGTGCAACACGCATAATATACTACACTCTTTGTCGTATTGACGGAGGTTATTTGCCACTCACTATTTTTAATAATAAGGGATAACTACAACACCCTATAATTAAAAAAGGTCATATTCCAGTACATGTAAAATTCATACATCCCAATCGTCTTTCATAATATTTACGTCAATTTCGTTACCATCATAAGTCCAAGATCCAAACTTAAGATAACAGTTTTGAGTGTCAAAAGGCCAATACCGTAAGTTTAGCTCGCAAAGCGCTACTAACTGCGTTGGTGGTACCCAAGCAATTTCCCCATTTGCTCTAACCACACAATGTGTTCCACCTAGGTGACTTACAGAACTTCCTGTGGCGCTAGAAAATTTCATTGGTGATTTTTTTTTGTAATTGAGGAATTTCAATTTACCTGTTATAAAGCATAATATCGGGTTGCCAAATTTCATGGTCAGCAAAGTTAACATCAGCAAGACCTCCATAGTTGCTCGAGTTCCATTTTAACTTTTCGTCTGTCCATTCCTGATGAAGAAAACTTATTGAAATAAAATCATATGTGGATGGTAACCAAAGCTAGTTCTGTTCCTTACCAGTCTAACCCATGCATTTACGCTGATGGTTGACTTGAATTCGTCGATATCGAGATGCAAGATGGTTAAACCAATGGATACCGTGGTTGTATTGTAATGTTGAGTTGGTCTTGCAAATTTATCATAATTCAATAACAAATCTTGCTTCAGTTTATCTGTATGAGTAGCATTCCATAGAGGCTTTGGACGTATCTCTGTATTGATAAATTGCTTCCTTTAATAAATTAATTTATGTCCATTGTTGATAATCAAACTTTGTATGTTCAGTTTGTTTATCACTTGGTTATTTTTTTTAATTGGACAACTTGTTATCGCACTTTAAAAAGTCGAAATGGAACAAAGAAGTTTCAAATTTGAATTAAAGCTTGGTGAGGAATGCTAATTATATAGAAATAATTGCAAGGTCAATAATTAAAAGCTTCCATGCAATAGCAACAAATCGTTATAATTTTCAATTTTTTAGGCTCAAGTTTTGATGTTTGGCTTACGGTTAGAAGCATTTCCTGCGGTAGATCGATAAACGCAAAGTTGAAAACACAAAACTAAAATTATTGTCAAATTTGGACACCGCCACTTGGAATACATTTCACTGTAACCCAAACACTCAATCCTGCAGTGATCAATTCTTTAACTGATTTGATAAACGTTTCCTGTAGACGGACGTTTTTTATCGTTTACCACCCACCATTTAAAGATCACTTAAATTGTTGTTGAACACTTGCACTAAATTTCAATTAAAATTAATAATATAAATTTAATAAAATTTAGTTAACCTCTCTTTTATACAGAAATTTGTTTTATATTATCAGTTTTTACACGATTTGCCAATTAGAATACTTACAATAGTGCAAGGAGTGAAGTTTTGATAGGTATAGCTTCGGATAAATTCTATACTAATAATTTGTATTTATTTAAGAAAATTTTACAAGTGCAGATTTTGATGAATAATTACGAAGAACAATCGCATGGATTACATATTTTGCTGATGCAGCAAGGTACAAATTTTCTGCCTCCCACCTTAGGACGATACAGTTTCTTTGACGGACCCTGTGTTATAGTAAGTCTAATTTGCATTTTAAATTATATGCATTTAAGAATGACCGAAGAACTGCAACGCCGGATATAACACAATTAATAAAAATACCAATTACTATATTAAAATTGTAGTTCTTATCAATTTATTATTATGTCTGCTAATCAGAAAGTAAATAATCCTCACTGGAATTAAGGTCATCCAAAATATTCTTACCTATAAATTCACTGAAACGTAATTTTTGGGGTTGTCAACATTTTGTTTTGTATTCTATTGTAAAATCTACAATAAATTTGATGTTCCATATTTTTAAGGGCCATCATTTACTCATCTGCAGGTAGATTACTTACTTAAATTTTGGTATTTTCAGCTCTCGATCATCTAGAAATGTTTTCGAATGGTGGAATGGAACTCGGAATGGTTTGCAGTTGTGCAAGGTGAGTTGTTAATTAAATAATAACAAAATTTTAATATTTTATTAACAAAAACATTAGTAGATACATAATTAAATTTACATATTACACAAATTTTACGCATATCTCGAACATATTTTCTGCTAAATTAACAATTTTATTTCAAAATACCGGATGTTACTGTTTTTAGAACAAATCGTTACATCTTTTATGGAATGTCAAAATGAATGCGTTTTTCTACTTAGATCGACTTTTTACAAAATAGCTACTGACCTTCATCCCTGCTTGCAAATTGCTAAACACAATTCAAATATTTAAAATTTGACCTAGAGTCTTATAACTAATTTGGCTTTCTAATTAAAGGGAGGACCTCGAGTATCAAAGGAAGTAGGAGAATACGGCCAATAGGTGGGAGGTGGAAAAAGTCCAGTTTGATGTGTATGTTGAGATCCCGTCGATGGTAAAATACTGGGTAGTTTTGGTGTTCCTGAAGGTCCCGTCGGATATAACGCAGCACCTAAATCACTCTGATGCGGCTGATATTTATGGTAACCTGGAACCATTTCTCCTTGTCCTTGTGCCTGGGCTTGACAAGCTGCCATTAATCCGTGGAAGTCAAATTTGTAAGCGTATCTCTTGCCATGGACTTTTGACATTATATTCTTGTCGTAGTAGTACCTGAATATAAAAATTAATTTAATTTGTTGATTTTATTACATTCAACTGACAAAATTTAGTAAGGAGGAAGCAATGTTGCCCTTAGCGTTGGGCGAAAATTACATGTAATTTAATTACAAACTTTCCAAATTACAAAATTTTTTTTAGAAAATAACAGTGTTGGTATGTTGAACGGTGTGCAATATCATAAGGCCAATATGTGTCACCTACTGATTTTGCACCGCAATGTAGTTGAATTAAAATTCCTTCAAAACCAATTTTATAATAAGTTTCCTTTTTTAAAATTCTGTGGTTTATTAGGTGTGGGCTTCTAAACCCCAAGCCTAAGAGGAGAAACGAATGTAAAGTTATTGAGTCAAACATCCCAAATTTATGTTGAGAATTAATTTATTCCCATTCAGAAAATTCATATTTATCAGAAAGGAAAAGGGGCAATTTTTAATAATAATGAAAATAAACTAAAGCTCCTGGGCCCTGATGGTTTGTCGAAATCAGGGAGGTTAAAATATAGGTTCGAATCACAGTACCTACCTATTAATTTATTGTTTATAGAACAATAAAATTTTATAAACAAAAAGGGTAGAAAGCTGTTTAATTACCGCTCCCCCTCCCGATTTGAACCAAAGATTTTTTTAAAGGTTAAATAATATTTATTTACACAATTGAAAACATCGTTAAACCAAAACAAAATTTACACATTTTATTCAACAACGAACAAATAATAATAAAGCAGAAATATTCTATTGTAAGGAGTGACCTTTAACCTTTTGTTTTTTAACCCTATCGACGGCGCCGTGGGGATATTGAAAATTAAATATTATTTTTTGTTAGTATATGATACTAAATAATGATGGTCTTTTTGTCCACCCTGAGAAAAATAATTTTTTCTTCTTTGCCTAATAGTGAATGACTTTCCATACCCCCCCCCCGGTTTTTCCATTGTTTACTTTTGAAAGTACCCTCCTAAGTCAGAAGAAGATATTAGAAAGATTAATCTATATAATGCTTAATTTTAGCTCATTTGTAAGTGCTTTTCTATTTTCTACGGTGGCTAAACCTTGTAAACCTCCTTAAAATGTGCATAATCGGCATGAAACCGGGGGTCTGGGGGTATTCTATACCCCCCAGCATAAGGAAGTAACGAGAAGATTTCAAAATTGATAGAAATTGATTTAATAATTTTTTGGAAAACATATTTTTGTTTTCTTACGCCTGAGGGGTATTCCATACCCCCAGACTCACCGGTTTTCCGGTTGTTTATTTTTAAAAGTGTTCTCCAAGTCTGGGAAAGACTTATTTTTGAGTCTTTTCAACTGTTTTCTTCAAATGTTTTTTGTTACTGCAATCCCAAATCCCATTCTATGCTATGCTCATTTTAAGCTACGAGACATGCGCCATAATATAGAAAGTATTTATGCCAAAGGCGATTTTCCAAGTTTTCCGTCTTTACTGTCGGTTGCATGTGGCGACAGAACAAATTCTACACGTTTGTAACAAGTCCTCGGTAGTATAGTGGTCAGTATCCCCGCCTGTCACGCGGGAGACCGGGGTTCGATTCCCCGCCGGGGAGGATTTTTTTGCTGCTACTCGAAATAATAAGGACGTTTGGGGTCTACGAATTTTGAATATAATATATCGAAATTTAGTACTTACTTCAAAAGTCGATTGAAAAAAGCACCTGCGGCCTATTTATATAGATTCGGAACGACAAACGCTTCAACAATAAGTAATAATTATTGTTTTTGTTATTTTTAAAATTTGTATCAATTTCCGTCATGAAAGTAGAATTATGAATTATGAGAAACTCCGAAATATTATTGTGAATGTGATAAAGTCGCTAAGAATAAGATGGTTTGGTCACGTAATGAGGAGCGATGAGGACTCTTATGATGAAAAGGATAACACAATAGAGACCAATGGAGGGACGTAGCAGAGGTAGACCACATCTGAGAAGAATGGGGGTGCGTGATTAGAGAGATAGGTAAAAAAAAGCAGAATCGGTCTGAAACCGGGGGGTTTGGGGGTATGGAATACCCCCCAGCATAAAGAAGTTACAAATTTAATTTCCAGAACTGATCAAGACGTAAATTCTTTACTTGCGACTGGGGGGTATTCCATTCCATACCCCCCAGACTCCTGGTTTTCCAATTATTTACTTTTGAAAGTATCCTCCAGATAAGATTTTTAATTGTTTTTTTCTATTTTCTATTATAGGATGGTTGAGCCCCCTAGTTTATTTTGCTTCTCAAATGATGGCCTGTTCCACCGTCTCCACGTCCTAATTACTTCCCTAAGGAGAAGATTTTTTCAGAAATGTATTTTCTATTTTCGACGGTAGCTAAACCCTCTAAACACCCTAAAATGTGAAGAAATGAACGGAAGCCGGGGTGGTCTGGAATTCCCTCCAGCATAAGAAGTTACAAGGTTATTTTTCAAAATTGATAAAAGCGTAAATTGAATTCTTTTCAATTTAAAAGAAAGCATCTTTTAACCAGCAGTGTGATGTTAAGCATGCACTAGTAGAAGGCTAGGAAGCGGAAAACCTAGGTTCTTACTCCTAAGTGGCGCTACATTCACTGCTAGGAAATCGGAGGTATCTTGATCTCCACAATAAAATTCTGAGTTATTAATAGTATTTGTCGCATTTTTTTGTTTACTTACGTATTGGAATACCTCCCAGACCCTCTAGTTTTTCAATTGTTTACTTTTAAAAGTATCGTCTCGATCAGGGAAAAATGATTTCAGAAACACCAACTAACGTAATGTTTAATTATATACTCAAATATGTGCGCTCGTTGCCTGCACCATCTTCGCCAAGCTTTAGTTAATGTCTCCGATTAGGATATTGAAAAAAGAACTCATCAAACCAAACAAAAAAGTTGTCATAGTAAAGACTCAAAATGAAAAATACAAAAACCTCGAAAATTCAAAGAGATAGAACTACGATTTTCAAAATATTTTTCACGATATTTCAAAAAGTAATCGACGGATTTGATTAAATCTGGAATCGTTAGATTCGTATTTAAATTATCTATGGCTCGAATAAGGATTGAGAAAGAAATTGAACATTTCCATTTTTTAGCCTTTTAAAACGAGAAAAAAAAAACATTAAAAAGCAACTTTTTATTTTTGGTAAAGTTGTCATTTTTTATGTAATTTTTTTCTATAATAATATTGTTGTTCGGGTTGTTATGACAACATTGCTGATTATTATCAATATTTTTAGGTTTTTTGATTTTAGGTACTAATCGCAAAGGGCATTATCTCGTGAAAAGTGAGGCATACTTAAAATTTTACTCGGTCTAATGAATTTTCAAATGTTACTAAACACAATATTATAAAGATCACAATCTCTTTAGTCAATTTTTCTCAAAAACTACACTCAGTATTTTGAACAAAAATTGGGATTTCGGTTGTATGATCTCCAACAACAATCATGGCTGAAAACTTACACATTGCGGGAGTCGTCAGATCCGAATTTAAATACACGCTTGCAACCAAAACATAAATTTAAATTAACCTTAATGAGTGACCACTGACCACTGATTTGGTATTACCTACTGCTTATCATGGAATTGCCCCAGAAGCAATTCAATTTTGAGGCCCCTCTCTAAGATTTTTCACTAATCCTACACTCCCTAAAGCTATTGATTTGAACCCCTGGTGCCTGGGGGTCCATTCACCAGCACCGCAGACGATTTATTTTTTTAATACTTTTTTTTTTACTAAAAATAGCACTGAAATCAAAATAACTGCAAATCCAAGGCATCTTAGGGCTTACTTAGATTTTTTTGTTATTTTTCCTGAGTTTACTACTACAGAATTGATATTTTTATAAAATTTCAGAATATTTGAACAAAATTAAATTTTTATCAAAAAATTTAAATCAAAAATTGCACTGAAATCAAAATAACTGCAAATCTAAGGCATCTTAGGGCTTAGAATTTTTTCGTTATTTTTCCTGTGTTTATTACAACAGAGTTAATGTTTTTAATAAATTTCAAAATATTTGAACAAAATTAAATTTTCATTAAAAAATTTAAATCAAAAATTGCACTGAAATCAAAATTATTGCAAATCTAATGCAAAAAGGCTTAGAATTTTTTAGTTAATTGTCCTGTGTTTATTACTACAGAATTAATATTTTCATAAAATTTCAGAATATTTGAACAAAATTAAATTTTCATCTAAAATTTAAATTAAAAATTGCGCTGAAATCAAAATTATTGCAAATCTAAGGCAAAAAGGCTTAGAATTTTTTAGTTAATTGTCCTGTGTTTATTACTACAGAATTAATATTTTCATAAAATTTCAGAATATTTGAACAAAATTGAATTTTCATCAAAAAATTTATATTATCAAAAATAGCACTGAAATCAAAATATCTGCAAATCTAAGGCATCTTAGGACCTAGAATTTTTTCGTTATTTTTCCTGTATTTATTACAACGGAATTAATATTTTCATAGAATTTCAGAACATTTGAATAAAATTAAATTTTTATCAAAAAATTAAAATCACAAATTGCATTGGAATCAATATAATCAGCTAATCTAATGCATCTTAGGCCTTAGAATTTTTTAGTTATTTTTCCTATGTTTATTACAACATGGGTAATATTTTCATAAAGTTTCAAAATATTTGAACAATATTTAATTTTTATCAAAAAATTTAAATAAAAAATTGCACTGAAATCAAAATAACTGCAAATCTAAGGCATCTTAGGGCTTAGAATTTTTTCGTTATTTTTACTGTGTTTATTACAACAGGAATTTAATTAATAAAAATTAAATTTTCTTTATTTTGAGGCCCCTTGATTTACGAGGCCCTAAAGCGCGCGCCTCTTGCGCCTATTAGGAAATCCGCCACTGTATAAATGAATTAATCGGTACATTTTTCCGCATTGGTGTATTATTGGAGATAGTGCGAGCTTCCTTGATTAGATGCATCTGTTACCCAGTATAGAAACTAATATTTGGTATCCTCACACTATTAAAAGCTATAGCCTAGGGTAAACGGTTAACATTTATTGTACTCATTAGATGCATTATTAAAAAAACGAAGTAAAACAACTAGAATAAACGAGGAGAGTGAGGGATGTTATCACACGAAATTCGAACCCTTGAATTTTGGCACGAGAAACTACTACAGTAATTACTCGGCCATTCACTCACCCTTTTGAACTTATTAACTTGTACGTTAAAATTGTCAAATTTTGAATTCTACAATCCTAAAATAAATAAAAAATGATCTATCAAAAAATGATAAATACCTTATGATCTTCAACAACATTCTTCGGGAAAAACATACACATTATTGGATGAGTCTTTTCTGTTTAAAATTTTTTTATATCATTCAGCGGTTTATTTCAACAATGCTTGGAATTTTTGTTTTCTCATCTCATCCGTTTGTGTCCATACTGACGATATATTATGCAATCCATGAGGATACGTTTGGAATATTGTTCAACTAAGTTTTTACGTTTCCAAACACATCAGAGCTTACGTTATTTGATAAATTGTACTATCTACTTTTCTTTTTAAAATAAATGTGGTGTCAGTCAGTGAGCGGTCGGTAGCGGTAATCTCGTTAATCCATTAATGCGCGTCAGTGGTGGACACATAACATAACGAATAAGATACATCTTTTTGTTGCTTTGTGGCTTTTATTAATAAAAGAAAAATATACCTACTTGATTGTTTTTGTTAGGCAATGCTAAATTTTTAATTAATATCCATTCCAGTTAATAAAAGTAGATTTTTTTCGTACTAGAGCGAAAAATGCTTAATTTTATAATCATATTTCGATTACCTCAGTGGTTTCTGATTATAATCAGTTATTATATTCGTATTTCAATGTTTTTGTAACTCATCAGTGAATCATAATAAGGTCTTAATCCATAAATTGCTCTCTATTTGATTTCAAGCTTTAAAATTCAGGGAACAAAAGAGATTTTGATCAATAATAATAGCAATTTATAAAGTTTTGAATTTTTGAAACAATTTAAAAGTGCTTATTTCATTTTAAATGCATCTTAAGGTTACAGTTCAAAAGTCTTACCTGAGAGCTCTGCTGAGTTTATCATAATTCATATTAGGTTTTGATTTTCTTTCACCCCATCTTCTGGCAACTTCGTCAGGATCAGTCAATTTGAATTCTCCATTGGTTCCTTCCCATGTTATGTAAGCGGAATTCGCCGAATCGCCGAGTAGTTCTAACAGAAACTGCCACAATTGGATCTGGCCTGACCCCTGAGCAACCAATCGACTTGACGCAGCATTTAGTAGTTGGTAGGGATCTACAAGAAACGGCCATCTTTTTTACTTTCAAATTTGACAATGTTAAATTTAAAGAATGTTACATTTTGTAAAACCCATCTCCAATTGGTCAAGCGACCTTTATAATCTATCACTTTGTGGTTAACATATAAAATGCGGTCAATGTATAAATTCTTTGTATTAGAAGGTCTTCCATAGTTATATCTTTAATTTTAAAGAAAAAAATTTTATTACAATTTGAATTTAAGTGTGATGTATATAAAAGAATATTAATCGTTCGCAGTTATTTGTAAAGGAAAATGAAAAAATAATTTAAATAAATGCTTGAAAAATAAAAATTTTAATTGGTAACATAAAATAAGTAATAATAATTATTGAATTGTATTTCATATTTCAAACTGTTATTTCTCATCAGTACAGAGTAGATCGTAATTTCTTATCTACTTTACTTTTTTTTAAATTGTATCTAGGTACCTAATATTTTTAATGGAAAATAATAATTTCTATATTAACTATTAAAAAACTGAATTAAAAAAATCAAATAATACATCACGCTTATTTTTTTTAAATACCTACCTACTTAATTATAAATTAAAAATGTTTTTGAAATTTAAATTTTAATTCTTTCACCTAAATATGTTTTGTTTTTAAAAATTCACATTAAGGTGATATTTTTCGACTAACCTAAGAAGCTTTTAACATTTGAAAATTAAATTTTTTAAATTTAAAATAAAATATATTATAAAAAAATTAATTTACTTATAGTTTGGGAACTAATTTTAACACATAGATCACGTAACAGCCTTATTTGAACTTGGAAAATTTTCAAAAAATCACCTACGGCGCTTGCTATTTTCTAAAATTTATTTTAAATTTTTTTCCATCACATAGATGACTATTGAAATTTTTTCTGTTCAATCAAGTGCTGATAGGTATACCACCCTCTCCTGACCTTATATTTTGCAAAAAGAAAACGAAAAGATTTTTTCATACGTTACCTAATAAGAGAAAAATTATTATATTATATTAAAATTATTTACCATAAAAATTCTCAGGAATCGAATAAATGCAAGTTGATAAACAATTGGCTATAAAGTAGATAAAATGAAAATAACAAAAAATCTGGTGACAAAAATGTTTACCATTGTATATCATAGCCCCGGGGTGATGATGAAGTTTTGTCGATGGTATTGCACTAGGATAAGTTCGAACTGCAATCCTTCGCGCTAACAGTAAGTCTTCTGGTGTACAAGTGGGCAGCCTCCACATGGCGGCTGCCCAATTTACGAATAATCACTCAACACCAACATAACAAAAATTTTAAAATTGCCAAAATTATTTCCAAAATTCTCAACTGAATTTAGTCCCACCGGACGGCCAACAAGCTCAATGCACACTTGAACGAGTTCTGGCGTCGCGACGCTTTGTTTTCACATTCACCCCTCCACTACAAACGCAACCCCTTCGAAAAGAAAGAAGTGTTTGAGAGATCCGATTGAAATCATTTCCCGATTTGATTTAATTTTGGGAAAAAGTGTTCGATAAGTGTAATTATTTAAAAATTATAATTAAATTATGAACTTTTTCACCCTTCGGGTGATGATGTAACGGGATTGGTGAATGAAATTTGCTTGACTTGGCAGCAACCTGTGGGAAATGCTGAGCTGTTACATCCTTCCTTCCTTCCCTGTTCTTAACGCTGCATCCTATTTTCGGATTGCGAAATGAATGACAAAAGCGCCCTTAAAACTCCTTAATTGAAACTTAGGAGCTAGCTTAAAAATTAAGGGTTGATTACCACGATTTAATTTTTTTTTATTATTAGATAATTTAAATTAAATTGATTTCTACTTTTAAAATATTTGAATCCGAATGAAGATTCTTTGGGTAACAATTTTGGTTGCATTTGAATTTTGATTGTAATTTTTACTTGATGCGAAATGCAAAATTTTATTTGTAATATTTAATAAATGATTTACATTTACTGTTCAATTTGAATAGCTTTCATTTGGGCGTTTCTTTCTCTCTTCTTTGTTTTATTAAAATCATCTGACGCCCAGAAACAACATATTTGATGGTTTCCATAGGTAGTTGCTAGGAAACCATCTAAATGAAAGGATGCATGAGTTGCAGTAGCACACTTTGCCGAGTTGGACGGACCTAGGGGATATTTTTAATTGATAAAGTGTTGTCAAAACGGCTCTGGAGCGTCCGGAGCGGAGTGACGTGAAGCGGAGGAGCGGAAGAGTAAGTTTCTTTGTTCTCGCCACTCTTATATAATGACAAATATTTTTAAATGATTTCAAAAAGAATTAATAAGGTAAAACATAAAACTATTTTGGTTGGAGCTTAGAGGCGTAAAATTTTGAATTTAAAATTTATTTTGAAGCAATAATGTCTTCAAATATGACATTACAAGAACTGAATAACGACTTTATTGTTTAAAAATAAAGTTTATTTCCTAAATTTTAAGCTTTTACCAAAATATTTTTATGTTTTATTTTATTAATTCTTATTAGTCAAAAAGTTTCTGAACGAGCCAGTATTGGTATTTAATGGTATAATTTGTTCACAATTAATAAACACGCAGATATTGGCATTGGTAAAAGTTGTAATGAATTCCTCTTGGATTAATAGGTAATATAAGATTGGAGCTTGGATTGATATAGAGATAGGTAGATCAAGATGGGTATTTGCCCCCAGAATGCAAAAATTTGGTTGGTCTCAATAAATGCCATTTCAAATGTGCATTTTATTAATCTAAGGTGGGCCAGACAAATTTTGGGTGGACGTTTTTGACTACCTTATAAGCGGCTATTGTTTATAGGCTATTGAAAAGAGGGTAAGATCATCGAAACTTATCAAATACAATAAAGGAATTTTTATTTTAATAACATATTATAATGTGTTATATTTTATAACGTTTATTATATTAAATTTTCATATAAAAGAACGTCTAGATCGAGTGCGGCCTTCAGGCCGCACAACCTAGGTAATTTATTAGTCGCATTTAGCAGAAAAATAAAATTCATCTCGCAATTTAATATTACGACCGTCAACGTAAATAAAGATTATAATTTAATTTTGTCAACGTATCTGCTGGCCTAAGCTGCTGGCCATAGTTTGAGATCCTTGCATTATTAGGAAGTTCTCAATTATTGACAAAACGTTCAACAACAAATGAATCTAAACTTAGGTTAAATATAAGAATTATTTACAAAATTCTGCCTATTTTCTTTCCGTTTGTATGTAATTCAACTCTAAATAATTCGTATATTTATTAGATTATCATAAAATATATACCTAAACTATGACATATGTTTTGCTCTTAATTGATTAAATTAATTTATTTCATGTCCGATAACTTGTAATTCATTTAAATTATAATTTTTATGTGTAAGTGATAACATTTATTATAATAAATTTGTATATAAATTATATAAAGACACGTATATAGGATTCAGTGCGGCCTTAAGGCCGCACAGTCTAGATGATCTAAACTAGTCGCGTATTATAGTTTATTGATACCCCTGATGCTTTAGATTAGAAAGTTTTCAATTATTGGAAAAATACTTTGGATAAATTCAGTTTTTGGTAAACTTTAACCATAACAGCAAAGAAATCGGAATTATTTACAAAATTTTGTATCTTTTTTGTCTGTATGTCTGTCTGTGTGTAACTCAATTTTGATTAATTCTTATATTTATTACCATATGAATATTTTAAATGCATTAAAAGTTATCGGACACGAAATAAATGACATAATATTCCGCTTTTAATTGATTACATTAATTTGTTTCATGTGTTCCTAAAGTAATATTTTGAATATTAATTTTATTTTAATTCAATTATAATGACAATTTTATGAGGCACTTAATTCAGTTTTTGATTTTGCAGAAAGAAAGATTGCGTACCAACAATTTGGTTTAATTTTCTTTCAATAATTCAAAATTTGGAAAGAATTTTCTATTTCTTTTTATGAAATTATGGTTCGAGCGGAAAAAGAAAATTTGCATTCTTTTACCAATATGTTTTTGTTTCCCTGAACTGTAGCACATAATTAAATTTACGGACTGGCAGGCTAGTCATGTGGTTAAGTCGCAGACTTCCTAAGAGAGTGCATATCTTGAAACCACGAAATTTAAGTTCACCATTTCTTAGATTTCGTTTTTTCGTGTTTCATGTTTCATAATGGATACTTTTGTTTTTGGATCTCAATTTTCAAGAAAGAAAAATACGAAAACTTAAGCTGAATGAACTCTGCATCCGTCAATATTAAAACAGCAAAATGCTGTGTAATCGAATACTATTTTTTTCTTTGTTGACCTTTGTGGAACCGAAAAAAATGCAACAAAATAGAGAAGGTAAACGTCGCTGTGCACATCAGAGATAAATCTTGTAAAGAAAAAATTAATTTTTTGGCTTAAAATGCACTTAAAAATAAAGGCGCGAGTAAAAAGTAAATGAAAATTTAAAATTTTATTAAGCACTTAAATGATTTAATTATAAAAGCTATAAATTACAGAGAAAGTTAATACATAGTTGTTATGCTGGTGGAATTCACGATAGAGATAATCTCACCCCCATTCCGTTCGGGGTTATCCCCATAATCCCGGCCCTGTCTCATTATACAGCGCAGCAGGTATCGCGATATTGTTTTCTTGATTACCTGTACCACCCCGTAATGAAATTTTACAAGAGACACCCTCAATTTCGTCCTAATTATCATGAAAGTGTCAATTACGTATCGATCTTCCCCTTTGCTTATTTATCGGCGGAAAATAGAAACTAATGAATTTGTGATAAATTCAAGAGAGGTCATGAATCAGATTGTCATATATCAGTGGGGCTTTAGCGGCGTCAAGTAAGCGAGAGTGCGCGCCCCCGAGGATTACTACACCACAGGGGCACATCTGAAAGTCAAATGCTGTCACTCGACCTACGGACTTTAGTCAGCTTTTCGACACTTGCCCTCGTTTTGACGAAGCTTACATCCTGAATTTCAAAGAGAATCTATTAAATGCTGCAGTCGAAAAGTCAACACCGCGTCCGTCGCGTTTTTCAAACTGGAGACTTATTTAAGAGCCTGTTGCGGAAATAATACTTAACGATTATTATACGATTATTCGGGTGGCCAAATCTCTTAAATCTATTAAGCAATTCGATGATAAGATCCCTCCGGAACGCGTAAATCGGTTTTGCCGGAAAACGACGGGAATTGGAAATGATTGCGATTACGTGGCGGAAAAAAGAAGTAAATTGAAAGATTCGGAAAGAACCATTACCACTTCTACTATTATAGTCCATTCTGAGATAAGAGATAAGGCTAGAATAATAGGTGTAAATAAATACGTTTTGTAAGGCTGCAGAATTAAACTTCGATTGAACGAAAAAATAAATATTTATTAACCGCTTTCCTCTCGGCGCTTTCCTCTTTTGATCGATGAATATTATTAACAGACAAAAGTTTAACCCTTATTTTGAAAGGATAAATTTTGTAAACGTAAATATCCTACTTGAAATTCAGCAAGAGTTTCAATATAGTGGCAATATATAAACTTCTTCCTTTTCTAACTTCTCATTCCTTCCTTCCTCTGACGTTCAAAGTTCCTTCCTTAACAAAGTCATGTTTCCGAAAGTTTTACGCCTGCCTTCGCTCTAATTCCACAATATTAATGACAATATGACGCCTTGAATAAAATTACCAACACTTGATAAATAGATCCGATTTCAAATGTTAATTTAGGCGCTTTTGTGTTCATTAAATAGGGGGTAAACCCCTTGTTTATTTAGTGGTTAGTACTCAATTTATTAAAAACGCCTCCACAATATCCAACAACTGAAATAATAATTTTATACTACGCTTAATTACTTTTAATTCCTAAAATGAAAAACAATGGGAACTCTGATGATGTTCAAATTTTGACGCAGGAAATTTTAAGGCGACTCTATCAAGATGACCCAATGGTCCATCTTTCCTTAGAAAATGAGTAGCTAAAATTGTAAAATTAAACACGAGACTAGGTTTCCAAAGAATCTGGGCGGTGAGCCTTTGGTGGTTTGCCATTGCCTGCCGAGGGGAGTAGACGGCCATAAAATGTGAATAAATGGGAGTAAATTGAGGATATAGGTGGGAATTCGGGAGAATTTTTTGAGAAAATTATATTTAATTGTTCGTTTCATTTTCTAGAATGAATTAAATTCCCTAAGTCACCCTCTACGCTCCTGGATACCAAGTTACATCTTTGTACCGGTTCATTTAACTGTAATACTAAGCAAATTAAACAATTTAATAAAAAAACTTAAACGAATCATCAGCTTATTTAATTTTTTATTACCGAATTCCAATTTTTCTAGAAATAAATTAATCTTTTAGAATTCTTATCTCTACAAGGACCTCAAGGACCAAATATACCAAGTTATGTGGAGAATTGTTTTTTTTTAATTTAATGAACCATTTTTCAAAAAACCTAAGGAATTCTTCAAGGACTACCACAAAATTCATTATAAAAATTGATTTCAAAATTGAATTCAGCACATAATAAAATTTTTAATAATTTTGACCCAAAAATAATTCGATTTCTGAATAACTGTGCCACGATAGCACATTTCCCTTTCTAACCTTTTCATTTTCAATGATCAGATTACGTTAAATTAAAAAAATTGAAAACTAAAAATTAATAAAATTGTAAAAGGAATCCTTTCGTTGATATTTATTGCGTATTACTGTTGATTCTCGAATTCTGATCTAGCAAATTTTATTAGTATATTATTAAGTAAAATATTATTTTAATTTTGATTTAGCCCCACCCGCAAAAAATTCTATGGACGCCCATGATGGTACGAAATTTAAAAAAAAATACTTGTGATATTTGGCTTTAATTTTATTTTTAATAAGGTCATATTAAATTACTACTGAGGGACTAACAAAATCGCTTCAAGTTTAGAATTAAATATTAAACAAACTTAAAAAGTAGAACAGCGGATGAAAGCATTGTTTTCCTAATTAATTTTGATACCATACATCAATAATTAAAAAAAAATTAAAAACAGCCCCCGGGAGTATACGCACAATTCCGCATTCTCCGCATTGCCAGTCCGCCCTTGATGGAAGCTAGGAAATTACTAACCACCACTCCTAGTTTCGTTATATTGATGAGGATAAACCAGCTAATTGACATTAAATGACTGCGGTATATATTAGTCAATTTTTTTGGGGGTCGCCATTATCCAAAACCACAGTAATTATTAACAATTGCGTAATAATAATAAATTAAATAGTTGTAGTAGTTCAAGCCAAAAACGTTCATTAAAGCACACAAAAGTTTTCTCGGAAAGTGAAAGGTGGTCTGGTCGAGTTAAAATAAATGAAATACTAGCATAGGTTTCCCTAACGAAGCCCCACGAATTTAGAATACCAATCATTAAATTAAGGCTTTGCTTTTATTTTTTTCATCTGCTTTTATTATTTATAGTCCCGATAATTTTATATTCTTTAAATAATTATTGTGATGATCGATTTTTTCAAAACTGAATCATGCAATATTTTTTCCCTGATTAGCATAAGTAACTTCAAATTATAGGTTATGTTACAGGGTCCTCGTGCTATTGTTCTCAATTGTCTCAAAATATTTTACGTGGAACTCGAAAACCTGATTATTCTGCATTGTTAGACGTGGTTACTGTCCACTGTATTATGCTAGATTTTTGGGAAAGAAGTCAAAAATATTTTGGATTTATTATTATTTAGTCCTAATTAATTTCCCTGGAGACAGAAAAAAGGAGATAAATGCTCTTAGAAAATTAATTGGTAGTTATTGTAATTTCAAAAAAAAGTTTAAAACTTTGAATTGAAATATTTCCTCAAAACTATGAACAAAAGCTTTACAAAATTAGAACAGTTTCGGGCTAAAGGAGCAAAAATATTTCGTAATTCAAGTAACTTATTTTAAATATCTTAATTCCCAAAATAACATTGAGAAAGAGCAGTTTTGAATCTTGGACAATAAATCAATATATCGACTGACAACTTTTGTTTGAAATATATTTAGGTATTCGCTGGGTGCGTGACATCTGGCCACTTTTTTTGCACAATTTGTCCGCAGCGGACGCTGGCGTCGTTTTTTAATACCCCCACTATGCACTTCGCACCCAGCGATATTCGCTGAATAGAACCTTCGGCACCGCAACCTACACTAATAATAAACACAATTTTGTAATATTAATAAGTATCAATAATTGTTTTAACCCATTCGTTCACAATGTGCAAATTCAAGATAAAAATTGTAATAGATAACAGCTGTGAAATATAACCATAAAAAATAATTGGGGGGGGGGGGAGATAATGTAGATTAAAGCATTAAAGCGTCTGTGACGGTCTGTGATCTGATGAACGGCTGATAGGAAGAGATTCTTTGGACGACAGAAGACATGGAATAGACAACAACAATGAAAGAATTTGAGGAAAGCTTTTATTCGACGACGGATGTTTTTCTATTGATAATATTATATTGTTATACGATTGTGCTTATAGTTTAGATGCGGACTGGTACCAAAATTATGCTGTGCAAAATAAGCTTCTCAGTTATCATGCCGTTTGTACGACCCACACTTAAATCGGTAAGCTTTCCGTAAAAACTTAAGACCATTCAAGCATCACTAAATGCTGATAAGTGATACTTAAAGGTTTATGGAACGCTTAACAATTTAAGTCTAAGTAATGCAAAGGACCTATGACCGACAAAGTTCTAGTGGGACTATAGCTCCTTCCTCTAGTCTAGGGCGTAGTGTGTAAAATGTGAAGATACTGAAGTGAAACCGAGCGTTTGGAGGCAAGGCAGGTTCCATTTACTCTTGCCCCCCCCTGCAAATTTCAAATATGTGGCCCCAAATCACAAAGTTGCAAAGAAAAGGAATCCAAATGAGGGGGAGACGGTCGTTAGCCTAGCGATTAAGCGCATAGACTCTACAGAGAACCCGGTTGGACTCCGTGCGAAGTAAGAATCATATTATGGCCGTCTCCCCTCGGCAGGTAATAGCAAACATGGGTGTAATCTACCATGAAAAGCCTTTGTCAAAAGTCTCACCTAAACCTGCAGAAAGGTTATGGACTGAAGAGTAGATCATATTCTGAAGCGCTCCCTAACATTTTGAGGACTTATGGTTCTCTTAATTACTTAGTTTACCACTTAGTAATGTTCCTGCGGAAGGGGAGGGGTTACGGAGTACCCTCCAGTCCAATTGGATTCGGAGAAATTTTGTGTGGAAAATAACCTACAGAATACAGATACTAACAAGGGGACAACACAGTCAGTATATCGCCAATCAAGATCCCAATTTTTTGGGGAGATTTTAGGAGCCAAAAAATTATCACTTTCTCGGCGTTTAGTCTAATGCCCCTTAGTTTTCGAATTTTTGAAAATAGACATGGTGGTTTAACCATGGGTTTAACTGCCATTGGAATGGCAATGCGTAGGTCCTGAGTTCGATCCCCATATAAAGGTAATTCTTTTTTTTTTTTTTTTTTGAAAATTATGTAATTTATTATCTGAATTAATATATTATTTTATAATTTTTTATTTATTTTTTTAACTTACGAATTACTATTCCAATACTCTAACTCTTGACTACCACGGTTTCTTGTAAATAACAACCAATAGTAACAGCGCTTATGTCTTTTTTCAAAAATGTATAACTCAAAAACTAAAAGTAATTACACTAAACGCTGGAGAAGGTAATAATTGTTTTGGCTCCTAGAATCACCAACAAAACTTTAACTTTTAAGGGCTGGATAAGCTTCCTGCTTAGTTGTGCTAGTGCAAGAGACAATCATAATTTAAAATTTTAAGAACCACTAAACATTTTTGAAAAATTTCTTATGTACAACAATTGTACAGTTTGACAATGCTCGATAATAGCGAATTGTTGAAAATTACAATTTTGGGATGTAATATAAAATTTTATTTTATTTTACCACCATATTTGGTGGTTATATTTCACAGTTGTCATCTATAATTCATTACAAATGTCAGTATACACTCATAAGTTGCGAAATAATGGCTCTATTGCGATCAAAATTTAAAGACAGAAATATCTCAACGCAACGATGATAATTTACATAACTCAAAGAAATTATTCCAGATGAGGGTCTTGCAAATGAACGCAGGTAAAGGTTAATTGGACCATTGAAAATCTTGCGATTTGACGCTGTTGTATTATTTTCTTTATAAACACAATTTGGATCTTCTCAGCTATCGGTCTAGCACTGACGCGCATGAACGGATTAACGAGATTCCGCTACCGACCGCTTACTTACTAACTATAAATTTATTTAATAAATTAAGTAAAGTATGGATTGCGCATTAACCTAAAATTTATTTAAAAACAATAACTAAACGAACAAATGAAGTTATTTTTTAAACTATTTTCTTTCTTTTTAAAATAAATTTGTGGTCGGAGAGTGAGCGGTCGGTAGTGGAAATCTTGTTAATCCATTCATGCGCATTAGTATGGTAGGCAAATAGCGGAGAAGATCCAAAAATTGTTAAGTGTGAGATTAAACTGCGGTTGTCAAATATTTAAATGAAAGGCTGGCTTCCTGTTCATAATTTTCTGCTACGCATTTAAAAATTAGTAATTTTCTTAACGTTTAGAACTGACGACGAAGCTTTTTTGAACTTTAACGTGAAACTGTGGTGAATTCCACTAGAAGTTTGAAATAGAACTATCGAGCAGACTTTAACCCAATATCCAAAAAAAAAAAAAAAGAAAGATGTCCGGTGGGAAAGTCTGCAGTCTAACCAAGCAATCACCTGAGTTAAAATAATTAATGTACATAATCAAAATTTTACTGTTGAAAGTCAGCATTTTTCACTCATTTTAGAAAATTTACGTCTGTACTGATGAAACTAACAAGTTCGAAACGCAATTTTACAATTAAAGGGTTTAATTTAAAAATCTTACCTTTATCTTCATCATCAGAAATTTTCGCATCGATATTTAACGGACTGCTAGCTCTTCCAGTCACGCTGTGCCTCAAATGCGCAATATGTTTTGCCAATAAGTCACCAGTCCTAGAATTTCCAGTTCTATTTTCAAATTCGTTTCTTGTCAATTCGCACAATTCGGATCCCGTTTCGGGAAACTTTTCTGCGTCCGGTTCCGGATTTAACCCGAACTTTTTGGTCGCCCAAACTAACCACGAAGAAATGTGCGATTTCGTCCATTCCAACGGATCTAAAAAATTTGATATTATTTTCCATCCAATAAATGAGACAAAAATAAATCATTGTGAATTTTTTTGTTTACATTACGCAACGCTCTAAGATAATTTTCGGATCGGTGAGTAATAAAACGTTTAAAAAATTTGATGATTTTACGCGTGCCAAATTTTTGGAAAGTTGCATGAGCTGTAATCTATAATTTGAGTAGTCAGTGTTGGATCAGGTATCACTGAGATTTTTAATCATGAAAATTAAGATGTAATATGTAATTTTTTTTGCTTATTCTAAATTTGAATTTAGGTGGTCATTCGAGTGAAGAATTATAATTAAAATTATGTTAAAAAAAAGTACTGATTTATATGAAACTTCTTCGAAGCAATAGAAAAACAAAAAGGAAATTTTTTCAAATAAAACAATATTTTTGAAGAATTTTGCGGGAGTTTCCATACCGCAAAAATCCACAATTTTCCAGTTGAAAAATAAGATTTCCTCACACGTGATTATCGAAAAGAAAAAAATAGATAGATTTTACCCCCAATTCAAAAAATTTTCCCTAAAAATTAATTTTAGTTAAAGAACCAACCCCTGTATCGTTACGCATTATTTTAACAAAATAAAAATGAAAATGTATTTACCAGAAGGAACAAGAACCATGGCATTATCAACTTCACTATCACTGCAACTATTTTCTTCGGAAGCATTTTCCGACAAATTTTCTTTAACACTTTCACTGTCGCTACTGCTGTTTTTTACGTCACTGTTAATTTCCGTCGGATATGAACAAGTCGGTGAATAGGAACTACTGGTATTCGGCGAGGGTGATTGAAAAATATGGGTGTAAGTGCCCGACGGTCCTGGAAAAACTTCGCTCGATTCACCCTCGTGGGAATATTGACTAGATGAGGGTGATTGAATATTGAGCGTTCGTTGTGCTTCCGCAAGGATAAAGTCCATGGTTTCATTTTCGAGGAGTTCGTCGGGTAAAATTGGGAGTATGTCTTCATTTTGTACCGAGGGTTGAGGGTTAAAGGGAGGTTGTACTTCACTGTTTGGCAGGTGGCAGCTGGTTGAAGGGGACAAGTCGTCGACACTAAACTCACTGATTTCACTATCACATTTTTCGTACATAATCTCATTGTTATCACTAGTGATTGATCTGGTCGAATTGAAGTTATTAACTCGAGATTTACTTTTATACGAGCGTCGGGTAACTTGAGTCACCGTTTGTGCGTGGTCCTCCTGTTGTAAAAAATTTCGTTTCTTCTGACTCACTGAAGATTCACATTTGCTTCTGGAACCACGTGCTGATTCACCACCCTTTTTATTTCGTGTACTTTTTTTTTTAATTTCATCTTCGCGCTCTAGTTTTCTAGTGCTTCCGCTAAGTAAGTGTTTTAAGAGTTCCGAAGATTTCAAAGTAGATAACAGGGCGTCGTCGTTGCATTTATCGACGTCTTCGGCGACTTTTTGTGCTGATTCTTGTGAAGATGTGCGACTACTACTGTTACTGTTCGATTCAGAATTTGGGGTGATCATTACAGCTGATTCATAAAACCAAATTGCTCAACTTGTTTTCCACGAACGCATCGACGACTTAGTATGAGTAACGCATTAAATACAATGCATTCGTTTCACTTTTTGGGTGCAAACGAGCGGGTAAAACCCAGATTACATCTCTGTCCCACCTTTTACATTCTCCTTCCGTTTTCGATCGAGTTTTTCGAATTTAATTTCGAAAACCGTTAAACGTTCCCGGAAGTCTTCGATATATTGAATGTGACTCATTCACAATTACATGAATCTTTCGAGATACGAGTAAGATTTGCACTCACTGCTTACATGGATAAACTAAAAATAATAATTTCAATAAAGATACGTTACGATGGCTCGTTACATACTAATGAAATCCGCGTGTATGTTCCTAACTATGAATGAAAATTTGACCAACTTCATAATTGGTTTAAACAGGATACAAAAAACGGTTACTCCTTTTAAACAAAAAAAATAAAAGGTCTTACAGCATCATTGGATAAAATATAAAAAGGCGTTAATCTTGTCGAATTTATCGATGCCAATTTTTTCCCTACTAATCTCCAAGTCGAAGGTTATAACCAAAAATAATATTAACACAAGAAGCGTGGGCTTATGGTTTGTTATTATATTGTTGGATAACCTTGCCAACAAAAACTAGTTTTAGTTTCGGTAAAATTTTTTTTAAACGGCAATTGAGTGATTTTGCGTTTGGAACACCAGCGGCGACTCTTATTTGACGTTCCACGGGGTGCAGAATTGAATCTGGGTCACGAAAATTCGTCCATCTCCAATTGAAAATGAGAAAACAAAAAGAAACAGGTTTGATCTGCCGAATCTCAACGTTATTCCATTTTCACCAGAGCACGCTCCATCATGGTCATCTTCTTCCAGTTTCCATTACCACACAAATCGTTTTCGGATTAATTTTAGTCCAGCTACCAGATAATATTTGAACTCGATCGCAATTCCATGAAATATCAAGTCTTTGGACTGTTAACGAAGATGAGAAGCTTTGCAGTATTGGTGGGATGGTTTCCAAGAATTCTGATTCTGATAACCATCACGACAAGCCCGCTTGTTATTTAACTGTGCATTTTAAATGGTAAAATTTAGATAAACATTCTTATATTGTGTACCAAATCCAGGTACAAGTGAAGAACTGAAAATTCTTATGATTTGCATTAATAATTTCCAATTCAACACTCTTCTTAACTTGACAGTCCAACTCAACGTTTGTCCCAAATATTTAATTGAGTTTGGATAATATTCATCGATTAATAAACTAAAGTGCTTATCATCGAGATCATTGATCGTTTATTTTGGCAACTTTTGATGATTCAGCAAGACAAGAATGCAATAAATCATTAGAATTGTGATTTTCAAAACTTGCACTCGTAGTACGAGCTACGATTTCGTTCCAAAAAATGGAACACTTCAGGACTAATGATAAAGATGAGCCTCCTCATCCGATTATAAAGTTACACTATGAAATTGTCACCGTAGCTTCGTTCCTAAATAATTACCATCATTTCCCCATTTTAAATATTTGAATAAAGTCGAACATTTATTTTGCAACACTCTGTTCCTTATTTAGAAAATTATGTTAGGGATATTGGAGAACGATGTTGGTAAGTTACTTTTTTTTTGTTAATTTTGTTTTTTGTTATGCTAATTTTATATGAATTAAAATTACCACACTGTTGATTTTTCACTGTTATTCCATCTTTTTAGGGATTTTCATCTGTAGTTCTGCAGATACATTGTTTATGTAATGATTCTCTAATTTAGTACCTTTAAACTTTGTTAAATTGCAATTATCAGAGGAACCTCCAATAAAGTAACCTGCTAACTGTTACGAAGTTGCTCCCCTGCCTTTAATCTCACTGATTATTTGCATAGACTTGTTCAAATTTAACTTCAGCTTTCAACCATTGGATGTCCTTGTATGAGCTGTGACGTCACTTCATGTGGATTACCTATTAACAGCATTTTCCGTGTTTTGATGAATCGTTTCTCGCTATCTTTGATTGTATTTTTGTAACTGTGTATTTGAATGATAAGAATTTCAATCATAATCTGGAAGTTACAAGGTCATGAGCACAGTAGGTGATTGATCGAATTTTCCTTTGTAGATTTCTTAACCATGGTGATCTACGATGAGATGACGCACGCGTAACAATGTAGGTATTTGGAATAGACCATTTAACCTTATAGACACACCGAGTTGCTTTATAACCTTCCTCGAGTATCAAACTGCAGCAAACACGTATGATGTCACACGTGGGCTTGTATAAGATTTAAGTTTTTGGTGACAAAATAAACGGTTTTCTTCACTCTCATAGTACAAAGTCTACTTTTTAGCAGTTAGCCCAAATGTGACGTCATTTATGTTTGCTTCGCTGCTTGAACGTCAAGGCGTATCTATAAGGTCTAAGGATGAATCAAACCTGGATCTGTTTAAGATTTTGTTTAACTTTCTTCTTTTTTCCTGCTGGAAATTTTTATTTTGAGAGAGCAGAAAAAGCAGAAGAGTTTTCTAGTAAATTATTATAGTGGATTTGAATTTTGCAAACTCTAAAATTCGCTAGGTGCAAATTCGGCAATAAAAACAACAATTCGAATACAAAACCTATAAGGTATTTTACCTTTTCGCGAGTTAGGGTGTTAATTCAGATAGATTTTAGGTGTGCTTAGCAAACCGAAATCTTATAACTCCGTCTATGGTTGGAGGGTATTCCATACCCCCCAAACCCCCCGGTCGCAAAGACAAACATAGTGTACATATAATATCCTGTTTATTGATTTCATTAAATCGCAACCATTCGAAATATTTCACGGCATTTGAACCGGTGGCGGTGGTTCCCAGGGTCAGGAGTTTAAAAAAAGTTATACAATTTTTAAATGTACCCTATATGATATCTCCCAAATAATTGATCTTGTTTACTTCTTTAATTTGAGCTTGACAGAATGATGTGTGTTTTCTCCTCGGTATTTGGCCCAAAAGTTTAGTGTTTTCTTGTTAGCGGTATAGTTTACCACAGTGGCTTTAAACCAGTGTGCCGCGAGTATCCTCCTGATGTGCCGCCAGATTTTTCAGTTATTTTCCTCATAAGAGCCTTATGAGGTGTCAGCCCGCCCCCAAAACCCCCCTGGTGTGCCGCAGCAACTCCACTCGCCTAAAAGTGTTCCGTCCCCAAGAAAAGGTTAAAAACCACTGATTTAGCCTAATCGCTTCAATTAATTAGTTTTCTGTTTGGTTTATAACAGGCCCATAGCCAGAATTCTTTTCTGGGGGGGGGGGGAAACTTATGGTCTTTTAAACTGAGCTACGCATATAAATGAATAAGAGAAGAAGCTTGGATGGCAAAGTTTTTTTAATTTTTCTAGGTCAAATGATCTAAAAGGAATTGAATTTTCAAAAATTTGTTTTTTTTTAAACCGAAGATTTAATTTTGGGAAGGGGGGAACGTACTCCCATTGGGTACGGACCTGATCTACAATAATTGGTTCCTTTATTATTACCAAGTGAAATCTAAGCTTCTCAGCAAAAATAAACACGCTTGGTTCGACTTATCGAACCAATCGAAAACATTCAAGCCGAATTGCTTGGAGTTTCCTTAGAAAGGCAATCCCAGTTTAGACAAGTTACTCCATTAACTTCCATATATTGTAAAATGGATTAAAAGACATGAAGACAGACAAAGCTCTTGGTCAGGGCCATAGCCAGGATACGAAAGTTTTTGGGGTGCCTCCAAGTAAATTGTCATAAAAAACAAAGTTACTTCGCACTAGCCAAGGGAGGCTAGGACTTTTTCAGGGGAGACTTAGCCTCCATAGCCACCCGCTAGCTACGGGCCTGCTCTTGGTTTTTATTAAGGCTGGGAATTTTTAACATTTTTGTATTCGAATATTCGTTCAAGAAATCACAAGAATATTCAAATTATTCGAATATTCGAATGATTATTTGAATATTCAAATTACTCGAATATTCGAATAATCATATGAATAATTTGAATATTCGAATAATTTGAATATTCGAATAATTTGAATAGTGCCGTTGAGAAAATATTCATATTCGAATACTCGATTAGTTGATTATATTCGATTTTTTGCACCAAAAAACATTTTTAGACCCTTTTTTTAATCTCTCCCATGGGGGGATTTGAAGGTTTGAACCCCCAAAAGTTGGGAATTTTTAACATTTTTGTATTTGAATATTTGTTAAAAAAATGACAAGAATATTCAAATTACTCGAATATAATCAACTAATCATGCGAATATTCAAATTACTCGAATATTCGAATAATCATTCGAATAATTTGAATATTCGAATAATTTTGAATATTCGAATAATTTTGAATATTCGAATAATCTGAATATTAGAATAATTTGAATAGTGCCGTTCAGAAAATATTATTTATATATATAATAATATGATTATATTCGATTTTGATTCCCAGCCTTAGTTTTTATGTCACAAATCCTGAGTTTTTTTTCTAAAATTGCGGGTAAAATGTCAGTTAATGATTATCTGAATTCTTCTCAGATGTTTTGCAAGTTGGAGATATTTTAACCAATATTATAACCAAATTTAAATTTGGAAAGCTTGTTCACATGGGCCAAGTTAGAGGGTGCTAAGTATCCCTGACGTCTGAATTAGCATCCTTAATTGCGAGGTGAATAAACCCAGCTTTTTTAGTGGAACATTTAAGGAAAGACGTGATTAGGTGATTGGTAGCTTTAGATGAATATTTTTAACTCAAAAAATTTAACTAGATTTTCAATGATAATAATCTGAGAAATCCAATCCAACCTCTTGAACTTAGGGGGTGTGGAATACCTTCCGATGTTAATATGACGAGTTCTTGATATATTTTTTTGGAATGGTTGCTATTTAATAAAATCACAATATTTAATAAAAAACAGATCAACAGTATTGAATGTTGGCCTTTCAGACCGGGGGGTTTGGGGGGTATGGAATACCCTCCAATCATATACGAAATTATGGGGGTTTGGGTTTGATAAGCACACCTAAAATCTGAATTAGCACCCCCCAATTTCAGTGCCAATCAAAATGCTCCAAATTATGATCTTGTTTTTTGCCTTTATAGAAGTTGATCATAATATTCTAGTCTAAAAATTGTGATATCCTGATTCAACCTTGTTCATTGCTGTAAGATCACCCTAAATATGAGAGGTTAGCTCCACTTACAATGACTGTATCGAAGGCTACCAGCCGATAACTATGCTTGGCTTAGTGGTATGAAAACTTTTTAAGAGAATTCTATACTTTACAATAGAATCTGTCCTACCATACAGACAATGAGAAAGGAATTTTATGGTTCCATTGGAGAAGGCTGATTTTAGACCGAAAAGTATAGAGATACGGTTAAGGATCAGGCTCTTACTTTTCATATTGAAGAGAGCTACCAAGAGTACTTCAAAACCCCCACAGGCCTTAACAAAATGGATCAAATCAATTGTGACACGTATTATACGGACCTTTTTGTAAACAAAGATAAAAAGAACTGATGGGTGACATCCCGATATCATTTCCTAGAGATAAGTGCAAGAAAGAAGTGTAAGGAATAACGGAATGGAGTATCAAACCATCAATCATTTAGTACGCGAGTGTAACCTGAGAATCTATCAAGTAAAACGGCGTTCACATCGGGGTTGTTGTCTTGCCTTGCGTATATAAGTAACAGCTGACAATAACTAATCAGATTGAAGAATTTTCTTCTATCATTTTTTATGGTGAAAAATATTTCAATCTGATAGGTTCTTGCCAGTTTTCTCAATGTAAACGACGATGGTAAACTTTACCGGGCGACGTAACGATGCGACCCCCCACATCAATCTATTGCTTTGGCGGTATAAATATTAACTTGTGAATCTGATAAATGTTTTTCTTAACCTTTTTCGCAAAATTTTAGTTTGAATAAATATTTTTATATCCTGCTCATAACTTCTAAATTTCAATGAAAGGCTATAAAATGCCCTCCTTTATTTAATTAATTTTTCGATTATTATTTACATAACATTTAAATATTATTATTTTTGGCGTTACTATTTTAATACTTTTGCGGTTTTATGTGATTTTATATTCAACGATGACACAATTTGTTTACATAATCGTTTACTAACCAAACCATTTTTTCTCTAATAATTTCTGTTTTTGGATACGCTTACTCTGGTAACTTGTATATTATTGTAGGGTGATAATTACTTCACCTCAAGACTGGCGCCAAAAATAGCGCAACATTTCGTGACTGATAAAACCGCAAACTTCCTGTGTGTTTTGCATGTGTTAAGTTGGTACTTGGTCGAACAAGCCGCCTTTGAGGCTCCTGCTCAGCGTCAACTGACGCGCCGCTTGATCTTTGTTTTTCTTAGAATTACTTTCAAAAATGGCAATGCTTTCTGATGGAAACCTAATTACATGCTTTATAATATGTCAGAGTTTGATAAATAATGTATTGCGATGGCTGTTTATTGTCTAGCCGCGTTTTGCTTCAACTCTTCACCGCTTCACGGAAACCCAATCCAGTTCTTAAGCTCATCAATAAATATTAAATCAAGCTCGCCTTAAAACTTAAAACCTTTAAGTAACACAACATTTTAAAAGCTTTTTCGTATTTATTGCTACCAATTTTGCGCAGATAAACTCATGCCACCCGCATTTTTGAAATCCACGATGAATCCTGCTGTGCTTAATGATGATTAAATTTTGACATAAAAAATCATCGACAAGATGTCATTCACTTGAATATGTAACCACAAATATGCCAAGAATTTTATGATGAGAGATGAGAGCTAAAAAATTATATAACTCTGAATAATTGCAACCAGGTCCCTGCCAAAATTGGGGATCGTTCAAAAACAGCAGCTCACATTTTTGAGAAAATCTTGGAGGTGCGTTCCTACTTGTGTATGCAGGTGGATAATTAATTGGTGAATTAATTTGCGATAAAAACCACCGATAATTTTGATCCGGTCCAATGTTAGGCACCCAAATTGAGCTACTTTTCTAGGAATCCATTATTTATAATTTGCATGCTATTATTAGACTTCCTGTATGAAAAGATGACATCAGGAAGTTGTCATCTTATTATAAACAAACAAGTTTTGGCAACACAATAATTTAAATCAATTAAAGTTAAATTATGGTGACAAAAACCAGTGCGATAGGTTTTATCACCCCCCAAATATGTTAGAACAAAAGACAATCAGGAAAACAAAAATGGAAGATTTTGACATCAGATGTCCATGCATTTAGGATTTAGGGGTAAAAAATCTTCGGATTATTTTTTTAACGATTGAATTTTATAAAGGAAGATTGCGTACGAATGACAAATTTTGTTATCACTGTTTTCAACATTTAAACGTCGCAAAATTATTTTGCGTTATGAAATTCCACAACAAATAAGAATTAAAGTATTTTTAGATCCGTTTAAATATTTATCATATAACGTGCCAAGTTCATCGATTGCAATAAATTAGTCATATGATAAGAATTCCAATTATTATGAAACAGTTAAAAAGTTTAGTCCTATATTTAAAATATTGGGTTGCACTACGCTAATCGAGAGCCAAATTACTGATTTTCAAGATTAACCATGGAGGGGTGAGATATGAATCTGATTAATAGTGCCAGCGGCGTAACGCATTACATAGTAGTGGGTGCCCCTGTATGCCTGAGAACATTCCAAAGAAGCTACTCATGAGTACCATGTTATACAATTAGCATACCGACCGCATTCCAAAACATAAAACGGGATCTTGTGAATATTTCCCGCCCTTAGTTACTAAAATTTATACGTCATTAATGAATCGAGATTCTTTGGTTTATACCATATACAGCTTCCAATCTGAGTCTTCTGGACCGGCATCGGCATTCTGGGTCTGATTCACTCGCTGCAAATATTTCACTTCAATTATTACAAAAAGAACATTTTTTTTGTTTGGACATAAATTAATTCAAGCATACAATAAACCAACAAACCACAAGGACGTGTGTTTTTTTAGTCTTGGACGTCCAAAGACCTTTCCGTGAAAAAATTAATTAATCACAAATCTGAATTCAGTCAACACTTGAAATCTCTCACATATTTGGATGATTAACACAATTAATTATTGCGAAGATGAAATTCGAAAACGTGAGGTTTTTCATGTGGTTCATGAAGTACATATTAGGAAGAAAATCATATTTGAGAATGGAACGTTGACACCACCTGCATAGCTCGTAAATAGATTTGGGTTGCGCCACTGGTTCCTGCACCTTGATCGTGTGCCTAATTAATAACTCAGTGGATACTGCAGGTGGTTGTCATTGGTCCATCCACTTATCAAATTAATTAGCAGACTTCAATTTTTTCTTTGTACTAAACGAAGTATGTGGTGGGTAAACATTTAAACTATGACAGAATGGATTTGCTTATAAATGAGGCTAATTAATCAAAAAAACTCATCTAGTTGCCGAAAAACGGCAGTTGAGAATTGAATAACTTTAAAATTAGGCATAAGAGTATGGATATCCAAAGAGTTTCTTTCAAGTTTCTATATTACAAAAAAGAGGGAAAAAATACATAACATTTGGAATATTTTCTTCTTTAGATCGTATTCCACCAAGCTCATCTGATTCGACGTTGTATTTTCTCAAAGCCAATTGTGACTTCACATCCTAATCACGTGATGAGCAACGTCCAATCATATGAGTTTGGTGGGTAGGCAATGTCATAGTACGATTAACAGTTTGGAGTATAATTGAAAGGTGCAGCCGCTTTGATCTTCTCTATTGGGCAACTAAGACATTGAGATTAGAATTTTAAAAGTACCTAACAAACACCTGAGTATGGAACACCTACTTCATCATGGCAATTTTGGTACTCACTTCGCATTAAGATCTAAACGAAGCAGTAACCGCATCCGAAGAATACAACAGAAGAGAAAAATTATTACCTTTATCCCCTCCCCCCAAAAGTTTAGATTCTTCTTCTTAGACTAAAATACGACTAAGAAGAAGAATTTAGCTTTCACATTGGTTTTGAAGGAAGAAGCATTTGGCAAAGTCTAGATCTTCTTCTAGGATCCACTGTTAATTTATAACAATCTTGCTCATGCAAGGAAGGCGCATAGCTGAAGACAATCTCTTTACTCCTTCAATATCTTCCGGAAGAATATTTTCAAATGTCTTTCTACATAGATATTACTGTAATTCGTTTTAAGATAACATCGTAAATTGGAAATGAAATACTGCAATCATATTTTCCTTGCATTGATAAATACTTTGTTTTGTGTTTTTTCTCGTCGACTGAGAAGAAGGAAGCATTGCAGCTGGATGTGCAGAATGCACAGGCATGCAAAAAGCTCGGCACCGAAATAATAAGAAGTTCTTAGTAGACATTCTGCTGTCCAGCTATGCAGAGTTGAAAGAAGGGGTTTGCTTACCGTGGGATGCATTGAGGATTCTAAGGCACGATACTATCAGGCCACCAGGTCAACCCTCGAAAATTCCACTCGCAAGCTCGCAATTTGCGAGTGAAAATTAGGTCTTTGCGAGTGGATAAAATCCACTCGCAAGTCGTTTTCTTCCATGTCAAAAGGTTCACTTTGGTGGCAACTGCCAAATTCAAATAACGTGTGAATAAATTCAAATAAGTGGGCTGTCGCGGATTTGTAGGTAGGTAGGTGGGACCCCCCCATTTTTATTTATTTTTTCTAGCGAGTGGATATTTTTATATGCGAGTCGATTTCGACTAGAAATTTCCAGGGTTGCACCAGGTGTAAAGGCCAAAATGATAAGGAAAGAAATGCAGATGTTTCGGTCCTCCATTGGGGATTAAAGTAAGATGCAGAAGCGGACTGAGAGTCTGACGGCTCTGGTGAAGAAGTTGAGACCAGAGATGCTGCAGAGTTGACAACCACTGTCATCGAGGCAGTGACACACTCTGCAATGTTGCAACAGGATGGATCGAAGGCCCCTCAAACGCAAAATCCCGACCGTGGAGGCGACAAGTACTTCAGTGGATGACTGGCAAAGTCAGACAGCGGAAAAACCTTGCTTTATAACTATCACTAGAAGGAATCCCAAAGGCAAATTCGATTGGTGCTCAATAAATGCAGCCGGAGACAGGAGAGAGACCCCGGCAGTCATTGTGAAGGCAAATCACTGTCTTTCATACGTGGAAACGTTTAAGGTCATCAAGCAAGCCATCGATAATGATCGCAAGGTTATGAAAGCATCCGTAGGGTAAGAAGAACACGAATGGCGTTTTAATCGAGTTGGAGAAGGTCCCCTTTACGAGAGAAATTGGAAAACATACCATATGCGTACGGGTGAGGAATCTCAAAAGAAGAATTGGGGCCCAGATTAAGGACATAGATCTCCTGATAGACGGAAACAGTATTAGAGATAAAATTGCAATTGTGGTGAGAGCTGGAGATTAGATGTCCCTCAGAGGTCTCTGAGAACTACATACGAGTCTACGATAGTAGACCTGGATTGGAAGAGTGAGGAGGCTCTTGAATGGATGGAATGGAATGGATGGAATGGAATGAGGAATGACAAATGTATACCTAACGTATTAGGTGCGAGAGATGCTGGGTCTCTCTATATTCGCTTATTATAGGGTCCTGAGCGTAAAATGTAAAGACATGAGTGCAATACCGGGGAGTCTGGGGGTATGGAGTACCCTACAAGCAAGGTTAGTTAGGAGCGAATTTTTTGAAGAAAATAACTTCCATACGAGACGATCACTACGCAATGTGGGGTTTGGACTGATATATCGTAGATTAGGAAATTGACGTTGCTGCGCCAAAATGCTACAGCAGTAAATAAGAGCAATAGGTACCTCAAAACCATAAAGCTATGAAGAGGATCAAAAAACAGATTAACGACTGGAAAATACGAAGAATGATACCACATACAGGTCGTGATGTAATTGAACTAACATATGTGTAGAGGGAAACGTTTTTAATCGGCAAATATCGTATGAAACCAGAGGGTCTGGGGGGTACGGAGAGTACCAAAGTTCGTTGGGGAAGAATTATTTGAGAAAAACAACCTACATGCGAGGTATACCTTGTTGTGACCATCACCATGCTTGTTTTCTCTTTGTTTCAAGTATGAACATAGGGGCACATAAAATGACAAAAATTTTCAGAAATTAATATAGAGAAATTGATATAAATTATTTTGCGAGGCCCGAAATCAAGCGCGGTCGCGTACATCGCGTACGCATTGCGTACACAAGCCTCTCTAACGCGACTTGCAATCGATGAGTTTCCATATCCATATCAAAAGTTTTTAATTTTAGGTCTCATTTTTTAGAGCTTCCTGTGATACTGTGCACTTGAAGAGACTGTAACCAATCAGAGCTCGTAAAATTTTGGTTGGTGATAAATTAATGATCTGGACCATTCAGATGGCTCATCTAAAAATAACACGAAGGAGAAGCTTTCTATCAAAGTATTTTATTGGAAATTAATATTATTATATTGGATTAATAAGATAAAATTTGGCTAAGACCCAGTGGCGGCTTGCCTTACAGGTACAAGGGCACCTGCCTTCCCATACTAAACCAAAAATAATCACTATTTCTAAATCTTCTATTTTCTATTTGTATTTGGGCATCGTAAATCAAGGGGCCTCAAAATAAGGAAAATTTTATTTTTATTAATTAAATTCCTGTTGTAATAAACACAGGAAAAATAATGAAAAAAATGCTAAGCCCTACGATGCCTTAGATTTGCAGTTATTTTGATTTCAATGCAATTTTTTATTTAAATTGTTTGATAAAAATTTAATTTTGTTCAAATATTCTGAAACTTCATGAAAATATTAACTCTGTTAAATAAACACAGGAAAAATATCGAAAAAAATTCTAAGCTCTACGATGCCTTAGTTTTTCAGTAATTATGATTTCGGTGCAATAAATTTTTGATTTTTTCTTGTTAAAAATTTAATTTTGTTCAAATATTCTGAAACTTTAGGAAAATATTAACTCTTTTGTAATTAACACAGGAAAAATAGCGAAAAAATTTTAAGCCCTAAGATGCCTTAGATTTGCAGTTATTTTGATTTCAATGCAATTTTTTATTTAAATTGTTTGATAAAAATTTAATTTTGTTCAAATATTCTGAAATTTTATGAAAATATCAATTCTGTAGTAGCAAACTCAAGAAATATAATAAAAAAAATTCTAAGCCCTAAAATTCCTGGGATTTGCAGTTTTTTCGATTTCAGTGCAATTTTTGATTTTAAGTTTTTGACAAAAATTTAATTTTGTTCAAATATTCTGAAACTTCATCAAACCATGAACTCTGTTGTAATAAATACAGGAAAAATAATGAAAAAATTCCAAGCCCTAAGGGGCCATCCATAAATTACGTCACACAAATTTTGCGATTTTTTAACCCCCCTTTTAATTTTTTTTTGTTCACATATAAATTTCGCGTTTTAATATTTTAAATTTTAACGTGTGATGTCACAAAATTTTTGACCCCCCCCCCATGTCACACGATGTCACATTTCGTTGACCCCCCCCTAAACGTGTGACGTAATTTATGGATGGCCCCTAAGGTGCCTTAGATTTACAAATATTTTGATTTTAGTGCAATAAATTTTCGATTTAATTTTTTAATACAAATTTAATTTTGTTGAAATATTCTTGAATTTTATGAAAATATCAATTCTGTAGAAGTAAACTCAGGAAAAATAACAAAAAAAATGTAAGCCCTAATATGCCTTGGATTTGCAGTTATTTTGATTTCATTGTAATTTTTGATTTAAATTTTTTGATAAAAATTTAATTTTATTAAAATATTTTGAAATTTTATGAAAATATCAATTCTGTAGTAGTAAACTCAGGAAAAATAACAAAAAAAATGTAAGCCCTAAGATGCCTTGGAATTGCAATTATTTTGATTTCAATGCAATTTTTTAATTAAATTGTTTGATAAAAATTTAATTTTGTTCAAATATTCTGAAATTTTATGAAAATATCAATTCTGTAGTAGCAAACTCAAGAAATATAATAAAAAAAATTCTAAGCCCTAAAATTCCTGGGATTTGCAGTTTTTTCGATTTCAGTGCAATTTTTGATTTTAAGTTTTTGATAAAAATTTAATTTTGTTCAAATATTCTGAAACTTCATCAAACCATGAACTCTGTTGTAATAAACACAGGAAAAATAATGAAAAAATTCCAAGCCCTAAGGGGCCATCCATAAATTACGTCACACAAATTTTGCGATTTTTTAAACCCCCTCCCACCTTGTCACACGTTGTCACATTTTTGAACACTCCCCCCCTGGTGTGACGTCACATATTTTTGAATTTTATAATATAATTAGAAATAATAATTAAAAAAAACAGCAGTTTAATTTTTTTTTGTTCACATATAAATTTCGCGTTTTAATATTTTAAATTTTAACGTGTGATGTCACAAAATTTTTGACCCCCCCCCATGTCACACGATGTCACATTTCGTTGACCCCTCCCCCTAAACGTGTGACGTAATTTATGGATGGCCCCTAAGGTGCCTTAGATTTACAAATATTTTGATTTTAGTGCAATAAATTTTCGATTTAATTTTTTAATACAAATTTAATTTTGTTGAAATATTCTTAAATTTTATGAAAATATCAATTCTGTGGAAGTAAACTCAGGAAAAATAACAAAAAAAATGTAAGCCCTAATATGCCTTGGATTTGCAGTTATTTTGATTTCATTGTAATTTTTGATTTAAATTTATTGATAAAAATTTAATTTTGTTAAAATATTTTGAAATTTTATGAAAATATCAATTCTGTAGTAGTAAACTCAGGAAAAATAACAAAAAAAATGTAAGCCCTAAGAAGCCCTGCATTTGCAGTTATTTTGATTTCAGCGCAATTTTTTATTTGAATTTTTTGATAAAAATTTAATTTTGTTCAAACATTGTGAAATTTTATGAAAATATCAATACTGTAGTAGTAAACTCAGGAAAAATAACAAAAAAATTCTAAGCCCTAAGATGCCTTGGATTTGCAGTTATTTTGATTTCAGAGCAATTTTTGATTTGAATTTTTTGATAAAAATTTAATTTTGTTCAAATATTCTGAAACTTCATCAAACCATGAACTCTGTTGTAATAAACACAGGAAAAATAATGAAAAAATTCCAAGCCCTAAGGTGCCTTAGATTTACAAATATTTTGATTTTAGTGAAATTTTAGATTTAATTTTTTAATACAAATTTAATTTTGTTGAAATATTCTGAAATTTTATGAAAATATCAATTCAGTAGTAGTAAACTCAGGAAAAATAACAAAAAAATTCTAAGCCCTAAGATGCCTTGGATTTGTAGTTATTTTGATTTCAGTGCAATTTTTAGTAAAAAAAAAAAGGTATTCAAATTATAAATCGCCTGCGAGCTGATGAATGTGCCCCCCGGCCACCAGGGGTTCACATCAAATGCTTTATGGAGTGTAGGATTAGTGAAAATACTTGGAGGGGGGCCTCAAAATTGAATTGCAACTGGGGCCTCATAATTTCTAAAACCGCCACTGTACAAACCTGACAAACAAAATTGAGAAAGGGGAGAACATAAGTCTATATTAGGACCTGTAAGGACTGCACTGCATAATCAGTTTTTAATTCTCATTTTTAGGCTAAAATTTAAAAAAAAATCTCACCAGTGCAGTGGGGCCGAAAGCCGAACAACTTAATCCCATTCTTCTTTTAAATTGTTAACTAAAAGTTAAGCCTAAAAAAGAGAAACTGACCATGCATGCAGTGATGCAGTCCTTTAAAGTCCTAATATGGACTTGGTCAGTTTTTGCAGTAAACCCACGATATCCTTATTTTGCATGTTCCATATACTCATCTTGATCCCAACGCCATTCTTCTCACGCCACACCGGCGTCGTTGAAATCGAAGTGTTATTTTTCTTACTCACTTAATTATTTATTTATTTAAAAAATAATAAAAAAAATTTGCAAGTTAACTTCCAATCTGAAAGCGATGTATTTTAAGATTTATTTTCATTGTTAAAAATTATACAGTAGATCGCGTTTATTGCCCCAGGCACCGAAGGTGTAACTATTACCTATAATGAAATTTAAAAATAGAATTTGCGGAAATGGCCTGTACACAAGAGGAAAAAGCTGTTTTTAATTAACACATCTTATTCTGGGAAATAACTTTTTTGTTCGGCCTAGAGACCATACTCACTATAATTAAGAAATGATAATTGCAATTTCAAGTTTGGATTTCGAGTTACAAAATTAAGTAAGAGCGTTTTATAAAAGAGGCACGTGTAGCTTATAATGAAACGTATTATTTGGTTTACCACATCCGACCCAAACATATTAGTTTTTAATGTAAAACCCTTGTTTTTTTGTCATTCTCATAGTAAACATCTTGAAGACTTTTTTTTCTGAAGGAAATATTAGAACTACTATAACTAAAGTGACTGGTAAATTGCAACTTAACCAGAAAGGAAACTTTTTTGCACCTGTTTCTGTATCAAATTTGATGATGACCCACGCCCCGACTTCCCCTACTTAATTTTTTTTTTGAGAAATCCAATTATTGGCCAAAATTTACATAAGTGAAAAGTGTATTATATTGTGGTGGCGGACCGCTTCACCACAACGGAAACGCCAAGTCGGTTTTTTTGATCTCCAAAATTAAACAATCTAATCTTATTAGTTATTGAGAATTATGCAGGAAGGATGGAATGAATTACAGCAAAATCCGAAAAGTGTTTTTTAGTTCCTTTTGAGATTTCCTTTCTTCTTGCACCTTGAGTCACCTCAGTGACTCTTTTCTAGATATCAATCCAATGAATTTCTCGATTTGGGGTATTTTAGAGAGCAAAGTTAACTCTACAAAATGCACACCTTTGGATGGACTTGAACAAAAAGCTCAATAGAAAATTAAATTTGCTCTCTGTTCATTTAAAATTGAAAATCATTAACTGGAACAAATACAATATAATTTCGTGATTGAAATTAGGTATTACAATATTTAGCAATAACGAAAATATTTTCGTGTTCATCAATATTCAACAGCGATTAAAATAATTTTCTGGGAAATGTACATTCATCCATTTACAGTTATTAAACATAGATAAATAATTAAAAAAAGGATGAATCATTTTTTAGTGTAAGTACAATGATTTATCTCGATGATTTAGTTAAATTTTTTTTAAATTAAAAAGTGATATAAATGTGTGTCATGAGCACAATTCAATTTCGTGGAAATTCTTGGCGTCAATTAATTAAGAATTTAGATTGTATAATATGCAGATAGGAAGAGAAGTTGCATAACCATTAAAATTGTTTAAATAGGTAAATCTGCGGTTTTAAATGTTACGTTTTTGGAAAGTCGGAAATTGAACACCTAACATTGCTTTGCAATCTAGCAAATCATCTTCCAAAATATACAAGGTGGTCCACATCGTAATATATTCGAATTTATATACCTAGTGACCCCAAAAGTAAATTATTTATTTCTTACAAAAACTTTTTGCAATTTTTGCAGGTCCTGTTTATAAATTATTCCCTTCGATTTTCCATCAAAATATCTATTAAACTATGTTTCTTTAAAGTTTAAACAATATAATTAGTAATATTATGATTTATACATAAGAAAAAATGCTTTTTGACCTTCACTACAATAAAACACCGCTGTGACTCACTAATTTAAATTTAATTTGTTAACGGTAAAAATTTCGATGAAATATTAAGAGATCAATTTTATAGAATATAAAATTGCTGACAAAATAACTTTTTGGATTTTTATTCTACGATAAGTCATTCAAAAGATATTCATAATCATAACTAATGGAACGAAACAGTGTGATCGAGTGGAAATATAGGGTGGTTATTTTTAGAGTATTTTATTTGGCAATTTTATTTACAAAACCTTAAAGGAATCTTATAATAGATAACATTAAATTGAAGTGAACTTTTCTTACCTTGATCAGAATTTTTATTTTATTTTAAGAGGAGCTATTCGCAAAATAACTGTAGACACATTACCCCCCACCTCTTATTGAATTTTTGGGTGAAATTAGTGTCAATCGTTAGAGCTTTGTTTGAGCTTGAATGAGCTTTTTATCATCATTTTAGTTTAATTTTTTACCAAATAATTGATATTTGAAATTTTCAACATCTCCGAGCAAGTTCCGTATGTTCCGAACATAGCCTCAGTTTCAGTAAAATTAATTTTTTCAGTTTTATTCCATCAAACTGATGATGGTGATCATTTACAAATTTAAGTAGAATTAGTCATCGGATCAAAAAATTTAAATTAAACAAATAAGATTAAAATTTAGGATTATCGTACGAAACTTGCTCGGAGGACTCGAAATTTGAAATACTCTGAAATTTGCAGAAAATGAAATTAAAATGATGCGAATGGTAGCTCATTCAAACTCTAGGGGTAAATCGCTACAAAAATCTGTTGTACACCAAGGCAAAATCCAGATTATAATCTATAAAATCTGCACTATAAAAATCGCATAGATTTTACAATCCAGTAGAAATCTTACTAATCCTTGTTTCAATCTATAAATTCTCTACAATCTTTATAAAAGCTGTAGAATCCCGAACAATCCTAATAAAAATCTGTAAAATTTCAAAAATTTTTAAAATCTTCGAAACAATCCCAAATATCTTAACATTGTTGTCAGGCAAAATCCAGATTATAATCTATAAAATCTTCACTAAAAATCGCATAGATTTTACAATTCAGTAGAAATCTTACCAATCTTTGTTTCAATCTATAAAATCTCTACAATCTTTATAAAAGCAGTAAAATCCCGCTCAATCTTCATAATCTTAATAAAAATCTGTAAAATTTCAGAAAAATTTTTAAAATCTTCTAAACATTCCAAAAGATCTTAGCATTGTTGTCAGGCAAAATCTATAAAATCTTGTTAAATCTTTTGACAATCTCAAAAATCTTTTAAAATCTCTGTGCAATCTTTAGGGACTGCAATCCATTGTGCGGTTTAAACCTTAATGAATTACCCCTCGTTCAAACTCAAACGAAGCTCTATCGATAGACATCAATTTCACAAAAAAATCTAAATGAAAACAAAAATTTAAATACAACCCCACCCCCCTCAAAGGACTTCGTGAATAAATCTGCAACACCGGTTAGAATTTGAAAGTTCATTGATCTCTCAAACGTTTAACACCAATTTCACCCCAAGATTCCACTTCGGGGGCAACGTATCTACGCCCCCCCCCCCCAGTATTTCGCGAATAACACCGCTACGGTTGAATCTAAAACGAAAATGTGGATCTCTGAGACAGTTAAATTATTTAAAATATACCCCATGGCCAACAAATAACCTAAATTGGAAAATTTAGGCCAACAGAATTCCTAAACAGTGTTATTTGCTTTGTCAACTACAGCAGCCGCTTCATTTGCCACGCCCCGTAACTTAAAGTACACGTACCCTCATCAGAATGCTTCAATAAGGTCGAAATTTGTTTTTGGCTAAAGCTAATCGATATTGGTCATTAATCGCTAAATTTTAATGTTATCTATCAGAGTTTCGACTTACATGGAACCAATTAACCGTGTAACTCGAGGGACATTTGTGTTCCAAATTTACAAGAACAAAATTTGATTAAGTTTTAACTTAGGTTTAAAATAAATAACAATATTCTAAGGTAGGATTTGCTAGTGCAGTGGTCCTCAAACCCTTTTGTCTAGCGCACACTAAAGTAATTTAACAAAATTCACGACGACCCTATTTATTATTTATGCAAATAACCTTTGTCATTCAAGTAATTAATTATTAATAGTCCACTACCAGAAAAAAAGGAAAAATAAATTTATTTGATTTACAATTTAATTATAAATAACGTGTTTCGATAGGTTGGAAAGTGGTGCGTCGTTTGAAATCCTTTAAATTATGGTCGAAATGAAACCTCATTTAGAGCGCACTTACAATACTTGAAATTTAAACAATTTTAATGAAGAATATTAAAAATTTATATTTTAACTGTGTCGTACCATAGTTTAATTCATTGTGCGTTTTTGATATAAAATCACTAATTAACATAATTTTATCATATTATAAATAAATTATTTTCTAAATTATGTTAGTGGCTTTGGGTTTTCTGCAGATTTTATGACAGGATTTTTACAAGAATATACGTATTTTTTTATTTCATTTTTTGAAGACTTTATTTAGCCCCCCAAAACTTTTGACCCAAGTTGTGCCATTGGTATTAAAATCTAACCACATCATCATCAAGGCCAGGTTAAAACCTCAATTGAATCTTCAACCATCTTTTCATAATAAAACAAATAAAGGATTTACCAATAATTAACAAAAGAATGTATATAAAAAATAAGTTACATAGAATAAAATGTGTAATAATATAAAATATATACAATAATTAAACTAGCAAAAAATTAAAATATAATCAAGACTTCTCGATTGGTTTTGATTTTAGAGGCTTAAAAGTAGAGACTACAATCTTAAAAATCTCTGTAAGTATGTTAGCACTGGTCGAAAAAATATGTAGGGGAAAACTGCAAAAAAATTGTATTAATTAATTTTTGTTGTTTAAAAAATTCAGTTTATACTTACATTTCTATTTGAGATTGTTTGAGCCCTTCAGCAATGCTTCCACTTATCAAAAAGAACGGAAATGCAAATGAAAAGATGGTGACACTAAAATTAAACTGTTAATAATGTAAAACAAATCAGTCATAGCTGCTTAAATTCCGAATTAATCAGTAGAAGTAGCAGGCCCGTAGCCAGGACTTCATTTCGGGGGGAGGGGCACTTGTAAAAAACCTTTTGTAAAATGTAAAATTTTCGGTTGTTCCCCTTCCATTTTCTTTGTCTTTTCAACATTTCGGGGGGGGGGGCACGTGGTGCCCCCCCTGGCTACGGGCCTGAGAAGTAGTAACTTTGCAAAAAAAAGTTATAAAGAATGAATCATAGCAACAAGCCAAAACATTAACCCATTTAATTCAGAAGTTCAGCTTAATAGGACTGATCCAAAAAAACACTTTTGAATAACTTACTTGGCTAAATAAGAATCACAAAGGTTTGTTAAAATTACGAGCGGCAAACCAAACCCAAAATAATAAACCCAATTAGTTTCGATAAGAGACAACCTCCTATGGAAAGGTAAATTCATATTGCACCATTTGTATTCAAAAATATACAATGAATATAAGAGCGACATCATCAGTACATGTAAGAATGTGGAAACATAAGCAATGGGGATATAAGTCACACCTATAGCTTGCACATAGAATATGAATTGGAAGATGGTACTAAATAAGGCATCCGATACAATTTCACTTAGGTCTCTACTAATCACACTTCTTCCATTAATATATCTAAAAGCTGCATCACCAATGTCCTGTAAAAGATTAAAAATTTTAAAAGTGAATGATGTTTTGTTATCACAACTTACCATAAAAATCACAAAATTGATGAGTTTACAAATAAAAATTACAATGGCTGAAATTGTATAAGTAGCACAAAATACAATAAATTGTATGATAAAAAAGTTATTGGTTAAGTCACTAAACCAAGTCAATAAAGGTAGAAAACCAAATAGGCCCACCATACAAACTGTGAAATGAACTGCTGACGATACAAGAATGCATTTCAAAACTTTATATTTCCTACGACACAAAAAATGTATTAAGAAAGTATGGATTGATTGCACAAGAAATGCAACCGATGTATTTCTTATGCTTACTACCAACACAATCTCCTCACCTTTTATTGTCTTGCTGCAGATTACTCTTGTCTGGCTTAAAAATTCTATTCCTAGGCGGCGTATTTCTCTCTCTGGATTCTAATTCTTTGTCCAAAACAAATGCCTTTGGAGCACCCTTACAGCTGTCATAAAAACTACGACAAAAGACATAGCACATGTCCTAAAAATAATAATAAATATAAAAAAAATTAACCTAAAAATAATCAAATTTACCTGGAGGATCATTTTCGATCACTATCACAACCAAATTTTGATTTTAAGCACAATGATTAAACAAAAATCAGTTCATTTCGTGCAAAGTCCAACAATTATTCAAATGTGGCGCAACCTTAGCTCTTTGTCCAAAAAACTGCGTCGTTTCGCTCTCAGCATGCCAATTGTCTAATTTTTCAAAAATAGTTCACTTCTAATTTTTCAGTTGCAGTCTAAAATTTTGAAAAATATCTGCGACTCGAATTAATATTTTGCGTTCTCACAAAAGGCGTAATTTTAAAATTAGAGATAAAACATGTAAAAAGTATGTTTATCGATTTTGTTATTATAATGTTGCAAAATCGAGTATTTAAATTAAAAATTTCAAGTTAAATGTACACAAAATACCTAC
Source organism: Rhagonycha lutea (assembly GCA_958510855.1). Lineage (NCBI taxonomy): Eukaryota > Metazoa > Arthropoda > Insecta > Coleoptera > Cantharidae > Rhagonycha > Rhagonycha lutea. Next base: position 5,588,846 of record OY294040.1, on the reverse strand, counting down.
ATTGTATTTCCTTTTATCTGCAAGTTTCCTGACGTCTTCCATTCTGTCAATTTTAGAATTGTTACGTCAAAACAAACTTGGTTTCTTGAAAATCCGCAAGAGGGCGATAGGTAACAATCGCAAAATTTGCGATTCAAAATTCAAACAGTGAAGTTAAAAATGTTGTTCCTGATCTCATATTTAATAATGTTTCTAAACAAATTGTTATTAAAATATTGCTTAAATGAGGTCAGAGGTTATTCAAATAATTTAGGCAAACAAAAATAAATCTTATAAAATCTTGACGCTTGGTGCAGCACCCCGATATACCTTGATGTCCTATGTTGAGTGCCACCGATTTAAATATCATCTGTCATCTCAACAATAATACAAAACATGTACAAAACACAAGACATTTTTGGTTAGGAATCGAAGATATTTAATTTTCGTGAAAAGCCTAAACTCAGTGAAATACAACCGAGATAGTCTTGACACTCTGCACACCATCACAAAATGGTCATACACGGAATTTATATAGTTTCAAAATCTGGAGGCCTAATATTCAATTATGACCACAACACTCCAAAAATTGAATCAGAAAAAACGTTTTCCTATCCATTAGACATAAAATTAGGTTGGGAAAATAAAAAAGTTGTGGTTGAATTTGGTCAGAGAGACGGAATACATGGTCAGTAAAACGCCCCCTAATTTGTTATCACATCTTAATTTTTTTAAATTTCAGTTGGACATGTCCTTTACGCCATTAATGGAATAATAGTCACCGGTCGTCAATTGGACGACGGTAGGGATGTCTTCGAGGTGCTGGATAATAAGGACAACTTTCCTATAAATTTGAAATTTGGTCGACCAAAAATGACGACCAATGAGAAAATATTTTTAGCAAGTATGTTTTATCCGTTATTCGCAATTGCTAGTCAGTTGAGTCCAGAGCCTAAATCGTCGGGTATAGAAGTATTAGAAGCTGATACTTTCAAATTGAACTGTTTTCAAACTTTAACGGGTATCAAAATTATGGTAGTGTCTGAACGAACGCAGGCTGGAATCGATATTTTGTTGAGGCGTATTTATGAAATTTATTCGGATTATGCACTTAAAAATCCATTTTATTCGCTTGAAATGCCCATTCGTTGCGAATTATTTGATACAAATTTGAGAGCAGTACTGGAACAAGTCGAAAAAACTGGATTTTTAGTTGTCTAGTTTGTCATCTTATAAATTAGGTCTGTACTCAAAAATTTATTGTATTTATTACTTAATTAAATTCTTAATTTCTAATTGAAACGAGTATTTGGTACAAATTTTTATAGCTCCCCATCAAAGGTACCCACAAGCATTAAACAAAGTTGAAAAACTTTTAAAGAAAATTTTTATTTTGAACTTCCCACCCCTTTTAGAAATTTTTCATTATTTATGCAGTGTTTACAAATTTAATTATTTACCAAGTTTTAAAAATGTTAAAAACAAAATTTCTACTGTTTACCCCCACCCCCCAAAAAAACTTGTGCGTGGAGAGGTGGCGTAGGTCATGGGCGCAGAGATTTGGGGCGTAAAATAAGCTATGGGGTTAAGCTAATCTAAGAAATAGAAGAACACTTAAAAAATTAGATAAAGTTAAGTATTGCATAGTTTATATGTATAAAAAAAATTTTCCGTGACCTGGCGGTGCTTTAAAAAGTAACCAATCGGAAAATAGGGGGCATGGAATACCCCCTAACCGTAAGTAGGAAAAAATTATGTTTTCCCAAGAATTAAATCAATTTTTAAAAGTCCTCTTTTTCCTTCCTTGCGCTGGGGGGTATTCCATACTCCCCAGACCACCCGGTTTCTACACATTTTAAGGGGTCTAGGTCTAGAAATCATTTTAAATTATTTCTTTTTTTTATTCTTACAAGGGGTCACTACAGTGAGTATGTCGCCAATCGAGATCCCAATTTTTTTGGTGATTCTAGTTGCTAAAAAAATTATCACTTTTTCGAATTTTAGTCGATTGGTCCTTAGTTATTGAGTTATGAATTTTTAAAAATACTATGGTGGGTTAACTGCTATTATTATTAGCTATTATTGCAAAAAACCGTGGTGGTCTAGCGGTTAATAATTTGTAATGGTAATTCGTAGGTCATTAATTTTTCAATTCCGATAATAAATTACATAATTTAAAGAAAAAAAATTTGCCGGGACTGGGATTAGAACCCAGGACCTACGCGTTACAACGTCCATAATGCTAAGCTTATGGTAAAATCTGCCCTTTCAAAAATTCATAACTCAAGAACTAAGAGGCAATCGACTAAAATTCGAAAAAGTGATAATTTTTTTAGCTACTAGAATCACCAAAAAAATTGGGATCTCGATTGGCGACATACTCACTGTAGTGACCCCTTGTTAGTTTGTTTTCGCTCCTTGGATGTTTGTGTTGTGATCGTCAGGGGTGCAGTCGGGCCAGGGCGCCGCCCCGGCACTTTTTTTGAAGGCAGGGCGCCGCCCTGGCTACAGTAGTGCCAGGACGCACCAGGGCTTCCCCGGAATTTTTTTCAAACATTCCAAATTGCTATTGGGTAAATAAGTTTTAAATTGTTTTAAAAAAATTCGAACTCAAAATTTAACAAGTGATTGAATTAACAATTATTACAATACCCATTCACTTTACATCGCTAAGGTATATTGTGATCAAAATGCTTACTAGCTACATTGAAATACGATAAGTTTATTATACAGGTTAAATTTTAACACCATGCATAGTTGGAAAAAGTTGGATCTTTCTAACTTTTTGTCGCGCCTGCAATGATTTGTACACCCACATAAATAAAATAAGCAAATGTAAATAAACGGACGTTGTACACTAATGGGTTAATAAACACTTTATAAAAAAAAAACGTTGGCCATGCCCCCTTTAAAAAAATTTTGTTTTAAGAGCTTTTTTTCCCATGGCGGTAACTCCTCCGCTATCAAATTTGTCAATGTTAACCATCCACCGGAAAACTGCCAGATAATTTGCACGGTGTAACGCATAAACATTTTGCGTTTAGGGACACGCATAAATATAAACAGGGTGAGCATAAACACTTCATAAAAAAAAACGTTGGCCACGCCCCCTTTTAAAAGAAATTTTCGCCTGCGGCGAGCTTTCTTTTTTCGCCCCGGCACTTTTTATTTTACGACTGCATCCCTGGTGATCGTTAGTTAATTTTGAATAAGTATTACATATTATTCCTAACAAGAAGACCACTACCGATATAGAAATCACCGATTTGGTTCAATTTTGGTGTGCGTACAGGGGTACAGGTTGTGACCTGAAATTTAGGGTTCCTCCTAAGTCCTATCTGTTTTTTGCCCAACTATCCTGTCTCTATTAATTATAGAGAAAACCAATAAATATTTTCTAATTTCAAAAATTGCTTCTATTTTATTGAAAATCTTTGGGATCGCAATTTAAAAATTTACAAGAAAATTAATTTTTTAACGAAGCAAAAAAATTGTTTTATTAAAAAATGACTATTTTAATGACACCCTGTGTTTATGCAATAATTTAAAATGGACTTTATTTACCTTACCCCACAAATTTTAGCAGTTTTTGCTAAGCTAATATAAATGTGGTGCCTTTCAGCTTATGATTTTAAATACCCGAGTATGAAGAATCACTGGACTTAAGAAAAGACATTTTTAAATTTATTAAAAACAACTTATAAATTTATTATTTTGATAATATATAATTTTACAAATAATACAAATAATTAAATAACAATTTATAAAGCATAATAATTACTATCCCACATCAACGTTTTTGTTCTTGTTCTTTGGGACAGTCAAGACTTTCCCATCCTTGTGCATATATGCTCCACCCGGGAAACTCCACTGGTGGTTTAAAACAAAACCCAGAGCTTGGAACAGCTTTTTCATCTTTTCCATTGTTTACTATTTTGTGGGATCCATTGTATGGACATGGCTTTGTGCTGGTTGCCTTGCTATTTTGCTCCATTTTGGTTGTTGTTGCGTTTTTACGATAACTACTTCTAAAACTTGTGTTTTGGGAAAAAAATAATTTCTATTCACATAAGTAGGATATTGATAATTTTTTATGTTGGTAAATAATCTTTTGGTCAACTAATACCACACCAGGGAAATTCTCAATTTCAAAAACGTTAGTTAGGCAAAAACAGATCTGACTTAGGAGAAGTTATAACGTTTAAAACCAATCAAAAGGTTTATTAGCGTTAAAAAACTTTCTTTATTGGTGAGTTATGTTAGGGCTCCTCCTAAGTCCTCTCTGTTTTTGCTTAACTATGCTGTCTCGAGTTATAGTATTAAAATGCAGGGTATTCAAAATTATTTCATAAAATACACAGGGGCGGGAAAGTCAAATCAGCGGAATTTAAGTTTTTTTTTTAAATAAAATTAATTTACGAAGGGGGGCTACCAGGGGGTGCCCTCCAATAGTATCCATTTCTGTTGTAACTGTAGGCCACGATAAAGACTTCAATAAGTACAAAGTATTTTATAATTGTAGCCTTTACATTGTTTGATGTTCTATGATAATTTCATTGGCGGTTATTACAAAATTATTATTATTACAAAATTTATTGGTTTACTCAAACTTCGTCATATTTTATAGGATCCAACTCCCTGGGCAATTTCGAGTAATCTATTCCGAATTTTATGGCAATTTTTTCTATGATTTCTAAAGCATAATCCAATTGTTCTTTAGTATGGGAAGCTGATATGCAAAAACGAATGCGACCTTCTCTTATAGGTGTTAGAGGATAAGTTACTCCAACTGTTGCTATATTATGTTCAATTAAAGTTCTCACAAAAACACTAAATAAAAAATATTATAGTGAAAAACAGATTACAATAATTTAATACGCAACTTACGCTATTTTTGAGTAGAAGTAGACAAGCATAGGAACAACAGGTGAATCTTCGTTACCATAAGTGATAACTCCAATTTGGGCCATCCTACGCCGAAAGTAACGTGTGTTTCTCCCCAAAGTGTCGATTCTCTTTCTGCCTAAATCGGTTCCGTCCTTTCCCATGAGGATCTTCAACACTACTATAATTTGGGCGCAAACAGAAGGAGACATAGCAATTGCATACTTCTCAGCATAACTGTTTTGTCTCAAATAGCCGATTAGAGCCTTAAAACAAAAATGCCACCTTTTTGGGATTGAAAAAAACTTGAAAATCTTACCTTAGAACCTGCAATGTAACCACCGGCAGATCCAAAACTCTTGGAGAAAGTACCCATCAGAATATCGATATCCTTGGGATCACATCCAAAATAGTCAACAACACCTCGACCAGATTTTCCTATTGCACCAATACTGTGAGCTTCATCGATGTACAAATAAGCCTTATACTTCTTTTTAAGAGCAATTACTTCAGGCAATCGTACAATACTACCTTCCATACTATAAATACCTTCCACTACTATCAAAATTTTCTTCCAAGGTATCCATTGACTATCACATTTGCTTGGTTGACCTTGAGCAATAGATTCCTTCAATATGTTTTCCAAATGTTGGGTATCTTAAAAAAAACGCTTTAATTGTGTTGAAAACTTTCATCGAAACCTTAAAATCCTTACCGTTATGGTGGAAAACTTTCACAGTGGCCCCTGATAATCGAAGTCCTAAAATTATAGAGGCGTGGTTCTTTTTATCACTTAAAACTAAACATCCAGGTGATAACAAAGTGGGAATGTTTAAGACATTAGTTGCAAAACCCATGCCACACGTTATGGCATCTTCTACACCCAAAAATTCAGCAGTCAACTTTTCCAATTCGTCATGAAGGTCGCAGGTTCCGTATTGTTGCCCAGTTCCGCCAGTTGATACACCATACTTGTGCAACGATTCAACTGCAAATTCAACGCACGGACCTGTCCCTTCTGCAAACCCAAGGTAGTTAAAAGAACCAAGATTAAGGCACTTGCGGGTGTTTCCGGTAAATCTGAAGATAAAAAGGGTAGAATTGAAGAAGAAAATCCTAAAAATGTGTTTACTTAAAAGTCCATCCGCTATCTTCGGTAATTCTTTCTTTGAGAATGACTTCGGCTCCAGGAACGCTACAAATTGGATAATTGAAACAATCCCGTATTCTTCTGTGCGCGTAATTAGAATAAATGCTTTCAAATCTGTCGTACAGGGGCGGATATCCATCACGGTTTTCTTCTTTCGCGACTTTGGGTGGAAATAATTTTTGACTGATATAACCAAGGAACATTAAAATATAAAAACCTAAATGAGTTAAAATGTGAGTTAAAAGTAATGGGTCTTCGAATGATTCATTTACTGGTGTGAATTCTTTTCCATCTTCCCAAACTACCTGAAAAAAAAATATGCAACACTTTGTATAACCACAAATCAAAGTTATTAATTCAATTTTTTTTATATCAGATTGGATTGGAAGCGTTGAATTGGCAAAACTCATCTATAAAGTTTATATCCTCTCCCTGCCGGCTAAGTCACTCACATGATCATCTATTCCTATCTGCGCATTAAAATCACCCATTATAACTGTTATGTCGTGTTTAGGTATTGTTTCACAGATTACTTCTAACTCATTTTAATTTTCTAACTCATTTTTGAGTCTCCTCCACATGTCTTAATACCATTCACGAAACCTGACATCATTTTTTTGAGGTGACTCATTTGTTCTTCGAGCCCTTTTATTTCTTTTTGCGATCCTCTTCTGATTGATTTTGAAGAATCGCTGCTCTCACAATCTTCCCTATCATCGCTTCTGGCTTTACTCCTTTGTGCCGGGGATCTGGTTAACTTCTTGCTTCTTCTAATCATGTCATAACTGGCAAACTGGCCATTCTCTTCTTTCCGCCTTCATCCGTTGTCGTTCAATCACTGACTTTATTATTCTCTTCACTCTCCATCTTTCCTTTTTCTATAACTGCTGCAATTTATCAATACACTCCGCGAGTTGATTCTTTACTTTCACCATTTCCAAGTATCTAGCTAGTTTTTCCCTCGCGTGAGACTTTGACCCTTCGAAGATCGCAGCCTTTTACTCAATTATACTGTACTGGTTCCCAGCCCTCAGCTGAATTATTCTTCCCGGTGTAGACTTGGGGCTTATTTCCTCACTCAAAAAAGTTTATCGGTGTGTAACGATTACTCAACAATATAAACCTTTTATCACAGACTTTAAAATAAACACGATGACAAATTTATTACAGATAAGTAAAGCTTTAAATTGGAAATATTTATTTATTTAAAACAACCAAAATAATAATTATTAAATTGCAATTACGGCTAGATAATTTACAATTTTAACATAAAATAAGTTTTCAAATGTTTATATAAGAAAATCGAAACTTGGGTATTCAAACTTGGGATATCAGAAAAATTAGAAATACAATGTAGAAACTTGTTTCTACTATTTCTAAGTTTAGAATATGACACACTGCATGATGGTGGAAAACTAAAATTTTCCAGGATGGTTTATTAAAATAGGATAACATGACTGAGCCAGGTCAATTCTGATAACTTACTTCCCTCATACTTCATTAAAAATTCAAATAAAATTTTTACTAAAAAAAACATAATAAAAAAGAAAGAATTCCAGTGAGGTTAATAAAACTTCCCTTAGAACGTGAAATTAAACATTTCTTCGACAAAAACCAAAGATATGGCACAAGAATGTTGCAGATTCCGAACAATAGTTCGATATATTTTTTAAAATCGACTTGTGCTAGTATTATTGACAGTAAAACTTTAATTATCGCAATTATTTAAGTATCGATCGATTTGAAAAGTATTTTCGGGAAACTACGCAAAAGTTTTGTTTGTGTAATTTTCTGGTGCACATTTCTTTATTGGCAAAGGAATTTGAGGAGATAAATAATCAAATTTTAGGAATTTACAGAATTCTTCCTTATTGGAAATACTGGAAAATTATATTTTGTTCCATTGATAATGGACAAATATTACTTATTAGATTAAAATTCATATTAAAACAAAGTTCAAGTTGTCTACTGCAAACTGAACAATAAAAAACAATGGTTCCATAGTAAATATAATAATAACGCCCTTAAAAATAATAAATCTACATACTACATTTTTGGATATCATTTTGTGAACTTCTTCAGTGAATTATGCAAGTTTTATGCATCAAAATTTAAAAATACCAAAGAATCATTAAAATTGCTGCTTTTTAGTTGCAATGTAAATTGCATATTTATATTCAAATTAGGATGATTAATTTATTACTGTCATTAAAAATAAACTAATTGCAAATAATTTGAGATAAAACGCGGTGTACCAATCATACTAAAATATAATTATATGCAATATAATTTTGAACCACAAAATTTTGAATCGACAGCATCGGTGGCATAAATAAAGGCCTGCGGTGCGGGTCCTCGATAGAAAAGTTGCCCCCCAAAGTAGGAATAGAATTTTTATTATCTTTAAGAGGAAGAATACACTGTGATTTCGTATCGATTTATGCTCATATTTAGCAAGGTTTTAATCTCTTATTAGAATATGGATACGAACTTAAAATTTTATTTTTCTCAAAATCTTTTTATTAAGAATTTTTTAAAAACCCAGAAAATTGCTATTTTTTTCTAAACTTATCTTATTTGTCATAATTTATTATCAGTCACGCTTGTCAGCCTCCTCTGTGTTATCGTCGTAAATTTCAATTAGCAAAATGCATTATTATGGCGGATTCTTCCTCTTAATATCATTGTTTTTTTAATTATCTCATTTTTTTAACTATGAGGCGTTTCACCAATTTCTTTTTATATCAACTCGAACGAATTTACTCTCTTAATTAACAATACGAATTTAATTGAATGAATGAAAATTTTCAACAACTCACAATCTTTATCTCCTTTTCCCTTTTACTTTGGTTTTCATGAGGGTTGGTTTCTACTATCAAATTTTACTGGTGGTGGTTGATTTTCCGACCCTGTTTTTCGATTTTTGAGTGCTTTGATTCGTTTAAACGACTTAATTCCCTCTCTTCTAAGTTTCAACTAGGGGGATGATTTAATTTCGTAAGAATTCTGGTTCGAGGCTAGAATTCTGCCGTAAGCGATTTTTTTATTATGATTTCCTTTGGAAAATCTTAGCTCTTTTGTTAAAATTTAGAAATTTTGTTTACATCACCTGCGTTTTGGCGACATTTATTGTTATGAATGAATTTGGGATCTTTTGTTACGTTTTCTTTTTGCTGTCTCGATTTTTCTCTATTGGGTGATAAATTTATGCACCGTTAGTTAAAATCTTTGTTATAATTATTTACATAAAATCTCTTAATATTGATTTAGTTTAAATTAAATAAATGATAATATTATTAATAATTGACTATAATTATCTTTGTAATTTGGATTAATCTTATTGTGATGGCTAATTTATTTGCTTTAAAACTTTAAATGTTAAGGGGGCAGATCAATAGGGTCTGAGCTTGTGTCAAGTTCAATTCAAAAACGAATAATCGTAGAAAGCTGAAATTTTCAGAATATACGTAAAATATGATTTTACTTAACATAAGCTATTTTTTATTTAAAAAAAATTAATATAAAAAACATTTTCTAGCCGTTTTCAATAAAATGCACTTTAGTTATAAATATAAAATAGCTTACGTTAAGTAAAATCATATTTTAAGTATATTCTGAAAATTTCAGCTTTCTACGATTATTCGTTTTTGAGTTGAACTTGACACAAGAAATGAAGCAATATACATGAAATTTCAAATTTTAACCAATCAGAAGTAAATATCAATAAATCTCAATAAAACATGCCAATGAAATATCATAAAACAACTAGTGACATGTGTTGAATTTTATTATTTATTCCTATTGATCTAGGACCTTAAGATTTATAATGAAGTGTTTCCAAGTTAGTTTTAATGATAAAGTTATAATTTAAAATTCTACTTTTCCTTATCCATACTTAAGTTATTTTTAATTGAAGTTTGTTTGCGATTTGATTATTTTTCTGTTCAACGTTGTTTATTTCAATATCTTCTTGACGCCAAAATTTCTATTAGTTTAAAATTTTGCCTTCACTGTATTGTTGAAAGATTTTCTGTTTTTTTAGACCCTCTTTGTTACCTTTTTAGTGATCCTTGCTTTGATGTAAATCGCTTCATTATTTAAATATTCATTTTGTGTATTTGAAATTGTTAATTCTTTTTACTTTGAAAATAGGTATATCTTTACTAATCTAAATTACTTTCTTTCAATGATTTTAAATTCTTATTTAGGTATTGCGGACCACTAAGGCTACGTACAGAGTGGACATTAATTAATGTAAAAAATGAGGACAAACAAAGCTGGTATTTCAATAAAAACATCCAAGCCGGTAAGCAGATTTTGACGACCAGCATCCACTCTGTACGTAGACCAACTCTTTAATTGTTCACTTTAATCACTTAAATCAAACACAGACTTTTTAAGATTAACATTTGTTTTAAGATGGCGACAGTTTCCAATTAATAATGAGGAATAAGTCATCATAATAAAATAATTTGACACTATTTTTTTTTCCATCAGTGGGAAGGAATATTTAGGGCAGTGTAAATAAAGAAATGAAAGAGGTAATTTTGGAGTTTATAAAAACGAAATGTCAATAGTAAAATACCACTGAAATAATTTTAATAAACACAAGTTCACAGTACAATTTATTTTGCAATCAATTAATAATTTTTTGAATCAAGAACTGTGGCAAACGTAAATTAATATCTAAAATTATTATTTCAAAAATGTAATACAAAAGTACAATTTGAAAATAATTGTATAATAAATTTATTACATATTAATACAAATTATAAAAGACAAGAGTGTATATTATTTTTAGTTGGCTGTTTTTGGATTGAGTTAAAATTTTGAAAGCAAACATTTGAGGACACATTTTCTTACAGATCTAACATCACGTCTACTGTCCATTAAAATTATATAAAACCAGTCACACACGAAACGACGATTAATAATATAATGTACAATTCCACTAAGATGATAATCGGCACTTGAATCAAATCATATTTATGTCTCAGCGCCATTTATAATATTAAAGAGCAACGAATAAGCTAAGGACAAAGTTACTGTTTTAAAATACCTTTAAATTATAAATGTTGTCGACATCAAAAAAACAAAATTGCATCTTTAGGACGACACGGGTCCCATTTTCTTTTTTTTTCTTTTTTTAAAAAATTATCCTAACAATTTTCCTAAACGAACATTTATCACGATGTGTTGCATGGCAGATTTAATCGTCTCCTTCCTCTTCTTCCGATTCTGCCTCTTGTAACCACATCAACCACTGATTCACCTAAAATTTAACAGTTTAGGATAAAATTCAGCAATTTCATGAAAATGTGGAGCATCTAACCAAGTTAAAAATAATTGAATGATTAAAAAGTTGTACGACTACATACCTGGAACAATGCCTGTCTTTTGCCGGGATAAGCATCGGTGATGTCTTCCTTCCACGTTAGAAAAGCATCCTCCTCAATGATTTCCAAATCGTAGAGTGCATTAAACCACCTCAACAATTGACCACGTGGAAATCCGAGTTCGTAGAAGTGAACTTGTAACGAATAAATAGCCACCAACTGGAGTGAAGGCTGTTCTCGTAAAAACGCTTGTAAAATTGGCATGTACCTCTCCAACATGCTCCGCTCCTTTTCACCCACCAACTTATCATCATCAACCGGAGCGGCTTCCTGAGTAATATACTTAAGCAGGACAGTCATTAGTGCGTTTATAAAACCAGAGTCGGTGTAATTAGCCGAATCGAGATTTTCGCGAATCCATTTGTAAAATTGTTGCGGATTAGGATCTGCTTGCAATTGTTTGCTCAATTCCGCTTGTATACGAAGAGAAGGATACAAAAATGTGAGATCACGTTCTTCCAAAATCTCTGCCAATCTCATTTTTGTCTTGTCACTATCAGGCATTTGGGATAACAGATTCACTTTAGTGCTGCTGAACAGCTCCGTTAGCTCATTCTTCCCCTGCACTTTATGCAAATGTTGCAGAATTATCAAGAACAAGGGATAATAATTTCCATTTTCTGTTAAAGATGCGACTTCGCTTAAAGTGACTAAATGTTCGATAACTGCAAGACTTAACAATGTAGCAGCCGCTTTTGTCAGTTGAGTAATTTCGTTTTCGCGTTCTTCCAACGAATTGCACATAGTTTTGAACGAGTCTAGTATTGTGCTTGTGTTTAACAAATTATCCTTGCGCAAACTCAATAAGAATTTGATAATTTTTTCTTGCTCTTCTTCCGTTTTGTCCAAAGATAACGTTAAACTGATGATGAGAACATCCTTCGAAAACTTATCAGGCACCTTGTGTTCCTTGTAACAATCAATCGCTTGCGTCAATCCTATTTCGTCTTTAAAGTATTCTTCTAATAGTGCTCCGAATTTTTTCAATACTTCCTCCTTATTAGGACCCTAAACAAAGTGGATCTTTTAGAACGAAAGAAAAAAGATATGAAATAAAAGTTTACCTTGTCCTTTTTGCCCTGCTTTGGTTTATCAGCAGAGGCTTGCTTTATGGGCAGAGGCTCTTTTAATAAAGGCGGGGGCGCTTGCTTGATGGTAGGTGGTTGTGGCAATTGCGATTCCATTGGTCTGCTGTTCATTATGTTGCTGGCTTTAATAGTGGATTTATTGAAAAGCGAATTTGCAGACGGTCTTAATTGTAAATCACCAAGGTCTTGCTCATGAGGAACTATGAGATTCTTCTTGAAACGAGGTGCTATTTCTTTGTTAGATTCTGAAAGTCAAAAATCACACCCTTAACAATTTTATTAAACATTTTTGGAGTATCGACAGTTTTAATGTTAATATAATATTATATTTATACAAGAATTATTGCTCGTTTAATAGCAGTAGGAATTTCATTACGTTATAGAATATTTGAACAAAACTTGATTTTTATCGAAAATTTTAAATAGAAAATCAAATTATTTTACATTTAATGCAATTTAGGGCTTAGAATTTGTTTGTCATTTATCTTGTCTTTATTAGTATTTTCATCAAGTTCCAGAATATTTGAACAAAATGTAATTTTTATCAAAAAATTTGAAGAAAAAATAGCACCAAAATAACTATAAATCCAAGGCAAATTAGGGCTTAGAATTTTTTCATTATTTTTCCTGTGTTTATTATAATAACTTTAGTATTTTCATGAAGTTGCAGAATATTTGAACAAAATTTATTTTTACCAAATTTGAATAAAAAATCGTACTGAAATCAAAATAACTATAATCCAAGGAAAATTAGGGCTTAGAATTTTTTCATTATTTTTCCTGTGTTTATTATAATAGCATTAGTATTTTCATGAAGTTGCAGAATATTTCAACAACATTTAATTTTTACCAAATTTGAATAAAAAATCGCACCGAAATCAAAATAACTATAATCCAAGGCAAATTAGGGCTTAGAATTTTTTCATTATTTTTCCTGTGTTTATTATAATAGCATTAGTATTTTCATGAAGTTGTAGATTATTTGAACATTTAATTTTTATCAAATTTGAATAAAAAATCGCACCGAAATCAAAATAAATATAATCCAAGGCAAATTAGGGCTTAGAATTTTTTCATTATTTTTCCTGTGTTTATTATAATAGCATTAGTATTTTCATGAAGTTGCAGAATATTTGAACAACATTTAATTTTTACCAAATTTGAATACAAAATCGCACCGAAATCAAAATAACTATAAATCTAAGGCAATTTAGGGCTTATAATTTTTTCGTTATTTTTCCTGAGTTTATTATATTAGTAGTAGTATTTTTATGAAGTTGCAGAATATTTGAACAACATTTAATTTTTACCAAATTTGAATAAAAAATCGCACCGAAATCAAAATAACTATATTACAATCCAAGGCAAATTAGGGCTTAGAATTTTTTCATTATTTTTCCTGTATTTATTATAATAGAATTAGTATTTTCATGAAGTTGTAGAATATTTGAACAACATCTAATTTTTATCAAATTTGAATAAAAAATCGCACCGAAATCAAAATAACTATAATCCAAGGCAAATTAGGGCTTAGAATTTTTTAATTATTTTTCCCGTGTTTATTATAATAGAATTAGTATTTTCATGAAGTTGCAGAATATTTGAACAACATTTAATTTTTACCAAATTTGAATACAAAATCGCACCGAAATCAAAATAACTATAATCCAAGGCAAATTAGGGTTTAGAATTTTTTCATTATTTTTCCTGTGTTTATTATAATAGCATTAGTATTTTCATGAAGTTGCAGAGTATTTGAACAACATTTAATTTTTACCAAATCTGAATAAAAAAATAACACCAAAATCACTATAAATCTAAGGCAATTTAGGGCTTAGAATTTTTTCATTATTTTTCCTGTGTTTATTATATTAGTAGTAGCATTTTCATGAAGTTGCAGAATATTTGAAAACTAAATTTTATAAAAAACTTGAAATAAACAATTAATTGCAGTAAAATAAAATTATCTTAAATTTAAGGCAAATTAGGGCTTAGATTTTCTCCATATTTTTCTTGTGTTTCAATTATAATATTATTAGAATTTTCACGGTGTACCAAAATATTGGATTTAAATTGGCACTGGATTCAAATTATCTTACTTGGGCTTGTAATTTTTGCGCTATTTTTTACTGTCTTTATTGTAATAATTAGGATTTTCTTGAAGCTTTTGAATGTTTAACGAAATATAATTTATTAGATTCGAAATTATTTTTGTTATTTGCCACCCTGCAACAATTATCCCTTAGCACAGTGATTTCCAAACTAGGAGGCGCGGACTGGTGCAAAAACAAAGTGTAATTTTATTAAATTAAAATATATTTATAAAAATCGGATTTACCATTTTTTAAATATGTGTGTATTATTTTATGAAATAAAGGAGGGAGGCTCCAATGATAATTTGTTGTAAAGTTTACAAATTTTTAAACGAAATGTGTATTTCATCCCACTGTTTGAAATTTTTTTTTTGCAAAGATTTATAGAATTTGAATTTATAATACTGTGTGCTCTCTCTCCTTAAATTAAAAAATGAAACTCAAAAGTTTCTTATTGTCTACTGTTATCTTTCTGCACTGGTAAACAACCCAAAAAGGAAAACCCTTGAAAGATAACAATGTTGCCTTGACGTAACTGGCTAAATTACGCAAGATAAAAAGAACGTCAGGAATAACAATTAATTTGGTATCAAAATATCGTCACATAAAATTTATTGCATTAACTAATTCATTTTTATCACCCACATGTTTATCATATTACAAATCATTTCTTTTTAAAGAAATAAAATTCGTAAATTAATAATTAATTGTTAGGAATTGCCAATTTTAATTGTAACAATTCAAAGTTCAATTAACATTAGTGCACTTGGACCTGAATTTGCAGACAATTCTTATTCTCTACATTTAAATGAAATAATTAAAAAACAATTGTAAAAACTTACGATTATTAAATTGATTGTTGCTATTATTAGTTTGGTTGTGCTTATATTGGCCCCTTTGATTGTTGTAGCCAAACCCTGACCGTTGATTGTTGTGATTTCTAAATCCTCCTTCTCTTTGACCACTAAACCCGTTTGAACCAAATGGATGGGTTGGTATAAGATTGGTAGTCGACGAGCTCAAGCTGAAGCCCATCAGCATATCTTCGATGCCACCTCTCGTCTTCATCGGATGGCGGAATAATTCTGACATGTTTGATCTCTCTTGATCACGCTCTTGATTACGATCTCTATAAAACAAAAAAAAACATTAAGGCTGGATTACGGTATCAAAGAGAAGGTGTCGACTTACCTACGATATCCGGGACGCTCTTCGTCGTTTGATCTAATTTGATGCATGGGTACGGGACCCTCGATAACTGCAACCTTTCGTGGTCTCCAGACATCTTTTCGCAATTCTATAACATCTTTCAACATAAATCGTATTCTGGGTTGCAAATCTATATTTTCTGCCAGTTTTATCATGCGTTCGAAATATTGATCCATCAGCTTTTTGCCCTTGTCGGAGTCCAAGATGCGGCCGCATGTGCGCATAATTTGACTAAGGCATTCCAAATCTTCGGATGGATCGTCGCCACGACGACAGGACAATAATTCCTGTATGCATCGATGTAAGATGCCTTCCGATAAAATTTCCAACTTGCCCAGCTCTCCGATAAATTTGATGTTGCCCAACATCTTACGTTTGGCCAATTGACGACGTTCATCTTCGTCCAAGGTGGGATCGGAGACGGTTTTCTCCAAAAGTTCTGATCGACTTTCGAATTCGATTTTACACTTATTGAGCAACAAAAGGCGGAATGTACAAGGAGAATTGGAAGGTTCAAAGTTTGGGGCCTCATCTGACAGTCGTTTGCACAGCTGTGCATACATAGACGAGTATTTGGGTTCATCGAGAGCTTTTTCAAAAATCAACCAAATAACGCCTTTAAGTATATGGTGAGAAGTTAATTCAATTTGTAACAGATCATCGCTCAGCTTCTTAAATTTTTCTGGTGTAAGTTTGTTGAGAATTCCACGAACCTTACGAAATACCAGGTCGTTACGAGATTCGGGACTAAGGGCATCTTGTTGTTGGTGGCGCAAAGTAGAAGGAGGGACCCAGCGTCGTTTGGCGGGGGGAGCACTGTCCTTCCCCGAAACACGAGCTTGTGGCCCCGTTTGCCTGGGGCTCTCCGTTGTGGTGGGTTAACCAAATTCTACTAAAAAATCACTCTCGGATCCAGTCAGTGCACACTTGATTTTTCAGGCCTTCTCCTTTTTAGCTAAATACAAAATTAATGGTGAGTTATAGGTTCAAAGCAACAGAATAATACAAATTTTTGCATTTAAATACTATTTGAAATTTAATTAATAAGTGGAAATACAGCAAATAAGTTGCCGTAGAAAAGTGCACGTTAAAAGAAATAAATACTAGGTGCTAGATTTAAAATAACAAAAAAATATTATGTTTCAAGTTCATTTCACGTAATTTTGCAATCAAATATTTTTTGTAATTTTTAAGTATGTTGGTGATAGGAGAATACTACTGAACTGTATTTAATAAATGGAAGAGCAATCATTGTAATTGTACCACTTTTTATATTATTAACGAATGTCATTCCATTTATTATATGCAGTTCAGTGGAAAATCCACCTTTCAAAACAAATTATTATGATATCTATAACTGCTTTTAAGTTATGGCTGAAGAGCAATGACTAATTTGTGTTTCATGTAATTTATTTCCAGAATTTTCTCAAGAGTGCCAATTTCCAACAATTTTGAAACATCTTTTTAGGTAAAAATAACAAAAGAAATTCATTTAAATATTATGTGGGCCTAAGAAACGTAAAATAGTGTAAGTCAATTTTATACCAAACTGAGATAATTGATTTTAAAGTTCAATTGTTTTAAAAGTAGTAACAGCTTTATTATTTGACAAAAGCTAAGGTGTTTTAATTAGACTACGATGATCTTTTTAATGACTCATGTACTTATAAATTAAAATTTGAAAATCCCAAAATTATGCAATATTCAAATGATAATTCAAATTCTATTTTTGAGATTGTGGGAACCTAATTGAAATTTGAAAATATTAAAGACATAAACCACGAGTATATATTAAAACTCCAGTTTTGTATGTCTCTCTGTTCGTAACGCACCTTTCATTATATTGCCCTTTGACACTATCTCATATCTCGATTAAAATATACGTTCTAAATGCGGATCACTGCGTATAGGAAGTACATAATATTCGATAATTCGGACTATTCATAACTTAAAACATTATATTTTTTATATGGATTTTCAAGTATTTGATTGGCCCAACATGAAATAGAGTGGTTCAGCTAATCAGAATCGTGAATATAATCCCTGCAGAAACAAAATTTGAAGCAAAAAAATTGTGGGTTAAATTTAATTAACTGAAAAAACAATTCCGCGTTTCTTTTAAATGGAAGATTTAAAAGATAACGTGACAACAATAAAAATGATAGGATTAAAGGTAATGCATCTCTTTCATGTTTTGTCTCGTTGGGTAAATTTAGAGCGCTCATCAATCCATTAGTATGGCAAAAAATAAAAAGAAAAGTTAACTTTTAAGTCACTACTAGCATCGATATTGAAAGAATTTCGACATAATTGTAACTTGAAAGTGGAATAGTGAATAACCCAATTACATAGGAATATTGGCAGTGTATGACGTCTTGAACGAAACCTAAGTGTTTCTCCATTCGTGTAGAAAGAGCAACGAACTCAATAAAACGCAGTTTGGAACAGCAATCTTTGAGAAAATCTACGTTCTTTCATTAATAAACAATGCAAAATTATAGACCAACAAACAGAAATGCAGGCGAACAAAATTGAAACATTTTCACCGCAAGTCTGGCGCAGTGGTGACGGTCCACGTTCATCAACCTTCTCGTTGAGCGGATGGGAGTCACCCTCAACCCTTTTCTGATTTATAGTCAAAAACCTCGTCTCGACGTTTCGAGAAAAAAAACAACAATAACAAAAAGACGGAACGAATTCTAAAAAGATTCCGAGAAAAACTTTCGATGGGATCAGAATTTAAACGGAATCGTTGTCTTGTCTGGCACCTGAACGTTTTAATTTTTCTATGAAACAACGACAATTTATGAATCGGATGTAGAGATGAGAAGGTCAGTGACCCTGTACACGGGCGGGCGAATGGATTTTCAAGGTCCTTGGCACATTCCAAGGATGTTTACGACTTCTAAAAACCAGGTGTCGAGACAATGAAAGATGCAGGATGAACGAATTATCCAACGTCATACATCATAAGACAAAAATAGTTTTGAAAAAAATGACGTTTCGCAATAAACAATTGGCGTTTAAAGCGTAATGCAATATCGCCATGCAATGTTAAAATGAATCAATTAAATGTTGAAAAAAAATGATTTTATGATGAATAAAAAATTGATGTCAGTGTGCGTGTATGAAGTACACGACCGTGAGAGACAACAATAAGTGGGCGATTCCTGCTTTATACAGGGACAGTAAACTTTGAGAAGACAAAGAATGAAATTAATCAAGGCCGACCGATCAACGGAAAATCCGATTAAAAATCTATCTGATTTTCTATCAAAACAATTGAAGAGGAATTAAAAAAATGAAACGTTTAGTTCCAAGAATTTGACGATTATGACCAAAGTTTAGCTGCATTGCGCGGAGTGATTAATGAAAAATTTCCACTTGTAAATTAATGGTGAAATTGTGAGTTTGAAGTTAAATTTATCAAGGATGCATTATCGAACATTTAATTAAAGCGTAAACTATGAAGTTTTGCTTCGACATGTTGTAAAAAGTACATACAAAGCCAATACCGTAATGGATAAAGGTGAATTATTTCACACACTCGTTATCCGAAATTCTTTATCGAACGTGTCGATATAAATACAAAATCACACAAAGTACACTCACACTTAATGCACAATTAACACAAAATATTTTATAATGTAAAAATTAATTAATAAAAGTAAAATAATCGACTTACAGGGCCTTGGTTTGTTGTTTGCAGTAAAACTACTGGCGGTGAGCGAAGAATACAACGTCGTCGGCGAACTTCGGTTTTTCCGAATTGATAAATTGAAGTACTTAAAAACGACAATTTCGCACGTAATACAACAAATAATTGGACAAATTTGTCCTAAAATGTAGAATTAAAATTTTGTTAACGAAATAAAACTTGAAAAGATAAACAAAAAGAGTTTTTTAGTGTCAAACAAAAATAAGACTTGTATTGACGTTTCAAAGTTTATTGCCAACCTAAATACATCATAAATGTAATCTATCAGTTGTCACTAGAGTTGTCACTACTTTTGAAAATTTTTTGTTGTACAGGGTACTTCGCCATAATTAATTTTTAATTAATTAAAAAATTATTTTTAAATTAACTTTACGACTGAGATTACAAAAAATTTAAGTACTTTTAAGTTGTAAATCGGATTTATACGTCAAATTGTGCTCTATTCTTCAAATTTAAAATTTAAAAAAGCAGTAGTCAGCAAAAAGTTCTCAACTGATCCATTTATAAATAATCAAGATTGTTCCAATTGTAAGAAAATTGGAGGATTAAAATCATAAAATAAGAGACGTCAATTTTTATATTGTAATAAAATGGCCACCATAAACATAGAAGTTCATGTTCATGATGGCCACCCTAACCTTAAGGTTAGGTCGAGGCTACTTAATAAGCATTTTAGCAAAAAAATAATTATTAACTTTATGATTGGGCGACATATTTGCAGGGGGGAGTAAGATCAGGTAGCATCGCCTCTCAATTGGCCCCTCAAAATCGTATTTTTTTTAAGTTATTATAAAACCTAATAATAGTTGGTTTTATTACACTAAAATGTAGTCTAGACTCTAGAAGGACCTTCCGGATGTAGGAGTGATGGTTTTTGAGTGTTAATTTATTCTTAACCCTTTGAGTACCAAATTACCACACAAGGATGGGATTCTCAGTGCACCTTACCGACCGAACTTTCAGTTCATTATTCAATAAAAAAATTGCAATTGGCTCAAAAATGATACTGTTTTTTGTAAATAATAAATTTAAAGAAACAACATTGATGAATTATTTTAATTTTTTTGTTCTCTGTTCTCAACTTATGTTGTATCCTATAAAATTTTTAGCCCACCCTAAAAGATAGAATATAAAAACTTTCTACTCAGTGAGCGGCTTTAGTCCGTCTTGGTAGTCGAGGCTACAAACGCAGATCCAAGTCGGAGGGGGGGGGTAATTAGTACTTTAATTCCTTAAAGCGGTTTTACTTTAAGGTGCTTAATTTTGGCTGCGTCGCAATTTATTACTGTGTTTGTAAACCACAATCTGTGGGCTTCTGTATTAACTTCCCCCATTCATCCTGAGGATGAATCAATAAAAGAGGATAATAATTCTATTCTAATTCTACTTTTAATGATTTATGTGACTGTAAAATTTATGACTCAAAAGTTTATTACTACGCTTTTATGAGAGCAGTTATTTTAAATTTGTGAAGTGCAATCGGACGTACGGAGCATACCAAATATATCCAAAATTCCATTATTAGGATCTGTTGTAATAAATAATAAGATAATATTTTAGTAGTTTTTATTAATAATAAAATATGCTGCTCACTGCAGTTACAATAAAATTGTGATTCCAAATATAAAACTTTACCAATAACAAATTTCTTAAATAATACCCATCACCAAAAGAAAAAAAAATTCATAATACATAAAAAGAATAAGAAAATAAAAATATTTCTTTTAGCAAATGCAAACTTTTGTCAAGCATTTGCAATTCTTGGAGCAACAATTTTTGTTCTCATTGATGCAAATGCATACGCATTTACATTCTGCCTCGCATTTATTTGAAGCACAGCATTTGCAACCTTGGGTACATTTGGAAGACTTTGTTTCTTCCTGTTTGTCAGAATGAGAAGAACAGCATTTCTTGTTGTCACAAATGCAAACCTTTATGCAGTTGCATCCTTTCACGCATTTTTTTGATGAGGAGCATACGGTGGTTGCGCAAATACAGGCGTCAATACATTTGCAACCTTCAGCACATCCAGTCTTGTCTTCTTGTTTCTTGGGGCAGCATTTCTTGTTCTCACAAATGCAAACGTTGATGCATTTACATCCTTCTTCACAGGAAGTGGACTTGGTTTTATCAATGCAAATGCATACGCATTTACAGTCATCGTCGCATTTATTGGAAGAGCAGCATTTGCAACCTTTGGTGCATTTTTCCTCTTTGTTTTTGTCGGAATCAGAAGAGCAACATTTTTTGTTCTCGCAAATGCAAACGTTGACGCATTTGCACCATTCTGCGCACTTGTTTGATGAGCAGCATTTGTTGGAAACGCAAATGCAGGCCTCAATGCATTTGCAACCATCAGCACATGAAGTGGATTTGGCTCCTTGTTTCTTGCAGCAGCGGTTTTTGTTCTCATCGATGCAAATGCATACGCATTTACAGCCATCGTCGCATTTATTGGAAGAGCAACATTTGCAACCTTTAGTGCATTGGGTGGATTTTTCTTCTTCTTTTTTGTCGGAATCAGAAGAGCAACATTTTTTGTTCTCACAAATGCAAACGTTGACGCATTTGCATCCATCAGCACACGAAGTGGACTTGACTCCTTGTTTCTTGCAGCAGCGATTTTTGTTCTCATCGATGCAAATGCATACGCATTTACAGCCATCGTCACATTTATTGGAAGAGCAGCATTTGCAACCTTTAGTGCATTGGGTGGATTTTTCTTCTTCCTTTTTGTCGCAATCAGAAGAGCAGCATTTTTTATTCTCACAAATGCAAACGTTGACGCATTTGCAACCTTCAGCACATGAAGTGGACTTGGCTCCTTGCTTCTTGCAGCAGCGGTTTTTGTTCTCATCGATGCAAATGCATACGCATTTACATCCATCGTCGCATTTATTGGAAGAGCAGCATTTGCAACCTTTAGTGCATTGGGTGGATTTTTCTTCTTCCTTTTTGTCGCAATCAGAAGAGCAGCATTTTTTATTCTCACAAATGCAAACGTTGACGCATTTGCATCCTTCTGCGCACTTGGTTGATGAGCAGCATTTGTTAGTCACGCAAATACAGGCGTCAACGCATTTGCAACCATCAGCACATGAAGTGGATTTGGATCCTTGATTTTTGTTCTCATCGATGCAAATGCATATGCATTTACATCCATCGTCGCATTTATTGGAAGAGCAGCATTTGCAACCTTTAGTGCATTGAGTGGAATTTTCTTCTTCTTTTTTGTCGGAACCAGAAGAGCAGCATTTTTTGTTCTTACAAATGCAAACGTTGACGCACTTGCATCCTTCTGCACATGAAGTGGACTTGGCTCCTTGTTTCTTGCAGCAGCGATTTTTGTTTGCATCGACGCAAATGCATACACATTTACATCCATCGTCGCATTTATTGGAAGAGCAGCATTTGCAACCTTTAGTGCATTGGGTGGATTTTTCTTCTTCCTTTTTGCCGCAATCAGAAGAGCAGCATTTTTTATTCTCACAAATGCAAACGTTGACGCATTTGCAACCTTCAGCACATGAAGTGGACTTGGCTCCTTGCTTCTTGCAGCAGCGGTTTTTGTTCTCATCGATGCAAATGCATACGCATTTACATCCATCGTCGCATTTATTGGAAGAACAGCACTTGCAACCTTTAGTGCATTGAGTGCAATTTTCTTCTTCTTTTTTGTCGGAACCAGAAGAGCAGCATTTCTTGTTCTCACAAATGCAAACGTTGACGCATTTACATCCTTCTGCGCACTTAGTTGATAAGCAGCATTTATTTGTCACGCAAATGCAGGCATCAACGCATTTGCAACCTTCAGCACATGGAGTGGACTTGGCTCCTTGTTTCTTGCAACAGCGATTTTTGTTATCATTGCATTTATTGGAAGAGCAGCAGTTGCAGCCTTCTGCGCATTTGGAACCTTTGTCACATTGCTGGTTGATACAAATGCAAATGTTTTGGCATTTACATCCTTCTGCACATTTTTTTATAGAGCAGCAATCAGGGGTTGAACAAATGCATACGTCAACACATTTGCACCCTTCTTTGCATTTATTGGATTTTCCTTGTTCAGCCATTGAAACTAAAAAAAATTATTAATTAATAAAAAATAATAAAAAAAATTAATAAAAAAAAAATTATTAAATTATTAATATTATAAAGTATTAATTTGAATTTAATACGTCGGCCCACGTACATTAAATTTAACTCGCACTAAAATTAAAAACAATTGGCTATTAAGGGTGGCGGTCTATAAGTGTTAAAATAAATTTTGAAAAAAATTGAAATAAAATTTGAAAGAAATTTTGAAATAAAATTCAAATAAAATCTAAAATTATAACTTTTGATTTAATTATTAATTTGCATGGAACCAATTAAATTAAAATTTTCTTTGAAAGTTCTAAAAATACTTCGGCTGTTTTCAAAAATAAATGATTAAATTCTAAATGAAAAGCTAAAACTAAATAAAAAAAATTATTTTATTACAAAAATATAAATATTTATTTGAAACCAAATTCGGGGTTGGTTTATTAATTTTCTAAAAATATTTGGATGTAATATATTTAAATTATGAACTTACCTCGAGAGCACTTTTGAATATTTGCCATTGTATAAATTATTCACTAGATGTAGCTCGACACTGTAATATGAGCAATTTGAAATTTACGAACGTAATAAAGTTGATAACTGATGAATTCGGCTCCCGATCGGATTTTATATCATTGAAAGTATAATTCCGTGTGCAAAATAGCACACGGATTCGGTTGCACCGGGCACTTTGTGCACGGTACCATTGTTTACCAATTTTTGTTATCAATTTACTAGAAATTTCTATTAACGACATAAATGATAATTATATAACAAATAAATTAGTCACTATCGCAATGAGTCGTCATTTCTAATAACATTTTATCAAATTGTTTTGAATAATTATGATTCTCTAACAAATATTTGAAAGAATATCATCATTGTTGATTATTTATTTTACAATGTTAAGAACGTAATTAAATTTTTTGAAAATTTTTCAAAAAAAGGTAAAAAGAAATCGATTCCTAAAATTATAATATTTTTGTAGGAAAATTTTTTATATAACCGTCGAATCATAGGGAAAAGTGGCATTTTCAATTTATTTTTATCTTTGTTTTGTTTGCATTGTACGTTGCTTTTATTTTTAAAGGTTCAAAATGCGTTTGATCAAGGCTTTGACGTTGCCAGAAATTTAACTTTGAACCACAAGAAAACAGTGGCGTATTTTTAGTTCGTTAAGCCTTTACGAAAATTAAAATTATCGTCTTTTAATTATTAATTTTATATACTGACAATTGCATTGAAAAAGGTAAACAAATAATTACAGTGAAAAAAGTGCCTTTTCCTATAAAAACTGTGTTTTTGGATTAGTAGGTTTAAGATTTTTAAGATGCGGTTTGCGGTAAGTTTTAAATAACTGAATGTTATTTTATACTAAAACTGTGGGATTTAGCTTTTGGTGGATTTTACAATATTCAATGTATGATTCAGCACTTTTTACTTCCATACGTTCAAAATCCAATTTTCAATTAGGTATAGCTCAAATTATAAAATTTTATTACGGCATCAATATAGTAATATTGGTGTCAATGTTAACAACATAATAATTACTTTGTATTTGTTTTTATTGGCAACTGATTAGAGAGTTCCATTGTAAACATAAAAAATTGTAAATATTTTGCGTATTACAGACAATTTTTAATGTCCTTCAAGTTATTGAACCCCAACATTCATTTCATTATGGTAAACGTAACATTGGTTGATGATAATCGCAATAAAATGCGATGAAGCTTGCTAACTTGGACAAAAATGGACTCATAATGGCTTCCATAGACAGAATTGGGTAGGGGGGTGGGCTCTGAGCTACTAAGATGTTAAGCACATCCAACATTTGAATTTTGAGTCTAACTCCGCCTATGAACTGCCACAAAGTAAAAAGAAATTATAGTTTTCTTCTGCAATTTATTGTAAAATTGCTTAAGAGATAATAAAAGCCTTGTAAGTTTTGACCAGGTTTTTTAAATATACAAATGAAAATATAATTAAATATAGCATGCCCAAACAGCGGAGTAAAAAAATTAAAATTCATTCTTAAGTACTTTTTAATAACTTAGCACCTAAGTCAATTTCTTTTATGATTTATTACGATGTAATTAAGAAAACATCAGTAGCATTCGTATAAATAATTGGTTTTTCAATCTTTCTTAAGGTAGTCGCTCAATTAGCAAGTTGCTGAATTGATTTCTAAAATTGTGGCACAAAATTATTTTGGAAAAATATAGGCGCTTGCTATTAAAAATAGACAATTTTTCAAAATTGAAATATTTTTGCTCACTCATAGGTACTTAGTATTTATAACTGTTGCTATATCGATTATTATCAATCGTATTGATCGATCCATCAAAGTATGTGATTAACAAAAAATATAAGTTAGGAAATATAAGAAATTTTGTTTCGGAAAAAATTTACTACCTAAAAATGCTAATAAGATAAAATTTATTCCTATTTCTTTAAAGACCTGATTAACAAATTTAAAAGTAGAAAATCCAACTAACAAACAGTAAACAATTTGTTTATTTACAATAAATTTTCAAATATATACAAATATTTCGTTAATATTTACAAAAAAACCTTTATTTCCAATTTTGCAGTTTAATGATATGGTTATTCGGCCTTCCGCCTCATTCAAGAGGAGATTGAGACAAATCAGATGCGTGCGTTTATTTCGTAAGCAATAAAGAAATCTTAGTTGGTTATAAATGAATGAATGTTTTAGAGGAACCCCTATGTGGAGGAGCTTTCTAGTTATAATAATTATTGTATTGCCAATGTTATTATTTTTATAAGCGGAGCTACTCACAAATTTGGGAGTGCTAATTCGAATTGTATAAAAATTCATATTTCCTTTAGCAAACCCAAACTCAAACTCTGCCTATGTTTGGAGAGTATTCCATACCCCCCAAACTCCCCACGGTCACGCTCGTGCGCAATACATAAAAATCATGCGCAATAGATAAAATGCGTTCCTATTTATCTATTGCGTACGAGCTTGACTGTACATTGTACGGTTTCTTGGCTGGTGGTAACAAATATAATATAGATACAAATTTTCATAACTAATTAAAAACAATCGTCGTAATTCTTACTGAGAAGGAACTCGCTTTTAAATCTCGAACCAGGACATCCCAGCCCTTTATTTATTCTGGATCACTTTTGTTAGGTAAATATTCAAATGCTCTCATAGTAAATGTTCTTTCATTGGTTTTTTTAAATCGCAACTGTTCCAAATAGATATATCAAAATGTCGTCCGGGGGGTTGTGAGGGGGGGGGGTATGTAATACCCCAGGGTTAGGTGGTTAAATGTTATATAAATCAGATGTATGCATTTAAATCGAAGTTAGTAAATTTGTTTTAGGTTTGGAAACTTTTGGGTTAGTAATAAATAAATCACACGTGCTTCTATAAATGAGAAGGACGAGGAGGAGTTTTCTAGCAATTTATTTTATTGGATTTAGAACAAATCGATAGGATGAAGCGAAGCCAAATAAAAAAGAATTAGTAAATCTAGAATTCTGAGAATCTGAAATTACTACAGGGTAGTCGATAGAACCGGGAATAAAACCGCGGTTTTTCGTTCCATAGTATTCCAATTTATGCTTTACGCCATACTGAATGTCTACTGTACATTATCAAATATATAACCAGATTAATCTAGTGACGGATTAATGGACAAAATGGAGGAATCGTGTCTATTAGAGACATTTACAATTCGTGGGCTCACTGCAAAAACTAGACAAGTCCATATTAGGACCTTAAAGGACTGCACTGCACGGTCAGTTTTCAATTCTCTTTTTTAGGCTTAAATTTTAGTCAAAAATTGTTCAGATTTAGTCAAATTGGTGAGAATTTTTTTAAAATTTTAACTGAAATTTTACCTTAAAAATGACCATGCAGTGCAGTCCTTTAAAGTCCTAATATGGACTTGTCTAGTTTTTGCAGTGAGCCCACGAATTATTTTATGTGCTCTAAAGGAGGGGACGCTATTGGATGAAATAAAAGAATCACATCACGCTGTTGCAGATACCAGTACTAGATACCAGCCGGAACGGCTTCTTGAAGGGTTAAATTTAACCCTTCAAGGAAAGGATGCTTTGTGGTAAATTCAACTTCATTAGATTGGCAAGTAATCAGAGGTACGTTACGAACAGAGAAATAGATAGACAAATTCAGTGTAGCATACTAAAAACATCTATTATAAAACTTTCTTACAAAATTGTCGTAAATGTTTTGTTGTATTCATTTGGAGAATTCTTTTAATTATAATATGTAATGCATTGTATTAGGCTCCGTAACCACCAAAGTTGCTACT
Organism: Rhagonycha lutea; assembly: GCA_958510855.1. Classification (NCBI taxonomy): domain Eukaryota; kingdom Metazoa; phylum Arthropoda; class Insecta; order Coleoptera; family Cantharidae; genus Rhagonycha; species Rhagonycha lutea. The sequence continues at coordinate 5,560,936 of OY294040.1, read as the reverse complement.
AATTTGCAGTAATAGAGCTAAATGGCATACTTAAATTGCTAATAGCCATTAAACACACTTGGTTATTAGCTTGCTCTTAGCTAGTTAATGGCTGGAATAACTGATAAAAGATTAGCAGCTATCAGATATCTGATGCTATTCATTTATTAGCTGGCTAGCTATTATTGAAAGCTGCTACCTAGCTATTAAATATTTTGGGTTACCTTTAGCTAGATGTTATTATGAGCTATTAGCTAGCTATTAATTGCTTACTTTGACCTGCTGTTAGTTAGCTGTATTATTAAGATTTAAGAGCTAGCTGCCAGCTATTAACAGGTTATTTAGTGAATTTGGTGCACACACGACTATATACTAGAGGCATAATTAGCTATTTGTCAGTAAGGTTATAGCTAATAATTATTTTAGCTCCAAATGCTACTAGAGTAAGCTATGCGCAATGTAAATTTTCTTATGATTAGTTTCCATACTTCCGATGGCACGTTAAGCCGGAGCAAACAGTAAAAGTCGCTACGTGCGCGCGTGCGCAGTTACTCACGTCGAATATGCGCACGCGCAAAAATTCCCGGCAAATGTGAAGTGTATTTAAAATTTATATGTAAAGTGCGTGCATGCGCCATACTTAAGTCGAATGTGCGCCGAATGTGTGTAAAAATTAAATTTTTAGTTTTATAAACAGTCTAAAATCTAAAACTTTATTTAACTCTTAACGGTCCTGTCATTAAAACGCTTTTCCTAACATTAACCTAAACTCGACCGGTGGATCTCTCTTTTAACGGTTCCCCCATTAAAAAAAATCAATTCCTAACACTAACCTAAGCCCGACCGGTGGATCTCTCTTTTAAGAGTCCCCTCATTAAAAGAATGATTTCCTAACACTAACCTAAACTCGATCGATGGATCTCTCTTTTAACGGTCTCCCCATTAAAATAAAAATCGATTCCTAACAGTAACCTAAGACGGGTGGATCTGTTTTAAGGGTCCCCTCATTTAAAAAAAATCGTTTCCAAACACTAACCTAAGCTCCACCGATGGATCTCGTTTTTCATGGTCCCCTCAATAAAAAAATGTTGTTTCCTAAAACTAACCTAAGGTCCACCGATCTCACTTTTAACGGTCCCCCCCCCATTAAAAAAAATCAATTCCTAAAACTGACCTAAGCCCGTCCGGTGGATCTCTCTTTTAAGAGTCCCCTCATTAAAAGAATGGTTTCCTAACACGAACCTAAACTCGATCGGTGGATCTCTCTTTTAACGGTCTCCCCATTAAAATTAAAATCGATTCCTAACATTAACCTAAGCTGGACCAGTGGATCTCTGTTTTAAGGGTCCCCTCATTTAAAAAAAATCGTTTCCAAACACTAACCTAAGCTCCACCGATGGATCTCGTTTTTCATGGTCCCCTCAATAAAAAAATGTTGTTTCCTAAAACTAACCTAAGGTCCACCGATCTCACTTTTAACGGTCCCCCCCATTAAAAAAAATCAATTCCTAAAACTGACCTAAGCCCGTCCGGTGGATCTCTCTTTTAAGAGTCCCCTCATTTCCTAACACTAACCTAAACTCGATCGGTGGATCTCTCTTTTAACGGTCTCCCCATTAAAATTAAAATCGATTCCTAACATTAACCTAAGCTGGACCAGTGGATCTCTGTTTTAAGGGTCCCCTCATTTAAAAAAAATCGTTTCCAAACACTAACCTAAGCTCAACCGATGGATCTCGCTTTTCATGGTATCCTCAATAAAAAAATGTTGTTTCCTAACACTAACCTAAGGTCCACCAGTGGATCTCACTTTTAACGGTCCCCCATGGTACAACAAAATTATTATATCGTGCTCCCTCCCATTAAAATAATCGTTTCTTAACACTAACCTAAACTTGACTGGTGGATCTCTCTTTTAACGGTTTATTCATTAAAAAAATCGTTTCGTAAAACTAAACGATTGATTTTTTCAAGTAGTACTCGAAAAAATTCATATATTTGCAGCATAATTCATAGCTTCAAAAGAGAGGCTTTAAAAATTTGTGCAAAAACAAACTACAGTTCGAGTGCACCGAAAAGAACTGTACCCAAAACTTCCAATTAATGGTTGCAGAAGTACCAACTAAAGTTTAACAAAGTGTAACTAAATAATACCAACCGGTACAACATCGCAATCGCCAAGAGTAAGCGTTAAGCCGGTGGTCCTTTTGGGTTGATGAATTGCCATCATAAACATAAAAGACCAGGGTACATCTGAAGGCCAGGCCAGCAAGCTACTTACCAGATGTAAAACAACTACACAGTGCCAAGGAAACTTGACACAGTTGCTGGTAGAACAGACCAAAAATGATTTAAAAAAAGTTAAAGAAGATTAATACAAATTAAAAAATAAAAATTATTTTTACAATTTTGAGTCATAGAAAATATTATAATACAAGGTAGGTAGGTATCTACTAATCAATTAAGCAAATAAACTAAGCCTATCCATATCTTTTATCTTTCATTCCACTTGGCTTATTATTGATCGTAGTGTTATTGCATGTATACATTTTTTGCACTTGTATTTTTTAATTTGAAGATCTAAAATAAACGACTTACTATGGATAAAATACCAAAGGCCGTAATATGTCCTGCAACTCCAAGTAAGTAATAAATTCATATAAATTATTTTGAAAATATTAAAATTATAAGAAATTGTGGAACAACAACCCAATATTGTTATCAAAAACAAAATTAAAGCTGAATTATTTATTTTAAAGACCCCGATAAGATAGAATTAAGTGGTCCAGGAGAGTGGTATATAGTGAAAAACATAAAAGTATTGTTTCCAAGGAGATACAGTGACCCCTTCAAAAATGAATTTGTTTTTATTAAGTTGATTCTGACAGCTTTTCTTATTGTGGATCCAGATTACTCGTGCTCTTGTTCATACTCGGATTCGGCTCGTGCTTCCCATGATTTGATTTTACCATAAATGTTTTACAGACCTGTTGACATTGTTGTTTATTTCATCTTCGGATTTTCTTATGACTTCGGCCAAATCCAAATCCACACAAGCCTACGACTGGCGTAACAAATCTGAGCCGAGATCGAGTGCCAGCACATGCACGAGTAATGTGATCCCAACTTTAGCCCATTTTATTTTAATATTTTAATATTTTAGTAAAGAAGTGCTCGATGTGTCAAAGATGTGATTGTATTTGCAAAAAAGAACCGCCAAAGGTAGACAAACCACCAAAAAAATGACAGGATGCCATTCAGAAGTTAAATAAATTATCTAATAATGAAAAAATAATTATCAAAATAAAACCGTCTTAAACTAACTGCAGTTTCTCTTTCTAATTACGTCAAGAGATACCAATGAAAGAAGAAGAAACAAAAAAAAACAAAAACATAATTCTATTTACAAAATAAGTGGTACAAGAACGATCACATGAAAAAGTCATGCGAAAAAATTAAGATTTACTTAAGTTATGTTAGGTACATAATATTTGGTATATCATTGAATATTTTAACTCAAACTAAGGTATCTAAGACTTCTTTGGTATTATGTGTTTTGTAGCAGCCGTAATACTCGTACTGTTTTTGAGATTTCATTTTCGTACTGTAAAGTAACGCCTGTAACATTTCACATTCCTGATCTTCATTCACTAAATCTTTATGTAAACTTTCTAAATGGGACCGCCTGCTTGTAATTTTTTCCATGGTTTCTTCCAGAACAATTTCGTTGTGCTGCATTTCGCACGCACTTTTCGCCATTTCTGCCCTCAAATTTGATAAAATATTTCCTATGTCGTCCGTATTTGTTTTAGTTTGTTTTTCGTATTTTTTAATATTCGCATGCAGCCGAACCAAATGTTCTTCTTCTTTTAACAGTTTTTTGTTTATTTTTGAGATCATGTCAAATATTTCTGTTTGTTCTTTCGTGGTAGCTTCGCTGGTCGTCGAATTGGTATCGTCGTCCTTTATATCCTTTTGAATTTCGTCCGAAGATGGAGAAAAGCGTTCATTCTAAAAAAGAAAAAATGAAAATTGTTGAAGGATTTTTGGATTCGCTCTAGTGATTTACGTTCTGCGCTGCAGGACTTGAAGAATAGAAGAAGATAAGAGCATATCACATTTCCTGATAGTAGGAACTAATTTACGAATAAAATATTTATTACTAACCTCAGGGGAAGATGATTGTTTATTATGATTTGATTGTTCGCTATCGCCTTCGGTAACAACTCCACTATCGCTATTTCTATCACCATTGGGGTTTTCTTCATAACCTGGCTCGACAGCTTCCGAGAGGCCTTTCAAATATGTCTCCAACAAGTAGTTGCTGCCGTGCTTACGAACTCGGGCTTTGTGAGTTTTTTCTTCTAAAAAACCAATTTGATGTTCGCTGTGCCTAAACAATAAATAAACAACATTCATTAGGCATTGTTTACAGTTTCACACAAAGGAAAATTGAAAACAATGCGAACAAGCATTTAACCCTTTTTTCTTAATGTGTTTCTGATGAGTAGCTCACCTTAATTTTCTTAATTGTCGTCTAATTACTTCTCCTTGTGCGAGAACCAATTTTATAAGTTGTTCTGTGTTTGATGGTTGCTTTTCACTTTGCAAGGCGTGTAATCTTCGGGGATGAACCGTTTTATAGGCACTCCTGTCCGAACGCGTACTCGACTCTGATCTGCATCGCTTTTTTCGGTGTTGGAAACGATCGTCTCTTATTCTTCTCAGCGATATTTTTACCTAAAAGAATAAAATCGTTAAAAACCTATCTATTAGATCAATTATTATTATTATTATTTGGGGAAGTGTCCAGCTAGCCCAATTACTTGGACTGCTGAGGCAAAACGCAGTTGCATAAATCGCTATTGTTGTTTAATTATTTTATCTTATAAATCTAATAGTTTTATCCGGTGCACAGCGTTTTTGTGGCCAATTAACTACCAACCATCCGATTACTAATTGATTAATTATCTATAATCCATATCGTTAAAGTGCTTATCAGACCATTTATTTTCCTTCCTATACCTACTAAGAATTACCCAAAGACCCAAAGAGGCAAGGGAAGTTAACAAGAATCTGGTAAGACACTTAATTCAATATCAAGTAACACAATCGACCCTATACCCGGTTCACTTTAAGGTTTTTCTCCAAATACTAAGGATGTAGCAAAACGGAGCTAGGGAAACTTAGCCCACTCTAGAAATGAGTACGTAGGTCAGTTTCCTGTAGGTAAACGATAAGGAGACTTGTCACGAATCAAATTCCCCCCCCCCCCGATCCTCTGACTAATTTCATATTTATTTCTTCACAGTTTACATATTGTCGTGTAATTTTTGGAATAAGGAAGTGGTTTATTGACTTTTGTATTTATAATTTGAATTTTGGATGTTTCGCGGTTTCGGGGAAGCCGAGAGAGCGCGAGCAGATAAGAAGAAGACTTGCGTACGCCGTCCAAGCGTAGACGGTCGTTCTTTTTGATTTTTGTATGAGAATTTGATTGAAAAGTTAATAAAAGAAGTGAAACAGTAGACGGTATTTTTTCTGATTTTAGAATAAAGAAGAGACAAATCGACTAAGTATAAATTTGCAAAGTGGAAAATTTTGTTATTGAATTTATTTAGTATTGGAAGGATTGAAGGTCGTTTGATAAGGCCAGTTTGAAAACGATAAAAGATAACCGATTGAGCCAGCCGGGTAAGAAGTGATTCTCCGCCAGATTTTAAAATTTTATAAAGAAGTAATTTGAAAGTTCTATAATAAATTAATAATATCACGGAAGTGGAAAATTACACTTCATCTTGGCGCCCCACGTTGGGCGCCAAGTTGAAGTGTTATTTTCCACCCTTAAATTATAAATTATAAACCTTTCCAACTCGTCTTGGTAAAATTTTCAATCGGGCAGAGAAATTAACTTCTTACCCGGCTGGCTCAATCGGTTATCTTTCTCGTTTTCCAACTCGCTCTTATCAAGCGACCTTGCAAATTTTCTTCACAAAAACCAAATTTTAATTTTTACTTTTCCAATATTCTACGTTCAATTACTCCAACTCTTGGATGCTAAAAGATCACTGAAAACCTATATTTCTCAATTTTATTCTTATTTATTCTAATCAACTTAATACAAAATTTTCGCTTTTGCGGGCACAGAAATCAAAAACCCACCCACGCCTGTAGGTAAGCGGCGAGTGACCTCGTATCGTCTCCTTATCATTTCGACCTCGACGAGCTCACGTCGTCGCAGAAACTTCAAAATTTTACAAAATTTTTAATTTTAAAAATTGAATTTCCATTATTACATCGACCGGCTACTTTATTACAAAAAAAAACTTTATTTTGTATCGCAATGCAATTGAGGAAGAAAAATTAGTGCTCTGATTTGATATGGTGTTAATAAATATAAACAACAACTCGTAATTTGCAAGTTGTGTGATGCTTTTTATTCGACTAATTTGTCTTTTTAAAGTAATTAGATTACCCAGGTTGTGCGGCCTAAAGGCCGCAATGAAACCATTTTTTAATTAGTAATGAACGAATGAATCCATCTTGATTGCATTACGGACCATTGCTGCTTTCAGGGGTGAACTTTTATCCTATTGTTTTACCCTCCGTGAAAGTTGGCGATCATCATAGCTAATTTTACATCTTCAGCCACCATTCGAAACAATGCCGCAGACATCATCCAGGTTTATTGCCTTAAGTTACGCAGCTAAAATATTCTTCAACGTTTGTTCTCAAGTTTTCTTTATTTGAAGTAATAAAAAAAAATCAGTTGGAGTATGCGATATTTATCATTGCACATCACGTGACCTGAGACGGTCGGAAGCATAGCGGTTAAGTGCATTATTGACTGTTAATTCTAAATACTCGATTCGACTTCGGGCTAAGTAGAACTTTATTCTGACCGTCTCTTCTCAGAAGGCAATGGAAAACCAAAAAGGGTAATCTACCAAGAAAGCCATTTAATATTAAAATAATTAATGCCCACGAACCAAAGCATTAAAGTTTTAATTCTCCCACCTTGTCCTTTTTCATTCGAAGAAGGAAATTTTAAGTAAAACTTCACACACCAGCCTCTGAATTGGGTTCTGGGTTGTAGTGCGAGGTTCTACTCACTAAAACCTCCATCCTTTGAAGTACCGAAAATTGCTGATCCATCAGCAGTTTGTCCAGTCAGTTGAAGTAACTGGAAACTATTACCTGGATGATGCTTCCTAGTGTTAGTTCCACTAGCTGCCACCACTTTGTGCACGCAAATATGATATGTTCCGCCGTCTTTCCCATGCAATATCTTGAATTTGTGGAGGTACTTATTAAATCAACCGTTGCCAGATAGAAACTGAGTCAGCTCAAATGTGAGCTCTACATCTGGAATGAGCCTGTGAGTCCATCTTTCCACTATCGTTTCGTCCCAAAGGACTTGCCATTTCCTCTGTGTGTCTATTTTTTTCTGGTCCATGGCTTCTTGTGAGACTAAATAGTGTTTAACTTCTCGTAGTTCTGCTTTTATATGTATAGGCGGTCATTGCCTTGCAGCTAAACGCAGTTGGATGCGAAATGTGAGGGTGGCATAACTAAACAGTGACCATTTATTTTTGGACTCAAAACAAACGATCTGCTCTTTTTTTTCTATATTAGGGTAGGTTTCCAGTTTCGATATTTGGCTTTTCCCCGGGCCGTCTTATCATTTAAAAAAAAGCACAGAATTTTTCATTTTTCCGGATCATCTGATTTGGAACCCTTGATAGAATTTAAAGATAGAAACAATAACAATAAGATTTTCTATAGAATATATGGGGAAGGCAACGGGAAATCACCCCATTAACATTTCCTTAGTAAAGTCTTCTTGGCTTAGCCAGGAGGATCGCTAACATCCGAAATCGGATAGGCACCTGAAGAAGATGAAGAAGATGAAGAAAATAGAATATTATATAATATTTGGGTTCATTTGGTCTTTTTAGACCCTAATATTGAAGAAAAGCTTCTTCTTTTGTTTGCAAAATCACTGATTCTAAGGAATTTCTTTGTAAAACAAAGCATCATATCCATCGTCCAAAACAAGTAGGATCTTCAAAACATACAGCTTCATACCTACTCTTTTGTTTTGCCTTGAACTTTCACCACAGCAAAATCATTGAGCTGTAACTTCCTGGTGCTCTGGCTGTCTTCACCTGGTTCATTTTCTACGTTTTCTGTTACAGAGAAGAGTCCGCCCATATCCGAACTTGAATTGTGAACAGAATAGGAGTCACCATCAGGGGGAGATTTTTTTAGCTCGCTGAAGCTTAGGATTGTCTTATGGAAACAATGCCTTCCTCGATTTCTCAGTCTTCTTAACCAATTTATTATTTTTTCTCTCCATTTTCTCCTTTTTTTGTTTGGAGTTGAGGTAAGTAAAACTGATTTCAAGCTTCTGCTAATAATATCTTATGGTGATGCAACAGCTGGTACCGAATCACCAGAATATGATGGTCTCTTAGGAGAATGTAAAGCAGGCGTTACCTCTTGAGCTATAGGAGCGGAGTTTCAAGTAAATGTAGCCTCCCTGATGAGTTGATCAGGACTTATCTCATCCGCTGTACAAGTGGATCTATCTGACAATTGTGACTACGGTGTTCAAACCCGGGGGGAGTCAAACTTTCTTATGACCGTGTTTCGGAGGGCACGTTAAGCCGGCGGTCCCCCTGAGTTGACGAATTGCCACCGTTAACAAACAACAGGGCTACAGGCACATCTGAATGCTATGCTAGCAAGCTACTAACGGATGTAAAACAACTATAGTACAAAATCGATCTGCGGACTACTCACCAACCCGTCTGGCCAGCGTGGTGAGTTATGGCCAGATCCTCCATAATATGGAGAGGTTTATGTCCAGTAGTGGTCGTAAAAAAGGCTGATAAAGAGAAGAAGATGTATAGGCATTTGCGATGTGAGGACGGAGATCCAATGTTACCAGGGCTATAGCTTTTTTGTCGTCCAAGTTTTTCCTTTCACCCTTTTGATTAGCCGAACCATGCCCTCAATGTCTTTGACGGTGGTTCTGCGTTTACGGAATTTGAACTGATTCTTATTGAGGCCTCCACTCTGTGGAGGCCAATTGAATTTCTGTTTGTACATTAGATTCAGCTGCATCTATCTTAGTATATGAAAAATCTATGATGTTAATTGCGGATTCCCAGTTTCGTTTCCTCAGATTGGCCTGAATGTTTATTTTTACTTTATCGATGTCCTTTTAGAGCATTTTTCTGCATTTTACTTCTTCTTGAGTTCGAACACGATCCTGATATCTTTGCTTTCGACGCTGGGTATTCAGGTTATAGTGAATTTTTAATCAGTGACCAACGATGGAAGGAATTGGCCATAGAGATAAGTTGTCCTCCCACATCCGTTTAGGCAAGAAATTTGTCGTTCATAGGTAAATAAATCTTTTTGAACTTTATAATCATTGATTATACAAAAAGCTAGGTTAGGAACAAGAGCTAAGGTCAGCTAAGAAGGTTAGTGGATAGATGAACTTTTCAATAAGAAAACGAGATGGCAATTATGAGGTCTCAAAGTAGTTATTAAAAATCCAAACACCGCTTTCTGAATCGGATATGTAGCAAGTTTGTCATTAACACTAAAATTAGTGAGCAAGGTTACGAGTAATCGTGCAACAGAAAGTCTTGTTAAGTGCATTGCATTGCAATTGATATTTATACACGAATGCCCATCAGATTACCATTTTCAGACAACAATTTGTTGCGTGTTAATAAACACGCATATGATTAATCATTAATTTACCTCTGGTTGTGCAGTACCCCATGCATTCCAAATGTCCAAAATCGCAGCTTGGGGATCCAAAGGCTGTTCAACTCCTCTCCACTTTTCGGTAATATGGTAACATTCTGGTTGGTTAACGTATTTTCCCTAAAATGAAATGAGATTAAATCAAATAATCGTTTTAGTGTTCTTTATTTACCCTGGTTTCTTCATCCTGCAACAAAACGGAAACAATATCAGCACATGTAGTTTCAGCAATGACGCCTGAAATCCATCGTTGCTCACCTTTCACCCAAATTGGTAATTCTTCACCGCTACTATCGCTGTCAGCATCTGATTCTTCATTCATTACATTTCTCGATTGCTCTTCCATCCACATCCTTGTACCTGTAAAAAAAAACATAAATTAAGTTACCTGTTAAATCAAGCGCAACCGTTCAAGGTTGCGTGAGCAATTAACTTTTTTGCAATTTTTTATTACAAGGAAAGTACTTTTGCTCATGGGAATCTTTAAGAATTGTGTTGTACACGTAACGTCTCACCGGAAACGCACGTACATAATCCACCGCGTCCCTTTAACTCTTCAGAAGTGATTGATTCATAAATGTTTTCGAAATACCCGGTTGACCTTCCAAGTTATTTAGAGAAACATAGACAAAGAAAATTTAGCTTCAATGTCTACATAATTGTAATTGTTAAACTGACAAATATATCATTATCGAAGATCACCAAACCACGAGCAAACGATAATTCAACAATGGAATGAATGTGGGTTAAATTTTAAATTTAAATGAGTTACCTACATCTCATTTGAATATTTTTTTTGGCCGCAAATTGAATTTTAAAAAATCGTTTCAACCAAATGGCTTTATAATGTGGCACCTCAAAGTTTTAAATAATGAACAATAACGTCATCAAAACTGAATCAGATTTTTTCCTGAATTCGCCGCCTCGTAATCAAAATGTCATTTTATGTTGCTGCACAAAAATTACTGTCTAATTTGCTCAAAAGTGTAAAAAATTGGAACGTGCATCTTGGGGACACGCCTAAAGTAATGCCCAAAAAAGATTTTTGACAAAGTTCCTTTCATCAGTCAAAATATCGTCCGAGGTTAACGATCCCAAGTTCAATACCAATTAAACGTGCGGTTAATTTTTGAAATTAAGAAACTTCTAGGACGCATTTACATTAATTTCCTATCTCTAACGGCGTTAATTGCATTAAGGGGTTTGAAACCGCGGTGTTCCGAAATTTACGAATTTTAATAATCAAATGTAAATAAATACAATTAAAACAATTATATGAATATTTTTCTTAAATTGTTATAATTAAATGCGGGTCACTGGATCACTACAAAATTAATTGAAGTTCTAACAGTACCGAAAAATTAAGAGGTATCAGAATTTCAAAATTTTGTTGTGGTATATGCGGTTTCGTTCCGTTAGAACAATCAACAATATATTTTCCCACCTCGAAGTAATAAATTAAAATTGTCAATGCTTCATTAATCGTTGAAATGAAGCAAATGTGGTAATTACCACTCGGATAAATAATAAAATAATTAAAGTAACCTAACCGCTTATTAACTTAATTCGTCGATATAGTAATTACATTCAATTGCTGATTAAATTTATTGCTTCTTATTTAAATGGAGAAAATTTAAATAAAAAGTTTGCTTAAGCGGAACCTCATAAATCGATCAAATTGATAATCCGAACTTGGTAAAATCCAAAAAGTTCTTCCAAATTGTTTCTAGAGAAAGGAATGAAATTACAGTAATCATTAAAAATTATCCCTTCATCTACTCAAACTTGAATAAAACCGTATAATCAAAGGAGAAGATAAATTTAACATCAAAAAAAGCCGAAATGGCTTTTAATTTGTTGTTTCTTAAAATTATATAGTTAACGTCTGCCTATGCTACGGTTCCATTTTTCATTTTTCGAAAACGCTCTTGTATAAATCAACGTAAGTAACAAAGTAAGTAAACTTACGTGTAATAAGTGTAATAAACACTTAACCCTAAAGATATTACTGTGTTCCACATTTCCCTCACGTGTACACGCAAACACCGTAAATTTTGGCTACCGCTGTTCGCTTAACGATTTGTTATTAAAATTTATAGCTTAATTTGTTTTAAATTAACGTAGGACGAAGCTGCTAATAATTTTAAATAATTATAAGCAAATTACTTCAATAATAATTATTGCAATTTACAGTCACTTTCTACAATTAAATGCATAAATCACGCAAGTACTCAAACATTTCGAGACCCAATGGTTTTCATAATTGGGTTGAAATTTGCATTAAATAGAAAATTAACATTTGCGTCAATTTTTGACACAGGCTAGTTTAAATTAAAATGCAAATTGAATAATAACTTTGCCAATCTGTTATTTTACAAATTCAATTATTTGTTCACTTTTTTCCTTGAACAATGAAGTTTGAAATATGCTTTCATTTAATTAAAGAAAAGTGACAGGAATTCAATAATTGGAGTAGTTTAAAACCTTCTGGGTGGAATTGGAACCAGCAGCTGTCGATGGATGAGTTTTGCTTTCAAGTTTTTCTTTGATTTTAGCAATTTTAAGATTGTGAACTCAGTGAGTTTGGTGTTAATGCAAAAATTTATTGCTAACTTTTGCAGGAAAAATTTCGAAAAACGTCGGATCATCAATGGCACCATAAGGGAAAAAGACCACCATTCTGAAGACAGTGTAGAGTCGGAAAATGGTGAGCACACAGTTATGAAGATGATAAAGATAAAGAAGAAAAATAAGCCGATTCGAGGCAAAGGTTCCCCAGAGAGTATAGAAAAAATTTAGATCAGCCTATGGTAATAAGTAATTGGCAATGCTAAAATTGAATAAAAACAGCTGCTTAAGGATGGGCCTTGACACCTCCAGGTTAAGGATCGGAATAGCGAATGCCTGCAGGGCTTCGACGATTTACACGTTTAACTTGAGTCTAGAAATTATGGAACTAGGCTTTCAAATTCAGAGAACGGGCTGGGTAACAAATCCAAAATATTAATTTTCTACGAGGGAATTGTTAATTCGGATGTTAGGGATGCCTAGCACATCCAAATTCCTTTTAGAACTCTGATTTTTATAATTTCATTAGGTTATTTTCAAATTCGTTAGATAAAATTAAGTTAGTGGGGGGAGAGGTTGAAATTACTCGGTACCAGACAAATGGACGCGAGCGTTAGGACGTAGACCCAAAAGCACCCAGACCCAATAGAACGCAGACCATGATGACGCAGACCCAGAAAGATGCAAAAAATTATTTTACATTACGCAATTTATTGTATGATTGGAAAAAAAGAAAGATATTTCTCCTTATCAGTAACACACTTTTGCCGAGTTGGACGGCCCTATGGGATATTTTTCCCATAATTCCCTTCCACTTTCAACCACTTCCCAACTCGGATTAAATGATTAATTTTTGATTAAATGAAAAAAAAAGATGCAAAAAATTATTATACATTACGTAATTGTGTGATTGAAAAAAAAGAGAGAGAGATCCATCCCCTTGCCAGTAGTACGCTTTGACGAATTAAGTAATGTATAATAAGTTTTTGGGTCTTTCTGGGTCTGCATCTTTATGCCCCGCGTCTTTTTGGGTCCGTGGGTATCTTTGATTCTCCTTCTTTATAGTCTGCGTCTTTTTCGGTCGCGTCCAAAGACAAAAGTCCTAGACTCGAAATTACTAGAGGAGAGGCGAAATCCGCTGGATGGGGATCAAGCGGATAGGGGAGTTTTTGGTGGCTTAATTTCGATTGAAATTTAATTGAAACTTGGAGAGTAAATAGAGAATTAAATACCATCAGTGGACCAACAGCAGAGCAAACGCAGATTTTTTAGAGTGGGTGGACAAAGAGGTAGAGCTGGGAAAGAGAGTGAAGCTTAGAAGAGGTGGGAAATGTTTGGGTGAAGTGAACAATTGCTGTGGTTGGAAAACAGTGTGTAGATGAGGGATGTTCTGTAATTGAATATACACGTGGTATTTATCAGTATTAGAAAGAAGAACCAAAATGGAATTTGATATTGTTAAACGTAACAAGCAAAATTAGTTGCTCTCAATTTGGTAATTTTACCTTTAGGTTATTCAGTGGTTTTAAGGTAATTCCAATAAAATCAACCAAATTTAGGGCGCCGTATGTAAAATGTAACGAAATGGACGTTAAACCGGGGGGTTGGGGGGGGAGGGGTACGGAGTACCGTCCAGGACTAGAAGAAGTTTTCGGTACCTGTAAGTACTGTAAGAAACTCCACATGACTTGTTGAAAGTTTAAGTGTTGGGAGGTCAGAAATAATTGAATTTTTCTATTGAAAATATTCCACTGTAAAACTTTCTGACTAAATAGTCTTAAAAAATGCTCTATAGTATTTATTTACACAATTTGTTTAAATTAATATACTACTACATTGTAGCAATGTTTAACAAAAATTTGTAGTAATTTGATGATAGTACTTACAATTTGTAGAAATATTTACTACAAATAGTAGTAAATACGTATTAAATATCGAATTGATCGAAAATGAAAATTGTAGTACTTTGCGCTACAAATTAAAGTGCAAATTGCTACACATTCTTCAGTTTTGGGTTCGATTCCTGACAGTCTCGGCACTTGCCAATGCTGATGATATGATCACAGAGAAAAAATTGTACTTAAAAGTAACACAATTTGTATCTAGATTGTATAGAAGTACAAATTAAGTACAATTCACAACTCAACAACAGAGTTTTTACAACTCTTTTAAAGCACAATTTTACTCATTTCCAGCACAATTGTACTATTTTCTAACACAAATTGTACTTAATTTTAACACAATTTGTACTTGTAGACAATCTAGACACAAATTGTGCTACTTTTAAGTACAAGTTTTTCTCTGAATATTTTAAGATCTCCGTTCTGTTAATTTTTTAGTTCTCTTAAAAAATTTGCTATTTTATGCTTTGATGTATGAAACAAAAATGTATTGTCTACATATTATACTGATAAGTACAAATTGTACAATTTGTACACTTAAAAATAGTTCTAAAAAGTAGCACAATTTGGATGTAAATTGTTGATAAATACACATTGTGTTAAAATTCTGTACAATTTTACTCTCTGGTAGCACAATAATTACACTTTAGTCGAAGATGAAAGTATGTGATTTCAACACAATTATTTTGATTTCTTGACAATTAGGCTTAAATTGTGTTACTTTTTAGCACAATTCTTTTTCATTGTAAAAATTATAGTATTTTGTGCTTATAGCAGATGTAAACAACACAATAAGCACATTTATGTTTATGGGTCTACATTTAATTGTCGACAAATTCAAATTATGTTAAAAAGATGTAGAATAATTATTGTACTCTTTTCTATATAGTAGGTACAATTATTCTACTCTTCTCTAACACAATTGTGTATAATTTTATGGCAATTTGGATTTGCCAACAATCTAAATATTCAATAAAATTGTGTAGGTAAAATTTGTAGTAAAAATTACTACTTACTGTGTAGTAGAAATTACTACAAATTTTATCAAATACTTCTACAATGACAATT
The DNA here is from genome assembly GCA_958510855.1 of Rhagonycha lutea. Taxonomy (NCBI): domain Eukaryota; kingdom Metazoa; phylum Arthropoda; class Insecta; order Coleoptera; family Cantharidae; genus Rhagonycha; species Rhagonycha lutea. The sequence continues at coordinate 5,545,634 of OY294040.1, read as the reverse complement.
TGAGTAATTTCAGTGGCGTAACTTCAAATTTTAGACTCGGGTGCAAGAGCTTTGACGGGCCCCTCGATTGAGAGGTGTGCGGTTTAAAAACAAAATTTGGTCCCATGATAATACAGTTCTACCCCCTCCCGTTATTTACGCCACTGTCCATAGCTAGAGAAGAATGAGGGACTACTTTTTCTTGTCCCATCCCGCCCCGTCCCGCAGTGCCGCCTCGTCTTGCAGTACCGTCCCGAGGGTCCCGCAGGTCCTGCGCATTCCCCATCCCTGAGCACTATTTTGTTTTATAAATATAGTAAAAATAACAATTTTGATTTTTTTTATTTATTATTTTTAATAACTTGCTTAAGTAGAATCTAGCAACAACCAATTAGATTGAAGTATTTTCTTGTATCCTTTTCTATGTTTAAAAATACCTCAATCCTATTGGTACTTGCTAGCTTCCACCTAAGCAAGGCAAGACAAGAACCTTGATGTAAACACTGCTTAAATGTGCACTGTGTAAAATAAATTTATAAATCAATGATTGATCAATGAATGATTTATAAATCATTCCCGCATTCTTCTCTAGTCCATACCTCCCCAGACCTTAGATTGCACACCCATTTCTTCACATTTAAGATGTTTAGTGGGCTTATCCTATCTAGAAAATTGAAAAACACTACAAAATGAGATAAAATCAAGTATTATCAATTTACTAAAAAATCAATTAAATCATTGTTAAATCAAAACAAAGTTATTTCCCTGAAATGGGCCTGAAACCGGGGGGTCTGGGGGGTATGGAATACCCCCCAGGTATACGTAAGCAACAACCCGACTTTTTAAAATTGATAACCAAGCAAGTTTGATTCTTGAATTATTATCTTCTTGTTGAAGACTAGCGAAGGAATATTTTATACCCTCAAGCCGGATTGGAGTGGCTTGAGGAGTGACAGGATCGGCGTGAAGCTGAAAACCGGAGGTAGTACAATGAACTCGATTTAGAGGCCTAAGTGTGTGTGAATTTATCTTACCCTCTCTACAATAAATCCAGACCCCTAAACCCACTTGGCCCTACAATGGTTCCATGTGTCAAGTTTGAAGAGAATCATCGGTAACCATAGCAACGATATTTGCTTTTAATAATTAGGTATGAGAATTGATCAAAGCCAACTAACTATTTATTTTTTTGTTTTGAGAATAATGACAGACCCTCCAGTTCTTAAGCGTACTTTCTATCTTTCGCAACACGCAGACCAGAAGGTCCAGGAGAAAATTTGTTGGGAATACCCCCCAGCACAAGGAAAGGTACACAACAACTCGGCACTGGCCTACTAGATACCGCACCATTTGGCACGGGGAAAACTCGGCACCAGCGGTTCTCTCTTTTAACGGTCCCCTCATTTAAAAAAATCGTTTCCTAACACTAACCTAAGCTCGACCGGTGGACTCCCGTTGCCGAGTTGGCCATTTCCGGCTTGCACAGGCGCTCTTTGTCATTGTTTAAGAATGTTTTACTTTACATGACCTCGGGCCCCTAATAAGATTTTAAGGGCCGTGTGTATTCGCAAACCGCGCACACAGGTAGTTACGCCACTGAGTAATTTAAATAAAAGGTTTACAGTGACTTTTTTCAGTGTAGCATCAGAAAATCTTATAAAAATTATATCAGATTCTTCTATTTTTATGGTACTTTTATATTATTATATTTATCGGTATTAGATTATAAAGAATTAAATGGAATAAAAGTTGTAGTCTTGATCTGCGAACCTGTCAAAAAGAATTAAACACAACGACGTGATTTAAACACGCAAACGTCTGATCTGGAGTCAGACATGCTATCGTTGAGACACGGAATCTTCTTTTTCGTTCCTAATAAGAGGATGTATGATAATGATTATGATGGTTGAATACTAACTTATAATAAATAACGTCTGGATCTCTCCGACGCAACCAGGATGATTCCTCAATTTAATACCAACCTAAACATAGTTTCAGTGCGGCCTTCAGGCCGCACAGATCGGATGTTTTAACAGTATAATGAAAATAATATTATTTATTTGGGATAGTTAACAGTAACATGGAACAAATCAAGGGTTTACTTTGCTTTTTCAAATCCAAACATAATTTAATTTCCCTGTCGGCTCTCTCCAGGGTTTTCTGGACCTGTTCCATAGACCACATGGAACACCGGTAGTTTCGTGATCGGATCAGGACAGTTTTAATTAATATTTCAAAATTCAGGGTGTATTCTCAGTACAGTGCAACTTCCTTCATGAAAGTACGTACGAACTGAACAGGAGGTATTTTCTACATACATTCATGTAATCCTTACGAGGTGATAGAAAGCATAATAAATAGTTCCGCATTTTTTTAGTTGACACAAAGCAATAAAATTAATTGGTTGTATTGAATGGTATAAAAACAATAAAATCAATCGTCGACCCAAAAAGCAATTTCAAACACGCAAAAATTAGCAAAGCAAAATAAATTTTATCGAAACGGTGCCGTTGTCTGACAATATAGTGGGTAGATTTTTATGCAATATTTTGCTATGATATTCATCAAGGTAGATCGTTTCTCTATTATCCGCAAATTACCGTTTAGCAAACCCGTTTTAAACCTTCAAGGTATACGTAAGCTTTACCGCTTTTTTTGTTGTAAAAATTAAAATATAACGAGGGAAAATTAAACGCAGTTTCGTCATTGTTGCGCTCTTCTCTTGGATCTTTTGAAAGGCGACGAAAAATTGTCGAGTCGACTTTTACAAAATTAGTGGTTATAAAGTCTTTTATTACCCGTAATTGCGTGAAATATAAAAAAAATTAGTAAACGTAATTCTAGGCTTTAAAAAGTGCATTTACTACATGAAGAATATATACATAACTGTTGTTGTTTCGAATGCCTTCACGTCTATATAGGTCAATAGGGACACGTTTTTATTCTTCGTGAAGGTTAGAAACGTTTCGTTTAGTAATTATTTCTTGAGGTTTTGGGGCACTCATTACCATAACAACCAAAGGCACGCTTTATGAATTAAACCCACTTATTTTAATCGGATACTTAATTTCGGTTGGATGGTTAGACATTTTTAATTTTTCTACCTTATACCAATTTATGGTACGGCTCTATAGGTGACATATTGGGTCATAATTAAGTTGAAAGTAATATCGTTATTTGTGTTTCATTGACACTAATTATATCGTATTTATTGTATAAATCCGACATAGTTTACTATTATTGTCAAGTGCTATATCTTGATTTCATAAATTTTTACCTAACAACTTCCCATTAAAATACTTTACAGCTAAGTTATGGTTCTTATTGTTATGGCAATTAACCTAAAAAGTAAAAAACAACACAATTCTACTTTCATGGACGTGGTTTGTTGGGAAACTTTTGAAAGAGTCCTCGTATAACCTTTTTGACGTTGAAGAAAGCAGCACAATTTGGGCCCAGATAGTTTACAGATCCAAATTGTGTTAAAATTATGTACAATTATATTCTTTTCTCATACGATTTGGATTTGTTGACAATCTAGACCCAAAATGTGATACCAAACAGTAACCATCATATAGTTTAGAGATCCAAATTGTGTTAAAATTATGTACAATTATACTCTTTTCTCATATGATTTGGATTTGTTGACAATCTAGACTCAAAATGTGATACCAAACAGTAACCATCATATAGTTTAGAGATCCAAATTGTGTTAAAATTATGTACAATTATACTCTTTTCTCATACGATTTGGATTTGTTGACAATCTAGACCCAAAATGTGATACCAAACAGTAACCATCATATAGTTTAGAGATCCAAATTGTGTTAAAATTATGTACAATTATACTCTTTTCTCATATGATTTGGATTTATTGACAATCTAGACCCAAAATGTGATGCCAAACAGTAACCATCAGAAAGTTAGCCCCGAACAAAGTTCTTTGAGACGAAAGGTTTTGAAATAAAAACAAAAACTTGGCGTCTCATCACACTTAATTGTAAGAAAAGTTAGGTGCAAAACTCCAATTTAAAAATTATGAAACAAACCCATGATTAACAGTTACTTTTGCTTTCAGTGTTGTTTTCAGTCGCTGCACGAAACACCGATTAATTCCTGCATGTTCTAAGTTGATAGAAGCAATTTGGAACTTTTTTTATTTTTCAAATTAAAAGCTACAACTTTATAATAGCAAAACCGAAACGATAAATCTGAAAACCGAATTGGAGCAGTGCTTCCAAAACTTTTATTTTTAATTTGAAGGAAAATTATAGGCGCAGTAATTAATTTCAAGTTTCTTCTTTTAATCGAGCAGAAAAAAATAAGTGGGCCTGAAAAAAGTTGATCGTGTTTCACGGTGGTCTTTTTACAGAAGCAAAACATAAATTAGTGTCGAAGGATCAGCGCAAGAGGAAGAGGTGAGTGTTGCGTTTGGAGCAGCGTGTAATCATGGCTTAAAAAATCAAAACAAATAAAACCTATGGTGTAATTTAAATTGTTACAGGAGTTGAACCAGTTCTAAGCATGGCCCAAGGATGAGGTTGTAAAATTATTTTATTATGAAGTTATTATGGAGAGATAGCGTGACAAATTTTTTATTGCTTTTATTACAGATCGGATTATATTGATGGATATTTAATTTTATGTCATTACCACCTGTTTTTGTGATGTGAACTATCTCGACTAATTCTTTTTGATGTACATCAGAAGGAATAAAGCAGGTACGTGATTTTATGTGATGAAACGTGTTTTACGCAGTTCTTCACATTACAAGATTATTATTCATAGTTATGGTTAGTAAACACATTCAACTATATAATAAAATGAAGAAATCATTCAAATTTTACAGTTAGAAGATTTAATAACGAATCATTATAAAATACAGTAGCAAAAAGATTTTTGATAAATTACCATTTTGCTCTGATGAGCTGGAGTTTGTAACACTTCCAGTAGCTGAAGCGCTCTCCTCAGATGGATTAATGAACTAATTGCTATCCGAGCAGATCGGAGTTCAAGTTTGGACTTTTTTTTAGGATAACCCAAATTGAGCGAACCAAAAAGAACGATTAAGCGGAAAAAAGGTGAAACAGGGAAGTAATGATGATGAATGCTAAAAAAGATACTTTTCTTGTGGGAATTTGCATTATTTTACTTAGACAATAATTAAAATGCAATTGAGCGTACACAATGCAGTCATTAACTTATAAATTTGTGTAATTTTTCAAATCGTTCGTATTTCTTGTATCACTGTTCTATTAATTTTGCAATTCACTGCACTTACCACATTCGGTGTCTTTTCAATTGTCTGTTGTTTGCCAAGGAACGATAAAAATCTGAAAATACTCGATTGTTTTTTGTGCTGCTCCAAGTTGATTATATCAGAGAAAGTTAATGAGTATAAACAAAGTGTGTTATGCTTTGTGTCTTAAAACGTTACGGGCACGTGGATATCGCGCTTGGTCGCTTGTTCTGAACTATCTAAACGAGCTCCCGGGGGCATCACGCTTAAGATCAAATCTGAAACGTTATCTTCAAGATTTCTACTAATCTACTTCCGGAAAACTTCTTTGTATCCAGAGCTGGAAATTAATCAAAACTATAAAACAACCAAGGTGCAGTGCAGTTCACTTCTGGGAAAATTCCAACCCAAAACCATTTTTCAAATCAGATGTACCCATTTCGGGTCACTCAACCTCTCAACTGTGAACTTAAGATTCGTGATCCAACAACCTCCAATTTACAAAATCGGCATTTGATTGATCGATTATTAAGAAACAACGAAATAAGTTTTTGTCAAAATTGCACAATCGTTCGGGGAACATATTTTTTCCGGACGCACTTTCATTTCCTCTCATTCTTTCCAATCAATCAACCTGACAGGAGCTGCAATGTTGTTATTATTATTATTGCATAAAAATAATTTCATATTTGGTTAAGTTATTATCATGCTAATTAATTTTTCTGCATTGACAGGCCAAAATTGGGGTCACCAGTCACCACACAAAGCGATTCTTGCCTTTCAAATTCTTCCCAAAAAATTCTAAACCAGAAAGGAATTTCTCAAAGAGGTGCAGAACGAATTGGATCACGTTTTTCAACCGTCTGAGCAAATTTTTATCCAGGTTAATTGGCAAGTGAATTCATTTGCTTAAACTCTGCAGCAAAATTTCTGTTAATCGAATTTATTCCGCATGCCAAAAGAATATAAATTAATTTTTTTGTGATGGAAAATTTTTTCCTCGATATGTGAAATTATTATGCCACACAAGTGCCAACAAATCTTTTCAATATTCAATGAACATAAAAGGTATAAAGTAAGTAGTAATTAGTTGGGAATAGCAATAAAAAAGCAGAATTCTAGGTAATTGGTTGAATTATGGAAAAGTAAGGCTCCGTCTTCATTGGTGCAGTGCATAAAAAAACTGCATTTTTAATAAGTGGCCGCTTAGTTATTAGAATGCTATAATTGCACACTTACCAGTTTGCAACACATTGATAAATAAGAAAATTCTTACTTTTTCTTTAAATCATCTCAAGGTAAACAGTGGCTCGTTAGTCACGCGACTTTGGAAAAAAACGCTAAAATAATTTAAACTGTTTGCAATAATTGACATATGGTACGAACAAATTGATGTCTAGGATTTTGATTTATATAACATCCAATATTAAAATTTTTTTTTGTATCGTAATAATTGCAACAATAATTATCCACACACAATTATAGTGATCAATACAAGCGGAACTAATTTTAATAACTTTTATAATTGCTAGTTACAAAGTACCCGCTTTCAATACCTACACTGCACAATAAGTAAAAACGTAAACCACTTATTCGTGAATGGCTAGAAAATTGCAGAAAACGGAAATTGCTTCAAAATCTCACGCATACGAGAAGGTCAAACCAATGAGACTTGCTATTCTGGTCAATAAGTTTTTTCAAAACAAACTGGTTTTGGATTGGATGAGTTCTGGAAGAAGAAAAAAAGCTGATCCAGGCGTCTGCGTTATATGTAGAACACAAAAAGTTCTGCTGTTAGTTTCTTCGTCTGGGATTTTTAGAAGACCAAATTAGTTTTGGATTGAATGCTTTTTGGGATGTGCGTAAGCTTACCGCAGAAAACGAAAAGAATTCTAAAACTGGACTTTGTGAGGATTAAATAATACCAGGAAGATGTAAGCAGAAACACTTTGTGTATGTCTTTCCTACTTTTACAAAGGAAAAGTAAATGCATAATTGTTTTATGAAAACAGTTCTTGGAAGCTGCTTGAATGACTATGATGCAGATGCCACTTACTATCCTTCATCTGATGCGACAATAACAATTTAAAAGCCGTATTTACGGTTTCTCTTCTATGTTCTACAAGAATTTCCTACACTCTTGGGTATCGTGGCTAACTGAATAAGGTTTTATGTCGGTAAATTCCTATTTCTTTTAACAGGGCCGTTTTTGTCATAAAGCAGCTTAGAGACACCGTGGTCATAGTCAGAATTCAAATAAAGGATCAAAAAGAGATATTGGTCCATTCTCATATTATACCTAATTTACAATTTTTAATTTAACGTGGAATCGGAACCATGACATAAATAGCTCGAAAGGATCATCCGAGTATCTAATAACAGAAAGCAACAGATGAAAATGTATCATACAAATGCCCATCTGTACAAAACAAACCTTTTAGGTGGTATCGAAATTCAGCTTACAGAAAGTTCAACAGTTAAAAAAAAACAAGGTACGATAAGTTTGGTTACTATAGTAAGTTGATTGGGGTGTTTTATTTTGGAAGATTGGGTCAAATCAATTTTCAGTAGATATTTGCCAGAAAATCTCCTGACGCAACCATCGAGCCGCGTCCTTACAATCCAAGCTCTCATGACTGGAAGAGTAGAACATAAGTTAGTCTGTCCACTTCACCATTCGCGGTTCATTGGGGCAATTAGTTTAAATTAGAGCAGTTTGAGCTTCACAACTGAAAGAATAGAAACACCAAACAATGAATAATATTTTCTTATTAAATATGCTTAAACACAATCTCACAAATAAAGAAAAATTACCATTATTTAATAATCGTAGGAAAAGACTAATGTAAAATATTTAAAATATGTTTCAATTCAGTGAAAACTCATTACGAAGTGAAGCTAAATAGTTGTTTGGTTTTATGGTTTTATTTTGCTTCGGAAGAAGTAAGTTAACTTTGTTATTAACTTGTTTGCATACTGACTTTCACAAAATTCCTGCGATGGCTTTAATTTACTCATTACCGATTTTCCGTTACCGAGTCATTTTAGTACGTACGAACCGTTAGGGCATTATTTTGGCTCGCACTTTCAGTGCAGCAGAGTAGGGTGAATTCTTCTGAATTCAAAAAAAAGTCTAAAAGTAAATAAAAATCAAGTCCAACGCATAATGTAAAAAGATCAAATATTGGCAGAAATATGCACAAGTGCATAGAAAAACTCCTCTCAGGGTAGCCCTAGGATACAGGACGATTTCCACAGACGTTGTACAGATGGTAGCTTTACAAGTGCCAATTGTTTTGTTGGTTCTGGAAAGAAAGCCAAATTCGAAGAACCTTCCACAACAGCCGAAGTTACAGAGGAAACAATCTATCGAAAGGTGGCAGAATCGATAGGACACGAGCGAAAACCAACCACTGCTCTTACTGTGGAAAAAAAGGCACGGTAAATCACACAGTTTTTGAGCGCGTTCTCTAACAGGATCCTAAAACTGAATCAATCAAATCAAATCAAATCAAATCAAATCAAAGGCTTTTCCATTCCTGTTGGAAATTGCTACTTCTTTGAAGTCTTCACAATCCATTTCACGAGGTGGATTACTCCTCTTTTGCTTCTAAACCTAAAGACGAAGGAAAATTGGCGTGCAGACTCACGCTAGACAACCTAGTGGAAAAATTGTTCGAAAGAGCGGAGAAAACAAAAGAAGAATATCAGAGAGAATACCAATCCTTAGAAAGAGAAATCCAAGAACGGCGAATCCCGGCTCAATAAGGGGAAGAAGTTTTAGTGGATCCCTACACTACCAGCTAGAGCTGGATTCCCCCTTACAGGAAAAGAAACAAAAGGGCTGGTAATAAATGAAAATTCAATCAAAAGTGCAAAAGAAGTCCAGTTATCACGTAGTGTTTTTATTTATGTCTTTTACGGCACAGATAAATTTGGAGCGGTAGGGATTAGAACCTATGACCTTTAGATCTATAGATCCCCTCCATAACTACTACAACCAAACTACCTGCACAAGTAGTTTGGCAAAGAGTTAGGGAAAGACATACAGAGACGAACTGAGTTTTCTACGATATTCTTTCGTTCATTCTCTAGTGACATTACAAATGTCAATTTTCGCAAACATCAGTAGTTGTACAATTAATTTTTAATTTATGACAACAAAATTTGACAGTTTATGTTTCCATTCACCTCATTTTATTCCACCAAATTTTAATGCAACCAGTTTAATATGCTTGCTCTTTTACGTCACATTTTTATAATCAGCAATGCGAAGTTCTTTTGCAATTATGGATAAAATAATTTATAGCAATTTGTATTACAATAATTTTAGTACAAAATACTATAATTTGTAGTTGGCTAGTGATAAGTTCAACTTTTTTAGTGATTTACGATGACAATTTGTAATCATTTTGTGTACTAAGAATTACTACAAATTGTAGTACAAATTACTAAACATTGTAGTAATTTTCAATATTTAATAGATACATATTTTCTATTTTTGTAGTAAATATTTCTACAAATTGTACACCAAAAAACCACAGTGCTTAGAAGTAGCATAATTTGGATGTAAATTGTCTACAAATTCAAATTGTGTTAACATTGTGTACAATATTGTACTCCTTCCTAACACAATTCTATTCTTTTCTAACACAATTTGGATTTGTCGGCTATTTAGATCAAAATTGTGCTACTTTTAAGCACATCTAAGTACTGCAAAGCATTCACGACAAAGTCAGTAAGTGTTACAATGGATTTGTTTCGATTTCTTCGATTTAAAATGGATAGATGAGATTAATACAACTAACCTCGACTCGATACATTAGACCATTCACCTAATAGTCCACAGTATTATTTAGAATTAACAAGAAGGTTAGCGGGACTTCTATTATTTTCAATTGTCTACTCTATGGTCCTTGGACACGATACCCTTGGTTTTTGTTCTCCAAAAAAGAGTTTGGTATTCAGGTAGCGATGAGAGTACGGATGTAAGAATCATAACAATGATGTGATGATAGATAGACCATTGACTATGCCATGGTCGAATCTTGTAACGAGTAATTAGTAAAATATATTTCGATGTTATGTTTTATATTAGTTCGAATTAACGAGGTAAATCCTACGGGTCACAGTGCCCCCATAGGGATTTCGCATATTTACCGATTATATGTCAACGATTTAATGATATATTATGTTTAGTGTGTAAATAAATATTATTAATTAAATTCTCAATTGATATCAGTTTGATCCAATCAACTACAATATTATATGGAAATTATTTATATCGCCGTTTCTAATTATCTTTTAATCAGAATAATTACTAATTAATAATAATTATGCTTGATACTTGAATGATACCAAAAGCATGACAAAATTTTTGAAAAATATTGATTAAACAGCCTATCCTTGCATTGAAAAAAAAAACGCTAAGATTTCTTAATACAAATTTTTTTAATGAGTTCCACTTTAATAATTAAATTGGCAATACTTGAGTAAATTACCTGGAAGCGATTTAAAAATTACTCGACAAAATTGACATTTAATCACCAATATTTGAGCAATTTGCTAAAAGGTTGCCAATTTTTGATAACTTATTATTATTACCTTCGTAAAATTTCCATTTTTTACACATTCTGATGTAACCAGAAAAATTATTCGCAAATTACATAAGTAATTAGCAGAAATTATTGCTTCATGGTTCAATCTGCTAATTTTGTTGAAACCAAACTAATAATTATTGTGTCACAAATAAATATGCGATATTAACGTAAAAAATCTCTTCGTTTCCAGAAAGGGATCGACAAAATTTTTGCCAATCCTTAATTATTGTTAATTATTTTACATGATTTATACCTATCGCAAGTTTCAAGTATATTACTTTTGTTCGATCCAAACTGTGAAATGGCCTTGGAAAGATTGAAAACGTAGGTAGGCAAAAATAATTAGCAAATGCTAATAATAACAATAATAATATAAGATAACCTTTAACACCTTCCATCTGAAATTATTTACAAATCAATAGTAATGTTGACACAATTCATGCTGCACGCCTATCATTATTTATTGCAATATATTTCCAACATGTAAATAATTTTCTAATACCAATGCAAGGAAAACCAATATTCCTGAGGAAAAAGTTATCGAGCTAAGAGAGAAGAAACATTTTAATTATAAAAGGCTTGTCTAGCCCAGCTAACCCATCACGAATTTTCTTATTTTTTTTTAAATAAATGTGCATGAATAATTAATTACCTCAGAAATTTATACGTTACGGCGATAGAAGTGACAGAAACACAAATTTTTGTGTATAAAATTTAAAAAATTTCTAGTTTGGTTTTTTAAACTTGTGGAAGTTGTAAATAATTTTTATTTCTTCATTGAAACAAATTTATTAAATAGAAAGTATTTGATCGAAAAATTATGACAAATTCAAAATGTTGTGGTGTATTGATTTTTTGAAGAATTTAAAATTATTTTAATTTATTAATTTTTTCAAAAAGTTTTTTAGTAAATTAAATTTTTACTACAGGTTAAAATTACTAGAGTGTCAAATTATTGAAATTTCTCTGTGAAATATGCAAAGCATATACAATATAAATAATCAATTACTTGAACAGCTTAAAAATATTTGTTGTGTGTCAATAATTCATGTCAACAAGTTGGTTTTATTGGTTTTCATTTTACGAGTATTAACACCTACAATTTTTAAATGCGATAAAAATACAGAGAGAGTGTGAAAAATCCTGGAAATTGTATAAACTTGCAGTTGTACACAAATGGAATAAAATTAAAAATAATGAGATAACTGCATCATTTACGGTAGGAAATTATCTCTATCGATGCAACCCAAATCCTTAAAAATTTGTTATTTATGCAAAATACGTCTATGCGACGTCGTTATAACGTAACCCTTGAAAATTTAACATTTCAACACGTGTATGTGTTTATTTTTGCACAATTTCCTATAAAATTGCAATAAAGAATTCTTGAATCACATTCCTGTGACAGATTTAATTGTTGCATAATTTAACATTGTTAGAGTTAAAATTTATGTTGAAACACTAATATATGGTTAGTGAAAGGTTATTTTATGACTTCTTTTTTACTAATTTGACATTATTAATTTCCCATTTACGATATAAGTTTTATTATTTGCCTAATATGGTAAATTTGTTGTTCTTGCAATAAACGAGCCATAAAATTTGAAACATTGAGGATCAATCTCTTTTTGGTATAATTTCAAATAATTTTTCTTACCGTTTGAAAATTCCAATTTTGGCGAAGAAATCTCACACCCTGAAAAAGAAAATAATATTAGAATGGTTAAAAATGCAGTTGCAGCGGTGCAAAATAAACGGTAAGGTTTATATAAATATTTAGAAAACAATACCAAAGGCGTCAAAGTTCTAAGAAACCAAATTTTAACAAAATATTTGTTATTATTATGCATTGTGAGTGTAATTTTGTTTGGTATTCAGTTATTGTTCGAATATCCGTCAAACCAATGCTTACGTAACTGTATTCTCAGCCTACACAATGCAGAATAACTAACTTTGTAAGATATTCAAATACAAATATGAACAAAAGTAAAAATTTACCAACTATATTGTAATATTTACTACCACTTTAGGTGTGCAACATTGTAGAGGAGGTGTGAAAAATGCTAACGAGCAGGAATTTTTATTCAACGTAAAGCTGCACTTATGAGAATTATTTTATTCTTCGAGACACTCAGAATTAAAAATGTATTATGACGGCTTCTTCTGTCGTTTATAAACGTAAAGAAATGGTTTGAAACCGACTGTTCTGGGGGTAAGGCGTAAATTTGGCCCTGGTGACTTAATGTGTAATCGATTTGCTTTTGTAGCTATGCTTTGCATTGCAATGCGGAAATGTGCCCTTTAATTTCGGACTTTTCATACTAAAAATTAATATAAAATAATATAATAATATAATATAAAATAATTAATTTACACTACAAAATATTTTATTCCATATACGGGAGGGTCCTAATGACCAATTACTTCAATTTATCAAATTTTTTGTCTAAATCCAAATTCTCAGCATCAGGGAGATATCCCTCTTCAAACCAATGGTTCTTATTTTTAATTTAAATGGTCATAACATCGCCATTATTAATTTTTAGTATGAAAAGTCCGAAATTAAAGGGCACAATTCCGCATTGCAATGCAAAGCATAGCTACAAAAGCAAATCGATTACACATTAAGTCACCAGAGCCAAATTTACGTCTTACCCCCAGAACAGTCGGTTTTAAACCATTTCTTTACGTTTATAAACGACACCCTACAAGAAGAGGTAATTTTTGGAAAATTGAAAGAATAAATTAATTGTACCATTAACTAAAGTACAGACCACCTAGGGATGGAATAGATATGAGATTTTTAAAAAAATATGGTCAAGTCTTAGCTTTTCTGAAATATCTCGTTATGCGTCAATCCCTCAGAAAAAATTATTATTATTAAAAATGAAGTAAATTACAATCTCTACAAAAAATTTCTTACATTTCTACGTGCAAAAAATGTTAAATGAGGAAATAGACTGTAATTCACTTGTAGTAACCTAAAGATTGGCGCAACAAAAACTGCAAGAAGTTATAAGTATTGTTACTGCACAGATAAATTTGGGATCGATCGGGATTCGAACCTATGACCTTTAGATCTATAGCTCTACTCCCTAACAACTTCACCAAACTACCTGTACTATAATGGGGCTCCTTGTCATACTGATGATGAAACAATGGCGTTATTGCAGGATAGGTTCCCAGACCGTGTAATTTCTCTTCGTGGAAATATGAATTGAAAGCAACGCTCTTGTGATTTAAACCCTTGGGGAAGTATGGCTATTAGCCCTATCCTTCTGGAACCATGTTTATAAGAAACTTTTATTAATTTCTGCAATTGTATTTCGCTGCATGATTAATTTATAGGTAAATTTATAATAACTATTATACGTTTAACAGCTAAAAACCAGCGAACAATTTTAAACTACAGTTCTTTTTGCGCTCAGGGACGTGCTTACGGGCGGGGTACCATATGGGGGTGCCTCCCCCCCCTAATATTTCACAAAGTTGGAAAGAAGTTGGCAAAATCGCTCAAAATTTGGTCAAGTTGGCAAAATCCGCTACCCCCGACTAAAGGAAAAATAGACAATAACCAAAGTTGGCTCCTTGTCGGAAGTTGGAAAATTCCCCCCTCAAAAAAGTTGGATGGGCACGTCCCTGGCTGTCCTTTAGTATAATTATTATGAAATTCAAGAATTTGCTTGCCGTCTCCTTTCAGGAGATTGGCGATCATCATGATATTATTGGAGTAACATTTGTATCATTTTTTGATGTTGTTCAGATTAGAGATGTTTTCCTTACTGCAATTTTACCCGATATGATTTGTTGCAGGAGTCAGAGTGGCAACTAGGGCGTAGCAAAGGTGGCGTAGGCCACAGGAGCACAAATTTGAGGCTCACAATAAGATAAGAAGCTTAGCTACAGTATAAAATGGGAAAAACAATATAAAAATGAGATTAAATTTAATTATTTTGTAGTTTATGTTCCTGAAAGTCTCTTCCTATTATCTGGAGGGTACGCAAAAGGAACTGGAATTTAAAAATAAACAATTGGAAAACCGGGGGGTCTGGAATACCCCCTAGCAGTAATTAAAAAAATATATTTTTCAGGTTAAATTAGTGTTTTTATCAATTTTAAAAAATCATCTAAAAACTTCGTTATGTTGAGCGGGGGGGGGGTATTCCATACTCCTCCAGATCCCCAGGTTTCATACCCGTTTTATCACATTTTAAGGGGTCTAGAATATTGAAAAAACACTTAAAAATTGAATAAAATTAAGCATTGTGTAGCTCATATTCCTAAAAAAATCTTTACCTAATCTGGAGGGTACCTTTAAAAGAAAACAATCGGATAACCGAGTGGTCTGGGAGTATATGATATATCCCCAGCCGTAATTAAGCAAAAGGATATTTTCTTATAGTCTGTTTTTTTAAGAAACGAGTAAAAAATGTCTATTCCACGTTGATAATTTGAATGTTAACCAATGAAATTGCTTGACATTTAATTTCAACCTTGAATAGGGTTCAACCTTGCTTGAAATTTAATTTCAACCAATTTCATTGGTTACCATTCAAGTTATCCACGTGGAATAGAAATTTTTTACTCGTTTCTTTAAAAAAAACAGACTACAAGTATTAAATTTGCAAGTTATTCAATGTTGGGAAGCTATCTCTTTATTTCGTTGTGCTGGGGGGTATTCCATACCCCCCAGACCCCCCGATTTCACACTCGTTTCTTCCCATTTTAGGGAAGTCTAGTGGGCTTAACCACTCTAGAAAATGAAAAATATACACTTTCAAATGAAATAAAATTTCATTCAAAGTAAAATATAATGGAAAACACAATGTAAAAATGAGATTAAATTTAATTATTTTGTAGTTTATGCCCTTCAAGACGCTTCCGCTCACCTGCAGGGTACTGTTAAAAGTAAGCAGTCGGAAAACCGGGGAGTCTGGGGGTATGGAATACCCCCCAGCAATAAGTAAGGAAAATATATTTTTCAAGATTGAAATTTGTGTTTTTATCAATTTTGAAAAGTCATCTAAAAACTTCCTTATGTTGGGGGAGGGGAGTATTCCATACTTCTCCAGATCACCTGGTTTCACAGCCGTTTTATCACATTTTAGGGGGGTCTAGAATATTGAAAAAACACTAAAAAATTGAATAAAATTAAGTATTGTGTAGTTTATGTTCCTAAAAAAATCATTCCCTGACCTGGAGGGTACTTTTAAAAGAAAGCAATCGTATAACCAGGTAGACTGGAAGTATATGATATAAGATATAACCCCCAGCCATAATAAGTAAGCAAAAGGATGTTTTCTTAAGTATTAAATTCGCATGTTTTTCAATTTTGGAAGGATATCTTGTTACTTTGTTATGCTGGGGGGTATTCCATACCCCCCAGACTCCCCGGTGTCATGCTTGTTTCTTCATATTTTAGGGGAGTTCAGTGGGTTTAATCACCTTAGAAAATGAAAAATATACACTTTAAAATGAAATAAAATGTCATTCAAAGTGAAATATAATGGGAAAAACAATGCAAAAATGAGATTAAATTTAATTACATTGTAGTTTATGCCCTTCAAAACGCTTCCGCTCACCTGCAGGGTACTGTTTAAAGTAAGCAGTCGGAAAACCGGGGGGTCTAGGGGGTATGGAATACCCCCCAGCAGTAAGTAAGTAAGTAATCAAGAATTAAATTTGAGTTTTTATCAATTTTGAAAAGTCATCTAAACACTTCCTTGTGTTTAGGGGGGGGTTATTCCATACACCCCGGATCCCCCGGTTCCACACCCATTTGATCACATTTTAAGGGGTCTAGAATATTGAAAAAGCACTTAAAAATTGAATAAAATTAAGTATTATGTAGTTTAAGTTCCAAAAAAGATCTTTCCCTGACCTGGAGGGTACTTTTAAAAGAAAACAATCGGATAACCTGGTGGACTGGGAGTATATGATATACCCTCAGCCCCCTCAGCCGTAAGTAAACAGATGGATATTTTCTTAAATATTAAATTTGCATGTTTTTCAATTTTGGAAAGATATCTTGTTACTTCGTTGTACTGGGGGGTATTCCATACCCCCCAGACCCCCCGGTTTCACGCTTGTTTCTTCACATTTTTGGGGAGTTCAGTGGGCTTAATCACCCTAGAAAGTGAAGGAAATACACTTTAAATTGAAATAAAATTAAGTATGGTTTATTTTATGTATCTAAAGAAATCTTCCATACTTTTGAATGTACAATCGGAAAATTCTGAGGGATTCACTTCTTGTAATTGAATATTTTTGCTTCATTATTTGTTCGCTGTTGAATAAAGAATGTGAAATTTGGTTTGGCTTATTGCCCCCCATTAACGGAAACATATTTCTATCCATTACATTCAAATTTTATCATTTTTGAGCGTTTTTCTAAAAGCGGTGTTTTGTTATGAATTTGTTGTAATTTAACGTTCGAGTAACCCCGTTTGTATGCTCCAATGGATTTTATACCACCTTACGTTGACAAATCGGATTGAAATGGTAGAAGTCATTTATTATGTAATTACTTATTTAAATGGCCTTTGTTTTTAATCACCTGCATCTGATTAATTGAGGATGTCACAATTCATGGGTGATCTGCTTTAGTTTTTGTATACCCAATTATTATAGTTTGGAGCATAATTTCGCATTGCAATGATTGGTCGAGGACATCCGTAAAACTTTGGACGAAAAGACATTTTGCTACCATTATATCGAAACATGAAGTTTATTACATTTCTGTGGTCGATGAAGGAAGGAAGGAAGGAAGTTTGAAGATACTTAGGAGATTATTACAATGTCCATCGTTAAAATGAAACAATAATCCACCAAGAGCGAGATAAAAGCTACAAAAAAATCATTTAAATAAGTAAAAACGTAACAATGGCAGAATTTCTCACTTTCCCTTTCATAATTTTTTTAAAAATACAATAATTTCAAAATTTATTAGTTAATTTATGTTATAATTGAATATAATTATTCATTACGATAATGCTTACACTAAATGTTACAATTGTGTGAATAAATATATAAATAAAAAAACCACTGGTTGTAATAGAAAAAAATTGAACATTGTTTTATAAAAAAAAACCATTACATAATATACATAATAAACTTGCAAGACAGTGGATAATAAAAATATACAGCGTGCGTGTGAAATGCGCATAATTTCTTCTAAGTGTAAAAATGCACAGAAAAATTGTTGTTAGGAAAATAACCGGCTAAGGTGAATTGAATGACGACAATAAAAAAGAAAACCACGAAGAATTTATTGGCCACATACTTAACCTACCGGAAATTGCACTTAATATAAAGCAAATATTTTAAGTGCCAAATTTTTTAGTGGTTATTTTTTTGCCCCTTTATTCTATCACCAATAGAAAGTCAAGAAAATAATTTGTAATAATTACAAATTCACCACCAACATAAATTAGTAACGAAAGTAACTTTCCGAACAGCCCACGTAATTTAAGCGTATCAAAAAATGACAACTGTAAATAGTAACTACAAACTAAAGAGATGAATAAAATATATGTATAAATGTAATTTACATTTTTCTGTGTCGTGCAAATCACATACTTTAAAATAAAATATTAATATCGGTTTAAATAAATTAATACATTGATTAAGCCATTAAATTATTGGATTCTTTTTAATTAAATGATTAGCATAATAAGTGAAATTGATTAGTTCCGTAGGATTTTGATTACATTGTATGGCAATTAAGGAAAACATGATAGAAATATAAATGCACCCTCTGGTTGTAAGAAAAATTTAGCTGGATCGGCTGAGCAATTAAAAAAGTGTAAAATCATTGCAAAAATTTCATTTAACCCTTCACTGCATGACATTTTTTTTTGCCTTAAAAAAAATATATTTTGTTTATTGTGGTTTCCTGATATATGGAAAAATATTTAAAAAAATATTTCTTGCAAGGAATTTTTTTTATCGAATAAAATGATGTTTTTTTCTAAATATGTTATTTGCTATAAAATTTTTTCTTTTGCACTAATTTATAAATAAATTAAATAAATGTGTTACTCAATACCTTTCTAAACTAAATATAACTTCACAACAATAAAAAAAACAATTTAAAACGAAAATAATTAATAAATGAATACGGAGCGAAATATGCAGTAACAAGCAATCACATTAGATTCACGACTTCGAAAGAGTAATCTGCTGAAATCTGCTTATCTTTTGAAATTTATACCTTTTGCATGTGATAGCAAGAATCTCAGATATATCGTGGCATTGTTTAAAGAAAAAAGTTCAAATAAATCCAAAAGTTTAAATTTTTACAGGTGATTTAAATTTATGTTGTTTATAAACATCACGATGCAGTGAAGGGTTAATAGAAAGTATGATCTACATAGAAGTAATAAAACACAATTAACCGTTACTTATTAACTCAAAATAAATTAATATTATATAGAAAAACCTGCAATTTCAAAAGAACTCTGTGTATGTTTATAATTAGTAATTATTATTTATCATGAGCAAATGTTTGATTGATTTATTTTAAAATTTTCTACTATGTTAAAATTTAGCAATTTAAATTAACTATAAATTAATTTATTTGCATTGATTTACTTACACGAATGTGTCGAAAGTGGAGAATAACTGTTTAGAGTTTTTATGATTTAAATAGTTGGGAATCGAACCAGGGACCATCGAAACATCCTGTGTATGGTGATTTATAATTTTAATTAAGAAGATAACAAAATTAAATAAACTGGTGGTGGGTTATGTTGTGTTTATTTGCGTTTAAATGACTCACGCCAGTACCTATTTTATTATAATTTAAAGCATTCTTGCGGTTATTCATGCTAAATAGAAGATATCGGATGGCTATTTTATATTTTATGTGCCATTTACATACACATTTAGTTAAATCCAGTTATCGTGTGATAAAGTGAACTAAATTTTAGCTATGCGATTTGAGCTGTTAAATGTAAGTTCTCCATTCATGGATTTCTTTAATTGAGAAGAGAAGGAAGTGTGGGTACGGTTCACGAAGAGATATATGACCGAAGATTACATTTATTTGTAGGAGAGTTCCAGTCATAAAAATTCGTATGGATTCTAAAACAACTTTGCAGTGTAAAGTTAAAATAAAAAGTAAATTAGTTCTATAGAAAAGAAAGAAAGGAATTAATCGATTAAATCTACTGCACAGATAATTTGGGAGTAGACAAGGTTTGAACTCGTAACCATTAGTTCAAGGGTCTAACTGCCTACCACTACGCCAAACTACCCTGTACATAACTAATAATTTCACGAGAACCCTAGTGTATCTGATCTGTTAATGTTATGTGAATTAACGTACAATATTTGATTATCTTTTACACATATAAACCTAAGGGTACGAACATGTCGAAGATGCATAGCAAGCTCGAATCACCTGTGGCGCTTTTACTCCTTTGCCACAATTTTTAAACAATCTGACAGGTTAACATGAAGTTCATGTTTTCTATGCTTCGGGCCAACCCATCCAATTAAATAAAAAAAGGCACGTGCTGGATACCAAGCGAAAATTATCACCATCACCACCAAAATTATTTAAAATTTCTAAGGTGAATTTTAGTTTTTTAGAAAGTGACTGGGTAACTTTCAATAATAATAAAATTATGTTTAATCTAATTTTTTACGTTAGTATTTGTCATTCTTTTCTAATTACGATTTTTTGCGAATTGTAGAAGAAAGATTTTGTATTGAAATTTATGTAAATTTCTGTACGGTATTTTTAATTTGTATTTTATTGTAAACAAGTTTCGATTTGTATAAATTATCGGTTGTAAAATCAAATAAACCGATAATAACATTTAAATTTCAATTTTATGAAAATTGTAGATATTTGCACAAGCTCCGAAGATTCAATATTGAAAGTACACAAGTAAGAACATTACAAGATTATTAGATTTTTTATAAACAATAAGGAAGTCTGTTTATGTTAACTTAGCGGTTTATTCTTTATACCTATAAATTACCTACCGATAAACAAAAATCATTAAATCCTAATTACCTTATGTAAACCCCGAACGTCGTACTTATATTTAAACAATAAAATAACGAGCAAACCAAATTATAAGGCACGTATTGTTATAATTTAATTTCCAAATTCAAAAATTGGATAATTGGTTAAATGATTATAAAATAACAAAAGTTTAGTCAATTAAATTCTACAAAAAATTCATAACGGTGTCTATTGCAATACTTTACCCATTTACTAAGGGCACCCAGGCGTAATAATCTTAAAGATCTCGACTTTTACTTCCACGGTTTGTTACCGTTTTTTTTGCCATGTAACGTAAATTAGTTGTTGTCTAATCCATTAAATTATATTTTCGGAACGCGAATTTTCGATGGTTTAATAACCCGATAATTGCGCGGATTTTTAAGGTCCCTCTAACAATCTCCCTGTAGTACCCGTTTTGAAACGAGCAGCCCTTGACTGCACCAGCAGATCCTTTAATTCTGTCTGGAATTTTTTTTGTATTTTACAGAAGTTATTATCCTTGTGTCCAATTATACGGAGCTTTAAGCACTGTAATTAACCGACACGTTGCAATTTCTTGTTCCAATTACAGGCTTACTTATTTAAAAAGGTGTTTAAATATTTATTAATAAATATAATCTGATACTGTGTCAGTAGCTATATTAAACATTTTTTGTTGTCATTATTTAAACAAACTGGCAATAAATCAAGGATGTTAAAAATTATGAGTAAGTGTTTAAGACTGACAAGAACAAGTTTGCTATATGACTTGTAGTTTTTTAGTGAGTCACATAATAAACCTTTTTTGTAATTTTATTTTTGTTAAAATGATACCATAAACCAGTGATTCTCAACCACTGTACCGCGGCACTTTTATGTGCCGCGAAATTCTAAAAGTTGTGCCGCCAAATTTTAGACAATATATAATTATGTTAATATTATTTAATAATCTACTCTATATATATAAAAAGATAAGAAAAATATGCAACGTTTTTATGCAACGTTTTTGTGCAACGTTTTTATGCAACGCTGAGAACAGCTATTGGACGACACCAAATCAACATTATAATCACATCAACGGACGAATCAAAGCAAAGCAAAAGCAAAGTAAATCTTTTTATAATTCACTTTCCGGAACAAACGCTACCGAAGTTATCATACGTGACTTTGCGACGGAAATGGTCTTAAAAATCCGAGGTGACCTTCTCTTTTAAAAAAAAGTCGTTTCCTAACACTAACACTAACCTAGCCTCGACCAGGATCTACCTTTTAATAATGATCCTCATACATTTTTTAAAAGTTTTTAACTGGTGCCAAGTTATCCCGGAGCTGAGTTTCCCCGGTGCCGAGTTGTCCGGTGCCGAGTTTTCCGTTGCCGAGTCGCCGGTGCCGAGTTTTCCCGGTGCCGAGTTGTCCGGTACCGAGTTGTCCTGTACCGTATAATTCAGGACATTTACAGCAATTCAATTGCTTCTAATGCCGATCTCTCCGACAGAATTATATTAGCCTGCCACAATGATGATGTTCGGGCGAGATTCATACCTACTTAAGTCAAGATATAGCTAAACATCGAGGGGTCGATCAAACAGAAGAGGACATTCGGTTGGAATATGAAGTCGAATAATTAAATTCATTGAATTTCCCTGGTTTTCCAGTACACAAATCAAAACTTAAAATAGGATCTGTTGTTATGCTAGCAGAGCTTTAACAAAGTTGGTATATACATCGATAGGCCTTTGTTTAGTCATGGACAGTTATATGTAGCAGTATCAAGATGTCGAGCGAAGGATGGAATACAAATTCAAAGTGAAAGCAACATAAAAAATGTTGTATGGAAATAAGTTTTATAACTTGAAGTTATTAGGGCCGCAAAGCGGCCCTGGGTGGTTGGGCCGCGTTAGCGGCCAGGGGGGCAAAGCCCCCCTAGTATGATATAAAAAGAAAAATCCTTTTAACAAGAACGCACATTTAAAATTATTATCATAAACTATTTTACGCAATGTGTTATAGGTAAGTAAATAATTTTTAAACTTATATTTTTCTTTGTGTGCCGCCAAATTTTGAAATCGTTAAAAGTGTGCCGCAACAAAAAAAAGGTTGAGAATCACTGCCATAAACATTACGTATACCTCTAGAAATGTTTAAAGCTGAATAAATTATCTGTCTGTGCACGAGGTAGCCACAATAATAATTAATATAACATGAAAAAAATTCGTGAAATGTGAGAGAATTTTTAATTAAAATTTTAAAACACTCCGAGCAAGTTCTAATAAAAGACCTAATAAATTTTCTATTGTTTTAAAGAGCATAATTATGCAACGTCCCACTTACGACACTGCAACAAAGCGAGGATACGTGCTAATTTACTGTTACGTATTGAAAACGTGATTTACACGGTTATATGACCAATTAAGATAAAAAGATAACAAGAAAAATGAGATTCTGGTATAAAAATTTACGATCAGATAGATTGCTAAAGTGTTTTAAACTCCGATTTGATCGACATGTGCGACATACTCGGCCCAGTTTTCAAATGATTAAATTAATCAAACCAGTAAGTCACGGAACGTGATTAAATTTAACTTGAAACGACGCGACGGTCTAATAAATAAATTTAAGGCCAAGTAATTTAAATTGACAACTCAAGAAAATTTTTGTGGTCGTTTGGCAATTATTTTAATTGTAAAAGGAAATCATAAGAACCACAAAAACTTTTTGGATATCTAAGAACTTGAAAATGGATGCCATTAGACGTTTGCCTATCAATCAACGTAACCTCAGCTTTAGATTAATTTGCACACTAATGCGGTTTCAAATAAATAGTTCCACTTCGTGAAGGACTTGACCAAATTATGCTCCAACGCTAAGTGTTTGCAATTTTTCTTCCGTCCGGAATGTCGACAAAAAAGCTATAGAAAATTCAGCGGTGCGGTTAAGGACTAAATTTCTTGGTTTGCTGAAGTTGGTGGTTAGCAATTGATCCACCAAAAACTGATGATTGTTTCGGAAAATCTAAAAATATTGCTCTGTTGGTTTACACCGCAACTTTCTGCTCCTGCTAGTAGGTGTTCCTCGAAATGTCCATTGAAAACTCAGTTGAAAGGTATGTCGTCATATTAGCAAATTCAATCGGAGGGGGATCGAACCCAGATAGTCTATTCAAACCATGGCGCTATTCAACCGCACCACAGGGCAATTGAGAGTAAACTACGCTCATTCGCAATTTACGTTGAAAGTTGGTACCACTGGAAAAATGCTCCATGTGGGTAGAATTTTTGTTATTTTTCAAAACAATAAGGCGTTTAGAGATAATCGCTCATTTACATAAACACAAATAGCTTTTGTGCAAGTTTACTATTGTAACCGAGACAGGACTCAAGTTTCTAGCCAGATAACCTCTCCAAGGGTTACATAACAATAAATTTGAAGCGATCTCATCAAAACCCTCAAAGGATGCAGGTAAATTGTTTTACGTGAAAAAATGTCGAGAATATTAAAAAGTCTGCAGTTTTCTTAATATTTTACGTTAATATTCCAAATAAAGGAAAATTTATAACTTGAGAAAGCAACCATATAGAATTTGAATTGTTTCCTAAGAAGTAGATAACATCGATGCCTTATGCTCGGTTTCATAAAACATTTAACAAACCAATAGAAATCATCAATTTTTATGAAATCGGGGTTCAGTTGTTGCTCAACTGAAAATAATGCTGATGTGCAGACCCGGACTGGCTCGGTTGACTAGTAGGCGATCGCCGAGGGCCCCGGACTCAAGGGGGCCCCAAAGGGGCCTTAAACAGTGGTTTATATTTGGGGTAAAAGTAGACTTTTTCGAAGTATTCAAAATAGCCAATAATGTGTTTTTCAAAAATCTTTTTTGTTATTCAAATAAAACTTTTTACTTATTACTTACGCCACAAATGAACCGAAAATAATGCAAATAAATCGTAAAAATTGAAAAGAAGCCAAAAAAATATAAAAATTCCCGCACTTTGTAAGGCGCCAGGTCATGTGTAAAATATAAAGAAATGGGAGTCAAACCGGGGGGTCTGGGGGGTATGGAATACCCCCCAGCTATAACGAAGCAATAAGTATGCTATTAAAATTTGATTCCTACAAAGTCGGATTGTTAATTACTTACAGGTGTACCTGGGGGGTATTCCATACCCCCCAGACCCCCCGGTTTCGCAACAACTTCTTCACATATATCACACGACGCTGTACATTAAGGAACTATAACCCCCTTCCTCAACATGCGGGACTAGGTACATCAGTGGGGGGGGGGGAGTGCTCCCCAGCCATAAGTAAGAAAGCGATGTTTCTTTGAGAATTAAATTTGCGTCTTTATTAAGTTTGAAAAGCCATCTTGTTACTTCCTTGTAACCGAAACAAATTTATCCCCTAAAATGTGAAGAAATGGGCGTGAAACGGGGGGGTATGGTATGGAATACCTCCCAGGTACATCAGTAAATAAACAACAATACTACTTTTTAGGAATCGAATTAGAATAGTCAGCTTATTACTTCTTTATATCTGGAGGGTATTCCAGACCCCTCGGTTTCACGCCCATTTTGTTACTTCTTTGTAACCGAAACAAATGTATCCTCTAAAATTTGAAGAAATGAGCGTGAAACTGGGGATTTGGGGGGTATGGAATACCCTTCAGGACAAGTGGAAAACAACCTACTGAAATATATGGCTCAGGCTGTGCGGCCTAAAGGCCGCACTGGAACAATGTTTAGAATAATAATAAATGGTCGAACCAATCACGATTGTACCACCGGTCGATAATCATCTATAGATCTATACCATCTCCAGTTTTAATTCAAAAAGCATCATTGTAATTCGGCTTAGTCAGTGCTATAGGCCTTACGGCCATCCTTGTAGTTAGCTCTTCGAAGTAGATAATCTTTTGGCCCTAACCTTTATGGTTATTTCCCCTTGTAGACTTTTCTTACTTACTCCAATAAAAAAAAATTAATCTCCTCCTAAAAGTCCCATAAACCTGTCCCGATTTGGTTTCTCTATAAAGCGACTAGACTTGGACTGTCTAGGTCGGCTAGTTGGAGATCGCGAAGAGTCCCCGACTCAGGGGGGCCCCGAATGGACCTCAAAAGTGGTTTATACTGGGGTAAAAGTAGTTTGTATTTTTTATTACTCAGGTACTATTTCCAAGTGTTCAATATAGAGGAAAATGTGATTTTCAAAAATCTCACCTCTAATAGGTAAAAGGGCCCCTGCTCAATCTCTAGCTGAGGGCCCCAAAAGGAGCCAGTGCGGGCCTGCTGATGTGAGTGGATTGGAGAAAAATACCCAAACTTATCGTTTCCACTACGTTCTCAATTAGGCTTGCCCCCATTTTTTTTTTTGACCTTTTCTTGGTTTCAACAAGACGGCGCAACGAGCCAGACAGTTCAAAAAACAATCGATTTATTGAAAACCAAATTTAATGGAAATTGGAAAGGAAAGGTTAATTGATCACCAAGATCTTGCAAGTTTGAATAAATGATTTGGTGTATTATTTGTAACGTACACAGGCCCGGGCTAGCCAGGTCGGTTAGTCGGCGATCGCCGAGGGCCCCCTCCTCAGTCTCTAGCCGAGGGCCCCCAAAGAAGCCAGCCCGGGCCTGAACGTACAAATACTTTCAAATGAAATTATCCTGTTGTTTCTGTGAAAGTGCAATATGCACCCAAGTAACATTTTCATGTAAACAACTTCTGTAATCTTGCAAGCTAGCTGGCAGCAAATTAATTACAGTTATGTTAGCTTTGAGCACCTAAGAATTTATTCAACAGTTAATAACCAGCTAATATATCCGAACAATATTAGTTAGCTGACGGCCAGCGATGATTGTGAAACATTCTAAATTAGATTTAGCAATTTTAGCTACCCTATAGGTACTGCTGTCAGCTAGTTGTTAGCTTCAAAATATTAATAGGGAAAGTTTTTGCTTTAAATTCAGGTTTCAGAAAATTTTTTTCCTCTTAATTAAATGTTAAATTTAACAACAATTTTAAAATATCGACTAGTTAACTTGAACACAATAAAAAGTTTAACGAGATATTCTTCTTATACTTAATTCTTTTGAATAGTACGTACATTCAATATAATATATAGACTTTCTTGTTAAGTACCTAATGATACTAGCTATTACTCAGTGTTGAATTATGAACTTTAGGGGAGTGATCTGTACATCACTATAGATCATATTTTGTAATATCGACTAATAAAACGACCCACAGTCGTAGGAAAAGTACAGTATTGCACTCGCGTATGACCGTTTTTACTTCTTTGGATGATTTACTGCACTCGTTAGCGCTTATGTCGTAAACACATCATAGGGAATAATAACTATCGCCAACTGTTCTTTGAATAATATACTACAATTAATTATCTCAACTGTGACTGATATTATGATTAGATACGTAGGTAATCGTAAAATATTATGTATCAATTTAAAGCAAAAAATATTAAGTGATATTCCAAAAAATAATTTTTAACTATAGGCTGTGACATTTTAAATGTCGGTTTTCATCATAGCGTCATCATATATATTGAGAAATTCGAATCAGTCCCTATTAATTTCTTGTTTGATTAAGAGCATGCAACGGATGATTTTTAAGTAAGTAATTCATTTATTATGTGTATCATAATATCATCAGGGGGCGAATTTTAACGTTCAACAATCAACTAGCTTTTACACCCTACCCAAGTTTCGGATGGCAAGTTCCAGTGGATATTTAATACATTTAATCGACTCCTCCTTTTAACACATACAAGTTAATTTTAAAAGCTGAAGCCTTCTGGTCTTCGGCAACAAGGAATTCCCTTTCATTTCTTGTAGACGGAACAGCCAACGACGTAGGAATAACCAGATTACCGCTGAATTGTTTAGTTTTTATATTTTTAGGTTTATCCTGAACAAAATGAATTTTTCAAACGGCTCAAGGAAGATTTTTTCATAGTTCTGGAGGCCGCATGTGAAATTGTAGTTTAGAAATAGTAGTTCCAGAACCAGACACTTCAAAATTTTTACTTTGAAAAGATAAATTTAAATTTAGTGCTTTATTATTCTTCTGCTTGATGCTTATCTGCGAGCGACTGTTTATGTTCTATGATAAAATACAATGCGACATTTACTACATGGCATCGTTTGTTGGGTGCTTCCACAGCTACTTTGTTGCAACGTCGAATTTTATTTACTTTTTCACTTAAAAAGCGAGATAATTATGTTAATTTAACAAAATTAACCTCAATTAAACTTTCCTTCACTTCTTCGCAATTGCATAAACTTTAACGTCAAACGGATGCCTTTTGCAAAATTTTACAAGACTTCCAAACAATAAATAAAAATGAAATGATTTCCGTTACAGCGGATGTAACAGTTGCGACCTGAGTCAGAACGACAGGTGGATTAATAATCAAAAACACTTGCTGCGCTTAGAAAATTTAAAACCATGGCTCGCAAGGTGGTTTGCATGGATGAACAACGTTCGCTAGCAACAAAAGCTAAAAATCAACGGACCAAGAAAAATCGTTAAAGAATCACAAAGTTCAAGATTTTTTATGGTGGTTTACTATGTGGAACGGTA
The DNA here is from genome assembly GCA_958510855.1 of Rhagonycha lutea. Classification (NCBI taxonomy): domain Eukaryota; kingdom Metazoa; phylum Arthropoda; class Insecta; order Coleoptera; family Cantharidae; genus Rhagonycha; species Rhagonycha lutea. Next base: position 5,517,226 of record OY294040.1, on the reverse strand, counting down.
ATTTCATTTGGTTTGAGATTTATATAACTGGACAAGGGCAAAAATAACAAAAACAATCGAAAAAATGAAAAAAAAACCCAAGAAAGTAAAATTAGAAATCGGAAAGTGAAGATCGAACAAGTTTATGTGTTTTAAAAATGATATATTTTTAATTAATTTCCTGATTGCTCTCATTAATTGTCACTTTTTTTGGTTTTGCGATTTCCTTCCTGAGTATTTTATTAGATCGTTCTCCTAAATTAAATTTCTATTTAAAATTTTTGATGGAATAAACTTCACTTCAGGTATTATTTCTTCAGGGAGATATTAATTTGCAAAGCTTTTAATCGAAAAGAAAAACACTTAGAAATATATTTTATGTACCTACACGTTTTACACATAAATGGTTTATTTTATTGCTTTTTCTTTAAATTAACACTAATACCCACAACATTAAAAATCATAATGACTAATAAACTTTTAACAATCGGTAAGTTTACTCTAATTAATTGGATTTAAAGAGGGTGATTAAATGAAACGATATTCGCTTTTAATTTATTTATCGATTCGAAAATAATATTAAAATGTTTTGAACGGACTTGAATCCTTTAATCATAACGAGATTTCAAAAAACAATCACCGACTACCTGTTTTACATTCAATTAAATGCGTAACATAAACCGGAGACTTCAACGGGTGAATAAGCGAGTAACCTAGCAATTTGTTGATATTTTTGTTAAGGATAGTGCAGGATGTGTAATGAATTGAAGATGATCCGTGTACTACAAAGAAAGCATGAGAACTGTAACGTTTTAAGGACGGTTAAAGCGACCCTTTAACGTACATTTAAATAGCTTCCTGTTTCCGGTATTAGGAACCTACATGAACCTGATATTCAAATGCACTGCTAATTAACATGTTAACCAAGTCTTATCGGGTGGATAATTAGCGATTGACTGGAAACAGGTAATCTGAACTGATGGCGCTTAGTACTTCGGTGCAAATCGTAACAATTAATCACAACTTTTTTTTGAAAAAATAATGTTCAACAATTCGTTAACGAGCCAAAAAACATTTACTAAAAAACTACTGTTGGTATTGTTGATGCTAAAGCGGTCTAATAAAAGAACCATTTGGCAAAATCATTCCTGATTAATACAACAGATAAAGTAGACATCAATAAAAGCTAAAATTTATTTTCAAAAACCCACACTGCACAATTACATTGAAAATGTTGAAAAAATTTGATAGATCATTAATTAAAAAACCATACGAAAAGTATAAAAGTATAAAAAAATTATGTAAATAAAGCCATTGGCGAATACGTCAAAACATTCAAAAATTATAACCCATACACGTCCACTCTTCTCCTTAATGATAATTTATTAAAATTTGCAATAATCTAGAAAATACCGTAGGACACCTACACCTTTTTTTTGCAATTTGAATAATAATGATTAAATAAAACTTACGTTAAATAAGAAAATTGTTTAAAGTTTACGTTAATTGTTGTTAAAAAACACGCAGTAATAAACACACGACACTCAAAAATAATAGAATCGTAAAACTCGCGCACTTTGAGCGCACCGGTCACTGACTGAGGGACTGACAGTTCTTCAGTACTGAAGAAGAATAGAAATTCAATGAAAGCTCTCCCACCATCGTCTGCATGAAAATTATAATGACAGTTACGAGTGTTGTATTATTAATTTCACCTTTAATAAGTAAATAAATTAAACATGTTTTGCTTATTTTTACCGCTGCAAGTGCAATTGAACATACATTAAGCGTAATTGACGCGGAAGCATGGATGAAAATTGGAAATTTGGAGGTAATTACAGTGGTAAGGCTTGTTTTTGGTATTAGTAGTACACAGGTTTGATTACACAATTTTTTGTGCCGTGGTCAGGATTTCACGTTAAGCTGAGAATCAGAAATATACGAATATCATAAATATTCTCATCTGAAATCATAAACAAAAATTAATGTGATTACTAATTGGATGTCGCAAATTTTTAACTTTTTATTTATTGAAATGCTTGGATTGTTTATGAACGAAGACGTAAGGAATTTTTATCGCATGCGTTAGAAGTTTCGTAGGAAATTCCAAATTATCACAATCGATCAGTTTGAAAGTAATTAAGAACCAGTAAATTAGTAGGTATCAAGTCTTGATTTTATTATAAAATTAGGCCAACAAACTTTAGATCCATAGGGCGGACTAGCGCTAAAATTTTGATAGTGCAATTCATTTTACTTCAGATTAAAAACTTCCTTAGAATTAGAAAGGATATCATTACAAAACCATACGTTTTGGGAGCCCTCAGAGAGATAGAAATATAAACTCAAAAAACTTTTATTACAAAAAGCAATTGAAAATTCTGATCAACATTAAATTTACTCCACAATAACTCAAAATTTATAAGGATTCATTGAAAATTTATCCTTTTTAGCTCTAAAGTAAACGGGACATTAAAAATCTGATTGTTTTTTCATCATCATTCAATTTTATTTGATTTTATTTTATTTTCGATCTGTTTCATTCAGATAATCACTTCGGTATTCCTAATTATAGAATCTTTTTGGACTTTTAATTTCAATGTGAAGAATAAATCATCTAAAATAATTCATTCTTGAAAATAAAAATTTATTCCAATGTTAACGAACAGCAAAAAGGACAGTTTCGTTAGGTAATAATTCTTTTAAAAGTGAATACCTAATTAATCTCATGTGAATTACAATTTATTCCCTAAAATTGTATAAATCCTCCCTTGTCAACTGAAATGGTCCTCCTTTTATCAAACGTCTACTTCTGCAGTATTTGGTTGAGCGTCATCCAGATCTTCTGTATATTTCCTTTAGAATGTCCTTCCTTATCAGCTTTGTCTGCCAGCAGTTTAATTATTTTTTATTTTAAATTCTTCCTTTTCTTCGGAGTCGCTCTAAATATCAGAGGACTTTAATCTGTCTTGCTGTCACATCAGTTTTTTTACATTTGCCAAGAGATTCTTAAGGATCTTAATAAATCGGAAGGAGATTCTGAACAAGAAATTGACTCTCAGTGGAACGTATCAGAAACAGGGCCATATTTCTAAATAGGCAGAGTAGGCAGCTGCCTAGAGCGGCAAATTTTTAGGGGCGGCAAATTTTGAATGTAAAAGTAAAAAATAAGAATTATTTTTAAAATATTTTCCAACCATTCTTCTTCAGGTGCCTATCTGATTTCGGATATTAGCGATCCTCCTGGCTAAGCCAGGAAGACTTTATTAGGGAAATGTTAATGGGGTGGTTTCCCGTTGCCTTCCCCATAGTCCACAGATCGATTTTGGACTTTTTAGATCACAGCACATATCCGACTCAATCAGGATTAGAACCGCGGTTTCCCGCACTGTAGTCTATCCATGCAACCATAAATTTTTTAATTATTTGTAACTTAACTTTCAACTTATCAAGCATAAATATCAACTTATAGAGCCTCTGAAGTATATACAGTGGCTCGCAAAAGTCCTCGGACACTCCTATGTTAGAAATGTAAATTGCATATTTTGAAGCCGTTTTTGACATATAAAAATCGATTTTACAACAAAACTTTTTAAACATTTTTTGTAGAAAATTTCATTATCTTCAATTTTATACCTATAAATTTTTTCATTTTGTCGCCCCGTTTTTGACTGAGAGCGACATAAACAAGACTCGGGAAAATACAAAAATATTGTTACCTGTATCTCGGAAACGGTGCAACAAAATAGAAAAATGAAGAGGAATTTTTTTTTGTAAATTTCGTTCCCTACATTTTTATTCATATACATTTTGAAGTATGTAACTGTAGTTACATTTGACTACATCCGCTGACTTCTAAGAAAATCATATGATATTAATGTATATGTTACAGTTAAAACCCGAAATCAGTTAAAACCCGATGTAACTAGTAAATTCTAGTTTTAACTAATCTCTTTAGTTAATTCTAGTTTTAACTGGTTTAATTTTAGTTAAAACTAGAATTAACTGATTTCTAATAAATCTTTTAGTAAATTCTAGTTTTAACTGATATTAGCTAAAACTAGAATTAACTGTTTGGTGTTAGTAAATTCGCGATCTATCACCGTTACAACTAGATTTAAAGTAAAAGTAGACGTAATTAAATAAAAATGGTAATTTGTTATAGTTTAAAAAAAAAATGGAAGGAAATACACGATAATTTAGAATTTTCTTGTATCTCATATTTTGAATTTAAAATAAAAATTTCAAAATCTTTTGCATTTTGTACTTCAAATTTTCCAGTTACGATTTCACTTGTTATAATTTTTAAATTTTTTAAAAATCTTTGTTGATAACTATTGTTTAATAAATTTTTTCATTTCTTTTTATATGGTAAAGACCGTGTGATAATTGTACTAATTATTAAAATTAAAAAGTTATAACAATAAGTGAAATCGTAACTGGAAAATTGTGAAAAAGATGTACTTCGGGTATTTGAAGTACAAAATGCAAAAGATTTTGAAATTTTTATTTTAAATACAAAATATGATACAAGAAAATTCTAAATTATCGTGTTTCCTTCTATTTTTTTCAATCCACAACACAAATGTATTTGGCCTCCCCTGTAAAAGTATAACGAATTAGCATTTTTATTTAATTACGTCTACTTTTACTTTAAATCTAATAGTTGTAACGGCGATAGGTCGCGAATTTACTAACACCAAACAGTTAATTCTAGTTTTAACTAAACTTATATCAGTTAAAACTAGAATTAACTAAAGAGGTTAGTTAAAACTAGAATTTACTAGTTACATCGGGTTTTAACTGATTTCGGGCTTTAACTGTAACATATACATAGGTATTAATTTGAGTTGAATAGTAGACTTTGAGTTGCGATTGCTTATTTTGTTATTTATTGTTTATTAAAATATCGGTGGTCATATAATCCATTTCAAGGGGACCCCCCTCACATCCCCTGATCGACCACGTCAGCCGACCACTACTCACCCCCTAATATTTTTGTGTAATGAAGGGGTGGCAAATATTATTGTGCCTACAGGCGGCAAATTGGTAAATCCGGCCCTGATCAGAAATAAACCTTAAGAAAAGTAGATTATTCAAAGCATCAAATTGAAAGATTGTATAAAAATCTCTTATGTAGAGTAGGTCTACCACAGGGATAGAAAAATTTAGAAAACACATAGTAATTTTCAAAAGTTTTTGTTAACAAGCACAATTTCGAATGACACAGGAGGATTTATCCAATTTTAAGGAAAAAGTTCAACCTCACATGATATTAATGGGATATTCACCTTTAAGGGACACTGCAAATTTTTCCAATTTTTAGTTTTGATTACGATTACGTCCTTTGTAGTAATCCAAAATTGAAAATCTCATTTAAAGATTTATAATTAGTAGGTAATATTGATATGATTGTCTGAAGCAAGATTTAAATAAAGTCCCGTTTATATTTTAAAAAACTAATTTTCAATGGATCCTTATAATCTTAGGAAAATTCCATAGAAAATTATTTAACGACAATTCGAATGAATAAAATCAATTGATTATGTTTTTAGTTATCGTGGGGAAGGTTTCCAATAAGTGAAAGTCCTGTCTAAAAAGTTCATTTCGTAAAAAGAAAAAGGATAATGTAACAGTGGAACTCTTAATTTTTACACCGTTTCTTACCTCGTTTACTAACTTAACTACATGAGAGGCTATAAAATAATAATAAAATTGTTTGTGACAAATCGCGTTAATGTGAATTTACATGCACATAAATTTACAATATTTTTTGTGCGAAACTGTAAAGCGGAAATATTTAATATTTATTGAATAGTTACATCATAACTAAACATTTTCCACCGATTATTTCGCAGTATTTTCATGGACGGACTGTGGTTAAATTTTAAACTGCCACCTCAAGTATGAAATATACGCAGGAAATTGTGTGAAAAATTTTGTTTTTATATGCTAACTTTTATCGGTGGTTGATAATGATGTAGAATGTCACATGGTTCCATTTCCTGTGCATTTTGGATGTCCTTGGGAATTACTCGATTTGGTCATCCGACTCACCTGCTTTTTGAAATATCAACGAAGATGTTTAAACTAATGAATTTGATGTCTTCTATATGTCGACGAATTGCATTGTATCGGCACATTTATGATAACATTGATTTATATGCCGTGTATTATTGCAATCGTGAGAAAATGTCTTCAACGTTCGTTTAAATGATCATCATAATTATCAACTGTTTGCAATGATGTTCTACTTAGTTACCCAATTCATCACCTGTTATTTTAAAACCATTAACACCTCGAGAAGGATTTGCAGGATGTCCGGTGACGTGACTTCGAAAAGATTGTTGTCTTAAGAAATGAAATTGGAATTTTGGAATTCGAGAAGGTTTTAAAAGAAATAAATGCACACAATTATCATTATTTTGTGCTAATCAAATTGAAATGGCATTAAATTGGATGCAATTTTATTTATTTCTAAACCACGGCAGTTGCTTACTGTTACTGGTGGTTGAGTTATAGAGAGGAAATTTCGGGTTCGAATCGCGAAATCTATATAATTTTCCAATATGTTTCATCTTTTACTGTAGGTACTAAAATTTTCTCCATGTTATTGGAAAATCCTAAGCAGAAGAGTGGCTGAGTTTAGGACACGATCAGTGGGTCTCACACCGGAGGTTTGAGGAGAGCCGTAGACGAAGTACGTTTTTTTACAATTTTTAGGGTAAGTTACGAATATTAAAGTTAAGTCTACCTAGAAATGTAGAATATAATAACAATTTACTATAACATAGGAAATCTGAGTTATTTATACAAGAACCGGACGTAGTAAAATAATAATGTCAATAGGCTGGATTGTTTGCAGCAATTTTCCGTAGCTACTTTTTTGCTTGCTTATAGCTTACTCCTCTACTAATAACTGATGATTGCCGAGGCAGAAGTCTGGCCCTTACTGTATCGCATCATCTCTTTCTAGCAACTATAGCTCAAAAGGGATGCCCAATATCTGTATCCAGGAGCATCTGGGCAAGGTATAGGTACCTCTTGTTTGTTTGGTTCTTTCGGATAGAGTGAGTTAAATTGCAATTTCTTTGTATATTATTAATTTTAAGGCAGTATTTGTGAATGCTTATTCAATTCAGCAACTATACGCAACGCAAAGTTTATTTCGGGTTAGGTTTCTCTCTTCAATGGAGCCTGATTTGTTATTTTGTGTAAGGTTGCTCTTTCATGGCATCCCTGAATTTAGGCTGAGTTTGGAAAAAAATTAAAAGTAAATTAAATTAGAACGTAATTCGTAACTATTTAAGTCATAAAATCAAAAGGTCTGTACACATTTTTACCTGACTTACCTGTGAATTATAAGTTTGGCTTTATCTGGAAAAATAAAGTTCTTATTTAATTTAATTATCTTTAGCAGTGATTCTTATGCTAAATTCACTAAATTTGGACCCAGGTTGACCTGTTATATGGAACTTTCAGACAGATCCATCGTTGATGTTGGATTGGAGGCTAGGTCAACTTCTGAAGAAGTTTTCCAGTTTGACTATCTAAATATTCTTATTCTTGCAAAGAAAACTATAAAACTCTGAAAGCTGCTTTTCTACCAGGTAATATTCCGTTATGCCAAAAGTCGAGTAATGAAAGGAGTTTTTATAGTTGGATTATAAATACTTCTTTTGATTAGTACAGTAAAGTAATAAATGTTATATAATTACAAAATAAAGTTTGCTAATAAATAAATACGTATTAGGATTTAGACGATGTCTGTTTGTACCTACACAAACTATCAGCGATGAAACGAATCGAAATTTTTTCTGTAATGAGGCAGTAACAAGTGGCACTTGCCATCAACAATTCGAATAAAATTTAAGGTAATCAAGCCAAATTATACTTTTTACGATAACGGTCGCAATTTAAACGAAGATTATCACAGTTACGTTAGAAACCTCATTTAATTGGTAAAAACAATTAGTCAACTAATTCATGCAAGGATGGATCGATTCGGTGAATTCACAACGGTGCAAACCGTTTAGAAGTCTACGGGTTAACCGGTCAGCTCTCTTGTTCTTGTTTAGCAAACATCAATATTTTGATGCAAAATTTACCTGGACCTGCAATTTAATATTTAAAAATAATTACTTCCATACAATGTATCCGACACTTTATTACTATATTTCCATACGTAAACAACCGGTTTCGTAAGACTTCTTCAATAAACTTCGAAGCGAGGAAGTGCTGCTTCCAATTGATTGGGGGAGTTATGCCTGGATAGCAATTTCGGTTGCAGATTTAAATCTGTAATTTAGCAAAGCGTTTATAAACGAAAAGTTTTCTTTTTCAAAACTTTTTTATTATCTTTACAAGTGAGCCCATGCAATATTATGGAGCCCGAGGGCGTACTGCTGCTGTTGCAGCTAAATAAAAAAGTTAAAAATTCAAAATAAGGCAAATTAAGGTACTTATCGGATGATCTTCTCACTAAAGTGTATTTTAAATATTTGATTTAATTTAAGGGATCATGAAAATGGGTAAGACAATAATAAACAATAAAACAAATTATTTGTTGCTAATTTCACGGTAACAACAGCATTGCTCCCGTTTAATAAATTAATGATAAATTATTGTCAACAATAAAATCAGTTTGTTACATATATGGTCCAGAAAACAATAATTAATTATATTATTTTTACCTTGCGGTATAGCAGAATATATAATTAAATTTAATTGATTAATTTAAAAATTTATATTACGCGTGGGTGACTATTAGCAATTAATTACGAAGTAAAGGACTTACAATGATTTTGTAATACACAAAGGAATAATTCACGATTGGAGTCTTACTGTTGTAGTTTCGTCCAAAAAAATTCTAAATTTTTTGGAGGCGTAAATTTTATAGTCAAATTAAATATCATTAAAATGTTACAGCTTCTATTTAGATGTATTTGATAAAAACCAGTAGCTTATTATAAATTCAAAACGCAAAAAAGGAATCAAATAAAATTTTGATAAATAATATGGTTATATTTAATTATGGTCGTAACGTTGCTCTTTGATTTTTAATAATTTTTTTAATGCACTTTTAAATAGCCGATATTTAATTTAAAATTTTATTACATTAAACGGTTTTATAGCTGTGGAAAATTTATTAAAATATATTATATCAATAACATTAAATAGCTGCTTTAGTGCTGCAGTGCAATTATGCGTAGTCTATGTAATAAGTAAAATAGAAAAATATTGCGTAAAAATGTAATTTATTAAACATATAAACTTGGCAGTGTACACAAATAAAGTAATAAATTTATTTAATTGGTTTTGAAAGTAATGAAATATCAACGGCGGAGAAACCGAAAAATAAATGTGCCTCAAAATAATCTCTTGCGGAACGCCGCTCCGCCCCATCCATCAAAATTTCTATGAATGTTATCAATAAAATAACAACTATTACGTAGTATATCTTATTGAAATCATAACAGTAATAAAATATAGCTTCTGGTAACAATCAATTATCTAGAATTTTAAGTAAACACAACGGTATTTTGGATTTTACACAATTATATTGCCATTTACAAATCAAAAAATAATATACAGTACTGCATACATATCTGCAGGCGTGGGTGTGAAGAAATTGTAATGCAACGCGATCTTGAGTAACTGGCACGCAAATATTCGATAAATAACAACGTAAGTACACCTACAGGGAATTTGGCTTAAGCCCACGCCAAAGAAGCCTCAACAGCCAACCAGGCTCCAATCAGATGCAAATTTACATTTTTATGATTCAAGTAATTTATAAGTTATGCTATGTTCTCTGGTATATTCATCTGAAATTTTAAGTTTGTCATTATGTGGGTCGTGCCTTATTGTCCACAATGATTCACGACAAAAAATTATACACCTCTTAATGCAAGGCAAGAATATAAAGATGTAGTTACATTTTTCAAAACCGCAATTTTTTATCGAAAGGGATCAAATGATGTCATAAACCACTCCAAAATTGGTTCATTCATGGGATGGAATGCAAATCGGTCATGTCTGAGCTTTTGGGATACGGATTTTGGTATATGCAACCAATTCGACAGTTAGCTGTAGCTTCTGGTATATGATTAAAATAGCTACAGTTTTCTGTAACTATTTTTATTATTTTAATTTTTTGGATTAAATTATGGGAACTTAAAGTAAGGTCTGACTTTTTGTGAACTATTTTTGAAAAATATAGATTAACTTTATTTTATCTTTATTGTACGTTTTATTACCAAAAGTAGGTGTTTTGAATTTAACTGCTAACAATAAAAATAATTTATTAGCTTGTGTGATGGTGTGACCTGCTGGCATGAGCTAAAATTGGATTATTTGCATTTAATCCAACCAAGCAAATACAAAGAATCTTCATTCAGAATGAAAACTTCAAGTTTCTGGAGGATGTCTTATTCTAATCCGAAAAGGAACTATTAAACATTTCAGATATAATATTGGAAAGCTTCAGATAAAAAAAATTAAGCCAGAGTGTAATGAGAATAATTATTTCCCCAGGGATAAACAGAAGAATTAAACGTATGGAAACTAGAATTAAATCAGACACACAGTAAAATAGTCAGACATGGCTGGAATAACAATAAAACACTAAAGTACTCATAGATCTGGTACTGTATCTACTGGATCAATCAAACACAATTAGGTTTACCATCCTAATTTTAGTAAATATTAACTTTAATTTTTGAAAATTAAATTATCTTTATTTTTATGTGTGGCCACCCTTAACACTATGGAGGCGCATAAACTAATAACTTCAAAAGCAATAAATTAAAAGATGACGTGTGATATGACACCGCTGCATAATACGTCATCACTAATTTTCACCAATTGCAATCACATAAGGAATGTGGAAATCCGGCAGAGAATGGGGATAAATGGAACAATATAATAGATACCATAGATAAGAAACGACTGATGTGGTACGGTCACCTCCAAAGAATGGAGGACTACAGATGGCCAAAAAGAATATGGGAATGGGTACCTGCAGCAAGAAGGAAAAGAGGAAGGCAAAAATTAATAAACTCCCGAGACTAACAGAGATACAGAAATACGATTAAATTTATTGTTTAGTTCGAGTACGAAAAGCCTGCACGGAAGATATTATAAGTTATTTACAAAAACGCTTTGAAGTGCGCTATTTGCGAAATATCAGTTTTACGGCACAGATAGATTTGGGAACAATCGGGATTCGAACCTATGACCTTTAGATCTATAGCTCCACTCCCTAACCAGTACACCAAACTATTTGTGTAGGTGAGAATGAATGTTAAATATCGATTAATTTAGGAAATAATCGATTTGAAAGTTTCCATTCTTCATATAAGAATCGCATGTTTGTCATATTCTGTTGACGATACGTACGTTCGACGCAAATACTTGTCGCAAGGCTTATTATCGGGCCCAGATTATCGCAGTTGACGATTATTTGTCCAACTGACAACATCAAACTAAATTATCCCGTTTAATGGTAGTTAATGTTTAAACAACCGATATATCAAAGTCATTTCCAATACAATAATTTGCTAGAAATCTCCTCCTCATCATTGTCATTTATAAACTAGTCTCTGATTGGTTCTTTCATTTATTACCATCCTAATATGTTTACCAACTTAAAGAATATGTATAAAATAGACACAATATGCGTCTGATTTATCATATTCCTCCCAAGTGAGGTCGAAGGCCGAGAAACCACATCAATTCGCCTGTATCGGCTGGTGTAATATTATAATGAAGAAGTAAAAAGAGATGATGAGGTAGAATTTTGAATTATCAATATTATACGTAGATTAATGATCAATGCAGTAAATTTGAAAGGTTTAAGAAGGAAAACTGTCAACAGTAAATTAATTTTTTATTATGCAAGATCCAAAATTGCAAATTTAACTTAAAAAATATTTAAATATGTTAAAAATAAAACAAAAACTTGGTATGTATAACTAAATTAACAACATATATTTTAACATTTATAAAATATTTTAAATATTTATTGTATCAGTTCAATTCATTGTTTATCAGAATTTGCAAATGCGTTTTCATATTAATAAGATAGAACACTTAAACTATCGTCATCTACATTTACAAACATACAAATTCAAGTATATAAAAAACCATCGTTACATATTCTTGCATTGGTGTTATGTGTTAATAATAATACAAAACTTGAAAATCCGTATAAAATCATCAAATTATTGGCATTCCTCCTTTTGGTCCTGATCAAATGATAAAATCGGACCATTCAGAACAAATCAAATGTACGGAACCTTTCTACGCCATCACTTAAAATATTACTGTCTCCTACCGGACGCAATAACGCGTTCTCTACTATCTTCCCGATTAACAGAGTTCCTTCTAGGTGGCGAATTTCCAGTCGAACCATTTCGATTTTTCCGAGATCTCTTAAACTTTGCCATGTCTTCTCCAAACACATCTCCAGTTCGTAGAGCAGAAATAAGATCATCGAATTCACCTTTGGCGCCGCCATTTTCACCATTTTTTAAATTAATATTTTTACTAATCGTCGATAAAATTCCCTCACGTGTGTGCTTCCTTTCAAGAGTCAACTTCTTCAAATCTGCTTCCTGTTTTGCTCGTTTCTCTTCTTCCTCCTGCCGTTTACGCATATTTTCGTTATCTTGCCTTGCTTCCGAAAACGACACCAAAAACGAATCAAAAATACCGAAGAATTCGTCAGGTTGCATGATGGTAGGATCTTCTCCAAACAAACGGACGGCGCGATCAAATCGTGTCTGGAAGCAGAGAGTTAAAAAACAGCAAAACGAAAAGAAAAGTATTTATTTACCTTCATATCCTGAAATTGGTCTTCGATTTCAGCAAGTCGGCACGTGGCAGTTGCCTGGAACTCTCTCATCACCGGTACAAACTTGTCGTTGGCCAAAGGACTTTGACTTCTATGGAACTCAATTTCACGTGCCACGTCTTTCAATCCGGCCCTCAACTGTGCCATATCTTTTGTTAATTCCCCTAATGATACTTTCGCGGATTTGTGAATATGAGGCACATCTTCGTCCAAACGTAAAATATCTTTAAACTGCAAAGTAAACATTCAAAAATCAAAAACTTTTGATAAAAACAAGAACCTCCTACCTTCTTTTCTAAAATTTGAACTAAATAATGTAATAGTGTTGTTCCTTTGGCAGCACTTGATTTGGTATCGGCAAGTCTATTTAACGATGTTAATCTAAACCCAATGGCATTTCCTCTAGCACCACGATTCATATAATTTCCTAAAGCTAAAACAATCTCCAAAAGTCTTCTAAGGCGACGCGATCGCGCTACCTCTCGAGACGCTTCCATCACATTTGCTATCCTTGGTAAAATTTCGTTCACCGTCACTTGAAAACGCTTCTTATAATGCAAACTTCTCAAACGCTGTTCATAATGTGGAACTCTAAAACAAACCAACTTTGTAGTGACCGGAAGGAAAAATTATGCAAAAGTTACTTTGAAATTTCGTACATGAACCTATCGGCTCTTGCTAAGGAATCTATATCGTTGCTATGTTCTTCCAACAGCGTTTGCTCTTCGGGACTAGGAGTAAACTTCAACAACTGCTCGACCATATCAATGGGCAATTGCTCCTTACTGTCCATACTTAAAATCGCCTTCGAAATGTCTTCATCCGACATTTTTAATTTGGATAGCAAAATTGTACAATTTTGAGCACGTCTTCCATCGATTACAGAAAGAACCTTATTTTTGTTTTTTCCCAACTGCCTTAGATCTTCCACGGAACCGTCGTTCTAAAAATACCAATCACCTAATAGTGAAATTCCAAAATTGATTAAATTACTTACAGTTACTCCATTTTTTTGATATGCACAGAACAGTTTATCGATACAATCCAGCTCCATCGTACTGTATAACTTAGTATCGTCTAATTCGCTCCAAATAGTGCCGGTAACTTTAGCTTCTGGTAACTTGGACCAATTGAACGATTTCAAAGGGTTTGATGGTTGAGGAATGTTTTTCTTTACTATTTCGATTTTTATGGGTGCAGCTGGAGGTGCCATTGGAGCACAAGGTGGAGGTGGTGGACCCGGAGCTGGTGGTGGAGGAGGTGCCATAGGTGGCGGTATAGGAGGCGGATTGCAATCGAATCCGTTCTGATAGTCCAACTTGTTCATTTCAACTCCGGATTGCAATCCAATGACTTTAGCATCATCGGGAATACTTCCAGAAGTGACCAAGCGTTCCAATCGAAACCGTTCGCCTCGTTCACAAGAAACTTGTCTGTCTAAATCGGCAGCTCGATATTCCAACTCTCCCAACCGCTGTCGAGTTTCGATATGGGATGCCGTTTCTTTTTCCAACCTTTCTTTTATCCGAATTAAGCCGGATTCAAAATCTTCCTTTTCTTGTGTTCGCTGATCCAATTCTTGTTCCTTTTTGGCTAAGCGGTTAGATAGGTCTACGTTTTCGTGTTCGAGCTCTTCGGCTTTTTTACGGGCTTCGACCAATTCTTCCTCTTTTGCTAGCAAGTGAACGATTTCCTTTACGTCGATGTTGATGGGAGATATATCGGGATCTTTTAATTTCGTTGTGTTGTTGTAGTTGTTTTGTTGTAAAACTATTTGTTGAACGATTCGGTCGAAAAGTAACCAATGTTGAGGATGGGAACCGTAATCCAAAGGGAGGAGTAAGCAATGCTCTAGTAGTGAGAGTAAATGAGGATATGCTGCTGTATGGCTAAGTTTCTTTCTTATTAGGTCGAACATTGCGGATGCACTTTTGGTATCGACGTGTTCTAATTCGAATTTTCTCGCCAACTCTTTTTCGTCTTCGTTTCGCACCATTTCAAAAAAGTCTAAATGTCTGTTCAAGGTTTCGTTTTCGTGTCTACGTAGTTTATCTATGATTGGTTGTACTCCTAACATCAGGAACTCGTACCTTAAGTGTAAGCGGAATTCTAAATTTTCTTGTCCTAAGCCGTAGTTAAGCATTGCGTTTATGAAGGACATGATGGCAGTTTTGAGATTGACTTCATCTCGGTATTTTCCAACGTCGCGGTCTAAATCGTTGATTATGCCTTGGAATCTGACACGTTCGAAGGCGTATTTTTGGTAATGTAACATGGCGTCGAGGACCTTTTTGTGGCCACCCGAGACGAGACACACGGCACCGAGGATTTCTAAGGCTGCAATTTTGGTTTTGATATTTTCGGTACTTAGAGATTGCGCTATGGTGTTGATACTTGTTGGGTGAGCCAAAACGTGGGCCCTTCCAGTCTGGAATTAAACAAAATAAGAAAATAAAGTTTTGAGAGTCCGAAAGGGCGCAAACTTACAGAATTATTCATTAGGGCTTTAACGCATCCAATAATGCTTGTGTGGATTGAGCTTTCGTTGGTAAAATAATCCATCCTTTCTAAAAATTCTAAAAGTGCCGGTAATCCATCAAGTTCTATAAATTTAATAACAAAGCTGTGGGTCGAAGTCCTTAGTGCCGTTTTCAGTCCGTCAATTTGTTTCGTGCGACTGCGAACATCTTCTTCGTAATTGTTTTCGGGAAATTGTAGCTGAAAGAAATTAAATGTAAGTTTTGTTATAAATTTTCGTTAACTGGAAAAGCTTACGGTTGAGAGGGTGCGTAACCTTTCCACGTAATGTTCTGGAGCGTGGGCTTGATCAACGGTGTCCTCGCCTCCTTTTCTGGAACAGTAAATCTGCCACTTTTTTTGTGGTGGCAAATTCATCATTGCGGCTTTGTTGGGTGCAGTCAGATCCAATTCTTCCTGTAATTTAAAAGGTAAAATTATCTATTGATGTCATAATTTGAATTACTTAAAATTTAGATGAATTTAGTTGACTATACAGCGTGACCCACAAGACCCCGGACAAACATGTTTTCCTCTTTTCGCGAAAATCATTGAATTTTACTGAAAAATAATCTAGTAATCCGATTCTAAGAACTATGGAGATCAGAAAAACAAAAGAGCAAACAAATCAAACAATAAGTTTGTGAGTGACAAGATGTCAAAAAGTCGCGCCGAAATTTTATCGTTATTTGAAGCTGGAAATCGTCAGTGTGAAATAGTTCGAATTCTTAAAATTCCTCGACAAACCGTTTCCGACGCCATCAAACGATTCAAAGAACTTGGTAATATGCAAGACCGACCCGGAAGAGGAAAAAAATGTTCTGCCAACACTCGCCGGAATCGCAATATCATCAAACTTCGGATTCAAAGAAATCCGAGACTGTCGATGCGAAAAGTGGCTCGTGAAACTGGAATCGCGCGGGAGTCGGCTCGACGAATAGCTAAAAATGAATTTAAGAAGAAGCCTTATAAACTGCGAAAAGCCCAAATGCTAACTGATGAAAACAAGCGAGTACAACTTCAACGATGCCGTGCTCTTTTACATCGCACCGCTGCCCAACAATGGGAAAATTTCGTTTTTACTGATGAAAAAATTTTTACTATTGAACAATTTCACAATCGTCAAAATGATAGGTATTGGTCAGAAAAATCACCTGGACCTTTGGCCATCGTTGCTCATCGCCAATTCCCCAAGTCTGTCATGGTTTGGGGCGGTATTTGTGCTACCGGTAAAACACCTTTAGTTTTTGTGGAAGAAGGAGTAAAAATTAACAAGGAAATCTACCACCGGGATATTTTAGAGACTGTAGTTCTTCCGTGGGCCCAACAGCACTTTGGTGACCAACATTGGACCTTTCAACAAGACTCTGCACCTGCCCATAAGGCGAAAACTACACAATAGTGGTGCCGAATCAATTTTCCAGATTTTATCAGTTCCGCTGAATGGCCTCCATACTCACCAGATCTCAACCCCATGGATTACGCCATATGGTAAATTTTAGAGGCCAGGGCCTGTGCAAAACCCCACAAAAGTTTGGAATCACTAAAACAATCTTTGCGTCAGGAATGGGACAAAATTTTCCTAGAAGAGGTACGAAAAACGGCCGAAAATTTCATTCGACGTTTAAAGCTCTGTATCCACGCAGAAGGAAGCCACTTTGAAATTTTATAATTTATGATGTACATAAGGATGTTGTTAATTGTTATCCATTTTTAAATTTTTGAATTGTTGCGTTTAAATAAGTTTTTTTTTTAAAAACGTTTGTCCGAGTTCTTGTGGGTCACGCTTAATTAAAATTTATTAGAGATCAAACGGTAAATATATTCGTTCTTCTTTAGTCAGGATATCCGAAGATGTTGTAGCAATCCCATTGATTGCCTGCGTTGCCACGTGTGCTATCTTCCGTTTGTGGATAAAAATTATCTTTACTCACTAGTCCCATAAATTACTATTAAACGAAAATAATTAATAAATCAAAACGGAGTAAAAAGCAATCACCTAGATGCACGACTACGAATGAGTAATCTGCTGAAATCTGCTTATCTTTTAAAATGTATACCTTTTTGCACGTGCTAGCAAGAATCCCACATATATCGTCGCATTGTTTAAATAAAAAAGTTAAAATAAATGCAAAAATTTAAATTTTTAGAGGTGATTTAAATTTATGTTACATATATGCAACACGATGCATTGAAGGGTTAAGCTTTATTCTAAATACATTTTAGGACGATCAAACAGAGAATTTCAAAACTGCTCGAAATAATTTCATCAGAGGGAACCTCGAATCAGTGGCAGGAATACTGAACAATTTGGAATGATGTCTCGAAATTGGCTGTTTTTGTCAACTGGGCGAATCACAGTTGAATTATTACTACATTTTTGACTGTTATTTGAAGTTGCAAATTAATGGGTTTGAATATGTTAACCACGCCCAGAAGATACTTTAGTTATTTACAAGAACTCAACGGAATCTGATAGATGACATTAAAACAAAGCGTTTAAGCTATGGGTGGTGAAAAATATCGATTGATTTAGGAAATAATTGTTTGTAAAGTTTCGATTTTTCACGTAAGAACCGCTTGGTTCTTGCACTCTATTGACGGTACGTGCGCTCGACGCAACTACCTACAGCAAGGCTTATTAAAAGGCGGGGCTTACCGCAATTGCCGATTATTTGTGCAACTGACAACATCAAACTAAAAATTTCATTTAAAATTGCATTTTGTTAATTATAGTGAAATTGTAACCTGGACTTTAAGATCCCGGTTTAGGAGTTGCGTGGGCTTCAAGGATATTTCTTTTAAGGGAGTGAGTTTAAATATCTTGTTAATTACCCTAATGAATATTTTTTTAGGAACCGGGGGGTCTGGGGGTATGGAATACCCCCCAGTGCACGTAAGCAAATCTACTTTTCCCTCTTTTTCACTTTTTACACACTGCCTCCTACAATTCGGGGCTATAGCTGCATTCCAAGCTAACTAAGCCCAGCTGGATTCGTCAACCATTTCACAATTTCATTTTCTTAGTTTTATAAGAAAGCATTTTTATCCCCCATCCTTTTTGGAAATTGATTCTCTCCTGATTTTCAGCATCTAGGAATTCTTTTGACTACAGTTGAGATTTGAGTTCGTTCCACCATAACATCCCTTATCGATGAGACAGCCACGGAATTAGGAAGACCTTCAATTATGTTGCAATTTCGCTTTTAGGAGATTTGCTTACCACAAAAAATTGAATGGATTCCAACAGACTACATTTAATTGAAGCAAAGTCCCAAGCTAATTGTTTTTGACCCAAGTGAAACAAATGGGATAAAATTTTTGGGATTAATTGAAAGCAGATTTTGAAGAGATAAAGCAATTTAGTCTTTGATTTTGGAATTCAGACATGCAACCTAATCATTGAGTTCCTTTTTTGGTAATTTAATAAATTAATCAACTTGATCACTTCATCATCAAGTAACATCACAATGAAATTTATTCAGAACAGTTTCAAGATCGTTTGAATTAAAAGCAGTTTACGGTAATAAGTAATAACCAATCCATTGCTCAAGAATGCAAAATCCATGTAAAGTGCACAGCCGTCACACTTGGCAAAAAATTATGGAATGCGTTAACATTAACGATACTTCAATCAACAGCAGAAGAATAAATAGCGATAAATGAAATGGGATAACTTCAAAATGCAAATTAAATGGAAGGAATATAAATAAAGTAAACTACAATGTTTTCGTGGAGTTTAGAACCAATTAATTACTTTTATTGTACCACTGAAAGCTTAGAAAGTAAAATTATTTTGAAGGTTTCACTTTCAGTGAAGATGTGACACTTGACATTTTTTATTAATATTAACCTCGAAGTAATTTAAAATATTCGTGATTTCAACATTGTAACGAAATTTTCAGCTAATTTATGTTTACGAGTACATAAAGTTCTTCAGTTTACTGAGATGAAAGTATTTAACAAAAATTATGCGGAGATCCACAGAACTCTTGGAATCAGGGTCATATTTCTAAATAGGCAAAGTAAGCAGCTGCCTAGAGCGGCGAATTTTTAGGGGCGGCAAATTTTGAAGTAAAAAATAAGAATTATTTTTAAAATATTTTCCAACCATAAATTTTTTAATTATTTGTAAGTTAACTGTCAACCTATGCTCTCAACTTATCAAGCATAAATATCAACTTATAGAGCCTCTGAAGTATATACAGTGGCTCGCAAAAGTCCTCGGACACTCCTATGTTAGCAATGTAAATTGCACATTTTGAAGCCGGTTTTTGACATATAAAAATCGATTTCACAACAAAACTTTTTAAACATTTTTTGTAGAAAATTTCATTATCTTCAATTTTATACCTATAAATTTTTTCATTTTGTCGCCCCGTTTTTGACTGAGAGCGACTTAAACAAGACTCGGGAAAATACAAAAAATATTGTCACCTGTATCTCGGAAACGGTGCAACTAAATAGAAAAATGTATAGGAATAAAAATGTAGGGAACGAAATTTACAAAACAAAATTCCTCTTCATTTTTCTATTTAGTTGCACCGTTTCCGAGATACAGAGGTGACAATATTTTTTGTATTTTCCCGAGTCTTGTTTAAGTCGCTCTCAGTCAAAAACGGGGCGACAAAATGAAAAAATTTATAGATATAAAATTGAAGATAATGAAATTTTCTACAAAAAATGTTTAAAAAGTTTTGTTGTAAAATCGATTTTTATATGTCAAAAACGGCTTCAAAATGTGAAATTTACATTACTAACATCGGAGTGTCCGAAGACTTTTGCGAGCCACTGTACTTACATTTGACTACATCCGCTGACTTCTAAGAAAATCATATGAAATTAATGTATACATAGGTATTAATTTGAGTTGAATAGTAGACTTTGAGTTGCGATTGCTTATTTTGTTGTTTATTGTTTATTAAAATATCGGTGGTCATATTATAATCAATTTCAAGGGGGACCCCCACCCACATCCATTGGGCGACCCCTTAATATTTTTATGTAATGAAGGGGCGGCAAATATTATGATGCCTACAGGCGGCAAATTGGTAAATCCGGCCCTGCTTGGAATGGATGTTTTTCAGACACAAGAAAAATGATACCATCAGATGAAAGAGAGCGGAAAATCTACCAGTAATTTAAGAGTTTTATGATGCATTTACGATATAAATGCTACCTGTTTGTGTTAATACCAAATGACTTTCACGTGAGGTATTTAAAATATTTAAGTTCAAGTGGCAAATACGATTATTGGTGCTCGATGGAAACAAATTGATTTCACCGGAACTATAATAAACATTGCAAATTATTGTTACGATTCGAATATTAATTAAGAAAATGACTAAATTAATACTTACCACAAGTTCCGCAAACTTTGCATCCAGTTCGTCCTGAGCCGGCATGGGTTGGGTGGGCGTAAGAGCTTGAAGTGATAGGGTCCCTGTGTTTTCCACCACGCAGTAGGTAATTTCCGGCGGTTCGTCATCCTGAAAAAATTTCTTGTTAAAAATGTGTCCAAATGACCTTCTATCAAGAAATGCACCATTAATTCAGTCTAAACTAATAAAAATTTAATTTTCGCAAAAAGGACGAAAACAATGCATTAGTAGTAATAAAATTGCGTTTTATTGCAATTTGCTTTTTAAAGCGATGATTGTTATATAATGCAGGTAAAATTGCTTTCCACTTTTCTGCACATAGTTCAAAATACTTTTTAGAGCTTACAACACGAGTAATAAATTGTCTTCGAATTAATTTTTATTCAATCAGAGAAATTTTAAAATTGAGCAAGTTCCATTAGAATTTTATATTATTGTTCGTTAGGAAATTAACACAAAATTTGAAAGCGGTTACACAGTTTTAATAATTTTTCATGTAATGAGCCAAGCAAATTAGATAATTGCAAACTTGAAGTGAGGAACGATTGAGGTTTCGCAACAACATCGCAGAACCATAAAAAGGAACATTAAAAAAACGATTGATTATAACGAAGATGTTTGTTTACACTTTTGAATGTTTGTTATGGTTCAAATTAGGACTTTCATTAACCTTGTTCCAAAATTTTCACTGTCATCGTTTCCTCATTTTTAAAACCTACACACTGTCACCTTAAAATTGTGTAAATTTAAAAAATATTTTAACTTTTACTTCAAATGCCATTCCACTTTTTCCAGTTTTTCTAATTTTGCACGTCTCTTCCTATAACAATGGTTTCTGCATTACTTTCACTTTCTGCACCTTGGCCTTAATAATAATGCAATTCCTCTATTTTTCTTTCAATTGCACTTTTCAGGGTTTGGTATCGAAAATTTTTACGCGTTGCAGGATTCAATTCGAACGTCGTTCCGTTATCGAAAATTTTGGCCGATCAGGAAAAGATCAATCTTCTCTGAATCGATAAGGTAAGTTTTGATTGAATAAGCGGTAATCATTTACAAATTAGAAATTATCGTACATTTAAATGAATATAAATTGAAAGACCCTAAGGCTTTTAGGCGCCTTGCTTATCTTTTGTTATTACTTTCTCCGCTTTTACTTTAAATAATTGAACACATGTACTACATATTATTTCTGTCAATTTATTGTGTGACTTGCAAATAATAAATAAACAGAACTATTAATAACCATTTAAAAATCAATTAGAAATTGGAACGGGTTGCAATGACGAAATAATTTGCAAAAAGAAGAAATTCCGTCTTTTTTCAGTCGAGCCCTCCCATACTACTATTTTTTGTTTTCTTTCCCTTCTCAAGATATGACTCACACTCGATCAGGTTTTTCTGTTCCCCATTCGATTTCAATTACTGCGTTTGCGTTACCACAACAATTGTCAACAATAAGATTGATAAGCAGCCCACAACCCAATTTTTGCAAGGTCGAAATTGAATTAATAAGCAAAGAATTTGAAACGATTGCTGACATAAATCGTGAATGACTTTGTAAAAATTAAAGTTTAAATAAATGTTAATCAATGACTATCAAGTTATAATTCGTTTGTTGAAAAACTGTGAGGTCCATTATATTTTTTACAAGTGTCTATTGATGTCGATAATCGAAAACTTGATCATTTATTAGGTCAGTATTGTCTAACGGTTTCTAAAACGATTTTTAATGCGTTTTATGTTTATTTGTGAAACCCTCGTATTTTTACGAGTGATGACATAAAAAATGCTCGTATAAACTTAGGAGGTCAATTGCTTAATAATATTGACAGTGAAGATTCTAATGAAGAAGTGCAGTTTTGCATTTCGTAACGGTTTTAAAAAATTGGGAACACGAAAGACATTAATTTGGTTCAAATATGCTGAATATGAACTCGTAATTTACACTTCCAAGCAGGCCGATATCTTCTGTTACGTTAAGCTCCTGTTATCATGTCTTGAGTATCTAAAGAATGTTTCGAACATATTTTTGAATCTAACAATGGCAAAACTGTAATTGATTAATTTTGCTTAATCATCCATTAACTCCTCAGTTAGAATTTTCAGTGAAAAAGGGTAAAGGCAATTATTTTGAACTCACCATAAACCGCATCATAATATCATTTTTAATCTGTTAAATATTAAAATTTTTGGGAAGGGTAACTTGAAAAAAAAGTTTGATCAGGATCAAGAAAAACTTATACAATTTATTGTTTGTTGTGCACCACCTTATATACTCTAATGCGAAAAATTAAGGCAATTGGCAATGGTGATTAATGTCAGTAAAAATTCAATGGCAGGGTCATTGCAACTTTGTGATTTGGGGCGACATATTTGAAATTTGCAGGGGAGGCGCAAAATTAGGTGACACCGGCCCTTCTTAAATTTTTAAATCCTCAAAATACTGAAAGAAAATGATACATGAAAAAAGAAGCGCGAGACCGGAGGCCGCACTATGTACTTTTTTCGACTACAAATTGTAGTCGTTTTTGAGTGCATATAAGGTTCAAAATGACTGCCGGCGCCGTTTGCTGCTCAATAACCCTAAATTTTTAAATGAATTGGTACTATCTATATTTTAAACAATTTTACGAGTTAAATAAATTAAATTATTAATGTATTTCTATTAAGCTTTCAAGCACGTATATGCTCTTCGTCCAGACTTAAAATTGTTTAAAATATACTGATATGATATTTGGCTCAAAAAATACTATCTCAAAGGCCGCTGTACCAGTTTCACACCGGTAGCAGAGTTTTTCTCTTCCTCAAGGGTCAGTGGATACAAACAGACGAAATAACAAAGCAGCAATTCAAAGTTAACACTATTTATTAAATAAAAATGTTCAATTGCGGAAATTTGCATCAGTTTATATGTGGCAATAAATCTGCCTCGAACCAAATGTGTAAATGGTGTAACAATTAAGAATCCAAGCGAAATTTAATTTCTTCATAAACTGAAGCTAAACTTGGATATTTAATTATTAGTGTAAAATAATGTGTCAATTCTAAATTAATTATACAAAAATTCTCTAATAAATTCATTCAAGACACAATTTGTCGTTTAGTTTTGAATTTATTAAAATAAACAAATTTTTACCTTACAAATTCTCAAATTGGTAAATTTACACTTCTGTGACTACGCCACTGGAGTTCGCATTGTGGTTCGCATCTGTTGTAACTGCCATCGATGTTCTGCTACTAATAACTGCGTAGAAGTGCCGATCCAGTTTGTTTTCTTCTCCAAATCAATTCTTTAATTGCTAATTAAACAATCGTTGTCTGAGACAACACCCAGGTAAGCAATTTTTTGATTATCGATTTATCTTCGATCATCAAATGTGTACGTAACCTCAAATGTCGAAGGCACACGTGTAAATTCCAATAACCAACTTTTTGCAGATATTTGATCTCCAAATTCCTCGCTGCACTCGCGATACACAATTCTCACTAATTACACGCCGTACGTAATTAATTACTACGTAATTACAAGACTCTGGCTAAATTTGTTCACTTATGTGAACTCGCAAATTTTATTCTTTGAGTTTTTGGATCAAGAGGCCTCGCACGAGTTCCCAATTTGAGATCCACCAAAGAACTGCCTGCTCTCTTCCTTTTTCTTACTGGCTTCATTCCCCCATATTCAAATTTGGTTTTTTGAAGTGGGAATTTTTATTCCTATCTGCTAAATTGACTCTTCCTTCCAGGTAACATAAAGCTTTTATTCGTGTACGCACCGAAATATTATTAACACTTTGTTTTTTAGGAATCTGGCGTTACCAATTCATTACAAAATTATACACAGGACGCGGCACAAATTTTGTACTTTACAAATAAATTCAATGTGTTAGTTTTATGTGTGGTTCTGTCACAAAATTGATGGTTTTTGTAAAACTGATGCAAATATCGCTTTTTGTACCAGTCGAATTAACTGGCTGACTTTAACGCAAATGAAATCAAACTACCACCTTATCAATCCGTCTGCACCCCTAAATTAAGAAATATCACAACAATACCTAATAATTTATTATCACGAGTTAACAACTAAACAATTTAAATTTTTAAATCCTCAAAATTTCTGTTTAAAAAATTAAGGTTCTGTTTACTGTCAGGTAAAAAGTGCATGACAACAATGTAAAAGGTGGCCCTTTTTTGGTTGCTCCTGCACACTGCTGAGGTGTAAGGCCGCCCTCCATCATCAAAAAAACTTAGCTCAGCCTTCGGCTTCGTATTTCTGTGCTTCATTTTAACACAACTCAGCCTACAACCTTTGCACTTCCTATATCGGGTAACATAGCTCGGCCTCCGGCCTCACACGTATTCCCAAGATACTCAATAAATATAAGAATGTCGTATAGAAAAATTAATTTTATTAAAACGAAATCAGCGTTGGGCAAAAAAACCAATAGTAAGCAAAAAGTTCTGACTACTGATATTCATAAATAGATTATTAAAATTACAAAAGATCATTGCGAGGCAGTATGCCGAGCTATGTTATGTGATATAAGATGTGTGAAGGCCGCAGATCGAGCTACGATACATGGGAGAAGAAATTCAAGGCTATCAGATTCCGAGCTATGTTAGGCAAAGATGAGAAGCCAGCCTCAGAAAACTATGCAATTTATTTGACCGTTTTTAGTGTTCACCAACAAAATGGTAAATCCAGGGGGCGCAGGTGCTGCTAAGCGGTAAGCGGTAAGCCAGGTAAGGATATGGCCAAAAAATCAATTTTAACTTTTTTTATTGCAACTTTGTGATTTGGGGCGGCATAATATGGTGGGCTTATTGGAAAAACTGACCAAGTTTATATTAGGACCTATGCGGACTGCACTGCATGGTCAGTTTTTAATTCTTCTTTTTAGGCTAAAATTTTAGTTAAAAATTAAAAAAAAAATTCTCTCACCAGTGAGGCCGAAAGTCGAACAACATAATCCCATTCTTCTTTTTAATTTTTAACTAAAATTTAAGCCTAAAACAGAGAATTAAAAACTGACCATGCAGGGCAGTCCTTATTCGCTGGGTGCGAAGTGCATAGTGGGGGTATTGAAAACGACGCCAGCGTCCGCTGCGGACAAATTGTGAAAAAAACGTGGCCAGATGTCACGCACCCATTGGCTGGGTGCAAAGTGTATAATGGGGGTAAAAACGACGCCAGTGTTCGCTGACCCAGCGAATAGGTCCTACTATGGACTTGGTCAGTTTTTCCAGTAAGCCCATAATATTTGAAATTTGTAGAGAGGCGCAAGAGCAAGTGGCACCGGCCCTGTTATGGTTCATTAAGCACAAATGAGTTACTTACCATCGGCAAGGGCAAGTTACATTTATTTCACTTTTTGTAATCGCGTGTATGAATCAATTATATTCGATAATGCAAGAACATTAGAGAATCATAAGCCTTAAGGATTGAAGTGCTGATTTATTTGTCTTGCTGACCTAGTGATCTCATTTCAAGATGCTTTGGTCACTATTGATTTGTCAGGGTTGTGCGGCCTAAAGGCAGCACTTAAAACTATTTTTATATTAGTAACAAAACTCATCCTGATTGTATCGTAGAGTGTTAATTCGAATTCCGTTAGATATCCTAATTTTTCTGAATCATGGTGATCCTACTGGATCATAATTTGATTAATGTTTGTACTTTGTACCTGATTTTGATTTAAGGATATCACTTCTACTTTTTAACTTTTTGCTTTTGATACTCGGATGTTTTCCACAGTTAATTTACAGAATAGGACTTGAATAAGGAATCCAAGAGATTTCGGCTCTAGATCCCATGGGGATATAGGTTAGTCGGCTTATCCACATTGGTTTTTGCAAAGGTCTTGGAATTTTGGTAGAAATATAATTAACAATCGATTCTTAATCATTTTTGAATCGATACACCACTTTTTGATTTTGTAAACCAACCATTAAAGGCTTGCAGAAATAGGACTTTGGGAATTGAACATCGCTTATCGATCAAATTGGAATACGAATCCATTCTTAAACAACAGTCCAACAGGATAAAATGGTTTAATTGATTATAACGAAACTCAAAGGGCTAGGTATCAAACGATGGACCTTCATCCATAATCGTTCATCATGACATCATGAATTGGGACTGAGATATCTTCCATGAATATTTTATGGGTTGTTTCGAAATTGATTTTATTTGCAAAGAATACCGTCCGCTGTGAAGCCAAGTGTTCATTCTGGAATCCCCCATGGCAATTAGAAACATGTAATCTTCTTTCGGAGTTAGTTACAACTAAATGTCGCATTGGGCTCAAAAAAATGGATCGTCCAGATGATACGTAAACTTTGAGAATTTTGTGTTGCAGTTTTCTTGAAGATTTTCAATCGAGCCCAAATTGTAGACTCTGATTATGCGTATAATTAAGTTGAATTTACAACATGATCAATTAGTAACTCACAAAGTTACCCCCCTTTTCTTTTCTGTTTTTAATTTGTTGCATTCAGGCTGAATATAGGATGAATGCAGTAAATTAAGAAAAACGACGATCTGAGTTTCAGACCAATTAATGAAAAAGAAAATATGCAAAAGTACAAGGAATCAAATGGAAATAGGGACATACAATTTAACGTGGATTCCGAACCACGGTACAAATAACTTTAACAGTCATTGGGATTCGAACCTAACACATTATAGTTCAAAATTCAACTTCCAATGCTCTGCACCAATTACCAGTACAGTGTAGAAAAGTCGAAAACAATGATTTACTTGATTTTTCGATTGCGTGGCATATTTCAATTTATCTTTGTTTGCCCAAAAATATTGGCAATTGCCGAATTTATTGATTATGATGCTTAAACTCATCGCATCCAATTAGTTTCACTTTTTGTATTGTGAAAATCGTGTGTAATACAATAAAAATAGATTTACAATTCAATAAAATATCCCTGACCTATGTCACACTTACGATGCATCGTGATCCTCACAAAATGTCAGATTGTAAGGATAATACCGCTTAATCTTTCTCCTCACAATTTTTCCGTTATTTTTACGTTTATAATGACATAACAAAAATTCGCTCGATTTTTTAATAATTGTAATTATTGCATAACTTATTTTTTGAACAAATTTTTAAGATTTTATCATGCGCATGTAGGCTATGCACGAATAAAACAGAACCAATAGATAATCTTAACAACTGGTTATTGTACACAATAGTGGTACGATGAATCTACTTGGTGGTCAAATTATTATAACGAAAGGTATAATTTATATAAAATCTTAGCGGAAAACATTCGTAGATACCATTATGAATAAATGAACCGGATAATCATAAGAATTTTATTTCGACGTGAAATTATGGCTATTTAAATCATCGCCTTGCAGACATTTGAATATTTACTTCGTTTTATACAGTTTAAAAACATAAAATTATTATTTTGACGGATCACAATAACCAAATTTAATCAAGTTTCTCTTTTTGTGTTTATTTTGGCGTGCTTTGTAGAGAATTTCATGCTCTTCACTTTTTGTTTAATGAGTTTTTTCGTGAAAGCAAAATTAAGCGAGTTATATGCGAAAACCCGCGTTGGGGGGCTAAAATGGTACCGCACGAAATTCGCTACTCGTGACCCTGAAGTTCAATATAAACAAATTTTGAAAATATTTTTTTATGCAGATTGTTACGCTGTTCAATTTTGGTTTAAGGAAGTTTTCTGTAAAAACTGAAATTAAGCGAGTTATATGCGAAAAACCGCTATGGGGGATAATATGGTACTTCGTTGTGTGTGATTGGTTCACCTATCTGCAGTACTAATAGGTGAAAATTGTTTACCTGGTAATGAATCGTAAACAGACACTTAATTGTTTTTTGTTGTTGGGGTAAAATTAATAATTAAAAAAATTACCTGTAAACAGCCGCACCAGCCGCGGCGTGAGCGCGCGGCCGGCATGGCGGGGCAATGGAATCGAGGCAGCGCGCTGGTTATGTTATCCCAGGGCGGCAATTTAACTGCTGGAATTTTTAAGGAACACTTGGGCAATCCCTGAAAATAAAAAGATATATTATTATGCATGATTATTACAAGAATTAAATTGAAAATTAGAAATGTCAATTAGTAACCTGGATATCTGGATTAGGATTATATAAAACACTAAATTCTACTTCCCGTTTTTAATTATTTAAATATGTAAAAATATTTTTTGTTAAAAGCATTTGTTCATCGCTAAGGTAGGGCAACACGATATCTTGCAATTAGATAAAACCACGCAATTTATGAGGGCCCCGCAGAAAAATATAAGTTCAAATTATCAACAAACTCTCGTTTCAAACTTTTAAAATCCAAATGTAACAAAAAATATAACAAGAAATTTGCATAATATGGAAAAAGCAGCAAAAATCACTTTCTCTCTTACAAAATCATCAAATTTTGACCTACAGATTTCCGTAAATATTTAAATTTATTCAAAATTAATAAGCAAATTTTTTATCCATTTAAATGTAGGCTGACTTATGCAGGTTCTTCGCCTCAGGATACAAAGCATACAAACCTACTAATAGAACAAGTTTGGGAAAAAGGAACAAAACCATCCGTTTTTTTGCAATTATATAAGCTGATTCAAGCGCTGAAGGTTTTGATCCACATGAGTAACTTTATGCTTATCGGAGACAAGAAATTGCACTTTTATAATTGAAATAAAAGTATTTTGACACGAAATGGAGACGGTATTGAGTGGTAATTACCATGTTACAGAAATGCAAATTGGATGTAAGGTCTAAGGAAAGTAGCGATTCAACTGCAGCTTTTTAAAGTGAATTGAAGTTTATGTTAATGTAATCCCAATACAATTTTCACTTGCACAATTTTCTATACTTACAACAGAAAGGATAATTTATTTATTGTAGTATCAGAAGTAGGCGTTCCTATGAAAGCAATTTTATTTCGAAAATTGAAGAACCAGATAATTGCATTTTGGAATGTCTAACTCATTAAATCACTTAAAAACAGCTGTTAGTTTAGATTTGCAAAAAAAACTCGTGTTAAATTGCTAATTTTATGCTACCGAATTATCTAATTTTGCGACTATGAATAAGTGAATATAAATTTTGTAACGCAACGGGTCAAGTTCATTAAGCTACTTAATAAAAAATAATTTCCGTTAATTATCCTAAATTGCATTTTAAATTTTTAGATTGACTATTAATTATTAGATTAATATGTACAATTAGTTGGCGTATTAGAAAAGGAATTACACCTCTGACCGTAGGAGCATAGGTTCGATTCTTAGTTACTGCCAATTTATTTGTACCGTGGTTCGGATTCCACGTTAAGTTATTAACAACTTAAGTTGACTATTAATTCTTCAAGAATAGGTATAACATATTTTTACGCCTTACGGATGTGTATGTTTTAATGGACAATAGACTGCTTGGAAAATGGCTTTGTGTTATCGAATTCAAACTAGCCGAAACAAAGCGGCCATGGTGGACCCCAACATGGACATCTCTGATAGTCAGGACAACCAAAGACGTGGGAACGGACACAATGTCGACTATTTTCTTGATTCATGCGTTGAAGAAAATTTTTTCTCATAGAAAAACCAGCCCATTCATGAATTGTAACAACGCATTTGTAAAATTTTTCCACAATGACCTGTTGATCAACGGCGATGTACCTTGGACTGAGAAATAATAATCCTTGGAGGAAGAAGAGAAAACACACACAGAAATTAGTGGTTTGAAAGGCAATTCGACAGGATGTCACCTGTAGTATAGGAAAATTTAGTGAGAAAGTCATAAGATATAGAAACCAATGCTCCTCACGTTTTTTTATTTGAAAACCAACAGAAAAACATAAATTAATTTTAAAATTTCACTAATCGCACGATTCAGCGTTGGGTGTGGTGACAACTACATTTAAAAATGAGAAAATATCAAAAGCTAATTTTGTCCATCAATAATTACAGTAATTATGCATTCGTTCATTATTAATTAACTCTCTAAAGTTATCACCCCACAACACACAATTACCTATAGATTCGTGAAATATCAATTCAATTTTGACTCTCACTTTTTCAATAATTAATATACAATTTTTCTACTTCCATGTTCCATAATTGCGATGTTTACTTGCACGTGACTTGGAAACACCAGGCTAATTAGAAATGCAGTTATGCTGAATGTCTGTAAGTAATAACCCGATAATTTCAAGATCGTCGTTTAATTGTTCACTTTGTCGCCTTTCATAATTTGCGTGATTCCATAAACTGCAAAAACTAACCAATACGCAATTTTTCGATAAAAGTGGAAACAACTAAATTAACGAAGATCGGAAGTTTCCATCACTGTAATCTGTTAACTTAATTTCGATATCAAATTATTATAATTTATGATCACACAAAATTCTAAAATTTCACTTTTCGTAAAAATATGTTTTTGTGTTAATCCGCTTTAAGAGAAAACCAAACCGGCTGTATTTCAAAATTATTCAAAAATTCGACCGTTAATTATTACATTAACAATGGTCAATACAATCGTATAATTTGCATAATAAGAAAATGTGTAATAACCGTACAATTTCGTATTGTAGAAACGAAATCGTATCGGTGACGTTCCGCAGGGGATTTTTGAACCTTTCGCTTAGCAAAGTTTTTTATTTTATCAGAAAAATGTATGTTATGATCTCATTAACGGTGATTTATGTGGACTTATTATTGCAATTGATTTGTAATTATGTACGTGACGAAAATCTTAATAAATTACAATTTGCATGAAAATATTGATTGATCAATGAAAAAAAAATGAAACCAACAAACCTTGTGATAAATTAATTGTAACGACCTTAAATCTCCCACATTAAATGCATTCCATGTTTACTCACTTATATGGGTTTCAACATTGAACAAGTTATTTTTTATCCCATTAAAAGTAGTACGCAAGGTGTGAAAATTTATTTTCGTCTCTTTATATGCAGTTGTGTGTGGGAGATGTACAAAAATTGAGAAAAACAGGTTATTGGATTTCATTCCAATTTCGGAAGAATGAACGAAGAAAGTGGTTTCCAATTTTTTGTGAAATCAATGTTTTTATTAGGTAGTGAGTTTTCTTATCAAAAATTTTATTTTTCTTATTTTGATGAAATTTGGCTCCGCAAATCAACGCTTTACGTCCAAAATTGTAACGTAGTAATCCTTTAACAAATTTAATTAGGAAATTATTGTCGGTAGTTTAACATACTAAAAATCACCATGTCTAGATCGTCCGTCTTACGGTTTTATTACAATAAGTGATAAAAAGTTGAAAATTGGGCCTTTAAAATTGTTAATCTTGGACAGTTGCCCCTGCTGATGAAAGCTAAGAGGATCGAAATGAGTTCTAAAATAAACACTTCTTGTAAAAATGGAATTGTCAATTTTGAATCAATCCAAAATTTCAATTTCCAAATTCCCTCCCCTTCCGCCCCTCTCGGGTCGCCATTGCTAAAACTACACGAAAGTCTAAGTTTTAACTACATCAAACTAGAAGGTCAGGCGGCCGATTGGCTGCCTTACTCTCCTAGTACGTGATAAACAAAGTTGTTCGGCCCGTTGCCTCACAGAGAGAAATAGTTACAGTATGTGCATGCCATAGAACTTTACCCTCTATAACGGCAACCGAGAATCAAGGACTGATCATCACGAAAATATCTAGATATTTCTTATTACTAATAGCAATTCATAAATAAACCTTATTTAATTGCAGTTATTTATGTAAAAACTGTATTTCCTGGGTTGTGCGACCTGAAGGCCGCACTCAAACATCTAGATATTTCTTATTACATTAATACATTAAAAGAAATTGTATTGCTTTTTGATACAATTGTAGTAAAAATCACTAAAATTTTATACTGAACAACGCAACGTACAGTGGTGTAGAGTAAAAGGATACACAGACAGGCTAAGAAGCGTAAAACTGCGGTTTTATATTATAACCGCGGAACGAAATGCATCGAAATGAATCATAAAATTTTATTATAATTTTAAAATAAAAAGCGATCAAAATTGATCGATTCGTCCTCTATTGTAGGAAAACATAATGAAAATATAATAAAAATTACTTCAATTTCACGTGAAATACACCTACAATTGTAGTGAAATACTATAAAAATAAGACAATAAATTACTACAACTTTTGTGAAATTTTACTACAAGATTATAAATTCTTTTTTTTAAATTATATTTTAGTAATTTTTCTTTTAGTAATATAACAAATTATGTAGCACCAAATAGTACTAAAAACTACAAATTTTTATTAAATTACGTATTCATTTATTATAATAACAATTTAAACAAATTGTGCACATAAGTAATACAAAACATTTAACTACAATTTTGTCAACAAGTACCACAATGAATTTTTTTAGTATTGAGAATTATTTGAGAAACTCATAAATAGAACAAACTAATTGAAGCATTTATGTAAAAACTGGATTACTAAGGTTGTGCGGCCTGAAGGCCGCACTAGAACAATATTATTAAATGATTGAACTCGGATTGAACCAATCCAGAATGCTTCGGTCTGTTATGATTCCGCAAAGGTCCCTCTTAGTGTAGTATTAGGATTGGCTCGTTAACTTTTACTCCTACATAAAAATTGTGATACAATTCAAAATTATGTAGACTTAATTATATTCTCCTTTTCTGTTATAAAAACTACTGTTGATTATTTTTAAGTCCTAAAAGGAGAAGAAAGGAAAGTGCCGCCTTTTGGGAACTTTTTTATTTTTATGAAAATTAATTTTGATGGTTTCAATTTATTCCATCTTTTTAAGGAAAATTAGTGGGTATCTTGACATCAATTTTATATCAGTCGTATTGAAAAGTCTACGTGAATTCTAACTGGTGAAATCCGAGAGCAATCAAATCGCTTATCAATTTCATTGCAATCAAATTTCTTGGTAGTGTAACAATGCAAGGACATCATCATGGACATCTGGGCGGACAAAAAGGACAAACGGCAGTCTGGGGACCCCATTGCTTTGTTTGCATGTGCATAAAATTGATGTATTCTATCAGAATAATCCAATCTTTTCTTTTTTTTTTGAGATATTTCTTTAGAAGAGTCCCAATTTTCATTGGGTTGGAACATAACCTTCAATTCAGTACTAATTTTAACTTGCTTTTTATGTTTTATCTAGGCAATTACCTAGGGTTTAATATTGTTCCATCAGTTAATTGCTAAATAAAAGAATCCTTGCTCTCGACACTTAATGTAAAGGCTAGCTGCCCTCAACAAGGACCAATGAAGCAAATATAAATTAGGGTTAAGTTTTCGCTTGTATTAAATTTAGTGCTAAGCTTGAAGAGTCTCATTTTACTGGAAAAAATTAGAAAATCTGTTTGATTTCCTCGCAAAGTAAAATGCTAATTTTCTAACAACAATCACGATTGTTAATTTATTACCAACCGAAAAATACTTCATGTGAGAAAATTTAAAAGTGAAAATTATATGTATTCATCCATAAGTTACCTTTTAACATAACTTTATATAATTGCATTGCAGTATACAAAATTAATTAGCTATGTTACACCTCCTCATGCATTTGATATCCTAATAATACGTTCTAACAATTAAATCTAATTGAAAATTTAATATTTATAAACTCCAAATATTTTTTTTACATTATTATGTTCTTGATGATTATTACAAATGAAGAAATATCAAGTTAAAAGACATAAATTAACAACTTTTAATTATTCTTAAAATTTATTCACTCTTTCTTTGAAGTTTCACTCATTTCAAAACCGTAAAACATTTTTAACCAAAGCGGGTTTCCAACATTTTTGAATAAATTTCTGTTTCATTTAAATTTTATATCATTACCCATAATCTAACGAGGCAGCATTTGCTGCAAATTAATTTTAGGCTATCAAAAACTTTGGAAATTTAGATGCACCTGCCTTTCCGATCAGCTGCATTAAAAAAATAGATTAGGAGATAGAAAGGGTGAAGTGAATCTATTAGTCATCATGACAAATCGATGGATAAAGCTAAGATTTTCAAAGTGAACAAGTTATCGTTCTCCATGGAAATCTTGTGAAATTTATGGTATTGACTCAAACGCATTAAAAACAGTTTAATATTTATTTATGCCACATAAACAGTGAAAATTGCACGTGATTGTAGGATTAAAGTGTCCTATCGCTAAAGCATAAATATGACAGTTTACCTTGAATTACGAGATACATCCATACCGTTAGTCTATTAGCAACAAACGCAATTATCATTATTTTTTATTATAAACTTCCTTATCACAATACTATAGTCCATGTAAAAAAATAATGATAGTGTAACCAATTTCAATTTTCCAATTACGTGTGACCCATTTCGAACAACTCGGGTGACCTTTTCATGCTAATTTGCTAAAAAAATCTATCCATTTTGAGCTCCGAACTAATGAGCTACCCACTTCAAAAAAATTATTGTTCTACAATGGGAAAGACAAAAGCGTCCGAAGCACTTAGGTTATTGTGAGAATATAAATGCAGAACAAATCGATTAATTTAATGACCAAGTATTACTCAAAATTACCTAGTACAATATACCTAACAATTAAATATTATTGTAAAGTGCAATAAATTTAAATTAATTATTCAAATAATTCAAAAGTTTGTTCAACTGTGAACCATTTATTTCTCGGATGAAAAGCCTTAATGATTTCCGTAGTTCACTCACTACAAGCAACGGTCAAACAAATCAAACTCATTGTTTTGTTGTTTTTCTTTGCCTTAATTAATAATTTATCGAAGAAAACTCTAAAAAAATTGCGTGAACCGTACCGATAATTTTATTATTGCGTAATTTAAACTTTTGTTATCTTATCATCGCACCTGCAATTTCAAAAACCTGTCAAATTCGTTTGAATGCATTTGCTAGGAGGAAATCGATTTACGTAATAAAATATAACATTTTCTATTAATTTAAATTATTGTTGCATTGGCGGAAGAATATAATGCAATTTTGAATTGTTTAGAAATTTATGACGTAAAAATTAGGGTAGTAAGTAGTACGTACCATGTGGATTTTATCCATAATTTCGGCTAATTGTTCCTTGCTACACATTTTGAATTTTTTTTTGTAAAACACCCACTAAATTTAATAAAATTGGTTACATTTTCGAAAACCAATTTTCACGATTGTTTGAATCGATATGGCACCTTGTTCATTGATTCCAAAAAAATTGGACACTACCGCATTGTTACACTTGAAGGATCGTGAATGAAAATGTAGTCGATATACTTTAGTAAAGCATGGACACGAGCAGCTATCTACCTGTAACTCGACAGGTGAACAGTCGTACAGAAGACGAAGAATAAACGCTAAACCTACCGCGACCCACTTGCGATTACCGCTTTATTCTCGTGAAAGTTCGACAAAAATTTTGTTTATTGATATTTACAATAGTGGAGCAAAATTTTGACTCGGAGCTGTTTTTCCGAAG
This sequence comes from Rhagonycha lutea, assembly GCA_958510855.1. Taxonomy (NCBI): domain Eukaryota; kingdom Metazoa; phylum Arthropoda; class Insecta; order Coleoptera; family Cantharidae; genus Rhagonycha; species Rhagonycha lutea. Next base: position 5,481,022 of record OY294040.1, on the reverse strand, counting down.
GAACAACCCAATCGGTTCCAGTTGACATTTTTCAAAATCACTTGAAAAGCCTTGCAAAAGTATGATTCCATTAACCCAATCAAGCGGAACCAATAAATTGCAACAAATTTATTAATAAATTGTAATTACCGATAATTAGTATTTATAGGCTTTGAAATGTTAATTGTGAAAGTCCTGAACCCGCTAATTTGAATATGAACTTGGGGACAACATAGAAATTCAATTATAAATTACTGCATCCAATTATTATCCTCTTGGTGATTATTAGTTTGAGATTTTTCACGACGAACAAATTAAATTATTATTTGAAAGTTAAGTTCAGGGGAACGAGGAACGAGGAACGTCACTGGAGGCTTAACATCTCAAGATTTTCTATTTTCAAATTTTTATCTCTTAATGATCCTTAATCGTTTGATCAAGCTGCATCGCCGTCATTAAGACATTCTCGTTAGGCATTTTTGCTCTTTAATCTATAATAGCCTGCAACATAATTTCACGTTTCGTCGGAAACAAATCAAGTTACAATTTTTATGTTCTAGAAATATTGAAACTGTGTACGAAACAAATCCAATTGAAAGGAAGGTAATTGCTGAGCTCATCAACCATTCTCCCCTTATATTACATTGTTGCTTAATAGTAACAAATTGATGCTCCAGGATGTTGAAATCTTTATGCACCAGGAGCTGTAATTCAATTAATTGTGTGGTATTCCCCCAAGTATTCAAATAGTGGTGACTTAAGCATCAGTCATCAATTGTAACGATTTTTCGGATATTTATTTAGATGTGACGATTTTCCTTGGATTTGCTTCCTTTTGGAAGGACTTGATGAGTTCACTCAAATCCTCCCTGTTGACAATATTAAGGTTCACAATATCGAGGAATTTCCCTTTTCCGCAGTTAAGTTTGAACTCATCTTGGTAGACGAGCAGCTGACGACGTGGAAATAGCCATATTTGCTTGTGTCAATTACCAATTCCATCCAGGCGAATCTGATTTCTTTTTTTAAGTTCAGATTTTGTACTGATTAGCTTTACCTGGAACGCAAATTGAACTATGAACCACAAATAATCTGCGGAGACAAAAATTAATTTTTCCTGTTGCATTTATGGAATTGCAAGCATTTTTAGCCGCCCTTCGGTTTACAAATTGCAATTTTTACAGATTGCGGTTACAAATTTCTAGCAAATACATGTAGGTAAATATTTGAAAATTGACCATAACCACAACAAAGCATTTTATTATCATGATACACTTCCGAACCACATAAAATACCATTAAAAATTAAAAAACGTGCAATTTACCGGAAAAGATTAAAGACTTCGATCGGATTAATCAAAGTGACCGTAAAATTATTAAATTTCCAAGGCGCCAAAAAAAAATTGGAATCTTGTTATTTCCAAAAATTACTCTTTTTAGGTAAAATTCAATTGTGAAACTTAATGAGATTTTCACCATAAATGGATAAAAGTGGAATTCAAAAAAATTTGAATATAATAATAAGAAAAACAATGGTATTTTAACACTTCGTGAGGTAATTTATGTTGTATAGGTCAACGTTAATTTATTTTGTATTTCGATATTTCAGTATACCGGGTGTACAACAATTTTCAAAAATTCGATTCAGTAATTTTCTATTTTGACATGAATTCTAATTATGATTATTATTATGCAAACAAATACAGTTATCTAAATAAAATCTTCAATCGTTAATCAACCAACTTGAACTATATTTATTCATGCATAATTGGATTTATACTTGACTGATGTTAGATAATTTTTTATTTAAGGAATTTAACAGAAAGAATATTTTACTGTTCTGTAACTGGGTGATTCAATATTGTGTGAGAAAATTTCATGTGAACGAATGCAAAAAAAAGTTGTAATTAAAAATCTTAGGTACCACATCGTAATCAAATCCAGTTATTACATCAATTAGACAAAAATTTCAAAATTACAAGTTCGATCCTCAGGGCGAGCGACTTAAAATTTCTGTATTGAATCCCTAAAAAAACTGATAGGTGTAGGGAATCCTTCACAAAAATAAAACTTATGTAACGAATCTCGATTCTAATGATTAAAAAGTGTAACCACAAATTTGCAAACATTGCGGCACGTTACAATTTACACTCCTCTTAAGACGTGATGCCTGAGTAACAATTATTTTTTATATTAATCACGTTGCGGTACTTTGTTAAAATTTGAGAACTGAAAAGAGTGGAACTCACACAAATCTTAAAAATATTCGTGACTTATGCAATTTTGCAGATTCCATAAAACAGAAGATCCAGCGAAGGAAACTGATTCCACTGCATACAGTCGGAAATATGTTGAAAAATGGAAGTCGTTGGCATTTTAAATTGCAAAAGCAATTGTTGTACTTGCTTAACATTTATTTCTTAAAGATGCACCCACACGTTTATTATTCATAAAATTGTATTTCATTAGAAGTAAATAATAGTCCTGTGTGCTAATCTTTATCTAATGCGATTTTACGATACGAAACCGTAAAACAGTACAGGTATACAAAAATAACCGTTAAAGTCGAAATCGTGACCTTCCTTTACATGGTTTCAGTTAAGATAATATGGGATTAAGCAACTCAAGTTGCTAATTTTTCAACAGACAGGTTTAGAAAGTCAAAATATTTACTGGAAGAGAGGCGATAACTATTTAGATCTAGATCTGAGTGTGAAGTCCAGGGTTCAAACCTTTGCGTAGAGTAAGACAAGAAAATTGCAGATAATAATTTCCGAAAAGTTTCTAGGTGGTATATTGAATTGACCACCAACCACAACAGTGGCTGGGTTACCGCTGGTTTAATCACTCGGAAACCGCTTTATGTTTAGTTCCTAATCATCAAATAACTTTAAAATTGGCTACTTATCTTGGAAATTAGAAGGGGTATAAGATGAGGTTTGCGGTGAGATTCAAAAGACAACATTTCAAACAAATTTAAACTATTGCTAATTAAAATTCCACAGAAGCGTTTTGAAATTAAAGTATCGTGGGGGGTAGAAAATTATTATTTATCATCAGCTTGTTATAAATAAACACCTATTAGTTTTTTGAAATTCGTCGCAAACCGCATCAAAATATCTCTTCTATCCTATGCAGTATCTCAACAAAACATAATTCAAATTTAATTAATTAATATGAAAAGTGACATTTTTTAAAAGTTCTAGTTTGATGTATTGCTGAGAATGGAATGCTCTTTCAGACTAAAAGTTGAAGAAATAATCTTATCTTCCTCTTCCTAATTACATATTTTCTCCTAGTTTTCTAAAATGTCTCAAATTTAGTTAGACATACTTCCGAATTTAGCAATTTCAGATATTTATCGCTAATAAGTTAAATTTTATTCAATAGATTTTTCTCTTTTCTTGCTAACATTCCTCCGAATAATTTAGTTTCCACGGTACTTGCTTAAGTTTATTAATATTTTGAAAATTTGGTCTGCAAATGGTTTTTTTCTGATCAACAAATCTTGATTAAGGTTTATCAAAACCAAATCTCGGATAAGCTTAGATGAGTTGGAATAAGTTCTGTAATGTTGCATTTAGAATTCAAATTACCCGATCGAGTTTCAATATTAAATTTAAAAAATAATACTAGAAGTGACATTACTTTTAACTGGGATACCGAAGAATAGTCATATACAAGGGTGTTCGGAATGTTAAGATTAATTATGTAAATAAAATTTATAAATAATTAGATTGCCTATGTTGTGCGGCCTAAAGGCCGCACAGATATTACTTTTACTAATTAAACAGCTAATCACAAGAGCACTATAGAAAGCAGGCATACACACAAATAGACAGACAAGCAGTTTCTTACGAAATTCTTATGATATTTATTAATAATAACATGAAATCAGAATATTGATTATAAACAACTAGGATGAGGGCGAGTTAGGGTGCTAGATAGAAGGCTATGGAAAAGAATAGTGGAGGATACAAAGACCGATAGAAGAGTCTGAGTGAGAGGTGAAGCAACGACAAATGGGAGAAAAGTAATGAGAGATTACAAAATGGTAGTGAAGTGAGGACTAATCCACCTCAGAGAAATGGATTTGAAAACATCAAAAGATGTGGCGATATTCCGTAAGGAATGGAGAGCCAAAAGAAGAAGAAGAAGAAGAAGGATGAGGGCCTAACGACGCTACAATATGGCCACCAGGTCTACGAGGTGTAAGGTAAGTATAAACAGTAAAAGTAGTCAAACCGCCTGAAATTAAAGATAAAGGGTAATTACACCCCCCGCCTGTAATCCTAGTTTGATTCAAGATTAAAGGCTAATTTGAATATTTGAGTTTTGTGTTTACTTTATTTATATAAAATATAATTATTGGCAGGCATCAGGAGGACAGGAGGGGCAGCTGTCGTGGGCATTCAATTTTAGGGAACTTCACTTTTCAACCGCAATTTTCACTTATCGCATAAAAAAGTTTATTAATAAAAAGAAATAAGGCAACACCGGTGATGAACAAAATTTCATGATTTCTTCCACACATTTTTTAATTTTAAAGTAGACCCAAGCTTCCCCCCCCCCCGGTTCCTTTAATTTAAACAGTTTTACCTTAAACAATGCTAACTTTTCGGCTCTGCGGCTCAATTTTGATTTGATGAACAAAATTTCATGTTTTTTTCCACACATTTTTTAATTTTAAAGTAGACCCAAGCTTCCCCCCCCCCGGTTCCTTTAATTTAAACAGTTTTACCTTAAACAATGCTAACTTTTCGGCTCTGCGGCTCAATTTTGATTTGATGAACAAAATTTCATGTTTTCTTCCACACATTTTTTAATTTTAAAGTAGACCCAAGCTTCCCCCCCCCCGGTTCCTTTAATTTAAACAGTTTTACCTTAAACAATGCCAACTTTTCGGCTCTGCGGCTCTGCGGCTCAATTTTTCATTCTAACTTTCAATTCCTCCTCCTCAAATCCAAGCTCTGGACCCAAACCTGAGGAGGCTTCAAAAATATCTAAAAGGCCCTCATTACTGGCGTGTATAATTTAGCAGTATTGTAAGATTATGTACATAATTATTTTGGTAAAATGGATGAATTAGTAGATTTGGATAGGATGAAAACAAGGAGTTTTCTTGTTTGGCTGGGGACTACCGTCCCCGTACTGTAGGTTTATCCGAAGAAATGGGTGTGAAGCAGGGGAGGTCTGGATAGTAGGGAATACGCTCCAGTCTGATGGAATCTAGGAGTAATTATTTGAAGAAGATAGCCTACTTATACTTAATTTTAATTACATTTTTAAATGTGTAACTTTATTAGAACCAGACCACCGGGAAGGCCTCCGAAAAGATGGAGGGACAGCTGGTCATCAGCATCCCAGGAAAAAACAGATTTAAACAGGTCTCAGACCTAATACAAGCTGAAGAAGAAGAACGAATATTCAAGAGTAACATTCGTTTATTTATATTCGAAATATGACTGGAATAATCTTGAAAAGTTTCTTAATATTCCAAAAATATAATTCAAATATTAATTCGGGACAATTTTTTTAGAATATTTAATGGTGATATTGTAGAAATATTCAAATTATATTCCGAATTTGGCTTGAATCATCTTGAAAAATTATTTCATAATATTAGAAAATTTGAATTTAGGAATATTCCTGCTAAATAATCCAAGAATATTCAAGAGTAATATATTATTTATATTCTTAATATGACTGGAATAATCTTGAAAAATTGTTTCTTAAAAATAAAAAAAAAATTCTGGAATATTTCTGCAGAACAATTCAGGAATATTACTCGGTAATATTGCAGAAATATTGCAATCATTATCCAAATACGACTGGAATATTTCTGAACAAATATTCCCATAATATTCGAAAAATATAAATCATGTCTATTTTTACAGAATAATACAGGAATATTTAATGGCGATATTGTAGAAATATTCTAATTATATTCCTAATTTGGCTGGAATTATCTTGAAAAATTATTTCATAATATTAGAAAATTTGAATTTAGGAATATTCCTGCTAAATCGCTGCTAAATAATCCAAGAATATTCAAGAGTAATATATTATTTATATTCTTAATATGACTGGAATAATCTTGAAAAATTGTTCCTTAAAAATAAAAAAGAAAATTCTGGAATATTTCTGGAATATTTCTGCAGAACAATTCAGGAATATTACTCGGTAATATTGCAGAAATATTGCAATCATTATCCAAATACGACTGGAATATTTGTGAACAAATATTCCCATAATATTAGAAAAATATAAATCATGTCGATTTTTATAGAATAATACAGGTATATTTAATGGCAATATTGTAGAAATATTCTAATTATATTCCGAATTTGACTGGAATTATCTTGAAAAATTATTTTTCAATATTCCAAAAATATAACTCAGGAATGCTTCTGCAGAATAATACAGGAATATCCAATAGTAATATTGCAAAGATATTTTATTTATTTAAAACTGGAATAATCTTGAAAAAATATTCCAGAAATATTCAAATTATACATTCAGAATTTGACTGGAATTATTTTGAAAAATTGTTTCTGTAATATTGAAATATTTAATTCAGAAATATTTTTGTGAGCGGTTGGGAATATAACTTAAAATAATCAGAGAATATTCTAACATTGTAGGCATATTAGGGTGGGTTCCACTTAAAACCCACGACGATTGAAGAGCAACCGTGGTTGTCCTGGGTTCTTCTTAGTGGAACGCACCCTTAAATGAATAATCATTTGGTTTATTAATTCGTATTCGCAGATTTCGAATCCAAATCGAGGTTCAAATTTTTCAACAAATCATCGCACTAAACTTCCAAATTACTTTCAACTCGGCATTTAAAAAAAATGTAAATCGAAGTCACTCTGAGATTATTTTCTGCACATAAAAAAAGAATAAAATAAAAATTTTGTGTTGGTTCGTCCCTGTATTTCACCTTAAATAAAATATTGCAAAGAAATTTCATGAAAAAATTAAAATTCTTTAGGTTTAGGCTTTAGGGTTAGAAAATATAAAAATCTAGTTGAACCTTAAAATTTCTTTTTGAAAACGTATAAAATTCCATTTCATATTTTTTATTGTAATCTTAAAATAGATTTTTACGATTTTCTGTTGAAAAAATATTGAAAACCTTTCAATAAAAGCGATTTCAACCAATAATTTCATTTCCACGCGGTATCGTAAACCAATTTCCTGTTTCATTAGCACAAAAAAGTTGAAACGAAATGCACTCTTATCTTGTTTATGTCCGAAATCTAATTACCACGAGTGAACATTTCAGTTCAATTTGGACGGCATTCTTTGACATCAAATCAATACTAACCAGCACGAGAAAAATTCTCTTTTTGAAAGAACAAAGAAAGTAAATCTAAACTTCGACTGCTCGAAATCTTTCACAGCCGCACCTTGCTCGGAGTATTTTTCGAATATCTTGTATAAACAAAATTTAAGTTTTTAGATTTCGTAAGTGCTCGACTTGGTTTCGAATTTAGTTTAAGAAATTTTTGTTTAAATTTAAAATAAAAATGTTTTGCTACGAAAAATCCAAGAATTTGGACGCATTTTTAAATGAACCAATTTTACAGTTATGTATAAGGGACAAAGAAAACGTGAGTTCTTATTAAATTTATTCCAAGTTTGAATAGAATTTACGTGCGCCCTAAAAAACGAACGGTGATACAATCGGAAAATTTTATAGGCAACTAACTGCTATGCATATAAAAATTACTTTTTAATAAACACAGTTTAAGAAGTAAAAGCGATAACAAAGTATAATTTATTTAATTACCAGTCGACATAAATTTTTGAAATATAATTAAACAATTATAATATTGATTTATAATTGGAATGAGGAAAAGCAGTAAGAAAATTGACAAGGACGAAGGCGAAAGAAAAGCACGAAAGAATTTTTATCAGGATGTTGCAGTTTTGAGGTCGTTACTCTCTTTTTGGTTTCAATTTTTACTATTTTGTGCTAAAAATTTATAAACAAATCTTGTTCGCACATAATCGACCTTTGCGTTTGCATTTAAATGACAATGGTTTTAACCCAACATGCCTTGATTATTAAAAACGAACACACCTACTTACATAGGTAAAATTACGGTTATTTTATTATTGAGCGTTCATTGCCAAAATGTAGTAACAACATATTAAAAATCACTTAAATTTGCGGCCTAGTGCCGCATACTCCACGCAGGGCAGGGCGCACTGCCTTCCTTTGATATTCTAATATTTCACAAATTTTTCTTGTTCTTTTATACATGAGCGCATTTTGCGAAATTTACATTGTTCGTGAGTTGTTATTGTTTTCATTTTGGTTAAATTTTGCTTTTTACAATGGATGCATTCAAATCGTACGCTGATGTAAGTTAATTGGTTGAAACAAGGCTTCCTGCTTCAAGAAAAGTGGCAATTTTTTGTAAAACCTCGCACTCCAATTTTTTATTAAAACCATCCATCAATTTCTACTTTCTCACTTTTTCTTTGCTTTTGCACAAATTTTTGAATCACTTTTCTATTATTAAATCATTCCTTAATCATAACCATGTGTCAAATGGAAGAAAATTCTTGAGAGTTTTTCTATTAATAATCCCATAAATTAAGCGAGTAAACGTCGCCCTCGAGTGATTTTTGGGTATAATTAAAGTAAATTATATAAGTACATAAAAGTTATGCTAATTTTGAAAATCAAAAAGATAGGTGAAACTATAAATCAATAAGTAGCAAAATTAATCGATAAAACTTTCACCAAATTCTGATAGCAAACTCATAAGTTATTCAAAAGTATTTACTTTTTATATAATTATAATTAGGCAAAAAAAATTACTTATACATAAGTCATGTAATAACGTTCAAATAATAAAAATTAGAAATGCATTGAAGAAATAGGAGTACAGATAAAGGAGAAAGTTTAATTTTGATTAATAACAATAATTTTTAAGCACACAAAAGTGGGTTCAATCAAATAGCAGGTAATTTTTCTCATAAATTATCGATATCTAATGCATCATTGAAAAAAATTGATAAATGTGTAAAAGAAACACATTCAATTGCATACCAAAATGTTTAAAATCTAATTTTTTTCCATTAAAAGCGAAATATGTTAGTCATACATTTTAAATTGGAGTTTGAAAAAATAAATTAGCTCTTGGGCAATATCCCTGCTGCATGTTTAGAAAAACCACAAAAACCTTCAAAGTAAAATTAGATTTAAAACGTGACATATGCACCTTACCAAAATAGAATAAAAAATTATCTCAAAGAGAAATGCAGAAATAATACTAATAAATAATAGGATTTATTTATACTGCAAGAAAGGGAAGAAAATTCTTTTACTGATTTAGAGAGTATACACAAAGTTATCTAAATCCTAAACAAGCAACTCAAAATGTGGTGATTGGAAGCAAATTAAATGCTTTTCTGTCTAAAGCTTAATCAGACTTTTGTTCCAAAACGCGAAAACGCGAAATTTTGATTTACCGTTTTGAAAATAAATGTAATTTGTGCGTTATAAGGTCATTTAGAAACGTGCGGCTCATTTCCTTTCTAGTTGAGCTTTCAGCCGAGAAAATGGAATTCTTGGAGGAAAAAACAAAAATCCAAGGTCTTCCAAGCCTAATTTGTGGATGAATTTATTATTGTAACTAATCCTAACTTATCAAGTCGCAGCGAAGCGGAGACTTACCCTTTAACAGTTATCAAGTCAATTCTAATTCAATCAGTCTAAAACTTGAAATGCACATACTTCTGAATATAATATATGCGGTCCTTGTTGCAGAAGCTCAGCCGTTGGTAGTTCAAGCTAAATAGCCTTCATGATTAGATAGGTTAGGATGACGTAACACCAAAGTTCCATGGTAAGAACTATGGCGTGTTAATATAGAAGTAAGTTAGCAAAAACATGTTTGGCTACTGAAAAGCTGTAATATTTAGACCAGGAACCGAGGGATGTCCGATGTTTTAACATAGGAGTAGAGAGGAGGAAATTTTAACAAATGTTAAAATTGTCAAAGATGTGATCATGTCAAGAAGGCTGTAAATAGGTGAGGTAGGAACACAGGCTCGTGCCAAGTAACAACTAGATTACTTAGGCTGTGCGGCCTGAAGGCCGCACTAGATCTATTTTTTGATTATGTATTGCATCACCAAGCTTCACCGACCGACATTGCGGACAAAAAGCATTTCTTGTTGTGATTGCAGTGACACTAAACGTAAACGCTCGGTGTTCTCAAAAATTTGAAAAACACAAAGTTTTCTTTAGAAAATGTAATATAGTGAAGACAATAGAAGCTCATTGAAGTTTCAATCAAGTTCCAATGATTTAGGTCGGTTTATTTTCATTCAAAATGGATGGTTGATGTAAAGTTCAAATAATTGAATTAGAAGCTCAGCCAACTTTATTGTGGGGGGAATTTGCCAACTTAATTAATTAAAAATTGCCAGCTTTTTGTAATTGTCTATTTTCCCTATTGTCGGTTTAGCGGATTTTGCCAACTTGACCAAATTTTAAGTGATTTTGCCAACTTTTTTCCAACTTTCTGAAATATTCGGGAGGAGGCTCCTCCCATCGCCCCCCTGGGCACGTCCCTGAAGCTCACTACTGCTTTAGTACCTGTAGCACACTTGTCTCATAGCTGTCACATGAACCGAGACTTGGGAGATTTTCATTTATAGGAAATTTACTGGCATTTCCCGGGTAAAATTGTAAAAATGGTAAATTTTCAAATGAAGGCAGAAAATCTATTATCTTAACTTGATAATCATGTATGATAGCGATCCCTACCCTCTGATGCCGCAGGTCGAACTGACATGGATCGCACGTGAGGCTGATGGCCGAATAACTATGTCTTTCACGTACGGTAACGATTTCCACCTAATAATGAAGCCGAGAGCCGGATAACCAAATCCGATAAATTCTTAGAAGCCATTTACTCGAGACCTTAGTATCAACTTAAAATTAGTTCCAGTGCGGGCTTCAGGCCGCACAACTATGGAATATAATTTTAAAAATTATGGACTTTCATGAAGTTTCCTCAATAATTGAATTCTAATTAATTGAATATTCATGTAAATGATCGCTACTCATGACATGTATCGCACGTGAGGCAGAGAGCAGAATAACCCATCCGATAAATTCTTAGAGACCATCTACTTGAGGTCGTAAGGTCGACTTAAAATTAGTTCCAATTAAGTAGCACAGTCTGGGAATCTAATAGTAACGCTTATTCTGTGACGTAATCAGGATTGATTAATTCATTTATTACCAATATTAAAAATAGTTTCAGTGCGGCCTTAAGACCGCACAACTAGTAAAATATAATTTTAATGAAAACATTAAATGATAACTCTTCGCAAAACTTTTTCCTACATAAGTAGCTTTAGTACAAAAAGTAGGTTGGGTCTGCAGATTCACAACAGTTCTTTTCTCCACCCTCATCAGGTGAGCAACCACACATTGGGGATGTAAAACTTGTTAAGCAGAAGAAGTAGCTTTTATTCTATTATAAAACAAAATTAAAATGATTATAATAGAAAATCATTCAAACTCCAACCAAGCTCTATCGTTTGCTGTGGCTTTCACAAGAAAATTCTAATTTGGAGGTAAAACAGTAAAAAATCAAGATTTTGAGATGATTTGCGCCACGATTAAGGCTCAAATAATGGAAGTGGAAGCCCAAACGATTTTCAGGTGTTTGATATCAATTTTACTCAAAAGATCGATTGGGGGTGGATAGCGACATTTGCGCTGGCGTCCCAGCAACCTATGCTCTGTTTGAGTCGTTGCTAACACTGTTTCTTATCGGTGTTGCAACGTTTTGAGTGAAAGTTTGCGGCGAACCATCTCACAACTTTTATGGTTTGCTCTTTGGCATCATTTCCATAAAAAGTTTGTTTTTTGTACGAAACAAGTCTAAAAAGCACACGTGCGGTTATTTAACGTGTTTTATACGTGTTTTTACCTTATTTCTTTATACTACATTTATATAATACGTCTATTAAACGTTGTTACAACGTAACCTTGTTAATTCGAGTAATATTTAGACGTCAATTTTCGCTAAAATTTTGCACTTGTTTTCCTCGTAGTTCCATTTCGAAGCTAAAAAATGTTTAAGCTGATTTGAAACTAACGAAAGTGTTTTGTATGCAAGGAAAACTACAATCGAATTATTAATTATTTCAGTTTGGACAATAATTAAAAATTTTAATTGTGTTTGGTGTAGACCAAAAAAAGAAACAATTTTAATAACAAAACTATCGCTTTCATCGATCGAACTATTAAATGTATCAAAATTACTTGGGCAATTAACGAGTAATTTAGTTCCTTAATTAAAACCAAATTTGAAGTATTCGCTGTTTCTACGTGCGTTGTCGCCTTTAGCAAATTAACGAATCGCAAAAACAATAATTAAACATTTTTTTACCTCGCGAAAGAAAAAGTTGCAAATAAGGAAAATTTTAGTGACTCATGGATCTGATGTCTTTCATCTAAAAGAAAACTAATAAATATTGAAAACGATCTACAAGTGGTGGTCAGTTTCTCAATCGCAAATTTAAATTCATGTCGAATCCTGACCGAACCCGTCAAGGTTTTTCATTGCAAATCAATAATTTTGGCCTACTGCCAATTACTGCCGGGTTCAACATCCTTCAGGTATCCGCGTTATTTACGTAATTTTCTTGGCGTAGGCTCATCAAACGAAAAACATTACATAAGTTGACAAAAAAAGTGTCAACATTAACGCATGTAAAGGCTCGCTAACACTAATCGTTAACGGAAATATTAACGAGCAATTGTATAACAAAATGAGAAATTGTTACGCGCCACTTTTACATAATAAGTTTTCCACGCACGTACGATTCTACACCAAATTTGTACTTGACATTTAGAAAATAGTAAATTGAAAATAAAACGCTGGTTGGGTGGAAATTTTTCGAATTTCTTCTTGCGCAACCCGAGAACGACAAATTGTTATTGCGCTAACGGGGTCAAGTGCGATGCTCTTGAAACGTTACTGTTCAAAACATTGTTTACAATTTTATTAATAACGCGTTTTGCATTCTTATTAAAGATTAACTGTTACTTAAGGGAACCTTTTAAATTTAAAGTTTTTTGGGTGTTTCCTGGTGGTTTGAACCAGAACGGTTTGAGAAAAGGCCAAAAAAAGAAAGTGGTTCGACTTAATGAATTTGTTATAATTTTGATTGAATTAATATTAATGTGTTGGATAATTTTTAAAATTCACCTTTTCGATCACAAATTGTTTGATTACTACTAGGAAGTAGAACATATGAAATGCATAAAACTTTTAAAAGCCGGTTCTGCAAGACTACATAAATTACTATAAAATTAGGCAAGCGGAAAATTATACAATTAGGAGATCTAAAAAACTGTACATTTAAGGCAAATTAAGTACAATTTTTTCTCGTTTGGAATTTATCAGAAGAAATTAAGTTGTAAATCAGCTACCGAACTTAGAAGTTGTTCTGATGAAAAGGAATTCGAAAAAGAGGGAGAAAATCCCTAGGGTTTTTACCCTAATATCAGGAAACAAATAATCAAACTTAGGAAGATAAAGAAATGAAGCCGTCTACAAAATCCTTTCAAAAATTATAACTAAGGTAAACAAAAGAGGCGTGTAAATTTTGTTGGGTTTAAATAGCGTTTCGGATAGAAAGACAGACGCAAGAGTAGTGTAACTTTTTGGGTTAATAACGCACAATTTAAAAAGATGTAATTATAAGTAATTTCAGTTTTTTAGCATTGACAGAACCTAAATGATCAAAAATTACACAATTGCTACTAATTAATTTGAACACGTTTTAACACTTAAGCCTACCTTTCATATATGAACATTTAATTACTTCGTGGTGAAGAGACGGTACTTAGGCAATTAAAAATAGAAGAAAGTATTTAATAATTACGGAAATTCCGCATAGATTATTACATACCATTATTTATATTCACATATGGTTTATGATAAATATGCTTATCATTTGAACAATTATGATTCCTACATAATTTATGCTCACTGGCATTGTAGTTACAATAAGACAATTGCATAAACTATTTAGTATTCAAATTTAGAATAAATTGTTGCTCAATAATAGTAATAATGAATAATTACAATGAAAAGTAGCCCAGAAAAAAAAAATGCAACAATAACCGAGAAGCTACAGGTATAAAATAAACTTTTAAGTCCGCTCCTGATAGAAAAGTTAATTAAAAAAGTCTTGATAAAATTCGTTCGATCAAAAAAATGCATCACCCACTTCGCCACCACAATAGAATTCCAAGGACTCGAAAATTAAATCCGTCAAGTATTGTTTACCCAAATATGTCAATATTAGAAAAAAAAATCAGGAAATAGATAATTTGTACAAGTGCAAAAAATTTCTTGAAACCACCTGAATCATTTTTGAGTCAGGATTTGTTGTAATAAATCAAATAAAGCGAACAGGCGTTGTTTAATCATTCGAATTTTTTTATCGATAATTGAATGTTAAAATAATATTAGGAATTGTTAAATGGACAAGGATAACCTTGTTTTTAATTCTCAATTGTACTGGTACACCATAATAAGCACAAATTGCATACCAAACGATTGTCAATCGATTTTATTAAAATTTATGGAGAAATTAAACAAATTCGTCCCCATATTTGGATGGGTTTGTTTTTAAGAATAATTAATAAATTATAACGTTGCTAATGGGTATAATAAATTATTATCGAAAAAATTTATGCAAAACCGAATTGTGTTCTTAAAACCTAATTTTTGTAATTATGATTATTCTTGCTTATGCAATTCACACTTTCTACGGTTAAGATTCGATTATAATGACAAAAATAGTGTGTCGTTACATAATGAGGATTTGAGAATTATTGTGTAGTACAAAATTTGTGAAACACCCTGTGATAATCGGTTTCTGCATTTCAAAATGTAATTTCAAAAAGGGAGAAGTACTTGGTTGCTCGTGTGTGATGGACAACGGTGGATAAGGTTGCATAAAGAATGCAGAAGATTCGGTATGGTCGTCACTTTTGAGGGCCACTTTGTATTGTTTCAAGTTTTAATTTGAAAAATTACGGTATAATATTTTATTGCGTGTAGTTTAACAAAGTAAATTAATGCGGACTTTCTAAGCAATTTTATTTTGACAAACATAATTTTAGGTTTTTTGCAACCAGATGAACTGTTCATAATTTGCTTCAGTGGCGGATTTCCGAACAGGCGCAAGAGGCGCGCGCCTAGGGCCTCGTAAATCAAGGGGCCTCAAAATAAGAAAAATTTAATTAATATTAATTAAATTCCTGTTGTAATAAACACAGGACGAAAAAATTCTAAGCCCTTAGATGCCCTAGATTTGCAATTATTTTGATTTCAGTGCAATTTTTGATTTAAATTTTTTGAAAAAAATTTAATTTTGTTCAAATATTCTGAAACTTTATGACAATATTAACTCTCGTGTAATAAACACAGGAAAAATAACTAAAAAATTCTAAACCCTTAGATTACTCAGATTTGCAGTTATTTTGATTTCAATGCAATATTTTTTATTTACATTTTTTGATAAAAATTTAATTTTGTTCAAATATTCTGAAACTTTATGAAAATATTAATTCCGTTGTAATAAACACAGGAAAAATAACTAAAAAATTCTAAACCCTTAGATTACTCAGATTTGCAGTTATTTTGATTTCAATGCAATTTTTGATTTACATTTTATGATAAATATTTAATTTTGTTCAAATATTCTGAAACTTTATGAAAATATTAATTCCGTTGTAATAAACACAGGCAAAAAATAAAAAAAAAATTCTAAGCCCTAAAATGCCTTAGGTTTGCAGTTATTTTGATTTCAGTGCAATTTTTGATTTAAATTTTTTGATAAAAATTTAATTTTGTACAAATATTCTGAAACTTTATGAAAATATTAACTCTGTTGTAATAAACACAGGAAAAATAACGAACAAATTCTAAGCCCTTAGATGCCCTAGAATTGCAGTTATTTTGATTTTATTGCAATTTTTGATTAAAATTTTTTGATAAAAATTTAATTTTTTTTAAAATATTCTGAAACTTTGTTAAAACATTAACTCTGTTGTAATAAATACAGGAAAAATAACGAAAAAATTCTAATCGCTCAAACGCCTTAGATTTGCAGTTATTTTGATTTCAGTGCAATTATTTTTTATTTACATTTTTTGATAAAAATTTAATTTTGTTCAAATATTCTAAAATTTTATGAAAATATCAATTCTATAGTAGTAAATACAGGAAAAATAACGAAAAAATTCTAAGCCCTAAAATGCCTTAGTATTTCAGTTATTTTGATTTCAGTTCAATATTCTTGATTTTAAATTTTTGATCAAAATTTAATTTTGTTCCAATATTCTGAAACTTAATGAAAATATTAACTCTCTTGTAATAAACACAGGAAAAACAACTAAAAAATTCTAAGCCCTTAGATTCCTTAGATTTGCAGTTATTTTGGTTTCAATGCGATTTTTGATTTAAATTTTTTGAAAAAATTTTATTTTATTTTAATATTCTGAAACTTTGTAAAAATATTAGCTCTGGTGTATTAAACACAGGAAAAATAACTAAAACATTGTAATCCCTCAAATGCCTTGGATTTGCAGTTATTTTGATTTCAATGCAATTTTTGATTTCCATTTTTTGATAAATATTTAATTTTGTTCAAATATTCTGAAACTTTGTTAAAACATTAACTCTGTTGTAATAAATACAGGAAAAATAACGAAAAAATTCTAATCGCTCAAACGCCTTAGATTTGCAGTTATTTTGATTTCAGTGCAATTATTTTTCATTTACATTTTTTGATAAAAATTTAATTTTGTTCAAATATTCTAAAATTTTATGAAAATATCAAATCTACAGTAGTAAATACAGGAAAAATAACGTAAAAATTTCAAAGCCCTAAAATGCCTTAGTATTTCAGTTATTTTGATTTCAGTTCAATTCTTGATTTTAAATTTTTGATCAAAATTTAATTTTGTTCCAATATTCTGAAACTTAATGAAAATATTAACTCTCTTGTAATAAACACAGGAAAAACAACTAAAAAATTCTAAGCCCTTAGATTCCTTAGATTTGCAGTTATTTTGGTTTCAATGCGATTTTTGATTTAAATTTTTTGAAAAAATTTTATTTTATTTTAATATTCTGAAACTTTGTAAAAATATTAGCTCTGGTGTATTAAACACAGGAAAAATAACTAAAACATTGTAATCCCTCAAATGCCTTGGATTTGCAGTTATTTTGATTTCAATGCAATTTTTGATTTCCATTTTTTGATAAATATTTAATTTTGTTCAAATATTCTGAAACTTTGTTAAAACATTAACTCTGTTGTAATAAATACAGGAAAAATAACGAAAAAATTCTAATCGCTCAAACGCCTTAGATTTGCAGTTATTTTGATTTCAGTGCAATTATTTTTTATTTACATTTTTTGATAAAAATTTAATTTTGTTCAAATATTCTAAAATTTTATGAAAATATCAAATCTATAGTAGTAAATACAGGAAAAATAACGTAAAAATTTCAAAGCCCTAAAATGCCTTAGTATTTCAGTTATTTTGATTTCAGTTCAATTCTTGATTTTAAATTTTTGATCAAAATTTAATTTTGTTCCAATATTCTGAAACTTAATGAAAATATTAACTCTCTTGTAATAAACACAGGAAAAACAACTAAAAAATTCTAAGCCCTTAGATTCCTTAGATTTGCAGTTATTTTGGTTTCAATGCGATTTTTGATTTAAATTTTTTGAAAAAATTTTATTTTATTTTAATATTCTGAAACTTTGTAAAAATATTAGCTCTGGTGTATTAAACACAGGAAATCTTGAACAGGAACTTGGATTTGCAGTTATTTTGATTTCAATGCATTTTTTGATTTCCATTTTTTGATAAATATTTAATTTTGTTCAAATATTCTGAAACTTTGTTAAAACATTAACTCTGTTGTAATAAATACAGGAAAAATAACGAAAAAATTCTAATCGCTTAAACGCCTTAGATTTGCAGTTATTTTGATTTCAGTGAAATATTTTTGATTTATAAATTTCTGTTCAAATATTCTAAAATTTTATGAAAATATCAATTCTATAGTAGTAAATACAGGAAAAATAACAAAAAAATTCTAAGCCCTAAGATGCCTTGGATTTACAGTTATTTTGATTTTAGTGCAATTTTTAGTAAAAAGAAAGTATTAAAAATAGAAATCGTCTGCGGTGCTGGTTCTGGTGAGAACCAGGGTTTAAATCAATTGCTTTAGGGAGTGTACGATTGGCCTCATAAGTTCTAAAACCGCTACTGATTTGCTTCAGTATGAAGAGTTGGTCTGTGTACTTGAAGGAACAAAACCGAGTACCTTATCCAGTATCTTATCTTTATCTGATTATTTGAAGAGTCGCAAATAATGAATCCGATTAATATGTACTCGATTTTCTTTTGTAGCTTTGCCTGGCGATGATAATTTAAGCTAATTTATTGAAGTACTTAGCGCCCAACCAAAATTTTCCCCAATTAGTTGCAAGACAAAAACTTGAGCCAAGAAACTCGCGAGATCCCAGTTCTCGACACTGGACATAAGGGCTAGCTACCCGTTCGTTAAGAACCTATAGGAGGAATAACATAGGGTTGAGCAACCGCTGGCTGCTACCAGGTTGTCATCAATTGGAAGAACAACTAAAGCTGCTTTTAAAAGATAGAAACATTGGTAATTTTACTTAATTTTATCGTAAATCTAACCCTTCCGTTCACATGCATTTCTTTTAATTGCAGCGTAACTCTTTTCAAGTTCGTATAAATCTTCGAGTAAAATTGCATTCTAAAAGCTCTAAGAAACTAATTATCAGAATACCACGTTAAGCACTTTCATATTCCACGATTAAGAGTAAAAGTTACATAGCAAAGCCTACAATAAATTTGCACTTACGATAATCAATCCATTAATTTTCTTATAAAAATTTCAAAATTATGGAGAAAACTTTATCTAAAATTATTGTAGATTTTATGAGCGATGACTATCGAGTCCGGATGTTTAGGCACTAAAAGTGCCAAAAATAGGAAGTTAAAAATAATGAACACAAATATTATTGTAATGAGAGGAAAAATATCATAATATAATATTAAAAAAAAGTGAAATACCCCAAATGGATAATTATAAAAGATTGATTGAAAATGATTCGAAACTAAATCGACTGTCAAGAAAGTCCGCGGTCTAACCGCATTACTCGCTTACTCGACTAAAAACAATATTAAAAATTGTTATTATTACTATAACGACGTGATTTTCGTAAAAAAACCTGGTCTTCCAA
The DNA here is from genome assembly GCA_958510855.1 of Rhagonycha lutea. NCBI lineage: Eukaryota > Metazoa > Arthropoda > Insecta > Coleoptera > Cantharidae > Rhagonycha > Rhagonycha lutea. Next base: position 5,461,685 of record OY294040.1, on the reverse strand, counting down.
AGGAGTGCCAAATTCAAGTAGTAATAAAAAAGATAAAATCTTTTCAAATTTGTTTTGAAAACAAAAGCGACCTTCCCACACGAATTTTTAAAGAAAGCAAAATTTTTCCTGGTTGGCAAATTACAATTAAAATTTTAATATCTGCTTAATTTTATGATTGTTATTCAAAAAACGTAGCAAATGAACAGTGTTACTTATTTTGACTTAAAATTCTAAGGTAATACACAGGATGACCCGTTGAACAACTTGGATGGAAATTTTTAGTTCCGTCGGTCGTTTCCATTACTACATCCTTATCGGAAATGCATGTCACAATAGTCTGTTTAACGTTTATCTAAATAATAATTGGAAATAGAGCACCCCTATTACAATAAAGTGATTGCAAAATTGAACGGAGACGTGAAGGAAGTCCACGGTTCAATGGTTTCGTACAACAATGGAAGAAGATGAAGTGGATTTACATTTTGTAAGCACCCAATTAGCACCCAATAACAAATCTCTCGGTGATACGTGATCCTTCTCACTCAGTGCTACTTTGAATTATCATGGATTCTTGTAAACAAAGAAAATATCTTCTGGTCTTCTGTTATTTGTAATTTAATAGTTAATTTTCAAGATTGCCATAAACAAAGACGCACCCATTTTACTCTCATTGTACTGTCTAAAAGTGTTAATACATCGCGTTATTCAGACGACTGATTGATCTAGATTACTTTAGTGAAGGCAAACTGCAAACAAGTGTCCTGACTACCAAACAGTAGTTTAATAAAGCATCCGTCCACATTCATTAAATTGTGTCACTCAAGAGGAAAATTTCTGCAAACTCTTTGTTTTGTAAAACACGATTTTTACATTAGGTAACAAAATTATTTAGAAAGCATTCGAGGTAAATGAATAAATTATAATATTTTGAGCCAAATGCTCATCTAGAAATGTGCGTGACTATAATAAATCACTCTTACAAATTATGTTTCCTAAATATTAGCAATTGTTTATATTTGAATATATCTAATGAGAAATCTATAGGTCGGCCAATTTAAATCCAATTTTTTTAACAGTAAGAACTAAATTAATGTTTCGGTATTGTTTGTTGGAATTTCACGACTATCCCACTTCTGATTAAACTCATACATTCTTGGATGCTCTAATCTTGATTCGTTTTTTTTTATATACTACTACTAATTATTGTGAGATTTTCGAAAACGAAAAAGAGTAAACAAATCCATTAAACTGGAATGTTTAAACACCGAGAGCGTGAAAATAAAAGTTTTTATCACCCAATAAACAAGAAGAGACTATCAAACTCTTCATTAAATTTTCAGTCGTTTGTTTGATGGAGATAATACAGAGCCCACTGTCAAAACTTGCAGAAGTTCAAGTTAAAAGTTATAAGTTCAAACTTCAAATTGGAGCGTCTTTTATTATTTGGTTCTAAACGAATAGAAGATAACAAGCAAGAAGATCGCTTATTATATAAGCAAACCCAGGATTATGTACTAAGCATTAAAATAATTATGTGATTGTGTTTTACAAGGCATTGTTTTAAAATAATAAATCATTTAATGTGTCTAGACTGATATATTACAATAGCAAACCCACGCGTTAGAGTAACACACAAAATACTGCAAAATAAAACAAGTTTGTTATAATAATGAATTTTTTTGTGTAGAACAAAAGTACAAATTAAGAAACAAGTTATTATGCGGATTTGTATGAAAAATTGTAATCTTTTAAGATGACAAGCTGTCTGGCATGCCATCTCATTGTTTCAGAAATATGAGAACAAGGGGGATAATATGTCATGTCATTGTGTCTTAGGAGTTACGAATAATTGTAAGTGGGTTGTTTATAAAATCCTATTATTTTCGTATTGGAAATTTTTACCAATTGTCTGCTTAAAAGATTTCAGAATGTATTGTCGTATTTTTTTTGAATGAAGAAGCAGAAACTTTGATTATTGAAGGAGCATTAATTTTTGTATCTTAAAATTTGAATATTTGAATGTTTCGAGCGGCCACTAGGGGTCTCGGCGAATCCGGCGGGGGGCTGGAAGGATAAGAGGTTCGCGCACCGACCACCGAGTTGGGTGGTTGCGTTTTGCTTTTTGGCGATTTAGTTATAAAGAGATTGTTTTTTTTTTATAAATAAAAGTTGATTAATTTAGTAGTTGGTGTTGATTTCTTTTTAGAAGTAAATGTAAAATATTTTTGGCTGAGCAGCTGGGGGCGTAATTGATAGCCCGGACGAAAGAATAATTTTGAAAAGTAATTCCGTTTTCAGGAATAATCGGTGGGCTCAATATCACGTCATCTGTCGCAAGTAACGTGGGGCATCTGGTGAGCATATCGTTTTGATAAAATTTTGGAAAAGTTAAGTTGATAAATGCTCACTGACTGGATAAAAACAAAATTTTATCTAGGAACCGACATTTTGACCCTGAGATATGGATAATTTGAGCAACATGGAACCGAGTAAACGATTAACGGTGGATCAATTTATGAGGGAAATGAACGAACGCTTTGCAGAGATAAAAGAAATGTTCGAAGAATTAAAAAAGTTGGAAAAAGTTAAAGAAGCAAAGGAAGAAATAATTTTGGAAGAAATGTGCCAGACAGGCGTAGTTAGTAATAAAGTCCTTGGATTAAAAGAGGAGATTGAGAAAAAGGAAAACAAAATAAGAGAAAATGATAAGGAAGAAAAAGAAGATGTCACAGGCGACATTATTGAAAAAGTCCTGGAGGAAGAAACTATAAAAGAAAATAAGGTGAAAGTGATCATAGTGAACGAGGGGGTAGAAACCCTGGAAGGAGAAGGATGTCGTGCAGGCGACGTTGTTGTTAAAAAAGCGCTGATTTGTTCCAGAAAACATTTAAGAAGAAGAAAATGGAGAAGCTTACAGGCCAGAAGAAAATTTATTTGGTCAAATAAACAAAATTTCAACAAGAAAATTGGATACGAAATTAAAATAAAAATTACTTCTCCAAAATCAATTTTAGAAGTAGAAGGAGCTCCTAGTCCAGGAGCGTATGATAATTTAGGGAATGATGTGCAGGAGGAAGACGATGGACCGTCCGATGAAGCTATGAGGTTCATCCACGCTGGAAGAATTCTAAAGAGGAAAAATTTAAGAAAGAAGAAAAAATTTCGAGGTCGAAAGAAGATGGCAGTTGTTTTGTTAAAATGGGCATTTCGGCGATGCAGATGGAAGACCATGGATGTAATCAACTCCATAAAATTAGCAAGTAGGAATGGAGAAGTTTGAATAAAAGTAAGAAAATTTTGTAAATTTAATAACGACCGCAAACGAAAATGAAAATCGAATAAAGTTAAAAAGGTGTAAATTTGATAAACAATTTTGTAAATGTGATAGATTAAAAATTTAAAATGCAGGCGGTTTATCGCGAGAAAGTTAATCAATTAAAACTAAAGGAACAGTAACGCACCAAATAATCAAAATTATGATTAGCTACGTTAGTATAATTTTAAAAGTTAATAACAATAAGTGAACAATATTCTTTAAAATGAAGCAAGATGGAAATTAAAATTGATCAAGTAATTCAAATAAAATTAAAAGTTCTTCGGAGAACAAATAAAATAAAAACGTGGATAATGATAACAATTTATAAATAATCGACATTTTGGGATTTGTGTTTTTGCAACTAAATTAAACAGTTTGATAAGGAAAATTGAAAGTTATATAAAAATTAGTCACTATGAAAAGTAAAGTTTGGATTATAAAGTAATTATGGAATGTAATATTATGATGGATGAATTAATTAAGTATTTAGAAAAATTTTAAAGGATGCTATCGTTTATAAAGGTAGAACTTGATTGAAGTATAGAGTGGATAAGAAATTGTAATTGAAATGATGAATTAAATAATAGTGAAGAATTGGAATAGATAAGGATCGATTGGACAATTGAAATATAGATGAAGTTGCATGATACGAAGAATAGATGGAGATTATTGGCGAATCCACAACCGGATAATGAAAGGATTATAAAGAATTACTGAATTGATGCAAGATCGACAGTTTGCTGAAATTGGAGAAAGTTTTTGTTCCCTCATCAAAGAGAAATTTGTCAAGATTGAGAAAAATTTGGTGCGATATGATGATTGATTGATTGGACCAATCAGGTGATAACGTTCTAAGTTAAATCATTGCAGGTTGAATAGGTGCTGTAAATATGATTAGCCTATTTGATAAATTTTTTATTTAATTTAATTTAATTTTGTAAGATTTGCAGGTTGGTTCTTCATTCGAAAGATACGACGTCGTGTACCTTTTTTCATAATCCCTTTTGGATTCATCAAAAAGTTAGGAAGGATTTAGATGTCGTATTTTTTTTGAATGAAGAAGCAGAAACTTTGATTATTGAAGGAGCATTAATTTTTGTATCTTAAAATTTGAATATTTGAATGTTTCGAGCGGCCACTAGGGGTCTCGGCGAATCCGGCGGGGGGCTGGAAGGATAAGAGGTTCGCGCACCGACCACCGAGTTGGGTGGTTGCGTTTTGCTTTTTGGCGATTTAGTTATAAAGAGATTGTTTTTTTTTATAATCTTTTTTTATATTTAATTAATTTTTAATAATCAAAATAATGATTAATTTAGTAGTTGGTGTTGATTTCTTTTTAGAAGTAAATGTAAAATATTTTTGGCTGAGCAGCTGGGGGCGTAATTGATAGCCCGGACGAAAGAATAATTTTGAAAAGTAATTCCGTTTTCAGGAATAATCGGTGGGCTCAATATCACGTCAGTATAAAAAACAAATGAAATCCAAAAGTTTGATCGGTAGCCACATGGTAAAAGTACGGTTGTAACATAATAGTACGGGAGGCAGCGTCGTATTTTGGTAACTCATTTGATCCCTCAAGATTTTTGTATTAAATGATAGTTTGAATATATCTAATAAGTAAACCCTGCGTCAGCCGTTTGCATCTTGCTGGAATTGGCTACGCCGAAATTGCAAACATGTCGAAAAACGAAAAAAAAAATTCATTTGACTCCTCCTGAAAATTTGTAAATCTTTAGTTTAAATAATATTAAACATAAAAATAATCGTCAGCTGCCCCAAACATGATGGATTATACGTCAGCCACCCCTATTTATAGGGTTGTTCCCGGATAAATTTTTCATAAATTAGGTGGGGATAGAGGACACTTTTCTAAGAAAAAAAGTTAATACAAATTTTTTTCTAAATTCAAACCCTCGAGAGTTAGGCCTCTTTAAAGCATTTCTTTTAATTTCCACCTTGACGTGGCCATAGCTCCGAAAATAATGATTTTTCAGTAAAAATGGTTTAGTGCTTTTTTAAAGAGCATGAAATAATCTACAAACTAGATTTAGACCTTTTATTGTCCAAAATCAACAGATTTCGAGTTATGAATTAAAATAAGTTAAAAAGTGTTGAAAAATTCGAGTATTTTGTTTTTTGATTCTTTTCAAAACCCCGTATCTTTTAAACGAAACAATTTACAAAAAATCTGATGCTCCATTTCGGATGGGAAATTTAACGGACTACAACTTTTGTCTAATAAAAATTTTTGAAAAACCAATCCATTTCACAGAAAATCAGAAAATAATAAACAAGATCTACTTATAACATTTCCTTTTTCGTTAAGAGATATTTTGATTATTTTTTATGGGGTGCTGTTAAAGTTTTGTTGTACAGCAATAGAAGAAAGCCCGACACCAGAGAGGAAGAAATGGAGAGAGAAACGAATACTATAGTGCAGGGGCGGTCAACTTTTGTGTACATAAAGATCTACTTTTTATCTTACAAATGTGTCGCGATCAACTTTATCGAAAATAAATCGAATAAAATCGATTTTTCGACAAGTTTCATAAAACATATTCGATTTTTTGACACACCTTTTCACACAGAAATCGACCAGAATTGGCCTCGGGATCGACTTGTTGACCACCCCTGCTATAGTGGTAAGAGGAATTCACGAAGTTGGAAAACACACTTTCGTAATTCGCTGTTATTTGGCTTATTTATCAAAGAAATTGTACAAAAGTATTTATTTTTTAAAAGAGGACACTTTGACGCAGACCGTGTTGTTTTTACCCGATAGCCAAAAACAGGATGAGGGTTAATAATTTTTTTAAATTCGAATTTATTTAAACATTTTTTTTTGCAAAAAATTTGAATTTAAAAAAATTAAAAACAAGTGTAATTTAAAAAATAATAATTTTTCAATAAAAATAGAAATTTTGTGAATTTAATTCTTTGTTTTGTAGGTGACTTGTTTATTATTTTCTGATTTTCTGTGAAATGGATTGGTTTTTCAAAAATTTTTATTAGACAAAAGTTGTAGTCCGTTAAATTTCCCATCCGAAATGGAGCATCAGATTTTTTGTAAATTGTTTCGTTTAAAAGATACGGGGTTTTGAAAATAATCAAAAAACAAAATGCTCGAATTTTTTAACATTTTTTAAATCATTTTAATTCATAACTCGAAATCCGTTGATTTTGGACAATAAAAGGTTTAAATCTAGTTTGTAGATTATTTCACGCTCTTTAAAAAAGCACTAAACCATTTTTACTGAAAAATCATTATTTTCGGAGCTATGGCCACGTCAAGGTGGAAATTAAAAAAAATGCTTTAAAGTGTAATTTAAAAAATAATAATTTTTCAATAAAAATAGAAATTTTGTGAATTTAATTCTTTGTTTTGTAGGTGACTTGTTTATTATTTTCTGATTTTCTGTGAAATGGATTGGTTTTTCAAAAATTTTTATTAGACAAAAGTTGTAGTCCGTTAAATTTCCCATCCGAAATGGAGCATCAGATTTTTTGTAAATTGTTTCGTTTAAAAGATACGGGGTTTTGAAAATAATCAAAAAACAAAATGCTCGAATTTTTTAACATTTTTTAAATCATTTTAATTCATAACTCGAAATCCGTTGATTTTGGACAATAAAAGGTTTAAATCTAGTTTGTAGATTATTTCACGCTCTTTAAAAAAGCACTAAACCATTTTTACTGAAAAATCATTATTTTCGGAGCTATGGCCACGTCAAGGTGGAAATTAAAAAAAATGCTTTAAAGAGGTCTAACTCTCGAGGGTTTGAATTTAGAAAAAAATTTGTGTTAACTTTTTTTCTTAGAAAAGTGTCCTCTATCGCCACCTAATTTATGAAAAATTTATCCGGGAACAACCCTATAAATAGGGGTAGCTGACGTATAATCCATCATTTTTGGAGCAGCTGACGATTATTTTTATGTTTAATATTATTTAAACTAAAGATTTACAAATTTTCAGGAGGAGTCAAATGAATTTTTTTTTTTCGTTTTTCGACATGTTTGCAATTTCGGCGTAGCCAATTCCAGCAAGATACAAACGGCTGACGCAGGGTTTACTTATTAGATATATTCAAACTATCATTTAATACAAAAATTTTGAGGGATCAAATGAGTTACAAAAATACTACGCTGCCTCCCGTACTATAAATTGAGTGCAAGTAACTAAACGACACTTCAGGGATCGACGGACAGTTGGGGAAACTTAATGAAATAGTTGAATTTTGAAAAATTATAGAGAAAGTGGTGGAAAAATGAAAGGCAATAGTACAAATCTTTCTTATAACAACGTTAATGCGATCCATTTAAATTTATCCATATAAAGTTTTGATGATAACTAATAAGTTTGAAACACGTGTCCACCTTTCATCCCTGACTTGCAATTTTTAGGGTTTCTCTGATGTATAATAAAGAACTTTACCAGAACAGTCACGTGAATAACTTTGAAGCAACGATAGGCATCAGCTTGATTAGCTTCCAGCTGCATTAATAGCTCTGCCTGATGAGGCCATCATACTAAACTCATCTACAAAATATTATTGGTCATAATAATTAATTTATCTCGATTTATGTATAAAAGTTATATTACATAGTAGTCAATATCTAATCAATTTATTAACGTTGACACCTAAGGGCCGCTTCAAAGATGACGCGAAGCCAATGGATTTACTCAGCTATCTACAACCGCATTGCATAGCTCGGCCTGCGGCCTTCGCACTTGAAGCCTACATTATACAATATCGTTGAACAATATTACCTGGATGCAATAAAATTACATTATCGGGAACGGCAGTTGAAGTTTAATCATTTATATAATGGAAGCGTCCAGTGCCAGAGTGGCCTAACCCATTTTGACCACCCTGGAGATAAACGCGAACGAAAAATTAGCTGTTACTTCATTTTGTAATTTTTCATTTTTATTAAGAAGTGTTAAGTTTTTGGTAACTTATTAGCTCTTTGACATATTAAGGAACTAATTGAGTCAATATCAATGACTCAATAAAAATAAAAAAGTGAAAGTGGGTTAGGCCAGTCTAGCACTGGGCGCTTCATTTATAGGACGCCCTTGTTGATGTTAATTTTGAGACGATGCTAGAGACATTCGGCTTTACTGGACGATATAAACGAATGAAATTCGACGAATTTGTCGAAAAAACTTGACGAAAAAAATTTGTCAAAAAGAAGTCGCGGCTGTGGCTAGGAAACCTAAGTTAGCTCTACGTAGTTTAGCTTACGGCCTTTGCACTAAGAAATCTAATAATTGCGATATTATGCTACGAAATAATTCTTCGTCCATATCTGTATCCGGTAGCAGGTAAGTAGGCTCAGATTGAGAATATTAAATTTATTAAAGAAAACTCGACGGATTTAGATAGAAAAAATATAGACGAAGCGATTAAGGTGAGGATGAAAGTCGTATATCGATTAGTTTGGCCAATAATCGATTTTAAAGTTGCCAATTTTAGCTCGATTTTCAAACGTCACAGTCATTCTGTCGTCCGTCCGTGTGCTGTGAGTTACTCTAACACTTAGAAAAACCGGAGATCGACATAATTTCACTTTTTAGGGATATTTTTGACTAAAAAAACACGGGAAAATTCATGGTACAGTTAACGTCGAGGTAAATTCACATTTTCAACGTATTTTTGGCTTAAATTTGCAGCAAAAAAAAGCGATATAAACCCCTTGCTAATAGCACAATTTGCCGAGTTGGATCACCCTAGAGGGATGCTTTTAATGAGTTTAGTGTTGCCAAAATGGCTCTGTAGCGCTGCAACGCGGAGCGGAGCGGCGGCGCGGAAGAGTCAATTTTGGCAACACATCCACCTACGACGAGTTGCAAAAAAAAGCGAGATTCAATGTCGTTAAAACCGTAACCCTTTCTAAGTATTTTTGGCCCTAAAAAGAACTGTTTTTTAACGCTCAACACACGACACGTTGTTGTGATCGCCAGTACGTACTGAGAGCATTTTATGAAGTACACACCTTATATTTATAAGCTTTTAGTGGGATATGTTAGAGGCGGGGTTTCGGGAGCCAATGAAATGTTATAAACCGTTTCTAACTCGTAAGACTGCATCGGCCAACACAAATTTTGAAAATTTGACTTTTTAGGCAATGATCCACAAATATTTTGTTTTATAATAGCTTTTTGTACCGTTTTTAATGATTCTTGACAGTGGAAATTTTTAAAATCTGTGCTGAGGTTTCTTACCTACCACCGGAAAACCAAGGAGTCTGTAATCCGTAAGTAAGAAAAGGATGTTTTTTTTTTAAATTAAATTTGCGCCTTGATCAATTTTGAAAAGTCAACTAGTTACTTCCTTGTTCTGGGGGGTATTCCATACCCCCCAGACCCCCCGGTTTCACACCCACTTCTTCACATTTTAGGAAGGTCTGCGGGTTTAAGCCACTTTTGAAACTTAAAAAAGAATTAAAAATTATATGAAGCACTTAGCTTTAGCGTAGTTTAAAAAGGAAGGGTACTTTAAAAAGTAAAGAAACCGGGGGGTCTGGGGGGTATGGAATACCCTCCAGCTATAAATATGTAACTACCCGATTTTTCGGGTTCACAATCGGAATTTATCATAAAATATAAAATTGGACACAAAGGCCAACGTAGTATCTAATATGCAATTGTTTTTATTAACTTTCATCTGCTAGGACATTTTGGAGTTGAAATTTGCCTTTTTGTATTTTCTCTCCCATTTCCTTCCACAGCGTCAGGGAGAGGTGGAAAGGGCTTGTATTCTCTAATTACTATCTCCTCCACTAGACCATGCCCGTGTTCTGTTTAAAAAAGCTCCACCAGCCGACTCAGTACAGCTACAAACTATCCTAAGTGTCTTACTGCGGCCAATTTACCTCGTACGCGAGCGGATGAAGGTTAAATCTCGAGCGTTCCAGATAAATATATCTTACTTCTCTTCTTTGTCGGTACGCCCGTAACCGGGCAACCTGGCAGCATTCATGATCAACTATGTTTATCATTTACGAATGCTGTTGTCTTAGGACGAAGTACGTATGCAGTGGGGGTCCCTCTCCCTTCTGCATAGAGGCGACCAGAAAAAGTTCTTACTTTATCCTTTATCTTACTTTATCGAACCGGGTATTTCGAATCAACAGCCAACATTCTTAACTGTTATGCCCCGACCGCCTCCTTACTTATCTTATTTATCGCAGTATTATATTAGGACGGAGGGGGTGATGGAATACCTCCCAGGGTCGAGGTTACCAATTATTCATTTGCTCAGCCTAAGGCAAATAACACGTAGAAGTAGCTTCCTAGCAAATTATTATATTAAATCATTTTTTCCTATTTGTTTTGGTTTTAAAATGTTTTTAGTGAAATTCATTAGGCGTAGCTATAGAAGAGGACTAGGGTGGTGTATCCCACCCTAGCAAATGGAAAAAACAAAACATTTTATACAATTACTTTTTATATTAATTTTTATAGAGACGGTCGGAGCATGGTGGTCAAATAAGTTGACTATGAACGCTAAATGCTCGGTTCGAATCCGGGTGAAGTAAGAACTTTATTCTGGCCGTCTCTCTGGTCCTCCAGGTTGGGGGTTCTATGTCGGGCTTGCTCCTCGTCTAGATAAAAAGTGTGCTAACAAACCAAACACCAATTCGCAAGGTTGGTAGTTGGGTTTGGATAACGTTGTAATGCGTTTCAAAACCATTCATAATATTCCACTCACCATTCACACTTTTTATATACTTAGCTTATTTTTGTCAAAAAAAGTTTCCCCTTGCCTGGAGGGTACTCCGTGCCCCCCCAGACCCCCCGATTTCACACCCGTTACTTCACATTTTACATGAACGATGAAATCTATCAGAAATATTAAGAAATTTAAAGCATTTGAACATTCATTTATTATTTGACCTGAATAATAATGACAATAAATAATGAAAAACTATAATATTTTAATAGCTAAAGATTTATGGCAGGTATATGTAATTTAAACAGCACTAAACAGTTAAACCATTTTCCATTTACAACCGTACAGGGGCGGATACAAGGGGTAATTAACCTACAAGTTTTCAAAAATTGAAAAACGCGGGTTAATGCACTAATATTAATTCAAATTTATACATTTTTATCATTTTTTTAATATACCTTAAGATTTTATCGTGAAAAATTTAATTACCCCCCTCCCCCATCCATTAAGAACCCGTATGTCGTATAAGATAGCGGTATGCTCTTGCAATACTGCCATAGTAATCGCAGTACTGAAAACAAAAAAATCGTTTAGTCCAATGAGAAATGTAAAGAATGACCTACAGGTTAACGTGAAATCCGAACCAAAGCACAAATAATTTTTCTCTTGTAGTGCAAATCTAACATTGCACCAACTACCTGTTCTCAATTTTCTTGGCGTACGTAGTAGAATTCTGTTAAAAAATAAATAAAAACGAATTTTAATTGATTCATTCTTTAGCTTATCAACTTCCTTAATAGTTGTGAAATTATTTTGATTGTGTAAGACTTACACCTAGGTGGAAACACTATATTGAAGTAGTCGTAGTATAATATATCGCTAAGATTTAATCTATAATATAATAGTTTGACTGATTTAATTTGTGCAGGTCAATAATTCTATTGGTAAATATTTTACCAATGTTTTACGATAACGTAACACTTTCGGGCCGTTTTGTGCGTACATTCGGTTCTAAATAATCACCAATTAATTGTACTCTAATCAGTGCCTACTGATTATGTGATTATACTTAACCACTTCATGCATATACAAATTGTGGGTAGTCAACGTTTTACCCACTGAATACTGCGGGTGTGGGAGTGGACGTGTCAGACACATCAATGTGCATTAAGTGGTTAAGAGTCTCATTGTGTCATTAGTATCTAATTCGTTGCGCGCATGTGCAGTTACTCTCTAAGTCTATAATACGGATCTTATCCATTACATGTCCACAAGTGACTCGCACGAATTAACGAGATTCTGGATACCAACCGGTCAATGACTGACCACAAATTAATTTTATAAAAGGAGTCAAGGTGAACAATATTCCAAACGTAACATTAAAAACAAATTTATTCTAAAAAAAAAAGTGTTAATCATAGAATTATTTGAAACCTATTCGACCACCCAGTAAGTCTATAGTCTAATAGAGAGACTAACCTGAGTGGTTAATACATATGAAACGAAGCTGCCTAAATATCATGAAAAAACTTAGGTCTAAATTCAACTAATGGTAATATTATTCATACAACTGTACATCAGGATAATACATACACTCAAAAATCCAATTATTGATAAAATAACTTAAGCAAGCATGCATAATATAATACCTACATAATTTAAAATAAATTGTTACGGATGGTTTAACTTAAACAGTGTTAAATAAAGCGTTGCAAAAAACAAATCACTACTAATGAGATAAACGAACTATACTAATAGAAAAACAGTGCAACCTCAATAATTCGAACTCTTTGCCTAGAAAAATTAGTTAGATAATAAAAGAAACATTTTTCTTATTTTTGAATGAGCAAATGACTTCACAATATTTTTCCATTTCATTCTATTAGTTCCTTCCGACATTTGTCAACTTTGGATTTCATTATAATGGATGAATCAGCAGAGTCCATAAAAGCTTTTATTCATTTCGACTAAAAACCAGGATTAGAATCAAAAGTTCATTCCGAATAAGTGGATTTCACTTCTAAAATTATTTGATAATTTTGAAGATAGCTGAGGAAAAATGTGAAAATAATTGTTAAACAAACAAATTGCAATTTTTATCGACAACAAAAATGCACTTCGGAATAATTGACAATAAATAACAAAAAAAAGTCTAATTAAAGTTATCGGAAAATTTTAGCTATTTATAAAATGTGAGTTATAATTGCTCTACTTTAGTCGTTATCAAAATGTTAGATTAGAAATTGGTTAATTGAAAAATAAAGCAAGTTATTTTATGTTTTTACTAAAAAAAAACACGTTTATTGCTAACCTTTATAACAAAAATAGATTTATGTTTAATTTAACAAGTTTATTACCTAAGGTGTAGTACATTTTATTGGTCGTTTAAGATTTTGACGTCTCTCAATCTAATTATGAGCTGACTTCCAAAATGTTGTAATTGTCTGCTCTGCAGGCAGACAAGGTACGCAGTCAAGGTTGAATGAAATGAGGTTACGTTTTGTTCTGCTAGAAATATTTTTGGGAAAATAAATTGGCAAAATTATGATGTACTAAAAAATAAACAAATTATTGTTTGGATTTATGTACTTGGCGTGAAAGTCATTGCTGAACTTGAAATTTTATGTGTAATTATAATCACAGTAAGAATAAATTTGAAAAACGTCGTCATAAATCTGCAGGTGCATTTAATTAGCTGAATTTTCAGCTGTGATATCAACGATCTCAATCCAAAATTAGCGTTTCCTCTATAAAAATACAGTCGGGGGCGGAGTGACACTGACATTGTTCATCAGGAACTCAATGTAAGAGAAAAGTTGAATAAGCGCAAAAAGACGACTTTCTCAAACAAGTTACACAATAATTTTTGTCCATGGAACAGGCAACCAGAGAGATCGAAACTGGTCAACTTTATCCCAGAAGGACAGAAGTTGGAATCGGAAATTCAACCTTGATCCCCAGATATTTGATCTCCCGAACATACGCGTCGGGTGCACCCTTCAAAAGCATCTGAACTGTCTTTGTCTCCGACTCTCTCACCCCACGCCGCAACCACCGGAAAATTTCTGCCCTCTATGGTCTGTAGAATGTCATCATCTTCAGAAGACCAAATAAAGTAACCACAAAAATCTCTCGCCTAAAAATTTACAGAAAAATAGTTACAGTGCGGCCTTCAGGCCGCACAATCTGGTAAATCCGATACTCTTATAGTTCGTTTTAGGGCCGATTTCACAAAGGCTGTTAAGGATTCAGCAGATAACTGATAAGCTAACGTTGAAACAGTTTCTGATTTTAACCAGTCCGCCCCGTTACGAACTTTTCGATATAGTTTTCGTAATTTAGAATTTTCGGTGACCAAGTAACAATTTTTTCATATGAGATTAAACAAAGCATCATCAAGGTTTCCATTCCCTTATTGCCATTTTGTGACCCTAATCAATACATCAAATTAACGACTAACTTTTACTTAACCGATAGGTAATCTAAATTACGGGACGATAAAGTAGTAATTAAATTTAAAGTAACCTGATTAATTATTGTTTTATGACAATAAAACCGAACAGGAATCGATAAACTGGACGGTGATTGTATTTTATTTCTGCAGTGTTAATGGATAACATGCATCTTGTAGTTGGTACACGAACTCACGAAACAGCAGGAAGCATACACATTTCAATTATTGATCCAGAGCTCCAGACATTTTCCAATCGGGGTTTACACCCTCAATGTAGTTTTACTGCAGACTAGACAAACCCTGACCCTCGAAATCGACTTTTTACCACTTTTACCTCATAAAAAGTATAATATCTTACAACTTACGGTGTAACGTGGAATGAGAACCACGATATAAATAATTTTGGGGCAGCCAAACTTTAGGGGCCAGAAAAATTACACTTAAAAATTGAACAAAAGAAGAAAAAAAGTGTAAGTAGGTACTTGGATTTGTTTCCAATTCGAAAGTTATTCCCCCAACTACAAAAATAAAAGCTCCACCCTTCGTCAATTTAAGCTTTTATTGCAATCCACATACCAGGAAGATCGAGGACGACCCCAAATCCCGCAAATGTGTAATTAGGGAATAACATTTGAAAAAATTTCAAAATTATGTCCACCTTCAAAGCAAATATCAGTGAACACGAAGAAATAAATATCAACTTGAATTTATTTTAGTGGTGGATTAGTAAGACCCCACATTCAGGAACGAGTTTAAAAATTCAATACTACAATTTTTTGCAATTTATTTTTAGAGCGCTAAACATAACTTCCGTAGTTTGTGCAGCAGCTCGACAACCACAACTTGGAACTTACATGAAATTTAATATACAATGAGCGCGTGCTACTTGCAAGAAATTGCCTTGTTTATTTATAGTTCATGACATTTTGTTAAACATTGCACTTTGATACCACAGAAAAAGAAAATCGGGTCTCCAAACGATAAGGTTCAAGTAACGCAAGTAGAAGTTCACGGAAGTTCAAAACTGTTCGCAAAAATGGAACAGGAAGAGAAATGATAAGATAACCGATCTCAAAATTGGACACTTTAAATTTAAAAACTTACCCTTAGTTTTCCGAAGTTTGGAACTTCAGGTGTTAATCCTTCGAGGAGAGCGAAAACACAACTAATCAAATCACATTATTATGGCACACAAATCACACAAGAGTCCGCATCTTTCACCAATTAATTAATTATATCAACACAGCGTCGGCGTTTTTATCTCAAAAAAGAGTTCAATATGTCAAGATTTTGTTTATCGCGACTTCAAAAAAAGTTGACATTTATATCCATTCTGTCACTTTTCATTTGCATATGCTCCGATTTTATTTCGATATCGAATGATCGAGGTTTGGTTGTTACACCATTTCCTTGATGCTGTACGTCTACAAATGATACTACCATGCGGTTCACGAGCTTTGAAGTCCCCTCGTTTGTAAAAGCTCTCCTCGTCCCTGTGTAAATCCAACACAAACTAATACAAATCCCATGCGATATCCAATGAATAACTACAAACCCATTTCGTCGCAAAAATTACGCAGGATCGGAAGCGACCCTTTATTAGATTCTAAAACAACTCTTCCCAATTTTTTGTTTATTTAACCAGATTATGCCCCGTGTGGAGTAAACAATCGACTGTTCGCAATTTCGCCCCCACAAAATTCTAAACGTTTCTAAACAAGGGATGCCAAAATTGGTGCTCGTCTATTACTTATTAATTTACCCTCATTTGAAAGTAATCAAATAAAGGCGCATCCGTAACGTCGTAACTAAAAAATTAATTATTATTTATAGTGTCCTTGTCGTCAAGTAACCGTGTTAGTTTGTTTTGAAAATAGCAACAAAAGATTGTAATTTAAATTTATGTACATCCCTGGACGAGCGCGTGCCACGGCACGCTGCTTTTGCAACAGCTGCTCATGGGTTACCCCAACATAAAACGCAGGGTGCACTTCATCCTTCTTTTTATTCCGTCTTGCTTGTCTTACTTGTAATTATTACGGGTTATTTTAATGCCATAATGAAACAGATTGAGTTGATTTGAAACGTCGCGGTAGGGAGAAAATAATTTAAATTCAAATTAAACTTTTAATTTGAATTTGAAAAAAAATAAGGTGTGGTGGCTTGAATCGTATTATCGTCACCCCCCAATCTCCAAGTTGAAAGGATAAGGCGTGTGACAGTTGAATTCTATACAAATTTAAAATTGTAATTCACAGGGTGGTTTTTTGTTCCACTGCCGAAGAAAAGTGTAAACTTCTTGAAAACTTTTGGCGTCAAGATCGTTGACACAGAAAAATATTCTCAGCTATAATTAAACACCAAAAATATTTTAAGCAATGTAATACCTTGGAAAAATATTCATTTCACCGGGAGGCCATTAAACTGGAAGCTTTACAAATGGTAATTAAGAAATCATGATGGGATTAGTGTTGGAAAATTGATGAAAAATCTCATAAATAAGGAACCCACGTTGACTCCTGAGTCGGCCTTATTTTACCACCCCTATATGAGGGATCCGCTAGGTAATGCCCTTACTAATAAATATGACTTTGTCATGTAGGTAGTTTGAATCAAAAAGTCTTAATTTGATCAGATTTCAAGAGCTAAAATTTACAGTGCAACCTCGATCATTCGAATTATTCTTCTTCTAGTCGTATTTTTCTACTAAGAAAGCTTCTTGACAGAAGCGATGTGACCTTTTTGACAAAGGCTTTCATGGCAGATTACATCTCAGTGGTTTGCCATTGCCTTCCGAGGGGAGAAACGGCCAGAATAAATTTCTTACTTTACTCGGATTCGAACCAAGTATTTAGCGTTCATAGTCAACTCGCGTGACCGCCTCTTATATTTCTAATTATAGTACGATTGTGTGTGGATTGCTGAATTTTTGGATTATCAAATTTAGATTTGCATTTTCATAAAAACAAAAAATTTTAAGTGTTTTGGTTTTGTATAAAAGAAAAAGTTTACAATTGAGCCCCGTAACAGGGACTTAACTAGGGGGAGGTTTAGGGGTCCTTAGTCCACCATAGAAAATTTAAAAATATTTAGAAAATGTGATAAAATTAAGTAGGTACCTGTAGGTTATATTTTCCAAAAAAGTTTTCCCTAACCCCCACGCCGCGCCGGCGTCGCTCGGTCTTGCACCCATCTCTTTGCATTTTTGCACATGTTCTTCAATAAATGACTGTAACACCCATGGATGTATAATAAGATTATCCTACACCCATAGGATTCGTAGCTGATGAAGGTTCCAATATTTTCGTTATTTCATTCCTTTGGATTTCTTCTTCGTTTTGATTGCCAATCGCTATCAGTGCACTGATGCGATCGACTTGTCTAAAACCAAGAATACCTGCAAGGAAATGTTAATAGGGCGGTTTCTCGTTGTCTTCCCCATCAATCCCATCTAGCCCATCGAACATATTATGGATATTGGACTTTTGGATCACCGCTGTGATCGGTCGTCGTCGGTTCTAAAATCGACCCCCGCCCGCTCAGAGCTGAAGTAATTGGAATCCAGTCAATCGCGCATAAGTATAGCTTTGTTCTCGATACGCTCAATTTTCAACAACTTTACCGGTTGTATGTTTCTAACAAAATTTTAGCATGGGCATTGATCAATAAATATGTACCAACATTCTTGGGATAATTTGCTTTTTTAATTTATAGTATTTTCTTATTCTAGCCTAGAAATGAATCAGATTAAAAAATGATATTTTTTTATAAATAGGTGTTCCTCTTGGTGGGTCGGGTAAGGTCGGGAAAAAATTATTTCTTAATTATTAATTGTAAGGGTTATTCAAGCCGTATGTGCAAAGATTTTTCTCCATGTTTCCCTAAAGTCAAGATACACAAAAAAAGTCAAAACTTCAGAGAAAAATAAGCATATCTCTTAAACTGTAAATGTTATCGCAAAAATAGTTGTTACCAAATTTGTAGATGGTGCAATTATCTACAAGAAATAGTTATATATTTTTTTCCTATGAGTCATCATTCATGAGATATCCTGATTTCTGCGCATAATCTGCACCTGCGAAGATCTCTTATTTTCAACACCAGAAAGACAACTATTTTTCAATTATTTTCGACGCAACCTTTCGGTACGCCAGTTTCAGTGCAAGACGATTCGGCGCGTGGATAGTTAGCACTGTCTCTTTTTAGAATATTCTAAGGCTGGGAATTTTTAACATTTTTGTATTCGAATATTCGTTCAAGAAATCACAAGAATATTCAAATTATTCGAATATTCAAATGATTATTTGAATATTCAAATTACTCGAATATTCGAATAATCATATGAATAATTTGAATATTCGAATAATTTGAATATTTGAATAGTACCGTTGAAAAAATATTCATATTCGAATACTCGATTAGTTGATTATATTCGATTTTTTGCTCCAAAAAACATTTTTAGACCCTTTTGTTTAATCTCTTGCTCTCCCAAGGGGGGATTTGAAGGTTTGAACCCCAAAAACCACCCCCGTATATAGTAAGGCTGTGAATTTTTAACATTTTTGTATTTGAATATTTGTTAAAAAAAAATGACAAGAATATTCAAATTACTCGAATATAATCAACTAATCATTCAAATATTCAAATTACTCGAATATTCGAATAATCATTCCAATAATTTGAATATTCGAATAATTTTGAATATTCGAATAATTTGAATAATTTGAATAGTGCCGTTTAGAAAATATTCATATTCGAATAATCGATTAGTTGATTATATTCGATTTTGATTCCCAGCCTTAGAATATTCTTGTGATTAATGTGCGATAAATATGAATAGGTTTGGAAGGGCAGAGCTTAGGTTATTTGTTTAACTTTGCTATGTTTTAAAATATGCTTTGTGCTTTGTGGTAAGACTTAAGATTAAGAATAACACTCACATGATGATGTCACAGTTCCAAGGCGTACGTTTTTACCAAGCATACCCTACCTTAAGGTATTCATTCACATAGTGAACGCTGGTTTCTGATCCAGTTTAACAACTTCCATCTTTGCGTTGAAATATCTGACCGGTTGCCATCTTTGTTTGTCTTCGGTTACATTAATTAATATTGAAGGGAGATGAGGTGGTAAGCCGATACGGGAAAACCTACTTTCTTTCTGGAAGCAGCTTCCGGTAGGATAATTCATGCTTTGCGGATGTTAAGACTCACGTGGTGACGTCACTGCGCAAAGGCTACTGTTTTTAGAACACTAGCATAATATCCTACGTCAGAGAGTTATTATGCCATGGTTAAGGTTAATATGCACTGAATATGGATAGATTTGGAACGGCAGAGCTTAGGTTATTTGTTGAACTTAAGAAATTAAGAAGCATAAATTAATTAACTTGAGCCGAAACTTAAAATCGGCAGCATCGAAAAGTCTTAGACTGACCTAACATTAATACTTGAGATGTAATCGCATTGTAAATACTACTTTAAAATTGATGAAAAAACTCACGAATGGATTAACGAAATTCCACCCATTTTTAACTCGAGGTAGATTGGGCCAACTTCACGCATCATAATAGTATGTTGCCATGGAAACGGTAGCGCCCATGTGAAATTTATATTTGTTTGTAAATTTTATACTAAAACTCGAAACTTTATTAATTTACTTCCGAGAAAACACTTTAGGTTATTATTTGCGTAGAAAAATTAGTTAGAACGTACGAAGGATCGACATACATTTCGAACTAGGATTTTTCTCGATTTTTTAAAATTCATGGCGGGGGAATTAGCCCCTTTATATTCGCCATTCCTTACGTGGCGCATAGAACTACCATCATGTTGATATTGGAAACCTAAAAGTTACCTCATCCAGATGGACAATAATCCAATATTTTGGCACATAGCCCGAAGAACTGGGTTTGTGGTTGCGAAGGAACACAGACCAAGAGGCCTGGTCAAGATGTGAGTTGATAGAAGTAACACATCAATAACACAAGATCGAGAGGCAGGTCCGTAGCTAGACATTGGTCATGGGGGGGGGGGTTAAGTGGGAACACAATAGTAATAGTAATAATAATAATTCTTTAGAATTATTTTTGTTTCAAAGCGTTATCACACTTTCACAAGAGTAAAGGATAGTGGAGGAGGACATAAAGGTGGCTCAAGAAGAACTGTATTTAAATTTACCGCAATTATTCATCTGTCAAATGTATAATATTTTTTATAATGGACATAACATAACTTATAAATTAATCATGGAGAGATGCACAATAATTGTAGAACGCTTAGAAATTATTAAAATTTATTAGAAAAGTGGTGAAAACATCAGCAAGCAGCATTTGAATCATGAAATCATATGTTCTTCCAGCAGGATGGGGCTACTTGTCATACTGCCGATGAAGTTTTAACCATTTAATTTTGAATAATTAAAAAAATGTGTTTCTATGGATGACTTATTAGTAAAATATCCTCAAGAACCATGAGTGTGCCCTCCCCGAAAAATAACCTGACTACGGGCTTGTCAAGATGCTGGCACACCCCAATGACACCCCCATTTGCTCCTAGGGTTTGTCAAACAATCCTTTTTTTAAAAGCCATCACTTTCTAAATAAA
Organism: Rhagonycha lutea; assembly: GCA_958510855.1. Lineage (NCBI taxonomy): Eukaryota > Metazoa > Arthropoda > Insecta > Coleoptera > Cantharidae > Rhagonycha > Rhagonycha lutea. The sequence goes on along the minus strand of OY294040.1, from coordinate 5,440,652 downwards.
ATTGACAACCGTAGCGCAAAATGTCGGTCAAGATCGCAAAAATTAGTTCAATAAGTTTAATAAAATACCGAATCAATTTATAAGTCCAGCAGTCTTTTATTACCAAACACGCATAAAATGCAAATTATCAGTAATTGATATTAATCTTACATTTTTAATGGCTTATTTTGAAGTGATCATATTGCAAACTTTTAACGTTACAGATCATAAAAATTTATTTTTATGTATGCCGCAATAATTAAAACAAAAAATGCATCTCATACTGAACCAATTTATATTTTGTAATAAAACTCCATTGATATATTGCTGGTTTCGGTGACAATCGCCCGAATAAATTTAGCAACACAAAAAGAGATATTAAATTTTTGTAGCTATATTAATAGTCGTAACTGGATGACGTTAATCAAAAGGAAAATTTTTATGAAAGTTTGTAAATTTAGACAGGGAGTATGTGCCACACCCTTCATGGAAATACTTTTGCAGGCTCGTCTAGATATTTTAGTAATCATTTTTCTCAACAGAACTCTTAGTAATCCAAATGTACATGGCTAATCTCACCCCAATAGATGTGAACTTTACAATTAGGGTTGCAAATAGTTCAAACACTTGAAATTATTTTCGGAGTTATTTTTACCTGCAAGTTTTCAAATGATGTCACTCAACACATAATTTCGTTTTTATACACAAATTCATCGGAGTTACAAAGAAAAATGGACGCAAAACGAAGCAGGGGGTGGTGTTGAGATTAACAAACAACTTGTTGATCGTTCGAGCGAACGAAATCGAAAACGTTACAATGATTCGTAAAATCTTCTGCATTCTGTATCAATACGATTGCAAATTTTATTTTGCACCACACTGTATGCTCTAATTTGAGTTCAAAACTTAGTATGCTTAAAATTGAAGCGTATGGAAATTTTATAATAAAAAATTAATTATGTTCCCTGTTTTCCACTTATCTAGAAAAATCCATATGCAATATTTAGTTGTTGATCAATTTCAATTTAGCTAAAAATTGCTATTATTCTTTTTATCTCGTAACAATGTAATCAACTTAATTAACGTGTTGGATCGAGCTGATAAGTTGATTTATGATAAAGTCATTGTACATCAGACAAATCATCGTTTAAATCTTCATTAATTCCGTTATTGCCTATTAAAAAATTTACTTTTAAATAAAAATTATGATGTATTAACTACTGCAAGTTATTTTTAACTCTTCTCCTCGACTCTCGCTTAACATCAGGGGTAATAACTTCCCGTTATTTTATTTCATTTTGAACGAACGTATTTCAAAATTGCTTCATCACTCGGACGATTTAATCGAATTTAAAACTTTTGATCTGACGTTGATTCAATTGGGTCTTTGAAAACTCTGAGTGGACTTGACTGGAGGACGCTAAACATAAAACTAATTTCCTGAACATTTTTTCTTACATCACCAGTCACTTAGGAGTTCACATAAAAAATATTATCGGGGTTAATATAATATGCAAACATCGTCCTGCTTTTATCCTTAACCATCAGCAGTAAGGATATTGAACCAACAAACAAGAAAAATGTGAGTGCGAAAAGCACTCCAAGGATTCAAAGTGGTGCATAATAAAAACTTAAGAATGCGTTCTAAGTTATTAATTTTAATAATTTAATTAAGTGATAACAAAACAATTTAATTAAAATATTTTACTCGAACTAATTGATTTCAATAAGCAATTATGTATTGTTCTGTGGTATTTAATACGGCAAGAGATTGCAAATCGAGATAGTTTACATTTGAAAAGCCATTCAATTCACTACTTTCTATTATATTAGAACAAATTAATGTCATTTTACAGCAATTTGCACAATATATTTAATAAAACTCCAACTTACCCTTAAGTTAAATTTTTTTTGTGGCTGTTTTTAACGTTTAGTTTATAAAAGTAAAAATGGTACAAAATCCGATCACTAATTTATTAATTCATAAAAAAGTTATTATTATTATTATTTTTTTTAACCTGGGTCATTGTACGAGAGTTTCGTGTCGGCATGGCAGTTCATTTAATTTTCATTATTTATCACCCCCAAAAAATAAAAACGAAAGTTATAACATTTAAGTAACACAAAACCGCACTGAATTGTTATTATTTAACAAAACTTCCTATTTTAATTTAGGACACTTTAAGGAGTGAAAAACCTCCGGGTGAATTTGCTTGCTGTTACGATTTTCCAGCGCAGACTCTCGCTTGGATGTGCAGGTACGCGCAAGTCATCATCGATTTTCCGAGATGAATGAAAATATTGTTATACAAACGCAGATTTATAGGGCTGTTGAATATATCACGAAGTTGGAAGTAATTACGCTATTAGTGCTTAAAATAAATTAAGTAAAAGTGGCTGATGAAAATCAATGATAGGTCGGTTTACCTAGAAAATAAAGAATAAGGGTGGAATAAGGTAGAAACAGGAAATTTTGTTTCTTGTTGTTTTTGAGCCAGTTACATCCCAAATTACAAAGTTAGCATTAAAATTGTAGAATTAGTGACGCGCTTAAATGGATTAACGAGATTATCTTAGTATATATCAAATTTTTTGTAAAACTGCAAGTAAGCGATTAAAAGAAAAGTCTTGTCCATTTTATAAATCATTCGCTAAAAATAAATGATTGCGCTCGTAAATAACTTCCGGAAATACTTTCTTTGAAAACTTGGAGATTAAATGACTGATCCTTGAAGTGTCATAAAGTTTGTAGAAAAGATTACTTGGTATAAATCAAAGTTTCGAATGCGATCAGCCTTGATCAAACTTTTAATTGTAATAAATAAGTTCCTGTAACATTAAAATCAAACATTCTTGGTTGTATATAAAAATCTGACATCATAAATTTTGTTTGTTATCGTAGCGGTTATTCTTGCACAATATATTTTTATTCCTTCATTTTGAGATTTGAACCAGGAAAACTCCAAATGCAGCAAACCTACCTGACCTGATATTGCTAAGCGCCAGGTAATTAAATAAGACAAAAAATTAAGGTTGTTTTGTTGTCTTCTCGGTTGTCTTAAATGTTAAAATTGGTACACAGAAACTTATTGAAAGTGGAAGTGATGCGCACGAATGGATTAACGAGATTTCACTAGTTTTTTGTTTTCGAAAAGTATTGTATTATTGTAATGTAATTAATCTATAATGTAACTTACTTAACCAAGATTTTGTTTCCGTGTAGCTGCAGTTTTGATACAAAAAAAAACAGAATGCATCAATAGTGATAATTCTGAGAATTTTTAAATTCGAACACAGAATATCGGCTCTATAACTCAGCACAGGTCACAACACACTATTATTGAGCCCGTAGTAAATTCACCCATTAGTTCTACAACGCCAATAGAAAAACACTTTGATTTGTTCGCAAATGTTACTCATTTATGGCAAACAAAATTTAAATAGATAACAGTCGAATTTTTACAAAATGCAGAATATGTTTTGCAAATAAATCTACCTAAATATTGCGTAGGAGTAAATATTTGGGTAACAATATGCTATTGTTATTATTTTTGTGGGAATTTTCCAGAATTAAAATTTCCAATTTAAAAAATTATTCGTTGATGCATTAAACTGTCGAGTAGACAAGAATAAGGGAAATTGCATCAACTAGGAATTAAATTGTAACTTGATAATTAATTAAATGATTACAGTCAATCTGTTTACCCGCATACTTCTTGTCCCAATTAAATGGGTCCATAATTTATTGATAGAAATTTTGATAACGCTTTTCAAACTTACATTTATAAATAAATTACTAAAAGTGGTTAATGAGTTAAATTAATTAAATAGCTTGAACATTTCATAATCGAAAGTGTAAGATACAGATTAGAAAAATATAAATAGGACAGAATTTGAATAATGCGAGTAATTAGAAAATTTTTATGTTTACTTCGAACGCTTAATTTTCAATAGCAAATTAATTATCGTCTGACAAATTAACAATGTCCCCGTTAGTGTTTTTCTCAGTTACAATGACATGATATAAATGTCGCATCTCCATAAAACTCCCTCCCCAATTTTTTCATCTTCATTTATGCGCCACGAATGAATCATCAGTTGCATTAATTTTCACAACGGTATAAAAAAAATTGAAGTACTTTCAGGCCAATTAATGATAATTCATAGTTACCGTAACCAAATTTACATCATTAGAGAACCAAACTAAGCCGATCTGACAAACGTCAGAATGGTTAAAAATTCAATCAAAATTTTTGCTCGACTAAAACGAGAAAATTCAGCTAAATCCGAAACAACCTATGTAAGTTTTATTCGTCGAAAACCTACGCCCAAAATAATTCCAAATTCTGTTTTTTTCAGTATCATATAACAAAATTAGACAAAAGTGAAACCATTACATTCCGTTTGAACAACAATAATGGGTCCGAAATTGTTAACAACAAACCAAGCAGTCTCAAGTATAGGAAAGTATTTCGTTGCAATAATTTTTTCGGTTTTAGTTTTTAACTTCGATTTTAGGTTTCGTAAAGTTTTTGATCAGGAATCTTCCCAGGAAGAAATTTTCGCACGGCTTGCCAAACCAGTCGTGACTAGGTAACTTTCGTGGGTTAGTTTTGGGTAAATAACCGTCACTATTAATTTCAGTGTAATAAATGGATTCAATGGAACGATATTTGCGTATGGACAGGTGAGTAGGTGCAAGAAATTTTGGAACAAAGTTCTGATTATTTATTTCAAGTAGACTGGAAGTGGGAAAACGTACGCAATCACCGGTTCATCCAAAAATTATCGCGGAAGAGGTATCATACCAAGAAGTATCGAAGAAGTTTTTACATTGGTCAAAGAAGTAACGTAATTTTGAAGTAATTTTTGGAAACTTATTAACTAATGTTTTTTAGCATTCGGATAACTACACAATTTCTATTTCGTATTTGGAAATTTATAACGAAATTGGCTATGATTTATTAAATCCCAAACAACAGGTGTCCAGTTTGGAAGAACTCCCGTAAGAATTCGACTGTGCGGTATGCAACCTTTTTAATTCTCACGGTTTACAGGAAAATAATGCTACTAGAAGATGGTAAAGGCGAATCACATTTACGTAATTTGAGCGTCCAGAGGGTGGCCACCGAAGAAGAAGCCATGAGGTTATTATACCTAGGGGATACAAACAGGTCCGGTAAAAAATACTAATTAAAGCTTTAGACACTTGAATGTCTTCCTGTTTTTAATTAAAATCGGGGATGATACCCTAACATAATTTCAGAACTATGGCGGAGACCCCAATGAATGTGTATTCGTCCAGATCGCATTGTATATTCACAATTAACATCACTTGGAAAAACGAGATCTCGGGAAAAATTAGAAGATCAAAATTAAATCTTGTGGATTTAGCTGGGTTAGATGCAACAAATAAATTTTAATAAAATTTCACTCCACCTTTCTGACGCAGATCTGAAAGAATCAAGAAGACTAACATAACTGGAACAACTCTAACTGAAGCAAAATACATCAATTTGTCGTTGCATTATTTGGAGCAAGTGGTAACAGCTTTATCCCAAAGGAAAAGTCACATTCCGTTCCGGAACAGTATGCTGACTTACATGCTCCGTGATTCCTTATCGGGAAACTGCCTTACCGTTCTTCTTGCCACGCTTGCAACAAACAAAAGAAATTTTGAGGTAAGGTCAACAAACTTTTTCGATACATCCACTCTTTACCATAGTAACCGCTTGAGTGCTTTCCAAAATAACTCAAAACATGACGATGTTCTTTTACATGGTAACCCCTAAACTAAATCCTCCATTATTAGTGGTTGGGCTGGTTTGTAAGTAAGATATCATGGTAAGTGTTCCTAGATTTTAATTTGGGATCAGAAAATCATTCATCCAAACACTACGATCGACATACAGCATAAGGGACACCGTCCCCAAAAAATCAACACCATAGCAAAGAAAGAAAGAGTCACCGAGTCACCCACCATTTCATTCCATCTGTTCTACATTCTTCCACTTAGCTGCCACACGAAACACTGTAAATTTGAAAGAAATCTCCACATATTGGATGAAGATGAAGATAATGATGAGATACCTAATATCTCCAGGTAGAAGTCCAACAAATCTCCTTTGCTATAACTTTTAGCTTTATCTTTATTTTAATGGAAGCCTGATAGTTTTTATGGCCCCTTGGGCTTCCATCACTTCCGGCATTCTTATCCTTGTTAGAAAATTATACTCATAGGCAGATAATGATGTAACTCTTGAAAAATGTAATCTACGTAAGTGCTCAGATCAGGTTCCTCCGAATAAGTGGATTGTTGCTTTGGAGCAGTCCCTGAGCTCAAAATTACAATTGCATCTACCATGGCAACTGGGAGTTAAATTCATGGTTAAGTTAATGATAATTTTATTTTAGGAAACTGTTGCTACATGTAAGTTTGCTCAACGGGTAGCCGATCTTAGCATGGAAGCTGTCATAAACCTAGAGACAGAACCGAAACAGGAGATTGAGTTTTTGAGGAGCGAAATTGAACAGCTACAGAAACAAATTGTAAAGCAAACCAAATACATGGTAACTGTGCGTTAATTCCTCCCTTTAAGTGCCATCTAGATTACATTTTAAGTTTTCGTTTATAGCTGTCTAAAAATTTAAGCAAGGATGAGAAGGAGCACTGGACAAAGTTGATAACTTCCTACTTGAACGATAACAAAGACGATTTGCACTTATCCAACTGCGACTTCCGCCACATCCAATATTGTTTCAAGCGGTTGAAGCAAACTGTACAAGATCAAGAGAGACAGAAGCAGAAATTGGAATTGGCTGTGAATTGCAATAACCAACTGATCGACCAATGTAAAAATGTCATTATGCAAAAAGAGAAAGAAATTCGTATCCTTTTTTTAACACGTACAAAAACTTTTTCTTCGAATCTGGTCAATCCTTAACTAGAAATAGATGCATTAAAATCTCTGCTTTTTGGCGAAACACCCAGCCCAAAAAAAAATAATTTCCTAAAAGTGACCAAACAACCCAATTCGCTTCCAGAAATCAACAAGGAAAACATGCCTCCGTTAGACGATGGCTTCGTTTTCACGGCGTCTCAAAAATTAGCATTTCAAACTTTTATGGACAATCCGAAAAATACAGCCGAACTGGATTTTTACAAACAGTCCATCGAAGATATGTACAAAATTGCTGGAAATTTGAATTTGGTGGTCGAACAATGTCAGAAAAACATTATGAGTATGAAATCCAAATTTTGCGGGACCGATAACGAAGAAACGCTCACAGCAATGAATAAGGAACTAACTAACCAACAAACGATTTACCGAAATTCACTCTCAAAACTCCAAAATTTAAAAGCCGAATCGCAACATTTTAAACGTAGATGGGAGCAAGCCAGGAACAACGCCGTCCAAAATTTTGTAAATTGGTGTAATAACATAGACTCCAGTGAATGTGAACACTTAAAAAAAGATATTCTAAAATCCCAATGTTCCTCTAACACGTTCTCAATAAATTCTAGCGGAAACTCCAAAAACTTGCTGATGGACAAGGAAAAAAACAGTACCCAGACCGGTTATTTGCGATCATGCCAAAATCCAAACCTTTCAAAAGAACTAAACTGTATAAAATCAAATAAATATTTTTCGGCGCCAGAAGTGAACAAGAAGAAGGAAATTATTTATACCAACAAACATTTTTCTTCTTACCCAGATACCCAGATTAAGAGCAACATTCAGCAATTAAAATCTGAGCGACCGTATAGCAACGAATCGAATAAACGCGAATACAACTTCACAGACATGGTGACCGATAGCAAGACTGAGGGTATAAATAACAGACGTGGCAAGAGTCACAAATCCATAAGTCGAAATTATTCCGAATTGGAATCGATTATAGAATTGAATTCAAAACAGTCTGAAAGTAACGCTTATGATGATAGCGATATTATATCAAACTCTACTAATTTTCAGTCAAAAGAAGAACTGCAAAGCTTTTTCTTAGAAGAACCAGAAGACCAAGACGAGGAAATGACGGATAATGAAAAGTGTTTACGCAGCCTCAGTTCCATTGGAACGAATTGTATTCCAAGATCAGATAACACTCTTTGCTTCACAAATCACCTAAATGAAATCAACGGTGAACAATTGCGTAATCAAAATCCATATATTTCTCCTGTGTGTAGTTTGACGAAAGAAGAGAAACTTCGATTAAGCATGATAAGGGAAAACTATTTGGAAGATTTCGATAAGACAGAGTATGAGCAACTGATAAACATGTCGAGATGTCCGAGTCGCACCAAGAGCGCCAAAGTGGATCTCACAAAAAACTGTGGGGATAGAAACCAACGGTGTGACCTTTTTAAAAATCCTCCTTTAAAAAGTACGTCGTCTCCGTTAACTAATTCGAATGATTACGAATTTTCTACTTCCAGCTATCAGGAAGATCTTACGATTTCTAACGTAAAACTAAACGAATCATACGAAAGAGAAATGTTTTGTAATATGATAGACATGACAATAAAAGTCAGCGATGATGAAAATAATTCCGAAAAATCTGATAGTTACAAAACAGCAACAGATACGAAAACTCTGAGTAATAAATCTGAGCTTTCGCACAGCGATTCTGCTGATAGCTCAAATTCCATCGATCTTTCGCAAACCATCGCTGTTAGTACAAAAATTAAGCCTTCGCCCACAATTGCTACCAATCCAGCACTTCTTGATTTGTTTTTATCAACTGATTCTCAAAGATTTAGAAACTTTATGAATAATATACCTCTCACTGGAGACATGGAGGTTGATGAGGAAATAATCAAGTTTTATCGAGCCAAGTTTGTCTACATTATAGATTCATAAATATTGTGTAATTTAATTTGGTTTTGTCATTTTCGGTCAAAATAAAATTTAAAAAATATTCCTGTTCTAATTTTTGATTCCGATGGGAATTTAATTTAGTTATTTAGGAACTGGGGGCGGGAAGTTCAAAAGTTGGTTTATATAGAAGTTACACTCCGATGCCTGGTTAGTTCACAATTCAAATTTTTCTTATAGGCATCATTTATTTTTCAAGCTAGATATAACAAATGTGAATTTCTACAATATCAGGGAAAGAGTAAAAAAAAATTAAGCTCTTTATTGTTCACTTTCTTAATACAGAGTTGTTCTGTATATTAGTAGGTACATAATTTACTTTTCTTTAGCAAAATTGGACATTAGAAACTTTAAAAATTAATAAAATGAAGACAAATTACACAAATCAGGAAGACTGAACTTAAGGAGGGAGGAGTTACGTTAAATTGCACAGTTGCTCATCGGTGATAAATTCGTTTCCAGTCATCACTGCTCGCAACAATTTTATTCTCGTTTTATCAATCAGTGCTATCATTTTGTTCTCATTGATTCCATCATAAGGCAGTGACATTTTTATTACCTTTCTAGCTTTCGTGCCGATTCGCATGCGATGTCGAAAACCTGCAATGCCTGCAAATCCAAATTTATGAATGAGCATTTTCGAAAAGTTGATAACTACCTTTATATTCATAAACTTGGAGAAATTCGTTGTTTTCCAAGAACAGAAACAAAGTTTCTCCATTTTTCCCAAATTCCAGACTCAATAACGATGATGGTTTGTAGGTTGGAATAACTTGAAACAGGTCGGATTTTGAAATATCTTCGTAAATCTGCAATATTTCAAGCAAAAATCATAATTGCACTAAATTATCTCCTTATTTAAAAATACCTTTATAAAATAAAATTTTCCTCTAACTGCTGTATCTTCCTCATAAGTAATAGCAGCTAAGCTTCTTCTATTTCGACCCTTACCAACGTTTAATACAACCATATTGTTTTCAATGGGCTTGAACATGAAAACGTTTTTCTGTTCGGTAACATTTCCCCAAGTAAAGGAATCGACATTATAACCATAATCCTCTCTAACTTTGCTGTTGTCTTGACTCAGTTTGAACATGGACGAACCGTTACTGAGTGCTAATCCGGTTCCCAATCCTTTGGGAACAAACCCGATGACTTCTGAAATATAATTGGATCCTCTTAACTTCCACTTTCTGTTAGCTTGCGCTTGAATTGCTTTCGTTGGGCTGATTACATATTCTGTGACCATCCCATGGTTTAACGTATAAAACGTCCCAGGCATTAAAGAATCTTGCAATAATTGAGAATCTTCCAGTTTCTGTAACAACTGCACAAAAAAACGTAAAACTGCCCAAAATTATGAGACCGTTACGGTGCGTACCTTAAAATCCTTGTTTTCAAATTTCCATAGGTTAGTACCTTTTGGGAAACAATTTAGATTAACTTTATCACTTCTGGTTATAAAAAATAAGCTGTTATCGTAATGCACGGGTATCATATATGACACGCTTCCCAGTTTGACCGAACGTATAAGCCGAAACTCTTGGTTCTTCCACTCATAAAGATTGGCCCGGCAGTCTTCTCTAAAAATTAGAAGATATTGGGCGTTGTTGTCCTAAAAACAATTGGATTGTAAATGCAAATCAAACTTTTAGCTTCAAAAATTACTTTAAAATATAGAACGTCCTTGATGTAAAAATCAAATTGCATGTCGGATTTTTGGAAGCCATCAAAATATTTGAAGAGATAAATTTGATGTTCAAGTTTTTCGGCCATTTCCATTACATCTTTGCATACATCAGTGTAATGCTCCTAAAACGTTATTTCATTGCATCGCAAAATTTCAAAGCTTGATGAGACGCTTACCATTGCTCTAGTGTTACTTAAACTTCTTTGCAAACTTCTATTGGCAACTTCATTTTCCAAACTTTTCATATCATAATCTCCAATTAATCCACCAGTTTCTACATCTTCCATGAACGTGACGTTACCGTCGGTTAACCAATTAGCAGTCATAATTTGGAGGTCGTTCGAAAGAGTTTTCACGCTCTTCCTATCCCAATCGCTTATATTGATGCCGCTAACCAATCCATCAACGTGTAAATTGGAACGGAACGTGGTGTCGTGGTCAAAAATGTAATGCCCCGTTAATGTTTGATTCGAATTTGTTGTAACAATTTGGTTTACGCTTTTATTATTTACATTCCAAACAGTTAGGTTATCTCTCACCATGACGTTTCCTTCAAATACCACTTTTGAAGTTACTTCTTGATAATCCGAAGTCTAAAATGGAGTCAATTTAACGCAAGGAAACAAAGGGGGTTTACAAAATTACCGTCAGAAGAGAATTTTCAATCTCATCAGATAAGTTGAGGTTATTAACGAAATTTTTAACGGAAATGTTGTGGAACGGTGTAATTTCCGTGAAAAAGAGGCTTTCGTTTATGTGCTGATTCGTTCTTAACGGAACCAACGACTTTAAATCCAATCCGTTGATAAAATTCAAATCAACGTCGCCGTGAATGGTGACGGAATCGAAAGTTATTTTTCCTAAAATAAATAAAATTTAGACATTGTTTTGGGGTTATGATTTGGCCAACCTGGAACTCTTCCTTTATTAACATAAACCGCATTGTTAATCCAACTTTGTAAGTCGATTTCGCATAAACGTTGGGTTTCCAAATTTGATAAGACCTCGACATTTGTTTTGACCAAGACTGGTTCCGTAAAAACTATTAGGCTATCTATTTCGGTATCTTGGGTTATGAAAACCATATCGTCTACAAATCCAGAAAAATCGATTCCATTGATGGTTTCTTCTACATTCAGGTTTTGTTTCACTCGCACCTAAAATTACAGTTTTTAGTTGAAGAAGCAAATTTTGGTTTGTTTACTTTATCAGCGAAAATTATGTTTCCACGTATTTTGGCGTTTGCTGTTTTATAAACAAGATTTTGAAGAATTTTCGTTATGTCTTTATTGTTTACGTTTTCTTGTACTACCAAGCGATTGATGTATTGGAGTCGTTCCATAAGGACGTCACCTGAAATAATTTATTAAAATAAGCAAAATTGGACTGGTTTGTGATGGATTTCTTTGACCATAGATCCATGTTGAAAGGTATCTATATGGTTTAATAGCTAACAGTTAACTATTGGAAAGCTAAAATAATAATTAACTGACAGATAGCTAACTACTAGCAAGTATCTATTGGCTGGTAGCTAGTAAAATCATTGGCTGGTAGCTAGTAAAATCATAGGCTGGCAGCTGGTTAACTGCTGCTCATGGCGAATATCTACCTTTAATAATGCACGTTGTCTCATTATCTGTAAAGCTGTAAGTTTCCATGAGATGTTGGACAGGAATTCCATTCAAATTCCCCAAGACATCATAATCCGAAGTGATGAGAACGTTTCCCTCAATATTCAAAGGACCCATTAAAACTTGATCGCCAGTTTTCCTAAAAACGTTATCAACATGAACTCCATTAATTCGTTCAGAATTCAACATTTTCGCAACTTGAAAACCGCTTTCGAAAACTTTGGAACCACCCAAAGTGACATTACTCTCATTTTTAAAAATAAAATTTTCGGATAGTTCTGCAATATCCAATCCATTCAAATTTTGGACATTAATTGCTTTCAAATGTACGTCTCCCTAAAAAAAGCAGAAGATTAAAGTGAATTTTAATTTGTAGCCACGGATGTATTTGTAGCCAAAACATACATTAAAAATGGCGGTGTTAAAATGATTGTTTTTATTTTTCCAAAGATTGGTCTGAAAATGGGTTATATTTTCATTATTGATAAGTTCTGCATAAATGGATCCGTTCACGTAAAGATCTGAAAAAACTCTTTGACTCTTTAATTCCAAAATTATTTCAAAACTTACTTTCGATCTTAAGTTTTCCATCAAATAAATTGCTCGAAATTTGCTCAGTGTACTTCTTGTATGTGTTTTCGTTGAAGAATGAAGAATTGAAGTTGTTACACCTCAAATTTTTGACTTTGTATTTAGCTGTAACCGGCTGATTACCCTCGGAGCTCAAAATATTTTTCGTAAAATCTTCCAACGAGAAGTTGTTAATTAAACCCGAAATGTTTCCATGGACGTTTAAATTTTCGGCTTTAACAACCGCAAAATTTGTTTCTGTAGGGAAAATTCTGGTGTTTCCTGTGGTGAAGAAGTAATCTGATGCAGTTAAATTATTTAAAGTGTTCAGTATTGCAAAATCTGTCGTGGTTAAATCTATGTCGTTGTCGTTATTCTGAAAAATTAAAGTTGAGGTTATGGTTTGGTCCCCATCCAATTTGATGGTGTTTTGCTCCAATTCGGTAATGTTGATCTCCCCAAACAAGCCTTCCAATTGTAAATTTTCAAAGTAAACTGAGCCGTTTAAAGTTTCCAGAATTAAGTTTTGATCTGTAGTCGTTGTTACAAAGGAATCTAAAGGAAAATCGTTAATTTTATCGGATTCAACTCTGATTCCATTGATGACATTTAATCCAAGATTCATAACTTTTATAGAATCTATCGTGACGCTTTCTAGGTCCTACAAATACATTTTTGATATGATGGCTCAATTGCCAAAAAAAAGCTAACCTTATAAACGACATCATTGAGTTGAATTCCAAAATTATATCCATTATAATTTCCTGATAGTGTAACATTCCCAATTACATCCAAATTTCGAAAATGGGCTGTAACGCTTACTACGTTAGATTCTTCTAACGTGGGGATAGGTTTAAAATTATTGATCAATGGATGATCAAGAGTTCCTTTCAGCTAAAAAGAATTTTTTTATAATTTTCAAAATTATTCAATCCTACCTACGTCTAAATTTAGAACTTCCAGATTGTGAAAAGTAAAATCAGATACAGTTCGATTGGAATCGAACCGTATCAGACTATCAATATCTATTCCATTTATGGTTCTATCTACGAGAGCTTCCTTAGTGGTTACCGCGCCTTCAAAAGTTTTATGCCCGCTAATTATAGCATATTCCATATTTTCTGTAGCATAATCCTTAGGGAATCGTAATTCATTGAGATACATGGTTGATAAATTGCCATCGACATTTAATTCCTTAAATCAATAAGAAACTTAACAAGAATTTTGGTTTCCAAAAACTGCTTACCCCATCAATAATGGTTTCTCCTGGGATGTACGTTTTGATGTTGGTTAAACAAAGCGAATCCAGAAATCCATCAAAATCTTCCCCATTAACACGTTCCACAGTAAGGTTCCCAAAAACGGTTAGAGTGTCCAAACCATCTTTCTCCAAATTATCACTCGAATCACCTCTTTTGCTTTCCAAACTTACCATCGACACATTATTAATTACTTTGGCTTCCAATGCTTCCTTTACTTTAATATCTTGAAACTTGAAGGGATCTAAAAATCAAACTAGAATCTGCAAAATTCAATACTTCCTTCTTTTACCTTCGTACGATTTTCCCATAACGACAACATCGTTTGGAAAATGATGATCGTTGACTTGTCCTGATTTCACCGTGACGTTGTTTTTAATAGTAACCGGATTGTAAAACTCAATGTTGTGGTTTAACTCGATTAGGCTTTCATTTTGGGAAGAACCACTGGAATCCTTTAAATCTTTAAACGATAAACTTTCGACTTTTAAATTCGAAAAGGTTTTATGGCTTTGGATTAAACTGAGATTATTAGACCTAAAACGGATGAAAAAAATTTATTAAGGAAAATGGATAAGAGATTCTGGTGCACGGGAATTTTACCTTACAATATCGTTGAAAATTTCATCCGCATCTTTGTCATTTAATGTTTCACAAAATACATTTTCAAAATAAACTCCTCCTCCAACCTGAACGTTTCCGTTTACAATTAAATTATCCAAGTACGTCTGTGGTTTACCAATTTCAATGGCGTTCAGTAACTTTCCCTTTGCATACTCAAGATGTAACTTAATTTTCTTTATGTCAAGCTGTAGCTTTTGTAGTTCTGTCTTGTCTACAAGTGATGTTGATACTTCCGGAAGTTTCCAAGGCTTTCCAAGGATATCATCATCACTTATAGTTGGAAATTCTTTCAAGGATTCATCTAATTTTAGCGAATCTGATGGTATATTGTGTTGCCTAGCTTGGTCAACAAATTCAGTCATTGGACTGCTTTGCAAAGTTTTATTTAATTTTCGGGAATCTGAAGCCTGGTCATAAAGTTCGGATTCATTTTTTAGTGGATGTTGTCGAAAATAGTCGTTGTACAAGTGTTTAAATACATCATGAACATGAATCTTTCCCTAAAACTTGAAGATAGTAGACAAGAAAACATACAAGAAGAAAACATACCTCTGCCATTAGCTTAAACTGTTTTAAATGTTCAACCTCCAAATCTATTTGGCCTTTCAATTTCTTCATTTCCGTTTTTACCAAGAACAACACAGACTGTTCGCGTCCCGGTACTAATAATCCCAAAACGTTACCTAATGATAGAACCGTTGATCCCAACAAACCAGATCGAAGTTCCACGTCGATGACACAAGAAATTCCATGCTCGATTTCTCCATGAAGCTCACAACGTATTTCATCGTGAGTTACAAAATGTTCTCCCGTATAAACCACAGCTCCCAAAAAGTATGAAGTGTGAGAACCATGTTCGACTTCCCGTTGATTTAACAAAATCACATCATCACGATACGTTTGAGTAGAAATTGGAAACCAAGTAAAAATATTTTGTGTCGTAAATCTAACTTCTTCTTTCACGATTCCTTTTCTTGTAAACTGATAAATTCCAGCATTTTGACCCCCAACCGTCAAGAACGACTTAAATCCAATTTTAAAACTAGAGAGATGGTTTACGTTTGCGCTACTTATATTTTGGTACGATTCGAACTGACACCCTGTATATTTGTACACTAAAATGTGACTGGAATGTTCTTGAGCTAAAGAAAGATATGTTGAGGAACCAAAATAATTTATTTCTGCTTCTATGCCTAAATCACCAAATGGAAACGTTTGAATTAACCTGAAAACCAATTGGATGACCAAAAGTTTAATGTTTGGACGAAAAGTTACCCTAGATTGTATTGATTTGGTTCCAAACTAATTTTGTGTACATCAACGCTGCGAAAATTGACAGTTTTGCTTATAATTAACAAACTTTGTTGTTGTAACAATTTCAAGTGCTGCAGCTTTACAATTTTCTTATTGGCGTTCCACGTCCAAAAAGGTTCCTGAAATGAAAACGTAAAAACACCGGATTTGGAGGTTATCGGAGCGTACCAGTTTTGTTTCCACAATTTTGTACCATCGCAGTTCGCTATCGGATGCTATTACCAAAACAGTTTCCATTTGTTTCGATGATTTGTTCCAATGGTTAAACAATTCCACATCAGTAATGGTGAAATTTAATTCTGGTAGGAATCCGAAAAAGTTTAGTTTCATGCGGTTCTTTTCCCAATAAGATTACTTACCGGTTACTTCACCAATGGTGGAAAATTCCTCTCTATCCAACGTGAGAGCCACATTTAAAATTGTTACTCCAGTTTCCATCAAACCTACAGTATAGACTTTGTTTCCAGTAGTGACACTTTTCCAAGAGCTAACATTTTTTCCAAAATGAAAATTGGGATCCGATGTAACGCTCTCCACGTGCAACTCTAAGCAAAAAACTTGAATGGAAGGAATTTAATTAAGAACAACCATACCTTCACGATTTGCGCTTCCACTTCCAAATTGGTAAGAGTACCATATTGGGCTATCACTTTGACAATAAACATTTACAACACAAAATGAACAAACAAAATAAAATATTCCAAATTGCATCATTGTAGCGTATTTGTACTAAAACCACTAACATTTGCAAAATGAACCCAGCTGATAATGGTTTGAAAGTAGATAACACAAAAATTTTAAACGAAAATTTATTTTCAAGTTGATAAAAATTTTATTTATCAAAATACAACAAATTAAATTATAAAATAATTATTTACACGTCTTACTTTATTTACAAAATTTATCACCTTTTTTTTCTAAACTATAAACCCCTATGGTACAGTTACAGATAAAAATTTATTAGGATCCCCAACTTTGGGTTGAATTCTTAAATTTACCCTTTTCCCTTTTTGGTCATCAATATCCAAGAAGCTATTCCAATCCACCAAGTAATAAAATCCAGTGTTGGGTGTTGAAGATATCGGTGGAGGTATGGTAACGATTTGGGCCACTTCGTCCGACCCCCCAAAAGAATCTTCCAAACCTTTAATATTAGAAGATTCCGTAATTGCGGTTACTAGCACTGTAGCTTCAGTGGAAGAATTTTGTTGTCTTTTCACCTCATTTTTAGTCAAACCCACATCGTCTTCGCTAAGTGGATTAGGTGCCCAATTTTGCTCATTAAGCGGTATAACCTGGCTATTAAAATTTCCCACCAACTTCGTCAAACTTTTAACATCCTCTTCCGTTTGCTCATTTGTTCCAATCGTACGATTCAGCCGATCCAATTGCTTAATTATACCCAACAAATTTTCCAACTTTTTCAATTCGTCTTTGGATGCAGGGGCTGGTTTGAAAGTTTGCTTTGCTTTTTCTTTATGATCTTCTTTTTGGTTTTTCCCTATAACTGTTTTGATATTTTCTTCCGTAATTTGTTTATTTTCGTCGATCAATCCTAAATCTTTTATGGTATCTTTTAGAGAGTCTGGAATTCCGCTCAAGTCTACGGAAGGAATTTTGTTTAATTTTGGTTCCTTGACGCTGGAAAGCGATTTCTGGTCACGGTTATTTTTTAAATCTCTTCCAAGACCAAAGCGTCCCAAAAATTCTTCCATGTCGTTTATTATGGTTCCACCTTTCGGAAGAGGTTTGAATTTGAAATATGAGTCTGGATCGGTTTCAGCTATATCTAAACCTGGAACCGTTTGCTCTACTGTAACAGGTTCTTCCACCGGGTTTGCGTCGGGAAGTATTCCAAAACTCATGAGTAACTCTTTCATGTCTGGTCCTAAATTATCAGCAACATTTGAAAGATCAGGCATTGATGTTGTCGTTGTCGTTGTTGTAGTCGTGGTCGCAGGTGGTGAGTAAATCACATAAGAGTCGATCATGTTTTTGAAATCGTCGGACATGGGTGGAAGTGTTTGAAATTCGGGTGATGGTGTTTCTTTGTTAGTTTCATTAGGAATCTTGTTTAAAAAATCTTCCATGCTTAACAATTGCAAGGTGTGTTTTAGATGTTCGGGCAAATTAATATTGGATAAGAGAGAGGCTGGTGTAACTTGTACGATTTCGAAAGGTCTTGCAGAAGAGACGGCAGGAGAAAACTTTTTCTCTTTGTATGTTTCCATTGTCGTTTGCGACTTATAAGGTTCGGTATTTAAGTTGGGCGACGGTATAATTTTTAATCCATTGTTGTCCATATTTGAAAAGTTTTCTCCCGAGTATTTATGATTTTGATGCTTCGTGGTAGTGGGGATGGGGGAAACCGAAGGGGACAATGTTGGACGTCTTCTTCTTTTTACAATATTAGTTTGAGTTTCACTTCTTGTAACCACAGAAATTTCTGTTGATGGGGTTGGTATAAATGCAGGTCGTCGAACTGGGTTTGTTGTTGTTAACTCTTCCACTATTTCTGGTTTTGAAGTTGTTGATAAAACTTTGGGTTGTGGTTCACTTTTTGTGATCACAGAATTTTCTGTCGGTAGAGCTGGTCGATTTAACGGTAGTCGACGGACTGCTTTTGGTGTTTGGAACTCCTCCATAAAAGACTTGAAAGTAATTATTTCTGGTTTTTCAGTAGTTGATACTTCCACTTTTACTGGATTGACAAAGAACACTTTTTCTGGAATGGTAACTTTTACATTATTAGCATTAATTTTATTTTTCTCAAATTTGTGCAGTAAAGCATCCCAGTTAACATCATTCGTTTTTCCTTTACTTATCCCACCCTCATTGACAGTTTTGGTTTCATTTTTCTTGTGTTCAAGAGCAGGCGATGGTTTGTTACCATCCTCAATATTTTCATGATCAACTTTAAACGATTCGGTTTCCCTTTTTGGGCTTACATGATTTGATTCGTTTTTAGAAAATGGAGAAGGCGTTGTTGATCGTTGCTTGTAAACTCGAATCCGTTGGCGTAGCCGAGCAGAAAATTTTGTGCTTGCTTCAGGATTCTTTACTGTTGTTGTAGTAGCAGCAGTTGTGGTAGTTGCAGAAGTAGTGGAGACAGTAGTAGTTGTAACTTCCTTCTCATGCTCAATTTTTTCTTCTTGTTGATTCTTTTTTATCGTTGGTTGTTCAGGCTTTACATTACCGTTACGATTTTTCTCATAATGCGACACTGTTCTAATCTTTTGTCGTACTTTTGGAGAATGAACCGAATCAAAATCTTCTTCTTCCACGGGAATCACCGTCCGGTTCTTAATCTCTTCAGGGCTGCGTTGAGGAGTTTCCATACTTGGATTTGGCGGCTTCTCTGGGGAAAATTGTTCAACTTTCATTGACGATGCCGAGTCGAGGTCGATTCCATTGTAAAAATTTTGATGACTCTTATCCGAATAGTAAGGATGCGTTTCAAAGCTTTGATACGGTTGCAACTCAGGTTTTCTAGCTGGAACTTTTATACGTTTAATGACATAGTTTTGTTGCCCATCTGCAGAATTTGAATGGTCGGGTGTAAAACCAAATGTATTAGCTGGAACTCGCTGATTTACTGGACCTTTCACGCGTTGTACTGTAACGTAATTTGGACGCACTCCATAAATATCTTCATTTGGTTCCACAACTGGGATTCCTCGGCGAGTTAAACTGGAATAGTCGAGATTTGAAATGCCTGGTTCTATTGGAACCCTCCGTAGTCCAGTTTTGACACGCTTAACAGTTACGTAATTGGGATTTGTCCCCAAACTTTCCCTGGTTGGATCAACCAGACCTTCTGCACCAGCAAATCCTTGTTTTACACGCTGAACAGCTACGTAATTGGGATTGTGAGCAAACGTTTGTCTTGTTGGATCAGGAACTACACGCGGAACGGGAACTTTCACACGCTTCACGTTAGGATAAGGAGGGCTCGGTTCAACATTTTGCTCCAAATAATTTGGATAATAAGATTGTAGTGCGGCTTCGTCTTGTCTAATAGGGGCTCGCTTCACATAATTTTGTTCCACTGGATTATATTGGTAAGGTGTACCATCTAAGCCAAAAACAGATTCTGGTGCTTTAACCGCTGGACGTCTCCTTCGCTTGTAGAGAGCATCGACGTCGTAATTTGAAAATTGAACGTTATCGTTCACAATTTTTGTAATTGGAGGTTTGGTGTATAATTCTTCAATTTGTTTAGGACCCACATTGTTGGCTGTGTATGGCATGACCAACATCACTGATTTGTGATCCCGTTGTTTTGCTAACGTGTTCAATTCGGTTCGTGAGATGTCTTCGATTAAGTCGATAATTTCACCCCGCGTTAATCTGGGAAAAGAAGAATTGGATCTAATGAGGTCTTGCACTTCTTTAACCATCTGATCGATGTTGAGCATGGATTCCGATATAGGATACATATTTCCATTATTCAGGTTTATTTTACCGACTTCTCGTGGATGTACTCTTCGGTTATTTATGGGTTTGGTGGTTGGGTAACTTAAGGCCAAGTGTATGACCACACTTATTATCAGTGTTGTGGATATCTGCAATAGAATAAAATATTTAAAAAAAGATTGTCAGATAAAAACGGAAGGAAGTTTACTAATAAAAATTAAGATCCGTAACCAGGATTTACACATCAATCCTACTTTTTTAGTTTCAAGTAAAAGTTAGGGATTGACCACTAAAATTTCATTTTTGTCGTATAATTAAATATCGCGCTCTATAAACACTTTTTAAAGAAATTTAATTTTAGTGGCCATTACCAAAATTTATTATGAATTGTTTGGAATGATATCAAACCCATGTGAACATGCACATTATCGGTGGATTTTACTTTCTCCTTTAAACTATTTATCCGTATATTGTCAACATACTTTCTCTTTCTTGGACCGTACGCGTACATATAATATTTAAGAAAATTTTGCACAGCCAGCTAGGTCTAAAAAATATTACTAATTTCTCTTTCGTAAAAAATTTTTGTTATAAATGTATGAATTATTAAAATGTTTAAGCAATTACATTTTACAATGTAAATTTAATCACATAAATTTTAAATTGCGCCTCTAATTACTTCTAACAACATACTTGCTAATTTCCGTGGTATAACGCTTCAAAAAATTGTGTCGACTACCTAATTCGGATTTTGGTAATCATGTAATTTTGACCAGTTGGTAGTTAAAAATATACCAATGGCACACTTTTAATATTGACAAATCGTAGGATTTTACCTATTGACCCGATCAGTTCATTGACTCACTCAATCATAGCGGATTACGTGTTACAAAAAGTTGAAATGAACTACATGAGATTGAAACTAATTTCAGTCGCATAAGTCTCCAATTAAAGGGAAATTTAATTACTCACATTGGAAAACACCAAATTGATTACCAACTTCCGTCCGACTTGACCTGAGGTGAAGCCTCGAAGGGTCGGTGACATAATTAATTATTTGGATATTTTATTTGTAAGGCAATTCAAATTACATTTATCTCGATTCCAATATATTCATGATTATTGTGACTTGGAAACTCTTCTCTATCCAATCTTACTTTGGCCTATATCTCCATAATGGCTGAAAACCTTGGACTCGTTGAGATATTGATGAAACAGGTCGATTACAATTGAAATTTTCAAACTAATCAGATTTTTTTGGTTTCGTATCTTCAACTGGGGCAGTACAAAAGGCCAATATTGGAACTGTGTTAATGGATGAGAATGTTGTCTGAGAATGGTCACGAAAACGAGTTTAATCTGTTTAAATTAACGTGCATGTAATTTATTGACGTCGTACCGGTTTCTTTGGAAATCAATCAATCAGATGACTACCACTTTTGCTTTTCAACAATTAATTTCTCAAATGTAAATATCAATCTTGTACTATAATTTTTGGCTTTGAAAAGGGTTGATTTATCCCCGAACTTCGCTTATTTCATTATTGTAATATTATTATCATAAAAATATACCTTCCATTTATATCAAATTCTGTCTAACTCTACATTTTTCCCTCTAAATTTACTGTAAAAATTGAATGCTTGTTGATATTTTATTTTTTAAACAGTTCAAGATAATCAATCGCTCTGAAATTTGACTCACATCAGTTGTGTATTTCCGATGGTACTACAATGCAATAATCATACAAATAAAGTAATAGTTCTGTGTATCTGTTCGTAACGCACTTCAGCTTCGTTGGGATTAAAGGCATTAACAATATAAAATTGATTAGGTGAAACTTAAGTCCGAACAACCACGTCAATCATCATCATCTCTAAAGGTGGCCATAGGCTCAACTTCTCATGTCTGTCTATCTGTTAGTAACGCACAAATTCACGTGCCAGCACAATTTATAAACAATGAAAAAGTAAAAAGTCGTTCACTTTCATTTAAATTCAATTATTTTCAAATGGCAATTTGGGTTTAGATTATCGAGAAATCGAAATTGTGTTAGAAAAGTGTAGGTACAATTTAAGCAATGTTAACACAATTTGGATTTATAGATAATGTAAATCGAAATTGTGCTACTTTTAAGCACATTATTTTCTCAGTGCACTTTGAGAGGTCAAACTGAACTAATTTTACAAATTATTACTAGTTGTTCATTTTTGAAGGTGAAGGTCGAACATTTTCACCTTCATGTATGGTAATAGTAATAATGATCGCATAGGGAGACTATCACTTATGGTAAAGCCGAAAATCTTGATAACTTGGACTGTGGGGCCTGAAGGTCGTAGTAGAACTATACTCTTAGACTGTAAATAGCAAACGAACCAATTCCAGTAGTGTCATAGACAAAGTTGCTGAATTATGGACAACTTCTAGGCGTTTCTTATTATTATTCTTATACTATTATGGTTAAATTACCTAAAGGCCGCACTGGAAGTAAGTTTCCAACCTACTTACTTTCAGTAAGTAATCGAATCAATCCCAATTGCATCACGAACTGAGCTTTGCTGATGTCTTACATCACAACTAATTGATGGGATTAATACGTAATCGGCATACAATAAGCCTGGAGCTACAGTACAAGTGGGTCTAGAACCACATCCCGTTCGCATATAAACATTCCTTACCCTCCTCGACACCAGGGTCTCTGCGCAGGCGCCAAAATCATGTTTCGATTGGCTGAAAATTGCGCCGGCGCTGTAGGTACTTGTCAGAACTTAGCATTTTTATTAGGACCAGAAATACTAGGAAATGGTTTTTAATTAATTTAAAGACGTTGAATTCGAGTGGAGGATGGTTGTTTTGTTAAAACTGACTCTTCCGCACCGCTCCACTTTGGACGCTCCAGAGCCGTTTTGACAACATTATACCAGCTACCTTCCAATTCGGCAAATTGTACTACTGGGAAGAGGTGGATCTCTCTTTGTTTTCTGCAAATTTAAGCCAAAATGCCGCTAAAAATTGAAATTAGCTCGATGTTAACTGTACGATGGTGTAGGTACAACTAGCAGTACTGCGTCGATTTCCATTCCCCATGGTCTCCATGCCTCAAGACCTAAAAAATTAAAACGGACTGAGAACAGAATGTCCAATAAGGTCGAAAATCGAGCGAAAATTGGAAATTTTAAAATCGATTTAGCCAAACTAATCGATATACGACATTCCTCCGTATCCAGTTCGTTTCATTTTAACGTTATCTATCTAAATCCGTTAGTTTTCTTTAAAAAGTTTAAAACTCTCTGGTTTTTTATTTCATAAAAGTTTATTGCTATTAATGAATTAAATGAATAAATAATGAATTAAAACAGAATAGAATTAGTAATAGAACATTAGAACGTTTAAATGGTGTAAGAGTAAAACAAGCAATCCCTATGAAAAAATGAGGTTAGGTTAGGTGACAAATGAAATGTCAAATGACGCCATACTTGTCACTTGTCAGCGCAATCACAACATGTTTTGGCGCCTGCGCAGAGACCCTGGTGTCGAGAAGGGTAAGGAATGTTTATATGCATCCCGTTCAGCAACAATAATAATTATAATAAATAGTCGAATTAGTTTTGTAGCTCAGCCTGGCGATTAATATTCGGAATCGAGGAATCCTCATTTTAAATCGATGAATAAGTAGCAATTAAATTTCATGTAATTATCTGGTGCTCACAATTTTATATTCTACACTGAAAAATATTTAGAGCAATTTGTACCAAAAATTGTAGTACAAGGTATACACCGTATACTACAATTTGTGATTGGTTAGTAATAATAATAATAAATAAGTGAAAATTTTGTAGCGATCTACAGTAAAATTTAAAATCTACTAGAAATTTTGCAAATCTGACATGCACAAGATGAATAAGTAATGAACATAATAAAAAAATCTAGATCTGTACGTGAAGCAATAGGAATTAAAGTAAAAAGAGGCCTTCGGGCCGTACAACCTGCGAAATTTAGTATTATAATAATAATTCATATAAATGGTATTTATGTCGAATGGAGTAGTTACTTGACTTGAAATTTTTACTATCGCTTCGACAAAAAATCTTGTATGTACTTCGGGCGTAAAATGTGCTTTGGCTCTTTTGATTGTAAAGATCGTCTCAGATTAAAAAATACTATAATTTATCCTATATTCATCAAATTAATTGGTATATTTTAAACAATTTTACGAATTAAATATAAATTAAATTTTAATATATTTCTATTAAGCATTCAAGCACTTGTGTATTTTATGTATTATTCTTATATTTAAATTGCTTAGTTTTTAATTCGTAAAATTATTAAAATATAACAATTAATGAAAATAGGTAATATATTAGTATAATTTAATTTATTTAACTAGTAAAATTATTTAAAATATGCAAATTAATTTATTATCACGAGTTAACAACTAACCAATTTAAATATGTTCACAAAATGCTATTAGGTGCGTCTATTAATAATTATTTCTTTTTTTGTTTATTTTTTTATGGAAATTAAAACAATTAAATTGCCTTGGCCTAATAGATAGGCTCAGAGCTTGGTTCCTCCTCTACCGAATGATCCGAAGATCAAGCATAATTGGGAACAGTTTCTATTTTGGCTATTTCTTTTGGCTTTCTGAATTGTACTTTTCTTCTCGATCCCATTGGCTTAACTTTCTTAATAACATTTTACTCCATACCCCCAGGTTTCATACTAATTTCTTCAAGAGACTGTGGCCCCCTATCCGTATCTTTAATAGACACTGTCTGATTAGTTTGTTCATTTATTGCAAAATAGACGCAAGTATTTGATTTATTGAGACGGTCGTTAGCATAGCGATTAAACGCATTTACTGCTAACACAGAGAACCCGGTTCGACTCCGGGCGAAGTAAGAATCATATTGTGGCCGTCTCCCCTCGGCAGGCAATGGCAAACCAACGGGGTGTAATCTCCCATGAAAAGCCTTTGTTAATAGGCTCACCACAACAGTGTTGCCAATCTAGCGGTTTTCCCGCTAGATCTGACTTGTTTTAATTTGTTTTAGCGGGAAAAATTTCCATCTAGCGGCTAGCGGGAATTTTAGCTTAATTAAAGAATATCTGACGGGAAATCTGACGGTTTTTAAAAATTGCCGAAAGTCAATTTAAAATTTTTTTTTCTTTTTAAATTTAAAATTTCACCGCTTTCAAATTAGTATACAATCTTACCGCTCTATAAATGTCATGGGCGCATGGGTTATGTTCAGTCTTCAGTTATGTTGGTACTTATTACAAAGAAACTTAAAGCCAGTTCACACTATATGATTTCTCATATGACTTCTCATATGAGAAATATTTTTAGGTTCAGACTATATGATTTTTGATATTATAGAAGTTATGGCTTTTATGATTGGCTGTTATGATGGTATGACTTTAGCCATGATTTTTCTTATGACTAAGTCATATTATGAGAAATCATATAGTGTGATGTCGATGATTTGTTTTTAGATTTATTAGTGTTTTGTAATATACATTTTTTTCTTTTTTTTTAAATAAAATAATAAAACATTGTGTAATTTTATTTTAAAACATCTAATACGCTAATCTTAAATTATTAAAAATGGTATTTCTAGCGGATTTCTGGCGGGATCGCCGTGTCATCTAGCGGTTTCTAGCTATTTCGTAAAAATGGGATATCTGGCGGGTTTTCTGGCGGGACCGCCGTGTCATCTAGCGGGTTTCTGGCGGGATCGCCGTGTCATCTAGCGGTTTCGCAAATTTAAGTGTTGGCAACACTGCACCACACCCTGCAGAAGGGTTATGGACTGAGGAGATTTGATTTCTTACAATACACCCCTATTTGGGCCGAACAACTATGGCCTACATGTCCAGTCGCATTCCCCCAAAGTAAGTCCGAATGCTGAGCAACAAATCACAATTTTACTAAGAGGAAAATTATAATATTGAGTTACAAACTATGTGGAACAATTTCAAGTGTTACTCAGTGATAGTGAAGAAGTTAATCAGGGTCAACTATTCAAATACATAGGAACAGTTACTCAAGTCCCTCAAGAGGAATTCAAATCTGGAATAGAGAGCAATAGAAGTGTACTGGGTAGTTTGAACCGGATACAATGGACTGTGACCATTTATCACTAAAAGGCAATGGTAAAATGATGGAATCAATTGATTGGTGAATTAAATAATCAATGGAAGAGATACAAATATCCAAATCAGTGTTTTAAACGATTTGGTAAACGTAAACAAAGATGGCCGAAAAAAATATTCCTAATCCTCCTGTCCAGGATAGCTCAAAAGACCTTTCTGATAATAAAAAAAAATTATTAAGTGGCTTTATTATATTTAAGATAAAATATCACAATTGGAACATAGACCAATTGTTTCAAATTAATATAACAAACCTCAATTTTAACAAATATCAAACTAGTATTTTGCATTACTTTGTTTATAAATACTACATAACGGTTACGTAAAATTGTACAAGACATTTGTAATTAATTAAACATTTAATGGTGTAGTTTAAATTGCACAAACACAGCATTGTTTTAAAGAATTGATGATTTATTTCGAAGTTTTGTAATTAATCGAAATAATTGATTAACGTTAGTGATAATGACAAACGATTAGCTCACACACACCAATAACTCACACAGGTGTAACTTAATTATTATGTAAGGCGACAAAATTAGGTTAATAGTTTAAGTTATCTCAGAAGTTGTACCTAGCACTTAGTAAAACATAACAGTTAATAAAACCAAATTAAGATGAACTTTCTTTAATTTGAAGGTTAAATTATTTTCAGGTTTAATTTACCGATTAACTCGCTGAAAAGTCGGACATAGAAAATATGACTCGAAAAGGATTAAAATTGAACTTACCATTTTTTGAAAAAAAATTTAGTTTTTAAAATTATTTTTTGGATTCGAATCCACGTTTGTCACAAGAAGCACATAATGCACGTTTTCGATCGCGTGGGAATTTATTATAATGAACCTATCACACCGTCAACTTTCTTGCAATTGAATAAGAAGAAGAACCACGTCTGAGTATGGAACCCCACCAGAAGTTGTAATACGTCTGAGGTTCCATTTATTGCTACACCCAGCTATACCATTACCATCAGCAACGTTCTACTTTTACATGTCGTATTTATTTTGCAGAACTTACCAGTTCAATTAAATTTGGAGTAAAAAAATTACTTACTCCAAACCTTAATTAATTTAGATAGATTAAAATCAAAGCATGGAATTACTGACCCACATCTTTCGGGTAGGTAATGGTAAAACTTGCTGAATTAATTTAAAGTTCACTCTTAATTGGATAATCCATTGTTGCATAATGTGGATTCGAAAATAAAAAATTATTTTAAGATAAAATGAAGATTCAAGTCCTAAGATTTTATGTAATTAACTGTGACATTCATTCGCCCCCCCTTTTCGATTCAACAACACGATTTGATTTAAATCACATCGTTATTATGTCGTATGCTGGAACAGATTATGTTGATTGACAATGCAATCATATTATTAGCTTGCAAATCTTGTACATTAAAAAAAATGCCGTTAGAAATATATCAAGTGTGACTTAGAAATGTCAACTGAAGAAATTCGTCACCTGGATAATTTTTGCTTTCTATAAGATATCAACTAAAAGGATCAAATTTTCCAAAAGGACAAAAATCCGTTTGCTGTTTGATTGCCTGCAATAATTGACACCTGACTCATAGATTTCATCAAAAATTATTTTAGATAAAAGTTGTGTTCGTATGCGGTCAGCGACCTGAAAAAGAAATGTTTTGTGGTTGACCACTTAATAACAACTTAATATTCAATTATCAACTCATTTGGGAGTACCCCACAAAGCGACGATAGTGAAATTGAAAGTTTATTTTCTTTTGGTTTTTAAAATATAGAAAAATATACTCACCCTAATCTACCAAAATCCTTCAAGTTCCTTCTTGTATTCTTTATATTATTCTTGTATTCATCGAATCAATAGGGATGAAAATTAATACAAAAGCCATTTAAATACGCGATTACATGAAGATTACATTCAGTACGCGAATATGGCAAATTAACGACGCTCAAACGCGAAATTCAAGTGCATAAGACTTAAATTCCAAAAAGTTTGTCAATGTCACACTAACTATTTCAGTAGTAATCTCGTTAATCCATTCATGCGAGTTATTGTTAATCGGGTAAAAGGAAAACAATTATAATTCCATTATCAATATCTCATGTAATGTAAAAATGAAAAAGAAACTAATGAAAGGATTATTACAAGTTCAAATCTTTAATGGCGAAGTATAATAATAGCTATAATTTTTAAGAAGAATAATAGCAGTGTTTTACACATGGATTGGTGACCGTATGTAATTTTTTAGGTCCGGTATTACTCATTATATTTTCATGCAAAATAAAAATTTCACGAGTGGTTATAGTAAACTTTCTACGATTTCCTATAACAAATTTTTTAATGGTCCTTGGTTTTTCTAGGAACTGCACAAGAAAGTATCGCTTAAATACTCTTTGAGTTCAAATCTTATTTATTCACTTGCATTAATTTAGGAATTTTACATAAGCGAATATAATTAGCAAATGTAATGGTTAAACAAAAGTAAGATTTTTTAGATTGAGTTAATTGAACGCAATAAAATCGCTTATAATATTTTAGAGCTTTTAGCTTCGTCAGAAATTTAAACTGAAAGTTTATAAATATCATAAAACTTTGCTAATATCCAGACACTAATTGCTTGAACTTCATCTTTAAATGTTTATAATTTTATTGGATTTTTTATTAAAAAAAGAAGTGTGAAAGTTTTATATAAAAACGTAAGACAATTCCTTCATTATTACAATTTATTAAAATCAATTATGAACTCCTACATTAAAAGCAATTATGCAATTCAGTAGGTGCGAGAAAAGGGTACTTAATATCTCATTATGTAAACAACTTTCTCTATTATATTTACCACAAATATTCAATAAATAATTCTCATTAGATATCACGAAACAAAAGAAAAGTCAATTTTTATATAGTAGTTTCGCTTTATTACTTTCTGAGTTTCATACATTAAACTTAAACGTTAGTTGTGTGTCTAGCGCCATCTGTCGGATCAATAGGTTTACATTTACAAAACGCCACCACACGGAATAATTTCAAACTCCATTTTGGACGTATTGTTGTTAGTGATGGTGGCGCCACCAACGGTAATGTAACTTTATTTATAATGCGAACCCACTACTGCTCGACATGAGGATTTTTAACTGCTGGGTTTCCCCCTAGCCGGTTTCGTCCCTCTTTCCCAAGTAGCTGTGTTACAGGAGTACATACGGGCCCCTAAATTTCTTAAGTCTCTAAAAATTTCGAATTGTTTGTGTATAATCCGATAGAAATTTCCATGTCCTTTTCATCATTGTATTTAACGTATTTGGGTGCGTGCAGTGCGAAAACCGTATATTGGGCTGGCGGAAACGCTGGCAAGTCGTTCCAAATTATTACAAAGCTGAAAATTTTAAATTCAATCAAATGCGGACGTAATATCACCGGGCAGTTCGGTACAGTCCAGAATAGTTTTATGTTTTATCTAATTAATTATTTTTAATCAATAAAGAGCTTACACATAGGCAACCAATACGCACGAGCGCTTGTTTATGAAAACTTCCATTAAATTTATAGTAATGCTGTTCTGCTAGGACAACTTCGGCGTGAGTATCAACGGCGCCGTGGCTTAGTTGGTTAAAGCGCCTGTCTAGTAAACAGGAGATCGAGGGTTCGAATCCCTCCGGGGCCTGAAGATGTGTAAAACAGCTTCTCTTTTTATGTACTTTTTTACTTTTTAGTTAAATTCGTTATATTCAGTTTATCGATTGTTCCATTTGACTTTCAAGTATAAGATGCAAATTATTTAATTTTTTTGGGAATTTTGGAAAAAAGATTTAAATTATTATTCTTGAAATACTATGCAAATAATTATTATGAGAAAAACTTTAATTAATGCGCTGTTTACCTTGCAAACATTGATAAGATAAAATTATTTTCAAATTCTGATTACAAATTTAAAAATAAATAATCGCCAGTATATTATTAATATTATTAGCTAACAGTAAACAACTAACAATAAGTAAACAAAAGCGTAGATACTTTTTTTTCAATTTACCATAATAAAAACTCAAATCTATTCTAATATTTCCATAACATCGCAATAAGATTCCTAATACAATCACATAATTATCATTTGGATTGCCAAGCGTCCGGCTTTTCCCGGACAAGTCCTCTCTTTCAGGCATATTACTGAACATCCGGGAGAAATTTAACAGAACATGCATATAAAGTTTTGTTAACAAAATAAGAAATATTAAAAAATAATAATTAATAATCACTAAATTTATTTATTTTATAAAATACATTATTATTATAAAAACTAATTACAAACTTACAGTTTGTTATAAAACAAGTTATAGTTGAGAAAAGATCTTTAGTAATCTAACAAGTAGATTTTAAATTTTTACTTCTTACAGTCCATTAACACAAAAGCACCAAAAACACCAGGGCCGTCATTAGGATTCGACGTATATTCAAAAAACCACGTTTCTACACGTGACATTGCTATCATCAGATTCGTACTGGTTTTTTGAAAATAAAAAACCAACTTTCCAAAAATACTTCAATTCGAAGACCCAAACGTCCTTATTATTCCGAATATAGCAGCAAAAAAGTCCTCCCCGGCGGGGAATCGAACCCCGGTCTCCCGCGTGACAGGCGGGGATACTGACCACTATACTACCGAGGACTTGTTACAAACGTGTAGAATTTGCTCTGGAGTCACATCCAACAGACAGTAATGACGGCCAACTTGGAAAAATCGCCTTTGGCATAAATAATTTCTATATTACGGCGCATGTCTCGTAGCTTAAAATGAGCATAGCGGAATGGGATTTGGGATGGCGGTAACAAATACATTTGAAATCTTCGTATACTACCGACAAAATACTTATTTGTTTAGATTAAAAGACCTGACCTACCGCAACAACTGACAGAGCACTAATATAGCTTAAAATTTCTTAAAAGACTCAAAAAACAGTCTTTCCCAGACCTGGAGGACCCTTTTAAAAATAAACAATCGGAAAACCGGTGAGTCTAGGGGTATGGAATTATTAAATCAATTTTGATGTGTTCTCGTTACTTCTTTGTGGTGGGGGGTATGGAATACCCCCAGACCCCCTGTTTTATTCTAATTTCGAATCCAAATTTAACTTTTTATACTCAATTCGTCGCTCTAAAAAGAAACAACACTCTTTCAAACTTCACTTAATTTTTATTTCTCAAAATCGATCAATTTTTTTCAATTTCATTCTCTGCAAAAAATCCAACACGACCGTCCACGCTTGGACGCAGTACGTAAGCAAGTAAGTCTTTTTAGACATCCGATCAAAATTTACATGTCCTTTTCACTATTTTAAATGAAGTTTTTGGCTACAGAGCCGTAACGGAGATAGAAAGAGTCTGTGGCAAGCAGTTTAATTTACACTACCCCCTCCTCCGCTAAAACCAAAGATTTATTTAATTGATTATTATTATTTATAGATTCAATTAAAAACATCGTTAAACCAAAACAAATTTCACTCTTTTTGTTCAACAACCAACAAATACTGAAGCAGAAATAATATTCTATTGTAAGAAGTGACCTTTAACTTTTTTTTAACCTCATCAACGATGCGGGGGACGGTTTGGGATTAACTCAGCGCGAGGCTCTCCTATTTTTCTGAATGACCTTTTCCTTACGCTTTCCCAACTAAAAATGCTATTTTTTCCGAGGCGGAAACAGGAATGACCTTTTTTATTACCTTGTCCCTAAAATAAAAGCACTTTCTACCTGGCGTAGGGCCCCCCCAGAGGCGTGGGGCCCGTAGCATTTGCTACTGCGTTAATCCGGCACTGGCGGGGGATACTGAAAAATAAATAATATTTTTTGTTAGATGAAACTAAACAATGGTGGTCTTATAAACTTTTTACCCACTCTGGAAAACATAATTTTTTCTAAAAAGTAATTGCATTGGCGCAACTAGGGTCAAAAGTATGGGGGGGCTAAAAAAATATTTTCTAACAATTTTTTTAAGTAGGGGGGTAAAAATAACGAAAAATTGGGATATTTTGGGGGGCTTAGCCCCCCCTAATTGCGCCTATGAGTAATTGCTTTATAAAATTTAATTTTTGGGGTCAAAAACCACCCATAAAACCTTTATTTTGTTTTAGAGATCTGATCAAAATTTAGATGCTGATTTTAATATTTTAAATGACGTTTTTGTGTACATGGAGTGTGAAAAGCGCTTCAGAACGTTAGGAAAATACGGATAAATTTGAATATAATCACCCATAAAAATGTTAAATATTATACTTGGGTTGGGCATAAACCAACTTCACTATTCCATTTTTCTTGTCAAAAAATGATCAAATAGAATCAAGGGACTGACTCGTCACTGAAAATCTTTGACAAATAAGTACTTAAAAGTGAAAACCTAACATTTCTATTTAAATCGCCCATTAAATATCATACTTTTGCATCAACCGACTGCGCCAGTCAATCTTTAGCATAGAAAAACATAAGAACTCATAAAAAAGTAATTGTTTTCCATAAGATATAATTTTTGGGGTCAAAATAACTAAGGGTGCTTTTGAAAATCCGAACTATATTTATAGACCCCTTTTATTAGTTTACATAGTTTTTATGAGTGCATGAAGTATAAAAATCACTTCAACACCTAGGGAAAATCCTAAGTGAAAACCGCAAAAAAAAGTTTACTCTCCATTTTTACTAACGTCTGGCAAACAGGAAAATATGTTTTTAAAAAAATCCCCATTTGCGGACGACAAAAAAATTATTCTATCCAATAGAAAACAGTGCACACACAAAATCAAATAGGTTTTGATGAGGTTTTGAGGTGATAACTTCTTAAATAACAATTTAGGGGCATTAGAAAATTGGAGCTGCATCCAACCAAAATTTGTTGTAATCTCGTTATTTATTAATGGATTTCTTCCAATTTGGTACAAAGTTTGATACACGTATTAACTCAAAAATGATGGAAAGCGAAGCGCCTCCTTTTTGCATCAGAGTCCTCATGCCCATTAATTGTTAAATATCGTACTTATGCATAAACTGACTGAGTCAGTCAATTTTTTCATGGCGTTTTTGAAGAAAAACATTAATTTTGGATAAAATAAATTCATAAGGTATAAATTTCATACTATTTTATTGCCAAAAATTCTATAGGTAAAAAAATGATACATAATTTGTGAATTTTCAATTAAAAATTAATGAATTAGTAAATATTTGTAAGGCAAGCTATAGGCAATAATTGATAACAACATGGCAAAGTCATAGTTAAAATAAGATTTTTGATAACAATTACAATAAAAATATTTACATCTAATCAATATATACAAATTTAATACAAAAATACTGAGTTTGTAATTGAACACAACCTGCAATAAGTACACTTAGTAAAATTTATTTCGTTCCTCTCAGTCAGTGGTCCCAAACCAAGATCCTTGAAAGGAAATTTTCTAGATCACTTAGGGAACCACTGTGCTGCAGCCAACAAGGATATTACATACACTATGGCAAAATAATGACTGTCTTCCTAACGAACAATATTACTCCTGCAAGAATAAAAATTTTTGTTGAAAGCGTTGCCTTCTAACAAAGCCTAAAAATAAAAATTTCATCACATCATTGCTATTCATTTCTTCTTCAATTTAAAAATTAACGCCATCAAAATGCCACAATCCTTAAATATTCTCGCTTCTTGCTTTCTTTTAATTAAATAAAAAAAAATGTCTTGAAGAGTACTTAAAGATTGCAAAACAAAAAAAATTATTGCTAATGATAAACTGCCATAATGAAGCTAAAACGATTTAATTAATAAATAAAAAATAATGGTCTAATAAATTACAGTGATGGTTCTTTATATACAAATTTTTTTTTAAATCACAATATAAGTTAACTATTTACAACGTTCTAAGCGCGGCAAGAATTTACCGGCCAATTTCAAAATAAATAACTTTTTTGTCTTTTCACAAAAGTTAAAAATCACGGAACCTACGGGGAAGGGGGCATTTTATTATACATAATTTTCGCCGCATGTTGTATCCACGTTGTTTTGTTTATTTCTTTTTAAATTTTCCTTATTCTTTATTTTATTTCTTTTATTAATAGAATTAGTAGGAAGTGCTTCTTGGGTGCTGGCCGAAGGTTGGGAGCAGTTGTTATTTTGTGATGACAAACACGACATTTCAATCATGTTTTGATTCTGGAAAAAATCCGAGCTAGAAATTTCTGTAAATAAGACGAAA
Source organism: Rhagonycha lutea (assembly GCA_958510855.1). Taxonomy (NCBI): domain Eukaryota; kingdom Metazoa; phylum Arthropoda; class Insecta; order Coleoptera; family Cantharidae; genus Rhagonycha; species Rhagonycha lutea. Next base: position 5,405,932 of record OY294040.1, on the reverse strand, counting down.
TTAACCTAGTTTTAGTTGTGAGTAAATAAAAAAAGTACAACAAATAAGCACAACATCACAGCGGATTAGTAGTTAGTTCAAGCAACAATAAACAAATTTTTGCTTCACGCCAAAGCCTCAATACAATAAAAATGCAAATACATAGAAAAACAGATCAACTCACTAAAAAAGAGAGGCCCAACAGTTTTAATTTTTTTTTTTTTATATTTTTCACAATAATTTAAATTATTTTTGTTACTTCATGTTAGTATTTTTCAAAAAAAAAAGTTAAGAAGGTAAACATTCTGTATACCGGCAATTACATGTTTAGGATCCTTGGTAAGGCAGCATTGTTGAAATTACTACGATACCATTACCAATTTTTCTTAAACATCCTATACAATAAAATTTTTAAAAATACATCCGAGTTTGTCAAAATGTGGACAGTTATTTAGTGCAAATCCGCGCTTTGAATCGCAAAAGTGAGTGCCACATTTTGAAAAATAAACCGCAAAATGAAATAAAAATTAATAACTGTTTCACCATGTGTATTTCACTAGTAGAAATAAGAAAGATTTGTTCACAAATAATAATTTTAGATTATAACTGGACAGAGGAAACAGTGGGACACGATCGCCCACCCTGATTTAAATACCAAGCCATTACCATCGTAATATACGGAGTAAATTAATTATGTGAACTTTGACAAGCTCCTTTATCGTTCAAAATAAAAAAAATTTGAATGTAAGGTATTATACTAGGGCCTACAGTTTAACGTGGAATCCGAACCACGGCACAAATAATTTAGGAGTAGCAGAGATGCGAACTCAGGACACTGGGTCCATAGTTCAACTCTCTATGGCTACACTAAACTCATGTGTACAAACAATAATACAAGATAGGTAAAATAGGGTGAAGAAATCAATGTTGAAATTGCCCAATCTTCTTTTTTAAGAACTGATAAAACCGTTGAATCCGTTTCACTCCACTTCTTGGACGTCTTCGGAAACTTAAAAACCGAAGGACTAGAACCAAAGTTTAAAGGAACCCAAAGAATGAATTTTAGATTGCATCAACTTGCAACTCATTAGTCACAGGACAAGTGGGAGTAGTGAAGCCATGTCCAGGAATTTGAACAGATTAGTTCGAAGCCTTCAGGTCCACCATGTGCAGCAGAAGAATTAGGTTAAAATCAGTAGATTGAAATAGTGTAAATATTACCCAATTAAGAAAAAATAAAAAGAGAAGCTATCAGAGATGGAAGCTCAGAACATCAAAAGTCTACATCTATTATTGAATTGGGGATGTTATGATCCACCTTAGGTAAGTAGTGGACTGGGCCTCTTCATCCAGTACCCCATAAAAAAAATTGATATTTAATTTAAATAAAAAATAAAATGATAATTCCTTCAAACAAATTTCAATTTGATTTTTTTAAATATTTTGAACGATAAGGGAAATATGGAAGAAGTCCATTGATTCACCCTATATAATCCAGGAGTCTGCATTTTATAACCTTTGATTAAGTTTGTCCTTTCCCTGCAAGTGGGAGATGTTGCTGATACTGTGGTAATTATTTTGCAAATAATAAAAATTGAAAAAGTAGAACGCGTTGGTGTAGTCACCACCCACGTCCCTGTTGTCGAGTTATAACCAATTTTCCTTAAATCCTATTTAAGTACATCAAAAGATTCCAATAATTTTACGAGATATTATCCGTGTCTTAATTAAAATAAAAAAGAAGGAAGATGCAATATCTACCTCACCTTGTTGTCAGCGTCTGCTAAAGGGTTGGGGGTAATTGTAATGCGGTTCGTCGTCGACGCGCATCCGTTTACTCGCGATAACGTTTTGGGGCTAACAACGTAATCGTTGGCGTCCACCTGAATGTGGTGACCACCGTCTTCTTTAGGTCCATCTGAAACACCACAAATTATTACCATTTTTTAAAATGTCTATCAACAACTTTAGTTACCTCCTGGCTGCTTTTTATGTATCTTCCTCCTCCACAAAATTAGAAAAACTATAACACTTAACAACAAAGCCACACCCCCCACACCAGCACCAATAATTATGTACATTTCGGTTTGGCCTGATGATTTTGTCGAAGGAGACGTCGTCGCCAACACAGGTAAATCTGTCACCACAAAGAAATCTTCTTTCGATTTTGGCACAAACTTTTTGACATTTGCTGAAAATTTTCCAAAAAAATGTTAGAACAAATAACTACACCAAAACTGTTCAAATTTACCTGCAGTTGTTTCCTTCATAATTGGACTAAATTCGCTTGCAGATTTGATGGTAAAACTTTGCAGTTTAATATCGTAAATTGTTCCTGGTTGAAGATGACTGATGACGTAAGATCTCACATTTTCGCCTTCCACAGTCGCTTTCATATAATCACTTGCACTATCAATTGGTAAATAATGAACAAAAACTCCATCGATTGTGACGTTTTCGTTCTCAGGATACTAAAAAAAATCACGCCAAAATTCATATTTTTTCTTAAAATCTGAACACAACTTACCTCCCAATAAATTTTGATCGAGGTTTCGTTAACTGTTTCGGTATGAACCAACCTGGGGACGGGGAGAGGGTTCCTCGCGAAAAAGTCCGCTCTATTTAACAGAAACTTGGCCGAATTTGGTCCCAATTTGTTGTCATTGTTGCTGTAAACGGCAGCAATTCGAAACCGGTACGCGTGGTCAGGTTTCAAATTGTTCACCTCAAAGCTTCTGATATGGCTTTCAATATCAGCGTTCGTTGTTTTCCACTTGGAACCCTTGTGAGTACCGTTATGGTTTATCGGTCCCAATTCCCTATATTGAACCTTGAAGAACGAAATTGGAAGGCCTTGATTTTCCGGAACGGTCCACCTCACCATAACAGATTCGTCGCTCAATCTGGTAACCGTCGGTCTGGAAGGCGGAATCATTTCGTTCGTGTATCTGTGCCTCGAAAATTTTGACTTGTGTTTTTTACGTATATGGTTAGAAGGAGTCGGATGTGGAATCAAATAATCGTCAAGAACGTCCGTACTTGATAATTGTTTCGGAATGACTTTTAAGTTTGAACTGCTGTACGTGGTTCCGGCAACGTTACTGACGAAACACTGAAGAGTACCAGCGTGTCGTTTTTCGATTGGCCGAAAATAGATTCTGTTTCCTATGGCTTCAACTAAGCTGTCGTTCACGACACTTCTTCCGTTGAGAAACCAACTTATTTGGGGTTCTGGGGTTCCTTTTATCGAACACTCCAAGTCTAAATTTTCGCCCTCTTTAATATCGGCATTTTTTGGACCGTCCAATATTGCGGGAGGTTCGTTGTACATTAAAGTTATGTGGTGAGAAATCGTTCCGGCGGAGTTGCTGTGGTTACAAATGTAGACCCCATCGTCCGTCGAACGTAGATTTTTTAGGATTAATCCACCGGGAACTAATTCGGTTCGGTTGGATGGCAATTCACCGTTTTGCTTCAACCAGTAGACTTTTGGAACCGGAGTTCCGACGACGGAACATTCCAGGAAAATCGTTTCACCTTCGTTTCCTACGTACAGCTTATTTGGTGGAATAATAAAACGAGGTGCTTGGATTGGGCCGTTTTTTACAACTTTTAGGTTTAAATGGTAATTTGATTGTTGCGTACTTTGTTCGATTATATTGCTTGCTTTGCAGTTGTATATTCCACTGACGGAAACGTCCACGTTGGGAAGAATTAATGACCTGGTTTGTACTTGGGTGATTGTTGGATTCACGTAGTTGTTGTTTTTGTAGTAATCTATAAAAGCCGGTGGATTGGATTGGGGTGGATCGCAACGCCATAATACTGTGTTCCCTGTAGTAACAGTGACATCCGTGTTGCCATGGGGTAAAAATTTTTCTAATGTAGTTATGGTAATTCTTCCAGGAATCGATGCAACTACCGATGCCCCATAGTGGGCCAAACATTGATAATCACCAGCCACTGTTTTATTCGTCGACTGTAAAAAAGTTATCAGTTTCCGTAAAATTTTAAGATTCAATTTTTTACCTTAATTCTTAAAGTGGACGTTTTTTTCTCAGTAGTAAACATGCTATAGGGGAGATTAACGGAGTGAGCCGTTCCTAAAGGTTCCAAATACTTTGGATTGGAAGCATCGTGGATGTGTAAAGGATAGTGCCTCCATTCGAATCTGTCTGGTTTAAGGTTCATCTCGCATGTTAAGATTGTTTCGTCGTTAATTGGCATCGCCATCGTTTCGGGGCTTGTTACCATATACACTCGTCCTTGATCTAGATGGGAAAACTTGAGCGACCATAGAAATAAAAATTATTTTGACTTACCGGCATTAATTTGTTTAACTTCTAATAGCACCAAACAAGTGGTGATAACCCCGAAAAGTATGCTCTCCATGTTGATGCATCCCTGGAAGAAAACAAACTGAGTTATAATCACATTCACCCAGACTATTATAGGAGACCACCCTCAAATATTATAATAATAAGTGGGTCCTCGAAGGGTAACAAAGTAACTTCAATTAGTTAAGTAATCCACTTGTAATTACCGCACATGTAGGTACAGGAAGTAAAAATGAAAAAACAATTTGGCGATTTGAACGTTAGATAATCCAACATTCTACCCCAGTTCCTCTTGTAATAAAATCTAAAATTAAAAAAACATTCGTTTTCCGGTACGTATCAAATAACTTAACCAAAGGGGGTTAATTACCTCAAGGTTAAATTTTTACTTGTAGGATTTCCTTTTTAATTTACAACTTCGATTGACATTCAGATACGTGGGTTTTACTGCTTAATTTGAAGCCTTTATCATGTGAATTGGAAACTTTTTAATATTCTAATTTGTTCGCCCACCGATATTTTAGCACAATTTAAGTTTAATTTGATTAAGGTGTTGCAGAAAACGAAAGTGTTTGGATTGACTTCTTATATAAATTTTGGATTATTGAGTGGGCGAACACAAATGTCTTATGACGGAGGGGGGACACAATTTTTTAGCTGATAGGTAAACACGACATTTTCCAGAATATTTCGTTACAATAAAAGTTAATCTTGCAAATAGTACCTCAATGAGTCAGCTCGGGTAGAAGTTATGGCGTGGGCGAAAATTTTTGCAAAAATATCTTCAGAATAATTAGACAATCCAAGCGGCAAGGTAAACCACAACATTAGACTATTGTGATTGCTGTTTTCTTAATAAACCACATTTGTTTATTTATCGCGTAATGGAGGATCATGGTTAACCCTTAAGCGTCTCCAATTGATACATCGGATAAGCAGGTCTTCATAACTAAATTTTACATTTATGGGCAGATGGAAGAAGCTGATTTGCATGATTGCTTTCATAAGTGTGTTACAAATTTAAAAAAATAAATACTTGGCCATTTATCCTTACTACACCTACGACGAAATAAGTTGTTCGTTAGTTGTTACATAATTATTTATATTCAAACGACTTTAGGTGGGTTAAATACTACCACTTGATACATTCGATCTGCATCTGGAACGTATACTCGTACTTCTATGCGATAACAGAAAAATTCTGCACGGCATGGAATGTTACAAAGTGACCAATGAAGTAAGCAGCTTTTCCGAGTAACGATATGTAGTACAAAAGCTCATTAAAATATGAATAATTAAAGGAATGTTAGATTACATTATGAGAAAGTCATGTTATGATTTCATAAAAACAGGAACAGCAGTTGTTGTTCTTGACGAAGACGACATTCGTGGGAAAGCAAGTAAATTGCAATTTGCAGATCTTTATCAAACGAACCCGATTTTGTAAATAAAAACTTCATGGAACTTGCCAAAAACTAACACAAAAAGTTTTAAATAAACCATGTGAGCCCCCCACCTCCCCCCGGATATCGCTTGGTTTACAAGAATAAAAGATATTACGCACTTACCGCCCTTGGTGCGTAATCTACTATAGTTATTTTGGATTTGTTGCCATCCAAGTCCGCAAGTTCTATGAAAACGTGTATGAGGTATTTTAGAGCAGCGGTCGGCAACATTTTAGGTATTGCGGACCACTAAATTGGCAATTTAAATTTCGCGGACCACTGACTTTTTAATTATTCACTTTGACCGCTAAATTTTTTTGAATAACCTTTTTTTTAACCCTATGTCAAAATTAACCAAACTTATTGAATCACACGCTAACACTTGCTCCGAGCAACATGCTAAGGAGCCTATTTTCACAAATAAGCAGTGGCTGTTTTAGAACTTTTGAGCCCCTTTCCTAAATATTTTCACTACCCTTGAAACCTAGAGCAATGATTTTCAACCTCCGGCATACGGGGAGAGAGGCCCCGTTTATTAGCGCGGCAGGCTACTTTTTTTTTTTGAAAATACTATCTATTTTATGTAGGAATATTACACATTAAAACATGGTTTTAATACCCAATTTATACTATATTATAATATAACATTTCATAAAATTAGGTAATTTAACTAGAAATTCCTACTTCTTAAAGCTCATCAGTTCTTTTTAACCTAATGAACCTTGACAATCTTGCACCAATGAGATTTAATTTTCATAATTAATACAACCTGAACATCAGCAAATCTTTAAATATAGCCAAGCAGTTGTAATTTTATATTGGTTAATTTTCAAATGTTATTTCATTATGTCTCCCTTTTTTAATTTTTTAATAATTAAAAAAAATATTTATTCTTTTTTATTTTGAGAGCTGGATTTTGAGGCCTCTTCGAAAATCCGCCACTGGAGACAGCTTAACAACATTTTATTTTTTAATTAAAAATTTTATTAAATGAGCTCAGCAAATTGAAATAATATCAGAATTATTTCGCGGACCACTAAAATTTCGCCACGGACCACCAATGGTCCGCGGACCACCGGTTGCCGACCGCTGTTTTACAGTGTCCAATAGGACATAATAATCAACGTTATCAATTTACAGCCGAAAAAAGCCGAATAAAAGAACATAAAATCAAAAGTTGATCTAGGATAAAACAGTTCAAGTGCTTCGGCCTCACCAAACGTAAAATTTTATATTGGTAACACTTCTCCTCCTAATCAGAGGTGCGCGTTACGAACAGATACCAATCCAAACTCTCAAAAATAATGTTTACAACGACCAAAGCATCGCAGCTATAGAAATTTTAGTGTTAATCACTCAGTACTTTTTAAACAGTCAGAAATTATAGAAAAACTACATTATTAATATCAAAAAAATATATAACAAGGGACGAAAGTACAATTTGAATCATGAGCACTTCGTTTGTGCTTGTTTGTGCAAACATTTTTTTCGTTTGTACCCAAACAGTTTTTGAGAAATTAAAGGAAAACATAATTGACGCGCATGAATGGATTAACGATATTCTGGGAAATACTTACAGAATAAAGACCAAAATAGTATCAATCATTTTTACTTCGTTTGTACCTGTTTGTGCAAGTTTTATTTTCGTTTGTACCCAAACAGTTTTTGAGATTTTCAAGGACGTTGAGATTATGGGAAAAACTTACAGGATAAAGACGTAAATAGTCTCAATCGTTTGTACCTGTTTGTGCAAGTTTTATTTTCGTTTATACCCAAATAGTTTTCGAGATAATACAATTTTAAATTGGGGGGGGGGGGGGCTGGAGACATGCTTTTTTGACATTCGAATTTGTTTTGAACATATTTTTTTTAACAGACTGGGGATTTTGCTAATAATTGCTTTCATAAGAAAATTATTAAGATTTGTTTATTAGAAAAATGGATAAACAATATTTATTAATAAAATGAATAGAAAAATTATGTGTGTTATGTACATTTGAAATTTGAACTAAAATTATTTCTTACATTTATTTAATTTTGATTTGTTGCTAAAAATTTTGTTAATCGAAATTTATTTACAGTTGTTGCACTATTCGAGTAAATAATGCAACACATTTAAAAATATGTTTTTGATAAGTGACACAATAGTCCATGAATTTTGAATTAAAACCTAAATAGTATTCGAGATAATCATAAAAAAAGAACAACCACACCAACGACCGACGTCAGTCCCGTAGCCAGGGGGGGACTTACCCCCCCCCCCAAATGTTGAAAAGGCAAAGAAAATGGAAGGGAAACACCCGAAAATTTTATATTTTACAAAAGGTTTTTTTACAAGTGCCCCCCCCTCCAAATGAAAATCTGGCTACGGGCCTGACCGAGGAAGTGCAAGATTTTGATACCGAAATTTACAACAAAGTTTTGATCTGGCATGTTTACCGAGGTGCCTACCCAAGTAAAACACACCCTCCTGGAGCGTCCTATGGACGTCCGTTGGAAATCAATTGTAGGTACATGGTCCATGGACGTCCATGGGACGCTCTAGGAGGGTGTGTGTTACTAGGGTAGTCCCTCTGGAAGAAACGCCACGAAGCTATTATCATATTGATGCAGCTCATAGAGTACACCACGGAGAAAAAATTCCACGGGGAAGCGAAAATCTTTTAATTAATCCATGTGATATTTTTGGAGTGGTTAAGACATTGGGAGCAGGGGTGGAGAAAGTTTTCACGAATTGGGGGTGTGTCTGCACTGACTGAGAGTTTGTAAAGTGTATATAAAGATATTGCTCTAGGCAGCACGCGAGTTCAATAGATCGGGCCGCACTAGACCCCCCCCCAACTTAAAATTGAATTATCTCGAAAACTATTTGGGTACAAACGAAAAAAATGTTTGCACAAACAGGCACAAACGAAGCACAAACGATTGAGACTATTTTCAAGTCAAAATTCTAAATGGGGGGGGATAGCATGTCTCCGCCCCCCCCCCCCAGCTTAATTTTGAAATATCTCGAAAACTATTTGGGTACAAATGAAAATAATGGTTGCACAAACAGGCACAAACGATTGAGACTATTTTGGAGTCAAAAATCAAAATGGGGGGGGGGCTGGGGATATGCACCTTAACTTTTGCTCCCCCCCCCCTGCCCACTGCATAAATAGTGAACGATCACTTTAGTCACTAGCAATGGATTGTTGATATTTGTGCGGCATTGATTTGCTTTTATGTTTTATGTCTGCATTAGGAATTTTCCAGAATACGAGTTTATTTATGAGACTCCTCCTGCAGACTGTATTTGGAGTAGGATTAAGTGCTTAAGGATAAACTTAAATGCAGTGGGATTTTCTAATCCCTAAAAGTAATAATAATAATCGTAAATTCAGACTAAAAATTGCTCAATCATAAAACATTTGAAATGTTGTACTAGAAGATCTTGATCTTGAACTAGAAGAGAATTCTCTAGAGAATTGCTTCTAGAAAGGAAGAAGAAGAAGAAATTCAAACTAAAAATTGTTCTATCATAAAATATTTGAAATTAAAAACGAAAAAAAAAATGTCGGATATGGCTGTTCGGCCTACGGCCTCACTGGGTTTCTGATGTGGCCATCACATGACTTTACCATACATTAATAATATGGTATTTATATAAAAACAGTGACATCTCGTTAATCCATTCCCTCGCGTTACCCCCACCATCGAGTTTCCGTGAACCGATTTCAACCAAAATCTAATCAGTTCTAAGTCTTAATATTAAAGACCTAAATATGAAATTTGGTTATGAAATTCTTATTGGTTTGGGCGCTAGAGCGCACACAAAATTAAGTGACATACAGACACACAGCCACACAGACATTTGTTGATGTTTGGTCTCTTTCAACTCGTTGGATCCCAAGGACTCTAAATCCGTCAATATCTCAACTTTTTTTTTTTTTTCGATTTTATAACTTTCCCATACTATATGGTATACTACGTATACTCATATTTTTTGTTGTATGGTAAAGTAAAAACTGTAAAAAGATTGAAAAATTGGAGACGTCCTTCTTGCAGTAAAGAAAAAATGATTTGAATGATGCAGACACCTCAAAAGTTTGAATTGCAGAAAATATCGAAGATTAACTTCTCAACCCATAGAATTCATTAAAAATCATTATTCAAATTTATCTACCTACAATAATTTCGGTATTCGATATTAAGGAGCAAGAGGTCAACTTCTCAAATTTAAAGATGATGAATACGAAATGATTACCACGTTAAAAAGCAACAGTTGCTATTACCGAAGCACCATTATCCTAAACAAGAAGTTAAATATCGTTAAGTCATTATTCATCACTTCATACGGATCTCACTTTTATTATTTTTTATTATAGCATCCAAATCGACAAAAACACTTTAAAAGGGCCCAACTGGAATGTCGAGAGTTGTCTCGATTTTAGAATCGTATAAACTGGTTTTAGGATTAGTAGATTATTGCGTTAGCTTTTCAACTTGGAATTATTAACAGGTGTTCCTTAATAACCAATAATTAAATATTTAAATAATAGGGCCCTAAAAAGTGTTTGCCTAAAAAATAAATTAAAACTATGATTAATTATTTCCAACTTCTCTTTTCACAAAAAAAGCACCCGAAAAAATGGAGCGGTAATATGATGATGAATCATAATAAAGTAAAAAATGTTTGATTATTTTAAATTTTTTAGGTGGTTCCACTTCCAGCGTCTTCCACCCACCTGCATTATACGAGGTGTTTTACGTAAGTAAAAGGTCAAAATGAAATGTACTGGCAAAAATCTCTGTTGGGAAATGTTTTTGATGTAATTGAATCGCAGGTGATGTACTGAATTTTAAGCGCACGTCGAAAGTACAATAAATTCAAGTCGTACAGGTGCATTATTTTTATTTTGTCCGGTAAGTCAACTCTTAAATGGACTTTCCGGTTCAATTGAATCTGTCCACTTTTTCAGTTTCCTGTCCTTAAAATTCAGGATCCTGAGACAACTCTCGGAATTCAATTAAAAATTATTATTGTAACTTTTCTTTAATTTTATTCTTAACTGTAAAGTTAAAATAAATGAGTAAATAAATATTCGTGCCTGTCAATTTCTAAATAACTTTATCAACCACATTCACATATCAATATCATCAATGCTTGTCATATTTAACCAACAGGTAGAAGAAAAATTGATTCTGATACGGTAGGCAAAGATCATTTGTCTTGTGGTAGCAATAAATTTTCTTTTCCATGGGTACCCACCAATTTAATCAAAAACCAATATTCTAATACAATCAAACATCTCAACTGTTGATTTATTTTATCTTTCAAAACCGCACGCCTTCGCCATAAGTCAAGTTCGTTCCACTTTGCAGAAAACTTGTACTTCGATATCAAGAAGGGTGTGTACACTTTTGTCGACTTCGTGCTAAAGAGATTCTTAACTTTTCCAATTTTTCTCCTTTTAATGTGTAAGTGGGTGTGGTGCTTGCGTGTAGAGTTTCCAATTGTAAATTCTTGTGTTTAATCCGCAAGTTAACTTCCTTTCTATTCGAATACAGGTAGCCTGGAATTGGCCATAGGTTCGATTCTCAATCACAAATTAATTGTGCCGTGGTTAGGATTACACGTTAAAGTATCGATTCTACTGTAAATGAAATTTACCCACCTCGCGCTCGAAGCAAAAATTGTATGGATCATTGAAAATAATATGAACAACCTAAATTTTGCCAAAAAATTAAAGATATAAAAACTGGCATTTAACGACACTGAATTGACTGTAGCTATAAGGTTAGCAATGTAGCAACGCCCACACCGACGACTAGGTTGTGTCAAACTCGAAATCCCTGTAAAAATATGCTGCTTTTACTAAATAAATAACATAAACTAACACTAACCTAAGCTCAAGAAAGGAATCCCTATAAAATCCCTGTATTCCATGTGCTTTTTTTGCTAAATAAATAACATAAACTACTCTAACCTAAGCTCGAGATCGGGATCCTTGAAAAAAGTGGTAAATCAGTTAAAATGTTGACGCTACATCTGGGAATTCAGCTAGTAAACACCTCAGCAATAACCCTTCCACTTTCCATGCGTCGCGTCGCAGCTAAAAGTAGCCTAATTTACACGTACCAACAACAGAATGATGCCAATGAACTAAATTTCGGTTAGTTAATTTCGGTTCAAGTTCGGTTTAAATTGACGGTTGCAAAGGAAGCAATTAATTAATTTTAAACCAATTTAAGGGATCGCTCGAGTTATAAAGGATGTTCGCAATTTTTGTCCAAACATTTCGACCATTCCCTTGTTGGGAGTCTTCTGCGGACACCCTACTAATATAGGTTGGTCTGCGGCCTTCGCACTTCTCTTCCCTGATCTTTTGTAATTTTAACCTTCATCCGCTCGCGCATTTTAGAGTCGAAATTTACCTTTTTGAATTTTCTCTCCCATTTCCTTCCAGAGCGTCAGAGAGAGGTGGGAAGGGCTTGTATTCTCTAATTAATATCTCCTCCACTAGACTATGCCCATGTTCTGTTTAAAAAAGCTCCACCAGTCAGCTCAGTACAGCCACAAACTACCCTATGTGTCTTATTGCGGCCAATTTGCCGCGTACGCGAGCGGATGAAGGTTAATCCTCAATTTTCTTACAATCGAAGCAATCCCGATTTTTTATGAATGAACATAATATCAGTCAGTAAGAACTCTTTTCTGTCTATAATCTTATTTGCCCATAATTGGAGCCGGAGCTCTAATGATATTTAGTTTTATATCTACAATTAACCTTCATCCGCTCGCGTACGCGGCAAATTGGCCGCAGTAAGACTCTTAGGATATAGTTTTTGGCTTTACTGAGCCGACTGGTGGAGTTTTTTTTAAGCAGAACACAGGCATGGTCCAGTGAAGTAGATAGTAATTAGAGAATACAAGCCTTTCCCACCTCTCCCTGACGCTAAAGAACGAAATGCGAGAGAAAATTCAAAAAGGCAAATTTCAACTCCAAAATGTGCGAGCGGATGAACGTTAAGTTTTCTACATCTTTATGTTCATTATGTTTCTTGTGAAGTGTGAGGCCGAAGGCCGAGCTATGTGACAACATATGGAAAGTGCGAAGCCGGAGGCTGAATTTTGTTTTGTAATGTTGGAAGGCGACCTCAGAAAACTATAGATTAAAATTATTCTAAAATATTTTAATATTTTTGATTAATTAAAATTGAAATTAAATTGGACTCCTCAAGAATTTCCAGAAAAATGCTTTACTACAAAACCAGAGGGAAGAGAGATGTGGGAGGACCCCTATTGTTTTTTCAGAACGGTCTAGGACATTTGAACGCAGCCGTTTGAACGCGACCGGTTGAACGCGGCCGTTTGAACGCAGGGACGTTTGAACGCGAGGACGTTTGAACGCAGGGACGATTGAACGCGAGCAATTAGATAGGTACTTAATTAGATAATTGGATTAGGTACCGACCTTTTAATGACCTTCTCTTAAAAAAAAAGTCATTTCCTAACACTAACCTAGCCTCAACCGGGATTTACCTTTAAATAAAAGTCGATTCCTAACACTAACCTAGCCTCAACCGGGATGCACCTTTTAACCCTCCGGCAGTCGCGTCGAGGAACAGAGATCCGCACTATTGATAAAATTTGATATTGTTTACATAATCATCATTATATCGAATGATGTGCTTAGGTATGCTTTCCAGACTATGGTAGGCAAAATTTGATATCAATATCACCCGACTAGAAAATTACCTCCAGTATGTTATCAGTCTTTGATGTCTAATGGTATGTTTTTTCGGACCTCCATTCCCTTGCGCGACTGATCATTTCAGTGTTTTTAGTTATTTTTATATCCTCTTCGGACCCCTGATACACATATTATGTGTACATATTCTATCGATTTTCACTGATTTTCAATTTTTCATAGATAATTTTACGATTCCGTTAAAATTTTGGTATACTATCTGCTTCTTAAAATGTGGCAATTTATTTCTATATTTGTTTTATTTAAATTCTTTGTTAAATCCTTTTATTGTAATGACCTCGCCAATTTATATGTACACAATAATACACAAAAATATGTGTGATATGCAACATAATCTCACAAAACAACTGATATTTCATTATGCGGACCTAAGGTCCGCGGCGCGACTGCTCTAAGGAAAATAAAAGGCGCGACTGCCGAAGGGTTAATAATGATCCTCTCTTTAAATAAAAGTCGATTCCTAACACTAACCTAGCCTCGACCAGTGGATCTACCTTTTAATGGCCTCTTTAAAAAAGTCGTTTCTTTCGAGGGAAGGTGCAATTTCTCGCGATCAAACGTCCCTGCGTTCAAACGTCCCTGCGTTCAAACGGCCGCGTTCAAACGGCCGTGTTCAAAGTCTTGCTCCGCCCTTCTTGAATACAAACTAAAGCAAACTATTAGTGTGACGTCACACGTGGGATTGTATCAAAATTTTTCTTATAGTTGGTGTATAGTAGCATTTAACCCACATGTGACGTCATTTGTGTTTGCTTCATTGCTTGAAAGCCATGGCATGTTTATAACTTTAAATGATCAAAGCGTCAATTACTTTATCTCAAGGAAAGAAGTTAACTTTAATTAATTTACCTGCTATATCATGAAATTGTTAATAGTAATTTATAATTGTTGTAATAAAATTATCCGTAAATAAATCCCTAATGTTACGAAGAATCGTTCATTACATTTATTTGAATTCAGTTGCAATGCAACAAAACAAACATTAATCACACCCATTAAGATTTTTTAAATTAATTTAGAAAATTCCTTCCAAGCTATAATTAAAATTCTTTATTCCGAAGCGGAAAATTTTTATATTACGTCAGTCAAACTCGACTTCATTAAAATTCTAAGGGCGTCCAAAAAAAAGGCCTGACAAGATAAACATACTCCGCAGGTTTACCCTTCACACAAATTTAGAAACAATTCATAAGGAACTAAGAAGGATTTTGGCTTGTCCTCCTCCAGTATACTTTTGATAAATCAAAGATAAAAGTTAGGCTGTATCACATTATCAACGCTGTTTATTGTTCTCTTCAATTATGGATGGAAACATCCAAGCAGTGCCCGAAGTCACGAGGTGTTAAATTTTTAAGTTTTCTCATGACTTCGTTCTGGATATTTGTTTTATGATGATTGGATGAAAGTTTTGCAATTACTCTTGTAAAGATCAATACAAAGAAAATTGAAGTTAGTGTTAATTGAGTTTATTGTGATATTGAGTTATGACATCAGCAAGAACGAAGTGATCCGTGATCAATTTCGTTTATACTGACTTAATCGGAAGATGGTCATTATATCGCATGTAATATACCTCACAGTTACTAATTACTGGATAATATGTTCTGCAGAAGTAATTACACGCTGCAAGTTACTGACAAAAATAAAATGCGATTCTTCGAGAACGCGCACACACAAAAGCAATCTTGAAGGAACGCATGTTAACCTTTCTAAAAAGCTCTCTCAATACTGTAATTATATTGTCTGAGAATGCGAAAGTAAACCGCTTCGGCTAAAATATGCATTGATCACTTCGTGATCCGCTTTTGCTATTTAAGCTCAAGAACACGACATTCAATTGTTTTTCTCCCATTTCCACCTCATCAAACGGTGTTTTAGTGCAATTTGGGCTGGCCCAATTACACCAAACAGTAAGCGAAAATTGGTAAATTCATTCGTTTCCTGTTCTTATTAGAACTAACGAGATGGAAGTAGTAATCATCGCCGAGTTACTTGCAAAAAACTGTTACTTCGGATGATGATGATAATAATAATAATAAAAAAAAAGTGTAGAGGATTTTTTAAAAATAATTTATTCGTCGAGTACAAAAGAACAATTTCGATTCAAAGAGCTACATGATATTTTTTATTTAATAAAGTGCAACTGCAATATGCGATTTATTGCCGTGACAGTTTTTGAATTCTTTGTGCATGAAATTCATATTGATACTTCGGTCTGGAGTATATAATAGAAAAATCCGGTTCTCGAATCGACCGAAACTCTATTGTCTACCAAGTTAAGAGTGTTCAGCAGCATGTTCGGCGTGTCCGTCTGAAGATGGCCGTGCTCCTTTTCTTTTTGCAATTGACAATTTAATTCAGTCGACTCGTTTTTGGTTTCTTTCTCAGAAGGATTTCAATATATCCCTTTTGTTTTACCGCAGCAATACGTTATTTTTTTACTTTTTGTGATGTGACATTTTTAACTCAATTAAACAAGCTCCGACCGGTTCTACAAGACGGTCACAACGAATTAAATTATTCTTTACCTTTGCCACTTTGCTTATCACTTTTATTTTAAATTTACATTAGTGGTTTTCAAATTCCTTAAAAAGTTCTCACTCAAAATTTCATCACATCCAAAATTATATGGTGCGCGGTGCTACCGATATAGGAGAATTTCATGATTAACGACTCCACATTCCAATCTTATGCAAATCATAGCAAGTAATGACAGGATGAATACTCGCATGAGACATTGTAAATGTGGTAACTTCTTCGAGATGGGAACGATAAAAGGAACAAAAAGATGGCTAATCAGCCGAGTTTTGTTTCTAAAATGCAATCAGCAAACCACTAAACTGGTTTGGCAATTTTATCATCAGCGATCCCTCAGCACCAAAAACAGATGTCATATTGAAACGTGCGAATCCGTTGATGATATCACAAGAGATACTCACCATTTTTTATTTCCATTCCTTAATTAATTTAATAATTTAATTATACTTAACGAGTTGCGCTCATAGAGGTGTTTGCTATGGGAACTGATCGCTAAATCATTAATCAGTGACAAAAGAAACGCACATCAAATAAAATAACAATCAAGTTTTCAATTATCTCCAAGAAATGCGAGAATGGAATCCAATTACCCCGAAAAGGTCGTCCTTTTACTTTGTTACCATTAACTTTGATGATGACAAATGACCGAAAGACGTTTATGATCTACAAAACAAAAGAATGTTGACATTTTCGAAATAAAAGAAACAACTGATTATAGGGTGTATGATGGTAATGGGTCAGATTTTCTGATGGTTTTACCCACATCCACCTCTCCTATTTTGAATTTCAAATCCAAAATATTCGCTAATCATATAATTAAACTTAAAATATTACTAAAACCGTTGGGAATTTTTTTAAAATATTTAGTGTAATTAACAACAATCAATAAATTATTGTTTTACTACCAACACACACCAGGATTGTAGCAGTCACACATTATTCATCACCATTGAGCTTCAGTCTAATTTTCTCATACAACTATAAGATATCGGATGTGGCCATCAGAGGACTTTCCAAACTAATAAATAAAAACAGTGGAATCTCGTTAATCCATTCATGAATGGATTACCGAGTGGACCGCGTCCCTTCCATTATTAAGTGTAAAGTAATAGAGAAAAAAACTGCATAACTATTGATTCTCCATTTTTATTTATTTTTACCGTGAGAAAGCCTATTTTCGGGCCCCATAGTATCTAATGAAGGAAGCATAACCCTGACCTGATTCTATATAATCAAATCTAAAACAAAACAATGAGTTTTCAGAAAATT
Organism: Rhagonycha lutea; assembly: GCA_958510855.1. NCBI lineage: Eukaryota > Metazoa > Arthropoda > Insecta > Coleoptera > Cantharidae > Rhagonycha > Rhagonycha lutea. The sequence goes on along the minus strand of OY294040.1, from coordinate 5,388,610 downwards.
ATTATTCAACAGCCCTGAGGATATCGGTTATGTGTCATTTAGTATATAAAAAAAAAAAACAAGAGGGGGGGTATAAATTTTGCCACTTTTTCTCAAAAATTGACTTTATCAGTGATGACACCACAGCCAGCGCTAACCAAAATTGATCCACCATTGGCTAATATTGATTCAAATTTTTACAAATGGGCCCCCAAGCACCGAGTCAATATTAGCTAATTTAGGTTGGAAATTCTATGCGCTGCGCTGTGATATCACACTTATGGAGTTAATTCCACGTTTTCATATCTTCCCTTTTCTTTCACTTCTATCATATTTTTCAAATATTGTTCCTTTCCTTCTTTTTTTGATCTTATTGCTGAATTTTTATTTAAAAATGTTTATGAAATGATAGAACCTTTGTTTATTGACTTTAAATTCTTCTTCTTCTTTCTAGAAGTAATTCTCTAGAGAATTCTCTTCTAGTAGGCCAAGGCCTGTTATTTTCTAACACATGCGTCGTTTCCTTGGCAGTGTTAGAAACTTTGAGCATATAAATATTTTACATCCATCAGGTAGCTTGCTAGACTTGCCTTCAGATGTGCCATGTATCCTGGTTTTTATGTTAATGGTAGCAATTCACTAACCCAGGGGACCACCGGCTTAACGTGCCTTCCGAAGCACGGAGACTAGTCATAAGAAAGTTTGACTCTCCCCAGATTTGAACACGGTGCCCCATATTCGCATACAACTGCGTTAGCTGCAGATGCTGCAAGGCAATGACCGTCTCTTTTGTATACCTAAATTTAATCTTTCACAAAAACCATATTTTCTAGCATTTTCTTTTCACATTTTCCAAATTGTACTCGGGACCGGTGATGCCACCTGCTCTTACCCCTCCCCTGCAAATTTCAAATATGTGGCCCCAAATTTGTTTGCGACATTTTACGCTCTTGTGCGTCGCTTACCTGGCTTACTGCTTAGCACATCCCACCCCTGAAGATATTTGACCTATTTGACAAAGGTGAGACTAATTTTCTGTTGAAGGTGCGCACTGAAAAACGACAAAACAATGCAGTTTTCTGCGACTAGAACATCTTCTTCGCGAACATAGTTTGGGATCCGTCCTCAAACTTCTCCTTCCATGTACCATAGCTTGGCCTGCGGCCTTCGCACTAATCTTTTGTAATTTTAATCCTCAAATTTTCTTGCAATTAGCAATCGCGATGTTAGTAGTAGATCTAGATAGTAAGCACAGGTAATTTGGTGTAGTGGTTAGGGAGGGGGGCTATAGATCTGTGATCATAAGTTCCAATCCCGGTCGCTCCCAAATTTATCTGTGCCGTGCTTAGGATTACACGTTAAAATATCATCCAATGTCGCTTAGGCAGCAAAGTAAAAGCTGCTAAAAAAGTTGAAAGTTTCTCTTGTATTTTTTTTTAGCGAGTTTATTCAGTATTCAAAGAAGTCATCGGTAGATGTCGCGCTTAGATGTCGATTAGTTTGTAAAAAGGATATTTGCTGACTATTGGTTTTTGCCCGTAGCTGAAACCAGAGCACAAAAAATTGTACTGATCCAAATGATTTGCTTTAACAATATTTAAAAAAAATTATTTTTCTTTGTTATTTTTACAATCTAGAATTAACTTTTCTACGACGTCCTTGTGTTTATTATGTATCTTGAGAAGTTCGAGGCCGGAGGACGAGCTATGCTTTGTGATGATGAGGGTGGCGACCTCACACCTCAGCAATCCGCACGTTTACAAAAAAAAGACCACCTTTTACTTTTTTCCTTTGGCAGACCAAAATAGTTGGCTAACAAAAACAGAGATTTGGAGCAGGGGGGGGGGTTGATTTTATAAAAATGTGATATTATCACTCGGTTTAGTCTCGCGTCGCTTTCGATTCAATGCGCTTTATCTGACAGCAAACAGAACCTTAAATTTTTAAACAGAATTTTCATTCAATATTTCAAAGATTTAAAAATCTAAGATTATAAAGCAAACGGCGGCCATTTTGTTGGTAAATGTACCCACTGAAAAACGACTGTTCTTATTGCCCAGTTTTTTGAGGTTCTCTTCACGTAACATAGCTCGACCTCCGGTCTGGGACTTTCCTTCCATGTATCATTTTCCTTGAATATTTTGAGGACATAAAAGTTTTGTAGTGCTATCGACAGCAAATTCTGTTATTTGATAAATTATTAATTATAATAAATTATCTAGGTTGATTTCGCCAAACAACGATTCCAATAATTATCTTATGATTATTTGACAAATTTTTCACATTGACTTTGTAAACGAAATTTTCCAAATGTCTGGATCAAATCCAAATTGTGTTGCTCTTTCCAAATTTCACTTTTATACCTCAATTGATATATTTTTCATTTAACTCAAATTATGCAATTAAATTCAACAACAAAAATCTGATGTGACACAACATAATATGACTTTCCCATTTAAAAAAGTAAAAGTAAATAGTAACAAATTAAATATTTTAACTCCCCCTTCTGCTTTAAACCTCCCAACCTCATGGAAATTGATAAAGATAATGTTTCAAAATTTGAATTAAAAAAAAATCTTTTTAGTTGACCTTCTATTAATATAAAACCCGGTTCACACTATCTGATTTCTCATCCGACTTGTTATAAATGACTTCTCATATGAGAAATATTTTTAGGGTCAGACTATATGATTTTTGATATTATAGCAGTCCTGGCCTTTATGATTGGCTTTTAAGATGGTATGATTTTAGCCATGACTTCTCATATGACTAAGTCAGATGAGAAATCAGATAGTGTGAACCAGCTTTAAAACAAATTAGATTGAGAATATATCTTTAGTAATCTAACAGGTAGGTTACTTCTTACAATCCATTAACACAATGGCAGCAAAAACCTTAGCGAAATCATCATAAGAACGAAATTGATTTAGGGAAATATCCCTTTTAAAACACAGATAAATTTGGGAGCGAACGGGATTCGAACCTATGAACTTTAGATTCATCATAGAGATCGCAAACACACACGTAGACCACAGCTACTCGGCCTTAGGTCTCACTCATTAATTTCTGTGGTTATGAAGACCAGACGTGAAAGGCATAATTCCATAATATTCACAATATTTTTTCAGAAAATATTACTGTGTCAGGTCATCCGCATAATTCAGCTTCAAATTATGATCTTGTTTTTGAGTTTATATTTTTTATTCCATTGGATTCGATAATGGAATTGGAACATCATCAATAGAATTAATTACAATATTTCCAAACAATTTGAATCTGGATCTTTAATTTCCTTTATGGGAGAGCAAGCCTATATCGTTAAAATGTTTAATAATCCGTTCTAACCATTAGAATCATTAACAAGCCTGTTTACAACCAATTACGATAAACAACGTAAGACTAAACAAGCAGAACTACAAATTTCACTTCAAATTTTTGCATTTTTCCATTTCGCCAGGATAAGCACCATTTCTAATCGAAAAATTTTACGATGTGGCAAAATATTAAACATTTTAGTTGCTTGCATTACTACGTGCAGGACACGCATGCATACCATTTTCTCATGACCCTGACTATCGCTATATCCATTAGGAAAGCACGGAAAGAGTCTTTGCGGCGGTGCTACACGTTCATGAAACTGAATAATTTTTAACGAACTTCTTTTGTTCTGTTTGCTCGTTAAATGGATAAGTGAGTAATGGAAGTTGGATTGCTGCAAAAGTAAGCAGGTAGGTACTGGGAAAAATGTTGCCCGTGGTACGGAAACGACAAATAAACGGAAACGACGATCAAAATCCATGCACAATTAAACAATTCATCAATCTTTTATCTGGGGTCTTTAAGTAAGCTGTCCGGTATTGTGTTACAATAGTGAATCTATTTTTCATAATACACATCATCGGCTCAATAATGACCGATGGGTTATTCAACTCGACAAAAATTTTCGAACCATGTGATTATAGTCATCATTACTAACAACAACATTATCACCTTAACCATCGCTGGCGAGATCTAAACCCGATTATAAATGGAGTCGAAGCAATCAAAAATGTAATCAACTGAAATGTTAGATCATTATCTCGAATCACATAAAGCATCCTCATGTGTAATAATCAAAATTAACGTAATTTGATTCCAAATATAATTTCAAGTTCTCAACAGCAACGGCGTGAATATTTTCTACACCTGTACATAATGGAAGGAAACTTCGGCCATATAATACTCGTATTACAACTTAAAAAATTTACAATAAAACCAAGATAATCATCTCATAGCGCCGGCTTGCAAAGTCAAAAGCAGACCAGTTAAATTATACAACCATGCATTTCGCCAATGTTAATTCCGGAAAAAGTTGGTACTCTTCAACAGACCAACTCATTTCAACAATGTTGCACTTGCATCCACCTCTTGCGGCAATCTATATACAAGAGCACACATTTTTTAAGACTCGAGACGTAAATCTCTCCAGCATGATTTATTTATTTCATAATTAATTTTAAAGATTGCAAGAAATAAATGACGTGACGTTTTTACAACATTTTATGGAACTGCTTGAATTGCAGACTGAAGAAAATTGAGAATCCGAGAGCGGAAAACTTCTATTCCGTTTATGCTAATCCATAATGAAACATTTATAGCCGGAAAGACGATAATTTTGCAATAGACCGATCATTTGGTACCAAAATTTACTTTACTACTACACGTAATTAAATTTTATAGTAAACAACTTCATTTGACGTTCTAAAAATATTCCCATGACAGATATAAGAGATTATACCGTCAGGAAACCACATCAAACGAAGCCAACGCAGAACTTGGCCAAATGGCAACTAAATGAAAAGTTTACCTTTTTTGTTCAGGGCAGGCTGTGCTTCAGTTTCTCATTACGTCTGGAGGAACCTAAAAATAAAAAGAAAATGTTAAATTCTGCAATAATGAACAAATTCTTAAATTGAACTATGAAATTCTCATTACATTTCTGTGAATTGAGTGAAATTGATTGATTCAATTAGACAATAAATTAGAGGGTGTCCACGATCAATGTACACTTTTTAGGTGGTAATATCATACATTTTTATAAGAAAAACTATTGTCTACATTCAAAACTCAGTGAGGTAGCCCTCTTTGAAATATTTTTTGAAATCTCTAACCTCAAATGGTCATAGCACCGAAACTATCGATTTTATAGTGTAAATGTTGAAGATCTTTTTTAAAGAACTTGAAATTATCTACGAACTAGATCCTGACCCTTTATTATCTAGAATCAACGGTTTTCGAGTTATGGATATAAGTAAACACAAAAATGTTGAACGCCTCTTTCCGGATAACAACTTTAATGGGTTACAATTATTTCAATCATATGAATTTTTTTAGCCATTAATTTATTGTTAGTTGGTGAATGTTAAAAATGTTATTAAATTTGAAGTTTAAAAATTTTAATCAGTTAATCCCAATTTATTAACTAGATTTTTTCTACTATCAGGAGGCTATCCAATATTTAGCAATTTTACCTGTTAGAATTTGGATAGAAATATATTGTAATTCGACCCAATGTTGGAAAATTTTAGGAAAGTTGCATTTCTGATTGGCAAATTTTCTAATTAGCAATCTAAAAGAATTGGGCAGCTGTGAGACCGCCAGACCAAGCAAAATATGTATGTTATTGTCTATCAAAGCGATTGAAAACTGATTGCGTATAAAAAATTTATGGTAAAAAAAAACTCCACAAATTCTGCTTCAAACAAAATTTTAGTACAGTCAAAACTCTCTAAACCGAATTCTCATAATGTATTAAAATTTGTTCGAATTAGGGGGAGTTCGAATTAGAGAGTAAGAATTGGATTGTAAGTTAGTTGGACGTGTCAAATAAGTAATTCGAATTAGAGAATATTTTGAATTAAAGAGAGGTCGATTTAGAGAGTTTGGACTGTAGTACAATTTTTAAATAATAACTTAAGGGGTAAAACCACTCTAGCGGCCGAAAAAAATGTCTAACTTTGACGATTTGTTTTGGGAGTATGGAATAAGGAATAGCATTTATTTTCAGAGGGTTTATTTAACACATATTGAAGTATGAAAAGAAAAATTGTGTTATCATTTTGACGCAAAATGGCGGCGACAGAGCTAATCTTTGAAGTAGCCATTTTTTAAAACTCCTTAACGGGAGGAGGGATTTCTCGTCAAGTATAAGAACTGGAACAAAATTTCAAAATTTTTTATAATCTATATACTATTGTCTATAGAAGTAGCGGTTTTTCTTTAAATCAAATTGGAAATGGCGCACTTTTGAGAAAAAAAAATTGAATTTTCGCCAAAAAAATAAGCAGTAAATTGGTTATAAAAAAAAAGTTTACATTCAATCAAAAAACGGCTACGCACTTCTATAGATAATGTAATTGTGAAGCTACTGTCAAAATTTCAAATCGATCCATGTAACGGTTTTCAAATAATCCGTCCTCCCAGTTTGAAAATGTGATTTCGAGGAAAACGTGTTTAAAGTTTTAGGAGCACATAGCAATACCATGTACAAAGCAATGCAAAAGTGAAACCACAGGCTTCGGAAAAAAAAATTTCACTATAGGACCAATTGGATATTGTTTTTACAACCCCAAAGTATTGTTTAAGCCCAAAAAGCAAAATCGATTTTTCCAAATTGCTAGAGTGGTGTTAGGCCTTAAAATGCAACTTCTCCAAAAGTGTAGTATATGCTTCGATTGTATAGTTTTCACGTGAATTGGGAAGCATCTGCTTCGAAATTTAAATGTATAAATCCCCCCCCCCCGCCCAAAAAGAAAGTTTGTAATTTCTTTTCAGTATATTTTGGTATGGCGGTGGGCAAACATTAATTTAAAATTAATTTTTATTTATAGAATATTACTTGATTGCCCAAGCTGCGGCCTGACTACGTTACGAACAGATCCAGACGTTTTCTGTTATAAGTAGATTAATTTTATCTAGGGATTCAGGATAATCTGTGAGCCGGAAAAATCTGCTTCGCGGGTCACATTTAGTCCATGGGTCGTAGTTGGGGGGGGGGATTTTTGCATTAAATAGAAATGGGTAATTTACCTAAAAAAGAATTTCAGGTGATTGAACTGAATTGCTCAAAGCCAAAAACGTCATTGAAAAAGATGCAAATTCACAAAATATTTAATTGGGGATGAAATTAAATTTCATCGATACTCGAAACGTAATTTTTGAAAGTACTAGCACATATTGAAAATAATATTACAAAAATCTCAAATAAATTTGTTAAGATTCCATTTCTACTTCCCAAAAAGATGGTCTGCCACAATTAACTTTTCATTCTCTTCGCTAACCATAAAGAAACTTGAGCATTTAAACGCATCGTCTGGTCGTTTCGACTAAATGCGCGCCGTAAATAGACCATGCTTTTACTATTATGTTGAGTTACAAACAAATAAATTTTATTCATAATGAGAATTAAAAATACTTAAGGGTGCAGTGAAAAATTTGAAAAAAAAATTAATTAACACTTAGATATCAAAAATATTTCTTAATCCTCCTCTACCACAAATGGTATAGAATCCTTGCCACGGAAGTTGAGTGTTACGTAATCCTTACCTAACCAATCACGGAGGCTGCTTTGGTTGGATAACCAATAGCGGTGTTTTTCTTGCACTTACAAGGGGGCATCCCAGTCATTACATCGGCAATCGAGATCCCAATCTTTTTGGTGATTCTAGGAACCAAAAAAATGATGACTTTCTCGTCATTTAGTCTAATGCCCCTTAGTTTTTATAACTGCTATTGGTCAGAAACCGTGGTAGGTAGGTCTAGATGTAGAACATCGGAATGGTAATTCGTAGGTTACAAAATAAATAAAAATTTTAAAATATATTAATTCAGACAATTCCCAGTCCAATTACAGTTAAACCTATGGCTAAACCACCAAGTCCATTTTCAAAAATTCATAACTCAAAAACTATGGAGCGTTAGACTAAACGACGAGAAAATGATAATTTTTTTGGCTCCTAGCATTACCAAAAAAATTAGAACTGTGGTATCCCCTTGTTAGTTCAGGGACAAGGTTTCCAATACTTTTTTGTACGTGTGTTGTAAAATAAATGGAATGGAACCAAGACAATGCAGAAAATCAAAATATTTGATTTGCCCATTAAATATTAACATTTCCCACTCTGTGAAACTGAATTAACCAAAACAATTTATGGCTTTTATTATGTCTAACAAGTCACCTCCTCTACTATGATTTGTTTCTTCATTATTATTAGTCGAATTTGACAAGCGAGTAACTAATTTTTACGGTTTTTGACTTTATAGTAATTTTAATTAAATCAATGGTCGATCGCTTTAGTTAAAATTTATTTCTATTGTAATTTACATTATGCGGTTAATATCAAAGGAAATTTAATTGAAGAGGCTTGGCTATTTTCATGTTATCTACTTGGTAAGTAATTTATGGTAGAAGTATTGCCAACGTCGTTTTTCTGTTTAATTTATTGTTTCTACTATTCTTTAAATTTTATCGCTTTTTAATTGATTATAAAATTTTGTTATTAATAAATTTAAATTTACGGTTTTATCGAAACCAGTTGTTTGGTCAAAAAATGGTGAGACTCGTATTGGTGTGGAGGAAGCAATTGATGTAGTAATTTGTACGTTGGTCTCTCACGATGGTTTGTCGTGTTGATCTCTGCATAATAACCAAGCACGTGGAATACAATTTGCTTTCCACTTCAACCGAATGACAAACAATCCAATCTTTAAAAGAGAGAAGGAAGTTTTTCCTTCTACATATCCTGCTTGGCGCAACGCCAATTGACACTTTATTTTTGTCATTAATTATAAAATTTAAGTCTTTTTGGTGTTCCTTAGGAATGCTTTTCCAAAATTCTGTTTTGAAATGCAGACCGCAATCTTTCGCCCAATTAATTTGGTGCAACGATGTCTTCATTTCACTTGTGCACTTTTAAAATCGAAATCATGGCTGCCCAAGCTGCAACCATATAAATATTTCAACGTTTTTTTTATATAAACAGAAGTACTAAATTGTACCATAAAAGTACACTCACGAAGGTAGGCGCCTTGGTTGACGATGACTGTATTCTGCATTCTTCGGGGCCGGTACTTCTTATACTCGGTACTATAAACTTTGCAGGCATTGCTCGCTATCGTGATCCAGTGGCGCCGGAGGAATTCTCACTTTTATAATAAATGCAACAGGTGAACAAATATATTTTACAAAATTTAATCCACAAGATTCTCAAACACGAGTCTCGTGATAAACTACACTTAACATTTCAAGAAGAAATTAATTTTTTTTATTTTGTAGTGCATCCCAGACAGAAGTCAACATATTACAAAACGATAACCTCCATTAAAGATACATAATTAAAAAAAATTGGATTTTTTTAATTTGGAGATTTGTTCCTCCAATTAATAACAGAAATAAAATAAGTGGTTAAAAGCTTTATCTATTTTTAATGATTATTCTGCTTTAATCGGCTTAAATACAAACTCGTTTCGAACACCTCTAATTTATAAGAAAATTTATGTAAAATATGTATCATGTTAGCCATTTAATTCATCGATTCATATAATTTTTCAAGTCAAATATAACACTTAGTTGTAGTTTTTGTGTAATTATTAAATTGATATCGAAATAAAAAACATCATAAATTAAACAGTTTCACTAGTCGGATTATAATGAATCCAAAATTAAGAATGCATTAGACATGATAGTTTTTAATCAAAAATAATTAACTGGTATTGCATAATGAAGATTAACGTCTAATCTTATTTTTTCCCCAGAGGAATGCTTTATGTTTACGATTAGGTGACAGGAAAGTTAATTAGTTGCCTTGTATTTTCATTGTCGTTCTATAAAAAATTGCTACTTGGACTTTGAAAATGGACAGCTCGAAAAAAGAAACATCAGCCTCTGTACAACTTTTTTTCCCCTTGATTTAACGAAAGATGTCGATCCTTGGACCGATCTTATGTTCTGAAGTTACCTACATCCGGCTGGGGTGAAATTTGTTGGCTTTGCTGATGGTCCTGCCACTGTGGCAACCTTTCTTTCAAAAGAAAGATCAATTAAATCATATCAACCATCTGTGAGTGGTTGACCACAGCACCCGAGAAAATGGAAACTGTTCTGGTGAACGGAAAATCTTTATCACCATAAAGCCCAATAGACGCTATAAAATCGTTGGAGTCATAGCTGATTGCTGACGAACTTCAGGTGGACCATAGAGGCAGTAGCGCAAACTATGAGCGTTTTGTGTCACAGCTCTTTAAATTATTCGACAGTTTTGCCTCACCATGTTGAAGGGGAATATTATGTGGAATTTAAATACGTTGGAATGTCTTAAATTAATTGGCTTTCATATTTTCTTTTTTAATAAAAAAAAAAGATTATAATACTCCCCGCAGAAATTCGAAACTGACAAGACTATTCTAAAGTCTATAACGTAACTGTCAATGGCTGTTCTGCCGGCTAAAGGAGATCTCTTCAAATAGTATCAAATTTTGCAGTAATTACTTCGCTTTAACGATTTTGAAGCGTAATAATATAATTTAGAATTATTTAGAAACCAAAAATCTCGTTAATCCCTATTGCGCATCGGTATTATCGATCTTTTTCTTGGATATTTCGAAAAAAAAATAATAATATAAGAGTATTTAACGACAGATAAAATCACGACTATTTTGAATCCAAAATTCAAACTGAGAGGCTGATGACATGCATCTCAAACTTTTCTCCCTTTAACACTAAATATTTAAAATTAAAAAATACTTGAAATACTTCCGTTTTTAAAACAACAGCTAATGTTTTGTAGATGTGTAGGAAGATAATTCAAACTTTGTTCTACTTGGCACGTTTTTGAGTGCAGCTAATTTAACTAAATTCTTTTGGCAGTACCCAGATCCACTTGCACAAGAAAATCTCATTGTAAGAACGGAGCAGGGTACGGAAGTCCAAAAAAACTTAATCACATTGATCTGAATCATCAAATTACCCATGAAATTAATCTCATAATTATAACAAATTTACCGTCATTAAAATTTAAATGCATGTTTATATTTTTAAAGTAAAGGAGCAAAAAATTTGCAAAAATGTAACATTGAACTTCTTTGTTTTGTAAAATTATACACAAAAATTTGTTGCTTTTGTAAAACCGCGCTGACCTTCCCGATTAAAAATAATAAATACCAAGAATTCAATTAAATTTTATTCAAAGTCATTGATGATTATAATCTTTTGGCCAGTTTCGTTCAAATTGATTCATCGGTGACCCTTTCCAAAATGGAAGATCGGGGTTTCTCGCTTAATGGTGCATTCAAATTATCAAGGATTAATTTATTTCAAAAACCTTGTAAGGACGAAACTATGGTAACGTTAGAAATCGCAAAATAAATAAATTTTAAGAAAAACAAAGTTCAACTTGTCGACAACACAAACTGACAAATATTTTGGGTCGTGGCCAAAAAATCTAACGAGCAACAAACACTTCAAATAAAAATAATAAACACTTAAAAAATTTTAATGCATTGAAACAATTTCACCGGCGTGAACAATTTTTTTGCCTAAAATTTTGAGTAAACCGTTTTTTTCAAATTTAATTGCGGCGGCAAGTGTGCCATGGGATTAGATTGACAAATTGGGTTTGATGTGCATTGAAGAGACTTGAAAATTTTTTGTTAATCACGTGTCTGTGACTACCCGCGCCATCCGTTTTCATGACAGCTGTCACCTGTTAATGTCTACACGGATATACCTGAGCTTGTTTACTGCTGCTGGTGCTATTTATAAGGATTCTGGTAACATTATACATCCATTTGGACTGCTTTCGTCAAACAAAAATTAAAATTTATGGCTTTTAAAATAAAGAAAATTAAAATCGCTGTAAAATGGGTATAATTCATGGATCAGAAAGTTTACAACTTAACCACGCGACCATCCAGCCAATGATATAATAAATGAAAAATGTATTTTTGTTAGAAAAAATAATCTAAATTTCAATATGCATGACATTATTATATTTGGAACGGCTTAAAATGGAGCAACAAATCAAAAAATTAACAATTGCTTTCTGTGTGTTAGGGACCTTAACATAATTTTTCCGTTTTGCTCGAGATACCTATCCTAAAAATATGTCAGTTATTTTCGATCAGCATTCATGTAAAACGAACTCAACCAAGACAAGAATGCTACAAAACACAAATCACACATGAAAAGAAATATGTTCAAAATTTCATGAATGCAAGAAAATTGTAATGTTTCTGAGAAAACAAATTATAACAGTGGCGTGCCGAACAGTAAATTTTCTGCAGATTTTGACGGATTTACATTTCTTGAGGTTTCACGAGTTGAAAAAGACCAAACATTAACAAAGTTCTGGTGCCACTGAATTTTGTATGCATTGTACCTCATTAACGCCCAAATCAACAAGAATTTCACAACCAAATTTCATTTGAAACAGTTTCGGTTGAAACTGGAGAGTGGAAGTAACGCGCATGAATTAATTAACGAGATTCAACTATTGTTTTTGTAATTCAGGGGTCGTGGGTACCAAAACCGGAAACAAACATAATCAGAATTAAAACGCAAAAATATAAGGTCTACTCATTTTATTTACTGTTGGTATTTTCTAGCAAATTTTGAATCCCCACCTTTTTTGCTTTTACTATTAGTGAGCTTTCTTCGGTTCCTTCCCTTTCTTATTGGGTTATCTGGCGCAATGCTTTATTTCCATTTAGTTGCCAAACTGAATTAAAAATCCAAACGCTGGCGCTGACAAAAAATGCTAGCAGCTCTTTATTAGCTGAAATTTAGCTAAGAGGGGGTTAGCCCACCTTAGGGAATTGGAAAAACATTTTAAAAATGAGATAAAATTATGTAGATTAGTTTCTTCAAAATAGAATCCTCCTGCAGTGGAGGGTTCCGCCCAATTCTCCGATCTCACGCCAATATTGTCACATTTTACACACGACACCTTACATTAAGGGGCTGCAGCTCCCCCTTATCACTCGAAACTAGCTACCCTGGTGTAAATATCATCTATAAGGTCATATTATAGACCAACTGATGAAATAACAACTTCTATAAAAATATGTGACATTCCAAATGTTAGATTTCGGTTTAGCCTGAGTTGTTCAATATCTTTAATTATTAATAATTTTAGTAATCCAATACACGAGATGGTAAGAAATTTCGGCGCACCCTATACGCATAATTGGTGGTGTGCAACAATGTGGTGTGGCTAAGGAGGGTAGGGCAGCTTAGATACTCTAAGAAACGGAAAAAATATTTACAAGTGTGGTGAATTTAAATTACATGCCCAAAAATTCTGTCACACAGGAACCGGGGGGTCTGGAATACCCTCCAGGTATGGAATACCATCCAGTTGTAAACAACCAAATTTGCGTCAAAATCAATTTTGAAATGTCGACTTATTGCTTCTTTACACCTTCAAACCCCGAGGTTGAGGTTTACTCGCGAGTTTACCGTTTACGAGGTTTTCTTCATCATTTATCATTGATCATTTATCGGTTCCATCAAAGCAAATGGAATGCAATCACTAGCAGTTAATTTGACTCTTTTTACTATAACAGGCAGTTTTTATTATTTTTAATTATACTCCAAACACAATTTAGAAGATTATTTTTCAGTTCTGATCCGGCGGGGGGGGGGGTAAAATACTAGCTAGTCACCTACGAACATCAGGTAGTTAGAATTTGTGCAAGTAAACCGATTTTAATGCTTTCTTTCTATGCTATCCGCTAGTAAAAATTGGAATACCTGATTCAAAGCTAATTAATTTTCATGCTCAATCAAATTAATAAAATTAAAATTATTTAAATATTTTTCCAATTTCAGATTAATTAATTTTTATTTTGTTTGAATTTCAACACAAACGATTGGTTATTTTACAAGTGTCAGATACTTTGGTTTAGTGGTAGGGAGTTGGACTTCTGACCTAAAATGTCATAAGTTCATGAGTTTAAACCCCGTCTATTCCCAAATTATTTGTCTATTCTGAAATATTTAGTAACATTTTTTTTATTTCTAAGGAAACTTGCAGTCTGAAATTAAAAATAAAATATTTCTAAAACTGACAATATAATCGTAAGTATATTATGTGAACTTTTCGGAAGTTGACTTTCGCTTAACTACAAGCCGCGGGCCCCAATTTAACAGTTTTGTTTGCATTTTGAACTCACCGAAAGTTTCAAACCAAAACAGATTGAGACGCGCTGAATAACATACAGATTTCTACAGATTATGATGAAATATGTTCTTTTGATTTGTAAATGTTATCAAGTGGGTCGCAAAAATTCGTTTAGTGGGCAGTAAACTTTACTATTTTGTAAAATGCAATAAATTGTCTTCTCGTAAAAAATTTCCATAGGTACGAAGTAAATTCTTCAACTTTGCACCCCCGTTGATCTTTGCGACCATTTAATCTTTTGTTATTAAAATTCCAACTTTTTTTGGATTTTGTATCTATTCAGTCGATCAATTAATTGCAGTATATTTACTTTACGTGACCGGTAATTCTGTAATGAAAATCGTGAACGAAAGTAATTAATCTGAAGTAATTAATGTTCGTTTAAGTAAAAATGTAAAACAAGCAATAAATTGCTTTTGCATCTCATCGTAAGATTACAGGGAAAATCTTCCATCTTCAAAATCAAACAAATGATAGGGTGGGGGTGTTGTATAATTCATGTTCCAATAAATAATTGCTCGATCAATCAATCTGAAGTATCGCAGTAAAAAACTGAAGTTATTTAAATATTTTTTCGATTATAAATTAATTAATACGTGTTTTGTTTGAATTTAATCAAAATTGACTGGTTGTTTTGCATATTTCTTATGGAATACATTGTTTTCCAAACGAATAAATAAATTTTAATGAAACTTACAAAATGTTGATTAACTCTCAAGTTTCAAATATTTCAATACATTTAAATAACTAAAAAATTCGATGTAAATGTCGAATTCTTTTCTTTGTTTCCAACCTTTTAATTATTATTAGAATGCTGGAACCTAACTTTTTTTAATTTAACCCCAAAATGACCTGTGTGGTTGTTGATGCCAAATTATTTTGCCATTAAATAACAATTATTTAAATCGACATGATAACCTCGATGTAAAATTTATATTATTAAAATGTTCCACACAAAAAGAGTGGTGATTTAGAAATTTTCTGAGAAAATGTAAATAAAACTAATAATTTTTAAAACATTGAGTAATCTTCCGGTCTTATTATTCCATGACGCCGATTCGTCACGCTGAGTATTCAAATTAAAATTTAAAAAAATTAACTCTCCAGAAATGTCTTCGTGCACGGTTACCATGGTCTTACCGGGAGAAAAAACCTTTAATTATTTCACCTGCATATTATTGTTTCGACCCAAGCAAGTGGACGTGGGCAGAAATTCCATTCAAGAAAACAAGAGCAACTTTCATACATCAACATATTTTATTCGTTACCTCACCATTCGAAAGAAATAAAATCTCTAATTTTCTTCACCAGGTGTTGAAAAGATCGGAAATATTCATCCAGGTTACATGAACTCCATAAAACCCACATCAAAATCGATAATAATAAAAATTATTGGTAATCTTGTAAAGTTGTGCTAGTTAGGACCTGCAATGTGACAAAAACTGCTGTGCCACTGTTGCATTTTATGGTGGAAAGCATCTTCAAATTCAAAGTCCGCGCCGCCACTGGGAAAAGTAATTATAAATGCTTGCATTCTTTACTACATCATACGCAAATTACTTTCAGAAAATCGTAGTAAATACCGGAAATGAAACATGTGAAGAGCATTCTCGTGTTGCATACTGTTTGGAATCGTATGGAAATTTAAGTGTTAATCATTAAAAATAATTGTACAAATTACTCAAGAATCGATTTATTAGTTGTACAGAGTGGCCCACCTAAGGTGAATTCTTTCATATCGTCATAACTTTCTTGGTTTCTTGTTTTAAATCGGACACCTGATATAATATTTTTGCATTTTAAATTTTGGATTAAATTCCTATAATTTGGGTAAGAAGTTTCTGATGTGATTTTTGCAATTTTACCATTTTAACCTTCATCCGCTCGCGCCTTTTCAAGTTACACTTTCGATCGCATGGGAGGCAATTAGACCGCCTTTGTTTTTTATTGTTTTCGTGAGTTTTTCGTCATTCAAAGTGCATGATTTGAATTATTTAAAGAAATATACATAAAATAAGTTTATGCTACATTTAAAAAAAGACCAATATGAAAATACATAAAATTAATAAATACCTATAAATGTTACATTATTTATAAGACGAAATTAAAATACATAAAAATGAAATACATTTTACATTTCGAAAAACAATAAAAATTAATTGTGAATAAAATTGAAAACGATTTCACAAATTAACAGTATTCATAAAAAGTTCACGTTGTCGATCGCGCTAGGCGGCAAATTGGCCGCCGTACGACACTACATACTTTGAGGCTGTCTTGAGCCGGCTGGTGAAGTTGTCTTATCAGAAAATGGGTAGGGTCTAGTGGAGGAGATAGTAATTAGATAATACAATCGCATCCCGACCCTCCTATGACGCTCTGGAAGAAAATAGGAGAGAAAATTTAAAAAGGCGGTCCTTTTGCCGCCTACGCGAGCGAAAGAAGGTTAATTAATAAGCTGAACTTGAAAATAATTAAAGGAATCAACATTCAGTTTTGTTTAATTTAAAAATGTAATTAAATTCTTGCTCTAAAATGGTCTAATGTCAAAAATAATTTCAAGGCTGCAGTACCCAAACGATATTGGAAATTTAGGTGTCTCTGTTATTGCTTATGGCAGGCCCGTCCAACATACGGCCCCCGGGCCACAATGTGGCCCGCATAAGTCCTTCAAACTGAGGCTGTTTTTTAATAAATCATCCATAATGGAACATATTGGGCATTCATTTTGGCCCGCTACGGTTACAAAAATACTAAACCTGGCCCTCCACAAAATTATGTTGGACACCCCTGGCTTATGGTGTCCATGTCCACTCTGGAAGCTTTAATTTGAGAAAAAAAAATCTAAAAGGGTTCCAGCAAGCAAAAACCGATATAGCCGAATAGTACAGGTAGTTTGGTGTAGTGGTTAGGAAGTGGAGCTATAGATCTATAGGTCATAGGTTCGAATTGCTATTGCTCCCTAATTTATCTGTGCCGTAAAATGGATATTTCCATAAATAAGTAAATATATGACTATGGCACATAAAAGTCATTCATAAATCTAAAGTTTTTGATGATCTTGGAAAAATTGAAGCAAAAAGAAGCAATTTTGCACGCGTGTTGACTCCGCAATATAAAACTTGTAGCGCCATTAAATTTTTATTGAAATCGAATATGGGCAGAAGCCAAAGTCCAAAAACGGTTCCGATCTCATTGTGTAAATCGGTGAAACTATAATGTTTCTTTTATCGTACAGAATGAATCTTTGTCGAAGTTGAATACATACGTGAGTTGACCTGTAGAACAGGTAGGCAATAAATTTTTGGGTGCCGAAACTTGGCGCCGTCTTTGTAATATATTACACCCACCGAAAACATAATGTGAAATATTCAAAATTTTCATCGCACTTACAAAGATTTTTCAAATGTTACACAGTTTGAGAACTTCTGATACAATATTTTTAATTTTTGAAATCTAAGTGAATGACTTCTATTTTTTTTTGCAGCAATCGCAGCCAATTTGTTATTGCAACTTTATATTGATCTGATCAAGATCATAAAATTTGTGAATGAAAATGGACTAATGAAAATCATTCGAGACGAATGCATTTTAATAAATTAATTGCGTATAATATTCTACACGTTGTAATCAAATAGACCATTAACAATAAACAAGTGATTAATAATACTTCCATAAATCAGTGTATAATTATCTATTAAAAAATATCAATACGCGTTGAACTGTGTCATTCTCATTCGATTTGAATATTCATAATTATTGTAGAAAAGAAACGAAACAATTTATTATAATTTTGTGAAGAAAAGTTAAGAGGAACTTGCTCGGAGCGACCGAAACTCTATTTCAAGATCTAAAGTTAAAACGTAGAAGTGTTCGAATTATCGAATTTTATTTTTAAATTTTTTTTTCTACAGAACTATGTAGCAATTTTTTTGATAACTAATGAATGATGATGAAATTCGATTAACTAAATATTACCAAAAATTTCGTATTTAAACCGTTGGTTGGTTCGGATTATCGCGTTGATACGTTTTGGTTGATTAATTCCAATGATTATTTCACATCCAAGTGTGAAATAAGCAGCAAATGAAGAAATGAATTTCACACATAACATTATAAAAGTTATAATACTTTTAGATATGCGTTAAGAGCTCACGTCCATAAAAATAAAACAGATACGGTGTCAAAAATAGCCACAATAATAATTATTGTGACGGAAACATTACAAAGTAATTTTTAAGACTTCTCAAGACTGCGCTCCAAAATGATGTCATACAAGATAAAAATATTTTTAGCAAATGAACAACAATAAAAAACTGATAAAATTTAAAAGCTTTTTCAAGTTATTGCTACCCTGTCAGGCTATCTGGATCGGTGGAACCTGTGAGCTACGCAGGCGGCTCGGAACGAAAACCTGCAGCAAAAGATTGTTAACCTACAACGTTTCACCGTTTTTATCTTGTTTTATTTTTGGTAAGTTTGCTCAAGTTGTTAGCACGTCTGAAATTTTTTACTCATTATCACATCATAAATTAAAACAAGATCAAACTTTGATAAAAGAAACATTTAAATTCCATTTTTAAGGACACGCGAGTAGAAAATCGTGTAAGTTAAATAATTACAGTGCTCCAAAAAATTCCGCCAAAAGACCGTTTTGTTAATATGGTTTCGCAAGAATTTCGAGCGGTAATCGGATAAAATTCAAATATTTGCCTAATTGGAACTGGATCAAGTTTCTAGTAACGGAATGATCGATTTGATTTGATTTGAATGAATCCATGAATCGTAATCAGTTAAAAATCATTGCTTTTTATGTACACTTCGCTTTGGAACTCATCTGAACAATAATTGTCAAGTCAAATTGACAAAGAAATCATTTTACAGCTCATTGGAAGCGTATAATCCGCTTCCAATTTGCAGCACACAAAAGGAGCGGTTCGTATTTGCAAAATTTTCTTTCATATTTTCAGAGAATCCTTACAATAATTACCGGTATTCTCAGAACTTTTCGAGATTTTTAAAATAAAATAATTGTTGGTACTTAATAAGTGTAAACCAAGAGAATGTCCCGACTTGAGACAAACAGGTGTGAATTTGTGAAAAGTATAATCCCACAATATTTTGGGTAACAATGAACAGATAATAGAATCGAGGGTGGACCTGAAAATTTTCAATTCATTATTTCGCAATTTATGAACCTTAACATTTTGAAGCGGTATTTTTAAGTTATTTGAAATTAATTAGGTGCAGGTATTTGCAGAAATACGTAAAGAATGTTTCAATTTGTAGATTGGAAAAATTTTGCAGAAAAAAGTAGCGCGTTTATAATTAACTCGATTTAAAAACGAGTTAAGACGTTGGTAATGCAAATAATAACCCCTGAAAAATAAAAATTACATTCCAAAAGATTAAAACTTGTTCGGTCACTATATAAATTAATAAAATATTAAATGATGATTTTTTTGCATACCTAAATAACGTTTATTAATGTTTCAATTTTTTCTGTCAAACGAATTCGGTATATCCATTTCTTTCGGCGTGCTCATTTTGCTTTTTGAATTTTAAAATAAGAATTTTGTTTTTCTAATAATTCCACGTTGATGAAATACTTAAATACTTGATCAAACCGCAAAAGAACTGTTAAAGCAGTAATCCCTCGATCTACGCGGTATGAGATAAATTTTTCGACTGCTGAAGAAGTCTACGGTCTGACCAAACAACTACCCCTAATAGTCGGTCAAAAAATGTCGTTGAAAAGAAGCCTCCCAAAATATAAAATTCAATTTATTCTATAATTCATTCATATTATTTGGATAAACTATTTCAATTTGGGGAAGAAATTTCAAACGCAGAAGACCTACAATTTATTGAAATCCAAACCACGGCACAAATAGTTTGAGTGTAGCTGAGAATCTTTTTTAGATGAAAAAAAAAACTGATGTTATTTTTTAACGTGTTTTTCATATTACACGTTAAAATAACGTTTCTGCAACGGCTATATAACGTAACACCTGAAAACTGATCGATTCGAGCGAAATTTTGATGTTGATTTTTGATAGATTTTTCAAGGTGCATGTGCTTATTGGAAAACCATCATGCTTTAGTACATTTTCATTGTACGATACACAGTTTTGAGTAAATTGTATAAATAACTAGAAAATGGTGCCAGTCCGTACCTTTGCCAATAATCTTATTTTCGAACAGCAATTATTACACCTAAGCTATGTTTCATTACAACATTTTATAAATAAAAGTTATGTAAAAATTTAAGATTATTATGTGTATGCTATTAGCCACAGTAATGGCGCAATGTGATTGCTGGTTGAGTTGCGGAGCGGAAATTCTGGGTTCAAATCTAGGAATTTCTTAGCTTGGCTCTCTGGTGAATTGAATGTGACAACAAATGAGTTATAGCCTTGATTTTGCTCTCTTTTTCCAGGAAGTATTCAATGGGATGACCCAGGACCAACACCCTAAGGTGAGGTGTCTCAAATCCAAAATTTGGATTGCATTGTCGCCAGTCGCTATGGCGATAAGCTGGTTTTTTATGGATAATGAAAATGATGGAAAATCTCGGAAGGAATTCTTTGAAATGGAGGTCGAGAGGGTTCCACTTTACCAACACACACTCGCGCTTGTAGAAGTTGGTACCGGACGTGGTAAAGGTTGATCCTTTATCAATCTCGTGTCCGACCCTTCAACCATACATAATATAGGGGAAAGGGCCATGTCAATTTATTTTGCGTACACTACAAAATTAGGTTACTCCGCCACTGTTTGCCACGTCCTGTAACAGAAAGTAACCGAAAATACACGTACCGTCACCAGAATGCTTCAAAAATAGATTTTTTCGTAAAGCTAATCCATATTTGAAATTCATCCTCACCTTAAACGCTTCATTTTAATGTTATCTAGCAAATTTTGTCGAGTTTTCCTTTTACAAATATATTATCTTCTGTCGACGGTTATCGGCCTACTACCCCATCAGATCTTACCAATTTATTTGTATTTTTATACCGTGCAAGCTGCGGGTATTTAAAACCAATCCTTTTAGATGGAACTTAACACATTAACTTAATTGATACATAAACAATTTTAACAGTTAAATAAATTAAATTATTAATATATTTTATTAAGTTTTCAAGCACTTGTTTTATTGTTATGTATTATTCTGACGAAGGGCAACAAGTGCTTGAAAGCTTAATAAAATTATACTATTATTAATTTAATTTATTTAACTCGTAAAATTGGTTACAATATAATTAATTTTTTAATTATAAATAATTTATTATCGCGAGTTAACTAAACAATTTAACACATTAACAACTCCTAAAAATTATTTTACTCGTAAGTATTTAGTAATTACAAATATTTATTTATAATGATGTGCGACTTGACTGGTGTTGAAATAATCCTCAATCGCGTTTTTCCACTTTCGGCGCACCCTGTAAGACGATTTAACCTAAAAACCTGACAGATAGATAACCTAAAATTCAGTTTTTCTCACGGTTATACTAACTTTGAATTCTAGAGAATTCGACCAATCAGAGTAAGGTTACAAAGTGAGTTTTGTACGTAATTCAAATGGATATTTGAGTAGAGACACTTAAAACCGTCCATTGTAGCGGTCCAAATGAACGTTTGTCTTGTTATCAGCCCTCTACAGCAACCCCACATATTATTTCTATTTTTTGGTGGCAAATAAAGGCGATTTTCTTCCTCTTTCTGTGTTATATATCTACATCTGGAGTTTGGCATTACCATCAGCCAGTTTTCCACAGTTACTTGAGTAAAAATCATCAAAGGCGCCTGTCTAAGTACCCAAGCTCTCGACACTGAATATAAAGACTAGCCCCCTCGAAAATCAGGAGAGTGTTGTGATTTTTTTAAGTATGTTTTCTCGATTTTTCGCTATCCTCATGCAATGAATTATTAAATAGGTCTAATGTTTATCTATCTAAGGTCACATCTTAGCTTATTTGCCTACATTATAGAGAAATCTAGGGTATTTTACTATTGAAATATAAATTTTAGACAGGAGGGGGGGGGGCTTAAATCATCTTAACAGCACAGTCGTAATATTATATTTCCTTCTAAGTTAAAATGCAATAGAATATTTTAAATAAAAATTTGTGTCACTTTTCATAATCAATTCGGGTTTACGAATTGCCTTACTAAAATCTTTCGTAACTAGTGATGAAATACTTATTTATTCACCTCGTTAGAAACTTCTCTCTTCTATATATTTTTTCCGAAGGAAAATAGGAGATGTGTGGTAGAGAAAGAGGCCATATTGAGCAGTGGACGATATAAAAGTGGAGAAAGAAAAACATGCGTTGTTCTTCGACAATATAAGCTTTTATTTCTTATTTCTATGACGTGAAGTATCCACCCAATAATATTTTTTAACGTCTACATTCCTCCATTAAATTTCCATAAATGTCTTTTATACTTCGAATTAACACTCGGGAGGAACGATACATTTAAAAGCAATTAATAAAAATTTATTTGATGCATTTAAATAATGGAAATTAATACAAACACCGTGAATGTTTGTTCAACACTTAAAAAGTAAACTATGTGTTGTAAAAACGCCATTCAAGATTTTTTGAATGGTTCTTCTAAATATAACTTCAATGTCCTGGTGTGAAAATATAGCCAGAATTAAAGTCACCAATAATGTTGTTTTTTGTAATAAATCGTTAAATGAACAAGATATTCAAATTTTATATTCATAATTTAGTGCCCACATAACAATTACAAAAATATGTGAAACTGCCGATTTTAGAAATCAAACGAGGTGGATTATTTTCATGAAAATTAATGATGATTTATGGTTTTTTAATTTATTGCTCTAACCGATCGCTTCAAATGTGCCTCAACAGAATCTTTGCCAAAATTTTAAAATTATGGATTTATTGAACTTTTCGGCGGTTCAATAGCAACATCCTAAATTGTGATTAATTTGATGTACTTAAATTTTTTTTAATTTTTGTGATTTTTGAAGTACCCCTCTTTTTATACTATTTTTAATATTAAAACACAAATCACTGAGACAGTTCAAAAATTAACATTAAGTGATCACGTTTTCTCTAATATAAAACTATAGAAAGTTTATACCAAGGAATAACCCGTTTTGAACTAACTGAAACGGGTACAAAATAATTTATGATTAATTCTACCCATTAGTTAATAGATTTCCCACCGAGAAACAAAAAAAAGTTTTTTATTGCGCTCACATGAAAAATTATTTTCACATTTTTTTGTAAAGACGCCTGTTTTCATACAACTTTTACAAGACCCGTTAAACACCTCGTATTTAAACAAACCATTTACATATTATTTATTGATATTTTTATTTTTATGTTAACTTTTAATTTGCAATTTGATCACTGTTTAACATATTCCCCAATGTTAAACATTGATATGGTCGTTTTTGTACACAAAACTTTTAGTACTACGTTAAGATAACAAATAAAAAACCAAAGTCATTTATTTTCTTGTCGTACACCCATTTTACCATCAGCATAATTTTTAAACAAATTTGTAGGTTGTTTAATTACAGATCTAATTAGCACTGAATTTCCTTATTAAAAGTAACTCCTTAAATTAAAATTTTAATCAATTAAAAATATTTTACTAGTAATTAACAGGCGAGCTTTCGTGGAAACATTTTAATTAAAATTTATTAGATTACTTAATTGGAAAATGATTTTTATTATTGCAAATTTGTTTTGTTTTTACCTCTCTTCGCACCTTGTTTACCAAACATATCAAATTACTGCGGTAATAAAAAAGGGTACCTATTCGCCACTTAATTTTTGTCAAAAAAACAAAATCGAAAATCTACACGATGACACAAAAACGTTAAAGATGACAGGTGTATGCGGTATCAACATAACTTCATTTAAATAAATTAAATTATTAGCAAAAATATTCAAAGTTATGCCGATATCTTTCAAATCTATACATTAAAATAATTTATTTAATTTAAAACATTTATACATAATATTTTAACGACTTTGGAAGACATATCTGTTTTTATTAGCAAAATTTATTTTAATTAATTATTTTTAATTAAATTAAAGCATCAAAATTGGCGCCGTTATTAAAATAAGCGTTATAAATTTTTAAAAGGTCCAATCTAACCAGGTTGGAATTGGTAAAAACGGGAAGGGAACTTTAACGTTTAGGTTCTACTGAATAAATTGACTATTTTACTGGGCAATTTAGAGTAAACGATTGGGTTATCGAAAAATAAACAAAAATTGAATTTGAAAATTGGATAGAATTGATATTTGTCAATAATATTGTTTCGACATCCTGTAATCATTTTAATCGTTATGAGAAAGGTAAATATTTATTCACGTATTGTTTACATTGCCGTATTATAAAAAATCAAAAGTAATAAACCACGTAGTAAATTTTTACAAATATCCAAATTTTTATTTAGAAAAAATTCCTTGTTTACGTTTTATCCGATTAAATTTATAATAACTAAGTTGATTTATTTTGTAAATGCTGTTGTCCGTCATACATTACCATACATGGATGTGTAGATTTATACAAAGCACTTCATAAAAAGTGCGTAGTAATAAATTTGAGACGATATCTGGGTTGGATGTAGGAGTTGCAAAAGTAAAAGCGCTCAATTGCAAGGCACAATTTTTTAAATCGTAAAAATAGGTCGTACGCCCTTTTCGTTATAAACGAAAGTTGGGTAGGAAGAAATCTCTAATCTTCAAGTGGGTTTCTACCCACTACATTTCTTCATCTGTTTGGTCCAGATATTGCTAATTATGTTTGTAATGTAACGTAACCGTCGCGATGGTCACACCAGGCCACCATGTCAATCGCACTTCCACTGATGCATTGGTATCAAAAATAAATAGTTTTGTGTAAATAATTTATTACATGATTATTTTGTAATATTTACATTAAATATGTACCCAAAAGATTTACATAATCAATATTGACACAGGAAAATTTTTATAGAAATCACTTCAAAATGTAACATGCAGCGAAAAATAGGTTTGCTTTAGAATAAAAAATGTACACACCTTTTATGCTAAACCAATAAACTGGAACACACCAGGAGATCAAATTATAGTCCCCCCTTCACCCCAATAACATACTCTTCATTTACATAACAAATTATTGGCGCTAGTTCATCACAACATGGGGGTTCAATATTATTTTTAGATAAAACATTAACAATATTGTTGAAACCATTTTAGTGTCATTATAAAGAAAAATAACTATATACTGGGTGCGGCAAATTAACTGTAATAACCTTTTCGAATCTTTTCACAGCTGCAAATCGTTTGGAAGAGGAAGAAAGTACGCCACCGTCAAAGGAGCTAAGAACTGGAAGTTATCAAATTACGAGACCAAAAATTAAAAATATCGATCATGGATACATAAGCAAGCAGCTAAGTGTAAGATAATTCCCTTTGCAGAAAAGAAAATTTTGACGATTCAACAACCACACCTACAGTTTTGATGTGTGGCTTCACTTCCAAGTGAACTGGCTCCAAAGTCGTCATCCAAAACACATACCTCCGCAGAATTCTAGACACCCTGCGGTTTATAACCAATCGTCAACCCCATGCGGACACCAAACTTGATATCCTATAGATGACTTTATAAGAAAAGTGAGAAAAAAATGTCCGACAGGTGTTTGGACACGGATAACCTTATAGAAAACATCGATAAACTTAGAAGACTTCTCTTCAACAGCTTCACGAAGTTTATCACATGACTATAATTTAGATTCACGTTTCAGGCTAAAGCGGTTCCATCCGTTTGCATCCATAGCCTTCTCAGAAATTCATACAAATTATTGTAAATTTTGAGTTATTACCTACTCCAAATTTAAGTTTCACTATTAGTTTACAGATGGAAGTTAATTAAGGCAACAGTCCTGGAAAATATCTGTTTCCATTAGAACATCGCAGCCAAAAGATGTGCGGAATGTAATTGGATGGGTGATCCTCCAGGGAACATGATGTGTCGGTGATGAGTTATCACTGGATGACTTACAAAACCTATATTTTCCACCTCATGAGTGGGGGGTTCTAATTCAAATTTTAACCCTTTGGTTAAGGTCCTAGATCAATAGGAATAAATAATAAAATTCAACAGATGTCACTAGTTGTTTTATGATATTTCATTGGTATGTTTTATTGAGATTTATTGATATTTACTTCTGATTGGTTAAAATTTGAAATTTCATGTATATTGCTTAATTTCTTGTGTCAAGTTCAACTCAAAAACGAATAATCGTAGAAAGCTGAAATATTCAGAATATACTTAAAATATGATTTTACTTAACGTAAGCTATTTTATATTTATAAGTAAAGGGCATTTTATTGAAAACGGCTAGAAAATTTTTTTTATATTAATTTTTTTTAAATAAAAAATAGCTTATGTTAAGTAAAATCATATTTTACGTATATTCTCAAAATTTCAGCTTTCTACGATTATTCGTTTTTGAATTGAACTTGACACAAGCTCAGACCTTATTGATCTGCCCCATTAAACGAAACAGACGGGATTGTGGCCAGCAGAATTTTTTTTTCAAGAAATGCAAAAACACGTCAATTTTATCATCGAGGGGGGACAACTTTTGCGACCAATGCCACTCCCGTATTATTTCATCCTTTCGCGCTGTGATGACAACCCCTGAAATGTTAATAGGGATGATATTGCAAGTGATACCTCATTTGAAAGGTCTTGCTTCCCTGAATTCAGCGATATAATTTTTTTTGAAGTTTTATCAATTATTCAACAACAAAATTGAAGCTGTAAAAGTGCGAAATAAATCCGATATTTCAAGACATTTAAGAATAATAAAGTGAAAAACGCTTGGTCAGGTTGATTTGAATTTCAAGGGGGCTACTTTTACTGCTATTGCAGTAAAATTTGGTGTTTGTAAAATTAAAACCCACCAAGGGTGGTTTGCCCTTTACCTTCAGGGTTGAACTGTCAATGTTTATGAATAGCAGTAAAAGTAGCCCCTTGAAAAGCGTTTTTCACTTTTTTATTCTTAAATGTCTTGAAATATCGGATGTATTTCGCATTTTTGCAGCTTCAATTTTTTTGTTGAATAATTGATAAAACTTCAAAAAAATTATTTCGCTGAATTCAGGGAAGCAAGACCTTTCAAATTAGGTGTCACTTGACATATCATCCCTATTAACATTTCAGGGGTTGTCATCACAGCGCGAAGGAATGAAACAATACGGGAGTGACATTGGTCGCAAAAGTTGTCCCCCTCGATGATAAAATTGACGTGTTTTTGCATTTCTTGAAAAAAAAATTCTGCTGGCCACAATCCCGTCTGTTTCGTTTTCAAAGGGCCACCCTGTATACGAAAACAAAATCCTATGGACTTATTTTGACGATTTTTGTGATAGAAATACGTCATCCCGTCGGTTAAGAGGGGTTAAGTGTGCTTATCAAACCCTGTAACTCCATTGTGTCTTTGGGGGGTATTCCATACCCCCCAAAGCCCCTGGTCTAGAGGTTCAGCATAGTGTATGTTCTATCATTGATTTAATTAGATCGCATCCGTCCCAAATAGATAACCAACAATATTATCATGGTATTAGAACCGGGGAGTCTGGGGGGTATGGAATACCCTCCAGTGCCAAAAGGTTAAAAGTTGTACCATTTTTAAATTTACGCAGTTAATCTTGTCGATTAAATCTTAATAAAATTATCTAAATTGAATAGATCTCTCAGATAATATCATTGATGCCATTTTGCGGCTTACTGCCATAATTGGAAGGAACGTGAGTAATCAGAGATCCCAGATCTATCTATTTCGTAGGCCGTAAATTTGTTTGGTTTTTTGTTTTGGTGTAGTGATTAGGGAGTGGGGTATAGAAAATAGACCTAGAGGTGATGGTTTCCGGTCGTCTAAAAATGTATCTGTGCTTGGTTTGGATTCCATGTTAAACCGTAGGTCTCGCAGGCTAATCTCTGGCTCCAATGAGCGGCTCGAGAGGGTGCCTCTCCCATGACATCCTCGTTACAAGAAACGATGCTGCTGAAGCGGAAAAGGGTCAAGCAATAAAGTTCCACGAGGCGGATATGTTATTACTTGGCCAAGAGCATTTCCACATATCCAAGAGAACATAATGAAATGCACTAATAATAATAATTATCCTAAACATAGTTACAGTGCGGCCTCTAGGCCGCAAAACCTGGGAATTTCTTGTAATTGCATGTTTAATTTATTTATTTCTCAAAAGAATTCTAATTAAAAAATAAGAACCAAATACTATATAATTTTCTATAAATTAAATACGACACAAATAACTTAGTAGCAATTAGGAATCGAACCCTAGGATCCTACGTCCGAAACTCGATTCCCTATGCACTACACCTACTACCTGTACAATTTAATTCTATCCCTTGTCAGACTCATTCTGACAAGGCGAAGAACTGCTTGTCCAGTTATATCAAATCTTGTTTGCTACCACCCTTCCATCGAAATGCAAATGTTAGTTAAAGATATTCAAAAAAATTGTGTGTATCACAGTAAATCTAAACCAGTAAATCTTTTAGATTTGGTCAAGTCCTGCATATGAATAACTTACCATTTTCTCATAAGAAGCAAAAATACACGAGCGAAATGAACATAATATACAAATCCCCCCCCCCATTGAATTCTTTGAGTTCCGATTCAATCCATATAAGATTTGTCAGGTGGTATCAAATTAGCCGACCACCCTAGAGTAATTGGAGCATTTATCTAATTAGAAAATCAAATGATTGCGTGAAGAAGAAAAAGGTCTTTATAATTTTGAAAACCAAGAAAGAATGAATCTGATTGGAACGACCAAACAAACACCTGTCAATCCACAACACAAAATTGAAAAAAGTTTCTATTAAAACTGCACGGAGACCTTTAATACTACCAAATTTGGGATTAATTAAGTAAACAATATAATTAGCTCTTCGTTACATAAACCTGAATTTAATTGCTTCAAAAAAAGATGACCCACATTTGTTAAATATAAACGCACGCACAACCGGCGCTACCTTAACAATTTGACCCCAACAATCCTTCAATAAAATTTGTTCCCGGCAACAATACAAGCAAGATGACGAATCAAAAATCAAAAAATAAAAAAGGAGGCAAGCCCTTAAAAATATCACACAAAGCAAATGAAAAGTAAATTATCAACATTCTCCGGCCGGCATTACATGATAAGTTGAACAACCGATCAGGTAAAAATTTGGCCTTGGCTCAAGAAATTTTTATTTATTATTAAAAACACACCAAATTTTAAAAGAAAATCGCGTTAAGATTTGCCGATAAGACAAAATCAAAATAGGCAGCCGTGATTTAAAATTTAAAAAACAAACAAATCGACTTACCTTTTTTGAATAAAAACTCACTTTTGGTGCGGAATTTTTGAAATAAATAAATTAAATAGGCGATAAAAACACAAGCACTTGTTGGTTTATTACATAATTTTGTAAAATATTGTTTAATTGTTGTAAAATTACGAATTTGTTGTCAACGAACACTAAAAATTAATCGGCACATAACTTCACCGTGCAAGAGTAAACAACGTTCTGAATCATAGCTTCATAGCAGCGGGAAGTTGGAAACTTTGCCTTGTCTACAGTCTACGTTGTGGGTTCAGTTTCTTTGGTCCATTTGAAGAAGCAACCCACGAAAGAGACCGAACTATACCACGTCCAATAACAACAAAATGAGATGAACGTTGAAGAATTTACTGCATAACAAGTTGCCTAATGAAAACTACTAAATTTTCAATGCTAAAAGGGTCGTTAAAAGTCACCCTTTTTATGATGACATAAATTTCTTGCCATTTCAGAAAGTCAGACCCGAAAATAATTTGTGAGATCATTAATAAAAAAATTAATTTTTGGGGAAATAATGCAACATTTATAGATTTTTTATTGCTTCAGAAATGAAAAGACTTCTGGGGCTACCACATCGTTGATATAAATATTTAATTAGTCCTTCAAGATGTCCAAGCTGCTGGACAGAGCCGTACTGCAATCCAAATTCATTTAAACATATTATGTAGTTTGGATTCCACCTTCAACTGCAGGTCCGTGTTTACTTGCTATTTTATGGATTGCATATTGACAAACCTATCACAGCCACAGCTTACGTTATTTGTCAAACTGTGCTCTTCATTTTAAAACAAATTTGCGGTCAGTGAGTGAGCGGTTGGTAGCGGTAATCCATTCATGCGCGTCAGCGATAGGCGCATAACGGATAAGATTAACGTAATTTTTTAATTTTTGTAATTGGCTTTAACTTTTTAAATATTTTTCCATTTCCAGTTGAAAGTTATGTTTCTGCGATGCTATGATTATTTTTGCACAAAAATCGAGAAAAAGGTCACTGTCGTCGAGTTGAGGAAACGGTGAGATTAACAAAAAGTATGTCTAGATTTTTTTTAGTAAAAGAAATTCCTGCGAAAGTTGCAGCAATTAAAGAAAATTAAAGACGTGTCTCGTAAATGGATTAACGAGATTTCCGCTGTCTACTCAAAAAAATAGTTTCTATTAAAAAAGGATGTTGAATCAATATAAAACATTCAATTCCACGGTCGTTAGCATAGCGATTAAGCGCATAGACTGCTAATACAGAGAACCCGGTTCGATTCCGGGCGAAGTAAAAAACATATTATGGCCATCTCCCCTCGGAAGGCAATGGCAAACCATCGGGGTGTAATCTGCCATGAGAAGCATTTGTTAAAAGGCTCACCACACCCTCTTTAGGGTAAAAGGACTGAGAAGGAAGGAATTCAATTCCAGAATTGGTTTGAAAAAATAAGTTTTTTTTTACAATTTAATGTTTATTTTGCTTTTACGATACTGGTGATTATTTCTGCATGGACATCGAAAAGAAGGTTGCGTCGTCAAGGAAACGACGAAGTAAACAAAACGGATGTTTTGAATTCTTTGAAGTTATAGCAATTCGTCATACCAGAATTTGTTTGTTTTTGGAATTGGTTTGGAAACTAATTCTGATATGACGAATTCCAAAATTGAAGATAAGCACAAAAGATTCCTATTTTCTATTCAAAAAACTTGGTTTTATCGAATCTTAATCGGGCCCTTTGTACTACCTCAGATTTCACCACAGCGTGTGAATGTCCACTGGAAGGCTACTAAGAAATTCTATGTAGTCCACGATTTGAACCCAGAATTGCCGCTCTGTTACCCAACCAGCGATCACATCACTCCACTGCTGTAGTTGAAATTATATATTATGGACACGATCATTATATCAGATTTGCTTATTAACATAAAATAATGTGTAATTAGGGGTTGTTCATGCCAAGAGGGGGGGTCACAAAACGTGACCAGGAGGGTTAGCCAAGTCTAATTCCCGCATAAAAATCCTATTTTGGGATTTATAAAAAAATTGTACTTTAATATTTTTTGTTATATTTTATAACCAAAATAATTAAATATAATAAAATATTCTTAATAAAATTAAATTTAAAAGGGAGTCTTTAATTTGTGACCATCTGACGTTCTTGCGAGAAGGCCATTTTGTTGGTAAATGGCGCACTGAAAAACGATCACTCTTTTAATTATGTATCTAGTTTTCTGAGGCAGCCCTCCATCATCATAAAACATTGCTCGGCATCTGGCCTCGCACATCTGTTCCTAGCTTAGCATTCGATTGCAAGAAAATTGATGACTAAAATTACAAAATATCAGAGTAGAAAAGTGCGAAAGCCGCACTACATTAGTGTAATACCACCAGCAATTAGTATTTCTAATGAATTTTGTCTGTAAGACCTAAAAATTCTGGAAGGCGAACGCCCCCCCCCCCTCTCCTGTTCATACGCACTTGCGTCATGTCAGATTTGCACATAAACATTCCAGAGTACCAGAGTTGTTCTGAAAATTATACTTGTTACGTATGTTAAAACATCTTTTTGTTTTTGCGATACTAAAATTACTTTTGCACAAAAATTGAACAAAAACACCCCCGTCGTCAAGGAAACGGTAAGGCTAACATAAAAGATGTCTTGACTTTTTCTCATAAAAAAATTACTTTGCGAGTTATTGCAATTATAATATTAAAGAAGCGCAGGAATGGATTAACGAGATTCCATTTGCTCTTACATAATAATTTGCCCAAATTTCAGAGGTTGATTAAAGCCCATACAATAGTAGTTGGGCTGTTAAAAGAAGTTATGAGTCTCTTACTTTTGAATGCTCTACCAAATATTCAAAAATTATTAAAAAATTAATTATTATTATGAAGGGGGAACACCACTGTGACGAACCGAAAAAAGGTGTTTGTTTTCGATTTCCTTTGTATAGGTACTAGATTATTTATTTGGGATTTGGAAAAAAATAAAAAATTCTCGTTGAACGAACCCGCTTTACGAAGAAAAAAAGAATTTTCATAAAATGGCGGATGTTCAAAAAAGAAATACCGTCACAGTGGTGTTCTCCCTTAAGGTAATTTGGGACCTTATTTGGGAATTAGATAATGTTAAAATTTTTAATTATTTTAATATTACCGAGTAGGAGTAAAAAATGTCACCTTTTACTAGATGACCTTTATTTATACCTTCGACATACTGAAAATTAAAGATCATTAACTTTATGTTATAAATTAAAAATTTGCAAATAATTTTATTGAATAGCTTAAATAATTGTTGAATAAATAACAGAATGAATGGTTGTTGTTACTTTAATAGCCACGACGCGACTGTCCATATTTCCATTTTTCATATTATATTCATTTTTCGTGGCGTTTA
Organism: Rhagonycha lutea; assembly: GCA_958510855.1. Lineage (NCBI taxonomy): Eukaryota > Metazoa > Arthropoda > Insecta > Coleoptera > Cantharidae > Rhagonycha > Rhagonycha lutea. Next base: position 5,355,633 of record OY294040.1, on the reverse strand, counting down.
AAGTGTTAAATATTTTTAATATGTAAAATCCTGTCTGAAAGGATTCTTAATGATCATCAACTTGGCGGTGTGTCGTAGGTATTACAGATTGAACTGAAGGCGGCTTTTTTTTACGTTATTACTTATTACATTCTTCGTTTGGAAGCAAAGTTTCGTTAAAAATTATATCAAAAATTAAAAAGAAAATATTAACCACTTCATGCATGCACAAATTGTGTGTGATCAACTTTAAACAAAGACGCGGCACGCATGGGGGCAGACACAAAGAATTGGTTTACTTATCTCACAGTTTTTAATTTTGCGCAAGTAATTTGGAATGATAGTATTATAATAGGGTGATGAACTTTGAATTGTAAGGTTCCAGTTCGAATCTTACCCAAACTCAAATTTATTTGTTCCATAGTTCCGATTCCACGTTAAATTGTAGGTCCTTGTTAAACTGATTGATAATCCACTTGCACTGTTTCTGTAAGTTAAGGGGTTATACCACTTTGGCACTTGGAAAAACAGGTATTAAAAATTGCCCTCAATTTAAGGTAATTTCATTTCAATGCCATTTTTGATTTAAAAATTTTAATAAAATATGCATTTTGTTTAAATAATCTGGAACGTCATGAAAATATTAATATAATTATAGTGAAGATAGGAAATTTTAAGAAAAAAATCTTAGCTTCAAATTGCCATCATTTAAAATAATTTCAGGTCAGCGAGATTTTTGATTTAAAAATTTTGATTAAAAATAAATGTTGTTCAAATATTGTGAAACTTTATAAAAACACTAATATAATAATTATTATAGTAAAGACAGGAAAAATATATAAAAAATTCTCAGCCTCAAATTGCCTTCAATTTTAGATAATTTCAGGTCAGTGAGATTTTTAATTTAAAAATTTTGATTAAAAATAAATTTTGTTCAAATATTATGAAACGTCATAAAAACACTAATATAATTATTATAGTACAGACAGGAAAAATATATAAAAAATTCTCAGCCTCAAATTGCCTTCAATTTTAGATAATTTCAGGTCAGTGAGATTTTTGATTTAAAAATTTTGATTAAAAATAAATTTTGTTCAAATATTATGAAACGTCATAAAAACACTAATCCAGTTATAGTAAAGACAGGAAAAATAAAGAAAAAATTGTCACCCTCAAATTGCCTTCAATTTTACATAATTTCATTTCAGTGCGATTTTGAATTTAAAAATTTTGAGTAAAAATAAATTATGTTCAAATATTATGAAACTTCATAAAAACATTAATTCAATTATAGTAAAGACATGAAAAATAAAGAAAAAATTCTCATCCTCAAATTGCCTTCAATTTTAGGTAATTTCATTTCAGTGCGATTTTGAATTTAAAAATTTTGAGTAAAAATAAATTATTATGTTCAAATATTATGAAACTTCATAAAAACACTAATCCAATTATAGTAAAGACAGGAAAAATAAAGAAAAAATTGTCACCCTCAAATTGCCTTCAATTTTACATAATTTCATTTCAGTGCGATTTTGAATTTAAAAATTTTGAGTAAACATAAATTATGTTCAAATATTATGAAACTTCATAAAAACACTAATCCAATTATAGTAAAGACATAAAAAATAAAGAAAAAATTCTCACCCTCAAATTGCCTTCAATTTTAGGTAATTTCATTTCAGTGCGATTTTGAATTTAAATATTTTGAGTAAAAATAAATTATGTTCAAATATTATGAAACTTTATATAAAAACACTAATACAATCATAGTAAAGACAGAAAAAATAAAGAAAAAAATCTCAGCCCAATTGCCATCAATTTTAGGTAATTTCATTTCCGTGCTATGTTGAATTTAAAAATTTTGAGTAAAAAAAATAAATATTATGAAACTTCATAAAAACACTAATACAATAAATTATAGTAAAGACAGGAAAAATAAAGAAAAAATTCTCACCCTCAAATTGCCTTCAATTTTAGATAATTTCATTTCAGTGCGATTTTGAATTTAAAGATTTTGAGTAAAAATAAATTATGTTCAAATATTATGAAACTTTATAAAAACACTAATACAATCATAGTAAAGACAGAAAAAATAAAGAAAAAAATCTCAGCCTCAATTGCCATCAATTTTAGGTAATTTCATTTCAATGCCATTTTTGATTTAAAAATTTTAATAAAATATGCATTTTGTTTAAATAATCTGGAACGTCATGAAAATATTAATATAATTATAGTGAAGATAGGAAATTTTAAGAAAAAAATCTTAGCTTCAAATTGCCATCATTTAAAATAATTTCAGGTCAGTGAGATTTTTGATTTAAACATTTTGATTAAAAATAAATGTTGTTCAAATATTGTGAAACTTTATAAAAACACTAATATAATTATTATAGTAAAGACAGAAAAAATAAAGAAAAAAATCTCAGCCTCAATTGCCATCAATTTTAGGTAATTTCATTTCCGTGCTATGTTGAATTTAAAAATTTTAAGTAAAAATAAATTATGTTCAAATATTATGAAACTTCATAAAAACGCTAATCCAATTATAGTGAAGACATGAAAAATAAAGAAAAAATTCTCACCCTCAAATTGCCTTCAATTTTAGATAATTTCATTTCAGTGCGATTTTGAATTTAAAAATTTTGAGTAAAAATAAATATAGTCAAATATTATGAAACTTTATAAAAACACTAATACAATCATAGTAAAGACAGAAAAAAATCTCAGCCCAATTGCCATCAATTTTAAGTAATTTCATTTCCGTGCGATGTTGAATTTAAAAATTTTGGTAAAAAAAATTATGTTCAAATATTATGAAACTTCATAAAAACTCAAATACAATAAATTATAGTAAAGACAGGAAAAATAAAGAAAAAATTCTCAGCCTCAAATTGCCTTCAATTTTAGATAATTTCGTTTCAGTGCAATTTTGAATTTAAAAATTTTCATTTAAAAAAAATGTTTCTAATATTCTGAAAAAAAAATTTAGTATAAAATATCTATGGCTTGTACCTATACATAATAGATTATATAATATGCTATAATGTTTGTTTACAAGAAAATGCCCGCTTTTTGAGAGGCAAGATGGTGTAACCCCTTAAATATTTTTAATTCTGTAAATTTTATCAATAATTATGATTTTTAATCTAATTGTGGCTATTATTTTCACACACGGTCGTATTCCTTTATCATGAGAGATTAAAAAACAAGTGCCATTCTGGGTGTAAAAAAATTTGAGAGTTTTTGTAGTATTTAAATTTTGTGCGGCTCCAGATCAGGGAAATGTTTGTAGCATTTTCACAAAATCTGTGTATAATGAATTAAGACTAGAGATTTGCTCCAAACCTGACTAAAATAAGTAGGACACAGATTTTGATATCTATATTTCCTGACATCAAAATTTGAGGTTTGTGGGTAATAAAATTCAATCACTGGTAATAAGTAAACAAAAATAAAATCAAAAAATATTATTTAAATTTATTTAAATCAACAAACTTATTTCTTAGACGACATTATACAAGAAATATTATAATTATTGCTATCATTTATAATAAACAAAAAAAATAAATTGATTACATTAAATTAGAATTTGAATCAAAACAAAACTGCCATTTTTGAATAAATAAATACAAGCAGATATTTTGTATAAAATGGAAGACAGGCGCCAAGTAAAAAATATAGAAGTATATCTGCAACACACACAATTGTGTAATACAAATAATTTGGCACATTAAAGATATTTCCCTCTTTTCAAACTTACATTACATGTAAAATGTGTGTATTATGCATTATGATTGAATGTACTAAGAAATTGGCAAAAGCAGAGTATTATTACAAACATCAGGCAAAACTGGTATTGCTATAAGACTTTCAACATTCTTGTAAGGATATTTAGAATCGTCACACTTTAAAAGCTAATTAGTACTAGAAAAACTCAAAACAAGACAGAATTAACAAAAAATCATTTTATTGTTCAATTTTAAGTTAAAAACCAGAAGACTTGTAAAAATTTTAAGCACAACCCTTAAAATTGAACAATAAACCAAACTTTATCTAAAATAGTCATTTTTTACAAAAACGTCTAACACAATAATATTATGAAACATTCATGATTGTTCCTTTGAATCTTATTTACAATAGGAAGAGCAAAATTTATCACAAGTGATAGAAAAAATATATGTATTCAGTTTTATCTACTCTAGGATTTTACACCTCTGTGATATTTGCAAACAAATTATTCCTATAAATTAATAAAACAAAAATACAGAACACTTTCTTAATAATACAAATATTACAACTAACAAAATAAATTATAAGAGCCTTATTGAGTATCATACAATTCAGAATGCTCTTTTTCAAGTGGCTAAACAATTCTTCTTTTTTTTTTAATTCATCTGGTTCAGGAATTATTATAACTTATAACTGGTAAAATATTTTGTCTAAGGTAAATTTATATCTTAATAAATTCAAAGTTTTATTCAACATTAAGTTTATTTTTCTTTGGGCTCCTCTACATTCGACTTTTTTTATATGTAAAAATAGATTTATTCATCCATAAATTACGTCACACACAGAGGGAATACAGACTTGAGCAATTATAGTGACAAAACCCACAAGGTCTACTAACTTATTTTATAAATATGATTTGTTTGAAAACTTGTAACACTTTTGCTTTGAAACTGGAGAGGAGGGTTACAAGGATATGTGATGTAATATGTAGGTTAGGTGTACCACTGTGATGATAAATAAATTTATGGAAGACTAACCATTTTCATTATCTAAAAATGATGTTTTATAAAATTTTGAAAAGAGAAATTTTTTAAATTTCTTTGCTCATTTGACCGAATCTGTAGCTTTTATAATCAAAATTTCCAGTTTGAGCCACTTAAAACAGAGCACCCAGATTCGTGATAGTTTTTGCAACATTGCAAAAGAAAAAGATAAGGTTCTATTTACATAGCATAATTTTGGTGTTCAGATACGACGTCGCCACTTATAAACACACAGAAATTTCACTTTTGAGTGCTAAAATTCATAAGTGAAAATTTTACTTGCCTTCAACTGGAAAAACTCAAAAATAATTATTGAAAAAACTGAAAAATCGACATGCACAAAAAATAAAAAAACGCCTTCCAGTTGAAAGTTTCAAAAACCTCAGGTAAAATGTACAAAAAATATACAAAATCTTAAAATTCATGACAATTTTACTTTAAGATTTTGATAAAATTAACTTACAAAAAAATAAATAAGGATAAAAATATGTAAAACCATCCAATATACAAATAATAATTAATTTAAATTAGAATAATGAAAACATGCAAGGTAGGGTCATCGGCAGCAGCTTTTGGGTGTTAGGCAGATTTTTGGTCATTTTTCTATTGCTTGTGTATTTCTACTCCTAACCCTAAGAAACTCTTTTGACACAACCCGTACAACCTCATGATAACAAAATTTGCAAAAGAGTTGATGTGTCTTGTCTCCGAAATCACAGTGCTCACATGGCAGTGTTTCAATCAACACAGCTAAGCAATTTTAAGTAAAAACCCACACCGACACTGTTAATTTAATTGAATTTACAAACTTAGTTCAAGAAACAAACATCAAACAGGAATCTCTCTAAAAATGTGTCCCAAGCATTTAATTAAAGAGTAAGCAATAATAGAAAAGTCTAAATAGTATGTAAAACAGATATAAATTTCTTAGTTATTACGTTAAAATTTCTTGTATATATTAAACAATCCATTTCATATAACTCTGGTATATAATATATATTATAGATATATAAACATAAAATATATAAGATATTATAAATAACAATATGAAAATTCTTAACTAATTTGATTGGCTAATAAATAATAAAATACCATACTGGATTACCTTTTCTTCTTCTCTTCCATTTCTCTCCTATGTCGAGCCCAATCATCTTGAATAGAACTAAACTTATTGTTATTATTGTTGTTGTTGTTGTTACTAATTTTGTCTTTTCTTTTTGCTCTCAAAAGTCTGGGTCTAAAAAGTGTGGGTTTTTCTGTTGTGTTTGCAGGCACAACAAAATGATTCACTTTTTTTCTTTTGCTGTTTGTAAAGTCGATGCTGTGCGTGCTGAACCGCTTCTTTGTCGTAATTCCCGCTAAATTTAGCAAGGTTTCGGCGCCCTCTTGTATTTTTCTTTCTTCTTCATCTTCAAAATCTATTTTTCGGCAAATGAAGCTTTTCGATGTCGAATATCTAATAATAAGAAGAAAAAATAATATATTATTTTTTTTAGGTAATAAGGACAATTAAATTTGGCAATTTAATTTTTTTCACTATTTTTGTAGAGGTCGGTGATTTAATGATAATAAATTTACATAATTTCAAAAATTGCAGACAAAATGTTACAAGGTAACCTCCTCAACCCCCCCCCTTTTTGTTTAGAAATTTTGTTCACTATTTTGGCAGTGATCACAAATTTGATACCAATATATTCACAAAGTTTCAAAAATGTTAAACAAAATTTTTACTGTTTTACCACCTCAAAAACCACTACTTGGCGAAGTAGTTTTTATTAAACTTTATGTTAGACCCCAGCCGAAATTAGTCCAATCTGAACATTTTTGTAAAACCTAAAAAAAAGTTCAATAAATTCAAATATTTTATTATTTCCTAGCTAATTTCCAAGAACACATTTAAAGTGTTAATATTTAGAAAATAATGTATCTCTAATTTGTTAATGTTTTTTACATTTCTAGGTAAAAAAATTTAAACTTGCAAAAAATTAACATTTTGATAAAAGATGATTCAATTTTAGTACAAAATCGCCACGTTTAAATTTCGATTAATACCGCCGCATTTGTCATTTGTTTTAGTAGTGTCAATTGTTTTAGTGGCATTAGCTTCTTCGCGAGTTGAACTAACGCGCGGGGTATTTTTCGAGTTTTAAATTAAAATAAGTAAAAAAATGGTCGAATGTTGAAATATTATAACAGTTAATCTTAAAACGTAAAAAAACAACGCCAAGTTCAGTTTTAAATTCGCGATTTTCAATCGTTTCTTTTACAAATCAAGTAGCCATTGTTGCGCGTTCTTTTCACAATTTTGAAATTAAAAGTGCGAAAACTACTAATACAAAAGTGAAAATGACTTTATAAATAGGGTAAAATTTGTGTTAGTTAGTGCTCTTGTTGTATTAACTCAGGAGCTGTCCTACAAATGGTTAAGAAAGTGATGACAATTTAAAGCAAATTTTGAACATTGATCAAGTAAGCCTAAAGAAACTTTTTTTTTACTTTTGAAACTGAAAAGCTTGAGAAAATTCCACAGGTGGTTCCAGTAAGATCGTGGAGACGAAATGGGTACTTCGCTTTGAAAATGGGCTTATACAAGGTAGGATTTTAAAACATTTTTTAATTTGTGACATGGTCAGAATAGGTGGAGTTAGGTTCTCAAATTTGGGGTTGCTAATTCAGTAAATAAAATATACAATCCCCACAAGTGCAATTAGCGATTCCGATCGTAATTATTCTGGTAGTTTCAATTTTTTAATATGTTTGGATGATTTTTTCAAGATGGCGGCGTGCGTACAAGTACAAAAACGTGGATTTAACATTAGAAGACCAGTTTATAAAACAAATAATAATTACGATCGTACCCCCATGATCTGCACTAATTGCACTGACCTACCTAGAGAATGAAAATGCTAATATAGATTTTGGGGGCATCCCAAGCCCACTCATAACTCCACCTATCGCTGGCTAGCACTCAAGAATAAAAATTAAAAATTGAAGAACCATATTTGATAATTGTACCTCCATACAAAAGTTGTCTGGTGCTTAAAAGCTGCATCCACGATAAATAAGTCAGATCTGGGGCTGCAAACCACCGAAAAGTTAGCACACCAAAATATTCAACTTTTTTTTTTATAGAAACGTTAGGTGGTTGTAGATATCGTCCCCGCTCTGAAAAACTAGCAAAAGTGAAATAAAATTCTGAATTTAAATTATAGGTTTCACTATTTTCATTGTGATGGAAACCACCGAAATAACAAATTTGATGTTCTTTGTGTTAATGTTTGTATCAATAAACATGAATAAACATAAAAAAGTTAATTTTGCATAATTGACGTTACTTCGCTCTACAGGACACAGTGAAATTTTGTAGTTCAGAGAGTGGATCAATAACATCTGCAATATTGATCTCTAAATATAAAAAATCACCACAAATTTGTATTTGAGTATTCCAATGAAAGAAAAAAGAGTGTCCCCTGTGCGCTTCTCCCCTTAATTAAGAGGGCTGTATACCTAACTTTTAACGAATATCCATATAGCTCTTTTATTAATGTATGGAATTTAATGCGGTTTGAAGTAAATGATTAAAAAAAGAATCTAGTTTCACGGAAAGTCATTAAGAACTTAAAAAAAAAAGATTTTAATTTTTATTATAATAATTTATCACTCCAGTGACCTGCAAGTGACTTTCCATGAATATACAAATTATTTAAATTATACTATTTTTAAAATATCTATGTATTTAAGACAAAAACCCTTATATATTTGCTTTTTAAGAAAGTGCATTTAAATCGTAAAATTTGGTTTACACCCATAACATTGCCGGATTAACGGATTATTTAATTCAATTATGAGTGTAAACCAAACTTTATGTTAGGTGTAAAACGTTCTTTAAAAAGATTCGTTAAATGTTTTTCAAGAAATATGTTTAAATATTTTTGGAATTTTAAAAATTCAGCTCTTTAGCGCAATAGAATGATCGTTTCTGGAAACTATAAAGTATTTCAATAATTGTCTTTATTACTACATTTGAAAAGAAATTTGACATTCCTTTTTTTGAAAATTCTGAATATTGGAATTAAAGATTTCTTTAATATACACAGTATCAAGAAACAATTATTCTATTCCGCTATAGAGCTGCTTTTTAAAACCCACCAAGATATTTCAACTTTTATTGGAAAATATCCTTTACAAAGCATTTTAAAGGCCATTTTACACGGGCATTGTGAACAGGACCCTTAAGGTTTGTCTATAACTCACAGAATTTCATTTTCACAGAAAATTATAATCAGATCAAAATTGAGGATCACAAAATCCTCTACAAAATATAGGCGCGTAGGAACATCTAGATTATTGAGGGGACCTAAAAATTTCTTACAATTTTCTTCATCATCTGATTCCAAATTGTTATAATTCACATTCAAAGAAGAAAAATTATTTTCGTTTATACCCAAATAATGTTCGAAAAATTTCAAAATTTAGCTGGGGGGGGGGGGGGTCTGGAAACCTGCTTCATCAAATTTTTTCTATTTAGGTATTTTCTTCTGTTTCCAGTAAATCGCTAGATAATGAGTAACCTATTGCCGATATTCTCGGGAGGGGGTCTCTAGCCTCCCACATAATTTTTGAAATTTCTCGAAAACTATTTGAGTAAAAACGAAAGTAAAACTTGTTCAAAACAGGTACAAACGACGTACAAACGATTGAGACTATTTTGAACTGCATCCTGTAAGTATTTCCCAGAATCTCGTTAATCAAATCATGCGCGTCCATGTCGTTGATGTTTTTTTTAAATCTCAAAAACTATTTGGGTACAAACGAAAATAAAGCTTGCACAAACCACCACAAAGGAACTACAACGATTTAGACTATTTTGAATCCAAAATTCGAAATTTCAGAAAACTATGTGTTGTGCATGATAAGGAGAACCTCGTTAATCAAATCATGCGCGTCTGTGTCGTTGATGTTTTCTTGGAAATCTTTAAAAACTATTTGGGTAGTACAAACGAAAATAATTATTGCACAAATAGGCACAAACGGTTAAGACCATTTTGGATTCAAAATTTGAAATGGAGGGGGGGTTTGGCGACCTGCAACTGATATTAAGTGAGATATAAGCAAAAAACTTCGTTGGAATAGCTAATAAATAACGTTAAATGAAAATCTTGACCAGTGTTTCTGTAGTAGAACAGAAATTTTTTTTTAATCTATTATAAACAGTATTTTTTGCTATTCAATTTCGATCTGATGAATATTTTTGAAACAAGTGAAATTAAGAGAGTTAAAAACAAACAATCGCGTTGGGTTAACATCCTCAAGTAGGGGAGAAGAGTACAGAAGAATTTATAGAACTTTTGGGGGATAAAATTGGACACCCACACGTATTTGTCAAATTTGAGCTTGCTTGGAGTCAGGACCGTCGCTAGGGGTACCTCCGCCCGTGAGCAAAGTTTAATTAGCTGACTGTTTCCTTTTTTTCAATACAATTTCCTAAATTTCTACTAAATTATTCCCTGGCGTAAAGTAAATTACCTTTTTTAAACCCTATTTTTGGGATTTTGGCCGCCCGTGTGTTTGCACACTGTGAACAATAGGGCGCGACGGCCCTGCCTGGAGTGTTTACAAGCTGTAATCATTTTTTAATTTTTGAATTGGACATATTATTATTATACTACTTCACACAAAATAATCAATACTGCAACTTTCCAAATTATTAACCGTTCCTCCTGAAACACCCTGCTTAAACTTGAGTCTGAAGACTCACTTTCAAAAAAATTTTATTTAGGGGCCCCCATTTTGTTCACCACAAACATATTTTACAAGCAATTTGTACAGAAAACGATGGAAAAAGCTGTTGAACTGGCAAAGTTTATTACACAAATATTAAAATTTATTTCATCCAAATCTCGGCAGACCCCACAGTGTAAGAATCGCCATTTTTTAAAAGATTTTATTTCTTGAAAGAGAAAGTGACGCGACTACTTTATTCTATATCATCCTGTATATCACATATTTATTTCGCGGAAATTTTAATTATCTACATAAGGTGCAATAAATTCAAATATTTTATTATTTCTCAGAAAAAATTTGAAGGTTAGGTAAATTGTTAGTAAACAATTATTTACCTCTAATTTATTCAAATTTTTTTTTAGGTAGAAATTTAAAACTTGCAACAACTTGCAAATTGGTAAAAAACGACCATTTTTGATAAAGATGATTCAATTTTAGTACAAAATCGCTACGTTGGAATTTTAAATTAAATTTCGTAACGCCGCGATTGTCATTTGTTTTAGTGACATCAGTTTCTTCGCGGGTCGAACTAGCGCGCGGGTATTTTATAGTTTTAAATTAAAATAGGGGTGAAACTATTGCAAAAGTGGATGAAATTAAAATAATTTTAAAAAATGTCAAACGTTTCAAGTTAACATTTAATTTAATACGTAAATAAAGACGCCAAGTTCGGTTTTAGATTCGCGATGCTCAATTGTTTCTTTACAAATCAAGTAGCCATTGTTGCGCGTCCTTTTTACAATTTTAAAGTTAAAAGTGCGAAAACTGCTAACAGAAAAGTGATTATGACTTTATAAATATAGTTAAATTTTCTTTAGGAAGTCTTCTTGTTGTATTAACTCATGAGATGTCCTACAAATGGTTAAGAAGGCGATGAAGTGAAGTAACAATTTAAAAGCAAATTTGAAACCTCGATCAAGTAAGTAGGAAAAAACTTTTTTTTTAATTTTAAAAAAAGTTTGAAAATTCAACAGGTGGTTCCTATAATATCGTGGATTGTCCCCAAATATGATATGGACGCTTTGTTTTCAAATGGGATTACAAGGTAGGATTTTAAAACTTTAACCTTTAATTTAATTTTAAAATTTTGGGGAACCCCAAATCCACTTCCTAACTCCAGCTAGGGCTGGGTAGCACTTAAGAATAAATTTAAGGAACTTAACATTGCTAACCATTTATAAATAAATAAAATTTGATTTTTGTACCACAATAAATAAGTGAAATCTGAGGTACCTACTGCAATTTTGCATTAAAAAATTATTCATATAAAATAAAGGAAACTTACTTCTCCTCGTCGCTTTCGAATGCAATATCCGGCGAAACTATTACATTCTCGATGGCACTATACGTGTGATCTTCGCTCGGCGAATTTGTAATAATTTGGAAACTTTTCGATTTTCGATGTTGATGTCTTGGTCCATTTCTTAAACTTAACATTACAGTGGCGGCGTCAACCGCGTCTAAAGAATCGTCAGACGTCGCTTCCATTTTTGTTTCTTGTTTTAATCCATTTTCGGCTAAACTCCTCGACAAGTACGGAAATAATTCAGGATTTGGTAAGCGATAATATATGCCCTTATCGAACGTTGTGGGTTTGTTGTAAATTGCGGGGTCGAGGGTGGAGCATGGATGAAAAGGCGACCGTGTTAATTGTTGCACCAAACTTGGTCGACTCGGCGAGTGCACCGTCCATAAAGATCCCTTTCCAAGATTCTAAAAGTTTGAAGAATTTTCCAATTAAAATTAAAAACACTAAAACAGACGGAAAAATTAGTCAAACTGTTATTTTTTTGTTAAAAGTAGTAGATTAAATTGCAATCATTCTTATCATGTGCGATTATTCACATTTTCAACACCCAAATGCTACCAAAATAAAAGATACAAATTGATAAGTGCAATCACACGTTTATTATTGTCTAGAATTTCTTATTGGTTGAATATTTAAATAATATATTGAGCGCTAAATTTAAATTTCGCGATATAATTTTTGATTTACAATTTCTTTATTTTACATAATTAGATCAAACTAAACCTGAGATTTGTTAGATGCCACGAAATTATCGAAGTTGTCAGTTTTCCAGATATTTTAAAAACTATAATTCACCCCCTAAAAAAAGAAAACCCATGGTTCAAATTAAGGGTACTTTTAGGAAATGCTTAGAACAAAGTTGAATTTGAACAAAAACTACCCTTATAGGCCAGTCAGTAGAGGATCGAAACAGGGGGTTATATGTGCAAAAAATGATATGTAGAACCTTTTATTTTTATAAATGTAATATAATGGGGGCAATTAGACCACGGTGTGGAGTGATGTGTCGGGTTCAAGTCGCGGACTTCGCAGAGTTTCTTAGCCCGGCCTTCTGGTGGACATCCACATGCTATGGTGCAAAGTTGTAGTAAAAAGAGTAGCAAAGAGGATTAATCCACCTCATGAAATGGATTGTAAAGACTTCAATAGAAGTGGCAATATTCCGACAGGAATGGAAAAGCCCTTGATTGATAATGAGGGCAAACATGTAAACAAACAAAAATGCTAACAAGGGCGGGAGACCTTGGGAGAACTTTTGGCAGCCAAAAAACCTCGAAATTTTAAAACGTTTTCGTTTTTCGCCTATAACTCATAAGTCTAGCGAAAAATTACGATAAGAAATTAAAGAGCATTAAATTCTGCATCGAATAAGTACCACAACTTAATAATTCGGTCAAGTGGTATGGTCGAATACCACGGTCAAAAAGCGACGATGTTTTCCAAATTTGTCAAAAACTAAGATATAGTACTATATGAGTCTGCAGGTTGGATATGAGTACTCTAAAAGAAGAACTCATAAAATAAAAGTTGTAGAGCTTCAAATTCTACGTCCACAGAATACAAAAATTTTTAAATTCGGTCAAGTACACCTCTCCAAATTGGCAATCTCCCGATGTCTTTTTTTGTCTATAAAAATTCTTTCGCATTTCCTAATAACAATAATAAATCATTATTGTATTTAATAATTGTAATGATTTATACCAATGAGAGAAGGGAAGAGGACGGGAGTTTGACCTTGCAGCTTACACAACACCCCTTATTTCAGATGTCATAATTACTTTAAGCAATGGTGTAGTTGGAGGAGCCAATGTAAACTGCCACTTGGCTCAGGAAATCGGTTTCAAAGGGCTGGCCAAGAAGGTTGTCATGGCAACTTCAAAAATGTTACCCACAAAAGGAAAGACAATTTAGCATCTACTGTGAGCTGCCTTATGACAGTAAACCTCAAAGTACCTACTATTGATCCTTTGACACTGTTCTAAAGACTGCAGACTGCGTTTTACAAAACAGTTACAGAAAAACGAACAAAAGTCGAATATGCAGCATTCACCCCGCTTCATTTCTATGCTACAAAGGGCGACAGTATTTCGCAGTAGTGAATAAAGGTTATTTGCTGCATAAAGTCGTTTGGCCTCACAATGCCTCCTTCACAACCATCACCAAGAGCTACTTTATTTTAAAAAGACACTATGGGTCCACAAATGTTCAATACCCTGCTCAAAGTGGCACCAAAAGATCCAAGAGATTGCGGTGGATGAAGATTCACCAATCCCCCGAAGTAATCTTAGATGCAAATACAATTAACCAAGTCGCTCAGGCAAAGTTTTTGGCCAATGAGCAAAATAAATGTCAATCAGGCACAAGAAGATGCTAACTGACTCATTATCATCACTCACCAGCCATGATGAGATTGCTGAGGCTGGTGCGCGTGTTTTCGTGGCCCTTTACACCGGCAACTCCACCAACACAATAAACAATGGGAAACACAATGAACCTTGAGAACTAAGTGCCACTAAAAATCACCAGAGACGTGGCTCCCTTGTCTATACTCAGGACAGTGTCATGTGGTTGGAAAATAGGGTGTAGTAGAGCCTGCTCTTGCCATAAGGTTGGCCTGAAATGCTCTTCCATATGGAAGCACTGCCGTGGTCTACAATGTGACAATACTTTACCACCGGTAGTTGACGACGAAGATCACTTCAATCAGCTATTGATGAGAGCTTCCTACAACCTCGACAGCTGCCAGAAGAGGCTGGGGCCATTCAAATGAATCAGAAATGCTCGTTAATTTGTTATATCGTAACTTTCTCTTTTGCTCTTAACTTTTGCCGCTCTAGGGCTAACCCTATAGCTACAACCAATTCAATGTCGATAAATGACAGTTTATGTATTTTTCATTTCTTGACAAAATTTAAATGGCATTTATTATGGAATGTAGAGTACCAGTTATAGATTTACTGACAGATTTACTCACTGATGACGTGAGGACAGAGATTTAAGGTTATTTTTATTTCCGTGCAATTTTCTATTTTTTGTTCAAATATTCTAGAACTTCATGAACATACTAATACTAGTGAAATAAAGACAGGAAAAATAACGAAAACTTTAGATTTAAGCAGTGCTGATTAAGCCAACGCGAAACCAGCAGCAAATGTTATCAAGATGCCCTCCTATTTTTCTGAATGACCTTTTTTACCCTTTCCTAACTAAAAATACTATTTTCTGAGGCGGGAACAGGAATAACCTTTTTTTTACTACCCTTTCCTTAAAATAAAAGCACTTTTCTGCCTGGCGCGGGGCCCACAAGTAGGGGCTCTACTTTGTGCTAATCCGGCACTAGTGATAACCCTGTTTACCAGGAGGCGCAGAAAAGTCATCTATGAAATTAAAAAGTTTATTCCAATTTGTAGTACCTACTAGGTAGTTCCTCTATGCTACAAGGCAACTTTTAGCCAAAACTTAACGTCCAAAAAATTACAGCGTAATAACACACAAGGACTGTAATATATCATTTCCTAAAGATGTGCTTAAACTAGGGAACTCAATTTTTTCTTCGAGTTAGTTTAAGCAAACCTCAAGATGCAAACTAAAATTTAGTACTTACCGGCGCTTTTTCCACCTTTTGAAACGATTTATTGAGAGATAAATTATGTCGAACGCTATTTTTCCAACCATTAGGTGCGTTTTTAAAATATGGAAAATGATCGACGATCCATGCATATATCTCTTTAACTGGTAATGCCTTTTGTTCCGAATCTTCTATAGCCATAAATATTAGGCTAGAAAAAGAATATGGTGGTTTACTTGTTGTGTGAATCATTGGATCGTACGGTACGTTATGGGGATGTTTAACTCTTCCAGGTCCGCCGTTTATGTTATTATTGTTGTGATATGGCGTAGGACTGTGTAACGATCCATTAGAAGAATCGGGCGTGGATTCTAAAGATTCGTCTACATAATCGCTTGTGGGCGAATTCGCTGATGGGGATAGAGTAGACGCTTTCACGGGAGTTGTATGAACACTACTTGATGGCGATGGATTGACAAGATTTATTCCTTGAAAGAAAACGGTAACGTTAAACACATCAACCAGCAATGAAGTCAAATTTACCTTTTAGTACATCTCTTTCGTGTAACCACGACAAACTTGTCAAATCGTCGTCGTTAGCACGACTATTTTGACATTGCGCTACAGCAAGTAAAAGAGATATTGGGGATTCAGCATCTCTTGGTGGTGTTCCAGCTACTGGACTGCCCGGAACCGACATTTTTGGTGTAGATGCTTGCTCTTGAGGTGACCCAGAACGCTCAGGAGACATATTCCTCAATATACCTGCATTAAAAATTCCAACATGATTCATTGATGAAATTTAATTAAAAACGTACGAAAGAAACAGTTGAAACAAAACTGCTTTTATATTAATATAAAATATCGAATTTATTTCAAAGTCAACACTTAGCATCTCTGTAAGTGATTGCGCCCTTTAACCTACACGTAACATAAAAAATTCATTCAAAAAAGGAATGGTCAAATCTATATCAAAATAAAAGGAAATTGAGTTCCTTATTATTTTTTTTTACAGAAACGAGCATTTTTCAAAGCGAATTGCAATGCATTTTAGCGGGAAGACCACGACGCGTTACTTTACCTACATAAGAATAGATAACCAGATTGGTGATAATGCTAAAGTTGTAGTCTTCCAGCTAAAACGTATAGTATGGGCCCTGTCTATTCAAACTTTTGAAGCCTTTTAAATATCTAGAAAATGTGCCAGCATTTTTAATTTGAGATACAAAATTCAACAAAGAAAATTAAAAACTGGGGTACTTCAAGTGTATTGAAGAGACCTTCGTAAAATCGAAACTTGAGCGTAAAATTGAAATTTTACCATGAAAATTTAATCAAAAATTTAAACTAATAGTAAAATTTAAATCCTGCCAGAGTAACGCCGATATAAAAGTACCTCATTTACATGAAAAAGAGATCATTGAATTTTATAAATTTCCTAGGAAGTGCAAGATATTTGAAATTTGTATCCAACCTTGAAACCGTATTTTATACAAAACGACTCAAAATTAAATAGATTTGCTAAGTGTAGGCGTAGGCTTCGTTATTTTTGGCTCAAGTAAATAACGACAATTATGTTTGTTGTGAAGAAAAAGTGTGCCCAAATGATGCATTTTGACAATGGCAATGATACTAAAATAAAGCATGAACACGTTTTTTGTGGTAGATTCAGGGTCGATGCAATTTCAAAATAAACCAAGTTTGCGTATCAAAATAATTACACTAACCTTAATTTGCGAATACGACACGAAGAATATTAGAAAAAAAGAAAACCAATTAAACTGCAATTTCACAATGGTGGCTATAATATTGAGACAATGAAAAATTTTAGACGAATAACCGACACTTTTATTATCTAATGACGATAACGGACTTTCTATGAACTGAACAGAAATGCACTTTTATGATTTAGGTTGAAGATTATACAGGGTGTTTAGAAATTTAAGATATTTCTGAAAAAATTGAATTTGTCGCTTCTTCCATCATGGTAGATTGCAGTCCAACTGAGACACTGCCAACCACTTATTGTTACCTAATCCATCAAATTTCGAAAATATTGGAAATTTAAGACTGGTGATCATATTTCTTTTATGGTAGACTGTGTGCTAACTCTTAAATTCAACAATGCGCTATGGCATGCGCATAGCTCTGTATCTCCCCACTGGTCGTCCAGTAATCTTTCACGCAAAATTTTAAAAGTTGGCACGAAGTCCCAGATTTTCCGTTTATGCTAAAAAAATTTATTTTATGGTAACGGCTGTCTCGGTGAAACTACAGCCCAGCCAGTTCGTAATGGCAGAAGCTCTTCCTTATTTTGCAGTTTAAACGGAATATTTCAATTCTGCCCAAAATTATACTCTATTTTTTTTATTAACGCTTCCTAAAAGTCCCACAATTCAAAGCGAGATCAATTCAACTTTTCCTCATGCCCAGGCGACTTCTGCATTTTCCATAATTTTCAGGTTCAAAAATGTTTGAGTGGCGCTCACAACTTTATTGTTCAACACAGAAATTTTTCAATTAGATTACTTGACCTACGTCAAGTTAAAAATTCAGCTTTCTGCTTATTGGAAAACGAAATAAAAATCGATTTTATTTAAATTCTAGAGACCAAAAGTATTTTTAACAAACAATTCCACCATCTTAGGAATGCACAGAAGAACTTTAATTAAAAAATTTTAATTCTACAAATCGGAATCTTGTAAAATCAATCACGTATTTACTTATTTCACACACAAAACGGCGATTTATTAGAAATTTCTAAACCACTACAATTCTTTTCGTTTTCAATTGAAATAGACGAATAGATCTCTTTTTCACATCCAGTTGTTGTAGTTTCTCTTTTTTTTTCTCTTCAATAGTACGCCTGTCTTAATAAAAGAAAAGCGAAAAAACGCTGACGAATTTTCTTCTTGATTAATAACAGAAACTCGGTTTCAAAATACTATATTTTGCTAACAAAAATAATGAAAAGATAAACAATTCGCATTTTAATCTAGAGATAAAAATGTACAAGCTTATCAAATTAGTATTTTCAATGTAAATACAAAAATTATTCTACTCACATTATAATAGCTTCGTAATTAAGTTTATTTTATCGAATTCACGCAGAATTAACTCGCAGAGATAAAAAATTCGACGTTACATAATTATTATCATCTTCATGAATACAAAAAAGAATTTTGTATTTGAAATTTACACGACGTGGTGTGCTTGCAGAAAAATTGAAAACACAGTAATACTTTTTTGAACTAGAACCAACTTATGTGACACTTGAAGATCTTCAGCTTATTTCGCTCTTGTCTTTTTCTCGGGGCACTACAGTTAGAACGTCTGGACGCTTACAAGGCGTCACGTGCGGTGTTTGTTACCTAGCAACAGGCGCAACGAGCGTCGCTTTAAAGCGTCACTACATTCACAAACGCCTGAACTGAGATTTGCAAATATAATTTGTCACCATGGCTATGTGTTCTATGTACACACACACACCTAATTTAAAAAAATAAATACGCTTGAATGCTGGTTATTCGTAAATATAATGTAAACGGGGGCAGAAGCGGTTTGAAACACGATAATTATTCATGAGTGGTTTTATTTCTTGACGATAGCAATTTAAAAATTTTATCTATCATTTCCTACGCAATGAACAAAATTCAAATTCTTTGATAAGAAAATCGCGTACAAAAGGGTCCAATTAGGGAGATATTGAAAATTAGCGTACATGTGAAATCCAATTTTTTTCATTCTCTGCTATATCTTTTCTATACAATGCTTGTGGAGTAAATAATCAATTTGTGGTAGTGTTAAATTTTGGAAATTCATAATTGGAATGGATTATGTACACGTTTATTTGGAGTGCGCGGATCAGCTTCAATCTTTGTTACTTTGTTCAGAAATCACCGGTCAAGATGTTATTGAGCTTTATCAAACAATAGGAAGTGTAGAACTGCTTAAATCATAAGATTGTAAGCCTTCTCTCCTTTATGGCAATGAGAGAAAATTTAGATATGAAACAGCTATAGCTTCTATAGATTTTTCAAGAATTGTCGGTCGCAAGGGTTCTGTATCTTATTGCCAGAAAGAGCAATATTGGTCTGCTTAATAGGATCCTAAGATTGTGGTATCTCACCCTGCCATAACAGTAACAAATAACTTGTCTGAATTTAGATGCCAAATATATAGAACAGCTTTGAACAAGAACGTCATTGGAGGGAAGAAAATTGCCCTTGGCTGGGGACATTTTCAAATTAAAAATTGGCATTGACCATTATCAATATTGTCCTCAATATGATACGTGCACTGTTATGCGCAGATTGAATTTTTGCCTAATAGCTATTCAACATTATTTCACATTTTTTAAAGGTAGTCAAAGCAGTGCATTATAACTACTTTTTTTTATGAATGGGCAAACAAGATGTGAATTATTTATGGAAACTCGTCAGCCTCTCGAGGAGGTACCCATTCTTCTATAAGACTGCTATATAATAATCAAGATGTACTTATTATCTATTTGATTATACCATTTTTACTTGCAGTGTGGTGTTGATTTTTCTCTTTTTAGAGTAACCACGATTCTCACATGCGGGCGTCGAACTTAGCATTTAGACAGCATATCCTGACGTGTTTTTTTACACCATATAATTTAGTTACCTTGTTCATCAATATTTCTTTCTGGATCATTTATGAGGAAAAGATGAATTCGTTCGATTGGCGCCCAACGTGGGGCCCGAAGTAATTGTAAAAAATAAGCTTGAAAAAATAACAAGAACTTTTTAGTTCGATTTGAAGTATTTCAATGATTACAAACGTATTAGTTCCACGTGAAATTCTTAAACTTCGCGTGTTTCAGGTCCCGCCCTGACGGAGCTTCAAAGCGAAATAAAAGTGTCAAAGCGAACGCGACCTAAGTTGGTTAAAGCGTTGATACAGATGTTATCTGAAATGAGAACCAAGGAGTAGCGGTATCAATTTCAGGACGAAATAATAAAATTCTTAAACAAACTTCTTCCTGTCTTGTAGTCAAATCTGAAATGACACCCAGAATTGCTGAATCGGATTATAGAATTTTACCCCCACCCCCATATGATAATAGATAATTGAACCCATCGAATTTCTAATGCACAAAGCTGCTACTTATGCTAAAAAAAAATTTTTTTATTCTACCAAAATAGTGTAAATATTTTAACCGTAAGCCCATCCATTAATATCAAGAAAAAGAACGAAAAATGAATGAAGACCGCTTCGCATCCAATCTAAAAACGTGAACCTCAAAAAAAACAGAATAATATGAAGTTTTGTGGTGCGTGTTACTTATGCATACAGCAGATGATGAAAATTAATAGTAATGAGAATCATTCGTCGCTTTGCTCTACAGTTTAACTTTAATGGATACCCATGTACAAATTTCTTTTTAATCAAACCTGATTCCATCTACAGAAGACGTTGGCTTTCGAAAATAAGAATTTTGCGGAATTAAAATTTTATATTGCACCATTTAAATCGGCATTATCATTCAGCACTCCATAAAAATACAAAAATAGAAGAAGTAGTGGTCATTTCAGTATCGGTGATTATGATACAAATAAAAGGTCGAAGACGATTCTTTTTGTTTTGAAAATAAAAAAAAAACAAATCTTTTTACAAGCTTTAATAAAAAAAATTAGTTCACAAACTGTTAAAAAAGAAATAATTCCATTAAAAGCAACGTTTTCTCTACACTCGAAACTCAAATCCAGTATATTATCATGACCCAACTTATTTCGGTCAACATATTGTCCTTAACGCGAAGTCTCAAACCACGTAATATTTATTTTCTAAAAATAGAAAGAGAAGACGTTGCTTGGAAGTTTAAAATAACAACACTGCAAGAGACGAAATGGCCTTCCATTAAGTCAGAATTTATTCGGAATACGAACAAACCAAAACGTAATATGGTACGTCTGCGCTATATTTACTAACGTGTTTAGTAAGGCGAGGAGTATCTCTGTACACAATATTCAAGCAATTATCTGAAGCCTCAATCGTGATGAGCGCATCTTGAACGACTTGGTCTATCGCAATATACATAATTTGACCTCCAATGATCATAGGATCTTCAGAACAACCCAAAAATAAGATTACGTCCAATTCGTTGGTCGGTGCAGGATCGCTAATCAACTCGTAGCATCCATGAGTCCAACGTTGAAGTTCGTATCGAACGGAATTCAATCTCAAATCAGTTAATTTATACAGAAAATCGAACATTTGGACTGACCGGAACAAACGCAAAAAGTTGCGAACCACACTCGGCACATTTCCTTCTGAAATAATTTCATACTTGCGCCTACTCAATGGCCCAGCTTTGATCCACTGAATTTCGTTGTTCTCCAAACTATCTTCAATTTGACAGAAGATTTCGGTATTCAAAAAACTTTCGAGCGAAATTTCGGAAAAATTTTCAATGTGATCTTGAATCTGTTGAGCGACGTCATCCAAATAGTATGTGGGGTTAATCCAGTTTTCAAAATCTACATTAAAACTTCTGGGTCTCTTTATTTTAGGCGCACGACTTACGTCGTCGGCGTTATTTATCACGTTGGGCTTCTTATTATGAAACCATCCATTTATACTCATTCTACATTCATTTTTACAAGTTACTTCCGCCACTTGGTGATAGGATTTATCGCTCACTTTAAAAAATACGAATTGGTTATTACAAGGAAATATATCTCTAGCACATTCGTTTTCATCGATGTCAATTATTTGTAAACTACCACCGTGTTCAGGTTTCCAATCTCTAGGTCCGGTTAAATAAAACACGAATGCAATGACCCTATCTTCTTGCAGATCGTCGTGAACCAAAAGGTAATCTGTGTCACCATATAAACTACAAGTGGCCGAAATAACGTGCAGTTCTTCTCCGGTAACATTCTGTAGCCAATTTTTGACGTCTGTTTTTAAAAATTCATAAAATGTATTAATGTGCTTATGAGTCAAGTGTTTCAAATCTGCCGACTGAAAAAATTCGTACAGATCCATGTTTCTCTTATTAAATTTCACTTCGTTAAATTCGTTTATCATGTCCTTAATAAATTGTTCGTCCTGTAAAAAATGTTGTACTATCGATAACTGATAAGGATTTGCTATTAATTCAACACCATTTTCTTTCGTTTCTTGGTTGCTTTTCCAAAGATCGTTAAATTTCTCGACGAAAGTAGTCGATGTTAACGAATTGCGAAGTTCAAGTGACAATTTCATTTGTTTTTTTGGCGGCTCCAAAGAAGTTTCGTTTTCACATGTTGGCATTAAGTGAAAACCATAGAGTCGAGTTTCGGGATCCGGCTGGACATTTCGTATAACGCAATCTTCGTCCCAAGTATCGCAGCCGACATCGGTTTCGTTTTCAATTGAATTTGACGACTCTTCTTTAGACATTTCTGTAAGTTATGAACAACGGCTATTGACACGAATTTAAAATTTCACAAAATATTTTAATTGTTCATTGAAGCAATCTAAAAATATCGTAATTATATAACCTCCACACGTACCAACTATCCTGAATTTTCTCAACACAAATATTTTGTTTGCAACGATTCGTGAAATTCGAGATCAATTTCATCAACTAATGTTCAAAATACTTTTAACATTCCTTGATGAAATTTACCACGGAATGTAGTAGTAAGTAGGAAAGAACATGTGAAGCGCAAAATTATCAAAATATGATGTTAAGGAAAAGCACATGGGATATTTGGTTTATGCACTAAAGAGAAAATCTTGTAATGGGGGGTAGTTAGTTGGGTGTTGCTTTTCATTAGCAGACTTGAAAGAGTTTACCCAAGTGAATTAAATGCACTTCTGGAGATATACCTACGCTAAGGTTAATTCCAACTTAGCACTTGTCACCAATTAGTGCATTCGCGTGAAAGAAAATTTAGTTTAGTTGAAAAGGAAAGCAGATTTAAATGAATGTATAAATATTTTGTTAATACTAATCGCGTTTTCGAGTGCGTCAATAAACAATTTTTAAAGCTTTGAAAAATAATGAAAAAGCCTTACGAATTAAAATTGCACACTTTCGCTAAATTAATAAAATAAAAATATGAGGAATACATTTTAATTGGGTTTACACGATTAATGAGGCGAGTTAGGTCAATCAAAAACAATTGACCAATCACAGCGCGTTTGTACCTAAAAGGAGAGCTACGATTGGTCAATTATTTTTTATGTTCTTTTAAAATGAAGGTCGGCGAAGCTCCTTTTGAACTTCAAGCTAAGAAATCTTCGACGCAGTATTTGTGGCCTCCGAAAAATTCAACAGTCAAAATTTAGATTTGCAGTTTTCAGACGAAGATAATTCAATTTAACTTTGGAAATGCCAATTCGAGCATACAGCTCTTGGAACAATTAACTTTCCCAATCGGATTATTTTGAAATGCCAACGCACGAAAGTTCCTTAACGAAGGTTAATTTCCGATTTAAGAAGGAATCAAAAACGAGAGAATCTGAAAAAATTCTCTGAAAACAGAATATCCAACAATTTCAAATTAAACGACTTGTTGAACCATCGCTGAAATGTATGAATATAAAGGCAAGATTCTGATTAATATTAAAAAACGGAGAATTTTATTTAGCCCGAGACAAAGAAAAATGAAAACAAATTTTATATAAAGAAACAAAAGACATCACTTGAGAAACATGGTAGACAATAATGTAGGTGTTTTAGGAATGTATTGACCATAATGATTTGTGTGGGGTGTAGACAACATTACCATATTTATTAACAAGTGAACATAAAGTACACTTAGCGTTTAGGAAATTTTTATATTTCGTCAGAGGTAACTTTAAAAAGTTATGAAGTGAGCAATCATAAGAGCCGGCGGGGAGGGGAATAGCTTCTTCGGCCCGCATGACATTTTATCTAGCCCGCTTGAAAGTTATTTCAAGGGTTGTAATTTCTGGCGCCGAAAAAAGAGAATTCCATCCCATTCCCAGTAGCATACTTTGCCGAGTAATGGGGATATTTTTATTAGTATAGCGTTTAGTCAAAACGGCTCGGAGCGTCCGCAGCGTAGGGGACCGGAGGACGCGGAAATCCCAGAAAAAAGGAATTCAGGAAATATATTGAAAGAAAGGCGCTCTTTTTGATCAAATTAATTATGTTAATATTATAAATATCAACGGCTTCCATTATTGTGGATATGCCAACTTTTCCCAAAGCTTTTCATTTTGACACTTTCATTTTCGTAAGATCTTCAATCGCTTCGTTCATCCAGCTTAATCTCGCCGTTTCTTGACTCCTTACTTTCATGGGTTTCATTCTCAGAACTTCCCATCACCTGACCAATTCATCTAATTCTGTTGCCTGTATGCATTTGACAATAACGTCATTCTCCATGGCTTCCAATATTTTATGGTTTAATCTCATCCCATATTCTCATACCCACACATTTCCCTTCAAATATTCGTAACTTTTCTCTCTCTCTATCTGTCATATTCATCACATCATTATATAAAATTAATGCAGGGTTTGAGGGTTACTTTCATAATTATTTCTTCAGCGAAACTGCTAGCTAGTATCCCTAAATATCATGACGATTTCATATTTAGAAGATGCAGATTTCAAGTTTTTGTTTTCCAACAAATTGTCATATATAGCTGCGGATCTACATAAGAAACTAATGAAGATTAATCTTCATGCCCTCGATATAGAAGTTGCCCCTGTATAGTCCCAAATTTGTTACAGAATATAATCTCAGAAGGGACCCCTGGAAGCTAGATGCGCCAGTTCTATTATTAACTTGAAAGTACTAGTGATATATCAAAAAGTAAAAGGAAGAACATTTTTGATATCATTCACAGTTTCAAAGAAAAATTGCAGTGATTTATAAGTGGGGTCTTTCCTTGCTACGGGAGAAAGCTGACAAGAACTAATAATTAGATTACACTATTTTCTATGATTAAAAATTGTTCATTTTGATTGGCTCTTGCCAGCTTTCTACCGAAGCAAGGCAAGACCCTATTTCATTGTAAATGCGGCCTTAAGTGGTGATCACATCGAGGATCTTGTCTTGCCTAGCTTAGGTAGAAGATAGCAAGACCAATGGGATTGTGGTATTTCTTCAACATAGAAAATGATCGATCTGATTGGTTCTGGCTAGATTTTACTAAGCAAGGCAAGACAAGAACCTCCGCTTTATATTCGAGCTCTCGTGATATGACTATACTTATAGTTTTTTTTGAGATTTTAATTAATTTTTTAACGAATTGTTATATTTGGTCTTTTTTGGTATGCTTAAAATTAAAATATCTGCAGAGTAGTGCATTTTATAAATTTCTACAGTTTAGGGTTATCAATTATTAGCGTTAATAAGCTTTCTCTATTGGTGAGTTATGTTAGGGCTTCTCCTAAGTCCGATCAATTTTTGCCTAATTATCCTGTCTCTAGTTATCATAGTCCTAAATTTTTGAAAAATGTACAGCTTTTCAAAAAAAGAAATAATTTAATTTACTTGGATTCACTTTTGCTCAGGATATTGCCTTGGCAAAATAAATTTTAACCTAACCAATCACATTGACTGTTTTTCCATTAACCAATGGCGGTGCTTATGTAAAATCAAAGTTTCGGATGTAATCAAAGGAACAAAGGATTATTGTAGTAATTTTTTATGGATTAATCCTAATTAACTATGAATCAGGATACAAAATAAAATCTCAATAAAAAACCAAAACCAAGTTCATTTGGAATATAAGTGAAGAAAAAGAATATTTTTGAGCTCCTCGGCTCAATTCCGATTGATATTATGATTCGTCCATTATTCTTTTAACATAATTTATATACGCTGCTTCAGCAATTTTAAAAAATTGAAAATATTATATTGAATTGAAACATGGAATGATCGGAACTTTAAAAACTAGATTGCGATAATCGTCGTTTTTGGCCTCTTATGGAGAGAAAGTGTTTTCTAGTATTAGAAATGTAATTTATTTTAAACTATAAAAATTCATTTCAAAACTCCGAATTTGTGTAAACATCGACTCAAACCGAAAATATTTTCGTTCAGATCCAAAATTAACCGTATTAATTACATAACAATCGATCACTATTATCAAAATTACTACAAAGTTTGAAATGATAAATTCAAGGTTAGCAAAATCATTGTTAATTTCTCAATACAAAAAAATGATCCATCTCAAATGGCAACGCGAGCGAACTAATAGTGACGTATGTCGTTGCTAAACTGATTACAAGTTAAACCGTCACCGTTACCATGACAACGCAAAGACGCTGACGTAACATAGATGCATCTCTCAAAATAAGCTACGGGCATACGTTTGATTAAAATTTCCGGTAATTAATTTAAAAACAAAATTATGTTGTCGTTGGATGTTTTGTTTATGAAAAATAAACAAAAACTTGGTTCGAATTGTTACAAACAAAATGTACTACTTATCAGATTTTGTGGTAATTTCAAATTCCGCATAATATATTGTTTCTAATAGATAAGATACTAATTTAGTTTTTACTTTCCCAACAAAAGTAGTACCTATTTGGAATAAATTGAATAAGTAAAAAAATGTTCGATTAATTTTCAATGTCGTAACATGTTAGTGTATTGCAAATGTACAGTTAAATTCTTACTGAATTACTGTTTATTAATTCCTATTTTGTACATTCGGTCGAGTTGCGATGTTAAAATGTCATCCCAACTCGATAAACGACGATTTTGAAAAGATACAAAAATACGACACGTGCTCTAATTTCGGTTGAATAATTACGATACGTGGATGATTGAAAAAGACATTAAAACAAACAACAATAGGTAAACAACACACAAAGACATGTTAACCAAGATTTGAACCAGACCTTCCCGTACGTGTTACCCAACTTCAAATTTTCGTTTGGTTTTGTGGAAAATAAACAAGATTTTTAAAAAATATAGGTCAAATTTCGGCCATTACAAACATTCCAAAAGGAGCATGGTGATCAGGCAAATTGTTATAAAGTATAATCAAGGAGGTAATAATTTGCGAATTTAATTTTTACGATTGTGCCGTAAGTGTGCGAATAAAATATTAAAATTATAGTCAAATTATACGTTACCTTTTTAAGAAAATTTGCTAAGAAATCAACACTGGTTATAAATTTGTTAGATACACACCATTTTATGCCACCAAACATATGATGCACTAACAGTTTTGAAGCAGGGATTGTTGTTGATAAAGTTAAAATCCCCATGACTCCCGCCGCATTTGAAAATCGAACGCCACTCACAATACAAACACGCAAATTATTGGTTTTTCAATAATTCATTTTTTACGTTAGTTCAATGTTATAAAGATCATATTTAGAACTTCATAAATACTGTCTCTATTATACGCCTGGATGTTTCCTGTCATTCTTGCGCGTTTCCAGTGACGTCACTTGGGGGCGAAATGATTTTTGGCTTAAATACTAATTAAGCAATTGAAACTTGTTGATTGGTCCATGGTAAACCAATTACGGTATTTTAATGAGTGAGTGAGTCAGTGTGAACTCGTATGACATTCGATACACTGAAAATTAATGATCATTAACTTTTTTTTAAATCAGAAATAATTCACGAATGATTTAATGGTCATTTCAGTATTTTTCATAGTGTCACCATAATGCAAAACTAGCGAATGTTCTTCTTACGCTGAACACTTTTGGCCTCTTCAAATTTTTATATCTTACTCTGTTTTCGAGTAATTAGAGAAAAACTGGGTTGGGGGTTGGGTCACACACTATATATCGTTCAATCCATCGCCCAATCGATTGTTCAATCAATTATTCAATCGAATACTTATTTTGTGTCATCCACAAACAGTATAAAATGCATTTGCTACTACATACTTCTCTGTACAAATCACTAACCGCTTGAGTATACTCCATATCCGTTTATCTGGTAACTAAATTGATACTACGTACTATAATACAGCTCATTCTTTTCAAAATAAGATTACATTTGCACCTTTAGAAGCCTCTTAGAAACCTTGCTCAGTAGAGGCACAATGGAGATAGGTCGGTATTCGGATCGTCGGACTTCTAATACTTTTAGTAGATATGCGAACCATAGATGCGAACTACCATGGTCGTATATTCTCTCTTCAGTCCTTTACCCTTCTGCAGGGTGTGGTGAGCCCTTTAACAAAGGCTTTTCATGGCAAATTACACCCCGGTGGTTTGCCATTGCCTGTCGAGGGGAGACGGCCATAATATGATTCTTACCTCGCCCGGAGTCGAACCGGGTTCTCTGTATTAGCAGTATATGCGCTTAATCGCTGTGCTAACGACCGTCTCGTATATTAGGGGGGGGGGTCAACTCTCCCCTTATGGCACGGTCAACGCATCTTGATCGGAGCAAATGTAACCAAGGGATTCACTCTGTTATAAAATAGGGTTAAAAAATAAAAATGGTTATTCAAAACGATTATCTTCACATACCCCCCTCCCCCACATGACCAATGTTTAGCTACGACCCTGGGAACCACCCTGGCTACTTTTTTTAATATATCAGGGAATGTATCGTCCCCAATTCTATGTAGGATATTAATACTCAAAATCTAGGACAATTATGTCTTGATTAAAACAAAAAAATGATTTAAAAAAGAGACTCCAGTAAAATGAAGAATGTTATAGATTTTTTTATAATTCTTTTTTAAATCGAGTATTCCTCTGGGGTTACTCCGCTCTCCCTCACAACGAAGTTGATAAATGATAATGCTTACAAAATCCTCATGTAGGTAGTACCTACCTACTACAAATGTACTATATTTTACGTAATATTTCTAAATATTATATTACTTACATGATCTTCCTGCAAGTTCATCAATGCTAAGGAATGAAATAATATGTAATACAAATAATACAACCATTAGGTGCTGGGGAGATTTGTCCAGTATTATTTGTCTTTATTTAAATCTTGAAATTTCGATTCGTATATTTACCAGATTTTACATGATTTTTGCAGTTAACAATCAACCCTAACTGGACATTTCATGCATTTTTACTTTCCCATTTACGTAGCAAAGTATTGAATTCGAGTCAGAAGCTAACTTCACGTAGTCACATTAGAATTTCGATTCAAAGTTATCATTTGGATCGTGAATGATTTTTAGAATAATGTCTGAATGTGTGTGTGGACAGTTTCTTCGATTACGAACAAACGCGTGTACCAATTAACTTGTAATTTTGCGCACTAGTTTGAACAAACAGTGTAAAGAACTGATTACATTTTGGTTGAAATCATTCCGCTGAATCCACTTTTATTTTCATTTAATTGATTTTTAATGTCGCATCGCGCATGAATGGATTAATGAGATTCCTCTCGTCTCAAAAAATCCTTTACAGAAAATGACAGATTATTTTATGGCAATTTGAAATATAAAGGGATAAAATGTCTCAACGCAATTTCTGCGCTGAAACCTCTTTAATTTTACGCTACGTTTACGCACCCAGCCAATAATGGGTGCGTGCCATCTGACCACGTTTTTTGCACAACTTGTCCGCAGCGGGCACTGGCGTCGTTTTTTAATACCCCCACTATGCACTTCGCACCCTGCGAATACCATACAAACATGTTGTATGAACGGATTAACGAGATTCCCGTCCTCTCGAAAGATTCTTTTATAAAAAATGACAGATTATTGTATGATTATTCGAGATACAAAGAAATAAAATGTCTCAACGCAATTGCTCATTTGTTTGTAAATCATTTAGGTTTGTTTACCAAATTACAATTTTTGGAATATTCTCTTTATTCACCAAGTATAATAATAATAATATCCAGGCTCTGTCAGAGAGAGTTGATAGGAAGAATAGCTGCCCTGGGCCTCAGAATTTTAGAGAGCCTCAATTTTCGGCTTTTCACCCCTTATCAAAGTGAGAAACATTCGTGAACAAAAACCAACATTTTATATTTTCCCCCAGTTTTTAATTTTAAAGTTACAAAAAATATCGGTAGTAAATAACCATTTATTTTTGTTTCAGATTACATTTCATAGCAGGCTTTCCATGGTAAACTCATCAGTAAAAAAGTGTTTCATTTTTATCGATTGATCTTCAAATGGCTCTAATATGCTGAGGAACTTGTAAATAGTCTTAGGTAAACAACAGATTTTGACTTTTCACCATATCATAATTTAATAATGAAATTTTTGTTCATAGGATTATTTTTAATTCGCGTTCGCGAGTCATTTCGAAATTCCGCGGACGGTGATTAGTGAAAGTGTCGAGTTCGTTTTAAGTGTTAAAAAGCTTGATGGAAGCTTTAAATTACGCGAATCCTTTTTGTTTTAATATTCAAGTGAAAAAAAGTAGTGCAATGTGTTCATTTAAAAATATTTCTACTTGTAACAATTGGCGAACAATAAAAGAAAATGTGTAGGTTTGCGTGTGTTTGGAGGATATGGAGCAGGCCATGGGTAGGCATCAGGATTTCAGGATTAAAGGTAAATACAATTTTTTCTTTTCATTTATAAATAATATTAATAAAAATTATTTTCTGTTTCATGCAGGTAGGGTCGTCGTCGTGGGTTTGCAACAGAAAAGGTTGGTAAAATTAATTTTGCTCCAGTGATGTAGGCAACGTGAGTGATAAATGTTTCATGTCCAAAGGGGTAGATTTTTATGGTATTATCTGGTAAGAAAAGTTTCAATAGATAAGTTCTGAATTTTTCACTAACTTCAGAACAGATAAAATAGAAGTAACTTCTTTTTTCATGTTTAACTAATACAATGATAATTTCTATAGGTACTATTCCATCCATATTTGGTAGGATTTCTGTCATGGGCTCAACAGTAGAAGAGGTTACATTTTTTATCATCAATTGATCTTCAAAAAACTAGTACATTGAGTAACTTTTAAATCTTCAGTAATTTTCACCATAATAATGAAATTTTTATCTACAGAATTATTTTTAATTCGCGATCGCGATATTATTTCAAAATTTCGCGGACGGTAGTGAAAAAGTGTCGAGTTCGTTTTCAGTGTGAAAAGGCTTGATGGAAGCTTTAAATTACGCGAATCATTTGTTTTTAATATTCAGGTGAAAAAGTAGTGCAATGTGTTAATTTAAAAATATTTACATTTGTAATTGAAAACGATAATTCGCGTACGTTTGTTGTACCTAACAGTTGGATTTATGGAGGTGGATATGGAAGATGATTAAGGAGATAAAACTTCAGAGATAAAGGTAAATACCAATGTTTGTTTTGATTTAGCTTCAGCTGCTACTGAAACCTGTCAGTAACGTAATGGGGCTGATTTTTGTGTTCGCAAATTTTGCGCTCTGCAAATTATCTGAAATATGAATTTGATCTTCTACAATTAATATGAAATTATTGCATAAAACGCGCAAAACGTTAGCGATAGTGTCCAATTTTGGCTGATGGGACTCAAGGAAGGTAGAGAAAATCTACTGGCTTTTGAGTGTATATTTACGTTATTTTCCATTAATAGAAAAATTTAGCTTTCTCAATTAGCGTAATTATGTTTTTACAAAAAAATTCAACACTCCATTGTAGTTGATTTGGCTATAGATACGGGTATTATTGTTATTATGGTCCTGGTCCACTAGCTTATGGTCGGTAATATGAACAAAATCTGTGATTTGCAGGATGAGAGGGCTTTATTAACTCAAAATTAGAAATAAAAGAAATAATTGATTTTTACTTTAATCCTTTTGCAAATACATCAAACCAATACTTTCAGTATGAAATTTAAACAAATATCAACAGCATTTTTCAGTATTTTTAATTAAAAGTAACCTGATAAAAAGTAAATTCAATAGATAAAAATTGCATTCATTTATTTAAAACTAAGATCTTAAAATATTACACAGCGAGAGAATTCCAGGACAACAGTACAAACATAAAAAAAAAATGTTCGATCACAATCCAAAATTCTCAAATATCAACTTACAAAGTGTTTATTTAAAAAATTTATAAAATTACAAAGATATTTTCAATTTTTGAAGAAACAATTTGACTACAAAATTGTCTACATTGAAAAATATTGGCTAAATTTCGTAATCAAACATTGAAAGTTCATTTAATTAGTAGACTTAATAAAAAAAAAAAAAAAAATTAAACTATAAATATCACATAAGTTATAAATATTCTTAAGATTAAGTTTTTCAACACTTTCAATACTAAACTAACGAATCATCAGTTTGTTTACACGAAATACAAAAAAAGAATAATCTAATGCCTTTCACAAATTCGTCGAGGAATGTCCAAATAAAATTACAATAAAATTCAGCAATCGTTCCAAAGAGTCATTTAATTAATATTTTAGGTGTCGTTACTTGAATACAATATTTTAAGAATAAAACTTTGTGTATTCTAACTTAATAATTATTATTACTTGTACCAAATTGCACAATGCTTATTCTATTATTTTTTTATAATCTCAATTCTTGTGATGTACAGTTAAGAAAATAAGAAATAATTTAGCAGTTTGCGAATTTTATTTCAAAATAGGGTCATCCAATATTATTTATCCTTTAAACAATTATCACAAACCCTCACTGGCATCTCCCATCCTCTATTCGGTACTGGTCTTCTTGTATTCGAGCAATCGTCACAAACACCATTTCCACATTCACGACAATGATGTAATTGGAAAACAGGACCAAATGGCATAGTACAACAAACGCAAGTATCACAATCACTGTCGGGTATCCAATAACTAGGCCGAGCCGTATCTTTAATTAAGCCTTTGGGTATTTCCAAAACTGAACCAATAACCGAGAGTGTGCTGGTAACAGCTTCACCATATTTCCTAAATTTTATTTCAGAATCGTCACCATCTTCAGTTTGACTAGGCGGCTCTTCTTGATAACAATAGTCGCACACCCTTACATTTATATTCCACCCACGACTAGGAACAGGCTGCATTTTCGATGAGCAGGCCTCACAAAAACCTTCTCCACATGATCGACAGTGATGCTTTCTGGCTTTTGAAGCAAACGACTTATTGCATTTATGGCAATGCTAAACCAAACAATTAAACTTTTGTAATTTGATAAATTGAAAGTTCTTACCGTGATTTCGCTGTTTGGTTTCCAATAACTGGGCGCAATTTTATCAGCCATCCATGATGACACAACCTTGGTAGGTTCAGAGCCAACATTAATTACAGCTGTAGAAATGGAATTCACGCCATCCAACACGCGCTGTGCCGAATTTTGCGATGGAATATAACTTTCATCCTAAAACGTAATCAAATAATTACTTTCATCCTTTTACACTTCAAAGTGAATACTCACTCCTGGCCAGATATGAACAATTTCTTCAAGAACAGCACTATGATCTGGATCCTTGTTCCCATACCAATGTTGCCGGCTGCGATATATTTCGCCGCAATTTTTACACTCAATAACGTACCCAGAAAAGACATAATTAAAAATATTAGACCATGAAGTTTGACTAGCTAACTGATAACTAGGTTTCACCACAATCCGTTGTCCATTCATATGGCATTTCTAAAATTTTATAATTTAAACTTTCCTCAGCGAAATTGTTTAAAAAAGTTACCTTGCATAAATAAATACAATTCTGGAACTGATGTTGAAATTTACATCTACTAGGATTTTGATGCATTTCTTCATCTTTCTTGTGACCTAATGATAAAGAACACCTCATCTCGCAAGATTGACACTTTTCTTGACAAGTGAAATACTGTTCCAAGTGAAGCAGTTCAGCCTGTTTATTTATCAGTTGGCTATTAAATTTATCGTTTAATCCCTGAGGAATGAAAACAAAATTTAGCAAGCTACTAACACGCAGGGCACTTAAACTATTTGTTGTGAAATTGATTAATCATTGCACTTAAATAGCGAAAGCTCTCCGCGAGCGGACGCATTTTTTGGCAAAAACATTTTCTAACACACTTGTA
This sequence comes from Rhagonycha lutea, assembly GCA_958510855.1. NCBI lineage: Eukaryota > Metazoa > Arthropoda > Insecta > Coleoptera > Cantharidae > Rhagonycha > Rhagonycha lutea. Next base: position 5,321,325 of record OY294040.1, on the reverse strand, counting down.
AACAAGAAAATATAAAAATTTTTTTGTTCGCTTGAATATTAAAAAAGGAAGAATTTAATTTGACCACCCTGTCTAAATTGAATGATTACAATATTACGCATTTATTACAGAATAACAATTTTGTAAAAAAAAAAAAACCGCTGATAATAATTTATCAAAAAAATCATGTATTTTGATAAGAAAACTTTGTATGTTGACAAAATTTTGTAACATCTAAAAATAAACGTGTTTTTCCTTTCAATTTTGCAAACAAATTTCTTACAATATTTGTTTTACTCGTTTAATTAGATTTTCAAACTTTGTTGTTCAAAATAAATCTATTGGCAGAAAATCAAAATTTTTTATAGTTGAAAAATGCAAAGACTAATCAATAATAATTGTTGCGTTTTTAAGAAAATTTTCAATTTCCATATTTTAGAATTCATAAATGTTAACTTTCTAGTACAAAAAAATTTAACTTCAAACTTTTCAAATATAGATAAAAATAACTTCGTATTTTGAATAAACTCTTTGTGAAAAGACAAAAAAGTCCTCGACAGTTCAAGGGAAGAAGTAATTTCCATTACAAGTGTCGCATTCAGCATCTCAGCCTTTGAAAATAATTATGTTGTCATGGAAGTTTTTGTACAAAATTGTTTCTACATAATTTTTCGTATTCCTCTTAGTTTTTTCAGCGTTGGAGCGTACAGACGCACTACACTTGGCGTAGAGAGAACCATTGTATCAAATGCATCTCTTTTTATTGGATTTTTTTAATTTTCAATAATAAATATGCTTCTAAAAAATTAATAACAGTTTCAATACCCATTTCACTGTAAATAATACTGAATTTTCTTTTTAAATTTCCAATTATTCTAAAATTACTACAAAAAGTGCTTGTTAAATTTTTCTAGTTTTCTTATGAGTTATGACACATACTCTGGTTTTTGAGTTTAAAGTCAAAAATTTTATTTTATTTGCATTTAAGAAAAGTTTCATTAGAAATTTCAAATAAAAATAGCTGTACTGTGAAGAAAAAGCAGACGGTTGAATTAAAGGAAGTTTTTGGACTTTGACCAATAATAATGCAATAAGTGCTTTCCAAATAAATGATTATTGAAACAATTTTTAATTTGAAAATTACCTTTGTTATTGAGGAGTTCAATATACATAAAAACGTTTAACTTTTTATGTATGTATGTATGAGCGAGTATGTTATTAGCGCCAAGCGACTCATGATAGAACAAATGAAAATTATTCGCATTTTTAGGATAAAATATAGAGGCTATGTAGAATAATACAGCGTATATCTTCTAAAATATATTTGGCCATTTCTTTTTCGAAAGTTTTAACCAATAAACGTTAAATTTACTGATAGTAGAGTGCTATGTACGATTTATTTTAACTTTTGTGTGGCCTCAGGGACAAAAACTGAAACTTACACCAATTAATGTTTGCATGATTTCAATTTAAACTACAGGTAGTAGCACGCTAACCGGGTTTAGAAGATATTAGTATATTTATTAATGAATTTGAAAGATAACATTAAAATTAAGCGCGCTTTAGATATGCAGGAATGTCATAATATATCGATTAGTTTAGCCCAGTTTAGCCAAAAATCGATTTTAACGACCTTATTGACGTATTCTATTACCCGTTAGTGTAACTTATTTAGTCTTATTTTGGGGCGTGGTTAAGGACCGCGACTGCAGTAGCTGTTCCTACGCCGTGGTAAAGTTTACAGCAAGCTAATATCACGGTTTAAGTTTAAAGATTTAAATTTGCAGATATTTGGCAAATATTGGTAGATATTTGTTGGCCCTAGGGTATATTTTTAATGAATGGACTGTCGCAGAGACCCCGATTCATTAGTTCCGTCCGTTAAAAAGATTGTAACATAACTAAGAAGTACATGAACAATGAATTTTCCATATTTGATTAAGCAAGGGTTTGTTAAGTACAACTCAGTGATCATTCAATACAGTTTATGTATTTTTCAGTTTTTTTGTAAAATTTAGATTATATTTTCAATGATCCATAAAATTTTTTGTTTTATAATTGCTCTTTGGACCCTTTTGCATCTGTATCATCGTTAACCTTAAAAATTTTTAAATTCGTGAACTCGGTTACCGTGCTATCACTATAGTTTGCCCAATACAGGCGTTGGAAACACACAGGGTGTGATCATTGCATTTAGGGCCTAAATTGTCAAAAACTGAAAAATTACATGAACTGGCATTTAACGACATTGCATTGGTTAGCCCCGTTTAATGTGTTAATTTGCACAAAATATTTGTCAAATAATTATTATTAGCTTGTGAAAATTACTAAATTAATAAACTAAGTAAATGTAAAGTGTAATTTGAATTTAATATTATGTTTATTTAACTAGAAATTACATAATTTTAACTGGAGTTAAAATTGTATGTCAAGTTTAATCAAGGCAAGTCCGAAATATTATGATGTATTTATACATTTGAAAAAGTAAAAGTAAATACTAGTAAAAACTTACATTTTTTAATTTCCCCACCCCCTATTGTCAGTTCATATGTACTTAGTTTTCATTGTAAACGATTTTCAAGCACTTTCAGATGAGCAACTCGTTAAAACATTTTATCCATTTATATTTTGAATGACCATGCAATAATCTGTCACTTCCTATAAAAGAATTTTTTGAGGCGAAAGGATCTCGTTAATCAATTCATGCACATCATTAAAAATCAGTGGAACAAAACTAAAAGAGGCTTCAGTGGAGAGATTTCAAAAATCTAATCAGTTCCTTACACCGTTTTTCAAACTATGTGCAATACTTATTTCAAATCAATTGGTGCACGTGTTTGTTCATAATCATAGCCAAACAAACTGTGGACACACACACATCCAGCCATTATTCCAAAAATCATTCACAAAAGAGAGAGGACTCGAATTCCTCTACTACATAAATGGATATTGAATTTTAAAATCTTTTATTTCCATGGTTACTGAAGAAACTTTCGGAACAGCACTCATATTATGTGCAATATCTCCTACAATAATTGCAATAAATATCAAACTACTTCTTATGGCCGAAACTAAAGGTTTTTGAAAAATTTTGTTAACTAAAAGTGTTTTAAAATTATTAGTGTAACGTTGGATTTTCATATGACTTGACTCATATCGTCATGAATGACTCATGACAGTTTATTTTCAAACGCCATCTGTTGAATCCATCTGTTAATTAATTAACTCACATATTGTCATATGAAAAGCCAACGTTACACTATAGCAATTTATTTTTTTAAACTAAAAACATTTTGTTCGTTACTTCGTTGACTTTATAGTCTCGGCCATTATTGATTTAATATAATATTGATTTTATAGGGCAGGGTCTTCTAACGTTCTAATTCAAACATCTTGACTGTCTCAAAGATCCCAGTTATTCTAATATCCACATTATAGATTATTTGTTGGCTCTGGGGTATATTTTTAATGAGTTAGACTGTCTCAGAAATTCCGTGCGTTAAATCAAGCTAATGTTTATAAACTTTAAGGCGAGTGTGGAAAACTGGAGGGGTGGATGGGGTTAACCTTATTGCTACAATGTCGTTGAATGCCAGTTCATGTAATTTTTCAGCTTTTGGCAAAATTTAGGTCATATTTGCAAAGATCCGCAAATTTTTTGTTCTATAATTGCTTTTTGGACCGTTTAAGATCATCTTCTTCAGAAATTTTTAAATTCGCAGTCAGGGTTACCGTCCTATCCCCAAATCATTTTCAATTGGTTAATGAGAAGTAGGGGAAAACCAAACTTTAAACAAAAATAAAACAATCTGAGTCCCTCTCTTCTCCCAAATTTTTTACATTCAACAACCTGTTTACTGTGCCAAAGAAATGGAAATTTGTTTCAGGAAATCATTTAAAAATTTGATATTAAACCTTGATCTTTTACAATAAGCATGCAAGAAAAGATAAATTAGAATAATTGAAATTTTCAATGGAATAAATTAGCATTTTTTTGTAACAAAGAACAAATATAAGTTACCTTAAGAGTATTGTAAATTATGACTGGACTACGTGCAGACCGAACCTTGGTGTCTTCCAACTCCAACTGAACTGCATTCTTGAACTCCTTAAACGAAGTACGAAAGTTCTTTGTCTGTACTCCCACATATTTCAACGAACTAAAAGCATCGATGGAAAGATTAAGATTGTTAAACAAGGTTCTAAGGATATCTTCCGGCGATTCGGAAACACTTGCACTTGAATGTAACGTATTTGTGTGGATTGTTTCATGGAAGATGATCACACTTGGTCCTAATGCAGTAGGTAAAGTTGCTGCTTCGGCTTTTAACAGAACCTGCTTTAAAGCAGGATGGAAGTGTTCTTTGTACGCCGTCGATGCGGCCCCCAAAAATGTGTACATGTCACTGTGAAGTCTTTCTGCCTTTGCCCGATAAACGACAATATCCGATACCGCTAGTACTTTCAACAACAGACGATTTCTTTGATCGTTTTTCTGAGAAATGCCCAACAAACCTTCGGTGTCTAAACAAATCACATTCAAGATAGGATCGAAGGCGGCCCATACACCCAAGGTACAAGAATTTTGTTCGGCAGAAGTACGAAAAACATCGTTTCCATTGAAGAAAGTCTTATTCAAAGTGTAACTCTTTCCATCACCAGTTTTTCCGAATATAGAAACCACTTTCACTTTCTTAACATTGGGTGGTATTTTTAGCTTGGTTATGAACTGTTCAGCACTGGTCACTCGAAGTTTTTCGTCTTGATCCAATAATTTGAAACTGGGAAAATCGTAGTTATCGATAGAATCTTCGGGGCTGATATTCAGAGATTGCAAGTTATCTTCCAAAGTTACGGTGCTAGTTTTGCTTGTATGGGTAATCAAACTATCACCTGCTGCAATGTCTATCGAATTTGGTGCAATTGACTTCATGATACACGAATTTGTGGACGTAATATCTTTATAATTATTATCCATTATATCGCTCAACCCAAAGGACCCTATTATTGCGTTTTACTGTAAATTAAAAAACAAAAATTAAGTCATTTTCAGTGAGACAAAAGAAACATGCAAAGGTAGGAGTGAATCATGTTGATCGAAATCTCATCGTGATTATCGCCTTTGCAAAAAATAAAACGTTTGCAAAACCATATGTAAACCTTGACGTTTAATAGGAACACAATTACAACGCATTTTTTCAAATTTCCTTCTCAAAAAAGGTGAATTCGATTTTTCTTAAAATGTCGCCTTACCTAAACCTCACGATTCAAGCCATAAAAAAGAATATAATATCAACGTGATATGCACATTTTTCCTAATTTTGTAGTACACACATGACACTCAGAATTTGACAATATTAATAATCCAAACAAAAGATAGAGACGACGAATGTTTTGCTAAATTTGTGACCGATTCACAACATACTCATAAATTCAAGGTTAATACACTACGATGAGATTTAAATTTAATATGTGGGGGCAAAATATAAATAACATTATTACTATTACTACGAAAAAAATTAAACTTACTTTTGCGTTAAATAATTTCATATAAATTTTGTACTTACTTGAAGCTAATCTTGCAAGACTAGGCAGGCGTGAATAGATAAGAGATGGTGGACTGAGGAGAAAATGCACTTTTGAAAATTTCACCGCTATTTTCTAACCTCCTTACGGGGTGGTCAAAATATCACTAAAATTAGAAAAACAGTCAAATTTTACATTCGATTACTTGATTGTGTTTGAATTTAGTAACAAAAATACAGATAAATCCACATGAACCTAAAACCCTAAAAATAATAATTAATTAGTAGGTAATAAGAAATTTAAAGTAGTAAATTAGGGGTGTTTAGGTAAAAAAAACAATATTTTTATACAGTGGTGTAGCAAGGATTTTTTAAACCTTGCGCAATGGTATGGTAAACAAAGACATTTATTGACTAATAAAAGGATTCCAATAATTCGCACGTGTATTATTAGTAGAGACCGGATTATATGCATTTGCATGTTGCATATGCATATTTAGCCCCTTTTCACCGGTTATTGCATATTTTTGCATATTTTAACTAAAAAGTAGTGATATTGCATATTTTCGTGCTATATTTACAGTATTTTAAAAATCTACCAGAGCGAGCTCTTCTGCGAAAAGGGAGCCACCTCGCAACTAGGATATGTATGGTCGCCTTTATGGCAATTCCAACAAATTGACTTCGCATCAGCTTTACGCGGAACAGAAACTGTTACATCATAAAAATGCGACGGTGATGTTTGAAAACATTTTAAACAGTAACCCAGGCTTTGAACCTTTTTGTGTCAAATTAATAGTTTTATAAATGGAACGGGCGAGCTTTTGCCAGAAGTAATAAGTGCCAAAATAGCACCCAAACACTGCCCAGTTACTTCAGTTGACGTAGAACGGTCTTTTTCTGTTTATAAAAATATTTTAAGCGATCGAAGACACAACCTTACTACCGAACATTTGGAACAGTACCTGATCGTTTCTGTTTACAACAGTAGCAAAAAAGAATAATAAATAAATAGATAATAAAAATACTGATAAAATTATATCTAGTGATTATTGATTTAGAAATAAAATATCTAATAATTACTATGTTTATTATTATTTGGTATTGCATATATTGACATTTTTCATGCATATTTTAAGCATTTTTCATGCATATTTGCATGCATATTTCGAGCTTTTTATGTTGCATATAATCCGATCTCTAATTATTAGATAACAAATTAAAAATTTAGTTAAGTGTTATTATTATCAGTAACGGTAACGGGCAGAAAACTATGAGGATAACCAACTAGAATTCGAGTCAAACAAAAGGAAGCAAAGGCACCAGGCCCCAAAAAGAATGTTCTGATGTAATCAAAAATGTAGCTGGGCAAGAATAATTCTGAAAGGCACTAAACAGTGAAGTTTGCAGGGACATTAAGATACTTACGCACTGGAATGGATGAACAAGAAGTTGATAAAGAAGAACAAGACCATGGTGCCAAGACCAGATTTGTCAAATGTTTTCTATGGCGCGGTGCTCGGAATTTTAAACTTATAAATTTTCTAAAATAGTATAATAACCTGATCTTTTTATTTTTAATGACTGATATAAAGCTCTTATTAGGTGGTGCCAAAAATACACTCTTCTAACTCTTAAGAACTTTTTTTGTCTCGTTCAATATTATCAAAAATTCAAGTAATAATTTACAATTTCAACATTGCGATAAAATTAACTTGAAATAAGATTTTTTTTCCCTAATAAAATGATGGCAGTAGAATAAATGTCGAGGAAGTATCCATATTTTCTCTTTAAAATGGTGATAATTTATCAGTATCACTGATAAGTCAGATATTTGTAGGTTTCCCTTATTATTAATTAGTTAGGAGCCTGATAAGTACCTACCCGTGTTAGAGAAGAAAACGTAGTACTATTTATTTTTTACTTTTTAAATTTATTTCTCAACATAGTCTTTTCAGATCGATACACTTTGTTCAGCAATATTCAAACTTTTTTAAACCACATAAAAAAAAAAGATTTGTAGAACTCCGCAAAATGGCTCTATTTTGGCGATCATGTCTTCATTTGATGTGAACCGCTATCACCTAATTCATTTTTCCTTGTTTAGAAAATACAAACATCTAATGGGGCCAAATCTGGAGAATAAGGTAAATGTGGCGGCAATTCGTAGCGTAGTAGCGCATAATCGTCCCAATAAATCAGCATTGGGGTACTTCCGCCCGTGTGCAAAGTTTAATTTGGCCGCCCTTGTAGTCGATTTTTTTCAGTTTTTTAATACAATTTCTTAAATTTCTACTACTTATTCCCTGCCGTAAAGTAAATTACCTTTTCTAAACCCCTATTTTTGGGATTTTGGCCGCCTCTAATTTTGGCCGCCCGTGTGTTTTGCACACTGTGAACAATAGGGCGAGGCGTCCCTGCTCTCTGCTTTTGACTGTTCTTTCATTTCTACTTAGTTATAGTGATGGATCGATGTTTCATCAACAGTCATATATAGAGCGCGGATTCTATGCATTTTGCTTATTGCTGTAAATTATATGCAGAAGATATTCCTTTTGGATCTTTACGTTTCTAAAAAATTGCGGTGATTTGACGTAATGTTGATAGTGCATATTTTGCTTTTTTCTTAATAATTTGCATAAAACGCATATTTGAGCTTTTTTTAATGAATTTTGGCATTTTGAATATTTTTTTTTAAATTTAAAATTGTCACGTATTATTTACAAAATTGTGCGGCAAGTAATCTTTTTATTTTTAAAATGCATATTATGGGTAAAGCGGCTACCACCTTAACATTTTTTCGTCAAACTATGATTCATTTTACGTGATTTTCCCATGGATTACCTCGAATAACCGAAACGATAAGATGTTATTGATAGCACCGCTTAAAATACATATTTCCAAATGGGGAACATGGTTAACAGCTGCTGTGTATTATGCAGAACATATACGACAATTTATAAAATTCGTGTGTAATTTGTCCGATTCAGCTGCAGTAGCAATAATTAAAGATCGTCAAGAAGTTTTAAAAATGACAAACTAAGGACAGGAAAATTTGGAATTTCTGAAAGCTAATTATTGGTACGCAGGTGAATGTATTAAAAATCTTGAAGGAAAAATTCCTCTACAGCTAGATGCTGTAAAACTTCTTTGTAAAAATGATGGTTTTCAAGTGCTTGCTAACACAGCAAAATTATTAACAAGATAAACGATCAAGAATATTACTCTCAGTACTCCCAGCAAATGCATTTAAATATGCGCCGATAACGTCAGTTGACGTAGAAAGAAGAAGAAAATTTAGAAAAGTATTTGATTATTTACTGTTTTCCTTACAACATCCATAATTCTAATTAATTCTATTTTGTGTAGGCCATTCATGTATTAAGAATACATTTATTTTTGGTGAAAATTTAAAATTAAAATTTTGTATGTAGCTTTTTTGACTGCTTATTTAAGATTTTATTGTGCTTTTTTTTCACTTTTTAGTGCTTTTTTTTCATTTTTTAGTGCTTATTATAAGCGCTTATTTTCAAAAAATAAGTGCATATTAATCCGCGCTCTAGTCATATATAAAACGCCTCAGAAACTCTTTGGAATTGTTCTTAAACATTTGCACGGGGGCACGTGCCCCCCCCCCCCCGACGGTATTTTTTTATGTATATTTTTGGGTGATATGATAACAGTTATTGTTGACTTTTTTGCCCGTCCGCCCCTTGTGCCCCCCCCCCCCAGAAAAAAATCCTGGATCCGCCCATGAACACGGTACCCATTTTGTCGATAAACTTTCTCGTGCCTAATTTGAATTTTTGTAAAAAAATACTCCTCATTTCAATGAAGATATTCATTTTTAATTATAAGTAACGGACAACCCTGTGGCAGGTTTTATTTCAAATTTGATATTATTTTCTGACAGCTGAGAATTTTTTATACAAAATATGTCATTTTCACGATGCGAATAAACCAATTTTAAATATTTTTTGTTTAATTACAAATAAATAAAATGTATTATCTCTACAATTATTATTAAAAAACTTTTATTTTTGAAATTATTTCGGATGTTGAAGTTTCATGTCAAATTTGATATTATTTTAACGATGTGCATATTTTTGGTTTCATTAGAAATAATTAAAATGAAAATAAAAGTTAAAAAACTTTAATTTTTGAAATTAGTATTTTGGATTTTCAAGTTTTATTTCAAATTTGATATTATTTTCTGAAAGCTGAGAATTTTTTACACAAAATTTGTCATTTTCATGATTAGCTTATTTTTTGTTTAAATACAAATAAATAAAATGTATGCCCTCTACGATTAAAAAGCTTATATTCAATAAAATAAGCCCACCGTGCGCATGAAGACATATTTTGTGTAAAACATTCTCAACTTTCAGAAAATAATATCAAATTCGAAATAATACTTAAAAATTAAAAAAATAATTTCAAAAATAAAAGTTTTCAGTCAGAAAAATTGCTTTTTTTACTTTAATTTAATGTTTAAGGGTCTTTTATTGCTTATAATAAAAAATGAATATCTTCATTGAATAGCTGAGAATTTTTTACAAAAGAAACTGTAAAATTTAATAACTTTTTATGAAAAATGTTTCTACTTCAAAAAAATTAACGAAAAAGTTCAAAAAATTGTTTTTGGCAAAATTCAAAAAATCATTACGACCAAAGTACTTAATATTAAGAGCCAAAATCTTCAGTGAGTCATTAATCATTATTTTTATACATAAATAACTCCACAAAATTTGAAAAAAATCCGCGGGGGTTTAAAATTGACTCTATTTGGTGAAAATACCCATATATTTTTTAAATTGAATGAATTGAAAATATTCCATAAATATTGTAAATCCATAGTAAAATTTATAACATTTTGACTATCTAGCCAATATTAGTTATAGTATTTGCATAATTCAAAAAACACAAGATCGTACCAAAAGATGATTTTATTATCTTTATGGCTTCTTATTCTTTTCATAAAATCAATCAATTTTTGGTACATATTTTGTAATGTAGGTATTAACAGAAATATCAGCCTGAGTTTGCACAAGAAATTTTGAAATTCCTTTTGACAGATATCGGATATCGTACGCACCACCGCAATACCTTTGGTCAGCGGCGGATTTCCCAACAGACGCACGCCTAGGGCCTCATAAATAAAGGGGCCCTCAAAATTCAGTTGTTTTTAGACCATCGGTATAGTGCATTATTTTCAAACCAGAGTAAAAATCGTGCGCGCAAAATGCACACTGTAAGGTAGTGGAACTATTTTAGAGGAGGAGGTCCTCAAAATTGAATTTTGAGTTATCAGGAGTTGCACTTTTATCGGTAGTGTAATATTATTCTTGATTTGGCCGTTACAACTGTTAAAAAAACTTTTATAGGTAAAAATAAGATAAAAGTTTATATAATTTTTTCAAATTATGACAAATTGTTGATTGTGAAACCTTAAATTTTAACAGTTGGTGAGTACCTAATACTCGCTCCAATTGTGTTTTTGCGGATTACTGCAACGAACTCATTTAAATTGTTTAGTTGTTAACTCGTGATAATAAATTAATTGCTAGGTATATTTTTAAACAATTTTACAAGTTAAATAAATTTTGTATTATGTATTATTCTGACAAAAGTTATAAAAGTGCTTGATAGCTCAATAAATATTATATTAATAATTTAATTTATTTAACTCTTAAAATTGTTTAAAATATACCAATTAATTCAATGAACTTAGTTTAGTTGTATTTAAAATTGGTTTTCTTCCAGTTTTTTTTTATTTTCAGCATTAATATTGTTTTGAATCTAATTATAGAATCATTATTACTTGGATGGAAACTTTTGTTGAGAAAATGCTTTAAAATTTAATTTTAATCTCGGGGAAAAATTTGCTACATGAAAAACTATTGTTTCAAAAAGATTGAATTTTGTCCATCAGGTACTTCTGAATGACTCATCACATGGCAAGTTTCATGTCTAAATTCTCCCCAGTCTCCCAACCGTGGAAAGTTGTCTGTAATTTTAAAATACATTACTACAAGGGATATTATTTTCGTAATCGTATATTTATTAACCACACATTATGATAATCATGTTCTCGAATAAATATTAAAAGTAGGTACCTACTTCGAACGTTTTTAAAATGTCCTTTCTTTTGTTTTCGGAAAACCGGAAAAAAATCGGAAAACCTAATAGAACTAGAATTAATAGTTAATAATTGATTCAAATTACATAATAATTATGATGCCTATATTAATTTTCAAAATCAAAGTGTACTTATACCTAGTATACGTAATTCCTCATTATGCAATGGCATCAACATGCAATCAAATCAACTTTCAATAACTCGAGTTACCATGTTTTTCGTTTGTGCGTGAGATATTTTTTTAAACCTCGAAAATTACTTTAATAAAAATCATTAAGATTTTCCTCATTAATTATTAAATTAACGTAGAAAAAAATTCTTCAAAATACCTCGTTATTTCAGCCGTCACACTTGGTATTAATTTTGTATGGCCCACAAACTCTTTTATGGCGATTAAAATATTGTTAACCAGTTTTCATTTAATTTTTTGCATTTTTCTAATTTTTTATGTAGCCCTAAACCTATTATCTTGCTGAATAGTAAATAATATACAGAGAACTCGTCAAATATAATAAAATTTGGAATAGTTGTTTCCATTATTTCGAGAAACTAAAAATCGGCAATTGTATCGTGAGATTTCTCTTGATTCGATGCCTGTAGCTTTGCCTTGTAGCATTTTAAAAGTTTTTTTTTGTTATCAATTTAATAGTTAATTTAAGGTAAAGTGGCATGTGATAGGCATAGAATTGAGGGAGAGTTGTTAATCTATGTAAATCGGAAGAGCCTTTCGAGAGAATTGCCGATTTTTGGGATTTGAGAAATTTTTCATTTGTTACGATTGATTACTGAAGTCAAGGGGGAGTGAAAGTAACTATTTTGGGATTTTTTGAGAGGTATGAATGGAATGCAATCGTAGAACACATTTTCCTGAGTACGAAAATGTCAAATATAATGGTATTGAAGGAAAATTTTCTCTTTTTATTTATTCAATATTATCATCACCTTTAGATTCCTTAGAACAAGGTTCTCAGTGCAATTTAAAAAAAATTAAGATTTTAGTACTTTTATCCGGGTTTTATGTGCCATTTCCACATCTGACATCAAAAAACTTTTACTTATTTTAAAAGTTTTAACCGTTAACTGTAGTTTAAATTTTGATTTTAATGATGATGAATTGATGATTGGTTAAAATAAGCCGATACAAGTCGAATAAATGACCAACAAAAGTCTTCCCTTTGTTAGTGATGATATTTGTGATATAATCGGTTTTTGAAACGCATTACAACGTTATACGAGCCCAACTACCAACCTTGCGAATTGGTGTTTGGTTTGTTAGCATTTTACATTTTTTACCTAGTCGAGGAGCAAGCCCGACGTAGAACCCCCAACCTGGAGGACCAGAGAGACTGCCAGAATAAAGTTCTTACTTCACTCGGATTCGAACCGGGCATTTAGCGTTCATAGTCAACTTATTCGACCACCATGCTCCGACGTCTCTTAGTGATGATATTTAATTAACAGAAAAATACTTAAACTCGATTTTTCTAAACTGTACAAGCTAAAAAAATTGAGTAGGTCCATAAAGCACGTCCGAAATTTTAACCTCCCTCCTTCTTTGTCAGTTGTCACAATATCTTTTCTATAATCGAACATCTAAGGAATTTACCCTTTTTTTTACTATGAACAATCGCCAAAAATAGGAAATAATTAATCACGCAAAAGAAATAGTTAAGCACAATAATTTCAGTTTTTCTGACCTCCCGGACGTCCTTTATGAACGACACCCAACTTGAAACAGAAATTTTGAACTTTAACAGCTGATTGATTTGTGCAGAATTCTTTACTTTATTTTATAGCGCCTCTTGATACATTTTTGGTCTGCTCGAGTAAAGTTCTGACAATTTTGTATTTAGAAAAATGAGATCTAGGATTTTATACTTTTTGTGGATCTTTATAAAATAAAATCGAAGTGCCCGGATATTTGCTATAAAAATCCTTCTGAATTTTTTTTATCAATAATTTATTCTGTACTTTACGAGCTCTGTATGCTTAAATTTTTAAATGTTTAAACGTTTTAAAGTAAATTCAGCAGTGTCTAGCTACTACCTAACCCATATCACCCATTTGCTAAAACGTCACAACGTAAAAATTGTTATTTTCGAGAAAATGAGTTTGAATCTTTTATTATTTTAATAAATTATACAATGTTGTTTGTTTTATAATATTTTAAATGATGAAAGACTAAACATATTTTGAATACTTATTTAGTAGTACAACGATTAATGAACCTTTGAAAATAACCCCCTTTGATAATTTTTATATAAAATCCATTTTTTGAATGAGAATCATTTTAGTAAATAATATTGCGTGGTCTTTGAAAATAATTATAATAATTATCTTAACTAGACAGCTACAAATAGTACATTTTTCACAATAAAGTAAAATAAGGATCTTTTCGCCAATTTTTTTGTAAACCTGATAAGTTTTTCACTATATTTCCGTTATATATGTTACAGTTAAAACCCGAAATCGGTTAAAACCCGAAATCAGTTAAAACCCGAATTAACTAGTAAATTCTAGTTTTAACTAACCTCTTTAGTAAATTTTAGTTTTAACTGGTTTAATTTTAGTTAAAACTAGAATTAACTGATTTCAAATAAATCGTTTTAGTAAATTCTAGTTTTAACTGGTATTAGTTTTAGTCCAGTAATTCTACAAAAAAATACGAAAATTATACTACCCGGAAGCAAAAAATGGGGTCGTGTAGAAGAAAAAATTCTAAGAAAGATAGCGCTTTTTGCATTGCCCTAGCTGGTGTAGAACATAACCTAAAAAATTATCCAAAGTCGAAGAACTGTTTTTTTGCGATTTAAGAATAAACGAAGCATCCTACAAAAGAAAGTTAAATTAGAAAGTTGTAGATAATGGAAAAACCTATCGAATGCTATTAGAAAAATAAAAATTCGTTATTTATTTTTGGAGAAAATCGAAAAATAATAGTCAAAAATTACTTTTTTTGTTTTTACTGTATTTTTTACAATTTTGCATTAAAATATTTCTTGTTCGAGGAAAATTTTGCCTCTGTCGAGTAGAAGAAGAGCTTTTTTGGAAAACTTCAAAAAATGAAAAATGCGCGATTTATGGCGAAATTACGAAAAAATAATCTCTTAGTAAATCGACTATTGCTCACGATGGAGATGGTCTAGAGAACCCAACCTGGGCTTAAATTCTTCGTAAGAGATAGTACTACCACATACTTTAAGAAAGTCATATTTTAAATCACTCCCGAACCTCAAAAAATGGGCATGAATATCGTAATATCGTCATGCAAGTGTACTTCCGTGCCATATCTGCATCTGTAAGTATACCCGCATTGCGATATTACGATATTCATGCCCATTTTTTGAAGTTTGAGAGTGACTAAAAATAATACTTTCTTAAAGTATATGGTAGTACTATCTCTTACGAAGAATTTAAGCCCAGGTTGGGTTCCCTAGGCCATCTCCATCGTGAGCAATGGCCGATTTACGAAAAGGTAATTTTTTCGTAATTCCGCTATAAATCGTGCATTATTCATTCTTTGAAATTTTTCAAAAAAGCTCTTTTTCTACTCGACAGAGACAACATTTTCCTCGAACAAAGAATAATTTAATTTTAAAATTGTAAAAAACACAGCAAAAACGAAAAAAGTAATTTTTGACTATTATTTTTCGTTTTTCTCCGAAAATAAACAATGAATTTCCATTATTCTGGTCGCATTCCATAGATTGTTTCATTATCTACAACTTTCTAATTTAAATTTCTTTTGTAAGATGCTTCGTTTATTCTTAAATCGCAAAAAAACCGTTTTTCGATTTTGGTTAATTTTTTAGGTTATGTTCTACACCAGCTAGGGCGATGCAAAAAGCGCTATCTTTCTTAGAATTTTTTCTTCTATACAACCCCATTTTTTGCTTCCAGGTAGTATCATTTTCGACTTTATCATTATGTCGTTCGTAGAATGACTGGACTTATTTAGTTAAAACTAGAATTAACGGATTTCTAATATATCTTTTTAGTAAATTCTAGTTTTACCTGATATAAGTTTAGTTAAAACTAGAATTAACTGAATTAACTACAACTAGATTTAAACAACGTTTAAAGTAAAAGTAGACGTAATTAAATAAAAATGCTAATTCTTTATACTTTTACAGGGGAGCCCAAAAACATTTGTGTTTTGGATTGAAAAAAATAGAAGGAAACACTATAATTTAGAATTTTCTTGTATCTCATTATTTTCAATTTGAAATAAAAATTTCAAAATCTTTTGCATTTTGTACATCAAATACCCTAAATACATCTTTCAAAATACATTTCAAATACGAAATTTGAATTTTCCAGTTACGATTTCACTTAATTGTTATAAATTTTTAATTTTTTTAAACAATTATTTTTAATAATAATAATTATTTTGAATAATTAATACAAGTATAACACGGCTTTTACCATATAAAAAGAAATGAAAAAATTTATTAAACAATAGTTATCACTAGAGATGAGATTTTTAGGTCGTTAAAATTCAAAAAAAGGTACCTAAAAAGGTCCTAAAAAATGCTATTTTAGGTCGTATAAAGTCAAAAAAAAGGTACCTAAAAAGGCACTAAAAAAGCTATTTTAGGTTGGTATTTTATAGTTTCGAAACCCACCAATTAGATATTAAAATTTTAATGGCCTTAATTTATTAAATAATTTTTTTTTTAAATAAAAATTAATTTTTTTTTAAAATAAAAAATTAATAAATAAAAATTAAATATAATAAAATATTTTTAGTAAAATTATAGTCAAGAATAACATTTTTTCAAAAAATTCACTAGTAATTAAAGAAAATTGTCCAAAAAGTCCAAAAAAGGTCGAAAAAATTAAAAAATGGCAAAAAAGGTAAAAAAAGGCAAAAACAAATAGGGCTTATATGATGTAGTTTTCCATGAAACGAATTTTGGTACTAATAACATCTAAATAGGAGCTAAAATAAAAAAAAGGTAAAAACCTAAAAATCTCATCTCTTCTAGTTATCACTTATCAACTAAAATTTTAAAAAAATTTAAAAATTATAACAAGTGAAATCGTAACTGGAAAATTCAAATTTTGTATTTGAAATGTATTTTGAAAGATGTATTTCGGGTACTTTGAAGTACAAATTGCAATCGATTTTGAAATTTTTATTTTAAATTCAAAATATGAGATACAAGAAAATTCTAAATTATCGTGTATTTCCTTCCATTTTTTTAAAGCTGTAACAAATTAGCATTTTTATTTAATTACATCTACTTTTACTTTAAACCTAGTTGTAACGGCGATAGATCGCGAATTTACTAACACCAAACAGTTAATTCTAGTTTGAACTAAATTTATATCAGTTAAAACTAGAATTTACTAAAAAGATTTATTAGAAATCCGTTAATTCTAGTTTTAACTAAACTAATACCAGTTAAAACTAGAATTTACTAAAAAGATTTATTTGAAATCAGTTAATTCTAGTTTTAACTAAAATTAAACCAGTTAAAACTAGAATTTACTAAAGAGGTTAGTTAAAACTAAAATTTACTAGTTAATTTGGGTTTTAACTGTAACATATATAACAGAAGCTATGACATCCTTGGAACATAATACATTAGAAAATATGCTGATGCACTACAAATTTATGTAGTTTTACGAGCAAAAAATCAATTAAATACTTTCTTGTTGACTTGACAACTTGAAAATGAATTCTGAAACTGTAAAATTTCTAGTTTGAATAACATAATTATGTGGCAGACTACTAGAAGCGACTGGACTTGTAGATTTAGACAAACTTTTCCTGCTTCTCAGTGCCATGTCATGTTGTCGTATCATAGCAGCAAAAGTAAACGTACACAAATTGTGGCTAACATCGAACTTTAAATTTGATTCGAAACGTTTGAAAATAAAAATTGTTCAATCAATCAGGCGTGTATGTTTTGGTTAACAGAAGCTACCGTTTTCAAAACAGAGGCAACAGAATCTTCTTTGTGTTTTAAAGTCCGCTATTCTTTAATGTAACATAAGTATTTTCCTAAGGATATCCACACATCAATAATTTTTTACGCATTATCCTTGCTACTTTCGGTTAAAATTTTTGGTGAAATGTCAATATTACCAGGGATTCTATTTTCCATGGCAGACTTCAATGCTAGCATGATCCTGCTGTTTTTTTTAGAACTAACAGTCTTAGCGTTTCCCTACATGTACGAGTTCTTATTATTTTCGATTGGGTCATTTTTGTAACAAGGACGATTAAGTACGAATTTAACATCCTGTGTTATCAAACGAAAGTACTGACAAAACTATACTGAAACAAAGTTAGGCTAGACCAGTTCAGGCGTCTCAAATTTCGTGAAACTAATTTTCTCGGCGGACATCGCATCGCTCTTTTCTAGCCAACAAACTTTTTGACCTTTTATAATAATCGTTATAATATATCGTTAAAAAAAGCGTACTTACCAACTGTTGAATATAAACTAAACAGATCCACACAAAAACTTTGATTACTAGCAACGCCAACGGGGTTTGATCAATAAAAAACTCATGAATTTTAAGTTGTAATAAAAACTCAATTTATTGAAAATTATTTATTAATAGTAATAATAACTCCCAGATATATACAGTTACAGAAAGGTAAACTAAAAGTACAAAATAGTTTTAAAATTTCACACATTCTAAAAACAAGTACCTTACAAAATATTAACTTAATCTTTCAGTTCTGATCATACTCAGCCTTTTCGAACTACTTCAAACCGACATCCTCTCTCCACATCATTTTCATTTAAATGAACACAATCATTTTATAAAATAACGAATAGGTATAATATAAATTATATTAAAATAAACCATCACTATTTTTACTGTACTGTTATCGTGATCAGTGTTCTTTATTCATAATAATTATAAATTAGAATTGATGAAATGATGAAACAAATAAATAAAAATCAAGAAAAATGATGAAAACCTACTACTAACTAAATGAACATGGTTTATAATTATATTAACAATCAAATATATATATTTTAAATTACAATTTTAACCCTCTTTTTCTACCTAACAGAAGAGCAAGGATGAATTGCCAATATTAGTACATACTAGTAAATATCGAAATAGTAGCACCACTTGTATAAAATACAAAAAACTTAAAGTAGTAAAAATGATGTAATTGTGGTAAATGATGTAGTTTATTATGCATTTCACAGTTAAATATTTCTATTAAGTGTGTAGATGTTCACGAGATACAATTCAATAGTTTTGTTGCGATTATTTACGAAAGAAGCGTAGATAAATAAATTAATAAGTACAGATTTGAAGAAATACTGAATTGTTTTAAAAACTGATTTGTTACTAACAGAATTACATCACAATTTTGCTCCATTCTTCACAACAAGAAATACATCGCGAAAAGTACACCAAAATACAAATAACAACGGTGCCGGGAACTAAGGATAACGTGGTGTCAGAAGCGCGTTCCCCATTCGTATCACTTTTATTAAATAATATTTTGTTAAACTATAAAGGGTTAAAGAGTTGTAAAATATTCTCTTTTTCTTCGTCCACCATATCCTAGTTACTATTTAAATAAAACGTATTGTTGGTAACATATTGGTAAAAGTTGTCTGGGGTAACATAAACGTCAACAATGAATATGTATGTTACCCAAGACATCCCGCATAAAAATCAACAATATTATTTAACTGCAACTGTAATTCCAATAATAACAAATTATTTTAAAAGTGTCGTTATTGCTAAATGAATTTTTAGAAGGACTTTTAAAAAATATATTTTTTAAATGAACTTGTTGGCATTTTGATAATGTACAGAAGTTGCCCAATTGTATTTAAAATGTACAAAAATTGTGAAGATTACTAATATTTTGTAATATTTTTATTTAATACATATGTACAAAATTGACCTAACAATTAAAAAAATATTGTATTCTAAATGTGTTTAAATAACAATTAAATGTAACAAGTTTAAATTTTTTTTGATAATTTTTTATATATAATTTGCAAAATACATATCTCTTTTGCAATAATTTTAACAACAAACAAAAAATATTAAAAATCTCATTCTTGTAGTATAATATATAAAAATAATGAGATGAATTTATAAATTTAAATAACCAGGCACTTAAACCACATTGTCAAAAATAATCATGACTTATTTGTCAAAGACTTTGGTTTGGGGAGAATCATTAAATTAGGACTAGACGGGCGCGTTGGTTTATGCGCGACCGTCTGCGGTATAACTGTTAAAGATTTTGGTATTTTGGGTAAATTCATCAATGTTGTCGTAGATTCTTTAAATTTTGATTCTAAATTTTCTACAGTTCTGTCTAATTTTTCTAAACTACTTTCCGTATCCATCGATTCCGAATACGAATTATCACTTGGTGGACTCGTAATCGTGGCAGTTTTTGTTGATATTGTTAAACCTTTACGAGGTCCTAGCGTTTTTAAAATCGCGCTTGATTGGTTTACGGGTTGGGATGCCGCTAAGGCTGCATCCATCATTCTTTTTCGCTTCAAGTCGTAACTTTTCTTAATGGCGCACATGCGATTGTAATCGTCTAAAGTTATGTGATACGGTTTCTCATTCGATACAACTCGAACGTAACCAGGACGTTTATCATCTTTTTTCGACGGATCGATAGGAATTAGGTTAGGTTTCCAATTTTTAGTTATAGGAAATTTGATTTTTTGTGATTGCTGAGAAGCAGCTCTGTTGGACGATGTGCTAGGACGAGAGGGACCGGGATGTATTGAAATTAAACCGGGCGGAACACCAGGATTTCTCGTTTTACTATTCGAAGCGATGTGGTTAATTTGGGATATCGTGATTGGAGTATTTTTGGGTATATTAGCGGCATTAATGGTAGGAACATTAGGTTGCGCATCTTTAGTGGTTATGATTCCACTGTTACTTTTTTTAACGGTTAACGTAATCGGTTGCGGAGCCGTGGGGATGTTATCGTAAGCGCGTAAACGATTATGAACAGATTCGCTATAATTTATAGAATGGTGACTCGCGTTTGGTGATAAAACCAAATCGCCGTTACGAAAATATTTTTCTAATAAAATTAAATGTCTTAAAAAGCTACTTTGATTACCGTATGGTTTTTGTAATTCGTTCCACAAATGTTTGGTATCTGCGTCGTATTGAATTGTGCTGGTGCACTTTTCCCAACCTTCTGGCGTTTTCTCCTTCACGTTACCATATTCGATGCTAGCTTGTAATCCCAATTCTTCTTCGCCCGGGAACAATTGACGCACGGATAGGCAAGGATTCGTACCCAAACGTTGCACTGTTTTATTAAAACCACCGATTTTACTAATTTTCACACTTTTCGAAATTTCCACGCCGTCTTTAATAACCGATTCCGATTTCGCGCGTTTTAAGGGTTTAACAATGTCGCGTTTATTCGCTTCCGCATCACTACCGCATTCCATAGCAATACTCGGCGTGAGCATATTGTAATCGACCATATAATCGGAAGGCGATTCCGATCGCGATTTACTAGTAGAATTTGAATCAGAAGGCACTCTGGTTTGATCATTTTTTTCCGATAAATCACTTTGCGGTTCAGCACCCGATAAACTGTCGCTATTTTCAATCAATTTTTGATTGAACTTCTTTCTCTTCTTTATGATTTGCTCTTTTTCGAACTTTTCTTTTGCTTCTTTATTCGGCACAGAAATTGGTTCTTCAGCTTCGGCGTCATTCATTAACTCAATTTTGTGAAAATGTAGCAGCCTGAAACAAACGTTAAACACAAAATTTAGACCAAATTCAATTACAATTTTGAATCAATCAAAAGGAATATTTTTAATATTTAGTGTCAACATTTTTCCTCCTAAAAATCTCGAAAACGTTTAAGGCAGTACCGAGTGAGTGGAGGGGCTCAGGCCAGCTCCATATTTAAAAATTTTAGATTTACAAAGAACATTGTTAAAATAATAATAATTTATATGTTAAATCACAGCAAATCTAACAATTTTTGTTGGTTCAATTTTTTCAAAATGGTGTTTAATTTTCAGCTATGATTTTTTTACGTATTTTTTATTTTATATATTTTGATTTAGAAAAACTAAAAATATGTAAGTAATATATCTAAAAATCTCTACTAATAGATAATATTATTAAAGTTTTATTATAATCTGTAACCATTTCAAAATGGCGGACAATTAAAATGTTTGAAGTTCGATTTCTCCAAGGTTTTGAGGTTTTAAATTTTATCCCATCTTTAGTTGCGAGAACGATAATGAAATTAGTCAAAAATATAATAAACGGGTACTTCAACCGACACCGACGTACGAAGTGGGCTGGTAAAAAATATAAAATACTTTTTTTATTGCATTTTTGAGTAATCTTGTAACCAGTGACGTACCAACAGGTGGTGCGAGTGGTGCCAGGCCCCGTACACAGACTAAATTGGTTTATATTATTTACAGAGACTTTTTTGTAAAAATAATCTATGAAAGTTTGTACATTGTACAGAACTTTTTTCAAATATATTGAAATTTTGTGAAATCTACGACGACTTTTTGTCATTTACATGTTTTTTTTTTGTAAAATAATGAAGGGAGCCCACTGTGGATCTTGCACCAGGGCCCGGTCTTGACTTGCTACGTCACTGCTTGTAACCATTTTCGCAATAATTGAAGACGAGAAGAAGATTTTTTGAGGAGAAACCCCGAAACTAGATCTTGCATAGAGAAATATTTTTGAAGTAAAACTCAAAAACTTTGGTTATATTTCACTCCAAAACTTAGGAAAATGATACATAAACCGCCAAATTTGCATGATTACTTTATTTTTTACTGCAAATATTTGAACTGTTAAATTTTTTTAAGTTCAGGTAGATCCAAACTTTCCTAGTAGAAAACATTTCTGTGTGCATAAAAAATGCACTAATCTTAAAAACGGTTCAACAGAAGTTGGATTAAACGGGATGCATTGTTCATCATTTCAAACAAGCTTGTCTTTAAAAACCTTGAAATTTTGTTAGGTTTTCACTACAGATGAAAAAACAAATTTTAGTTATTATTTGTGTATGTGTAAAATTTGTCAATTATTATCGGCAATACCGCAAAACGGTTTTAAGATTCTGCAGGAACTTATTTTCACGAAGATTTAGATTTTTGAAATGTGGATGTATTTTGAACACCCCCATCCCAATTAAAATAATAGTTTTTTTTACTAATACATTATCTTGCTTTTACAAGTTCGTGTGGGTTTTGACTACATAATAAAATAATTTACTTTATCGAAATGTTTACAAATGTTATGGTTGATAATTTATGAAATACAGCTTATAGAATTGTTAACTAAATTAATAATTGATGGACTAATTAATAACAACTTTTTTTATTTTAAATTACTAGTTTAATTAATTGAAATTAAATTTATGCATGACCTGCCACAGGTTTTATTTTACAAAATCGAATTGTAAGTGAAAACAAAAATTTCATAAATGATTGGAAATTAACTACAATATAACAAAGAAAAAAAAGAGCTAACTATTTATTTTTTAATTTACCTAATTTATTTTTCCGCGATTCGCGAATTACGATTTATAAAACGTGTTTTATATTTTTATTAAACGTGTTTATGTTATGTAGTTACACCTATTTATGTTTAATAAAATATAAATTAATTTATCCTTATAACAAGATTATTATAACAGCGCCAGCGTAGCGATTAGTGCGTTTTACTGCTAATCAAAACGATTCGGTTCGATCCCTTGTAAAGTGAGAACCATGATCCATAAAAGGCATTGGCTAACCCCTTATTTATAATCTGTCTAGCAAACCATTTCAAAATTAAATGATTACGCTTTCCGTGGTTCGGAATCCACGTTAAACTTGAGGGAGGTCGATTTATTAAACGTAAATAAATAAATTAAAATTTGTATTGGTTTTCGTAATTATTTATGAAACCTATTGGCGGTTTTTGCGGCAATAAAAATAACACAATAAATTAGTGTCAATAATATATTAAAGATGTAATATCATCTACAAAAATAAGAAACCGTTTTGGACTAGTACCGATAATAAACAAATTATAAACAATAAAATTGTAAAATTATGGGTTTTTCAGTTAGTATCTCCTAAAAAATTAGATGTAATTTCTTGTGTATAATCTACGAAACGTGTTTTTTGTTCTGTTCGTGCTCCTCAGATAGATTTAACCCTTAAGTTCTCCCAGACAATGGCATTCCACTGTTATGTGATAAGCTGGGTAAATTTATATTTGTGTCTCATCTCACAAGTAAAACACAAATATTGGTTGGAATGTCATTTAGCATCTCTAGGCCGCATTAGCCTCCCAAGCCTGATTGTTAATGGAAGCCAAAGGTACTTATCAGTTACCAGTACCATCGCATTCATTATTATTATTTAATTTACAAACTAAACGGCATTTTCAAGTGTTGGTAAAAAAATTATATCAAAAATTAGTATTTTCTAGGTGATAAGGAAACAATTTAATAAAGTTTTCAAAAATAAAAATTATGTTGGTACTTAGGGTAATAAAATTTGCGGTACCTTTGGAACAAGGGTTAAAAAGAGAAATCTATGCTTTTAAGATAATCTGATTTTTTTTACTTTAGTAATTTTTATTAGAGAAGCTTATTTAAATTAACCCAGCTAATGTATCCAACAACGTCGTGCAATTTAAAAAAAATGATAGACCAAAAATTTGCCTATTCAATTCAAATGTTAAAAAGTTTCATAACAAAATATATAACAAATGGAACCTACCTTCGTTTGTACTGATCAAAAAAGAGGCTATCGTTCTTGCTTTTTTCTTCAGGCGACTTCAAAGCCAAAGTGGCAAACAACTTGCAGCACTTGCAAACGGCTAAACTGTCGTTTAAAGAAACTGGAATGTTCATTTCATTCAAAACTTGGTTGAGTACAGTAGTTTCAGGTCCCATGTAGTGTATGTGATTTGCTGCTAGCCTCCTCTTGCACATGGAACAAACCATTAAAATTTCCACCAAGGAATAGTGGTCATCACATAAAGGAATTGAATGCAATCCCGGATTATCTAAATCAATGTTGACCTAAACAACACAAAAATTCAGTTAGTTACAAACAAAACGAAAAGACCATTTTTATAACTTACAGTGTGGCAAATGCTCTTCCTCATTTTAATTATCACCTTGCGGCGTAAAATATTAGAAGCTTGCTTATTGCATCCTAAAACGTGGCAGTAATTTTGCCGCGGAGTTATCAAGTTATTCCTTTTACTTCCCTTGCTCGAATAGGAAGGAGTGTTTGCTTTACGGTCCACATGTCGATAACAAGCGTCGCATAGGCAAGAATCCCGTGTTAATTTTAATTCGTCTGGAAGAAAATATTGTAAATTGTTGTCCAAAACGTAACCAAGTGAAATATTATTACTTTGCAAGATGTTATTTTGCCTATCAACGCCTTTCAGTTGAGCAATATGTTGAGGTGTATCAAATATACCAAATTTCGTGTTGCAATTTGAGCATTCATCTTTACAGACTCTTCCTGGATGTATACTAAAGGAACTCGCTTTTTCTGGAATGACGAGGCTCTTTCCCACTGGATCTTCACCTTCTCCAACAACGGGATCTCCATCTTCACTACTTCCATCTGTGATAATGTTTGGCGTGAGAAACGATTTTTTAAGGGCAAACATAATCTAAATACATAACTACATGGTACTACTCGCAAAGTTGTCTAAATACCTAACTTTTTGATGGAAATTTAAACCGTCAAATTAACATAGATTTGTAAAGAGCCAAAATTGTAAATTCACTAGTATTTCAAAGTCTCAATAATAATTTGCCTAACGCAATCTATAATAAACACCAACACCAAGGCGAGAAAAGTTGGTGTAGCAAGTTTTGTAAACGTGCAAAAATA
The DNA here is from genome assembly GCA_958510855.1 of Rhagonycha lutea. NCBI lineage: Eukaryota > Metazoa > Arthropoda > Insecta > Coleoptera > Cantharidae > Rhagonycha > Rhagonycha lutea. The sequence goes on along the minus strand of OY294040.1, from coordinate 5,295,802 downwards.
TAAACCAAAATTAGCCAAACAACCTTTTGCCTTGTTAAGGGTAAGAAGATTTTTTGAACCAAGCAAAAGACTGTGTGTTGCGTAATTTTGGTTTATATTGTGTAATAGAAAAGAAATTGTTAAAGGAAACCCAAAACCAAATATTACCCATAATGTTAGATCTGTTAGAATAGTGAGACTTGCGAAGCGCACCAGCCGTATCTGATGATTGCACCTGGGCATGTGTTCTCCAACTTGTGGCAAGTACCTGGAAAATAAAAATAAAACTGTTAGTTAAGAGCTCTCTAATTATCAAAAGTAACAAAACTCACCTCTTTAGCGTATTTCGAACTGTGGTCATCTTGTGTACCCCCACAATCTATATCATTATTTTCTTTAGTAGATTTAGGTTTAGTTTTAGTAAGAGTTAATTTTAAAGAATTTCGGCCTTTACGTTTATCACCACGATTCAATTTAATCACAGTCTTAAGAGTACCAGTGTAATCACTTTTGAAAACTTTATCTTTTTTACCTTCATCAGAAGTAGAGGCTTTATCTTTCCTATCCTCCTTCCTCATTTTAGCTTCTTGGGCAGCTAAAATTTGATTCTTTTTCGCCTCCTCTGCAGCTTCCAAAGTTAATAAACCCAAAGCCTGCATAATATCCTTCTTAATGGCAAAATTCTCCGGCGTCTCTTCTACTTCTATTTTCGCTGGACTCCGTACATCACCATTGACGCACATCCCACTCTCATCTTCATGATTATCACTTGCAGCTTGCACCTCATCAATATTAGCACCATTTTCAGTTTCTTCAATTGCCGAAATCTCTAAACTTTTCGACACTTCTTCACTTTCACCTGATTCTTCACCAGTTCCATAAAACTGAGAAGTAGAAACGGTCGAAGATTGACTCGCAGATTCGTCATGATTTGGTTTTTTAAAAGTAGCCGAACGCGTTGATCTCTTTTCTTGTTCCTCTAAAGTTGTATCATTAAAAGTTTGCTTCATAATATCTAAAATAATTGACTTTTCAGGCACTTTTGAACTAGGATTTCCTACAACTACATCGGAAAAATCGTCGACTTCCATTTTTATCGGACTGAAGCTTTCAGAATTGTCGTATAAATTCGAATTGTTATCAGTATAATTTTGTTCAGATTTCACATCATCTTCAACGTTATTAGACAAAGATTCCACCGATGGAACGCGTTTTTTAATATTTAAAGCTTTACTATTACTACTACTTTTGATATTGACAATATCTTGAGTATCTGTTTGGTTCTGTGGTTCTATAATTTCGGTTTTGATCATATCAGGTTTAATTGGTCCATCTTTTTGGTCTAAGCTATCAGGTCCACAAGAAGAAACTTGGTCTGAAAAACTGCAATCGGATTCGTATCCTAATTTTGAGATCGATTTCTCAGATCCACTAAAATCTGAACATAAAGTCTTGCGTTTCCTAGAAACGTTGTCAAGTCCATCGAATAATGCTTCTTTTGCTTTTCTGTGCTTCCCATTTCGTAAAGCTTGACTATCCGATCTGGTACTGTATGGATTAATTCGTTTTCCGAACGACACATCTAAACTTTGCCTGGGTCTCCCCACGCGCTTTGCTCTAGGAGTTCTAGGTAAACTACTGAAAACTGATACGGGAAATTTCTCGATCGAGTGCCGTCTGTTACACATGGGCGATGCGAGTTGACTAATTTTTTGAACAACGCTCAAATCCAACACGTCAATTAAATGCTGAGCCGAAGCATCAATCGTTATATTATCTTCTAAATTATTTTCAATTAATTCTTTCTTAATAGTTTTTCTTTTTAACAATTCAGATTTAGGTTTCCTCGTATAACCTCTACGTTTTATGGTTTCAGTCTTTTCAACTTCTGATAAAATTGGCTCCTGCTTAATATCTTGCCCTTCGATTAAATTACTTAAATCTTTGATTACATCTTCGATGGTTTCAGTCACTTCTTGTTTACTTTTCCTGCCTCGCTTTCTTGCAGGTTTTGGTCCTTCATCTAGGGTATTTTTAAATACCACCGAATTGATAGTTTCGTCGATTAGCATCAAACTGTTTTCAGTTTTGATGTTTTTAACTGCCTCGTCAATGAGAACGGCCTTTTTCATTCGTTTTTTTACCCCTTTCTTTTCGAGTATATCTTCGAGCGGAAGGATGGGTTCTAGAACTGGCGGTTCGTCGTCCAGTTGTTCTTTGAGCAAACGTTCCGCTTGCATTTGAGCCTTTGTTTTGCGATTTCGTTTCGGTTTAACGCCGTTTTTCAGTAACGCAGATTTCTTAATATCAAAATTGTTTTTACCGGTGGTTAGTAATGCCTTAGCGTATTGCTTCTTAATTTTAAGCGTTTTCTTATTTTTCGCTTTGAGATTGACGGCTAACGACTTTTTCATAGCCTTTTTGGCAACATTCTTAGTTATTTTTTTCGCTAGGGCGGTTGCAGCTTTCGCTGCGGCAGTTTTAACTTTAAGGGCAGTCGCTTTCATAGGCACAAGTTTAGGTGCAGCTTCGTCGTCGCTTGTGGGTGGTACATCCGATGTTGGTGTACCTTGTTTAGCTGAGACTTCTAGAGTCGCTACAGTTTCTTTTGGTGGCACAGGGGATACAGAAGCCTGCTTTCTGCCAGCGAAAATTTTCTTTTCTCGGCAGGCCATGACATTGGAGCTGTTTGTTCAATATCTATAAAACAAAATTTTAAAAATATTAACTAATTCAAAGGGTGGGTTTTTGGATAAAACGAACAAGAGTGTCATGTTGGTCGACCCCTACTTCAACAAGTACACTCAAAATGTATACAATAACATACCGCGCAATCGAAACTTTTATCACGTTAATTATAATTTGTAACCCGATAAAAATTAATTGTTGCGTAATCGAAGAACACTTAAAAAGTGTTACAACAATTTTAGGTAAAAAGTAAAGCTTGCAAACGACGATATGCCGGTCACAGTAATTTAACAAATTATTGTAGACAACAAACATGTTATCTATCTTAATATTCCGATAATCTAAAATATACTACGTATTATGATAACAACATTCAGCAAATAATATAAATAATAATAATAAAACTTAAAAGAATGGTTTATACGTACGTATCATACATAAATTACTACACAATTGAAAGAAGTGCAGAAAGACGTCATTTTGATAAGACTGAAAATATGCGCATGCACCCTTGCGTTTTCTGAAAAGTGGAGGGCAAAAATTAACAACAAATAATTATGGTGACAAAATGGTGGCCAACGTAAAAGAAAATTAAAAATTTAGTAGTGTAAACTGACTTGAAAAAATAATTTGGAAGTACAACAATTGAAACATGAATTCAAATAAACAATAACTCAATAATAGTAGTAAATTGTTGAATATATCGAGCCCCTGAAAAGCAATTATGCATCGTCTAACAATGTAAATGTTTCATTAGAAACTGATAATACGTTCTATTTATAACATGACAATTGTTTTAACTTATAATTTCAATATCGAACACATAATATAATAATTACCTATGTCAAATTTATTTCTTATAAAATATTTTAAATGGTTTATTATTAATAAAAGTCTAATTTTATATATAACACGTAGAGCATCATGCAAACGAGGGCAAACGATCTGTCAAGGTTTTTCAAATAAATCAATGTTGTTTCTAATGCAATTGGCCAATTCGAGAAGACTTATTAAAATTTATCATCGCATCATGATCCTTAAGGATTCCCAAATTTCGCTATGCGAATTTCCCACCCTTATGAGTTACGAGCTTATGACGAATAGGGAAAAGCGAACATGTGGCGGCATGAAATTTGTTGTGTTAAATAAATTTTAACACGTTGTTTTTAAACAACAAAATTTATCAACCAATTAATTTCGTAATATATCTTTAGACTTTAAGTATCCATTGTTTTTGAAACACGTCGATAAAAAGCTTGCATTGCATAGTAACTTATTGTTATCGATTTATTTTAACATTTAATAATTAATTAAGAATCGTAGACACAGGTTACTGAATTAATAAGGGCAAATTAATAGTTAACAATGCAATAATTTACTTTCAACGAAACCAAACCGAGACAAAGAAACAGTCCAACTTGAATTTTCATTTAAATAAGGGTAAAAACCATTTTAGTATACATATAATACGAACACATCAATCAAATTTAATATTTTACTAGTTCAGTATAAATTCCTTCTTTATAAATATTCAGGATACATTTTGAAACTAAGTTTCATATTAATATTGAAATGCTTATTTTTATCTAAATAGGACTACCTACTTAAAATGTATTATCAAATTTAACCCTTGTTTTTATAACTCGAATAATGGGTTAGTAGTGTTTCGCTATCCACTGTCACGATTAATACAATCTTTATTTTATTATTACGAACCTATGAGATTGTAATTCAACGTAACCAGGAGAATTAAGTCGCCCCTCCCCCCCGGAGCATTTCATGGTGCTTGAAAGAATAAGAAGTGAAATTTCTTATGCTTACGGCCATTGCGAATCAACACTCTTATTCTATCAATGACTAATCTCGTACCCGGCTTAATAAAAACGAAACGAAAAAAAATATATGGAAACACGTAAGAAAAAGAAGAGACCAACTGGAGCCCACTAGTGAGTCAATTACTAAGAGGAAAAAGTTTGTAAAATATGCATCATAACAGAAAAGGAAACTGAATGTAATAATCTCAAAGGACGGCGACGCCTTAAGGCGCCTCTCTTAACTTAAAATACAAGTTAAGATTGTGCTGTATTCAAAAATATTATTTAGGTAAAACAAAATAAAACTATTTTGGTACGAGCTTAAAATTTTGAAACTAAAATTGATATTGAAGCAATAATGTCTGTAAGTATGACCAATCACAGCGCTTATATTATTGGTCACATTATTGCTTCAAATTTAATTTTAATTTCAAAATTTTATGCGCGTCAAAATAGTTATACGTTTTACCTAATTAATTTTTTTTAAATCATTTAAAAATATTTATTAATAGCAGCACAATCTTGACTTGTTAAAGACCTTGCATTTTAAGTACGAGAGAAGCGCCTTAAACAGATAATAATGGACACGAAAAGATCCAGCCATTGGAAACTAAAAGGACTCTCAAGATATGGAGTGGTTGAAATCTCTTACAACCGAATAATATCACAGATTGGCCACAATTTAAAAATAAAAGCAATCAAAAATAGTGAAGTAACTTTTAGTAACTCGAGTTACTAGGTTATTTGCTTGTACGCGAAAACTTAAACATAATAATTAACCCCCGTTATTACGTTAAAGACGGTCGGAGCATAGTGGTCATTCGAGTTGATTATGAACGCCAAACACCCGGTTCGAATCCTAGCGAAGTAAGAACTTTATTCTGACTGTCTCCCTTCGAAAGGTAATGGCAAACCACCGAGGGTAATATGCCAAGAAGAATCCTTAAATGTTAATAATCTAAAAAGTCCAAAATTGATCTGTGGACCATGGGGAAGGCCCCATTAATATTTTCCTGGTATAATAGCCTTCTTGGCTTAGCCAGGAGGATCGCCAACATCAGGAATCGAATAAGCACCTGAGGAAGAAGAATTAAGTTTCAACTGCAGATTAAACTAAAAAATTACGTTAACCGATCTTGTATATAGCCATATTTTACAATTATTAGTAACTTAATTTTTTTTAGTATAACCTGCAACTGAATAACTGGGGAGGTTATGTAGTAGATAAAAGTTTAGTTTAGAAAAGTATTCCTGGAAGTAACTTTTTCCATTTTAAATGAAATTGAAAAATTAAGTCATTTATAGTGTCCTAAAAGTATTGGGGACCACTAAATTAGCAATTAAAATTTCGCGGACCACTAACTTTTTAATTTATTGTTCACCTTGATCACTCAATTTTTTTGAATGATCTTGTTTTTAAATCAAGAAGTTTGGTTAATAATTATTATTAACCAAACTTATTGAATCCCACCCTTACCTTTGCTCCGAGCAACATACTTTTTTAACAGCTTAAACATGCAATTAATTTTTAATTAAAAATTAAATTAAATGAGCTCAGCAAATTTAAATGTCAGAATTTCTTCGCGGACTACTAAAATTACGCCACAGACCACCGGTTGCCAACCGCTGTCCTAAAATACAAGAACCTCTTTGACAAATCGCCATTTTTGTTCTATACATAAAGCCGTTACGGCAGAATAAAGGTAAGCTAACTCAAGAAATCTTGGCTGGGCGGTACTAATGTGCAGAAACGAAAATTAGTCCGTTCGACTTTATGTTGATGTCAATTGGTGGAATTGGGTGTCACGTGTCATCTACTGCGTAAGATTTTGGCTCCGCCCGGCCAAGATTCCTTGCGTTAGCTTTACCTCAGTGGCTTGATGAATAAACAGAGTTGTCGTTAATGGATGGCATTAGAGTTACTGTTTGGTGTGGAATTTTGAATTCTCATATTTTATTGAAGAAAATAAATGGCCATACAGTAACTAAAAATGCCACATGTTGAAACAAAATTCGGGATCAAAATTTAATAAATTGGAAGACAAGTTGTTTGGACGCACTAAAAGCGTTACATTGGATAATGATAAATTATTCCATGCTAATGTCCAAAAACTGATGGTTATCGTGCATCAAATTCCAGATTTATCTTAAATTTAGGTTATTTGACAGGAATCAACATTAGACCAGCATTTGGATGAATTTCAGATAAAATATGTAACAATTATTTCATTGGAATTGAGCTTCCTTCAGTTTCTTTTGCAACTTTTAATTTAGTTTACATTATATTCAAATTATAAAAAATAAGTGTGCATATTTTAGGACACCCTCTATAATACAAAATCAATGATACTAATTGGGAGTTTTACGTTAAGAGTAATTAACTCACGGTACAAATAATTTGGGAGCAGGTGAGAATCATTAAAGCCACTAACCTCTTATTCAAACTACCTGCCCAATATTAAATATTATGATAATAGTTAAAAACTTTTTATGTATACAATATATTTTATTTTAATTGGAATATTTTAAACAATTTAATTCGAAAAATTAAATTATCACGAATTAACAACTTCACAATTTATATATTTTATTTTATATTAAATTATTTGACAGTGTAGTTAGGTATCAATCGGACCCGGGGGGGGGGGAGATCCCACGATAAAATTACTATTTTTAATTTACAATAACGGACGTTCTTCATACATCAAAATGAAAACTAGAATTTTCCACAAAACTCGAACATCTAATAAAATTCCCCTTGAAAATACTAACTAATTTTTCCGGTTGATATTTCTTTTTAAAACTATCAAATTGTTTAAAATAATCTCAATACATTGATTTTAAAACTTCATAAATGTAAAAATCAAAATTGTTTTATTTTAGTTCAAGTTTGAGAGAAAATTGTGAAATTTTCAAATGGTTTGAGTTATTCCAGAAGTTTTTATGATCGAGTAAAGCGTCTACTTTTCCAGTGAAACATGTCTAAATCTAAATGGTATAAAAAATTAATTGTTTGAAAATTTAAAAAACAAGAACTTTTATTGGTTCAAGGAGCAGAAATCCTGGCTGGAATTCTGTTTCCCTATCCCACTTAGCAATATAAAGTTAAAAAAATTTGGTTTTAAAAAATAATTGGAAAATAAAATTAACTCTGTTCATTGCGGGGGAAAGAATATGATTAGTTTCCTAAAAAATCAATTTGAACTTCACTTATTGTTAAATTATAAAAATAAATGTAAAGATTAAGTAGTTATTGCGGAGTAAATCAAAATTTTGAAGCTTTAAATTCTTAGAATTATCCTTACAATTATTATTACTAAAAACTGAACAAAAACGCGTTTAATCACGAGTAAACATAAGAGACTACTAAAATATTGAACATGCAAACAAAATTTGTTTACAAATTGTATGTAGAATTCAAATTCATCAGTTTTCTCAATAGTTGGATCAAATACACCTCATCTGATGTAAAGAATGGGAAATGGCACCAGAGTGATTTCCTTATCTTACCAGGGTGCTCCGGATGATCAATTTAATATGTACAGCGAGAAACTTGTAAGATGAAAACGCTAATATCAGTAAGATAAGATAATCAAAGCAAATTTATCAATGTCAAACAATATTACGACGATTAACATAAAGAGATTGTCAAGAAAATTTGATATTCCGAAAGAAATTCATTTTAAAAATCAATCTGCTGCTGTAAGACAGATCGAAACTGGAAATCTAAGAATCGCTATTACCATTAGCCTCCCAGGATCAAATATAAAGAAAATAAGAAACTTCTTAAGATCCGAAGACAGTAATATCTTCCGATTTTTAAATTTCAAGACTTCGATTTAATTAATTTTAAAATTAATTCTATTCAAAATATATTCAAGGATTTCACAGAACTAAACTAAAAAAAAACAAGAAGTTCTTTGTTTTAGTAGTTTAGTTCGTATAACGAATGTCGTGACCCTAAGGACGTACTATTTACCGTTGGTTTCGAACCAGGAGAGGTGCGATACACTTAATTTCAGGAAACTTCTCATGACAGGATTACTTCGGTGGTTTGCATTGCCTTCCGACGAGAGACAGTCAGAATAAAGTTTCTAGTGCATGAAAATGATTTAAGTAGTTAATAATTTTTTAAAATTGAGTGTATCCGGTGTATTCAAATACGCAATTTTTCATGAAATTTATATTTCAATTTGTTGTATTTTATATTGACCCCATAACTGTCGCAATTTGACTTTCATATTTTCTTGTAGTTCGTTTAATTTAGTCTCCCAAGTTTCTTTTTCTAATCATAACGAGGCAGAAACTCAAAATCCGTTTAATCATAATAATAAAGCATTTTCTTCAAATATTTCAATTAAAATATGAAAAAAAATTAACTGCTCGGCTTTGAAAAGCTGTAAAAACGATTTAACATGTCTGCTGGCTGTCAAAAACCTAAAAATGCTTGTTTTGCTTAAAAATCGTGAATTTAAAACATTCCTGATTAAGCAATTTGTATTTAAATTAAAACAACTAATTAAGAAAATCACAGTATAAAACCTGTTTTGGTGAATAATTTTCAATTTCTCACGTCACATTTGATAATCTGAAAAACAGATTCGTTCGAAAATTTTCATACTATTAATAAAAATATTTTATTTGCAGTATCAGAAACTATCAAAATTAAGAATTAAACAATATTATTTATGACTACATTAAAAGTGTCCAGTTTAATCATACCAATTTCGTGATTTCATACATAAAAAATTGTATGGTATGAATGTTAAGATTACTAATTTATTTTGCAAAACTTAAATTATTATTACCAAGTTGCAAAAAAGGAGGGAAATATTTTCATAAGCAAATTAATGATGTTTAATTTATTGAAAAAAATAATTAAAAATGTTTTCGAGTCCTGCGCTGATAAAAATCATCATATAATTCATATTTTCAATTTGTTGGCTAACATGAAATGTGTAGTGGTTTGTTAATTGTTATATTATTAAACTAACCTTCACAAACCTAATAGAATCCGAAATAATTATACAACCGTAAAATTTATTATTAAAAAGGAACTGTTAAAAGTTTCGAATTTTTTTTTGGGTGAAAATTGAAATATTTACTGCTGCCTAATTATTTCTTCCAAGGAACAGCAATTCGTTCAAGTAGGGCAGCCACTCAGGAAGTCTGTAGTGTAACTGCCGCAAGTAGCCTAAACAAGCTATTGTAATAAGAAAAAGTTATACTGCTTTAAAGAAAGTTTACAATTAAATTAGCGTGATTTTTATACAATAAGCAACGATTTTATTTTTCATTATAATTATTTACATGTTAGGTTTCAATTTGATTGTCACCAATGATTGTAAAATAGTAATTTGAAAATGAGGGAGATTAGTTTGTCTATAATTTATTAACATTTTTTGTACTCTAACTATCCGAAAGAAATTTAAAAACTGTTTTAAAAATGTTGTTGGTTTTTATCCCCCATTTCTATAAGATATTGAAAATAAACAACAAATTCTGCAACTTCGTGAAACTCTGGATATTAAGATAAAATGTAGACACATTTTCCTCCGTAGTTAAAATTCGCCTTGGTTACAAGAAAAGGTTCTCATAAAAGAACAAGCTATAAAATTTAACGTTATAATTGTAATTAAAATTAGCAATGAATTGAGACGAACGGTAAATTTTCTCGTGGATTAAAAAATAAAGTTAACGAATCTGGAACATAAAAACTGTTCAAAACTTATTAAAACAAAACTGAAATTTCTTTTTTTTACAGGTTGTTTGTTACCTTGCACCTTCGAATTGGATCCTGACAACTTTGAGGATGTCATAATTGGTAGGTAAGTTTTCTAAAAATTACAAAATATCCTGTCGTCTGTGTTTTTCTAAATTATTACTAACGGCTATCATTGGAAATGATAGAAAATAATGTTAATATAATATTTTTGAAATCCTTTAAATGGAATTTTTGAATTTGCTGGAATTTTGCACACTTCGCTATGAAATACTAAAGTAGAAACTTTCTAAAATGAAAGCTCTGTTTGCGTTAATAAATAAAAATTTTAATTACTGCTTGTGACTTGCCTGTTGAATCTGATAACTCCAATAATTAATTCCTTTATCGTGAACTGGATAATTTTTGATTTTGAACCAATAAAAAAAGTTATTATCAACCAAAAATATTTCTAATGATAATTTTCATGTTGATTATTGAAATTATTTCGAACATTTTGAATTGAAACGCTAGTTTTGTGGTAAATTTCCTGGTGCCTTCAAACGTTTTGGTGTGGAAATTTCCGTCTTCGACATTTTGTAAACAAACTTTGATTCAAAATATATCAAGCATTTGTTAAATTAGTGTGACTCTGATAGGAACAGCATTTTAACAAATTTTTGTCACAGAAGGTTGAAAGAATATGAAAGAAGAAAATTCATCAGGGATATTTATAAAATGGCGATTTTATCTTGCTTGACTTCTTATTTTCTTTATAGACAAACAAGGTTGCTTTTGAATTATTGAAACAAACACAATAATAATAAATTATTGTTAATCTGACAAAAACTTATTTACATTTTCACATGAAAGAAGAATACATATTAGGGTACCAAAGTCAACAAAAGTACATGACTAAATTTTCAACTAAATTCTATGTTCTTTTCGAACATAACATACGAAAATAGTCGTAGGTTCGAATTTCATATCCGCCTGTTGGGCGAGCATAATTATTTTATCAGTTATTAAAAGCTCGTACTAATTGAAATTAAGGTTTTCTGTATTTCCTTATTCGGCAAATAAAGTAAAAAATGTTATCTGCAGGACTAAATTTTTATAATTTCTTGTTATTGAAATGAATATGTAATAAATTATTTATTAACAAAAAGAAATAAACTGATAATTATTATTTGCAGAGGAATGTTATGAATTTAAATTAAAAGCAATTGATTATAATATGGATTAAACTACTCTAACAGGAGATAATTGAAAAAGAAAATTGAAAAATTTTAGTATTTCACAGTGTTTCAAAACTGCAACAAAAAAACTAAATTTGCAATAAACGAGTGCAAGTAAGTAGTTAACAATAATTATTCCTTATAGTCAATTAATAATAAATCAGTAGGTTATTATGTCATCATCATGACTGAATACATTTTACATGTAAATAACCAAGAAAAATTCAATCCACATTTCTTATGGTAAGCGTCATTTACTCCTCCACAGTAAAAATTAACATGATTAATTGTACAAATTTTTCTTTAAACAAAAAGTCACTGTTTTACTTGAAAATATCCCCATTTATAATAGGGTTTAAAATAAACAGCCAAAAATAGCCCGCCTGTTTCTTATGGATTTTTAGAGAAAATTGAGCCATCGCATCGTAGTGTTGAAAGTAGAATAACACAATAACGATATTTTATTTCTTAATGATTTTACCCCATTAACGTCCTTATTTTAACATTAGGGGTTATAATTATGTGTTAAAACCGTATTAATAATTTTTATAGAAGAGGTAGAAAGTATTTAGATAACAAAAATCAATTTCTAATTGGGATTTCTTTTTCAAAATTTTGAAATTATCAAACCAAGTTTGATGTAATCGATGCATTGTAATCGTTGCATGTAATTCATCCAATGGCTATAATAAAGCTTCGAGGGTCAATTACATTCCCGCATGTTCGGAATCATTTCCAATTTAGCTGTTTAAATAAAATTGATTTCTCAAAATTTACGATTTCTGTTTTCTTTCCAAGCTACAATTTTTTTCAGTAGATATTCTATTCTCGTTTTATATTTTTAAGTTTACGTAGTTTATGAGAACTTGGAGTTTTACAGTTTTGGAAAGCTTCAAAGCACAATAATTTTCATTCCCAGAATAGATTAACACTATTTTAAGTTCGCTTTTCTCTCCCATGTATTTGCAGATTTTTCGCAAAAATTAAGCACAAATATTAGTGAATTTAGTGCCCTATGATAGAATTTTTATACATTTTTATCGTAAGAGGGAAGGTTTGAATTGTAAAAAAAGCCTAAAAATGCTGAATGCTTAGCTTTTATAAAATTTTCTTCAATATGTGTAGATTGTGGGTGGTTTGGACCACGTGGATCCAAGTCGACCTTTAATTTGTTTTAGAATAGGTATCTTCTAATGATAACAGTTCAATTGTGGACTACATGGTTATGTTAAATGGTTTTCATACACATTCTTACCGTAACACACAGTTTTGATTGTAAATGAGAAAAACTATTAAAAAATTCTGGAAACAAAGATAAACTTTAGAATTCAAATGAAACATGTAAAAATTAGTAAAGGCAAATGCATTTGTGTGTTATGGAAATAATGTAAGACTGTATTAAATATTACAATAAAAAATAATTTTGAGAATTCGTGAAAAACAACGTTTTTATCAGATGAACAAAGGTTATGTTTAGAGGATAATAGAAAACCTTCAAAATTGGACAAACAAAATACCCACAATTTCAATTAACTGTAGAATTGGATGTTCTGTTAAATTTCGCGTGTTTTGAAAATGAAAAAACTTTTAAAATCGATCGGTAAGGAGAAACAGTGTCAAAGTAGTTTACAACATTTTCAAGAAACTTTTGTAAATTTTCATTAAGAAACTAAATTGTTACAAGAAAATGTTAGAAAAACCGCACTAAATTTTCTTTTGTACCTAAACCAAAGTAACTGGAATTGTTCAAATGATGTACCTACACATTACGATACACTAAAATATTAGATTTTTGGAGGAAATACATGTATGATTATGAATATCACTTAAAATTTAAAAAAAAAACACCCTTCAACAGCTAATACGAGTAATTTATCTCGTAAACGGTGTATCGTGTAAAACATTTTATGTCTGATAAAATTGATGGAAGCAAAACTTTGAACATTCAATCGATGAATAATTTATTGGGGCTTAAAATACAACAGAAAAAAATACATGCATGTACGCATTATCCTTATGCAGATGGCAATGTAATAATTGCAAGGACAAGAAAGTTGGAAAATTTTGAAAAATGGAACTTTGTAATAAGAAAACAAAGGAATTCATGTAAATCTACATTTGAGAAAGTTAAAATTTGCAAGTATATAGGAAACACAATAAATAAGAAGAAACAAAGAGATAAAGGAAATAATTCAAGTAAGACTCAAGAATTTTCAAATGGATAAACAGAAAAGAAATTTGGATCGGAAAAATGCAGTTTTTCAGAACAATGGAATGGAGACCAGCTAACGAGAGTAAAATGGGATAGTGGAATGAGGATGGTAAAAGACCTCTAAAGGATGAAGAATGAAATGTGTGGAAGAAGATTATGACCACAGAGCTGAAGAGTAATCTATCTCAAAATTAGGATAGAACTGAAGTAGCCGATAACAAAATTCGTTCGTCTAATAAAATTCACAGAAAACACAGCAAAAGATAACTGCGAAACATTCGGAGCCAGTGAACCCCATGCATTTATCTGTAAAAATTTCATTCAACTCATATAAATAACTTATCAAAATAAGCTTTCGTCATACTCTCCACTTCAAAGCTAACTAAGTAGCATTTTGAGTTGATCAATAGCAACTAGCAGCTAAATATTCTGCATGGGAATCCATTAGTTCTGATGTCAGAGGGCAACAAATTAAAAAAGAGAGCAACACTATAATGGCGTAAACTCAAGTACAAATCACATCCGCAAAAGGTAAATATTCAACCCCCTGCAAAAATTCAACCTAATATGTTAATTTTAACCTGTACGTCAAAAACTCTGGTAAATTTACATCTGATCTAAATGGGGAAGGAATTAAAATGATTTAATTCCGTTCACTGCCAAAAGACAACAATACGGATAGACTTTAATTGTGGAGACCGCAGGTCGAGTTGTGTAAAGTTAACCAAAAGAGGTAGTCTTTGGTTATCAACATTAACGAAATGATTATAAAGCGACCTTTGTGCCTGGTCATTTTATTTTATTGTGCTTATGAGATAAACTACTATTTTAATTTTAATACTACATTATTAATTTTTCTTTTTAACCTAAGCAACTTAATATGCGTGAAGCCGAAGGCCTTGCGCCTCATGGAGTAAAGCGGCGTTCACAATGAAGTGGGGTCTTGTCTTGTTTCGGTAGAAAGCTAGCAAGCGCCAATTAGATTAAAGTATTTTCTTCTGTCCTTTTCTATGGTTAAAAAATCGTTCATTTTGATTTGCTCTTGCTAGCTTTCTAGCGCAGCAAGGCAAGACCCCACTTCATTATGAACGATGCTTAACTTAGGGCTAACCGCCGGCGCCGTTAGGCAGCACCATTCTAGTTTGTTGATTTTTAAAATGAATTTAATGTATTATGAGGGCACTGTTAAAATATTGAACCTCCTAAAGTGAATTACGAGTCTTGACCAAACACGGATGGATTCCATATCAGAAAACTGTAACCAGAAAACCAAAAATGGTTAATGGCATTAAGCCATGAGATGACCAATGACATTCCGCAATTCCCTACGCAAAAGAAATACACTACCTAATATGGGAATTTCTGATTAGTCCAGATTCAGTCTGCAGTCCAAGAAAATGGTTTCCTTCTAAGAACCATCCAATGATGCAGGAACAGGGTGCAAAGAAAATAGCACCTAAAGAAACAAAAGTGATGGGATTTGGTTTGCCGAAAAACTACAGTTGGCTAGGATTACACGTTGTACTCTGACACCAGAGCACAATAATTATTGGTTTCTAGCAATCTGATTTCTTTATCAACTACCAGAAGACTGCCGAAGAAAATCAAGGCTTTTCAGAAAAAAGAAAAAGGATTCGTTTCATGTCTTATTAAATTAGTCAAAAATTTTTCTCGACAACTTCGGTTATAAGCATTTTTAACGAAAAGAGAATCGTTTGATAGTTATTATATGAAACCCGAGCGCGAGAAATGAATTTTGCGTTGCGTGGTAAAATCTAAATTCTGTCCTGTTTACCTTATACATCTAAACTTGGTTTCTATCTAATTTATCAATTATTAATTTTTATCCAATGTAGTACCGTTCACGAATTTTGAATTTTAGAAGATGAAGCTCCTTTAAAGCAGTGGAAACTTGACGGATTTCCATTTAAAGAACTAAAGTTAGGGTTAAATACCGGATGCAATACGAGTAAAATCATACTTATGCAATTTTCTGCTGTCTTATTATGTCACTAAAATGAATAGAGGTAAACGTGATCAGGCATAATAACTAATTAATATACCAATAATTATTTATTTATTTATAAAATGAAGTCGATTTCAAATTTGAAAAACCAAGGTTTGCCATGAACGGTGAACCCCATGCATTGTTTGTTTCTTTATTATTGAGTTTGTTGTTAACTTTGTAACTTTAACTGGATACAGTTTAAAGGATTGCTTAGTGTTTTCTATTTTAATTTACTATCTGTCCATTTATAAAATGAAAAATTAAATAGAAATAAATTTTAAATTTGTTGTGAAAACATTACCATTGATAAAACTACTAAAACTGATTTTGTATTTCACGTGCTTTTCACTAGACGTCTATTTAACGTTGCCATAACGTAACACATCAAAAACTTGTTGATTCTAGTGACATTTCCTTCATTGATTTAGGTTAAACTATTGGGTCACCTTCAAATTTTAATGTTCTGCTTTTCGTCGATTTAAATAAATGTACAGGATTTAAATAATTCGAAAAAGGAAACACAAAGCAATCGTGAACAATTTTTATTGGTTTATAATGTGGAAACTAAAAACTGGTTTGTTATTACTTATTAGAAAAACAATTAAGGCTTAAACCAAGAAATGGATGTATTTACTGGGATACTTAGGAAATACCTGTAAGTTTTTTTGAATGACGAGATGGAAAACTTGGTCACGCAATCGAAAAAAGTGGTGGTGTGGCTGATAAAATTATAAGGTGCCTGTAATTCGAATTATCTTGAATATTGAGAAGATTATGAAATAGGGAAAGGTGGAAAGACGTGAAAAATGTGTAGGTGCTAAAACAAAAGCAACCTGTGCAGTATCGAGCCTGGTGTTTACCATAAAAATGTTAACAACGGAAATTTGCGATTTATACATTTATTTTGAGGCATTTTCATTCTAATAATATAAATTTGTTATATTATAAAAAAATTTAGGGTGAAAAATATAAAATAAAGGAAATCTACGATCTTTTAAAAATAATTTCCACCCCTAATAATAAAAACACTTTTAGTTTTAAAAAAATGTTAGGGTGGTAACGGAGGGCAAAATGTCGTTAAAATTTCGAAAATTACTCACTTTGAAGGAAATTTCAACGATAGGTTTCGGTTCACCCCCACGTTTTACAAACGTTAAAATTGTAACGAAAAATTCACTTAAAAATTATCAGTCCACGTTAAAAAATTTATAATTGCTAATTAGCTGGAGATAACTTTCTAAATTTACCACGTCAGCGTAAACGAATGATTTGAATTTTGAAGAAATAAAATAAAATAATTATTAAAAACATGCAGCTTAATTTATTCATGAAGTTTCGTCTCAAGGTTTGCACGGGGACGCCTGAAAAGTTGATCGACAATAATTCTACCCCTGAAAATGAATGGGTGATGGCGAGCGGTAAGTTGACGTCGCATTTAAAATAAAATAAAAACGGTTCGAGTGGCTCTATAATTATAACAAAGTTGAAAAGCTACGCCATGTTTAACTTGTTGCAAGCCGTCAGCGTAGCGTAACAGATAAACGTAGAGCGAAATGCAATAAATAAGTTGAAAATTTGATATTGCATGCCCCGCGTAGCAAACGAGGCCCCACTCCAAGTCCGGGGGCTGCGTTAGTGCTGCCGGAGCGAAGCGTTGGCTCTAAGCCCGGCACGACCTCACAACGCCGACCTAACCAACATGACAGCTCATAGGAAAACCGTACACAATTTTAGGTTACAAATTCCACTTTTACACACATAAAACAAACTAAATTCGTACCAAAAGGTAACTACGAGACACAAACTACCCTTAAAATAAGTAACAAATAAATGATAGCTACGAACAAAATGGAAAAACCGTAGTATAAACAAAGCAAACAAATGACCTGTTAGTTGACAATTTCCTCATTTGTTCGCTTATTAAAAGTTACGATTTTTAGCAAAATTTTCAGCAAAGCGAGCGAATTTTTTTCTCGATTTCGAAACATGAACGTGTGGCGGCACAAAATTGAGAATAAAATTTGCTCGAAGAGGTTAAAATTGAGCGTATTAATTAGAAAAACAATATCGAGGGTTTCTTACCTTCCCTATTACGGATTTCACAACGCCACCTATGATGTTATGTGCGTCGTCTATTAATCCAAAAGCACGTATTCACGACAGCTTCGGTGCCCGAACCCGCACGATTACAAAACGAGGCGTTGTTTGCAATAGGAGGTAATAAAATTATCAGAATGAAATATCAGAAAAATTTGGAAAATTTAGCATAATTCCTTTAATGCGACCGAATTTTTTTTCGGAAAACGTTAACGTTACACGCGTACTACACGTTGCTATTAAAAATACCCGTTTAACTCAATTATTTATTACGCTATTATCAAAAATATTAACGAAACTAAATAAATTATTTAACTCGTCATGCTGTGTGCTGTTAGGACGTGTGTTCTTCTTGCTCAAGGAATGTAGAAAACTTAGTTAGGCGTGTTGCCGCTAGTTGGCAAAACGGCGTGATCTTTTTGTATTATTCATTTTCCAGGTTAATTTATTATACGGTGGGGTTCAAGGCTTTTTCGTTTTCTTCGTTTATTATACACAAACACACTCAACACTAAATCGCTCTCTTCAAAACAGCACCAAACGAAATGAACGCAACTTTTATTTTAAACTATCCGCCTAATTACTTGAATATTATTTCTTTCTTTACCTTATTTTATTACTATATAATTAAACTATCCGTGTCACTTTACGATACCTACTTGAATGTACAACATAAAATTACCTGAACTCCTGCAGGGTCGCATCATCTTTTACCCTTACGTTGGTACCCCTCCTATTACCATTTACGACCCCTAACTTACTTCCAGCTTCCGTTATAAAATTAACACATCCACACATTTCGTCTCTATAATTCGTTTCCAATTAATTTCAGTTTTTTGAAAAATTAACTTATTCCGAAAACCAAACGAAGCGAACTAAATTTGTAATTAAAAATTTGAAAATTTTGCGTCATTAAACAAGGCAGTTTATTTCGAATTCGCGATACCAAGCTGAACATTAAATTTAACAATTTAGTTTATATTTTTAATGTGCAAATTAATTTATCAAAATAATTTTAATTGTAATTTACTCAAAATTACTAGCATTACATAATTTTACAGTTACTGAAGCTAATTTGAGCGAATTTAAAACTAAAAACTTAAATAAAGTTTACTAGAGTTTACTTCGATAACGATCAATTTTCAACCCAAATTATCTTTTTCGTTTTCCACCGCTTCGGATTTTGATGAAGTTAATTAAATTAATATTATTTGTATTAAGTAAAGCAGGTCATTTTAAAATTGTTATATTTACCCACAAATTACGTTTATTCGACGTGTAATTTGTTTTAGTACAACTTCTTTTGTTTATTCAACGTCATATAATTATTGTAACAATGATTTTACATCGAATTGAACGTATAAAAACAAAAATACACTATAAGATTTTAAATGATGACTGAAAATTAAATTAATAAATTAACTTCCCACTACATACCGACACACACGTGTTCCTTACGTTAATTATTCCTAGTTAATTCGTAAATTTAATTAACTTTTTAAAATTTATATGGTGGAATAACCATTACGTGTCCAAATTTTTAACATTAGCTGGAAAAACCTTTCAGGATCGAGAGAAAACCTGGAAGTTCTTCCAAAAGTGGCAGAGGTGTATTTATAAAAAAATTACAAATTTAAGATATTCCAAAATCGAAGTGACTTTCTAACAATGTGGTGGTGTTTGTCCGGCTATTTATTGAATGAAATACTTATAGATACATTATATCCGCTTGTTTAACAAAAATAATAGCTATCGTAATTTTTTATTCATGATGAATTTGTTTGCTAAATTTGTGCCGTATAATGCTTCTAAATCAATAAATAATATTGATGTGCCATATTAATAGCTGAACTCAAAAGGGTTTATGTTTTATCTGGCTTGCAAATTTTTCAAAAACGTCGAATATTTCAGAAACAGTCTCTTTTAATCTTCTAATAATCGCCAATGCATTTGATAACCGTTATACTCTTGCATAATTCCCTCCAAATTAAACAAGATTGCCTCCATAGAAAATAATTTTACCGCTTCACGAACATTTTTTGTATTTTAATATAATCACCTAACTAATCCTCTTTATTGTACTAGCAAAATTCGCCACAATGACAAATTTTCATTTTGAATTTTGCACAATAATTTTTTGAGAAATGTGATCAAAATTTTTTAACATGGAACATGTTTTAGCGCTCGTTATCTACCAAAAAACGACCAACCGCCACCAAATCAACGTATAATCGTATCAACGGATAAACGGATCAATTATGCCTATTTAAACATTGGAATAACGTAGAAAACTCTCTGGAAAGTGAAATAACGATTACTAACCCAAAAATCCCCTCCCCCGGGATCGAGTTTTTTTTCGGAGTCCTGCGACGTTGTTGTTGTTGTTGTCGTTGTTTGTCTTGATTTGGTTTCTCAGAAATCTCCAGTGATCGCCGTTTTCTTTGTCATTTTCTGTTTTGCATACGGATGTTATCTTTGGGGGTCCATTTGATGCTTTATAACTAGAGACAGGATAGTTAGGCAAAATAAAACCTCAAAAAAGGCAGGCAAAAAGGCATTAAAAACAAGCAAAAAAGGCAAAATAAAAGGCAAAAAGGTACAAAAAAGGCAAAAACGTTTTTTCAACAAAAATCATTCAAATTCAAATTAATTCTCTTTATTTTTGTACCAACTGGTTACCAGAAATTTTTCGATATTATCTACAGCAACTTAAATTTGTTCTCCTGTCACTCAAAATTTGTTTGAATGTGGAGAACGATCTCTCCACATCGCAAGACGTGCTAGGGGCAAATTTCAATGAACTTATCTGATCTGGAGTTAGCTCTAAATCAATATCGTCATTCGAAATTCCTTGATGTATTTTAGAAATTTCCTGTATAATTTTATACGATGGATTTTTTTCTAAAACATTATATTAATTTTTCATTAAATTTTTTCCCTAGTGTCGATTCTCTGCTTCATTGGAAAGCTAATATAACAATAACATCTCAGTCAGTTTGGAATACATCAAATAAGCATAACGTCGCCGAATCGTAGTAATGTGATAACGCGCGCTTCATAATCGAATGGAGAAGAGGTTTTGTTTTACTAATTACGTCTAGCATAACCAGATTATTTCAAGAATCGGATTCTACCGATTAGTAGAATTTGAATTTAAAAATTAAAAATTTTTATAATTAAATATAACATTTAGTAATTTTTAAATAAAATTAAGAAATAAATTTTAAAAAAGCAAAAAAGAAATATTTTGGTTCAAAAAGCACAAAAAAGGCAAAAACAACCGCAAAATAGGTGAAAAAGGCAAAAAAGACTGGAAACCCCCCAAAAAGGCAAAAAAGGCAAAACAAAAAATGAATTTTTGAATAGTACATGCTCTGAAACGGATTTTAAATTGGGTCTGCCTGAAATATTTCAATTTTTAAAAAAAGGCATTTTGCCTAACTATCCTGTCTCTATTTATAACAGATCATTTGTTGATTCGATAAGCTGTTGAGCTATTATCACATGGTGACCATTTATCATAAATTTCTGATTAGCATTATAAAATATCGTAAAAAAGTCTTAAATTTTTTAATTTTTAAAATTTGACCTTTAAACGTAAATTTCTTGTCTTGCCTAATCAACGAAACCTCTACCATTTAAGATGTCCAATCAGAATTTAGTAATTTTAAATTTACTAAATTTAATGGGGTATCGGGTTCAAACCTGGGGAGAGTTAAACTTTCTTATGACTAATCTCCGTGCTTCGGAAGGCACGTTAAGCCGGTGGTCCCCTGGGTTGGTGAATTACCGCCATTAACATAAAAAAACAGACAGACACATCTGAAGGCAAGTCTAGCAAGCTACCTGATGGATGTAAAATATTTGTATGCTCAAAGTTTTTAACACTGCCAAGGAAACCTGATGGATGTAAAATATTTGTATGCTCAAAGTTTTTAACACTGCCAAGGAAACGACGCAGATGTTGGGAAATAACAGGCTTTGGTCTACTATAAGAGAATTCTCTAAAGAATTGCTTCTAGAAAGAGGAAAAAGAAGAAGAAGAAATTACTAAATACAATTTTTTCTTTTTCGTTATACCGACATTACATCTTGATTGTCAAAATGCGAAGTAAATATTTATGATAGATATAATTAGATTGTCCTGGCTGTGCGACCAAGCGAACAATCAGAGCTACAAGATATCGTTACAGACAGAGAGACAGATATAGTTTTATACGACATTCTTATATTTATTAATGTTGTTCTTGTACTCGACTAATATTTTTTAATTTATTAACTTTTATTAGTGTAGTACAGTTTGAAACATATTATAGAACATTTTTGTTTCGAATTGACCTTTTATCCTGTTGGCATATCCTTCTTGCGAGTCGATTGAACAGAGATTAATTTGTATTTAAAAACGAAACATAGATTTACACTATCGTGAGTATTACACTTCGGAGTCATTATATAATAACTATTTTTGTTAATAAAATTGTTATTATTTTCAATTAATATAATATGACGACCCATCTAGTTATTGCCTCTGCATATTTTAACAGCTAATCGGTAAATTGCTTTACAGTTTAAATGAAGTTAATGAATTTTCTAATTTACTATCATCAGTTTAACGCATTTCCTTTCGGGTACTCCAAGGAAAAGTAAACAACCTTTCTCAAACTTGTTGAATCGAATTAAAATCAGACATTTGATGAAATCTACAAGGATTTAAATTTTTAAATATTTTTCAACAAAGTCCAACAACAATCAGGACTATCCTCAGGGCCGACGCCCAATGAAAAACTAATAAAAAAAATTATAAAATCAGAGCCACCTTAACGGATTTGTTTAACGGTTCATCCGTTAAGGTGCCTCTGATTTTATAATTTTTCTTGTTAGTGTTTCATTGAACGTCGACCCTGAGGGCAGTCCTGATTGTTGTTGAAAGTCTTTGTTGAATATTGATTTGTAAAAATATGTATATCTATTTGTAGATTATTTATGACCTTTTCCTCAACTATAATCGTGCTATTATTACAAATTAGTAGTTGTTACTAATTTAACATCAACAAGGACGCCCTTAATAAGAAAATTTAGTCCTAGACTTAAGAGAATTTATTAACTACGTTAAGCAAGAGTGTGATATGAATTTCGACATTACTATTACTGATGGATAAATAATTTCAAACACTTTTATTTTGTCTTAAAACTTTTAAACTTTAAAAAGGTCGTTGAATAAGTACAACCTCTCTATTCCGGACAACGCAACGTCTTGAACAGAGTCCTTTCGGATTTTCAAGTTTTCCGGATTAGCGAATTTTTTTATTTATTCAATAAAATACTCGATAATCTGAACAAATTCAAAACTATATCTGTCCATTTTATTACAGTCTTGTTTGAAATTTAAAAACCAACATACAGACTTTGCTTAGAAAGGACTATTTTACTAGGCTCGATAGGCTACAGAACTTGCCTTCGGCTCATTCCATAAGTTATTTTTTTCGCCTAGTAAAATAAACCTTTCCAAACTTAGTACGTAAAACGTAATATAATATTTCAAAATGCTCAGATCAAGACTTCGATTTTAGTGTTGGTTGGGTAGAGAGGAGGATAATTGATTCATCACGGTATGATGGAGTGTTGTGAAACGAGAAGATAAAGTTATGAAGAAAATGTGTGTCACAGGGGAAACTTTTGAATTTACTTTTCAAAAGTAAACCGCTTTAAATTAAAGAGATCAAGGTACCACACCTCTTGTGGACCCAGGATAATTTTTTAATGTTCGTTTTTGTTCATTTTTATATTGTCAATAATTAATGTTTAAATATTTTTGATTGGCGTAACGGTTATGTTTAAATGACAACCTCTAGTTTTTCTTCATCATGCTGATAAATTCTCTATTTTTCTATTTTTTCCAACTTACAGAGAAAACTCTTCGAGCAAAAGCCATTAAAATAATTTAGTTGAAAAATGCTTTTGAGTTTTCCGACCGATAGTAAACTTTTAGTTTTTCTAATTTTCATTTGTCTTTTGGTCGACGATTTTATATTTTCAACCTTCGTTTGGTGAAAGAAAATATTAGTTTTCTCTGGTCAGGATCACGGAAAGGTATAATAAAAATTTTTAAAAAAAACCTTTTATTTAAAATTAAAAAGGTGCACTAAAAAATAAAAAATAATTTTAATAAGAATAAACAAAACTTCTTGAAAACATCAATATAAAAGCGTGGGGCTATTTATTTAGAGGTAAAAGCGAGGTAAGTAAGCAATTGCTAGCCCCACGCTTTTATATTGATGTTTTCAAGAAGTTTTGTTTATTCTTATTAAAATTATTTTTTATTTTTTAGTGCACCTTTTTAATTTTAAATAAAAGGTTTTTTTTAAAAATTTTTAATTTTTTATTTAATTTTTTATTTTTAATTTTTTAGTCATGTTTGACTAAGTGGGAGGCGGTCGCAGCATAGTGCTAACGCGAGTTGACTATGAACGCTAAATACCCGGTTCGAATCCGAGTGAAGTAAGAACTTTATTCTGACCGTCTCCCCTCGGAAGGCAATGGTAAACCACCGAGAGTAATATGCCAATAAGAATCCTTAAAATGTTAATGATCTAATTAAGTCCAAAATTGATCTGTGGATACGCAAACCGCCACCCCATTAACATTAACATTTCCCTGGTACAACCTTCTTGGTTAAGTCGGGGGGATCGCCGTACATCCGAAATCGGATAGGCACCTAAAGAAGAAAAGTCATGTTTTTTACAGCTCCTGCTTCATCCTATCAGAATTCCTCTGGTGTGTGTTTTTGATGTTTGATGCTTCACCCTGTATACATAATTAAAACAAAAAATTTCACCCTGAATGCGGTCCTTAAAAATGCGAATGCGATTTAGTAATGTAACTTTTCACCCTGTATGGTAAAACTGTACAATGCGCAGCCACGAATACGCTTTATTATTTTCAGTATTTTCCATTCTTATCGGAGAACTTCAGCTTTGCCTCCTTCTACAAATGATTAACTTCTTGCTAATAATTTGGGGGGGAGGGTCTTGTTTTTCTATTTTCCCTCTTTATTTGAATTTTGGGGTGAAATTGGTGTCAAACGTTAAAGCATCGTTAGAGTCTAACTGAGCTTCCATTTTTTCGTTTGAGCCTCAACCGTCGCGGAGTTATTCGCGAAATATTGGGGGGGGGGTAGACGTGTTTTTCTATTTTCGTTATATGTTTGAAGTTTTTGGTGAAATTGGTGTCAGATGTTAGATCGTACAATTTTTGTTTCGATTACAAAATGTAATCCTAAACCAATAATGAATGTTCATTTAGGCTCTAACGTATGATGCCAATTTCACCCCAAAATTCGACTTACAGATGGGGAAACGCGTCTACGTCCTTGTAAGTAATGAATAAATAATTTTTTAGTAATATTTGTCAAATACAGCTCTTGCTTCATCCTATCAGAATTCTTATGGTATGTGTTTTTGATGTTTGATGCTTCACCCTGTATACATCATTAAAACAAAATATTTCACCCTGAATGCGGCCCTTAAAAATGCGAATGCGATTTAGTAATGTAACTTTTCACCCTGTATGGTAAAACTGTACAATGCGCAGCCACGCATGCGCTTTATTATTTTCAGTTTTTTCCCGATTTTTCGCTTATTTCGCGGAATTTTGGGACACAAAATTAATATATGAAAATTCGCTGCAAGAGAAAGCTATGTTCCAAATTTCAGCTCTCTAGGACTTCGGGAAGTTGGTTAAAAATAGCCTCGAAAAAGTCCAAGGGACGGACGACGGACAACGGTCACACCAAGTTAAATAAAAGCTTTTAAAAACGGGAATAACGTTAGAGCAGCAGCTGCTTTAGTTGAATTTACATTTTATTTAGGGATAAACTCATACTAACGCATTAAAATTTACTGTAAGATTGACTTATAGACCATATACGTGCATGTACATAAATAACGTGGAATCCGAACCACAACAAAAATAATTCAAGAATAGCCGAGATTCGAACTCATCGAGACCATTAGGTTTGCAACTGAAAATTTATTAAGTAGGTACATGGACTTTTTTTTGGAATATAAAAATTTAATTAAATTTTTTTGTTTCCTTTTTTCGCACTTACGTTTTTCAGAAGGTTTTGTGAATTGAAAAGATTATAAGGAAAGGGTTTTCTTTTATGTAAAATGGTCTCGCTTTAGCTTTCCTATAAAAATATTGGTTTTCTATTCAGGATCACGGAAAGCTATTAAAATCAGGATTAAAGTTAGAAAAGTTGTTTTTATTAACTATTACCCAAATTTTACTCATCTTTTTTTTGAAAAATCTAAAATATAAATTTTTATGAAGAGGAATCACTTGGGTGATTTGGTTAAAAATATGGGGGAATAAATGAGAGTCAATGTTGTATACAAATTTTAAACTGCGCTTACATTTTCTGTGCCTGATAATAACAGTAACATTAAATTTTGCAATAACTTCTTCTTTTGTGTACTTTGTTAATTATAAGAAATTTTATTGTAAATCAAAATATTTTATTTGTTGTTCAAAGCAAGTCAAAAATAGTTTCTCAATACTATAATAGGTTAGAAATATCTTGTTAATTCTGGTTAAGTGCTTGATCGCAAAAAACAGCCGATTAGTTTCGAGTCCTTTTTGTGTCCTTGAACTGAATAGTATATGGATGATATAAATTTTTCAGTTAAGCAACAATTTATTTGTTTACCAATAAAAATTTACTAATTTAATAGAACTATTGACTTGTGATTCGGTCTTACGGTTTATCCTGATTGTAAAGTAGGATATTCTTTGTAGACAACTCATCCATTTTTATTCGTATAATTTGACTAGAAAATAAATTGTTTAGAAGTTTTTAAAAGATTGTTAAACTTAATAAATGAGAAAGTCAAGATTTTTAAAATTTATAGGTCTAAGGAATCCAAATTCAAACTTGACTAAATAAAAATGCTGTAACACTAAAGTATTATCGATTGAACTGATTTGAAAATTTTAATCGCATATAATGTACTCGTCTGATGTTTAAATAATTAACATGATCCAAAATTAATTGGCAAAAGTTAAAAATTTATTAAATATGTGAGAAATTACCAGACAAAAAAACTGCATTTGGTAACTTGAAATTAACAACTAAAATTAACACAATGGTAAAGTAAAGAATAATTTATAAATTCTAATCAAAAAGTAAATGAAAATAAGCAACCAATTTTTAAGTTACATCTCCAACCTCTAAATTAGTGAAAATGTGCAACAATTACAAATTATGGACTAAAATTAACATTGGCAATTCACTTAATGAAATAAGTAAAGTATAATTTGTAATTGTTGTACTTTGTCCATTTATACTGTTTTAATTAAAAAACTACTTTGAAAACTAACACTAACAATTATTATTACAAATAATTAGTTATGATGCCTTAACGAAAATGTATCTGAGCAAATTAAAAATAATTAATAATTTAATTTCACATTAGAATGTCCTGGGATAAAGAATTAAATTATTATTTATGAATAAATATTGCTCCATAGATAATAATTTTAAAGGCTACGCCTTTTTTTCTTTCAATAATGGAACTCTAAAAACACATACCTAATAATAAAGGTGAGGTTGATGTGTTTAATATTCCAAAATTAAGTACAAGCCAACTCAGGAAATAAAAAAAAACAATTATTAAACTGGCATCGGAAGACAGATCTATAGTCTGTTTTTTTTAAGAAACGAGTAAAAAATTTCTATTCCATGTGGATAACTTGAATGTTAACCAATGAAATTGCTTGAAATTTAATTTCAACCTTGAATAGGGTTCAACCTTGCTTGAAATTTAATTTCAACCAATTTCATTGGTTAACATTAAAGTTATCCACGTGGAATAGAAATTTTTAACTCGTTTCTTAAAAAAACAGACTATAACTCCGATATAAATGGCATATTTGAATGACTTGATGATAGCTAAACTCTTAATTTTGTAGTTTGAATAAAACGGAATCCACAAATGTTTTGTATACGTTAAATGTAGGTAGTACATACAAAAATTATAAATCAACTACCCCCTCTATTATAATTTCCGATTATTTCTGGAATATCTACGGTTGCTCATCCAAATTGTGGGTGAAGAACAGCTTATAATAATTATAATACAAGAAGTGCACAAAGATTAAATTACCCATGACTTTAGTATTATTAATTGTCAATTAGTGGTAGGATGATAGACTTTAATCGAAGGATTAAGCGTTCGAATTGAATTGAATTTATTTATTTGCGGAATAAATTTCTTTTACCAAACATAATGTATAAAATTGTTCATTGTAAATTACTCATACTTTTTTTAATATCTTCTTTATCAGATAATTAATTTATTACCTATCTTAAACATAATGATTAATGACTTTCAATTATTCTTTTTATAAAGACCGTGTGACACTTGTACTAATTTAGTGGCAATTAGCAAAAACAAATTTGTTAACTAAGTAAAAGTGGTCGCAAAAGAAGATGAGAGGGTGGAGCTAATGCGTAGAAACCAAAACTCGTAAATCGTGTTTATGTTGGTGTCACGCGATGTCTAATGCGCCAGATTTTGTCTACGCCCTCTCATCTTTCTTTGTGATCACTCTACAAAATTTATACAAGAGTAATAATTATGGGTATAAGGGCCTGCTTTATCACCTCCAGGTGAGTGGTAGTTAACGGATTGGTTAAACAAACCAATGTTGGTTGATGATTTGTCAACTATTAGTTAAGCGTTATCTAGTACTTTACTAGAAGTGGTATAAAACCGGGCCTTATCCTCATAATAATAAATTACTGTAGTATACATTTTAATTATATAATTAAATTATAAATATATTTATAATTACTACTAGAGTACGGATTTTAGGCAGTAACAGATCGGACTTAGGAGAAAACATAACATAATTCACCAATAGAAACGCTAATTAACGTTTTATATTGGTAATTAACTAAAATCCGTGCTCTAAAAATTACTAGAGACAGGATCGTTAGGAAAACCCAGATCGGACTTGAGAAAGTTTATTAAAGCTAATAAATGTTTTAATTGGTAATAAACTTTCTCTATTGGTGAGTTATATTAAGGCTTCTCAGTCAGATCTGAATTTGCCTAACCATCCTGTCTCTAATATTGTGGGCTCACTGCAAAAACTAGACAAGTCCATATTAGGACCTTAAAGGACTGCACTGCATGGTCAGTTTTTAATTCTAATTTTTAAGGTAAAATTTCAGTTAAAATTTAAAAAAAATTCTCACCAGTGGGGCAGAAAACCAAACAACTTTATCCCATTCTTCTGTTTAATTTTTGACTAAAATTTAAACCTAAAAAAGAGAATTAAAAACTGACCATGCAGTGCAGTCCTTTAAGGTCCTAATATGGACTTGTCTAGTTTTTGCAGTGAGCCCACGATATAATAATTAATAACTAACTAGTTATATTATAATTATAATTTATTAATAATTGGTATATTTTAAATAATTTTACGAGTAAATTAAATTAAATTATAATTATATTTTTATCAAGCTTTCAAGCATTTGCGCGTTCTTCGTCAGAATAATACATTTGCCCCCAATTTCATAAAACTTTAAACAAACTGATAAAGTTAGCGGATGAATTCTATAGTAAAGTATTTGATTCTATATATTATTGTACTATTAGTAGGTACTAAAGCCCTTATGAGTTATGACTAACGTGACCATTTATTTCTTGACTCAAAACGGGACAACCCCCCCCCTCAGTTCCCACTCATCAGTAAATTGGCAAAAAAACACTTTTTTTAAGTTATTGATTTAGAAAAAGTTAAATTAAAAAAATTTATTAATTTTTATTATGTTTTATAATATAATATTTATTTATATTATTTATCAGAGGAACAAATTTGCTTTAATACAGCTGGTGATGATTTTAAGTAAGAATAAAAGTCTTGGCATGGTCTTATGGTAGCAACATAATACGCGGTTTCTGAAAACGGGACAATTTTACGTCCTGGAGTTCCTTGTCGGGACACCGGGACAGGTAATCAAAAAAAGGGACGGTTCCGTTCAAAACGGGACGTCTGGTCACGTTAGTTATGACACGACTTTAAATTTTGCATAAAATGTAGTAGATACTAAATGGTAACTAACCAATGTTAGCATCCATCAGATGTTTTTTATTGGCTAGTTACTGGGTGGAAAATTAAAAACAATTAACAATAAACCTGACATAATTATTAATTATTTACATTACAATTACAAATTAAAAAAATTTGTTCACTGGAGAAAACCTGGGGATTTCAAAATTTACTTCTATTGTATTGAAAATGTATGGGATCGCAATTTAAAAATTTACAAGAAAATATATTTTTTAACGAAGCAAAAATTTGAGGGAATCGATACTAAAAAATATTATTCATACAAAAACAAATAATTGTTTACTAAAAGAACTAAAAATTATTAAAAAATTACACTGTGTTTATGCAATAATTTAAAATTGACTTTATTTACCTTATTTCATAAATTCTAGCAGTTTTGCTATAGTGGTGTCCTTTCTGCTTATGAATATTGAATACCCGGGTATGAAGAATCACTGGACTTAAGAAAAGACATTTTTAAATTTATTAAAAACAACTTATAAATTTATTATTTTGATAATATATAATTTTACAAATAATATAAATAATTAAATAACAATTTATAAAGCATAATAATTACTATCACACATCAAGGTTTTTGTTCTTGTTCTTTGGGACAGTCCAGACTTTCCCATCCTTTTGCATATATGCTCCACCCGGGAAACTCCACTGGTGGTTTAAAACAAAACCCAGAGCTTGGAACAGCTTTTTCATCTTTTCCATTTAAAATTTTGTGAGATCCATTGTATGGACATGGCTTTGTGCTGGTTGCCTTACTATCTTGCTCCATTTTGTTTTGTTTTTGATTGTTGTTGAGTTTTTACGATAAATACTTCTAAAACTTGTGTTTTGGGATTAAAATAATGTCTATTCACATAAGTAGGATATTGATAATTTTTTATGTTGGTAAATAATCTTTTGGTCAACTAATACCACACTTTTTACAAAATACACAGAGGCGGGAAAGTTAAATCAGGGTAAATTCAAGTTTGTTTATTTTTAAATAAAATTAATTTACGAAGGGGGGATATCAGGGGGTGCCCATCAATGGTATCCATTTCTGTTGTAACTATAGGCTATAGGCCACGATTAAGGGCCATTCATAAAAGAGGGTTAACTCGGGGATCAGCTGATCCTGGTTCAAAAGCTGACCCAGGATTCTTATTGTTCATATTAGATTCTCCGTCGTATTGCTTCTTGACAGAAGCGTCGTGACCTTTAACAATGCTTGTTAAAGGCGTTCATGGCAGATTACATCCCGATGGTTTGCCATTGCCTTCCGAGGGGAGAGACAGTCAGAAATAAAGTTCTTACTTCACTCGGATTCGAACCGGGTGATTAGCGTTCATAGTCAACTCGCGTGACCGCTATGCTCCGACCGCCTCTATCATATTAGATTAGAAATTAATAAAAACTAAAATGAACTTTCATGAAGTAACGACCTATTCCATTAATTATATTATTGTTCATATGTTAATAAAGACGTGCATTGGCGATTTTTCCAACATCCCATGACCAATGGCAATCTTGATTATCGTTAAAACCAAAATTTATAAAAGAAAATCAATGACCAACTTTCTAGTAACCCTGTATAATAGATAAAAGATTTGCTATGCCATAGGTTTGTATTTTAATTTAAATTGTCTGTTATGTATACGATTTAAGAAAATAATAGTGTGCTACCCTGAAATTTATTGGTTTCCTGTATTATAATAGCTATAGAAAGTAAATACATTGGTTTCAGTAAATTTAGCGTAAGCATATTTTTTTTTCTCAGCTGTTACTGTAAATTACAGTAGACCTATAATTTTGCTATTCTTCAAATTATAATCAAAATAATGAAAAAAATGCAGGGCCAGCTTACTTTGGTCCAAATCTGAATTGCAATTTTCATTATTTATGTGCTTTCAGAGGTATAAGAATCGAATTTTATATGGTTTTTAAATATTCAATAATTTGAACACTAATAAATGAAAAAAAAAACGAGATTTATCACCCTAACAACGTTTTAATCAATAGAATTGCATAATTTGTGGAATTATTCATGTAAATATATTTATAATATTTGTGGATTGTTGTTGATTACCTATTTACATTCATTTTTATTTTTTCTGTACTAATCAATATTTTTTGTTTGTTTTAGATTTACCTTCGAGAACTACGAGAATCATGGGGTAAGAAATTTAAATTTTTTTTAACATAATCTTTGATTTTGATTTTTCGGAATACACAATATTTTAATATTAAAATGTATTCCTTTTATGAAGGATGTCAATAAAAATTGTGATTAACACAACTTTTAAATAAAAATTCTAAGATAAGAGCTATCGGGTTTCATTTATCATTGAATGATAAAGAGGATTGAGAATGCTATAACTTATAACATGAAAAATATTATAAATTTCTATGTAGAATTAATAATTATAAAATTCTTTCAATTTAGTTGGAACAGAAAAAACAAGTTTTTCAGAAAACTATTTTTAACTTTAATTTTGAAATTTGCTTCTTTGCCTAGAATTTGTGAAATTAAGTTAGAAGAGAAAGTCACCATTATATTCATAGGTAGAATGAAAACCGTTAAGATATTTGTAACTGTATAAAAGCAATCTATTCTATTCTTAAAAATTCCTTTCAACATGAAGCAAAATTTGTAGTTTTCATCTTTCGTAAACCGAAAATAATTTATACCTCACTTATTTTTTTAAATCAAATATTTTCCACAAATCTCCCAATTTTAAAATGCAAAATGCGAAATATTTAATGTTAAGTGCAGTCCTGGCTAATTGCGTTTGGTAACGGTTCGGTTAGTTAACCTTGTTAGTTCGATGTAATAATATGTAAAAGTAATGTTATGTTGTATTGCGAGTGGTTAATAAGTTAATAATATAAAATAGCTGTATTCAACAGAATTAACAGATTTTCAAATATTCAAATAGAAGTTAAAATTTAAGTTTTCGAACCTTAAGGGGTAGGCCAAGTTGTTAAGCAAACCGTGGCAATTATAAACAGTTACATAAAAACAAATAGAAAACAATTCTTAACTTTTACTAATGTTTTATTTATGAGCCGACCCTAACAGACCCCAACACCCAATCAAGGATAATTATAAAATTGGTGCAGTACATAGGAAATGTACCCAATTACTGCTAAATTATTTGTACCGTGTCAAGACCTGTCTGTTGTGCATATAAATCCGGACTCTACTAATAATTAATAATTAGAGACAGGGTAGTTAAGGAAAAACAGATCTGACTAGGAGAAACCTTAACATAACTCACTAATAGAGAAAGTTTATTACCAATTAAAACGTTTATTAGAGTTTATAAACTTTTTCTATTGGTGAATTATGTTAGGGCTCCTTCTAAGTCCGATCTGTTTTTGCCTAATGATCCTGTCTCTACTAATAATAATCAATCACAATATTTAAAAAAGAAGTTTAATTGCTTAATTACTGTAGAGCTTAATTGCTTATACCAATATAAAAATTTACATATAGGAGTAATCTCTCCGAGTGAGGCAGAATCGGAAGGCCGAACAACCATGGCCTGCAACATGCATGTTTTATTCAGTTATATTCACCAGGTAAAGACATGAAGATAAAAAAAAAGGTATAACTTTTTTCGTTCCTCACTTTTCAACTTTCAATTTTTACTTTTGAAGTGTAAAAAATGATTGTAAAATTATAACATAACTTTATTTAATCTTAATTTAACGGAATATAAAATTTTTATAAAATTCGAAAATACCTGTAAAATAGAAATAAAAAAGTGAGAAATGAAAAACGAAAAGTTACGAGAAATACAAGGGATGAAAGGTGGAAAACCCGTGAGACTGACGCTATTAAAGATTAGGAGCTTTGGGTAATTCCTGAGAAGCATTTTACGCGTTTCACATTTAAAAAATTTTATTTTGGGATGCATTATAATTTTGTTACTCTTTGTTTCAAATAATTTATTGTTATTCTTATCCCTGCTTTCATAAAATTTAAGAGTGCGTTATTAGAACTAAGTGATGTTTTCCTATTGAAATTTCGTTAATCAATTGATGCGCATCATTTTCACTGTCAAACGTGAAATCTTAAGCTGCCGTGCACCAATTTCTACCAAGATTCTAAATATGAAATTTGGTTTTAAAATTATTATTGGTATGTGAGGTACAGCTTACACAGAATTGATATGGAGTGATATGGGATAGATATTTGTCTTTTTCTGCTCATGTCAAGAAGATCGTCAGGACATGCTATTTCAAACTTAAGACTATCTATAGATACAAGAACTTCCTGTCGTCCGTGGTAAAATGGAGAATTGTCGAGAGTCTGGTACTATGCCATGTCGATTACTGTATCACTGTATACTATGGAAATCTGACGGACGAACTTAGAAATAAGCTCCAAGTCCTGCAAAATGCTTGTCTCCGCTTTGCTTATGACGTCGGGTATAGGGACCATGTTAGCCCTCATTATTCCGCCCAAGGAATAATGAAACTGAATAATCGTTTCAAATTCCGCTTTGCAGTGCCGATTTTCAAAATATTAAAGTTTGGTCATCCAGGATATCTGAAGGATCTCCTCATCAGAAGGTCGGAAGTACATAACCGAGATCTTCGCTCCAATTTGCTTCTGTCGGTTCCACAACACCATGGTTCCAAATTCGAAGGTTCATTCCAATTCTTAGCGTCACATATTTTTAACAAATATTCTGACATATACTCGGCGTCTCGGTTTGTGGTATCTCAAAACGCGTAATTCACCAAAATTTCAAGTGTTTTTTCCACTATCTACATAATATGGTGAAGTAAAACAAAAGACCACATCAGTTCTTAGGCTTTTGTACGTTTTAATGTAATCAGTAATCAATCAATCAAGGACTTTTCCCATTCCTGTCGGAATATTGCCACTTCTATTGAAGTTTTTACAATCCATTTCACGAGGTGGATTAATCCTCTTTTGCTGCTCTTTTTACTACAACTTTTCACCACAGCGTATGGATGTCCACCGGAAGGCCCCGGCTAAGAAATTCTGCGAAGTCCGCCACTTGAACCCAGAATTTCCGCTCCGTAACTCAACCAGCGATCACATCACTCCACACCGTGGTCATAATGTAATCAGTATAGATCATTATTACTAGATTAACAGATCAACCATCAGACAAAAGATCAAGAAGGCGATTACTGTACAGATAATAATCTAAATACGTAACAATTTGGAGCCCTTTGATTAGCTGTAAATTATGTGGACAGACGGAGACGCCTCCGAATCTGTCGGATAATTCAGAGCCAAATCATTATAAAAGCTTAAACGATGAAATTTCTAAATTTTAACTTGATAAAATGTCTTTATGACCTTATTAGGGTGTACAATGTTTGTTTACGCGCCAAAAGGATTTCAGGGGTAAATTCTTACAACCTCAAGTTTTAGAATTATTCTAAAGATAAACCATAAACTGTAGAAATGAATTTAAGTTTTTGTATTATAATTATTATTCTTTAAAATTTTAATTTTATAGAAAGTAGAAAATCAGGAAAACTAAAACTGCTATTTTAACAAAAATTAGTGTTGCCTTATAGTAGAATTGTTGAAACATTTGATTTAAAGTTCTGCCGTTTAGACGCAAAGACTTTCCGAAGCAAGGAAATTTTTTAAATATATACAGGATTTATTTCACATGAAAATATTGCACTTGGTTTTAGTTTAATTGGTTATGTATCATATTTAATTTTTTCAAATATATTGGGAAAGATCAGTTAAATTAAATTGGGGGGGGGGGATGTATTCCCAGTAACCCTCTCTGGTGAAGGGTTTGAGTCTTTCGCACAATATTAATGACCATTAGTATTTTCCATCGACCAATTGAATAATATGTTTAAAGGGCATTTATTCCTTCCATATTCGTAGATGGATTCCAGTTAAGTTTTAAATAAACAAATGAAAAAATTCAATCACTTTCATCTACCCAGTACTATATTCATAAAAAACATTTTCCTAAATATTTTTTAAACCAAATGAGATATTTTGTTCAAACAAATTGTAATTACTTTCATATACATTTAAGTTAAAGGAATATTACTCGTACACTAAAATTATAATTTTAGCTGATGAGAGCGAAGGGTTAATGTTCAAAATGTTCTTAACAAGCCGCAGAATAGCGATTGTAGTTAAGGTGGTCGAGAAATTCACTTAAAAACACCAAATCCGCTAGGTGCCGCGATTGTAGCACGAATTCCCCATAGCAGTTGAGGGGTTGAAATTACCCATAGCTTAAAAGCAATCCTTTTCTTTAGGGATCCATTAGGTCATTTAAAAAAAAATACATAACATGTGTTACTATAAGGATTTCAAAGGACATTTTCCATTCGACACAAAACTGAATTAATAGAAAATTTTAGCATACCTACTTTGTGAAATAATGTTCTTCAAAGTTCACGCTACAACTAGAATCCAAATTTGAGCTTTCAAAATTTAGGATGAAAAAAATCTTTTTTCGCGATAGTTTTTTTTTGAAAAACACTCACCTCGTAGTTTCAAACTTAGGCTTTTTGAATCTGTTTTCGGAATTTTTTTAAATTTATTTGTTTCCGAAATTTGTGTCGTACAAAAAAAACAGTTACAAAATTTCAAAACAAACTCGAATTTTGAATTTAATTATTGTTTTGTTATAGTTTTCCAGAACTTAAATTTACTGTATTTTATATCAAAAATAGTAAAAAAAAATTAACCATCAAGGTTTAAATTTTACAGAGGAATAAAAATTAATCTTTTTTGCCTTTCCGGGAGTAAAGTGGTCACTTTACTGCCAGTTTTGCGGGAGCAAAGTGGCACTTTTCTTAGGAGGAAAAGTAAATTAGCGGGAGGAAAAGTAAAATAGCGGGAGGAAAAGTAAAGACCACCAACTTAAGTTGGTATTACTTGATCAACACTTCGTTAAATAATAGTCAGGGCCGTACTTCATTAATGCCATGTACAGGTCTGGCTCTAGGCTATTATGGTTTGGTAATTCTCGCTTATTCTAACAAATATTTGCTTTGAATTTCGTAATTGGCTTTCGAAAAGGCAAAAAATAGTATATTCGCGCTCGGGATTAAAGTGACTTTTCGTCCTTCGGGTAATTTTTCCCCTCTGCTGCGCCTCGTGTAAAAAACCTTTACCCTCATGACGAAAAGTGGCACTTTACTCCATCGGTGTATAATATACTATTTTTAAGAAATTGGGGCCTTGAATTATCTTGGTATTTTAGTACGTTTATTTATATTTTCAAAACTTTTAAGCAAAATTTTCATTTATTAACCTACTCCAAGTCACCCCTTAGCGATTAATTTTTTTTTATTATCATTTTGGTGGTATTCAAAAAGTTATTCGGATGATTTCAGAATTATTGAACATAATTTAGTTTTATTTCCTAAAAATCATTCCTTAGTTGAAATCCAATCATACATTGAAATTAAAATTAACCTTGGGGTAATTTTTCCTCTCGGCTGCGCCTCGTGTAAAAAAACTTTACCCTCATGACGAAAAGTGGCACTTTACTCCATCGGTGTATAATATACTATTTTTAAGAAATTGGGGCCTTGAATTATCTTGGTATTTTAGTACGTTTATTTATATTTTCAAAACTTTTAAGCAAAATTTTCATTTATTAACCTACTCCAAGTCACCCCTTAGCGATTAGTTTTTTTTATTATCATTTTGGTGGTATTTAAAAACTCATTCGGATAATTTCAGAATTATTGAACATAATTTAGTTTTATTTCCTAAAAATCATTCCTTAGTTGAAATCCAATCACACATTGAAACAGAAATTTGAAAAACTCAGCTGATGTCCTCTAAATTAATTATGTATGTGGTCACGTATTTGATCAAAACAATTGCAATGTGTAAAGTAAGAGACAAATTTTGAGTTTTACGTGCTTCGGGGTAAGCACCAAGAAAAGACAGAATTTCCTTGCATACAGCAAAAATCTCAGATTAATGATAAGGATAACTATCAAAATATTATTAGTTTCTTTAAACTTAAAACGGGGGTTGTGTTTCACTCTTGTGAGTTTATCCACCGAACATAAAATGGTTTATCCAGAACTACTGTTAAATGGTGGGTCTATTAATTTTTTTTTTATTTAATTTTTGTCAATATGTTTTGAAAATTTTAAAATTTGTATCATCTATAATAATAATCAATGTTGCGCAGGAAATATATGATTTTAAATAACACAGTCCTTAAAATTTATTGTATCCATCATAATTTCATAATTATTGAAAAAATTGTTAAATAAAGTATAAACTATTCTTTCACCGTACCTTTATAAAAACAAATTACAGTATAAGAAACTGTAAGGATCAAAAAGTATTTGTTGTTATTGGGACCTATCTATCTATAAAATCCAATATAATATTTTATGGTTATCAAATATTTTCAATTTATTATTTTATATGGTTTTGTATTTTTAGTCGAATCTTACATAAAATTTTCCATTTTCATAAAATTTTTAGATTTTTCAAGGGATTCATCATCCTTGTAATTGTAAAAATATAAATGGCCAACAGAAAACTGTTTTATAGGAAAATGTAACTATATTTTGTGCATAAACAATTTGAAAGTGTTATTCAAACCTAAAGAAATTTTTAATAACTCAAAAGTTAAACTAACACAAAATTTAAATAACCGTAATAAGTAGATACTAAACATTAAATCAAAATTAATTACTATGAATAACCTCATAAATAAAATTAAAATTTATAATCGACAATAAACCAGTTTACCATTAAGCTAACAATGATTGAAAATATAAGGGGTTGAATATTTGAGTAACAGTAAGCAGTATCAATACTGTAAGCTTTCACCCTTCCCCTCTAAAAGTACAAAATAAAAAACATTTTTTCAAGAACGTTTAAATTTTCTATGTAATTGAACATAAAATTGAAAATTCGTTTACATTTAAAAGTACAGACGTGTTAAAGCATACCGTGTTGTTATAAACATAGAAATACTTATAAACTGTGTTGACATTGAGAAAACCTTTCTATACCATTTTATGTTTTCATGTGTGCTGTGGTATGATAAATCCCAAATATTAGTTTGCTTATCTCTTATTTAAATCGAATTTTAAAATTGGCAATTATCTCGAGCTTGTTGGAAATTTAAATATCAAACTTTTTTAGACACAACAAACTAATAGCATACGTGTTGCTGTGCAATGCTTAATATAAACACTGGTTATGTAATCTTTATTTTAAAATAACTTTCTAATTACTTATCTAAAATTTTTATTTCAATTTTGTTTATTACATTTTGAGCTGAAAAAAAAAATACATTTTCATTATAATATGTATTTTAATTGAACTTAAAGTAATAGAAAGTTTATTCTGACAATAAAACTAAAGGTTTGTCATAAATTAAGTTTACTGAAATTAAGGAAACATCAATACAGGGAAACTCTGTGCAGATAGCTAAGGAAATGAGTCAACTGTATTTGTGGTTACACAATATTTATTAGAAAAAATATTGGTTAGAAAAGTGAAAAATAGTTCAATAAATTTATAATGTTAAAAAAATGACAAGAGGTTGGATTTTTATAAATACAAAGGGTTGAAAAAGAAATAATGCTGTTACAGAGATTTTTGTAGAAAATTTGATTTCTACAAAAAAATATATACCTATAAGTTTTTCGCATTTGCTATGGTTCTTGCAGAATTTTGAGTAAAACGTTACGGCATCCAAGTCGAAAAGGCGTTAAGGTCGAAAAAATAGTGTACTTAAACGTAGCACAATTTGTGTCTAGATTGTCTACGAGGACAAATTGTGTTTAAGTTTGTAATAAAATTGTACTCTTTTCTAGCACAATTTTACTATTTTTAAGCACAATTGTACTCTTTTCTAACACAATTTTCACTTAATTCTAACACAATTTCGATTTGTAATCAATCCACACACAAATTGTGCAAATTAAGTATAAATTGTGTTAGAAAAGATTACAATTGTGCTAGAAAGTAGTACAGTTATTATACAAAACTTAAACACAATTATTGTCCTTGTAATAAATCTGGACACAAATTGTGCATCATTAAGTACCCTTTATTCTTTCTGTGCATTTAGTCAAACAAACAGTTTTCTTTCCATATGGAAAGATATAGTAATTATTAACCTTATTTGATCATGATTTCCAGTTTTGGAAAACGGGAATTTGTGAATTCTTTACTCAGATGCTCTTTTAGTAAATCAACGGTTCAATAGAAAATTAAATAAAACTCGGAAAGCAGGACTAAATTGCTTTACTAAATTCACCAATAGAACGATTAAGGATGTAGTATTTCTCTCGCATTCATACACATGGGAGATTTACTGTTTAAGACATAGCTGTAAAGCAAGAACTGACTACTACATATTTTTTTTTAAATTAAAATTTCTCGAAACTAATTTGAATCTACAATAATCTCACTGCACGACCATTATCAGAATTGTCATTACCTACTTGAATAGGGAAATGAAATTGTTTAACTGCAGGATTATAAAAAGGATAAAACAAATTTTAAACTATTACTTTTTTTTCCAATTAGGTAGTTAGGTACAGGATTATTATAAGAGTTTATATTCGCGAAACAACTTTAGAACAAGTTTTAAGTTGAAGACTATTATATCTTTCTATCATTTGCCTAAGGTAATGTTGAATATTTAATAGACTCAGCCATAATGTACTTATGAATTCTAGAAACTCAGTTTGTTACATTTACATAATATTTTACAATAACTACAGCATGTAAAATTATTGATTTTAATGATGAACACTTATACAAATGTAATGATAAATTTTATCTTGAACAAATTATCTGAAATAATAATTATTGTGATATGATAAGTTTAATACTTCAGTTGTTACTGACAAATCAACTGTGGCAACGTATTTTATGTTCTCGACATTAAAAGTTTCACATTAAAAAAATTTGAAAGCACTCCTAGTCGTAGTTATGAAGTGTCCGTTACAGTCAATTATAACATGTCAAAATATTTTTGTTATTTTAAATTATTTGTTATTGTTTTGACATTTTCTTTTTTAAAGTGGACACACTCAAAATTATTTGTTTTAAATTAAATATATTTTGTCTGCAGCGGATTTTCATTTTCCTCTTATATTTCATGGCCACCGAAAATATCCTCTGTAAAAAATCGTGTGAACAATCCTGGAAATTTTTAATTAACAAATTGTTTACTATTTACATGCAGTCCTTTTGAAAATTATATTATATAGTCCTTATCTATGCAACGATGTTATGAACTGATGAACTTAATAAAAAAAGATAAACTTAGTTATTCTTTTAATCCATTTCATGACGGATTTCTCCTACAATTAAATTGCAGTTTTCAATTCATAGAATAAATACTTTTTTTTACTTCATTTAAAAATACGCACTAATATAATTTTATAAGACCAGCAGTGTGGCGTAAAGAATACAAATGCAGGTTAGCGCAGCGTGAAACAGCGTTTCTATACCAAGTTACGCTCCTACACTGCTGCGATCTAAAATATAAGGGACGAGTCTATAATTTCGTTTTTTTAAATAAAATGTCTTAAAAAAAAGTGAAACTTTATAAAGCTTTGTAACTCTTATCGGTTATTTTTATTTTTGTGAAAAGCTCACAGAAGCTCCTCCTATGAGTACACTTCGAAAGCTTTAGCAATCATCGCAAAAGATGTTTTCGGCATTTGAAACAAAACCTCGATGGAAAAGTTTTCAAAACTACAGAGCTGCTATGCTGCTAAGATTTTTGTTTTAAAATGTAACTTTCCAATTTTTAAATTACAATTCACTTACCTACCTCTCATGTTGGTTTTGTTTCGAAATGTCCTGAAAAAAGAAAACAATGAAAAAGTCTGTAATAAAAA
Source organism: Rhagonycha lutea (assembly GCA_958510855.1). Lineage (NCBI taxonomy): Eukaryota > Metazoa > Arthropoda > Insecta > Coleoptera > Cantharidae > Rhagonycha > Rhagonycha lutea. The sequence continues at coordinate 5,254,077 of OY294040.1, read as the reverse complement.
GGAATGATTATTTTATGTTATTAAATGAAAAACGCAATTAAATGGATTCTTAAACAATTGATTCGACTTGGTTGCGTTTCTGCAAGCAGAGAGTCTACAATTATTATATAATTTCAGACAGGAAGTACTCGATCTAATGATGTATTTATCGTTTTAAAATTAGTTTTAACGGAAGTTGCTGGAATATTTTTAAAAAGAAAATATTTCCAGATTAGTCCGGAGCATGACACTCTACAAATGAAAGGAATATCAAAAATCTCTCGGTATTTAAAAAGTAGGTACTTCTGGAAAAGGAAAAGTAAATATTTGATTTTTTAATTTTTGTGCCGGAAAATTTCAAGTTTCCAAGCTATACTATAAAAAGAATAATACTTTTATGTGATAAAAATCAGCTCAGAAGCAGTAGAAAATAAGAATTTTTAAAGTTAGTGCAAAATATATCATTAAGAAACCAATTTCCATGGCACAGATAAATTTTTGGAGCTAATGGGATTAAAACTTGGGTTTCTTAGATCTCAAGTCCTCAACCTTACCACTAGACCAAACTACCTGTCCGCCTGTAGTACAAGACGTTCAGGAAAAAATAATACAATTAATGAATTTTTGAAAAATATCAGGCCGAAGGCAAGAAATATTGAAGGTAGTGAAATATATTGTATGGTAAACTTTTGATTTTATTGTGTTAGTGATTGCAGGAATTAATAATACAGCCTCAATTTCAAAATAGTAGTCATACAATAAATTAGCTTCGCTTCTCAAACAACTGCAAATGGAAAAGCTTAGACAATATTTTCAATAAAATGGCCACCGTTTGCATTGGTTCATCATCTGCCAAAAAGATGGCTAATGCAAGAAATCAAAATGTAGTTTAACACTTTTACTTGCAAACTTGAGCTTTTCCGGTGTTAAATAGCTATCTTATGTAACCGTTCGATTCTTGGAAAATATACTGATTCCAATATGCTCTCTTTATAGATTCTTTTATGCAAAAACGGCAATAAATTGTCTAAAAATTACGTCAATTTATGTCAGATTACACTACGGTGGTTTGCCATTACCTTCCGAGTGGAGACGGCCATAATATGATTCTTACTTCTCCCAGAGTCGAACCGGGTTCTCTGTATTAGCAGTCTATGCACTTAATCGGTATGCTAACGACCGTCTCATATATGACGATATAAATAACTTGGTAGCCATTGGGAAATTCAACTCACTATGCACTACAGACTACCCCAACTACTACTTGCACAATAATTAAGAATACTAATTTTCTAGAAAAGTGAAAAGTAATGGAGCACAAACTGAATTTTGATTAAATTTCTATTTATACGGCCCAGCAGGTGCATTTACGGTTCTAAAGGATTCCTTGAGAGTTACAGAATAATCCCTTAAATTTGTTGTGCCTAATTGTGCATTTTTTATTTTCTTTAGTATCCACATAGTTTTTTATATATTTGAATAAATCACTGGGGGGGGGGGGGCTGGAGACATGCTCGACCTTACATTTCAAATTTGGGATTAAAAATAGTCTAAATTATTTGTGCTTGTGCCTGTTTGTCCATATTTTACTTTCGTTTGTACCTAAATAGTTTTAAGATATTCAAGAAAAACATCAACGACACCGACGCGCTTGATTGGATTAATGAGATTCCCTTTAACGCATAGGGGGCAAAGTTCATATTTTTAATTATGTATACAGGGTGAAGCATGACATTTTTAAAGCACATAAACATAATATTTACCTCGAGAATGCATATATTTATGATAAATCTAATAAACATCATTGTTAATAGAATTTGTTTGAAAAAAATAAATTGACAGGTTCAACGGCCGAACCCATGATCTACGGTTTAGCAGGCAAAGTCACTAACCACAATCCCGCGAGAGATAATTACCAATTGTTGCTAATATTAACATAGTTCAAGCATAGTATAATACTTAATCATAAAGGTTCGCTTGGCCGATTCACTTTAGCCTTAATCCGCCACTGGTGGTGATAAAGCAGAAGTTAATATGTTTTCTGCAACAATTTCTGCCATAGTACTCCATCAATTCAATACAAGGTAATTAAACGGTGACGGTCAACTCGGCGTCGGTCAATTCGGCGACGTCAACTCGGTGATGATTCTCCCAACGGCAGAAGAAGTAAGTTAGGTTACTTAATCGATATTACGATGCAAGAGATTTTTGTTATTGTCGCTACCGCTTAACGTTCGTTGGTACACAGACCAAATATTTAAGGGGAGCCGAGTTGACGTCGCCGAGTTGTCGCGTACCGTAGTTAAACCTACACCACCGTACTTTCAGTAATTTCAATTTGTAGTGGTATTTTGGTTTAAATTTGCAGCAAAAGAAAGAAACATCCACCCCCTTCCCAGTACCTGAATTTGCCGAGTTGGACGGCCTCAGGGGATATTTTTAATTGGTAATATGTTGTCAAAACGGCTCTGGAGCGTCCGGAGCGGCACGGCGCGAAGCGGAGGTGCGGAATTACATTGTTTGTCGCCGAGTTGACCGGTCACCGAATTGTCGCATATCGGTAATCAAATGCATACAAATATTTACATTGAATTGGAATACTTGCGCACAGGAGAATGCGCGAGTTCAACTCATGGTCACCGAGAACAATAATAAAGATAACAAGTGAAACTACTAATTCTATAATTATTTTATTATACTATGGTTCAAGCACGTTCCCAATTCGTCAATATTTGAAGGTGTTGCAGGCGGAATTTTGAGATCCTTTTTTTTTAATTTGTAGGGATTCCAAAGCAGAATTATGTCAAATTTTCTTAAAGAAGTCGGAAAATTCTAACATGGTTAAACCATTTGTTTAAAAGTTAATCAAATCTTGACTCAAAAACAGGAGTCACGAGATATTGAATCGCTAAATAGAACAACTGAATTGTTGGTAGACGTGTGGGCGACGTTTTTGTTTTAATTATTGTCGCACCCCTTTTAGTCCCGAGGATAGCATTTTTTATGTTATGTTTTTTATTTAGCCATCCAATATCCAATGAAAACTATTTCGTCGAGAACTATTTCAATGGATGAGATTTTGATTCCAATTCTTATTTCGTTGAATTCCAAAAGATTATTTTCATGCTTCTTAGGATATTTTTGAATTTTCGGATTTTTATGAGATTTTTCGAATATCTTTTAGTACAAAAAAAATAAAAAAATGTAAAAAGTTTTTTTTCTTCTTCTAAAGTCAACAGGAATTGAATTGAAAAGTTGAAATTTTGCATACGACTGTCTTTTTACATAACAAACTTTGTAAAATATTGCTACCATAAATTTCCAAAAGGGCATTTTTAACATACTTAACCGACCATACCCATTAATCTTGTGTATGACTGAATATAATAATATGTTGTTAAAAAATAAATTTGTTTAATTATTAATAAATTACGAATTAAGGAATAATTATAATGTTATATTTGAGCTTTCGATCTTGCATTAAGATCTTCGTAATTTATTAATAATTAAACAAATTTATTTTCACGAATTAATAATAAACCAATGTTAAAAAATAAACATTAGTTTTTATTTATTTTTTTTTAATTTAAATTATTATCAATTTTTTCAATTTTGTTGTACGCGTCAATGTCGGTGATGTTTTTCTTGAATGTCTCAAAAACTGTTTATGTATAAATAAAAATAAAAATGCACAAAAAGGTTCAAACGAAGCACCTACGATTTAGACTATTTTGGATTAAAAATTTAAAATGGGGGGGGGCATGAACCTCAGCTCAACGTGATTAGCATAGTATATAGTTCGCGCAAATATCACATAAGTTATACAAAAAGGCATTCTTTAATATGTAGTATCATAGAAGATTTTTTCTAATTTTGGTAAACTTTATGGAGAAAATAGTCATTTAGAAATATTATTAATTTAAAAAAATGTTTTTAAAATATTACTTTCCGTTTTACCCTTGTCGGGTTATTGCAGTAATATAAGGGATAATTAGGATTTTCACACCTCTTGTAATAAATATATTATCTTTATATTTCCCATATTGTATAATACGAGATTTATATTATTTATTTTACATTCATTTACGGATGAAACCTTTTTACAACATATCATAAACATTATTACATTTTAGAATGATATAATTTCAAGTCCGTGATGATTTTATCGGCATAAATGCGACATCTAATGACGACTCCTCAAATGCTGCTATCTGGGATAAACCTAAATACCATAATGCCTAAAACCGAATTACAAGTCAGCAGCTTTTTTTTTAAATATTTTGCTGACTACACGGATGATAGTTTAACGTGTAATCCTAAACACGGCACAGATAAATTTGGGAGCGACTGGGATTTGAACATATGACCACTACACCACCTGTACTAAATGGTAATTAACCAATATAATACGGATGTTAGTATCCAAGAAACATTTTTTATTGATTAGTTAGCATTTGGTACTAAATGTTCTACAAAATTTTGTTAAGTATCATACAGCTGTAAAAAATGTCATTTAGTTGGGACCATTGGTTAACTATTCTTTTACTTTTTAGTTCGACTAATGTAAGATTTTAAACGAGAAACATCGGTACTTCAAATTAGATCCGGTAAAATGCAAAATTTGTTAATAAACATTTTGGATCTTGAATGGATTGCATATTGACCACAAATGCATTCTAAAAAAGAAATTAAAATAACAAATAACCTAAGCTCTTAAGTTATCAAACCTCTCAGAGCATATGCTATTTGCTAATTATTTGTTAAGCTGTGCTATTCTTTTTAAAATAAATTTTGAGCGGTTGCTAACGGAAATCTCGTTAATCCATTCATGAGCGTCAGTGGTGGAGCTGCATCTATAGTCTATACTATAAAATTTCATAATTCTGTGTGGAGTGGCTTTCAGCAAAAGGAATCATGGTAGTCAGTTGGTGGATATTATCATTTTATTACAAAAAAACATTCATAGAACATAGTAATAAAATTGAAAGGAGCGAAATTTGAAATTGTTTATTTATAGACATTGTGAACAATACACATATATGTTTTATACTTACAATTAATAATGAAAACATTGCATTTTTAAATTATACATTTTCTTTATAAGAAAGAACGGCTTTTATCTACAGATTTCTAATACTAAATATTAGGTACATGGAATTTATACATTTGCACTTGATTAATAATAATTAAATAATTTAACCTTTAAAAATTGTAGCACTTTTTAAAAATGTCCTTCAAAAACCACATTTAAAAAATTAAATTCGATATTTTCACTCTTTTCAATTTTCGTTTATTAATTTTTAACAATTTTAAATAATTTAGGTCTTACATACTTTGTAAAAAAAAGTTAAAAAATCACACTTTTGAGTCGTTCGTATAGGCCTAAACAACATAATTTTTAAAATATCGTTTTTTTTATTAGTATAAGGTTTAAATTTTTACAAAATTTTACATGTTGTTTCTTTTCATGAAAAACATTTTTACCAGCTAATTTTTACACCGTATTCACATATTCGTTTTTCAAATTTAATCAGTTACACATATTTAAGTACAGTGCTACCACATTACCTATATAAAAATGTACACTCAATAAAAGTTGTATATATTATAATACATAATTAAGTTGCTATTAAGGCAATTCGAACACCAAAGAAAACTCACACAAACCTGAACCTCTTTTGGTGCTCAAATTTCCCTTAATGTATAGCGAAGTGATGGTAGAAACATTTTTTCAAAAATTTCGTTGTAATCACAATAATTATATTAACTTTTTGAATTTTCAGTTTATAAAAATTAAGTACACAATTTTTGTACTAAAAACGATGTTCAATGTATGGCCTTCGTTGTTGCTATTTTAGTTAGCGTTGTGTAGTATTTAGAAGTAAACCCCGATAAAATCATCAGAGTTATTTTGAGTTTAAAATTAAAAATTCTCGTTGTTTTCCGTAACATCTTCAATTAAATGTTTCTACCTGGCAGTAACACTATGGTAATTACAAAATAATTGATATAAAAATCCGTCACAAAAAGGCCAATTTAGAGCATTTTTAGGTCATCGACTTCGAAACATCAAACTTATTTTGCTAAATTTTCCTTTTCGTAACGAAATATTGCACTAAAAAGAATTAATTTTTATACAATAGGTGGGGAGGGGCGTTGAAAAATTTTAAATAAATAATATTGCATATAAACAAAATTTTCCTAATTTTAATCACCGTTAACTTTTTTATCGTTTTGCACGGGAAATTTTGCTTCCGTTACAATTTTTATTCTCAAAATTATGCATAAAAAATTTGAAATTCGGTTGCATGGAGACAAGCACGGCAGCTGTGCAATGAGTAGTAGATAACCAGGGCATAATCATGATGTAACCAGAGTATAATGCAACGTCAGCTCACCGCATCACGTAACCGTGGATCGTGACCGTACAACGACAGAGCAGTGCAATTTCTATCGTTCCGTCCTTTATTTTATCGTCGAGGTCGATACTTCTAAGAGGGGAACCGGAATCCGGTTTCACTGCTGCTGCGCGGTCGGTAATCTGACACGACACGCAGCAGTGCAGTGTTCAGTACTTTCAACGAAGAGTAAGTCGTTATAAAATATTTTTATAATGGATGACGAAAAACTTATCGAATGTGTTAAAGCACACACTGTGTTATATAATTTGGATCACGAGCAATACCAAGACATCAACTTGAAGAACAGTATATGGAAAAAAATTGGAAGTCAGCTCGATCAACCAAGTAAGTACCCACGCTTCGATTGTAGTACATAATATACAGAGTACGCCGAAAGCATTGTAACAAACGGTTGAATTATAATTATTTCCTAAATATAAATGGACGGGAGAGGGATCGTGATTGCAATACTACCCCCTTTAATTTTTAATAATATCACACTATAAAATTGTTTTTTTTTAGGTTCTCTGTGTAAAAGTAGATGGAATAACATCAGAGATAATTTGCGCAAATCCATGAAAAAAAGACGAATATTCAGGAAGAATGGAAAGCAAGTGAGGAAATATAAATATGAAGACTATTTAGGCTTTTTAATTTCAATTAAGCATTCGAAGCAGCCTCTCAATCAACTTGTTAAACCTAAAACGGAAATGGATAAGAGCGAAGAAAAATATGACGAATTTGACGACGATCACAGTGATGAAAGTGAAATGTACATCGACGAAAATGAGAAAATTATTGTTATTGAAGATAGGACCGATGTAACCGCAAGCCAAACTGATCGTGTGGAGCTATTGAGTGAAAGTGCCAAAAAGACGTATGTGTCATCAACGACAAAAGCCAACTGCGTGCCTGAAGGGTCCCCACAAATCCCGGTAAATTATGTGACAGACAGAACTAAAAGTAATAGATTGGACGAAGTGCATCCAGTGGATGCCTTCTTGGCCGGATTGGCGCCTACGCTTAAGACTTTAACTCCGTACTATTTAAATTTAGCCAAAAGTAAGATGTTTTCCATTGTGCAAGAATTTGAATTGGAGATGCTTACTGAGCAAGGGCAAGCTAACGACACTTATTTTTATAAACCTGAGTATCCTTCCGAAAATCTGGAGTAGGTATAGTCGGCGTAGACTAAGATCGTAATAGGTCCAAAATCGCATCCATCGGAATAGTTTTGCAAACAATGTTTATTATCCTGTCAATTATTATTACCCTGATTGGAACACAGGTGGTGCTGCCATCTACAGTTCTAAACAGTTATGATGATTTTGACGTAACCTCTTAACATTTTTTTGGGATCTATAACAATGTTAGTCTATGCAATTATTGTAAACAACAAAATTTCTCGTGCATAAAGTTACTTAGTTTTAGGAAAATTGTTTATATAGGAACTAAAAATTTTTGTAGAAGTTTTATACCCTAAAATAAAATTTTTGTAATATAAAACAAAACTTTAGTTATTCGTATTAGCGTGTCAAAATATGCTGGTAGTACTTGTGTCCGAATTCACAACTTCTTGATGATGTAAGTTATTTGCATTTGCATCACAATTTGGCTGTCCACTAGCTAAGCTAGAAATCGACCTTACTTGTAACATTGCACCATGACTGTTCATAATTTTAGCGCTATGCTCTTGAGCTTTTGCTCTTAAGCAAGCGATGGAGTTGTTCCGAAAAACTTCCGGATCGTCTGAGTAGGGCTGACTATGATGTGAATCTTGTTCGGTTTTCGGGTTACTGGAGGAATTTGTTTGTTGTTGGCCCGAAGAAACGCTGACATCGCTGGCGTCAGTTCTCATGGAGGTGGTTTCTTCATGATCGCTGTTGCTGCTGCAGTTTTCTTGATCTTTCAGGTGCTGGGCTGCCTCTATCGATTTTCTATGCATACCTAAAAAAATTAATCGGATTTAGTTTAAATTTTCAACTCGAGATGAATAATAACCTGGTTTTTCATTTTAATGTTACGAGACGTGTTTTCTGCTTTGTTAATTTTCATGCTGATCTGTATCATAATCATAATAATGGCTGGATTATTCCGCTTATGAAACTTTTGAATTACATTTCGCGTGCATTAAAGCAAAAAATTTGGATTGAGATAATGCATTTTTATATTTACCGTTATCGAGTGATTCTGATTCTCTTCTAAAGTTATTAAGAAGGTCATCTGGCTGGGGTGAATGCAGGAAAGTAGCGGGTATTGACTCAGATTGTTTTTTCACAGCTGGAAATGTAATTGCATAAGTTAAATGGAATAATCCGCCTACACCGTATTTCCACTGATAATTTTATAACAGTAATGAGGTTATTTAATAAAGTTAATTTTACATCCGTCAACAACCTAAAACTACTACCTGCCACTGAAATTTTTTACCAGTGGTAATACAGCTGAAAAAAATGATCAAGCATTACTATCTACAATAACTATTTTCTAACCTAGCAAGTCGGGAAATGGTAAATATTTTGGAAAAAATTTTACTATCCCTGAAGAAATTGTAAAAAAGGTGATAAAGGATGAAGTATTTATTAAGATTTTTCTTATACGGTTTTGATTAATCTTGGTTGGATATTAAATGGGGGAGTTTTGGTATAATGGTAGGATCCGAATCCTGCCGAAACCCAAATTTATTCGTATCGTGGTTTGGATTCCACGTTACACTATAGGTTCTTAGCATTTAGAAGTAATTTTTTTTAAGTGAGTGCTAGAAGCCATTTAGTCACTTCGCGAAACGCTGGAAATACTGTAAGAAATACGACAAAATTGTATACATATTATAATAATTATATAATAGATAATTTTATTTGTGAATTAAATTTCCTACAAAAAAGTTCCTAACAGCATATTTCTATTATCAAAAGTTCCAGATAACCACTTTTTAGTTGTTATCTTTTCTATTTGTTAAATACGTACTGAAAAAATGTTTATGCTGTCACGGACCTTTTCGTATAGAAAACTTATCCCGCAGGAACCCAAATTTTAATTGAACCAGTTGAGATAAGACAATAAAAACTAAGCCGCGTTGTGGGCGTCTATAAATTGACGTCTTGGCTATTCCTACCGTAAACAATAACATTTTGAAGGGTAAATTACAATTTTATTTTTGCAAAAGGAAACCATGTTTATTATATTTAATCGTGGTAATAAAAAAATATCAGCACATAATGCAACTAAATTCATATAATTTGCCAGGAACAATGAATTTTTTATGTGTTTCGTCTTCGTTTCTTCATCAAAATAAAATGAAAAATCTCGTAAAATCCTGTAGGATAATTCGCTAATTAACAATTTATTGTCCTAATTTTTCAAAAACTATAAAATTTTAATTACTATAAATTTTTCAGAAGAATTGTTATTCATTGTGTGCTCAACAATAGAAAACTACAACAGCGATGAAAAAATTCATTTCACCTATTGTCGTATTCTTACTTAAATATTTATAAAATACAGTTACCATGACGCATTTCCTATTATTTAAATAAATTGAGAAAGCATAAAACTTCTGTTAATAACAACCTTTGTACGAACCAACTCTAATAGATAATCACAATCATCGGCTGTTTGATAAGAGAACCAACCAATATTATAAAATTTATAAATTAAACGTAAAACTTTGCTTATTATAATTTTTGTTTCGAATTAATTCGAAATTATTTTCAAAAATTCTATTCACTTCATGTGACAGCTTGCCATTTGTTTAACAATTGACGCATATCAAGTCAAGGTTATATAACAGAGGAATACTTAATTACGTAGATTAAAAAGTATTTTAAAATTATTGCTTATTGATAGTAGCAATATAATTTAAAGTTAACATTACGACACATTACAGTATTATGCAAAAACGTTGATATTTCTTCAAGGTTTGGTTGAACAAAATTCGTCGACTCTAAAGAAAATTTGTGCACCAAGTACATTATCGTCTTTTTAGTTATTATTAGATATTAATTACTGTCACTTCAGATTAACTTCCACAGAATTTATTCCATATTGTCTAACATTTTCTAAAATTTGATCATAAGATCTCTCCGAATCTATCATAAATCGGTTAAAAGAGTTCCAAAAATTATATACAACTTTCGATCTTATTTGATCTATGACCTTCGCGTGCGATAGTTTCGGTGCAACCGAAACGTCTTTACGCCGAATTGTTCCCGTGACAAAACGTCACGTCAAAAATAAATGACTGGACAGTGGCGGAATAGCATTGTTTTATAAATTCTAATAATTTGTTTGCAAATGAGTACTAATTGATTTCGAAATTCTAAATTGAGTAGTTGATAAATGGACCATTATTTCGGCCGTTAGAACATTAACAATAATATAAGACTTAAGCAATTTTAAGTTAATTTAACGCAATAAAATCAATTATAACTATATTATGATTATTTATTTCACAAGTTAAAAAATCTGCCAGAAGAATATTTATATTTAAATTCTTTTCATGTCGTTTAAAACTTGAATCATCGAATGAGACCGTGGGCTTAACAACTATGGCCTTCTCGTAATTATAAACATGATCTATTTGGTATTACAAAGAAGGAAATTAAAATTATAACATGGTTTGATATTAAAATTCAAAAAAATTAATGAAAAGATGGAGACACGCAAGTAAAAATCGAAATAAGCTTGAAAATTATGATAAAATTACAAGAAATGATAAAAATTTTATAAAATAATAAAAAGATATTCCTTTTTGGTCCATTTTGAATTAATAATTCGTAACATTTTTGTAATTTCAGAATTTCTCCAGTTAAAATTGTAAGATACTACCAATTTACTTTCAAAATTTTCTTGTACGAGTAAAATAACTAATATGTAATTTTTAAAGGTATGTAACATTTTTTGCAATGGAAAATAACGTGGAAAATAATGAAATTGGTTTAAAATTATAGCGATTGGTTTAAAATTATAGCTTTATCACCGATCAAGTTTTTCTTACTTTTTAAACTTTGAGAGAAACGAAATTTTTTGCAATATCTTCCATATTTCTCCTTATACACTAGATGGCGCAAAAGTAATCTCCCTCTCGGAAGATGTTATCATTTTTACAAACGGCCTCTTATGTCATCACGACTTTCGCATTTTTGAAGTAAACAGAAGCAGAATACACGTAGGTAAACCATGAATATTCCTTAAGAACGTGGAATAATAATTGTGTCAATATTTTTCGCAAAAAATAATTTCGCAATTGGCACCAACTGCGTAAACTGACTTAACATGGGAAAGTCGTGGCCGGTCCCGTACCAGGCGCTCGATCGAGAACATGCAGACGTCCAAGAAGACCCTTAAACATCAACCAGGCTAAGAACCCTCCCAATTGGGCATTCGGATTAGACAGCGCAAGAAGACAGTGCATCAGTTATTGCCTGTAGACCGCCAATCGGGTGTAAATTACATTCAAGGCTTTCTGAACTTCCACCGCGATGATGATGATTTTCCATTAAAAATCATCATGATATAGCAGATACGTGAATAAGCAAAATTACAGCTTCTGAGGAATATATTGCAGGACGAACCATTACATCCTCTCCAAAAGTCACTCTTTGGTGCGGCGTTGGAGGAAATGGATTTTCCCATATTTTTTCAAGAACTGTTACTGTGACTAATGAGTGCCACAGAACCATCATCAACGACTTCTTGGTGCCGCAAATTGATAAATTGGGTTTGGAAGACACGTGGTTCCAGCCGGACGGTGCAACTGCACACACAGCACGAGCGTTTCCCGGCCGTTTAATCTCTCGTTTTAGTAATTTGCACTGTCTCGTAACATCGTCAGATTTAACCATTCCAAACTTCTTTGTTTGGATTGTTTAAAGTCACGGGTCTACACAAATAAACCACAGACTTTTGCGACCCCGACATCAAGTGGAGAATTTATCGCCGGAAGTCTTGAGAAAAGTTTGAAAAAAAATGATATTATCTTTGCGACTTAATTTTAAAAAATGTAAACGTCTAAATAAATATAAACAACAAATAGAACCAATTCCTTATATTTCCAAAATTACTGTCTTAGGAAATTGAGTGAGGACTCTTGCGCCGCTTTGTACAAGGAAAATTATTTATTGAATTAATTAATTTCAACCGTAATTAACAGAAACTCACTGGATTTATGAAAATTTCTTTGTATTAATGAATTCGTTCGTTGTATTTATGAATTTGTTTAGAATTTTAGAAAATCAGTGATTTTCAATCAATGAACTTGGTTTTCTGAAGATTATTTTTTCAATGAATAGATGAAAATAGTATGATTGATTTTGCTACATGTTTAATTGACCCTATAATTTAAAAATTATTTAGTAATACATGGATATTTTTATTACAAAAAAGTTAGCTGTTAATTAACTTATTTTGATTAAGAATATAAATCTTAAAAAAGGAAATTTCTAGAGTAGAATTATAAGAATTTTCTTGTATGTTGTTTTTCTTTTATACAGTTAAAATTCTAATATTTAAGCACTTAGTTAATTTGTTGTTAAATTTATATTTTGACTTATTATTCTCGTGTTAAATTTAAAATTATGAAATGACCACCACATTTTAGCTTCGCGTTATTTTAAAAAGAATTAACAAATAATATAAAAAAATGTAACAATAGAAAAATATATAAGAAAGGTTCCTTGATATTGATGGATAAGAAAATAGAATAGGAGAGATACATATAAATTTCTTGAAGTAGTCATAGTAAAAAGTCCAATTTTTATAATGGATCCTCAAGTTAAAAGTGGTCCTTTATATTTGGAGAAAATGGTTTGCCCGAAGCACAAAAGAAAATTTTTTAGTCGTATTGTCGTGTTCATCAACAATAGTGGTAAACTTTTTTCGAAAATAATTAAATTGTTTTAAAATGTAAAATATAAAACAATTAACATTTACCTAGAAGCCAAGGTGCTACGGACTCGTTTTCCTTGGCGCTTTTAAGTATCGTTTCCGGCAGAGGTAGCGAGTGTCTCACCATTGCACCGTAAAGTCCATATTCGGCCATTATGGTACTTCTTCCCCAACATTTTTCAGTTTTTCTCCATTTCGCTCTTCTATTTTGAAACCAAACCTGAAAATGAAACTTTTTAGTTGCATTCGCCAATTACAATAATTACATCCTAAATTTTTTCGTTTTTTGGTGACTCATTTTATAACTAAATACGGTTTATTTGATATAATGAGGCTTTGTATAAATTTGAACTCGACGATTTTAATATTCTGTAGCTGTTTTGTTGAAATAATTTTCAACTCGACTTTATAAGTGGTAAACTTTTGTTCACTTTTCTAGATAGGCAACACTCTACGCTAACCGTGCTTTAGAGTTGCATACGTTAAACAGTAAATCCCTTACTTTTCTCTAAAAAACCAATTTTATATTATGTTGAGATTGCTGTTATGCTGCTAATTATCCCAACAATTAACTTAATCGTTACTATTTTAGAAGAAAAAAGTAAAAATAACAAACGTTTTTCTTTTCAAGTTTCCAATTTATCAGTCATCGATTTAATTTTCGATAAGTCAAGCATTTTATTATCATTCGTTTATAAATTAATCTGCATTAATTGATATGAATAATTGATAATGGAATAATAGGGTAAGCACATAAAATTACATACTTGGGACGGTATGTGTACAAGAAATACGTGTTAATGAAATAAATGTCAATAACAGGGTTGAGAAGGGTGGATACACTAAATCTATACAAGTATAGAGGAGACGTGATAAAAGCGAGACGCTTTGAAAGGTGTAATTCCGGGCACAATGGAACCGATTAGCTCCTGCAGAGCCCCGTTACAGAATTAATTAACAAATTAAATTAGAAATTAACTTGTTCAATAGAAAGCGGCGGCGACATGATTTGTATAGACAATTATCGATGAAAATTTCCTGTAAACCTACCTTACGACCCACCCAATACAAAGTTTTGATTTTTCGTCGTCTCACCTGGGTGTGATTTAGTTATAAAAGAATTTATTGAAAATTAAAAGTTTACGCGTTCCAATGGAAAAATTAGAAGTTGAATTTTATGTTGTGAGCCGCCATTTTTAATAACTACCCTTTTCACATTATGATTATTGTCTTTTGTTTTCTCACTTGATTTGTTTGTATGAATTGAAATGTGGAACCACAATTTTTTATGGACATAATTAGCCAGAGTTTTTCTAAATTTATTCATTGCGATGTTGCGGCTAAATTAAGGTGAATGTTGCACACAGGAATGCTAAGCTAAGCTAAAGATTTAGCTCTCCGTTTATTGTAAAGATTTAGCTTAGCTTAGCATACGGTGTCCCAGACAGTTCCTTATCCATTCGTTTCTCTTCCTTCTTTTTCTTCATTTTGATGCTATTATTGTGCACTGACTTATTGGTTGGCTTTTTTAGTGCTTGTCATGGTTTTGATTTTAGCATGATTCACATTTAACTCAATCTTTCTACTCCCTTTATCCAATTACAGCAACATTTTACAATTCTTTCCGTGTATTTGCAATTATAGCAATCTCATGAGCATTATCTTAATTCTTAAGTGATTTAAGATATTCTCCGTTTATTATAATACCACATTATTATTGGTAACGCATTAGTAGAGATAATCCATCGAATCCGACAATCCATTTGATAGATTTTAATCCTAATACACGACTAAAGGCATTATTAAAAATTGAAATTGCTTTGTAGTGCACAGTGGAATACAGACGGCAGAATTACTATCTGATTGATCGCAAATAAGGACCTATATCATAACGTGAAATCCGAACCACGGTACAAATAGATTTGGGTTCTGGTGGGATTTGAACGTTGGACCCTTCGATGCAAAGTCAATCACGTTAAATTTCAACTAACGAAAAGTTATCTAAGCAAATTTATTTGAAATGATTTGAGTTGTATAAATACACCTCTTGTGGTACCTTAATATCATGGTCCTGGGCATGACTTAAAACTGCATCCCTTGTTCTTCGAGAAATGATCAAGCCTGATTTTGTTGTAGACTTATTAGAAATGTGCATCAGACTCAAAGAAGTGGGCGAATATCGGAATCTCACCTTTTATGAAATCAAGAATAAATTTTTGAGTTTGCAAAAACTACAGGCAGTTTTTTTTAATTTTTCAAGATTAAGGGTGGGTTGTACCAACGTCAGTTAAATCTCGTTCAACTTTGAACTTAGTTCAACAAATCAATATAGTTAAAAACCCCGTATTTAGCCATGTTGATTGGTTGAACCGTTATTGAACCGAGTTCAAAGTTGAACGAGGTTTAACCGACGTTGGTACAACCCACCCTAAATGTTTCAAAATGTTCTTTATACAAGATATAACTATTTTGTATAAAGAACATTTTGAAACAAAGAAAGCCACAAGGATATTTTGCTTATGAGATCTAAGAGATAGAGAGGGAGGGGGATCTTTCTTTATCAAGTGATATTGATGATGAATCTATCCTGCCCGTAATATCATGATCATTGATAGTGGAAATCATAATATCTCTTTTGCCCGTCTAATTTAAGTAATCAATAGAAATTTTCCGTTAGAATAACAGACAAAATCATTCGTTCGGTTTAACGCCGCGTTAAAAATTTTATGAAATCAGGGGAAATAATAACTTCATTATTAGGTATGTCGATAGGCCGATCAAACAAATTTTCCAGAATTCCATATAATAAATTACATCCGTAATTAATAATCTTATAAATCCCTTGCCGTATTTTCGGCTTCATAAAATTAAACGGAAAAAAGAGGGACCCAACAGGCTCACAAAATAGAATTACCAACATTTAACTTAGATGTCTGGATCTGGATATGCCTGCATTTAGCATCTTTAATTATTGTAACACCAAATAGGCATATCCATTGTTGATTTTGGAAACATCTGTTGTAAGTCAAAATAATGTCAACAGATGGCGTTACTAAATTGAAATATGTAATTAAACCAACATTTTTACTACAAATTTAAATGAAAACTATTATTATCATAGTAAGCAGGAATAGCATTTTGAAAATTTTAAAATGTTGAATTGGACTTCTAAAAAATGGAACCATCTGCTGCGTACAGGATTGTTTAAAATTTGTTAAGCAAAATTTAGTTACACCAATCAATCGTAGTTTGATAAATTATTATGACTAGAGCACGGATTTTAGGACGTAAAAAATGTTAAAAAAGGCACAATTTTAGGCTATAAAAATCATTGAAATAGGCACAATAATTAAGAATTTAGGGGTTTTT
This sequence comes from Rhagonycha lutea, assembly GCA_958510855.1. Taxonomy (NCBI): domain Eukaryota; kingdom Metazoa; phylum Arthropoda; class Insecta; order Coleoptera; family Cantharidae; genus Rhagonycha; species Rhagonycha lutea. Next base: position 5,237,443 of record OY294040.1, on the reverse strand, counting down.
AGGCAATTTAGGCAAATTTTTAATAACGATATAAGAGCTATAAGGATGGAAAATACTATATAAATTTTTATGTAAGCTTTTTCCCTCCTAAATAGATGGTTTTATTAATTTTCATATGGCGCTACTAATTTGGGGGGTTACGATTTTTTTTAAGTGTTTGGAAAATTCACCCCCTTCCCCCCCCCACCCTATCAGACCTAGAGAACCTCTGCCATTTACGGTTTTGCATTTAGAAAGTACCTAACTTAAAACCATTCAGGATTTCTGAAATCTGTCGCCACCTCTTGGGCTAAAGCAACTTCCATACTTTTATTAATACGCGTGGATACGAAGCGCTGACTCAACGACCACTGCCAGTTCTCTATCTATTCTGACTTCACCGAGATAAAATACAAGAACTCAGAACAACGCAGATTACTTTTTGAACAGTGGCGGATTTCCGCACGCCTGCGGCATCATAAACTAAAGGGGCTTCAAAATTCAGCTTTTTTAGATCACTGGTAGGTATAGAGTAAAAAAACATAGTAAACGTGCGCGTAGAATGCACACTGTAGGGTGTAGGGGCAGTGAAAATATTTAGAAGAATATTTTTTATCTATAAAAACCGTTTCTTGGGATTTTGGAGGAGGACCTCAAAATTAAATTGCTCTTGGGGCCTCTCAAGTGCTAAATCCGCCACTGACTGATAGATACAAATTTTAAAAAACATAAAAATTATTTCTTTTTTTACTTTTAGCTTACTTTTAATAACGTAAACGGGATAAATCATTGGTTTAGGCTTTTTAGGCATTAAAAATCTATTTTAGGTCAGTAACATCGAAAATAGGCATTTAGGCAAATAAAAGTAGGGTTCAAAATTTTCAAAATCGTTTGAACGGCATTTCTGTATTTATAATTTTGAATTGCCTAAATCAGGGGTCGGCAACCTTTTGTTGCACGCGGGCCAAATATTTTACTTTGAGATTAGTGCGGGCCGCACTTCTTGGAAAATCAGCTGAAAAGAGCTTTTTTTTAAAAAAAAGGTCATTTATTTTAGAGTCCGCGGGCCGCACCAAGACCCTTCGGGGGCCGCATGCGGCCCGCGGAGCGCGGGTTGCCGACCCCTGGCCTAAATAAAGGACAAAAAGGCAAATTGCCTAGAATCCGTGCTCTAATTATGACATACATTATAAACTGACTTTTATTATGTCATAGCTAGGAACGTAGTAAATATCACGTGATAGGTGGCTACAGCACTGTTATTGTAAGGCAGCATGATGTATGTAGAGTTGCGGCGATTTAACTTGGCCGGGAGGAGCCAAATTTCTTGCGCAGTAGATATGGAGGGAGAAGGTTTCAGTGCCGTCGTGGATTTCATTTTCGTTTGTGCACATTAGTCACACCCGGTCATGTTAAACCACCGCAACTTTACAAATTTAAAGAAATGGGCGTGAAACCGGGGAGTCTGGGGTATGGAATACCCCCCAGCTGGAAGAAAGCAGCAAGCCAACTTTTCAAAATTTATAACGACGCAAATTTAATTCTTGATAAACCATCTTTGATGCTTATTTACGATTGGGGTATTCCATTTAAAAGTCCTCTAGACTCTAGACTCTTTTAAGTCATCTAGACTCCTCTTTTCCTAAGCACACCTTCAGACCAGGGAAAAAATTTTTGAAAAAGATTTAATTTTATCGAATGGTGAGATGGTGAGATTTTTGCGAAGACGATTCGAAAATGTCGTGGATTTTTCAATCACCATAACGCACCTTCTCCATTAGACAGTGGTCCGATTGATGGAGAAATTTGAGGCGATTGGGTCAATTTAAACCCAGACGTGTTGATAATGCTCGTGAGTCGGCGTTCGTTACCGAGAGATGATAAACAACTTCTTCTGGCCTCAAATTGTTGAAATGGATCTCGAAGACATGTGGTTTCAGCAGGACGGCGCAACCTGCCACACAGCGAACGAAGTAATGGAATTATTGAAGACGAAATTTGAAGGAAGAATTATGTCGCACCGCGGCGATGTGAATTATAGCCACCAAGATCATGCGGTTTGACGCCCTTAGATTTCTTTCCTTGGAGTTTTTTGAAAGGAATAATCCAAGAACAATTTCTGAACTGAAAGCCAAAATTCGACGCGCCATTGATGAAATTGAGCCGGCTCTAAGCCAAAATGTTATCGAAAATTTCATCAAAAAAACCAACGAGTGCCTCCGAGACGGTCGGAGTATAGTGGTCAATCGAGTTGACTATGAACGCTAAATACCCGGTTCAACTCCGGGTGAAGTAAGAACTTTATTCTGGCCGTCTTTCTGGTCCTCCAGGTTGGGGGTTCTTCGTCGAGCTTGCTCCTCGTCGTAGTTGTATATTTCTATGTTGTTTTAAAGTTTTGTGAAAATCAATTCTGATTTATGAGCGCCACAGTTTGAGATACTATGTATTTGTGATTGACTGGAGTTCCAAATCTAGTGCCGCAGATAATTGTTTTAAAATTTTCAATATTAAATGGGTCAAAGTAAATCTCATCATTTTTCTATTTGCGATTATGGCAAAACTGTGTTTTGCATTGTAAAGAAAGAATATTTTGAAACAAAGAAAGCCACAAGGACATTTCGTTTATAAGCTCGACAGGGGAAGACCCTAAATATATAAAATAATTTTATAAGTTTCTATTATATTATAAGACTAATTAATAATTTGTGGAAAAAGTGTATGAGAAATATTAAAAATAATTAAGAAAAGAATTGGAAAAATTCTGGAGTTAAAATGACTTTCTTACTTACATATTATAAGTTATAACTTATAATATGTAAATTATTCAGTTATAAATTTTTATTGGTGTAATAGAAATTTACTGTGTCTTATAATAAATTCAGCAGCGGCACTTGTTGGTAATCTTTCAAAATTCCCACAAGGTTTATGTATCTGAAACTATAATCAAAGGTCACGATATCAAAGGCCCGGCTCAGAAATTGGAATCTTTCTCTCCGTTTAATCACCGATCACACCAAGTTAAAAATATTTTCCTTTAATATTTTTTTATTAAAAGTATACAAAACTTTCTCGAAATTACCATTAATTAATTGAACAATTAGTAATTCCTTTTGTCAACAGGAATTTGCAAACGTTAATAACCAATTTTCAATGAAAAACAAGAATTTCCGATTGAATCTTGATGCAGTGAATTTTAAATTTATACGAAGATAATTTAGTCTAGTGCCTGTTACCGGAAAACCAACCGGTAAACGGTGATGAAATCCGAATGTCCTGCAATCGAACCGACTAATCATCTAGAGTGCATTGGTATTCAAATTGAATCGTTTAAAGGTCAAGTAAACAAAATAAAAAGATTAAATCTAATATTGCGATTAAATCTTATCGAAGTTGTACTATTGAAAAATTACATTCGTGATTTCACTGGAGGAAATTTATACTGCACCGATAAATTGATTCCCGAACAGAGAATTTTGTTTTTAATAACCTAAAAAATTAGAAAAAAAGAAAAGCTCAATAGTTTTTGATCCGCACGTCAATCTTTGATTAGTCGTATTTAGTTATCAAAATAGAACCACAATTACTCGACAAGATGACATTTAAGGACAACCATTCAAAATTAACTCATTGTTTACTTTGCTCTCGTTTTCTTTATCATTTTTTTTTTAATATTTTGACAACATTCAAGAACTACAATTGATAATATTCTTTTCCTTGGACGTCAACTATGTGTTAATGACTTGATAATCATATAAGTTGGTAATACCTTTGTGGGAACAAGGCATTTTCAAAACAGGATGGCTCGGAATAGAATGAACGGTCGTTCGAAATTGTATCTCAATAAGTGGACCTTTTTTTCCAATTAACATGTCATGTTTTGTTATTTCAAAACGAAATAATAATATAATGGGTATATAATTTTATTTGCTATTTTCAATTAGTCAGCCGGAAATATATTGGACACCTGTCCTTTTTTAAAGAACTTGCTTGTTATCAAAACTAATAATTCTTATTATAAAACCTGAAATATTATTGCTTAATCATTGCTCAAAAGAATAGTTAACACTTTTGCATAATTTAATTTTTAATTTGTGTATTTTGAGGTGTATTCAAATTTGTTATAGTATTTCCTGTTATTAAACTAATTTGGTGGGTTACTTAATTTTGGTAATCATCGTATTGCAGGTAGAGCTTTGGTTGCCTAACGTCAGGCGAAATTGAGCAAATATTATTTTGAAAAAAAGCTCACTTTAGGTTTCCTTATAAATATTTTAAGACTTTCCGACACGAAAAAGTTTTGGAATAAATGTTTACAAATTTGATAATTCATCTAACTGCTACTTTAAAAATAACATTAATAAATGAAAATTCAGACACATATAAATGTATTTTTGCACAGGCACCATATTTCAGCCAGTTATAAAGTTGCCGTATGAAATTGTGCGGAAAAGAAACACCATAAACATTGTATAAGTGAACGATGATTGAGGGTAATGGTTTAGACTGGAGCCGACTGAAACTGAACGTTGATGCTTTTCTATTTTCAACAAACACAAAAGTAATCCAATTTATATTTTTTGCGGTCAACATAATTCATTTGATATTCAAACTTTCCTATTTCTTTTTGCTAACTTATTTATTTACTGCTGCTCTTTTTGCGATGGCGGAGTTTTTCATTTGAACAGAAAACCTCCGAGATGTCCAGCTACCCGATAAACGTTTAAAAGAGAGCGGCTATAAAATATCGAAACAAAAAGCTTTACAATGGGAAAGTGCACTTGTGCACACAAGTAGCTGTTACTAATTGACACTTAGCCACGAAGGTTGTTGGCAAATATTATGTTACAGAAGAAAGCTAACAATATGTAAACTTATCCTTAACACACATAAACACATTTAAGGAGTCCTACAAAATAAGGTCGCCAATAAACTACACGTTTTCTAACAAATTGAAATTTTAGTGCTACATTATACCATTTCTAATCTAGGCTATGTATGAAATTTGATCGGTAATTCTTCTTAGTTGTATTTTTCCCAAATGACGTAAAAAAAGACAAGGAGAGGGATTCGAACTTACGAATTTTAGGTTTGCAAGTCCAACTTCTTCGGCTCTACACAAACTTGAGTGGATAATAAATGGGTAAGGTTTTTTGGAATTGAAATATCATAACAAGTGCAATAATAGATTTTCATACGTGTTGTATACAAAATTTTATCTGGTATCGTTCGAAGAAGTTCCAATGATAATTAATAAAAAACAATAAGTTGTGCAAAAAAGTACTTCTGTTTTTGATGCAAATAAATGGTAAAAGTATGCAGATCATTTCACACGGAATCAGATAAATAGAGAAAGCAGTTTTCGATGGATAAGACTCAATATTACAATAAACTAGATTGCATATGCAAAGATAGTAAATGAACACATCAATCTTCTAATATAAATTCTTATTGATTGGATTTACTGGCGTAAACGTGACGTGCCACCAGTAAAAGTTGAAATTGTTTAAATATCAAGTTTATTGTAAACAGCGTAATAAATTTAATTTGATATAAACTGTCCGTATCCCCGTCGGTGTTCGTGAGTTTTTAGCAACATTGGAAACCGGAAAATTTAAATAAATGAAATTAAAATAATTTAGAAAATACTGTTTTTCACGACTAACTGTACGTTAAAATAACTTAATTTGACCGCGAAAATGCTAAAAACAGTAAACTAGTTCTAAACTAATTAAAATCGATTAAATCAAGGTCTGACTTGTTTAAATCCCAGGGATCAATAAAAATTAAAAAACATTAAGGACATTAAGCTTCTCGTTAGAACCGACCCCTGTGGATGTCCTCTGAAGATTTTTCTTCTTTTTGTTCTTCTAAATTTAAACCTAGGCTTCTTACTTCCAACATCTTATGTTGTGCTATCTTGGAATATTGGAATATTTTCCTGGTAGTCTCTGGACCATTTATTTCACCATCCCTCGCCATATTAATCAATTGATTCTTGTCTCTTTTGCAAATTTGAGCATCCCATCCTTTTTTTTCCCCATGAAGTCATATTTCACCTAGCAATGCAAAAAACAGTTTTCCCTTTCTCTCACCTTCATCATAGCGAAGATAGAGGACTCCTACCTACCATTAATTGATAGTTTCCAAAATTATCTTAAAATACTTGTAAATGCAGTTGTTTATAGTTAATACTTTTTCCAGAAGCACTAAATATCTGATTCCATGTCAAAACGTCGAAAACAAAAACGGCGAAACATTATATTATAAAATATTATGTCTGGTGGTACAATTAAAGTACAGTGCAGTCTCGGTAATCTGAACAAAAGAAGAAAGAAACGTTTGTTCTGTAATCCGAATATTATTCTATAATCCGAACATTTCATTAGTTGTGTTCGGATTATAGCTATATTGTGCGGACTAGCGTGTGTTCGGATTACCGAGACTGCACTGTATATGATTGGCTAATATACTTAGTGCTATCTATTACGTAATTAGTTAAAAAAGTTTTGTTAAATAAAAATATGAATCCAAGATTTTAATAGCTGTTTTGGAATTGAAAGTTGTATGCGATACCAGTCAGATAATTATCCAGACAACGCTCAGCATACGACTCTACTATAGATTTGATCCTAAATTTTTTTTGGTACTAAAGAAAAGGATACATTCGTCGGAGGGTCCACTGTCAAAGAGGAGAAACGGTTCGTCTTAATGGTACTTAATCAACACTTCGTTAAATAATAATCAGGGCAGTAATCCACTAATGTCATGTAGTACAGGTCTGGCTTTAGGCTGTATGGTTTGGTAATTCTCGCTTATTCTAACATGTATTTTAAAATTTGTATTTGAAATATATTTTGCCCACCCCCGTGTGTAACAAATCAATCGATTGATATGTCAACTATTAATAGTTACATAAACATAAATTAGTAATACATAACATAACACTAAATATTTTATCATGTTTCGGCGTTTTTGCTTTCGACGTTTTTGTTTTCGACGTTTTTGTTTTCGACGTTTTTGACTTTCGACGTTTTTGTTTTCGACGTTTTTGATTTCGACGTTTTTGATTTTCGACGTTTTTGTTTTCGACGTTTTGACTTTGACGTTTTTGCTTTCGACGTTTTTTTTTTCGACATTTTGACGTGCTACTAAATATCTGTATAGTCATAATCACCAGAGTTCGATTATGATTCATTCCAGTTTTTCTCTAAGAACTCAAAAACGGTGAACCTCTTAATTATCTTTCGCCCTTTTTAATATTTTTGATATCTTTTATTTACCACATAGGGTTGAACTAGAAATATTTCTGTAAATGTTAATAAAAATTAAAAAAGGGGGACCATGAAAATGTTGATGAGGTGGGCTCTCTCAATTTTAAAATTCAACGGTTCTTATTCCAAAGAAGTCATAAAAAATAGTATTTCTTGGGAATGTAATTGGCCGAATTAGTAAAAAGAGTGCTTCTAAATCGGTTGCTGTGGTTTGGAATCTCACACCAGCAAATAATAGGTACTCTTGGCAATTTCTTTTTTTTAACAAGAATTTTTCATTCCTCATAAAAATTCCATGATAATAAATGTTGTGTTGTTTGTGAATACACTTATGCGTTAAAGATGTATGTAATTTTCGTTTCGCAAATTTACCATCATTATAATCACGTGTAATAAGCGTATAAATGTTAGAAAATTTTTATTATTGTTTTGGTTTCGCAAGAGGGAATTGTCGCTGAGTAATAAATGCTAATGTTGAAGACAAGCTCCAATTTCTCGCCCCATTTTCATGTAAAATATATACATTGCCAAGACGCCAAATAAGACGTCGTTTTATGTCGCTTAGCTACAAACTGTATATAAATGGTACATTAACTTTAATTCATTTTTATTGGCGAATGCAGACGGTTCCGTTTGGGTATATACATAATGGTATATGGAAGAAGCAGTAAATAACGATAAAAGTTACTCAAATTTACTTTGCGACCAAAAGTCGAGTCGACACGTTAAGTTAATTAACTTGCAAGTTTTCTTTGTGGGCGCCATAAATCATGTATAGACGATAAAATACAATCGGAGTACAAATTTGTAATCGTTACATTAATGCATTTGCATAATTACATTACATGTAATGCGGTGTTATCGCGTCGCGTGTTAACACTACACAAAGCGCGTTGCGCAATTATTAACCAAGCAACAGGGATTAATGGTTGTCATAAAGAGTCGTTTATGTGGAAACAACTTTTAATTTAATAATTGTCATGCAACATAGGGGCTAAATTTGATGGATAACTGTGATTTGCCAAACTCGATTACAAAGTTAATTACATTAGGTAAAAAAGTTGAGTTTAGATTCGAATCCAATGTTTAGTTTAATAATAATGACTTAATAGTATCGTGAAAAGTTAAAATGCCCAACCCTTGATTTAAACATAAGTATCATTATACTTTGGACAAGAGCAGACAATAAAATGTAAGGTGTTAATCTTTCTAAGATGTTCTAGTGGCAAACTGACGGACACTTGAATAAGGTATATGATGAGAACACAAGAAGTTGTTGAAACATATGGAACAGTTAACAATGGTGGAACGAACAGCTCGAGATTGCACAGACAGCATGATTTGACGGTTTAGGCCCGTCAATGCGCCACCGAACTATGTTGCTTATTACAGGCAAAACCCAAACGATAACTACAGTTATTTAGGCAGATTTCATACCTATTTAGGGTAATTTGCTTCCTCCACCTTTCATTCCTATACAAAAAACCAAATTACACCTTCTTAAATTAAGATTGTTTCGTAAATATTCTCGATTAGTAGATTCGGTTGAGAAAATTATATACATTTTCTTACTAACTTACTTTTTTCACCAATTAATTCAATTATACGCATACATATTTATTTATTTTATTTATTTATTATTAGCACCTACGTTCTCTTACACTTTTACATGGATTAAACGCGATTTAAACGCGTCATCATAATTATTGAATTCCGAAACCAAATTATTTATCGATCAACCTATAATTTACGATTATTTTCTTTATTCAAATTCTTCATCATAATCTAACAGTGAAGATGCTGATTGAATTTTTGGAAGACGTATTGAATAAGAATTAACCTCAGTACCTCATTTTGGAATATTTTTGGCGATTAAAAAAGCACCCAAAACTAAAACAAGCTTTTCGAGAGAAAAAAATCTGTTGGAGGTATCTGTGGTTTTTGCAATTTTGTAATTCAGGTTCGAGAAAATCGAGATGAAAACCTTTCGATAGTATAGAAGTGCGACCGTGATAAAACTATTTAAAAAGATTATTATATGACCGGACGTTTGAGTATGGTAAATAGTAACTGCAATCATTATCAAATTCTAAATTTAAATTAGTAAAAGGGTAAAAGGTTAACTTCTATTAAATAAGATAAACCTTTATTTTTGGTCAATTATACAAAAAAACTTGAAACCACTATAATTTACTGAAACTAAAATCTCTCATTCGAGATTCGAATCTAAATCGACCGCTCAGTAGGTTTGCAATTTAATTGCTCTGCCAATCTGACGGTAATAATTAATAATCATAATCAATACCACATCAGGCAGCCAAAAGGCTTCTTATTTCCAACATCTGTTTCGTTTTCTTGGCAGTGCTAGTTCCAAGAGCATTTAAATATTTTACATCCATCAGGTAGCTTGCTAGACTGACCTTCAGATGTGCCTGTATCTTGGTTTTTTATGTAATGGCAATTCAATAACCCAGGGGACCACTGGCTTAACCTGCCTTCCGAAGCACGGAGACTAATCATAAGAAAGTTTGACCATCTCCATTTCAATAACAAAACAATAAAAAGTTAAGCCAGGGAAAAAGGGAGATGATGCAGAATGGTAGATACACTTTAAAACTCTTCCTTGTTCACACAAGGAAGAGTGAAATGAAGTGCTGCTCAAAACCTCACACAATTTTATTTCCGTAATTTATTTAAATCACGCGGTTGTGATCCGTGAACCTTGTTTGGAGGAGCCACCTAAAAAGATAACAGTGATTTGGCTTGTCCGAAACCTATAGGATTCCTACCTAGTGCAAGAAATATGACTGTTTATCAAAAACAATGAGTGATCCAACAAACAAAATTTGGACGTTGATTTATGCTACCATTTAGTTTATCGTTCACGAGAACTTCGTCACAGTGCACAAAGCAAAAGCAACACAATGCTGATTTTCAATCGTTTGGTCCCCCAGATCACCTGATTTGAATCCTTTGAATGAATGCTCTATGTATAGTGGGATATAGTTAAAAGAGACAACAATAGGTGTGAAAGAGTTGATTCTTTCAAATTTGGCTTAACAACGGGACTTACAGTTTACATAGGTTGAAGTCCGAATCAAGGCTTACACGTCTAGAGATCTTACTTGCTATGAAGATGTGAACTGGGTTAGCCTTTAAAATTTTGACCGTGTTATAACGATCAACTGCTCAAAGGTCCTTGCTGTTAAGTGCGTCGCTAGCCTTTTTGTCTAGGGTCAAGAGCTCGGGAACAAGCAGATTCTTTTTTTTTACAGATGATAACTTGACAACTGTAGAAAATTGACTGTATTCAAATAAATCAATAACACTAACAAAAAGAGGACGGAACATGTTTATATACAAAATTAACCAGGATCACCTTTTAGTTATCTAGTGTGCTATTAGTGTGTTTGCTCGGCCTTCGGCCTCAATTAGGTTGAATGCAACCATACGTGTGGGCCATAGATCCGGCTAATCTCGAATGCTAGAGAGAACTACAGTCCCGTACTGCATGATACGGTGTGAATAATGAAGAGAAATGGGTACGTGACCGGGGGGTTTGGAGGGTGAGGTACTCAAGCAACAACCAGATGCTCTTTTAGAAATTTAATCATAAAAGCCTCTGATATCTTAAATATTTTCTAATTTTCTGGGAGTTTCTAAACCAGGTATGGCCGCACCACTCAAAGCAAGGAGTTTTAACTTACAGTTATTCAAAAGCAATAATAACTTAAATCTTTCAAGAAAATTGTCCTACTGCTAAACTTGATAAAATGAAACAAAAGACACATGAAAGGTGGTTAATGCTTTTATCAGCTACATATACATCATCACCCGAAAGAGAAAAGATGAACATGAGATTCACACTTTACCGTGGAATCCGAACCACGGCACAAGAAAATGTAAATAGAAGAAATATTTTGTATAATATAAATCTACATATACGAGCCGTATAGATATGTGGATACCATATTGCTTTAGGCAGCGGTCGTACTAAGTTCTAATTAGCTCACTATTAACCACTTTACATCGCTTTTCTATTTTCTTCACACACATTTTTAGTTTTTATTTATTCCAATTTATCTATTGGTTGTGGATGACTAAATCACCCCCAAAAGATTCATAACTCTGAGAACAGCTCTAATTTATTTTTGTAACGCGTGCAACACACATCACCCGCTGCGAAGCAACAATGAATAAAAATACCGAACCCTTAATTATCCGCGATTATGTTGCATATTTGCACTTACAATAGAAGAAACATTAAAATAATATTATATAATGTTACAATAAGTCGTAAAGAATAGAGAAGAGAAAAGTGGCCGTGAGACCCAGAAAACCACGACGCGAAAGTTAGAAGGATCCTCCACCTTTCTCAAGTGATGATTTTTAATTTTTTTGTTGAAGAATAACTTTCGGGCTTAACAAGATAATTGCCTTATTTGTTCTATTTACTCTTCAATTTTGTTTCTTCAGAATGTAAAATATTTTAATTGTAATGCAAACATAGGTTGGGAAAAATAATTGTGCAATTAACAGGTAAATCTGATAAGGTGGTTGACGTTTCGGAAATGTTGTCCCTTGTCGGACTGTCTTTTGGGCTGAAGCAGATTTGGTCTCAATTTCAGATGTTCACATAATAACAATTTACTAAATTTCATTGAACAAATGTGAACAAATTAATAACCACTTATGGTTTTGAAGCTCATGATCAGTGAGGCTTGAAAAATGTTCGAGCTACTGTAGCGTCAAAAAATGGATTATTTTGGAAAGAAGAGGAATACACAAGCGCATTTTAGGATTTATTGTTTAATGAGACCACAAAATAATTGGACGTTGTTTGAACACGCGGCTCAATGGTTCGTTAGTTTAACAGATCCGCGAAACGTAAACGTGTTTTAGGTCCATTTTACACTGTTTAACTTGCAACAACGCGCGTTAAAAACGTGCCGGCCACGTGTGCCATTGTATAACTTGTGAATATAGCGTTATAATAACACATCGCTCTTCTCGAGTGCCGATAATGAACTGATTATGAAATATGTGTTTAAATATTCATTAGGGGTTATTATTTGATTAGTTGGTTATAATGTGCATGTATCTTTCACACACACCAAAGCCCGGCGTAATGTAGTAAAATTAATGAAGTGAATGATGATTCACTATTTGATCGATACGAAAAACTTTTTATTATTAAAGCTCCAACTTTTATTATCCAAGATTATTAACTCTGCTTTCAATAAATTGTGTGTGAAGTTATTTAGATGAAGATTATATACGAGGCACGATAAACTAATAAAGTCTGGTATTTGTACTACTGAATTGATCCAAGCCTAACCAATAATTTTGACACCATGGGTGTAGGTGAAAATAAATCGTACATTCCAAAATCTCTTTTTTTTTATAAATCTTCTTCCAAACTTTATTTAAACCAAACGACCCTAATTGGCTACAATTCCAGAAAATTTTTTTAAATCTAAATTTCTCTTAGCGATGAAGGTTTAAAATGGTGAAGCTTATAATCAATTTAATTTAAAATGGAATTTAAAGTATTTATCCGATAAATAGTGCAGTACGAGTCGTCCCTGTTTATAAGTCATCCCGCAAGCACGTCTGGATTGCAAGAAGGGACCAGAGGCAGTTTAATTGACTAATTCCTCACATAATGGGTAATTGCTATTCCGGTGATGTATTACTGAATTAAGTTCGGTATTATATTCATAGAGTAAACCGATGATTTTATATTCTATATTAATTTTTGTTCATCAAAGCAAGATTTATTAATTTATTGCTATAATCCGTTAATTAATTTTTTGCCGCTCATAAAACTAGAAAAGGATTTAATATTGTCGAGAAGGAATTTCGGCCTCAAAGTGGGTGATACTTACAGAACCCAATTGATAAAATTTTAGTTTTCAATAAAGAAATTGACAGAAAAAAGGTATCAAAATATTTCTGATACTACTAATAGAAAGTACAAAATAAATATATTATTTCTAAGCTAACGAAAACAAATTTTCCAGAGTTACATTGCAAACTACATTTTATAACACTAATTTTTAAGGCGCTTGTTATTTATCCATAAATAGCGCCGTGGGCGATTTTTTAAAACTTCGAAATACAATCGACTGTTCGATTCGATTTATTTGTAGAATAAGTGTACATAATATGCGTCAGTTTAAAAAATCCAACCTAATCATTCGGGCAACGTTGATGTCCATTCTATACTCTATTGATTAACTTTGAGATGATTACATCATCTACTTTCTTTAAATTTACATAGGCAAATTACGGCAAATCCATAATCTTATTTCAGTCCCATTTGTTATTGCGTTCCTCAAGGCACCAATCTTGAACCTATCATATTATTACATACAACGAATTTACTACTAATCAGCAGCCACTTTTACAGATAATCGACACTGCTGTCTTGGCATCCTCTTGGCAGTTTCTTACAAAATCTCCTAAGTAAAATTAAAATTTGGCACAAAATAATGGTGAAAAAATATGAATAGTACCAAATCCACATACGTCAAATTTATTCTTTGACGAGAAATACGATGCCCATCTATTAGGCCAGTCATTGTAGCAAAAAAAGGTATGAAAAATTGCAAAAGTTATCAAATTTTGAGACAACATTCAAGGAGGTAAAATAATAATAAATCCGAATTTGCACCCTTTTCTGCCCCCCGGAACATTGTTAAATTAAAAAAACCGAAATTCCGAAATTTATGCAAACCTTGGAGAACATTTTAATAATTAAAGCACATCTTCAATCAAGTTTGCACCCTACTACAATGACCGAAACATTGCAAACAGTAGCTTATTAATTTTTTTTTGGTGTATCCTGTCGAAAAAATTTGCAAAAGTCATGTAAATAATTCCTTAATACAACCCTGTATGAAAATTAATAATCACAACAACTATTTGCAATGTTCCGGTCATCGTAGCAGGGTGCAAACTTTATAGAAGACGTCTAATAATAATAATTATTAAACTGTTCTCCAACATTTGCATAAATTTCGGCATTTTTTTCATAGTTATTGCAAATTTACACTCTTCTTTTAACAATTTAACAATGTTCCGGGGAACAAAAAAGGGTGCAAAAATCGGATTAATAATTGTTTGACCTGTCACATTGTTGTCCCAAAATATAAAAACTTTTGCAATTTTTGTCTAACTTTTCACTTTTTAAGTCCCCAATGACTGGCCATATTAGCAAATTTTTGAACCAGCGACTACGTTGGACTATTTAAGAATGTATTAACTTCTGAATCATGAAGCTACTACGGTGCTCCCATTCAAAGATGCCGAGGGAATTTTTTAGGACAAAGCCCCCTGTGACCGTTATGAAGCTGTTGCTATTAGTGATGATAAGGTCTCCGTAAACTCTGGAAAAATGGATGGCATTCCAAAAAATACCTTAAATGGGTCTTACGTTTGAGGCCTTATTTAATTTTTTCGGAGTGAAGGCCAGTTATACCCGTCATTAGATTAACCGATTAAGCAAATATCTTGACTAGCAATCTCCTCGTTGCTCTCAGATAGAAAAGATATGATCTTTCATTGCAAGAGTTTCCAAAACATTTGACCGGAAGGTCAATTTACTCCTATTTCTGCAAATACAGATTCTCGTTGTCGACCCCAACTTATCGCAGGAATTCACAATAATTTTCACTATTTTTGGTTGAATTTAAAGCCTTTTTGGAAGCAACGCTCCCAATACGTATGGTGCGTTAAGTTGTCCGTACAGAACTAAAAGATTAGAATAGCTTCCCTCATACAATCACATAAGCAAAACGTATAAATTTTGGTTTTTGCCTTACAAGGGGACACTACAGTGAGGTACCAACCAATCGGAATCCAAATTTTTTTGGTGATTCTATGAGTTAAAAAAAATATCACTCTTTCGGCGTTTCGTCCAATGGCTCTTAGTTTTTGAGTTATGAATTTCTGAAATGGGCTGGTTTTACCATAGGTTTAGCATATATTATTGGAGTTGTAACACATCGGTCCTGAGATTTTTTTGTTGTGAATTATGTAATTTATTATCGGAATTAAAAAATTAACGACCTACGAATTACCATTCCAAATTCTTAACCGTTAGACAACCACGGTTTCTTATAATAATAGCAAAAAATAGTAATATCAGTCAGCCCACTATGGTATTTTCAAAAATTCATAACTCAAAAACTAAGTGCCATTGGACTAAATGCCGAGAAAGTGATAATTCTTTTAGCTCATATAGAATCACCAAAAAAATTGAGATCCTGATTGGTGGGTACCTCACTGTAGTGTCCCCTTGTTAGACCACTTAAACTTATAGACCCATCCTATTTCTCCTTGAATACAAATTGAAGCAAACATGTGTGACGTCACTGGTGGTGGGGTTTTATCGAGCTTTATTTTAGTGGTGAACTAAAATAAACTATTTTTTACACTTACAGGTGGTACTTTATGGAAGTGTGTCTTAGCATTTAACCCACAAGTGACGTCATTTGTGTTTGCTTCACTGCTTGAAAGTCAAGCCGTGTCTATAAGTTTAAATGGTCTAAGGTTTTTGCTGTGGTAAAATGATTTTTTGCTACTCCAATTTTCACTCTCCTATGTTTGTAGCTTCGCGGTTGCTTGTATTAAGATTTTCACTTTTTAGATTTTTTCAAAGCACTGACTGGCGCGGTTTTTTCTTTAAATTACAACTTATACAATGAAGCAAAATCACAAATCCACATAAGAGACCTGTTAGTTCTTAATATTCAATTTTTCCATATTATGAGCTTATTCGCTTCTGAAATTTTAAATTTACAAAATTCTTACTTCTTTTTAGAAATACAAAAATTTGAGTGGCTTAATTCGTATTGAGAGAACCAGCTGTTACTAAGCTATTTCAAAATATGACAATATAGAGTTGATAGTGTTTTATTATAATAAAATTTTATTTAAATTACAAATTAGAAACGTTTTCAATAATAGAGTGCGGCCTTCAGGCCGCACAGCCTGGCAAGGTAGTTCAATATTCTCACAGTGAGAATATAATTTATCTCTATTATTACTATTTCTTATTTTCATCCGGGTCAGGTTATCTATAATAATCATGTAAGCGTGGATTCAAACCCCGGTGAGGGTTAATTGATTTATACTTATTTATCTTACTTAAATACTATGTCATAAAAGATAACCTAGGTACCCCTTAAATAAGTAAGGCCTCGGGGGTGGGAGGAATTAGTCTTTTAAACAAATAGAATTACCAAAAAGGATGAGGGACGTACTAGAAACATTTTTAGGTTGCCAATTAATGAGTGACCAATCAGAGATACGAAAGAGCGTTACAAATAGAAAGACAGACAAAGTTCTTTACGACATTATTAATTATTACAATTTTTTAAATAAGAATTGACATTATGTAGAACTGCTTTAGACCAACAGTCTGGCGTAAATCAAATACGAATAGATCACAGAGCGGGAAAACTGCGGTTCTAATCCTGATTGAGTGGGATATTTGCTGTGATCTTGGCTTAGCCAAGAGGATCGCCAACATCCGAAATCGGTATAAGGCACCTGAAGAAGAACTGCTTTGTCTGCGGTTTGTACGGCAATCATATTTTGAATTTTATAAGCAATTCTCTGGCATGGTCTTGAAAATGAGTAAATAAAGTATACTAAACATTCAATATTCTGGTGATGTTATAATCAAAATTATTCAAATTTTTTTTTGATTATATTGAATTTTGCTGACATTATTACGATTGCCTGGTGATAATTATTGCGATGTTTAATCTTCCTTATAAAATTTCGACTTCGATCTACACTTGCAGCCAAAACATTGTCGAGTATTTCTGTACACTTGAACCCTAAAAATATTTAATATATCTTGGGATAGCAGGGGTAGCGACAAACACGCCAAATAATTGACTAATACCCTAATCTCTTACTTCAACCCTCGATTAACTGGTCCTTTAACAATCCACCGAAAAGAAATATTGCAGTATCTCTGTGACTCTATTATTATCTCACGAAACTTATTTGCTCAATTTTGTTGAGCCGAAATGCGCTCAAATCAAGGAATTCCCAATTCTTAGATAAAGGGTTACAAAATCCCCGGTCCGATAAGCCGATCAATGTGTCAATTGACTCAAGTACTAATCTGTTACAAATTTGTAAGCTTTCTGGACTAATCAATTTTATGATTGGTACAAAAGTGGATTAATTTCTTGCAACTTTAATTATTTCGACTAATTCAAAGTTTTAACAAATTTATGTAATACAAAGCGTTTAATTAATAATATTTACAGCAATTTTCAAATTAAATGTTAACAATGTAGCGTAACAGGGCTCTCTCGTGGGATTTTGTATGCAAGTAATCAATAATACCATCACTGTTGTACTCCCTTGTTTAAGTTACACGCTTTTAAGTCACCCCATATATTTAACAAATTGATAACGTACAAGCAAACTAAATCATTTTTAAATGTATTGGATGAAATTTATTTGACTGAAAACTTGGAACCAAATTTTTCGAAATTTTGAAATTATTTACCCGGCGATGATTCCCCACAATTCGTAGTTGTTTTCGTGTTATGGTTATAATTTAAATTGCTTAATGTAAATAGTTAATCTTGTTCTAAATTAATTTTAAGGCAATGCTCTAACGACCAGTTGAATCCCTTAAGGGTACAAACCCCAAAACATATATTCCAACATGTTTCTAATACACAGTACAATTTCAACCCTCTAATGTTCACAACACCCTAAAACTGTTAACTGCTGTATATTATTAACCCTTACTCCAGCTTTCCCAAAAACTCACATTTCCTAATAGCAATTTCCTCCCGATTTTTTAAATTAATCTTTTAGTTTTTGCAAAATTCGCAATTATCGCGCCTTTTTGTTAAAATATAAACTGTTAGTTTCTTTCATAATTTGAGATGACATTGTGTTGGTGGAGTGAGACATCATGCAGAGATTCAATATGAGAATAAATTGCTACTGGCAGTTCAATTCGGGATGCTTTATTCGCTACAAAAATGATTTCAAATTGTCCTGCTTATGTTAGCACATAATAGAGGCGAAATTTAGTCACCTACGTTAATATAACGTGAATGTTTTCGACAGGCAACCCAAAATAATTTAAATACTGTAAGTATTTCAGTAGGTGGCTATTAGATTTTGCTTGCAACAACACCGAAATACGCTCAATCTGTAAAGTAATTCATTTTTATTTATTTGTTGAAAAATAAAATGAACTATTAATCGATTTTGTAAAGAAACTAAATGCGCGGTTGAACAAAAACCGTTTAAAATGTAAACCGGGATTATCTTTATTGTAAAGGCGATGATAATAATGATGAATTCTAATTGGAGATTAGAAAGCGACTTAAATGTTTAATTATTGAATTATAATTATAAATTCCTACCGTTCTAAGCGATTCAATCAAGGGCTGTTTTTGCAGATAATTTGTAAACTATGGATAAGTAGACGAAAAAATGTTTAATAAAAAACCTTGAAAATAATAATCAATAAGCTTTTTAAATTATGAATCATTGAAGTTCAATGAAATTTTAATATACTCTTGCACAATTTTACTTAATACTTTTGCGTATAACTCATAATCCATGCTATATATAAAAAAAAGTTTATAACAAAAAATGTTGGAAATGATGATCTCCAAACTTTTTCTTGCAAAACTTTTTTTATATACCTAATACTTTGGAAGTTACGAGCTGTTGAAGTTGAATTAATGTTGAGGTGCGGGTCATTTTCCATTTTTAAGTTCAATATTTGGGTGATAAAATTAAACAAACAAATTTTTCATTCAAGTTTTTTAGTTGTTGAAGTTTTCAGTTATTTATCAGTTTTTGCTATTATATTGACCAATCGCTATTTATTTTGCATAATATAGGGTGTTTTTTTAGCTGCATGAGAACTTTCAATAGGGATAACAATTGAATCAAGATTGCTATGGAAACAGTTTTTTGACATTTGTGTTTAGCAAGGTTTGGCATTTGATAATCCATAGATTGACCATTGAACAACGCTACCAAATTGGGCTCACAACCAATTGGAAGTTGATATATTTTTTTACCGTAAAATTTTGTTCAGTGACGAGGCACATTTCTGGTTAAATGGGTATGTGAACAAACAAAATTGCCGTATATGGAGTGAGACCAATCCGGGACATTATCTTGAGACTCCATTGCATCCATTAAAATTGACTGTTTGGTGTGGAATACACGCCAACGGCATCATTGGTCCATATGTCTTTCGAAATGAGGAAGGAGCTACCGTTACGGTGAATGGTGTGAGATATCGACACATGCTCAATACATTTTTGTTTCCAAAACTTCAAGAGCTAAACATTGACAACTTATGGTCCAACAGGATGCTGCTACGTGCCACACAGCCAACGAAACCATCAATTTATTGAAAGGACAATTTGGTGACAACATTATTTCAAAACGTGGTCCTATCAATTGGCCTCCAAGATCGTGTGATTTGACACCTCCAGATTATTTTCTGTGGGGGTATGTTAAATCCATGGTTTATGCTAACAAACCAACAACTCTAGAAGCATTGGAGGCTAATATTCAGCAAGCCATTTATGAAATAAAGCCAGAAATATTGGAAAAAGTGGTCAAAAATTGGACTGAACGGATGCGCTTCTTAACCATTAGTCGTGGTGGTCAAATGCCAGAAGTCATGTTCAAATCATAAATGCCTTTAACTGTACTTTCATAAAAAAATTATAACCAAAACATTCCATCAGGTTTTTAATGTTTTATTTCATTTTAAAGTTCTCATGCAGCTAAAAAAACACCCTATACAACTCTTAATTTATTCAGAATATTTACAATTAAATTTTTTAAACAAAAACTATATCAATATCAAGGGCTTTTCCATTCCTGTCGGAATATTGCCACTTCTATTGAAGTCCTTACAATCCATTTCACGAGGTGGATTAATCCTCTTTTGCTACTCTTTTTACTACAGTGTGTGAATGTCCACCGGAAGGTCGGGCTAAGAAATTCTGCGAAGTCCGCGACTTGAACCCAGAATTTCCGCTCCGTAACTCAACCAGCGATCACATCACTCCACACCGTGGTCTTAAAACAAAAACTATAGAAAATTAAAATATGAAAACCTTTTATATGAGAAATTTTTCTCGAAACCTCAAAAACTTTGGAACTTATACCGTGGAGGTACGAGAATTTTGACTTCGTAAATGTAAATCTTCATTATTAAGCTGAAATGGATGGAACACAATATTTTGGACAAAAATTACAGAAGACAAAAAGATTTACAGAGAGAAAATTTCAAAATATAAAATATCTACACTTTTCTCCAGGAGAGTTTTTCTAAAATAAACTAAAATTTAAAAGAAAATATTTGAAAAACAAAATTAGAAAAAATTGTCTTGATAAAAACATATCGGGAAGCAAGTTTTCAACGTGTTACGTAATAACAACGTTAAATAGACGTGTAAATTTCAACGTGTATTGTGAAAACATGTGCTTACTGAGGAATTATGAGATTGATAATTTTTTCAATTGAGTCCAATGTTTGGTTAGGATCCTCATAATAAACATTTTTTATGTCTGAATGAAAATCAACTTTCATAATAGTGATGCTTTTTTATGGCATTGACAATCACAGTAATTATTTTAACCTTCAAATAATCAAAATAGATTTTAATTCAGTTTTGTGTCAAATATAAGTAACTCTTTGGTATATTTTTGCATATAACTCTTAAACCGTGACAGATAAAAGAAAAAGCTTTAGATAAAAAATATGGAAAATAGTAATCTGTACATTTTATTATGATATTTTTTAATTGTAAACTTAACGGTTTAAAAGTTTAAGCATCCCAAATGTTGAGACAGGTCATTTTTCAATTATCGACTCAAATAACGATTCCAATGATAAACAATATTAAATGAACATCATTTGTATGCTAAAATGCTTTTTTCGATTGAGAGGCATTGACCTTCATCATTCATCATTCATCAACAATGACTTCAACTTTTCAAAATGTGACCGTCAGTTTTTGAATGAAACTTGTGGAATTTTTATTTTGGGTAATCCATCCAATTTTTCAGCCAATGCTTCATCAAAAAGTGAAAAGTTTACCAATTGATTTAAAAATAATTTGAGATTAACAATGTTGATCTAACCTAACATTTGAGCAATGGATCGTTTAGCCAGTAGAAAAGCCTGTAAATACATCTGTCAAGTGTAACAATAGCGGATTCATTCATTCGTTTTCTATCAAGGAATATGATTGACAGTGGAGTTCTATTATGACACAATTCCATATTTAAAAAAGTTATTCATTCATGTGTTGAACCAGCGTCAGCCATTAAGAGTAGGCGTTGCGGTACGAGCCAATGAGGGTCGTCAACACCAGAGAACTCGTGCACAATACCCAACACTAAAAAGTCGAGAATTGAAAGTCGAGCTTGGAATTCTTTGTTTTATCAATCGGTAGATACCGACTACACTTGTCACTTAATTAGTGGGACGTCTTCAAATCTTTGCATTCGCACCTAATTGGTTTAGTTTCTCTCAAAATGTAAATTTAGCTTTCAAATGTATCGAAGGATTGGCACTCTCAGGAGAGAGCCCAAAAAGTTTCTCACGATGAGGTGGCTTTTGAAGCTCTCAAGCGTGACGAAAAATATGAAATTTGCATATGCAACTAATTTAAAATGCTTAGATGCATGCAAGGAGTGTGAATAGATCCTGGTTTTAGGATGTGAAATTATAAGAGCTGTCGTCGAGAAGTCACTCAAGATAATAACAAAGGCATAAAATTAACGATTCTCGTATTATTGGGAGTAAAGAACATTCGTCAACAATTTGTCCGTCGTCTTAATTAAATTAAACTCGTAAAGATAGCTGGCTCTTCGTTTTCGTCTGGAAAACGCAGTTGGCAAGAATTTTACTAACGAAGTAATTATCTAGAAGCCAATAGAGGGTTATGAAGCTGGAAAGTTTTGTATTAACGTACTACAGTTGTTTGGTGCGACTAATGACGTAACCTGAGCAGAAATGACTGCGTTAATGAAGCCACGTTTTGTTCGCTTCTCCGAAATATGGGTGCTTTGTAAATGTTGATTAATTGAATATTACCTTAATAACTTATCTATTAAGCTATTATTAAAATTAATTAAAATATTTCAAAATTATTACCTGTATCCTGTCTTCCGGTAAATCTGTTTTTAGACTCAGCATCTCTCTGGCGTAAACGTCCGGATAGTGAGCGTCCTTGAAAGCCTTCTCTAGTTCCTCCAACTGATAGCTGGTGAAGATCGTCCTACCACACACCCACCAAGGGTAGATTTATTTGGAACACCACTAATTATATTTTACATCTTTACTTTCTCACTTTCTTTTCACTCACATTCAAACACTTTTCCAAAAGATATAAACTACTCACCTGTGACGTCGTTTCTTCTTTTTCTTTTTACTAAAATTTCCCAAGCCGTCAACGGTGAAGTCTTTCGAACCGTCAAGTTGACCTGAAAAAAAAGTTTCAACTACTTAAATTAAATCGCAAGATTGCTTGTACATATGGACAATTACTAACTAAATTTCATGGCGTTAGGTGTTCAAAGAGGGTTTTTGAAAGCCCCCCAGAGAGTAGGGCGTGAGTTCTTCTGGAACAGTCTGTACTTCACTTGGGCATAATCGAATTTTCAAACCGGTAGCTTATTGGGCAGGAGATTGCTTCAGGATCTCTCTGCTGATTAGGTATTTTATTTCATTTGCAGGATTACAACGTATAGGCAATTTTAAACTCGAATAAACTTTCAATTTATTTCTTGAATTGTACAAAAAGCCAAATTAACAAAGTCTATTACTTTGTAAAAGATCCATTGTGAAATTTGATTAAATAATTAATTTAACAAAAATCTTACGTAATTAGTTTTATTTTAAAATTATAATAGGTAGTACGAAATAATTTACTATACGTTTAATTACCAATTTTTATAATTAATAAACAGAACAGTAAGCTAATTAGGTATTAATTAAATTCCTATAACGAATGGGTTAATTGATATTTCAATTAATTTTGCTAATTTTTGCTAAATCTTTAATTAAGTAACTTAAAATTTTATTTATTTAATTATCAAACCAATTAAGTTGCCAAGTTGATGAAAAACTATAAAAAATTGTTGATTTCATTTTTATAAAATCGAAATTCCCGTCTGGTAGCACTTCTAATGAGAAGCTTTTGTTACAGCGATGTCGGATAATGCGGAAAATTTAATTTTTATCTCAGGAATACGCAAATCGTGTATACAATTTCGCGTCATCCAAATTGCTTTAAAAATGTTTCAGCTAGCTAATGGTTAGGTTCATTCATCGCTGAAGCACCAAATTGTTCAGCTTCTTTTCAATCAAAACATTTAAAATTTTCAAGCATATGTAGGTTTTTCACAGTTTTGCAATTTTGTATTTGTGAATAGATAATGGAAACTTAATTTATTATATTGTTCATATTTTTAGAATTACTCTGATGATTTTCTACAAAAAAGTGTTTTAAAACAAGGTAAGCTTTAGTTACCAAGGATGCAAAAAGGAAAACTGATTGAACGATTTTCAACTATCCAATAATTTCCATTTGATCTTTGACCGAATTTGGTAGCTAAAAGGGAACACAAAAATGTTCAGTTTTTAAGAATGTAGCGAGCGGTTACAGGAAAATTAGAAAAAAGATGAAGTTAAAAATATCCCGCATGATTTTTCTTTATTTTAAACCCTGATTGGGTTAGGTAATTCAAAATCGGTTAGATTTTTCAGGTTTAAAGTGTTTGATGTATTAACTAATTTACAATTTGATTACGGATTGATTTACGAATCCATAAAGGTAATGATGCGAATGCGTGATCACCCCTGGTTCTTAATTGTTAGCAATCTCAATGTGGGGCCCGAAGACATCGATTTATGAGAAAACTTACTTTTAGACATCACAATCTACCTTAGAATTTATGACAATTCGTGTGCTGGGTTTCTAGGATTAAACGTTTTATTAAATTATAAAATAAGTGGTTAATATTTGATATTTTCATGAGTTTTCAAAATTCCAAATGTTTGGGAAGTTTGAAGTTAGAACTGAAACTTTAGATTTTAAAAAAATCACCTACGGGTTCTCACGTTTGTTTACTTATCTACATTTTTTGACCATTGCTCTTCTGGTAAATTTCAATGATAAATAATATCGCTGATGTAGCAGGAGGGGGACCACCTCACTGGTACAATTATCATTTTCAAGACGACGCGATGCCACGAAGCACATCAGAAAAGATTCATATATTAATTACTTGTTCTAGAATTTTAATGGCTTTATTTTAATTAATTCGAATAAATTCTGTGAATAAATTTGGAGGAACATTAATTCGTATGGTAAATTTTTGAAATTCATGATGTACCTAACCCAAAATCTAATCACTTCGCCGTATTGGGGTGAGTGAGACTTGCCGGGAAAATTAAAATCACAGTTTACAGAAGAAACTTTGGGAGAGTTCTCAATCTCCAAAGCGTAGAACGATACAAATTTGATATTATAATTTTCTTTGCATTAGTTAATCGCAATTTATCTTCTACATCGGCGATTTTCATTTTAACAAATAAAATTGCTTGTCGTTTTAAAAATCAAGTAGGTAATTTTTTGAACTGTGATATCAAAATCACTGTTCGCAGATCAAATTTCCCTTAGTATTAGTAGACCCAAATTGGACATAATATTTACTTTTTCAAAAATAATAATAAGTGGAGTTCAGCCAGAATAAGATGAATGGGCGGTAGCCAATTTCTTGCGCAGTAGATGTGGGGGGGGGGGAGAACGTTCCGGTATTGTCGTGCATTTAATTTATGTTTCTGCATTATTAGCTCCGCTCAGCCATCTTATTCCGACTGAACTTTAACAGACTCCAAAATATGTAAAATGTGATTAAATTTGGGTGTACCGGAGTATCCTCAATAAAAATAATAATAACGAGGTATTCGGAAAATCACGATTTTCTTCAATTTCCTTATTTCTAATATTTGGTTCGCTAATTTTTAATTTAACACACAAACAAACTCAAGGTTGTCATTTAGTACGAGAAACGCGTATAATATTATGATCCCACAATTAACATTTTACTGTGGAGGTTTGCCTTAAAAGATCCAAGGGCGCGTGTCATCCCATCAAAATCCTAAGATGACCATAATAATCGACGGTATGTTTTCGTTCCTGAATACTCATAATCGTAATTATTCCAGTACTTTGCATTCCTAGGCCAGAAATATTTTCCCGTAGGGGCTACCTTATATTAAATGTGAAGTTTGCAAATGAGTGCAAATGCAATAAAATTAAGTCGGCTAATAACCAGGGTTGGATTATACGTACCATAAACAAACTAGTCTATCTATAACAGCCCATGGAAAGAGGAGCCCTAGCAAAGAAGCCTTTTAGAAGTACAGTAGAACCTGTCAAGTTCGACACTTCTCAGAATCTCACTGCGAATACCGACAGAAGTGGGAGGAAGCTTACCTCATCTCATGATGAGCAGGTTCATCTTATGATTTGCTGATATGATTTCTTATCACGTTGTATAACAACTATCGAGTTATGTTCCTTGATTTTTAACAATAGAAAAATTAATACTATACTTAATATTAATTTGATAACAATTTTAAAATTGTATAATATATAGGTATATATATATAATATTTCAAAATTTTCGTTTAAGAAACTTCATTTTTTGAATAATTTACTCATTAATTTGCGAACAAGTTTTGTTTCAAGTTTTATTGCTTTAAATAAGTTTTGAACTTTAGTTTGCAACGATCCAAAAATATTTTATTATATTGTTCAACACGGACTTAGGAAGTATTTGTAATTAACAAAGACAATAATGTACGTTACTAATAATCGAGAATAATATGAGACTTGCAGGCTATGAATAAATTAGATATTTGATATTTATTACAATCTCTGTTTCCCTGTCAATCCTGACATTTACAGTCTGATAGGAAATGGGTCCCGTTTGTATCCAACTTGACAGGTTTTCACTGTATTTGCAATTCAAGTATCACAAAATTTACTGTAGTACAGTGCCAAGTACGGAAATCTGGTAGCTTCGAGGCTCGAACTGTATCTGAGAATTTTTGAGGGGGGGGGGTTGCTCCACAAAAATATGTGTTTATTCGAAACATATTCGAGGAAGAACCAAAATTGGTTGATTAAAAGGAAGTAGTTATTTTTGTAAAATTTTTGAATTTTCGCGGCGGCTGTGGCTCTCCGTGAAGCCGACAGAGCGCCGGAAAATAGTTGAAGAGACTTGCGCTCTAATCCCCGAGTGGGTAGGACATAATTTTTGCAAGCGAGCGAATTTTTGATTAATAATTGGACTTGTATTTGAATTGACGATTTGACCGTGAAAAATCTATAATTCTTGCAATCGGTGCATTTTTTTGTCGCGACTCCCCTGCGAAATCTAATATTCGGCGCCCAAAGTTGACTTCTATTGGTAATAATTAATTTTAAAAGGTTTCGGGATTTGTAGAGTTAATTGCCATACTTTAAAATGTTCAGCTATTAGCTGACAACAAGAAAAACCAGAAAAAAAACTAATCAAATACAAAAAAGTGCATTAAAAATTTTTTATCCACTTACAGAAGATAGCACACTTGGCGTTGCCTCGTGTGCTATCTTCCGTTTGCGGATAAAAATTATCTTTACTCACTAGTCCCATAAATTACTATTTTGTTGCTTTGTTTGAACTTTATTGCAATTGTTTTTTGCTTGAAAACCAATCATTTCCAACTAGTTAAGAATAACTTGTGTTTGCGTTTATTAGTAATCAAATTTATTGTAAATTAAACAAAAACTTAACTAGACGTTAAAATGTTAGATTTTAACTGTAAGTAAAGAATAACATACAAGAAAATTTTATGTAAAAACACTTAAAGAACAATTCTAACCTTTTTGTGACAAGGTACAAACAGAATATTTGAAAAAATGAGAAAACTGAAACTACGGGGGGGGGGGGGTTAAAAACAACGTGGTGGTTTCTTTATAAAAGTTGAAAAATATAGTAAAATGATTGAAGATATAGGGACAGAATCCCTAAACATCGATGTAGCAAATTTACTTCGCTATATCTTCATTTATTTTACTATATTTTCCAACTTTTATAAAAAAACACCACGTTGTTTTTGAGCCCCCCCCCCCCGTAGTTTCAGTTTTCTCATTTTTTCAAATATTCTGTTTGTACCTTGTCACAAAAAGGTTAGAATTGTTCTTTAAGTGTTTTTAAATAAAATTTTCTTGTATGTTGTTCTTCACTTACAGTTAAAATCTAATATTTTAACGTCTAGTTAAGTTTTTGTTTAATTTATATTTCACATAACACATACTAATATCACACTCTATTCTTGAAAAACTTTCTTTTTTTCTGCAAATTTATTGTAATAATATATTATGTCAAAGTAACTTGTTGGAAATTATTGGTTTTGAAGCAAAAACAATTGAAATAAAATTCAAACAAAGCAACAACATTTTTTATGTATTTTATTATTGAGTTTTTAACAGAAATTAAAGAACAAAATATCCAGTGTTTGTAAAAATATCTTTAGAAGCGGAATAAAAAATCTCTTTAAATTGATACTTTTTTCATTCTTATCCTTTATGATGGGAAGCAGGAAAATAAAAATAAATCAATTTCCCATGTTAATTTCCTATATTCACATCGGCTGGATCAAAAATCGATCCGAAACGTTTGCTCATTTTTGAAAAGGATTTACAACGTCAACGTATCGATTACTCGAATTGTTGATATAATATAAATGTTAATATAATAGTTTCAGTGCGGCGTTCAGGCCGCACAGCCTAGACAGTCTAGTTAAATATTTTTTCTATAAATTTACGTCAATTTTTTACTTGAAAACCTTTTAAAAGTGGCTTTAATTTTATTGCAGATTTGATTCTCAGCTAGAAAAAATTTGAGTAAATCTCCAACTTGACTAATAAGTTAGCAGTACAAAAAAGAAGTATAGCAATGCAAAATATGTTTGGAATAATTTACGTTACTCTCAGTCTGTAATGGAACATGGCAGTAGATATAGCCTGTCGTGTACTGCGATTGAGACGTAAACTATAAGTTTGGGTTCAAATCAGCATGTACGTATATAGAAATTTCTTTCTGGTGGTTTTTGTACTAGTAGAATAGTTGAAAATCTCTTTTGGTGGAAAGAGGAAAATTGTTTGAAATCAGAATCGATACCTTGTAAACACATACTTTGTGAAAATTCATGTTGTGACTAAAGGGTAAAGCGGAAAATAGGGCTTTGGTAATCAACGGTACTGTCGTCCATAAATCGTACTAATGGCCTTCTGGTATTTCATAAGTCAGCTAGCTACTCTAGCCCCGACCATCACGACAACCCTTAACCCTTATCCTACAGTTGCGGTTAAATTACTGCTTAAAAGTTACTTTACTGTTTGGAACAGCAATTATAACGTTTATTTGTAAACAAAAAAATTGTTTGCAATAATTTTGTGCAAACGGTTCCGTGGTTGCCCAGTCATGAAACGGAACGTGATTTCGAATTACCTCGTCAAGAAACTTTATTTTTTATACCTAAGCGTAACGGGCCAAGAATTACTTTATTGTTGTAATTAGTAGCGTCTAGTAATTACGCCATTTGCATAATCATCAATTTTTACTGCTTAATTATGTAATAACATAAATTTTCAAGGATTTTAAAAGCTCCGCTTATAAAGCAACGTGAATTGAACTAAAACATTGAAGGTATATTGCGTACAAAACGAGTATGTTAAATGAATTAAGATGGCTCGCTAAAGCTATTTAGGGCATTTAGGGCGAGGGATTTTATACACTCACTCTGCTTTTCAAAATTAACTGACTAGCTCCGGAATTTCCAATAAAGAATACCGCAAACAACTTTTTACCATATAATATTGACGGTGGAAACTTGCGACTATCAAATTTTTGTAAAACGTATCAAGATGATGAACGAGCATGTGCACGAGTACCAATTACAGTAGTTTGGAAAATTGTTAGCATGAAGATAGTTTTATCGGGGGATGTAAACCCCTCTGGTCCTCGGGGACAACTTGACGCTCGATTAAGGCCGCTTAGGGAATGTAATGCACTCACTAACATGTGGTCATTCAATTATCTTTCTACACTTAATGAATTATATTATGGACAAAACAAATAAAAAGCTGTTACTTTCATCGATATCCGATTATTGGCAATCGGTTTAAAACGATTGCGTTAATGTATCCAGTAAAGAAATAAAAGCGAGGAAGAGGAAAGAGAAACAATTCGCTTGATGTGGGCAGCACTGAAATTCCGTTTGAAACAGTAACTTGATGCAAGATTTGCAAAGTTTATGATTTGTTTCAATTGAATCAATTGCAGGATAATTTTTGATTAAAATGAAAAATTGCTATAGAAATAGTTCGGGGAGAGCAACGATCCATAACTTTGCGTACATTTTGGTCATGTAACGTTGGTAATGCGGCCATAACATCCAATCAGATGAGATTTATGAGAGGACAAGCTTATAAATTCAACTGCGGGTGGTCCACAAATTCAATTGTGCCAACATAGTAGATTAAGCCGATTGATATTTGGGGCCATTTCACAAACATATAAGAATTTATTGGAATACGCGATACCACAAATCTTCGAATGTTGACAATAAACACTTGAGTAATTTAATTACGATGGGGTATTTTAAAAAAACATACCCGTCGTAATCGAACCCCGTATTAAGGATTTTGCTGAGAAGGAAAAATTGACATGTTCCTATTGT
Organism: Rhagonycha lutea; assembly: GCA_958510855.1. Taxonomy (NCBI): domain Eukaryota; kingdom Metazoa; phylum Arthropoda; class Insecta; order Coleoptera; family Cantharidae; genus Rhagonycha; species Rhagonycha lutea. Next base: position 5,207,362 of record OY294040.1, on the reverse strand, counting down.
GTACAAGTTAATAACTTCCTACATCCTAATCAATAAATAAAAATGAAAAGAGTGAAACTTAAGACGACTGCGGTTTCTAACATGGCAAGCCTCAAATGAAAGAAAATAAATGGATCTTTTCGAGTTCTTAGGGAGGGTTGTTTACATCGGGATTGAAATGCTGAGGGAAACAACGTTAGAAATTTAGATGCGGCTTTGTAAAATAAAAATGTCTTCATTATTTTCGCATACCTCTGAAAGACGAGCTTTAAAGGAAACAAAAAAAATCGAACCCTCTCTTGCCAAAAGCTTTCTTTGTATTTACTTATTTATTATCCACGTTTTGCGTCGTATTGATTGGCCCGTTAGGTTATTGTTTAAGGCATTTGGTTTAATTCCGGCGCCCGTGAATAAGTTAAGTTGAATTACATAAACTTTCCGTGTCTAGACTGTTAGACATTTCCTACTATTAAATTTAGTACTTTGAATTAGTAATATCTTGTAGTTTATATTGCTAGTGCACTACCACGGTGTATTTACTTTCTTGGTTTTACTGTTTACTGCATTGCGGTCTCTTTTATGCTCACACTTACCGCTTTACATCTTTTGCATCATCCACCACTAAGTTCACTCATAAATATTCGATTTAAATATTAACTACTACCACTGTCTGATGAGAACGAGCAGTTTCGCAACACTCCGCCACTATTTTTTTTAAATAATTTTATGTTTAATTAAATGCACCGCTTCCCATGGAACGGATTTTCTTATTCTAAAACTCAAGTCATACATTTTTATTACATAATAGCAAATTTGAATAGCCTGCACAAATGGGCATAATTAATATTAAAACCATCGTACCATAACGCAGTAATTATATAGAGTGACAGTGAAAGCACCCATCATGAAACGAACTACACATTTCACACCTTGCTTAACTCTTCGGAGCCGTTAGGGCTTTACAATTCACGTGAAAGGGTGGACCCTTGCACTGTTCACACCTCACTCTTTTTTAAACACCATTCATATATTCACACCTCGTTCAAATGTTAGCATGCCATGTTTTATATACGAATTATAACCACACGAATTGTTTGTTTGCTTTGGATTGTTTTATTGCAAGAAATTCGATCTCCTAAAATGTTTTAGAATTACAGGTACCAAATGTCCGGTTGATTCACCCAGAATTGCTTTAATTCGGATTATGGAGTAAAAAAATCGTAGTAGGTGTGGGTATCTATTTAGAAATAGTTAGGAAACGGTTATGTTATAAGATCCTGCAATTGAAAAGGTCAGTTTTCGACCTTTCACTTTTAGACTTTATCAGGGTCGGTTAGGTCGATTTTAAGGTTGGAAAAGAATTAAAGAAAAGTAAATTCTGTCGATACATTTCAAGAACAGAATAATCGATTAGGAAGGTGAGCATGTGAGAGGTACTCATGAATTTATTGCTCCGAGCAAGTTGCGTTAGAAATGGTTGCGACGGAAAAACCTGTAAATATTCCACCTTATTCCAAATCAAAATCTTGGATGCTTTGCTGAATAGCAGAATTGAATATATCTGATGTGAAAAAGATTACTTTGAACATTAAATATTCATATAATATCTAGAACCATTTTTTGGGGCCAGGTCCATCAATGCATCGTTTTCCCCTGTAGAAAAATCATCCAATTCCCAAGGGAGGTGCGATTTCTTGGTGTTTAAGACAAAATTTGCGTGCACCTTGTGTTATCATATTATATCCAAGCCCAAATCCTTACAAACTTCATTTTTTCTTATTAAAAACTATAATTCTGTTCCTTTGGTTTCTAATTCAAAATTTAGAATAATTTTTGGGAGTTGCAATAATTGAATTATCATGTTGATTAAAGGTTTACATCAGATTTTTGCTAATAAACCTAGAGCAGTAATTTTTCTTATGTAAAAGAACTTATAATTTAGGTTAGAATCTGCAAGAAAAATTTTATTTTCTCGATTTTTACAAGCAATTTGAAAGTATTGAAATAATATTTTGGCATCGAAATGTTGATTCTATTGCATTTACTTATTCTACTTTATTTTGTAGATTATCTCTTTTAAAAATAAAAGAATGAAAAAATTGTCAAATCAATTTTTAGTAACTCGAGTTACTAGGTTTTTTGTTTGTACCCGAGTAATAATAATTGTAGTATGTACATTATATAAATTGGTTAATTATTATTAAGTCGTGAAAATAAATTAGTAATATATTTGAATAATTTCGAATTAAGGTAATAAAATTAATACTTATTGTATTTAAGCTTTAAAATACGAATGCATTCATCATCAGAAATACATAATAATAGGTAAACATGGAAACATATACAATGTATTGTCATTTGAACGGTAACTGGATCCAATCCAATAACCGTGAGTTAGGAAAAACCTGGATTGTGTTCCATCCAAAAAGGAAAACCTAACTCCAACACGTAAATGCATTCGCATTAATATTAATTTTATTACCTTAATAATAATTTATAAAAATTGTAGTCTAAGTACCAACGAAGTCGTAGAATTTAAAAAAAGAAAGCAAAAGTTTTATTTGATATTCGGGTCTATTCTATAACTTTAGCAACTTGCTAAAAATGAGCAATATTGCTAAATAATACATATTGCTCATTTTTAGCAAGTTGCTAAAGTTAAATAGACCTGATTATCTAATAATTAATAAATAAATTAAACTTTTGAAATTATCGTGTTAATTGAATGAATTTAATTAATTTAATTTAATTTAAATAATTGAAATTAATTTTTTGATTAAGGTAGCCAAAAAGAAAATATTATACTCAATATACGCCTTGATTTTATATTTTATTTTCATTTTTAAAATGTGTGTGAATGATCGAGGTGTTAGTTTCGCGTTCCAATATCCACTGGTTCGAATCCCGTGACGTACAATTCATAGAAGGATTTTGTATTCACCAAATGTCTATTAGCTAATTTTATATTTTAATCTAAATATTATAATACTAATTACATTAGAAACTTGATAACGTAAACATTCGAATTTATGAACATCTTGGCCCTGTGAACAACCAAATTTTTCTATGATTAGGTACTCGGTTACGTGAACTGTGAAAGTCGAGATTTGTTTTTGTTATGTAGTTGATATCTTGACTTGATTTGACGGATCTTAATCCGTTCTATCCATCGAGGATGCGCATGAATGGATTAACGAGATTTCCGCTACCGACCGCTCACTCACTGACTACTAATTTATTTTAAAAATAAAGGCACAGTTTAGCAAATAATGTAAGCTCTGATAGGTTTGAAATTAATTGTTATTTTTTTTTTATATAATTTTGTGATCATTGAGTGAGCGGAACCTGCGATAGTGGAAATCTCAGTAATCCAAACATGTGCGTCAGTGCGGTGGAATCAACATAACGGATAAGATCCAAAAATACTAATAGTAAATATCTTTCGCTCTATGAAGACGCAAAAATTATGGAAGAATTCGAGAAGGGAATGACTGTGACTGCTATTTCCTTAAAATATGGAGTAGCCAAATAAAAAATTTGTGCTTTAGTAAGAGGGATACAATTCTTAGTCCAGTTAGTCACCACATTAAAACCTAATAAGAAATGTACTTTAAATGCATCCAAGTTACCTCATATTATTAGTCATAATCAGGGCCGCCGCTAGGGGTACTTCCGCCCGTGTGAAAAGTTTAATTTGGCCGCCCCTGCAGCCGATTTTTTTCAGTTTTTTAATACAATTTCTTAAATTTCTACTACTTATTCCCTGCCGTAAAGTAAATGACCTTTTCTAAACCCCCATTTTTGGGATTTTGGCTGCCTCTAATTTTGGCCGCCCGTGTGTTTTGCACACTGTAAACAATAGGGCGCGGCGCCCCTGGTCATAATACTATAGTGTGAACAATTGCGTTAATTTGAACATACCTTTGGCTTTTTGTGGTCACATTATCGAGTTTCTACTATATTTTGTGTATTACTTATTTTCATAGTTCTTTTTTATCAAGTTTCAAAAGAGCAATATATGCAACGAATGTCAAATTTGCAGATCAAGGCATAGCCAAGGTCTGTTACCTAAAGTGTGTCATAAAGGACACTGTACAATTGAAATACATACATAAAAATGCACCTCTGTTTTCAAGCAAATGTCAGAAAAAAACGTTCATTCAATATACTATTAATATTATATCACTGTAAACAAATTAATCATAAACATGAATAGTTTGGAATTGTTTGTAATCGTAGTTCCAGTGCGGCCTTCAGGCCGCACAGCCAATATAATCTAGTTCAAAATATTTGTTTTACTATCAGAAAGCTGGCGAAAGATCGCGTCGAAAAGATAGTTTATGGCACTAGTTCTATAAAGTGACAATTTCGATACGATTGCGGTTGCCATGGCAACAGAATTTTCTTACAATTACAGACAAAATTATTTAACCTTTTATTTTTCTCAAGAATTTAAGAACTGAAAGGATAATCATAATATTAGTTTTTCCTTTTTTTCACTGTTTTCAGTAATAATTTCCTTTCCGTCTTTAATGTTTTAGAAATAGGACCTTTTGATGTCATATTTTTTTGAGTACAGATAATCTATGTTAATGGTATATTGAACCATATAGATCAGGTGGTATAACATACAAACTGTATTGTTTCAACATAGATATAATATTTAACTTTTAATTAATGTGAAATTGATTTCGGAACTGATAAGAATTTACAGTTCGAATGGCGAAATTCAAAATAAAATTTCGATCAGGCTCGAAGGACCAAAAGTCAACATTTTCAAAAATAAATTACATAATCATTGTATTTTATTCAAACAAGTAATCTTTTATGTAATTCTAATCGATAAAATTTTTTTGTACATTAAATAAATCGTTAATCCGAACAAACATATCACAAAAAGGACTAAAATTGTATGGGTGTGTGTAGTAATGTACGCTCTAATAGTTAATATAAAAAGAAAATACAATAATAAAATTTACTCTATGTATGTACAAGTTATATGTTGACTAAACATCTGTCAACAGACCTCCCTTTTTTGGAGTAACCTATCATTACCTTTTATCATGATAATGATGAGTCTGATTACAACACATAAGGTACTGTGTATCTTTTATCGTTTTTTATACTTACACTGTATTTACGGGGGCCGTTCTTTGCCAAAGGGTTACCAATGTTTGAACATACAAGAATTCGATTCTTTGTTCGGATTATAATTTTTGAACAGACATTTTTCTATTCTATTATTCGACCAATCACATTTAATTCCGTAATTATAACTTACTAAACAGATTTAAATTATAGGAATTTACTAAATGTAATGGGTTTTAATTGGTTGTTATACCATAACAAATACCAAAATAATCAGCCAAATACCATTTAAGTGAATTAATTTGTAATATACGGAGTCACTGAACTTTTACATTTTTTGTCAGTTCGTCTACTAATGACTTGAATTTTTTTCAGATTGGAAACGACCGCCGGCCAAATTTCCTCTTAAGCAGGGAGAGGGGTAAGTGATTGTTTAAAATCTTTATTCGTCATTTTTGAAGAGGATATAATATAAAATTAGGTAGCTCGTGTATGTTGGGTTGCCTAACTCAAAACATCCCTTCTGCAAAAGAGAAAAATAAGCAATTTTGTTAGCTTTGGAGGATTTTATTATTTATAAGGTATCTTATCTACCTCATATACGGTAAAATTTGCTAGTTTAAAAGTAAAATCTTGCTTGAGGGAAAACGTAGAAAATTTGCGTCTCTCATAAATAATTCAAACGCTTGTGAACGAGCCCTTATAAGAATTGGGTGGCAATTTACATATTGTTGTTTCAGTTTAAAACACCTTGTGGTGGAGTTTGTGCGCAAGCCGGATCAATATCAAGTTAGCTTTTAAATTTTTACAACCTTTAGCTTATAAATTGAAAAATCCACCAATAATCAATCAATTTGCGCATTATCCTACTCATAAAATTTTTCGAAACGTCGGGGGTGAAATTTGATACAGTCAAAATGTTCAAGTAACACTTTAAATGTTGTCAATGTGATGCGCCACTTTTAAAAAGCCTCATAGTTGTCACACTTGTTATTTTAAATATTGACTGGCTACATCTTAACGTTTAAAATAACACGGGACACCTTGTGTCATGTCATATTTTAACAGACAATTTGTTCCCTTCCTAAAAGTAATTATTAATTTTTAAGATGCTTAAAAAATATCTAATTGCTACCATAAGTTACTTGGGTTAATTGGCACTCATGCAACCAATTAGTTTTGCAAATCACTTTCTCGAAGTCAAAATTTTGAAATAGCATATTGCACAACAACAACAACAACAGCATCATGCGAAATAAGACTTCCAAGATGGATAAATACATATAGAAAAACATGATTGCCCTTAGCATGAGAAACCGAAAGGAAGGAAGCCGTATATCCAATTAGAAAGCGAAAGGAAAAATGCGATCTTAGAAGGAAAACGAAAGAAAATTAAATATTTTTGCCAGCAGTTTAACTCATAAGGATGAGAACAAAAATAAGTCGATAATTCAATTTGAGTCCATAATTTCCTAACCTAGAAATTGTGTGAAACCACACCATAGAAAACAAATTCAATTAGGCACAAAAGCGAGCAATGTTATGACGAAAATTTCTATTTTATTTCGCGCTCAAGTAATACCTATTCGTTTTCATTTAATCTCGCACTTCTTTGCTATATAGCAAGCAGTCATCGCCGAGCATACATACACAAACCCAAGTTCTTTAAATTCTATTCAATTTAATCCCAGTGCACCCCCGTCATTCGTTCATTTTAGCTTAACAAGTTAATTCCAATCCGCTATGCAGTAGCTCTGTTCGGTTTTCCCTTTTAAATCAATTCCACCGTTTCAAAAATTTAAATTGGTTGACTGGTTTGCGCCTAACTAAAACGTGGAACGAAAAAAATTCTTTTATAATCTGATAGTTTACCGAAATTAATTTCCCTACTTACGGATAAAATCCGCGCAATTTGAAAAAATTTTTAATTGATCGTCTTGCGTTTTTTAAAAGCAAATTTTTTGGTAATGCGCAAACACTCTAACATCCAATTATTTTTCTTTTCGAGTTGCTTCAAGAAAGTCTCGGTGTTTGTTAAAAGTGCCAAACGAGATGGAATATATTGGTATTATAAAAAAGCGCCTTTTATAATGTGATTCGTATGTACGCTATTGGCGCTTATTATATATTTTATTTTTTCTCAAGGAAAAATAAGGCACCTAGTTAAATTTTTTGTTGCCAATGCACAAATTTAATAAGCGATATATTTGAGAGGAAAAATAAACGACGCCGAAATTGAAATACGAGGTGGATAAAGTTTTGACAAGCGGCACAACGGTACTGGCGCCAAATATTGAATTACTTCTGTCGTGAGAGCTTCCGTCGTTTGTTGTTTTTACAAAATATGTTGTGATACTGTTAGTTCTCTTGTCAAACTTGGATTGTTCTTAAGTTTAACATTTTCAAAACCGACTAATTTCCTTCTAAAATGTCTTTCTAAAAATGTGAGGTTATGTTTTGCACCTTTAAGATCAAATTTCAATATTTTGATACTTATTGAAAAAATGTTGTTAATTTCAAATTCAAAATTTTAAGCCTTTACCAAATAGCTTTAAAAATCATTTTAAAATATTTATTATTAACATCAGTTTTGAATTGTTACGATAGAGGCGCCTTAATAATTAAATTAATTTTTTGTTTGTTATTTTTATACATAAACTATCAAAATATCACCCAAAAAAAATTAATTAAAATTAAATTATTAATAATAAGAAAAATTATAGTTGAGAATGCGGTCATTAATGATTTAAATATAGATCCGAGTTTTACTTCTTACATATCATCATAACAAAAATAGGAACAAACAGGTCCGTCTAAGGGATACGATGTTCATTGAAATGAATGAAAATGTAAAAAACGGCTTAAGATTGAAACAATTATTGTAATCCGCTAAGGTATTCCTTGATTTTATAATTTTTTCTTGCTAATCATTTCAATGAACTTCGTATCCCTTAGACGAACCTGTTTGTTCCTATTTTTGTAAGGATGATATGTAAAAAGTAAAACTCGGATCTATATTTAGATCATTAATGACCGCATTCTCAACTATAATTTTTCTTATTATTTTAATGGATGGTCAACTAAAACGTTTAAAAATTTTTATATTTTTTGTATAGGGTGTTTTTTTAGCTGCATGAGAACTTTCAATAGGGATAACAATTGAACCAAGATTGCTATGGAAACAGTTTTTTGACATTTGTGTTTAGCAAGGTTTGGCAATTGATAATGCATAGATTGACCATTGAACAGCGCTACCAAATTGGGCTCACAACCAATTGGAAGTGGATCCATTTTTTTACCGTAAAATTTTGTTCAGTGACGAGGCACATTTCTGGTTAAATGGGTATGTGAACAAACAAAATTGCCGTATATGGAGTGAGACCAATCCGGGACATTATCTTGAGACTCCATTGCATCCATTAAAATTGACTGTTTGGTGTGGAATACACGCCAACGGCATCATTGGTCCATATGTCTTTCGAAATGAGGAAGGAGCTACCGTTACGGTGAATGGTGTGAGATATCGACTCATGCTCAATACATTTTTGTTTCCAAAACTTCAAGAGCTAAACATTGACAACTTATGGTTCCAACAGGATGGTGCTATGTGCCACACAGCCAACGAAACCATCAATTTATTGAAAGGACAATTTGGTGACAACATTATTTCAAAACGTGGTCCTATCAATTGGCCTCCAAGATCGTGTGATTTGACACCTCCAGATTATTTTCTGTGGCGGTATGTTAAATCCATGGTTTATGCTAACAAACCAACAACTCTAGAAGCATTGGAAGCTAATATTCAGCAAGCCATTTATGAAATAAAGCCAGAAATATTGGAAAAAGTGGTCAAAAATTGGACTGAACGGATGCGCTTCGTAACCATTAGTCGTGGTGGTCACATGCCGGAAGTCATGTTCAAATCATAAATGCCTTTAACTGTACTTTCATAAAAAAATTATAACCAAAACATTCCGTCAGGTTTTTAATGTTTTATTTCATTTTGAAGTTCTCATGCAGCTAAAAAAACACCCTATATATTTCTTATATTTTAAATTCAAATTTTTTCAAACATTATTTTTATAAATTGTTACAGCTGTATTCATAAAAAACTTAAAACAGTCTTGTAAGCCTGTTTTAGTTAAAGAGCTTTTAACCTAACTTTTTTTACTTTTTTTTTGCTTGCATTTCGAATTTTTTTAGGTTAAAATACCAACTTATCACAGTAAACGCGCTAAACTCCCTATAAAACAGTCTACTAAATAGTAAGTCCCTATAAAATTTATAGGGAGTTTAGAGCGTTTACTGTAATAAGTTGGTATTTTAAAATCGCAGTAAAACAGTTTACTAAATAGTAAGTCCCTATAAAATTTATAGGGAGTTTAGCGCGTTTACTGTAATAAGTTGGTATTTTAACCTAAAAGAATTCGAAATGCAAGCAAAAAAAAAGTAAAAAGTTAGGTTAAAAGCTCTTTAACTAAAACAGGCTTACAACACTGTTTTAAGTTTTTTATGAATACGGCTGTTTATTTTTAACAACATTAACCATCGAAGAAAATAATTGTATACATTTTATGTCCATATTTTTTATAAATTTTGATTATTTTTTAAAAAATGTAATTAATAATATTAACTTCGTTTATTTCAAGGGTGGGCGCTGAACCCCTCCCCCCAACGATACTCATACGATGGAGGTAATTTGTCATGAGAATCTTTCTCGAAATGAAGTGTATTATACTTTGTTTCCCATGATTTAGAGTCCACGGTAAACAGTAGGTCCCCTTTTTTATATAAAATTCCAAACACCGATTTCATCAACCAGAATAGAGAGCTCTAGCCAACATTGTTGATTTTCCGCATTTGACACGTGTTAAGTCTGGTCCTGCTAGTTTTTTTATTGTTATTTGTCGCACTTTGGATTCAATTTTCGTACTCATGAGTCACGATGGTCAAAATAGTAATAGCCAATAATTGAGGGTCATTTACTTTGTGTTTGAATTTTAAAAATTTACGGCAATTTGAAAATGCAATTGCACGAGTTATTAATTTCGTTGGTCAATGAGCTCGGTTTGCAAGCTGTTCGAATCCTGATTGAGCTAATTTTGTCGTTAGACTTCAGAAATCTCATTAATCAGTATTGAACTTCTGATTAATCATTAAGCTGTTCATTTGAATAATTAGTTGCGGTAAAAGTGGAATCTATGAATGACGTATATAGTTTTTTTGAAGTATCTTACCTTCAATATTTCTCACCTGGGCCCATAACCTGTTAATTTGAGATAATTGCAGTTGAAAAATAGATGTATTATATCGGAAGAAATTTTCAATTGTCTATCGTTAGATTTAGCAAGCAAATTTGACTTTTTCAATGATTTGTCGCGTTACCACGGTTAAACGTTTATATCATGATTTCGTAAACGACATGAAATGAAGTTTAGTTAATTTTCATGGTGAGGATTAGCATAAATTTAAAAAATATAGTAGTAATACTGGAAATCAACAAACGAAACGACTATATTTTTAACGTGGAATCTGAACCACGGCACAAGTAAGTTGATAGCTGGAGAAAGAACATTATTATGGCCCTAACGGTCCGAAGTTCAGCTCCTTAATGCACTACACCAACTAACCTGTACAATTACTATTCTATTTTAAATCCTCTAAAACTGCATTTCCTCCAAATTTTTCAACACGTTTTCCACTTTGGGGTCTCGAGAGTTTGTACTGGAGTTTAGTTAGGTAAACGAAATTTTCTCGTAAATTTCCTTTTAACCGCAATTTGAATAGCCTCCAGAATAAGTTTAATTATTAACTTAGAGAGACGAATTTTTCTAAAACGTGAATAATTTTTAAAAGTTATTTTGTGAAAAGTTTTTCTCGTCTTTTCTAGCAGGAGCGCTGTTGGAAACAAATGAGGCAAATTGTCTTTTAAATAAGTTAAACGGCGTTAACAAAAGAGCCTGTCACTTCGGGCAAATCTCTAATTATGAAATTATCAAGTTATTAATAAGAAAAGTAATTGTCACTTTAGTTTCCAATTAACTAACTGGTAATTGCTTTAGAAGTTCTTGTTCTAAAATTTATTATATAACCAAAAGAGTACCTTATAGTGAAAGCAGTTTAATTAATATCGTTTCGTAATGACTGGCATATTTTAATGTGTCTGTTCGATAATATAAAATAATATGGGCTCTATTTTTCTGACAGGTAATTTTATTTGTAAGATTAGTTGGTGTGTTTGCTTATCGTTAATGAATATTGATTAAGAGGTTAAGGGGGTGGATACTTTTTAGCAGGAAAATATTTTAAATAGTAATTATAATAAATATGAGATAAAAAGGTATAAATCTAAGTCAATATGGCTGCCAAGTGAATGCTTAAGGGCTTGGAGTTTCCAGATGACTCCGGTTAGTAAGGGGATGTTGATAATGAGCTTCTGACGAGCTCTCCCACCCTCGCTACGCAGTTATAACTCCAAAATATGGGGATCGGAAGAATTATTATACAGCTTTTCCGCTTAGAAGCGTGCGGGGTGTTTTTGGGGTTTAACTCTGTTTGCAACGGGGGCTTTAACTGCTAATGGAAAGCACAGATTTTTGTTATAATTCAATTTTTTCCTAAATCAATTTCTCCGTTATTATTTACAAAATAATGCGACCTAAAAATGTCGCTTGATACCTCACGCTTTAAAATCGTCTCTTCGATTCCTACTTCCCCGAAAACATTTTCATCATAACATTTACACTGGTCGACTGTAAAGTAAGTAAACATTCAAACAAGCTGAACATTATTCACCGTTCTTTTGTCTTCAACATAACACCACGCCATTTTGTAACATGGCGGAAGCTTGCAGTCCTCTTCTAACTACTGCTCACATCGTATATATTACGTGACTTTCATTGTTTCGTTTCCTCCCAATTTTACGTTCGCTCAACTTAATATTCAACGTGTCCAACTAATTAACTTAAAAAGTAGCAAAACCACGTTTTCTGTAAACATTCTCCCTTTGTCACTTCTCCGATGTAACATTCACACCCACCACGCTTCAAGCTTATTATTACTCGACTCAATTAAACATTCTTTGAATCGTCGGAAAACAATCCAATAATTCCGTTTTTAATTGAAATGCATCATTTCCGATCTGACCACCAGGTTAGTCGTTAGCTAATTAGGCACAGTAAGCTAGATCCGGTATGAGCACTTCAGTTTCGAATCCCATTCTCTTAAATTTTTAATTAAATTTTATCCTTTTTGGACTGATCGATTTAGCATCAAAATAAAATCAAATTAAGTCATTTTAACTTAATATTGGCGTTATTTATGGTGAAACGGACAAAGGCGATACTGCTCATTTGTATTTATGCATTATGCGGGCATAAGTGAGATTTAATATGATAAATGGTAATTCTAATATAAATAATTGTCAATTGTAGCAAACATGCGCTTAGTGGATTTAATGGTGCATAAAATATGTGTTGGTAGTAGAACGTTTGATAAATGATTGGGTGTATAGTAATTAGATTAGTCTAATGTGGAAGCGCATCGCACTGAGGGTTAACATAATTTGCATTTTTTATTATTGAGTTTTCGGATTCTTATTTCAAATCCAAAAACATTTTCACACCTACCGGATATTATAATAGCACATACGAAATTTTTGAAACCAAGGTCTGACCCACTGATGTTTATCAAAACTTTTTTTGTAAAGGCTTTGAAATAATAGAAATATAAGTACCGGGTACTATAGCAATAAGAATAACCTGCTTGGAGAATAAGAAATGTGTTGCACTGACAGACGTTTGAATAGTGCTACCCACACATTCATTAAGTCTTTACACCCCAAATATGCAGAGTTGTTAACGTCAACCTTCATAAGTAAATTTTTACACCAGTTAGCATACGTGCAAATTTTAATGTACCTACTCGAGTAATAGTACCTATCATATCAATGTATTGAATTCTTTATAATGACTAATCATAAATTCGTTAATTTTATGAAGAATAGCTTAAAGGGACAATGGTTTTGATGATGACCAAGCTATTAAGCATCGAGGACTTCAGATTTAACTTTTTCCGAACGAAACAGAGATATCAATATGGGAAATTTGTTAAAGAGAGTCCGTGTAAGTGTAGTAAGAACATGTCAAAAGTGAGATATCAAGATTTTTTTACTTATGATAATAATTTAGACCTTTAGTCTAACTTCAAATACACTCAAGGTAACAATTGCAATATTTAATCTTTAATTAAAGTGGTATCATTTTTATAGACAGGGTTACCGCAACTTCAGGTCCTGAGACTTCATTTTTTTAGGCAAAAGTTTTAGATCACAAAATTCTGCATAACAAATTAATAAACAAAATAATTCTTCATTCCTTGTTTTGGCAGAAATAATTATAGATTACCCTAAAAATTAGGTATGTAACTTAAAAGATTGTTAACAATGGAACTATGAACAAACTAATCCCAATTTCCCAATTCCGTCACAGGCAGATGGAGACTTTGCAAGTTGAAATCCTATGACCGGAAGTCGTAGTAATCACCCTGTATATCAACTCTTTTGGTAAATTAAGTAATATTTAAAACTGTCACATTTTGAAGTTCTGATGGTTTCCTCAACCGAAAGAGAAATTTCTAACAAATTGCCAACATTTTTCTTTATTGACCATCGAATCTATGATAAATATAATATTGGCACATTTCCTACAAAAAACTAAAATTTTGTTTTACCAAATAATTGATGCAATGGAAATTTTCGAAGGTTCAAAATATTCCTGTTCCCCGTTTTATCGGTTGCAGAGTGGTCCAACCGACTATGCAGAAAGGGGTATCCGGACTTTTGATCCCCGGACGATTGATCCCGGACGATTGAACCCCGGACGATTGATCCCAGGACGATTGATCCAGTGGACGGTTGATCCAGTGGACCATTGATCCCCGGACGGTTGATCCAGCGGACGATTGAACCCCGGACGATTGATCCCCGAGTGATTTAATTTCTTATTAGGTTGTTAGTACGGTGCGTAGCTAATGAAGTACGACACTTTTCCGAGTTGGAAGATCCTAGGGGGATGTTTTTAACGAGTATAGTGTTGCCAAAATGGCTCTGGAGCGCTGCAAGACGGAGCGCGGCGCGGAAGAGTCGATTTTGGCAACACATCCACCTACGACAGAGTTGAGAAAAAGCGAGATTCACCCCCTTCCCAGTAGCACAATTTGCCGAGTTGGAAGGCCCTAGGGGGATATCTGTCTGCAACCAATGAGTAACTACAGGCAAAATAGAAGCGATACAGAGCGAATGAAAAAACCATAAATTTGAAAGTTTTACTGTTACCAACCACACAATATGTGAAAATATTAGCAAATGGTTATATTATTGATACTAATAGAGAGCGGGTTTATATGCACAACAGACCGCCGGCCGGTCTTGAGGTAACACCCCCATAAACAATTTGTTAAGAAAAATTTGTTACCAATAGAAAACGGTTATTAGCGCTAATAAATATTTTAAATTGGTAATAAATTTGTCTTGACCAATTGTTGCATGTAATTCCCTGCTCCACTGATGATGGCCCTGTTTATGAGATAATCCGTTATTCTTGGGTTGGTATAACGTAATGGAATTAGTTATTAAGTTATTATTAGGTATATAAACAAAATAACTGTATTGGTAAAACATAATAAAATAAAGAAGATCAAGATTAGCATTGAACATAGCGGTTACATTATATTCATATTCGTTAAACCAATAATAATCATTATGGAAGGTCAATCTTTTCAAATGAAAAAAATGAACGTTGGGGATCAATCGTCCGGGGATCAATCGGTTGGGGATCAATCGTCCCTTGGATCAATCGTCCGCTGGATCAATCGTCTTGGGATCAATCGTCCGCTGGATCAATCGTCCGGGTTCAAACGTCCGGGTTCAATCGTCCGGGGATCAACCGTCCAGGGATCAAACGTCCTAGAATCGCAGAAAGGTCCCCACTGCATCCATACTTTTATCCCAAAAGATCAACAAGTTATTCCAACAAGAAGAAGAATATTAAAAAAAATTATAAAAGCAAGACAAATTCAGCCAGAAAACAACTTTTATAAAATTCAATATTTATTTAGATATTTTAATACTTTAAGGGTGCGTTCCACTTAAACTCTACGGTGACCGCGGCATGGTCCCGTGGTTCTTTGATTGGACTAAAGATCGACCGTGGTTGTCGTGGACTTTGAGTGGAACGCACCCTAAGTAAGCAGTAGCCTTTCTTTTTCTTCTGATCGAGTTAAATGGTAATTTTTCGCCCAGGCACTTAATTCGAATCACGAAATTTTTTGATTTCCAACAACGTTGGTACTATTTTTTGTTCAAAAATAACATTTTGCGTCGCATTAATCTCAAAATAACTGTGTAGGATGCGCTTATCAAAGGTCAACGTGAAATTGAAATGCATTAATTTAAATTATGCAACTGAAACATATTCAATTTCTTTTATTTATAATATTATAGTTACACATTTTGTTTTTAAATTGTTTCGCTATTATTAGCTATTGGTTTATTCGAGTATTTTACACGAATTAAAAATTTGCATAGTAAACGATAGAGTAGGTTTTGTAGAAATGAAAGATTCAAAAGGATGTGATTTTAAGAAATCTTTCAAAACGTCTTTTACAGCTCAAAATTGGTTACAGATACAGTGATGATTCTTTTAATGAAATAATATTTTGGTTATGTCAATTAGCGATTTTATATCAAAAATTTATAATATGTCATGACACAATAGGTTTGTTCCAACAAACAATTCTTGTACGGTTCAGAAATGATTGTGAAACTGTTCATGCGCAGGCGTCGACTGTGTATCGTTCGCAGACGGTACAAAGGTTGGTAGCAGTTGGAACGGTTTAGTGATCGTTTTGTACGTCATTATTTGATGATGAAATTAATATAAAATTCTAAATCATCTTCGCTCGAGATATCAGATAAATCGCTGTTATCTTCTTCACCCATATTAAATCAGTAAAAATAAATTTATTAGCACAAAACCAACTAAAATGACAATTAAACAGTTAATAGTTAATCAGCTGTTGATATACTGTCAGTGCGCAGGTCAATCCTTACGATACCAAACGATACTAGCTTTTGATCATGTATCGTTCGTACCGTTGCGAAACCGTTCCCGAATGATCCAAAGTTTGGTTGGAACGCTTAAGTGATCGTCCCGTAAACCGTTCGAGCTCAGTTGGAACGAGTTTTAACGATTGCGCATGAGCGGGTCGTACAACGGTTTTTGACGATGTTGGAACAAATTTAATAATTTATTAAAATAGCAATTTTTAACCTTCATGCGCTCGCGCCTATTAAATTCACACTTTCGATCGCATAGGCGGTAAATTGGCCGCATTAATACACTTAGGGTAGTTTGTAGCTGTACTGAGCCGGCTGGTGGAGTTTTTTTTATCAGAACACGGGCATGGTCTAGTAGTGAAGATAGTAATTAGAGAATAAGCCCTTCCCAGCCCGCCCATGACGTTTTGGAAGGAAATGGGAGAGAAAATCCTAGAACGCGGCCCATTTGCCGAGTACGCGAGCGGATGAAGGTTAACATTCTGCATTAAAATTGTTTAAATTTTAAGCATTGTAGATAGGGCATTCAAACAGCTAAATTTTCCGAACCTCAGCTGGTGTAGCTACCTTCGAGTTGTAGTCCCTCATTGTAGGGTGCAATGTATAATATATGAAGAAATTGGTATTATAGCAGGGGTCAGAGCGGGGTGGGGTACGGAATATCTTATTCTATTTTCTAGAGTAGGCCAAGCTACCTTGGTACCCTTAGCTACGCCTTCATTTGGATAAATTTAGAAATGTTTGATATAAAATTTATTATAATTTAAAGGTCGAATCAAACGTCAAGAATGTCTTAACGTGGAATCAGAACCACAACATAACTACCTTATTGATGTTTAAAGCTACCAATGTAAGGTCCGAAGCTCAAACACTTTTACATTGTAGACAAATGAAATAGTTTTATCCAGAGAAGAATGAGTAGTTTGCACTTTACCCGAATAAAGTCCGATGTTAATTTAACTTTAAATTCATTTCTTGTTTCACTCAAAGTTATATTGCGCTTTCCCGGCTTGAAATAGATAATAAACCCTAGTTTAGCTTTTCAACTGGTGTCTGCTAACTTTTAGAGGTTAACAAACAAGAATATTTTGGAGGAAAAAGTTGTTAAGTATATGAAAGGTTTGATATTTACCAGACATGCAGGACCCAGGACCCGATGCACCAAACGATGCTTTGAGTTGAGAAAAACCTGCAACAAGAAAAAATTCGTTAAAATAAAAACTTTCAATAAGTTACATGCAGATCAAAAACTACGTATAATTTTAAGTACCTATATCAGAGGATATTAAACCTGACACCAGGAGGGAGCTTTTAAAATTCACAATTTGTGTGAATGTGGTATAAAATTACACTCTGTTCCAATATAATAGCGTGAATATGGTCCATTATTCGTAAATCTAAACTCGTAGAATTATGGACAAAGGAACATTTCGTGCGGTCAAAATACATTTAAAACGATACTACAAATTTAGCAGAGAATTTTGTTTCTTGTAACAGATATTCGGTAAGGTCTAAGTCCCGTGCCAAGAAACTGCTCTCCATTATGTTTGAATAGTGGCTTGTAAAGGTTGTAAGAAGGATTACTAGACTGAGATTATCTTCCTTTATATTCTACGAGCAGATTGTTATGTGACGGCCACTTAACATGGGATAAACACATAATAAAAATGCGGAAGCGTTTTAAAACGATTTGTTCCGTGTGATATACGATATCTTTGCATACCTGGGTGGAAAAATTCATTTTCTTTTTATCTCTAATTATGACCATTATTTGCTTTGATTTCCAACAGAACATAATTATTGACATCTCATTTTGTATTGACAGGCTTCACATCTGGAAAAGGACATCCATTCATTGTTATAATTTTAGTCGTTAGAGGAAAGTGAACAATATAAGGGTTGGAACTGTTAAAATTACACTATTTATAGTGAAAACACCTTTGGTGTAAAATAAAATCCAATAGAACCAACAGGTCAGGTGTCGTATGTCACGAACCCAATAGGACGAAAAGAGTTTCCTAAAGTGCCTGCTTATTGTCATCCAATTGAATGTTATCTGTATCCTTTAGCACTCAAATATTCTATTGTCTGTAAAAATTTAAAGTGGTTTTACATTCAATTGATTTTTTTCTAAATAAATAAATATTGACGTGACCTACATTTACTAGATAAGCAAGAAATTGTTAATTTTTCTATTAGGAATGGATTGTCAAGGATAGAATGATCGCCTTTGATTCGATTTATCCTTGCAGATGATTGATAAATAATTTCAAAAGTTTTTGAGCTTAGAAAAATATACAAAACGAGATAAACACGTTTTTCGTTATAATTATTATTGGAGTCTCAAGGTTTCCTATTTATTAATATTTGAAACTGTTTTTTTTAAATGAAAAAAAAAATGAAAAATTGCTAGTTTAATTATTGCAAGTAATTAATTTGATTTTAAATTTAGGTTAAAATTGTGACTTATACTATGACTTTCATGGTAAGGTTTTAGCATTTAATTGTTTTAATCTTAAACCGAATTTTTAGAAACGAATGACCATGAATTTTACATAAAATTGTTCTTAATTTTCACAAAAAATTTACTTTTATTTAAAAAATATAAGAAACCGTTTTACTATAAATCGGTTGTATTATTATGAGTAAGATGGATTTTATAAAGAATTTAGCAGAATAAATTACTACAGCCGTCAGGGTAGTCGTGTGGTTAGATTGTGAGCTTCCTGAACGGTTGAATTATAAAGAAATATTTGTTTAATATTAAAAATACGTGTTTTTTTAAATAAAAAAGCAACGTACAAATTATGTTTTTTTAGTAATTCAGACCACACATGTTTCAGCTTTGCTGGAAATCATCAGTTGGATGTCATTAATTTTTATTATCTATCAATTTAAGAAGAAAGAAAAAAATTAATTAGGTTAAATGTTATATAAAATGCGACTATCACGTTAACTGTCGTGTAATTACTGTAAAGGTTTCAATTATATTCTGTAGACTTTCTAGACAACTTGAAATTATCGATTTACTGTCATTGTTTGTAAAATTTTTAAAGAAATTCTGGTACGGTTACTATGAATTCCAGTAAATTTTTTAAAATGAAGAAATATTTTTGGAGTTCGATCAAATGCACTCATAAAAATGCAATTTAAGGTTAATTTTTTATGTTTATATCCAGGATCCAGGGGGAATCTCGTTAATCCATTAATCGTCGTCATTTTCCAATAACGTAGTACATAACTTTGAAATTGAAAACTTCAAATGCGGAATTTTCCGAAAATAGAGCGCTTATAGGTCATAATACCGCCAAGACAAGCAATTTCTCATTTTAGTTCTACTTTATCTATTAAATTCGATTTGAATTTTATTTAGCCCCCCCCCCCCATTGGATGATTTATATTTAACCGATAATAATGATTCCACAATAAAACCATCGTACTTTAAAGGGTTCGAGGTTGAAATATTGCAAAAAATATAGAATTCAAAATATTTGCTCCGTTTTATGGTTACAATTGTAAATTTTTAAATTAATTATACTACTGAATCACCCAACTTCTGCGGCCTAAAGGCCGCACTAGAACTGTTTTTAGATTTGTATTAGGCTCTAAGATATTTGCTTTTTGATATTGAAATGGAGGGATCAAATATTTTGAGACTTTATAGCGACTTTCCAAGCTTAATATGTAAAATAAACCTGGTACCTGTCTAAATTTTAGAGGTAAAGGTGAGGAGACACCTCACCTTTGAGATAAACCCACAATATTGAATTTAAACTTACAAAATTTTAAATTAAATTGCGACAATGTTAAATTAACATTATGGAAATGTAAATTATTGTAATAAAATTCAACATGTCGCAGTATTATTCTAATAATCTCATAACATATAATGCAGTTTTATGATTACATCCTGATGCATTTAAACCGCTTAGTATTGTTTTTTTTTTTCTAGTTTTAAGATTTGATGTAAAAATTGCTTTACTAAATTAGTTGCTTTTTCTTGTTATCCATCTGTTCGAATTGCTGTTTTTCGAGTTCGACACAATCCTTTCCAAAAACTTTCAGAAGTCGATACGTCAACTCATCCCTAACTTGCTCGAACTACAGCAGCATTGGATTAACGCTTTAACTGTTTCATTAGCCTAGTTTAACTTTTTAGAAATTAATTGTTAAATTTATCGTTTTGTGTCATTCTACTAATTATAGTTCACTTAAGCTTGCTAATTAGCCGTTATTTCGACCAGTAGACAAGTTATAAGTAAAATTAGGTAGAGCCAAGCTCAAAATTGAAGCTAAAAATTGGAATATTTAACGTTGTGATAATTTAGTTGTTGAAATTTACACATATTCAAGTTAGGACGAAAGTTAATTTCGGTAATAAAACGGACAGCTATGCACAAGTTACTTTAGTACAATGCAGCATAATAATTATACAAGAATAATATAATGAGAGAATTCGAGGCATTCCCGGCTTCCTATGTGTTTCTCGGTGACTTGCAAGGGAAGACAACTCTTGTTTATTAAGCTCACTGGAGCTTACTGTTACAATAAGCCATCTTGTGGCTTAATTATACAAAGCTTCGCTTAATTTTGAAATTTCATTTAATGCTGCTTAGCTTGTAGCAAATCACAACATAAGGGCAATTTAGTAGGCACCGTCAACTGTAGGAAAAACACTCGCGCCGAAGAGCGACGGTGGCGATACGACGTGGGTGTTAATTAAAAAGCGCTTGGAATTAAAAAAAAGTTAAAAATAATTGTCCGTTTATTTGAAGGTATATAAATTTAATCTTAGTGTGTCTAGCATAGCGTCGTCAGGTTGTAAGTATTTAAATTAGTTGAGGAAAATTTAAGCACTTAAATAGGAGCGTCGCGACGCGACTATAGCGTATAATAAAACACAAGATTTTAATTAAACTTATTCATCTCAGTAAAATAGGAAGAGTTGGTGGTGAGTGCATTTAATTAAGAAGTTCAAATTCTTCGCATTTTTGACATAATTAAGTTTGCATCGTGCTTTACTTAAATGACTTAATTTTTAGATAATTATTTTGTTAAATAATTTATTATATTATACGCGCAGATCGAAGGAATAATAGATTTTTAATTAAAATGTAATTTTGAAAAATATTATCGAATCAATTAGCGAATTTACTCTGGCAATTCAAACAATGTTCTGTAACGCAATGCAGACTCTATACATGTAGAAAATTGAATTATAGGAAAACAAAAGAGATGGAAGGGGGTTGTAGGTCGTCACAGGGTTGCCAACAACGGAGAGGAAAGGGGTTTGTTACGGCAGTAATTAACTGCGACTCGATAATTAATTAGTTCCAACGAGTAGCGTTCGGTACCGCCACACTATGTGTGTTTAGGTTCAGATTCGTTAATATTTGTATATTCACAATTGCTCTTATGGACCTTACGTACATTACAAATATTACACAGTGAAATGTTTGACTGCTGGGGTAGTTTTTGTTTGAAGCTTTATTTACACTAGAAAAATATATTTTAATTTTACTTTAACTTTAATTTACCTATTTACACTTTTTCCTCCTCTTGCTCAACTCAACCTCTTTGTTACCTTTTTCACCCTTACTTGACCCCGTACTAGACTTAAATTCAAATTAGCTTACGATGTTTGCTGTTTAATAAGGTGTTTTTAAATTAGTCTTTCCAGAACCCTTTGATTTAAACCTAAAACAATGCTCTCAGAAAGTCTTTCACAATTGCATGAATAATGAACCATCCTAAAAACATAGCCAACAACTACCGTCAATTATTTACTCTGTTTTTTTCAAAATAACACAGTAAACGATTTGTCAAAGCATTTATTGATTACATTCATCGATAAAAAAAACCTCATTATATTTTTTAATTACACATTTTAATTGAAAAACAGTTTATTCCTTCATAAAAATTTGATAGTTGAATCTATTAATAAAAATATCCTGGTTGGGGGGGGGTGATTTCTAAACCCCCACCTGCTTTTCGATTATTCAGTTTCAGGTAATTCCATTTTTAAGCAAAACATCGTAGGTTAGATTATGCTATTACATTTTCTCGAAATATTGTCAACTTTATCGCACAAAGGGCGACGGGTTATGCGGAGAATGCGGAAAATTTAATATGAACCGATACTTTCCATATCAGTTATATTTTTCCTTAAATTTGATATCTATTGAGTTTATTAATAAAAGTAAAGCTGGATTTTGGATTTTTCTGCGTTTAAGGCATTCATAAATATCCTAAAATATTTACTTAACAATTCATCTAAAATCACCTGCGGCGCAAAATTGCACTTAATGACACCTATTTTTATATCTTTTTCTTTATTAGTTATTCAATCCACTTTAGGATATAACCTCTTCAAGTTTTTAACTTGAAGGTTAGGCCATATCTTCCCACGCTGGCCAAGTGCGGGTTGGGAAGAGTTAGAGACGGCCAGAATAAAGTTCTTACTTCATCCGGATTCGAACCGGGCATTCGAGTTAATAGTCAACGTACTTAATCGTTATGCTCTGACCGTCTCGTATATTTTATATGCTACCTAAGACAATAATATTCTAAATTTAATATTTGAAACGAATCAAAATAGAAGTTGCATTGACAAATTTCTAAATAACAATCGGATTTTAGATTTGAAAGAAGATTTTTAGTGTGACATTGATGTATGCCTGAAACTACTCGTATAACTCACTCGTTAAATGAAAATCACCACTAAACACGTTTGCCCTAAAATTAAAAAATCTATAGTGTGTGTATTTTTTAATTTTGACACACGCATTTCGTTCTTATTAGAGCTCATCAGATGATTATAAAATTATTTGAATAATAATTAAATTATACTTTTTAGTAGCGTTTATAATTTGATCAACTAATAACTTCGACACACTGCCAAGTTAATGATCATTAAGGATCCTAATCAAAAGGAATTTCACGAATCGGTTCATCACCATTCATTCAGTATTCTATAAGCTATAATAAAAGCGAAATGTCATGGTTGACTGCAAGAATTTATATTAGTTACTATTAAAATATTTAATTTTCGCAAGTTAAGAACCTCAAAAACTTATAACTCTCAACCTGGTCAGCGGGAAGGTGCGAAAATAATATATTTTTAGAAGAAAATTGTAAGCCTCTCCTTTATCATATTCGAAAACTGAAATGAAATTGGAAGTTGCCCAACTTCAATCCACTACAAAATTTACATATTCGGATTTTGTAATTTTTTTAAATGTCATAAAAGTCCTATTAGGCTGATGGGCTTTTGACCAAAAAATTCAGCATTAGAATCCCACCCAAGTCCAAATTTATCGATTAAAAAATTATATTAAAAAAAGTTTTACTTATGATTTATTTTAGATTTTTCAATTCATTTTCATTGAATTTATTATATTCAATTATAGGCGATCAAATTATCGCATGAAATTTGATTGACAAGATTGCAAATTCGATTGCATCAAATATCGCATGATGTAAACCGGTAACATAATTTTTTAAAACTGGATCACCCAAAGTGTACGATCTAAAGAGGTTGGTTTTATAACTCAACCAATCCTGATTACGTCACAGATTAAGATATTTTTTGTCAAAATATATATTGTTTTACTGTAAATTAGCAGGAAAATTATTCAATGGAATTAGTGACAATTAGACCTGTTCAAATTGGGGCAACAGGGACGGTATCTGCGCCGATCCTCACAATTCGGGGGCCTAATTTTAACTTCTTACCGCTTCTTGAAATAAATTAGGAAAATCCATTCGTGAATAAAAACAAACTTTTATATTTTCTTCCCAACACTTTTTAATTTTGAAGAGGGAGGATCTCAAAAATATTGGTTCCTTTGGGACTCCACAGCTTCTCTGAAAGACCCTGTTGACTAGTATAAAAAAAACGGAACCTCTATTGATATTATGGTTACAGCATATGAATGCCCACTGGAACGTCGAGCTAAGAAATTCTGTGAAGTCTGTGATTTGAACCCAGAATTTCCGCTCTGTAACTCAACCAGCGATCACATCACACCACTGCTGTATAGTTGATAATGATCGTATTTCTCGTATATATTATGAAATACTCAATATTCCTAATAATGAGAAGCAGGTTAAATACTCCATGTTAGGTTTCTTGTTAAAAATCAAAAACTGGTTATTATTAATTGTTATAAGAAATTTAAATACATAATTAAAATTGTTGGAGTAAATTTTTCTCTAATAATAATTATTAAATTGCAAGCGAATGGCACCACAAATGAAAAGTTAAAACAAACTAAGCCGCATTTCAAATGATTGGTATGTTTTGCTTAGATTATTATGAAATAGCTTCGTGACTGAAATCTTTTTCGATGTCAAGATAGTCGAAATTTACAGAAAACAAATTATCTTTACAATGAGGTAAAAATGTCTGTAATTTATTATGAAAGTCAAAGTTCTTTTAAAAATTTTTGATATCAAGATTCGTTAAAAGAAAATTTTATTACAGTTATGGAAAATTTTGTAAGTTTACCTTTTTTTATTTGTGCCTAACTAATAGTAATCTAAAGCAGCGGTCGGCAACCGGTGGTCCGTGGCGTAATTTTAGTGGTCCGCGAAAAAATTCTGATATTATTTCAATTTACTGAGCTCATTTAATAAAATTTTTAATTAAAAAAATCTTAAACGTGTAGAATAGATGATGATGATTAAAAATAAATTGTTGTTCAGCTATCTCCAGTGGCGGATTTTCGAAGAGGCCTCAAAATTCAGCTCTCAAAATAAAAAGGAATAAATATTTTATTTAATTATTGAAAAAGTGAGACAGGGAAATAACAAATAACATTTGAAAATTAACCAATATAAAATTACAACTGCTTGGCTATATTTAAAGATTTGCTGATATTCAGGTTGTACTAATTATGAAAATTGAAACTCATTGGGGCAAGATTGTCAAGGTTCATTAGGTTAAAAACCAAAAAGAACTGAGCTTCAAAAAGTAGGAATTTCTAGTTAAATTACCCAATTTTATGAAATGTTATATTATAATATAGCATAAATTGGGTATTAAAACCAGGTTTTAATGTGCAATATTTCTACATAAAATAGATAGTATTTTCAAAAAAAAATCGCCTGCGGCGCTAATAAACGGGGCCTCTCCCCCCGTATGCCGGAGGTTGAAAATCATTGCTGTAGGTTTCAAAGGTAGTGAAAATGTTTAGGAAAGGGGCTCAAAAGTTCTAAAACAGCCACTGGCTATTTGTAAAAATAGGCTCCTCGCATGCTGCTCGGAGCAAATGTTAGCGTGGGATTCAATAAGTTTGGTTAATTATGACATAAGATTAAAAAAAAAGGTTATTCAAAAAAATTTAACGATCAAGGTTAATAATTAAAAAGTTAGTGGTCCGC
The DNA here is from genome assembly GCA_958510855.1 of Rhagonycha lutea. Taxonomy (NCBI): domain Eukaryota; kingdom Metazoa; phylum Arthropoda; class Insecta; order Coleoptera; family Cantharidae; genus Rhagonycha; species Rhagonycha lutea. The sequence continues at coordinate 5,181,795 of OY294040.1, read as the reverse complement.
GAAATTTAAATTGTCAATTTAGTGGTCCGCAATACCTAAAAGGTTGCCGACCGCTGATCTAAAGGATGTAATTTTTTAACTTGTGAAATGAATAATAAAAATTTTCAGTTAATTGAACGATTCAAACCCAGAGTTTAATTTCCATCTACTCCTAATTTTGTATTTGGATGATCTCATTATTTGACAGAATAACATTCTTCACAACAAAATATAAGTTACTATTCCATCTTAGATCTGGCGTACAATCGAAAAACCTAGTAACTTCAGTTCTATTGTTTAAATTAATATATCACATTCTAGTGGACACATTTTAAAAATGAAAGCCGGCAAAAACTTTTCAAGAATTGCGGCAATATGCAAATCAAATTAACTTTTAACAACTCGAGTTACTAGATTCTTCGATTTTAAGGATTTTCACGATCACTTATAGATTTTTTACAAATGTTAACATCAATCAATAAAATAGGCAGGTACAAACATAGCGAGGATGTGGATGTCGATGTCGTGATAAAAACAAATGTATGTATTTTTTAATAAGAGTGAAAAAGAGAGATACTAATAATTGCGAGATATACTCATACTTATCGCGATCTCATCAAGATTATTGTTAATAATAACACAAGTTAATAACCCAAAAATATATTTATATATTTTAATTTTATAAAATAAGCAACGTTACACCTCCAATAATGTAATGATGCGTTTTTATTTAGTAAATTTCTAATTTAATATCGACATCCTTGCTATGTTTTTACCTTTATACTCGATTCAGGGGCGGATTAAGACCAAAATTGTGACTTCCGGCCCACTTTTACACAGAAAGAACTGGGTTTTATAATCATATTTGAGATAGATTTAAATCAAATATGAGCTATTTTGGGATATTTTTGGATGGAAGACTGAGATAATCAGTAATATGGTGGCTAAGTAGATTGTATGACAATGTCGAGTATTCGGTTCGACTCCGGTATAAGTAAGAACCCTAAAATAACCGTCTCCATTCGGAAGGCAACTGAAAACCATCGAGAGGTAATCTGCCTAGAAAGCAGATGAAGGAAACTGATATTTTAGGATAATAAAATAATTTCTTTAGCTTAATAGGATAACAAACCTTATTTTGTGGTTTGATCCTTCACAACTGAATGAATCCATAACATAATTAGGTATAGTCTATTTCTTGTCAGGTATTCTTCAACAAGGTCAGTGAAACTGCACCAAGATTTGGACCCTAGCCTGTCACGTCCACCGATTCTTTCGCTCGTTTATCGTCGTCATGCGGTCGTGACGTATCGCACCTAGTAAGCATAATATCTAAATGATTTTAGTATCATAAGCGTTTGGACTCTTAGATTTACGCCCGGGAGTTTCACTTTTCAGTTAACACGGTTTGTTTTAACACAGAAGAAGTATTACCTACTTGAACTTTTTTTTAATATTTTTAATTTAATCCGTTATCATTTTTATAATATTTGAATAGAACCGGTATTATACGGTAGAACGTACAGTGACAATTAGTCTTAAGTCTGTGTGATGACCCATATTCAACGTCAGATGAAAGAAATATGGGGTTCCTACAATTCATTCAGCCAATATTTAGATGAATCCCTTTTTAAACCATTTGTATGCTACTTTGATATTGATTTAACATAACAACCAAGCATGACAAATGAATAAGTAATTAATACGTCCGACAGTCCTTGCCTGGGAAGAACACCTAATCATTATTATACATAATACATAATTACGGCCGCGCCATTATAGTTATGCAACCAGCACAGCTTCCGTGATTGGTTATGTTAGAATGACGTAACACCCAAGTTTTCTGGTAAGGACTATATATTTTAATTTTGATGTTCTAGAGATAAATTTTTCGTTAGTGGTTGGCACGTGACTTTGGCTTGGCGGCAAATGTGGAGGGAGACACCTGTGACACCTAATTCCACCAATTGACACAAACATAGAACCGAAATAACGAATATACGTTCTGCGCATTAGCCACTCCCAACCAATAACGAACAATTTTACTCTACTACCAAATGGTTTTCTAATTAGTTTGTTACCCCATATTTTGGAAGTATAGAGTAAAAAGAAGGAAATTTATATAATATAAATAGTAGGTATATTCCATTTGCTCGTATACCGTCCGTTGATGTCACTTCATATGAATAATAATAATAATATATACCTACTAATAGGTAAACAGTTAGAAACTATAGTTATGCTGCCTGATATGATTAATCTATTGATTACGTACAGGATTAATCATTACATCGTATGATACACTGGTCACTGTATAAAAGTCCGTATATGCTAATTCCAATATATTTCTTTAGTTTTCGTTGTGATTTTAACGTGGTTAGTTCGTTTAGGAGTGTTGTTTTTGGAAGTAAACTTTAAATGGTAAAATGGTATGTAGATTAATTTTTAAATGTAATTGTTTATACAATTCTTTAATTGAAAAACAATAATTAACAATCATCTATTTGTTTTGTTAAATCTGTAAGAAATCAAAATTGAAACGGTTCGTAGTTAAGACAATGTCAATTTACTTCTCTTAAACGTCATTTTTGTATTGAATTAAACAAAAATAATTTGTACAGGTAGTTTGGTTTAATGGTAGGGTGATAGGTTTTGAATCGAAGGGTTACGTTTGAACCTCCTCCGAACCCAAACTTATTCGTCGTGATTGGGAAAAGTTAATTAATATTTTATTTTAGGATATTTTACCTAATTCTTTTTCTTTCTAATTATTTTTATAATAAATATTTAGATACGGAAAATCTCCCTGGTTCGAAGCCCAAGTTAAACAATAGGAACTTAAAACGCGAGGATGTCGCAAAAAACAATTTGCACTCTTCTCGTTATTATAACTAATATGTTTCGGTTACATACAGGCGCAAATATCATTATGTCACTTTCTAACATCTAATTTTGATTTACACAAATAAAATTGCACGCCGATAATGAAAACGGCCCGAGTTTTCCTGCATCCGCAATGTGCTCTTGTTAACTAATATTTGAATAAAGGGTTTATATCCTGCGCGTCGATGCAAATATTATTTAGAAAGGCGCGGCATTTCTGAATCGAGAACTCATAAAAAATCAAGAAGGCGTGAAATTGTTACAAACGCGCCTTCAAGATTCTCGTTATATCAACTTTCATAAATTTTAAAACAAATTTGATGTCGAATTTGAAAATTTACCATCGCGGCTACGGTACTCCGAGCAACATCCGTGCTAACTGTAAAAATCGAGCATGACGGTTTATGTCGTTTTACTGTGAAACGGAGTAGACAAACTTATCTGCTCTATCTGAAGCTTGAAGAAGGGTTATTTTGCGTATCGTTGAGGATAACAGTTTTTCGATGACTTGGACTCTGTTAGTAGGCACTATTGATTTATGTTGTATTCGGTGAAAATCAAAATTGCTAATCTAAGATTGTTTGAAAATGAAACAAATACCGAAAATTTCCTTGCGGTATCAATTGCGTCCAAAAAATTTACATCTCCACTTGAGGAAGGTCAATGACCATACAGCTTTTGGAAAGGTGGGCGAGTATGAACTTCGCATACTTCTCTTACGCCTTCAATGCGATTCTAATTTTTGAATCGAGTTTGTTTTAGTTGTTTGAATTGAATTTGATTTTTAAATCTTTTCTCAAGCATCGAGTGTGTAAAGAAGTAAAATACATAGAACAAAGGCTTAATTATCTGTATGGGATGAGGTTGGCGGGCAACACTGCTTTACGAGTATTACGTTTCTAACGAGATGTTGTCAAAATTGGGCAATATCATAATTCATGTACTACCATTATTAAATTATAAGAATTTGACATCAGGTGATGGGGCAATAACAGATGTAGTTAGAAGAACGACGTGTGAAATGCTTAGCACATGTCAAGTGGGGAGGCAGGGGGCACTTCCTGGCATTGAATGCCACCGTTTAATTTCTTCAGACAACTCAATAGAGGTGTTCGGCTTGTACCTACACTCGAGATCAAACGCTTTACCTGTATACTACGGGGTGGCCAAATAAACTTGCCCATCATACTTTTTAATTGTCTGACAAGATAGATACTTGTACGAGATCTCGTAAATACATGTACCGAGTTAAGTGGATAAACACTGGTTTATTTGATGCCAATTAGTTTTGATGAAGTGTTTCTTAATGAGACCTCACTAATAATTAAGAGAAATTTCTATACAAAGTTTCTTACCATTTTTAAACTCTCGACATGGAAATACACATCATTTTCCACTCTATTTTATTTTTAATTGATACTTATTAATTAATCATTTTTTTATTACGACAAAATTGGACAAGACGATTTTATCCTTCAAGATATTAAAGTAATCTGATCATAGCTGTAGCCTAGCACAGACCGTGAATTAGACAGGGGAACAACAAAGCCTCGTCACACCACAAATTTACCGAGCTGTAAATGTGGCTCACGTGTAGTTTGCAGTTCTTTTTTTAATTCATCTTCAAAAAACTTTAAGAAACCAAAATAACACAAAAGTGTTCTACTATTTTAAAAAAGCAACGAAATCAAAGGGTTAATAGGCGAGACCCATTCTTCCCACAAAAGTTTTAGTTTGACACTTGGTCAAGTTTCCGATTCCGATCCGTCTTCTCTTCTTTCCGATATTATGTTTTAAATATTTAAAAAAATTTTAATTCGGTGTCTGCAAACTAATTTTGCACCCTCGTCCCGTATAGACTCGAATGATCCGTTGGTGACAGACGTACAAAGCTGCGTACCCAGCAGGGGTGCATTCGCTATACGCGAATTGTACGAAATAGCACCCGGTTGAATAAAATCGAAAATCTCGACTCATATTATGAGTATACTACGTCACACCGTTTCAATGAAGATTTTGTAACAAATTTAATTATGATTACAAAAAACGCAAATTGATTTTTTCATTAAAAATTAAACACTTTCAATCATTGAAATATTAATTTACTGATGAAATTGCTAATTCTTTACTAATATTGTTCTCTATTTTTTCATTTTCTTTGTTTTCTAATTTATTAAATTTACATTAAAACTATCGGGCAAAATTCCATTTTCCAGTCCAATTAATAATTTTATGTGATGAAGAAATAATTTTACCTCATTATTATGATTTTATTAAAATTTAATTATTTTTGTACTTCCTGAGCCGTAGATGCAAAAATAGCCCATTATTCCCTCTTCAAGTTAGTAATTTTTTATGTGATGTTATAAATTTTCTTTTGAATTTTTATAATCAGCATACTGAAAATTTTCATAAATGGAATAATCGTCCGAGGAAATCAGCTTAATAATTTTTCTGCTGGATTAAAAAAGCAACAATAAAAGGGCTTCATTATTGAATTTTGATGGACCCACATAAAGTTTGATAAATTTTTATCTAACCCTCATTTTCAAAATCTCGGGTGTGACTTTGATGTTTTTAAATGGCAGTCAATTATTATTAATGCTCATTACTGTTAAAGGTCATAGTTGTTCGGTCCTTCGACCTCACAGTATGAAGACCAGGACAATATTTATCAGTAATTGCCTTGAATATAATTAATGGTTTTCCACCACTGTTCTGTCATTTATAGATTCCTCCCCCTCTCCCTAAAACCAAATAAATGCTAGATTACCTTGTCATTTATTCGAAATATATTATTTTTATTGTACAGAATTATTAAAATATATTAATTTTATTTTCAAATAATTATTTCATAAACTGGCCACTTTTTCATTATTACAAAAATTTAATGACAATCACAGTATTGGTTATTAGGGTATAAATTATATTTCACTGGATAATATTTACCTCAGTATAGAATTATTCAAAATTATTTCAATGCCCTTATCTGCATCTAACCGGAGAAACATCAAATTACCAATTAGTATGGATGATCAGATGGCACAGTAATGAGCCATTGATCCAAATAACCTTGGTTTGTGATTATACGTTACATAATTTTCTAATAACGAAGGAAAAATTTATTATTACAACAACTAATAATATCAAATTATCAACAAAGGCAAATTTGTTGTTATTAACTTTAAACAAACAAACAGGGTATTTAAAAAAAGTAAAAATATTAATTAAGCGAAAATTGAATTCTCATATTAAATAACAAATATAGCAATTAATTATTGTAGCCTTATGAAATTACCTAACTATCATTAAACGCCGTAGAAGATTTTTTGATTTACCGTTTTGATATTTACATTTATGAGTATCATCTTTCATCTACATTTGTTGGGCTCGCCGATGTTTCTATTATTAATAAAAATAGCTATAATTTTAGCAAATTCGTTAGGAATTGCTTCTTAAAAATGTATTGCTGTGGTTCTATAAATTTTTGTACATGCATTGTATTTAATATTCAACTCACGAGCGTTCGAATATTTTAAGTTCTTAATAGACAAATTTTTAAATTATAATAATTTTTAAGTTATTATGACCAGCAAATATAATTTCTTTTGCATTTTGCATAATAACAGTTTAAAATGATTGTTAAGATTATAATAAAGAAAAATAGAAACGAAACAAATCAAATAATTCAATTATAAGCGTCGCGCGTCGCGTCGGTAGAACAGAAAGCTCACAAAAACTAACGTCAACAAATCAAAATTTATACAAACAACAAAACCATGTTATTCAAATATTGAAGAGACGCCAAGGTAATAAATTTTCTTCCATATTTTAAAATTACAAAAAAGGTTTGAAAAAATAGTAGAATAACAAAATTACAAAAGCTCCAAATTTTCTTTATCGAGCAACCACGTTGGCGTTGTAACAACAAAAATTCAAATAAGTCCGAAAGGATAAACAAATTTAAGTTCAATTTTGTTTCATAAAATGTATAACAAAATTTTCAAATCTCATTTCCCTAACAAATTGCCTCAACTTCGTTTCTCTTCCGTAAAAAGCTCCCAAGACCAGGAAATTTCAAATTGAATCTTTTATGTCTTCATTACAAAAATAGTGAGACTGTTAAACTTTTCAAGTGTGTTTATTGTAGGATGATCTTGTAAAATTATGTTTGCTTTTTTTCGAACGCAAACAAAACGCTCACCTTGGCATGCGTTTGTATAACGCCCAAACTTTGTTTGTTTGGGATCGAACTGGACAATATAGAAGAGAACTGGGTAGATGCGATTATCAAGTTAGGCTTAATTGAGACTTACCAGAAGCGGCGCCAACTTGAGGTCCACCTAAACCGAGGACGCTTACGGGAGATGCAGTTCCATTATTTGCAGCGCTCATGCTCGCCGCCGCTGCGATGTTGTGTGGTAAAAATGCGGCGGCGACGGCCGCTTGTGCGTTAAAATAGGCCATTCGGCTAGCTGCCATTGTCATATGATGATGATTAAAACTAGGATCCGATGAAAAGCACGTTTGGGGTTGTATATGTCTCTGAGGGTACACATTTGGCGTTATAGCCGAGACGGCGGCAGTTGGCGAGCGATGTTGAGAGTCGCCCAAGCCTAAAAGCTCTTGAATTGCGAAAGGCGAACGCTGAGGCATTGTTTGTGACGGTTTATTTAAAATACTGGGAGCGGTAACGTGAATTGTATTTTCTAATGTCGCATGGTTCATTTTCTTTCACCAGTTTTTGTTATTTTAACCCAGAAATCACTCAAAATTAAATAAAAATTACTACCATTGTCTTTCATTTATTTTTGCACAGTTAAAAATCACTCAATTTTTCTATCACTTTTAGGTCCGTTCGTGATTAGGTTTGATTCACTTTTGTCAAGAAAATTCAAAAATGTCGTTTAGCTTTTTGGGGAGATTTTTGGAATGTATTATGTGTTAACTAATTCGCGCACTGTTTCGAAATTTTTTATTGTTAGTGAAAGCCGAATTTGTCGTAGTGGGTGTAGAAGAACCGGTCGTAAGCAGCTGTAATGATAAACTGACTACTTGAATTTGAAAAACGAGTACTGCGTGTTCCTAACAAAGATACCCCCTAATATTCTACTAAAAGGGTTCCTTAAACTGGGTGGCGCTTAAAATCGACCAATTGTGTTACTAAAAGCTGGAACTTCATTGGCGTACGAGAAGCTTTCAAATATTGCTTTAACGTAATAATACTTTAGGTATTGATTCCAATGCTGCGTCGAGCTTTGTAGGCGTGCGTTGGCCAAAAGTTTAGAAATGGATAAAAGCTTTATTGTGAACGAATCTAAAGTTGGAAATCGCTTGTCAAATTAAACAATTACTGTCAAATAGTTTACACGGTTAATTGGAAACGATGTAATCAATTATGATAATTGGTGCTAATTAATTGGCTTTTACTAATTAGTGTTTATGTGATGATAGATTTAATTATGCGACCAAATTAAATATTTTTATGCAAATTTATAACAAAAATTTGATTTATTTTGGTCTTTAATTATTACTTCCTCTTACTTTGTTCATTAAAAAGGAATTCTTCGAATGCCCAAAATTTTCTAACCTTCCCCTTTTGAATTTACATCATAATATTTAATTACCCATCACGATCACTTCGGGATTAATTTTACTTACCTCCATTACTAGAAAAAAAAATCATTTGCCTGATTAAATTTCCCAAACCCAACTACATTGAAAATAATTTTTAAAAAATTCCCCTGTTCAGATGTTATTAATTTTTTGGTTCATCTTATGGAGAGGGACGAATAAAACCTTTCATTATATGAATTCTGAATAACTACAAAATTAAAATAAATTTGGTAATCTAAAAACTTAACGAGTCACGTTGTAAGGAAATTAATTCCATAATTATTATTAGAAATCCACAGATTAGAACATGGATTCACAGGTCAAGAAGTCGGGGCTTATCCCCACGACTAACTTCGAACACCGTGAAGTAGTTTGATATGCTTACAATGATAAAACTTTTGACTTATTAGAAAAAAGTTTACAAGAAATAACATAAAATATGAACTAAATTTCTACAATTGTAAAAGAGATAAATTTTGAAAAAGAAGAAATATCTGGAATGTTATTATATCGAAATTTGCACAATTTGTCACTCCAAAAGATATAAAGTTAAGTGTCAAGTTCAACGATCGTATTTTCTAAGTCGTTTCCAACTCTTTCTGGGATACTCGTGTGAGCCTTTAAGTTCGTCTTTTATAAGGAAATTCACAAAACTTTGATTTTGTAAATGTAGTACCTACATCGTTGATTTGATTTTCAGAACGGCATTATATTACGTGGCAACTAAAAATCTGTTGTTTCAAAATAAAAAATATATACAAGATCGATTCGATTCGAATCACTATAGAAGTGACAATATTAACCAGCAGTGTGGCTTTAAGCATATACTGGCAGGCTAGGGAGCGGAATTTCGCGGCTCTATTCCTAGTCGCGTCACATAGTACACTGCTGGAAAATAGCAATTGATCCTATTTATACGTATAGCGATATGGAAGCGTTTTATATTTTGTAGATAGATATATAAACATTTTTAAATTCTACAGAAACGAAGTGAAGCCGATATTTGTTTATTGCATTAGTTATTTATATATAATATTATTATTACAATATATTAGCGATATAGATACATTAAATTCAGTTTACTAATTTTTTAAATATCAAAAATTCAAATAGACCTTCCTAATGTAGCTACAGAGAGTGCAGATAAAATCTTCATCATTACATAAAAACAGAATTACCCAGGTTGTGCGGCCTAAAGGCCGCACTCAAACTATTAGATTGATAAATAAACGATATTAAATTACAGGACTGATCTAAATGTGTCTTATTGTGATACTAGATTATTTTTGATGGATTGAAATGAAGATAATTCTGCGTAGGTCGGTTATCCAATGTCGTTTCCTACATTTTTGTATTAAATTTATGATTAAGAGTTGATGAAAGACGTAAATTTCTCCAAAATTTTTATTAGGACCGGAGAATCTTGACGGCCGGAATTACCCCGACGGCCGGTATTCCCCCAGTCTACCCTAGTTAATTTCACCTTCCAAGATTCAGAGTTACGACGTTTATCTTTCACTTATCAAATATTATCTACCTGGTGGCTCCAGGAAATACTATGATGGTCTTCATCTAAATGCTAAATTCTGATATATAGGGTGTTGCAAAAGATCTTTTGGAGCTTGTACGCAACTATTTGGTTCCAATATCAGGGGTATAGGCAACATTATTTGTATTTTGAATTGAAAGTTAGTAGAAAAAGCCACACGATAATTTTCAATTTTGTATTTCAAATTTAAAATAGGGCGCAGTCTTCACCACCAAAATGCAAAATATTTTAGAAATTTTTATTTTAATTTCAAAATACGAGGGTGGAGTGATAAGTCTGGTAAAAATAAAACAAGGAATAATATTTTGCTAAAGACACATTTTATTTTTCAAGATAGTCTCCTTTTTCCATCCAAAGTGTTTTCATTTTTCAATCCTTTCCGAAGAATACGATTTCTGTAACCCTTCAAAATATGCGCTTGTTTCATCAATGATATCCACGTTACAGCCAAACCTTTTTCCGCTTAGCCATTTCTTCAACTGTATAAATAGGAAATAGTCGCAGGGGGCTAAGTCTGGAGAATATAATGGATACGGGAGCAATTCGTAAATTTTAGCCATGGAAAGTGAACACGTGTGCATCCGTGCATTCTCTTTTGATGGAAGAGAACTTTCTTTTTAACCAAATGCGGTTGATTTTGTTTCAAAACGTGATTAAAAGTTGAAATAATATTCGCCGTTGATAGTTGACCGCTTTCAAGGTAATTAATGTGGATTATTCCGAATGCATCCCAAAAAACTGTCGCATGACTTTGTTGGCCGATAAGACCACCTTAATAGGCTGCTCCCAGAGTCTCTATTTTGAATTTCAAACAAAAAATTCAAATTATTGTGTGCTTTTTTCTACTTTCCAACCAAAATACAAATGTATTTTGCCCACCTCTGAGTTGCAAATTTGTTTCACTCCTTTTACAAAGTGAAGATTATTAAATTTATTACGACCAAATGAAAACAATCGGGGTAGGCTAATTTGGAGAATCCAAAAGTCTACTAAAGGTAAGCCTTGCTTCGGTAGAAGCCAACAAGAGCCCATCAGAAAGATGTTCTTCGTTTACTATCACAGAAGTAATTAATCCCGCCTCTCCCGTTTACCGCGTTTTAGACTACATTTTTATTATGGGTATAATTGTCGCTTTCTGTCCCTGTCAAGTTAATGATCATTAAGGATTATTTCATATCAAAAATCTTCAAAATTACCATTCATTCTGTTATTCTCCTAACTATTAGAGATTTAAGCTATTTATAAATAAATTTAATTATTCGCGAATATGCGACTTAGAGAGAAGTTAATGGTCATTAATTTTCAGTATGTCGAAGGTATAGCGGTATATAAGCAGTGGCGTAGCTAGGTGGACAAGGGCGCCGGTGCATAAAAAAAAATCGGCCTCCCCTCCCCCTTTCTCCACATGTTTGCATTAGAAATTTAAAAAAAAAACAGCTCAGAGCCCCCTGGGCTCCGGGGCCCCGGGGCCCCGGTGCACTGCACCGCCTTGCCCTATGGTAGCTACGCCACTGTATATAAGTCATATTAAGTGAAGATAATCTTCATCACTCATTATTAAATTACTTAGATTGCTTGATGGGTTATCATTAGGGTCCGGATTTGTAGGCATTTGCATGTTTTTTTTGCGTACAGGCACGTGAAAAATTTTAAAAGGGGAGCATGTTTTACGCCTTTCTGAATCGTTTTATGTAGTTTTTATTTTGCCTATAATGCATATTTTGAGTTTAAGTGCATATTTGGCGGTTTGTTGCCTATAAATGCTTATTCGCTTATATTGGTATATATTTTGCATATTTAGCAAATCAAGTAAATACTACTTCATAAAATTTTAAATAATTTTAGTGCAATAATTCTATTAATATTACTGCTCTGATCATGTTACCAAGAAGGTGCATGTCCCCCCCCCCCATTTCGAATTTTGACTCCAAAATAGTCTCAATCGTTTGTGCTTTGATTGTGCCTGTTTGTACAAACATTATTTTCATTTTTACCCAAATAGTTTTCGAGATAATTCAATTTTAAGTTGGGGGGGGGGTAGAGACATGCCTTTTTGATATTCGAATTACGGATTCAAAATAGTCTCAATCGATTGTACTTCGTTTGTGCTTGTTTGTGCAAACATTATTTTTGTTTGTACCCAAATAGTTTTTGAAATATTCGAGATTTTCGGTAACACGTATTAGCATGATGTGATAATATTTAGAGTTTTTGAAATTTGAATTTCGGATTCAAAATAGGCTCAATCGATTATAATACTTCGTTTGTGCCTGTTTTTTAGCGCATATTTGAGTGCTTATTTTGAAGTTTTTAGAGCATATTTGCTTGCATATTTTCAAGTTTTTTAGTGCCTACAAATCCGGACCCTAGTTATCATAATGCCCAGCTATTAGACGGCACAACTTGGGTTATTTATTTATTCTTTTTTTAATATTTTATTAGTGAATGGCCGAGTGATTAGTGTGTTAACTTTTCGTGCCAAGTTTCACGGGTTAGTCTTTCGTGACTTATAATCTTCAATCACCAAATTAATGTCTACCTTAGGTGGCCTTTGATAACATAAATGGCTTATCTGCGTTACTTACCTTCCCTTTGATCCAGAAAATGAAGAGCCGTTTTAATAAATAATTAGATACCCTAAGTTGTGCGGCCTAAAGGCCATTTGGTTAGGTAATAAATAAATAAACTAATCGGAGATGATCTGCAGAGATGAGGGAGGCAGAGTTTTGTACCTGCAAAATTATGATGTAATAGTGTGAATTAACTTATGTTTTTGGAATAAAACTGCAAAATTATAGGCTTTAGATGTTGCACAATCTAGAAATATTTGTAATTAATCAAAAATTATTTGCACATTTCCAACGGGGCGGACTTCTAATTCAAGTTTCTTATCCTCTAAGGTCCCTGGGGGTATTAAGGCCCACCATAACTTTACTTCAAGAAATCAATATGAAATAGTTTTAGTTTATAAAAAAAAATGTATTTATTGTCTTAATTGAACATCTTAGATTAATTTTATTAACAAAAACATTTAAAAAAACAATTCAGTTTGCAAATAATTAAACTTAAACTGAAATGCTACTTTGGGCCTTATTACCCACCATAGCTAGGTAATAAGGCCCACATAAAACATATGCTGCAAATCAGAACTGATTGCTCTAATCACTGCACTTTGTACATAGGACATCTTCTTTATCGTCTTTAGTAAGCCCTAATCAGTTTTCGTGCATCCATACTTGACACAACTTGTCTTCAGAACAAATAACGCAAAACCAACTTTCCTTACTACAACTTGCAGATTTCCAAGAGCTACATCCGGGCTTAGGCTCTGAAATATCCTTTGTGTTAGGCCTGGCAATACTAGTTGTAGATACAGCTCCACCAACGTTAGAACCGACTTTAGGGGCGTGTCAGGCGCTGCTAAAATTAAAAATGTACACTCAAATGAAGCAGTTTCTCGGCGCGAATATTTAAAATCCATAAATTATTTTGTCAAATTGCAGTCACGAAATTTATTTTAGATTTATTTTTATTTTATTTATTGTAGACAATAAAGCTCAAATAGAAATAACACGAAACCGAATAACACAAAAATCCACGACAAATGTAAACATACGCAATGATTTGTAACTTTTACAACAGAATGTACTTGAAAAATAACTCAACGTTCATTGGTTCATTCGAATTTTTATCAAATTAGTTGGCATATTTGCCGCGTCCTTTCTAAGCTTGGTGGAGCTGTATTGACTTTTTTTTACTATTGTCATAAGTAAAGCACACAAATATTTTGATGGGGCTTATTACCTTAACTATAATAAATTAATTGTTAGGTTAGATTTTAATAGAAAAAAAAATTTGAAAATTGTAAATCTTGTGTTATTAGATGTAGGACTAATTGACCTACAACTTTCCGTCATAAAACTGATAAAAAACGCACGTTTATGTAACAAGGGGACCCTTGAAATTTACTAAATTTTGTAATTTTAACGGTAAATTAAGCTACGCATGAACAAAAACACTCTCAATGGAAATTTACACAAACTTCATCAACTTTACCGGCTTGTATTGATAATATATTTGGGTGGCAATGTATAGATGGTACAAGCATGATCATTGTGCTACGGATGTAGCGAAAATCAATAGTGGGCCTTATTTCCAGCGTGGGCCTTATTACCCTAGGGGACCTTATTTATTTTTTATATTTCCAACCAAACGTGGTCTTTCCGCTTGTCACTTTCTCTCTGTTTTCAAAAAACCATTTCGGGTGGCAAAATGTAAATATTAAAATGATAAGATTAAATTGAAATGCAGATTGTTTAGATAAAGCCTTTTGCTTAATTTTGGTTTTCTGTTCTGTCGTATAGGATTACATGAATAATATTCTAATAAGTTTCCTCTATAAATGCTTGAAAAGTAAGAATAACAATATTAATCTTTCAAATCACTTCGGAACTTTTGCGCTACCCTGTAGTTTGTAGTAAAATTTACTTTTTATTTCATTTTTTCGAGTCCGAGTACTTCGCATAGGTACCAAGATTCATGGATTCAATTTAAAATTCACCAAGAACTCGCCTGCGGCGCCGTTATAAACAAATACCTTTTTAAATCACTCGAGGTAGGACCACATCTCTTATCATATTTTGCAAATTTATTTTAGTGTTTGAATTTAAGCACTAAAAATGCAGAAAAGGAATCCGCAAATATCTAAAATTATAATAACATTTTTGAGTTTTAAAAGACGACAGATGTCGCGACAGAAACCACATCAATCGAGAATAAGTTATCACTCACACTCTGGTTTTGTCAACATAATATTTTCCTTTGAATTTTTTTAAAAGATCGCCCGCGGTGTTCGTCATCATATTATCTGACTACACAAAAACTTAAAATATTTCAATTTTATTTTAAATGACTGTTATTATATCTGTGTAACAAAATTATGAGCTGAGTTTTAAAATTAAAATTTCTTTGAGGAGTGTTTTCTTTCTGTTTATGAAGAAGTGGAACAAAAATTTCCCACTCTTTCCAATTTGCAGTTAGGTGCATCGGTAGGTAATGAAATAATGAAAATTGGAATAATGAAAAATGGAATATTTTGGAATTTCAAAAAGAAGAACTTCATACAATAACTGCGAATATAATAACCATTACACAAACCAGATACAGCATAACTGGGATTCGAACCAGGATTTCTACGTAGAAAATCAAGCTCTCAACCAGTGATGTAAAGTATTTGTGCAAGATGAATTCAATAAAATTATATTTTAAAGGATATCCTAAGAATTTCTTTAACTTCTGGTGATGATCACGTATTTCTTACGTTTATTTCACGTATCTTTATTAAAACGTTCATTCTAATAGAAATTATAAAGAAATAATTTATAATTTAAATGAGATGAAAAATCATGGTTTGTATACGCTGCTGCACAACATTCATAAAACGTGCAATTTACATGCAAGAAATGATAAAATTAGCTGATGAGTTATTTATACGTTGAAATAACGTATAATTTTCGGGTAAAATTAATAGTTATCCAATTCGTTTCATTAGTCGATGTTTTCATTGCAAGAATTCTTGAATACTCGTATCACACTATCAAAATGAAGAAGTTGTTCAAATATTTATTGGAAAATCATTAAAAATAGCCAACTTGGGATTAGATTATTGAATAAATAAATTTCATCATTGATTGGCAATATGCTTCATAAATTAATTTTGTTTTCTGGATTAAGAAAACCTTTCTAATGACGATCACAACTCGGTAAATTACTAACACGACTACACAGGTAGTGTAAAAATAATAGAATCGATCCTTTTTTAGGCATATTAAAAATTGATTTAATTCCTTATACTTTTTGCTATAAAAATATTAATTGATGAAGTAAAATTATTTAACCAATTTGTGAATTTACCAAATATTACAATTTTTCAACAATTGATGTGTAGGTACAAGTAGTTGATTTGATATCATAAGGCTGGGCTTCGTACCATAGAATTATAGGTTCGATTCCCAATTGCTACCAAATTACTTGTTCCGTTGTTAATTGCATTTCTATTTTATTTTAACGCTTTTTATTGAAATAGAAAAAAATTACATCTCAAATTGTCAAATGGTATTTATCGCCAACAATGGAATAATGGGATGGGAAACAAAATGTGCTTGATATGAAGTGGCTTTTCATTATGAGATTAAAGCTTTGATAAAATAAAAATTGTGCTGAGCTAACTAAACAAACATTTTTTGTTGCACAGGTATCTTATAAAAAAATGGCTCTTCTTAATGAGGAGCTTATATAAGTGTTAAAAGTGTTTTCTCATTCATCTTAAGAATGCATTAACCATCAGGGACCAAAGTGACCCCAACTTTCCAATATCCACGAAAACAAAATGTTTTAAATTTTTGGTGTACGTAATCCATAACATAATAAAAAAATTTAAAAAATTTTGTGTGTGGGTGGATGCGGTTGTTCGCATTCATCAAAGCCTGTATTTGATGTAAAGAAATACGAGTATCATGCCAAATGCATTTAAATGCACTCCAACTTTCAGGCGTATTCAAAAAGGAGCACTTTTCAAATCAGAAAAGAAAAACAAAGAAATGTGGGTTGGGATAATTAAAAATTCTCACCGAGTAGGCCGTGACTGTGATTCCATTGGAGGTTTTTAATTCCTTTGTGAAATACTTCTTTTTCAACCCTAATGCAACTTGTTCTTTTGGTGATAAAGCTTTAGAGGTATCTTTAACTATTAGGAAATTATACTTCCATTATTTTGTCACAAGTCTGAAAGTAAGTTGCCTCTTCAGTAAAAAGTAATTTTGAAAGCCGCATTCTCTCCCATCCCCGACGAACCGACGATGGTGTCAGGTGTGCTGCATTAAAATCGGTCAGCCTCCGAGTTCAATTTAAATGATTTTTCTTAAAGTGATATGAATACTTAAGGATTAAATTAATGATTATGGCTTTTTCCGATCGTAATCCTTTTTGATGTTTAGATTACGTATAGGCAAACTTCCTTCAAATTAAATATAATCCCAAGAAAACTCGTAGAATTGTAATCTCGAAAAATGGAAAATTAATTTAAATTTACCGGTACACTCTTATAAATTTGCTGAGTTATATTTTCTTCGTTAATAATTTGTATTTATGTTCATGGCTCGTAAGGTTTAATCTTGGTTCGTTCCTTTGAGTTCATATTTCAAAGGAACGGATTATTTATTAAGAAAATGAGCTAAAGGGGTTTCAATCTTCTATCATGCTAAATGTGCCATTATTTTTTTGATTTAAGTATTTCGCGCACCGCTATAATAAATTTGTTTCAAAATGCTAAATTGAATTTTTTTATTGTGATTGGGACTTCAATTTTATTGAACCTTTAACCGCTAGTAATTTTTTTATCGAGAATTTGTATCGCCATTCAAATTTGATTAATTAAAACACTTAAAATTGAAGTTTTTGGTGAATAATCCGATTATTTTTGTATAATCGCGGCTGAATTTAAGCTGCACCACTGCGGAGGGTAGCTGAATTACATTCGCAATTCTTGCAGGAATGGTTTGCTTATCGAATAAGTGAAGCGGGAAAATTCATTTCACAATTGATTTTTATTTTATACTAATTAAAAATTACTATTTTAAAACAACCATTTAGAGGTTACAACCCTTAAAAGTACCGTAAAATTTACTCTCGGTTAGTCATAATTGAACGTAAGCTATGATAAAAAAAACAGTTTCCCTAAGCCTACCTCCTTTTCAAACTTCATATAATTTAAAAGTTTATCTACCAACCCCAATAGATACATTTTCATCAAAAGATTTTCCTATATATAAGTAAAAGAAAAGTGAATCATAATACAAATTTTTAGTTGAAGTCGATATTAATTTAAAGAGCAAAAATGACTGGAAGAGGTAAAGGTGGTAAAGGATTGGGAAAAGGTGGTGCGAAGCGTCATCGCAAAGTTTTGCGTGACAATATCCAGGGTATTACAAAACCCGCAATTAGACGTTTAGCCAGACGTGGTGGAGTCAAACGAATTTCTGGGTTAATTTATGAAGAAACTCGTGGCGTTTTAAAAATGTTTTTGGAAAACGTGATTCGCGATTCCGTAACTTACACGGAACATGCTAAGAGGAAAACCGTTACTTCTATGGATGTCGTCTATGCTTTGAAACGTCAAGGTCGTACCTTATATGGATTCGGTGGATAAATTCAAATTTGAAACTTTTTTTATGTTGAAATTAAGTTGTTTTTTTTAATGTTAATAAAACGCTTTTTAAGTATTTTGTTTATAGTATTTAAAGCTGGGACCTCCGAGCAAGTTACAAACGTGAAATTTTCTAATAAATAAATTATTCTGCGTTCATTACCAAATTTAGAAACTTTATTTTACGTTAGATAAATTTTGTATGATGGAAAAAAATACTGTCGAAAAATTTTGTAAAACTGTACATCCTAATAGTAAAAACTTAAAAAAAATGCGATTCGAATGTAACGTTGATATCGCAAGTTAAGCCAATAAAATATTGGAAACAAGCAAACAAGTTATAACATCCTTATCCTATTTTTTGTGTTTCAGACATTTTTGATTGTTCTTGCTTTTGCTGACACTAATCCTATTTGAGATTTTTTCCTTATTGGCTTTCTTTCTTACAAAATTTAAAATTTTTCCGAGCTTCTCTGATAAAATCGTTAAATTACTTTTTGATTATATTAAATTGATTTTCTTGCAGTGTCTGTTACAGAAAATGTAATATTATAAAAAAGATTTTCAAAAAATTTTATTGAAAATTTTAACCCTTAAATTTAACAAAATGTAATTTAAGTTCTTACAATATGCTAGAATTTTAATGCGAATAATCGCTATAATATTTTTCCGACGGACGTCGAATTTTTCTTGTGACCGAATTTTGAGATAAATTTTTAAAAAAATAATTTTGTTTGTATAATTTATTATTAAAATGAGTTTTTTTAGCTAAGATATTAAGAAAATTTATACCTTTTTTTCTTTAAAAACTTCTCTTTTATCTCAATAATTAATTAGTCACAGCTAAAAGAAAATTTATAATTACGAGAAATTTTTTCTTGTCTTAAATTTTTCTTAACCGAATATATGGCATATAAAATTGAAAAATTATTGTTCATTCCTATGAGATTCAGATGAATAATTACTACATTTTGAACCGAAAATTTTAACTCATATTTTCATAACTAGGATAATATCATCGACTCACAATCACATTCAACTTGAGCTCAATTTGTAATTAGATGATAATAATTGAATATAGTCATAAACATGAAAGCTCTAATATTAGTACACAATCCAGCTTTTCTCCAATAACTCGAAGAATAGTAAAACAATTTTGTTTTAAAAATTTTTGATATAATTCATAGGTATCGAGTTATTAGAGAAAAGCTGGAATTAGATCACGACCAGGACCGGACTGGCTAGCAGGTCGGCGATCGCCAAGAGCCCCCGATCCAAGAGGGCTCCAAAAGGGCAAAGAAAGTGGTTTATACTACTCAAATAACTTCTAAGTGTCAAAATAGTGGAAAATGTGATGTTCAAAAATCTTACCTATTGATAAGGGGGCCCCCCTCATCAGTCTCTAGCCGAGGGCTCCCAAAGTAGCCAGTCCGGGCCTGATCAGGACCACAAATTTCCGTGCTTCGGAGGGCACTTAAAGCCGCCCCCCTGTGTTGATGTGAATTACCACCATTAATAAGAAAAGCAAGGGTAACAGGCACATCTGTAAACCAGCCTAACAAGATACCTATCGGATGGATATAGAACAAAATGGTGTCGAGTGCATTTTAACCTGATAATGTATTATTATCTTGCAGAAAATTTGGCACTGGCATCGCTAGCTATATCTAAAGAAATGGGTTTGAAACGGGGGGGGGTATGGAGTACTATCCAGAACAGCGGTCCCCCCGCCAGAAAATTTTTGAAAAAAATAACCTATAATACTTATACCGGGTGGCCTACCTTAAACCCGAACATAATATGAGATTAATATGGTAAATTATTAGTAGGTACTTTTTAAGATTCGTGCTGTCCATCGTCTTATAAGTATGAAAATATTTACTATCAATCAAAAGAGACTTTTTTTTTCGCTTCTGAAGATATCCAGTATTTAATATTTGCGCGTTATTCTTTAAAATTTACAAAAGTAAATTTGATTTATTAAAAAGTGTTTTATTTTCAATGCAAGTCCAATTTTATTTTCCATTTTCGTTCTTTTCCATTACAATAGAAAGCAGGAATCCTAATAAAATAATTAATTTACCACGTTAATTTCATATATTCGAGTCTAAGGTGGTCCACCAAGTATAAAGTGAAAAGTCCACACTCAGATTATCGGACCTATCGTTGGTTTAGATTAGATCTCTTTGTGAGGCTGAAGGCCGAACATCATTAACATCAACATCATTCATGCACAGGTGCCGGTTCACAAATATTCTACGGTAGAATTTTCTAGAGTAGGAGCTAGTAAAATTCTGAGAAACTAAAATTTGGCAGATATAATAAATAATAAATAAAGACCAGCAGTCTGGCGTAAATCAAACACGGATAGACTACAGAGCGGGAAACCGCGGTTCTAATCCTGATTGCGTCGGATATGTGCTGTGATCTAAAAATGTGGAGGGAGAACGCTTGATACCCAATTCCACTAATTGATACAAACATATAACCTAAATGACTAATATTCGTTTCTGCACATTAGCCACTCCCAACCACTATGAATAAAATTACCTCTACCGTTGCTTTATTTTAAATGTTAATTAATAATGACCGTAAGCGTAAGGAGTACATAAACATCAAAAATGTATAGATATTGAAAGTAGGTAGTACGTACTACATAATATTAAAATTGACAGAAAATTTTGAGTACTACTTCTCGTATTTTTAAATGTCAGTTTGTCGATGACAATTTGAATTTTCTTATGCTTGTGGTGATTGTTAATTACGAATTCATACTAATTTATCAAATTTAACAAATAGCACAGATTGCATTTTTTTTAAGTTTTAACGTTAATTATATTAACTGCAAGAGAAATTTACTCCTAAAGCAGCATTTTTAGGCCGTAAATACAGGGCCATATTTCTAAATAGGCAGAGTAGGCAGCTGCCTAGAGCGGCAAATTTTTAGGGGCGGCAAATTTTGAATGTAAAAGTAAAAAATAAGAATTATTTTTAAAATATTTTGCAACCATAAATTTTTTAATTATTTGTAAGTTAATTCTCAACTTATCAAGTATAAATATCAACTTATTGAACCTCTGAAGTATATACAGTGGCTCGCAAAAGTCCTCGGACACACCTATGTTAGCAATGTAAATTGCACATTTTGAAGCCGTTTTTTGACATATAAAAATCGATTTTACACCAAAACTTTTTAAATATTTTTTGTAGAAAATTTCATTATCTTCAATTTTATACCTATACATTTTTTCAATTTGTCGCCCCGTTTTTGACTGAGAGCGACTTATACAAGACTCGGGAAAATACAAAAATTATTGTCATCTGTATCTCGGAAACGGTGCAAGAAAATAGAAAAATGAAGAGGAATTTTCTTTTGTAAATTTCGTTCCCTACATTTTTATTCAAATAATACATTTTTCTATTTTGTCGCACCATTTCCGAGACACAGGTGACAATATTTTTTGTATTTTCTCGAGTCTTGTTTAAGTCGCTCTCAGTCAAAAATGAATGAAAAATTGAAGATAATGAAATTTTCTACAAAAAATGTTCAAAAAGTTTTGTTGTAAAATCGATTTTTATATGTCAAAAAACGGCTTCAAAATGTGCAATTTACATTGCTAACATAGGAGTGTCCGAAGACTTTTGCGAGCCACTGTAGTTACATTTGACTACATCCGCTGATTTCTAAGAAAATCATATGAAATTAATGTATACATAGGTATTAATTTGAGTTGAATAGTAGACTTTGAGTTGCGATTGCTTATTTTGTTGTTTATTGTTTATTAAAATATCGGTGGTCATATAATCCATTTTAAGGGGACCCCCCCCCCCCGCATCTCCCGGGTGACCACGTCAGCCGACCACTACAACTCACCTCCTAATATTTTTGTGCAATGAAGGGGCGGCAAATATTATTATGCCTACAGGCGGCAAATTGGTAAATCCGGCCCTGCGTAAATAGCAATGAATTTTAAAAGATCCATCAAGAAATTTACAAAGCTTCACTTCGAATTCCAATATTGAACAGCTCAAAATTTTAATTTTGTTCAAAATATTTTTTTGAATAAATTAAAAAACATCGGCCTATTTTCTATGTTAAAACTAAAGTGACACCGTGAGGATTAATATTTTATCTGATTGCGCGTGGAGAAGTAATATTATTTGGAAAAGGAAAAGTCACACTTTTTTGTACTTTTGCGCAAATAAGTGTGAAAAAGTAAATCACTTTTCCTACTGTAGTAAATCTAAATTATTAACGTTCGTGTACTTTCTATCGAATTTTTGAAACTTTCTTAGGATTTTTTGATAGATTGGTCGATCAGGTGAATATAGCAGTAAAAATGGACATCAAGGCGATGAATATATTACCAATTGCCAATATGGAGTAGGCATGTGAGAGCACAGACCACTTATGTCCTCATCTGGGGAATGAATGAAATTTGCATAAAATAAGATGGAACTTCTATTAATCTGCAATGGCGTAAAGCTATGACATAAACTATTAAATTTATATAATCCATAATTTTTTTCCGCAATACGCAACCATTTTGGATGACGATAAATGGAAAATAATAAAGAACCAAGTTTAAATTACGAAGTTAGAAGAAGACGAAAATAAGGATTTCCAATCACTTCAAGTTAATTTCTCCGTACAGGTCTTTGGTGTAGCGTAAATGGAATTGGACTATAGACCATAGGTCGTAGGTTCGGTTTCCGATGGCTACCAAATTACTTGTGCCGTGGTTAGAGTTCCATGTTAACCGTCAACATGACGGTCTTATGGATTTAATGCCGATTACAAAAGACACACTTAAGCAACACCTTCCTATTTTTATTATTATTTTTGATTATTCTAATTGATTTGCTAACTCTTCACCCGATAAAATCCAATGAGATTAAGACACGAGTTTTATCTTTTATCTTTTATCAAGAAATATCTTTGTTTTTAAATAATTTTAAAAAGTAGTAAAAATTTTTGAATATTTTTCCACCATCAAATTACGTTGTATCTTAATTGGAGCGACAGTAACAAAAAATATATAATTTGCCTCTTTAGATAGAGAATCGTGACATTTTGGAACAAGTAACACGAATCAGGGGTGCGAATGCAGGCGTCAGGACACATCAGGACGCGTGTTGTACTGCCATCGCCCTCCCCGATAATCGTTTATTAACTTTGTTACATTGTTAGTCTCGCTACTTGTTCACAAATTACCGAATTTTGCTTACACAGGCACGTACTTGTACCACACACAGTTACAAAAAATATCGAGTTAATATTTAAAAAAAAAATAATAATATGAAATTATTATTCATTTTATTATAATGCCGTCGTAGCAAATTTAAGCAAAGTACCATCCATTTTTGCAGTTTCAGTTTCATGAATAATCATAAGGCGAAAATATTAAGCCGCACCACCGCTTATCAAACAATTTAAAATTTTCTTTGTTAAAATATAACAATTTAAAATTTTAATAAATTCATTTCATCGTCGTCTTTAAGAGTCGAGATAATGAGACCCTTCCTTTTTGATCCTATATTATATTTTTTAAGCTCCTTCTTATTTTTTAAGGTTATCGAATATCTGATTTGTTTAATGACATACAAAATTTCTCTATGACCAAGTTTATAAGATAACAATAATTAAAAATTTCATTATTTTCCTTTTCCACCCATCTCAAAGTGGATTGGAAAAAAATTATAAAGTAAGATTTATTTACTAATCTTTCACCTGTTAATTTGATTGAAAATGTTGAAACGTGTCAAATCTTCCTATAACAAGAGTAACGATACGGTTGATCAAGAATTTCACTTTATTTCCTTCATCATTACAACTCTGAATATTAAATTACAATCATTTGTTTCGGAAATCAACTTGGATCGTGTTAGAATCGCGGTAGGCTTGTTATTTCACGAGAGGTAACTGTAGAAACCACGCTTCAACAGATTACTTTTTGGATTTTGATATAAAGTTTTTTATCAATTTACCTATAGCACTTGTAGCTTCGTTAATTTAATGATCACAAGCACCGTTATTATTTTACTTCCTCTTTTTCTATTTTGAACTTAAAGTATTTTTATTATTTCTCCTTTCTTTTCTTTCCATTTTAATTATAAATTTTGTGGTTATGTTAATTTTTCTCAGTAGACAGTGAATAGATAGGGTACTTCTTCCATATCTCTTCGAGGTACTGCTCAAAATATCGAAAAGTATTTAAATTAAAAATTATATAATATTATTATTATCTGTTAGATTTATGAACTAACATTATTTTTAAAGACTTGTCCAAAATGTCCAAAATTTTGTGGTTATTTATTTTACGTTGAAAATGTCGTCTAAAGTCGGAATTATCACAACATGATTGCTACCTACGAAGAAGATCAAAAAGGTCATGTAGTTGCTCGGTCTTCAGACTCACCCATTTTATAAGTATGGTAATTTATTATTTCTTCCTGACTAGGACTAGGACTAGGCAAAATATATGGCAATGTTCATGATAAATACAAATTATAAAATACTAGGTACATTTTAGATAAATTCTACATAAGACTGAAACCGCGGTCATCCATTGAGAGCAACTTGAATCTAAATTTGACTCTGTCTTGATTTAATTTTGAAATTTGTGATTTACCCCAATGTATAAAGTTGTGATGAGCTTGCTAGATAGAAATCATGTGTAAATTTTTTGAAATTACTTAATGCAACCTCTAATGTGGTAATAAAATCTAAAGAATATCTTTCACAACATTAAAAATAAAAAGAATGAAGCTTTACAAAGTTGAAGAAAAAATCCAAACGTAGTTGTAATGCACCAGAAGCGGACCAATAAAGTAGAATATCTTTGGATATGTGATTTATTCTTATACGTACAAAAAGAAAGCAGTTCCAAGTGGCATTGGGTTATTGTTATAAAGTAAAATTCACGGGTTAATTGGATCGCAATGAAACTAAATGTTTATTTGTCGACGGTTTCGGCTATTTTATATAATACCATCATCAGGACTGAAAAGGAAGAGAAGATATTAACGGAAAGATTGTTATTATGATCCACAGTTAATTGGAGCTGAGTCGCAAAAAAAATCTGCGAAACGCTTACGAGCAACGTACTTGAGAATTGATGTATGAAGGCACAGCTAGCTGCCCACAAAGATACGGTAGACCATTGAGGCAGTGGCGCAAATATTTGAGCAAGTTGTGTTCAAGCAAGTGGATCTACCATTAAATCATATTATCTACACTGCAAAAACCAAGTAATGAACTTGGTGAATACATAATACTATGAACAAATTCATAAATCCAATAAAATCTTTCATTAATTCTATGAAATCTTTCTATCAATTTTTGTTTAATAGTTTTCAATGTTTGAACGAAAATTTTCTAATATTATATTTTACGAACGAACAAACAAATGAGAGATGCATCTATTTTGTAAGTTTATTTTTAGTTAGTTATAATAAAGGATTCAATCATAGCTGCGATGGATCGTTACGAACAGACAGAGAAAGAAAGAAAGTGATAGACAGACAGTGTTTTCTCGGACATTCTTATGTTTATCTATCAATATGAAATAATTGCTGACTCTTGGCTTAGTCTTCTACATAATTTAGTCAAAAGTTTCTTAAAAACAAGAGAGAGAGAGAGGACTTTTTAAAGCAACACCTGAATATAGGAAATATTCTATCAATTAATTAATATTGTGGTAGTAAAATTACTTCTTGAGAAAAATAAAAGACATAATAACACTTTTTATCATAATAACACTTTTTATCATATTTTTTAGGGTGGTGTAACCAACATAGATAAATCTATAATACTAATGAATAATCACAAGTTCACAACTTTTAGCAAAACCAAGTAGTGGTGTAGCTCCAAATTTCGAACTCTCCCCTAAATTTGTTTTATGCCCCAACATAATCATTAATATTTACTGTATCACCCAAATTATAAAAAATTTCTAGCACTTAACAATTAAATCATGTTTAAGTACACTAAGGTGTGCGTCGGAGTTATGTTTTAGGGGAATGAAACATACTTCTTTTAAACGACGCAAATCGAATCACACATTTCTTTGGATTAAACTCTAATCAAATTTCATCTAAGGTGTAGAATGTAGATAATCTGAGTTAGAAGAGGCTACAGTCTTTTGTTGTAGGGCGACGTGTGTAAAATGTAAAAAATTCAATGTTAGACCGGAGGGTCTGGGGGTACGGAAAACCCTCCAGGTCGGGGAAAATTCTTTGAAGAAAGTGAACTACAGGGCTATCAAACTAATGCTATATATTTTTGTAAAACATTATAGCGGTTATTTTGTTTCTGATTTCCACCCGAACGTCTGTCTTGACATTTGTGTTCAGAATTACACGTTGCACAGCGCCAGCGTATAGAAATATTTTTAATTAGATCATATTTTTTTTAAAGCAAAAAAGGCAATGCTGTTAATGGGGAACGCTACAGAATCATGATTAGTATTGAGTTTTTCTGACATAAATTGAATGATTTTGATCTTAAGGATATATGGTTCCAACAAGATGGTGCAACATACCATACATCTTGTAGCACAATCAATTTACTGAGAGAAAATTAATAATTTGGTAATATTTGAACTTTTGACCATTATTAGGTCTATATTTCTGGCACTAAAGTTAATTTGGAGTAGAATAATATGGACCATATAACAGCACTTGGCAAAAATTCATAAGAACAAGAACTGTCTTATTCGAAATACCACGCCAAAGAAAATTACTGTCAATTTTTCCGATAGTAATTTATTATTTTGGCAAATAACTCTAAAATATATTTATATTTTATTTCTATATATATTTTTGTTTTGTGGTCATTTTCTTTGCTCTTTTCTTTAAAATATACTTGCAGTGGCGTAACTTTAAATTTTAGGCCCGAGAGCAAGAGCTTTGACGGTCCCCTCGATTGAGAGGTGAGCGATTTAAAAACAAAATTTAGTCGCAAAATAATGCAGTTTAAGAGGGTCCAAAACATTGATCCTGAGACCATTCCTCCCTCTGCCCCCCCCGTTATTTACGCCACTATCCATACCTCTCCACATTGATCCCAAAATAGAAAAAACACTTAAAAATAAACCTTTATAATATTATAATAAGTAAACAATTGAAAAACTGGGTGCTGTAGAATACCCCCCCCCCAGCCGTAATAAGTAAAATTAATATGTTTTCTCAAGAATTAAATTTACGTCTTTATAAATTTTGAAAAGTTACATCATTACGTCCTTGTCCTCGGTTTCACGTCCATGTCAGGGGAATACATGAATAACTAATATTTAAATTAAACGTAAAGCAAGCAGTCTGGCGTAAGCCAAACACGGATAAACTAGAGATCGCGGGAAACCGCGGTTCTAATACTGACTGCGTCGGATGTGCTGTGATCTAAAAATGTCCAAAATCGATCTGTGGACTATGATCCATTCCAATCCGCATTAGGCCAGCGTGGAATGGTAAGGCCTCAACCTTCAAGTTCTAAATTGAGAGAACTTGAAGAGGCGTATATCCAAAAATGGATGTAAATAAAAACGCTAATGAAGAAGAAGAAGAAATTAAACGTATCCGTGACAAGCGGTTTAATATGCACTACATCCCGCCCCGTTTAAATAAAAGATTTTTTTAAATAAAAACTTAATTAAAACATTGTTACATCTAAATTAAGGGAGCAATTTTTTCCTTGAAATGGGCGTGAAACCGGGGGGTCTGGGGGGTATGGAATACCCCCCAGCACAAGGAAGGGTACACAACAATTCGGCACCGACCTACTCGATACCGCACCACTCGACTCGGCACCGGCACATCTCTCTTTTAACGGTCCCCTCATTTAAAAAATTCATTTCCTAACACTAACCTAAGCTCGACTGGTGGATTCCCGTTGCAGAATCTTCCGATGCCGAGTTGTCCGTTTCCGGCTTGCACGGGCGCTTTTTACTCTTGTTTAAGAAATTTTTAATTTACATTGTCTCGGGCCCCTAAGATTTTACGGACCGTATTCATTCGCACACCGCGCACACTGGTAGTTACGCCACTGTATACTTGACCCATGATACTCGTATATAATTAAGAATTATTAATTTAATAGGTTACAAAAGTATTGACACCCCAGTCAAGCAATGTGTGACATATTTCTTGGATGGGTGATCCTCCAATGAACATGAATTGTTTTTGCCGTATGTCTTAGATATCACATTAACGTGTAGGACTTTTTATAGCCTTGCTCCTTCAGATCTTAATATCTTGGGTACGATGAGGGTAATCTGGTCTAAAAAAGCCCACCAGTGATCCATTATTATTAGTGGAGGGTTAAATATTTTTGAATTCCTATTTTTTTATAAGGCCGCTTGAAAGATTGATTAACAATTAAAAAATTCGGCAGTCAGTGCCTAGACGAAGTTAACACTATTAATTATTCATCCTGTACTTATAAGAAAATCCCAAAGACGAAAAATATTCCGATGCAATTAAATAAAGGAAATTATAAAATTTTATCGTCGAGTGTACACATAATAGAAGTCAGTTATGGCCTCTCATCTCACTAAAAAAAATGGTCCAAACAAATTGTGATTTTAAATATTTGGACATTTGTGAAAGCATCGAGTTTTGATATGAGATGCTGCACATTATAAAACAAAAGGTGAATATAAATTAAGAGCGACGTTTTAGCCAATCGGAAATTTTTTTCTAAGCTGCGAACACCAATCAAAAAATAGTACGACTGCATACTAAAGTTGAATAGATGTCATGTGTAATGTAAAAATTGCACCATACAAGAATGAACCCTAACGTTGACTAAATTAAGGGAGCAATTTTTTCACCACAAGGTGTGAATGAGTTGACATAAAGGGAATGGCAATAACGTGATGAAAATTAACATGGCGTATTTTATTCATAAGAGTTCGTTTTATTTAACGATTTCCAAAATTAGTTTTGTTATGGGAAGATTTATATTTGGGCCCTGAATGTTTGAATTATAACAGGTGCATAAATTACAGGGACCGATAAGTGCGCTAAATATTTATATAGAAGCCCTCGTTAATTTTTTCAAACCGCTTTTGCGGTTATTGGAAAATGTAACGACGACATCACGGAGTAATTTTGTAAATTTGAAAATTGCAATCTTATTCGTTTAAATAATTCCATCGATTTGAGATATTTTTGCTGATGGGAGATTTGGGGGTTGAGATTTTAGCGATCGTTAATTTGACGCACGAAACTTTTTTCTCCGCGAGCCTACCTATTGAATAATCACATCTATATCGTTTGAACCGTCTTTAGATGTTATCGGAAATGAATTGTGACACTATGTACGCTACCCCATGTCACATTATCCACCCTCCCGCGTCACTTCCCTCTTTAAACATCAACAAACACCCACCATCCACTCTCATTAAAGTAATTGATGGCGTCGACTGTTGTGACAGCGATAGAACAGATTGATCAGATTGTATTTCACCATTTTGAGATTCAAAAACGATTTGTTTTACTGACGTTTTTGTTTTCTTAATCAAATATCCTTTCCGGTTTCTTCAAATATTATTGAAACGCTTCCTCTGATTACCGATTGAAATGATAACCCAAGCCTTTGATAGTCTTGGAATGGAATTAAAAGAATGAACGATGATTATTATCAATGTTGACGTTAATTTAAAGTTGGGAAAATTTTGTTCGCCGCAAATTTGATAAGCAATTTTATGTAATTTTCCCAAAGTGTACGCAATGTATTTAGAGCGACAATGTATAGACGTTGACATCCCAAGTCTCTAACAAAATATCTCGGTAAAACCTCATATTGGAAGGCGCGGATACCTCAAGTTCTAACCCAACAATGACAAAATAAATTGGATTAAAGCTGTAGCCTGCTAGTGACTTGTAGAGTTCCACAATAGCTCATCATTTTAACTCTGGATACGTTCGATTTTGAGCTTCATAGTAAAGAGCACAAGAACTACGGTCTTTTTAAAAGTGTTTACTGAACTGTCAGGTCCGGAAAATGTCTTGGAAAGCATTTTCCTTGAGATAGGAACGTGATCACTTATCCAATCTTATTCGACCGAAGTTATTACAGGACCGGCATTTACATTATTATTAGGACTTATTTTATTTTACAATTTTTTATAATATCAATTACAGTTATTTTTACAAAAATGGGAACATCTTAAATGTCAAATTGAATTTTAAAGTGGGTTTTATTTACTAACTTTTGTAAATTCCATCCATCTTCCATATCTAATGAAAAATCAAATGTTTTTATCATTATAACCAATTAAATTTTTTAGCGCATCAGAAAATATTAATTAAGAATGAATTTCACTAATATTTATGGTATAAATTATAAATTATTGTATCCGTGATAATGGCTAGACGATGTGAGCTGATTATAGCAGATCCAGATCACGGATACGGCCTAAATCTGCATCCCATGTTCTTCACGAAAAGAGCAGGACCAAATTTTCTAGCTCTTCTTGACCACCACTAATGATGTGAGGATGTGGTTTGAATTCCACGTTAAACTGTAGGTCCCATAACAGTTTCCAAACTGGCATATACCAGTGCTGTTAGTTAAATTTACCAAACCTATTGCCATCAGATAGTAATCGGTTGGATGAAGCCAAGATGACAAGGAAAACAATGCATCATTATAGATGAGCAATTATGATGAGGTTACAGTTCGATGAAGATTCAAATTATTTGTATAGTGTGAGTTCATTTATGTTTCTCAGAAGAGGAAAATTCTAAGATAATACGTAGATAATACCAAAACCGCGGTCACCCATTAAGGTTAATTTGAATTTATACTTTAGCTGCTATCTTCCCACTTTTGACTGCGGATTTGAAGGTTTCACCTGTTTTGGCTCGTTTGCACCTATGTGTTTCAATTTTGTACAATTTCATCGTCGAATTTTATGAATCTGATTATGTTAATTGATGCGAGAGTTTAAAGTATTTGTAGGTCCTGGACACGACCTAAAACTGTATCCCTTAGTTTTCGCGAAAAGAAACACCCGTCCCTGACCATTACTAAAATAGCAACTGATTATACCGGGATAGACGCTGCGATTCGCATTTTACATCTATTTTAAATTGTACTTCCCGTTCCGAAGATGGAATACTGCATCA
Organism: Rhagonycha lutea; assembly: GCA_958510855.1. Classification (NCBI taxonomy): domain Eukaryota; kingdom Metazoa; phylum Arthropoda; class Insecta; order Coleoptera; family Cantharidae; genus Rhagonycha; species Rhagonycha lutea. The sequence goes on along the minus strand of OY294040.1, from coordinate 5,150,434 downwards.
AATGAAATACAGTCCCAAATTACATAACATAATCGCTTTCCAACATATAATTTCACCATCACCAAAAAGTTAATATTAAGACACATTTTTAAAAGTTAGAGATGTCCTTTATTTTATAATACAACGAATTATGGTCCGTAGAGTGCGAAAAATGAGCATGAGACTGAAGCACGGTCGCTCAAAAGTCAAACACTTTAACCGAGCGTTAAAATGTTTAACGGCAATCTAAATGTCAAGTTCTTGCGCGTCAAAGAAATGTTCTCATTAAAACACATAAAATCACCCTAAAACATTATCGTTTTACAACTTTTATATTTTGAGGTCTACAATTTAGCTTAGTCTAGAGTTAGGTGACCGATTTTCAACTTTGAGTACAAATATCCATCCGAAAGAAATAAAAAGGAAATGCTTTGTGTTCCAAAGTTAAATATCTGTTAAATATCGATGAAATTTTGAAATGTTTTAGAAGAGAACGAAATTCATCCTTTTTGGGTGGACTTAACCAGATCGTGAATTTGCTTCTTAAAATTATATTTATTATAATTTGAGACAAAGTTAAGTACAATAACAATAATATTAATGCTTTAATGTATTTATTAGCAAAAAAGCATTCAAAAATTCTACAAATAGTTCGGTTAACTGGGCAACCGAGGTAACCGCGCCATATGGTCATATTTCCAATTCAAACCATTTTTATTTAAACTCTTTATGAAGTCAAAATGGGGGTCGCGAAGAAAATAGTTTTCGGACCACTGAGATACACTCTATTCACTAGTCTATGCTACTCGTTGATAAAAGATCTATATGAGTCAGTGAAATTTTATTCACAATGTCTTCAATTCAAGTGACAATCAGGCTCATCCATTCATGCGCATCATAGTTAGCATAATGTTATAAATATAGCCTATATTCTATTATAATATTACTCACGAGTAAAAAATTTGAAGTTCCTAATCTAATCTTATAACAAAAGGTTGCCGACCCTTGTTCTAGATGGTTCTACAGTTTAACGTGGAATCCAAACCCTGGCACACATAAATTTGGCGTTGGGCGGGTTTCGAACTCTTCAATCCAAAGTCCTCCACATCAAACTAAATAATACAATGTTGTTCTATAAATTATTAAACATTTTGAAGGTAAACATTGCAGATTTACATTTCTTTAACTTTATTACCTAATAATTGGTTTGAACATTTAAAAAAAAAAATTTTAATTGTAATTCTTACAACATATCATAAAATTGAAACATTCTTTTGGGATTGTACTTCGGTGACTTTACCATTGGCTTCTCTAGAGTGATAAGTGAAAACCAAAGTGGTGTAAGTCACTGTTAAATTAACAGACTAATGTAATTTCAAAATAAATTGAAACTGGGTTATAGAACATTATCTTATAATTAATTAGAGAGCGGATTTATATGCACAACAGACCGGTCTTGAGGTAATACCCCCTAAAAATTGGTTAAGAAAACTTTGTTGCCAATAGAAAATGTTTATCAGCGCTAATAAATTTTTCTTAACCAAATGTTAATGGGGTGGTACCTCAAGACCGGTCTGTTGTGCATATAAATCCGCTCTCTACTTATAATCAATGGGAGTCCGGCTCTGAGCCGATTTCTATTTATTTTAAGAGCCTAGCAAGTCATTAGATCAAGAGTGACTTACACCACTCTGATTCTCATATATCCTTATAATTAAAATTAACTTGATATTGCGACCATTGTACCCATCCATACTATAACTATTTACAGTGGCGGCTTTACCACTTGAGAGGCCTCAAGCGCAATTCAATTTGAAGGCCCCCCTCTAAATATTTTTACTACCCCTACAGTGTGCATTCTACGGGCACGTTTTTTACTCTGGTATTCACTATATCGAAGGTCCAAAAAAGTTGAATTTTGAGGCCCCCTTGATTCTGAGGCCGCCTCATGTGCCTGTTCGGAAATCCGCCACTGAGTATTTAGGCAGTACACAATGTGACCCCCTCTAGTTTTAATAACAGCTTCGCAGAACTTTGGCATTCTATTTAATAACTTATCTAACATCTCAACACGAATTTTTGCCCGTTATTGTTGAAAAAGTAATCACAGATGTGTCTATTTACACACTTATCGGTCTAATTGGTTCCACAGAAATTCAATCAATTTCAAGCCTGGCAATTAAGGCGGCCAAACCATGATTTTTAGTCTCTTGTGACGTTAATTTAAATAATGACTAACAAAGTTTAGACGTATGCTTGGGGTCATTGTCGTTTTGAAACATAAAATTAGCTCCAATAAGCCGTTCCAGAAGGTAAAGCATTCTCTCTCTTCTAAAATTTCTATTTCAAAACTTTTTAATCGAAGAAAATAAAAAGCATTTTCTTAATTTCCCTTAACAATCATTTTCATCTTCTTAATAGACTATAATAATGTTGTTTTAATCTTAATCACGACTTTAATCGTGACATATTACATTGGTATTACAGTGTCATAGTAGTGAATCTAGACATTCGCATGGAGGGAGTAAGGGCTTAAAGTGAAACTCGAAATTTTTAAGTTTGTTATAAAATAATAAGTATAATCTACGTTAGAGAGGAGGTCGGAGCATAGCGTTCACGCGAGTTGACTACGGGCGCTAATCACCCGGTTCGAATCCGAGTGAAGTAAGAACTTTATTCTGACCGTCTCTCCCCTCGGAAGCCAATGGCAAACCACCGGGGTGTAATCTGCCATGAACGCCTTTAACAAACATTGTTAAAGGTCACGACGCTTCTGTCAAGAAGCAATACGACGGATAATAATCTACACGTGGGGAATTTTGTTATTTATTGCAACATATTGTCATATTCTAAAATGACTCATCGGATTGTGACTGGAGAGATCCAGGAAATACAGGAGAAATAATATATTTTTATATTTCTAAGAATTAAATTAATTGTATAAATAAAATTTGATTTTTGAACCCAAAATATGATTCTTACATTTAAAAGGGCATTGTTTTTAAACTATAATCATTGTATTTTTTAATACTTAACTTCAATTAAAAGGAAATGGCACTTTGGAATTATATAAGCGAAATTAAATGCTTCATAAATATTGGATATTTGAATAATCCAAATCTTATTAACTGTATTGCTTTGGTTGTGTAAATTATTATTTTCGTTGGCGACAGAAGTGTTTTTAAACTAAAAATTAACGTATCGCTTAAATACAATTTAATATTAAAAAGAACAATAACAATAATTAGTGACGTTTATTACCTGCAAAAGAAGAGACATGAAAAACTTTGGTGCAGGATAAGTAAATAATTTGACGGAATACCACAAAAAGCATAAAATAATGAACAGATTTTGGAAAATTTGTGATACGAAGACGTCCATGTCGTTTTGGGCAGAGCAGCCATTCTGGGCAAAGCCATAGTACAGGCAGGTCGCTTGCAATTTCTCAGTCTATAATGACGAAATTTGCGGTTTATGCCAGTGAATCAAAGTGTTATTTAATTGCAAGTGGTCTCGGCGTCACAATAAATTGTAAATGGATATCTTGCAATTTACATGTTAAAATTTGGAGGATAATTCAGTATCGAAAATTTTCTTACGTATTCCAACGAAATACGGCTTAATTATACGTTATTCAGCAAAGAAAGGGCATTTTCACACTGGTTTTTGATCTGAAAACTAAATGGATGGTAAAATAAACTTATGGAGAACACATGGAGTTTTAGGTTAACTCTCAATCAAATTGACACGTACATACCTAGAGTATCGGAGAAAATTTGTATTCCCAATCAATAATGTAAAAAACTTTATAAAACAAACTTTTCCGAACGGGAAAACAAATTGTGTTTTCCTAACTTGTATCGAAAATATCTGTTGTCCGTAGATGAAACATTAAAAAATTTATCAGGCGCAGGACGCGTTTACTTTATATTAGAGTGTTCCTCTATTATTTAATTGGATCTGTGATCCATATATCCAATAACACAAATTTTAAAAGTGTCAGATTTTACAGTTTATTAATAAAAACAAGTAAAATTATCTATATAATTTAAACTAAAATTTCTTCTTAAAATTTAAAAAATCTCAATTTTAAAAGTTGAAATTTATTACAATTTTATTTGTAAATGACAATATAATTTTATACGTAAGTTTAACGTTGTTATAACGTTCTTGTTTGTTTCAGATGGTGAAATGAATTCTGCAATGGATTAAAAAGGTAAGATTGCTAAATTTTCTCTATTAGAAATCGAACCACATCCACTGCAATTTTTTGTGAGCAACTTATTTTACAATTTAATCACAGTAAGTTTCCAAAAGTCAATTTTGATGTAATCCGGACCTATTTATAAAAGGTCCAGCTTGTGAAAACCTCAATTGTGTGGTCGTTCCGAGACTCCGAGGCACTTGAGCTTTCTGCATTCAGAACAGAACCATCCAATCCTGCTATATTTACTTTCTACTTTTAAAAGATCGCTTTAAAACTTCTTCTACTTTTTATTAGTATTTGATGGAAAAAAAGCAATTTCAGATTGCTAAAAGGAAATCAAGAAAACTTTTCAGTGATTTCATTTCCTCAAATTAAGAATCAATATTTTTTTAGGGAGAAAATTATACACAGGAGTTTTAAAAATTCAGGTAAATTTCAGAAAAATATTTTAATAACAAAATCTTGATTAAATCCTGAAACCATTATTTTTATTTAGCTGCATCAATTAAAAAAATTTAAACTTTATCATTTTGATTTCTGTAATAACTGCAGAGATTTTGCATCAATGCACTTTCCTCATTAAAATATTGTAATTACAGCAACATTCACTCAGTTATGACAAAAACTGGAATTTTAAAGTCGTCTTTCTGTAAACCAGTGGAACATTTACTGGGTGCTTTTCATAAATAGTTGATAAAAATCAACACTCATTTGCGTCACTGTTTCCTGTCACACATGGTGGAAATTATTGTTATTGTCAGAGTAATAATGGCTTTTCAAGTATTTTTGCTTTTAATGAAACGGCCATTTTGTTTGCAATTTTATGAAAGGCGATAACTTATTTGTCATAAAAGTTCGCTTATTTTACCATGTTGAAACTTTTAATCAAATGGATGGACCGGTCTTGATGAAACTGTGATATTTGCGTATTTGAAGAACCCAATTTATTGCTTATCAAACCCTTAATATGATGAAATTGAGGTTTGATTTATACATTTATTAACGTTTAAATATAAAACGACATATTTTGAAGTGACACGTAAGCATCCAATCGTAAACTTTAAGGGGTTGAATTTGTAAAATGCTTATTGGTGACCTATAATTTGATAAGAAGATCGAATTTTAATGTTATAATAGAATTGCTCATGCAAATTTATTTATCTGTTCGGAAGGGGTGTGAAATCAAATTCAACTCGAGATTTGTATAAGGAGAAAACTATTTCGAATGGTCGTTTTGTGATATAAAAATGAATAATAAAAATTTTATAAGTTCAATATTACGCAAAAAGATACACAAAACGTGGTGTTTACAGTGTAAACTTCATACCAAATTCAATTTTACCAACTCTCGTGTGAAAAGTAACTATTGGAAGTTTTTGCGCGTATTTACATATTTTGTGCAAAAGGGAAAACTGGCGGAATCTGTAATAAGAATTCTGTTTCTAAATGAAAAATTATCGTGTCCACTTTAAACAGAGACAATTTTTAAATCCTTTCGTACTATACCTCATTATCCTTTCGGGAAATCCTTCTATTTTTACTTTTTTTAAAGCGCTCTTTGAACGATGATTGGTTTTTTAAAAGAAAATTTACTGCCAGCTTCATATCTGTCACTATCATTGCAGCTGATAATGTAACTGTTTTGAAAAAAGAAATATTTTACTTTAAAAACGTTTTACAGTTGCTTAATCCAGCTTTGTTCCAAAAATGACTATGCTTGCAAGTAAATTTCGAATACTTTATTTCGTTCTTCGTATTAAATGTTACATAATATCAAAGACATTTTCATTTCAAGTAAATCTGAAAAACTTTCATATTAATAGTTCTTCTGTATTTATCTTCCGCTTTCAAGGCATTAGGGAAATGCATCGTGTATAAACTGGATTCTTACCTGGATTTATAGAATTATTAAATAAAACTCCAGGATATAATCAGGATATACTTGGGATGCTTCCATATCAAAACGTTCCCGAATTTTCCTGAATGACTAATTTTCATCTTCAAATGGCCAAGCCACCGTAACTATTGATTTTTGGAAATTTTCTACAAAATATAATCTAAATTGTATTGTTTGAATTCAACAGTTTTCGAGTTGTGAAGTAAATTAGGTAAAAAAGATGTTAAAAATTTGAAGTTTCATTTTTTGTTCCTTTAAACTCTGTTAAAAAATGGACAAACTTCTCGGATAGCAAATTTATGGGCTATAACTTTAGTCTAAGAGCCGGTCGGAGCATTGTGGTCACGCAAGTTGACCATAAACCCTAAATACTCGGTTCGAATCCGAGTGAAGTAAGAACTTTATTCTGACCATCTCCCCTCGAAAGGCAATGGCAAACCAGCGAGGGTAATATGCCAAGAGAATCCTTTAATTTTAAAAAATTTAATATTAATGGGATCACGATTCCTCGGTCATGAGGATGCGACTGAAGAGAAGTGGACTTTCTTGAAAAATGAATCCATTTCACAGTAACGAAAATCATTTTCTTTGTGCAGTTGCAAACAGTGTTCTTTTTATTTCTTTATAGTTTAAATTTTCCTATGGAGTGGATTTATTTTTTAAAGAGGTTCAATAGACTAAATTTGTAACCCATTGAATTTGCTATCCGGAAAATCCTTCAATTATTTTGTAAAACGTTTTGTTTAAAAACTTCAGAATTTTCAAGATTATTTTTACTTAACTTATCATAACTCGAAAGCCGCTGATTTTAGACAGTCAAAGATTAGAATTTAATTTGTAGGCAATTGCACACTTTTCAAAAAGCACTCAACCACTTTTACTAAACAATGATTAGTTTTGACGCTACTTTAAATGCCATTTCCGGTGGAATTCTAAAATTTACAATATTTTAGTGTTTATATTTCTTTATTCAATCAAACTTTAAGTACTAAATGGTAACTAAGCAATAGAAAATTTCTCTTGGATACTAACTAACATCCAATTTTTGTTTCATCCTGCTTTATCCTATCTATGTATTTAGCATAGGACAGAGACACCACCACAGTTTACAAATGCGTTGACTATTAATTCTAAATATCCGGTTCGACTCCTGGCGAAGTAAGGATTTTATTCTGATCATCTCCTCGAAGACAACGGCACACCACCGAGGGTAATCTGCCAAGAGAGCCATTTAATGTTAAAAACTTAATATTAATATGGTCAGGACGCCTCTGTCAAGAAGCATTCGATGAAGATGAAGTTGATTTTGTATAGAGAAAATAAAGAAACGCCATGCAAACGCTGCATTTATCAGATAGTAAATTAAAATAAAGCAGCTCCCAGAAAATTACTGAGCTTCTTTGATAATTTATGCTCCAGTATTGTCGATCATTTGTGTAATAGAATAAGGTCACAAGCACCAATCAAAATCTTACACTGATAATAAAGAGTGCGGTCCTTCCTTACCGCTATAATTATTACAACCGCTGAAGGTTTTCTATCATGGTTTTGACGCAAAAGCTAACACCAAAATCCGTTAGGGAAAAATTTTGTAGATTACATGATCTAAGGGCAAATTCTATTAAGGATGATAAATGTAAAGCAACTTACTGGAGTCTTTCCGGCCTGCTTCTCCCTCTTGGCTTAATGGAAAATAATGTAGGAACAAGGATTTTATCCCGATAAGCACTTCCATGATAACGTGGGAAAGGAATGCTTCTTCAACCAAAAACAATTCGTGATCAACCCTCTTCTGATGAGAAAATGAGTGGTATGCAGAAGAAGAATTAGGTACATGCTATGATTTCATTGTAAGTGCTCAATTTGTTGCACTATACTTGTTTCAGGCACAAAAATAGATTACAAAATTAGAAATGTCAGTACTTCGTTATAATAAGGATACCACCTCATATTATAATTTTTTTATTTCGCGTTGGATGATTGCAATGTCAATTCCTTCTAACTTTATTGTCAAACTACCAATGCTCATAAAAAATTTAGATTTGAATACTTATTTGATTGTAAAATCTTTGATCGGCCGTCCTGCTTCACTCAGAAAGGACCTTCTCGTAATTGAAACCACAGTTATTTGGCTTTCAATTTCATTAATTGTAAATTACTACTAACAGAAAGTTAACCAATCACAAATACGATATAACCACAGCAGTGGAGTGATGTGATCGCTGGTTGAGTTACAGAGCGGAAATTCTGAGTTCAAATGGTGGACTTGACAGAATTTCTTAGCTCGGCCTTCCAGTGGACATCCACACGCTGTGGTAAGATCGAAGATAAAAAGTGTAAAAGTTGTACAACAACTAATTTAGTATTATGCCCACAATTATAACTAATATTTTTAAGGCCTCTAATCAGATTCCTGCAAATATCTAACTCGAAGAAAAATATTAGGTATCTAAAATAGGGAAGACCACAAAATATTTTCTGGTTCAAAAATTTATAACTGAAAAGCTTCAATTAACAGGACGATCTACTTAACCCAAGTTTTCTTAGAATACAATTTTTGGCGCTGGCATAATAAAATTAGCTAGAAAAATGGCATTTCCTATTTTAAACACAGTCTTTTTACTAAAGCACGAAATAATTAAGTAAGAAATAATAATTGATCGGAATAATATTCCATTCAGTAGAAATTTTCCTTTGAAATTTTGAAATTGATATGACCCTTTTTCCAATGTATCTAATGTGAAGTGCGTTAAAATTATGTATCACGTACATAATAGGGGACTTACAGTTTAACATGGTCGTCAAACGACAGAAAACTAATTCACGTAATTTCGCGAAAGTAGATTACCTCGATGGTTTCTCACTGCCTTCAGAGAAGTTCTTACTTCTCTCAGAATAGAACCAGATATCTCGGCATTAAGTAAACACAATAATCGCTAAATTGAGTGATGATAAGGTGATGAAATTTGAATCGAAAGGTCCAGCATTCTATTCCCAAGCAGGCCCAAATTTATTTGTGCCGTGGTTCGGATTCCCCATTAAACTGTAGGTCCTACCTCTCTTTATAAGAATAAAATTGAGTTTATAATATATGGAAGCCATCATAGCACGGTAAAATCAGGAAGCAATTATCATTGGCAGTAAAAAAATTTTGAATAATGAGCAAATGAATGAGAATTTCATATATTAAACGTTAAAATTGTGAGATGTGGTTTTATTATGATTCATGTGGATAGTACATAATTTATTTTACAATTTGGAGAGGATTTTTTGACATTAATAAAGTAAAAGTCAATTAAGTTATAATTTTGTAGTTTAAATGAGCATTCGGCAGCCTGCAGCACAAAATTTTCCCATTTCGGTTGCACACAAAAGAATGAAATTATAAAACCATTACCAACTAAGCAATTTAATCTAAGGCCTTAAATTCAGCATACAGAATTTTCATCATAAGTCCTAACGAAGCGAAAACGAATCCCCTGTTACATTGCAGAAATTACCGCCATTTTACGACAACACAAAGCGTTCATTCCGACAGCCTGGAAGTCTTTATTATATTAAATATTATGGTAATTCGTAATTATTCTCATTCGTCGGTTGTGCCATCGTTCGTTAGGTATTGTCGTTTTTTATTTACAAGGGAGTAGATGGCGAATCAAGCGTCAAATGTTTGACGCCATCTTGGAACCAACCGCGTTTTATTAAAGTTTTACACACCTGGAAAGTCCCCTCACTTTATCAACACGTCAGATTTTTGTTATTTATTCTTTTATTCCTTCTCACCATTAATTTTTACCGTGCTACCACGAATTTTAGGGTTTACATTATTTTTTTCAAACATTTACTGATGACTCACATCATCGAATGACTAATTTATGAAATCAACGAAGGGCGCTAATAAGATTATTTCTGTGTTATTTTGGAAAAGTTTTTAGGCATTAAGAAAGTTTTAAAATTGAATCTTTTTTGGAAATAATTTATTGACGGAGTGAAAAGCTCCATTTTATCAAGCTTCATATGTAGTAGCAACCGCTTTAAGTTAATAGTGATTTTTACTCGAATAATAAAAAGCCTGGGGTGTTGCCTTACCTATAATTTAGGGGGCGGTGTCTCGGTAGCCCCAAAGCACCACAACCCCTCTCTTAAAAGCACTGAATCAAAGCTCGTGCCATACGGAGCTTTCAGCGTGTTTGCATATTTTTGCATTACAAAGATCAAAAATTTTATTGTAAACTAAACGTGGTACGAGCAAACGTAGTTCAACTTTTTGTATGTGAATTGAAAGGAGGATAAATGTATATGCAACTTTTTTATGTAAGAGTGAGAAACAATTGGAAACGATAATGGCCGAAAATGTTGGTACACTCAACATAAATAGCTAAAAACATTGAATATTTTTATTTTATTTTAGAATTATTACGTTTACAAATAATAAAATCAAATTCTTTCATTTTATGGACACAAAATTGTATACGTTTTTAGGATACCTAATTGGAAGTCAAGTAAGGTACGCAACTTGCTCGGAGGACAGTTTCTTGAAGTAACTTAATTTGAACTTGCTGGAGCTATAATAGGGTAACAAAATAACTGTTACATTATAAAATCAAAATAATTAAATTCTTACGTATTTCTTATGCTAACGGATATTGTTATTTTCTTCGTAGATTAACAATTTTTCTAGTCTGTTTTTCTTTAGTACCTAATACTTAATTTAATAGAAGTTAGAAATCTGCAATAATGCAGGCGCTGAGAGACATCCCGTATGAAAAAACCGCTGACCGCATTCTGATTGAAGATTTAAGTTAAGAAAGACTTAAATAATAAAATTTTGGATGTTGCCGGACGAAATTAGTGCCAAAATAAATAATAGGTGGCGCTATATAAAATCATCGAAAAACAATAAAAATTGTTGCTTTACTATTTTAGATTTTGCTCAAACTTTGTGGAAATGTTCTTTAGGCTTCCAACGACCAAAATCCATAAGGTTTTAATTTTAGTACGCACCATTTCCGCTCCACGCAAAATCAAGCAATTGAAAAGTCGTATTTTTGTGCTTTGCGGTTTTAGCTGTAAAAATTTTTCTATTAGAGATATCTATGCGACCAAGGTGGCATTTTAAAGCTGAAAGACGGTAGTTTCTAAAAAAAATATAGAAATGTTCATAATTTATATACCTGAATCATAACATGGTATTGAAAATACGTGTATTTTATCGATTTCTTATGATTTTCAATTGGCTCCAGTGTCTGCGCTGTTGAATGTAAAGTTTTAACCATTCTCAGATATCAAAGTGCACATATCGTAAGAGAATAGAAAATTAAAATAGTTTGGTTCAATCAACTCGTTATGAAAAAAATTTTTCTTTTGAAATTGTTTGAAATTTTGAAATTTTATAAAATTGTATATTTCAGGTTACAATTTGGACGTGTTTGATAAGAGATAAAAATTTGAAAATTATAGTAAACATATTTCTTACCCTTAACTGTAAAAAACTTCAAAGTCCTTTGAGGGATTTCCTCCTCTCGCGGATGTACAGGCGTTTAAAAAGAAGCAAAAAATATAGCGATTTGTTCATTTATTCTGTGTTTTTTTCTCCTATTTTGGCATATATTTTTATACTAGCCTGAGTAGTTATCCGCGAACAAATTAATTGTGTAAAAATAAGTATTATAAAGTAATCACGAAGACTTACAAACTAAAAAACTAATTTTACTGATAAAATATTAAGACTTTCTGGATCTTGTTTTGTCCACAAGAAAAATGTTATAGATTTACTTGAAAGTGTAGTAGGTTTGAATGAAAAATAAACAAAAATGATTTTAAATTTAGAGCTTATTTAATTCTAGTTAATTTTTTTGACCGGGCACAACGAGACATTCCGTATGCAAAAACCGTAAACCAAATTTTGCAATCAATGGTCATGGGCACACTGTGCACGCCGCACATATTTGAACCTTTTGACCTTGAACTTTTTGAAGTTAAGGGTAAGAACTAAGTATCCTGTAGATCTCAAGATTTTGTCTCTTATCATTATCAAACACGTCCAAATTGTTACCTGAAATATACAATTTTTTTAAATTTCAAAATTTCAAACAATTTCATAAGAAAAAATTTTTTCATAACGAGTTGATTGAACCAAACTATTTTAATTTTCAATTCTCTTACGATATGTGCACTTTAATATCTGTGAATGGTTAAAACTTTACATTCAACAGCGCAGACACTGGAGCCAATTAATAATCATAAGAAATCGATAAAATACACGTATTTTCAATACCATGTTATGATTCAGGTATATAAATTATGAACATTTTTATATTTTTTTTAGAAACTACCGTCTTTCAGCTTTAAAATGCCACCTTGGTCGCGTAGATATCTCTAATAGAAAATTGTTTACAGCTAAAACCGCAAAGCACAAAAATACGACTTTTCAATTGCTTGATTTTGCGTAGAGCGGAAATGGCGCGTACTAAAATTAAATCCTTATGGAAAATAGTAAAGCAACAATTTTTATTGTTTTTCGATGATTTCATATAGCGCCACCTATTATTTTTTTGGCACTAATTTCGTCCGGCAACATCCAAAATTTTATTATTTAAGTCTTTCTTAACTTAAATCTTCAATCAGAATGCGGTCAGCGGTTTTTTTATACGGGATGTCTCTCAGCGCCTGCACTACAAGGGATAATTTTCAATTATTATATTGGCCACATTGTCGCGTCATCCATCTCTTAATGATACGACACAGCGGTACTTTATTTATTGGATCATAACTTGTATTAAAAGTATACGATCCAATTCACTTTTTCTCATAGATTGAAGGTTTACCCTCAAAATCTAAACATACCATCAGAAAAATTTTAAAAGTTTGAACTAAAAATTTGAATATCCAATTAATTTTATTGAGCATCTTCATGAATATTGCCACGTGTATGCACTGAACTTAAAAATGTGTCAACTTGCATTTTTAAATTTCATCCCTGCGTTTCGACTTACTTACCCTTAAGAGCAAGATTAAATTTTGTTGCATTGTTCTCCCTCTAATTTGCAATTTAGAAACCATTGAAATGGATTCGTAAGATTTAAATTACGGGCTTTATATTGAATGGGTAACGACTAATTAAGACTGTCGAAGTGATTGGTCTATTATGGCTTACACATCATGATGGCTGCCTTTTGTTTTACAGTTTTAGGGTTTCACGAACGACTTTAGTCATTCTAAATCAGTACGCGATTGTATGTGTTTTAGTGAGATAAGTTTGGTTTAAGGTGGAGATTAGGATACGGCGACGGAAAAAGTTCGGTAAGATAATTATTGACTTATCAAAATTCAATTAGCTTTTGGACAGTTAAAATCATCGACTAAAACGAAATAATGATGAATCCTTTCCTTGTTATTGTTGGTTGGACACTCGAATAAAAATATTTTTTGAAATCAGATCGAGAAATTTGACAAACATCTGCCCCTTATGCGGTATTAAAAGAAAAGGTGTCCCATCGAAGAAATTTACACTACAATTTTGATGACGAACAAAACATGGAAGCGTTGTATACAATAATTTTATTTATATATTTAAGATTGTGTATCTTGTGAAATGACAACTGAAAAGCCTTACGTACACATTTAACTGTCAAAGAAACATCAGAAGCTCATAGAATGCGTGAAGTACCTGAAACAACTGTAGCTAATTTTAGTGGGAACCTGGACCCTTCAATAGAGAAGGTCCGCGTCGAAACTGCGCCATGTTTTGAAATTTAATAATACTTTCAAAAATTTAGTTTTGTGTACGAAATTTATTATGTGCAAACATTAATTTGAGATTTGTATGGATTTTATTTATTTTGTTGTGTTTGCGATACGAAACTACAAAAATATTTTCTTACATGCTGTATTGGGTTTAGCAGAATGATGCGTTGAAGTCCCATTGTATTTTTTATATTTACAATTTTTCAATGACACCTAAAACTTGTCGTGAAAATAGCAAAAAATTGGATTTTAAGGAGTGCGCTATTAGTAGATCGTTAAATTTGGTTATCAAACATGAAAAATTAATTACACTCACTTCCGGTTGTATTCGTTAATTTAAAATCCAATTAAAACAAATAAGGGCAAATATATTTTTAGACAATTTTATGTGTTATTAAGACTAATCGGTCAGACCGAATTACAAGTCAGTAGATGTAATTAATTTGCTGGCTAGGATTAACGTGGAATTCGCACCACGGCACAAATATTCAACCTCTAACCTTGCGGTATAAAGCCAAACTATCTATACATTGTCTGTAGTTCCAATATCAAAAAATATAACAAGTAATTTAATCAATTGAAATAAAACTTTCAAAATCATTTGAGAAAAACGCGACCATATTCAGTTTTGGGCTGGGGGACTTAAAACATTTGGAAATAGTTGCATTGACCTAGGCATTTAGGTAGAAAGCTTCATCCGCAAGTTTCAAAAATTTTCAGTAAGATTTTCAACTTTTCTTTTTTAAGTCGCACAGCTTATAGGTAATCTATAATAAAAATTGTGTAAATCTAGCAAAATTTGTGATTATTTGGTATCGGTACTGCGTCGTTCAAAAAATGCTCATTAAATTTGTACCTTAGCGCTTTGTAATAATAATATACTATGCGAATTCAAAATCAGAATAAAATCATACATTAATAAATGTGGAATCACGATTGCCGTAAGTGTAAGAAATACATAAGAAAAATTGTATCTACATATAAAACTCCAGTTCTGTTCTGTTCGTCTGTTCGTAACTCACCTCTGAACACATCAAGACTGTATTGTTAATTTTAAATATTTTTAAATGATTCAAAAACAATTAATTAAATAAAACATAAAAATATTGTGGTAAAGACTTCAAATTTTGAAATTAAAATTAATTTCGAGGCAATAATTACTTCAAATCTGAGCAACTCTCAGCGCTTATTACATTAATGGTCCAATTTGAAGACATTGCCGGGAAATTTTATCTAAATTCTTTTTGAATAATTTAAAAATATTTATTGTTAACAACATAGTCTTAATTTGTTCAAGAAACTCCATTTTATGCTACGAGAGAGGCGCTTTATTATAATGAAATTTATAATAGTTTAATAATTTTTAAAATTATCGTTTTAAATGAACGTAATCAAAAATTATAGTATATTTTAACTTTTAACTATGTTTGCAGTTTTCATCACAAAATTTAATAATAACAACCTTGTATAATTGCAAGATATAAAAAATTTATGTATTGACGAACACTTTTAAATTCACTTGCCGAACAAGTGACTGGGATTCGAACACGTAACTACTTATTCGTAGTCGCTTACGATTCACTCCATACCACTCTGTTGGGCTAAATTGACTAATTTGAGATGTTGAGTTATAGAAATTTAAGTTAAAGCCATTTGACACGAACACAAATTTGTTAACAATTTTTTTTTAATTTAAATAAACCAATGGTAGGATTTTAATTTAGAAAAAAACAATTTGTTAACAAATTTGTGCACGTGTCAAACGGCCTTTACTTAACTTAAAAATTATAAAACTAAAATCATTTTGATAACGACATAAATTAAATTTAAAATTAAAAATTACCAAAAAGGATTTGAGGACATTATTTAATGGACGAGTTGCACTATTTTTTTTATTTTTCATTTTAGAAATCAAGCTGAGGCTTCAAAACCTTTTCCAAATTTTTTTGAGTATTCCTAACATAAGAAGAAAATTATTAAGCGGCCAGTATCTGAGGTGGGGTTTAAGAACCAATCACAATTATCCTGTTGTCACATCGACAGCAATTGAATAATGACAATACGGGAAACTTATGCAATTTTATTTTCGGCGATATTTTTAAGAGCGCCACCTATTGCCTTAAAACGTATAGGTACTAATGAAACTACCGAGATTTGGAAGGTGATAATCTGATAAAATTAGAGTAACGTCACACGTCAAGATAAACGACTTAGCGTTAATTCACATTGCCAACCGGTAGTGGCGCTGCGATCACATGTTTGATTATAATATTGAATATTGAATATAATAAGATAAAGATAATAATAATCATTTACAAACTTATGGTCGAATTATGCTCACTCACTTAACACTTAAGGGAATTAACCAATAATTAGATAAATGATGATTAAATTAAATGGTTATACATAATTCTATTGGTTAATAATAATAATAATAATAATAATAATTAATGAGTGAGTATAAATCGGCCATCAATATTTGGTTTGAGTGAGCGTAAGACGTAAAAATTTAAATTAAAAGATTTGAACTTTCTGCTATGAACAGAAGAACAGAAAATTCAAATATTTGAATTTTAATTCTTACGTCGTACGATTATGCTTACGGTCATCAAATACAGTAGACTATACTGTCTACAGTATTTGCGGTCATTGAGAATGTGTGTCCTTACAGTAAAGTTTTACTTGTATTTTTCAAAAAATAATATGCATCCTGTCGTAACTTTTTCATTTAAGTACAATATTCTATTTAATAAATTGTAGATCCGCCGATTCGTTGTTTGTCATTCGCTCAGAACGTGGCAATTTAATCATTGCTTTGCTTAATTTAAGGGGGGTTAGGGTCTAAAAGAGATTTTTTAACAATTTTTTTTAAAGAATACGGTGAATGCAAGTTTATTTACACAATTAGTACATGATAAAGTAACATCTGAAGAATATTGAGAAAACTTTTTAACAAAAAATATTAAGAATTACGCCGATGGTAGCAAATCTTCGCAGGCATCTAGAAAAAAAGTTGTTTTGCGGTGCACAGCATAACTTGACACTAGATTATCTGAAATCAAAAAACCAAGGATTTTTCATTAGCTAATGAGTTTCTCTAGGTAGTGACATTGAGGTTTTTTTTGTTTTTTTTCTTTTTCAATTTTTGGTGACACTTTGAAGTGAAAATGCCGATTTTCGAGTAAAAATTAGCCATTTGTTATTGTAAAATAAATAATAATAATTAAAAAAAAAAAAAAAAAGAACTCCATGTCACTACCTTGCAAATTGTCTATAAAAATAGTGTGCCAAATTTCAGAATGATCGGTGCAGTAGATTTTAAGATAAAGTGTGCACCGGCTTTGAAAATGTTGTTTCGAGAAAAAACGCTTTTAATTAACAGGTATAATAATTTTACAGATCTTCTCCGTCGTATTGCTTCTTGACAGAAGCGTAGTGACCTTTAACAATGCTTGTTAAAGGCGTTCATGGCAGATTACACCCCGGTGGTTTGCCATTGCCTTCCGAGGGGAGAGACGGTCAGTATAAAGTTCTTACTTCACTCGGATTCGAACCGGGTGATTAGCGTTCATAGTCAACTCGCGTGAACGCTATGCTCCAACCGCCTCTCTACCTACCTGCATAAATCTTTTTCGCAAAAAAGCAATATAATGCCAAATCTTTCTTAGTTTGGCTTCGATTGACTTGAAATTTTCACACAATATTCTTGTGAAATTGTACATTCATTTTATGATATAAACAAACATCGATTTTTTTTTTACCTTCCAGACCCTAACCCACCCCTTAAAGTAACTCGGAAACCATCGATTCTAGACAATCAAGGATCATAATTTAGTTGGTAGATAACATCGGATTCTTTATTAAATCTGTGATTGATTAACACTAAAAAATCAATAGTTGTGATACTATGTTAAAAAAAAATTTTTCTAAACAGACTACCTCTTCAGAGTTTCAATTTAGATTGAAATTTTGTCTTAGAAAAGTGAAGAGACCAGCACGCTGCTGCTCCAACGTGTAATTTTTTTAGGCCACGCAACGCATTCTGATTTTTAAAAACATCTCCCCTGGGATCGAGTTGCACACCAATCGAGTTTCCAATCTTGGCTAGCTGTCTTCCTTTATCTCTTTATTTTCTTATCTCCATTAATCCGATGATTATTATCCATCCAAAAAATTTAATATTCGACTTTTACATTTTCAATATAATATGTATTAAATTAGCATCATCATCATTTCTTAACGTGAGAACGTTTGAACGCGAACAATAAAAATTGTCAGTATTAGAAAACTATTCTTTTTAATGAAGCCCGTTAAAAGAGAGATAAGCTGGTTAAGCTTTTATTAGTGTTAGGAAACGATATTTATTTAATTAATTCCGCTAAAAAATAGATCCACCTGCTAGCTACCTGTCCGTGGACGGACTTTTCGCATAGTTACATACCCTGCGTTCGGGGAGAAGCTACTTTCGCTACCAAACGCTACCAAACATTTCTTTTTTTCCTTCTTTCGAGCTTCCAATCGCTTCCACGCTCCCCACCAAAATGTTTGTAGCGACTGAAAGGGGCGGAGCCAAAGCGTTTAGAAGCGACTGGAAGCTCGAAAGAAGGAAAAAAAGAAATGTTTGGTAGCGTTTGGTGGCAAAAGTAACTTCTCCCCGAACGCAGGGATAATCAACACTTCGTTTAAATCAGTGGTTCTCAAAGTGGACGATATCGCCCCCCTGTGGGCGATTTCTAGTCCTAGGGGGCGATAGTGGACATGAAAAAATTTGGGGGCGTTCAGATAGTCTGGGGGGGGGGCGATTGCTATGTAGAATAAAATAATATTAATATTTATTTAAAATTCAATTTCTTTCTTTCAAAAATAAAATAAAATTGTCTTTAAAATTTGAATTTAAAAATTGAAAATTCTAAAGGCCGTGTGACACTTGAACTGCTAATTATTTAACGAATTTAAAAAAAAATTTGGTAACAGCCCAACACATTAAGAATTATTTTGTCTATTGAATTTTTTTCTTACAAGTAAATAATTATTTTATTATCAATAACCTTATTTTAAAGCTATTTTTTATCAAAAAATAATCTAGAGAGGGGGGAGGGGGCATTATAAAAATATATGCTCGGGAAAGTGGGCGATGCCGATGGTTCAAAAAAGTTTGAGAACCTATGGTTTAAATAGTACTCAGGGCCGTACTTCATTAATGACATATACAGGTCTGAACTTAGGCTGTGTGGTATTGGTAATGGGAAACCATTGGTAATTCTCACCTATTCTAATACTTTATAATATTAATTTTAATTCCTATATTTGTAAATAGTTTTTAAGTTTTGTAACAGTAAAATTAAATTACCACTGACTCCAAACTTTACTTATGGTCACAATAAATTATCTAATTTAGTGGCCATTCATAATGACCGTAAGCAAAAGCGTATGACGTAAAAGTTCAAGTTCAAATATTTTGTAATTTTTAATAAATAATATGCACTCTGTTAGTGTATAACTTTTTAATTTTTCGTAGGTACAATATTCCATTTAATAAATTGCAGATCTACCGCTTCGTTGTTGGTCAAACGCTCAGAACATGGCTTTTTTATCATTGCTGTTCTCAATTTAAAGTAACTCGAAAGCCATCGATTCTAATAGACAATCAAGGATCATAATTTATTTGGTAAATAATCTCGGATTCCTTAAGAAATCTCTGATTGATTAACACTAAAAAATCAATAGTTGGGATATGCGTTTGGATGCTACGTTAAAAAAGATTGTTCTAAACAGACTACCTCTTCACAGTTTCAACTAAGTTTAGATTAAAATTTTTTCTTAGAAAGTGTCATTTATCATCCATCTCTTAAGAACTTGTCCGTTAAGACGACTTGCAAATAGACAATAAAATTATGAAATCCTCAAAGAAAATTTAAAACAAACTTAAAATAAAATAAACACACGGATGTGATGTGGAAACACTTTTCCGAAGGTACGTCACTGATGAGATCTAACAAGATCGAAACATATCTGTCGTTGTTGTATTTTGGTTATAATTTATAATTGACTTATTTTCGAATTTTTTAAAACAAACTTACTATTTTGAAATTTTAAACAGAAAACAAATTTTATAAGATCACCAAATGCCTGAAGGCAAACAATTTTTAGCGTGGGTTTTCTTAAAAGATTTAAATAATAAATAACTTTTCATCTTATTTAAATTTATTTAAATATACCTACTAATATATTTTTAATTCTAATTGAAGCACTTACGATTTTTTTTATTATGTGCCATCTAATAATTAATTTGGCAGAATAATCGAACAGGAACGACATTTGCGTGATTTCTTATATTATTATATAATAAATTAACCTATTGTAGTAGCTCAGCCTTCGGCCTCGTTCTGCGAAAATTATTTCTAATAGACGCGCATGAATGGACTAGCGAGATTATAACTCAAATATTGAATTGATCTTGATGGAAAGTTTACTGATTCATAGCCCTCTTGTCCATAAGTACCTATATTACGCTATTGTGACGCGCATGGATGGATTAGCTAGATTATTATTGAGCAATTGTATTATGAAAGAGAGGCATAAAATAGACAATGTAGAGAAATACCGACGTACAATATTAATCATCAGTCATTTCATTACATATTCTATATTATGATTAAATCGTGATTTGTTCAATATTTACGAGGTGTATGATACACTTTTGTTGTATAATAAGAGTACTACAGGTATGCTAATTTTACAATATTTATTTAGTTTACATTGTGACTTTGACGTGATCGGTTCGTTTAAAAGTATAATTCTTATTTTAAATGGTATGTAGTTTAATCTTTAAATAATGATTGTTTATTAAACCTAATCTCTTTGCTATAAAATTTGTTCACGCCGTAATAAATCAAATAATTAAAACAAAATGCTTGATTTTTTGAAATTATAATTTAATGTAACTGATTCTGTTATTAAGCACTTTTGTTATATTATTTAATTTCTGTAGTATCTCAAAAGAATTAATAAATGTGAAATAAGTCGACGCATGAAGTAATTGCGACTTTGGATTAAAATATGAGCTGGTAAGCCGGCACCGGTAAATCTTCCTTCACTGTGGAAGCACGCTTAGGCCGCTGAAGCGTTCTGCTTACATTTAGCGAATTTTCATAAAACATTGACAGATTCAATAAATACTAACATGCAATACAAACAAAATGGGAGTCCATTTTACTTTATTTCACTAGTACCATAATGAACTTTAATTTTAATCCTTCTAAGCTTACGAATGCCGATTAAGATTGATGTTTCGAAATTAAAAATTTAAGTCAGAATCCTGATAAGATTTGGAGAGTAATTTAGACAAATTTTTGAAAAGCATCAAGAATGAATGTATAACACAATAATTATAATTTTTAATCCTTCATTTTGAAAAAAATATGCCGTGTGAATCAATTAAGCGTCCTTAGTTAATCTGGTTTCCGCAATTTGGACTTCTCTTGAGTTTCAGAAGTGGAAAGAGAGTGCTGCAGTTGTATAATTATCCTTAATTGCAAATACTTATTTAGGAAAGCACCATACTTTTGCTATATGTTAATGAGAGTGTTGAATTATTTAATTTCAATAATTTATTAAATTAAAAGCAAAACTCGAAATTTTCATTCTAATGAAGCTAAGGCAAATATATTTTAATTGCAGACTTCATTTAAAATTGAAATCAATTCTAAAACTTTTTTTTTCTTCTAAATTTATCTAAAAACCAAGTTAACCCGACTTGTCTCCTTTGAATCATGGAACAATGAAAACATTTATGTTTGGTTTAAATTTTATTTGAAAAGCGATTCCTTTTCTGTATGGTCTTTGAATTAAACTTTCTTGAACAGAACCTCACCTGAATGATGTCTTGTTTGACGTTTGTTGTATGCTTGTCCACACCTTTATGAATGATCGTCATTCAGTGGAAAATTTGATACGACATTTAATACTGCCTAAATTTTGGTTTCCATTCAAGTTCAAATCGAAAGTCTACAGTCTAACAGACGATACTAATCGGACAAATATTTTTTATACAATTTATTGGTCTCATTCGAAATATTTCAATTTGAATTTTTAACGACATTCTTAAATTCAAATTTGGAATCGTTTTCCAACAAACAAAAAGAGCTATTTTTTTAATTATTGGTCAAGGAAAGAAAATATTAAATTCTAAATTGAAATTAAGTTTTCAAAAATTAAGCGTCGCATAATTTACTCGCGCCCTCTATGATCCACAAGCGGTACCTGTCAAAATTCAGAATGAAACATTGACGTAGAAGTCTGCTGCTTTAATAATTCGGTCGAATTTTTAGGTTAAAATGTTCATAACAAAGTGTTTCGTAAATTCTCAAATTTTGAATTCAATAAATAGTAAGGGTTTTCACACGACGTCCAAATGTTGTGAAATTCAACTTCTGACTCGTTTGCGAGTCGTCGATAATTCAGCTCTAGGAAAACTTGCTATGTCGGAAGGCAGGCCACCGAGGTGCATTCACGTTTACAATAAAACTGGAGTAGGTAGAATAGGTGAGAGATTTCCGTGTTTAAGTTTCAGGTGTAGATTTGATTAAAATTGTTACAGGAGATCAGGTTTTAATTGCCATAAAAGGTGAAAAACGTAAGGGAATCTTAGTCGGGTTAAAGCAGGACCAGAATAGTAAAGTGCCTAAGTTTGACAACAATAATGTGGTGCTTATTGAAGATAATGGAACACCGCTTGGTACCAGGATTCATGTACCCATTCCTACCATTTTAAGGACTTTAATGAAAGAGAAAACGCATTCGAAAGAACTACAGTACACAAAATTGTTGGCAATAGCCAGTAGATTTGTTTAGGTGGTTGGAGTTAGGTTTTATAGAAAAATAAAGTAATAGGTAAAGAAGTTATTAATTTTTAATGTAATAAATTTCAAGAATCCTTTTTATTATTGGAAATATTTAATTTTTTTGGTTCATTATGGAATGAATATTATTTTTTGAATTATAAATTCAAAAAAATTTTCTAGTGAAATTTTAGTAAATTTCAAAGATATAAATTTGCGGAGCATTTAAAATAGGGCTAGAACCGTAAAAATAATATGTGAATATGATATCGGCTGTTACCATAATTGTAGCTTTGCTCACCGGATGTTTCTTTTAGTAAAACCATTTGCACATCACAATCATGAATGTATCAAAATAAAAAAGAAATGTTCATGTAAATGGGGAAATTATTATATTCATAAATGAATTTAAATATCTTGGAATCACTATAAATTAGAAGCTGACGATGCGACAACACATTCCCTTCGGAAAAAAGCGAAAGCTAGTTGGAACATTGATTCCTTTAATTCTATAAAACAGATCTACAAAGGGGTCATTGTCCATTGCCATGATCTATAGGCTAATGAGACGAACCATCCAACGCCGACACCAAGCATACTATGGTAATAAATTATTGCAGGGTTATATCGAAATGCTATGCCATCTCCGAATGGACTCTGTCCTATTGCTCTCCTTCTGAAGATTTTCCTATTATTGACGACCCTGTCCATAGAATTTTGGAGTGTGTAAGCTTAAAACACCCTACTCTTCTTTTCCCATTTCTAGAATCTAAATCCCTTCTTCTACCAGGTCCTCTCCTTCAATTCTTCCTTTTGACCATGATGACCCTCTCTCGGATAATATTTCCAGGGTTTTCTCGTGATATACCAGGTCTGCCCTGTATTTAGCCTACATCGTCCTTATGAAGTGTTGCAGTTTCCCTCTCTCCTGAACCTTCAAACACTCACATGTATGCTTTCGTTGTGCATTTCCTTTCTTACTCTGAATGATTCTTCCATCTAAAATTGTGTATGAAAATTTTAGCTGGATACTTTCGACCCTCTCCTTTTTACATAAATGATACCCTCACACCCGATCCCTATTAGGAACCTCAATAGTAATAGTGTCCCAAATACGCCCCTGTATTAACCGTTTATTTTCTGCTGTTTTTATTATTAATTCGATTTGTACATGAATTCGCAGCCAGCAGTGTGATGTTAAACATACACTGGCAGGTTAGAAAGCGGAAAACCGCGGTTCTATTCCTAGTCGGGCCAAATGTGGTCGGGTTGCAGCTTTTGTCGAAATTTTGGATGGATGATTTGGAGTTAGGACTTCCTCAAGACCAGGCACGAATCTCCGCTTGTTGAAGCGATGTTCACGTCGCATTTGGAAGCGAGATTTTAGAATTTCTTTGTCAAACTTGACTTCGTTTGTGGCATTGGTTTGGACCACGGTTGCGTGGTGGAAAACAAGAAAAAAGATTGTTTTGTTTTAAAACACACTAATGTCATCTTACTCATGCACTTGGGTGCTGATTTCACGGATTATTTTTGATGTATCGGGTTTGCTTGGGTTGACGCGTCGTATTGAGATCACTGTCGTTGAAGTTTGCTTTATGACTCCGATTACTACGATTTCCTTGGCGATCCTTGCGTGAGGGGATTGGCTACGAAGTCCCCATCAAGAAGGTCTGAGGCAAATTTTGGGTGCGTGATTGTCGATAAGTAAAAGCAAACTTTGTGCAGGACCACACTACGAGATATTTACTGAGAGACAGATAACGTTCAATCCACGTGGGGATTCAGGTTGTGATTTTTGTTAAAATGATGAGATAATCGGTTTTGAAACGCATTACAACGTTATCCGAGCCCAACTACCAACCTTGCGAATTGGTAGTTTTTGTAGGGTAGGGTAGGGTTTGTTAGCATTTTACATTTTTTACCTAAACGAGGAGCAAGCCCGACGTAGAACCCCAACCTGGAGGACCAGACCATTTTTGTTAAAATCAAAGACTTAAATCAGTGTTTCCCAAAGTGGTCTATATCGACCCCCAGGGGTCGATGACGACTTGCAAGGGGTCGACGTCAGCGAAAAAAGAAAAATGGGGGGTCCATGAGATGTAAATGGGGGTCCACGACTTTAATTTTTAATTTTTTGTAAAATTGCTATGTTACAAAACAAATTGGCGATTGCCAATTTTTTAACAAAAAAAAGAAACAGACTGGACGTCACTAACAGAGGAGATTTGAGAGTAAACCTAACTAAATTGATACCAAATATTGAAAATTTATTATTAAAGCACCAAGCTCATCCCTCCCAGTAAAATTAAAAAAAAATATTTTCCCAAATTTTAATTTAAATAAATAGTTTGATTATTATTATAGATTTGTTACTTTTACCATAATATCGGCAGATTATTGTTTTATTTTAATGAAATACGAATGAAGGAAACATTATTTAATTGTGTATTTAAGCTTACAATCGCGCTTTGCGATCAATTAAATAATATTTCCTTAATTCCTATTTTCTTAAAATAAAACAATTGAAGGGGTCAGTGCAAAAAGTATCTAAGTCACATTTTTGAGTTTCTGAGTTATAGCTGTTTGAAAGTCTTAAAAGGTTCCCACATCTACATTTTTAATGATCACCATAATATGTAATTTTTTTAAATAAAAAGTATATCTTTTGGCAATATAATAACATATAACATGTAATCAAAAATTTATCCAATAACGAGAAAAAAATTGAAAAAAAGATTGAAAATTTAGCAACTTTTCAAGTCCAAAATATGGACTTAGCTACTTTTTGCACTGACCCCTTCAATTATTTACTCTCACGAATTAATAATTAACCAATTTTAATATCGGCAGTTGCCAATGCCCTAAAAAAAAAAGGTGAGCAGCAGAGGGGGTCTACGCAAAACCGAAAATTATAGCAAGTGGTCTACGAGACAAAAAAGTTTGGGGAACACTGACTTAAATCATGCACACGTGTTTACTGGTGGACTGTTCACACTCGAATATGTCGCTTCTTACTAAATCATAGCATAGCATCATTTCGTTTCCGGAGTTTTTTTGGGAGCTAAGCTCACATTACTTCCTTTATCTCATGTGAATATCGCGATAGAAATAATGATACTTGGACATATCAAGTTTCAAGACGCAACGGCTGGAGCGTTGTACGAAATTGTCAGTAACAGCAACCGTATGTAAGTTTTCCTGCAAGATAGCAGACACAAGCACCTCACCCCCGGCAGCGTAAAGTCGTAGAGTGATTCAGAAGTGCCCATCCAGAAGTTAGGAGCCGCCGACAAGAAGTATCAAAAGGCAGTCATGAACTGCAGAAAAATTACTTCTACATTACATGACCAGTGCAACTTCTTTAGGAGAACTGGTCTAGGTCGGCGCAGAGGTATTGATTAAACACCCTAACAATGACCCTCCCAGTAAAATATTGCAGACGTTTATACAATACGGCCAACGCTTGGCGAGGTACTAGCAAACCGACCGTTGGCACCCAACGCTGGTGCCAAGCTTGAGGCAATGCTGTTTACCGTTGCTTTGGCGGTGCTCAGCTTAAGTATTGGCATACAGTAGATGGCCAATGCTGGGCCAGTATCGGCAACGCTAGTCGCAAACCGCAGGACCAACGTTATCATTTCAGCGTTGGGCTAGTGGTACTTCCAACAGTACTTTCCTGATGGGCTCTTACTAAATCTTACTCTATTTTATTGTAAATACATATTTACGCCAAGCGCACGTACTGTCAATGAATGCAGCAACCGGGACGAATCCAACGTGAAAAATCGAAACATTTCAATCGATTATTTAATAAATTAATCAATATTTGACGTTCATCCTTACATTAAATGCTTTATTTTAAGGTCATCCATCTATCAGATGAGCTTTTGTAATTAACTATAATATCTTCGGCCATCGGTACCAGGTTATCGTACTCGATCCAAATATTAATTAAGTGTAGCAGAAAGTATGAAGTTGGTACAACACTTGACTTTTCCATTTGAAAAAGTAAATAGTAACAATTTACATTATTTAAAACCCCTCGCTCCTATTATCAGTTCGTAGGTCCTGGGCTGCTTCGTTTTCATTGGTTCAATTGTAAACGATTTTCAAGAACTATCAGATAAACAATAGCATTGAGACAATTTATGTATTTCAAATGGTCATACTATCTTCTATCGGTGTCTATAAAAGATTTTTTGAGACGCAGACAAACACGACAGGGAATCTCGTTAATTGATTCATACTCGTCATTAAACATCAACGACACGAAAATAAAAGAGGTTCCAGCGGAGGGATTTCAACCAAACTATAATCATTTCTTTAGACAGCTTCTTCAAACTAGTATGCAAAATTTCAAGTCAATTGATGGACGCGTTTGCTTGTACTTTGTAACCGTAATATTTGCGTTCACGATCAAAATGATACCTTTGAATCGAAATTCTAATGTGGCTACCTACAAAAGTTGGTTTTTGACTTAATTACCACTATAGTGTGTGGTCTACAAGAGCGGTCGGAGCATAACGGTTAAGCACGTTGACTGTTGACATGAAATGCCCGGTTCGATTCCGGATAAGGTAAAAACTTTATTCTGGCCGTCTCTTATACAGAAAGGAGGGGGACCCCTACTGTATACGTACTATGTCCCAGGAAAGCAGTATTCGCAAAAATGATGAGCAATTGCTCATCAGGAATGCTGTCACGACGTCCGAATTCGGGCAAAAACGACCAAGAAGAAGGGTCTACCATAAAATTCCAATAGTTGAAGCAAAATTTTTCAAAAAATCAATTAAGCTCTGTACTTATTGATTTAATGATGATGGATCCGATATTTTCCGTGGTGGCGTTGTCAACTTCGACTCTCCGCTCCGGTCTCCTACGCTCCGAGTCGTTTTGACTAACGCTATACTAACTATAAAGATATCCCCATGACCGGTCCTACTAGGCTAAGTGTACTTCTGAGAAGGGGATGGATCTTTTCGGAAAAATTTTGCTTCAGCTATTGAAATTTTATATAATAGATTTTATATAGTAGATGTCAGATCTTAAATATCCAAAATTGATCTATGGACTACGGGGAAGGGTAACCACCCCGCCAAAATTTAAGGGTTACGACGCTTCTGCCAAAAAGCAAAACAACTGTATGATGAAGACGAGATGTCCAATAGAAGGCCGAACTAAGAAATTCTGTGAAATCCGCAATTTGAACCCAGATTTTCCGCTCGGTAACTCAACCAGCGATCACATCACTCCACTATTAAAATTATATTCCAAACTTTCAGCATTATATCAACAATAATTCGTATATAATTTTAACAAAAATGTTTTCAAACTTTCTGATAACATTATAATTAAAAATATTGTCACTATAATCATGAAATTCTATAGAAAAATGAAAAAACAAACGTCATCCCTGACGATCTTAATATATTTTCTTGTTATGATGTGATAATATAATAATCCATGAAAATAAAACATGCGGGTTCTCTTGATACCCCAATGCGTTCACAAAGTCAAAATGTAATAAAAAAAATTAGAAATCAATAACTAGGAACTTTTTAAATCACATTGTGTAAGTTATGTCAATTTATATGAAGTTCAGGAGGGGAGACGGACGTTTTTGGACTCTTACCATATACTTGGATCCAAGTGAAAAACCCTCTAGAACTGCGTATGAAAAAAATTGCGGACATGACATTTCTTTTTAGTTTTATTACATTTCCTGGCGCCCGTGATTTTCTTCGGCTTTTCTTTCAAGAAAGATGGAAACAATATTTGTGCTATGAAAAAATACATAAATAAAAGCTTAATGCTTACGGGGGATTACAAGTCAGTAACATTAAAAATATTTGTGAGACGCATGAACTATTGGTATTCGAGTTTTACATTACCGTTAGTGGCGCCACTATATTACGTCCAGAATGAACTTTGAAGTTATTCTGTGTGGTGGCGTTTTGTTAATGTAAAACGCGAATAATAAATATGTTTACAGTTTTATTTAAAATAATTCAATAACACCGAAAATCTAGTTAGACATTTTATACGCGTTACAGTGGGAAACAGTGGCGTAACTACCGGTGTGCGAATTAACACGGCCCGTAAAATCTTAGTGGCCCGAAGCAATGTAAAGTAAAAAATTCTTAAACAAGGGTAAAAAGCGCCTGTGTAAGCCGGAAACGAACAATTCGATAACGGGAATCCACCGGTCCAGCTTAGGTTAGTGTTAAAAGAGAGTTCCGCCGGTGCCCTTCCCTATGCTGGGGGTATTCCCAAAAAAATTTCTCCTGAACCTTCTGGTCTGCGTTTTGCGGAAAATAGAAAGTGCATTTAAGAACTGGAGGGTCTGTGAGTATTTCCGTAAGGAAGCAACAAACAAATAATCTTTTCAAAACCAAATAAATATAGTTAATTGGCTTTGATCAATTCTCGTACCTAATTATTAAAATCAAATATTGTTGCTATGGTTACCGATGATTTTCTTCAAACTTGGTACATGGAACTATTGTAGAGCCAAGTGGGTTTGGGGGGGGGGTCTGGATTTATTGTAGAGATAAATTCACACGCACTTAGGCTTCTAATTCGGGCCCATTGTACTACCTCCGGTTTTTAGCTTCACCCCCCGATCCTGTCACTCCCCAAGCCACTCCGGCTAGGCTTGTGAGTATAAAATATTCCATTTGGTATGTAAAGCAACAAGAAGACAATTCAAGAATCAAACTTACCTGGTTATCAATTTTAAAAAATCGGCTTGTTGCTTACGTATACCTGGGGGGTATTCCATACCCCCCAAACCCCCCGGTTTTACGTCCATTTCAGGGGAATTAATTTGTTTTTATTGGTTCGTATCGTTTGGTATGCAAGCAACAAGAAGACAATTCAAGAATCAAACTTGCTTGGTTATCAATTTTAAAAAGTCGGCTTGTTGCTTACGTGTACCTGGGGGGTATTCCATACCCCCCAGACCCCCCGGTTTTACGCCCATTTTAGGGGAATAAATTTGTTTTGGTTTAATAATGTTTTTAATTGATTTGTTAGTTAATGATAACTAATACTTAATTTTATCTCATTTTAAAGTGTTTTTTCAATTTTCTAGGGTGGATAAATCCACTAAACACCCTAAAATGTGCAGAAATGAATGTGCAATCTAGTAGGCCAGTCATTGGGGACTTAAAAAGTAAAAAGTTAGACAAGAATTGCAAAAGTTTTTATATTTTGGGACAACATTGTAACAGGTCAAAAAATTATTAATCCGATTTTTGCACCGTTTTTTGGTCCCCGGAATATTGTTAAATTGTTAAAAGAAGAATGTAAAGGGTGCAAACTTTATTGAAGATGTGCTTTAATTATTAAAATGTTCTCCAAGGTTTGCATACATTTCTAAATTACGTTTTTTGTTAATTTAAAAATGTTCCGGGGACCAAAAAAGGGTGCAAAAATCGGATTTATTATTTTTTTTACCTCCTTCAATGTTGTCTCAAAATTTGAAAGCTTTTGCAATTTTTTCATACCTTTTTTGCTACAATGACTGGCCTATAGGTTCTGAAGAGGTATTGACAATGGCGTAAATAACGGGGGGAGAGGGGGAGGAATAGTCCCCTTAAACTGTATTATTTTGGGACCAAATTTTGTTTTTAAATCGAATACTTCTCAATCGAGGGGCCCGTCAAAGCTTTTGCTTCCAGGTCTAAAATTTGAAGTTACGCCACTGAGTGGGAATCTCATTAATCTATTCAAGCACGTCACTAATAATTAGTTTTGTAGCTACTTCTCGTAAAACACTGACGGGCCTATCAATATTACTTTCCAAAATGTTGTCAAGGCAAAGGAAGAACTACGCCATAAAGAAACTTCTTAGTTGAGATTTCTTTCAAGGTTCATCATTATCGTGGTTCTAAAGTCAACCAAACGAGTAAAAATTCGAAAATAAGTCAATTATAACCAAACCACAACAACGACAGACATGTTTTGATCTTGTTAGATCTCATCAGTGACGTACAGTTATGGATTTGGTTATAATTGACTTTAAGTTTTTACCTATATAGCATTTTGTCGACAAGATTAATTGAATTATCCGATAATCCAAAAAATAACATCAACAATTCGCGCAATGCTAATAAGTATAAAACGACCCGTTTATATAATAAAATAAACACACGGATGTGATGTGGAAGCACTTTTCCGAGAGGTCGTGAGGTCCAAACGAGGTTTATCTTCTAGTGAGAAGTTTCCAGAGTAGAATTTCAAAATCCACCGCACAGAAATTCCTTGATGCAACTATTCCATTATTGCTTTTCTGGTATTTACAAAAAATGTAGTGTCTGATAAGTTTTCAGTCTCCGTATTCAATTGGTTCTCAAGTGTTCAAAGAAACTTAGAAAACTAAAACTCAGGCTAATTTATATCTACCTAAATGCATTTTTAAATAATATCATTGGAAAATCGCATTCGAGTTTGATAAATTGCATAACTTTCAGGCGCCAGCAGGAATTTTCATTTTCCACTGCTAATACGGAGCACGACGAAGTATATCGATCGTTGTTTCATCCTGCTGTATATCCATTCCGTTGTATCGTTTTTGCTTCTAGTGTTCGTTGAAGCACACTGTGTTTAGTAGCTTAGCGTTAGACTCGTTATTATTATTTAACTCATCTAGCCGGTACTTTTAAATTTTATATGTCTCATTAATTATAATGAACCAAAAATGACATCCACCACAACGATTAGAAAATCTTATGGAAATAGAAAATTGTACTCGTTTCCCGAAGATTATCCTTTACGTTTTGTAAAACCGTCAAAAAGTTCTGCAAACAGCAGTAGTGCACCCAAAAAAAGCGAAGATGTTGCTAAACTCTTGAAATATATAGACGATAATATTGTGGGAAAAAACAATGCATTCCTGGGACCTTTTGGAAGGCGAAAAGGTATGTCTATTTTTTATTTCGAAAACTAATTTGTTTTCGTTAACATTTTATTATGTCACCGTTGATAATAATATTTGTTATTAAATATGATTCGAGATACCTAATCTCGTTCTAGTATTTTCTAGACTTGATGTCTCTAATTTAATTTAGAAGTTTTTCCAATTATCACTTCCAAAAAAAAGTTTTGCTCTAATTTTTTTGCAGAAGTTACATAATTTGCATCGAGACATTTTAAATGCACAGTTATTAATTATTTTTAATTTGGGCCAAGGATGTTGGAGATTTTAGTTTTACTACTATCATGATTTGATAAATTGTGCATGTGAATAATGCAAAATTGATTAATTATTGGATGCATTTCCTCCGAACAAACTATTATCTTGTTATAAATTGAAACTTAAATTTTTGGATGATGGATTTGAAACTCTTCCGAAAAATTAATATTTAGGTGTTGTGTTACATAACTTGAGCATTGAAATTTGAAAACAACCTTATATCGTGATACTGCTACTATCAGAATTTTACGTTTCAAAATAATAAGGTTTTTATTTACTTTTTGATTATCAACACCAACTTAGTGTACATAACAAACGTAAACTCGCACATTTCTTATGATAACCCAAGCATTACAATAAATTTAAGTCAAAATATATTTTAAAAAAATACTCGCCTCAAACGAGAATCGAAACTAAGCTGAACGCTCAGAAAGGCTGGGAGTCTGTCCGCACGACTAGTCTGAGCGGATGGATTTAAGCTATTTGGAGCGAGCAATCCAATTTTCTGATAAGACGATTAAGAAAATAGACAAGAAGGCATCCAACTTGTGCTTTATTGTTTTATTTTATAATAAGCATCCCATTTAGTTTCCGTTCCAATTTCCAACTTCTTTGGAAAATTCAAACAATTTTGCTTTATATGAAGGGTTGAAATTTTTGTTTTGTTATATTTTAAGAATACAGAATTGTTATCATTGGATGGCTTCGCTATATAATACATTTAATGAAGTAAATAATAAACTTAATATAACAAGACAGTGCTTATCAGTGCTTAAAGTTTTAAAAGCGACTGGAATAAATAATGAAAGACACTTGATAAAACCGTAGGCGTCCATAGAAGTTTTTGCAGAATAATGGGAGGGGAGGAGGAATTATTTGATAAATGTAGATATTTGTTTTAATATTTTTTCCCGAAAGAATTAAGTCGTAAGCAGAAATGCTTTGGGCACTGTCTGTGAGCCATCAGGATTAAACCAAAGACTTTTGTTATTGAAGTGTTTTTGACTTTTGAAGTTTGGCTATGAGGAAGGAAATAGAAAACCACCCATTAAATTATTGATTCCTTGGTAATATCATCTTAACTTCAAGACAACTTATATAAAGTAATACAAGTCAAGAGGATCGCCCACCCCGTATAAGGGGTTGAAAATACGATAAACTGTAGGTCCCCTATGTCTGTACAGTATTTCACACGTAGATACACCTCAAGCATATGCAAAAGAACAACCACGTCATAGAAATCGGACAAAGTACTTGAAAGAAGAAGAGGTAAAAAACAATCCAGCAAGGGATCAGATCATAATGACTAATCACGCTTAGTAAGCTTATGCATTCAAAACCGGATCATCGCTCAGAAATTCTTCTAAGTAACCGCATTACACGCCTATTAGGCAACCTGATTTGATTTTATTACCTATTACGTAATTTACACACTGCACAATTTGGCGCCCAACGTGAGGCTTATAATTAATATGAAAGTTTTCATTATTTGTCAGTGTCACCTCATCTTTTGTTTTATAACATTGCATGTTTGACCAAATTATGTTCTTCAATTTATTTTAATGACCAACAATTTTTATCATCTTTGATAATTAAATTTAATGCAAATTAGAGTCATTAGAATAATTTACAATAAATTAAATTGTTTTTATTTGTCAACTTTATATATTTAATTGTTGTTCTTCAGTCATCACACAATGAATTGAATTTTCTTGCATTTTCAATGCACAAATAAAATTTATAGCGTTTATTTAGTGGTGAAAGAAAAACAAAACATTGTTTTACTGTTTTGTTTATGTCCCCTTATACTGCAAAGTTCAGTGTTTATTCCGGTTTCTACTAAATTAATAAAATTAAAAATATTTAAAATTTTCCACTGTTTGGAATTTACTTGCGTTATTTATAAATAAAGTAGGCCAACCATTTGAAATTCGGTTCCATTGTTCCTGCTGCTCAAATTTTAAAGCTTTTACATTAATTTTTGCGATAAAAATCGCATCAGATTCATTAGCGATTTTATTGTAATTAGGGCAATTAAAATTGGAAAAATTAACTGTTAATTTGTGATGAGTAAATATTGGGAGAAAAATAAAATTTGCAAAATTAAAAGAAACAAAAAATTATATTATGCCATAGAAATGCGATGTGCACCAGTGAAACGAAATATTAAAATGGGGGGTCAAGGCTGCGTTCGCGTTCAATGTCAACTTCTTTCAGTACGTCAGACATCATTTTAACCGAAAATAAAAAATGCTCCACATTTTCATCAAGCAAATACCACAACAATAATTACCATCTTCGTCTCATTAAAAGCACCATTTGGTCGTCCCAGTTTGATAATAATAAGGATGCACAAGCCGCTACTAGATAAATTCTGCGAAGTTCTTTCGACAAGTGTCCAATCAATTTTTTAAATAATTAGGACATTCAACCATTAAGAAATTATTGAACTGCTCGTATTTCATGGAAATATTTTAACAATCGAAAGCGTTCATTTCATGCTTCGTCTAATTTGTGGTTCAATCTTCTGCATTTATTATAAACGCACCAAGTGAAATTATTTTCTCCTACGAAGGCGGAAAACTTGGAGAAGCTCTAAAATTGTTTATTTTAGCGAAGAAGCCTCATCAATTTATTCCAATTTTCACGCTGAATTTGAATAAATTAATTTATAAGTCTTGTAAATAAGTGAAAAGAGCATCGATGCCTCGAAATAGATCCGCTCTCAAAATGTTTACTCTCGTAAATATTTTATACGTGCCGAAGCATAAATACACAATGAAGTAATACGTTTCAATTTTAAGCAGTTTTAGGGGAAGCCAGGGCTATAATTTTGTAATAAGTGGTTTTTTCTTGAAACTGCTTTAGCCCGAAGATTCGGTCAACCATTCTTTCGCGTTAAATCGTGAAAGGTCGTCACCAGATACATTCGTCGCGAATGTCGAACGCTCGCTGAGCGAAACGAGTGCTCTGCCAGTCATCCAATGAACCACAATTTTACAAACATTTCTCTCCGTACATTTTCAACGACAGAATAATTTTTTTGTTTGAAGGATAAACAATAACTATCCATTTCTGTTATTTATTATTATTACACGGAATGTGGTAATCCTTGATCATTTTTACATCATCGTACAATATAACCGTTAATGGTACTAACAATAATAATTAGAGAATTTTTAATTATTTATTCAATGAATTGGTGTAATAATGCACTTGACTATTTAAAAAAAATATTTTCGTTTCATTTCATAAGCTCAATTTGAAGTATGAAAAGTACCACCCACCGCAAGTATTTTTTAATTATAAACTTCAAAGAAATTTTGAAAACAAAGCAAAAATCCGTGTAAAAATAATTATTGCTTTGCTTCATTAACAAAAAAGTTGGCATAATAACAATTTTTTTACGCTCGATAGGTTGAACGACCCTAAAGTAACATTTTATTTATTATTTGCTTGCATTTAGGTTTTCTATCTGGGTCACTAAAAAGTTTATTTGTTTCAATAAAAAAAGGGTTAACTAAACTATGGAGTTGTATTATGTGGTGTAAGCTGAAGACGATATTGATCGAAATTAGGGGTGACCTACCTTACCCAAGGGTGTCGTGCACACGCGAACTCCTCTGGACATTCACCCTAGAATTTATAACTTGAATGACTTCACTGGTTATTTTTATAGATGATTACCTTTTTTCACCTGAAGGTTATTGGGAACGTCGATATTGAGCCAAAAGCAGAGGGATGATAGGTTTCGTTTATTACATATGTGACTACCCTGTATATTAATCGAATAGAAATATTAATCTAATAAAACCGTAACCTCAATGTATGTTTGTATTGTTGCGCTTGCAACGCTTTTTTCGGAATTTATTTATGGTATCGATTTCGAAGGTATTCAACCCCAGAGAGTTTACTGAAGGGGGTGGCGGTATTTTTCTGGAACCAATTATTAACTGACGCAAATTTAATACTTTCGTGCACGATGTTGGTCTTACAAAATAAGTCATAACCTGAAGTGACTTCAGCACTATGAAGTTTCTGAAAATAGCAAATTTTGTCGATTGTATCGGTTACTTACTCAAAAGTTTAAATTTAAGTTTACCCACGTCATGCAGGAAGATGGTAGATTAAATTGAAGTATCGATGTATACTAATTAAAATGTTGTTATTATTATTAATAGAATTTGATGGTTCGCGTTGGCAGAATTACTTTGCACTTACCCAAAATTATATATGGCTTTGCAATTACGATCTTCGTCATATTTATAATTATTTCATTTAATTCGATCGCAGTCGTGCCAAAATTCAACAGGTTAATATGGCAAATAAAAAAAAGAGTTTGTTTACGTGAATTTTTGCTATTTAAATAATATCAGAATTCAGGATAAGAATGTACGATTCTTGATTAGCTCTGCGACGTCAGTTTTTAGCTTTATCTGGAGATAAAAAAATTCCCACGTTTTCATTCACCACCAACGCAAGATTTTCAAAATTATTAAATTCCAATTATTTTTATTTGAAAAATAGAAACAAAATCTGCAGGTCTAAACTAATTTTTTGAATATTTTCATGCTAACAGGTTAACTGCCACAGCCAGGATTAAAAGATACCGTGGCAGTTAACCTGTTAATTTTGTGCAATTATCACCAGTAATTATAATAATTCGTTAAAAATAACTCTGGACCTAATTTAATGTAAGCAGCAAAAAAGAAATTCAACTCAATAATATAATTTATTTATTGAAAATCAAAGAAAGTCATAAATTTTAATGTAACAACATCATTAAAATTAAATTTAAACAAAGCTTCTAAAATTAACTTTTCTCAAAACCACAAGGTCAGCTTGAGCTGCTGCACAAAATGGATGCACCCATCGCATTTTTTTTATAAATACATAATTGAATCAAACCTAGGTCTTGAAAAACCTTTAAAGGGAATTAATTTAAAAATTCCAGAGTTCCAATGTTTTTCTGTATCTAGAAATTGAAAATAATTTTAATCCCATGAAGTCAAATTAAAAATTATTACCTACTTTGATCTTATTCTAATTAATCGAATTTCCCCAAAAAAGTACGCACATCTATGACGGCTTCAAAATATTTTATAATTAGATTTAGAGCCTAAGGCGATTTAAAAAAAAACTCAAGGTCAAGCAAGTCAAAATTTGCACATGAAATCTAAGTTTAGGGTTTTCAACAAATAAGCACCTAAAAATAAGTAGGAGTGAACTCATTTGTTGCTGTAGTATAACAACAATCTGTGGTAATAAAAATATTGATTAAAATTAAATAATATTCATATTGTTTGATACGTCAACGGAGGCGCAAAATGTGTAATTTATAATTTTATTGTTGATTTTTAATAAAATTTGTTTGCTGTTTTGAATAGCAATTCGAATATTTACCGGTCGGATTACAATGTTTAATCATGAATTTTGTTTAAACACATACGAGGGCGGATTATTAAGCCCTTAGAATAAGAAAAAAATCCAACGTTTTTGGAAAAAATTTGTTTTCAATCTTTTACTTTTAGCTTCCACACCCGGTTCAAATTTTTTGATACCATCGGTATAATAAGATTGAAAATGTGGTGAATATGCTGGATGTGGAAGCAATTCGTAACCTAATTCATGCAGTTTTGCCATTATAATAAATTCTTAACGTATGCGTTGGTGCATTATCATGATGAAACTGCACTTTTATCTTGGCTAAATAAGGTCGCTTTTCCCCTGATTGCAGCATTCAATTGGTCCAATAAGTCTGCATAATATACTCCTGTTATAGCGTTTCCTTTCTGAATGTAGTCCATGAGCATCCCAAAAAAACAGTTTCCATTAGCTTTCTAGCCGATAAAACTGTTTTTGCTTTCTTTGGAACACTTCAATCGGCTTTAACCCATTCTTTTGATTGCTTGATTTATCTTTTGTGCATTGTTTGTACTACAAACACGTCTAAATTCATTTAGTCCCGAACGCAATTAATCTTATCGTTTGTAATATTGCAGTTAATTTTCAAATATCCCATCATTTTCTACCTAGCTAAGATTCTTGTTCTAATAAACCTATAACCACAAATAAGTAAAAAATATCCAGTTTGTGGAAGCTTCCTATACATCGAAGAGAACACGAGATGTGATTATCGATCCATCGAAAAGAAAACAAGGATTTTTCGTAATAAACAAATAAATACATAAATAATGGTTAAGATTTTATGTAATTTTTCGCAAACACAGAAATGTTATCATAATATTCGTGAGTTGATTCACGTTAAAATAATATACGCAATATTATTTGGTTTCAAGTTCAGAATAAATACATTACAAATTTATAAGAAATCAAGTTTTTGTGAATATTTAAAACCGTATTACCAAGGTTGTGCGGCCCGAAGGCCGCACTGGAACTAACAAATGCTAATTGCGTGGATTTCCTTCCTTATAATCAGCGTCTTAAATATAACTCGCTAATAGTAAACGCTTATTAGCTCGAAGAAACGTTTTCTATTGGCGAATTAAATTTAACCAGGTATTTCATTAATTTTAAGAGACTTTTATGAAACCCATCATAAAGCGCCATTCACAGTGAAATGGGGTCTTGTCTTGCTTCAGTAGAAAGCTGGCAAGTGCCAATTAGATTAAAGTATTTTTTCTATCCTTTTCTGTAATTAAAAAATTGTTCATTTTGATTAGCCCTTGCGAACTTTCTACCGAAGTAAGGCAAGATCCCACTTCATTAGACACTTACGAAAATTGTACCGGTATATACCGCTTCTACCGGTTGCGTTCAAAAATTCAATCGTACTTTCGTCCCACGTTCGAAAATTAAATTATCAAAAAAGTACACGTAGCAGGGGTAAATTCGGTTTAATATTTGAACGTGGGACACGAAGGTTCGATTAAACTTTTAAACCTCACCTGTTGAAGCAGTATCTACCGATACAATTTTCGTAAATGCCTATTGTGAATGCGGCCTAAGGGGGTTACAGAATCCTTTAGAACAGTAAAGTTTGGTTTACACCCTTAATATTGCCGGATTACCGGTTGTATTTAATTCAATTGTGAGTGTAAACCAAACTTTATGGTTCTAAAGGATACCTTAAAGAGTTATAGAATAACCCCCTTAGACATCTTAAAAATAACTAACCAATAAAAAACGGTCCTGGGCATGACCTAAAACTGCATCCCCTGTTCTTCGCAATCGCATTTTCTAGTAGTTCCATTGTAGTAGACCTTGATTTTTCCTTAATAACTAGGCGGTCCTAATGTGCAGAAACGAATACTCGTCCGTTCAGGTCTATGTTGATGTCAATTGGTGGAATTGGGTGTCACGCATTCTCCCTCCACATCTACTGTGCAGCATTTTGGCTCCTCCTAGTCAGTAAGGAAAAATCAAGGTCTACCATTCCACACCCCGCGAGGACGTGGAAGGCGCATAGAAAGATATACTAACAGAATAACAAATTAATGATTACCAGCATTATTAGGAAGATCTGAAAAATGATTTTTTTTTTTAAATGTTAAAATTGTATAAACTATTTTTATTTTTCAAGTTAGGTCTTTTATGTTTTCATTGTTGCTTATCTTGGTCAGCCAATCCTTTTATACTGTTTCGACCTTCGTATGGCTTCAGTGATAAATTTTGACCTAAATTAATAATTAATTTGTAACGAATCGTAAAATCCCTTATTTCATTTTACCTATTAATTTTATTTGCTTACAGAAACTACTGAAATTTTACCGTTAGTTTTATGTTATTTTTATTATCCGATTCATCAGTAGTAATGTAATTTTTATTAGTTTTGGAAAACTTCAATAAAAACACAAGGAAACTGTTTTACTTGAATATATTCAATTTTAGTTTTCAAAACTATTTTTGAAATTATTTTAAAATAGAATTTTTGTGTCTTTATTTTTAAAAATTCGGTCATATAAAATTATAACGATGAAATGAACTTCCGTGTGTTTTTTATGGAGTAAGTTACGCATTTACGTACAATCACGCCACCGCTACATCAGCGGTTAACTGTGACCGCTAGTTGGCTGTAGGGTGGAAAGTCCGCGTTTCGATATCTGAATTAGGTAACAACAGGTTCTGAAATAAAATTCTTTTATATCTTCCAATTTAATCAATTTTGAAAGTTCATCACTCTATTAACGACAAACTAATGTCAGTAATCGTAGCCTAATCAATTTTCTGAAATGAAGGTTTTCCAACAAATTACAGCAATATTATGTCGATGGAAAATTTTCTGAACTAAAAAATCCAATTTATAATCCTAATAATTATTATAATGGGGTCAACGTAAGCTAACACTTTTATTTACCGTGGATAATTTAATTGATATCGAACATATGGGAAAATGACGGTTGAATTTCGTCCTATTGGAATTTGAAATATTGTTCTAATCGATTTGGAAAATAAACAGAAAGTCACCCCGTAACTAATAACTTGTTAACTTGTCTTACAAAAAACTTAATACAAAATTAAATTTCCACCTTTTATTATTGGTTAAACGTGGCAGTGTACTTGAAGGTTTAATAATAACTTTATCGTCGTCAATTTTAGAGCATTTTACAAGTTATTTGTTTAGATGGAAAATCGCGCGTTAAAATGATACCAACTTTTAGCAAATAAGATAATAAATCAATTTGTATTTCATTTACTTTTCAAATGATTAAAAGATAAAACAGTAACTTTTAAAAAATATGCTTTGACTATGAATTTGATGCTGTTTATCGAATCGCCGATCGCTACGCCGCCTATTGTATTATGAAAGCTGGTGGGTAGCAGAACTTGATATTTGCAGGAATTTTTTGTTATTAGAGTATTAATAATTAAATTGTGCTAGTTCGTTTTGATAACAAAAAATGGTTGTCGTAACGACTTAGCATTCCAAATTGTAACAATGTTTTCTGATGTAGACATTTAGATGATCGAACTTTGTTCGACTTGTGACGTATGCTATTTTTTGCGATAAATTATTTTCTTGGTAATAACATTTAATTATTACTTTTGAATGGTAGACTGTGCGCCGCCCATTGCTGATATAATAATATTATTTTAAATTTTAATGTTTTAAATGAGATTATCTTATTAACGATAGAAAACATCTTTCATAACATGAATTTTTTTATCCGGAGTGATGTCATCCTAATCTTCTAGTATACACTTAATTGGTTCTGTTTTAATGACACAGATACGAAATTTAGATTAAAAGAAAAATGTTGCTAATTATTTAGTCTTCATTTTGCCTTTTCTAGTCCAAAGAAAAATGTGAAGGCAGATTTTCTGCTCAGAAAGTTACAATTCAGAGAACAAATTAAATTTAAATAGTATATTATAAATATAATATACTCTCCCCCCCCCCACGGCAGATATATAACGTGAAACTTCCTATTTTTATTAGTTCAATAACTTTTATTGCACCTTGCACGTAAGATTTATTATTTAAATAAACTGAAAGGTTAAAAAAAATTATTGTCGTTATTACCTTTAAATATTTTTATAATAATAAAATTTTTATCGTTAATAACCGTGACGGAATTCTGCCACTTTAACCTTAATTTATATTCTGCGGAAAATAGAGAAAGGTTGGTTGAAATGTTTGCAGAATAACCAATATTTGCATATTTTAGACAGACATGAAAATCTTACGATGAAATTAGTCAATATTTGCATTTTTTATAGCTTATTTGCAAGTCAATATTTCAGTTGATGAGAATTTTATACGGATTTATTGGACAACTAAGTCTGGTAATCTAACCATTGGAGAAAGAAGTTATTTAGAGTTATTTCCAATTCCAATGATCCTGCGCATAAGACTTAGGGTGGGTTGTACCAACGTCGGTTAAACCTCGTTCAACTATGAACTTAGTTCAACCAATCAATATAGTTAAAAACCCCGTATTTAGCCATGTTGATTGGTTGAACCGTTATTGAACCGAGTTCAAAGTTGAACAAGGTTTAACCGACGTTGGTACAACCCACCCTTAAACTGGTCCAAGAGGCTGCTATTGGACTATCAGTGCATTTTAACCGAGAGAAGTATTCGGGGAGGGGTGATCCTTTTTCTTTCCAAACTACATTTTAAGATTCAGTTGTTATAACTTTCAAGGGTTCCATTTAAGCTTATTAACTACTGACCGGCATTAGAGCAAAGCGGAAGCAGACGAGACTGACTGAGCATAGCGGAAAAGAGAAGTTAAAATGCCTTGAATCAGGTGTTCATAGCGAGACTCGGCGTTCCGCTCGAAGACAAATCAGTTTGAAGCGTGAAACCGAAAGTTGGTTTCATAATATTATGGGATCAAAATATGTCTTGTTGTAATGGTGATCCCACTAAAAAGGAGGGTAATTGCTTCTGCATCTGCTTCCACTGGCACTAATTTGTTCTATTTCTATTCCGTTTTGTATGCTTCTCCTATTCGTAAATATATCACTCCGCTTCAGTACTGAGCTTAATTAATTCAATCAATCAGAAAATTTCATTTTGTGGCAAAGTTAAATTGTTTTATAGCCCTTAATCCGGCACTGTCGAATGTACCAGATTTTATCAAATTTTGAACGTTAATATTTCAAATAAAAATTACTTTTATCTTACGAGTTAGTGCCTGATAATATCGAAAAATCTAAAATTGGCTCAAAGAAACTTCAATCTATTACGTAGCTTATCGGCTTTGATATAATCGATTATCAAAGTCTCAATTGAGTTGTTATTATTTTTACATTTTAAACAATAATCTTGTTTACAAATAAAGGCGCTCCCACACTAAATTTTACGGCATCCCTTGGGATGCCCATTTTCCGAATACTTTTTCATCAAAAAAATGTAATTTGTTAATCAGCATTTCTTGTTAGTCTGAGAATGCAGACGAAATCGGAGATGCAAAAATAATGCACTGCAAAAATCAATCCAAGTAATTAATTATTTTGAACAACGCACAGGAAACGCGCATTGCCAATTTTTCAAATCCAGGCGCAATCAGACTGCTTAACAAAAAACATAACAATTAATTAAGTCCGACCATTTTCAAAATGAGTGGCTTTTTAATTAACGACCTTGACTCGACTCGATTTTGTGTTCAGAATTTTAATAATTATTATATCAACATAACTTTTAATAAATTAACACGCAAAATGGTTTACCATGCATAAAATTTTTATTTCGTTGCAGAAAAAATAGAAAATTTATAGCGATGCACTTTCGCACTCGATTGTAACGGAAAATTTTGTTCTCGATAAAGTTACTCTGCTTTATTGTTTATTGGATGTGTAAATAAGACAACAAATTGTCACGGTCTATTTTCATGTAGGAAACATGACTTACGGTAATTGAAAAGAACTGCTAAATGGTTGGGTGCTATGGGTACCTGCTTATCATCCGAATGGAATATCGTGGTTAATTGATTAGGCAAACGTTTAACGTGCTCTATTTCGAATTTTTTAGATTACCTTTTGTTCTTGATTTCGTTCCGCAACCTAAAATTTTTCGCAGCTTCAATCATCATCTTGCTTCCAGGTTCAGGAAAATTTTAGACTGGGTGGGGTTACTGAATTTCCACATGAAGGCGAAGAACTACGACAGATCTAATTGTTGAAGGTGAAACGGTTTTACGAGGTCCGCTTCGCTCCCTGTTACCCACTTCACCCCATTTGAGTAAATGAAAAGGAGAAAGTATAAACACAATTTTTAACAAGATCGATAAATATTTTTTTCATCAAGGTTGTTAGAAAATCTTCCCTACAAAGATATTTATAGTAAATAAATGCTTTTAGTTGGACAAACAGATTTGTCTGCTTTTGATAAATTGATTATTAACTTAAGAAAATTTGCGTTACAATTAGGGGTAATATTTCCCACAAACAAAATGAAATCGTGAGAACGAAAAAATTGAATGTGTAAATATTGGTTGTGCTAAATTGTTAAATCAAATTAGGAATCTATTAAGACACGACCAAAATATCCGCTTCGCTGGGTTACTTAATTTCTATTCCATGACCTTCGTCGGTTTTAAAACCTAAATTTTGATAGTGCAGGTTGTAGAAGAGTAAGAATAATAATATATTATAAAAATATGTTTCTAAGCGATGGAAAAGCATTTCTTCTTTTCACTTCTTCTGCTTCAGGAAAAATCTGGTGGTATCAAGTCGGCAAATAAATTGAGCCTCCTCCACAACCTGCGCTAGAAATAAAATTGTTTTTTTTCACTTCCAAAGCGATGCGACGGTGTGGCTGCGATTAAAGACACTATATTACCATAACGAGAGGTTAATTTGTGGTTTTGCAAAACTATTTAAGTACTACTTCATCTGTCGAGCAACATGTTTGGAAAAACATAAACAATGACCTTTCGTCAAAATTAAAATTCTTGAAATGTTGCCAAAACAGGCAATGATCTTGAAAATGAAGTTACAGGTCATAGACAAAATTGATTGGAATTTCTGAAGTTAT
This sequence comes from Rhagonycha lutea, assembly GCA_958510855.1. NCBI lineage: Eukaryota > Metazoa > Arthropoda > Insecta > Coleoptera > Cantharidae > Rhagonycha > Rhagonycha lutea. The sequence goes on along the minus strand of OY294040.1, from coordinate 5,106,121 downwards.
TTGAAAAACCTGACAAATTTAGAAAACCGTTTTGACCGGATATTTTGTGATTAACCAATTTCAACACTAATCATGCGATCAGTTTTTTATATTACCAGGTCAATGAAATGCACAGACCTCGTATAATAATTAAGATATCAAATCTGATTGATTCAATCAAATGTGGTTGCTACTGACAAGATAAGAATTTCTTTGATACCAATGCGAAATAACTGGAGCGCATTTTTGACATGGAAGGCCAAGCACAATCTCGAGGTCAAAAATGAAATTGAATTCAAAAATGGATGAATCATCCAAAATGTTGTCTTCCAGAAATCATTTGATCGCTTATTTTGTGCACTCACAACAGACTTTTTTTGAACAAACGCCATTAGCGTGACCTTGACATTGAGGCTCCGAAATTACCTGTTCACTGTCTTGTTACGTAAGTAGAAAACGATTAGGATTGTTTCACCTAAACGTTCAAAGCACGCTATGAGGATTACTGTTTATTTATTTTCGTCAAATTAAACAGACTTCACGAAGTTATATATTTTATGATAACCACACACATATATTTACATAATTATATTTTCAAAACATTTATTTGCCTTTTAATATGCATAAACGTTCACGTAATAATGGTTTCGACCTTCGTTTATCAATGATTGATCAAAAATCTATTGTGCTTCGACTTTCCGACCAAAACTTAAATTTTAAATTTGCTAGGCGAGGAACAACTTTTGGAGACGTCGTCGTGACCATGACCTTGACACTATGCCCAGAACTTGTAGCCTTGCATTTCGTCTATTTTTTATTTGTGGTGTCCAGCAAAGCAAAATACCAAAATGTGAAGGTTCGCGATTAGGTTGTAGAACATTTTTTTCCATCTTTATGTTCCAAACATCCTTGCTAGTTACAAAGTACAAAACTTATCTTTTCTATGGTTAATTTTGTGTAACAAAAACAAGCTGATTTGGAACTCGATTCAATCCCTCCACAAAATTACCATTTTGGTCATTCGAGCCGTTATCTAACAACGGTTACGTCTACCCGAAGACGAATTATTATTACTTTCTCAATAAACCGAGGTAGCAATTTTGTAACTTTATCATTCAGAATGGAAAATATGCAAAATTTGTAGTTCCAACTTGCTCAATGTTATTCAATGTTAATAACTGCGTAGAAAGAATATAAAACAGATGTATAATAATATATTTTTTTCAACAACAATTACAATTAATTCTTCAAGTTTTTTTGGGTCTCAGAAAGATTTATTTCAATCCAAATTATTTTCGTCGGTGCGAAATATTATTTAAACAAAATCGTGGCCGCTTTTGACAGCTCCTTCATTAAGATTAATGAACGCGAAAGGTTATTGGATTGAAATTTTAATTATTTATTTAGCCGTCATTACAATAACTAACTGATCACATCGGATTAAAAATAAATATTTATTTTGATGCCGAAGACTTTTAATAAGCTTATGAATTACGAATTTGTCACCTTGGATTTTTGCCAATAAAATAATCGTCAAGATCTTGAACTTTTTGGAACACATCCTACTGAATCTTCCGTATTATTTTACAATCATGTGAATCATAAATAAATAAAATTTAACACAATTTTTGTGACCTACCATAAATATTCAAAAATATTTTGAGTTTCGACGGGGGGGCGAACGGAAGTTTTTTATCTTTATTTTACAGTGTAGGAATTTGTGGCAAATCAACAAACTTGAGCGTTTTTTTTTTATTGAATGTAGGTCGACGTGCTTTTATCGTCGATAAAACGTAAAATTATTATTATTATATAAATGAAATAAACAAGAAGTGTCGTGCCTAAATTTATTGCTTGCACAATAAATTAGACCTCGTTTTCAAATTAAACGAAAAGGTTAAGAATTTGTTGCAATTGAAATTTTATTAGAAAATTGGGTTACTCGGATTTTTCTTACGTTTTCATTATTATGGAGCTTTACTTTCACCGCGTTTATAACGGAGAGCATTTTAATCGTGAGGTAAAGTTGACTTAGGAAATACGAACGGAAATGCACATTTTGTGGTCGTGCAAGACTTTCTGAAAACTTATTATCTTTTGAGATTGTCTTCAAGTTTTGCATTCCTAATGTGGGAAGAAGTATCTTTCTAACAGTTTTCTAAAAATTTATTTATAAAGATTTTGCTAATTTTATGTTGCAACATCGTCCTCTACACCACAAGGGCAATTATTTTGTGTTGTGACATTATGACGTTGGAAAAAGATTATATTTGTGAGATAACGAAGTTTTCGTTGTATCGTATCCAAAAATACACCTTTCATGATGTATCCTCATAGATTTGGCCGTTGGATCTATCAATGAAGTCACCGGTGTTTGCATAATTAAGGTAACCAAGCGCAGAGTATCGGCTTTTTTGGGGTGCGATCGCTTTAGTTCAACTGAGGCACACACAAAATTGTTGGTAAGCTAATTTTAAAAACCTCTAGTTATAAAAATATAACTTTTTTCCTTCCTTTTTAAAGTATTCTAATCCAGCGAACTTACTGCTTTTATGAAGACCGAATGTCTGTGAAAAATAACGGGCGCCAGGGAATTAAATAAAACTAAGAGAAATTGCTCGAAACAAAAAGGGATAACAGAACATTTTTAGATAAAAATCCCCACTCCTTGGGGACACCGATGAAAGGAACCAATGTTTCTTTATGCCTAAAAAATCTCAATAAAATTTAAGTATATTTTAATGCAGATTTCCTCCTAATATTTTTTAATTGGCAAGTCATGCATCGTTTCAACTTTTTAATTAAGCGATTTTATTTTAACTTCACCTGCACCACTTGAACAATCTTTGAAAATTAATTAAATTTTTAAGCATTGTTAGTGTGAAGGTCTCGTGCTTAAAATTCTTTGGGTTATAAAATAACCAAATCGTTCGCAATTATTTTTAGCTAATTTTACCCAAAAATTGTTTTTCACCTCCGCTTGTCAGAGTGAAAAGGTCACATTGATAAAGTTTTACAGATAATTGACACCGAAATTTGTGAAAATTACTTTTGTTTCGACGAAGAATTTTTTATTGGATTCTAAATTTATGATGAGGTTCGAAGTGTTTTAAATTTTAATTTTCTTTCATGTATCAAAAACCTTCAACTAATTTAAAACAATTTGCTGACCTAGCTCTTGAAAATGATTAACGAACCTGTACTGAGTTCGGTTGTCTCTGAATTCGTTTTTCTTCGATTTAGCTTGAAAAAAAGTTTAAAAAAATTAAATCATCCAGGAATATGGCTGATACTTCTACCCGCATCAAGCTAGCGCCGCCACTTTCGCAAAACCTAAAAAAAATATGTTGAGAATTTGTTGCTAATTAGTTGCGGCAATCGCGAATTTGTTGCTCTTACCGTTCGCGAATTACAGCCATTTAAGTGGTGGCGGCGCTAGGTTGATATCAAGCCAGCGTCGCCACCACTCAAAAATTTACTAAAAGCACAAAATAAGTATATGGGAATTTGTTGCTAATTCGTTGCTAATTAGTTGCGGTAAACGCGAATTTGTTGCTCTTAACGTTCGATAGTTACAGCCATTTAAGTGGTGGCGCACATGACGCGCATGATTAACGAATGGATTAACGAGATTCCAATTTGTTGCTAATTAGTTGCGGCATAGCTGCGGCATGCATAGCATAAAACATACGGAATGGCAAGAAAGATGCCCTCATGAATACAAGTTTTTGAAATTTTTCAACTTTGTCTGCCAAATGTCAAAATAACAATAAAACATGTAAAACAATGGTATTACAAAGAATATAATATGATTGATGGATTAATTTTTGTCTTCACGTCTATCTTTTCTGAATTGGATTTGCAATCATCCAATTTTATCCAGGACATATATCATTTCTACAAGAAATGGCATAATAATGACCTATCAGTGTTTTCTTTTGGTTTTCGTTATTTTATTGTTTATATTTATTGTTATTATTATTGTTTTATTGTTATTTATTGTTATGTTATTAAAATATCGTATAATAATATAATAAAGAAATTACGGCTGTACCTAGTGCAAAATGGAATCGCTGACATTTGGCCGAACTCATTTGGATGACAGGTTTTGGCCGACATATCATTTGGCCGAACTATTATTTGTGCAACCCTGTATTTTTTTATCAATTATCTCCAATTTAAATGAAAATGACTGTTACTTTAATTTCTGTGCACCCCTGGGTTTCTTTACCAATTATCTCCAATTTATTGAAAAGTTGAAAAATTTCAAAAACTTGTATTCCTGAGGGCATCTTTCTTGCCATTCCGCAGATGGGAGCGTGCTATGTTTTATGCTATGCATACCGCAGTTATGCCGCAACTAATTAGCAACAAATTGGAATCTCGTTAATCTATTCGTTAATCCAGATGAAATCTCGTTAATCCATTCATGCGCGTCATGTGCGCCACCACTTAAATGGCTGTAGCCCTCGAACGGTAAGAGCAACAAATTCGCGATTGCCGCAACTAATTAGCAAAAAATTAGCAACAAATTCCCATATACTTATTTTGTTCTTTTAGTAAATTTTTGAGTGGTGGCGACGCTGGCTTGATATCAACCTAGCGCCGCCACCACTTAATTGGCTGTAATTCGCGAACGGTAAGAGCAACAAATTCGCGATTGCCGCAACTAATTAGCAAAAAATTAGCAACAAATTCCCATATACTTATTTTGTGCTTTTAGTAAATTTTTGAGTGGTGGCGACGCTGGCTTGATATCAACCTAGCGCCGCCACCACTTAATTGGCTGTAATTCGCGAACGGTAAGAGCAACAAATTCGCGATTGCCGCAACTAATTAGCGACAAGTTAGCAACAAATTCTCAACATATTTTTTTTTAGGTTTTGCGAAAGTGGCGGCGCTAGCTTGTGCGGGTGATACTTCTTCCAACGAAACCTTCATCACTAGGTAACAATAAGGAATAATTAATAGCACCTTCAGGTGGACGTATCATTGAAAAACCAACAAAAGGTTTATAATCGCAAATAATGAGATTACCTTTTTGTTTATCAATATTTATTATTCAATTGTTTCATATTTATAAACAAACTTGGCGTATTGTTTATAATTCTATTGTATGATGTGTGATTCACTATTTATTAAAAATTCTAATGTGATTTATTAGTTCGTTACGTGGTTAGCGGAAATAGTTTCGCATTTTTTTTGCATTTATCCAGATTTATCGCAGTTTTGCTGCAAATGACACATTTTATCGCTTTCTGCGTGCTTTTCAAATAGTCAATACTTGAGAGTGTTTCGAACACAAATAACGAACGACCCTGTAAATAGTTGGCATTTTAACTTTCAAAATTTTAATACCAATTTACTAATTGTAATCTTTTGTATAATTTAATTGAAACAGCAAACAATAACCCGGTTGACCTTAAAAATGGACAACTTTAAGAAAAACTTGCGATTATTTTTTTTTTATTTGCATTAATCTTGAAATATGTGTAATAGTATTTTATTTGAAGTGTCCTTAACATTTAACAACGATATATTATTTTTCATTCATTCATGATGCATCATTTATTTTTCCACACTGCAAGAAACCTATAAGGTCAGGAAATGGATAATTAAATTATTTAAAATACTCGAACGTCATTTCTCTTCCATATGAAATCAAACCCCAAATTATGTAGTGCCCCCCACCCATATTTCCATTATTTAAGTGCGTAGACGTAATGTCTGACCGAATACCAAACAACGTCGTCTGATTGCAATAATTAATTATTTTTCAAACGAGTTTTATCTTCCGCAGTTCTAGTATTGCAAGAACAGTTTAATTGACCCATATAAACTTTATGTTACACGAACGACATATTAGTCCATACATCCTCTTTCAAATTTTCTTCTTCTCGATCATTTTCAAATGAATAGCACTTTGATTTTATTCAGTAGCACAATTTTTAAAGGCGACGAAAATTTCTTTTGATCGAATTGGTTTAGGGGAAATCTCACACTAAATTAATGGTTTCTTATTTATCAAATTTTTTTTCGTTACTTGCGAAACGCTTTATTTTCAAGTGTCGGAAACGTTCCAAGTGACGAGTTTAGAGATTTTTATTGTTCACGTGTATGTTATTTACTACTTTAATCAGCAGTGGAAAAACAAAAAATACAGATTACTACGTGTCACTGGGTCAACAAAATTAAGATAAAATTAATGCATCTCCAGTTTTATTGATTATGTGAGAGCAATTTAAAAGATTATGTTGTTCTTACAAACAAAATAGCGACCATATGTTTGCACATAACTTAACGTGGAATCCGAACCACAACGGCTAAGAATCAAAATTCTTTGTATCAACTGATTAAGTTATTGCTAGGGGATCGTGAGCCGTAAATGAGGATAAACTTTGTATAAGATCTTAAATTCAATTATATACGAGATCGCAGGCCGAGCTAAATATAGCGATCGAAAAACAAATATATTTTGTATGTTCAATTAAAATAATTCATGTTCAAATTTAATTTAATTATATTTGTGGGTATTCGGAATGTTTCTATTCAAATATTAATTAAAGCATTCTCACTGTTAATAATTAATCAATTGATTTTATGTAGGTTAAAACGAATCAAGAATTCTTTATTATATTACCTTCGGGGTTTCAAAGAATTAGTTAGACACTTGCAATTATCATAATAAGTTGACATTTCGATACGTGGAATTAATATTAGTTATTAGTTCAAAATGGGTGAAGCTGCATTCACAATCTCAAAATTAAAATCTAATTTAATAATTACAATTTTCTGATGTTTTTTATTTTAGACCGATTTCAAGGTTCTAATTAATTTTAAGGTTGTGAATGCAGTTGAACTCTGAAAATTTTACCCAATTACAAAATTAAATGACTAGTCTTTGGGGGATGTAGGTTTAAGTTGAGGGAGGCAGTTGAGTTTCGAGGCAAGTCAAAACTTCTCAATTTCTGTGGTAATTTTTGTTTTCTTAGGGGGTGGCTTTAATCCAACCTTATACAATAACCCAAAGGTCTCTGATGTTAAAAGCGACCAGATTTGAATTTTATATGCATTTTTTACTTAGAAAATATAATGGGCGTCAGGTAATTTAATAAAACATTTAATTCAAAACAAATTAAATTCAAAGCAGCACCTCGATGTAAAACTAAACAATCTGGCTATCCCGAGAGAATTAATTCAACAATGCTTACATAAGCAAAGCATAACTGAAAAATATGAAATGTATACAAATTTAAATGTATATAAAATCGTTTAATCCTCTGGATTAAATCAGAAAATTAACATCTTCCTAAATTTACCGGTATCCCTCGAGTTACACCAATTAATTGGTTTCGTGCAAAAGTTAAAAATATTTGGAGCACAAATAGAATACAAAAAAAAACGCTCACTATATTATAACAATTATAAGCATAACATACAAAATACATAGGTAGCTACATAATCTTTTGTTGTTTAAAAATATTGTGAAATAATTTTATCTATAATCATATCTTTTCTTTTTAAACAAAAATTATTTAAAACCGCGTAACTCGAGGGATCACGCAATTTTCCTGTGTAACTAGGGGCCGTATAACTCGAGGAAAATCTGTAATCCAAAATTTAGCCTACTCAAATATAGAAATTTCGCTAAGTTTAGGAATTTTATACCAAGTTTTCAAACGAAGATTTTACAAGATCATCCAAAATGCAAAGAAAAAATAGGAAACATGTGGCATCGGACGTCACTGGTCTACTTCAAAGACGGAAAACTGGAATCAAATCTCAAATTTGAAATAATTGGAAGTGGATCGATGCAAGTAATTAACCGCGATGTCTTGTTATAATATATCGCATTAAATTCCAAAAAATTGAAAAATGGTGAAAAAATTGTTATCAAAAGATAAACTCGGTAATAAAATGTTATTGATAAGAGACCGATAGTTCATCTTGAGTGCTATAATAAGTTCATTACAGTCAGTAGAGCGATAAATGTAAAATGTTAAGAAGTCGATGTCAAGCGGGGGGTCTGGGGGGGTACGGAGTACCATACATAATATACTTGAAAAATATTCCAAATTTTGACGGATATAAATTCCTTGACGAGTTGAAAGAGACCAACATCACAAAATTTTGTGTGCGCTCTAGCTGTCAAAAGCAATAAGAATTTTACAACCTTTCATATTTATTATAGTACAACCTGTCTTATCCTACACTTCACAGAATTTCACTGTTGTATCCAACAGAAGTGAGCGGAAGCTTACTTCATCTCATGAGCAGGTGTATTTGCTGTTTTGCTGATATGATTTCTTATCACGTTGTAATAACAACGATCGAGTTACGTACCTTGCTTTTTAACAAAAGTTTAATTTGAAAATTAATTTGATAATAATTTTAAATGTCATTTACGCAACTTCAGTTTTTGAATAATTTACTCATCAATAACATGAGTGATATAAGACTTGCCGACTAGAAATAAATTACATGTTTGATATTTATTACAATCTTGGTTTCCCTGCCTTAACCAATACTTTATTGCATCCACAGGAAATGGGTCCCGTTTGTGTCGGTTAAGACAGGTTCACTGTACTTTTATATTGAGACTTAGAGCTGGTTAGATTTGGATTGAAATTGATTCAAACGTGAAAGTGGGAAGGATGCGCACGAATGGATAAACGTGATTTCACAGATTTTTTAAATGCTTTAAGATAAACAATGGTAAACTTCTACAGTTTTGCAAATATCTCGAAAACGGTTGGGATGATATCCTACACGTTAAAATGTACGTCTTTGTCTTCATTATTGTACTTTTCTAACAAACTTTTGTTTTCTTTTTCTCATAATTTAATTAAAAGCTGCCAGATTGATTCCAACTGCAATCTATGCATAAATTTGTAGATAATATCGATTGTATTGACTTTTGGGTCCGACAGATCCACATATTGGTCGTTTGTGTTACTAAAATACCTGCGTTTTTCAAGGGTAAAAACATCTTTAGATCCTGACAGACTAATTTCACGAACAGCGATATTTTCGGTAGGCTTTTCATAAATAGAACAGTTTGTAGAATACCACCTGGACGAATACCACCTCGACATGTGATCTGTCCTGATCAATTTATAAAGTTCCTAGACAATTTTGTTTTCCAAAATTTGTTTTTTCTCATAATTTGGCTCATTCCTAGTATACAACCTAACTGTGTTTTTTTTTAAACAACAAACAATAAACCCCAAAATCAGATTTCCATTTCGCCTTCCTTTTCCTCGACCTTTGGAAGTTCGAAAAATATATCTATCAATTACCTGTCAAAACAACTGTTTCCTAACCTCTTGTCTATTAAATTATACATAATATGATTTTGTTTATCTGCCGTAGATGCTTTTGGCAAACAATTACTTGCAATAAATTCCATCGAATAAAAGTTTAATGGAGATCCTCGATTTTATTTCTATTTGTAATAAGTAATAAAAATAGTCGAAAATTTCTTGGAATATTACGCGGAAAATTTGTTGGCTTTGAATATACCGATATATCACGCAACAATTCCAATTTCAAAATCCATCCAATCGGAAAATTGTTCGTTTGAAAATTCAAATTTTTCTTTCGACAGTCGCAACTCCCAAGGATACTTTCAAATAAGTTAGAGCCTTATTAATACAAAATAGCTGTCTGCCTTTTATGGTAAGCGTGCTTAAAGTTCAATGGGTTAACCTACGGTATATTAATCGCAATCTTAGTTTTAACTGGGTTATTTCGTGTTTATGGTTCGATCTCGTATCGGATGAATGAGACTTATTAAAATTCAAAAAACGTATCACGATAATTATGAACATCAGGGAAAGTTACAGGAGTTTCCTAATCCGGTGTTTATAATGCGGAAGTTCAATCGCTCAAAATTACGTTATCAGGTTTTAAGCTTAACGAGCACTTTGATGCTGTTGCCAAAAATTTATTTATTTATAATTGAGACTTTATCTGTATGTGCTAATTTGTCATTTTGTTTACAAGTTATCCAAACAAGAACCAAAAGCCCACATTACTAAAACTTCTTTTGGAACTTTTTACATTTACCAACTTTTATTGTGTCCCAAGGGCACCAAATGCTGAGAAATGTAATACAAAATTGATATTCTTCGAAAATAATCCTCCAAATATTGTTGAAAGCGTGCACAATGGATCGCCACCGGCGAACAATAAAACGTCGACTTTATCATCCCGAAACGTCGCATGAATTTTTGATGAATTTTTCCATGAAAAATGTTGGCCGGCGATGCAGCCAAATTGTCTATAATTTTTACTTGTTGCTTTTATTACGATGTTTGGATTATTAATGAAAGCTTATCTGTTCAGAAAGCAGTTATAATATGTAGACGTAAGTTTACGTTTAGCAACCCCGTCTGCGCGTCGTCTTCTTGAAACCCATAATTATTTTCGCATCCATCAATTATTACGTACAACAAACTTGCAAGGCTTTTATCACGACCCGTCTGCGTACACACAGTTCGATAAAATTGACGTAGGAAAATTAAACTCAAATAGGGTACCAAAATATCAATTTTTGCATTCAATTTCGTAATTATTCCTTAGCTAATAATTGACCTTTTATAATTTTAATATTGTGTAAATTTCTATATACTGCTTAATGTAAACAAACAAATAAATTAGATTAAATTGGAAATAAAAAAGTATACGCAAAACTTTTCCAGCAAAATTCCAATAAATCTAATTAAAATTATTTTTAGCGCAATATTAGATTAAAATTTGTTTTTCTTTCATTCAAGAACTTACAAGCACTCTATGACCTCTTCCCTCCCTCTTCCATTAACATTTTAAATTAATTTAATTTTTTTGTGTTCTGATCAAATCGGCAAGATTTACTACTTAATTGCTTGTTGAAGTAATTTCTATTTTCTTGTTGTAATTTGTAATGCTTAAATCCTCATTTAATTGCTTTTAATTCGTTTGCAATCTTGCTTAATTTTCATAATTTAATTATTCATTAGTTCGTTCACATAATTGAATTTTTAAATGCTCTGCGAAGTTATCAAAAATTATGCAAGGTTTTTACTAGCTACTTAATAAAAAATATAACTACACCTAACATTTTATTATAAAGGGATTATGCGCTTGACGTGTACGGTCGCTTTTTGTTAAAAACGTTAAAAACACGTAGTATAAAATTTATTAACCTTTAATTAGTGACGTGTGGCGCCTCCGAAGCAATGTTCCCATTTGAAATGTATGATCACGTCACTAATTAAAGGTTAAAGATATAATAACGTTAAAATAACGTCGTTTTAACGTAACACGTTGAGATATTGCTGATTTGATTGAATTTGCTTTGTACACGTGATTTTAACGTGGAAAATACGTTGTTTCAAATGTCTAATAGATAATTTCCACATTTGCAGTGTGATTTCACTAACATGACTCAATTTTACGTAAATGTGACATTTATAGTTATCCGAATTGCCAAGTCACAATAACTAATCGTGGCATTGAAATTCATTTAATAACAATATTGTTCAGTGACTTTCTGATATATTTAAATTATTTTATTTGTTGGCGTGGGATGTGTTTACATAGGACGTTTCATGTACAATACATAAAAGGTTTCTTCAATAACGAGTACGATATTTGCATTTCGTGTAGATGGCTACAAAATCTAGGTTACTTAGCACACAAAAATGCGGTTTTTCATTATTTATGTACGACACGACTACTTTTGTAATTTTTAGAAAATTTTCCGCCTTTCTCGAAACCATTTTTCATCATTTTTACGTTTCAAGTGCATTTCTTTATGTCTCAAAGAATGGAAATTACTATTATTCAAATTTTACGGGGGTTCTTCAATAAGTCCCCTACTGGGCAGGTGTTTAATTGACAATATTGTTGAATTTTGCAACTTTCCTTTTAATTCTTACATCATAGACGTATGGTAATTTACGTCAGTGATGAATGGTATTGATGAAAACATAAAGAAAACGAGAAAGTACACCACAATTAGCAACAGAATTATAACTAAAAGTGAAAACAATTCTAATTGGTTTAATTTTGTTGATCACCAACATTTTTGCTATTAATAATTTCTCTAAATAATAACAATGCGCTATAAAAATACTTGATTATTATTTTTCGTCCACCTACGCGTGCTGATTACAACATCGTGGGACCCAAATACACAAATCTTTCTATTGTTTACTTTTATGCGAATTAATTAACAAAAAGTTTTGACGTTTTTTCTTTGTTTCAGTGGTATTCTGTGATTATGTGGCGTCAGGAAGATCGTTGCAATTTATAGAAGAGTACATTGTGCGAGAAGTTTTGCCATGTTTTGGAAATACTCACTCGACGACCAACATAACTTCCCTCCAGACCAGCTTATTTAGGTAAACTTTAAAAGCTTCTAAAAGTTACATTATTATTAACCTACATTATTAATTCAGAAATTGTCTTTGATTCTTAGTCAGGAACGTTTAAGTTCAATTAGTACATCCTTTGCTTGACAATTTAATAAGCTTTGTTGGAATTGGAGTAAATGAGGAGATTGAATATTAAAGTAAAGGAAATTTAATTAAAGCACAAACAATTTTTTAGGCACGAAGCCAGGGAAATTATAAAAAATGCGGTTAATGCGTCGGAGGAAGATGCGGTGATTTTTACCAACAATGGATGCGTTGGAGCCATAAAAAAATTGATTACGGCTTTGGATCTTCGAGATCCTCCGGTAATTTTTACTGGACCAACAGAAGATCACGATAACCTACATGTATGGCAAGAAATTGGTGCTAAGGTAAGGCGAAAGAAAATGAAAGGATTTCAAATTGTGTATAATTAAATCAGCAAGTCACTTGCTTATTTAATTGATATAGTATTAAAGTTACGTAAATTGTACCTGTTTATTAACCGTTAGATGAAAAGTGAATGTGTTTGATAGTAAAATACAATTAATTGGATATTTATTGGCTTTAATTCAAATTTAATCTTATGTTTATATATACTCATGCCGATCGTAGATTTTTTGTTTGCTATTATAATTTTTATCATAGTGGAAGAAGGTGTTTTTATTTATATTTTTAATTTGACTCAGGGCCGGCTATACTCGCCGTGCAAGCCGAGTAATTGTGGTGCGAACGCCCTCTACATTCGTCTACTTGACGGACAGACTCGGATTTCCGGAAGCTAATTTTACAAATCCTCTAATGTCGGTCCTTCACATATAATTATTGTTTTTCTCTAATATTTATGTGCAGCAGACTTTGGCACCGCAACCCACACAGCTAATTTTTTTTCACATTCCATTAAAGGAAGAATCTGTAATGTTTCATTTAATTATATTCGCATTTAAACAAAACACGTTTAATGCATATGGGTTGCGGTGCTGAAGGCTCGAGATTAAATTGCCACCATTAGAGAAGACAAATACATTTAAAATACGTGTGAAGGACCACTAAATGAGATTTAGAACAATTAATCCTGGAAATACTGAATGGTGGAGACATTTAATGATTGAAAATCGCCTAGGGCGCTGATCGTCTTGTGCTATGTTACTATTACATGTTGTCATTCATTACGCAATGCTGTTAAAGAAAACTTGGTACGATTGAAGTGCGCATGTGCTGAATCCAAGTAAGCTTTACTCACAATCAATCAAATCATTAACGGGACGGGGAGGGACAAAAATACGCTTAACCTAGCTTGAAAGATTTTGGTGTTTTAAAAGTTACAGGTTGATAGACAATGCTCATGAGTCTTTTTTGTTGTTCGAATTAATTCATACAAAAATGGTGCGGATAATCGAATACAGAAAACATCGGATTGATTTGATGGATAATAATTGATGATTTTGATTATTATGAAATAATTTATAGTATAATACAGGATGGTCAATCGAAACGTTCACTTAGCTACAACCTCCAAATGGGGGAGGAAGTTCCATTGCAGTTAGGGGAATGGTAATTTGCAATAAGTGTCCCCCCCCCTTCCAAATAAAGTTGAATTGTTCGAGGGTTTTTCTAATAAATGAAATTTAATTCCAAAAGCACTTGAATTTTGGTGGACCACCCTGTAGAAATCGCTTTAATGCTGGTTATTATGACGACGTTCCCGTGGTGCGATTCAGGTAGTTATTGTCTCTAAAATTTGGGAATTTCTCCATGAAATCGGGAAGCATAGGCATATAAACATTCCTTACCCTCCTCGACACCACGGTCTCTGCGCAGGCGCCAAAACATGTTGTGATTGGCTGACAAGTATGGCATCATTTAACATTGCATTTGTCACCTAACCTAACCTTATTGTTTCATAGGCGTTGTTTGTTCTATTCTTAGACCATTTAAACAGTCTAATGTTCTAATAATATTCTATTCTGTTTTAATTTATTATATTCATTAAGGAAGGGCCGATTTCATAATCAAAACGTTAATGGACACTTAACTAAAAGATCCTTGTTAACCAATAGAAAACGTCCGTTCACTCTAACAAGCCAATAGAAATCTACTTTTATTATTAACGGCTCCTTAAAAGTATTATGAAATCGGCCCTAATAGTAATAAAGTTTTATGAAATAAATTTATGTTTACAAAAAATATAGGGTGTAGTTACTTAACCTGGTCCCGAGAGTTTTAAATTTTTTAAAGAAAACTAACGGATTTAAATAGATAACATTAAGAAACGAACTGGATACGGAGGAATGTCGTATAATATGGATTAGTTTGGCTAATAATCGATTTTAAAATTTCCAATTTTCGCTCTATTTTCGACCTTATTGGACATTCTGTTCTCAGTCCGTGTTAATTGTTTAGGTCTTGATGCGCTATAAAGCGTCCGGAGCGGAGCGGCGCGGAAGAGTCAGTTTTGGCAAGACAACCACCCTCCAATCGGATTTAACGTCGTTAAATTAATTAAAAACCCTGTCCTAGTATTTTTGTTCCTAATAAAAATGCTAAGTTCTGACAAGTACCTAGAGCGCCGGCGCAATTTTCAGCCAATCGAAACATGTTTTTTGGCACCTGCGCAGAGACCGTGGTGTCGAGGAGGGTAAGGAATGTTTATATGCAATCGGGAACAGCATGAAAATGTTCAACATTTTGATGAGGTAGGTCAAAATCCGTTGAAGGTGAAAATCACTGTTACGGCCTGACAGCGGGAAGTAGCAGTACTAAAAGATCGTTTGACATTAGGGGTCATTTTAGGCCACTCCCCCCTATATTTTAATACCTTAAATATTTTGCTAAGCAAATATGCAATATAATGCAATTATGTTAATGTTATAACCTTTTTATACCAAAAATACAATTAATGCACCTCCACATCTGATTGCTTATTAGGTGTCTATTAATTATCATAAATTACACCCACTTCCTACTCAAGTATTTACTATATTTACAAATTTCTCAACTGTTGTGGTTCATGCTGCAGTATTTTAAATATAATAAATATGTAAATTAGATTTAATGATGCACCCCTTAAAAGTATTTAAAAAAACATTTAAATACTTTTATTCCTAGCTTTGTGACCTACAAATAGTTCAACAATCTGTTCTCTGTAGATAGCTCAAAATGGGAGGGGGGCAGAATGATTTCACTGGATATATCTTAAGAACGGAATCGCAAAAGCAATCGATTAATTTTTTCATTAAAACACTAGGGATATTTTAACTGTAAATAGCTAGGTGGCTTTCGTATAATTTAGGGCCAGGATCACCAAAGTCAGTTAGTTTATCCTCCTGCTAAATAGTTGGATATAATAATTGTTATCGTGTAAAAGTGGGACTTTGAATAAATTTGACGTTTTAATTTCCAAACGCCATCTGTCATCTGTTTCCAATTCGAATTTAATATAAATCACTTACAAAACAGTTAAAACAGTTAAAACGGTAAGCTCAAAGTAAATTATTTTCTAATTTACACGAGATTCTACGCTAACTTTCAGTTCTACAGATGACAGCTGGCGTTTGGAAATTAAACGTCAAATTTATTCAAAGTCCCACTTACACGATATCAATAGATTATATCCAACTATTTTGCAGGAGGATAAACTAACTGACTTTGGTGATCATCGCCTTTAAACTCACCACTTTTTGTTCAATTTTAAGCTATGTTTTTAATATTTTAGCTATTTTTAACAGGCGGCATATTTTGAAGAACGCAAATTCAAATTTTAAAAAACTAACGGAAAGATTCACAATCACGAGTTAAATTTAATCTAAGATTAAATTTTAATTCGCATTTAGAAAACCCACCATAAATATTCCGCCCTCATATTTTCCCACAATACTAAAACAACTTTCTTCTTTTTAAGATTATAAAAATTTCCGAAACAAAAGATGGACTGTTAGATTTAAACGACTTGGAGGAACAATTAAAGTTCCACCACAATACCGGACGGTACTTGATTGGATCTTTTTCTCTTGCTTCAAATGTGACGGGAATCCTGATCGATGACGTTGCGTCCACTCTATTACTACATCAATATGGTGCTCTTGCTTTTTGGGACTACAACGTGGCAGCCCCAAACGTCCTAATCGACATGAATCCAATCCTTCCTGACAGTGACGACAGCGCTCTCGCCAAAGATGCAGTTTACTTTTGCGGCCACAAATTCGTCGGTGGTGTCCAAACTCCAGGTAATTTTTTTCCACTAAAAAATATCACCATCTAACGACGTAACTTTTAGGAATTCTGGTGGTGAAAAAATCAGTCTTCAAGCGGATTATTGTGGAAGGAAACGATGGGTTTTTCGAACCACAAGAACGAAATAAGGTAAGCACGAATACAACTTTCATTAGTGCTTAATAATTAATACTTTCTGTTATTACAGTGCTTTGAACAACAGGAAGAAGGAAACGCAGCCGAAGTTGTTGAATCAATTAGAGCTGGATTAGTGATGCAATTAAAAGAAACAATTACAGTTACTAATATAATGCAAAAGCACGAAAAAGTTACAAAGTGAGATTTAACGAACTGCATTTTTAACATTTGTTTTCCTAACTTTATTATTCTTTCAGACAAATGCTGCAGCACATCCGTACAATACCAGAAATAATTTTATTAGGAAACAAATCGAATACTTTGAAACGACTTCCCGTTTTTTCATTTATGGTTCGTCATCCTCGTGGTACATTTCTTCATCATAATTTTGTTTGCGCCGTTTTGAACGACGTTTTTGGGATTCAAGCTCGTGGTGGAAGTGCATGTTCAGGATCATACATCCAAGATCTCTTAGGAATAGACCAAGTTTTAGCTGACCAATACGAAAATATCATTTTAGAAGATAGGTAAGTCCAGAAAAAACCTGGAGAATAATTCAATCAAACTTTATTACTTCTTTTTCGCAGGAGACTGAGTAGCTTAAGCCTTTCTATGCAAAACTCTACGTTAGAATTATTAAAACCAGGATTTACGAGAATAAGTCTTCCATATTTTATAAATGATGCAGAATTGGCTTTTGTGATGGAGGCTGTTAAAATGGTTGCAACTGAAAGTTGGAAGTTGCTTCCACAGTATGTGATTGATGTAGAAACGGCGGAATGGCGCCACCACTCAAACTCAGTTTCCAAAGACAGAAAGTGGTTGGGTTCCATTCGTTACATTGACGGTAAAATGACGATGAACGAAAGGAGAATTTCCGGCCCGGGCTTGTTTCCACAAAACTATTCCGAATGTTTACAAACCGCACGAAATCTATTCAATCGAGCGCGAAGAACAGCAAACAGAAATCCTTATCCATCAGAAGGAATTAATTTTGACTTAAAAACCGAAAAACTGCGTTGGTTTATGCTACCTCAAGAAGCGCAAGATCTCTTAACCAGTAATTCTCAAAATGTTAAACACAGCATTCCGTTTGACCCCGTTATGTATTCCGGTTCGAAACGAAATGCGAGGAAGCCCGAAAATATAAACTTGACCCCCTCGCCGTTTCACGGTTTAACCACACGTCATTACAGTTTACCGGCGATTGATGACCCAAGACTAAATGGATCGCCTTCTCCAGTGCCATATTTCATTCCCGATCCGTTCCACGCCGCAATGACTAGACAAATGAGTCAACCACAATTCATTCACGGTCCCCCTCATTTTGCGGTAGGTGAATCGGTCAGTTCATCCATTTTTAATCCGATGACCACAACGACAATGTTTCATCGCGAGAGGTGCATGAGTCTTGGAGACTCGACTGTTTCATCCCCTCCACCAGCACCTCCTCTACTCTTGAGCCCTCAAACCCGGGCAAGTTTAGGAATAGGAAATTACCGCAAGCACAACTGCAGTTGCAGTAGTCAAACCGACTTACATTCTTTGGACTCGGAAGTTAACCTTTCTCCGACTCACAGTTTAAATTTCTTATACACAAGCGCGGGTAACGACTATAGTCAGTATGGAAGATCTTCTCCAGCACCCAGTGTCGATTTGCACGCGTACGTTAGCGAAATATCCAACGAATTAGCCAACAGTATTAAGTCAGAAATTCGGGAAGTGATTAACAAAGTGGAGGATGTGCTAGAAAATACGGATAGCGTGGATATGAGTAACATTACGTTTTCTTGTAACGAAAAGCACGGAAGTGGTAGTGAAGATGGTCGTGAATCCATTTGCGCGAATGACGTTGCAGAATATTTAGAAAAGGTTTCCAGGGAGATGGCTAATGAGGTTAAGTCTGAAATTAGAGATGTAGTGAGTGCCGTTGACGTTTTTATTACGCCCGAGAATCAGGACAGGCATTCGTTTTCAAGAGCGTCTAGTACAAGCGAGTGTGATAAATTTAATTTGAACGCTTACCAAAATAACGAAGATAAATCAATTAGTGCTAACAAACTGAGTGATGAGGAACTGTCAGAGAAGACTAACATATCCAAGTTGTTGGCATCCACAGTTACAAGCGTAAGTTCGCAAGATAGTGGAATAAATTTGTCGTTTCACGACCAAGACTATTTTTCCAACGAATTTGCAAAAAAACGCAGCAGTTCCGAATCGTCTGCCAGTAGGCAGTTGCGCCAGGAAAGTGAAAAATTGCGGTATTCCACTTTGCAAAGACAAAATAAAAGTGAAATAGTTGAAAGGAACTGTGATGGTGAAATTAGGAATAAGGCGTTGAAATTTATGTGTATTCCCACGAATATTTGGGAGCCTACTGTGGAAGCTATTGAAGTGTATGATATGATTAAAGAAGGAGACAAAGTGATGGTTTGCTTATCTGGTGGAAAAGACTCTTTAAGTTTGTTACATACCCTTGTTCATTACCAAAAACATGTGCAAGCCAAGGGATTGTCATTTAGTCTTGGTGCTGTTACCATAGATCCGAACTCGTCAGGATGTGATACTAGGATTTTGACCTCATATTTGAAACAAATGGGAGTGAATTATATTATTGATCCAGAAAATGAAATCTTGAACGAACCCAGTAAGTATTTATCAAAATTTGTTTTTCCCATTTTTTTCACTTGTCTTATTGCTTTTTTATGCTATACCACGATTATTTTTAGTAAAAAGTAACTTTTTGTCGGATTTCACCTTTTTAGCTGACCTATTTTGACAAGAAAAAACTTCAGTCAGAGCTGGTATGGGTCTGACGCGCACGAATTGATTTACGAGATTCCTTTCACCACTCACTCACTGAACACAAAATATTTTAAAAAAGGGCAAAGTTGAACAACATTCCGAATTACGGATTGCATATTGATCACAAATTTATTCTAAAAAAGAAATAAAATAACAAATAACCTAAGCTCTAACGTTTCCAAACCTATCAGAGCTTACGTTATTTTTAAACTGTGCTCTTCTTTTTAAAATAAAGTGATGAGTACGCGAGTGGTCGGTAGAGAGAATCTCATTAACCCAATCGTGCGCATCAGTGGTTGGCAACTGATTTCAATTGAATTGCTCTAACTACCAAATCAAGTTCAACCAATTAACAAATCAATACATTTCATGATTTATAAAGATTAATATATAATTTTTGCGACCTCTTCATGAGAACAAACGCTTAGATCCCATTCACATATAGATTAGTTATATTGTACTTTAAGAGTTTTATCTCTTATTTGATAATAATCTCTATGTGAATGAGCGCTTAAGAAGATAACAATAAGAACAACAAAAAACAAATAACGTCTGCTTTGCTCTGACTTAACAATATATAAATAATCATTTCAAGAAAATAAACATTTACTTTTTTAATGATTTTTCATTGTTAACTAACAGTCAATATTGAGACGGTAAAGGTACCCGGTTCGACTCCAAGCGAAGTAAGAACTTTATTCAAATGTGGAAGAGTACAGGGTGGCTCAAATTCGCTTCTTCTTATGGGGATATTGGTAACTATAAGAAATATCGAAAAATGGATGGCGCATCCTCGATCTCTTTTTTTAAGAAAAGCTCAATGGCGAAAACCGGAATTCGCTATCTTTTTTTGTTTTCGAGTTATAGCCAAAAGTTCGATTATTGGACTTTTCGATAAATGTCGATATCTCGGTTGTTTTTGAGGTTGCCAAAAATGTGTTGACACTTTCTTTAGACACTTTTTGAAGGGCAACAAAATAGGCTAAATAGATTTTAAATATTTAAGTGAGTTTCTGAGTTATAATACAAAGTTGTGTTTTTTTAAATGGAAACCATAGCTGAATATGACATTTTTAAATAGCATTTTTTATCCTCTTTTCAATGATGTATAACATGTGGGGTCCATCATTTCAAATAATTCCCATTTTATTAAAAAATGCAATAAAAATAAGAAAAAAACAAAAAATTAATAACATTTTTATTAAATAACAATAACAATTTTAAACACGACAGCAACTAAACAAAAGTTTCCTACTGAAAAACAATTGGTGACAATGTTTTAGGTGTCAATAAAGATTTGGTAGTGTTTCGTTTTGACAAAATTATAATATTGAAAACAAGGGACTTCAGTTTGAATACTTACTTTAAATTTTGTATTTATTGTTTTATTTGAAAATTGTTATTGTTATTTACTAAAAATGTTATTAAATTTTTGTTTTTTTTCTTATTTTTATTGCATTTTTATTGAATATTATGAATTTTATAAACGCAGATCAACTGATTAAAAAAATGTATTGTCATTGTTTTTTAAATTAAAATTAGTCAGTTCGTTTGAAACCTTCTAGTTAGTGATCGACGTGGTTGTTCGGCCTTTTTTTTCTTTTCACTAGCGTCACCGATCTAAACTGGAAATAGTTGTGATACATAGGTACATATTGTTAATAAATATACAGGTCATTAATTTTCAACTGGTCCTGGTGGCATGACCTAAAACTGCATCCTTGTTCTTTGTAATAAGAACAAGGCTACGTACAGAGTAAACGCTGTTTGCCAAAACCGGCTTACCTGCATTGCATTGCAATATTTGCATTGGAATATCGGTTGTTACCAGCTTCGTTTATATTCGGTTATGTTAATTAATGTAACCGAAGACAAACGAAGCTGGTAACAGATATTTCGATGCAAATATTCAAGCAGGTAAGCCGGTTTTGGCAACCAGCGTTTACTCTGTACGTAGCCAGACGTAGCCTAACGTGGTTATGATTTGCATTACCAAAGAAATCAAGAGACATAGCTTCCGGCACGGGAACGGTCCCTTCCCCTGGCAATGCTAGAATGAAAATACCAAGAAGGGAGAGTCCCTCTTCACAACTGCAAATCCGAAACGTTATCAACTCTGCGGCAGTAACCCTCTTGTTTAAATTGCTTAAATCGCTTGCGCAATGTTGTGGTCTCCCCAACAATTTGATTTCTGTTTTAAAAATGTTCCAATCTTGAATTTTTGTTTTAGATACTCTCCAGCAACCAAACTTGTACAGTTTCTCTACAACCGAAAAACGTCACCGTATGTACGCAACAGCGAAAACTTGCGGCTACAACGTTCTGGCCGTCGGGCAGCATTTAGACGACATGTGCGAAAGTTTCATTCTATCAATTTTCCACACTGGAAAATTAAAAACCATGAAAGCGCACTACTACATCAAGTAAGTCATTTTTGAGTTATTTTAGCAACCCATTTAACCAAAAACTGTTTGTTTTAGGGAACACGACTTACGCGTTATTCGTCCATTCGTTTACGTACGGGAAAAATTCATCAGGCATTTCATTGTTTCTCAAGATTTGTTTACAAGCGCAGAAGTTTGCTCTGACAATACGAAGGAGCGTCAAAGAGCAAGGCAGATGTTGGCACAACAGGAAATACTCTTTCCACAACTTTTTATAAACATTAGAACGGCGATGCAGTCGGTGATCGGTTTCCAGGCCGACGAACAGGAAGCAAAGCTGAAACGTAACGTGCAGTCTGAGGATAACCCAGATACGTCTGAAACTGAGACAGATGAAGAAGTTGTTTTAATAATTGACTGAATTAAGTAAGTCTCTTTTGTTGGAATTATATTATGTAGCAAGCAGTTGATGCGAATGCTCAAAAATTTGCATCGTTCTAGTAGTTGTATGGAAATATTTATTTATGAAGAAGGTGAATAAATTGCAGCAATTTTGTGATCATTCAGTGATTGGAGTGAATGTTGATATTGATAGCATATTATTATAGGACTGATTAATTATCATTTTTAATGAGGTTTTAGTATTTAAGCGCGATTCATAGTTTTTTTAATTTTAGATAAGATTGCGTCTACGCTGTTAAGAGTAGAAAATAATTTATTAAGTTTGTTAATATTTAATTCTATTTGTGTGACAATTCCTTGAGCAAATGTGATCTATTTAATTCTTATATTAATTGTTGAATTAAAGATACAGATATTTAACAATGTTAAGATGAATAACGGTGGAATGTACTTTATTTTTACTGCCTAATCAATAAACATTGAAAAGTTGAAGTTTTTCAGCCATTTATGTCTCTTTTCAGGTCCAATGCCGCTTTTAAGGCGGTTTTGTATCATAATCCAATCCAAAAAGCTATACCAAGGATCCTCACTTGCTTGCTAAACCAATAAAAGAGATTAAACAGCTTAAGTTGTAATTAACGCATTTCCAACACAAAAAAATCATAGAAACTTAAAGAAATAAACTTATAGTCAGGAAGGGAGGGGCACATTTTGGATACAGAAATTCTAAATAAATATTTTATTATCCATAAAATAACAAATCGTTTAAATTAGGTTTAAATAGTTACATCAAATGCATTACAACAACTGTAATGTAATGTTTATAATAGGAACTTAAAATATAGGAAAAACATCAAATTTTATTCATTTTCGGAGCTGTGCTCTCCACCAGCGCATCCGCAGTTGTCGGCTGAAACAAAAAGTCAAGTAAGTCGATTATTTTCTAAAACACAACACCTGATATTTTATAAAAATTTCATTTGTTTTTAGAGATGCCGGGAGTTTTCTAAGGAAGTTTTCTTCCTGGATTGCAGGATTGCCGAGTAATTTCGGCTGAATTTTTAATTTATGATAAAAATATGAACAACTTTCACCTCTAGGGGTTGGAAAAGTTGTGGTAAAAATAACAATGTTGCAGTTTATTTCGGAGTTATTTTTTCGTTACAATCGAAAAACCTAGTAACTCAAATTACTAAAAGTTGCTTACTAATTTAAAAAAAAATAAAAGCTTAAAAATATCTTAAAGTTAATTTATTTGTTTCTTTTCTCTGCCCCCCCTCCCCGATTTTTTCAAAAACGTTCTTGTATCTAATAATATTATTAGTCTAATTAAAATAAATGAAATAATTTTTGTAATTAAGACAAACCTGAATTATCAGCACACTTGCAGTCATCTCCGCATTTGCAGTCACTTCCACATTGGGCTTTTCCATCAGCACAGGTATCTGTAATTAAAAATGGTATAAATAAAAACGAATATTCTAAAAATGTTTGACAAGGGGACATTATAAACCTGCAAGACTGACTTCAAATCAGTAGGATTTGCAGCTTTATGTGGAATTCTATCCACGCACGGTACAAATAATTAGTAACAAATGGAAGCGAAACCTGTGGTTCAAAACCTAACTTTCAACGCACTACAGTACATAATATCGATATTTTTCTGGGCGTATTTACCTGCAAGGCAGCGGCAAACCACCAAGGTGTAATCTGCTTAGAGAGAATTTAAAAAATGGCACCATGTCTTGGTAAAACAAACGAAACAGAGAGAGAGGTAAAAGAAATGCTTCAAATTTAACCCGATTCACTTTGAATCGTATCTTATTTAACTACTAGATTTACCAGGATGTGCGGCCTGAAGGCCGCACTGAATCCATCGTTAGGTTAATAATAATTAAATGAACCAAACTTGATTGTGCCAATGACAGATCTAGACGGCGTTTCTTATATTAATGGGTTCTAAATTGACTCCATTACTGATGACGTTAAAACGGCTAGAGTTGGGTCAACCAAACTACGCCTTTTGAAATATGCCATTCATATGGCCACTAAGCACTGAATGAATTCGCGTAGTATGGTTGGTCTATACTTTGTTTACCCAACATATGCACCTAAGCTCCTCCCAAAAAATAGAATAGAACTTTTCTATTACTCGCAATTGCTTTGAAATTCCCGTTTACAATTAGCTCAAATACATTTTGGGGAGGAGCCTAGGTGCATATGTTGCGTAAACAGAGTATAGGCATTTTGTTACACTAACGGAGTCAATTGACATACTTAATTTAATTTTCAAATTATTTTCATTTAAAACTTCAATCTTGACTTTGACTATGAGCTTTAAAGTGGCCTAACCCACAAGAAATATAATCTTTATATACGCAAATTTTCTATGTTAAAGTGATTTTTTACAACAGATGGCAGCAATGTGGTAGTTTCGCTTTTTAAGTATTTTAATTTGTTTGATGAACTGTTGAAAGAAATCAATAAATATTTGTGTGTCATTGAATTTTGTGTGCGCGCTACTTCCTAAACCAATAATAGAATTTAACAATCACTTTGTACTTTTTTTAGGTCGACATCGGTTCATGGAAACTTAAAGGTGGGAATGACGCGCACGAATGGATTAACAAGGTTCCTCCTTTTTTTATGATTGTTTTACTTCAGGGGTCATCTCATGAGTAAACTCTGAGTGTCGCATATGGGTGCCGAATTTTTAGCGGCCTCTTTAAATACTATTTTTGGGTAGAGCACGCTAGACTGGAACAGAAGATAATAATTATACCGGGTGACCGGCCGCCAATGTGAACATAGGAAATTAACATGAAAAATTGATTTTTCTTTAATTCTTGCTTGTCATCAGAATGGATAAGAATGAAAATGGTATCAATTTGAAGAGATTTTTATTGTTTGAATTTTATTGCAATTGTTTTTGCTTGAAAATTTTTTAATTTACAACAACTTGTGTTTGCGTTCATTGTTAACCTAATTTATTGTAAAGTGTCAAAGTAACTTGTTGGAAATTATTGGTTTTCAAGCAAAAACAATTGCAATAAAATTCAAACAAAGAAACTAAAAATTTTTTAAATGCCCCATTTTGCATTTTATTAAGGGGGAACACCACTGTGACGAGTTGAAAAAAGGTGTTTCTTTCCGATTTTTTTTTGTACACTACATTATTTATTTGGAATTTGGAAAAAAGGTATGTTATTAAGCATACTGTGGTGGTATTTTGATCATTAGAGGGTGTAAGCAAGCAAATAAGGGCAGTGATTTAATTTTATTTAATTTTTGATTCAATAGTCAGTTAATTTGGCTGATATAAAAAAACATTTGCATCAAATTAACAACAAACCACCACATGTAACAATTTACACATAAAACAATACAAATTTGAAGTTATTTGTGTAAAGCAAATATTTTGTAACATCCTGTAAGTGATTTTTAATTTTAATAACAACCACAGTTTTCTGTAAAACAAAAGTGAAAATAAAAATTAGTGCGCACACGATTAACAGCTTTATGGTACCTGAGAGTAGGTGTGATTTTGGTAAACAGAAATATCGATTCCCACCATAAAAATCCAAATTTCGAACTTTGAACACACAAAAGGCCAGCGAGCGAGAATGAAGCCAGTTCCCGGGTGAAACTCAAAGAGAGAACACGCGAGTTCCTAAGTGACCTCCAAGCGGAGAGGAGTTCTTTCGTGATCCTGAAAGAAGGAAGAACTCGCGAGACTTCTTGTTGATCTAAAGATCAGGGAAGTGTAATTGCGTGAATTCACTAAAAGTGAATAATTTGCGAAAGTCAAATTTTCGCGTAGTTGCTAATTACGATTTATAATTAGTGAGCGGTTGTGTTTTTCTGACGAATTAAGTTGTTGGAGATTAACTTCAAAGTTGGAACATTGGATAAAGTTTGGGACATCTGGCGCTCTCAAGGCAACAGAACAGGTGATGATTGCTGTCGACTCAACTTACAGTGGCACAAGAGAAATCTACGAAGTTTACCATTTGTAAGGTAGAAAGTTTGTTTTAATTTAACAAATTCAAGTAATGCAACGAAATGTGTTGTTAATGAATTTGTTAATAAATTTTGTACACAACAATTATTTACACCTTTTACACGAATAATCAAAATACCCAGGTTTAGCTTCCGTAATTGAGAATTTAAATGTGGCTTGGGTCTTTTGAATTATTACACCTAAACACATTTGGTTTGAGACAAACTTATTGTTCTCATAAAAATTTGATGCAAATTGTTTATAAAAATTTTACGTTCAATTAATAAATTATGCTTGTTACGAATTTCCACCCTTTTATTTCGTTCGTCGAACCTATCAGCCCTGAGGAAGAGAAAAACCCAACTCCGGCGTAACGTTAGTTTTTGGGGCTTTTTTGGGGTGACTATTCATTTAAGGGTGAATATCATTGCAATACATTGAAGTTATATTGTGTAAATTTTTGTTTAAAAAAATTACAAATTGTCATAGTTATTATAGCCTCTGTATAAAAAGTGTGGTCCAACGGTTCCATCGATAACTTAACAGTAGATGATATAAAAGTTAAAAATAAAAAAGTTTTATAATCTATATAAATGTAATTCTCGTTGCACGTAGCCGTTTTTCGAAAAAACATTTTTTGACAAAATGGCGGGTGTTCAAAAAAAATTTCACTTTTAGCGAAATTTTTACTTACATTTGGTAGCTTAAAAATACTAAATTTCAAAAAAATAAAAAACGGCTACGTGCAACGATAGCTACTGTAATTACGGAAATTTGTTGTTTTTAAAATTAAAAATCGGACAATTACAGCTCAAGTTAGAGATGGAACCAGGTCGAGAAATGTAGTTTCGAGAAAAACTCGATTGAAAGTTTTATTATACATAAATCGTAGTAGCTTAAAACTTAGTAAATCGTCTGTAACTTGGTCAATTTACAAGATTTTAACTTGAAATTTTTTCTACATATTCTTAAATATGCATACTTGGAGAAAATGCAAAAAAACAATATCAAATTTTTTTTATACGTCACAGTGTTGTTCCGCCTTAAAGAGTTTTTAACAGAAATTCAAGAACAACATATCAAGTGTTAGATATCTTTAGAAGCATTTTCATTCTTGTCCGTTATGATGGGAAGCAGGAATTAAAGAAAAATTAATTTCCCATGTTAATTTCCTATGTTCACATCGGCGGCTGGTCACCCTGTATAGTTATTAATAAAAACTCAACGTAATTTGATAGATAACGTTAAATTTACAAACATAAAATTAAAAATAATGTAAGTTACACGTACCGACGACAGAATGGTGCCAATAAGGACTAAATTTGTGTAAATAATGTAAACTTTAAAATCAATAATTATTAATTATTGGCTAAACTATAATCAATATGTGACATTCATCCTCACCTAAAATGTTTCATTTTAATATTTTTATTTATTAAATTTCTTCGAGTTTTCTTCTCCGGTTTAGCCCCTCTTTTTCATCATAAATAAATTATAAGATTTTATTCTAAACTTAAATTTTGACAACACAGGTTAGTTTCGGTACAAGTAGGTGTGGTAGTCGACTTTGGATCGAAGGGTCCGGCGTTTGAAAATTTAATTCTGCCGTGGTTCGGACTTCACGTTAAACTGTAGGGCCATCAACAAACATTGCTCATAGTGTTGATAGGACTATGTAATCAACTCATGACTGAATAAAATAAAAAAAATTGATTTTTTCCCCATTTGTATCGAGTGAAAACCATCAGGACGACTTAACGCTAGGATATTACAATATGCTCGAGTTTATTCATGGACAATTCAGAAACGGCAGGATGGATTGTCTTCAGCTTTTTAAATTATATACAGGTAGTCAAACGAGAATTTGCACAAAAATTGCGCAGTAGGGACAGCAGACAACAATTTTCCCTCTCTTACTTATAGCGGGATTTTGCTTTCTAGTCCAGTCAATAGAGAAATGAACTTTGCAAAAATTCTGCACAGCATCGATATTTTTAGGATCGTTAAGTAGGCTTATAAAAAGCTTGAATTCAGAAATGAGAATTATGAAACATCGAGCGCTAGCCGCCATCTTGGAAAACGCGTTTCGTATCATATCTCGGAAACGTCTAACTTTAGGATGAAAAATATGCAGACCTTTTTTGTAGATAATTGAATTTCCCACCTTTTTTGTTCGAAACTTTTTTTGATTCAACTTACCGTTTTTCAATTACAGCTCATTCAATGTCGCAAATACAGGATGTTTCATCGTTAAATCGACTTTCCAGGGAGTTACAGCGGATAACAGGAGATTTGCGACATTGAACGAGCTGTAATTGAGAAACGGTAAGTTTAATCAAAAAAAGTTTCGAACAAAAAAGGTGGAAAATTCAATTATCTACAAAAAAGGTCTGCATGTTTTTCATCCTAAAGTAAGCCGTTTCCGAGATATGATACGAAACGCGTTTTCCAAGATGGCGGCTAGCGCTCGATGTTTCATAATTCTCATTTTTGAATTTAAGCTTTTTATGAGCCTACTTAACGATCCTAAAAATATCAATGCTGTGCAGAATTTTTTCAAAGTCACACCTATAACGAATGTCTCTATTGACTGGACTATTCTGCGCACCCACACTTTGTGCAACTTCTCGTTCGGCGACCTGTACATGATAGTACTTTTTTTTAATTAAATTTTTTTAGCGAAAATTAAACTTGTGAAATGTTTATTTATGAGCATTGAAAAGAGAAATAAAAGTAAAGCAGGTTTAAAGTGCAATAAATTTTCCTGATCTGATTAAAAACAAATGGATGGATCTGTTTGAAATTTTGAAGTAGTACATATTTTTAAACGTAACAGTTTTATTTATAACATTACTAATAATTTGAAAATCGTGTTAAATCAATTAAAAATATTCATTTATTTAAATAAATAAAAATAGACTCTTGGCGGCGGAAATGGATTTTTTGCGACGAAGCTGTGGGATAAGTAGGCTGCAACACATCAGAAATGAAGAAATAAGAAAAAAAATGAGAATGAAGGAAACAATAACGGAGGAAGTGGAAAAAAGGCAACTGATATGGTATGGGCATATGCGACGAATGCCACCACAGAGATGGCCACAAAAAATATGGTACTGGACCCCCCCGGAACGAAGAAAACGAGGTCGCCCCCCAAGAAGATGGGAAAATGACATTCACGAAGCTATGGAAAGGAGACAGCTGGAAGAGGATCAATGGCAGGACAGAGACCTATGGCACTTAGGATGCGGAACACGGCCATAAAGTATTAAATTATTATTATGTAAAAAGCTGTAATATATCCGCAATATATATATACATATATATTTATTTAAATAATATAATATAATTTAATCATAAATGAATTCAGCTGCATCATTTGGGGGGTGCAAAGTAAGGCATTGGCCTCCCCCCTTTAGATTGCGATTTATTAAATTTACCAGATATATCGAAAATTATATGTTGCAGTTGATATTTATTAAATTAAAATTAATGTGCTATTCTTTTAGAT
Organism: Rhagonycha lutea; assembly: GCA_958510855.1. Classification (NCBI taxonomy): domain Eukaryota; kingdom Metazoa; phylum Arthropoda; class Insecta; order Coleoptera; family Cantharidae; genus Rhagonycha; species Rhagonycha lutea. Next base: position 5,076,295 of record OY294040.1, on the reverse strand, counting down.
TCCGCCCAGAGGCCCCATGGTGGGCTTGAGCAATGATGCGACGCCAATGAAGATCCGGAAAAAAAATTAAAACCACCTGCTCTGTTTTTACGGTGTTACGTTTCCAATTAGTGATGCAATTTAATAATATCAAGAAGTAATGACCGGAGGATGTGGGAAGCATGCCACACCCTCACTTCATGGTAATAACAAGAAATAATTTTTTTAGTACTGAACTGAGTAAAAGTTCCGATTCCTGACTTGCAGTTCAGGTAATTATTATGTTCTACGTAATTAATTCTTTATGGATCATTTAATAATATTTATTATTCCCAGCCTGGTCTTGAATTATTCAAAACACTGTACAGCTACGAGAGAGCCGCCTTAAGAAAATATTACTACAAAAATTTTGGGGATACAGATCACCAATAATTTTTTCAAATGTATGACTTCAAATTCAGAGTTCAGAACTCAGTTAAGGATTAAATTTAAAAATTAATAATTTTGATTTTAGGAACCACCAATAGGAGACTTTTTCCACAAAATTCAGTTTAATTTCTTTGAACTGTACATCATGAACTTGTCTTCAGTAATTAAAAGTAGGGCTTAGCCCCCCTCTCGCCACCTCACCTCATTTTCTGAAGAGAATGTAAAGATGTAACTTGAACGAGTTCTTTTTTTATTATAATTCTTAATTTCATAAAACATTTAAGAGGCGTTAAAAATTATTAACCAATAAAAATCATTAGTTCCTAACTATCCGTTAAGTGTTTTATGAAATCAGGCATGAAATTAATATAAATTACTTTTTTTTTTAATGGAAATAGCATCAGTTTGTATATTTATTACCGCTTTTATGGTTAATTCGAATTAAAATATTAACAAATGGATTCTATACTTTTACATTTTCGATTTTCGAAAAATAAATTGATTAGAATTAGAATTAATTAAATTAATATCAAGGATTCCAGTGTAATTATGTAAAATAAATTTTACGAAAAAGAAAAACATTTTATAGTTCACTTTTTGGAAAAATTAAAAACAAATTAAATTAAAATTTATAATTATTGCAAAATTTAATTAAAAAAAAAATAAATTGAAAGGAAGGCTGAACATCGTCGAGTAATTTATACTTTTCCTTTAATGTAATTATGAAAATTCATAATTTATTACTAACCCTTAAAAATCAATACTTAATTTCACATACCTTTGCACGAGTCGCAAGGAGAAGGCATTTTGAGTAATTTTAGTAAACTGCACTGAACGAGCAAGAAGAATATCTAACGCAGGAAGTCTTCAAAGAGGAACTACTCGAAAGACGTTAGGTCAGCAATGTTATAAACAACTTCTTCCCCCGTACATTCTTCTCTCGATTCGCGATCGAACGTTGCTCTGGATTAAGGGGTGGGGTGTTGTATAGTGAATTGCACAAAAATACGTGGAATTTATTCCGCACCGGTATCCTATTTGGTTTTCTCATTAAATTTATGAATGCATATAATGCGTGTGTGTACCCTATTTAGTTGAATAAATTTATTAAAGAATTTAATTGAATCCTTAAGCGACTTCGTTCCTAATTTATCGACTTCCTTTATGTAACTACGTGGGTACAACTTGAAGGCATATTTTTGCGACACGTGATTAAAAGTGTGTTACATAAATCACACGTGTTTCGTTTTTATCCTTCCAAAAAAAATTCATTTCATCTATAAAATAAATTAATATTATGAAAAGACTGCCCAAAAACGATTGTCAATATCTAATTAATACAAAAAATGTCACGTGCACATTTACGTGCAATTTAACGTGACTTTAGATTTTCGCGTTTTAATTCTCATTTTGTATACTTGTCTCCAGTTTTGGCCGCCTATATTAAATAATTCAGGTTTTCGACAGCTGCTATGATTCGGATATAAAAAGTAAAACAATTTATCAAAAAACCTGTTGAATCTCATTAATCCATTGATGAGCGTCACTCCCACTCTAATATAAAAGTACTAAATATGAAATTAGTTCTGAAATTCAGTTGTAAAATCCCCCCCCCCCTTATACTTTTCCAAAAGCTTTCTTGATCTACTATTTTTTCATTTGCTTTAGCATCAGCACAATCCAAATATTTTTCTGGGTCCTCTCTCGAATTTGCAACACTCTGTATATATTTAACTATTTTATATTACTGTAATAATATATCATTATCGAAAATAATAAATTAAGTCTTTATTATTTATTACTGTTAGTTCAATTAAAACCTTTCTCTTAAATTTAATCCTCTCTCACAAGCGACCTCTAACAAGAATCATAATTAGAAAAAAGTAAAACGAGAGAAATAACTTTAATTAGCAATTTTTGCAATTATTTTTATAGAAAAGTTGGTAATCGATCCCAAAAAATAAAACTTATTTCTAATGACCATCAATCTATTATTGAAGTAATTAAGTTAATGCAAATTAAATACTCGACGTCCATGCTAATTACAAACATTTAATTTATCGCTTCACTACTACGGAAGTTAGGTACTTACTTTATAAGGAAATCAAAAAAATTCAATTGTTCGTGCCTGTCTGTAATAATTAAACATATTTTCTTCAAATGTTGATTAATTCGGTATTTCTGTTTAATCTAGGTGTTACTGTCTTTTCTCGGTTGAACGAACATAATTATTATTATACATGGAAATCAAACTTCCTACAAAAAAGTCTTCGACAGGATATATCAGGCTTAGAAGTACTAGCGTAATTAGGAAACTGTTAGCCAGGCTATGACAGAAATTTGGAAACCTTTCACATGTTTTCTCCTATTGGCGTAACTAGGAACCTAAAAATTATTTAGCCCATCCTAAAATGTGGTCTAGAATTTGTAGCACTGTTCAATCGTTGACTTACAGAGCAGGCACCAAATATGAGCTTTGACTTATGAAAATGACTTTGAATATGAGAGAGTTCCTGTTCTTCACGTTGTTGATACTGAGTGAATTCTAACAATATTAAAAAACTTTCTTCCTCAAACGAGTAAGTGAAGAAGCTTCAGGTTGTTAGAGACCAAGTTCTCATCCAAGTACATACTTGATCCTGTAATCAGTAATGAGAAGGCGTCAATGTTCAGGTATTTAGTATAGTCCTCGAAAACGAATGAAGTTGCCTGGGCATTTTTCAGCCCGTTTTTAGTTAATCTTCTTTACCACAGCTAGGCCTTGGTGGATGCAGTGGTTAAATCCATGGATGTATCCAATTCATGGTCATGGATATCCGTAGCGGTTGGAGTGCATTTGGGGTGGGAGTACTAAGAGAATCGATGGCGGCGAGAACATTAACCATGAAAAAAAGTTGACTTTTCTAGTGTTCAGCTTATACAGGTTTCACTGTAGGTGTTATTAATGCAAAATATACCATAATGTATTTTTACACATGTTTCATACAAGATTTTATCTTATTCCGTTCAAAAAGGTTTGAATGTAATATTGTATATTTGCTCTTTACCATATCTAGCCATAATGGGGCCCTTTGATCCCGCATTTTCGGCCCAAACCATAACAGCGGAAGTAAAGTGGTGGGGAAACTTTTTATCGATACTAAAGTTGGGGACTGCTAATCTGATTCTAGGAGGGTAATTAATTTATTCTGGTGGAATATTGTTACTTTAGTGAGATAAACAGATGAAAACTAAGTTAACCCGCTCCATTCAGGTAAATTCGCAATAGAAATGGGGAGAAATAGTTTATGCACTTCGGGAGCAAGGTTAAATTCTCATCAGTTGAAAGAAAATATTAATTCCCTCCGCTTCGAGTCGGGAAGTAACGTTTTTCCCTTCCCTTGAAAAGTATCACTTTGCTGCCTTGTTACATAATCTACTATAATACAACAAATTTAATTAAACAAAGACATTTTTTCACCAACAACAAAATTTTGGCGGAGCCGAACATTGGAATGCGGCCGTTGGAACGTAGAGACTCTTGAACGCAGGGACGTTTGAACGCGTGAAATTGATTTTTGATATAAATAAAAAAAGACGCAAAAAATTATTATACATTACGTAATTGTGTGATTGAACAAACGAACTTCGTCGAGATAGGCGGCCCTAGGTGATATTTTTAATTGGTATAGTGTTGTCAAAACGGTTCTGGAGCGATCGGAGCGGAGTGGTACGAAGCGGAGGCGCGGAAGAGTCAGTTCAATTTTTTAAATCAATTTAAACCCTTTAAACTTGTTAAACTGCATGTTTGGATGGCTTAGTCCATCCCTATGGGGGTGCAATTGTATCTAATTGCTCGCGTTCAAACGTCCCCGCGTTCAAGCGTCTCTGCGTTCAAACGGCCGCGTTCCAATGTCCTAGACCAAAATTTTGGGCATCCCTTTGCACCAGTCCGCGACTTCAAGTTTGGAAATTGCTGATTTAAGGTGAGGATCAACGGCAAATATCGATTAATTTAGGAAATAACCGATTGTAAAGTTTCGAATATTTATATAAGGACTGCATGGTTTTCGCACTCTGTTGATGGTACGTGTGCATGACGTAAATACTAAGAGCAAGGCTTATTTTAGGCCAGTCATTGGGGACTTAAAAAATGAAAAGTTAGACAAAAATTGCAAAAGTTTTTATATTTTGGGACAACATTGTGACAGGTCATAAAATTATTAATCCGATTTTTGCACCCTTTTTTGTTCCCCGGAACATTGTTAAAAGAAAATGTAAATTTGCAATAACTCTATGAAAAAAATTCCGAAATTTATGCAAATCTTGAAGAACAGTTTAATAATAATTATATTAGACATCTTCTAAAAAGTTTGCACCCTGCTACGATTACCGAAACATTGCAATTAGTTGTGATTATTAATTTGCATACAGGGTTGTATTAAGGAATTATTTGCATGACTTTTGCAATTTTTTTCGACAGGATACACCAAAAAAATTAATAAGCTACCGTTTGCAATGTTTCGGACATTGTAGCAGGGTGCAAACTTTATTGAAGATGTGTTTTAATTATTAAAATGTTCTCCAAGGTTTGCATAAATTTCGGAATTTCGGTTTTTTTAATTTAACAATGTTCCGGGGGGCAGAAAAGGGTGCAAATTCGGATTTATTATTTTTTTACATCCTTCAATGTTGTCTCAAAATTTGAAAACTTTTGCAATTTTTCATACCTTTTTTGCTACAATGACTGGTTAATCTAGTTGTTCTCGGGAAAACGGGTTCTATTGTTGCGGTGGCCATGATAACTGGAATGGCTGATTTGAAATATAAATAAAAAAATATCTAATTGCTTTGGACCATTTAGGCCAAAATACTGAATTTTTAACCCATAAAATATAAAGTTTTGGGAAAATCCTCGCCATTTATTTTGTAATCAAAATTTTTCTATTACCCTTCGCTTATAATACTGAGATATTTTTTGCTTTTTATTTCAGATGAGTCATTCTAGAGTTACCATGGTTACCGCAAGTCATGATAAAAATTGGAGAAATAGGCATATATATGCCCTATTTGTCATACTTGTCAAGATTTTTTCAAATTAAAAATATATACAAATACCTTCCGTTGAAAGTCGAACCTGGCTAAAAAAATCAAGAAAATCCTTTAATTTAACTAGATATAACCCCTTAAACATTCTGGTTTGAAGGTTGGGTGGCCTTCAGCGATATTTTTTTCAAGTGAACGAACCAAGCGCGGAAGCGCGCTAAGAAATCCCGGTTTTTGCGTTCCGTAGACTCAAATAACATCCTGGTTTTCCAGTCTGTATATTATAAAATTAAGGTGGGTCGCGGTGAAATTATGGCAACAGCCAATACAATACTCTCATATTACTTTTACGGTTTTTGATCCGCAAAATTTAATGTTTATTTTGTAAACTGCCATAATTTCAATAGAAAACTTTTTTAATTGGTTGCCAGGTTATCGTATTATCTCTGTTGAATTCAATAAATTAATGAACCTGCATCAAATCGGCTTGGCCGAAACGTCGTAGATCGAAGTAGTAGGTACCTACAAGGGCGGATCCACGGGGGCACGTGCCCCCCCCCCCCCCAGACGGTATTTTTTTTGTATATTTTTATATTTTTGTGTGATATGATAACAGTTATTGTTGACTTTTTTGCCCGTCCGCCCCTTGTTCCCCCCCCCAGAAAAAAATTCTGGATCCGCCCTTGGGTACCTACATAATAAAATTTTTACATTTCCGCTTCATTTTTGGCTGTAGGCCGAGCTATGCTATCCCCTGCGTTCAGTTAGAACCTACTTTCGCTACCAAACGCTACCAAACATTTCTTTTGCGTTCGAGAAGAAGCTTCCAAAAGCTTTGGGTCCCCACCTAAATTTTTGTAGCGTTTGTAGCGACTGAAAGGGGCGGGGCCAAAGTGTTTGAAAGCTAATGGAAGCTTCTTTTCGAACGCAAAAGAAATGTTTGGTAGCAAAAGTAGCTTCTACCCGAACGCGGGGTATATGACATAAGAAGTGTGAAGGCCGCAGGCCGAGCTATGATCTATGAGATTAGAAGTACCAAGCCGGATGCTAAGCTATGTTACGTGAAGAGAAGAAGCCGGCTTCAAAAAATTAAGCAATAAGAGTAGTTGTTTCTCAGTGCGTACATTCACCAACAAAATGGCCACCTTTTTCTTTGTCAAACATAACTCACTCACATTCAGGGCCGGTGGTAAGCCAAGTAAGCGATGCCCAGGAGCGTAAAATGTCAAGGGGCGCTTCAGAATATGATCTACATTAACTTTTAGCTTTTCATTGCAACTTCATGGTTTGGAGCGACATACTTGAAATTTGCAGGTGGGGGGGGGGTAAGAGCATCTGACACAGCCGGTGGTTAAAGTAGTAATTAAATTTAAATCAATTTCCTTAATCTTACCAGATTAAAGAAAACATAATTTCTTTTTAGGTGTCGAATTTGCACCTTAATTTGCATTTTATTTGCAAAATAAAGTTAACATCAGCACTTGTAAATTATACTATACAGTTGTAATCACGAATAATGAAGCTTACGTCACAACCATCTGAATTAAGTACAGACAACCTTTTTTTTTAAATTAATTGTAGTAACATAGGTGAAACAAAGACACACTATATTAAATTATTCTTAAATGTCTGATTTTAGAAATCTTTTACGTCGAAAATTATCTGACACCCAACGTATGAGATAGAAAGAGATAGATACAATAGTTCTTAGCGTGCATAATAATTTTAATGAAAGTAGTTTTTATAGTGACTGTTGCTTTAATTTTTTAACAAATTAGTTTGATTTTAGATTATATTTCCATTTCATTAGAGCAGGGTTTCTTAAATTTTTTGATTTCCCAAACCGTTTTTGGTATGAATTTGACCGTGGACCCACTTATATCAAAAAAGTCATAAATATTCGCGTTTTACATTACCGTTGGTGGCGCTGCAAACCATACGTTTTAAATGGATTTATAAATTATTCCGTGTGGTGGCGTTTTGTTAATGCAAAACGCGAATTGTTAAAAATAAAATTTTAAGCATATTAATTATTAAATTTTATGATTTAAATTTTCGTCTTATTTCATACAAATGCCGTTTATGACGAAGCTTCATTATTCGTGCAAACAACTGTACTCAGAATTATTGTGTAGGATGCGTTTATCAAAGGCCACAGTAGTACTATATTTTTCACTTTACCAAGCTTCTTGATAATTGTTATTAATTTTGGCTCGATCCCTGATTAGTGATTACTTTTGTGCGAATTTTGTGCTTTTTTTGTTGTACTTTGATTTGTCGAGACGCATATTGCCTTGCAACTAACGCGGTTGGATGCGAATGCGGGACACCGGGTCCAAACCTGGGGAGAGTCAAACTTTCTTATGACTAGTCTCATCCGTGCTTCGGAAGGCACGTTAAGCCGGTGGTCCCCTGGGTTAGTAAATTGCCACTATTAATATAAAAAACATGATATAGGCACATTTGAAGGTAAGTCTAGCAAGCTACCTAATGGATGTAAAATATTTAGTATATCGTCGTATGACACGACAAAAACGAGATGCTTCACTAAGTGCGTTATTTTATGGTTATGCTTGCCTGAAAAAAAATTATGTACCAATTTATAATATGAATGAGGATTCATTAGCATTTTAAATATCAAAACAATTGCTGTTAAATACGATTTATCAGATATAAAAAATGTTTAAACTTCATTATCTCTGTTGTCTTGAAATGTACTTAATGAGTTTTTCTTGTCATACGACGATATGCTCACAGTACTAGCGCTGCCAAGGAAACGACGCAGTTGTTGGGAAGTAACAGGCCCTAAGGCTAAGGCCTACTAGAAGAGAAGAAGAAGTTTTGTTGTACAAGATTTAAAAATGACATTCTATGTATGAGCAAAGCAATTTATAGTGTGGCCTTCAGGTCGCACAACCAAGGCAATTTAATAGTTATTTCATTAACTCTATAAATACTAATTACTGAAGTCATTTATTGATGAAATACTTTTGAAGTATTAAGACTAGGTTGTGGGACCTGAAGGCCGCACTATAAGTAATTTTGGTTTGTAATTTATAATGAACGAACCAATTCTGATTGTAACAGTGACGTAGCAAGTCAAAACCGGGCCCTGGTGCAAGATCCACAGCGGGCCCCCGTCATTATTTTATTATAAAAAAAATTTAAATAACAATGTTATTGAACAAAAATCCCCCCGGGATTAATGAAAATTTAGCACTTATGAAGCTTCAGACGCAATTCAATTTTGAGGCCCCCCTCTAAAGAATTCAACTTTCGGCACATGGGGGTGGAGAAAGTAGCGTCTTTTAGCGCCGCAGGCGATTTTTTTTGGAAAATACTACCTATTTTTCACCAAATATTGCTATTTAACTAGAAATTCCTCATGAAATTTTGATGTTGCAACTGCATCATTCGTTGCCTCGTAAATATAGGTATAATATTTACTGAATGAATTACATTATTCAATTTTTTCAAATATTTCTTCATTTTGGCGTTCCTCCAGTGCGCCGGCCCCCCGGTGCAGACGCACCGCCCTAGGGCCCTCGCTGTGTTCAATGTGCAAACTTTCATAGATAATTTTATATCTGTAAATAATAGAAATCAATTTTTTTGTTCGTGTACCGGGCCCCCACGGGGCCCGGGCCCTGGTGCCCGGCACCACTCGCACCACCTGTTGCTACGTCACCGGATTGTAATTAATGTTTAGAACTGTCAAATATTGAGACACGTGCGTCTATTAAATTCTTTACGAAACAATGAAAGACTGTTTAAAAATATTGAAAATGAAATGGGAAGGGGGTGAAATAATTCAAACAGAAGATGAAAATTGATCAAATGCAAGATAATGCACCTGTCCATAGAGTAAGAATTGCAGTGGATGCCTAGATGTCATGAGGTTTCCAAGAAATTATGGTCACGATCTACCCTATAGTCCAAATTTGGTATTCAATGATTACTAGCAGGTTCCAAATTTAAAAAATTACTTTGTGGAAGGCATTTTGAAAGCGATGAATCACTTCAATCACCGGTAAATGAGCATTTTAAATTGTAGTATGCTGTTGGACGCTAATTATAACCAGATAACATAATTTGTTGTATTCTTTTTCAATTTTGACCTTCCGTACCTACTTTATATTTTATTCGTCCCGATAGTAGTACGAGTACGTGCAATTGGGATTTTCAATAAGATTTGAAGAAAAAAAAAAGATTGTTAAGTACAGTTTTGCGTGATGAAAACTTTTTGTGCTGGATACTAAACGATTTATATTGTAAATCCTTAATAGACCGCAATTTCTCTTAAGAAACAAGTTTAATCTACATTATTAATATTCAAATCGATGCAAATATTTTAGGACAATATAATGGAAGAGATTTGGTTATCGTGTTTCTTGTACAATTGTGTGGTGTTACTGAAGCGTGATGATTCGACTAAGAATATAGTAGAAACGGGTCGGTGAACGTGTTGCTATGCACATTTCTTCTTCATTCCTTAATGATGCTTCAACATTCAACATAATAGATCAGAAAATTTAACTAGCCAACTTTACTCAAAATTACACTGTAAAGCCAAGTCACGAATCTCCAAACTACAAATTCCAACGTTTTTAACGAGAAAGTAATATTCTTCTGCTTTAAAAAAAACCTCGAGAGCTTTGCATGCATTTCAGGCTGTTACCGTTGCTGGAAGTACATCATGCAGATGTTGACGTGCTTCACGTTTAATTTTTATAAAAACAGAATGCTGATTAATTTATTTACATTTTATTGGACTAAACAGGCACTTCGTGAGATTCGCTTCATTATTACAAATTTATTATAAATATTGCAATATTAACATAATTAATAATGATGATTGCGTTTAGAAAAGAAAGGAATTAAGACGAACGTTGATTCGTTTAAGTGGATTAAATTTGAATGGAATTTTGAACCGTTGCGCTATTTGTTTGAATTTTAGATTTTAATTCCAGATAAGATTTTTTCATTGCCGGAAGTGTCCCACCTCAACGTTTTGCCAAATAATCCAAACCGCAAATTTGGATTTGGCGATGCGAATAAAAATTCAATTTGCCTTATCAAATTGATAACAATTATTTTAATTTGTTTTTCGAAGATTAAAAATTGAAAGGTCAATTAGTGTAAATTTACAAAAACGTCATTTTCCAAAAATAGCATTTTTCATTTCAGGTGGCTGCAATTTTTATTCTTCCAGTTTCCCCCTACTCAAGAATTAAAAACGCGAGTTCACTACCCTTCGTATATTATTTCTTAATTTAACGAACAAAATTTGCTTATCAATTTATTGTTTAAAACCAAGTCAAAGAACTTCAATTGAAGTAAATAATTTACAAATTGAATACAATCTCAGTTTTCTTTATCTTACATTTTAATTATTGTGAGCTATAATGTTGCATAAAGAGTCAAGTGTCTTCTATATCAGAGACAAAGAAATTCGAGGTCAAATTTGTTTTCATATAATCATGACATTCTAATCAAACTCAATTTATTCAGTTACGACCACTCCATAGGACTACAAAATTAAAGCAGTGCTCCAATTTAATAACATAAATGATACATGAGTGAGTAAAACTTAGAAACCATGTTTCGCCTAGCATCGGAAAATGTTTTGCAAAAGAATAGGAAAATTGTCAGTTTGATTAGGAAAAATTATTCCACCGAAGGAAGCCTACCAACGCAAGCAGATGTGGTTATAATAGGTGAGCAGCAATTTTAACCGACTACAAACATTTTGACTCCATTTTTCTCAGGGGGTGGAAGCATTGGATGCCACACGCTTTACCAGCTGTCGAAGAGAGGTGTGAAGGCTGTTTTGGTCGAAAAGGCTAAAATAGGAAGCGGAACGACTTGGCATACGGGTGGATTATGTTGGAGGTTAAGGCCCAACGATGTTGATATTCAGATACTCGCAGCGACGCCTAGGGTGGCGATGGAACTGGAAAAGGAAAGTGGGGAAAATCCTGGATACACTAACAATGGAGGCTTGTTTATTTCCAGAACCGAGGTATTGTTTTAGATTTCTTGTTTGTTTGCTTTCTTTGTTTGCATCATCAGCTGTGTTGTGAAACGGACAACGTAATTAATTTTGATAACAACATTTTTGATTAAACTCGTTAATATTTCGAAACAAAAAGCCCCGATTACTCAAAATAAATATTTTTGTATCTCTTTTGATCCACTTGAAAGCTTCTTCTATTAAATAATTTGGAAATCAGTTTTTGAAAATGGAATAAATTTTCGATCTTTTGCAGTGAATTGTAAACTTGTTTTTATTAGTTTTATTCGAATCTAATGTTAACTTTAATCTAACCTTAATTTGTTTATTTTGTTTACAAAAACCAGATAAATATAATATCACGTATGGATATATGGATCCAAAAAAATTATCTTGACCTTTTCACACATTTCCACACGAAAATTGTTATTGTTGTTGTTCTCCAAATTATATTCTAGCTTTCTCCGTTTCATTAAGGGTTGGGTGCTATTCGTCACGAATTAAGTTTTCAAATTTAAAAATTGGCTGCTTTAGCCATCTATAATGTGTAATTTAATTGGATGTTCTCCCTTAATGACACAAAGGAGGAGTCTTCTAGCAAATTATTATTATTATATTGGATGTTTCCCACGAGCGATCCCGGAAGGTGAAGTCACGACATCTTGGAGCACTCTGATAACCCACTGATCCCAGGATCATTTACTTTACTTATTCCAATTTTTTTTCTTATTATTTTTCAGGAGCGTCTGAAAGAATACAAACGCTTACACACACTGGGCCACTACTTTGGAATCGAAAGTCACATCCTAACTTCGTCTGAAGCTGTAAAATTGCATCCTCTACTAAACCAAAAAAATTTTAATGCCGCACTATACAGTCCAGGTGATGGGCACTTGGACCCTGCAATGATTTGTGCCGCTTTGGTAAAAAGTGCAAAACAGAAAGGTGGAAAGGTCAGTCACGGGCCCCTTATGTTTCCCAATACTTCAAAAATCGTTTTCAGGTTATAGAAGATTGTCCGGTAACAAAGATCACAACAGAACAATCAAAAGTTCGCAGAATTTCAAGCGTGGAAACAAGTTTGGGCACAATTAAAACAAACTGCGTCGTAAACGCTGCTGGTGTTTGGAGCAGAAAAGTTGCCCAAATGGTTGGGATCGATATACCACTCTCTGTATTCCAGCACGCTTACGTCATCACGGATAATATACCAGAATCTAAAGGAACCCCAAATCTTCGCGACCACGATGGAAACATCTACTACAAAACTCAAGGAACCACCCTCCACATGGGCGGTTACGAACTTAACCCTCACATCATCAAAGAGGTACTTTTTCTAAATTTGATCTAGTTTATATTTTTATTATTAAATTTTTTTGTTAGGTCGACGATGACTTTCATTTCGGATTATACGATTTGGATCTATCAGTTTTTGCAATTCATCTTGAAAACGCTTATAAGATCACTCCAATTTTTAAAGAGATCGGAATAACGAAACAAATTTGTGGACCGGAAAGTTTCACGCCTGATCATAAACCATTAATGGGTGAAGATCCTCGGTTAGCTGGCCTCTTCCACGCTTGCGGAATGAACTCAGCTGGCTTGATGTATGGAAGTGGATGTGGAGAACAAATAGCAAGTTGGATTCTCAAAGGAAGGCCGGATCTACCAATGTTTAATTATGACATTAGAAGATTTACTCCAGCAACCCGAAGTAATAAGGCTTGGATAACGGAAACAAGCCAGGAAGCTTACGCAAAAAACTACAGCATAGTTTTCCCTCACGATCAACCTTTAGCTGGACGAAACTGTAAAATCGATGTTTTCCATGAAGTAAGCACACGAAATCTTAGTTTGGAAATTTTTGACATGCCACATTTTAGGTTTTAGTCGCTAATGGAGCTGTTATGGAACAAGCGCAAAGTTGGGAACGACCGGCCTTTTTCATTAAAGATAGTACTGCACCAGTTCGTGGATATGATTGGTACGGATATTACGATCATGTGAAAAATCCGGATCAACGGTATGAGAAACAATTGGAAGGAGATTGCACGTTCAATTTTAGCAAACACCATGATTTGGTAAGTAATAGAAATATGTTACTTCCGTTGTAACGTTATCGGTGCATTAGATAGGAGAAGAAGCTTTAGCGGCGCGATCCAACGCAGCATTGTTTGATATGTCGTATTTTTGTAAAATGTACTTAACGGGTTCCGAAGCTCAACTTGCAGCTGAGTGGTTATTTACAGCCAACATTGATCGAGAACTTGAACGAGTCGTGTATACTTGCTCCCTGAATAAGTCTGGAGGAGTTGAAGCAGATATGACGGTCGTTGGTTTGAACCAAGGACTTGGAACTTTGGTCGGTCCAATTTTAAAAGTGAGTATCATAACCAAAAATCCAACAAAATCTTTATTAAAGAGTATTTTAGGGTAAAGGCTACTATATAGTGGCAGGTGGTGCAGCTGGATACCACTTCTTATCTCATTTACGAAAGGAGATCGATAAAAAGAAATTCAAAGCTGCAGTCACAGATGTAACTGATAAGCTTGGAATTTTATCCATTCAAGGCCCAAAAAGGTTTCGTTTGTTCTTTTGGGGGAAGTGAAATATTGATTATTAAGTTTTTAGCGGAGAAATTTTGCAAGCACTTACCGAGCATCCAATTACCGATGAAAGGTTACCATTTGGAATGTCAGATATAATAACTATTAATGGTCATACCCTTCGAGCAATGAGGGTTAGCTTCATTGGAGAATTGGGTTACGAACTTCACATTCCCGTTGCATCTTGCATTCCGGTATATAATCGAGTTTCAGAAGTGGGAAGAAGTTTTGGCATGAAGTTTGCTGGATATCGTGCCTTATACTCATTGAGTTGTGAAAAAGGTAACAAAATACAGATTTTGTGTTAATAACAAAAGATATACTCAAATCTTTCAGGTTTCCATTTATGGAATTTCGATTTAAGAAGTGATGACAATCCAGTGGAATCGAATCTGAGAAGGTTTTGTAGAAAAGATGGATCGTATCAAGGAAAGCAGTATGTGGACAAATTAAAAAAAGAAGGAGTTAAAAAATTGCGAGTTTTCTTAACGATGAGCGATAAAATACCTCTATGGGGTAACGAAGCCATTTGGAGAGACGATCAAGTTGTAGGGTTTTTGAGAAGGGGAGAATACGGATATTTCTTAAAATCCAGTATTGGGATAGGGTAAATTTTGAAGAAAAACAATTTTGTGTAATAAGTAATTAAAATTGCTGTTATATAGATTCGTACAGCATCCAAATGGTCATACCGTCACCAAAGACTATTTAAAAAGTGGAAAGTATGAAATTGAAGTTATGGGAAAAAGGTATCCCGCTAATTTACATTTAGAAAGTCCTTTTGATCCAAAGAACCAAAGACTTCTAGGTCACTATGAATCCCATTTCCAAGAACAGGTCCACTTTGACGACTGATTTTTAAATCTCTTTGCCAGTATTTAATAAAAATATGTCAAAAAAATGCATGTAGATGTTTATTTTTAATTTGTGTAAGTATATTACTGTTATTTTTAATAAAGAATTATTTAAAACACAATAGCATAGTAGAATTTGAAAACCCACATTTTGTCCAAGTAGATTTTAGGAGTGCTGGTCTTGTATATAAGTTCGCAAGCATAAGTTATGGGGGTGCATTCACATAGGATGTTTCGCAACATCCATTACTTTTGCGATATCTCTTACGGTTTTCGAGATAATCGACATTTTCCAATTTTAGTCATTTTGGCACTAAAAATACACAAAATTTTGTAAGATTTTTAATTTTTTCAATTTAGGACATTGAGCACTTGTTTTTTAAGTTTGGAAGCATAGATTTACCGGGTGTATTCCGATAGGGGATCGAAAAATCCATTATTTTTGCGATATCTCTTACGGTTTTCGAGATAATCGACATTTTCCAATTTTAGTCATTTTGGCACTAAAAATACACAACATTTTGTAAGATTTTTAATTTTTTCAATTTAGGACATTGAGCACTTGTTTTTTAAGTTTGGAAGCATAGATTTACCGGGTGTATTCCGATAGGGGATCGAAAAATCCATTATTTTTGCGATATCTCTTACGGTTTTCGAGATAATCGACATTTTCCAATTTTAGTCATTTTGGCACTAAAAATACACAAAATTTTGTAAGATTTTTAATTTTTTCAATTTAGGACATTGAGCACTTGTTTTTTAAGTTTGGAAGCATAGATTTACCGGGTGTATTCCGATAGGGGATCGAAAAATCCATTATTTTTGCGATATCTCTTACGGTTTTCGAGATAATCGACATTTTCCAATTTTAGTCATTTTGGCACTAAAAATACACAAAATTTTGTAAGATTTTTAATTTTTTCAATTTAGGACATTGAGCACTTGTTTTTTAAGTTTGGAAGCATAGATTTACCGGGTGTATTCCGATAGGGGATCGAAAAATCCATTATTTTTGCGATATCTCTTACGGTTTTCGAGATAATCGACATTTTCCAATTTTAGTCATTTTGGCACTAAAAATACACAAAATTTTGTAAGATTTTTAATTTTTTCAATTTAGGACATTGAGCACTTGTTTTTTAAGTTTGGAAGCATAGATTTACCGGGTGTATTCCGATAGGGGATCGAAAAATCCATTATTTTTGCGATATCTCTTACGGTTTTCGAGATAATCGACATTTTCCAATTTTAGTCATTTTGGCACTAAAAATACACAAAATTTTGTAAGATTTTTAATTTTTTCAATTTAGGACATTGAGCACTTGTTTTTTAAGTTTGGAAGCATAGATTTACCGGGTGTATTCCGATAGGGGATCGAAAAATCCATTATTTTTGCGATATCTCTTACGGTTTTCGAGATAATCGACATTTTCCAATTTTAGTCATTTTGGCACTAAAAATACACAAAATTTTGTAAGATTTTTAATTTTTTCAATTTAGGACATTGAGCACTTGTTTTTTAAGTTTGGAAGCATAGATTTACCGGCTGTATTCCGATAGGGGATCGAAAAATCCATTATTTTTGCGATATCTCTTACGGTTTTCGAGATAATCGACATTTTCCAATTTTAGTCATTTTGGCACTAAAAATACACAAAATTTTGTAAGATTTTTAATTTTTTCAATTTAGGACATTGAGCACTTGTTTTTTAAGTTTGGAAGCATAGATTTACCGGCTGTATTCCGATAGGGGATCGAAAAATCCATTATTTTTGCGATATCTCTTACGGTTTTCGAGATAATCGACATTTTCCAATTTTAGTCATGTTGGCACTAAAAATACACAAAATTTTGTAAGATTTTTAATTTTTTCAATTTAGGACATTGAGCACTTGTTTTTTAAGTTTGGAAGCATAGATTTACCGGCTGTATTCCGATAGGGGATCGAAAAATCCATTATTTTTGCGATATCTCTTACGGTTTTCGAGATAATCGACATTTTCCAATTTTAGTCATTTTGGCACTAAAAATACACAAAATTTTGTAAGGTTTTTAATTTTTTCAATTTAGGACATTGAGCACTTGTTTTTTAAGTTTGGAAGCATAGATTTACCGGGTGTATTCCGATAGGGGATCGAAAAATCCATTATTTTTGCGATATCTCTTACGGTTTTCGAGATAATCGACATTTTCCAATTTTAGTCATTTTGGCACTAAAAATACACAAAATTTTGTAAGATTTTTAATTTTTTCAATTTAGGACATTGAGCACTTGTTTTTTAAGTTTGGAAGCATAGATTTACCGGGTGTATTCCGATAGGGGATCGAAAAATCCATTATTTTTGCGATATCTCTTACGGTTTTCGAGATAATCGACATTTTCCAATTTTAGTCATTTTGGCACTAAAAATACACAAAATTTTGTAAGATTTTTAATTTTTTCAATTTAGGACATTGAGCACTTGTTTTTTAAGTTTGGAAGCATAGATTTACCGGCTGTATTCCGATAGGGGATCGAAAAATCCATTATTTTTGCGATATCTCTTACGGTTTTCGAGATAATCGACATTTTCCAATTTTAGTCATTTTGGCACTAAAAATACACAAAATTTTGTAAGATTTTTAATTTTTTCAATTTAGGACATTGAGCACTTGTTTTTTAAGTTTGGAAGCATAGATTTACCGGCTGTATTCCGATAGGGGATCGAAAAATCCATTATTTTTGCGATATCTCTTACGGTTTTCGAGATAATCGACATTTTCCAATTTTAGTCATGTTGGCACTAAAAATACACAAAATTTTGTAAGATTTTTAATTTTTTCAATTTAGGACATTGAGCACTTGTTTTTTAAGTTTGGAAGCATAGATTTACCGGCTGTATTCCGATAGGGGATCGAAAAATCCATTATTTTTGCGATATCTCTTACGGTTTTCGAGATAATCGACATTTTCCAATTTTAGTCATTTTGGCACTAAAAATACACAAAATTTTGTAAGGTTTTTAATTTTTTCAATTTAGGACATTGAGCACTTGTTTTTTAAGTTTGGAAGCATAGATTTACCGGGTGTATTCCGATAGGGGATCGAAAAATCCATTATTTTTGCGATATCTCTTACGGTTTTCGAGATAATCGACATTTTCCAATTTTAGTCATTTTGGCACTAAAAATACACAAAATTTTGTAAGATTTTTAATTTTTTCAATTTAGGACATTGAGCACTTGTTTTTTAAGTTTGGAAGCATAGATTTACCGGGTGTATTCCGATAGGGGATCGAAAAATCCATTATTTTTGCGATATCTCTTACGGTTTTCGAGATAATCGACATTTTCCAATTTTAGTCATTTTGGCACTAAAAATACACAAAATTTTGTAAGATTTTTAATTTTTTCAATTTAGGACATTGAGCACTTGTTTTTTAAGTTTGGAAGCATAGATTTACCGGCTGTATTCCGATAGGGGATCGAAAAATCCATTATTTTTGCGATATCTCTTACGGTTTTCGAGATAATCGACATTTTCCAATTTTAGTCATTTTGGCACTAAAAATACACAAAATTTTGTAAGATTTTTAATTTTTTCAATTTAGGACATTGAGCACTTGTTTTTTAAGTTTGGAAGCATAGATTTACCGGGTGTATTCCGATAGGGGATCGAAAAATCCATTATTTTTGCGATATCTCTTACGGTTTTCGAGATAATCGACATTTTCCAATTTTAGTCATTTTGGCACTAAAAATACACAAAATTTTGTAAGATTTTTAATTTTTTCAATTTAGGACATTGAGCACTTGTTTTTTAAGTTTGGAAGCATAGATTTACCGGGTGTATTCCGATAGGGGATCGAAAAATCCATTATTTTTGCGATATCTCTTACGGTTTTCGAGATAATCGACATTTTCCAATTTTAGTCATTTTGGCACTAAAAATACACAAAATTTTGTAAGATTTTTAATTTTTTCAATTTAGGACATTGAGCACTTGTTTTTTAAGTTTGGAAGCATAGATTTACCGGGTGTATTCCGATAGGGGATCGAAAAATCCATTATTTTTGCGATATCTCTTACGGTTTTCGAGATAATCGACATTTTCCAATTTTAGTCATTTTGGCACTAAAAATACACAAAATTTTGTAAGATTTTTAATTTTTTCAATTTAGGACATTGAGCACTTGTTTTTTAAGTTTGGAAGCATAGATTTACCGGGTGTATTCCGATAGGGGATCGAAAAATCCATTATTTTTGCGATATCTCTTACGGTTTTCGAGATAATCGACATTTTCCAATTTTAGTCATTTTGGCACTAAAAATACACAAAATTTTGTAAGATTTTTAATTTTTTCAATTTAGGACATTGAGCACTTGTTTTTTGAGTTTGGAAGCATAGATTTACCGGGTGTATTCCGATAGGGGATCGAAAAATCCATTATTTTTGCGATATCTCTTACGGTTTTCGAGATAATCGACATTTTCCAACTTTAGTCATTTTGGCACTAAAAATACACAAAATTTTGTAAGATTTTTAATTTTTTCAATTTAGGACATTGAGCACTTGTTTTTTAAGTTTGGAAGCATAGATTTACCGGGTGTATTCCGATAGGGGATCGAAAAATCCATTATTTTTGCGATATCTCTTACGGTTTTCGAGATAATCGACATTTTCCAATTTTAGTCATTTTGGCACTAAAAATACACAAAATTTTGTAAGATTTTTAATTTTTTCAATTTAGGACATTGAGCACTTGTTTTTTAAGTTTGGAAGCATAGATTTACCGGGTGTATTCCGATAGGGGATCGAAAAATCCATTATTTTTGCGATATCTCTTACGGTTTTCGAGATAATCGACATTTTCCAATTTTAGTCATTTTGGCACTAAAAATACACAAAATTTTGTAAGATTTTTAATTTTTTCAATTTAGGACATTGAGCACTTGTTTTTTGAGTTTGGAAGCATAGATTTACCGGGTGTATTCCGATAGGGGATCGAAAAATCCATTATTTTTGCGATATCTCTTACGGTTTTCGAGATAATCGACATTTTCCAACTTTAGTCATTTTGGCACTAAAAATACACAAAATTTTGTAAGATTTTTAATTTTTTCAATTTAGGACATTGAGCACTTGTTTTTTAAGTTTGGAAGCATAGATTTACCGGGTGTATTCCGATAGGGGATCGAAAAATCCATTATTTTTGCGATATCTCTTACGGTTTTCGAGATAATCGACATTTTCCAATTTTAGTCATTTTGGCACTAAAAATACACAAAATTTTGTAAGATTTTTAATTTTTTCAATTTAGGACATTGAGCACTTGTTTTTTAAGTTTGGAAGCATAGATTTACCGGGTGTATTCCGATAGGGGATCGAAAAATCCATTATTTTTGCGATATCTCTTACGGTTTTCGAGATAATCGACATTTTCCAATTTTAGTCATTTTGGCACTAAAAATACACAAAATTTTGTAAGATTTTTAATTTTTTCAATTTAGGACATTGAGCACTTGTTTTTTAAGTTTGGAAGCATAGATTTACCGGGTGTATTCCGATAGGGGATCGAAAAATCCATTATTTTTGCGATATCTCTTACGGTTTTCGAGATAATCGACATTTTCCAATTTTAGTCATTTTGGCACTAAAAATACACAAAATTTTGTAAGATTTTTAATTTTTTCAATTTAGGACATTGAGCACTTGTTTTTTAAGTTTGGAAGCATAGATTTACCGGGTGTATTCCGATAGGGGATCGAAAAATCCATTATTTTTGCGATATCTCTTACGGTTTTCGAGATAATCGACATTTTCCAATTTTAGTCATTTTGGCACTAAAAATACACAAAATTTTGTAAGATTTTTAATTTTTTCAATTTAGGACATTGAGCACTTGTTTTTTAAGTTTCGAAGCATAGATTTACCGGGTGTATTCCGATAGGGGATCGAAAAATCCATTATTTTTGCGATATCTCTTACGGTTTTCGAGATAATCGACATTTTCCAATTTTAGTCATTTTGGCACTAAAAATACACAAAATTTTGTAAGATTTTTAATTTTTTCAATTTAGGACATTGAGCACTTGTTTTTTAAGTTTGGAAGCATAGATTTACCGGGTGTATTCCGATAGGGGATCGAAAAATCCATTATTTTTGCGATATCTCTTACGGTTTTCGAGATAATCGACATTTTCCAATTTTAGTCATTTTGGCACTAAAAATACACAAAATTTTGTAAGATTTTTAATTTTTTCAATTTAGGACATTGAGCACTTGTTTTTTAAGTTTGGAAGCATAGATTTACCGGCTGTATTCCGATAGGGGATCGAAAAATCCATTATTTTTGCGATATCTCTTACGGTTTTCGAGATAATCGACATTTTCCAATTTTAGTCATTTTGGCACTAAAAATACACAAAATTTTGTAAGATTTTTAATTTTTTCAATTTAGGACATTGAGCACTTGTTTTTTAAGTTTGGAAGCATAGATTTACCGGGTGTATTCCGATAGGGGATCGAAAAATCCATTATTTTTGCGATATCTCTTACGGTTTTCGAGATAATCGACATTTTCCAATTTTAGTCATTTTGGCACTAAAAATACACAAAATTTTGTAAGATTTTTAATTTTTTCAATTTAGGACATTGAGCACTTGTTTTTTAAGTTTGGAAGCATAGATTTACCGGGTGTATTCCGATAGGGGATCGAAAAATCCATTATTTTTGCGATATCTCTTACGGTTTTCGAGATAATCGACATTTTCCAATTTTAGTCATTTTGGCACTAAAAATACACAAAATTTTGTAAGATTTTTAATTTTTTCAATTTAGGACATTGAGCACTTGTTTTTTAAGTTTGGAAGCATAGATTTACCGGGTGTATTCCGATAGGGGATCGAAAAATCCATTATTTTTGCGATATCTCTTACGGTTTTCGAGATAATCGACATTTTCCAATTTTAGTCATTTTGGCACTAAAAATACACAAAATTTTGTAAGATTTTTAATTTTTTCAATTTAGGACATTGAGCACTTGTTTTTTGAGTTTGGAAGCATAGATTTACCGGGTGTATTCCGATAGGGGATCGAAAAATCCATTATTTTTGCGATATCTCTTACGGTTTTCGAGATAATCGACATTTTCCAACTTTAGTCATTTTGGCACTAAAAATACACAAAATTTTGTAAGATTTTTAATTTTTTCAATTTAGGACATTGAGCACTTGTTTTTTAAGTTTGGAAGCATAGATTTACCGGGTGTATTCCGATAGGGGATCGAAAAATCCATTATTTTTGCGATATCTCTTACGGTTTTCGAGATAATCGACATTTTCCAATTTTAGTCATTTTGGCACTAAAAATACACAAAATTTTGTAAGATTTTTAATTTTTTCAATTTAGGACATTGAGCACTTGTTTTTTAAGTTTGGAAGCATAGATTTACCGGGTGTATTCCGATAGGGGATCGAAAAATCCATTATTTTTGCGATATCTCTTACGGTTTTCGAGATAATCGACATTTTCCAATTTTAGTCATTTTGGCACTAAAAATACACAAAATTTTGTAAGATTTTTAATTTTTTCAATTTAGGACATTGAGCACTTGTTTTTTGAGTTTGGAAGCATAGATTTACCGGGTGTATTCCGATAGGGGATCGAAAAATCCATTATTTTTGCGATATCTCTTACGGTTTTCGAGATAATCGACATTTTCCAACTTTAGTCATTTTGGCACTAAAAATACACAAAATTTTGTAAGATTTTTAATTTTTTCAATTTAGGACATTGAGCACTTGTTTTTTAAGTTTGGAAGCATAGATTTACCGGGTGTATTCCGATAGGGGATCGAAAAATCCATTATTTTTGCGATATCTCTTACGGTTTTCGAGATAATCGACATTTTCCAATTTTAGTCATTTTGGCACTAAAAATACACAAAATTTTGTAAGATTTTTAATTTTTTCAATTTAGGACATTGAGCACTTGTTTTTTGAGTTTGGAAGCATAGATTTACCGGGTGTATTCCGATAGGGGATCGAAAAATCCATTATTTTTGCGATATCTCTTACGGTTTTCGAGATAATCGACATTTTCCAACTTTAGTCATTTTGGCACTAAAAATACACAAAATTTTGTAAGATTTTTAATTTTTTCAATTTAGGACATTGAGCACTTGTTTTTTGAGTTTGGAAGCATAGATTTACCGGGTGTATTCCGATAGGGGATCGAAAAATCCATTATTTTTGCGATATCTCTTACGGTTTTCGAGATAATCGACATTTTCCAATTTTAGTCATTTTGGCACTAAAAATACACAAAATTTTGTAAGATTTTTAATTTTTTCAATTTAGGACATTGAGCACTTGTTTTTTAAGTTTGGAAGCATAGATTTACCGGGTGTATTCCGATAGGGGATCGAAAAATCCATTATTTTTGCGATATCTCTTACGGTTTTCGAGATAATCGACATTTTCCAATTTTAGTCATTTTGGCACTAAAAATACACAAAATTTTGTAAGATTTTTAATTTTTTCAATTTAGGACATTGAGCACTTGTTTTTTGAGTTTGGAAGCATAGATTTACCGGGTGTATTCCGATAGGGGATCGAAAAATCCATTATTTTTGCGATATCTCTTACGGTTTTCGAGATAATCGACATTTTCCAACTTTAGTCATTTTGGCACTAAAAATACACAAAATTTTGTAAGATTTTTAATTTTTTCAATTTAGGACATTGAGCACTTGTTTTTTAAGTTTGGAAGCATAGATTTACCGGGTGTATTCCGATAGGGGATCGAAAAATCCATTATTTTTGCGATATCTCTTACGGTTTTCGAGATAATCGACATTTTCCAATTTTAGTCATTTTGGCACTAAAAATACACAAAATTTTGTAAGATTTTTAATTTTTTCAATTTAGGACATTGAGCACTTGTTTTTTAAGTTTGGAAGCATAGATTTACCGGGTGTATTCCGATAGGGGATCGAAAAATCCATTATTTTTGCGATATCTCTTACGGTTTTCGAGATAATCGACATTTTCCAATTTTAGTCATTTTGGCACTAAAAATACACAAAATTTTGTAAGATTTTTAATTTTTTCAATTTAGGACATTGAGCACTTGTTTTTTGAGTTTGGAAGCATAGATTTACCGGGTGTATTCCGATAGGGGATCGAAAAATCCATTATTTTTGCGATATCTCTTACGGTTTTCGAGATAATCGACATTTTCCAACTTTAGTCATTTTGGCACTAAAAATACACAAAATTTTGTAAGATTTTTAATTTTTTCAATTTAGGACATTGAGCACTTGTTTTTTAAGTTTGGAAGCATAGATTTACCGGGTGTATTCCGATAGGGGATCGAAAAATCCATTATTTTTGCGATATCTCTTACGGTTTTCGAGATAATCGACATTTTCCAATTTTAGTCATTTTGGCACTAAAAATACACAAAATTTTGTAAGATTTTTAATTTTTTCAATTTAGGACATTGAGCACTTGTTTTTTGAGTTTGGAAGCATAGATTTACCGGGTGTATTCCGATAGGGGATCGAAAAATCCATTATTTTTGCGATATCTCTTACGGTTTTCGAGATAATCGACATTTTCCAACTTTAGTCATTTTGGCACTAAAAATACACAAAATTTTGTAAGATTTTTAATTTTTTCAATTTAGGACATTGAGCACTTGTTTTTTAAGTTTGGAAGCATAGATTTACCGGGTGTATTCCGATAGGGGATCGAAAAATCCATTATTTTTGCGATATCTCTTACGGTTTTCGAGATAATCGACATTTTCCAATTTTAGTCATTTTGGCACTAAAAATACACAAAATTTTGTAAGATTTTTAATTTTTTCAATTTAGGACATTGAGCACTTGTTTTTTAAGTTTGGAAGCATAGATTTACCGGGTGTATTCCGATAGGGGATCGAAAAATCCATTATTTTTGCGATATCTCTTACGGTTTTCGAGATAATCGACATTTTCCAATTTTAGTCATTTTGGCACTAAAAATACACAAAATTTTGTAAGATTTTTAATTTTTTCAATTTAGGACATTGAGCACTTGTTTTTTAAGTTTGGAAGCATAGATTTACCGGGTGTATTCCGATAGGGGATCGAAAAATCCATTATTTTTGCGATATCTCTTACGGTTTTCGAGATAATCGACATTTTCCAATTTTAGTCATTTTGGCACTAAAAATACACAAAATTTTGTAAGATTTTTAATTTTTTCAATTTAGGACATTGAGCACTTGTTTTTTAAGTTTGGAAGCATAGATTTACCGGGTGTATTCCGATAGGGGATCGAAAAATCCATTATTTTTGCGATATCTCTTACGGTTTTCGAGATAATCGACATTTTCCAATTTTAGTCATTTTGGCACTAAAAATACACAACATTTTGTAAGATTTTTAATTTTTTCAATTTAGGACATTGAGCACTTGTTTTTTAAGTTTGGAAGCATAGATTTACCGGGTGTATTCCGATAGGGGATCGAAAAATCCATTATTTTTGCGATATCTCTTACGGTTTTCGAGATAATCGACATTTTCCAACTTTAGTCATTTTGGCACTAAAAATACACAAAATTTTGTAAGATTTTTAATTTTTTCAATTTAGGACATTGAGCACTTGTTTTTTAAGTTTGGAAGCATAGATTTACCGGGTGTATTCCGATAGGGGATCGAAAAATCCATTATTTTTGCGATATCTCTTACGGTTTTCGAGATAATCGACATTTTCCAATTTTAGTCATTTTGGCACTAAAAATACACAAAATTTTGTAAGATTTTTAATTTTTTCAATTTAGGACATTGAGCACTTGTTTTTTAAGTTTGGAAGCATAGATTTACCGGGTGTATTCCGATAGGGGATCGAAAAATCCATTATTTTTGCGATATCTCTTACGGTTTTCGAGATAATCGACATTTTCCAATTTTAGTCATTTTGGCACTAAAAATACACAACATTTTGTAAGATTTTTAATTTTTTCAATTTAGGACATTGAGCACTTGTTTTTTAAGTTTGGAAGCATAGATTTACCGGGTGTATTCCGATAGGGGATCGAAAAATCCATTATTTTTGCGATATCTCTTACGGTTTTCGAGATAATCGACATTTTCCAACTTTAGTCATTTTGGCACTAAAAATACACAAAATTTTGTAAGATTTTTAATTTTTTCAATTTAGGACATTGAGCACTTGTTTTTTAAGTTTGGAAGCATAGATTTACCGGGTGTATTCCGATAGGGGATCGAAAAATCCATTATTTTTGCGATATCTCTTACGGTTTTCGAGATAATCGACATTTTCCAATTTTAGTCATTTTGGCACTAAAAATACACAAAATTTTGTAAGATTTTTAATTTTTTCAATTTAGGACATTGAGCACTTGTTTTTTAAGTTTGGAAGCATAGATTTACCGGGTGTATTCCGATAGGGGATCGAAAAATCCATTATTTTTGCGATATCTCTTACGGTTTTCGAGATAATCGACATTTTCCAATTTTAGTCATTTTGGCACTAAAAATACACAACATTTTGTAAGATTTTTAATTTTTTCAATTTAGGACATTGAGCACTTGTTTTTTAAGTTTGGAAGCATAGATTTACCGGGTGTATTCCGATAGGGGATCGAAAAATCCATTATTTTTGCGATATCTCTTACGGTTTTCGAGATAATCGACATTTTCCAACTTTAGTCATTTTGGCACTAAAAATACACAAAATTTTGTAAGATTTTTAATTTTTTCAATTTAGGACATTGAGCACTTGTTTTTTAAGTTTGGAAGCATAGATTTACCGGGTGTATTCCGATAGGGGATCGAAAAATCCATTATTTTTGCGATATCTCTTACGGTTTTCGAGATAATCGACATTTTCCAATTTTAGTCATTTTGGCACTAAAAATACACAAAATTTTGTAAGATTTTTAATTTTTTCAATTTAGGACATTGAGCACTTGTTTTTTAAGTTTGGAAGCATAGATTTACCGGGTGTATTCCGATAGGGGATCGAAAAATCCATTATTTTTGCGATATCTCTTACGGTTTTCGAGATAATCGACATTTTCCAATTTTAGTCATTTTGGCACTAAAAATACACAAAATTTTGTAAGATTTTTAATTTTTCGACCTTATAAGTTGAATTGAATTAATTGCTAAAAATAATATACTTAAGACCATCAGTCTGGCGTAAATCAAACACGGATAGACTACAGAGCGGGAAACCACGGTTCTAATCCTGATTGCGTCGGATATGTGCTGTGATCTAAAAAGTCCAAAATCGATCTGTGGACTATGGGGAAGGCAACGGGAAACCACCCCATTAACATTTCCCTAGTAAAGTCTTCTTGGCTTAGCCAGGAGGATCGCCAACGTCCGGAATCGGATAAGGCACTTGAAGAAGAAGAAGAATATACTGCGTCATTTGAGTTTTCTCATTAAAATACATTAGAGTCTGTGGAAAAACTAAAATGGAGTGTAAAGGGTAATTTGTCTTTGATGTTCTAAATTAATCGCTTGGTATCGTGCGCTTGGTAATGCAAACGTGGATTAACACTGAACGACAGTAACGCCTTGCTGCGACTGAGGTAGTAGTGCAATTGTCATGAAAATTATTGATAAATATTACAGATACCAAAAATATATTTTTACTTAATCACTGCCGTTCTTCCGCCCTAAATGGAAATGATTCTCATCAGCTAACGGCAGAAATTTTTGCGATAAGTTAGCGATTAATTGTCTAAAACTTTGAATCACTCTGTACATTACCAGCATCACTTTAATTTGACGTTTTGAGGTTATGTTGACATCATTTAAAGAGAGAAAATTCAAAATCTTGCAAAAGGATCGGAAACTTTTAATATGTCGTATTCCTCATTTTCCAAAACCCAAAAATTTTTAAATGAAAAGCCGTGTGGAAGATATAAAACAAAATTGAAAAATCTAAAACTTTTAATTAAGGAAACTGTGTTTGTAAGTAAATTTGCAAAAAATTGTTCTTAGCTTAAACTTTATTCCAACAGGAAAATGCTGCCTTGAGTGACGAAATAAGCGAGGTACAGGAGTTAAATTTGGTGAGAAACGAAGAACGTACATTTTTGCTCAAAAAGTTAAGTTTATTGGATCCGCACGTCGATAATGAAATTCAAAAGCTGATCAACTTAAACTGGCCGCAAGCTGCTTCCGCTTCCACATCATCTTCAGGTGCGTTAAGTAAAAATAGAAAGAAAAGGCCAACAAATGATGGAAGTGGTGACCGAAAGCATTCAAAACCCAGGAAATCCTCTAACAAAATACGAAAAAAGATCGTACAACTGATACCGTTAGATCAGTCCGGCCGTCCGATTTTTCCAATCGTATTAGGCACCTTGACCATACACTCATTAGGAGAGGTTATATATGATAGAGTCGAATTCCATTCCGAGGACGCTATTTATCCTGTGGGTTATGTTTCCACCCGACTGTATGCAAGTCTCAAGGAACCAACAATAAAATGCATTTATACTTGTAAAATTTCAGACTACAACGGATTGCCGAGGTAAAACTAATCTGAGTTTCTACAAACTGAGGCTAATAATTATTTTTCACAATTTTTTAGATTTGAAATTGCACCCGATAATGATGAATCTTCAACGATAGTTGGGGGCTCGCCTGATATTTGTCATTCGATGCTTTTACAGAACATTAATGACACCTTATCTCTAAATGTTGTTAGCACCAGGCCGAGAGGAAACGAGTTCTTTGGTCTTACCCATCCCACGGTACTAAATTTGATACAAAGTTCTCCTGGTACTAGAAAATGTTCCAATTACAAGTGGAGCAAATTTGAAGTATCTAAAAATGGTGATCACTATATTGAAGATCCCGACACCTGCTTAAATTTCGAATCCCTACAACGAAGTATTAATTTCTGCAAGTACAAAATGACTTCCGGCATCTTACCATCAGATGGTCTTATAGTTGAACCAAAAATTGGTTTCAACGATTATTATGTATAGTTATCAATTTTTTGATATAAAAATATTTATTTTTGTTATTTAATTTAATTAAACGATTACTGCTAAATTTTTGCATTTTATTTTTAATATGGGAAACTGCGAACGAATGAACCGTACGGTTTAAGAGCCACTGCACAAATTTGACGTAACTGTCAAAAGTTCATAACCTCAGTTATTACTTCAAAAACGTTTCATTTCAAAATGTTTAAAAAGTAAGTTAATGAAATAAAAGTGTCCTTTGTTATATCATATAAAAAAATTGTAGATTCGATGAGCGAGAAAGTGTATCCGGGGTTTTACAACTGAAGTCTTCGGTTCAGAAGGGCATTCGTTCCAAACTGTTAGAAATTTATCCACACTTGGACAGTCATTTAGACTTAATTTTACCCAAAAAGGATTCTATGAGAATCATAAAATGGTAAATCTCTTTTGAAGGTTTTCGTGTACTTGAAATTCTTTTGTATTTTAGTCACGATCACATAGAAATTATTGTCAACAGTGGGGGCGATTTATTATTCTTTAGACATCGAGAAGGATCTTGGATACCTACTCTGAGATTATTGCATAAGTGTGAGTGACTGTGAATCTTGTTTTTAAAAGATGCTATTAAAGTTTAAATTTTAGTTCCATTCTTTTTACCTATGGAGCAAGTAGACAAGGGAGCGATTCGTTTTGTTCTTAGTGGAGCTAATATTATGTGTCCTGGTTTGACGTCTCCTGGTGCCGAAATGACTGATGCAGCTAAGGGAACCATAGTGGTATGTATGAAAAGTGGAAATATACTTCAAATTTCATCTTTCCTTTTCAGGCTATAATGGCGGAAGGGAAGCAGCATGCATTAGCCATAGGGGTGACTTCTCTTTCTACTGATGACATGTAGGTATTTTCAAGTAAAATTCTTCAATTTACTTTATTTTTCCAATTGGAATATTTCAGAGCCAAGGTTAACAAAGGAATCGGGATCGAAAATGTTCATTATTTAAACGATGGTTTGTGGCAAATGAAACCTGTAAAATAATTTTTAATTAAGTTACTTCAAATTTGGATGTAATAAATTATGATTTGTAATTAACTAAACTTTTCTTTGCTATAAAATATTGCGTGTTTTTTATTTTTCCAAACCTATCCTTAATCAAACCTTCACTTGAACTTTTACAAATTATTCAGATGTAGCTACTTTAAAAAATCTTTTTGCTAGTTTGTCTACTTGAGATGTAACTAATAAAAATTTTATGGAAGAGTAATTTTATGAAGATATTGAGATCAACAATCTGGAAGGTATCCCCAGCTGTAAGAAGCGTTTGATGGGGCTACTGGAAAAAAAATAAACGATACGAGGGTGCACATGGTTCAATAAAAAAATTATATACGTCGAAAATGTCATGGGGGTTCAAGGGATGGGGATTGTCTGTCCCCATTAAGATTACCAAATGTTGTTTTTAACGACCCTTACATCAAGAAATGTTCATACTGCTATTTTGGATTGAGGAGAAGGTAGTAATATGGAACCCCTCTTTGTTTTTTCGATTATAGCTACAATTTAGCAACAGAAAACAAAAAATAATGATATTGCAGTGATATTCCGCCCTTAAGCAAAATATTCACCCCAAAAAGACCACAAAGCTAGTTTTACGCCGGAGTTGAGTTTTTCTCTTGTACAGGGTCGATGGATTCAACGGATGAAATAAAAAGAGAGTAATTCGAAAACCACATAATTTATTAAATATATATCTATTAGGACTGCTTTTTTGCATTGCAAGGTAAGTAAACACCTCACAACACATCAAGCTACAGTTTAACTGCTTATCCGTTCCCATTTGCCAAGACTCTTGCGAGACTTGGTCATGGTTCCATGAGCTTTTTTGTTTTCTTTACAGGTGATGAGGAGCTGGCCCATCAACCCGACCCCCAACCTGGAGGACCAGAGAGACGGCCAGAATAAAGTTCTTACTTCACCCGGATTCGAACCGGGCATTTAGCGTTCATAGTCAACTCGCGTGACCACTATGCTCCGACCGTCTCTATTAATAATTTATTAAATGAAATAAATAATCGTGAGAATTTGCATCAACTTATTTTGTACAACAAACTTGTCTCAAACCAATGTGTTATTTTTATGTGTAATAATTAAATCATCCAAATTACATTTAATTCCTCAAATTCAGGAGCTAAATTTGGATATTTCATTATTTGTGTAGCATGTAAATAATTTATTATAATCAATTTTAATAAAGTCTTTTAATTAATCTAATAACAACACAAATCGTTGTTTCACAATCAGATTCATTAAAATAAAAATTCAAGTTATCTACCTTATTGCGAACTGGTAAAATTTCACTAAACTTACAAGGGGAAGGCCAACTTTGGTCGTCACAGATCTGCACCACTATCTTTATATCTTTACAACCCAATTAGAACGTCACTTCATGAAAGTTTAACGACCCGGAATTCAGAAAATTTTGTGAAAATAATTTTTAAGGAGCAATGTAAAATTAAAGCATTGGTAGTTCAAATGCATTTCATTATTATTTCCTTCATAAAAAAATCAGTCGACAACTGCTCGACATAACCTTAGATTTACCCATTATTTTATTTATTAATTTGAGCATTATATCTTTGCTTTGTGATGTAACAGCTTGCAATCCTTTTTGTAACAGCACAAAGTTTACAAATACAACATGTAATAATGGTTACACACGATAAATGAAAAAAGAAATTTAAAAACTCATACTGGTGAGAAACCGTTTGCCTGTAAGATTTGTGACATAAATAATGCTTAATTTTGGTTTAACTGTATGCACATTGCATACAATCTGAATGCACACTTAAAGATATTGATAATCAAGAAGTGGAATGTTTCAAGAACGAGGTTCAAATTATAATTACAATCAAAGTATTACTGATTATATTGTTTATATCGCAGTTATGGTATTATGAGTTTTTAAATGTCGTTTTAAATTTGATTTGTGTACACATTTTATAGGCACAAGACTCACAAGCACATGACTTTTCTCCTGTGTGAGTTCTTAAATGATCCTTTAAAGATGATTTTTGAGCACATATTTATAGTCACAAATTTGACAGGCAAACGGTTTCTCACCAGTATGAGTTTTTAAATTTCTTTTTTCATTTATCCTGTAACCATTATTACATGTTGTATTTGTAAACTTTGTGCTGTTACAAAAAGGATTGCAAGCTGTTACATCACAAAGCAAAGATATAATGCTCAAATTATTAAATAAAATAATGGGTAAATCTAAGGTTATGTCGAGCAGTTGTCGACTGATTTTTTTAGGAAGGAAATAATAATGAAATGCATTTGAACTACCAATGCTTTAATTTTACATTGCTCCTTAAAATTATTTTCACAAAATTTTCTAAATTCCGGGTCGTTAAACTTTCATGAAGTGACGTTCTAATTGGGTTGTAAAGATATAAAGATAGTGGTGCAGATCTGTGACGACCAAAGTTGGCCTTCCCCTTGTTAGTGTGTTGCCTGATCCATGTGTTCAAACTCCTGTCAATAGTCGCCAGCTGTTCCAATTTGTTCAGATTCTCCAAATGTTTCACACAGCAGCCAGCATTCCAAATCCAAATACGTCACCAAATGTGAAATCAACTTCCAACTCGTTATCTTCGCAATACACAATTTTCCACTAATTATGGAATGTAATTAATAATTACTTAAAACGCGACTCTCGCAATTATTCGCTTTATTTAAATTACGAACCCTGCTTCCTGATTTCGTATCAGAAAGCTCGATATGAGTTCCTTAATTGGAATTTACCAAGGAACTCCACGCAAGTTCTCGCTTTCGTCTTCACTGGAGAACTTTACGCGCTCTCAATTTGAGCTCTACCAAGAGACTGAACTCTTCCCTGCTTGAGTTTCACCCAGGAACTGGCCTCATTTCTTGCTCGCTGACTTTCTGTGCCTTTCAGAGTTTTTCAAAATTGAATTTTTATGGTGGGAATTTTGTTCCTTGTTAGCTAATATGGCACTTCTATCCAGGTAACATAATGTTGTTAATCGTGTATGCACTAAATTATTATTTACACTTTATTTTATAGGAATCTGTTGTTGTTTTAAAACTTGAAATTCATTCACAGGATGTTACACAAATTTTGTACCTTACAAATAAATTCAAATTTGTTTGTTTTGTGTGTAGAATCTGTTACAAATAGTGGTTTTCATGTAATTGATGCAAATATCACTTTCTTATCAGCCATATCAACTGATTACTGATTTTAACTCAAATTAAATTAAATTACTCCCTTATTTGTCTGCTTGCACCCTTAAATGATCAAAATATCACCACAATATATACCGAATCCTACACTCATAAGCTATCACATGGTGAAGATTGCAAAGTAATAAAATAGATAGTTTTTTAATTACAACGTTTAATTTAAAATATGAAAATTAACAGGGAATTTCCACTATGCCTTTAATATGGAACCCCGGTACCTATTTAATATAGAACCTGGGGTTTCATGTTACCGATATAACTAAATAATATATTTAATATTTTAATTACATGTGTCGCAAATGTAATGGTCATATTCACTTCCAGCGAAATCGACATGTGCCCATTAACTTTCATTTTTAGCATTGCACCACGACTGTCCAGTTGCATCCTGCTGTGGGTAATGGTAGATAAACTAAAACTTGTTATATGAGCACTATAACAAATTGTGAGCACACTGTTACAGTTTACCCTCTCCATTTTAGAATCACGTAACATACATTTTGTGGTTTTTGGACAGAGGGAGCGAATGGGTTCTTTGTAATTTGGGGGTTCCATATTACTACCTTCTCCTCTACCCAATATAGTACTCTTAAAATTTTATAATGAATTTGACGACTCTGTGACGGACTGCCCGACATCCGGGGCCGGTATACCTTAACCAATAAAAGATACCAAAGACTCGTTTTACGGAAAGGCTGCATACGACAAGGCTCGCACACCCGAACCAATCCGGGGTACCGATCCATCAAAAATGAATAAATTAACAAAAACATCCTTATTTGTAGTTTAGCTTCACAAAGATTGTGTAGTAACCTTCCCCCTATAAAGGGGTGGGGGGGTTCAACATACAAAATTAATAAGGGTATTTTTTGAAAGAGTTATTATAAAATTTACTGGATACAAACCTGTAAATTTTCTAATGATAAGTATTCATAATCTACATATTCACATGTACCACAATTCAAAATTTATCTATTCACCCAATATTCACCATTGTGTTACTGTTATATCAAGGACCATTTCAAATTTTGTAAAATCATTCAAGACCGTAAATAATTTTATGTAAGTCCAAAAATGTTATTGCACGATCTTTTTGGGTTTTTCTATATACTGCAATGATATTCGCCCTTAAACGAATACTCACCCCAAAAAGACCCCAAAAACTAACGTTATGCCGGAGTATAGTTTTTCTCTTGTACAGGGCTGATGGGTTCAACAGACAAAACAACGAAATAGCAATTTGTAGCAAACATAATTTATTTAAAAGAAAGAAATTTTATCATAAGAGATTTGCATCAAATTTTTATAGACAATAAATTTGTCTCAAACCAGATGTGCCAATGTGTAACGACCCAGATATACAAGTAACATTTAATATTCCAAATTCTGAAGCTAAACGTGGATATCTGTTCATTTGTGTAACAGGTGTAATTTTATAAAATCAATTGTACAAGTTTTATTAATAAAATCATTAACGACACAAATCGTCGTTTGATCTGAGTTTATTAATTTTTAAATAAATTTCTTTACCTTACAAATGGTAAAACTTTCACTTTGATAAAATACGTCCCAGGAGACGCACTGGTGACAATGTGTTGATCCAAATAATCCAATATCCTTGGAGTTGCAAATATTCCAGTCCACTACCAGAATTCATGTGCTCGCTTCATTCACGATGAACACTTAATTTTCACCTAACACACGCACGTGATTATTCACTATTGTGAATTTACAAATTGATTCCTTGATCAAAAAGAACTTGATACGAGTTCCCTAATTGGAATTTATCCAAGAAACTCTCGACACGTTCTTCGTTTGAGCTCTCCCAAGAGACTTTTACATGCTCTCAATTTGAGCTCTACTCCGAGACTGGACTCCTCCCTGCTTGAGTTTCACCCAGGAACTTCACGTGTTTCTGCTCGCTGATTTTTAACGTTCCCAGTTTTCGAAAAATGGATATTTTAGGTGGGAGTCTTTTCATCTTGGTTAGCTAAATTGATCCTACTGACAGGTAACACAACGTCGTTTATCGCGTACGCACTAAATTGTTATTCACACTTTACATTTTCTAGGACTTTGGCGCTAATTTCAAATGAACTTCACACACAAGGCGTGTCACAAATTTTGTATCTTACAAATAAATTCAGAAATGTTTTGTTTTATGTGTAAAATTGTTACAAGTAACGGTTTGTTGTTAATTTGATGCAAATGTTTCTTAAATGTAAGTCAAATCACCTGACTATTGAATCAAAAATCAAATAAAATTAAATTACTATCTCATTTGTTTGCTGGCACCCTTAAATGACCGAAAATATCACCACAATACACTGTAAAAAAAAGTACTTAAAATTACAGTAAAAAACAAGTAATTTTTACAGTAAAATTCATGGAAAAATACATATTGTGTAATATTACAGTAATAATAGTCGTAATAGTAATACTATTATTACTTTAATATCACACAATATGTATTTTTACATGAATTATGTAAAAATACATATTGTGTAATATTACAGTAATAATAGTCGTTAATAGTAATACTATTATTACTGTAATATCACACAATATGTATTTTTACATGAATTTTACTATAAAAATTACTTGTTTTTTACTGTAATTTTACGTACTTTTTTTACAGTGTAGGGTCAAGTGGGGTAAAAGAGAGACAAATTTGATATCTTTTAATTTTAAATGGATAAATTCCACTGATAATTTTTCCGGTACGTCTCCTGTGAATAGTATAAATAATAAGGTTACTTGCCTAATTTTTTGTTAACTTGCTTCCAAAATATAAAACAGTTATATATTTATAGTATGTCTCATTTTTAACCTATCCATTTGGGTGAAAACGAGACAGTGTAATAAATAATGTGATATCACCTCACGATATGGCTTTCTAATGTTTAGTTTAGCTGCTGCATCGTAGTAATATAGAAAACATTACGCTACTGTGACGCGCATGAATGACGCGGTAGACTTGTAACCTTTAAAATTACACAAAAAATTGTCGACTGATGGCCCAATACCATGTGGTGATGCAGTTATCAAACTCAACGTCTCAACCACAATAATATCTAAAACAATTTTACTTTCTTATTCCACAGAAAAAACAGATATGGCACCCACATCCTACAAAGTTACCTATTTCAACTTGAAAGGACTCGCCGAATCCCTTCGCTACTTGCTCAGTTATGGCGGAGTTGAGTTTGAAGATGAACGGATCCCAACGGAAAATTGGCCACAACTTAAGCAATGTAATATTTTATTCCAAGTTAGAAAGTTTTCAAACGACTAATTTATTTTTAGGCATGCCTTTTGGTCATATCCCAATTTTGGAGGTGAATGGTAAAAGGGCACACCCAACACTTGCTATGGCACGCTACCTTGCAAAGCAGTTCAAACTTACTGGAAAGGATGATTGGGAAGATTTGGAAATTGACGCGATTGTCAATTCCGTCGCTGATTTCCGTTTAAGTAAGAAGCGTCATCCTTTATTTTTTATTTTTAATAAAAATTTAAAAGTTGCTGCCTATTATTTCGAAACTCATGAAGATGTCAAAGCAAGACTTAAGAAAACCCTTGATAAGGAGACCATTCCGTTCTATTTGGAACGCTTGGAATCCATCGCCAAATCCAACAAGGGCCACTTGGCGCTGGGAAGGGTTAGTAGGCCAATAATTTTTAGGGCTACAATGACGATTTTTCGTTTTGCAATTGACATGGGCTGATTTATATTTTGCGTCCTCTGTGGACGCGTTTAATTTCTTTTGTGGTTTAGACATCTTTGCTGGAAAGGAAAATCTTCAAGCAGTGATAAATTATGTCGAAAATTTACCTTCGATTAAAGCTTGAATTGAAAAACGTCCCAAGACCGATTTTTAATTTGAAACGTGGCTTTTTCAATTTGTATTCCATTTTAGTATTGAATTTTTGTACATTTTTGTATACTTATGCAATATTCAATAAAATCTGAATTTTTTAAAGGTCTTGTTGGTTGTTTATTTTTTACATTATAATACATGAAATATTTGGTTATTTGGAAACTATTCCACCAAAAACATTTTTTTTAATATTCGAGTAATATGATAAAATAATCAAAATGGTATGTGAAGGAAAAAACAGCACTTATCTACTCTAGCCCCGGTCTCCCCTACTGGAAATACTGATTTTCTCAAAAATTTTACAATTAAAACAAAAAAAATAAGTACAAAAGTTTATAAAAACTAAAATTAAGTGGACCTATGTTATTTTTCTAAAAAAAATTTCCCTAAATAGCTAGATGTTTGGAATTGCCCCCCCCCCCCCGCTGTGAGTAAGGAACAACTTGAATTAAAATAGTTATCTTGTTGATCCTTTACAACTGTTTCCTAATTTTTTGTCATAAATAGGAGGCCTGGAGAGGAAGGAGTTGGTATGGAATACCTTTGAGCTGAGGTCTGGTGCCACCTCCTTTTGCGCACCCTGCAAATTTCAAATATATCGCCCCAAATCACAAAGTTGCAATGAAAAAGTTAAAAATGTAGTAATGGGGGGCGTTATGAAAATTTATGCTCAGGAAAGTGGGCGGTGGTCCAAAAGAATTTGAGAACCCCAAATACTTTACTGCTATGACCTAGAGCGTAAAAAATTGTACAGCTCCAAGTGATTTGGTTAATATTAGCTTTGTTCGCGGACATAAATCCTGAACACAAATTACATCCTACACATGCGGATTTATAATTTTTATCATCGAATTTGACCTTTAATAACAATTTTATTATAAATTCGCACTCGCAGGTTTGTTACTGCGTAATGGCACAAAGCTATTATTTTAATTTGTTTTAGAAGGGCGAGGCCGGAGGCCGAGCTATGTTTTGTGATGATGCAGGAGGGCCTCAGCCTTGCACCTCAGTAGTGCACATAGTTATTAAAAAAACGTAAATTTTTAAACAGAATATTTCTTCAATATTTCGATGCCATCCTGAAAATATAATATAACGCCCAAAATCACACAGTTGTAATGAAAATGTTAAAAATTATTTTTTGGCCATAATTAGCATAAATAGCCCCACCACAAAATGATCTTTCAAGAATGAAACCTTACAGCTGGGGGGGGGGTTATTGAATACACCCCCACCCAGACCCTCGGTTCCAAACGCAAATTTTCATAAATTTACACAAGAAAGAAAAAAAATAAAATTAGTTTTTATTTTAGCCCAGGCTTTAAAACAAAACTGTTGATTTTCATTGGTTACTTTAACAAGATTTAAATTGTTTACCACCCCTACCACCCAGTATAGTTTTCACTACTTTTTTAGTATTCACAGGATTAATATTAATAAAATAAAATCAAGTTGCAAAATTTATATTTCTTACCACCTCAAAAATTGACTTTTAGCGATAATTTTTTCCCCGTTCTTGTAGTACCCATAGGATTTGTATGTCTTACCATCCGCATCCCTCAAAAATTACCCCTTAGCTTAGAATCTTTTCCCTATATTTGTAGTATGCAGAGGTTTAATATTTATATTTGTAATTAAAAAGTTTCAAATTTTTTTTAAACCCTTCAAAAATTGCTCTTTGTGAACTATATAGAGTTTTTCCCCTATTTTTATAGTAGCCACAGGTTTAATATTAATAAAACTGAAGTTTCCAACTTTTTTAACAAAATTTATATTTCTTAGATTCTTACCTCCTCAAAAATTACTCCTTAGCTTAGAAGCCAAGATTGAAATTTTTTCCTATTTTTACTTAAATTTAATATTTACAAAATTAACTAGTTTAAAAATTTTTATTTCTAGCCCCTTTAAAAATTGTCCCTTGGCGATTAGTAGAGCACGGATTTTAGGACGAAAAAAATGTTAAAAAAGGCACAATTTTAGGCTACAAAAATAATTGAAATAGGCACAATAATTAAGAATTTAGGGGTTTTTAGGAAATATATTTTTTATTACAGAAACTTACTAACATAATATGTAAAAATATTCGTTAAAAAAATTTTAATAAGGATATAAGAACTATAAGGATGGAAAATACTATACAAATTTTTATGTAAGCTTTTTTCCCTCCTAAACAGATGATGTTATTAATTTTCTCCTCTATTTGCAAATTTTAGAAATACTGATTTGGGGGGTTACTATTTCTTTTAATTAAACAAATTTTACGATTTTTTTAAAAAACTCGTGAGATTTTGGAAAATTCACCTTTTTTACCTCCCTCTCCCTCTTATTCGACCAGAAGAACCTCTGCCATTTACGGTTTTGTATTTAGAGGGTACCTATCTAATTTTAACCCATAAAATTTTAGAATATCTGAGATCCGTGGCTAAAGTAGCGCTGACCCAACGACCAGACTTCTCCGAGATAAATAAATACAAGAACTCATAACAACTCAGATTACATTGAGCAGTGGCGGATTTCCGAACAGGCGAACGCCTGGGGCATCATAAATCAAGGGGGCCTCAAAATTCAACTTTTTTAGATCACTGGTAGTAACGCTGGTATAATGCATACAATATTAAAAAACGTGCGCATAGAATGCACACTGTAGGGTGAAGGGGTAGTGAAAATATTTAGATGGCCTCAAAATTGAATTGCGCTTGGGCCTCTCAAGTGCTAAATCCGCCACTGACTGAGAGATACAAATTTTAAAAAACAAAAAAAAACAATTTCTTTTTAACTTTTAGTAACATAAATGGGAAA
The DNA here is from genome assembly GCA_958510855.1 of Rhagonycha lutea. NCBI lineage: Eukaryota > Metazoa > Arthropoda > Insecta > Coleoptera > Cantharidae > Rhagonycha > Rhagonycha lutea. Next base: position 5,036,457 of record OY294040.1, on the reverse strand, counting down.
AATGATTGGTTTAGGCTGTTTAGGCATTAAAAATCTGTTTTAGGTCAGTAACATCGAAAATAGGCATTTAGGCAAATTACAGTAGGGTTCAAAATTTTCAAAATCGTTTGAACGGCATTTCTGTATTTATAATTTTGAATTGCCTAAATAAAGGACAAAAAGGCAAATTGCCTAGAATCCGTGCTTTAGCGATTAGAATTAGTTCCCCATTTTTTTAGTATTCATATGTTTAAAAAATGAAGAGCTTTAAAATTTTTTAAACAAAATTCGAATATCTTAATCCCTCTCAAAAATTACCCTTTATTGTTAGAAGCCTCAATTCGAATTATTTCTCTATTTTTATAATATTGGAAGATTTAATATTATTTACTTACATAATAATAAATTATAAGTTTCAAAATTTTTAAACAAAATTGTTATTTGTTATCTCCCCTCTTTAAAAATTACTCCAAACCGATTAAAATTAACGCCGAAATTTAAATTTTAATATTATAATAATTTATAATTAATTTACTTTTTCTTTTGAACATCCTACTAATTTAGGTTTAGAAACAATTTTGGAAAATTTCGAATCACTTTAAATAAAAATTACCTGATTCGAGTCGTCCTCGGGGGGGGGGGGATAAATTGTCTTACCTTGGCTTCTGACTCACCATTTTTATTTTATATTAAAATAATAAATTTTAGTAAAATTTAAGACTTTTAGGTTTTAATTACGAGAATTTAAAAGCTTTTAAAATTCTTAAAATTTGAGTTTGTCTAGCCCCCCCCCCTCCGGACCTACTGAAACAATCCTCCTAATATGTACCTTGTTATTAATTCTATATTATAATTTTTAAGGCCACTGCATGCCATCCCTGTGGATCCCCCAAAAGCTGCCATTCTCTGCTTTTTAGGATTTGCAGGAATCTCCTTAATCAATTCGTGCGCGGCTAAAAATAAAATTTTATAACTGGGTTACATTCCATATTTTGAATTAAAAGAAATAGCTACAAATTAGAAATAATTAACATAAAAACCATAATTTAATAAATAAAAAATACAAAAAAAAAACACCAATCGAGTTTTCAACCTTTGCGAACTGCCGGTCCGTGGATGGGCCTTCCAGCTAGTTATATTATAAACAAAAGAATTTCATACAAAGCTGTCTTTAACTACTCATCTTTGATTGGTTCATTCATTTATTACCAAACTAAAAACTTCTTCTACCTTTTCTATACTTTGTTTACCCAACATATGCACCTAAGCTCCTCCCAGAAAATAGAATAAAATTATTCTATCGCTGGAATTTTGAAACTCCCGTTTACATTTAAGCCATGGTGCATATTTTGGGTAAACAAAGTATAGAAGCAATGCTCTAAAGAATTGATTATTCTTTTCCAACATCTGCGTCGTTTTCTTGGCAGTGTTAGAAACTCTGAGCATATAAATGTTTTACATCCACCAGGTAGCTTGTTGGATTAGTCTTCAGATGTGCCTGTATCCTGGTTTTTTATTGTTAATTGAACTAATGAAAAACTAAAAACAATCTGTAAAAATACATATACGATTTGTAAACCTATCTTACCTGTGATTTGTTCATTCAATTATTACCAACCTAAAGAGAAATACAAGAAATACATAGTTCGAGGGCGCAGGCCGAGCAAAATATGGAAAGTATTAGGAAAAATAAAAAAAGTAAGACGGGATAATTTCTTGTAGTTTTTATTTAAATAACAAAGAGCAAGTAGGAATTTATAGATGATGGCATTATGCATTTTATAACTTACACTATCAACTGTTCTACAATGTCATCGTAATCATTGCATTATTTCCCCTTGAACTAAATGTGTAACGATTATGAATGCACATGATGTTGCAAATTAAATAAATAGGTGTTGATTTGATAAATACAACTCTAGTGATTAAGTTAGGTATTTACAAAAATTGTTAAAATTGGTGCCCAATTTACTTGCAGTACTTACTTGGAATAATTTATTTAAATGTTGAGGAGTAATGTATAATTTTCAATTAATACTGGACTTGGAGGAGGTGGTTTAATTAGTGTAGGAGACTAATCGAAGAAGGTAAAAAATGAAGTACTGCAAGTAAAAGTGCAAGCCAATTGTATTGATGTACAAACTGCTACCATATTTTGAACACATTCACCACTGTAATGTGGTAGTGGGTTGGATAGGCCCTGGTTTAGTATAAATAGTATACTTGGTAAGTGTGAGTCGTCAGTATTGCTTAGTAATAATAGCAACAAATAAAAGTGGAAACAAAAACCGATTTCCATTACACGCTGGAACGATAAAAATTCACATCAATTTTGATTGTAAGTAAAGTAAAGAAAAGAAGAAGATAACATTAGTTATTGAATATGGAACTTAAGATACAAAAACCAGAGCCAAACTGCCTTAAAATTACAAAGAAATCATAGGAAACATGTAATACACTTTGCATATTTCGCTATTCTTACTCATGTATTTAAATACTAGCATAAATTACTTGTTTTTAAATCACTTAATCCGACAATAAAAATTTAATCTTCTGATGATTTTTCAAATTTTCAATCGAATAATAATAACGATGGTTGCGGCATTCAATGGAAAGATTTTTAGTTCTAAGGTTCACAATCACAACAGAGCTTAGAGCTCTCAGTCTGTTGCTGTAGTAGCATCATTCGTTTCTCTTCTACTAATTCATTTTCTATTCGTACCCCCTCGGCGTTTAAAATGCAACGACAAAAGATAACATACAAAACACATAGCATATAAAATCAACACACTCAATTTTCAAAAATAGTTTCAATTTCCGATCACTTTTTGACGTTTTAATTCACTAAGTTTATTTTTTAACTTTTATTATCATCGTTTCGCTCAATGTATTGCAACAGAATTGTGCTGAACACAGACTCCGACCACTTGGCCATCGTCACTATCGCCTTGCGTTGATGAGGGACCGTTTACGGGCACGTTATGTCTCGCCGGTGTATCGTCTGATATGATGTGGCCCTGAAACGAAGGATACGGAAGCGATGACGATCCGTAACCCATAATAGGCGCCTGATGATATCGTGGTCGATGTTGGTGTCTCGAAGGTGATGAATCACAATCCATTGATGCATAACTCGAAAGCTGATAGGCGTGATTTGGATAATCACGTGTACGACCTATTAGGTTTAACCCTACAAACAAAACACATTATTACTCCTTTTTTATATCCTTTCAAACTAAAACACTTAAAGCCACATAAACAATAAAGCACATTGAATTTTTCTTACAGAGACTTTACAGATTCCAATTTTCTAGTTGTTAACAAGCCGTGTCCGTACATATGGGGAGAACATTGAATGACCTATAACAAGAACTGGGACTAATTGACTTCTAGGGGGCAGCATGAAAAACCTAAACCGGATCTTAAAAATTTTCTATTGAAATTATGATAATTGAGGGTGTAAATCATTCAAAATTAAGGCTAAAACAGCCCAAAAATCGTAAAAATAATATACAGGTATTGTATTAGCTGTTGCCATAACATTAGCTCCGCCCACTCTGGTAAACCAGGATCTTTAAGCCCGCTCATTTGGTAAAAATATCCCTGTAGCCCGCAATTCCAAAAACGGAATTATTCGTTCGTGTTTTCGTGCTCAAACCGACCTTTCTGTTAATAAAATTAGTCACAAAAGTTTCTTAGTCCGTGAGGGCTCACTTTTTCGAAAATTTTTAAGGGAGAATTTGTTATTTTTAATTTTAATTAATATAAGCATCGTTAACAGTGTTGCCAGTCTAATACAACCAGATCTATTACAATTTTCAAATTTTCATTCAATGATGATGATCAAAACGACGTAAATTCGAATACCCCCCACCCCAGGACATAAGGAAGTAAACAAGATTACTTTTCAAAATTGATAGACGCAATTTAATTCTTGAAATAACATCTGTTTCTTATTTACATCTGGGGGGTATTCCATACCCAGACCCCCCGGTTTTTCAATTGTTTACTATTGACCTCTAAGTCGGAAGAAGATTTTATCAAAAACAAACTATATAGTATACATAATACTTAATTTTATTCTATTTTCTAGAGTAGATAAGTCTGCTCGACCCTCCTAATCGTCGGGGTAGACCCCGGGGAGTCTGGGGGTATTCCATCCCATCCAAAAACCCTGGTTCTCTGATTGCTTACTTCTTAGTACCTCCAGGTCGGAAAGGTTTTCTTCAAGATCATAAGATAGGAAATACTTAATTTTATCAACTTCTTCAAGTGTTTCTTCTATATTTTATTCTATTTCTATTCAAATCTGTACGCCCTTAGGCTGCGTCACGGCCTACTTACTGCGCTGGAGTATGGCGGTGATTTTGCGACGGGTAAAACAGCAAAAAATTGGTTTAATATTTTTATAGCTTAGTAAAATTATTAGTGTTAAATTTGTGAACCTGCAAAAATTGTGAAAAAATTCTAACCAAAAAGAAGGATAGTTTTTGAGGGGGCTAAATTGTAATAATTGTGTTAAATTTTGAAACTATGTAAATTTATTAATGTTAAATCTGTGAATACTACAAAAATAGTAAAAAAATTCTAAGTGGAAAGGGGGTACTTTGAACTTATGTCAATAAATGTATTACCATTAAACCCGCGGGCACTACAAACATAATGAAACATTTCACAAAAAAAATCAAAGATTTTACAAACGAAAGGTAGCGATTTCCAAACTAAGAAGCGCAAAATGTTGTTGTTAACAAAACAAAGTTTTAATTATTAATCATATCAATGCATTTTTACCGTTTAAAAATGTATGTATTATTTTATTAAATAAAGGGGGAGGCGCAAAGATTAGATGTTTTTTCAAAGGGGGCGTAGTACCATCAAGTTTGGATACCACTACCTTAAGGTATAATTAAATTATCTATATTTAACTTGGAAAAAATTAATAAATATTGAGTGTTACAATCAACCCATGGAGTCAGTGGATAAATTTTTTTAGAGGACCCCCCATGACCAATGTCTAGCTACGGCCCTGTGTTGAGTATTCACGCCCACTTCTCTCAGATAGGGGCGGGTAAAGAATTTTTAATTTATTTCTATTTTACCTTCTTGTTCATATTATACAAATTATTTAGGTTTATTACTAGAACAAAAAAAGAGTACGCCCCTGCACCTCTTTTTAATTTTTATTAAAATTTCTGTCCTCACTCCCAAACGTTGTGTTATAAAACCCATTATTGGAGGCGCAAAATAAGCTAGGGTGCTTATATACCCTAGAAAATGAAAAAAACACATCAAAATGAGATCAAATTAAGTATTATATATTTTAGCTTTCTGAAAAAACCTTTCCTCGACCTGAAGGGTACTTTTAAAAGTAAACTATTGGAAATCCGGGGGGTATGGAATGGGGGTATGGCCGCCCCCATGTTTAACTATATATCCATGCCGTACCGGAATTAGGTCGGCCATTCTCCCCTAAATCAACAAATTTTTCGCAGTTTCTTTTTGTGGAGGGGGGAATTTGCTCCCCCCTTAAAAAATTTTACCTTAGGCGCAGTTTCCCTCGCGATTTTAATATGTTTTTCATCATGAGCATGACCGCTTGCTTTGGGCCGTGATCAACATTTCAGGGCCTCACACATCAACATCCCATGATCAATGGGAAACCATTAATCGTTAAAAACCAAATATGCTCTTCTCAGAATTGGTTGAAAAGTGCGCTGTGCAATTTGCACCTACTGAAGTTCTAATTAGCGCCAAATCTGTATCCATTTACTAATTTATTATTTTCAAAATTAACATGTTTTTAAGAAATCGCTTTCAATTTCAAAATATTGCAATATAAAAAATTGGGAAAATTTTTCAATTAATCAAAATAAAATTAATTCAATTTGTAGAATCTCTATCTGTTATAAATTATTATTTATTACTAATTTATGCTTTCTTTCATCGACAGTAATATTTATTCTAATTATCAATTTTAAGAAAATATTTGTTTAAATTGGAAAATTCCTATAAAAAAGTTAACCCTCAATTTTTTTGAACTACCTATTTATCAATTTTTGTATTCTCAAGTGATATTTTTATTGCATATTTTAGCATTTTCATAGCATATTTTATCATTTTATACTGCAGATTTGTCATTTTTTATTGCACAAAGTTTTGAGTGACTTTACCTTACAGTATTTTAAATATTATAAGATAAAATATTATAAGCTAGTGCAAGGAACTTTGTACTAAAATAATCGTAATAAATAATATTTTACGCTTTCAAATTTTTTGGTAAGTTGTACCATGGGATAATAATATGTAAATTATTATTTTGAATTACAAATAATATAATAAATACATTTATCGTATTTTAATTCAAACAAAAAATAAACAAACATTTTTACTATCAACAAATTTTTTTAACAAAACAAAGTTTTGTTTTATAGATGTTATAAATTATTTTAAAAAACTATGGGAACAAAAATATTCTAAAGATCCCACAGAGTAAAAAAAATTTTAAAAACTACAAAATTAAAATTTGATACTTAAGATAATGAAAGTGCAGCTAAATAACAATGAAATTATCCCACCCAGGTTTAATAAATTAATAATAAAAAAAAGTACTAATTCATAAAACTGTGATTTAATCTGATTAAATCTTTTTATATTATTGTAAGTGTTACTCGTGGACGTATTTAGGAAAGATTTGTGCCCCCCCCCCCATTTGATCTGATAATAATTATAAAGAAAAAGGAAATTGAATTTCCTAAATTACGCACGAAATAAATATTACGTTTTATCCATGGGCGTCTTTAAGATAGTTCAATATCGTAGTCCCCCCACCCCGTTAGTTTTGACTATTTACAATAAAAAAAAGTTTGGTTTTATTATGTATCTATAATGTAGAGTTAAGTTTACTGAAGAATTATAGTGTGCCGCCACCAACGATAAAAGAATGATTTAATAGGCAAAAGCAAAATATTAATTCACTTACATCAGAAAATAAATACGGAGACATCCATACATCACGACAATGTAGGATACTTCGCGATTCGCGACCCTGTATGACCTCCAAATACAAACTGTAACATCCATTACACCCCAGGAATCTTCAAAAGTTAAATATTTCCATCTCTCAGTGGAGTCAGACATTGCTCTGGAGATGAGCGACAATAAAATAATATATTTAAATGCACCACTGCCCTTCTTGGCCTAAAAAAAAGTCGTCTAAACCAAAATTGTGTTTTTGCCGCAAACGATTCCTTTGAACACCAAAATGACCCATTAAAAGTTTAATTCTCGTTTAGAAATTCGCCAAATTCTAGTTCGTTTAAGCATAATATAGAAATTATTATCTGCAATGTTTATTGGTTGAAAACTAACGCCATAGGAGATTTTAAGAGATTAATTTAATGAAAATAAAACAATTTCTCGAAACAGTACATTTTGAACGATGAAAAACTTCAAAACTTGCAAACTAACACAAGAAAAATTATGTCATCGGGGTCATTCCTACGGAATTTTTGTTTAATCAAATTAATTGTATAAGAAACAAATACAACAAATAGTAATTAGTTCTACAATGGATTTGAAGCGCGTCTGGGGCTTGACCTTTGTTGATGGGGTTCAAATAAGCGGCGAACTCGTGACTCAACTTTAATGCTCATTATCTACTAATCTACAAAGTTTGAGAAAAAAAGTTGAGGATATTTTTTAAAGAAAATTTAATTCTCTTTAAATTAGGTCATATTGATATTTCACGTACGAGTAACCGTTTTTGAGATATTAGCAAAAGGCGCAAGAGTGGATTAACAAGATTTTAATTCTTTCTTATATTCACTCCAGAGGGGTCTTAGAGTTTTTCAGAATATTTTTAGTGATGTTCAGGCCAAGTTGACAATATAATAACGAAAATGAGATGGTTTAAAATTGTCCTAACTTAAAAAAAGAATTGTAAGTCGGTTAATTCATTATTTGGTAGTTTTTGTGTAAAAATTTCCCCCTTCACTTCCTTGGAATATAAAAACAATGTGTGCAATAATTTCATGCTGGTGAGTTTAAAATTATGGGGTTAAATGAAAAAGTAATCCCGTTTAATAGAATAATATCTTTAGTCCCAGGGGAGCCTACATTTGCTCTGCAATTAGGCCAACATGATCCTCAGTTAATTCACTTGGCCCTCCTTACACAGAAACAATTGCGAATCCAAATTTCTCCATTTTAATTAATTTATTTTCGAAAACACGACAACGTTCAATAAAAATACTACAGAGTAACTACAAAAAGTTTGGTCACAAAATTTTTGTAACCAACTAATAGAGAAAACAGGCAAATCAGCTAAAAATAATACAAATAAATTGGCAATATGAGAATGAAATGTTACTTCGGACTTTAATTTATAAGGCAAAATGCATGCTTGGATTATTAGATTAAAATTAATTAAACTGGATTAAAATTAAAGTCCAATGTAACTCAAAAATCTACAATAAGCAAACTTTTTTTTTTTTAAACGTGGTTTTACTATCTACAAGGGTTGAATAATTGTTAGTACCTGTGTGAATATGTGCAGTTACGGCTCTATAAACCGCACGTCTACGTTAGTCATCGCTGCATTCCAGATATATCTGCATACACAACACAGAGAAATTTTATTTCTGATGGTTTTAAAAAGGTTTTATTAAACAAATCTAAATGAGTGATTGAAATGATATTCAAGCAACTGCAACTCAAAAATGTAGCATAGATTTGATTCTTGAGCAAAAACAACTTCAAATTTGCTAAACTTACCATGCTGACTACTCGAAGTAGATAAATCCAAATTTACAACTGCGGGACTCGAACTCGTACTACTTCCACCCAAATTTTCATCTGTTTGTCTCTTGAAAAACGGATGCTGCAACGCAACTACAGGTTTTATTCTCTCCTTAGGATCGTACTCCAACATCTTCGATATCAGATCTTTAAATTTGAGGTAATCGTGCTTCGTGTGCCCTGGTTCCCCACTCCTCCTACCTCCTGGACCACCGGTATCTACACCCAAAATGTCATGGAGCTTTTTCGTTCCAGGTAACTTGTACTTTTTACCATCTTTGGTCTTCTTCAACACATATCTGAAAAAGTGACATTTTAGGAAAAATGTGAACCAAAAGTTTGTATGTAAGAGGGAAATACGGTCGTAAAAATTCCGATGCACTTGGTAGAGGTTTGATCCCATGCCTATGGCAAAGCAATCACCAGCCTACCACCGTGCCACCGGTTAATTAACTCTTCCCTCTTTTTTGTCTACAAGAAAATATAAAGTAAATGTAGAATTTACCTTCCATCACCAGGCAATTTGTCAAAATATCTTCTGGCCCTAGTCGCTTGTTCGAACACATTTTTAGGTGGCATCCCCAAAACTTCTATAATTTTATTCATTTGATCAGCTTCATTAGATCCACTAAATAACGGTTCCCCCGTGTGCATTTCCACTAAAATACATCCCAGCGACCACATATCAATCGATAAGTCGTATGGGATTCCCAGCAATACTTCCGGCGATCGGTAAAACCTTGATTGTATGTATTGGTATATCTAAAAAAACTTTTTACTTTACTGTTCTCGAGCGCCAGCTTTAACTTACCCTTTTCCCGAGCTGACAGGAACTTCCAAAATCCACTATTTTGATTGCCGATCTTTTAGGATTACACAGTAAAATATTTTCTGGTTTTAAGTCACAATGTATAATATTAAGATCTGGCGTCGAAAGGAACAATAGTGCCGTGCATAGTTGTTGTGCAAATTTCCTAGTTAAATTCAGTGATACCCCGCGAAAATTTGTATTTCGTAATAAATCATATAAATTATATGAAAGTAGTTCGAATACAAGGCAAAGATGGTTACGCCACATGAAATGTCGCTTCAATTTAACTGCAAAAAAAATTACGATTAGCTCACGGTGTGTACGATCGTAGCATACCAATATCCTCAACAGACCTGGAGCACCATACCAAGAGTAAATGAAAATTGTAGCTGCTCGGTAGCTTTTTACAACCCTCGATTGCTTTAATAATTGGTCCTTAAATTTTAACTAGACCAAATTAGTTATAAACATGAGCCACAGTTGAACGTGGAATCTGAACCACGGCTCAAACAATAATTTGGGAACATCTACGACTTTACAGTCCTACTTTTTTTTAAATATAAGCTAAGCAAGCACAGGGCGGGCCATATAAGCCATTAGGATTAGTTAACATTTTTGTTTCCTCTATCCGGATCAATGGAAGTAAAAAATAAAATTATTCAGTTTCATTTATTCACACGGTTGGTTGTTCAGATGTTGTGATTTATAAATATCAGGAGCGCATGAAAGTAAAGGCAAGAAAATGTTTCCATTTTGTTTTGTGGACCCTATGCTAAAACTGCAGTTTCGTGTATCAGGAGCACATGAAGGAAAGGAGTTAAAAAATTGATATTATCCGATTTTATTTATTTATTGTCGAAATAGATGACAATGATTTATAATAATTGCCAGGAGCTCACGAATGAAAAAAGGTAAATGCAGCGACATTTTTCAATTTTTGTATGCAGGGTTTTAACAGAGAATTCGACAAACTTAATATACAGGGTGAATCGATAATGCTATACAATGAGACCCCATAAGTTTTTATATTTTCTATGTTACAAAAATTAATTGAATCTGAGATTAATTACTAAAACAATATTAATGAGTTCCATTAAAGTGGACTTATTTGATAGCTCCTTTACCATTCAATAAAATATTAAGTTAAAAGTTATGTAATTGTAGTAGCCTCACAGTCTTTTTCCAACAATTCGAAAATGATGAAAGTCGTAAGTCACTTTTGGTCTCTTGCACATTTCTAATACCTTCACAGTTTTCGAGTTATTGAAAAAAAAACTGGGATCGGTCATACCCGACCTCTCGTGGTCTTGTTTTGGGTAAACCTAAAATCATTTTTAACGAAACTTGCTGCTAGATCTTTTGTGATTCGATATATCGTCAGTAAAAAATCGTGATATTTTATTTATACCGTCCGTAAATCTTTAAATTTTGTCTGTTTGTAATGCAACGGTGATTGATCAATTTTTTTGTCGACCAAACAAGATGGGAGATGGTGACCGTCACCACAAAATTTACTGATGAAGGAGACACATTTTAATGTATAAATTTAAAAATCCTTTATCTGTCTGTTCGTAACGCATCGAGTTGCTTGCGGAAGATGTTGTTTTTGTAAGGCCATTGTACTATTTGTAATAATGGTATCGCAATTGGAGCATCAACATCAACTCGGGAAAAAGTGCATCGATCATATTTTCAAGACATCAACGACCCCCTGAAGATTTCAAGATGTTTAACACGATAATCCCCAAGACCAACTTCGTCAAATATCTAGGAGTAACGCTCAACCAATCACTCACTTGGGTCAAGCATTGGGAACATTAGTCGCTAAGATGCTGCAAAAACAAAAGATGAGAATCTACAACGGAATTATACGCCCGGTAATGACCTACGTAGCCCCATCCTGGGCCGTCGCTTCAGACCGTCAGATGAAGAGGATGCAAACCATTCAAAATATTGCATACGTCCGATAGTGCGTCTCCACCCGCCAACTCCACATGGATTCAAGCCCCCATGATCGACGATTTCAAGCGGAAGATCACCTAGGAGCTCAAGCTCTGCTGCAGCGACGCGGTAAACCGACTACTCGGCAATAATGATATTCAAGACTACCCAAACATCAAAAAGCCATCAGAGAGCACGATCGCTCCCCGGCCCATCTAAGTACCTCTAAACCGCACTAATCTTTCTTTCTTACAGACTCAACAACTCAACCTCTCCCCATGTCTCGGCTGCGCTTGTTAACCAATCCGACCTCCAGGATGCCAACAAGATCACTCAGCCAAGCAACCAATCTTCAGACACTCTCAAAATTGTAACAAATTAAAATATAAGAAATTTAATTTGCTACTTAGCCCCCCCTGCTATACGACTCGATAGCGCCATCTAAGAAACTGATGAATAACTAAAAATTACCACACTGAAGACTGAAGGCCAAACAAACTATGACCCTCATTTACTAGAAAGTCATAGATGCCGAAATAATTTTGCAATATCATCCCCAGGTACGTGCCTACGGGGGGGGGGGGAAAGGGGAGGAGCCCCCCCCCCAATAATTTATGAAATTGTAGAAAAGTTGGCAAAACTACTCAAAATTTGGTCAAGTTGGCAAAAGCCGCTAAACCTATAATAGGAAAAATAGGCAATTACAAAGAGTTGGCAATTTTGAATTAATTAAGTTGGCAAATTCCCCCCCCCCCCAAAGTTGGCTGGGCACGTCCCTGATCATCCCTACTTTTGATATATTAGAGTTTCAATGTATTTTTATTACATATTTCTATTATTAATAGTTACATTACTTACATAATTTCAAATATGAAAAATTAGACGAACGAAAATATTAATTAGTCTTTCTGGTCATAAATCAAATGCGGACATCCGTTCGCTGCAACGGTGTCCTACATACTGTAGAATATACATCGCATTTCGTACATATTCGTACAATATTGCACAATTTTAAAAATTTTTCGAACGAATCATACGTATGACCAAAAACATAAACTATATTTTTCTGTGATGGTCACATCGAATCATCCCTGTCTCATATCCGGTCATTTAATAACAATACAACCTTTTAAATTTTAAGTCCATTAAATTTCAAAATATAAACAATTACATATCTGAGAATATAAATTAGAAACAGGCGCTCATAGGTGGCGTCGGGCGGTCCAAAAAATCTGGACCACCCTTAAGAACAGGAAAAATAAATAAAAATATGTTTCTAAATGCAAAAAGCAGATGGGTTTGATAAAATTTTGAACAGTAAAATAAAATCCTGCTCTACTTCAATCATCAAAAATATATCCTCTCGAGCCTCTAGCAAAGACGTCATGCGGGTTAGGTTCTTATTTAGGAAGACCTCTGCCCAATTCAAAAATATAAACAATTTTCAAGCACTTTCGGATAAGCAATCACGTATTGAATTAAATAAAAACATATTATATGACAGACACTGTCACTAGCCTTGTAGTAGCACCATCAAATGCTAATGCGGGGTACGGGGTTCAAATCTGGGAAGGCAAACTTTTTTATGACCAAAAATCTGAAGGCCAGCCTAGCAACTCAGCTCACAGAACTAATAAAGTTGGTGATATCAGGACGTAGACGAAGGAAATCTCGTTAATCCATTCATGCGCGTTAAATGGAAAGTATACAATGGCTTACAAAAATATAATTCACCCTGTCTAAATAAGTCTCTCGTTTATTTTGTATCGTCAGCAAAAAATTAAGTGACAATAAGTCTGCACAACGTTGATTTTAAACCAATGAGATGCTTCGATTTCGGTATAGTGCTCTAGGGACGTAAAGGATTTATTATGCCGACGGATACATAATTTATTAAAAAATGTTGAAAATAAACTTACCTATGATCTGTTTACCTACGAAATACTTGCTTTCACATTCTATACCATTCATCAATTCCAGTAGTCGAACTTCGATTTCTGCTTGATTAAGAAACGCTTTTTTATTTTTTATAATTTTAATTGCAACATGACAATCATCCTCATGATCCAACGCTTTAACTACTTGTCCAAATGAACCCTTGCCTATTAAGGAATCTATTTCGTATCTATCAAGGAACTTTTCACCAGGTTTTATAATATAATCGTGGTTATCATCGTCGTAACCGTCGTTGTATACTTTCTTTTCTTTTTTATGTGAACTATCGTCGTTTTGTGTTTGCACCGCTCTTCGCTTCTTTTTGGCGTAATACACCTGGAAAAAAAGAAAAAACTGTTATAAATAATTTCGTTTTTTTTTAATATTCGTATAAAATCCACAGAAAATAAAAATATTTGTGTTTCATCGAAAATAAATTAATCGTTGAAACGAATTTATTAGATTATTACTTATTACCGATGAAATTTCAATTTGTAAAATAAAACCCCTCTCTTTATCCGTCTACTTCGTTATTATTTTTTATTGTTGGAAAAAAATTTCACATTGAAGTTATCACGAAGTGTTCAATTTATAAAATTAAATAAAAACTTTTCCTTATAAAAACCGAGCCAACTTCCTCGATTGAAGTCGTCTTGAAAACAAGGAAATGAAAAAAGCATTTGAAAATTAAGTAAGATATGCACAAACTAAACTAAAAGAAACATTAATTAACAATTTAACGAAAAATCTTTGTGATGCAAATTATGAATGAAATTCGTATGCAATGTGGAACACGCTAAAATTTTAATCACGCAGTCTGCGTAAGCAAGTTGAATTAAATTTTAAAAAAGGTACGTGAAAACAAATTATATTAAGGAAAAAGTGAAAAAAAAGTGAAAAAGTGGCGAGGAAAATGCATAGGAAATCTTGGTAGCGCAGCGTGTGGCTAATAATAAAAGTTGATTCATGAACCCAAACCAGTCAAAATTGACTTTGTGCATATCGATTTGCTTTCAACCACTTAACCGGTTTTCAACCACATAAGTGCATGAAATGTGCATTGCTTAATCAGTGTTTTAGTATTCGCAATCGGTGACCCAAATTAGCCTTCGGTGCATTAGTATAAAAAGTCTATGCATTGGTGGCCTAATAAATTATTCGTGACGTTTTAACGGTCTTATCAATTACAACGAAATGAAATTTCAAAAATTGCGGAATACTAAACACCCACCCTTGGGAAGAAGCAGTGTGGTGCGATTAGACTTGCTAAGCAACCGACGCGGTTTCAAATCTCTCTTGGGGGGTTGGTCCCCATTGGTTATGGGAAACCATGATAAAGTCTCAGATTGAGACTTCAGGCTCTCCTATACAATTATTGCCATCCCAACTACTTAATTATCAAAAATACAGCTGGGCACAACTAAACGAGCTTACAGCAGCTGTCAGTCATGATGAGAAAGCACAAGCATCAGGAAAAAAATGTTGAAAAATGGTAGGTAGTACAATTTTTAACACGTGTGTCAAAATATATACACAACAAATGATTTCCGATGGAACGTAAAATTCGAATGCAAAACGATGGTCAAAAATAAAATTTATTTTAGTACTGCATCTTGCACATATTTCTGCAGCTCGATCGTTTGCTTATCGCTGCTTTATTCGTAAAACGATATTTTACGTGGCAATTCTATTTATATTCAAATTTTGAATTAATATCTCAATAAATATTAAACTAAGCTGTGGTATTAGATTAGTAATTGTAGCAAAAAAATTTATAATAAAAATTTGAATTCATTATTTCATATCTCAATTTAATTACAAATTGAGCATGGATAATTAAAATTAATTCAGTTTGATGAGTAAAAAAAATTAAACACTCGGTATTATAGTTTAACCCTCAGATCTCTAAATGGGGTAACTTAGACCCACATAGCTAAATATTATTCCCCCCCACCCCACATAAACAATCGAGACGGTTCAAATTTATAACCTTATTTCTTGCCCTTGGTATTCGCATTGTTTCCAGAGTTTATTTAATAATTATTTCGGTACTTTCTGACACTTTAAATTATCATGGGCTCATAACCCGTCATAAAAGTTCTCCAACATCACAGTTATAAAAATAAATTTGGACAGCGATATTCAAAATAAAAAGTGCGCTAAAGCAATCGCATTACCTCTTGATGAAGAAGACGTCGCATAATATTCATACCGACACTTGCAAAATTACTTATGTCAAGTTTGACAACTGAATAGTGCGTCAAAATCGTACTTTATTTTAACAATCATCATTTAACTCGACAAGTCACCGCCGTCATTTTAATGTTCGACCTTCACCATCTGATGAATTAATTTATCGCTTGATATCAACATTCATGACAAAAACGTCTTTTGAATTTGGTGCGATGTAAAGGATGACAATGTAACTGTTTGGAATAAAAGGGAAAAGGAAAGGTCATTATGCATGCAGTGCAATAATCTTGCACATAATTTTTCGTTCCAAGGTTACAATGGGTAATATAATGTATTTTTCACCAAGTGAAAAGTGTCACTTTAGCACTTGTTATATTAATGGAAAGTAGACCCGAGCAACATCCGTACATCTTGTTGCTTGTAGAGTAAATTTTATCCTTAGTGACTGCGGCAGTGCGCAGTTGATGTGGAGGGAGAACACGTGACACCCAATTCCACTAATTGACACAAACATAAACCGAAATGACGACTCTCTGTGTCGCAGTCACTTCGGAAAAACAAACTCTAGTAACGGGAGTAAGGTAACCTAGTAACGGGAGTAAGGTAACCTAGTAACGGGAGTAAGGTAACCTAGCAACGGGAGTAAGGTATCCTAGCAACGAGAGTCAATTAATGCATTATTACTCGGATTATTACGCTACACTTAGCGTAAAAAATATACAATTTCTTCCTCCCTCCGAAAAGTATCACTTTGCTTCTTTGTCGCAGAATCTACTATTAGGTACATAATTTCAACATAACTTCAAGTATCCGATGGGGCTATTATAACTCGCAAGTGTATAATGTAAGAAAAATGAAAGTAAAACCGAGGTGGAAATCCCAGCTCGGGGAATACCATGGTCTTCCTCATATAAATTTCAACTTCACAGATTTCTGTAACTTTTCGATTATAAGTAGTACATTAGCATTTTAGCATCCCTGAAGTCCACGCTATCGTTGATAACTGAAAAATTAGTGCCTCCTTGGAAAGCATCGGAAGATATACTTAAATTTTGAGAAGAAAATTCTTTAAAAGTTGTGACATTTGAAACTGTAATAATTTAATAAAGTTTCAAGTTCTTTTGCCAGGAAAAATGTATTTTAATTTTGGTCCAGCCCTGCGCAAATGAAAAGCACTAACGATTTCCACGTTAGGATAGTAAAATTCAAAACAAGTACATAAAATTCTTCGCAAAACAATTCCATGAAAATGAATTTACGATGGTAAAATTCGAAATAACATAAATATAATTCCATCTTGTCGTTTAGCTAAACTGCATAATAAAAATAAATTAACGTAAAAGCTATTGTAAAATTTAAGAAATGCAAAAGTAATTTTATGTGGGCGATAAATTTTACAGCAAATTTTCATCCGCCCTCACATATCGAGTAAACTTTCCTTTTTATTTTTCGTACAAATTTAAATAATAACCACGGCGAAAAAACGTTCCGAAAACAAAATAAAATGAAGGAAAAAAAAACAGTTGCACTTAACGGAAATCAGATATTGTCCAATAAATAGTTTCCATGTTTTGTAGGAAAGTTACAAAATTTTCTGTGTTCTGCTTGGAAATCCTCTTAAGATATCTCTACGAACAAGTCACGAAGGTTGATGTCCGGACATTTAAAAGGCTTTTCCAGTTCGAGTTGAAATGTGAAGCAAGCGGAAATCACGATATGGACATTCAAATATTGGAAGCTTTCTAATTTGTGTTTTGGGTCGTCTCTTAAGTTATTGGAAACACTGCTCACGAATTGAAAATGTGTTTTCCCAAAAACTACCCTTTCCCCATCCACATTATTGCCAGAAAATCTTTTAATGATATGAAAACGGTGATAGAGTAGGGTTCAACAATTAACAACTTTGTTAAGTGTTAACAATTAAATTTTAAGGAAACTTAATATGTTAAATGTAAAACACTTGGCATACTTTCCTACGCCATTAACTTAATGATCAACATTTCACGTAACAATTAATTTGAGACTCCTAAAACTCGCACATAAACAATAGATGGGTCACTACTTCCATCAATGGGAAAGAAAAATTTATCACGAAATACAACAACTCTTGTTAAACATTATCGTTGACACTATAAAGCAAGTTGTTTGACTATTTGAATCCAAATATAGCCTGGTTCTTAGTAGGATAAACAAAGGGTGGATTAATTAAACTGGAGAAACCCAAATTTAATGAACATTATAATTAGCGACTCTACTGATTTTAGTCGAAAATGTATGATCTATGCAAAAAATGTGATGCGGTAGTCCCGAAACTTTTTAAAGGGCTGCCGATTTTGCAAAGAATGGATGATAGAGTATGGCGTAGCGTGGATGAAATCCGTCTGAGATAAGCAATTAAATTATGGTTTACGTTTCTCTTCATTATCGTTAAATTCTCAATTCATTACGGAAGCAATGAAATACGAAGCGACAACGTCATTCAACCAATATCATCTTCGGTGCAATTATTTTCATGGCACTATTAAGATGTAGAAAGATAATAGAAATGGAAAAGATAATAAAATAACGGCAAATTAAGGAGATGGGATCGTTTCAATTATCCGTCAGCACCGGGTGAAATAAACAAACGAGTTAAGTACATTCGAGAGAATATTAAACGGGTATGTGCGAATTAATGGCCGGTTAAGTGTCTGTTATATCTAAGGTTAATGCACAGTTACGGTCGGTGGTGTGTAGCCAATTAGGGCACGCGTCAGCGGTTCCTGTCTGCCTAATTATTAAATGTAAATGCGATACCTGGTGGAAGCCGAACGAAAAACTCTTGGTTCCACTTCCACAACTACCACTACTCTTTATGAGAATAAGCGCACCCCGTCACAAAAAAAGAAAAGCTCCTCCAAAAAGTTGGATAAATATTTTATGAAAAGCAATTAAATTGGAATCCGTTTTATTTGAGAACATTATAATTCAAAACATCGTAGCCATCAAAAATTAATCTTAATTGACAAGAGCCAAAAAAGTCGAACTCGTGCCAAATTTAATAGTTGGGAAAAGTTGAAAAAAAGTTTGGTGCTTAATGCTTGTTTAAAGTTAAAACGTCTTTGAAATTTAAAATTAGGGATATAACAAAAGTTACGGATAATTTTTATTTCTCGTGAATAATAATCGAATTTATGTACTTGAGTATGTAAATCGGTAAATCTGAATAAGTTTCAAGTTTTGATATAAATGTGATGATGTTGGTTGTTTGGTCGGAAAATTATGAGTTTCTGGATTTTAACAAGCAACAAATAACCAAGGTATGATAATGCTAGCGAAACAATGCAGCCCAAGTTAAATTTTACTAAAGTGCATCCTATGAACAGAACTCACTTTGGAATATGTAACTTCACGCTAGGAACACACCAAGCTCTACTGCATGTTTTTATTATTGTTCTGGAAATTACAATATTCCAAATGAGACAGACTTTCACAAATGTCATATCGTAACAAGACGACTCTCTTGCCTTCTCTATGCATCTTTCTCTTACCCAATGAACAACACAACACTTCGCTTCTCTCCATTCATATACAATTTATAATAAACGACTTTAATTTCATGTAACAAATGAGATCACGTATTCTCCTTTTCATATTCTCCTTACGCGATGCAACTTGCAATTTTTGTGTTGGTCTATGTATATAAAACGATAACTTTGCATATTATCGTCTACTATCTAGATTGCAAACGATCATGTCTTACACATTACCACCCAAAGTATCGCTCTTGGATGAAAAACTTACTTGTACAAACTTCATCAACGTCCGATTTGTTTATCTACCTATACATTTAATAGCCATGTCAACAAACTGTCAGGATATAAATAATTAAAACTTTTCAAACAACTGATGCTAAGTGGAAAACTGACAATTTGAATGTCACAAAATTAATGAATGAATCAAAGTAGATAAATTTGCAGCATCACACAACTTATGGCAGAAGGAAGACAAGATGACAGTGCCAGTCGTTTGTGACATTGCAAGTGCTAGTTTTCCAATAATTGATAATAATTTTGTAATTTAATTTACGTCCAGACTTATGTTCATAATTCAACTGCTATTACGCCACTTAAATTTTGGAACGGTCAACTTTCGTTTCCAATACGTCAAGTTAATTTATTCCTTTACTAATTAGGATTTGTTTTATTTGAAATCACAAAGCATTTTAAATTGAGTATTCGTTAATTACTAAATTAAGTTATAAACATTCTATTCCACCTGGGACGAATTTTGACGGTTTACAATAATTGTAGATTCTAACGCCTGTAACTAAATTCTTTTCACCAGGGTTGATTTTTTTGGCCGTTTTGCACTTCGATGACGTTGTCTGCGGTGTAGTTTTGTTCGATATGCAAAAATTGAATTATTTGAGGCAACAGATTCTTATGGGTAAAGATGGGTTGGGCTCGAAAGTTTAATAGAAATCGGCGACTTTCCTAATCCTCTCTTTAGCTCCGTCATGACAATTGAAACCCAACTTTAACACTGGAGAGGGTGGAGGTTCGGTCCTTGCGTGTTTATGTAATTTGCCGTAATTCCTAAGCAGCCCCCCCCCCGACTCTTCGCCTCAAACTATCTGCTTTACCATTCTTTTTCGCTCTTAAAAATTTGCAAACACTGATAAATAAGTCGGTGAAACAAAATTAATCTGTGCGGTTCAGAGCTCTATTTTAAATTCGAACTATCTTGTGCATTTCATGCAATATCATTGTGGTGTGGAGTAAATTAACCCCAATTTGTTACTCCAAGCTTACGCTACCGACTTTCTTGCACGTTTTTGTTAGTAGAATGCAAATATTTACAACTTACTAATTGCATTGTTTAAGTGGCAATTTGGTATATAGCGCGACTTTGGTTTTTGGTCCTTTCAAGTTGGAATATTACAAAAAGATAACATAATGGAATATGAATTATTTTACCTACATTTTATCAACTAATTGACAATTACTGACTGAATTAATAATGAATATGTTAATTATTTTACCCCACGTCTTCCACTCCACTCTGTTTGACCCATCACACTCATAAGATTTGGTGATATTTATACGAAAATACTGTGAAAAATAAACGTTTTGGTGAAATTTAAACAATAGAGGTCGGGTTGGTAACAAACTGTCAAATGTGAAGGTAAACTCAATGTTTAATGCAAAAATTGCGTAGGCGTAGGTAGGTCATAATTGCGACTTCGTAAGGCAAATTTGACCTTACCTGATGATATTATTGTCCATAAAAATAATAATATTATAAATATGAATCCTAATTATGAATCAAATATAGGTGAGGGACCATCCGTCCTAACAGCCTCCCCTTGTTAGATAAGAAAACTGCCGTCACTCAAGGTGGAAACGACTTTGGAGACGGACCGTCAGTTTTGACGAATACTTCCTCTATTTCCTAATAATATTGAATGTTATTGTTCAAAAAATATGATCTAAATTTAAAGTCTGGCCCTGGAAAAAGTTCATAGTTGGAAACCGAATAATGCATCAAATTTATGCAAGCCGACTTTAGGGTAGGTATCTTAGGAAAGTCCGTTATTAGCTTTTGAATCTTTAACAATTTTGATCCCAAGTCGGCCGAGCCTTAAGCGTAGTTTTAACAAATCAAAACAAGGTAGGGACCGGGAAAAGTTTTGAACACACAATTTTGGAAGTAAATGTTGTTCTAATGTTGTAAAGTGCTGTTAATAAAGACTAAAGAAGCGTCAGACAAGAGATATTATCGATATTAGCAATATATTTCCGACTTTGTCTGCAGTTGCCAACTTATTATCTATTTCTTGATGCAGGGCACGCGCTCTTGATGGCAGTAAAAGTTATGGGTAAGTGACAAAGCAGACGACAGTCAATACATCGATAGCGCGTGAGCACCCATATACTTGAAAAGTAAGAAAAAAACCAATTTTGGTTTTCTAATTGACAGTTAAAGTACGTCGCATAATTGAGTACACACCGAATTACACGTCTGGCATAAATAATTTTTAAGTGAACGATTTTCCAAACTGTCGGCCTTAACACAATTAAAAATTTACATATAGAAATACGTGAAGAAAACATCAAACTTCGAGCTAAGAAATTTAAGGATAACCTGGTGACAGAGGCGGACCTAGCGTGGCGCTCAAGGTTTTAGTGGTTATTAGAAAATAATCAAATGTTGTGCGTTAATTCACACATCATTAACAGATATTCTTATTATCTAGGTTCTAGGCGATTATTAGCACGAGCATACGGAATTGTTCGCATTCTTCACGTTGTCAGTCCGTTCCTGGGTGGTGACAGAATTACCCGAGCCAATAATTTTTGACCTCCATTCCACAATTTGAATCGATCGTCTTAATGAAACAAAATTGCGTAAATATTTTATAATTGTTGAACACGTGCTATGTCTATGGAAAAGTAGCTCGTGCACTTTAACCTTTCGAATCGCATTTGATTGCCAAGATCATTGATTGCATTTGAAATTTTTTTGTAAAAAAATCGGAATGGAGTACTTGAAGTTCACGGTAAACGCCCACGTATAACCCAATAAGGTTGTAGTAAGAATATTTAAAAAAAAATAAAAAAATTTAGTGCGGCATTGGAAAATCGAGGAAATCTTGAGATTGGAGACGCATGCAGTTTGAGTATACAAATATGAAAATTAAAAAAAAGTTTGCAAAAGCAAGCTTTCTCGAGTGTATTCCATAGTTCGTATCAAAGTAATGCCCTGGGCGAGTTTTAAGTTTATGGTATTTTATTGTTTAAACTTTGCATGGAACGTTGGAGTTTCTAGATTCTCATAAATTGCTGAAATCAATAAAGAAAGCCTGTAAGTAAATGAAAATTGCAAAGAATATAACAAAAATGTAAAAAAAAAACTCATCAATAGTTGAAAAGATAAATTCCCAGAGACAACCCAATCAGAGAACAAAGCACTACCCAACTAAATCTTAAATCACATCCGCATTTGTAGATATGATCGCAGATTAAACAATAATTCATCTTTATGTGTTCGCCAAAGTAACGTTCATTCAATTGCACACTCAACATATCAGGACTTGAATATCCTTAAAATTAAGCTTCACCTTATATGCAATATTTACGTATTACTTCTATAACGGGATAATGATTTCAATGCTTCCACCTCCTCCGCCACCGATAGCCGAGATATTTCCTTCCAATTCAATATGAATTTATTGATTTAATATTAAGACAAAGCCAACTTAGAATCGGAATGGATGAGAAAATTAAATTTCTTAGAAGTACATCAACAAAAAAAGGCAATTTTAAAACCATATCAATACTCAAAATTAATCTACTACCGAATTATGTATTTACTTCTTCATCGTTTACTCAATTATAACTTTTTCTATTTTCGAACAGAAAAGTTAATAAATTTTAAAATCCATCAATTTCAATTCCATTTAAAACCTAACCCGAGATTTTATTTTAACTTTCACAATTATACAAATTTGAAAAATATACATAAGCTAAAATTACAATTTTCATCGAGATAGTGACAATCTCGCCATTAAGACATTATTAAATTTGTTCTTGAGGGTGTTTGGATGAAATAAAAATTCTTAGCAAGTCTCAAATATGAATTAAAATTTAAATGTCTTAAAAGGATTTATGAAACTACTAACTATGAAGGAAGAAATTCAAATCTACTTTTCCACGATAAATGTACGTAGCGTACAACTTAATTAAAAAAGTACGAATTATTAATAACTTTTTGCTTTAGCAACCCTCCAGCAACGTTTCAAGAACAACGGTATCGCGGTTTCAGAGCTTAAAGCGTCAACTACGAATGAAATTTATACAATTGCTAATTTAAAAAAAAAACACAAACAAACAAGAAATCATCATCCGGAGTGATAATTTCCAACACCCTGTACACTCTTTTATTTTATAATGAAACCGACCCCTAAAATTAACGACGATGAATATTATAAATTCAAAAAGTGAACAAACGGAGAGACCCTTTTGAATTTATAACGTTACATGCCCGAATTTCCTCGAAAAATGCAGTTTTAAGTTAGGATAATGCTTGCCGTGTTCGAGAAACGTCAGAAGTGAGAAATGCGACGCTACGAAGCGCCATGCAATTGCACGGTCGACCAAAACCCTTGGACAAATTTTGTGCAAACATCCTAAATTTAAACCATACAAAATTCATGTTGAAGGAGTTAAACAATCAAGATGAAATAACTTTCGCAAATTTACGGATCTAAACTTTGAAATGGAACCGTTTCGGTTAATCCGTTGAAAACTTAATTGACAAGCTGCTCCGAAAAGGTGTAAAAGGTAAGTCAATCTTGGCAAGACTCCATAAACTGCCACTTTAGAAGTTAGAAATTCAGCAACAATTTTAGAAACAAATTTCAATTATTGAACTAAATATGTAAAATAAAAACAATCGTGAACGAAAACGAACATTTTGTATTTTCTTTAGTTTTGAGGGGGAGGGGGTCTCAAAAATATCGGTTGCTCCGATAGAAGATTCCCTAATATATCTCAAAGTCAATTGGTTGGTAGATGCAATCAGATTGCAGGTGATAATTTGATCGCCTGGGAAAATTGAGATTTCAACAAGAAATTCCATTCACGTGCGGATGTTAAAAGTAATCTGATCGCACGTAAATGGCTACCTTTAGATTACCACCAATCTTGAATGTCTTTGCCCTTTATCAGTAGCGTAACTAGGTTACGAGTGCTAGAGGAGGTTATAACCCCTTAATGTACTGTCGTGTGAAGAAACTTGTGTGAAACCGGGGGAAGGTCTGGTCAATTAACCTTAATGTGTGACCGGATGTGATTTAATCCTGTAACGTAAAATCGTCATTTGCCGTTTGTTTCGTGCGCCTCTGGATTTTACTCCTTTTTAATTCTCCCGTGCGCGACGCCTATGGAAGAAATGGCGGTGTTGTGATTAGGAGTTCTGTCATTTTTGAAAATGAGCGATCGTAATTACGTTTTGGTTTACGTTTAGTGAATATGCAAATTGGGATAGACACCTGTTTTGCTCCTGTGTCACCTTGACGACGCGGCGCTCGATTGCGGATTTTTCCGTTTGTTGTTTTGATCCGGGCTTAGTAGTAAGCTGTTTGTAAGTATTTTTACCATTATTTCTGGCTCTAATTATGTATCGCCCTAGATCAGAATTCTATTATTTGCAACGTGGACCTCAAGAGTTGTACAGTGGTTTTTTTATTCCTATACCTTGTGGTTTTTACACCTGGCGCATGACCTTGGATACCTTGTATACCAGGAGATCCTTTCGTTTCGGACTGGCAGAAGAGGACAGTGGAGCATCTTTTGATTTCATTGAACACCATCGATCGCGTACAGAGAATTCTGTATAAGGTAGATTTTGTAAACACCGAAAGATCTGAGGTGAGTTTTATTCCTCTGTATAGCGATTGTGCTTTGGTTAGTTTTTGGACTGTTTATGTTCTGCTTTGGTACGTCCACGTACTTTCTAACGCCATTTGACCTAGTTAATTATATAGTCGACGGATGTCCTTTGGATGTGCGATTATTGTAGCAGAAAATATTAATAAACGTAACCTTTGTTTCCGACTTATTGGTTTTATTTATCTCGAGAAGTGGCAAACCGAATCCTCACCTTGCCTCCTGATTACCATAGAGTTAGCTTTTCCATCAGGGCCACCACACGCAAATTTACCAGTAATAACTGGGTGTGGGGAAATTTCGAATTGCTTAGGTGATCTGGAATTTCGTTGCAATCCACATATTATCGAGAAATTAATTAACCTCCCCAGACTCATATCAGTGTAAGAAAAAAATAATCCAATTAATCTAAACTTCAGCAGACAAAACCAGTGGCCGGAACTAGGCAGTTTGAGAGCCTGCTCTGAAATTTGAAAGCGAGCCCCCCCCCCCCCTTTAAACCAGAATTACTGTTACCCCCCTAAAGAAAAGTTACTGTGGCCAATATAAGGGTGCTGGTAACCTTAAGTGAGGTGGCTACAGTCCTTTATTGTAGATTATGTAAAACGTGAAAAAAGAAATGGGAAACCGGGGGTCTGGGGGTATGGAATATCCCCCCCCCAACTATAAGTACGGTTGGCCGAATGGTTAGCGTGACAAGATTTACGTTTCAAAATGGTAAGTTTGAAAAAATGAATTCAAATGCAGGTCGAGGAGCAGCCATACTAAAAATCGTTTCGATAAAATTCAAAAATTGTTCTCAATTATAAAAATATATCTTTATCCAAGTAAAGGAGACCTTCGTTCCTATGGTAATTTATGATCGTAAATTATACTTCCTACTAGGTATAAATTTCAAGTACGGAATCCCGGCATAGTCACAACCTAATTGAATTAATTTAAAAGTAGTACCTACTTGGCGCTGCGGTGAAAAAATAATTAATAAACAGGTTTTGCAATCTCCGATGTTAAGGATGAGTTAAATTTCGAATTTACAAGAAGTGTTCTATTAAAGCAGCCGAGTGTGTAAAAAAAACATGAAATCGTTGACCCGGCCAAGAAAGGACACTACTTGAAATTGGTAGTCTAGACAAATGCAGGACAAAATATTAATTACGCATTTAAAAAAAAACGAAATAATTTACAAAGAAAATCGAATTTGTGTAAATCATTAAAAGTAACATCGTTTCGTTGAAGCTTGAATCCAAAGAGTGAGGTCGAAGCGGCTGTTGCCATGCAATATCAGTCCGTCCTTGGATCAACTGGAGAATGGGGAGACAATGGGAAAGGCGGACGTCACCCTATCTCCCACCGCGGCGGCGAAAACGGCCTAGCTCTTTGCAAATTCACTTTGACCGCTAAATACGAAAAAAAGTCTAATGTAAAGTGCCGTCACGCATTCGTCTCCGATTTTAATTACGCGAATATCTTATTAATTTTTTCATTTCTATTACGCGATGCCTTTACCTGAACTAATAAGTAAGTGAAAACTTTTCTTGAGGAAAAGTTAGATTTGAAAGCAAATTTGATTCGAGTAAAATAACAAAAACAATGCAGTGAATTTTGTTCGAGTTGATGGGAATCGAAAAGAAATAAATGCAGTCTGGGCTACATCTTGGAAATGTTGGGGCGGGCAAAAGCATCTAGTGGATGGGGTTCTATTGTGGCGAATTTATCGTATTGTCACAGCCGCGTCGAACGTTTACATGTGTACTAAACTCGGTGCTGATTTTTATAGCGTCACCAAGAAGTTCTTTCCACACTTTCTTGGATCATTTAATGCAGAGTATAATTTTTTGTGACCCTTGAAAATGAACAGCTTTTAAAGGTTCAACACTACATAAAGGTACGATTTAAGGTCGCAAACGTCCAATAAAAAAGATGTTATTTTTAAGGGGTTCAAATTGTTTAAAAAATAATTGTCGACCCAAAGTCATTTAGTTAAAAAGAGACCAACAATCAAGAGATAAACTCGGTTGTTATAGGCTCATATGGCCTTTGGTATCGGATATACTGCCAATCTAAGTGAAGTGCACATCTTCAACGTAATTGCACATTAGTTAAAGTCAAGTTTCTAGTTTAACAAAAACAACATAATAGAAATGCATACCTAATCTGATGCACCGTTAGGAATTTAACTTCCGCGATTGATTACTTAATGAAATACTATCGCTCGATTAATTTGCACTCAGGATTCGAGTAAAAACGGAGATGACAAGCGTTTTATTAAATTTTCATTGAAAAACTATGCATGTGCTACAGCAGATACACAGACCATCCTGAAAGAATGGGGTGTATCGCTTGAATTGCTAAAAAAAAACAATTTACACATGCAAAAAAAGGAAACTCGCGGAATAATCTCTGATACTAGAGAAGGGAGCCACCGTAGCTAGTCACCCAGGAACATCAGGTGAGGCATTGAGGAAGTGACTAAACATTGTTATTTAAAATAGCTAATTTGTATAAATGACTCGACGGTCATCGGCAGCTGACCGGCAAATTTGTCCTGAGTTAAAAAATGTTTTGCCTGTGATTACGCCCCTGCGGTCACCAACAGTAACAAACCTATGCCTAGGTATTTTCTATGATTAAATGTTTGAATTTTTTCTTGACTTCAATTTAATTAAATTATATTCTGTGAAATCTATTCTTTACCGTTACTATTGTTTCTAAATCAAACCATGACCTGGGTGATCTTATCAGCCACATTGTAACCGATACATTTTCAAAATTAATAAGGAAATAAAGCAGAGTTCCTTTCTAGTACGGTATGAACTCTTTGCGATTTTTTTGAGCACACAATTTAAATGTATTCCGCGTAACGTAAGACATAAAGGGACAACCTCTCATTTTAATTGAAAAGTTCTCTTTCAGTTTTAGGATCAAGTCGAGCGGCACATTTTGAAGAAAACTAATTAAAATAATAAAAAAAAACTCGTATTTCGTACTAGGTCTTATTATTCTAAACAAGAAATTGAATAAAACGCTTTGATATCTCTTAGCTTTTGTAAAAATATGCCGCCCACATATTCGGTAAAATTGCAGGTCACAACGCAAGGGTTAATAATTTAACCCTTCGATAGTGACATTTCTAGACGTTTGGAGATATAAGTTTTGTAACTTGTAGAACAAGAAATCTGATCGGGAAAGTGAATTGGAAAAGTTGAAAATTCTTGACATGTTCAAAGCGGAATTTATGACTTCTCCGTTTATAATGTAAGAATAAGGAAAATTATATTAAGTTTAAAACAAAAATTGATTAATATATTTACCTCGTTGATGTGTTTGTAAGTCTTAATGAGGTCGACACTAAGTTTTCGAAGGGGCGCAGTTTGTGGTTCGCGGAACGTGTGAGGAATTCGAGCCTGCATTGCCAAGATGTCTGGAGGGGCACCTGAAGACAGGGGCACACCCAGGTGCTCTTCTGCCACAAGCCTGCCATATAAAGGAACATGTCGTTGTCGCGGACCCGTATCGCTTCCGCTCGATGATGGCACTGGAAAAAAAAAAGCAAATTAAAATGTTTTCGATGTTTTCAATTCAATAAAAATTCGATTAAGCACGTTGTCAAGATTGTTTTCGTTCCCTGCGCATGCAGATAAGGTTCTTGTAATGCAACCCACCGTGGGTATTTATGCGTCTGGACGCGAACGACGCCGTTATTTAGTAAGTCGTTATGGCAAGCATCACTAACGATGCTTATAAGCAAGGACAATTTGTTTCTCTTCAACTTCATCTACATCACATTTTAATGTTAGTATAACAAAAATTACACTTGATTACGTTCCACGTCAAACTTGCGAGTATTTTAGTGAAGTATAAGGTAATTGTAGTTCACTGGCAAGGTTTTTGCGTTAAATCAAAGTTTCCAAGTGTTGCTTCTTGCTTTAATTTTAGCGAACTGTTGCTGAAGTGAACATGCGCCCGCAATTTATTGCATCCTTTGATTTAATGCCTAATGAGTTTGTTGCATCCAAATCTGTTTTTAATGCACCACGTAATACTTTTTGCGACTTTTCAAAAAATAATTTAATGCTCGCGACAAATACTTGCTCGGATGGATACTAACTTGCTTTTTGCAAGAATGAAAACATCAACAAGAAAAATTAGTTTTTAAAGACACGATAAATCGTCCAACGGATGAAAATTATACTAATCAAGGTAGGAGCAAGTAATCGTTTCGTTTTATGTTGTTTTCTCATATATGGGCATGTACGATGGAATAAAGCTATTCTTGTTGGGTGAATGTCGAGATAAATTAAGAGACGAGTATAAATAAAACATGACTTTTGAGAAAATTAGTCTTCTCGACTGTCGACTAAAAAAATGTGCGCTATACTCCATAAGTCAAAAGCAAAGTTCAACCCGCAGCACACATATCTAATTAGTTGAGATTGCATTCATCTAAGTATGCATACATTTAATAAACTGCATCTCTGGAGAGATCGGGCAAAAACAATTTTAATTTCACAACTCGTTGACCCGATATAAGTCAGTGCACAGTCGTATAACTGCCATAAACAAGGATAGCGAAACAGGACGACCAAAGCATAAATCTTTCCATGCCGGAATCAAACATTGTGCGAAAATTTAGTATGCTGCTCTACCTTCATTTGCTATACAAACTTGCAATTTTGTTTATCCACACCCGAAATCTGCTGATGCAGTCTCCGATCTCCTTCGGGCATGGAGTAACATTTCACCGCCGCACCGTTTGAAAAATTCCGTCACGGCTGTTCTGGTTCACTTCAAAGGAAGATCTGCTATTGAAAACAGAAGACATCAAAAGTTAACAAAAACAACTGTCGTGATGCACCAACTAAATCCTTTTCCTGGGGGCGCGTTCCTATGTCGAATGCAGAACCTGCTCCGATGCTGTTTTATTTGCAAGCCGCGATAAACTCATATTCCGCCGTTTTCTTTTCAAATTAATGACGTCGACTGACTTAATTGGTGAACATAAAAATGTCAGATTATTACAATTTAAAATTATGTATGTTAATAAGAAATAATCGCATTATAATTTCAAATAATTGCAAAATTTGTAGTTTTAATTAAGCATATGTTATCATTAGTGCCATGTTATATCACTTAGGGGCGTTTATCGGCACAGCTACAGTTGGCCAATATTCCTTTATGGCAGTAGTTGCTATATTGTAATATTTATTATAATACTACGGTATATGCAGCGACTAAACTTGTTTATTATCTAAATGTGTGCTGTGAAATAAGAACATCTAGCAATATACAGGATACTTCAAAATGAAAAATTAAATCGGGTCGGCAGGCCGGGGGGTTCGATACTTTTCCACATCCATTTGTCGTTTAATTAAAACTTTGCCTGGAAGTAGGTAACGCTGCAGTTACCCAAGTTTACGATTCGGTTTACAAAAGTCGTAAATACTGCATTACACGGCTCTAGCTTCAAGCACAGATGGATGAGATAAGCTCCTTTGCTTTTGGTAAGCATGGCCAACAAACGGCTCTCTTTTAAATGGCTTATTCGAAAATTGTAACGATATTTTTTGCAATTACTACAATGATTAGTATAAAAATAAATTTATTATATAGTTATACCACTAATTTCTTAATAACTGCTTAATCTTATTATATAAAACTACAGTTCTGTCTGTCTGTTAGTAATGCAAAGTCATATACTTAGTTGTTTTTCACTAAACCCATTATTCAATAAAACAATTTGCTAGAAAACACCTCCTTCTCTCTCGTGGTATTTATAGAAGCACGTCTGATTGATTACCATCTAAATT
Source organism: Rhagonycha lutea (assembly GCA_958510855.1). Classification (NCBI taxonomy): domain Eukaryota; kingdom Metazoa; phylum Arthropoda; class Insecta; order Coleoptera; family Cantharidae; genus Rhagonycha; species Rhagonycha lutea. Next base: position 5,005,564 of record OY294040.1, on the reverse strand, counting down.
AATACCCCCATTATTTGTCAGGTGAAAAATATGCAGTGCTTAATTATAAAATAATGGTTTTCTAGATCGATCTTGTTCTTCTTTCTCTTTCTAGAAGCAATTCTTTGAGAATTCTCTTCTAGTAGGCCTTAAGGGCTGTTATTTCCCAACATCTGCGTCGTTTCCTTGGCAATGTTAGAAACTTTGAGCATATAAATATTTTACATCCATCAGGTAGCTTGCTAGACTTGCCTTCAGATGTGCCTGTATCCTGGTTTTCTATGTTAATGGTGGAAATTCACTAACCCAGGGGACCACCGGCTTAACGTGCCTTCCGAAGCATGAAGACTGCAAGGCAATGACCGTCTCTGATCTGTAGGTGATTAATTAATCGATTTTCCAAAATATGAAGTTCCTTTATACAATGCTTAAACCTTTTGGGGCACTGGGATGAAAGGGGGAGTGAGCGCGGACCATAATTCATAAATTTTGTATTATTCAAAATTAACCAACTAAATAATGTAATAGTATTAAATTTAAATCATAAGCTCTCGACAGTAGTTGGGTGTCTTCTTATCTCTCTAATTTAAACCTTTTATTTGTTTACATATGAAAACATCAGCAGGCAATAAACTGCTTCCAAAAGTTAGGAATTAAATTTTATTTCGTTTACTTAGGAATTCTTGTTCCATTCCATTTCAGAAGAAATAAACATATTTTCAACAAAATTAATTCCATAATTCTAGCAGACTTGATCAACTTTTGAAGTTGATGGTAAGTAATAATCACAGAAAAAAATTTGGCTCATTTTCAACTGCCTGAGCTACAAAACAAAAATTTCGGAAGTGATAGGATAGGGGCGGACTAGTAAGTATTTAAACGGTTAAAATTTGAAAAGCATAAAATTTCATTACAACGCAAGTAGAAAATTAGTTTTACAATTTATTAATTAAATCATTTTCTTTATGAAATTACAAAAATTATCTGAGGAGATAAAATTATTTAGTGCAGTTTTATTATCGTAATTGGACGGTGTTCTGCAACAACTGGTTAATCCACTTATTTAAAAATAAGTTGTTTTTCTTGTAAAAGTTATTAAAATGTATTATTCAATGTTAAGCAAAACTAATCTGACGCACATCCGATAAATCCATGTCGTTGGAGACAAATAGAGCTGGAATTTTATTAGTTTGATAATTTAGCCCCAAACAATAGGATTATGAAAAAATGAATGGAAAAGTAGAACCAAAAAACATAAAAATTTAAATTTCCCGCTCAAGAAAATCTTGTGATCTAGTAGATTTTTCACTTTCCCAGTCCGCCCCAGTTCGGTTTCCAATCCATCCGACAAAATAAAACGAGAGAGTTTCACACATTTGTGACAAAGAAAGTTTTAAAAAGCAAGGAAAATTAAAAGTTTGCTAATTTAATTTTAAAATTGCGAAAATTTCTGTAAATTTGTACAAGCCGCGTTGAAATGAATCTTCCCGAAGTTTCTTGTAGACAAAATAGTCCACCCCTCATACTTATACCCTATTTGTTAAAAATCCAATTACGGTAGCGACAACCGCAAAATACAAATACAAATTACATATTTTTTTTATTATCTCAAAAAGATAAGCAAAAAAATAATCAAAAATTAAATTTTCTTATTGAGAAACAGCGAGTAGGATACAATTTATCAAGATTTTAATAAATTGAAATAAAAATCGTTGTGTGTGGGTGGAAGTTTTGGAGGGAAACGGAACAAGAGCATTTATGTACAAATTAATGTACGTATATCTAAATATTTTGCTAGACTAAAACCAAAACAACGTTATAGTCTTAAATGAAAATTCAACCAAACGATATGAGCACTTTAAGCCAGAAGGACCGCAAGGATAACGCGCATTAGCCAAAAGGGATGCGATCCAACATCGAAGCGCGTCATTGAGCACGTCCGCATGCAACCTGCTTTATGCCTTTGTTATGATCGTTATTTTGTATTAAAATGTGTATCTTGAAGTTTTCAACTCATAACGGGGATAAAAGTTGCTATATTACACATAACTTATTAAAACGGACGAGATTTTCCTCGACGAAACATTGCAGATGCTTTTTATCGTAATATCTCTCAAAGTTATTTCACAGTAAAGAAAAATACTACGCTCAACTCTGTTTCAAGTGTTAACATCGTGGAAAAAATGTCTCTATTTAATATTACACGAAATAACTTTACCATGAACACGAAAACCTAAACAACGATACTCAATAAAGCCAATAATGTCGGATACCTCATGCAAGAGGAACTCGATAACGTAGTTTAGAAATCGAATCACGCACATGAAATAATACACAGTTCACTATTTCCAAGAATAAATCACGAAATGGTATTAAAGTAAGAGAATAAAGAGGGTGCGAGACATTTTCACAAAACTCGCAACCCAAAACCTGATCAACTTTATATAGAAAAAAATCCTTCCTAAATTATAGAAGAGATCTACATAAACACGTGTTTAGTATACCCGCATCCACATCGTAAAAATTCCCTTCTCTTCACCCTCATTTCCGAAAATTAGTAGAACATTTTATCAAAACTACCATGGCTGGAGCAGCGAAACACTGCAATATTTTAACTCTCTCGAGTCGGTAAGGAGTTCCTAAAGACATCAATATCTCGCGATGATTACTACTATTATATAGTTCGATCTCTATTATAACCGGATATTTTCTCAACTGAATCATTTATAGGGGTATTATTGGTGATATATTCGACCAACCACGCTATGACAATATAATCGTCCCCAATAAAAGAAGCCCTACCATACTTCGCGTCCACAATTAAGAGACTTATCAAAATTTCATAAAAACAATTTTTTACTCTGGTAAACCATCCTCAGAACGTATAAAATTATCGGAACAGGCAAACGGAAGTAATTTTTCACTTTATCCAAATATCTCGTGTGTTTTTGCAATGGATTTGTAGGCAGCCACCCCTTTAATGTTGGTGTATTTAGCTTTTTATTTCTTCCTAAAAGTTTCAATTTGCAGTAAGTTTTAATATTTGTTCTCTAAATACAATTTAATATTATCTCGGATTCCTTTCCGTGCCCTACCGAAAACAAGATTTATGAAAAATGCGAAAAGAAAACATCTGGCAGTTTGAGTTATAAAAAAAGGATCAAAAGGATTATGCAATTTAGAAACGTAATCATAATTACATTTCTTCGCCAGTAACATTAACAACGCAAAAAAAAATATTAGAAGGTGGACTTTGTACTTTTGGGGAAATTTAGGAATAACTGTATGCGCACGAATAGATTAACGAGATTTTCACTTTCTATACCGTAGAGCGTAGAAGACAGTCAACCCATTGTGCTCGAATCCAGTCAACTTACCATCACCGTTTATAGGAACGACGCGCATGGAAATTAACAACTACATCCGATAATTCGGGGGCATGCAGCCCAGTTAAGAATGAGTCCCCGCTTTCGACGATGAAAATAAAATTTTATTAGTAACAAAATAATACTCGGTGTGATAATAAATATTAAATAATCATAAAAAAATTATAGCCAATGTGAGTATATCGTATAAAACAGCGCTGCAAGCATTTTAAAAATATTCAAGTTCAAGTATAAATAATTTAAATTTTCTTTAATAGGATAATAAAATGATTTTCAAAGCTGTACGCCCCCTCATAACATGGATCGTTAGGAGCAAATATAAAATATTAAGGATATATTTTCTATTTTTGGGATAGTGGACTATTAATAATTATTGGTTTATGTAAAACTCAACGTTTCGCTATGTTTATTTTCAGCTTCGTCAGGAATACAAAGTTAATAGTAGTAATAGTAAAACTATGACGAGTTAATTATTAATGAAGTTATAAATGTTTTGATAAATGTTTAAAACATTTATAACTTCATTAATTACATTGTCATCCACTTTACTATTAACTTTGTATTCCTGACGAAGCTGAAAATAAACATAACGAAACGTTGAGTTTTACATAAACCAATAATTTAATTAAAAAAACTGCGCCTTCCAATTTGTAGCATTGCATATATATAATAATTTTCTGAATTACACCGGTCGTTTTTAACACTCCCATAAGGTTGGCGTATCCGACACTACCATAGTGGAATGCGATGTACTAAACAATATTGATCTGATCTAAAGATTCGAATTCTAACACACAACTGTGAATACCTAATTGCTCTACCACGATTGGTTTCATGTTATTCATAATATAAACAGATATTATATTATTATTAGAGCGATATTATCAGAGCAGATATCATCTACTATATTAAAACCGCCACAATATAATTTAAACGACGGTAATTTAGAATGAAACGATTTTCTCGTAAACGATGTGCCGCTTATAAAATAAAAATAGCATGATACTCTGAATCTCAGCCTCGTAGATTCGAGCCCCACGTTGGGCGCCATAGTGTTACCTTCGCAGTGGCGTAACTACCAGTGTGCACGGCATTAGGGGCCCGCGGCAATGTAAAGCAAAAAATAATGGCACAGCGGCAGTCCTCTTAGACATGAGTAAAAAGCGTCTGTGCAGGCGGGAAACGGACCAGTAGGCACTGGATGATTCGGCAACGGGAATCCACCGGTCGAGCTTAGGTTAGTGTCAAGAAACGATTTTTTAAATGGATGACCGTTAAAAGAGAGATCCGCCGGTGCTCAGTTGTTACGCACCCTTCCTTGTGCTGGGGGGTATTCCATACCCCCCAGACCCCCCGGTTTCACGCCCATTTGACTTAAATTAAATTTCTTTTAGTTTAACAATGTTTTAATTGATATTTTATCAGAACAATCTTTTGTTTGAACGGGTGCAAAATTAAACCGCTTGCCACGGGTACGTTTTAATAAAATATTTATTTATGCAATTAAAAACATTGTTAAACCAAAACAAACTTATTCCCTTGAAATGTGCGAGAAACCGGAGGGTCTGGGGGGTATGGAATACCCCTCAGAACAAGAAAGTAACAATATGACTTTTCAAAATGGATAAAGACGCCCATTTAATTCTTGTGAATGCATATTTTGCTTATTACAGCTGGAGGGTATTCCATGGCACCCGGTTTTTCAATTGTTTACTTATAATAAATTATAAAAGGTACCGTCCAAGTTAGGGAAATATTTTTTTTAGGAACATAAACTACATAATACCAGTACCAATACCAATGCAATGATATTAATATGAGCTCATAGGTATATCCACAATCTTTGGATTGTGGGTATATCATTGATAAATACCGGGGGGTGGGGGCAGAGGGAGGAATGGTCCCGGGCCCAATGTAGCTTTAGACCCTCTTAAACTACATTATATTGCGACCAAATTATTTTTTTTTAAATTGCACACCTCTCAATCGAGGGGCCCGTCAAAGCTCTTGCTCCCGGGCCTAAAATTTGAAGTTACGCCACTGCACTGTACCTTCGTCCAAATTATTTACAATTGATTTAATTTTCTTAATGCTAAAATAACACATTTAAAATATTTACAACTGGCAATTGCGCGATTTGCTGAATGTATTTGTTATTTCTAGAAACCGCTATAATGTACATTTTTAAAACTCTAAAAGCTCTTTTAGAGCATGAAACGCTCTAAAAATGACGTAAGTGACAATTTATTTGAATTGTACTGGATTGTTTTCGAAGCTTAGCTTTTCATCTTCGCTTCGCACTTCTCCTCCCATGTATCATAGTTCGGCCTGCAGCCTTCGCAGTTCTTATGTCGCATACATTTAATTCTTACGTCACACGCTTATGCTTACGGTCATTGTGAATACAACTAATATACTACCAAAAATACTAATATCTTAGGTATCAAGGTATCTCATCAAAAAGTAATACAAAGTTTTTCAAGATTTTCAAAAGATTTCTGCACATAATCTTAACAGTGCTCGTATATCTAATCTAGCGCACTTTTGAATTAATTAAAATCGAGAGGGGTGCACCATGGAAAGTCGATTTAAAAAATATTTAAATTTATTTCAAACCCAGTTCCGACTGAAAAACATCCAGGAAGAAATTTACTTAAAATATCAATCCCGTAATTCAATTGGATGTTTACAACTACCGACGTCCATTCTGAGCGAAATACAAGCAACAATCGACTCCATTCAATTCCCACAAAGAAGAAGCCTTCAAGTTTATAGCCGAAAGATTATTCCAAATACAACTCGATCAATTCGATGTTTACAACCACAGAACAAGCATCGAGTCCATTTCGAGCGCAATACAAACAATCTAAAGAGATTTAAATCCTTTTCTATTCAAAGTTTTCTCAAACGCTTAATTTATTCGTTTTACAGGAAACTATAATTTTAAAATAAGATGGTGATGTTGTTATAATATCCACTGTGGGATTCGCAGCAAGAAGTCACCAACGTCATGCAAACAACTCGAAACGGGAATTAAACTGTGTTTTGTCAGACAATAAGTCCCATGGGAACTCGTGTGACATACCTAACTATTGTATCTTCCCGTACTGTTGCAAAAAATTCGCTCAATCCTTATAATCCTGCGTTTATTTTTCAAGGATCCATTACAATACTTGGATAACGTTTAACGAACCAATGGGTTTTCCCTATTGACTTTTCAATGCGTTATTATCTAAATCTATTTCGACGTTTTGTAAAAAGAAAAATCCTTGACTAGAGTGAACTGTGACCTCAAAAATAACGCAAATTAAATGGAACTCATCAATGATATGCATAAATGAAATGCAACAAAAGAAAGTTGCAACTACGCAATTAAATAATTTCGAACGAGTGCGATTATTGTCGTCATAAAGTGACCTCCGAACTTGGATAGCTTCATCAACTCAGGAACTACAATCACGAGGTGGGTGATGGTTGATACTTATTAGTGACTGGAAGTTCAAAAAGTGGTACAACCTAAAACTTTGGCAGCACGCTATCAAGTTAACACTCGCCCTAAAGAATTGAACACGAACCGAAGAAAAAGTTGGGTAAAATTATTGTTGAATTTTCATGTTAGTTTCAAGGAATTGCAGTAAATGAATTAGTGAGCTATCGTACCACACACTGCAGCGTGATAATCAAATTTAACACACAGTTATGTTCACAAAGACAAAAGTAACGGTTAAATTAATTTTGCGTTCGTTCGTTTACTTCCAATTCTGCCATTTTCTCATAATTAAAATTCTTAGAATAGAATACCGATTTATAATTAAAATATGTCGAATCCTGCAATTTTCGTCTTGGGTCCAAATCCACCATCGGAGGTGTCTTCCTTAATTAAATCGATATGCATTCGTACACGATCATCAATTTAATTTTAATTACCAATTCTAGAAATGATGCTCGCATTGTTCACAAGTTGCTCGTGTGGATTAATTTTATTGAACGTGCTGCTTACTAAACGGCAAGAGCTTCATTTCAGTTCGAAATTAGTAGGAAAAACTTGGAACTGTCATTCAAAAAATCACCTGTGGCGCTGTTTATGAACAAATAAACACTTAAAAACCTAACAATATCATTCTATTCGACGAAAAACTTAGGATTGCTTAGGAGTAAGTGACTGTTTTGGTGTGAAAAGCCTTTTATCAATTAATTTTTTTCTAATTGCATTAATTTTGTTTGTGTGACATAATAGAAAACACAACTTTATAATTAGCAATTCTTGACATGAAGTTCGAACAACCGAACTTGCACAATTAATTCAGGCAGCATACTATAGGCATCCACAGCAATTCATATTTTAAGTGCTGTTATAGTGGAAGTTTTGTTAGAAAGTGTGAGAAGCTTTAGTAGTAGCAAACCATGGAAAATTAATGGCTTTCATTTGCGTCCCTTCCAGTATCGCAAAATTATTAAAATTTAGTTAAAACTCCACATTCTTGAGATACTCGCAACTTGGAATATATTGTGTGACAAAATTTTCAAGTGGTAACAGCACTCGAAGTTGAGCACCAAACACAAAACCAAAATGCTAACTTATAATTAACCACCATCAAATTAATGTTAAATCACAATTCATACAACTTGAAGAAAATGAATCAAAAATGCAGAATGTCCTAACCGCGAGGGAATAAAAAGTACTCGAAAAGCAATTACGTCTGACCAATTTAAAATTTTAATTTCGTTTCATTTAGCCTCTTCAATTTTCCAAACAATGGAGCAGCATCTTAAAATTGTTTGAATAAAACCGAATTTTCTTTACGGAAAAAAAGGTGAAATGTGATCCACAATGATAAGATTCGATTTTATATTTTTCAACATTTTTTACAGTTTAAAAAAATTTTCTCATGCGAAACATATTATACATTTTTACAATACATTTAACCGCAATCTGTACGGAAATCTTGTATAAAATTTAAATAAAATACTCAGTTTTGTTCCAAGAAAATATAAAAATTAATTTTATGGTTATTGTTAGTTAATTTTGTTCTAAGTGTACAAAACGCTCCGCATGAAACGTGTCGCAATTGTTTTGTAATGATTCCGATTTTCAAACTACCACAAGCAAAATTGAAATATGGGATTTTGTGTCATTCGAATTAAATGTTTGAGGAAGTTAATTTCAATTTTAACGTAGAAGTTTCATAATATTGGAAGTTAAGTTCAAAAGTTTCACATTAATTTTAAGAATTTTGCAATTTTGATTATGTAAACTGTTTAGTCTCACCAATTGGGACAAAAACGTTTTCCTGATTAATTCACGGAGTAATTTTGTAACCTCGGCTTTAATTTGATGTGATCGTCTTACTTTTTGTTGTGTTGAAAATATCAAAATTATTTGCTTCATGCAATTTTGTTATTTTTACGGCCTGCTTAAAACTTACTGCGACATACACCCTCGTTCACCGTATCCAAACTCGGAGATCGAAATTAAAATGAGGTGAATTTACTTCAGGAATAATCTATGTTAAAACAGAATATTAGAAGAGTGCAGCATCTACATTTTGAGAACATTGAAATGGATCCTTAAAACTTCCAAAATGTAGAAACTGTACTCTTGGTTATGATTGCAGTAACTCTGACAATCAGATTCTTTTCATATTTTAAATGGAAACAGAGCTACACGGAATAAGAAGTATCGTCACTATTGATTCACTTTGTATTAATATTTTATGATGAGATGGGACACCGAGCGATTTGTATAATAGAACATAATACTGGTAATATGTTATTCATTATTCGGAAAATTTTAAGAACTTGACTGACCGACTAATCGGTACAATTAGGGAACCGATTAGAAGTAAACCATTGATTATAGTTTGGAAGATACGCAACACTATGAAAAAATGTATCTTTTACTACAGAAAATATTACTGCTCCATAATATTGCGTATCTTACCTAAATGCATCATCAATGACTAAATTAATTCAATAAGGTAGTACAAACCCCCCTCTCCTCAACCAAACCATAAAATTATATCGTCCACTTTCAACAATTACGAATCTGTTGTTGGCACATGCTGGATGAGTTTCTAGGGGAAGCTGAGATGTAATCGGATTTCCTCCATAACCACAGCAGAGCAGAGTCAACTGGAAAATTAGATGGATACTGCCTTGCCATGCAACATTCCACATTGTTGTGGTTCCAAAAAAACAATTCCCTTTTCTGTTGGAATTTAAAACCACGCCGCCCCCTCATATTGGTAAATATAAGCCATTAGAGGAGAAGAAGTAAAAGTTTCGTTAAAAAATTATAAATTAATTACTTTTGAAATATTAACCCCAAATTATGTACTTTAATAACGAAAAGAAAATTTTCTGAAAGTTATATCGCTTCATTTTATATTTTTTTTTTCATTATAATATTCATTAAAATCCTTCCGTTTAGAGTTTGATTGAAATTACTGGGTGTAATCCGATTTAATTTTCTTGGAATTAATTAAAATCGTAATTATATCTCAATAATATTAACTTTATTTAGGAATTTTAAAGGTCGCGTGAAAGTGGAAAGTCGAATAAGGGGATGAAAGAATTTTGAAAAAATAACGAAAGCTCAGGGTTTGAATACTTGATCAATTTACGGTGGTGGTTAATTTACATTACGAAAAGATCGAACATTTGATGCAAAAAAGAGTCGGAAGAGACTTTGTCAAGATTTCTCTTTTTACTTGGAAACTTTTAATTAATATTGATTTGAGTGGTAATAAATGCGCTCAATTTGATATATTCGCATTTTGTGATATTAACGACGCAAAAGCACATACCTCTTGACATTCTCGACGAAAAGGAGGGATGCTGCCGGCCAGACGTGTGCTCCGCTTCCTTCCACTTCCGGATCGATACGGCACCCTTATACCCTTCTACCTGCAACCCCCCGCGTTATAACAATACTAGGTATTACTTTTACACGTGCTCAACCAACTTGTCTACTTATAGTTTGATGCACTTATTGGAATTTGGAAGCAAAGGTTCCGTCATCAAAAAAAGATGAGCTGCATACCATAATCGTCCAAAACTTGGCAGTTTCAATGCTTTTTATTCGAAATACAAGTTGCAACATATTGTGTAATAAAGGGAAGAAAATAAAAGATTTTGTAGCAAGTTTGCACTATTAACGAATCATAAAGTTTTCAAATAAATGTCATCACTTTTTAAGTTCAAAATTTTCGATTTCTAGCCAAATGCGTAGAGCACGTTTTGCAAAAACGCAATATCACATAAAAACATTTTTCTTTTATGACGCAGAATATGATAGTCACGTTAAAAAATTAAATTAAGCCAAGTACTAGCAGCTACAAAAAGTGCGAAAACAGAAAAACTTTCCCTAACTAAAATCAATTATTAAGCATTTTATGCGATTAGAGTCGGAAAAGTTTGTCTCCCTTTCAAGTCACAATTATAAAATTTAATTTTCTAATCGCTTTTACACGACATGATCATATTGGCAGAATGTGAACAATCAAACCTGACATTCAACACGTGCGAAGGCGATATGTAAACAAATTATTATTACCAAGGCTGCGAAGCAGCGACCTTTTATCAAAATACAAACGGAATTAAAACAACCGCGCAAAATTTAAGAAGTGGAAAAATTTTGGTCAAGGAGAAAAGTCCAAAATTATGTAAGTTCAACGACTGACTGTAGGTTATCGTCCTTCGTTGTAAATTATAAGGGACTATGGACGGTAAATAAACAATCATGAAAGAGCTTTAAAGCCCTTAAGATGAGTAGTTCAATGTGAGGCGTAAACCGGGTCCATAAGCCACAATTTGAACGTTCCATCTCACCACACATATTTTACGTTATCTTCAAATTTTATTGAACAATAATTATTTGCGTTTGACACAACAAGTAAATAAATTATTTATTACCAAGGCTGTGAAACAGTGACCTTACATATCAAAACATAAATAAATACGCAATTAAAACAATTCCATAATCAAGATAAAACATAAAATCATTTCCTGTTTGATAGCAACATAGAAGTGGTTTCGTGGCAGGGTCAAAAAGATAATAAATTTAATAGATAAAATAGAAACGAACTGCAGCAAGATTCTGTTTATCACGTATTATATTACGATGCGCATATTGAATCCATAAAAATGTAACTTTGTAAAATGGGGGTGTGGATTTTTCCGATGCAAAGTTCACCTCCGGTCAGCTCCTCGTTCACGCCATTTTACGGAACTAAGCAATCAAATATGATGTCATTCTGCGTCAAATGCGCCTTTGGCGATTTTTTGAAAATAATTCAAACCTTATTTTCCTTATAAACCATTAGGTGTGATCTTCCCGATGTCGGCAACGTTATCTTACTTTGCACCCTGTTTTCTAATTTCTTAAAATTTCGAGTTGAAGGGAATGGATACTTTATGGGAACTTTTAAACAAAAATCGCTTGCGGCGCTATTTATACAAGAATAATGCTCTCAAAAATTGGCATTTCGTAAGTTTCAATTTTTGAAAGGATTCTTTTTGTGAAGTGTTTTTCTTTAGTTGACTTGGGCATAGGTAACAACTAACAAGTTCTCTTTTTTTTTCCAGTTTTTCTTCAAAAACTACATTCGACATTGTCAATATAGATATCACTAAAATAATCAAAATCACTAGGGCCTCATTGTGTAAGAACAATCTCAAAACCATTATCTCTGTAGGTTTTGCAATGATGTGCGTAAATTTTAAAGATTTAGATGAACCTGCTTCTAATATATTTATAAAACAAACTGATACACATAGTTATGTCAACTACCAAACGCCGTTACTGACATGCGGTATAGAATACCGCAAAAAACCCTTACTTTTATCTATTCATAAGCTAAATTCGTACTAAAACTTTTATAAAGCCACAACAGTACATTTAGACGCCACTTGAAGGTACACAGTGGGATTTCTTAAAATATTCACTAATTGTAAGACTCGTTATATAATGAAATCTATTTCTAGTGCGCGGTATGGGAGACCGCATGTCAATGGTTGAAGGTTACAACGTCAACTAGCGCTAACAGACCACTTTCGCCAATGGAACTGAATTTCGTACCGCGAATTCTCTAATTTATTCACTGAATAGAGGAGAACAATTATGGTGGTATCAAGTGAATTTATGTTCTATGTCAGTAGATCAAATACATGCATAGATTATGAATTGAACCGAAGGCTCAAATATTTCGATACTTTGATGCATGAGAAGGTGAACTTCGTAACACTTGAATATTTAGAGCTTCCTGTCGTGGTTAGGTTTGTTGCGATGTTTCCAACGCGACTTAAAAACGGTGAACTTCAACATTCTCTTGGAATTATGTCCAGACTCTTTTGACTTTGACGCGCATGCCATCTTCCAACTCTTTCCTTATTTAAGCAATGTTTTTTTGTCGTTGACTCTGCCCCTCCCCCATTACAATGCGCAATTTTGGCATTACCTTGATATCGTGTCTAGAAATTCTTGTGGTACTTCGGCCCCAAAAGGGGATTGTGATCAATCAGAGGTACGTCTATTTCCGTGGTCTGATTCATTCAATCGCAATAGTGGGATTGATATAGGAAGTGTGTGTTAGTGAAAATTAACTTAAAAAAAAAATAATTGATATATCATCAAATTGAGGTACTTTCCTACTGTTGAGAAATAGACTGATTTAATGGGTGACCCATCGCAGGAATGGCAATGAATGTTAACAATATGGGATGCTACTTCGCTTCCAGGTCTTTCCGAGATGGGGATCATGGAGACGCATGTTCGAAGAGTCCAAATGTGCTAATACTACAGGAACTGAAGTTAAGCGCAATATCCTTCCATTTTAACAACATATTTTGGGCCGCTTGAAACCAATGCTGTCCAGCAGAACTCTTCACGTCTTTCAACCATATTTTTTGGGATCTTCTAAAGTCATTTCAGCAGCTCTAGGTCTCTGGCATTATATCGGCCACTATTATCAGCTTCTACATCACTAGATTGAACAGGTTGTGCGGCCTGAAGGCCGCACTGGTAATTTTTAATGGATAATTCTTTGGTTATAGCTGTTATTAGCCTGGATCGAGGTAACCTGGCACGAGAAACGTTCTTAAAACTATGAATATTCTTCCTGAATCTCATCTTTGCTAATTAAAAAATACATTTTTATAATTTTCTAATAATGATTTTTTAATCTTAAAAAATGTTGAAATGCCCTGGTAAGTTCACTTGTACTAAACGTTCATGAACAGATCGATGAGAAGATAACACGAACAAGGTGATTAACTAAAGGAGCACAAAATTGGTGAAGTTGTTAATGATCGTTGACGCTAACTCGACGTTTGCTCGTTGTCACGGCAATCGTAGTGCAGCGTTAAAATGCAAATGCTGAAATTGGCGTCGAACTCGGTCCGGAAATTGCCATCCCCATGTTTACGGCACTATTTAAGCGTTTCTATGTTCTTTGTGCAAATGTTAGCACGCATGAAGAGAATCCAGATCACTTGTTGATTTCAAATTTTGACACAAAAATTGATATCATTTGTGTTTCAGTCGAGTCGCTTTATAAACGCACACAAAACCAAATTGTATTATTTATAGGAAGAGTTGGATGAGAAAAAGTTTCGCCATAAAAAGGTAATTGTTGTTTTAAAGAACACAAAAGGATTAAAATTAATTATGCTTTAAGGAAGTCGACTGTAAAGCACTTAATAAAAATTGCATACGACTAATTAAAAATTATTATCACTTAATTACGCTTTTAATTATCATCAAAAATTAAGCAACAACAACTTACCGATACCTTAAAACGCAATTCCATCAGCCGCAAACACGTGACGTTTACGATTCATGCAAAAATATTACTTGTCGTTGCGACACCGGCTATGCTATTTGCGAGCAATGAAAATCTTGATTTATGCCATGTTGACCTGCAGTTTAGTACAATTTTTCTCAAGTAATAAAAAATTTAACGATAGAGAAATCCGTGACTGAATGTTATACGCAATAAAAATGATTTCATGAATTTTTATTTTGATTGCCGATGTAGACAACCAAATCGCTAGTTTTATGAAACAAATTTCAATATTTTTCCACTTGCTCTACCCGCTTTACTTCTCATGCCCGCCCGCCCGCTAGCCCTTATTATTTAATTTGATGGAAAAATTCAATATTTAAATGTAAAAATTACTTTAACTAAAAAACAAGAAGAAAACGTACCGACCTTAAATAATCATCGAGCAATAAGCTTAAAATAACGAGGGCGTAGAACGTAGGGTAGGAAGGATAAATTGAAGTAATGTCGATTTTTCTAGGATCTCATTTTTCTTCAGAAATTCTTCTAAATGGTAATTTCGATGGCGATCTGAAAAGAACCCTCAAATGACAATCGCTTTAAGGAGATACGAAGCAATGCATCAAGAACTGCAACAGTTGTTCGTGGCGGATGAGATGGAGTTGAATAGGCCGTATGTGAGGGTGGCGACGACGCCCACCCAATTTAGGGTGGACTGACTGATTCGGTGTAAGACTGGTAATAGAATTGTCGCTTGGTTGCACATCTATGAGCTCCTGTTCGTTGCAGTTTCCCAATATCTATTTTTGCTCCAGATATATTTTATATCAAAAGTTGGCTTTTGAACTCGACTTTATTTTATTTATTTCTAAAACGGAATCATACATTTTTAAAAAGTCCTTACAATTTTCATAAATGACTTTAAAATCTCATCTCGTCCTCGATTACTAAAACAATTTGGGAAGTAAACCTGATTGGTAAGTCCAGAACGTTCTCAATTTCGTTTCTGTACTTAAAAAACTGCGTAACATCGAACCACCAATAAAAGGAACGTAAAATGTAAAACGTTGCAGTTATAAAAAGTAGCATGGGATGAAACGAACCAATTTGTATGGATGGAGTGCATCCAAATCGACTGATAGACACATGCAGCAGAAGCAGGTGTTTAATTTGCAGACAAGATCAGAATAAGCCACGATTTGCTGTGCAGGTGTGCTCTCCTTATTGAAAATCACATTTAGTCAATATTCAATCATCATTGATGTTCCCATAATTTTTAACTTACATATCGATGGTAATTGCACACGCGCTCCCGTCAATCGAAACTTATCGCTTCTCAAACACAAAATCGCGTCAATCCGTTCCTAGACTCCTCGAGTATTTACTTAATGACAATTAAAAAAAATAAGTGTATTTGTTTAATAAAAGTGGAGCCTAACCTTATCTCAACACTCGAGATAACAACTTTGCTTTAAAATTTTGTTTCAACCGCAAGACCTATGTAAAAATTTTCCTTTTTACGAGTGGCTCGAAAACCATTAGAAGGACATTCCAACTACCGATAAGTTAGATGACTTGGCGCCAACACATATTTCATTACGCCAAATGAAATATTTCACTTAGCAGTACTTAGGCTAACGCATTAACATACAATGGAAGAATTTGCGATTGCACTTTTGCATATTAGAACCGGAATCGTAAATACGTAAAATTTTAAACGACTTTGTAATCGATGCTAATAGTACAAACTTTCCTATTATTACAGATTTTTGTAGAATTTAAATTTTCTGGTTATTTTCGTTAGGAAAACATAATTTTTAAAATAAAATCGGACGCACTGTGCATGAAGAATCAAGTTTTCCTATTATTACAGAGAAAAGTAAACTTTACAGCTGCAGACCTCATAGGTAATTTCCAATTCACCATAATCCGAAAATACTCCACTGTTCATCGTGCAAACCGCAAAAAATTTCGTTTCTATATAATCACAGTTTTCATGCCGTTTTTATCAATTAATGCAGGTGCATGTAATAGTAAAAGCAATAATTAGCGCAATTGGCAGTATCTAAATTAAAATTTACATGTTAAATCGACACTTTTTACGTCAATCCTATTGTTGTTCAAACAAAATTTTTCTATTCGTATTTTATTGATATTCATACAGTGTGCACACAATTTGCATTAATTGGCAAACAAAATGATTTACCGAAAATATGAAAAGATTTTTTTTACATCAACAATGCTTATAAAATTATCGAGTTATACCCGAATCTCATCTTAATTTTGTGGGTAAAATTTAAATATTGGTTTATTTGTTGAGAGATGGTGTCATATGCCGATTTCAGATTAATTAATGTTGTTCCGCCACTGCACTACAATCTGTCAATTAAGCATTCAAGTTTGATCCAGTCGATCAAAGCTCAACCGATCCTGAGTACGTCCCTGTGGAAATTATATCCCTGTGTAAATTATACACAAAAAGAATAAACTTTAGAAATAAGAATATATTCTTCTGTCGTAAATGTAAAAAGCTTTAATAATAAAACAAAAATTCCCCACAGTCTCAGAGAAGATAAATTAAAAACTATCCATTGCAATAGCTTTCTATATTTACATAGAAAAAGAATGTCGGAGAACGATAATGAATAATCGAAATTCGAAACGCAATGTTAATCGATAAAAAAAATAAGAAAACGAAGTTCCTGGCTGGATCAGGGCCGTATTTAGGCGTAAACGATCCTGTCAAAATACAAAAAAAAAAGGAATTTTATGAATGACTTACCATAGTCGTACTGACTTCTCACAGTTTTATAGCAAAAATTTGACATTTTTTTTTTGAAAAACAATAAATCACCAAAAGTGACATAAATCACACCAAAGCTTGTTAGCCATTGTAAGCATTGTTGATCGCGAAAGATGTTATGGTTCTGTAAGTCCAGTTATGGAAGATAAAGAAGTCAATAATTTTGCGGTTAAGTACCATCATTTAATCCAATTCCAATAACACATTTAAAAGTTTGAATTACGGCGATGTGGTTTCATTGAAAAGAAACTTGGGAGTTGTTTATTTCGGTTGGAGTATAAATAAAAAAGGCGCCAAAAATAAACGAACCGCTCTATTTATAGTTCCATTAATGTTAAAATTGCTTTTCGTGGAATTCCCGAAATTTACATATTCTACCTGTTTAGGTATACGAAAAAATTAATAATCCTTTGTATGGTATGGCCGACTGGTTTTTCCAAGCGGTTTATCGCGAGCGATTTAAGCTAAATAAATGAAAATCGATTCTTGATTTAAAAAACTTCTAACCTCACTTTTGCGTTTTTATAATTTTCTTGTTTCTTATTTGCGAAAACTTAGTACGAAATTGCAGTACATTCGTTGAAAGATCAATAAAATAGTAATTTTTTTAGCACAAAATCTTGGCATCAAAGTTAAACGCTAAGCTTATATTTACAAGCCGGTTTTATGTACTTTTCTCCTCAATAGCTAAGTTTCCACAGAGTATTTGTGTTTTAAACCAAACGAACCGTCTAACAAACGAGAACATATTTATCTAAGCTGAAAATCTAATGAATTCTTGCTTTAGTTAATTTGAATGAAATAAGGGCGAAACTGTGAAATGATCTCGAAATGTGGAAAAATTGTGAATATAACGAGTAATATAAACAATACCGTAATGATATGGAAAAGAACAGTCACTTGATGTTGATTCTTTCTGAAAACAAATCTCTTTTATCGAACTTCAAAATATCTATCGCATTTTATTCAATAGGACAGCGTTTTTCCAGCATACAAAATTTTATGTTATTCGTGTATAAAACTTTCATCGTTTTTAAGAAATTAAAGTTTATATAGCCGATTGAATTTAATATAGTTTATTGAAAATGATTGGAGAAATCCTTGCAAAAAAAGCGATTCTCTCCGAGCTAATTAAATATGTAGTGAAGTCTCCATAATGTGTAACCAAGCTGTTTGTTAATTTACAAAAATTCACTCATTTTGCTAAAATGTTTTCAAAAAATAACTTCAAAAAGCTCTACTGACAGAATCAGCTTAGCTTTCGTGTGATACAAGCTATTGATTGACGTCCTTTATAGCAACAATTTAGAACACTCGTTGTCACATCTCTTCAAGGTCTTGATAAACCTCTTAAACATAAAAATCCGATACAAATCCACAGACCTACATGGCTTTTGTTCCGAAAGTGCTATTTTATATTTTTATTTAAAAAGATGGAAATATTTAATTCTAGCGAATATGATAAGAGGAAAATTGTCATTTATCATGCATAAGTCCAAGGGCATCAGGTATTTGTCGAATAAAATAACTAACCAATAGGAACTTATGAAGCCGGGCATTAGTATTTTTGAATGAAGCCCTCGAAGGATTGCAAAATTTGATTAAATCCCTAAATTAGGGTAAATAAATTTACTACAACTTCGTGTACGTTCAAAAGGCATGACCAATTAGTATACAAAATCGACAAAAATAATTTCAACTTTACAACATACGTGCCCTTTTTAGTCACGCATACATGATAAGTTTCGTAGAAAACGTAAATGGTATGTTAAAAATAGTACAGACGCTATCAAAACAAACCCCTTTAATACATGCATAAGTGAATAAACCCACAAAATTGTACCTAAAGCAAATTACATTGGAAGTAATTTTAGCCATTGTCATTATGTGTAATTTAGAAAAACAGAATGCCCACTCTACTATTTATTTATATTACATAATGTGACGTTACAAACCAATCAGGAAATATTTAGAAAATAGTATCCTTGACACAATATTTTCTTTTGAACAAACTATGAATGAAAATCATTCACCTGCACTGTAATGCAAATATTTATTCTTCTCTCGACTTTTATCTAAATTTTTGATTGTTTCCCCTATAGGGGAAATGCGCGATCATTAATTAGATTATTTCCAAGTACAGCCCTGCCAATTAGAGCGAAAACTGTCCTTGCCCTACATGGCCCGAAGTTAAAAATCCGATAAAAGCACGCACACTTCTGGATCACCGTGTAACCAACACCTGATTAGATAATATAAACTTTTTAATAGAAAAATTATTTTTCCTCTTCGGTATACTACCCAACCGAAGCAAATATTAAAACGCATTTATGTTACTGCGTAAACGCAATGAACACGAATTACGCGATAAGGAATGGAGAATATGGACACAATAAGTGCTTTACAGTTTCTTTCTTACTTGCAACTAACAAAGGAAATAAACACAACCCCAACACCTAAAATTTCGCAATTTAAAACGTAAATTTTGTTAACATTTTTATATCCGGAATGATATGGATTTTTTTATACCTACTCGAAAAAAATTCTCTTTTTATGCTGCCTCCACACATCGCCGAATCATCCGTGGACGAATGTTCGAAGGCAATAATGATACTTCGCATTTGAACCTGCACTTAAAACCGAGATCAGATGACACTATGAATGTTCGGCGATGTGTGGATGCAAGCATTACCCGAATGATGAATTTCGTTCAGAAAACCCTAACAAATCAATTCTCACGACATCAACCCTTGTAACTGTTGCTACTTTTGAAACTCGGCAGGAGCTAATTTTAAATGCAAAAAAATACAAAGAAAGCGAAAGTCAAAGTGTCAAATTGTTCCATATCGTGCGTAGTTGTAATATATCGGTTAAAGGGGTGTGAAAACGTGTAAACTTATACATTTAATGAATTAAACACATTCTGGATCTTGATAGGGTTCGATTAATTAAATTTGCGTTTCAACGTTGCTATAAATTTTTAGTACAATTTTTAAAGTTCCAATCGCGTAGTACGCACGTTACAATCATGTTAGCACTTCATGGTTATACATTTTTAACTTATTCTTTAAAATTGTATTTTTGCGACATGGTAAAACAATGGGGGAGGGGGAGGCGTTGCCACTAAATGATGTGTGAACACAACTGGCTATTGTACGTGTTAATTGTAAATTAACTTTGCGTTTTATATGCAGTTTAAAATGTAGGAAAGATAATTGCGCAAATGTTATTTGTTTTTAACACATGTTGAGCTACATAATTAGATTTGTACAATTTTGCATTGTACGTATGCAGAACGCCAGGTGAATTATGTTGCTCTTAACTGTAAACTCAATCGGATTACAATATTTATGGCTATACGGCTAGACAACACACCGAAATTGCTTTTAAATCCATTTTGCAATTAGTTCAATCAAAGATCCATGAAGTGGCTTGCGCATCGGAAAGCATGATGCTGGGGCCGGATGCTTCGTCTATGTTGCAAACAGTCCATGTGATTTACAGTGCAATTAAAAAATGAAGGAACTAATGACAATTGACAATAAATTTCATGGAACTAAAGTTTTTTCTTGAATATTTGCAAAACCCAAGATTCTCGTCTCGAATAACACAGTACTATGAATATCGATCGGATTTAAAATCGTAAACCTAATTTGGTCATTGGTAATAACCTAGAAAGAGAAAACGATCGTGAAATATCAATATTGCCATGAAGTCGTGACGTGAAAAGGTGTACAACCTTCAAAATAAACAAATTGATACTGACAATAACCTTAATCGACTTTAAATTGTTATAACATATGTTCCAATTCCCGATTAAAATGAAGAAATCGTATTTGTTACGTAAGTGATGTATAACAGTCCAACCCTCTCCCTCACTCACTCGTACAAAAATCAAGATTATTTACTAAACAATGCATTTGGTAATTAATGCATTATTAATCAATATAAAAATTACAGGAATATCTTGCAACCAAATCTAACTGTGGTTTACAGTGGACCAATCAAGAATCTTCCTGTCTTTCTTCAATTTTATAAATATAAATTTACAAAAATAACTGCTTTTGGAAATATTATTTTAATTTTAAAGAATACAAATTTTATTCAAATTATAATATCAAAATTAAATTAAAACAAGTGAAAAACTGGTCTCGAATTTAAGCAAACAAAAATTCGATTAAAAACAGCAATTCAAAAACTAAAGATCTTATGAAAACAACGGTGAGAAAATTTTAAAAATGAAAAATGAAATATTAATGATAAACAAAAATAATTTAGAAATGAAAAATATTTTTATTACGAAAAAACTCCTGGAAACTAGGGAGGATATTTCAAAAATGCTTTTCGTTTCTGTAAAGGGCGCCATCAACCAAAATTGCTGTTAACCACACACAACCAGTGCGAACAGGGGCATTTGAATGATTAGTTAACAATTTTAGTTGAGAGTAAGCTACATAAGGCACTAAATTGTAATTAGAAAAACTAAAATAAATTTTGGAAATTCATTAAAATTCCAGTTAAGCAGTTAATTTAATTAAAATTTTGTAGCAATCCGATTGCTAATTTGTTACGAATACCAATGCTTTCTAAAGACTTTTTTGGTTCCAATAACGGATGGGAGGGTTCTCCACCGAAAAGAATACACCGTACCCCCCTCCCCCAATCCGGTTTCACACCCATTTCTTCAGATTTTATATTTGTGCTTGCGGTAAAAAACTATAATCCCCCCCCCCATAGAACTCGAAACTAGCTAGGCCAATGGATGTTCGTAAAAAATTCTTGCATCTTCGTATATTTTGAAGTGAACATAGTAAATGTTCACGATTTATTCGATTTGTGAAGAACCCAATATCAACCGAGCTACCGGGTGTTTTCTCTGAAAGGAGGGTGGGTCTTCCATAAAATAATGAAGTGGGGCTTGGGTTCAGTTTTAAAAGATTAAGAGCAAATATATTTACAATACCACCCTGTATATACGAGACAATATTGCATTTCATTCTGTATCTCATCTTAGGATAGGCAAAGGCAAAGGAGTGTATAAGTCCAAAAAGTCACTTTTTGAGTTAGATATACAAATAATTTGATCTCGTCAAGCTCTATATGTAAAAAAAAAATCTTATCGATTGTTCAATACGAATACCATTTTGTACGAATACCAATGCTTTCTAAAGACTTTTTTGGTTCCAATAACGGATGGGAGGGTTCTCCACCGAAAAGAATACACCGTACCCCCCCCCTCTCCCAAACCGGTTTCACACCCATTTCTTCAGATTTTATATTTGTGCTTGCGGTAAAAAAATATAATCCCCCCCCCCATAGAACTCGAAACTAGCTAGGCCAATGGATGTTCGTAAAAAATTCTTGCATCTTCGTATATTTTGAAGTCCTAAGGGAATTTGAAGTATAGCTCAGATAAATTGCAATTAGATTAAGCAAATTACTTTTTGTAATCGCGTATTTAAATAGCTTTCAATCTGATGTTTATTACTCGACGATCCTGAGCGCAGCTGATGTTGATGTATTGTAGAGATATTTCCTACAACCCTACAACTATAAAAAATTAATCTTCTTACCAGCACAATATCTCTACCCTAAAGCGCGATCGGCAGCTATGCGTAGGTTCACATTTGTATACTGAGACAAAAAACAGGGCTGGATTCAATTTCTCTCTCTTTCTTGGGTCGCTAAATAAAATAAATTGTTCGGCCTTAGTGCAGCACTAAAATTGCTCAAACGAAATTTCTCTATCGGGAACAAGATTGCATGAAATGCCTTAATTGAATTTATTGTGGTTATTGACAATACCAAAAAACTGAATTCGGGTGTGGTTCGTTGCATGAAAGTAAAATTAAACGCAGCCTTGTGAAAAATGATCAATTTAATTATCATCAAGAAATTTAAATTTAAAATAAACATAAACAGGTCGAGCATAGGATATTTACGAACAAGATCGTTTTGGTCGCAGAGTGTAAAACTGTTGAATAGAAAACCCTTCGTATTTACATTTTTTATTTGTAAATCAAAATCTCAAAATATTCCAGGTCTCTATTTAGTGTGTAATCGTGTGACACAAAAAAATTTACAACAATAAAAAAAATAATGGTGTACAAAATTATAAAGTTTATTTACCAATACGGTGGCACTTGTTGTCGACTTTTGGGAACCGCTGATTTCTTGCATTCAAATTCTCCGCTTGACAGCTGTTGTCCAGTCATATGGGTGGCAATTTACACGTTTCCAGCTTCTATAAAATTTGTGGTAATTTTCCATATAAGTGAAGTTTCTTCTTCACACACAAATCCAATATCCAAATTAATCGATTGACGAACGTAATATAAAGGTTTGTTGGCAAAACGTAACAGTTTTGAACCAATCTCAGAAAATTTCATAACTAACCTCAAATTTTGTAAGTAAAATTATTTAATTTAAATTTCAACCAATTTATATTCTTTCTTCTAAACATTTACTTGTAGGCACATAATTTTCGTGATTACAAAAATCATTCGATCATTACTTAATGGCAGACTGACAAAATTTTCATCCAGATGCGTGATATCAAAAGTTGCAGTGACGCTTTTCCAACAACGCTGCAACTTGAAGATTTTACTTCAAAATTAATCTAAAAACACTCGTCTACTTTAGACGCCACTACGCACTATTTATCAGCTTGAAAAACACCTTGATTTTCCAAGAAAAACTCGAAAATTGGTCATTTATGGTGGACCTCCACCGAAAATACGCCTGGCTGGCTTCACAGTCAACGGCCAAGTCTCCTACGCCAACTTTGGCTACCTTCTATGTTTAGAAACTTCAAAATACCACTACATAAAACGAAATTTTGAGCCATTCTGGACATCAAAATAGGTAAGTTTTTGCGCACCAAATTCAAATGAAATTAATTAACTTTGTTTCTTTTTAGATTAAATTCGCTGGAAACTTCACAAATCACTGGATTTCACCAACATTCAACAATAATAGTGTGTTTTTGTGTCAACGGTAACATAAATCGACCCTTACTTATAACACTGTGCTCGACCTTGTCTCTATGGGTAAATCATCCCCTAATTTGAAATAAATTACCAATACGAAGCTTGATTTCAGTTTAAATCACGACAGTGTATTTAATTCTTAATCGATAGCATAGCGATTAAGCGCATAAATCGCTAATACAGAGAATAAGTAAGAATCATATTAGGGCCGCCTCCCCTCGGCAGGCAATGACAAACCACCCACCGGGGTGTAAACTGCTATGAGAAGCCTTTGTTAAAAAAGGCTCACCAAATCCTCTTTTGGTTAAAAGGACCAAGAAAGAAGAAAACATGTCATTTAGAAGCACCACTCACGATCAAATGTTCAACACGTTAGAAATTGAAAAAACTAGTGGTCACTGGTGGTGATTAATAGTGGTTTAATGGAACCAACATATACGATTATGTATTTGAATTGATGATGGTGGATGTGGTTATAGTTTTTCATCCAGATTCTCATTCAGAGCATTTTTGATTCCAATAATTGTTTGTATGTTTATACTTGTCAATGATATTGAAATTTCAACACGTCACCCCACACCCCCTGGTTTCATCTCTTGCTATTGATGATTCAATAAAGTCTTCTTCTCTTCTTCTTTCTAGAAGTAATTCTCTAGAAAATTCTCTTCTAGTAGGCCAAGGCCTGTTATTTCCCAACACTGTTGGAAACTTTGAGCATATAAATATTTTATATCCATCAGGTAGCTTGCTAGACTTGCCTTCAGATGTGCCTGTATCCTGGTTTGTTATGTTAATGGTAGCAATTCACTAACCCAGGGGACCACCGGCTTAACGTGCCTTCCGAAGCACGGAGACTAGTCATAAGAAATTTTGACTCTTCCCAGGTTTGCACCCGGTGCCCCATATTCGCATCGAACTACGTTAGCTGCAAGGCAATGACCGTCTATTCAATTCAATAAAGTAATTTACTAATATCTTTTGAATTTTATTAAATTATATAGCGCCCGATTTTTTTCTGCAGTTAATTGTCAAACAAACACTTAAGGAAACAATTCTGCGCTCCGAAATTAGAAATAAAGGCTGATCAATTGTTACTATATGGAAGACTAACTGGGACCCACGAGGTTGAGCAAGCAAATCCGGCTGGTAGGCAAATAGAGGAAACTTGAAGTTATCACAATCCAAAAATGTTATGCGTGCAGCAGTAGAATTATTTAATTAGCAAGATAAAGAAATGTAATGAATCGAAGGTGAAACACAACAAATTCCGAGTACTATCTCAAAATCGAAGCAAAAATGTGACAGTTCCTATTCTGACGAGATTCGAAAATTTCCTTTAAAACCGCGACCGGGCGAAGATTTCAAGTAAAATGACTTTATTTTATTTTAATACTCACATCACTCTGGTTCCTGCTCACGCCATGTCCGTTTCCATTCCGTTATTAAAAAAATAAGGAAAGAGGAAAATCAGATAAGCTTCGTAAATGTTGACCGTTATTTTTCAAGTTAAATTCATAAAATTTGACACAGATTATTTATTTAGTTAAAAATCAATAATTTTCCTTTTTATATCGTAATAAAATTTCCGTTACTAAATCAAATTGAGTTGGTACGTTGAACCGCATTAAAAGTTTAATAATAACAAAATACGGAACATTTTTCGCGAAAAAAAAAAGATGTATATTCCAAATTGCTCGCTTTCTCAACATCGATGCACGCGGTGTATTTGATTAGATTATTTCCCGATAAAAAAAGCCGAAATTTTTGACACTAAATTTTTAATAGATAAAAATTTTTTTTTCTAGTGAATAACTTGTTCGCATGTGACCTAAAGGAAACAATTCTATGGAGTGACTATTAATGTGGGAAAGAACCCATATAATATATTTTTTTGTAATATTTAAATGGGTGGATAAAATAATTGTGTTTACATTAAAAGGCGGTTCAATGTTTATCTTACAATTAGTTGACCGCTAATAACTCTTTCGAACACGTAATAATTAGCTGACCGATACGCGCGACGTTATCGGCGTGTGAAATATCCAATTTTTAATAAAATAGTCAACAGATCTAAAATATGAAGAATGTGATTGGAGGGGATCTAAAAATAATCGCCGATACTAACAAACTATTTTAAGAGCGAACCTCAATTTTCATTCATTAAAGCTAACCTCTGCAGTCAATTAAAGTCTAATTTTAGTTAATTTTTTTAATTTTATGAATTAGTGATGAAGGTGTAAATAATAGATGGCTAAAAAGCAGAAACGCTCATTTTTTGAAAAGTAAATTTTAAAAGTCGATACAGCTATACAATTTTAAAGCAGCAGATTGACATATTTGGAGCAGAAGTTAATATATTAATAACGAATCGACTTTGGAAAAATTTTTGTGACGTTTTGGTAAAATTTTTGCTGATGACGTGTCGGCTAGAACAAAAAAAATTAACTTGGAAGGGTCACAGTTCATATAATCGTGATAGATCTGTCAGTCGCGAGCCACAAGGGATCGTAAAAGTCTAGTGCGCCCCAATATCTTGGGGTAATATCACTGAATTAGTGTTATTCTCTTTCACATCACTCGCGAGCAATTGGTAATAATGACTTCAAAAATGAATTCTTCCTGATATTTTGGCAGGCAGTAGCATTGTGTAAATTTGGCATAAGTCCTAACACATGCAGACTTACACTGGCGACGTCTTTTTAAAACATATTAACGATAACTTCCGTTTTAGATAAATTTTATAATAATAAAAATACAAGATTGTTAGCTCCTCTTCCCACCGAACTCCTCCCCTCGGTCGATCAAAAAATAAAATAAAATTCCATTTTTAAAATAACCGTGTACAACAAATTAATACACGTCCAATTTATCGATGTTACAATTGCAAAAAAACTCGTAATTGGTTTTCCTTGCTTAAACAACTTGAAAAGAAAAAGGACGATATCGCGAGTATTATATTGCATGCCATTTACAATAAACTTCATATAAAATTTGAACGATCGTTTATTTGTTCAAATCCGATAAGTGCTACATCCGAACGTATGATAAAATTGTTAAAAATGAAATGCCAAAATTTTTCGGTCAACTGCATCCACTCGATGCAACAAATTAACTTTTCGATAAAGCAATTAGCGAAACAAAACTGCACAAAAAATCACTCGTGATGGATTTACAGTTTGTAGGAAGGACCCAGTTTCTTGAACACCCTGTACGAAAAACTAATATACCAAACTGGAATGTCGGAGCCATTTTTCTCAAAAGTAAAAAAGTAACGTTTGAAGATTTGTGACACATAACGCTGTTTTGCGTGTTTTTTTCAAGCGATCCTTCAGATCAAACACATCCTCGAGATAAATCTGACAGAAAACACTCGAATTCAAATGTATCCAATCAGACAAATCGTCCCAAAGTTTCAAGTTGATATTCGAAACAATATTTAAATTGTTGTGGTTAATTGTGCATAAATTTTTTAAATTGAAACCAATAAATCACATTATCATGCATATCACCAACCGGTTCAGATAAATTATGCGTTCGCTTTTCGTTCAACCATCAAATGAATTATGTCCGACTTGATACGCGTTGCCATCAATGGCGAAAAAGAAGCTCCATCCAAAAACGTGAAGAGGCAGCCTTCCATAATTGCTTGCATTTAGGATACACGAACAAATTCATGCGATACAATTTTGCTCCAGTATTTTTGACCTAAATACGTTACCGTGGCAATTAGTCTAATCTGGAATGTCAGAGTAAACTTATTAAATTTTCATATCTTCATGGGTCGTGATAATGGATTTACTGAATAGGTAAGTACATATTCTCTAAATATAGCCCCCGTACTATGTTGTAGTAAACGTAACCCGAGTTATCTGTCAAAAGATGTATGTGTAAAAGTTGTAAGCTAAAAATATTTTTACGCAGAGTACTGATTTGTATTGAATCGAATAAAAATTGGATCAATTTGGGACATTGGTTTTTAAATTTTTAAGTCGAGGATCACCTACGTTCTGAATAACGAAATCAATTTACGCTCCTAATAAATTTTCCCAACGATTTGGTCCTCAGAACGAAAACTTTCTATTGTTGATCGGAAAAAAGACCACCAACAAAATAATAAAATTCATTTGTTTCTGTATTACTTTTCGTTGTTGTTAGTTTTACCTGTTATCAAAATGCGTTATTCGATAAAGGTATGACTCGTTTATTTATATTTTGAATGTTTTCGTTGTAGAACAAACATTTTCTAATAAAAATTTGCGTAACTTGTGTTATGTGTTTACTAAAGATAAAGTTTATTATTCAGCGAAACGAGAAAATAGGTTCCCACACAATGGAAAAAAGGTAAAACAGGAAAGCAATGACGCACAAATCTTGGATGACTCTTAATCTAAAAATAGTTGAAAACTTCATTTAAACGAGCTAAACGCCTACGTAATCCGAGATTTAAATGTCCTTTATATCTGGAAGCTGAATAAAGAAGCGCATCTGCATATGCAATTATGACGTCGCAGTACAAAGCAAAACTTTTGCTTATCATTTTAGCTGTTTATCTTTTTCACATTTTCCAATTTTAAGTGCATAAAATCTTTGCCCTTATGAAATACTATAAAATATAACGAACCGATGGCATTTATCAAAAACTGCAATAAATCATCACTCCGTACTTGACTTTTATGAAAACGCTACTCTCTTCATTTATAAACATTTAGAGAAAATTGAAATGGTTTACCTTAGCAAAAGCACCGTCAGAGATGTAATGGAAAACAGACTTACCTGAAAAAAAAGAAAAGAAATCATTAATACACTTCACAGATAATAGTCAAACTAAATTATTGGGAGTTAGAATTTTGCGTATCGATGAGCCGAATAGAGCAACAGCAATTTATTTTGTGCTTTTCTGTCTGATGCTAACCTAAAATGTGAGATATGTGGGAAATAGATTAAACGTTTTGCATTACTGAAGATTTAGCATTTAGCGGAAATGCCGTTCGTGTTGTTGCATACTGCATGTTCTTGGATGGGATGGCTTCTGAAACCATACAATGTATCGTCCAATACAAAACGGATTTACGATTTACATGATTTAAATAGTTGGCTTCCAGTGAAAAGATGGGGATTAAGAAGAACCGCCGCAAAGCGATTTTGTGTTTGGACGTCAAAATTAGAAATTTCATTAAAATAAATCTGGAAAAGAAAAAACGAAGTAAAATTTTGCTTCTGTTGGTGTAAGCGTAGGAAGTGTTTTTTCTAATCGGTATTGCTACTGCATTGTTGCTTGATAATGTAATTTCACTCCAAAGTTTAAATATGAACAACTAATAGAAAACAAACTGGTCAACATGCATAAGCAGTTTTCCTTATCTGCTATACCAAGTACAGGGCTTAGCCCTACTACATTTTCTTTAGTGTCAGTTTAACAGTTTAACGTGGAATCCGAACCACAGTATCGTATCCCGGAACGGTATGACTGAAAGAGAGAGCTTGTTCTTCTCAACAGAACAAGGGATGCAGTTTAAAGTCGTACCCAGGACTCCCATATTAGCAGTTCTTCTACAGAATCCCTTTCATGACTAAGATACATTTTTTCAATTTATTTGTTCATTTAAATTTATAAAAATGTGACATTATTTGCGAAACTTCTCGATTTTAAGTGGAATTTGTGTTTTAGCATTAGTACTTTGAGGTCAATAGCGTATAGGACAGGTGGTTTGTAGAAGTCCTTTATAAAAGGACTAAAACCGCGATTTCCTACTTCCCAACCTGCAGATGTTTGTTGTATCACCAACCCAACACCATTGGTTAGGTTGAGTCGGCATAACAACAGAATGCTGCAGTGCGACCCCAATAACCAAAGTAATTTAAAAATGATTTAACTTTTTTATAATTATAGTTTCAATTACAACTTCGCCATAAATTAGCACTGCATTAGCACTTAGCATAAATAAATTGGGAAAAGTCAATCCAACTTACTGTTGAACTTCAAAAAAGCTAAGTGCTTCGAGGATAGTCTATAAAACTGTTATTACGCTAAACAGTGGATAAAAAAAGCGCCGTTTCCACAAATTTACAAACTTTTCCGGATTTTAGAATTAAGAGATTGCAGCAAGCTTTCAAATTCAACTTTTTTATAAATAACTGTTGCTTCTGCTAATTGTATTATTACTTTCGTTTTAAATCACCTCTAATGAGATTTAAAACTTGGAAGAGTTTATTTCAACACGATGAACATCAAAGAGCTTATCCACAATGAAGTTTTTACGCAGTTTCAAATGTTAAATTGGCGATTAAATCATAATTATTGCAGAGAAAATAATGTAAAATTATAAAGGAAAAAATATAATAAAAGCTTCCGAAGTTTTAATGAGACATCGTCTACACTGTGACACTTTGGTTGACGTCAATTAAAAAACTAATGTAGTGTATCGGGGCCGTTAGTTCAAGCACTAAAAATTTAAACTGATGGTTCGAAATGGATTTATTAAATTTAGTGCGATTTCCACCTTTTTAATAGCACAAATCTCATCGATCAGATTCAATTTTATTAGTCCAGAGGTGAACTATCCCTCCCAATAACTACCGTCGCAATCGTTAGCAATTTAATCTGGTAGTGGTCATGTTTCACATTGCAATCGGTTTAGTCTCTCAGTAGCTTCTTCCCATTTGATGATCACATCCTACAGCCATTTCATTACACCCAATATCGCTTTTTCGCCACGAAAATTCGTTCTCATCAAGAAAATAAATTACAATAACTATTAGTAAGTTAAAAAAGCATTTAATTAAGGCTAATCTTCGACTTGATAAGTCCTGGTGTGAGTAACCTCGAAAATGTGGAATCTCCACCTCTCAGTCATTCGCTCGCTGTAATTTCTGATGGAACACGTTATTTTCATGTTGCGATAGTTGAAATAAAGTTTCGTAGTTTGCTGGGAATAAAATCCTTTCGGAAACTAACGTGCAATTCAATAAGACCGCATATATCGCGCATGCATAAAAGAAAAATGAGATAGCTTTACCCAGATTTATTCTTTAGAAACAAGTCACATAATGCACCGTTTCACTTCATACAATCCTTTGTTCGAATCGAAATAGTTTGAAGATGAGTGGTGCTGAACAAAACCCTCAAATCTATAATTATCCTACCGCAAATCCTTAACACATTTTCAGTAATTTCTTAATTTAGGGTAAGTATTTTGATATCAAATATTATTTTTTGCACCATCTAATAACATTTTGAGTTTAATTATATCCAGAAGAATAACTTTTGTATAGTTTTCAATAAATCATCAGAAAATTGAGGTCGATTTGGTTTTCCTTGTGAAAACACAATTAGGGTCCTACAGTTTAACATGGAATCCGAACCACGGTACAAAAACCTGCGATCATTTGATCCCAATGTTGACAGTGCTGTCGACAGCATTACCCGTTATCAAATACTGCTAGCTTGATGAGGGCCAATGCGTTGCGATTTTGTATAATTTAAGTATTCATCGTTCTCTGATCTTATTTACCCAACTCTGGATAAATCGTCTAAATGCCAAAAATTTCTGGAACCAATGTAGAATTGTTCGTGCAGGCGTAGTTTGATTAGTGAATCATCTTGTATGCAAGAATGATTGCACCTGGTCTGGGACCCCACTTCTAACGACTTCCGAGAAATCTACTTGTTATAAAATTTCCGCCAAAACTCAAGGGGTAGGAACCTCAATTAAATATAAAACTGGTCATTTTTGGGAGAATTTGTCACATTTTCCACGTGGCAAGTCCGCCCCTGCGATAACAATTCATTAAGAATGTGTTACAGCTGCAGTAAATAGTCCATCACCAGATAAATTTGTGGGTTAGCACATGGTGAGTTATAATAATAATTTGCAAGGAAAAATTCCCGAGATGAAGGATTTTCTAAAAATAAAACGTAAAGAGCGAGTTATCCTTAGCAAGGCGACCCTGGGAGTAACAAACATTAAGATATTATCAACTGCCACTTAAAAATTGATTGTACATCTACTACGTAACATACTTGAATGCAAGGTGAGTAGAATAAAAATAGCAAAAACGTTGCTAAGAGCAATTTCTTTCTAAAACCTTCGTGTCTATTTAATAATAGATGCTTGAAATAAGATTTTATAGAATTGTCACCATCTTTAATTGGTAAAAGTGTCCGTCCATCTCTGAAGAAACTTTATACTTGCACTATATGTTTAGTTTTTCTACTTTTTTTCAACCAAGTCCGGTCCAACCACAGCACATTTTCTCGGAGTTTTCCCGTTACACTTTAGTTTCTCCAACTAGTCTTAAAAGTCGGTTTTGTGGCGACGAAGTTTAGATCGATGATATTGCAACAATTTAAGAAAGATAATAATTTAGAAGAGGTAGAAAATTGAAATAAGATCAGAGAGCTAATGGCGGTGCGCGGCGGTTCCCCTGGCCCTAATTACACGGTAATGAAAAAAATGATACAATTTTAATAGCTACAAAATACCGAAAAATGTTACTTAAAAGTTGTTTTCTACTTTTACCTCCTTCCTTCGTTAGTTTCAAACGAATTATTAAGATCCCTAAAAATAAACCGATGGTCATAAAAATTAAAAATTCCGTAACTTTCTGAACTCGAAGCATCGCAAGGGCTGCGTTACCGAAGGGCTCGTGTGAACCCACCAGGTGGAAAGTCAAGACTAATTAATGGTTAATTAACCTTCTCTTTAAAATTATAAACTTAACCCAGAGGCGTCGACAGCTGTTCCCCGAGAAAAACAAAAATTATTTAAATATAAAACGAATTTCGGTGTTGATACCACAATAATCTAATGATAAACGAAAATTAGAGGTTTGGAAAGTAATATAATGTTTGAGAGGTTAAATTATACATCAATGGTTTATTAATAAGGTTGAAACTATAAGGTGAGGGTTTTAAATGCATGTATTATTCCGCTTCATCGATATTACTTGAACCCCAATTTATTGGTTGTAGATACTTTAAATGGGGATGACGCATTTTCCACACGCAATAAACCTAAAAATTTTTGAAAGCATCTAATGGTATTTATAAATTACAAACTTTTTTGGTGATGCTGGTAATTTTTTTTTTCAAAAATGTGTAGGTTGTTTAAATTAACTTAATAAAAGTCAACTTTATGCTTTGGCTTGTTGTTTGTCAATATCAAATAAAAAATACCGAATACATCAATTAGAATCGTTGAGATTTTTGCAATTTTTTAGTTAAAAAAAAATTAATTCTCGCTAATCAGCATTCCTACGCAGGTTTTTTTAACGCATCCATTTATAATTAATTTAAATGTTAAGAGGCCTTTAACCGGAGGAGGTTTTGCTTACAGCCAGTTGTCTATTGAAAGTTTTCGGATCCGCTATTTAAAAATCGTTACTGACAAAAAAAAATGGTGGAAACAGAGGAAAAATGTGAAAGCCGTTGATGAAGTGATGACATAAAAATAAAAGACGTGAGACATGGCTCAAAACTGAAAATAGAGAATAAGCGATAAAATTTCAAATTTGTCTCCGAAAAACGCGAATTTCTGGACGAACCTCGTATGCAGATAAGCAAATATTGCATGATGTGTGTTGCTTTATAATTACATTTACAACCCCCGCAAGGTAAATAATGTAAGCTAATGGACAACGCACCACGGTTAATAAATAAACAAAAATTTTAAAAATGACGCCGATAATATCGATCCAAGTTGAAATTTTTGAAACAATTTGTGTCACCTTTAAAATTTGAAATTTAAATTACAAACGTTTTCAATTTTAGTTTTAGGATGAGCTGTGTTACCCTTCAAACGTCCAGTCGATCCTCATCATTCAAGCACAAACATTTTACATTTACATGCAGATTTATAAATCCACTTTATGCAACAATTTTTAAGACAAAATACAATTTGATAAATGAGATAGAAGCAGTTGCGTAGCTACGAAAGTGAGGGGTTTGCCTACAGTGTAAATTCGCAACCCTATCATATTTTCTTTTAGGTAACAAATAACTAGAATTATTATTAAGAAAAGCATCGATACATTTTTTTTATAACTTGGCATTTCGACATTTTACTTATAACCTCTATATTAGTAATGTAAATGTTGAAATTTGTATATAATTTAAGAAAAACATTATATCTACATGTAGGGGTCGTCCATAAATGATGTCGATGCCGGGGGGGGGGGGGAGAAGAAACTGTCACAAAACGTAAATGGGGTTGGGGGGGTTAGTTATTAATAATAAGTTATTAATTTGATATCTTCCACTGTAATTTTTTTTAAATGTTGAAATAATATGCATACTATTAATGAATTAGTTAGGACAGAATTTCCTAACGTGGTTTATACAAGATTTTTTCTAATTTTGATCGAATTAACTGATGAAATTATTATAAAATCAATGAAGTAGTGCGCATATTGAAATTTAAAAACAGGCAAATTTATAGCTAAATAAATATCAAGAACAGGCATAATAAAAATCAAAATACAAAATTGTATATTCTTGAGTGATTTTTCTATGTACACGGAGGTTTCTATTTGACGCACATCGAATCACAACTCACAAAAATTCGTTGTGATCGTCGTAAACTGTGATTAAATGCTAATAAAGTTCTAATATTGCGCTTCTAATGCTGGAAAGCATTCAATCAAGTTATAAACAAAATTTTAATTAATAAAAATTTAACAAACAGTAAACTTTCAAATAACAAATTACGTAATGTAATAAATACAAACATTCTAATAAGTAGATACTAATAAAATAATTTAAAAAAAGTCTAAAGTTTGCTGCTTTGCATTCTGTTTACGTTCGTAGGCATGCAAAATAAAACTGCGAAGCGATGAGAAATGTGCCCTTTATGAAACAAGATTAGGGCAACATTTCTGATAACTTCTTCTTGATAATAGCTCTGTTCGCGGTAACAATCCTGGACACGTTTTATCCTACTGCGTCTGCGGATTTATACATTTTGTCATCTAATTTGAGCTTTAATGACAATTTTATTATAAATCCGCAGACGCAGTAGGATAAAACATATACAGGATTGTTACCGCGAATAGAGCTAATATTAATATTATTTACTGATCAGCAAAATCATCAGATTTATTTTATCTGATGAAAGAACGCAAATCGAATCAACCTGTTCAAGAGAGTTCCACGTTAGGCAGGGTCTTGCACTTTTGCACCGCATTAAATTTGAAAATAACTTTGTTCTAAAATGTTAATGTATGTGACGTGTGGTCGGTCAATATGATTTTGATATGTGGCTTTACGGAGTTAGGCGGTATAATATATTCAATCCGTGTAATTTCGCGAGTGAAAATCCACATGTATGCAAGTTTGTCTAGTAGCGGCATGTTGTATTTAAAGCATGAACGTCGATAAATTTCCCGACAACATAGTTAGTGTCATCTTATAATATTAGTTCCAAGATCATCGCTACAAGTTTATAAGAAAAAAACTGTTTAGTGTGCAAGTGTAGCTCGAATAAATCCTCAACGAGACCCACGAGATTTCTAAAATGTGCATTTAAGGGCATAAATGTCACATAACTTAATTCCTAAACAAACTAAATATTTTATTAAATTATAATAAATTCACAAAATTGCTTGAGGGAGCTAAATTGGGACAAAATTAAACTTGTTTTTGTTTTAGTTTACCGAAACCATAATAAGTGTAATCTTAATCGCAGAAACATAGTTACGTTTTAGCATCCTCACAGTTAATTCGTCTGTAAATGGGTCTTCCCATTTAATTTAGAGATTTTAATGCCGATGACAAACTTTACATAGTTATTCTTCCATTTATATTAATTACCGCAACTTAATCTCACCACAATTATTGCGAAAGCTTTTCCTTATAAGGGAACTCGCTTACCTTCGTTACATTTTAAAAATCTGTACTGATGTTTTGAGAATTCAAAATTAAAATTCAAAAATTACGAAACAAATGACTCACGTAAGAAAATTGGTCCCGATTTGCCGGTTACATTATTCAAGTGGTAAAATGACTGGAAAGACTTGTTTTCTTGATTGGAATTAACTAAGCTAATGGTTTTCTAAAAATAACCAACTGGAACTTTTTAAAAGTTCAACAAAATGTAATAATAGAGCGCGATCGACCTAAAAAATTAGCAAAATCACAATTTTCACCCACCGAAGTGGATTTGTTTTCCCCAAACTAATAACTCAATGGTAAACAGATCGTGCCGATAGCGATGTCAGCGCCTCTCTAGGTTGTGGCGGCGGTAACAAGTTATGAGCCGACGACACGATATACTTAACCACCTGGTGATAGTCCAAGTGCATAAGTTAAAAGTGAGCAATCTAACACTTTCATTTGCAACAACCACATCTATTTTTACACTTCCCAGTGTCGGTCATCCAAGTTCAATCTGCTTGATCGACCAAGCGTAACCAGAATTGTAATTAAGAGCGTCAAATATGCTGTGCGAGGAAACCAAATTTTCAAGATGGTGCGAAGAAAATCTACGAGGGCAGAAACTCCGACCTAACTCATAAAAATCAATTATAAGGAGAGGAAAAATTTATTTCGGTAAAAAGTGTAAGTGGGCTAATGAAATTGTCCTTTTTAACTTGTCAAATGCAAACACCTTAAAATACGAGGAACGTTCGAAAATAAGTTGACCTTTTTTTGGCGCCGCTGCCGTTTTATTCAATAGAAGGTCTAATTAGCATTTCAAAGTGATGAACTTGCACGAAGCAAACTAAAATCGCCACATTAATAATACATACGAACTTAATTTGAAAGTTTGTTGACTAACACGTCGGTACTAAAACAAGGATCCTTATTAAATTTTTCTATTGTCGTTATCGGAGCAAGTTGGGTTGTCAAACATGCAAAATTATAAATTTTTGTATAATGGCTATAATTAAACATGACATCTTAATTTTATTACCCCTAACCATACTCATATTTTGACACGCAATTTTAGAAAATGAAAACAAAATTATTACCCATTTAGCAAAGTATGTGCGATATGTAGCGTACATAGCATAAAACAATTCGAGGTGGAAAAGAAAAATTATTCTAAGGCAGAGATGACGTACAAGATGCAACCGATCTCAAGATGGAAAACCATGTCAAAATAAAACGACTTTGGATTTGTAAGACAAGCACAATGCACGGTATACACATCATATACATCATCTCAAACAACTTTCCTAACGTTTTTGTCCAACCATGCGATACACAAGTATGCAACTCATATCCAATTTTTGAAAAGAAAATTCAAAATAAAAACAAAAAACCAGACAATTACAATGCAAAAGTTTTTGCAAAAAAAGAGATTCAAAAGAAAGTTTGAATTTACAAGAAGTGAATATCGTTGTTGGTAAATTTAGAAAAGTTTTTCGTCCAATTTTAAGTTAAAGCCACTACACCACATACATTTCGAGATCAATTCTTTAATATAAATTTAAATTTATTTAAATGTATTTTCGACTTCCTTTTTAAGGACCAAGAAAAGTGTCATTAAATTAGCGAACTATTTCGTGACAATACGGCATCGTTAAAAAAATTGGAAAATCTATAAATCTTTTGTATTCGATTAAAATAAAATAACTCAAGTTACATCAAAAACAAGAACCTGTTGAAAATTTCTTGAATTTTGTCTTATTTAAAAAACAAAACAAAATTGTAGTAGTGACAAATCCTAACTAAAGGTCAGGAGGACCCAACGTGACCCTGTAGGTCCTGTTATTCCATTCTATAAGTTGGATAGCCTTCATAACTACTACAAAGGATCAAGATTCATCTAACTCTGGTAATGGGGGGGGGGAGTAACCCTAGTAGTTAGCTGAACATCAGATAGGCTATCGAGGCACTGACGCACAAATGAAACATTTTATGTAATCATTCCCATGCTTATGTGGAAATATCGATCAAGATATTTTGATAAGAATTCAGTACATTTACATTAAATGCTTTCAAAGTTGTATTGAAGTTAATGGACCATCAATTGGAATATTTTGATAAACGTGATAAGTAAATGTAATCTGAATCAATATTTTCAATTCCTCAAGTCGCAACGTGTGGTCTTCAATTTGATTGAAAGCAAATGAAAGAGAAGAAATAAATAAAACCAGTTTGTTGCTATTTCGAAGGTGCGAGGATATGTCGAAAACCCGATTTTTCTTTTCGATAAAATGTTGTTTCTCTATTTAGTATTTTAGAATTTAGATCATATTTACAATCAACAATGGCATATTTGAGGGGGAAGGGGGGTAGCTTAATCTTCTTCTTTCTTTTCTTCTTCTTAACCTATATAATGAATACAGTGCAACCTCGTTAATCCGGACTAATTAAAACCGCGGTCATGCGGATTAATAAATAATTCGGATTACTGAAGCGACAGATTTTTTATTGAAAAGAGAAACATTTAATACAAAACAACTAGAAAATAGTACATAAACAAAAATTATTTAAAACAGAAGCATAGGGTAAGGTGCTCTAAGACTGCGCGGTCTCTAAGACTGCGCACCCCTTATATTTCGGCATGGGTGTTTGTTTTCTTGCTAATTTTAATTTCCACACATCACTACCAATAGCATGGTTACCCTTAACGATTTTTGTCGTAAAAAAATGGATAATAAACATTTTAGGTAAGTTTTACCATTTTACACTGTTTTGATCTAATAATTCGACATTTTGGAAATTGTGTACGGTCGTTGTTTTTGTGATTATCGCCTGCATATTGCAATATCATGTAAACAAAACTCTTAACTAAGCGTGGACGATGGTATTATTTCCCAATTTAATTGGAAATGGCTATATTCGTGTCCTTTTTAAATTTATGGAGTGGCGTGTAAGACTGCGCGGTGTGGTGGTTTGTAAGACTGCGCGCGTACTCTTACAAATCTCACATTGTAATGCTGGTTAATTTTATTCTTTTTACCTAAAGTGAGGTTGATTTTAAGGCCAGTCATGTGACGGAGAGGGAAATCTCTGAAACTGCAATTCACGGCACACAAAATAAGTCCAAAGAAAAATAAAAAAAAAAACTATTGGAAGCAAAGAGTAGTTGGGTTTTCCAGGATGCATAGAACAAAGTAAATGCCAATAACTGAAGATTGGATCGAGTGTACATCATGCTCTCAGTGGTGGCAGAAGAAGTGAACTGCATAATACTAGCATGTGATGTGATCTATGCTTGTAAACTGAATGCGCAGTCTTGCAGACCCAAGTGCGCAGTCTTACACGACGGGGTCTGTAAGACTGCGCAAATGACTTTTTCTGATTTTTTTGTTTTTATTAATAAAGTATATGTAATAATTACTAATTAAGTTTGTAATAATGTTGTTGAAAGACCAATAAGTTTTAATACAAATTTCTGAGTTTTTAATTACTTTAGTTTTTTTAATATACCGGGTCAAACCTTAAGTGCGCAGTCTTAGAGCACTCAACCCTACTTATTAAATTTTATATCATTAATTCATTATGTAAAGTAATTTGTAATTTTTGTTTGCTTGATCTTTTTCTGGTTCATTATAAAAGCCGTTTCTTTTAATCTTTGAAGTACAAGAACATCATGTAGAGGGATGTTAGTTTCTTCTGCCCACTGTATGCACACATTGAAATTTTTAACTGTGGTTTGTATTATTTAACTCTAGACCTTCATTGTCACTATCATGATGTTCGTCTGTAGCATCTATGTCTTATAGCTCGGAAATAATGCACTAAAGATTCAATTCAGGTGTGCGGCATATTTGCCCGTGTATCAAAATAATGATAAAAATATCGCTATTGAAATATG
Source organism: Rhagonycha lutea (assembly GCA_958510855.1). NCBI lineage: Eukaryota > Metazoa > Arthropoda > Insecta > Coleoptera > Cantharidae > Rhagonycha > Rhagonycha lutea. Next base: position 4,965,862 of record OY294040.1, on the reverse strand, counting down.
TATTGAAACGTTAGTGCATATATTTCCTAGCTCTATATAATATTACAAACACAGATTAGGATTACCGAGTACTATCAAATCCGGATTATAAAGTACATAATGCAATTGAAATGTTGGCCGGATTACTGCAGAATCCGGTATAATGAAGGTTCGGATTATCGAGGTCGCACTGTATTATCAAAAAATGTGATAAAAAGCCACTTAATACACAGAATGGTCTCTATTATCTCAGGCTCTTGTAGTGTTTGGAAAAAAATGGATTAAAGGTCCCCAATGTTCAGTTCTTGGGCCTATTTTCTGAACGCATTGTTGGAAAAATATTTCAATGACCCCCGCAAGTCTATCGAAGAGGTGGTCAAAATATCGTACGCTGCTTTCGAAAACGTATATCTTTAATCAAACAACCCATGATTTTCCTGCAATCCTACCGTCCAATCAAATTAGTCTGATCAAATTGCGCATCAGTTTTCGTGATAAGACTATTCAAGTACACTAAATTCTAACGCCTTATGAAGAAAAGGTATACATGCAAATTTCGCACCCTACCTGAAATTCGCAGATGTAGTTGATTTCATTTGTATAGCTTTGCATGATCTGCAATCCGTATTGAGGAACGATATGGCAAAATAGTTTGAATTTGAACCAGAATTTCTGTATCTCTCTTCGATCTCTTTTTGGATATCGCTTCTTCCGCTAAGAGAACATCGGCCGAAACCAAAATGACTTACTTATGGTTTCCCGCGCTTTATCCAACCGGTTATGCCTTATTCAAAAATAAAATTGCACAGCGTTTGCAGCGATGATGTGTAAAGTTCTATAGTCAAACTTTCCTTTTACTCAAAATTCACATGCACTATAATTATCCATTGGAGTTACGATGAAACATCTTGTGGTTTCGCATTACGCCTTTACGTTTGTGTGGTTTGAAAAATAGGTAATAAGTTCACGAATTAGAACATTTGGACTGGAAATTCAGTAGGGTTCTTTAAATACTCAGATAATATCGAAACCTCTATTACTTTCTATTTCCGTATAGATTCCCAACGAAGTAACGAGCAGTTTGGATCCCTCATGCGATAGTAAGTGGTTAATTTAATGGCGAAGTGCTTATTATAATATTTCGTCCCAATAACGTGATCATACGAGAAGAAGGGAGAGGAATAATAAAGAGTTCGTGCGGATACAAAAAAATTAACAAAATAAAGTAATACTGAATACTAAAATAAAGTTGAACATCGAAATAGAAAAATAAAATTGTTCGAAACGGAGAAGAATGAAAGGAAGTAATAAGATACCCGACATCAACATGGAGAAGTGGTATACGACTAGAAAAAGTTACGTTAATTTATTTTGGAAGCTAAAATTATTCGAGCAAGTTGGTGGTGATATTTTCAGAACCTTTCCACTGTATCAGCCAAACGAGCATTGTTAAATTAAAGATTTAACTTGGTTTTAGTTGTCTTAAATTTAATGAAGCAAATAGTTGGTTACGTTACTGATGATCGAATTTGGAGTTAAATTTACATTTCGTATAATAAGATTATAATTGGTTTATTTAGAAAAATTATCTATTTTGGATCAAAGAGGGATACTACTTCCGATTTGATGGAAAATTCAATCAGCACCTCCCTTACATCTTCGCATGCCTTGGGAGTACGGAATCAATTACATTCGAAATAAGATTTCTAATTCCATTTACAATCAATTTTATCCAGCAATATTCTTTCATTAGCAGTGAAAAAGTGTAATTCGTGTATCAACAGTGTTGAAAGGAGCACTAAACGAAATTTTATTTAAAAGCAATTTTGACGCGAAAATGCATGCAGTTTTACCCACTGTTTAAGTTGGAAAATATGATAATATTCATAAAACAGTCATAAAGACTTTCGAGTAGTTCTTGAATAGCTTGTCATATCTTATACCGCTAAGGTACCCAAGTAAAATTTCATGCACTATTCACTCTGGCAACCAATGAAAATGTAATAATGCTTAAATAGCACACAATTTTCCCACAATTCGTGAACGAAACATAAAAATGTTTACTAGGTACGTTCGTACGTGGTGAAACAGTAAAACCTATTAATTTTATTACTGATGATTTTAGAGACCAAGTAATAAATTAACTTTTGTCGAGTTTATTTCATCAATGAAATGCATCGGGAGAAAAGTGGCTTATGAATAGTCCAAAGAACGTGGTTTAGATCGGTAGACGCATTCACGAGACTCGATGATATGAGAAAAGGTGAAGAGCCGGTAAGGAATGTTGTAATGTTATCCACAAGTCCGGTTACCACCGGACAATGGGGCCACCCGCTCAGCATACACACACAAGGTGTATAGAAAATATATAAAATCGTTACTAAATCAGGCCAATATCTGCTCAAAAAATAATTTTCTATTGTTGGAAGAAGAATACTTTTTCGTTGCAATTAAAGTTTCCAATTTTGGACAAAGTTAACATCCGCTTCAACAAAAAACTTTCAACTATTTCGGTATAACTCCATATATCGTTTTTGCATGGTCATAAACAATAACAAAAAATTGGAAGCAAAAACTTGTTTTGTTGAAGCGTGGTAAGGTCGCAAACTATACATTACATAAAATGTCCCAATTGAAATGATAAAAAAAGAGGGAAGCGGATGATTTTAACTTGTCTTGAAGGTATATCCTACATGGAGATACATAACAACTTTATGAGACGATGTCTCGTTTTTAGTGCACTTAAATGTTACTATAACCGTGGTGATGTTCACGAGGGATGGATTTTACGGAAGCTCGCCGGATGGATACTTTCATCGACAGGAAACAGTATAAGCAAATGAATAAATGGTGTAAAATGAAGGGCTCGTAAACCGCAACTAAACTAATTATTACAGCGACTTACCCCCTCACCACCATCGCCAGACAGAAATGTTTACTTACCTAAAACAAAAAAAAAACAAATTAGTCGAACAATTAAAATATGGTGGAGCAAGTGAAGCAGTCAGGTGGGAAACAAAGCGATTAACAAACGCAAAGCAAACTCATTGTAGATTTAAGGCCCAATTTGGATGATTCTACTCGCAGTTAGTACACCAGGGAGCGAATGCGATTGGTTGCACATGCAATATTGTTCGCGCCGGATTATTGGTTTTAATCTCATGTAATTCCAGAATGTTCTCGCTCTCGATACCGCACGATTATATTGTATCAATTACTTGGTGTCCCGATAAAATTGACTCGCTCCGGTTGTGTAGCTTGTAGAATCATCCACTAGTTCAATTTGAAACAAATACATTTTCTGCAGCAATTGATCATCACAATCCACTTTTTAATACTGAAAATTGATATTATTGTCTGTTCGAATCTGACACGGGACGGACGGAATTTTTTGGTTTTGAAACCGAGTTTGCATAAATGTTTGGTTTATAAGAGGGTCTTTATGCCTAAAACCACCTAGTCATGTACGTCTTGTTGATACGCATTATTATGCGGAATAAATCATAAGCTACTCAACCATTGTGCAGGATGCCATGTCTTCACGCACTGTAACCGTCTAAAAAATTGATTAATGAGTCTACGCATACCAAAGTGGAAATGTGTTGTGTTCTTTTGATAAAAATATATATAGATATATTGAAAGTCATGTATAGAATAAAAAAAATACTCAGACTGCAAGGCATTTCATAGCGGCTTTTTAAGGGACATTTACTTCGATATCTGATAAAATATCACCCCAACATTTCACAAAAAAGCTGTAATAGTAAGAAATATAAGTTCAAGCTACTCTACGGCCACTTTAGCGAGATTACATAATACAAATCTAACCTTAAAAATTGTAAAAAAAAATTGATTTAACCCTTCGGAGGTGGTGTTTGTGTAAAAAAATAGGGAGCCACTCTAAAAATACTGTAAATTATTGATATTGGTTCATTCAACAAAGTACGTAAAGCAAACAATAAAACACATTGCAGTAAATTCACACATGAAAAATGGTGGCAATTATGAAAACGTTCTCTTTCAAAGCATATACATTAGCAGTATTAGTACGTTTTGCAAGGAAAATAAATAATACAAGAGGTAATAATCTGAAATATTACTCTCGGTCACAAAAATAAATTCTTTTGTTTAGCACGGAAAACTTGGAAATAATTTTCCAGTGTTATAATAAAGACGAATATCTCGGCTTATCAATTTTGCGCACTAAAAGTGTCGGATTAATCCAAACAAGGGAAAAATTACGATTCCAACCATTCTGTCCTAAAGGAGAAGAACTAGCACGGAAATGTTTGCGTGCGTGTAAATGAGTACAAATTTATGCCAAAAAATTATTAGAAATATTCCACAATCTAAGCAGAGTAAGTTAAAATAATACCATAAAATACAATCGAACTATTTATTACCGTGGTTGGTTTATGAAAGTCGGACTAAAAAAACATCCTTGATGCAGAAAACGAATTTAATCGCATAGTTATTTCATAATAATCAAAATAATAAACAGAGGAATGTAAACAATTCAAAAATTATGTAGTACAGTGGAATTTGGTTATAACGAGGAGGTACGGGACCTTTGCTATAAAACGGTTATATAAAAATATCCTTTACATAATTTTATCACATTTTTCAATAGCTTTTTTTATTTATTTTATAGAGTGGGTTAAACATTTTCCACCTCAGTAGCCTCCTCAACAATTTGTGGAATTCTGACAGGAAGTTCAAATGGTTGTACTTCGATTCTTTGCTAGTGATTCTTAGGGTTTGTCAATGTGTAGGGGGGAGTCCCAAAATGTAACCAGAGGTTGATGACTCAGAGACAACTGAGAAAATTGGAATCTCTTCGTAATTTTAAACTGACAGTTCTAAACCTTAAGAAAAAAGCTTCGCCTTAACATCTTTTGGTTTGCATATTTTCTACGAATTTCCTAGTTCTTTTTTAACATTTTCTGTGCAAAAATTCTTTTTGAAAATAATTCAAAAATTAAAAAGCGTGGGAACTGAGGCAGTCATTCTAACAGTAAGCATTCTCCTATTAAATCAATTTACTAACAACTTTCAGCTGTCTCGTTGAAATCTCTTCACAACACATGACACTTCGCCTTCACCAGGAAACATGACTTCTTCTGTAGACGAGATGAAATCTAACCCGATTAACATACTTTCTCCTGAATGAAATGTTCAAACTTAGCTTTTTTAAGGATATTCTCGTTCACAGCATGAATTTTCGAGTCCTCAGAGAAACCCGGTCCGATATTCTAAATTATGACGAATGAGAGTTTTCCGATTTGGAATTGATCGCTATTATTTGCGGAAATATGCAAATTTTGTGGGTTATACGAAAATAATGTACTTGAAACTTTAGTCGCGTCCAATTAAATAATAATTTCACATTTTGTCCTGCAAGAAATTAAAAAAAAATATCCTGCACTAAAAAAACGAATTGTCTTTTTAACAATTATTGGAAAATCTGTTCAATTGTATTTGTGGTATTTATTTTGTGTAAACTTAAAAATTCAGTGTGCAAAACCGTGAACAAAGCTGCGAGAAAAACAAAAGCCCTGTGCAACAGTTAGCTTGCAGCTTTCACAAGTTTTCAATTATACAATCGAGACGAAGTGACCTTTGTGCAATAACCTGCAACTTCTTGCAAATACGAAGTACAAACGAACAAAACCTTTAGAAAACACAACACCAAGGAAAACGCATTAGATAATGAGACAAAGAAAAATTAGCTTAATAACCACCTGCCACCATCTGCTCACCGTGGGACCTTGAACTGAACAAAACCTCCAGGACAAGACATTGGCATCTGTTAATTAACAATTTAATTTTTTATTGCCTACCAGCGCAGCGGGCCAACTTTAAAATTTAAATGCCCAGATCGAAACGGATTGCTCCTACTTTTTGGTTCCGATTAATTAGTTGATTGATTTTTAATAGAAAAGTTAATTTTATTTCTAGAAATTAAACAATTGGGAAACCGGGTGTAAATTAATGAATGAAAACACCGTAGGCGGTGCGGTCGATACATATAATGGCTGTTTTGTCACCCACTCATCGCCCATCAGATAACAATCCTGCAACCACGTCGTAGGTGGTTCGAAATAGCAAGTCCAAATTTGGTTTGTTCGCTCCATCTCGATAGCATCTCATTGTGTGTAATTGAAAAGACGATAGGGAAAAGTTTCGAATTTTCCACCTAATTTTACCCTATCGAACAAAACGACGATCCCCGACCTAAATTTTAATAAACTTCATTTTACTCCGAGGGACTTGGACTTTTAAATTGACGAAGAATTTTTGTTGTGAGTCTTAATAAATTCATTCTCATTCAATTTGCAGTTGACACAGAACGTGTAGGAAGTAAGATCCAGTAACAAAGGAAGTTATAAATTAAGCAAATAAGAACGAGAGTTAACACTTGAGATTTGTGAATGAATACTCCCATACACTGTATTTAACTTTATGATTTTATAAGCTAAGTGCGTATTGTAATCACAAAAAACTGTTCTAATAATAAACTACACAAATTCTTCTTTGACTCGACTTGAAAACCGCATTAAAATTCGTTGATAAATTACAAGTATCCACTATGAATATAAAAATATTAATTTGGCACGCAAAATCCTTATTTTGCATTTTTAATCCTTCATCTTTTTTCTGGTCAGGTATCGGGGAAGGCCAACGGCAATCTAAAATCATAAGGCCAATACTGCACCACCATTCGAAACGATTTACCTTGATTTTGATGTAGCACATCGATCCTCCGCTTATATAGGTCAAACGAAGAACCAACTCGTTTTCTCAATATTGCGTAAACCAAATCAAAAATTCATTTCGAAATGAAAAAAGCGAAATAGTACAAGTCCAGTTCTGTAAGCGACGCGTCGAATCAGAAGACTCCAGACGGAAGGAGCCACTCGACGCCGCAGCTACACCGGAATGCACTTTCTTCTACCTCTTTTAGCACTTTGGCATCAACCACCCTGCGAAGAAGCTTTGCAATAAGTCTTGTCTGGTTTGAAATTTAAAACCAGACTTTTTTCCAAACGAATTGTCGTCGTCTGCTGCTAAATTTTAAATTGTTAAACCACCAAAAAATAAATTTCTTTTTTAACTTTTTAGGCTTTCCGAACTGATTGATGTTATAGTAGGTGAGGTCGTGCTGCAGTTTACTTCCACTATCAAAGCAGTGCAGTAAACCGATTGAAAATTTCAATGAAAACTCTGACATCTTTCCTTTTTTGAGATAGTCGACAGAATTTAAAAGTCAATCGTTTTCGGAGGGATAATTGAAAATTTATCTGTTTTTTAGAAAGCAGCTTTCTTAGAAAAATTGCTAATATTTATGGGATTGTTTCTGTTCTAAGCAATTAGATTGTGCAAATTCACTTTGCTATAAAATTATGTCGTGATAAATTACAATATTGCAAATATGACGTATAAAAAACATACTTTATGAGGTTTGATTTGCTAATAAAAACCTATCATAGAAAGTGCATGAAATGCATTTTGCGTCGTTACTTATCGACCGAATGCAACTGCGCAATTGGAAACTTGGGTCATTTCTAATGTTTATGTTTACAAACCAGGCAGTACCGAACCTTTGATAAACTTCAGCGCCCACCTGACGAAGTAATTTCCTGCGTCACTTTTTTTTTCATTTAACACCAAATTCGATTCTTAGTACTTTCGAACAAATCTGCAAAATGAAATCAATTAGGACCTCAGGATATTCAAATTCCATTTCCATTTGTGGGTGTTTAAGCGGTTTCATATTTATAATGCGACACTTATTACTCGTTCGAGACCATGTGATAGATAACATGATTAACAGCTTTCTCGATACGAGAAAGTCCATCAGAAAACTTTTCGGTTCCATATGTAAATTTTTAAGCTACAACATGCGTCTTTGTCGGGTTACAATAATTACATAGGTGCATGGGGGCGCGAGCACCCATTGAAAATAAATTATGCATAATACCATAAACAAGAAGGTTCTAAAATTGAAAATGTAATCGATTCGGCTGTGAGAGGCATTATTATAAGTTCTATCCTGACATTAAATACGCTAACAACCTATATCTACCTCTCACGGATGATCCTGGGATGGGGACGTTTCGCCCCCACCGTTTCGCCCCCGCCGGTTCGCCCCCGGCGCCGTTTCACCCCCACCGTTTCGCCCCCGCCGATTCGCCCCCGCCGTTTCGCCGCCAAGTTTGGTTTTACACTACATTCACACTTTGTGTTAATTTCTACTATTGGTCACGTTTAAGCATACTTTTAATAACATGTAAACAATTTTTTGTATTCTATTTTGTCAAAGATTAAATTTATTGTTTTTAAGCTGGTAAATTAATTCAATTTTCAATAAAGGGGGGCCCTTGGGCACGGCCCTTATTATAGCAATTACAAATTGAAACGTTTATTAGCGTTAATAAACTTCCTCTATTGATGAGTTATGTTAGGGCTAGGGGTTAATCAATCACATGAATTCGCTCTATGAATTCGTGAATGAATTCTATGAATTCGACGCGCTCGTAGAAGACGAAAATTTTCCTCAAGATGCACTGCCCATTGTGGATTATTTTGAAGACTGTTACATAGGACGAAGAAACAGAACACATAGACGAGCTCCTCAATTTTCTATTGAAATGTGGAATGTATATAACCGAACCATAAATGATCGTCACAGGACGAATAATCACATCGAAGGCTGGCATCGCGGTTTTCAAAGCACTTGCAGAAATTTATTTCCAAACATTTTTCAATTTATTAAAAGTTTAAAAAAAGAACAGGCTCTAAAGAGATATGAAATTTCACAGTTATTATTTATTAGATGTTAAGGCGCAATTCCACTGAGGCAACACTGAACGACATGAGGCATGCTACTTGTTTTCTGGTGTTGTCAATGGGGTGAAATAATGAGATAACAGCTTCATTAATAGAAGAATACCATAATTTACCCGTATTATGGAACAATAGAATACGTATTTGTAAAGATAATCGAATAAGTAATTAGAAATTAAATAATTAAGTTAATTAAATTAATGTAGCATGCCTCATTTCGTTCAGTGTTGCCTCAGTGGAATTCCGGCTTTAGACCAAAAATAAACAAAACATACTATAGTGTAATTTCAAAAAGAATAAAAAAACATCACACAAAGTTATGGAAGGATAGATAATAATGGATTATTTGTTGGGCATTTTAAAATTACCTTATTTTTCGACTTCTAATTTTTTTTATTATTTTAGGGGGCGAAACGTCACGGGGCGAAACGGCAGGGGCCAAACGGCGGGGGCCAAACGGTGGGGGCTAAACGGCGGGGGCGAAACGGTCGGGGGCGAAACGTCCCGGGGGTGAAACGTCCGGGGGCGAAACGGCGGGGGCGAATCGGTGGGGGCGAAACGGCGGGGGCGAAACGTCACATAACCGATGATCCTATGCTAATAGTTTGTCTGCACACCTCAGAAACTTTCCTTACATTTGTGTATCCATCAATAACGAGCCTAAGACTCACAAACGTTAAATACCGACTACGATAAGTTAATTGGTGTTCAATGTTGCTACGTCAATTTTCTTAAAGTCATAATTTTATCTGAACATCATTAATAAAACGGCTTCTTCTTTTCTTCTTTGTTTTATTGAATTATTGGGCATCCAACATCTCAGAATTTTGTTTCCACGGTTCCTCGACGCCGCACTGGGATTATTTTTAGGTTGGTGATAAATGAAACAATCCTGATTGGATATAAGCAGATATTATGATAATATTCTGCTCCTTCTTCTTCGGTTAGGTCTAGGACCTGCATTTAGGACATAAGTTGATTTAATTCCGTTTATTTTCAAAGTACGTCGTGACCTTTCACTCGAAACACTGCAAAAGTGATAAGAAATACGAAAAAATATTTTACAATTCAGTTGCATTTATGCCAGGAATTTGTTGTTATTTCAGTTGGTATGCCTGATTTATACCATAGGATTTATTTACTTTAGCTTTCGCTACTGAATACAAAGTTAAAATTGTATTTTTTAATTTTGATAATTACTTTTTTGATCCATCTGTATAAATCGTCACAGCTGCTTTAATTCGAGATTAAAAGTTGAAATATAGAAAATTCCTTGTTCTATTGCGGTTAAACTTCCGTCAGGCCTCACATTTGATTGGCACGCATCCATCATAGGTTTCGATTCAACATGTTTTGATACTTCGAGACCCTGATTAGGCTCTTTGTTTGCCACCCCCTCTAACGACTCAAAGAATGGTACAACGAAACTCAATCAAAATTGGGAAAGCTTGTTAACCTTAAATTTTGTCATTAGACGTTACGATTAAATAAAAACTCCTTATTATAAAACGAAGGACAATCATAAAAAAACGCATATTTCAGTTTGTCTTCAATTATAAAGTCATTTTATGGCAAGGGTTTTGACCTTTAAGTTTGTATAATTTGCTATAAAGAAAATAACGATTAAGATGTAATACATCAAAATTGCAAATTAATTGGACTTGTCAAATTACACCCCAAAGAAACTAATTACTGCTATCAATTTAAAATTAAGAATAAAATTTGCACTTAAGAACGCAAGAAAATGAAACTGATCCATCATGAATCATCCATTAATTTTTATTCCGTTCGTCCATGGGCGTACGCAATTTTCAATTCTAAAACAAACAAGAAACCCCGGTCGAAAACGTTATCGAGGTATATCAGAGAATGTTTAATTTCCAAGTCCTAAAAGAAACAATGATAACCATTATCGCCCCTACGAATAATAACAATAACAAAATGCACGAAGTTTTTAAATGTAATGATTGGACAATTCCGTCGATAGAGTAGTGTGTATTTGCTATTCCTAGAATTATGGCGCCAATGTTGGTGCTTTTATCGCGTGAACACTTCATATAATTTTATTACACTTTACTCAATCAAAATAAAAATATGGGATCGATAAAATATTATGAAATCGATAAAGAAATAGTTAAATTTGGAAGTTTGCTACAATGGCGGCAGCTGTGGTGACAAACAAAATGAAACATTGCGGAACTTGCCCGGAGCCCGAAGATAAATTCTAGCGAATTATTAAAAAACTAACCGGGGAAGCAATAATTAGTTACAATTTTATCGTCACAATTAAAAATCAAAAGAAACACACATCAGGAGTGTGTCAAGGTTATGTTTTGTCTCTAAGCTATCTCAACATGTGTATCTTGTCCAAACAAATACTCGTTTAATAAACAAACAGCCATGCGAATTCAACACTTCCTAAATTTTTCAAATTTTCGAGGAAAAAGAAACGTTGGTGAAGGAGGGGAGGAAGAAGCATGGAATTTCATTTTCTTCCCAATAATAGATGATAATAATGAGCAACGAGATAATCGTTATTCACCCTTAACCACCGAAACGATTGTAAATTTTTCAAGTGAATTGACAAATTCGCTCATAAATATTTTCACCATATATGTCACATATTTATCTCTCGCGTGCGGTGGTACAATTTTCATGCCATTCCTCGTCATATTTTCCGCACTGTATTCAGTGCATCAATACATCTACGTCAGATTTGCTGATAAATGCACCAAACGAGCAGTGCATTAGTAATGTACCATGTCCAACAACTTACGAACCACATATTTCACTTTACAAAATTAAAACTATAAATAAAGATTTTAAAATATCGACGACATTCATATCAGAAAAAGTATGAGGAGGAGGAAAGTCGATACGACGTGAAAGCGGTTTTCTCTTTTTCCTCAAGTTACAATCAACACCAGTAGTCGTCAATTTGAAGACTTAAAAATTGACATGACACTCATATTACAACATCGTGCGTGTAGCTTCTACCACTCAGGTGAGAAACTTCCGGTCTACAGAGTCGCTCTTGTCAAGTGTTATAAACATCATGGAGTGGTGACCGGCCACAAATGCTGCCACGTGATTCATTTCTCAAGTACCAATAAGAAAAACTTTTCCAACATCATAACGAAGCAACATTGAAAAGAAAAACACGAAATGATTGACCAATCTTGACATATTATATGCAAAATTTACTTTGAACCGAGAGTGCCTAAATGTTTCGACTGTGTGAACTCATGCGCCGTGGAAGTTCTTTGATCTTTCCTTTATCAAATTAATGGTTCGCGAAATAATTAAACCGCTAAGTATGCACTTGACATGCTGTTCTCTTAAGACCATCAAGGTGTATCAAAGCACGAAAGCTTTGATATTGGATATTTGCATTTGTTTCGTGTTTTTCTTTTTTACGGAAATTGAGTCCGAAATTTAAAACACAATATTCAGAATAAAAAAGCTTAATTGCGCTCAAGTTTCGCTTAATTGGATGGAAGGATAAAAGAGAAAAGTTTACCGTCTAAATGCATTTTATATTGTCGTCTTTGCATTGGAGGAATACAATAGAAGGAAGACGACATCGAATTCAGAAGAGCGAAAATGAAATATTGACATAGAGGTGCAATATGAATTCCAGGTTGCCTTTTTAGTGGTAGACGAGCATTCGTGTTCTTTGTGAATGCATCCTTTTGAGTGCAACTACCGCGACACCACCACCTTTTGTAGTATGCAATATCAGTTCAAAAAAAAAAAATTAAATATAATAGTATTAAAAAAATTAAGTGTTCTCGCATAGAAATGGAATTCCAATCCTATTGGAATCTCCGGATAAAACTTCTTCCAGCTCGTCTGCGTTTGAGTTTCCAATAAGGAATCAGCGGATTCGTTTTTGCCGCCCAAAATAAAATCATTGGCGATTCCCGATTATTCGCAAAATAAATTAATTTTTATCGGAATTTTGAGTTTATTTCACGTTAAAATGAGATATGTATCTACATGCAGCGAGGAAAGCAAATTTAATCAAAACAAAAAGATTGCAAATTTAACATTCGGCAGTAATTAAATTTCCTTCAATTTTATTAATTTATGAAACCAAATTAAAAAAAATTTAGCCGGTTTATTTCTAAATTTAAAACACTTAAATGCGTGTCGAGATATTTTAGTTTTCGGTGTCCCAAAAACTACGCAGTCTCCATGCATGTTCTATAAATAAGATGCATTCTTTCAAAGTCGATGGCATCGAATAAGCAGCATTTCCTATCTATTTAACAAACTTTCCATTAAATTTAACTATTATAAATAAACAAAGTTGGTGAAAACAAGAAAGTGCAAAAGTGTAACGAGAAGCCTAAAATCGCAAACGTTGAGGAAGGTCGTGCAAGTGTAAAGTCTTGAAGTGATTTACGAGTGCAAGTTATTATTGTACCATTACATAATGTAACCCAAATGCCTTTTAATTTTCATTTTGTAGTTTAAAACTTTGCCGAAAGAATTACAACCAAGAAGATACGTCTAAGTTCGTAGCGTAGAGGAATGAACCCAAATTACATAAACACCACCCTTATACTATTAAGGCGTCATTTATTAAATTTATCGATTGGAGAGATAATAAACCGACTAATCTGGGGGTAGGTAGCTAAGATATCTGCAAAGCATTAGCAGTGCCCTGGACTTTAAATAATGCAGAAGTGCAAGTAATGTCACTAAAAATGCATACGAATTGATTGTTCAACAAACTGCATTAAAATAATGCGCAATTGCATGCCCTTCATGCCTTATCAGGTTACAAGTTTGCAATAATTGAGATTGGAGAAACTCAATGAGACAACTTTAACTGCTTATTGTAAAAGTTGAAATCACAAATTAATTATTTCAATTGTAAATGGATTTTTATTGCAATTTCAAGTACAAACATTTAGCAACTTTAAACATCTACAGAAACATTCATCAATATTCGAGGGGAAACGCCTTTTGCAAGTGCAACCAGAACTGCCCACGGCCTGGTTACGAAAAATTTGCGTGGTGAGGACGACTACTTTCGGCCTTCCAACCGCAAATGTTTCTTCGTATCAGAAGATACGAGGAGAAACCGCGAGCATGTGAACGAAGCAACCTTCAAGCAATCTGAATGAGGGCGCAAACCACAATCACACAATAACTTTTTTTTAAATTTCACCTGAAGAATTAAAATCGTGAAAATTTTGCATGATGTAGCATTTATTGCATGTCGGCCACCGTGTAATTTGTGTAAATACCAACCTTAACCTACATTGATTCTTAAGGTAAGTAATTTTAAAATTACGTTGTTAAAATTCGAAAATTGTTTTGTTTGCTTCGTCAGTTGTTCGAATTTATTATATTTTGCAAGACTGCCAGTCTATCTGCTTTACATAGCATAGAAAAGTTATTTTGATTACGGTTTGCAGAACACACGCAGCTTGCTCGGAGGTACAAGCAGAATTTAATTAGATTGCGGAAGAGTCGAAGTAATTTTCAAATACATTATAACTCCGATATAAGGAACAACAAGTGAAAGTCATATTTCAATTCGGTTGTAATGAACCTTCGGTTATGGTGAACAAATTTCAGATCTCCCTCATCGGTTGAAAGTTACATTTATCAGGTTCGGTTTGTGTGATCTTAATTACAAGCTTTAGTAATATTAGGATTTTAAGGCAAATTATCAAGAAAATTTAGCAAGCTATAACTTGAAGTTTCTACTCATGATAAGAGAATCAAAGCAAATTTAATAAGGAAGACTTGATAATTAGCTTCTACCAAAATTTTACTTCACACACAACATAATACAGTACATAAAATGCTGTTCCTCGCGGGGTAGGATTTTTCAGTAATTAGACCAATGTAGAGTTCGAATCACAGTGACAACGATATTATGTTCCCTGGAGGGTCACCCAACCAAATACAACACAACGTACAGTACTTGACTGTGGTGTTCTAATGTGAAGCAAGAGAGATATAACAATAATAGCGAGTCCTTGCTTGCCAAAGGTTTAAATGCCGAAACATTTTCAACTAATTAATGACTATAACATTTTGTATTCATAAGTACACCATGCGTCTGTATAAAAATATTAGTTCACCAAATGATCATACTTGAAATTCCAGATTTGAATAATTTATGTTAATCAAATTTGCCAAAATATTGGTCGATATTGTATCATCTCCGAATTAATCAAATTTTCGGTACCCTATTATAGAAACATTATTAGTAAATTTGTTACAAGTTTCTTATCTCACGCAACTTGCTCGGATCAGTTCATGAAGTTTTTAATTTATCCCATTGTAAAATAACACTAACCTAATATCTACTAAAACGCACAAATAAAATTAGTAACAAAATTTGATGACAAGCAAATTAACCTGAAAATTACACAACCGTCAATATTATATTGAAATGCAATTGTTTCATAACCGACGCGCATGGAGATTTTCAAAATTAATTTTCTCTAAATTGACTAAAAAGTGGGTGTTATAATTTTCACCTGTTGAAGCCCTAATCATAACCTACACCATATTATAGTGATACTGAATCAAATCTGTGGGATGACGTTCAATTGGAGAACCTGATCCGATTGAACTACTGAGAGGTAAATTATACTATAAAATAGCACAAGTGCAGCCTTAAGGCCGCACAGCCTGGGTAGCCTAGTATTTAATAATTATATAACTTAATCTCTAGTTGACATTCATGAAAGCTCATAAATACAGGGTGTCCCCGCACTCACTTTACATAACTTAGGTGGTGATAGAGGACACTTTTCTAAGAACAATATTTAACAAAAATTTTTTTCTAATTTCAAACCCTCGAGAGTTAGGCCTCTTTAAAGCATTTTTTTTAATTTCCATCTTCACGTGGCCATAGCCCCGATAATATTGATTTTTTAGTAAAAATGGTTTACTGCTTTTTTAAAGAGCGTGAAATAATCTACAAACTAGGTTTACACCTTTTATTGTCTAAAATCAACGGCTTTCGAGTTATGAATTAAAGTAAGTTAAAATATGTTGAAAAATTTGAGCTTTTCTTTTTTTTTGGTTTTTTTCAAAACCATGTATCTTTTAAAAGAAACATTTTTCAAAAAATCTGACGCCCCATTCCGGATAGGAAATTTAACGGACTACAACTTTTGTTTAGTAAAAATTTTTGAGAAACCAATCCATTTCACAGAAAATCAGAAAATAATAAACAAGGCAGCCACAAAACAAAAAATTTAATTCACAAAATTTTTATTTTTGTTGAAAAATTATTTTATTAATTAATTTTAAACTATCAGATTATTTAAGTAAATGTTGAAAATAACCACCCTCATTTTCAATACACAGTCGTGCTCGTTTTGAAATATGCTTTATAGTATTATTTATAAAATTTCTTATTTTGTTAAGAGCCATTATAGCAGGGGTGGTCAACAATTTCGAGAGATTGACCGGTCGATCACGACACCCTGTAGCCAATTTTGGTCAATCGGTGAGTGTGAAAAAGTGTCAAAAATTCGAATTTATGCGATTAAAAGTGTCGAAAAATCGACTTTTTTCGATTTTTTTCAACAAACATCTTTTAAAACAATCACGACAGTGTATTGAAAATGAGGGTGGTCATTTTCAACAATTACTTTATAAATGTAATAATTTAAAATTAATTAATAAAATAATTTTTCAAAAAAAATAAAAATTTTGTGAATTTAATTTTATGTTTTGTAGCTGCCTTGTTTGTTATTTTCTGAATTTCTGTGAAATAGATTGGTTTTTCAAAAAAGTTTTATTAGACAAAAGTTGTAGTCCGTTAAATTTCCTATCCGGAATGGGGCGTCAGATTTTTTGTAAAATGTTTCGTTTAAAAGATACAGGGTTTTGAAAAAAATAAAATAAATAAAGCTCAAATTTTTCGACATTTTTTAACTTACTTTAATTCATAACTCGAAAGCCGTTGATTTTAGACAATAAAAGGTTTGAATCTAGTTTGTAGATTATTACACGCTCTTTAAAAAAGCAGTAAACCATTTTTACTGAAAAATCAATATTTTCGGGGCTATGGCCACGTGAAGGTGGTAATTTAAAAAAATGCTTTAAAGAGGCCTAACTTTCGAGGGTTTGAAATTAGAAAAAAAAATTTTGTTAAATATTGTTCTTAGAAAAGTGTCCTCTATCACCACCTAAGTTATGTAAAGTGAGTGCGGGGACACCCTGTATATTTGAATTTTACTGTGTTACATTAACTAAAAATGTTATAAATTTTAATAATTATTATTTATTTCAAGAGTTAAAAAGTTAGCGGCAAAGGTTGTCGTTTCTAAGGGTCCTGGGTACGAATTTATGTTAACTACTTGTGTCCTGACGGGACTGTGAAATCTCACCGACTTTAATTTCCATTATACAGTCGGAATTATTTGACAGGATGTTGAAATATATTTTTCACAATTGCGATACTCTAAAGTGCAATTTAGCCCCGCATTTGCGGGTGTAAAGGGGCGTTTTTTATACCTGCATTCAACATGCATTTTACGACCTGCAGTAGGTCGTAAAAATGATTTTATTTTTTTACACCCCGGTGCAGGTCGTAAAAATGGATTTTACACCCCGCAGCGGGGTGTCAAAATGAAAATCCGTTATTCTAGTAAAATTATTTATTTCTATATATTTACATTAGAAATAGAATTTTTCATCGCAATTGTGAAAAATAGTATATACAACGTGGGAGTAAAGTTGCTTTTCGTCCCTCGACTGCTTGTTGCACCTCGGCCTACGGCCTCGGTACAAAATTGTCTCGGGACTGAAAAGAGTAACTTTACTCCCTTGTAGTATAATATACTATTTCTGCATGCTAGCTAGCGTTTCTTCTCCTCCCAATAAAATATTAGCAAATCATAGTTTTTAAAACTATCTATAGTTATTATTTAATCAGTATATTAGTAATAGTAGTACCATTTGCAACTAATTTCGCTGGGGCGAAGGGGGTCAATGTAGCGGTCTTAGCATTAATAACATATAATTATAGGAGATTTGCACAATTATTAGAAAAACTTTGGTTGTAAAATACCACCAACAAATCACGTTGAAATCTGGTGGAACCTTGAAATTTAAGGATATTCAAATAATAAAAGGTGAAAAAAATCGATGAAAAGCAATGAAGAGAATAAATTATTGCCAGATTGTATCACTGAAATGGAAGTAAAATTACGTCGTAGAGAGAAAATGTTTCAATCCCGAGGAAAAGTATCTACAACATTCAACAGGACTACTCGATTACATTGAGTTCTTTCTCATAACAGTATTTTTCAACACGGATTATGCTTAAAGCGGTTGCAATAAGGGTTAAAACCATGCACTTCCACTAAGATGCTATAACACAAGTCTTGTGTAGTATCAGGATTTCCGCAAAATAGATATAACAAGCCGCAACAATAGCAGCAACACAGTCGAATTCAGGACACGTACGGTACAGATCCGATATCCTCCAAGTGCATACAGGACAGACAAATCTGCATAAACGTATGCCACTTTATTTTTCCCTTGGAAATTTTTTCGGAAAAGAGTAGCGTTAAAAATAAACACCTCGGCGTCGAAAAATTTTTCATTCTGCTAATTGGAAAAAGTGCATTACATTTTTAAAATGGATGTACTTTGCGATCTCAATTAAATGTTAGCAATAGCTCTTACTTAAATGAAGGTAAAATGCATCTCCTGGCTCACAAAAGGCATTAACTACTTCAGTCTAAATTCTCAAACACTCGACAGTTTTTGCTAGATAAGTGTACTTGCAGTCGATTTAAGTTTTTACTGCAAGAACAAGTGAGCAAATTCACTTCATTTTTCTAGTTATATTTTGTATACTTTAAAGTTCACGAGCTGTTTTAATTTTTAATAGCAAATAGAAAGAAGTTTTATTCGCGAAATAGTTCCTTCACGTAAAGCGGAAGGTGAGAAAATCTCAAATGTTAATCACGAAATGCTTTTTCGAGGTAAATTAAAACGGACAATTAGATTCAACAGGATAAAAAATAAAATAAAGGAGGCAAAACAAACTTATTGGATGTCAGAATGAGTGACGAGACAACTTCGACTTCCTCTTCTATTTAAGAAGGTAAGTAAAGTAAAAGTTGACTAATGAAGTAAAACAGGAAATTCTGATTCCAGACCGGAATTAACAAAACAAAGAATACGAATATAAATTGAAATGAGATTTTTTTATGTGCACTTTTCGATTTTCAGTTACGATTGACAATATACGAGACGGTGAACTTAATTTTCCCAAATATACTGCGTCTTTAAAGTGTAAGCGTAACGAAAACCATCACAATAACCATGATCATTTGTAACAGAATAGAAGAGGATTAGTTTGATAATTGCGTGTTTTCACGATGCTTTATGAATATTGGCATCAAGATTTAGAGTCACATCATCACGGTGCGTACCCCAGCCCATTGTACGAAGGGATCTGCGATTCTGAAGCAGCCTGCCTGCCATTGTCTATTATAAGAACCCATTTCCATTGTTTTGGTTTACTCTTCTCAACTTTAAATATCCGATCGATACACGCGTGACAAAAATTAAAATAAGACAAATTATGTGGTAAAAATATTATTAAAAACTTCCAGAACAAAACCATCAATCATTTTGTTATCAATAACTTTCAAATTATTATTTTTACAAATTGTCGTCGACTGAAAGAAAATCAACTTGGAAAAGCAAAGCGATGTTTATCGATAACACCAAGTCGAAATTTATAACAATGCTAAAAATTTAAATTAAAACGTGTGTTTGAAAAAATTAGTTTTCCTAACACCACTTAATCATAAAAGATGACAGATAAATTAAATATACCCGAAGTAGAACAGGGTTGGATTGTTTCCGAATTGCTGCACAAAAAATATTGAATCGCATCCAATATCGTTGCATCGTGCTGCACCATAGTTCAATGTGTTCACAAGGAAGTGCAGCCATTCCCCAAAAGAAAAGAAAAATTTTAAATAATTCCCTCGCGGTTGCGGGCCACTTCCGTCCCAAAAATTTTCGTAGTAACAAGCAAAAATCGTTTCTTCATAAATTGAAATTCCGGTCACTTAATATTTCATTATGTGTTTGGTCTTTAATTAACAAACACAACATGCGTGTTGAAAAACAGTTGTTAAACCACCTTAAATATTTACACAAAATTATAATTTAAAACCACGCATTTACAAGAAAACAGTTATCATGTATTTCAAGCTTGGAAAAGTCGAGGAGACATGGTTACTCCTGTAATAGGAAAAACTTTAATTGAAAACACTGAACATTGACAACAAAACAAAAATTAAACTTATTGAATAAAATACTCGACTGTTTATTTAAGTACTTGAATGCTACTGTAGTTACAAGTAAGGTAAGCATTACAAGATTACAGTGAACGACATCAAGCAATTACTTAATTAGAAAGCATTGCAAAAGTAGTTCCTGCACCAACAATTGATTCCGCTCTCAAAGGATTTTTTTTCAGGAAAAAACGTCGCCTGAAAAGTTTACCCAGACAGACATTTCTTATTAGATTTTTGCAATCCTTGAGGATGGTTCATATGGAAGGAACTTCGCAATTGCAAGAACAAATTTAGTGTGCGCAGCGCAGATCAATATGATGCCGTTTTTCCCCTCGCATCACCAACCCACCCTAACCAACAGAGACGGGGATAATGTGGTAGACTGAAGGGAACGGGAACACCAGCACCTTGCAGGTGGGGCGGAACCGTTCCGCGAGTCATTACCTCTGCCGAAAGTGTCCGCCGGTCAATCGAGACGTTTTATGACGGATAATGAAATGTTACATGTAATCATGACCTTCGGATCCTTTTACCGAACCTTCGATAAAAAAAAGAAAACAATCCCGCTTCCACTGTTTGCACTGCTCGTCGTCGACAAACTCGCAAATTAAAATTAAATTTTACTATTACTGCCCATTATTTTGACAAAAAGCAAATTACGACACTAAAATTATAAAAGTGAAATTGGAACAAGTACTACTACAACGTCGATAACCTCAAACCTGTAGAATAATTAACAAGATTAGAAATTCGGCACCATACCTCTCCTCTATTGATTATCTACAATGTCGAACAATAATTAAATATATTTGTGGATATTAAACGGCGTTGTAATGCACACTTGGTAATGAATAATAAAAACTTCCAAGTCAGATTAACCGCGATGAAATTTTTATTCAAAAATATTATTACGCCTATCGACAGTTCGCAATATTGAAGAGATGAAAATTGAATTTTGATTAAATTTTAACAACGTTTTCTAAAACTACATTTTCTGATACTTAATTTCGTGGATGGGAAAGGAAAGACGAGGATTTTCTGAAGAGAAAGATTGGTGAGGTAGCTTCCTAAGGGTGCGAGGTGCAAAACCGAATAAATTGGATCGAGCGTCACTATTATTGGTAATTAAAATTAGGAATATTGGATTTGATAAAAAAAAACTTTGTGCAAACCCGAATAAGTTCCACTTCTATTATATTTTTTTAATAACTGACACACTTTCTCGAGCACAAACAAAAAATTGTAAATACTATTGTTGTCTTGATATTTTACGATCACAATGGTTTATTCATATGAGCAGCAAACTCTCACACCAAGACCTAGAGTGGACTCCATGTAGGTCATACATACATCATACCAACAAGAATGGCACTTTAAAGTGAAGTACAACTAAGGTTTGGAATAAGCTAAATTAGGTCAGCAACTTTTGAAAATTAAAAAATTTAGACGTTCTGCTTTTTCGGTTCAACGGAAGTTTAATCCATTTAGTGCCGAGTGTATCCACAAACACCTAGATTAGATAATTCCATAGAGAAAGACAGTTAAATTTAGATCGATACATTTTTGGGGGTAATTGACCTACGCAGGTTGCGTATACAAAAATTAGTAAGTATAACGATAAAATTCCACCATTGCTAACCTACTTTCGGTTTTCGGGCCAACTTTTTTCCTCTCGTTTTGTTTTGCATGGAGCAATTAGTTAAAATTTGACGACAAGTTTTTCCTCGAAAGATAGCAATTATAACCCGATAGACCCCGGTGTAAACTTTAATCGATCAGTTGATCTAATTAACTTGAATAATTTTTCACGTGTATGCATTGTTTTGACTGGGGAGCTCTATTTAATTGTATAGTGCATATGGTAATAAGCCACGCACACCAAGTAATGGTTAAATCGTGTTTTATTAATGATATCTATTTTAATTTAGATTCAAATTTCTAATTAGACGGGTAGAAGGTAGCTTTAATGATGGAGTGGGAAACAGTGCATATTCCAAGTCTGGGGGTTATTGAATTTGTTTGAGCCGCCAATATCTTCCACACCGCATAAATTATTTTAGATAACAAAAAATACCAAAGATTGGAAATAGCGTAGTTGTGAAGCAATTACTAAAAGCGGCATGTATTTCTCTGGAGGGCTAATGAGTAAATGAAACAAAAACTGGATGGCTTACATTGTCTATCACAAAAGACGTCACAGTTGCTAAAGCCATCTGAAAACTAGCGAGATACGCGAATTAGAGTAGCAAGGGAAAACAAATCTTGGGTAAATAAGGAAGAGTTTGGACATGAAACTCTCTAATAGCTGTCAAAATAACTTCTATCAGTTATAAATCATTTTGATTGTACTTAGTCGTACTTTGCCACAAGAGGGGAAGATATGACCCCACAAATTAAACAGATCCCTTAAATTTCAAGAATTAAACGAATGGATTATAAATAAATTATGATGCGAACAAAAACTAAAGTGTAACACACCCCACCAATCAGAAAACTGCTTTTTGTACGCTTTGCAGACGACGGTGATTTTCTGTCATCTTACCTTCAAAAATCGCGAGCAATGATGCATCTTCGGCATGTCCGTAAGCTTTTTGCGTGTTACCCGGAGGTTCAGATCTTGCTGTTAACAATCTTTTTTAATTTTAAATTTAACATTCGAGTTTTCTAATAACTCTGTAACAATAAAATCTTCGTACCTTAACTTTATCTCTTATTAATTTTCACTTTAATGAACTTCAAATTCAATCCCTTTTTCATTAATTTTCCTAAACCTTTTTCAACTTTCCAATAATTAATACTTAAACGCGTTAATTTTTGATTCAATTAACATTTCAATCTCGTAATATCAATAATCGATAAATTTATTGTTTCACGTTTAATGCGGATCATCTAGTATTGCAGGCTTGTTAATTAATCAATAAGGTTAAAAATTACAGCGTTGCTAATAATATTGGGATTTGCCGACGGAACTGCAGGTTGTGCTGGTAGATCCGTCACTTATTAAAGAACACAAAAGTAAAATAAATCTAGAAAAAGTTAATGACGACTCCTCCAAAATTGGCGAGTTGCAAAAAGAATGCTCTTCCAAGCAGCAATTTACACCTAAATCTTTTAACCGCTAGTAAAATTAATAGTAAAATAAGCATTATTAATTTTGAAATTATACTATAAGGAAACAATAATTGAAGCACCGATATTGTTCCTACTTGAAAAAAAAAGTGGTTATCCCTTCGAAACAATTTTCGTCACAAATAAAATTACCATAGCGTGAGTAATTACTTGTCAATATAGGATATTTAATTCCAGTAATTAGTATCACTGAATTCCTTCTTTAGTTTAAATTACTTAATCAATTCCATTTCCGCTATTGATCTAAACTTTAAATGGCAATGGAAAATTTTACAGTCATTAGATTTCCCAGGTTGTGCGGCCTGAAGGCCGCACTGGATCTATTTTAGGTTCTGGTATTATAGTTTTTTTTTAGTGATTAACTAGGGGTACCCAGGCGACTCTCACCTCCAATGATATTATGTAGTTGAAAATATTGTAGTCGTTTTAAAGTGTTCAATTCTTTGCCCAAGTAGGGAGATTTTAGAAAGAACAGAAAAAATCAACCAAAATTACGTACATCCGAATACCTCTTTAAGCTCAGGGTTATCATTTCCAGAAGTTTTTCTGCCAGTATTACTAGCTAAAAGAGCTCCGAGCAACATTCGCACTTACTTGAAATTTTACAGTACATCAGCTATTACTTATTGATTATTTTGAACATTATGATTAATTTCTTCACAAAAATCTGTGTGATGTAAATTAACACGCAAAAGTAAATTATTGTACCCGGTTTCAAACGGTAAAATGTTTTCTTAGTTTTTTCCATGCGTATTTTCTTTGGTGTATTCTGTGACGTCTTCATCATCATTCTAGATGGATTGATTGCAGTCTCTCGAGTTAATGGAATGGAAACCCAATTTCGTAAGAAGGTCCGATTTCTAAGTTTGTTTTTGGGTGCGTTCCACTTAAGCCCACGGTAGTTCGTCAGTCCAATCAAATAACCACTTTCGATCTTTAGTCCAATCAAACAACTACGGGACCACGCCGCGGTCTGTAAGTGGAACGCACCCTTTGTTAATTGCTTGTGTTATGTACCTGATTTTGGACTTTAAACAAGTCAATCTCAATTTGGTCTAGTTTTGCTATTATTTCGAGACTTAATAAAAGTACATTTTATTCTTCCAATTTTGATTGAATTATTAAGCGCCTATCAATACACAAGCAATTTTTTCCCAGTTAGTTGCTACAAAACTATCTGAATGAAAGAACTCACAGAATGCCGGCTCTCATGACTGTTGTTGGTCAGGTTTCTCGAAGGCATAACTCTTCCCTCTAGATCAGCGGTCGGTAAACTTTTAGATATTGCGGACCCCTAATCTCCCATGAGATTTCGAAGATCATTTACTAATAATTTTAATGAGTTTTTTTGAACCCTATTTAATATTCTTCTTCTTCAGCTTATCCCCGTCCACTCCTGAACGAAGGCCTCTCTAATAATAAATTGAGGTTGTTTAGCCATAACTCACTACGCTGGCCAGATGGGCTGGATTTTGGGCTATAGTTGTTTTACATCCAGTAGGCAGCTTGCTAGACTAACCTTCAGATGTGCCTGTAGCCCTGTTTTTTGTTAACGATGGCAATTCATTAACTCAGTTGGACTGCCGGCTTAACGTGCCTCCCAAATCACGGAGACTTGGTCATAACTCATAAGAAAGTTGACTCTCCCCAGGTTTGAAGCCGGTACCCTGCATTCGCATCCAACTGCGTTAGCTGCAGGGCAATGACAGTCTCTATTTAATAATATTGAATAATTGAACAAACTTATTGAATCCATATACGACAGCTTACATTTTTTCCGAGCAACATTTCGGTCGCGCCTATGCCTATGCATTTCTAGATCAAAGAGGGGTAATCAGTTTTATTCAATATTAGGAGCCCCCACAGCACATTAAAGATTCTCTTTTTCAATTTTAGGAACCTACAATGTCTGAATGCCAGGGCTCACTAAGCCAGCGAGGAAAACCGATTTAATTAGAGCAATATTTGTCTTAACTTTTATATTATAACCATATCAATGATCAATTGGAGCAATCAATTTATTTTACTATTTACTCAAGAGGTCCTAACCTTTTCCATGCTATATCCATCGAACATGCATCAAATTCAGTTTAGGATAGAAATTTTCTTTATGGGCACGAAAATTACGTTCGGGGCCCCTTATATAGTTGTATTTTATAACAATACGATACAATGGATCGACATTGACCTAAAGAAAAGGTCAACAACATCTGCGGTCTAAATGATATTGATAACATAAAAATGATGTCCGGGTCTCTGTTGACCTGTAGGGGCCCCCAGTTATAACGGGGGGCCTTGAGTTTAAGCTTTATTAGCTTATGTAGATTCGATGGTTTAAAGTCACCTGAACCCCCCGAACATTTTAAACGATGGATTATTTTCAAATCAGAAATCAAAGAGGAAAAACTCGTTATAAAAATTCAAAGAAAAACTACCAATTTTAACTTCTTAGTACCAACGCCGGGGGCACCAATTATGCAAAATGCTACTATATTAATCGCCAATTCTAGGACCACCATTAAAATAAAAAAAACCGAACAGATATGATTGCTTCTCACCTGGAGGAAGTTTGTTTAACCCCCCTCCGACCGCCTCATTATTAACCAAAACACGAGACAGATTTAATTATTTACTTCCTCTTTGTAAAATAATATAATTTAAAGTTTAAAGCACAAAAATGAAAAGCACGTGTCACGAACGTAGAACAAATTTTGCGAAACATGCAAACCGTTTAAGTTTTAAAAAATTACCAAAACTTGAATGATTAAAATTGCACATTGTATATTGAAGTGCTAATTTTATACAGTGAGAGAATTTTCCCAGGGGACTTGAACAAATCTAACATTCACACAGCAATATAAGCGAACAAACGTATTTTTATACAACTCGAACGGAAACTTTCGCGACATGTTAATTTCATCTTATTATTTTGCTAATTTAGGAGAGCAGATTTTACGAATAAATTCAAAAACTTCTGTTTTAAGGCGTATCAAGAGAGGGCACGTTACTATTGGTCAGGAAGTGAGAATGAACAATAAATTATTATAAAAATATGACTTAATAAAAGTACAAAGAAAATAATGGTTTAGTGTACGACACAGAAATAACTTTGAAAATTATTTCTGGCAAAGAATAAGTAAATACAAATTTATTTTTGAAATCATGAATCATGCGTTCTTTTCTGCAGTGGTATTTCCGTTCCATGTTTATATCGGTACAGTGTTGTTATGTCAAAGCTGCATTTACATCCAAACCATGAATGGCTCCCGAAATCCGCCAACAGACATTACCATCATTCTTAGACCTTATAAAATTATATTCCACGAAATAGACGTCAAAACAAGTTTTATGACATGTTTTACGCGAACAACGAGATAACACTCGACTTTCTAGTTTCAAATGCACGCCACAAACTGCACCAAACTTTTGTTTAGTTTTAAAAAAAGTCGGGAAAAATGGAATATTGTTCTAGGATTACAATGGAAAATTTTCACGCCCATTGTTCGAGAAGGCTCGCAAGATAAAACTGCTTTTATTTAAATTTTGGCATTGAAGACTAAAAATTATGAATAAAATGGGTTAATCAACTCAAAATTAACATACAAACAAAAAATCCTAATTTGCCAATTTCTGCGTATGACTCACTAAATTCTAGGAATAGCGAACCCTTTTTTATTTATTCCAAAACTTTACGTGATTTTCATGTCATTTCGTGTCATTATTCTGGAATTGTAGATTTTATCGGCCCGCATGTCTGGGATTCGTGTATTTTTTATTTTAGTAAATCCTAATTTTTACTAAAAACGGAATGTTCAAAGACAGACAAATGAAGTAGTTACACACCAATGACTATGTTAACGTTGAAGAAATGAGAGAAAAAAATGATATAATAAAGATAGCTGTTATTTACTCTTTCTTACGTTTATGCAAATTTTAACTTCAATTAAAAATAACGACTTAATTTCCTAATGGTTATGTACACTAATGTGATTTAGATTTGTATCACTGTTACTTACTCTTGTAACATACTTAATAAGTTAACCTAACAATTAATCACTTGGGTTTGAAATGGTAATTTTTAACTCAAACTAATATGGGAATAAGTGGGAATATGTCAAATGTAATGATGGAAAAATTGATTTCGATTTCTTTTCTATTGAACGCAGTAATCGAAAAGCATCTCGGAAAATGTTTATCATGGATGTTTTAGAACCGCTGTATTGGTATGTCATTTGGACAAAATATTCAAATTTTAGTGTTTAAAGCAAGATTTTTTTTAAAGAAACGCAGGATCAATGAACTTATTTCAAAATTTTGTAATCAAAAAACTTACCAAAATAAGAACACCAATCGTCAGTAAAATCATGGATAACGGACTTACCTGTAAAAAAAAAACAATAATTAGCATCAGTAGAAATTAATTTAAAAAAATTGGGCCAAGTTTTATAATTACAGTTAAATTTTGTTATAATTACACCCACATGTTAAAGTTTCGTGAGACAATGAGGAATACCCCATATAAACTCGACTACGTCTAGTGCAAAGTTGTCATTTTAATTTAGTGACATTTCTTCAACAAAAAATAGCGAGAAAATAAAATAAATGAGCTAACATGGGGACATATCACAGTCAGTATATCGGTAACCAAATCCCAATTTTTTTGGTGATTCTAGGAGCCAAAAAATAATTTTCATTTATATTTTCCCTTAAAATTTTGCAACGACACTTTAGCACCGTAACCCACACCGGCAATGGTTTTTTCTACTACTGCTTAAGGAATAATGATGACATATTATATTCACTGTTACTTAAACTTAGTTTTATTGTTAAAACTATTATGGAAATACATTTTAACAATTTGCTGTGTGGGTTGTGGTGCGGTAGCTCAGGATTCTATTCCTCCTGATATAATTATTTTAGGGCCAAATCGAACAATCATAATATCTATACCGAAACAAGAATGTCCATTAAGACAGTGCTGTTCCAACTGTTTGATATCACACTTCCTGACCCCCCCCCCAACAATTCCTTCAGTGGATACATATTTATGTAACTCCCTTATGAAATAAACATAAGAATTACGAACCTAACAGACCGCAGTCTGCGCAACCGAGTACCTAAATATTTGGTGATTCGCTCAGGTTGTCCAGCACTGCAACAAGGAAACAAGGTTCATGTCAATAAAAAAAAAGTAGTAACGCAAAGTGATACAATGTCTTTTATCATAAAGAAGACGTACTCGATGAGGGGGTGGGGTGTAATAAAACTTAAACTAAGGTAACTAAAATAGATTTGATGGGTTGGAAATTCCGTTTGATAGAGAAATGTTGAAGTTTCGGAATACATAATATTATGTAATATAATATTACACTACCTTGGTCTGTAGTCATTAGGTAAAATTAAGAAAACCAGGAGGCAGAAGCATTAGAAGGGCTAGGCTGTTCTTTTGGTGCGAGAATGTAGAGAGTTTGTATTATCTTCTGGTACCAATAATCCAAGGTTGCGAATTAGTGATGATCTAATGATGTACTATCATCTATAGAAGAAATTTTCATTCACCCCAATGTCTTCACCAAAATAGCCTGGAAACTGTTTAAACAGTATAAAACCAGAAATATATCAACATTAACCCGTAACCTCTGACAAGCGGTCTCTCATACCGCTCCAGAAATTCATTTCGCTATAAAACGTGTCACGGTGAAAATTTCAAAAAATCCCTTGGTGTACCTTCAAGTGACATCAAAATATACACATTATGACTTGATACAAGTTTTAGTAGGCGTTTAGCTCATAAATAAAAAATAGCAAAGTTTTCTTGCGGTCTCACATACCGCATGTCAGTAACTACGGTAGTGAAATTAACACATGTATATTAGCTTGTTTTCTAAATATCATCGAAGCAGATTCATCTAAATCTTTCAAATTTACGCACATCACTGCCAAGCCTACAGATTATGTATTTGAGACTGTTATTACACAATGGACAGCTGATTTCGATTATTTTAGTGATAGCGATATTCATAATGTAGTTTTTGAGAAAAACTGGAAAAAAAGAAGATTTGTTACGTATATCCAAGTAAACTAAAGAGGAAATCGTATTTTCTATGTTTTAGTTATAAAAAAATGGTATGCCTTCAGTGCACGAAGAAAATTTGCGAATAATTCATAGAAAACGAACACTCATTTTTTTTGCAATTTTAAAGTGTTGTCAATTTTTTCAATTTTAATTATTTTTTGAATTTTCTATGTTAGTATTTTAGTTTCAACATATTTTTTACTATTTATAATTAACAACTCTTAAATTTTTCTAAAATGTAGTTTTTATACAACATTTAATCAACATCTAACGCTTTTATATAATTTATGCGGACTTTTACTATTTATTAAATAAATAAAGTTAATTTTATTTATTGTGAATTTTTACGTTTCATAGGTATGAAGAATAGTTCAACAAATGACATGGCAAAAGAATACAGTGATATTAATCTGATTAACCCTAAAATTAAAAATAAAAGTAAGCGGTATGAGAGACCGCATGTCAGTAACTACGTCCCAAAACATGTATGACAGTGGTTACAGGTTAATTTATATTTGTACATTTATTTTGCACCTTTCTTTAAGCATGAAGATGGAAACCAAAGTTAGTGATATCAGTCATTTTGTCGGCCATTATTGTTTTACAACAGCACACTGTTAATAATGAAAATTTTATTTTTCTGAAATTGATGAAAAAATCTTTTCGAGAAAAGCTTGTGAATCACTGCCCTACAAGGTCACATTTTTGTATTAATTTTGTTGTGGGAGTTAAAAAACCGCCCAGCAAAAATGATTATTTCAGATAGTTTTAGGGAAAAAAAAATGTAGTAATTGACAGTTGATTTTTCTACATCGTGATATTAATTGAACAATACGAGGAACTTGATACTGTTAGATGTTAGAGTGAAGTCTGTGGTTGGGCAGAAGAAACAATGGAAGACCCCAAATTAAATATTTGCACAAAATATTAAAGTCAATAGATACAAACACAATTAGTTTGTTAGGTTATTTTTTTTCCAATGTTTGATTGAAAGAAGTCGGACGAAGATATTTTTCATTATCTGAATATGGAAAAAAAAATTGATGGTTATTTAATTAAAGGTCCTTGGCAAGCAGGGGTAACCAAGACATAAGAATCCTAGGCCCATTTCCCAAAATTATTACTAATATTAGTTTTCAATACATTGACGAAATTTTGATTACTTTAAAAGTATTCCTGTTTGGTTTTAAATGCCGATATTCGATCCAAGGAATCTCCCATTTATTTTTAGTCGGCGATTACGTAAAGTTATTTTTATGGGTTTTTTTTTAGATAAATTCTGCCAAGTTCCTGGTATTTTGAATTAATTATTTCTGTTCCAATTTCATGGAATACATACATTCCACACATTTGAAATATTAGTTTACCTACATTTCTCCCGAAACACCCACTTTTATTGTGTTCTTGATGCCGAACATCGTGGATCTCTTTTTTGTCTGATGTGCATCCAAAGTGTTTACATAAAATACATAATATAGGAAACCTACTTTTTCACAAATCATAATGCAAAAAAAAGATTTTTTAAAACAAGACAATGAGGTAAATTATGAGAAAAACCACAATTTTTTGGACGATGCTTGGAAACAAAAATGTTAACAACATTAGAGCTATGAAAAATCGAATATGTAAAAGCCAAACACTGAAACAGGAAGTACAAAAAAAACCACAAATTGAATTTCCTACGAGCCCAAATTAATTGTTTATTTAAAAAATGAGAAAACTGATATCGATCTAAATTTTTCGATAAGATATAATAAAAGAAAAATAAAACACTTCCAAAATTTCTCAACCTTCCTTGGGTTAAATACCAATTTTCTAGTCGAACCATCATGCAATATTGCTATTTATACCAAATATAGCAAGACAACGTGGGCGATGATTAATAATAATTGCAAACTTTTTTTTTTTGAGAAGTTTAATGTACATAGACAAAAGTGATAACACGTAATGTATTATTTATCAATGAATTTTTAAAACAATATTTGAATTTCAAATCGTTTGTGATAAACAAATGTTTTTGATCTGGTTAAAACTTGTTCTATCACCAAGCTATACCGAACCTCTAAAAACTGCAAGTTAATAAAAAAATTCACAAAACCGTTTCGTACGATCATAATCAATGAGTCATATTAATTCCTGTCATTAAACAAATTATTACATGAAGCAGTACCGTACCGGAAAATTTAGTACAAGGACGAACGAGCAATTCTTGTCTCAAGTATATGACTCAATATCTAATTTAGCGTTGGCAAACGCTGCCGACGAATCCTGTATTAATTAAATTGTCGTGAGGTACTAAAAATGTAATTAACGTGAAAAACTATTGGGAAAATTAAAGTTTTTGTTTTGCAACTGGAAGGATGGTCGTTGTTGTGACACAAAAATGGAAAATTGTGGAGGTGCAAAAACCTAACGTGATATTTCTTTGGGTGCATCGCCTAAGTAACATTTGATCGAGTTCTGTGTTGACATGTAACCGTTAATTATCTTTAATGTGTATTTAATTATTTAAAGTTAATCACGTGGCTTTTTACGTCAAACATGCGATAAATTTTAGCGGTTATCGTATTAAATGCGCAATATTTAAGTTTTGTGTCAATTCTGAAAGTGAAATTTAGTTTTTCTTGAGGGGGAAATTTGCAAAATAAATCCGTATACGTGTAGATAGAAGATATTAATTAATGAATAAATAAGGTCCGATTTATTAAAAAAAAAAAAAAAAAAAAAAAATTGTTCTATTTAAAACCTTCATCAGAGATCTGGGGAGAAACTGGGTCAAATATTTACTGCAAATTGCGATGCATTACAGTTTAGAATGGAGCTGGAAGGATTTGTTCGATAGGAAGTGTATGCAATATTTAACAAATAATAAAAAGGAAAAATACAAATAGTGGGCGACATTTTGAAAGGTCGTTCGCAACTATTACGAGCACTTAACTGGAAAATTGAATCTTATAAAAATATAAAATTTGGAACGTATCACGTATAGGTCACAAGCCATAAGGCAATTACTCATTTAGCAATAAATACTAGTTATCGTTCATCAGAAAATCGACTTGACTAAATTTCTTGCTAGCCATGCCACACGTTAATATTTTGATAAAAATTCACGCTATGAAGCCATAATACAAAATTCAATGAATATTTAATCAATTTTATACTAGTAAAAAACAATAATTTAAACACAATTTACGTCAAAATGTAACAATTATTATAATAAAATGACGACAACCTCTAGAAATTATACAACCGGGAACTTTACGACCAAATCGCATTTTCAGAAAAAGCTGGAACAATTTTTCAAGTCTTGGTGGTAAGCAACCAAGCGGTGCTGAACATAAATTACAAAATTAATCATCGCGGGCGGCCTCATTTTGGCATAACAGTCTAGACGTGAATGCCCCAGTCGACGTGTTAGCTAGCAATCAGTGGCGACTATACGGTATTTTTAGTTAAAACTTCCTGCTGTACGTACAGAGAGAAGCTTTAATGAATTCGTTTAAATTCCACACAATAATTACTTCTTACAAGCCGGTAATCGGGACAGAATCACGTCTGAAAATGTGTTGACACTCTTGACCGGTTTGCGAAAAATTTAAAGGGGAAAATGATTCAAGAGAAATTAGAAAGGCGACCTTAGGTCTGGCTAGAAGATTTAAACCGATTTCTTTTATAAGGCCAGACGTTATAACAGCACGCCGAAATTCTAAAACGAGACGTAAGTGCGTAATTAAATTTTTGTACTAAGCTATAAAACCCGGTGTATTTAGCACCTTAATAGTGCCAAGCTATAGAAACGTAAATTTGATTTCACGTTACTTTAATCATTCGAACGTTTATAGACCGCAAATTTATGTACCACTCGTAAATCTAGCACACATTTATGGATCACTAATTTACTTCCAACTGGCACGTGCGAAAGATTCACCACCACTAGATCTAATCGATTATTCTTCTTAACCGTATATCGTTCTATACACTCGGATGTGTATTCCAAGAGCATTTACATGGATACGGGAATCTATCGTTAACGTGGAATCCGAGCCACGTTAAGCTCCCAGGAAACCTCAAATAACCAAGTGCAAGTGTTTGAAGATAATCGGTGATCCGATCGTCTGGACCCTCCTTGTCGGTCAACTTTGAAATGAAATGAAATTTTGAATTCTACAATCCAAAATTTAATAAAAAAAAATGTGGGCATTCGATCTTCTTAACCAAAAGCGATCGTAATTCTCCACTTCATATATTAAATTAATTAAATTTCAGTTTTCTGGTATTTTTCATTAGACGTAATTAGTAAATAAAACTAATATTTTAACATAATTGTTAATGATTATGGTGTTAATTATAAACTAGGGGCCACGAATATATTTTAGGATATTTAGGGGCCCACGACTACTAAAAGGTTAATAACCATTGCTCTAAGATATCCAACAATATTTATCACAAAAAAATCACATTGTGGCATCCTTCGAACCGAAATTAAGGGCCAGTTGTATAAAGGAGGGTTAACTCTAGGATCAGCTGAACCTGGTTAAAGAGTTAACCCAGGATCAACGTCGATGCGGTTGTATAAAGGAACTCGAGTTAAATTTAAAATTACTGTTGGTATTCCTGAATACTGCAGAATTCCCTAGTATATATAGTAATTTCTCTAGATCGTGGTAATTTCATAATATTTGTTTACTTTTTTATACAAGTTAACCGGTCAAATCACGATAATCCATGGTAATAATTTGTTAACTATTCATTAAAATTACAAAATTACAAATACAAAAAAATGTTTTCTTTGAAGATAAAGACAACAAAATACTACTTTGAGGTTAACCCTGGGTTAATCTGCCGATTTCTCGGATCAGAAAATCAGTGAGTTAACCCAGGATCAACGCCCGACTCTTGCTTATACAACAGACATTTGCGTTAATCCCTGATTTAACTCTGATCCTCTTTTATACAACTGGCCCTAAATGTCAGTAATCAGCCCAAATATAAATTAACCTTAATGTGTGACCACGATTTTGGCATTACTTACGTTCTCTCCTAGAATTTACTTTAACAAACAATCATTGGTGCTAAAAGATATAAATGCGCTCACCCTCATACAAATAACTTGAATCATCATCGGGACAATCATCAACATAATATGGTGCCATAATGAAACCCCCTTCAAAATAAAAATTATGGGGGAGAAAACAAAAAATATTAGTGTGTTTTATTATTAATATTTTTCTTTCATTACGATTAAAGTTCTTCTTCTTCAACTTAGTTTAAAAGCCAGTTCACACTATATGATTTCTCATATGACTTAGTCATAAGAAAAGTCATGGCTAAAGTCATACCATAAAGCCAATCATAAGCCAATCATAAAAGCCATAACTTCTATAATATCAAAAATCATATAGTCTGAACCTAAAAATATTTCTCATATGAGAAGTCATATGACAAGTCAGATGAGAAATCAGATAGTGTGAACCGGGTTTAAGCCAAGGTTTGTTATTTCCAACATCTGCGTCGTTTCCATCACAGTGTTAGTTCCATGAGCTCATATATATTTTAAATCCATTAGGTAGCTTGCTAGACTTGCCTTCAGATGTGCCCGTATGCTGTTATTTTTATGTTAATCGTGGCAATTCACTAACCCAGAGGACCACCGGCTTAACGTGCCTTCCGAAGCACGGAGACTAGTCACGAGAAAGTTTGACTCTACCCAGGTTTGAACCCGGTACCCCGCATTCGCATCCAACTGCGACAGTCTCTTAAAGTTGAGGCCTCTAAAATTGATAATCCTGGAGCTGTAGCCCCTCCCTCTTAAAGGACCTGGGTATATCTATCTATATTTTAATCTTTAGAGATCTGACAATGCAAGTAAAAACGTGAATAAGGTTGAAACAACGTGACGGTGTAATTTATTAAGTATTTCAAATTTTATGCTTACTTGCTAATTGTTGAATTTATAGTAATTCTGGATAGGACCTGAGCATTATTATTGTTATGATGATGTTTTCTAAAAATGGAATGTCTCTGATTATATTTTGCTTAGATTCTGCATGTATTTAAAAACATAAAAACAGTTGAAATTATCTTATTTTAACGTTAAAGCTATTTTTATACAAAAATATTTCGAGGAATTGCACGCGAACTCCAATCTAGAAATCCTGGATGAAATCAACAGAAAAACTATACGACTGATACTCAAGTCGATAACCTCATTGGTAAGTTGAGTAGCTGGGGCAGTACAACTTTTGATGATCTACTTCAAAATGCTGTCAGATTAATTTGAATGCATAATCAATCACTTTATGATTGTAATTTTTTGATTTTACGGGTGCTAAGCTCAAGCATTCAAATTTAACCTTTATCCGTTCGCGTACGCGGCAAATTGGCCGCAGTAAGACACTAATGTTCGTATTAATAGTCGCGGATTGATCCGAGATTCAAGATTGACCCTCGGTTAGACCGCAACCGGGTAACGAGATAGAGAGGGTTAATTCTGAATCTCGGATCAATTCGCGACTATTAATACGAACATTAGGTTAGTTTGTGACTGTACTGAGCCGGCTGGTGGGGCGTTTTTAAACAGACGCTCAGGAAGGAAATGGGATAGAAAATTCAATAAGGAAAATTTCAACTCCAAAATGCGCGAGCGGATGAAGGTTAATAGCGCCATCTGTTGACAACAAGTTGAAGTACATTAGATGTTTCCAAAACCAACAAGGGAATTACCAATCTGATATTATAAACCTAGAAACCCATGAAGGACTGAGGAGTATCAGCCTTAGTTTGGATAATTGGTAAGAACATAGACGCAGGCACACACCCCAAAATTGCAGTCGGGGCACGTAAAGTGTTGACAAGAGGGCTACGGCAGGTACTGCATTGCAGAAACGTTACCTCTGCAGTACATCTTCTTGATGAGAACTGATCTTGGTCTCCGATGAGGCATTGTCAACACCTTACCAATGATTTCCTCCTGGATCCTTTCCAAACCTTGCAGTATGGTAGTTACAGCCAATTAGAACTAAATTTGCATCAAAAACCTAAAGTTAACAATCAATTTTAAGTTCGGTAGATGTCGCGGTTAGGTTGGCAAAATGTTCCAAGAATTTGAATTTATATGCTTGTAATGATGACTAGTTGTAAAAATGCTGATAGGATATTTCCGTACATAAACAAATCAATCAAATTCCGTTCATTTTTATTAATAACTATAATAACATTTATATACCGGGTTAGCGTGCTCGAACCGAAGTTTTTTGGCCCATATTTTTTGCATTCTTGTCTACACTTAAACGGCCGCGCCTAAATGTCCGTACCTTTAAAATTAAATTGACACGAGGCAGTCTTTTCTAAACGACCCCTTCCATTTTTTCTGCTTGGTTTGCTGTATTGCCTTTCAGGGTACTGAAACACAGAAGTTCCTTGTCGTAAACGCCAGTACTGCGTCTTCTCCATGTTGGGTTGTCGACCATTTGCTTAGACCATTTTTGGGTTTCATCCAGGTTATTTTTCACTGTGTCCACATTTATAAGTTAGTGTTGTATTGGCAACAGTAATTCACACGAATTGTCTTCTTTTCTCCAAATGCTTTATGACTTCTTCATCTGATTATCGTGAGTTAAAAGGTTAAAACAGTTCGCCTTTATTTTTATAATTACGCACTTATCTTAGTCAAATGTTGTCAAATTATTATCAAAAATGTACTGACGGTAATATCATTTATGCGTAGTACCAAAGTACAAACAATCTACAGCACACAACTGCTTCTGTAATAATACTAACAAAAACTGTAATGTGTAATTGTACAACGTTCAAATAAATTGAAACAATGTGTAATGTTGATAAGAATAAAATAAAACATTAGTATAAGAAGAGTTTATCTCATCTATAACAAAATTTTACTTTCTCTGAAGGAGTGGAATTAAGTCAGAAAGTATCTGAGACTTACTAAAATTAATTCAAAGTAAATTGTGTGACAGATTTTTGTCTATAACTTATAAACCGTGCGGGATAGAAAAAAAATATTTTGAAAGAAAATGTAGAAAATGAAAAACCACTTATTTTATATTATATTAAAATTTTCTGTAAACCTGGCGGTTTTGAAGTTACATTACATCGAAGTCAAGTTTTAAGAAAACGTTCGCATTTGATGCTCGATGAAATTCGTTGATCTCATAATTTAGAAGATTTTAGGGTCGGTAACGACCCAAAAATACTTGGTCTATTATGTGAGCTCACGTTAGTTAACAATACGAAGTGTAACTATCCGTGAATACGATCGTCACTATTTGCTCGCGGCGTCGACAATGAATGCAACAGCCAAACTCCCGCCTTGCGAATACAGCGATAAAAAGAAAATTGCTACTTAATTGCCAAATTAAAACAATCAAAATAGTTGACGTTTTGCACTCGAACCCGTCATCGAGAAGAATTACTTTCCCATTATATTTTTCATCGTCTCGAATCTATTTTTTATTTATGTATCGTATAACCGAGTATCGATTATGGGTGACAAAAGTTGGATAAAACTAAAAAATGAATCGTACAGCACAAAACCATTAAATCGGGCACACGACGAGTTTTATTTTCTACGTGACTTTTTCGCAGGAAAAATTTTAAAGATGAAGTTATATTTAAATCCATACATTTTTGTGCACTTATTGTTCCAACCTTCAACCTTCTTTAATTCATTTTGAATTCGTTTGCCAAGAATTTAATTTTTTAGCTCAACTAAGATTATGTTCAGTAAGGTCACATACCCGACAGAGCTTTTATAAATAAAAAAAAGTGCGTGTTTGTTGTAACTTACCTAACAAAGCTTAATTAAACACAACCATGAGCTTTTTCAAATCAACAATAGCGGAAACCAATAATACAAGCCAGCGAAAAGTCGACTTGGAGATTTAAAACGAATTCGTTAGGCTGAGGGATTTATCAAGCAAGAAGGTTGTTAAAAAAGAAAATTTGTTTTCACTTCCGCATTCAAAAACTCGACAACAAAACAAATTTTCGAGAACTTTTCATGGCCGATTATCGATGCAATTAAACGAGAATAGAAAAGTTGCAAAAATTCCAGAATATCGAGCAAGCAAAATGTTGCGCACTTTTCGTGGGCATTTGCATATTTGTAATATTTTCTTTCTTTCAGACGATATTAAAAACGATATTGCACATACTAATTTTGGTAATTAACTATTATTAAAATAATCAAATATTCATGTTTAAACACGCGAACGGCCAGACAGAATAAAAACTTAAATGTAACCTTCAAAAATGTTAGAATTATTCTTGCATATTGATAACCTGTTAAATTTTTTTACAGAAATAATTCAATATAATTACACAGGAAACAGAAAAATTTTGTGTTGTGCAATTTCTATTTGTTGTATTTTTATGTAATAATAATTTTTTAGCGTTCCACATATTTTACGCCATTGCTCTCGTGTCAAAATGTGTCCTAGAAATAATTAGTCTAATTCTTAAAAAAAAAAAACATTGGTCATTAGAACGATTTTGTAATAAATTCAGATCATCCTCAGACTTGTAATGCCACGTGAGATATGCCATAACTTGGAAACAAATTAATCTAAAAATAGGAGACTGCTCAAAAAAATCCAAGTTTATTTTGATATAAAAATTTCAAGGTTTATCCGCATGCAGACGAATCTTGACCATACCATGTTTTAATTTTCTGGCATTATCACGTAGTGCAGTGTCCAGAGGATGATTCATTTTATGATGATCGACCTTTGTTCCAATCTATTTCCAGTTCAATTCACGAAGATTCCTGAATTAATTCGTAACATTTCATTGGATGCAGTTTTTGCTTGTCCAAACTTCAATGTGGTTATTACAACTTTTAATTTAAAGTTCGGATATTCTTAGGTCGATGTTAGAAGTAAAGAGTTAGTAAGTTACATATTACAGCGAACGATAATAGACCGAGGCTACGGGGATGACTTCCAAGCAATGCGGTCGCGACTGTCTATTTCCAGTTCGTCTATATCTATAGTAAGAGACAAAAGCGCCAGATATTTATAGAAAGTGCTTTGTTACTAGGTGTTCATTCTATTTCCTTCTCAACACCTAACAAATGAAATTTACCATCTATCCAAAAGGCATACAACTACATTTGTATTTATAACCATATTATCTTAAGTTTAATAAAAGAATTCAATACAAGAGAATTCATTTCCTTATAGAAACGTGCCAAAAAAATTTCCCAACGACGACGCGACATCGCTAAATTATTACAGTAAATATTTAGAATTCAAGGGACACCTGAAGAGCATTAAATTAATTGAAAGTTTCTCGTTAAGAAAATATTGCACCGAAATACTTAGTACATAAATATTAGGTTAATTAACCCACTTGGTTGCAATTCCATTCGAAATTCTTTTTTTCACAAATAGCTAACGAACACGGAGCAACACCTGCAACTATTTTTACTCCGACTGAAATAAGCTCATTGCATAAAAAAATAAAGGGGAATAATAAAAACAAAAAATTTATATTTACGCGGAACCCCAGCTTTTCCCTCTCAATCGAGGGATTCCCCTAATTGGAGACGTCTAGTTTACCGTTCTTTCAAACCTGTTGGTTATTTTAAAACGAACAATGTTGACAGAAAATTAATTGTAATGGACAGTAAAACAGAATTTTAATAATCAACAATATAATTTACATAACCATCGCATTTGTGGTATGTTGCGGTATTTTTCAGGTAAGCAAATACCAAACAATTCCAATAAAATCCTTACACATGCGTGCGTATTTACTTACAATTGTTATTGTAAAACAATCAAAGCATAACTTCAAGTAAACAATATTTAAATCCGAAAAAGCCTCATTAGCAGACACGTACGATTTGCAAATACGTTTGAAATTTTTCGAATTCAATCAAATAAGCACGATTTTTCAAGTTTGAAGATGAATATAATGAGGAAGGGTACACCAGGACATAACAATCCTGGATGGCACGTGTAGTAAACAGACACGTGTAATAGTATACGAAGGAAATGGAAAATTGACGCAGTAGTAAATGACATTGATTTAAACGAAATCTGAAACATAATCTAATATTACCACAACAATTTTAATTATACGCAATATCCCTTCGCATTCGTTTGTACAAAATTGTTATGAACTATCGAAGGATATAAAAAAAACAGAATTTAGAAATTGTTCCCGAATCGTAGTATAAGTAGTATGTGATTTCAAAACAAATTGTTCAAGTGCCACCTATACAATGACGCGCATGAATGGATTAACGACATTCCTAAGCGATAATTTTGCGAATGCTTGAAAAGTGCCCTTTCTTCTTAAGTTTGAATAAAATCGGTAACCCAAAAGATTGCCCTTCTGATTGTAAGATAGCAGATGTATAATAACGGATTTTCTATTAGAATATTAACCTTTAATTTGTTACATGGGCGCCTCCGAGGCAATGTTCCCAATTGAAATGTATGTAGGAAAGATTCACGTCACTAATTAAAAATCGCATTTTTGGGATTTGTAGCACGAAAATTGTGCTTAAATATGTTTTTGATATTTGTGATCATCGCATGTTTTAGGGAGGGCGAAGATTGTGACTAACTGTGACAAACGGGGGCGGGGAAATAAAAAATTTGGAAAATATTGCGGACGTTTGTTGTATAAAAATAATATATGATAAATAAAAATAATAAATATACTAAGGGAATAATATTTTTACAATATAAAGAAATTCTGTTCTTTTTATATTATTTTTTTGTTTTATTTAAGACAAATACCAAAACTTGAAAGAATAATAATTTGTTTATATAGATTTAATATTTCTTGAAAGTAGATCAAGTGTAAATATAATAAACAATAAAATAATAATTATACAAGGGAGGCAAGTGCCAGTTTTGAGAATCAAAAATTAATTTTGAAAATAATTACTTTCATTTTTATTATTTCTACCTTTCATTATAATAATTATTATGCTTTAATTTATTGCCTCAATATGCAATTTATGATATCCTATATAACCTTTATTAATATTTTATAGTACACTTAATTATTTACGAAATAATTTTTCGTATAGCACTTGTAAATTCTCAGGTGTTAGGTATAAAGGGCTTAAGTCATAAAACGTAGTTTTGAGAAAACGAAGAAAGAAATTTGTAATGCAAATTGTAAATCGGGTAATTAATAAGTCATAAGTCAACTTACGCCTTTTATACCGAATGGAATATGTAGCGGAATACGGAATATATAGTGGTCTCAGAAGCATAAGTCAACTTACGCCCTTTATACGGAACGGCATACAATTATTTTTGATTTAATATTTTTATTTTAAGACCATTACTGCGCTAATAAAATAAAATTTACTAAAAAATTTATACCAGTCGAAAGAGCATTCAAAATAGATTTCATTCCAGCAATAAAACAAAATTTCCATTTTCTGACTTAAGTCCTTTTATACCTAACAACTGAGAATTTTTACTATGTAACAAATCATGCATTTTCTTTCGTTCCTATAAATAATAAATACGTTATATTTTAACCAATAGCAACTTTCGATTCTCGTAGTCAATTATAAAATCTAATAGTACACAGATTTTACTATTATATAGATAGCCAACTCCAATGAAAACACAGGAGACGGGATCCATGTAGTACCGGAGACGATCACCAGGGTCAGGAAGACCACAACGTGATCGTGGTCTCATCTACAAGCACGCTAGCGGTGATCGTCTCCTGTACTATCATGGTTCCCGTCTGCAAAATGTGTATCCAATTTCTATAGTAATATGTGGTACTATTCGCGTTTTATATTAACAAAACGCCACCACACGGAATAATTTCCAACTCTATTTTGGACGTAATATTTTAGTGATGGTGGCGCCACCAACGGTAATGTAAAACGCGAATAGGATTCCATGTAATAAGACGCTACTTTGTTAAAAATTTCGAAAAGTCCTCTTGTTATTTTCTAGAGGCTGGGGGACCAGATTTCTTTCCCCACCTGACAATTTGTCTGAAATTTATTAAACTGCAAATTTATTAAGAGGAATCCTCAGAGTTGGAAAACACACTTTCGTAATTCACTGATATTTTGCTTATTACTCAAAATAATTGCACAAAAGTATATATTTTCTAAAAGAGGACACTTGGACGCAGGCCGTATTGTTTTTAATTTTTTTAAATTCAAATTTTTTGAAAAAGAAATGTTGAAAAAAATTTGAATTAAAAAAAAATAAAAAGAATACGGCCTGCGCCCAAGTGTCCTCTTTAAAAAATATATACTTTTGTGCAATTTTTTTAAGTAATAACTAATAAGCAAACTATCAGTGAATTACAAAAGTGTATTTTCCAACTCTGAGGATTCCTCTTAATGTTGAATCTGTGAATACTGCAAGAATCGTGAAAGAATTCTAAGCACAGGCAGTCATTTTTGAGAGTGGAGGAGTAAAATAATAAAAATCTTGTAAATATTTTACTGTTAAACTTGTAAACAAACACTGCAAAACTAGTAAACAAATTCTAAATGAAAAAAAGGAAGTCTTTGAGGGGGGGGGGGTAAAACAATAACAATTATATTTAAAATTTATGAGGTTAGGTAAATTTATTAACGTTAAATCGGCGAATATTGCAAAAATGCAGATTACCTCAGAAACTTCGAGGTCTGGGGAGTATTCGTTTCTCGGTTGGTTTTGAGAATAAATAGCAAAAGTAAGAAAAAAAGAGTCTACTATTTCTTTTAGAGTATAATTGGAAGAAAGGAAATTAGAACACTTTTGAAATTAGTTAAAAGTAAAATTATTTGGTATAAAATTGCAAGGTCGCGCGATAACTTCCGATTGGGCTAGCTGTGGCATAGAAAGAATAAAATTCGACCTATCGATTTAATTTTTGGAAAAGTCGAGGGTTGAATTATTATTCGACTTCAATATCTTTGATAAAATTGAGACACAAAATTTTAAAATAAAAATAAAATGGTGTAAAATGTACTAAGGGACAAATAATTCATTATTATTTGAAAAAATATGGTTTACTATTATGCTAAAAGCTATGCATTCTTTTCCCATTCCCTGTTCCCCACTAAATTTTTTAGGTTACTTGCAAAACAATGAAAATTTTTTGAGACTTTAAAATTTGGCAATTTCCCAATATCAAATTCTATATTTCTTTAATTACAAAAGTTTTAACACTTTAAAGATTCAAAAAAATTTCCCTGATTCAAAGTAAATTCAAACATGGAGAGGGCCGTGCTTTTCTAACGTAAATTGCTTCCTCTTTTGAATTATTTGTATTTAAAGGTTGATCAAAAATATTAGCGGCTTCAAAATCTTTAAATAAAGGAAGGAGTGGGACCTTGGTGTTTCCTTAGTGACTAGGCGGACCTAATGTGCAGAAACGAATATTCGTCATTTCGGGTCTATTTTGGTGTCAATTGATGGAATTGGGTGTCACGCGTTCTCCTTCCACATCTACTATGTAAAATTTTTAGCTGCTCCTAGTCACTAAGGAAAAACAAGTGCATCTATTGTTCGTCCTGTCTCTGCTTTATTCCTCAATTACTCGAAACGAGATAGAGGTCAAGAAGATAAACTGATAATAACTATAATACAATCCACAATCTTATTTCCCCAACATTTTTGGGCCTGGCTTAACAGTTTGGTATTATTTCGTTCATTAATCAATTTTAGAATTGAAATTGCAACATTTTTAGCTGAAAATACCGGAATTCTAGTAGCAGAAACTATTGAAAATAAACATAATATGCTGTCATGGAAATTTTTGTAGTAAATTAATTTCGCTACTAAATGTCTAAATAATGACATAATATAATATCGAAACGTTAATAATGATAATATTATAACTTTATTATAATGTTCCAAAATGTTTGTTAGATGCTTTTATTCATTATGATGTGTATTGATTAGAATTAGCTTTATTTACAAAGATTAGTTTAAATCATACATTAATACATTTTTAATTAATAATAAATTTATTAGAGACGATAAAAAAAATAGCTTTTGCATTTATAGGTTATTGCAGCGTTACCGTTTTGAGTTTTTTTTTTCTATAATTAAATGAT
Organism: Rhagonycha lutea; assembly: GCA_958510855.1. Lineage (NCBI taxonomy): Eukaryota > Metazoa > Arthropoda > Insecta > Coleoptera > Cantharidae > Rhagonycha > Rhagonycha lutea. Next base: position 4,921,458 of record OY294040.1, on the reverse strand, counting down.
AAATGAACTTTGGAAAATACTACTAAACAAAGCGTAATTTTATACACTAGATCAAACAAATGTGCGATTTGAAAACAAATTAAAATGCCTTAATATTGCTTTTTCGTAAAATTGCAATTCATGACTTTGCTTTTCATTTTCATCCCAGATATAATAAAAGGCTTTAAAAGTTCTGTGGGGGTCACCAATTTATCAAAATAATGTTCTGTAACACATGTTCCCAGATCTGAATTCGAACCATCGCGTAGATGCTTACACGTTCTAAATTGATTCCTTCGGAAAAACATTAAAAATTGAAAAGCCAGGTAGGTAATGGAAGTTTTTAACATAAAAACTGTTCGTTAACTGCAAAGACCAACAAAAGCGAGTTGTTTCCCTATATCTACAAAACATTTAAAGCTAACGGTAATAAAACGATAACATTGCACGATAAGGCCTAAATACGATTTATCAGACGCAATTAGATATGAAATTACATAATACGTCGTAATAAACATAACCTACTTAACACCTGCAACGAATTATTATCTACACACGCATTTGCCGAAATTAGACAAGCAAATCTAGTAAAACAGAACATACGGCATAAGTTAATTTGTGTGTTAATGTTATCTTACATTAGCACACTCGCACTAACGCCAAGACGATGTACGTATGAAGCCATGTAGTATAAATTAGAACTACGAAAATAAAGCGCCTGGAAAATCCGACCAACTATTTCCCAGTTAACACAGCACTACTTACGACCACCCTAACCCAAATTAATTATCCATTCTTTTTTCGAACCCTAAGACATTGTCCATTCAAATCGTCGCTCGTCTCGAGAGAGAAAAGAAAGGTAACAATAAATCGGCGACGTTTGTTGAAAACACCAACACGAAAAACCCCTAATTTGAAAATTATTCAACCCGTTTACATAATGACTTGGTGAATGGTGGCACACTTGTAAGGTTCACGTCTCTCTATCCTACAGGAAATTGTGCCATAAATAGGAAGTAATTTATTTTAAACGACAAAAATATAATTCGACGAATTAAAAAATTAAGTTCCTAACAAAATTCTTCCGAGCAAGTTGCGCCGGTAATTTTCGCCAAACGATCCAGGAAGATCAAGTTGACGATTTTCCGATGCAAATACAAAATAGTAACTTTTTTTTTGATTTTATCCGATCCCCTCTCGCAACAGTTTTGCTGTTGTCGGTGTGCACAAGGGGGTTAATTTGACAATTCGTAAGTATACGAGAGAATTTAAACGTCCGAAGATTCCTTTAAGTGAATTATTACGTGTAAAATTGCATCTCGTGGGAATCAAACGATCAATCTTGGTCTAATCTTAAGTAACGATGACCGAAAAGATAGCGACGTGTACCTTATTGCTTTTACTGACCCAGCCATGACTTAAATAGGTTGACGAATGAGGAAAGTTCATTATTATATTACTAATACTTCCATTGTTACTGTGTCTATTAGGCGTCTGAGAGGACACAGCGACACCGACTTGATTAAGAAGAAATTCATCTTCAATTAAAATTGTTGGCATGGAGATGACGGTAATTTGCATTATAAAAAGGATCAAATCGATTGTTCCATTATGGAATTTGATGAGAACGTAGCGGTTATCAAAAGTATGCAGACAAAAAGATGACTAAGAAATCAGTTATTGCGACAATAAATTGAACGATAACCCCAACTAAAGTCCAACAGTAACATAAAGCATAACAACAAATAGTAAAAAAAACATGCATTCCAAATTTGAAGATGCGCTAAATCAAAACTTAACAATTGGCCGCTGCAACATGGATTAGGAGTTCTGAGAAAAAAGAGTGCGATTATATTTTAAGACTGCAATTAAGTTGATCAATGGCTATTTTATATTCAGTCTGCAGACAAAATGAATTGTGTACAAAAATAACCAAACTATGCAACTAAAATGATCATAAAATTCCATTCATTGTTTTTCGTTAATTTTCCACGAAGTTAACCTAAAACGACGGACCGTTATAAATTGTTTAATGACTTGCAACAATAGATAAGATATAGAAAGACAAGTATCCATAAAATTACAAAAAGAAATAAAATAGCGTACATTCTTTAACTCCACAAGACGCATTCCTAGACCATGGTCGATTTTAAGTGACCTTTCGCAAAAACTTGCATAATTTTGCATCGTAATACGAATTTAACAAAAAATTGCAGACATACCATAATTAATTTTAATTGGACTTTTTTGGAAACTAACACAATACACCAACTATTAAGACTACACCTTCTCCTTTGCAAGGAAATACATTATTTAGAAGAGAAAAATACTAAATCTTTGTTTCTATTTTCAAAAATCCGTAATTTTTAGGTAACATTTAATTTGTCGTTGAAATATTTGCTGTTTACAGACGGATAACCCTTTTCAAATATGAAATCAAATATAATGTAGATGTGGATGTCGGTAGTTTTTATATCTCCTACATACTACAAGGACGTAGCTGACAGTCGATACCGTTTGACAACGGTAGAAATAAAATGTGCACCGAAATAATGAATAAGATGAGGAAATTTGACAGAAGACGTCGATATAAATAAAGCGGCCAGCTTTGTCCTTCGGGAAAGCCAAAACAATTTTCAGTGGCAAAGATTTTTCTCATCCAAGACTCTCACGAAAAAAGGCCTTTTTCCAACAAGCAGAATAACATTTTGGTGCCCCAACCGACATACGAAGTGCTGGAACATATAGTGACTCCAATATAAACTCGGACACTCCTATGTTAGCAATGTAAACTGCACATTTTGAAGCCGTTTTTTTGACATATAAAAATCGGTTTTACAACAAAACTTTTTAAATATTTTTTCATTTTGGCGCCCCGTTTTTGACTGAGAGCGACTTAAATAAGACTCTGGAAAAATACAAAAAATATTGTCACCTGTATCTCGGAAACGGTGCGACAAAATAGAAAAATGTAGGGAACGAAATTTACAAAAAAAATTCCTCTTCATTTTTCTATTTTGTTGCACCGTTTCCGAGATAAAGGTGACAATATTTTTTGTATTTTCTCGAGTCTTGTTTAAGTCGCTCTCAGTCAAAAACGGGGCGACAAAATGAAAAAATGTATAGATATAAAATTGAAGATAATGAAATTTTCTACAAAAAATGTTTAAAAAGTTTTGTTGTAAAATCGATTTTTATATGTCAAAAATCGGCTTCAAAATGTGCAATTTACATTGTTAATATAGGAGTGTCCGAGTTTATATTGGAGTCACTGTAGCTACCCCCACAACGACTGTGTTTTTAAATCTTAAATATTTATTTATATAATTAAAACATCGTTAAATCAATAATAACCTTTTAAACCTCTTATAACATTTTTGTCCAAATACGAAGAAACGGGCAGGAAACCGGGGGGTCGGAGGTATGAAATACCCCCAGCACAAAAAGAAATAACGATTCAAAATTTATAAAAACGAAAGTTTAATTCTTGAAAAACCATTATTTCTTACTTACGACTGGGGGGTATTCCATACCCCCCGGTTTTCCACTGTTTACTTTTAAAAGTATCCTCCAGATCAGAAGAAGATTTAATCTATAATACGATAAAATGTGTTCTATTTTTTAGAGCGGATAAGTCCGCTAGACCCCCGTAAAATGTGAAGAAGCAGGCTTGCCCCCCCCCGACTGTCCGATTACTTATTTCTTAGTACTTCCAGGCCAGAAAAAAATTTTCCGGAACATAAACTACTAAATACTTAATTTTAACTAGGTATTTCTTTAAATTTTTGAAACAATGTAAATTTATTAACGTTAAATCTGTGAATACTGCAAAAATAATGGAAAAAAAATCTGATGTGGCACAACACATGACTTTCCCATTTAAAAAGTAAATATAGTAACAAATTAAATTTAATTCCTTCTCCTACTATAAATTGTCTCTCCGTAAGTTCGGGTCTGCATAGTTTTCATTGATCCACTGGTAGAGTAAATTTTTTCCTTAGTGGTTGGGAGTGGATAATGTGCAGAAATGATCCAATTGGGTGTCAAGGGGTTCTCTCTCCACATTTGCCGCGCAAGCAAATCTCCACGTGCCAACCACTAAGGAAAAAATTCACTCTAAACACCAGTAAACCATTTTCAAGCACTTTCAAGGAGCAATTGCGTTTAACCATTTCATCCCCCTATATTTTAAATAACTATACAATCTGTCATTATTTATAATATTTGGAGATATTTGGAAATTTGGAGATGAGTGTAATCACTAATCACGTTAATCCATTCATGCGCGTGATGAAAATTATACATGTAAATCAAAATTCTATTGTGCCTACGCGAAGTTGATTTTTGACTCGATTACAATCCTTTCCTTTACTACGTAAATGGGAAAGCATAATTGAAGGGGTCAGTGCAAAAAGTAGCTAAGTCCATATTTTTGTGAAATTGAGTTAAGGGTAGCCATGTATACTAATTTACCTATACTATACGTTGGCGAGATCAGATTTAAGGAAAAAAACGTCCTTCTACGTGAAAAATAAAATGTTAAGATTTCAGTCGATCGTCATTTCAGTGCAAGAAGTTGCTAAATTTTCAATCGTTTTTTCAATTTTTTTCTCGTTATTGTATAAATTCTTGATTACATGTTATATGTTATTATATTGCCAAAAGGTATAGCTTTTATTTAAAAAAATTACATAATATGGTGATCATTGAAAATGTAGATGTGGGAACCTTTTAAAACTTTCAAACAGCTATAACTAAGAAACTCAAAAATGTGACTTAGCCACTTTTTGCACTGACCCCTTCAATTGTAATCGCAAGTGATTTTTGAGGGGGCGGGGGCTCAGCAATAAAAATTTTTAAACTAGGTAAATACATTCGTGCTATACCGACTTGTTAACACTGCCAAAATAGTGAAAAAATTCTAAACAAAAAGGGGGTAGCTTTTGAGGGAGTAAATAGTAAAAATTTTGAACCCATATAAATAAATTTGTTATCATTAAACCAGCCAGCGGATACTACAAAAATAGGGAAAACATTTTATTTCTTAGGCAGCAATTTTCAAACTGGGAGACGCGTAATTTTGTAGTTCAATTTTTTTTTTATTAATGTACTAATAAATGCATTTTTGCTGTTCAAAAATATGTATATAATTTTATGAATAAAGGAGATCATGATTAGATTTTTTAAATGGGGGCGTAGTAACATAAAGTTTGGAAACCACTGCCTTAAAGTATAATGTATCCATATTTTACTTGGAAAAATTTAATATTGAGTGTTTATAATCTACCCCTTGAGTATTCTCGCCCACTTCTCTCAAAGAGCGGAGATAAGGACTTGGTCACCCATGCCAAAAATAAAAAAATTACACGAGGTGCTCAACATGAAAATACAGCAATCGAAACAGCAATAGATAAGATTCAATTTGAATTCACACATACCTAATCAGCATATTACTTATCACAATCATTTTTAAGGGCCGGTTCTACAAAGCAAGTATAAACTAAGAATAAGCTATACTGAGAATAAGTCTCTCTTTTCTCTCACTAAATTGCGTTCTACGCTTGCGTAGAACGAAATCTGTGTGACGTAATTTACACTTGCTTTGTAGAACTGGCCCTAACAAAGATAATTTAGCTGAAAGTTAAAATGAAATAATGTAAACCGTTAAATTTCCATAAAATATCATCACAGACAATAAAAAATGGTCAGGTTCCTATTAAAAATTAGTATTATAGATTACAACGTTGTTTCAACATTTTCATGACCAAATCAATGGTTAAGACGGAGCAAAAATTCTGTGGGTCCGAATCGCGGAAATCTCGACCCTCTTCGAATTTAAGAATCAGTTCTATATTTACGTAAGATATTGATACTGATGTCATCAGAATTCTATTGGATAAAATAGAATTTTCAACGATTCCAAACTACTGACCTTCCAAAGGTTAAATTTCATACGAATACAATTTAAAATTTATCACCAAGCTATAACCTTTCGTTTTTAATTCAATAGTAACAAAAACGTACCCTTTTTTCAAAACAAAATTCCTTTTTGAGGGACCCCCCGCATCAGGTGGGTTATTGCTTCTAATTGTTTCTAATAATCTGTAAATGAGTTGTGTAGAAAAAATCCGTATATGGTAAGTTTAAATTAGTTTCTATTGGTCAAATAATTTTTTTTACAGTTCTTGATTTATTTTCTTTTTCAAATCACCTGAGATAGAGCAATTCGGTATAGAAATGGTAAACTTTTCAAAAAAAAATTTCACACTTTTATACTATTTAGATTAATTTAAAATATGCCAAAATTACATACATTTGGCATCAAGAAAAAAATTTCTGTTCAAATATCTACTACTTATAGAATTAACAAAACAAACAAAAAGTTTGTATCCGATATTTTTATGATTTTGAATTTAAATTTCAATTCGTTTTTCTACTATAAAACATTTTGTGGACTACACAGCTTTGTTCAAAATTAACCAAAACGGTAATTACACGAAAAAGAATGTTCTGAGCCACATTAATGTGTATGTATTTATTTTTTAATGCAAAAAGGAAAGTAGGGGATGGGATGAGTGGGGTAATTTTACCTCCAAATTACCCCATTGCGAAGGAAATCAGAGGAAAACAAACACGATTTTATCCTTACTTGAATTTAAACTAAAATCAACAATTTAAAGATAATAATGTACCACAAAATTACCCCAACCCAAATTACCCCCACTTTAACGCTTATTTCTACAATTTTTAAGTGTTGAAATTAAAAAAAAAAATTACATTATTTACATTATCCCATATTAGTAAACGATCCGTATAAATTCGTTAGTGCAAGCCTTTGATGAGGCTAGACCAAGCAAAAATGAAAATCAGAATTTTCAATTTTCGTTTTTAGTGTTTTTTGTTACCTTAAAAACATTATTTTTTTAGTGAAAGTGTATTTAATTAGTATAAAGTTTTTGGTTGCTTGAGCACTAATTATCTCAGCTTTTTAACACGAATCAGAATAGGGTTTGCAGCCACACCTCCAAATTACCCCATTTTGGGGCAAAGTAGAGGTAATTTTTGGAGGTTAAATTTTTCTGTTGTATAAAACATAATTTAATGTCCTACTACTTTGAACAATTTCAACAGTATGATGAATATGATTTAAAGAAAACTAAATTGTCTACCGATTTATCCCACCAGCCATAAAAATATAAATATAAAGTAAAAAAGAAGTTTATTTCGTTTAAATATATTTTATCCAATATCCAATACAAATCATTATTTGTGCGAGTTGCGGTGCTGTAGACTCGGATTATAGCTCCGCCGTCAGATCATTTTTTTTTAAGAATTAATGGTAACAACCTACGAATCAGCGATTTGGTTAACCGTAAGTCGATCATATTTACACGAAGACTTCTTGGTGCCCCGAAGTGCAATGGTTATTGATAAATTAACAATTCCAACATTTTCCGCAACCAAGTTTACATTTTTAGTAGGTAGCTCTTTCGAAGGTAATAAATTTCAATCAATTGTAATTCAAATGTAAACAATAAAACGATGCACTTTAAATAATTTGATGTTGAATTTGCATTGCGCTATTGACTCCTCCTTACCCGATTCGTTCATACGGAATGCCTAGGTTTGTAAGAACCAATACAACAAAATCAATAGGTTGACAAAATTACCCAACAATCACCAATAGCGAAGGTGTATATTCATTGGAAGACTGGAAAATCAACAAACAAGAAATAATAAACTGTCAAGTGCTTAGCGCCAGCCAATAAAAAGTAAAGATTACTTCAATTATTTTTCGTATACGAAACGTGAAAAGCGGTGATTTATTCCAACAAAAAATTCAGTAAACAAAATAAAATTTTATGGAAACCGCCTCCGGTTTCATAAAAAAATTGTAAATTAAAGAAACAATTAAAAATTCATCGGCTGTCAAAAAAAGGTTAAGATAAATTAAACAAATCTAACACAAAGGGAAGTCCATCGTTTATTTCTTCCGCAAACGTGACTTGTAATGCGTTACCTGGATAATTTCCATTGTGACTAATAAATTGTTCCAAATGGGTATCGATTTGTTTGTTTATAAAAATTGGTGCGAGGGACGTTTACATTAGCAAGATTCGCGAAATCAAGGGCGTGAGCCTGATTCAAAATTTCCGAAAAATCGCCCAAGTCGCTTTCACTCCTCCGGAAGTTATAAAAGTAATTTTCAATAATAACTTTGAGTATATTGGGAAAATTGTTAAATCGAGCATGAAAAAACATAATTTTTCATCCCCTTTTGGGTAAGAGTAAGATAAATTAAGTTTTCTAGTGTTGGGAGTAAAAAAGCAGTGTTAATAAAATTTTCCCCGGTGTCATTTATGGACATTTTTTCACGCTTTCCTCATAGGTGCTAATTAATTTTGGCATTAACGGAATGAACGGAAAAAAATTAACGATGTTGACAGAAAAAATGACCATTTAAATATGCGACGCAATAAGAGGAGTTCAGGTTAAAATAAATCTCGAAATGGTGAGAGAGAAGAAAAAACGAAGGTCACTAACTTCAGTTTAAAATTAATAACCTTTAATAGAGACAATCTCCATAGTAACGAAGTTTGTTTTGTTATTGAAGATGGTCAAAGTACCAGTTTGAAGTGAGAAAGGTGCGGTATTTTTACGATAGAATAAAAAAAGGAGACTTACATTTAGGTTTGGATTTATCCATTAATATGAGATGTTCGTGCTTGTGCCACGCCATGGGCTCTTGAGACATCGTACATAAGGTCCTATAATGGACCAGGGGGTTCCAGAGATATCACTGGAAACACATCACTCACGTACAGGAGCGCTTTCCATGTTGTCAGTGGGTAAACAATCCGGCGTGCTCGGGGCAGTAACCTCCGTGCGCTCAAGGCCAGCACTGGATGCTGATGCCTCGACAGACACTGCCACTTCCGCCCCGTGCTAGAACGAGACAGAACGACAACAAACAGTCACCGTGCGCTCAATTAGCGTCCACTTCCGTTTATAAGCGAAGCACTGACTCAAAACAATGTCGTATCCTTCCTGTCAAGGAACAGTCACTCATTATTTTCATTTAAACCATAAATTGTCATGCAAGAGAATTCCACACGCGCCAGTAAGGGAGAAGAATGCGTGCACCCCTTCGTCTGACAGGAATGGACTCAACCGCGAGCTAGCACATAACACAGCCTTGGCGCTCGGGTCAAAAGCACACCAGGAAAATAACAACAATAAATTGTGCGTGAGAATCACTAAATTATCAAAAACACCGACTTGAGTTCACTTAAAAAACAAAGTAACTGTTCTTAGTTAACGTTGAACATGGCGTCCAGGATGCTCTTACCACACAAATCCTTCAAACGCGCAATCACTTAAATAATGTTTATATCACTAACGTTGCACGTGCACACGAAACGTTGTCATTTATTATTCCACATGTAATTATCTCTAATGTCACTAGGTAAATTTGCCTAATTTCTATGTGATGTATTAATTTCAGTTATTGGCGACACGTTTGATACACAAGAAACGCTCAGAATCGACAGCACGCCCTACCACTTCACCAACATGGCAACTACTGCTGCTGGGCGCAGGCGACTCGCTCGTCAAGGCGGTGTTGTGCGATTCACTCGGCCGCCGCAAGGGGCGTCCCATGTCGGGCCAACTGTACAATCACCTCAAAAATATAACTCTCGCACGCTCCTCTATATGGATAATAACAAGGAGCTAATTTTTTTATTATGACAAAAGTTAAATACCTAAAAGTGCCGACTCGCTTCCGAAAATTTTTCCGACGTCATCCACGGGCGCCAATATTTTATTCATCAGTTACCAATTGTTTTTTCCTGTTTTGTTTCCCGCTAACGTAAATTTACGGAAAACCGCGTCACGTTTTGATAAAAAACGACAAGTAAACCTAATGACTTACAATACTTGAATGCAAAACACTGTGACGAAATTTTAGCAAAATTGCACAATTTTAGTCACTGCATAAGAAATGCAACGTTAGTTCTTGCAGGCAGGGCCGTAATGCATTTTTATCATGCGTTTCAAGCGAAAATGGGATTCGAACCCATTATCACTTGGTTTACACTTTATATTATTATTATTATTGCATTCGCCTACGTTATTTATTCTCATGTCGATTTGTTGACCTAAGTTTTGAAAACGTGAACACTGAACTACTGAACATATTTTTACTATCTAGATTTTTTCGCAGTAAACAAGTCGTTGGCATTCTTTAAAAATAGCACGATTAATTTTTAAAGGTACGCGTCCTCCAATAAAGAAATAAAGTACAAAATAGATGAGTTTAATGACACACGGAGCTAATATAAACAATATAAACCATTGTCATCAGGGGCGGACTCAAAAATGACTTTTTTATTTGAAAGGAAAAGTATACGGCCGCAGCAAACGCTTATTTTCCACTTTTCCAGATTTTCAACTCCAAGTTTTTCTGGATGGGTTAGTGTTAAAATTTGGACCACGAAAATTTTATTTAGTACCTATGCAAAATTCCGGCTTATACAAGTTTTATAATAATAATCTGCAAGGCGGGGGTACGGGCAGGCACTGATAAAGAGGGGCCCCCGAGGATAGTAATTTAAATGACATTCTATCATAATTTTACCCAGTAAGAAATAAGATTTTAAAATAGGGACATTTACCTAGTCTTTTAATTTGATGATGTATTAATTTCAAAATATCAAGTCCCCATCGGCTACGTCCTCAACTTTATAGAGGACACATGACTGATGGAGTTGCAATACTTCACCGAATTTTAATCATTGGCAAGCTATGGAACAGGATACCGCGGTTCTATTTCTGGTTGCGTCGGTTACACTGCCGTGTTCTAAAAAATATAGGAAAAAGTTGGTTGTATTCTTTCGGGCATAGGCCGAGCTAAACTCACATGCGGAAATGCTAGACTCTAGACCAGCGGTCTTCCACCCACTGCTGATGAACATAGGCCTCCCCTAATTTCTTCCATGCCTTTCTATCTTTACCAATTTGACGTCATTGTCCTCCAGTCTGTTGTTTTATATCATCAAGCCATCTTTTTTGTGGTCTACCTACACTTCTTTTTGTTAGTCTTGGGCACGGTGTAGAAACTTCATAGGAAAATATTAGACCCTGATATTAATGGTATTTTAGTTGGCGGATTTTCTTAAGATGGCGCTGTTTCAATAATTATTTAAAAAAGTACAGAATAACATTACCTATTATCATAGAATATCCTATAAATTGGAATTTTAAGACGATTATCAAATTAAAACAGTGAAAAATAGTTAATTTGTGTAATTTAAATTTAAATATAGTGGAATAAAATGTAAAGATACGTATTAGTTGACCCATGACACCCAGGGGGCGCAACGATAAGACAGTTTAAGACTGTCTAAACTTTTAACATGGAAGTTTCCCTTCTATTGTAAATCTTATATTCTATGGTCTTGGGCGCCACTGGGAAATGTAGCTACTCTTCGTAGGATTTTCTTGCGACGTATCTCACCCAACTTCACTTCAGACTTGCTATTCTTCTGATTATATCTGTCGCTTTTGCTCTTTTTACCCACTCCCTAATAATAAAATGTATATTCCTCCCCCTCCCCCCTCCCCCAGTAATCTTATGTAATATAAAAATAGTTTAGTAAAGCTCGCGCAATGAATCGTGACAGGGTTTGGCCTATTTCTTGCGCAGTAGAGGTGGAGGGAGAAAGCGGACCGTACTAATTTTCGTTTCTGCACATTAGCCACATCTTGAATAGGAAAAAATAAGATATTAGCCCCCCTCCTAAATGTTTTACGTAATAAATGAACGGTCTCCAACTAACATTGAAAATATCATAGTCGGGCGCCTAAACTTTGTATTAATATTAAAACACGCGGTATATTATTGATTTTATTTTCTTGAGCTGAGTTTCTATATGCATTTTTCCAGAAGCTGACTTAAAAGTAATATCGGGCACACTCATTCTTACTTTTTGAAATGTTATTTACTATTTTACATTGTATTCAAATTTGAATATAATTGCACAATTATGTAGGAAACGAGTGGCATTTTTACAATTACTAAGCTAATTAATTTATATAATTAACAAATTTTGTAAACAGAAATTTAATTATAAATGGCGTAATATGATATAATTACACTTTAAAAATATAAATAATAGCTGCAAAACCCTAATTGCAAGAAAAAGTACAGAAAACACTGAATGATGTAAAAATTATGCCAGGGTACCGGTTAACTCAGTCGGGTGATATGTTGTTTTTTCATACAGGAACATGAGGGTTAAGACTAAGGCTGGGAATTTTTAACATTTTTGTATTCGAATATTCGTTCAAGAAATCACAAGAATATTCAAATTATTCGAATATTCGAATGATTATTTGAATATTCAAATTACTCGAATATTCGAATAATCATATTATGAATAATTTGAATATTCGAATAATTTGAATATTAGTACCGTTGAGAAAATATTCATATTCGAATATTCGATTAGTTGATTACCTTCGATTTTTTGCTCCAAAAAACATTTTTAGACCCTTTTTTTAATCTCTTGCTCTCCCATGGGGGGATTTGAAGGTTTGAACCCCAAAAACCACCCCCGTATATAGTAAGGATAGGAATTTTTAACATTTTTGTATTTGAATATTTGTTAAAAAAATTACAAGAATATTCAAATTACTCGAATATAATCAACTAATCATTCGAATATTCAAATTACTCGAATATTCGAATAATCATTCGAATAATTTGAATATTCGAATAATTTGAATATTGCCGTTGAGAAAATATTCATATTCGAATAATCGATTAGTTGATTATATTCGATTTTGATTTACAGCCTTAGTTAAGACCTAATATGTTGTAAGAGGGACAAATATTTTACGTTACACTTCTTTTGGCAAATCCACTAGAAAGAGCATTTTTCAAAAAACAAATGCTTGGTTTAGAATCTTCGCTGGCCGATTTTACGTCGGGAGGGCTGAACATAATACTGCAAGAATAAATTGCGATGCGGACGAATTTTTTTGAAATTATTGACCTATGAAGTGTCGATATTGTATATTATACAGGGTGTCCCCGCACTCACTTTACATAACTTAGGTGGTGATAGAGGACACTTTTCTAAGAACAATATTTAACAAAATTTTTTTTCTAAATTCAAACCCTCGAGAGTTAAGCCTCTTTAAAGCATTTTTTTTAATTTCCACCTTAACGTGGCCATAGCTCCGAAAATAATGATTTTTCAGTAAAAATGGTTTAGTGCTTTTTAAAAGAGCGTGAAATAATCTACAAACTAGGTTTATACCTTTTATTGTCTAAAATCAACGGCTTTCGAGTTATGAATTAAAGTAAGCTAAAAAATGTCGAAAAATTTGAGCTTTTCTTTTTTTTGATTTTTTTAAAAGCCCTGTATCTTTTAAACGAAATATTTTACAAACAATCTGACGCCCCATTCCGGATAGGAAATTTAACGGACTACAACTTTTGTCTAGTAAAAATTTTTGAGAAACCAATCCATTTCACAGAAAATTAGAAAATAATGTGTCAAAAATTCGAATTTCTGCGATTAAAAGTGTCGAAAAATCGATTTTTTTCGACAAACATCTTTTAAAACAATCACGACTGTATATTGATAATGAGGATGGTCATTTTCAACAATTACTTTATTAATGTAATAATTTAAAATTAATTAATAAAATAATTTTTCAAAAAAAATAAAAATTTTGTGAATTTAATTTTATGTTTTGTAGCTGCTTTGTTTGTTAATTTCTGATTTTCTGTGAAATGGATTGGTTTTTCAAAAATTTTTACTAGACAAAAGTTGTAGTCCATTAAATTTCCTATCCGGAATGGGGCGTCAGATTTTTTGTAAAATGTTTCGTTTAAAAGATACAGGGTTTTGAAAAAAACCAAAAAAAAAGAAAGCTCAAATTTTTCGACATTTTTTAACTTACTTTAATTCATAACTCGAAAGCCGTTGATTTTAGACACTAAAAGGTTTGAATCTAGTTTGTAGATTATTTCACGCTCTTTAAGAAAGCTCTAAACCATTTTTACTGAAAAATCAATATTTTCGGGGCTATGGCCACGTGAAGGTGGAAATTAAAAAAAATGCTTTAAAGAGGCCCAACTCTCGAGGGTTTGAATTTAGAAAAAAATTTTTGTGAAATATTGTTCTTAGAAAAGTGTCCTCTATCACCACCTAAGTTATGTAAAGTGAGTGCGGGGACACCCTGTATAGTGTACAATCTTACGTTAATCAAGGATAAAAAGCTATCAATTATATTATAAAAATTCCGTCAAAATTGGTTCAGCATTTCAGGATCTAGAACAGTGGTACTCAAACTGTTTAGCCTGGCGGCAGCTTGAAAGCATGAAACAAGATTCGCCCCCCCCCCTCTAGAAAATGACTGACTTTTACTAACCCTTTTGGCGCAGGGAAATTGAAAGTGGTCTTCGTCCACTCCTGGTTCACTAAAGTGGCAATTTATTTTTGAACTTTTGTTAGTTTTTCCTATTTTTTTTACAATGCTCAGTAAATAACCTTTTTTAACCTCCTACGGATAAAAACGTACTCTTAAATACGCATGGGCATATAACGGGACATTTCACATCCCCAACTTCAAAACAGGACATTTCGATCCACAAAACTGGACGTATGGTGACTTTATCTTTTACCCACCTGTATAATTTACATATTATACCCAAAAATCGTAATTTAGCGGCAACCAAAAACCCGCAACTTCATTCATGATTGGAGGGTATTCCATACCCCCCAACCCCCCCGGTCTCAAAAATCAACATAATATGTTGTGTATTTTTCAAGAGTGGATCCTGTTTTATCGTAAGGAAGACTGATTGTTGCTCCCGATGGGGGGGGGGGGGTACTTCGTTCCCCCCTGCACCAAAACAACCTTACAAATTTTTCAAAAATAATCGTTAAAAAATTGGAAATGACATTCTTCCCTCAAACCGGACGTCGATACAACAGATCCTGTACAGATAACACCAACAGTGTTTGGATGTGCACTGGAAGGCCAAGCTAAGAAATTCTGTACGGTCCGCGATTTGAACCCAGAATTTCCGCTCCGTAACTCAACCACCGGTCACATCACTCCACCACTGATGCTTCTAAAACACATACCTGGCGAATTTTGATAGGATGAAGCTGTATTAGTTCAAATACAGATTAAATGAATAAATCGCGTGTGATATGAGACTTTTCTACATTGTATAATATAACGGCATATTCCCCACTATTTAAGCCACCCAATTCATCCAATGGCGATGACGACGACGATGATTCAAGTATAGGGGACAACATTTGACGCCTTTATAAAATTTTAACCTCTCCCTCATCTAACCAGGCATCACCACTAACTACGAAACGAATTAGGATCCCATCATTAGTTGGTGACAAGATGGCAAACGTTGCAGAAGACCTTCTATCATACCCTGATCTCTGGAAGATTGCAGGGCGTGGCGTTCCGAACCAAATCTGGACCAAAATAACGGAGGTTTCCTTAAGAACTTTCTAGAAGTCCCTTAAGGTGACCGTAAGGTGTGAAGGACGACTTGCTTGTCAATCGATTCTCACATCGGCATACTCCGAATATCAAAGTCCAAATTGAAACTTTGTACTCCGATAGATAGCATAGATTCTGTCATGGCTAATACTTTTCCAAAATAAATAATTCAGCTTCCATCCAACTGCGAGACTATTGACACAAACATGTCCAAATTAGCGTGGATTTCAGTGTAAGTATATAATTTGTTTTGGTAGTATCTCATACTTTTTTAAAATCCAATGCGTCGTATTATAAAGAAATCAAATAACGTAGGGGAAGAGTAAATATTACAATTAGTACAATTATTTTTAATTAGAGCCTTCGCATTTTTTGCAATCCAAAAAGATTTAATTAAAATTTATTTTTTGTGTTGATGTTATTTTTATAGTTTATTTCCTACAATGTGATTGAAATCCAAATCTATGTGTCACATGTAAACATTGCCCTTTTGTTTAATCGTGTGATTAATATTATCGATATCACGTTAACTTAAAAAGTTTAATTTCCAGTTAAATTAGGTAGCATTCACGTTTTCGGGAGCTGACCTACAAATAATATCAATGTTTGTAGAAAATGAAAATTTCAAACATGGAAGTTAGCTAATTTTATTCTTGCAGGTGTATAAAAAATTCTTTAGATGCTACCTGAAGACCCTCGAAGAGTTCATTGTTATTTCACCCGAGTATACTTATTTAGGGGGAATGACGACGTCCACAAGCTGATGGTATCGCCGCGCCGTAATAAATTAGAGATAATTTCAAAAGTCCGACCACTTTCCCAGGTTTTTCCTACCACCACTACGATTTTGTTGAGGTTTATTATCATATACTATCAGTACAACATATTTTAAAATTATGTACCAAGATTGTTAAAATATGTAAAATTTGAAGTTAAAATGTGCCTTAAGCACGAAGAATACTTGAAAAGCACGAAGCAACCAATAATAAATTTAAATTACCTGTTCCAGACTTTCTATCATTATACTCCCAATCTGCATAAATGCTTTCAATTTCAACGAATTTGAATTTAAACATCACGTTTTAAAAACTTAAATAAGTGGCAGGTGGGCAAAAATAGTTTCTTTGTTATTCTCCCATTTGCAGAAGAAATCCAAGCAGATGAAAAATCTCGTACTACTGTACCTAACAAAAAGAAAATCAAAGTTAATTTTAAAAAATAAAAATAACCACCAAAAAGATTGAAAATAAATCAGAAAATTTTAGTAAAGAGCAAATAAAAATCTCAGAGTGAGGATTTTAATTAACATACCGTAAACTAATAAAACTTATTGATTATATTGAGTTGGCGTTTATAACCTACTTTAAATTTCATTATAAAAGTATTACCCAAGTCGATAAATACTCCTTTTTATTAAATTTTATTTCTTAAAGTTCTTTTACTAGCATATGAGGGTAATAGTTAATAAAAAATTATTTGCTACCCTCCCACTTCTATTAGATTTAATATCCTTTGCTATGAAATTGGTTCAGAAGTTTTTTTCTTCTAGAGAAGTCGCGACCGCAGTGGTCAACGAACGAACGAAAAATAATTATATTTTTCTTTTTAATATTTATTTTTAATCAATTTTAAAAGTTTTTTCAAAATTAACTGGCGTGACTAATGTGGTTGCTCGTCCTTATTCGCAAGGATTAAGCACTTAAGCAATAATTGAAGGTTGTTGATTGGTTGGTTTTGCTTTATATTAGCACATAGACTATAGAAGATATTTAAATACATTTCCTTTTCACCCCCCCCCCAGCAGCGCATTTAAAATAATATTTCATTAACTCTCTTAATATTTCGAGGACTAAAAACTACACTAGGAATGTCGTGGTAGTATCCCCATGGTTGGATGAAGTTTTTGTAACCAGGAACTACATAAGTTTGAAGGCCCCCCCTTTACAAATAAAACACAAAATTTGGAATTTTTTTTCTTATACCGAGTCTTACACTAACATCTAACGCAGGATCAAACAGCCATTATAAAAATAAAGGATAATACAAATTTAAGTTTATTGATTTAAAATTATATTTTATAATCATAAATTTAAATGACACGCTGGCGCTGATGTGAGGAGTAGGAACTAGGGGGTGGTGAAGGTGGAGCTCGCCACGGGCGCACAGATTAAGGTGCAAAATAAGCTAGGAGGCTTAGCTATCCTAGAAAATAGAAAACATTTAAATAATGGGATAAAATTAAGTATTATGCAGTTTATGTTCATGAAAAAAATTTTTCCCCCACCTAGAGGGTACTTTTTAAAGTAAGCAATTAGAAAACTGAGGGGTCTGGAGGATATGAAATACCCCTAAGTCGAAATAAGAAAAAGATGTTTTTTTCAGAATTAAATTTGCGTTTTTATCAATTTTGAAAAGCCATCTTGTTACTTTTTTATGCTGGGGGGTATTCCATACCCCCAGACCCCCCGGTTTCATACCCGTTTCTTCGCATTTTAGGCCATCTACTGGTTATACGTGCCCTCCTTTCGAACCCATACCTTGGGTTTATCAGAATTACAAATTATAGAACATTTTAAATCAAGAAACCAATTTCTTCAACAAAAAAACATTTTTTTGTTAGCTTAAAGTTCTATTCACTTTAGATTACTAATTATAATATAGATATAAGTAATAGATACTTAATTTGATTAAAATCAGATTATGTCTACATGTGGAGGAGCGGTGGCCTGCCTTGATATATTAGATACAGAGTAAGGAACTAGTGGCGGCTGGTGAGCCCCTAAAGCCCCCCTCCCCTGGCAGAATCAAAAGAAATAAAAAATTAAATAAAAAATTAAAAATTTTTAAAAAAAACCTTTTATTTAAAATTAAAAAAGTGCACTAAAAAATAAATAATAATTTTAATAAGAATAAACAGAGCTTCTTGGAAACATCAATATAAAAGCGTGGGGCTATTTATTTAGAGGTAAGTATAAGCAATTGATAGCCCCACGCTTTTATATTGATGTTTCCAAGAAGCTATGTTTATTCTTATTAAAATTATTTTTTATTTTTTAGTGCACTTTTTTAATTTTAAATAAAAGGTTTTTTTTAAAAATTTTTAATTTTTTATTTAATTTTTAAAATAAAAAATTAAAAATATAATTTTTTAGTCATGTTTGTCAAATACAGCTCCTGCTTCAATCTATCAGAATTCCTCTGGTATGTGTTTTTGATCTTTGATGCTTCACTCTGTATACATCATTAAAACAAAAAATTTCACCGTGAATGCGGTCCTTAAAAATGCGAATGCGATTTAGTAATGTAACTTTTCACCCTGTATGGTAAAACTGTACAATGCGCAGCCACGCATGCGATTTATTATTTTCAGTTTTTACCCGATTTATCGCGTATTTCGCGGAATTTTGGGACACAAAATTAATATATAAACATTCGCTGCAAGTGAAAGCTATATTCCAAATTTCAGCTCTCTAGGACTTGGGGAAGTTTCCATTTTCCATTCTTATCGGTGAACTTCAGCTTTGCCTCCTTCTACAAACGATTAACTTCTTGCTGGTAATTTGAGGGGGGGTCGTGGTCTTGTTTTTCTATTTTCCCTCTTTATTTGAATTTTGGGGTTAAATTGGTGTCAAACGTTAAAGCATCGTTAGAGTCTAACTGAGCTTCCATTTTTACGTTTGAGCCTCAACCGTCGCGGAGTTATTCGCGAAATCTTGGGGGGGGGTAGATGTGTTTTTTTATTTTCGTTATATTTTTGAAGTTTTTGGTGAAATTGGTGTCAGATCGTAAAATTTTTGTTCCGATTACAAAATGTAATCCTAAACCAATAATGAATGTTCCTTTAGGTTCTAAGGTATGATAGCAATTACACCCCAAAATTCGACTTACAGAGGGGGAAACGTGTCTACGTCCTGTAAGTAATGAATAAATAATTTTTTAGTCATATTTGTCAAATACAGCTCCTGCTTCATCCTATCAGAATTCCTCTGGTATGTGTTTTTGATGTTTGATGCTTCACCCTGTATACATCATTAAAACAAAAAATTTCACCCTGAATGCGGTCCTTAAAAATGCGAATCCGATTTAGTAATGTTACTTTTCATCCTGTATGGTGAAATTGTACAATGCGCAGCCACGCATGCGCTTTAGTATTTCAGTTTTTTCCCGATTTTTCGCTTATTTCGCGGAATTTTGGGACACAAAATTAATATATGAAAATTCGCTGCAAGTGAAAGCTATGTTCCAAATTTCAGCTCTCTAGGACTTCGGGAAGTTGGTTAAAAACGGCCTCGAAAAAGTCCAAGGGACGGACGACGGACAACGGTCACACCAAGTTAAATAAAAGCTTTTAAAAAGAATTATAAGATATCCAGTTAAACATTTTTTTTAGGTAGCGAAAGCCACGTATTAAATCGCAACCGCCAGTGCAGTGCACCAATCTGCACTCAGTTTGTAACATCCACCGATCTTAAACAATTTTCTCGCTCGTTTGTCGTCGTTATGTGATCGTGACATATCGTACTTAATAACCATAATGGACTCCAGCATCGTCATTCAATTTTGATGTATCGCACCTAGTAAGCATAATATCTAATGGTTTTATTGGGTTTTAGTATCACAAGCGTATGGACTCCTAGATTTACGCCCACAGTAGTATTACAAACATGAACTTTTTATTTAATCCGTTGTTATCATTATATTTTATTTAATTAATTAAATTTTAATTAGCCATGCAGGTATCTGACTTAAAAAAGAACTATAGCACAAAAGCTTTGGCCGAGAAGATCGATATAAAATGTTGCTATCACTTGATTTCAACAAAAATCCATTACAGATCGCAATGGTATTAAATACTCCAATGGTATTTGATCCATTTGAATTTTTTTTATGTAATATGATACATTATTGCATTATTCCGCGATAAATAGAAAATATTTGTTTAAAAAATTGTTTTTAAATTGAAGTACCTAATATCAGTTTGTCTTTTCCTAGACACATTTCCGAGGGGGGGGGCGCAATCCTAGAAGGTTGACAGAAGCACAAAAAAAGTTAAAAATATGTTGCAGTATCACATGCGTTGGACTCTCAGATTTGCGCCCATAGTGGTTGAAGTTTTCAGTAAACACGGTTTGATTTTACGTAGAAACAGCAATTCATATGAGATTTATTGAGTCCCCCCATAAAAAGATTCACCAGCCGCCACTGGAAGGAACTTACATTAGCGATATTGACATCAATAAATTTCTGGTTTTTAATATAGTCCATATTATTTGTGTGAGCATGAATTTTTTGTCGTTTCAACAAACATAGTTATAAAATCCCTAGGGTTGCCAGGCGTCCGGCTTTTCCCGGACAACTCCTCATTTTTAACATGTCGTGGAACGTTCAGTGGGGGGGGGGATTAATTTGATATCCTGTCCGGGATTTTTAAAAGTCAAAATTATTATGTACTTCTAAAAATTTTTATAATTACTGAAATTATAATTATAAATTCTTCTAAACAGAAACTTCTGTAAATTATTAGGAACTAATTGAATAAAAGCAGAGCAATGAAAATTAGTAAGCCGTAAAAGCGGCTTGAATGTCACGTACGACTGAAATGTAATAAGAGCTTATAATGCAATAATTTGTTGAAAATCTAATTCCTTCCTCTAATTCCAATAATCTATGTCTATGCTGAGTGGTGGGTGTCAGCGAGAACGTGAGAATATTATTTCCTCCAAATTAATAAAATCACAAATCTGTTTGTCTGTCTTTCTATCTGCGAGTAACAATTGTCACAATAATGATACACTAATATAAGATCATGGCTCTAGAATCTAGCCAGTTGCGTTCACAATTATTTATTATGCAATAAAAGGGTCGTAAAAGTGTTTACAATTATTTCTCGGATGCTTATAATGTCAGAATACATATAACACTTGTCTAGGGTAAGAAATAAGTTCTTTCGAGCCGATGAGTAATATTAAATCGGTCCTAGACTGAATAATGATTTGCGTAGATCACAGTGACTCTACATATCAGACATTATTTTGTATATCAATCCATAGATAACATAAATTATCTCATAAGTAACATTTTGCGTATTCCAATGCAATATTTATCCTTATAAAGCAGTCGAATGTTACTCGGAATTACCTCTTGGGACTAATTTTCTTGACTCTATTTACACTTTATTTCCTTCCATTTGTATCTATTTTATGTCACTTTCAGAGACATAATTTGGTTACGCCACTGGTTAAGCGGACTTCTTCTGCACGTACTCTAGAATGCCGTTATGCTCACCGCTAAAAGGATTTTTTAGTAATTTAAGGATTAAATATGGATTCGATCATGATGGAATGATCGCATGATGAGTATTCATAGAGAATTTATTAATATCGCTAATAAGGATAATGATAGAGCAACTTATTAATGAATTTTCAATAGAACCAATAAATTTAAAATTTGCGTTTTCCAAACGAGGAAAAAATTAGAGAATTTATTTAATTATGTTTAGTTAAGATTATGACGTTAACGACGAAAGTCGAAGTTAATTTATACTACGGACGGTCAGATTAATTTGTAATAATATTTTATAAGCGTTTCTTTAGTGTTAAATTTAATAACGAATCTTTAAGTAATTAGGGACGGTCGGAGCGTAGTGGTCTAGTAAGTTGACTATGAACACTAAATGCCCGGTTCAAATCCGGGTGAAGTAAGAACTTTATTCTGGCCGTTTCTCTGGTCCTCCAGGTTGGGGGTTTTACGTCGGGGTTCACTATATGGTTTTTTCAATTTTATTTGCCCCCTCTCTTCACTGCAAATCATTTTCTTGAACGACATTTTTTACGCTATAAAGTAAACACCAGAAATTCCACTGATTTGTAAATATGTATTAGACAGCACCGAAACTGCGCTGTAATTAGGGCGCGGTGAAGGTGGTGCAGGCAACGGGCGCACAGATTTAAGGCGCAAAATAAACTAGGGTACTAATTAGAAAGCAGAGAAAATACTTAAAAATGAAATTATAAATTAATGACGTATTTGGGGAAGAAAACCTGAGGGTTTGACCTGGAGGGTACTTTTAAAAGTAACCACTCGGAAAACCGGGGGGTATTCCATACCTTAAGTAAGAAAAAGATGTTATTTCAAGAATTCAATTTGCGTCTTTATTAATTTTGACATGTCATCTCATTACTTCCTTATGCTGGGGGTATTCCATACCTCCCCTCAGTGGCGTAGCTACCATAAGGCAAAGCGGTGCAGTGCACCGGGGCCCCGGAACCCAGGGGGCCCTCTGAACTGTTTTTTTTTTAATTTCTAATGCAAACATGTGAAAAACGGGAGAGGGGGGGCCGATTTTTTTTTATGCACCGGGGCCCTTGTCCACCTAGCTACGCCACTGCCTCCTCTCCCCAAATAGAACTCATTCTATAATTAACCCCCAACTGTAAGTAACCAACCAGACGATAAGAATCACATTTACGTTGCTTTTAATTATGAAAAATCGAATTGATACGCAAATTAACACGGGGGGCGGGCGCAAATTAAACTACATGACACAGGTGCTTTGAACGTGGAATCTAAATCACGGATTCAAATCTTACTATTTTCTTTGTAATGATAATAGTGCTTGAAGGTGGGGCTTGTTCTTTCACGAAGAACAAGGGATGCAGTTTTAGGTCGTACCCAGGACCAACCCAAAAACTATACCTCGTCATTTTTTTTCCAGTTTGTTTCAAAATTAAATTATTTCTATTTGATTCGACCCACAGGTCGACGTTGGACTTTTAGATCACAGAATACCTAATTTCATGCTATGTTAATTATTTGCATGTAATGTTTTTTTAAATCGAACGTTTGATGAAACCACACCTCGGGTAAATATATTTCAGAGCTATATATTTGCTAATAAATTATTAAATTTATCGAAAAAGAAACCGAGCTTCATTACCCACGCAAATTAATGCGAATGTTGTCAGTGGGTTGCAACCTACACGTTATCCTACATCCCTTAAATATGGACTTGGAAAGCAGCAGAACAATAAATATGTACTGTTTTAAAATAAAAAGTTTTGTTTTGATTTTAATTCTGGTGGCGCGAAAAAATAAACAATGGTGTTGAAATAATGAGATTAAGCGTGCAAATAGACCTACTTACACGAAAACTTAGGAATTACACAATATTTCACACTTTCTCTAATTGTGACGCAGTAAAATGAAAAAAATAGGATTTCCACTAAAAAACTGTAATTTTCCCAAATGAAAATTCTGAAGCGTAGGCTTAATAATTCAACGCTGGAAATTAAAATGGAAAAACCACGAAAAGAAGAAATTTCAACAAGATTTTCACAGAAACGATGAATCCTTCCGTTCCAAATTGTTCGATTTTCTATAATTTGACCTAAATAAAGTGATACTGCAAATCAAAGCGATTTTACAATATTTACGTAAATGACGTCTATTACTGCGCATTTACGACTACCCACGCTCGCCGTGGTGACGTAGCCGACGCCGACGATACATACGTCACATGAAATGATGTCACAACTAGATGCCTACTTACCTTCGTCTAGCTATAAATTATTATAACGTTATGTTATGTCTGGTAGCGATCACGAGGCAAGATGACGATTGTTTACATAAAATGTCCCATTTTGACTTCCAAATTCACTTCATTGTTTAGTTAATCGAGGGAGAGCTACTACAATACAAACAAAATCCATAATCAAAGCTTTACCTTAAAAAATTAGGTCGTGCGGCTGTCAATCACTTTCTAATTAATCACGTTGATCTGATTTGGTATTATTTTTTATAAGGCGCAACAAAATTTTTGCGATTTTTTGTTGAATCATAATTTGAACCAGTGACTTTTTGAAAAAAAGTTTTGTAAGGGTAATTTTAGTGCAGTTATTAATAAATCAAATTAGAGCGTAAACCAAACCTCATTCAGAGGAAAAAATAAGAATTTAAATTAAATCCGCGGGTCTGTACACATTTTTGCTTGACTTACCCGCTAATTGCGGGAGTTTGACTGTAATAATTAAAAATATTGTTGCTAATTAAATTACTTAATATAAGCGAAAGATAAAGAACACCCAAATAATAGAATCTGAAAAATTAAAACAAAAAGAATCATAACAATAATTAATATTAAAATAAATTGATTCAAAAAACATAAGATAGAAAATTCTTGTAACGAATGTGCTCCATTTTTTTATACCTTTGTTCGATTAAAGTTGTTACATTGTAAATAATTACTACAAGCAACATGGTTTTAAAAATTCTATTCAAAGTTAGTTGAATATAATCAAATAAACAAGTCGTATAATAAAAAAAGACAAGTGGATACTCGGCATTCAGTATAGCGATTCGCAAATATATCATCTTATGCTTATGGCACATACACTATACTCGAGTCGGTGCTTATATTTCACATTTCATTTTTATCGCATATATAGAACAAAGTCATAATGGTAAAGAAAAATGCGTAATTTTATGTATTTATTAAAAATTCAATACTTTCACGACTTTCATACAAACAAGATATAAAATGCTCAAGTTTCGGAATCATGCAGCACGCAGAATTTTTATTATAAATTACAAACATATTTTTGATTTTCTCCATAAAATAAATTACTTGTTTATTGGATAGAAAATTATCTGTACAGCTCCGAGCAGGTTACGTCAGTTATACTGGATCAGCTAATTGGTGTTAATGCTAATTAATTTCACAGTAAAATTTCAAACTTTTGTTTAGAAAAACTGTCCTGCCATCACCAGGATTTATCGGTCGGGATGCAAAACTTCTCGGTTCTAATTGTATCGATTTACCATTTAATTCTCTTTATACATGTAACGTGACAGTGACTCCCACTATAATCAACCAAGTTTGAGCACATGAAAATAATAGATAGATTTTAGAATTAGAAAGAATATAAATAAACAATGCAATTTTTCTTCCTGTCTTTCAAAAACACGATCAAGCTTTTTAATCCACCAAAAACTTAAAAGTCTGCAGTAGCTAATTTTTCTCATCTAAAATACAAATGTCAAGAATTGCTCCAACTTTAATTCCGTTTATTTATGTAACAAGACAATCAAATAAGTTAGAACAAATGCAAATAAAAACATCACCGACTCCCAAATAATGTAAATAGACAATGTCCTCGTACACTTACCAAACTGTTAACAAAGTTTGACGGTTTGATGCAATTGCTAATTATTTGGTTTAACTAAAATATTTTAACGAGCTTCTGCATTTCTCTTTTGGTATAAAATATAAAACTTTTGCTATAAAATAAATAGATGCACAAAACTCACTATTCGAAAATTTTCGAGTT
This sequence comes from Rhagonycha lutea, assembly GCA_958510855.1. Classification (NCBI taxonomy): domain Eukaryota; kingdom Metazoa; phylum Arthropoda; class Insecta; order Coleoptera; family Cantharidae; genus Rhagonycha; species Rhagonycha lutea. The sequence continues at coordinate 4,895,608 of OY294040.1, read as the reverse complement.
GCAAGCTTTAAACTTTTAATTGTTCACACTCCAGTAGCACAAAAGTTTTTAGTTTGGTGGTCGTCAAACCCCCATGTGTAAGTTTATTGCTTTTAGTACATCTCTCCCCGATGAGCACTAAAAATCCTGAAATCATAAAATTTTAGTGCATAATTAACATGTACGCAGTGTTGCTACAAACGCAGACGTATCCAAGTTCGATCTCGGGAGAAGTAAGAATTTTATTCCGACCCCTTACTTCCGGAAGGCAGCATATAACTGTGAAAAAATAATAGATAAGAAAACCGTACTGATTGTACTACTACAAAATTAGCTGTATCACGAGACTTTGGCACCATAACCCACACAGCTAACGGTTTTTCAAAGATATTGAAACAAATACTACCCTCTGAGCAGTAACCCCTAATGAGAGGGTTGATCCAAACAGAGGCCAGAGTCCGTCACAATACGGAGAAGACCTCTCCAGTTTGTTTAGCCACGATGTTAATAGGCTAGCTCTCGATTTGTGCGAAGGCTAAGCTGTGGATTCTGAAAAAAAAAGTTGGTTGGGGAAACTCAAAAAAACGCAAATTGTAATTAAAAGTGTTTGATAAATAATGCTATCACAATATCAATAATTGCAATGTAAAATAACTGTGCTAAACAATGCACAGTAGCAAATTAAATACGGTGTTACATCAAAAAGTGCAATCACTTCAAATTTTTTGTTCAATCAAAGGTTCATACGCATTGGAAAAGATACTTACCTCGAGCTCTGATATAAGTTTACAACTTAAAATAGTGACATGTGCTCGCTTCCAATCGCTTTTCAACGTGTGGCTTCAAAAGGTGAAAATCTGGAACACTTGTTAATTCTACAAAGGTTACACTTATCGATTTCGCGACGCAAAAACACTGCTGCAGATCTGATGTTGGAACTGGACCGTGAGAGAGCTGGTGTTGGGGCTGATAAACAAGATTGGACCATCCAGATAACAAAGGAATTCCGCACTCGTCATCCAAAACAACAACAATGGTCGTTAACTCGAAGTGATGGTAAACAACAACCACAAACGTCGCTAACCGAATGAAGTCTAATGCTATCGGACGACTTGCACACTGGGTAATAGTTTGGGTACAAAATCTCCAGATGTTTTACACAGGAGTTCAAAAACACTACACGACAGCCGGAATACTCATTTCAAACGATTGGGCAAGAAAAATTAGTAATGTTAATGATATTTAACAAAGTTAGTGAAAAATTATGTACGTCCATTATCGTGCAAGTTGAAAGAATAACAAATGCAAAAATTTGTTACAATATTTTGTAAACAAGGAATTGCTAAAAATAGCTCGTGAAAGCTCTTTTTTTATGTTAAAGCATTATTTATTGATTCAAACCAAGGAGAAAGTTATTGCAGCAACACGACAACCACATCAACAACACATCAAAATAAACCATGTAGCTGAAATCTACTGCGACATTTTTACAATCCTTTTAGATTAAGGGCCCCTCTTAATCCTTAGTCCTTGAAAAACTTGCAAAGTAAATTAAAACTCCGATCAGTCTAATCTACCAATCCAACTTGTTAAATTGGACTAGCTAAGTGGAAAATGAGGAATATTTCCTGGCGGCTTTCCTGAAATTTACATTTATTAGATTTTCTTTAAAATTTTGGTCTAGGTTCTTCATGAGGAAAAGGGCGCTTCAGAATATTATGATTTACATTTTCATTACGGCAAAAAAATAATTTTTAACTTTTTCATTGCAACTTTGTTATTTGGGATGACATAATATTTGACATTTGCAGGGGGGTGCAAAAGCAGGTGGCACCGTCCCTGAGCTCAGGGGTATTCCGTACTATTATCCCCCCCAAGCGTCCAATTCATGACAAAAAGTTAGGAAAAAGCTCTGTATTATCACAAAACAAAACATAGCTCGGCCTCCGGCCTCGCACTTCTCCCCAAAATACATAATAAATGATAAAAGTGTCGAAAAATTAACTTTAGGTTAAAATAAACAAAAAGAATTTTTGTAAAATAATAATAAAACAAATCATTTGAAGCAGTACAATTTCTTGTGTTCTGAGTCCAGTTACGTGAAAAAAATTTTACTGATCCATTCATAAAAGATCGGGATTGCTTCACTTGCAAGAAAATTGGATTAAAATTAGAAAATCACAGTATTACACAAAATCAGACCAGTGCGACGCCGTAGGCCGAGCAATATTATGTGACATAAGAAGTGCGAAAGCCGCAGGCCGAGCTACGTTACGCGAAGATGGAAGCTACCCTCAGAAAACTAAGCAATTTATTTGGTCGCTTTTCGCCAAAGAATGGCCAATGTTTGCTCTGTCAAACATAACTTGAAATTAATTCGAGATTTCTTATATCGCTTCAAGATTTGTTAATCAAATAAAGTTTTTTTTCATTTAAGTGCATTTCTTGTTGCAGCCCAGGGCTTTACTCTTTCTAATAACAGCACCAGATCTACGATTTTTCCGAACCGGGGCAAGAACTTAACATTGGCGTCCCTCTCTCTCCAGCATTATACTGAATTTCGCGCCCTTTGAACTGCTGCTCGGTGCGCATATTAACATTCCTTACCCTCTCTCGCAACCAGCATAGGCGCAACTAGGGTCAAAAGTTTGGGGGGGGGGCTAAAAAAATGTTTTTAAACAATTTTTTTAAGGGAGGGGGTAAAAATAACGAAAAATTGGGATTTTTCCCAGCCCCCCCTAGTTGCGCCTATGGCAACCAGGGTCGTGATTGGCTGAAAATCCGTGTCCGTGTGCTTCCAAGTAGGTCTAAAGCGCGGACGCATCACCGTTAGTTGTACCCAGTGGCGTAACTTCAAAGTTTAGGCCCGGAAGCAAGAGCTTTGACGGGCCCCTCGATTGGGAGGTGTGCGATTTAAAAACAAAATTTAGTCTAGAACATTGAGCCTGGGACCATTCCTTCCTCTGCCCTCCCGTTATTTACGCCGTTAAAAGCACCTCAAAATAAACCTTTATAATATTTTAAGTAAACAATTGAAAAACTGGGCGATGTAGAATACATCCCCCCCCCCCAGCCGTAATAATAAGTAAAACATGTTACTTCCTTGTGCTGGAATACCCCCAGACCCCCCGGTTTCACGTCCATCTCAGGGGAATGAATTTATTTTAGTTTAACAATGTTTTTAATTGTAAACTAATATTTAAATTAAACGTATCCGTGGCAAGCTCTTTAATTTGCACTACATCCGGCCTCGTTCAAATAAAAGATTTTTTTAAATGAAAAATTAATTAAAATATTGTTACACCACAACAAATTTATTTCACTGAAATTGGTGTGAAACCGGGGGGTCTGGAATACCCCCCAGCACAAGGAAGGGTACACAACAATTCGACACCGGTTTACTCGACACCGCACCACTCGACTCAACTCTCTTTTAACGGTTCCTCCATTAAAAAAAATCGTTTCCTAACACTAACCTAAGCTCGACCGGTGGATTTCTGTTGCCGAATCTTCCGATACCGAGTTATCCGTTTCCGGCTTGCACAAGCGCTTTTTACCCTTGTTTAAGAAACTTTTTCTTTACATTGTCTCGGGCCCCTAAGATTTTATGGACCGTGTTCATTCGCACACTGTGCACACTGGTAATTACGCCACTGGTTGTACCTACACCATCGTACAGTTAACATCGAGCTAATTTCACTTTTTAGGGGTATTTTTGGGTTAAATTTGCCGAAAAAACAATAGAGGTCCATTCCCTTCCCAGTAGCACACTTTGCCAAGTTGGACGGCCTTAGGGGATATTTTTAATTGGTAAAGTGTTGTCAAAACAGCTCTGCAGCGCCCGGAGCGAAGCGGAAGTCTTGACAAGACAACTAAATCCTATTAGGATCCATAGTAAAACATGTAAAATTTATGATTAATATTGCAAATTTATTTACCGATGATGGATCCGAATAGGATTTAGTTGTATTGTCAAAACTGATTCTTCCACGCCTCCACTGCGCTCCGGACGCTGCAGAGCCGTTTTGACAACTCGTTACCAATTAAAAATATCCCCTAGGGCCGTCCAATTCGGCAAAGTGTGCTACTGGGAAGGGGATGGACCTCTCTTTTTTTCTTGCTGTAAATTTAAGCCAAAAATGCCATACTTTTCAGCCAATCACATGTTTTTGACCCCGGTTGCAAGAGGGGGTAAGGAATGTTAATATGCGGTGGAAACTTTTCTGTATTCAACGTTACTTGATATCATTGGCGCAACTAGGTTCAAAAGTTTGGGGGGGCTAAAAAAATATTTTTAAACAATTTTTTTAAGGAGGGGGTAAAAAATAACGAAAAATTGGGATATTTTGGGGGGGCTAACTTGAACTTTGGGGGGGCTTAGCTTGATATAGCAACAACAGTGTAGGAAAAGTTCAATATTCATTTGAGTTAGGAAAATCGGACTTTGTTCACACAAGGACGGAAAGTAAACAGTGTGAGAAAGGTAATTTCGATTTACGTTGTATCAGAAATACAGAAAGACCTAAAATCTTATTTATGACTTAACTTGCCTTTTTTTAAGATAAAATAAATCTGGTTTTATTAATATTACAAAGAATTGATGGACGTTTTATACAAATAAGTGTACACTTTTTATTGCGTTACATTTTATTCTTAAGGTACGTGCAGAGTAAAAGCGGGTTGCCGGTTTCAGATTATCGCTACCAACAATCCCACGTAGTAATTAAATGCAAGTGCTCACAGTGTAATCAGATATATCGGAACGGGTTTCTCGAACCAGCTTGCGTGTTTGTCGGAATACAGTGCGCATAGTAAACGCGGTTTTTGTATAAGCGCCGACTTTTGCTCATAATTCAATGTAAAGAGATGGGAGTGATCACGTGGTTATAAGCAAGGTCGAATCTCGCTGGTAGCCTGCTTGCCTATATTTAAAAGAATGATTTGTTCATTGTTTGCTAGCAGGTACCCGCTTTGTTGCTTTCAATCGTTAAATAAATTAATTCAATATTTGATTTTGAAACTTTATATGTAATAATATGTACATTATCTACACCGTAAATTAATTTATTGTTACTATTTTATAAAAACCCGAAATAAATAAAAAAAATCATTTTCATGTGACAGGTGCAATAATAATTATTAGTACAAATTCGATAAGTGTTTCAATTTCTACTAGTAGATATTTTCAATAATTTGCAAATTACTTTTTCCTAAAATTTAACACAATTTGAAAAGACATAAGTTAAATCTACGACCTGGTCGGCAAACGAGAAAGCAAGCGGTATCAAGTTTCTTAATAGGCATGCATATTACTAATATTTTTTAAGTAAAAATTATTGATTGAATATTTTCCACTTCTAATAAATTAAGATGTAATTGATTTGCATCGCTAATTAGTATGCACTAAATTTTAAATAAACATCAAAAACCGTATCAATTTTAAGTATCTACATAATAATAATGTAATTTATTTCAAAGTTTATATAAAAATTAAATAATCATAAAAAGTGTTAATAAACTTGGATAAAGAAATGCATGTGTTCAAAATGATACAATAGTATTAGATTACAAGTATGCGTAGGTGCACGTGCAGTAGTTGTCGTCTTTGGCGTGGGCGCGGCGCGGCGGCCGTCTGTCTGCTGGCGCTGATGAAAAGTATTCAATTACAGAAATAAACGTTGCATTTGTATGTAATAGATTCACAACGAACGTGTTACAATTTAGCTTCTTTAATACGCAGCAAAAACAAAGATAGATGCTACGATGCTTGTTATATTTAAATAACAGTTAATGTAAGCGGGCAAAACCGGCGTTTACTCTGCTCGGAACAAGCTATCGGTTTACTGGTAATAAGCTCGCTGAAATGAGCTTGCTGGCTACCCGCTTTTACTCTGCACGTACCTTTATGCCTATTCGCTGTGTGCATTCCTCTTGCTGCCCTCTGGTGGCTCAATAAAGAAAATGAATTAGGACTGTTTTTACTAATAGTAACTGTTTTAATTAAAGAGTTTTGAGGGAACTTTAAATTTAAACTTTGTTTAAGAGGTCCGTGGTGTATAAGCTGATCAGTGATCACATAATGCATAGATAAATAATAAAATTAATAGATAATAATAAGGTTTTCGTATCCGATCTCCACTCACGCACATAGCTAAAGTTTTTATTAAGTACAATTATTGAGAAAGTAAGCTATTTAAAAAAATTTAATTGAACACCTCTGATTATTATGGAAATTATCTGTAAATTACTAGGAAATGTATGATTCGATTTGCGTTGCTTCGATGTGTGTCACACCTTCTAGAAGTGTTACAACTACCTTGTGGTGTATTAAATCTTATGATTCTGTTTTTATTTTTAATAGTATGGAATACCAGGCCTTCAGTCCATTGATTGTGATCATGTCATTGCAGTTACAATCTATTGCATTATTTATGGCTATAACCTATTATTTTGCATTTCAGGATAAACCAGAACGACAAAATTACAAGGCATCAGTAGTTTTTACTGCTCGCTATTATGTACTTACTCAAAATTGGATCTACACTCCCACGTTAGAAATAGTTAAATCTATATCTACTACATAGCAGTGATACCTTTATTTTTGTTCTTCCTAAATTTTATGATAGCATAACAAATTTATAAATAGTAGAAAAATACTAGGATACAATAATAGGTCATTTAAGGGTGTAAATGCAGTTGATTCTATTCAGCATATTTTTTCCAAGATTTGGAAGAGAAGAATCACAAAATCACAGTATATAAAAGTGAAATCAGTTAATTTCTCTTTCACGCTTCAATTAAAACAAAAAGAATTTTTTAAAGATAGACCGGATATCTCATGTATTAGCTGTATCATCACTTCATCAGTTGCCTACTATAAAATTAAAATGCAATAACAAGTTTGTAGTGATGCGATGCTTCCGGTGCATTATGAAGATTACACTTTCGCCATTTATTACATCAAGGTAAGTAGGTACATAATTTTAGTGAAAGCTCATTACTCTATTTCCTTGCTAATTTACTATACACACTGCTAAAATTAAAAAAAACTTAATGCTATTTGTAAAAAATGTAGAAACAAATATTATTAAAAAAATAAGAAAATAATAAATTCGTATTTAAAATGAGAAGATTGGTCGCACAGGAACTCCATTTTGAGGGTAACTTATTGCTATGGTTTAGTTCACGCTTTATTTTATAATATAAATTGCCCCAATTTTATAAAGAGTATAATATTAAATTGAGGTATTTGTAAGTACAGCCACAAAGAAATATTATCCTTTATGAGCTGTAAAAGAGGGGGGGGACCGTCCATCTGTGGAAGGCTATAATAATACTAATAATGGATCTACCTGCTCATTTATCATTTTTATGTTTGTATTTTGCTCCCAGAATATTATCTATTTTAGTCCTGCCCTAAATGAAGTTTTGTTCACACCATTGATTAATAAATTGTCATTGTAGATTATTTTCTTTAAAATATTTCTCCCCTTGTCAGGAGAGTACTCCATAGCCCCCCCCCCCCCGAACGTATTCCTGACTGCACCATTGCTATATTTTCTACACTTCCAAAGCAACCGGCAATTAGGATTTCTAATGAATTTCTTCTGCAGGACCTAAAGATAATAATCGTGGGAAGCTAGACAATCACTTAAATGATGATGAATTCTAGTTTAGTAGACAGGAAATTTGAAATTCTGTTTTATAACTCTAAACCCTAGTATGGTCAGTCGTTCCTGTAATCTTAAAAGAAAGTGGGACAATAAAATAGATTTTATATCCCATCAGCAACGTTTCTCCAGCTCGAGGTAGATGTAATCATCTCTGAAAGGTATATGGCAAAAATCAACTTCCAGACTAAAAATTTGATTTCTACATCATTGACCTTCCATTCAAGTACCTATTAAGATATAAATAACGCATTGTTTATATTTAAAATGAGGGTAATTAAAAATTTTATTTAAAAATAACTTTAAATTGAAGAATTAGTAATTGTATGATTCCTCACTTACGCGATGATGTAGAAAGAAAACAATGCTTGAATATGTTACATCACTATTTATTATGATAATTTCTCTGGAATGCATGATTAATTAATTCATCAGTTATTTCTGGATGCGATTAAGTCTTAAAATAGACAGTTATAATTAAAGTAAAAAACGCGGTCTGGTATACAGTGCACAATGAAATTTGAAATAATACACGGCGAGGTTAAGGAGATAAAAGTTCCTTCAATTACTAAATGCAAGAGGAAACATCAAGGAGAGCGTGGAAGAAAATAAAACTTATCAAAACAGAAATCAGTGGATTGGTGTGGATTTTAGTTGTAACGGGTTGGGGTAGGCTGACTTTGCCCTTAGTCTCGGTATTGATCTTCGCTCGACTCGTCTGAATGTAAGGAAAACTTGCCGTGATCCAAATAAAAAGATGCTGTATTTACATCCGCACTAATTTGCTTTATATTGCCTTGTATATTGTAAATAAGAACATTTTTATTTTGTTATAATAATATTTTAATAGTACAAAATTGTGATTACCATGACTACAACTAAAAATTGCTTTATTAAAAAAAATACTTCAAAGGACGAAAATCTGTATCCTGGAAAAAATATTGTTACATTAATCATATAAAATTTATATTTTACAACAAACTACAAGTGCATCGTGTTTCTGGAACATAAAATTATTGATTATGCAATCTGCTTCGCCAAAAACTGAGAAATATGTCAAATGAATGGAAAACTTATACTGAAATATCGCTGAAATAAAAAATGTGTTAATGCTGTTAAAAATTGAAAAAATGTAATCTCTTATAGGTAGTCTACAGTCTAACAACAAAATATTTATCTCATATTTAGCCGCAACTTTGAGAGCTGCGGAAATCTTTTAAAATGAATAGAAATCGTTTTTTAGGTGGCGATAATATGCACATTTTTCGGTGTTATCGATAAATAGTTCATCATATTCAGTCATATTTAAGATTAATAAGATTCAAACGCCCAGCAAGGCGTTATAATATTTTTTTTTAAATATTATTTATCTGATATTTACAAAATTACTTCAAAGAAAATCGATTGAAGGATTAAAATAATAGCCAATCCAACCAATCTGGCTGTTCCCTTAGGGGTGTAGGTTCAACACCAAATTCTCTTTAAATAAGGAAGCCAGATTACCAGCTGCTGTAAATGGCCCTACAGGCAACCGTGGAATCAAAACCGCAGCAAAAATAAATTTGGGCTCAGATGGGATCCAAAGTCCAAATTTACCATTTACAACAATTAAACTCACTTAAGATTGGAACGCATTGCTTCCAAGTGGTTTAGGATCGAGAGGAATGGAAAGAGAGGTTTATGTTCAGGAGTAGATGAAGAAAATCTGAAAAAGAAATCCGTTTGGAATGTTCCTATCATTAATACTACGTATTACACACTCCACCAAACCATAACAGATGCGCCCACTTCTTCAAGTTTACTTCGGGGCTTCTTGAGAACCATGTACATTTTTTCATCCGTAAATAGTATATTCCTGCGATTGTGTTGGCGTGCATCCGTAGTAGCGGTTTCGCTCTCACGCGCCTAATTTCCTTTTCACTTGAGACAAATTTTACAGCACGACCAAGTTTAATTACAGAACAATAAAAAATGTTTTACAAGTAAAACCTACTTTTAACATGGAATGTGAAATTATTTTATCTACAGCCAACTCAGGTCTGCTTAGTTACAATAAAGCTGCTAGTCCTCACCGATTCGCTTATAAAAAAAATTGGTTTACAATAATAGGTGTATCAATTTCTTAACGCACAATTAGACATTACTAATAAAACATTCTCATATTGAAAAAAGAATTACCATCATTTAGGAGCGCGACCGATTCGTGTCAACAGCCGGTCGTCCCGTGTGAGGCAGAGACATGTCTAGACGATTAATTGAGGAGGGCGGATCGTGCCCGCTAGTAAAATATAACGCACCATGGAGCAGCGCTGACTTACCTACATTATCTTGCGTAGACCAGGAGTACATAGGAATCTTTAGTGGTTACTCACTTGGAGATCGCCAACAGTTGGTTCAGTAGGACATAAATTGAGTTCTGAATGACGATCATTTAAGCACATCTCAGAGAGTTACCTGCAGAAGATTTGTAAGAGATTTAAAAAATATTTGATAACCTGGAAGAGCCCAACCCAACTGCAGAGACCGGTCGAGTTCAAAATATTTGAGAAGCGCCAAGACGCTAAAGTTAATATTAGGCCAAACACGAAATAACCGCTACTGTATGAGGAAATAGCATATTTACAATTAAATTATTAACTAACCTTAGAAATTTATTTATACGCCAGTAGGCCAAATCATATGGTGCGATTAGGATAAAAACCCCAAACGCTTTGGATGAATCCGTTTACCAACTACTCAAACAACCAGTTGCTCAATTCTTCTTATCCACGATGAAACTAGAATTTGAAAATATAACCTTAAATTAGTCCGCTAATCACGTGGTAGATGGAAGACCAAGGCCATTTGATTCATACCAATCCAAACTCACAAATGAGTACCCTAATACAAAATATATGAAATTTCAAACTAAACTTTCGAGTGTATGACGCCCGTGCATTACCAGGGTCGATGTTAATTTACAGAATAATTGAATGAGGCTGGTGCTAAAGCGGCAGAGTAATAATTGTATTTCCAAGATTGCAAAAGTTACAACTATTCTCTTCTTTAGTCTTCAAATATAACCAAATAGGAAGTTAAATCCACGATAAACGTGATTATCAGATTATCACATATCCGTACCATGAGACTGTAAAACAAAACTTTCTGCAATTTCAATTAAAGTCCGTAATTCAATAAGGACGATTCACAACTTCTCAAATTGAGTTGTAATTTGAAAACCATTAGAAATAAATAACCGTAAACCAACTTCGCGATTTTAAGAAAAAATACGGCGTGAACAATTATTTCAGTAAAACGCCTCATGCTAGGATTAATTGGGAAAATTTTGTATTAGTAAAACCCAAAATGGTGGTGGGTAACTTGAAATAAACACGAAAATAATTCAATTCTGGAAAATTTGATATTATTTTTGACACTTACGTCTGCTACGAAAATTACACATTAAAATATTAACAAACAAACAAAAATTAAAATATTATTAAACTACCCTGGGGAAAGCACCACCCAAAAAGGTTGCCTTAAAAAAAAGTAACAAAGTAAATTTAAGAAATTGAGGGGGATTACCTCCATAGCAGTTTTTATATTATTTGTGCTTATTGCGTATAGGCGCAGTTTTGCAATTGCACGTTTCAATCGTTAAAATTTCCGAAATGAAACCAAAATTAAAGAAAACGTAATAAATAAATAATGTAAAATCTATTATAAATAAAATTTTTTTTATTAATATCTGCAATAATAAATCGCATTTTTAGAAACCATTAAAAAACAAATTTGAAGGGTTACGAGCGTCCAAACCATAACGTTATCATCTCCACTTGAGGAATAACTCATGGAATGCCCACGTTCAAGTTTTACCAAAGTTTTGATTACAACATGCAAAAGGCAAATTCCAATTATAAAAGTACTGGACGGCGCATATCCCTTTGTTTACCCCAAGATACCACACATCAAAATTTGGATCTGAGCAATGATTTCCAAAAAGCAATTTAGCGTGAATTATACATAAATTTTATTCTTTTACAAGTGTTATACATAGTACATCAAATAACTAAAATCAACAATATAATCAAAATATTTACAAATTATAATAAGGTTTTCCAGGTCCTCCACCAGGGCCTTGCATAAATTTACCACGTCGTTTTTTACCTCTCTTATTATTTTGCCTTGGCGGAAGACTGCCAAAAGGATTGCGAGGAGCAGGGGAGTCAAAGTCAAAATACTGATCACTATATTCCATCTGCATAAGGTGGTTAGGCTTATTATTATCTATAGGTTTATTCAGCGGCGGAAAGATAGACCTATTAGGTTTAAAGTCGAATATTTTTTTCTCTGGACTTAAAAGAAAACCTTGCTCAGAACTGTGAGGTTGATTCATTCTAGCAGTTGGATTACTACCCAGGGACGATTGGCTAAGCAATTGCGCTGGTGTAAGTTCAGCCAATGATTGATTTTTTAAGATACCTTTTAGCATTGGCTTACTACCAAAACGGACCAAATCCTCATCAGTCATTTGAGTACCCACGCTTATCATTTCACTGTCGCACTGTGAACCCGAATCTGTAAATTTGCGCGTTTTACGCATTTCACATGTATGGCACTTGAAAGGTTCGTTTTCAGGCTTCTTTATTGGTGTAGGTGGCTTTGATAAGATGACCGGAGCAATTTTTTGAGCAGGAGGTGGTGGAGGAGATGGTGGAGGTGTTTTTATCAGTCCCACGGTTGCTAACAGTTTTTGGCAGGTGCTGTACAAGAAAGATCGATCTTTTCCAATTTTACTTTTGGTGGTGAAGTTGAAACGCACAACAGGAGGCTTCTTCATAGGTGTTCTCGACTTGTCGATGTTAATTTTCTCTTCTTGCTTAATTTTCTTCACAGGCTTGAGGAAAAATCGTCCCTCAAAGTCTTCTCCAATAGAATTTATGACATCTTGACAAAGTGTTATCACTGTAAGGCACCATATATGTCATTATAAAACATTAAATTGGTTTCAAATTAAAATTACAATATTAAAATTCTTAAAGTTAACAGTAAATACATTAATTTATATAACTTAAAGGGGAATTCCCCATTTACAAACTTAGAAAATGTGATAGGTCTCAGTTGAGTACCTAAAAGTTGATAAAGAGAAGGATAATAAACAGCTAAACTTTTTTATTTCCATATAAGCTACACGTGCCTTAAATATTAAATTAATATAAAAAATCCAAAGTTACAGGATAGCGATAGGAATTCAATTGCCTTATGCTGCAGTTCCGCTAAAAAGAAATTCTCCTACAATTACGGTTGTGTATCTACTGCATATTACACTAAACTTTTTTCAATTAGCGTCTATGCAGTAAACTCCACCTAATTTTTTAATTTGCAAGTGAACCGCCTAGCAGGGACTTTATGCGATGCCTACCGCAAAATTTTAGTGTCAGTTTGCTAAGCCTAAAGTCGATATTATCCTTCTACTTAACATTACTGGTCCTGTAACTTGGGTTCTATATCTTAAAAAATTAATGCCTAATGTGACATTGTAAGGTAATAAATACTTAAAATATAAAATAAAAATATGATTTAGCTTCATATAATATGAAATTTTCAGTTTTCCAATTTTTTGTTAATGTTTGCTGATTATGAAAACAGCAAAGTAATTAAAATAGTCTCAATTTTGTTTCAAGAGTTTGAATTTGGTGAAATGAGGGGGGGGGAGGAGGTTAAAAGTTTATTGCTCAGAATTGACTATGGATTCCGTTTCACAAAACTAACCAATTGGTTTCTTCAACAAAAAATCTGAACCGGTTTCAGAACTTTATTATTGGTAAAAAATAATTTTTTGTAAGATAGCAGAAGAATTGCGTATGGACCACTGTATGTGGTTTTTTAGCTCTGCAAGATTGACCTGTTTTAATAATAATTTTACATGGTTGTGAAGTACCATAAGACAGGGCTGCATCATTAAACACTCTTCAATCTTTACCTAGATACACGAAAAGGTTGATACAACACAAAAATAAACAAAATCTATCAGTTTTGCTTAAAAAATGACTATAAACACAGGGCGCGAGATTTTCGGAGATTTATTTTCTGAGGCTACTAATATAATATCCTAAAGTGTCTAAAGTCATGTAGGCACTAAAAAGAGACCTCTTCGCATGAAATACAGGGTGTTCTTTATAGGCTCAATATGAGTCTCGCTTAGAGATACAGATACAATGCTTTGCATTAAAATAGAGTCAACTTAAGCAAAGAAACTACAAAATTCCGTTCTGAATCCAAAATTATAAGCAAACCATGTAACTTCATCTTGTAACTTTCCTTTTATCTTTCAGGTATCAGTGTTTGTATATTTTTACATTATATTTAATTTTTTTACCGAAATATTTTGATAGCTTTTCATCCGTAAGTAGAATTCAGCCGGAATAAGATGACTGGGCGGAGCTAATGTGAAGAAACGAAAACTAAACGCACGATTGCACCGGAATGTTCTCTCTCCACATCTATTACACAAGAAATTGACCATTGCCCAGTCATCTTGTTCCGATACGCGATCCCGTATCAAAATAGACTCTATTATGAAACGCATTTTTTTTGTTTTAAGAGGTTGGTCAACATGATAATCACCCAATCAACACGAAAATAAAACAATATAACACGACAATCAAGGAATTATAACTTGCCGACTTTGAGCGAAGAACCTGACTATTCAAAAGAGAAGTTTTCTTACGATTATATTTTTCACGCAAAATTCCAACATTTTTGACCCCCCCCCCTTTCGTCACGATGCATCACATTTCTTTTAAGATGGTGATTTAGCCTTATGTTAATACAATGTTAATTGTGACGTTTTTAGTGCCAAACGGCAGGTTTTAGCAGCAAAAACTATTGCACTAAAAGAAAATGATGTAGAAAGATTAATCTACATTATAAGCTAAATTTTAATTCTCAATTATTTATATTAACTGAAATATGGCATGTTGAAAATTACAATTTAGAATTCACTTTTACACATAAAATTTTTTAACGGAAAGAGGAGAATTTTCTGAAGGTCATGATATAATCTTTAATCGGCTTTGATAATGGATTAATATTTTGTTTATGTTAATTAGCGATTTTATATCAAAAACACACAATTAATTAAAATTGCCACAATAGGCAGGCAATTAGGCATCAAAAAATTAGATTATAGGCACTAATAGGCAGTCAAAAATGCATAATTAAATAATTAAAATAAAGAAAACCACTAAATATTAAAACATTATTTTGTACAAAAAATAAAGTTAAACATTTATATAAGAAATTAAAGCGTTTTCCAAATTTTCTGGAATAAAAAAACTTCTCGCAGATTCACCGCTTTTCATCACAAGAAGTAACGGGAGCATATGCATACACAAAAAATGAGGTTTTTCGAGGTATTTCCTAAATAACTTAAAATTAAGGATCGGCAAAGGGCCACATTGTAAAATTACCTAGTAATAGCTCCAATAACTGTCGGAGTCATCCCTCAATATATCAACACTAACTGCATTAGTACAAATAAATATGAATTGACAGCTATGGTAATGGTAACATGAATGGTCATAGTTTTGGTCAAGTTTTTTTTATGCCATGGGGGGGGGTTTACGCCAAAAAATTTTTTAGACCCTTTTTTTAATATCTCGCTCTCCCATGGGGGGGGGGGGTTGAACCCCTAACCCCCCCTTATCTACGGCCCTGTGTCTTATTTAAAATTTGTACGTGGTATTCATTCAAGAATACTTACATACTTACAAATTTAGGCAAATTATAGGACAAAATCAATTAAAAAAAGCCATTTAGGCGCATTAGATGAAAAAAGGCATTTTAGGCATATTAAAAAGTGGTTTAAAATGATCGCCAACTCGCAAAACACATTTTGCTGCAAAAAAAATTTCAGAGCCTGTACGGAATCAAAAAAGGCAAATGCCTACAAATCCGGGCCTTAGTCATGATACAGTAAAAAAACAGTCTTTAATATTCTGCATTAAAATTGTTTAAATTTTAAAATGTAAATGAAGTTTTGTTTCGACCATAATTTGAATGATTTCAAAAGACGTGTTTTTTTAAATCAATGAAAATTTACTTTCATTCTTTCAAACCAATAAAACTGCGCCAAAAACAACTGCGGCACCTGTTGAAAAAGTTCTTGTCCTAATGATAGATCAGGCCCTTAACCCCTATTTGATATTATGACACAAATTCTGGACTCCCCCGATCCCCAGTGAATGGTCATTTTTATGATTTTCAGTAAAACATAAAAAAAAAGTTTTTATTAATAAACATAATAATTTATGGTTTGAGTATGTCAAGACTCACGTCACGTTTGTTCGGACTCGTCCCCCGGCCTTGTCAAAGGCCAATACAAAGGTACCCTTGTATTTGTTCTGATGTTCTTATTTATTGGCTACACCAAATACACTCTAGTGAAGTTGTGTATGTATAAGTACTAGAGTGTAAATACCCTTATTCTTTATTTTCTTCTATTTTCCATCGAAAATACAAATGCATTTTTTATTTAATTATTAGCCTCTTTATTTTATTGCAAAAATTCGTCGCATTTAATCAAATCTGTATCTCTCATATTATAAAAGTTCATTTAAAATAGAGCAACCTGTATTTACAAGCAATTACCACCCCATTTTCACCTCAGAAAACAAAGAGTGATTCTTTACTAAAAGCCAATAAAGTCAGTTTTTGACTAGTTCTTTTAGAAAAAAACTAACAGAATTGCCATTAAAATATAATTTAAATGAAGAAACTGACAATAATTATCAAAAACTGATTACCAACCATTAGCAGTCATAGATTAAAACCCTACAGAAAACGATTTTCATCAAAAAGTTTCAATAATACAGCCCCGTAAATAAATTCAACTTAAAAACAAATTGCTTACCCTTAACCTTCTTCTGTAGTGGAATAGTTGAAGCTAAATCTGTAAAAATCCGTCATTAGTCACAATCAAATTAAAATAGAGAAAACATTTTGTTTTCTAAAAAAAAACCTACCTGTTCCGGTTTTAGTACTTATACTCTTCAAGTAATCAGAAAGACTGATCTTCTTGTTTTCAAAAAGCTGAAAGAAACAACAGTTAATATCGTACAAGTAAATTCAATCAAAACTCTGTGTACTTTACCTGAGTGATGATCGCTTGCTGTTCCACTATTGGTGGAGAGAGGTTTACATTGTTCGGGTTTTCGAACGTAGGAAAGTTTATTGATTGCGGTGGTAAGGGGTGATTGAGGTGATTTCCAGGATGGGGAGGGTTGTAATATTGCTGCTGTGGTGGGATGTTTTGATAGGGTGGAAAATTTGGATTAAAACCAGCATTGGGATCTGGGAAGGGCTGAGTGGGCTGACCAATAAAGAATTCTTCATCAAATTGTAAGTTGGGTTCAGTGGGTCGTTGCTGTGGAGGTGCTGGATAGAAGTTTGGTAGGGGCGGAGGAGGCACAGGTGCAGGGATAAAATCGACTATCATTGGAGTTTCATGGATGTGGGGATGCATAGGATGTGGATAAGAAGAATGCTTGGATGGTTCATTCAACTGTTTCTGGATTTCATTAAAGAGATTCGATTTTTTTAGTTCATCTGACTTGAGTTTGTCGGCTAATTCTTCTAGAAAGCCGATCGTTCGTCGTTCTATGCCCAAAACGTGGTGAGGTTCTTTAGGAGGAGAACCCTTAATTCGGTGCTTGTGGCGCAGCCACATTTCCCTCTCGGATATAGCGGGAGAGGGACTGAATTTGAAGTGAGAACCGCCGCGTGATTTCCGCCTCGAAGGTGGAGAATCTCGACGTCGATGTCTCTCTTCAGTAGGGTTCGCATGGCGACGTGGAGACCTAGAAAAAGATTTTTTGCCACGGTGATAGCTTCTACTTCTACTTCGAAGGCGTAACCTTTTCTCAGAATCGAGCCTGGCGTTCCTCTCCTCCAATTTCCTCTTGTAGTATCGCAGTCGGGCTTCGGTGCTTTTTGATTTCGACCTAAATCTTTTCACTTCCCTGGTTTCGTGCAATGGTTTAGAATCAATTTCATTATCTTCACGCGAACCTCGATTAAACGGCTCCTTTTTTTCACGCGATAATCTCGTCATTTCTCGTTTTTCATTCGAACTCCTTGAACCTCTACCGAGAATGTTCCTCTGCTCTCTTGAATTTACTCGAAGATTGTCTCTTTTCTCACGGGAATTGTTGCCAGGTGGAAACCTTCGTTCACGAGAATTTCTGATTTCCTTTTTAGCTGGCAATTTCTCCCTAAGATCCCTAATTATATTTGGCTTGTTCTTCATTCCGATTTTCGGTTTCTCCCTACCAAAACTGTGTACGATTTCAGATTTCTCCTTACCTTCCTTTTCGGAGCTCCTTTCATTAAGAATTTGTTCTTTGCTAAGCGCTTCTTGCTTCTTAATTTCTCTCAAATCAACTTCAGTTTCCATCCCTGGGGGCACTAAACCTGTCTCCACAATTTTTAACTTTTCGTTAATAATTTTGGCTTCTTTGTCTTTCGCGCATTTCTCTTTATCCTTTGCAATGGCTCGTTTGGTTTTCTCGGGATCCCGTCTAATATCCACACGTTCTCGATTAGCTGGCGGTCTCTGATTATCGTTACTGTTCGGGAGAGGAGGAGGATTTTTGCACTTTCCAACGTCTTTCATTTTCTTTTCTTCCTCTCTGCCTTCATCTTCGTCCCAAGCGTCGACTACATCCAAACCTTCCATGAATTCGTTATTCATAAAGTCGTCAAAAAAGTCTGAAGGCACGTCTTCGTCAATGATGTCTTCTAGCATGGAACCGTCGTTGTTGACTTCTTTTGGATCATTTTCAACCTCACACTTAATTTCTTCTTTAACACTTTTAATCACATTGTGTTCGTCGGCATCTTCCTCCTTAATTTCAACATTTTCTTCTGGAGCCCCTTCGGTTTTTATGATGTCATTGTCCATAGTTATAAAATATTAACCGCACTGTAGTTGGTTGTCGGTAAAAGTTAATAAAATATTTATGTTTGCATAAAAATTAATAAACAATTAAATTATGACATAATTATAATGAAATTATGAATTATTTACAACTTACAGCCTGATAAAACCAATGAATGTGTTATCAAATTTGACAGTTGCCGCATACAAAAATTGGTGTAGTGTATTTGCTCATAGATGGCCAGCACCAACAGGCCAGTTAAAGGAGAGTTTACATACATAACCATGATATAACTAAATTTTGTTTAAATTGTTGTACAATGGATGGCCACGGGCCATGGTCAACAGGAATTACATTAAAAGGCTGAAATTTTGCACAGCACTGTTGTTGTTTACAAACTTTGTAAAAAATTCCCACCATACCCACCTACATCTATTTTCTCTATTCCCAAATATTGTAATGATGCATTTTTATGTTTTGGATTATTAACCCTGCGTTCGGGAATAAGCTACTTTCGCTACCAAACATTTCTTTTTCTCCTTCTTTCGAGCTTCCAAACGGTTTGGCTCCGCCCCTTTCAGTCGCTAGGACTTTTTTTCAAACATCTTTGCTGTTAACTTTTGATTTTATTTGACTTCAAACTCAGCGGTGAGAACTTTTTATTCTTATAGTAATATTTCCTAAAATTGATTAGAAATTTTAGGCCAAACTTGTCCTTTGAGTATTTATAAGGACAAATTCACAAATATAAGATACACTAGAAATGGTACCTGGCTTCATCCAGTTCAAACTCGCGATTACCAGTTGTTCAGCCTTTGGCATCATGCAGAAAGAGAAATTTAGTATTTCAAGTAAATGAAGAAAAACGCCAATAATTTTTTATTCCCATAGAAAATAGTTCCGTTTGATGCTTTTGGGCGAGGATTCTTGCTAACTTCTTGGACTTTGTTGATACTGCTATGATACTGCTGAATAGAAAAATATGCTCAAGCGTTTAATATTTATTTAAAAAATATAATTAAATTATCAACATAATTTTAGTTATACATTACAAGAATACAATTTTGAAAGAAAAGTTTCCAAAATTAAATATTAAAACAATTATAAAACTTTTGTTTAGCAAACAAATTATTTGTTACTCTTGAGTCACATTCTCTTCACTTTTAATATCGGCGTTTACCTTGCTAGTGCAATTTTTAGCAAGTTCCATCATGTGAATTTCAAACCACCGTGGTAAATTTCTTGTAATAAAATTGGCCATATTTTTAAAACACTTTTTCTTAGACATGATTTTAATGATCCGAAAATTCATCTCTGTAGGGTTAAGGATGGCCTGGATCTCTAAATTAAAATCGACAATTGCGTCCTTTATCTCTTCGTTTTTATAGATAACTTTCCTGATTAAATCCGTGAGAGATTTCTGAACTTCAAATGATGATAAAGATTTGTCAACATCTAACTCTTTGGTTAAAGTTTTACGCGATTCCCATGTGTTATAGTTTCCAGTGCAGTGCAGCATCACTGATTCGACTAAATTTGTGTCATGGACGTCGTTCTGGCCGTCTACACGTCGCATTTTGTGGTCCGACGTGCTCTCCTCGATGGTGACAGTAAATTGCATTATTTTAGTCAAAAAATCAAGCACAAATTTGTGTACCATTGTGTACCACTCAGTCCGAATTGAGGTTTGCTTTTCGGAAGAATTGCAATCGACCAGCTTATTCAAAAAAACGCCATACTTGTTATTGAAAACCAACTTGAACGTGATTTCTTTTTCTTTATTTGCCTCCTTGACCGGCGTTACAGGTTTAGGTAGCACAGTGAATAACTCATAAAGTGCTGTACTATCCAGAGGCTCCTTCTTAAAAATGTTGTGTCCGATTTTACAAAACGCCACAAAATCGTTTAAATGTTTTTGCTGCACAGAGGAACTCAAATTGTGGGTGTGTTCAAAAGGATCTTGAATGCAAACCGCCGATTCTATTTTGAGTGGTAACTTCTGGGCAATGTTAAGTTTGTAACGTTCAAAAGCAGGATCGAGCATGTGAGGCTCATCCAAGTTAATCTTTGGAACAGGACGTCCAAGATACGGACACACAATATATAAACTGTAGTCAAAAAGTGAATAATATTCAAAGAAACCTGCCAAAATCTTCTCTGCACTGTTTTGAGTCAAAGATTCTGAAGTAAATTTCATGGATCCGTCAAAACCTCCATTCCAATTTTCTTGTAAGTTAAGAGTCTCGGGGGTTTGTAAGATTTTAACCGAAGGCAGTAAGTGCACTTGTTGTAAATACGATAAAAACATCATAATAATAGAATAATTGGAAAATTTGCCACTGCTTCCGGTCAAACAGTGCACTTTACCCCAATATTTTAATACGATCATGAGGGGAGTTAATCGTACATCCAGGGACAAGTAGTAAGAAATGAGCTGACTATTACAAACACCTAACATATTTTTAAAATTAAAATCACAACGGATTCGCGTCAAATTGTGCAAAAATTTACAAATAGGCGTTTTTGCTTTAGGAATCGCAATCACCTGGGAAAAATATTGTTCGTGTTTCAACAACAACTTCTTTGCTCTTAAAACGTATTCCGATGCTTTGTCATCCTTTGCTTGTTCATCGTTCACATTAAAAACCTGCACAAAGATATCCACATCGCTGCTGTTAAAACCCAAACCTGTGACTGTTGATCCAAACGGATGTACCTGGCAGTTTGGAAATTCGTCTTGCAGTGCAATATGTAAATCCCTGCAAAGGTCGATGTACTTGGGCGAGGCTTCGCTCCATTTCGGTCGACAGCAGTCCACTACCATCGCAACCTGAGATTCAAAATCGGGACAACTCTGTACATTTTGGTTTATTTCTTTGAAATTTTCGGTAGATTCGCTTTCCATTTGATCTAAATTTATAAAATTGACAGTTTTACAAGTTCAAAATAATGGACTCAAACATACCATTCAATTTCCCCTGAGTTGGGTGTTCTTTCTTGAGCCTTGGTTTTATCAATAATTTTCTTCCTTTAAATTTTAATTCCGTTTGTAGCAATGTGGGGACGACTGATGCACTTTCAAATTGTATAATTGCGTAAAAGTTATTAGGACCAAAGTGGTAATCCTTTATTTTACCGAAAGTTAGAAATAAATCTAAAATCTCCCATTGAGGCACTAAATATGGTAAATCTGGAAAGATAAAAGGTTTTATTAGGAACTTATAAGCACACAATCTAACTAAAACATGTTAATATTATTTCAAGTAATAAATTTATTTAATAACATTTTTTTATTGAAAATTTAAGTTTAATGTTGATCAGGTGAAACAAAACATTCGGTATTCTTACAAATATTTTTAATTTCAGCAGCTAATAATAATTTTTATAATAAACTTTCTGTTCTAAAATTAATTAGTAAAGTTATGGAATAATAATAACAACAAAATAATAATTCCAGATTATTCTAAACTGCTTTTGGATTTTTAATTTCTATTTTTGCACATTTGAATTTGTTGAACAAATTATTATCTCTGGACAGATTAGGTGGAATGTGGAATCAGTGCAAAACATACTATTAAATTTCAAATACAAATTACACAATATTGTACAAAGTACAAAATACTTTGAAATCTCCAAATGCTGATGTCAATTTTTACCTCAAAAATATAATATGCATAAAATATTTTAGTACTTACCGAAGTAATAATTTCATAGAATTAAATATTAAAAGATAACTAAAGAATTAAATAACTGATCAATAGTATGGTGGCTAAGTACATTTACTGCCAATACCGAGTGTTTGCCTTGACTCTGGTAGAAGTTTTATTCTAAGAAGAAAGAAATATATTAATGGAGAACTTACTGCTTATATAAACACTGCACTTCTCTTTCATCTCTTCTTTATTGGTTTGATTCAGAAGGAATTGATGCTTTTTTCCCAATATGTGAATTTCCATTTTGTTGCTATTAACTATGGATACACCACATAGCTCACAATTCACACGCTCATCCTTCTTCAACGCTAACCTGTCCTCTTCTGTAGCATTTGGATTCAAATTTGACCAATGCTTTTTACCTTGTATGTGAAACTTCATTTCCTTAGTGCTCGTTACTTTCACATTGCACAACTTACACAACAAATCTTCATTCATTCTTAAAAACACTTTAAAACATCAACTGAGAACTGTCAACAGCACGACAAACTTTTAAAAAAAATTCAGATAAAATATGTCCGGTCTCATTCCCTGGACTTAAAATAACATCGTTCGATGATAAATAAAATTGCAGACCAGCAGCGAGTGCCTTACGTAAATCAACATAAATGTAAATTTCAGCACTTTTTCTCAATCCACTAATCACGCTCTTATCGTTAGGTAAACCGTGAGCAAAATGAATGTGGTTCCTATGACCCCGAAACAGTCCCTCTTTCTTAATGTTGCTCCAAAACTTAAAGTAAGTTCCGTGTATCACATTTCCACAAAAACTCGCGTCTGTGATGGGTATCAATTCCAAGTTTGTAATTTCCTAAATTGAAAACATTTCAATTATATTTACAATAGAATTAATCGGTTATAGTTGAATTAAAACTGTTTTTTATTAAAAAATGAAAACAAATTTTAAATCTTTAAGAACACTTGATACATTTATAGAACCCCATAGTATTACGTGGCTGAAGTTTATAAAAAAAGTTTTAATTCGATTCAATAACCGATTATTAAAACACTCACCGAAATCGAATGTCCCTGGTTGGCACGAATTTCTAATTTACCTTTGCTTGATTTCCTTAACGTAAACCTCTGCTTGTCGTTGGTAAGCACAGCTCTTTCGATATCGTCTAATTTACAATTTGAAAATTTGGAACACTTCAATATTTCTTCAACAGATACAAACCCTTCAGAGGAAATTAAAAGTTTTTCTTTTATAGCACCATGACGTAATATCCAAGAGAGCTGCTTACTTATCCAGATATTCCTTTTGTAATCAACCTGGTAGAAGTACCACTTTTTAGGTTAGGTTGGATGTATGTTTACCAACTTACTTTACCGTTGTTTTGCATTTATGTGATTAACGTAAGGGCTCCTGTTAATTATCACCAAAACTGCTGTTAAATTACAGAAATTTGATAAAATGTTTAATTTAACGTTATATTGCACGACATCGCAATTTATTTTGACAGTAGCGAAATGATCTGTGACCTGTAAACAACATTAACCTCATTGGCGTGCTAAAGCTTTTTCCAACAGGTTACTTGATCTTTTAACGTTGATTACCCTAATTTTAATGACTGTATTGTTACGTCACTGACCAATAAGTTGAGGTTATGTCCTAATATTTATTCAATGAACTATATAACTACTGGAATGGCCCCTACCACTTGCTTTCTGTATTACGAATGTGTCAGGGGCACTAAAAAGAGATAGTCGAGCATTGTGGTATTTCCATTTCAGTTCAACTCGCACAAGTAAACGGTGTTTGTTTGTTTATGAACTTAATTTATAATTTATTGTAATTGTAAGTTGGTATAGTTGGTGTAATTATAATATAAATGCTACATAAAGCAATATAGTATAAAGTTAAAATACGAAATTCAATCTGAGGTGTGCAATAATTGAAATATTCATCAAAATGGTGCAATATTGTGTAGGTTATGGATGCAAAAGACAAAAACTAACTAAACAAATATTGTTTCATAACTTGTAATATTTATTTTTATAACTGTAAATGTATTTTTTTATTAATAAAATAACTTTTTAAATATTAATTTCACTTTCGTTCCTTTGCCAGAGTGTTTTTTTTTCGAAAATATATAGTAATAATCGACAAATAAACTAAAAAAATAAATTATTTATTTATTTTATTATCATTTATTATTTAAATAAAAGCTTTTTGAATTTCAACGTAAAAATTAAAAAATCTTATTAAAAATGTATCTTATTGCATGCCAATGCCATATGTAAGTATGAGTTAGAGAAAGACAGAGATCCCACAAACACACAGGTTGCCTATGTCTTATTTTTGACACGCACTCGATTCATTGTGCGGCCTTTCCAGTAGTTATATAGTTCATTGTATTTATTTGTGTCTCCGTTTTTGAAAATTTTAAAGGTAAAGTTTAAAATTTAATTGCCATTTTATTTGCAAATTTTACGTAATAAATAGAGACATGGTAGTTAGGCAAAAACAGATCTGACTTAGGAGAAGCCCTAACATAACTCACCAATAGAGAAAGTTTATTTTATAAACTTAATTCATAATTTACAGTGTGTTTGTTTTAAATTTGTAAGAGATGCCCTTGGCTATTTAGTATTATAACTTTTTAATAACAACTTTTTTTTTTAAGTACGTAACAAGGTGTTTCTAATTCTCACTCGATAAAATGGATATGAATATGAAGCAACGGTAATTTATTGAATTAGTAAATTAAATCGAAATAACAACTTATTTTGCATTTTTAGGGGCCAAAAACATCATAAAAATAAAGCACGGTATCAAAACAAGAACAAAGTTGTATCAAAACCGTCAGATTTAGACCACGAACTTCACGAATCAAACTCAAAAATACAAAATAATTGGGATCGTTACGAAGAGCCCGACGAAAATGAAGTAACCGATGATTCAACTAATTTTTCTGTTCTTGCTCAAGCTCCCCTGTCCCATAGTGGATATTTTCAATTTAAAAGTCAAAAAGATGTACAATCCCAATTCGATTTTGACCAATTTCAATCGAATAAAATGTTTTCTCTAAATTTGAATTTACTTTCGGTGTGTTTGGAAACGATTCCGTTTCACGAAAGATGTAACATTGATGAAAATTTCTTGGAGGTTTGTTTTTTATTAGTTTAGTTTTTATGACCTATTATTTGCTTTATTACAGGAAGCTGATGTACACGAGAGCGAAAACCAAGCTCGAGATTGCTTAATACAATATAATAAATATATGACGTCGGTGAATTCAACTAGGGAATTACTTGATCAAACTGAAGAAGTCACTTCACAAGAAGATTTGGACGGTCACGAGAACTTATTAATAGGTAAATTTGAACTACATTTTAACTTTTCAATATATGAAAATTGGTGCAATCTATGAAATTGTTTATTTTTGCTTTTGTTGCCTGACGCTGAATTAAGGTTTTTGAAATTGATTTTTGTTTATATGAATTTTTTTTTTTTAGAAATTGATAAATGTAATCTTGTCGAAAACAACAGTAACAGTGTGGTGAAGACTGGGCAAGAAACTGCAAAGCCTGATTTAGAGTGTCTGGAGGATTGGTTAGATGACTTTTTAGACGACTAATTTTGTAAAATTGTAAAAATATACTTTTTATTTATTGAAAGTTGTTGTTAATAAAATTCATTTTACTTGATTCTCACTTTTTTAGAATTTATAATCCGTAACATTTTAACTCTTTATGATAAAAAATAAGCAGTTTTACTTTCTGGAGGTGGCAGAAAAAGATTTTGTGTGCGGCGGAGAAAAAGTCGTTTTTAGCATCCTAACAAAGTACCATAATAATCACAAAGGCAAGGAGATGAAAGTAACGAAACTGTAGGGTTGATTGTTACTAAGTTGATTGTTAAACAACCCCTACGCACATCATTTATATCGATAATATGAATCAAGGGGTTTTAGTAAAAAACAGTTAGTTGACATAGGGTTGAAAATAAACATGATAATTAAATCGACTTATGATTTATTGAATATCAAAAGCAAGTTAAGACTAACAGAAATAATCGACAACGATATAACAGTCTTACAGTGGTGACCCCGACAAAGTGAGCGTGTTACTGAACATTTAATTGCAATAATGACGAACGAAGAAGCTACAACATACGCTCCATCAACTTTCAACCAATCTGACCGCATGGCCACACTCATTCAAACGATGAACAAAGTTCTTGATGCAGTACGAGACTACTTAAGACGATCCGATACCAAATCCCGCAGCAACTCAGCACAGCGTGACAGATCCCGCAGGAACTCAGCACAGCGCGACAGATCCCATAGTCAAAACCGCAACAGCAAGCACTGTTGGTATCACAGATCATACAGAGACAAGGCAAAGAAATGTGTTCCACCATGTGCATTTACTTCAAAAAACGAGCAGACGCAGCAGTAGCAACGGCTACTGCACTCCATAACTGTTCCCGTCGCCTATTTGTTAAGGATATCACAACCACCCAACAGTTTTTAGTCGACACTGGTGCCGATCTAAGCATTTTACCGGCAACATCCAAAGACCAAAAAACAGTGAGTGGTAACTTTATCCTAAAATCCGCGAATGGTGCAAATATCAGTGTACTTGGACAAAAAACATTAACAATTAGTGTAGGGTTGAGACGATGTTATACGTGGACATTTATTATTGCAAACGTGACAGACGCTATCATTGGTGCAGACTTTTTACATTTTTATAATTTAAGTGTAGACCTAAAAAACAAAACCTTAGTAGACAATCACACTAATATTAAAGTGCAGTGCCAAACTAGGACCTCTCCCTACAGCGAATTACGTGCAATTTACGGAGAAACCGCTTATCACCGATTGTTAGAGAAGTATTCTAATTTAGTCCGTCCGACTCCAAACTTCGACGAGCCTAAACATCAAGTAGTACATCACATCGTAACAACCGGTCCACCAGTTTACTCCAAGTTTCGACGTTTAGCAGCCGACAAGCTTAAAATTGCTCGCGACGAATTCGAGAAGCTCATGAAAGCTGGTGTAATCAGACCCTCATCATCCCCTTGGGCCAGTCCACTACACATGGTGCCCAAAACCGATCATACGTGGAGACCCTGTGGTGACTATCGTAGATTAAATTTTGTAACAGTTCCAGACCGTTACCCGATACCACATATCCATGACTTCAATCACAATTTAAAAGGTAAAACAATTTTTAGTAAAATAGATTTGGTAAAAGCCTATTACCAAATACCGGTCCATCCTGACGACATTCCGAAAACAGCAATTACTACCCCGTTTGGTCTATTCGAGTGGACGAAAACTTCGATGGGACTCAGAAATGCCGCACAAACATTCCAGCGATTTTTAAACGAGGTACTGCTAGGATTAGACGAATTTTCGTACGCTTACATCGATGACATTCTCATCGCTTCAACAACAGAAGACGAACATTTAAAACACATCGAGACAATCTTCGAACGATTAAGCAAATACGGGATCATCATCAATCTAAACAAATGTGTTTTCGGTAGTGAACAACTAGATTTTCTAGGTTCCAGTATTACCAAGGATGGAATAAAACCGCTAGCAACTAAAGTCCAAGCAATCCAGGACTTACCCTTGCCACAAACAAGCAAGGCATTACAGCACTTCCTCGGAATGGTAAACTACTATCGACGATGGATGCCAAATGCCGCAAACACACAAATTCCACTTTATCAACTGCTAAAAGGAATTAACCGAAAAGATGCTCCATTGGAATGGAACGACATCGCAAAACACTCCTTCGAGAAATGTAAGCAAGATCTCCTCAATGCTACGGCTTTGGCATATCCTGATGCATCCTCGAAACTTACACTTGCGGTCGACGCATCCGACAAATGCATCGGTGGAGTTCTCCAACAAGTACAGGAAAACTTCATGAAACCAATTTCATTTTTCTCAATCAAACTTTCATCTGCTGAAAAGAAGTATAGTACCTATGATAGAGAGCTACTTGCCATCTACAAAGGTATCCAACATTTCAGGCATTTTTTAGAAGGTCGCGACTTTACGGTACTCACAGACCATAAACCGTTGACATTTGCCTTCCAACAAAAGCCAGAAAAATGCAATCCACGCCAATGTCGACAGTTGGACTTCATTTCTCAGTTTACCACCGACATCAAATTCATCAAGGGCACAGACAACATTACAGCTGATCTCATGTCACGAATCGACAGCATCACCAAATGCGACTTCGACATTGAATCCTTCGCAAAAGCCCAAAACACAGACGAAGAGCTGAAAACATTACAAGCAAACGATAAGTTTAAGTTCATTTTATTACCTATTATTAACTCCGACACTGAATTGTTTTACGAAACAACCGGCGGAAAAAATAGAATATATGTCCCTTTGCAACATCGGAAAAACATTTTCGAAACAGCGCATAACATTTCCCACCCGGGAGTTAAAGGTACCAACAAACTCATCACAAACAAATACTTTTGGCCTAACATGAGGAAAAACATCACCACTTGGACCAAGAACTGCATCCCATGCCAAAGAGCGAAAATTAACAGGCACACAAAAGCTCCTCTCGGAACTTTTACACAACCTGACGCCCCTGTGCAAGTGCAAAACAATTTAACCGTTCATCGTCGTACAATTCCTAGTGCAAACAACAATATTAACCCAAGTGCTAGTAAAACCGTGAGTGAACCTAAAACAAACAGTGTTAGTGAACCAAAGACAACTAGAGCAGGACGTACCGTGAAATTCCCTCTCAAATATAGTGACATGGTTACAATTCACCTTCTATAACTTTGCACTGCCAATTTTTAATTTGTATAATTTAAAACTTGTAAATATTTAGATTACCGCATGTACATATTTTTAGGTTAAGTTTCACTTTTATGACAATACTTTGGTCCAATGGCGTACACAAAACTCCAGTGCCGTACTACTACTTACCATTTCTAGAATTTTTACTTTTCAAATTCATTAGAAGGGGGGTACTGTAGGGTTGATTGTTACTAAGTTGATTGTTAAACAACCCCTACGCACATCATTTATATCGATAATATGAATCAAGGGGTTTTAGTAAAAAACAGTTAGTTGACATAGGGTTGAAAATAAACATGATAATTAAATCGACTTATGATTTATTGAATATCAAAAGCAAGTTAAGACTAACAGAAATAATCGACAACGATATAACAGTCTTACAAAACGAAATTTTTTATTGCTGCTTGAATTCAAGAATGAGGAGAGGGAGGTTTTTTGTAAATTAGTATTACTATGTTGGATGGTACAACGTTTACTTTAATTATTATTTTAATTATTACTAATTATGAATTAAAACCAATGACAAATGCCTAATAGCTGGAAATTCTATTGCCAATGTTCAAGTTCATAGCCGACGTAATAAATTATAAATTCACTAATATTCATTCTAAATAAATGCATTTTCAAATGTATATTATAATGACTGGACTATAAGGTAGGATATGCCTCAAGCTTTGGGCATTGTTAAGAGGGAATAGTGACGTCATGCGTGAGTAAACTAACTGAGTCGGACGGACAGAAAGCAAAATTTCTCAATAATTATAAAATTGTGAATTGGTCTCATTTGTTGTTTTTGTTTGTGCACATTAGCCACGGTCTGTCACGATTTGTTGTGGGAGTTATACTATTGTCGTGAATAATTTCAACATCCAAATTTATTATAATTATTCCCAAATTAAAAATAAGATTAAGTTGTATTAATGGGTTGAAATTATTCACACGAAACATTGAACTCCAGGTTGGTTGAACTTCAACGGTTTCCCTTAGGAAGTTCAATTAACTACAGTGCAGTTTATAAAATGCAATAATGCAATTAAAAGCAAATAACTTATGGCGTGACCGGATCCACGCAAACAAACTATACCCGGGTTCACCGATCAGGCGATTGGAAAATCAGGTGGGAGTCGATCACATAAATATGGCAAATCAATCAATGAGGGGTAGTTGTCGTCAGTGAGAGTGCTAGCGAGTTGCCGGTATCGGGGGTCGGTTTGTTAGCAAGCTTACCAGTGGTCGCTACCCTTCCTTGAAGTCGCCATTCAGAGTCAATAATAGAAAGATGATCTTCTTAATTTAAGTTAATTTTGAACATTTGTTAAACTTGAACGTATTTGGGAAAATTAGTTAATAAATGTATTAAATGAATAAACCTGGTATTACTTTACTAAATGAGAACGCTACCCCCCTATGGAACCAACGCTACCCCAATATGGAACATTTTGGTAATTACTGGTACCAAGTATTAAGGCCCTAGCAGCAACAACGGCCTAAATACGACACTATGGCATAAATTTTGTTAAATATATAGCAAATAAACTCAGCGCCGTATTTTAATTGTATATTTGTTTTCAAAGTTTCAGAAAAAGCAACTTCATTCTGAAATAAGATACATAAAATATTTTAGAAATCAAGAAATATTAAATATTGTCTCTTGCAATTTAGACTTCTCGTCGATATATTTCTGCGTATCCATTTACTATTCCTAACGCACCTTTGGAGTGAGTTAATTCAAATACTATTTTGTATTCGCCAGTAGGTATAAAAGGAGGAAGCTGAGTTTCATCAATAGTAAATCCACTAAAATAGTACAAAGTATCCTACAAAACAAAAAGTATGGAAACATTGTCGATAGTATTTTCTTAATGTTAATATTTACTTTTTTCCAATAGCAGGTGGTGATATTACCATAACTTGTTATATTTCTCATTCCAGCTACATTACTTGCAATCGCTTTACATGCATTTAATTGAAAACGCATTGGGAAAAGACGATATTCGTTACTGGCAAATTTGTATGCTTGTATCACGACCTAAGACAAGATCTAACATTTGTTAACGAATAAAGCATTTTAATGGTTAAAACAGTTTCGGAGTGAACTTATTATTATGGGTGACTTGACTAAGTAGAGAATGTATACTTAAAAATACATATTAGCAGCCCCCCTTCTAAATCTAAAATAATTTATAAAAATAAAAACAAGAACTCAACTAACAAGTGCTAAAATATTGAAATTTTAACTGTAAGTAAAGAACAACACACACAAAATTTTGTCTAAAAACACTTTAAAACATTTTTAGTCCTTAATGACAAGGTATAACCCAAAAATATTTGAAAATATAAAAAAGAATCAATATAGATGCAAAAATGTGGAGTTTTACGAAAAAGTTGAAAAATATAGGAAACTTATATTAGGTGAATAAATCATAAATAAAAAATTATTTATTTATTTTATTTTATTTTAATTGAAAAATTAGAATTTGAGGTATTGTAGTAAGTTATTCACCTGTAATTTATCTTCCAAGTTGATTTTTGACCAGAAAGTAAAATTGAATGCAGTGGTTGTACGATTGTGTTTATAACTAACCATATGAAGGGTCTTCATCAAATTTGTATTAGTGTCTTGACTGTCGGCTCTTAAGTTTCTTAGTTTGTAGTCGGACTGGTGAAACTAAGAAAATTTTAATATTTTACATGAATTAGGAGAGCTATAATCATGAGGTGAATGAAGGCTAGGAGGGAGTAGGTAACAGTGAGATATTTGAATAATTTTCTTTACTAATGAAATGAAAATTTATTTTCCATCACACACGATGGAATTTTAATAGGATATATTTATTGTTTTATCTAATATCAATGTATTTTTGATGGTTTGATTGTGGTATCTGGTATTCGAGAGGCAAAATCAATTTCCTAATGTGATTGTGCATAAGTCAAGTAATAATGTTTAAGTTTTGATGGGTCTAGTAGATTTTAGTCACATTTTTATTGGAAAATAATTTTGGTGGTTGGAATAACAGCTAGACATTTTTTACATTAGGGTGTAATTTGATATGTAATTAGAGATAGCACTAGCGGTCCACAATCTTCACCGAAAACTGAAATCTGCACTTCAAGTAATATTCTTTCCTGCGCAAGGAAGTAATAATTTCACTTTTTAAGGTCGTTAGGCACCACAGCACAGCTTCTCATTGATACAGAGTTACCATCGCGGTGATTACTAACTGACCAACTAATAATTAAAATTAGCTAGTTAAGTTGTCAAGTGGTGATCGAGCGCAAGGCCTGAACGCGCTCGAAGTTTTGATGAAAAACGCGAGTGGCATTTAATCAGCCTTAGGTGTGAAAAAGTTTTATTTTCGTCTTGGGCGAAAAAAATACAAGCTTTGTGTTGAGTTGAGTATTTAAATATATTGAAATGTAATAATCCAACCCCCAATATTTTAAAACGTTCCTGCAGAAACCGCGTTCCCAGGATATAATTGAGACTCTAAAAAAGGTAATCCGCGCTTTCGTCGGTCTTCAATAATTAAAATTAAGTTATACTGCTTGTTTTAACTTTTCAAAATGGGCGGATTATCGCAGTCTTCCCTTAATAGCTCAGTGGTTCCACTATGTAATAATCCACTTCCGTGATATTATTAATTATAGAATTTTCAAATTACGTCTTTATAAAATTTTAAAATCTGGCGGAGAATTCACTTCTTACCCGGCTTTCTAAATCGTAATCGTCCAGTTTGTCGCCCACTATCAAGCGACCTTGTAAAATTTATGTTTCCAAAATCAATATTTTAATTTTAATTATTCAAATATTGTACGTTCAATTAACTCCAACTCTTGGATGCTAAAAGATCACTAAAAACCACTATTTCTCAATTTTATTCTTATTTATTCTAATCAACTTAATACAAAATTTCCGCTTTTTGCGGGCACAGAAATCAAAAACCCACCCGCGCCTGTAGGTAAGCGGCGAGTCACCTTCTTAATTAATTACAATTATAATCATTCCGATTTATAATTCTTAAATATTCATAAATCATGTAAATAAATTTTTAAATCACCTCAGGATTCGAACCTGGTATTACTGCCAACGAGCCAGCGTCTTATTATATACGCCACGCGTCGTCGCACAAACTTCAAAATTTTATAAAATCCCTGTACAAATTTTTAACTTTACAAATGGACTTCCATCATTAAATCGACCGGCTACTTTATTACAAAAAAAACATGACAATATAATTATTACAATATGTAATTAATTAAATATTGTAACATTGCTATTTACCTTGGATAAAAAGTCATCGCAATAACACATACGGTACACAAGAATCAATATTTCTAATAATAATATTAAATTCATTACGATAGCCAAAAATAAACAACTATATCCACTGACGAGAAATACTAAAATGGTAAACCACACAACTAAATCTATTCAAAATTATGTCAACATGTTATTATGATCTTTAAAATTTATTGGTACCTATTATTTTAAAACCATCCATTAAAAAATATAATGTGAATAATAGAAAATTGTTTTTTTAATATATTTAAATTTTTTTTATTTTATTATTACAAATTTAAATCATAAACTTGGATTATAAAGGTATAATTTAAAATAAAACAAGGTTATAGTTTAAAATAAGTATTAGATAACTAATCTAATTTTCTTTATAATGTTTTTTTATACCTATCAAAAAGTTTATCATTAGGAGAAACTTCTTGAGCTGCTAAGGATAAATTATTAATGCTATTTGTTACGGTTCAAAATTGACTAGGTAAAAAATTCTTAGCATTCAAATTTAGTTTTGAATTTAATGCAGAAATCTTTTCAATTGCTTTGGTTATTTATTTTAATAAATAATATGGTTAATATGGCATTACAAGTTTGGTATTTTCAATATTTTTGGAGAACTATCTGTGTGAATGCATTGATTACATTGCAGTTTTAGTTGTTGAACAGTTAAAAGTTTTGTTACACCATTTTCTATTCGATCGACATTTTTACGATTTTTGTAATTACTTTCTGTGGACATTTTTCGTCCTATCCAGATTCTGTGGGATTTATTTCAACCGCTGCAAATTTGGAGCGCTTTTGGTTACCGGCTTCTTTGAAGTTATTTTGCTAGGAGGATCCTATCTTCATTCTTGAAGGATTTAACGCGTTCCATATTTTTACCATCTCATCGAATAGTGGCTGCACAAGCTTTAACAGACCATAATTGCAACCCTCGAACATCTGAGGTATTGAAATTATTTTTGGTTAGTAAAGTTATTTGACTTTGTTGCCGTTTAGGGTTTATTGCGAGTTTTTTGTCCGTATTGTTTTTCGTTATATGGACTTTCATCACTTCCCTATTAGGACATACTTTTTGTATTACTGCAAAGAGTTGCATCATCCCTTGGGAACAACATCAACCAGCTGGCGCCATCTGTTATATCTATGATTGTTCCATTCGTAATGTAGCATGAACATCTTGCACCCCCTTCCCTAACATCATGGACCAGAGCTGAGCATACTTTGAATTTTGTAGTACGATTTGTGTAGTGCTCCCCCCCCCCCCCGAAATGAAATCCTGGCTACGGGCCTGGTACATTTTGTATTTGTCATTACATCCAGAATGAAACTAGATAGCACGCTTTTTGTTACTGAGGGGTGAGGGTGATTTACCCATCTAATTTTTTTCCTACGACGGAGAGCCAGCCCGAAGAAGAACTCCAACCTCGAGGACTAAAGAGACTTGGGTTCACTGTTCAGGTTCTCACCAGAGCCAGAGGAACATAAACTCAAGGATATTATGATACTAAAAAGCTTTTTAAATTATTTCCGCTAAAAAATTACATTTTCCTGTACTTAATACAAGGTTGGCTTAATGAAAAATAAAACATTCATATTTTACATAGAACGAGTAGTTTAATATTTTTCCTTCATAGCTGAGGTTGGTAAATAATATCATAATGAATATAAGAAAAATATTGGTTTTTGACGTTTTAATTTTTGCTTATTATGGAAACTGTATTGATCTCTTATCTAAGGTAAAAATAACTTTATTATTTATTTAATAAAAATAATAATATACAGATTTGAATTAGAGTTGTATTGTATAATTATTATTATGCAGCATACGTGTTTAAAAAAATCACGGAAGCTAATAACTGTTGGTAAATACAGATCTCAGATTTATCAGTAAAAATAAGATGATTTGAAATATTTGCTCTAATTTTTATATTATGTGCTATTATTTAATTTAGTGTTATTATGAAATCCTATATCAACTATAAAAACTTTTAACGATTCAACGATTAATACCCTCAACTCTTGGCAATTGAGAGATAATGATCATTAACATTTTTTCTAATAGTGTTTGAAAAAGTCTTACTTTGTGATATCCAAAAGAGTGTGGAAAAGTATTACTTTCCCACACTCCACTAGTGCGGGAAAGAGAAAAGAGAAGGGAAACTAGTGCGGAAAAGAGAAAGTTCGACAATGTCGATCGCAACATGGAATAACAGCTCCATAAAGTTGAGCTTTGTACCAAATTTAAAAAAACCTGCGATCACTAACCTATTTTCTTTTGTAACTGATCAGTGAGGTAGTCAATAATACCACGGCTACCAACCGTCAAATTTAAATGATTTATATATTTTCATAAAGTACTATATAAAATTATTTTAAATTAGGTATAAAAAGTATGTTGTTGGTTCTTTTTCAAACACTATTAGAAAAAATATTGTTCGATACGAGTGTAAAAGTATCTTTTTCTAACTTGTATCGAAAATATCTATTATGCATTTTACATACTAAAATGTTCGATTTTTAATAATCAGGCGATTTTCCCAATATTTCATTCTGGTAAAATTTAAAAATATGCTCTTAGAGGAGAAGGTAGTAATATGGAACCCCCTTTTGTTTCTTTCGATTAGCTCTACAATTTAGTAAAAAAAAAACGAAAAGTAATGATATGTACTGAATCCTACACTAATAACCTATCACATTATGAAGATTGCAAAGTAATAAAACAGATATTTTTCTAAATACAACGTTTTATTTAAAATATGAAAATTAACAGGGTATTTTTTTTATGCCTTTAATATGGGACACAGGTGTCTTTAATATGTAACCAGGGGAAATATAATATAAAAATAAATGAGTTCATATATGTATTCAACCTTTGTGGTTGGATACAATGACTAACCCTAGCTGAAAAAATATTCCAAATGTTCCAATTTTATGTGTTTTAATGCCTACAGTAGTTGGCCTTCACGCCTTGCCCTCGTAAAATGCATATACATTTTTTAACAGAAAATTCAACATATTTTTATTAAGAATTCAATTTATTTATTTCATAATTCGATATATTTTAAAATTTCTTATTTATTTATTATCAAAAGTCAATTGCTATGGGTAAATGTGGTTCCATAATAAAAGCAACTTAATTTTTAATTATTTTCAACTGAAAATGTTTATTAACACAAATAAATCGATCACAACTTATACACGCACAAATCAAAGAAACTGTAGATAAACTAAAACTTGATAGACGAGGCCTATAAACAAGTGTGGGTACACTATTTCTATTTACTTCACCATTTTAGTATCGCTTAACATTTATTTTGTGATTTTTGGGCAGGGGGAATGAATAGGTTCATTGTAATTAGGGTGGTCCATATTAAATGCTGGTTCCATATTACTACCTTCTCCTCTACCTATGATATTGCAAAATTTGAAGTTAAACCATTGATCTGTTTATGAAATTAGTATGAAAACCTTGAAATTGTGTCACATAACCAGTTCTTAACTATAACTTAATTACAGTTGAGTAAATAACTGAGAGAAATATTTTTCATCCTCGTATCCAACTCGTGGATCCCGATTGATAAAATCTTTAGTGATCCCGTTTAAAAAAATCCTTAGGGCCAGTATTTCAGTGGGAGTTTAAACCAAAAAGTTTAGGTGAACTCGGTTAACCAATAATATTGCATAATATTATTGGTTTTATGCAATATTATTGGTTAACCGTGGTTCACCTAAACTTTTTGGTTTAAACTCCCACTGAAATACTGGGTCTTAGTGATCATTACTTATTCAGTAATAAATTGCAGTAATTTATGCTTTCCATGTTATTATGTATATTAATACGAATTATTTCCAGTTTCATCAGTCCGATTACAAGTTAAGAAATTTGCGAACAGACATTTCATATATAAATAAAACTTTAATGCATGATTTTCGCGCTATTGGACATAAATATAATCGCACAACCACTGCATTTAATGTTACTTTCTGGCCAAAAATTGATCTTGAAGATAAAGTTGAGGTGAGTTAAATGTTGCAAGGATACAATAAATTAATGGTTACACAGGGCGGGGCTAGTAAAATATAGAATTCATCTAATGACTGTAATAGCGCTTTTTGAAAGTTTCAGTTTTATAACATGACAAATTGCATAAAGTTAGTAAAGAACATCTGCAACATTATTATTTTATTTAAATCACTGACTTTTTACAATAATTTATTATATTACTATGTAAATAAATACATTATTATTATTATTAGGTACATAGTATAATAATTTAATTTATAGTGTGTAGTGCAAGCTTACAAGCGTGCCAGTAACGAATATCGCCTTTTTCCAATTCGCTTCCAAGTTAATCTGTGCAAAACTCTTAGAAGTAATGTATTAGGAATGCGACAAATAGGCAACTATGGAAACTATACCCTTTGCAATTGGAGGAAAGTATGTATTTGCTGTTTATAATATGTATATAGTAATTCAAATCTTAACTTTTTTGTCGTAGGACAGCATATATTGCATTCGTAACTTTCCTATTGATGAAAGTCATCTTCCACCTTTGATTCCGAGTGGTGAATTCAAAACTCAAATAGAATTGCTTCATGTTAACAGTCACATGGCAACATTAAATCTTTATGCAGAGGTATATCGTCCAGAAGTATAAAAATTAATAATGGCATGTTAATCTTTTCTTTGTTTTATTAATCGACATGTTCTGAAATATTATAACACTTACTCGTATTGTAAACCACTTTTGCAAGGTTATGGATTACTAACTAAATAATATTGTTTTCTTGCAATGTACTTTTGCACCCAAATAAAAAAATGTTTAATCCAATTTTGTATCATCCAGTGCTTAACAATTCAGTTGGAGGAATAGAACCGTAATTTTTCCTTTCCTATTCTACCGATCACTTGGTAGAGGTTAAAACTTTCATGACTCGCTAGAAATGCAGTCATATTAAGAAATACATCTTCTTTCTGAAATTTTTTTAGAGGTTTACTAATTCACTTCACTAGTAAGTATTTGTGCTTTAGCTGTTTTATCTTCGTCAATGACCTTATCGGTGTTTTTATTGTAAATGTACTTGAGAAAGTAATTTTAGGTTGGTAAAGGTGAACAACAACCAAGCAGATGTGCAAGAGAGCATTATGGAGAGACAGAAATACATAACTTTCTACGACACCCTGACGATTATATTGTCGTGATCCACGGCTCAATTATACTCCCAATTATAGTCGGCAGTAAAACCTCGCTTAATGTGGTCCATTCTAACAAAATAGGTCCGGCTAGCTTTAAGTTCAGTTTGCACATCTGAGGCCACAATATCTGCAGGTTGTAGAGTTCAGCTATAGTAAGCGAATCAAATGACGCAATAAATCAAGAGGTAATTTATTTAAATAATTCAAATTCAAAAATGGAGCAATTCTGATAATCTCTGACACAAATGTCAAAGCAATATGCAATAGGTGTGTAATATGTACAAACGACAAGTAAAAAGTATCATTTACTTTCAAAAACTCAGCTATATTTTTATTTGTCGTTTTGCTTATGTAAATCGTGTAAACATAATAAATAAAAATTTGTACAATTATGTTTTGATATAAAAGTTCAAATTTCTTACTTGAAACGATAATTTGATGTAGAACACAATTTGTGAAACATCCCGTACATTGGCAATGGTCGAATTCGGTAATGTGCAACTTATTCATCGAGATGGCTTCCAGCTTCTTTACACTGAGTAGCTCGGCTTCCGTTGGTTTCCAAATTAGTGCTTCTCTCCAAAAATCAGTAACGTGAAAGTGTAAAGTTCTCCAAATGGTGTATTTAAATCTCCAGTGTTGATTTAAACAAATTTCTTCAACTTCTTAAAGAAAACAGAAGTAAGGAACATCTGGCTTTTTATTAACCTCAAAATCGAAATGCGTTATCTTTAAATCGGCGAAATTACTGGTCATCTAATATAATCATAATCAGTGATGTAAAACTCGTTCATACACCATATAAACCATTAAATAAAACTTCTTCACGTTATTTTAGGTATAACAATCCCAAAATGTGCGATTTCAAAATTATAATCGAGAATTGTTCGAGATGAACAAAAGATTGTGAAAATGTCGTTTCCACATAAATAAAACTTCCAAAATACTCACGTTTTATTGATAACACTGGGATAATTGCTTTTGTGCCCAAAAGAATCTTCAAAACAACTTTTATTGAGGAAAATTGCGAATTAACTTTCGCAACACGACGAAACATTCCCATCAACGGCCGGCACAAGACAACCTTTCATGTCCGAAACGGCACATGCAGTCCCATACCACTACAAAAATTTAACTTTTCAACGTAAAACCGTAAGTGTTCACTTCCTGCCGCCTTTTATTCAAAATAATAGAATTTTCAAAATTTCAGGTAAACAATCACATCACCTGTTATGACACACCGGAATATTCACATGAAGCCCATTACATTCTCAAGAAAAACAAATCTGTTCAGTTTTTTATGTTTTAAGTTACAAAACAATTGCTTGTTATACAAAATTGCCTCCATATCAGCTGTCTTATAAAATGACAAAATTTTACTTTAAGCAAAACTTTAATTTGCACATTTGACTGACTTTATCACACTTCAATATTTTTATGAATTTTTAAAAACTTTTAAGGTATTCATGCTTTTTCCTCGTTACCTATCACATACCTACCTCAATAAGCTGAATAAAATGTCTTTAAAATTTTATTTACAGAACTATAACAAAATTTTCTATTTAGTTATTTAGTACATCCAAATAAATAGAATTTAAACTTCTCATGTATTATGTAGTTCTTGTTATTTTTGGGAAGCTAGTCGTAGTATCCCGCTTCCATATTCGTGGATACATAAGGAAACTCAAACAACGGTTCTCGATCAACTAACTGTGGAAAAAAAATGGATAGCTGGTATTACCAGGCCTCAGTTGTCCCAATAACAACCAAGACAATAAAATAAAGAACAAAAAGCTTTTTATTATATAATTTAAATTCAAAATTTTGTTTCCAACAGTGTTACTTATGATAACATTTTTCATGAAAAAAAAAATGCACGAAAGTTGTACGTTATTTGGAGTAACAGAACTACACGTGAAATTGTTTGAACAAATGCAGTGGAATTCGATTTAAAACCCAACATCGTTACACAATAGAATTTACGTAATTTTTTATTGCTGCTTGAATTCAAAAAGGAGGAGAGGGAATTTTCTTGTAATGTAATGTAATGCATACCTATAATAGCTGGAAATTCTATCATCAATATTCAAGTGCATAAGTCGATGTAATAAATTATAAAATCACTAATATTTATTCTAAAAATCCCTCATAATTATAATGTTTGGACTTTAAGGTAGGATATGCATGCCTCAAGTTTTACGCATATTAAGAGTTAGTGAACTGAGCCGGACAGAAAGAAAGCAAAATTTATCTAAGAAAGTCTCAATAATTACAACATCGTGTTGGTCCCATTTGTTGTTGAGTGGTAATATTATAGAGTAAAATTAAAACATAAATGTGAGAGCAATTTGTATAATTGATTTACATTGCTTTAATTAAATGAATAATCAAGAACAAATATAAGTAAATTATAATTTGTAGGTAGAGCTACCGCAACGAATCGTGACAGGGCATGGCCAAATTTCTGCGTACTAGATATGGAGGGAGAACGCGTGACACGCAATTCTAACGATTGACATTAACATAGACCCAACCAGATCAATATTTGTTTGTGCACATTAGCCACGCCCTGTCACGATTTGTTGCAGGAGTTATACTGTCATGAATTTTGTTAAAACAAAAGCAAATAAACTCAGCACCTTATTTTAATTGTATATTTGTGCTCAAAGTTTCAGAAAAAGCAACTTCATTCTGAAATAAGATACATAAAATATTTTAGAAATCAAGAAATATTAAATATTGTCTCTAGCAATTTAGACTTCTCGTCGATATATTTCTGCGTATCCATTTACTATTCCTAACGTACCTTTGGAGTGAGTTAATTCAAATACTATTTTGTATTCGCCAGTAGGTATAAAAGGAGGAAGCTGAGTTTCATCAATAGTAAATCCACTAAAATAGTACAAAGTATCCTATAAAACAAAAAGTATGGAAACATTGTCGATAGTATTTTCTTAATGGTAATATTTACTTTTTTCCAATAGCAGGTGGTGATATTACCATAACTTGTTATATTTCTCATTCCAGCTACATTACTTGCAATCGCTTTACATGCATTTAATTGAAAACGCATTGGGAAAAGACGATATTCGTTACTGGCAAATTTGTATGCTTGTACCACGACCTAAGACAAGATAAAATATTTGATAATGAATAAAGTATTAATGGTTAAGGGCAAATGTAAAACAGTTTCGGAGCGAACTTATTATTAAGGGTGACTTGACTAAGTAGAGAATGTATACTTAAAAATACATTATTAACAGTCCCCCTTCTAAATCTAAAATAATTTACAAAAACAAGAACTTAACTAATAAGTACTAAAATATTAGAATTTTAACTGTAAGGAAAGAACAACAGAAAAGAAATTTTATTTAAAAAACACTTTAAAACATTTTTATTCCTTAATGACAAGGTAAAACCCGAAAGGTAGAACCCGGTTCGACTCCGGGCGAAGTAAGAATCATATTATGGCCGTCTCCCCTCGGCAGGCAATGGAAAACCATCGGGGTGTAATCTGCCATGATGAGCCTTTGTCTTAGGATAAAAGGACCTAGTACGAAATATATAAAGTACATAAATCGTCCCCAAATTAAAAGGTTCACCAAACTCTCTTTAGGGTAAAAGGACCGAGTAGGAGAAGAACCCGAAAATATTTGAAAATATAAAAAAGAATGCAATATTGGTGCAAAAATGTGGAGTTTAACGAAAAAGTTGAAAAATATAGGAAACTTATATCATCATATAATCGGTTTTCAAACGTCTTCGACGTTGTCCGATCCCCAAACTACCAACCTCGTCGAATTGTCGTTTGGTTTTTTAGCATTTTACATTTTTTACCCACGACAAGCAGCAAGCCCGACGCAGAACCCCCAACCTGGAGGACCAGAGAGACGACCAGAATAAAGTTTTTACTTCACTCGGAGTCGAACCGGGTTATTTAGCGTTTATAATAGTCAACTCGCTTGACCGTTATACTCCGACCGTCTGTCTGAAACTTATATTAGGTGAATAAATCATAAATAAAAAATTAAATGTTTATTTTAATTGAAAAATTAGAATTTGAGGTATTGTAGCAAGTTATTCACCTGTAATTTGTCTTCCAAGTTGATTTTTGGCCAGAAAGTAAAATTGAATGCAGTAGTTGTACGATTGTGTTTATAACTAACCATATGAAGGGTTTTCATCAAATTTGTATTAGTGTCTTGACTGTCGGCTCTTAAGTTTCTTATTTTGTAGTCGGACTGGTGAAACTAACACAATATTTAGAACTGTTATTTATTTTTAATTTTAGTATAGGGTGTTTTTTTAGCTGCATGAGAACTTCAAAATGAAATAAAACATTAAAAACCTGACGGAATGTTTTGGTTATAATTTTTTTATGAAAGTACAGTTAATGGCATTTATGA
The DNA here is from genome assembly GCA_958510855.1 of Rhagonycha lutea. Lineage (NCBI taxonomy): Eukaryota > Metazoa > Arthropoda > Insecta > Coleoptera > Cantharidae > Rhagonycha > Rhagonycha lutea. The sequence goes on along the minus strand of OY294040.1, from coordinate 4,852,630 downwards.
TTTGAACATGACTTCCGGCATGTGACCACCACGACTAATGGTTACGAAGCGCATCCGTTCAGTCCAATTTTTGACCACTTTTTCCAATATTTCTGGCTTTATTTCATAAATGGCTTTCTGAATATTAGCCTCCAATGCTTCTAGAGTTGTTGGTTTGTTAGCATAAACCATGGATTTAACATACCCCCACAGAAAATAATCTGGAGGTGTCAAATCACACGATCTTGGAGGCCAATTGATAGGACCACGTTTTGAAATAATGTTGTCACCAAATTGTCCTTTCAATAAATTGATGGTTTCGTTGGCTGTGTGGCACGTAGCACCATCCTGTTGGAACCATAAGTTGTCAATGTTTAGCTCTTGAAGTTTTGGAAACAAAAATGTATTGAGCATGTGTCGATATCTCACACCATTCACCGTAACGGTAGCTCCTTCCTCATTTCGAAAGACATATGGACCAATGATGCCGTTGGCGTGTATTCCACACCAAACAGTCAATTTTAATGGATGCAATGGAGTCTCAAGATAATGTCCCGGATTGGTCTCACTCCATATACGGCAATTTTGTTTGTTCACATACCCATTTAACCAGAAATGTGCCTCGTCACTGAACAAAATTTTACGGTAAAAAAATGGATCCACTTCCAATTGGTTGTGAGCCCAATTTGGTAGCGTTGTTCAATGGTCAATCTATGCATTATCAAATGCCAAAGCTTGCTAAACACAAATGTCAAAAAACTGTTTCCATAGCAATCTTGATTCAATTGTTATCCCTATTCAAAGTTCTCATGCAGCTAAAAAAACACCCTATATTTTACATGCATTAGGAGAGCGATGTAATGATGAGGTGAATGAAAGCTAGGGAGGGAGTAGGTAACAGTGAGACATTGGAATAATTCTCTTTATTAATAAAATGACCTACTCACACACGATGGCATTTTAATAGGATATATTTGTTGTTTTATCTAATTTTAATGTATTTTTGATAGTTTGGTTGTGGTATCTAGTATTCGAGAGACAAAATCAATTTTCTAATGTAATTGTGCATAAGTCATGGATGTTGGATGGATGTATGGTAGTTCTAATTTTCATAATGGTTATGCTTGACATTTTTTTTTAAATCTCTGAGATAGCACTAGCGGTCCAAAACCACACCGAAAAGTGAAATTTGCACTTACAAGGGGTCACTACAGTGAGTATGTCGCCAATCGAGATCCCAATTTTTTTTGGTGATTCTAGTAGCTAAAAAAATTATCACTTTTTCGAATTTTAGTCGATTGCCTTAGTTCTTGAGTTATGAATTTTTGAAAGGGCAGGTTTACCATAGGTTTAGGATTATGGAAATTGTAACGCAGTCCATGGAAATTCTAACGGCAGTCCCGGCAAATTGTTTTTATTTAAATTATGTAATTTATTATCGGAATTAAAAAATTAATGACCTACGAATTACTATTACAAATTATTAACCGGTAGACCACCACGGTTTTTTTTAATAATAGCTAATAATAGCATTTAACCCACCATGGTATTTTTAAAAATTCATAACTCAAGAACTAAGGGCCAATCGACTAAAATTCGAAAAAGTGATAATTTTTTTAGCAACTAGAATCACCAAAAAAATTGGGATCTCGATTGGCGACATACTCACTGTAATGACCCCTTGTTACAGTATGATATTTGATCTTTGACGCCATAAAATATGTTTGTCGAGTTGAAATTCTTTTATAAACGGACAGATTTGTTTTTGTCAAATTTTTTAATTAAATATGAGAGTTAATGAGATATTATATTATGTAAAGAAGTAATAATTTCACTTTTTAAGGTCGTTAGGCACCGTTTGGGAGAGATTCAAAAATATTTGTCTCCATGTACCCCGCTCTCCTCTACACCGTGTACCTTATGATCTAATTTCATAAATCTAACTATAGGCAAAATACACCAAAAGATAAGAGGCATTACAAAACAAAAAAGAAAACGCCAAATGAAGTAATGTTGAATTACAAGTTAGACAAGAAAGAAAATGATCATTTGAATATAAAATTTACCGGATGTTTCAAATTATTGTAATATTGCTATTTACCTTGGATAGAAAGTCATCGCAATAACACATACGGTACACAAGAATCAATATTTCTAATAATAATATTAAATTCATTACGATAGCCAAAAATAAACAACTATATCCACTGACGAGAAATACTAAAATGGTAAACCACACAACTAAATCTATTCAAAATAATGTAAAAATATTATCATTTTTAAAATTATTGTTATTATTGTAAAACCTTCCATTAAATATAATGTGAATAATAGAAAATTGTATTTTTAATATATTTCAATTTTGTATTTTATTATTACTTTAAATCACAAACTTGGATTATAAAGGTATAATTTAAAATAAAACAAGGTTATAGTTTAAAATAAGTAGGTAACTAATCCAATTTTTTTTTATAATGCTTTTTTATATCTATCAAAAAGTTGATCGCAATCTGAATGTGAAACTGTAATGTGTCCTGTTTACTTACATAAAATTAAAAATTCACAGACTTTGAATTTTAACGCAAGTCCAACTTTTGTCTAGCTAAATGAGGATGCTGGGAAAAATGGGAAATGATAATTTATTAGATTTCATGCAAGGTTATTAAATTAATTAAAATCATTGGATTTGTCAGCAATAACAACTTAACATCATTTTGATTTTGAAAAAATTTAGTTTATAATAAGTTTGTTACATTTTGTCGGTCATCAAAATGTACTCAATTTCAACTCAAATGTTGTTGACATAAAATTATTAGAACTTTTCATTATTACGGTAACCTCCAAATAGTCAAACAAAATACAACATTTATTATCATTAAAGGATAATTACCTGTAGTACTAATTAACTACCAAGAGTAGATCTTGGAAAACACAAAATTGCATATTAATTTTTTTAAATTCACTCAAAAGCTATTCGGCCTAAGCAATGCAGCCTAAACTTTTCAGTGCTTTATGGATGAAATTTTCTTTGGATTAAATCTTTGAATAAAATGATATCTTTGTAGTAAAAGAAACATCATAACACCAACATAATTTCAAATTATTTTGCAATCTACTAGATAAATTTGGAAAATTTTGGTGTTTTATCATTGAATTTTAAAATAGAGCTCTTTCTTCTCTAAAAAGACAGCAGATAGGTAACCTTTATAATTCTGTCAGCTTCATCTGTGTTTGGTGTGATAAATTTCATCACGCACGAAAATGAAATATATTTGAAATCACTCCATAGAACTTGGGATCAAAAAGTATTCTGTTATTTTCTTAGTTTATTCAGTCAGACGAATAAATTTTGGGGTGCCGCATGCCAGTGGTGCCATTTCATTTCTACTAGGTAATCTTGTAATGCTCATTTTCACTGTCTTATCTTCTTCTTCGTCTCTTTCTAGATGAGATTCTCATAGAGAATTATCTTCTAGTTTAGGCCTTAAGACCTGTTATTTCTTTGGCAGTCTTAGTCCTATGAGCAAATAAATATTTTACATCTATTAGGTAGCTTGCTGGGCTGGCCTTCAGATGTGCCTGTACCCTGGTATTTTATGTTAATGATGGCAAATCATTAACCCAGGAGGACCATCGGCTTAACGTGCCTTCCGAAGCACGGAGACTAGTCATAAGGAAGTTTGACTCTTCTTCAGATTCGCAACCAATCGCGTTAGCTGCAAGGCAATGACCGTCTTATCGTTTATCATTAGGAGAAACTCCTTGAGGTGCTATGGATATTATTATTAATGAAATTATTAATAACGACGCTTGGAATTTCCTGTGTTTCAGTTGGCCGTTATTTAACTGTCGTAATCATACTAGAAACTTGAAAGAAAAAGGACATTGTATTAGATTTTTTAGATTTAGATTTATTTGTGCTTTTATATACATAGTACATTTACACAAATTGCAGTAAAAATACTCTTTTCTTATTTTATTTGTTTCTATTAATTTTAACTGTCAAAGGTAAAAGATGTGATTAGTGAATACATGACCTTAGAAGGTGTATTATTGTATATTATTATATATTATAATGTATTATTTTTCAAAAATTCGAAAATAAGTCAATTATAACCAAACCACAACAACGACAGACATGTTTCGATCTTGTTAGATCTCATCAGTGACGTACAGTTATGGATTTGGTTATAATTGACTTTAAGTTTTTACCTATATAGCATTTTGTCGACAAGATTAATTGAATTATCCGATAATCCAAAAAATGACATCAACAATTCGCGCAATGCTAATAAGTATAATTTTATATTATTTTTCACTTAAACTGTTTTGAAATTGTTTATTTTAAAAAGTAACCATAATACAATATCGGTTTTATTTTTGGATTTCCATGACTTTATGATCCTGATTTAGATAACACTTTTTTTGCAGTCATTTTATAAAACCTTGCCAGTATAGTATAATTATTATTATGTTATATTTATACAACCCATTAGCTTTGTTCGTGGAGCAATTTTCCATTAATTTTGTCACAAATTGATTGCAATCTGTTCACAAAGAGACTAATTACTTTTATATTACATATCACAAGGTTATATTTGAACGAGACGAACAATATTATTGTTATATTTTATTATAAAAAAATATAATTATTATTATATTATTATAATAGGAAATTTCCGTAAATAAATAAATACATAATTACCAGTATTCTAACAGTTATCGTCTGCAGCGTTCGTTGGTTAAAAATATAAAAAATGAATATAAGAAACATATTAATTTTTGAAGTTTTAATGTTTGTTAATTATGTATACGGTATTGATAACTTATTATCAAAGGTAAGAATAGCCATTAACTTTCTTATGGTCGAGACTATGAATGACGAATAAAATTAGATATAATCTACACTGTAAAAAAATCACGTAAAATTACAGTAAAAGACAAGTAATTGTTACAGTAAAATTCATGTAAAAATACATATTGTGTGATATTACAGTAATAATAGTATTACTATTACGACTATTATTACTGTAATATTACACAATATGTATTTTTACATGAATTTTACTGTAATTTTACGTACTTTTTTTTACAGTGTATCAAATATTTGCCAGCTACCAAATTTAATTTCTATCAATTTATAATCCCTACTAAATATAAACACGAACACATTACATACCTATTGGCCTAGTAAATTGACAAAATGATACATTCATTATATTTAATTATTTTGTTGATTAGTTGATTTTCAAAGGCCACCTATTGAAAACGAAATGTTAATTTAAATTATAAGTTCATTTTCATTTGATTTTAATAAATCAGATATTCAGGTCTATTTTGTATCACCTAGACGCAATTATAGCGGTTAAACGTTATGTTATTATATGTATAGCGTTTTTCGCGAAACGCCGAATTTTTATAAAATTCCAGCGTTCTCTTGGCTTCAAAGAAAAACCCAGAGGCGCCAAATATTTAAATTTTTAAACACAAAAATAAATTTTTCTTAATCATCCACACGACGAGACCACGGTGTGGAGTGATGTGATCGCTGGTTGAGTTACGGAGCGGAAGTTCTGGGTTCAAGTCGCGGACTTGGCAGAATTTCTTAGCCCGGCCTTCCGGTGGGCATCCACACGCTGTGGTGAAAAGTTGTAGTAAAAAGAGTAGCAAAAGAGGATTAATCCACCTCGTGAAATGGATTGTAAAGACTTCAATAGAAGTGGCAATATTCCGACAGGAATGGAAAAGCCCTGATTGATCTGTAAATAAGGTAATTTGAACCGGAAGACGTTGAAATAGGTACCTATATCAGTTATCGTCCGAAGCCAGTCAGCATTGTAATAATTTACATTATGTTACAGTTTCATCAATCGGATTACAAAATAAGAGATTCACGAATTGACGTTGAGTATATAAACAAATCCTTGATGCATGATTTGCGTGCTATTGGGCATAAATATAATCGCACAACCACTGTATTCAATGTTACCTTTTGGCCGAAAATTGATCTTAAAGATAAAGTTGAGGTGAGTTCCATGTTGAAAGGATACAATTGAAGGGGTAAGTGGAAGAAGGTGTTAAGTAACATTTCCTGAAAATGTCGGGTTATGATGTGGATGAAGGCGTTATGTACATAATGAACTTGCTTCCTAAAGCTACATTTAGATCTGACACTTATTGCATGAACTTTATGTCGGACAGAAATTCTGTTTCTCTTGCTGTCTCTTATTTTCCGAGTCTTACTCTTACTGTCTTTTACTGTCCGACATAAAATTTGTGCAAAAAGAGTAATTTATTGTGCCATTAAATGGAAGCGGGGGTTTATGCACATTTAAATAAAAATTTTTGTAAGTTCAGACCTTTAAATCCTTGAAAACAATACACACTCAACTCTTACTAACTGAATAAGTAAATCAAATCCGAATGAATAAAAATACTAATTAATTTTACTAAATCCTATTTATCTCATTAATATGTTTTTGTAACATAACTCCTTCTTCCACTCGCCCCTTCACTTAATAGTTGCACAGGGCTGATGGGCATAATAGAATATGGAATTCACCTAATGACTGCATTAGTGCTCTTTGAAAGAAAAGTTAATAAATTTAGGACGTAAAATCGGGATTGTAGTCATTTACAATATTCCATATTTTTGCCAAACCATAATTAATAAAGTATCAGTTTTTACAACATGACAAATGAAATAAAGTAAGCTAAGAAAATCTCCAACATTATTGTATTTAAATCACTAAAATTGATACAATTACTATATTATTATGTACTAGCTGACCCGGCGAACTTCGTACCGCTTCAGAATCAATTAAATTCAGTTTTTTATCAAGATAAAATGAAATAAATGATAAAATAAATAATGGTTGCTCCAAATGAAGTCATTTGGAAACATCCGTTGTATCTTTGAACATTTGATAGAAAATGTCGTGATTCTGGTGTTTCGCCACGAAGCAATGAATGCAATGGCTCAGGTGGCGGAGGCAATAAGGGCAATTTCACCTTGCCACTGAGACAGCACAATCCAGGCGTTTCTTCGGCGAACTTCAATGTACCACAATGGTTGCACATAACCTCTATTAGGCCAATTCGAACGAAAGGATGGGAGTTGTAGTCAATTGTGCAATTTCCATATAGCACACAAAGTCCAATGGACGTCCGTTTAAGATCCATTTCAGGTACGCACGTCCATGGACTAGAAGTGGACAAACTTACAACCTATTTTATTATACGCTTGTAGGACGTCCAAAAGAATACATTCGATGTATGTCCATTTAAAGTACGTACCATCCATGGATTATAAATGGACATACTTAAAACTTACAATTACGGATATTTGTACGGATGTACGTTCTAAGGAAGTCCACTTATGGACGTTTTTGGGAATAACAAGGTTGTGCCAAACGTACCTTCTGTGGACGTCCACAGTGCCTAAAATGGAGGGTGATGGACAACATATGGACATCCATTAGTGATTGCAATACCGAATACCGGTATTTTTGAGGTCCACTTCCCCTAGCCCTCCCATTTCGATTTTTGGATAAATTTTTGTGTCATTCGTTTGTGCATCGTTTATGTAGGTTTGTGCAATCATTTTTATTCGTTTGTGCAATCACCGTTTGTGAATTATTCAAAAAACAAGTTTGGGGGCTGGGAAAATACCATTCCCCCCATTTCGATTATTGTATAAACGGTGATTGCACAAACGAAAAAAATGTTTGCACACACCTACACAAACGATGCACAAACAAATGACATAAAAGTTTATCCAAAAATCGAAATGGGAGGGCTAGGGGAAGTGGACCTCAAAAATACCGGTATTCGGTATTGCAATCACTAACATCCATATGACTACTTCGTGCTATATGGGTTATATTGAAAAGCTACTCGATTCAAATCTACACTTGAAGCATTTCTTCTTCCGCGTCTAAGATTAACACGTTGCTGATTTGTGAGATCTGCTCGACGATTTCTCATTGCTAACCTTGCCGTTTCACGTGCTGCCTCTCTTTGTTCCTCTGTTTGTGAAGCACGAAGTCGGGCAATACTAACGCGTGCTCTTTCTCGTCTATCTGAAGTGGATATATTAGGGGTCGCAATATCCCGAAGTCTAATTGCATTAGCTTCGTTGGGAAAGATTAGATCGTCTACCTCGCGGCATTGTAAATAACACTGTAAAATTAATCACACAATTCAAAATTACATAATGAAGTAATATTATCGATGCGAAAACAATCACATAACCTCACAAAGTGAACAACTTTGAAGGCAACTAACCGCATGTATCAGAGATGGCGCGTTGTACACGGATTTAAATTTTTTTAGATTTTTTCTAATAATTGTTTTTAGTGAAATTTTCCCATGCTTTAATAGTTATTCGGCTAATTAGGGTGGAGACAAATGCACCAAATCAAAAATCATAAAAATTGGTCCAGCCGTTCTTGACTTATAAATGATTAACATACAGGACTTTGTTTTATTTAATTAATATAAATATAATATATAATAATATATAATATTATATAGTTACAGTTAAAACCCGAAATCAGTTAAAACACGATGTAACTAGTAAATTCTAGTTTTAACTGTTATTAGTTTAGTTAAAACTAGAATTAACTGATTTTTAATGTGTTAGTAACTTTGCGATCTATCACCGTTACAACTAGATTTAAAGTAAAAGTAGACGTAATTAAATAAAAATGCTAATTTGTTATAGTTTAAAAAAAAAATGGAAGGAAACACACGATAATTTAGAATTTTCTTGTAGCTCATATTTTGAATTTAAAATAAAAATTTCAAAATCTTTTGCATTTTGTACTTCAAATACCCGAAATACATCTTTCAAACTAAAACATTTAAAATACAAAATTTGAATTTTCCAGTTACGATTTTCAGTTAATTAAAAAGTTAATTTTTAAATTTTTTAAAAATCTTTGTTGATAACAATTTATTATTGATTGGTGTTATTTACCAATACATTTTTTCAATTCTCTTTATATGGTAAAGACCGTGTGATATTTGTACTAATTATTAAAATTAATTATTATTATTATTAAAAATAATTGTTTAAAAAAATTAAAAAATTATAACAAGTGAAATCGTAACTAAAAATTCAAATTTTGTAGTCGAAATATATTTTGAAAGATGCATTTCGGGTATTTGAAGTACAAAATGCAAAAGATTTTGAAATTTTTATTTTAAATTCAAAATATGAGATACAAGAAAATTCTAAATTATCGTGTTTCCTTCTATTTTTTTCAATCCAAAACACAAATGTATTTTGCCTCCCCTGTAAAAGTATAAAGAATTAGCATTTTTATTTAATTACGTCTACTTTTACTTTAAATCTAGTTGTAACGGTGATAGATCGCGAATTTACTAACACCAAACAGTTAATTATTCTAGTTTTAACTAAACTTATATCAGTTAAAACTAGAATTTACTAAAAAGATTTATTAGAAATCAGTTAATTCTAGTTTTAACTAAAATTAAACCAGTTAAAACTAGAATTAACTAAAGAGGTTAGTTAAAACTAGAATTTACTAGTTACATCGGGTTTTAACTGATTTCGGGTTTTAACTGTAACATATAAGGTTTGTTCGTTTGTATGAACTAACTTGAACTGGGTTATCTTTCGAGATCAAAATACTCCCACCACAAAAGTTAGATAGTGTTCTAACTTGCACTGCCAACTCCTCCTATGGAGGTCGAGCAAGAAGTTCATGTTCGGTCATGAACTGTGCAGCCAAATGAACACAGTTCATTTGCACAAACTTGAACCGAGCAAGTTAGTTCATACAAACGAACAAACCTATAGATTACATTATATAATTTAATTCATAGTGTGTAGTGCAAGCCTACAAGCGTGCCAGTAACGAATATCGTCTTTTTCCAATGCGATTCCAACTTAATCTGTGTCGAACCCTTCAAAGTAATGTGTTAGGAATGCGATACTTAGGCAACTATGGAAATTATACCCTTTGCAATTGGAAAAAAGTATGTACTACTACATGTTAATTTATGCAGTAATGTAAATTTGCAATTTATTGTTGTAGGATACCATATACAGCTTTCGTAACTTTCCTCTTGATGAAAGTCACCTTCCGCCTTTGATTCCGAGTGGCGAATATAAATTTCATATGCATTTGCTCTTTGGTAAAAGTCGCATAGCAACATTAAATTTGTATGCAGAGATATATCGTCGAGAAGTATAAAAATTACTGACATGATAATCTTTTTTTTGTTTTACTAATTGACAAGTTCTGAAATATAATACCACTTATTAAGAACCACCCTTGCAGGGTTTTGGATTACTAATTAAATAATATTGTTTTCTTGCAATGTACTTTTGCACCCCAATAAAAAAATGTACTTACGGCTCAATTTAATTTTCTAAGCATTACCTAATTCTATTTATTAAATTCTTATCTTATTTTATTTTATTTTTTATTTTATTTTAGTAATTTTAGGTTGGTAAAGGTGAACAACAACCAAGCAGATGTGCAAGAGAGCATTATGGAGAGACAGAAAGACATAATTTTCTACGACACCCTGACGATTATATTTTTATCCATTTTTAAAAACTTTTAAGGTTTTCATGCTTTTTCCTCGTTACCTAACCTAATACCTATCACATATCTGTCTCAAAAAGCTGAATAAAATGTCTAAAATTTTATTTTCAGTACTATACAAAAAATATAATTTCTATTTAGTTATTTAGTACATCAAAAACCGTAGTATCCCGCTTCCTTATTCGTGGATACATAAGAAAACTCAAACAACGGTTCTCGATCAACTAACTGTGGAAGAAAAATGGGTAGCTGGTATTGCCAGGCCTCAGTTGTCCCAATAACAACTAAGACAATAAAATAAAGAAGAAGAAGCGTTTTACCATATAAGGTACCTTACCCAATTATGGGCACCCCCTCAAATATGGGCACTGATCAAAATTTATATGTAAGAGCCAATTGTAGCAAAAAATGGCAGTACACGTTATTGTAGGGTTTATAAGTAAATGTAAAACTGCAGGAAATTTTTCATTTGCGTCGCTAGAGAAAACCCAGTATAATGTCAAACTTGTAAACGTACAAATGAAAAGTGTGGTGATAATTTTATGTAAGTAGATTTCAATTACTAACCAATTTAAATACAGTTTATTTTATTGTACCTATTGTATTGGAAATAAAAACTCATGCAGTGCAATAACATAAATAGGGAAAAAGAATCACAGGACATTAAAATTGTTCAATTTTTGACGAGAAATTCTGTGTATTTTTGTTTGTTGTAAAATTTAATTAAAAAACAAATTATTTTTACAGTACATAATATATCAATCACTCAAATCTCTAACATTTTGAAATAGTGGGCCAAATCACGAAAGTATTCCAAAATATAACATTTTCAAAATCATTAACTAATGTCAATATTCATTCATCTACAAGGATAAATTTTTTATGTTTCTTTGCTGGAGGGTTCCTAGCAACAAAACTTTCAAAATACACGTCTCTGTTTTTTTGGACTTTTGTCAGTTCGGTAATGAATCACCAAATTGTCGATCTTTCAAATGTTTTTAAAAACATGTAAAATTTGAAAACGGTACCTCGCATTCGCAACCGAGTGCATTAGCTGCAGGCAATGGCCGTTTTATCGTTTATCATTAGGAAAAACCCTTGCCGTTTTCGAAATTCTTCCTTGCAAATTTGATTTTGTTTAGAAAGAAACTCAAAATTTAACTGTAGAAAATTTTAGGAACTGGTACCGAAATTGTTCGTCTATAGTCTATACTCTTCCATTTTGAACAACGACAATATCGTATAGGTAGACTTTGATTCTTCCTTAGTGACTAGGCGGACTTAATGTGCAGAAACGCATATTCGTCCGTTCTACAGCTCCACCAACGTTAGAACCGACTTTAGAGGCGTGTCAGGCGCTGCTAAAATTAAAAATGTACACTCAAATGAAGAAGTTTCTCGGCGCGAATATTTAAAATCCATAAATTATTTTGTCAAATTGCAGACACGAAATCGGTAAAAAATGTTACCGCAAATATTAAATAAAGCACTTTTGGAATAAATTATAAAATAACACAAAACCGAATAACACAAAAAACCACGACAAATGTAAACACACGCAATAATTTGTAACTTTTACAACAGAATGTACTTGAGAAATAACTCAACGTTCATTGGTTCATTCAAATTTTTATCAAATTAGTTGGCATATTTGCCGCGTCCTTTCTAAGCTTGGTGGAGCTGTATGTTGGTACTAATTGGTGGAATTGGGTGTCACCCGTTCACCCTTCACATCTACTGCGCAGGATTTTGGCTCCTAAGGAAAAATTGAGATCTGCATGAAGGATATAGTTGGTTATAAGTTGAATTTTATGAGTTCGAATCCCATAATTAAGATGTTTTATTTAAAAAAGAAACAGTTTTTTATTTTGTGAGTGATTCACACATGTTGCTTTTTTTAATATACAAAAATAAATGTATTATTTTTTATTTAAACTGTTTTGAAATTGTTTATTTTAAAAAGTAATTAGGTATAATACAATATCGGTCTTATTATTGGATTTCCATGATTTTATGATCCTGATTTAGATAACATTTTATAAAACCTTGCCAGTAAATAATATAATATTAGGTTGTTTTTATATAGGGTGTTTTTTTAGCTGCATGAGAACTTTCAATAGGGATAACAATTGAACCAAGATTGCTATGGAAACAGTTTTTTGACATTTGTGTTTAGCAAGGTTTGGCATTTGATAATGCATAGATTGACCATTGAACAACGCTACCAAATTGGGCTCACAACCAATTGGAAGTGGATCCATTTTTTTACCGTAAAATTTTGTTCAGTGACGAGGCACATTTTTGGTTAAATGGGTATGTGAACAAACAAAATTGCCGTATATGGAGTGAGACCAATCCGGGACATTATCTTGAGACTCCATTGCATCCATTAAAATTGACTGTTTGGTGTGGAATACACGCCAACGGCATCATTGGTCCATATGTCTTTCGAAATGAGGAAGGAGCTACCGTTACGGTGAATGGTGTGAGATATCGACACATGCTCAATACATTTTTGTTTCCAAAACTTCAAGAGCTAAACATTGACAACTTATGGTTCCAACAGGATGGTGCTACGTGCCACACAGCCAACGAAACCATCAATTTATTGAAAGGACAATTTGGTGACAACATTATTTCAAAACGTGGTCCTATCAATTGGCCTCCAAGATCGTGTGATTTGACACCTCCAGATTATTTTCTGTGGGGGTATGTTAAATCCATGGTTTATGCTAACAAACCAACAACTCTAGAAGCATTGGAGGCTAATATTCCGCAAGCCATTTATGAAATAAAGCCAGAAATATTGGAAAAAGTGGTCAAAAATTGGACTGAACGGATGCGCTTCGTAACCATTAGTCGTGGTGGTCACATGCCGGAAGTCATGTTCAAATCATAAATGCCTTTAACTGTACTTTCATAAAAAAATTATAACCAAAACATTCCGTCAGGTTTTTAATGTTTTATTTCATTTTGAAGTTCTCATGCAGCTAAAAAAACACCCTATACAACATATTAGCTTTGTTCGTGGAGCCATATTTTGCAATCATTTTGATCACAAATTGACATACATATCACAAGGTTGTATTTGAACGAGACGAGCAATATTATTGTAATTTTCCATAAAGTAGTTATATTTTATTACCAATACCAGTATTCTAAAAGTTATCGTCTGCAGCTTTCGTTGGTTAAAAATATCAAAATTAATATAAGAAACATATTAATTTTTGAAGTTTTAATGTTTGTTAATTATGTATACGGTAATTATAAATTATTATCAAAGGTACGAATAGCCATTAACTTTCTTATGGTCGAGACTACAAACGACGAATAAAATTAGACTATTATTTAAAATATTTGGTAGCTACCAAATTTAATTTCTATCAATTTATAATCCCTACCAAATATAATCTCGAACAAATTACATTTGCCAAGTAAATTGACAAAGTTTTACATTCATATTTAATTATTTTGTTGAATAGTTGATTTTGAAACGCCACCTGGCCAAAACGAAATGTTAATTTAAATTTTAAGTTCATTATTAATTTGATTTTAATAAATAAGTAGAGCTTATTTTGCGAATTAATTTACCTCTAATAATTTTAAACATATAAATATTTGATTTTTTCCATATCATGTAAATTGACATGTTTTACTGGCTTTTGCATTCAATTTTTGATAACCTTTAGTGGTTATAATTTAGTGGAGGTTTGTTTCCTATTGTTGGAACACTTTTTGACTGCGTTTTGCCTCATTCAAGTTCTACTTGTATTGCTTTTGCACGGTGCATACACTGTAATTATTTGAATTGGGCCATGACTTTCTATCTTTATTGTTTTCTTTATTACTGAATCTGTTTGTTACATATGCATAATTTTATCCGGGAAACTACCCCATATCCACATTTTGTTTTAGAAACTGTCGGCCTTGCTCTCCGTTAATTATCACGAAGAGCTGGTCTATACCAACATCGTGGCAACACAAACTGGTAAGTCACCCGCTCCGGATTACCGCTTTTATTATCGTTTTGTTGATTTTTAATGCTGATGTGCTTGAATGGATTGACGAGATTCATTTAGTTTCAAAAAAGTTCCTTTATAAAAATTGAAAGATTATTGTATATAACGCAATTGCTCATTTAAAAGTGCTTGAAAATCGTTTACAGGTGTTTATTAGTGGATTGATGAAAACGAACGAAGCAACGAAGAGAAAATGGGAGGAAATTAAAATATGCAATTTGTTACTACTTATTTTGAAATGTAACTTTATTTCCTAAATACGAATTTCTGGAAGTCGAATGATTCTATTATTCGAACAATTTGCCTGGGAATATTGTCATTTTATTTTTGAACAAAAAACTTTACTAGGTGCATGTCGCTGGCCCCCCCCAAATCGAATTTTGGGGTGAATTTGGTGTCAATCGTTAGAGCTTCGTTAGAGCCTAAATGAGCTTCCATTTTTTTCGTTTGAGCCTCAACCGTCGCGGAGTTATTCGCGAAATAGTTGGGGGGGGGCCACAGACACGTTGGCCCCCCCAATTCGAATTTGGGGGTGAAAATGGTGTCAAACGTTAGAGCTTCGTTAGAGCCTAAATGAGCTTCCATTTTTTTCGTTTGAGCCTCAACCGTCGCGGAGTTATTCGCGAAACAGTTGGGGGGGGGGCACAGACATGATTTGCTATTTTCGTTATTTTTACGAATTTTTGGATGAAATTGGTGTCAAACGTTAGAGCTTCGTTAGAGCCTAAATGAGCTTCCATTTCCAACATCCTAATTTCATTTTCTAAAAAGTTACGGGCATTTCAAATTTTCGATTGCTCCGATCAAGTTGCGTCCGATAATCCTCAAATTTTATTTTATTTTACCAGATTAAATCTTTTGTTTAGATTAAAAAAATTAATCCTCCTTGCCATTATAATCTTCATAATAAATAAAAATGGAAAAATTAATTTTACAAAATTTTTCATACTTTTATGTTTCAATTCTGTTTCCCACTAATGTAAAGTGTGCACGCCCTTTTTTCATATAATAATGTAAGTTAAATTGCAAGAATTTGTAAAAACTGCACACGTTTCTGAAAAACTAAAAGGGCCGAATACGGTATAATTACATTTTTATATCTTTTTCATTACTTACAGGACGTAGACACGTTTTAAGTCGAATTTTGGGGTGAAATCAGTATCAAACGTTACAACCTAAATGAGCTTTCATTGTTGGTTTAGGATTACTTTTTGTAATCGAAACAAAAATTTTACGCTTAACGTCTGACACCAATTTCACCAAAAACTTCAAAAATATAACGAAAATAGAAAAACACGTCTACTCCCCCCCCCAAAAAAAAAGATTTAGCGAATAACTTCGTGACGGTTAAGGCTCAAACGAAAAAATGGAAGCTCAGTTAGACTATAACGATGCTTTAACGTCTGACACCAATTTCACCAAAAACTTCAAAAATATAACGAAAATAGAAAAACACGTCTACTCCCCCCCCCCAAAAAAAAAGATTTAGCGAATAACTTCGTGACGGTTAAGGCTCAAACGAAAAAATGGAAGCTCAGTAGTTAGACTATAACGATGCTTTAACGTTTGACACCAATTTCACTAAAAACTTCAAAAATATAACGAAAATAGAAAAACACGTCTACTCCCCCCCCCCCGATTTCGAAAAACACTTGGTTCCCGTATTTGCCCATTTTAAATTGCAGGATTGATTCGGTCATGCTATTGGAAGAAAATTGGACAAAATGTTAAAATATGCCATGAAAATCAGATGGACCAACCGAAAACGACCGGAATACGATAATTGGGGTAAGTTGCCAAAAATAAAATTTTAATCTGACGAACATTAATTAATTAATGATATATGGGTTAAACGTGGTACAAAGTGCATCAGATAACGTCCAAAAAACTATAAAAATAAGCTGATAACTAATTAATTAGTTTTTAATTTTCTCAGTGATTGAAGAAGCTAATTGGTTAACCTTGTACGAGGATATCGATCACCTGATAAAAAAGATAGCTTTGATGCTGTAATTTGCTTAGGAAATTCTTTTGCTCATATGATCGATACGTATGGCGAATTAGTGAAACCAAACAATTTTATCTTATACCCATAATTAAAATTGCAACTTTGATCTATACAAAATATTTTTGTGTCGAAATAATTATTATTGTATCAACAATAATTTTTGGATTTTAGTTAGGAAACTTTGCTTAGATGTTTCTTTTGCTTTTAGGCAGGCCATAAGAAACTTCGAAAAATGTGTGAAACCTGGTGGATTTCTTCTTATTGATCACAGAAATTACGACTATATCCTTGATTCCGGACACACCCCATCTAAGAGCATTTATTATAATGTAATTTTCTTAATTTTTATTTTATTATTTATAAAAATTATTATATTTATCGAGTGGTTCTTAATTGAAATGTTTGAAATTGCAATTTTATACAGGCTGAATCTAGAGTATGAATTTCTTCGATTGCTCTCTTATTACTGCGGAAATGATCTCAATTTCCAATAAATTTAGTATACGTTTATCTTTAATATTAACCAATAATTTATAAAAGGAAATTCAATTTAGGTGTTGGATTATTTTCTACAGCCATAAGAACAACCTTCTGATGTTATATTGAAAAATATTATGTAGTAAATTTCTAGTAATAATATAATTTGTTATATCAATATTTTTAATAATTAATATCTACGTATTTTTCTAAATTTCAATTTTTAAAAGATTTGAATTTTGAACCAAAATTTGCATTTGCTGGCCAGTCGGATAAGTGTACCAAAACTGCCCTTGGAAAATTTCCAAATGGCATTTAGAACTTATTTTGAATACATTTTTCTCAATATTTCAGCTCTCTTATTTTCTCCTGAGTTGCTCTAATATTCATATTAAAGAAAACTAAACACCGATAATCACGTTTATATCAATAACTCAGGGAATAATAAGATTTTTGAGCTAAAATTGCGAGGACAATTTTTTTATTGCAAGGAAATAGTAGGCCAATCCCATTTATATTAAGAAATGAAGACTAGAACTTGGGAATTAAAAATTAATAAACATATAGCTATAAAATAAATAAATTATAAATAAATATATAGCTACAAATCGTAACCACGACAAGTCGAATATAACTCAACCCAGTTTTTCTCCAATAACTTGAGAATGGCAATTAGAAAAATTTCAGCGAATTATACTCGAACTCTTGTGGTTCTGTTCATATCGAAGAAAATACACCCGATTCACCCTGAGTGATACAAATTAAACATGAATAATTAAATCGTAAACATTTTTAGAGCAAACATATGACAGACATCAAAACTTCTATTCTTTACGTATCCGGAAAAGCGACCCTGGTAACAAACGATTACATTATCGATTACCACGATTATATAGGAAAGGAAGGTGATCGAAATGCTTCAGAAAATACCATCTGGTAAAAACATAAAATTGTAGTAAAACCAAAAATTATTATTTTATTCTTTTTGCAGCGAGTTTCGTCTTTTCTGCTATCCTCATCGATTGGAATCCTGCAAGACTATACTGAACAATATTTTCCCGGAAAATTCAAAACACAAAGTTTATGGTGATTTTAAAGAAATTAATGAACACGAAAACCCCAGTTTCTTCATTCATTTTATAGAAAAACCACGCATGCCTATGCGAATGAAGCGTACTAAAATTCAAATTACTGTTTTTAAAATAATTTATATGTTTGGAAGTTTTTATAAAATTAAATTTAAGTTTTCTATAGGCTACACTTCATACACTCTCAGGCATCTGAAGCAGCATAATCTCACATTCGTTTTAAGAAATTTATTATCGATTCATTATTGTTACATAAAAATCCAAATCAACAAATAATTTCAATTGATATAAGCGATTTCATTTGACCTGATTTAAATAAATGAATCAGTGAAATATCAAAAAAACTTGGGTGATATCAACGCTGGATCAGACGAGATATCCGTTTTTGTAACACTTTGTACCCTTTTAGTCCTAGGTAAAAGGTCTAAAAATATAGAAAATCGTTGGGTTAAGCTAAAACTATGATTTGCAGCCACTATAGCAAGATGTAGACATTCTCCTTTTTTTTTTCTTCTTCTTCTTCTTAGTGCCATATCTTCTTTAGACGTAGGCGATCTTCCTGGCTAAGCCAGGAAGACTTTACTAGGGAAATGTTAATGGGGTGGTTTCCCTTTGCCTTCCCCATAGTCCACAAATCGATTTTGGATTTTTTAGATCACAGCACATTATCCGACGCAATCAGGATTAGAACCGCGGTTTCCCGCTCTGTAATCTATCCGTGTTTGATTTACGCCAGACTGCTGGTCGGTTCACTGTTTTTTTTCTAGTACCTGTTTAAATCTAAATTTTCCTGGGATGCTGATGACCAATTGCCTCTCCACCGTTTAGGAGACTTTCCCTGTCTGGTCCCTGGTTCCGTGGGAGATTCCACCTCTGACGATTTTTGGAAGTCAATTTTGGTTCATACATGACATTTGCTCACTCCCGGCTCTTCTTCTGTTCTGCTTCTAATTCTATCGGCAAGTGACTTTCTCGTTATTAGCTGCTCTTAGGAATTTCATTTCATTTCTTCTTAGGATTGTCGTTGTTTTGCGGTGTCTGCTTTTACCTCTATAGTGTATGTTACTGTTAGAAATTCATTTTTCTAGATGTGTCTCTTAAGCTCTTCTACCCCCCTCCCCCCAAGTAAAAGTTTAATTTAGTACTTGTTCTATTCCGTTAATGCAAATGGAATTATTTAGCAGCCAATTTGGTTTTTTACCGATTTTAAAAAAAGGTTATTTCTCGTTTTTCTTGGTTTTCTTTAAGTTAATAGTGGAGAGGAGATCTCCATATTATATCATTTTTATGTTCTATTAAAAATGTTGAGCAATCGTTGAAGATCGTCTACTTTTTCGTCTAGCAGTACAGCGTCTTCAGCATAGCATTGAAACACAACTTTCCACCTTCTGATATCCAGCCCCTAATGGGAGAGCTGACCAAAAACCAGAGAATAGTAGAATGGAAACAATCCAGAAAGATTCTGGTTAAGAAGTAGTGTTGTCCCTTTTGATATAGGCTAAGCTTTTTTTTTTATCAAGTTGGGAGAGCCGGAGTCGAAGGAACTGTAAAAAAATCTTGATAGCTTCCGAAATAAAACTGGACTTTAAACAATAACAACGTTTATTGATAATAAAGTAAATGCACGGAGTGTTATTATCAAGCAAATACAATTCATTACAATGCTGAACCAATATGGTCCAGCTAATGTTGAAACGGTAGCAAAGTGCCTCAAACAAATGATGAATCACACCAGTGCCTGAATAAAAATGGTACATCAAAGTTTGAATACAAAGGCAAATAATGTTATGGTCAAAGTCGCAAAAGAAAAAGCAATTATAGGTTACCTTCAGACGTCTATCGGTATTCACACAATAAAAGATGACAATCGATGTTCTTCTTTCGCAACAGACCGAGCCTGATAATTGACGCAACACTGCACTGGTATAAGAACTAACAATCGGCGCACTGCCACCTTTAACGCGATCTTTGGTTTCCACTGCGGGGAGCACAAGCATTTGCTAACTATTCGTAGTCGGGTTGAAAACGATGGTCCTTATCGCATTTGAAAAATGAACTTGAAAATTCCAACAAGGAACTTCAACGAAGTAAACAACTGCTTACTAAGATCTCTCGTAATTGACAATTGGAAGATCGTAACCACAACACCACTGCACATGGATCGTAACAAAGATATCGGTTACTCCCAAGGACGAAAATGCATCGGTGTTCAGCAAAATATTCGGATATTCGAATACTCGAGTCATATAACTAATATCAAGGCAAAACCACTTAAACTAAAACTACCCTCATTGTAACCCAGTAGTTACAAGACGAGGTCATGGACTTTTGACTAAAATTCACTACGGGTCAATGTGGTTTACTTTGAAGCTCGAGATTGACTCATCAGAACGCATCGAAAAATGCATTTCCTCGCACTGCCAAGCCACACGCCAATATACTGAAGTGAGAAAAAGTCAATAATCTGCCGAAATGCTGGCATGACAGAGAAAAGTTGTTCTTTGTTGTCTCGAAGCCAAAACTTGTCACAATTTCCACTTACACTGATACAAATAATTTTATGCTTGTTGATTTGTCTTGATAAAGTGTTATTTTTGAATCCTATCTAAAAGTGAAATTTGTAAGTGACAGTGAATTTCAAAGTTTACCACTAAAAGTTAGGAATTTACGTTTTGGAAGTAGAGTGCCGTTTTGTAAAAGGTACAAGAAAGTGGAAGGAGAATTTTTGTCTTTCCCAGCGACCATTGAAGACCAGGTGTGTTTTTCGAGACACCTACAAAAAAGGTGAATTTCGGTAGTTTTTCTTGGAACCAGATGTCCAAGATATGATTTTTGTGTAAAACACAAAGTTTACAATCGCTGGAAGTGAAAACGTGAGTCTTTTACGTTAATTTTGGTACTTTTCACTTGAACATGTGGCCGTTTGACCTCGTCATAATTTTCACATAAAATGCGATCCAGTTTATGATTTGATGATCGTGGGGATTATTGATTGTGTGAAAGAGTTATTTATTCGATTTATTTCATCGGATAAACCCTATAATTGCAATTTTGGTTAAATTTGGATATTGTAAAAATTTGAGGTTAAATTTTACCTTACAAAGCGGCGTAGTAATTTGGATGCCCGTGGACGTTGACCAGGATTTGTTTAACAAGTATTCTTTGCTGGAAAACACTGACAATATTGGTAAACACCAAATAAGTTTAATTTGGATGAAATTGAAAATTAACGAATGCAGCACCTGTCAAGTTTGGATCGTGACGTACCCCATAGCAGTTTCCAGTGGCGGCGTGTATTTGTTCGATGTATGGAGGCTCCTATTTTTATCAAGTTGTGGCAACTTTATTTCACGGAGTTACAAGGGTTAGTGAAATCATAAACTTTTATTGTATCAAAATTGATTTATTTTGTAAACCTTTTTCTCTAACACATTTACAATTAATCCAGTCGTAAATTCGTTCAGAATTTTTTTATGAACAGTAAATGTAACTGAATTTGCGACTGCGATTCACTTTTACACTTCACGGCAGAACAGGCATTTATGAGCCTAATGATTTACAAGAACAACTTTTCCCTTTTAAAAAGATTTACTTTCCTTTTTGTTTTGGGTCATTTGAATAAATTGATTAATGATTTATTGTTGCCTATTGATTTGCTTTAATCTCGCCGATACCCATAACCTGAGATATTGTGGCCTCGTATATGCAAACCGACGTAAAGCTAGCTAGACCTCATTTGTTGAAGTGGACCACATTAGGCGACGTTTCACCGCTGACTATAAGAAGGGGTGTCATTGAGCCGTGGATCACGACAATACTATTGGTTGAGGTAGGTCAGGTGAACATAGATAAGAATGCGTATGAAGCGGCCTTGAAAAATAATGCCGTACTAAATAAATGGTGCATTATAAAAAATACAAAAATGCAGATGGTAAAAAAATAAGGAGGAAAGGCAAACGAAAACCAATGTTAATAATTATTAACAAATTTTCGTTACAGCATAATGATTTTTATCTCGTTCTTGCTCATACGAAATCCATTTCTTTCCATTTTTACTCAATTTTATTATTTTGTACATTATTGGGTTAAAGAGCAGAGGGTTCAGGTTATCACCCTGTCTGATTTCATTTGGTATTGGAATTTCTTCTGTAAGTTATCCTTTTGTCCGCACTTTTGTTATGTTTTGCTGCCAGCAATGACGTGAATAGTTTTAAATGGTGCACAGCAACGTTATCCCTTGTAATGTTGGGGTCTTTTTTGTCATCTCTCTTAAAGATTAGACTTGTGATGATTGTTTTCCAGAAAACTGTTTGGCTTAGAAGGATGATTTTTGGTAGTGCTGTTACTACCCTTTATAGTGTTCTTCCTCTACATTTTATTAGTTCATTTCGAATTCCATCTGCCCCAAGTGCCTCTCTGTTTTTGAGTTTATATATCGGATCTTGTGCTTCTTGCTCCCCACTGTCCAGGTTTCCTTGTCTGATACTGATATTATTATAGTCGATATCCAATCCTCGTCTTGTTCCACCTCTCCATACAGGTTGTCAAAAGTATGTGGTCCATGATTCTTTGTTGATTTTATTAGATTTTGAACTTTAATTCTATTTTATGACATTAGAATTGAATAAACTGGAAGAGAAAATAAAGGGAACATTTTTTTTTCAAACATTTCGATCACTGCAGGGGAAGGGGGCGGTTTTTATTAATATATAAAAGTTGTATTTTTGCTTAAGAGTTTTATAGTTTTTTATTTATATAAATAAAAATTAAATTTTCTTTTTATTCTGTTAATAATAACAATTATTGGAGCTTTTTAGATTAAGTTAGCCTAGTAGATAGGCAACACACGTAAACCTGTTAAGAGCCAACAAAAGATTCCTTCCTACAAGAACTTTCCTTTGATTTGAAGACGGAACTATGATAAAAAGACAGTTAAGAATTAAAGCTAAAAATTTCTTTTTGGAAAATTACATTTAAGTAAAAATGTCTAATAAGTAATTTTGTATAAAAAAATAATAAAAATGAAATCTTGGATGAATGCACAATAGAAATAGTTTTCTTTTTTGAATGACCAAGCTAATTTTCCCGACTCGCAGAAGAAGAAATTTTATAAATCGAACTCCCCATATTCTGATGGATTGTCTAAATGTAATCAATGCAGAATATTCCCATAATAACTTCTCCAATTTTCATTTTTTTAGTATAATACTGATTTTCACGTAATTAATCTGGATTACCTCAATCAATCATAATTAGTGACATTTCAGTCCCCAAATCTATGAGAATTACCACTCGAAAAATATACCGATTTATTTTTTCTACTGTTCTATCATTTCTATCATTTCAATATAACTCTTGACGCCATAAATCTTTTGGAAAATCTTTATTCGGTCGTTCATTAGATCAAAGGTTATTGCACCTATTTTGGTAAGAAGAAAAATGTTTTAGGAATATTGTTCCTAAGTTATTAATAAAATCAGTTATATATTGTTTACAACATAAATAAATAGTATTGTATGACGTCATATTTAGATAATAATATAACTATTGATTTCTAAACTATTATCACTTAATTGTTACTCACACAAAAATGTGATGTTTTTTATTTTTTTAAATTTACCCGAGTCCTGTGGAATATTTCTCACAGTAGTACTGTTTAATTTGTTATTGTGGTGTCTATAAGTAAAATTTATTATTGATTTATTTAACATCAAATTCGCGTAGTTTTTAGGTTACAAAAATTATGTAAAAAAAAACAAACGTATGTGATACGGTGTGGTCAGTATAATATTTGATAGCAATGAGCAGATCTCCCATAATATTTTCATTCCAGAGGCTATTGATTTTTCCTTGCTATCATTGCTATTAAAAATCTCTTCAATGTATAGCTTAAAATTAACAATAAACAAGACACGGCCTTGTTCCACTCCTCACTGTATAGTAGTTATTTTTGAAGAGAAAGAAAGCAGGTAGACGGCGCGGCGCCGAAAATCTGTTCCTACTACTAAGTGCAGCTGCACAAAAAGGAATCAGATAATGGGAAACGTGTACCTTCCTGTCTGACATCTCTGACATCAAAAAACAGGCTTTTCATAATAAGGATATAACATTTGTAAGCTTGGAAGGTAGAAACCCCAATCAAAAACGCTTTCGTAATTAACCGAGCAAACGACATATTTTTCCAATTGGAAGGTTCTGAATTCGAAATAGAGATAACAATCATCGATTCGTATCATGATATGGATATTATCTTCTTTAAATTAGTTTCAATATTTCTATTGAAATTTTGTCAGGTTCCAGCTGCTTCCACATTTTTGCAGAATTTTTAGTTTACACACCTTTTTTGAGTTTGCAATCAAATAATTAACTTATTAAAATTGGAAAAGAATTGAATGGGTAGAAGAATAAGCAGCACTTTGGAAAATCCTATAAGCGATTCGTAACAAAATAATTTGTTAAAATCAATGACAACAGACCGTGATAATATAAAATAATTTGAAGTTGTCCCTGATAATAAATAATTAGATAATATTACAAAAATTCACTAGCTTTAATTTATTATCAGTATCAGTTCAATCAGGAAGTGAGTATGCATATTTCAATTTGAATCAATGGAAAAACTAAATGTATTTCCTATAACAGAAACAAAAGTAATGTATTTTATTATTTTCCGAGAAAATTCACTTATCGCGCTGACGTAGTAATCTGTTACCTATTATTGTGTACCAACAATTTAAGATAATTGGATGAATTTTCTCATAGAAACTGGAACTACAATAAGCAATTTTGCAATTTTAGTGTATTAATATATTAACATTTCAAAATATGTATAAATTTCTTATCTTTGTTAGCAAACACTTTTCAGTTACAAAAATATCGATGTCCATCTTATCTCATCGATAATTAGAACGTATACAATTTGAAGCCAATAATAGCAACAAGTATAATTTAATTTTTTTAATTAATGTATGCATCTCTTATTAATCGGCACGAAAGAAGACCTTACATTAAATGCAAAGTGGAAAATACAATGCAAGTTTTAATTTAAAATTTAATGACGTTCATTAGTCAATAGTTTTGTTAAAAAATATGTAATAATAGTTCAGCTGATGTAATATTAAATGTTTTGCGTTATCTCGATGTACATACAACAAACACTTCCCTCTCTCTGTCCAAAGTAACTCTTTAAAAAGGAACTCGATAAATAACAACTTAAACTTGCTGTATCATCCTTTGCATTACGAACTTTTTGAAAGTGTTAAAAATGGCAGATAGTGTTTTTCATACTCGTACTTTGGGAGCCCCCGCTGAGGGTGTCAAAGATCAATACGCCGATGGAAAGGCAGCCAAAATTTGGGAAATTTATATCGGTGACAAAACGTCCAGGACCAAAAATTATAAAGATTTCTTAGTGGGACTTTTGAAGGAAAAAGGATGCAAGAGAGTGTTGGATGTTGCTTGCGGAACAGGGTATGGTTTCGAAAAACCACTTGGTTTCCAAATTTGACCAATTTAAATTGCAGGGTTGATTCGGTCATGCTATTAGAAGAAGGGTTTGAAGTGGTTTCCGTAGACGCTTCCGACAAAATGTTAAAATATGCCCTGAAAATCAGATGGTCCAATCGAAAACGACCGGAATATGATAATTGGGGTAAGTTGCAAAAAATACAATTTAATTAATGTATGGTAATATCTGGTTTAAACGTGGGTCAAAGTGCATCCGATGACATCGAAATTATAAAACCGAAAAAATAAACTGATAACTAATTAATTGGTTTTTAATTCTCGCAGTGATTGAAGAAGCCAATTGGTTAACCTTGTATGAGGATATAGAGCAGCTGATAGGAGATGGATTTGATGCTGTAATATGCTTGGGAAATTCGTTTGCTCATATGATCGATACGTATGGCGATCAGAGGCTAATCAAGTACGTTAATAATATTGAAATCAATGAAACCAAACAATTTTATCTTGTTGCCATAACTAAAATTGAAATATTAATCAATTCATAATATTGAAATAATTATTATTGTATCAACAATAATTTTTTGTTATGAATTAAGAAATTTTGTTCTGATGTAGCATTTTTCAGGCAGGCGATAAGAAATTTCGAAAAATGTGTGAAACCTGGTGGATTTCTTCTTATTGATCACAGAAATTACGACTACATCCTAGATTCAGGACACACCCCATCCAAAAGCATTTATTATAATGTAATTTTTTTTATTTTATTATTTATAATTAAGCTAATTGCCACAGAATGGTCATGGGGTAGGTTTAAGACCTTTTGAACGGTTAATTTTTCGATTGG
The DNA here is from genome assembly GCA_958510855.1 of Rhagonycha lutea. Classification (NCBI taxonomy): domain Eukaryota; kingdom Metazoa; phylum Arthropoda; class Insecta; order Coleoptera; family Cantharidae; genus Rhagonycha; species Rhagonycha lutea. The sequence continues at coordinate 4,826,168 of OY294040.1, read as the reverse complement.
TTCTTAATTGAAGTGTTTGAAATTGCAATTTTATACAGGACGAATCTAGAGTATGAATTTCTTCGATTGCTCTCTTATTACTGCGGAAATTATCTCAATTTCCAATATCCCAATAACTCAAATTCCACGTTTATTTTTAATATTAACCAATAATTTATAGTAAAAAGAAATATAATTTCAAGTGTTCGCTTATTTTCTACAGCCATAGAAAAGCCTTTTGATGCTATATGTAGATAATAATTGAAAAATATTATGTAGTAAATTTCTACTAATAATAATAATTATTGGTTATGTTATTACTAGCATTGTTATGTTATTACTGACAATGTAGCGCCATAAAGTTCTTCTTATGGATGTAGAAGCTAAGCGAACGAAAATACATATTGAAAAATAGACTCAAAAAAGAATTTCTATGTATTTTTCTAAATATCAATTTTCAACGTAACTTTGATTTTTAATTTTTAACAAAAATTTGCATCTGCAGGCCAAAAATACACCAAAAAGTGTACCAAAACTGGCACGGGAAAATTTCCAAATGCCATTTGGCCGGCGATTTCCTTATTTTAAAAACATATTTCTCAACATTTCAGCGCACACCTCAAATAATAAGATTTTTGAGCTGAAATTTTGAGGAAAATTTTGCTATTGCAAGGAAGTGATAGGCCAAATCCCGTTTATAATTAAGAAATGAAGATTTAAAGTAATAAAACTAGGGGGGGGGGTGTTAATAATTAATAGAAATATTTTTGGAAATATTGAATGTGTTATCCTTTTCCAAAAATATTTCTTTTAAATTCTAGCATCTCTAGGTAGGCAAAATTAATAGTATATTATAATAAACAGGAACTAAAGTGCCTTTTAGTCCTATTTTTGAAGTTTATTTGTACGAGACGAAACCTAGAGCAAATTTTCAACGGAAGGATTAAAACATTTAGTCCTGTGTTGTATACACTATTTTATGCACTGTCGGAATTTAAATTACAATAACTCAGTAAAATACAATTAAATACAGCACACCTAGAATTATAATTTTACATTATAAAGTGACACGTTGTCATGGGAACAACTTTTTATATTTTTTCTTAAATCTTTTGTGATTTAAAACTACATTTTAGTCTTAGAAAAGGGACTAAAGTAGCAGTAAGCCCCCGGAGTGCATAAAACTGCATAAAATGGCTTTCAAAATTCAGGTTAGCTAATTTAAGCTAGCCTAACGTTTAAAATATCGTAGAATATCCACCCTGAAATAATAGCGAAACTGTAAGGATAATTTTCCTGTATAATTTTTAGTTTAAAAACATTTTCATATTTAAAAAATAAGGGAGCTGTTGTTAATGATAACCACGAAAATTCGAGTATGACGCAACCCAGTTTTTCTCCAATAATTTGAGAATGCTGAGATATTTAAAAAGTTTCGAAGAGACTAAAAGTATTCAAGGAAAAATGATGATTTTTTTTGTATAACTCGAGCAAGTCATACTCGAGCTCTCGTGGTTATGTCCATATCGAAAAAGTGTACACCCGATTCACCCCGAGTAAGACAAATTAGGCATTGATGATAAAATTGTAAACATTTTTAGAGCAAGCACATGACAGACATCAAAACGTCCGTTCTTTACGTATCCGGAAAAGCAACCATGGTAACAAACGATTACATCATCGATTGTGATGATTATATGGGAAAAGAAGGGGATCGAAACGTTTCAGAGGATACCATCTGGTAAAAATTCGAAAATTGTAGGAAAACCAAAAATTATTATTTTATTCTTTTTGCAGCGAATTTCGTCTTTCCTACTATCCTCATCGACTGGAATCCTTCAAGACTATACTGAACAATATTTTCCCGGAAAATTCAGAACACAAAGTTTATGGTGATTTTAAAGAAATTGATGAACATGAAAACCCCAGTTTCTTCATTCATTTTATAGAAAAACCACGCATGCCTATGCGAATGATGCGTTACTAAAATTCAAATTACTGTTTTTAAAATAATTTATATTTTTGGAATTTTTTTATAAAATTAGATTTAAGTTTTCTATAGGCTACACTTCATACACTCTCAGGCATCTGAAGCAACATAATCTCACTTTCGTTTTAAGAAATTTATTATCGATTCATTGTTACATAAAAAACCAAATAAACAAATAATTCTAAATTTATACAAGTGATTTCATTGTTTAAAGGCTGATTTAAATATAAGAATCAGTAAAATATTCAAAAAAGCTTGGGTGATTTCAACGCTGGATCAGACGCGAAAACCGTTTTTGTGAAAAATAATAATAGCATTTTTACGCACCCCCCCCCCCTCATGATACCGAAATTAAAGTAGAGGAAGGAAGAATATTAATGGATCGTGCGATGTCCTATTCTTATCTGAGTGTACCATCATCTTGTTCGGGTCAGTGGTGCGGGAGGTGACCAGCGTGGAGCGCGTGCTAGTGGGAGATACCTGCCGCTAAAAGGTACGTCATCTTAGCAGTGTCCGTTTAGCGGTCCAGTATAAAGTACCTAAAGAGTTAGAAGAAACGACTCATTTAAATATTTGTCAGGAAACAATAATGTGTAATAGCAAACCGGACGCGTTATAAAATTGTTAGTGCCAAAAAGTGATGAAGAATCTTAAAAAAATGGAAACTTTATTTCCGTTCGCAGACGAATTGTCTCAAAGACTTAACCTCCCCGTGGAAAGCCCTCCGTACACCGACTCAAATAACAACAGTGATTCCGATAAAACGTGCGACGATAAATATTCCTTACGACCCCGCTCGTTACGCAGACGAAACATCGAGAAAATAGTGGAAAAAAGCTCAAAAACTCGGACCCCTAAACCAAAACAAAAACCAGCCCCTTTAAGTAAATACCGAAGAAAAACAGCAAACGCCAGGGAGCGAAGTCGGATGAGAGAAATTAACCAAGCGTTTGAAACATTGCGCCAAGCCGTTCCTTCCGTTTATTCTACAAATGTGGCAACAAGCGAAAAATTAACAAAAATCACGACTTTGCGACTCGCGATGAAATACATTTCGACCTTGAGTGCGGCCCTAAATGGTCCCGAGCTAATAAACTCTGATTTCTTATCCGATTGTAGTGATTTGGATTGTTTACTCTTTGAATCCGACGGTGAGTCTTCCATACCCTTAAAAACCGACTTTTCCGATCATTCGCTTTCCGCAGCAGACTTTTCGATGGATTTTCCGGACGAATCGTTAACGTCGGTCGACTTTTCACCACTTTCAACAGACTTTTCGGATCATCTTTCTTCGAGTTTCGATCCCTTTTTATCCGATATTAGTTAACGTCGCTTTTTAGTTTAATAAAATCGTCATTATGTGTTATTTATTTAATGTTGTAAAATATCCACGAAAATTCCTAGTTATTTGTTAATTAAATAAAAGTGCGTAGGTGGATGCTTTTAAATCAAATTTAATCATTACCATCACTTTAATGCTGTAATATTTATTTTAAGTTAATTTTTTATACTTGTAAAGTGTGTTATTTTTAAATATATTTTATTATAAAAATCTTTTTTAATCGATAAGTAAAACGACCTAGCCTAGTTAGCAATTTGCAGTAGTAAATGTCACTTATGTGTTTTATTATATAAATATTGAGCAATACAACATTAAAATTGTCACGATAAGCAAAATACTTGAGCATTGAAAATCTAATCCAAGGTAACTAACTCAATTTACATTATTTAAAATTTTTAAAAGTGGTTCAGCAATATCAATAAAATTATCTAATGAAGAATTTTCTTTTTATAGAAATTAGCGAGACGTTCAAAGAATTCATTGCAAATTTTGCGCCATTTTCAATAAGAATAAATTATTTTGTTCACGTATCGATGAGATGACTCAAAAAATAAATGACAGTTTTCTGAAGTTTTCAACGAGTATCGTTCCTATTGTTTCATTTTTTTAGCACATCATCGTTGCAAGGACTAACAAATGTTTAGATAATAAAGCTTCTCGATAAGTTAAACAGGTTTTTAAATTTTTTCAAAAAAGTGCGCGATTGTTGCAAGAATTCGCATAAAATTTCATGGACGGTTCTGGTTATTTTGAGTCGAAAAGTTTCTTTTGTATTTATTATATTATTTTTCAATTTTATTATTTTTTAAATTTCACTACTTCACTTGGGTGAATGTACTGCCTATGATCAAGAATAACGAGCTCATACATCGAATTCGAATCTTGTCATTTCCAATTTTCTTCGGTAATAAACAACTTTGTTTTTACTTTAGAAATGTTTGTACAAATTTTGAATTATAGAAAAATTTACTATGTTATTTTGTCGGATAATGAAAAACCAAAAATATTTATTAACTTACAATATAAAAAAAATTATAAAATTATTTTCATACAATATTATAGTGTTAATTGCTTAGAACGGGAAAGTTCTATTTATTGAACAAATTTTAAATATCTCTATACCTCAATAACTTCTACGATCACTTCAATGAAATTTATTAGGAAAATAATCTTCGAAAATGTGAAAAACAGAATGCGGATTGTTTAAAAAAAATTCAATTCAAACTTGGTTTACAATTTGGATTATCTACTTAGTAAAAAAGGGCGGATGTTAATTTTTTTCTAGGCGAATAATGCCCTCGCTAAAGCTTCGTGGAATTAATATCAGCCGTGGAAGAAATTAATTAAATTTTTTTCCTCGTTATATTTAAATAACTATTAAAACATTTAGTAGTTCTCTTTAGATCTATGTATGCTAATTTTTCAAGTACATTTCAATAAATTCACACTTTTTAGCTTTCTGCTTTTGTAGCTTGCACGCCAAGTTTCTAAGTTACAGGTTACAGGATGATAAGTAAAAGATGAAAAATTATTGATTTTATATCTATAAGTGAAGTCAGGGGCCAAACAAATGATGAACAATGACAGCTTTTCCGTATGATCTTATTTTCTCTGAGGGAGGGGGATGCTGAATCGTAACATCACATTTTCCCTGAGTGCAGTTGAAATAAACGCCCGAATAAGGCCTAAACGTGTCGAAGGCCGAACAACTACGGCTTACGCACTGTTTTAATCCTTCCATGTGAAATCAAACAATTGTGGGTTATATCTAAAGCTATAATTTCTCTATGGCCAACATTTTTGGTCGCAATCCTCCAGAATACGACCCTGTAATGTATGGTTAGACTTCCAGACTACTTGGGCGGTTGACCTAGTTTCTATTAGATTTTTTTTTAATTATTAGAAGAAAGAAATTACGGTAAGTTAGTATATTGTTAGTTGACCAATAAATGTAGTATATAACTAACAACAAAAGACACTATCGGAAAACAGTAAAGTTGTATTTATTATTGTTTATAACTATCTTGTGCGGAAGCCGACCGAATATATCTAACAAAGCAATACGATACAGTCCAATTTATTATTATAACTCGAAATAAATAAGGGAATACAGGTTGCTTTAACTGGAGTTATGTATATTAACCGGACCAGTATCGTATCGTTCGAAATGTTGATAATGTTTTGTCTTATCGTACAGGTAATGCAATAAAGTTTCAATCACATTTATGTGCCACATATTTCTTATCTCTTTTTACTTATTAATCGATAATATACCTATAGAATCGACTTATTTTTAGTTCCAGCACGATTGTTATACAAAATAAAAGTAAAATATAGTCGGAACGGAGCCGAAGTTACCCTGGCGCGCAAACAATTTTTCCTAATTGAATTTTTCGAAGAATTAATATAAAAAATTACATTTAAACATCGATTGCATAAATCAACGAAGTGTTTGACGATGGAGAAAGTAGTAGGCGACAGGTAGCCAATTGGTAGGAGTTACGAATTTTCCATACCATTGGCTAAACATTTTTGCCTTCGGTTATAAAATGATTGTAAGTAGCGGTAGCTTTTTTGTTCCATGTGATTAATTATCAAAATATAAATATTCATAGATTAAAAATTGATTAGCCAGCGATTGTTTTTTACTCTACAAAAAATACAATGGAGTTGAAACTGTAAGGTTGTTTATCAAAACCAAAAACTGAAATGTATCCCTGTCGAAAACAATTCAAAATATTTGTACGTGCCAAAAAAATGTTTGTGCGTGGAATCCAAGCAAATTAGAAAAACCAAAATGGCCAATTATACATTATATGCCATTAAATGGGAAGTTTTTTTTTTAAATTTTGATTTAACGACTTCAATAATGTAACGATGCTTTTAACAAGAAACAAATTGCAGTTAAAAGTTTACGTTGAAGTGCATTAACATATTTGTTGTAAACTAGTGAAACAAATATAAAAAAATTACACCAACTTCTAAGAGTGGAGGTATGCATAAGATAACTTCGGTAATGGTAATAAATAGGAAGGAATTTAAAGTTCTTGTGATATGTACCGCTTGGTTAATAGCGACGCAATATTTGCAATAAATCATTTTTTGTAGATCGTCGGCTTCTGGCACGAGTTCATTTTGTAATTGACATTTATAAAATATTGATTGTTTATTATTCTTATGTAACAGTAGGAGATTGCTGTATAATAACGAAAACGTTATTTTTCTTTAATTTGTCACAATTTTTTTGCAATAAATCACCTTTTGAATTCCTCAATCTCGAAAACGGTTTATGAGTGTTGTAATCATGAAATGCAGCAAAAACATTAATTTTTCTCCAACAGGCGAGAGAGGGGCAAGTTGACCCAAGTAAGTTTTCCCTGTATCGCCTTGAACAATTAAATTATGAAACAACCGACTCTAAGTTGAAAATAGACATTTGGAATGTGACATAATAACATGAGCTATTACCAGATTTTCCCTGTTTCCTCCGGAAAACCCCGGTTTCTCCTAACCCATGAACTCATTTATAATATTATCATTGTCCATTTTACTTTTCTAGCAAGAACTAAATAAAAATGATCCTCATTGATGTAACCTGATGAAAGGTGGAGAGCTTTTACCACCTTGAAGAAGCATAAATCACCAAGAAGCAGCAGTAAACTTAATTGGAAGAACAATGTATAATTTTTTAAGCACTAAATCGTGACCGTTACCATTACATAAAAGCGATTACTTTTATGTAAATTTTTTACCGTGCATATTACATGCTCGTTATTGATTAAATGAAATACAAAAAGGGCATTACTTTCAAGAAACCTAACTTCAAAAATTTAAATTTTTAAATTAGCTAATTTATCACATAATAATTAGGAAGAAAGTAATTAGTGTTGAGGCCACAGGGTTTATTTTCTTGATTGGTGGGTAGTATAATCAGGGAGAATCTAAAACCCACAACAATGGGTTGTATGTAAGTACGAGCGTTTTAATCTGCAGATTCATTACTCTTGAAGAAATAAAAAAAACTAAAAATGTTATTTTAAATGCTTAAGAATTAGCATTGCGCTATAGATACAGTCGGAATTTAATTCAAATAAAAAAGAATTGGATGGTGTATGTAGAATGCAAGTTATGTATGCTTAGGCAACGAAAGCAAAATACTTGTAATGCTTGTAATTCTCAAGAAACACTTTACTAAATTTTAACATTCTATGATTAAGCAAAATTTTAATCAAGATAAACATGCGTTTTCAATCGGAGGTTCTCACTTACGAATTTATTTTTTTGTTCCATAAATGGTCAATCTTTGAAGGAATGTGATATTATGGGTAAGCCGATAGATCGAAGTTTCTTATACAAATATGAAGAGAAAGCTCATCAAAGATTTTTACATCCTGTCATGTCTCACGTTTTCCATTTATAATGATTCAAATGTTTTATGGAAACTCTCACACAGAAAACACAATCCAATACATTTTTGGTTTCAATTCAAAAAGTTCCTACGGATACGGATTACGATTTTCCTACAAGAACCGACAACTTCTTAATTTTATAGTTTTGTTTTAATTTATTTGGAGTAGAAATTTAAGAGACCTATTCGAATTATTTTGAAACGGATTTTTGCATTAATTGTAGAAGCATCGCAGGTGCAATTGAATCTTTGTTAATTTGTTTACATAGGACTACAGAAACTTGGAATGTCTTTGGAAGACGATCTTTCATATTGCAGTTTTTTTAAAGATAAATTGTTTTAACATTCTGCATTATCAATAACGAATGCCAATTATATTTTAGAACCATCCAGGAGAAGTCATTCTATAGTTTCTGTTAGTTTCTCATTAAAATTACGATTAGTGGAACATAAAACCAAGTACTTCATTTAATTTTTTAAAATTTTCTCTTTTGCACTATTAAAGTAAAAAAAAATTAAATAATTTCATATTACTAATATGAAATGGTGAAAAAGGAAACAGTTAATAAAATTGCAAACTAATTACTAAAGGACTTTTTGTAAAAATCATTAAAACATTTTAGTTATAACAAAAAAAAATATAAATACATAGCAATTATTAGGTGCTGTAAAATTTGTTATTGCGAATTTGCATTTGGATGGTATAGAAGCACTAATAACATCTCCATTTCGATAAAAAGAGAACATAAATAAGAAAAAACTTGGATGAAGTTATTAAACTTAATCCTCGTCGATTTGTATTTAAAAAATTGATAGTTATAAATAAAAGAGTTTAGCAAGTCTGTAAAATAATTTTAACACTTTGTAGCCTTGTTGACAAGGCGCCCGAGTAAAAAATAAAATGTAATTGCTTTGGTTTGTAATTTCGTAGGCTGTTTTGTGGACCCCCGTGGATAGATTACTCGAAAACACCCACTTATAGTTTTCCCTTTTTTTTCGACTAATGGAAACTTTTCTCATTCGTAGTTAATTTTAATTCTATGCTAATTAATATAGCATAATTAAGGAAATATGTACTGTTAATTTGCAAAGATATCATGTTACCCCATAAATATTTAATTGTTGGTATAAATAATGTAATTTGTGGGTAGGATTTAATCAGGATTTTTGTCGTGGTGCATAAAATATAAAATAAAGTATAGTTGTTATTGTTGCTATTTGAAAAAATGTGTGATTCCGAATCCAAACAAAAAACTTGAAATTAGTCATTTCTCTTTAAACTATTCAATATTGAGAAATTACTTCATTAAATAGCAAGTAACACTACGTGTCATTTATTTATAACGATAAGCGACAATAATATTTAACACGTTGAATATTTATTGTTTATCTATTGAAAACTGACTTGATTTATTATTTTTTGATATAACTATAACTTACATAGACCTTGATAATTAAGAAATAGGCACTCGCGAGTATGCAAGCTCACCGAGTATAAGTACAAGTTTCCCAGAAATAAAAAAAAGTTTATTGTAAACTTTTAACAATAAATATACCATTAATCATCGAGCTCGTTGACACACAATATAAAATCAACAATTTAAGTTTATAATTCCATAATGTTTTGCTATAGATGGCAGGACAATGCTGAGGACGAAAAGATCAATGGAAAGATAAGAATCTCAACTTTGAAATTCACCGATTATTTGCGATTATACTACATTCTGATTAATTTTATTCCTTATTATGGCTACCAGAAGATAAATAAAGTTAACTCTTGTTGTTTATATTTGTGCTTTGTAGAAAGAAAGAGACGTCGAAAAAATTTAAACTCAATTCGCCATCACAAATCATTACCGTTTCAATTTTAATGCTTTCTCGTTTGTGAATCAAATTTTTACTTTGCTTTAATTAAATTTTTTCTTCAATTTATATTCCAGTGGGATCGCCGTAAGAAATCAATTTAAATTGGGTCTTTTAAATTTTCAAAGGGGCATTTGAAATTCTTTTTGCAAATGCACTAGGTGTTTTTGTGGTTATGGTGGTTCAAAAGTGAACCGTTTTGGAGTTATGGTTACCATGAAATGAATAATATGGATGTATAAAATTGTTTTTATTATTATTCAACTTGGGTAAATATTTGATTATCCCAATATTGGGACTATGATTTAGTCTCTTGATTATATTTGCAAACAATTAGTATTTTGAGTAGTTATAGTTTTTAAATGTACTTCATGTGGAGATGTATCTCGCCCCCCCCCATTTGAATATTATTTCTATCTATAAAATTTTCGCACTTATCTATACTTGTACTACTTTTTTTATTTTCTCTTGTACCAGGATAGTTTATGAGATAATAAAAAATTAACTTAGTTTTTCACACATTCTCTATTAATTTTATCCCTACCCACAAATTAAGAGATTTTATTTCTTAATCTTTTAATTTTACTTTTTTCACTTTGGAATACTTCACATTTTTGCCGATATCTTTTTAAAAATTTTTGTGAAATATTTTATGACTTGCAATGGCCAGCGGCGGTGCAAGAGTAGCTAGGGCCCGTAAGGAAATATACATAACGGGCCTCTAAAAAAAAAAAAGTTTGTAAGTTATCTACTTCTAACCTAGTAAAAGCAAGGAAAAATAATGTAAAAATTATAAACCAAAAGTTGCCTTTAATTTCCGATGATTATTTGTTTTCGGAGCGATTTTTGATTTATATTTTTGGATAAATAATAAAGTTTGTTCAAATATTCTGCAACTGCATAAAACTATTGATTACAACCTAGTAAAGCCAGGAAAAATAATGAAATAATTCTAAACCAAAAGTTGTCTTTCATTTCCGATGATTATTTGGTTTCGGAGCGATTTTTAATTTAAATTTTTGGATAAAAAATAAAGTTTGTTCAAATATTCTGCAACTACATAAAACTATTGATTACAACCTAGTAAAGCCAGGAAAAATAATGAAATAATTCTAAACCAAAAGTTGTCTTTAATTTCCGATGATTATTTGGTTTGAAGCGATTTTTGATTTAAATTTTTGGATAAAAAATAAAGTTTATTCAAATATTCTGCAACTGCATGAAAATATTGGTTCTAACTAGCGGCGGTGCAGGAGTAGCTCGCCCGTAAGCAAATATAAAAAACGGGCTCCTAAAAAAAAAAGTTCGTAAGGTTTTTACTTGCATACAAAATCTTTTATTTTTGTACGTTCTATAATAATTAAAGTATTGCTATTGGGTATTGTCTATTGCGTAGCATTGCGTACATTTGCTTACTCATATCACCGCCACTGGCAATGACACATGCGGCCTTGGAATCGTCATTCCATGGTCCTATATGAACGAAGTGACACACAACAATCTAGGCTGTTTTGGATACATCAAGAATGTCGTTAATCCAATCATATGCAGTTTATTTGATACAAGCAAAAATAAAAGAGCTACAAAAGACGTTATTTATTATAATGTTTTAGTTAGGGCATTCGTTACACGTATCGCAAACCAGCCGAAAGAATTAAGACGCAGCACGAAAGTTTGTTAATACACAATAAACCATTTAATTAATGTTTAGATTGATTTTTTTAGAAGTTGAAGAATTTATAAGATTTGAAAGCAATTACGCATGTACAGTTTACCGTTTATTCAATATTTTTCGATTTTTATTTCTCAAAAACTGTCTTTCTCAAAAACAAAAATACTTGTGTATATTTTAGTATTAACCAAAAATGAGCTAAAATTTGAGTTTACGTTTAATCGTGATGTCCTTTTGTCGGGTGCCATGGGCTGCTCAGACCCACTGCTCTGTGGGGTCACTCAGGATACTATAATTTTAAGGATCAAATTTTCTGTGATCTCCTCTAATATTTGTTGGGTCAATGATAGAATTGCCATTAAACAGGTAAGGAAATAGAAATAATTCAATTAATAAAATTTTCAATAGTATTGGATTAAAGTGAAAATGCAAACTTTTTTGAAATTTTAAAAGTTTAATTTTTTTTCGTGGCGTTGGCCCGGCGAACCGGGCTCAAGTGGCCATTCTGAATTACTCTTGTAATACTTGAAAATGATTTAATTCACTCTAAAATTTTACCATTAATTTTGACCATTACCATTTACTTATAAATTTACCATTACGGAATCTAAAATATAACAATAAAGATTTCTCTATTTTATCTGCTATGAAGTTACTGAAAACTTCAGAACGTATTTAAGAAAATTAAAAAGATTTCCTACCGTTTTGCGGTTTTTGGGGTACATTTAAACAAAAATCTACCCTTTGGACATGACGCTCTAATAACTCACTTTATCTACATCACTGGAAGAAGATTAATTTTCACCAACCTTTTCTGCTGCAAATCCACCATTACGACCCTACCTGCATTAAACAGAAAATTATATTTTAGTATTATTAATTAAGGGGTGAAAAGTTTGTGTTTACCTTTAATCCTGATATCCTATTGCCCGATGCCTCTCCCTTGGCCTCGTCCATCTCCTCCATCACAACACACACGAAACTTCACAATCGATTTTATCGTTCCGATTACAATTGAATATACTTTTAAAAAATATGAACACTTTGCACTACTTTTTCACTTGAAAATTAAAAACAATAATTATTCGCGAAATTTAAAGCTTCCATCAAGCTTTTCACTCATAAACGAACTCGAAACGTTTACTACCGACCGCGGAATTTCGAAATAATTATCGCGAACACGAAATAAAAATAATCCTGTAAATAACAATTTCATTATTATAGCAATAATGTGAAAATGAAAAGTTTATTGCTTACCTAACTTTACTCAGGGTATTGCCATCTTGAAGAACTCATCTTCTCTGTCGTCCTTTACTGTTGGGTCAATAAAAATATTTTCACCAAACGTGGAAGTAATTAAAAAAAGAATCCTGTAAATAAAAATTTCGTTATTATTGGGATGATAATGTAAAAATTTAAATTTTTGCTTACCGAAGATTATTTGGGGTCACTTGAGGTACAAATATTTTTAAGATCACAACTGTTGGATCAACGACACAATTGAATCCAATTGGAGAAGCAATTAAAAATAATTTTGTCAATTAAAATTTCAATTTCTTCTAGGTCTAGTGGCCAATCTGAATTCCTCATGTAATACCTGGCAATCGCTTCAACATTCATTGCTTAAGGTGAAGAAATAATGCTTCAGAATTATTTAATTGGCTCTAAAATTCAAGAAAATAATTGATAATTCCTTACATAGGAATAACTAGAAAATGTCATCTGAAACATAACAATAGAGGTTTTTCTATTTTATCTGCTCTGAAATTAGTGAAAATTTCAGAACGTAATTAAGAAAATTTTAAAATGTTCCTACCGCTTTGGGGTTTGGGATACATTTAAATAAAAATCTATCCTTTTGGACATGACAAACTCACTTTACCTACATCACCAGAGAAAGATTAAATTTCACGAACCGTTTCTGTTGCAAATCCAGCATTACGATCCTACCTATATTAAACAGAAAATTATTTTTTGGTATCATTAATGAACGGTTAGAAAAGTTTGTGTTTACCTTTAATCCTGATGTCCTGCTGCCCGATGCCTTTCGGTTCCACTACCCCAACAACCATACATCCAACACACACTAAATTTCACATTTTATTTTATCGCTCGGATTAAAAATGCAAAGAGTTTTAAATGTGAACACTTTGGACTAATTAAACACTTCAAAATTAAAAACAAAAATGATCCGCGACATTTAAAGCTTCCATCAAGCTTTTCACTTAAAACGAACTCGAAACTTCACTATACCGACCGCGGAATTTCAAAATAATTATCGCGAACGCGAAATAACAGTAAACCTGTAAATAACAATTTCATTATTACATGGATAGAGATATAACATAAAATTGTAGAACCAAACATGGATGTAAGGGAAGAAGAATCACTTATTTTGAAGTAGGAAATCTTGTATTTGAGCACTGAGAAAATCTGAAATAATACTTTGGAACGAAAAAGTCATTTCGGCAATTTTTCTTGCAATTGAAATTTTCACTATGAATATAATTTTCATCAGTGCTTGCTGTATAAAACAAAAGGAATAAGAATAGAATGTAAAGCTTGCTGAAGCTTTTTTCCAATGGTTTCACTACCATCTTAAAAAATTTTAAGGAACGGTGTAAAAAATGTCTGGATTAGTCATTTACGAATTATTGCTTAAATTAATAATAAACAGTGGAACTTGAAAATTAAAAAAAGAAGTGGTAAAAATTGTTACCATTATTATTATGATCATTAAGGATGAATAGCCCACGCATGTACCACATACATTTTAATACCCTCTATACAGGATCCTTTCCATTTATTCAAAATAAGTAACCGCTATGACGTCAGTTAACAAATGGAAAAAATAATTTTCATGCCTAATTAATATAAATTAATCTTACCGTTAAAAATCACAAATTGCACTGCTAGATCTTTCACAAACTGACTCTGGATTTAGGAACATCAGGTAACCCGTGATACCTCATCCTGCAAAACGAAAATTTGTTATAATTTGTAATATTTGTGTGTTAAATTAATTTCTAATATTGCAATAAACAACCAAATATTCGTCGTGTATCTGATGCAGCAGGTCTTTGCAGGTTTGCTAATAAACCGGAAGTGACGATGCGTTGTTGTTTTTCGATTGATGACGAATTACTTTATGCACAAAATTTTGAAAACAAAGTACGAAAATAGTATTCATGCAGACACAAAAATATTAATTCAATCTTACCTTTGAGTTTAACAAATAATTTTCCAACAGATCCTGCGGGATGGAGGATCAAAGAAACGACCTTGATTTCAGCGAACAGGTTAGCACTACCTAAAATACAGGAACAACAAAAATTGAGTTAATTTTTAACAATATAAACAAAAGCGAATTCAAAATGTTCAATCAAAAATCTAAAGAAACAATAAGCGATTCTAACCTTAACGCGCAACCTAGAAGATGCGTTAACAGTTTTCACCCATTCTAGATGAAAATTTTCACTGCACGTTTATGTATCGTCACTTGTGAAAAAGAAATTATATTCAATTACATTTATATTGATATTTAACTGTAAGGAACCACTGACAAAATTCTAGTACTTGCATTCGCGGCTTAACTAAAACGCCACCACTATTAATTCAACGATGTCATTTTTCTATGACTAAATTACCTACAAATATTACTCCTAGCGGATTAATTTAAAAGTTTATTTTTATTATGTTGTGTGAATAAATTAAATTTTTGATATCATTTTTGTCTTATATTTGAATTTTAAAATGAAGAAAAACAAATAAAATTTTAGAATCAAATAATCTTTAACTGAAATTTTCGTAGTTTACCAGTAGTAATTAGTTAAGTTGCTAATCAACTATATTAAATAGATTGACAATAATTATTTTGCCTATTATGAGATAGGGGAGAGGCTGCGACAGTGGCCAGTCAGGTACAGTGGCCACATTCAAATTAAATTTGTATTTAGGTAGTAATGGTGGTGCCACCTAGTGAAAATGGTGACAATCCTTATATAGAACATTGTGTATCAGTTTAGTGCTTCTAACCAATTTGTAGCGTGTGCTGTGAAATCGTTGTGTTTAAAGCGTCCGTACGTAATTAATGTGGTAAGTTAGAATAGTATTTTAAACACAAACACTAAGAATTGTTTATTACTTTTATGCAATATAGGCAGCAGTTTTCTTTTGGGCTTAAGTGTATGGTTAGGATTTTTGAAGTAACATGTGTGGTTTTGACATTAGGCTATGTTTTGAAAATGTCTGATTTTTGGTACAGTGGCCATGTAGAATAAAGGAACAGTGGTCACTGCTTTTATAAGTGGCCACTGTTCCTTATGGGTCTGATTGCTCGAGTAAAAATGCAGTGGCCAGTGTTGATTCCTCATATTATTTAATCTAAATTTCAATAAACTTTTAAATAAGACAAATAATTTTGTTTTTAGATAAGAAACATGCCACAACATTTCATTCGACATGCAAACCCATCAGAAACCTCTCCCGTCCTACTCATCATGGACAATCATGAAAGCCATGTGTCTTACGCGACTATCACTTTAGCTAAAAAGAATAACATAATTTTGCTAACTCTACCGCCTCATACAAGTCATCGGCTTCAACCACTAGACAGAGGTGTTTACGGGCCTCTAAAAAAGTTTTATAGCAACGAATGCCAAAAATGGTTGCTAAACAACCCCGGTAAAAGGATAACTATCTATGACATCGCAGATATCTTACACGAAGCCTACCCACTTGCTTTCAGTCCCAAGAACTGTATTTCATCATTCAAAGCGACTGGTATTTACCCATACAATGACCAAGTTTTCAGCGATGATGACTTCATGGCTGCCACTGTAACTGATGTGCCTCTAACACACGGAAATGATGCAAGACAAGATGAAAACAAAGACATTAATAATGTCCCATCAACATCATCGTATCGTGAGAAAACACCCGAACCTGATCACGTAGACCCCGGCACATCTATTGAACTTATCCATTCGACTCCTGAGAAACAATTCGTTTCTCCAGATATAATCAAACCATTTCCAAAGGCGACGTTAGTTTCTACAAATAGGAAGCAGCGAAATAAAAAAACAACAGAAATTTTGACCAGCACACCAGTTTTGAAAAGGATAGAAGAAGAATATAAAATAAAAAAACAAAGACAAGCTGTAGTACAAAAACAGAAAACCGTTAAGAGAAAAATTTATGGAAATGATAAGATATGTGAAGCAATAGAGAAGAAGAGAAAATCTGCCTCCAGCAGTAGCAGCAATAGTGAAGAGGAAATGAGTGACCTCACAGATTCTGACAACGTCAGCATTTTTTCAGAGCCTGAAGAAGAAATGGTTAGAGACAATATAAATATAAATTCCTTTATTTTGGTCAAATTTTCTGCAAAGAAATTAACCAAGTTTTATATTGGAAAAATTACAGAAGTTCTTACCGACGAATATATGGTAAGTTTTTTACGCAGACATGGTAGCAAATTTTCCTATCCACATGTCCCAGATTGTGCTGCTGTATCTAAAGAAGATGTAGTTCTACATTTGCCTCAGCCGAAGAAAGCTGGTGGAACCAACAGAACTGCAAGTGTTTTCACTTTTTCGCTTGATTTGTCTGTTTACAATGTATGTTAAGTTGTAGTTTTTGTTTTTTATAAATTTTTTTTAATATTTTACCAATTAAAACAGTTTCACCAAAGACTTACATGTATTACTTTTTTTTGTCTAATAAATAAAAGCGGTGGCCAGTGTTCCTAACTTAACTGGCCACTGTACCTATTGGTCAGGTACAGTGGCCACAAAATCAAGAAAATAAAATAACGCCACTAAAATTTTTTGGATTAATATTTTATATCAAAATCGACGTAATATAGAGCACTCGTCTAGCTTGTCTCAAAACCAAAAGTGTTATTCTGATTTTTCAAATGTAAGACTTTTTATCAAGGATTATATGAAAAGGTGGCCACTGTCCCAGCCTCTCCCCTACCTTGCAGTTTTCCAACATGCAGGATCATAAAGTATAAATAACTTTTAATTCAACACAAAACGTTAAAGAATGGAAAGTCAATATCGAAAAGGAAGAACAACAGCAATACTACATTGTCTTTCCCTCATCAGTAATTGAGTGGCGGAGTTTTCTAGCAAATTATTACAGTTATTTGAATATTGCAGTCAGAATTATTATAAGCGGAGCTACTTTTAAATTTGGAGGGTTCCAATTCAGTAATTGAATCTGCATTTCGGACTAAAAATTTATATTTCTCATCTCTTAAGTGGGGTCCTAGATTTTACGTGAGCTTAGCAAAGCCAGACCATGTAACCCCGTATATTCTTGGAGGGTATTCCATACCCCCCAAACCCCCCGGTCAGGAAAACCATATAGTGTATGTCTTTTCATCGATTTTAGTACATCGCAATCTTTTCAAATAAATATACCAACGGTCCTGGTAGTATAAAATCGGAGGGTCTAGAGGATATGGAATCATCTCCAGTGCCCAGTTACACCATTTTCAAATATTTGCAGTAAACTTTAACTATTATATTAATAAAAATTAACCTAATTGAATTCTATTTCGTAGGTCGTAAACATTTTATGTTGGTAAATGTTCTTGGTTGATAATAAATGAAGGAACGAGAGGATTGACATGGAAGAGGAGTTTTCTAGCAAATTATTATATTGGATGATTGAAATTTTCTTAGTTTTTTTTTAGAAATCCAATATTGGGTTATTTAATGTAGTCGCAGAAAATGATAAGCATTAGCGACTAAAATCGCCCGTGTGTCATATTAACTATAGGAGCTATAAGCTAAAAGTTAGCTCTTCAGCGCTCTCGATACTGAACATAATGGATAGCCATCAGCGCCTTAAGGGGGAACACCACTGTGACGAGTTGAAAAAACGTGTTTCTTTCCGATTTTTTTTGTATACTAGATTATTTATTTGGAATTTGGAAAAAAGGTATGTTATTAAGCATACATTGAACTTATATTTTGTAAATTTTTGTTTAAACAAATTACAAATTGTCATAGTTATTGGGGTATAACCTAGCCTCTGTATAAAAAGTGTGGTCCAACGGTTCCATCGATAACTTAACAGTGGATGATATAAAAATTAAAAATAAAAAAGTTTTATAATCTATATAAATGTAATTCTCGTTGCACGTAGCCGTTTTTCGAAAAACAATTTTTTCACAAAATGGCGGGTGTTCAAAAAAAAAGTTCACTTTTAGCGAAATTTTTACTTACATTTGGTAGCTTAAAAATACTAAATTTCAAAAAAACAAAAAAAAAAAAATAGCTATGTAATTACGGAAATTTTTGGTTTTTAAAATTAACAATCGGACAATTACAGCTCGAGTTAGAGATGGAACCAGATCGAGAAATGTAGTTTCGAGAAAAACTCGATTGAAAGTTTTATTATACATAAATCGTAGTATTAGTATTAGTAGAATACATAGTATTCTTAAATATGCATACTTGAAGAAAATCCAAAAAAACAATATCAAATTTTTTTTATACGTCACAGTGTTGTTCCGCCATAACTCATCATCATACAGTCGTTTTGTTTTTTGACAGAAGTGTCGCCGTCGTGATACTCAAATTTTGGCGTGGTGGTTACCCTTCCCCATAGTCCACAAACTAATTTTGGACCTTTTAGATCATTAACATTTAAGGATTCTCTTTGCATATTACTCTCGGTGGGTTGCCATTGCCTCTCCAATGGGCAAAAGTGGTGCAGGCCACGTGTGCACATATTTGAGGCACAAAATAAGATAAAATGAAGAATTATGCAGTTTGTGTTCCTGCAAAGCATTTTGTCTGACCTGAAGGGTACTTTTAATAGTAAAAATATGGAAAACCAGGGTAAGGGGGGGGGGGTTGAATAGAATAACTCCCAGCCGTAAGTAAGCAAAAATATGTTTTCTTAAGAATTAAATTTGCGTCTTATAAATTTTGAAAGTAATTTCGTTACTTCTTTATGTTGGAGGGTATCCCCCCAGATACCGGGCTTTACAAATTTTAGGGGTTCTAGCGGGGTTAACCACCCTAAAAAATAGAAAAAAACATTAAAAATTGAGATAAAATTTAGTATTGTGTAGTTTATCGAAAACAAACTCTCACCCCAGAATACATCAAAAAAGGATTCTTGGTAGTGGGGTGAGCTCCAAAAAGAAACTAAAGTGATTCCGTCCTAGGTAACGTTATAACATGTAATTATTTTGTTGCCAGCTCATTTGTATTTCTTGTTAATAAATAGTCCGGATGATGGGTCACATTTGACCCGAAACCGGTCGACGGAATCACTTTAATTTCTTTTTGGAGCCCACCCCGCTACCAAGAATCCTTTTTTGAAGTATTCTGGGGTGAGAGTTTGTTTTCGATTCAACATGGGTTATTTCGAGGATGAGATGGCGAAGATATGGTTGTGGTGGCTGCAAGGACGATGGAGGGACGATTGTTACATGACGACCGCAGGCCTATGAGTTTTTTTTCTGTATTTTTTGTTTGGTGACTGTTATGGATTTCGCCAAATAATTTTACATTTGAGATTTTCGTCGACATTATCTGGGGTGCGTTCTTTGCATGGATCAGTGTGGGGAATTTTAAATTTTGCAAATTTATGTTCTTTGCAGTATTGCGCTGATCTGTTCAAATTTGATTAGAATTTTTGTTTTAGGTTAGACGACCTCATTTTTAAAGTGTTTGACTAAAGATTTTTAATCAAATCTGTTTTATTGTTAAATTGTTGTCTAATCTAATGTTTTTGCACGTCTCTTTGCACTGTTCAGTGTTCACGCTGCACCATGGATTTGCCTGTCTGGGCATTCCATGAAACTGTTCATCCGATTTCCTAGGTAGCGTTATAACATGTAATTGTTTTGTAGCTAGCTCATATTTGTATTTTTTTGTTAATAAATAGTCCCGATGATGGGTCGCATTTGACCCGAAACCGGTCGACGGAATCACTTTAGTTTTTTTGGAGGCCACCCCACTATCAAGAATCCTTTTTTTTTGTGTAGTTTATGTTCCTAAAAAAATCTTCCGTTGGCCTGGAGGGTATCTTTAAAAGTAAACAATCGGAAAACCTAGGTCTGGGTTATGGAAAGTCATTCATTATTGGACAAAAGGACAAATTTTGTTTCGTAGAATGAATTAAATGGGATATAAGACCACCGTTATTTAATTTCATGTACCTATGTAACAAAAATTAATATTTAATTTTTAATATCCCCTCGTTAATGGGGTTAAACCTTTCTTTAATCTTAAGGGTACTTTTAAAAGTGAAAAATTGGACACCGGGGGGTCTGGGGGGTATGGAATACCCCCCAGCATTATAAGAGAAATGTGGTTTCCCAAGAATTAAATTTGCAACTTGATCAATATTAAAATGTCATCTAGTTGCTTCCTTATCCTCGGGGGGTGGGGGGGGGGGCTATGAAAATAGGTCCGCTGGTTTTAAACATTTTAGGGTGTCTAGCGGGCTTCTCACCCTAGAAAATATAAAAAAAAATTAAAAATAAGATAAAATTAAGTATTGTTTAGTTTATATTCTTAAAAAGTGTACTCCTGACCTAGAGGATACTTTTAAAAGTAAACAATCGGGAAACTGGAGGGTATGGAAAGTCACTCATTTTGTTGGGCAAAGAGAAGAAATTATTTTTCTCAGAGTGAACAAAAAAATTATAAGGGCACCGAGAAGGTCCCCAATATTATTTAGTTTCATGTAAATAACAATAATAATTAATTTTCAATGTCGATGGAGATAAACATACAAAAGGTCAACCGTCGCGTCGGGTGTGGGGGGGGGGGTATTTGCTACACTTTTTAGGCTGGTTTATAGGATAGAAACCGTTACTTTTACGCAATAGGGCAAAACTGTCTTTAGCAAAGGACGAAAAAGTAAAACTGTCGTTTGAAACGGACAGAAAAGTAAAATTGTCTTTTTTAAGGTGGCCGTATAGCGAGTGGGCGTATCAATGTTAATTATATGAGACAGATTGCAAAATTTTGCTGCAAAGTTACTTGAAAAATCGAGTAACTTTGCAGCAAAATTTTCAATATTTCTAATCATCCGATTTTAATAAAAATTAGATCACGTCCAAGAGCCAAGTTTTATCTTTAAAATGATAACAAAATAATTCCCTAAAAGTGAAATTTGAAGCATTTCTAGTACGTTCAAATGAGCAATCTGTCTCATATAATTAACATTGATACGCCCACTCGCTATACGGCCACCTTAATTAAAGAATCCAAACTATAACATATTAATTTATAATCTTAAAATTTAGATTAATTCGACGAAAAATAGAATAGCTTCGTTACCCTGGCGGAAGTTACTTTGCAACCCTCGCGTTGCTGTTGATCCCGATTCCTTCGGTCAGCAATCCCAACGAATTGGGCTGCAAATTATGACTCGCAGCCATTTTAACTATATTATCGCAATTAGCATTTAATTTATGTTTCTTTTTTAGCTGCACGCGAGTTTTTGAAGAAGTTCACACTATTAACTAATTTTAAATGCCTGAAAATGGCAAGGATGCATATTAAATTCGATAATTTGATTTTGATTGTTGTTCTAATAACTATATTATCAAGTCTTTGAAATAAAAGTTCTATTGTAGTAAAAGCCGACACCTATTAGGTGGATCTAAGTGGCCGCTTAAGGGCGCAAAGGTCGTAGAGGCGTTATGATCCCTATTAGCTATTTCTCGCACTGTAGTCAATAATAACATTGTAATTCCTTCCGTATCAACGAGATTGATGATACGGTCGAAGAAGAGTTTAAAGTTTATGTTGTGATAATAATATCATATTAGTGCACTGCATTCTTATCATATTATTATCTAACACCTTATAATATCGTAAATTACAAGTGGGTGAGAATAGGTAAGCTTTTTGTGGTGGGGGAAAGAGGAAATTGTATCAGTGAAAAATGGTCACATAAATTAAGCGGTCGCATAAAAATGTCTGTTGGACCGCAGGCGGCCTTTGAGCTCTAAATTGCACAGGATCGAAGGAACCAACAATCAAACTCCTCCAATTAATTAGTAATATTATAAACATGTTAATTTTTGATCAAATTAGTACCAAAAAAAACATTAGCGTATTTGGTTTAAAAAAAGCTTCACTCGATGAATATAAAAAAGAAGTTAATAACGCAACATAGATCGATATTCGATTAATCAAAATGTTATTACAAATTGCTACTCGAGTAGCGATAGTAGGTAATAAAAGAAGTAGAAAATTTGGAGGTACAATATTTTACCATAGATGTTTGGGTGGTCTTTGGTTTTTATAAGATGATCAAGTGTTCCGCTCCATATAATAATATTATTATCACATTGATCTAACTAAACCATCGCAACAAATATTAAAACCGCCTAAGAAAATGCACAAGTTGTGTCAAAACAAATAGAGTAGGCATCTTTTTAACATGCTTTTGAGCAAATAAATCAACAAGTATTATTTATTTACTATTGAATGTTTGACAGCACGAAAGAAATAATATAAATTGACTAAATGGAATTACAGTTCGAAATAATTTTTTTATGTACCGATACAGCATTATAAAGTTATGTAATTGTTTATTTATAACTTACCTACATTTTACTATAATTCCTATCCATATTTGGTGATAACATTTTCATTGTTTAAGTTATTTGTAACGTATCGCGTACAACAAGAAGATTTACACCTACAAGTTAAGTACATCTCCCAGTTTGACCTATATAAAATGATGCAGCATTTTTCGAGAAACTTGGAAAATTATATAGGCAATTACCTGATTTTAAAATCACGCATACTTGACACCATTTGACCTGTACTTCTTCATCATTCTAAATTCAAATTATGCGAGGTGATAAAATCTACCATTACTTACGTACCTTCATCGTACATTTCAAAGATACCGTTTGCAGGTAACTAATAAATCGGATGGTCGGATATAAATAACTTCAAAAATGCAGTCTACGACTTAACCGTGAGAACAATATGTTTATTACGTTTATAATGGCACTATGGCCCCATCATTACCAAACTCTTCTTGGCCTCTTTTTCTCTGTCTTCGGGTAAGGTAAGGTATTATAAGATAAAGTAGAGATTAGAAGGTTGCCCGATAAGCACTTTAACGATGTAGATGATGAATCAATTATGGTTTGTTCGTGATGTTTTGCCTAAATGATTGTGAATCTTAGCATGGATCATTGTTGAATTGGTAGAAAATTTGTAATCATAATTAAAGGTTTGAGTCTCAATTCTCATTTACGTTAGGTTGTAAATTTATGTAATACCGAAGTAATAGAATTAATTACAACAGGAGAAAGTCGAGTAACTAATGAATTACGATTAAACTAGAATCGCGAGTGTTGAAAAAATAAAATTCGTGTATCATATATTGGAACCTCGCCCAATAATGGCAATCTACTGAGCAAACCCGGAAGGCATGTCATTCCTTCTAATTAAAAAAAGCAGCGTTAAAAATATTTATAAGTTCACGGATTTAACCTTTGATCTCGCAGATACTGATCATTTTTACAAATAATAAAATAGTTGGCTCTCTAATTAAGTAGATTCCTGTTGGATTCGATAGATAATAACGGTAACCAGTTATTGAATATAAACATGTATTTTAATATCAGCAAAAGCGATCCACCGTCCCGTCGGTATGATTCACGTGGTAAGTTATGGGAACAATATATTGCATAATAATACATTTATACATATAATATGGTGACTTCTGAATATAAACGAAAGCGCGGAATAGCTGATAGTAGGTAAGTCGGAAGTGCCCTCACGTGACTTCTATGATCTGTTGTTCGTGATTCCATACACAAACATACAAATCACGTTTATGATGATTTCATTTTACATGTTCATGTCATTTAGGCTGTAACAATAACTTGCAGCAGCTAACTTGACTATTACGATTTGATCTTAACCTTACCAGAAAATTTATGCTGGATTATAATACAAAACAAAGCACCGGAGGTGATAGGCTACTTAGTCATCATTTTGCACGGTTTTTCGACAATAACACCGTTCCACCCACGTTAACCAAAATTAAACGTTTATAAATAATAAAAGTCGCCAAAAATAGGTTCGATTTTTTATGCATCACAGTTAAATAAACTTGTAAGTAATAATAATAAAAAACTATTGTTACGAGGTTGCTGTTGTGTCTCGTTTGCCCTATTAGGGCGAAAGCGTCGCTTCGTAATGAACTGGATCGAGTTGATCTAATGTCCATGTTTGTTGGCTAAATTTATTCTTGCTAGTACCACTCCATGTCGGCTCTTTTATAATTAAAAAAAAATTAAGGATGGTTAGGGGTTTTAAAAATTCCCTTAACGTAACGCAACTGCACTAGAAAAGATGCGAACTGCGACGCTACATTTTCTTATCGCTTCAATCTCAAGTCAAATCGTGAGACATCGATGGTCTCTTTAACGAAGAGGAATCTTTTAATCGCGATTCGCATCCTTGTAAAAATAATAAGCCTTTGGTATATTTTATGGGAACCGCCATATATCTTGATAATATCGAAGAACAATAGGGCATTTTGTTCTTCGATTTCTTACCAATGCCCTAAGGGTTTCCATTTGCTCTATTTATTTCACTTTATGTTCACCCAACACTCGTAATTTTGGCGGATTAGCTAAGGGAAAGTTTTGCGATAAGATTTCTGGTTCAAGAACGTGTATAATGAAATCATTGTATTATACATTATGATTATTGCTCTTTATGCAATTCGCGTATGCATATTATATGCAACCAGTTTTGTTCCATGATCCAGATTGCAAAAATTAAAAACAAAAATAAATTTATACAGTCGACGTATCTTGCAAATGCAAAAATGCATAGAAAACGAGAGACTTGTCGGTCGGCGCTATTCTGACAGTTCGTGTTTGATATCTACCGCGTGCATCGCCTCCACTAATTGCGTCCAGATAACATTGATAATATTCTTCATAGCGAACACTTGTAACTCATTTGATAGTTTCCATTTTAATAATTATTTTGTAACCGTTCATTATTTTAATTTTATTGCCCGAGAAAATTGTTTGAATATCGCGATAAGGAAATTCTAAGCACAAATGAACACTGATAAAGTTCCATTCAATCCAATTAACGTCAAAACCTATTTTATATAATCATTTTCATTTGATGAAAGTGAAATTTGAGAATTCCATTACAAATGGATTTCTTAGATTATTCAGAGAAAATTATTACAGCCCAAATTGTGATAATTCCCAAACAAAAGGAAAAAGTGGAAAATTGTAATTAAAAAAAGTTGTGATAGATTTTAAAGTTGGAGAAAATCTAGTTGGATAAGTAAACTATAATAAACACAAAAAAATCATTTGAATAGTTAGGTCACAAAAATTCCGATGAGAAAATATTTTTCGAAGACATCAATTACGTTTGTTTACACATCAACTTTGTTAATTTCTTACACCTATATTGATCGATTAACACCTTCATTTAGTCAAAGGAATTAAACCGATGGATGCGCGATGGTTTATCAAAAATATAACGAAATTTAGACAAAATAAAAGGGTTGACGTTTTTTCCAAGACTTACTTCTTGTTTGCAAGATAAACAATGATTTTCAGGTTAACTCGGTGGCGCCAAATTGTTTGCATTTTGCAGATAAACGTAGTCAAGGTTAATTGTTTGCTTTACTAATTTTTGCATAAATTATCATACATTACCATGTTTGTTCTTACTGCAAATAAATTAAATATTTTTTGGTAAGAGAATCCATCAAAGAAGTTATGCTGGTACGATTTGTAAAAGTATCAAGTTGACATATCCTTTTTTCTTAAAATATCTTCGAAAAGAGACCACATGCAAAGTGCTAAGTGTTAACTAAAATATAATGTTGCACATTACCACTCAGAGGTCCAAATTTTTCATTCATTTTATAAACGTACTAAAACCTTTAATAAACGACTTAAGAGAAGACCTGACATAGCTATCACGTATACAAGAGGATATTTATTATTTTTGAATTGCTTGTAATTTTTTTTTGTATCGCACTTACATAATTTTTTGGTGACAACATGGATTTATAAACTGCAATTTGATTCGATGTAAAAAAATTGCGCAATTATTATTTTAGCAAGTTCTTTCTCAATTTCTGCTTCCAACCCAAATAATATGCACATGCTGAATTTTATGTAATTTTGTTTATAATTTTTAAACCCTAAGCACCCGCAGGGGCTATAGTACCCTTGCATTTTGACATAGACAGCTCTCGTCTAATTCCATCTATTCTTTTGTGTTAGAAGTTTTCAATGCATGTTGTCCAATCTATCAATCTGATTTCTTCTCCCCAGTTATCTTCTCCTTCCAAGATTTTCGTTGTTGTATCCTATCGTATGCGCTATTCCTATCACAAAATCTGTTTTTACCAGAAGAATTTTAATTGAATAATTGTGGTTACTATATTATCCAAATATTCGTATTTTCAATTATTGTTCTGGCGAGTTTAGTTACAGAAACAGAGTGCTTCTGACAGTTTGTCGCTAGTTGTTATTTGCAGGTTACGTTTAGCTGCTCGGCTATACATACCAATCGATTTAAATTCAGTTTTGCCTGTGCTAATTAGCAATTTGGTAATTAAGTGAACTTTTTGGACATCTGGGATAATCCTTAAATTTTACAGTATTAAAAAGACGAAGGAAATTTATAAGTTGTTTTTTGACGATTCACCCAGTGGCGTAACTACTAGTGTGCGCGGTGTGCAAAATTAGGGGCCCGAGGTCATGTAAAGTAAAAAATTCTTAAACATGGGCAAAAAGTGCCTGTGCAAGCCGGAAATGGACAACTCTGCGACGGGAATCAACCGGTCGAGCTTAGGTTAGTATTAGGAAACGATTTTTATAAATGAGGGGACCGTTAAAAGAGAGATCCGCTGGTGCTGAGTTTTTCCGGTGCCGAGTGGTGCGGTGTTAAGTAGGCTGGTGCCGAGTTGTTGTGTATCTTTCCTTGTGCTGGGGGGTATTCCCAAAAAATTTTCTCCTGGACCTTGTGGTCTGCGTATTTACAAAACAAAAAAATAAATAGTTAGTTGGCTTTGATCAATTATCGTACCTAATTATTAAAAGGAAACATAGTTGCCATGGTTACCGATGATTATCTTCAAACTTGACACATGGAACCATTGTAGGGTCAAGTGGGTTTGGGGGTCTGAATTTATTGTAGAAGATAAACCCACACGCACTTAAGCCTCTAAATAGAGCTCATTGTACTACCTTCGGTTTTCAGTTTCACCCTCATCCTGTTATTCCCCAAGCCACTCCAATCCGGTTGGGGGTATAAAATATTCCTTCACTAGTCTTCAACAAGAAGACAATAATTCAAGAATCAAACTTGCTTGGTTATCAATTTTAAAAAGTCGGGTTGTTGCTTACATATACCTGGGGGGTATTCCATACCCCCCAGACCCCCCGGTTTCACGCCCATCACAGAGAAATAAATTTGTTTTAGTTTAACAATGTTTTAATTGATTTTTTAGTAAATTGATAATACTGAATTTTATCTCATTTTGAAGTGTTTTTCAATTTTCTAGGGTGGATAAGCCCACTAAACACCCTAAAATGTGAAGAAATGAGTGTGCAATCTGTGCAAGTCTAGGGAGGTATGGACAGTGGCGTAAATAACAGGGGGGCAGAGCGAGGAATGGTCCCCTTACACTGTATTATTTTGGGACCAAATTTTGTTTTTAACATCTCAATCGAGGGGCCCGTCAAAGCTCTTGCACCCGGGTCTAAAATTTGAAGTTACGCCACTGGATTCACCACATTCCAACTTTATTAACTTTGATAATAATAACTTTGCAAGGATAATGTTCCAGATAGAGAATGGTTAAAAACTATGCAATTCGAAACGTTTTCATAGTTCAAAGCCAATCAAAGTGTTCGATATTATAGTCTGGTTGATCCGTTAATCTGGTGGTACAATGATCCGCTGATTGCAATAAAACGTATTGATATCAAAGAACTGTGGTTAAATATTAATCGCGTTAAAATTTTATTAAGGTAATTTTATAATATTACGTTTTACGAATATTTAGTTGGCAGAAACCTGCAAAGGAATCTGATTCGAAGTTAAAGTCAGCTATTCGTAACTAAAAGGCGATGACCAAGAGAATATTTGTGTTATGTTTCCAATATTAAGTCGTATTTTAAATATTTCCTTGTTTATTGATGTTTATTGTATTTTCTTCTCAAATCAGTCATTTATTGACCTTCCGTTCCCTTAGAACGTAGCGGATGTGGTATTAATACTGTAGGAAATTCAGTTAGATCAACTGCAGATTTCGACATTGTTTTTTCAACATTCATTCTTTGGTATTGTGGTTGAGGAGTTTTTATTATACTAACAATTTATTGGCATTTTGAGCTTGAAAAATAACATCTAGCCATATTCTATTTCGCAATTAATTGGACTTCAATCGCCTCAGGCTTAAAGGAACCCGTAAAATGCTAGTGCAACTTCTCTGAAAAACTTTGCCTAATTATACAAATTTTTAGCCTAATAGCCTCATTGTGGGATCTTCACTTGATTTTTTTAGAGGTTTTGAACTAAAAAGTTATCGTTTTTGAAAAAAGGATAATAAATAAAGATATAAAAAAGTGATACAACGAATCGTAGTCCCACGATGGGACAATAAGGTTTGAAATTTGTAGAATTGGCCACAGCTTTTTAGAAAACTTTTTGACAAAAATTAGATGAACATACAGGACTAAACAAATTCCTTTGTATTTAAAAATTGATAAAATATGAAGGACATTTTTGTTTAAAATATAAAAAATATATTATAATATAATCAATTAAGATTCCATCTGGGGCTAGGCTTAAAATTTGTAAAATTCGTCACAGTTTTGTACAAAAATTAAAAAGGACTAACAGGACATAGAAGTGATTTTGTACTTAAAATTCAAAGAGTATTTTATTTAAAAATTCAAAAATATATTGTCGTCTTTCAAATATGACTCTAAACAACCTGGATTACTTCGAATCCAAAATGAAACTTTTAATTTTTGTCTTTCTATACTTTTGTAAAATTATATATTGTACAGTATGAAAGATGGGAATTACCTAAACATCGAATTTATAAAGGCTTTTAAAAACAAGGTAATTATATAAAATAGCGGAGTTATGAACCTGAAATATGTCACAGTCCCGTACCGATTTGGTATGTATTTGTTGTTTGTTTCAATCTGCCATTACACAAACAACGAAAAATAGTATTTTCATTTATGAAGCGACTAAGATTTTTATGCAACCAAGTCAACTGCGAGAAAACGAAAATTGAAGCTCCCTTCAAATTAGCGAATAAGTAGTATGCAATTATTTGGAATCATTAAGGGCGAAGGCGCATTAGCTGAGCAGTAGATTAATTACGAATTAATAATATTATCACATCGTTTTCTAATGATTATTTCATTATTAACTAATTTGCAATTCCACGAATGTCAATATTCGAAATAAATAATTAATATTAAATGCACAGTCGTGAAATCGCAAAGTTCAAAATATTTGATGAGATTTATGTGCCTTGCTTTTAATTATGAAAGTGGAAGTGTAAGATTTAAAAATTTATATGTGTGCACCTAGTAAAATTTGATTTTTTTATGAATAAAATTTGAATGTTTTATTTTCACTTCGAACCAATCATTATTAACAAAAAGTTTCCAGAAAAGCTTCCTCATACAAGATGAATGAAATTATTTTATACTTGTTTAAAAACACTTCATAATTTTTAGCTAGATGTTTACCTCCTGGTGCTTTGCCTCTCACTAGAATTCGGTGGATGAGGATTACCAGCTCTGTGCCCATCTCTCGAGTGGTCTTCCTTTTCCTCAGGGTCGTCCATTTTCGCCAATTCAGGTAATCATTTCTGCCTCCATCCTATCCACCACGTGGTCGTTCCATGCCTTTCTTCTGGTCTTGGTGATATTGCCACATTTCGTTCTTATATCCTCACTTCTTTGGTGGTCCAGAAGAGTTATTCCTGTGATGTATCTTAGAATCTTCATTCCATCGTTAAAAACTATTAGGTTCAATTAAAATGCAATTTCTTTAGCTATTAAGAAAACGAGGGCAGAAATTTTAAAGTTTAAGTTTACTTATGCAACCTGAATTTTCCAATAATAAGCGAAAAGTTTGTTAGTTTATAATCAAGTTACAGTATTCAAAATATAAAATTTGCCTTATTAGGTTATAAGTTAAAAAGTATTAGGAAATGCACTTTTAGTGCTATTTTAACACCCAATTTAAGTACTACCCACTTGGGGAAAAAGATAAATTTTAAATTAAATGCATAATTTAATGTATTAAATTTTATTGCAGAGAAAACCTTGCAATTTTGCTATTTGCTGCAATCAGAAACGGTAAATGAATGAAAATTTTTGGGTAAGGCGTATTTTATTGCATAAATAAATAAGAATCCAAAATTAATTTTTTAATAAGGAATTTGATCACGCCAATATTTTAAAAATATTATTAGAATATTCTCATAATGAAATTTTTTTGGATGATTAGTAAAACATAAAAAAAGTTGTAATTTTAAAATTCTGACATTTTTGAAATCTCGAATTTTTGATAGGTTCTATAAAATTATGAAAGAAATAAGCAATTAAGGCTCTTGAAATCAATGTAGGCGCCTTTATCTATGTGGGGAGTCCGATAAACTGTCCAAACTCATAGTCAAATCAACGGATAATATTACAAATTTCTGTGATTAGTAGAATGAGCTCAAAACTATTAATTACTACATTAACGACATTCACCGCTTTTGGTTACTTTATTGTAAAGCAATGCCCACTAAATTATCATTTTAATTTTACGTTTTATATTCATATTTGATATTAAATTTTTGAATTTTTACTATAATTATGAATTTTATAATCTTAAACAAGTTAAAAAAAATTGTATGTTTGATTCTTGTCAGCTGCTAACGCATAAATATCACGACAAATTAGTATTTTGTTTACTAATTTATTATTTAAATGACCTTTCTCGAAAGTTGTTTTTGTGTGGTCATCATCACTAATATTAATTGAACTTCCCATCATTATGGGTTGATTACCATTGTCTAGTTAACGTTAAGTACCCAATTTATTATTACTCGACTTTTAAACAATACTAAATTTTTAAACCCACATGGAAGAAACAAGTTTGCATTTTTTATTATTTTTACAAGCTTTAAGCTCTGATTTACAAATTGCCCAATTAAGAAATTTCACTAATAAAAATACGTTTTCCACGACGCACTTGGAAGCGTCCAATTTTCCTTTTTAGTGCTCACTGGATTACGTAAAGTAATACAAAATAATTTAGATTCAAAACAATTGTCCCATAAATCGAGTACAGTATTTTTCTGTCCCAAGATTTATGTTTCGAGAAATTCTACAAGTTGCAGCTAATTGGCAATTTGTAAAATTATTTCAATTATTTACAAGAGAATTTTTTTTTAAATAATTCAGTTTAACTGTAACGTCAAGTCTGTTAATATTGATAAAAATATTATCACTGTTAGTTATTTATATCAAGAGTAGACTCGTTTACGAATGAATTTAAAAGATTTATTTCATATTGAATTACAATTTTAAAATAAAACTGGTAAGTTCAGATTTATAAATAAATACGTAACCAATTCCAGATGCAAGACTAAAATATGACTTATTTCCTATGACAAATTACAAGAGCTTTATATTGATGACAGTATAATTAGCACCCTTTCACTTATTAAAGCACTTAAATAGAATTGACTCGTTTTGCGATTTTTCTCTTTCGTTTTATATTTGAAAAAAAATATTTTTAGCGGCGTCGGCTCGTCTTCCTTTTGCTAACACCAGAGGGAACTTCTTATGGTGTTTGTGTCGGCAATATTTTCTTACAGTTTAATTTGGCGTGTAAATCAGCCTTAATGAAGCGATTCTAAAATCTGTTTATGGCTAATTACGTATTAATGAAGGTAATAATGAAGTGAATTATGCAATATCGTTCCATATTAAGGCACCATCGATAATAATTCAATAGTTATGGTGTTGGTGGTTAAAGAAAGTCTTAAATAGAGCAATAAATTGTCTATTTATTAACGTTTACAGGCAATATTTTGATTTTATTGCAACATTTTCCAGTTTAGCACAAATACAAGTTCAATTTTGTTGTGTTATTTACACGACATACGCAAGCAATTTCACGCCACAATACCAATCCGACTATTAAACAAGATGAAAAGAGAAACTGTATTGAACAAAACATAAATAAGAAGAATTAATCCGTTCGACTTGTATTGTCAAAACCACGCCTGCATACATAGGAAACGAATGTACAAAAATATTTGCTTAACATTTATTCTATTTTATTGTACGAGTTACAAGCTTATTTATTTTATTAAGTTTGGGCTACTGTTTTGTATAACTATCCTCATAATAAAGATCATTTTATTTCCAATATAAACTCCCACTTACACTTCGAGAAAAGCTCGATAAACGTTAAATGCAAAATCTACATCTTGGAGTTCATAATAATAAAAATAGCATTAAATTTTGTCAAGATGACTGAACTGCAACAAAGATGCAAAAAGAATAGTAACAAAAACAAAAAGAAACTATAAATCAGATTTTATATAACATCACACTGATTTTTCTTCTCATATATTAAAAATAAGCATACAGAAGAAATTAGTAAATAAAATCAAACAGTAATGCAAAATTAAAAGTTTCACTAGCGAAACCTGTCAGAGATGAACCAAACTCTCATTAAAATCAGGCTGGAACGAGGAAAATTATTTAAATATTTGAAATTGTAGGAGTTATTATTTTGAACCACCAAAGGGGTGGTTCCTACTCACCCTGGTTTTTGAAATGAATTTTAATTATTATTAATTACCCAAAAATGAATAGAACGAGAAAAATCTGAAGAGAAAATAATAGATATCTCGAGGAGCAACTTTCACGTGCTTTTAAATGATAATAGCAATTAATATCATAATAGAAATACTCTTTTTTTTTTATAGATTTCCAAGAAACTTGCAATAATAAAGGAAGTGAAATCCCACACAAACTAGTCAAATTGGTGACCATGACAATGGTAAATAGAAAAGCAAGACCAGGAAAGGAGAAACAGACAACCTTGAAATTAATACAGGAGTTAGAGAAGAAAATACACATTATTCAATATAGTCTATATAAAGTGATAATCGCAAGGACAACCAAGTCGAGTGTGCTGCATATAATACAGTGATTGAAGAAATTAGATCAGAAGAAACTGAAGGTTAAGAGAGTAGTAATAAAGATAAAGTAAAGAAATAAATGAAAATGCACTACTGTAAAATATAATCAAAGCTTCTATTCCATGTATGTTCAGAATTAAAACAAAAATACAAGTAGCACTTTAGTCGGGGAGCTACACATCAGTTTAATCAATAGGCAAAATGCATCTGATTAATGTATTATTGATATACGATACAATCATTTTACAATTAAGTCATCCTGCTCAGGATAGTTCTTCACATCGATTATTATTGTTTGTCTAATAAGAAACGGATATGAGTATTTTGGACGGTGTGTAATGACAAGGTTATTCAAATTATTTACTAGATGAATAGCTACAAGTTTTTAAATTGATTATGTGATTAAAATACTGTTTCTGGATATAAATTGTGCAAATTAAATAGCAATTTGAACGTCAAGTTTTACATATAAGAAAAGTTGCAAATTGTAGAATTCTTACATCTTTAATTAACCCAGCTCACCAACTAAAAATATTGCAATTTGTAATGTAAGATCAACAGAAGAATGCTGCTAATATAGAAAATACAATTAGGCGATATTAGTATTAATTAGAAAACCCATGGAGTTAATATTAGTGTAAAAAATTTATCGATTGGTTAATTAATTAATTAATAACCGCAGAAAAGGTTTTAAAACTTTTAATTAAAAACTCATTCGAGTTCTATTGAAATACAACTAGCAAATTTTAAACGAGAACAAAAATCGGTTCCATTATTTAGACGTTTAACGGCCGTACTACACTGTGCAGTTTATTGTACAAGAAACTGTCCAGATTATTGTTTTAGGTGAGATTAATTCAGCACACATAGGGGTGCATTTACATTGCAAAAATATAGGAATTTAATGGATTTCTGTACAATAAACTGTATAGTGTATTAAGGCCAAAACTTGCATTTACCGACCACGCAGGAAAACAAACCAGTAATTCTATTTTCATGTGGCCACAGCAGTGGAGTGATGTGATCGCTGGTTGAGTTACAGAGCGGAAATTCTGGGTTCGAAGTTCGGACTTTACAGAGTTTCTTAGCTCGGCCTTCCAGTGGACTTCCATGCGCTGTGGTGGAAACAATTGTAAAAAAACTAAATCTGAACGGAACATTTTATACCTACATTTTTAATAGTTATTTAAAGTAGTACATTTTCATTTTGCACCTTTTGGTATTTTAAAATTAACGTTGATACTTTTGATTTATGTAAAATATTTGACTATTACTTTTTTCTTCATTATTAATTATTTGAGCTAATATTGGAATATTCGTAAAGTTCAAAAAGGTTCAATATGGCAATAATTTCTTTAGACTTTGATTATTATTTGAAATGTCGATGTAGCGAGTCAAAATTCATTAGAAAAGTAGGACTTCAATTTCATCAGCATTTACTGATTTTTAGGTAAAGAGGTTCAATCGGAGAGAGCCATTTAAGCCAATTATACCAAACTAATTAATTGCAGCTGCAAAATAACTGCTCAATTTGAAATCTGCTTCCGTTAAAGATAATCGAAAGATAAATTATTTCATGGATAACCAAGGTACGGCACAATAATTTTAACACATAAAAAAGTTTATTTATTGAACAATGGAAGATTTTTGACCCGAGCCAACAGGAACAATTTCTTTTAGTATATAAGAAATAAAAGTCATGCATATTTTGGTACACAACTACTGTTTGGTTGGTGCTATAAATTTAAATCTGGATAATGAAATAAACGCCTTCTTACAGAAACCTAAATCGTAATCTACAGAAGTCGACTCGGGTAATTCTTATAATAATAAGTATGAAGGGAAATAAAACTGCTGATACATTGGCGCACCTTTTAATTCAATTGACAGATTATGGGCTCCATCATTTTTGATTTATATCGAGTCATTTGTTCAAATTTCTTCATATCAATTTATTTTAAAATTGAACGCGCGTACTTTGTTGTAATAATATGTTTACGTTTTCAAAATGCGTGATAAGATTTTTAAGTGGGTAATTTGCATTATCAAAGCCGCATTGAAGGATTAGTGGAAATAAAACATTGTTGAATGGAGAGCAGTTGGAAGATTAATATCAATTCCTTCTTTATATTCCAGGCATTAATTTCGCATCTTTTTCGTGAAAATAGAAAATATAATTTTATTAAAAGAATAGATTTCTAAAAGGCCTGCATATTGCAATATTATGGTAGTTATTATTAATTATAAGACTGTAGCATATAAACAACCCAGGTTGACAAGCATTACATTAGAAAGCATGAAATTTAGAAAATGTGAGGAATTTATTAGTAAAACAATTAGAAAAATTTAAATATAAAATTCCACCTACATGTCGATAATATTGTGACAACTTGTTTTAAACGTAAGTGTAGGTTTTGAGTATTGCAAATGCACTGCTCATTTAATCTCGTAAATGACTTTCAAATTACATTGTTGTTATTCTAATTTTATTTAGACATGGCACATTACAAATAAATACTGAAGCATAAATGTAATTTTAAAATTCACTAAATGCCTACTTAGCGTATTTACAATATCGTTTACCTCTTTACTATACTTTGTGATATGTTTGTAATTAATATAACATGAAAATTTTACTATGTAAATGGAAATAAGTGTCACCGTAGTCAATAACAAATAGCACTGGTTTAAAAGCACTAAAAGTGGAGTAAATACTTACGGAAAAATTTTTTAAAAGTTTCCTTACATTCATGATGTTATATTTGGGAATCATCGATTGGTCTATTGTAAACCATTAATCGAATTTTTGATGAATGAATGAATGACGAAGTCCTTACCGACCCACACATCAAAAAATTGTTATTGGTTTACTGTATTTTTTTTTGATTAATCAACAATTTTTAATTGATTCGATAAGATTTAAAGGAGTAGGTACCAACATAAAAAAATTTGTTTTTATGCTTTTTTACTGAAATGGCTTCCCTAGCTTTCCTCGTATCCAACAGTGGCGTAACTACCAGTGTGCGCGGTGTGCGAATGAACACGACCCGTAAAATCTTAGGGGCCCGAGGCAATGTAAAGGAAAAAATTTTTAAACAAGGTTAAAAAGCGACTGTGCAAGCCGGAAACGGACAACTCGGCAACGGGAATCCACCGGTCGAGCTTAGGTTAGTGATAGGAAACGATTTTTTTAAATGAAGGTACCGTTAAAAGAAAGATCCTCCGGTGCCGAGTCGGGCGGAGTCGAGTAGGGCGATGCCAAATTGATGTGTACCCTTCCTTGTTCTGGGGGGGGGGGGTATTCCAATACAATAAGTAAAATATGTTTTCTCAAGAATTAAATTTGCGTCTTTATCTTTTGATAAATTTTGAAAAATTATATCGCTACTTCCTTGTGCTACCCCCCAGACCCCCCGGTTTCACGCCCATTTCAGAGGAATAAGTTTATTTTGGTTTAACAATGTTCTAATTGATTTTTTATAAAAAAAAAACCTTATGCTTGAACGGGCCGGGGGTTGGTGTAGTGCAAATTAAACCGATTACCACGGGTACGTTTAATTTAAATATTTATTTACACAATTAAAAACATTATTAAACTAATATAAATGTATTCCCCTGAAATGGACGTGAAACCGGGGGGTCTGGGGGGTATGGAATACCCCCCAGCACAAGGAAGTAGCGATATAATTTTTCAAAATTGATAAAGACGCAAATTTAATTCTTGAGAAAACATATTTTACTTATTACGACTGGGGGGTATTATATAGCACCCGGTTTGTCAATTATTTTACTAATAATATTATCAAGGTACCGTTCAAGTCAGGGAAAGATTTTTTAGGAGGATAGCCAGCTAAACACCCTAAAATGTGAAGAAATTAATGTGCAACCTAGGGTCTGGGGAGATACGGACAGTGACGTAAATAGCGGGGGGGGGGGGAATGGTCCCAGGCCCAATGTTTTGGATCCCCATAAACTGCATTATTTTGAGACTAAATTTTGTTTTTAAATCGCACACCTCTCAATCGAGGGCCCAGTCAAAGCTCTTGCTCCCGGGTATAATTTTAAGTTACGCCACTGGTATCCAATATATCCCTAGACAAGAGATATATCCTTAGGCTAGAACAGGACTAGGATTGGAATCACGATTTCATTGGTGTTATAATTCCGAACAATTTTGAATATTTGTATATAGAATACACAGGTAATTTGGTATTGTGGTTAGGGAGTGGAGCTATAGATCTAAAGGTCATAGGTTCAAACCGATCTCTCCCAAATTTATCTGTGCCTTAATTAAAATTAATTAATTTCGTGTAGTGTTTTTTTCGTTAAAAACAACCCTTAAGTACCACGGCAGCTACCCATGTAGCACAAAATATTGGAGCAATATTGGCATGATTTAGCCCATATTGGTGCAATATTGATTACAAATATTGGCGCAATATTGGTACAATATAGTGTTGTGATATTTTCAGGTTTATTAGTCCGGATGGATTAATAAAGTGGTAATTAACTTAATTTGCTTTAGATTCAATAGGTCAGTTGATTTGACTGACATAAAGGGAAACATTTGCAACAATTTTACAAAACCATCTCTCTCTCTCTTCAGTCCATAACCCTTCTGCAGGGTGTGGTGAGCCTTTTAAGAAAGGCTTTTCATGGCAGATTACACCCCGGTGGTTTGCCATTGCCTGCCGAGGGGAGACGGCCTTAATATGATTTTTACTTCGCCCGGAGTCGAACCGGGTTCTCTGTATTAGCAGTGTATGCGCTTAATCGCTATGCTGACGACCGTCTCTGACAAAACCATCACTTGTAACGAATTCTACACATAAAACAGACATTTCTGAATTTATTTTTAAGGTACAAAATTTGTGACACGCCTTGTGTATGATTTTCATTTGAAAACAGCGCCAAAGTCCTAGAAAAAGTAAAGTGTTAATAATAATTCAGTGCGTGCGCGATTAGAAGTGTTGTGTTACCTGCTAGAAGGGGCATTTTAGCCAACAAGGATGAAAAAACTCCCACTACAAAAATCAAAATTTCGAAAACTGGGAACGCAAAGCGAGCGAGCAGAGAATCGAGCAGTCAGTTCCTGGGTGAAACTCAAACCGAGAGCGCGTGGAATCTCTTGGTAGATTCCAATTGAAGAACTCGTGTAAAGTTCTTGGGCAAATTCTAATTAAGGGACTCGTAAAAAGTTCTTTTTGATCCAGAAATCAATTTGTAAATTCACAGTAGTGAATAATTACGTACGTGCATTTAGTGAAAATTGTGTGTTCATCGTGAATGAAGCGAGCACAAAAATTCCGGTAGCTGTCTGGAACATTTACGACTTCGAGGATACTGGACTACGTGGATCAACACATGGTCGTCAGCGCGTCTCCAGTGACGTAGTTACCAAAGTAAAAATGTACCATTTGTAAGGTAAAAAAATTTATTCAAAATTAATAAACTCAGACTAAGCGACAATTTGTGTCGTTAATGAGTTCATTAATGAAAATTGTAAAATTGATTATTATTATTTACACCTTTTACACGAATAATCAAAATACCCAGGTTTAGCTTCTGTATTTGAGAATTTAAATATGACTTGGGTCTTTTGAATTGTTACACATGAACACATTTGGTTTGGGACAAATCTATTGTCAAACGTAAATTGATGCAAAGTTTCATAATTAAAAATTTTTCGTTTAATAAATTATGTTTGCGGCAAATTACTCTTTTATTTTGTCTGTTGAATCCACCGACCCTGACAAAGAGAAGAACTCAACTCCAGCGTAAAACTGGTACAGCGGCCTTTCTAGATTTTTAAGGGTAAATATCAGTACAATAGATTATCCATATATGTATCCAATATGGGCAGAATATAGTACGAATATTTGCACAATATTGTTACTATATTGCTTGCCAATATGGGCTAAATATTGTAAAACAATATTGGCGCAATAATGATTACCAATATTGGCGCAATATTGTACCAATATATCAAAAAGCGAACAAAACTATATTGGCCAATATTGTATTTCAATATTGCACCAATATTTGAAATGTATTTAGCCCATATTGCCACAATATTGTGTGCTACATGGGATATGTTTTATCGGTAGAGCAAATTTACGAGATCTCAACTCAGATTGTGGATTCCAATGGCGAACATTTGCTTTACTAATTATTTTATGAAAATTGTGAAACTTACTTTTTGATTTTTTAGTAAATTGTTTGAAATTTGGAATTATTTGAAATGATGGACCACACTTGTTATATATCATTGAAAAGAGAATAAAAAATGCTATTTAAATATGCTATATTCAACTATAGTTTCCATTTAAAAAAACACAACTTTGTATTATAACTCGGAAACTCACTTAAATATTTAAAATCTATTCACCTTTCTTGTTGCCCTTAAAAAAGTGTCTGAAGAAAGTGTCAACACTTTTTTGGAAACTTCAAAAACAACCAAGATATCGACATTTATCGAAAAGTCCAATAATCGAACTTTTGGCTATAAGTCGAAAACAAAAAAAGATAGCGAATTCCGGTTTTCGCCATTGAGCTTTTCTCAAAAAAAGAGATCGAGGATGCGCCATCCATTTTTCGATATCTCCTATAGTTACCGATTTCCCCATAAGAAGAAGCGAATTTGAGCCACCCGGTACATGAGAGAACATTAAGGTGGATGTCGATTTTGTTAGCCTAGCTAAGAAATTGGGATATTCGGGTTCCGATATTTCAAAAGTTTGCAGAGATGCCTCTGAGGAGAAACATGATTTGTCTTCAACTTCATGAAATTAAAAAATTAACAAAGGAATTTAGTGAATCTTGTTATAACCGCTCAAGATTTTGACGAAGCAATTCAAAAAAATATTGAAAGCGTTTCAAAAAAAGAAGTGGATTGAAGAATTTGGTTCACATGGAAGTGGCTAATTGTTTTATTAATTTTAATTACCAATAAAAATGATTTAATTGATTTATTTTTCTTTGCCAACATTGAATAATTGCAACAAAGAAGCAAACGTTACTCATAAATATGCATTGATTTTTTTATAATAAGATAATTACGTGATTTAATTACAAATACCATACAATCCTTTAGAATATTTTCAACCGTACAATTTCCCACTCATCCGCTTAAAAACAAACATATTTTTTAAAAATTGTAATTAAAGCAAGCTAAAATATTTCTGTTATTTGTTTTTTAATTAATCGCTTCATTTCCTTTAGGAAAAAATATTCAATAAATAATTTTTTAAGTCTTAATTAATTAAAAGTATGGTTTTTTGAAAAGTTTTTTGTTTGAAATGTAAATTCATTGTCTAAAAATTTTGAAACTAATTATAGTTTATGCTAATTGCTATTGGGTTATTTAAAATCTCTTAATGTGTGATAACTATTTTTAAGTTTCGTTTAATTAAAATATTTTAATTAACATTTTTATTACTTTTGAGTATATAATAATAGACCACTATTTGGATAGGAATTTTTAAATAATTAATTAGCGAATGGCGTATACAAAGCGCGGTTTGTATGCCATTTCATACACCTCAAGATACGTCATATTCGCTTATAAAATCCATTTCATAAGGATAATTAAAAATATCCCGACAATTGATGACTATTTAAAAGCTGAAAAGATCTCGTTATGAGTAAAAAATCTTTTAATGTCTAAAAGTTTTGTTAGATGCGATTTCATGGTTAGTTGAAAGCGTACTTTGGATTTTATGGTCATAAATAAGTCGTTATAAACTTAATGTAACAGTTCGTGATTATATAACACAAAATATTTGTGATTAATAGTCAATTTAAAAATTTTCATGCTGTCACTAGTCAAAAGTAATAGGTTGGTATTAATTTAATGCTAAATTACGCTGTAATGTTGGTCACGTTTCCAATTGTAGCCTAAATTGACAACCCATCAAGTAATCCTGCGTGAAGCAGAAGTCTTAATGAAAAATTTTTGAGATCACCCTGTAAAAATTTACTTATCTTGCAAAGAAATGGAATGCATAAAAATCCAATTACGTCTTGTTACCGACACAATCTAACATTTTTTTGCAAAATGGTATTACAATGTAAAACAGAAGATCTAAAAAGTTTTGAAATCGAAGAACCAAACAAGTTTTAAAAAGTGTTCGATGGCGACAAGCAACAATTTTTTTGCGTTTTCACACATCAAGTGTGACTACAAATGATTCCATTATCAAAAACAGATTTTTTGTCTTAGATATCGACAACGATAACAATTCCAGGTTGAAAATCTGAAATTCAAAGTGCGTCTGGCCATAAATTATGGTAAACTTTTAAAACAAGTAACAAGTACGATAAATTTTGTTAGTTATTTTCAATTTTTCTTAAACTCGATGCATCAGATTTCGTTTATGTCTGTCCATTGAATGTAAAATGCCCTTGTTCGGTGGTCGGAATTTTTCACTAAATTAAATTAAATAAAAAAAGTTTAAAATAAATACTCGAGGAGGTACAAGTTTACGGGCCTCCACAATGCAAAGTATGTTTTGAAAGAGAACTTTTGTTTGTTGCAAATAATTTTAAGAACATCTCTAAAATCGACCCGTTTCAAAATGTATGTCGATCGTTAAATTTATTACTTTCCTAAAGCTATTCAATGTAAAACAAGATAAAATGCTGTTCTACGATCGGAAAATACGACTGCAAGTTTTGGCTGCTTTACTAAAAGCCGCCCTTGTCTGACAACGTTTGCTTGATGTATGAGTTATAAAAGCTACTATAGTTAATCATAGATGATATTTTACCAATGGTATTCTTCATAAAAAAATTTTTAAGTGGACACATTTGGGTTCAAAAATCATACCTTGCAATTTTATTCATCGGGCATTCTTAATAAGTTACCTGACATAATTCAATAGAATTTTTTTAGAAAGATGGTAGTTTCTATAAAAATATAAAAATGTTCATAATTTATATACCTGAATCATAACATGGTATTGAAAATACGTGTATTTTATCGATTTCTTATGATTTTCAATTGGCTCCAGTGTCTGCGCTGTTGAATGTAAAGTTTTAACCATTCTCAGAT
Source organism: Rhagonycha lutea (assembly GCA_958510855.1). Classification (NCBI taxonomy): domain Eukaryota; kingdom Metazoa; phylum Arthropoda; class Insecta; order Coleoptera; family Cantharidae; genus Rhagonycha; species Rhagonycha lutea. The sequence continues at coordinate 4,783,620 of OY294040.1, read as the reverse complement.
ATCAAAGTGCACATATCGTAAGAGAATAGAAAATTAAAATAGTTTGGTTCAATCAACTCGTTATGAAAAAAATTTTTCTTTTGAAATTGTTTGAAATTTTGAAATTTTAAAAATTGTATATTTCAGCTTACAATTTGGACGTGTTTGATAAGAGATAAAAATTTGAAAACTACAGTAAACATATTTCTTACCCTTAACTGTAAAAAACTTCAAAGTACTTTGAGGGATTTCCTCCTCTCGCGTATGTACAGGCGCTTAAAAAAAAAGCAAAAAATATAGCGATTTGTTCATTTATTCTGTGTTTTTTTCTTCTTATTTTGGCGTATATTTTTATACTAAATTAAAAATATTTTTATACTAAATTAAAAAAATTATTAATACTTAAAAATAAGTATTAATAAAGTAACCACGAAGACTTACAATCTAAAAAATTAATTTTACTGATAAAATATTAAGACTTTCTGGATCTTGTTTTGTCCACAAGAAAACTGTTATAGATTTACTTGAAAGTGTAGTAACTGTTAAAATAAAATAAAGTGTATTTTAAAGCTGAAAGACGGTAGTTTCTAAAAAAAATATAAAAATTTTCATAATTTATATACCTAAATCATAACATAGTATTGAAAGTACGTGTATTTTATCGATTTCTTATGTTTTTCAATTGGCTCCAGTGTCTGCGCTGTTGAATGTAAAAGTTTAACCATTCTCAGATATCAAAGTGTACATATCGTAAGAGAATAGAAAATTAAAATAATTTGGTCAATCACTCGTTATGAAAAAATTTCTTCTTTTGAAACTGTTTGAAATTTTGAAATTTTAAAAAATTGTATATTTCAGGTTACAATTTGGACGTATTTGATAAGACACAAAATCTTGAGATTTACAGGATACTTAGTTCTTACCCTTAACTTCAAAAAGTTCAAGGTCAAAAGGTTCAAATATGTGCGGCGGGCACTGTGTGCCCATGACCATTGATTGCAAAATTTGGTTTACGGTTTTTGCATACGAAATATGTCTCGTGGTGCCCGGTCAAAAAAATTAACTAGAATTAAATAAGCTCTAAATTTAAAATCATTTTTGTTTATTTTGCATTCAAACCTACTACACTTTCAAGTAAATCTATAACAGTTTTCTTGTGGACAAAACAAGATCCAGAAAGTCTTAATATTTTATCAGTAAAATTATTGTTTAGTTTGTAGGTCTTCGTGGTTACTTTATTAATACTTATTTTTACACAAAATAAGAAAAAAAAACACAGAATAAATGAACAAATCTCTATATTTTTTGTTTCTTTTTAAACGCCTGTACATCCGCGAGAGGAGGAAATCCCTCAAAGGACTTTGAAGTTTTTTACAGTTAAGGATAAGAAATATGTATACTGTAATTTTCAAATTTTTATCTCTTATCAAACACGTCAAATTGTAAGCTGAAGTACAGCGGCGGTGCAAGAATAGCTAGGGCCCGTAAGCAAATATACAAAACGGGCCCCCCCAAAAAAAGGTCGTAAGTTTTTTGCTTGCATAAAAGGTGGGGTGGTAGGGCCCCTTATGGTCCCGGGCCCCTAAGCATTGCTTACAGTAGCTTACTTATATCACCGCCACTGCTGAAGTATACAATTTTTTTTTTCAACTTCAACATTTCAAACAATTTCAAAAGAAAAATTTTTTTCATAACGAGTTGATTGAACCAAACTATTTTGATTTTCTATTCTCTTACGATATGTGCACTTTGATATCTGAGAATGGTTAAAACTTTACATTCAACAGCGCAGACACTGGAGCCAATTGAAAATCATAAGAAATCGATTATAAATTATGAACATTTTTATATTTTTTTTAGAAACTACCGTCTTTCAGCTTTAAAATGCCACCTTGCTCGCGTAGATATCTCTAATAGAAAAAATTTTTACAGCTAAAACCGCAAAGCACAAAAATACGACTTTTCAATTGCTTGATTTTGCGTGGAGCGGAAATGGCGCGTACTAAAATTAAATCCTTATGGATTTTGGTCGTTGGAAGCCTAAAGAACATTTTTACAAAGTTTGAGCAAAATCTAAAATAGCTATTTTTACTATTATTACTATTTTTACCTATTATTTCTTTTTTGAATAGCAATAGCGAATCTTAACGAGCGACTAACGGCAGCCGGGTCTCAAAAATCTCCGTCCAATAGGAGCGAACTAACGTCGCTCGCATTCGTTTTAAAATTTGACGTTTAAAAATGTAGAAAGTTAACCTATAAATTAATTAATGTTGTCTGTAATCATTAAATTTTGACGTTTAATTATTTATAAATTTTAAAATTCTGTTTCAAATTCACGATGAAAACAAATCAACACCGTATTTACTATATTAACAGTTTAAAATTGGTTTATTATTAATTCGTGAAATTAAATTAAATTCAATTTAAACACAATATTCGGTAAATAATTGCTTTCACTAATTATAATATTAATATTATTTGCCGAATATTGTGTTTAAATTGTATTCAATATGCTTCACATCAAACGTGTCACGAATAAATTCGTTGATTTCATTAAATTAAATTAATTTTAAAAGTAATTTTCTGACGAAGGTCTTAATGCAAGACCGAAAGCTCAAAATAAAACTTTTAATATTATTCCTTAATTCGCTATTTATTAAAAATAAAACATATTAACAGTTTATCTATCGTTTTTAAACGTTCAAGTTGTTGCAATAAAAGCGTTTGATGAATATTTCATAATTTTTATTAAAAAGAAACAAATAATAATTTACAAAACAAAATTATATAGTAACTTATGTTTTATTATGAAGAATTTTCGTTTGAAAAACTTTCTTTAACTTTCTACATTTTTAAACGTCAAATTTAAAACGAATGCGCGCGACGTTAGTTCGCTCCTATTGGACGGAGATTTTTGAGACCCGGCTGCCGTTAGTCGCTCGTGCGAATCTTATAATCTCATTATTGGCTGTCACCCTTCGGCCTTACCCGATGTAAAAATTGTTTAAATATTATCATTTGTTTAAAATCTAAAAAATATTATGGCCAAATAGGATCCCACAATTGAATGGTTTGTTGCAAAAAGGTAAGTACTACAAATTCAATTTTTCGAGATACTTGATTTAAAGTGTCTGCTGTGTGTAAAATTGATCTCAAAATTGTAATTCTATTGCCATTTCATATAAAGAAAATATATTTCTGAAGGATTGTGAAAAAAATATACAATTTAGAGATCAATTTTACACACAGCAGAGACTTTAAATCGAGTATCTCGAAAAATTGAATTTGTAGTACTTACCTTTTTGCAACAAACCATTCAATTGGACTTTGGCTTAAAATTTGTGAATCAGGTCACTGATTTGTAAAAATTATCTTTAGAAAAGTTATTAAAAAGAATGATAAAATAATGTAATATTATAATGTTATTATTTCTCTGCTATTTTACGGTCAGTGGGAATGGCGCACTCGAATAGATTAACGAGATTCTTAAACTTAGTATGTAATTTTGAATGTCGATACAATTAACAATAAATCAAATTTTTCTAAATTGACATTCACAGTAAGAACATCTTTGGTAAAGCTTCGGATGCGGTTGGCTGTTTTTTTGTAGATAAAACCCGAAGAAGACACTTAAGAGGAATCTTCCTTACAAAAGGAAACATAAGTTCATCACTTATCCGTCGATTTTATTAGAAGCTATAAACTTATGAAGAAGGAATCAACATGCGTTTCATCAAGATGAAATAAAGTGCATAGGCGAAGTTGTAACATAACACTCATACTAAAACTGAAATTCCCAACTAACCCAACCACTCGATGGATTTAAAACTTTATAGGCTAATGTTATTTGAAATTCTTTATTGCAAATATAAAAAGCGCCTGCACACCTATATGGGAGAGTTTATTAGAAGCCATAAAAGTGATGAAGAAACGTACAAGTAATGTCGCAATAAAAGAATCGACACGAGCTAGATTTTGTATCAATGTGGAAAAATCGGAGATAAAGTGTGCAAAATAAAGTTGTTAGAGATTGCATCGATCGGCACAAGATTTGCATTACCAACTGTTGCTCCAAGTACATACGCTAATGATTTTAACGTTTAGGTGCTGCAGAAATCGTTTGCCTTGTTATTTCTTCCCTGTAATTAACAAAGGAAATTTATTTCTCTCAATAAATTGTGAAGGATTTCCAAGTTTTAAAATAAATCATGCTGATTTTTCTCAACCTGGAAGACGATTCCCAAAGAACTCGACGTGGTCGAACCCGAAGGGCGAATTGGGTTAAAAATAATGACAAGCAAAACTTAAACAACTTTCTACAACAATAATTTACGATATCGAATTGTCTTCAAATAATTTAAACGTACCTTACATTGTTGTATTCTTCCCATTAATTCGATTGCTTAACCTGAAACGAACAAAAGTTTAAACTTCTTACGACGTTCAACGTTTAATTGTGAATATATGTACACACATTGCAATTTACGTCCGAAAGATTTAAATTTTGTAAAATTGTGTAGCCGTTTGAAAGGATATCTCTTGTAAGCGTTGTTAACTGAAGAAGCAAATTAACTTTCGGTATTGTCCTGCCAAGAGTGACTAATGTTCTTACCTTAACCGAACAGGTGTCTGTGTCGCTTCTCGCCTCTGGTTTCGTTAGATAATCACAACTTATACATTTTTTACGCATTATACGCATTTTCCGCTTAATTAACAATTACCGAACTTAAACTTTCTGTTTACACCTCGTACGACTAAAAATTGAGTTACAAGCGAACCCTTTGTTTTTTCATTAATAATAATTCTTTTAAATGTACAAGCGTAATCATAAAAACTAATTTATTTTGTCGATACTTCAGCTTATAAATCAAAATTCTAATTTCTCACCTCATCTTATCGCACAGGTTTCCAACTGTTTATTCTTATTTCGTATACATATTTATTATAACTAATAGCATCACGTGGCTCAAAAATATTATAGCATTGCTTGGACCCCTTTTGCTAACGATTAAATAAGTCAGCGTGTAATAAAGGTGGAGAAAATTGCAAATGCATCTCGTTTTTTACGGTATTTTATTAACCACAATTAAATTACAAAGAAACACATCAAATAAATCTGCCCAAATTTTTTTTTGTAAACGGTTTATGTTTTTTTTTACCTCGAGTTCGCTAGAAAACTTAAGGGCATTATTTTTAAATAAACACATCAATTATAACAACTCATTAAGGTGTCAATAGGGTTATTTACCACATGAAAATATTCCATGCCCTTAAGCTACAAACTTTAATTTCTCTAGTTTTGTTGTGCCTAACCGTTGAAGGAAAAACTATGGGTTTGATGTTGCTGTGAAAAATAGCACAGTGTTTGCATAATATTAAATTAGAACAGTTCAAAGGTGTACAAATATAATAACTTTTCAAGTAAATAACAGATTAACTTTGTCCTTGCTGGAAGAGGTTTTAATATGTATGAAATTGTAAACTTTTCATTAAAATCTTGTTGCTTTTATGCAAACCATTGCCGGCTTTATATTTTTAAGATAAAAACTTAATGGTGCAAGTTTCTAACTTCCTAGTCTACCAATTCCAAGTTGAAGTTCCAACTTCAACTGGAGAAAAACATAATCCAGCTTGAATCTTCCTTTACGATTCCATAAAAACCGTCACCGTGTCATGAGCTGACATTTTGGTCAACGAGTAAAACTGAACCAGCTATGAGGCTGTTGACTATGAGCTTAGAATCGGTAGGACAGAGGGTGTGGTAATAACTAACAAGGGCAAGGCCAACCCTTCTCCTCACAGATCTCCACCAAAATTTGTATACGATTACAACCCAATTAGAACGTCAACTTGATGAAAAAAGAAAGACCCCAAACTCAGAAATTTTGGAAATAATATTTTCGAAAGACCATTGATAAAGTTGGTAAATGCACATAAAATGTACTTTAGTTCAGATGTACCGAGCATAAAATTTTATCATATCATATAATAATGATTATACGCTTTTATGCTCGGTATATTTGAACTAAAGTACATTTTACGTGCATTTACCAACTTTTCCAATGGTCTTTCGAAAATATTATTTCCAAAATTTCTGAGTTTGGGGTCTTTCTTTTTTCATCAAGTTGACGTTCTAATTGGGTTGTAATCGTATACAAATTTTGGTGCAGATCTGTGAGGAGAAGGGTTGGCCTTGTCCTTGTAAGTGGTACTCATAGTTATTGGCATGGATGCGACATTTGGAAAGACATCGAGACCAGCATAAGTTAAAAAAAAATTGGAACAAAGCGTTATCGGACCTGACGCTTCAAAATTAGACGATATTATGGACCATAACCAAAGTTTTAAAATCAGACAAATTCAACCTAAAATTTCCTATCCTAGCAAACGCCATAGAACAAATTAATGTAGTAGGACCATCACAACTGCACTACTCATTTCAGAAATGCTATAGTCTACACTGTGTAGCCTAGTCCAAAACTCCGTAACCCAAATACATCAAACAATTCATTCGACCCCAGCAGAAACTTCACCTCTCTCAAAGAAATCCTCAAATTAAAAAATGAACTTCCGAGAAAGATAACCGCATTTCTTCGTAAGTTACCGCTCTATAAGCCATTTTCCATCATTATTGAAAATTCTAGAAGAAAATAGTACTCTTCCTCCTCTAAAATTCGATTCTGAGAATCAAACCAGCATCAGCATCCCCAAACGATTTGGCCTCCGATTCAACCACTCCACTGTCATACAACTCGCCATCCTCATCAACGACATTACGATCAACTATAATAAGGAAAACTTCATGACGACCGAGACTCAATATTATGAAAAAGGCTTTCAACACGGTCTGACATGACGGCCTGTCACACAAATCTTTCCCTCAAAATGATCCCATATTGCAAGATTTTTGTAAGACAGAACCTAATAAATCAACCTCGGCGTTACTGTATACCAAAAGCTCACATTCAAATCACATAATAATATTATGACCAAAAATCCACCAACGCGTTTCGCCCTCTTTATCTATTTATTCCCTACGAAGCGTATACGCTTCCAATTTTATAAAACCAAGCATATCCAGCCTAGAGCAAATCACAAATAAACAAATTTTTACAAGTAGCTCAAAACAAACTCCTAAGAGTGATCACCAGTACACAGAAAAATTCGATCTCCACGTCCTTGCTAACATTTGTACGATTACCACACTCATTCACCGCACTGCAATCAAACCCCCCCCTTATTATTATTATTATTATTACTACTAGCATTACATTCGTATAGAATTTTGCTATCCTATTTCTAGGTTTTAAAAATCCGTCTGAAAGGAAGAATTAGCCCCAAATAACATCATGTTTCGATTCAATATATTAGGATCTTCTTTCCTGTTGCACCATTCTACAGTTTTGCATGTGTTTCCGCTTCTCTAACTACCTCTCTCCAGTATCTCCTATCTTGTACCTTTATCCACCACTGGGTCTTCCTCGTGCTCTATCATCATTTGGCTTCCATAATGTTATTTTCTTCTCTATGTCCTCGTTTCTCATGACATGACCCATCCATCTCAATATCTGCGACTTCACGAACTTTATTATATCTTCGTCCCTCATTGCACACTTTATTTCATAATTCGAAGAAGAATTGCGCGCAATATCTTCATTATTTCCAGCACCCGCATTACTTCTGCTTCCTGCTGCTACATGCACAGTGACTCTAAAGCAGCGGCCGGCAACCTTTTGGGTATTGCGGACCACTAAATTGGCAATTTAAATTTCGCGGACCACTAACTTTTTAATTGTTCACTTTGATCGCTAAATTTTTTTGAAAAAATTTTTTTTTTTGTCATAATTAACTAAACTTATTGAATCCCACGCTTACATTTGCTCCGAACAACATGCGAGGAACATATTTTTACGTATAGCCAGTGGCTGTTTTAGAACTTTTGATGCCCCCATATCTAAATATTTTCATTACCCCTACAACTTACAGCAATAATTTTCAACCTCCGGCACATGGGGGAGAAACCCTGTTCATTAGCGCCGCAGGCGACTTTTTTTTGAAAATACTGTCTATTTTATGTAGGAATATTGCACATTAAAACCTGGTTTTAATACCCAATCCCAACCCCAAAATTAGGTTCATCAAATTTTCACCAAATTGCTATAACTAGAAATTTCTCGTGGACTTTGGATTTTAACTCTTTTACCTAATGAATCTTGACAATTCTTCTACCAATGAGTTTCAATTTTCGTAATTAATACAACCTGAACATCAGCAAACCTTTAAATGTAGCTAAGCAATTGTAAATTTATATTGGTTAATTTTCAATGTTTGAGGCCTCTTCGAAAATCCGCCACTGGAGGCAGCTTAAACACAATTTATTTTTTAATTAAAAATTTCATTAAAAATGAGCTCATCAAATTTCATTAATGTCAGAATTTTTTCGCGGACCACTAAAATTACGCCACGGACCACCAGTGGTCCGCGGACCAGCGGTTGCCGACCGCTGCTCTAAAGCATACGTAATCACTAGAGCACGGATTCTAGGCAATTTGTCTTTTTGTCCTTTATTTAAGCAATTCAAAATTATAAATACAGAAATGCCGTTCAAACAATTTTGAAAATTTGGAACCCTACTTTTATTTGCCTAAATGCCTATTTTCGGTGTTACTGACCTAAATTAGATTTTTAATGCCTAAAATGCCTAAACCAATGATGTTTTCCCGTTTACTTCTAAAAGTTAAAAAATAAAAATAGTTTTTATGTTTTTTAAAATTTATATCTCTGTCAGTGGCGGATTTAGCACTTGAGAGGCCCCAAGCGCAATTCATTTTGAGGTCCCCTTCTCAATATTTTCACTACCCCTACACCCTACTCTACAGTGTGCATTCTACGCGCACGTTTTACTATGTTTTTTACGCTATACCAGTGATCTAAAAAAGCTGAATTTTGAGGCCCCCTTAATTTATGATGCCCAATAAGCGTGCGGAAATCCGCCACTGTTCAAAAATTAATCTGAGTTGTTGTGAGTTCTTGTATTTATTTATCTTGGTGAAGTCAGTTGAGTCAGCGCTTCGTAGTCACGCGTATTAATAAAACTGTGGAAGTTACTTTAGCCCAAGAGCCGGCTACAGATTTCAGAAATTCTGAATGGCTTTAAGTTAGATAGCTACCCTCTAAATACAAAACCGTAAATGGCAGAAGTTCTCCAGGTCTGATTAGGGGTGGGGGGAGAAGGAGATGATTTTTTCAAAAACTCAAAAAAAATCGTAAATTTATTTGTTAACTTACAAAAATAGTAACCCCCCAAATTAGTAGCGCCATTTGCAAATGAGGAGAAAATTAATAACACAATCTATTATTGAAAGCTTACATAAAAATTTGTAAAATTTATTAAAATATAACACTAATTTATTTTCAGGAATTAATAATTAACAATTTTAAAAATTTGTATAGTATTTTCCATCCCTATATAGCTCTTATATCGTTATTAAAAATTTTTTAACTAATTTTATAAATATTATGTTTATAAGTTTCTATAATGAAAAATATTATATGGCCTAAAAACTCCTAAATTCTTAAATTATTGCGCATATTTCAATGATTTTTATAGCCTAAAATTGTGCCTTTTTTAACATTTTTTACGTCCTAAAATCCGTGCTCTAGCTAATCACCGATCAATTCAGAGCTTGGTAGATCTTCCATTTCGTTTCCTTTGTCACTGTTTTGTCCTTAAGTGGATCTTTGTTGTCATAATAGGCCCGGTTACTTGATTGTACCCTACTTTTGATTTTACCCCCCCCTTACCCATTTCTAAAACCCAATTCTGAATCCGAGCTTCGAGGCATTGTTTCAATTTGCCCAGTTATGACATTTTGTTCAACATTTTCATGCATCTTCTGCTGTAAAATTCAATTTTGGGCAATAATGGGAACGAAAGTCAAATTTCAAAATCAGTCAAAATAATTGTGGAATTATTAAAAACTTAAATATATTTTCGAGAATTATTAGATACTATTGCATAGGTCCTAGGTCCTTAATAAGTTCCTGTTAACTTTTCCATATTTTTTAGAAGTGAAATTGAGTTTATTTAAAAACAATTTTAATTAATAAAAATTAATTAATAAAAATTTTAATTGTGGACCACGGTATGGAGTGATGTGATCGCTGGTTGAGTTACGGAGCGGAAATTCTGGGTTCAAGTCGCGGACTTCGCAGCATTTCTTAGCCCGGCCTTCCGGTGGACATCCACACGCTGTGGTGAAAAGTTGTAGTAAATCCACAATTTTTCTTTTGGGTCCTAAAAACCTTACGTAAGCTAGCAAGGTAAGTTTTTCTTCAATTGTTCCAATAAATCAAAAAAGCTTCTAAAGAAGAAATGGTAACAATTTCCGTTGTTAATTAAAAAGTAAAAATAATAAAATCTGGCGGTTTTGAAGATGAATCAAAACTTCACCGAATAAATTTAGATTCCAACTAAAAGGTCGATCATAAAAGACAACCTAATTATAATTTGACCATGAACCTTGGAATCTAATTAAAGGCCCCGTGTGTCATCGTTTCATATTTTAATATTCTTCAAGTTCAACGAGACTTACGGTCTACCAAAATAGTGTCGTTTTTGAAAAATGTTAAATGAAAACCATTTTTGAACGTCAAACGACCACATAGGAAGCATAATGAGCTGCTTGCTCAGTTATCTTTTGGGTCTTTGTGCAATTATGGATATATGAATATATAATTGATGGTTTCGTTCAAAATTCATCGAGAACTGGAAAGTTAAATAAACGACTTTTGATGAAATTTGTACAAAAACACTTAAAATTTTGATAAAAACCGTCAAGTTTTTGACAATAACGCACCAACACACTAAGAATCCAATTTTTAAAAAACGAAAACAATGTAAGTTGTTGATATCTCTTAGACAAAAAATAAGAAAAGGTAAGTTGAAAATTAATATAAAATGTCAGTTTGTTGTAACTGTCCGCTTGTAATATTATGTTGTATTGTGGTAGACGAGTTAACAAGCAAACCCTTCTTATTCTTCATTAGCGTTTGGGTTTAGCGATAGCAGTCCATCACATTTTCAAGTTAATTTCAAAATGAGAATGGATTAGTGGGTGTGCATGTGCTAGTCGAGGCGTGTAAGTTCTTCCCACCGATCTAAAGTAAAAGCTTGTAAAAGCGTCAAATTAATTATGTTTTACATTCTAAATGAATTTGTTTCTTGGTAACACATTTAATCAAAATAATTAATTAGCAAGTACTTGACGAAGCCGCGCGCACCCCTGCTTAACTTTCATGATTTAGCAAAAACCGCATCCACCAAGGCAGTTTCTGAAAACATCTCATAAAAATTTATTAGCAACAAAAAGTGATAATTTGGTTTTGGAGTTTCAAAATTACAACCGGTAATCCTGAAGGCACGAAGAAAGTTACAGATATAACACCGATAAAACGGCGCACACAGGTAATTTGAGTTTAAAGATGAATTATGATGTAGCAAATTTTAATGTAGGTACGTGAATCTTTTACCAAATTTATCGTTTTAATTATGCACCACGTCATTTCGATTTAAAATTTATTTAACGTGCATACGTGAAACCCTATCGAATTACGTGTGCACAAATTTTTGAAAATCACCCCAAGGCGAGCATTGATTTTTCATTACGTATTTAAGTTATTATCGAAAGTTTCCTACTCCCAATTTTAACACATTTGCTCCTTAAACATCAACTCGATGGCGTTATAAAATTGGGTTTTGATTAATTTAAATTTTTGCAAGGTTAATTTATTTACCGTTGTTTGATCAAAAGGAACCGAAAAAAAAAATCGGAATGTTTGCACGGAGAGTATTCCTCGTTTGCGGACGAGAGAAGAGATATAAGGACTACAAGTTTCAATCAGTGGCACGATCCGACGTTTTTTATTACTTTACTTTTGTGTTATTGTTCCAATCGAAGTATTGAATCGCCATTTCAATAAAAAGGATCTAAGAATCTATTGTAGCGGTGGTTTTTTGTTAAAACATAAAGAAAATTAGTGAAGAAGACAATCGAGACTTTTTGAAGCGACTTATCAATCAAAACGATAACTGCGTATTATAAATTTAACAATTGGTGAAACGCGGCGTGTGTGTTTAGCTAATGACATGACTCGAACCAGGTTAAAAATACGACCCATCAAGAATTTGCCGCTGATTTGGTAGTGGTTTCAATCTTTCTCATTTACATACGTTTGCTTGTTAACTTTCAAGTATATTCTTCTATCGAGTAGTTTAAACGAATGTGGGAATCTTTCGGATTGTGTACATTTAGTCACAGATATCTGCCTACATTTATTTCAAGTAAAGTAAATACCATGGTTCATTACCTCGTCATACTTCACTAAAAACCAATCGGTAGCTTTGATATTAAAGTTATAAAAATTTTTATTGATATTTACATTTCCCGTTTGCCTAATAAAATTATTTTTAATTATCTTCGTGTAAACTTGCGTAGGAAACAATAAGTAGCTTTCCAATATTTACAAGACACTAAGAAGACATCAATTCGATTTTTCTAATGCTAATTTCGACGGTATATCACCTTTGAAACAATAAAGAGGATTGTGTATTTAAATAATTGGTAGCTTTGCTTTGGGAAGCATAAAAGTGGGCTAATCTGATTACGTTTTGTCATTATTCCTAAAGAAGCAGCAAAGCCGTCCAATTTCCATAGATTAACAAAAATAACAAAAGTTCAACATCCAATCCATACCAGGAAAATATTTTATTACTCAGTCTACGAAGATATAAATGCAGTTATAATAAGTTTATGTACAGGGTGCGTAAAACGAAATAAAAATGTATCATTTCGTTAAGATATCTGTGAATTTCTTAACTTCGAATATGCAAATTGGTATTGGTAAGAATTAAAATTTGAAGAAAAATAGTAAGGGTAACGGTAAGATTGTTATCAAAAAGTTTCGTATAAATTAAAGAGTTCCTAAATCAATCTCGCCGATAAAAATGTAAAGCATGTTCTTTCGCTTTGCTAACACGAAGAGAAACAAGAAAAAAACAAATTATCGATTTAATTAAATTAAATTTTTGGAAGCAGCATTTCAATATGAAAAATTAATTTACTTCTAAATATGCTGAGATGTTTAAATAAATAATGAGATAACCAGCAGCGATAGGTTCAATATTTAAAATATCAAAATCATTTGCTACTATCTGAGCAATCTAGCGCATTGGTAGTTAATTAAACAGCGGCAAATTGTTTGAAAAACTTACCAACGACTTAACATTTCATATACACTGTGTTCGATATTTCGGTAATCGGATCGATCGGATCTAATTGCTTTAAGCTTTGAAAGTTGTAAATATATTTAAACTAATATTTGATTAGTTTTCTTCCAAAAAAAAGAAACGATAGCATCAAAAATCATTTGTCTAGTTTCATTTTTAAAGATATTTTGACAAACGCTATTTGTTCATGTCAAATGGTAAAACTCTTAGGTCCGTCAATATTCTCGATACGACTGAATTGTAAAAAATGAGAACGTGTGCTAACACTTGCCAATATTTTGACAGCTACATTTAGTGTGTCTATTAAATTTTAGATAACTAAATAATGGAATGACTTGTTCAATTTTCAAATAATGTCACGATAAATGGTGATGTTCGCTTAGATAAAGAATGATCAGCACGAATTATTTTTATCACGTCATTTCGACGTTATATTTCTAAATTTCAGTTAATTTCTGCTTCTTTCTTGCACTCACTGCTATTGCAAAATTGAAAGGTAGGTCAAGACGTTTGGAATTTTAACGCCTTACCATTTTAAGAAACGGCACGCGTTCGTAAATGACTTTTGTGATCTAACATTCCAAATAAGTAATTTGGCAATTATTGCAATTAATCTAAAATTACTAAACCATCTGTTTTTAATTAAATCGGAATTATGTAAGAAATATTCAAAGGCTGTCACCACTTTTGATTTCTAAACTCAAATTGCAGCGACTGCGGCTATAAACTTTTAAAAAGTGCGCTTTTAATCAATTAATAATTAATTTGTTCCGAAAACGTGACCATAACATGATAGGTACTAAAATCTATTTCTTCATGGTTTCGAGTTTATAAAATGCGCATTAAAACATCTTTACAAAATCGATCAATTTATAATCGCATTAAGCACTTCATTAACTTCACGAGTTAGATTTACTGTAGCGGTTAATTAATTGTAAACAAAAATTAAACTAGTTTCACGGTCTCAATTTAAAATTACAGGAAATAAAACTCTACATTTGAAAATTCACTTACCACGCGAATCAAATCAAGGTTCGTCGCCTGACGTCGAATTGAAGTCTCCTGCGAGTTTCATGATATATGGATTAATAAAATCAAATTTTAGGTTGCGTGTGGTCTGAATTTTTTCACTTAAAGAATTTTTAATGCCGATCACACGTCGTTCACATTTTAATAACATTCCGCAAAGTTTTCTTCAAGTAACAAGGATCTTTTGAACAAATCAAAAAAAGGTAATTTCAAAATCCGCCCAAGCGGAAATGAATTTTAACAGCAGCACGCGAACTAAACAGTGCAGAAAATTACATATTATCATACTGATAAATCACTCATTGATGTTTTGCATTACTAAACCACATAAATTAATATTCTTCTCTTTATTTATAGCTTTGTACACGACAAGGATAGTGGACTGAGGTTTTTGTAAATTTATTATTCAACACTTTATATTTTAAGTTAAACAAATGTTAGAGATTTACTGATAAATTGATTTTTACGACGTATGAGCTCAAGTAATGTAAATTAATTCATTTTATGAAAATCACTTGCAAATAAATTGCACGAAGTGTTTATATTATCCAGGAGATATTCTCCACGTCAAGGAGACCAGAAATAACAAATATTTTTTAAAATCCGTAACTAATTTGAGGGCGTGAAACTTTTAGGTTTCACGTCGCTTTTAATAATTTTAATAAGTTGAATAGCGCGCGCTCAACTTGTCCAAACATCCCTTCGGGACACATCCTTGACACTTCAGACTGTTTAAATATTTAAATCGAACTCTTTTCGGCGGCTTCGTTTTGTTTTGCTTTTTAAATTTACTTTCGCGTTTTTCGAACGTTCGTCGACTTCTCCGAGCAAGTAGCGAGCCTTTTGTTTACATTTATTCCGCTTTATTAAGTTTGATTCATTTGTGTCTGCTGAAAGAAGTAGGTCCTTACGTGTAGGAGCAATTTACGTTTATTCGTACGGAACAATGATCAAAATTTATTGACGTTTTATTATTAACGTAATGACAATTATTTACTGCGAATGGTTATCTAGGCTACTTGTTAAGTCGACTAAATGAAACGTTGTAAGATTTTATTGCCATTTTTACACAACATTGTCGTTTATTTGGTTATTAATATAATTTATTGTTTACTTCTCCCATATAACTGACATTGTCTTAGGCCGTAAGGCGTCAAAACAAGATTTTGGTCAGCACGTCTATTCTAAAATCAGTAGGCGATAATATACTAAGTCGTAAGAGAATATTTTCGATAATTGAGAACTTAATAGGTGTACGGATTGATATGAGTTAAAAGCCATTTTGAACACCATTAATAATTTATCTTTTGGCAATGTTGCGGTCCATTTTAGTTGGTTAACGTTGCCCTTAGGGCAAGAGTCGGTAGTTCTTAGTGTTCAAAAGATGGACTTTTATAGATTAATGACTTCTTGAACTATTGTGTATAAATATAAATAGATCTCATAATATATTATTGCGGTTATTGTGATAATAAAACAAAATTTGAAACGGAAAGCTTTAATCATTAATTTCTTTTACCTTTACTATTTTAATCTTTCAAAAACCGTTTTAAATTTACTGTTTACCCAACATTTTGTTCAATAAATTACTTTTTATATCTTGATCGTTAGTTTAATTAATTTTGATTTGTAGAATAAAAAAAATTAAAATTAGTTCCCTTTCATCTACTACATTGTACATTTTATTGGGTTGTAAATGGTAGATGATAAAGGGGTATGAAAGAATAAATTAACAAATTTGAGTTATAGAACAAAAAAATGACCTGCCTCCTATGCGATTTATAAATCATTTTGCTTAAATGTTCACCCGGGGGGGGGGCAGCTAAGACATTCTGTGAAATCCGCGATTTGAACTCAGAATGTCCGCTCCGTAACCCAACCAGCGATCACATCACGCCACTGTTGTGAACATTTTTAAATTTAACAAAAGGATTTTAAAACTATAATCGATTCGTCTAATCATTGTGAGAATCCTTTTTAATATTTCCGGTTTAGTTTTCGTTTCGGTTGCAATTTACATTATCATAATGAACTGAAACAACTTAATTTTTTCGTTAATGAAATTGTAAGATACAAACAATTAAATAGTATACAAAATGATACAAGTTGTCATGTTCTAATAAATGTGAACCAGAAACATCGTCGTTTCAAACGCCTACGTGCATATTCATTGCACCAATTAAATGTTCCAGATAATGAACGAACATTTCTACTGAATTACGACAATGCCTAAGGATCTCAATAATACACATATCAAGTTTACCGAGAGGATCGGTGAAATATTAATAAATAATAATTATCTCTTAATAATCAGCTTGACTGGTAGTCACGAGTGCTTATTAAAATTACCTCTAATAACCAAAAGCAAACAAATTATTCGATTAACAATTAGAAATGCAAATGTTGTCAACACTCGTACTTAATAAACTAAAGTTATTTATACTACAAAAAAATATTCTTAAGCAACTTTTTAATGTTGGTTTGATTAAGACCATAATATTCCAGCAATTAATAAATGATAAAAACCCGCTGTTTTGCAGCATTACCGATGCGGGGTTCCTGATTAATTAATTTATTAAAATATATTTCCTTTAAGAGCCATAAAAACTTGTGGTATTAATTTTATATTCAAAGATTAAGAATAAATGTGTTAGAAATTTAATTCTAATAAATTTTACATAAAACCAGACATTTAAAACAAGAGTTTTAAATTTATACACTAATTGGATATGTTTACCTTGTATCTGCAGTGTGCAAAGTTTAGGAAATATATAACATCAGCTACAGTGGACAAAATTTTGTAATAAAAAAATGGCAAACAAATTTTTAGACATGCCCTACCATATCACGTACCAAATTGAGTGTCTTGTGGCGAAATATTTACATACCAACCACTGAATCATCTGCATCGTTAAAGGACTTATCAGAAATCATCTATTGTCCTTTCTATTCTTACTATATCCAATAATTACGCGAAGAGGAAGAGATGGAGGCTAAGAAGTATTTGCTACGTCATGTCATTTTAATTTGCCAGTAGATAATACAATCGATCCTAATCGGGCCAGCAGCCAGAATAGAGGGTCCTTCCCCACCAAAGTGAAATCTTTAGTTGGAAAAGTTTTGTTAACTTGAATTTCTATTTTACAATGAAAAATTCAACGAATTGTTGCTGCGGCATTTATTTTTATGGGTGTCTTAGCAAAAACATCCCTAAAAAATCCCGCATAGATATTTGTGTTTTTACTGATATTTGTCCGTTTTAGGGCACAGATAAATTTGGGAGCGATCGGGATTCGAAACTATGACCTTTACATCTATAGCTCCACTCCGTAACTACTACACCAAAGTACCTGTACTACAATCTCAATAAAAATTGTTATACAAGTACTTACAACTTAGGGTTCTTCTCCCTTATTCATGATCTGAATTATAAGCAAATGACAGCTGTGGAATCAATACAAATACACAATTATCAAAGATTAAGCACCTGCAGTGCCGATACTGTTATATAATCGGATAATAAGAACAAGTGCAAAGTTAACAAGTGAAATACGAGAAGCGGATATAGTCAGGCATGTGAAAGCTTTGAGATTGGGATGGCTGCGACATGTGGAAAGAGCGCTGGAGGAGAGGGCGATAGCAAGAGTGATGAAGTGGAAGCCTGATGTGAACAGACCGAGGAGAAGACCGAGGATAACATGGAAGGAAGACGCGATTGAGGAGAATAGATGTGGATGATTGGAGAAATAGGTTGATGAACAGGAAGGTATGGAAACGGGTCGAGGAGGATGCCAAGACTGATAAAAGGATTTAAGTGAAGATATGAAGTAGTAAAGAATACGGGGACTAATCCATCCCAACAAATAGGATTTGAAAACATTGGAAAATGTTGCGAAAATTCCCTAGGAATGTAAAGCCAGAAGAAGTGCTGATACTGTTATCTAATCGGATGGAATTCGGTGGTGCGAATAACCTGCATCGTCCAATTTTCCGATATAGTTGGTTTTCAATGTATCTAGATTTCCATCAACTTTTCACAATACTTCGTCCAAAAGCAATGTAACATCAACTTTTTTTCTAAATCACACCACGTAAAAACAGAATCTTAAAATCAAATCCATTACAATTTAAGTAAAAGGAAAATTGTCCGATGTTTTGTGTACTTTATTTACCCATTTTCAAGGAGATTCAACTAGTAATTTCCTGCAGAGCAGCAGGGTACAGATTTTTTATTTTAGAGGTAAAATTGTACTTACATTGGCTTTATTTTTATCGTTACAAAGTATACGTAGAGTTTAAAATTTTTTTAATCACTTTCTCACTGGTCTGCACGATCGTCATCTGCAGGATAGCTTATTGATTTTTACAGCAAATTCTCCCAGTAACCTTGAAAGTAGGTAAATAAAGTACAAGGATTGCTTGAACCTGTTTTGAGCATTTTCAATGAAATAATTCAAAATTAAAAGAAAAAAAGCATTAGCACAAATTTTGCAAGAAAGTGGGAAGCGGGGAGGGTGGTAATCAGTATAGTCAGTTGTTAGAATTAATCAGATTGAGTGATCACTTCCAAGTGGTCAAACAAAGGCGTAGCAAGGTAACTCGGGAAGAATCTTGACCCGTTTTACTTTACAAGAAGAGAATCCTCTCAATTGAGGGAAAGTGGATTAGTCGCTGGCCAGACGGATTGGTGAGTAGTCCGCAGATCGATTTTGGACTATAGTTGTTTTACATCCGGTAGCAGCTTGCTAGCCTAGCATTCAGATGTGCCTATAGCCCTGATTTTTTGTTAACGCTGGCAATTCGTCAACTCAGGGTTGAGGACGGTCATTGCCTTGCAGCTAACGCAGTTGGATGCGAATGGGGTTATAAGGAAGTAACACGACGATTTTTAAAAGTTCCTCATTACTTAATTTAACAATGTATTGTAACGATTTTTCCCGACCCTTGAACTTATAGAGAATTTTATCTCCCTCTTTAGGAAAATATCGCAACACTAGAGTACCGTGGCTTGCTATACGTCGGTTCACACTTCTATTACGAGACAAATCCCAGGGCTGGACTCGATTACCCTCTCCTTTGGGTCGTTTAATAAAGCAAAGTTGTGCGGCCTCAATACCGCACTTAATTTTCTCCAAAAGATTCTCCTTGTTAGGATCAAAATTGTATGAAATGCCTAACTCAAAACTATTGTCCTTATTGACAATATAAAAATTATTAAAATTGGGTGTGGTTCGCTTCATAAAAAAATAAATTAAAACCAGCCTCGCAAAAATGAATAGTTTAATTTTCAACAGAAATCTCAAATTAAAAATAAACATGAATAAGAACTGGTCGAGCATGTGATATGTGCGAATAAATTCGCTTTGGTCGTCAAGTGTGAAGTTGTGTAATAGAGAACCCTTCGCATCCACATTTAATTGTAAATTGAAGCCTCAGAATACTCCAGGTCTCTATTATTCGTGTAATTGTGTGATACAAATTAAAATAACAATAAAATGGTGTATAATAATTATTCAAAGTTTTTATTTACCAACACGATGGCACTTGTAATCCACTTGTTGGGAACCGCTGACTTCCTGCACTTGACATTTGTTGAGCTGCAACCTGTTGTTTACCAGTCCAGCTGTGATCTTCACAAAAACGAACTCCTGCATCAAACTTCCACAGATTCTTCTTTTAACACCCAAATAAGGACGATCGGTAACCGCATCATTAAACTTATTGGCAATACTCTGACGATTTTGAACCAATTTTTATGATAAAAGTAATATCTAACCTCAACTTCAGGTAAGCAAAATTATCCAATTTAATCTTTAACCAATTTGTATTCTCCCTTCTAATCATCTGATTTGTAGGTGTGTAATTCCCGTAATTACAAAAATCATCCATCAATGGCTGACTGACAAAAATTTTCCTCACATTTGCCACACCAAATGTCGCATTCGCGCTTTTACAAAAATCGTAATAATTTGAGGATCCTACCTTCAAATTAACCAAAATCAATCGCCCAATCCAGACGACAATACGCACTTATACTCCGAGTAGAAATCACCCGGATTTTCCAAAGAAAAACTCAAAAAATGGTCACTTTGTTGGACCTGCTCGCCAATACGCCTTGCTGGCTACACCGCTCGCAACCAGTCTCCTACGCCAATTCTTGCTACCTTGCATGTTTAGAAACTTCAAATTACCAACAGATAAACCGAAAATTTAAGCCATTCTGGACCTCAAAATTGGTAAGTTTCCGCGGTTAAAATTCAAATTCAAATAACTAACTTTGTTTCTTTTTAGATTACTTTCGCTGTAAACCTCTCAAATCACTGGATTTTATAAACATTCAAAATAAGTGTGTGTTTGTGTGTCATCGGTAACATATGATTCGACTCTTATTTATAACACTGTGCTCGACCTTATCTCGATGAGCAAAATTTTTGCTAATTAATGATAAATAATTAATAATGCGAAACTGGATTTCAATTTAGTACAATAATATCACGACAGTATTTTATCTTATTTTACAGTATTTAATTTTCGACTCTCGGCCTCACAAAGTGGAGATATGGTTACCATGGTCCAATTCGTGATTTCTCAGCCTTCTGCCTCATTAAATAGATTAATAAAATTTAGAAAATCCCTTGAGGGTTTTATTGCATAAATAATGCTTATAAATTTCCGTCGTATGTAATCTTTTGAGTTACTAAAGGCCCATTCAGACGATCAATATTATATTGTCAATATATTAATATTGTCAATATTATTGAACGTGTGAGGGTCAATAAGTATTTATCGTCTGAATCAAATGCACTGTGTCAATATTTATTGACAGTATTGACAATATTTTATTGACAATATTATTGATCGTCTGAAGGACCCTTAAGAGAGAAAACTTTTGAAATTTCTGACCCCCTTCCTTTCAAGTAAGAGTTCCTAAGATTTTGACGACCACCTATTTGTTATAAGGTTAATTTTTGAAATTGTAGACCCCCTCCTTCATATAAACTTATCAACTGGGGGGGGGATTGAGTTCCAGAGACTCCCAAACTTGATCTACATTTACCTTTTGTATCCAGTCCTCTGTATAATCAATTCTTTGTCCATTCATTATGGTTATCTTCTGAACCAATACATTAATTTATGCAATGACGAAATTTGAAGAGAGAAGAGCGAAAATGTGAATGAGAAGATTCGCAAATTAGAAAAAAAATTGAAATGTAACCATTTATTTAACCAAATACCGAGTGTTTCAAGTTGAATTGGATCATCTGATACAAATAAAACTTTTTTATTGTTTAGCTAATGAACGTGTCAGAAGGTAAATTCCTCTATAGACGTACTGTTTTGTTTAGGTAGAATGTCAATTTCATCATTAATTTATGAAAGAATGGAGTAATAAAAAATATTCGATGAATTGATATCTCACTGTTATTTAAAATTTATGACATGCCATATTAACCTTTAGAAAACATTCTCTTATCATTTACACGTTAAAAATAATTGTACAGTTGTTGTAAGTAGGAGTTTGTTCACCTGGACTGCATAATAATTAGTAACACTCGATCAGAATTAAATTAGAACAACTCGAGTCCATGTACTTGTGGTACCGTTTAGCATAATCGGTTTCCATTGGTAATTAAATGACCCGAGTAAATAAATTAAGAATCAACAGTCAAGCAAATTTGTATGTAATAACAATTTTGCCTTAAAAACTTCGCAATGCTCATCAAATTTTGGTTAATAAAACTGCTACCGTTCAGGTCGAGGCAAATACCAGTTCACAAATTGTTTCACGGATTAGCTTTTCAATTTATCATATTAATTGCATCTATAATCCAGTCCGAGTTTTTTGACACGTTCAAGTACGTTTCCGTAAAATATGCAAACGAGCTTATTAATCAGGATACTGGTCATTGATCATTTATTACCTGGTAAGTGGGCAACGGTTAAAAAAAAATGAGAGTGAAGTAATTTTTCTATTTCATCAGTACAGTGTAACCTCGTTAGGGCGAATTTTGACTGAATTTTTAATTTAATTACCGCTTCAGATTTGTTAAAATATTGTGGTGTAATGTACGCCCAATTTAAGTACGAACAAAACCTGCGCTAATAAATAATTTTGCTTTAACAGTTAATTTAAGAAATTTATAATTACACGGCAATATTAAAGAGGTGCATTAAATTTGAAATAAGGTGACTACTGTTACACAGTATTCAGCTTTAATCCGACATCGGCAATTTGAGGTGTATAATTATGACACAGGAATTCCACACTAATAAGGCCCTTCTTTGATTGATAGCCCGAGACGTGTTCGAAGCTTTTATCAAGCTATCAGCATACTAAACTTAAAAAGGACGTTAAGGATAACGACCGGAATTGATCACCAAATATTTGATTTAGGTTAATTTGAAAATTCCGATCGCCGAATTTCGATTAACAATTTTATGGTTCGACTACGTCCAGCATTATCTTAAAATCGCTTATAGATCGTAGATAATGCTGTAATAAAATCTCTCTTAACATCAAGTTAAAAAAATTAATACTCATACTTGAAATAAATCGTTTAAAGGTTAACGTGTGCTCTTAACAGGTAGGTGCCTAATATTTTATACATAATTTTCTTGTTGTAATCGAAAGCGCAAATAAATTATTTCAAAAGGACTGAATTGCTAATCTAGTTTTTCAAGTCGTATTTAGCACCTGCCTCCATTATAACTTTTAAAAATATAGTCCAATAAATTATTCAAAATTGGTTCAGGTATTATTAAAATTTAGGTTACTCGCTAATTATTATAATTTTTGCAAAGCGTTTTCCAGGTTTCAATTTTAAATTAATGTATTCAAAAACTGTTTGGCACCTATGCATTTTTAAACGAAAAGCAATGTCATTAATCGACGTAAACAAGCAGATTCTGCGAAGTTATGAGATTTTATGGTGACTAATTAATATCAATCAAATTCGAAACTTAAACATGTTATAATTATTGGGGCCAATAAATTACATGGGATGCTTTATTTTACATGTATTGTTGTGGTATTTCTTAATTTAGAGGTCCGGATGGATTGATAGGGTAGTAATTTGAAGACATTTGAGTTGAAATCAGTAGCCAGTTAATTTGACTGGTATAAAAAGCGATATTTGCATCAATTTTACAAAAACCATCAATTGTAACAGATTTACACATGAAACGAACATTTTTGAATTTATTGTGAAGTACAAAGTTTATGCCACATCATGTGTATAATTTTCTACAAGATGAACAGCGCCATATTTCTAAAAAACAAAGTGTTAATAATATTTCGATGCGTGTGCGAGTAAGGGTTTTGTGTTACCTGGATGGAAGAGTCAATTTCGCTCATAAAAATTAAAAATTCCCACTTCAAAAAAACAAATTTGAATAGGGGGAACGAAGCCAGAATACAAGAGGAAGAGAGCAGGCAGTTCTTGAGTGGATACCAAACTGGGAACAGGTAAAAGTTCTTGGTTGAATCCCAATTAAGGAACTCGTATGAAATTCTTTGATCCGAGAATCAAAGAATAAAATTTGATTATTCATAGAGGTGAATAATTAGCGAGAGTCGCGTAATTACGTAATATTCAATTACGAGCGTCGTGTAATTTGTGAAAACTTGTGTATTGCGGACGTAGCGAGATATTTGCTAATCGAATATCTGTAAAAAAAGTTAATTATAAAAATTGTGCACGTGTCCCAGAAATTGGAGGTTAACTTCACATTTGGTGAAGAAATTAAGATTGATAATAATTAAGCAATCACTTACCTGGGTGTTGTCTCAGACAATAATTGTTCGATTAATAATTAATAAAGGAAATTGGATAGTGAAATAAGCGATTTGGTTGGAATTTTGACGCAACTATTAACACAGGAGCACTGGGCGTTGTTGGAACACTTGCAGCTTTGAAGATGATAAAACAGGTGGCTATTACCGACAAAACAATGGCGCACTAAACCTAGAGGAATTATACCAATTGTAAAGTAAAAATTTGTTTTAATTTAATAAATTCAGATCAAAACGACAATTTGTGTTGTTAATGAATTTATTAAAAATTTTGTACAATTGATTATAATTTACACACGTTTACACGAATGATTAGACATCCAAGTTTAGCTTCTGTATTTGAAGAATTAAATGTGGCTTGGATCTTTGAATCATTAAATAATTTTACACATTTTGTTCGAGACAAATTTATTGTCAACTGTAAATTGATGCAAAATTTCGCAATAGAATATTTTCGTTTAATAAATGATGTTAACTTCAAATTGCTATCTTATTATTTCGTCTGTCTGAATCCACCGACCCTTGAGGAAGAGAAAAACTCTACTACCAACGTGAATCTAATACAGCGGCCTTTCAAAAAGCTTTTATGACCAAAAAATCATAACAGTATATACTTTTCCTTCGGTTCCTATAAATCCAACAGTTAATTTCTTTCTGGATGAGGAATTACTAGAGAGAATTGAAAATCTTAACCTAACTAGCTCTTGTAAAAAATGCTTCTAGGCTCAAATTAGCTTTGGTCAATTATTAGATCAGTTTGGAAACTACTGATCACACTTGCTTATTAGTCGTCAATTTAGACTACCCCTAACAAATAAGCTGAGAAAAGGAAAAAGTTTATAACTATTGGTCCTTCATTTATTTGTAATCGAAAGAAGGTCTTGTGGGTTTGAAGCCTCCTGATCTTCCAGGTCCCATTGGATTGCGACCATTAGCGGTCGAAAATATTATTTTTAAGTTCTGTTAACATTTAATGAAACAAAAGAGGTTCTTGTCCACTACAGAAAATAGTTTACCCTACTACGTGGCCAAAAGCCATTCTAATATAATTATTGTTGATATCAAAAACCATTCCAGCAACTTCGCATCCTGTAATCATGGATTGAATCTAGTCAATAAATTCTTTTATCCGTCTTATTTCAATTTTTAATAATTTTGCAAATTTTGATTCTAAAAGGTAGGCAACAAAATATTAAAATAATATTACATATTACTAGAGTTGCAAGTAAAGTGTTACATTTGTTTTCAAAAAATTGTTCGATTTTTACCAAGATTTTTATTATCCAATATACAAATTGTCGATGTGTAATAAAACAAAATCTTTACTGCATTACTGCGCTATAACATAAAATCTTTATTGCGAAAATAAAATTTTAATACAGTGTATAACTTTTAAAAGACAGTTTCTATCAAGTGGAGGTTTCTGTAACCAGAGGGCTTGTTATTATTTCCGAAAAAGTGGAAAGGTTAATTCAAAATCGATGTTTAAATAATTATTCTAATTATATTTTTTGTTTGGAGGAAAACTAACACGGCTCACTTCATAAACTTCCTGCCTCGTCTAGTAAAGTGATCTTTTCCATGCAGTTTTCTAATTTTCTATTATGGAGTAGGTAAACAAGTTAGCACTACACTGTTTCCAAGTTGAATTTCCACTTTATGAGTATCTGGTGTTATATTATTGTTAAGTGTTATATTGCTATATTGAGTGCAATCTAAATTACTCCCTTATAATAAAATATTTGAACTATTAAAACGCCTACACATTTGTAAGCGTATTGATTTACTTATCATACCCTTTGGTTATAAATTAGCATATTCAAATAGGATCAAATCTAGCATTATATTCAGATTACATGTTGTAAATGTGGATGGAGTGCCATACCATGTCAAAAGTTGACATGTGATTGTAATTTTAACGCGTTTACTTTATTAGTTTTACACTTTAGCAATGTTATAACTATAATGTCGCCGGAAACGACTGACTGCGCCATATACATTGTCTTAACGTCTCTCTGCTCTTACTTGTTTATTTTCTATTTCTATTATGTTCTTCGTTACAAAGCACATAAATAAATGAGGGCTAATTTATTGGTTATAAAGTCTATGAGCAAGTTACGCCTTGAGCTCGAAATGTAATCACAATGGTCGTATTTTATATTTCCAATTTTTAGGAGAAAGAAGTGATTTATGCCTAAGTTATTATTGAAAAGAAGAGTCGGTTAGACCACCCCACTGGATCTCCAAGCGTGAGAGTAAAACTTGTTTGATTTCATATTCTTCTCTAATGGTGCTTATTATTTTCGTTATCACTTTCCAAAATCGATGTTCTTTGTAGTGTTAACATTAGTGGAAGCTAAGTAATATTTCTGCACAAATCGTCGAGCATTGTTAGTTGGTAATATGTATTGACCACGATTTCCTTTGAATTATTTATAATAGGCATATTAGTGTAACAAGTGGACTATTGTTTGTAGGGTAAATCGCTAACAATTTCAAAGTTATTAATATGGTAATAAGTTCATTGTTTAAAGGTACATTATAGAGGCGTTTAATGTCATTGAAAGAAATAAATTTATGTGAATAGATGAACCAAGAAATTATTTATGTTGTAACATTGAAACTTTCACACCTAAGTTTGGGGGATGCTAGTAGACACACCTAGCTGTACATAAAATATCTTCCTAAAATGTACCCAAAAAATTGTTTCACCAAGTAGTCACTTTCAGTTTTTACCTACTAATCGCGTTAATATTCTAAATTTGACAAATACATTCATTTATGACAGTTTAATTACCCCATACATCAACTCAAAAATACAATAACGAAAAGTCGTTTTAAACAAATTAAGCTGCCCACTCAGCCAATAACCAGTCATAGATCATGTCAGCAGTCTACTTTAAACGCACATCATTACTTTTAATATCAAAAATTTAGAACATAATTTTCAAGAAAGTTTTATTAAAGATCCATTAACAGTGCTTAATTGGTTTTCTATTGTTTCATCATATGCAGCTCTGAAAACTGCGGCTGTTTAAGACAAACAGTAGGTACAATTTTTTACCCTACTTTACTAATCACTTTTATTTTCTGTATTACTCTCAAGCGTTTTGATTCTGGTTTTTAATCTCCGATCTCCTTTTTTCAATTTTCACTTTTCTGTATCATATTTCTATTAATCTCTACATGGCTTTCGCCTTCAGTGCTTCATTATCGTTCATGCCTTTACTTTTCATTTCACTATTTTCTTGCCATTTGTTTTATTTTTTATTTAGCTATTATATTTATTATTTTTCAAACATAATATCAACTTTTTTGAACCATCGCATCACCTACTTTCTCGAGCATATCTTTTTATAACGCCCCCTCCCGCCACCCCCCTTTGTTTTTTGATAAAAATAGCTAACAAGAAAGGTTATTGGTAATAAAACAATTATTTCATTGTAGAAAAAAAATTCAATAGACAAAATAATTCTTAATGTGTTGGGCTGTTACCAAGTTTTTCAAAAATTTGTTAAAAAATTAGTACAAGTGGCACACGTCCTTTTGAATTTTTGAATTCAAATTTTAAAGACCAATCTTATTTTTGAAAAAAAGAACTTTAATTTTAATTTAAATAAATATTAATATTTTATTCTACATAGCCGTCTCCACCCCCCCCAGACTACCTGAACGCCCCCAAATTTTTTCATGTCCACTATCGCCCCCCCCCCCCATAGGACTTGAAATCGTTCACTTTGAGAACAACTGGTCTACCCAATGATAAAGTGATAAGCTGCTGAGGTTAAGGCACCAAGTTCGATTTCTGCTACAATATAATTTTTTTTAATTAACTACTTATCAATCAAATCTGTAAGTATATCTGGTGGTAGTATTATGGTGGAATAGGGTTATCTGAACAAGCAGGTTAGCTGAACAATTTGGTATAACTGCCCTTTGCTAGAAACAACGATTAATATACAGATAGTAAACGCAAATGTTAAAATTGGTAACTTATTTTATAGTTCATTATAAAAATTCAAAAAAGACATAACTAAGGGGAGCCCACCCTCGAAAATGGGAAACACATTTTGAAAATGCGATAAGGTGAAGTGCAACACAGGTGGAACTTTCTTCTAAAACTCTTCCTAGGAACATGGGAGTTTTGGGGCTTTGCAATACCCCCAGCTGTCAGACAGCAACATGACAAATTTTCAAAAATTAAATTTACATTGTTTTTACTTTTGAAAAGTCTTCTTATTACTTTCGTACTGCTGGGGGGTATTCCATACCCCCAGACCCCCCGGTTTCTCATCAATTTCTTCACATATTTCTCAACCCTATAATGGTAAGGAACTGTATGGATTTCTAGCAATTGTGGTTAACTTCGCTCCTGATGTTGGCCACAGACTTTTCTTTTTATTGAAAGGGTAAAACGGCGTTCACAATGAAGTGGGGCCTTGCCTTGCTTTGGTAGAAAGCTAGCAGGACCCAATCAAAATGAACGATTTTTTAATCATAGAAAAGGATAGAAGCAATTACTTAAATCTATTTGGTGCTTGCCAGTTTTCTACTGAAGCAAGGCAAGACCCCACTTCATTGTGAACGCCGCTTAAGAGTAATTTTGACTGTGTCTAAATAACTAAATAACCTCCATTGTACCCCATTTTATTCGAAGGAAAATCTTTTAATGAGATGCGTTGATTAGTTTCGCACAGACAGAAAGACAAACGAGGTCGTCAAGGAAACGGTCTCTCTCCAATTGGTGGGGATTCATAAATATTCTTTATCTTTCTATCCCGGCCGTATGACATGACCAATCCATGCCAGGAAATGATTTAGCTAATAAAAGATAGCTTTTGACTTTTTTACGTAAAAAAATTCAGTAGAGTTAATTACAATTTCAAAATTATTATCTCTTTGAAGAATGTGTTTTAGTCCAGTCATTATATCCAAAAAACCGACCCTACCCGTGAATAATTTCTTAGTGTTTTTTTTTCGCAGCTGTCTCGGGGGGGGTCACTGGGAGTGTAAATTGAAAATTGAAAATCTCGACCAAATTATGCTTTTGCGTATATTCGAAAAATGGTTTTTTTCGTAAAAAAAAAAAGGTTTTTCTTGAATAACTCGGCCATTTTTGATTTTACATAAAAACAGTGGGAACAAAAATTGTAGGAAATTTGATTCTCTACAAGTTTGGTCCTTACAATTTTTCTTCTAGGATCGATATTTTTGGAATTGGACCCGTAAAAAGAGACAATGTTCGCATTATTAATTATTGTAACTGTAAAATTGAAAATAAAGGGGATGATGTGAATATTTCTAAATGGGTACATATTTTTAGGTTAAATTCCGAAAATATCGATTTTTGTAAAAACAGGTGGAGACCAAATTTGTCCAAAATTTTATTCTCTACAAGTTTGTTCCTTTTCATTTATGCCGTTAAGTTGAAAATAAAAGAGATAATGATATTATTTTGAATTTGTCGCTTTTTTCGGGTCCAATTCCAAAAATATCGATCCTAGAAGAAAAATTGTAAGGACCAAACTTGTATAGAATCAAATTTTCTACAATTTTTGTCCCTACGGTTTTTATGTAAAATCAAAAATGGCCGAGTTATTCAAGAAAAACCTTTTTTTTTTAAATAATTTTCAATTTACACTCCCAGTGACCCCCCCGAGACAGCTGCGAAAAAAATACCACTAAGAAATTATTCACGGGTCAAAGTCTATAATGACTGGACTATTTGAAGGGATGAAGGGATGCACGAGAATCCCACTGTGTTCCGAAAATTTAGTTTTATATAAATCCAATCTGAACCTAATATTTTTTTATGAATATACCAGATTTTAAAATTTAAATTTTTTTAAACAGATGCAATTATTATATGTCTAGAATGTAGTTGAAACTAGTAAATGGGAAAATCATATGTTGTGGGTATCAATTCTTTCATTCTGTTATGTGCATTATTCTTATTTAGCTGTGTTCTATGAGTTTTTAATGTAAACTAACATTTTTTAAATAGTTGAACAAAAGTTTTATTAGAATTTAACCTATTTAATTTCAAAATGCGTTGTTAAGTCACATCAGGTCGTGTCGCCTTTCTTCTTTTGGTTGTGATTTTGCCTGATACCCTGTTTATTATAAAGCTACCGTACCTTTCAAATTATTATGCTCCCAACTCCCCAAGTTTGTTAGAAAAATCCTGTGATAAGAATGGGAACAGAAATTCAGTCAGAATAAATTAATGAAATAATAATGTAGGGGAGGGTGGGGAGAGATGGTGTCACTATGTTAGATGGCAACTTATTTTCTTGCTATCCTTGTGCTGATTATTATGCTTACTGTAGCCGTCACAGCATACATTTAATAACTGATAAGTACAAGGATAATGATTAAAGTCTTAGCTAATCCCCCCCCCCGCACCTTACCACTCTTTTCGCTATACACAAAGTAAACATATATGTAAATCCCAAAAAGTAAAATAATATCATCACAGTTGACATAAAAATTAATTTTATTTTACTCATTTTGGATAAATTAAAAAGACATTAAACTTTGAATTTATAATTCAAAATAGTACTAAACCCTTACTTTTTTTTGGATAAATGTTCATGGAATAATATAAAATTTACCTGTGGTAAATATTAAAATACTTAACTCATAACAGTAATATTGGCAGACAGACTAAAACTCATTAACTTTTTTTTTAATCATTGATTTGCAAATAATTAAATTTATTAAATAGCTAAAATAATAGTGAAATAAATAACAGAATTAATGGTAATTTAAGCATTCTTCAAACGTGCAGAATTCAAAGGTAATTGCAGAAGCTGACAAAATATGGAATAAATTCAATAAAATTGGTTCGAAAAGTTTTACAAAGAATCCTTGATTATGTTTAACTAATTTTTTAAACTTTACTACTATTTTCCGCCCTTAATATTTTATTATCATGTATTTCTGAGCTGTGAATTTTTTAAATTACAACTCTAATTTTATTTCTAAGCTACGAGAATATGGAAATTGTATGACCTCGAGAAGGAAATTTTGAGAAAATCTATTTCAAAGTAGACCAAAAACAAGATAATTTTGAAAATCGATGTAATTTTAATAGAATAACGAACTTTAAGAAGAAAAATGAGTCTTATCATTTAAAGAAACGCAACTGATTACTCGAAAGTAAAGGATGAAAAATCAAATTTGATATATTTCTACAAAATTTTTAAATAAAATTTGTTTGAATTATTGTCCTTTATTCTCAATATTCAGTAGTTACAAGTAGTAAACAATGCTTTATTTGCACTGATTTCGATTCCGATACCGTGGTCCTGATTACACGTTAACATGTAGTTAGAATAAAAGTAATAATCCCGACGAATATTTGTAATTAGAATAATTTCTTCCAACTGAGTTGAGAATTTTATCTCGCAACCTTTGAGATACCCAACGGTAGAATATTGAAGCGACTTAATATATTAATCAGAGTATTCGCTCGAAAGCACAATAACCTTGTTCTAAAAATATGTTAATAAAAAATTGTTGTCAATATTCGATCTACTATAAATAATCTCTAAATTAATTTATCAAGTCAATTTTTATCTGATATACCTAATTGTTAATAATTACAAGATAGAACAATTTCATCAATCTAAGTTTACCAGTACATAAAAAATGTAACATGACATAAAGCGCACTATGTAAATGAGTCTATTTTGGTTGGTCAAAGTTATCCGCTCGGTCACATACACTTAAAAATAAAATATCAATTTGATCCCAATTCGAATGAACTTGAAACGTTTTTATCAATAAATGCAAATTTACAAAATGACAAGGGAGCTTCAACCGATAATCGTAAAACTAAACAAGACTTTTCAACGATTCCCACGTTTAAATTGTAACAATAAGAAATATAAAACGATATTATGTATTTTGTAAATGAAAAAGACTAATCGCTCCATTGTCAATAGATCGATCTAAAGATCAATAGAAATAAAGGATCCTTATAAGGATCACGACTACCGATTGCAATACAAAATTGACAACGCTAAGTGGGTCAAAAAGACCTTCACATTACGTCAAGAAACCGATGATTACAAGCGCCACTATTTAAAAAGAAAATTAATAATGATTGGAAGGTGGACGATTTTTCATGTTTTGCTCAAATCGTCCTGCTTAATTGAAAGTATTTTGTCACGCTTCGACCGTTTAGTCGTGTTAATGAACACGTAGGAGGAGATTTTTTTAACAAACTTTTAACAGATAAAATCAATTGGTTTGTTTTAATTATAATAGAGATCATTAGGAACAATTTACGTTAGCGGATATTATTTATAGTTTCGTCTAACTAAATTGTTAATAATGAAGTCGAATTCTTTTTATAGCATAAATGAAGGGGAGGTGCGCCGCGCCGTTTTCATCGCATTTTCTAATTAAGAGAAACATTTTCTTGTACCTTAAAAGTTAATATTTTACTAAATTTAAATTTGTAAATTAGGCAAGCTTACTGCTTGGTAAATTAAAGTTGAAATAACTCAAAAGTGAAATATGATTTAAATTAAGTCATAAATATTATTGCCTATGTGTATATTATGATTTTTTAATGAATAATCGTTTAATTATTCAAATATGAAACTTCCTAAAGCGACTTGAAATAGGTCAGCAATTAGCAACAAAATAGGCTTCCTACTCTCTCTGCATGACTCCTAATCACTTCTAAAATGAATCTCTTAAATATCAATAAATTTCCTAATGACACAAATTGTTGTTTAAAAAATTTTAATTGCAAAATGGTTAACTAGAAATAATTTAAATTAGCTTATTGTCAAATCCAATTTTGAAATATGTTGTTATTTAAATAAATTAATCCAGAAAACTCGTTTCAAAACAAACCCGTAATCCCATCAACACAAAAAATCACCTAAGTTTGGACATTCTAACAGCTTAAAATCGAACAATTGAAGCTTAAATGAAAATTTCTAAAAAAATCAATTCCACTAATCCAGTTTTAGTTTGGCAACAAACCACAAGGTGTAATATATCTTAATCCACGATCTGATATAATTCTCAAATTGAAAAAAAATTGGTCCTAAGGCTCATTTCATTGTCAGCAGGTGTCAAAAAGTTAATCTTTAAATGGAAGTTTTCGACATGTCGAAATATCATTTACAATAATTAAAAATTTTGGTCATTATCTCGACTGTCTCTCAAGATTATTTCATAGAAACCGTAATTTTGGTTAATTACTTCCTTCAAGTTCGTTGATTAACTAATTAGGGATTTCGTTTTATTGTACCTACGCGCTAAGTGCATTAACTAATTAGTTAATTTAAAGGATATCGTGATCGTCACATTAATTAGTAGTAGTTCACCATTAAGTCGATTAGAGAACACACTCGACTCCTTAATTAATTTTTTTACTGTTAATTTTCACTACCTTACGATAACGAGTGAAACCTTTCCCAGTTAAACTGTGACTGCGATCAAATTTGTGTCCCCCCTATATAAATTTTGCCAACAAGGGTTCATTGTATTAAAATTAATTTGTTTACATTTTAATTAACGATTACGATTTTTAATACCTAATTAAATATGCATAAATATCGTGTTGAAGATAGAGCCACATCGATATGAGTGATTAAAAAATTAATCCGTAAAAATGCCGCTAATAACGCATTAGATAGGAAGATATGTCAGCCAACATAGTTCGTTATTAGTAGAATTAAATTTTTAATTTTATTTCACAGTTGAAAATAGAATTTTTTGGTATTACCTGGTAATTAATTTTTATTATAAGTGATTTGTTTAAATAAATAGCTTTATCAATTTGTTTACAATTATAAATGGTTAATTATTCAATAGGTAAATCAGTTAAAAATCACAGCGTGAAAATTTATACAACCTACTCGCACTGCATGATATCTTCAAATGTGATTTTGTATCCAGTTTTTTAAATTAAATTGGTTTTCTAAATGCTAATAGTTGTTAGGATTTCGATAGTTCAAGTTTTGCATAAAGCGGAAACTTTAAAGCTCCAAGTTGGGACGAAAGCTTTTAGTAAACTTAATTAGGTACCACATCTAATCGGTAAAAACAACTTCGTCATGGTGTTTCCACTATTCAATTTCGACTTCTCAACATACACAAATCCACCCCTCCCGCTGCAGATTATCCAGGAACAGATGTGTGTGTGTCGGAGTCTCCGAATCAATCAATTTTGTTAATAACCCCGACTGCTTTAAAATCGAATTAGAGGCAGCAATTCTGGCCGAAAAACTCCCAGAAAGTTCACCCACATTGCTACTTAATTTGAACAACTTCTATTTAGGGGTTGTAAGTTAATTTCGAAGAGAAATCTCATTTTGTTTGACGGAATTTGATGTGAGTCAGATTTGAATGTGTTGGTGTTTAAAAATGTAACAATAAATTTAAAAAAATTATAAATACCTTCGTTATCCATCAATGGAATCAGGTGGAATTGTGTGATCAGCTCCAAATTCAACCCTGCACCACTTTTGTCACAATTAACCCGCACAAAAAAGAATAAAATAAAAATTACACACAAATCAGTTCACTAAACACTAAAGTCCTTCCGAATCGACCGATATTGCACAACTAAAATAAATTTGTAGTTTGAAACAGGAAATTTAAAAACTTTTTGTGTTGTTACAAACTTTCGACGAGTATGAGTAATCTTTTTGATAAAGAACGGCCTCGAAAATTGTATTATTTTGATTCAATTGCAGGTATAAATGACTAATGACTGTTTCGTTTATATGCAAGTTAAAACTTGCAAGAAAATATAAACATAATCCCTAATTTTATAGTGAAACTTGGATTCGATAGAATATGAATGGATTAACGAGAAACCACTGTTTTTTAAAAATCTGAAAATTACTGTTAATTGTTTTCCTAATTAACTTTTATAAAACTTAAAATCAAATTATTTGTAGATATTTATTGCATTTGTTCCAAAACTGTTTAATTTTACGTTCTATACGAAGAACAACGAGATAGCTTGGTATTTGGCTACGTACCCGTCTGTCCGTCTTCATGACTCCAATTCCTAGCCAATCTGTAATTAAATTTCTAACGCTTTCCTTGCATTTATAGTAAGTCAGTCTGTTGATTTAGTGTTAATCACATTAAAACGTTGAAAAGTCTAGAAACTGCGGTTATCTGAGTTCCACCTTGTTTATGATTTATAACCTTACTAATAATTATATTTTATCTTCCGTGGACAAGAGAATGGAGGAAGTACAATATGTATTATTAACTATTTAAAATAAAATTCGAAAGAAAAAAACGAAATGTTAAAAAATTACATAATACTAAAGAGATAAAGTAAATTGTGTACTAATTACAAATACTAAGCTCTTAGTTGGTGATAGAAGATCTTTTCTAAGACAAAACTTCAATTAAATGTTTTGTTAAAATTAAACCTTTAGGAGGTAGCACTCCTAAAACCAATTTTTTTTATGTATACTTTAAAATTTCCATCAATCAGAAAAAGGATTTGTTGCTGTGACAAAGATTTTGCATGGCAATCTTAACAAAAGTTTCTTCCACTACAGCAAAGCTTCTTACAGATTTCATACAAAGAAACTTACATAGGTTCATAAAAACAGAGAAAAATAAGGAATCTAAAAGACGAGATAAAGGGGATCCAAAAGGAAATTGAGAGGAAGGAAGAAAACTGGAAACGTGAAAAACATTCACTTACAAAAAGAATAGAAGGAATGGAAGTAACAATTGAAAGCCAGGAAAAGAAAAGGAAGAAGAATAATATAATAATTAAGGGATTTCTATTGAGGAACATTACAAACCTAAAAAAAAGAATTCAGTCCTTTATGAAAGAAGAAATGGGAATAGAGGTGGATTCCAAGTGAGAGATCAGAGGTGGAGAGGAAAGGAAACCTATAATAGTGAAATTTCGGAACTAGGACGTTAAGATACAGATAATGCGAAATAAAGATAAGCTTAAAGGCACGAAAATATATACATGACAGGAAATAAGCTGGAAATATAAATCAAGATTAGAGAAGCCGCGAAGAAGGAAATGGAGAAAGGAAATAAGGTAAGAATGGGTTACCAAAAGATAACGATTAAGCAATCGATTGAGGTAAAACAAAGTGCAGTAGCAGAGGCAGAATAAGTAGACAAACTGTTCAGAAATTGATTGTCGAAGATGGAGTGACCGGAACGTCTCAGAAGGGAACTCCATAAAGCAAAGAAGAGACACATACGATGGCATGGCAATACAAAAGGACACATGAAATGGAAATACACGAGAAAACGAAGATGAACTTACGAAGGATAAAGAAGAAACAGACTTTAAAAAGGGTTGGTACATGGTATGTGAGGAGTTCGCTGAAAGCTAGAAAGATGGAGAAAATAGGAAATAACTAATAAGATATGGGGTGGAAGTGGCAACCAGGACCAGGCGACCAGCGAACAGGAATTGAGATAGAAAAGGCAGAGAGACGTAAAACAGGAAATTATATACGATGTTCTTATGCAAGCATTCGCATCTGACTGGCCTGAAGAGGGTGAGGGTGGAGAGTTGGAGAGAGACATGAAGGAGAAAGGAAAAAAAGGGAAATAAATGGAGAAGGGTCGTAGAACAAGAACCAAGAGAATGTAAAAACAAATACTACGCTATGAACTGGACTGGAAAGAGATTAACGGGGACTGATCCACCCCAAAAATGGGACCTAGAAACTTTAAGCGATGTGGAGATATTCCTAAAGGAATTGAGTGGAAGAAGAAGAAAAAGATGATAGAAAGAGTTAGTTATATACCATGGGTTGTGAGTGGTAGCTTTTGGTCGATATTGCATGTTGAGAAATTAAAACCTTCTATTAATTTCTCGTGGCAGAAAAATACATTATAAATGTCAGGTTACGTTTATATTATGCTGACTAAATAATTAATTTGCAAAATCTCATTGTAATTTAGTTTACTAGGTAAAGTGTGAACATATTATATCTGGTAGTTTTGCATTACCAGATATTTTTTTGATATTTACTCTCGGCTTTCACGATAAATACGAGATTAATGATGTTTTGGTTGCTCCTATATCGTCGGATTTTTTATTTGAGGAAGATATGTAACGATGGTACGAGCTAAAATTCCAGCTGCAATAAAAAGAAAATTATTTAGTGTAGGGGATCGAGAAGTTTCAACTTCCAAGGAAGACATGGATGTGAGTCGAGT
Organism: Rhagonycha lutea; assembly: GCA_958510855.1. Taxonomy (NCBI): domain Eukaryota; kingdom Metazoa; phylum Arthropoda; class Insecta; order Coleoptera; family Cantharidae; genus Rhagonycha; species Rhagonycha lutea. The sequence continues at coordinate 4,746,334 of OY294040.1, read as the reverse complement.
GACGAATCGAGCCCGAAGAGTTTCATCTCTTCCATTTATTCATGTGGAAAAAATAAACCTCAGCTGGATAGTTTAATGTGATGTAGAAACATCAGTATAAAAAAATTGGGAGATGTCCTCGTTTTATGTGAGTCTTGTCCTTATGAATAATCCCAACTCTTGCATCTTTAATTTTGTTTATTAAATGATTTTATTTAGTCTGAAGTGTTTTTCACTGTGAAAAGGACGATTTTTGCCTGATTTGCTGCCTTTTGTGAACTATTCAGCCGAAATAAATATCTGCTAAGTCCATCTGAATGCAGTGTGAAATATTGGATGAAAAATGTTGGGGTAATTTAATGAAATTGATTAAAAAGGTTAATGATAACAAAAATGTTTAAAGTTAAAAACCGGATTATGCGAAAACGACTTCTTTAATTATGCGTTCTTCAGAGAAACAGGTAATTAATAGATAACACATCCGATAACAATACAGCTCTCATTTGCAGGTGTTGTGTACATGTATCGACCGTATTTACCTATAAAACCGTTGCATATTCGCACATCTCTAATTAATAGCGTTGAATAATTAACGCAATTTTTGCATAATTGATTAGCGATTTACACACGTTAGCGAACAAACGTAAAAATACTCGTGGATTGATAATGAATCTCAGGAGTTGCCCTACAACTTCTCACCGGAAATTTCACTCTTCATCATAAAAGCCTTCAATATCTCTAAAGTCAATCATACCACAACCATTAAACGTTAAGAAACAATCTCGACTATTTATAATTAAGGCAATAAAATGCAACAAAAAATAATAAGAAAAATAAATAAAATGAAACATTTTTAAAATTTTTACGACTTCCTAATTAGAAATTAATGTTAATTTTTTAAATAGCAACACATGTAAAAATGTTCGGAAATTTTTCGATACCTTTAGAAAAAAATTGATTAATTAAGAATAACCGTGAAATATTTATTGGTAATTACTAATAAGTAAAAAATGCAATATTTAATTAAACACTACAAAAAATAAAATTCTGGCTTCATTTAATATCCGTTTGATCGATAAATCAAATTTATTTTGCCACTTTAATTTCAGAAGTTAATTTGAGTTTTTTGGTCATAATTGAATGACAAATCACGTGTCAAAAATATTTTTCTTATTGGTTTATCTAACTGTTAATATTGTATAATTTCTACACCTAAGTTGGAAGTATGAATGCTGAATGTTGTAATAAAAATCCTGTCAACACAACATTGATGAATTGTTAAAATAAAGTGAATTAACAATTCTTAACGTCGAATGTCATTTCATTTTAGGTCAGTGGTTTGTAGTATTGGAATTTATTTTGCCATTGTAAACGCAGACCTCTTTGGCTGTCAAATCAACAAAAAAATTAAATCTGATGTAACTTCCCATCATGGAGAAGGAAGTTACGCATGACTGACGCACGTCGCAAAAATTGTAACCCATGACCCATCTAGCTACCAGCACACACGGATTCAAGAAAGTAATAATTACAAGTCGTAAGAGAATGTGGCGTATGTAGCGTGCGCTGAGATTTATTTCAACATTTCGTTTCAGTTCACAGTTACACACAGAATTTTCTAAAATGCATTTATTTTATCACATTTGCTTCGTGCAGAACGCGTGGAGAAATTTATACACTATAATGAAACACCACAAATTATTATCCAATCCCGAGTTTTTCTAAAAGAACGTGGGAAACCGAGCCCAAAATGAAAAACTCAATTGTTGAAGTGATTTACGCGTACTTACAAAGTTGTGGAAGTGGACGCGACAACAACAACATGAAAAAATTATATTTTTTCATTTTGCGAATAAGACATTGCAATTAATTTTTCCGACAATTTCAATCTTTCAAAGTAACACTAAAGCTTTACAGTGACAGTTTTAATGTCAAAGAAATAACAATCACAGTGGGGAGGCTTATGACATGTGGTTATATGGCGACATACATGTAGCTTCCCGAGTTATAACTTAAATCCAGTGATATCATTTTTATCCTCTTGATATTAATTTTGCTTATAATGTAATAAACAATTCTACAAGCCACTAATAGGATCGCATTTGCTAGATTTATTATCTTCCATTTTACTTCTTCGCCTTTTGCCTATCTAGGTTATGGGACCGTCATTGAGTGGTGGAAGAGAAGAATCCAAAAAGACTTTCAATCTTTCTTTTTTTTTCCTTCGCAAATCTTGCAATTCATTGGAAAGGCTATGGGACTGTATCCCGAAGAAAGGAATCCAAAATAGAAGAAGATGAAAGTAAAGCTACCTCATGAGAAATTGTAAGAAGCGCTTTCTAAATAACCAGACAGGGTACAAAATAATAAATTAAATTGCTTTAAGCACTGATCAATCTTTTTCAAGTGCAGAAAATTCTTCTTATATAAGACAGTTAATGTATAAACTTTGCTAACGAGCATTTAGAAACATAAATAGCAAATTCACTACGCTTTTTGTGCAGACTGACCAGTTTAATGAAGGTCGTTTAATGACGTCATCGATACTTGTCAATAGTCGCGAATTACATTAGTAAATAGCGAATCATAACAAGCTAATTGAGATGAAGACTTCAGTGAAATAGTTAACGGCTATCAATCAAAAAATTATTTTAAGTACAACGACATAAAGGATTATAAAACTCATTATCGATCTATTCTGTTGGTCAAGCAAAAAATAATCGACGTCGTAAAATTATAATTAAAAGTGAAAAAAGGAAGCTGAAAAATGGCTTTTAATTATATAAAATAATTAAGAACACTTGAGTATTCTCTCCAATGAGAGCAACGAAAAAATTGTAATTAATTAATATCACATCACGGAATCTAATTAGGTAAACTTGAGACATTAAAAATATATTAATTCGACATAACGTTGTCAGTATTTTATATAATTAATTTGCACACAAGTACACATAAATCTTTTAGCAAACAAAAGATCGGCATAAAATAAGAAAAGGAAAAGCTACGACGACCAACATGTTCGTAACGTTCAATGTTCTGTCTTCCTGAGACCGGTCAACACACAAATCAAAATTTATCCATGTGTGCAATACTGAAATAACATCGTAAAATTTGCGTATGATAGTTCAATCATCCAATTTTTTTTTATTTTGGAACAGGCCCGAGTTAAAATCCGGCGGGCGGAAGGGAAATTCCTTCGCCTTTTCAATGTTTTCTATTTGACGAAGAAGAAGCGATTTTTATAAGCAACAATAGCGTACAGTGTTGTGGTATGATTTACAATGGTGCTTGTCAATGTAGGCATCAGTCTAAGCGAAATGACAGTGACCATCAAGATGCGCGCCTCGTGCCTTTTTTACGGTTGCACATTTTTATGGTCGAGGAATTTTCCAATCAGTAAAACAAAATAGTTGATCTGACAAGTGAAATTTGAACTTTTTCGAGATCGTTAAACTATGCGATGGTGGTAAAAGAATCTGGAATGAATTATTGCAATAGAGTTTTCAAGAAATTGAACGAGCCATTATGCAAAACAATGGTGAATTATCACCACGAGTGATCATTAATACTTCTAGAGACATTAGTTGCGGCGCCGACCAACATGTTTAGAAGCGCAGGCTAATGGACAGCTATGATCAATAGTGAGTTGTGAACCCGTATTGTTTAAACTCAAGAAGTCTTTGGATGATCGTGGGAAAAGTAAAGGTTTACCTAGTTGCAGTAACCGGCAGCCACATATACATTTTATGGTAGCATTGTTGACATAGGAATCGATAGTAAGTATCTTCTGGTATGCATGATCATGGATAAACTTCGAAATTTATTTTTTTAAACATATACGTACGAAAAACGGTTTTAAATTCTGGACAAACAAAAATTACAAATAGTAAAATGTAAACACAAATACCTAAAGCTATTTTACAAACACAAAATTTGTTTAAAATTCAGCAAACGTTGTTGAAATTAAGTAACAGCGGGAATCGCAACACAGAAGCAACTCCCGAAGCTCACGATTTTACAGAGTTGCAAAATTAATGATGTATGATATATATGTTGAAAAATATAGAAAATATTAGCAATATTCTAGTAAAGGATCGCTCAAAGCATACTAATGAGGCAACAAGTAAAAGTTTAACTAGTTCGATGTGTAATGAAAAAAAGTGAATAATAATAAAAAAAAAGCCAAACGACTTATCTTAATTTTAAAAATATTGCAACAGTATCAACAAGTTTTGCTGGTTGACAGCGAAGAATTTTAAATATTTCCGTATTTACTACATTTATATTAATTTTATTTTTTTGGATCATAAAACTACGCATGCCTCGTACCGCCTCGTACTCAATTTAAATGATTCTTACTTTCAAATTTTACTTAAACAATAAAAAACCATTACAAAAGAGTCTTTAGTTTTCTAAAAAGAAGATTCATATATAAGAAAACCATAGAAGATGCAATTAGCCAAAGTTATACGTTCAAACAACTTCCATTGAAAACCGACCAGAGAACCAACTTATTGGCCATCGGAGAGAAAAAAATATCGGATCGAATTGACTTCTGCATTACAAACGGAATCGACATAAAAAAAGTTAAAGCAGAATCTTACCTCGATCTCTCTTGTGATCACTCACCAGAAATCATTAATGTGCACAACCCAGGTAGGTATATTATATATTGTAGAGATGTTTCCTACGACCCTTATATTTATTAATTTATTTCCACCAGGACAATACCTCAACACTAGAGTACCGTGGCAGCTATGCGTCGATTCGCACACGATTTCTGTACTGAGACAAATAACAGGGCTGGGTTCGCTCTTCTCTCCTTTTTGGGTCGCTAAATAAAATAAATTGTACGGCCTTAGTACCGCACTAATATTGCTCAATCGAATTTTCCCTCTCAGGGACAGAATTGCATGAATTGCCTTAATCAAAATTATTGTCTTTATCGACAATGTTAGAAAACTAAATTTGGGTATGGTTCGTTGCATGAAAATAAAATTAAACTCAGCTTCGTGAAAAAAGATTAATTTAATTTTATAAAATAAATTCAATTTTAAAATAAGCATAAACAGGTCGAGCATGAGCTGTTTACGAACAGATTCGTTTTGGTCGCAGAGTGTAAAATTGTGGTATAGAAAACCCTTCGTATTTGCATTTACTTGCAAATCGAACTCAAAATACTCCAGGCTTCTATTAATGTAATCGTGTGACACAAATAAATTTACAACAATAAAAATGGTGTAACAAATTATAAAGTTTATTATTTACCAGTGATGCGGCACTTGTTGTCGACGTTTTAGAACCGCTGTTTTCTTGTATTCGACACCTGTCATTCTGCAACCTGTTGCATCCTTGTACAGCTGCGATCTTCATAAAATTCGAATTGTGACTCCAAATCTTCACAATTATTCCAAAACAACAAAAATAAAACGATCGGCAATCATATACAAAAAATTTGTTGGCAAATTTGCCTCAATTTGAACCAATTTAAATAAATCGTGCACTTAACCTCAAATTTTGGTGAGTAAAATTATTCGATGTAAATTTTAACGAATTTGAATTTATTCTTCTAAACATTTAATTGTAGGCACGTAATTGTCGTAATTACAAAAATCATTCGATCATTCGTCAATGGCGGAATGACAATTTTTACACATCTGTGTGATACCAAATGTTGCAGTCTCGCTTTTACAAAAATCGTTATAATTTGAGGATCCTACCTTCAAATCAACTAAAATCAATCGCCTACTTTAAGCTGGGTTGACATGGGATGTGAGCCACAGCCGTGAGCCACGTTTTAGTAAAATACTTTCCGCGTAAACTTAAACTTAAAACCGTGTAAACTGTTTTTAAATACGTTTGATCTCACCACGAACGTAGTTTTATCAGCTTGTGGCAAGAAATTACGATTTGTATTTCATGAAACAGCAGTTTACAAGGTGCGTATTTTACTAAAACGTGGCTCACGGCCGTGGTTCACATCCCATGTCAACCCAGCTTTAGACGACACTTCGCACTAATTATCAGCTTGAAAAACACTTTGGTTTTCCAAGAAAAACTCGAAAATTGGTCACTTAGGGTGGACCTCACCAAATTCGCTGTTGTTGGCCTCACAGTCACCAGCCAACCATCTTACGTCAACATCTTCTACCTTCTATGTTTAAAAACTTCAAAATACCAACTGAAAATCGAAATTTTGAGCCACCTTGCACGTCAACTTGAGGTAAAATCTCGCGCTTAAAATTCAAATGTAAATAATTAAATTTGTTCCTTTTTAGGTTTGAATCGCCACAAAAACGTTATAAATCACTGGATTTCACCAACATTCAATAATAATCATGTGTTTGTGTCAGCGGTAACATAAATTGACCTTAAATTTCAGAACCGTGCTCGACCATGTTGTTATGGATAAAAACATCCCTTAATTCGTGATAAATGTCTAAATACGAAGCCGAATCTAATTCCGTTTCACCACAATATATTATTTATTTATTAGTAAAAGAACAAACTGGGTTGTATTTCGAGAAGAACTAGCCACATTCATGACATTGGACTTTCCTCTGAAGACAAAAATCAAGCTGGAAGAAGCAGTGCACGCTCTAACAACAAATATTCAATAAGCCGCATGGCGCAACTCTAAACAGAAAATATCCGAAAAACGAGAGCTATAAAAAAATGGCATCAAACTGAATACTCTGCAGGTAAAGCCAAATTCAATAAGATTACCCAGGAACTATAGGAAAGTAAAGCACAATCAAAGAACAAAAGTACACAGAAGTACCGAGAGGTCCTTAGTAAATCAGCAGCAAATGAACTGAAATGAAATGAAATTTTGGGAATATGTGGAAAGCTACTAGAAAATTGAAAAGACCACAAGAAACCATCCTACCAATCAAAGACGAAAACAATAAATGGGCCAGGTTTGACTAAAAAGGGCTACCCAACAATATGGAAGAAGGAAACGACAGCAGAGAATTCCTTGATGCACAATTCCAAATGAATTTGTAAGAAAGCCTCTATTAATGATCCAATTACAGGAAAAATCCTGCAAAAAGTTACCATCAAACGCCTAAAAATCATAATGTAGATCTTCAACGGAATCATCAGGGTCAATCGCTTTCAAACTCACTGGTAAGTTGCTCAGATGGTAATGATCCCAAGTCAGAAAAGAAATTGGAAGATGTTCAGTCATTTCGACCTATAAGTTTGCTTCCTGTATTGTCGAAAATATTTGAAAAATTTTTCCTTCGAAGACTAAAACCGCTAATAGAGGAACTACAGTTGATTCCTAATCACTAGTTTGGATTTCGCAATCATCAGCATGGAATAAACGAACAAGTCCACATAATAATCAGACAAATAAACAAGGGATCAAATTTCCTCGTAAGATCCAAAACACTTTTGCTGAAATCATTCAAGATTTAAAATTACACTTCAACTTCGAAAAATTGCACTTGAAGGCCCTAGAGTACTTAAACGTGATAAAAATTCATCTTTCGGTGTATAAGCATAAACTTTCTTCCTTCATCCTAAATTCAATTTAAGATTTATAAAAATAATAAAAAGTTTTTTACGACATTTTTATGTTTACAAAACTGTGCCGTGCGGCCTAAACCCAGGCGGCAAACTGTCGTTATAATGACGTCATTTGTTGGTCATTATTCGTCGGCGACGTCATTGACCGAATAACTGACGTACATTATGACGTCACTTTTAAGGCGAAAAGTTGACATCGTCATTAAGAGACGTTGATTTGACGTCAAATGACGTCATTTACGACGTCTTCGACGTCACTAAAAGCCAAATAACTGACGACATTATAACGCCAGTGTGCCGCTTGGGAAGGTAGATTTAAAAATATTTGTAAGTTGGTAATAACGACCAATCAGAAGTACCTACGAGAGCGCTACAGAGTTAAAGAGACAGAAATACAGAGATTTCTACGACATTCTTATGTTAATATTATATTTCCCAGGTTGTGCGGCCTGAAGGCCGCACTGAGAATATTCATAGATTGGTTGCTAATAATGAACGGCCAATCAGACGCGTGAGAGAAAGTTGCAGACTAACAAAGAAACAAACAGAGCTTTGTACGACTTTCTTATCGACATAACTGAACAACTGTTGGATTTTCTCGAACGCAAATTAAGACACTCAAAGTTTTTTTAATCTTTAAAAAATTAAGAACTTTGTAAATTTTTTACTGATCAAGAACGATTGACTTTACCTAAAGCATTGTAGCCTCTGTTGCTTTAAGTATTAATTGGGATTTTATTAAAGGAAAAGTTGTACTTGTAAAACATTCCAAAAGGAAATAGGCTTATAATTAAAGAAAAATTTATAGTATCCGGAGGAGGTATTTTATATCAAATTTGTGATTTGATTACATTGTATAAGTTGTTATTATAAAAAAAAACACATCAGTGCTTCTAAATTATCTAAATAATGAAAATAAATTGTAAGACAAAAGGTAAATAAACAAAAGCAAAGCTACGAACTTAGCTGAGCACCAAATCTCATTTTGCCACAACGAAAGCAAACACTTTTAAATTTCATTTACGTCCATGTTAAAGAACTGAACTTTGCTTTTCTGAGCGGCATTTTCATTATTTGAACGAGCCAGACGTGCTTTGGAGCGCTACTTCTAAAAAAGCGTGAAATTAAGCCTAAAGTAGTGAAAATTATTGTGAATTTGTGCGATAAGTGAAGTTGACCAGGAAAATCTGTATTCTACAGAGAGAGAGAGAGAGAGAGAGAGAGAGAGGAAATAAATTGTACTTTTCTTTTACGGGATTTTATAGTGACTTTGCCATGTACAAAATTCGAATTTGTTCACGAAATTTTTTATCGTAATTTAAAATTTAAAAATCAAATGCATGCACGAACTAAGGTTTAAGTTCAAATTTTACCTTATGATATAACTTAAAACAATTTTCCACTTGGCATTGTATTAATTGCTGCCAATCGACTTGTTACAACGTAATATTTTAGTGAATTAATTTCATTTTTTTATTTAATTTCAAACAATTATTAAAACTGAATATGAATGTATACATGCAGAGACGATAAGATTACGACCTGCGAATATAAAATTAAAACAGTGGCGGAGTACGTTAAAATATTAGATTTTAACTGTAAGTAAAGAAACAACATACAAGAAAATTTTATTTAAAAACACTTAAAGAACAATTTTAACCTTTTTGTGACAAGGTACAAACACAGAATATTTGAAAAAATGAGAAAACTGTAACTACGGGTGGGGGGTTCAAAAAAAACGTGGTGTTTTTTTATAAAAGTTGAAAAATATAATAAAATTAATGAAGATATAGCTCTAGATAGAAGATAGAAGATATATAGCTATAGATAGAAGACATAGCTCTTAGCTATATCTTCATTAATTTTACTATATTTTTCAACTTTTATAAAAAACACCACGTTGTTTTTGAACCCCCCACCCGTAGTTACAGTTTTCTCATTTTTTCAAATATTCTCTGTTTGTACCTTGTCACAAAAAGGTTAGAATTGTTCTTTAAGTGTTTTTAAATAAAATTTTCTTGTATGTTGTTTCTTTACTTACAGTTAAAATCTAATATTTTAACGTCTAGTTAAGTTTTTGTTTAATTTATATTTCATATAACACAAATACTAAAATCACACTCTATTCTTGAACAATTTTATTAAACTATTAAATTTTATTTTAATTTTCAACTTATGGAAATACGAAAGCTAGGATTTAAAATAAGTAATATTAAATGCGTAGTCGTATTTTCACTAAAGCGTTTTCTTAATTTTGCACGATGATTTTGGAAAAATAAATTTTGGTAAATTCAATTAATCAAAATTTGCATTTGAATTACGGGCTCTTTTACCACTTTCTAAATGCATGATCGAAAGCTTAAAATATAACTTTTAATAGTATTTCCTTAATTCGTTATTTATTAAAAATTTTATCACTTCGTTGTACAACTTTTCACCACAGCGTGTGGATGTCCACTAGAAGGCCGAGCTAAGAAATTCCGCGATTTGAACCCAGAATTTCCGCTCTGTAACTCAATCAACGATCACATCACTCCACTGCTGTGTCTAAGTGTCTTTGATGTAATTTGTTACATTAATTTGTGTGTATTATTTGAGGTATCGAACCAGCATAATTTTACATAATGTTGAGTTGAATCCATGCCATTACTGACCAAGCAAGTTTTTGAAAACAAAAGAGTTTCTACATTATTTCACCTTGATAAACATCCGCAATTAATAAATTTCACATATTGGTGTACAAAAGATTTTAGTTTGTCATTAAAATTTATAAAATAGTCAAGAAAATTATAAAAGGAATTTGTGGATTACAATATTATATCAAAATACGGTGGTATTATGATCAAGTTAGGGTGAAGAAACTAAAAGTTATCCAAATTTTTAAATATGCATAGTAAACTTTGTCAAATATATTAATAAAAATTATTTAAATACAATGAATCTCCAAGAGATTATCAACATAGTTGCTCGATCTCAGGGAAATTGTGAAAAATTAGATGCTTGCGCCCCCGAGGTCACGAAGACAAACAAATGAAAGTCCTTCTTGACTTTAGTAGCTTCCAACTATGCCAATATTATGAGGGGGGTCTGGGTCAAGTCAGGAAATTAAAAATTTTACAATTTTTTAAATATACACAGTAAGAATGGTCAATAATTGTATTATCATTAACGTGGTTGTTCGGCTTTCAGTTTTACTCTTGAGGAATGATATAAAACGTGAAAACCGTAGTTGCCCGGCCTGAGGCTTCATTCGGGGTAAATGTGACAAATTAGATAATGATAAGATAGATAACAAATCAGAGATGCGTCTATAAATGACTCAGATTAGGAGGAGCTTTCTAGCAAATTATTGAATAGAGTAGCGGAAAATCCTGTTCGCGGACGGGTAGCTAGTCGGTAAAACTCTTTTTTAGCGGTATTAATTAAAAAATTAACATTATCCTGACACTAACCGAAGGTCGACAGGTGGATCTTTCTTTTAACGGTTTTAACATTAAACATAAAAAATTATTTTTACCTGCATTAGTAACATTGAAAAACGTCTAGAATTTAATAGAGAAACTTAGATTTTATTTTTTTTATCCTGCATGCTTTAGAATTCTTTATAGCGAAGTCCCATTCAATCAGGTTGTTGGAACTATCAGGATTCCTTTTTATAGGAGGATCAGCGTCTTGGATTTTTATATAATTATTTGTCTTATTTGTAGGTTTTGGTGTACTTTAAAAAGAAGCGGTAAAATCCATTTGAAACAAATTTGTTGTATTTTTAAATAAATATATAAGCTTGAGCAAATTGGCCGATATAGATGAATAAGTGTCTTCGTAATTATTAAGAAATTTTGATTTTTAGTCTATTGTGCTCTGCAAAAACAATTCATTCGTTTCCAAGAAGTTTCTCAATTTGGCCATATCTTCCCACGTTGGCCAAGTGCGGGTTGGGAAGAGTTAGAGACGGCCAGAATAAAGTTCTTACTTTATCCGGATTCGAACCGGGCATTTCGAGTCAGCAGTTAACGTACTTAACCATTATGCTCTGACCACCTCTGACATGATGATTACAACTATAATATGTGACAATACAAATGTCAGTTTTTCATTTTGTGTCAAAAAAATTCATTTCAAAACTTTGCAACATCAATTTAGCAATTTTATTCGCATCGGGAAACAAAGCCTCGCTGATCAATGCAATTCAAGAACAAAGGTACTGAAAATGGATTTATTCAAATAGTCAACCACCTCTTTGAATGATGAAGTTTTCCCCCTAACAAGTCCTTTATTTAGAAGAAAATTTATCCATAGCAACAGTTTATTTTAATTTTTATTTTATTTTTCCTTATTTCTTCAAATTTAGTTTTCTTTCAAGTGTTCTGGCAGATATCGGCTGGGTACAGTGTGATAATCATAAATACACATTTATCAACCCGGAAAGAAACTTTGATTTACGATCATTTTATGCCAAGAGAAATATAGCTTCCAGCAAAATCTTGTCCATTATTACGAATATGGAAGAACATAAAATTGTGCGTGGATGAAGATGTAGTAATAAATATTGGAAAAAATTCTTGAAGTTACGAAGACGCAGTAAAAAGCGATTTAAAAAATTTTGGAAACGCAAATCCTCTGCAGGACTCCATCAATTTCTTTTTCCTCGCTGTGTATTATTTGGTGGTAATTTATAATTTTACGATCAATTGATGCTGATGAACGGTTAATATGAATGCTTTTCGAAAAACGAACCCTTTCAATCATTATAATACGTAATACCAATAAAAATTTAATTATTCTTAAGTAAAGAAAATTAACAGTTGAGCTACCATTTTATTAGCCTAGATGCGTTTACATTAAAATCTAATGATTTATGAATGCGGATTTTCAATTGCCCGAAAGCAATCTTTGAAAGTGGTTTGTGTTTAATAAATAAAAATAAAAGTTGGTTTCTCAATATAAGCAAGAGTTTATAATTACTATTTACTCTTATTACATTATACATTAATTAACTCCAGCTCAACAAGTTCAATGGTGTAGAAAAATGTTAAAAATTTCTCAATGCACCGGTTGCTACTATAAGAAATATATTTTCGTTCTTGCTGTAAATTTTTATCTGCATTGCTTCGACGAGAAAACTTTTCTCTATAAGGAAAACTGCAGACCACGATGAAAATGGGAACTTTTTTCTCGAAATTCTTACTTCAAAACCAGTTCGTCTCTTTCGTATAAAAATGAAATACTACAAGCCGAATATCTTGCAGATTTATAGTTGTAGTATATTTTCTCAAATAACCTGTAACATGAATTAAAATTTTTTACTTTGCCCAGTCCCGAGTCACATTTAAATAAAATATAATAAGCAATTCAACCCTGTAGTCTTTATGGACCAAATTAACCTGTCACAATTAAAATTCAAAATTCGGTTAAATACAACCCAGAGAGGAATCAAGTCTTGAGGTTGCGCTGGTTAGGATATAAAGAACAACAATTAATATTAATAACAACAATAATCTTCGAATGTAATCTAAAAGCATGGCAATTTTTAAATTTTTTTCCAACATCTAATTGAAAACATTACGGCAATATTACATCGGATAATCTAAACTAGCATCAGCATGATGTATACTTTACTGTTACACACACGCGGCTTGTTGTTTGGTATATAAAAAAAAAACAAATGTTCACTGATATACACTAACCGATAATTCCGCTTTGATATTTACAATCAATTTTTACTGATCTCCCTGTACCAACTTTTTAACCATTAAATTTTTTAATTCGTCATGAATTGCGATCTAGATGGACTTAATTTTATTTGATAATGATTGTGATATCAATTTTCAAATGGAACAATTTGACGGTGTACATGTTGCAAAATCAATCAAGAAATGAGTTGATTAGATCTTTGCAACTAAATTATATCCTGTCCCCTTGAGTCGTAAAACTAACAGTTGTATTGTGGTTAATTGAAAATATACTTTTCTGTAACAGGATGGATGGCCTAGGCAAAATATTTATTTCGCATTTTTACTATTTTTTGGGGAAAAAAGTGATGTTATTATAATACTAGATTTACTTGAACTTTCTTCTCACAACTGTCAATATTTACAATGAGTTCGCAAATTAAAAGAATTTATGAAAATCCCACGCATTTATTTTGTTGTAATGGATCTTGCTAATTGGTTAATATTAACACTGGCGTCTGACGCCATCAAGACTGTCTTATTTTCACACTTCGTATCATATAAAAATAAGAAATAATATTACCCTTTATTTTAATGCAATTGCAAGTCGTAAAACCATTTCGCATAATTTAGCTTATAAATTTTTGTTTAAAATTGACTTGATGTGGGTTAGTGAGGTGTACTTTATATGAAAATTAGCTTAAAGTTTATCAATGAAAAGACTATCTAAATGATAATAAATTCAAATACAATACAAATGTTATGCTGATCATCAATTCTAATCCTACACACATTGGCAGAAAAAATTATAAGATACACCTTATTGTGATTATGAATAAAGAGAAGTCAAGAAAATTTATACTATGTGGGTTTTGAGATATCACAATTTAATCTATCCAAAATTTGAAAGTTTTGGTGTAAATAGCAGCAAATTCACTGTTAAATTTGACTTTTTTCATTTCATAGTGGTTAGATTTCTTGTGCACCACACTGTATGCTCTGGTTTGAAGTCAAAAGTTAATACTAGTTTTTCAATTTCTAAAACTGAATTTCAAATTTTTTGTTGAGTGACTAACCACGATTTTTTTCGGTGCACCTGATGGTCGAACGAGTATCGCATTTCTAATACCTTAATCCTCTCCATTTGAATCAGCATTGAAATTAATTTTATGTAAATGGCAAAAGGTGTAGTTTACTCTACCTCGTGTTGGATCAAAAGGTAAAATTGAGAACAATTGTAACAACATCTACCTACATGGTACAAGTGTAAATTATTGTTTGTTATGAATCCGAAATGTAATTGTATACGTTGTAATTTGTGAAATTGGAAAATGTCGAGTCAACCTAAATATTTATATTATTGTTTTATGTCTTACCAGGACCCATCCCGTTATTTTTGTAACCTGCTTTTAAATTGTTGTTTCCAAAGTTCCAAAATCAATATTATTTGAATCCAGTTTTGCAAGTAATTAAAGATCACCAAAGTACATGAAACGAATTAAAAACGTAGCGATTTTGTAAATTCACAACATAAAAATTAACGATCGGCTTGACGTTAAATCGAGTTCAATATCTTTATTAACTCGCATTTTTTCCCCCGAAGAATTTCGATTTAAAGGAAAATTTATTTTACTTGCTTAATTAAATCGTAAATAATTTAATTATTATCGCTCACTACCTAGAACCAGGTGGGGTTAGCTTCCAATACGAAAAAAAAAGAAATTTGCAAACAATTACAACAATTTATTACTTAATTTATTATATTTTAAAACATTACGAAGTATTTGTTATGGAACTTATTAATTTATTGCACGTGTGTAGGTTTCTTGTAAATGTATGGGATAGGTCGATTTTTATAGTTGGTATAGTTGATCTTAACTTCTGTTTCGACTTTGCGTCAGTTTGGATGACCAGACATCACTTCACAAATCAGCAGATGCATTCAGTTGAGAATTTCTTGATTTCTGATAACAAAACTGTTGAAAACATCGCAGTCTGTGTTAAACGTTAAACGCATCACTGCCTCCCTATCCTATTTACCGTCCAAATCGAATTCCATCCGTTTATTTTTAAACTTTGCGAAAAATTTCCATTTTGCAACTTTTTTTTCGGTGTAATGCGATTGATAAATGACGAAATTTAGACCAAATTACAGTAGTGGTAGCAGTTACGATTTTTCAATCGCATTGAGATCGAAATCGATAAGAATTGAATCTAAAGAATGACAATAAACAAACCCATATTAATTCAAAACGAGAGATACGTTGGTAGATAAGCATAAAATTTTGCGTTATTTATCCACATTGTGTAATTTAAATTAATATGACCATTGATATACCTAATAAACTTTCAAATACAATAAATCATTAGTGTAATTGGATTTAAAATAAAATTTAGTCCATAAATCATTAGTATCGAGAAAACTCAAAAAATGTTTTCTCATTTGTAATGCAATGCTCGCTGGTTACATCTCAGAATGTTCTTGATCTGTAATAACCTGATTAGCACATCAGATTCTAACGGGGATGTAAGTTCTTCGTGTACGACATCTCGGGGCAGAGTTTAATGCAATAAAGTTACAAGTTTTTGCAAATAAGAAATTTCTGAGATACTTCAACGCTGTCACTTTAAATTTCGCTTGCAATTAAAACTGTTTTGTTTAATTACCTAAGTAAGTCTTACCATACCATAAAGTACGCAGGGTAATTTTTTCCTTCAGATGAAAGCAACTTGAATTGAAAATTTACATGACTTGATCGTGAGCTTACAAGTTCAGCATCACACGTGCATTAAGAAGACAAACTTTACATTTTAAATCGAAGGTCCACACTTCCTGATGTGGATTTTTGCAAAGCATTAGAAGAAAGTACGATTTATATAGTTAGGTTGTGGAAATCAACCGTAGTTTTTGAAATGCCGGGGAGGGGGGTTAATGCAAAAATTGTGTAAAAATTGAACGTCTGGCTTGATGTGTTGGCGATTGTTAAAGTTGGTTGTTAAAAATGTTTAGACAAGAGATGTTATTTAAATCGAGATCTGCTTAGTTGTTGTATTATTTCTTAACACAAGGCAATGAATTGATTCGTACATCTCTATTTAGTTGTCAATCTGTAATCGACACGAGCTATATATTCTTAAAGAATTTTTAAAATTGTAGAACGTGCATTACAATTTCCTTAGTGCGTGAAGTATTTATTTTTGCGAAAATAACAAGATAGGCTTGCATTACTTCCATTCAAAAGCTTTTTAACTACTACCGATCTTTGTATTTATGAGATAACAGTTTTTATGCGAATTTCTCAATAAATCGACTACTAAGGTTATAGATTACCTGTAGATTTATTTCTTAATGATTTAAATTTATTTTGGTCACGAATTTAATTTTAATGTATCGATAAGCGGTTCAGTGTGTATGAATATGGATGCAACTTTATTGTAGATAAGTTTGACATGAATTGTCGAAAACAATATGAATTATTGATCAAACTCTTATGTTCGATGGAATGTGGCGATATGCTTTCAATTAAAGTTCGATTACTTTATCTTTTTTGTTTTCTGTTATTTATTATTGTTTTTTATCTTTTCAGTTACGGATAAACATAACTTACCTATCTGCTTTATATCCACTAATGATATACCACGTCCATGGTAAGTAGAAGGTCGAAAGTTATTGTTGTCTTGCATTCAGAATACAGGATTTATCATAAGCGATTCCAGTAAAATTAGTTATTATTTTCACTCATTGTTTGAATTTTTACAATGCTAATAGATGAGACGAACATTTTCAGTGGGGACTTGGAAGAAATATGCGGTGCCATCTAAAGCGGCGTTCACAATAAAGCACGGTCTTGTCTTGCTTCGGTAGAAAGCTAGCAAGAGCCAATCAAAATGAACAATTTTTAATCATTGAAAAGGATAGAAGAAAATACTTTAATATAATTAACGCTTGCCAGCTTTCTACCTAAGCAAGGCAAAACTCCACTTCATTGTGAACGTCGTTTAACACTTTACAACCTATTTAAATAGATCTTAGCCTATAATAGCATTTGATCATCCGAACGATAATTACAGGGATTCCCTTAATACCAAGTGCAGAGATATTAGAATTTTCCATCAGGATCCTCTAAGAACCTTGCACCATTCTCTAATATTGAAAAAAATGAAAAATTTAGGTACAATTTTTTATTCATCCCCACTGTTTAGGAGAAGCTGGTGCAAATCAGTTAATGAGATTCCCAGGGGTAGATCTAGGAGGGCTATAGGATCGAAGCCGAGAAACCTTAGAAACCCCAGATTCACACTCACTTTCTTACATTTTAAGCAAGGGTACCCTACAAAAAGGACTCTAGCCCCCTAGCACTAAGGGTAGCAGGTTTAAACCATTCCACGTTGCTACCAATGGCTTTGTTGCTTCCTAATTTATGGGTAACATTTTTTACCTCCGAACCGTCTTCCTCACGCTTTACACTCATTTCATCATATTTTACACATGGTATTTTACAATAAGAGGTTGTAGCTTTCTTAGAATTGGTGGCTACCTCTACGCTACTGGAGTTTCCCCAAATATTCGTGATAGCCATATTGTACATTTTCCATGATTTCAAATTTGGATGAATTTTCAAGACGCTGATATTTTCAATGAATAATATTTTGCGCCCTATTTTTAGACGATAAGGACCAAGATTAGTCGAGAGTTAAACTCACTATTAATTAGATTGGGTTTGGGCATTAGTATTATTTGCAATGATTCATTTAAATACAAAAATATGAATGATTGTCCACAGTTTCTCCATTTACCATTCTCTTTCCACTCATCCACCTCTACAGCTCCCAAATCGCACCTCGCTTGTTACTCCTGGCTTCAACATTACTCTGGCACTCCATCCTCCAACTCCCATCAGTTCCCATTTCCGGCTACCTCCACCTCTCGTGCTCTTTGTATCTTCCTCATTTTCCCTTCTTCTTTCCATTCCGTTTGACATTCCATTTCTCTCTCTCTACTCGCGCTAGAAACGATAACCCAAATCAACTTTTCGGAGGCTCTCGTTCTATCCTAACTAGAGACAGGATAGTTAGGCAAAATGCCTTTTTTTTTAAATTGAGATATTTTAGGCAGACCCGATTTAAAATCCGTTTCAGAGTATGTACTCTTCAAAAAAGCATATTTTATTTTGCTTTTTTTGCCTTTTTGGGGGTATTTCAATTTATTTTGCCTTTTTCGCCTATTTTGTGTTGTTTTTCGCCTTTTTATTACCTTTTGGAACCAAAATTTTAGTTTTTTGCTTATTTTTATTTTATTTCTTAATTTTAAAATTTAAAATTTTCTGGGAAATTTCTAAGACATTGAAACTCATAAAAATAAATGGAAAGGAATTTTAATCCCCTTATAACTTAGAAATAGGTTGCAGAGTGAATTTTTTCCTTAGTGGTTATATATTGGGAGCGGCCAATGTCATTGGTGGAATTAGGTGTCAAGACTGTCAAGCATTCTCCCTCCACATTTTCCAGCGCAAGCCTGAGTCACTTACCAACCACTAAGGAAAAAATTCACTCTAACAACAAACAAGAATTTGGATTGACTCAATTTCCCTAGTTGTAATAATAGCTATTAAAATTTTGCCCCTATTACGACTTGCTACGTGGAAAAATCGTTTTCCACTTTCAAACAAATTTTGAGTGAGTGAAGAATAAAGAGAATTAATTATTATTTGTATGATTTTGGTATAAAAAAATTTTTTTTCAGATACAGTTTTTGGGGTTTTTGCCTTTTTCGTGCTTTATTTGCTTTTTTCGTGCCTTTTTTGCTTGTTTTTAATGCTTTTTTGCCTGCCTTTTTTGAGGTTTTATTTTGCCTAACTATCCTGTCTCTAATCCTAACCTACCTCACACTTTTATTTTTTAATTTCTAAAAGTTTATTCTTTTCCTTTCTAAAGAAAATTCCATGCTTCTGGACAGTAGACCCACCAGTTTAGGCTGTGCTTTGGAAACTTGAAGGACGTCGACAGTGAGAATCTCGTTAATCCATTCGCGCGCGTCACCACTAATTAGATATTAAGTGATAAATCCCATATTTATGTATATTTTTTTTTATAAAAAAAATCCCATGCTTCTAAACGTAGACCCACCGGTTAAGGCTGTGTTTTGGAAAATTGAGGAACGTCGACAGTGGAAATCTCGTTTATCCATTCATGCGCGACACCACTAATTAGATAATGGGTGATAAATCCCCTTGGGATAAGATTTTCATAAAATCCTTTCTTTGTGCTCGCCTACGTGATAACAGGAACCTCTGTGCAAAATTTCATCGCTAAGGACCCAGTAGTTTGGGCTGTGTGTTGATATATCAGTCAGTCAATCAGTATTCTTTTATAATAGAATAAATAAATAAATGAGAACAAAAATAGATCATTTGCAACTTTTCTCCATTTATTTGCAAATAAAATTATCAAAAATGAATTTTTAAGCGCAAAATATTGATTGCTCATTCTCAAATTATAATATGGGATTGTTACTAAACAATCATGTAGTTTTCTGTATCCCTCCCTCCCCCGGGTCGCTTATTTGTCTATAATTAAGAAAAATAATTTTTTGAATATAATCAACAAATTTTTCATAGTTTTAAGATATAAATAAAAGAGAAGTATGATAATGGACTATAGTAGACAAATATGCACTTAGGCCTCTAAATCGGGCCCATTGTACTATCTCTGACTTCCTAGCAGAGTGTATTAGGGATAGAACCACGGTTTCCGCTTCCTAGTTTCCCAGTATATGGTTAACACCACACTGCTGGTTGGATCAGATTTCTTCTGGATTCGAGATTGTTTATGAAAGTTAAACCAAAATTTACGTCGTTCTCGGGCCGTAGATTGGACTCACACTCGACTTTCAATTCATTCCAAACTTAAGACAGACTGAAAAGATTTGGAAGTTGTGGCACGTTCATCTACAAGTACAAAAGTTACATGCCTAGAACGTCTGGTTTGAGGGTACCCCAAATTACCATTACAATTATCCATGTTAGGTCAGAAATTACAGAATTGTCTGTCTTTTCATCAGATTTTTCACAACCTCGACAATCCACAGTGTTCTGTCAGAATCCCGCAAGGTACCTAGGTACTACTAAGGTAACCTGGATGAACTGATATTTTTGAAGGCCCCATCCCTCCTTTAAAATTGAAACTTATGAGAAAAAATGAAAATTTTAAGTTTCATTATATCTTTATTTATATTTTTATTACCGTGAGCGATAGAAGTTGAAAATTGAAAATTCCGCTCAAACCTCCACCTTCTCGAAGCACCATGGGGAGACTTGAGAGTTTTATTTACGATTATCCCGTATACATGCAGTCATTAGATCGTCCTAACTCGACTCGAGCTAGTTAGCCGATCTAACGGTATAGATCGACCCGAGTTAGACCGAGCCAAATAAAAAAGCGTATGTTAGATCGATCTAACGTTGGCTTGACCTAACGATTGCATGTAGAAGTTTCCACCAAGTTTCCACCAAATTCTTGGTTTTCACCACTTTCCTGTTGATGTAGATTTTAGTTGAGCAATTCCAGCAGAGATTGTGTCAAATTTAAATTGTAATTCTTTGTTGGAATATTATTTCTGTTGGATTAGTATAAAGTGCTTAAGGGGCACGAGAGAGTAATTTAAATAAAAAAAGGACCAGAAAATCTTAAATCTCCTTGAAAGTTTACCAATCACAAGCAATTTTATTAAAATCATAAAACTCGGAGCAACATTTTTAGTGATCTCATAACTTCTTCGATAGGGTGTGTTGAAAATTAGTCTGTATCTTCGCAAAAGGTGGGTGCTAAAATATTGCACACATTGTAATAACGAATACAACTAAATCGGCTACCAGATAAAAGAATAAAGAGCGTAGTTATACTGATTCATGGTCTTGCAAGAGCTGTTGCCACCATTAATGCCTATACCAAGGTATAGGCGCCAATTATAGACCATCGTATAAATTGGTGGTATAAAGAAAGACAAATATTTATACACAATCTGATAACAAAATAATTAGCGTGGACTTATTGCTGCAAATGTAATAAAAGCGGTAACGATATTGCTGTTTGCTATATACAGTGCGAACACTAAAAGAAGGTATAAATCAAAAGCAACTAAATTGAATTATTTGACCGTGTTTATAGAAACTTCCTAGAGCGCATTACAAACGCAATAACAATTGAAAAAAGATTATTCTCGTGTATTGTCTGTTTTTGAGAATTGATGGCCATCCTGTAGTGTAAATCAATTTATAGAATACACAAAATTAGAATTTCGATGTTAAATTAAGTGGGCGCGATGTTATTATTGATTTGTGTATTGGAATTGAAATATAATGAAGTTAACATTTATAGTGCATGTTTGGTATCGTCACGTAGGTGTAAACTAGAAGTTATCAATGCAATATTGCACATAAAACTAATAATATATTATATAGTACGTTTCTCTTGGTGAAAAAAATAAAGTTTGGTATGAACTAATAAATATTACACGTTTTCTTATACCAATTGCCCGGTATAACTACTACCATGTATCACGAACTGAGACATACGCAATACAATACACCATATATTATTCACCCCATAAAACTAGTTACTGCAACAAAGTATCAGTTACAGATATGCATTAAACATACACAGGGTTAAGGTGTATTTTAGCGTTTGAGTTTGCCGCCGGGGTGTTGTAAAGTGCACCTTCATTTCCAGTCACGCGATTTTATTTGAATTCAATTCAGTGCGAACCTCGGCACTAAATTTTCCCGATACAAAAGCTCCATAGATTTTCAGAAGAATGAGGCTTACCAACGTAATAAACAAAAATTGAAAGTACACACAACTTCTATGATGATTTACGTCGACATTTATATTGTCTAACCGAAGTCGACACAATATAATTTTACAAGACATCTCTGTATTACCATTAAAGTTTAAATTTAAATGATTTACGAGGAAACAAATCAGTGTAAACTTCGCATAACACACGAAAAATTATAATAATAATTTTCCAGTAATATATGAATCTTACGAATGTATATAATTAACAAGCTTAAATTATTTATTAATCGCTTCGGTTCATGTTCCCTTTTTTGTTAGAATTGTGTAGCAGCCTTTAATTTGTATAAATTTTACATTATAAAAAGTTTGTTAATAACTCTTCGTTTGATTTACAACTTAATGCATCTTCACACCTTCAAAAAACAGTGAGTGCACACTGCACACACCGCATACCGCATCTTGTATCGGTATAGACGATCCACCGAAAAAATTGCTTCCTTGGGAAAATAAAATAAAAAAATAGCATCCAGAGGTGAGTTATACTTTTACTAACCGCAGCAAACACTCACAAATTTAAAAAGTTCTTAATTTAAATTTTACTTCAACTAATAAAACGAAATTTATGGTAACGCAAGTATTTATCTCTTAACTTTGCCTCGTTATTTAAATTACGAAAAAAAAGCTATTAACATTTATTTTTGTACATAAACAATAACTAGTTTTTGGCTCGTAGTTGATTTAAATTAATTTTATTAAAATTTTTGAAGCTCGGGCAATTAGTTTAGTAGCGATTTAATATTGGCAATAAAATAAATTTAATACGTAATAAACTAAAATTCCATGAACTTTTTAAATATAAACAAGAATATTATGAGTAGATATAGTACTAGTCGACTGCACTTTGTATTAAAATAAAAGCTCATATAGAATATTTTAATGGGCATTATGCTCTTGCGACTTGTGTAAGAGGTTCTCCTACGCGACTCTAACGAAGACACAGGTCAGGGGTCACGAGACGTTCTGTTAACACCTCGGGGACGGTATCAGAGCCTTAAAATGACAGCCTTGTTTAATTTAAAAACAATTTATGTATGCAAACACAACGCACTCGATATTGCTTTTATCTAATAACCCATAAATCATAAAGCAAAAAAATTCCAAAGAAAAGCTTTTTTGAAGACTTGGAAGCGAGAAGGATGAAAAATTACCTAATACCCAGGAGAGATCGGTTTGAAGATAAATATGATTTGTGAAAATCTTAAAAATTATTTTAATATTACCTTCTAAAATATTTAATTTATTAACGTACCCATTGCCGCTTTCAACAAGTATCCGAAGATAACATCGAATGTGATAATGAAGAAGCGACTTTTTTGAACTATTTTTAATGCGAAGAATAGAAGAAACAAACAGGTATATTGTGCCTGATTGCATCTCAATGAGTGTGATATGGGATGATGTCCTTGTTCCATAAATATTCATCCTACGCGAAAAAAAAATTATGCACGCCTTTTGCTTTAACGGAAACATTCACGGACACCTGTGCCAGATTAGATTATTTCTTCAATTTAAGCGTATCTGCTCATATAATTTTCAAATTTTTAGTATTATTATCATCTGCATTCCTGGTTTAGGTGTTGTCTGTAAATTTATGTGGTTTAATTGAATCAAGTTTAATTTGTTTTATGGGCATGAAATGCGAAATGTCAAAAGAAACAGTGAATGATGTTCTTACTTATTCAATACAATGAAAAACTTTCAATCCATAATGCTAATCGTCATTACGTGTAATTAATTTTTAGTTCAACGATCTCGAAAAATGAAAACGAGAATGCTTCAATTATGCTGGATTTTCCAAGATGATAACGGCAAGGTGAAACATTTTTTATATGCAACCCTAACTCGTAGTTTGCAGGCATTGGACACCGTTTTATACTTCTTTATAATTTTTATGGTTTCATTTGAGATAACCTGGGAGATCTTGTAAAATTTTTGCAGAAATTTTATCAGCTGGACGGCACACATTGTCGGATATGATGCTCAGGTTGCAAGCGCTAAATTTGAACTTTAATTGTGAATCAAATAATCTATTTTTGAAATTTTCATCCCTATTTAATTTCAAAATTTTGATACAATAATTTATTATTATAACAATTTAATATGCGACTACGTCGCGTAGCGAAAGTTTATTGAAACTACATAAAGAATAATGCGAATCAGTCAAAGTTTTCGCACTTATTCAAAACAATATTGTAATATCAATTTTGCTGATATTCTAAAAATTTTAAACTTGCATTGAACTTTCAAAGTCTAAAAACTTGGGTATTGAGACTGAAACTCGCCAAAGAAAGATAGTCCAACCCAAATAATTTTCGAAGTCTGCTGGAAAATTATTCAATCCAGTGTTACGGTTCAAAATTGACCATTTTAAATTTCTTTATATTCAAATTTAGTTTTGAATTTTGAGTAGAAATCTTTCTATACTTTGTTTGTTTGCCGTGATATGGCATTACCAGTATGGTATTTTTAATATTTTTGGAGAACCATCTGGGTGAAGGCATAGATTAGATTGCGTTTTAGTCGTTGAAAACGTTAAAAGTTTGTTACACCATTTTATGTTCGATCGACATTTTTACGATTTTTGTAACACTTTTCTGTGGACTGCTAGTGGATTTGATATTCTTATTTGGACATTCGTCCTATCCATATTTTTGTGGGATTTTGGTTTCAACCGCTGTATTTATGGATCGCTTCTGGTTACCGTACCGGCTCCTTTATCGGGGCAATTTTGCTGGAAGGATCCTATCTTCATTCTTGAAGGATTTGACGAGTCCCATGTTTTTACCATCTCATCGAACAGTGGTTGTTCTAGCTTTGACAGACTATTATTGGAACCCTCGACCATCTGAGGTAGTATTCGCATTATTTTTGTTTTGTAAAGTTATTTGACTTTGTTTCCTTTAGGGTTCTTTTTTGTTCCGAGGATTTTTATTTCGAGTTTCTCTTTATGGCGAGTTTTGTCCGTATTGGTTTTCGCTATATGGACTTTCATAACTTCCCTACGAGGATATACTTTTTGCATTCCTGCAAAGAGTTGCATCATCCCTTGGCAACAACATCGACCAAGCTGGCGACCATCTGCCATACCTATGATTGTTCCAATCGATAATTCCAACGATTCCTCATCATGAACATCTTGCACCCCTTACTTTAACATCTTGGATTAGAAGACATATTCAAGCTAAGCATAATTTGAATTATGTGTATACTTTTTATTTTACTGCGCGTAATATTTTGGGCCATTTTCTTACAATTTAATTTGAGATATCATATAATAATCTGTTTCATTATCTGTGGGTTTAACCCAAGTGCGTTTATAACACCTGTACGCCGAATATAGCTATACGAGGTACCATAGAACCACCAGTTATTTTTATAACTTTATACAAGTATGATTTTATAAGCTCAATATTATTACGCAATGTTTGTAAATTTGGTATTTAATATTACAACCTGAATGAAACGAGATAGCACGCTTTTTGTTACTGGAGGTGATTTACCCAATCTCCTCTACCTTCCCCTATTCCAGTACTCCAGCTTTTCGTAGTTTTTTACAGGGAGTACTTTGCTGTGATATACAGGGTGGTTCATCAAACTACGTGGCGCTCATTTACCAGCAGTTATCGCCTTGCTTTTTGAAGCATAACCTTTCGGCGCCCCCTGTATCATCCAATTACCACCAAAGAAGGAGATTGGCACATCACTTTGCCTCTCGTGTACTCCGAGCTAGCCAAAGGGGCATTTTCGACCTTTATATTGCTACAAGCCCTGAGTTGTCGTTTTTCAGGTAGCAATAGTTTTTATCGTCCTATATCCGACGTTACATCCATCCTATCCATCCATGATTGGAACTGCACTTAAGAAATTTAAAGGCCATATTTCATCGTAAATGATTACATTTTTATATAAAGCGCAGAGCCCTCGCTAACTGGCTTACTCATACATAAAAGAATCAAGATTGGATTACTTTACTTTTTTACTTTAAATTTTCACGTTGTTATAGAATCCATTATTTGAGCATTCTTGAGTCTGCTTCTGAGGTGCTGCTTCAAGGTTATCTTGAAGGACACACTGGAATTGCTTTTGGGTTGGTGATAAATGGACCAATCCAGCGTTATGAACAGATTTGGACGTTTCTACATACCTGATTAAACATTTTTGGGAATGTAAAGTGCATCACCCTATCCTTTGCTTCATTTTTGGTGATATAACAATGCAATTTTCTTCTTTTTTCTTCTATTGTTTTATTAACGGTTTTGGTTACATAACCCTGACTTGAAGATATTAAATTTATTAAAGAGAATGCCATTAAGGGGCTACATATCTAATGCACGCACTGAAAACCGAGTTATTCATTTGAAAAATTGCTATAAAGGTTATATTATGTAAAATAAATTAAATTGTTGATTTGACATTTTGAACTAACTTTTGAACTATAAGAAAAAAAATAAAGCATTTTTTTTTCTAGTATTAACATTATTTTTTACGGGTATAAGTGGAGTACTCATGACGCCTCATGGTCGGCATCATAACTTCACCAAAAATTATCCAATCCTCAAAAATAAAAAATATTCGTGTAAAAAAATGTAGTGGTTATTGTCTGACGGAAGGAATTTTTGATTTTTTCAAAAATAAAGAAATTACAGTATTTCAAACTTTAGAATGCAATTTAAAAAGATAAAGTTAGTGCTTAATAATTTATAAAAAATTTCCCAATCAAAAAATTAAAAATAGCTCTCGTCAGACAATAACCACTACATTATTTTACAAGATTATGTTTTAGTTTTGCGGATTGGATAATTTTTGGTGAAGTTATGATGCCGACCCTGAGGCGTCATCAGTACTCCACTTAAACCCGTAAAAAATAATGTTAATATTAAAAAAAAACAAATGTTTTATTTTTTTTCTTATAGTTCAAAAGTTAGTTCAAAATGTCTTAATGAAGCGATTAAATAGCGGATGCATCTCAAATGCATCTCAAATTTCAATTAGTTTAGCCAAAAATCAATTTTAAAGTTTGCATTTTCTACACAAAGGTCGACTATAATGACACATTTGCTGTGGCTAAGGACTGCGGGTGCAAGTTAGGTTAATTGTACCTTTTTCTATCATTCTTTTCTATTGCAAATTTGTAAATGCGTGGTCAGGGTTATCGATACCCTTTTTAACTTTAGCTGGGTCCCCACAATTACCCCCCCCCCATAATTTATGATTAATTTGGTCCTGGACTAATATAGATCGAGATACTTACCTTTGGAACATGGAAGTCCTTAAATTGATTGTTTTCGACCTTTCTTATTTTTAATAGAGTTTATATTTTTTCTCTCTTTTATTTTTCTTTCCAAAGTCCTTTAAAATTTCTTATATTCCAAGTACAAGTGGTATAAGAACAAAATAGGCAACAACAACAACAACAACAACGTCCTCCTTGCACAAGATTAAGCGATGAAACCTCTTTATCAAATAATCAACTTCCTAAAAGGGTTAATCATCCAATTATCAACAAAAGGACAAATCTCCTCTTTGTAAAAATAAATAATTTGTTGGTGGAACTTCCCAACATTGGAACGTCAAATTTCAAACCAAACTTCAGCGCCAATAATCAAAATTTATCTTTTCCTTTCAAAATTAACAGTGGAAATAAAATGAAAAATTTCTTGGAATTCTTATCGTATCCGCTACCATCCCTTATCTCAAATAGAAGACGACAATATATTTAATAGGAAGTACAATGTCCTGTTAAATGCAAGCGAAACATCCGACGTCCATAAATAATATTAGGGTGTCTCCTAAAATAATACTGAATCAGGCGCAGGAATATATTCTAGGGAACTTGACTGGGTGCATATGAATTCATATTTTAAATGGAACTCCTAGGAATGCTACACTGCGCAAAAATAGCTTAGGAAAGGTTCAAAAAATACCCAGATTCTATCAGACAGTAGGGCGACTCTTATATGGCACTTGGAGCCCATAATATCACATCTGATCTTGTGCTTGATTCCATCCAGAGACTGAATAAGATATCTGATCAAAATGTTTATTCTCTCTCTGCTGCGTTATAGAACATCGAGGTGACGAGGACAACAAGAAGGTCGATGAACTAGCAGGAAACGGCTCCAACGGCCTTTCCTTGATGGCCACCCTGCTGTCAATGTTTTACATGCCCCCAGGCATGTCGATACACGGAGCTGCATATAACCATCCAAGAGCTGTAATCCGTGTGCTTTTGTGGAGACATACGAAATACTATTTGAAGATATCCAGAGTCTATCCGTGCATAATTGCAAGGATTTTGACTGGAGACTGCAGATTATATAAATATCTTCACACGATGGGGCATTCAGATGGCCCTTATATGTCGTGGATGTAACGAAGAGAAGGAAATAGCTGAATTTGTACTTTGTTACTGTCCGGCGTTGACTTCACTGACTTCAATTTTAGCCCTATATGGCCAGAATCAAAGACACTCCGTCTGCCAAGATTCTGGAGTTCATCCTATAGCGGGGTTGAATTGAGGAGTCACAGGATGGGGGTGGAGCTGAAAACCAAAGGTCGTATAAGCGGCTATATTTAGAGGCCTAAGTGAGTGTGTAATTCCGTAGTAAATCCAGGAAAGATTTCGCAATTTTTGTTTTTTCAATACGTCTTTCAGATCTGAATAAAACTATCCAATTTCAACTTCTCGCCATATTATTTCAAACCTTTTCCGAAATAATATCATCAGTGCTAATGTACAGGTAGTTTGGGGTAGCGGTTAGGGTGTTGGGCTATAGATCCAAAGGTCATAGGATCAAATCCTGCTCCCAAATTTACCTGTGGCCTGTTTAGGATTACACGTTAAACTATCATCCTACTATGGCCATTCATTATCGTAATAGGTGTCAAGATTTTTTTGCTCGATGGACACGTATATGTTTACTTCGAAAGTGTGGAATATAGGTTATGGTTTAGCCCTAATGAGCATAAAAAAAACAGTTTGCGACCCCTCGCGGATCAGGAATGACCTTATTTACCCAATAACCCTTTAAAAGCTAATAAAATGGTTCAAATAAATAAAATTTATCCTTCGCGACTTCCCTGGAATCTTTCGCGACCCCCAGGTTGAGAAACGATGTTTTTCAATGAAAACACCTGGAATCCCCTCGTATTATGACCTCAACGAAATTGTAAAAGTAATTTCAATTTGCGAAATCAAAGAATTTTTAAAAGATAATTTTGTTTCCAATTTTCTTGATTACAAATATTACTTTTAGAAAATGTGGTTACTGCGTAAGTGGAAATATTACATTAATTTGATGTTGACCTTTTAAACGGTTTGTTGGATTTTAACAAATCAGGTGCCATTAGAGTCGTCTGATTTGTGGATTGTGGGAGTGACATAATGGTATAATAATTAATTATTTATATGAAAAAATGAAATATTTCTGATACTACCGATAGTTTGCTATTTGGCAGTTGACTGAATATAGATCGAGATTCTTACAATATTGGATTCTGGAAGTCTTGAAATAAATTTTTATCGATCTTGTAAATTTTAAAATTGTTTTTCTAAAATATTACAAATTGAGATTTTTTAGTTAATTTTAAAGTTAAATCCATTCTCAAAACTTCGAGCGTTCAAAATTTTAATTTTTTCATTTAGTTTGAAATTTTCATTTATTGTTTGACAGTTTCCATATCAAATCTTCTGGAAATATGGGCTTTTAGCTGACATTTCTTTAAATAATCAACTGATAAGAAAAGCTGCGAACATCATTTTCAAAAATTTATTAATTAAAAACTGTAATTATTTTCTATCGCCTTCTGGCAATATAAAAAAATTTCATTACATACAGCTTAAACTGCGAACCAGAATTTTTGTATTCGTAGTTAACCAGCATACAATCAAGTCTGAACTGCCTGGTTAAATATAATTTTACGTTTTTAATATCAAAAATAAAGTTATGTTAAGAATATTATGGCGTAATAAATTCAGTTAAGCAATAAAATTTCTACTTAATTGCACTCTTCATTTTGAAACAGAATAAATAAATTGCTAAATTAAC
Source organism: Rhagonycha lutea (assembly GCA_958510855.1). Classification (NCBI taxonomy): domain Eukaryota; kingdom Metazoa; phylum Arthropoda; class Insecta; order Coleoptera; family Cantharidae; genus Rhagonycha; species Rhagonycha lutea. The sequence continues at coordinate 4,716,240 of OY294040.1, read as the reverse complement.
TTTTCTAAAATTTTAAATTTTAACACCTCAAAACTATAAAATTAATGCTGCAATAATTTAACTTTTCAAGAATTTTCGAAAGCATAGGCGTATTACACAGAAGCAAAACCTTGCAAGCATTTAATAGCTGATTTCTTTTCCCAGTTAATGTTGTAGCTGTATGTCATGTCTAAATGACATGAAGCATGAGCACCTCTCTTGGGATGTTTAACAACTAAAATGTATTTTAACCGTACTTTTAGGGCCGGTTTTACAATTGGAGGTTTAGCATCGGCTCAACTAAGCCGATGCTCAGATGAACCGCACCTATACTTTCCTATGTAAAGCTTCAAGTTGAGCTCGGCTCAAGTACTAAGCGCACATTGTAAAACCCATAATTTGTAAAATTTGAAGCTCAAGGCTGGTTCAAAGTTGAGCTGAGCTTAAGCTTCTATTGTAAAACCGGCCCTTACTAATTTTTCTGGAAAACGCCATACCAAACTACCATACGACTTGAAATATTTAATGATGAAGCAATTCCAACTTTGATGTCATGTCAATTTGAGACTTGATATGAGGCCTGAGAGGTCAAAAAGGGTATGGATTGTGACCTATCCGTTAAATGATTTTTCACAGAAAAATTTGACTTGTAGAAATTGCAACTTAGTAGCATTATGATTAAATTGAATTATAGAGCATCCTTTATGTAACAAAAAGGAAAGTGTTTTATATTAAAATATTTACATACAAAATATCTGCTTACATGTACATATTATGTTAATTTTCATTAAATTTCTTATTAAACTATTTACAGGTTAATAAAATTCATATTATTTGCAATAAAATAGACAGTTTAGTGGAAAATTTCTGTTTCTCTAATAGATTTACCTTTATCTTACACTCCTGTTATAAAATTGTAAAAATGTCGTATTGGATAATTAACACGTTCTATTAGCAAGGTGGTTAAGTTACTTGCATTATAAAACATTTCAGATATAAAATCGATATCTGTCAAATTAAGAGGAAAATATTACTTCAACGTATTTCATTTCGCTACTCGATGAATACTAAAATATTTTTTAGGATACCTACACATTAAAATTATTACAAGTCGTGAATTTTAAGTAACGAGAAAGTACTACACAGTTTCCAAATTTTTGATGCAATCTAAACAAGCTTAATTTTATTTAACGCCCATACAAAATCGAAAAAAAACTATAAAATTGTCAAAACCTTTGAGATCTCATAGATTAAACAAGTTAGCCGTACAAACACGGATCCAATTTGTTAATGAATAAGTTTATTATGGAGTGCCGTCCCGTTTTTGTATAAAAATCTTCGATAACATCGACGGCGAAGCTCAAAAGAACTAAAAATATAAAAATCAAGATAACTAAAGGTCGAATAGGAAATTTGAAACTCTATTCTTAACAATATTTATATAATCGCTAATAATTCTAAAAAAACGTGAAAATTTATTGTGATACCGCAGCGACGACATGTAATGAAATTTTATAAACAAAATTTAAAATTTTGAACTTTTTACTTAAGTTAACTGCGCCGTTAAACCTGCGTTTCTCGTAATAATAATTTTAATTAAAATTCTATTATAAGTTTTATTGCGCAGCAATAATCAAATCATCTAAACGAGTTAATGTTAATCCGGAAAAATGTTAATGTTTCTTAAATCTTTTAATTAAATTTATCCGTATGTCATGCGTGAAATTAATAAGTATAATTTGCTGCTAGGAGAAGGCTAATTGTTTTCGTGTGTTAACTTTACGACTGCGCTTCCGTTGGGCAATTTTTGATGTAAAAATTGCTATAGGTAATATAATTTACGATATCGATTTAAATTTTACAATTAGGACAAACTCGTCCTAGAGCTTAACGTGGAATCCGAACCTCGAAATTATAGTAAACCACACCAACTACTTTTACAAATACAGTGATACAGTTTGAGTATTAGGCTCTGGATTACATAACAGGAATTAATTAAAACGCAAAATTAGTTAATAACATCAACAACGAAATAAATCACAGCACAACAATACAAAAAAAAAAAGTTGTATTAATTCATACAATGGAAATTTTATTAAAAGTAGTGAGGTGGGTGATTTAGTTTATTAAAAACTAATTCCGGACGACCTTCTTGCCCACACGAAAGTTCCAGCCACTTCTCGACAATAATAAATCTTAGTTTGATAAAATGTGGACAAGAAGGCAATTAAATTTGTTGTATTATTGGCTGTAGTCGCACTTTGGGATGATACAATATTGTTTAAATACAATTTATACTTTTATCGACTAAATAAGATGTCTTTCAATTTGGGAAAACAAAACTCTTAAATAAATCACTCGAAACTTCCAAATGCATGCTTTAGAAGATAAATCCAAAAGGGAAAAAAAATAATTGTTAGGTTAGAAATGAAAAAATCGTTGATTTTATAACCTCACTTAAATGGTTTTTGCCAGGACATGATTTATGATTATTATATTCATACACCAATAAAATTTATTAATTATTATTTTACATAGTGTTAATTCCACGCCTTTTTGAACGGTCTTTAGAGTCAAAAGGTTAAACTACTAAAGCCTTCGGTACACATAAAATATGTTATTTGTTCGTATGTTCTTATATAATGGTTAATTATCATGCTACATAAGAATTCGCATTTTGATGCTTTAGTTCAACATAAAATTGCAATAAAATACATAAAAATGCGGTGTAGTAATTAATTTCAAAGTGTTATATAATCCAAGAAAGTTGAAAAGCAGTTTTTTACACAAAAATTTCATTAGGTACGCAAAGGCGTTGCAAACTTTTGTCGTGTTTGTCTTTAAAAATACAAGGTTTCATTTTCGAGAAATTTCTTGTAGAACATAATTTACCACCTACACTTCTCATGTCTACCAAGTCTTTAAAACAATACTAATTATGGGGTCATAGGTAATCGCGGCGCTGAAATTTGCAGCTCCTTGCTTTCTCCACTCAAAAATAACTTTACATGGGCGCCAGAGAATTTCTTTCGTATTATAACGAAATAATAAAGATATTATTATAACTTTCACTACTAACATCGCCGATAGAACTAAACCAAAAATTTTCAGGTGTGTATTTTAATTAATAAACCAATTATTACGTTCGCGTTGTAAGCATAAGTAAATATAGAGCCAAATTATATTTATTTTGTCCGCCAATTAATTTAAATAAAAAAGTTAAATGATGGTGTTAAAATTACAGCGATGGAAAAGATATCTAAAAATTGCTACCTATGTTACTAACCTGTAATAAAAATGGTCTAAAAAAGAGCCGATTTCTAATTAAATGTGGTGAGTAGTGTAGTTTAATTTTCCAAGCATATCATTTTTGATCATTGGTAAACAGCATTAGTCGAAGAATAAAGTTTTCTTGCTAAAGTTTCGATTATAAATCAGAGTAAATAATTTCTCACTATATCATCAAAGTAATAAAAAGATAATCGATAAGTGATCTACTTAAAAACACATTAGAGGAGTTAGGTTGTTTCAATGTTTGAGTAACTAAAGTGACCCTTGATTATATTGACCATCAGATTATATTAATGATAGTGTTAAAATAACCGTAGGCTTCTTTGTTAATCTGTAAAAACCTTTTTTAAATTTAATAATCAAAGGTGTGGATATCGCAAGTTATTATTATTTATGTCAAACGTTTTCATTATGTCGTTTATATAATCGACTGTTATTACAGTAAAAGGAATTAAAGTATCTGTACCATTAAAATGATTTCAGCACTTGATTTTATTGAAAAGGGCAAGATAAACTCTCACAAGTGTGGATGTCCAATGGAAGTCGAGCTAAAAAATTGTATGACGTCCGTGATTTGAACCCAGAATTTCCGCTCACGCCACTGATGCTGCTTAGTTTATAAAACAAAAACCTAAACTTCAAGAAAATTGAACCTCGAAGGCCAAGTCAATGAGTAGGGGCGGCCAGCCGTTATTTCCAGCTTTAGAGTGGGGATATTGATGCATTCTTTCTGTAATTCACATTTTCTCGACTAAATCGATTACAAACCAACATAAAATTATTTTGTTACCTCATCGGAGTAATTCTGATCTGATTTTCGGATCTGATCTGACCCGGCTCTAATGTAGTCACCTTGAAATTCTGTAAGTTGAAACTTTGATCCTCAATTAGATCTTTTAGAAATACAACGAAATATGGAACGAGAAGCCATGTAATATGCAGTAATAATATTTTATAAAATTCAATTGGCTAACACAGGGTAAACAAACGAAGAACAAAAGCCAAAATTATTATTAAATTATTCAAGATTGAAAATGTAACCATGACGTCAAAACCGACACCTAACTTAAGGAATAAACTGCCTTAAATTTTCAAAATGAGGTGGACACAAACAAAAGTTTACACTTTGATACCACAAAATAAAAGTTCAACAGTTGCATCAGCGCCCCTATAAAATGTATAAATAAATCTGTTGTCTATCTATTTTCTATCTATCCATCTGTTTTCACTTTAATAAAGATGTAAAATAAAAATTTTCGAGGTGGTCTGAAAAATTATTGGTAAAAGAAATATAGGAGTTCAGAACGCAACGTCGTCGTTTGCGAATTAAACTCAGCCAATGCCTCGATGGCCTACATATGGAAGGGTAGACAGTAGACAACAAATTTAAACTTTTTTATTCCATAACGAACAAATAATGAAGCGGAAATATTTTATTGTAAGAAGTTTTATTGAAAATCCACGTTTAGAAAATTGCTAAGAAGCAGAATAATAGAAAGATGGAGCGAAAGGTGGAGAGACTCCACAAAAGGAGAAGTCACGAGAGAACTAATTCCCAATGTTCAATTCGCTATGGAGAAACCCTGGTTCTCTCCTAGCACCTATCTAAGCTTCCTCTAACCGGACACGGTAGTTTCAACTACAAGTTGTTCGAGTTTAATATTTGACACAGCCGACTGCTCATGCGGCATAGTAGAAACATGGAGACATGTCTTCTTTGAGTGTGAAAACTACAAGCACTCCAGAGAACAACTAGGAGAAAACCTAGATATCTTAAAATCCGAGAGCTACTCGCAACTCGCGAAGGCTACGAAACCCTAGAAAATTTCGCTTCTCAAATCTTTGTCACACGCCTCTAAAGCAGGAACGCCACAGCAGGCTAAACCTGCACTTCCATTCTTTTATCCTACACTACAAATCTCTCAAAACTCTTAAATTATTAAATTCTTTCAAATCTTTCTCCAAAACAATTCCAAAACATCTAAACCAAATTAAAAGTGACTTCTCCTCCCCATTTTCTGTCTATCTTGAATCTTCGCTAAAAACTTCAAACATCCAAAAATTTCTAACTTCTACTATCTTTAATACTTCTACCCTCATTACCTTTCTTTTACCTCTTATTTTCTTTTCTTTTCTTTTCTCTTATCTTTCCTTACTCTCACCCTGAAGCTCAAAAGTAGATTTAGGTCAAATCAGATTGAAGGACCAAATGATCCAAAAAGCAGGGGAACCTAAGTGAGGAACCCCAAAGCTTGGGTAATGATCATGTGTGGACCTGCAGAAAATCTGGGCCAATCTAACCTGGAGAAATCCGAGTTAGATATAACTTCTGACAATGACAGCCAGCAATGGCTATAGTATGGAGAGAGTGTACTTGTGTATGAGATAAATATACATATCATATGCTTACGGACGCTAATATAGCTACGTGCATTTTGCTAGGTCTAGAGCGGCCTAGCCTAAATTGAAACTAAGCTGGACAAGACTCCGAAGCAGCTCGGCCTTTCGGCAAGACTTAGTTAACTCAGTCGAAGATGAAACACCGTCTGGCTCTGGCGTTGACCCAGCCTATCGGCAGGATTTAGTTAACTCAGGTAACCTGAGACTCTATCCGGCTCTAGCGCTGCCTAAACCCATCAGGCCGAACTCTGTTAAAAATCGAGACTGGAACTCTGTCAGGCTCTAGCACTGATAACCAATTTGGAGTCAAAATATTAAATACCCAATGAGCCAACATGACTCTAACACATACAAACTAATAAGTCTCGCCACACCTGAGTCGGCACTGAGGGAAGAGAACACTCCGGTGCTCGATTATGTCACACCTATGGTGTACATAACAATTTTCCTGAAGATCTGGAATTGATACATCTTCCAGGTTACTAAAAAGGGAAAACAACTGACGACTCGGGCGCATAACCGCATAGTGATGCTTTCATGCGCTCGAGCAGTCTTATATGGATGCCTAAAGGAAACTGGTGGAGTCCAAAGCAACTGCTTGAATCTTGGGGCTCGGCAAAAGTCACCTATGAAGAGTTAACGTAGCTCGCATGAAACTAGACCTTCTCGTAAGATCGTGCTTTCTAAAACAAAAACTACTACGGGTGGTGGGAGCCCTGGCAGCTTGCTGTCACCTACCAAAAAGAGGATGGACCATCGTAGTGGCTTAGGTTTCGAGGAAAGTAGGTAAAAGATTAAAAAGTGTCCCTCACGGGACCTCAGGGGCGACCTGTCTGTCGTTGATCCTTCCCACCTAGGGGCATATAATATCTGAACTTGCCAATTTGGGTATATGGAATATGTACCCGAAAGGGGAAACTCATGATGCAGGATAAATGTTAAGTCTACATCTAGCATCCACAACTAAATCTCTACTAACTGTAAAAAGTGACCTTTTTTTAATAACCCCCTGACCAAGGTTTTATTATGAACATCTCTGTACACCTAACTGACATTGCAGTTCCATAGTATCACCTACACATTTTGATAACTTATTCTAGGTTTTTACATATCTAGCTTGATAGTGCTTCTATTATATTTAAAAAATTGTTTAAAAGCAAAAATAAGATAAGAAAATATGATTTGACACCAAGTCCTAGTTATATATCTGGTATGGAGTACCATTCAGCTGCAAGGAAACATTAAGACGACCTTCATAATATTACAAACGACCGACGAATAATAACGATGTTATTCGGGGGGGTATATCATACTAACATATCCTCCGTCTTCCAATTATTAGGGGAAGATTTCTTCAGGAACATAAACTATAATAATACTTAACATTATCTAATTTTTCAGTGTTTTGTGTATTTTCTAGGATTGCTAAGCATGCTAAACCCTTCTAAAAGGTGAAGAAATTGGCGTAAAACCGGGGGGTCTGGGGGGTATGGAATACCCTTCAGCCATATAAGCAAAGATATTTCTTAAGAATTGTATTTGTGCCTTGAGTGACTTCATTGTACTGGGGGGTATTCCATACCCCCCAGACCCCCCGGTTTTACGCCAATTTCTTCACTCCCCATCACAATGAATAATTAACTCAAGGCGCAAATATATTTCTTAAGAAATCTCTTTGCTTATGTACGGCTGGGGAGTATTCCATAGCCCCCCGCCCCCCGGTTTACCGATTGTTTACGTTTGAAAGTAACCTCTAAGTTAAGGAAAGATTTTTCATAAACTACATCATAATACTTAATTTTATCTCATCTTTGAAGTGATTTTTGTATTTTATAGGTTCACTAAACTCCCTAGCTTATTTTGCGCCGCAAATCTGTGCGCCAACTTCGCCACGCCATAGTATGGTATTGCTTAAAAGTAATGAATACTCAGCTATTACAAACTATTAAAAGTCAAACTTACTCGAAGACCCAAACAAACAATTGGTGGCTGAGGGCCTCTAGAATAGTGACCCCCCCCCCCCACAGAATGATTCGTTATTCTGCATATGGGACATGAAAGAAAAGGAACCTGCAAGCTCACAAGATGGAGATAATGGAGTGAGCGAAGAAGTATGGAAGTTTCCAGCATAGATGGAATGATACCTGAAGAGGACAATCGATATGATTGAGAGCATCAAATTGCCATAAATCGCTCATTATTGGTTACACTGAGGTGATGCCCTATCTGTTCTTCATGAGTGACTAGCTTATATTTCATCCTTGCCAGTCACGAAATCTAAGGTTCCGAGAGTTGGTTTTGTCAAAATATTGGACTAGATTCCTCCAGGTAAAGTTAAAAATTGGAAAAAAATTATAAATCACCTCCAAATGATCACAGTACAATAACTCACCAAATCTGCTAAATAAGCGATTACAAAATAAATTATGTAATGTTTCGTCCATTCTTACGTCGTTGGTTGTCCCAATTCTCAGGGATACAATTCTCAGGCTGTCCATACCTTAAATTAATGCAAAATCACCTTGTCATTCGAATTTCCATGTTACAGCATCCTTGATTTAAATCAAATTTTACAGTCACAGGTCAACTACTACGCCACTGCTGTCCAAGATATGTGAACTTTGAACAATTTGGGTTGAGTTCCCCACTTTTTAAAATAAATATACAAAAGATATAATTTAAACTGCTCCACAATTTTGAAATTGCAGCTTCTTACCATTTCAAGCTCTCAATCTTAAATGACTCGGTTTTCAATTATTGTGCCTTTGTTACGTTCTGATTTTGATTACTTACTGTACACTTAGTTTGGTGTACGGACGAAAGGATTTAACAACAGACCTAATGGCTGTAAGTTCGAATCTTAATCGCTCCTAAATTATTTATTTGTAATCTCATCTTTTCTAATTTTTGTAATAATTGATCCGTTTCTATTGCTCCTACGGTCGGATTGGAAAAGACCGTTTTTCAGTTCCCTAGATGGCTTTTTTCTTCTTCATGATCTTCATGAGCGACTAGCTAACATTTCATCCTTGCCAGTCACGAAATCTAAGGTTCCAAGAGTTGGTTTTGTCAAAATATTCGATTAGATTCCTCCAGGTAAAGGTTAAAATTACAAAAAAGTTATAAATCACCCCCAAATGATCACAGTACAATGACTCACCAAATCTGCTAAATAAGCGATTACAAAATAAATTATGTAATGTTTTTTCCATTCCTACGTCGTTGGTTGTCCCGATTCTCAGGGATACTATGGTGAGACAAGCTCAAACCATTGCTGCTGGAAGGAAACTGTGGTTCAAATTAATTTGAGTAAATCAATCTGGCTACTGACAGCAATGGGCGTCCATACCTTAAATTAATGCAAAATCACCTTGTCATTCAAATTTCCATGATAAAGCATTTATCAGGTTAACTACTACGCCACTGCTGTCCAAGATTTGTGAACTTTGAACAATTTGGGTTGAGTTCCCCACTTTTTAAAATAAATATACAAAAGATACAATTTAAACTGCTCTACAATTTTGAAATTGCAGCTTCTTAACCATTTCAAGCTCTCAATCTTAAGTGACTCGGTTTTCTATTATTGTTTCTGATTTTGATTACTTACTGTACACTTAGTTTGGTGTACGGACGAAAGGATTTAACTACAGACCTAATGGTTGTAAGTTCAAATCTTAATCGCTCCTAAATTAGTTATTAGACCCTTTGCAAATTTTTCGACTTCCTTTTGTAATAATTGAGTCGTTTCTATTGCTTCTAAGGTCGAATTCGAAAAGACCGTTTTTCAGTTCCCTAGATGGCGTTTTTCTTTCTTTTTTGTCTCCATCTACATCTTCTCCTTCCAAATTTCCAGAGCGAAATTCAAATTTTTTATTAAACACAAATTTTTTATAGGTTTTAATTTTAACTACCAAACCGACAAACTTAAAGCAGTAAATTAAGTTTACAAAAAAATGTACTTATTGATCTCAATTTTGAAGCAGAAGTGCTCCAGGCACATATTGTGCATTGTCCATTCGGATCTCCACATTATTTATTGCAATATTACGATGAGTTAGGTCGATATTTAATTATTTGATGATTATCTCCCGACTACTGGCGGTTAATACAACAAATTTTAATTTATTTACACTTAAGAAGCAATATTTCAATTTAAGAAAAACACTCACATTAATTAAATTAGTGTCGTAATTTAGTACGACAAAAATTTATCCTTACGTAACAGTTTTATAATTTTCAAGTATCATAAAGTGAAATTTCGCCTAAAATTGGGGGCAATGTAAAATAATTGTACGTGATCATTTTAATCCAAATTTTTTCGACTGGTTCTTTCTTATATGGAGTGAAACTGCCCCGTTATTAAATTTCTACAATTCATCATACCAAAGACATTATTGTGAAGAACTAATTATCACCTTTCTTATCGATATTTTTAATTATTGATTAAATAATTAAAATAATATCGGTGTGTCTTTCAATACGGTCATGGCTAATGAAGAAAAAATTAAATCGCTAATTGAACATTTTAAATGGACAAGGAACTCGATTAATTGTGCTCCATATTAATGACAGTTATTTTCGTTTAAAGCAAAAAATACTTGGTACTTTTTTTCCCTATCGAATTGTGAATATTTCGAAATGTATAATCATCTTTTTGATTTTAAACGTTGATGGGTTGCTCCGTGTAGTTATCAAGCAGGCGCTGACTTAATTATGCCTTTCAATATAATTATTCGAAAATTAATGGTCTTTTGAGTTACACATGGTCGTTTTACAAGCGAAGGGGCCGGTATTTGTATTTCAACGTGTTGAGCTACTTGAATTTTTTTATCGACTAATTAGATTTCCAACTATGATATAATTCGTGAAAACTTTAACTTTATAACCATTAAATTTGAGAAGAGAAAGGAAAATTATGATCCTTTTTCGCTATTATTACCTACTTCTGTTTATAATAAATTAATATTAATGAAACAATTTAAGGTAAAACAATTTGATTGGCAGTAATTTCCTGTTCGCATCGATGCTCAAAAGAAAATTGCGATTAAATCGATGAAATTAATAATAATGTAACAAGATTATTTTAATTTACGTCAATCTAATGCTTAAGTAGTTACAAGTTAAATATTATTTAAATTTATTTACGTAACAAACTGAACTGAGTTTAAAATTTTTTTAAAATTAGTATGTAAAATTGCAAAAGTTATTTTTTTCTTTCTGCTTATTAGTTTGTTGTGGTTTTACCATCTTAATTAGCAATTAATTAACTGCCTATCGATGGAAACTTGCGGAGCGCATCTTCGTTTTCTTTCAAATTAAGTAGATAAACAAAGTTGGTATTAATAATTATATCACGAGCCGGTGCAATTATCGCATGAAATTGTGCAATATAAATCATAAAATTGTAATTAGTACGTCAAATAAGCTAAAAAGTTATAGCGTAATTATCAATTAATTTGGAACAATGTCAAGCAAATTAGCTTAATTGTTTAATTGTTTTTTTTTTCAAATGCGGTATGCGAAAGTTTGTGCTTTGACTACTTTCGGTTTCTAGCTCATAAAAATTTTCGTTTCTTATTCAGGAAGGGCTCTAAATTTTAGGAATCGATAGTAGTGACACATGTACAAAAAAAAACGTCTGGTAAAAGAAAATTTGATTAACATGACAATCGCAAAATCGAAAGATCCTTTTTGGTACTAACAAAAAGAAACTGTAATAAGAAATGACGTACTTATGCAAACATATAAATGTTTATTTTACTCTATTGATTTATTTAAATGTGATATCGATTTAATTACTATTATTAGATTTAGAAATGTTTATTTTATATCGTCTAATCATCAAACAATAGAACATTTAAACAATAAAAAAAATATTAATGTAGCTGTCGCAGGATCTCATTTGATACTAATACAGGCGTGCATTGCACCTACACAATAGTGAATAGCATACAATGTAATTTACTTTAATAATTCAGTATTAAAAAATATACAGGTGTGCTGTATTGTGTGCTGCTGCTGAATAATATTATTTTTAAACACCGACCAAAAATGTAAATAGTTGCATTATTTTTATTCGAATTTAACGAGACTGGAACGCCGATCCAACGAATTCTTCCATGGGTTTATAGGAAAAAACCTTTGGTGTTCTTTTATTGAATTAAATTAAAATTAGCGACTTTAATGCCTGGGTAACACGCAGAAACAGGACGCGGATTATTATGCACATAACTGAATTTTTTTAGACTCCATTTTAATTCTTTCAAGTCGATAAACCACTTAATAGTTTTACAAAGCGCTAAAAGCATTTTTATGCAGATCAGGAAGTGTTACTCTCTAAAAAAATTAATTAAGACGTTAAATTCATAATATACTGTAATTTTAGATTAAAAACTACTTGATAGAGCTACCAGTGTTATTATAGATTTTCTGCCCATAAAAAACTCCCGAATGATTGTCTTAAAAATTCTCAGACATCTTAAGTCAATAACACCGAAAACTAATAAACGGAAACCCCATATAAGCACGTTTTATTTTCAAAATTGTAAATATTTATAAATTTTTTGAAATAATTATTGAAGAATCTGTTTAAGGCTTCGAGAAATATTTATAAACTCATCTAATGGAAACCTCGAGTTGAAAACAACGTAAATTGAATTTTTATAATATAAATATGTCATAACTATAATTTTTATAGAGAAAATATTTTCTTTTACAACTAAATTTTATTTTAAACCGTTATCCGTTATCCATATTTTATAACAATTTTATTTACTAACTTTGTATTCTACAAATTGCACGTTTATCGTGAAGCATTCTTGAATATTTATTAAAATAAAGAGAAAAATTAATAACTCTTTACCTTTTATTGTCTCCTTTTATTTTAAGGTATTTATAAAAGCATCATGGATTTAAAATTATTCTTGCAGAAAATCAAAATTAAAATTTAATTATGCAATCTTTTGTTTAATAATAAACAATTACTTGAAAATATAATATAATTTTCATGTAATTGCTTATTGTTAATTGTACATCGATAGCAGTCATTAAGTTGTGCCTATAAAATAAAATTGAATTTTATTGTATTAAATTAACCTGAAGTTATTTATATTTTATTATTAATTTTGTAAAATCGTAATTTATTGATTGTCGGCAAATGGTTGAATTTAGAAAGAAATTACAAGGGAACAGAATTCATAATTATAAAATTATAATATTACTCTCCCACCAATACATCTCGAAATGTTACTAATTAATGCAAAATATTAGGTATTGATTGTGCTATATTTTACAACACCTTAATTAAATCAATTAAATTCGCAATGCAAATTATTAAAAAAATTATTTTATGGCCTTCTGATAAGCACTGAATTTTTTAAAATTAAGATGAATAATTTTTATGCATTTCCGATGTAATGTGAAGTTAAATCCCAAAAGTTCTGATTAAAAATTTATTCTTTATTAGAGATTTAAAAAAATTTTGAAACTGCATTTTCCACAAACGAAAAAAAATTTTTGAAAGGATTCAGAAAAGATTACACTCAAAATGTAATCTAAATGTGATCTTTATTTTTTACGTATTATTATGATGCAGTTAAAGCGGTAACTTCTTAATCTGTTGAATATTTAATTATCAAAAAAGAAAATTAAAAATGATTGCATAATGATCTTCCGGTTGATGATCGATAAAGCAATAGAAAAAAAGTTAATTTGCTAATTTAATAAATATGTTAATTTTAGTGTAAACAGTCATGCACGCAAATGAGTTTAGCTTAATAGGAACATGGCATCTTGACACATACATACTAAGAAAATGAGGCAGAATTTGTGCTAGCATGTAAAATTTAATTAAAATCAAATAAAAAACCTGCACGTAAAAATTGTAGAATAAAATTTACTTAATATTCAATTACCACGTGCCAGGTTCTTCGCTGCGAGTTGCTAGAGAAAGTATAAATTTAAAAAAATAATTTACATTTTTAATAGTATTTTTAAACTGTTTTCAGTTAAGTTAGACTTAATTTTTAAGTGCAACTTAAAACATTTATTCAAAATGTCTTCGAAAGTCCTTTTTAAGTAACGGTTTTGATGACCTATTGTTAAGCGTTGCTAACTTTTTTTTGTAAAACTCGTTCTTGATGCTTAAAGCCGAATTGGTCATTTGATGCTTGAAAATATAGTACAATCTATTTTCGTACTTATTTGCTGCCAATGTGCTGAAGTGCCAAAACAGGTGCAATGAACCAATGCAATTTTTTACTATTATCTACTGGTCGAACTTGACTAAATTGTTTTAAATGTAACTTTTTTTAATTAGAATTTTTTTACTTTAAAGAAAATTTGAATAAATTTGACAATGTGAGTTAAGAGAACTTAATCGTGAGTTAAGTGTTACATTATAATCTGACACTTGAGCTTGATATTTTTAATTTGATGTTTTTAAGTTGATTTTGGCTAGTTACATCCCAATCGGACATTCAAATTGCTCCACTTGGATACTAAAGTGTGGTTTAAGGTAAGTTCAACTTAACGATTAAGTCTTAAATAATTCGTGAAGCTTTTATAGAATATAAATTAGTACACACACCGCACCGGTGCAATCTTGCGGTTAAGTCGTGGACTTGATTAATCAATATTTTCCAATTCTTAATTATAATTCCAGTTAATTATACCCAAGCATAACGAGACGAGACTATAGTGCATTGTTCGATTATTCGATAAAATGTAGTTACAATAATCCTTCCATCTTGTACCAATTAAGTCTCTCACTTTTTGTAGTATTGATTATAGGCAATAGTTTTAAGCTTCCAGTTAAGTTAGTGACGTCAGAAGAAAATAGCAATTAATGTCCTGAACAATGGTACGCTTATCGTTCAAAGAATCGCATTGAATAAACAAACACTGCATTAATGTGTCGGATTTCTCGCTACAATGCGTCTGATTAGGATTTATATCGTCATAATTTTCAATGAGATCATTATTGGTCTTTGCTTATTTTTGTCTATCCTCACTTTAATAGGCTTTAGAACGAGCCAACACGTAACAAACGAGAAACGTAATTAAACTTCTCAATTTGATTAGATCGACATTTAAGGTATGCACTTCATGATGCATCCTTAATTGCATGGTTCCAGAATTGGAAGAAAAGTTTAGAAAATTTTTGCTAATACTTTGAAAAATTTTAAATTTTCGTGTGAGGTTCGTAGAAATTCTGTTCTTTAGACACTGAAAGATGATATGGTTATTTGGTTGCATACTTTCAAGGATGTTTCGTACAGGTAAATTTCCTTTTGAGTGGTTGTGATAGATTGGAATGTTCAATTTTGGTAGAAAAGTCAAAAGTATTTAATTTAGAAAAACTCGGAATGTTAAATTATATAGTTGTAAATTTTTGAAAACAAATTTAAAACGAATGTAAAATAATTTGTACGTAAGTTGTAGGGTAATAAAAATAGGAAAACATGTAAAATTATGCAAACAACAAGTAAAATATTAAGTAGACAAACAAATTGACAGTAATTTGGTATTAATTTAACATTTAGAAAAAAGCTTAGGAATACAAATTGTTACTAATTTTTAAAGAGTACAAGTTGATGAGGCTCATAAATTAGGCAATTCTTTTCTTACGAAGGAACATTATGACAAGTTAAAGAGATCATTAGTGACTTAAAGTTTGTTTGTGGGCTTTCAGTGCTTTACTTGTATGTTGTTGAATAAAAACATAATAATGTCTAGGTGTGCCCCGAGTCCGATCTACGGTGTGTAAAATAAAAGTCACTGGAAATTGCTAACTTATGGGACCACCATAGGTTAAGTTCACCTGCAAAGAACATAAATTATACGTGAATCACACCCCACGACTTGTTCTAAGAATTGTTTTTTGTAAATTTTAATCCTATTTATAGGTTTCAAATTCAATAAACACAAATCACCCACACTAAAATGTAAAATCGAACCAAGTTTCGTTCGAAAGTGCCACTTTCTAGTACATAGAAACGCAGAAACGGTTTGTAGTGTGAAATGTATTCAGTTGTAATATATAAATTACAAAACAGCAAAATCAGAAATACGAATTTAAATAAACCGCTAAATTAAGCCCCAGGCTAAAATAGGCGCCATAAATGACAACGTTACCGTGTCAATAGATAATATGGCTACACTTTACCTCTATACATCTAAACTCATCAGCACCTACGCAGATTTTACAATCACGAAATATGAAACACTCCTGAAATATTGTCGGAGTGGATCATATAACCTTGCGGTTTCATTCATTCATTCATAGATTATTATTATTATTGCTAAATATTCCGATATAGTCGTATTACTATTACATCATAATTTTCATTCATAATTTTAATTGGTGTAACGTAACTGATTAAATTATACAGTGAGTGAACTTGAAAAACTGGTGTACCTACTTCGAGGTTCCATTATTAGCTATACCTTTTTTATATTTTACTTCAATCTGAATGTTGCTCAACAGCACTGGAGCAACCACGCTCAAAAAATTCTGCCTACACCAAATGCAATTGGATCTGTTATGAGATTTTCCTCCATATTTTGGAGCCCCCCTGCTATTAGGTACAATTTTTTTAATTTCATATTTAAGTTATTATGGTCACAATGCCTCTGGGGAAGGCCGAAGGCCGAGCAACCATACCAATCATGTGCCAAAAATGTGCTAGCTGGTTCCATTTGTTATAATACTGATACTAAATTCACCTTAATTTTCTTTAAGTTGATGATGAGTTTCTCCATGTTCAATTGAAAAGATGGAAAGAAATGAAAGTCTTGGTTCATGGTTGATCTTAAGCTTCCAGTGCAGCAAAACCCCCCCAATATTTTAGAAAGTTAGAAAAAAGTTAGTAAAATCACTCAAGATTTGGTCAAGTTAGCAAAATCCGCTAAACCGACAATAGGAAAACTAGATAATTACAAAAAGTTGGTAATTTTTAATTAATTAAGTTGGCAAATTCCCAACCTCCCCAAAAGTTGACTGGGCACGTCCCGGGCACGTCCCTGAATTTTTTGAATGCTATGTATTTATTAAAACAATTAAAAACATCGTTAAACCAAAACTAATTTCATATTTCTTATTCAGTAACTAACAAATAATGAAGCAAAAATATTCTTTGTATATGAGGTGACCTTTAACCTTTTGTTTTTTTTTAACTCCATCGACGAGGGGATATTGAAAATTAAATATTAGTTTTTGTTACATTAAAGTCAATAATGATGGCCTTATAACCTTTTTGTCCACTCTGCGAAGAACACTTTTTCCTTGCCCAACAATGACTGCCTTTCCATACCCCCAAACCCCCGGTTCTTCGATTGCTTACTGTTAAAAAATACCCTGCAGGTTATGAAAAGGGTTTCTCAGAAACATAAACTAGGTAGATACATAATAATTATTATCTTACGTTTAAGAATTTTTTCTAGTTTGGGTAGCTAAACCCATTAAACTTTTTAAAATGTGAAGAAATGGGTATGAAACCGGGGGGTTTACAGGGAAGTAACGAAATGACTTTTCAATATTGAAAAATCATCTTTTTGCATACTTTTTGCTAGGGGGCTGACCTCCAGGTCAGGAGTAGATTTTTCATCAATATGCATTGAAAATGACGATGATAAAAAATGATGAAAAATCTACTCCTGACCTAGAGGTCAGCCCCCTAGCAGAAAGTATGCAAAAAGATGCTTTTTCAATGTTGAAAAGTCATTTCGTTACTTCCTTGTATTGAAACCCCCGGTTTCATACCCATTTCTTCACATTTTAAGAAGTTTAATGGGTTTAGCTACCCAAACTAGAAAAAATTCTTAAACGTAAGATAATAATTATTATGTATTATGTAAGGTAAGCCCCCTAGCCTATTTTGCGCCTTAAATCTGTGCGCCTGTGGCCTGTGCCACCTTTTTGACCACAAATGTTGGCTTAGTGAGACTAAAATTATTATAAATTATTGACATAGACATTATAAGAAATTAGGAAATCTGAATTTTTGTACGAACCAAATTTAATAAAATTTTTCTAAAAATTATATGAAAGTGATGATGAACGTTTTCGGAAAATTTTAAACGCATTGGTTATAAAAATTTTCATCAAGAATGTTTAAGTAGTGGAAAACTACTTCTAATTTAAATTGCACAAAAATCAATAAATTAGCTAATGAGAAATAGGCAATGATTTTAGACGAGGCTATATTATAGCACAGTTTTAATTTCGAATTGTTATATTAGGATTTAATTCACAAAATATAAGTTTTGGGTTGTAAAATTCGAAATGATACAATTTTAACAGTACCAAGTGTTGATTTTAATTCTGAGCATATCAGAAGCTTCTGTAATAATTCTCAGGTGTTAGGTATAAAGGGGTTAAGTCATAAAACGTAGTTTTGAGATAATGAAGAAAGAAATTTGTAATGCAAATTGTAAATCGGGTAATTAATAAGTCATAAGTCAACTTACGCCTTTTATACCGAATGGAATTATGTAGCGGAATACGGAATATATAGTGGTCTCAGAAGCATAAGTCAACTAACGCCCTTTATACGGAACGGCATACAATTATTTTTGATTTAATATTTTTATTTTCAGACCATTACTGCGCTAATAAAATAAAATTTACTAAAAAATTTATATCAGTCGAAAGAGCATTCAAAATAGATTTCATTCCAGCAATAAAAAAAATTTTCCATTTTCTGACTTAATCCCTTTATACCTAACACCTGAGAATTATTACAGATGCGTTTCCCTGGTACTATGAGTTTTAATCCCAACAATTGAAAGGTGCGTTACGAACAGACACACTAATAAAACTGGTGTTCTATATATAAATAGTCTATTCTTTTGATTTGGAATCCTTGATAAGTTGTAGGTCCCATGTGTCCGCTATAAATTTTCAATGTGCAACGATGAACACATTGAAGGAAAGCTGGGAAAAGTTTTTAACTTTTCATCAAAAATTTATGAAGAACCATCATCTACATAGTCTTAAGTGATCACACGTGGAGCATAAATTCCTATAGAAGCTCTTGAGTATACCTACTGCGTGATAACCTGAAGTATAATTAAATTTTACATAATTATTGAAATGAAAACAAACGAGTCGGCCTAATAGGGCAAGAAATCCTTAATTGGCATAAATATTAAAACAAAAATAATTCAAATTTATTGCTACTTTATATCAAACTGGTAGCGACGTCTACATATGCTACATCATATTTACAACTATGCAAATTAAAAGGCTCGAATCTGAATGTAGAGTATAACAAGATAAGATAAATTTCCGTTCATAATAACTTACAATTAGCAACGAAAAAAATGGAAAATTGCCTACCAATTAATGTGTAACGGTCGAAATAATAATAATAAGAGAACGCGCGAGGGTTGTAATGGCGCATTAATAAAGACAAAATATGTCGCGAATTCACTTAACAATTTCTGTATTTATGATGTCCTTATTTATTTTCCTTCAATTTATTTTTCGCCATCAACCGGCGCCATAATTTTTTAAATAAAATTACGAGTCTCGCTTATTTCATAAACCAATCATTAATTATCTTTCTCTTTGTTTCAAGCGTAAAAATGTTTTAGCACCTACGTAAATTTAAATTCATTCATAAAATTATAATAATTTCAAAACCTTTTTGTTAGACACGCGATTAAACTTTATCAATGACTTTTGTAAGAAGGCTCACAGGTCGGAGGTATGACATTTTTGTATTAATTATGACGTAATGGTAACTGTTGCATGTATCGACCTACGATTCTCTTGATCATCTAAAGGCGAGGATAATTATTACACTTTTTCATTGCTGCAAAAATAGAACAAAAATTTAATGTTACGAGTAGGCTAACTCGTTTTTATAATTTTTAGGGTGTGAAGTTATTCCGTCGGATCGTATTACAATCAAGGAAACATCAAAACTGATTTTATTTCATTTAACGTGGGTTCCGAAGTACAGGAAGAGGAATACACTTCAGTTCGAGCATGGTTTGCCATTGCCTTCCGAGGAGCGACGTCAGAATAAATACTTACTTACTTTGCCCAAACTTGAACCCAGACCAGTCGGAGTTAGCAATCAAAAAAGTCCTTGTGGTACTAGGTTGTCCCTAAAGAGGCCGAAAATTTCGTTGGGCAGAGTGATTAATTGATTTTAATTAAGACTAACGTGATAAGAAAAGATTAATTTTTCTAGACATACAATTTTGCATTAAACTTAAACATCAGTCGTTGAATAACAGTGGGCCGCGGCATTGGCACGGGCCGCTCCTCTAAGTGTAGGTCGGCACTTCCTGTGTGACGTAATCAGGTGCATTACAGTGGCTGTAATTCAATGAAATGCATAAAAACTTAGGTCGTCCAGAGGTAATTAAAAAACTAAGCGCTCGTTCATTAAATATCGAGACTTAACATGGTGTCAGGAGTCCGAGCGGTACTTAAAAAAGGAGGACTTTTTTTAATTGCTAGATTTAATTATGATTGTTGAGAAGCACTGTAATTTTTTTAGACGCTGCGTGGGCGAACAAGCAAATCGTGTCGCCTATTCCTTTCGGAATTGCGCACGCGTTTGTATCATTAATGCACAATGCCATTCACAATTAGGAACCTGCTGTACACTTGCCACATACGTCATTATTTTTCTTTTATATTTTGTATTACCATTAAGTAGGTGTATTTTATTACTATCTTGCTTCATTATCCTAGCTTTATTAAATTTATATTCAAGTTATTTAATTAAATATGTCCTTACCAATTTAAAAAATATGAATCTACCCTAAAGCCTTCGAGAATGCTTTATAACCATTGCAAAAGCCTTCATTAAGGGCTTTATAACTACCATGTAATTAAATTAATGATTTGTTGCTATTTAATACTTATAAATTATAGTTTTATATTTTATTTGCAGCTGCATGCATAATGAAATTTTTTGAATTGTCTCGAATTTGATTTAAATGCCGGCAAAGTTTGCAGTTTTTTAGAATCGGAATCGCTAATAATAGTAGTATCTACTATGTAATAATAATATTAATGTGGCGTAAAATAGGAAATCAATTAGTTACATTGTATGTAGGGAAAGTCGGTAGATTATTTTCCGAAATTAATATTTTTCAAAAAGTAAGCAACCTTTCAAATGCAGCCGGTTTCGTAAACGTAAGAGAAAACCGAGAATGAAACATCAAATTTTTTTGTGTAAATAATTCCATAAAATTTACGAGCAGGTGTATAAACAAACATAATTTTCAATATTATAAATTTTATTGAGTTATACACGAAGCTTACGCAACACGCCTTTCAAGTTTTGCTGCTTATTGGCGCCACTTATCTGCGACTTTTAACTAATTCATCCTTTCTAATTTTAATTAAATTTTTATGTGTTAAGTAAGATTTCTCTGAAAGTGCAAGTGCGTAATATTAAGGGACAGCAATTTTTTGCCTAGAGTAAGAATTGAAAAATTGAGCTTTGGAGTGTCATCGATTTTTAAATAAGAAATTGCGCTCTAAATTTAAAACATTAGCATATAAAAAAATTAATTAATATTTCCACTCGTTATTTTGCAATAAGATGTAGGAAGTATAGGTTATATATGACGTATCAGTTTAAACACCGATAATCAACCCACACATTACTTTCGCTGTAAACAATTTGAGTCACCTACGCTATTTTGTTGTGTATATCCTTAAAAGGGGAACGCAATGTAAGTTACCGCAAAAATCCTGCAGAGGCGCTACAATCGAAAATTTGTAATTAAAATATTAATTTTTAATACTCCAAGTAGTGGATAATGCAGCTGGTTTTAACATTCCATTTGTTGGTGATTCAGGCTATTGACGAATAGGTGGCGCGCTATAGAAGTGTGACGTCACAATTTCTACACTATATCAGATAATTATTATCAGCAGTAAGTGGAATGCTTAATCAGCAAGTGCATACTGGTTTGTTGATATGATTTCTTATCACGTTTTAATACAACTAACGGAGGTCACGTACATTTTAACAAAAATTTTAATTAATTTATTTTAAATAATACTACCACTTCAAAATATTAATTTGATAACAAATTTAAATTGTATATACAGTGAATCCCATAATAAACCGGGCACCTAATAAAATTGGAATCTTTTCCACGTAATTCAATTATTTTGGTTTTCACTTGCAATTTTGTTAATGTAGTACTACTCCTTGGGTCACGGAAAACACAAAAAAAGTTTGAGAACCTACGGTTGCAAATAGAATTTTTAACTTTTTAATAATTTGATAATAGAAATCATCGCCTCAAAATAACTCGAGCACTATAGCACCATTAGTTTTTCAATAAATTTCTAGAATTCCGTAAAAATATTAACAATGCAACGATTGCATTTTTCTGCAGAAACAATAACATGACATTCAGGGCCCCGCGCCCTATTGTTCAAAGTGTGAAAAATACACGGGCGGCCAAAATTAGAGGCGGCCAAAATCCCAAAAATAGGGGTTAAGAAAAGGTCATTTACTTTAAGGCAGGGAATAAGTAGTAGAAATTTAGGAAATTGTATTAAAAAACAAAAAAAAATCGGCTACAAGGGCGGCCAAATTAAACTTGCTCACGGGCGGAAGTACCCCTAGCGGCGGTCCTGATCAGCGGCGGTTCTCGGGCGGTGCAACCGGTGCAATCGCACCGGGCGCCATCCTAAGGGGGGCGCCAAAATGACAAAATATTTCGAAAAAATGAATAATTTGGGTTTCTTTTGGAAAAAAAATATATTTTTTTGAAATTTGCAAGCGCAAAAGCGAGGAATGTGGCTTTGTAGTTAATTTTCCTTTCTTAATTTGTTTAAATACTCCTTTTCAAATAAATATTGTTTCTTTTTACGTTTCACTCGACGGGGTGGGGGGCGCCAAAATGAGATCTCGCACCACTTAAAAATCTTGCTAGTGCCGCCGCTGGTCCTGATGATATCACTTTTATATCATTTTAAATCGTGACATTTAAATTATTATTGCCATGGAGCGTCAATTCAAATTTCAAATTTTAACAGACCTTATACATTTCCAAAACAACCCGAATTTTTATAAAACATTTCCATTCCAATATACAGTGCAGTCTCGGTAATCCGAATACACGCTAATCCGACCATTCAGTAATCCGAACAAAAGAAGAAAAACTCAGTAGTCCGCACAAATAGTTATAATCTGAACACAACTAATAAAATGTTAGGATTATAGAATAATATTCGGATTACAGATTAAATGTTTGTTTAAACATTTTTTTGTTTTTTTTTTGGCTCCTTCTTCGATGGTTTTCATCTTTTCTCTTGATTGTCTTCACTAAACTTTCCTCACAACTGACTCGTACACGTTACAAATAAAAATGAAAAATTACCGTAGATATAGTACTTACTACGAAACAACTAAAGCCGTTAATACCAACCGTTTACACCAATCAAAATTGATTGGTACGCAAGTACTACCAATTTTAAATTTTTAAATTTAAATTTAAATATACACCAATCAAAATTGAAATTTAAAACAGCAATCAAACTGGCGTAGTTCCGTAACAACGAAAAGCCGTTTACACAACTCGGGGTAAAACGTTTTTACACACTCGGGGGGCGTTCGGCCGCCTCGACTCCGCTGCGCTCCGCTGCGTCTCGGCTTTACCTCCCCCTCCCCTCGGGTGTAAAATGGCGTTTTACGCCCTTGTGGTGAAAAGTACTATTACACCAACTCGGCCGTAAAGTGCCTTTACACCCTCGGGTGCGTTCGGGTGCCTCGGCTTCGCCTCGTCTATGAAAACCCGCCCCATGGTTGTAAAATCTCTTTTTATGGCCTTTTGATGTAAACTACTATTATTTTTTCTAAGCACAGTAGAATATGTATGTAGTAGGTAGTACATATTTATTTTGAAGTTTGTTTATTTCTGAAATAAAAATTATTCTAAAAAATTCATTTTTAATTAAAAGCTTTTATTTAACTTGGTGTGACCGTTGTCCGTCGTCCGTCCCTTGGACTTTTTCGAGGCCGTTTTTAATTAACTTCCCGAAGTCCTAGAGAGCTGAAATTTGGAACATAGCTTTCACTTGCAGCGAATTTTCATATATTAATTTTGTGTCCCAAAATTCCGCGAAATAAGCGAGAAATCGGGAAAAAACTGAAAATAATAAAGCGCATGCGTGGCTGCGCATTGTACAGTTTTAGCATACAGGGTGAAAAGTTACATTACTAAATCGCATTCGCATTTTTAAGGACCGCATTCAGGGTGAAATTTTTTGTTTTAATGATGTATACAGGGTGAAGCATCAAACATCAAAAACACATACCAGATGAATTCTGATAGGATGCAGCAGGAGCTGTATTTAACAAACATGACTTTTCTTCTTTAGGTGCCTATCCGATTTCGGATGTACGGCGATCCCCCCGACTTAACCAAGAAGGCTGTACCAGGGAAATGTTAATGTTAATGGGGTGGCGGTTTGCCTGTCCCTTAATCGACAGATCAATTTTGGACTTATTTAGATCATTAACATTTTAAGGATTCTTCTTGGCATATTACTCTCGGTGGTTTGCCATTGCCTTCTGAGGGGAGACGGTCAGAATAAAGTTCTTACTTCACTCGAATTCGAACCGGGCATTTAGCGTTCATAGTCAACTCGCGTTAGCACTATGCTGCGACAGCCTCCCACTTAATCAAATATGACTAAAAAATTAAAAATAAAAAGTTAAATAAAAAATTAAAAATTTTAAAAAAACCTTTTATTTAAAATTAAAAAAGTGCACTAAAAAATAAAAAATAATTTTAATAAGAATAAACAAAACTTCTTGAAAACATCAATATAAAAGCGTGGGGCTCTCAATTGCTTACTTACCTCTAAATAAATAGCCCCACGCTTTTATATTGATGTTTTCAAGAAGTTTTGTTTTTCTTATTAAAATTATTTTTTATTTTTTAGTGCACTTTTTTAATTTTAAATAAAAGTTTTTTTTTTTAAATTTTTAATTTTTTATTTAATTTTTTAACTTTATCCAAGAATTCGAACTTCTTTGTAATCCGAATGAGGCTAGGTTTCCATTAGTTCGGATTACCGAGAGCGGCTGCTCTAGCAAGATTTTTAATTGGTGCGAGATCTCATTTTGGCTCCCCCCCTCCGTGGAGTACAACGTAAATGAAACAATATTTGTTTGAAAAGGAGTATTTAAACAAATTATGAAAGTGTTAGCTATTTTTAATTCTTGAGGACCAAAACGTTCAAATGAGGGTGTCTTTGGGACGTGAGACGTAAGAGGGGAAGGCAAGAGGTCATTCTTGTGGTCGAGGGGTTGCGGAAGAACTCTTGGACCATCGGGGGTTGAGAGAAGACACGTTTGTTATGTAAACGAATATTGATATCTGATAATTGTTAATAAATCGAAGTTGAGTTGAAGTGAATTTTATTTGAACTTGAGTTTGTTCTTGTAATTCGAGTGTTAGCTTTTAAAAGAAAAATTAACTACAAAGCCACTTTCCTCGCTTTGCGCTTGCAAATTTCAGAAAAATATTTTTTTTTCCAAAAAAAAACAAATTATTAATTTTTTCGAAATATTTTGTCATTTTGGCGCCTTAGGATGGCGCCCGGTGCGACCGCACCGCACTAGAATCGCCGCTAACGGGGAAGGAAAAGTCGAACAAAGAACTTGAAAGAAGGAACAGAAATTTTAAATTATGTCAAATTTCAAGATGGCTTGAATCCACAAAAGCAATAATTTTCGATACTTCTAATAATAATTCAAAATAATTTTGCGCACCCGGTATATGGTATAAAATAATTAAAATAAAGAAAAATTTATAGTGAAATATTTTAATAATATGTTCTGTTGTTATCGACGGGTGACGTAACCCATCGTACCACATGACATTTGATAAGCACTTGCTATCGTGGTACAGTGCGATGTTAGCCTAGGAAAGTGTTTAAAAATGTACCTACCTACTACCAATAATGCTACTACATGAAAACTTATTTACAAAAATGTCTATAATTTTGTTCACGGATAAACATGTAAAATATTTGTTTAGAATTGCAGTTTTTAAGAAGTAATTTTAATTAATAATTTATAATAAGATATTTTAGAAACATCTTGAATGATTTTCTCGTCACTTTGTTTTCTCTTTTCTCTTATTAATCTGTGGTTTTCTCTATTTCTTGCTACTTGACAACAATATATGAGATGGTAACGCAGTTACCATTTTTATTTGTATTTCAGCGCCATCACTGAACAAGCTACCACACTTTGCAGTGTATTGCAAATGATGACGTAAATTTTTATGTAAAAGTTGTTATTTGTATAGAACGTCCTGTCGTTAATGTTAACAATTTCTACTTGGTACTAAGTATATTTGTTTCTTTTCATGCTGGTTTGGTATTGAATATCTTAAATTGCATCCACATTGAAAAAAATTATCAATCTGTAATTTCGAAATTTTTTTTATAAATTGAAATTATGAACCCAAAAAAGCTTAATACCAAGAATATTGTTTATAGAATAGTATTATCTCAACGAATTTGCTATATTTTAAATATTAAAGCCTGGCGGTTCCATGTAAAAATAATTAATTGAGAATCATCAGCGCCATCTTTTGAGATTTTTTTAGGCGCTGCCCTTTTAACCTTCCTGCCTTATTTAGCCCAATGCACTTGCGAGATCGCGTCATATACGCGTAGGAACGCTCGACGTCGTTGATTGGAATCGACAGTTCAAGGACGAAATATTGCGAATATAAAAATTCCTCTTCCCCCGATTTATCGGCCCACAATCAAATTTTCACATTGTTTGTTAGAAATTATTGACTTTCTGATTGCTAACAAATTACTTAATAAGGAAATATCAATATTATAGCACTATAACTGATTAGTTAATCAGAAAATTGCACCTTGCAAGGTTACACCAAGTTTCCACGTAGGCGTTATTAGCATATTTATCAAAAAGTTTGAATATTTTACGCTATACATACAAATAACGTGGAGACTTCAACGATGCGTTAGACGAGAAGCGCAACCAATTTAAGTTCGTTTAGCTTTCCATCTGCGGTTAATTACAATTAATTTGTGGAATAAATTGGTCATTAATCAAGCTTAATAAAATTGCAATTTATGGTTACCATGATCTTCAGCATACTTGTCTGCTCCTTCGGAAATAGCCGGAAGAAGTTTTGCTGAAATTACAAAATTGCAATTTAGAAATTTATGTGCACGAAAATGATTCATTTAACTTCACTTTTAATCGTTTGATTTTTACAGACATTTTGCTCATTTCTAAAGCTTGATTTAGTTTTCTATTTTCTTTTCAACTGGATTTTTTCCTTTTTATAGTGGTTTAAGTTTAAGAGATATAGAAAACAGAACAGAAAACACTTCCGCTCAATTTTGCAACTTTTTTTCTTACCCTAATAAATTAAAAAGAAATATTTATAATATTTTATAACTTTTATGAACAAAAACTAAGATTTATTTTATTATTTTCCCATAATTTTTAAAGAGGGGAGGAGGACTCAAAAATATTGGTTGCTCTGGGCCACCCAATTTTTGCAATACATTATGTACATAATATTATGTAATATGATTGTGGAAAATTTATTCGTAATATTAATATATCATCTGTATAGAAGTTTATTTTAACCCTTCACTGCATCGTGATGTTTATAAACATCATAAATTTAAATCACCTGTAAAAATTTAAACTTTTGCATTTTTTTGAACTTTTTTATTGAAACAATGCCACGATATATGTGGGATTCTTGTTACCAGTACAAAAGGTATAAATTTCAAAAGATAAGCAGATTTCAGCATATTATTCATTCGTAGTCGTACACCTTGTGTGATTACATGCTACTCCGTTGTGATTTACTAATTATTTTTGTTTTAAATTGCGTTTTTTTATTGTTGTGAAGTGATATTTAGTTTCGAAAGGTATTGATTCACACATTTATTTAATTTAGTTGTAAATTAGTGCAAAAGAAAAAATTCAGTACTTATTCAAAAATCATGATGTTTTTAAACAACACCATGCAGTCCGGTAAGCTATCTATGAGTGTGTTGAATACGTCACACGTAGAAATACGTCACTACATAAGTATTTATCTATACTTACGGTTAAAATCTAACCGTAGCAGCTTACCGGACTGCATGGTGTTGTTTAAAAACATCATAAAAAATGAACATAATTTTATTCGATAATAAAAATTCCTTGCAAGAAATATTTTTTTAAATATTTTTCTATATATCAGGAAACCACAATAAACACAAAAATATTTTTTTTAAGGCAAAAAAAAGAGTCATGCAGTGAAGGGTTAAGACTTTCAAATTTAACTAACAGTTTCTTAGATGAATCGAGTTTGTATTACCGTGGTTACGATTATCGAGGAGCATTGTATAAACAGAAAATGAAAATCGTGATAATTTCTTCTGTAATTATATTTAAAGTTTATAACTTTAACATCTCAATTACAAACCTTCAAATTTCTATTTTGCAAAATAATAAATGAACCTGGTAATTTAAAGTTCATAATATTTTCTGTCGAAAAGCATAGGTACTAGGAAAAAGTGGAAGAAAAATAAGTGGTTATAGACTTTTTTAATCGTTTGATATTAAAATTTTCTGTATTTTCAATCTCGGCCCCAACAGCCATCGACAGACAAACTAGAGAAAATAAAATAATCAAATGTTTTATTCAAAAAATAATAAATAATAACCACTTTTAATTCAAATTGATACACAAATTTAAATTAAATAGAAACAATTAATTTAATTAAATTAGAGCGGAAACTATGATAATTCAGAGAAAAATGTGGAAATCAAGGGTTGTAGACAATATTTCCTGGCTTACCATAACATTGGTTTTACAGATTTTTATTAAAATTATGATGAGAGTTTTAAAAAGATTAAAACATAAAGTATAAGAACAATGGAAATAAAAATATTACGTAAACTACTTCGAATTAAATGGTCAGATAGGCAGACCAACAAAAGCGTTAGAGACAGGGTTAACGTACAAGACGTCGTGCAGTGGATGAAAACCAGAAAAAGAGAATGGAACGAGCACATTAACAGAATGGGCGAAGAAAAAATAACACGGACGTCCAGAGATGGACGACCTACGTGTAAAAGACTTCTTGGTCAACTACCGAAACAATGGGCTGAAAGCTGGTTCTCCTCCTCGATAGAAGACAGCCTGCGGTCAAGGCAAAGAGGAACATCCTAGCGTAAAATAAGGAGAAGACGATGATTAGAGTCATTATCTACTTTGGTGATTTCCTTCAATTATGATTGGCACTTATTGGAAAATAAGAAGCATGCTGATATCTCACGACAGTTATCAGGAAGACCCAAGAAAACCACGTTTTCGATAAAGGCTTCAAATAAATTTTTCAATGTGCCTCTAAAATTATTGCAAAAATACCAGAAAAATAAGTTGATCAAAGAACAATTCATTGGCGTTTAGTTGCAGTAAAACTGTTTCGTGGAGTTCGAATAGTGAACTATTGCCAGGCTTGAATTCGCACGGAGACATTTAAAATGGACAGTACAAGACTAAAGAAAAGTTTTATTTAAACAATTATAAGGTTTAACCCAAAGTGTGGGGTGGGATCTTTACATTTCATTGATGGATTTCTGGACTATTTGTAAAAGGTAAGATAAATTCACACGCACTCACGCTTTTAATCCAGTAGGATCAACTCCAGGATCATGGCAATTTCACTGGGTCTGTCCATATCGAGCTAGAAGTACCCTAACACGGATCCTCTCATTGAAGTCCAGTGCTAGACAATAACAAAATACAAGCTCAGCTGTTTCCTTCTCCTTTTTTACATTCCACATCGTGTGAAGGTAGTTAATTTACTCGGCAGTATCCAGTCAAATCCTTGCAATTGTACCGAAATTGACTCTGGATAGCTTCAAATAGTATTTCGCATGCCTCCACGAAGGTACATGTATTGCATGCAGTTAATTGTACCCATCTGGTTCATTTGGGGAAATTCTCTTGCGTTTTATGTTTCAGCAAAATGATGACCCAAAAGTCAGTTCCCAATTGATCAAGGAGTAATTTCAGGCAAACAATGATTATGGTTTTAAAATGGCCAGCATATCCTCTGACTTAAACTCCAATTGAAAACTTGCAGAAAGATATAGGATGGCGTATCCACGTTGCAACATTCCCCAATGAAGAATCACTAATTTGTGTGTGGACTAACCACCCGAATGAAGTCCTTCAAAACTTAAACATCTTCCATGCCGCGAAACTTCTAAAAATTTTACAAAATAATGAATACTCTATTACTTACTGATTTTATGGTTATAATCAAGTCTTTTTTTCACCGTTTCTTGTATTAAATTAGTAATAATGCAATTTTTGATCAGAGTTGCTGTACTTGTCCCGTAAGCTTTAATTTTTTTTAAAATTTCAAATTGCTTGGAAGTAACTCATTTAATTTTCTCAAAACAATTTGTACTATAAAACTGAAATGATTGCCGCTCAAATAATTAAACATCTCAACTTATTATGACAAACACTTGGCAATATATTACTATATTTTTATCCGACAGTGCTTGTGTAATGCCACCAGATTGCATAATGATTCGCGAATGTATAGTAAAAACAAAAAATTAGTGGATGCTTATAATAATTTGACATACTCTGTACATTATATATATATATCCTGTACAGATAATACCAACAGTGTTTGGATGTCCACTGGAAGGCCGAGCTAAGAAATTCTGTACGGTCCGCGATTTGAACCTAGAATTTACGCTCCACAACTCAACCAGCGATCGCATCACGCCACTGCTGTGGTTAATAAATTACTCAGTAAATTTAAATTTGAAATGGAATATTGCTATACGATAGATAGGTAGGTACATACATAATTAATTTCTCCAATATAAAGTAATTTTTACCAGCTAACCTGGAAGTCTCGATTATCCCAATTCTTTGTCTCTTTACTTTTAAGTTCAGTTTTTATTAGAAATGCTTGGAGATTATTCAAAAATAAAGATATTTTCTTATATTTTATGGCATTTATTTACTCATAATAAATTTTCTTTTAAGCCTAAAACAGGTTAATTTTCAGTAAAAACGACAAGAAAATAATGAGCGTTAACGTAATATGTTAATTTAAACTAACAAAATTATATTGCTAATTAAAAGTAAAAAGTACGTCTTGGTCAATATTTTACTTCCTCTAAACACAAATAAATTTTGGGTTATTACAAGTGTTGTTCAAATAGTGAAAATGTTGACTAAGTCGTTAAGCACGCATCTCATTATTTTTTACTTGTTATTGTTTCTAACTTCGTATCCTTGATCTACTTGCTCTTCTGTATTTTTAAAAGAACAATTAACATAACATTAAAATAAATAGTCATCAAAATTCTTATAAAAACAATTTTATATACTTAAAGATTTCTTCGAAATGTTTATTTTTATCAACCAATAAAAAGAAGACGTTCGTCACAACAAATTTTAGCCACCCACAAATTTTTACTTGTGGTTAAAAAATGTCATGATTAAAGCACGTATAATTTTTTGGCGCTAGTTGGATTCGAACCTAAATCCCTTAGATCCCAAGTCCTTAGACTTTACCACTAGCCCAAATTACCTTCCATGTTCCATCTGTCAGAGGGTGAACAGTAAACCCCTTGTGATGAAAATTGTGTGAATCATAAATTTTCTTCCATAGAGTTTAATCGATACCAAGAAAAAGCGTAACTTAATCAGTAGCATTAAGTTAAAATTAAACGGCAATCTGCGTTCGCGTGTCTCTTAATGCCCCTAAAACACGCATCTGACAACTCGCAAACATCAAAGGTGAAAAATTTATTTGTCTCGATGAGAGAAAATTTGCATACAGTGATTTAAGGTTCCTCTTATAACCTGTCAATGTCAAATTAACACGCGAACTTAAAACTTCTGCGTGGTTCAATTAAGCGTAAGACAGAAAAATTTAACTTCGTCGAGAAATTCCACAAGAAATAGTTGGAAGTTTTACAATGAGAAACGTACTTGGTGCCCTATTAAATTGTCAGTTTTTTGTCCGGCTCGTTATTTTTGAAATTGCTTAATTATAGGTTTGGTCTGGAGGAAAGCAATTATTTTATGAATTTTGATAATAAGCGAAAATTTATAACATTACAGGAATTTTAGTAAGCCGGCATGATGGTTACGCGACAAAGTCTTGAACCTCCTGCGCGGTGAAATAAATTTGGAATGTCCTTTACACGTATACTTTTCAAAATGTTCAGGATGGTACTCGTCCATATTTTTGCCTTGAACCAATTTTTGATTACATCATCGCTGTGCAAGGATAATAATATTTACCGCAATTTATTGATTGATTCGATTGTCTTATAAATCATAAAAGTGAAGTAAGATATTTAATTATTTAAAGAGTAAAAGTGCGCCGAACGCGTGTTGTTATTACGAATTGAGCGAATGGATAATAATATGGATGCCCCAGTTTCCATATATGTATCTCTAATCCAACACTTGTTTAGCCCGAAGACATCAAACTATTCATAACTAAATAAAGCAGTAAGTGATATTTAATCATTACGTATAAGTAATCAATTATCGATTACTTCAAAATATTTTGGAATTAATTTTTCAACAGGTACTTACTTTCCAATCATTATTTTTGTGGGTGAAGCCATCATTTTTGGAGTTTGTGAAAAGGTTAATTGAATGCTTATTCTCTCACCCTATATCCGCGAGATTTCAATTTCCAAGTGATAAATTATGATTAAAATTTCGAGGCTGATGCTTTTACCAACTAAAAAAAAGTTTTCGAAGATTTATAATGTAAATATTTTAAAAAACGCAATAAAATATTGCCACGAAACCTACATGACAATTAAAAGGATTATGAAGTCAGGTATTATAGAAATATCACCCACATAACCGCAATATTTCTTATTTCACAAAAAAAATGGTAATAAATCTTACATTCAAAATTTTGGAATACAAAAAAAATTAAAATTCGTCTCGTTACAACTAAAAAAGTGTAGGTGAAAATTTTCGGCTACCGATTCGACATAAATAAAACATATTTCACGCACGACTTGGTAATATAATTTCAATAATCTTTTAATAGATTTTTCTGTGTGGTAAAATATCATCAAAACTCCTACACATTAATAAAAAAAAATTAATATCAGACACTTCTGTTAATAAATCCCACTCGTAAATAAAATTTTCTTCCGGTTATTGTATCAATTTCTAACACCAACGATTCACCTTTTACTTTTTTCCAAAATAAATTTATACAATTTTATGAGTCACTTATGCATAATCTTGTCTTTTCTTGTAAAAATTTAAAGGTTGTGTGAGATTTGATCCTATTCAATAATGGTTATAAAAGCTCTATCAATTCTAACAAATTTTATACAAATTGTATACTTAAATATTATTAAGGATCAAATTTAAATTTGATGGAGATTTAAATTTTCGTTATCTTGAGAAAAGTACGAAAGATGTTGAAGTTTTACCTATAAAAATTCAAGTGAAAGGTTATAAAATTATAATGAACAATTTTGAACATATCTAATGGAACAGTTTATTTTTAAAAATTCGAAAATAAGTCAATTATAACCAAAATACAACAACGACAGACATGTTTCGATCTTGTTAGTCTGTCACTATTACTAATTACTTATTTAATTGCACTATTCTTTTCATTTCGCAATATAAAACAAAATAAAATTTGTCTTCATATTTTGCTTTTGTGGCGAAAAGGTCATAAATTAATGCAAGTAAGTCCTTAAGGAATTTCAATCCATTTTCATTATACAATTAATTTTAATGAAAATTGTGGAAAAGAATAATCAAAGAAAAAAAGCAAAAAGAGGTCCTAGATATTGAGTCTCTTTGGCTTATCAATGCCTTCCTAGCAGAGACGGCCAGATTAGAGTTTTTGCTTTGCCATGGTTCGAAACTGGAACCTTAGTTTACACTGTAGGATAGAGAAAGACTTTGAACTTTTCACTATAAAAATCAATCTTTAAACAAAATTAGTAAAAATATTTAAAAAAACACTGTGTTTAATAATAAATTACTTCTACGAGCAAATTTTTAATTTTCAATGTTGATTTTCCTGCTTTCTCTAAAATTTTGTTTAAAAGATTTAAATTAATTTTAAACTGTTAAACAAATTTTATGTGCATTTTAAAAACGAATAAACAGAAGTATTTACTTAAAATTAAAATTAAATAATCGGTTGTAAAATCTTGGTTTTGAAATAAATTAAATCAATTACAAATCAGATAAAAAAGTCCACATTTTTCCTAACAAAATAAAATAAAAACGGCAATTCAAAGGACACGCATTTTCATAAATAACGTAAAGTAAATTTTTAAAATTTTTTCTGTTATTTTTATGTTTTCTGATAATATCTGAAATTTATCAATTTTTTCAAGCCTAGTCGCAGTAAAATTATTCCAATGCTCAGAGTTAATATAAATTCAAATTAGTTTTGCTATTTAGAAGGTTTATTATAGCAAAGTAATAAACTCACTGCAATTGTAAAACTATTTACGATAAATTATTGCATTTTATTACCATTTATTTCTAAATATAAATGCAAATTGTTAATAAACAAGTTTGTACCTACTTATTTTTAGAAAACACGAGCGAACAAGGCTTAAACGTTCCTGCATCCCTGGTTTCGATTTAAATTTTTTATAACCAAGTGACTTAATTTAGATGAACCATAAAGATAATTTAAGTGGCAAAAAGAATTCAATTAAAAATTGAACCTCTAGGTGGTACTGCGCGGTAGCACAAATAATTAGAAATTTCATTAAAATCGGTAATTAGAAACAACCAAAATGACCCAAAAGTGGATAAAATCAAAATTCCTACTCGAATTTTATTTTTTCTTCTTGCAGCAGTAGTCGTCTGATCGAACTTTTGATAATTGTTCGACAGCTTTGATATCGTTATTGATGATGGTCGTTTATTTTATAATGATCATTCAAAGTCGTACTTAACCTGAATAATAATGATTTTTAGTTGCGAAACGTGTTTAATTTTGGACAAAAATGCGCATTTCCCATAATCACGAATTATTACACAAGAATTTAAAAATATGGATGCACGTCCAGAAGGTCGTAAGTGCAATAGGAGTGTCACATTTCAATAATCACTGTAATTATATGACACTGATCTTGGCACTACACAAAGGTCTCGGATTTCTTTAAGGACAAACTCGTGCGTTTGTTGGAAATGATTGATTGCATCTAATTATTTACAATAAATATAAAAAAAATCCAATTTCTATTCAAACTTTTAAGTCCGCACAAAAATGTGATCGATAGGAATCTGGATCACGAAATTCGTAACAAAACAATTTTAAATCCTAATAATTGGATCGATAATAAAGATCGAACGAACTTAAAAAGTGAAATAGACAATCTCGTACCGGATATTACCAAATTCTTAGCGTTAGTGCTTGTGGGTTGTATTTACATATTTCTTATGCAATTTTTTAAGTTTACTTTTAAAATAATGCATAAATTAATTCGACCAGTTCCTTCCAAAAAGTTTGACGAAAGCTAACATCCCAGAATTAAATTAGTAATAGCCTAAAAAATTATTGTTCAATTTTAATTTATTTAAGTTTCCGTTTTTGTCAGCACACAATGTAGATACCGAACCGTCAGGTGTACACGACCATTAATAATGATAAATAGTTACATTTCTGGACAACCAATGATAAATTGATTTTAGTATCTGCCAACGTGGCACACGATTCAATATGTTTCAGTTTATGTAACAAGCTGGTCGAAACCCACAGAAACATCAGCGACAATGTTTAAGAATGACTTTTAAAAAAATGTCTTTGTAAAGTAAAAAGGTGGTTAATCATGCAGAAAATTTAAACGAAACAATACAACAATCCGTATATTTACATGTTGAGTTTGTTTTATTTCTTCTTCTCCCTCACGTATCAAAGCTTCAATCGCAATTTAAATATTAAAAAAATATTTTATTGTCACTTTATTGCTCTTCCTTTATCTTTTATAATCAAAATTTTTGATATTTAAATGTTTGGTTAGAATTTTTTTATTTGCATTTCACAAATTCTTCCAAAACACTTTATATAGCGACTAAAATTTTATTACATTGTTTATTCTCATGATTATACTAGTAAATTATTAAATTTATTATTTTATCAAGTAAATAAGATGAGGAAGAATTTCTATTCGAATTTTTTAAATTTCAAAAGACGAGGTGGTTGGTTATTGGAATATATTCATAATTTGAGCTTTACCTTCCTCAAGATGAGACAGCTTTTGAAACTAGGACAATAGAAGTAAAAACAATAATAATTATCATAAAGAACCCCTCCTAATCATTGTCTTATTTGACATATTACGTGTTAAGTGCTAGCATCATGGGGAGTAAACTCAAACTTAATTTGTTTTTTGTTGTGGCAAAGAAAGCGAAACTGAATTTGTTAAATGTTATGCGTCAAAATAAAAATTAATCGTTTTAACATTCAAAATACAATAGGTTGGAAAACAGCGGAAAAAGAAGAAGAGTGGCGCCCGAGTTATACTTATAGAAGAGTTCTTGATGGTCTTGTAGACCTATAAACAATTTTGTGAGGTAAAAAATAAAAATGCAACCCACACCTTTGGTTTGATATATTAATAATATTGGTATAATAGAACCGAGCGCCAGACAAGATATTATAAGCAAAAGCAAGTATAAAATTATTTAGTTGTAGTTTGTTATCAATGAATCATTAAAATGCATGTTTGCAGGGATATTTATGAAACTCGTTGTAGTATTGTTCTTGGATATAATAAATCTAAGTGTTTTATCAATGTGGGTGTATGAAAACAGTGGGCTATGACTTCAGTACACAGTTTCTTGTCTTCAACTACTAGACGGTAGCTATAATATCAAAGAATTATTGAAGCTCAAATAACTTTTAGTTAAACATTTGTAGGCGTTGGTTTATTTTATTAAAAGCGGCGAGATCAGTACATTTAGGAAAAGTCGTGGATCTAAATTTAAATATAATAGAGAAATAAAGCGAATGCGACAACATCGTGGTGATTTATATGGGAACTATAAAATAATAACAACTTTTAAACATTATAATCAACTTTATATCTTGCCCTATCGACAATAGTGGGTAAACCTTTAAGGCATTTTTTATGACTGTTTAATTACCGTGAAAAGTTTAGCTTTGTCTTATTCTTCCGATAAAATGTATGGTAATTTTTTTATTGTTTGTACCTATAATCAATAAAAATTTCAATATAAAGGTCAAATTAAGTAATTACAGATAAAAAGATTGTAATGGATCTATAAAACTTTTACACAAGGTGGTCCAAACAACATTATTGATTTGTTACACTCATTTTTAAAATAACGCCTTACTTCCTTTATATTCAATAATCGTTCACATTCACTGAATGATAATGTTGAAGATGAGCGAAAAGAAGTAGATTAATTCAACAAACAGTTTAATTTTTTTTAACATTCTTTTCACATTCGTTTTATCTGATATTGAACAAAAGTCACGTTTTCACAGAGAAAATAATTTAAAACAAATAAAAACTTCTTTAAAGAAAACTGCAGGTTAAGGTTTCTTTTACAAAATCCAACAGAAATCGAAAATGAACCAACTTTAATTTGATATTTGTTAATCTAGTCACGAGCGTCACAAATTACACTTCAGTTTTATGAATTTAAAGAGAATATTTTATAGTTATATTCCTAAATTTATTAAGGAAGTGGATAGTCACGATCCATGGTCAGAATCCGTTTGTTTTTAAAGATTTTTTTTGAATACTTTTGAGAAGCTACAGCGGTGGAGTGATGTGACCGCTGGTTGAGTTATAGAACGGTAATTCTGGGTTCAAATCGCGGACTACACAGAATTACTGAGTTCGGTCTTCCAGTAGGCATCCACACGCTTTAGCTTCGCTGCGCTACACGCTTGCTTTTGGAAGATTTTTTCAAGTAAACGGGTTTAAAAATCGCCTTTACTACCCTGTACTAGTACAAATAAAACCTTATAGCCAATAAAATATTTGCATTATATTTTTACGGTACTCGTGAGCCTATTTTGCCCAAATTTTAAAGATCCGCAAAATTTAATGTTTATATTTGTAATTTACAGCCTCAACTACCACAATATTAATATTAACATCTAAGAAGCACCCGTTATTATAAATTGTCAAATAGGAAGAGAAATGAGGAAATAAGAATAGAGTTGCATATTGATTAACTTAATAAAAGAAAAAAGGTTAAAATGGAGTAATTATCTAGAAAGAATGACATACAATACCTCTCAAAGCATGGCACTCCGAGAGGAAGAAGAGATATTGGGATACCTAAAAAAAGTTGGACGCCGGAACAGGTGATAATATGAACCTTATCCTTGCATAGAGAAACATTATTCTTGCGTTTTTCGTATAGGCCCTTAATTCTGGTCACGTGACACTGCTTACTCTAATTAAAAGAAATTAAAACTTATCTTGATTTTATAGCTATTCTTTTTCTTATTCGTATGCTTCATAATAATAGAAGCG
Source organism: Rhagonycha lutea (assembly GCA_958510855.1). Lineage (NCBI taxonomy): Eukaryota > Metazoa > Arthropoda > Insecta > Coleoptera > Cantharidae > Rhagonycha > Rhagonycha lutea. The sequence goes on along the minus strand of OY294040.1, from coordinate 4,678,012 downwards.
TCGTGACCTTTAACAAAGGCTTTCATGGCAGATTACACCCCGGTGATTTGCCAGTGCATTTCCGAAAAATTCAAAAAAAATCCAACAGCCAATGCCATAATCATTAATCACATAATATACGGTTTTAATGTTTCGCTAACTTTAGGGCCCATTTTGAATGATACATAACATTTTTGATTTATATTAATTTTTTGGACCCTCTACTATCATCTTCGTAAATTTTTTTATTCGTCCTTTTTAGTGTTTAACAAACTCAATCCACAGAACTACGTCTATCATTGGGGGGTATTCCATACCCCCCAAACCCCCCGGTCAGGAAGACCATCATAATGTATTGTCGTGATTTTAAAATGAAATCCAGCTTTGTATTGGTGGTTTATTTCAAATTAGGAGATGATTTTTACCCATAGAGACAAGGTCGAGCACAGTGTTATAAGTAAGGGTCGATTTATGTTACCGTTGACACAAAAACACACTAATATTGTTGAATGTTGGTGAAATCCAGTGATTTATAAAAGTTTTGTGGCAATTTAATCTGAAAAGAAACGAATTTAATTATTTGAATTTGAATTTGGTGCGCAAAATCTTACCTATTTTGAGCTGCAAAAATGGCTTAAGTTTTCGTTTATCTGTTGGTAATTTGAAGTTTCTCAACATGCAAGGTAGACAAAGTTGGCATAGGTGTGTTGGCTGCGACCAATTTTCGGCTGTGACCAATTTTCGTTTTTTTTTTTAAACCAAGTGTTTTTTCAAGCATAATAGTAGTGCGAAGTGTCGTCTAAAGTAGACGAGTGTTTTTAGATTGATTTGGAGATAGAATCTTCAAATTACGGTGTTTTTGGAAAAGCACATTTAGAAAATTTTGATATCACACATGTGCGTATTTTTTTGGTCAGCCATTGATGAATGATCGAATGATTTTTGTAATCACGACAATTACGTGCCTACAAGTAAATGTTTAGAAGGAAGAATTCAAATTCGTTGAGATTTGCATTGAATAATTTTTACTCACCAAAATTGGAGGTTAAGTACACGAGTTATTTAAATTGGTTGATTTTTGCCAACAAACTTTTCTATTACGTTCGTCGATCGAATAATTTGGATATTGGATTTGTGTGTGAAGAGGCCGTTTCAATTATTTGGAAAATTACCACAAAATTTGCAGAAGCTGGAGGCGTGTAAATTGCCACCCATATGACTGGACAACAGATGTCAAGCGGAGAATTTGGGAATAAGAAAACAGCGGTTCCAAAACGTCGACAACGAGTGCCACCCTATTGGTAAATAAAAACTTTATAATTTGTACACCATTATTTTATTGTTGAAAATTTATTTGTGTCACACAATTACATTTATAGAAACCTGGAGTATTTTGAGTTAGATTTGCGAGTAAATGCAAATGCGAAGGGTTTCTATAACACAATTTTACACTCCGACAACCAAAACGAATTTGTTCGTAAATAGCCTATGCTCGATCTGTTAAAGCTTATTTTAAAATTAAATTTATTTGATGAAAATTAAATTGAAAATATTTTTTATGAAACGAACCACACCCCGATTCATTTTGTTGGCATTGTAGATAGCGACAGTGAATTCGATTAAGGCATTTCATGCAAATTTGATCCTGATAGAGGAATTTCGTTTGAGCAATTGTAGTGCGGTACTAAGGCCGCACAGTTTATTTCATTTAGCGGCCCGAGAGAGAGAGAGAGAGAAGTCGAATATAGCCCTGTTTGTTGTCTCTGTACGCAAGTGTGAACCGACGCATAGCTGCCGATAGCACTTTAGGGTGGAGATATTGTCCTAATTAAATATTCAAGTTAGGGTCGTAGGAAATATCTCTACAGTATTTTGATTTTAGTAAAGTAAATCGTCTCCGTTCTAAATAGATATTATTTTAAAATGTTGTGTATCCTAATACCAGGATTGCAACCCAGAGTCAGAGGGTTAATAATTATATAATATTTAAATATGTGCAGTAAACTTTGTCAATTATATCTTAATAAAATCGTCTAAATAGAATGGATCTCTCACATACATTGATGTGGTTGATCTGCCTTTGTCCACATTTATAAAGTATACGACCACAATAGACCAATCAATAGGTGCCAACCAATGTTTTCACTCATTAATGACGTCATCATTTGACCATTGTATCTGAACACCGTAATATTCAAGTTTTTCTAAAGTCTTAAAATTCAAAAGCCTATCACGTGTTTGTTGATAAATTAATCAGGAAACAATTGTATCTTGGAGCTAAAATTTTGAGAAAAATATTTCTTCAAAATAAGGAAATGACATATGGTCCTATGCCATTCAAAAACTAATAGCCGGGGGCACTTAAATATTTGGTATTCTAATCAGGCTATGGCTTATGTTTGGAGATATTTCAATTTTTGCTGCCTTCTTGGTTACGTTTTCTTCTGTTTAATATACATACATCCACCATAAAAATGTTTGCATCGTTAAATTTACATGTTCTTATGGTCATTCAATATCTCCAAAACAGGCCCAACTAGAAGGGGGGGCACTCGGGTATTTGTCCCCGGGGCCCGGGCATCCTCAAGGGCCCGGAAGGGTCCGGAAAAATAACTGTATTAATTTACCAACTAAATAATAATACAAGGCAATATCAAAAAGATGTTGATTTCTATTTTTTTTTATTTCATTTTACCTATTTCCGATATTCTATACTTATTTTTCCTAAATAAAAATACAAAGTTTTTGATGTTTTCTTTTTATAGTACATGAAATTTTTCAGAGCAAGGGGCCCGAGAAAAATCTTTCCACTGGGCCCGACGTGGCTCTCGACGGTCCTGCTCTAAAATTGTTGAAATTATTGGAACCACAATTTTTCTAAACTGTGTGTTGTGGGAGAAATGTTCAATTCCTGCAAACGTCATGTAAATGTTAATATCAAACGTAAAGCTATAACCACAGCAGTGGCTTGAAACGACCACAGGTTGAGTTTCAAAGATAAAATTCCGTGTTCGAATTGCGGATTTTACGGAATTTCGTATAGCTAGTTGTAATTACTGTATGATTTTGTTATTTTGAAGAATTTCTATAACAGCACCTACAAAATTCTTTTATTTAACGTGGAATCCAACTCATGGAAAAAATAATCCTGCAGCTCGAAGATCAACTCAGATTCACTACAACAAACAATTGATAATACTTTGGAGAGCTTTGATATGTTAGATAAAACAGAAAAAGTATAGAAAAATCAAGAAAATAAAAATTGAAATTGAAGAATAAATTTTTTGTTAAAATTATTGGTTATTATTAATAAAGTTATTTTGAAAATTTTGCTCTTACAAAAGTGCATCTTAATTCCAAAATACCATTATATTTTCAAAAATTAACTGTTAATTCATTTGAAAGGCTGCAGAAGCTAAAAAGGGTGGTAGTGCCATGAAAATAACTGCAAAATTAAAAAAAAATCGATTAAATTTAATTAAATCAAATTAAGCATGATGTCGATAGTGCAATGCAGTAGCCTTAACCATGACCTATCTTCTTCCAATGCCCTCGTCTTGTTCAAATTTTCTTTGTAACTCGAGGAGGGGGATGTCGCGAGTTAAATTATTATTTATAGTAAATCTTTTGTAAATCTACTCTAGGTCACATTGGTGGCTTGGTGTGATTCTGCTGAGGTTTCTAAATGAAAATGTTGGGTTTGAATTTCAGCAGCTAGAAAATCTGAACATCGGAAAACTAATCTTTTAATTTTTTTTTTACAGAAAAAAGCGTATGATACAAAATTTTACAAACAAAAGGGATTAAATCCAACACATTAAAACCACCATTCCAATAAATCAATTACCAAATCTACACCTAATTTCAAATGTTGATTTTTCAAAATTTATGGTTGGTACTTCAAATTCAATTTTCCACTTTTTAATTAACTAATACAACTTTAGCTTCAGGCCACGTTAGAATGGTTCCGTGCCATATGAATTATGTGAGCTATTGTTTTTAATAGGAAATTTTACCACCTTCTCGTTTCCCACGTTATTTCTTAGATTTCGATAAATTACGTAACACCTAACGCTTTCAATCCTATCAAACAACCAAACAGAAAGCCGAAAAGGCAGATTAACTGCAAAATTTTTATTAACCCATCGACGCGACGTTTAAAAATTACCTTTAGCTTGGCACTCAATTTTTCTATTTAGAAAGGCTATAAATAATATCGATGTTTTCATATTTTTAATGAGCTTGAATTTAAAATCAGTTGAAATGAAATTAATTTATCAAAATTTTAAAGTGACAAGTTCACACGGCAATTATAAGTAAAAAGGAAGATAAACATCTAACAGTTTACAAATCCACAATAATTTGTTATCTTGTAAAACATTTTATATCAAAAAGTAATAAACCATTTAGTCGGGGACGTGTTAACCCACCAGGATATCCTGTAAACCCCCTACTGTTGCAGTGTCATCTGATTTATTTCAAGTTTTTGAATAAAATTTATCCTCACTAATTATAAAATTGTAACTTTTTAATTGATTGGATTCATAGCAACGATAAGAGGTGACAAATGGATTGATTACTTTTATCCAGCAAGGTTTTATTTTTGTAGTGAAATATTGAGCAAATGTTAAGTTGTAACATTTAAATTATACGTGGGCATAACGGATACTACAACCTTCGTACATGTAATACACGATGGTTTACTAGCAGCATTATCATTTTTGAAAATATTTTGACTTCTGATTGCTAAACCTTCTTCAAATCGTAAATTATGGTTCAAATTCCAAGAAAATTTTAATAACTCGAAATATTCAAATCATTCAAGTTTGATTAACTCTTTTGAAAGAACGAAACGAATTTTATAGTGATGTGATGATTTATTTTAATTACTTTCCTGACTGATATATAAATCTTACAATAAAAGACGTTTAATGTTCTAAGCAATTTCACCCAATACTAACAATGAAAATGATAAATGGGTACTAAATATGAAATTCTAATTAACAATATCTTTTTTGAATTTAAATTTTTCAACAACATAAACCACACAGATATCGTGGAACATGGTTTGCTTTGTACCATTGTACCCATATTACAAACAGAAAAATTGCTTATTACCTCTTTCCTTTTAGGTACATGGAACAAGGAAGAGAAATAAGCGAGTTAACGTATTTACCAAGCCTAATTTTTAAACAATCAACTGCGGTTTTGTTAAATTTTATGAGATAGGTTAGGTTAGGTAATGCAATATCTATTTAACTATCAACAGTTTATGACATAAGCAGGACGATATTGTCTACATCTATTATATCCAGATAATAAAATTAAATACAGTAAAGTACCTACTATATACAGTCCGATCTTAAATTGAACATTAAATATCCAAAAAAGAATTAACGTCCACAAAACATAATCAATCAACCGATGGCTGTTAGTTGTAAACTGAAATGGTAGTTCTAAAGGTTAATCGGAATAACCGCAAGCAAGACGATTTTTACTTTTCGCCGACAATTATTATTACAGTAAGCTTTATTCAGAAGTACAATAGAAAATGGTTGATTTATTGTGCTGTGCTTACACGTGAATGAATATAATAAACTTGCAGTAACTAGAAAAGCAATTTGTTTTTCATACACTAGGCCTCATAAACTTCGTCAATTTGTTTTTTTGTATAATAATATAACGTCCGGCAATTTTAAATTTTTCTAGTAGCTTTTCCATTCATATTTAAATTGAAAAGCACGTTTTCCTGTATTAACAATAAAGTAAAAGTGTAATCGCAGTATTGACACAAAAGCTGAAAGAAAATTTCAAAAGTGACATTTTTATGTATAGGGTGTTTTTTTTAGCTGCATGAGAACTATCAATAGGGATAACAATTGAATCAAGATTGCTATGGAAACAGTTTTTTGACATTTGTGTTTAGCAAGGTTTGGCATTTGATAATGCATAGATTGACCATTGAACAACGCTACCAAATTGGGCTCACAACCAATTGGAAGTGGATCCATTTTTTTACCGTAAAATTTTGTTCAGTGACGAGGCACATTTCTGGTTAAATGGGTATGTGAACAAACAAAATTGCCGTATATGGAGTGAGACCAATCCGGGACATTATCTTGAGACTCCATTGCATCCATTAAAATTGACTGTTTGGTGTGGAATACACGCCAACGGCATCATTGGTCCATATGTCTTTCGAAATGAGGAAGGAGCTACCGTTACGGTGAATGGTGTGAGATATCGACACATGCTCAATACATTTTTGTTTCCAAAACTTCAAGAGCTAAACATTGACAACTTATGGTTCCAACAGGATGGTGCTACGTGCCACACAGCCAACGAAACCATCAATTTATTGAAAGGACAATTTGGTGACAACATTATTTCAAAACGTGGTCCTATCAATCAGGGGTGGGCAAAATACATGAAAACATGTATTTGAAATTCAAAATACAAAATACATTTGTTTCGAGTATTTGAAATACAAAATACAAGATACTGTATTTCAAATACAAGATACAGTATTTCAAATACAAAATACATTACATTTTTAGATTTTTATGATTTTGAGGTATTTACAAACAAGAGCAATTCTTTATTAAACATGATTTTGTATTTAAAATACATTATATTGGAGTATTTAATTATATTTCTTTAATATAAAAAAAAATTTGAAAAATTGTCCGCCAAATTTGCACGTGTTTTAAACTGCCTCTGCGCAGGTCTGTTTTTTTTAAGTATATTGATAAATCGATTTAGATTTACAATTTAATTAATAATGACGTCTTTCATTGGTTGAAAAGAATGAAAGAAAAATTTCATTAGTTTCATAAGGCGCATCTTTTGAAATCATGCAAATTATGGTCGAAGCGAGACTTCATTTATAACACTTACAATTCTTTAAATTTAAACAATTTCAATTAAATGCGCGTTTTTTGATATAAAATCGCTAATTAACATAATCAAAATATTAACTCGTTATCAAAACAAAATTAAATGGAAATTTTTGTCAAAAGTCAATAACCTTATCGATTTTAAAGTATTTTGTATTTTGTACAGTATTTTTTAAATTGTATTTGAAATCGAAAATACAAAATACATTTGTTTTGGGTATTTGAAATACAAAATACAAATACATTGAAAATATGTATTTGAAATACAAATTACAAAATACAAAATGTATTTCAAATACGTATTTCAAATACATGTATTTGAGATACTGCCCAGCCCTGCTATCAATTGGCCTCCAAGATCGTGTGATTTGACACCTCCAGATTATTTTCTGTGGGGGTATGTTAAATCCATGGTTTATGCTAACAAACCAACAACTCTAGAAGCATTGGAGGCTAATATTCAGCAAGCCATTTATGAAATAAAGCCAGAAATATTGGAAAAAGTGGTCAAAAATTGGACTGAACGGATGCGCTTCGTAACCATTAGTCGTGGTGGTCACATGCCGGAAGTCATGTTCAAATCATAAATGCCTTTAACTGTACTTTCATAAAAAAATTATAACCAAAACATTCCGTCAGGTGTTTAATGTTTTATTTCATTTTGAAGTTCTCATGCAGCTTAAAAAACACCCTATAGTAAGAAAACTTTCAATTCCATGAAAATTTTATTCTTTATTATTTTTATTATTATTATTATTATTATTTATTAACTTGCAGAAAGCTTATAAGATTTATTATCGAAATAAAACTAATTATTTTAGAAGGAAATTCACAAACATGAACTATAAAATTTACTTCACGGTAGCTCAAAACCTAATCAACCGATTTGCTTCATTTTGAGCTCATTTGATTCGTAGTAAAGTATTCTATCTATTGACCTAAGATTAAAAGGAACCATGGAAAAATTTAAATTTGTTTAGTTCTTTTAAAATCTACTTTTAGAGACGGTCGGAGCATAGTGGTCGAATAAGTTGACTATAAACGCTAAATGCCCGGTTCAAATCCGGGTGAAGTAAGAACTTTATTCTGGCCGTCTCTCTAGTCCTCCACCTTGGGGGTTCTACGTCGGGCTTGCTCCTCGTCTAGGTAAAAAATGTAAAATGCTAACAAACCAAACACCAATTCGCAAGGTTGGTAGTTGGGCTCGGATAACGTTGTAATGCGTTTCAAAACCGATTATATCATCAAAATCTACTTTTACTTCAGACAAACACATTAGCATTCTTAGCCATATTTTTGATCTTGTATTTCGAATAAATACAAAAGATGCCGTAATGTGAGAGAAATGAGGCACCAAAAATTTTGAATATTGAGAAATGTAGTGATTTTTTATTATTAAAATAAAATATTGTTCAAATAATGATAAAAATCGTAACAGAATAACAACAATTCCGTTAGTAATATTGTTTTCTACTTTGGGGGGGGGGGGGGGTTAAGGCTGGTATGGTCTCGAGAAGGGTGTGGATATCTCGAGTAATGCCTCTATTACATGTTATAACAGCGCTGCCAGCAAATCCTATTCCTACGTTCTCGTCGTATCCTCTGACTGTAGTCGTAATAGACTGTAGCTAACAGGAAAGGATGAAAGGCGAGTTTCCAGCGCCTTAAAACTGGAACATTTCGACTAAGGGAGTACACCCTAACAGAAAAACCGGGTCCTCCTGGAAGGGGGTTTGGGCGTTGGGCCAGCACCTCATCACCTGTAAAAAAATCTAATTTGCTCTTGAACCTATAGCCGAGCCTCGGAAACTCGCGAGAAAACGGATGATGAATATTGGAACATGGAACGTCCAGGGAAAGACAAACAAATTGATAGAAATAAATAACGAACTGAAAAGACTCAATATGGACATAGTTGTATTGTCGGAGACCAAAAAGAAAGGCCAAGGAAGTGAAGTAATGGGAGACTAAATTCACATATGGTCGGGGATAGATAAATCTCAAAGAGCAAAGGCAGGGGTGTCCATTCTAATAAAACTCAGCCTTAAAAGATTTTTAAAAAGTTTTAATTGTATTGACGAAAGAATTGTGACATGAAACAACAATAGTCGGAACATACGCTCCCAATGACGGTCCTGGACCAAGAAGTTAAAGAAATGTTTTATGAAAGATTAAATAAAGTAGTTAGAGATGTTAAAGGTAGACAGGAGGTCATAGTGGCGAGAGATTTGAATGCTAGTGTAGGCATTAGAGAAGAAGTTGTGGGAAGATATGGAGAAATAATGGTGAATGACTCAGGTGAAAGATTAGTGGCATTTTGTAAAGAAAATCAACTTAAGATTGTAAACTCATATTTCCCTCAAAAGAAGATCCACACGTTTACTTGGGAAAGACCATCGTTGCAACAAAAGTCGGTCCTGGATTATATAATAATGAAACAAAAATCTTCAGTCATTAAGGCCCAGGACTGTCGGGTGAAAAGAGGGGCTGATTGTTGTTCAGACCATTACTTGGTGAGAGCCAAGATGATTTTTCAATATAAGCGCGAATCGAGGAAGGTAATTGGAGCGAAACCGGCAGGTGATTGTAGTGTAAAGTATAAATTACACTTATTACAACAACCCAGTATTCGACAACTGTATGAAAATAGATTGAATGGGAAATTAAAGGAAGTTCCAAACACCGAAAATGTAGAAGAAGAATATGAAAGTATTAAGAAGGCGATATTTGAAGCAGCAACAGGAGGCTCTTGGAATAAACGAAAAGCAGAATGCAAGAAACATGCCACCATGGTGGACAGAGGAAATAAATGAGTTGGTATTAGAGAAGAAGAAATTATACTCCAATTGGTTAACATCAGGAACAGTAGAGAATAGAGAAATATATAAAAACAAGAATAAGGAATTGAGAAGAAAAATAACCGAAGAAAAATATATATTTTGGGAACAAAAATGCGCACAGATAGAAAGTTTAATTGGCGGAGCGCGAACAACTGAGATATGGAGAACAATTAAGCAGATGAAGACAAATAAAATTAATACCTTGAACAACTTCGTGGAAATAAGTGAGTGGAAGTGTCACTATGAAGACCTGTGTACAAACCGGAAGACCAACACAGTGAAATAAATGAAGAGATAAATATAACGCTGAAAGATATTGAACGCAATTTGACAAATATGAAAAATGGAAGGGCCCCGGGACCGGGAGGTATTCCGGTAGAGCTCTTGAAGGCTAGCGGGGAATTTTTGATGCTGAGAATTTGGGGATTAGTCTGTACTTGTTTTAGATTAAATAAGGTCCCAAAAAAAGAGTGGAAAATATCACACGTGATATCGTTATTTAAAAAAGGCGATAGAAGAGATCCAAAATGCTATAGAGGACTGAGTATTACTGGCACATTTAGTCGACTATTTGGAAAAATAATACAAGAGAAATTGAGACAAGACATTGGAAATACAATAGGGGAGGATCAAAGTGGTTTTATCCCTGGTAGATCGTTTGTTGATAACTTGTTCACTCCGCAACAGATATTGGAGAAAAGGATAGAAACGGGACAAGAGTTTCACCTAGCCTTCATAGACCTAGAAAAAGCGTATGATTCGGTACCCAGACTCAAGCTCTGGGAAGTGTTAGAGGAACTGGGAGCCAATGGCCGGCTGATCGAAATGATAAAGGAACTCTATAGAGAAAATTTAACATATATAAAGAACGGAAATACAATATCAGAACCACTTACAACATCTAAAGGACTTCGACAAGGGTGCAGCTTGTCCCCACTACTAATTTAATGTATTGTCGTGAAACACAGCTCAATCAAACCCCCAAGTAATACTACCGGGAATAAAATCTCGCCTAATGTGCACACTCGAACAAGTGAATCCCAGCTGGCTTTACGTCGGTTCGCAAAGTTAAGGCCGCAGTATCTGCAAGTTGTAGGTATCGGCGAGATAAGATCAATTAAAGAGTGCAAAGAGTCAAGTGGTGATTTATTTGAATTAATTTGATATAAGACTGGAGCAAATCGAGACAAAATAGACACAATTGTCAAAGAGAATGTAAATTTGTGTACTTGTGTGCACAGTATAAACTGGATGGTATTATTTAAAAGCAAACAATATTCTATACCTCCAATTAACACTGTGTAAATGTTTAATGTGTAATAAAATAATATAAAATCAAAAATGTTCACAAATATAAAATTCAGTACCTTTTTTTATTTTTGATTTTTGTGGTAGGGTGGTAGGCAAACCGTACGGCAATGTGGCTTCCGGCTGGAACGCACATGTAGTATTCAGCTCCCGTATTTTTCTCAAATCTTCTTTATTCGCAAGAAAACAGTGAAAGTGGTATGTGATATCTTCTCAAGTGGTATTCAAATCTCGAAAATCGATTTAAATAGAATTGCACGGCTTCTGTATCGTACAACAAAAATGTGGACATGTGTTGAGAAACTTAACCTCCAAATTTTCTATCGTGGTTAAAATCATTCAATTTCTTGAGCATCAAAATCGGTAAATAGGATAAAACTTGATTTATATAACGTAGTAATCATGAAACAATCGATTTTCAGGATATTTTAGACGCGATGGCATCCAAAACGTGAATTTTACAATCAAATCGAAAAACGTGTTCGATTCACAAAATAGTGTAAAAACCTCAGTTTTACACAATAAAATATTCAACAAACTCACTTGTTCTATTAATCGCCAATATAATAGCTTTTGTGGCAACAAAAGCTTGCAGGAAGGTTTTCTTTGTAAAATCGCGAAGATGTCCGCAACTTACAAACGTCTCTCCTCACTCTCGGCACAAGACAAACCGCTCGCCACAATTCTTGCTCAAAAGTCGCTATTACCATCCAAATAACAATAAATTATAGCAACAATAAAATGTGAGTATGCACGATCATTTTGCCGCCTTAATTCAAAAAATCACTCTCCACTTTTCAGAACAGATCACAAAATTCGCACCAAGTTACAAATACAAAAAATCAAGTTTGTTTGTTTTATGTGTCATGGGTTACAAAATATCTCTTTTGTGTCGTCAACTTGCATCCAGCTTTGATGTCTTCAATTCGACACAATTAATTTAAAGCAAAATTCAACAGGCAAAATCCACCGACCTTTTGCACACTTCAGTATATTTAGAGATCGCATTAAGGAGATGGAAGAGACATTGCGAGGGAATGGGAATTCCTATTGTCTATACTCTAAGTTTTGCAGATGATCAGGTGGTGATAGCACAGGATGCCTTCGACCTAGAATTCATGATGAGGAGGCTAAACGAGGAATACCAAAAGTGGGGCTTACAAATCGGTATGACTAAAACTGAATATTGGGTAATAAATTCAGACACAAAATTTGAGATACTGATCGACGACGATATAAAGATCAAGCAAGTGGACGCGTTTAAATATCTGGGCGTGATAGTGGATAAGAATGGTATAAACGAAGAAGAAATAAAACATAGAATAAGAGAGGCCCGAAAGGTCTTGGGATCCTTAAACTCACTGTGGTGGAACAAAAACATATCATTACATAAAAAGAAACTTTTGGGACGAGTCATGGTAGAATCCGTCCTGTGTTACGGAAGTGAGGTATGGACGGTTGATGCAGAGATGAAAAGAAAACTGGATGCGGTAGAAATGGATTATTTAAGCAGAGGAGCAGAAATATCGAAACTGCAACATATTAGGAACCAGGTTGTCAGAGAGCGTATGGAAGCAAAAGACACGATAAATGACAGAATAGAAAGACGAGGGCTGAAGTGGTTTGGACACTTAATGAGGATGGAAGAGAGACGATGGCCAAAGAGGGTTTATCAATGGACACCGCCCGGAAAGAAGAAAAGAGGAAGACCAAGAAGATCGTGGAATGATGGAATTCGGCAATCAATGTCAGATAGAGGCCTGGACGAGGAACAGACGCGTAACAGAGAGGAATGGCGAAGGGTATCGGGAAAACGGTTTTTAGCTGTATAGTGAAATACAATGTAAAGTTAATTTATTATTATTGTTAATTTACTAACCCGAAATATATATATACTTATATTGTTTTCTACTTAAGATATTCAAATAATTTTACTTAATTATTGTCCCTCTAAAGGTGAATACCCCATTAATAGCCTGTTTAATTCTTATTAAGGGGGTTATGGAAGTATAGCCCCCCCCCCCAATAAAGAAAGGTAAGAAGAGAATTCTCAATTATTTTAAAATTTATATGACATTGTAAACTTTGAAAATTGGTGTGCGTATTTTCTAAATTTTCCTATAAGTGTGGATAGGAATCCTGATTTACATAAGAGATTTTTATATTTTATATGCTCTGACTCAACTAAGTTTGTGGAACGCCTATTTCTGATCGTTTGGCTAGGTGTCGTTTTCTTCTTCTGTAAAATTTCTCCTTCAGAATCTTCTTTCTTATCACCTTCGTATGAAATCCTGTTTCCGAATTATTTTTTATTACCTATCCTGCAAATGTTATGCCAGCCAAATACTGATGCAAACGTTAAAAAAAACCGTTCTATGCTGAACATCAAAACGAAAGTAGAAAAATTTATGATTATGCGGAAAAGAAAAAATTTAATAACAGTCTAATCTATATATTGTTATGATATTCATCCCTTATTTGAATAATCACCCCACAAAGGCCCCTATAAAGCTAGTGTATTATCGGAGTAGAGTTTTTCTCTTCCTCAGAGTCAGTGGATTCAGTAGACGAAATAAAAGGGCAATTCGTTGTAGAGTTAAGGGATATCAAAAGTTGCACTTAACAACCCCTAATTTATCTACTACAGCTTCACGTAAAGGGATGCCAATTTAGTTGTTAACTAACAACCCCTATTTTGCCCCACTTGCGGCGCCTATCAATTAATTAAAAGAGACGGAATGAAAACGCAGTAATTTATAGCAGACATCAGTTATTTAATGGTAAAAGAAAATAGTAAAAATTTGCATCAAATTAACTTGGACAACAATTTTGTCTAAAACCAATGTGTTATTATGTGTAATAATTAAAGTATCCAAATTACATTTAAATCCTTGTATTTAGGAGCCAAATTTGGATATTTCATTATTTGGTGTAATCATGTGAACAAATTATAATCATTAAAATCAATAAAGTCCTTTAATCAATCTAAAATCAACACAAATCATTGATTCACAATTTAGATTAATTAAAAATAGAAAATAAATCTTGTACCTTGTTGCACGTTAATAACCTTCCATTAAACTCCGTGTGTTGCTGGATGCATGTGTCGAAACTCCTGCCAGTAGTTGCCAGCTGCTTCAACCTGTCTAAAGCTGTGAATTTCCACACGTCTGCCAGTATTCCAAATACAAACACGTCACCAAATGTGAAGTTGATCTCCGATTCGCCACGTTCACGATACACAATTTCTTTATCAACTACCGGAATTTCGTAAATTTATTTATTTCCGTTTAATTAAGTAAATTAATGCCTTGGTTTTTGTACCAAAGAACCGCAATTGAGTTCCTTCTTCTCGTGGAGACTTCCACGCGCTCTCTCTTTGAGTTTCACCCGGGAACTGCCGTGTCTCTCGTTCCTTTTCCAAAATTCAAAATTTGCTTTTGTGGTGGGGATCTTGTTGCTGGCAACCAAAATGGTCTTTCTAGCAGGTAACGCAACGTTGTTAATTGCTCGCGCACCAAACTGATATTAACACTTTCACCTTATGTTTTACAGAAAACCGCGGCTGTTATCAAATTTAAAAAGTACTCACAGGGTGTTACAAAACTTCCGCATCTCACAAATAAACTCAAATTGTGTCTCATGTGTAATTAATTGTTACATGGGATGGTTTTTGTTTTTGATGCAAATCTTATTTTTTTTTGTTAGTCGTATCGACTGACTACTGAATTAAAAATTAAATTAAATAAAATTACTCTCTTATCTGCTCGCTGTCACTTTTAATTGGTCAAAATACCACCACAATATATAAAAGAATAAACTGACTGACTGACTGACTGATTGACTGACTGACTGACTGATATATCAACGCACAGCCCAAACTACTGGGTCCTTAGCGATGAAATTGTGCACAGAGGTTCCTGTTATCACGTAGGCGAGCACTAAGAAAGGATTTTATGAAAATCCTATCCAAAAGGGATTTATCACCTATTATCTAATTAGTGGTGATGCGCATGAATGGATTAACGAGATTCCCACTGTCGATGTCTCTTAAGTTTCCAAAGCACAGCCTAAATGTGGGTGTACTGCCTAAAAGCATGGAATTTTCGTTAGAAAAAAAGATATACATCAATACGGGATTTATCACCTGTTATCTAATTAGTGGTGACGCGCGCGAATGGATTAACGAGATTCCCACTGTCGATGTCCTTCAAGTTTGGAAAGCACAGCATAAACTGGTGGGTCTACTGTTCAAAAACATGGAATTTTCTTTAGAAAGGAATAGAATAAACTTTTAGAAATTAAAAAATAAAAGTGTGAGATTGGTTAAGATTGAACCTCCGAACAGTTGATTTGGGTTGTCGTTTCTAGCGCGAGTCGAGAGAGAGAAATGAAACGTCAAACGGAATGGAAAGAAGAAGGGAAAATGAGGACGATACAAAGAGTACGAGAGGTGGAGGTAGCCGGAAATGGGAACTGATGGGAGTTGGAGGATGGAGTGCCAGAGTAATGTTGAAGCCAGGAGTAACAAGCGAGGTACGATTTGGGAGCTGTAGAGGTGGATGAGTGGAAAGAGAGCGTGCAGGACAGGACTGCATGGAGAAACTATGGACAACATACCAGGAGAGAGAGACCGATGGAGTAGAGAATAGAGTATAGAGAGGGAAGGAAAAAGGTTTACGTGCAAAAAAGTGAATTCCACGCGGACGAAGTTGCGGGCAACAGCTAGTTTTAAATAAAGTTAAAATAGATTACGTAATAATAACGATTACGTCCGTTGTATTTATCCAAAATTAAATATTCGAAAAGATTCATCATTATTTATTTATTTACAAAAAAAAAACAACAAAAATACATACAAAAGTAAAACATAGTTAGTTTGTTTTTATTTAAAAATATCATGGCAAATATTCATACATTGTATTTGGTTCCTTGTTTATTCGATTTCACCACAGTGTGTGGATGTCCACAAATCTCTGTGAAGTTCGCGATGCGAACCCAGAATTTCTGCTCTTTAACTCAACCAGAGATCACATCACTCCACTACTGTGGTTCATGTTTAATAAACTGCATTAATGCAAAATGTGCAGCAAAATTATTGAAAGAAACCAAGTTGAAATAAAATAGCAATTTAAAGAAGAATTTGATCGGATTTCGAAAGAACAAACCAATTTTAAATGTCTCACTTTTACTTTTAAAAAAGCTAAATAAATATAAATTTTCATTTGATCTTTGTAACCCATAGTCATCGGATAGAGAATTTAACGATGAATCAAATGAGTTCAAACTCAATAAAATCCATTAATGAGGTTTTGAGTTATCGTGGGATCAACTTTGTGTTCATCTTTGTGATTTATCTTCTAAAATAATTCGTTTTTTGTAATAAAAATTTTATGAGTTTCTATTCTAAAGCTAATAAAAATAATGCAAAAATGGCATTATTTATTAGTCACCTTTTTCTATTAGAAAATAAAATTCAACCTATTTATTTAATGTACCCCAAAAAAGGGGTACTGGAAATGAGGTGCTATCAAAATATTGATTTTGAGTGATATTTTTCCAATATGTTAGAGCAAGCGGCAGCTCACCAAGGTCCCAAATTGAAACTGTACTAAATTGTCAACTCTTCGCTGGAGATGTTAGACGCTTTGGAGACGGTTAGTTGCCATGGCAACAGTAGAAAACGCAATCTAAACTGCAATCATGAAGGCAACCATCACCGTAAAAAGGTTCATTGTATCCTTGCTCTCGATGCTGGGTGTAATTAGCTGGCCGTCCAAACATCGAAAGGCCAAGTTGTCCAAGATAACTAAAAAAATAGATAAGATCTTAACATAACTTTTGAAGCAAATCCGATAGAAAAAAAAAGTTAAATTTTAGTAGAAAATTATAAAAGACAAGTTTTTTGTTATAAACTTATATCTTCTGAAATCCAAACTGTTTTGAAGTTAAGTGTCAAAATAAGAGATTCTGGAAAAAAGCGAAAATAAGATTTATGGACTTCCTGCCTTAACGCCTTCTGGTACCTAATTTGTCACCTAAAACTAAAGACGGTGTAAGAATTCACGAAGAGATTAGTATCAGCTGAAGAAAAATTCTTGTCAAAAAGTAAAAATGCTTAAGTAGGTGTGCTTTAAAAAGCGAAAAACATTTTTGTATCAACCACTAGCACCTACAAAGTGACTTTAGTGCTGATATCTCTGATAAATGCCGTCACCCACACGTGTACATTAAATTTGTGTTATAGCAGCATTTAATTTATCAAGCGAGTTATCTGGATCGTGTCTTGAAGAATTCACATCTTCCTCGTAAATAAGACCTCCTCTCTATTATCTCCTCACCAACCCAATTTTATTGTCCGACATGGATTTTATTAAACGCGGAGTAAATGATAAATCAAAAAATTCGTTCAAAAAAACCACGTAATTCATTTCGATATGTAAATTTTGTCGTACCTACATATTTTGACACTCGAAACGATTTCATCTGGTGAAATTTATATCGCATGCTTAATTTTGGTAATATTCACAGCGAAGAGCTTTACGATTTTATTTACTGGGTAATTTCGTGTTAAGTTTTTGGAAATGTTAACTTGTGCGATTTACGATAAGAAATTCTAAAGGTGCAATTTTTTTCGTAACTCAGACTTTACGTTGGAGTAAACACAAAATTAAAAATGTTTCTATTAAAAATCAAGTTTATGAAAAATTACCTTGACAGCAGATTGGACCAAAAAGGTAAAGAAGTAGGATTCGTCACATCCTACTAAATTGTTGGTTTTTCAACAAAATAATCAGCGATTAGCATAATTGCTTGTAATAAATTTTCTTCAGGCTCGATTTCCACTGTTCGGATGAATTTGGGTCTTATAGGGGTTTACCTCAATTCACCCCGAAAGTGTGGTGGACACGGTGCTTTAGAATATTTATAATTTTGTAACAGTTAACATTATAATAAATTATGTCACATTTATTAATTCGGAGGAATAAAAAATGATGAAAACTATTAAATTATTCAAATCGGTTCAAAAACCTTAACCAGTTTTGATATTTTTTTCGAATTTGATTATAAATAAATTATGTGTTATTGTAGAATATTTTATAATAGCAGTGAATTGATGTATTGAATGAGGTATAATTTTATAAGTTGCGGTCCTACTTAACAGGAAGTTAATAGTTGTTGTGGTCATAATATGAAGAATGTTCATGAAATGGAAGTTTTTGTAATGTGCTATACATGGAATGGAAGTAAGTAAAGGCATGCCGTTCCAGTATGAGGAACGTGAGAAATTGCGCGAGAAGACCAATTCCTCTTTATAGCTGTAGGTTATTTATTCGTATTTAATCATAAGCTAAATATACAAATTGTTAATAGGTTCACGAAGACGTCAAATATTTGTTTTTAAGTTATTCAACAAAGAGGTACAGTTAATAAATTTTTAAATGAAGAAGTATCAGATTGGACAAAAGTGGAGGTTGCGGTCGGTCAGTTTACTGTACCTTGCTATATCCTGCTGTCATCGCATGCCACGATGGTGCCGGTCTTCTGTGAAGTATGGCACGCGCTGCCACCGCACCACATCGGACGCTGACCGCGATCTTCAACTCTTAAGAGACTCATTACAACAGTTCCATGTCTTCCAATTTGACCTCCACCCTTTCTATTTTATCGAAACAGTTCACGACCCAGATGCGAACCCTGTGGAGCACCGATACAATGCAACACTGCGATTTCCACTTGTGTAAACATTTATATTCTTACTAATTATGAATTGACATTTCACACAATGTTAAAACTGTAAAAATAATTTAGTATACCTACAGTAGGTACTTTTTCATCGTTGACATTTACTATTGACACAACAAACATTTCAGATTCATGAATATTGAATGCGGTACTTCATAATATTCAAATTGTTTCGAAATAAAATAACGTGAGAAAATAATTGGCCAAATGTCAAATTCTTACACGAAGGGCGTTTTTTTTTTATTATTTCAATATTTGTTTCGTTCAATGCTACGTCTTCGTGTTGCAAGCACATTGATAAGTTCACTAGCTCCATCAATAGGGGGTGCCACAATATCCCACCAGGTACTTCACCGGGTACATAAGTAAAATGAATTTAAAATAAAAATTATAAAAATACGAAACATGAGATTTAACAATCTAAATTATTCTGCGAGGCCATTTGAGCGACTATAGCATATTTGCAATTGTTGTGAAAAGAGTAAAAACGTTTTGCATGTCTACCTTGGCTATCTAAATAGTAAGAAAAGTATATTTATAAAGAACTTAAATATCTGAAGTCAAGTCATTTGCGTATCTACGTACTTAGATCGGAATATATTACATTTCTGTATATTGTATAGTATGGAATTTAAAATACGTGTTTCACGAAAAATGTCATAAAGTAAAAATTTATAGAGCCTCGTAATATAATTAAATGGAGATAATGCGAATTAATTTATTATGCGATTATCTGCTGTAAGCAATTTGTTTAAAAACGTTTAAATCTTGAAAACATAATAGATTAACAAATATAGAAGTAAGAAAAACGAAGCAGTAGCAAGCGTGCGTGACGAAACGAAAAGAATCCAAGATCCAAACCTTAGTTAACTCAATAAACATATAGCTTTGGACATACGAAATGACATTGCATTACTTGCTTTTAGACACGCTCCTACTTAATATTCATATACGTAAGAAGATGCATTTTAAGTGCTTAGATTAGCTACACTAAATTTTATCTCATTTCTATTGAATTTTTTCCCATTTCACTCTGTAAATGTAAATTGTTGCTATTCGTTAACTTTTGAGATAAGAGTGGGTACAAAAGACAGACAAGATTGTGAGCAAATAAAATAAAACTCCAGATTTTGTATTGCATACTATCACGATGGTGTTTGTATAATCCACGATTATACAAAAATTAATTCAGGAAGTAAATCCATAACAAACTTCTTGGAAGGAAACAGTTTCTTCGGGCAATTTTGTTGCTTACTGTAAGATATGGATAAATTTATTTTATTTAAATATTCGTGCAGATGGCTTGTCAAATATTGCATAAGTAGTTTTCCTTCTAGAAATTTGCAATTTTTTGTATGCCATGTTTGCTATCGTTGTAATGATTGACTGCCTGAGAGTGCACTCGACAGATTTACAACCTGGGCTTTTCTTGAATGAAGTATTTCCAACATTCCTTGAAAATTTCACCTGTTTTGTTGTCGAATATAATCCAACTACTGCTGATATTATGGTAGAAGCTATGAACATTGATAGATACACCAATAAAATGATCAGATTGAAATACATAATAATTTATATTTTCGCGTTTTACTCTTCATTTTATGAATTTTGTCTCTTGTTTCCTCCACCCCTAAAAAACACCAGTGTGTGGCAGCGTAAATTTCCCCTGAATATGATATAAAATAAAACAAAAATTTTTACAAAGAAAGTTTCAAGAAGTAGCAATGTATTCTCGTTAATCCATTCATGCACATCAATCCTGCCACCAAAACGTGAACCATAATTAAAACCAAAATCTAATCGGCTTTAAGTTTTATTATAAAATGATGGACGCCGAAGTCCATATTTTTTTCCAAGTTTCAACCTCACATAAACGAAACAGTCAATTATTGTACCTGCATTTGAATGAAAATAATACAATTTTCGAGGACTGTCCTTATCAAAACGATTACTCATACATTTGTCGTCAGTTCGTAACAACAACAAAAGTTTTCAAATTTCCTGTTTCAAGTTAATAATAATTTATTTTAGTAGTGCAATATCTTTTGCTCTGAGGAAGACATTGTCCGTTAGTGGTCATAATAACCTTGAAATTTTACTCTTTTATTTCCAATTCCAGCATTTATATTGAAAATATTATTGCTTAAGAAAAAGTATAAGATAAACATTTTTTTACGATGCAGTTTGCTCTAGGATGGGTTAAAGTGGGGCAACTAACGTCAATGTCTACGTTTCATCATCAAAGTATCAATTCATCAAAGTAAGCATGATAATTTTATTAAATGTATTTTTTTACCTTGTCGATTGATTCTTGATGATTTATCTGTTTCCTTTTATGATTTCTCAAATCTGGAAGCAAAAAATTACAATAATTCCTTATAGTTCCCTGTGTGTGATTTGACTTTTTGGTGCAATTTAAAAATGAGACGGAATAAAATAAAGGTTGATGTAACACTTTGATATCTGGAATATCAGATTAATATTAGCTACCTTAATTGATTGGAATTTATATGTTCCTAAAAGGTCATTCGATATTCACTGGGATGGGCATCGACACCTATTAATTAATGGGTGGTAATTATTCGCACTTTAAAATAGATCAAAATAGCTTTAAAAAGAAGTGAATAAACATTAAAACAAAATATTAAAACTTTTATAAAATATAATACACGAAAAAATATATATTCCACTTGGAAATATTTTAACACGCTTAAAATAAATCAAAATAGCTTTAAAACATTAAAAAAATTATTAAAACTTGTATGAAAGATAATACACTAAAAAAAAGGAAATTCCACTTTGAAATATTTTAACACACTTAAAATAGATCAAAATAGCTTTAAAAGAAATTAATGAACATTAAAAAAATTATTAAAACTTTTATGAAAGGTAATACACGAAAAATAAAAGAAATTCCACTTTGAAGTATTTTAACGCGCTCTCTAAATACCGTTTGCACATAAAAACGATACATCGCACTTTGAAACGTTGGTATACCCAATGAGTAATACTTTGAAGGCGGTTGAAATTTAAAATTTCACCGCTTTCCAAGTTAATACCGTTAATACCTTTTTAGTTGAAAAATGGTCATATGAACTCAATCCAGAAAACCCAAATCACAAGCATTGGCGCAACTAGGGTCAAAAGTTTGGGGGGGCTAAAAAAATATTTTCAAACAATTTTTTTAAGGAGGGGGTAAAAATAACGAAAAATTGGGATATTTTAAGCCCCCCCCCTAGTTGCGCCTATGATCACAAGCCATTTGCTTCTACTATAAAATTAACGACAAAAATTTGGACTGATGCTTACCAGTGGGTGAAACTGAAACCAAAATTGTTCGAAGAAAAAGAGGATGACAAAAGTCTGTCTTCTATGATAAATCAACACAGAATACTACAGACGTCTTGACCCAAGAGGACATACAAAGCTGGAAAGATACTCAATTGAAATGGGAATCTTTTAACAGTTTTCATAAATCTCAGAAAATTATAAAAGTAACCTGCTATTTCGAAAATGATAAAGTTACATCTCGGTGCACTTGTTCAAGTTTTCTGAAGCAATATGTTTGCAAGCATTCTTTGGGTATGTTAGTAACTTTAAAACAGGCAAAGGTGCCCATGGAAGCAAAAACTGTACCTCTTGGCACGAAAAGGAAGAGAGGACGGCCAACCAAAGCAAAAAAGGCACTAATAGTTCAATAATAATTTTTCCTTGACATTTATTGTTCTACTATTTCGTACATATTATTATTGCTTATGTAAAACTGAATTTTGTAAATGAAAAGATATACGCAATATACGAATAAATTAGGACTTCTCTAAACAAAGTGCGATTGTATCATTTTATAGTGGGTAAGTTTAAAGTTTAAATGTGCCCAATCCAAAGTGCGATTATATCATTTTATAGTGGGTAAGCTTAAAGTTTAAATGTGCCCAATCCAAAGTGCAAATGTATCATTTTATAGTTTGTTAGTACAAAGTTAGGAAGATTTTTTTAAAGTGCAAATATATATACCCCTTAATTAATCACCATAAAATTTATTTGTGTAATTATCTCTACAACATTTGCGTAATATTTGCACAAATTACCTCCGCCGTTTTTAAATATCGCCTAAATGAGGTTGGCAGTCAAATTTGAAGCAAATATATAAACCATGTTATTTAATATTCTGCCCTGATAAGTTAAGCCTTGTAACGGCAACTTTTTTTGGAATGATTATTTTAAAAATAAAATTTGGAGTGCAAGTGGTTTGCCAGTGCCTTTCGAGGGGAGACGGCCAGAATAACATTCTTACTTCGCCCGAAATTGAACCGGGATTTCTGCCTTAGCAGTCGGTGCACTTTAATCGGTATGCTAATGACCGTCTCATCATTATTTATGACATTAGAAAGTCAAAATCCAATACAATAATGAATTATATTAAAATTCATATTGACCCAACTCCAGTTTGAGGTCGTTTTAAAGCTTCTTACGTTATGGGAACAGCATTGTATTGCTAAAATATGAAGTGGTCGGCTTAGTATTACATGATCTAAGGTCTTTGTCCTGGTGGAAGATGTTGTATAGGATAGTTTTTTTTTCTCTCCGCTTGCAACTTCTGGATTTCCACTTTTCTGTGTGTTTTCCTCCAAGAACATAAACGGACTTTTGCTAATTTTAATACTCACCTTCCAAAATTTCATTTACATTCATTCTACGTACCAATCCATGTTTTTAGTTTGATACTAAAAGTTTATAGGGATTAAGTATTCATTTCGGTTCTCACCCCCTCCCCTCTTCTGCTAAAATTAAACCTTAGCGTTAACCAGAAGCACAGCTGGGTTGGAAGAGTTGTTAATCTAGTTTTTCAGTTACAATTCAATTCAATAGCAACATTAGATTGTCGAATGACGTTGGACAGACTTTGCTGTAAAATTTAGACCAGGTTACTATACCAAGCACCAAGATACTTTAAAGAGCTAAATGGTTAGAAGTAAAACAGCCCTATTATTAGCTGGAAGCCGGCTCTTAACAGTTTCAAAAGCTTAAACCTTAAAATGGCCAAAACACCATGTTACGAAATTCGCCTTCGGCTCATTCCATAAGTTTCTTTTTCGTCTAGCAAAATAAGACTTTTACTATAAACATTACAAATTTACCGTTATTCATATTCCATCCCATTTTTAGAAAAACGCATAGTATGTCAGTTCTTATATTCTTTATTTAAAAATGCTAAAAAAAAGTTTGAATTTTATATTATTTTAAACTCTCACCCAGGAGATTTCTTTTATCACATCTTCAATAATTTCGGCAAATGGATTGTTAAATATTGACTACACTTACATCTCTACACAATTGTAACCAATTACCTAGTACTTCTTGAACGATTGCTTCATTATTGGGACAAGTTTCAAGCAATAGTTTCTGAAATTCAGTCTCCTCATTTTTGCGCAAATTGTTTCCGTTCCATTTTCTCATCCTCATGACATCAAGTTTGTGGTCGTAAGTGCGATCTCTAAGCGGCTGCATTTTCCTTTCGTGGTTTCGATTATCTAATGTTGTGATAATTTTAATTTCGTATTTTTTTCGTAATCAAATTTTCGTTGGCTTCATCCTGAATCAATCTACGTGCATTTTTCTTTAACTTCTGATAAGCTTGCTTTTGCAATTTTTCTGTAGGAGATTTCAAATGATTTTTCTTTTGTTCTTCATACATTTTGAGCCACTTTGGACTCAAAATTGGGTAATAGTTTTCGCTTTTGTTGGAATAAAACGAAATGCAGTTTTTAATACAGTTGCACATTTTTTGTATAAAATTCTGCAATACTTTGGATGTAAACAGTAGAAAAGTTAAACTAAATATGTAGATACCTACTGCAATGCGAGGTTTGAAGTACAACGGAGATAATCCAATAATTAGTATTACTATTTAAAAGATAATTTGTAGTTTATTAGTTTATAATAACTTTTGCGATTACAACTCCTTAGAATGTTATCCCTTTTCTAAGAAATATTTGAATGGAAAATTTTTAATGTTGAATTTTAGAGACATTTTTTTATTAGTATTTAGTTTTGATTCATTTTCTGCATAATGAGATAAAGTAATGGAATAAAATTATTGCTGAGAAAGATGAAATTGCGATTGATTTGATTTATTTGTACTTGTTCAACTTAGTAAATCGGTTAAGTGAAATATTAGGTTACAGATAATGATTAATAAATTATAATTAATATTTACAATGTTGTTGATATTTCATAAGAGTATGACACAGAGATCAAACAGAACACCTGGGTTCATATTATGCACCTCTGTCCTGGTTGACATAACACAATAGAAATTCTTCCACCACACCCATTTGACTTAATAAAGTACTTTACGTAAATTTCTTCATTAATTTTAATTAAACATTGAAAACAACAAGGATCGAATTAATTTAGTCCGATTTAACCGAGTGCATGCAGAAAACGTTTGAAACGTCTAATTAATATGCACAACACTGACTGAAGGTGAGTCTCATTTACACCTACGACAAAACAATGCCTGCCTTGCAATAAAATAAAATTTACAATAAAGTTATAAAGAAATAAAAAAAGTTTTATAGGGGCTCTTTAAAAGTCGAAAAGATTAATAGAGTCATCGATTCCCCTCAAGTGTAAACTTTCTGGCCGTTTAACTCAAATGAGCAGATTATAGAATCTAACATACGACATTATCGAATTCCTCAATATTCAATTTAGGATTATTGTTTTTTTATTAAAATATACAAATTAAATGCCTGACCGTGGCCCAAGAATATTTTACCAATTTTCGATAAGTTATCAATCGTTGACGTGAAAAGGTGAAAAAAGGATGTTTGATTGGATTTTTTACTTAAGTTTGTGGTAATAAATTACCTTAGTGTACAATTAATGCCTAAACATAATAAACAAGAATTGTTAAGAGTTGTAAAACGACATGGTTTTACGATCCAAATAAAATTTTGGTATTAGCTTAATTTAATTGATTTTTTTTTATTTGGAAATAATGTTTCGGATGATTTCCGTTAAAGCCTAAAGGGATTTCACTGAATTTTACCAAATAGTTTATTGCTTAACTTTTGGGACCGAAGTGACTGGCAGCTTATTAACTGTTGACCCCGGCTCTAATGGACTGTTATCAGATTTTCGAGGTAAAAGGATTTTCTTACTATTATCTGAAACAAAATGGTAATACCTTCAATTTTCCGCACTGATTGTTCTACGTGAAGCTTCGATCTTCCAACATGCATTCAAATAGGTTATTTCATAAGTATCCACAATATTCAGTATCTCGGTAAGTAATCTGACGGGTGCATGATAGACATGCAAGCGGTACAAGTTAACAAAAGGTCGGCGAAACCAACGCAAAAGACAAATTCAACTTTTCTGGAATTACTCGATCTATATATGGCATAAGTGTACCATTAGATTTCTACTTATTTTGTAGTTAACGTGGGATGAAACAAACTTACACAAATTATAATAATTTGCATTGCCTGGTAAGCATCGCTGCGAGACGATGGAAAAGCGAGGCGCCAGTAATTTGAAAATTTGGGTTAAAAGCAAACTTTTTATTGTAGCAGAAAGTTAACCAAAGAAGGTGAAACAAAGGCAATATTCACGCTTGGTGCAACTAGAATTAATGATTTTCTGTGCATTATGTTTTTACAACTCCTTCACCGGTGAGAACAAAGGTGAAGGTGTAGCACGTTCGTGAGTTTTTTCTAACAAGAGTACCACGTAAGTGGTTTACCATGTACCACAGTTGCATTTACAGATACCCACGAAGAATATTTGTTATTTTCTTGAACCTTATCAGTATCGGAAGATTACAGGTTAAATAAATGGTGTTATATGGAATCTACGCATACGCACATTAAAAACGAAACACTTAATCTAAGTCATCGTATCACCGTATTCGGTGTGAATTTACGATTCCCTAATTGTTTTCCAAGTGATAGCTCGCACACCTACAAGGAAGTCAACACGAAAACCACAAAAGAGCAATTTAACTTGTTTACAAAAAATGTCAAAATAGAAGTGGCGTAACTATGAAACCACTAGGATAAGAAAGACGTGGGGGGAATCATAGATTTCGTAATATAAAAAATTACAAGTGGGCACCTTTTGGAAACATAAAAAGAACAAATCATAAATATCTTACGTAAAGGTGGTCGTTTTAGGACAAAAATAAAGAAAAAGTAGCAAATATGGTAATTTGAAAGCAATTTCCACTATTAAAATTCTATAGCAGCCATCAATGAACGATTAATATAAATCTTATTTTATCTGATCAGACACCAATCCCTTAAGATTTGCACATCGCTGATTGATATCAGTAGGAGTTTATTTGTAAGTTGCTTGTTATTTTCAATTATTCAAAAGAGTTGTCCTGTAGCGAACGTTCAAAACATAAAATTGCTGTTTAACCACACGAAACTCAATAAAACCCACTGCGTTTCATCATTACAAAATTTTTAAATAATTCACATCTTAATAATCTCATTACTGTTGCCAAGATTTACTACACTCTACTTTTATTGTTACTAATAAAAAATTTAATGTATACGAGATAAAATTTAAAACTTTTTGTAACTTTGATAAATAATTTGCGATACACAAGTTTTGCAAAACTAAAAACACGAAACGGTGTACTAGGTTGTTAAATGTCGTTGTAATTTATTAGTTAAGCTAATTTATTGTAAAATTGAATTGTTGTGTGATTTATTACAAGCAGTAGATAATTATTGCTAAGCTGAAACGCCTCTAATGAAAATTAACACAAAGGAAATTAAATATTTTCAAGTTGCATCAATTTACTTAGCATACCTCCCATGTGTGCCAACTTTTTGCTACCACTATGTAAATTAAGTCATTAAAATTTATTACAACAAAAAATTAATGCTTACTGAAAAGATAATTATTTTTGTAATTGTGAACCACACTTTATTGATAGAAAACGAAACACTTTTGTATAATTGAGGTATATTAAGTGCTCGCTTGATTGCTTACGAGTTTTGCTAAACTTAAATATAGTTTTAATGGACTTGTACAAAAGGAACATATTAAAAAATTTAAAAAAATGTACAAACGTTACAAGGTTCAGATTGTTTACAGAGAGTATTCCATACCCCCCAGACCTTCGGTTTTGTGCAATTTCTTTACATTTTGCGCAACATTATAAGGAACAATTTTTATGTTTTGTTTTTCACAGTTTTTAAATGCTTTCAATTTTTTATAATGAGATATAACTCCTTAGTCCTCCTCTTAGCTACACCCTTGGGTCTAATACGTATACTACGTTTAGCTCACATCCATTAAAAGTAATGTAAAATCCCCCCAAGCTGCAGGAAGTTAAAACTTCCTAAAAATTACAATTTTAAAATATTCAAAAAATCTCTCAAATATTATCATTGATAGTTCGGTACTAAGTCGGTATGCAACAATACGTGAAGGTCATAGTTGTTCGGCCTACGGCCTTACAGGGAAATTGTAAATAATCAGATTCGTGCTTTCAATGTTCCAATCCCTAGATAGACAGTAGACCTTTTTAAAGTGAATTTCTTTCTAGGATTTTTTTCCCATTTCTGAAATTTGGCGACTCACAAGAATTTTCTTGAGACCATCACACGGTTTTACATACCCCTGGCACTGTCCTAGACCTCAACTTATTACCTTTATTGGTAAAACTTTTGGTTGGTAATAAATGAACAACCAATCAGAGACGTATCTATAAATGACACAAAGCAGGATGAGATTTCTATCAAATTACCATATTGGAATGCTACAGACGAATTGCTTTCCTCTTGGTTATTGTAAACTGCTATTGTTGCAATTATTATTTCAGTCTTCTTTGAGCTTCATTTGGATTGTTATATTATTACGGACTGAATGTATTTCGAAATGTAAATTGGTTATGATATAATAAAAAAGTGAATTTGATACAGTAGATGATTTATAGAACCATAGCAAATGCACTATTACTTTTTACACCGAAGCCTTTAAAAAATGTTTTTTATTGGTCTACAAACCAACTTTCCACAGCTTTCATCA
Organism: Rhagonycha lutea; assembly: GCA_958510855.1. Classification (NCBI taxonomy): domain Eukaryota; kingdom Metazoa; phylum Arthropoda; class Insecta; order Coleoptera; family Cantharidae; genus Rhagonycha; species Rhagonycha lutea. The sequence continues at coordinate 4,649,193 of OY294040.1, read as the reverse complement.
TGTCTGCGTTGGAAGAAAATTTTCTACTTTTAAATTTTCTTTCAATTAACATAGAGATAATCCGTTGGAGCAAGTTAGTTGAAGAAGGAGGTTGTTCCTCTAATTTAAACCCCAAAATCACAAAGTTTTAACGTGAGTGAAGTTAGCCCCCCCTTTTTTTGAAAGTGTAATTTTTTGATGTTGTTCTGGATTGTTCTCAATTTGTTCTTAAAAAAAATTTTTGATTTTGCAAAAAAATAACCAAAAAAATCGAGAAAAACACTTTTTGACGCCAGCCCCCCTTTTTTTGAAGTTGCAATTTTTTTTGCAACTTCAAAATGCCTCCCTAAAATTCAAATTAGCCCTCCCCCCAAATCCCAAAAGTTATTCGTTTTTAATGGCGTATGCGATATCGATTACAAACACTGAATTTCCACAGAAACTTTATTTTTGGGCTATTGGCAATCTGTCACCCACTTACGAAGTTAATTTCTATAACTGCCCCCTTATTTTTCTGTACTTAGAACTGATTTTTTAATTAATGGTATGGTAATTTTCAAAATAAATAAAATTTTAATTACCAAATATGGTATATTTGCAATTTGCAAAAATTATTTTTATTACATGCGATATTTCAGTTTAGTAGGGATACAGAATGGATTAGCAAATGAAGAGGTTAACGTCGAGTTTGAATAATGATCTTATTTTTTATACCATTAGCAGTTTTCATTGAAGATTTCAATTACAAATTTGTAGGTCATACAATTGGATTAGGCTAGTCAAGACTTTCGAGTAACTAATTATTTTTCAAAAATAATTTACCTACCCCCAAATCACAAAAATTAGTTACAGAAACATATTTTTATAATTTCTAACTTCAAATTTAACTAGAAAATCTAAATTTTAATGTAATGCCAATGTGTGATTTGTATGCTGGCGCATTAGCTTACAAAATTAAAACTCCTTTGGAGATCATTTTACGTTTTTTTTTCACTACTTTTTAGTGCACTTTTCCTAATAATGCTGAATAATATTCTTCAGTTATGGTTTCCTCTTTTACAAGTGATGATAAGAAAATTATATATCACGATTGTCCTAAAACACATAGACAATAACATTTAAGGAGATTTTTTAACGCAAAATTTCTTTGGCTTTGGAGACCCAGAGTACTTCCATTCTATTGACTGCTGTTTTGCTTCTGGATCGTACAAATGCATTCAAGTTTCATCCATAGTGACAAGTCGGTTCAGGATGTTCTGATCTTTTTCAAACCGAGGGGTAATTCCCTATGGTTTAAACCGTACAATGGATTGCAGTCCCTAAAGATTGCACAGAGATTTTTATAGATTTTAGAGATCGTCAAAAGATTTAACAAGATTTTTGAGATTCATACATGTTCGCGAAGATTAGTGAAAAAAAGTAAGATTGTGTAGTTATTTTTACGGATTTTGAGATTATTTTTCAATTCTAATAAGGATTGTAAGGATTTATTTTATATTTTTGGGATTAACAATGCTAAGATTTTTGGGATTGTTTCGAAGATTTTAAAAATTTGTCTGAGATTTTACCGATTTTTATTAAGATTATGAAGATTGTTCGGGATTTTGCAGCTTTTATAAAGATTGTGGAGATTTTATAGATTGAAACAAGGATTGGTAAGATTTCCACTGGATTGTAAAATCTATGCGATTTTTAGTGAAGATTTTATAGATTATAATCTGGATTTTGGCCGACAACAATGCTAAGATTTTTGGGATTGTTTCGAAGATTTTAAAAATTTTTCTGAGATTTTACAGATTTTTATTAAAATTATGAAGATTGTTCGGGATTTTACAGATTTTATAAAGATTGTAGAGATTTTATAGATTGAAATAAAGATTGGTAAGATTTCCACTGGATTGTAAAATTTATGCGATTTTTAGTGAAGATTTTATAGATTATAATCTGGATTTTGCCCGACAACAATGCTAAGATTTTTGGGATTGTTTCGAAGATTTTAAAATTTTTCTGAGATTTTACAGATTTTTATTAAAATTATGAAGATTTTTCGGGATTTTGCAGCTTTTATGAAGATTGTGGAGATTTTATAGATTGAAATAAAGATTGGTAAGATTTCCACTAGATTGTAAAATCTATGCGATTTTTAGTGAAGATTTTATAGATTATAATCTGGATTTTGCCCGACAACAATGCTAAGATTTTTGGGATTGTTTCGAAGATTTTAAAAATTTTTCTGAGATTTTACAGATTTTTATTAAGATTATGAAGATTGTTCGGGATTTTGCAGCTTTTATAAAGATTGTGGAGATTTTATAGATTGAAATAAAGATTGGTAAGATTTCCACTGGATTGTAAAATCTATGCGATTTTTAGTGAAGATTTTATAGATTATAATCTGGATTTTGCCCGACAACAATGCTAAGATTTTTGGGATTGTTTCGAAGATTTTAAAAATTTTTCTGAGATTTTACAGATTTTTATTAAGATTATGAAGATTGTTCGGGATTTTGCAGCTTTTATAAAGATTGTGGAGATTTTATAGATTGAAATAAAGATTGGTAAGATTTCCACTGGATTGTAAAATCTATGCGATTTTTAGTGAAGATTTTATAGATTATAATCTGGATTTTGCCCGACGACAATGCTAAGATTTTTGGGATTGTTTCGAAGATTTTAAAAATTTTTCTGAGATTTTACAGATTTTTATTAAGATTATGAAGATTGTTCGGGATTTTGCAGCTTTTATAAAGATTGTGGAGATTTTATAGATTGAAATAAAGATTGGTAAGATTTCCACTGGATTGTAAAATCTATGCGATTTTTAGTGAAGATTTTATAGATTATAATCTGGATTTTGCCCGACAACAATGCTAAGATTTTTGGGATTGTTTCGAAGATTTTAAAAATTTTTCTGAGATTTTACAGATTTTTATTAAGATTATGAAGATTGTTCGGGATTTTGCAGCTTTTATAAAGATTGTGGAGATTTTATAGATTGAAATAAAGATTGGTAAGATTTCCGCTGGATTGTAAAATCTATGCGATTTTTAGTGAAGATTTTATAGATTATAATCTGGATTTTGCCCGACAACAATGCTAAGATTTTTGGGATTGTTTCGAAGATTTTAAAAATTTTTCTGAGATTTTACAGATTTTTATTAAAATTATGAAGATTGTTCGGGATTTTACAGATTTTATAAAGATTGTAGAGATTTTATAGATTGAAACAAGGATTGGTAAGATTTCTACTGGATTGTAAAATTTATGCGATTTTTAGTGAAGATTTTATAGATTATAATCTGGATTTTGCCCGACGACAATGCTAAGATTTTTGGGATTGTTTCGAAGATTTTAAAAATTTTTCTGAGATTTTACAGATTTTTATTAAGATTATGAAGATTGTTCGGGATTTTGCAGCTTTTATAAAGATTGTGGAGATTTTATAGATTGAAATAAAGATTGGTAAGATTTCCACTGGATTGTAAAATCTATGCGATTTTTAGTGAAGATTTTATAGATTATAATCTGGATTTTGCCCGACAACAATGCTAAGATTTTTGGGATTGTTTCGAAGATTTTAAAAATTTTTCTGAGATTTTACAGATTTTTATTAAGATTATGAAGATTGTTCGGGATTTTGCAGCTTTTATAAAGATTGTGGAGATTTTATAGATTGAAATAAAGATTGTTAAGATTTCCACTGGATTGTAAAATCTATGCGATTTTTAGTGAAGATTTTATAGATTATAATCTGGATTTTGCCCGACAACAATGCTAAGATTTTTGGGATTGTTTCGAAGATTTTAAAAATTTTTCTGAGATTTTACAGATTTTTATTAAGATTATGAAGATTGTTCGGGATTTTGCAGCTTTTATAAAGATTGTGGAGATTTTATAGATTGAAATAAAGATTGGTAAGATTTCCACTGGATTGTAAAATCTATGCGATTTTTAGTGAAGATTTTATAGATTATAATCTGGATTTTGCCCGACGACAATGCTAAGATTTTTGGGATTGTTTCGAAGATTTTAAAAATTTTTCTGAGATTTTACAGATTTTTATTAAGATTATGAAGATTGTTCGGGATTTTGCAGCTTTTATAAAGATTGTGGAGATTTTATAGATTGAAATAAAGATTGGTAAGATTTCCACTGGATTGTAAAATCTATGCGATTTTTAGTGAAGATTTTATAGATTATAATCTGGATTTTGCCCGACAACAATGCTAAGATTTTTGGGATTGTTTCGAAGATTTTAAAAATTTTTCTGAGATTTTACAGATTTTTATTAAGATTATGAAGATTGTTCGGGATTTTGCAGCTTTTATAAAGATTGTGGAGATTTTATAGATTGAAATAAAGATTGGTAAGATTTCCGCTGGATTGTAAAATCTATGCGATTTTTAGTGAAGATTTTATAGATTATAATCTGGATTTTGCCCGACAACAATGCTAAGATTTTTGGGATTGTTTCGAAGATTTTAAAAATTTTTCTGAGATTTTACAGATTTTTATTAAAATTATGAAGATTGTTCGGGATTTTACAGATTTTATAAAGATTGTAGAGATTTTATAGATTGAAACAAGGATTGGTAAGATTTCTACTGGATTGTAAAATTTATGCGATTTTTAGTGAAGATTTTATAGATTATAATCTGGATTTTGCCCGACAACAATGCTAAGATTTTTGGGATTGTTTCGAAGATTTTAAAATTTTTCTGAAATTTTACAGATTTTTATTAAAATTATGAAGATTTTTCGGGATTTTGCAGCTTTTATGAAGATTGTGGAGATTTTATAGATTGAAATAAAGATTGGTAAGATTTCCACTGGATTGTAAAATTTATGCGATTTTTAGTGAAGATTTTATAGATTATAATCTGGATTTTGCCCGACAACAATGCTAAGATTTTTGGGATTGTTTCGAAGATTTTAAAAATTTTTCTGAGATTTTACAGATTTTTATTAAGATTATGAAGATTGTTCGGGATTTTGCAGCTTTTATAAAGATTGTGGAGATTTTATAGATTGAAATAAAGATTGGTAAGATTTCCACTGGATTGTAAAATCTATGCGATTTTTAGTGAAGATTTTATAGATTATAATCTGGATTTTGCCCGACAACAATGCTAAGATTTTTGGGATTGTTTCGAAGATTTTAAAAATTTTTCTGAGATTTTACAGATTTTTATTAAGATTATGAAGATTGTTCGGGATTTTGCAGCTTTTATAAAGATTGTGGAGATTTTATAGATTGAAATAAAGATTGGTAAGATTTCCACTGGATTGTAAAATCTATGCGATTTTTAGTGAAGATTTTATAGATTATAATCTGGATTTTGCCCGACGACAATGCTAAGATTTTTGGGATTGTTTCGAAGATTTTAAAAATTTTTCTGAGATTTTACAGATTTTTATTAAAATTATGAAGATTTTTCGGGATTTTGCAGCTTTTATAAAGATTGTGGAGATTTTATAGATTGAAATAAAGATTGGTAAGATTTCCACTGGATTGTAAAATCTATGCGATTTTTAGTGAAGATTTTATAGATTATAATCTGGATTTTGCCCGACAACAATGCTAAGATTTTTGGGATTGTTTCGAAGATTTTAAAAATTTTTCTGAGATTTTACAGATTTTTATTAAAATTATGAAGATTGTTCGGGATTTTACAGATTTTATAAAGATTGTAGAGATTTTATAGATTGAAACAAGGATTGGTAAGATTTCTACTGGATTGTAAAATCTTTGGGATTTTTAGTGAAGATTTTATAGATTATAATTTATATTATCTGGATTTTGCCTTGGTGTACAACAGATTTTTGTAGTGATTTACCCCTCGTTTCAAACAGAGCACAGATTTATCTGTAATCAGGCATTTGAAAATTTTTTTAAGCCCAAATCGATATGAATAATGCAATCGATGCCCTTTTATGAAATCTTTAGGGTTTCAGCAGCAATACCTACGGTTAAGTCTAATTCCATGGTCTGATAGTATCAAGTCATGGATTGCATCGTGATTTTCCGAGGTTGACACTGAAATGGGTCTTCCTGCTCTTTCGTCATCTTGAATGGTAAATCCTCCTCGTTTGAAGCAAGTAATCCAATTTTTGGCGTAGACTTATGAAGGGCAATCATCAGAAAGGGTGAAAATACAAATACTTAGTAAGTACAAGCTCGAAATTCCATTTTATTGATTTTCTCACTTGCGTCTGACATGCATTTTTGCAAATTTCCTGCTTGGTTTATGTTTTAACTTTAATTTTTGGACATGAAACCTTCATTGACTCAATGACATTACTAATTTTTGTTATTGTACTTCAAATGGTTACGGCTGCTAATTAGTTATAAATATCCCCTCGTATACCCGGTTTGTCCAAGAAAAAATAGGAACTTTATTGTGATTGTTTTTCATCCATATGCAATGGAAAACCACCCATTTGTATCTCGTTTAACAAAAACTTCTCAAAATAAAACTATCAACACTTACAAGTTCTGAATTATTGTAAAATTTAAATACCTACCTACCTTTCAAATCCATTAAATATTTGGGATTATCAGTACTGGGACATAATTTAACTGAAGTTATCTGGTAGATTTTTATTTTCATTATTAACGAATTTTAGGAACTACTGTTTATTAATCATGTAAAAAATCTTATCTATTAAATCAAAAGGTGTATACCTAAGTTTTGCATCAGGAAAAGCAGCCTAGCATATTTTTTGAAAAACAACCGCCAAATTTCTTTCGTTCTTGTAACACTGGACATATTTCATATCCAGTAGCGTATCGCCGAGGTATTATTTGGGTGAGCTTACTTTTCCATTTAATTTATAGGAAAAAATGTTGCATTGCAGTGATTAGCAGGGATGTCATGATTGTGCATTCGAGCGAAGATTAATTTAGTCGTCGTAAATTATATCATTCAGTTTGCGAAATTGCAAGGTTGAGACCTACTTTGTTTAATGCGTGTAAGCGATAATATCTGATCTGATTTCGGGTTTCAAGAAGTTTAATCTGACCTGAATACCTCAGTGAGTAAATATGTTAATTGTTATTTTATGACTACATTTAATTAAATGTTATTGTTTAAATTACTCGTACTTACTGAACCAAATAGTTTCATTTGATTTTTGATTTCATGTTTTCAGGAATTTCCATTTCTCAGCAAACCTTTCGCATTCCATTACAAGTTTTTTTCTTCTTCTTCATGCCGAGTAGATGGGTAGTATACGAATGTAAATCCTTTTTTTTTGCGCTCGAAACAAACAAAACGCAGGTTTAGGTTGTCAGAAATGATCATTATTTGTTATTATTTGTTGAAGTTTTGTTGCATAATCCACCTTCAAATTTCCTCTACCGCATAGGATAACCAAGTTGTGCGCCTATATGTAACATAAACCCGGCTTAATCAGTAGCCATTACTTATCTCACCCTAAAAAGAATGTACGTCCAGATTATGTTAGCGTAAGTGATGTTATTTAAATCGAGTAATAAATATGTTAGAATTCTTTAGTCAGCCACTAAATTAAAACATAATACTACGCAATGCGATAGTAGTTGCATGCGGTAGTTTGAAGCTGTAAAAATATTTATCGGTGATCACAACATATAAGTAGCATGTTAAGTAGCCATATTTAATCGGTAATTAATTCTAAAGGTATGCACTTATGGCTCTGATCATGTAACGATTTGTGTTTAATGGAATTCGAAGAAATGATACACTTCAACTACAATTTTATTTAATTTAAAAAACCTCATATTAAAGCTAAATTATGTTTGCAATTAAGTGGTATTTTCAATTTCTAAATGTTTTTATAATCACAACTTTTAGTTTCGCTCGATGAAAATATCCATTTCTGGAGTAGAAATTTCTATACTATAATACAGTGACAACTTAATGTTAAATTACCGATGTAATTATTTTTAACTATCCATTAAATAATTTTCTTCTTATTAAGTGTCTTTAAATTGTAGCTAACACTTCACTTTATAATGAGAACGTTTGCGTTCAATAAAGACTTAAAATTTTTTGAACTAAAAAAAAGCTTACTTATTAACCAACTATTTTAATTAATCGGAAAATACAGAATTACTTAAGTCTACTTAAGTATTAAGCGGTCGTGTTTAACTTAACCCGACTTAGAAAATTGCCAAGTCGATTTCCAATTGTTTACATTGAGTTTTGGTTCGTAAATTTAAATAATTTCTAATTTGCATATGTAAATATTTTTGCAAGTTAAGAAATGTTTAGTAAATAAATTCTTCAATTCATTTTTTTAACCAAAGCTGTTCATTATTATGAAGAGGTTATGTAAAAGCGTCCCAATAAAACCTTACCATATTTAATCCGCGTTAATAGGTGCTCCTATTATATTAAGACATAAGAAATAAATTGCTGCGCTCAATTTACATAAGAAATAAATTGAAGTTTTAATAATTGTCATTAAAAGTACTAAAATTGGTGATCAATGATTTTATGTCTGTGCTATAATCAACATTCTCTGGATTTTAATGATATATGTATAGTAAAACCAGTTCGATTATATCCTTTCGGAACATCAAATTATTACATTAGCACCTTATGACTTGCACGAATTATATACCAAAATATATATTTTCGTTATTAACCTATAATGATATTATTGGTAATTTGAGAAAAATATATACGAGTGATGTGTTAATGGTCGACTATCGACGTATCTATTTATGTTCATCTTTATTATGCCGTTTTGTAATCAAAATTTTAAATAACAAGTTTACTTGTAGTAATTTTCTGATTTATTAGTAAGAGAAACTTAAATTACACATCATCGCGTATGTTATTATCACATGCGATAATGGGGTTCCACGCGATTTAAGAAGAAGATTATCCAAAGTCAATATTAGTTTATTTTCACATCGTTAAAATAGTTTCAATGTGTGGTTGTAACAACAGAAATATTATCAATTTCCTATTCTTGTGAGAACCAGGACACCATGAAGGGCACAGGCACATGAAGGGCTGGATGTTAAAATTTAAAATTTAACTGTTGAATAAAAATTCTCAATCGGTTTTTCATTCGTTTCGTTTGAGGCGTCGGCCTACCCAAGAAGTTAAACCGTCGACCTTATATTCGAATATGTCTGTTTCGAATCTTATTTCAATTGAAAATATAATCTCTTAATTTTTTTTACAAAACAAAAAATAATTCAAAAAACACCTCAATATCTTTTATTGGCCGGAGCTAATGATGCTGAAATTAAAACCTTAAAAAAAGTTTCGAGCAAGTCAAGTCGCACGCGATGATTTAATTTATAATCGCTGAAGGCTCTAAAACATAATTGTAATTACAAGTCTACTAAATTGATTTTTGGGTCCTCAAACATCGTACTAATTAAAAATATGTTACGGCAATTAATTCGTCGCGATATTTCACCTCGAGCATAAAACTGAGTTAAATTTTTTGACTACGCATATCAAAAGGTTATGTTGGTTCGTTACTTTATACCGTAGTAATAAATTTGGACAATTCGTATAAATTATTATGTGTCATATATTGTAGAATGATTTAAGATTCGAATTTAAGATTTCACGATATGAAAGATACAAATATCTTTTGTATTTCGATTACAATACTAAGGGCCGGTATATCAACGCGGAAAAGTTGCACTGCAGACTTGTTGATCAATTAAAACTCTTTTTCAATTTTTTATTAAAACAAAAACCGGTTTAACAAATAAATAATTTTTTTTGATTTTCAAAAAATTGTTACCCAACAAAATAGTAGCAAAATTTAATTAAATGAGATAATCTTCACGTTATATTATGCAAATAAATGAAATTGAATTTTAAATATTCTTAAATACCAATCAATAGTGTTTTCACTAATTACAATAATCGGGTTTTTTATATACCACTCTTGTCTGTCAGATTATTATCCAATCTCTTTGAAAATACCGCAATTAGTGACGGTATTTTCAAGGTAAATTATTTTCACTAAAATAATACACTGATGCAGATGAGAAGATAAAAATTCTTTTTTTTGATAATTAAACATTTATTTCAGAAAAACGTTGGTTTTCCTTCTTTCGTGCAGAAACGACAAACTTAGATGAATATTAGATTTGTTAGTAAAACAATGTTAACTTGAAAACCTATTTGTTTACGTTTAAAGTTTGTGTAGGTATGTAAGTCGACAGAGTTTACGACATACCTACAGATTGTAGGTAGGAAAACCCTGGATATCGATATCGCATTTGTATATCTCGGAGCTTAATCGGGACAAAGGTTAAAAGTCTGAAAACAAAGCTGACTTTAATTAACAATCGATAAATTAGTTTTCAATTTTTTTTCGAGAAAATGGTTTTCACTATAAATCTTCCTTGTGCATGCATTTACGAGTGTGTAGGCTTTTGAATTAATATTTAGTACTGTTCACAATATTCAGCATATTAGATGGTCAAAATTGTTGAATAATTTCCTTTCGCTGATTTTTTTTTAAACAGAACCTTTAAATTTCATTCCATTGTTATGTCACATCCATTATTAATTTTATTTTGCACCTAATCATTAGAAACTATTTTTTGTAATTGATTATTTGAGCTAAAATTAAGGTTAGGCGTAAATAAATTTTCATTACAACTGAATCGATTAATAAGGACTATCAAACTTTAACTGTTATTGTTTTGCAGGTATATCTTTAACCTCCTTTTGATTATCCACTTACGCGATGTACTTTTTGGCCCCATAATTTACTATGAAAATGATGTGTAATCACATCGTTTTCGTGTTAGTTTGCTTCGTGGCCACACCAAGAGATGAGATACCATGGAAAATGCTGAAGTTACTGAAAGGATTGAAACGATGACTCGGTCAAATTGATGTAGATTGGATGAGGTCACATGCAATTACTGTTTACCATTATTCTAAACTTATAAAATATTAATTAGGATGAGTTAGGCTTACCTTCATATCACAGTCTGCGAAAGTATCTTTATTAAGTAATAAAACCATTAATAAAACATTAAATAAACAGCAATAATAATAAAAATAAGTTGGTATATAACAATATTCTTTTTACGGCACAGATAAGTTTGAGAGCGATCGGGATTCGTACCTATGACCTTTAAATCTATGCTCCACTCCCTAACCACTACACCAAACTACCTGTACGATTTAAGAGGAATCCTCGAAGTTGGAAAATACACTTTCGTAATTCACTGATATCTTGCTTATTACTCAAAAAATGTGCACAAAAGTATATATTTTTTGAAAGAGGACACTTGGACGCAGGTCGTGTTGTTTTGATTTTTTTTAAATTCAATTTTTTTTTTTAAATATTGATAAAATTTGAATTTAAAAAAAATCAAAACAACACGACCTGCGTCCAAGTGTCCTCTTTTAAAAAATATATACTTTTGTACAATTATTTTGAGTAATAAGCAAGATATCAGTGAATTACGAAAGTGTATTTTCCAATTTCGAGGATTCCTCTTAAATACCAATATAACCAAATAAATAACAAAGGAAAAATAACAAGATATATTTAGGACTACACTCAGGACAGAATTTATCAGGAGATTTCTTCAATCTCTTGAGGAATTTTCCGAATTCGCCACGTCCCGTGAGTTTGCTCAGCCATTTCAAAGGAAATTCTCTCAGTAAGCGAATAAGTTTATATTAAATTTGTATTAGCAAGGAACAATATCTTGTTCTATATGAAATTAACAGAAATGCCTTTTTTAAGCTTTTCCCAGCAAGTTACTGTCTACCCTTATTCTAAAATTACAAACGATTAATAAGGATTAGTTAGGCCTGCCTTCAAATTACAATCTAATTGTTATTTGATTTTATCATACTTCGATACTTCCCAGGATTTTCTTGAAGATGGAACTACAATAATTTTTAAATTAATAATAAATTGAAGAAACAATTCTAAGTTCATCATGGACCAAGCGTTACGAACAGATCTAGATGATTCTTGTTATAATTTGTAATTAATATTACTGTGGCGAGTTCAACCAGGGCATTCTAAATTTACTTGGTTATTTGTTTTATGTTTGTGTTGAATTATTCCAATTGTAGTAGATTTCTTTTACGAATAAAGTTAGAATAAGTAGGAATTTTTTTTAGAAAAATCTAAAACAGTTTTATTCAAAAATCCATTGGTGGCTATAAAACTCATTCCTTGCACTACCTATACAAAATTATTTAAAATTTCAACAAGTAAATTTTTTCTTTTGACCAACGTTGGGTTTCTATTTGCTTCGCTCGACAAGTAAAATTACAAAGATTCACGAAAAGAAAATAAGAAAAATCAAGTGATAATTTGGGTGCTAGTTATAATTCAATCACATGTAATTTTGTAAATATCAACAATTGTACTAAATATTGCGAACAATGGAAATGCTTTACTTTACCAAGGGTGGATTCTGCTAAAGCTCATGAGGAAAAATGGAAACCTTGTATTGTTTTTTCAATAACAAAAAAAATTTAATTTAATTTGCATAATTATTAATTTACTCATTGCCGATTTGTTTGTGAATTAACCAAAATGTACTTTTGAATCCCCTATAAATCACATTCTTGAGAATAAGATCTTTTTCGTTATTCTTGCTGTCTTTATATGTGTAATATATTACGTTTTCAAAAATATAAAAATATTTAAACGAAATATAATTTTCATTAAAATTTATATAAAAATCAGCATTAAATCCGATTAATTTTATATTAAGGATCAATAAGTACCTAAAAAATAATTTTTATGAAACCCTAAATTGTCCTTTCAATAACAATAGAGGCCATCCATTAATTTCGTAAGGGTTTAGGGGGGGTATCGGGAATCTTACGGACCCTTATGTGGGGGGGGGGGGATCAGACGTATCCCTTCGCAAGTTTCTTAAAATATTTTTTTTAATTATATTTAAAAATCAAGTATAATTTTTTCTTTTTACAGCATAAGGTTGGTAATCCTTTAATATGCAGGCAAAAAATATTCAAAATTGTACCAAAATGCAAATTAATTGTTATAATACTAACTTATAGAATTATTTTAATAAAATTTAATTTAAATTTTTGTATTGCCTATTATTATTCATATTTTACAAATATAAGGGGAGAAGAGGGGGGTCAAAATTAATTTTTAAATCATTCTTACATAAGATGTGTGTGTGGAGGGAGGGAGGGAGGTTGCCACAATCTTACGTACCCGTACGTGGAGATAGGAGGGGGTCAAAAATTACAAAAATCGTCCTTAGGTAATTAATGTAATTTGCAAACTTTTTTCAAAATATTAACAACCGTTTGTTTATTGGTTTATTATTATTTTATTTTACGATGTACTTTTTAACCCCCTGAAAACGATCCCCTTAACAATTAGGACTTTTTCATAATTTTTACTGTTTATTTAGATTTAAATCTAATTTTTCTTAAATGTACTGCAAATGAGAGCTTTCAAAATAATTTTTTTACGAAATTTTGGATTGTGTTCTTAAGAAATCTTAATGTCTTTTAAACTTAATCGTGCAAAATGAATTTCCATTTGTATATTTGCTTTTTAATTAACTAAAATGTACTTTTGTGCCCCCTGAAAATTAACCTTTGACATTCAGATCTTTTTTTGTTATTTTTGCTGTTTTTACAAGTGTAAAGCAACTCTACAGAATATTTAAATAAAAAACAATTTTGAATTACAAAATTTATATAAAAATCAGCATAAAATCTGATTTATTTAAATTAAAGGCAAAGTACAGTTTTAAAATTAGTTTTTTTTAGGAAACCTTGGATTAGCTGATAGTAAATCAAGAGAAAAGAAAATTCTTTTATCTTTTGAAACTTTAATGTCATGTGAAGCAGTTTTGAGAAAAGAATTTCCATTTGTTGATATTTTTTCTTATCATTAATTTGCTGATTTGTTTTGCCAATTAACTAAAATGTACTTTGGAATCCCCTGAAAATCAACCGCTGGACAATCGGAGTTTTTCATAAGTCTTGCTGTTTTTACAAGTGTAATTTGTCGAATATTTAAACAAAATTTAAGTTTTTAATATTAAAATTAGAGTGAAAACCAATTTACATTAAAATTAAAGCAAATTAAAGCTTTAAAATAGCTTTTTTTTATGTAACTCTAGACTGTTTTTCAAATAATAGTAAAGAAAATTGAACTTTATAATATTATGTAAACTTTTTGGAAAACAATTTCTGCATTTACTGATTTGCTTTCGAATTAATTAAAATTATACTTTCTCATCCCTTTTTTACAATTTCATTTGTTTTTATAAGTGTTAGTCCAGTCATTATATCCAAAAAACCGACCCTACCCGTGAATAATTTCTTAGTGGTTTTTTTTTGCGCAGCTGTCTCGGGGGGTCACTCGACTAAATTATGCTTTTGCGTATATTCGAAAAATGGCTTTTTTTTGTAAAAACCGGTTTTTCTTGAATAACTCAGCCATTTTTGATTTTACATGAAAACCGTGGGAACAAAAATTGTAGAAAATTTGATTTTCTACAAGTTTAGTCCTTACAATTTTTCTTCTAAGATCGATATTTTTGGAATTGGACCCGATAAAAGCGACAATGTTCGCCTTATTAATTTATTGTACCTGTAAAATTGAAAATAAAGGGGATAATGGGAATATTTCTAAATGGGTACATATTTTTAGGTTAAATTCCGAAAATATCGATTTTTGTAAAAACAGGTGAAGACCAAATTTGTCCAAAATGTTATTCTCTACAAGTTTGTTCCTCTTCATTTATGCCGTTAAGTTGAAAATAAAAGAGATAATGATATCATTTTGAATTTGTCGTTGTTTTCGGGTCCAATTCCAAAAATATCGATCCTAGAAGAAAAATTGTAAGGACCAAACTTGTAGATAATCAAATTTCCTACAATTTTTGTCTCCACGGTTTTTATGTAAAATCAAAAATGGCCGAGTTATTCTAGAAAAACCGTTTTTCTTCCGAAAAAAAACATTTTTCGAATATACGCAAAAGCATAATTTGATCGAGATTTTCAATTTATACTCCCAGTGACCCCCCCCCCCCGAGACAGCTGCGAAAACAAAAACCTCTAAGAAATTATTCACGGGTCAAAGTCTATAATGACTGGACTATGTGTAATTAGTACTATATTTAAAAATTTACAGGATATTGAACAAAATGTAAATTTAATAAAAAAATGTATATAAAAATTAATATTAAATTCAGTTTACCTAAATTTAAGGCAAAACAAAGCTTTAAAATGAAGTTTTTATGAAACTCTGGATAATAAAAGAAAATTCAAGATCATTTACAAACTTATAATTTTTTTCGGGTTTATTGGACAATTAATTATTATTAAACCCTATTTTTTAATCGATTAACGTTTCGAGGTTTGTTTAATGTTTTTTTAGATACAATAAATTACCATTTGCTGATTTGTACTCTTTAACCCCCAAACAATCACATTTTTTCGGTATTTTTTTTTTTTTTTGGTTTCCACAAGGATAATATCCAAAACTCTAAGATTGTGTTTGGAATAAAAATATAAAAAATTTCAGTTATTTACGAAATTTTCTCAAAAAATAAATAATTCCTTGTTCATTATTTGTTGTTCACTAACCAAAATGTTTATTCTAAATCTCAATGAAAACTACCCCATTAACAATTAAAATTGCTTTGTTATTTTTATCGAAAATTGAACGTTGATTTGTATTTCTGAAGATTTTTCCGAAAAATATACAACAAAATTAATTGAATGAAAATTTATGTGTGTTTCCGAAAAACATCTGTTTTAAAAGTTGTAGTTTTGTGCAATTTTTATGTTCCAAGAATGAAGTAATTAAATTTTTGATCACTTTTGGAACACTGCATTGTTTTAACCCACGAAACAGTTACTTACAACCATAAAAAATGAAACATCCGATATAATTATTATATTTCATCTATTCGGTTATTTAATTTAACACGATTGATTGAATTGATTTTGAGCTGATACCATGTTACGCCTATTTCTATTACAATTTTTCACATCAATAAACAAACATAGCTGATAGTAATCATACATAATATAAATTTACTTAGCTACCAGGTTATCAGATTGGTATAAATTTTGTTTTTAAATTTATGATTTCACGCTTGGAGATATTTGCTAAGTTATTAGACCTTTTTTTTTATCTACAATCAATAAAAACTTAGGCTTCAAATTTTTTGTGCGGTACTTCCCCGTAATATATGGCGCAATTCTAGCAATCGGTAATGTAGTCGTATTAGGAAACAAAACTGCATTTAAAAGGTTCACGTTTCCGTTTTTTATAACATTACAGTCGTAAACTTTGTTTTTTTCGTCAATTAAACGAAATGTAAGTAAAGGTATTCCCTTGGCGTATTACACAGAACGTTACTGGATGCTAAACTAATGATAAATGCAGTTGGTCATGTGCTTTTATGGGTAAAAGCCGATGCTTTTCCCGATAGACTTTGTTCCTTTAAACCGACGCAGAATAAGTAACTTTATCGCAATTATCCTACTTGGATCTCCTAATGCTTTATTTTAACATGTAAAAATTAATGTTTTAGATGTTGCAAATTTTTTCCAGTTAAATCCTTTGTCCTTTAGACAAACATATTGTTCCCATAAATAACATCCTCGTAAATGTCAAAGTTAGACTAATGCTCTTCGCTTAAGAAATCATAAAATCTGTACAAAACTACAATAAAAATTCAAATTAAAGTTTAAAGATATTGAACTGTAAAACCCTGCTTTAACGACCCTGACATGAGACACTTAGGTTACCACAATAAAATTTAAAAAACTTAATTACTTTAAACGGTTTATTTCACCCAAGGTGAAAATGTGATATTGCCCCAAAATTAACGCTCTTTCAATTAGCCCGCTTTTTACTCACTTGTCCACATAATTTTGTAGTTTATGACTTAAATACTAGAAAATTGCCATTATTACTTTCTTAAATGCAGAAAATAGCAGGCACGTACACGAATAAATTGATTGCTTTTATAGTAATTGCTGTTTCAGGTGCTTTTATCGAGTACAACTAGCGCCTTTATAAAAGCAACATCCGTGTGCTTTAACGGCACTATAATTAATCTTACTTGTAAAAATTCACAATGGGTGTAGAAAATACTCACACCGGCTAGAATATACAGCACTAAAGATAATTTTTAAATGAAAAGCTTTTGAGTACCTATTTGTTATTTTGTTTTAGATTATATTTATTTATTTAGTAATTCATCCTCGAATGCCAATACGAAACCATATGCTTTAGTTTTACTCGATGTGATTTGGTTATTAAAGATCCTGAGCGCCGCAGGTGATGTTTATTCGGTTCCTGCTCTATCTGAATGCGACTGAAGTGATGAATCTAAACCATAATTTTAAAAATTAGTAAGGTGATTAACTTTGTAATTCTTGGTTGTAAAATAATTATTTAGGGGTTGTTAAGTTATATTTAGACTTTCACTCTATAATAAAATTATGTGTGGGTACGGCCACACTGCAAAATTGTTATATAACATTATTATGGAGTATAAATAAGGTTCGAACGGGAGTAGCTCAGGTGTTCCGATCAAAAAGTAAATATTAATTTTTATTGTCTGCAATATCTCACTGTGATTTTACCCTAAATGCCAAGTAATAGGCGTTTTAATTCACTTAATCTCCAAAAAGGGAGTGAAGTTATGCTGTCGAAAGAATACCAATGTCGTTCGTCACATATTTAGTGCCACATTTAGTCATCATTACAATTAGGTGCAATACGTATGTTGATCACAGCTTTGTTTATCGATTTACAATTCAAACAGTAATTTAAAATCTGAGTAGACATCGATTATAAGTTGTACAAACCATATTAGATTAAATTAAATATGGGCGGTTTTTAATAGAAACGAAAGTTATCAGTTTTATTTTTACAAGGATAATGCTGCTTTAAAAAGTTACTTACACATTTTTGACTGCCTTTTATGTCAAAAACCAATTATAAAACTGGGGTAATATAAGGATTACGACGTTTTATAACTCAATAGGATTTAATTTACATTTTGAGTTCAAATCTGCATTACAAATTCAACAATTACACAATATTTATGCTGTGTTTCTTATTTTTATTTTAAACTTACAGTTTCCAACATTCGTTGCAAATCTTAAACTTTTTATTTTATGTCTTATTTATTAATCAGTGATTATTTTATTTCAACTACCTTCGCGTATTTAAAATATCCCAATTAATTTTGCGGTTTTAAAATGTCATTATGTCGTTAAAGTACCCCATTACTGCTTTCTTAAATTAAAAATATTAGCAATGTTGTCTTAACGTTCAAATTTCACGGGAAATTAATTATAGCAATTGATGAAGCCTTTTAATTACCCGCATGAAAATTTTTGCAGTAATTAACAAATCTTTCAAATTAAAAAATTTCAAAACGCTCTGGAAGGATAATAAATAAGCAAAACTAATTGTTGCAAGTTATGGTAATTTTTTTCCGCTAGGGTTATTATTTTTAACGATTTTTATGTACTAATTATGTAGCAACTTCATGGGACAACTTGATTTGTGGTAGAATGTAACACCAATTAAATTCAATTTAAAAATCTTCTTTGCCGCGTAGTATTTGAATTAACTGCTGAAAAGTTGCTATTTACAAGAGAACTAATCAAATAACTTCAGGTTACTTTTCTAATAGCGACATTTGCTAGAGGTGTTATAATTATCGAAGGCTAAAGTTGTCTTTAATTTTCAAGTTATTTTGTATATATTTCGCATAAAAAAGTTGTTTCAAATGTTATTAACCAATCGATAACATCGAAAAACTGTTATAAATATTTTGAATTGACACAAAAAACACTTTTAATGTGTTTTTTGTGAATAATTTCTTCTTTCGATTATTAGTAGACCTGAGTAACATAAAGAATCTTCTTATTAAAATAACCGAAAACACATAGTTTCGATTAATTAACTTATAATTGTAATATAAATTATTATCGATACTAAACCAATTATTATTAAATAACAAAATTCTTATACGTTTTACATTTTGTTTTACAAATTCAGAATTAGATCGTGCAGACTAATTATGTGAGTTTAACAGTTTCTTTATTTAGCAACACTTTTGTGTCCTTCATACCGACGACGACGCGACGAACAAATGGATTAACGAGACTTTCTACTTCTATGTTTAAAATTCGTGATTCCATTTAAAAATAAAACTAAAAGTAAATAGTTTTAATTTAACTATATTATATTATTTAACCCACTGTTTACAAAATTTACAAACGAATTTTTATGGTAGTGTTTCCATAAATTATTGAAAGGTAAAACTGTGAGACGGTCGTTAGCATAGCGATTAAACGCTAACACAGAGAGCTCGGTTCGACTCCATTCGAAGTAAGAATCATATTGTGGCCGTCTCCCCTCGGCAGGCAATGGCAAACCACCGGGGTGTAATCTGCCAGGAAAAGCCTTTGTGAAAAGGCTCGCCACACTCTGCAGAAGGGTTATGGACTGAGGAGATATGTGACAATTACTGCGGATCCTTTTCTAAATTTAAACTTTTTTATGAATTCTTACTCAAATATTTCAAAATACACGCTAAGACTACCTTAAATTACTGATATTTACTCAAATTTTTATCTCAGTATCAATGTAAAATTTACTCTACTAACACTGTATTTTTTGCAGCTTCAAATAAATAAACACGGCCTCTGAAAGCAATTTAATTTACGTTTCCTACTTTATTTGATCATTAAATATGAAAATGGTTGCACTAACCTAGAATTCCAATGCAGAAACTTCTGTAAAAATTTCAGATTTCGGAAGAGTTTTTTCCACTCAATACGATACATTAGCCTGTTAGTGGAACAGTTTGCAATATTTGGAGATTTTTATCCTCCAAGTTTTAGGGCTCTTGATTGAAAGCGAGCAACAGTTTTGATGGAGTAATTTTCATTTGTTTCAACTTTAAGTGTTCGTACATTGTTTGGCTTCAAAGTTTTAAATATGGAAATCTGGGAGAACGATAAGAGCATACTGTGTAATCTCATATTTCTGTAGGGGGCCTGGTGGGCCTGATCGACCTTTTTCTTTCCCATGGTTATTTTGGAAAATGAAACATCGAGGAGCTCAGTATCAAGCTATTATGTTTTACAGCAGTGGTTCTCAAAGTGGGAGATAGTCCCACTATCAGGGAGATTTTTTCAGTCCTAGGGGGCGAAAGTGGTCATGAAATAATTTGGGGGGCGATGAGGTAGTCTAGGGGGGCGATGGCTTTGTAGAATAAAATATTAACATTTATTTCAATTTCTTTCAGAAATATAATAAAATTGTCTTTAAAATTTAATTTCAAAATTCAAAATTTAAATTTAAAAAAAATGTTGATAGCAGCGCATTGATTGGTTAAAAACCTAAGGTTGCTTTAGATTGGCAACTGGTTTTATAGGCCCTATTTCATGTTTTTTGAAAGTGGAATATTGTGTTTTTGAAATTTAATCACGTAATTTGTTTTATCCATTCATTATGTCTAAATATAAGAAGAAATGTCGACAGTATAATGGTGAGTATTTAAAAAAAATACGGCTTCGTTCAATCTCCTACCAGCCAGTTATTACCTATGTGCTTGATTTGCCAGAAAACTCTTACGAATGAAGCAATGAAGCCTTCTAGCATAGGCGCAACTAGAGGGGGGCTAAGCCCCCCAAAATTCAAGTTTAAAATGACCCCCCCCCCAATATCCCAAAAATTAGTACAAAAACATCTTTTTATAATTTCTAACTTCAAATCTAACCTTAATCAAAATTAACCTTAAAAATCTAAATTTTTTTGCCTGCGGCGCAGTTTTTCGTTATTTTTACCCCCTCTTTAAAAAAATTTTTGTAAAAATTTTTGTTTAGCCCCCCCAAACTTTTAACCCTAGTGGCGCCTATGCCTTCTAGGCTACAGAATCATTGATATGATTCTGAGACATTTTGACAAAAAAGGATAAGGATTTGTCCTATTTTCAAGGATTAAAAGCAAATTATTCAAAACGTTCAACAATGGCAACTGTAGCGACTTTGCTCTCCAAAAAGGAACCGATTGAATGTAACTGAACGGCTTACGCCTGTATTTGACGAATATCGAGCCAGATATTAAAAAACTGTTAGAAAATCATCAAGTTCATCCGTCACATTAAGTATTATTTTGTTTTTGAATTTTGAACGGGGAATTTCTTTGGTCCAATTTTTAATTTAAAACGTTATTTCGTGCCACGGTTCTTGCATTTGTTTGTTATACCTACTAATTGCATATCATCTGCAAACACGTAGATTTTTTCTATGTTAATTACCTTAACTATGCCTACGATATAGAACAAAAATAGAGATGGGCCAAGAATAGAACGTTGTTGTACCCCTGATTTCAGATCTTTAAGATCTAAACTCTTATCGTTCTCCAATTTAACATATTGTAGAGATATTTCCTACGACCCTTAAACTTTAAAAATTTTTCCAGGACAATATCTCAATACTAGAGTACCGCAGCAGCTATGTGTCGGTTCACACACGATTTCTGTACGGAGACAAATCACAGGGCTGGGTTTGCTCTTCTCTCCTTTTCGGGTCGTCAAAAAATACATAATGTGTGGCCTTATAGCCGCACTAATATTGCTCAAAAGAAATTTCCTTCTAAGGGACAAAATTGCATAAATTGCCTTAATCAAATTTATTGTCTTTATCGACTATGTTAGAAAACTAAATTTGGGTACGGTTCGCTGCATGAAAATAAAATCAAACTCAGCTTCGTGAAAAATGACCAATTTAATTTTTATAAAATAAATTCAATTTTTAATAAGCAAAACAGGTCGAGCATGAGCTGTTTACGAACAGATTCGTTTTGGTCGCTGAGTGTAAAATTATGTTATAGAACCCCTTCGTATTTGCATTTACTTGCAAATCGAACTCAAAATACTCCATGTTTCTATTAAAATGTAATTGTGGGACACATAAATTTACAATAATAAATGGTGTGATGATATTCAAAGTTTATTATTTACCAGTGATGCGGCACTTGTTTTCGACGTTTTAGAGGCCCTGTTTTCTTGCATTCGACACCTGTCATTCTGCAACCTGTTGCATCCTTGAACAGCTGCGTTCTTCATAAAATTCGAATTGTGATTCCAAATCTTCGCAATTCTTCCAAAATTATCCAGATAAGGACGATCGGCAATCGTATAATAAAGTTTGTTGACAAAACGCAAACGATTTGAACCAATTTAAATAAATCGTGCAGGTAACCTCAAATTTTGGCGAGTAAAAATTATTCGAATCAAATTTTAACTAATTTGAATTTATTCTTCTAAACATTCAATTGTAGGCACGTAATCCCCTCGATTAAAAAAATCATTCGATTATTCGTCAATGGCGGTCCAAGAATTATGCACACCTGGCATATGATAATTTCCAAAAACGCTGCAATTTGAAGATTCTACTTCCAAATTAATCTAAAAACACTCGTCTACTTTAGACGACACTTCGCACTACTTCTCAGCTTGAAAAACACTTTGGTTTCCAAGAAAAATCGAAAATTGGTCACTTATGGTGGACCTCACCAAATTCGTTGTTGTTGGCCTCACAATCACCAGCCAACACACCTACGCCAATATTCTCTACCTTCTATGTTGAAAAACTTCAAATTACCAACACACAAATCGAAATTTTGAGCCATTCTGCACGTCAAAATAGGTAAACTTTCGCGGTTAAAATTTAAATGTAAATAATTAAATTTGTTCCTTTTTAGGTTTAAATCGCCACAAAAATTTTATAAATCACTGGATTTCACCAACATTCAATAATAATCGTGTGCTTGTGACAGTGGTAACATAAATCGACCTTCATTCAATAAAACCGTGCTAGACCATGTTGTTATGGATAAAAACATCCCTTAATTTGTGACAAATTTCTAAATACAAAGCTGAATCCTATTTTGTTTCACCACAATATTTTGAACGACCCACCAGGTATAACAGCCGTTAGTAGTGTGGTTATGCTGTAATTCCTATGAATACCGTTCTTGTTCAAAAATTCAGTCAATTAATCAAGAAGTATTGATTCTGATATCTTGCGCAAAATCGATTAAATTGATATCAGTTTCAGATGTCGATAATGACTCAAAAATCTTGCTTTTAGAAATGTTACCTTCCACATTTCTGGCACGCTACCGATTTTTAAGGGGTCAACTATCATGTTTTTCCAAATTTGGCTTCTGTTTTAAAATTATTATTATAATTTCATCCTCTTCCACAGGAATAACTTTAAAGTTTGATTTATGTACAGTGTCCTTTCATTCTTCCAGGTACCTATGATCAGGTGGGACCAAGTGATTGTTCGTTTGATTTGGAAATAATAATTTTTTCGCCATCCAGATCGAACGTCCAAAAGAATTGAAATGATCGTTAAACTATACTTATAAAAATTTATATATTTTCAAAAATTTAACGCAATAAAGGTCAATTATATTTTAGAAATCTCAGCTTATGATTATGTTTATAGCTATTATCAGATATTTACTAATAAATTAACTCAAAAATATTTAAATTATATATTATTATTTATTTAATTAGTTCAAATCTGTAATTTGAATAATGCAATTTAAAGTAACAAAATTGTAGTGAATCACAGCAAAAGATACACTTTACGACTACACCGACATGAAGTTAACTATGAATATTAACACTAGAAGTAATAATATGCAATTTTGAGTGCTACTAAAAATATTTTATAATTTAAGTAAGTAATTCCAATATAAATTATCATCCCTGTGTTAACTTCTTACCACAAGACGCAACCAAATACTGTGCCATTTAATTTTTTTTTAAATTTATATTCCGTATTGGGTGGTCTGTAATAATTTAATAACTATCACCTTTAATGCCATAAATTTTTATATATTGTATAGAAGAACAGTAGTAGTTGTACCTTCCAGTGGCGTCCAGTTCATCATTATTGTAGATTTGGTTTACGATCTTGTACGTTGCTGCAAATAAATATGTAACGTACCGTTAATTTGGAGGTAATAACTTACAAAATTAAATTAATATATTAAATATATTAGTTTATTATTAAAATTAGAGTTTTATTAGTTTTTAACGAGTCAACGCTCTTTTATTATTATTTAAATTAACTACAATTTAATATTTTTATGTTGGTACCATCGCAACAAGATATATTTTAATGAGCAAAATTGTAACAAGATATTTATTTATTAAAACCATTTTAAATCTTTCGTGACCACAATATATTAATTATTATTTATCACTTGTTACTTAAGCAGATGCTCAAATTAACACAAAACGCATTAAACATATTTTATGGCAACTAAAACGATACCCAATTAATTTTAAATTATTGAATAACAAGTACCAGTCTTTCAGATAATTGTTGGATTTTTTAAATTATAACGAAGACAAAGATTTATGTACCCCTGAAAATAAACATGTCGTCTCCTTTCCGAAAATTTTTGCAAACTTCGCATGATCAAATTCGATACTATTTATAATTAAAAAAAACTAAATCATGTTAACCGTATAAACAGTAGCTAAAATCAAAGAGACCGCTTAACACGGCACCCTAAGTGCCTTACGAGTTTTGATACCAAACAACTTGCGCACCCATAAACCAACCTTTAAATTATGAATCAAAATTTACTTCCTCTATTCAGGTGAACTATTTTTTCTAATTATTTATGAGAAGTAAATTTGTGCACAATAAATTTCAATACTAATGAATCGTATTAATCAAATAATTTAGTAACGCCTTTATATCTGAAGCGGTTAATAAAGCGCCTACCTAATTCTACTCGGAATAAAATATCGAGTCCAATAAATGTCTAAAATATTTCTAGATCCATAACACCGTCTATCACTTAACATTTCTATATTTAATAATTAAAATTCTCGATTTAATCGATTTAGATAAGATAGCCCATCAAAATAGATTAAAATAACCGGCGAGATTTTCAAAAAATTTCTGAAATTTTACCGGACGTGAGAAAGTAGTAAATAATTTCGTTTGGATGATTTAGTGACAATTTGGTCATCCTATATTATTTTAAAGGCACGAAATATTTGTTTGTGTAACCTCAATTTCATCACCTTTAGAAGCCAACATAATAATATTTTGATTTGCAGTAAAAAATGTGTCAACAATTTAAGAAGTCATTAATATTGCAAGCACAGCCATTCATGAATCAAAAAGTATGTTGACCTATAAAAATGCAAAAGCTTACAATGTTAAAGAGTAATTTGCATAGTGATTATGTAAATATGCATCACACGGCTTAATCCAAATCTTTCCTCTTGCTTTTTTAATACAAAACTTGAATTTACATGTGTTTTATCTGATTTTGCAAATGTAATAGGCAGAATTTACCGAGTAACGAAAGTATATTTGTCTCCAATAAGAATAATAAATTTAATTTACATGCAATACTTTGGGTGGTCTCACTTTTGTTGCAAAATATGCAATTTCGTATTCAATTTCATACGCATATACTGTCAAGTAAATAAATTATTTACGATTATAGATTAACAATAAACTTTTTAATGTTTTTGAAAGTTAAAAATTTTCACCTGGGTACATACTCGACTACTCGTGTAATAAAATAATATGGAAATTTTAGTGCTCAAATCTTCAATATCGCATACCGTTGCTTTTTAGATTCTAAAGATATTTTTACAATATTTCTACTTATATTCCTATGAAATTTGGCACTTCTTTCTCCGAGGAAAAAATTCAAACAACCTTTAGGTCTGAATCTTAAAAGTTGAAAGAATCATCAAAAAGAAAACTTGATGACGAAGAAAATGTTATCTACTTGCGAATTACAATATGATGCATTTTTTAATGGTGCAGTTATAAAATTAACAAACAAACAAACTTTTAAAAGTCACCCTCTTCCTCCCCTTGCATTCATTCTAAGTTTTCTTGTTATTATTAATTAAGTAATAACAATTTTTTATATTTATTAACTTATAAATTAACGTTCAAGACCACGGTGTGGAGTGATGTGATCGCTGGTTGAGTTATGGAGCGGAAATTTTGGGTTCAAGTCGCGAACTTCGCAGAATTTCTTAGCCCGGCCAACGGAAAAGTTGTAGTAAAAAGAGTAGCAAAAGAGGATTAATCCACCTCGTGAAATGGATTGTAAAGACTTCAATAGAAGTGGCAATATTCCGACAGGAATGGAAAGCCCTTGATTGATGGATTGAAATTAACGTTCACAATTTTTGTTTAAATTTTTAATTGGTTCAAAATTTAAAATTTTGCATTATTTGAATTTTTATCTAAATGGGTTAATTCATCTCTAAATCGTTGAGATCTCCATCTCAAAAGAAACCATGTCGTGAAAATTGTATTTCTTCTCTTGAACTTTTTATATTTTTCTCCCCAATTATATTTTCATCGGTCCCTCTAGAGTCTAGATACCTTTTCTTATTACTTAATAAACTATTAAATTTTTTTAAAATTTAAAGTAGATATAAATTTCAAAATTGACGAACTTTCTATCACAAACTCTTTCGATATTATTTGAATTTTTTAATTTAACCAAACCCTCTATAAAAATGTTTAAATAATTTACAAAATTCTTGCAAAAGTGGTAAAAATATTAATTTTACTCGACCGCCGGCCGTTTAAGGGTCTTTAAAAATCAGAGCCGCAACTAGGGCGTGGCGAAGGCCACTGGTGCATAGATTTGAGGAGCAAATTCCATTAGGAAGCTTGGCAATCAAATTAACCAATCGAAAAACTGGGGGATCTGCGGTATAGAATATCCCCCAACCGCAACTAAAATAAAAATATTTTATTAAGAATTAAATTTACTGCTTTATCAATTTTGAAAAATCCCCCAGTTGCTCTCTTATGCTTATGCTGCCAGACCCCCCGGTTTCACACAGTTTTCTTCAATTTTTGAAAGGCTTCAGAATATGTCTACATTTACATTATGGCCAAAAAATAATTTTCAAATGTTTCATTTCAAATTTGACGATATTATCTCCTATTATATCATTTTCCATATTACACTGTAAGAAATTTTCACATAACATGTTATGCATTTTGGTAACCAACGTAAAGTCCAGTAATTTTACTTGGTGTTTATATAGATATCTATATACAAAGCGACTGTGAAATTACAAAACAACAGAATATTCAGTAATATGATAAGAAATTTCAAAAGTACCTAATAGATTGTGGAAAAAACTATTAAAAAATATCAAGTTTTTCATATGTAAATACGTAAAATTACATGCATTTTTATCAGTGTATCTCCAATGCATTGTTTTTATTTTTGAAAATGCAACTATGCCAGGATATAGTTCAATCCAAATAAATTTCTGACACACTTGCGTTATCCTAACCTAACCAATTACGAAAGCTTCGGTTGCATAACCAATAACAATAATTAACACCAAAAACCCAAGTGCCAATTAATTTGGATTGTACTATATTAACTATTTCTATCCTACAAGGAGAGGGGAGAAGTTTGGGTCCTAGATATCTTCAAACTTGGAACATTGCATTAGGAAACTGAATACCTAATTATAAATTGAATTTCTTATCGATAATTAAATTTAATCCATTTTTAACACAGTTTTTTAAAATCTGTACCATTGAAATATTAGATCTGTCTGTCTGTTGGTAAAGCATGAAGTCATTTACAACGTTTACAATTTACTATGTTAAACTTCCATATTAAAATTTTCTTAGGTAAGAAAATTGGAAATTTTTTATTTTCTCATTTATTTGAAGTATTTCTTCAAGATTTCTTATCTTTTTAAGTGGTGCAGTTTAATATTTAATAAATTGGATATTAAGTAAAAAAGAAACATTATTTTCCAGCCCTTTTAATTTTCGAACTCTAAGTTTACCACCTTGGAGCGTACAAGTATCGTTTTCCACCCTGAAAATCGAGCTAAAAAGTGAAAATTGGATGAGAAAAGTATTTTTTTGTATTTTCAATTTTATTAATTTATTTCTTAATTTATTGTAATATTTTAACATTATTTCAAATATTTTTAAGTTTATTATTGTGATTTTGACTTCATTTACCAACATTTTAATTAATTTCAGATTTAACTCACTCAAAATATATTAATTTTGATTTTATTTGAATTAATTTTGTATTCTGTTATATTTCTAATTTTCTCTAATTATAAAATTAGTTTATTACAGCAATTTAGTTAGTTTTGAAAATTTGGAAGAACAAAATAATCTTCAAAATTGTTCAGACCGAAATTTACATACAAATTAAAATTCTAATTAATAATTATAAATTGTAATTTAATAATAATTATATTGTTATGATGTTTATAAATAAATTTATAAATATTTATAAATTTTATTTATAAACAAATCGAGTAATTTTAATAACAAACTTCTTTATTATGATTGCAAGTCTTAAAATTGTACAAAACTGTTATTTTTACGTCAATATCTCGCAGAAAACGAAAGTGATTTCAATGCTGGATAAAGCGGCAAACCCACATCTGACTCCATCTACATTTAATAACTTAAATTTAACCAGTTTTTTTTTTAACAGAAACGAAATATATTTGTTAATAATTTCCAATTGTTCATTTTTATTTTAAAAGTACATTTAAAATTGGTTAAATAAATTTGACAAACGTACAAAAATGGGATTGTTTGTGTTATTTTAATTATTACAATTGAACCGCTAACATTAATTTTATGAAAGGTTTGTGAAAGTATCGATAAAAAATTGGATCAAGATCGATTTATTATTTATTTGATAAGGTGTAGGCGATTGACTATTATTTGATTCTTCCTTGTAATAATATCGCTAAAGTGTTACTTATAATATTAAACGGTGATTTAGACAATTAAATGTGACATTGGCATTCAATTGTATGGGCGATAATTGCGTAATACATTTTAGATGGCAAATCTCGACTATTAATAACAATGTTAGTTTATATTACTTTTAACATAATTTACATAAGTAACGACATTGTTAAATCCCACATTAATGATAAGAAAAAATGAGAATTTGTTTGGAAATGTGACATTGACAACAACCAACTTACAAAGCCCACACAAACGAAACAATTCAATCAAAAAAATAAAGAAATACGGATAATAAAGATAATAAACAAACGTTAGCCACATATAAAAGTTAATCGGGGCTTGTTTAACTTTAACAAACTGCTAACAAATAACATTAACTTTTAACGATATCTGTCCAGAATCGATGATAATTTTTGAATCTAACTGTCAATTAAGAAAAATCGTTTTCTTTTCTTATCATTTTTGATCAACCTTTTTCGTTATCGATTGCTTACTTTGCATAATTACAAATGTCCAGATTCTCTCTAATTACAAACCATTTAATAATTGCTAATCGTCGATACTGCATACTAATTTAAAAATTGCAAATTAGCCTGTAGTAGGTACAAGGTTGTAGTCGTCGGGAGGAGGTTTTTTTAAATACTACTCTATATATTTACATCGACAACCGATTAAGTGCAGAATAAAAATATATAATATCACTAAATAAGTTGGTATATAGCAATAAAATTCATTTGAAGACGATTATTTTTATAATTGCTTTGTAAACATTGTAAAATGCTTTTTCTCAAGTTCAATGCCACTATTCGAAAGCAATTCTTGATTTTTTATTATTTCTTATTTTATATATTATAAGTGTCAACAATATCTTAACGACTGAATCTTAATACTACTTCAGAGGTTTTAAAAGAAAAATTAAAAAATTTTTAAAAGACGAGAGTTGTTGCTAAACAATGACCCTTTGTTGAAGTATTAGTAAGTGAATGAAAAGGAATATAAGTGAAGTAGGTAATAAAATGGTTATTAAAAGTAAATAATAATCAATAATAATAAAATAATTTTGATCTTCGTGTGTGTCGTCGTAATTAGCTTTTAAACAAAAAAGAAGTTGTTAATGACACTTAGGAGATAGAAAATGACTACATAAAAGTAAGTACGGCGCCATTTACAACTTACGAGTGCTATTTATTAAAAAGTTAAAAGGCGTACACGATGACATGCTGTACAATTAAGCAGCAACAATTAGCAACGTATTATCAGTCAAGTTAAAGTTGTAATTATTAAGCTTTTGCAAATCTAACGAATAAATCTAAAGCTTTTTGACAGATTAATGTTATGTTTTTGATATCATACCCATTATTATCGCAAATGCATAGATTATGTTCTTGTATGAATATTTATAAGTTAAAGGGAGGTCTCGTAAACATACTCAAACATTTTATTTGTTAACTTTTTGTTTGTGGGTGTTCGCTTTTATAAATAATAAAAAAAATTATTAAACGTATGTATTTACTGTGATATGTACTTGTGTGTTACTTAATCGTAAAGATTATTTAAACCATCCATAAAGTAATGTAAATTAATTATTATGTTAACGTATCTCAATTATTATAACTTTATTTGATCGATGAATAAAATTGTTTACTGCATAATAACTCAATCAGCAGCTAAATTAATCATTTTACTGATCTTGGTTATTACTAATACATAAATTTTTATTATCGATTTTATTGGTTCATTAGAATGCTATTCTATAAATAGAAACCCAGAAGATTACTAATTAATTTGTAATATACTACGAATCAAACTGGAAGTCACTTTTTGACTCATGCAGGTATATTCGTAAGTATTTTCAAACTAATCAGAGAAATCAAAAATATTTTGTGTGTAAAATAAGTAAAAGTTTTAATCTTAGAATGTTCTTTTCCATTGACCTGGTTAGAGTCTTTTTTCGCAGTTCATTTATGTGAAAACGTAATTTCATTTACGTTATAAACAACCCATTAAATCCTAGAGTTGGTTTGAAAATTAATTTTGCCAATTTAACGCCTTTTGTTTTGTTTTTGTGATTAATTTAGCACATAAATCGAAAAAAAGGTCACATAATTTACTGTAATGCAACCAGCAATTAGGATTTCCAATGAATTTCGTCTCAGGACTCAAAGATTTAGAGATTTAGAGATAAATTTTCCTCAGAGGTGGATCTAGCAACTTTTTCAAGGGGGGCGATTCCATGGATTTCAAAGAAAAATACAAAAATTGATAACTCTCGCCCTTGATTTGCCTTGATTTGAAAAGATTTTTAAGTGTACCTACATGTAAACAAATTTGATCCTAAATTACGTGGTAAGTTCAATTTTCTGTTTTATTATGAATTATAAATAAAATTCATAAAATCTTTGCATAACTGCAGCATATTATAGGATGCAACTTTTAGCTCCTTTCTAGTTATTAGGATTTTCACTTCTTCAAACTGTAACTCAAATTCCAAAAGACAGGATCGTATTGAGAAAAGTCGATTCATTGGATTCAATTATTGACAAATAAGTAATAATTTATTTTCCATTTATTTTTAATTTGCAATCATCCAAATTTTAGGTTAAAATTTTGTGCTTCTTTACTGCTTACCTATTCTCTTTTTATAACTTCTGCTTTGCTCCATTTGTAGTACAAGAAAATTGCAAAAAAGAAATTCAAAATCGGGTTGAAGAGAAAAATTACAATAGATTCAGTTAGTCCGCATTTACTATACCAAAAATCATTTTAAAAAAATGTTCTTGTTTTAATGCAGTCACTATAGCAGTTGGCAGTTCAAGATTACCATTATTTAATTTTTTATGGTTTTCGGTCTTCGTAGAGATTGTAATTTCGTGAAAATCTTTATGCAGTATTTTCTCTGAAAATGCACAGTCAGTGCAGTTTTCCAATTTTCTTTACTTGTCTTTCTTATGTCCTAATGGCAAATATGAATTAAATTCCTTCAAGAACTTCTTATTTATACGCGTTCCAATGTTTACCGTTTTAATGGGTTTCAAATTTTCAATTGCAGTTTTCACTAAAAATTCATTAGCAATTTTACCCATGAATTTTTTCATATAGAATTTATGAATAAATATGAATAAAATCCCTTCAAGAACTTCGTATTTATAAGTGTTCCAATTTTTACCGTTTTAATGGGTTTCAAATTTTCAATTGCAGTTTTCACTAAAAATTCATTAGCAATTTTACCTATGAATTTTTTCATATAGAATTTATGAATAAATATGAATAAAATCCCTACAAGAACTTCGTATTTATAAGTGTTCCAAATTTTACCGTTTTAACGGGTTTCAAATTTTCAATTGCAGTTTTCACTAAAAATTCATTGGCAATTTTACCTATGAATTTTTTCATATAGAATTTATGAATAAATATGAATAAAATTCCTTCAAGAACTTCGTATTTATAAGTGTTCCAATGTTTACCGTTTTAATGGGTTTCAAATTTTCAATTGTAGTTTTCACTAAAAATTCATTAGCAATTTTAACTATGAATTTTTTCATATAGAATTTATGAATAAATACGAATAAAATCCCTTCAAGAACTTCGTATTTATACGTGTTCCAATTATTACCGTTTTAATGGGTTTCAAATTTTCAATTGCAGTTTTCACTAAAAATTCATTAGCAATTTTACCTATGAATTTTTTCATATAGAATTTATGAATAAATATGAATAAAATCCCTTCAAGAACTTCGTATTTATAAGTGTTCCAATGTTTACCGTTTTAATGGGTTTCAAATTTTCAATTGCAGTTTTCACTAAAAATTCATTAGCAATTTTACCTATGAATTTTTTCATATAGAATTTATGATTTAATTTTGGTTTTTGTCCACTGCCGCCCTTCTGCTGTAACCTACTTAATTGACCTATTAACTAAGAAAATTTGAGCGTTCGGAAAAACCGTCGAACTATGAAACCATATGATTTTTCAATATTAAAAAACCAAACCTTGATCATATTTCTCATGAGTGTATAAATTTTGATAGATATATCTTATTGTTTATAAGGAAAGCTTATAATTATGGAAAATTACTTCTAACCTTATGAGAAACTAATAAAATAATTATAGTCAATAAAATCTTATCTCAGTAAGTTTTTGTACGAAAAAAGTGTTTTATTTTGCACTTAAGATTAAAATAATTATAATGCGTCCACTAAAGGACTAAAGAATGTGTTTCAAAAGTTTTAATTAATTACTTATTAATTTATATTAATCTTATGTGATGAAAAAGTGGACGATATATTAGAAATGAAGACCGCGGAAACAAAGCAAGAATAATTTTCCCGTTTCCATTTTCGGAGTGGAGAAACAAACAAAAATGGACAAATCTACTTTCTGTACATGGTGCACGCATTAAATCGATTCTTACTGGATGTTTTTACTTAATTGCATAAAATTAACGATAAAGGTAAAACGATTATAAATTTAAAAAAAATTTTATCTTACCGATACATCTCCGATAGACTACTTAATTTATTTGAAAATTATTAATGATTTTTATGATGATTTATTAAAACGAGATGAATTACAATTTTATTTATAACATTAATTTTTATTAAAATTAAGTTTAGATTATCTACGAATGCAGACAGTGAAACTGTCACTTAATTGGCGACATTTAAAAGACCACCAGCAATGAAATGTTTTTTTAGTAAATATATTTGTATAAATGACAACTTTGACATAAGACTTGTTAGATATTATGAAGAAGAATGCAATAATGTTTTATAAGCGCGACCACCCATTATTGTATCTAATTTAAATAAGAGATAATATTAAAAAATAAACTATTGTTGCGCTATTATAAGTACGAAAAAATGTCTTCGAGTCGAATGCGAAGGTGTGTGGGGTCTCTTTGAAGAAGCACAAGCTTACTTGTAAAGAGGCGCTTAATTGAGGCTACCGTTCTTGTTAAACGCGCACTTAGTGGTAAAGTCGCATACTAATGGCCTTTTTACACGGTCCCAATGCGTCCCGATGGCGCGGCGGTTTGTTCTCATTTCCTCACCATGCGTAAGCTTCGCTTTTTCTTCTTCTTCGCTAAATTAGATTAACGGTAAATCTTATGCAATTATGATAATCTTAAGTTAACAAACAAAGACATCAGCATTTGTGACAAGGTGACTTACTGTTAGAATCGGGAATATTTATGGAAGCTGAATGTAGTACGAGGATAGACGGTTAATGTTAGCAAAAAGTGAAAAAGAAAATTAAATCCGAAGCCTCCTATTTTATGTTTGTTGCTTACTTATAATACAAAGTTGCGTAATTTAATTTACAACTGGAAATTATGCACTTAACCTAATAAAGTTAACAATAGTTTTGACTTCGCAATATTAATAATCTCATAAACTACAAAGCCATAATCTTAAATCAGCTTATTAAATAATAAAATCAACAATTGTCAATGTACCTATAAGGAGGTTACGGGTTAAATCGTGCCTTGTTCACTTGTAATTTAATTATCTTTAAAGTAATAAATTTTCATACACCGAAATTTTTAAATTAGATCACCTTAACATAATTTAGTGTTACCACAAAAGAATTATTTAATTAATTAAATGCTAATGTCTTAAATTCTAATTTGAAACACAAAGACTTGCCGAGATGCCGACTCGATACGCTGATTTATAGACAAAAGATTAAACTACTTTTTGTTATAAATACGTTTAAGTCAATTATTCCTTCCAACGTTTAAGCTACTGCTAACTTTTTCTCTATTTTTCATCAAAATTTTTCCGCTCCTACTCTGGAAAGGACTCGGGAATAATTTAGGGTACGCAGTTGTGTAAGGACGCTAAAAAACTAAGAAAGAGTTCCATTCACTGTTTGACGAACCTGAATGTGATACGCCACTGCCTTGGAGAATTATTTCAAAGTTGCATGACAAGATTAATTAAGCTAAGAAGGAAATTAATTTCCCCACCTTAAAACATCCTTAATAACCGTCTTTAATCTACAAATCTGCGATGCTGTATAGTTACCTAGAAAAATAATAATAACTTTGTGATATTTACTTTTTGTAGTATGCAAATCACATGAGTCACATCAAGATTTGCTTATTAGATTTTAATAATAAGGTAACCATAAAAGGGATGAAATAAATCTAGTTGTTAGTGGCTAGTTGAACTAAATGGGCTAAAGATGTATTTTATTATTCATGTATAAAGATGCTAATTTTATCTACTAACACGTGAATTAAAATACCCGACACCGACTTAAAAAAACATCACAAGTTTCAAAACGCCTTGGGTGCTTATAAAAATTCTCAATGAAATGTAAAAAGAGTTTTTTTTAACTTGGATTACAACTTTACAAGAAACATTGTTGAAAGGTCATTAATATAAATTGATATATTACGAATACACACGAAAGCTTGTAACTTTTTTTAAATTACTTCATAAGAGGACTCGAATTTGGAAAACCATAATATTTTGGTTAATAAAATTAATTTTAATATCAAATTTTTAAATTTGTTTAAAACTTAAAAAGCAAACATTAGGTGGAACTATTAAATTTTAAATTTATAGTCGAGAGTTGCACTGCATGACTTCCTAGCTTTACGGTTCCAAGGCACACGCCAACCTCACTTAAGGATCCGATATTTTAAACCTGCAGCCATAATTTTAGATTTTTTTGGAATCGAATAAAATACTTTAATATTTAAATAAAATAATAATTTTATTCAAATGTTCGTTTTAAAGTTAGGTAAGCAGTTCTGGAAACTAAAACATGGATTTATTAATACCACTATAAAATTTTCACAGTTAAAATTTTATTTGTTACTGCGTCAGGGTTATGAACAACAAGTTTGATAATAAAGGAAAATGCAAAATTTAAGCACTTGACATTCAGTTTTACCTTTCCTCCTACTAAAATTACAGTAAATTTTTATTTGACAACAAAACTTAATTGTGGGTTTAGAATGTGAGTAGGATCGTATTGTACAATATCCAAGGTACGCAGTCAAATTTAATTTAATTTGATTTTTAAATAATTTACATGGATCATAATTAATAAAATTGTTACAAACATTCAAAAAATTCACTCCTTTGTAGAGTTTAATGTTTTGTGACTTACCCATAAACGAAACCGAGAAGGAGGAAAAATAGAAACAGGGATCATAACTTTGACTTTACGCCCTTCATTGTTAAGGTGGCACTCTAAAATGAATTTAAATTATCGAAACAAAAAATTATTGTTCAAAACAATTAAAATTGTTAATAACTGGCTGGGCTGTCACATAATTCTCTTGAATAGGCTTTTAGAATGTTTGTAATTATTGTCTTTTGAAATTTAAACTTGTATGAATTTTCAACTTGCAGTTACAATGTATTTATTTTGTAATTTGTATAGGAATAACAATTATCATATTACTTGAAAGCAACAAGCGACATAATGCATGAGTTATTATTTTGGAAGACATTTATCCCATAGATTACCGATATGCGGGTTGATATAAAGGGACAACTGGACAGCTAATTAGTTGAGCTCCTAATTGTTCTCTTAACGACAAAGACGTTATTCATATAGGTAAAATGAATAGTGGCATAAGGAGATGCATTTTATTGGGCATATTTAAACGGGGCAATAAGAATATGCAAGTTCTTAGCGTGGATTCCGAACCACGGTACAAGTAATTTGGGAGTAATTGTTAAGAATATTTTGCTAAAAAAGTTTTAATTTTTATTGTTTACTGAGCTTTAGTTTAATTTTTTAAGTAGCAAATCAATGAAATGAGCAAATAACTTATTAACAAAAAACCATTGAATGAAAATCTATAAATCAAAAGAAAAATTCATTAATTAATAACAGAAAACTTCCTAATATGCAGGAGCAAACGTAATAAAGGAAGAAGTTTTACTACTCAAAAATTATTGAAATGAACAAGAAACTAAAGAATTCTAAAATTGAATTTTTTTTATCATAAATCTCAACCCCGTCCTGGATAATCTCCAAGATTGTAATCTTATGTAAAAATTTTCAAAAAACTAAAATAAATATTTTATAATCTCCCATATAAATACTAACTATTAAGTGAGGCATTTTGAACTCAGCATATTTTTTATACCTTTTAATCTTTTGAAATATTAATTATGACATTCTGCTGTCAAAATAATACCAATTTGCATTATTTAAATATATTTTCGATAGTTTACCCATAGTTTTAAACCTATTTTTGTTCACGCAATATTGGAAGGAAAAATAAAAAGAGCAATAATATTTAAATTTACAACGATAAGTTAAATATTTTATTATAAAATAATTTAAAGGATATCACGGTATTTTATTACAAAACACTTTTTGTAATTAAAGTCGTGATAATAATTTTAAGCTTTAAACTAGCAATATTTCTGAAATGGTAGGTAATAAAGTATATTAATATATTTATACGTACCTATGCATAATCGTAATATTTAATAATTTATAATCGCGCTTCTGCTAAATAAGAATTAGCTATGCAAATTTTGAATTTCGCGGTGAAAATATTTTGAAATAAAAAGAAGCATGAAGTAATTAAAATATTGTATAATAGAATTAATTACATAAATTACAAACTCCGTTAGCAGTTACTAAAATTTTTAAATTAATAAAAGGGTTTCGGTATGCGCGGTACAATAGAAAGTTGAAACCTTAAGGAAATTATTTAAATAATAAAAATAAAATATGACAACTTAAGTTATGCAGGAACATAAAATAAGTTCAAAGTAATTTTACTCGTACTATCAAATTTTTTTTATTATTTTTTAATTATTTCCACATTAGTTAAGTAGCGAAAAATTAAAACGCGCGCTTTTATTAATTAACGGTGACAGAAACGACCTAAAGTTAATTAAATTTAAAAAGTAAAAAACAATTACCACTAACAATTTTTCAAAATATCCGATAAAATTAATTATAAATTACCGATTTTATAACGGGGGCCATAAAATGACCAAAAATATTTCAAATTTATAATTAGATTGTCGCTTTTTGAAAATTACTTAATAATATAAACACACATTCAAATTTTTATAGGACGTTTTAGAAATTTAAAACAAAATTTATGTGTCGAAAAAATGTGAAATATTTTTAATTCAATCAAGTATCGAAAACGTAAGTAATTAAAAATGCGAAGCTAATTTGTAAATTGTAAATGTGCTTGAAGACCACGAAGAAACCATTGGCGAGAGCTTAATGAGAAGTTTAATTAATGAGAGTAATGTACGAATTTCATTTAAACTCTTTACACTGAACCGATAAAATCTTAAAAATACCGAAGCTGCTCTAAAACGTCAACAACCTAACGGAATTATTAAATTATTATGTATATTATGGTGGAATCTTAAAGATGTGCTAATTTATTATCATTGAACTTAATAATAAATTTTACAAAGAAGTGAGAAGTGATAGTGATCTACGACACAAGACTTTCAAGTCAAAGACTTATTACTCTTTTTCTACATATAATTAGTATATCGTCTAGTGATAAATTAGTACAATTTGTACGTTTAGTTGTCGTTTTAAAAAACATTTAAATTATACCAATAATAAATTTTAAAACAACAGAACAAAGTACGAAGTTGTTTTATTGCTACAATATTTAAGATAGCATCGATTCAGTAAACGATTCTTTGTTAGAAAAATTGACGCCGGATTAAATTTAAATAAGAGATAATTAATTGTATTAAATATCTTTCTTTGCCGCATTCGGTCGTTCTCTTATTCGTAACCTCGACCCCTATCACGTTCTTGCTAGACTCTTAAGAAATAGAAATCCATTCTTCACTTTTAATCTTTAAACAGGAATGACCTCACTACGCGCAGCTAATCTTTGCACAGATTGATTAGCAATAATGCGTCACAAACTGCATTTCCCATCACAAAATGCAATCAAAGTTGTAGATTCGGTTCGCAATGACACTTTTCAAGACAAATCTCGATAATAATCAATATATGCTTCTTGATTTATAGGCTCTAGGCTAGGGTAACATAGAGATAGCTCAGAAAAAAATTGATTACACGTCAACTCAGGTCAGTTCCCTGTGACTGTAAATCGTTAAATAAAATATCAAAATAAACATCCAGAAAAAGCAAATTATAGCTTAAAAATTAGAACAATAATAAAAGAAAATTCATCTTTATCTGCAAAATTTACCCCCTAAAAACCACCCTCTTGATAATCAGATTTCTTTTTATAATTTATAAATTTATAACAAAAGTTTAATTTATAAGTTTTCTGAATATTTAACTGAAACGTAATTTGTTAATAAATAATTAGTATTAATTTCAATTTGCCATTAATTTAAGATAAAGCAGAGTACTAAAACTAATTTTTACGAAACCTTGGATTCCCCATTGAATAATAATAAACGAAATTTCACCATCAGTTGTATACGAGAAAAAATATCCATTTTCAAATTTGTAATAATTAAAACACGGATTTTAGGACGTAAAAATTTTAAAAAAGGCACAATTTTAAGCTATAAAAATTATTGAAATAGGCACAATAATAATTAAGAATTTAGGCAATATTTTAGCAATAGTTTTTGTTACAAAAACTTGCAAATGTAACATTTATCTTCCTCTTCTGGCTTTACATTCCTAGGGGAATTTCGCCACATTTTCCAATGTTTTCAAATCCCATTTGTTGGGGTGGATTAGTCCGGCCGTATTCTTTCTTACTTCATTTCTTCACTTATATCCTTTTATCAGTCTTTGCATCCTCCACGACCCGTTTCCATACCTTCCTGTTTCTCAACTTAATTCTCCAATCATTCACATCCAATCTCCTCAGATTTTCCTCCTAAATAGATGGTGTTATTAATTTTCTCCCCTATTTTCAGATGACGTTACTGATTTGGGGTTACCATAATTTTAAATTAACAAATAAATTCATGATATTTAAAAATAGTAACCCCAAATCGGAAGCGCCATCTGCGAATGGGGGAGAAAATTAGAAAATTAGTAACGCCATCTATTTACTGGGGAAAAAGCATACATATAAATTTGGGTAGCATTTTCTTTCGTTACATCTCATATTATCTTTGGAAATCTGCGGAAGTTTTGAGTTTTTGGAAAATCTCCTCCCCTACACCTCACGATTAGAGGTGCCAATTCAAATTCAATGTGTCCCTCGAAAACTCAAACTGGCAGTGGCGGTTTTAGAACTTATGAGGCCCCAGGCGCAATTCAATTTTGAGGGCCCCCTCACTAAAAAATAACTGCAAATCCAAGGCATCTTAAAGCTTAGAATTTTTTTGTTATTTTTCCTGAGTTTACTATTACAGAATTGATATTTTTATAAAATTTCAGAATATTTGAACAAAATTAAATTTTTATCAAAAAATGTAAATTAAAAAAATGCACTGAAATCAAAATTACTGCAAATCTAAGGTAACTTAGGGCTTAGAATTTTTTCGTTATTTTTTCTGTGTTTATTACTGAATAATTAATATTTTCATAAAGTTTCAGAATATTTGAATAAAATTAAATTTTAATCAAAAAATTTAAATAAAAAATTACATTGAAATCAAAATAACTGCAAATTTAAGGCATCTTAGGGCTTAGAATTTTTTCGTTATTTTTCCTGTGGTTCTAGTAACAGAATTAATATTTTCATAGAATTTCAAAATATTTGAATACAATTAAATTTTTATCAAAAAATTTAAATCAAAAATTGCAATGAAATCAAAATAACTGCAAATCTAAGGCATCTTAGGTCCTAGAATTTTTTCGTTATTTTTCCTGTGTTTATTACAACGGTATTAATATTTTCATAAAGTTTCAAAATATTTGAACAAAATTAAATTTTTATCAAAAAATTAAATTCAAAATTGTATTGAAATCAAAATAACTGCAAATCTAAGGCATTGTAGTGCCTAGAATTTTTTCGTTATTTTTTCCGTATTTATTACAACGGAATTAATATTTTCATAGAATTTCAGAATATTTGAACACAATTAAATTTTTATCAAAAAATTTAAATTCAAAATTGTATTGAAATCAAAATAACTGCAAATCTAAGGCATCTTAGGAATTAGAATTTTTTCGTTATTTTTCCTGTGTTAATTACAAAAGAGTTAAAATTTTCATAAAGTTTCAGAATATTTGAACAAAATTAAATTGTTATAAAAAAAAAAAAATAATTGCATGAAATCAAAATATCTGCAAATCTAAGGCATCTTAGGGCTTATAATTTGTTCGTTATATTTCCTGTGTTTATTACAACAGGAATTTAATTAATAAAAATTTAATTTTCCTGATTTTGAGGCCCCTTGATTTACGAGACCCTAAGCGCGCGCCTCTTGCGCTTGTTGAGAAATCCGCCACTGACGCTTGGAGGGTATTCCATATTCCATACCCTCCAAACCCCCCCGGCCAAGAAAATCTCAACAAACCCCTCGGTTCCTGGGATATTAATAGTTATACAATTTTTAATTACATGCTGTAAAAATTTTCGGTTTGAGTACGAAAAAGGGACACCAAAGTTAATGTAGTTATTAAGAAAAAAACTCACCGGGATTTGATAGATAACATTAAAATGAAGCATTTAAGGTTAGGAATAATCCAAAATATCGATTTGGCTGGTCTGTGAGATACAAAATTTAAAAAACCTAAAAGCTAATTTTTTTTACTCTTAATACGAAATATAGACAGGATAAATTACTCGTTTAGGTTGGTTAGGGAGTAAAAATCTATTTAGTAACATCGAAAATAAGGATTTATGCAAATTAATTAAACTTAGGGTTCAAAATCTTCAAAATCGTTTCAAAAGAATTTCTGTATTTATAATTTTGAATTGCCTAAATAAAGGACAAAAAGGCAAATTGCCTAGAATCCGTGCTCTATAATAATTAACCAAAATTTACATTGCAATCACCTTAAAATTACCCTTTGATATAATCACAGTTTCTTACTGCTAGTTTTTCTATTTTTTTGAGAAAATTTTAAGAAAATGATTTAATCCTGATTTGTTTAATAATATTTATTTTTTATTTCCCCCCCCCCTTCAGAGGGGTTTAATTCAGATTTATACTGCCTGCCAACCTTCCAAACAGTATAGAATATATTGACAAGTATTAATCCAACCCTTAAATTTAAATGTTCCTGAAGAAACTCCGTTTCCAGGATATAAGAAATTTTCGAATATTTTGCGTTCAATTATTCCAACTCTTGGATGCTAAAAAACACGATTTCTCAATTTTATTCTTATTTATTCAATTTAACTTAATACAAAATTTCCGCTTTGCGGGCACAGAAATCAAAACCAACCCGCGCCTCCGTAGGTAAGCGGCGAGTGACCTCCTATCGTCTCCTTATCATCCCGACCTCGACGAGCTCACGTCGTCGCCGAAACTTCAAAATTTTACAAAATTTTTGTACAAATTTTTAATTTTACAAATGGATTTCTATTATTAAATCGACCGGCTACTTTATTACAAAAAAACATGACAATATAAGTAATATTTTAAATTTAGCAATCACCACCATAAAAATTTGAAAACTTGATGAAAAATCTGTTCTCAAATTTTAATCCTCCATAGTGGGTCGACCCAATTCAAGTTAGGTTAGTTAGGATCTTGCTTGGTCTTCGTTGGAGCATTCAACAACTTTTTGTAAGAATTATAATGATGAAATTGAAAGAGAATTTTCAATATTTTTAATGCTTTTTAATTACCATAATTACCTATATAAGCTCGTGGTATATAGGGCGA
This sequence comes from Rhagonycha lutea, assembly GCA_958510855.1. Lineage (NCBI taxonomy): Eukaryota > Metazoa > Arthropoda > Insecta > Coleoptera > Cantharidae > Rhagonycha > Rhagonycha lutea. The sequence goes on along the minus strand of OY294040.1, from coordinate 4,606,663 downwards.
CTATAGCCATGGTATCAAATTATTCAGTTTTGAGAGCGGGGATCTCATCAGTTCTTTCATTCGGGTGGTTGCTGAGCATCTATCTGAGGCAAAAAGAAATGACATTGTAAGATACCAGATAATTATAATAAAACAAATAATGCAATTGAGACTACTTCATTATATCCCAAGACACGGGGTGTGAGAGGGCCCGAGAAACTGTGGGATATAATTAATGCATTGAGAGAGATTTCCCTTATGATAATTAAAATCAGTGTCTATATTACACCAGGGTCTCGATTTGCGTCGTTTCCATTTACTTTAGAACGAAATTAGAAACCAAGTATTTAATTTTAATCTATGTGATTCAATTTGCGTCCTTGCATATAATATAAATCTTAATTATAAATTATATTTAGGTACATTTTAACAACTGTAATTTAACGAAAGTGATAAAATTAATTACGAAACGTTTAATTTGTTATAATTATGTTTAATATTTATAACTATAACTAATTATTATAACTCACAAATAATTATTACAAATCTGATGGATCTACAGATCCACTGGCATGAAAAACTGAGCTGAAAGTTGTTGATTCGCCATATTATGTAAAGTTGAACAATTACATAACAGGATTATGTTAAAATTTACACCATTTTAACTTAAACATTTTTGTAAAACTACCAATTACTACGAAATTTTCTTTAAAAAGATGGCATCAGGAAAAATCGCCAATTTAACCAAGACGAAGTGGTGAACGTTCAACAAATTAAGTTAAAATTTATTTAACGTCTCATTTTACCTCGTAAATTAAAATTCAAATTTAGTTGCTTTTTTTTTAGCTACGTTGGAAAAATTAGGACCAACCAGTCGCTTCCAAAAAGTAACCACTTCATATAAAGTACCTCCGATTTCCCAGCAGTGTATGTGGCGCGACTAGGAATAGAACCGCGGTTTTCCGCTTCCTACCCTGCCAGTATATGCTTAACATCACACTGCTGGTTAAATAATGTAGTAATTTGAATCTTCAATTTGCAAAAATTGGCAGTATGATAACAAATATAACCAATAATTCTTTTCAATTTTATCAAGGTATCAGCTTGAAACATTGCTTTCGCACCTCGGAATTGAATTGATTCCGTGGGTAATTAACAAAAATGGTTACAGTTTTTTGAATAATTTGTTTGTAATTTCCTTGTCACTTTGATTTATTTTACTAAAGTAACATTTACAGTTAAATTACCTATGCAAACCATAATTATATCTTTGCAAAAACCTTCACGTAAGTCTTTAATTAAAAACAAGAAGCGAGAAGAGCACGAGAACAAATTACACGATTTCACGGCTAAAATTACCAATATAATTAAATTAAAGTTAAGATGCATTAATTACTAATGCCTGTAAGAATGATTACCGAGATGCTGACCATATTAGGTAAATCCAGAATAGATTTTTTTATATCAATTTTATCACCGGATGAAGGAAGGACTAAACGGTCGAATAGGGGTTATCCTGTTTGAACTAATCAAAAAGGTACAAACTGAATTGTTCATTGTCTTGTAAGTTCTGTCATTGACTAATAGTTGAAGACTACGATACATCAAATGCAGTGTTTATCCTAACAAGAACCTTTCAATAAGTTTCCGAATTAAAAAAATATCCATAATACAGTAATAATTGGACAACGGTCAATAAATTTTTTGACTGGGATAATTCTTATAATTCGAATCGCCTTCGGTTTTAACACCTTCGGTATATGTAACCTACAACAATTATCTATCGATATTCTATTAGAAAAGACGCATAAAGCCATAAATTACGTGACTTACAAGGAAATAAAATCCTATAATCGTCTATTGAATCTATAAATCAAGTGATATTTAAATGTTTTGATATTCATTCAGTTCTGCAACGAACCACACCTTATTCATTTTCCATTTATCTTCTCAACAACAACACATACCGGGATTCACGCTTCCTCCGAGGAACAACTAAAGAGAATAATGTAACCTACGAACCGTTGCCCAGCAGGTTAAAACTTCATCGGTGAATGTTATTAATATGATTGATAGAGCACGATGTGGAAATTTGCCAATTATTGGATGTTAACAATGGTGTCATAACATAAACCAGTTAGTAAAAAATTATACTTTTAAAAGGGCCTAATTGGTGTAAATAGCAGTAAATGCGAACCCGACACATTTTTGACTCGCAGGTGGGTCACAAAGTAGCCGCCAGGTTGATTATCTATCTGATAGAGAAATAAATTTGTATATTGAAAAGGATAATTTTATGCCAATGCATCATAGAGCAAGTGTGTCGTGGGAATGTCTGAAAGAGATTCCTTCGAAATGGGATGGATGATGTTTTTGATAAAACTTACAACAAACTGGACGTTCTGTTATGTCAGAGCTTTGCACTACAATAGATATGGGCATCCATTCTTCTTCTGGAAGACGTAATTTATGTGGGATTCTACCATTGCAAAATTGTAAATTTCTATTATTAGAAAGAGCTTCCTCATTCCAGGTTAGCTTGTAAAAAATCAAAAAATACAAACAATAAAGCACGGTAACCTCCATTCGAATTGATTACGAGATATAAACGATTACAATAAATATGATATGATGATTGATTTTTTAATTTAACGTGTTATATGAGCAATCTTTCTCACAGCATGCATTTAGAACGCAATCTACTGCATAGAAGTTGAAACTCATTGTAGTAATAAATTTGTTGGGCAAGTTGGTAAAAATTATAATGACACGCGGTATTGCAATACTAGAAGAATTAATTGTAAAGGTAACAATGCGGAGGTTAATAAAGTGAGGTTATAGGTTAAGCTTTTTCCGGAGGCGGTTCGCATTTATATCGCCGCAAAAAATCTTAACTTTATATTTGCGGCCGTTTAAATCTTAGATGTTGGTTAAAACAAACGCTTAAATTTTGTCTTAGGATTTCTTTTACAAAGCATAATTGCAGAGGAACATCCAATTTTTATTGAACGTTAGAATCAGATAAGCTTTTGTAAAAAGATTTATGACAAACTAAGTGGTATTGAGTTACATATTATTAAATTCATCCTCTAGTATTTGTTTTAGAATAAATTTAAATAAAGTTAGCTTAGAAATGGCATTTAAATATAACTTTGGTGGCTTGGGCTGAGGACTCGGCAATTGCTCGCTATTAAAATTTTGTGTAACTGTTTACGATAAAATCTTGGTATTTGATTTACTATATGGTAGTAGGACCAACTAAACCTTATGTTGTAATTTGAAAAAAAGCGCCGCTGATTTAATAGCCAAAATCGATTAACTATGTAATGCCCGTTGGGCTAAATTTTAATAAAAACGATAATTTAGATTCCACCTAGAGAAAGTGAACAAGCGTTAGATTATTGATTTAAATTGTTAATAAAAATTAATGTTACCTGTTTACCAATTTATTTTATAATTAATTACTAGGACATCTTCAAGGAGAATATCAAGAATGCAATCTTCCATCTCAAGTAATCAATTGTGAAAATTTCGATTTCAAAAGGTAAGGTGATATCAGAACCTCGTAAACTCTTGAACCTCTGATTTGAAAAAATGCCGACGAAAATTATTAACATTTTTTTGAACGAACGATTGAGGTGCTCACAATAGCATAGTGGTTAAGTGCATTAACTTCAAATGCTGAGTACTTGGTTCAACTCCAGGCGAAGTAAGAACCCTAGTGACTGTGTATTTATTAATTATCGTTATATTTTTTTAAAAATTATAGATAACTTTTGAACTGATCCCAGAATTGATCAAAACCAATTTTAAGAACTGAGAACTATGGAATACCACGACTTAGCTTAAGTTTACTAACTTTGAGAAATTTTATTTCCTATACAATCGACCTCCTTCATATTTTATCAAAGGTTTAACCATTCGTTAATTCTTAAATACCTTTTTTTAATTTTTTTCATCCCATAATCTATTAGGTGTGATTTAGTTTCAATCAGTTTGAAACCTCCTAATTTGATTTCCCTGTATATTAGAAAGAATTTTAAACGAACATCGTTAAAAGCTAGCAATCAAAACATAATAAAGTAATCACTTACGAATCGTAGGCCATAAAACGAAATAATTATTTTGGAATATTTTATTACCTGTTTATTTAGTTTCGGGTCTAAAGAATCGATGTGGTTAAATAATAAAAATTGATGAATAAAGATGTGGTGCACTAACAATAAAAGTCTATTCTACTGGTAAGCAAGCGCTAGATTTTTACCTAATGATTACGTTTTATTCAAGTGCAATAATGTGTGGCGGCATTCCTCTTGTTAATTATGACTCATTTGACCTATGAACTGCGATTCTAACGGCGCCGACCTCATAGTGCAACCAGACAACCGTAAAGCTTTATAGTATATCGCATAATAGTACCGTTTCCGTGTTAATTTTATTTTCAAAATAACTTTGAACCACATTCAAATTTAATTCTAAAAATATCAAATAATGCAGTGGTTGCCATTATCCTTGTGATTTGGTAATTACCATACTTGAAAGAACTTCAAAATGAATTTTTTAACCAGAAAAGCTTATCAGATTGAAATTTCGTAATGAAAAATGAGGTGTCCACCCTGTATGCGACCGTATAAATTTAAATCAAATAAACTTGTCATTTAAACCATTCCATAAACTACGATTTAAGTAATATATATGACAAGTAAGAAGTAACAGGACAGAATACATCTGTATTACTCCAAAAGGGCGGTATTGTTATGCCTACACGTTGTTAGCAACTGTGGGGGTGGAATGAGCTACTACATCCCAATAAGGTTAGCTACCATTGTTTAGCAATGTAGTATTGTGGGTGACTATGATGCATTTCATTGTTTTATTGTTAACACTAACAAATTTACGTTATCTTTCTATTGTAAACTTTTCTTTTATATTTTACATTAAACCGATTATTTTATTTTACACAAAAGAAACGAAAATTAATACGTTTTTATGAAACCATAATCTGATTTTGTGTTGGTAGAATCAAAATTTTAAAATTATGAGCGGTAATATATTTTTAAAAATGACATTATTATTCCCTGTGCTTCATACGCTTTCATTCGTAATTGAACAAATTTATATTACTTCCAATAATTATATCATAATTATTAACCCGCTAGAAACAGGATTAAATTAGAAGTGGGATCTACATTTTTACAAGTTATTTTAGAAACCAATGACTCTTGTAATACAAATTTATAAAAATTCATTATCTGATTTAAATAACAAATGAATAGCAATCAAGCATTTTATGTTAAATCTCTATTTTTTAAAAATACGTAAACACAATTTCGGTTTTTTTAAAATTATACCACGCAACGATGTATCCCCTTAATTGCAGCATACTTGAATAAATAATCCATTAAAATAAAATAAAATACATGCTGATATATTTAAAACCGATGAGTTGAAATTATATCCTAAATAGGTAAATTAGTGGTTAATAGGCAAATTATAACTTAGTTTAAGCGGTTTTCATTATGGTAATCAAAGGATTTCTTTTAATTTGACATCGATTAATGATAAATAGATAACAGAATACATTAAAGTTTATGTTAGAAATATGCATTTTTGATGTGATTTAATTTTTAATTTCTTTATTAAATTAATAGGCGGCCAATTTAAAAGTGGATGGCGTGTTTTTTGAACGTTATGGCTTCTTGAATTTGTTTCGAATTAGGCAAAAAATAATAAAATTTAAATAAAATAAGAAGACTTTGAATCGGTGAAACGCCAATCAATTTTTAAATTTAAACTGTTGACTGTTGGATGGAAAAACCATCAGAAAATTTTCCATCATATTTTCTGAATCAATTTTTAATGTAGGTCCTGATACTGAAAATTTCCACTGGAAATTTATTTTATAGATATTGTAAGATTCCCTAAAAGGCATTTTAAAATCGGTATCAGATTATCCATTTGTTGATTTACTCACGATTATGAACGTCAAGTTTTCTTGTGTGTAGATTCCAGTAGAAGCATTTTAAGCACTAGCGTAGTCATTTACAATGCATTGGAAGTGATTTAAAGTGACCATTCAATGTAATTGCATTTTGAATTCATATTTACCGTAATTATAAAAGTCTTTTATACATCGGTGATGACCTCTACTTTTTATCTTAACTACAGGAAGCCAATACGAGTAGAAATTTTATGGTTACTACAATCATCAATTTTACAAACCTTACATACGTAGGTACCTGCTTAAGTTTATGTATCGTAATTTTTCATCAATTTAATTTCTCATTAAGCAAAATCATTCTTATTGCTGTTAAATGAAGCGCGACGTATTAATAACGTTTTATTTACGTTTGTATCTCATTTCTTACTAAATACACAGTTTATGACAAATTAAAAAAGCTATTACATTAAAAAATAAAGCACCATTCAAGATTTTATTAATCGTTTAATATATTAAACATTTATATATAGCAATATTTACAACTATATTATCAAAGTTATATCCAGCTAAGTTATATTTCATGATTTTTTTCAAACATTAACGATACAATATTTTAATTTTTCAGCATGAAATAAGAAATAAATGCTTTTTAAATATGTAAATGATGAATATATGGAAATTTAGTATAATTAAATAATAATTTTGAATAAATTTATTTTCCAACTCGAAATTTGGAATTTGGTCGAGTAGAAAGTGAGTTGGACAATTGCAAAAACCTATAAATGTTAGGATGCTGTGTTGTAATAGTGAAATACAAAACAATACGGGTATAAAATACAAATAAAATGGACATAAAAATTCCGATGCAAAGCCGCACTAAACAATGCCGCTGTGCGGCTATAATCGTTAAAAAGAGTTGGTGTAGAGTGCCCAGTGATGCGATCGTATGTCAGTCTTGTGTTTCCTGTTCAAAACACTCCAGGGGAGCCGATACGGCTTTAAAACTGACAAGATGAGCTTATGTCGAAGATCTAGCCGCCGGCATACGTTATTTGTTGCCGAGAATTGTTAAATTGAGAAAAACTAACTTAAGTGATCTTTTTATCATCGGCTGTGTCGTTAGAAAGGAAATATTGTACAATTTCATTTCATCCGCATCACAAATTGCTCTCGGTGAAAATTTAAAATTAAAATCGCCGACACTGCAGAATTTTAAGTTCTGCATTAGGAAAGCGTTTGAAAAGTGGTTCTTTTTGTTATAGTGCGAATTTTTAAATGCGAACGAAGAAAACATAAAAAGTTGAAAATAAGGAGGTATAGTTAAAATTAATGAAAATTCTATAATTGTTAGGTAGAAATATAATCAAGAGAGAAATTTGGTATGAGGTATTCCATTTTTATATTTTATTAAGTCAAGTTTGAGTTTAAACTCGCATTAATCCTACCATCAGTAGTCGTAGCTTCCCCAATGTATGGAAGGACTTCCTATATCCATTTGTTCAGAGATTTTTCTTTGGTACTAATTGGATTAATGCTTCTCACCTAATTACTTCCTGATTTTCTTTGACAGCAATTATAGTAATTTCAGTTTTCCAATAGTCTTGTCAATCCTGATGTTTATACAGGACTTAGTTTCCGATGGCGTTCAATCCTTTACTAATAACCAAGGGGGTGGTTAACCAGGTTATGAATCAATTCATTCAAGGATTCAACAAATATATTCCTTTATTTCTTATGGCTACGACCTTATCAGGACGTAATTCCAATTTTTTCTTATGGGATGGTCCCTCATTGATTAAGGGTTTCATTTCATGATTCAGAAGGATTCTTTCTGCGGGGTAAACCAAAACCTTAAACTTCTTAATTGGTCAAGAATCATTTAACTTCATTCTTCTAGTCTACCTGGATTAGCATTTTTTTGAATATTCGGAGTTCGCAATAACATCATTTATTGGATTATTTAGGAATATGGGAGAGGAGTGGCAATTTTCTTAAAGATTTTTTCTGCAGTGATTTTTGATAAAGATTCCGTATTGCAAGTATCAAAATTGTTATTAGATTTGTTCTTAAAATTTGTATGCTTCACATTCTTCATTTAGCAATCTTTTAGCAATGTAATGGACATATTATAGCCCATTTGAGTATCCAATATTCTCGTAATTTGGCTCTCTGGCAGACAACCAAAACCATAGAAGATAGGAAATAATCTATTAAAGCAACTAAAAGCATTTCTAAATCATAAGAATCAATCCTTTAACGAATACATTGGTAAATTGTCTGCTGTAAAAATAATGCGGTCTCTTTTTTGATTATTATTGGACAAATTATTATCTTGGGTTTCAATTTTGCCGTCAGTCATAAGAGCAAGTACTTTTTTGTATGTGCTAATGGTAATTTGCTCATCGAGCGTGCTAATCAAGATTTTACGTATGGTTAGCAAACCCAAAACTAATAACTCCGATTGTACTTGGAGGGTATTCCATACCTCCCAAACCCCCCGGTCACAAAGACCAGCATATCGTATGCAGTATAATATTCTGTCAGTGATTTTATTAACAACCGCAACCAGAGTGCAATTATGAAAATTACTATAAAATTATCAGATTTTTTCTAAGCTCTTGCTCATTTTTACCCCTAAAAAAGGCAATAAAATGCTTGAGAAATTATTTACATGAAAATTATCATTTTCAAAAATTATTGTGGGTTATTACCAAATCTACTATAAGTCACCAAATTAATAGCAAAATTATGGTAGATTCTAATAATTATTTGACATCTGGGAATGCTGATACGAAGGTAAGATGAAAAGTTTTCGGCCTAATGCAAAAATGGCATTGCTATCAATGAAATTTTTAGTTTGTAATGTTGGCTGACTTGCCACAATAGCAAATGTTGAGTTTTAACTTGACCTGGCATATAATTAAGGCTTAGTGGACGCTGATGGTGCAATTTTTGTTGAAATGGATAAACTGGAATATTGTAACGTAATAAAATTCTTAGTTTTGGACAGTTTATCGCCAACAAAAATATTAATCTAAAGTTGGTAAAAGTTGACAACTATCCATTGTTTTCCACTTTAAAGAATGGGTAGCTCAATTTGAATACTCTCTTGGAGATGGCCCACGTGATGGATGCCCAAAACTGCAACCACAGATAATAAGATCGAAAAGCTTAACATCGTGGAATTGGATGTCGTGGATTTAAGGTTCCTGATATTGTAGGTATATCAGAAGTAATGGTTTGGTTCATCTTACACCAAGAATTAAACATGAGTAAGTTCGTGCACGATGGGTAGGTACGCTTCAGTTGAACTCTGAACAATACAAATACTAAAATGTATTCAACAACAATATTTGGACCGGTTTAAACAGAATCCAACCGATTTTTTGCCCCAATTTCTTACTATCGATGAGACATGGGCTCATTATGATCAAAATATCATCGATTTGCATGGCCATAAATTGCAAATGGAAAAACTGAGGGACTTGAAGTATGAATTGCTGGAACATCCACCATATTCACTAGATTTGACTTCTCCTGACTTCCACCTATTCCCCTAAATAAAAAAATTTAAGATTTGAAAACGTTTTCAATCAAATGAAGAGATGATAGCAGCTGTAGATGTGTATTTTACCGACCTTCCAGAATCACACTTTAAGAATGGAGTTTATTAATTGGAGAAACGATGCATTCGGTGCATTGAACTAAAAGAGGAAGCATTTTTTAATCAAAAATCACAGTATCTCATTGCTAGGCCAGGAACTATTCTCCTTGCCCTCGTAGATATTAACTTGTCATAATGTTAAATTAATAATTCCTTAAAGTATAGAATCATGAGAAAAAGACGGAGGAGTTTTCCAGTAAATTGTTGTACATATTAGATAATATTGTGCATCATATACATATCATAGGAAGCTCTGTATGTCTGTTAGTAACACTCCTCGCGTATTTCTGATTGGTTTCTTTATTATTACCAAGCGTTCATCAATCATTCAAAAATTGTTAATTGTAATTCAGAAAGGATTATTTGTAATTATTTAGAAAGAGTATGATTGGTTTAAAATAGTAAGTATAAGTAATTATAGCGGAAAGTGACCAAATATGGAATATCATTTTGTTTTTGTGCCATAAAAAAAAACTATCTGAATTAAATGCAAATTTAATAAATTATAAACACAGTCAGCTATTTATACATTTTGGCATATCTTAGTCATAGTCTTGTATTTTAATATTAATCAACATATTTTTTTTATTTATAATGTGGAATAGATACCCAAATATGGAATATGGAAATGAGACACAAAGTTTCTTTTAAAAAAAATTAACAAAAACAGTAGCGTATTTTTATAACAGATCTTGAGACTTTGGTCAAAAATAAAAGTAACTTATTCTGTTAAAATTAACTTATTCTACTGCAAAAATTACAAACCCAAGTCTCGATCTCTGCATCAGCGCAATCATTATGTGCCAATAGCCCACACATTAAACATTTTTTGATCCATGTTTCTCCTTGACTATCTTCAGAAAACAGTTCCTGACAGAACATACATTCAGCATCTGCTGAGTCAGGAGCTTGTTGTCCTATTATGGCATCAGGTTCACTGTCTGTATCAAACTGGACTTTGTCTTCATCCTCATAGTCTTCATCGGAGTTCGCAGGATCTGCTTTGATATTCAGTTTTCCTTTCGTTTTGTTTCCTATTTTTTTCTTATACTGTTTATTGGAAAATTTCTTTACCTTTTCAATTTTATTCCCACTTTTCTCGATAAGATCATTTTTATATAGCGAAGAAGGGATTATTGCTGCCACAGTAGCTTTTCTTCCCCGGTTAGATAATTTCCCCTTTTTTTCTGGAACTGGACTTATGTCAAGACTGTCACGATCAAGTCCGGAAGTTGAAGGTTTAGGCTCATGTTGTGTTTCAAGTCTATGTTCAACGACTGAAGTATCATTTAATGGTTCTTCTTTCGGAGTGATATTTACTGTACAACCATCTTTTATAGCATCTTGTTGCGCAGCAAGAAAGTCAACATCGCTGAATATGTTTTTATTTAATGGCCAGAGTCCTGTAGCGTGGAATCCATTTACTGCAATCTCGCCTGTTTGAACTTTCAAATAAGCATTGCCAAATAGTTCTACAATGTCAAAAGGGCTTAATGGTCTGTTATTGTTTCTAATCCAAATTCGTATTTCTTCACTGTAGTAAACTTTTAACGGTCCCATAAAAGTTTTGTCCAAAGGTTGGAGCTGGTGTGTAGTATGCGGAGGTAGGGATACAATTTCCACGTTATTTTCTCTAGCAAGGTCTATTACATCGATGTTGCGTGTGTGGCTATAGTGGCCGTCTAATATAAGTAGAACTTTGGATTCTGGAGTTGGGTTGGTGTGTTTAAGAAAGTGTTTAAACCAATCTGTGAATATGTGCATTTGAATCCATCCTGACGGATGAGCAACTCCTACAGATCCTGGTGGGCAACCTCTCATGAGCTGGAGATTAATATTTTTTCTTGGAAAAATGATGAAAGGGGGCACAAAATGACCGGCTGCATTCATAGAAATAACTATTGTAATTAGTGCACTTCTTTCGGCTGATGTAAGTGAAGCTATTTGTCGTTTCCCTTTGTGACCAACAACTTGGGGTATCTTGCTTTGCACAATTGTAAGACCAGATGCATCTACATAATAAATGCGATTTGGTGGGTAATTACTTTTATCGTACACCTCTTCCAGAAGGTTAAAAAAGGTGTTCACTTTTTCCTTATTAAATCCAGGAAATCTTACAAAAGATGTACCAGTGGGTCTTCTTATAACGAGTTTTACTCTATGACGATTCAAGAATAATTTCAACCATTTTTTCCCGGCCATTCCTGATTCGCCGAATGGATTTTGTAAGTTATTACGTTTTGCTAACATATATGCCATTCTGCGAACATCTATTCTTGTCAAGCCATGAAATTTCCTTTCCATTGTCAAAATATATTCCACCAAAAGGCTTTCAAGATGTACGCCTAACACTGGTTTTCTACCTAATTTGGTGGCTGCTGCTTCATCTGGAGATTGTTCATTTTTCTGACAAAGGCGAAATAATGTAGTTCTAGGTACTTGAAAGTGCCTTGCTGCTTTTAAATAACCCATTTTCTTTTCTCGAACCATTTTTATAGCTTCAGCCATCTTGTCTTCATTCCAATCTTTTCGATTTTCTTTTGAGTGTGTAGACTGCATTCTGAAAGAATAAATATAACACGTTATAAAAAGATATATTCAACCACCAGATTATGAAAGCCCAATTATGGAGTATTCCATAATTGGACACCCATTGACTGTCCATATTTGGAATTCTAGATATGCTCAAACTTGTCGTCGTGTTTTACAAAATAACAATAGCTACGCAATAAAACGTATCAAAGTTATTAAAACAAACATTAATACAACACGCAAAATGTATAATAACGGTATTATTACAAATTAACTAATGAAAAGCAAATTTTTTGTACTTACCTTGAAAAGTTTATCACAGACAAAACAAAACGCACTTCTCAACTCTACAGCACTCGCTCGACTGCCGAGATACAGTGACTGTACCACTATTGTAATTAAATGAAATAGAAGATCATCACTTATTTTAATACTATTCCATATTTGGTCACTTTCCTAAACCTGAACTCCTACTAGATCTTTTCTCTTGACCAATCAAATCGTAACTGAATAGATTAGAGGTAAGTGACCAAATATGGAATACCATTTTGTTTTTGTAGCATAAAAAAAAACTATTATGAATTAAATGCAAATTTAATTATAAACACAGTCAGTCATACATTTTGGCTTATCTTAGTCATAGTCTTGTGTTTTAATATTAATCAACATATTGTTTTTAATTTAAAAATCTAAATTAACAGAATAGTAGCTATATTTATGGAATAGATACCCAAATATGGAATATGGAAATAAGACATAAAGTTTCTTTTATAAAAATGTAACTTCTTTTTGTAACAGATCTTGAGACTTTGGTCAAAAATAAAAGTAACTTATTCCGTTAAAATTAACTTATTCTACTGCAAAAATCACGCACTATGAGCCCATTTCTTACATAAGATTCGCATATTCCATATTAAGAACTAATCTCACTTTTAAGGTCGTGTTCTGGTTTGGAATAAAAAAAATCAAGTTTTTGTTTTTTTGCATATTCTTAAAGTTTAGACCTTTAAGAATATATTCTCAAGAGAAAATTTTAAAATTCCAACAGTTTACCACGTTTTAGCTATTTTAGTGACTCAGCAACTGAACCTGCAGTGAGAAACTTACCGAAGATCGTAGTAATTATGTATTTTATGACATTTTAACATTTTTCAACCTGGTTGGCGTAATATCTCAAGTTCTATTTAACCGATTTGCTTCAAATTTTGTACCAACCTTCACTATATAACTGTCTATCGCCCCTACTACTTTTGTATCAAAATTATTTGTTTTACTGGCCGAAACTTTTGCTCAAAACTTTAATCGAATTTTTCTCTAAACTACATTTTCAACATGGTTGACATGATATATCAAGTTCCATCTGACCGATTTACTTCAAATTTTGTACAAACCTTCTATATATAACTGTCTATCGCCCCTACCACTTTTGTATCAAAATTATTTGTTTTACTGGTTGAAACTTTTGCTTAAAACTTTAAACGTGTTTTTCTTAAAACTACATTTTTCAACATGGTTGACATGATATCTCAAGTTCCATTTGACCGATTTGCTTCAAATTTTGTACCAACCTTCACTATATAACTGAAGCGTTGCAAAGCTAATTGATCTAAGTGCCAAAATTTGAAATTTTAGTTTTTTTGCATTAAAATGATCTAGATACCAAGGCGAATGCAGTGCTATAATGATCTAAGCCACATTTAATTTATTTACAGTTTGAAATGCTATAACAAGGTGACGCAGCGTCTATGTCAACGCGCCGCAGTCTATATTCTAATTAATTCATTTCCAAATTTGTTGTTTTATTTTTTCATTTAAATTTCTCCTGTTTACTCGTCATCGCCACTTTGGCCAGTCTGCCTTCGTCCATTCTCTCCAATATTATTATTTTATATTCTCAAATTATATTATATTCTCTCGTAATTAACAAATTAATAATACTTACGTTGTAGATCAAGATTTGCACCACTAACAATAAACTTTTACAAGTGCACAAAAAGAATAATGTCCCTCCATGAGGATATTCATGGTAATAGAGCGCTGTAAAGTTTGGGGTGGTCAACTACTCTTACTATGTGGTCATTTATCCTAGTAATGGCTAAATGGATGCAGTGGTTTCGAAAATTTAATGGTATTCCACATATTAGGTGCCTATTCCATATATGGTCACTTTCCTCTAGCACAATCTACCACTAAATAAAGGGTTATCGTGTTTTTCGATAAAACCGCTACTGCTACAAAAGTGTCCTCACTTTATTGCCATGTAAAAACAAACCCTAAACATTATAAGCTGCCTAAACTGAATTATAATTGATGCTTTCTGAAATGCGCGTGAGTCTTCTTCTTCTTAGTTTAAGCCTTAAGGCTTGTTATTACCAACATCTGTGTCGTTTCCTTGGCAGTGTTGGTTCTGTGAGCATATACAAATTTTACATCCATTAGGTAGCTTGCTAGACTTGCTGTCAGATGTGCCATGTATCCTGGTTTGTATGTTAATGGTGGCAATTCACTAACCCAGGGGACCACCGGCTTAAGGTGCCTTCCGAAGCATGGAGACCAGTCATAAGAAAGTTTGACTCTCCCCAGGTTTGAACCCGGTGCCCCGCATTTGCATCCAACTGCGTTAGCTGCAAGGCAATGACCGTCTCATGTGAGTGTTTCTGAATTAATGCTGGAAAAGGTGTAGATGTACAAAGCAATACAAAATTTGGATATAACTTTCAAAAACTTTAAGGCTATGGATGCCGTCTGTCGGAAAAAGAAATGCATAACTTTCACCAATGGTAGTTAATTATTCAGCAATATCTTGTTGCGACAAATGGTGTCCTGAGTTTTAAGTCTTAACTTAACCTAAACTTTACTTAACTGTCTCTATAAATAAAATTGAAGTATTTGATTAAGGTTAAAATTTGTACTTAGGCCGATGATAAGAAATCAGAGGATTCTACCTCAATTCATAAATAATTAATGATCATGAACTATAAGATCTTGCCTCGGCTTTGGCTCCGTCCAGTCTGGTAATAAACGAAGACCATTACTTCAATTTTTAATCTGTAACTTTTGAATCTTACGATTTTAATGGAAGTTTATTTTTTTAAGGATTGTGAGATAATCGGACAAAATTGATAAAACAATTTTTTTTAAATTAAGAACTTTAACCAAGGCAATAGTAAATCACCAAGAATGGTAAAGAGTAAACCTAAGATTAGGTTGGAACTATATAATGTTATTCTAATTCTAGAAAAATTTTTGATGGAATGTTCCTAAGTGTTTGTTAGTATTTTCACATGTTGCTTTAGTAAACATATTAAATTGTATTACTTCTCAGGTCGAGTTTTCTGTTAATCTTGTCGATAATAATTCGCGCCTTATTCTATAGTTGTATTTTCTAAAACAAGCTTCTTGTAAGTACTCACTCGGAATATTCAATCGTGGCTTTTGGTGTTAAAACATGAAATTGGAAGTACCGTGATCAAAGCTTATCTGCCTTTACATTGGTGCAAACAGGAATTTTATCTGAACAAAACTTGAACGATGATTTGCCCAGATATCTTAACGATCTTGTTAAGATAAGATACAAACGATTCCTTGATTGACCTGACAAGATTTGTGAAATTGACGCTTAACACTAAGTGAGCGTTCGTGTGAATAATTTCAATACAATCGAACTTTCTATAGGTACCACTATGCCAATTAACTTTTTTAATTAACACATTTTGTCTTTATTTTATTTATTGTTCTCGCTTGTATTGGCATAGACAAATTAATCTATAATCGGCATTCACTTGTCAATCATAACAATAATTTCAACAGTACGTCCAAGCTATTAAATTTCATTACGAATTCATATGGCCACTTAAAGTAACATTTATGACTGGCATTTTATTTAACATTTCTATTAAAGAAAAATAAAAGGTATTATTTGCTTTGACCCTCTTTCTATTATCTGTGCTTCCCTAATTAGCTCATCAAAACTTATGCAATAAGTTGTTCGTTCATAAAATAATAATTCACGTAAACCTAACGTTTTTTCCACTGTAATACAAAGTAAATGCCCACTTTCCGCAACAAATCACACCGAGTGATGGAAAAGCCCGAAGCATTTTCGACGCGATTAAGAAAATGATTGAAGAGAAATCGAAGCATCTTTTCACATTTAGCCCACTCATTAGAATCGCTTTAATCCGACTGATGTGATGTATAACGTATGATTACAATAAAGCTTTTCAATTATTTAAAATGACTTATTGTCGAAATCGCGCGTCGCTATTAAGTGGAATAAAATTTGTTACAACTAAAAATTTAATGTATTATAATAATAATAAATAATAATATAAAAGCTTCCTAGCTTAAGGCACGATTATAGTATTTGCCACATCGTTATCACACCTAAAAATATTTAACACTATACTAAAGCACCTCTAATCAAGAAGTTATTAAACTAATAAATTATACAGGATTACTATTAAAGCGCGCCATAAATATCTGGTGTCACAACAATATTTGAAATTTTTTTGGGGGGATTTTCACAAAAAAATAATCATGCTCGTTAATAGTTCGTTGCACAAACCACAAAGCACCGCTTCCTGAAACAAGCTTTCTTGTTATTGTTATAAGACGTAACAGTTACAATACAGTAACAAAGTTTTTCATTGGTACAGGATAACGATCGATCAAACGCGTGAGAACATCGTTTGATAATAGACGTTCAAAGGTATAAGTTAACCATTAACGTAACTTAACTGTAACGTCTTGTGTTCCGGGTAATTTATGTCCTTTGCTCTTATTTTCCACTAAATTATCCATCTCAACTTTTTTCATCGCATAATAGCGCCTTTAATAATAACCGTTTGTTATAATTTATAAATCTCAATGTCATAATATTGTCGTATTTGATGATTGTTATTATAAGAACGTTTAAGTTAGAAATAAATTTCATGGTAATAAATTTTGGCATATCTGTAGGTGCGAACCGTATAATAGAGAGTAGGATGGAATTTGTTATAATTTAATGAAAATTTACTAGAAAAGGTATCGATGGTAATTGTATGGTACATATAAACCATATAAGAAATATATTATATCACGCATCCTCTTTGTACATAAGATTTATTAAGTGTCATTTTAATATATGTATTGTCACTAAAGTTGACGGTAGTGAAAATTTATGTTAACATAACTTTTCACAAATTGAACAATAGCGTCACGAACATTTTGCACAATCAGTTGCAATTCATTAAGGAATGCTGGGCTATGGTAACAATGGTACACCTTTTAAATTTTCTCTTGTGCAATATTTTCTTTTTCTTTGCTTTATTAGTGATCTTATTTGTAAAAAAGTAGACTGTAGTGGTCTAAAAGAAGCGGACCCCGAGAAAATCTTCACTTTCCTCCAAAGCAGAATAAATTAAGACTCTGTATCCAACGAGGGAATCTTCTTCCTAACGGGATTCCAATTCGATGGTCTTTAGTTTAGCAGATGAAGCAAAAATATTCTTTCCAACATCGAAGCACTCCAGCCAGATGCTGTTCACTGGCGCTGTTCCGCATAATTAATTCGAAGATTTAATAAAACTTAATTATATAGAAATACTCTTTATTGTAAATTTACTCAATAAATCTTGAAGGATAAGACATTATCGAAGTTTGGACTACACACAACTTGTGGATGATATGGAGGTGGGTGTGGATTCCGAAATGTACCTTTTTGCGCAGATTTGACATGGACCATTATTGTAACAACGCTTCTTCTTATTGGGTCCTCGCTTTTTGCCGGCGTCACATCTCTTCTTTTTTATAGTACTATGATCTTTAGACTCATTTTCTTTCATTTTCTTTATTTTATTGTGTGATATTATTTTCTTAATTATTTCATTCTCTTCGTCAGCTTTGGGATCCTTAACTTTCATGATAAATATTGTAGTAGCTAAAATTTTGAAAAAAACAGTATAAAATTGGCTGAATTGTAAATCTGGTAATCAAAATTGCTGTCAAGTCACAGTCATAATATTTTTAATGATTTTGTTTAAATTATAATTACTATAGATACAAAATGCCTGCTATAATAAAAACTATAATTTGAAATCACACTGGTTGCTTCGTAGTTGCAAGATTTATTATTAATTTGTACTTAAAAGCCGTTGAAAGAATTATAGTCAGGTTACACATCAGAACTCCACGTTACATTGTAAGGAAGGTATGCTTTAATTTGATTACTTACCATTGCAAATTTCTGTTCTTTTGTCCTATTGGAAGTAAGCTTTACTTCCTCGTTCGCCAATGATGGATTTGAGGGGTTGCATTTTTACCTCCAGTAAAAATGGGAAAAACTGTTCAATACCATTCAATGAAATGCATAATCAAAGTTTACTGTCTATTTTCGGCCTCATCCCATGAACTTGCCATCTTTTTGGCTTCAAAATACGTCTCCTTAATAAATCAATCAATCAAACATCAATCCAATCCATTTAGAAAATCCTTCTTAAGATTTAATTGACAAAATTTACTGCATATAATTTAAAAATAGTATGTGTAAATTTTAACCTCATGACGTAGAGACCGGATTAATAAGCACGTAATTTTGAAAAAAAAGGGCTTAAAAAAGCACCAAATAATACTAAAAAAAGCACCAACTTGATCAAAAAAAAGCACAAACTTTATTTAAAAATAGCATACGCATACACAATAGCACTTTTTTGTTTTTCAAATTATTCAAAAGCATTTTCCAAGTTTTCAAAAATAAATTAGTTAATTTATTGCTGAAAAGAGCTTATAATTAAATATTGTTCCAAATGTTGCAGTGTCAAATTGTGTCTCCTATCGTTTAAAATATGACATTTTGACCACTTAAAATAGAAGAAATGGTTTCAAGTACTTGGTAGCCTGTATTTTTTGTAAATATCTTTTCCATTTTAATTTTAACTAACTCTCCAATGGGCCCAAGAAAACCATAAATCGACTTCTTACTTAAAATCTGCAATCAATTCAATTGATTCAATCAAATGAACTTCCTGCTTCTCCAAAGATTTGATGGTTTCGCTCACAAAATTAAAATTACTTTTGATATATGCTAAATTGTTTTGCACAGTTATGTCGTTTAAGAATACCGTGACAGTCTTGTACCGATTTACTTGTAGTTTCCGGAAATTTAAAAATTAATTGTTTAAAGTTCTCGAAATTGATAAAATAAGTCCTAAACAAGCACTAAAATAAGAAATAAGCATAAACAAAGCAAATAAGCAAAAAATCGAGAAAAAAGCATAAAAAAGTATATGTTAAATTACTTCTTTTTATGTAATTCGTGTAGATTTCAAATTTCAAAGAGCTGCCTATAAAATTGAACATAATCAAAAATGCTTAAAATCCGGTCTCCATGATGAGATAGGAAGGGGATAAGATAGGGGGAACCATCTCCCATCATAATGCTACGACATGTTGATATTTCTATTTGATAAGTTTGCGATCGTTTGCGATTTAATAAAATCAATGATAAGAACATACACTATATTCGTCCTTACGACCGGGGGGTTTGGGAGGTATGGAATACCCTCCAAGTATAGGGAAATCAGGAGATCTCGATTTACTAATCACCAGGTAAAAAATTAGCACCTTCACTTGTGAATTGGAGAACAAAGCCATTAAGAAGGAAGAAGAAATGCTGCAGAAATATTTTATTGTAAGAAGTGACCTATGACCTTTTGCTTTTTTAACCCCATCGATGCCGACGCGTAAATTAAAAAAATTAAATATTAGGTTTTACAAGAAACTAAATAATGGTGGTCGTTGAAACCTTTTTGTCCACCTTGCGAAAAATACTTTTTCCTCCTTGTCCAACAATGAATGACTTTACATACCCCCAGACCTCTCGGTTTTCGATTGTTTACTTTTAAAATGTATCCTCCAGGTTAGGGAAAGATTTATTCAGGCACATAAACTACACTTAATTTTAACTAAATTTTAAGTGTTTTTCTATTTTCTTAGTGACCTAGACCTCTTAAAATGTGAAGAAATGGGTGTAAAACTGAGTAGTTTTGGTTGGGGTACCCCCTTCCCCCAGCATAAGAAAGTAACACGATAACTTTTCAAAATTCGTAAGACCTAAATGTAATTCTTGAGAAAATTCATCGTTTTGTCACTCATGACTATGAATTTCCCAGATATTATCATTGATTTGTTTGCCAGGCCTTCGGCTTTATATTCCATAGTTGAGTTGCTCGGCCTGCAGTCTTATTTTGACCGGGGGGGTATTGTGACATATGCATGATCTTGTTTAAGTTGGTAAATATTTTTGGTTTTTAATAAATAAATAAATAAATAAACCAATCAGAAGCTATTCTATATATGAGACGGAAGAGGAGCTTCCTAGAAGCATTTTAATGTCTTAGAACCGTTTTTCCAACAGTTAACTCAGTAATTCAACAAATGAGGACTACAAATTTATAATTTAATCGCTGGTTAAGCATTGAAAACTGACTAAAATGTCACAGAAGTGTAATAGAAATATAAAAAATATAATCTCGGCGGAATGAAGCGGCTCAGCTAACGCGAACCTTCAGAGGTTTTGAGGGGTATAAAATAATTTAACGATCAACCTAAAATTTAACGAAAATGGCTGACAGTGTATCAGTATCTGGAAGCTGCTATTTTCTTATAAAAAAAAACCAAGGTAAATTTTATTGTGCTAAAAAATTAAATTGTTAACCAAGCGCAGGGAAAATATTTTATGGGTGACCCTAACCCAACACTGGTTTAGACTTGGAGACTCGAAACGAAGACGTTGATAGGTATGTTAATTTGAATTTTCAAATTTAACAGTATTTTTAAATATTGTAAATTACCCCTATTAATAAATTAATGACGATTTGTATATTACTGTTACTCTTTTTTGCTGAACCGTTTCGAAGCTGCGACCGTTTTAATACGGATGCGTACGATTAAATTAACGAGATCTTTGCTCTGAAGTTGCTTTCACAGAAGCTCTTAAAATTTAGAAGCATTAAATTTGTGTCGTATTATATACAATGAACAGTTGCAATCTAAAACTGCATTAGTCCAAGCTAGAAAATTCCGTGAAAGTGAAGATTCGAACCAGAGGTTCTAACTCCACACCAAACTACCGTTGTGATTATTAAAGTTAAGTTATAATTTTACTTACAAAGAAACGATTTGTTGTAGTTTACTGGTACTTATTCGAAATTGTTCATTGAGTATTTTATTAAATGATAATTTACCATCAATAAAATCGAGGTATCGTTAGAAAAAAGTTAAAACCATAAATTTCCTTAATGTATTAAATAAATTATTTAAATTTTAATGTCATATACCTTAAAATGTGTATTAAATTAAAATTATGTTTGATTTATTTAATCGATTATTCGATTAACGACTTTTAAAATTCCATATGACAGGTTTGGAACGTAGATAATGTACACGCAAATCAATAAATTTTACATAATACGAAATAACTTAAAACTTAACTTTTCAAATATTTCTCACTTCACAGTTCTCGAGCCGTTCCATGAAGTCCAATTATTGTCAGAGTTTTCAACTTTTCTATCAGATGGTGAGTGTCAATCGTCTACCATTCAGTAATGTTTGAGTCCATAAGATCACTCAGCCTTGTCGGATGTTATCAGTGTTTTGCATTGCGTATTCACTATTTTGTGTGGCACCTTTCACCAATGATGTACAACATAGATGCCCCTTACATGGAAATCGTGCATACATTTGAATTAAAAGCTTACCCTTTATCACTCCTCGTGCTGATTTGCGAAGAAATCATAACGTCGATCCGTTTCGTCTAAAAATCGATTAAAAATGAGCCATTTGATGGAGATCGTAAATTTTATCAAGTGACCCAAGGAAGCAAAAACGATTACTTCACTAAGAGAATCATCAACATAAACAGTAGGACGACATGATGAAGCTCAGTGGTTAGCATATCCAATTATCCTAACACCATGGTGTAATTAGATCCTTCTTTTGCAGTTGTGATCTCCATATTAATGACCCCACCAACATATGTTGTGATCGCTCAAGTAATAAATGAAGACTAAATATATTTAATAGGTCTCGTTATTAAACAGCAGGAAAATTTTATTATTTTTTTATAAAACCATTACCCCTAAGTTTTTCCCAGCATGCTAATTCGTCACCGATGCATTTTTGAATCTTACTCGAATCAATAATTATTATTTGTAAATATTATAAGCAATGACTTGAGTTATTAATAAAGTCGCGAGTCAACATAAATTAAGGCTATTACGTATAACCTCGGTTTGAATAAATAATTGTATCACAAAGAACTTATTATATAAGAACAACCAGTCACCCTAAAGTTATTTAATGTTTAAAGTGTCTAAATTTATTAAAAATTTCATTAATAAATATTATCATTATTTTTAGTTCATTAAACTATTTAACTTATCTGAAATGATCGAACTTAACTTATAGCTTTGTATTTATTTTATTTGTTATTTCTTTATATCACTCAAACGATCAAATGCTTTTCTAGCTGCATATCTTTGATCGCGTGTACGTTTGTAACGGCCTATATTTATTTATAGTGTTAGCACTAAATTAAATTCACAACTCAAATGACACCTTAAACTGATAAATTTTAATTGGAAACTATTATTTTAAAACCTATTGCAATAATTATTATTGTCTCTCGCAGCTTTCATTTCGGTCTGCAATTTTTTGGAATTAGAAAAAAATTCAAATTATATGAAATCGTAATAATTAAATCGTTTACCGTTACAAAACCGTGAAAATGTGTCCAAAATTGAAATAAATTTTGCGTTTGGTGGATGTTAGTTTCTGATCCAGCATTGAAGTCTCTTAATAAAATTCAGAATTTACGCACAGTTTAATACATGACTACATTTTATATGGTTAAAATTTAGAAAATGTGGTCTTTTGACTATACTTTTTGGTTCCGATTTTCAAATTTGTGTTTTTCTTCTCTGGTTTTCCGTTAAATTCACTTTAAGATATCTACTACGATTCAAGCAATTAAAATAAGTTATCGTTCTTCAATTCTTCTTCATTTTAAAATTCACATTTTTACTGGGAAGTTTTCTGGATTAAAATTGACTGAATTGAATAAATTACAATTGACACCTACCAAAAATCATGTGACCCTCTGTGATTTAAAGGTGAGAAAGTTGTGTAACGTCCAAACGGCTTATTTGTATTGGAACTTGATTCCAATCCATGTCCTCTAGTTAACATGCAGAAATTGTAATTATTGTGATAAAAACGAAAAGCATTTTAAAATCCCACCAGCTAAAATCTTTGATTAAATTTCCCTACCTGAAGGTAAACCTAAAATAAATTTTAAACCAGTTAACTAAATGCTCTAATTGTATGACCAGTGCAGAAAATACCACGGTAATCTCCCGATCAGATATATATTTTACCGACGCGATTTAATAAAGTTACCTTTTTAAAGTGTCGCTAAATTGTTAAAAATGTAACGTATCAATTTTCAAATCAAATTAACTCAACATTTAAATTTTAAATTGAATCGATACTATCCCGAGCGTGACTTTAAACAATAAATCTCGCTAGAGGGGAAGAACACAACATCGGTCACTTTCAATAGGGTTGTACAAGCGAGGGTTTGATTGTTTTATGTTCTTGTTTGCTTTATTTACACGAGCGATTTTGAAACTTGATAATATAAAAAGTGGACAATTAATTCGGTTTAATAACACCAAAACGGTGCCATGCGTAAGCGATTACAAGCCAGATATGAAACAGATAACAAGTCAAATTTGAATATATTCAATATGGTAAATTTACTGTAAATTGCGATTAAACCACAATAAAAAAAAGTAAAAGATATAAAACTGTATAAAAAGTATACTGGTAAAAATTATTGTGGTGGAGGTGGGGGTGGTTGAGATACATTTTCTGCTGCAACACTTTTCATAATTTCCATCTTAAGTTTCAAATGTTCCCGAAGATTCACATCCATTTGAGTGTAATTTCCTTCTTCTTCTTGAGCCTCTTCGCGGTATGCATACAAAGCCTTGTACAAATCTGCACAGTTATCCACAATCTCTTTGACGAGTTCGATAAGTATATCTCGAGAACAAACCATTTCCTTCAATTCTAACGAGACCTCCTTCATCAACCATGGCATGAAACCGTCATCCACGTCTCGTTTAATATTATCAACCAGGAAGCCTTCCTCTTCCAACCCTTCGAGAACGCGCGGAAGCAAATCAGCCAGATAACCATGACAAAGCACGCATGCCGCAATTCGTTCTTCCATTTCCTTCTGCATACTCAAACCATCTGCATAATCCCTCATCCTTCGATCCTTCTCCGCTTGCAAGCGCCGTTCTCGTTCCTCCAAACGTTGCGCTTCAGCCGTATCAGCTGCTCGAAGTTCAAGGAAACGACGCTGCTGTTCTCTCAATGCAGCCAATTCTTCTTCCTCCAGAACCTCTATCAGAGCCTGTTCGATAGTCTTACCAACCAAAACTTCCAAAATGGGTTGAACTTCCATATCAAAATCGAACAAGTCACCGGGATAAATTTGTGTTTCAACATCAGCTCCTGTTTTAGCAGGAACATAGAACGGAGAAATTGGTCGGTCGAGGTGGAGGTCCGTTTGAGTACAAACATCCACCACAGGTGGATTGTTGAAAATTTCTTCCAAGTATAGGTCAGTTTGTACGGGTTCGTGCCGTCTTCCAGGAACTGGGGGTGGTGAACCCAAACGTAGTTGCGCACCTCTTATTAGCTGTTGCTTTGCTTTTGTCCTGGCCAGGGAACGTCGGCGTGCTTCTGCAGCGCGTGCTGCTGCCGATTCACCTTCTCCTCCCATGGGGGGTTGGGCAAAATTGCTGCCTCTCCTAACTCTTTTATCAAACATAAGGTTACCGTAAGGTATGGGTGCATCTCCACCAGCAACAAATTTTCTATTATTGTATAACGCTCTCGGTGAACTCTGATGCTCAAACTGTCCGACATCTTCATTATCGCCGGAAGTATCGAAGGTGTCAATCTCAAGAAGGGCACCCGTTTTCATGGTGGGTCTTCGAGCAATAGCTCTCTCGCGCTTCTCAATCGCATCGTGTTCAACCATTTCTTAATGAATTTTGTAAAAATAAATAATCAAATAATAACGTAAACTGTTATTTTAAAAACGTCATATAGTATATTTGACAGGATTGATAGGTTACTATAATATATTTTTAAATTGCAATTTTTTGGGTGGTCCTCCTAATTTACCTCACATTTACATTTAAACAATGTTATGATTTTCTAGAGATTAAATCCGTTAGCTACAACGTAAACTTATTTAATTGCGTTCGTAATAAAATTTATGGTTTTTCTTGAATTTTAATTTGCCTTATCGAAAACCATTAATATTTAAGTAGTTCATAATGATATTTAAAGTACAATTAAATTAATAATTTACATATTCGTATAAAATATATGCGTACAATAAACGATGTTAAATTTAAATTAAGTAATTACCTCGGCAACTTTTCTTAATCACGCCCATTTAGATAAATAAATTTTAATCTTAGAAATCAGGCATTTCGTAAGAACGTCCAAATTTTAGATATTCGGAGATTTTCAAAAGGTTAAGGTGGGTCGTGACCTTTCAATTATCGTAACGTATTATTTCTTCCTGAGACAGGATCGGACTGTTTAAGTTTTAGTAATGGTAATATTTCTCCAATTAGTTTGCGGAAGACTACAACAAAATTTTGAACAATTGGTAGGTGAAGGCGGTCGTAAATAACCCCATAAAAATAATCATAATGTGACGTTCTCATATCACGTGTATTTGAATAATTACTTGGCCTGCCATCAGTTTATTACTAATAATATACTTTCTTCATTGTTATTATTGTATGCATTTATGCGATTTGTTGTCAAGAAATGAGAGTCAGTATTGTGTACTGTGAATTGATTATTGCTCAATAAACACTATTAAGTTATGAAAGATTACCATTTGTAATAGTCACAATATGTCATACTTTGTATTATCTTCACTAATTAAATTAGTTCTACAGTCGTAGAAAAAGTACAGTATTCTACTCGCATGTGATGGTTATTACCCCTTGGATAAATTATGACATTTGCTGGTGTTCCTGTCGTAAACACATCAGCGGAAATAATAAATATCTTTGCTCATTAAATTAATAATATATTATTGCTCATTCGTAAACGAATCTTTTTACTATTTATTGCTGGTTTTCTGGGCTTCAATTTAGTCATAATCTTATAACGCTGAAAAGTGACAGAAAATATGGATTTGAAACGTTGCAATCGAGTCCTGCCCAGGAAAATGTTTCTTATTCGCGAGTTGGTTAGTCCGCCCCTGCAGACGAAGAATAGGTAGGTTAGAGGCGCCAGTGATGGCAAAAACTGTTCTGAAAACACCGGTAGTCAAACTTGTCGTCTAAATTTGTATAATTCATCCAGCAAGTTTTCGATTCGACTGGAGATTTAATAAAATAATTAGTGATCTTTTAAAGATACCATTAAGTTTATCGATCTTGTTATCTAAGAAATAAAAATTAATGTAGAAATATAATTTTATTAGAGATTTCACTTTCAGATAGAAACCTGCCGAGTTCGTTGTCATATCTTAAAAATTAAAAAAAAATCATACGAAATATTATGCAAATTTTGCCGTTTCTTTGTAGTGCTATATGAGGCTGGGGTCAAAAGGCAGTTGGGCACGACACGCACTCTTCTTTACGTGATTCTTTGAAGTTACCGAAGAGGACACCGTAAAGTTCCTTCAATTTCGAAACTTTTACGTGCTGCTATTTTAATGCTTTCTTAATAAAAAAAAATGCTTGAAAAGACACCTAACGTTTAATTTACTGCTCCGAAGTGCACTCCTTAACTTCACAACCACCCTGGTGGTTTACAAAGCATCGCCGCGAGCAGTGACGAAAAAATCACATAAACTAACGAATTAATAAATTAATTTCCAAAAAATGGTGTACTAATTGAACCGAAAGCTTTTAAACCATCAATTAAAGTGAACAAAACTTTTTGTTGCATTAAATATGAATTAATATAAATAATTTAACTTACTGGATGGCTTGTTACTTCTTCACAAAATTACAAAAAATTAAAAATATGGCATTATTTGTTTTGTAACAATGGTTTCATTATACATGCATGTGCCAAATATACATGCAGCTCACGTTCCCTAGTTAGCCGCACATCTTTATGAATACCTTCAATGTTAACAATGGCATAGTCAGCTTCAAAAGCGCCAGTTATCATGTGTTTAGTTTTTGCGGCATTTTACTTAGAATTCCAGTGAACTCAAACTTTTTTAATAAGCGAGACGTTTCGAAAAACCACCTTAAAAAAAAGAAGAGCTTGATTTTTCACACGAAAAGTTTGGGAAATCGGAAAATCAACGGTTTCTGTTCGTTCGCTGTGGACCGAAGAGAAAAGTTTGTTTGGAAGGAGAAAAAATAAGATTTGTTACTGCTGAGTAAGGCAACTGTCGAAGACATCATAAAATGAAAATTTTATAAACTTCAGAAGCCTTTAAATAACGAAGTAAAGTCGAAATCTATATAAAGGTATAACGAGCACTGCCCAGATAGTTCTAATGGAGATGTCAATGTTCTTTATTCAATGTTCTTTGAAAAGCGTAGAATATCGAACAAACGATTGCATTATGATTTTTATATCGCAACAAAAAATTTTAATGGTTGGTTTAACTCCATTATTCAAAATTAGTTAACCGACAAATTTTTTATATAGAAGATTAGGATGAATTTATTTAAGTTCTCATTAGTGAAACGCGTTATGGGCATTATTGGAAGTGAATAAATTTTTGTAATCTCACTTTATGTTTAATTTTCGAAGTAAGTCCGTTGTTTACGTGATGACAAGTAATCGAAGAAGCAGGAGGAATAAAATCCCAATAAATAAACGTCTTAATAAAAAAAAACCAAGTTTAGTTCCTCTAATCTAATTAAGCATGAAATAATTGCCCTGTGTGTTGTTAGGCGTTATATATAGGGTAATCTTGCTTGGAATTTTCGAAACCGCTACCCTAAATCAATCTCCTTCACTTAATTTTACCTTACGATCTTGTTAAAACGCAAATTTACATTTTTAGCATATTTTAAATTTTACCTCGTAGTTTATTTAGGTAAACTTCAGGATTTACCTTAAAATTACAAGCAACATTTTAACACCTGAATCGAAAGAATTCTGTCGGCTAAATTTGGAAAATAATTTTATAAAATTAAGCTAACCTCAAAAAATTGGTTAAAAACCTTAATTAGTTCCAATAAATGATGGATTTACCCTTTTCGGCGAAACTAATTAGTTGCTGTCGAGAATTCTTATTAAGAAAGTTGGATATTGTAATATTTTACAATGAGCAAGGTTGAGTTGTTGATGTATTTATTATATATTTTGATATTTAATCAGTAGCTATTGAGCTTTATAGAGGTCTCGTCTTACCAAATAAGGATCACGGTGAAAATATCCTATTAAAACAAAATAAAGGCAAATTTAACACACCTAAGTCCAATCCAGTATTGATTAAAAGAAAGTTTCGATTACATAAATTACGCATTACTCAAAATGTGAGAAGTAATTGAGCAATTAGCAAATTTGACTTGTAAATTACAACTTTTAAACGGATTAATTGTTTGTTTCTTAATCTCGCATAAATTCGCCATTTTTCACGCTGTAAATTTAAATAAAAAATTTAAGGCGCAGTAAAAAATGGACAAAATGACGGGCGCAACTGCATTACTTTCTACTTAATGTCTTTTTGTCCAACGTCGATTGTTTAAAATGTGCCTACCAAAAAGAGATAATTATTTAATTCAACAGTTGGTATAATCAAATTAAGTTTTAATGCAATAATACGTATGCCGGAGTGTATTTAGCGTTAATGTGAGAATAATTACAGATATTATGTGGTGATTGTATGATATTATAGGCAATACAACTCACGTTTTTAAATATATAATTATTCGTTTAAATAATAACGAGCAAGAATACGTTCGATGATTCATTGCACATTTATGCCCTCAAAACTAATACGGCACCATAATAGTCGACAATTTAAAAAAAATGAAGTTTTAGCACAAAAACATATTTTCTTCCTCCTCGAACAATTAGTATAAAGTGAAGTCACCTTGTCTCATTATTTACAATCTGTATCAATGTATTATTACAATTGCCCATATTTTAACCTGTCTGAAAATTACCATAAAATTATGAAAACTAGTTTTCACTCTTGTAAGGTATGGTTTAACTAAATCAATAGCAATTGCAGTTTGTAAGATGACAGTTCAATAATTTTTGTTTAATCATACAACGAAAGCGAGGTCTGATTTGATTACCAGAAATGTTAAATAGTTTTTTCTTTTTTAAAAAGATACGAACATTTTTAACTCATGAGGAAAGTGTGATTGCTTTCTTATTTACACCATCGAACATCAACACCGACATAGATGATATTTCCTGATTATTCTTTCTTCCGACAGTTCATATCCTAAATCAGGAATTTTCCTCCTATCTTTCTTAAGTTTTCTTTTTCGAATCACTGCACACCGAATGGTTTTGCGTTCGAATGTTAGTCACTTCCGAATTATGTGTACCGTGGTTCGGTTTCCACGAAAAATTGTGATTTTCGCCTTTAATTTGTTTTTTCAACATTTAGTAATTGTATGCATCTGAAGACGGTAATATTAGTTTATAGTTTGAATAACAACTTTTAGAAATAATAATTTGTGCTTTTTTACAAAATTGAATATTAAAAGACAAAATTGTATACAAAAGTTGTCATTAAATTTAAAACGGTTGAGTGAGGGTTTAGATCTTCGATAGATTAAGTTTAAAATCCGTTTTATATCACAAAATTACAGCTAATAAAAATCAATGAGTTGAAGCAAATAAATAATTTGAATAATTTGATCAGACCCTGCACCGTTACGTTTGAAATATAACCAAAACCGCCCGAAACAATAGAATACTTACAACCGCTTTATTTGAATGATGTAGAAAATTATACAAAAACTGGAATACAACAAAAATTTGCAACTTTTCATCCCCCTATAGAAAGGGTTTTCATAATTTAAATAGGATTTTTAAAGTTTTGATCACGTGACTTTAAATGCACCAGTCATTTAACTGACATGACAAGCTTGTGATCGGCCGAAGGACTGCAATTAAAAAATTGGCTAAGGATAATTTTTTAAATATTGAACCTCACCTCGTATACTTTGGTAGAACCAGGATTAAAAGAAAATACAATATCCCTGCAAATGATCAATGCGCCAGCGTGTGTTGATGGTCATCGGAGGGCAAGCTAAGAAATTCTGTGAAGTTCGCGATTTGAACCCAGAATTTCCGCTCTGTAACTCAACCAACGGTCACATCACTCTAATGCCGGCTCTCAAGTTTGGGGCTTAGTCCACCTAAAATGTTTTTAGCCCATACTAAAAATTAAAACAAACAATTCAAAAATGTAGTAAAATTAGGTATACAGGGTGTCCCCGCACTCACTTTACATAACTTAGGTGGTGATAGAGGACACTTTTCTAAGAACAATTTTTAACAAAATTTTTTTTCTAAATTCGAACCCTCGAAAGTTAGGCCTCTTTAAAGCATTTTTTTTAATTTCCACCTTCACGTGGCCATAGCCCCGAAAGTATTGATTTTTCAGTAAAAATGGTTTAGTGCTTTTCTAAAGAGCGTGAAATAATCTACAAACTAGATTTAAACCTTTTCTTGTCTAAAATCAACGGCTTTCGAGTTATGAATTAAAGTAAGTTAAAAAATGTCGAAAAATTTGAGCTTTCTTTTTTTCTGGTTTTTTTCAAGACCCTGTATCTTTTAAACGAAACATTTTACAAAAAATCTGATGCCCCATTCCGGATAGGAAATTTAACGGACTACAACTTTTATCTAGTAAAAATTTTTGAGAAACCAATCCATTTCACAGAAAATCAGAAAATAACAAACGAGGCAGCTACAAAACATAAAATTTAATTCACAAAATTTTTATTTTTTTTGAAAAATTATTTTATTAATTAATTTTAAATTATTACATTAATAAAGTAACTGTTGAAAATGACCACCCTTATTTTCAATACACAGTTGTGATTGTTTTAAAAGATGTTTGTTGAAACAAATCGAAAAAAGGCGATTTTTCGACACTTTTAATCGCAGAAATTCGAATTTTTGACACTTTTCACACTCACCGATTGACCAAAATTGGCCTCGTGATCGACCGGTCAATCTCTCGACCTTGTTGACTTCCCCTGCTATAATGGCTTTTAAAAAAAAAAGGAAATTTTCTAAATAATACTATAAAGCATATTTTAAAACGATCCCGACTGCGTATTAAAAATGAGGGTGGTCATTTTCAACATTTACTTAAATAATCTAATAATAGTTTAAAATTAATTAATAAAATAATTTTTCAAAAAAAATAAAAATTTTGTGAATTAAATTTTATGTTTTGTAGCTGCCTCGTTTGTTATTTTCTGATTTTCTGTGAAATGGATTGGTTTCTCAAAAATTTTTACTAGACAAAAGTTGTAGTCCGTTAAATTTCCTATCCGGAATGGGGCATCAGATTTTTTGTAAAATGTTTCGTTTAAAAGATACAGGGTCTTGAAAAAAACCAGAAAAAAAGAAAGCTAAAATTTTTCGACATTTTTTAACTTACTTTAATTCATAACTCGAAAGCCGTTGAATTTAGACAAGAAAAGGTTTAAATCTAGTTTGTAGATTATTTCACACTCTTTAGAAAAGCACTAAACCATTTTTACTGAAAAATCAATACTTTCGGGGCTATGGCCACGTGAAGGTGGAAATTAAAAAAAATGCTTTAAAGAGGCCTAACTTTCGAGGGTTTGAATTTAGAAAAAAAATTTTGTTAAAAATTGTTCTTAGAAAAGTGTCCTCTATCACCACCTAAGTTATGTAAAGTGAGTGCGGGGACACCCTGTATAATAACTATATTGTGGTGAAACAAAATTAGATCCAGCTTTGTGTTAATAATTTGTCACAGATTAAGGGATGTTTATCCATAATAACATGGTCGAGCACGGTTTTGTTGAATAAAGGTCGATTTATGTTACCACTGACACAAGCACACGATTATTGTTGAATGTTAGTGAAATCCAGTGATTTATAAAAATTTTGTGGCGATTTAAACCTAAAAAGGAATAAATTTAATTATTTACATTTAAATTTTAACCGCGAAAGTTTACCTTAGTTGACGTGCAAAGTGGCTCAAGATTTCGATTTGTGTTGGTAATTTGAAGTTTTTCAACATAGAAGGTAGATAATGTTGGCGAGGGAGCGTTGGTCGGCGATTGTGAAGCCAGCAAGGCGTATTTTTGGTGAGGTCCACCATAAGTGACCAATTTTCGATTTTTCTTGGAAACCAAAGTGTTTTTCAAGCTGAGAAGTAGTGCGAAGTGTCGTCTAGAGTGGACGAATGTTTTTAGATTGATTTAGAAGTAGAATCTTCAAGTTGCAGCGTTTTTGGAAACGCACATTTGTAAAGTTTGATATCACACATGTGGATAAAAAATTTGTCATTCCGCCATTGACGAATGATCGAATGATTTTTATAATCAGGACGATTACGTGCCTACAATTAAATGCTTAGAAGAAAGAATTCAAATTCGTTAAAATTTGCATCGAATAATTTTACTCACCAAAATTTGAGGTTAGTTGCACGATTTATTTAAATTGGTTCAAATCGATTGCGTTTTGCCAACAAACATTATTATACGATTGCCGATCGTCCTTATCTGGATATTTTTGGAAGAATTGTGAAGATTTGGCGTCACAATTCGATTTTTATGAAGAACACAGCTGCTCAAGGATGCAACAGGTTCATTTCGAATGGCAGGTGTCGAGGTATGGAATGCAAGAAAACAGCGGTTCTAAAACGTCGACAACAAGTGCCGCATCACTGGTAAATAATAAACTTTGAATATTATCACACCATTTATTATTGTAAATTTATATGTCACACAATTACATTTTAATAGAAACCTGGAGTATTTTGAGTTCGATTTGCAAGTAAATGCAAATACGAAGGGTTTCTATAACACAATTTTACACTCAACGACCAAAACGAATCTGTTCGTAAACAGCCCATGCTCGACCTGTTTATGCTTATTTAAATTAAAGTTATTTTATGAAAATTAAATTAGTCATTTTTCACGAAGCTGAGTTTGATTTTATTTTCATGCAGCGAACCGTACCCAAATTTAGTTTTCTAGCGTTGTCGATCACGACAATAAATTTGATTAAGGCAATTTATGCAATTTTGTTCCTGAGACAGGAATTTCAATTTAAAGAAAATAGTGCGGCTGTAAGGCCATACATTTTGTATTTTTTTGCGACCCGAAAAGGAGAGAAGAGCGAACCCAGCCCTGTGATTTGTCTCCGTACAGAAATCGTGTGTGAACTGACACATAGCTGCCACGGTACTCTGGTGTTGAAATATTGTCCTGGTAGATAAATAATTTTTAAAGTTTAAGGGTAGTAGGAAATATCTTTACAATATATTATTATGTTTTATTTTTAATAAATAACGAATTAAGGAAAAAGTATTAAAAGTTATATTTTAAGCTATCGATCATGCATTTAGATCTTCTTCAGAAAATTACAAATAATAAATAAATTTTATTAAAAATAAAACATATTTAATTTCACGAATTAATAATAAACTAATTTTAATAACTATATAAAGTATATTATTCATAAGACTTCCCCCAGCCCTGAGGGATCCGTCATGTTATGCCCCCTATCACCAAGACAAACTCCGCCACTGGTAATTAAATCTAAATTAATTTAATTGAAGTTCCACCTTTTGTAATCTTCCTTCAACTGTTAATTGTTTTTCTCCATTACCTGCATTTTCTTTGGTCCTCGACCAAATTTGTTGAAATTTCTTCGATTGTTTTCCAAAATTTCCATTTTACAAATTGCTTTTACTATCCCTGTTAAGTACTGCTCAGTTAATTCCATTCAAAAACTTCCTTTTTATGAGTTTCAAAGTTTTACCCATTTTACTAGATTTTCTTTTCCAAATCTGAGAATTTCACTGAAAATTCGATTACATTCTTCAGAATATTTTGGTGTATCTATATTATGTATTGCAAAGTAGAATTAATCAACTTTATTATATTACTTACGTCTAATTTATAATACTAATAATTTTAACGACCTCTCCTGGTTATCCAGGATTGGAAAACAATTGACCATCAGGATGATTTTCATAAAGCACTTAATCGGACGTTGGTGTTGTTTAATCAAGTTTAAGGTGATATATATTACTATCTGGCACATGCACCCTTATATACAAGGCCTATATAAATGACACGGAGGGGGTGCTTTCTAGCAAATTGTTAAAAAGGACATATTTGTTCTATTTTAGGTTGCTTACATACCAAGTACAGATAATACAAGCTTACTTTCCGACCCCAAGATCAAATATTTTCATTCGAATTAAATGTTTTGAGACCGCAAACCGCATTATATTATTAATTTATTAGATAAAACTTCAAAGGTAAATGAGATTTAAATTACTTCTAAGACTCACTACTTCTAATTTTTAATATATTTAAGAGGAATTATTCCGATAATAAAAAATATTATTGTTGTTCGTAATGGTCACTGTTTCGACTAATGTTCTATAAAAAGAATATAATGTACTCTATCAACATTTACATTGTTAATTAGAAATTCTGCTAAATTTGCTGCCATATTATTAAGTTAAATTTGCTAACTAAATAGTACAAAAATTGTATGTTTTTCTCAAATTAAGTTTCGAAATGCAATTGAGTAAGCTTTTTTATTCTTCGTTTTGTGGTTTGAGGTTGGTACTACTATAACAAGAACACAAAAGTAAAAAGACTTTCAGAACGTCTCCGAATACTTTTGGTAAAGCAAATTCAGTTCTTGAAAACCGCATATTATTTCTCGAACGTTTCAGGAAATAATAAATTGCTGTTACCCAATAGATACCAACTTAAAAGTTATTGCTAATTACCACATTTAATTGCTTACAAAATACATCTTGCTTGACATTATCTAATTGCAATTTTTTAATTAGTTTTGAATACTTGAACGTTTCGTTCTTTATTTTTTTTAAATCGACTGGAAAGTTATTTCACATTTTTTTCAATTTGTTCGAGTTTGTTACTAATTAAGCAAATTGTTTGTAATAGTACTTTGTTCTTACTTTTAAGAGTTATGTGTAAATAATTTAATTATATCAACGTGTATTTCCTCAACCATCACAGGAAATCTTAAAAATGTATTAAATATTATTTCAAAGTGTGAAAGGTTCATACAAAATCATACAGCATCTACTTATTATAGAATAATTTATGGGTGGCTTAATACAAAACAGTAACAATTTATGACATTGTAAGTAATTGCTTTTTTTTATTATCTGAACTGGATTGTTGAAAAATTAGCATACAAAAATTAAACATTTTATTTTGTATTTTTCAGTGCATAACGAAAGCAGTGGCGGTCGCAAGGTAAGGTCACTGGGGTACACACGTGGTTTTCAGAAAAAAAATCAACTGGCATACCAGAAAGTTTTAAAGTAAGTTATCTAGTAGGTAAAGGGGCTAGAGTGATCCACGATACGTTTCGAACTGTACCTGCAATATATTAACCATAAAATAAATAATATTTTATTGACTAATATTATTTTTATTATCTATTAAATTAACTATAAAACTATATTACTTAGATACGGTTTTTGCAAGTCAATTAATAAATCAAAAATTACAAATCACATTTACAACCAACTTAAATATGATTTAGTGATGTAAGAAAATTATTGCTCGGAACGTTTACATTAGAAAAATGTAATATTTAACTTTACATAAATTTTTCAAATGAAATTATTAATAAATTAATTTTTTTATCTTCCTGTCGTTAAAATAGTAAAGAAAATATTTTCATAAGTAATTAAAATTTATAGATCATAAAATTTTTAAACGTATGTGATTTGCGTTATTCTTGTCATTCTTTGCAATAACTCCAAGAGGGGGGTTCAAAAAAAAAGGTTTTAAATTAAGGTGCTGTGTACCCTAATTATAATTCATGGTAACCACGTTTGTACCGACACGATTTCATTATGCATAATTCTGGACCAGAAAGTGTTTAAAGACCACCCTGTAAGCCAATTAGACCAAATCGCCCAATAATAATTATCAATTAAAGGAAATAAAACGAGTGAAGGTAACGTCGTCGCCATGTAGCCGGTAGCATTGCTTGCGAATGTTAATTGAAATGTATGAGACAAAAATTTGGAATGTTTTAATGATTTTAATAATAATTAATTATTGCTTCATGATATCATGATATCGTCATGTAATTTCCTTCTGCAGATTTTCAATTTTAACATTTCAATTACGCACGAATTTTAAATAAAGTTACAGGTTATATACCGTAATAAAATTTAAATATAAAAATGTAGTAATAAAATATTGTTTATACATAGTAAACAATATGTAAGAATTAGGCACATAATTTATATTTTAAATGACAACCTGTATTTTATTTAGATTATTATTCATTATCTGCTATTAAAGATTAAAATCTTCAACAAACGATCAAAATATTTAAAAGTATAAAAATTATATGCATATAAATAATTACTATTATTAAATATTTAAAAACCCGTTTAATAGTTTTAAATATTTTGAGATATTTTATATTGCATGAGGTAACGCTGCTTCAATAAAATTTATTTTTTTAATCTCCAAATGAAAGATATAAAAAATGTGGTTTGTTTCCGCACGGGTTGCTCAAAGGTTGTAAATTTTTTAATTATTGATGTAGCATGGTATCAAAAATAATTAAAAAAATTCTGTATTTAATTTACTTTCATTTTCTGACAGAAATATTAGTTTTTGCAACAATTTCATTTACTAATTTGAGGAAAATGCTTTTTCTCAAAATTTTGGAATTTATTGAACCAATTTAATCCGCATGAGAAAGCCTGATATTGCATCTTACATTTGAAATTGAAATATTCACCTATGAGAGTATCGTCGGATTACAAATATTTTTGAAAAACAAATATTTGCTATTCAAAATTAAATTGAGGTTTTCCCCTTACATTTTAATCCCCTCCTATATTTTACACTAAATTCAAAGATTCAAAAATTTGACCTAATCAATTAATTCATTCGCACAATTTCCAGAAAAATAAACTTAAAAAAATTCTTTCTTAAATCTCTTGATGAATCAGACCAAATTTCCTTCAGCTATTACTAAATTTTCATTTTTTATTAACCCTTCAAAATTTTCTTAATTTAAATTTTCATATCGTGGATTTATGATAACTTTTATTTTTCGTATCTGTTAGTAACTTCAGTTTTATTATTTATTTTCTGTTGACTTTGCTTATACAATTTTCACCATTACAAAATTTCATTTTCATATTATAATAATTCATTTTCTTTATCACTCCTAAACTTCGAACTTTAATTCATATTATCATCATAAACATCCTTAAATTTTCTAATAACCATAATTTTTTAATACTCCTAAATTTTTCAATCCTATAAATTCATTTTCATAAAACTTCTATTAATTTTTCATTGCAACAAATTTTCTTCGAAACTTCAATTTTATTCTTAAATTTTCAATTATCTATAGCTTCAAATGCGATTCAAATATTCCTTATCAAATGTTATTATTTATCCACTTTATTTAATATTTTTATAAAAACTTTAATTTTTAATTAATGGAAAACTTTCCTTTATTTTATTATAATTAAATTCTTGATATTTAGTTTTAAGGGCTTTTTTATTATTTTCTTCATGATAAATTGTTTTTTTTTTTTTGTTAAATTATTCAATTTTCATGTACGATTTTATTATAATTTATTTTATTTAAGTGATTTAATTTAAATAACAGCGACATTATTCTTACTTCTTTCAATTCTTAATCGTTTACAATTTTCTTTGCTAAGTTAAGTAATTTCTTTATTAATTCTCGTTACTGTAAAATTCATCTTGCCAGGAGTTTCATTTAATTTTAGTTGAATTTCTTTATATTATGATTTCAACAATTTAATTTAATTTTTTCTTTTATTGCAACTTTTGTCATCGAATTTTTCTTATTTTCCTTCTTAAATTTTAGCCGCTTTTCACACCATCGACTTTTAACTTATTTTGCAATAATTTCCTCTGATGGTTCAATGTTTTCTGTTGGAAATTCTTCTGTTGATTCAATTGTTTCTATTTTATTTTATAATTTTGATCAACCTTTTGAATGGATTTGGTCTTCCATCGTTCATTTTCTATTTTGCAGACTTGTTTTCTATTTTCTTTTAAAGTTTTAAGGTTATTTCCATACAACCCTTCCAACATTTTGATAAATTCTATCGTTCTCATTTTAAAAATCTCATCCTTATCTTCCCTCGATCGAATTTTGTTGTTTTCTATTCATTTTTTCTCCTTTTCGTGCAATCATTCTCTTTCTTCCTGTAGGATTTTCTTCTTATGATCAAAAATTATTCCCAACATCCAAAAAACATCCATGGTCTTAATTTTCGCCATCTCATGACTTTATTTCAGTTCATTTTCCTGCTCGTCCATGTTACTCTGTTCTTTACTTGTGCAGGACTTTCTGTTTTTATTTCTGCGATTTCATTTTCATATTTTTTATTTATTTGGTTCATTTCATTCGAGACGGTCGTTAGCATAGCGATTAATCGCATAGACTGCTAACACAGAGAATCCGGTTCGACTCCGGGCGAAGTAAAAATCATATTGTGGCCGTCTCCCCTCGGCAGGCAATGGCAAACCACCGGGGTGTAATCTGCCATAAAAAGCCTTTGTTAAAAGGCTCACCACAC
Source organism: Rhagonycha lutea (assembly GCA_958510855.1). Classification (NCBI taxonomy): domain Eukaryota; kingdom Metazoa; phylum Arthropoda; class Insecta; order Coleoptera; family Cantharidae; genus Rhagonycha; species Rhagonycha lutea. The sequence goes on along the minus strand of OY294040.1, from coordinate 4,567,666 downwards.
CCTGCAGAAGGGTGATGGACTGAAGAGGAGATTCGTAAGGTGCATTAAAATATCCTTATTCGTGTCTTTTTCCTTGTTCTTTAATTCAGATAGAATAATTTATTATTACATTTCCCATTTGGGAAATCCAAATTACCGTCTCAGGGTTAACAGCAGTTTCTTGAATAAATTGCCCTATTTTTATTCAATATCAGATAAAGTAGATATTTCCTTACGCCCAAAATGTTATATAAAAATAAACTTTGCTTAGAGATTTGATGTAGTAATTAAATAAAATCTAATTTCTTCAGCTTAAAATAAAAATCTCATTCACCAAATAAACTTTGTTTTTAACTAGACATATTTTAAATTGAGCTATAAAATAAATAATTTAAGACGTAGAAATTTAATAAAAATATTAAATAATTTAATTATCTATTTTATGACTTGATATATTTTAAAATAAACTTTATTTCGACTTAAATTCAACAAAATTATCGATCTCTACAAAATATGCGACCTCGCGGCGCCATTGACCACTCGCCAATCCCTTATTAAAATCATCTTTGCCAACACCTGCCATTTTGAATAGCAGCGACATCGCATAAATTTCTATAATTGTATAAAAAATTAATGAAATAACCAAGTATAGTACTAATCATTTTAACTCGAGCATGACTCATCAAAAAGATTATATGCATCAAAATGTGCAAAATGTATGACTAGACCTATATATATATATATTAACAGGATCTACAGTTTAACGTGGAATCCAAACCACGGTACACAAAGTTTGGAAATGACTGAGTTTCGAACTCACGACCATCGGGTCTACAGTTCAACTCCTTCGCCACTACTCCAAACTGTAGTGATATGATTAATTGATTTGTTCATTTTCATTTGGATTACAGTACAGTGGAAAATCGTTCCACACATACACGTTGACATTAGCAGGGCCATTTCCAGCTGGTGATTTCCCCAGCGGATGCAAAGGTAATTTAAACGTCATAAGTTTTTTCCAATATTAAGGGTAAGGTTGTAATTTTTCTAACTTCACTTGTCCCTCTGGCAGCATCGTGTAAATTAAGTCTCCTTCGATGAGATTTCCTCTTCCGCAAAGTTGAGTGACTGACAATACTTCTTACAAATGACATTTACTTCTCTTAATTAGGCAATTCTCAATAATCAATGATTCGTCACTTTCTGCTTGTTCAGCTTTTGGTTTCGATATTCATTAGACCTCTCCAAATAATTGGAAATCTTGCAGAAACTTGCTCAGGTGTGTCATTTTTTGTTTGTTCTCGGAGATTACTCATCGGTCTCCTTTTCCATAACCTGTTTCCTATGTTTGCTTTCATTGTCGAGCCTTGTCATTTCTTGCTTCTCTTTTTCCTAACCTATTTTCGACGTTTGTTTTTTATGTCGATCTTGATCCATTTTTGCTCATCTGTCTCCGTTTCCCTTACCTGTTTCAGAGGTTAAGCACAACCAATTTTTGAAAATTCGTCTTGTTGCTTTCCTACAGCTTAGGTACAAGCAGATCGGACAAGGCAAAGATAAGGCAAAATATTGCAAAGCTAATTAGATATGCAGGAATTCACAAAATGAGTTCCTTGAGGATATCAAGTAGTAACTCTGGAACTCGAACTCGGCAGCAACGGAACGTCTGATGAAGACTCCCAGGTTGAAGTTGGGAAATAAACCAAATGTATGAAGTTCTGGGCCATGGGGCTCAGATCATCGGAATGAAAAGGATTTATTGGATTCAGCTGGCGTTCTTGTTATCCATTTAAGCTTAACAGTAATTAATTAATACCTTGTTTTTACATCCTAACCATATTAATAGTCTTCACGTATCCATACGTTCCTGCGTTCCTGCGGGTATCGTCGTGTTATATAACTTTTGTGACAGTATTTCTTGAAAAATAATAAATTTCGTAAGGAAACACTTAAAACACCGTACGTTAAATGAGAAGTGGATCGTATGACAAACTCTACGACATAATCTATACGCTTTATGAATTATAATGCTTACTAAATCTCAGCACGCTTGTATTTAAATCCAGTTCTACATTATTCAAAACTTTTGAACACAATCCAATTTAGCATACGAGACATAGGCGTACATTCTTAATAATCAACTTTATATAAAAGCGAGATTCTTATTTATTGTGCCACTAGCGGGTTCCTTTTGATTAACGAATTACATCAACATTATGTAAATTCTAAATAAACGTTAGCTGACTGTTACATAATCCAACGACCGCCAAAATTATATTCGCACGCATAAATAAACAAAAAGTTTGAACTGAGACGCAGAAGCGTATTATATGGTGTCGATGAAAGGCACTTTTTACCTTCTTCCAATCTACGCCCATTATATAAATTCAATTAACACAGCTTGTATTTCATATTATGCCACCCCATACGAAGCAAATGCAACGGCATTATGCGAATTTTGTGATTATACAGTGCGATTACGGTTGGTGTATTATTCAAGTTATCTTGATCTTGAAAGAAATGCATACTTGATTGCAGAATGCCAACAATGATTCACGTCCTACACGTTAATGTGAACATGGCCAATTCTTTTTTAAAACTGTTCCAAGTGAAAAGTAAACTTTCATATTAATTAAGAATTTAAAACTCAAAATCAATTAACGTTTTCAATATTTTAATGTGTTGGTCATGTTGAGGTTGAAAAATGAGGCTGAAATATTTCCACCATTTTTAGTGAACTGCAAATAAGCAACTGGTTGTACTTGTGTACATAATTTTTAAACATCTTAGTATGTTAAGCCATAATCTTTCAACATCACACAGAATGACGAGGTAAATAATTAAAATAATAAAAAATGAAATATCAAAGTCAAAATGCAAATGAACTACTTATACATTTGCAAATAAGAAGCTCAGCTACTTGCTGATGCATGCAGATTGTTATGATTCCGACAAGACCACCGCGACAGATATTAAATCAATTCTAGTTTAAGAGTCGAAAGTAATTCGTATTCTCAAAAATTAAGCTCGCCAATGTTTATATATGTTTAACGCAGTAATTTGCATAAACTTGCATGCCATATAATTATAAATTCGTTCTGTGCTTTTCAATGGAACAACTACATTAACGGGTCGAAAAAACAACGAAATAAAAAGTTGCCTCAATTTTCGTGAAAAAAACGTCCCCAGGACGTAATTTTACCTAAATTGTGGAAAATTGTGCTCGAACCGTGCAATTTTCGAATTACAACTGATCCACCCGGTATTTTGCTACGACTGAATTAATAATTGCACTATCAAGTTGTTAATTACATCCTCGAGTTCTCGAGCTACTAGATTCTTGCGCTCTTGCAAATTAATCGGTAATTGTTGGATTTTTTGGTTTTGCTTAAAAATGTAAATACACCGACAATTAATAACCGTAAAATCACCGGTTGCATTATATGTGACAGGTGCCTCGTCTCCGACAGGTAGGCGCCATTCTCAAACGCTTTAGGCCCCTACTATCATCTGTGCTACAAAATCACAACACTTTCGCTCATAGTATTTCATACATTGGATACCACCAACAGTCAACAGCTAAAACTCCATTGGAGGACCTACTTTTGTATACTATAAAATTGGAAGGAGTAATGATTAATAATTGCATAATTACGCGAGCCATATATTACATCAAAAACGAAAAATAATAATTACTCATGATGTGCATTTTAACGCCCCGTGATGTTTTTATTTTCATGCCGAACGCTTTCAAAAATTATCGTATAGTGGTCAAGGTAAATTACGATAAAATAGGGTTACCAACTTAATAAATATGCAATAAATTGCTTTCAACCTTGTCATGTTTTTTAAATGCTTGCTTCAGTTATAATCATCTTTTTAATTTTTAACGTGAAAAGGTGATAAAAAAAGGGGGCAAGCATATTGGGCATAGTTGATGATATTAGACAGTGGAATAAACTTGGCGAATGGTTCTACTTGGTAAAAAAAATCCGTTATGGTTCCACGTAACCTTTCAAAGTTAGTGGAAGACTTTCTTTTGACACACTGGGACCATTAGGGTGGTTTTTGGACTACCAAAATTATCTTTAGCCTAAAAACAAGTTGAACTGTTAAACCAAATTTATTCGATGTGATTGGAAAACCACACAAGAAGATAACTTATTGAAAAATATTTTTAGCCTAAAATAATTAAAATAAAATAAGAAAATTGTGGAAAAAGCTCGGATGTTCTTTATTAACTTCCAAAATAGTACAAAAATTTAAGCAAACCACTTTCTTCCTACCGGGGGGTCTGGGAGTATAAAATACTCTCCAGGGCGAGGCGATAAACTTTAGTAATTATAAAAAGTAAAAATTTAGTAATTCATTCAAGAATTAATATGAAAATGATTAGCATTCAGATTGTAATTTTTAATTTTTTGTCTTCGAAAAAACTTAGTTTGTGTAATGGACGAAATATTTTCTTTCATTTTTCGTAAAATTTTAATATCAATTCCACTCTTTAATTATTTATTTAAAGGTTTAGGCTTACCTAGAACGACGAAAAAATTTAAAATTTATTGTTTTTGTTTTAAATTTGTATTGAACGACGTAAGAGAAGTTCCTGTTGCTCCAATTTTGAACATATTAACCATTCTGAAAGTTCACCTGAGTATTTTTGTATCACCTATAATTTTTTTTACATGCTTCAATAAGTCACAGCAGTGGCGTGATGTGAACGCTGGTTGGGTTACAATGCGGAAATTCTGAGTTCGAATCTCAGACTTCGCAGAATTTCTTAGCTCGTCCTTCCAGTGGACATCAATATAATATCAATACAAATACACCCACTATTATGATTTTATATAAATCAGAAAAATTTTCAATCGAAATTTTTATGCAATTTCAAACTTCGTACTTTGCTTGAAGAGCAAACCCTATGTTTTTGATTGTTTATCAAGATCATTTCAGTGTGATTGGATTGAACTTTCCATCTCAATCACATATAATTTTATTGTTCATAATTTTGCATTTAGTTGTACGATAAGGTCACCTAGGTCAGATTAGATTGAACATATTCAATTATATAAATCAAAATTGATGGTTATCATAGTTTACGCTTTCAAGGTTGAATCAGTAAATCTATGTAGGAAAAATTATATTGCACTTTTCCAATTAAATTATGCAAATATTAGAGAATTGTTATACGCTACTTTTAATTTTTCGTTTTACTATCTTAAAATTGCTTTCCTGGCTATTTTAAACGATTCTACTTTATTGAGCGAGCAGATACTTAAATTTTCACAACCCAAATCGCAAAATTGTGGGCTTCTTCGTATTGTTGCGATGTGAAATGTAGGTACAAATACAAAATTGATTACACACCGCACCAATGAATAGGCTAAAAATGAATAGTTAGTTTACTGTTCTAATCTGCATCCTAATAAATTAAAAAAAAATGTAATCCGCATAAATAAAAAAGACCATAAATCCAAGAGCTTCCCAACCCCCAAAACATTGGATCTGTTTTCATTCCACTATCTTGTTTAATGAAAGCATAAATTAACTTTCTCGTTAATTATTAACGTCGTTTTAATTTCATGTTACGTATTTTAAACGATCTTAGGTGTAAGTCTGGATATAAGCGAGACCGAGAATTTAATCTGACATTTAGAGCTTTAAGCCGTTCCATAATTTTTTGCTTGTTAATTAGAAAATTAAACAGAAACGAACTTGGGATGTGAAATAAAACAATTAATAAGTAATAAATTTGTAATTAAATAGTTAATTTGAGTCATTCTAATGAAATTTGTTGGTGGTCTAATTTTTCAAGCTAACAAGTTCAGGTTATTTGAGCAATTTTTTTGATTATCAACCTACTCGAGCTTTTTCGTTCGCTAAAAGACGTTTCGAAACGCACCCTGGTGCTAATGGATTGTTTCAGGGCGTGGAAGAGTCTGGAAATAAATTAATTATTGTATGTTAACTTTTGAAATTAATACGACAGACTAATTAATGTACAGAGGTAAACATAAATATACGTGACTGATTTTGAGATACACACGATATTAATAAATAAATGATTATTCATGAAGAATAAATGGTTGAAATGGAATTACTGCTGTGATTTTAATCGGGATAGTTGCTTTAATATCATTATTTTTGCGCCACTTGACGTATCGCCTGCAACCCGGACAGATATTTTCGAATCGCGATCGATTTTGGATTCTGGGAGGAACAACACGGTATGATGGATTAGTTGGAGGAAGGTTACGGTTTTCTCGAAACGATTGATCGTTTTTGTTTTAGAAGGGAAGTCGTGACTGCAAATCGTAATTATTTCGATTTGTAATTGAAAGTTTTCAGGGTGTGTCCAAGTTTTTTAGCAAAACAGTGATTACTGAACGCAACAATACGAAACCAAAAACCTTTTTGAGCATAATTCACCAGAAGACCACCAAATGAGAAGACAAATGTCGAACGCTTAGTTTAAGTCGTCGTAACACCCGAAGCTTTTTATCAAGCATACAAATTATGACACTTGGAAATTCGACCAGGCAAGAAAAGTTGTCGCTAGGAAAAATTAGCATCTTTGACAAACGGCGTTTTAACTGATTGCTTCACTACCAACAATAATGTTTTCTTCGGTTAAGTTTATAAGGATCTGCTAGACAATAAATTTCGCACTTCTTAACGTTCAAGTAGAAAGCTAAAGTGTAATAAACAAGTCTGTTGTATTGAGATACGTACTATATATTATTGCAAGAAAATTTTCATAAAATCTTCTTGTGTCGGAAATGCAAGTAATTAAGCGGTGACCCAACGGTACATTAAAAAATGCACCTTCATTTTTAGTTCATTATGATGAAGCGTTGATGCAAAATTGGGACAATTGTGGGTGGTTCGAATTATGTACGACACTCAACAAGACAAGAAAACAATCGACTTGTTTATAATTTTTAATATCGTATCGCAATAAACATAAATGATGGGTTGTCAAGCAAAATTTCCCTATGGAAGTTAATTTTTTATTCCTTTTATTTTTAATTGCAGGTTCAACAGCTCGTGTGGGGAGGAGATAACCCATATAGCCTAAAGCAAACGATGGACAGACTGATTATACACTCAGATAGCGAGATAAAAATATCTTCTTTATTTCTTTATGCTTAGTTTTGAGAGCTTGTGCGTGATGTTAAAACAATAACTGAGTCAAAATCTCTAACTTGCTTCGCAACTTTGAGTTGGTAATCTGTAAATGAGATAAGATCAAAATACAATACAGTTAAGTGCTCAACACCGTCCTTTGTATTTTTATATGCACGAAGAAATATAATACCACTAAATGAAACAATACATTTCGGATAATAAATTTAAAATAACAATTTAATTTTTTTTCTTGTGGGAAATAAATGAAGTAGAAACGATTTCCATTAGGTTCCTACTTGCTCCAAGCTTAATTTTAAAAATCCAAATAAATAACCATTTTTAAATTTCAATGTGGTATTACAAATTATTGCAAATATATACAAACAAAATTATGAATAAATTTACATACAAGATTTTTTATCTAAATTTTATTTAGATTATTTTGTTATTTTGGAGCATTTTGTTAACTTTTTCAAGGCTTTCTGACTCATTTATTACACCTTTATAAACGAAAGAATGGTATTTTGAATATTCACAATGCCAAATAAAAATTGTCTTTCGGTAATCGACCGTATCGAGGATAATTAATCTGCAAAGATACAGTTGAGGGAAATTAACAATTTTTAAATGGCACGAATAAGCACTTAATTAAAGTAATTTCGAAATCTCCAATTTGAAAACCAACCAGCCATGGTCACCCTCTCAATTTTGTCTGTACAGGTAAGCTTTAATCTGGTCGTTCCGGACAATTTGGAAAATTTTCATGTCTTAAATGACGACCAATTATTTAAATTTGTTCTTGAGCAGTTAATTCTGCCTTATAAAATATTATGTTCTTGTTTTCATTTTACCTTTATTAACTTGTCCTAATTTGAGATCCTTTGAAGGGTCATTAAATTTACGACATACTTGAAGACAGTATTTAATACATAACTTTAACTTGTTGAACCAATTTATGATGAAGTAATCTGATGCACCCAATCAGATGCAGTCATCAGATTATTAAGAAATATACGGGAAAAAAGCTTTAAAATGGAAAAATAACATTAGGTGACAACATAAATGTAGATAACGCGATTAATACTAATGATTAGACAAGTCAGGGTATCAAAACCCATGAAATGCTTGAAAGTCTCAACTTCTTATTCCTTAATCCTGCCCTTAGTATGATGCTGTTTTATTTTTGTTTAAAGATGATCATCTTGTTACAAATTCTTAAAAGTAGAACTGTAATTCGTTAAAGATTAATCAATTCATAATGTAAACAATAATTATAATTCAACTCATCCCACACAACTTCCTTCGCAAGGCGTTTCAAATCATCACTCCAATCCTTCTGAGTTTTATTGAGTTGCCTGGCGCTCGGGTTTTTTCCTGTTAGTTACCAGACAAGTACCTGAGTTTACCATGTAGTAGGAAGTAATTTCATTTGTTATCTGATTTTAATTTTAAGATTCATTAATTTCATGCAAACACATTATTTTATTTGCAAACAATGTTAATAATAATTAACTTTTAATGTACGTGAAATTTAGTGATATAAAATCATCTCTTCAGTATAATTCTTAAATATAAAATGTTGATAATATATTATTTTTAAATTTCTAATTTCGTAGTTATAATTTATATTATAAAAATAACGAGATTACAAATTTGAAGTGGTAAATTATTTTTTACATATTAAGCTATTTCCTAATCAATAGAAGCATACCATTAAAATTTTGATTTTTGGGGTGACTATAGGATCCTGGAAGATAGTAATATATAGGATTAATGGTTGGTAGAGAAGACAACAGTAGAGTAAGATTTTTTTTCCTACCTAATTAATTTTTATACACAGTCGATTCTGGTTGATTGGGCCACAGGTTAATTGGGGCAGCCGCTTATTTGGACCATATCTTATTAGTCCTAATGGGTCTTTTTAAGCTGAATCTACGGTATTATTTCTCTTGATCCAGCCATGCATTTTATAGAATTAACTCTTTTCAAATTAAACATTTTGGCCCAATGCAGAGATTAGCCCAAATATGCAAAGTTTTACACAAGTTTATTTGGCTTTATTCTTTAAGATTTGGTTAAAACAAACAACTTCCCCAATTAACCGATAGACCAATTGCCGAAAATCGACTGTATTTGGTCTGAGATACAGAGACTGAATTTTGTGCCACTCAAAGAATTTTTTCCAACATGAAAGAATATTACAATTTTGGTTACTGATTAGATGATCAATACAAATGTATTGTTTTTGTCCTCGGCTTAATATATTTATTATCATAAATTACAATATAATTACATTTAATAGCCATAAATATTTTTTGTTGTTTTACACATTTTAATTTAAAATTTTTCTTGAATTTATAATTCAGTGATTATCAACTTCCTTAGAAGGTCATCATGAGATTTACCTTTATTTTTAGCGATTTTGTGATTCATTATTGACGTAATATCATAAACACTTATAAATAAACCAGAATAGAATAACCTAATTTGAGGAATTGTATGCTACGTACGACAAGCAATTAAAATTCTAGTGGCGAGTAGGCTTAGTAATTTCCACGTTATCCGGCCTAGGTGAGAATATAGAAAACGTGGCCTACACAAAACATGAACCGATGCTTTTAATTACCTAATAAAGTAATTCCAATTAATCAACTTTTCTACATTTTCCCAACATTTCGATACTAGGCCTACCTGACCGAACAAAATTGTATTTATACAACAAACGTTATAAGCACGTGCTAAGATTGCTGATAGGCTCGCCCACATAATAATTAGTAAGTCAGCCGACACCAAACAACTCCTACATGGTATCAATCATCAACACTTCCTATTTGTTCATAGAATTGAATTTCCTCTTTGAATTTGCATTTAGTTATGCTGTTGTATGCTAGCTACGGTTAATTATTGGGTTTTATTATGGTAATTACCCTGCATGCATGGTCGTGCTTTTTACGCATTTTATACATTTGTAAAGTAATGCAATTTAGGTACAATAAAACTGAAAACAAATTAAGCACGTTGCTTGTCATAATCGATGACGAAGTGATTTTAAATCATCTCGATGTCACAGTCAATGAAAAGGTCTTGGTATGCATGCAAATTCGAAAGCTCTCGTGATAAATTTCTTCAAGATAAAAGCTAAAATTGGATCACGTTTTTACAACTTCGTCCTTCCATCGATTTCTTGCATCTGAGAAGCTTCGTACGTTTTATACAGGTAGATTGTGTTGCTGGTGAGCTTTGGTAAAACAGTGGGGGTATAAGACACAAGTAGAGGAACCTGCCTAAGAAAGCCGGACAGATCACAGTTGTGTCCAGTTCGCGGACCAGCCAAGTCAAGATTGAAATCACCCGATTGATCAAAGCGCGAGTTTGTTTGGAGACTTCGACGATCGCATAGACGAGGCAACAAAAAATAATAAGCTAATTGAAAATTTTTTAAATCTAATACGTCAAAGAAAAATGTGTCAATTTGAAGTGATCATCGTGACTACCACGTTTAACAAGCGTGACTAGCAGATTATTAACGGAAACTCATAAATCTATAAGTGACAAATGACCCAACGGGGGGGTCACATAAGAAGATAAATCGAAACAATCAAAGATAATTGTTACTATGAACTGAACTGTTGTGATTTTATTGTGATCGTGAAAAGTGCAAGTGGGGAAATGGATTCGTTACTTCAGTACCAAAACGACTTGTCGCAACGGCTATCACAAACCCTCACCGAAATTGCATTTCCAGATGCGAATAATAACGACGGCTGTAATATAACAGCTTCTGTTCCTAAAGAAGATAAATATTCCTTACGTCCACGTTCTTTGCGGCGTGTAACCGAATCGATTCTAAAAACACAACAATCGGAAAAGTCAAAACCATCAAAGCTTCCGAAACCGAAACAAAAACCAGCACCATTAAGTAAATACAGACGTAAAACCGCAAACGCGCGAGAGAGAAGCAGAATGCGGGAAATCAATCAAGCTTTTGAAACTCTTCGGCAAGCCGTACCTAATCAACTGGCTGTAGCACCAACCGGAAATAATGAAAAGCTTACAAAAATTACCACCTTAAAATTGGCCATGAAATACATTTCGGCTCTTAGTGCAACGTTAAATTCATCCGAAACAAGTAGCTTGGATGCATTTTCCGACTACAGCGATTTGGATTGTTTTTTATTGGAATCCGACGGGGAGTCGTTGCCGTTATCAGATCATTCGTTATTGGCATCCCCCGATTTTCCAGATTCGTCACTATCGCCCGTCGATTTTGACGATCCGTCACTTCCATCGTTACTGCATTCAGACTTTTCAGAGCACGCACTCGATCCTACCGATTTCAGTGATTTTCTTTTAACGTAACAGTGGTTTGTTCGAGCTGAAACTCGAACTGAAAATATACAAATTGTGTAAATAGAAACAAGCATATCAATGTGGTAAAAATTTTAAGGCTTCTATTCAAAACAGAATATTTTTATTTAATTTTTAAGAGTTAAGAATGTTGATTTCTAAGTCATTTGGTAGGGTTGAAAAGTAAATAATTCAGAAAAGGAAAAAATTTGTAAAAATTTTAATTGGGGCATTTTTCTCTGCAATAAGTAGCCTTTAGCATTGTATTTTAGATTTTGAAAAATATTTTATTATGTTAGTAGTGTAATTGTATTATAAATTATTATATTTATTGTTACCTATGGAATTGTATTGATATCCATTTGATATAAAATAAAACGTTTATTTAAAGTTGGTTTAAGCTTCCTCAATGGCAACCAAGAAGCAACAAGTGTATTGGCAATTAAGTGTAAATTTAAGGACCAGATCAGGCGTGAGAGAGATGGTTTTGATAAAGGCAAGTTCAATGAAACTCGCAAAGCCATGTTCTGGAATTATTGAATTAATTGCTTTTAAAAATGTGTCAAGTATTAATGGCTAAAGTAGTCCTGGTTTTTATGCTAATCTCGTTTCGATCTGATAGAAAGTCGACCTAATCAGGAATTTGTCCTGTATGATCGCGTACATAATTAATATCTCTTTTGTAATAATAATCGTTAAAATAAAAGTGAAAATGCGGAAACCATTAGTTATTTCTAAGCGCACTCAATTTTGCATAAAAAAGTTAAAATTGCTGCGACAGCTTTTACAGTGTGACCGTTTCCACTCGATTCGATTCGAATGTTTAATATTTCGAATCGAACCTACAATTTTTGAACGACAAAGAAACGGGTAATTAATTAAAATTTCATATTTATAAATCAAACCTTTAATAATATTTCGCTACGTTGCGTTAATACAAAACATAGCATAACAAATTCTAATCAGATAAGAAAGCTTTTAAGATAAACCTAGCTACCTGCATTTACTTAAAAAATAACTTCCAGTATCTGATAGACGGCATCTATTAGTAGAAAATCGGTTTAACGACAAGATTTTGTTAATTTTTTTTACATTCGACCGGTCTTTACAAAAAGAGCGTACGTACGGGTAACGAGTATTTTTTAAAGGTTTGGTTCTTTTTTCGGTCATTAAATATAAAATTAAATTGATTTTTGTCGATAAATGCTGAAAATTTTAAATTAATTACTATCGAAAAAAAGTAGTTAAATATCTTAACGACTGTAGCCGTCACCTACAACTTCGTGTCTAAAATTTCAAATTTATTCCGGCTTAGGTGGGTGTCGATAAACTGCAAACACTTAATTTAGATAAAATATAATTATTATTATTGTTATTAATAAATAACTTAATTACAAGAAATCTTGAAGTGGCAGTTGTAATTAAAAATATTGAGATAAACAGAAAGCTGAAACTTGTAGTCGATTAATTTTCAGATTCCCATTTTTTTAGTATTTCTCAGGGGGAAATTAAATTTTTTAAACAGTTTAACATTATTTCTTAGTAATACTTTTTCTAAAATTTTCTAAACTTAGTTTTCTTCTTTTTGGAAAACTTTTTAGAAAACTTTTATTGGGTTTTCCAAATTAAACTAGCAAATCAAAATAATTATGCTATTTGATCATCAGGGAAATTTAACCATGTAAAATTACATTATATCGCTATATTACTATTAATTATTCACCTATAATTTTGCTATATAGTTTCAACTTTTTCATAAAACTACACGTCTTTGCACGCCCCCATATTTGCATTATTTTTTATATTTTCAAATATTTTCTGATTCTACCTTGTCAATAAGGAATTAAAATGTTTTCAAAGTGTTTTTATAGCGCTTACTTAAGTTCTTGTTAAATTTACTTTGATTTTTGTTTTGACTGATTTATATTGTACAAATAATTGGTGTAGTGCATAAAGAGAAAGACCTCAGACCAAAGGTTCATAAGTTCGATTCCCACTTGCTGCCAAATTATTTGTATCGTGGTTCAAATTCCACGTTAAATTAAGTATATGCTTTAAAGGACCCGTTAATATTTTTTATTATTCATTAAATCTAATATTTAATTTTTTTTTACATTTAAAATATTTGACTAAAGTTCCGCTTTCATTTTGCACCACTCGATGCTCAGTTTTCGTTATGTTGTTTTGTATTGAGATAAAATTTCCGATAAAAGGAAATTGTGGTTATGACCTTAAAGGATGCGTACAAATATGTAATGTTTTCTGACTTAAATATTTATCGTTTTAATAACCATAATGTATTAACTAACAGGTAAATAATATTTCCTGAGATATACAATGACGATTCCTTTAAATTTTTTTTTTGACGATTATTTTGCAACAAGCTTTCTCATTTTCAATTGAAATATAAGATGATTCGCTTTTTCCATCACGTCAGAAGTCATCTGATTTCACTACGGATAAACCTGACGTATTTTCCTGAATTGAGCTTTATTCATCAGGTTTTATAGTTTTATATTAACAAAGTGGATATTCCAAGTCATGTCAATAGCTGAATCATTGAAATCTGGTTAAAAACAGATTCGAGTGCAATCGATTTTCTTTGGAAATCGTGCTTTACTCGCAAATAGGAACACGCATTAAGAAAGGCAGTTCCTTGTAGTGTAGTGAGGATTAGAATCTCGTTTATTTGTCGGCAAATTAAAATTTTTATTCGGCCAGCAATTTTAGCGTTGTGATGTCATTAAGATGCACCAACCCTTGCTTTTATTGGGTTTTACTCTTCAATGCAACTTAACTAATTCCTTAGTATACTTCAAACGTTTTAAATAAGAACTCAACCTTGTGTTTTATTTAGTGAGAATCCAATTAACTTGACATAACATGTAGAAGATAGCCCGATTTGGTTACCAGGCTTTAGACTTAACTAAACGGATAACTCCACTGTATAATTTTGTTGGTTTAAATTTTTTGACCTATACTGATGCTAATTTATCTTTACATGGGTATATATCATTTTCACAGCTAATTTTTAGTTTATTTGCATGGATTTTGAATTTTAACAGTAAAACCTAAAAAATCTCAAAGAAAGTACCTGCTCGTAAATAAAACTACAAATAAATATTCGGAATGGGAGTAATAGTTGGCAATTTCCAGGCTTAAGGAATTCTAGATTTCTGCGGGCAATAGTTAATTAAATTGCAAAATCATTGTGAGAATATTTGTGAGCTAAAATAGCACTAGCAATATCTTCAGGATCAATCATTCGAAAACCAATTTATCTGTAACCATCAGAGGATGAGTTTGGGTGACAAAGTATTCCATGGTCTTGGGATCAATAGCAATATATGCAACTGAATTGGCAAGGAAGAGTTTAACAAATCAGGATTTTCGTTGTCAAGTTTCTATTTGGTTTGCGCATTTATTAGATCCGACAACTTCCATAGATTTTTACAATTACTTCTGTAATCATATTCGCTAGAGATTCTTGAGTTCGTATATTTTCTGAAAACCTTTTCGCGCAAATGGATTAAATTCTTGGTGTTAGTTGTAAGCCAGCCAGGTTTCCTCGAGTTCAATCTGATTGTGTGAACAGACGAGGCGCATGAATGCCAAAAATTAACGAATTGGTCCATTTCAATCACCAAAATGAGGAAATCTTGAGTTTAAATATTTTTTTAAGTTAATGTTCAACGGTTACACCAAACCACCGTTTACTGTCCTCCCTATTAATCCGTTCTTGGTCTTTGAAGTACAGTCAAAACTCTCTAAATCGAATTATCACAATGTATTAAAATTTGTTCGAATTAGGGGGAGTTCGAATTTGAGAGTAAAATTGGATTGTAAGTTAGTTGGACGTGCCAAATAAATAATTCGATTTAGAGAATAATTCGAATTAAAGGGAGGTCGAGTTAGAGAGTTTTGATTGTATATCACTAGGTCTAGTGACTAGGTCATTTTTTCTCAACCGAGAAGAAGGTTAATAATTGTCCAACAGTGGATGGAATCCCTTTAGCTCTTTGTGTAGCTAAATATATTTTATAATTGTTCCAACTTTGTTTTGATCAATTTTATGCATTTTTCTCTCTTGGCTTTTGAACAGGGAACTATGAGGAATTATTGGTTTAAAACCTAACTTTAGCTTTATACTTTGTACTATGGAGCAGCAACGTAACTAGGGCGTAACGAAGAAGGCACAGGCCACCCTGGAAAGTAAAAAAAGCACTATAAAATTAAGTATTATTTAGTTTAGGTTCTTGAAACCCTAACCTGGAGGGTACTTTTAAAAGTAAACAATCAGAAATCCGGGGGGTCTAGGGGGTATGGAATACCCCCCAGGTGTAAGTAAACAATAACCCCCAGCAGTTAGTACCTAATCAAATTGATGCAATCAAATTTACCTTTATCAATTTAGAAAATCATCTTGTTACGTCGTTATGCTGGAGGTATTCCAGATCCCCCCCCCCCCAGTTTCACATCCGTTTTTCACGTTTTAGAGGAATCTGGTGGGCTTTTGGCCACTCTAGACTAGAAAATAGAGTCAAAAGTGTCTTCTTACAATAGAATATTTCTGCCTATTTATTTGTTCATGCTTGAATAATAAATGTGAAATTTATTTTGGTTTAACTTTGGTTTTAATTGTATAAATAACTATTAACATTTCAAAAAATCTTTGGTTAGAAGGATGGACCGGGGGGGGGGGTAGCGCAAATTAAATTGCCACGGCACTTTCTACCCTCATTTCGCCTCTAGTCTGCAGTTAATCAAATTAGCTGGTTTTTACATGCAAATTATTTTTAGAGGTTCAACATGAAATATGTCATTCAATAACAACTGTGATGTAATAAAACGTCTTCCATTTTTACTCCAAAAATCAAATAATCCCTTTTTAATAAGGTGTACAAAAGCGCCTAGAATATTGGGAGTGCCAAAAGCGGATTATCACCCTTTAAGAAACCAAGACAATTTTTTTGCGTAATTTGTGATAGGATTTACTTCCAAATAACACCACAGGCAAATTTTAAGGGTTAAATGGTTTAAACTGAATCTCACAATAATGTTCAATTTGCGATTATTGTAAATCTGTGCTTTCCTTGTAAAAGGATAGAGGTTAACTACTGGAGGGCGACGTTTTTCAAAACTTATAGTATCTACAATATAATTTTTTCTCTCAAATTTGAATGAACAAATTTAATAAAAAATGTGATATTTTGTATGTAAAATCTGTAATCAGAAATCATTTTGTCTTAAGAATTTCATTTATAGGACCTAACCATAGCTAGGGGGGGGGGACAATAGCCCTTATTGCCATGCTTGTAATCCAATCTTGTAACGCAAATTGCTCCGGTTTTTTACTACTACCTCGATAGCCCGTCTGATGTTCGTGAGCTGCTAGTTAACGTTGTGGTTTACAGTTTCTTGGCACAGTGTGATACAGGAAATTATCCTGCTGCTAAGAATGAAAAAATGCGAGTAAAATATTCATTTAAATAAAACTCGAGAGGATTGAAAAGTCGGGTTTATCAAATTGATAAAGTAGAAAATCAAAAGTTGGAGTTAACATACTTGATTTCAAAATCAGGTACAGGACATACACAACAAATTAATACAAAGCAAATAAAAGTCAAAGTCAAAATTTCTTAAGGGATATCATGAAATAAACAAAAATAATAAAAATGGACAAGTAAGTCAACATAATCAAGGAAACTAAGAAGTTAGAATGAGAAGCTTTTATCAAAGGAATACAAAACTGTGCTCAAAATGCATAAATAATGTATTTAAAGTGGCAAAATTAAAGTTAAAGCTGAAGATAAACTAAAAAGGTTTATTTTTACTATATTTGATGGGTTTTACCATAATTTGCATCTAATAATTGCTTTTCGTTTTTAGTAAGCTGCTAGAAATTCATTTTGGACCAATAATTCATTATTTATTTAATTTTTTTTTATTTCTTATTTGTGGAAAAATTCAGGGAGAGGTTACTATGATATAAAAATTTCTTACTTTAGCGATCAGTTTGGTTTTGAATCCAAAATAATAGAGATTCTTTTATTTGGATTAATAACTATAAAAAAAATATGTACCTACCCAGCAGCAGTATAACTTTCTTCAACTAATTTTAGTTTTAATTAAAAATTCATCCTGCCATGTTATAGTGAGTCTCTGATTTTAAATGCGATTAATTTTGTTTTGAATCTCAGATAATCTTGCATTTAGAGTGATCCTAATTATTGGCAAATATTTAAAAATTGGAATTCATTCTGAAAAGCTCCAAAGTCACTTTTATGACCAATTTAAGGTAAATCAAAGTAATTTGTACTTTTATTGTACAAAAATTCTAATATTTCTGGTACTAATTTGCTTCGTTTTCATTTAGCAATTTTTTTCAAGTTAGTTTCTATTTTGTTTTCTTGTATTAGAACTGTCAGACTTGCTGTTTCGCAATGAGAGTTTTCCTGATCTTAAGCGCAAAATAAAAGTTAATAAACTTCTTGTTATTCTTACACCATCTGAAGCCACTATTTAAGTTTCTAATAAAAAATTAGAAAAAAATATAAAATTACACCAATAATAACCGACCACATCAATCACTAATATAAATGGTTCAAGAGATTAGTTTATATAAATCAAAATGTATTAAAATGAAAGAGTAATTGGTTCAAAAACTATTAAATATGTCAGCACCATTTTTGTTAAAGTGTAAATTATAAGGCCTCAAGCGAAATTAACCCATCCCTAAACTTGAAGCAAATGGATTTTAATATCTTCGGGGCAAGTAAAGCTTTACGTGCTACTTTTACACGTTACCGTGTGATGATACCAGTAAAAATATGTAATAAATAAAACTACGTTATAAAAATGTTCTGCCAATAATTAATTATAAAAAAAACTTTCACTAAACTTATAAAAGTTACAGAAAAACATTAAACGGGGATTTTAAAAATAATAAAAAAAGTTTAAGGTTAGTTTTTTTTGATAAAGTTTAAGCTTGTGCTTTTTACACTGCTTTATCTAAGTCAATAAATTTTGGAACGATTGAGTTATTAAAAGATGTAAATTTATCGGCCTGATAAAACTTTATCTTGGGTTCTTGGGCTGTAGAGCAAGAGTTTCTCTGCTAACATAAATATTTTTATACACCTTTTCTTGCTTTCTTATCTTAATCGTAAAAATACATGAGTCATAATCTGGTAGTTAGTAGTTTTGAAAAATTTCAAAATGAAAATACCTAGAGCAGACCTCTTATGGTAAAAGTGATTGATTTCGATTCTCGTAAAACAGAAAGCCAGAGACATCTCTTAAGGTTACTCCAAAGCAACCAATAAGTTATTGACATGTAAGTATAATTTAAATTTTTTTAATATAATAAACATTTTTTGTCTCAATCAGTTTTTGCTATGGTTTATTATGCAGTAAATGTGCAAATTAACCATATAGGGAGTTTCATTATGTATGATACACAATTAATTTATAATTAATTTGCATATTTAACAAATTACCCCACGTAAAACTTAACTTCACAATTTATAGTCAATAATATAATTGATCTGAAATATACAGTACTAAAATTTTGTTAATTTTCTCAAACGAGATCACTTTGGGATCCTCGCCGGGACCTCTGCCACCAAAAGAAAAAAAGAATTTTAATTTTAATTTTCTTCTTTATCGTTTCTTTTATTACTACTAACTTGGGGATTAACTTAAAGAGTTTATTTGCGAAACGTGTAATATCTGAAATAAAAACAACATTTTGCTTTATCAAAAAAAAAAAAATAAATAACTTAACATACTTGTAAAATAAAAAAATAAATATTATACCAAGGTAGTTACGATTTGATTAAGTCAATTTGAATAAACCTTTAAAGAAAAGAAGAAATAAATAGTTTACAATGCTATTTGCATGTAATTTATTTAAATTTTTTGAACATTGCACGACTCCTGAGAGACACACAATTAAAGTATTTTATGTGGGTTAAAGGTTGGAATTTATTTTTTTTTTTGTAATAAATACAAAGTGCCTATTAGTATTTTTTAATAAATTTTTTTAATACGTGAAAAATTAATAATAGGAACATCACCTACGTTGGGTATTGTTGGTCGAATACAAAAGACACCTCTTCCTTCAACATGGGGAGTCGAACCACGTCCTTTATTCTTTCTATCTTTTTGATGTAAACAATGATTTCTCACGCAGCAAGGAGAGGTAAAAATTTTTAGCTTTACAAATATTTGAATTGGTAGACGTTTTATTACATTTGGTGTCAATTATAAGCATTAGTTATGGGTATGCGGTACTAAATGTAGTGCTACAAGTTTATTTACAATTCAGCCATACAAACTGGACTATTTTATAAAATCTTTAGCGGAGAATAGTAGAACTAATCGATTTTCATAATGATTTGTATGCAAACTAGAATCTTAAATAATCGTTATAACCAGTTTAGCAATTTTATGGATTAGTTAAACAGAGGTGAAGGAATGTTCGCAATTGAAAAAAATAAAAAGGTTTTACTGATATAAATTTATGCAACTGAAGGTGATTTTATTTTTATTTGATCGGAATCGGTTTACCGCTAACACGAAGGGGATTTCGTTCTTAAAAATTAAAAAGTTTTGTAATAAATTCAATAATTTTTTAAGTTGGTGTTGAACAACCAATCAAAAGTATGATACAGCGTTACGAACAGATTGAGCGCTTTCTACGATATTCTTATATTTAGCACAATTTATTTTATAGAAAAGTGTGTAAGAACATCTAAATAGAATGCTGTAAAGCAGATCAGGATTGGCTTTTTTTGCACAAAAACAATTTGCATGTCTGATTGATGAATTCAATGCTTCACATCAATTAAGGATAGATCAGAAACCTCCAGAACTTCTTATATAAAATTTATTAAAATTTATTGGTGTATAAGAATGAAATTGTAAGCATTTGGCACGAAAATGAGTGAAATAATTTAGAAAGTGTAATTCGTCCAGAAAACACTTTCAAAAGGTCCTTCAGTTTAAAAGGAAATTTTTATTAACAGCATCGCCCTATTAATTGGCACTTGAAATTTTATCGAAATAGTTTACCCGTTATTCAAATTGCGCTGTTATAAACAATTAATTCAAGCACAATCTTGTAATTGAAGTTGAAAATCAATAAACCCAAAACCAAATAGAAATTTCGTTACTAATTTAATTTGAAAGTAAATATTACGGTGAGCAGTTTATAAAAATCAAACAGTAGTGCTACATAATTAGACATTAACTTGGAGTTTATTTATAATTGAATGAAAAGGAAACGCGAGGTTTAAATAAAAAACAGGAAGCAGTATAGAGTTAGAAAAAGTTCTTAGTACAAAAAGATGTAGTAAAAGATTCGTTAATGACGCTCAATAAAAAATCAATTTTAAAATTAATGAAATATTGAGTGTGATTATTATAATTTATCTTCATTAACAAATTAAAGTGTCAATTTGTTTAGAAAATATTTATTTAGTATTTAATCTGCTTAAAAAGGTTTTATATTTAGCAATAAAAAAAAGTTGTAAATCACTCATTTACATTTTTACAATAACAATTGGATGTAACAAGAATACGCAATATTTCACAATTATGACAAGTAAGACCACCCGTGTATCATAGTTGCACGACAGGACACTAATATCCACTAATGAGATGAAGGAAAAATTCTACTTCCTGAATAAAGCAAGATTAATCGCTTATATGGAAAACTTTTTAGTTTTCACCAAAGAAACACGAGTTTTTTTTAAGTGGCAACAAGGTTTGGTTTTTTACTACGACGTAGGAGTTTCTACAGGTATGGTGGTCCAAACTGACAAAGATTACAATGAAAATACTATTTTATTACCGAATATAAAAAAGCAAGAACAATAAGAACAACAACAACGATAATAAAGTAAACATTCAGGTTATTCTAATATCTTAAATTTGACTTAAGATTGTCGTAATTCATAGTTTGAATTTTTACAACTAAGGTGGCATTTTATTGGTTTCCCAAAAATGTACAGTTTTCTGAAGGAAAATTCTCGAGTGGATCAGGCCATCCTCAACACCATCGTACGTCACTTAAACTGATCTTAAGAACGCAATATAAAAATTGAGCAACACTTAATAGCGGCCGTAATTTTTAAAAGTAGATAAAGGTAATGATCGTAAAAAATAAAATTGCGTTCCAATCCACTGACGTTTTTATCGTTTTCCACGAGTAACTAATAACTTTCCTTAATCGAATCGCTTCTTCTTGACATTGCATTGCAAGCATTTAACTTGGATGTTAAAAAGTGTTACTCGGTCGTCTCCAGAAGGTTTTTTATTTATTGGTATAATAACTTAAAATTTTTATACCATTAGAGTTGTAAAAATAATTAAGCAAATATGTAAAACTTAAGACATAAAAAGAACCAAAGTGTTTCACACGGTGTTCAAGTCGGTCGAAACCGCACGCAATTTGTCCAATTATCACCTATTTTATAATTTTTAAAAATTTAAATTGCTTTTTTGTACCAACTTAATGATATAATTAATGCAGTAAATCAAACGAAATTAATTTTTTTCCAACTTTCTATTAGCAACTCTAAAAATTTATTGATAATAAAAAGTATTAATTAAGTTATTCGAAATTCACAGTAATCAATTATCATAAAAGTTTGTGGAAAAATGATTAGGGTATAAATTACGGAACCGCTGAGGAATTAATGTGCGTACACTGTAAAAACTGAAGAATCGTCGCAAGAAACGAGAATTTTTACAAATTAAATTACCATAATACTTATTGAGATTACAGGAAGAAGTATTGAAGTTGTAGGTGGTCTGTGATGCCTCAATGTGAGGTCCCTTTAGAAGTTCCGTCATGAAATAAAGAAAGAATAAACGTTTGACACTTCAATATATTTTATTCCCACTAAATAACCCTCTCGTAAAGCGGAATGGTTAATTTCAAAGTTCTTTATGTGGTAAAGTGTTCCAGGGCTAAGTGATAATTTGCATCGCTTCAGGTTGATCTCGAAAATAGTAATGAAAATGTGACAGAGTCCGCAAGTTATAAAATAAAGTCATCATCATTATCGTTCTTCAGGCGTGTAATGCAGCTTTTAGTTTTACTTGTTTTCTAATGCGATTTTAATGCAAGCACAAACTCGTGCACATTTTCATTTAAACTTGATCACAATTTATTTGATTTACCCACAATAATCTGAATTTTTCATCTCAACTCAAAGGCGCATAATTTTCAGCCCTCCGTGTTTTCATCTTGAATTGCAATTATGCCATTTATTATAAGTGTACCTCATTACAAAAACTGTTTAGAATGCAAAATAGTGTAATTTTATCACAGGCATATTTAAAACTGCAATCTTAATTCTATGATAGTACAACACAATTTTTGTTTAAAAAATAATTACATAAAAAGGAATTTCAAATAAAAAAAGATTTTCTAAAAGTCTCTTTAATAATTTGGAAATCTTTCTGTCCACACAGAAATTATTTGTTTCATTTAGCTATTGGAGTAGCTTGACGACTTAAATTTAAGCACTAAAGTTCATAACAAACTGAATATTAATTTCAATAAAAATGGAAATCAATTTTCCAAAACTTACCCCCATTTCTTTAATGGACCCACTCTCAAGTTACTGGAGTCCGCCAAATCTAGCGTTCTCATTTGGTAATGTTTTCTTTCCCTAGTACATGTTGAAAATTTAGAAAATTGTATTTTTTTGGGTAATTTATTACTAACCGAAAAAAGATTAAGACCTACAAAATAAGCCCTTTGAAAAATACCTGAAGTACACTTAATTTTTTTTTCATTTGCCCTCAATATTCGTAAATATTAGTTATTAATATTTAGTGTTAATATTAATAATTAAGTAGAAGATTAAGTTAATCTATTCATACGCGTCATTACAAATGCATATAATATAATTATTTCTTCGCAATTGGCTGAAGTTTTAGATTTAAAATTTACAGCTTGTGAATTCGCAATGATGGCCTACACCAGTAGTACGCAAACTGTGGGTCGGGAGAAAATATTTGTAGGTCGCCAAATTCCAGAAATGGGAAGAAAATCCCAGAAAGACTTTCACTTTAGCTACGTTCACGATTAAATCTTCACAACTGTTTATCCAGGGGTCGCAACAAAATTTTACACAGAATAGGGGGTCGGAAATGGAAATAGTTTGCAGACACTGGCCTAAACATATATCCAAAAATAGGCATAATACGCCGAATAATAATAATTAAAAGGTTTATTTCGTAGAGTTGTGGATCCATCATGTAAATAATTTTAGAAGTGGACGCCCTGAATTTTCTCTTAGGACCCCTCTGGACCCCCCCCCCCCAACGTCGCAATTAATCAGCTGGATCATAAGGAATAAATATCTCCTTTGGTGGTCATGAGCAGGATAAGCGAAGTTTTGAAAGAAAAATTGTTATTTTACATTAGGTCCCTGCAAGGACTTTACATGGACCGAACTATAATAACTGGGATGGAGAGCATTTGGAGGATTAAAATACATCTTAAAATCCAAAATACCAATGTCATTTAGAAGACGCGTATATGATCAGTGCATACTTCCTGTCCTAACATATGGCTCAGAAACCTGCAGTTTAACAAAATCCAATGCGAAGAAACTAAGAGTCACACAGAGAGCGATGGAAAGGCAAATGCTGGGTATAACCCTAAGAGATCATATGAGAAATGACTGGATAAGACAGCAGACAGGGCTAAAGGATGTGGTTGAAAAGGCAGCACAGTTGAAGTGGAATTGGGCAGGACACATGGCCAGAGTGAGCGATGACAGGCGGACGAGGAGGATGCTGCAGTGGAGACCGAGAGAGGGAAAAAGGAGCACAGGACGACCAAAAACAAGATGGAGGGATGAGATAAAGAAAACAGCAGGTATCGGATGGTTGAACGTGGCAGAAGATAGAGAGAGATGGAAAAATATGGGGAAGGCCTTTATCCAGCAGTGGAAAGAAACAGGCTATTAGTGATAGTGATAGTGACATGGACCGAAAACCATCGCGAGTAATTAAAATGATGAAATATGAAGAACCAGAAAAGTATTTCTTTCAAACACTGCTTCATGAAAAACCTTTGCCTAAAAGTTGCATAAATTGGGTCTAGATTGTCGAAAAATACAAACTGTGTTAAAATTATCTACAATTGTGTTACAAGAGTATACAAAAATTGTGTACAATATAATATTTTGCTAGAATAGTACAATAATTGTAAGTAATCCTTGCACAATTAGGATTTGTAGACAATCTAGACCCAAAATGTGCAACTTTTTTGCATGTTATAGATTTCAAAATCAAAATTCTAGAAGTATAATCTGTAAATTTAGTATTGCTCCCCAAAATTGAAAGGAAGGTGGAAGGACGAATTTTTATCGTCAAATTTGAATTCAGCACAACCAAATCATATATAAATTAAACAAAAACTTAACTAGACGTTAAAATATTAGATTTTAACTGTAAGTAAAGAACAACATACAAGAAAATTTTATTTAAAAACACTAAGAAAACAATTTCTAACCTTTTTATGACAAATCGTCGTTGCGCCTTTAAAACCCGACATGTGCACATTTTGAGCAAAATGCGTTAAGTACAGATTTCGATTAAGGGTTTCAAGCCGGACATTTCCATAAAAGAAATTTATTTTTTTTCTGTAAAATAGTTGGTTAATTAAATCAAAAAGCGCTACTATGTGTAAATAATAAAATGTGTGTCTTCTAAATACGCTATGACGCAACTTAAATCAGCTATGTGCACTAAATTTATTAATAAAACAAATTATAAGATTCATATCATTTCGTTTTTAATTATAATGTTATTAAATTGTCAATTAGGCCGTATAAAACGTAAAATTATACGTGGAGTCTGTACTTCAAACAGAAACAAAACAAATCAGTTTAAACCTTCTCCTGAACAATTTACTAAAATGCACATGTCGGGTTTTGCAGGCGCAACGACGAAATGTAATATTTTAACGTCTAGTTAAGTTTTTGTTTAATTTATATTTCACATAACACATACTAAAATCACACTCTATTCTTGAAAAAATTTCTTTTTTAAGATCATATTTCTCAAATTATATATTTAAAATTGATACCATTCAAATTGACAAAATGAGAAGACTCACAATGAGCCCAAAGGGAAAATTCTAATGCCATGTCTAAATTCATTTATGTGATCCCAATAAGGAACAATAATTGAACCAAAAGAATTATTTTAACGAATTTTCATTATTTGACCTGGATCAGAAGACTAGGGGGTGGTGAAGGTAGCGCGGGCCACAGGTGCATATATTTTAGAAGCAAAATAAGGCATGGCATGGGCTTAGCTATCTTAAATATTAGAAAAAGCATTTTAAAATTGAGATAAAATGAAGTACTGTGATGTAGTTTTGAAACACAAACTGTCCTCTATGATGCAACCCCTAATGAGAGGGTTTCCCAAGACAAATATCCAGATTCTGTCGCAATCCGAAGAGAAGCTCTCCAGTTTATGTAAGCACGATCTTGTAAGCTAGCCCACAATTTTTTTGAAGAAGTGACGGAATTCTGAAAAGGAAGGTAGTCTGGGAAATTCCAATAAAACACGGGGTTGGTAAAAATTGCATTAATGACAAGAACAAAATAATGATTGAGAGATGTGTAATTATTCCAATAATTAGAACGCATTTGACTGTGAAAAACAATACACACAGTATAATAATTAGTAATTACGTATTCTGACTGTCAAAAGGTGCTAAAAAGTACTTACGTAGAGCTCTGGTAAGTTTACAATATATAAAAGGTGACAGTAGCTTCCTTCAAATCTTTTTCCAATGTGCGGCTTCAAAAGGTGAAAATTGGAGGTCTTGTTGCAAATTAACAGCTGACACTTGACCGACGTTAATGCGAACATACTGAACACTGCTATTGATGCTGCTGGACCATCAGTGAGTGAGCTGTTGTTGGTGGCGCAAAGTAAAACTGAACCACCCCAAAGTAATCCGTAGCCTCCAAGAGAAAACGAAGTTGAAGGTTAGTTTCTTCTTGTTTGTCAATAACAACACAAACTCAGCTAACTGTACGAGATCTGAAATGGACGTCTGATTTGCGCACCAAATAGACTCCCTTATCTTTGCTCACCAGATGATTTCATGAGTAAAAAACACTAAGCGACAGCTAGACCACCTGTCACACACGACTTGGCACGAAAAACAGTAGCATTGAGACCAAAAGAATATTCGCCAACGCAAAACTATCGGCACTTAAGAAAATCGATGTGACCAAATTAGAATAGGTCCGCTCTTCGCTGTAGTTATCAGGAGACCGAATTCAAGGTCGCCTTTACGTCAGAATTATCAACATTTGTAAGAAATACATGCAATAAAAGATTGATAGTGACCGAAAATGCAAGGCTCGATCGAAGAATATTGTGAATAGCAATTTAAAGAGGAACAAAAGGAGAAATAAAAAATTTGTTAAAAGTTTTTGCTGACCTGGAGGATACTTTTAATAGTAAACAATCGGAAAACCGGGGGATCTGGGGTGTATAGAATACTCCCCAGGCGTAAGTAAACAATAATATGTTTTTCAAAAATTAAATTAGCGTTTTTATTAATTTTGAAAAGTAATTTCGTTACTTTCGTAAGATGATCCCCCAGATTCACACCGGCTTCATCACATTTTAAGAGGTCTAGCGGCATTAACCACCGAATTTATCAATAAAAATTTTTTTTTTCGTTTTAATAAAATTCACTAATCGAAAAATTTAATAATTCGAAAACTGTCCTACATTAATTAGATGAGATAATTGAGGTTACACAGTACTCGAATATTAAAATTAAAATAAACAAAAATAAAATTTTTTATTTTATTATCTATAAGTTTTTACAGTTTATTCTTGAATTTAATTTTTTAAAAATGCGGTTTTTAAGAGCATATTTTCAATTTTATGAACACTTTTGTGTTTTTTTCGCATACTTTTATATTTTTAAGAGCCTTAAAATCCGAGCCCTGATTATGATCTTTTAAATCCTGTTATTAACAGAAAATCATAATTTTACTAAACTTTTCTTTAAATTCTTCTGCGCCAACTTAATTAATTCATAACTTACAAAAAAAATTATAATGATTTATTAGCACTAAAGACCGATTTACCGATAAAAATATTATAAAAGCTCCGTTCGTCAGGTTCCTTCAGGTTTCCTCCAATCGCCTAGATTTAAAATAATTATTTTCCTTGAATAACCAAGAGGTTGTCGAAATCAAGAAAGTAACGAGCTTAGAATTTTGTAACGTCTATCGACAATCATTTAACAATTTTTTTAATTGAAAACAAGATATCGCTTTCAAATATTTAAAAATTTTATCAAGATTAATTACGGTGTACTAACAATGGCAGTTCTATAATTAAGTTACCATTAAAAATATAATTAAAAGTGCGTAATTATTAAGCGAACAAGTTAATTCCAGACTTATTATTAAAAATTAATCCCTGGGGCACAGTTATAAACTCAATATAATTATTACTAATTTGCAGTACACATCTTAATTTATAACATACTATGTAATTAAGTGTTAATTAAATTTTATGATTAAATAGTGACATTAAATAAAATTGTTCGATTCTAAAATTAATTGCCGATAATTAATATTGTTAAGATTATATTTTGGTTTTTTGTCACTATCACGGCGTAACAACAAGAGGCCATAATATAAATTATTATTATTATTAGTGATTTGATCAGTGAAAAATATTTGTGTGGTTTAGTAACTGTAATTTACACATTATAAAACAACACAGTTGATATATTGCTTTTAATTGAACTCTTTAAAGAATTCCTTATACGGTGAAATCTTACAGCATCGCGAATTAGTTCTCTTAGATAATTGAAAACGTCGATGATATCATAAGCGTACCAGCTTACTTTTAAAATGAGAAAATTCAATTTATTATTTCGTTCTTAATTGCACGACAGTAACAATTCAACTTGCTCTTCCAGACTGAATTTAAATTTTAAAATATTAAATCTCTTAAGTATATTTAGTAGGCGGCTGTTATAAATTTGAAGTACTAAAAGCAATTCCGCTATTTAAAAGCCGAAAATGTAAAACTACCTGTCTCTAATTAAATATGTTTTATCAGTACCGCTGACACTTGAAATCAGCATTTGTTAAATAGCGGCTACAAAATCAAAGTATTTAAAACTTGCTACTGGTGGAGTGTTTTACGACTAAAACTATCAACTTTTCACTAAAATTATCGCTCACTATCTAAATATGTCGCATTCCACTACTTTTATTATTATTCGATATTCGAATTAAACTTCCGAACTATTTTTATGTTTGCCGAATAAATTTGCATGAATTTTAAGCACCCCGTAGAAGAAAATGCTCTACTTTTGCTAAAAAAAATAAGTGGCACTTGTTAAAGTTGCGTTAACGTGGAGACTTCAATGCTTAATAGACGACAAACCCGACTTACTTTTGCTATTCCCCCGGTCTCTTTATAATAATTTTACTCTGAATATTTGCTATCGATACAAATTTTATGATAATATGTAAATTTCGTGATCATTATAAATTTTTTATTTCGAGTTAAAATTAATTAAAATATTTTTGTATATTTCTAATCTACAACTAAATTTATTAAATTGCTCTCTTATCAGGTATGTAAATTTCAAATTAATGATGCCCATAACGAAAATCCCTACTAATAAGTTAATGCGAGCAATAAAATTTTTAATAATATTTCAACTTGCATAATTATATTTTATTTTAATGCGTAATACGGTCGGTAAAATTTTAAAAATACACGATAAAATGCCAGGTATGTACTTGCATAATAGCGATATTATAATTTAGTTGACCTGCAAATTTTTCTCCAAAACCTGTCTCAAAAACGTCGCAACAGAAAGCGTGGGTGACTCATGTGTTTATACAATCACTAAGCCTTTCAATGCAAATACAAATCAAGAGAAAGCCAAACAGGTAAATTTATTGCCGAAATATATCAATCAGTCGCTTTCGTTTCAGTTTTGACGTCTTAATAGCGAATTTTTGGAAAAATAAATGATGATGGTTGTAAATCGGCGCCAATTGTAAAAGTGTTATGGAAAATTGAAAAGAGTCGTTAAACTGTTGAGAACCGCTGTGTGTTTTATTATCATCTATGTTATTGTACTACGTGTCTATTACTTATTTATTTTACTTTATCCATGAAGCTTCAGTTTGTTACACAATTTACTTTTTATTACTAAAAAAACACTGATTAGTTTTCAGATTGCGTTCCAAGTAGGAGTAACTTGATTTTGAAATTAATAGCTCATAACTCTCACGATAGTGCTACCAGATAGTCGTCACGAGGAAATTTACAAAAATACTTTAAAATTGAAATACCTGTAGGTATAAACATTTCTGTTTTTAAATTAAAACTAGAAAAAGTGTGAATATAAATGACCTACACGAAAAAGTAATCCTAAATTGATTACCACGATTATTCAATAAAGATAAAACGAACCTTTTAAATTTTTGTTAAAAAATTGGTAGTCAGTTTTTACTTAAAACAGTAATTCACTGTATCGCTTTTTTATCGGAAGAAATATTTCAAATGTGATTTTAATTGATGGTCCACAATCCGTAAATTTCGTCAAGTTATAAGGTTAAAATTTTTTATCAATAAATATTTGAAAATAGAAATATTAGTTTCGGATTGTTCGTCCAATTTGAGCTTGAGTAATTATACAATTAGAAAATTTTCTCTTTCGTCATCACTCTCCATCTTCTTGACTTTGTCTATATCGCTCAATCTTTACAGTCTTTTTCTGTATAACCGACGTCCACTTTCAATTATTGAACTTTTTCCATATTATATTATTTAATTTGCTATTCAATTAGTTCTTCATCTGAATTAAATGGTTTTATCGTTTCTGGCAGTTACAAGATTCCCCAAATTGAAATCTCTTATTTTTTAAGGAAAAAAATTGTTTGTAAGAAACTTTTCGATCTTTTTATTTTGTGATTAAAACAACGATCTGAAACTGGTTTGCAACTACGATGTTCAAAGCAAAAAAAAAAGGTTTAAAAATTTTAAATGGAACGGAAAGAAAATATTATATTATCTGTGAAAACTCATTTTTTCACGAAAAATTATAATCAATCTCAGTCTACTTCAGAAAAACAAGCTAATAAATTCATTATATTAGATTATCTATATTTCTATTAAAATCGGAGTTTTAGAGTGGCCTCCGCGGGTTGAAAATTAAATTTTCTGGAAACTTCTCCGGATGACTTTCGTTGAGATATTATAAAAATGTAAGTTTCCTCTAATTAAATTTAAAACGTACACGTAGTTTTGTGTATAGGTTAGAGACTTGAACTGCTGACTTAATGTCGCCAGTTCAAATCTCAATTATTCCGAATTATGTGTGACGTGGTTTGGATCCCACGTTAACTTCAAGAATTATAATATATGTATGATTTTCGTTTTAAATAAATTTCGTCGGGTTAAGCACAAAAAATGGATACAGTGGTTCTTCTATCGTGCATCACCTTTCTAGAAATCTTGCGGACGCCCATGAATAGATCGGTATTTCTTTTTAATTATTTAATTGTTATTGGAAATTTTGTATTCTCGACTTGTGTAAGAACAATTTTTATGTTATAGTTTTAGGAACGATTAGGCTACAATTTGTAGTTTTAAAAAATTGAATTATCGTGAAGAACATCTCACACTGCGTTTGCAATTTGTCACACATACTAAGTGAGCATGTGTAAAAGAATGTGGTTGAATTACATTTTTTTTTGATGTTCTAATGTGCCGTTGCAAAGTCAGATTGTTGTAATCCATTGCGGAGCCGCTAAACGAAGACTTTATATGCAGTTTGTGCCCATTTGTAATCTTAATGTCGATCTAGCCAAGTGCTTGTCTCATCCTTTGATTTTTGCCAATAAATATAAGAACTGGACGGACGTGTTGATGCAATTGTGGATTCGCAAGCCTTTTATTAGATTTTCCAAAACGGCGCAAGTAATTGCACAAATAATCTTAACCTCTTAATTTGCCTTCCATTATCGAGAAATTGTCGGTGTTAATCTTCCATATCACGCATTCGATATTGAAATGTGTTAAGTGTTGGATGTCGTGCAACTGAATTTCAATTATATGAATATTAATTGCATTTAATTAGAATCGATCGTAATCTGAATTCGTGTTTTAAACGTGAGTGACAGAGATAAGCACACATTAAAGGATCGAATAAAGTGCGATTTCCATCCATTTATTTTATCTAGGTAATTTAGCTGATCTAACACAGTTATTATTCACTATTCAAAAATTTTAAGATGACTTTGTTGTTTGATGATGTACAATGCTGGTATCTAATCTACCACACGGTAAACTATTAACTGGATTATTGAAAAGTTTGGGTGGCATCGATAAAGTTAACGTTTTCACTATATTCGCCCAACTTAAACGATTTATTATGTAAAATTTAATTAAAGTGTTAATTTTATTCTTAAAGATTACCAAACATCGTGGCCAGCGTCAAATAAGTAGTTAGATAAAAAAAATAATCTCTCGTGTTATGTATTGAATACATAATACAAGTTTTAACACTTTTTTAACATAAGTTTGACTTATTTACTTATTAATGACATATTTATAGGAAATTAAGAAAAATTATGATTGACAGCAGTTGTTGAATCGTGACCGCAACATTGTGTGGTCATATAACCGTTCGAGTTATCGTCATTTTCTCAATAGTCCAAGCACAACTTCTTGTGATTGTTCTTATGGTAGTTGCGGTTAATGATAATCGATTCGTTTTATTCCGATTTGCTATTGGAACTGTGTTGTTTTCTTTTGTAATTAGAAGTCGTTCTGTGGTTCAAGAATTTTTACCGCTGCTGCTGACTGCTGCAAGCTGGTGCACTGTCCAATTCTCCAACTGCTACAATCTCAAAAGCAGTGACGGGCCCAGGATAAAATTTTTGCACAATGGCCCCATTATCTGGTCGTGGTTAGAAAATTGCTGTCAATTTATTATGTTTATTTTATGTAAAAATTTCAAACCAGATAGCTCTTATGATAATAAATTTAAAAATCAATAACTAAAAGCATTTTCCGGTTATGAAACAACAATGAACAGCTAGTAGCTCGAAGAAATCGCCATTAAGGTGTGTCAATTAATATTGATATGTATCTTCATAAATACTTTTCGAATGGAATCAAACGGCAGCCGAAACTGTTACATTAAAAAAATTCATTCGACTTTTACGATGTTTTTGATTGTATATGACAGCCATGAATGCGTGAGTCTTTATTTTCTATTCAGCTCACCAAGTTATTGATTGATTGCTACCGAAGTTTCCGATACGGCCCTTTAGTAGCTCAAATCGATGACCGTGCAATTTTGCACAACTTGATTTGCAATTTACAAGCTTTTCGCCAAATACAAGCATCATCAGCACGCGGTATTCCAAGTATTCGAAATTACAAATTCCACCTGTTGAATGAAATATTCACTTGCAGATACGTCGCCCTTACCATATTAGAGAAAGCCTTACATTCTTTTTTAATTAAGAACTAAAAAGTATTTAAAAGAATAATTTTTAAATTAATGTTTATTCAAAAAATTCGGGATGTCAATTTTTATCATTCTTTTGGACCATTAAAATTGTTTATTAAAAATTATTGCGGAAAGAATACCTCGTAGTGAAATAGATTTTCAAAAAAGTTAAGATATTAAGCGATAGCGTGCTGGCTTTTATATAAAAGTAAAAATAACTTAAATACCAAAATTATTTTAATACATAAATTGTAAATAGCTAAGATTCTTGTAATGCGGCTATCGGACATCAACGCCATAGCTGAATTATTGATTGCCAAGGAGTCATACTATGATTGAAACTTTTCTTAGTTCTTGCCGCTCCATAGCCGACGACCACTGGGCAATTATTTATTATCATCAATTATTTGCACCTTTAACCTATCCTATGTGGCGATTCTAACAGACAGTTTACATATTTATAGGTAGCTGAAATTCTATTTTATGTGGCATTAATCCAAACAATATTTATCATAAGTTTTCTTTGCTATACGCATAGTTGAGTAACACTTTTTTATATTTAAGAAATTTTAATAAGTTAATTTAATATTCTTCTTATTTTAAAAATGTTTTTTTTAGATTTATGAACGATCAAATTATTCATTTTATAGATTTTTTTCACAAAAACATTTCGTGATTTATTTCTCTTCTATCTACAAGCATTAGGTTTCGTAAATATCTATTTTAGTGTTCCCAAACCACAACTTAAAAATCTGAGTTGCTATTTTTGTGTATAACTCTTAACCCAGAATAGATTCAACGACAATTTTTTTTGTGGAATATTATTTGAGCTATTAAATATATTATTTCCTCTCTTGTGACCCACTAAGAAAATGCACTTAAATCTTTGATTTTAATCGATTCTGCAAAATTTCCTTCTGCGATCATTAGGGCAAAATAATCTACCTGGACTGTTATTCATCAACCAGTTTCCCAGTATGATTTATTTTTGTGGAATGGATTAATTTGCATCAGGAAACCTCCTGGTATTTGTCAGCGACTCATTTTCTTTCTTCAATGTAGTTGCGCTAGAATTTACTTCACAGTGGCGACTCCAGGGGGTGAAAATTTTAAAGTGGTGCTCTATATGATTTTTGAAACAACAGTTTCAAAACGATAATTTTTTAGGCGATTTTAATAATAAATGACTAAATTTAAAAAAATTAATACTACTTGAAAGTTGTTTGAGTTGAAATCAACAATATATAAAATATTTACAGTTGTATATTATCTTAATTACCATTATTTAACCAAATGTTGTTAAGGAAAAGTAAAAAGATAATTTTTCTTGTTAACAGTTTCATCATTATTTCCGTAAATAATACCTATAATATAAGTTTGTGTTATTAAAAAAAAATATGTTTTATTTCTTTCCTGAGTGGTATTTATTACGGAAGTGGCTATTGTTTAAAATTATAAATATGAACATAATACTATATACCGTTAATTTTGGCGTAGATATTCTAGTAATAACATTTATAGTACTACTAATTTTTAATAAAAGTCATTAAAGCTTGAAATCGGTTTATAAATAACCGAGTTATTAACAGCTTTACACATACAATTGACGGTCTCTTTATAGATTATGTCAATTCTATACGCCATGCACCAATGAATGACACAATAGAAATTATTCTTCTAGAGACAGATTCTGATTAAAACACCGACTGCCATAACTTTCTTCAATAAATCTGGCCCAAATTAACATATTTTTTTCGTCATTTAGGTATGTAATTATTATGATTTATTACAGAATGATCTGCTGCTCCTACGTCTTCAAGAAGACACACTTAGGGCCAGTTCCACCAACTCTGCTTAAGTAGTTTAATCACGGTTAGTTGGAGTTAATCACGGTTAAATAGAAGAGGCTGTTCCACCAAATTTTTAACCATGATTAAAGGAGCTTAATCAACCCTCAAACTAACCGGTCGATGTTTACCATTTGGATCGAACTAATCACGGTTAACTGATAGAGGCATGCGCTTTGATTTCAATCGAGCAACTTTCTCTTTCTTTCAACTTACAACTAAAATGTTGACAACTAAAAAAATGACCTATAAAATGATTATTTTACAAATCTATTAATCTAAAAAGATTATTTTATGTTACAGGTAAGTTGGTAATTTAATCCTTTGTATAAAGCTGTAAATTGAAAAAAAAAGTAAAAAAAATTATCAAATCAATAAATTGGACAATTTTAGAATTAGATAGAATCAAAAATTAACTTTTTAATAAGGAAGAAATAAGGGTAAGGAAGAATTTATGGTCAGTGACGCTCAGCCTGATCCCTTACATGTGCAGTACCTGAAAGATGTGCCACATAAAATTATCCTAAGCATTTACCACCTACTACAACTTTCACGTGACTATCAATCAACCAACCAGAACAGCTTTTAGAAGTTTTCAGCGAGGATAGCCGAACTTCAAGTGGTTAACTAATCATAGAAAGAAAATACCCGGTGGAACGTTTTGAAGTTAATCAGGGTTAAATATTCCTAACCGTGATTAAATATTTCTAACCGTGATTAGTTAACCAACAATTTAATCAGAGATGGTGGAACCGGCCCTTAAACCGCCAGTGCAGTGTTAAATGGCAATCTTAGGTCAAATTAAATCAACACAGGTAGTTTGGTGTAGTAGTTAGGGAGTGGAGCTACAGACTTAAAGGTCATAGGTTCAAATCCCGATCTCTTCCAAATTTATCTGTGCCGTAAAAAGGATATTTCCGTAAATAATTAACCCGTTTTCAGTTTTTAATTTTTGTAGGCAAGTACCAAAAGCTTACTTTAATTTTTAATATAAGGGTGCACTTGGGTCCCAAAATTTATCACGTTATAAGCTGACCTTTACTGAAAAATATAGAAATGGATCTAGGCTAGGTCATCGTTTTTCAACCTGGGGGTCACGAACACGAAATGGGAGGTCGAACGACTCGGGATAAGGATAAACATACTATTTTATTGGCTTTTAAGATGGAAAAAGGGTTAAAAAGGGTCATTCTGTTGCCGAGGGGGTTGCGAGCTTTTTTAGTTCATTAGGGGATCGTGACACAAAAAAGACAAAAAAAAAACCTCCTGATCAAGGGGTCGGTGGAAATTTGTTGTACCTTTACTTGATTTTATTTTCCGAAATTTTTTAATATCAATAAATTAAGATCCTACGAAAGGTCAAGGAGAAAATTTGTATAATTGTAAAAGAATTTATTCAAAAATGCAAGCTGATATGCAGGACGAAAAGATTTGTTGTATTTTAAAATTGAAAACTCCCATTCATTTCTTTTTATTTTTAAAATATTCTTTTCGGAAAGTTTGTTCCAAGACGAAAATATTGATCTTGCTTTTGGCAATATAAACTTTTATTTTCGAGTTATGGATAGCTCTCTGCAAAAAGGGACCAATTTACAAAAATGATTTAGTTATTCTGGCATTTCATTCACTAAATTTTGGTGGATTAAGATAAAACACAATATTTGTTTTGTGGGTCGTCCTTGTCAATTTTGCAGTGCAAATATTTAAAAAGAATTGTAAGTTGGAGAATAGATGAAGATCAAAATTTGAAAAAAAAAAATGTAAATCCTTCTGTCGTTATTGGGTAATATAATATAATAGAAAGTTAGCTAAATTTAAAATCGTCGGATCTAGAGGTTTGCCGAATTCGCATGTAATGTCCCATTTATT
This sequence comes from Rhagonycha lutea, assembly GCA_958510855.1. Taxonomy (NCBI): domain Eukaryota; kingdom Metazoa; phylum Arthropoda; class Insecta; order Coleoptera; family Cantharidae; genus Rhagonycha; species Rhagonycha lutea. Next base: position 4,530,931 of record OY294040.1, on the reverse strand, counting down.
AAAAGTTTTGGTGAGATCTTTATTATCTCATACAAATTCCACTACACCAAATTTAGGAAGCAGAAAACCGCAGTTCTATTCCTATTTACGCATACACTGTTGGGAAATCGGGGATAGTACAATGGGCCCGATTTAGAGGTCTAAGTGCATGCAAGCTCTTGCCCTCCACAATGAAATCCAAATATTTGGGATGTTTGTTAGTGGTAAATTTGCAGCTTCTCCGTTTTTAGGAATTTTTAAATAATATGCTGAAACATACAATGCACTCTATGACGCAACCCCTAATGAGAGAGTTCCTCCAGATTTTATCGCAATCCAGAGCGAAGCTCTCCAGATTATGTAGCCATGATCTGGTAATTTTCGGGAGAAGCGAGGTAGAGAATTCTGAATAGAAACGTTGTATGGGTAACTACAATAGAACACACATGGATGAAAAAAATTTGCTTTTTGATTGGGAGCAGTGTCACAATTCCAATAAATATAAAGTATAACAATACGCATAGTTGTTAAATCAATAGCGCACTGTCAAAAGGTGTTCCAATCGATTATGAGCAAGTCGACATTCAACAATAACCTCTAGTCTAATGGAAGAAGATAATCAATTCTTTCCAATTGAGGGTAAACGTGCGGCTTGGAAGATGAGGAATGGTGACTTACTCCAAATTAACAGGTGATATCTAACCGATGTTAACATGTAAACACACTGAATGCTGCTTGTAGATGCTGCTGGACCTGTGGGAGAGCCGTTGTTGGTAAAGCGAAGCAAAACTGGATTACCCAAATAATGGAAAATTCCCTAAAGCAATCCATAGTTAAAAATTAGGTTCGTCTGGTTTGTCAATATACTGTTATGATTTTTGGCTATCAAAAACTATTTCAAAGGCCGCTGTACTAGTTTTATGTCGGTAGCTGAGTTTTTCTCTTGGTCAAGGGTCGGTGGATTCAAACGAAGTAGCAAAGCAGTAATTCGACATCAACATTGTTTATTAAATAAAAATACTCAATTGCGAAAATTTGCATCAATTTATAAGTGGCAATAAATCTGCCTCAAACCAAATGTGTGAATAATGTAATAATTAAGAATCCAAGCGACATTTAATTCCTCAAAAACAGAAGCTGAACTTGGATATTCAATTATTCGTGTAAAATAATGTGTAAAATTCAAATCAATTGTACAAAAGCTTTCTAATAAATTCATTTACAACACAACTCGCCGTTTTATTCAGAATTTATTAGATACAATAAATTTCTACCTTATAAATTTTCAAACTGGTAAATTTCCACTCGATTCAGTACACCACTGGAGACCATGTGTTGATTTTCGTAGTCGCCACCTTTCCCATACCTCGGAAGCTGCAAATGTTCCAAACTGCTACCGGTGTTCTTGTGTTGATAATTGTGTAAAAGAGCCGATCAAACCCATTTACTTGGTTAATTAACTTTTTAAATTGTTAATTGAACAATTTTTGTCCTAGACAACACTCAGTTAAGTAATCTCTTGATTATCGATTTTGCTTCGATCATCAAATGTGTACCTAACCTCCAATTTTCAGAGCACATGTACAATTTTCAATAATCAATTTTCTTTCAGATATTATTTGATTAACAAATACCACGTTGCATTCGCGATACACAATTTGCACTAATTACGCGTCGTACGTAGTTAATTACTACGTAATTACAAGACTCTGGTTAATTGTTCACTTGTGTGAACTCACAAATTTTACTCCCTGAGTTTTTTGGATCAAGAGGCCTCGTACGAGTTCCTAGTTTGATCTCCACCAGAAAACTCCACGAGTTCCCAGTTTGATCTCCACCAAAGAACTGACTTCGCTCCTTCTTTCGCTTGCTGTTCCCCCCGTATTCCAATTTTGCCTTTTATGAGTGGGAATTTCTATTCCTATCAGCTAAATCGACTCTTCTTTCCAGGTAACATAAAGTTTTTATTTGCATACGCACCGAAATATTATGAACACTTTGTTTTTAGGAATCTGGTAATATCTACCCAGCACAAAATTATACACAAGATGCGGCACAAATTTTGTATTTTACAAACAAATTCAAATGTGTTAGTTTTATGTGTGAATTTGTTACAAATCGATGGCTTTTGTAAAACTGATGCAAATTTCACTTTTTCATACTAGTCGAATTAACTGGCTACTGATTTTAACGCAAATGAAATCATTAATCATTAATCTGCCTGCACCCCTAAATTAAGAAATATCACAACAATACAATAACCCCAAAGACGCCGCTAACCGTAGGAGATCGTAAGATTTGCACACATAAAACAGCGATGATAAAAAAACGTGGACTCCAGACGTTATACAGGAGTCAGAACGATAAATGATGGCTGGACCACTTGTCATAAATGATCGTGGCACCCAAACAGTAGCGTAGAGAACAACAAATACTCGAATATGTGCCAAAAACCGTGTTCATGGAAAGATTGTCAACATTTGCACGAAATGCTTGCATAAAATGCGAAAGAAGGTAAATAAAAATTCAGTGCTGGATCGAGGAATATTGTGAAATAGCAATTTAAGGAGAAACTAAATAAAAATACAAAAATTTATTACAATACTCAGTCGATATGCTTGGGACTCTTTACTTATTGTGAAAAGTTTGGTTCGTTGTAGAATTCAGAATGAATAAAAATTTTCCGATTTGGAAATCGTCTAATGTTCCTTAAATTGCAGAAATGCACTTACATTGTATGTGCATAACTTCTTCATTTGTGGAACTATTAAATCACATGGGCACCGCTACTTTTTCAGCTTTATTCTTGTTAAAAGTTTGATTGCCGAGAAAGCGAACAATTTTTCCACGAAGAACTGGACGTAAATCAATTTTTTCTGTGTATTGATGAAAGTTGGCAATTTGAAAATTGTTGTAGAAGATTGACCCATTTCGTTCAAAGCACTACATATTTTGGATGGTTTCTTGAATAAATTTTGTTTGCAAAATTGTTACAAGCAATTGATTAATTTTAACTTTTAGGTTTAAAATTACTTTTGATTTTAGTTTTATTGGTTTACAAGTTTTACAAGAATAAACACATCAATGCGACTCTTCTCCGGTGGATATTTAATGTCCTTTGTGCACACAATGCTTAATTTGACCTTAAAGTGTCGACTTTTCTTTATAGAATTGTAATTTTAGTCCTATCAAATATTTTATCTTTAATTCTGCCTCCGGGCTGAAGTTTTACGTATCATTTTGGTAGTCAATTTTAGAACATGACTTTATTTATATAAACTAAAATTAAAATTCGAATAAGGAATAAAAGGAATTAGTATCTTTGTAGGGCCCTATAAAAAGGTTAAAATTGTAAAGAATTTATGCTATGTATTAATACACTGAAAACACACAAAAAGCTGGAAATCCAGAAGTGGGAGGCAGATAGCAAGAAAACTCTCCCAGGCGAAGAAATTTATAAAGTACTCGACTGCAGAGGTTAAAAAGCTTCTTTTTTATTTTCAATTTATTTAATAATTTAAAAACATAAGAGTTGTTTTTGTCATATTGTAATCACCCAGTAAGCAGATTGAAAATTCGAACCCACTACTACGTATCTGTAATGGTTTACGTTTTCCACTATGCCACTCTACTGAGTTCAATTTTTATTGAGTTTTTCACCGGAATTTTGAATTTTGAAAAATCAAACATTACATTTAATTTGTTGTAAAATTGCCTTCAAATTTTGAGCGGCCAATAACTCTTTTTCCTTTTAAGTTGAATGAAAGCATTTTCATTGAAATCTTGTTGATTTTCATTCCAAGAACAAGAATCTTATTTTCTGTAGCTTGGGTAACGTAGTAGCAAGTAAATGTTATTTTCTCCTTTTTCTTTCGTGTATAGCTCATCGCAGGCTGCAGTGGGCTTTGGTTTATTGCATTATATGAAAATAAAATTTGTGTCAAAATTTTTAGAATTACTCTGGGTTGAACCCCTCTTACTGCATTTTTGCAACACTTTCACATAAGTTATGTATGCCCAAGCTTATTTATTGAAACCTTGTACATCATATCTTTTAAATTCAATGCGGAATAAAAGTTGTATCGTAAACTTGAGGATCAATTTGGTCGGAAAATTTAAATCAGCAATAAATTTTGTATTATAAACTTTTAACACAAAAAGCTTTTGGAAATTGTAAAAAAATCAAAACCAATAATGTCCAAGCGATATTAAAAATATCTTACAAATTGTCTCATAAATTATTGATATCTTATAAAATATCTCGATAACGAGAACCTAAAAATGTAAGTTCGTCTGAACCTATTTAAAATTCAAAGAGTAAAATTAACACAAAAATAAAATTAGTTAATTATAAACCTTTTTAAAAACAACGTCATTAAAAAAATCGAACTTTCAATTCGAGGCTTTTAATTTATGTACAACTAATTACCCAAAATGTTTAATATTTATTTAAATATTATAGATAACGCAAAAAGCTTTTATCTAATGTTATAAAACAAGATCTAAATTATTTTCTAACTAATTTATAGAATAAATTACATTAACAATTAATAAATTGGTAGATTATTATCTGAAATTAAAATCGATCGTAATCTAGCGTAGGTAGGCTTATTCAAGAATGTATAGTAATATTTTGAAAAAAAAAATAACGTCATTGACTTTCTTCTAAATCCATTACTAAATATTTAAACTCGAACTGGTATCACAACTTTAATTAACTAACTTTGAAATCTAATCACCGGTCCACATTTAATAAATTGAGATATCACGATATTGAATTGATTGAAAAACCGTTTTTAACTTCAAGAAATTCAAGTCACATCATATAAATACCACGTAATAGCTTCCGAAAAAAAACCACATTAATTTATCTATTATTATTAATGATATAAAATTTTGAATCTTTAATCGATTTTTAAATTGATCACCCTTGTGGTTCCTAACACACACTGTCAATCACTCAAATCAATTTAAGATAAACCCAAGCTGATTAAGTAATAAAAATTTTATTATTTGTCGTTTTTCACTCAAATTTTATGGTATCGAAGATTTTTTGTAATTAATTAACGTCAACCTACGTCCAATTAAAAATGGACACCCAATTATATTGATTAGGATTTACTATTATTATTAAAATTGATAATAAAATAACTGCCAAGAGCTCACGTTACGAATTTTATTGAAAATCGTAAAATACAAATTGAAAGACATAAAGCTCCACTTTAACTTCGATCATTGAATAAGTTTGAAAAATTTATGTAAAAACCTAAAAAAAACGCCTACCTAACTTTGTTAAGATCTTGTCTGCTCATGTTTTTTGCTTTTTAAGATTTTAATGTCAATAATGAGTAATTTTATTGTTCAATTTACGGAAATAACATATCAACAAGATGTAATAAACTTGTATTACATGTTATCTTTTGGATCTGTTTTTACGCCTATTGGCTAAATTTGTAAGGTAAGAATAAGAATTTCTGTAGTGACTTCTAAAATAAATTAGTTTTATTGCACGTTTGATGTGTTATATTATAATAAACCAACGAAGTTACTCATTGTATGTTTCGGTGCATGCCCCTCAAATTTTGTAGATAATATTTGAAATTGTATCATAAATTTTGAAAAACATTTCCCCATAAAGATTTTTGTTAGACTATAAGGACCGAAATTAGGTCCACCGCACAGGAAGTTAGCATTCTAACCTGTCAACTAATCCAGTCGGCTAACGATTTCATTTAATTTTCTCCTTTAACTTTCAGTAAGAGGAAGGAAGGATTCCCGTTCATACTAAATAACCGTGCTATTACTTTATAACTGAATCAATAATTCAGGAATTATCCTTTTTCTTCGATTTCATCATTTCCAAAAATTCATCCTATCTGAGGGGGGGGACAAATCTGAAGTCTTCACAACGAAGATATTGTGTAATAAGGAATTATTAGTCCTTTACTTATCCTTCCTCCTTTTTTCGGACTTGAAACCGATAGTGATAGCTGATAAGGTATTAAATCCAGCCTAACGTAAAATTACGTTAAGTAGCACTTAACTATTCATTATCCTTGAGGTCGTCCTAGAAGTATTAGGATGCTATTCTAAATAAAGTTTGACTTATTAATAGTATTAATTAACTGTATAATAAAGTGGTAAACTAATCCAATGATTTTTCTCATGCTAAATCGAAATCTGGCTTCTACTTAAATGATGTGGTTATCTGCTTATTAATATTTTGAGAGGCCACATTCTTGATATTGTAGAATTTATTTGAAAGTACTTGGATCACTCAAAAAGCAAACAAATTCAATAAAGTTATTTTAGTTATCAATTTAATGCTTTAACGATCACTTGAGTAATTCTCCATTTATTTTTAAATTGCGCGACTTTGTTGTGATGGCAACTTGGTATTGGTAGCAAGAATGTTGCTCTATTTGCATACAATATACCCTTAAACAACACTATTCTATCCAACTTTTAAAACATTTTAAAAATAACTCTTTGGTTAAGCCGATCCAATTGTAATTTTAACAAAGTAGGTTCAATAATTTTTTTGTATCTCCAAGTTCGATTTATATTAATTGCTTTATTGATGTTTGTGTGTTCGAGGATTATTTTCGATTTACCATCGGAAAGCGGTATAACACGTTTTAAACTGCAATTTTATGAAATGTATCCAGTGGCGATTATAAAACACGTCAAATAATTACAGCTTCTTACGTGTTACTTTTTCGATATCATCTTATTATAATAATTTATAAACCACCTTGACCCTATTAAATCGAAAGTTTCGAGGGTTAAAAAAATGATTTTATTAAGGAAACGGTCAAAACTCAAGTTGTATAACGAAAGCTCCTGGTAAAGGTCACCAAAGCAGTTGTACGTTTACAAAGACTTCTTTATTGTTTCGGTTTTGTCATTAACATCAAAAGTTGGTTGATTGACAAACGGATCACGTTTACTCGGATTTTTGTGAAGACCTACCTACTTGTCGAAAACTTTCAAATGTATAAGCACCGTTTTGACACTGTTTAAAAATTTTGCAATAAAATCGAGCCAAGTACCAAACAAATAGTGCGGTCGCGTGTACTATTGTAAAATGAAAACATTGTTTGCATACTGAAGAATGTTTGAGCATGTAGGAACGTCTTGTATAAACACAGACAAAGCTTCCTACAAGTTATGTCAGTACTAGAAGCCACCGAAGCTCCTTTTGTGCACCTTGTAATACAAATATATACAATTCAAAAGTAGGAGTGTCTTCTCTTGCAGCATTCAGAGCAGATAGCAGTAGATATCAGATAACAATCGGTGCTTTGAATATTCCTCTCTTTTTTCAACAGTTTAATGTATTTTCATCCTTGGAAATATTATTTGAAGTGTACGTCAGGTGAGCGAGCACTTGGTTATTGTTTGTACGTGAGGCAGCACGTGCGCTCCTTTTTACTTTTCATTCTTCCAACAATGAGAACTAACCACTTCACGGTACTTCAAATTATATAACCTTTTGTTTCATCGCTAAATTACTTTACTCTCAAGTCTTGGCGACAAACATCTTTTTTCGAGAACTTCGATGGAACGAAATGAAGAAACATAAATTTGGATTCAAGTTCATCCTTAATAATTAATTGTCAAATAAACGTAAAATTAATCCCTTTAATTTTTTAAATCCAAACGACATTTTGGAATCTCTTTCAAATTAGCAGAATAATGGGATTATCAGAAATAATATGAAAGTATTAAAATTACTACTCTTAAGGGTTGTTATAACTTACGAAGTAATTCTAAACCTTTTGTGTATATATTTTCGAATTAATCTGATTTAAGTTCAATATTCATTTTTTTTTTAATTTATAATAATAAAAAAAATCATCTGGAACAGAGGAGCAATAAAAGTTTGTATTCTCCTGGCAAGAAAAAATATTGTTCCACAGTTTCATGCTTCAGTTTCGGGCTCCGTTCAAAAAATATTTACTTATTACATCAAAACGAATTAATTTTAATGTAACCTGGAGTTAACCCCCCTTATTATTTCAAACGATTCTTTCATTTTAGCTGGGGGCATGGCGGAGTTATACTCTCAAATTTGAGGGTTTTAATTCAGTGATAAAAAAGTTATTCAATTGTAAACTCAAAACTTTGTCTATGATTGATGGATATTTCATACTCCCCAAGCCCCGCGGTCTCAAAACTAATAAAAATAGATGATACCAAGATTTCGTGGCATTAAGACCGTGGGGGGAAGCATAACTCCCCATTTAATAATTAAATACCCCCAGGTATAATTATATTCTATAGAATACCTTCAAGGACCAGAAGATTAAAATTTTTACTCAATAATTCCATCTCTGATGGACGAAATTCCCCGATTTTATTAAATCACAAGCGCTCCAAAGCAGCGGTCGGCAACCGGTGGTCCGTGGCGTAATTTTAGTGGTCCGCGAAAAAATGCTGACATTAATTAAATTAAATAAGCTCATTTAATAAAATTTTTAACTAAAAAATAAATTGTGTTGAAGCTGCCTCCAGTGGCGGATTTTCGAAGAGGCCTCAATCATTGAAAATTTAAATTACAACTGCTTGGTTACATTTAAAGGTTTGCTGATGTTCAGGTTGTTTAATTACGAAAATTGAAACTCATTGGTACAAGAATTGTCAAGATTCATTAGGTAAAAAGAGTTAAAACCCAAAGTCCACGAGAAATTTATAGTTAAATAGCAACATTTGGTGAAGATTTGATGGACCTAATTTTATGAAAAAAAGATCGTCTGCGGCGCTAAGGGATGGGGCTTCTCCTCCCTGTGTGCCGGATGTTGAAAATCATTGCTGTAGGTTGTAGGGGTAATGAAAATATTTAAAAAGGGGCCTCAAAAGTTCTAAAACAGCCACTGGTTATACGTAAAAAATATATATTCCTAATATGTTGCTCGGAGCAAATGTAAGCGTGGGATTCAATAAGTTTAGTTAATTATGACATAGAGTTAAAAAAAATGTTATTCAAAAAAATTTAGCGATCAAAGTAAACAATTAAAAAGTTAGTGGTCCGCGAAATTTAAATTGCCAATTTAGTGGTCCGCAATACCCAAAAGGTTGCCGACCGCTGCTCCAAAGAAATAACATATTAACTTGTGGTATTAGAATTAAAATTATTATTTATACCTAATATTTAGAATTTAAGACAATTTCAATCACGCAGTTCCTTTGAAGGGTAGGCCACATACTAAATCCTCGTAAGTGGTGGTGTTTTAATTTAAATTTTAGGTGTTCTTAACAAATCCAAACCACCGTAACTTCGTCTACGGTTGGGGAGTATTCCATACCCCCCAAACCCCCCGGTCTCGGAGACCAACATGTTCTGTCATTGATTTTATTATGTCATAACTACTCCACGTGGATATCTACTTATCGTTTTGTTAGAACCGGAAGATATGGGAGTATGTTGTACAAATTCAAATTTTGAGGATGAGCTAGGTATTTAGTGCACCTATTGTCGGGATACAATAATAAAATTGATTCAAATCCTACCCTGCGCCTTGTCCGCATCTGAATCTTTACATAAAGTTAGGGAAAGACCAGCAGTATGGCGTAAATCAAACACGGATAAACTGGAGAGCGGGAAACCGCGGTTCTAATCCTGATTGCGTCGGATATTTGCTGTGATCTAAAAAGTCCAAAATCGATCTGTGGACTATAATCCATTCCAACCCGCATTAGGCCAGCGTAGAATGGTAAGGCCTAAACCTTCAAGTTCTAAATTGAGAGAACTTGAAGAGGCGTATATCCAAAAATGGATGTAAATAAAAACGCTAATGAAGAAAGAAAGATGAAGAAGGGAACGTCCATTAGTTATGTAAAAGTTTAGGGAGGGGGAGAGGGTCTGACCAACCTCATACATAAATCCTTACTTTAGGGGAGGTTCAAAGTGTTCCTTATAAAAGTTTTTCTAAATTAGGGGGGAACCGAGTTTAGGAAACTGATAAAAAAGGAAATTTTTATGAATTTGTTTGACAATAATGCAGTTGAGGTTTCTAAAACTTCTGTAATATTTAACTGCCAATTTGAAGATGTAAATATTGTAAAATAATTGCAAAATGACGTCGTGGTGTATCTCTAATAAGAGATTCTTTAATTCAATCAGCGGGAAAACTGTAGCCCACAATTTTGATATACAACAAACAAAAAACCGAAAAGATTACTAATTTTCATGTATTTTTATTCTATGTGAAACTCAAACATTGGTAAAAACACTAATTTAAATAATTTTTAATTAACATATTTTTCAAAAATGTCATTCATTTGTTCAAGTGCTAAAAAGTTTTGAATTTTACGAATTTTTAACCATGTGCTTGGTTCACATGGAATAAAAATACGTGAAAATTAATAATTCTTTTGGTTTTTCTGTTCCAGATCAAAATTTCGAGCTATAAAATTTTCCCGCAGATTGGCAACTCGGTTGGCAAGGCGCTCTAATTAACGATAAATCATAGCGCCATTTTGCCATTATTTTACAATATAATTTTTTTTTATATCTTCAAATAGGCAGTTGAATATAATAGTTTTAGAAAGCTCAGCTGTATCAATAAGAAAATTCATAAAAGTCTCCTGTTTTTAGCCTCCTAAACCAGGTTCCCCCTTATGTGAAGTAAAATAAATGTGTTGGATCAAGGTGACGATAGAAATGGAGTAAAATAGGGAAATCCTACTTATGTACATCCAACAATGGGCTGATATGGACAAATGATGTTTTTTAAATCTATCTCCTGGCCTGAAGGTACAGAAAAAAAATGCAAATTCAAGCAAGTGATTAGGATTAAGTGTCTGAAGGCAAGAAAATCATCCAAATTACTGAAGAAATAACTAAAAGTTGAATTTGATTTAATTAAGGACGAAAGCATTTTAATAAAAATACAAAATTCCAGTAGTTTGCCCTAGGGACACAATGGAAGTGACCAATATTTATATCAATAAATAAAAAAAAATAATTTAAGCACAATAAAATTAAATAGAGAAGCAAACAAGAAAAATTATACAGATAAATTATGTTATAATTACAGAGAAATTAAGCAAATCTGCAAAAGAAAGAGGTGCAAGTTTAGTAAATTCGAAGTAAAAATGATAGAATTAATGTTTTTTCCTCAGTAATTTGGGTCATGTACAGGTAGTTTGGTTTAATGGTTAGGGAGTGAGGCTACTGGCCTAAAGGTCATAGGTTCAAATCCCGGTTGATCCCAAATTTATCTGTGCCGTGTTTAGGATTACACGTTAAACTATCATCCTATCAAAGATAAATAAAGAGTAAAGTTATATGAACATTCTTAATCTGTGGTTTTGCTGGAAAATAAATGGCGTTACTAATTTTCTTCCACATTACCTTTTTTTAAATATCGTGAGTTATGAGTTTATTTGTTAAATTTAAAAGTACGACGAATATATGAGTAATTGTTTTGATCAAGAACAGCATCAAAAATTGTATTATTGTAATTCAATTGCAGGTATTGTCTTTTTTTATTCATTGTTTCGTTTATCTGCAAGTTAAAACTTGCGAAATATAAACCCTAATTTTTTGGGTAAATTTGTTAGTAAGAATGATGCGCATGAGTGAATTAACGAGAATTCTCTGTTTTTCTTTAAACTTGATTTACAGCGGAAGGCATCAAGGTTGGGGCTAAAAATGTCTATATGAGGGTGCTTGAATAATTATTGTAAATCATCTCAATATTTTACAATTTTTATGCAAATATTTAATTAATCCGTCCGCCCTAAAGATTCACTTTTTGTTCTTCATTGCATGGACCTTCATATGAAACAATGCGATGTTAGTTAATCAATACAAAATTCCATGTCATAAAATACCAAAATACGATGAAAATTTAAAAAAAGTGTTGTGGCAACTTTGTTTAATTAATGAAAATAATTTGTTTTCAATAAATTACTAAGATTATTTAAAAAAATGTATTGATTTTGCAGCAAAAATTCACTTAAATCCTAAATTTATGTGATAATTTTATCTCTAGAGTAGAGGAAACATAAATTTGAATCCAATAAAATATATTAGAGTTAATAATTGTTAATTAAGAAAAATATGTAATTTGCTTAATTTTGTGAGATAATTTTTATAAATCATTGGTTCGAAATACTACACGCATTGATAATAATTAATGAACTTGATATTTAAATTAATGTTTATACTTTAAATCCAATTTTAATGAGCTTGATCCGTCATAATATAACCAACTATAATCGAAAAATATATTTACAATCAGATTATATAAATGTAACTATATTGGTCAACGCCCTGTCCATCAGCTTTCAGGCATCGATCCAATTAAGGATATTCGAGCCATTGGGCGTCTTATCTGGAGGTATCATACGTTGTTCTCTTAGCGTTGTTTCTTTCACCTGTTAATGTTAACATGATTTGAATTAGTGAAACAACTTTGAATGATGTTTACAGATACGCGTACATTAAAATTTTAAATTAATTTATTGATAGATGAGAACGAGGAAACTAATTTAATCGCTTCGTTGTTTCAATTCTTCACAACGTCGCGTCCGTCGTATAGCAACTCTTTAACGTGTAGGATGCAATTTACTTATTTATCTCATGAATTATACACGAAATACTCGGCAACTTTACTTCTTATAAATTTTAAAAAGAAATTACAGTAACTCTTATTTTTATGGTGAGAACTGAAAACGGAATATTTTTCAGGATTTATTCGATCGATCAACTTGAACTTTCGCTACTTACTTACAAAATATTTTAATTGGCTTTATTGAAACGGATGTCATATTAACTTGCACGGATCGATAATCATTATTTAATTTTGTGAATTCGATTCGATCCATTTGAATTGAATCTACGATTCGAATCTAAAGCTATGATGAATTAACGTGATGGATAAAAATGTAACCTTTCGATTTATTCACACACAAACGTCTCATCTGATGATTTAATTTAAAATAATAATAATTTATCGCTCACTAAATCGAAAATTATTTTGTTGCTCCATAATAATATGGTTTTGTGTAACGCATTCATCATTTTTTTTTTATTTACGAAAGCGATTTTATCCATTCAATGTTGAATAATAAAACGCATTAAAGATGAATTCTTCAGTGACTTATTTACTCTCAAGTACCACTTCATATCAAATTAAGATTAAAATTTAACATAAATTGAAATTTCAACTTTCTTTCTCTTTGTGCTACATCGACAGAAGCTCGCAAATCTATGATGAGATCGACTCAGTACCGGACTTACAAAATGGAGTAAGTTTAGGGCCTATTACAATTTTTAAAAATGCAAAAGTTAGCCTATTCTATTAGCACACAATGCAAACCAGCCGAAAGATTTAAGGCGCAGCGACTTTTTTAACTAAGCATTAGGAAAAAATGCTATGTTAATAATCAATAATTGTATTAATTTGGTTGTACTTTCGGATCTTATCATCTTTAAAAATATTTTGTGGCAGGGTTTCCAAATGAATAAATACGATCCTGTATGAGGTATTTTTACCGACGAAACATCCTATACCTACATTGTATAATCAAGAAGTAAATAAAAAGTAGCTTTTAGTAAAATGTATGGAGATAATGTGGTTAAATTTTCTCACGCAGTATCGTTTAAAAAAGGGATCATCGGAATTGAAGTTCGATTTGATGGGTGATTTTGGAGGCTGATCACGGAGTACAAGAATGCAGTCGACTTGACATTTCTCTATAATGTGCACACAACACTACCGAACACAGAGACTGATTTATAGGATTGCATTTTTAATTTAAATCGAAATCGGCGATTTCGACTGCTATGGCTAATGCACCTTAAAATACCAGCCGTGAATGATGAATTTGCCCAACTTTTTTATTTTCAATTTACGTGACATTCTGATAACCAGTTTTACCATATTTAACTGTAAACGTAAGTTTTACAATAAATTTTGTAATTAGTTTTTGAAACATGAATCCACTGAGTTCATTGGATAGAAATCAATAGCTATCAGTGGTAAACGTCTCAAGACATTGCTACTGCATTTCAATCTAGTCAAAAGAAAACAATGCGAGAGAAATATCCACCCGACCTTCTGGTACGTGGATGGCGTTTTAACAACACTTGCCGCTGGTCGATCTTCAGTCTTTTAGCATTGTACTCCACTTCTTGTGGACTCCCAGCAGTTCCTGTCACACATATATTAAAATACATTAAAGATTCGCTCAGTTGGAGAAGCTTTGTGGCATCAACTTAGGTCCTCGTTTTTCTGCATTCCTTCATTCGAGATGGTAAAGCAAGCTTTTTCAAAAAAAAACCTTTTTTTCTTCCAAAGATATTTTTTAAACTTGTCAAACAACAATAGAGAAGGTAATTATCATTTCGCAGAAACTATAATTCTGCAAGTTGAGACCTAATTAGCAAAGAAAGGTTAAGCAGAAGAATCGCTAGAAGCATTGGAATGTAAAACTACTTCCGTATAAAGAAGAAACGCTCAAAACAAATTTTCTCAGACTAGAAGAACTTCTAACTAAAAGCCAATTCTCACGTAAGACATCACAACGTATCTTTAAATCAAACATAAAGTATCAAATCAGTCAGAAAACTGGTCTGCAGACGATGGTCAATCAGGAAGAACAACCCTCCCAGAAGCTTGTCGGAAAGACGTGTTGTCTCACGGTGTGTCAATGCAATAAACAACTGGACGCCCCATATGGAGTTAAGCAGGTGTTTCTTGACTTTTAAAAATAGATAAATTACTATCGCTTTATTTTTTTCCCATTTTTCTTTATTTGAGGTACAAAATGCTAATTATTACTGTTTATAAAGCTTACAGCTTTTAGGGGGTATAAAATATTTTGATATTATTCATTTTTTGTGCTTAAACCATACCAGAAAACTTCTAATAAGCAAATAAAAACTGAAGACACAATTAAAACGGTTTATCACCTGGAGCGCTCTAATGTCTTCGATTAAGCGGGTTGATTTAATTAAAAAAAAACATTCAATTATGCTTTTACAAATATAATAAACTGAATAACACACCACAACTTGGGAAAAAGATCAATATTCTTCATTATATCGTTCATAAAATGTTAAACCGACCGTGACAGTCCATTTTTCTCATCGAAATACATAAGAATTTGAGGTCAAAAATACCAAATCTAAACTAGAAAAAGCTAGAGTGGCTTTTTGGCAGTGTCGGAGAGCAATATGGAATGGTCGGGGACTTTCTCTAAAGAACGGCCACTGCCTCTATACCGCATTGCCAGATATATTCTTTGCTACGGTACCATTGTATGGTGGGCCAGAACTAAGCAAATACCAGGGACGTTGTCTTTGGACAAAACGATATAAAGGACAAAAAGTTATATCGTTACTTTCATCATTAATATTTAAATTAAACGTAAATTAATTTAAATTAAAACATTGTTAAACCAAAACAAATTTATTCTCCTGAAATGGGTATGAAACCGGGGGGTCTGGAGGGTATGGAATACCCCCCAGCACAAGGAAGGGCACACAACAACACGGATCTCCCTTTTAACGGTCTCCTCATTTAAAAAAATCGTTTCCTAATACTAACCTAAGCTCGAACGGTGGATTCCCGTTGCCGAGTCATCCAGTGCTTTTTTTTACTTTACATTGCCTCGGGCCCCTAAGATTTTACGGACTGTGTTCTTTCGTACACCGCGCACACTGGTAGTTATGCCACTGCTATGACATATTCAGATGGTTCCAAAAATAATGTGAAATGTCTTTCATGCAGAACTTAGAGATACATTATTAAATTGAGTCAAGTTAATTCAGTATAAAAAATGCATCCAAAACGATACATGATGGAAAAAAAGATCACCTCTAGTCTAGTGCTTAAGTGCATCTGGACAATGCATGAAATATCAATCCAAAATGTCGTTTCTTTGTGCTGGGATAAAGAACATCAATGACGATAATGAAAAGGATGATGAGCTGGCAAGAAAGGGCTCAAATGGTTATTCCTGCGGCCCTGGGCCGAAACTCTCCTAAACCATAGTACCTTGAACTGCACTCTAAAGATAGAAAAATTATATGTAACCCGATGTAACCAGACAAAAACAGCAATCGTGCACCTTCATGGAAACATACAAGATATTATTTAAAACTGTCCAGAGTTGGACTTGGTTGGGATTGTAATAGATGACCTGAATACCGTGGGTGAAATTAAGATGACGCGAAGCAGCTAAAATATGCTTTGTTACTGCCAGGCTTTGACATCAATGAGAGGATCTGTGTTGAAGGACTTCTGGTCCAATATGGTCGGAATTAACAGCACCTCGCCTGCCAAGATTCTTGAATTCGTTCTCCAGGTGGGATGGCTTGAGCTGCCAGCGTGGGGACTGATACAATTGAAGGTAGTACATGTTAATTATTATTAGTTTTAGATGGTAGATGTTCAATTAAGTATTATCCTGCATCCTCCCCCATGGGAGAGTGGCATGCGATACAGTACCGCGCTGAGGTCCCCATTACAGCTTACCTATTACATTCTCTGAGTTGCAAATTCAGATAATGTCCCTGATGATACCTGATATTTTAGTTGACAGATTTTTGTAAGATGGTGCTGTTTCAATAGTTATTTAAAAAAGTAAGCAATGACATAACATAATATCATAGAATATCCTATAAGTTGGAATTGTAAGACGATTAATAAATTACTAATTTAGTTGACCCATGACACCCAGGGGGCGCAACGAAAACACAGTACCTATAAGACTGTCTACATTTTTAACATGGAAGTTTCCCTTCTATTGTAATCTTTTATTCTATGGTGCTGAGGTCCTATTTAAAGGACACTTTTCGCCTACTTTCCAGGAATCACTGGCCACTACGATAATCTACCGACCTCATGATGGGTGGATTTAGGCAAGCCTAATTCCAGTGCCCCTGAGACTGCCGTCCCAAGTTTAAGCTTTAGCTTTGGACTCCACCAGGATTTCAACCTTCCATATTGTACAAGTTAAGGCGCTTCTCCTTTAGGCACCCATCGAGGTAGTACAATGGGCACGATTTATCTTACTTCTTACTTACATCTTACTTGAAATTCAGTTTTTATTTGCCTAATTTGGGGGCGTAAAATACAGAAAATCTTGCAAGGATCGGCAGAAACACTGGAAAGCCACTTAAAAACGCTTGAAAACGAAAATGGAATATTTATTTGTTTTCTAGTTTCTAGTGCCCATAAAATGTTGAAAATCATTACTTAGTATACGCAAAAACGGTACAGGTTAGTCGATTTTTTTTTAAATACGTAAGAATTCGTCGAAAATGTAAGTGTTTGCTATAATAATTAATTTTTTGGGCCAACAAAGACCAAAGTCGTCGTCCATGCTTAGGACGCCCAAAAATACTTTTTGGATTTGTAAGAAAATGTGCTTTAAAATTTGTAGCTATAGCCATAAATATTTTAAAGAAACTTTAAATTAAGGAATAGCTTGTCAAATTCGGGGGGGGGGGAAGGAGGTTCGAAGGTTGTGACCAACTGTAACAAACGAGGGAGGGAGGTCAAAAAGTCGGTAAAAATTTGCAGGCGTCGTTTATGAACGATCCCAAAGGGTTAACCTTACGATTTTTATTGAAACGCAGTAAAAATTTCAATGGTCATCTGTTTTGCAGAGTAATTTTGTTCTACATTGTTTTCCATTTCATGTGTATCTAACAGGATAATATAGTGGGACATTCGAAAGATTACAAAGCAGTACTCGAGAGTTCGAATCCTACATCCTGTTGGGCTAACATTGAGTTTCCTTATGTTTTATAGAAATCATTTAGATCTTTTGGATTTTAACTTTTTATTCATTGTGCTATTATCATTATTATTTTCGTGTGGATCTAAAACTGGAAATTTAAGTCTATAATTATTTACAACGATCTGCACTTTCGCTCACTTGACAAGGTAGCTCGCCGGGATTAGTAATCTAAAAAAAACGAGTATGACTACCTTTCAGCTAATGACATCCTTGATCATCGTTCATCAATCAGTCGGATTTGATGATTGGATCCAAAAGTTACAAATTCAGTGTTGTTCAAGTTCAATTGCGTAATACCTTCGACATACTGTTAAGTTAATGATCATTAAGACGTACATTTGAAAAATATTTAAATTATCATGCATTATGTTATAATAATATCTGTTATAATAACCAATATTATTCGCGAATCTCTCGATTTAAGAAAAGTTAATGATCATTATTTTTCAATGTGTCGATGGCATAGGCGCATAGGTAAACCAGGACCGTAATTTCATATATTACACCGTTCTTCCTCCCGCCTAAATTTTCACGTCTTTTCAGGGGGGAAAAGTTAACTCTGCAAATATAATGATAATTAGCAACTTGGCGTTTATTTACTCTACCTTTAACAACTTCACCTTTTTATAGAAATAATTACCATAAATTTAGTAATAAAATTTTAATTTCCCAAAAGCCGTTGTAAAAATCCAATAAAGTTTGGAAGTTAACGCTTTCGCTTCGCGTCTCGTATATTTATGGTGAAGTGGTAGAATTTTATTTCTTATTTGAGGAGATGGATAATCACTATTATCTTGTATTGGATCAATTTATCGATTCGTTCTCGTTTAGGTGTTACAAAATTATCTCGTAACGTCTGGTCTGAAAAAGGATGAACGATTAGCATTAAACATATGCTTTAAGCGCGATTACTGAAGATGTTCCCACAGTTTCTACCTTAAATAGACAATTTAGCAATCGATAAATCAGTATCGTTTTCTAATACGGTGACGTCGATGATCAAAGACGACCGATCGTGTAATCGTCAGATTCGAACATGTCAAACTAATTGCCGTAATCGGTCAGTAAGCAACGTCGATATGATTTATTTCGGTTAAATGGCCGCTTAAATTTACTGCGCAAACTTTTTACATTTTTACCTGTATTGGATTTGTGTAATTAGCAGTTATCGAATATCCTCGTAACTACGTGAAGATATGAGGTTATAACCACGAATGGTTACTCTACAGATAACTGACTTAACGAAACGACATCATTCCATTTAATATGGTCTCTAATTGGTAGTAGAACTCGAAGAATGGGGTTCAATAAAAATTCATAGGAAACTTGCGAGACTTCATCAATGTGCTTTAAATAAACTTTGTTTACTTGACAATTATTTTAATAAATTTATTAATTCTAGCTAATTATATTAAAAAAAAATCGGAAGAAATAGGGCGGAATCATTCAAACTTTCCTTGATGTTATTATATTGATGGCTGCAATTTGTCCAAAAAATTTTAATTGGAAAAATAAACTCTCTTTCTAAGCACAGGAAGCAACTCAGTTCTTGAAATACTCCAAATTACAAATAAGCACCGTTCAAGAAATGTTTAAAATACCAAACAATTTTTAAATAAAAGCACCTAATTGATTTGTTGGTTTGAAAAATGAAAAGTCGAGTTGCTGTAGGCACAGGTTTTTAAATAAATTTCTGTACTCAGACACATTCATTTTAACTGTTTTAAATGGCTTAGTAAAATTTTAGCTGACAAATTGCTCTAGGTTTCGTTAAATAAACAACCGTTCTGGTACAAGTTTTTTTCTGTATAAATTAATTAATCATTGAACGTTCGGGTCCAATATTTAATTGATTTTTAAACAGCCGACATTTGTCATATGCTACAGTTTTGAAATTTTTCAAACTAAACAAGAATATTAACTTTTGTAACCTGTTTTGTGAGTAACAAATTAGGGTACCGAGTGCCTTTTTTTAATGGAAGAAAACAAGGGAAAACTCAGTTAGCGGCCTCAATGAGTTCGACGAAATAACTTTGATTAGATACGCATAGTGCAGTTATATTTTCATAAACAATTTTTAAATTGATTATTGCACATTCAGAAGTGTCACTATCAGATTATGTTGCCGAATCATGGCTTCCATATATGGAAAATCATTTCAAACCTGTGTATTATCATAATACGCGAAAAAAATGGGGCACACTTTCACGATAAGTTGTAGTAATCCAAATAATTATTTAATATTATAAATAAAATGCTCTACTTTGTTCAACTTTTCGATTTTCGATCGCGATTGATTAATATTGCCGGATTCAAACAGAAGTCATTTTTTTTTAAATTTTCATACTTGACTATTTTTAATTTGTTTTCATAACAAATTACATAGCTCGTTTCACTATTTATTAACATTGCTGCAAGGCTTTCGAAATGTACAGGGTGTAAATCTGCCAGATAGCAACACCGTGAAATATTGTTTAATTATAAATAATTGTTAGGTACAAATTAATAAATATTATCTAAAAGTTAAAAATATGTAAGTACAACAATTGTAAATCAACTCACCCCATCTGCAATTTGGTGTGATGTAAAATTAACTGAACTCAAGAATCTTTTCAAATACAGAAAGTCTAATAGCTTCAGCAGTACAAAAACATCGACGCCCATTTTACAATAACTAACATCTGTTAATTATTTTAGATCGTGAATGCATTAATAAAATACTTGCACGCGAGTAAATTATTGCTATATGTGGCTGTAACCTGTACACCTTTGACCTCATCAAGGTACTAGAAATTGATGAAGAAAAGTTAAATTCCTGCAGCCAGAAGAGCCAGTTCGAATTCCAATTATTTGCTCATCTACGTTACGCATCGTCTAAGAACTTCGTGTAATTAAATCTCGTAGTTATCTGTTTGCGATAAGAAGTTTCGTATTGTTTTGTGATTTATTTCAAACTTTTTTGAGTGGCGAGGATGGATAATTATTTTTCCTTACCTTGCAGGCATTCTTCATTATTTATGGAGAATATGTGCATTACTGTTTATTATACTTGTAATTTTCTCGATATTATTTTACAACACTATTACATTATTACGGCATCGTTTATTGATTTTAATGGTTTTTCTTGTACGATATTAAGTATTTCTTCGCGTGCGTTACTTTCTTCTTTCGTTTTATTTCTGCATGCTAATTAAATGAATTTTTTAGTGATCAATCGATAGTAAGTACATTTTTATGTTGGGTGAGCATTTTCGATAACAATTTCGATTTCTTTTGACATATTAGCAAATAACTACATGACATACACGAAGTAAATTTTATTAATTAAGTAGCGGATCGACATTTTCTTGTTCTTATATTAAATTATGATGTTAACTTAAAACTTTGTTTAATTAAAACTAAAATTATTTTTTACATTTCGCTTCGGGCAAGAGCTTGTCAAAAATAATGAAGCGAAGTAAATATTGATTAGTGGATTGCTTCAGATTTTTTTGTACTAATGAACAAAAATGCAGGAAGAAGTTGATGCTAATTATACGGTGTGGAGTGTAAAAAATAAAACGGCAAGTGGAATTCATTAATTTTAATTTTATTGTCTATAGTTTAATTTCCATAGACTACATTTAATTATTATGCTATATAGGTAATATACACAGTGTTTACAGAGTAACAAATCTTTGGAATCTAAATCTATCAGAATAAAGATTGTGGAAGTTTTTTTATGTGAACACCCTGTATATAAACATTTTGGACATTAAAGAACTATTATATTTTTTATACATTAAGTAACTACGATTTTCTATTGAACAATGTGAAAGTAATTCACGAAAAGATAAGCTTGATTCAATCAGGCACAAATTAGAAAATTAAGCTACAATAATAATAAAGAAACAATTCTTAACAATGAAATAACAAAACAGAACAGTTTAACAAGGAATAAAATTGATATGCCTCTGCGTATAGGCTTCCCATCAGGTTTTTTTCCAAAAAAACAAAAGGTAAAAAACTCATGACTGCACTTGCATTGGTCAAGAATATCATATACAATCACGGACTAGTACAATAAAAAAATTCCTTTGGTCATTGTGATACTACTACATAACAATAATAAAATATAATATTCGTACCCTTACATTTCTTGTACCCTAAGTAAAGTTGATATAAAAAAAATATATTCCTATAAAGGTACGATGCAATTAAAACTACCCTAAAGCGAGAAAATTTTTGAGATTAAAACCTAAAATACGAAAAATACTTTTACTAGTAAGCTAAACATGCGGTGGCAAAATATACTACCAACTTATTGAGCAATTAAAATATTCTGAAGAGGTGGAATCAGAAGAATCCCAAACACAAATTATGTTAAAATATAAAATTTGACTTTACTGTAATAGGCGAATTAAAATTGCTAAAATAACAAAACAAACTACATAATATACCTAAATGTAAGCAAATGCTTTGCAAAATTTAAAAGAACCTAAGAAATTGGCCTTCCCATTTGATCATTATCAAAATATAATGCGTTATAATTATCTTCTAAAACTCTAAAGAATATTTTTTGACTAGACTAGATCAGGAGAATTTCTATTAAATTTAAAAGAAACATCATCGGCCATAGACCTATTTTCCATGGCGAGAGAGTGAGTGTCTCCTTGAATTTCTTCAAGTTCACTCTCTTCCAAAAGTGGTACACCTAAAGTGGAATATTTAGGTGAGACATTTTTGCGAAATATTTTTGTTGTTGACTTACCTTCGGTGTTGTGAACGGAACTTGTGTCGAAAGAAGCAAGGCTACCACAGTGAGCTCTACAAGACGCAGTTTGAGAACCACTATGAGAAGAGGCAGTGTCTAACGTTATCGCTGTCGATCCTTCCGATACAACCACTGTATCAGTCGACCCCATCGGATCACCACCAGATCTGCTTGTCGAATGAGATGCACTAAAAAAAGGTTGACTAATCAAGTTTTAAAATACTAAAACGATAAATATTAAATTAAAATAATGTAAATTATTACGTCTGGACAGCAATTCGTGTAATAATAGGTGCTGAAGGTGGTCAAGTCGCGTATTATAAAAATGTGTTCGCTTTAATGCTCCGCATTATTCTTGTGCCATAAATCTATCAATTTAACTATATTTTGCAATAACTGCACTCAATTTGCATAGTAATTGTGAGAAACTAGCTCATATTATCTGTAATGTTATCTTCTTCGCATCGTCGTTTTTACGTCTTGCACTACATGCACAGCGCGATGGAAATTTAATAAAACGGAGAGCGTAGCGTGTGTTAGAAAACTACAACAATTTCACACTTGGAGACGAGAAAAATTTACACAAATTATTATTATTACACGCTGAGTTTAAACATTCAACCTTCAATATCTCGTATATTAAATTGTTGTTAAATGGTGTCGGAAAAGTGGATATACGTTATAACTGTATCAGACATTGTTTATGTCGTGTCTTTCGTCATTCCTAACAAAATAAATTCTATTGCGGCTGTTATACCCTAATAAATTGGACTCGAGCAACCATAACTACTGTCAAGATAATTCAATTATTATAAACAACTCAAAGTTAGAAAATTACGCGGTTTTGTAACGTAGTGGCGCCCTAAACTTTAACGTGGGGAGGGAATTTACCCTGAGGAAATCCTAACAGTCACACCTCTACATCATTTAACAAAATTGTTGAATTTTATTGTTTATTTTGTTAAAATATCGCTGTATGGTGTGTTAGCAAGAGAATTACGCGACATCCAGAAGTTCTTTATTAGAGCAGAAAGTCAAAATTGACACCGTACTCGGAGAATAAACTAGGAATTACCTAAATCATTAAAATAAATGGTAGTGTTAGCGTGATCAATAATGATCAACAAAATGACAATTAAATTTGGTAAATATACTTGGAGAAGACTAATAAAATTGCCTTGACAACTTTAGCAAGATATGAAATTATTCAAGCCTACGAGAAGTATTGACAGCGCCCGGGGAAAATTAAATGAAAAATATAAATAAATTACCTCCTTATTACCAAGGAAACAAAAAAAATTCAAAAGTTAATCGAGCATTTTTACGGTTTAATAACACAAGTTTGCAAGAACATTACAAAGTAAAAGGCGACGTGTAAAAAAATAAAATTTATCTCGTGGTAAGTGGATAAAAAGTGTAACATCGCGAAATGGTCTTGTAAAATTTCGCACCAAGCCGGTATTTTTTTGGGGTAATTTCACACGCTCGCGCTTATTTCATCTGATGGAAATCATCGATTCGATCAATTATTCTAATTGAGCGATCGTTTACATTTTGAAAACGTGGCAGTGATTACAGGTAACATGACTAATGGTCGGTAAATGATCAATGGAAACGTTGTCAATATAATGCGGCGCTTTTGGCTATAAACCTTGTTAAAATACCACACTAATACGCTCATTTTCACCAAAAATGTTCCAAAATAAAGGTCCGCTTTTTGAGTAGTAGGAAACGTGTTTCGTTACTCACCGAAAAATTCCTTTTCTGCGCTTTTAATTCAATTAAGAAATAAAAGTGGAGACGAACCAACCACAATCATATAATTTTATATTATATCCAACGTGTTTGTATAAAGAGAAAATAAAAATGTTCAGGCATGATTTAAAACCACTCTATCAAGTTTTATGAATTTTAAATTGTATTTATATTAGTCGTAACCACACTACGTCATAAAGAGTAGTTCGTGATTAACCAAATTTTAAATGTTCATTAAAATTCGTAATCAACACAATCAATCAAGCTACACGTAAAAATCTTTCAAATTACAGACGCCGCAAATATACCATAAATATTATATCATTTTTACTGCCGCGATATTTAACGCTATGCAGATGAAAATCAATTAGAATTCACCTTTTTATAATTTCCTTCCATCATAAAATTCAACGACTTAATAAAAAAAAAAAAAAATCGGTAGCTTTCAAGTTTGAAAAAGTTACCGGTTTTTTTTCCGAAGGAACAGCTACATCTTGGTGGCGGAACGTACCAAAAAAGAAATCCAAAAAAATCATTTACAGGGTGGCCCTTTTAAGAATCAGCAGGTCGAAATTTAAAAAAAATTGTAAATAAAATATTTTCTCGGCAACCTGAGAGTGGAATTTACATAGTAGATACTAAATTTCCTTATTGGAGTGAGCTTTTAAAATTAAGATCCTATCCATCTACAGATATAGATAGGAAGAAATCTCGTCTCTGATAAGTCTTATGAAATTATGATATTGTGAATTAGCACGCAGTCCGTGTTTTGCGTTAATTAATACGGCAATTACAGCGAGCGTAGCCGTAAACAGAACCCTGAGAACTACAACTTGGAATATTGATTTTCATCGGCGATCTAAATATTACAAACATTTCATTGCATGATTATAAATTATTCATTATTTTTTAAATGCGCTTTAATCGATACGTTATTGAATATTATGCAAAGATTCTAAATGAAAGCTTATAAATCATGTTGGGTTAATAAACTTTTACGAAATATCTCATAAATCTTCAACCAGCACTTGGTTCCAAGTTATGAAGTCAATTACATTATGAGACACCCTAAACAGTGGTTCTCAATATTCATTAACGATGGAGCAAATCTAAAATCATCTGTTAATTTTTTATACCAACTGAATTTTTTTCTATCAAGGATGAAAGGATTCGCAGACGATTTGTTTGATTTTAAATCAAGTTTACAACAGGCTTCAATTTAATTAAAATAAGGATTAAGATTTCCCAACTGTTAACCTGAAAACGAATTACATGCTCTTCACAAAATTAAGGTAAACTTTGTACTATTCGTTTTTCGAATTTTGGAAATAGATCTACTTTCTGGTGTAGTAAAAGAAACATTGCATGATCCTTGCGAGGATTGCATAGCATTTGAATTATTTTAATCACTTTATAATGAAAACTAATTGTCCTGGCGTATTTCCAAGTAGATAATAAACGAACGAAACAATCCTGAATGGTAGAAGAAACTAAGAATCTCGTCAATCCATCTTGCGCATCAGTACACATTGATGATTTTCTACCTCATAATTATTTACAAATAATATTAACAGAGTGATAATTCCAGCATTCATAAATAATTTTGCGTGTCTACCCCTGATTATTATCATCTATAAAAGTGAAGAATTATCTTTATATCGTTGCAATTTGAGGATAATTACTGCTACCTTATAATAATTAATCTACTTACAATGATCCGTGACGAGCAACATGAACAACGTCCGGAGAATTCCTATTTCTTCTGTGTGCTAACGAAGGCCAATGTGGTCTCGGAAGCCGATTTGTAATGAATCCAGGACCTCGATCCCTGACCGCTTCTTCGTAAGTTGGTAAAACCGACTGAAACAAAAAAGGATAATTTAAAGAAAAAACTTTTATTCCCACGGAAAAAAGCAAAAATTAATTAAGTACTCGTACAATTTTAATTAGATAATCGGAAAAACTTCAATTATCACTTTTATTTCTCAACAAAAACGAAAATGAATTATTTAACGTAACAAATGGAATAAATTAATTATATTATTTTGAAATAAATCAGGTCAGTATTTCAATTTATTATAACCTGAATTATAATTGGCGCATTTACGCGTATTTGATGCAGATCACGTTTCAGTTAAAACAAATTATTGGTAAAGTTGATTTTTCTTCTATGAGGAAAAATATTGCAAAATGTTCTTACCGCGATATCGTCACGATGCATCGATGATATGGGGTCACGATCTCCACCAAAATTTGGTAATCAGTATGCTAAAGCTGACAGCCAAGATAATTAAGGACGAGTTTTTGAAAACAATGATTATTGTAAAGAAGACCACACGCGCGCCCTGTGTGAGACATCAAAAAAATCCGTTCTTTTGTTAGAATTCGATTAATTTCTTTATCAAGTCAAAACAAGTCATCGAAAAAAAAAAACAACTAGAAATATACACATAAGCACAAAATTGGTTGGTTTGGATAAATACAAAAGCAAGTTCGTAAATTTCGAAAATTACCTAATTATCTCCACGGGAAGATATTGAATTTCAACCCATAAAATTCGAAATGACTTTATAAAGGTTTAGAAATTATTTTGGAAATTATTTTAATTTATGTTATCGTTTGCAGTGTCCCAAAAAAGAAAAAGGCTTTTAATTTATTGCAAAAACGTCAAATGAAACTCGATAGTCAAAGAGGTGTAAATGCTCAATAAAACCGATTTATATTTTTTATTTATCTGATTTCGAAGTAAATTTTAGTAATAAAATCAAATTCAAATAGAAATTTGATACGAAAATTGTCGTTCTTTCAAATATAATCTCCTGTTCGATCATAAAATACAAGAAAATCAAACATCTGGTAAGCACACCATAAGATTGATTTAGAAAATCAATCAATTTTGATAGAGAAATAAAAATGTGTGATATATTTTTATTTTTTAAATTGTGCAAAAATTAGCATTCGTATAACTAAATACACCAATTTTAGTATTTTACGTAATATAAAAATTTGGAAAGGTAAATTCCAACCCAAAATTGTTATTGCTTATCGATAATAAATTGAAGCAATCAGGATCCTTTTAATAATTAATTAAACGCCTAATTAGAACAAAATAATACAAACCTTCTTATTAGTTAATATTAATTAAAAAATTGAAACAACTGGAACGACTTCTTTATACGGACAAGCTGTAAGTTTTTATAGTTGGCGTCAGAATTATTATCTGACAAGAATTCGCATTTATCCACCAATCAATACAAGAATCTATAAATTTTTTCTTAAATAACATATTAATGTTTCTGTTAATTGAGAAAGTTTTCGATTACTTATAAACAAACATACCTACATCGAACATGCAACACTTTTTAATTAAATATATCAGTAATTATTTTAAAATCCGCTTTTCATTCAAAATTTTACCAAAAATTTTCACAACTAAACTGTCCAAAAATGTTAGTATAAATTTTGAAATCCTGATATGTAGAAGTTAGATTTTAACTAAAAAATCGAAAGCATGCAAGTGAAAAACAATTTCTTGTTTTTTCTATTTTGCAATAACAAATGACGTTTATTCGCGTTTATTAATAACAAAAGTGTAAAATATGTTCAATATATGCACACCCCGTAAAATTGAGATGTTCGTGTTTTAAAAATGCTAAATTCAATTAAATATACTCACACGTATATTTATGGGCCCACAAAGAACAACAATTACGTCCCACGACCATTATTTTAATTATAACTTTTATTTGAAATACTATAATTTGTCAATAATAAATAAATAAAACCTCCAGGCACCAGGACTTACCGTCTTTCCATAAGGTTAACTGCTACTAGTATGTATAGGTATGCTGTATATTATGAATTTGCAACAATCTGGTAGCTGTAGGTTTCGTTAAAACTGTTCTACCATGTAACAAAATAAAATTTTCCCATTTGAAATTCCCCAGGAGCAAATTAATTTTATTTTTCTTTTAGTATAATATTAACCAAGTTTTAAGCGGAAAGTTATCCCTGAGCTTTAGTTTTTCTAGTAAAAATAACAACCAAAATTAAACCTTTAAAATAATAGTAAATTAATCTATTAAATTTACAATTTTCCCTAGCACAGAGTCCTTAGATGATCTTTGAAATGTTTAGACTTATTCTTAAGCGATTTCTTGTCAGTAATCAATAGAATTGTGCTTTAATTAAACACTAAACTAACTTTTCATCATGTTCATCATAAAATAATAAATAATAACAAATTTTAACAATTTAGTTTATAAAAGTTTTAAAATAAAAATAGATAGTGTTTAAACTTTTGAGATCCGTTCTTTCCTTATGAATTAAGGATATAAAAATATTCACAGTTTTTCAAACTATAACAAGTTTACTTGTCTGGTAAAGGGACGTCCATTAATTACGTAAGGGTTTAGAGGGGGAGGGGGGAGGTATCGGAAATCTTACGAACCCTTACGTGGGGGGGGTCCGACGTATTCCTTACCTAAGTTTTTTAATACCTTATGTTGTAAAAGGTAAAGGTAAGGGGGTGTGCAAAATTAATTTTTTTTTTAAATAATCCTTACGTAAGATGGGGGAGGGGTTGCCACGTACCCTTACGTGGGAGAGGGAGGGGGTCAAAAATTACAAAAATCGTCGTTACGTAATTAATGGACGCTCCCTAATCAGGTTATTTAAATTATTATAGTCAATTTGGTATGTTAGGTAGTGGACGAGGATACCAAGATTGGCACCCTGGTTGGAGTCAAATTTTTCTGTGTTGTGGTTCTAATTCCAGGATGAACTGTACCTACATTTCACTTGTAGACAATTTTTATTGTTCGTAAATTGGTTGGGGTTAAGATTTTTCCTTTTTTTTTAAAGATATTTTCATTAATTTACAGGGTGAGGTAATCAATTTTCTTAGTTTGTCCTATTTGAACCCCTCGAGGTATCCATCCAAAATTGCTTCACGATCCAACGGTCGACTGCGATCAAAGTCTGTCTTGCCTTAGGAGGTTCTTCTGAACGGTACCGAAATAATTAATAATTAATGCAAATTAATCCACCAGTCGAAGTTGAGATTACCCTATGACATACTCCAAATTGAAATCCACATACAGGCACGGTTTTACCATACCAAAAAGTTTCGATCGTACCCAATTATACTTACACATTTTTCCAATTACCGCTTTCAAAATTAATTACAACAAAATGTCACATCTTTCGGTAGCCCCCAGTAGCAGCTATATACATACTCTCATTTAAATGCTAATTAATTAACATAAATTCGTGTCACTTATTAATAAATTAAAAGTAAAAGTTGGATTTTTTATCATCAATTTGTGGGCATTCAATAATAAATTGATGATAGAAAATCGATGGTTGCAATATCAGAAACTTGTTAATTAAATGCACAATAACAGTAAATGAGCAAAATTCAATTAAATCCAAGTCTGTGAACAATAAATCGCAATTAGTTCAATCCGATTTAACGACAGTCGACTCGTTTTCGATTGCATAATACAGAAGCGTGACCAATAAACGCAAAACCACTGAATTCACAAACACTAATAGAACTCAAAATGCGTACGGATAGTTTAACCTTGCGCTTATTTCGTTACGGACAATTAACTTTTAATCGTTGTCTTAATTACGCAAATAAATTATCGCGACGTACGAGAAAAAGCTCAATTTCCAGGTGATTTCCGTGCCTATTCATTCTTTTGACAACCCCATAAATTAATCGAAACAAGAAAGTGGATATGATGGGTTTTAAAAGCGCAATGGATTCTTTTTTTTCGAAATCAAACAATGGATTCTCGGCTAAATTATAGTCAATCTCGAAAGCATTCCGTAATACGTGTAATTCGTTTTACTGTTATTTGGGTGACATGAAAATGCCAAACTCGATATCTTTTCGCGATGCGATGTAAAATCTTTCGATCTCTACTCGATAAGCATTAACGATTGCGATGATGAATATTAAAATACCAAAATTTGTATTTGCGGGACAATAAATTTAAATTATTTATTGTAGCCTGACAAAAATTTAATAAAATGCATTTTAATTCACCTACTCGTTTCTGGGTTGTAAATCTAAACGGTTTTTTATTTAAACAGACAAAAGAAATTATTTACAAAAAAATAAGTAATTACAACAATATATCTGAGTGTCATAATGCGACGTTAAAGAAAAATTTACAAGATTTTTACCCAAAGTTTAAGCATGACAAATATGTGTGCACGTATTGCCCGGGGGGGTAAATTTGAATCACGCTACGAATTTTGAATTTAAACACCAACATTATCTAATTCTCGTCTGAAAATATCTGCTATTATAAGTATTAGCGATGATTGTTATTGCGAAGCATCAAATTACTCTATTAGACACCTCTAATTCCGTTTGAACGTGGAAGCACAGCTTCGGCAATTAGTCACAAGAAACCGACAAAGCGGTTCTTTACACCTTTGCATCAAAGGTTAATTACGGGGTCGTGTGCGCGCACCGGGACGTCTTTGAAAAAATCTATTTACCATGCAAAAAGCTTTTTTCTATTATTTACTAACAGTCCTTCAACTTTTCGTTTATGCTTTATTAGTGTACTCATTGTTATTAATTGCTTTAAACAAATTGTTCTTCAATATTCACCATACCGGATGAAATAAAAAATAAACACTAATTAGAAAATAAATTAAAAATTGACGTGATTTATGTTGAGTGGCATACGATATTCTCAATTAGCTGCTAAATATAATAAATTCGGTCTTCGATTAAGCTTAAACAGTACTTTAGAATTTACTATAGGAAATAGTACTTACTATAGCATTTACTACAGTAATTGCTGTAGTATTCACTACAGTAACTGGCAATTCATTTTACTGTACTAAAAGAGTAATTACTACAAAAAATAGTAAATATCAGCGGAAGAAAATTTGAACTACTTTGAGAAGCCAACAGAGTCCATAAAAATCAAATTATCCTTTTTAGACTATTTTTCTCTTTTCTCCAGCGCCAGCGTCGTTGAAGTTAGCAATGGACGCAATTTGTATTATCCTGAACCAGTGAACCACTGCCGTTTTCGATAAAATATTTGAAAAAAAAGTTACCCTTTCATTTCGACAACACGACCAACATTAACTATGAATTTAGTAATATTTTAGCAGGAATCACCGATAATTGCCATCGACAAAACTAGGCAAACTTCTTCCCTATATGGTGACTGTTTTCTGTACCAGGGTCGTACGATTCTAATCGCACGTAATGAATTGTTGTTAAATACTTTCTTAATACATTGATTATGGCAGGTGAAATGTTTTGCTGCAAATTGGAACAAATGTGATTTACACAAAAAAACACAAATTCTATGCCATTTTTTAAACAAATTCCTCACACATATCGAAAACCAGAAAATTTCTAACGAAAAATTTAATAATTACGTTCGAGTTTGCCCTGAAGAAACAATTCTAAACTTCTGGTGATGTTATCTAAATGTTTATTTACCGGAGGTTGTTGATTTTGTAAGAAAAAATTATACGAATTAACTTTTAAATCAATACAAACTGGGACGGTTCAATAACCATTTCGAGTTTAAAAAAACACAAAAGAAAACTTTCCGAAGGAAAACGTATAAATAATCAATCACTTCTATAGATTAAACGAGAAAGAATTAACCCTAAGGGATGCTCGAATCATCCTCTGAATAAAATCGTTTGAATTTCATTTTAAGGTAGAAACCTTTTTGTAATATTGGAGCACATCTGGGTACAATATTACCCCAAAAATATTGGCAAAAATATTTAAATTGCATCACCCGCTGTTCGTTTTAAAATGAGAAAAATCGCGGTCCCTAGCGTCCTTCGTTATTTTATAGATATAAAATTCAAATTTTAAGATAATAAAAAAATATATAGGTACCTACCTACTATCAAAAATTAAAGCTATTTTTACACAAAAATGATGAACTACATGACGGGCAATCTTCTACTAAAATAACATTTTTCTTACCTGTCCAACTTGAATGCCATCGGCAAAAGCGATGAGAGCCAATCTATCAGGATGGTGTAAAAGAGCTGCATGATCAGCAAGATCGGGTCTAGGAACGGGCGGCGGCAGGGGGACGGCACGGGACAATGGTTTTCGTCGCCGACACATAAGAGCGACGCAAATTACAAGCAGAAGCAGCAACACTCCGGCACCGGTCGCTATTGATATCAGCATTGGTCCACCACCATTAACTTCCACTATAAACAAATTATGCAAATAATTGAACGCCCATTCTTCAATTAAAACCGTGAAGCATACTTACAAAAATAGTGACTACTGAGTTTACAAACTGGAGGTATTTTAGGAGACCAACAACCTCCCGACATACAAGTCAATATGTAATTTCCTTGAAGTTCAAATCCTGGAAGACATTGATAAGATATTTGGGAGTTAACAGGATATCTACTCCTAACAGGTTCAGGATTTAAATCGAAAGGAGTTCCATGCGCTACTTTTGGAGGTGGTAGACATTCTCTGGTGACAACTGAAAACAATAATAATGTACCACAAATTTTTTAACATGAACGTTTAAGTACCGCAATTTGGTAATGGTCCACCCAACCATTTCCCTCCAGTACATCGTAATCTTGTAGCTTGACAAGGAGCGTGCGAATTTCTGTACAAAAAACTGCAGCGAATTTCCACTTCTGTTCCAGGAAGAGCACTTTCCGTGGTGTGGAAACCCTGGATTACGGTGGCAACGGAATGAGGGACGCTTGGTGTCGCAGGGCAAGGATAATCGTTGGTATTTTCTAAAAAAACACAAAAAAAATTGTTAGGCGACCAAAACATCCTGAACTCTTAACAAATTTTGTAATATTAACTGTTACGGTCGATTTATTATTGCAATAATACATTCAGTTGAATCATACAATGCATGTAATAAAAAAGCAAATCTTGATCATCATTATTCTTTAATACAAAGCGTGATTATGTAAGCAAAAGCTCATCGTGAAACCGCTTAGCTGCTGATAGCATACTGCGCCAAACCAATTTTATTCAAGTCTTCTTATCAAGATTAAATTACCAGACTGGGATAAAAATATTGGTCCAAATTCGTTAATTAAAACGATTTAAAGGACAATGGTGATTTTGTTTAAATGAAGCAATTCAAATATAAAAAATGAAATTGCATCCAGTGGCCAACGAATATTGTGATAAAATTTAATTTAGGGAGATCGAGACCACAAGATAAAGGATAATTGCGCCTTATAGGTATGAAGCCAACGTAACACAACCGGAAATTTAATGAAATGCGTAAAATGCGCCAGATTTTTCAATATTTAATTATATGTTTTACATCAATTTTTATAAATCGATTCGTCTTAAGGTTTTGATGTGTGATTGGCACAACATTGGATACTTATAAATAGTGAAATATTAATGGAACCAATTTGGCACAAAATCCAAAATTAAAATAGGTCGTTGAACATGTTTGAAATTTCGACTCGTAGAAAAGTAAATATAAAACTAAATGTTTACAACGCATGCCAGTGGTGTGGATTGGACCGTATGCCGATTGACTACCTACCGAAAAACTCAGGTCTCGCTGAACCGTATAAATTAGTAATACTAATGAAGGACATTTTTATACCTTCCTTCGTATTTTCTTCTTTACAAGGAAAGCCTCCCTTCAAATAATAGCGGCTCATGGTATTTTGGCAGGAAAGGTGAATTAAAAAACAAAAGTTGGACTACAAAAAGTGCATGCAAATACATAATAGATTACAGATTAACGTGAAATATGAACCACGGCATAATTATTTCGGTAGTGGCTAAGATTTAGATCAGTAGCTTCACAGAAGAAACTAAGTATACTGTATACACCGTAATTTTTTGTATCCCAAAAAAGTTTTCAATTATCTATTCATCATAAATAATAATTATAATAATCTTGAAACCAATTTTGGTTGATTTCAATCACTAAGTTTGCATAAATTGTTTGAGAGTTTAAATCAAATATTAAACTATGTTAAACGCTATAATATGCTATATAAAATGATACAAAAATCTTTCCATTATTTGTGTTTTTAATTTGATAAACTTTGTAAAATTGTGAAATATAAATAAAATAAAAAAAGATAATAGATAGATACTACTAATTAACTCGATGTAAATTAGCACATTTATTTAATGCATCGGTAAAGTAATGATAAGGTTTTTTGAATGTTTCAAGGTTTTTACTGATTGTTGCAAATTTCACTCCCTCGTATCAAATGCAAAACGACAGAGTCGTCGAGACAAAGCCAAAGCCACCGTTTCCGGCAGTTTGGTCACGAGCAACTATGTCGTACGGCCAACCAAATGCGTGAATTACACAGGGGAAGTAATAATAATCCAGTTAAAGCCAAGAAAAGTGCCCAATACCCACTTTACCGAATACTTTGTACAATATGAATTAATTCACCATAAATGGGCCACCCTGTACAGTGGTAATTAAAAAGTAATATTGTTTTTCTTTTAGATTTTCACAGGTAGGGCGCGCGTCCGGGAGTACTTCAAGGTAACCGTGCCTGCAAAATTGTGAAATATCTTCCATCCCATCAATCACTTCTTCATTTCCTGATCAAAAATTTCTGCTCAATTAATCCGTTGTTAATTTTTGTAAACATGGTTTAAGCAGAACGAATTAATTATACAATAATTGAAAAATTAAATTAAATTTTATTATAAAAAAATATATATGCAAATTATTTATTTCGGTTAATGATGCATAACAAATCTGCAAATCGCATAACCATTACGTTTTTGAATGCAGAAGAAATACGAACAAGCGTTAAATGGAAGGCGTTCAATTTAAATTAATTAATTGTTTTTAGCACATTAGCAAGTGATTTTATTAAGTACAACTCGCCCTTAAATAAAAGCAACAACCATTATGTCCGCCCCCACAAACTTAACCTGCGTTTGTCCAGTACTCGAGTTTACTATACAAGCGCCGCAATTCTTTGATTTTACCGCCTGCTTCACTCATGATACATTTTCAACGTGGGAGGCCTCCAAATACTCATTATTAATATGGTCGCATTCGAAGTGTTCCTGTACTTTAACATGTACCTCTTTGATATATCACCTTTGTAGCTTCATAAGCTGATGGTTTATTGAATATTCCAACATCTTCAAATGGAAAATATTGGAAACGTTAAAACCAAATTAAGTTCACCATTAGTTAACGCTCTGGTTGATCAAAATCTTTTCAACCTCCCACTGAAATCTGTGTGAGTTCGTTACAAACAAATAAAACATTGTAAACTTAATTAAATCTGACAATTATTATAGAAACCACGACGTGACTTGAATTTTGGAAAGGAAATCAAAGCCAAAATATTAATCATCCCAAAAATCCATCAGCTAAAAGTGCGAAGTTCGCACACCGGGGATCCCCATATTTCGTTAAAATAAAAAGACTAAATCGTTTAAAAAATTATTAGTGGTACAATATTATGTGCTTACAATTATATCAGATAATTTCATAATCATAAACTGCAACACCAAAAAGGTGTATCAGATTATTTAATCTTAAGTGGCTGCCTACACCTTCCCAAAAAAGTTGCAATACCAAATAATATTACGGCACTTAATCAAACAAATTATATAACCGAACAAAAATACATTAATTTACTAGATTCAATTACAACAACAATTTAACGCTAATTATTTGATTATTTATCAATGATACACCCACCGATATGAGTTATAAGTTTTAAAATGTAAAAATTAAGTGGCGTGAACTTTAAGTTGATTTTAATTTTTTTCTATAGTATAATTTACTACACCCAGGGACGTACATATTTTTACGTCGGTTTTATTTTAATCCAATCTTATCGTTTTGTAATAAATTTAGATAAAAATTTGATATTGGTGGTAATTAAAATTCAATTAATTTAAAAAACATTGCGAAAAATTTTAATTATTATTTGTAAACCATGTCACTAAAATAATCCCGGATATTAGTAAGCAAAATCAATAAATATTTTTAATGAAAAAAAAGATAAGCCCAATGAGTTTCTAAAATTTTGTTTATGTTGTAATTTTTTAAGACAACGTTGGCCAAGTGCCATTAGGAAAATTGGTTGTTGGCAGATGCATGTTGATCAATAAACTGCTATTATTTAAGGAAACAAATCTTAGAAAAACGACAAAGAAAATTTCATCTTGCTTGTAAAAAAAATTATCAACAAAGGAAGTGTAAAATATAGGATAGTCCTACAAACGTAGATTTCCATACGATTTTTTAGATTTAAGAATAGAAGAAACTTAATTTTCTTAATAAGCATAAATCAAACTTTTATAAATTAAATCTGTTAAAAAAAGAAAGAACTGTTTTTCCCTACAAGAAAAACAGTCGACCTAGGATGGAAAGCAACTTGTTACTTGGCCGAAACTAGCAATCATGATTAGCAGTAAGGAAGTTTTCTACCCGTCAGCCGTCATGCATACACTATTTTTTCGATGACCACTTCAAAAATGGCAACAAAATAACTGAAAGTACACCCATATTCCTTATATTAATTTAATTTTTAAGTTTGTATGTTATCAGTGAACTAAAGTGGTGTAAGTCAAAAAGTATAAGTTTAATTGTAATTGCTAAATGGCAGTTAGAAAACTATAAATGCCAACAATTAAACTTGAACGCTAAATTAAACAAAACTTCACTTTTTGACTTACACCGTTTTAGCTCTGAGCCCGGTGGGCTCCTCAAAAATCCGCCACAGCTTTCCTACAGTCGAATTAAATTAAATTGAAAATTATGACTTGTGTTCACTGTGGGGGGGGGGGGGGGTAAATGAAACTTTGAAATAGTTCTTCCATTCCAAGCTAGGTTGGAAGTAAACAAAGATCGTCTCATATCCAGATCATAATTTATTTTTATTTGTAGGTATAATTTCTGTTTTATTTAATTAAAAATGTCAGTTGCAACTCAGATTGTCTTCCAATTCATTTTCAGAGCCGCTAAAATCTTTATCCATTCCTCTGGAACACCGTCAATATTAGGGTTTAAATCAACTCTATGTTTTGATTTTGAAGAAGTTGCAACATTCAACAAATTCAAGTGTTTTTCTCCTTTAGCTACTTCCACAAAATTGTCTTCTAATTCATTTTCAGAATCATTAACTACGTTGTCATCATCCAAAGCAGCTAAAACAGAGTCAAGATCCAAATTTTCTTCACTATCTAATTCCATAAAATTATCTTCCAACTTATTTTCAAATTTTAAATCAACCTGAGGCTCTGATTTTGGAGAAGTTATATTTAACAATTGAAGTTTTTCTTTCATTTGTTCAAATTGTGATCGTTTTTGTTCTGGAGCTTTAGCTTGTAAAACTATTCCAGATTTTTCTTGAGCTTGCTGCACAGTGCTTTCGACGTCTTCTTTTATTGGTTTTTGTGAAACGAGTTCCCAAACATTTTCAGAAGGATTTGCATTACCAAGTGTCGGATCTTGATGTACAAATTTAAATGTGGTTCCTTTCTTTTTATTAATAAACTTTTTCTTACCCATTTTAGTTTTTAATTATATAATTGATTAATTATAATATGTTATGCAGTAAGCAGCACATTTTGTTTTATATAGTAATCTTATGGTTCATGTGATTACCAACCTAAATTATACTCACAAGATTTAAACGAAAAAAACTGTTGAATATTCAAAATTTTGGACGGTCGAATTTCCACAGATGTTCAAATTTTAATTCTTTTATTTTTTCTAAGCTGCCGATGGTGAACATGCAAGTTCCACTACTAGCCAAAAAGGTAACTGATCAAAACGGGCAGGCGTAAACTCCGCCAATCCGATAAGTAGCAAAAAAAAAATGTAAACTACACCAAAAGGTCGACAGTAATCCAACATGTAAACTTTGCCAGGGCCAACAAATAACCTAAATGTGGATATTAGAAAAACGAGGAACTCTGCTTACAGTTCACTCATTGAAAGCATCCCCGAGGTCCGACAACCACCCCAACCAGGATATTAGAAAATGTAGATCTTTGAGTCAGGCCAACTCAATAAAAATTGGCATCCCTTATGTAAACTTACGTTTTTAATCATTAAAAATATTTATTAACAGCAGTCTTGACTTACTGTTAAGAAATTAGCAAACATTTAACTAAATTAGAGATTTTAAAATGGTATTAATTAAAAATTGTATTTAACTGCTTTAATTTAATGACAATTTTAAACTTGAAATCAACCTGTAATAATGCTAATTTTAAATCAATATTCTTAAATGACAGAACAATCAATTTTGAGCAATTTAAATTATAATGTCCCATATAAAATTGTAATTACTCTAAGAAAGTCCGTTATAATTTTCCAACTCATCAAATGGTCAAGGTTTTATATATTTTATTATCAATTATGTGTTGAATCCATTCCTTAAATGTGATAAGAAAACGTCCACTTATCTAAGTAAACATTTGTAGGAAAATTGTTTGCAGATAGATCGAAAATCTCGCAGAAAATTGTAATATAATAGAAGGAAAAGCATATAATTAATTTATTTAACAGCTTTATACATTTTAAAATTTATATTGTCACATATTGATTACACAATATTGATTTTGTTTTGCTAAAATATACTTATAATACATCTATTCACCGCGATCCATCTCTCAATCTAAAGAAAACAAAATCTTTGGAAAATGGTACATCCCCCTCTTTAAACATTTAAGATATACAACAAAGTATTTTATTTTTCTTTAAATATTCTAATATAATTTTTGTAAATACTTTCAACTACACATCTGATAATTTTTTACAGTGATTTTCTCTTATTTTTACTCATTACACATTAGTGGTGATATTCGCCTTTAACACAGCATTGTTATTTAAAAAGATTGTTAATAACAAAATCCAACAACAATTTGCTTTACTAAAAGTCTACCTATACAAAAATAAATTACCGCTAAACATAATTGGGGTATAAAATCACATTCGATAAATAAATAATTATTAAGACAATAAATTAATTAAAACAAACATCACAACGAGGCATGAGAGAATTATTATTAAAAATATATCACTTGATTCGCTTAATAATAGGAATGTAAACATAAAAAACAACACTCAAAGTCGAAAAAACTCACAACATTTTTTTAATAATAATAATAAAGTTACCTTTCGAGAATTCCGCCTTAAAATACAACAAACAATTATTTTAAGCCGACATTGCACATTTCAAGCTTTAAGTAAAAAATGCTACAACAAAAAAATAGCTAATAGGAGCATTTGGTTCACCAAGTTATACTTACAACTATAACTAACTACATATCACCAAACGGATCCAAAATCAAATCCTTGTTGGCCGATTGTGCATTTTTAGGACTCGCAGTGTTGGGTTGAGTATTCATTTGATATTGCATGCCCATCGGTTGACCCATGGGCTTGTACGACGATGCGGTCGTCCCTGCTATCGGTTGGGGTTGCCAATTCGTTGGAGCACCGGGTTTAGGTTGATTTTTAGGAGAATTCCACTGCATGGGTGCGTTTCTACCGCTGTCTATTGTTAAATTCTCGGCTAATGACAATAAACTACTTTCTAGATCGCCTGTTAATATTTTCTGTTGCTGTTGTTGGGGTTGAGGCGGACGCTGGGGTTGCATTTGGGTGGGTTGTTGTTGCATTTGAGGTATCGAGGTGCCTAGGGGATCGAAGACCGACGGTTCGTTGGTGTTAAAAACGTTGGTTAGATTGGAGCCGGGTACAAAGGTGGTCTGTTGTTGGGTTTGGTTGGAGAAGCCGTTACTCATCCACATGGTGTTTTGTTGCGCTCCGGCTGCGGGGCCGAATAGATCGACAGGGGCAGCCGTGTTGCCGGTAGGAGGAGCTGCGAAGACGTCTGAAAACGGATTACCTAACTGGAGCAAGTCGTCTATTGCTTTGGAAGGTTGAGAGGTCATGGATTGACCACCCATGGTGGATTCGGAACCGAAGAAGTCCAAAATTGGTTCGTTTGCGTTCTTAGGTGGGGAGCTTAAAAATGGATTCGTGCTTGAAGACGACGGGGAGTTAACATTGGCTTTGTATTTGTTAAGAGCTGCTTCCTCTTCAGCTACCGCTTGTTGTTTTAACGATTCTTCGATTTGAGTATTGCTGGCGACTGAACCGAAAGCGTTGCTGGTATTGTTAAGAGCCGAAACTCCAGTTTTTAGGTTCTTCTGATTACTGACCGTCTGGGTGGGAGTGTTGCCCTCCAAGGAAGCCAAGTGTTGTTCCAAAGCGTCTAACAGACTGTTGGGTGCCTTCGTAAGATCGGGGATGTCGCCCTTATCTATACCAATGTTTTCGGCAACCTTCAAAAACTCACCCACGCGATCCATTCGTATCAGAAACTTCTTGTAGAGATCGAGGGCGTCACGACACTGTTTCTTGTTCATCTCAAAGTATTTCTCCAGGAGGTTGATAATACCGTCGTTATAACACGCAAATAAACGAATCAAATCACGAAATAGTAACATAAAGCAACCGTTTATGACACCGTTGGTTAAATCGTTAGCAGTGCAATCGAACTCCAGTAGTGCATCCAGTTGGTTCTGCAAAATGGGTAAAGTTTTTAATAGGTTTTCTGAATTCATGGTACGTAAGGTGCCTTCCTCTTTTCCACGTTTCACCTTACAAAAATCAAACGCCACTCCTCGATACGATAGAGCTTTCTCGTTAATGTACCTAGCATACCGCCTGATAAAGGGCGACATGTCGTAACCGGTTCTTGCACCTACGGCACTTTGCACCCCTGTCTTATCCACAAAATTAGACAACTGAAACGACGTATTACTCGAAGCCAAATATTGCGTAAACCTCTCGTTTCCATAGCACATCAAATGATGTGTGGTTATCAAAGCCTTATACACGACCACCCAACTTGTGTTTTGCGACCTCTCGATTAATAAGTTTGCCATTTGCGGTATCGAAACGTTAGGTTCGTTCGTACAGTGCACCAAATAATCTAAATGTTTTTTCTTAGGATTTAACAATTCTTCGGTCGTTGCTTTACACACGGACTTGGCGAGACCCTGTCCGGCTAAACTGTGCTTCGCCGCCAACAAGCGGTCGTTTATTGTTTGGCCCGCCATTGAGTTCACCTAAATCACTAAAATTTGCAATTTTTTTACAACAATCGGCACTTGTTCGGTTTTTAAAAAAAAGAATGACGGGTCGATTACGACAAGTACGGCCGGCGAATCAATAACACTAACTTACCGATATAACGCAGGCGCCGTCCTCCGGCGCCATCTCTTATCTTATCGGTTTACCAGTAATTTCACAAAATATTTGTTAAAATTGCCATGTAATTTTATTTAATTAACACTAATTTCGTTAATTAGTTGCACGAAATTTCAATTTCGTACACAACAATAACGAACGTAATATTATTTATACAGGGTGCGTCAAGAGTACGGCCGCCGAAAGTCAACTCTTTCACCTTTTTGAGTTACCTGAATCGCTATTATTTAATTTACTTTTTAAATAAATGTTAAATGTGGATGTGGCTTGCTGATAACGCTTTATCTTGAATGATTCATCACGACTTTCCCAATATTTTTATCAACGGAAATTTAAAACCGCTTCTTAAAAATGAAGAAAGAAAAAGTCATGGACTCATGTTAAAATGATTCTCGGTCATATATAGGTCAAAGTCAAACAATAAAATGTATTCTATCCAAAGAAGAAGATGGTTAGAATATACAGTGTGTTCCAAAACAGGAGCAAACATTTTCATGAGAAGTGATTTCTTGATAAATTGAATAATTTTGTTTCATTACTTTTGTACAAATTATTATTAATAAATTATTAAATCAATTATTACTACGAAACCAACAACGAATGATACATTTCGAATTTATTGGATCTCATCAGTATCTTTTAGTTGGAATCTTGAGAAATAATTGATTTTGATTGCTTATCTTTATAATGAAACAAATAAAATTAGATATTATTTTAAATAAATAATAATGAATAAAATAATAGGTAAACAATCGAAATCAATTAATTCTCAATATTCCAAATAAATAATACCTACTGATGAGATCTAATAAGATCGAAACAATTCTATCGCTGTTGGTTTCTTGGTCATAAATTGATAGCTTTCTATCAGAAAGCTGTCAAGATTTATAGATTTAAGATGGCTTATAGATTTTAATGAAAATTTCACTGCTTCATAGCTCTTTTCTCCATGAGTAGCATAGGCTTTAATATAACATACTGTGACGCGCATGAATGGACTAACGAGATTACTACTAAAATACTCGATTTTCAAGATACTTTAAATATAAATTAAAATAAATAAATACGTAACTATAACAAAAATTATAATTTAATAATAAGAAAAACCTGGTTTTGGAAGAGTGGGTGTGATAAGAAGTGTCAACTGGGTAATCCGTAGAGATTTGGTAATTAAAGGATAATTTTGGTGAAAGAAAGCGTAGCTTTCGTTGGAGGTGCAGAGGAACTTGTGCCTGTGCCGGAGAGTATTGCCTTACTACATACAAGAAGCGAACAATTTTGGTGAACTTTTATAATTACACCACGTCGATAAAGTTTCAATCAGAGAGGAGTTTGTGGCGTTTCTAAAACTCTGCGCTCACAAGATCCAATTTATCAAACCTTTCGACCTTACCTGCACTCCTGGGTCTCTAAAGCGGCGCTACGGCTCAGCTCAGTGTAGAACACTTTGTGGGGGGGTTGCAAGCCGAGGAGATCCTCGACTCTATCAAAAAAACTACACAAAGAAAATTTAAAGGCGCCACGTGCTTATCGCCGCTTATCAGTTGTTGGTGAGGCCTGAAAGCACGAAAGTAAAGAAATAAAACTCCAGGGCACAAGTAGATGGTTTTAATAAATTGAAACGACGGTATGGTCAAACCAATACAATTATACTCCACAGTAATCTTTGTCAGGCACAGCTGATAATAATTAAATACCGCGTCAGATCTGATTCGGCGTACAAAAATCATACAATCGGAACTTTCGCTCCGATTTTATCAAACAAGATGGTAATTTAGGAAGATAGCAAATCTTCTATCTTCTACGCCGAAAAATCGCCCGCGTACTTAAGTGTACTATATGTAGTACCGAAACTCTCGAAGCAATTCGCTTCGAACGCACAGGAATAAAAATGAAAATAAAAGGCTCACCCTTTTCAAGTCGCTGCGCCTCTATAATGCCCCTGCTCTACTGGATACAGCCAACTGCTATTGAAATAAACGGTCGCTCCTTACGGAAGGTGACAAGGTGGAGTACAGTTGTTGATCGAGCTCGTATCCAGGGTCGCACTCGGACGAAGTACAGGTGTTCGTACTTAGGAGGTCGATAGGAGAATAATCTGACAAAAGATTGCAGCACACTAATTTTTGAACCAAAATAGCAGCCTCGAATTTACTGAATTGAACCCACACCAGGTGGAAAAATACGTGGACGTCCTGTTGAACTTTTGACGGCCCCTCGTAAACAATGACCGATACGATTATATAATCCGAAAACCGGAGTTAAATTGGTTACGTTAATTTAACTAATAAATCGATATCGATTGTAAAATTCGCACTTTCTATATTGGATCGTCGTTAATAACCAATATGCAAAATCGCTTGCTTATTCTTAATCAGCGCTTATCAACCAAATTGACAAAATTCATGCAGCCCCATATCCTTTTGTTTAGTTCCAAATCAAAATTACCAAAATGTTGTTATAAACAATAAACGTAAACAAAGGTATATAGGGTGCTTCGAAATCTTGTAACTAATAAATTGGTAAATTTAGCTTATGGTGTTAGCGCTAAATTTTGATGTTACAAGTTAGGTCAAACTTTGAAGCCGTACGAGGCTAGAATAAATGAGTAAAGACTTAAAAAAGCGAAGCAGAAAGGAACTGGGATCTAGCAAAGAAGAGATATTTGGTAAGAATAAGGGATGATTAGATCGCCTGATCAGCAAAGAGCGGAGCTGCATAGAAATAAAAATTAAACGGAAATGGACATGAATGGGGTAAGGTCACTTTTTAAAATGATGACCGAATGAATAAACAAAAACTCTGCAGAACTGAAGCACGAGGAGTTAAAAAATGCATTTACGCAAAAGGGAGGTAGCTGGCGATAACAAAGGTATATGGAAAAATGAATTTAAAGGAAAAACAAGTCAATATAATGTCTGACAGCCAAGCTGAGATAAAAGCCAATAGCTTTGAGTCTTTATCCACATGGGAATGCAGATAATCTCTCAAGAAACTAGCCGAGGGCAACAAAATAGCCCTTCACTGGGTGCCAGCGACAGAAATCCAGAAGTAGGGAACAGAGAGCAAGAAGACCCTCTGATACAATACACCAGGACAAAGACAGGCAAAATAAATTTATAGAGT
The DNA here is from genome assembly GCA_958510855.1 of Rhagonycha lutea. Taxonomy (NCBI): domain Eukaryota; kingdom Metazoa; phylum Arthropoda; class Insecta; order Coleoptera; family Cantharidae; genus Rhagonycha; species Rhagonycha lutea. Next base: position 4,486,306 of record OY294040.1, on the reverse strand, counting down.
ATTCGACTGCAGATGCTAAATAAAAAACTTCTTTTTTGTAGGCTTAGGTAGGTGTAAGTTTCCCTGAGATCACTACATTCCGGTTATTCCCAAATTCCGCTTGGTGGTACCACCCAGTGATCAGTTGCACTTTTGACCACAGAATTACCGGCCTGTAATCGAAACACTTCACCACTGAGGCTTCTGATTAGTTAGATAAAGTTAAAAATAGATAATCCCAATTAGAGCAAAGATTTACGAGAATTGATTATGTATTTTCTGGGAAGGATTGAAAAGTGTGTCATAAAATTTCGTAACGACCAAAAATGAACCAAATCAGTGATTTGGAGGTCTGGTAGTCTCCTTGTAAGTATTCTTTTTTAACTTATATATAAAAGTTATTGATGGTACAACAACATCGGCAATTATAATTACGAGATAAGTTCACGGACCACATCACATCAAAACAATAGATTAATCACATGTTAATTATGAGGGGCCAGAACTAAAGTCATGTAACTCAAAAAAATTAAGTTTTGTATAATTTAGCATTAAAATTGTTAAATGGCAGTAAAAAAAACTCTCTCTACCTATCTGTTTGATCTCTGTAACCACCTCTGATTAATTAATCCATTTATTTATCAGCATAAAGAAATTGAAGGTGTGCTACTCGCTTTTATAAATTGTAAACTGTTTTAGGGCTGGTAATAAACGAAGGAACCAATCTGAGGTGCGAGAGAGTTTTGTAAAACATTCTTATGCCTATAATCAAAATTAGGCCGCACAATTTAGGAAATCAAGTAAAAACCTATTAATTTCATAATTCAATTATCAACTTAAAAGCAGTAAAAACCAACTGGGCAATTTAGTTTTAATTTAACATTTCTATTTGCAAATGAGTATTCTTTCACATTCTTATATTCCTTCAATATAAATTATGACTAAGGAGATTGGGCAGGGCCCCATCTAATAGAAGTTATCCATAATGGTTAACAATTTAAAACCTACTAAAAACAATAAATTGAATAAAAGCAGAATATTGGAAAACAAAACAAAGAGCAAGATAGACATGAAAATCATGACATAATAGAGCCGTTTCTTAACTTTCCATTACTATAAAAATCTCAGTTTTTAAACTCACCAGGCAATCTACAGGTTGGTGGAATTTTAGGTGACCATAATCCATCCTCCAAGCACTGCTGCACCTTTGGCCCAATCAGAATAAATCCAGCTCTGCATGCATAGTGTAATCGCTGTCCTATACCATAAGCCCCATCAAGCAAAGGCTTCTCAGGAACAAAATACCCGTTAGAAATATTTTCCGGCAATTTACAACCAACAATGTTTTCGCTTAGAATGCACGACGCATTCGCACCAGTCCAAAAGCCCTTCTCACACACACGATATTTACTTTCAGGTGGACTCAAAGTATAACCCTTCCTGCAAGAGTACGTAGCCAAAGCTCCCTTCTTATACGTCCCATCACGATTCTTTGGTATATCGATTTCAAAATCACCATTAGTTACAAAATTAGGGGAATAACAAGTAGCCACACAGTGTGGTGTCACTGTTTGTTCCCACGTTCCATCGATACAACTAATTTTAGGAGGCCCTTCCAAATAATACCCCGGAATACACTGAATATGGATTGTTTGTTGAGAGATGTCATCGTTCACTGTATTGTCCAAAATTTCGATTGTTGCGTATTCCAACTCGCCATAGGGCGGACAAAAATTATTAACCAAGTCCGTCAAGTTGGAATACCAATCCAAGCCGTAATCCAAGCCATAAGAATAATTTAGAAGGAAAAGTAAGAGAAAGTGTGAGGTTACCTCCATTTCTGTGTTATTTCATATTTTACAATTTTTCTAACTAAACGAGGAATCTTAAACGAATCTGATATTTCGTTTTAATGCGCATCATTTAACACCACCAATTAACTATGATAATTACTTGTTTGTTAACAATTATTTGCTATTGTTTTGACAAATACATCGATCAGCTGTTGTTATTGTTCAAGGCCCCTTAAGCGACATCTACTTTATCGCGCGCGAACGACATCTAACAAAGGAAATTCAAACTGTAATTAAATTATAAACAAAGAATTTATTCCAGAAATTTGATTAATTGTTGAGGGATTATGTCAGAAGCAGTGGCGGTTTTAGAACTTATAAGGCACTAGGCGCAATTCAATTTTGAGGTACCCATCTAAAGATTTTCACAATCCTACACTCCCTAAAGCAATACGGGCAATTAGTGATGACGAAGCAAAGGTAAGCGCTCACAAAGCGCAAATGGCGGGAAATATTGGGTTCTAAACATTGCAAAATTAACATGGGAAAATACAGAGCGCAAAGAATAATTCGAAAACGAGAGATTTCTTAGCTATGAGATTCATATAGCACCAACAATGCACTAATAAGGAATATAACTGGTAAGTTTCAATGCAGTAGATAAACTCAAATTTAAATGATTACGATTTGAATGTTTGAACTATTTAACCTCCCTTTTTGTTACAGATATAATTTTCGTAAAATCACGCAAATAACTAGTTAATATGTTACTTAGACATGTTACAATTACTGAAAATTAATTTATCGTACTTTCTGTACGTTTTACAAATACTAACTAGTTAACATAATGGTTTCGTAGTTACAAATTGCTACGATAAGGAAATTTGCAAGTTTTTTTAATTTCCCACCGATTCAAACACCGATTCAACAAATGAGACGGAAAAAACATTTCAGATCAGATTTCACAGCGAACTTTGCGATATGAAGCATCAGAAATTACAGTTTTGCAAAACCATTTTAAAACACACCTACCAGCGAAAAACCATTTGAATGTGAAAGTTGAAGTAAAGAATGCTTTATAAATAATTTAAATGATTGTGTTTGTAATTTGCTTTTCTTTACAGGTAATCATTGTCGTACATTTTAAACAAGAAATATTGCCATTTGGTGGTGTGGACTCCCAAAGAAACCCAAATTGTAATTATTTTAAGATCAAAAAGCTGGGAAATCAAGATTGCTATTTTGGAAAACTTTTATGTTAACAAATTTATACCAAATATTAGTGTTGTTTCTACAATTGCTAGTTAATTTGTTTTTTAAACTTTTGTGTTTGTTAATAGTAATTTATTCAAAACATGCGACTCGATGCGAAATCGAAAGATCCTAGTTTTCCCTAACTGCATTTTTAATTAACAATTAATAAAATATGAATAACAATAAGAGTAAATGTCTATTATGTACCATTGTTCCTTTTATTAAAAATTTGTATATAAATTGGCAAAAGTTAATTACAATATTTATTCAAAACAACACATTTCATTTTTACGATGAATCGCTATCTTCACGATACTTGTCTTCTACTTCCTTTATTAAGGGGTTTTACAAGTGCCCCAATTGTTTAAAATGTACGACAATGATTACCTGTAAAGAAAAGAAAATTACAAACACAATCATCTACATTATTTATAAAGCATTCTTTACTTCAACTTTCACATTCAAATGGTTTTTCGCCGGTAGGTGCGTTTTAAAATGGTTTTGCAAAACTGTAATTTCTGATGCTTCATATCGCAAAGTTCGCTGTGAAATCTGATCTGTAATGTTTTTTCCGTCTCATTTGTTGAATCGGTGTTTGATTCGGTGGGAAATTAAAAAAACTTGCAAATTTCCTTATCGTAGCAATTTGTAACTACGAAACCATTATGTTAACTAGTTAGTATTTGTAAAACGTACAGAAAGTACGATAAATTAATTTTCAGTAATTGTAACATGTCTAAGTAACATATTAACTAGTTATTTGCGTGATTTTACGAAAATTATATCTGTAACAAAAAGGGAGGTTAAATAGTTCAAACATTCAAATCGTAATCATTTAAATTTGAGTTTATCTACTGCATTGAAACTTACCAGTTATATTCCTTATTAGTGCATTGTTGGTGCTATATGAATCTCATAGCTAAGAAATCTCTCGTTTTCGAATTATTCTTTGCGCTCTGTATTTTCCCATGTTAATTTTGCAATGTTTAGAACCCAATATTTCCCGCCATTTGCGCTTTGTGAGCGCTTACCTTTGCTTCGTCATCACTAATTGCCCGTATTGATTTGAACATCTAGTGAACGGAGGGCCCATCCACCAGCGCCGCAGACGATCTTAGGGTTTAAAATTTTTTCGTTATTTTTCCAGTGTTTATACAACAGCATTAATTTTTTTATACAATTTCAAAATATTTGAACAAAATTAAATTTCTATTAAAAAGTTTAAATCAAAAATTGCACAGGAATCAAAATAACTGCTAATCTAAGGCATCTTAGGGCTTAGAATTTTTTAGTTATTTTTCCTGTGTTTATTACAACAGAGTTAATATTTTCATAAAATTTCAGAATATTTGAACAAAATTAAAATTTTACCAAAAAGTTTAAATCAAAAATTGCACAGGAATCAAAATAACTGCAAATCTAAGGCATCTTAGGGCTTAGAATTTTTTAGTTATTTTTCCGGTGTTTATTACAACAGAGTTAATATTTTCATACAATTTCAGAATTATTAAAATTATTATTATATTATTAAAATTAAAATTTTACCAAAAACTTGAAATCAAAAATTGAACTGGAATCAAAATAACTGCAAATCTAAGGTATCTTAGGGCTTAGAATTTTTTCGTTAATTTTTATGTGTTTATTACAAGAGAATTAATATTTACATAAAATTTCAGAATATTTGAACAAAATTAAATTTTTATCAAAAAACTTAAATCAAAAATATTGCACTGGAATCAAAATATCTGCTAATCGAATGCATCTTAGGGCCTAGAATTTTTTCGTTATTTTTCCTGTGTTTATTACAACAGAGTTAATATTTTCATAACATTTCAGAATATTCGAACAAAATTAAATTTTTATCATAAAATTTAAATCAATAAAAATTGCATTGCAATCAAAATATAAGCTAATCTAATGCATCATAGGGCTTAGAATTTTTTCGTTATTTTTCCTGTGTTTATTACAACAGAGTTAATATTTTGATAAAATTTCAGAATATTCGAACAAAATTAAATTTTTATCAAAAAATGCAATGGAATCAAAATATCTGCTAATATAATGCATCTTAGGGCTTAGAATTTGTACGTTATTTTTCATGTGTTTATTACATCAGAGTTAATACTTTCATAAAATTTCAGAATATTTGAACAAAATTAAATTTTTATCAAAAAATTAAAATCAAAAATTGTACTGGAATCAAAATATCTGCTAATCTAATGCATCTTAGGGCCAAGAATTTTTTCGTTATTTTTCCTGTGTTTATTGCCACATAGTTAATATTTTCATACAATTTCAGAATATTTCAACAAAATTAAATTCTTGTCAAAAAATTAAAATCAAAAATTGCATTGGATTCAAAATATAAGCTAATCTACGGCATCTTAGGGCTTAGAATTTTTTCCTTATTTTTCCTGTGTTTATTACAACATAGTTAATATTTTCATACAATTTCAGAATATTTCAACAAAATTAAATTCTTGTCAAAAAAATAAAATTAAAAATTGCATTGGATTCAAAATATAAGCTAATCTACGGCATCTTAGGGCTTAGAATTTTTTCGTTTTTTTTTTCCTGTGTTTATTACAACATAGTTAATATTTTCATACAATTTCAGAATATTTCAACAAAATTAAATTCTTGTCAAAAAATTAATATCAAAAATTGCATTGGATTCAAAATATAAGCTAATCTACGGCATCTTAGGGCTTAGAATTTTTTCGTTATTTTTTATGTGTTTATTACCACATAGTTAATATTTTCATACAATTTCAGAATATTTCAACAAAATTAAATTCTTGTCAAAAAATTAAAATCAAAAATTGCATTGGATTCAAAATATAAGCTAATCTACGGCATCTTAGGGCTTAGAATTTTTTCGTTATTTTTCCGATGTTTATTACAACATAGTTAATATTTTCATACAATTTCAGAATATTTCAACAAAATTAAATTCTTGTCAAAAAATTAAAATTAGAAATTGCATTGGATTCAAAATATAAGCTAATCTACGGCATCTTAGGGCTTAGAATTTTTTCGTTATTTTTCCTGTGTTTATTACAACATAGTTAATATTTTCATACAATTTCAGAATATTTCAACAAAATTAAATTCTTGTCAAAAAATTAATATCAAAAATTGCATTGGATTCAAAATATAAGCTAATCTACGGCATCTTAGGGTTTAGAATTTTTTCGTTATTTTTTCTGTGTTTATTACAACATATTTAATATTTTCATACAATTTCAGAATATTTCAACAAAATTAAATTCTTGTCAAAAAATTAAAATCAAAAATTGCATTGGATTCAAAATATAAGCTAATCTACGGCATCTTAGGGCTTAGAATTTTTTCGTTATTTTTTATGTGTTTATTACCACATAGTTAATATTTTCATACAATTTCAGAATATTTCAACAAAATTAAATTCTTGTCAAAAAATTAAAATCAAAAATTGCATTGGATTCAAAATATAAGCTAATCTACGGCATCTTAGGGCTTAGAATTTTTTCGTTATTTTTCCGATGTTTATTACAACATAGTTAATATTTTCATACAATTTCAGAATATTTCAACAAAATTAAATTCTTGTCAAAAAATTAAAATTAGAAATTGCATTGGATTCAAAATATAAGCTAATCTACGGCATCTTAGGGCTTAAAATTTTTTCGTTATTTTTCCTGTGTTTATTACAACATAGTTAATATTTTCATACAATTTCAGAATATTTCAACAAAATTAAATTCTTGTCAAAAAATTAATATCAAAAATTGCATTGGATTCAAAATATAAGCTAATCTACGGCATCTTAGGGTTTAGAATTTTTTCGTTATTTTTTCTGTGTTTATTACAACATATTTAATATTTTCATACAATTTCAGAATATTTCAACAAAATTAAATTCTTGTCAAAAAATTAAAATCAAAAATTGCATTGGATTCAAAATATAAGCTAATCTATGGAATCTTAGGGCTTAGAATTTTTTCGTTATTTTTCCTGTGTTTATTAGAACAGAGTCAATATTTTCATAAAATTTCAGAATATTTAAACAAAATTAAATTTTCATCAAAAAATTTAAATAAAAAATTGCGCTGAAATCAAAATAACTGCAAATCTAATGCATCTTAGGGCTTACGAATTTTTTCGTTATTTTTCCTGTGTTTATTACAGCATAATTTATTAATATTTTCATAAAATATCAGAATATTTGAACATAATTAAATTTTTATCAAAAATTTAAATCAAAAATTGCACTGAAATCACAATAACTGCAAATCTAATGCATCTTAGGGCTTAGAATTTTTTAGTTATTTTTCCTGTGTTTATTACAAAACAGAGATAATATTTTCATAAAATTTCAGAATATTCGAACAAAATTAAATTCTTATCAAAAAAAAAAAAATCAAAAATTGGTCTATCTGACGAATGGCTCGGCCAATATTCAACTTGAGGGCTTGAATGGTTTGTGGATTGTCTGCATAACCTTGATTTTTTATAAAACCCCACAAAAAGAAGTCCAATTGACTTCGCCAAAACGGCTCACTACACGATTGGCAAACTTTGTACGAAAAAGATTGATTGCTTTATGGGCTGTATGGCATGTTGCACTATCCTGTTGAAGCCATAGGTAATCCAAGTCCAAGTCCTCAATTTCTGGCCACAAGAAGTGGGGTATAATTTTGGCGCTCACACTCGCTCGCTTTGGAAATAAGTTTTCAATATTTCCCAACGTTGATCACCCTTTTATTAACAAGTGTGGTGGAGTGCAGGACGTTATTAATTTTGGAATAATTTTCATCCTTGAGCTCCAAACAAGACGTGTCTCCGACAACTACATATTCACATTTTATTAATACATTTTTTTTGTAAAATTAGTTTTTACAGTTTTATTCCATCAAAATAAACATGTAGGAATATAAATTAAAAATAAAATAAGTAGGAATATAAATTTTCTAAAAACAATTATTCTGGTATTAAGAATTGAGAAAAAATTTACGAACTAAAAAATGGGCTTTCATTTCTTTGAGTCCTTCATGGTCTAAGAATTTTTAGGAAAAAATTTGTTCGGGAAATAGTAGTTACCAAATAGTAAAACAAGTGTGGGAAGTTTCCAATTTCCGCACTATGTGTAAGAAACCAAACAATTGAATTCAGAAGACTCCAGGTTTTATCTCAAGTTGACGAATGGGTAAGAGAGTTTTTTAAACATTATAATAGGATAGGATACGTTCTGGTCAGTAGCGTAACTACTAGGAAACTGATAGCGATTCATGATATAATAATTGATTGACCAATTTATCAATTATTTACACACCAAGTGACACTTTACTTTTAATAATTATACTTGATCTTATATTTTAATTGGAATTGTGACAGATATGTGCGTATGAAAATATATATTATGTTAGTGGAAGGATATGCGGATATGCTCCGATTGAGGGTAAAGATGGATTAGGCGCCCGCATAGGCAAAAATTATAAGAATTTTGGAATGAGCTGAATGAAGTTTTGAACTTACCTTAATAGGACTTAAATAGCCAATAGTTAAAATTGCGAGTTAAGTCAAATATTATTTTTTAAACATTTTCATCTTCATGGAGAGGGGGAGCTTTAGCCATCCCGTAATTTAATTGCAAACTGAAAATTTTCTTAGAAATGGAAAAGATGAGATCGATAGTCATCTTTGTGGAAGCAATGAAAATTAAAAGAGTGTACTTCCCGTGGTTCGGAACCCACGTTGTACAAAAACTACTTATTCCTAAAAATTTTCTTGTGGGTTGAGTTGTAGAGTTCTAATAATATTATAAAATAATTCTTATAATTTTAGAATCTTTAAAATCATTTTATTTCTGAGCAGTGCGGAGTTTCGAATCCCAATGAATTCTGGAATATGAAAGATTCGTTTATTTGTTTTTCTTTACTTTTTACTTTATTAAAATTTTCATTAAAAATATTTCTTTTGAGATAAAACTGGGTTGTATGATTAAAACCGATATTAAATTCTCCTGTGCGCTAAGTTTCACCCCAAGTTTTTGGAATGTTTGGTATGCAATATGAAGGGCATTTTCATCACACCCCAATGTGTTTGACTCAAAATAAGATATCTGCATGTTTAGCCCATAATCTCCTTACTTCGACGAGATAATATTTACTACTTCTCTTCGAATTATTCGAAGATGGATTCGATACAAAAGACCGTTGCCTTAGTTACGGTCAAGGTTTTTGCCTAGGAATAATGATAAAGACGTTGCAAACTAATTATTTTATACAAAAGAAACGTTTTGGTGATCAGCTTGTAAAAAACAATAATTTAATTTTTGGCATAAATTAAATATGAAGAAAATTGATTAAAAAATTTTAATAATTAAGGTCAAGCTATTTATTATTAACATTAACAATTCTACATCAATGATTGTACAATATCAGAACAATTTTTTAGCCATGTAGTATACAAAAAAAATTTAAATTTTAAATATTTTATTTTGTATTTAGAAACAGAAAAATTTTAATTAAGGAAGCGGATGTGGCAAACGCTGGTTTGTTGCTTACCTTAATTTAGGTTTTGATTTTCGCTTACATTTATTCAAAAAACATTTTTTAATTAAATATGTCAATATTTGATGAGGTAAAGTAGCGGATTTTAACTTTAAGCTTATTTATGTGTACATAAAAATTATTTTAGAAGCTCTAACCCTGATTCATTTAAAACATAAGAATTATGTTTAAGAAACCCTACGATAACGAATTGGAAGTCCTAATTTTGTATGGGAATATAATAAGGCTTAACGTGGAACCCAAACCACGGTACAAATAATTCGTGAGCAGGTAGTGAACCATCAATTGGTCAGTTCTACTCCTTTGCCTTTATATCAAATTATTTGTACAAATTCATAATGCAGTTATTGTAAATTCATAAGGTATGGTTAAAACAAACAAATCAGTCGGGGGGGGGGGGCAGAAGGGAGTGATTTTATGGGCCTCAATTTTTAACTTCTTAACTCTTATCGAAATAAAAATATCATTTTATGTTTTCTTCCTCTTGTTTCATATTTCTGTTTCACGAGTGTTATTTTCGACTACTTATTTCCCTATTGTGATTTTTTAAGTCCTCTAGAAAATTAATTTTTAATCTGGATTATTTGAAATATTACAATTTAGAATACGCTTTAGCAAAATTTAATTTAATTTCAAATGTTTGAGTAAGTTGGAAAGATAAATACAAAATGAAATGTCAATAACTCAAAAATACAAGTTAGATCTAGCAAAAACATGAGTAGTTGATGGTGGTGGTTTTGCTTTGAAAGTAAAAACTTCAAGTAACTGTCAACAAGGTACCTACTTGTATTTGTAAATATAACTAATCCAAATTTATTTCCGTAGTAAAATTTATACATTTTTTTCTCTTATATATTAAAATTTGCATCTTTTCATCCCTTTTCGATAATATTTCACTGATTCACTAACTGACTCATCAAAATACCAATCAAAAAATTTCAGTTGTTCTTTTACTATACAAAACATTACCAATGTAAAGATTTAGGTATGGATTATGTACTAAATAGCTTGAAAAGTCGCATCTTATTAGTAGAGACAGACAACTTACAGAATGAGCCGAATCTGAAGGCTTGTGCTAGCTACGCCATTGCATAGAAAGCAAGTAAAGAAATTCAAATATGATTTAAAATGATATTAGTCATACTTTGCATCCTGATTCGCAACAATGCGAGGGTTGTAAAGTAACTTCCACCCCCGAATGTACTGTATATTTTTCGTCCGATGAATCAAACTTATTTTTTATTACATAATTATTTATTAATTTTACTTTAATAACTTTTCCGCCCCATTTAGTTTTCTGCCCTAGGGAATAAAAGTAGCGTTTTCCACCAAAGTACTACTTAATACGCGATTAGACAAAGAAATAAAATTTAAATAGAAAAATTCAATAAGCTTTGTATTATGTCTTATATAGTAAGTAAGCAACAACTAAAAGGTAATTATAAGTTTTGGAATCCTTCATGAGCAATGCGATTGAAAATTTACTTAAATTTTAAAAATCGGAAAAATAAATGAAAATTTTGTATGAATAAACATAACTTCAATTTTACGAACCTCTACTTGTATTAAAAATAATTACTTCAAGTGTCTATATTAATGAGACTTATTAAGATCGCGTAATTAAACCATAATTAACAATTATTATTAATTAAATAAGCTTGACGATCCTAATATAAATTTTAACGAATCTAAATTGTTCTTCGAAACAACTACGTAAAAGCAATAAAATATAGCGAAAAATATTCAAAATTTACATCTCAATTTTTTATTAACTAAGTTCAACTAAATTTTACAAAAACTAAAAGATGTTCTAATTTTGGCGGCGCCCCTTCAGAAGTTGGACCCATGTACACAGCTTGTCACGCGCTCTCCTAAGTGCGGTTCTGTCTAAAATAAATTTTAAAATATTGGCCGATGTTATAAGAACGCAAACTTTGTTTATTCGAAAATGTTATATTCTGCATGGCAGTGGCAGCATCAACACTTTTTCCTTAATTTAAAAATCAAAACTTAAACATCAAAAATTAACCCTTCAGTTTCCTGTCCGTTTCGGGACAACTTTTACCATAACTTTGTAAAAGTCATGCGGTGATTCCGTCTTGTACAAAATGTTTCCTTTTTCGTCCTTAAAATCCCTATATCGCACAGCCTTCTGGGTTGAAAAACCAAAATTTTCGCAAATTTTTTGGGTAAATTGGCTAGTCGCATCTACTTTTAGTAACTAAAAAAAAATTAGTGAAAATTATTATTGTTAATAGAAAGTTAGATTAAACATTAGCAAGCTAAGTAAACTAGCAAAATTTAATTTATTTAGTAAGGTTTCTATAGTACACATAGTTTGGTGTAGCTGCGATGGAGATGAACTTCAAATCTGATAGTCTGAGTTCGAATCGCAGCCACTACCGAATTACTTGTGCCGTGGTTCGAATTCCACGTTAATTTGCTATTAACAGTTATTTTTTAATTTTAACCATATTGCGATTGAACTTTAATTCATTTTTAAACTTTTAAATTTTGAAATCGCAATTACTCACTTTAAATCCATACTCTTCTGCGATAATTTCGCTCCTCAAAAACAACTCTTTGGCCAATCCTCGTCCGCGGTATCGGGAATCTACTGATAATATCCTAATCTCAAATATTTTATCCACTTGATAGGTTGTGAATAAGTCGATTTCGTTATTAACATTAAAAAGTAAACCGAAAATAAGTCGGTACTCTAAATTATCTGAAGCGTCGATGTGCCTGAGGGCCTCATCTATGTCGGTTCGTCTAGAAATTCCGTTTAGAGCAACTCCAGCAATCTAAAAATAATAAACTTTTATTAAAACGTATGAAGTAGGAGAAAAAAAGAATTTCAATTTCATTAAATTCCAGTCGAGTTTATTGGAAAACCATGCTCGTAGGAATTTTTATTGTTTTATTACTCGAAAACGCTCTGGAAACAAATCGATTTCTTTTATTATCTTAATTACTATTTGATGAGCGGAATTTTTAATATTGTTTTCTTACTTCGCCTGTTTTTATATCGACCGCCATCACTGATAATCCATCCTTGAGTGTCATTATATCATGTTCTTCCAATAGTTCGCATGCTTGACCGTGCTTGCATAGACCCACTGACATATTTAAGGGTTCGTCAGGAAAATTGTACCGTAGATGATGGATAACTTCATGGTAACGAGAAGGAGGTATTGGACCATATTCAAACTCCATTTCTTATCTAAAAATTAATTTACAAGAATTTGATCGTCCAAAATTGAAACTAATAAATTATTATCATCAATAACGATTCAAATTTTTAATACCTTGCCAGACTGGGTTATTTAAAAAAAACTTGTTTCTTAAAGTTTCGGAAAAGCTTGCTTGTAAAAACTAAACTTTTCCTTTGTCAGGTGTGCATATTGTTAAAAACTTTCAAATTTCCATTTTATTAGTTTCTGTTGCTTTTTCGTACAAAACTTTAATTCTGACAGACATTTTCCAGAGCTTGATTTTGATAAAATAATTAATGAATGCTTTTTAAAGTCACTTTTCCTAATGAACAACAATTTTCCTGTCTAATAATTCCTACTATTACAAACTTGAAATAAAATTCAAAAAATATTTTTCTTAAATCAGGCATTTTAATGAGCAAAATAAAAATAAAGTTTTAATTTTGTTCAAAGCGTAATGAAAAGCTCTTCGTCGTACAATAAACAATTAAACTTCATCTTTGTTAATTAATTTTTAATTAAAATTCCGCGAGTTTATTCAAAAACAAAAATTAAATTTTTGAAAACATTATTTGTAAAGGTTAAAATTATAGCCTAAAATATCTAGCAACAAAAATTATTTAACCGTAAAATTTTGACCTACCTGATATCAGAAGATAAGTTTTAGTAAGCGCGAAAAGTGTAGGATAAGGAAAGCTGTAAACACAAGCTTTTTATCTTGCCGGAAAAGCTGACTAAACCTTTCCTTTCAAGCTTTCGTGCAATACTGAATGATGTTCTCGGTTCTCGGTTCTCAGCTTCTCTGTTACTTCCAGGAGCGCCTGGGAAATATAATCCAGGTCCTGATTAAATATAATTAAATCTAACTCGAAATTTTAAACAATCTAGTTGAAATTAATTAACGTTATTTTAGGGTGTGTTTTTCGACTTGGCACAGTGTAATTTTAACTTTTCATTTTCCTCTAAAATATTATCTCAAAAAAATTCAAATAGTACTGCACTTGCGTTATTATGAAAATTATCAGCAAATTAATCGCTTAATTGAAATCATTCACATCGACGAGATAAATTATTTGTTAATAGGAAGAACAACAGCATTTGAAAAAGTCCGACCAGAAAATGTGGGTTAACGATTTAATTAAGGGAAAAATTATATTTTTAATTTTTATGTGGTAACGGACGATCCATTTTTAATTTGATGTACAAATTTTGATTGGAGTCCGTATCTGTTTTCATTTCGATACAAACAAATTTTCCAATTTGTTTAATATTTACTTACCAATTTAAAGTCCCCATTTTATCTAATTTAATTCTTTCGAGGTCGTTAAAATAAATTTAGAAATTGACGAAGGGTAAAATAACTTGACGTAAGTTAAATTAATTAATCTTTGAGTTAGGAAAACATTTTATGTGTAAATCGTAATTACGAAAATGGGAAAATTTTTTTTAAATTAAAAGAAAAATGTGAAAACGTTTTGTACTGCTGGAAAATGAAAGTGAATGAGAGAATCGTATGGTGGTACATGATTTCCCATCACATAAGACGAAATGCAATGGCATCTAAATGTTACCGTGAAAGTGGACAATGCAGTGAAATCACTACAATCACTAGGGACTATAGACATTCACTAGACTGTTTAGGAATAGTAGATTACTTTTGATTCGCCAAAAAAATCTACTTTTATTATAGTGACAGTCTACAATACCCAGTGAATGTATACTTTTCCTAAAGCGGGTCAGGAAAAGTAGATTGACAATAAAAATATTTATACTCGTATTCACACAAAAATATTTTTAATGTACCTATTTATGTAAATCTATAAAACTAAAGGAAGTTTCTGCTTATGGGTTTAATAATTACTTTATTTGTTTAAAACATTAACCTTAAAGACTCAAAAATTAAATTAAAAAATATAATAATAATATAATTATATTTTTTTATTTGTGGCAGCACAAAATTGATCACAAAACTGCTCTTTTAACCTAAAACTTAACCTATAAACTTAAATATTAAGTTAAAAAATATATTTTTTATTTATTGCAGCACGACAGAGCACTGTGGCAGTTAGAATTACACAAAACTGCCCGTTTCTTACAAATGCACTTCAAATGTCTGACATAAATTTCAAATTTTAAAATAAAGTAAACAAAATATTACATTATGGAGGTTATCTTAAATTTTATTCCACATTTCCTGGACGGTATCAGTTTCACTGCCCATATCAGTGAAAGTATACAATCACTAGGAATTGTATACCTTTCCTAATAATCCACTTTCACGGTAACATAAATACTATATAAATATAATGGATCTTAAAGAATTTAATTTTCTCAATTTTTTTATACCTCTTCGAATAGCTAAGATGTTAATTAATTAAATATAGAGAGCTGCTTAATAATTTGAAGTCATTTCAAAGTTGCCGATTTTAAAATTCACCGCAAACCTCATCTTTTCTGGATTTCGATCTTTTCTAACCGAAAATGTTAAGTTGACCGATAAAAATGTGCCTAACATGCAAGCAGATCGTAATAGATTTGACGGCATTGAAATCATTAAACATACATAGTAATTATTTAATAATTATATTATAAAACAATCGCATGCTGTGCTAAATTAAGCATGGAACAGGAAACTAAAAAAAAGTGTGATTCTTCTAATTTCATTGAAAATCTTGAAGTAAAGAAATATCATGCATAAATATTTATTTATTTTTATACAGGGTGTCCCCGCACTCACTTTACATAACTTAGGTGGTGATAGAGGACACTTTTCTAAGAACAATATTTAACAAAAATTTTTTTCTAAATTCAAACCCTCGAGAGTTAGGCCTCTTTAAAGCTTTAAAGCTCTTTTTTTAAATTTCCATCTTCACGTGGCCATAACGCCGAAAATATTGATTTTTCAGTAAAAATGCTTTAGTAATTTTTTAAAGAGCGTGAAATAATCTACAAACTAGATCTTTTATTGTCTAAAATCAATCGCTTTCGAGTTATGAATTAAAGTAAGTTAAAAAATGTCGAAAAATTTGAGCTTTTATTTTTTTTGGATTTTTTCAAAACCCTGTATCTTTTAAACGAAACATTTTAGAAAAAATCTGACGCCCCATTCCGGATAGGAAATTTAACGGACTACAACTTTTGTCTAGTAAAAATGTTTGAGAAACCAATCCATTTCACAGAAAATCAGAAAATAATAAACAAGGCAGCTACAAAACAAAAAATTAAATTCACTAAATTTTTTATTTTTTTGAAAAATTATTTTATTAATTAATTTTAAAGTATTACATTATGTAGGTAAATGTTGAAAATGACCACCCTCATTTTCAATACACAGTCGTGATCGTTTTAAAAGATGTTTTATAGTATTATTTATAAAATTTCCTCTTTTGTTAAGAGCCACTATAGAAGTGGTGGTCAACAAGGTCGAGGGATCGACCGGTCGATCACGAGGCCAATTTTGGTCGATCGGTGAGTGTGAAAAAGTGTCAAAAAATCGAATTTCTGCGATTAAAAGTGTCGAAAAATCAACTTTTTTCGATTTTTTCTCAACAAACATCTTTTAAAACAATCACGACTGTGTATTGAAATGAGGGTGGCCATTTTCAACATTTACTTAAATAATGTAATAAAATAAAAGTAAAATAAAAATAAAATAAAGAAAAAATAATTTTTCAAAAAAAAATAAAAAATTTAGTGAATTTAATTGTTTGTTTTGTAGCTGCTTTGTTTATTATTTTCTGATTTTCTGTGTAATGGATTGATTTTTCAAAAATTTTTACTAGACAAAAGTTGTAGTCCGTTAAATTTCCTATCTGGAATGGGGCGTCAGATTTTTTGTAAAATATTTCGTTTAAAAGATACAGGGATTTTAAAAAAACCAAAAAAACAGAAAGCTCAAATTTTTCGACATTTTTGAACATATTATAATTCATAACTCGAAATCCGTTAATTTTAGTTTAGACAATAAAAGATGTGCATCTAGTTTGTAGATTATTTCACGCTCTTTAAAAAAGCACTAAACCATTTTTACCGAAAAATCAATATTTTCGGGGCTATGGCCACGTGAAAGTGGAAATTTAAAAACTGCTTTAAGGAGGCCTAACTCTCGAGGGTTTGAATTTAGAAAAAAATTTTTTGTTAAATATTGTTCTTAGAAAAGTGTCCTCTATCACCACCTAAGTTATGTAAAGTGAGTGCGGGAACACCCTGTATTATGATATGATAGATATTATAAATGGATGGTGTAAAGCAATAATGGATTAAGCCAAAAGCCACATTGACTTTATTTTGAAATAATGAGTTTTTAAGTTTATTGCTAAATACTTAATGCAAGATTGAGCAGCATTTGTGGCTTATAAAGGTGCTCGCACACTTAGGTAATTATTTTTGATAAGTAATAAAAAACAACATGGCCAGTCTGATAAATGAAAATTTTAACAATTTCAAAAGCATTTTTTGACCTTTTAAGTAAAAGCTAGATAAAATCTAATGCTCTTATAATTTGTAGTTTATATTTCTGCATTATTTTTGTGTCTTTCAATTTTTCTCTAAAATAATTAAGGAAGCAGGAATTTGCATAAATAAGTTTTTACATGTTAATATCCTATGTTCGGCTAACTCATTCAACACCCGGTATGTACAAAAGAATGATTTTCTGTGAAGGCATTATCGAAAAGGCCAATTTGGATAGAAATTTTATTAAAAATATTTGTTTTGCCGATGAGACAACGTTTAGTATTAATGGGGAACCAAATGTTCAAAATTATCGGTTTTGGTCCACCGAAAATCCTCATTTAATGATCAATAATCGCTCACAGTATCGCCAAACTGTAAATGTTTGGGCAGGGATATTAGGAGCAAACATCATCGGACCATTTTTTTATTGGGACTAAAATATCTAGAAATGTTACAAAATGAAATTGGACCGGCAATTGATATTGTAGCAGGAGAAAATAACGTAATCTACTATCAGCAAGACGGATGTCCGGCACATTTTACCAGAGATGTAACTAATTATTTGAATGAATGTTATCCCAATTCTTGGATAGGACGCAATGGACAAATAAACTGGCCAGCTCGGTCACCAGACTTGGCTCCAAATGACTTTTTTTGTGGGTCATTTAAAATCTAAAATATATGGTGAACGATACCAAAGTATTGATTCATTAAAAAATAAAATTGTGGAGGAGTGTGGCAATATTTCCGAAAGATAACTTGCAAATGTACGACATAACTTTTATGATAGGCTTGATTTTTGTTTAGCTGAATATGGAAACCTGTTTGAACATTATTTGCTGTAAATTTAATTATTTATTAATTATTTGTAATTATTGTTCATCGTTCATTATTAATAATTTATTCATAATAAAAATTAAATTGAATTTATTTCATGGCCAGTCTGATAAATGAAAATTTTAACAATTTCAAAGGCATTTTTGACCTTTTAAGTAAAAGCTAGATAATATCTAATGCTCTTATCATTTGTAGTTTATATTTCTGCATTATTTTTGTGTCTTTCAATTTTTTTCTAGAATAATTAGGGAAGCAGGAATTTGCATAAATAAGTTTTTACATGTTAATATCCTATGTTCGGCTAAATCATTCAACACCCGGTATCACAACATGGTATTGAAAATACGTGTATTTTATCGATTTCTTACGATTTTCAATTGGCTCCAGTGTCTGCGCTGTTGAATGTATAGGTTTAACCATTCTCAGATATCAAAGTGCACATATCGTAAGAGAATATAAAATTAAAATAGTTTGGTTCAATCAACTCGTTATGAAAAAATTTCTTCTTTTGAAATTGTTTGAAATTGTGAAAGTTTAAAAAATTGTGTATTTCAGGTTACAATTTGGACGTGTTTGATAAGAGACAAAAACTTGAGATTTACAGGATACTTAGTTCTTACCCTTAACTTCAAAAAGGTCAAGGTTAAAAGGTTATAATAAAAAAAAATTAAAAAATAAAAGGTTATTAATAATATACTTTATGCACGGATGTATCATAAATTGACACTTATACAGGAATTTATTTGTCATAAACGTCTCTTTATAGCCCACGGACCTCTTTATACCCACGGGCTATAATGAAACGTCAAACAACGATATCATAGGTACCTAATAGAAATAGTTTAAATACTTGCAAAATGAAAAGTTTTTATTAAAAACCGAAAATTGTAGTACTTTTTATTGAAAATTTCTTGTGGGTAATTTATGTGAACAATAATAATTAACCAAATAAATGAGAAATTCTTCAGCCTCATCTAATTCGTTCGTTTTTCACCTTTTAATGACAGTACCGGTATTTACTCACTACCATAGTTACGTTTCAAAACTCAAATTTAATCAAAGCAACACTAGATTTGTGTCAAAAATTCAATTTATTTTAGAAATACTTTTAAATTAAAAAATGTTCATCCATGCATAAAGTTGTGTATGTACCACGGGCGTAACTTGCTTTTATGGCCTTCGACGTCTTCTTAGCCCTCAGCTACCGCCTCGGGCTAAAAATTACGTCTTACGCCATAAAAGCTTCTTTACGCCCTAAATACATAAATAACTATTTCCCAACATCGCTTGGTAAATGTGCACATATTCCTAATTTATTCTATTGGGAAAGGTACATTGTTTGTACATTTACCAAGAGCACAATATGTACTTTTCCCGTAACATTATAGCACTAAGGACTGTGACGTTAGAAAATCGTAATTTTCATGAACGATTTTCACTTGCAAAACAAAATTATTTGAAATAAAAAATATAGTTAGAATAAAATAGTAGGCTTCTAAAATCATAGACATAATAATATGTTATTTTTCTAATGTTGTCAATGGCAACGTACTTTATAGAATTATAATGTAACGTTGTCAATGACAACGTACTTTATAGGATATAAAATAAGTTAAAATTCTAATTTTTATATTAGTGTTAGAAAAAATATTGAAGACAACGCGTGTTTTACAGATTAAAAATCTTTCTCTATTAAGGAGAGAAAACCATTTAGAATGATCAAAAAATAATTTTTTTGTTAATATAATAAATTTATAGTATAGTATCTAAGGAATATCTTCCCAAAATTTGATAACGAAATTCGAAATATTTACAGCCCGTAACCGTATACCGGCCACTCGCGGAAGGAAAATTCTACCTGGAGCGTGTTTAGGTATAGCGAACCGGGTTTTAAACTTTCTTTCCTTGTTTTCTAATTCTTACTCTAAAAATAAGTTTTAATAAATAATTTTTATTAAGAGCCAGCTTTCAAAATCGGGCAACTTATCAGCGACAAAGAAACAAAAGTTCAGAAAAGGACAAACATATAGAAATATAACTAAAAATTTAGTAACTAGTTATATTACTAGGTTAGTTTTAAAACTAAAACTTTAGTAACTAGTTATATTACTATAATATGTTTATCCTTTCTGAACTTTCGTTTCTTTGTCTCTGATAAGCTGTGTTTTTTTGCATTCAACAATATTGTACCTTGTGATTGTACCTGTAGTACAATGCCATGTACCTGTAGTTTTATGACAAAAGGAATTTATCCTTTCCTGAAATTTTGGTTCTTGTATATTTATGAAATATGAAAATGAAAGAAGAAGAAATTTTCTTACGGCACGTAATTCGTTTTAGGTGCATATCGCTGGCCCCCCCCCAAATCTAATTTTGGGGTGAATTTTGTGTCAATAGTTAGAGCTTCGTTAGAGCCTAAATGAGCTTCCATTTTTTTCGTTTAAGCCTCAACCGTCGCGAATATATTCGCAAAAAAGTTTGGGGGGAAGGGCTGTAGACACGTTGGCCCCCTCCAAGTCGAATTTTGGGGTGAAAATGGTGTCAAACGTTAAAGCTTCGTTAGAGCCTAAATGAGCTTCCATTTCCAACATCTGAATTTCATTTTCTAAAAAGTTACGGGCATTTCAAATTTTCGATTCCTCCGAGCAAGTTGCGTCCGATAATCCTCAAATTTTATTTTGTTTTACCAGATTAAAACTTTTCTTTAGATTAAAAAAATTAATCCTGCTTGCCATTATAATCTTCATAATAAATAAAAATGGAAAAATTAATTTTACAAAATAAAATTTTATTCATAAAAAATTACACAACATTTTTTTCTTGATATAATTATGTTTTGATTAGGTACTATATTATACAAGGAAGAAGGAACTGGCAGTTAATAGCAATTTTAGTCCGCCTTACTGTCTTAGGTGACAGTTGCAGATCATCATATAGTTGCCAAGTTCCTAAATTAGCCGGCCAACAGTAGCTAATGTAATGCCCAACCTCTTTGACGTTATTTACTTATGTTACTCACCCAAATCGAATTTTGAGGTGAATTTTGTGTCAATCGTTGAAATGAACGTTTGACACCAATTTCATCCAAAAATTCGTAAAAATAGCGAAAATAGAAAATCATGTCTGTAGCCCCCCCCCCCAACTGTTTCGCAAATAACTCCGCGACGGTTGATGCGCAAACGAAAATAATGAGAACTCATTTAGGCTCTAACAACATTTGACACCATTTTCACCCCAAACTTCGACTTGGGGGCAACGTGTCTACAGCCCCCCCCCCCCAACTATTTCGCGAATAACTCTGCGACGGTTGAGGCTCAAACGAAAAAATTGGAAGCTCATTTAGGCTCTAACGAAGCTCTAAAGTTTGACACCAATTTCATCCAAAAATTCATAAAAATAGCGAAAATAGAAAATCATGTCTGTAGCCCCCCCCCCCAACTGTTTCGCGAATAACTCTCCGACGGTTGAGGCTCAAACGAAAAAAATGGAAGCTCATTTAGGCTCTAACGAAGCTCTAACGTTTGACACCAATTTCATCCAAAAATTCATAAAAATAGCGAAAATAGAAAATCATGTCTGTAGCCCCCCCCCAACTGTTTCGCGAATAACTCCGCGACGGTTGATGCTCAAACGAAAAAAATGAGAGCTCATTTAGGCTCTAACGAAGCTCCAACGTTTGACACCAATTTCATCCAAAAATTCATAAAAATAGCGAAAATAGAAAATCATGTCTGTAGCCCCCCCCCCAATGTTTCGCGAATAACTCCGCGACGGTTGATGCTCAAACGAAAAAAATGAGAGCTCATTTAGGCTCTAACGAAGCTCCAACGTTTGACACCAATTTCATCCAAAAAGTCATAAAAATAGCGAAAATAGAAAATCATGTCTGTAGCCCCCCCCCCCAACTGTTTCGCGAATAACTCCGCGACGGTTGATGCTCAAACGAAAAAAATGAG
The DNA here is from genome assembly GCA_958510855.1 of Rhagonycha lutea. Taxonomy (NCBI): domain Eukaryota; kingdom Metazoa; phylum Arthropoda; class Insecta; order Coleoptera; family Cantharidae; genus Rhagonycha; species Rhagonycha lutea. Next base: position 4,464,263 of record OY294040.1, on the reverse strand, counting down.
AGCTCATTTAGGCTCTAACGAAGCTCCAACGTTTGACACCAATTTCATCCAAAAATTTCTTCTTCTTTCATTTTCATTAGCTCTATTCGCGGTAACACTCCTGGACACGTTTTATCCTACTGCGTCTGCGGTTTTATACTTTTTATCATCGAATTTGAGCTTTAATGACAATTTTATTATAAATCCGCAGACGCAATAGGATAAAACTTATCCCGGATTGTTACCGCGAATAGAGCTATTATATAAATAAAATAAAAAAATTTCATAAATACACAAGTACCAAAATTTCAGAAAAGGATAAATTCCTTTTGTCATAAAACTACAGGTACATGGCATTGTACTACAGGTACCGTTATAGGTTATAGTCAACATGTCAATATATTATGTAAGGATTGCCAACCGCTAAACATATTTTTCAAAAATAATAGTTCCGTAATGAACCACGGGGTGAAGCACTATCCAATGTTAATTAATTAATTAGTTTTAAAGTCTAATTACGGCGTAATTTCGCATCAAACAAAAAAAGTACCTTCATAAAGTTATCTTAAAATTAACTAATCTAGCCGCGGAAGTGATCCAAAATTTAAAAAAATTAAAGAAAAGCGGCCTTTTTAAATTTTTTTAAGTTGTTTATATTCTTAACGACTTCTGCGGCTAAATTAATTAATTTAAAAATTATTTTATTAAAGTTATTTTTATATTCGATTCGAAATAACGTCGTAATGTTACTTTAAAAATTATACAATATGGCGGACACGAAAGCAGGCTCTTAAAAGCAAGTAAAATATTTTTATATTTGTTTTAAATATATTTCTTTGCAAGATTGTGTAAAGTTTTAAACACATATACCAGCTGTATAAGTGATCAAGCGTATCGTAATTGCTTCGACTTCAGTGTGACTAATTTATGACCAAATATATAATTAAATTCGTAATGCAATAATTCGAATTTTAAAAAAGATTTATTTCAAATAATATGAGCACAGCAATTACAAGCATAAGCATAAAGAATTACAGACTGAGTGTTTTTGGGTGTTACATCCCTTTATATAACTTTACTTATCTAAACAGTTTACAGAAAAATGGGTGGTTTGTTATAATTGTACAGGATATGGTTTATGTTGATAACGACCAAAGATGCATTAGCATCTTAATGTTACAAATTTATCTTATCACGTATTTACTATTTATGCAGCTGCAAGCAATGGTTTCTTTGTGTGGTCAACTTGTTGGTTATTTAACTCTTCCCTCGTTAAGTATGTTGGACGTCCTCGTCTAACCCAGGATATAAGTTCATCTCGACGGCGTCTTCCTTTGAGATCTTGATAATTGTTTTCCTTCGGAAAATTCGATCGTGGATTTGTTTTCTGAATTTTATTAAGATACCTACAAAAATCATAAGAGATAATATTATTATTGTTGTGGCCGAATAATGAACGTAATGCATGAGTGGGCGAATTGATGATTTTTCTTCCATCTTCTTCAGGTCTCTTTTTAATTGTTCCAGATTCCCAAGGTGTTCTGTTCTTAGTTGAATTTCGTATGAGCCTTCTAGTTCTTCTTGATTTGTTTTGGGAATTTGAATTGTAAAGTTAGTAAATCTGAGATTGATGTTCTGGTCTTGGATTATGACGTTACATTTTGATCGTATGAAATTAGTACCTTGGAGTATGTACTTATTTATTCGGTAGTTGCAATTCTCTATTATTTCTTGTGGTGGATTGAAGCTGGTAATTATTCCCGTTGATAATATTGCGTAAATATCGTGTGTACCCTCCACTTGGGCTATTGGGCAGTTTTGCAGTTTTTGTAATTTGCATGATGTGATAACGGGGCTGTAGCAGATTGTTTGGTTTATTCCTTGTGTGCAGTCTTGTAACCATTTTTCATCTTCGTTCCTTTGCAAGTGGTATGAAGTTGGTGGTATCAAAATTTGAGAATGCAAATTTGGAATTGGGAATATTTTTGTAAGTGTGTAAGGAGTTGGATTTAGAATAGGGATTTTTAATATCATTACTACGGTACTGTTTACAATTATTAGAGTGAACTTTGATAAATCTAGTACTATTTCAAATAAGTGAGTGTCGTCTAGAAACAACAGATTATCTTTTGTATAAATTTTAATTAAAAGATTGTAAATTTCTTGTAATTCTGAAAAGGTTATTAATTCAATATTGGGGATTTCTAGTTTAGCTAAATTTATTGTTCTTTCTAATGTTTTTATGATTTCGTGATAATTCTGAATGTTATGTAATTCTAAATCTAATAGCTGGTTTACGTTAACTAATTCCGTTAGGGATTTGAATGCATTAATTGTATCATTTTGGAATTTATTTAATTTTCTCAAATCGTTCTCGTAACGAGTTGTGATATGGTTAGCGAAAGAGGTGATCTCTGATATTTTAGAGTTTTGCCCTTTTTGATTAGAGAGTAAGATTTCTAGGTTTTTATTAATGTTCGAAAGATCTTCGTCATCTAGGTTTCCGGTAATGAATTTAATAGTACTCCCGAGAAAATTAATTAGACCACGTTTCTGTTTGAAGTGTAACAATTTTTCTAAAGTATTTTCAACTGCTAGTGTTTCTAATTGTAATTGATCGTATCGACGTCGCGTTAGGGCGTCTAGGGGTATTTCATGCTTTAAGATAATGCCGTTTGCTATTAATTGTCTTAAACCGATTTCTAATTGTGTAAGGTTAAAATAAAAATAGAACTTATGATAATGGGAGTGTATTTTTGCCGTACCCAGTTCTTCACCAAAGTATCCGCTACTCTGAATCGGAATCACTTGAAGTGGGAATACGGGTTGTACTAGGCCCAGACTCGCTAGGATCCTGCAAAGAAATTGATTTTCTTAGTCGTTTGACTTTTCTAATATGAGAATTAGTTAATTTTCCTTTGATGGATTTTCCTTCTACTACTGTATCTGATTTATTTAAAATATGTATTTTATTGTATATGGGATCTGTTTTACTTGGTTTGGTTTTTCGAACAAATACAACGTCGGTGTTAATTAGTGGAGGATTTTCCCTATTTTCATTCCTTTTGTCCAAAATTTTCTCTTCTTTGTCTTTATTCTTTTTATAAATTTGATCAATAAATGGCATTAATTCATTTTTCCTTCTATTGTTGTATTCTTCGTATATGGTCAAGTCTAGAGATAAGTCGATTTCGTGCTCGTAGGGACCGTATAAAATAGAGAAAGGTGAGAATCCGGTAGAAGAATGAATTGATTGATTGTATATTAAAGTGGCGGTTATCATTTGATTTTGTGGTGTTTCTTTAGGCTCTTTTAATTTGAGTATTCTGAGTTTTTCTAATAAGGTTGAATGTAGCCTTTCGACCGGGGAGTTTGAATTAGGGTTATTTACGGTCGTGAAATGTAATTCGATTTTGTGTAATTGACAATATTCTTTAAACGTTTTGTTAAAGAATTCTTTTCCTTGATCACAAACGATGCGTTCTGGATAATTATGATGGGCGAAATAATGACGGAGTTTATTTAATATCGTGAGGCCGGTTCCATCTTTGACAAAATATGATTGGGCGTATCTGGAGAATGAATCTATAATAGTTAGAAATTTGCAGTTTTGAAACGAAAAGGTATCGATGAAAATTGTGTTGCAGGGTTTCTTTGACAGTAGAGGACCTTGTAGTTTTAAATTATACGGATTTCTTTCGTATTTGGACTGAAGGCATAGTTCGCATTTGTTGATTATATTAGTAATCATCTGCCTCATGTTAGGCCAGAAGTATTTTGATTTTAATTGGTTGTATGTCTCGATTATGCCGGTGTGTGTTTCGTCATGATATTTTGCTATTTTATCTTTTTGGTTTTCTTCGTCTAATATATCCGTATGATATTGGTTGCAGATTATGAACTTTATCGAGTTGTTCATGTAAGTTTTACATAAATCTACTAGATCGTTACGTGTTGTTTGTTCGTGACAATAAATTCCATACGTAATGTTTGGTCGAACAATTTCTTTTATCATTCGAGATAGATCTTCTCTGACGTTTTCTTTCCTAATGAAGATAATGTAATGATTTTTCTTAAAAGGTCCTTTCAGGCGTATATCAAAGTTTTCTCCATGAAGAACAATGAGTCGGTTAGTAAAGTTGTTAACAGGAAGTTCCGATATGGGGATTATTTTGCCATCATCGTTATTACTTACTGAGTGTACTGTGTTTTCTAATTCTTTAAGGATTTGTTCGTATTCTGGTGAATCGTCTCGACTAGTATTAATTATTATGTCGTCCAAATCATCCGGGTTGGGCGGTTCTTCTAGTTGAGGTATTATCGATAGCGCGTCGATTTCCTTGTTGTTAATTTCGATGCGTGATAGTGCATCGGCTACTACGTTTTCCTTTCCTTTTCGATAGATTACTTCGAAGTCAAATTCTTCAAGTTTCAGTTTCCATCTCACTAAGCGAGAATTCGGTTCTTTGATCTTATGGAGCCAGACGAGGGGATTGTGGTCAGTTTCAATTTTAAATCTCCTTCCGTAAAGGTAGGGTCTAAAGTGTTTTGTTCCGTCCATTATGGCTAAAAATTCTTTCTCAATTGTATTATAATTCCTTTCTGCAGAGTTGAGCGTTCTGGAATAGTATCCTATAGGTTTGTTGTTTTGGCTGAGCACGGATCCGATCGCTACATTCGAGGCGTCTGTAGTTAGCTTGAAAGGTTTCTCGAAGTCGGGATATGTTAGTATTGGTGCGTTGGTCAGTAAATCTTTGCACAAATTAAACGATTCGCAATAATCGGTGTTATTTATATCTATTTTTGTATCTTTTCTAAGGCATTTTGTCATAGGTGAAGCTATTTTGGCAAAATTTGATATGAATCGTCGGTAATAACCTACGAGTCCAAGAAATGATTTTATTTCTTTTGTAGTTTTTGGTATCGGATAATTTTGTATGGCTGAGATTTTTGAAGGGTTTGGTTTTATCCCTTCAGGAGTAATGATGTGTCCTAGGAACGCGACTTCCTTACATAGGAATTCGGACTTGTCTAATTGTATTTTAAGATTTACTTCTCTTAATCGTTGGAATATAGTTTTGATATGAATTAGGTGATCTTGTAATGACTTTGAAAATATCACTACATCGTCCATGTAAATGAAACAAAATTTATATAAATATTCCTTGAGGACATGGTCCATCATTCGCTGGAATGAGGCTGGAGCATTTTTCAAACCGAAGGGCATTCTTAAATACTCGTAGTGACCATTGTTCACCGTATATGCTGTTTTTTCGATTGATTTGGGATTCATTTCAATCTGGTGAAAGCCTTGAGCCAGATCCAACGTGGTGAAATAAACGCATTTCCCGAGATTATCTAGAATTTCCTCAATTCTAGGTAATGGATATTTATCTTCGACTGTGTTTTCATTTAATTTTCGATAGTCAATTACCATTCGATACTTCCTTTGGTTGCTAGCGTCCATCTTTTTTGGTACGATCCAAACCGGCGAACTGTAGGGTGAAATCGAAGGCCTAATGATCTTATTGTCCAGTAGTTTTTGTATTTGGTTTTGTATTTCAATTTGCATTGCTCTTATTGGGTGCCTAAAGGATTTTGTGAAGATTGGATGTTCATCCATAACTCGGATTTCATGCTTGACGTGATTTGTAAAGCTTAGGTCGGTGTTTTCGTAATAAAATACATCGCGGTATTTTATACATAATTGTATGATTTCTTTTTTTTCTTCACTATTGAGGTGTTTGGTTCGAATAAGTTCGTGAACTTTTGGAAATGAATTAGTTGTAAATGTTTTGGGTTGTTGAATATCTAAATATTCTGTTGGTAACACATTGATTCGTTCATTAAAATTAATTTCTTCTCCCTCTGTCGGATTTGGTATTTTACAAATGCCTTTTCTTGCAATTGCGATACATTCTGGTATTTCGACGTTTTCGTTAATTTTTGTGTTGGGTATAAGAACTTCACCCTCGTCGATTGTTACTGGGATATCAAGACATAATTTGTTTGTTGTTTTTATATTTACTTGGGTTTTATTAAATTCTAGAAAGAAGTGTATTTCGATGTTATTTAACGTGAGCGTTTTGGTTTTATAATTTAAATTTGCTTCGAGTTTTTGTAGATCTTTTGTTCCAATAAGGGCGTCAAATTTTTTGTGCCAGTCAACGATTCTAAGTTTTAAGGGTTCATTTATTCCTAATTCTGAAAATATCGGATAATACAAATTTTGGTTTGATGTGATTTGATTATTTAAGCTTGAAATTATAAAGGGTTCTGAGTAAAAGTAATTTCTGAATTTTGAAGCGGCATCGACATTAATTATCGAATCCGTTGCTCCTGAATCTATTAATATTTTTAAGTTTAATTGTGGTAAGTAGAAAAATGGTAGCTTTGGTTTGGAACAAATCGAATTTAAATCTACGGTTGCAGGTCTTGCGGGGCTTCTATCTGAAAATTTTCTGTTTCTTGTGATTCTTCTTCGATTTCGTCGTAATTTTCATACCATGCATTTTCGTCGAAATTTTCTTGTTCTTCCACTTCCGTGTTGAACAATTCTTGCGAGGTGAATGACGGTCTGTTTGTCGATTGAAAGTGGTTAGGTCTCGTTCTATTTTGAAATGTCGACGTTTGTATTGACATAGGGGTTGGTTTATTATAATTAGATTTCTGTTGTTCCGGTTTATTTCCGAAAGTTTGTCGATTAGTTGGAAATCTCGGTGATTGTGTAATCGGTTTATTAATGGGTCCAGAGAAAGGTTTCGGTTGAAATTGTGGTTGATTAAAAGGTCTCGGTTGAAATTGTTGTTGATTAAAAGGTTTCGGTTGGAATTGAAATTGAGACATAGGTAATTGTGAATTTTGCCACTTATCATTCCTAATTACTTGTGTCGGTTTCGTTTGTTGTGAAAGAGGTTTTGGAGTTTTATATTCTTGTAGTCGTCGTACGTAATCTGTGTAGTTGTTCTCTTGCATTTTGTTATCGTACATTCTACATTTCTTCAATGCCTCGTCCAAGTCAATTAATTCAAAATTCATCACATACGCTCTGTAAGGTTCTAATAACCCAGAGCAAAATATTTGTAATGTCTGCTTTTGATATAACATTTTTTTGAACATAAACATGTTAGGGTCGGTTTCGTGTAGTTGAACGTATTGTAGTAGGTCATTTTGTGCTAGTAGAATTTTGTCATAATAGTCGTTATAATTTTCATTCTTAAGGGTAGGGTTTCACACATGCAAAACTAGGAAAGTAATGCATTTGAAAACGGCTTGACGGATTGACTTGAAATTTTGGGAACATATACAAAACACATTTAGGCACAAAATGACATATTTTATATCTTAGAATTTTTAAAGACAACATATTGTTTGTCGAGATATCTAGTTTCTAATTTATTTTATTCAAATCAAAATAATGCATAGTTGATAATGATTGACGTGATAAACAAAAAAAAATCTCTCGTATTGCTCAATTATATAATAAACTGACTTAGCGACGATAATAAGATTAGCTTAGACAAAAGCTTACCTTACCTTTACCTTTCGTTAAGTTAATGCTTTTATCCAAGCTAATCTTATTATCGTCGCTAAGTCAGTTTAATATATAATTGAACAATACGAAAGCGCCCTCCAATACAAAAAATCTGAACAAGCATTGCTGACGTAATTCAGAATTGGTTTGTAACATGAATATCACGAATTACATAAAGTAATTATTTTAAAATTCAAAAATACCTACTTATATCGATTCAAAATATTTAATATTTGGTAGACAAATTTACATACGCATACAACTCACGTATATATGCAAAATATTAAAAAATTATAATTTTTTAATATAAAAAAATTAAAATACTATATTACTTAAAACAATATCATTTTAAAAAATATGACATTTTATAGACCTTTGCTCCATAAATGTTACCCTCAAATTTGAGATCAATCGGGTAAGCCATTTTTACGTGGGTTACTTTCCAAATTTTTTACTTTGTAATTAAGAACAAACTTTTAGTTTTTAATTTTTTTTTTGTTTATCACGTCAATCATTATCAACTATGCATTATTTTGATTTGAATAAAATAAATTAGAAACTAGATATCTCGACAAACAATATGTTGTCTTTAAAAATTCTAAGATATAAAATATGTCATTTTGTGCCTAAATGTGTTTTGTATATGTTCCCAAAATTTCAAGTCAATCCGTCAAGCCGTTTTCAAATGCATTACTTTCCTAGTTTTGCATGTGTGAAACCCTAGCCTTAAATTGAATGGTGTTACGCAATGCGGATATTAGTAGTTCCTCATTTCGTTGATCGCCATATTTTCTTAAAAGCGCGTCACGTATACCAGGCCAGTCGTTTAAGTTGTGAAAATTAAGATAATCTCTGGCTTCGTTTTTTATTTTTGATAAAACAGAAACGTTGAATAAGTAAGTTTGAGATGGACTTAGTTTACTCTCTAAAAATCTCGTTAAATTATCTACACTCGTTACGAAGGTGGAGAGATTGTTACCGGGGTAGAAATCAGGTAAAGATTTTGTTAATGCGGTCAATTCCGTAGTAGAAAAAGTCGCTAAACTACCCTGCGTATTAGCTAAATTTAGTGTGGGTGGCGTAAGAATGTTTTGATTCGGCATTTTGTAAGGGGTGTATCTACTATTAATTTTATTATTATTTCTAAAATTTACGTTAATATTTGATGCTAATGAGTTATCGGAAGTTTCCTCTAATAATTCAATTTCAATGTCGCTGTTGGACATGAGAAAACAATAGTAATATTATTAAAAAGGATTCAAAGACTTACAGCAATAGGAGATGATGAATGGTCATTCTCGATCTCAAGTTTGATTTGTCGTCCTAGATGACTCCTTGATAATGTGGTTCGTTTGTAGATAGCTTCTAAGGCGTAAAAACACTCCAAGTTCGGTTTTCTCTAGGTCCGTACCAAGTGGAAATTTTTCAGTTGATTCTTGCACTGGATTTTCCTGGTTTCTGCCAAATAAGATGTACCGAAGTTGTGAAACTATCCTGTTCGCAGCGCCAATTAAATTCGTAATGCAATAATTCGAATTTTAAAAAAGATTTATTTCAAATAATATGAGCACAGCAATTACAAGCATAAGCATAAAGAATTACAGACTGAGTGTTTTTGGGTGTTACATCCCTTTATATAACTTTACTTATCTAAACAGTTTACAGAAAAATGGGTGGTTTGTTATAATTGTACAGGATATGGTTTATGTTGATAACGACCAAAGATGCATTAGCATCTTAATGTTACAAATTTATCTTATCACGTATTTACTATTTATGCAGCTGCAAGCAATGGTTTCTTTGTGTGGTCAACTTGTTGGTTATTTAACTATATAAAAGCAGTCGAAATATTTGTAATATTTATCCAAATTTATGATCAATAAAAAATCTAAAGTTGTAATAAATAATAAAATAATACATTTTCAAAATTTACAATACTTTATAAAAATAACACTTTAAAAATAAAAAAAAATTAAAAATTAAGATTTTTCAAAATTGTAATTGTAGTTTGCAAATAATTACCGCAATAGGAATAAAAATTGATGAGAATTCAAAGGTGTACAATGTTACACGTGACAAGAATTGAATTAACCGATGCACGAATAGAGCGTCAGAATCTTCAAAACAGACTAAAATGGCTCTCAGAAACGATAAATCTGAGCAACAACATTTGTTCGAAGTAGAAGAATGACCTATTTATGGCTCTGGATTACCAGAGTAAGAAATTTTTTTATAAATTTGACGTGAAACTGATTGAAATGGTACGATTAACTTTAAACCCATTTTACGCAAAACTACATTTTCAAAGTTGGTGTGCAGTGTAGCTCAAAAACTATTGGACCGATCATTACCTTTTGTATAAATATTTCTAGTAAAATTATCTACTAAGTGAACCTAAGTGCTGGAAAAAAAATGCAATGGTAAGTACCTTTTTTGGTACAATTTTGTACACATTTTTTGTTAAATTTTGACTTTCTGTTATTGTACTTGCTAATTTGTTTTTTTTTTCACTAATTTTAGGTTCAATTAATAACTACATATGTACTGATTGAATTTCTTCTTTGATTTGTTAGAGATTCGAAATCTACATCCAGCTAGACTGCACACCAGAATCTAAGTCGCCCGGCAACCAGCCTACATATCTCAGCCATTTTAAAAAATCTAGATGAAAAAAAATTATGTTATCATTCTTGAATATTACAATAAAGTCATGATAAATTTTGAAAATCCTGCAATAATTCTTTCTCATTCTAAAAAATTCCTAAAGAACCACCAATTATTTTTGTTCTAAATGGATTTATCCCCTTAAATCCTCACTCCCTACGGTCGTTCGGATTTAAACTACGACATCGATTTTTAAACAGTCTATTATTATAAAACACTAGTTGCCTTAATAGCTATTATCAATTTCTCTTAATATTTTACATAATGTAGAGTAATCAAGAAGAAGTGCGTCACAAAATTGTGCAAAAGCGAACTGAATATACGACAATTTCTAGTAAAAAGATAGCTAAGGAACTCGGAATCACAGTAAATCTAGTAAATTTTACATTAAAAAGTTATTATGCCAATCACACTATCCAAAGAAAATGTGAAACTGGAAGAAGAAAGGTACCATGGATCCAAAATTAGATGAAGCTATTATAAGTTGCTTAAAATTAAAAAGAAGTGCTTCAGTCCGCGATGTTACTAAAAAAAGGTGGAACAAATGAAAGTATGATCCAGTGAGCGAAAAAATAAATAATTTGAAGACCTATAAAAACAGCTTAAGCATAAACGAACCGAAAAACAAATTTTAACAATAAAAACTCGGATGGTAAGTTTGTATAAAATTTTGTTAGAAAAAAAATCTTGTATCGTCATGGATGCCGAAACTTATGCAAAAATGGACTTTGCAACACTAGCTGGTCCTCAATATTATACAAAAAAAACCTGAAGAGAATCTTCTTGATGCCATAACGAAAATTAGTGTTGAAAAATTTGGGCACAAACTATTTTAAAAATAGTTTCACTAAAATTATGGTGCAATTCTGTGCAACACGTAACGTTATCTGTAAGGACTACATAAGCGTTACGGGTACTTATAACCAATTTTTTTTGTTTTTTTTACCATCAGTAAGCTATGGTAGCGCATGGAAAATCAACCAACTGGTTATAGGTACCCGTAACGCTTATGAATCACTTACAGAAAACGTTACGTGTTACACAGAATTGCACCATTAATCTTTAAACTTGGTAGCTGTGTTTAATTGAAAATTACGATTTTCTAACGTCACAGTCCTTATAGCCGTTATAGGGAAAAAAATTTGCTTATACCTAAGAATTATAGAATTTATATAGTGTTATTATAGACTCTAATATAAGTATGATCATTGATCAGAATACCATTTCTTACTGAAGTCTATAACCCTAAAAGATTTATAGTTTTATAGGCTTCAAAGTTACTATCAGAATAAGCCCATTAACGTCAAATAATAAAAAATTTACGTTAGGCTAATAATTAATAATTAATATAGAGACGGTCGGAGCATAATGGTCGAATAAGTTGACTGTGAACGCTAAATGCCCGGTTCGAATCCGGGTGAAGTAAGAACTTTATTCTGGCCGTCTCTCTGGTCCTCCAGGTTGGGGGTTCTACGTCGGGCTTGCTCCTCGTCTAGGTAAAAAATGTAAAATGCTAAACAAACCAAATGCCAATTCGCAAGGTTGGTAATTAGGTATCGGATAACGTCGCAAGACGTTTCAATACCGACTATATAATAATAATAATTAATATTAGTTAGACATTTTCGTAATCACATTTTTTATTATAGCTACTATTTACTTCAATTTTTCTTTCTGTGTATGTATGTGGCATGTCGCTTCCCAAAGAGAGAAGGCTGAAGTCTCGCCATCCTCCGCAACATGCTGCGAAAGGGCTGACTGATTCTAATTTCAGCATTACGGCGGGATGGATGGAGGAGTGGGATAAAGATCCTGTCTATAATTCCCAACATATAGTTGACCCAACCGCCCCAGTGGCGGGTTTTGAATTACCAAGAAGACTATGGTGCACCCTGAACAGAATCCCGACGGGCCACGGCATATGCTCACAATCACTATACAGATGGGGAGCGGCCGACTCTCCCGGGTGCCACCACTGCGGTGCCGCCTCCCAGACAATCGAACACCTGGTGCTGGAGTGCCACAGTCTCAAGTACGGGGGAAATGTGGCGGATTTCTTCGGTGACACTTTGCCGGACGCCGACTACCTGGCGAGCCTCAACATTTAACACGACAATTTTCTCTGTGATTTTGTATTTTGTAATTTTGTATTTTGTAATTTTGTATTTTGCGCAATGTATCCATACGATTAAATAAAAAAAATAACGCCAATAAACTTATTAAAACTTTTATTTTGGTATAAATATTACACTGTAATCGAAGTCTATAAAATTGAATAACACATAACAAAACTGAATACAAGTTCAGTTATAAAATACAAGTACTAAAACGCTAAAACTAAACTAACAATCAGGAACAATATAACGGTGCACATTATTTGCCAATAGATGTAGAGGCTTCGTCATCTTGGACCCACTGTGGACCTAAAAAAATACCATAATAAATTTTTGTATTATTATTTTATTTATTATCTTTTAAAATATATGAGAAAACAAACAAACAATTTTTAATACACCAACTGTATTAAAAATGTACTTACTACTCTCTCACAAAAGTTCCGGTAACATTGATTACAATTTCAAATGAATTCTCATCAATGTTCCAATCATTATATGGTAATTTTCGATAAAAATTGGTCCGAATATTCTTGTTCGATGCTTCCCATCGAAGATTAGTCCTATTTTGTTTATATACACGCTCGTTGACGTTGTTTGTATATTGGTAAGATATAGCACCTTTATATAAAACACCTTTTCTTTCTCTAAACACAAATACCTTTCGTAATTCGCGTTCTTTCTGACCATGCCTATAAAACACAGCTCGTACGGTATGATCCATTTTTATCTAGGAAGATTTAATAATTTCGTAACGACAACAACTACACAGTTTTAACTCTTTAAAACACTTTAACACCAATTTGCAAGAAAAACCTCAAATAAACTCAGTATGAATATTAACTCGATTTGCCAAAGAATAAATAATTTGCACTAACGTGTTTTATATCTTTCATATTATAGATTATTTAAAATATGGTTTGCATGTATAGATACCGATAAAATGGAATCAAAATATAGAAAGGCATTTATTAGTTTTGAATAAAATTTTCTAAAATGTACATGGTCAATGTACAATAAATTGGTCGTTACTTCGTGAAAATTCATCTTCTTCTTCTTTAACTTTTTTGAGATCAATGATCTGTTTAACTTTGTCAAAGCTAATCTGTTTTCTTGAGAGATAGATTGCCAGCTATCTCTCCATCTTTTTGGTGAAAATTCATTTTAAATTAAAATTAAAAGTTAATAAAAACAAGTCTATTTTTCACAAACACTTTATTTATTACGATTATAGTTTCGCCCTTGCGGGCATTATCAAGTAAACGAAAAGTTTTACTACAAGTTACTGATTTGATTATACAGGGTGAATGAGAGCACCCGTATCAGCAATTATGTTCAAAAACGGCTAGTCGTAGATAGTTGAGTTAAAAAAAATTTATTATAAAAGCCGTAATAAAGAATCGAGGTGATATTATTATTTCTCGGAAAGGTCGGCATCCCGAGTAGTATGCTCCAGAAACTCCAGAAATCCAGAATTTTAAATGGCACCATAGGTCGAAAATGGTATCGTTGCGATATTTTGGAAACCGTTTGAGATATTGAAATAAAAATTTGTATTTTTGTTAGTCTCCATACACTCTATCGATATACCAAATTTTATCAAAATCGGAGATGGTCAGTCTAAAAAGTGTGTTGATTTCACATGGAATGACCCTGAAGCGATATTCCCTTCATTTCGACCCAATATATTATACAGTTGTAATCACGAATAATGAAGCTTACGTCACAACCATCTGAATTAAGTACCGACAACCTTTTTTTTTAATTAATTGTAGTAACATAGGTGAAACAAAGACACCCTATATTAAATTATTCTTAAATGTCTGATTTTAGAAATCTTATACGTCGAAAATTATCTGACACCCAACGTGTGAGATAGAAAGAGATAGACACAATAGTTCTTAGCGTGCATAATAATTTTAATGAAAGTAGGTTTTATAGTGACTGATGCGATAATTTTAATAAATTAGTTTGTTTTTAGGTTATATTTCCATTTAATTAGCGCAGGGTTTCTTAAATTTTTTGATTTCCCAAACTTTTTTTGATATGAATTTTACCGTGGACCCACTTATTTCATAAAAGTCATAAATATTGTTAAAAATAAAATTTTAAGCTTATTAATTATTAAATTTTATGATTTAAATTTATTATATCAAACACTTATGTGACTCACAATTCTCGTCTTATTTCATACAAATGCCGTTTATGACGAAGCTTCATTAGTCGTGCAAACAACTGTATGCACGTAGCCTATTCGCTATGACTATGACCGGACTATGACCGGACTGTGACGAGCGACTAACGGCAGCCGGGTCTCAAAAATTTTCGTCCAATAGGAGTGAACCGAGGGGTTAATCACGGGCATAAATTATGTACACCAGACTTCAAACTCCCCGGACTTCCTCGGACTACCCGAGACTTCCTCTGACTACCCGAGACTTCCTCGGACTACCCGAGACTTCCTCAGACTACCCGAAACTTCCTCGGATTACTCGAGACTTCCTGGGACTACCCGAGACTTCCTGGGACTACCCGAGACTTCCTCGGACTACCCAGACTTCCTCGGACTACCTCAGACTTCCCCTAAGTGTGCGCGTGCGCAGCTACTCACGTCGAATGTGCGCACGCGCAAAAATTCCCGGCAATGTGAAGCGTATTTAAATGTAAAGTGCGCGCATGCGCCATAATCAAGTCAAATAATGTGCGCCGAATGTGTGTAAAAATTAAATTTTTAGTTTTATAAAGAGGACCGGATCAGAGTTTGGGACCCAAATCTAAAACTTTATTTAAGAGCAATGTTCAGTGGTTATGGGGGGACTCAAGTCTAAAGGCCGTGTGACACGTGTATTAACTTTTAAAAAAAGTAAAAAAAAAAAGTAACAGCCCATTGATTGGATTGGCTGGGGAAATGCCAGCCCCCCCATTTCAATTTTTGCATAAAATTTTATGTTAATCGTTTGTGCATCGTTTGTGTACGTTTGTGCATTCAAAATTTTCGGTTGTGCAAATACCGTTCTCGAAATATTTACAATTTAAGTGGTGGGGCGAATTCCAGACCCCCCCCCCATCACGAATTTTGGGTCAAATTTGGTGTCAGTCGTTTGTGCATCGTTTGTGTACGTTTGTGCATTTATTATTTTCGTTTGTGCAAGCACGGTTAGCGAAATATCGTTAATTGAAATTTCCGCGATCAATTCTTCAGCCCCCCACCCTCGCCCCCACCTCCATTTAGAAATTTTGTCGTTTTATCAATTGAAGATATATCGCAAACCGTACTTGCCCAAACGAAAATAATAAATGCACAAACGTACACCAACGATGCACAAACGATTGCCACCAATTTTGACCTAAAAAGTATTTGCACAAACGAATGACACAGAAATTGATCAGTAATTCCCCCACCCCCCCCATTTCGATTTTTGGATTAATTTTTATTTCTTTCGTTTGTGTACCGTTTGCTTACGTTTGGGTAATAATTTTTTTCTTTATGAGGTTATGCGAAGTTGGGTTATGTATCCAAGCATGCGCATTTGGTTTTGTTTTGTACTTAGGAATATCCGGGAATATCAAATTTAATTTTGACAGATGTCAAATTGCGTCAAAGTACATTTTTTATTATTTAAATTATTTCCTTCTACAATACTAGATCATAAAACGTAATACTACTACCTATTTGTTTAGTAGTTTCAGTGTTAAATTTGGGATTCCAAATGTGCATATAATAATAATAATTTAAAAAAAATCATTTTAAAACTCATACAGGCGAAAAACCGTTGAAGTATGTAATTTACACATATTTAAGAATAAATGTGCACATAAGAGAAGTTTAAAAATTCATTTTAAAAATCATACATTATAAAATTATAATACTCATATACAACAGTTTTACTTATTTTACCTTAATATTAATAGTAATTAAAAATTGAATAATTTCATTTTGAGGTTATAATAATCTTATAATATATTGAATAATTGTTTTGTTCACTTTTTACGACTTTTTAATTTAAAGTTAAATTAAAGAGAAATAGGGCCGATTTCCTAATACTTTTAACGAGCCGTTAAAAATAAAAGTGGATTATTGGCTTGTTAGAGTGAACGGACGTTTTCTATTGGTTAACAAGGATCTTTTAGTTAAGTGGAATTATGAAATCGGCCCTTATTAATATTGAATGTATTTTATTAATTATTTATTTTTGAAGACTTTCCAGAAAACCAACTAATACCTTCAACCGACTGAATAAATTAATGATCATTATTAATAATATATTAGAATATTTTTAACGTAAAGTAATTTAATTTTCGTAGATGTACGTTCATCCAAACTACAAAGGATTAAGAGCGCGCTGCAAATTTTGATGCAAAAACATGTTTCAACAGATGGCGTACCCTAAAATATTAATCTTTTATAGTTATCTTTTCACAAAAACAGAATTCTAATAATTTATAAAAGTCATATGAATAAACGATAACTAAGCTAGGCAATAAGGAAGTTTGAGCTTCCAATGTTAAATATTTACAAGTATATTCCAAAGAGATATGCACATGTGAAAATATTGAATATATTTAAAAATATTTATCTTTGAAAGCTCAAACTTCCTTATTGCCTAGCTTAGTTATCGTTTATTCATATGACTTTTATAAATTATTAGAATTCTGTTTTGGTAAAAAGATAACAATAAAAGATTAATATTTTAGGGCACGCCATCTGTCGAAACATGTTTTTGCATCAAAATTTGCGGCGCGCTCTTAAGTTTAAGTTCATTACATTAATTTGACATATTTCAAAATTAAATTTGGTATTCCTATTTCAAAGTACAAAACAGAAGCAAATGCGCATGCTTGGATTCATCTCTCTCCACAGGATCATCCCATCCACAGATGGCGCCACAGTCACAGCCAGGTTATTACTGTCGCGAAACATTCGTATTAATTTTGTTTTCCAAAATTCCGAAAAATAAGCGACAAATCGGGAAAATCTGAAAATAATAAAGCGCATGCGTGGCTGCGCATTGTACAGTTTTACCATACAGGGTGAAAAGTAACATTCACCAAATCGCATTCGCATTTTTAGGGACCGTATTCAGGATGAAATTTTTTGTTTTAATTATGTATACAGGGTGAAGCACAAACAAACATCAAAAACACATACCAGGGGAATTCTGATAGGATAAAGCAGGAACTGTATCGGCTGTATTTGACAAATACGAATTATTCGTTATCGTGATTTACACGAGTTCTTCATCGAATTCAATAGGGCAAATAGCCCTTATTATATTATTATATTAGACCTAACCTTCAAAAATATCAAGAGAATTTAGCATATTCTCGCGTGGTGTTCTCGCCCACGTTATTTTGCGTCAAATTATGATTGTGTATAGAAAGTGGGCCACTGCATTGACGTATTTATTGCACAAACGTACACAAACGAATGACACCAAAAAAATGTCAAAAATCGAAATGGGGGGGGGCTGGAGAAATGATTGCGGAAATTTCAATTAACGATATTTCGCTAACCGTGCTTGCACAAACGAAAATAATAAATGCACAAATTGAAAATTTGACCCAAAATTTGCGATGGGGGGGGCTGGCATCCCCCCCCCACTTAAATTGTAAATATTTCGCAAACGGTATCTGCACAAACGAAAATTTTGAATGAACAAACGTACACAAACGATGCACAAACGATTAACATAAAATTTTATGCAAAAATCGAAATGGGGGGGGGCTGGCATTTCCCCAGCCTCCCAAACTTGTTTCTTAAATAATTCGCGAACTGAGATTGCACAAACGAAAAAAATGTTTGCACAAACCTACACAAACGATGCACAAACGAATGACACAAAAATTTTTCCAAAATTCGAAATGGGGGGGGGAAATGGACCTTATAATATAGTGTACCAAAGTACGGTTGGTAGTCAATAATACCACGGCTACCAACCGATCTGTTTTCATAAAGTATATTTTAGTAAATTATTTTAAATTAGGTGTAAAAAGTATGGTTTTGGTTCTATTTCAAACACTATTAGAAAAAATATTGTTCGATACGCATCGAAAAGTATCTTTTAATTAACTTGTAACGAAAATATCTATTTCCGAATCTATTCCCCCCGTATACATAAATGTCCTTCATGGACAACTCATGAGCTCTGTGTTCCAAAGATTGCATATGGCCACAAATAAATGTATAAAAACTAGAGCAAATTTCAACAAATAACCTAAGCTCTGATGTGCCAAACTTATCTGTGTATGGATTTCATATTGACAAGAGGTTTTTGTTAAAACAATAATTTGTTTATTAAAATATAATTTGAATAAGAACAAAGAAAGCTTCTTGAAAAAACTACAGATCAATAATGTTTGAAAATAAAGAATTTTTTATATGGCACACATTTTGGGACCCTCCCCCCTAGATGTAGATGGTTTTTTATGGACGACCCCAAAGCTCTGATGTTCCAAACCTGTCTGTACAGATTGCATTATGGCCACAAATTTATAAAAAAAGAACGAATTTCAACAAATAACCTAAGCTCTGGTGTGCTATGATTTTCTAGCTATAGATTTCACACAAATCAAAAAAACACACCATGTTGTTTTTTATTACTTATCAAAAATAATTACCTTAGAAACTTCCATAGCCAGTCTGACAAATGAAAATTTTAACAATTTCAAAAGCATTTTTTGACCTTTTAAGTAAAAGCTAGATAAAATCTAATGCTCTTATCATTTGTAGTTTACATTTTTGCATTATTTTTGTGTCTTTCAATTTTTCTCTAAAATAATTATGGAAGCCGGAATTTGCATAAATAAGTTTTTACATGTTAATATCCTAGGTTCGGCTAACTCATTCAACACCCTGTATATATAAATTATGAAAATTGTTATATTTTGTTTAGAAACTACCGTTTTTCAGCTTTAAAATGCCACCTTGGTCGCGTAGATATCTCTAATAGAAAAATTTTTACAGCTAAAACCGCAAAGCACAAAAATACAACTTTTCAATTGTTTGATTTTGCGTGGAGCGGAAATGGCGCGTACTAAAATTAAATCCTTATGGATTTTGGTCGTTTAATTAATTTATAGGTTAACTTTCTACATTTTTAAACGTCAAATTTAAAACGAATGCGCGCGACGTTAGTTTGCTCCTATTGGACGGAGATTTTTGAGACCCGGCTGCCGTTAGTCGCTCGTGGGACTGTGAACATTTTATGTTCACTGTGAAAATCTTACGCCATGAGAAATTTGAATACTTTTGCTGTCATAAAATTTGAATACCAACTGTTTTATAGCAAATAATTTAATTAATTTTGTATGATCACGTGTTTATGACATAATGCACGTCCCGTTGAAGTTCTATTATCGGCCACTCCGAACGCTTCGTTCGATTTGCTTATCCCCTCTCATACCTTGCACATAGCGAATACATAAATTGCAGTTGATCGGGATGATCGTGTAGTCCCTCTTTAGTTCTTATTACCCCGAAAAAGTTCTCTATGACATCCTAATTCAGACGATATCGCTGCAGCGGGTGAAAAAGGTGTTAAGTCATTTTTTTCAAAAATTTTTTTTTTATTATGACTCCATATATGTACATTACAATCTGTCCCAATGGACAATAAGCAACTCTATTTGAAATTATATATCTGTTGACATAGTGGAAAACCAACCCAATGGCGGGCCTCCTTACAATTTATTTATTACATACTGAATAAATATTTATTTGCGATATGGTAGGTCCATGGGATCATACCGTTTGAGTCTCTTCACCGGAACTCCGATCAGTAGGTCACTCACCAAAGCGTTAGGATGGTCTGCAAGTCGCATCTGATATTTCATGCTCATGGACGAGATTACCTCCATTGCGCTATCAATTTGTAGGTCTTTATTAATGGTCTTATTTGGAACATACCAGGGAGCGTCACAAATGTTGCGCAAAACCTTGGACTGAAATCGCTGAATTTTTGCAATATTGGAAATACTGGCCGAGCCCCACAGCTGGATATCATAAGTCCATAAGGGTTTTATAATTGCTTTGTACAGCAGAACTTTATTATCAATAGTTAAGGCCGATTTACGCCCCATAAGCCAGTACATCTTTTGATAAACTAGTCCTAGTTGGAGGCGCTTACTCCAAATATGCTTGGTCCATGTTAGGCGACGATCGAGGTGAAAACCCAAGTATTTGACTGTCTCTTGTTCAGGAAGGACGTTGCCGTACATCATTACACCCGGACAGGTGCCTCTTCTGAGGGTGAAGGTGATATGCACTGATTTCGTGGTATTGGCTTTAATACGCCAAATCTTGAGCCAGTTTTCAATTGCATTTAGATGTTGTTGTAGGTAGCGAGAAGCGAGATTTGGATTATCGTTAGATGCCATTACAGCGGTATCGTCTGCGAACGTGGCTGATACTGTGTTCGTAGTTTCCGGTAAGTCTGCTGTAAATAGAAGGTATAGAGTAGGACCAAGGACACTACCCTGTGGCACTCCCGATAGGATGGTTTCCAGGCCAGTATGAGCTTCACCATGCTTGACCAGAAAACATCTGTTGGTTAGATATGATTTCAACAGTCGACTATAAGGATGTGGGAGACGCTTTTTGATTTTGTATAGTAGTCCTTCATGCCACACTTTGTCGAACGCCTGTGATATATCAAGAAAGGCAGCAGAGCAGTATCTCCTGCACTCTAGGTCTATTCTAATCTTCTTCACAACTCGGTGTACCTGTTCTACCGTTCCATGTCCATGTCTAAAACCAAATTGGTGGTCTGGTATTAAATTTCCTTCTTGAAGGAGTGGTTGCAGTCTTTCCAAGAATAACTTTTCAAACGTTTTGGAGAGTATTGGTAGTAAACTAATGGGCCTATATGAGGAGGCCACAGTTGGATCTTTGCCTGGCTTCTGGATCATAATTACCTGCGCCACTTTCCACTGAGTTGGAAAATGGCCAAGACGAAGGATTGCATTAAATATTATTGTAAGCATTTGAAATCCAGTTTCTGGTAGGTTTTGTAAAATTTTTCCCGTTATTGGGTCATAACCAGGAGCCTTTTTTGGGTTAATCTTCTTAGCGATAACATTTTTTATTTCTTTTACCTTGAAGTTTCTAATTGGTAAATCCATTTGGTAGGGGGCTTCAAGTAGTTGGTAGATGTGGCATTCTTCTCCAATAGGTATTTCTCCTGGGTGCGGTTGAAAAACTTTGGAAAGGTGTTTAGCGAAGGTCTTAGCTTTTTCCTCATCACTTCTAGCCCAGCTTCTATCACTGGTTCTAATTGGCTGATTTACCTTTTGTGGTTTTTTTATTTTACGTGTAACTTTCCACAAAGAGTAGTCAGTTGCTACACCAGCTGTTAGATTTTCTAGAAAGTCCTGTACTCCTTGATTTCTGTATTCATCCAAAAGTTTCTTTAGTTGTTTTGTGGCTTTATTTAAGATGGTTTTATCGCGTGGATCGTGGGTTTGTTGCCAGCGTTTTCTTAGTTTACGCTTTTCTGCAAGTTTCTTTTTTATGTCCAATGGGCAATAGCCTGCTTTATCGATGGTTGCCGTAGGTGGGGTAGCATTCCATGAGGCTTGTTGGATTATCACTGTGAATTTCTCTACTGCCTCGTCTATTTCTTTCTCTGTCTTTAGTGAGATTTTAAGGTTTAGATTGCAAGAGAGGCTGTTTTTGAATTCTTCCCAATTTGTATGTTTGTTATGTGGGAGGTTTATTAATTTTGAGAACACAAGAGAACACAATTTTTCAAAAATGGGTTTTTGTCATTTTTGGAACCTATAAGTGTTCATCTTTGCATTGGTAAAATATTTGAGTCCTATCAATTCAATTAAGAAAGATATGCCAAAAAATGTTTAGCCTAAAAAGAGATAAGTCAATCAAAAGTCACTTTAGCACAATTATTTTTTAAAAAATTATATATTTCTTTTATCTTTAATGTTATCACATTAATATACAAAAAAAATTCCGCAAAAAATTAAGTAAAAATATGTTAAAATCGAAAATGAAATTTTCCAACTATTTTTTTGACAAGCGTTTACTCAAAATCGACTTTTATGACTTAACACCTTTTTATTATGTCAAGAGATAATCAACGTTTTCTTAACAAGAAAACACCAACTCGAAATTATACCAACACGAGATGGGAGTTTTACACTTAAACCCCCCATTTGAGAGTGTAAGAGATTTAACTTTTTCTTCGTCAAATTGCTTAAAATGACAACTTTTCAAGTATAATTTTGCAAAAATTTTCCTGGGGGGTACTCCATACCATACCCAGACCCCCCGGTAATCATTTTTAAAACAGGCCTCGCAAAAATGTTTTGCTCCAGGCCTCACATTTGCTAAGGACGGCTCTGACTACAGGCTTTATAATTTTCAAAAATAAAAATAATTAGTTTTAATTCGACACCCCCAAGGAACAAAGCCGTAACTCGAGTTACGTCATATTTGAGTTATGACTACCGCTGTAATCCTTAGAAAAATACCTTTTTCTTGGTAAATTTTTTTTTACTTTACGAGCAATAATTCAAAAGATAATCAGTGGAACAAAGCTGTATCTCAACTTTTTTTTTTCTAATTGAACAGTAACAAAGCCGGTATTCGAGTTACGTTTCTTGCCAACTTAGCGTTTCTGATCATGTTGAGCGGTAAAATAGTCGTAACATCAGTTGCGTCGTTGTTCTTCAGAAAATAATTGAGGTTGGAACCTCATCCTAGCCAATGGGTGACTTTGGTATGTTGTGCCAAACCTATGAGATACGTTTTTATTCTATGGAATCATTTGATTTAACGTTAGGACGTAACTCAAAAAATTCGTAGTTCTAAACTGAATTTAGCTAAATAAAAATTACGATAACAAAGCCAACTAGAAATTACATATAATCCTATTTAAAACAATTATTATATTACAGTTAAGTTAAATCCTTGAGAATTTTTTTAACATTTTGAAAATTTCAAATGGCGCTCCTGAATAAATAAGTTACGGCTTTGTTCTTTGGGGGTGTCGAATTTGTGTATGTGTACCAACCTCTAATTTTAATTACCAACCAATAGTTTATGTAAAAGCGTATATATACAAACACAATAACAATTACTTAGCAACACAACAAACTCAATATAAGGAAGTAATAGGTGACAAATTACAATTTCTACACGATGGAAGATGGAATAAGTATAATTAATCAATATTGGATGGATGACTTCGATGATGGAAAGGTAATAATTTATTTTTTGTTGGAAACTGTTACGAAAACAATTATAAATATATTTTGTTCGTCTCAGCGTTTTCTTGACGATAGTGTTCTTGTTTTCTTAATCCGTAAATAAGTAAACATTGTGGCGCAAAACGCTTGGGATATAGTACTTTTGGTTATATTTGTACGTTAAGCAAATAGTTAACATACTACATGATTATACAAAATACATTTTAGTGAATTTCCTTTCAAGGCAAATTGTTTAATCTTACAAGAGGACCGCCAACACTGATAATCACAGATTTGCACTATTTTTAACATACCTGTTACGGGAAAAGTAAATGTAAATGTACGTACAATGTACCTTTCCCAATAGAATTAGGAATATGTGCATATTTACCAAGCGATATTGGGAAAAGTATATTGAAACTTAACAAAAGTTAGTTGTCTAAAAGCGTGTCCCAAAATGAACGGACATTTTTAAATTTCGAATTTAAAAACCAAAATAAATACAATTTTTAAATTAGATGATCAGATAAGTCTTTGAAGTAAGGGGGTTTAATTGGTTTAAACCATTATTTAAAACCCTCTTACTGTAAAATAAGCCAAATATGTACTCCAGGCTTTATAGGTTCCAAAAATGACAAAAACCCATTTTCGAAAAAAATGACTAAATACCTTTTTCACCCGCTGGCGCTGCAGCGAATTATGACCAAAAGGTATGTTAAAAATAGTGCTAATCGGTGATGACCAGTGTTGCTGTCCCCTTGTTAAACAAAGAAGCACATATGCAGATAATTTACTACAGATAGCTTACAATAAATTATGAAAGGATTGATGTTTAGTGACTCTATCTAAATCTAAATGAATGCATTGGGTTTATTGAAGATTAGTTTTGAAGCTATTGGTTATGTAAGAGAGGTTTTGTTTGAATTGATTTTTACTTGCTTCCAGGAAAAAGGAATATTCCATAAAATAATATTTTATCTCTAGCTAACTTTGGTATTCTATTCGGTAGCTTTATCCTAATTCAGGTTGCATTTTAATACCAAAATATAATAAACTGTGTAATAGTTTGTGGATATAGAAATTAAATTAATTTAAATTACAGAACTACATTACAATTCGTGAAATTGTCAGAATTATTGAGTCATCTGATTATGATAAACGAATGGATCAATCAGAATTTGACTATTATTTAAATACATTAGAGAGGGCCAATCCTTTGAGAACGTTCCAAGATGATTGGCAAACTGGCTTATTCTCTGAAGCAATGTTTATGCTTAATAATAATCAGTAAGTATATTTATTTACTTTTCGTTTCCACACATCAATTAGGGTAATTGCGACCTTTCTTATTTTTCTTCTACAACTTTCATTTTATACAGGTAAATTTTAAAAGTTTTCTATTTGGCATCTAAACACTGATGGTTTGTGATCAATTTTACAAAAATATGAATTGTACTGATTGTACATACAAATCTCTCGGGTTTCCTGAGCTTTATATAAATCAAACCAACATGTAAATAAATTGTTCCAAAAAGCATCTGTCCAGTTGGATGGTGAGATATCTATCTCTTCATTTCTGTTTTACCATTATTTAAAATAAAAATGATAGAAATTGGTGATTGGTCAACTTTTAGGCTCTCATTGTTCGTTCAGATTATTTTAATCTATTAAAATGTATTTTTAATTTTTAGGATAAAGTGCGAGGCGATATTTCATTATATCGTTGATCACGAAAATGTAACTATCAATGACGATCACATTATTGAAGCCTGTGGTGTGTACGAATCTCTAGCATTCAAATTGATTAAACGGGGTGTGAACGTACATCATACGAAATCCTATAACGGATATAATAGTTTGCACACTGCGGCAGATGCGGGATTTAAAAATTTGGTAGAATATTTATTAAAATGTAAAGTTGATCCCAATGCCATTACTGACTTTTCACGAAATGCCTTGCATTATGCTTGTATCAGTGGTAATCTAGACATCGTGAATCTAATACTTCAAACAGATGTAAAGTTATATTTGGGTCCAAATCTGGATGATCAAACACCAATTGGATGCGCAATAAGTTCGAAAAACTATAATGTAGCAAAATTGGTCCTTAAATCAAAGTTATGCGTTAATTTGAAATATGATGAAGTATACAGTATGTTCCGTGACCTCTGCAGACATTATAATCCGTTTAAAACTGATTCGATTGGTTTTGATCTTTTTATGATGATATGGGAAAAACTAATTCCAATATTTGGTTCGTCAACTCAGTCTAATTTCCAAGGAAGACCAAGAAAGTCAATCCTTTCAATATATTTAGATAATATCGCTTTTAAGTCAGAAAATTGGTTTCCTTCTTTAAAAGTTATGTTAACATCAACGATTGCATCAAAATTATTGGAAGAATTTTCAGAATTGCAGAATGAAAGGATTTTTGGAGTATTGATGGTAAAATTTGATCAACAAGGTGTCAAAGAGGATGACCGAGTGGAGCTGATACAAATCTTACTATCTTTGGACGTTAAGCCAAATTTTAATGACTTAGCTAAAACTTTATTGTATTTTAAATGTGAAACTGAATTTGAACTTCTCACTTTAGCTCTTCCAGATGATTGTTTTGTAAATGAGGATGGTGAAGAAAATCAAATGGAATACGTGGCAAGTATATTTTGCGGATTTCGCGACCAATTGGACTTTAAAAAGTTAGATAACCTAGAAGAAACGTTTTACAATCGTATTACTCAATATTTTACACCAACTTCATTAAGCCAATCTGTAGAAACTGATGATGATACTAACACCAAGATGACCAATATTCGCTCCCTGAAGGAATTAAGCAGAAATGCAACTAGAAGATGTTTAGTAGAACATTTACAGATCCTGTTACCAAAGTATTTTAAGAATTCTGTGAATTCTTTGAAAATATCTGCAAAACATAAAAAATTTTTGATGTTACAAACACCTCTTAACAAATTTTAGTTAAAATATTGTGTACTAATTTTAATTATTTATTAAATAAAGTTTTGTATTTGTAAAATTTCTGCTTACCGGTATTCCTAACATTTGACACAAGCATGGACCCGATCTGATAAATTTTAATTTGTAATTTAATTTGGAGATGTCAGAAACTTCAGCTCTCTTAGGCCGTAGGAAAGTTCTATGCACATGAATGACTGACAACAATCATAATATCAAATCCAAACTAATGAAAAGTTAAATGTGTGTCGAAAAAAAATTTGATTGGTCCAAATTTTTAAAAATCAAAAATAATTTCAAACTGACCTCATATTTATAGTGAGTACGCCAGAAGTGAAAAACCGCAAGTGGCCAAGCTAAAAATAATCTAAATTATAATAATCCAATCCAAACTACATCTTATTACTTATAATAAAAAGGTAAATAAATATGTGTATGAGAAAACTTTGAATTGTTCCAACTTTTTACTTACTTAAAATTTATTTTCCCTGGAATCGAGCAGCACATCAATCGAGTTTTGAAACACTAACCCGTCCGTGGACGGGCTTTTCAGTTGTTTTGTCCATAATGTAAATAATAACATATTTTTTAGATCGTTTCCAGGTGCATTTGCTTGTTCCATCCTTTAAAGATATTTAAGCGAATCAGTTTCTGAGGCTTAATCAAATAACCTGGCTTTCCTTACACATAATACAAAAAACCATCTAATTGTTATTTGTGTACTGCTACACTTCGAAACATTAAATTAAATAAATAATATCATAAAATGTTTAAATTTATAATATTTTAACTTTTGATCAACCCCCAAAATCATGCACTAAAATGGATCAATCCAAAATTAAACTTTTTCTTAGCTTCAAATAGAATTAAAGAAAATTTTTGTTGACTTGCAATCTATTTTCTTTCAACATAATTAAAATGCATATCTACAAGATCGTTATTATAATTATTATTTTTGACTTTAACGCATCAAAATATTATAATAAATTGAAGATTATTCGATTTTGTTTTAAAAGGAGCGTAAAAAGAGCCGCTAAACTGGTTAAAATTTTGAGACTTGAAGAAAAACACCAGAGAAAACTCAAGGGACGTCTGTCGTCCTTGACGTTATATTCAAAACTCCCCTTAAATTACTAAATTTTTATTCACTTCCCGATAAAAATATTTAAATTTTCACCGACGCGCGACGTAATTATTTAATTTGCACTATGAAACTTTTTGGAGCCAATACAAATTTTACAATTCCTATCATTCACAAAATTAATCAACTGAACATTTTCTTTACCAGGATTGTTGGCTATTCAAATTCTATCAAAACACAAGCTCCTTTTGTAAAATAAACCGAGGTGTTAAAAAATAATTAAAAATTTTATAAATTAACAAAATCACTCTGATGGTAGAAAAACACAATAATATATTCATTATGGTTTCTAACGTTATAAACGAGGCTAAATTTTGCTTTACAAAATAATTTACAAATAAAAGTAATGTTTAAATAAAATAGTCACAGCAGTGGAGTGATGTGATCGCTGGTTGAGTTATAGAGCGGAAATTCTGGGTTCAAATCGAGAACTTCACAGAACTTCTTAGCTCGGCCTTCCAGTTGACATCTATACCCTGTGTACAGATGTATAATTGTGCAATTGCAGATGAAGTCATACCAGTCTTACCTTTTGCCAAAAATGTTGAAAGACTCATGGAAATTGATGAAATTAAAAGAGTTTTTATTTATTGCATTTAACTTTTCATTAATTCTTTCTTCTTCTTCTTTAATTCTTCTTAATACCATAAAGCTTACTTAAAACAAGTAAATAATATTATCTTTTAAAATGTATGAAAAAAGCAAATAAACATATTCCAACTCTATTAACCCTTATGTTACCGAATAGGGGTACCCGGGTACTTTTTTGACTTTGCAGGTGTATATCTCAGTTTGCATTTTTCACAGCGTATTGGGACTTTGTGACATCTTATAAAATATAGTTCTAAATAAATTAAAGCAATTTTAAAAGTTTTTAGATTTTTACAAATGCAATTTTTTCGCGATTATAACAGACTATGCCTATATTCCCGAATGGGGTACCCCTTATTGAAAATCGCATATTATTGACCTAAAAACGGATGATTTTATTGAAAACAAGTGATTTATTTCTTATAATGCAAGTGATAATACCTACAAAACACTAAAAATCTCGAAAAAAGCACTAAAAAACATAAATTCGCAAAAATTATGTCGGGGTACCCCATCGGGTGATATATGTTGTTTTTTTATTCGGTAACATAAGGGTTAAAAAGTTAGTCCTGGAAACAGGGTGGATTCGCATGTTAACAATTAACAGAAGAGGGCACGGGAAGCTCGTATTAAGATTTTAAAAGGTACAGAGAGCATAACTCCAGAAAATTCAGTCGGGAAAATACTAATACTGATATTTTTGACTTCTTTTTATTGAGTTCCAATCCTGGTAATCACTAGTAAACGAAAACTAGAAAAGAAAGAAATTCAACACCTTCCAAAAGAATTATTAAAATTATTGATAATGATAACACCGCCAGTGATGGTGACGATAATGCTGTAATTTTTTCGGAGATTCTGTAGATTTATTTTGTTTTCGCTAACTGTTAATTTGTAGAATTTCTTACCTACCATTGTCATTGTAATAATTTTTTTAATAAAGAGAATTTTAAAAACACGAGAGAAAAACCGAGAAAACATAAGGATTTTTTTAAAATTTTGCTGCTGATGAAGATAATTTATCAGTTACGACCAAATAAGCTTTGTATCTTGGTTAAGAAATATGAAAAATTATCTCTCAATTTTTTTTAATCTCCTAACAACCCTTAAAAAATATATGAGTTGCCTATTTCCAAAACCGGCTAAATCCATATTTTTCAGTAAATGAGTTATTGATGCCATCGGGTGTAGCATATCAATACCTTACGACTGACAAAAAATTGGAGGTCTAAAATGAATTTAAAGCCTCCAAATTGTAAACCAAAGATTGTATTTACTTCAAAAACCGACTAATTCATGCATCAAATGGGTTTCAAAACCGACTAAATCCTTGCTACATACAGAAACAAATTCGGTTAAATCCAAGCAGTTATTTATACGGTTATTATAAGTTCTGAAACAAAATCGACTAAATCCAACCATGTATGTATGAAGTTTGCAGAGTTGCACTAACCTGCATATTAAACATAATTTGTAAGATTTTTTAAAATAATTAATATTATTAATTGTTCATTCAATGCAATTGATAATATTCATTCTCAAATTAGTATGAATAGTACCGAACAAAAATATTAACTTTATCATAATATGATCATTTTCAACATTTACCGAAATAATGTAATAGTTTAAAATTAATTAATAAAATAATTTTTCCAAAAAAATATAAAATTTAGTGAATTTAATTGTTGTTTTATAGCTGCCTTGTTTATTATTTTCTGATTTTCTGTGAAATGGAGAGGTTTCTCAAAAATTTTTATTAGACAAAAGTTGTAGTCCATTAAATTTCCTATCCGGAATGGGGCGTCAAATTTTTTGTAAAATGTTTCGTTTGAAAGATACAGGGTTTTGAAAATATCCAAAAGAAAAGAAAGCTTAAAATTTTTCGACATTTTTTAACTTACTTTAATTCATAACTCGAAAGCCGTTGATTTTAGACAATAAAAGGTTTAAATCTAGTTTGTAGATTATTTCGCGCTCTTTAAAAAAGCACTAAACCATTTTTACTGAAAAATCAATATATTCGGTGCTATGGCCACGTGAAGGTGGAAATTAAAAAAAATGCTTTAAAGAGGTCTAACTCTGGAGGGTCTGAATTTAGAAAAAATTTTTTGTTAAATATTGTTCTTAGAAAAGTGTCCTCTATCACTACCTAAGTTATGTAAAGTGAGTGCGGGGACACCCTGTATTTGAGATTAAAATACGGGCATATGTAATCTCCCCTAATCCAGCAGGTAGAATTTAAAAAAGTGGTGAACTCCCCTAATTTTGAAGATTTCACCAATAATCTTAGTTGTAAACTCCCCGAATGTAATACATTTTAAGTAGGATAATTAAGAAGGACTTAACTAAATTATACAAAATAACTAAACAGAAAATTTTGAATTTATTTAAACTTTAACGTTTAAAATATACACAAAATTCTTAATGAAAACCAATCACCTATAAAACTGTGATGCCGACATGCCCTTCAAGTGAAATTTTGGGGTGAAATTGGTGTCAAACGTTTGAGCATCAATGAGCTTCCAAATTTTTTGTTTGAGCCTCAACCGTCGCGGAGTTCTTCGCAAAATATTTGGGCTGGTGGAGCTGGAGACATGTTTTCCTATTTTCATTATTATTACGAATTTTTCTGCGAAATCGATGTCTATCGATAGAGCTTCGTTTGAGCTTGAATGAGCTTCCATTCCCATAATTGTATTTTCATTTTCTACAAAGTTAAGAGTATTTCAAATTTCGAGTACTCCGAGCAAGTTCTTTTTAAACTTTTTGGTTGAAATAGGTGTCAAACGTTTCAGTATAGTTTGAGTATCAATGAGCTTCCAAATTTCTCGTTTGAGCCTCAATAGTCACGGAGTTATTCGCGAAATTCTTGTTGGGGTGGAGCTGTAGCCGTTTATCGATTTCTGTTCTTGTTTCGAACTTTCTTGTGAAATCGCTGTCTATCGATAGAGATTTGTTTGAGCTTAAATGAGCTTGCATTCTCATCATTTTAATTTTATTTTCTACAAAGTTAAGAGTATTTCAAATTTCGAGTCCTCCGAGCTGGTTTCGTACGAAAATCTTCCCCATGTTTTGTTTTAATTTGCATATTTGATAATAATTAATGTTGTTCCTCGTCAAATAATTGAGTTAATTTCTATCTCTTCAATGGTTATTGTTCACTGTAGGAAGTTTGATTACAGCATCTCCACTTTTTAATGCACGTTTAAAATAAAATTTATAATCCTCATAAATTAACAATTTGTTACCACATAGACCAGTAGTCCAATTATTTCAGACCAATATGTTTCAAAGTACGCAAAAAATAAAGCGGCGTTCACAATGAAGTGGGGTCCTGCATTGTAGAGAGCTGGCAAGCGCCAATTAGATTAAAGTATTTTCGTCTATCCTTTTCTATGATTAAAAAATTGTTCATTCTGATTGGCTCTTGCTAACTTTCTGCCGAAGCAAGGCAAGACCCCACTTTATTGTGAACGCCGCTTAAGAATAACTTGAAATAATAACTTCCCCGAAGTAATAATTATAAAAACAATTTATATATAGCAAACATATATATATAGACTCCCCCCGTATACATAAATGTCCTTCATGGACAACTCATGAGCTCTGTGTTCCAAAGATTGCATATGGCCACAAATAAATGTATAAAAACTAGAGCAAATTTCAACAAATAACCTAAGCTCTGATGTGCCAAACTTATCTGTGTATGGATTTCATATTGACAAGAGGTTTTTGTTAAAACAATAATTTGTTTATTAAAATATAATTTGAATAAGAACAAAGAAAGCTTCTTGAAAAAACTACAGATCAATAATGTTTGAAAATAAAGAATTTTTTATATGGCACACATTTTGGGACCCTCCCCCCTAGATGTAGATGGTTTTTTATGGACGACCCCAAAGCTCTGATGTTCCAAACCTGTCTGTACAGATTGCATTATGGCCACAAATTTATAAAAAAAGAGCGAATTTCAACAAATAACCTAAGCTCTGGTGTGCTATGATTTTCTAGCTATAGATTTCACATTGACAAGAAGTTTCTGTTGACCTTTTATTTAAAATTAAAAATGTGCTCTAATAAGTGAAAAATAATTTTAATAAGAACAAAGAAAGCTGCGTGAAACAACAGGCCAATATATTTGAAAGTACATAATTAAAAATATTTTTCATAACTACAAACAACCAAACGTGATAAATGCAAAATAATGTTGTCTAGCAATGTTGTGTAGCATTATTTTGCATTTATAGCCAATAATGAACTCAAAAACTAAAACTTACATAATGTAACAATTTATTGTAGAAAAACGAACCACAACTACAACCAATTATTAACATTTTAAGGGGGCAGATCAATAGGGTCTGAGCTTGTGTCAAGTTCAATTCAAAAACGAATAATCGTAGAAAGCTGAAATTTTCAGAATATACGTAAAATATGATTTTACTTAACATAAGCTATTTTTTATTTAAACAAAATTAATATAAAAAAATTTTTCTAGCCGTTTTCAATAAAATGCACTTTAGTTATAAATATAAAATAGCTTACGTTAAGTAAAATCATATTTTAAGTATATTCTGAAAATTTCAGCTTTCTATGATTATTAGTTTTTGAGTTGAACTTGACACAAGAAATGAAGCAATATACATGAAATTTCAAATTTTAACCATTCAGAAGTAAATATCAATAAATCTCAATAAAACATACCAATGAAATATCATAAAACAACTAGTGACATCTGTTGAATTTTATTATTTATTCCTATTGATCTAGGACTTTAATTAATTGACTTATTTTTTCTATTCCATTTATTTGATTACTTATATTCATCAAAGTTGGTAGCAATATATTATCCCTAAAGCCTATATCTATAAGCTTTATAATCTTATTGCCTAGTAATCCCTCGACGTTAGGGGAGTTTACAACCAGGATTATAAAAAAAATAAGCCCCATCTTAAGGTGGGTCGAAATTAGCGGAGTTTACAAAACCCCTAAAATACTATAAGTCATCAAGCAATTTCACTTTCAAAATGAGTTAAATCCCTGTTCATTTCCAAATCCGGTTAAATCCAAAATAATTTTTACTGTAGTAGCTTCAATTTTCAAAATATTTTTACGGCATACAGTTTGAATGTAAACTGATATTTTTTGAATAATTTTGATGTTATTAAAATTTTAAAATAGTGTATACTTTTTATATGGCAGTTTTTCTGATCTCCTGAACAAAATGCTAAAATAGATTTAGCCGGTTTTGGAAATAGGCGACTCATATATCCAACTTAGAAATCCATTTGAATACTATTATTTGATTTAACAGCAGGTTTTAGCTCTTCTGCCCCAGTTAAAGAGCAATTGAAAGAAGAAGAGCTAGAAAGAAGAAAAGGATAAATCAAAACTGAAACAAAAATCTGCCAAAAAGAATTTTTAATCCGATTAATGATTAAAAAAACATTTTGTTTACAATATTCGTCTTTATAGCTCGTCGAAAGATTTTTTTTAATTGGTGCTTCCTTTTGGCTTCTATCTACAATAAAGAAACAAAAAATTGCTTAATTTAAAAATTTTCTTTTCAAAGGTCTGAAATTTTGAACTTTTTCTAGATATCAAAATTTTCTCTGGTCGAATTATTACAGTTTAGGTATGCACTTTGTAAATATTTTTGAAATTTTTATTTTAGACCGAATTGCTGCCAATGAATCAATCAGTTTTTTTGAAGAGCAAACTTTTGCATCATGTCCACCCACAGTATATGGCCTACAAATAAACCAAAATTCTTTTGATTGGTTTTGTACGTTTTATAAAGTGTTTCCAAATTTTAAGTTATTTTTATGGTCATAAAAAATTAAAACATATTTGAATAAAGGAGACATTTTATTTATAAGTAAATCTTAATCAACGATAATGGAATCACCTTAATCATTATACTATATTATTGCAAGTACTACTTATATAGTACAAATAATATCCAAGTTGTAACTACCTAAATTTACATTTGCAAATTCTTGTGATAAAAAACATAAAACAAGTTTATTCTGTGAATATGAACACCACAAAATATTCCTGTTAATTTTAGCACTAAATATTTTATCTCACAATTATCTAAGTCCTAATAAATATCTAAACAAATTTTTAATTACTTGCACCCTTTTTACAACCTTAAACATTTAGGAAGGGTCACATCTTAATAACACTTAAATTTGCGATTTGTTTTTGAATATTTTACAAAAAATGCGTTGAATTGCAGCAATTAAAACAATAGATCTTCGTCCCCTTCATCTAACATATTTGCTGCCTCTTCCTGTATTTTACCTTCCTCAGCAAGAAGCGCTTTAGCAGCATCGGATTTAGCACGAGCAATACGCTTCTTATCCTGAATTTTCTTTAATCTGTAAAATTCCTCACGTTCCAGTTCATCAAGTTCTGATATGATATAGGACAAAGTACGCTCAATTCGTGGAATAATAACTGTTTGAGTAAAAAAAGAAGTTAGTAGATCGTAATTTAAAACAACACAATCTCACCGTGTTCGATTGCATTCACCCTCCTGTTGGTGATTTTGATGACCTCATCAAGGGTCACAAAAGAAGTTTGAAGTGAAGCCAATTCAACCAATAACTTCACCGCACTTTGATAATTTTTCTTCAATTTTGCCAATTGTTGTCCACCTCGAGCCAACCCCGCTAATTCATACGTATCAGTTCCATCTTGGTAACTTTCAAAAACGGGAAGGGTAACACCTAAAGCACTCATACAATAAACACTCCAAACTGTACCCTAAAAATTAAACTCACCAGCTACGTTATCCTTCTTGGTACGAACCTTAATTTGCGCCTTTGTGACGTTTTGTAAAACTACTTGATTAAATTCACCGGTGGCAAATTTGGCTTCGGCTAAAGAAAAGGCAGCTTCTTTCATAACCTCGCCCATCAAAGTTTTAGTCTGCAAGAATGAATCGTAGAAGACACGTTTGTCTCAAATTTTGCACCCACCTGTATAATTTTTCCTAAAATTAAACGGAATCTCATCTGTAGGGCATCGGCTTTCTTCTTCAATAAACTATGACCCTTTTGAGCACCTTTCAGACGAGCTTTCATTAACATTTGGGCCCTGGAAGAAAAATAAGTCACTCCCATTTTTGGAAAAGGTGAAATAGGACAATTTTGTGGGTTTGATTTGATGAGGAAAATGTGCAAATGATGAAGTAATTAAGTAAATGCGAATTTCTTACCCTCTAGAAGGGAAAATCGGTAATCTATCCCTTGATGACATCTTTGCAAAATAAGGATTTTAATTCACGAGTTCGAAGTCAGCTGACTGCAGCTGACATACATCTGCCAACACGAAATTAATAATAGTAAAATTCCCTTAGAACTTGTAAATTTCTTGTTTAGTTTTCCAGCTGCATACAGAGTATTTCCCATTTTAACGTAATTTTTTCGAATTGGCGAATTACTCTTATCTAATACCAATTTTGGGTTACCCCAATTTTAACCTCAATTTGAAAGTTCATAACGACTTGGTTGTGGTTTGGCCTTTCGACAAAAACAAATGCAAAATTTGATCGACCGACTTGAGCGTAGATGGCCACATTATTATTGATAACTTAACCTAAAAATTAACTACTGTCACGTTAATTAATTTGTGAATTTAAATAAATTTTTCATCATGTTTAAAGAATCCTTTAAATATTACAAGTCAAAGAAACCACCCCCAGACCTCTCCGAGGTTCTCAATTTCAATAAAATTGAATGTGGTGACAGCAGAGTAAGTAGAAGGTTTTTGTGTTATTATTTACTTTCACCGATCAAACTATAAAATTCAGGTTCAACAACTAAAATGTGATAAGGCAGGAGGAGAACATTATGGCTTAAAACCGGTGGACGAGTGGAAAATGTACACGGTTGTGTCGAATCCAGGTAGGAACCCATCGAACGATTTTATAAATTTGATTTAGGTTTAATTTTTATTAGGAATCCGTTTACAAGTATTGGACAAAGGTACTGGATGGTCAGATGTTTACGTGACTATACAAAAAGACCAAATAAATTAAATCTGGATCCACATGAAATTATCCCATGCGATCAAGATTGGTGGGAATTTTCCTTGAAAAACCATGAAGTGAAGGATAAATTGAGGTGGGCAACTTTGGGATATCATCACAACTGGGATACCAAGGTACTAATTTTATTTTAAAATCTTGTTCTTATTGAAGTGCATTTTAGGTGTACAGTGAAACCGAGAAGGGAGAATTTCCACCTGACTTAAAATTGTTGACTCAGTTCATCAGTAACGCAGTGCATTACAAAAATTATTGTCCTGAAGCTGCAATTGTAAATTATTACCATATGAATTCGACATTATCAGGTCACAATGATCATTCTGAACACTTTTTAGAAGCGCCATTATTTTCAATCAGGTAGGTGCCCCTTTTTCCGTTTTCCTCCAACTTATTTCTGATGATTTTAGTTTTGGTCAGTCTGCAATCTTTTTAATCGGTGGTCCAACCTTGGATGTCAAACCAACGGCATTATTCCTCCACACTGGTGATATAGTGGTCATGAGTAAGGAATCGAGACTTTCTTACCATGGGGTCCCCAAAATATTGGAAGCACCTCAGCAGTTTTGGAATGAAAATTCCAGTTTTGATAATTTCAACTGTGAAGGTCTGGATGAAGCAACAATAAGCGACTGCGGTGATGATTCCACTTGGGAGCAGTTCAATAATTACTTGCAAACTTCTAGAATTAACATCAACATTCGACAAGTTTTAAAACGAGGACAAAAACGTTTGAACGAATAATTTTTGTCATTTTATTTAAATGTTAAACTACTACATTATAATTTAATCTGTTTATTTGCTCTTTATTTTGTAACTAATGTAAGGTCGTACAGAATGTAACGTGCCACATGGGCAAATGTCCAGCAATCCCATAATGTCATACATGTTAACAGAAACCATCCACAGACGTTTTGCGACAAAACATTTTAAACAACGTTTGTTTGTTGTGCATTGCTGCTTTTGTACAACATTCGAATTTTGTCTCAATGTTGCTGAACTTTTAAACATGGCTCTTTTTTTAAATTCAGAATCTTTCATTAGTTTTGGCAAAATTGAAGCCAAAATGAAAGGCTTGTCTTTGATTTTTGCAGTTTCTACTCTTGGTGGTAACGGTTCGGCTGTGTACATTT
Source organism: Rhagonycha lutea (assembly GCA_958510855.1). Taxonomy (NCBI): domain Eukaryota; kingdom Metazoa; phylum Arthropoda; class Insecta; order Coleoptera; family Cantharidae; genus Rhagonycha; species Rhagonycha lutea. Next base: position 4,426,882 of record OY294040.1, on the reverse strand, counting down.
CTGAAATAAAAGGAGACAAACATATTGAAAATTATATTTTTAAATTTAATCATAAAAGAAAATAATAATAAATTGTTAGGTTATGTTAAACGTCAAAATCGTAAAAGCGATACAAAGGGGATGGGCTTAGTATCGGCCATGTTTGCGTTGTAAGAGAGAGAGGGAGATACTTTGCAGATTTCTTTAATGAAATAGTAGTATTGTAGTGCTCTTGACAAGGACGAATGATTTCGTGGAAATTACGCCAGTACTATTTATTTATTCTAATGGTAAGCCATCTTTGCTATTTTTTATGAATGATTATTCGTAGTTTCTGTAATTTTGGGTGTTATTCTTTTAAATAATCAAAATAAACCAATATTATAAACAAAATTTTCAAAATTAACGTAAATATTTTTGTATTAACAAGATACTACAACAAATTTACTTGGTACAATTTGAAATATGAAAAAATTACGTTTACAAAACCAAAAGTTCTTTTTCTTTGTGAAAATTATAATACAAACATTAACTTGTACCTAATTTATTTAAAATAATTCATAATATTATTTAATTAACTGACTTTTGGAAAAAGTGAGGATTTAGTTCTGCAGGACGAGGACAAATGCGTAGGAGTAGAGCGCCATTCCCCCCCCCCCCCTTCTAAAATATGTAGGTCCTGCAGGCGAAATTTATTAAAAATCCTAACTGCTGGTTGCATTACACCATCGTTTCTCAACTTGGGGTTCGCGAAGAGGTATAAGGATAAATACGACCATATTATTGGCTTTATAAAGGGGCCTACAGACGACAAACATGGTATACAACATCAACTACAACATGCCATGTTGAAGTCCATGTTGTCCGTCTGTGGGCATGTTGGTGGTTTACTTTTCATGTTTTATAACATGTCACCAACATGCTTTTTAACTTCCCATGTTAAAAGCACTCGAAGCCCTCGAAGACCCCAAGCTGTGAGCAGGTAGCTGTTGCATTTTTCTAGTTTTACTATGGATTTTGCAAGATCAAAAAATTTTGATATTTTGTGCAACATATGTGGGCGGAACGTCGTACCGACAAAGAGAAAACACATTCACGCATGTTACCGTTTGTAAATTTCTTGTTTGCAGAAAGTAAAAAATTAACGAAAATATCATAAATTTGTTTTTTCGACAGTTTTGGTTTTATAAAATATTCATTTGGGTCACCGTAACATGAAACTTTATCTTTAGCTACCTAAACTTACGAGATATCGGTGGAAGGAGTAATCCAAATAAAGCATTTCATTTTTAATTTCTGTGTATCTATATTATAATAAAAAGATTTAAATAAAAAAATTGTATTCAGTTTAAGCTAATTTTGATTGTTGGATTTTGATTAATATTGAATGTTGGATTTTGATATTGGTTCACTAGTTTCACTACTGAAAAGCAATAGTTTTTCAATTATTATTAAAATTTCCTTGTTGCATCACAAAATTCAAAACCAGCCACCCCTAGTTTTCAAATTTTCCGATATAAAACAAATGATACAATCCTCGAAAGTGATTTATTATAATTTGGTTGCAAACATCTCTCTTCGTCTGTGGCAAAAGCCATTAGCACGCTTCACAACATGGTTGCACACTATGTCTCTCGTTTGTGGGGGCCTTAAGGGGTAAAAAGGTTAATCCTGCTCGTCGCGTGCTGCTTTTATTTATTTTTTGCTCTTTAGGTGGTCGCGTCACAAAACAGGTTGAGAAACAATGCATTACACTACCTAATGTAGTGCAGAAGAGGTGACCGTTTAAATTTTGTGCAAAATTAATCACAGTATTGCAAATAAAAGCATTTAATTGGCAAAATTCATTTTCAAACCAACTCAACTCTGCAAAGGACGTCCGCAATTTCTTTCCAAAGTTTTGACTACTCCCCATTTTGTCGCAGTCGGTCTTCTCCTTGAGCAATATACCTCGGCCTGCGGCCTTCGCACTTCTTTATATTACTAATAGAGCTCGGCCTACGGCCTCAGGGTATTTTTGAGATCGGAAAACGAAAGTTGGAAGGCAAAATTGGAAATTGTGATTCAAGCGAATCGCGAGGGCTGCCCATCCCTGGTTTCGACGCTCGTAAGCACCGGGGGAGGAAGAAAATAATTTACCACGATAGGGTGTAATTTTTTTTAAGATCGGAAACTGAAAGTTGGAAGGTGAAAGTTAAAAATTGCGATTCAGGCGTAAGTTTTGAATCTCTCGAGTTCAAACCGTTTGAAATTAAAGGTACACAAAGATCCGTTTTTGCGGGGGGGGGGGGGATAAATTGTATTCGTTTTAATGAAGAAATAATTATGTATCATCTGGGGGGCTCTAGTGGAAATTTTCTTAATAATTTCTTCTGTAATATATGATTAGATTAGAACCAAGTATGATTTTAACTAAAATTTGTTTAAACATTTTGAAACTATGTCATTTGGTATATTTACTAACATTAAACTTAAAAAAGGGGTCTTTCCATATCTTTCTTCCCTCTGAGTTTGTATATACAGACAGATCGGCTCTAAGTTTCAGTACAAGATTAGGAATTATAATTTTTGCAGTGGCGGATTTCCGAACAGGCGCAAGAGGCGCGCGCATAGGGCCTCGTAAATCAAGGGGCCTCAAAATAAGAAAAATTTAATTAATATTAATTAAATTTCTGTTATAATAAACACAGGAAAAGTAACGAAAAAATTCTAAGCCCTAAGATGCATTAGATTTGCAGTTATTTTGATTTTAGTGCAAATTTTGATTTATATTTCTTGATAAAAATTTAATTTTGTTCAAATGTTCTGAAATATAATAAAAATATTAATTCCGTCGTAATAAACACAGGAAAAATAACGAAAAAATTCTAAGCCCTATTATGCCTTAGATTTGCAGTTATTTTGATTTCAGTGCAATTTTTGATTTAAATTTTGTGATAAAAATTAAATTTTCTTCAAATATTTTGAAACTTGATGAAAATATTAACTACAGTTGTTTGCACGAATAATGAAGCTTCGTCATAAACGGCATTTGTATGAAATAAGACGAAAATTGTGAGTCACATAAGTGTTTGATATAATAAATTTAAATCATAAAATTTAATAATTAATAAGCTTAAAATTTTATTTTTAACAATATTTATGACTTTTATGGAATAAGTGGGTCCACGGTCAAATTCATATCAAAAACGGGTTTGGGAAATCAAAAAATTTAAGAAACTCTGCGCTAATGAAATGGAAATATAACCTAAAAACAAACTAATTTGTTAAAATTATCGCATCAGTCATTATAAAACCTACTTTCATTAAAATTATTATGCACGCTAAGAACTATTGTTTCTATATCTTTCTATCTCATACGTTGGGTGTCAGATAATTTTCGACGTATAATATTTCTAAAATCAGACATTTAAGAATAATTTAATATAGTGTGTCTTTGTTTCACCTATGTTACTACAATTAATTAAAAAAAAGGTTGTCGGTACTTAATTCAGATGGTTGTGACGTAAGCTTCATTATTCGTGATTACAACTGTATGTTATAATAAACACAGGAAAAATAACTAAAAATTCTAAGCCCTAAGATGACTTGGATTTGCAGTTATTTTGATTTCAGCGCAATTTTTGATTTAAATTTTGTTCAAATATTTTGAAACTTTATGAAAATATTATTATAATAAACACAGGAAAAATATAGAAAAAATTCTAAGCCCTTAGATGCCATGGATTTGCAGTTATTTTGATTTTAGTGTAATTTTTAGTAAAAAAAAAGTATTAAAAAAAGAAATCGTTTGCGGTGCTGGTTCTAGTGAGAACCAGGAGTTCAAATCAATTGCTATAAAATATGGAGTGTAGGATTAGTGAAAATACTAGAGGGGGGCCTCAAAATTGAATTGCGCCTGGGGCCTCATAAGTTCTAAAACTGCCACTGAATTTTAGCAAGTCTTAACTTGCACATGACATAAACGAAACAGTCATAAGTCATTTACATACACCTGCAATTGAATCAAAATAATATAATTCTTGAGACCGTTCCTTATTAAAAGGATTAGTCATACATTCGTCGCAACATCGTAAAAACAAAAAAGTTTTTAAATTTCCTGTTTCAAGTAACAAATTTGTGTTAGTAGTACAATATCGGTCAATTGGGGAGGACTTTAGTGTTTAGTGATTTGTGTGTGATTTTCATTTCATTTTCTTGCGCGGGTTAATTGTGATAAAAGTGATGCAGTGGTTTGAATTTGGAGCTGATCACCCAATTCAACTTTTTTATTATTGACTTCATGGTAAGAGTGCAAGTATCAGTTTCCTGCAGTGCCATCAAAAATGTAAGTAAATCAAAAATTCTTCCCCCATCATCCATGGAATTTTTTAAACGCGTTTCTGAAGAAATGACGAACTGAATTTTGTGAATGGTCAATGGAAAGGTTTGCATAATTCTAGAACCAGTGGCGTAACTTCAAATTTTAGGCCCGGGAGCAAGAGCTTTGATGGGCCCCTCGATTGAGAATCGCAATATAATGCAGTTTAAGGGGGTCCAAAGTATTGAGCCCGGGACCATTCTTCCCTCTTCCCCCCGCATTTACGCCACTATCCATTTTAGGGTGTTTAGCGGGCTTATCCATCATAGAAAACAGAAAACACTTCAAAATGAGATAAAATTAAGTACTGTAAAATGGGGTAACTTTGGCTCTTAAGTGTAACTTTGTCCCAAAACGAAAATATGATATGTAGTAGCTAGCCTAACATAATCGTAGATGACTACATCAGAGGCTCTCAGCTTCCAATTCATTTTGTTTTAGGACAAAGTTACACCCCTAAGGGCGAAAGTTAAGATATATTATGAACTCATATATTTATTTGGTATTATGTAATTTATGTTCTTAAAAAATCATTCCCTGACTTGGACGGTACCTTTATAATATTACAATTACAACAATATTTGAAAAACCAGGTGCTATAGAATAACCCCCCCCCCCTCCAGCTATAATAAGCAAAATATGTTTTTTCAAGGATTAAATTTGCGTCTATATCAATTTTAAAAAGTTACATCGTTACTTCCTTGTGCTGGTGGGTATTCCATACGCCCATTTCAGGGGCATAATTTGTTTTTAGTTTAATAATGTTTTTAATTGCATAAATAAATATTTAAATTAAACGTACGTTAAACGTGGCAAGCGGTTTAATTTTCCCCCCGGCCCCCGTTCAAATAAAAGATTTTTTTAAATAAAAAATCAATTAATACTTAATACATAATTAAGTATGGAATACCCCCCAGTATAATGAACGGTGCACAACAGCTCGGCATTGGCCTACTCAACAACGCTCAACTTGGCTCCGCCCGACTCGGCACCAGGAAAGCTCGGCACTGGCGAATCTCTCTTTTAACCCTTTTAATCCCATTATTTAAAAAAATCGTTTCCTAACAATAACCTAAGCTTGACCGGTGGATTCCCTTTGCCGAGTAGTCCGTTTCCGGCTGGTACAGGCAGTTTTTACCATTGTTTAAGAAGTTTTTTACTTTACATTACCTCGGGCCCCTAAGATTTTACGGACCGTGTTCATTCGCACACCGCGCACACTGGTAGTTACGCCACTGTCTAGAACTACTGAGATGAGTGTGATAGTTTTTGGGGGACCCATGGTGAATTTATATTACCTACCTTTGTATTCACGCATCATGATTATTGATTAATATTATATAAACACATTTTTTATTTAAAACCACATTTTTTGTTCGACACAAAATTTAGTTCCCAATTTCAAATTGAAATCCCAAATTATCTTTTTATGTACTCGTACAGGTAGTTTAATGTAGTAGTTAGGGAGGGAGCTATAGATCTAAAGGTCATAGGTTCGAATCCCTATCGCTTCCAAAATTATCTGTGTCATAAGAAGGATATTTCCGTAAATAAATAAATGTATGAGATTCAGTATGAGATTTTTGAATAATCAAAATTTATTTTGGATATCCAGCCATTGAAATATTCGGTGGAAGGTTTGTTAAACGATTAAGGGCCAGTTCTACAAAGCAAGTATAAATTACGAATAAGCTATACTGAGAATAAGTCACACAGATTTCGTTAAAGAGAGACTTATTCTCAGTATAGCTTATTCTTAGTTTATACTTGCTTTGTAGAACTGGCCCTAAGGGCCGCTTTTCATTCCTAATAACGAAGTTTGTAAAAGCGAAAGAGTATTTGTTTTGATTAAAATTTCTTTGAAAAAAAAGATAGAGTTATTGGTGGGGTGGGGCAAAACTATTCAATATAAAATTCTTCCAAAAGAAGAATTATTGTAGCCGGGAACGTTAAACATTTAGCAGGTGTCATTTTGACAAGTGGATTTTGAACATCTACATCTAACTTAAATTTATGAACGGTAAAATACTTACAATAATTTATTTCAGTACGAACTATTCACTCACAACTGCATAAAAAATGTAGATCTTATTCAAAAGTTGCATAAAAATCAAAAAACATATTTTGCTTTTATATAAACAAATTTTGTTTCAAAATTCAAAGTGAACTATGTAATTATTTTTGCAACCCCATCTGTCAAATGTACTTCAAAATTGATGTTTTATCATGTTTTTTAAATTTACCCAAACATAACAAGGATTATGGAAAAAAAGTCACCAAAAAGTATTAAAATTGAAAGTGAACCGTATGTTGGATACAATTCCTCGTTGGCTGTGATAACCAGCTTTACACTTTGGGGCCTTTTGTACTTAACAATCCGGCATTATCTTTTTCCTACAAGAGAACCGGAGTATTGCATTAGAGTTCTTACACTTACCCACGGATTGTTGATGGGTTATTATGGCCTAAACGAATGCCTTAGTGAGGAATCCTTAATAAAAAGTACCGAAGAACCATCGACTCAAAATCAAGCGTTTATTATAGTAGGAAGTCTTGGATATTTTTTGGATGATCTCATTTGGTGCATGTATTACCAAACCGAGACTACTTTGATGGTAGCTCATCATATTTACAGTTGTTTTACAATAGCCAGAATTTTATTCAAGGGCATTTCTGGTCATCAAGTTGCGTGTGGTTTAGGGGCACTGGAAGTTACAAATCCGCTTTTGCAATTTAGATGGTTCATAAGAACCCACGGGTACCACGACACTTATCTGTTTATAGCTGTAGAATTCATTTTTATTTCAACGTTTTTTTTTATGCGAGTGGTTCTTGGTTCAATTTTTATGTTATCTCTAATATTTTATAGTAAAACGTCGTGGGAATTTTTCATTTTATCAATGATTATTTATATTTTGTCGTGGATGTTTATGGTGAACATTGCTAAATATTTTTATAATAGATATGCCGCGAAAGAAATTGTCCAACCAGAAATAACTATCGAAGCAGAACCTGGAAGCATTAATATTAGTTAATCCTTCATTTTAAAAATGTAATGACTTTTTTTATTATACAATATTTTTCGACCAACTTTTTTATAGTGCACAAGTTTAACGTGATATAATTTTTTTTTCTATATTTAAGGACTACATGTAAATACGATAAGTTTAATAAAGTGTAAATCAATAGGTAAAATTATAATGCAACTGATGATTCATGGTAATGATAAAACTTTTAAAAAATAAAACTTAAACATAATTTAATAAGGAACTCCAGTTGATTAGATCACAGTGTTTCTGGATGCTAAAATAAAAAACATTTAGTTTTTGTGTCGGTTTTTGTTATTTTAGGAGAAATTCAGGGATTGATGGAGCATCGCTCAAACTACAAGGATAGTAAACTCACAAATTAAAATTTGAAATAATTGCAAGAATTTACAATTAAGAAGTGACAAGTTCTGTAACATTTAATTTAAAGTTTAATCCCAGTAGTGCTATTTATTACTATTGTCTATTATTCTACTGTCAACAATTACAATTTCAACGTTTAACTTAATTAATTTGCTTTGCAATTATTTTGAAAGTGCATTTAATGGTTCACTGTAGTTGAACATAGTACTAGACCACTTTGCAAAATTGAAAACTTCTTCAAGGAGGTGGTAATCCACTACATCGGTACATAATTCTTGGTTTTCACGTGGCGCCCAAGTTAAACATTACGCAATAGTAAAATTTCTGTTATTTAATATTAATGATTCTATTTAAATGCGACCCTTATTTACGTACCTTATAAATTAATTAAAAAATTACGTGCAACCAAAACAATTTGTATTAAATTTATTTCTTCTAGTCATGCAACTAAATGTCCTTAAACCAGTATGAAAAATAACATTTCCCCTTTCTAGATTTGTTATAAAACTTGCTGGTGTCATAAGGAAAAGTTTGAGAAATGATATTCATTTTTCACTTGACATTGTGATACGCAGGTTTAACATAATCACGAAAAGTTACGCTTTTTCACGTCTGATATAAGATAAGATTTCCAAATTTAATTTTTGCTGCAATTTTTAACTTACAACGATATAAATATTTTGTCTGCTGCAATTTAAATGTGAAATTTGAGGCAAAATTTTTACATAACTTTAATTTTAACTCGGCCAAAGATTTTCATACCAATTTTTCTTATTTATTCTGGTTTCAATCGCGTATAAATTGAAAACAGCCGAATTTTTTTACGAAGCCATTTAATTAATTTACGAAACCATTGAGGGACACAAAAAATCAGTAAACTTAACTTCAGTTGGAGTTTCAACTCCAACATCCTAAGAAGCAATAAAGAAAATGAATATTCACACCTGAAACTTTCATTCTATACTGGAGTAATTTTTCAAATCACAGGAAATGGCTTTCCCATCCAGAGTTTCTCCTGTTGATGAATTATCTAATTAAAAATGCAATTAAATTGGAAACACCACTACAAACTCAAGCTCAACGTGCTTCCGACGCATGCCAATAATCGTCAAGTGACGCAAGAATGCCGAAGTTAAAAAATTCCAGTAGGGAAATCTATTTCCAAATAAGAAAAGTCACTAGCCTTGCAACCACCAGCTGTTGATTGAACAGCTGGCCGGAAAATTGATTCTGCTTTAGAAAAAATTTAAACAAAAATTTTGGATCTGTTACCTTTGCTTTAACATAAACCGTGCCTTACTTTTTGGGGTACATAAGAAATACTTTACTTTTCATTCTGCTGCTGATGTTGTCCAAAGAATTAAATACTTGAGTAAAATTTCTACTACATTTTAACTTAAACTCGCAACATCATCTCGAATGTTTTATAAGTTTTCTTAGATTAAACAGTTTATAACTTCTAAAGCGTTAAGTTTACAGAAAAGATTAATAGAAGTTTTAATTTTTGATTTTATACCTTCTTCTATTACTTGAAATTTTTGTCTAAAAGAAATTTCCCCTACACGAATTAATAGCAATTTTCCCGAGTAATGAAAACTGACATCAACTTATAATTTAAAAATACGAATCATTCTTATGCCCTAAAGGCAGTCTCTCTTATTTTTGAATATTTTAAACCAGAATATGCCATAAATTATACACTTTTCATTCACTTGATTAAGTTTCCAATTTTCTATCGACAAGAGCATTCCTTATTCAGGAAGTGCCTTTAAAAATCAATAAAATTTGCATAAAGTAAACTTTTATCTTATCACGCATTACATTCGTCAAAAATTCGGCCGTTTTCCTTAAAATATTTGATTTTAAATGCATGCGTTTTTAATGTTCCTGTTTAATTATTTTTAAAATAAAATTAATCAAAGGAAGGTAATAAATCACAGTTAGGGGCGAGGGATCAAAGTTTCCAAGTGCCTTAGGACTGTTAGGACCGAATGCATACAGTTCTCACTTGGCAGATTTGCATAGATACAGTCTGGAAGATAAAAGGACTCGGGACTTAGTCTTGGATGTTTGCTTAGCAAGCGTTCTCAAACGCTCGATGTATTAAAACTTGATAACAAAATTATCCTCCCTTACTTAGTAACTCGAGCTGGTAATGAAATTTTAAGTGAGTTGCAAAATTATCCCAGATTTTTAAATCCACAAAATTGTGATGCGCTTTGTTAGCTCTTCTAAATTATCTCATTTTTGGGATGGTTTGGCTGTCTTTACTACTTACACAGCAATATGAAACTGGAACACATTTTAGACTTCCTAATAGTACTCCTCCGATGATTTCCATCAGTAATACAGAAAATGCAACGAGGAAATTTAAATTCAAATTTTTGTATGTATCTACTTATATAAGTAAGTAATCTCGTTTTAAATTCTAATTACGCGATTGATTTAAGTTTTCCAGACCGTATTTTCAGCATTCAATTTATTTTTTATTTGATTAATTTGTTCGGTCAACGATTATCGAATTTCAATTTGATTTTCTGCTCCGAACAACTGCCACCGACAGATCTAAATAATTTGAGTATATTTTGGGACAATTTAGTTCCATTGAGGCTACATCAACCACAAAATTTTCACTAAACCAGATGGATAGTTATGTTATCGTTTAATGTTGCTGGAAATCGTTTTTCATTCAGGCTGCATAATGTACACATAGTTACAATTACAATTTTTATTTGATTTACAACGTGAGTGATATTTAACCCAAGTTCACTTATTTCGCTGGCTTCATGAAAATGTGAATGCCGAGAACTGTAAAACTGACTATTTTTTTTGCTAATTCATTGAATTACGATTTACGTGTTTTTAGTTTCCATTCGAACACTTTGGAGATTTATTGGGATGCTTCTTTTAACATAAAATGGATTAGCTTGATTGGGTTACAGGAGAAGGGTCAATTATGTAAATTGACGTATCATAAGTTCTTCATGTAAATCAATTTCAGTTGGTTTTATTTACCTGTAATGTAATATTTGGTAATCGTTTACATGTTTACAACATAATTACTTAGACCATCGATTATAAATTTAAGAACGACACGCAACCTTATTGGGCTAGTCAAATTAGTTCCATTTTGTTACAGAAACAAATAAATTAGAAAGTCTTGAAATTTGGTAAGAATTCTTGTTTTGACGCGATGAACCTATTAATAATTTACCTACTGAATAAAAAATTGAAGATCTTTAAATTTTTTTCATGAGACCCATGAAATAAATACCCATCATACTAATAACATCTCACATTTGTCTCTCTGTCTGTTGGTAATGCAAACAGTTATGATCGACTGAAGTTTATAGTAATTAATTGTATTTTAGAACAATAAACTATAGTTTAATTTTCAACAGAGAAAAATAGGTATCTATAGTATATTTTTATAGCATACAAGGAGAATATTGGTTAACTGTTCATAGTCGTCTTCGGTTTTCCAGAGCAGTCAATTTTGCATCCTCGAAGGGGTTTTGTACTTTTCGCGAAGAACCATGGATTATTTTAGGGTAACATCAAGGACAAGAAGGAATTTATTAACTTCGCCCTATGGAGACGATAAACACAATCCAATCAGTTCAATTATTTAAATTGCAGGGAAATTCAATCTATTTAAATAATTTCTATTACGAAATCTTCTGGTCCTGGTAAAATACCACGACATTTGGACATATTCATTTACATTACGTTGGTCTTGGAGACCAGGGGGTTTGGACAATATGGAATACCCTCGAAGCATACATGGAGTTATGAAGTTTGAGCTCACTGAGCACACATAAAATCTCAATTGGTACCCCTACTTACTCGCGAGTAAATTTTAAAGTAGCTTCGCCTATAATAATAATTTAATAATACTGATTGCTAAATTCAAATTAAATATAATAATTTGCTAGAAAGCTCCTCCTCCACTTCCATGTTATTTATAGGTGCGCCACTAATATTACAGCTTATGAAATAAATGCAGGAATCTGATTTGTTACAATTCTTCTGATCAAATGAAGCTGAAGACCGAACAACCATATCAATCACTTACTAAATAAAATATGGCTAACGGCGACCGGATAGCTCTTGTGCCTTCTATCCAATATAATAATTTGCTAGAAAATTTCCTACAAAATAGACGTATGAACTAATGTGACGCATGCTCTCCGAGTAGGCCATATATGAAAAACAAACTATGGCCTGCATGCAAGCCCGTAGCCAGGGGGGCACTTAGATTGCGAACCACAGAAAAGTTTACATTTTACAAGAGGCTTTTACAAGTGCCCCCCCCCCCCAGAAATGAAATCCTGACTACGGGCCTGCTTGCATGCATGGTCGCATTAGAATATATCGAACCTCCTAGTAATATTAGTAATATTATGTATTAAAGGTACAAGTAAATTCAGGGGTGTTGGTGGTCAACCAGCCACATAAACATTTTGGGAGCCATTTTTCAAGGAATTATTCCAGACAAATTTGCCTAACTTTTTCTAGGAGCATTTTCCTACTTTTATATTTTCAGGATAAGCAGCTTTATATGATTAGGAATATTATGTATTAAAGGTACAAGTAAATTCAGGGGTGTTGGTGGTCAACCAGCCACATAAACATTTTGGGAGCCATTCTTCGAGGAATTATTCAAGACAACTATGCGTAACTTTTTCTAGGAGCATTTTCCTACTTTTATATTTGCAGGATAAGCAGCTTATATGATTAGTAAAATTATGTATTAAAGGTACAAGTAAATTCAGGGGTGTTGGTGGTCAACCAGCCACTTAAACATTTTGGGAGCCATTTCTGGAGGAATTATTCCAGACAAATTTGCCTAACTTTTTCTAGGAGCATTTTCCTACTTTTATATTTTCAGGCTAAGCAGCTTATATGATTAGTAATATTATGTATTAAAGGTACAAGTAAATTCAGGGGTGCTGGTGGTCAACCAGCCACATAAACATTTTGGGAGCCATTTTTCGAGGAATTATTCAAGACAAATATGCATAACTTTTTCTAGGAGCATTTTGAAACTTTTATATTTTCAGGATAGGAAGCTTATATGATTAGTAATATTATGTATTAAAGGTACAAGTAAATTCAGGAGTGTTGGTGGTCAACCAGCCACATAAACATTTTGGGAGCCATTCTTCGAGGAATTATTCAAGACAACTATGCGTAACTTTTTCTATGAGGATTTTCCTACTTTTATATTTTCAGGATAAGCAGCTTATATGATTAGTAATATTATGTATTAAAGGTACAAGTAAATTCAGGGGTGTTGGTGGTCAACCAGCCACATAAACATTTTGGGAGCCATTCTTCGAGGAATTATTCAAGACAACTATGCGTAACTTTTTCTAGGAGCATTTTCCTACTTTTATATTTTCAGGATAAGCAGCTTATATGATTAGTAATATTATGTATTAAAGATACAAGTAAATTCAGGGATGTTGGTGGTCAACCAGCCACATAAACATTTTGGGAGCCATTTTTCGAGGAATTATTCCAGACAAATTTGCCTAACTTTTTCTAGGAGCATTTTCCTACTTTTATATTTTCAGGATAAGCAGCTTATATGATTAGTAATATTATATATTAAGGGTACAACTAAATTCAGGGGTGTTGGTGGTTAACCAGCCACATAAAACATTTTAGAGCCATTTTTCGAGGAATTATTAAAGACAAATATGCGTAACTTTTTCTAGGAGCATTTTGATACTTTTATATTTTCAGGATAGGAAGCTTAGGTGATTACTAATATTATATATTAAGGGTACAAGTCAATTAAGGGGTGTTGGTGGTTAACCAGCCACATAAAACATTTTCGAGCCATTTTTCGAGGAATTATTAAAGACAAATATGCGTAACTTTTTCTAGGAGCATTTTGATACTTTTATATTTTCAGGATAGGAAGCTTAGGTGATTAGTAATATTATATATTAAGGGTACAAGTCAATTAAGGGGTGTTGGTGGTTAACCAGCCACATAAAACATTTTCGAGCCATTTTTCGAGGAATTATTAAAGACAAATATGCGTAACTTTTTCTAGGAGCATTTTGATACTTTTATATTTTCAGGATAGGAAGCTTAGGTGATTACTAATATTATATATTAAGGGTACAAGTCAATTAAGGGGTGTTGGTGGTTAACCAGCCACATAAAACATTTTCGAGCCATTTTTCGAGGAATTATTAAAGACAAATATGCGTAACTTTTTCTAGGAGCATTTTGATACTTTTATATTTTCAGGATAGGAAGCTTAGGTGATTACTAATATTATATATTAAGGGTACAAGTCAATTAAGGGGTGTTGGTGGTTAACCAGCCACATAAAACATTTTCGAGTAATTTTTCGAGGAATTATTAAAGACAAATATGCGTAACTTTTTCTAGGAGCTTTTTGATACTTTTATATTATCAGGATAGGAAGCTTATGTGATTAGTAATATTATATATTAAGGGTACAAGTCAATTCTGGGGTGTTGGTGGTTAACCAGCCACATAAAACAATTTCGAGCCATTTTCGAAGAATTATTAAAGACAAATATGCGTAACTTTTTCTAGGAGCATGTTGATACTTTTATTTTTTCAGGATAGGAAGCTTATGTGATTAGTAATATTATATATTAAGGGTACAACTAAATTCAGGGGTGTTGGTGTTTAACCAGCCACATAAAACATTTTAGAGCCATTTTTCGAGGAATATTTAAAGACAAATATGCGTAACTTTTTCTAGGAGCATTTTGATACTTTTATATTATCAGGATAGGAAGCTTATGTGATTAGTAATATTATATATTCAGGGTACAAGTCAATTCTGGGGTGTTGGTGGTTAACTATCCACATAAAACATATTCGAGCCATTTTTCGAGGAATTATTAAAGACAAATATACGTAACTTTTTCTAGGAGCATTTTGATACTTTTATATTTTCAGGATAGGAAGCTTATGTGATTTGTAATATTATATATTAAGGGTACAAGTCAATTAAGGGGTGTTGGTGGTTAACCAGCCACATAAAACATTTTCGAGCCATTTTTCGAGGAATTATTAAAGACAAATATGCGTAACTTTTTCTAGGAGCATTTTGATACTTTTATATTTTCAGGATAGGAAGCTTATGTGATTAGTAATATTATATATTAAGGGTACAAGTCAATTAAGGGGTGTTGGTGGTTAACCAGCCACATAAAATATTTTCGAGCCATTTTTCGAGGAATTATTAAAGACAAATATGCGTAACTTTTTCTAGGAGCATTTTGATACTTTTATATTTTCAGGATAGGAAGCTTAGGTGATTAGTAATATTATATATTAAGGGTACAAGTCCAGTAAGGGGTGTTGGTGGTTAACCAGCCACATAAAACATTTTCGAGCCATTTTTCGAGGAATTATTAAAGACAAATATGCGTCACTTTTTCTAGGAGCATTTTGATACTTTTATATTTTCAGGATAAGCAGCTTATATGATTAGTAATATTATGTATTAAAGGTACAAGTAAATTCAGGGGTGTTGGTTGTCAACCAGCCACATAAACATTTTGGGAGCCATTTCTGGAGGAATTATTCCAGACAAATTTGCCTAACTTTTTCTAGGAGCATTTTGAAACTTTTATATTTTCAGGATAGGAAGCTTATATGATTAGTAATATTATGTATTAAAGGTACAAGTAAATTCAGGAGTGTTGGTGGTCAACCAGCCACATAAACATTTTGGGAACCATTCTTCGAGGAATTATTCAAGACAACTATGCGTAACTTTTTCTAGGAGCATTTTCCTACTTTTATATTTTCAGGATAAGCAGATTATATGATTAGTAATATTATGTATTAAAGGTACAAGTAAATTCAGGGGTGTTGGTGGTCAACCAGCCACATAAACATTTTGGGAGCCATTCTTCGAGGAATTATTCAAGACAACTATGCGTAACTTTTTCTAGGAGCATTTTCCTACTTTTATATTTTCAGGATAAGCAGATTATATGATTAGTAAAATTATGTATTCAAGTTACAAGTAAATTCAGGGGTGTTGGTGGTCAACCAGCCACATAAACATTTTGGGAGCCATTTTTCGAGGAATTATTCCAGACAAATTTGCCTAACTTTTTCTAGGAGCATTTTCAAACTTTTATATTTTCAGGATAAGCAGCTTATATGATTAGTAATATTATGTATTAAAGGTACAAGTAAATTCAGGGGTGTTGGTGGTCAACCAACAACATAAACATTTTGGGAGCCATTTCTGGAGGAATTATTCCAGACAAATTTGCCTAACTTTTTCTAGGTGCATTTTCCTACATTTATATTTTCAGGATAAGCAGCTTATATGATTAGTAATATTATGTATTAAAGGTACAAGTAAATTCAGGGGTGTTTCTGGTCAACCAGCCACATAAACATTTTGGGAGCCATTTTTCGAGGAATTATTCAAGACAAATAGGCGTAACTTTTTCTAGGAGCATTTTCATACTTTTATATTTTCAGGATAAGCAGCTTATATGATTAATAATATTATGTATTAAAGTTACAAGTAAATTCAGGGGTGTTGGTGGTCAACCAGCCACATAAACATTTTGGGAGCCATTTTTCGAGGAATTATTCAAGACAAATATGCGTAACTTTTTCTAGGAGCATTTTCATACTTTTATATTTTCAGGATAAGCAGCTTATATGATTAGTAATATTATGTATTAAAGGTACAAGTAAATTCAGGGGTGTTGGTGGTCAACCAGCCACATAAACATTTTGGGAGCAATTTTTCGAGGAATTATTCCAGACAAATTTGCCTAACTTTTTCTAGGAGCATTTTCAAACTTTTATATTTTCAGGATAAGCAGCTTATATGATTAGTAATATTATGTATTAAAGGTACAAGTAAATTCAGGGGTGTTGGTGGTCAACCAACAACATAAACATTTTGGGAGCCATTTCTGGAGGAATTATTCCAGACAAATTTGCCTAACTTTTTCTAGGTGCATTTTCCTACATTTATATTTTCATTATAAGCAGCTTATATGATTAGTAATATTATGTATTAAAGGTACAAGTAAATTCAGGGGTGTTGGTGGTCAACCAGCCACATAAACATTTTGGGAGCCATTTCTGGAGGAATTATTCCAGACAAATTTGCCTAACTTTTTCTAGGTGCATTTTCCTACATTTATATTTTCAGGATAAGCAGCTTATATGATTAGTAATATTATGTATTAAAGGTACAAGTAAATTCAGGGGTGCTGGTGGTCAACCAGCCACATAAACATTTTGGGAGCCATTTTTCGAGGAATTATTCAAGACAAATATGCGTAACTTTTTCTAGGAGCATTTTGAAACTTTTATATTTTCAGGATAGGAAGCTTATATGATTAGTAATATTATGTATTAAAGGTACAAGGAAATTCAGGAGTGTTGGTGGTCAACCAGCCACATAAACATTTTGGGAGCCATTCTTCGAGGAATTATTCAAGACAACTATGCGTAACTTTTTCTAGGAGCATTTTCCTACTTTTATATTTTCAGGATAAGCAGCTTATATGATTAGTAATATTATGTATTAAAGGTACAAGTAAATTCAGGGGTGTTGGTGGTCAACCAGCCACATAAATATTTTGGGAGCCATTCTTCGAGGAATTATTCAAGACAACTATGCGTAACTTTTTCTAGGAGCATTTTCCTACTTTTATATTTTCAGGATAAGCAGATTATATGATTAGTAATATTATGTATTAAAGGTACAAGTAAATTCAGGGGTGTTGGTGGTCAACCAGCCACATAAACATTTTGGGAGCCATTTTTCGAGGAATTATTCAAGACAAATATGCGTAACTTTTTCTAGGAGCATTTTCCTACTTTTATATTTTCAGGATAAGCAGCTTATATGATTAGTAATATTATGTATTAAAGGTACAAGTAAATTCAGGGGTGTTGGTGATCAACCAGCCACATAAACATTTTGGGAGCCATTTTTGGAGGAATTATTCCAGACAAATTTGCCTAACTTTTTCTAGGAGCATTTTCAAACTTTTATATTTTCAGGACAAGCAGCTTATATGATTAGTAATATTATGCATTAAAGGTACAAGTAAATTCAGGGGTGTTTCTGGTCAACCAGCCACATAAACATTTTGGGAGCCATTTTTCGAGGAATTATTCAAGACAAATATGCGTAACTTTTTCTAGGAGCATTTTCATACTTTTATATTTTCAGGATAAGCAGCTTATATGATTAGTAATATTATGTATTAAAGGTACAAGAAAATTCAGGGGTGTTGGTGATCAACCAGCCACATAAACATTTTGGGAGCCATTTTTGGAGGAATTATTCCAGACAAATTTGCCTAACTTTTTCTAGGAGCATTTTCAAACTTTTATATTTTCAGGATAAGCAGCTTATATGATTAGTAATATTATGTATTAAAGGTACAAGAAAATTCAGGGGTGTTGGTGGTCAACCAGCCACATAAACATTTTGGGAGCCATTTTTCGAGGAATTATTCAAGACAAATATGCGTAACTTTTTCTAGGAGCATTTTCCTACATTTATATTTTCAGGATAAGCAGCTTATATGATTAGTAATATTATGTATTAAAGGTACAAGTAAATTCAGGGGTGTTGGTGTTCAACCAGCCACATAAACAGTTTGGGAGCCATTTTTGGAGGAATTATTCCAGACAAATTTGCCTAACTTTTTCTAGGAGCATTTTCAAACTTTTATATTTTCAGGATAAGCAGCTTATATGATTAGTAATATTATGTATTAAAGGTACAAGTAAATTCAGGGGTGCTGGTGGTCAACCAGCCACATAAACATTTTGGGAGCCATTTTTCGAGGAATTATTCAAGACAAATATGCGTAACTTTTTCTAGGAGCATTTTGAAACTTTTATATTTTCAGGATAGGAAGCTTATATGATTAGTAATATTATGTATTAAAGGTACAAGTAAATTCAGGAGTGTTGGTGGTCAACCAGCCACATAAACATTTTGGGAGCCATTTTTCGAGGAATTATTCAAGACAACTATGCGTAACTTTTTCTAGGAGCATTTTCCTACTTTTATATTTTCAGGATAAGCAGATTATATGATTAGTAATATTATGTATTAAAGGTACAAGTAAATTCAGGGGTGTTGGTGGTCAACCAGCCACATAAACATTTTGGGAGCCATTTTTCGAGGAATTATTCAAGATAAATATGCGTAACTTTTTCTAGGAGCATTTTCCTACTTTTATATTTTCAGGATAAGCAGCTTATATGATTAGTAATATTATGTATTAAAGGTACAAGTAAATTCAGGGGTGTTGGTGATCAACCAGCCACATAAACATTTTGGGAGCCATTTTTGGAGGAATTATTCAAGACAAATATGCGTAACTTTTTCTAGGAGCATTTTCATACTTTTATATTTTCAGGATAAGCAGCTTATATGATTAGTAATATTATGTATTAAAGGTACAAGTAAATTCAGGGGTGTTTCTGGTCAACCAGCCACATAAACATTTTGGGAGCCATTTTTCGAGGAATTATTCAAGACAAATATGCGTAACTTTTTCTAGGAGCATTTTCATACTTTTATATTTTCAGGATAAGCAGCTTATATGATTAGTAATATTATGTATTAAAGGTACAAGTAAATTCAGGGGTGTTGGTGGTCAACCAGCCACATAAACATTTTGGGAGCCATTTTTCGAGGAATTATTCAAGACAAATATGCGTAACTTTTTCTAGGAGCATTTTCATACTTTTATATTTTCAGGATAAGCAGCTTATATGATTAGTAATATTATGTATTAAAGGTACAAGTAAATTCAGGGGTGTTGGTGGTCAACCAGCCACATAAACATTTTGGGAGCCATTTTTCGAGGAATTATTCAAGACAAATATGCGTAACTTTTTCTAGGAGCATTTTCATACTTTTATATTTTCAGGATAAGCAGCTTATATGATTAGTAATATTATGTATTAAAGGTACAAGTAAATTCAGGGGTGTTGGTGGTCAACCAGCAACATAAACATTTTGGGAGCCATTTTTCGAGGAATTATTCAAGACAAATATGCGTAACTTTTTCTAGGAGCATTTTCCTACTTTTATATTTTCAGGATAAGCAGCTTATATGATTAGTAATATTATGTATTAAAGGGACAAGTACATACAGGGGTGTTGGTGATCAACCAGCCACATAAACATTTTGGGAGCCATTTTTGGAGGAATTATTCCAGACAAATTTGCCTAACTTTTTCTAGGAGCATTTTCAAACTTTCATATTTTCAGGATATGCAGCTTATATGATTAGTAATATTATGTATTAAAGGTACAAGTAAATTCAGGGGTGTTGGTGGTCAACCAGCCACATAAACATTTTGGGAGCCATTTTTCGAGGAATTATTCAAGACAAATATGCGTAACTTTTTCTAGGAGCATTTTCATACTTTTATATTTTCAGGATAAGCAGCTTATATGATTAGTAATATTATGTATTAAAGGTACAAGTAAATTCAGGGGTGTTGGTGGTCAACCAGCCACATAAACATTTTGGGAGCCATTTTTCGAGGAATTATTCAAGACAAATATGCGTAACTTTTTCTAGGAGCATTTTCCTACTTTTATATTTTCAGGATAGCCAGCTTATATGATTAGTAATATTATGTATTAAAGGTACAAGTAAATTCAGGGGTGTTGGTGTTCAACCAGCCACATAAACATTTTGGGAGCCATTTTTGGAGGAATTATTCCAGACAAATTTGCCTAACTTTTTCTAGGAGCATTTTCAAACTTTTATATTTTCAGGATAAGCAGCTTATATGATTAGTAATATTATGTATTAAAGGTACCAGTAAATTCAGGGGTGTTTCTGGTCAACCAGCCACATAAACATTTTGGGAGCCATTTTTCGAAGAATTATTCAAGACAAATATGCGTAACTTTTTCTAGGAGCATTTTCATACTTTTATATGTTCAGAATAAGCAGCTTATATGATTAGTAATATTATGTATTAAAGGTACAAGTAAATTCAGGGGTGTTAGTGGTCAACCAGCCACATAAACATTTTGGGAGCCATTTTTCGAGGAATTATTGAAGACAAATATGCGTAACTTTTTCTAGGAGCATTTTCATACTTTTATATTTTCAGGATAAGCAGCTTATATGATTAGTAATATTATGTATTAAAGGTACAAGTAAATTCAGGGGTGTTTCTGGTCAACCAGCCACATAAACATTTTGGGAGCCATTTTTCGAGGAATTATTCAAGACAAATATGCGTAACTTTTTCTAGGAGCATTTTCATACTTTTATATTTTCAGGATAAGCAGCTTATATGATTAGTAATATTATGTATTAAAGGTACAAGTAAATTCAGGGGTGTTGGTGGTCAACCAGCCACATAAACATTTTGGGAGCCATTTTTCGAGGAATTATTCAAGACAAATATGCGTAACTTTTTCTAGGAGCATTTTCATACTTTTATATTTTCAGGATAAGCAGCTTATATGATTAGTAATATTATGTATTAAAGGTACAAGTAAATTCAGGGGTGTTGGTGGTCAACCAGCAACATAAACATTTTGGGAGCCATTTTTCGAGGAATTATTCAAGACAAATATGCGTAACTTTTTCTAGGAGCATTTTCCTACTTTTATATTTTCAGGATAAGCAGCTTATATGATTAGTAATATTATGTATTAAAGGGACAAGTACATACAGGGGTGTTGGTGATCAACCAGCCACATAAACATTTTGGGAGCCATTTTTGGAGGAATTATTCCAGACAAATTTGCCTAACTTTTTCTAGGAGCATTTTCAAACTTTTATATTTTCAGGATAAGCAGCTTATATGATTAGTAATATTATGTATTAAAGGTACCAGTAAATTCAGGGGTGTTTCTGGTCAACCAGCCACATAAACATTTTGGGAGCCATTTTTCGAAGAATTATTCAAGACAAATATGCGTAACTTTTTCTAGGAGCATTTTCATACTTTTATATGTTCAGGATAAGCAGCTTATATGATTAGTAATATTATGTATTAAAGGTACAAGTAAATTCAGGGGTGTTAGTGGTCAACCAGCCACATAAACATTTTGGGAGCCATTTTTCGAGGAATTATTGAAGACAAATATGCGTAACTTTTTCTAGGAGCATTTTCATACTTTTATAATTTCAGGATAAGCAGCTTATATGATTAGTAATATTATGTATTTAAGGTACAAGTAAATTCAGGGGTGTTGGTGGTCAACCAGCCACATAAACATTTTGGGAGCCATTTTTCGAGGAATTGTTCAAGACAAATATGCGTAACTTTTTTTAGGAGCATTTTCATACTTTTATATTTTCAGGATAAGCAGCTTATAATGATCAGTATTATTATGTATTAAAGGTACAAGTAAATTCAGGGGTGTTGGTGGTCAATCAGCCACATAAACATTTTGGGAGCCATTTTTCGAGGAATTATTCAAGACAAATATGCGTAACTTTTTCTAGGAGCATTTTCATACTTTTATATTTTCAGGATAAGCAGCTTATATGATTAGTAATATTATGTATTAAAGGTACAAGTAAATTCAGGGGTGTTGGTGGTCAACCAGCCACATAAACATTTTGGGAGCCATTTTTGGAGGAATTATTCCGGACAAATTTGCCTAACTTTTTCTAGGAGCATTTTCAAACTTTTATATTTTCAGGATAAGCAGCTTATATGATTAGTAATATTATGTATTAAAGGTACAAGTAAATTCAGGGGTGTTTCTGGTCAACCAGCCACATAAACATTTTGGGAGCCATTTTTCGAGGAATTATTCAATACAAATATGCGTAACTTTTTCTAGGAGCATTTTCATACTTTTATATTTTCAGGATAAGCAGCTTATATGATTAGTAATATTATGTATTAAAGGTACAAGTAAATTCAGGGGTGTTGGTGGTCAACCAGCCACATAAACATTTTGGGAGCCATTTTTCGAGGAATTATTAAAGACAAATATGCGTAACTTTTTCTAGGAGCATTTTCATACTTTTATATTTTCAGGATAAGCAGCTTATATGATTAGTAATATTATGTATTAAAGGTACAAGTAAATTCAGGGGTGTTGGTGGTCAACCAGCAACATAAACATTTTGGGAGCCATTTTTCGAGGAATTATTCAAGACAAATATGCGTAACTTTTTCTAGGAGCATTTTCCTACTTTTATATTTTCAGGATAAGCAGCTTATATGATTAGTAATATTATATATTAAAGGAACAAGTAAATTCAGGGGTGTTTCTGGTCAACCAGCAACATAAACATTTTGGGAGCCATTTTTCGAAGAATTATTCAAGACAAATATGCGTAACTTTTTCTAGGAGCATTTTCATACTTTTATATTTTCAGGATAAGCAGCTTATATGATTAGTAATATTATGTATTAAAGGTACAAGTAAATTCAGGGGTGTTGGTGGTCAACCAGCCACATAAACATTTTGGGAGCCATTTTTCGAGGAATTATTCAAGACAAATATGCGTAACTTTTTCTAGGAGCATTTTCATACTTTTATATTTTCAGGATAAGCAGCTTATATGATTAGTAATATTATGTATTAAAGGTACAAGTAAATTCAGGGGTGTTGGTGGTCACCCAGCCACATAAACATTTTGGGAGCCATTTTTCGAGGAATTATTCAAGACAAATATGCGTAACTTTTTCTAGGAGCATTTTCCTACTTTTATATTTTCAGGATAAGCAGCTTATATGATTAGTAATATTATGTATTAAAGGTACAAGTAAATTCAGGGGTGTTTCTGGTCAACCAGCCACATAAACATTTTGGGAGCCATTTTTCGAAGAATTATTCAAGACAAATATGCGTAACTTTTTCTAGGAGCATTTTCATACTTTTATATGTTCAGGATAAGCAGCTTATATGATTAGTAATATTATGTATTAAAGGTACAAGTAAATTCAGGGGTGTTGGTGGTCAACCAGCCACATAAACATTTTGGGAGCCATTTTTCGAGGAATTATTGAAGACAAATATGCGTAACTTTTTCTAGGAGCATTTTCATACTTTTATAATTTCAGGATAAGCAGCTTATATGATTAGTAATATTATGTATTTAAGGTACAAGTTAATTCAGGGGTGTTGGTGGTCAACCAGCCACATAAACATTTTGGGAGCCATTTTTCGAGGAATTATTCAAGACAAATATGCGTAACTTTTTCTAGGAGCATTTTCATACTTTTATATTTTCAGGATAAGCAGCTTATATGATTAGTAATATTATGTATTAAAGGTACAAGTAAATTCAGGGGTGTTGGTGGTCAACCAGCAACATAAACATTTTGGGAGCCATTTTTCGAGGAATTATTCAAGACAAATATGCGTAACTTTTTCTAGGAGCATTTTCCTACTTTTATATTTTAGGATAAGCAGCTTATATGATTAGTAATATTATGTATTAAAGGTACAAGTAAATACAGGGGTGTTGGTGATCAACCAGCCACATAAACATTTTGGGAGCCAGTTTTGGAGGAATTATTCCAGACAAATTTGCCTAACTTTTTCTAGGAGCATTTTCAAACTTTTATATTTTCAGGATAAGCAGCTTATATGATTAGTAATATTATGTATTAAAGGTACAAGTAAATTCAGGGGTGTTTCTGGTCAACCAGCCACATAAACATTTTGGGAGCCATTTTTCGAGGAATTATTCAAGACAAATATGCGTAACTTTTTCTAGGAGCATTTTCATACTTTTATATTTTCAGGATAAGCAGCTTATATGATTAGTAATATTATGTATTAAAGGTACAAGTAAATTCAGGGGTGTTGGTGGTCAACCAGCCACATAAAGATTTTGGGAGCCATTTTTCGAGGAATTATTCAAGACAAATATGCGTAACTTTTTCTAGGAGCATTTTCCTACTTTTATCTTTTCAGGATAAGCAGCTTATATGATTAGTAATATAATGTATTAAAGGTACAAGTAAATTCAGGGGTATTGGTGATCAACCAGCCACATAAACATTTTGGGAGCCATTTTTGGAGGAATTATTCCGGACAAATTTGCCTAACTTTTTCTAGGAGCATTTTCAAACTTTTATATTTTCAGGATAAGCAGCTTATATGATTAGTAATATTATGTATTAAAGGTACAAGTAAATTCAGGGGTGTTGGTGGTCAACCAGCCACATAAACATTTTGGGAGCCATTTTTCGAGGAATTATTCAAGACAAATATGCGTAACTTTTTCTAGGAGCATTTTCATACTTTTATATTTTCAGGATAAGCAGCTGATATGATTAGTAATATTATGTATTAAAGGTACAAGTAAATTCAGGGGTGTTGGTGGTCACCCAGCCACATAAACATTTTGGGAGCCATTTTTCGAGGAATTATTCAAGACAAATATGCGTAACTTTTTCTAGGAGCATTTTCCTACTTTTATATTTTCAGGATAAGCAGCTTATATGATTAGTAATATTATGTATTAAAGGTACAAGTAAATTCAGGGGTGTTGGTGGTCACCCAGCCACATAAACATTTTGGGAGCCATTTTTGGAGGAATTATTCCAGACAAATTTGCCTAACTTTTTCTAGGAGCATTTTCAAACTTTTATATTTTCAGGATAAGCAGCTTATATGATTAGTAATATTATGTATTAAAGGTACAAGTAAATTCAGGGGTGTTGGTGGTCAACCAGCCACATAAACATTTTGGGAGCCATTTTTCGAGGAATTATTCAAGACAAATATGCGTAACTTTTTCTAGGAGCATTTTCATACTTTTATATTTTCAGGATAAGCAGCTTATATGATTAGTAATATTATGTATTAAAGGTACAAGTAAATTCAGGGGTGTTGGTGGTCAACCAGCCACATAAACATTTTGGGAGCCATTTTTCGAGGAATTATTCAAGACAAATATGCGTAACTTTTTCTAGGAGCATTTTCCTACTTTTATATTTTCAGGATAAGCAGCTTATATGATTAGTAATATTATGTATTAAAGGTACAAGTAAATTCAGGGGTGTTGGTGTTCAACCAGCCACATAAACATTTTGGGAGCCATTTTTGGAGGAATTATTCCAGACAAATTTGCCTAACTTTTTCTAGGAGCATTTTCAAACTTTTATATTTTCAGGATAAGCAGCTTATATGATTAGTAATATTATGTATTAAAGGTACAAGTAAATTCAGGGGTGCTGGTGGTCAACCAGCCACATAAACATTTTGGGAGCCATTTTTCGAGGAATTATTCAAGACAAATATGCGTAACTTTTTCTAGGAGCATTTTCCTACTTTTATATTTTCAGGATAAGCAGCTTATATGATTAGTAATATTATATATTAAAGGAACAAGTAAATTCAGGGGTGTTTCTGGTCAACCAGCAACATAAACATTTTGGGAGCCATTTTTCGAAGAATTATTCAAGACAAATATGCGTAACTTTTTCTAGGAGCATTTTCATACTTTTATATTTTCAGGATAAGCAGCTTATATGATTAGTAATATTATGTATTAAAGGTACAAGTAAATTCAGGGGTGTTGGTGGTCAACCAGCCACATAAACATTTTGGGAGCCATTTTTCGAGGAATTATTCAAGACAAATATGCGTAACTTTTTCTAGGAGCATTTTCATACTTTTATATTTTCAGGATAAGCAGCTTATATGATTAGTAATATTATGTATTAAAGGTACAAGTAAATTCAGGGGTGTTGGTGGTCACCCAGCCACATAAACATTTTGGGAGCCATTTTTCGAGGAATTATTCAAGACAAATATGCGTAACTTTTTCTAGGAGCATTTTCCTACTTTTATATTTTCAGGATAAGCAGCTTATATGATTAGTAATATTATGTATTAAAGGTACAAGTAAATTCAGGGGTGTTTCTGGTCAACCAGCCACATAAACATTTTGGGAGCCGTTTTTCGAAGAATTATTCAAGACAAATATGCGTAACTTTTTCTAGGAGCATTTTCATACTTTTATATGTTCAGGATAAGCAGCTTATATGATTAGTAATATTATGTATTAAAGGTACAAGTAAATTCAGGGGTGTTGGTGGTCAACCAGCCACATAAACATTTTGGGAGCCATTTTTCGAGGAATTATTGAAGACAAATATGCGTAACTTTTTCTAGGAGCATTTTCATACTTTTATAATTTCAGGATAAGCAGCTTATATGATTAGTAATATTATGTATTTAAGGTACAAGTTAATTCAGGGGTGTTGGTGGTCAACCAGCCACATAAACATTTTGGGAGCCATTTTTCGAGGAATTATTCAAGACAAATATGCGTAACTTTTTCTAGGAGCATTTTCATACTTTTATATTTTCAGGATAAGCAGCTTATATGATTAGTAATATTATGTATTAAAGGTACAAGTAAATTCAGGGGTGTTGGTGGTCAACCAGCAACATAAACATTTTGGGAGCCATTTTTCGAGGAATTATTCAAGACAAATATGCGTAACTTTTTCTAGGAGCATTTTCCTACTTTTATATTTTCAGGATAAGCAGCTTATATGATTAGTAATATTATGTATTAAAGGTACAAGTAAATACAGGGGTGTTGGTGATCAACCAGCCACATAAACATTTTGGGAGCCAGTTTTGGAGGAATTATTCCAGACAAATTTGCCTAACTTTTTCTAGGAGCATTTTCAAACTTTTATATTTTCAGGATAAGCAGCTTATATGATTAGTAATATTATGTATTAAAGGTACAAGTAAATTCAGGGGTGTTTCTGGTCAACCAGCCACATAAACATTTTGGGAGCCATTTTTCGAGGAATTATTCAAGACAAATATGCGTAACTTTTTCTAGGAGCATTTTCATACTTTTATATTTTCAGGATAAGCAGCTTATATGATTAGTAATATTATGTATTAAAGGTACAAGTAAATTCAGGGGTGTTGGTGGTCAACCAGCCACATAAAGATTTTGGGAGCCATTTTTCGAGGAATTATTCAAGACAAATATGCGTAACTTTTTCTAGGAGCATTTTCCTACTTTTATCTTTTCAGGATAAGCAGCTTATATGATTAGTAATATAATGTATTAAAGGTACAAGTAAATTCAGGGGTATTGGTGATCAACCAGCCACATAAACATTTTGGGAGCCATTTTTGGAGGAATTATTCCGGACAAATTTGCCTAACTTTTTCTAGGAGCATTTTCAAACTTTTATATTTTCAGGATAAGCAGCTTATATGATTAGTAATATTATGTATTAAAGGTACAAGTAAATTCAGGGGTGTTGGTGGTCAACCAGCCACATAAACATTTTGGGAGCCATTTTTCGAGGAATTATTCAAGACAAATATGCGTAACTTTTTCTAGGAGCATTTTCATACTTTTATATTTTCAGGATAAGCAGCTTATATGATTAGTAATATTATGTATTAAAGGTACAAGTAAATTCAGGGGTGTTGGTGGTCAACCAGCCACATAAAGATTTTGGGAGCCATTTTTCGAGGAATTATTCAAGACAAATATGCGTAACTTTTTCTAGGAGCATTTTCCTACTTTTATCATTTCAGGATAAGCAGCTTATATGATTAGTAATATTATGTATTAAAGGTACAAGTAAATTCAGGGGTATTGGTGATCAACCAGCCACATAAACATTTTGGGAGCCATTTTTGGAGGAATTATTCCGGACAAATTTGCCTAACTTTTTCTAGGAGCATTTTCAAACTTTTATATTTTCAGGATAAGCAGCTTATATGATTAGTAATATTATGTATTAAAGGTACAAGTAAATTCAGGGGTGTTTCTGGTCAACCAGCCACATAAACATTTTGGGAGCCATTTTTCGAGGAATTATTCAAGACAAATATGCGTAACTTTTTCTAGGAGCATTTTCATACTTTTATAATTTCAGGATAAGCAGCTTATATGATTAGTAATATTATGTATTTAAGGTACAAGTAAATTCAGGGGTGTTGGTGGTCATCCAGCCACATAAACATTTTGGGAGCCATTTTTCGAGGAATTATTCCAGACAAATATGCGTAACTTTTTCTAGGAGCATTTTCATACTTTTATATTTTCAGGATAAGCAGCTTATATGATTAGTAATATTATGTATTAAAGGTACAAGTAAATTCAGGGGTGTTGGTGGTCAACCAGCCACATAAACATTTTGGGAGCCATTTCTCGAGGAATTATTCAAGACAAATATGCGTAACTTTTTCTAGGAGCATTTTCATACTTTTATATTTTCAGGATAAGCAGCTTATATGATTAGTAATATTATGTATTAAAGGTACAAGTAAATTCAGGGGTGTTGGTGGTCAACCAGCCACATAAAGATTTTGGGAGCCATTTTTCGAGGAATTATTCAAGACAAATATGCGTAACTTTTTCTAGGAGCATTTTCAAACTTTTATATTTTCAGGATAAGCAGCTTATATGATTAGTAATATTATGTATTAAAGGTACAAGTAAATTCAGGGGTGTTTCTGGTCAACCAGCCACATAAACATTTTGGGAGCCATTTTTCGAGGAATTATTCAAGACAAATATGCGTAACTTTTTCTAGGAGCATTTTCATACTTTTATATTTTCAGGATAAGCAGCTTATATGATTAGTAATATTATGTATTAAAGGTACAAGTAAATTCAGGGGTGTTGGTGGTCATCCAGCCACATAAACATTTTGGGAGCCATTTTTCGAGGAATTATTCAAGACAAATATGCGTAACTTTTTCTAGGAGCATTTTCATACTTTTATATTTTCAGGATAAGCAGCTTATATGATTAGTAATATTATATATTAAAGGTACAAGTAAATTCAGGGGTGTTGGTGGTCGACCAGCAACATAAACATTTTGGGAGCCATTTTTCGAGGAATTATTCAAGACAAATATGCGTAACTTTTTCTAGGAGCATTTTCCTACTTTTATATTTTCAGGATAAGCAGCTTATATGATTAGTAATATTATGTATTAAAGGTACAAGTAAATTCAGGGGTGTTGGTGTTCAACCAGCCACATAAACATTTTGGGAGCCATTTTTGGAGGAATTATTCCAGACAAATTTGCCTAACTTTTTCTAGGAGCATTTTTAACTTTTATATTTTCAGGATAAGCAGCTTATATGATTAGTAATATTATGTATTAAAGGTACAAGTAAATTCAGGGGTGCTGGTGGTCAACCAGCCACATAAACATTTTGGGAGCCATTTTTAGAGGAATTATTCAAGACAAATATGCGTAACTTTTTCTAGGAGCATTTTGAAACTTTTATATTTTCAGGATAGGAAGCTTATATGATTAGTAATATTATGTATTAAAGGTACAAGTAAATTCAGGAGTGTTGGTGGTCAACCAGCCACATAAACATTTTGGGAGCCATTCTTCGAGGAATTATTCAAGACAACTATGCGTAACTTTTTCTAGGAGCAATTTCCTACTTTTATATTTTCAGGATAAGCAGCTTATATGATTAGTAATATTATGTATTAAAGGTACAAGTAAATTTAGGGGTGTTGGTGGTCACCCAGCCACATAAACATTTTGGGAGCCATTTTTCGAGGAATTATTCAAGACAAATATGCGTAACTTTTTCTAGGAGCATTTTCCTACTTTTATATTTTCAGGATAAGCAGCTTATATGATTAGTAATATTATGTATTAAAGGTACAAGTAAATTCAGGGGTGTTGGTGGTCAACCAGCAACATAAACATTTTGGGAGCCATTTTTCGAGGAATTATTCAAGACAAATATGCGTAACTTTTTCTAGGAGCATTTTCCTACTTTTATATTTTCAGGATAAGCAGCTTATATGATTAGTAATATTATGTATTAAAGGGACAAGTAAATACAGGGGTGTTGGTGATCAACCAGCCACATAAACATTTTGGGAGCCATTTTTGGAGGAATTATTCCAGACAAATTTGCCTAACTTTTTCTAGGAGCATTTTCAAACTTTTATATTTTCAGGATAAGCAGCTTATATGATTAGTAATATTATGTATTAAAGGTACAAGTAAATTCAGGGGTGTTGGTGGTCAACCAGCCACATAAACATTTTGGGAGCCATTTTTCGAGGAATTATTCAAGACAAATATGCGTAACTTTTTCTAGGAGCATTTTCATACTTTTATATTTTCAGGATAAGCAGCTTATATGATTAGTAATATTATGTATTAAAGGTACAAGTAAATTCAGTGGTGTTGGTGGTCAACCAGCCACATAAACATTTTGGGAGCCATTTTTCGAGGAATTATTCAAGACAAATATGCGTAACTTTTTCTAGGAGCATTTTCCTACTTTTATATTTTCAGGATAAGCAGCTTATATGATTAGTAATATTATGTATTAAAGGTACAAGTAAATTCAGGGGTGTTGGTGTTCAACCAGCCACATAAACATTTTGGGAGCCATTTTTGGAGGAATTTTTCCAGACAAATTTGCCTAACTTTTTCTAGGAGCATTTTCAAACTTTTATATTTTCAGGATAAGCAGCTTATATGATTAGTAATATTATGTATTAAAGGTACAAGTAAATTCAGGGGTGTTTCTGGTCAACCAGCAACATAAACATTTTGGGAGCCATTTTTCGAAGAATTATTCAAGACAAATATGCGTAACTTTTTCTAGGAGCATTTTCATACTTTTATATTTTCAGGATAAGCAGCTTATATGATTAGTAATATTATGTATTAAAGGTACAAGTAAATTCAGGGGTGTTGGTGGTCACCCAGCCACATAAACATTTTGGGAGCCATTTTTCGAGGAATTATTCAAGACAAATATGCGTAACTTTTTCTAGGAGCATTTTCCTACTTTTATATTTTCAGGATAAGCAGCTTATATGATTAGTAATATTATGTATTAAAGGTACAAGTAAATTCAGGGGTGTTTCTGGTCAACCAGCCACATAAACATTTTGGGAGCCATTTTTCGAAGAATTATTCAAGACAAATATGCGTAACTTTTTCTAGGAGCATTTTCATACTTTTATATGTTCAGGATAAGCAGCTTATATGATTAGTAATATTATGTATTAAAGGTACAAGTAAATTCAGGGGTGTTGGTGGTCAACCAGCCACATAAACATTTTGGGAGCCATTTTTCGAGGAATTATTGAAGACAAATATGCGTAACTTTTTCTAGGAGCATTTTCATACTTTTATAATTTCAGGATAAGCAGCTTATATGATTAGTAATATTATGTATTTAAGGTACAAGTTAATTCAGGGGTGTTGGTGGTCAACCAGCCACATAAACATTTTGGGAGCCATTTTTAGAGGAATTATTCAAGACAAATATGCGTAACTTTTTCTAGGAGCATTTTCATACTTTTATATTTTCAGGATAAGCAGCTTATATGATTAGTAATATTATGTATTAAAGGTACAAGTAAATTCAGGGGTGTTGGTGGTCAACCAGCAACATAAACATTTTGGGAGCCATTTTTCGAGGAATTATTCAAGACAAATATGCGTAACTTTTTCTAGGAGCATTTACCTACTTTTATATTTTCAGGATAAGCAGCTTATATGATTAGTAATATTATGTATTAAAGGTACAAGTAAATACAGGGGTGTTGGTGATCAACCAGCCACATAAACATTTTGGGAGCCAGTTTTGGAGGAATTATTCCAGACAAATTTGCCTAACTTTTTCTAGGAACATTTTCAAACTTTTATATTTTCAGGATAAGCAGCTTATATGATTAGTAATATTATGTATTAAAGGTACAAGTAAATTCAGGGGTGTTGGTGGTCAACCAGCCACATAAACATTTTGGGAGCCATTTTTCGAGGAATTATTCAAGACAAATATGCGTAACTTTTTCTAGGAGCATTTTCATACTTTTATATTTTCAGGATAAGCAGCTTATATGATTAGTAATATTATGTATTAAAGGTACAAGTAAATTCAGGGGTGTTGGTGTTCAACCAGCCACATAAACATTTTGGGAGCCATTTTTGGAGGAATTATTCCAGACAAATTTGCCTAACTTTTTCTAGGAGCATTTTCAAACTTTTATATTTTCAGGATAAGCAGCTTATATGATTAGTAATATTATGTATTAAAGGTACAAGTAAATTCAGGGGTGCTGGTGGTCAACCAGCCACATAAACATTTTGGGAGCCATTTTTCGAGGAATTATTCAAGACAAATATGCGTAACTTTTTCTAGGAGCATTTTGAAACTTTTATATTTTCAGGATAGGAAGCTTATATGATTAGTAATATTATGTATTAAAGGTACAAGTAAATTCAGGAGTGTTGGTGGTCAACCAGCCACATAAACATTTTGGGAGCCATTCTTCGAGGAATTATTCAAGACAACTATGCGTAACTTTTTCTAGGAGCATTTTCCTACTTTTATATTTTCAGGATAAGCAGCTTATATGATTAGTAATATTATGTATTAAAGGTACAAGTAAATTCAGGGGTGTTGGTGGTCAACCAGCCACATAAACATTTTGGGAGCCATTTTTCGAGGAATTATTCAAGACAAATATGCGTAACTTTTTCTAGGAGCATTTTCATACTTTTATATTTTCAGGATAAGCAGCTGATATGATTAGTAATATTATGTATTAAAGGTACAAGTAAATTCAGGGGTGTTGGTGGTCACCCAGCCACATAAACATTTTGGGAGCCATTTTTCGAGGAATTATTCAAGACAAATATGCGTAACTTTTTCTAGGAGCATTTTCCTACTTTTATATTTTCAGGATAAGCAGCTTATATGATTAGTAATATTATGTATTAAAGGTACAAGTAAATTCAGGGGTGTTGGTGGTCACCCAGCCACATAAACATTTTGGGAGCCATTTTTGGAGGAATTATTCCAGACAAATTTGCCTAACTTTTTCTAGGAGCATTTTCAAACTTTTATATTTTCAGGATAAGCAGCTTATATGATTAGTAATATTATGTATTAAAGGTACAAGTAAATTCAGGGGTGTTGGTGGTCAACCAGCCACATAAACATTTTGGGAGCCATTTTTCGAGGAATTATTCAAGACAAATATGCGTAACTTTTTCTAGGAGCATTTTCATACTTTTATATTTTCAGGATAAGCAGCTTATATGATTAGTAATATTATGTATTAAAGGTACAAGTAAATTCAGGGGTGTTGGTGGTCAACCAGCCACATAAACATTTTGGGAGCCATTTTTCGAGGAATTATTCAAGACAAATATGCGTAACTTTTTCTAGGAGCATTTTCCTACTTTTATATTTTCAGGATAAGCAGCTTATATGATTAGTAATATTATGTATTAAAGGTACAAGTAAATTCAGGGGTGTTGGTGTTCAACCAGCCACATAAACATTTTGGGAGCCATTTTTGGAGGAATTATTCCAGACAAATTTGCCTAACTTTTTCTAGGAGCATTTTCAAACTTTTATATTTTCAGGATAAGCAGCTTATATGATTAGTAATATTATGTATTAAAGGTACAAGTAAATTCAGGGGTGTTGGTGGTCAACCAGCCACATAAACATTTTGGGAGCCATTTTTCGAGGAATTATTCAAGATAAATATGCGTAACTTTTTCTAGGAGCATTTTCCTACTTTTATATTTTCAGGATAAGCAGCTTATATGATTAGTAATATTATGTATTAAAGGTACAAGTAAATTCAGGGGTGTTGGTGGTCAACCAGCCACATAATCATTTTGGGAGCAATTTTTCGAGGAATTATTCCAGACAAATTTGCCTAACTTTTTCTAGGAGCATTTTCAAACTTTTATATTTTCA
This sequence comes from Rhagonycha lutea, assembly GCA_958510855.1. Classification (NCBI taxonomy): domain Eukaryota; kingdom Metazoa; phylum Arthropoda; class Insecta; order Coleoptera; family Cantharidae; genus Rhagonycha; species Rhagonycha lutea. The sequence continues at coordinate 4,392,401 of OY294040.1, read as the reverse complement.
GGATAAGCAGCTTATATGATTAGTAATATTATGTATTAAAGGTACAAGTAAATTCAGGGGTGTTGGTGGTCAACCAACAACATAAACATTTTGGGAGCCATTTCTGGAGGAATTATTCCAGACAAATTTGCCTAACTTTTTCTAGGTGCATTTTCCTACATTTATATTTTCATTATAAGCAGCTTATATGATTAGTAATATTATGTATTAAAGGTACAAGTAAATTCAGGGGTGTTGGTGGTCAACCAGCCACATAAACATTTTGGGAGCCATTTCTGGAGGAATTATTCCAGACAAATTTGCCTAACTTTTTCTAGGTGCATTTTCCTACATTTATATTTTCAGGATAAGCAGCTTATATGATTAGTAATATTATGTATTAAAGGTACAAGTAAATTCAGGGGTGCTGGTGGTCAACCAGCCACATAAACATTTTGGGAGCCATTTTTCGAGGAATTATTCAAGACAAATATGCGTAACTTTTTCTAGGAGCATTTTCAAACTTTTATATTTTCAGGACAAGCAGCTTATATGATTAGTAATATTATGTATTAAAGGTACAAGTAAATTCAGGGGTGTTTCTGGTCAACCAGCCACATAAACATTTTGGGAGCCATTTTTCGAGGAATTATTCAAGACAAATATGCGTAACTTTTTCTAGGAGCATTTTCATACTTTTATATTTTCAGGATAAGCAGCTTATATGATTAGTAATATTATGTATTAAAGGTACAAGTAAATTCAGGGGTGTTTCTGGTCACCCAGCCACATAAACATTTTGGGAGCCATTTTTCGAGGAATTATTCAAGACAAATATGCGTAACTTTTTCTAGGAGCATTTTCATACTTTTATATGTTCAGGATAAGCAGCTTATATGATTAGTAATATTATGTATTAAAGGTACAAGTAAATTCAGGGGTGTTGGTGGTCAACCAGCCACATAAACATTTTGGGAGCCATTTTTCGAGGAATTATTCAAGACAAATATGCGTAACTTTTTCTAGGAGCATTTTCATACTTTTATATTTTCAGGATAAGCAGCTTATATGATTACTAATATTATGTATTAAAGGTACAAGTAAATTCAGGGGTGTTGGTGGTCAACCAGCAACATAAACATTTTGGGAGCCATTTTTCGAGGAATTATTCAAGACAAATATGCGTAACTTTTTCTAGGAGCATTTTCCTACTTTTATAGTTTCAGGATAAGCAGCTTATATGATTAGTAATATTATGTATTAAAGGTACAAGTAAATACAGGGGTGTTGGTGATCAACCAGCCACATAAACATTTTGGGAGCCATTTTTGGAGGAATTATTCCAGACAAATTTGCCTAACTTTTTCTAGGAGCATTTTCAAACTTTTATATTTTCAGGATAAGCAGCTTATATGATTAGTAATATTATGTATTAAAGGTACAAGTAAATTCAGGGGTGTTGGTGGTCAACCAGCCACATAAACATTTTGGGAGCCATTTTTCGAGGAATTATTCAAGACAAATATGCGTAACTTTTTCTAGGAGCATTTTCATACTTTTATATTTTCAGGATAAGCAGCTTATATGATTAGTAATATTATGTATTAAAGGTACAAGTAAATTCAGGGGTGTTGGTGGTCAACCAGCCACATAAACATTTTGGGAGCCATTTTTCGAGGAATTATTCAAGACAAATATGCGTAACTTTTTCTAGGAGCATTTTCCTACTTTTATATTTTCAGGATAAGCAGCTTATATGATTAGTAATATTATGTATTAAAGGTACAAGAAAATTCAGGGGTGTTGGTGATCAACCAGCCACATAAACATTTTGGGAGCCATTTTTGGAGGAATTATTCCAGACAAATTTGCCTAACTTTTTCTAGGAGCATTTTCAAACTTTTATATTTTCAGGATAAGCAGCTTATATGATTAGTAATATTATGTATTAAAGGTACAAGTAAATTCAGGGGTGTTTCTGGTCAACCAGCCACATAAACATTTTGGGAGCCATTTTTCGAGGAATTATTCAAGACAAATATGCGTAACTTTTTCTAGGAGCATTTTCATACTTTTATATTTTCAGGATAAGCAGCTTATATGATTAGTAATATTATGTATTAAAGGTACAAGTAAATTCAGGGGTGTTGGTGGTCAACCAGCCACATAAACATTTTGGGAGCCATTTTTGGAGGAATTATTCCAGACAAATTTGCCTAACTTTTTCTAGGAGCATTTTCAAACTTTTATATTTTCAGGATAAGCAGCTTATATGATTAGTAATATTATGTATTAAAGGTACAAGTAAATTCAGGGGTGTTTCTGGTCAACCAGCCACATAAACATTTTGGGAGCCATTTTTCGAAGAATTATTCAAGACAAATATGCGTAACTTTTTCTAGGAGCATTTTCATACTTTTATAATTTCAGGATAAGCAGCTTATATGATTAGTAATATTATGTATTAAAGGTACAAGTAAATTCAGGGGTGTTGGTGGTCAACCAGCCACATAAACATTTTGGGAGCCATTTTTCGAGGAATTATTCAGGACAAATATGCGTAACTTTTTCTAGGAGCATTTTCATACTTTTATAATTTCAGGATAAGCAGCTTATATGATTAGTAATATTATGTATTTAAGGTACAAGTAAATTCAGGGGTGTTGGTGGTCATCCAGCCACATAAACATTTTGGGAGCCATTTTTCGAGGAATTATTCAAGACAAATATGCGTAACTTTTTCTAGGAGCATTTTCATTCTTTTATATTTTCAGGATAAGCAGCTTATATGATTAGTAATATTATGTATTAAAGGTACAAGTAAATTCAGGGGTGTTGGTGATCAACCAGCCACATAAACATTTTGGGAGCCAGTTTTGGAGGAATTATTCCAGACAAATTTGCCTAACTTTTTCTAGGAGCATTTTCAAACTTTTATATTTTCAGGATAAGCAGCTTATATGATTAGTAATATTATGTATTAAAGGTACAAGTAAATTCAGGGGTGTTGGTGGTCAACCAGCCACATAAACATTTTGGGAGCCATTTTTCGAGGAATTATTCAAGACAAATATGCGTAACTTTTTCTAGGCGCATTTTCATACTTTTATATTTTCAGGATAAGCAGCTTATATGATTAGTAATATTATGTATTAAAGGTACAAGTAAATTCAGGGGTGTTGGTGGTCAACCAGCCACATAAAGATTTTGGGAGCCATTTTTCGAGGAATTATTCAAGACAAATATGCGTAACTTTTTCTAGGAGCATTTTCCTACTTTTATATTTTCAGGATAAGCAGCTTATATGATTAGTAATATTATGTATTAAAGGTACAAGTAAATTCAGGGGTATTGGTGATCAACCAGCCACATAAACATTTTGGGAGCCATTTTTGGAGGAATTATTCCGGACAAATTTGCCTAACTTTTTCTAGGAGCATTTTCAAACTTTTATATTTTCAGGATAAGCAGCTTATATGATTAGTAATATTATGTATTAAAGGTACAAGTAAATTCAGGGGTGTTTCTGGTCTACCAGCCACATAAACATTTTGGGAGCCATTTTTCGAGGAATTATTCAAGACAAATATGCGTAACTTTTTCTAGGAGCATTTTCATACTTTTATATTTTCAGGATAAGCAGCTTATATGATTAGTAATATTATGTATTAAAGGTACAAGTAAATTCAGGGGTGTTGGTGGTCATCCAGCCACATAAACATTTTGGGAGCCATTTTTCGAGGAATTATTCAAGACAAATATGCGTAACTTTTTCTAGGAGCATTTTCATACTTTTATATTTTCAGGATAAGCAGCTTATATGATTAGTAATATTATGTATTAAAGGTACAAGTAAATTCAGGGGTGTTGGTGGTCAACCAGCAACATAAACATTTTGGGAGCCATTTTTCGAGGAATTATTCAAGACAAATATGCGTAACTTTTTCTAGGAGCATTTTCCTACTTTTATATTTTCAGGATAAGCAGCTTATATGATTAGTAATATTATGTATTAAAGGGACAAGTAAATACAGGGGTGTTGGTGATCAACCAGCCACATAAACATTTTGGGAGCCATTTTTGGAGGAATTATTCCAGACAAATTTGCCTAACTTTTTCTAGGAGCATTTTCAAACTTTTATATTTTCAGGATACGCAGCTTATATGATTAGTAATATTATGTATTAAAGGTACAAGTAAATTCAGGGGTGTTGGTGGTCAACCAGCCACATTAACATTTTGGGAGCCATTTTTCGAGGAATTATTCAAGACAAATATGCGTAACTTTTTCTAGGAGCATTTTCATACTTTTATATTTTCAGGATAAGCAGCTTATATGATTAATAATATTATGTATTAAAGGTACAAGTAAATTCAGGGGTGTTGGTGGTCAACCAGCTACATAAACATTTTGGGAGCCATTTTTCGAGGAATTATTCAAGACAAATATGCGTAACTTTTTCTAGGAGCATTTTCATACTTTTATATTTTCAGGATAAGCAGCTTATATGATTAGTAATATTATGTATTAAAGGTACAAGTAAATTCAGGGGTGTTGGTGGTCAACCCGCCACATAAACATTTTGGGAGCCATTTTTCGAGGAATTATTCAAGACAAATATGCGTAACTTTTTCTAGGAGCATTTTCATACTTTTATATTTTCAGGATAAGCAGCTTATATGATTAGTAATATTATGTATTAAAGGTACAAGTAAATTCAGGGGTGTTGGTGGTCAACCAGCCACATAAACATTTTGGGAGCCATTTTTCGAGGAATTATTCAAGACAAATATGCGTAACTTTTTCTAGGAGCATTTTCCTACTTTTATATTTTCAGGATAAGCAGCTTATATGATTAGTAATATTATGTATTAAAGGTACAAGTAAATTCAGGGGTGTTGGTGTTCAACCAGCCACATAAACATTTTGGGAGCCATTTTTGGAGGAATTATTCCAGACAAATTTGCCTAACTTTTTCTAGGAGCATTTTCAAACTTTTATATTTTCAGGATAAGCAGCTTATATGATTAGTAATATTATGTATTAAAGGTACAAGTAAATTCAGGGGTGTTTCTGGTCAACCAGCAACATAAACATTTTGGGAGCCATTTTTCGAAGAATTATTCAAGACAAATATGCGTAACTTTTTCTAGGAGCATTTTCATACTTTTATATTTTCAGGATAAGCAACTTATATGATTAGTAATATTATGTATTAAAGGTACAAGTAAATTCAGGGGTGTTGGTGGTCAACCAGCCACATAAACATTTTGGGAGCCATTTTTCGAGGAATTATTCAAGACAAATATGCGTAACTTTTTCTAGGAGCATTTTCATACTTTTATATTTTCAGGATAAGCAGCTTATATGATTAGTAATATTATGTATTAAAGGTACAAGTAAATTCAGGGGTGTTGGTGGTCACCCAGCCACATAAACATTTTGGGAGCCATTTTTCGAGGAATTATTCAAGACAAATATGCGTAACTTTTTCTAGGAGCATTTTCCTACTTTTATATTTTCAGGATAAGCAGCTTATATGATTAGTAATATTATGTATTAAAGGTACAAGTAAATTCAGGGGTGTTGGTGGTCACCCAGCCACATAAACATTTTGGGAGCCATTTTTCGAGGAATTATTCAAGACAAATATGCGTAACTTTTTCTAGGAGCATTTTCATACTTTTATATGTTCAGGATAAGCAGCTTATATGATTAGTAATATTATGTATTAAAGGTACAAGTAAATTCAGGGGTGTTGGTGGTCAACCAGCCACATAAACATTTTGGGAGCCATTTTTCGAGGAATTATTCAAGACAAATATGCGTAACTTTTTCTAGGAGCATTTTCATACTTTTTATATTTTCAGGATAAGCAGCTTATATGATTAGTAATATTATGTATTAAAGGTACAAGTAAATTCAGGGGTGTTGGTGATCAACCAGCCACATAAACATTTTGGGAGCCATTTTTGGAGGAATTATTCCAGACAAATTTGCTTAACTTTTTCTAGGAGCATTTTCAAACTTTTATATTTTCAGGATAAGCAGCTTATATGATTAGTAATATTATGTATTAAAGGTACAAGTAAATTCAGGGGTGTTTCTGGTCAACCAGCCACATAAACATTTTGGGAGCCATTTTTCGAGGAATTATTCAAGACAAATATGCGTAACTTTTTCTAGGAGCATTTTCATACTTTTCTATTTTCAGGATAAGCAGCTTATATGATTAGTAATATTATGTATTAAAGGTACAAGTAAATTCAGGGGTGTTTCTGGTCAACCAGCCACATAAACATTTTGGGAGCCATTTTTCGAGGAATTATTCAAGACTTATATGCGTAACTTTTTCTAGGAGCATTTTCATACTTTTATATGTTCAGGATAAGCAGCTTATATGATTAGTAATATTATGTATTAAAGGTACAAGTAAATTCAGGGGTGTTGGTGGTCAACCAGCCACATAAACATTTTGGGAGCCATTTTTCGAGGAATTATTCAAGACAAATATGCGTAACTTTTTCTAGGAGCATTTTCATACTTTTCTATTTTCAGGATAAGCAGCTTATATGATTAGTAATATTATGTATTAAAGGTACAAGTAAATTCAGGGGTGTTTCTGGTCAACCAGCCACATAAACATTTTGGGAGCCATTTTTCGAGGAATTATTCAAGACAAATATGCGTAACTTTTTCTAGGAGCATTTTCATACTTTTATATGTTCAGGATAAGCAGCTTATATGATTAGTAATATTATGTATTAAAGGTACAAGTAAATTCAGGGGTGTTGGTGGTCAACCAGCCACATAAACATTTTGGGAGCCATTTTTCGAGGAATTATTCAAGACAAATATGCGTAACTTTTTCTAGGAGCATTTACCTACTTTTATATTTTCAGGATAAGCAGCTTATATGATTAGTAATATTATGTATTTAAGGTACAAGTAAATTCAGGGGTGTTGGTGGTCAACCAGCCACATAAACATTTTGGGAGCCATTTTTCGAGGAATTATTCAAGACAAATATGCGTAACTTTTTCTAGCAGCATTTTCATAATTTTATTTTTTCAGAATAAGCAGCTTATATGAATAGTAATATTATGTATTAAAGGTACAAGTAAATTCAGGGGTGTTGGTGGTCAACCAGCCACATAAACATTTTGGGAGCCATTTTTCGAGGAATTATTCAAGACAAATATGCGTAACTTTTTCTAGGAGCATTTTCATACTTTTATATTTTCAGGATAAGCAGCTTATATGATTAGTAATATTATGTATTAAAGTTACAAGTAAATTCAGGGGTGTTGGTGGTCAACCAGCCACATAAACATTTTGGGAGCCATTTTTCGAGGAATTATTCAAGACAAATATGCGTAACTTTTTCTAGGAGCATTTTCATACTTTTATATTTTCAGGATAAGCAGCTTATATGATTAGTAATATTATGTATTAAAGGTACAAGTAAATTCAGGTGTGTTGGTGGTCAACCAGCCACATAAACATTTTGGGAGCCATTTTTCGAGGAATTATTCAAGACAAATATGCGTAACTTTTTCTAGGAGCATTTTCATACTTTTATATTTTCAGGATAAGCAGCTTATATGATTAGTAATATTATGTATTAAAGGTACAAGTAAATTCAGGGGTGTTGGTGGTCACCCAGCCACATAAACATTTTGGGAGCCATTTTTCGAGGAATTATTCAAGACAAATATGCGTAACTTTTTCTAGGAGCATTTTCCTACTTTTATATTTTCAGGATAAGCAGCTTATATGATTAGTAATATTATGTATTAAAGGTACAAGTAAATTCAGGGGTGTTGGTGATCAACCAGCCACATAAACATTTTGGGAGCCATTTTTCGAGGAATTATTCAAGACAAATATGCGTAACTTTTTCTAGGAGCATTTTCATACTTTTATATTTTCAGGATAAGCAGCTTATATGATTAGTAATATTATGTATTAAAGTTACAAGTAAATTCAGGGGTGTTGGTGGTCAACCAGCCACATAAACATTTTGGGAGCCATTTTTCGAGGAATTATTCAAGACAAATATGCGTAACTTTTTCTAGGAGCATTTTCATACTTTTATATTTTCAGGATAAGCAGCTTATATGATTAGTAATATTATGTATTAAAGGTACAAGTAAATTCAGGTGTGTTGGTGGTCAACCAGCCACATAAACATTTTGGGAGCCATTTTTCGAGGAATTATTCAAGACAAATATGCGTAACTTTTTCTAGGAGCATTTTCCTACTTTTATATTTTCAGGATAAGCAGCTTATATGATTAGTAATATTATGTATTAAACGTACAAGTAAATTCAGGGGTGTTGGTGATCAACCAGCCACATAAACATTTTGGGAGCCATTTTTGGAGGAATTATTCCAGACAAATTTGCCTAACTTTTTCTAGGAGCATTTTCAAACTTTTATATTTTCAGGATAAGCAGCTTATATGATTAGTAATATTATGTATTAAAGGTACAAGTAAATTCAGGGGTGTTTCTGGTCAACCAGCCACATAAACATTTTGGGAGCCATTTTTCGAGGAATTATTCAAGACAAATATGCGTAACTTTTTCTAGGAGCATTTTCATACTTTTATATTTTCAGGATAAGCAGCTTATATGATTAGTAATATTATGTATTAAAGGTACAAGTAAATTCAGGGGTGTTGGTGGTCACCCAGCCACATAAACATTTTGGGAGCCATTTTTCGAGGAATTATTCAAGACAAATATGCGTAACTTTTTCTAGGAGCATTTACTTACTTTTATATTTTCAGGATAAGCAGCTTATATGATTAGTAATATTATGTATTAAAGGTACAAGTAAATTCAGGGGTATTGGTGATCAACCAGCCACATAAACATTTTGGGAGCCATTTTTGGAGGAATTATTCAAGACAAATATGCGTAACTTTTTCTAGGAGCATTTTCATACTTTTATATTTTCAGGATAAGCAGCTTATATGATTAGTAATATTATGTATTAAAGGTACAAGTAAATTCAGGGGTGTTGGTGGTCAACCAGCCACATAAACATTTTGGGAGCCATTTTTCGAGGAATTATTCAAGACAAATATGCGTAACTTTTTCTAGGAGCATTTTCCTACTTTTATATTTTCAGGATAAGCAGCTTATATGATTAGTAATATTATGTATTAAAGGTACAAGTAAATTCAGGGGTGTTTCTGGTCAACCAGCCACATAAACATTTTGGGAGCCATTTTTCGAGGAATTATTCAAGACAAATATGCGTAACTTTTTCTAGGAGCATTTTCATACTTTTATATTTTCAGGATAAGCAGCTTATATGATTAGTAATATTATGTATTAAAGGTACAAGTAAATTCAGGGGTGTTGGTGGTCATCCAGCCACATAAACATTTTGGGAGCCATTTTTCGAGGAATTATTCAAGACAAATATGCGTAACTTTTTCTAGGAGCATTTTCATACTTTTATATTTTCAGGATAAGCAGCTTATATGATTAGTAATATTATGTATTAAAGGTACAAGTAAATTCAGGGGTGTTGGTGGTCAACCAGCCACATAAACATTTTGGGAGCCATTTTTCGAGGAATTATTCAAGACAAATATGCGTAACTTTTTCTAGGAGCATTTTCATACTTTTATATTTTCAGGATAAGCAGCTTATATGATTAGTAATATTATGTATTAAAGGTACAAGTAAATTCAGGGGTGTTGGTGGTCAACCAGCCACATAAACATTTTGGGAGCCATTTTTCGAGGAATTATTCAAGACAAATATGCGTAACTTTTTCTAGGAGCATTTTCCTACTTTTATATTTTCAGGATAAGCAGCTTATATGATTAGTAATATTATGTATTAAAGGTACAAGAAAATTCAGGGGTGTTGGTGATCAACCAGCCACATAAACATTTTGGGAGCCATTTTTGGAGGAATTATTCCAGACAAATTTGCCTAACTTTTTCTAGGAGCATTTTCAAACTTTTATATTTTCAGGATAAGCAGCTTATATGATTAGTAATATTATGTATTAAAGGTACAAGTAAATTCAGGGGTGTTTCTGGTCAACCAGCCACATAAACATTTTGGGAGCCATTTTTCGAGGAATTATTCAAGACAAATATGCGTAACTTTTTCTAGGAGCATTTTCATACTTTTATATTTTCAGGATAAGCAGCTTATATGATTAGTAATATTATGTATTAAAGGTACAAGTAAATTCAGGGGTGTTGGTGGTCAACCAGCCACATAAACATTTTGGGAGCCATTTTTGGAGGAATTATTCCAGACAAATTTGCCTAACTTTTTCTAGGAGCATTTTCAAACTTTTATATTTTCAGGATAAGCAGCTTATATGATTAGTAATATTATGTATTAAAGGTACAAGTAAATTCAGGGGTGTTAGTGGTCAACCAGCCACATAAACATTTTGGGAGCCATTTTTCGAGGAATTATTGAAGACAAATATGCGTAACTTTTTCTAGGAGCATTTTCATACTTTTATATTTTCAGGATAAGCAGCTTATATGATTAGTAATATTATGTATTAAAGGTACAAGTAAATTCAGGGGTGTTGGTGATCAACCAGCCACATAAACATTTTGGGAGCCATTTTTGGAGGAATTATTCCAGACAAATTTGCCTAACTTTTTCTAGGAGCATTTTCAAACTTTTATATTTTCAGGATAAGCAGCTTATATGATTAGTAATATTATGTATTAAAGGTACAAGTAAATTCAGGGGTGTTTCTGGTCAACCAGCCACATAAACATTTTGGGAGCCATTTTTCGAGGAATTATTCAAGACAAATATGCGTAACTTTTTCTAGGAGCATTTTCATACTTTTATATTTTCAGGATAAGCAGCTTATATGATTAGTAATATTATGTATTAAAGGTACAAGTAAATTCAGGGGTGTTGGTGGTCACCCAGCCACATAAACATTTTGGGAGCCATTTTTCGAGGAATTATTCAAGACAAATATGCGTAACTTTTTCTAGGAGCATTTTCATACTTTTATATGTTCAGGATAAGCAGCTTATATGATTAGTAATATTATGTATTAAAGGTACAAGTAAATTCAGGGGTGTTGGTGGTCAACCAGCCACATAAACATTTTGGGAGCCATTTTTCGAGGAATTATTCAAGACAAATATGCGTTACTTTTTCTAGGAGCATTTTCATACTTTTATATTTTCAGGATAAGCAGCTTATATGATTAGTAATATTATGTATTTAAGGTACAAGTAAATTCAGGGGTGTTGGTGGTCAACCAGCCACATAAACATTTTGGGAGCCATTTTTCGAGGAATTATTCAAGACAAATATGCGTAACTTTTTCTAGGAGCATTTTCAAACTTTTATATTTTCAGGATAAGCAGCTTATATGATTAGTAATATTATGTATTAAAGGTACAAGTAAATTCAGGGGTGTTTCTGGTCAACCAGCCACATAAACATTTTGGGAGCCATTTTTCGAGGAATTATTCAAGACAAATATGCGTAACTTTTTCTAGGAGCATTTTCATACTTTTATATTTTCAGGATAAGCAGCTTATATGATTAATAATATTATGTATTAAAGTTACAAGTAAATTCAGGGGTGTTGGTGGTCAACCAGCCACATAAACATTTTGGGAGCCATTTTTCGAGGAATTATTCAAGACAAATATGCGTAACTTTTTCTAGGAGCATTTTCATACTTTTATATTTTCAGGATAAGCAGCTTATATGATTAGTAATATTATGTATTAAAGGTACAAGTAAATTCAGGGGTGTTGGTGATCAACCAGCCACATAAACATTTTGGGAGCCATTTTTGGAGGAATTATTCCAGACAAATTTGCCTAACTTTTTCTAGGAGCATTTTCAAACTTTTATATTTTCAGGATAAGCAGCTTATATGATTAGTAATATTATGTATTAAAGGTACAAGTAAATTCAGGGGTGTTTCTGGTCAACCAGCCACATAAACATTTTGGGAGCCATTTTTCGAGGAATTATTCAAGACAAATATGCGTAACTTTTTCTAGGAGCATTTTCATACTTTTATATTTTCAGGATAAGCAGCTTATATGATTAGTAATATTATGTATTAAAGGTACAAGTAAATTCAGGGGTGTTGGTGGTCACCCAGCCACATAAACATTTTGGGAGCCATTTTTCGAGGAATTATTCAAGACAAATATGCGTAACTTTTTCTAGGAGCATTTTCATACTTTTATATTTTCAGGATAAGCAGCTTATATGATTAGTAATATTATGTATTTAAGGTACAAGTAAATTCAGGGGTGTTGGTGGTCAACCAGCCACATAAACATTTTGGGAGCCATTTTTCGAGGAATTATTCAAGACAAATATGCGTAACTTTTTCTAGGAGCATTTTCAAACTTTTATATTTTCAGGATAAGCAGCTTATATGATTAGTAATATTATGTATTAAAGGTACAAGTAAATTCAGGGGTGTTTCTGGTCAACCAGCCACATAAACATTTTGGGAGCCATTTTTCGAGGAATTATTCAAGACAAATATGCGTAACTTTTTCTAGGAGCATTTTCATACTTTTATATTTTCAGGATAAGCAGCTTATATGATTAGTAATATTATGTATTAAAGGTACAAGTAAATTCAGGGGTGTTGGTGGTCACCCAGCCACATAAACATTTTGGGAGCCATTTTTCGAGGAATTATTCAAGACAAATATGCGTAACTTTTTCTAGGAGCATTTTCATACTTTTATATGTTCAGGATAAGCAGCTTATATGATTAGTAATATTATGTATTAAAGGTACAAGTAAATTCAGGGGTGTTGGTGGTCAACCAGCCACATAAACATTTTGGGAGCCATTTTTCGAGGAATTATTCAAGACAAATATGCGTAACTTTTTCTAGGAGCATTTTCATACTTTTATATGTTCAGGATAAGCAGCTTATATGATTAGTAATATTATGTATTAAAGGTACAAGTAAATTCAGGGGTGTTGGTGGTCAACCAGCCACATAAACATTTTGGGAGCCATTTTTCGAGGAATTATTCAAGACAAATATGCGTAACTTTTTCTAGGAGCATTTTCATACTTTTATATTTTCAGGATAAGCATCTTATATGATTAGTAATATTATGTATTTAAGGTACAAGTAAATTCAGGGGTGTTGGTGGTCAACCAGCCACATAAACATTTTGGGAGCCATTTTTCGAGGAATTATTCAAGACAAATATGCGTAACTTTTTCTAGGAGCATTTTCATAATTTTATTTTTTCAGGATAAGCAGCTTATATGATTAGTAATATTATGTATTAAAGGTACAAGTAAATTCAGGGGTGTTGGTGGTCAACCAGCCACATAAACATTTTGGGAGCCATTTTTCGAGGAATTATTCAAGACAAATATGCGTAACTTTTTCTAGGAGCATTTTCATACTTTTATATTTTCAGGATAAGCAGCTTATATGATTAGTAATATTATGTATTTAAGGTACAAGTAAATTCAGGGGTGTTGGTGGTCAACCAGCCACATAAACATTTTGGGAGCCATTTTTCGAGGAATTATTCAAGACAAATATGCGTAACTTTTTCTAGGAGCATTTTCATACTTTTATATTTTCAGGATAAGCAGCTTATATGATTAGTAATATTATGTATTAAAGGTACAAGTAAATTCAGGGGTGTTGGTGGTCACCCAGCCACATAAACATTTTGGGAGCCATTTTTGGAGGAATTATTCCAGACAAATTTGCCTAACTTTTTCTAGGAGCATTTTCAAACTTTTATATTTTCAGGATAAGCATCTTATATGATTAGTAATATTATGTATTAAAGGTACAAGTAAATTCAGGGGTGTTGGTGGTCACCCAGCCACATAAACATTTTGGGAGCCATTTTTCGAGGAATTATTCAAGACAAATATGCGTAACTTTTTCTAGGAGCATTTTCCTACTTTTATATTTTCAGGATAAGCAGCTTATATGATTAGTAATATTATGTATTAAAGGTACAAGTAAATACAGGGGTGTTGGTGATCAACCAGCCACATAAACATTTTGGGAGCCATTTTTGGAGGAATTATTCCAGACAAATTTGCCTAACTTTTTCTAGGAGCATTTTCAAACTTTTATATTTTCAGAATAAGCAGCTTATATGATTAGTAATATTATGTATTAAAGGTACAAGTAAATTCAGGGGTGTTGGTGGTCAACCAGCCACATAAACATTTTGGGAGCCATTTTTCGAGGAATTATTCAAGACAAATATGCGTAACTTTTTCTAGGAGCATTTTCATACTTTTATATTTTCAGGATAAGCAGTTTATATGATTAGTAATATTATGCATTAAAGGTACAAGTAAATTCTGGGGTGTTGGTGGGCAACCAGCCACATAAACATTTTGGGAGCCATTTTTCGAGGAATTATTCAAGACAAATATGCGTAACTTTTTCTAGGAGCATTTTCATACTTTTATATTTTCAGGATAAGCAGTTTATATGATTAGTAATATTATGTATTAAAGGTACAAGTAAATTCAGGGGTGTTGGTGGTCAACCAGCCACATAAACATTTTGGGAGCCATTTTTGGAGGAATTATTCCAGACAAATTTGCCTAACTTTTTCTAGGAGCATTTTCAAACTTTTATATTTTCAGGATAAGCAGCTTATATGATTAGTAATATTATATATTAAAGGTACAAGTAAATTCAGGGGTGTTTCTGGTCAACCGGCCACATAAACATTTTGGGAGCCATTTTTCGAGGAATTATTCAAGACAAATATGCGTAACTTTTTCTAGGAGCATTTTCATACTTTTATATTTTCAGGATAAGCAGCTTATATGATTAGTAATATTATGTATTAAAGGTACAAGTAAATTCAGGGGTGTTGGTGGTCACCCAGCCACATAAACATTTTGGGAGCCATTTTTCGAGGAATTATTCAAGAGAAATATGCGTAACTTTTTCTAGGAGCATTTTCATACTTTTATATGTTCAGGATAAGCAGCTTATATGATTAGTAATATTATGTATTAAAGGTACAAGTAAATTCAGGGGTGTTGGTGGTCAACCAGCCACATAAACATTTTGGGAGCCATTTTTCGAGGAATTATTCAAGACAAATATGCGTAACTTTTTCTAGGAGCATTTTCATACTTTTTATATTTTCAGGATAAGCAGCCTATATGATTAGTAATATTATGTATTAAAGGTACAAGTAAATTCAGGGGTGTTTCTGGTCAACCAGCCACATAAACATTTTGGGAGCCATTTTTCGAGGAATTATTCAAGACAAATATGCGTAACTTTTTCTAGGAGCATTTTCATACTTTTATATTTTCAGGATAAGCAGCTTATATGATTAGTAATATTATGTATTAAAGGTACAAGTAAATTCAGGGGTGTTGGTGGTCAACCAGCCACATAAACATTTTGGGAGCCATTTTTCGAGGAATTATTCAAGACAAATATGCGTAACTTTTTCTAGGAGCATTTTCATACTTTTTATATTTTCAGGATAAGCAGCTTATATGATTAGTAATATTATGTATTAAAGGTACAAGTAAATTCAGGGGTGTTTCTGGTCAACCAGCCACATAAACATTTTGGGAGCCATTTTTCGAGGAATTATTCAAGACAAATATGCGTAACTTTTTCTAGGAGCATTTTCATACTTTATATTTTCAGGATAAGCAGCTTATATGATTAGTAATATTATGTATTAAAGGTACAAGTAAATTCAGGGGTGTTGGTGGTCAACCAGCCACATAAACATTTTGGGAGCCATTTTTCGAGGAATTATTCAAGACAAATATGCGTAACTTTTTCTAGGAGCATTTTCATACTTTTATATGTTCAGGATAAGCAGCTTATATGATTAGTAATATTATGTATTAAAGGTACAAGTAAATTCAGGGGTGTTGGTGGTCAACCAGCCACATAAACATTTTGGGAGCCATTTTTCGAGGAATTATTCAAGACAAATATGCGTAACTTTTTCTAGGAGCATTTTCATACTTTTATATTTTCAGGATAAGCAGCTTATATGATTAGTAATATTATGTATTTAAGGTACAAGTAAATTCAGGGGTGTTGGTGGTCAACCAGCCACATAAACATTTTCGGAGCCATTTTTCGAGGAATTATTCAAGTCAAATATGCGTAACTTTTTCTAGGAGCATTTTCATAATTTTATTTTTTCAGGATAAGCAGCTTATATGATTAGTAATATTATGTATTAAAGGTACAAGTAAATTCAGGGGTGTTGGTGGTCAACCAGCCACATAAACATTTTGGGAGCCATTTTTCGAGGAATTATTCAAGACAAATATGCGTAACTTTTTCTAGGAGCATTTTCATACTTTTATATTTTCAGGATAAGCAGCTTATATGATTAGTAATATTATGTATTTAAAGTACAAGTAAATTCAGGGGTGTTGGTGGTCAACCAGCCACATAAACATTTTGGGAGCCATTTTTCGAGGAATTATTCAAGACAAATATGCGTAAGTTTTTCTAGGAGCATTTTCCTACTTTTATATTTTCAGGATAAGCAGCTTATATGATTAGTAATATTATGTATTAAAGGTACAAGTAAATACAGGGGTGTTGGTGATCAACCAGCCACATAAACATTTTGGGAGCCATTTTTGGAGGAATTATTCCAGACAAATTTGCCTAACTTTTTCTAGGAGCATTTTCAAACTTTTATATTTTCAGAATAAGCAGCTTATATGATTAGTAATATTATGTATTAAAGGTACAAGTAAATTCAGGGGTGTTGGTGGTCAACCAGCCACATAAACATTTTGGGAGCCATTTTTCGAGGAATTATTCAAGACAAATATGCGTAACTTTTTCTAGGAGCATTTTCATACTTTTATATTTTCAGGATAAGCAGTTTATATGATTAGTAATATTATGTATTAAAGGTACAAGTAAATTCAGGGGTGTTGGTGGTCAACCAGAAACATAAACATTTTGGGAGCCATTTTTCGAGGAATTATTCAAGACAAATATGCGTAACTTTTTCTAGGAGCATTTTCATACTTTTATATTTTCAGGATAAGCAGTTTATATGATTAGTAATATTATGTATTAAAGGTACAAGTAAATTCAGGGGTGTTGGTGGTCAACCAGCCACATAAACATTTTGGGAGCCATTTTTCGAGGAATTATTCAAGACAAATATGCGTAACTTTTTCTAGGAGCATTTTCATACTTTTATATTTTCAGGATAAGCAGTTTATATGATTAGTAATATTATGTATTAAAGGTACAAGTAAATTTAGGGGTGTTGGTGGTCAACCAGCCACATAAACATTTTGGGAGCCATTTTTGGAGGAATTATTCCAGACAAATTTGCCTAACTTTTTCTAGGAGCATTTTCAAACTTTTATATTTTCAGGATAAGCAGCTTATATGATTAGTCATATTATGTATTAAAGGTACAAGTAAATTCAGGGGTGTTTCTGGTCAACCGGCCACATAAACATTTTGGGAGCCATTTTTCGAGGAATTATTCAAGACAAATATGCGTAACATTTTCTAGGAGCATTTTCATACTTTTATATGTTCAGGATAAGCAGCTTATATGATTAGTAATATTATGTATTAAAGGTACAAGTAAATTCAGGGGTGTTGGTGGTCAACCAGCCACATAAACATTTTGGGAGCCATTTTTCGAGGAATTATTCAAGACAAATATGCGTAACTTTTTCTAGGAGCATTTTCATACTTTTATATGTTCAGGATAAGCAGCTTATATGATTAGTAATATTATGTATTAAAGGTACAAGTAAATTCAGGGGTGTTGGTGGTCAACCAGCCAAATAAACATTTTGGGAGCCATTTTTCGAGGAATTATTCAAGACAAATATGCGTAACTTTTTCTAGGAGCATTTTCATACTTTTATATTTTCAGGATAAGCAGCTTATATGATTAGTAATATTATGTATTTAAGGTACAAGTAAATTCAGGGGTGTTGCTGGTCAACCAGCCACATAAACATTTTGGGAGCCATTTTTCGAGGAATTATTCAAGACAAATATGCGTAACTTTTTCTAGGAGCATTTTCAAACTTTTATATTTTCAGGATAAGCAGCTTATATGATTAGTAATATTATGTATTAAAGGTACAAGTAAATTCAGGGGTGTTTCTGGTCAACCAGCCACATAAACATTTTGGGAGCCATTTTTCGAGGAATTATTCAAGACAAATATGCGTAACTTTTTCTAGGAGCATTTTCATACTTTTATATTTTCAGGATAAGCAGCTTATATGATTAGTAATATTATGTATTAAAGGTACAAGTAAATTCAGGGGTGTTGGTGGTCACCCAGCCACATAAACATTTTGGGAGCCACTTTTCGAGGAATTATTCAAGAGAAATATGCGTAACTTTTTCTAGGAGCATTTTCATACTTTTATATGTTCAGGATAAGCAGCTTATATGATTAGTAATATTATGTATTAAAGGTACAAGTAAATTCAGGGGTGTTGGTGGTCAACCAGCCACATAAACATTTTGGGAGCCATTTTTCGAGGAATTATTCAAGACAAATATGCGTAACTTTTTCTAGGAGCATTTTCATACTTTTTATATTTTCAGGATAAGCCGCCTATATGATTAGTAATATTATGTATTAAAGGTACAAGTAAATTCAGGGGTGTTTCTGGTCAACCAGCCACATAAACATTTTGGGAGCCATTTTTCGAGGAATTATTCAAGACAAATATGCGTAACTTTTTCTAGGAGCATTTTCATACTTTTATATTTTCAGGATAAGCAGCTTATATGATTAGTAATATTATGTATTAAAGGTACAAGTAAATTCAGGGGTGTTGGTGGTCAACCAGCCACATAAACATTTTGGGAGCCATTTTTCGAGGAATTATTCAAGACAAATATGCGTAACTTTTTCTAGGAGCATTTTCATACTTTTTATATTTTCAGGATAAGCAGCTTATATGATTAGTAATATTATGTATTAAAGGTACAAGTAAATTCAGGGGTGTTTCTGGTCAACCAGCCACATAAACATTTTGGGAGCCATTTTTCGAGGAATTATTCAAGACAAATATGCGTAACTTTTTCTAGGAGCATTTTCATACTTTTATATTTTCAGGATAAGCAGCTTATATGATTAGTAATATTATGTATTAAAGGTACAAGTAAATTCAGGGGTGTTGGTGGTCAACCAGCCACATAAACATTTTGGGAGCCATTTTTCGAGGAATTATTCAAGACAAATATGCGTAACTTTTTCTAGGAGCATTTTCATACTTTTATATGTTCAGGATAAGCAGCTTATATGATTAGTAATATTATGTATTAAAGGTACAAGTAAATTCAGGGGTGTTGGTGGTCAACCAGCCACATAAACATTTTGGGAGCCATTTTTCGAGGAATTATTCAAGACAAATATGCGTAACTTTTTCTAGGAGCATTTTCATACTTTTATATTTTCAGGATAAGCAGCTTATATGATTAGTAATATTATGTATTTAAGGTACAAGTAAATTCAGGGGTGTTGGTGGTCAACCAGCCACATAAACATTTTCGGAGCCATTTTTCGAGGAATTATTCAAGTCAAATATGCGTAACTTTTTCTAGGAGCATTTTCATAATTTTATTTTTTCAGGATAAGCAGCTTATATGATTAGTAATATTATGTATTAAAGGTACAAGTAAATTCAGGGGTGTTGGTGGTCAACCAGCCACATAAACATTTTGGGAGCCATTTTTCGAGGAATTATTCAAGACAAATATGCGTAACTTTTTCTAGGAGCATTTTCATACTTTTATATTTTCAGGATAAGCAGCTTATATGATTAGTAATATTATGTATTTAAAGTACAAGTAAATTCAGGGGTGTTGGTGGTCAACCAGCCACATAAACATTTTGGGAGCCATTTTTCGAGGAATTATTCAAGACAAATATGCGTAAGTTTTTCTAGGAGCATTTTCCTACTTTTATATTTTCAGGATAAGCAGCTTATATGATTAGTAATATTATGTATTAAAGGTACAAGTAAATACAGGGGTGTTGGTGATCAACCAGCCACATAAACATTTTGGGAGCCATTTTTGGAGGAATTATTCCAGACAAATTTGCCTAACTTTTTCTAGGAGCATTTTCAAACTTTTATATTTTCAGAATAAGCAGCTTATATGATTAGTAATATTATGTATTAAAGGTACAAGTAAATTCAGGGGTGTTGGTGGTCAACCAGCCACATAAACATTTTGGGAGCCATTTTTCGAGGAATTATTCAAGACAAATATGCGTAACTTTTTCTAGGAGCATTTTCATACTTTTATATTTTCAGGATAAGCAGTTTATATGATTAGTAATATTATGTATTAAAGGTACAAGTAAATTCAGGGGTGTTGGTGGTCAACCAGAAACATAAACATTTTGGGAGCCATTTTTCGAGGAATTATTCAAGACAAATATGCGTAACTTTTTCTAGGAGCATTTTCATACTTTTATATTTTCAGGATAAGCAGTTTATATGATTAGTAATATTATGTATTAAAGGTACAAGTAAATTCAGGGGTGTTGGTGGTCAACCAGCCACATAAACATTTTGGGAGCCATTTTTCGAGGAATTATTCAAGACAAATATGCGTAACTTTTTCTAGGAGCATTTTCATACTTTTATATTTTCAGGATAAGCAGTTTATATGATTAGTAATATTATGTATTAAAGGTACAAGTAAATTTAGGGGTGTTGGTGGTCAACCAGCCACATAAACATTTTGGGAGCCATTTTTGGAGGAATTATTCCAGACAAATTTGCCTAACTTTTTCTAGGAGCATTTTCAAACTTTTATATTTTCAGGATAAGCAGCTTATATGATTAGTCATATTATGTATTAAAGGTACAAGTAAATTCAGGGGTGTTTCTGGTCAACCGGCCACATAAACATTTTGGGAGCCATTTTTCGAGGAATTATTCAAGACAAATATGCGTAACATTTTCTAGGAGCATTTTCATACTTTTATATGTTCAGGATAAGCAGCTTATATGATTAGTAATATTATGTATTAAAGGTACAAGTAAATTCAGGGGTGTTGGTGGTCAACCAGCCACATAAACATTTTGGGAGCCATTTTTCGAGGAATTATTCAAGACAAATATGCGTAACTTTTTCTAGGAGCATTTTCATACTTTTATATGTTCAGGATAAGCAGCTTATATGATTAGTAATATTATGTATTAAAGGTACAAGTAAATTCAGGGGTGTTGGTGGTCAACCAGCCAAATAAACATTTTGGGAGCCATTTTTCGAGGAATTATTCAAGACAAATATGCGTAACTTTTTCTAGGAGCATTTTCATACTTTTATATTTTCAGGATAAGCAGCTTATATGATTAGTAATATTATGTATTTAAGGTACAAGTAAATTCAGGGGTGTTGCTGGTCAACCAGCCACATAAACATTTTGGGAGCCATTTTTCGAGGAATTATTCAAGACAAATATGCGTAACTTTTTCTAGGAGCATTTTCAAACTTTTATATTTTCAGGATAAGCAGCTTATATGATTAGTAATATTATGTATTAAAGGTACAAGTAAATTCAGGGGTGTTTCTGGTCAACCAGCCACATAAACATTTTGGGAGCCATTTTTCGAGGAATTATTCAAGACAAATATGCGTAACTTTTTCTAGGAGCATTTTCATACTTTTATATTTTCAGGATAAGCAGCTTATATGATTAGTAATATTATGTATTAAAGGTACAAGTAAATTCAGGGGTGTTGGTGGTCACCCAGCCACATAAACATTTTGGGAGCCACTTTTCGAGGAATTATTCAAGAGAAATATGCGTAACTTTTTCTAGGAGCATTTTCATACTTTTATATGTTCAGGATAAGCAGCTTATATGATTAGTAATATTATGTATTAAAGGTACAAGTAAATTCAGGGGTGTTGGTGGTCAACCAGCCACATAAACATTTTGGGAGCCATTTTTCGAGGAATTATTCAAGACAAATATGCGTAACTTTTTCTAGGAGCATTTTCATACTTTTTATATTTTCAGGATAAGCCGCCTATATGATTAGTAATATTATGTATTAAAGGTACAAGTAAATTCAGGGGTGTTTCTGGTCAACCAGCCACATAAACATTTTGGGAGCCATTTTTCGAGGAATTATTCAAGACAAATATGCGTAACTTTTTCTAGGAGCATTTTCATACTTTTATATTTTCAGGATAAGCAGCTTATATGATTAGTAATATTATGTATTA
Organism: Rhagonycha lutea; assembly: GCA_958510855.1. Lineage (NCBI taxonomy): Eukaryota > Metazoa > Arthropoda > Insecta > Coleoptera > Cantharidae > Rhagonycha > Rhagonycha lutea. Next base: position 4,370,170 of record OY294040.1, on the reverse strand, counting down.
AAGGTACAAGTAAATTCAGGGGTGTTGGTGGTCAACCAGCCACATAAACATTTTGGGAGCCATTTTTCGAGGAATTATTCAAGACAAATATGCGTAACTTTTTCTAGGAGCATTTTCATACTTTTTATATTTTCAGGATAAGCAGCTTATATGATTAGTAATATTATGTATTAAAGGTACAAGTAAATTCAGGGGTGTTTCTGGTCAACCAGCCACATAAACATTTTGGGAGCCATTTTTCGAGGAATTATTCAAGACAAATATGCGTAACTTTTTCTAGGAGCATTTTCATACTTTTATATTTTCAGGATAAGCAGCTTATATGATTAGTAATATTATGTATTAAAGGTACAAGTAAATTCAGGGGTGTTGGTGGTCAACCAGCCACATAAACATTTTGGGAGCCATTTTTCGAGGAATTATTCAAGACAAATATGCGTAACTTTTTCTAGGAGCATTTTCATACTTTTATATGTTCAGGATAAGCAGCTTATATGATTAGTAATATTATGTATTAAAGGTACAAGTAAATTCAGGGGTGTTGGTGGTCAACCAGCCACATAAACATTTTGGGAGCCATTTTTCGAGGAATTATTCAAGACAAATATGCGTAACTTTTTCTAGGAGCATTTTCATACTTTTATATTTTCAGGATAAGCAGCTTATATGATTAGTAATATTATGTATTTAAGGTACAAGTAAATTCAGGGGTGTTGGTGGTCAACCAGCCACATAAACATTTTCGGAGCCATTTTTCGAGGAATTATTCAAGTCAAATATGCGTAACTTTTTCTAGGAGCATTTTCATAATTTTATTTTTTCAGGATAAGCAGCTTATATGATTAGTAATATTATGTATTAAAGGTACAAGTAAATTCAGGGGTGTTGGTGGTCAACCAGCCACATAAACATTTTGGGAGCCATTTTTCGAGGAATTATTCAAGACAAATATGCGTAACTTTTTCTAGGAGCATTTTCATACTTTTATATTTTCAGGATAAGCAGCTTATATGATTAGTAATATTATGTATTTAAAGTACAAGTAAATTCAGGGGTGTTGGTGGTCAACCAGCCACATAAACATTTTGGGAGCCATTTTTCGAGGAATTATTCAAGACAAATATGCGTAAGTTTTTCTAGGAGCATTTTCCTACTTTTATATTTTCAGGATAAGCAGCTTATATGATTAGTAATATTATGTATTAAAGGTACAAGTAAATACAGGGGTGTTGGTGATCAACCAGCCACATAAACATTTTGGGAGCCATTTTTGGAGGAATTATTCCAGACAAATTTGCCTAACTTTTTCTAGGAGCATTTTCAAACTTTTATATTTTCAGAATAAGCAGCTTATATGATTAGTAATATTATGTATTAAAGGTACAAGTAAATTCAGGGGTGTTGGTGGTCAACCAGCCACATAAACATTTTGGGAGCCATTTTTCGAGGAATTATTCAAGACAAATATGCGTAACTTTTTCTAGGAGCATTTTCATACTTTTATATTTTCAGGATAAGCAGTTTATATGATTAGTAATATTATGTATTAAAGGTACAAGTAAATTCAGGGGTGTTGGTGGTCAACCAGAAACATAAACATTTTGGGAGCCATTTTTCGAGGAATTATTCAAGACAAATATGCGTAACTTTTTCTAGGAGCATTTTCATACTTTTATATTTTCAGGATAAGCAGTTTATATGATTAGTAATATTATGTATTAAAGGTACAAGTAAATTCAGGGGTGTTGGTGGTCAACCAGCCACATAAACATTTTGGGAGCCATTTTTCGAGGAATTATTCAAGACAAATATGCGTAACTTTTTCTAGGAGCATTTTCATACTTTTATATTTTCAGGATAAGCAGTTTATATGATTAGTAATATTATGTATTAAAGGTACAAGTAAATTTAGGGGTGTTGGTGGTCAACCAGCCACATAAACATTTTGGGAGCCATTTTTGGAGGAATTATTCCAGACAAATTTGCCTAACTTTTTCTAGGAGCATTTTCAAACTTTTATATTTTCAGGATAAGCAGCTTATATGATTAGTCATATTATGTATTAAAGGTACAAGTAAATTCAGGGGTGTTTCTGGTCAACCGGCCACATAAACATTTTGGGAGCCATTTTTCGAGGAATTATTCAAGACAAATATGCGTAACATTTTCTAGGAGCATTTTCATACTTTTATATGTTCAGGATAAGCAGCTTATATGATTAGTAATATTATGTATTAAAGGTACAAGTAAATTCAGGGGTGTTGGTGGTCAACCAGCCACATAAACATTTTGGGAGCCATTTTTCGAGGAATTATTCAAGACAAATATGCGTAACTTTTTCTAGGAGCATTTTCATACTTTTATATGTTCAGGATAAGCAGCTTATATGATTAGTAATATTATGTATTAAAGGTACAAGTAAATTCAGGGGTGTTGGTGGTCAACCAGCCAAATAAACATTTTGGGAGCCATTTTTCGAGGAATTATTCAAGACAAATATGCGTAACTTTTTCTAGGAGCATTTTCATACTTTTATATTTTCAGGATAAGCAGCTTATATGATTAGTAATATTATGTATTTAAGGTACAAGTAAATTCAGGGGTGTTGCTGGTCAACCAGCCACATAAACATTTTGGGAGCCATTTTTCGAGGAATTATTCAAGACAAATATGCGTAACTTTTTCTAGGAGCATTTTCAAACTTTTATATTTTCAGGATAAGCAGCTTATATGATTAGTAATATTATGTATTAAAGGTACAAGTAAATTCAGGGGTGTTTCTGGTCAACCAGCCACATAAACATTTTGGGAGCCATTTTTCGAGGAATTATTCAAGACAAATATGCGTAACTTTTTCTAGGAGCATTTTCATACTTTTATATTTTCAGGATAAGCAGCTTATATGATTAGTAATATTATGTATTAAAGGTACAAGTAAATTCAGGGGTGTTGGTGGTCACCCAGCCACATAAACATTTTGGGAGCCACTTTTCGAGGAATTATTCAAGAGAAATATGCGTAACTTTTTCTAGGAGCATTTTCATACTTTTATATGTTCAGGATAAGCAGCTTATATGATTAGTAATATTATGTATTAAAGGTACAAGTAAATTCAGGGGTGTTGGTGGTCAACCAGCCACATAAACATTTTGGGAGCCATTTTTCGAGGAATTATTCAAGACAAATATGCGTAACTTTTTCTAGGAGCATTTTCATACTTTTTATATTTTCAGGATAAGCCGCCTATATGATTAGTAATATTATGTATTAAAGGTACAAGTAAATTCAGGGGTGTTTCTGGTCAACCAGCCACATAAACATTTTGGGAGCCATTTTTCGAGGAATTATTCAAGACAAATATGCGTAACTTTTTCTAGGAGCATTTTCATACTTTTATATTTTCAGGATAAGCAGCTTATATGATTAGTAATATTATGTATTAAAGGTACAAGTAAATTCAGGGGTGTTGGTGGTCAACCAGCCACATAAACATTTTGGGAGCCATTTTTCGAGGAATTATTCAAGACAAATATGCGTAACTTTTTCTAGGAGCATTTTCATACTTTTTATATTTTCAGGATAAGCAGCTTATATGATTAGTAATATTATGTATTAAAGGTACAAGTAAATTCAGGGGTGTTTCTGGTCAACCAGCCACATAAACATTTTGGGAGCCATTTTTCGAGGAATTATTCAAGACAAATATGCGTAACTTTTTCTAGGAGCATTTTCATACTTTTATATTTTCAGGATAAGCAGCTTATATGATTAGTAATATTATGTATTAAAGGTACAAGTAAATTCAGGGGTGTTGGTGGTCAACCAGCCACATAAACATTTTGGGAGCCATTTTTCGAGGAATTATTCAAGACAAATATGCGTAACTTTTTCTAGGAGCATTTTCATACTTTTATATGTTCAGGATAAGCAGCTTATATGATTAGTAATATTATGTATTAAAGGTACAAGTAAATTCAGGGGTGTTGGTGGTCAACCAGCCACATAAACATTTTGGGAGCCATTTTTCGAGGAATTATTCAAGACAAATATGCGTAACTTTTTCTAGGAGCATTTTCATACTTTTATATTTTCAGGATAAGCAGCTTATATGATTAGTAATATTATGTATTTAAGGTACAAGTAAATTCAGGGGTGTTGGTGGTCAACCAGCCACATAAACATTTTCGGAGCCATTTTTCGAGGAATTATTCAAGTCAAATATGCGTAACTTTTTCTAGGAGCATTTTCATAATTTTATTTTTTCAGGATAAGCAGCTTATATGATTAGTAATATTATGTATTAAAGGTACAAGTAAATTCAGGGGTGTTGGTGGTCAACCAGCCACATAAACATTTTGGGAGCCATTTTTCGAGGAATTATTCAAGACAAATATGCGTAACTTTTTCTAGGAGCATTTTCATACTTTTATATTTTCAGGATAAGCAGCTTATATGATTAGTAATATTATGTATTTAAAGTACAAGTAAATTCAGGGGTGTTGGTGGTCAACCAGCCACATAAACATTTTGGGAGCCATTTTTCGAGGAATTATTCAAGACAAATATGCGTAAGTTTTTCTAGGAGCATTTTCCTACTTTTATATTTTCAGGATAAGCAGCTTATATGATTAGTAATATTATGTATTAAAGGTACAAGTAAATACAGGGGTGTTGGTGATCAACCAGCCACATAAACATTTTGGGAGCCATTTTTGGAGGAATTATTCCAGACAAATTTGCCTAACTTTTTCTAGGAGCATTTTCAAACTTTTATATTTTCAGAATAAGCAGCTTATATGATTAGTAATATTATGTATTAAAGGTACAAGTAAATTCAGGGGTGTTGGTGGTCAACCAGCCACATAAACATTTTGGGAGCCATTTTTCGAGGAATTATTCAAGACAAATATGCGTAACTTTTTCTAGGAGCATTTTCATACTTTTATATTTTCAGGATAAGCAGTTTATATGATTAGTAATATTATGTATTAAAGGTACAAGTAAATTCAGGGGTGTTGGTGGTCAACCAGAAACATAAACATTTTGGGAGCCATTTTTCGAGGAATTATTCAAGACAAATATGCGTAACTTTTTCTAGGAGCATTTTCATACTTTTATATTTTCAGGATAAGCAGTTTATATGATTAGTAATATTATGTATTAAAGGTACAAGTAAATTCAGGGGTGTTGGTGGTCAACCAGCCACATAAACATTTTGGGAGCCATTTTTCGAGGAATTATTCAAGACAAATATGCGTAACTTTTTCTAGGAGCATTTTCATACTTTTATATTTTCAGGATAAGCAGTTTATATGATTAGTAATATTATGTATTAAAGGTACAAGTAAATTTAGGGGTGTTGGTGGTCAACCAGCCACATAAACATTTTGGGAGCCATTTTTGGAGGAATTATTCCAGACAAATTTGCCTAACTTTTTCTAGGAGCATTTTCAAACTTTTATATTTTCAGGATAAGCAGCTTATATGATTAGTCATATTATGTATTAAAGGTACAAGTAAATTCAGGGGTGTTTCTGGTCAACCGGCCACATAAACATTTTGGGAGCCATTTTTCGAGGAATTATTCAAGACAAATATGCGTAACATTTTCTAGGAGCATTTTCATACTTTTATATGTTCAGGATAAGCAGCTTATATGATTAGTAATATTATGTATTAAAGGTACAAGTAAATTCAGGGGTGTTGGTGGTCAACCAGCCACATAAACATTTTGGGAGCCATTTTTCGAGGAATTATTCAAGACAAATATGCGTAACTTTTTCTAGGAGCATTTTCATACTTTTATATGTTCAGGATAAGCAGCTTATATGATTAGTAATATTATGTATTAAAGGTACAAGTAAATTCAGGGGTGTTGGTGGTCAACCAGCCAAATAAACATTTTGGGAGCCATTTTTCGAGGAATTATTCAAGACAAATATGCGTAACTTTTTCTAGGAGCATTTTCATACTTTTATATTTTCAGGATAAGCAGCTTATATGATTAGTAATATTATGTATTTAAGGTACAAGTAAATTCAGGGGTGTTGCTGGTCAACCAGCCACATAAACATTTTGGGAGCCATTTTTCGAGGAATTATTCAAGACAAATATGCGTAACTTTTTCTAGGAGCATTTTCAAACTTTTATATTTTCAGGATAAGCAGCTTATATGATTAGTAATATTATGTATTAAAGGTACAAGTAAATTCAGGGGTGTTTCTGGTCAACCAGCCACATAAACATTTTGGGAGCCATTTTTCGAGGAATTATTCAAGACAAATATGCGTAACTTTTTCTAGGAGCATTTTCATACTTTTATATTTTCAGGATAAGCAGCTTATATGATTAGTAATATTATGTATTAAAGGTACAAGTAAATTCAGGGGTGTTGGTGGTCACCCAGCCACATAAACATTTTGGGAGCCATTTTTGGAGGAATTATTCCAGACAAATTTGCCTAACTTTTTCTAGGAGCATTTTCAAACTTTTATATTTTCAGGATAAGCATCTTATATGATTAGTAATATTATGTATTAAAGGTACAAGTAAATTCAGGGGTGTTGGTGGTCAACCAGCCACATAAACATTTTGGGAGCCATTTTTCGAGGAATTATTCAAGACAAATATGCGTAACTTTTTCTAGGAGCATTTTCATACTTTTATATTTTCAGGATAAGCAGTTTATATGATTAGTAATATTATGTATTAAAGGTACAAGTAAATTCAGGGGTGTTGGTGGTCAACCAGCCACATAAACATTTTGGGAGCCATTTTTCGAGGAATTATTCAAGACAAATATGCGTAACTTTTTCTAGGAGCATTTTCATACTTTTATATTTTCAGGATAAGCAGTTTATATGATTAGTAATATTATGTATTAAAGGTACAAGTAAATTCAGGGGTGTTGGTGGTCAACCAGCCACATAAACATTTTGGGAGCCATTTTTGGAGGAATTATTCCAGACAAATTTGCCTAACTTTTTCTAGGAGCATTTTCAAACTTTTATATTTTCAGGATAAGCAGCTTATATGATTAGTAATATTATGTATTAAAGGTACAAGTAAATTCAGGGGTGTTTCTGGTCAACCGGCCACATAAACATTTTGGGAGCCATTTTTCGAGGAATTATTCAAGACAAATATGCGTAACTTTTTCTAGGAGCATTTTCATACTTTTATATTTTCAGGATAAGCAGCTTATATGATTAGTAATATTATGTATTAAAGGTACAAGTAAATTCAGGGGTGTTGGTGGTCAACCAGCCACATAAACATTTTGGGAGCCATTTTTCGAGGAATTATTCAAGACAATTATGCGTAACTTTTTCTAGGAGCATTTTCATACTTTTATATGTTCAGGATAAGCAGCTTATATGATTAGTAATATTATGTATTAAAGGTACAAGTAAATTCAGGGGTGTTGGTGGTCAACCAGCCACATAAACATTTTGGGAGCCATTTTTCGAGGTATTATTCAAGACAAATATGCGTAACTTTTTCTAGGAGCATTTTCATACTTTTTATATTTTCAGGATAAGCAGCTTATATGATTAGTAATATTATGTATTAAAGGTACAAGTAAATTCAGGGGTGTTTCTGGTCAACCAGCCACATAAACATTTTGGGAGCCATTTTTCGAGGAATTATTCAAGACAAATATGCGTAACTTTTTCTAGGAGCATTTTCATACTTTTATATTTTCAGGATAAGCAGCTTATATGATTAGTAATATTATGTATTAAAGGTACAAGTAAATTCAGGGGTGTTGGTGGTCACCCAGCCACATAAACATTTTGGGAGCCATTTTTCGAGGAATTATTCAAGACAAATATGCGTAACTTTTTCTAGGAGCATTTTCATACTTTTAAATGTTCAGGATAGGCAGCTTATATAATTAGTAATATTATGTATTAAAGGTACAAGTAAAATCAGGGGTGTTGGTGGTCAACCAGCCACATAAACATTTTGGGAGCCATTTTTCGAGGAATTATTCAAGACAAATATGCGTAACTTTTTCTAGGAGCATTTTCATAATTTTATTTTTTCAGGATAACCAGCTTATATGATTAGTAATATTATGTATTAAAGGTACAAGTAAATTCAGGGGTGTTGGTGGTCAACCAGCCACATAAACATTTTGGGAGCCATTTTTCGAGGAATTATTCAAGACAAATATGCGTAACTTTTTCTAGGAGCATTTTCATACTTTTATATTTTCAGGATAAGCAGCTTATATGATTAGTAATATTATGTATTTAAGGTACAAGTAAATTCAGGGGTGTTGGTGGTCAACCAGCCACATAAACATTTTGGGAGCCATTTTTCGAGGAATTATTCAAGACAAATATGCGTAACTTTTTCTAGGAGCATTTTCATACTTTTATATTTTCAGGATAAGCAGCTTATATGATTAGTAATATTATGTATTAAAGGTACAAGTAAATACAGGGGTGTTGGTGATCAACCAGCCACATAAACATTTTGGGAGCCATTTTTGGAGGAATTATTCCAGACAAATTTGCCTAACTTTTTCTAGGAGCATTTTCAAACTTTTATATTTTCAGGATAAGCATCTTATATGATTAGTAATATTATGTATTAAAGGTACAAGTAAATTCAGGGGTGTTGGTGGTCAACCAGCCACATAAACATTTTGGGAGCCATTTTTCGAGGAATTATTCAAGACAAATATGCGTAACTTTTTCTAGGAGCATTTTCATACTTTTATATTTTCAGGATAAGCAGTTTATATGATTAGTAATATTATGTATTAAAGGTACAAGTAAATTCAGGGGTGTTGGTGGGCAACCAGCCACATAAACATTTTGGGAGCCATTTTTCGAGGAATTATTCAAGACAAATATGCGTAACTTTTTCTAGGAGCATTTTCATACTTTTATATTTTCAGGATAAGCAGTTTATATGATTAGTAATATTATGTATTAAAGGTACAAGTAAATTCAGGGGTGTTGGTGGTCAACCAGCCACATAAACATTTTGGGAGCCATTTTTGGAGGAATTATTCCAGACAAATTTGCCAACTTTTTCTAGGAGCATTTTCAAACTTTTATATTTTCAGGATAAGCAGCTTATATGATTAGTAATATTATGTATTAAAGGTACAAGTAAATTCAGGGGTGTTTCTGGTCAACCGGCCACATAAACATTTTGGGAGCCATTTTTCGAGGAATTATTCAAGACAAATATGCGTAACTTTTTCTAGGAGCATTTTCATACTTTTATATTTTCAGGATAAGCAGCTTATATGATTAGTAATATTATGTAGTAAAGGTACAAGTAAATTCAGGGGTGTTGGTGGTCAACCAGCCACATAAACATTTTGGGAGCCATTTTTCGAGGAATTATTCAAGACAATTATGCGTAACTTTTTCTAGGAGCATTTTCATACTTTTATATGTTCAGGATAAGCAGCTTATATGATTAGTAATATTATGTATTAAAGGTACAAGTAAATTCAGGGGTGTTGGTGGTCAACCAGCCACATAAACATTTTGGGAGCCATTTTTCGAGGAATTATTCAAGACAAATATGCGTAACTTTTTCTAGGAGCATTTTCATACATTTATATGTTCAGGATAAGCAGCTTATATGATTAGTAATATTATGTATTAAAGGTACAAGTAAATTCAGGGGTGTTGGTGGTCAACCAGCCACATAAACATTTTGGGAGCCATTTTTCGAGGAATTATTCAAGACAAATATGCGTAACTTTTTCTAGGAGCATTTTCATACTTTTATATTTTCAGGATAAGCAGCTTATATGATTAGTAATATTATGTAGTAAAGGTACAAGTAAATTCAGGGGTGTTGGTGGTCAACCAGCCACATAAACATTTTGGGAGCCATTTTTCGAGGAATTATTCAAGACAATTATGCGTAACTTTTTCTAGGAGCATTTTCATACTTTTATATGTTCAGGATAAGCAGCTTATATGATTAGTAATATTATGTATTAAAGGTACAAGTAAATTCAGGGGTGTTGGTGGTCAACCAGCCACATAAACATTTTGGGAGCCATTTTTCGAGGAATTATTCAAGACAAATATGCGTAACTTTTTCTAGGAGCATTTTCATACTTTTATATTTTCAGGATAAGCAGCTTATATGATTAGTAATATTATGTATTAAAGGTACAAGTAAATTCAGGGGTGTTGGTGGTCAACCAGCCACATAAACATTTTGGGAGCCATTTTTCGAGGAATTATTCAAGACAAATATGCGTAACTTTTTCTAGGAGCATTTTCCTACTTTTATATTTTCAGGATAAGCAGCTTATATGATTAGTAATATTATGTATTAAAGGTACAAGTAAATACAGGGGTGTTGGTGATCAACCAGCCACATAAACATTTTGGGAGCCATTTTTGGAGGAATTATTCCAGACAAATTTGCCTAACTTTTTCTAGGAGCATTTTCAAACTTTTATATTTTCAGGATAAGCAGCTTATATGATTAGTAATATTATGTATTAAAGGTACAAGTAAATTCAGGGGTGTTGGTGGTCACCCAGCCACATAAACATTTTGGGAGCCATTTTTCGAGGAATTATTCAAGACAAATATGCGTAACTTTTTCTAGGAGCATTTTCATAATTTTATTTTTTCAGGATAAGCAGCTTATATGATTAGTAATATTATGTATTAAAGGTACAAGTAAATTCAGGGGTGTTGGTGGTCAACCAGCCACATAAACATTTTGGGAGCCATTTTTCGAGGAATTATTCAAGACAAATATGCGTAACTTTTTCTAGGAGCATTTTCATACTTTTATATTTTCAGGATAAGCAGCTTATATGATTAATAATATTATGTATTAAAGGTACAAGTAAATTCAGGGGTGTTGGTGGTCAACCAGCCACATAAACATTTTGGGAGCCATTTTTCGAGGAATTATTCAAGACAAATATGCGTAACTTTTTCTAGGAGCATTTTCCTACTTTTATATTTTCAGGATAAGCAGCTTATATGATTAGTAATATTATGTATTAAAGGTACAAGTAAATACAGGGGTGTTGGTGATCAACCAGCCACATAAACATTTTGGGAGCCATTTTTGGAGGAATTATTCCAGACAAATTTGCCTAACTTTTTCTAGGAGCATTTTCAAACTTTTATATTTTCAGGATAAGCAGCTTATATGATTAGTAATATTATGTATTAAAGGTACAAGTAAATTCAGGGGTGTTGGTGGTCACCCAGCCACATAAACATTTTGGGAGCCATTTTTCGAGGAATTATTCAAGACAAATATGCGTAACTTTTTCTAGGATCATTTTCATACTTTTATATGTTCAGGATAAGCAGCTTATATGATTAGTAATATTATGTATTTAAGGTACAAGTAAATTCAGGGGTGTTGGTGGTCAACCAGCCACATAAACATTTTGGGAGCCATTTTTCGAGGAATTATTCAAGACAAATATGCGTAACTTTTTCTAGGAGCATTTTCATACTTTTATATTTTCAGGATAAGCAGCTTATATGATTAGTAATATTATGTATTAAAGGTACAAGTAAATACAGGGGTGTTGGTGATCAACCAGCCATATAAACATTTTGGGAGCCATTTTTGGAGGAATTATTCCAGACAAATTTGCCTAACTTTTTCTAGGAGCATTTTCAAACTTTTATATTTTCAGGATAAGCATCTTATATGATTAGTAATATTATGTATTAAAGGTACAAGTAAATTCAGGGGTGTTGGTGGTCAACCAGCCACATAAACATTTTGGGAGCCATTTTTCGAGGAATTATTCAAGACAAATATGCGTAACTTTTTCTAGGAGCATTTTCATACTTTTATATTTTCAGGATAAGCAGTTTATATGATTAGTAACATTATGTATTAAAGGTACAAGTAAATTCAGGGGTGTTGGTGGTCAACCAGCCACATAAACATTTTGGGAGCCATTTTTCGAGGAATTATTCAAGACAAATATGCGTAACTTTTTCTAGGAGCATTTTCATACTTTTATATTTTCAGGATAAGCAGTTTATATGATTAGTAATATTATGTATTAAAGGTACAAGTAAATTCAGGGGTGTTGGTGGTCAACCAGCCACATAAACATTTTGGGAGCCATTTTTGGAGGAATTATTCCAGACAAATTTGCCTAACTTTTTCTAGGAGCATTTTCAAACTTTTATATTTTCAGGATAAGCAGCTTATATGATTAGTAATATTATGTATTAAAGGTACAAGTAAATTCAGGGGTGTTTCTGGTCAACCGGCCACATAAACATTTTGGGAGCCATTTTTCGAGGAATTATTCAAGACAAATATGCGTAACTTTTTCTAGGAGCATTTTCATACTTTTATATTTTCAGGATAAGCAGCTTATATGATTAGTAATATTATGTATTAAAGGTACAAGTAAATTCAGGGGTGTTGGTGGTCAACCAGCCACATAAACATTTTGGGAGCCATTTTTCGAGGAATTATTCAAGACAATTATGCGTAACTTTTTCTAGGAGCATTTTCATACTTTTATATGTTCAGGATAAGCAGCTTATATGATTAGTAATATTATGTATTAAAGGTACAAGTAAATTCAGGGGTGTTGGTGGTCAACCAGCCACATAAACATTTTGGGAGCCATTTTTCGAGGAATTATTCAAGACAAATATGCGTAACTTTTTCTAGGAGCATTTTCATACTTTTTATATTTTCAGGATAAGCAGCTTATATGATTAGTAATATTATGTATTAAAGGTACAAGTAAATTCAGGGGTGTTTCTGGTCAACCAGCCACATAAACATTTTGGGAGCCATTTTTCGAGGAATTATTCAAGACAAATATGCGTAACTTTTTCTAGGAGCATTTTCATACTTTTATATTTTCAGGATAAGCAGCTTATATGATTAGTAATATTATGTATTAAAGGTACAAGTAAATTCAGGGGTGTTGGTGGTCACCCAGCCACATAAACATTTTGGGAGCCATTTTTCGAGGAATTATTCAAGACAAATATGCGTAACTTTTTCTAGGAGCATTTTCATACTTTTAAATGTTCAGGATAGGCAGCTTATATAATTAGTAATATTATGTATTAAAGGTACAAGTAAATTCAGGGGTGTTGGTGGTCAACCAGCCACATAAACATTTTGGGAGCCATTTTTCGAGGAATTATTCAAGACAAATATGCGTAACTTTTTCTAGGAGCATTTTCATACTTTTATATGTTCAGGATAAGCAGCTTATATGATTAGTAATATTATGTATTAAAGGTACAAGTAAATTCAGGGGTGTTGGTGGTCAACCAGCCACATAAACATTTTGGGAGCCATTTTTCGAGGAATTATTCAAGACAAATATGCGTAACTTTTTCTAGGAGCATTTTCATACTTTTATATTTTCAGGATAAGCAGCTTATATGATTAGTAATATTATGTATTTAAGGTACAAGTAAATTCAGGGGTGTTGGTGGTCAACCAGCCACATAAACATTTTGGGAGCCATTTTTCGAGGAATTATTCAAGACAAATATGCGTAACTTTTTCTAGGAGCATTTTCATAATTTTATTTTTTCAGGATAAGCAGCTTATATGATTAGTAATATTATGTATTAAAGGTACAAGTAAATTCAGGGGTGTTGGTGGTCAACCAGCCACATAAACATTTTGGGAGCCATTTTTCGAGGAATTATTCAAGACAAATATGCGTAACTTTTTCTAGGAGCATTTTCATACTTTTATATTTTCAGGATAAGCAGCTTATATGATTAGTAATATTATGTATTAAAGGTACAAGTAAATTCAGGGGTGTTGGTGGTCAACCAGCCACATAAACATTTTGGGAGCCATTTTTCGAGGAATTATTCAAGACAAATATGCGTAACTTTTTCTAGGAGCATTTTCCTACTTTTATATTTTCAGGATAAGCAGCTTATATGATTAGTAATATTATGTATTAAAGGTACAAGTAAATACAGGGGTGTTGGTGATCAACCAGCCACATAAACATTTTGGGAGCCATTTTTGGAGGAATTATTCCAGACAAATTTGCCTAACTTTTTCTAGGAGCATTTTCAAACTTTTATATTTTCAGGATAAGCAGCTTATATGATTAGTAATATTATGTATTAAAGGTACAAGTAAATTCAGGGGTGTTGGTGGTCACCCAGCCACATAAACATTTTGGGAGCCATTTTTCGAGGAATTATTCAAGACAAATATGCGTAACTTTTTCTAGGAGCATTTTCATAATTTTATTTTTTCAGGATAAGCAGCTTATATGATTAGTAATATTATGTATTAAAGGTACAAGTAAATTCAGGGGTGTTGGTGGTCAACCAGCCACATAAACATTTTGGGAGCCATTTTTCGAGGAATTATTCAAGACAAATATGCGTAACTTTTTCTAGGAGCATTTTCATACTTTTATATTTTCAGGATAAGCAGCTTATATGATTAATAATATTATGTATTAAAGGTACAAGTAAATTCAGGGGTGTTGGTGGTCAACCAGCCACATAAACATTTTGGGAGCCATTTTTCGAGGAATTATTCAAGACAAATATGCGTAACTTTTTCTAGGAGCATTTTCCTACTTTTATATTTTCAGGATAAGCAGCTTATATGATTAGTAATATTATGTATTAAAGGTACAAGTAAATACAGGGGTGTTGGTGATCAACCAGCCACATAAACATTTTGGGAGCCATTTTTGGAGGAATTATTCCAGACAAATTTGCCTAACTTTTTCTAGGAGCATTTTCAAACTTTTATATTTTCAGGATAAGCAGCTTATATGATTAGTAATATTATGTATTAAAGGTACAAGTAAATTCAGGGGTGTTGGTGGTCACCCAGCCACATAAACATTTTGGGAGCCATTTTTCGAGGAATTATTCAAGACAAATATGCGTAACTTTTTCTAGGATCATTTTCATACTTTTATATGTTCAGGATAAGCAGCTTATATGATTAGTAATATTATGTATTAAAGGTACAAGTAAATTCAGGGGTGTTGGTGGTCAACCAGCCACATAAACATTTTGGGAGCCATTTTTCGAGGAATTATTCAAGACAAATATGCGTAACTTTTTCTAGGAGCATTTTCATACTTTTATATTTTCAGGATAAGCAGCTTATATGATTAATAATATTATGTATTAAAGGTACAAGTAAATTCAGGGGTGTTGGTGTTCAACCAGCCACATAAACATTTTGGGAGCCATTTTTCGAGGAATTATTCAAGACAAATATGCGTAACTTTTTCTAGGAGCATTTTCCTACTTTTATATTTTCAGGATAAGCAGCTTATATGATTAGTAATATTATGTATTAAAGGTACAAGTAAATACAGGGGTGTTGGTGATCAACCAGCCACATAAACATTTTGGGAGCCATTTTTGGAGGAATTATTCCAGACAAATTTGCCTAACTTTTTCTAGGAGCATTTTCAAACTTTTATATTTTCAGGGTAAGCAGCTTATATGATTAGTAATATTATGTATTAAAGGTACAAGTAAATTCAGGGGTGTTGGTGGTCACCCAGCCACATAAACATTTTGGGAGCCATTTTTCGAGGAATTATTCAAGACAAATATGCGTAACTTTTTCTAGGATCATTTTCATACTTTTATATGTTCAGGATAAGCAGCTTATATGATTAGTAATATTATGTATTAAAGGTACAAGTAAATTCAGGGGTGTTGGTGGTCAACCAGCCACATAAACATTTTGGGAGCCATTTTTCGAGGAATTATTCAAGACAAATATGCGTAACTTTTTCTAGGAGCATTTTCCTACTTTTATATTTTCAGGATAAGCAGCTTATATGATTAGTAATATTATGTATTAAAGGTACAAGTAAATACAGGGGTGTTGGTGATCAACCAGCCACATAAACATTTTGGGAGCCATTTTTGGAGGAATTATTCCAGACAAATTTGCCTAACTTTTTCTAGGAGCATTTTCAAACTTTTATATTTTCAGGATAAGCAGCTTATATGATTAGTAATATTATGTATTAAAGGTACAAGTAAATTCAGGGGTGTTGGTGGTCACCCAGCCACATAAACATTTTGGGAGCCATTTTTCGAGGAATTATTCAAGACAAATATGCGTAACTTTTTCTAGGATCATTTTCATACTTTTATATGTTCAGGATAAGCAGCTTATATGATTAGTAATATTATGTATTAAAGGTACAAGTAAATTCAGGGGTGTTGGTGGTCAACCAGCCACATAAACATTTTGGGAGCCATTTTTCGAGGAATTATTCAAGACAAATATGCGTAACTTTTTCTAGGAGCATTTTCATACTTTTATATTTTCAGGATAAGCAGCTTATATGATTAATAATATTATGTATTAAAGGTACAAGTAAATTCAGGGGTGTTGGTGTTCAACCAGCCACATAAACATTTTGGGAGCCATTTTTCGAGGAATTATTCAAGACAAATATGCGTAACTTTTTCTAGGAGCATTTTCCTACTTTTATATTTTCAGGATAAGCAGCTTATATGATTAGTAATATTATGTATTAAAGGTACAAGTAAATACAGGGGTGTTGGTGATCAACCAGCCACATAAACATTTTGGGAGCCATTTTTGGAGGAATTATTCCAGACAAATTTGCCTAACTTTTTCTAGGAGCATTTTCAAACTTTTATATTTTCAGGGTAAGCAGCTTATATGATTAGTAATATTATGTATTAAAGGTACAAGTAAATTCAGGGGTGTTGGTGGTCACCCAGCCACATAAACATTTTGGGAGCCATTTTTCGAGGAATTATTCAAGACAAATATGCGTAACTTTTTCTAGGATCATTTTCATACTTTTATATGTTCAGGATAAGCAGCTTATATGATTAGTAATATTATGTATTAAAGGTACAAGTAAATTCAGGGGTGTTGGTGGTCAACCAGCCACATAAACATTTTGGGAGCCATTTTTCGAGGAATTATTCAAGACAAATATGCGTAACTTTTTCTAGGAGCATTTTCATACTTTTATATTTTCAGGATAAGCAGCTTATATGATTAGTAATATTATGTATTAAAGTTTAAGTAAATTCAGGGGTGTTGGTGGTCAACCAGCCACATAAAAATTTCGGGAGCCATTTTTCGAGGAATTATTCAAGACAAATATGGGAAACTTTTTCTAGGAGTAGTTTGCTACTTTTATATATTCAGGATAGGAAGCTTATATACTAGTCAACAAAAATTATTGTAGTACTTCGTGCCATAAATTATTGCAATACAAACTTAATTACAGTTTTATTAGCGTTTATTCCATTATATCTATTAACAAAAGAATGTCATAAAAAACTCTGTCTGTCTCTCTGTAAGTAACGCCCTCTAGAACTTCTGATTGGTTGTTCGTTTATTATATATTATCGCACTACAGGCCCTGTGGACCCCATGGCTGGTTTGGGTATACTAGCCCATATCTTCCTGTTCTCAACCAGATATTCATGTTTAATCTGTTCCAGAAACTTCCATGTATGAATGACGCAGCCACGTTTCACGGCAATGACGTCGTAACATTTATCAGATCTTGTACAGATTTTCAAGCAATGTGTGTGATGTGACTAGGAATAGATCCTCGGAATTCCGCTCTCAAGCCTGCCAGTAACACTGCTGATTAGTTTATTACCAACCTAAAAATGGGACCAGTGCGGCCTTCAGGCCGCACAACCAAGGCAATCTAATTTTCATTATAAAGTTATACGTTATGTGAAACCAAAAATATAAGAGCTGTAAAGATGGAAACGCTATACAAATTTATTTTGTGTGCTCGCTCCCCCGTAAATAGAGCAAACAGTAAAAGTTGCTACGTGCGCGCGTGCGCAGTTACTCACGTCGAATGTGCGCACGCGCAAAAATTCCCGGCAAATGTGAAGTGTATTTAAATGTAAAGTGCGCGCATGCTCCATACTCAAGTCGAATGTGTGTAAAAATTAAAATTTTAGTTTTATAAACAGGACCGGATTAGAGTTTGGGGCCCAAATCTAAAACTTTATTTAACTCTTAACGGTCCTGTCATTAAAAAGCTTTTCCTAACATTAACCCAAACTCGACCGGTGGATCTCTCTTTTAACGGTTCCCCCATTAAAAAAAATCCATTCCTAACACTAACCTAAGCCCGACCGGTGGATCTCTCTTTTAACGGTGTCCCCATTAAAATAAAAATCGATTCCTAATACTAACCTAAGACGGACCGGACCGGTCGGTGGATCTGTTTTAAGGGTCCCCTCATTTAAAAAAAATCGTTTCCAAACACTAACCTAAACTCAACCGATGGATCTCGCTTTACACGGTCCTCTCAATAAAAAAATGTTGTTTACTAACACTAACCTAAGGTCCACCGGTGGATCTCACTTTTAACGGTCCCCCATGGTACAACAAAATTATTATATCGTGCTCCCTCCCATTAAAATAATCGTTCCTTAACACTAACCTAAACTTCACTGGTGGATCTCTCTTTTAACGGTTTATTCATTAAAAAAATCGTTTCGTAAAACTAACCTTAGCTCGACTGGTTGTTAATTATGTTGATTTTTTCAAGTACTCGAAAAAATTCGTATATTTGCAGCATAATTCATAGCTTTAAAAGAGAGGCTTTAAAAATTTGTGCAAAAACAAACTGCAGTTCGAGAGATGGAGAGCACCGAAAAGAACTGTACCCAAAACTTCCAATTAATGGTTGCAGAAGTACCAACTAAAGTTTAACCAAGTGTTACTAAATAAACCAACCGGTACAACGTCGCAATCGCCGAGAGTAACTTCGCACGCGCGCACGTAGCGAATTTTACTGTATGCACGTAAATAGATACCGTTCCCCATTTTCAGATGGCGCTATTGATTAGAGTGTGATTTGAGGTTACTATTTTTTAAATGTCGTAAGTTTTTTTGTTAGTTTTAAAACAGAGTAACTTCAAATCAGTACACTGAAAAAAAAAGGTACGCCATATTGATGAACACCATTCATCAAGTGAAATTCATCGTAATGATGATGATAATTATCAATTTGATGTACAAAAACTTAGATAAAATAATGAATTTGATTTCATCAATTTATTTTCATCATGGAGATGAAATAATCATCAATGTGCTGTACCAAGTCATCGATGAGGTTTAAAGAATGATGAATGATTCATCAATACAATGAATTTTATTTCATCGGTTTATTTTCATCATCGTGATGAAATATTCATTGACTTTTTTTTTCAGTGTAGCGACATCTGGAAATGGGGAGAAAATTAGTAACGCCATATATTTGCTGGAAAAATTTGTATAACCTTTTCCATCTTTACAGTTCTTATATCTTTGGTGAAGCATAACTATTTAAATCAGACAGGTGAGTTGATGAACTACAGGCCCGATTGCAGGGATCCCCAAATCCTGAAAGGCGGAAGAAGATAACCTCCAAAAAAGAATTAGAAATCGTCGAGGGAAATGAGAAGAAATACTTAAATCTATCCAATCAGTTCCTAAAAAACAAACAATCGAGCAATGAAATGTTGAGCAAATCGAGCTCAAGCGGTCTTGTTGTCTCTGCTGATCCATACATAAACTATAATATAGCATCAAAATGAAACTCTTAAAATGGAGTTATATTGGATTTATAGCTGCTGATAAAATTGTGACGTATAAACAGGGGAGCATCATTAAACATCTGATGTGCACTAACCACTTTCTTAATCAAATCCAGTCAAAAACTGTTGACGGCCTTAAATTAACACACATTTAGTCTTCTTTTTAAACTTGATAATCGCTCTTTCTGTCAGTGTAAAGTACAAGCAAATTAAACTGCTAGAGAAAATATTATGAATTATATTAATTAAGCAGATGAACTGCTTATAAATATAACAACTATTATATTAAACTTAAAGTTTCACTAGCGAAACCTGTCAGATATAGACTTAATTTTCACCGCGGTAACACAACTGGCTCCAAAATCGAATAAATTAAAGACCTAAATTTAAGTTTAAATAATACATAAGCATCCTGAACCTGACATGCATGCAAAAGTCAAAAAATACTAATCAGGCAAAATAATTTTTTTTCTATAGTCTGTTTTTTTAAGAGGGGCCTTTAAATTATGAAGCAAAAACATGTTCCAACAGGTGGCGCGCCCTAAAATATTAATTTTTTCTACTTATCTGTTCACCAGTACAGAATTTTAATAATTTATAAAAGTCATATGAATAAACGATAAATAATTTAGGTAATGAGGAAGTTTGAACTTTCAAAGTTAAATATTTTTAAAAATATTCAATATTTTCAAATATGAATATCTTTTTGGAATATACTTGTAAATATTTAACATTAGAAGCTCAAACTACCTCATTACCTAAATTAGTTATCGTTTATTCATATGACTTTTAAAAATTTTTGGAATTCTATATTGGTGAAAAGATAAGTAGAAAAGATTAATATTTTAGGGCACGCCATCTGTTGCAACATGTTTTTTAAAGGCCCCTTTTAAGAATCGAGTAGAAAATTTCTATTCCACGTGGATAACGTGAATGTTAAACAATGAAATTGCTTGAAATTTAATTTCAACCTTGAATAGGGTTCAACCTTGCTTGAAATTTAATTTCAACCAATTTCATTGGTTAACATTCACGTTGTCCACGTGGAGTAGAAATTTTCTACTCGATTCTTAAAAAAAACAGACTATAGTAAGAAATTTGGTCATCTTTTATTTTGATAATAGATATTTTGTCCGTAAAACCAATAATTCCATTGATACATCAGCGCAACTAGGATCAAAAGTTTGGGGGGCTAAAAATAAGTCTTGAAGCAATCTTTTTAAGTTGGGGGGGGGGTAAAATATCGAGAAATTGAGTCGCAAGCAAAAAATTTAGATTTTCAAGATTAAACATTTGAATTTAGAAATTATAAAAAGATGTTTGTGTACTAATTTTGTGATTCCAGGGGCAGAAAACTATTTTTTGAAAAAATTAAGCTTTTCGAAAGCCTGGCCTTCGACGCTAACCTTTCGTTTGCTAATCAATTCAAGTTTCTTTCCCCACTAAACTGAAGTATCATAATAACATAAACACCACACTATTAATAATTCAAAAATCAGTTTTAAGAGCAATGTCCAGTGCTACTCCCCCTAATATACAGTGTGAATATTTGTGTTTTCTGTTATTTATTTCCAGGGCGTTACAAAAATTTAAATAATTGCTAGCATTACAAAATCTTTCAACACGTTTTTAAACACGCTAAAGGAAGTTGATTTATTTATTGGAAAACCATGTTATTCGAATATTACAACATTGGAGTCTCCCCCCCCCTTCCAACCGTAGTTTACGAATTATGCGATGTTCAAATAAGAAAATCAATTTCTTTTAGCGTTTTTACATAAAAAAAGTTGAAAGATTTTGCAATGCTAGTAATTATTTAAATTTTTGTAACGTCCTGGAAATAAATGACATAAAACACAAATATTCACACTGTATAGGGGGGTAGCACTGGACATTGCTCTTAAGCATAGAAAATAAGGGGTCAGTTCTTAAAATTTCAGTGCGAATATTAAGTTAATCGATTCTTCATAAAATCGCCATTAAAAACTAATAATATTTGGAATATTTAGGGGGGCTAATTTGAATTTTGGGGGACATAGCCTCCCCTAACCCCTCCCCCCTAGTTGCCCTTATGCATTGATATAAGCAAAAAATTATAAAAATGAAAACTTCATTTCAAATTCTTTACTAAATTTTAAATCTTTGGATTTATTATTTTAGTCGTTGTTTAAAGGGCTTACAGAGCAGTAGGAAATTTTGTACTGTAAGTTATTCAAAAAATATAGATCCTTGCTGATCCTTGCTGTACTTTTCGTTTCGTGATACAAAAATAATAATGAAGTTATTATGTCTCCAAAATTTATAATTAATCGAAGAATTGTGGAAATTTCTAGTTTGTGAAATTATTTGAATAATAATTATTAAAAATAAATATAAATATTTTTAATATAATTTGAGTAAAGTAAACAGTTAATTACAACTCACGAGTTAATTTACCTACAGTAATTAACCAAAATACTGTTAAATTTGCTGAAAGTTCAATAGTGTTAATGCATGAGTATGCCTATAAGGCACATTATCGATCGTTTGGTAAATGTAATAGAAATTTTGTATGTAAATTAGTTAGTGTTTGAGAATTTCATTACTTTAGCTTAATTGTAAATTTCTTAACTGAAAACGTAGTCGATTGCAGTAGCGAGAAACAAAAGATTTCTTCATGGATAATTAAATTAAATCAACATTGTTGAGTTTAATTTAAATAAGTGCCCATTTAGACACCAACAAACAAACGGACACGCTAGATAATTTAACGGTCAATTTAAATCAAGACCTATAGCAATATACAATCATTAAGCAACAACTTTGTCTACTCGTTTAATCCAAATCGGGTAATGTAAAAATTTTCTCTTTATGGACCGTACACATCCGACATTTTAAACATAAGCAACCTCCACATAATTTAGAGACTCCCTGTATTGTGTTCAAACTTAACATACTTGCACTTACATGTTCCATTATACCGAAACGGCACGTTCTTTAAACCGTTTCATACTTAAGTCACAATTACAAGCGCCTGTTAAGCATACAAAAATCTTCATTTGCTACTTTATAATGCTATTCATGAAAAGAATTCAACTGAAGCATTTTTTGCACGGTGCCGCCAGCTTAGTCTATAGCTGTTGAAACTCTAACCTCTAATCCAGTTCCTTACATTTTTTTTCCAACAATTAAATTTTTTTAAATATAAACGATTTTAACAGAAGCACCACCGCACTTTCACTCAAACGATTTATTTAAATGCTACAATAACATAATCAGTTATTTCAAATTAATCTAATGTAATAGCACGACTTTCATATTTTTAGGTTCATTTTTCATTTGGAATGTAATTTGTTTGGATCGGTGTAATAAAATGGAAATGAGACTTCCTAAAATGTGGTTTATAAGGGAATTCAAAATTCATTTCAAATCAGACAGACGTCTTTGTTTTAATATTCCGTTCGTAGTTCAGAGTTCGAATCAAAAGTGTCCCAATTTTAATGAATTATCTTCGAGACTTTTATCCGCAAACATGATCTGAAAACTAAACAGATGCAAAATTTTGTATGAACCTGCTAGAAAATATTAAATTATTCACAAATTTGATTTTTAGTTTATTTTATTTTATTAATGCTTTCCGAGGTTTTACAATAAGAAAAATATGAAAATACAAACAGTTTTTTTTTATTCGTACAATAATATTCTCGCTGGAGGTTGTTCGTAATAAACTCAGATTTTGTTATCTTTTACTTGTTCCAAAGCGCTTGTAATGATTTCATCGTTAGCAGATATTTCTATAAATTCCTCCAACGATATCGGCTTCTTACCTTTTAGTTTTCTGAAGTAATTGAATTCTTTCCACATTTCATTCATCAATTTCTCTTGTTGGTCATTAATAGTTCCAACTTGAAGGTTTTTCGAAAGGGAAACCTGCCTTTGTCCTGCCAAGCTTTCTCGTTTTCCAGGCTCTTCATGAATTTCAACTTTTATTGTTTCATTATTTGCTTGTTGCATCCTACCGGGAGATCGGCTCGCTTCCAAACTTTCACCTATCATCTTTTCGCGATTTTTGAGGGCTTCATCTCTTCGCTTTTCCGCAGCCTCTTCTTTGTTTTTCTCGTCTAAATACATTTCTATCCATTCCGTACTCATAGGTGAAGAGATTTTTTTAACCTCCGTACTTTCACGTTTCTGCTTTATCCATGCAGCATTCATTGGAGAGGAATATAATATGTCAACAGTTTTTCTGACTTCATCGCTGTTATTACAAAAGCTATCGTTTTCCAGTTTCTCGCAAGGTTCAACCCTCTCCATATAGAAAGACGAACAGTGTTCATCATTCTGCTTCTCCAAACTTTTTATTTCTGTAGATTCCACGTCCACGTTTATTTGATTTTCTGTTTGGTAAGTTCTTGCAAGTTTTCTTCTTACCTTCTGTTCTTCTTGCACTTTAAAAAACGTTTTTTCTAGGTTTTCACCAATCCTTTTTTCTCTATTTTTAAACGCTTCATCTAGACGCTTTTCATCAGATATTTCTTCTTCTTTGTCTCGTACATAGAATTGTAACCACTCTACACTCATAGGTGGTGGATATTCATATACGGTATTATCGGCTTCTTCTGCTTTAGCACAACACCAATAAGAATACATATTAAATAATGCGAAAATGTCTTGTCTTAAATGTTTCCAAAACTTATCGCACTAATAGAGTAAACTTTTTTGGTTGGTAATCTGAAAACCATAATCCTACACACAAAAGCCTTCGACCAACGGTAAAATATTTGGCTTATTTTGCCAAAAGATACAGTAAGGGGCTTAGGGGTTATTCTGCAAGGGAATCCTTTCGAGCCGTAAAGTTTGGTTTACGCCCTTAATATTGACTGATATTTGGTAAAATAATTCAAATATTTGAGCGTTGGTCAAAAAGTGTACCTACTACAGGCTTAACTGTGTGTAAAACTTAATCCAAAATCGAAGTAACCGAAAAAAGTTAAATTTGTAGATTTATAGACAGGGCCGGATCAGAGCTTGGGAGCCAAATTTAAACTTTTATTCAAGTGGCGATATTTTTGAATAAAATATCGACTAATGGTCGATTTATACGGTCCGATTTATACTCAACATTTTAACATTTATCATTTAACATTTAAGAGGATTAACCAATGGTTAATTCAACAAACATAACGGTTAAAATAACTGGCTATACTTAATATTCGACTGGTTAAGTTCTTAAATGTCAAATGATAAGTGATATTATAAATGCAATGAGTACAATGGTCGATTTATATCTACGATTTATCTAATCAGTGGTTAATCCTCTTAATTGTTAAATAATAAATGTTAATATATCGAGTATAAATTTGGTTGGTTTAAATTCTTTAAACCTAATATAACTTACCCAACCATGGATGCAGCTCTTTTTAAAAGCTTTTATTTAACTTGGTGTGACCGTTGTCCGTCGTTCGTCGTCCGTCCCTTGGACTTTTTCGAGGCCGTTTTTAATTAAACTTTAAATGACCTTCTCTTTAAAAAAATTCGTTTCCTAACACTAACCCGTCAATGTTCTGTTTTTTCCTTGTTCTCTTTTATCAACGTTTTGTTTTTTCCTTGTTCTTTTATTTTATTGTGCTGTTTATTCAATGTTCTTTTATTTCAGTGTTCTGTTTTTTCCTTGTTCTGTTTCTTCGTGTTTTGTTCTTATTTGTTCTGTTATTTCATGTTCTGTTCTTTCATGTTCTGTTTCATCCGGTCACCCTATTTCTTTCAACCCCCCCCCCACTTAATAATCTTTCCTCGTCACAAAAACTAACCTCCCAAATAATGATGATGAGGTTAAATAATAACAAATTACAATTTTTGTGTCCCCCCCCCCCATTGTCACGTACGAGCTTGCTTCGTTTTCATTGGTCCACTTGCAAACACGCTTTTATTTAATTTTTTGTTTTAGTTTGCACCACAAATTGTTGTGAATCATTTCATTCAATGTTTAAAAAATATGTTCAGATGAACCCAAAAATAGGAATATTTATTAAAAAATCTTAATAGGGAATTCAACTGAATTCAAATTCAGTACTTTGCAAAGAAAAACCGCAAAGTCAGGAGTTTTAAAATAGATTAATAAATAATCCTTAAAATTCAACCCAGGTAGTATCAATTTTGGGTGCAATTCGAGGGTCAGATTATATGATGACCATGGGTCGAAATAAGTCGAGGGATTAAAAAAACCGCAGTTCAAGTCAAACAAAGATGTACCTTTTTTTACTAACGGTGTTCCAAAAACCATAATATAATTGGGTAAAGCGTATCTAATGTTTTCATCTGTTAAATTTGGATAAATTATTATTACTTGAGCCAATATTATTTAACGGTGAAACCGCACGTGTGTTTTAGAGTGAAGGATCTGGAAGAT
This sequence comes from Rhagonycha lutea, assembly GCA_958510855.1. NCBI lineage: Eukaryota > Metazoa > Arthropoda > Insecta > Coleoptera > Cantharidae > Rhagonycha > Rhagonycha lutea. The sequence goes on along the minus strand of OY294040.1, from coordinate 4,344,211 downwards.
AATTGAATATTCTAATTATTATTTTAGTTTGCATGACTCAATAACTTCTAAATAAGTTATTAAGCTCTTATCTAGAAGAATATCGGTCGATAGCAGAATCTAATCTGACGTCAGAGGGCTAAACTAAATTGTTCGGAAGAGCAAAGACTTATTCTACTCTTTACTCAAATTTATTGTTGTATCATTTTGGGCTAAATCTCGAGTTTTCCAATCGATAATGATATAGTGTTTGACGGTATGCATCTGAGTGCGTTTAGGATTGATAACTGTCTCTGAAGGACCTTGATGCTTTTTTGAGCTTTTCCAAAGATTGGCTTGAAAGGGATTGTTAGGATCAGAAGTGCACGTAACCTTGAAGAATCCAGAACTGGAAAGCAATACAAATTAAATTCCTGTATTTTACCGTAAATTTACGTAGTTTAATTAAATACGCTTATAATTAATTACAAGGACCCATTATGTAGTTGAAAAATAATAAAGTCAAAAATTATGCAAACAATGTTGTTAATTAAGGTTCACTGAAACTTATAAAACAATGTGATAGGTAATTTTGAGAAAATTTATATAATTCAGCAATCTGCAAGGGTTAATGTATGTCACAACCATAAGCTGAATTCCTAAGCGACGTTAAGGGTAGAATGGTGATAAGGGACTCATAGCATCCTAATTATGCTAATTGAAAGCAGTCAGTCGTAATTAGAACACGCAGAAAGCCTTACTTCAATTACAACTGCCATCATTGTAATTGGTGTCTGTTTCGCTTTCAATTGCAAACCTACATGATGTCTCGTTGATTAATAAAATTTTGAATTTATCGAAAAACTTAAATATTATATTAGGGTTTATTGAAATTGAACTTCTTAATGACTTCGTTTTACGATACTAAAAACCAATGAGCCCCTAAATTACTGTAATACATTTGGACTTTGTAATAATAGAATGTACAACTTGGGTTGAACTTAATGTAATGTAATTCTATATAATTGCCAGTTTGTTTTCAAGTATTGTTAAGTTTACTGCGCTATTTTAAGCGAAATGTCTGCTATTTGATATATAATATATGCTTTGGATTAGGGTTTAAATAGAGCTTTCGTGATCGCATATACAATATTCTCTACTGAAAACGAACATACACCCTCCTTCTCTACACCTATCAAATATTTAGTACGTACATAATTTTCTAAATAACGATGACGTATTTATGACCTGCACTGCATTGTTGTACATATTTATGTTCGTGTGATGAACAGCCTTCGTTAACAATTTACTTTCTTCTCCATCAAAATACAATGTGTTCCTTTCACATTGAAAATACTAAATACGTCCGATATAAATTCTTCCAGTTTCAGTTATTTACATTTTATGGAAATTAATCGTTAATATTTATGCAACCTCAATAGCTTGCTTGCATTTAGCTGCATTGATTGTTTGGAAACTGGAAGATTTACTGTAGTGGAATTAAACATAATAGAAGCTAATTTGACTGCAATAATCGGTTATGAAAAGTGGATCCTGCAGAGTTAGTTTCGGTTAACCTACTCCTGTAAAAAAAATGATCATTTCTAAAATTGTTTTGCAATCCACATTCCTTTTTATTTGAATATTTAAATATTCAAACAGCTTCCTCAGAAGTGAATATTTCTTTATTATCTAGTATTTCCAAAGTTGATTTACCATGCTTGCAGCGGTAAGCTTTTCTTTTCAAAAAATATTTGCTTTTATTTTAGACAATTAATTATGACTTTGACTCTTTCTTTTTTATATAAAAAACTGAAGGTTACACAAGGAAGCGATGTATGCGGTGGTGCCAAATGCACGAGGGGCGCAAAATAAGTAAGTAAAGGAGGGTTAGGGGGGGACATATTTGAAATTTTTAAGGGGGGGGGGCGCAAGAACAGGTGGCACTAGCCCTGGAACGTAACTTCAGATATTTTCTTAAAATAATTTTTGAAAATTATATAAAATGAAGAATTTTCTAAAATCAAACTTCATAATCGTACAAATTACAAGTCCGTAGTGGTTAGTCATTGATTAAATGTAAACAAGGACCTTCGTCCTTGTGGAATTGAAACCACGGTTCAAATAAATTTGGGGTCGGGTGGGAAACTAAGATTTTTCCATCCAATGTCTACCCTACCTACAAATATTATTAAGGCCGTTAAACCATGAACTAATTAATCTTTCAAACTACTGATAAAACTTTGTTTTTTTTTAAATTAAAAATGTATAACTTATAAGAAATTGTACTTGGTTTTTGGTGAGTAAAGGTCCTGTACGCCACGGGATTTGAACCTGTGGTTATTGGCACGAGAAGCTAGCATGCTAGCGTTTCAACCATTCACTCACCTGTCTTCCTATGAACATCTAATTAACTTCGAAGCAACATTGTCTTCAAATCAGTGGCGGATTTCCCAACAGGCGCAAGAGGTGCGCGCTTAGGGCCTCGTAAATCAAGGGGCCTCAAAATAAGGAAAATTTAATTATTATTAATTAAATTCCTGTTGTAATAAACACAAAAAATCTAAGCCCTGGATGCCTTAGATTTGCAGTTATTTTGATTTCAAGCAATTTTTGATTTAAATTTTTTGATAAAAATTTAATTTTGTTCAAAAATTCTGAAAATTTTTGAAAATATTAACTATGATATAATAAACACAGGAAAAATAACTAAAAAATTCTAAGCCCACAGATTTCTTAGATTTGCAGTTATTTTGATTTCAGTGCAATTTTTGATTTACATTTTTTGATAAAAATTAAATTTTGTTAAAATATTTTGAAACTTTATGAAAATATTAACTCTGTTGTAATAAACACAGGAAAAATAACGAAAAAATTCTAAGCCTAAAGATGCATTAGAATTTAACTTCTTTTGATTTCAGTCCAATTTTTGATTTAAATTTTGGATAAGAATTTAATTTTGTTGAAATATTCTGAAACTTTATGAAAATATTAATTCTGTTATAATAAAGACAGTAAAAATAACGAAAAAATTCTAAGCCCTAAGATGCCTGAGAATTGCAGTTATTTTGATTTCAGTGCAATATTTTTGATATTACAGGAAAAATAACTAAAAAATTCTAAGCCTTCAAAAATGTCTTATATTTGCAGTTATTTTGATTTCAGTACAATTTTTGATTTAAATTTTTGATAAAAATTAAATATTGTTCAAATATTCTGAAATTTTAAGAAAATATTAATTCTGTTGTAGTAAACACAGGAAAAATAACGAAAAAATTCTAAACCCTAAGATGCTTTAGATTTGCAGTTATTTTGATTTCAGTGCAATTTTTGATTTAAATTTTTTGATAAAAATTTAATTTTGTTCAAATATTCTGAAACTTTATAAAAATATTAACTATGATGTAATAAATACAGGAAAAATAACTAAAAAATTGTAAGCCCTCAAATGTCTTAGATTTGCAGTTATTTTGATTTTAGTGCAATTTTTGATTTTTTTTGATAAAAATTAAATATTGTTCAAATATTCTGAAATTTTAATAAACTATTAATTCTGTTGTAGTAAACACAGGAAAAATAACGAAAAAATTCTAAGCCCTAAGATGCTTTAGATTTGCAGTTATTTTGATTTCAGTGCAATTTTTGATTTAAATTTTTTGATAAAAATTTAATTTTGTTAATATATTCTGAAACTTTATTTAAATTAAATTAAATTTAAATTTAATTTTGTTTAAATTAAATTAAATTTAAATTTGTTTAAATTAACTTGTTGTCATAAACACATGAAAAATAACGAAAAAATTCTAAGCCCTAAGATGCCTTGGATTTGCAGGTATTTTGATTTCAGTGTAATTTTTAGTAAAAAAAAGTATTAAAAAAATAAATCGTCTGCGGTGCTGGTGGATGGGCCGCCGGGCACCAGGGGTTCAAATCAATTGCTTTATAGGGAGTGTAGGATTAGTGAAAATACTTAGAAGGGGGGGGGCTTCAAAATTGAATTGCGCCTGGGGCCTCATAAGTTCTAAAACTTCCACTGCTTCAAATATTAGAGACATAGGCCATGAAAATGGAAAGTATGAGCGGTAAGTCGAAACTTGGTAACAACAAAATTTACATAAACACGAACGGAAAATTAAGGTGATAGTGAAAAAAGAAGAGAAAACAAGTTATAATGGACGGAAAAATGTAACGATGGAATAAATCAGAAGGAAAAATGAAGTAAAGACAACTATACGGATGGAAATATGTCAACAAAATGGAGTATTGGATGATTATAAATGAGATAAATGGACGATTATATGCACTGATAGGCAGTGGCGTAACTTCAAATTTTAGATCTGGGAGCAAGAGCTTTGACAGACCCCTCGATTGTGGTGTGCGATTTAAAAACAAACTAAGAAAATAATTGAAGAACCGGGTGCTATAGAACAGCGGTAGGAAACCTTTTAAGTATTGCGGACCACTAAATTCACAATTAAATTTCGCGGACCACTATTTTTTTAATTATTCATTTTGATTACTCAATTTTTTTTCTTGACCTTTTTTAACCCTATTTCATAATTAACCAAACTTATTGAATCCCATGCTTACATTTGCTCCTAGCAACATGCGATGAACATATTTTTACCTATAATTTATTTTTTAATTAAAAATTTTATCAAATGAGCTCAGTAAATTTAAATAATCGCAGAATTTCTTCACGGACCACTAAAATTACGCCACGTTGCCGACCGCTGGCTGCTATAGAATACCCCCCAGCCGTAATAAGCAAAATATGTCCCCCCCCCCGGTTTCACGTCCATTTCAGGGGAATAAATTTATTTAAGCTTAACAATGTTTTTGATTGTATAAATAAATATTTAAATTGTACCTGTGGCAAGCGGTTTAATTTGCACTACACCATCAGGCTCCGTTCAAATAAAAGATTGTTTTTAATTAAAAATCAATTAAAACATTGTTAAACCCACGATCTAGTAAGCAGTGCTTACTTGTGAAACCAAAATAAATTTATTTCCTTGAAATAGGTGTGAAACCGGGGGGTCTGGGGGGTATGGAATACCCCCCAGTACAAGGAAAGACGAGTACACAACAACTCGGCATCGGCTTACTCGACACCGGACCACTCGGCACCGGCGGATCCTAACATTAACCTAAGCTCGACTGGTGAATTCCCGTTGCCTAGTTATCCGTTTCCGGATTGCACAGGCGCTGTTTACCCTTGTTTAAGAACTTTTGCTGTACATTGCCTTGGGCTCCTAAGATTTTAGGGCAGCGTTCATTCGCACACCGCGCACACTGGTAGTTACGCTACTGTTGATAGTATTTGGCACTCGAAGAAGTGTCTGGAAACGTGATGCGCTTGAATTGATAAACGAGATTTTTACTATTCTGTTAATTTATTGGAGAAAACAATGAATTGACATACAAGTGGATCGCATTAATCTAGTTTCTAGTAGGTTAGTAAACCAGCTGGAATCTCGTTAATCCATTCATGTGAACCCGATTTTCAATTGTCATTAAATTTAGTGTATTATTAATGAGTTCATTAATGTGCATTACAGCTGTACAATGTTCTTATACTTATATTTTAATCGGCTAATTAATCATTGATTAGCCTAATCGAAGTTTCGATGCGAATTGTGAAGAAAACACTCTGTATGTACAATAATTCATATTATGTAAATATATTACACTGAAGACTATCGTTGATTATACAAAAGATTTCAAATGTAAAAATATTCTTTGAACTTCAACTGAATGACATGTTCTTTGAAATATAAAAAGAATGAGATTGTATCGGAGGATTAAAATGTAGAAACTGTTCTCTCAATTCCATTTGCTCGAAATTCTTCAAAATTGCTTCTATAATCCATCCAACTGAAATTTAAAATGTTATGGGAGTGCAAAATCGGAATATTTTCTGTTTCAGAGTAAATTGTGTGGTAACAGTACCAGTACCTGCTTCCTAGATGGAGTGGGCCGTCAAATTTTGAAAATATAATTTAAAAATAATATTTTTAGTTTTTGTAATTTAAAATTAACATATTATTTATTATTATTATTTTATTTTCATTACCTACTTATTTATTTATTTTCGTTTACTTAAAATTAAAAAATAAAGTAAATAGGAAAATATATTTTCCGAAGCCGGTGGTGAAAACGTACGTGTGAAGTTAGCAGTTTCCTCCTTAGATATCACGTACGTGGCTTTCCAAAACTTTTCGCTATTTTCAAAACTTCGTTTTATCCGTGATGCACAAAACTCGATGTTTGAAAACTTGTGAGTAATGTTTTTCGTAAAATGTTCTTTTTGTTCTGGAAATGGGATAAGATTTTCTATCCCAACTTTAAATTTTTTTTTATCAAAAATATTAAAAATTAGAACGATAAAAGTCCTTTTCATCGGGAAATTAAGTTAGTAGAGCATACGGATTCGGCTAAATTGAAACTACGTCTCGTTTACAACCTTCATGATTTTTGTTACTATTTAACAATTTTGTGTGTGACGTAAAGAATGTTTCGTACGAAATGGAAGGTAATTTTGTAGTCTTTAAGAAGATTGATAATTTCCTAGTTTGGTTCAGTAAGGCATGAAATGAAAGCAATTTCTTAGCAGCGCTGTACATAATCTCATAACAATTCGGGTCACATTGTCGTACCACCCTACCTCAGATTATAACACCCTTGTATTCATCTAGGCGTGCCTGTGCTTTTTAAAAATATATTTTATTTAGAAAAAATGTAAAGCCGTTTCTTCAACGACTTTTAACAAAATAAGGGTGTTTTGGAAGGCCGGATTAGTAGTTCTGAATAACAATGTGTGCTATTGTGTCTGTTGCTAAATTCCGCACAATTTGTTTTGATGTTCGCTCGATATCCTTCGCAAATTGTTAAATTTTTCACGTAAACTCTCACGTATTCGTTTTTACATCTAAAAAGCTACGCTTCAAACAAAGATTATGTTGATAGCCTAGTACGAAAAATATTTTGTTTTTCTTTTTCTGCATCATTTTATGTAACATATCTCACCATTTTAGGTGTTAAAAAATGACAACTAAAAGGTTCTTTCGACTTTTTATTTATCGTACACGTACAACTAAAAAGCTTTACATTTTCCTATATTTGTTTAAGGTGCGGGATATGTGACACATGCAAAGTATGATAATTTGTGTTGTGCCGACAGAAAAGCTTTTTGTTCGATAAAATTGTTAATCTTCCTATTTTCTCGCACTGATGTTTTGCTGTGGCAAATATTCAAGATGCCTTCTATAACGACGACCCTTTCCCTTAACAAATTAAAAGTTATACAGCAATGTAATTTTCACCATTGCAAGTTTTAAGAATTTCTAATTTCAGACTTCAAAAAGTTTGATTTAAAAAAAATTATTGCTATGTGATATCAGATAATTTGGTGATCAGTGAGACAATATAATTAAAAATGATCAAATGTTAGTGTTGGAATGGGGCATATGTAATCTCCCCTAATCCAGCAGGTAGAATTTAAAAAAAGTGGTGAACTCCCCTAATTTTGAAGATTTCACCAATAATCCTAGTTGTAAACTCCCCGAATGTAATACATTTTAAGTAGGATAATTAAGAAGGACTTAACTAAATTATACATAATAACTAACAGAAAATTTTGAATTTATTTAAACTTTAAAGTTTAAAATATAATGAAAACCAATCACCTATAAAACTGTGATGCCGACATGCCCTTCAAGTGAAATTTTGGGGTAAAATTGGTGTCAAACGTTTGAGTATCAATGAGCTTCCAAATTTTTTGTTTGAGCCTCAACCGTCGCGGAGTTATTCGCGAAATATTTGGGGGGTGGGGCTGGAGACATGTTTTCCTATTTTCATTATTATTACGAATTTTTCTGCGAAATCGATGTCTATCGATAGAGCTTCGTTTGAGCTTGAATGAGCTTCCATTCCCATAATTGTGTTTTCTTTTTCTGCAAAGTTAATAGTATTTCAAATTTCGAGTACTCCGAGCAAGTTCTTTTTAAACTTTTTGGTTGAAATAGGTGTCAAACGTTTCAGTATAGTTTTTTGCATATTTGATAATAATAATTAATGATGTTTCTCGTCAAATAATTGAGTTTCTATCTCTCAATGGTTATTGTTCACTGTTGGAAGTTTGATCACAGCATCTCCACTTTTTAATGCACGATTAAAATAAAATTTATAATCCTCATAAATTAACAATTTGTTACCACATTGACCAGTAGTCCAATAATTATTTCAGACCAATATATTTGAAAGTACGCAAACAATAAAGCGGCGTTCACAATGAAGAGTAGGGTCTTGCATTGTAGAGAGCTGGCAAGCGCCAATTAGATTAGAGTATTTTCGTCTATCCTTTTCTATGATTAAAAAATTGTTCATTCTGATTGGCTCTTGCTAACTTTCTGCCGAAGCAAGGCAAGACCCCACTTTATTGTGAACGCCGCTTAAGAATAACTTGAAATAATAACTTCCCTGAAGTAATAATTATAAAAACAATTTTTATATAGCAAACATAACAAGCCACAAATGTATAAAAACTAGAGCAAATTTCAATAAATAACCTAAGCTCTGATGTGCCAAACTTATCTGTGTATGGATTTCATATTGACAATAAGTTTTTGTTAAAACAATAATTTGTTTATTAAAAAATAATTTTAATAAGAACATAGAAAGCTTCTTGAAACAACTACAGACCAATATGTTTGAAAATAAAAAATTTTTTATATGGCACACATTTTGTGACCCTCCCCCCTAGACGTAGATGTTTTTTTTATGGACGACCCCAAAGCTCTGATGTTCTAAACCTGTCTGTACAGATTGCATATTGGCCACAAATTTATAAAAAAAGAGCGAATTTCAAAAAATAACCTAAGCTCTGGTGTGCTATGATTTTCTAGCTATGGATTTCACATTGACAAGAAGTTAACGTGATAAATGCAAAATAATGTTGTGTAGCATTATTTTGCATTTATAGCCAATAATAAACTCAAAAACTAAAACTTACATAATGTAACAATTTATTGTAGAAAAACGAACCACAACTACACCAATTATTAACATTTTAATTAATTGACTTATTTTTTCTATTCCATTTATTTGATTACTTATATTATTCATTCATCAAAGTTGGTAGCAATATATTATTATCCCTAAAGCCTATCTATAAGCTTTATAATCTTATTGCCTAGTAATCCCTCGACGTTAGGGGAGTTTACAACCAGGATTATAAAAAAAATAAGCCCCATCTTAAGGTGGGTCGAAATTAGCGGAGTTTACAAAACCCCGTTGGAATGTGATTTTATTGAGTGGATGGTGACTGAAGAGAAGAAGGAAGCAAAGAAATGAAGAACAAAATTGAAAGTTAAACTATGAAACAGAAAAGGAACAAGTTAAAAAATAGGAATAATAAAATAATCACGAAATAGAGGGGAGAATTAAAATTAGTAAGTCATAAAAATAACACAATAAAATTTAATTTGAGGTCTAAAATTAAATATTTATTGCAAAGCAGTTTATCGAATCACAATCAAAATGCGAAGTTTGAAAATTCAAATATAATTCAAAATAAAAGGCAAAGCCTGCATATAATTTTAAAAGAAGAAAATTCAGGATTTCCTAGCTTTCTTTTAAGTAATTTTTCTTGTTTTTATTTTAAAATGTCAATAGCATCTCAATTATATTCCTGTTTACTGTTAATTATTAAATCCTTTTTCAAAGATCCTGCGAAATTATCTACAAACTAGGTCAAAATTATTACCTAAAATCAAACGGTTTTCTAATAATACAATAAATTAAGCAAAGAAATGTAAAAAGAATTCAAAATTTTACATTTTGATTCTTTTTAAACCTAAAGCTTTGAAACAAACACCGTACCATAAATATTATAATTACCAGTCCACCCCTGTGCGTCACTCGAGTAATTCTTCTCTACTCATGAAAAGAAATACAGTTCGGTAATTAATGGAAATCAAATTCAGTTGATATTGGAATTATCAAGTATTACTTTGCTCTTATCTTCCCTAAGAAGCTAAGAGCGTAGGGTTGGCGTTCAATAATGGGGTTGTTTACAGCTTACGACCCCATTCCTTAATAAAAACATTTTTAATCGCAATAAAATCATTTCCCTGATTAATTCTTATTGATTTGCTGCTCATCGACACAAAAAGTTGTGGTTGTTTAAACAGAAAACCTTCAATTTGTTTTTATTTATAATGCATCCACCCTAGATTCGGTCTATTATTTACACCCATCAAAAGTATCCAATCAATTAGGGGTTCCCACAAAATACGAATCGGCACGTGTGCATAAAACTGGTAATTGTGCATGCATCACACTTTCCCACCCTTGTTAAATATTACCAAATACGGAATTGATGCCCCCGAAGCTTGACAATAACGCAAAAACTTATTTTCACATAAAATTCGATAAATTCGATTGTGGGTGATGGGAAAGCACGCTTATTAAATTTGTCTTTATTTGTGTAACCAATCCGAAACTCTATGATGAGAAATTTTGAACGCTGCCGCTGCTTTAAAATTTATGTAAAAATTTTTGTGCTGGAAAGTTATAGTTGGACAAAGGAAAATCTCACGAGGCTCACAGGTCTTTTCTAGGCTCAAAAGGCGCAAAGGTGTTTACGAACCGTGACATCGGAAGTTTTGAATATAAACTTGATCCTAAATTCTTTGTAGTTGATATCCCAAGAGTTTTCAGTTTTGATCGCTTGACGATAAAAAGTCAATGCGTTTATGAATATCATATTGACACTTGTCAAACGTTTTCCTTAGAGCGACTTCATGTCGTAATTTATTCCTCTCGTTGCTTTATTGTGATATAAAATTTTTGAACACTTAGAAACAAAGTTTCTTTCAGACAGGTAAATGTTTGATTTTGGCGTAGAGGAAGCAATTCAAAATCGTTTAGTGTCGAGTCGCTACAATAACTTAGCAATGATAAAACTTACAAAACCTTAACGATTTGCGATGCTACATAGACTCTTTCATCTTAAACTTCGTCATTATACACAACTTCAATTGTGCAGACAAAAGCTCCGAAAGTTATTTGCTTTTTTTAAATGTATATTCCAAAGTGTTTTTAAATGTGTGCCTGCCTATTCAATTTGTGACTGTTTTGTATGTAAAGCACGGTTTTAGCTTTTGATGTATTGTAATTTGCTTTTGATGCAATAAAATATTATTCTGTTTATTTAAAGGGAAAAAGAAAAAGTCGGCTTAATTCAAGTTTTTATGTACTGATCAACGATGCGATATAGGGTGGTCATAAAGTCACTTATTATTTTCTAATCTTTCGCAGGAAGTTCTTCCAATTTCTTTCAAGTTGATGCTGATGCACCAGATTAGATGAACAGTTTTTCCAGTGTGTTGGTTCAGTTTTGAAATAATAACTCACTCCCGAGAGATTCGTCTGCCACGCATGAAATGTTAAGATATACAAAAGTAAAGAGTCTCTTGATACGACCCTAATCTGTCATACATTCATACGAACGTCTTCGAATTGAACTCGCTTGCTAATTTGCTAGTTGAAGCTGTCAGTTTTACCATCCCCGCCGTCAAGAAGGGAAGTAATAGAAAATGAACGATCGTTGGGTGCAAGAAAACCGAATTGATGTAGCCTGACAGCTTAAGTCTAAAAGATTACCTTGATTCGATTAAGATAATAATTATGTTTTGTAATTTATCAAAATTTTTGTAATTAGTGTACTCAAATGGAGTAACCTGATATTCATATCTAAGATAAAATGGATAATAAAAGACGAATCTATATCCAAAGCCAGTGGCGTAACTACCAGTGTGCGCGGTGTGCAAATGAACACGGCCCGTAAAATCTTAGGGGCCCGAGGCAATGTAAACTAAAATGTTCTTATACAAGGGTAAAAAGCGCCTGTGCAAGCCAGAAACGGACAATTCGGCAACGGGAATCCACCGGTAGAGCTTAGGTTGCCATGGTTACCGATGATTTTCTTCAAACTTGACACATGGAACCATTGTAGTGGCCCTACAATGTGGGTTTGGGGGGTCTAGATTTATTGTAGAGAGTAAGATAAACTCACACGCACTTAGGCCTCTAATTCGGGCCCATTGTACTACCTCCGATTTTCAGCTTTACCCCAATCCTGTCACTCTTCAAGGCCCTCCAGCTGGGCTTGGGGGTATAAAATATTCCGTTTGTTATATAATCAGCAAGAAGGCAATTCAAGAATCAAATTTGCTTGGTTATCAATTTTAAAAAGTCGGCTTGTTGCTTGCGTATACCTGGGGGGTATTCCATACCCCCCAGACCCTTCGGTTTCACGTCCATTTCATGGGAATAAATTTGTTTTGGTTCAACAATGTTTTAATTGATTTTTACTTAATTTTATCTAATTTTGATGTATTTTTTCAATTTTCTAGGTTGGATAAGCCCACTAAACACCCTAAAATGTGAAGAAATTAGTGTCTAATCTAGGGTCTGGGGAGGTATGGACAATGGCGTAAATAACGGGGGGAGGGGGGGGAAGAGGAATGGTCCCCTTAAACTGTATTATTTTGGGACCAAATTTTGTTTTTAAATCTCTCAATCGCGGGGCCCGTCAAAACTTTTGCTCCCAGTTCTAAAATTTGAATCTACGCCAGCCCAATCTGTAGAGGATTGAAACGGGAGGGTAAGCTTTTATTTTTTTGGGTGCAAACATGTAAAAAACAAAAGTGCTAACACGGGACATCGGGAGAACTTTTGGCAGTCAAAAAACTTCGAAATTTTAGGACTTTTTTTTTATTTTTGCCCATAACTCCTAAACAGTGCATCCTAGCGAAAAAGTTATACTATAATAAATTAAAGAGCATTAAATTCTGCGTCGAATGAGTTTTACAACATAATAATTCAGTCAAGTGGTATGGTCAAAAACCACGGTCAAAAGCCAACTTTGTCAAAAACCGAGTCTGCAGCTTGGAAATGAGTACTAAATAAGAAGAGAAAAACTCATAAGATAAAAGTTGTAGAGGATCAAATTTTGCGTCCATTGAGTAACAAAATTTTGAAATTCGGTCAAGTGTATCTCTCAAAATTGACAGTCTCCCAATGTCCGGCTATTGGCATATGAAGGCGAAGCCAAACGACTTTATAAAGTACTGTCGCCCTTCTGTAGCATTGGAAAGAAGCGGGGTGAATGCGGCTTACATTGACGACTTGGTTATGTAACAGAAACTAGTCTGAAACGCAACCCCTAATGAGAGTATCGATCCAAACAGAGACTGGAGTCCATCACAATCCGGAGAGGACCGAAGAAATTAGTGTGCAACCTATTAGGGTCTGGGAAGGTATAGACAATGGCGTAAATAATTGTGGTGGGGGAGGGGCAGAGGGTCCCCTTAAACTGTATTATTTTAGGACCAAATTTTGTTTTTAAATCGCACACCTCTAAATCGAGGGGCCCGTCAAAGCTTTTGCTCCCAGGTCTAAAATTGGAAGTTACGCCACTGTCCAAAGCACAGCAAATTCTATTATCAATGGACCGGTACATACCAATAAAGCTAAATATGGCGAAAACTGAGGTAAATCCAATAAATGACCTAAATTTGCTATCGGAATTTTAGCAGGGCTACAATATTTGCCCAATACAACAACACATCTTACAATATTTTTTTTGGTAATTTAGATTCAACCAATTTTGCAGAACTACAGATGAGGACCCCTAAAAAGATGGAATCTGCGAGTGTGTGCCTTCACTTATTAGAGCTGCAGTATTACCGTACAATTGGTCTAAATTTTTTAACTGTCATGACGTTTGCGTTTCCTTAGTTAATCAGTCGGAGTTGGACCTACATCTTCACTTGTCAGATCATCAATAAATTGAATGATGAAAAATATGGAAGAAAATTCAAGAGGTTTTCAATTATATATTTTGCAGTGACGAATTCCCACACTGCAAGGCTGGAGATAAAAGCTAATCAGATTAAAGATTAAAGACCTTGATATTCCGAGTTCCAAATTATACGGTACTGATGACGACTACTTCTTAAGAAGCACGTGTCTGTCATTCATTTCATTATGAGAAAAGCATATCAAGACATTGTCAGGTGGCAAAGTCACTAATCCAATAGAACGTCAATAATAGGTCACACGAACAAACTGTGACAGATTTTCTCACGTACAATAAATTCTACGTTTAATTTTCGTCTGCGGTCATAAGAATTAATTTTTATGTACAGAAACAAATTTAGATTTCTATTGTGGTTTATGATTTACATAATTACAGGCCCATACGATTTCGAAGCTGGCGTGCAAAGTTTCTACAGACAATATTAATGATGCATTTCTTAGCTTTAAATAATTTACAGCAGCATACATTTTTCAGTCTTTAGGCACTCATTATACATGCAAACTTGCTAATACTGTAAGCGATATTTAAATTTTTTCTTTGACGTTGTTTAATTTTTTATTCAAAATCAAACAAAAAATAATAAATTGCCTCAATTTACCCAGGGATGTTGTGAATACAAAGTAGTTCGATAGAAAGTAAGTCCACGAGTATTTACTTTTAATTATTTCATATTCCGCTAAACAAATAAAACAAATTTGAGCTGGATAGATTATTTGTTTATTATTTCTTCCTTTATTCCATTCTACAAAAATCTGCTTCGAAATGCTAAATTTAATACAAAAAATTAATTACCCGATCAGAAGTTTTATTGTTTCTAAATTTTGAATATAATTACTAAAATTATACTTGTAAAAAGTTGTTTAAATTTTAATTAAAACATTTTTAATATCGAGTACGTTGAATATTTAAATTTTGAATTTAAATCATTCTTGCGCGTTATTAACGCTAAGTAAATAAAATTTTTAATTAAAGGCATATTATAGTATTTTGTTTGCGTGATTATTTTTTTGTCAAATTTTTCTGGTCGTTAAAAATCTAATTTAAAGACCAAATTTGTAGAAAAATTAAAATTTAATTAGCAGAAAATGATTTCTCTTCCAATTTTCCAGCGGGTCAACAACTTATCGCAAAACAAGCTAGCCGCTCAGTAAAGCAGCATTTTGCAAGCTTGATCGAATTGTAGTTACATTAAAAGTTGTAATAAAAATTTGAGTTGTTAACAACCTAAGTATGTAGCGGATTGAGCCGTAAAAGATACGGTCGAATTAATAATACAAAAATGCGAAGAATATGAATATCAAACCGCTACATTAAGAACATTAACATTAAAGTATTCTCAATTACAATAACCGACACTAAAAACGGCCGAGTTAATTTTGTTTTATTGAATAGAATTTTAATGGCACGTGTCGGTTGTAAATCATTATGAAAAATAAAACAGATAATTGTCAGGATGTTGGGAACACGCTCGAAATCCTTCCTTAGTATCAACGACCAACGATACGTGTAAAAGTGGATATAAATCTAAGGTTTTATTTTTTTGCAAAAATTCTGTAACAATAATATATTTTTTGTGATTTGCTGCTCATTTTTTAACCATTTGGGTGAAGGTTGCGTTGTTCAATGTTAAAATAACGTTTTAATAACCTCGCGGTTACGTGTTTTTATGAGAGATGGGGCTACAGGTGTTTTAATAAGACAAATTTGGATTTTCTTAGCAAATTGATTTAAAAAAAAGATTGTATGGAGTAACTGTCATGTTTAATTAAGATGTAAAGCAATAAAGCGAGTTGTTATTTTAAATAAAGAATTTGTTATGTTTGCAGAGAATGGAATTGATTATAGGAATAAATATTTTTATTCGACATTTCTCGCTCAGAAAATGCCATTCATAATAAAGTTATTGTGATTTTAAAATTTTAAATGAAGCGATTGAATGATAAATAATGGAACGAACGTGTGAAGAGTTTAGTGTCTTCATATTTGTTATTGGGTGATTTTGCAGTTTGATAGATGAGGCATTCAAATTTATCTACTGCTGTCTATTATTCTGAAGATTAAGAGTAAAGTAAATTGCACTTGAAGTCCTAATACGCCTTACTAAGGTTTGTAATCTCAGCAATTTTTAAAAAGCTCGATACTTTTATTGTTCTTTTATGAACCAATTTTACAAATGCTGTTCCGTTTCCATTATGAAGTCGATTTACATGTTCCAACTTAATTGCAAAATCTTGAATAAAAGGAAGTAAAAGTTCTATAAGGTACTTAACTTTTGTTCAAATTTAATGTTTCTATATTTTATACATTTTTGCCACAATTTAACTGTACTTTTCAAAAATTCATTTAAACTTTAAATATAATTTTAAATTTACATTGTTAGAGGAAAATTATACCATAATCTTTGGATAAATGACTTGAAATTGTAGAAAATTGTTCTTCTTTTATTTCGTGTTTCGCTATGTTAATTTTCGCTATCTATTCTATGTTGTCTTTAGGTGCAATGAAGAAATCATACGTTCTAATCTCAAGTTCCTTATTATGAAATATTTTCGTACTACCCCAAATTTTCCATTTCGTTGTTCCACGTTTACCCGGTGTTTTAAAAATCGATCCGTTTTAACGAGACAGTAAGAAACTAATTTATAAAGAAGAATACAATCTCAGAAAAGTTAAAAAGTAATTTCCTCGGAAAAATACAACACTCCTTCCATTTAAGAATTTTTGTTGTTTTGTTATCATTTTTGAGATTAAAACGATAGACATTAAAGGCTGATGTACGACGAGGTTTTATAAAACAATAAATGCTTTAATCGCTTCTTTTACTGTCTTCTGGAATTGCATTTAACCTTTTATTAGCTCTAAGTAAACTTTATTTCCAGAAAACGCTTTTAGTTTTAAAGAAAAGCTTTTTAAAATTATATTTTGATATTCTTGTTGAAAATACATTTTCTAGTGCTTAGTGGATGTCAAGTTAACTCGGATTTTAACCAATTTAACTCGTTAAAGTTGTTAATGCCAGTAAAATACTTTAATTTTATCCAGATATGAGAAACTTTTACAACAACAAAACTGAATTTTTGTGTACCCAAATGACCGTACTTCTCGCTCAAATAAACGTTCTTCAATAGGGAATAACAAAGAGGATCCCAAAAAATTACATTTATATTACAATAAAATACACCGGGATTATTATGGAATGGTGGTATGCGCAGAGGACAGTTTTTAATTTATTCTCTCCTACGTTTCCAGAAATGTTGGACGTGGATGACAATTAAAATTTTTTCTGTATAATTAGGGTTTGAAGAGTATTAATTAAAATTGAAAATTAGAATCGAGCTTAATCGATTAAAGTCGTCTTAAAATTTGATTAGTTTCTCTCTTTGATGATATAACTGCCTTGATGGCTTACCTGATCTTCATAAGCAGCACTTTCGCATATCAGTTCTAATGAGGATTGCTCATCAGTGTTTTGCAGGTTCTTTTGTGATTCAAGTAATTCAATTCCTGCTATTTGCGGAAGAGAAGTAGATATCCCAATAAAGCAACGCACAACAAAGAGAAGAAGAAAATGTATTGATTTAACGCCAATACATTAATAGGTGGATACCGTATCATGAGAAAAACTCCTAAATTGAACAATTAATCTCATAATTAGTGTCAATGATAAAATTTAGGTGTTGATAGAAAACACAGGACACAGAGCTGGAAGCTTTCTACAAAGTTGGTTATAATCTTTTTGTCTAGAATAAATGGTTTTTGACTTTTTGACCCCTTCGCCCTTTGTCTTTTCAAACCACCTTCTAAAAGTCCGATGGTCGCAACTCAACAACCCCATTTATTTCTCTAAAATCTTTCTAAGAATAGGAAATGACCGATTTTTTTACTATGATCAATGATTTTGATACGGACGTCACATTTGGTCACACTTATTGCTAGTCACGTATGGTAACCCCTTTCCTAGGCATGTACGTCTTTTATGGACGACCCCAAATAAAAAACTAAGCAAAATTAAACAATAAATTGCAATGATTTCAAGTTTTCTGTGGAACAGCGTAGTTTTCAAAAAAAATTCACTGGACTAAATTTGTAGCCAATTAAATTTGATATCCGGAAAAGGACGTCAATTTTTTTGTAAGACATTTCATTTAAAAGATTCGGAGTTATCAAAAAAAAGGAAAACTATTATTACATCGAATCTTTCAAAATTGCTTTACTTATTGAACATCATATAACTTAAAAGCCATTGCTCTGAAAAAGTAAAGAGTTGTAATTTAGTTTGTAGATAAAATAAAAGGACGTATGTGAACTGCACCGATGGAAAGAAATTAATCCTTTTTTTGGGGGTTTTGAACGAGGGTCATATGTAGATTGCACCGATGGTCAGATGTGGATTGCACCGATCCCCACATGTGGATTGCACCGATATAAATACATAATCCCTTTAAGGAAAAGACTTACCAGTAAGCTTGTAAGGCTTACCCGTAATGTTTTTTACTGAAAATGAAACAAGGACGTATACAAGGAGTCGCTCCGAACACTATTGAAAAACTTAAAAAGACACTAATAGATGCCCAAAATATTTAATTTTATTTTCATAATATCAGAATACAAGTCGATCAAATGTTGTAATTTTGCTTGTTTACTAACTGTAATGGCATCTAGCTCAGGATCTAGGGGGGGGGCTAACCAGGGCACCTGTCAGGGTCAAGGGAGCAACAAATTATAAATTATATTTGGTGAGATTTTTGATATCTTTAAACTCAAATGCTGGAGGATAAGGGCGCCAATGTAAAGAAAGGGGCGCCAATGTCAAGTTCTTGCCCCGGTTCGGAAAAATCATAGATCTCGGGCTGACGGCATTAACTGTGTTAGCTGTGCCAATACTGCTTATTCTTAGGTATGCTTTAATTTGCATCATTTTTAATATCTCCAAAAAGGTGTAAATCGGGGGGTGGAGTTATAAAAATGCATTCGTATTCCGGCATATACTTGATGTGCGTGCTGCTCAGAGCTTTGATGGTAAAAGTGAATCTGCATCAATATAGGTTCGAAATATATAATTGGATTAGGTGTTCAGACCAGCAGTCTGACGTAAATCAAACACGGATAAACTAGAGAGCGAGAAACCGCGGTTCTCATCCTTCGGATATGTGCTGTGATCTAAAAAGTCCAAAATCGACCTGTGGACTATGATCCATTCCAACCCGCATTAGGCCAGCGTGGAAGAGTAAGGCATAAACCTTCAAGTTCTAAATTGAGAGAACTTGAAGAGGCGTATATCCAAAAATTGATGTAAATAAAACGCCAATGAAGAAAGAAGAAGAAGAAGAAAGTTCAGTCGTGCATCGTCTGGCATTATCGATATTAAATCTTCACTATAAACGGCACCAACTTCGTTTGGATGTAAATATTGCAAACCAAACGATAAGAGCAACCATAAGCCAATTTCGGAAAGATCGTCTTAATATCCTTCGACCAAACCTACTTTTTGAATTTTTCTATACCACGTTTGGCTTAAATGGAATCGGAAACCAATAAGTTCAATATTTTCCCAAACATGTTAATGCTTACACGAATAGCAAGTTCAAAATCAACGGTTGCTGTTATTGATTTAAAAAGTAAATCATTTTGAGAACATAACTAACGATTGTAGATGTTTGTTTTGCCGAATAAAAAATAGGTAGGGTTGTTAAAAGAGGGGGGTTGAAGGGTGCATGTAGTAATATTTGGAGATAGGTCCAAGGTTTTGTGCAGTTTGGGAGGGTTGAATAATGCTTAAAATTGCGTGACGTAATTTATGAACGACCCGTAATCCAAAAGCGCAGTCTTCTAAAAAAGTTTTCGAAAATGTCTAATTCAAGCCAATTAAAATGTATTTAAAAAATTATGGACCAATAGAATGGTAGTAAATCGTAAAATTTTAACTAACTAACCTAAGCTCTACCGGTTAATCTCTCTTTCAACGGTCCCCTCATAAAAAAAGATCGTTTCCTAACAATAACCTAAGCTCGACCAGTGGATCCCTCTTTTAGCGGTCCCCTAAACCTAAATTAAGGATGAAATTAGGGTTTCCCATAAATTAGTGCTGTAATTTTTACATTATCTAGCAATGAAAACCAGAAAATGTAAATACAATCTGTATTATTTACATACCTCTGTAGTAAATTAAATACCTCAATCCTTTAATGGAATTAAAAAAGATTACTTACTGACCATCGGTGCAGTCCACATACTTACCCTAACCGAACCCAGTGCAATCCATATGTCTGATTATGTGACCCTTTGACCATCGGTGCAGTCCGCAATTGCCCAAATAAAATTATCAATTCGCAATTCGAACCCGCAATTTATGCACTGTAATTTAATCAAGTGCGGAAGATAGAAAATGCACTTTACAACTGGAGGTCTATGAGTATTTCCGTAAGGAAGCAACAAACAAATAATCTTTTGAAAACCAAATAAATAGTTAGTTAGATTTCATCTAATTATTAAAATCACATGTCGTTGCTATGGTTACCGATGATTTTCTTCAAACTTGGCACATGGAACCATTGTAGAGCCAAGTGGGTTTGGGGGTCTGGATTTATTATAGAGAGTAAGATAAACTCACACGCACTTAGGCTTATAATTCGGGCCCATTGTACTACCTCCGGTTTTTTGCTTCACCACGATCCTGTCACTCCCCCAAACCACTCCAGCTGGGCTTGGGGGTATAAATATTCCGTTTGGTATGTAAGCAACAAGAAGACAATTCAAAAATCAAACTTGCTTGGTTATCAATTTTAGTAAGCGGGCTTGTTGCTTACGTATACCTGGGGGGTATTCCATACCCCCAGACGCCCAGACCCCCCGGTTTCACGTCCATTTCAGGGGAATGAATTTGTTTTTATTGTTTCGTATCGTTTGGTGTATGTAAGCAATAACAAGAAGACAATTCAAGAATCAAACTTAGGTGGTTATCGATTTTAAAAAGTCGGCTTGTTGCTTACGTATACCTTGAGGGTATTTCATACCCCCAGACCCCCCGGTTTCACGTCCATTTCGGGGGAATGAATTTGTTTTTATTGGTTCGTATCGTTTGTTATGTAAGCAACAAGAAGACAATTCAAGAATCAAACTTGCTTGATTATCAATTTTAGTAAGTCGGCTTGTTGCTTACGTATACCTGGGGGGTATTCCATACCCCCCAGACCCCCCGGTTTCACGTCCATTTCATGGGAATAAATTTGTTTTTATTGTTTCGTATCGTTTGGTGTATGTAAGCAATAACAAGAAGACAATTCAAGAATCAAACCTCCTTGGTTATCAATTTTTGTAAGCGGGCTTGTTGCTTACGTGTACCTGGGGGGTATTTCATACCCCCCGGTTTCACGCCCATTTTAGGGGAATAAATTTGTTTTGGTTTAACAGTGTTTTAATTGATTTTTTAGTAAATGATAATACTTAATTTTATCTCATTTTGAAGTGTTTTTTCAATTTTCTAGGGTGGATAAGCCCACTAAACACCCTAAAATGTGAAGAAATGCGTGTGAAATCTAAGATCTGGGGAGGTATGGACAATGGCGTAAATAACGGGGGAAGGGGGCAGAGGGGAGGAATAGTCCCCTTAAACTATATTATTTTGGGACCAAATTTTGTTTTTAAATCGAACACTTCTCAACGAGGGGACCATCAAAGCTTTTGCTCCCAGGTCTAAAATTTGAAGTTACACCACTGATTTAATCAGTGATCATACCAAGCCACTGCTGTGGTTATTACTTATCATAGTTCAGTGTGTCAACTATCGACCCATGCTGCGAACGACTTTTGATTAATTTTGAAGGTGGAATTCTTCTGCCTATTGAGTGACCGTCTTCTATCTTCCACTTCCTTTTTGCCAAATAATCTATTGATGAAGTAATCGGTTGCTTTCCAATACTTTCTTGTTTCAGCATTATATTTACAAGATTTTAGAGCAGCAGAACTAGATATTCCTCTCTATTTCAGCTGTCTCATTCACAGTTTCGCTGCAATGAAAGATGGGGTGCTCAGGTGTATGCAATTCTGCGTTACCTCTCAGATCTAAACCCGTCTTGCGTGTTTTGCCCACCTTGTCAAGTATGAGTCTATACCTTTCTATAAATTTATATCACAAGCTGATCCTGAGTCTCCATCCACCCAGGAGAGGCGTAGCCACACCACCTAATCTAATTTTCTAAACATCTTATGCATTTCACTCCAACCACAATCGGACCATCCATAGAAACTTTAAAATGTCTAATATGATAGTATGAATATTCAGTTTCCTTTTTCAACTTCACCTCACAAACTTGGTCACTGCTGATGAAGACGTTTTTTGGTTCAATCTTTTTGTCCCCATGTAATTCTTTCGTGGTTTCTTCTTTGTTTGGTAACTATCTTGTTTGTGATGATCTTTCAAAAGTGTCACCTTTCCCTCGATGTCACAGTTCCTCTTGCAGTACGAATTGTATCACAGGCAATGGAGTATATATATCAGATAATCCAAAATCTTCCTCTTGGTGAAGAAATCTTTTCAATGAGATCCATCAGAAAAATCAACTTGCTTCTAGTACTAATTTTTCCAAAATTTAAAATATCCGAAATCAGTAGGGTTCAATTCAAATTACTCTGACTTCCAATAAGGTACTCTGCCCTAGTAAATTTAAATTAAAAAACAGATACTTTGACAAAGAAAGACGGTCCGAATAAATCTCTAGCTTCGGCAGGGTTTGAACTGATAACCGCAACCTTTTCAGTTAATGTATTAACCGCTAAGCTATTAACCGTCTAATTTTCAATTACTCACACTGCGATATATGTCGATTCAAAATTGCTAAGGAGACTGGGCCTTGAAAAGTCTGAAGAGAAATGTTCTTGTTTCTGTAGCAAAAGTTTCTGCTTGTTTTAAATTTTGAATGTTAAAAACTATATTAATTTAGTCACAGAATTGAATAAGTTAACATTCCTGCAGTAAATTTTTTTTTATACATAAATTGTATCATCTAATAATATATTATAACACCGCATAACATCATGAAATGATTCTTGTTCAAATTTCCAAAACACAAAATTTTAATACCGAAACAAAATTATATAAAAATGTCCTTTTGGTGTTTCCTAGAGAAAAATGTTTGTTATGACCTAAATATGTTTTACGTTTCATATCTCTTATCCCCCGTGATTTGGTCATTTTAAATTCAGGTTCTGAACATCATTTACATAAAAAATATTTCCGATATCAATGATAGATAAAGGGGTCGTTCCCCATGTGTTGCCTTTCCGTTTTTCCGTGTCTCATAATGTGGAAGGAATAAGAATATGCTGCAATATGGCGAATGCGTCAGTTTAAAATGTTTATGTATCCTTTGTCATAAAATAAAAATACGTGTCCTGTCTTGTAACAAAATGCCGGGAGACATTGCTCTAAAGAATGCGATTTTTGGCAAATAAAAACGAAAAATAAAGTTGCTTTGTTACGCGATAAGGTTAAATATTTTAATATACAGCGTTGCTAATAATCATAAGAAAAAGTCATTTCACATTTTAACACCTTTCCACGTTTGTTTTTAATTAAGTTCGTTTTGCCATGCCTTTGAGACACCGATCCATCGCTTTAGATCGTTCCAAAGTACCTTCTTACCCATTGACGGAGTCATTTCACATATTAAATGGTTATAATGGAGAAATTAATAGTTATGGACTAATTAGTCACAAAGAAACCACAAATAATTCATAATAATATAAGACACTTACATTTTTACTGTTGGGGTGGTAGGGAGTTCTTACGAGGTGCTGTCAGTATGTAAAATGGAACTATGTAAATAAGCAGCGTTGAATGTGTTAATGAAAAGTAGAAAACTTGAGCGTTAATATATTAGAATAGTCAGATCTTAAGATCTTCCAAGTAAATTAATTATGGAAAGTTTGCGATGTTACATTGCCGCATAATTTACTGTCTGTAACAGATGTTAAATTTTCAGCAGTTAGTAGCTTTTCACGAAGGTTAATTTTGCTGAATGATTCTTAAGGTACCTCTACATACAAAGTTTGATAACTTAATTTTGTTATCAAAAAATGTATCTGTAATAGTCTAAAATCCTTAAAAAAACATTTTTTTGCAGAATCTTGAGTTGTTTTATAATTTAATTTCCCTTTCTAATTGAAATTTAAATTGACCCTTAATGAACCGTGTCTCTTTATTTTTTCAGATGTTAGATTCATTAGAACTAAATAATTAATTGCTTAATTTAACAATTAAAACACCTCACCATAATTAACGGTGCCCAATAATAATTAGAAGAAATTTCATTTGTAGCAAATTATTTTAATTAACAAATGTAATTGGAAAATCCGGTACTGGAATTAAAATAAATCTGCAATTCAGTTATACAAGGTGAATCAATAGTATGGACTTAGGTCAAATTATAAAAAAAAATTTAATATAAGGGAAGTAAATTCGTAGTGAAATTACAGGGTGTTCTGTTTTTAATGAGTTTAAATAGAATTTCAATTGATGGTCGAAAAATGTGGTCATTTACCCATCATCATTCCAAAAAACTGTTGGTGGCTTTCAATTAACATAAAACGAACTATCAAATTACGCGAAAAACATGTAATAAAAAACATTTAATTTCATTTTCTTTCTGATATTTAGAAGAAAACTTCTATTAAAGAAGTTTTTACTATTAATTTATCCCGTATCGCATAGATATAATTAAACTGAAATATTGGATCATTAACTAATATTTTTAATGAATACTGCAGCGTGAATTATTATAGTATGGGGTCGCCTAGGAATATAATTAAAACTTTCCCAGGAAGAAAAGTTATTTTAACATTTGAACATTTTCTATTGAAAACTTGACAAATTAAAACTTAAATTAATTAATGTCTGCTACTTCTTGATAAAACTAACTTATGAATAATTATGCAGAATAAATTAAAACTATAATTTTTAATTATCCCGTTTCCAAGTTTTTATAATATTTTTAATTGAGCTTTATCAAATTTATCCGGTAGAAGTTTTTGGGTATTTCGGTTGTATTTGCTTTTGGTCGATTTTACTATTTAATTTACCACAGAGAATTACCATGTTTGAAGTTTCTGGAAGTTCGTTTACCAACTTAATTTAGATAAGTTAAGAATAAATTAAATTAATCTATTTAAGTTTATGTTGATTTTAGACGTACAAAGACATACAGGGCGGTCTGAAAAATGTTAAACTTTTTGAAGTTGTACGAAGCCGCAAGTCGAAGCGTGTGGTCCCACCTCGCAAAATGTTAAATATGTTGGAAAATAAAGGAGTATCTACATAAAATGAAGGGTTTCGTAAACATTTAATTCGCGTCGTTTAAACGACTCGGTTATTTTGGTTTCATTAAATTCTACCAACGTAAAGGCTAACATTTGCATTATTTATTTTACTTTATGAAACGAGTCGTGAACTTTCTGCAAAAAATATTAAACTTCTCAACTAAATAACTTCGTAAGGTACATATACAAGAAGTATAATGTGCTGGTTTATCTTATGTAATTTTTTAACAAAACACACAAAAAGTGAAATTTAAATACTCCGTATACACAATCTCAAATTTTAATTTGTTTTATGAAGGAAGTTGTAAAGTTCGTTGTGGTTTGGAAATTTAAATTACATTTACATATTCCAGATTGTGTTCTATTAATTTTAAAATTATTAAATATTTGTGTTATTAAAGATTATTTGAAATTTAAATTCTATTATCTTAGTATACTACCACTATACGAGTTGTTTACAAATTCGGAGAGGGTTGACCCAATTTACATTCAAAGTTTTGCTTAAATCGAACAAAAAGCATTTTTTGGAACTTTTCAGAGTTCGATCAAATATTCCTGGAACCCCAAGAGTCCGATAAAAATCCGTAATCTCAAAATAAACTCAAGTATGTGCGAGATAAGTCCCTTGGTTGCAGTATAATCAAGTATAAGTCCATCTTGACCCTAACATATCGAAGTTTCTTAACTACAAGGGAGCTTAAGTTGCGTTTACGTTGCACCGTTGCAAAATTTTATTGTTAATTGAATCGGAGTCTTTGTTCCTAGATCGACCCTTTTTGATATTTTGCTTTCGATAACCGGAAGCGCATTTTCAGTCCAATCACATCATCGTTACTCGAGGAAGAATTAGGAAAATTGTCGATTTTCCCCAGGGCGATTGTTTTTTCAAAAACTCTTGAAACCAAAAAAAGTCTCAAGGGTGGTATAAGGAAGACTAAATTGCCATATCTCAATAATTTATAATTCAATTACCGATAACTGTAGATTTTATATTCGCGAAACCCAAATACGTAAGCTGCAAATCTTTTAAAGGAATAAGAATTACTTATAACTTCCAGAACGACTTGATTTTCAAAGAGAATTGAAGCGTTGCAAAAAGCTTAATCTTTAAATTGACTACTTTTTCTATGAAAAGCACTAAGATCTGTGTCTTTGAAATTCAAATGTGTCGACTACTTCGTTGATGAGTTCGCCGTTCGAATTCTTAATTATTTTGATTGAGCTGACTTGCATCGGATTTTATTGATCATGTCTCATTTGACCGAGCTGGAATTAACTCCATTAATTATTTATAATTTTTTTATTAGGTACAGGGAGTCGAGTTTTTGAGTTGATTTATATTTTGCTTTTAATCCAGGTAAGTGGCCAATATCACCTTTCTTTCGAGCGACCACTCACCTCGATTAAAAATGTAAAGCAAATGAGAGCTTTTTGAACGGTAGTTATAATTTCTGGAGCAAAATAGAGGAAAACTTTGTACTGTAGTGTGGGTATATAAATTGAACCACGATATTGCCCTGTAATTTTCATAATGCAAATAAAACCGCAGTCGTTAAGATGTCACAAAAGAGAGGTTTAGTATAGAAATCATAACATTTTATGCCAAATATCGCCGCATGTGGTCATCTATTCCGTTACTCTCATACACAACTTATGGCTACTTAAGCACAGTATGGAACACAACTTCTCTATAGCTGCTTATTATGCTTTGACTTGTATGATGTGCCCATAACAACTTGGTGGTTTTTAGTTAAGTGTGAATAAAGAATAGCGATAAATTTCATACTTTTTAAGCAAATAATCGACAACTTTGTATAAATTAAAATTCAAGAATAAAATTAAAAGTTGCAACAAAAATAATAAAAAAAGCTAATAAAATATAAAAAAAAAATCGTTTAATAAACATAAAATTCGGTTAATTTCTGTTTAACTTATAAACTTAGTGATATATTCTTATTACTTTTTAATTATATTTTAATAACCTTACTAAAACTCATTATAATAGTGGGTACCGACTTGAGAAAACGTTGGCTACATGTAATAAACGACAAAGGCATGTAAATTTATTTTAGCTGAATTATGTAATTAAGGAGAGGTATTTAATTTGGGTAATTTAAAAATTATTATTTTTTTATTACTTGTTTATGTTAAATATACAAGATATATCAAATTTTTTTTATATCTTGGATCTTGTACACTTCGTTACAGTAATGATTTTAATTGTTTTAGTGCTTTAATTTCAGATAAATATTTTTATTAGCCAAACTCGCAAAATTAGTGAAGGTAAATAATTGAAAACCTCCGCGTGATTTGGACGTGAAAATAATAAAAACATAAATACCAAATTTTATTGCAAACAAATGATGGAAATTAAACACTTGTATACAAACAGGGTCAGTTTTATACAACACACAAAAGTCTTAAATTAGATATAGTTACCTTGCAGTGACCGTAAACTAAGCTTTATGCACTTTTAAGACACATCCTTTATAGACCTGTACAATCAGAACAAAATAGGATTATGCCAATGGTTTAATTTAAATTTAGGTATTTGCTTTTTCATTCCTTCTGAGTTTTATTATATTGCCTGGTACCTGACTGTTATTTTACCTAACCAACATCTTCCTAATCACGAAACAATTTTCTATCCTTCTTGTTTGTCTTGTTAAATTACGTTTTTGACTTCATAAGAGGGTGAAATTTGTGGAAGAAGATCCCAAAAACTCACAAAATCGTGAATTGCCTTTACATCCATTTATGATGACTTAAACTAATCTCAACTTGAAGTAAATTCCCGTGACAACCATTTTTTAGACCCAATGACCTCTTAGACCTGCAGATGAACATAAATAATCTGAAACACAAAAATGCATAATTATTATATTAAATTGCCTAAGGTGTCATTCATAAAGGACGTTCACAATATTTTCCGACTCTTTGTCTCACAAACGACTCACAATCTTTGGCCCCCATTAGGAACAATCAAACACCCGCCTTATTTCTTTTTTAAACACAAATTTTCTTGTAAATTCCAAAAAAGGTGATTTTTATGACGACGTCACATTTGGCTAATTTAGAATTTGCAGAATAATTTTACTAATCTTAGACTAACACAGAATTTATTCCTTTATAATTTAAATTATGTTAACTTTGCATTTTTGAAGCTATCCTTGAGCTAAAGGCCCTATTAATTTTGAAAGTCATGAATCACTTTTGCATCAGAAGAATAGGAAAAAGGCGACAGAAAACTAGAAACTACGTTTTTTTACAGCAAAAATTGAAAAGAAAGTAGGATTCCATGGAGGGCTGTATCTTTGTAACTTTAAAGTTTAGATTAACAACTTTCTTTTAGTTTTACATAAAATTTCATGTTGTTTAATTCTGATTATACATATTTTGGTCACTATCATCATAGAAAATGGTCAATTCACGATTATTTAATTTTGGGAAATTTATTCCAATTTTACTCATTCTGCCCGAGCCTCAAGTCAAAAACTTAAGGAATCTTTTGCTAAAAGTTAAATTAAGGGGTTAAACAAAAGATTTCAATTTACCATTACCTACTAATTATTCTGGATGTAATTCTAATACCTGATTTATATGGATGTTCCGCCGTTGGCCTCATCAAGAAGTGAGGATCGTTATCACTTGAAAACCTTAGAATTTCATCCTGTATGCATTTTTGAATACGCTATAATCTCAATGAATCAGATGTGCGTTACGAACAGACAGATGTATGTACATACAAATATAAAGAATTGGTATTTATATATTGTCGTCTGCAAACTGAAATAATAATTAATTTAAAATTATAAATAGGGAAAATTACTTGTTCCATCCAATTTTTTCCATTCCTTCCTGTTTTATAATAAAATAAGCTAATCTCAGTGATAGTTTGATGTAAACTCCTGAATAAATTGCCAAATAAATAATAACTCCTTATTATTGTTCTTAAATATTAAGTAATATAATAATTAAGTATTGATAAATAGACCACGACAGCGATTGAAAGATAATATAGTGTGAGACTTGACCCATCACTGAGAAAAAGGTTTCTTTGTAATAAATAAAATTTATTTGGAGTAAATAAATGGTAGATTTGGAATGAGAGAAATAAATATTTGTTTAATATAAACAAAGCATTTGTTTGACCAATATCTTTACAGTAAATTTATATTTATTAAATATTAAGTTTTGGGAGTGTTACAGAAACAAAATATTTATTAAATATAAATTTATATTTATTAACTATTAACTTATGGGATTGTTAGAGAAACAAAATATTATTTCAACATATTATATTATTCAACTCTTTCTTTTAGATTGGGATTATTTTTTTTTATTTATCATTTATCATTTTAATTATATTTTCCTATCAGTGCCCTTCTTCAGAATATTGTAGCATCAAACTCTTGTTTGATCTGAAAATTAAAAATTTCTGATCTGACCAAGATTCGAACCCGTGACGAATGTTTTGAACGTTGCGCGAGACTAACCATCGTAACCACACACCTATGGAGGTGTGTATGTAAAATGACACAGGTACACCCTGTGCAGGTATACAATCCAGGTATACTACCCAGGTATATACTTTACTAATACCTGCATTATAATTAGTACCCAATACAAGTATTATTCATAGTTAACAAATCATTTGCTTGCCAAAAGAATATTTGTTAATATTAACACAATGTGCCCAAATAATCAAATAAAGCATAATGTTGAGACAAATTTACTAAAAATTTTATAATAAACTTATCGCGTTTAATATTATTATACCGAATGTTATATTAAATAAACTACCTCAAATAAATCTACTGCTTAATAGTTAACAAACCTTTTTCTCAGTGCAGATTGACAGAAGAGACAACTGGGAGGAATCAGCGATGAATCGCAGCAAATGGAAAGGCATTATTGGGGAGGCTAAAGCTCTAAAAGAGCTATTTGGCCATCGGAAGTAAGTAAGTATTGATAAAATAAGTTGCATAAAATGGAACCTTAAATATCCTCTCCCCTGGTATAAACCGAACCTGTATCTTAGTTATTGTAAAAGTTTTCGTGAAATTAACCTCAAAATTCACATGTAGCATTGAAATGTTTATTTGGGATTCCCATTTTAAGATCATCCAAGCAATAGTTTACGTATTAAAATGTCCAAATCAAAATCTTCGAAATTAATCACTTAAATTGCAAAATTCCTACTTAGAATCTTTGTAGTGATGCCTAAGCACTTCAATTAAATATCACTATGATTTACTGACATAATCCGCAAATTTGATCACTTTTAGCATGGAAATATGCAGGAGGCGATTACAAATGACCTGCATGGACTCTGGCTTCGCCCAGAATACTGAATTGGCTCAATTACGACTTAAACGAACATCTTCTCACAAATTTGTTTATAATTTTGTGGTATTCCGTTGTTTTGTACCCACACTGAGGCAAATTTCTTCTATGTAATCCTGCTTTCATTCATTCATAATACAACTTAAAGGTAAAAATGTGGTCAATCAACAACTATTATTTACAAATTACTAAATTAAAATTTTCTGTTTTAGAATTTGCGGAAAAATAATTCCATGGATCAACTTTTTATTAAATTCTTTGGGTGGAAATTAGGGTATGATTTTAAAACACGACAATATAGAATTTCAAAATTAATCGTTGCGGATCGTATGAAATGTCTTTTAATGAATTTAACTATTCGTTAATTTTAAAATGACCGAAATTTCTCGGTTTCATCATAAACCTAAATTTGAATCATTGTCCAAGTTTAAAATTTTAACATCGATCAAATAATAATTAGTAATTATTCTCAATAAATTTGATAGAATTGTTTGTTTTGTGAGGTAATGCTGGGCGTTAATGTAATTTGAATTCAATATTATTACTTCTTTTGCATGTGGGATCTGATTACGACATTCAATCGCCATTGAAAATAAATTCGTTGACATTTAGTTTGAGTTACCGTTGCTGGCAGACGAAACAGCTGACGACGTAGGAATGGAAAGACAATTCTATCATTTAGCTCGCGCATTTACAAGATTCTTACTTTCAACTGTCAAATTCCATTTAAGCGAATGGAATGCTATGGTTTGCAAGTAAACCGTGTAATTCTTTAGTATTGAATACAATTTAGAATGAAGAATTACGAATTGTTCAGACGATTGGAAAGAATTGAAATAAGGAATAGAACGAATTATTAAAGATGGGTAAGTTGAATGTGCCAAGGTGTGGAGTGATGTGATCGCTGGTTGAGTTACGGAGCGGAAATTCTGAGTTCAAGTGGCGGACTTCGCAGAATTTCTTAGCCCGGCCTTCCGGTGGACATCCACACGCTGTGGTGAAAAGTTGTAGTAAAAAGAGTAGAAAAAGAGGATTAATCCACCTCGTCAAATGGATTGTCAAGACTTCAATCTTCTTTTTCTTCTCCTTCTTCATTAGCGTTTTTATTTACATCTATTTTTGGATATACGCCTCTTCAAGTTCTTTCAATTTAGAACTTGAAGGTTGAGGCCTTACCATTCCACGCTGGCCTAATGCGGGTTGGAATGGATCATAGTCCACAGATCGATTTTGGACTTTTTTAGTTCACAGCACATCCGACACAGTCAGGATTAGAACCGCGGTTTCCCGCTCTCTAGTTTATCCGTGTTTGACTTACGCCAGACTGCTTGCTTTTGTTGTTATTGTTAACTTTTTGTTTGCATTTTTCCAGGTTGTTCCCTCAGGACATCCTGGAGTTTACCTTAAAGTAATATCGGATAGCCATTTAATTGTTTACAGCTCACTGATATAATATATTTACTATAGAACAAGAATATACTCATGGATCTAATAAAAACTATTGAAGATCTATACACAGAAAATACAAGTGCCAGGTATGGAAAAATCTCAGACTAAATTGGGGTTGAAAGAGATATACGACTAGGAGATTCCTTGAGTCATCTTCTCTGTAATGTGGCGACCAAATTATATACAAGGTGTGTAAAGGCAAGAATACAAGTTGGACGACAAAGATATATCTAGGTATAGGCGATTCAAGATAAGCGATACGCCACCAACGGTCGCCGGTTGAACTAATTTCAGAAACATAGGCATCTTGGTTTGTGCTTGGTTTATCTGTTGTTCCTTCTGACTAGAAGAATTTCAGTTGTTATAACCTTCTAAATAGAAATATTTAAAATGCCCAACGCATTTGAGTGACTTTGAGGTGCAGGTTAATATGCCAGAAGTTAAAACAGTGTGCGATTTGATAGCAACAGATCAAACTTTAAACGGTTTTACTGGCCTGAATAGTTTAACATTTTTGGAAGTATTAGTGCAAGGTGTCAAAAAGAAACATCAGGATAAGAGAACACATCGGTTGGGAATAAAAGAGCGAGTTGTTTTAGTTTTGTGCAAGTTGAAAACGAATTTAACATATTCATCGTTATCGGTGTTATTTGGTATAACTGCAGCCGTTTAAATAAAGATATTATATTTAATTATTTAATTTTATATTATGTTTTTATCACACAAATTATGAAACATATGTTTTCCATAAAATGTTGTTGTTGTTACAAATAACATTTCCTTTGCAAATTCGTAGTTATAATCCACTTCGATAGTAAGAAAACTTTTGTCGAATGATGCATACAACACAAAATATGTTTTTTTAAATTTAAAAGGGCCATTTCCATTTTGATCTGCCCATAATGTTTACATCTTTTTAATGTCCACGTATTATTTTTCTTGGCAATATACCGAACCCCTGGTAAACCATCATGGGTATTCTTTTCTGCACCTACAAAAATATTTGTTGTAAGTTATATTTTTATAGTTTTTTTATTCATTAATACCCAATTTTATTCTTAATACTTATTAAGAATTATACTAATTACGTATTATACTTAATACCATTATTTACTTGATAACTACCTTGTTATATTGAAAAAAGAAGAAACTTATGATAACCTACAAATACAAAATAATGTTCTTTTATTATAGGTTATAACTAGAAAAAGAGATTGTACCAACCTTAAAGGTGTTTAATTAGTTTAGGATTATACGATGATTTTAAAATAAACACTGAAAAACTATTACTTCCACAAAAAACTTTAATTAAAACATCCATGCATTCGCTTTAAATCAATGTAAACAAAGCTAACCATGTTTCTGAAATTAGTTACGATTCCTACCGCCCTGGCGCTGCGATCTTAAATTCGATCGCCTATACTCTGTTAAGGGCCGTTCAGACGATCAATATATATTGTAAATAAAATATTGTCAATACTGTCAATCAATATTGACACAGTGCATTTGACTCAAACGATAAATATTTATTGACCCTCACACGTTCAATAATATTGACAATATCAATATATTGACAATAATATTGATCGTCTGAAGGGGCCTTAATGATGGAATCAGCATACTATATAAGTATTAGATTGGTAGAGGATAATGGTGGTAAGGATAGCAAGAGACAAATCTTATGAGGACACCGAAGAAGCGTGGAGAGACCATGAAATAAGTAGAGCGATATTATCATCGAATGATAAAGGGGTAACCGAAAATAGATCAGGTCTAAGCCTAATTAAAAGAAGGAAGGTTATTAAATAAAAATTCTAGTAGCGCCATATCTTGGTAGGATTTTAAACTATATTCGGTGTTCCAGGCTGTCAGAAGGTTGGCGTATCTGATAGCAGATCCAGAATAGAGCAGGTTAGGTTAGATTAAAAAAATTTAATGGGCTAACATTTTTTTTAATGGTTTAATTTAAACGCCAGAAAATGTAATATCCTTTAGTGTTGACATTTCACAATATTATAAAACAATTCCCGCTTTAAATTAATTTATTTAAATAATTAACCGACCTGACATATGTAGAGCATTCGTAGGTTTGTATAATTACTACATAAAACGGTTTGTTAATAACTGAAAGGTGTAAACTGATTTATTCGATGTTGCTTTTGTGTTTCAATTTATCAAACTATTCACTGTTTAAGTGACACACATAAAATTAAGCGTGTGCAAATATTTTACAATAAAATTATGGGGCATTAAAATTAAATATTAGCACAATAAAACACTTGAACTTTATGTATAAACTTCAGGGATAAATTACGATTCAAAACGTTATCCTGTTATGCAACAAAGTGCAAAATAAATATCAAAATTGTTGTAGTTACAGTACTCGAATAATTTTTAAGCTTTATTACCGTACCACTCGAATCGTTCTATTATTTCACAAATTGGTTTATCAGATCTACCCTTAATTTTTGAAATTTCTTTTCGGTTCGATTTTTAATATTATTCCATTCCATAGATAATATTTCTTTGATATCGACCGCTCGTTCGACATTTATTTAATCCTATCGCAGTATAAAATGTAACTGCATTTTAATAGATTAAAGCAGCAAAGCGTACACAATTTTTTATTGGAGCTTTTTAAGCTTTCAAAATTTAATTATTCATTTTGTTAGAGATTATCAGTTTGTTTCTATATCAGGTTTGTTTGAAGTTTAATTACATTCGAATTTATGTTTTAATTAGCCCTAATCAATATAGCAAAAGTCCTGAGAATAAATTACGCAACTTAAATTTCTTCTTCGAGCAACTTACAGTTGTCGATATGTAAGCACACAAGGTGTGCATAAAACCACTGCTGGATTATAAATTTGTGAAATGCCTACAGAAACAACTAATGGTACATACCTTTCTGAAAGGCGTCGAAAATATGAAACAAATGGTTTAATAAACGACGCATAATATGATCGCTGGGGTCGTTTCAATATTCTACCCACATAGTTTTCTTAGTTTAACCTTTGACTTAAAATTTATTTTATCCTAACAAGATTAATTAGCTTATAATTTAACCTATAAATTACCCATATTCTTGTAGGTGCGCGTATAGTTTACCTAATTGGTTACCTGTCCGTCTTCATACCTAAAGTAAACAAAAGCAAAATTTGAATATAATTACGCATATTTATAAGTTGGGCGTACAAAAAGTAGTTTAAGTTAATTACTTGGTCTAATAACGGTCTTCGGATCTTGATTTAATATGGCGGTCGTGCTGTAAAACTTGTTACTGTCGCATTCTAAATGCTATCTTACATTGATCTTATAATTTATTGATGTTCTATTAATCTTTTTATATTTGGTGTAATTATGTCATAATTATTTGGATGTTTGCATTTTCAAAAAGCTAAACAATTAATTATCTTGGCTTCTGTGCGGATTTGGACCATTAATTTTCTTTTCAATTATTTACGAAAATTAATTTTATACTTTTTTTTTATAGTTTACACAGTGTTTATCCATTTACATAATCTCCGTACGATTATTGCGTATATTGATTGAATGTCCACACTCAGAGATACTTTTCAACGAAGCAATCACACCATGCATTTGGGTTTTTTTTTTCAAATTATTTAGCATCAAGAATTTTGAATGATAATTGGCAAGAAAGATGGTTATTGAAAAACTTACTTCTGTTCTTGTCAATCCAGATAAGAATAACTCGCAGATATCCTTGTTTCCTTAGCAATTCCACAAGGAAGGATAAAAATCATAGGGCCTCGAAAGCCAAGATAAATAAATTATACCCAGATTATGGAAATGAAGTGGCAATATAAAATCTTAACAATTAATTACCTAATTCGTTTATTTTTACATCTGTCGTTGCAAATATTACTACCTAATAATTATAGTAAATTTGTCGAATTTATGTAAAAGCTGTTGTTTTGCAAGCCACTAATTGGATTCCATTTAATCCGGTTAATTAGATGAGAAACAACACTTGAGACATCGATCGTGAAAATAACAAAAACTTCTTCGTTCCTTAATTTGTTTCAATTTTCTGACTTATATACAAAAAGAAAACCATATTCTTAATGGTCTTTGCTTTAAATGATTAATGAGTGGCAAGATAATAATACAAGAAGCCATCTTAACACAGATGTTAAGTGGAAATACATATTATTGAATATGAAGACTCTATCTGTTGATAAAAAGGCCATTAAAGAATGCATTTATTTATTTTATTAATTGCATTGCTGCGCATAGTTTGACAAGCACCGATAACCAATTTATCTTCGACAATTTTATTCAAAGAGTAAATGCTGTTCCATTTAATAATTACCATAAGCTGTAAAATAAAATAAAGACTTTATGCTGTCTCTCAATAAATTGATTTATTGTACAGGGAGGTTGTGCCTGAATAAAATCTCGATTCATTATAATGAGAGACTGCATATTCCTTTTCGATTCGACCCCCCCCCCCTTAATTCTAAAAATTTTCTACTGACTACAGAAATAGAAATCCATATGCTGCGTCGACAGCTTATTTCTATAATGATTATAAATTAATTAATAATACATAATTAAAATTAATTTTAAAATTAACAACATATAATTATGTTCCGAACCTAATAATTTTAAAATTGAACAAATGTTACAGTAACAGCACTTAAAAACTGTTTAATTCCTTGAAGCAGCTGAAAGTCGCAATTAAAAATTTTTAATTTTCAAGATTTTGTATTATATTCATTAGCAAACATGAGGTAATTAAAATGATTTTTACTGGAAAGTAATTTTACATGCAGAAACGAATCCATTGGTGACAAGTATTTTACAATTCAAATTTTTGCTCGAATTTAAATCAAGTGGAAGGATAATTTTTTTTTTCACAAAATCGTCCTAACTCTTTGAATTTGGAGTAATTTAATTGATAAGGAAATGAAGCGCAAAATTAAAAAATGTTGCAAATTTCGTGTGATAAAATTTTTTTATCAAGTTTTCTGTAACATAAATTTTCTGTTTATTTAAATTTATTCTTTGTACTTTGCGTGTAGTAATACAATAACGGTTAATTTACTAATTACAATTTTATCTAAATATTGTGTGGTTGGTTACGTGTTAAGTGTATGGTTAATTTAATTGAAGATTTATAAATTGATCCCTTAGAAGTAGGATATTTAATTATAAGGTATTTTTCGGAACAAGCTGGGTATTATTATTTAAATTTCTAACTTAATTGACTTTTAAATTATTATAATTAAATTATTTTTCGATTGTTTAAAGTATGATAATTTTGTTTTGGGGTTTCATTTCCCTGTTACAAAATGCTAGACTAATTTTTAAATTTACTCTAAGTAGACTGTTAATTTTTGTATGAAACTCTTAAATCTTA
This sequence comes from Rhagonycha lutea, assembly GCA_958510855.1. Taxonomy (NCBI): domain Eukaryota; kingdom Metazoa; phylum Arthropoda; class Insecta; order Coleoptera; family Cantharidae; genus Rhagonycha; species Rhagonycha lutea. The sequence continues at coordinate 4,306,874 of OY294040.1, read as the reverse complement.
GCTTTTATTAGTTCTCATGAAAATTCTAAATTAACTGCTTCAATTTTGCAAACCCTCACTAAGTTACTAGATAAAGCAAGGGGCGGACTGACCATGTGATTAATTGAGATTACAAAATTATTAATTAATAAACTGAATACATTTCCTTCATTTCAAATTGCAGTGAAAAAGTAAATGATTAAAAATGTTTCCAAAGAAATATTTGACAGGATTCGGAATAAATTCAACTAAGCAGAATTTGGATGCACCACTCCAAAAGAAAAATGTACATAGTCGAGATATTTTTTTAGTAAATTTAAAGAAATTTTAGAGGTTTTGCACAGTGGAACAAATTAAAGTTATCCAAATATTTACTAAATATAATAATTTTAAAGTACTAATTTGTCCGTAATTTAGGATAAATTGGATTTAATGATGATTTTTAATAAAACAATATATTTTGTTTAAATAGTTTGCCAATATGGCACTTGTAAAATCAGTAAAAATAGCGAAAATATTCTAATTTGCAAGGAGGTGGTTTTCAGGGGGCTGTAAATCTATTGTGGTTACTTAATAAAGCAGTAATTACAATTTTATCCCCGACGAGAGCTAGAAAATTTCTTGGAGTCTACGTAATTATTTTATGACATTAAAGAAGAGACGGCCGGAGCATAGTGGACTAGCGAGATGACTATGATCGCTAAATACCCGGTTCGACTCCTGGTGAAGTACGAACTATATTCTGACCATCTCTCCTGGTCCTCCAGGTTGAGGATTCCACGTAGAGTTTGCTCCTCGTCGTAGGTAAAAATGTGGCTCTTGTAACCTAAGTTGTTTTTGTGCTGGTATGGGTAGAAAAAATAACTTACCTACAATTTTCAAGATTTAGAAAGAATAAGCTCAATCATGTCGAGGCAAAATCATGGGATAATCCCCTTCGCCGTTTTCGAATTATACTCGTACCATCAGTGGCGGTTTTAGAACTTATGAGGCCCAAGGCGGAATTCAATTTTGAGGCCCCCCTCTAAGTTTTTTCACTAATCTTACACTCCCTAAAGCAATTGATTTGAACCCCTGGTGGCCGGGGGCCTATTCACCAGCACCGCATATGATTTATTTTTTTAATACTTTTTTTTTACTAAAAATTGCACTGAAATCAAAATAGCTGCAAATCCAACACGCCTTAGGGCTTAGAATTTTTTCGTTATTTTTTGTGTGTTTATTACAATATAGCGTTAATATTTTCATAATGTTTCAGAATATTTTAACAAAATTTAATTTTTATTAAAAAATTTAATTCAAAAATTGCTTCAAAATCAAATTACTAAAATACTCAAGGTAATTTAGAGCTAAGATTTTTTATGTTATTTTTCCTGTCTTTCCCATAGTAACATTAGTATTTTCAGAAAGTTTCAGAATATTTAAACAAAATTTAATTTTTATCAAAAAATGTTATTCAAAAATTATTGCTTCGAAATTAAATTACTAAAATACTCAAGGCAATTTAGAGATAAGATTTTTTATATTATTTTTCCTGTCTTTCCCATAGTAACATTAGTATTTTCAGCAAGTTTCAGAATATTTAAACAAAATTTAATTTTTATTAAAAAATTTTATTCAAAAATTGCTTCGAAATCAAATTACTAAAATACTCAAGGCAATTTAGAGCTAAGATTTTTTATGTTATTTTTCCTGTCTTTCCCATAGTAACATTAGTATTTTCAGAAAGTTTCAGAATATTTAAACAAAATTTAATTTTTATCAAAAAATTTTATTCAAAAATTATTGCTTCGTAATTAAATTACTAAAATACTCAAGGCAATTTAGAGATAAGATTTTTTATATTATTTTTCCTGTCTTTCCCATAGTAACATTAGTATTTTCAGCAAGTTTCAGAATATTTAAACAAAATTTAATTTTTATTAAAAAATTTTATTCAAAAATTTTGCTTCGAAATCAAATTACTAAAATACTCAAGGCAATTTAGAGCTAAGATTTTTTATGTTATTTTTCCTGTCTTTCCCATAGTAACATTAGTATTTTCAGAAAGTTTCAGAATATTTAAACAAAATTTAATTTTTATCAAAAATTTAATTCAAAAATTGCTTCGAAATCAAATTACTAAAATACTCAAGGCAATTTAGAGCTAAGATTTTTTATGTTATTTTTCCTGTCTTTCCCATAGTAACATTAGTATTTTCAGAAAGTTTCAGAATATTTAAACAAAATTTTATTTTTATCAAAAATTTAATTCAAAAATTGCTTCGAAATCAAATTACTAAAATACTCAAAGCAATTTAGAGCTAAGATTTTTTATGTTATTTTTCCTGTCTTTCCCATAGTAACATTAGTATTTTCAGAAAGTTTCAGAATATTTAAACAAAATTTAATTTTTATCAAAAATTTAATTCAAAAATTGCTTCGAAATCAAATTACTAAAATACTCAAGGCAATTTAGAGCTAAGATTTTTTATGTTATTTTTCCTGTCTTTCCCATAGTAACATTAGTATTTTCAGAAAGTTTCAGAATATTTAAACAAAATTTAATTTTTATCAAAAATTTAATTCAAAAATTGCTTCGAAATCAAATTACTAAAATACTCAAAGCAATTTAGAACTAAGATTTTTTATGTTATTTTTCCTGTCTTTCCCATAGTAACATTAGTATTTTCAGCAAGTTTCAGAATATTTAAACAAAATTTAATTTTTATTAAAAAATTTTATTCAAAAATTTTGCTTCGAAATCAAATTACTAAAATACTCAAGGCAATTTAGAGCTAAGATTTTTTATGTTATTTTTCCTGTCTTTCCCATAGTAACATTAGTATTTTCAGAAAGTTTCAGAATATTTAAACAAAATTTAATTTTTATCAAAAATTTAATTCAAAAATTGCTTCGAAATCAAATTACTAAAATACTCAAGGCAATTTAGAGCTAAGATTTTTTATGTTATTTTTCCTGTCTTTCCCATAGTAACATTAGTATTTTCAGAAAGTTTCAGAATATTTAAACAAAATTTAATTTTTATCAAAAATTTAATTCAAAAATTGCTTCGAAATCAAATTACTAAAATACTCAAGGCAATTTAGAGCTAAGATTTTTTCTGTTATTTTTCCTGTCTTTCAAATAGTAACATTAGTATTTTCAGAAAGTTTCAGAATATTTGAACAAAATTTAATTTTTATCAAAAATTTAATTCAAAAATTGCTTCGAAATCAAATTACTAAAATACTCAAGGCAATTTAGAGCTAAGATTTTTTATGTTATTTTTCCTGTCTTTCCCATAGTAACGTTAGTATTTTCAGAAAGTTTCAGAATATTTAAACAAAATTTAATTTTTATCAAAAATTTAATTCAAAAATTGCTTCGAAATCAAATTACTAAAATACTCAAGGCAATTTAGAGCTAAGATTTTTTATGTTATTTTTCCTGTCTTTCCCATAGTAACATTAGTATTTTCAGAAAGTTTCAGAATATTTAAACAAAATTTAATTTTTATCAAAAATTTAATTCAAAAATTGCTTCGAAATCAAATTACTAAAATACTCAAGGCAATTTAGAGCTAAGATTTTTTATGTTATTTTTCCTGTTTTTCGCATAGTAACATTAGTATGTTCAGAAAGTTTCAGAATATTTAAACAAAATTTAATTTCTTTAAAAAAATTTTAACCAAAAATTGCATTGAAATCAAAATAACTGCAAATCTAATGCATCTTAGGACTTAGAATTTTTTCATTATATTTCCTGTGTTTATTACAACAAGAATTTAATTAATAAAAATTACATTTTCCTTATTTTGAGGCCCCTTGATTTACCGAGGCCCTAAGCGCGCGCCTCTTGCGCCTATTGGGAAATCCGCCACTGACTCGTACTTCCCCTGAGAGTAAATTTTAAGCCTTCCAGTTTTTTTAACTTTCCTTTAATTTTAACTTTCAGGTATACAAGGAAACGAACAATTCTAATGCTTAGAAGCCAAAATTTATTCGTTAAAAGTAAAAGTAAAATTTAGAGTTCAAAAATGATTAACGACCTGTTTACAAATAAATCTTCAACCGTTTATTCAATTTTTTATTGGATTCTGTTGCTACTTCATTTGGTTTTGTATGAAGATGACTAACTCAGCTACAGGCGTTTGCATGATAAATTATTTACCATCAACTTCAAAAAGACTTGCGCAACGTTAAAATTGCATTAAATTATAAAATCAAATAAATTAGCCTTGCAAAGTAATTTTTGAAAGATTTTTTATGTAATTCGCTAAAAATAAAATAAATTAAAAGTCAATTCAAAATTAATTGTTATAATCGATGATGTTTCTCTTTTGGATGGTAGATTATGTACGGGAGATTGAAAAGGGTTGAGCGCTCATTAATAACAATTCTTTTCTTTTGAACAAATTAAATTTTTGTTTTTTATTTTCAAAAAGAATTATGACTTAACGTCTTTATTTAAGAAGCAACTGACATATATAACATGCAGACCACACAAGAAATGCAATATTTATCATTAATATGGTAATTATTTTTTGATGAATTTCAATTACATTACAGTTCAAGTGTTCTTCACAATTTTAAATTAAACTTTTCCATTTTAATTTCCCCAGATTAGTTTCCATTTGACACGTTTTTACTTAAAGGGTTTTTTTGTAATTTAGAAAACTGGTGCATCTCGTGTAGTTCACAAGCCAATTTTACTTTGATTAGCAGGAATGGTGAGCTATCCATGTTCAGTCAGTTTCAATTACATAAATTACATCGAATCGGATGTTCGATGCACCTCTATTAATCCGACAACAAAATTCAATTACCGAATCGATAATAATGCCCTCTTAATATTGATCTGTTTTTCGAACTGGATAAGGAAGGATAAACAATAACAACATATCGGATTGTATCTATAAAACCAAATTTACGACTGGATCACAGCATTAGTGACACGCTCTAATCCTGGACATGGGTTTAATGGAATGGTTGATCCTCATCCTGTAAACTAATTATTTATTTCTGGACCATCGCGTCGTCAATAAACAGCATCGGTTAAATTTAACGTACTTCACCGTTGTGGTTTTCCAGCATGTCCATCAAGAGAAATAGAAAATTTGAAAGTTACAGGGTGAATCATATATTTCGAACAAAACAGCATCGTAAATTTTTTAAAATTTTAAGTACCGCCTCCGTATACTTTTTCGTTGGCTACAAACAAACTTGTTTTTGATAGAGAACTAAGTTCGATGGAATATGTGTCGACTAACCCTATTCAGGGTTAGTTGTCATCTATTTTGTGATTCTGTGCGAATAAATAACTTTACAATGTTTGCATACTATGTTAAACGTACCACGATAAATCAAAATGAAAATCCACCCCCAAAGCGCTTATATTGGCAACAGAGTTTGCTAAAGTGACAGATATTTATTAGTGCGTGTGTCGAGTAAATTTCTCTTATTTGCCGAACTATACGAAGTGACGGGTTGGTATGTCAAATAAAACGAATCCCCGGTGCAATAATGTTGGGTTATTTTGCCACGTTTGCACCCCAGGTTCTTGTCAGTTATTATTACTCTTTTCCCCTTTATGTGAGTCGAAGCTGTAACTTTCCAAATTTTTAATGAAACGGTTAGATATTTCGCAAATTTCAAGAACCCTTGCACAACTTGTAGTGTTTTCGTGTTATCCTAAATAAATACCGTAAATAAACAGCAAGCGCTTTTATTTATATGAATTTCTTGTTTACAATGAATGCAAATTTCAAAATTTAACACGAATTGAATTTGCGGACAAAGAGGAATTATGAAGGCTTTGAAATAACTAGAAACGACGTTTATTGATATAATTGGATTAGAAGCACATTAAAACGTCAGTTTTGGTCAATACATTGTTGCTTAGATACTAAATTATTACAAAGCTCTTTGTAACCCAATTTTGTAATAAAAGGATAAAAAAATTTAAATTGCTGTTTTTTATTGTTTCTTACATTCTTCTTTTTCGTTATTGCGTGTTTTCTTAAAATATTTTATTTTTATTTGATTCTGGACCTTTTTCATCATATTAGTCTTTGTTTTGTTACATCTTTAGTTCCCATGTTGACGTGGTTATTCATCTCTACTTTTCACTGAATCCACTCTTTTATTCGTGTTATGTTATTTTCCGGTCGTAAATTAACATTTAGGACCTGATCTCACAATAAATTCTTTTTTATGTTCCTTTTAGGTCCCCCATGTTCCTTTTTAATAAGTCACTTTGTTGTAGTTTTATGTTCTGCTTTCACTATATTTCTTACTTTATGAAAATTTTCTCTCCTGCTTTTCTCAGCATTTTCTTAAAAGGAGTTAACAGTAGAACCGATGTTTAATATAAATGAGAGACGATATGTGAGTATCACTTGTGACATTTTGACACCTGGATAATCTCTATGGGGGTTAAAACGCTACATGGGGTTCAAACATTAGTTACTCTGCATGATTCTACACTTGGAAACGGAATAATTCAAGTACAAGCATGAAAGTAAAATAAAATATTATTTTGTAGGTTTGTTCATGAAATGATATACGGTATAAGTAATTACGTTTATAAATTGCTCACGCTAGCTAACACGAAGAAATTATAACGAAAAATTGCAAGATTGTGGATGAAGAAAAATTTACTTTATCCTGAATATTTAAACGTGCATTAAGCTAAATAAACAGAAAAAAGAGGAGAAAGAAAAACAGCAAAGATTCGTAAATTGGATTTTTCAACCGCAACCAGAGGGTTAATTAAAAATTTAATTTTTCTTGAATAAACCTGCCAGAAATAATTTGGAAAATTTTACCCGTCCATCATAAAATCGGTTAAAGGACGTGGACGGGTTGATTGTACACAAATTAATTTTGTCTGAAAGAGAAATTTGTCGATTTCGAAGTTGTAGGTTGGATTACACAAGTTTAATCTCAATATTAAATGAAATAATTCCTACTCTTTCATTAGGAACAAGTTGGTCTAATTGAGCCCCTTATCTTTGTAGTCCAATTAGAAGAGGAGTTAAATAACAATACGCGTACCCTTTGACCACTGCTTGACCGCACAAAAGTCTCTGAAACTGACAGCAAAGAGCTTTTCATGTGGCAATCGCGCTTATAAACTAAGTAGCCTGTGTTATTCATTTTCAGCTTTGTAATTATCCGCTTTATGGTTATGGTATAATTCGTGTTCAAATAAAATAAACCTTCTGTAATGATTCAATTTTACTTGTTGTGTGGTGGTTCAAGTTCAGCCGAGGTTATTGTTTAGTTTTCGTTAATAGAATTCTGAAGCTGTCATTTCTTGAGTTATAATTAATCAATCTTACTTTATGAAACCCACAATTAAGTTGCCATTTTTACAATTTCGATGAGACTGCTTAAGTATATACATAAATTGTAATTAAATATGGCTGAATTAAATTCGTGTGCATACAAAAACGTGCATATATAAATAGCCATCTTCACATTAGCGAAATATGTTTTCAGTTTCAGTATTGATTACTCGAAAAAATCCTTTATTACACTCATATTTAATTTTCCTATCGCGATGCACTGCCTTTCAGTTTGATCAACGTTATAATTTTATTTAATTACTATCCAAATTAACACTTAATAAGAAATTTAATACCATAAAAATGAATTAAATTAATATCGACGCGACGTCAACAAGATCCTAACTTACCGATAAATTACAAAAAAGTAATCTGGTTTATAAAAATCAAAATTTGAATCTGGTTTATGAAGCTGAAAATTGAAATTGCGGAGCGCATATTTTTGAAATTATTACTCAAGATTTAAGCTCTCCTCTAAAATTTTCAGTTTTCAAAATATTAACAAGGAAAATAATTTATTACATGGTAAACTATCTGAAAGGATTTTCTATTTACATTTAACCCTCTTAAATTAACTTTCTTTGATCGTGCCAAGACCTTTTAACCTCAGCCTCATGTTTGCTTATTGAAAAGCAAATACGTGTTACAGCTATTCAGGTATTTTATTTTGTTAAGGTAAATAAAATCTAAAAATTTAATTTGTTTCCTGCCGTGTCTCAGGAGGTGCATTCTTCTGATAAAATCGTATTAGATTTTTATTTTTCAAATTTTTTTAAAATGTAAATAAAACATAATGTAAATAATATGTAAAACAGACTCAAATTTTGCAAAAATAAAAAAAATATTTAAACAATTGAACCCAAAGAACATTAATGGAATTCGTTTTGCAGGGGTAGATTGTTTCCTTCTTCCTTTAGTTGTTTGGGACTCCTATAGATTCTTCTACAATTTATCTTTCTTGTTTAGAACTCTTGATCTTTGATCTTCGTCTTATTCTTCTTACTTTTGGTTTCGATTCTATTACTAAATTCGATGGTTAATCTTAATCAATTTTGAGTATCCAATGGCCCTTTGGCCCATATATCTTAACCAAACCTCTACTACTCAAAACTTTATTCCATCTTATTTCTTTCAGAACCTCTCAGAGAAATTGGGAGATTTTGAACAACTATAATTTTAAAAGCCCCCACCCCCTTCAAAACTAAAAATATTTTCTTATCATTGCTAGTAACAAAACTTTGATTGAATTCCCCTAAATTGTGAAGTCCTGATTAATAGGATCTGCCAATAATCATAATTTTTATTTTAATATTTTTTCTTTGGCAGGAAACGAAGCTATCAAAAAATTGTGTACTTTGTGAAAAGTAAGAGTATGAAGTCATTACGACTTAATTCTTTCGGCTGGCTTCCGGTGTACCTGACGAATTCCTAGTTTATTCCTTAATTTCAAGGTTACGAATGCAACCTAGAGTTGGCCGTGACAGTGTGTAAACAATTCGTGCGCTGGATTTCACCAAGACCCATCGCAGGTGCAAGTGCGATCAATCATTTCAAATGAAACTGCAAAGTTTTGTTAATTTCCACTGCTATCGAAGTTAGAGATGCAGATTAGAAGTTGGAAGTACCCCTTAATTTAAATTTACACGTTTTGGAATTGCACTTGACAATTTTGCAAACTGGGAGTGCAGTTTTAATCTGGGTTTGTGCACATTATTCTGTAAGCTTATTAACATCCTTAACAAACCTTAGCTTCCTTTAGATACCTAAATCCTCAAAATCAGCAAAGTCTCAAAATCAGCGAAGGACAGTAGCTATTTAATCTATGATTAAATTTAACTAACCAACAGAAAACTTTTTTGGAGCTACTAAGAATTTATTTTTATTTTTTGAAATGTTTGGTAAATTTTAATTAGCGTTTGTGAAACCCATCATAAATTCATTTAATCTACCTTAAAACCTTCCTGACGTTCATTTTCTTAAGGTTTACCTTTATTTTACACCTTTCTTTCACCAGGTTTTCTTAACGATTCTGAGGTTGATTCGCAGACCACTTCAAAGTGAAATATCAGCCAGGGAAGTCAATTTTTTTATACTTTTGTTTATTTATATGTGCAAATGAAAACTTGGGGCAATACAATATATTTTGCATCGATTGCACTTGGATAACTTTGATACGTCTTTGTAAATGTACGGATTTTAAATCAAGTATGAATTCAATTCAAAACCAATGTGTGGCAAAGGGGCTCAGGCAACAGAAGCATAGATTTGAGGTGCAAAATAAACTAGGGGGCTTAACTGCCCTAAAAAATAATAGAAACAATTAAAATAAGATCAAATTAAAGATTATGTAGTCTGTGTTACTAACAAAATCTTCCCCTGACCTGGAGGGTACTTTTAAAAGTAAACAATTGAAAGACCGGGGGTCTGGGGAGTATGGAATATGGAATACCCCCAGCTACAACTAAGAAAAAGATATTTTCTCAAGAATTAAGTTATCTTGTTTATTGCTTATACTAGAGGTTATTCGATAAACCCTCTCCCAGAAGTTCCAGTTCTTACGCCCGCTTTTACATATTTTAGGGGGTCTAGAGGACTTAATAACCCTACACTACAAGAAAGGAAATAGGTACACTTAGAAATGACAAAAAATAAACTATTACGTAGTTCATGCTCCAGAAAAATGTTTCCCTAACCTTGAGGATACATTTAAAAGTAAATAATTGGAAGACCGGGGGGTCTGGGGGGTATGGAATACCCCCCAGCTGTAACTAGGAAAATAATGTTTTCTCAAGAATTACATTTGTGTCTTTATCAATTTTAAAGAGGTATCTTATTACTTCCTTAACTGGAGGTTACTTGATACCCCCCAAACCTTCCAGTTTCACGTTCATTTCTTCACATTTAGGGAATCCACCAGGCTTGGCAACCCTACACTAGAAAATAGAAGAAACACTTAAAAAATGAGATAAAATTAACTATTCAATAGTTCATGCTCCTGAAACAAATCCTTCCCTAATCTGGAGGATACTTTTAAAAGTAAGAATGCCGGAGGTCTTGGGGGGGAGGTATGGAATACCCCGTCCCCAACCTGATGTAAGTAAGGAAAATGATGTTTTCTCAAGAATTAAATTTGCGTCTATTTATCAATTTTGAAAGTCAGCTCGTGACTTCCTTATGTTGGAGGTTATTCGATCCCCCCCCCCAGACTTTCAAGCTTTCACGTTCGTCTTTTCACATTTTAGGGGGTTTAGCTAACTGAGCAACCCTACAGTAGAAAATAGGCACTCAAAAGTGATATAAAATTAATTATTATGTAGTTTAGAGGTTCCTAAAATATCTTCCCCTAACTTGGAGGATACTTTTAAAAGTAAACAATCGGAAGACCGGGGGGTGTTGTGGAATACCCCCAGTTGTAACTAACGAAAAGATGTTTCTTCAAGAATTAAATTTGTGTCTTTATCAATTTTTAACAGTTATCTCGTTATTTTCTTATGCTGGGGATTAGTCGATAACCCCCAAACCCCCTCGGTTTAACACCCGTTCCTTCACATTTTAGGGAGTACAGCGGGCTTAGTCATCCTAGACTAGAAACTGGAAAAAGCTTGGGTATGGAAAGTCATGGTTCGCGAATAATAAAAAATGTGAAATATGTATTGTAATATTGTATAAATAATTGTTTCTATGGTAATAAATCTTATATGGTTCTATAAACGGAGAAGGGGAGGGTTAGCGCAAATTAACCGCTTGCCACATGCACTTCCTACCCTCGTTACGGCTCTGCCGGTAGCTAATTAGCGTTAAAATAATAAATTTTTGTTACAAAGTATAATTAGGTGCTGCATGTAAGAACATATTTTAAATAATATTTCGATTTTCTATCCTGAGATAAATTAATTAAAATTTTAATTCCAGGATCATCTCACACTTCACTAAAATTCGTGATGCATTTATTTATCACGCATTCGCTTTAATTGCATGCATTCATAAGGTAATGAAATTTAAATGCGTTTTAATTTAAAAAAAAAATTGTGTCCGCAATTTTGGTTCTTTCAACGCAAACCGCAAATAAAACATTTAAAACCCCATTTTGTGTATGGTAAGCGATGTAGATGATTAAATTGTACATAATTTAATTTCAATTAAACATCTTGCTGCTCACGCTGCAAAATTTAAAATTAATATTTTTCATGTCGGTGATATGTAGAATTTTCCCATGGCTTCAGGATATGTAAATGTGACCGTAATTAACGGAATTTAAAATATTTTAAGTTTTTTTTTCCTATTTTTCCAAATTGAATTTATTGTTTACTTTAGAATTTTTATGAGCTGATTTTCCGTAATTCTGACAAATAATACAAATTACTTTTAAATTAATTTTGATATCCACCGTAAACATGTTAGATCGCTTCGTGTAAACGTATAATTTTAACCGTGTAATTTTAAAATCTTATGTCTATTACGGCGACCACCGGTTAACTCGTCGACGAAAAACCTCGGGTATTCAATTTCATAAGTGTCAGTTATTTAAACATACCATGATATAATAAGCTTCGGGCTAACTCACAGATTAAACTAACTTATAGATAAAAAAATTAGAAAATTACATCGGAATAAACCAAAAACGTTCCAGTTTTTATGGTCATCGATTGACCACTCGCGTCGTTTGAATGTCTGCTAATAGCATAATTAATTATTTGATTCGGTAATTAGTAAACGTTTAACTGTATTTTTTTAATTAATTTTATGACAGAAAAGTGAAATTATTACATAATTATAGTAATTGACAATAAATTTAATACTTTTTCTTCAATGCGTGCGCATTTTAAAAATAATTACATTTGAAATCGATTACGCTTTTAATTATTATTTTATAAATAAATTGCAATAATTTGATTACGTTGTGGTGCATCGTTTAGTAATAATTTTTCAGTATTTACCAAATAATTAATATAAAATTAAACTCGGGGGCTCGAAAATGTATTACCTATCAAATTAAATGTCGGGACGTTATTAAATTTAATTTAAATTAAATATATTTCGAAAATTAGATTAGAAAATAGGAGAGGTAACTTAGATGTCGTTTATCAAAATCACACAGCATGAAATTATTCTCGTCGACGTCTAAGTAATTATTATTATTTTATTCGGTCATTATTTTCTTGTCTTAATGTCGATTTTCTTCTTTTAAAAATAATTAATTCACCGCGCGCTTTTTTTCAATTAAATTATTTTTTAGCGAATGTGGGATAAACAGGTACGAACCGTTTGTGCTTTTTTAAATAAAACCACAAAACACAGTTTAAGTCTCTTATACTTAATATTTACGCAAATGGGCCACGAATATCATTTGTAGTTTGATTTCTCTTGGGAAATTATGGTGTTGCGCGTATACTTGTTAAAGAGGGTTTCCCAGTACATTCGCTACAAAATATTCTATAACCAAATAAGTGACTTAAATATTTTATACACGCAATAATATTTTCAATTATTTTTTTTATTCACATTAAAGGTGAGCGGGTACCAGTTTTTAAGCTGAGGTTTGCTTTTTATTACGTGTTTATGGGGAAGTAAAAGACCTAGTGGAACACAATTGAAATTTTAATGCAAGGATACAGGGTCGACTTGTCAAGGTCGGGATACCGAAAAGAAACCTGAACTTGTTAAACTAAAAATGTTAAACTGTTATTAAAATATTACTCCAACTGGATGTCAAAATTCGTGAGAGGAAGCCAGGATTGCAAAGAAAATTCCATCAGGACAGTGCAGCTGTCCTTTGATAATGAAAAACTGGGGGACTTGAAGTATGAATTGCTAGAACATCCACCCTTTTCACCAGATTTGGTTCCCGGTGACTTCCATCTGTTCCTCAATTTGAACAAATTTATGGCAGGAAAATATTTTCAATCAAATGAAGAAGTGATAGCAGGTATTTTTCAGGCCTTCCAGAATCGTACCTTAAGGATGAAGTCCATAAATTGGAGAAACGATGGAAACATCTTTCATTGGTCCCATTGGTAGGCCTAGAACTTTTTACCTTGCCCTTATTAAAAGTTTGGAAAATATCAGAGTACTTGGGCTTCTTTACGTTCTTAACAGGAACCTGGCAGTTTAAATGTAGCTTATATTTTTGTAGTGGCCAAATAAGTTTAAAACTACTCATCTCATCGCCCTAACTTTCAATGCCTTTTTGGAAGCTAAAGCTTTTTTGAAGCTTTTCAACTCAGGGCAAATTTTCCATCAAAGTTGAGCACCACTTGATCTCTGATAGGCGAGACAGCAGACGACGTGGGAGCGGACATACAATCTATTATTTTATACTCGCATATTTAGAAGATCTTTTTGTTCCAATTTTCAACTCCATCGAAGGAAATGAATTACAACTATGTTTTTCGTATATGGTAGATTTAGAACGACGGGCACATACTTCTACTTTTTACCCATCTGTTTTGGATTAGAGACGTTTTCAAGTCTATGTATGTCGATGTATGCATAGGTAGCAGGTAGATTATCATAATAAGAAGAGTAAAACATCCTTCTATATTATTATTGTACGTCAAAGGATTCAAACACATGAATTGCACCAATGACTTGCTATTGAGCTCTTGTTGTACTTGGCTCCATTGCATGGTCCTTTGATCTAAAAAGTTATTAAAACAGTATTGAGAGCCAGGAGCTTCCAAGTTCCTTTACTCAGGTGGTTGCCTAGCAACTAACTGTGAAAACTAAATACTGATATAGCTGTCTTATCTAACTCCTGGGTTTTTAGTTTTCTTCGCCAACATCCCTTTCTATTTCTTTTATCACACAGTAAATTATTCAATGATAATCTTAAATTTTCGTACAATTTTTTAATATTTTAAAATAGGAATTTATGAAATCAAAATTCTACTTTCAACCCTCCTCCAGGATCACTGAAAATATCACGACAATATATTAATTTCTTTCTGCATTATAAAATTTATGTTGTAAGTGTATCAATTAATTAGTTAAAACAAAGTCTTGCCTATTTTATTAATAAAAATGAGATTTATTGTAGATTATTATAAAATTAAATAAGGAAAGGAATGTAACCGAGTTTAAGTATATTTTAATTGCGTAAATAATTAAATAAAACAAAATTCCAATTATTTAGTTTAAAATATGGGATTAGTTAAGAAATTTTAGATTAGTTGAGCTTTAGATCCAGTGGACGCTTGACTTAAAGAGCCTGGAAGCGTCGGTAACGGTAAGACGCTGGCTGGCTCACAAATTCAAACAGTACACGAAGAAATAAAACAGAATAAGTACGATATAAACGTTTAAAAGTTATTTGAACAATGGTTAAATCATGTTAAATAAGACATAACATATCATAAAGTGCGATAAGTCCTTTGTCCTCATCTTCGTAACAGGATTCAAAGAGCGTCACGTGAATCGTATTTACATCGTTTTGAGTTCGCAACAGGCGGCAAACGACAAATACTTTATGAATGCGAACATCAACTTATCATTCCAACACATAATTTGTCCCAAGCAAAAATTTTTTTCTAATAAATATCGTGACGAGTTAATAAATTTTTTAGGCATCATCGCATCGGTTCAGGATCGACTCATAAAAATGTAGTATGAAAGATCTTGTCGTAGCCATTTACTATTTATTATCATCTAAACTGCTCACTTACATGCAATTGTGTAGTAAACATGAATTGAGTTGAGTTATTAAAGGTGGTTCCTTTTTAAGTGCTTTTTATTAATTTTTGCCTCTCAAAAATACACGTACATAAATATCGAGAAAGAAGAAATTGTTACCTCCCGCTGCAATTCGGTTGTAAATTCATTTTAATTTTCGTGTTGAACACTAGGTATATTATACGCTTACTACATTTTTATGGCTCTTCACAAAAGTGTAAATAATTTTACCATATTTTTAAGCTGTTATTGTGGAACCCGCATCATAAAATTAAATTTATTATGCAAATATTGATACTCATTAATTAAATGGTTTTGCAAAAAACGTAAAATGTTGTAAATCTTAAATAATTCAATTCGTCAAGATAATTATTTTGAGTCAATATTAGACTTTAATCTGAAACCTTCATCAGAAAGTCGAGAAAATCGAGTACCCACTCTTCGTAATGAATAATGCAATTCAAGAAGTACTCAATTAATTATTCAGTAAAACTAAATCAACTTATTTCACAATAACAAAATCATTCATAAAATATTTAAAGAAATTTTTGCAATTTGTACGACAAAACATTTTAATTTTAATCCTTTAATAATTCAGCCCTTATTGCGAACTTAGAAAATTTGGAATTCAAATTTTAATTAGATCATCAATTTGACTGAATTAAAATTAATTTATATCTTCTATAGGGTTCTATTTTATGATTTAAGATTTAAATTACAATTTAAATTATAAACCATTATTCAAAAATATCATTTTTTGCAAGATTTTGTATAAGAGTTTTTGAGGGAAGGAAGGAAAATTAAACTTTTATGGTGTTGCATAAACTGTGCAATATTTCATTGAAAATTACTCGAAATATGTTTTATATGTCAAGAATGTAAATTAATGTTCCAAATTTTCCGACCATTTGATTAAAAAAAGGAATAATAATAAAATGCTAAGGAAAAATAACACTATTTCCATATTTAATGACAGTTTTAAGTGGGATTAGAGTGAACGTAAAACCACTGAACCTGATTAGATACAATTCAGCTCCACACTGACTCCAAAAATTAAAAAACTGATCAGAATCGTTAGATTCTTCAAAGAATCCTTTGGGTTCGTGAAGTAAACACAATTTTCATTAAAAAAAAATTAAATAAAAACAAAACCCAGTTAATCTTAAGATCTATTTTGATCAGGATTTACAATTTTCAATTTAGATGGAACTGTGCAATTCTACCAACTGCAAGAGTTAGTAAACAACCACCACTTGTTGGTTGCAGTGTGAGCTTCTAAATAAATTAACCAAATGAATGCTATATCGAGAAGGTAACTAATAAATTAAACAGATCCTCTACATTTGTGCAAAGGTCAGTGTGCAACAGACTAAGTCATTCTGTACCAGTGGCGGAACAAGGTGATATTTTGCTGTGTGACATTACCACTTAAAACCCGGATGTTTAACTCTATTGAATTATAGAGAATCGAGCAGATACTTGAAGTTTTATGTTAGTTGTCTTCGGAATCCTTGACTATCCGGGCCGTGTTCTATGGAACGCATGGAACACAGGTGGATTCTCCAGTTTGTAGTACAATGAAATTGAAATTAAATTAAGTAAATAAACAAATATTAATTAAAACTGATTTAAAAATAAATATTATCTCATAATTAATTACTGAAAATTAGGGGAAAAAAATTTAATGACTAAAGAATTTTAATTTATTATACAGTGCCAAATATTACGATTATTAAAATTGTGAAATTTAGTTCAATTTACTAATGAAATACAAATATTTAAATTTAGTAGCGGCAACTGGTTATTTACAACGATGAGTAGAATAGTAAACGTGGCAAAAACAAACATAAGTTCATTTGTTTTCAACTTCTGATTGTATTAACGATATGCGTTGAAAATGTTCAGAATTACTAATATACCTACATGAATATGACAGAAAAAGATAGCAACGTGAGTTGTATGTATAGTATAATAATTATTATTAAAGTATATGCTCAATTTAACTTGCATCGTATAATTTAATAGAATATTTACGTGCTTCCTTATAATATTTGCAATTTGGTATTTTAAACACATATACATACCTTTGGAAGAACAAAGCAGAAGGAATAGCTTCCATGCTAAGCTAAGCAATGATTTGAAGAAGATTTTGGGATATCTTCTTGATCAATTTCGGCAATGCCCCATATCTGCTTTGTCAGTGAGGGGCGCAGTAGCGATTGCTATGTTTAAGGACAGCCGGGACACCAGACGCATCCGATATTGGACGAAGCTAAATACCGGAATGTGGAAGGGTAGAAAGAAGACGGTGATTTTGGATGGGGTCGTGATATAGTTTGCTGGCGTGACCTTTTCTTAGATGGTGGTGACGGGTCCAGCAGGGCTCTTTTGTGATTAGTGTCATTCTTGGTCGTGATCGAGATTTAAATTAGCTTATTGGAATTAGATGCGGATCTGTCGTAAAATTTAACCGCTTAGATGACAAGCTTATTGGATGAAGAATTGTAGTTTATTGTCAGGCAGTATCCTTCTATCACCCATCATATCCTTGGCTTTGTTGGTAACTGAGGTGATATGACGATTGCAGGTGAGATTTTGTCCTGAACGACGTCGATATAGGGCTTCCAGTGGATCTCCTCCACAAACATCCAGATATTGATTTTAGGTATTTTTCCACACTTGGAGAACATGACGGCGGAGCTTTGCTAGAGTTTACACCGATACTCTTGGTGTTAAACTAGTATTCCATCTGGTTAATGGCTTCTTGAAGTCGATGGTGACAATGTTTGGGACATATGGATGAAAGGTAGATGCCAGTGTCGTCGGCGTAGAAGGAAGTCGGGTTTGATACCTCGACCATATAGATTTTGAAGGTGTCAATAATGAGTAAACAGCCTTGAGGGACTCCGGCTATGGTGTCTCTTAGTTAGGATCGATCGCCTTCGAGGAGGATGCAGAAGTTACGTTAGGTGAGATGTAAAGTGCGTAAGCTGTGAGGTGGACCAATGATTTTTTGATTTTGGCTTTGAGCATCTTGAAGAAGAGCTTGGCATACCATACGATGTCGAATGCCTTGGAATCGCCGAGAACAACAGCGATGGTGTATTCAAACTGCTCGTCTTGTCGGCGAAGTCGATGATGCGCTCCGAAAATTTTCTATGCACCAGAAGTAGTTGATTGGGCAGTAGCTCTACTGCAGATGGCTGTCTTGCCCTACTTTGTGGATCACGATGGTGTAAAGTTCTTTCCAGAGGAAAATGTTGAAGGCAGGAGCAAGCATTAATAGCAGTGCGTTAGAGTTACTTGAGTTTCCGGTTGGAGATGCTATCAGGTCCTGGGGTACGTCTGGTTTTTAGAGACTTGATGGTGAAAGCCACTTCAACATGGGGGGGCAGAAAATTACTTATCATTACATGAGTCATTAGTTAAATGGTATGAGACCGAATTGGACACCTCTTCTATACGGAGGACCCAAGACTTCTCATATTATTTGGTGTGACGTTCACCTAGTGACCATTAATGATTGCCATTCGCTCCTTAATGCAGTCGGAGTGACCCTTTGGTCGAAGGCCTTTCTCACTTCCTCGCCATAACTCGCCAATCCTTGATTGGAATGAGCAGTAAATTTATGATAGTGAACCTGACCATTGCATTGTACCTTGGTTTGACAGAAAATGTTAGAATACAACTGTATTGCGCTTTCCATGAAGTTTATCTTGGGCTGAACTTGCACCAATATGAGATTACGTTTCCAAGACAACATTATAGATTTTTCAATTTAATGTAATTGTTTTTGGCATTTTCAAGACTTTGAGTTTGAAATTCAAATGCATATTTAAAACAACAAAAATTTTAATATTATGATGTTAATATAAAACAAAGCACCCAGGAGATTAACAATTAATATGATTAAGTGGTGACATTATAAACTTGGCGTAATTACTTAACAATCTGTGTTATGTTTGCCAAAATTTTATTTTGTTATAAATTTAGTAAATTAGTAGTTAGGGAAAGCGCCGTTAATTTTTAAACAGCATCCAACGAAGTGAAATAAAACAGCAAGAAGCAGGCAACGATGTTGTTTAAGATGTGTTTTATTATGGAATGTTAAATTATACTCGCAGATAATGAAAATTGTTTCTTCTTGCTCTGTTATACACTTACTTAGTTCTCTTTCATCTCAGTATTTACTTATACAGACTTTCTTATTAATTCCTGACATAAACATACCCAACTCTTACAAGTTACTTCTTTAGAAAATTCGTATTGAAAACTTATTTGTCCGTATAATTTTCTTTGAATAATTTTAATGTTTGAACAATTCTACGTTATGATATCAAAACGGCATGCAGGTAATGATGAATTGGCATTTTCTTGGCACATCCAGCTACTTATACGGTGTTCTATTGCTTTGCAGGGTTGCGGCATTTGGGGGCAAACCTATAATTTAACTGATATGGCTAGTAATGTTGAAAGCTTTGCCGCATTTTCTTCGATGAATCGGCGTTTCAAACAAAGTATTTCAGAAACACATGTCGCTACATGAGATATTGCATTCTCTAACAAAAACTTTTATTAAAACGAATACCTCTTTAACATAAAATTATTCATACCCTATCATCGAAGTTTAGCGATTTCATCATTCCAATTTTATCATTTTTCTTAAACAATTGATCCTAAATTAGTTGGAAATTTAAACATAAAAATCGAGTTTATGGCTACTAAATACCAAGTAGGTACTAAAAAAATGCTTCAAATTAATAGATATTCTCGTTTTATGTGGTTATTAAATGAACTGCATCTCGTAGTTTGCAGGTATCTGTTATAAATTTGAACTGTCCAATTTACCTGTTTAAAATAACAGTGTGATTTGTAATAAACCACACAAGGGAGTCCAATTCATCTTTTCAACAGCCATTGCTACTATTCGCAACCGACATGAACATCACAGTGTCGTCTAATTACATTTTTAGAAGCATTAGATTTGTACATTTTTAAAGATGGTCTTCTGGGATGAAAATTACGACCGTTTCCCTCAATAAACGAATAAGCCAAAGCGTTTTTTTTTTCTCATGAAAAGTTACAAAAGAGACTTGCAATTTAGAAACATTTTTAAACGACTACACACATTAAAAATAAATGGTTTGGTGTCAAATGTTGTTTATTCGGCAATTAGTGGTTAATGGACCCTTACCCCGACGAGCTAATTTAAAAAATCTTTTTTCAACATGAATTTAACTAAGCAATTTCATTTCATTTTTAACGATCGATATAAATAATTTGAAGGTAATTACAAATAAAATATTTTTGATTGTTTCTATCATTAAGTGATGATACATCAAAGAAACGCTTTTCACCATCATCATTATTTACTTTCTTTTATTTGTGCTTCTTCAACCATTACCGAGTGATTCTTGTGTCAATTAAGAAAATATTACCATTAAAATGCAGGCTCTATTATTCCACTTTGATGACCACAACTTTTGTTACATAAAAATTAATTAAAGTTTCTCGTTTCTGTTAATTATAGATCGCGTTTAATTTTGTAAAATAATGTACCTAATTATGTAGTTCTGTGCAGTAAAATAATAAAATTGCATTTAAAAATAATAGAGAAAACCTCTTCGAGCATTAAAGTACAGCAATTTTTTTTTTTAGAATTTTATACTGAAGCACTAAAGCTTTTAGTGAAAAGCTCCAAGCAAATATACATTGTATCACCACCGTACTTGCGATAGTTTCATTATTTTTTACTAATTTTGAGTGAAATAACAAGTAGTATCTTTTTTTCTACCAAATATGGGAGACATTCAATATTTTTTAGGAACTTCTGACAAAAAATTACAGAATGAATAATATGATAGAACATAAAATGTAAAATAACTTTGTGTTATGTATTTTTCTGATTGTCAGTGCTTTAATGGTTATTATTATTAGAAAAGTTTCAGAAAATTTGAGAACATTCGACAGTTTTTAACTGTTTTTGAAATTTACACAATAATGATGCAGTTTACGATAGAAATATGATAGAAAATTTTATAGAGTATAAAATTTGACACAACTTTTATTTTAAACAATTTCCAATGAAACTCGTAGTTTAACGGTTATTGCTGTTAGAAAATTATTACACCGGAAAACTACATTCAGTATTTTAAACAGTTTTTTTAAATCACTCCAAAAGCAGTGGATCTTGAATCATTACAATTCAAATATAGCAGAATAGTTTTATATTCTATAAAATTTTCCACAATTCTGTTATTGTTAGGAAAATATGAAACTGGAGAAATCGCAGACTTCCACATTATTTATCAACAGTATTTTTCTAAATTGCTCAACAACGGTGCATCATATTTTGATAAAAATACATAGAGATAACAACGTGAAGAATAAAATTTTACAGTATTCCAGTTGAAATTTATTATGAAATGAACTTGATTGTTTTGAACAACTAAATACTAAATTTTTGCAATCGAGATTACCCTAACTTCTATGCAAAAAATTATGTGTACAAACCTATCTTTAAAAACATGAGTGCCCCCCAAAGAAAAACCTTGCATAAATACATTTTTGGAAAATTCTTATCCATTAATAACTTTTAAATAACCAAAATTTGGGCATATGTAATCTCCCCTAATCCAGCAGGTAGAATTTAAAAAAAGTGGTGAACTCCCCTAATTTTGAAGATTTCACCAATAATCCTAGTTGTAAACTCCCCGAATGTAATACATTTTAAGTAGGATAATTAAGAAGGACTTAACTAAATTATACATAATAACTAACAGAAAATTTTGAATTTATTTAAACTTTAAAGTTTAAAATATACACAAAATTCTTAATGAAAACCAATCACCTATAAAACTGTGATGCCGACATGCCCTTCAAGTGAAATTTTGGGGTGAAATTGGTGTCAAACGTTTGAGTATCAATGAGCTTCCAAATTTTTTGTTTGAGCCTCAACCGTCGCGGAGTTATTCGCGAAATATTTGGGGGGTGGGGCTGGAGACATGTTTTCCTATTTTCATTATTATTACGAATTTTTCTGCGAAATCGATGTCTATCAATAGAGCTTCGTTTGAGCTTGAATGAGCTTCCATTCCCATAATTGTGTTTTCTTTTTCTGCAAAGTTAATAGTATTTCAAATTTCGAGTACTCCGAGCAAGTTCTTTTTAAACTTTTTGGTTGAAATAGGTGTCAAACGTTTCAGTATAGTTTTTTGCATATTTGATAATAATAATTAATGATGTTTCTCGTCAAATAATTGAGTTTCTATCTCTCAATGGTTATTGTTCACTGTTGGAAGTTTGATCACAGCATCTCCACTTTTTAATGCACGATTAAAATAAAATTTATAATCCTCATAAATTAACAATTTGTTATCACATTGACCAGTAGTCCAATAATTATTTCAGACCAATATATTTGAAAGTACGCAAAAAATAAAGCGGCGTTCACAATGAAGAGTAGGGTCTTGCATTGTAGAGAGCTGGCAAGCGCCAATTAGATTAGAGTATTTTCGTCTATCTTTTTCTATGATTAAAAAATTGTTCATTCTGATTGGCTCTTGCTAACTTTCTGCCGAAGCAAGGCAAGACCCCACTTTATTGTGAACGCCGCTTAAGAATAACTTGAAATAATAACTTCCCTGAAGTAATAATTATAAAAACAATTTTTATATAGCAAACATAACAAGCCACAAATGTATAAAAACTAGAGCAAATTTCAATAAATAACCTAAGCTCTGATGTGCCAAACTTATCTGTGTATGGATTTCATATTGACAAGAAGTTTTTGTTAAAACAATAATTTGTTTATTAAAAAATAATTTTAATAAGAACATAGAAAGCTTCTTGAAACAACTACAGACCAATATGTTTGAAAATAAAAAATTTTTTATATGGCACACATTTTGTGACCCTCCCCCCCTAGACGTAGATGTTTTTTTTATGGACGACCCCAAAGCTCTGATGTTCTAAACCTGTCTGTACAGATTGCATATTGGCCACAAATTTATAAAAAAAAGAGCGAATTTCAAAAAATAACCTAAGCTCTGGTGTGCTATGATTTTCTAGCTATGGATTTCACATTGACAAGAAGTTAACGTGATAAATGCAAAATAATGTTGTGTAGCATTATTTTGCATTTATAGCCAATAATGAACTCAAAAACTAAAACTTACATAATGTAACAATTTATTGTAGAAAAACGAACCACAACTACACCAATTATTAACATTTTAATTAATTGACTTATTTTTTCTATTCCATTTATTTGATTACTTATATTATTCATTCATCAAAGTTGGTAGCAATATATTATTATCCCTAAAGCCTATCTATAAGCTTTATAATCTTATTGCCTAGTAATTCCTCGACGTTAGGGGAGTTTACAACCAGGATTATAAAAAAAATAAGCCCCATCTTAAGGTGGGTCGAAATTAGCGGAGTTTACAAAACCCCCAAAATTTACGGATTTGAACAGTGGATTCTTTTTAATCTATTCTTATTTCCAAATTTACATGAACTAATTCAACTAATTTAGAACGCTGCCGATTTTTGGAAATGTTTTGGAAAAAATAAATTCAAAAGCCATTCAATTTAGTCTAATTTTGAATGATTTTCCGCAAATCTGCCTTCGAAACGTTGCCGTGCATCTTCCGGACTTTTCTTCGCATAGTTTCATTTTTACTGTTAAAAAAACAGTAAATTAATTTTAATTTGGTAGTTGCAATATTTACCTCATCTCAAAATCTATAGTGATATAAGAAAATGTAAATCAATCTCAAAATCTTATACCAAGTGCTAGATTATAAATTATACTCAACCTATTATGCATAATAATTGCATTCCTTCTCAGATAAGAAGATAATAACTCTTCCTCCTGCTGTTAAATTTCTAAAAATATTGCAAAAATGTACGCTTTTCAATTTAAAAGAAATAAATCTTATTTCGAATATTGCTACACTTTTATGCTTCTTATCTAATCGATCTTTGTGTATTGGAAGCATTAGAAATAACTCTGGTTACTAAATATCCCACTTCTTGTTATAAAAAAAATTCAAAAAATCTAACTATCCAATCCAACAATCCGAGTAGGTGTCAAAGGTCTCAGAAAACAACATAAATACAAATTTATTATCGCGGTTTTCACACATTTTTCTGTTTAGTTAAACACGAAGTTGTATATTTACGACGAAATTTATTTTTATTGTTTATTATTGGTGAGGCAATTTTATAAATAAATTCTTTCGTAGAGTGTAATTTAAATATTAAAGTAATTAAATTGAAAAGTAGCCTTAAATAGTGTCTTCGGTACGTTAATTTGAAAATGCCAAAATTTAACTGGGTTTCTTAATATTTTTATTATGTAAATTTGGTCATATCTGATCGATTCACAATTACTTTTATAAAAGTCACTAAAATAATAAATTTGTCGATAAGCATCTTAATAGTTGAACAAATTTGTTTTGTTTTAGTTTAAGTTGAAAAAAATGAGTTTGTATGGTCTTGTAGGTTACATAAACGCAACGTGATAAAACAAAGAGAATCCATAAAATAAGAATTGATGAACACGTTCGTGAAGTTACAGGGAGTATTCGATGCAGGGTAATAAACAATGGCGGCGTTTTAATCGGCAGCGATCTCGGGGTAATAAATAGACGTGGAGGGTCGATCTTAGACATTGGCTTGATGAGGCTAATTGGATGAAGCTCTGGTCGGCTTATGTAAAGCACTAGCCGTCCCGAGTAGGTGTGCTTTAAACTTTTGCAATGTACACTTCAATAATCTTATTGAGAAATCCTCTTAAATATAAATAAGTTAAATTAATTTGTAAGGATTCGAGCGCGTCGAAGCATTCATACTAGATTTTTATAAATTTTCCAAACCGATGAACCAAGGTGTTTCCTCGACGACGAATAAATTAGTTATTTACGATGCTTGTGACAAACACAAACCCAATTAAAATTTAAATAAAATCATTTGCATTTGAAATTTGATCCGAGTTCATCTGATGTTGTAGATCAAGATTTTTGATAACCATATAAGTCGTATTTTACTGCAACAGATTGAGTGTTGGTTATAATGTATAAGATCTAAGGATCTAACAATCCGAATACATTTGTTAGTACCAGCTTTCAGCGACTTGGGCAATAGTTTGTGAGTCGTTATTCGAATTAATGGTCGTAAACAAATTGCTCGCTTTGTACATATTATTGGTCAAACGGACACTCATGTGCCAACCAAATGGAAACACAAATGCAAATTCACGAATTATGCTTTGCCGAAACATTCTACTCCACGTTTTTGCAATAAGTCGAATAATTAACAAGCAAGAATTTGGTTTTCGATTGTATCTACAAGCATTGGAAAATAATTTCGGTTAATTTATGATTGCCGGACCAGGAAGCCCAAAAGATGAGAAGATGGAATTCGTCTGATAGAACTGAAAAATTAGAAGCACGATGTCGCAGTAAACGGTTACAATAAAGTAAACATATAAAATGATGGAAGTGAAGATAATGTAAATTTTTAACGGTATCCAGCACATATTTCCTCATTTATTGTTCCTTATTTACCAAAAAAAAACTTGATATTAAATTTACTTATGTGATATTATTAAATTCCTATTATGTAATTATGCCCGCCTACATCTTTATTCGATAGCCTTTTTTATTCGTGTTCTTATTGTGTCTCGCATACAATAAATTGGGTAAAAGTTCGAAAGGTGGTCGATAAGACCAATAATAATGTATTTATAATATTAGTTTACAGTCTATAATATCTATAATCAATATTTTCATTACGAAATTATCCTTATTGTTTGCACGGATGTCCAGTTACTCACAAATATTATTAATAAAAGTCTTCGTATTTTATGGACGTAACCCATTTTGTTTAACAAAGAAATTAAACTTAATTTAATCATAAAAGATTTTAATAACTAACTAATCAAGTTCTTATTTAATTTGGTATTCAGAAACGCATCGAAAGGTTAAATTTTGACATCCTTTTCACGGTAGTATAACCAAGACGTTACTGTAATTTATGTGAGGTCAACAATATTTTTTATCGATGATTTTCTACATAATTTTTATTATTTTAGTATCAATGAGCAAAGCGTGTGAAATATTGTACTTATTAGTATTTTATATAATATATTTGAACAATACTTCAAATACCTGGGAGTAGAAATATACGGACGCGGAAATCTAGCGGAAGAAACCATGTTCCAGGTTCGAAAAGCGTCAATGGTCTCAGGCTGCTTAAGGGACATAATCTGGAAAAATGAATTTCTAAAAGTAGAAAGTAAATCACGAATATATAAAGGCATGTGTGAGACCCATAATTAACATACGCAATAGAGTCAAGAGCGGACACCGCCAAAACTAAAAGAATGTTGAGAACTAATTAAATGAAAGTCCTAAGGGCTATAACAGGAAAATCACTTGTCGACAGAGTTAGGAATGACAGCATAAGAGAAGAGTGCAGCATGCCTGATATAATAAGATGGACCAGAACAAGAAGAAGATCGTGGAACGAGCACATATCACGCATGAACCAGAACCGACTCCCAAAAATCGTCAGAGATGGAAAACCCCATGGAACCAGACAACCGGGAAGGCCTCCGAAAAGATGGAGGGGCATCTGGTCATCAGCATCCCAGGAAAAAGCAGATTTAAACAGGTCTCAGACCTAAAACAAGCTGAAGAAGAAGAAGATTAGTATTTTGCTTTATTTGTCTCTAGATCATTCACCCTCACTTAATAATTTCAATTATATGAATTTTTTATGAAAAGCTAACTTTCAGGTGAGGTTATTCACGATACTACAGCGCGAGAAGGATATTTTGCGCTGCTTCCCCTACTTCTGCCTCTATAACCTCTATAGATTCGAGAGAAAATCACATTATATCATTTTTATTAAATCATCAATTTTACTTAATATAAAATTTGTTAATGGATGCACCGTTTAAGAGATAATCGCGAGAAACCACTCAGGTGCACCAATTTTTGGTTATAAAACGCAGGGGAAGATAAACTCCACGGATATTTGATCCTCTATATTTAATATATTTGAGTTATTTTAATAAATAGCTTAAAAATACTTTTTCCTTTCATTTCCACCATTTTTTCGCTCTCCCTTTAAGTATTTCACTCCACCATAGAGAATCAGTCTGGTTCCTATGGTAATGACAGTTAAAAGCACAATTTTTTTAATTAAAAGTAATCTGTTGAGAAGTTACTCGTACCCTATTATATTGTAGCGATATTTCCTCGACCCTTATGTTTATAAAAAATTTACTTTCTTAACCAGGACAATATCTCCACCCTAAAGTGCGATCGGAAGCTATACGTCGGTTCACACTTATTATTATGAGACAAATCCCAGGGCTGGATTCGATTTCCTTCTCTTTCTTGGGTCGCTAAATAAATAAAGTTGTTCGGCCTTAATGCCGCACTAAATTTTCTCAAATGAAAATTTCCTCTCAAGGACAAAATTGCATGAAATACTTGAATCAGAATTATTGTCCCTATTGACAATATTGAAAGAATAAACTCGGGTGTGGTTCGCTGCATGTGAGATAAATTAAAGTCAGCTTCGTGGAAGATTACAAATTTAATTTTCATAAATAAATTTTAGTTTGAAAAATTATAAGCACAAATAAGGTCGAGCGTAGGTTATTCACGAACAGGTTCGTTCTGGTCGTCAAGTGTGAAATGTGTAAAATAGAAGACCCTTCGCATTTACATTTAATTGTAAATTGAAACCTCAAAATACTCCGGGTCTCTATTTAGTGTGTATTCGTGTGACATAAATCAAATTACAATAATGAAAAATGGCGTAACAAATCATAAAGTTTTTATTTACCAAATCGGCGGCACAAGCTTGTCGATGTTTTGGAACCACTGATTTCTTATATTTGACATATGATAACCTGCAACCTGTTGCTTTCCAGTCCAGCTGTGATCTTCACAAAATCGAATTTTAGCATCAAACTTTCGCAAATTCTTCTTTAATATCCAGATAAGGACGATCGGTAACCATATAATTAAACTTATTGGCAATACTCAAACGATTTTGAACCAATTTTTATACAAAAGTTGTACCTAACCTCAATTCCAGGTAAGTAAAATTATCCAATTTAATTTTCAACAAATTTGAATTCCTTCTTCTAATTATTTGATTTGTAGGTGCGTAATTTTCGTGATTACAAAAATCACTCATCAATGGCGGAACTCACAAAAATTTTCCTCTACATATGGTCAATCAATTTTCAATGTGCGTTTTTATAAGGACGCCGCAATTCGAAGATTCTTCTTCCAAATAAATCTAAAAACACTCGTCTACGTTAGACGTCACTAAGCACTAATTACTGGCTTGAAAAACACCTTGGTTTTCCAAGAAAAACTCGAAATTCGGTAACTTATGGTGGACCTGCCCGCCAATACGCCTTGCTGGCTCTACAGCTCGCAACAAATCCTCTACGCCAACTTTTGCTACCTTGCATGTTGAGAAACTTCAAAATACCAACAGAAAAACGAAAACTTAAGCCATTTTTGCAGCTCAAAATAGGTAAGATTTTACGCACCAAATTCAAATTTAAACAATTAACTTTGTTTCTTTTTAGATTAAATTAGCTGTAAACCTCACAAATCACTGGATTTCATCAACATTCAATTATAAGTGTGTGCTTGTGTGTCAACGGTAACATGAAATGACCTTTACTTATAACACTGTGCTCGACCTTGTTGTTATGGGCAAAATATCTCCCAATTAATGATAAGCAATTAACATAAAGCTGGATTTGATTTAAAATCACGACAATATATAAGAAATTGTCCTGTATGCTTACCAATAATCCAAAGGATGACTCTTTTATACTGTGTGTGTCCTTGAACTGGCAAAATGGATGTGTTAAAGCTACAAACATAGAATTGATTGCACACTGACTAAAATTAAATTGTGTTAAAAACTGCAATGTTAAATGATTCCTAAATGAGTGATTACTAGGAGATAAATCCCCCCCCACCCCTCATATAGAAGATATTTCTTAATAATATAAAATATAGCACTGCATCAGGCCTGTACTGACGCCTTCAACTCTCTCACTGGTCGACCTCTTCTTCCTCTCCCCCTCATTTCTGTCCTCCATATCCTACTCAGTGTTCTATCCTAGATAATCCATAGGAAATGCCCCCGTCATCTAATTCTCTGCGTTTCACCTACCCGATAATGCCATCCTCACCGTAAAATTCATTTAGCTCTTGATTCATTCTTCTCAAGTCTTTCCATCTTCTTCCCAACCATAGATTTTCCTAAGACACTTCCTCTTCCATATCTTCAACTTTTGCTGACCTTGCTTCTTCAAAGTTTACCGTTGATATTTTAAGATAGTTTGCAAAAATTTACAACTTCACCGTTCTCGGGATGAACCTGCTGTTCAGTACTGTCAGTTTATAAGAACATCTGGTACCGGCCGCTATTCTTGCTTTAATCTGTTCGCTACTTCCATGAATTCTGTTATTACTGTGCTAAATATGCAAAATTCTGAAAGTATTCAAAATTGTATTCAATATGCATTTTTATGACGATTCTTAATGATATATCTTTCTGCTGAGGTTGATCTTTCCATACTAAGTACTTTGCTTTGCTAACTCTTTTGCTGCATTCTGTAGGTCCGTTTTGGTTCTAATAGTTATAAGGGATAAATCGTGAAGGATTATGCCACCTCTAAGAGCTCTGTTATGGCTGTCTCAAGTGCCAGGTTGATAATGGGTGTCCCAATCGTAAGTTCTTTTTTGTTACTTGTTCCATTTACTCGTACTTTATTTTCATTCATGCTAAAGATCATCTTTATAAGGTCAACAGCTTCTTTTCTATCCCCACATGTGGATGGAACCTTTAGAGCATTGTTCTATTTATGCTGTCGTATGTTTGTTTAAAGTCCAAAACAGTGTGCGCAGGCAATATTGGGTGTCTGGGACATCTGAGTATCTCCTCATTGATCCACATTTCTCTAACCACCTCGCAAATTACTTTGTACAACTGTCCTATCCACCATACTTTATTCATTCCTCTATGCCATCTTCTCCAGGAGTTCTATTGCTTTTCAGTTTGGCAATAATTATTTCCACTATTTCATCAAAATCTAGTGTTTGTTTGCTTGTTCCATACTCATGTTGCATTGCTTGTTAAAAATTAGCGTAGATATTATTAAATATTGGCTTGATTCTCAAACGCCTCCTCTTAACTTGGTCTCAGATCCCAAATAGTTGCTAACTGCACTTAAACAGGTTTTATTGACGACGTTTCAATAACAGGTAGGTTTGTGATCCTATAATTGTTTAAGTATTGGAATCGTTAGATTTGACTCCTAGTTAGTCCTAAATGATTTTCCAAGTTAAACTATAAGCCTAACATAGATGCAAAAGGTAGAGGGATCCCCAATATCTTTGTTCTACGAGAGCAACGTGATATGCTTCCACCATCGCATCCCGACTTGATTTTTAGGTACAAGTTTTGTTTCATTTGTTTGAGAGTTACTTAAAATCGTAGTAATCTATTTTGAATATTTTTATTAGAAGACTTTGCCTTTAGAATCTAACACTAACTTATTAGTTGGATATTACAATATTATATGTATTTAGTTTTGACTATTATTGGTTTGTTTTACATGATGTAAATCCGTCAGTTAACTTCCCAACTTAAATTGTTATTTTGTTATGTGTTATATTGTTATCCATTACTTTAATCACGTACGAACGTCAGTTCACGTTCCAAGTTATTAGTTAAAATTGTGTTTATTAATGTTACCTATTTTGAGCTACACATCAACCCCACGTTTTTAATGTTTAAACCAATTTCTTCACTCTTTTTCAGTTCTATTTGGTGCTTGGCATTACGCTGACCTCTTTTTTCCAAATTTCCACTCGATATAAGAATTACCTACCATCTAAGATCAGAAAGGACATCGAAGCAGAGATGCAACTTTGAGAAAGTTGGACCACCTTCACAAGAATAAAAAATTTCAATTTAAGCAGGAGCCGTTTTCAATAACTCCACAGTCAAATCTAAGAGATTCCTAGAGCTATTCGATAGTAGGGACATATTAATTGAGCTATGTTAACTTACTCCTGTAGCCAACTTTCCCCGACCTATCGTACTGTTGATTTAAATAAAGAAATAAAAATAAAATATACAATCCAATCGATAAAAAAGGGGGGGGTACTAATAGTCGCCACAAAAAATAATCTTAATTTTAAATATTGTTTTTCTAAATATAGCATGGAATATAAAAGCACTAGCAATATTGTAATCCATAAAAAATTTCAAGAGTTCCATAAAAAAGTTTTAATATTATGAATTACAAATAAGCAAACTTTTTAAATTAAAACAGAATTACATTTGCTTCAAGATGGCACAAGAGGTTTTCTTTTACATAAAAATTTTTATTTAATAATTGAAATTTACTGTTAAGTTTTAAATGTTCTATTATTATGTCTTATGGTTATAATGCATAAATTTGTGGAAAAATTTAAATTCAATTTAAGTAACAGTTAGACGTAATTATTCTTAAAGAATACATAATTTGATTATACAACCTTTTGGCCTCCAACTAAATGATTTTTCATTAATCTAAAAATAATGACATGTGAATATTTCTTTATAATGCATAGCTAATGTAAACAAAATTGATTTTGTATTAAACATAGAAAATATATTAAAACATATGTTAAAATTTAATAGACAAAGAAATAGAAACTGGAAATGATTGAAAAGCACCTACTGGGTGCGCACCTGTATCAATTACTAGATAAATAAGCGATTGATTTATAAACGAATCATGATGTGTTCCAGTTCTGCTTTTATGGAAGAGAATAACTTTTACAAACTCGAATAAAATTGTTGAAAAGCAGTCACTCAATCATTTGTGCTTAATTAAGAGGAACAGTAGATATGTTTCACAAATTTTGAATAAAAATGGAAATCGTTCTTATCTTTTAGAATTCGCAAAGAAGAATTAACTTTTTGTCTTAAATATGACTGATTGCGGTCGCTTTGTGAACGACAATTAAAAATCGGAGACCTTTTTGAATCAAAACTTTTACTATAATCTGGACTTTGCTAATTGCAAGTCAGACATTTGAAAGTAAAATAAATTACAGCGCTTTTAAAAGAAAATTTTAATTCATTACCATCAAGAAGAAGAATTTCTTATTTGCATAAGAAGCTAATACCGTACAAAGAAGTAAAAGAAGTTTTCTTAATCAAATTAAAAAATGCGTATGTTTTATTCATTTGGATTTAAATTTTGTCACTGATGAATCTATTCAAATTTTTTTTATTTTACTAACTTTTTGCATGACGCAATCTGCAATTTATCTCTTAATTTTGAACTGTAACTAAATGAAGGTTTTGTTACAACTCATAACTTAAAGGTTTACTTGATACATTGTAAAATTTTATGACCCTGAAAACTCAGTAAGCAATTTTCTAATTTTGAAAATTATAGTAATCCGCAGCTTCCTCGAATATATAAAACTTAAGATACTCAAGGAGATAAAGTCGAAGCGATTTACAAATTACCACCAGTATCCAATTTTCATTATTATAAAATTGGTAACTCATAAAATTTTAGCTACCGCAGACGTCGTAAAAATTCCAATTTTTTAATATTGGACGAACGATACTTTCACTGTATTATTTACTTAATTAAAGTGTATCCACAACCTAAGGAAACCGTCAATTGAATCTTTATAGATTTCTTGATTCTGTGATTATAAATTGTTCAAAATTAAGTATCCCATTGAAATATTTAACTATGATATTTGAATTTCTGTCTGTTCGTAATGTTTGAATTCCTAAAAATTATTACTTAGACGGTTTATTAGCAGCATAAGGCAGTAAAAATATTATAATTATTGTAAAGCCTCAAAATTATTCTTTAGTTTTTGAATTCTTTGCAGATGACATCCTAAAATTAAACTTAAATTAATATAAAAATAACTAAAAAGTGGGTCATTTTGAGGCAGATTCCTCCAGGTAAGGACTAATATAATGACAAACAATCAAAACAAGAAAATATTATTATCCAGTCAAATTAACTAAAGTAATTGCCAATTAACTCATCTAGCATTAAGGACTAATTTCAAATTTTGGAAAATCCAAGCCGGTAGCATTCGACATACGGAAGATGCACTGGAACGCCTGCGGTGTTTATGGGTCAAAGCAATCACGTTTTGCCGAGCAAAGTGGTCAACGAGAGAACCGTTATCCTTTGCGCAAAAAGGACGAGAAAAGATTGCAGTCTTATATGGGTCTATTTGATAGTGAGACTGTGGCGAACGTTGTATGAGATAGATGACCAAAATTCTCGACGACTGCGCCTAAAAATAGCCCTAAAAATGTATGAATGTTAGTTCGTTTAAATTGGAAGATCAGACATTTCATTATCCTTTTTGAATCAAACTCAAGTAGAACTGAGTATTTTCGATAAATAAGAATCGATATATCTCATTACGTGTTAATAAGACTGGTGACCGCCTTTCTGGTCAAATTGATTAGATTTCATTAGGAAAAACTTCGGTAAATTGTTTTCCAACTTATCGCTTATCCTTTTGAATTGAATCTGAGTTTCCTTTAATTAAAAAGGTACTAGTAATAAAATTCTTGCACTACTGTTTTATTTTTTTGTTGCATCTCTTAATGAATATCATTAATAATAAAATGAAATCATAAATTGTTTTAAAATATTTAGTAACAATAAATTAATGAGATTCTTTCACGCTTGTTAAGTTACTTTAAATTCAGCTGCGTTTTTTAATTTATCTTCTGGAGCCTTTGTATTTAATTCTTAATCGTTTATTAGTCGAACATAAATTAATTTAGTCATTTTGTTGATTAATTTATTAAGTGAGTGGGTAGTGAAATTTAAATCAAAACAATTAAAATTTTTTAGTAATGAATGTCGGAATCTGCGCAATTTAATGTAGAGGACTTGATCATTTGCTAAGTATATTTGTGTTTAGAGAAGGATTTGTTTTGTGTTACAGTAACTGATAATGTTTAAATATTACAATTTGAACCCTTATAATCAAGATTTATTGAAGCCCAAATTAATGTAACCCAAACAATAGGCAATTGTTATACAGAAGGATGTCAAAGAGATAGGCGAAGAGGAGGCGCATTAAAAGGAAGGATAATTGTCTAAGTACGATGATAAAGTTCTAATTATCACCAGAAATTGAGATAAGCCACAAAATTATAACTAGAGGTACAATTGTGTTTCACCTTCTCCACTTCATGATAATTTAATTAAAATTTTGCAAAAATTAGTGGGCGTAAAACAGGAAAAAAGCAATTTTCGATTAAATCTTCCGTGTTAACGCATTAGAAACGCCACTGGTTATTTTATTAAATCTAAATTACAATTTTGGATTAGAAGAAATCACGCTGGTTATCATATTAGAAATTTTGAATTTAGAATTTACTCGATATCGATATATTGGATTAACATATCTTACTCTGCGTGAAGCAATCTTTAATTTTTTCTCTCTCCTTAATTTAAGCAACCACCTTATATGGTTCTTCTTAATAAACATTTGGATCACCAGTAGTCGAAACTTAATTAAAAATTGATTGATTAGCAGAAAAAAGCGAGCACGACCGACACATTTTGAAAATTGTAAATTACGGATGTAACTTCCGTTCGACTTCATCTTACATTATAAAATATAAAAATAGCTATAAATTTAATAAAAATATTTTATTCGATATACTTGTGCTACACACAAAATATGAAAATTGATTTTAAATTTGACGTTTATTATTGGAACATATTGAAAAGTTGAAAAATATTTTGTCGTCTGTAGTAAATTAATGGTCGAATGAATATAAACGTCAAAAATGAATTACAATTCGAAATTTTTTGAACTATGACGATAATAATAATAATACCCGTGTAGGCCTTGTTCACAAGCTATAAAAATTTTCGTTTTGTTTGTACTTGTTTTATTAACGGTTGACTAATGTCTCTCGTTACAGGACACATGTCCTTTGATTTAACATGGGTCCGCATAAAAATTCCCACGAGGCAAATTAAATTAGGACAATTTTTAAAACGTTTCTTTTGAATTCTTGACACTTTAAAGCATAAAACAAAAATTCTTGCTTTTCAATAAATGTAACCTTTTTCAGGTTAAATGAAAACTGTCCGACTCTCTTTACATAACTTTTATTTATTCAAGCGCTCGAATTTTTTAATTAAATAGGAATTTACAGGAACAATTTTATCAATTTAAGAAATTAAAAAATCTTTCAAGTATAAATTTAAAGGAAAATTGGAAGTTATAAACGAAAGACTGTAGATTTTTAGTCACAGAGTCGAAAGAAACAAATAAACTGGAATCTATGCACAGGGTGGCTCAAATTTTATCAAACGTAAGTTATTGATACCTAACGATAACAAATAAAAATAGAATTTGATCAGATGTAACTGCTGCCATGGTAGCAAAACAGTTTTCAAAGGAATTAATGCAGGATATTTAAACTATGTCTAAATAATTTGCTAGTATCGAATTCAAAAAAATATTACAGTGTTACTTTAAATTGGCATTGCAGATAAATGCATTCATTTCCATTAAAAAACTAAAGGCATTAAGAAAAGGTAATATAAACTGACTTCTCCAGCAGTCCGAGTAATAGCACTGCACACCAACGCAAATGCAATATTCAGAGGATTAAAACAAAACAGTTAACATTTTCTATTTTAGTGGAACTTTAGCACTGATCAGTTCGTAGAATCAAACGTTCGAAATCTAATAACTATCAAATTAGTTGTACTGTGGTTCGTATTCCATGTTAATTAGTAGGTCCTTGATACGTACGTTTCGTTAATTTAACTTACTCTATAGAGTAACACAGCAGAAATTTGCCTTTTTTTGTTTTTGTATTTTATAACCGATGCTAAATAAAAGGATTTTGCTGAATCTTTTGGCTTTGTAATTTTAGAAAAATTCTTTTTAGGATAACAAGCTGGTTTAATTTGATATCCTTGAATTTAAACACGTTAAAAGAATTTCGTTAGATATCCACTGAATTTTCTTTAAAAAGGATTAGAGATACTTTTTAAATGTTTCGTTTTTTAAATTTTACTGTTAACCAACGTTCATGTGAAAAATGTTGGGTTTCTTATACCAAAGGTCAAAATGGATATCAGCAAGATCTAAAATATTCAAAACATAAGACACAAAGTAAAGTTACATTTTTACAAGTAGCGTTATAAATAATACAATAAAAATAAAATTGAACCTAATTTGAAAGGTATTCTTCCTCTTTTTCATACGACGTGTAATGTCAATTTATTCAAGTGTAGCTAACAAATATAAACAATGATTTATGTTTTAAGAATCCGACGTTGGCTACCTACATGATTACATTTGATGTGCATTCCTGAATTTATTTTGGTTGGATAATAATTTTGAATAATCTTAAACGGTACGAACAAATCTACCAACTTTGCGTAACCGATGGAAAATGTTGCGAGCGATTATTTTGATTTGATAATTTTTGATTGATGTTACATCTCGGTAGGAGTTATGGCGTGGCTGAACTTATCAATCAGTCGTTTTCTGTTTTAAAAATACACAATGTGAAACTAATCGAATCTATCTTTGTACCTAACGGGTTAAACACCGAGTGTTTTATAAAAATAAGGTTAATAAAAAAACTGAAAGGAACCGCAGGACAATAAGCACTTAAGGAAGAAAATTGAAGACTGGAGAAAATTATTGGTTTTAATTTTTTTTGCTATTATTATTATTGATTGTTGTATCGAGCGATGGGAATTTAAAAAAGTAAACCCTTTTTGTGGTTCTTTTCGTTTAGCCTATATTTATCTAAAATCCATCGATCGCTTTATTACGATAAAATCGATACTACTACAAAAAGTAAATTAAGCCTATATAGCACGCGATGGATCAAATTAAAATTTGTTAATAATTATATAACATATGGATATTTTGGTGAAATATCAGGTGTTATTATGGTTTATCGTAGTCCACATGATTGAGGACTAAGTGGCATACCTTATAATTATGGTTAAATGTATTCAAACGCTTCCATATTATTGTACCTCCTGGCTACTTGAGACATAATTATAGTGATGGCTTTTAAAGGGATCTATTTTCTCATAAAATCGTTTTGTACGTAGTACACTTAGAACTATTTCTAATTACAATGCAACGGTTTTTTCAAGAAACATAATCGATCTGCATGCATTTTAAACCACAGCACCAGCAAGTTTTTACCTGTCGCACTCAATTGCCCATATTATTTTTCTACTCTAGAGATTTATAGCCTAATAAATTTTAACAGACGTCATTTTGCTGAATTTTTATTAATTTTCTCTTAATTAATTCTTCAACTTAAGTGCATAAGTAAGGTAAACCCGACGCAAATAGACAGCTACACATTTCTAATTAAGGTTAAGCTTCAATTACAAAGAGATTTAGTTTGTATTAAACTTAAAATTAGTTTAATCAACAAAGCACTTGCTTTAATACACCGTAGTTACAATATGGCCTTTTGGATTACTATACCAGGCCAAGTATCTCTAAGTGAAGTTACGCCACATTCAAATTCAAATAAGTTTACTGGAAACGTCCTTCTCAATTATGTAATATATAATACCCTTGTATATCGTTATAAATAACTTAAGGCTACATTAATACAAACATTCACAGAAATAATAATATTAAATATATTATAATATGTATGTATAAAGCTAACTAAAATGTTACTAACGTAAACTTTTACGTTCAGAAAAATGTTAATTTTGAATACCATTTGCAAAAATTGTGGCAAAGGACCAAAGGTACTAAAACATCTAACAAATAATCTGTTTTCCTTCTCTTGGGCCCCTGGTGGCCAGGGTTATCAATACGTTTCAAGTACTCACCTCTGATTGGTTCTTAAACAATGGTTGGTAATTAATCATGATACTGTAATTAATAAATTAAGAAACCAACGAAAGGTGTTATATTGCAACGTAGTGATAACCTTGACTACTAGCGGGGCGCAGAAAAACCACCAATTTATTTCAAGTTTTAGTACTAGGCGGCCCCTCATTGTAAATGTCCTCTTTGTCAAATCTGATTCAGATGTTATACTTGATGTATTTATACATATGTAGGTGCTTGAATAACATTTTACTCGGTTTTTAACAGAGAACAATTATTTATTTATGTTACAGCCATTTTAAAACTTAATCTCTAATGATCTGTTTTCTTCACTGCTTTTCCAGATAACCATTTCTAAATTCATGATCCCCTTTCTCATAAATTGCTTTGTGAGGGAACTGAGCCATATTTTTCTTTACATTTTTGAACTTTAAATTTCTCAATCAATCTGCAAACACCGGTCCAAGTTTGCAAAATATTGGGAAAGACTATGGTTTACTTATAACTAGAAACCCACACCATACTGCATTTGAGTTGGATTAAAATATTGAAATATTTGAAATTCCCTAATAGCATATTTTTATTTATATTAATTTGTAGAGACTGAATAGAACTTTTAATGAAAACAGACTAGTTTTACATCAAACAACTATTCTCGTTATATAAGTTCTTGAAAGTATAATTTAAGTACTGATTTTCAATTTCTTCAAGTTATCAGTTACTTTTCTTGTGTTTATGTACGATAATTTCTAAAACTTACATCCAATTTGAAATTACACTTACTAGCAGTGCACAGTGAACCTTCATATCGAAGTTCTATAAAACAAACGAATTTGATATTATTCTAATTCCTGCTTAAATAGTTATTTTTGTGGAATTAGTGTGAAAAAGAAAATTTTCCCACTTGTTCCATACATGATTTTCTCAACTACTGCTTGAAAAGGTAACGAAACGTGCACAGATTTGAAGCGCAAAATAATCTAAGGGGATTACCTACTATGGTAGCTCAAAAAGTCAGCTAAAATGAAGTATCATGGTAGTTTATGTTTTGAAAAATCGTTAGCTGGCCTGGAAGGTAATTTCAAAAGCAACCAATCGGAAAACCGGGGGGCTGGATATGGAATACCCCCTAGCCGAGAGTAAGCAAAAAGTTGCACCTTAAGAATTAAATTTGTGTCTATTAGTTTTTAAAAGTTACCTTAGTACTTCATTGCGCTGGGGGGTATTCCATACCCCCCCAGACCCCCCGGTTTCTTTACATTTTAGGGAGTCCAACGGGTTTAATAGAAAAAGCACTTGTAATCGATTTGTGCTCACACAATTAACACTTATCACTTAAGGGAATTAACCAATAATTAGATAAATAACGGTTAAAATAAATGGCTATACATAATTCTATTGGTTAATCCTCCTCTTCTTCTTCTTCTTTCTAGAAGCAATTCTTTAGAGAATTCTCTTCTAGTAGGCCAAGGCCTGTTATTTCCCAACACATGCGTCGATTCCTTGGCAGTGTTGGAAACTTTGAGCATATAAATATTTTACATCCATTAGGTAGCTTGCTAGACTTGCCTTCAGATGTGCTTGTATCCTGATTTGTTATGTTAATGGTAGCAATTCACTAACCCAGGGGACCACCGGCTTAACGTGCCTTCCGAAGCACGGTGACTAGTCATAAGAAAGTTTGACTCTTCCCAGGTTTGAACCCGGTACCCCATATTCGCATCCAACTACGTTAGCTGCAAGGCAATGACCGCCTCTTAAGTGTTAGAAAGTTAGATAAAATTTAATATTGTGTAGTTTATGTTCCTAAAAGATCACTCACTTATGAAACAATCAGAAAACCGGGGGGTTTGGGGGGTCTGGGGGGTATGGAATACCCCCCAGCTGTACGTAAGAAACAGATGTTTTCTCCAAAATTAAATTTGTGTCTTCATCAATTTGAAAAATTCATCTCGTTACTTTCTTAACCTGGGGGGTATTTCATACTCCCCTTACGCCCCCGGTTTCACGTCCGTTTATTCACATTTTAGGGGATTCTGACGGGCTTAGCCACCATAGACTGACCATTAACAGTCAAAGGTGTCTTCTTACAATAGAATATTTCTGCTTCTTGATTTGTTCATTCTTGAATATTAAATGTGAAATTTATTTTGGTTTAACGTTGTTTTTAATTAATTATAATATAAATAAATGTTTAATATTTCAAAAAATCTTTGGTTCAAACGATGGTCAGAGGTGGGTGGGGGTAGCGCAAATTAAACCGCTTGTTACCATCAGGCACCAAGTTATGAGTTAAATTTTTTATAGCTGGGCAACAAATTCATAAATTCAATAAACTCTTTCATTAACCATATGAAAAATTTATCAACACAAATTCAATGGTTAAAATTCTTTAATTCAATAAAAATGTTCATAATAGACCATAATATGACAGTTTTTGGTTTAGTTCTCCCAACACCTATTACCCTCCAGTTATGGTTTTTATCTCGAATTTTATCAATTTTTCTTTTACTATCATTTATCATTTTAATGGAAATATAAGGGAAGCATTCAAGAGGTACTTTTTAATATATAATTCCTCCTGCAAATATTTCTCAAAGTGTAAATATGCAAAAATAGTAACGTACCCCAGCCGTAAGCAAAAAGTTGTTTTCTGAAGAATGAAATTTGTGTCTCACACAAATTACATCAATTTTGAAATGTCTTGTTACTTCTTTGAGCTGGTACTGGGGTGTATTCCATACCGCCGGGTTTATTGGCCGGGTTGTGCGGCCTAAAGGCAGCACTAACATTATATTCAGATTGATAATAAATAAATCTAATTTTAGAGATGATAGAGAACATTATAATATAGATAGAGAGAAATACAGACATTAATAAAAGATTGCAACTACTTTCTGATTAAAAAGTTCTGACCCCTGAGTTTGAAGGCTTATTTAATTTTGTCTTGAAGATGGTTCTTGCATAAAGGCTGCAACATCGATAAATAGAAACTAGGGCTTCTCATTTCCCGCAAATTTCAAATCCCGGGATTCCGGGATAAAAATTTTCACATTCCCGGGATCCCGGGATCCCGGTGGGGGGGGGGGGTTATTAAATTTTTGTATTTAATTTTGTTAAATTTTTTTATAAAAGTATAAATTTTAATTACAAAATCATAATAAATTTATGTATCCATATTTCGCTCTCCAGATGTTAAGTATTTTGAAAAAAATTCTTTGGGAAGCATAAGTTGTCCAAGGAGCTAGAGCTTGTTTTATCCGTAGTGACTGCGATACAGAAACACATATTCGTCATTTCGGTTTATATTCGGTTTATGTTGGTGTTAATTGGTAAAATTTGGTGTCACGCGTTCACCCGCCACATTAACTGCGCACTGTCCAGTCATTAA
The DNA here is from genome assembly GCA_958510855.1 of Rhagonycha lutea. Lineage (NCBI taxonomy): Eukaryota > Metazoa > Arthropoda > Insecta > Coleoptera > Cantharidae > Rhagonycha > Rhagonycha lutea. Next base: position 4,265,548 of record OY294040.1, on the reverse strand, counting down.
GGATAAAATTCACTCTTATCACTGAATGCATGATGACTGAATCTTTATAATAAATAAACCTGCTGCAAAAAAAACCTTTCCAATTCAATTAATGTGAAGAGATGGTCATTAAATGCGTTGTATTATTTACTAGGTTTTCTGTGCGCTTTCCAGTTACTTTGAAAATATTCATTTCTTTTATGATATTTTTAACATCATATTATACTACTTTTGCAATATTTCATTTTTAAGTGGTAATTTACGGAACATTTCAAGCATATTGGTAACATAGTTACTTATGCCCGGTTTCATAAAACTTTTTAAGAGCCAGTTTATCCACCTCTAGTTAGTGTCCCAAGTAAATTTATCTGACAAGTAAAATTTTTAAAAGTCCTTTTAAAAGGCTTTTATGGCCTTTAAAATTTATTTTTTTAGTGTTCCAAGTAAATTTATCTGACAAATAAATTTTAAAGGCCATAAAAGCCTTTTAAAAGGTCTTTTAAAAATTTTACTTGTCAGATAAATTTACTTGGGACACTAACTAGAGATTGATAAACTGGGGTCTAAAACTCGTTAAATTTAACTAACCAATAGAAAACCACCGTTGGTACTAATAGACCAATAGAATTCATCCATTAACGTTAATAGGTTGTTAAAAGTTTTATAAAATTGGGGATTATCCTTATATCCTTATATGATTTAATATTTTACTAATACAAAGAAGTTGGGGTAGGGTGGTACTTGGTACTACCAATTAAAGTATAATACCAACTAAAAAATAACGAACAAAAATTCAAATTCAATTGGATTTTAATTTAAAATATTAAGTATGAAGAATTCTCGGAATCCCGGGATCCCGGTCTTAAATCCCGGGATTACGGGAAGTACTTTTACCCACCGGGATCCCGGGATCCCGTTTGAGAAGCCCTAATAGAAACGCTGTTTTGATTTCTCAATTGCTCACTTTTACCCGAGATCCTACCATTCAAAAAATTTAAATAATATTAATCGATTTTATTGGAAACTCTTTAATTAAAATGATGCAATTGTAACCTGGAGAGATCCTACACCCAATGAGAGAGTGGATACCACAGTTGCAGATCTTCCAAATCAATCCCAAGTGCCGTAATTCGGTTTACATCCTCACTAACCCTGTAAGACGGTATAAGCCGGCTCCTTATATAGTGCGGACGCAAGCCGCAGGTCCCAACTGCTGTGTAGTAAAGGTAGCAGTTCCGAACCTAACCCAAAATCAGTTAAATATTTGAAATCAATTAAGCAATGAATGAATGAGTACCTACAATAATTGACTTTACCGCCGAAAACGCAAAGCAGTTTAATAATAAATTCAGTAAAGTTATATTATGGCAATATACACAATTATTGCAAGAATGATTCTTAATTACAGCCATAACGCACCAATTTACCTCCAGAATTCTCTAAGTATCACAAAATTTCAAGATATTGAAGACTACTCACAAATTTGAGATGTAGTACATGGTTTGAGTTTCGAAGGTTGAAATTGAAGATTCAATGATGTGACAAAGACATTTTGCAACAAAATGTAAAATAGTGGCATCCTTACAATCATGAAATTAATGGTTCATGAGCAGAACTAACTAAGAGCAATCACTTGATGAGCAAAAAAATATTGAAAGCACGTAGATTGCTGTATTCCGAACTGGGTACAACAGCAATTCGGCAAAATATCCTACAGGAAACGCAAAAATGGAACAAAAACTCCCTCTTGTGAGTCAAAACGTCTCCGCATAAAGGCTCAAAATGTTACTGAATTAAAAACTTTGCATTGTGCACCTTATCAAAAAACATTTAGGGTTCGAACGATATTTAAAAATATTTTAGAGCAATACGATAAAAATTATAAGATATATAATGTGGATTGATTTAATATTTAAGGAAATATCCTTTTTATGGCACAGATAAATTTGGGAGTGATCGGAATTCGAACCTATGACCTTTAATCTATAGCTCCACTCCTTAACCACTACACCAAACTACCTGTACCATAGAAATTGTAGGCACAAAAAATTATAGGTCCTTGTAATGGGTGCTGGAAATATAAAGGTGGATCCTCGCCAAATATTAGGCCAACTGATGAATGAAAAAATGATTCCTTTGGTACAGTTGATTGAAGAGGTGGGGATTTTCGATTTTTGTGTAATAATAATCAATAAATTTTCCTCGATTTCAAAAAATGACATTCGAGGCACAAAACTCATTTTCTGCTTCGTTTATCTAGTACTTGACGCTATAAAATTGCAATGTGCAAATTAGTTGAAGATAAATAATTTTACAGTACCTAAATAAAACCAATAAAAACAACAATTTTTAATATTTCAATTATGCTGCTTAACTAAAAGAAAATTACAAGTATCTGGAAGCGACCATCCAAACTTAGATAATAAAATTGAAGGACATCTGGACATCAGATCTTTTCAAATATAGTGGTTACCAGTTTACCAAAAAAAAAAAACACTTTATTTTCAATTTCATCACAGAAATTCTCCAGATGGTCAGTCCATGCTGGTGAAAATTTAGTGAAAAGTTACTGATAAAATTAAGTGAAAATTTAGAAGTGAGATCAAAAGTAAAAGCGTGTTAAATTTTACGAATTGGTAACATTTTGATTTAATAACGCATCAATATTTACGTTCGTGCTGATATTTCGTTGGAAGGGCCAAAAAAATTAATTCATTGATAGTAGAGTACTAAAATTTTTAGATACAAATTAAATTTTAATAGCGGATATTAAAAATTATAAAAACACGCAATTTTTACAAAACGAATTAGAAAACGGAACACCTGTCCAATTATAAATAATTCTTTTCGTATTTTATCCAAAATGCACCAATTCTAAAACCGTTTTCTTTAATTACTTTTTGATCGATTCCGTCCAACTTTCTGTTTGCTTTAAGTTGTTAAAATTAATGGTCTATTTTGCTAAACCTACAATTTTCTAAGAGGTTAATTTGGAACCTCTAATTCAAAAATTGCGGTTTTTAAGATGCAGGCGATAAAAGGGTACATTTTGAGCCATTTATAAGTGATGCAGCACATTTGGTAAAGCGCTGCCAAAATTAAAAACGTAATTAATTTTTTATTGGCTGTTAGATTTTAGCAGGTGTAACTTTCTACATTGGTGGTCAGTTTTTGAAATAACTGAAAAATTACAACACCATTTTTAGCCCCACCGCATCGTGGAAATAAAAGTTTTTTTAAATGCGTGGCTGAGATAATTAATTGTATTTGAATATCCCACATGCATTTCAAAATTTTGACGGCTTAAACACATTATTACAGAGCTAACAATATAATTGGCACAATTTGTAATAAAATATGGGATAATGCTCACATAATATACGCAACATCCGTTTTATTGCCACTTGTACGTTTTATTAGGTATGTATGCATAATTAAACTAAAATGACAAAAGTTATGCAGGTACATAAAGGACGAAAATATGTTAAATTTGCGGTACAAATTATAAGGCTCGTTAGCAACTTAGACGTTTATTATGTTCAATATAAGTAACATAATAATAATAAGTGACTCCTTATTATAGTTATACCTCCTGCCAGCACCAGGATTACCGATATGCTGGTATTTGTGTTAGGGGGTAAACTGTCTGTTACTATCTGAAAATATTAACTTTTTATCCCAACAAATATTGTACTTACGAGTAACTACTTTGTACATGCTGGAAGGTTTAGTTATATCAGCTAATTTATTTCCTTTTTCGGAAAAGAAAATGTATTAGGATGTTAGTTTTCTTGAGAAGAAAACATTTTACTGCTAACAGAAGGAAATATTGGAGACACTGTCCCATGCTTTACCAAACTACAACACAAGAATACAAAATTAAATTTAATTACTTAAACTTAATTTCGTAGCGTTGAAGCTTGAGTTATGAACTGTTTACTTCTTTCGTTTCCGCAAATTTCATTATTGGTATGGTGGTATTATTATGTAATAAGAAGAAAAAATTTTTTTTCCATCGTGGTATCTGATACGTTCGAGCTGCGTTATTAGCACTATAAGAAATTTGGTACCTAATACTATCATATTTAAATTTAAAAAATTTGTTTTTCATGGATAAAAAATGTTACGTGAGCATTATCCACCTTTATCCCTAGACAGCAGTAAATTAAACGTTAGTGTCTCTCTGTATGATTAAGTAGAGAAAAGTCTTGCATTCAAATAAAATAATTGCGCTCTTTTCAGGTTCTCCCCCGTTTATACGGTATTCTTATCGCAAAACTGAATTGCTTATTTTAAGAAATGCCATTTTCATTCGTAAAAAGGGCAAGCAACTTGCACCAACTTTTGATATATGGTTGGCAATACGTTCGGTGCGCAATACATCACAACTTATAATTATTGTTATAGCACGATGATATATTTCTTGCACTATCCTTCTAATTTACAATTTATTGGTTTATAGATAAAGATAAATTACTGTGTAATATCTTCAACTAAAGAAGCGTTTGTCGTGTTCCGATATGATCGCCACTTTAATAAATAATTACTGCACGTACAGTGTACTTATAATTGTACACCACAGCTTACTTGACTTGAGGGTTATAAAAATTTCATTAGTGGTGAACTTTTTTAACATAAATGAAAAATAAGAAGAAGAATGATCGAATTAACTAGACTTGTAAGAATCAGCGTTATGAATGCCTCGTGATTGTGAATAGGGCGAATATAAAAGAGCTATGATTGAATAGAAGCAAAAAACGATCTCGGTTTGATCAGAAGCTTCCAATATGACAACCGCGGATTATTCTCGCTGTGAATTGGGTGAGATGTCTCTATTTCGGTAACGGACTCGCTCTTTTATAACTCCTAAAAACCTACGAATGCTTCTCTTTCTCTAATTTGTTACGTGGATTACGTCTCCCGTTTTGTGTCAAGCAAAAAATATGACTCAAATATGAGTTTTAATATTCATATCCACCAAAAAAACTTAGCCTCGCATCACCAATCCTTAGTAGAAATGCAAAAAAACTTGCAGTAATTTATCATAAAGGCTTTTTAGGGTATTAATTTGCACGAAACAAAAATTTTGTATCTGGAACCCGTAGAAAGTTTGTTTATTGCGATCAACTATAATGTCATGCATTTTAATTAAAGTGCAATTGAAGTGGCATGAGAAGTAGGTCGAAAGAAGCTCCTTTCTCATTATAATAGAAGAAGCGCATTTGAAGAGTGCAAACCGCCATTGCTTTAGGCAACTAAGAATCTCGATTTGCAAGATAGCATTCAGTACCGACTCTTGTTTCCTCACATAATGCACCAAAGAAATTACCATGGACAATCTTTGCCATGCCAACTTTTGTAATATTCATAATAGTGTTTCATTATTTTTAGAATCTATTCAAACTTTTAGTTTTACTTTGAATACAATAAGACAAGGATGCAAATTTTAAAAATGAATATTTTTGTTTGTATAGTGCAATTTCATATATTGCAAATATTTTTATTTATTTTTGTTGTTGTTATTTTGCTTTTCTGTTGAGGACAAACAACATTTTTAATCTTACCTTTGATTCCAAACTACAAAATAAAAATTGAAAGAAATATTATCATACAGTATAATGAATCAAAGCACAATATAAATTTTTGATATAAGGAACGAGCAATCTCAAGATCTGAATGGAACTAATTTTAACAAAACCCATGATTATACCGCTTTTAAGTGCAAGTAATGGTCAAACCCTAAAATCTTACTCCCTACGTTCGATATCCTGGCACGAAAGTGTTTGGAATTTTTATCCTCAGCCCTGGTCGATGCGTGAGATAATTATGTCTCCCGCAGGGTTCTCTGCATTTTTATCACAGGTATGACATCTTCATAAATCAAATTCGTTCACTTATAAATGGAACAGGAAGAAGCTTGAAACGGTAGCTTCGGGTTCATGTGAAACTTATACTATTTCAATCAAAGTCAAGCCCTATCAAAATAGTCCTCACTTTTCAACTTATTACTTATAAAAAAATGTAAAAACAGTTATATTCATGTACAACAATAAATTAGTACTTTATATTGTCTTCCCCACACACTTTTTAATTTTAAATAGGGAGGAAGTCTCATATTACTCGTATATCAGTTACTCATAAGGAAATAATATAAAAAATAGCAAAGCCGCATTCCATTTGATTCATGATTATATTATCATCGAGTAAGACCGAAGACGGAACAACTATGGCCTTCATGTATGATAATGTTCAAATAATAGGTGGCCTCTAGTGCTGGGATGCAGTCCTTTATTATAGAGCACCCTTGCATTGTAATAAATTTGATTTTAGTTTTAGCAACCTTGCTTGCATTTTTTTCTAAAATTGTAAATAGATTTTCCATTTGCTCGAGGTAAGCAGTCTGCTTTTATTGGAGATTTTGCAATTGATCCAAATTTCATTCTTCGCACAGTGGCATACAATTACATCATCCCCACGATTCCGATCTTTGTTACCATCTGGAAACGTTCGTTAAGCGCATGCTCCATTTATTTCCTTCCACGAGAAAATTCGTTCACTGTCTTTTTGAAAGCAAGGACCCCGACCTTGCTTATTTCTTTGGACAGTTGGAGTCTGATTCGACTTAGTCAACCAGGGTAGTATTTCATCCATGGATATTTACAACTACTGGTCATTTGAAGAGAGCTCATCCACCGTTTTTTATCCTTCGAAGCCGCACGTTGTTTGTCGATTCGGAGAAAACCGATGTCATCGTTTACTATCGAAGTACTATTTATTCTTTTTCATCGGTTTAATGGATTGGTTTTGGTGGGTTTTGCTGTGAACTTTTGGTAACTGATGATGGTTATCCTGTTGTGGAGGCTCATCTCAAGTGTGAAGTGTCATTGACACCTTCGGACTACTCATTCTGTTTAAAGTCAATTAAGTGTCATTATTTGGCACCAATTTTTGTATTGTACTTATTTAATTATTTGTGACACGACTCTCAGGTAATTTTTGTTATTAAAGCTTGCCTGTTACTTAACCCGAGCTTTATTGAAGAAGCTACCCCTGAACAATATTTATTTCAGCTAAATCTATCATCAAGGGCTGGTCTGCACCAAAACAAACTGAAGAGCTATTCTCTCCGAAGTGCATCGCTCATTGCTTTCCTTTTGGACCAACCCTCTCATTAGGGGTTGTAAGCAGAGGAACAATTTACGCTTCAATGTAAAATGTTAAGAGATTGATCTGAAATCGGGGAGTCTGGTGGAATATCCTCCTCCTGCCAAGCAAGCAACAAAACTGCATTTTCAAATTGATAAAGACTTAACTTTGATTCTTGAAAAGTTATATTGTTACTTGCTTACGGCTGGAGGGTATTCCATACCCCCCAGACCCCCCGGTTATTGGAAAAATATTCTGTTTTGGACAACAATCTAAACATATTTTACTTGTTCACATGTTTCTTCCTTCTTCTAGACCCCCCCCCCCAATAGTTACGTCCCTGGCTAACGGTGACTCTTTTCCTTATTCCAATAAGATTCAGTAAATGAAGTTAGTTTTAATATTAATAATTGCAAATTGGTAACTTTAATTATTTTCTCCGAACAAAGCTAGAAAGTAAACACTTACCAATCACATTCCTTCAAAGGATTACTTTTTATACTATTATCGGGAGGAGGAAAACACCTACCTTATGAAGGATAGGAGAAAAAATGTATTGCTGTAAAATTAAATAATCAGGTCTATTCTTCTGTAACTTTAGCAACTTGCTAAAAATGATCAATATTGCTAAGAACTAGTTTTGCTCCAATGCTCATTTTTAGCAAGTTGCTAAAGTTACAGAATAGACCTGATTAATAAATTAAGCACCAATCTGAATTAACCATGATAAAAGAAAATGTAAAAATGAAATTAAAAATCTTAAAAATGTATGGCTTTAAATATTTTCCTTTCAACCGGATTGACCCAGTTGTTAGAGTTAAAGAAACTCAGTGAAGTTTTCAATTTTTCATTTCCGCAAATATTTAAAAAAAAATGATAGAGCTCAAGGTTTTCCTCGTTTGTTTTCAACAAAATCTGTCAGAGGGCGTATCGAACTTTCTTTGAGTTAATTAATTTTTTATATCATTTTTGGCTTCAATATTATTTTTATACCATATTTTAGATTTTGTTCTCTTACCATTTTTCCTAAATTCAACTTTTGCAAATATTCAAGCAATGAACAATTATTTATTTTACCTTTCGGTGCCAAAAAATTGAACAAGTCCCATAAAATGATATAATATGATCGTTTAAAAATAAATTACATCAACAGTAAAAATCAGTTAAGAAAGATGTAGAAAATTGATTTTCTAGGTTTTGATATATGTATCATATTGTTGTGTTCTGGAAAACTCTGACAGGAGTGGGAGGTGGAAATTTGATTTATTTATGAAAGTGTGGGTTGAAACTTTTCTTTATAATAGACTGAATTATAGTAATTAAATGAAGTTTTATGTTTCTGGTATTTTTACATATTTACACGTTCATTTAAGGGAAGAAGCACGCGATAAGGAATGAAATTAACGTTCTTTAAGCAGTAATCTAATTAAAATTAACGTTTTTATTGCGTATACTAATATTAAAATTAAATTTGAAGAAGTAATAATTAAGGAAATTATAACGAAAACTGAAAAATAAGGAAAATAAATGTCGTACTATTTAGATTTTCAAAATTTGACCTCGTGAAGTTAGTGACTATCAAAATCTGTCAATTTTCCCATTTCAAATTGACGCAAGATTCAATTATTAGCAATCAATTTTTTTTATTTTCTTCCTTTTAATTTTATTCAACAGTCGACTTTAATCACGTTTCCTTATGTAATTTAATGATACTGTGAAACAAAATTTTATGGACACGTCACTGACATTCAGACGCACATTTTATCAATTGGAAAATCTACAATAACTGAATTCAGAGAGTTTTTTTGAAGAAAGTCTATATTGACTTCTAATTATTATATTAAATCCTAGTTGTAGTTTACGATGATTTACTGCCCATTCAGACTTGTTCCATTGTTTCTAAGACATCCTGTATACATGTTGATAAACTATTCTAAAATTAGTTCAAGCACTTCTAGCAAGTAAGCTGCAAGATAAGTAATTGTATGAATAATGTCTTTTTGGGGAACAAATACAATGGGATGTAAGCAGCTTTGCATAATCGACATCAGTAGCATTATATCTTTCTAGAAAATGGCACAATGCCAAGTGTTTCCGAAGATTTTTAACTAAACGAAATAAGCAACCTTTAATATTTACTTTTGGAAGCACTGCACGAATAGTTTGATAAATTTAATAGCAAATTCGTAATTCGTACTTATGCAATCTAACTATAACTCTGTGAATTCTAAAAGAATTTCTAAAAAATTTTTGGCGCGGAGTTTACCATTGGAATGGCAAATAATATGTGATATTCCTAACATTCAAACACAAGACAATTTCATTTGGAGTTTATAAAAAGTGGAAAGAATAGAAAATCTGCACGGTGTAATAACAATAAGAAAAATTTTATATTTTCCAACTTATTTTGCAATTCTCGAGAGAAACTGTTGAAAAATAAGAAGTTATTGAAGAGGGTCATTGTGTGCATTGCGGTGATCCACATCCTTATAGTTATCAGCATACAAAACATAAAGGAATTGTCAATATAGTTAGAAAGGACAAGTCGTCGTAAAATCCAGAACTTATTGTTACCACTGAGTGTTATCATATTCTTGAATACAAATTCAGCACTGAAATTTACGACTTTATTCCGCTATCATAATATTTTGCACATAAATATACGGAAAACGGAGATAAAACGATTTATATTTATGTCATCTTAAAATTTTACCGCGTTTGCGTTTATAAAGGCAACCTTAATAATACATAGCGCTTCTTTAATGCAAGAAACCGCACTCGCTGGAAAAATAATGACAATGCGATATAAAGAAACATTAAACACATTAGAACGATAAATGATTGTGAAAAGTACGTACATAGCCAGTTAAACGGGTATCAAATCGAAGTCATTCAACATGTCTAGCCTATTACTTACGAATACGAGAACCACCACACTGGCACTGCAGCTCGAGCGATCCAAAATCTCTTGGGAAAAAGGAAAAATTCAAAATTGTTTTAATATTTGCAAATTCATATAAAATTTAATTTGGTACGCAAAGACAAGTAATTTTTCACAAAATAATCTTGCCGGGTTTCTCAGCAGTTTTCATTTTCGTTGTTTGACTTAATAATACATTTTTATATGCAGAGCTAATAGAAAATTTCATATGTTAAAAGTAAACATAGATTTAATTAAGTTATTTAATTATGTGACAGTCGATATAAATTATATCAGCAATTAAATTCGACAAATAGCTTTAAATAATGTGCAATTAATCATTTCAAATGGAGTTAATCATACGCTTTAGTTTGCAAAAAGAACAATAATGTTGCATGTAACTGCATAATTTACGATACGTGTCTGATAAAGTGGGATATAAAGTTTTCAATAAGAAAAAACAAAAACATCAAAAATTGCATTTTGATAAAAATAATTAACATATTATGGGAAGGCGACACATGCAATGCTCTCTGTTACGCCTCTGGCAATAATCTATAATAAATGCAGCGATTTATTAATACACTTCACCCCCGATCATTAATTCTAAATCAGGTTGCTTAGGTTTAAGAAAATTATGAAAAAAATTAAAAATCTGGTTGCGGAAATTGTAATAATAATATATTAAAAATCACCGTGTCTAGACCGCCCGCATCATAACGATTTTGGCTGACTGACCACCAATCACTTAATTTTTACATTATTTTTACTTTCCAAAAATTCTCGACTCCACGTTTCTGCCGTTTATATTATCATAAACTTTGCGACCTCCCTAAGTTATATTCAAAAGTAGAGTAAAATGATGAAATATGGAAAATATAATAGATATCCCCCTGAAAATATTTCAAAATTGGAAATATTACCATTTAATGTGAAAAACTTACCAAGGTCAAAAAGAATTTTCCAATTTCAATTTACAAATCGAATTCAACCGATAAATCGACCCTTGTATTATAGAGACATATCATTGCGATTCAAATTCAACTTATTTACAAAGACCTATAATTTTTTAAATTTCTGAACCCAGAATTCACTTTCGTTCTCAATAGTTAATTAGTAAAATTTAATAACAGAAAACTAACACCTATAAAATCGTTGGGGTACTCAAGATCCACTTTTGCATGAGTGTATTCCCCCCCCCCTGTTCCAATTCCATAATTCGTTTCTACAACCAGATCCTTATCTTGCACGTCTAAAACTTAGGAGGTAGATTAATCCTCCTCCTTATTCTCCCCATCCATTTGGACTCCAGATTGACCATCCTGCTTATTCCTTTGCTAAAATCTAGTACAATTTTGAAACAGGCGTTGGTCTACTTAATTTTCTTCTTGCAACGTTCTCCATTTCTTCTTGGGATCAAATTCTGTTTTATTCTTGTTAATTAGGTGCCTTTGTTTCATTTCCAAATTTGAATTTCTTCCATTTCTTCATTTCAATCCTCCAAAATCTGTTCTTCCAATTTTAATTCCTGCATCTTTTTTGTATGTGGATCAATCTTCCTTCTAACCAGAAGTGTGGCGTGTTAAGCATACTGGTAGACTAGGAAGCGAGAAACCGCAGTTCTCTTCCTAGTCGCGCCATATACACTTCTGGGGAATAGAGTATTGTCCCAATGGCTTTTATTGTCACGTAATGTCTTAATGTTTAAAATATAAAATGAAACATTTGAATTGAATCAAGTTTTTTTTTACAATACTAATTATTACTTTTTATATCTGTTCTCTGGAAATTCGTACCTAACAATATTTTTGTTTTCCTACATGGAATATAATGTAATATAACAATGGAAAGTATAACATGGAGCGTTGAATCCTAATTTTCAAACTGATCGATCCCATTAGCAAATATTTTTTAAATTTGTGGTGTAAACACGTACCATCTTGCAACTTTTTATCAGAAAGTTTATAACAAAAACCGATCGGCAGTTTTGATAAATTGCTTGTGCACAAGTCGTTGAATAATGGAGATGCTGCAATAGGTACTTTTTCTCTTTACGATTCGATTGTCATATTGTCTAGAAATAAAGTTTTTAATTCAATTACTTACGTGCTGTACAAAAAAATATAAACGACTTCGATCCTTAAGTTTCAGATAAGAAAAAGTTAAAATTTATTTCTCTATACTATTGAAACTATCATTATATCAATTCAATAAGGTTTTTGAGTCACATGAGAATTGCAAAAGTAGATTTTACCAAAGCTGTTGTTAGAATTCGAAAGCTTTTGCAGAAAATCAATTATATAATCCGATTGATTTTATCTTTGCTTAAAACTCCCTAATAAGCTTATATTTCATGATCAAATTTCGTTTTAGAGGTATTCTCTTTAATATTTTCACACCTCTTTAGTATTATTTGTAAACAAAAATATTGAATTAAATTTCAAAAAGAGCTCAAACATGGCCTAGATTTGAAAATTCGTACCGGTTTCGGTTACAGTAAAATTTGTAGTAACTGTAGAAAAACTTCAAAAAGTAATAAAATTGAAGCTTTTACAACAATGCGAGTAATTTGATTCTGAATCAGTTTCACTTTCCAAGCTTTTCTACAATAATTATAGAAATAGAAGCAAAAAAAAAGTTTCCAACCTAAGTATTTCCTAATCCAAATGAAAATATTGTACAATAAAAATACAGGAAGTAGTTTTTCTGCAGTTGTGTGCATCTATCTGTTCGTAACGCACCTCAAATTAATTGTGATTAAATTGTATTCCGTTTGGGTCAATTTGTGATGAATTTGCACAGTATATTTTCTTTCTTAAAACCATACATTGCTCAATCACTTGTTGCAACTCAAATATTCAATGCTAGTCTAGCCTCCCCTACCTGTCACAACACCGCCTAGCACACCCCAAATCTTAGCCTCAGTTTTTTATGCACCCTTTCAATAAAATTAAGACTTTCCGAAACCTCTACCTGGAGCACTCAATTAAATAAATGAGTTTCAAAAATTTTCGGCAGTAATTTGAAAGACGAGAAAGTTACAATCCTTTCAAAGCTTCAAATTTTTAATATTTAAATTTATTCTCACTGCACTGCACTGCACATAGCATTTCCACTATTTTCGAACATAAAGAAGTTCATTTTTGTTTCTTATTTTTGATGTTGGATTAAAAATTCAAGTATTTTTAAATTAAAAGTGTTTTTCCATTCAAGATGTCGCAATCGTACATTATTCAACACCTTTTTTAAATTTTACCTATCCAAACAACCGACGGAAATTTTATGCACCCACATCGCCTTGCCTTTTTTTATTTAAAGTTGTTTTGTGTTTAAGTCGTTCAAGTCTACGCTTTAACTAATTTGCAAACCAAAACCTAAGTGATTTTTTATTTATTTGTGTTATATCGAATGGTAATTTCGTCAAAGCGGAAAATTTTAATAAAATATTTAGAATGAGATTTTTGGGAGTTTGCATTCAGGATTGATCTTGATGTTGTACTTGTGTAATTATATGTCAACAATTATTTAATTGTTAAGGTAAGCGGCCACCACAAGCTTATCTTGTCTTTGCTTGGTTTGGCTTTCCGTAACTCATCACGCTTAAACCATGTTAAGTTTTAATCACCCAATATTTACTTAATATAACTGTGATATTGCCACTCCAGATTAGGTTTGCGTTTCTCTATAAACTTGGAAGCGTATTTTTTATCAATAGGAATTATTACAATATTACTAATCGTAGGAAACATTGAAAATCGGATAAACTTATGAGAAAAAGTTTTATGGTGTCAGGTGTCCGGAACGAATGAAACAGTGCCGAATATAATTTATATCTCTTTAATATTGTAAACAGCAATCTTGTCTGTAGCGCCTTCTCTACAAACAGGATGCGAGTGAAGATTTACTTGTAAGATATAAATCTAACCCTCTGGTAAAGTGGTTATTGATATTTATTATTAAATGGGTTAAAGGGTAAACATCTTGCATTATAAGTTATGGTCTCAGGAAGATTAATAATAGAGCACAAATTTCATATTTGCGAACTTAAATCCTAATTTCTGTTGTTTATTAAAAATTACTAAGAAATTTTGATTACTGGAATAATTTTTGAAGGAAATTGTGAAAGAGTAAAATCGATTTGGTTATTACTATTAAGGGTCGATGATTTCTTGCTACCCTGAGCAATCCAGTAGCTGTATTCGACAACGTGGCACTTGTTATATATCAGCATTTGATGTAATAGTTTTCCCTATAACTTGCACTTGATATTTTTCGAATGCTTCTTTGTTAATTTTAAATTAGATGCCAAAACTGTCACTATATCGTCCTGCTCTTTTATGTATATTGGGCTAACCTTCAAAATCCTTGCTTTGAATATTCTAATTATGGCCCCTACAAAGTTATACAAATTTTCAACAAAGTAGGAGTAGCTACAGGTTTGCTGGAAAATTTAGTGCTATCTACTCAAATATCAATTCCAAGGATTGGAAATTAGGGATTTATATTAAACGAATTTGAAATAATCTTTTAGGCTGATAACAAATTATTTACTCAAATTTCACTCAATTCTAAAGAAGAAAAAATATTAACTTCATTGCAAGACTTGATATTAATTTTATGATTTCACAGATATAAATCGAATTTCACTTTTACCTGCCCTGTGTACTTATATTATACAATCCCGAACGTGCACATAACTTTAACCGATCGTTTTTGTTCAAACGTATCATAAAACTAAATTCCTATATTTTTCAGTGTTTCCATCAATAAAAAAAAGTATTTGTTGTAAGGTTCGATCAAATATTACTTCAAAAATATGTTTCTTATGGTTTATTTTCCTCGTATTTCCGTTCCTTCTCCAATTTTTTTAAATTAGGGCTGCAATTTTTAATCCTTCCACCTTTGAAGTGTTACTCTTGGTCATTCTTAATTGCAAATCGAAAGAATTTTTAATTACGTAAAGGAATTTTCTTTCTGTTTGTCATTTATATTTATGCGAAAATACGAGCACCGTATTGAAGTGCTCATAAAATACTAAAATTAATTAATTTTTAGTACCAATACATAAAATATGATATTGGATTTTTGTGGAATATAAAAATATCCAATAATCGGATCATTATGTTACATTAAAGTACAATGGAGTGTATCTTGTTTAGGGTCCATTACTGCAATATAATAATATAATCAAAATGTTTGTAATATACAAAATAATTAATATTTACGATCCAATATACAAAGTGTGACTAAATGATAATAAAATTTGTTTATTACTCGAATATAATCAAAAATAAATCCCATTTTCATAATGTAGGCATCATTACAAGTATTTTTTAGTGGCATATTTTCGGTATTGTTATGTACCTTATGTCAATAAATCAATAAGTTTATTTCAGGTTCTTTATATAAATAAGAAATGTCTAGATTTCAAGTAGTAGGTTAGCACCTGAATTTGACATCTTTATTTGTCAGTAAAGAAGCAACGTCGACAAATGCTACCAGTAATTCTTTATCTTTGAAGTATATTGAAGGAGTATTCAATTATTGTTTGAACTAAATCACTTACTAACTTTTATGACATATAGATTTGTCAATATTTGATTTTATCAATTCTTCGTTATTTTTCCAAGCAAGTATTTTTAAATTTCCGATTCTTTGCATCAACAAAATTTCCTGTTCGTAATAAGATAACCACTGATCTGTCTTAATTAATCGTCCCTGATGATGTCACAGTATTTAAAAAACTTTTGATTATTATTATTAATAAAAAAAATTTTGAATGTCAGATTATCCTGTATATTGCGCTGTCCTTTTAGATAGAACGCCAAACATATTAATTGACTTACATTTTTACCAAAAATAAATTAATTAAGCCTATACGCCCCGGATTAGCAATTACCGGTAATTAATTAATTTCTGAATTTATAGTAGTTGTAACGGGCGTATCAAACGGAAATAGTTAATATCGAGTAACATAAAATTTGAATTTGTGAAGAAACAAAATTTTAATAATGTTTTACCAAACTGTAATCAAAAATGGAAGGTCGAAAATTTTTATGCTAATTTCTGATTGACTATTGCAAAACCCATACAACAATGTTCTGGAAGCAAATAAGTTTAAAACTAATGAATCCATTTGAGCAACTAAATAAGTTTGAATCCGCGCAAAAAGTGGATAGGTTATAGGTTACGGCGATGATGACGATAATGATAATAATTGAAGAGCGTTTGTAAATATAGATGTGGTTTTAATAGTTAAATACACTATTATGTTTCAAAATATTGAAATTTAGCTCAAAGCAATGTTGATGATGCCGGACCCCACGCAATTTGCACAATATTAGAACTCATTATATGGGAAAATAAATTATAATATGTTAGCCTTAAGTTATATATCTGATGTATTGGTCTATTCACTTTAATGTATGAAATAAATTGTTTTGATTTAAATTTATGTATCTACGCATCATTTGAAAATTTTTTATAAAAATGCTGTAGACTGGTAGACTGCGACGCTGTAATAGATTACAGAATTGAAATGATAAAGCAACCTACACTTATGCTAACCAGTATAATATAAAATAACAATAATAATGATGATGATAAAAATAATAAAATAAGTACAAAATTTTAAAATCATTAAAGAATGTTGGTTCAACTGTGGGATTGTCTGTAACGATACGGAGGTGTAATGTACAGGAAAGGAAAGCTTGATGCACGTTACGTTAATGTTTTTTAAATTACTTTAAAAAATTGCTTTTCCTATTAATTTAGAAAAGTGTTTAATTTGATACACGGCAATTTGCGTGTCATGTTTTTTGGATTATTCAAAAATATGTACTCGTTTTATGCCCTCCCTCCACGATATACGAACATCATAATGACGAATAATTTATTTAATTGTTCACTTGCATTGCTTATCAAATTTTAGTTTGTTACTGACGCGATGTCGTAATGACGAGTAATTTATTAAATTGCCCACTAGAATTATCAAAATTTAGTGTGCTTTTGACACGACACTAAATAGGACAACATAATTTTAATAAAGTTACATGCTTCGACAATTCATAACTCAAAAAGGGATAGTTTAAAGTTAAAATCTCTTCAATACAAAATATTAATCTTTTAATTTGGAATTTTATGTAAAAAGTGGTTTTATTTCCGTTTAAGGAAAGAAATTTCGGTAAAACCAAGTCTAACGGAAGTTTTTTTCTATTTTGACACAGAAAACTAATTAAATCACGAAGTTATTTCATAATAGTCAAAACAAGAAACCAAATTCTGCACTAACAATTATTACACATTTAATTTATGCATTATAAAATACATTTTAGTATTTACATTGATTTTTATTTAGGTCCTGTCGTTTACTTCTTTTTAATCTACAAAAGTCCTGATGGGCTGTGTACTAATTAATGCAACAGCCACTCAAATACAGGATTACAAAATAGCTTCATCATTCCCTATGTCTATTTGCAAGCCCCTACTCTCCAACCACTCGGAAATGTTGTGAATAGACTCATCAGCTTTTTCTAGAAGTTCCGCCTCAGTCTTTGCTTCAACCGCCAAGGACATATCGTTCGGATGCCAACGATGCTGACCCTATCAGCCGCAAGACTTTTACATGCATAATATTTCAAAATTTATTGATGTCGCTTTGCCACTGTTTCTCTTCACCTACCAATATTCTGTCTTCCAGGTAGCTCGAAATGTGTAACAAAAACTACCCTAATGAGAGGGTCGACCCAAACAGAGACCAGAATCCATCACAATCCCGAGAAGACCTGTTTGCCACGATGTTAACAGACCAGCTCATTATTGAATGCGAAGGTCAGGTCGTGAATTTCTGAAAAAAGACCAGTAGCTTAGGAAAACTAAAAAAAAGCAAATAGTGAACAAAAAATGCTTTAATTGAAACAGAATTTGAGAGATGCTATCACAGTTCCAACAATTGCAATGTGTATGGCTGTGCAAAACATAGACACAGTAACCAATGGCGATGAATTTCTGAAAAAAGACCAGTAGCTTAGGAAAACTAAAAAAAAGCAAATAGTGAACAAAAAATGCTTTAATTGAAACAGAATTTGAGAGATGCTATCACAGTTCCAACAATTGCAATGTGTATGGCTGTGCAAAACATAGACACAGTAACCAATGGCGATGACAATCAAAAGGTGTACCCAGTTCAAATTAAAATACGAAATCCACAATAATGCACATCGGTCAGACGAGCAAGAAAGAATTAATTTACTTACAAAAAACGTTTTCATAAGTTTACAACTTAGCTAGTGACAAACGTCTCCTTCTACTCGACTTACGACCACTGGCTCAAAAGATGGAATTCTGCAAATTGGCAATTTACACAGGAAAACGCTTGATCGATATTCGCGACACAAAAACACTGCTTGTAATAGCTGGAAACTGGACCAGTGAGAGATAGTGTTGGAGATGTCAACAAGATTGGACCATCTAAACAGTGAAAAGAATTCCCCAGGCGTCATCCAAATCAAACAACAATAGGATGGTACTAACTCCAGAAAATCCAAACTGGTTCCACAACTTGCGCATGGAGAGCCTCTCCTGTTCCAGATGTTTACAAACAGGAGCCAGAAACAACACACGAAAACTATACCACTCTTTCACACTGGAAGCCACAAATAAACAGCTGCGCTGAACCAAAAAATACCTGTCTACGCACTACAGGCACAAAATCGTCTTGAAGAACAGCGTACTTTTGCCTTGGTTGAACTTACAAGACTCTCCGACTCAAGTCTTCCTACGCCGGAACGTTCACTCTATCAACCATCTGTAGTAAAATGCATTTAATTCAACGATTTCATTGAAATAAAATCCATGGGCCGTACTTATAAATATTGAAATTTAATGTGAAAGTAGTACCACGTAACGAAATACAAAAATTCGTTACAAATGATGTTGATTAAGTATGGAGAGCTTCCCTTTTTCTTTAGCTGTTTCATAATTTCTTCCCATTTCGTTAAGATAAATGCGTTTTTGACATCCAGGGTGACCAGCACAACAAATTCCTGGTTTTCCAGGTGCCCCTTCGGGCATTTTTTATGTGTCCCACTATTTTTCTAGAACCTTTATAGGTTGATCTACCTTTACGGAATCCAAACTGATTGTCCGCTGGGCTTCCGGTATTTTCTATCTTTTGATGTAACTTAGGTAGTATTAGATCTCGAAAAGTTTTCCTATGTTTTCCAAGAGGCATATAGGCCGATTCGAGTTGGGTCGATCTAAAGAATATTGCCTTTCTATAGTAGAACCAGTTTTGCTCTTTCTTCCTCTCTCAAGCAACGGTTGTATTTTACTAGAAGAATATCTGTACGAGTTCTTGCCATCTCGCGTAGGACCACGACTGACACCACTTCGGAATCCACAAATTTGTTTACTGGCGTTATCTGGATTATTGGCTCCTGTAGTTATTCAACCTTTAAGATAGGAAAGTCTTGCCTAATTAGACCTCTTGAGTGGTCGGAATTCGGGTCGGAAGTCAAGTCTTTTTGTTAGACACGCGATGGAATGTCTTCTAAGTTTCTTCGTAATGATTTGGTACGCTTTACTCCACGTGTCCTCTTCCACTTCTTCAAAAAGTTTGTCCAAATTTTGCTTTTTGCTATTCTGGATCTTATGCGATAGTTTCTTCCTCGCACAGTTCAGGTTCCTCTTCTAGTCTAATCAAATTTCTTTCATGTTACCTGTTCAGGTTATGGTTGATTCTGAGAGTCTTGTGCAAAGCCTAAAGGCTACCTCGATGTAGGGCAAGGCACAAACTACTTGATAGTCCGAATTACACTGAATGATTCACATACAGATGTGTGAATGCTTATCTATGGAATCAAATCAACGAATAAGGAAGTGCACAGCCAGCTATTGAAAGCTGAAATCTGAGTTATGCAGCTACATTTTCTATTTGTCTGGTATTTGATAAGAACTCCTTAATTTACAACATAGAAGATTGAACCTTTCAAGAAAGTTAAATCAACCTGTAATCAAGCTGATACATTCTTCAGATCCCGTTGACAATTCATTTGGGACCAAATAAGTCCTGAATCTTGATTACTTTATAAGGCTAAAACACAAATTCACTTAAAATCAAGAGATTACATAAATTACTTTACCTAATTTTTGTTGTTTTAAATATGAATTCAAAGATTTCACAAATTCAGTAATTTGAAGTTGAAATAATTTAATCAACCAATTCATCCTGATGCGATGTGATGGAGTGAATTGAAGGGCTTCATGTTCGATTCATTTTTTAATTCCGTACTCGTTGATTAAACTTAGCTCTATCCTGATCCTGAGGACCTTGTTTTAACTTATTTAAGTTTTAAGTCTATGTTCCAGTTTTCACCTGTTACACAGAGTCGAAGAGGTAATGTACTGATATGATCATGTTTTGAAAATGCCCATAACTTCAGAGCTGACGAAATAAAAATAATAATTAACTTATCGTAATTTTTATGGTACCGTGGTTAAGTACCTGTAAATAATCTTTTAAAATATTTAGCAATAAAAATGTTAACCTCCTATCTAGTGTCGCGTATATCGCAATAAAATATTAACATTAATATCATTCGTTGTTCATGTAAATTATGTGACTCGCTGGCTACTATTTATATCAGTTGGTAGTTATAAATTGGAAGCATTTATTTATATAATACATATTTAAAGTGTCGACGTGTGCATGCTGCCATATTTATAACAACCACACTAATCATTTTTAAATTATTTATATTTTATTGCATATTTTAACTCACGTAAAATTATTTATATGTAGTACTTTTTCATGTACTATAAATAATGATGGTGGGAACTAGGAACGGAAAATGGAACATTATTTTAGGTTTTTATTTTAATCTCGTTAACTAATCGCACGATATATACTATTTTTAACCTCTATCGTAGTTATTAAAATAAAATAAAAAAAGAGCAAAATAGAAGAAACTATTAAAAAGAAAAAATAAAGTGTATATCCAAGATTTCACTCTATTCGAAAAAAATTTAATGTGGAATTAAATATGTTCACCAGAATAAGCATTATAATAAATTTAGAGTGTAATTGATAATTTTTTTTAAAGTTGGCACTATTACTAGTAAATAGGCTACTTTAAGTGGTTTTCGAGAATTTTCATTAGCTTACGTAAAATAATTACTGCACGATATAACATTTATAAGACGAATTATGAATTTTTCAAATAGTTCGAGTTCCATCCGACATAATTAACCATTAAGTTACCATTAAAAGTCGTCATTTAGAAAAATTAATTTCAAATTCGTTTTAGAAAACAACATCCGATTATTATTTAAATTCTTCGAATATTTACTCGACCAATCGACTTAATTAATTGCGGCAATAACAATATTTTTATTTTCTTAATTGTCGAAGAAGATTTTGTTGTAATTATAACTCGAATCCAATTTACGGAATCCCACGCACACCCCATAAGTTTTCTCTTTTTTCTCGCAAGTTAATAAAAAGATGTTTGTGTGTGGTCAACTAAATTAAAAGTTTTTAACCAATTAACTAACGACCGTTTGGTTAAAATTCAAAAAAGGAAGAAATTGATTTTAGTTTAGAAGAATAAACAATACTTTGCTTAATTTATTCGATATAAACTGAAACGTTTACCGACTTGTCTCTCTGCCAACCTTGATTTACTTGTTTGTTTTATGCTAATTTGGGCTTGCATGTTAAATGTAACTTCCATCCATAAAATATTTTTGTGCTGTTAGAGTTCTTAATATTTTAGTATCTTGAAAATATTGCGTGTACATTCGTGTTCTACAATATTTTTAGCGGTAATATTATTTATTCCGTATGTTGTTTGCATTGCTAAAAATTAATTATCAAACTTTAATCGAACCAAATCTCAAGATCGGATCATCCATGATACCACCGGTTAATAAATTTAAAAATTAAAGTAAAAGAAATAACGAAAAATGTAGTGTTTTAAAATGAATATATTATTTCCACTGTATAGAGCAAGAAAAATTAAATAAAATTTGAGTTAGGATTATTTTTCAAAAAGGCGTCAGGAAACTTAATAAAAATTTCACAAGAAATGAATTTAACAGGTGGATGACATCTTTGGTTAATTCAAAACCAAGATGAATGGATATTGAATCCTGGTTCTGTATACAAAATTTTCAAAGTTAATTTTTAATTTTTTCTGCAATCCTTGTTTAATAAAGTGAACTTTTTACCCCTTCAAAGTCAGAAATCCTTGACATCCATTACTCAGCTCACTGTCAAAGTGCAACCATCGAGCATCGGTTTCACACCTTGGGACGACATTGGTTTTATCTAGAGATGAAGTTAAAGTTATCCATATTAAATTATTACAGCTTTAACGATGAAAAAATGGGTCAAGACTGGAGCAAGAAGTTTTCTTGTTATTACTAAAAAAAATTAGTAAACTTTGTATTATTTAATCTTCTCAAAGCAAAATCCGGTGGAAATTCAGAGTTTTATAAAAATTAAATTCAAAACTTTAAGAGGCACTCATTTTAAGGTAAATTGGATATAAGACTAAATTTTTACATAAATATTTTAATAGAAACTTACATTTTATTTAAATATTCTGCAAACTTGTAAATATGCTAATATAAAGACAGCAAAATAATGGTAATTCATTTTTCGCGAACGTTTTTTAATTATATTTTGTTTAAATATTCTACAAATTATTATTTATTAATTTTCAGGGGGAAAAATGTCTACATATTTTAAACAACCAAGAAATCAGCATTATGGTAATTCATTTTTTGCGAAAAGGTTCCAAAAAAACAATAAAATTTCTTTTATTATTATTCTTTACTAAGAAAATTAATTTAAAATCTTTGATTTGTCCTAAATTTAAGGTTAATTGGATTTAATACTAATATTTATTATATTATAAAGTATTATTAAAAATTATATTTTGTTTAATTGTTCTGCAAATTTATAAAGGCTGAGAAAATAAGACAATCTTATTGGGAAATTTCGGGAAAGCATAACAAGACAAATTATTTTTTACTACAAATTTTACTACAGTTTCCTTGAGAACTTATCCTATCATGAGAGATAATAATGCTATATAAGATTACAAAATAAAATCTCCAGAATTTTAAAATTGACTAAAATCCTTTTTCGTAAAATTTTCTCTAATAATCTAGAACTGAAAAAGTTATTGCCAGCACTGGTCTGAATATTTCCAACCCGAAATTTTGGCTCTATAACTTAAACGAAAGTCACGTCAAACCATTAATTAGATGAAAATAGACGAAATTGCCATATAAATTAATATTATTCATTTGCATAAAATTAACAAATAAGTCAAATACCTGAAACACACACACGAACAACGAGAGACATGGAGGTACATTCAATTAATTTTCTCTGTGACAACTTACTTGTTGTTTGTCACCAACAGTGCTGACAAATTGTCAATTAAATTTGTGATCGTTGACACCGGTAATGTTAGTGTTTATTAAATGCATCAACCAAGAGCGTCAGAACAAAAAATGCCAGAAAATTAAGCTTCCACGTTTCCCTACGCAACACAAAAGCGATTTTTAGTAAAACTAAACAAAATTTCCATGTTATTTTCGCACTCGTTTTTCTTTTTTGTTTGTGTGAACCTTGTGAATACGATTGCGAATTACATAGTGAATGGTTCACTGATTTTATAGCAGAAGGTTGGAAACAAGTGGAGATGATCAACTCTCCCTTGATATTCAAATGCAAAGTTTAGCGTGACAAAAATGTAGGAATTGTTTTCGGAAATGTAAAAAATAATATTTGTGCAGCACAAAAACTAAAATTGCAATTGCGATTTTATTATAGACGTAGTCGTTGGACCGAATTTGCTTGTCTCGTTGGTCAGGGATTGCAGAAAATTGATTTCAATTTTACCAATATCCAAGTTTATTTCTTTTTGATAGCAGAGAGAATTGTAAGTTGAAAATGAAAAGACGTATCCTTTTTACTTTTTTTATTACCATTCCGACGAAAGGACGCAAGAAGTGGATTGGAATGATCATATTATGTATTTATTTGAAATAACATTGGAATTGCCAATTTTATCAAATCTTTTCCATATTTTTAAAGAATAAGAGGAATTTTTATTATGATGTCTTCGTAAGGTTTGCGGTTTTCTGAAGTTGATATTACTTCTTTGTTAATTGTTTCTTTGTACTTCAATTCCACTTCGGTACTCTCAAGCTGTTCATTAAAGTAAGCTTTTTAGAAAGAAAGATCCAGCATAAAGCCTTTAGCTACAAGTAATTAAAGAATTTTAATCTCGGAACTGTGTTTGCTTAAGCACATCAAGCAAAGTCTTTAACTGCATTTTTAAATAAAGGAGATTGTGAAACTAATACAAATTTTATAATTTAATCACACCCAACTTAATTATTGATCCAAATTTATTTCAACTTAAATATTCTATTATTTTGTAAGCTCAAAATTTAAAATTAAAATTGAATGTGGATTCGAACGTGTCTAAAACCTCGTTCTTTATGTACCATGAGCTTATGTACAATGAATAATCAATGAGTTGCATATTAAATTTCAACGTGCTTATCAGATTTAGTAGGGCTTAGTGGTGATACTGTTTTAATGTTAATTCTCAAATAAACAAATTCTTTTTCACAAAGAGAAAATTCAATTGCATTTTTTTGACAAACTACTAGCTTTTCCTAGGGATTCACTTTAATCTTCAAAATTGAATTTGCTTAAAATAAAATGCTCCTAAATGTAATTATTTCGGATTATCATCATTGGTAAACAAACGGATGTAATAAAGTTTCCAACAAAAGCTGCTAATTCCCTGTATGCACTTATTACACAAAGGACTTACATGATATGCATGCATATATGGAACACTATTTTACCTCAATTGAGAATTTTAGAGGTGTTTGCTTTGTATTCTGGTTACGGCATCTCCATCCACGAGTATTACTCTAACACGTGAGTTATGTATTAAGCACTACAGCAAAGATACTAAAACGAAACTGATGTTGGCATAATGCACTCTTGGAGAATATACCAAAGTAACTAAATTTTAACAAGAGTAAATCAACTTTTAAAATAATGTAGCAACGCTAAGAGATGCACGAGATGAGTAGTAAATTTTCAGTTGTATTTCCATTCCAAACTTACAGAGAACAATAGGAAAATGCATTATTCCAGCTGAATCATTTCGAACAAAATGCAACATACGAGGTCTTATCCGAAAAGTTAAATAAGAATTCAAACGACCTCGTCGTTGATTTATATTTCATCGACAATTAATAACATCTAAATTCAATATGTTGCAAAATATTACCCGGATATTGGATTCTCTTACCCTAATGCTTGCTTTTGACTTATGGCGTATTGATCAGCAATTATATGAAACCTATAAAAATATTAAGGTAATAAATCATAAAATAAATTAGTCGCATAAGTCATTTTAAAAAACTACCATAGATTTTGATAAAATATATCATTGAAGCTCATCACGAGTTCGTAACAGCGAGGTAATAAATTTTGTTTTGTAAATTTTAATATCAACGTAACATTATTTTGTTACATTATAAAATTCGATTTGGAAATTAAAGTCAGAAATTACACAATTTTAGGGGAGGAAAAAAACATTCCAATTGTGATACGTGAGCTGTCAATTCTTCTGTTAACAAATTTTTAATTTAAGTAAAAAATTAATTTAACTCTTTCGTGTTACTACGTGTATTTTTTTGTATTGCATTCCATCCACTTAATTTTTTGATAGATTTTTAATAATAACTGTGATGTATCAAAATTATAATTTTTTAACACGCAAGAATAACTTTTTAATTTTAATTTAAATCATACTTAGAAAAAATGCGTTCTCAAGTAGTAACTTCCTCAAAAAACACGCAAACCGTTTTTATTCAATTAAATTTGGGGTAATTAACACCCGACGCCTTTCTATTCCAATAAAAAACATACAAATTACGTTCAAAATGACATCTTTTTAATCCATCTCTTATTAATATTTTACCTACTTTCAATGAAAATTATGATTTTTCAGAGTGATAGTTTTTGGAAGCATTTGATTTATCCAAGATTACAGCAAAAAGTTAAAGGTGAAATATGAACGGATTCCACCAGGACCTTGGAGACTCTTCTCTATCTACGTGTGCTTGATCTTCATATGAAGGACCGAGATGAGAGAACTGTCCATAGGCTGCATGCGAAGGATGATGGTCAAAGCACAATCCTAGAGGACTGCTCGAATATGCTAATAGAATTTGAGCACAAACATCGACGAATATCTTTACACTGAACTGAGTTAAAAGACATCAAAGTAATAAGGTAAACAAAAGGAGAGGATAGGCAAAAATAATCCTATCTGTAGTTCTTCCAAATTTCAGTTGTTGTGCCAGGCTTAGGAGGACTTCTTAAATTAAAAGAAAAATTTACGTGGCCAATATCGGCGGTGTAGACAGCCTCAAGTGGTAGACCTTGTGTAAAATTGAATATTTTGGATTGAATTGTGGAAAATTGGAAGAAATCGATATGAAACCTAATCTCCTGGGCTCTGGTTTTGAAGAACGATTGGAACCCCGGTAGTTACGTCCCTCTTAAAATGACATGAATAATTGATGATTGTTAGTTGAGGTCGATAATGACGACGAAAATACATGCAAATTTCGGGATATCACATTTCATATTTACATATCCTTAGATTAAACTGCAAAACAGCTAACTCCTTAAAAGTCAACTTTACAGAAACGCGGAGAAACTGAATGTTATAATTAGGCAGAACTAATGAAACTAATATATTGTCGTGATTCAAACTAAAATCCAGCTTCGTATTAGTAATTTGCTTCAGAATAAGGGATGTTTTTACCCATAACGACATGGTCGAGCACAGTTTTGTAAATAAAGGTCGATTTATGTTACCGCTGACACAAAAACACACTATTATTGTTGAATGTTAGTGAAATCCAGTGATTTATAAAAGTTTTGTGGCAATTTAATCTGAAAAGAAACGAATTTGATTATTTGAATTTGAATTTGGTGCGCAAAATCTTACCTATTTTGAGCTGCAAAAATGACTTAAATTTTCGTTTTTCTGTTGGTAATTTGAAGTTCCTAGACATAAAAGGTGAAGAATGTTGGCGTAGGTGTGTTGGCTGTGACTTGTGAAGCCAACAACAGCGATTTTTGGTGAGGTCCACCTAAGTGACCGATTTTCGAATTTTTCTTGGAAAACCAAGTGTTTTTCAAGCATAATAGTAGTGCGAAGTGTCGTCTTAAGTAGAGGAGTGTTTTTAGATTGATTTGGAAGTAGAATCTTCGAATTGCGGCGTTTTTGTAATAACGCACATTGAAAATTTAATTGACCACATGTAGAGGAAAATTTTGTCAGTTCCGCCATTGAAGAATGATCGAATGATTTTTGTAATCACAAAGATTACGCACCTACAATTAAACATTTAGAAGATTAAATTCAAACTTCGTTGAGATTTAAATTGAATATTTTTACTCACCTAAATTTCGAGGTTAGTTTTACAATTTTTTGAAATTGGTTCAAATCGGTTGCGTTTTGCCAATAAACTTTATTATACGGTTACCGATCGTCCTTATCTGGATATTTTAAGAAGAATTGCGAAGGATTGATGCTCCAATTTTCAATTTTTTTATGAAAAGCACAGCTGAACAATGATGCAACAGGTTACTGGACAACAGGTGTCTAGCGGAAGAAATCAGCGGTTCCAAAAACGTCGACAACAAGTGCCACCGTATTGGTAAATAAACTTTATAATTTTGTACACCATTATTTTATTGTAATTTATTTGTGTCACACGATTACACATTAAATAGAAGCCTGGAGTAATTTGAGATTTCGATTTGCAATTAAATGTAAGTACGAAGGGTTTTCTATAACACTTTATACATTAATGAACAGAAACAGCCTACGCTCGACCTGTTTATGCTCATTTGAATTAAATTAGTCTTTTTTTACGAAGCTGGTTTTAATTTATTTTTTATGCAACGAACCACACCCGAATCTAGTTTTTTGATATTGATAACGACAATAAGTTTGATTAAGGTATTTCATGCAATTTTGTTCCCGATAGAGGAATTTCGTTTGAGCAATTTTAGTGCGGTACCTAAGCCGCACAATTTTATTTCATTTAGCGACCCAAAAAGGAGAGAAGGTGAACCCAGCCCTGTGATTTGTCTCGAAATTTATATGCGAATCGACGTATAGCTGTCGATCGCACTCTATGGTGGAGATATTGTCCTGGTAAGAAAATAAATTTTTTATAGATAAGGGTCGTACAGGAAATATCTCTACAATATCTTCTTCCAGAAGATGGAAGATGGAATGATATGCAGTAGCAGTGCCCATGTCGAAATACCTAATTTGAGAAGACAATTAAAAAGAAATAAATACGATTCCATTACATGTGAAAGAAAAAACTGCCAATATGAACAAAAGTTAGTTGGTTAGGTTGATCAGCAAAGAAAAGCATATAAGCTCGAAAGATTAAATACGTCGTAAAGACTTGAATTGGGATCAACCAGGCATTACAAAATCCCGAAATTAGGAAGTAAAGAAGGATAAATATTGATTCCGACTGTTAGGTGCCACTCAGTGATTACATTTATGGATGTGGTCAAGTGGATGAAATAAAACTACCACTCAGCATGAGGTAATCGTGTTTTTGGAAGATTTACC
Source organism: Rhagonycha lutea (assembly GCA_958510855.1). Classification (NCBI taxonomy): domain Eukaryota; kingdom Metazoa; phylum Arthropoda; class Insecta; order Coleoptera; family Cantharidae; genus Rhagonycha; species Rhagonycha lutea. Next base: position 4,236,787 of record OY294040.1, on the reverse strand, counting down.
CCTTTCTCTACAAACGAAACAGTTATCAAATTTCCAATCCTCTCATATAAGAACCTATTATGACTTATGGCTTGATACTACCAATATTAATTACATTCTGCTCTCGAAGGATTGACAACAGACTGTTGAAACTTACGAGCACGAAAGTCTACCACATCCAATTTCTAGAACCTGAATTTAGGTGTTCAAAAATATGGACAAAAATTTAAGTAAGATCCCGAGTTAAACTTTCCAATCACTTCCAAATTATATGTGCCCTACTTTGGAACATACATAGTTATAATGTTAGTTGATCCAACTGTTATAAGCAAAATGTTGATGAAAAAAAAACCTAATCTTTATTTTATTAAAAGCAATGAGGTTGTGAAAATTTTCTTTGAACTTTTCATTTACTTTAAATTAAGATCGACAAATTTTCACAAAATTAATAAATAAAAGTAATAATTCAAAATAAAAATTGAGTTTGTTGGGAAGAAAATAACGTTAAGAGTAAGAACGGTTGAAACAAATTGGAAATGACAGTAAGCTTTTTATTTCTTTCAACAATTTTTTTATGGGAATCCGATTGAAAAATAATTTTCAATAAAGCCGTCAAGAACAAATGGTCGATCTTAAAAATATTATATCCCAATTCTATAAGCACAATCTCAGCAGACGTCGAGTACAATCCCTCGCAAAAATAATAAGAAATCGCAAATTGTCGACGTAAATTAATGCACTCTACAACAAAACAATTTTTAATTAAAATTTTTAAGTAGATAAGTAATTTGGAACAAAATTTTTTTTGCAAGTTAATTAACATAGCAATTAATTTTTCTTTGACTCTTTTTGTAAATTTAAAACCGATTACTCACGTAGAAGTTATTTTTCAAGTTGATGGTTAAGAAATTCGGGGACCAAGGAAAGCGAAATTTTATAAAATTACTGAAAACTCGCTATAGTTATTTGAATGCAAATTAAGTCCTGGGGCAATTATTCACCGGATTTAATGTTCATGCTCTTTCTAGAGGATTATGGAAGCAGTTTATAAAGATTTACAGAGTGGGTGATGAATTTTCCTTCTATTTGTTATCTTGTTTTTCAAACATTAGTTCTTCTATAAAATTATTAGTTTTGCTGTTGCAGGTTTCGTCCGGGTCATCTCTTCCTGCACGTAACAATCAAACGTTTTAGTTGCTGCGAAATTTGGCGTAGAGTACTGTTATAAAAATTGATTACTCGGTAATCAAAATTAATTAATTGTTACTTACTTGAGGGTTATTTCGAATGAACCAATCATTATAACTCTTAAATGAAACTTCTTGAGAAATAATTACCTTTAGTAATTAATACTGTGCTGTACCTGTTCGAAGAATTTAACTAAAGTTTGCAGGCATGCACGTGTGTTTCAGACACGCTAAAGAATCAGAACGAGATAACAATATTCAAATTATCAGCATAGTATGGGATAGATCTGGAGTATATGAGAGCTCGAAGAAGCGCTTGGGTGGAGCAAGATCTTATGAATAATGAGGCGGCTCTTAAAGGTAAAACAGTAAATTAAGTGGGTGGAAGACAAATTCGAACTAGACAAGTGGATGAAAGATGTACGTCTACAACTTTAACCCATCTTTAAAATCATGACAAGTAATTTAATTGAAAATCATACAAATTGAATCACGCGACACGTATGGATGCATAACTGGGGTGGTCTCACTATTTCGAGAATATGGAAATATTTTTTTGTGCTGTTCCTCTTGAAGGTTGCTTTTACATGCTCTACTAAAATTTTGATTGAAAAATGCTGTGATGAAATTGAAAAAAGTAGTTTTGATTTAGCTTCACATCAGAATTTTCAGAAAGATCACTTGTGGCACTTGTCACTTGAAAATTTTCTATATTAATGTCGATTAATGTCTAAAGCTGGTAAGTTCAAGTTCATATTTCCAAAATATTAAATGATTTGGTAATTATTTTAAGTTCATAACCTCAAGATCTGAATTTTATTACTTCGGGTTCTTATTTTCAAGATTATTATTATATCACAATACATCAATCTACAGCTAGAAACTGTGTATCCGTGCCCTTTCGCCAATTATCTCTGCTTCCAAGGCTGGGTTATTCTCGGTTATTCTGTTATTATTATAAACTTCCGGTTCAAACACCTTTTTTGTCTTCTTTACAGGTGACAGGCAGCTGGCCCATTTCCCCAACCCCCCAACCTGAATGACCAGAGATACGGTCAGAATAAAGGTCTTACTTCACCCGGAATAGAACCGGGTGTTTAGCGTCCATAATCAACTATGCTCCGACCGTCACTAAGATTATAATTAACTCGATAATCTCAAGTTTTTTTAGGTTAGGATTAGATTCCATTGACGTTTGGAATTGAAATCTAATTACTTACTGCGATAGAGACCACCATGAATGCCAATCAACTGCATTATCGTTGATTAAGATGCAGAGTGTACATTCTGTAAAATTCTTTATTATAACAGCAATTGAGTAGTTAAACAAAGGATTAGTTTAGAAATTGGAGAAAATGCTTTTTGAAACCGGAGGGTCTGGGGGCTATGGAATACCCTCTGGAGCATACCTAGTGGTGCAAAATAAACTTGCTATGGAATTGCTACCACTTGTGTATTAAATCGTAGTTGATCAGGAGGCACAAAGCTGTCTCTCAAATTGACCCAAAGTTGATTGTGTAACTACAAGAATTGCAGATAATATTACAAGTAAAATAAGAATTGTTGCTAGATCAAGCAAAATCTAACAGAAAACTTGGCATTTTTTGTGAATTTCAAGAAACTAATTTAATTAATTGATTTTAATTTAGGGCTACAATTAGAAACTTTATGTAAACGGATGCCCGAAGGCTCTGTGCAAATTTTTGCAAAAAAAAACTCAGCGACAGGTGATCCTATTTAATTTTAATTGATAAAATTAGAAAATCAATTTACAAAATGTTACATCTGCTTTATTAATTAATTACGTGACTTAAGGCCTTACTGCCCCCGCAGGCCCGGAGCAGAGCACTATACCCCATTTCCTCCAATGCTTCCTTATGGCCCCTTTAATTAATTTTCCGAAATAGAAAAATTAAGCAAAAGAAGGTCAGAAGAACCATCGTTGAAATGGAGAAAGAAAAGGAATTAACCTACGGTTTAATCTCTTTCGGCGACAACTGTGGACTTTTCTCCTTTATTTAGACGTCCTTCTATTTAACCTAATTTTCTGTAATCGAAATTTTCACCGGATCAGGAATGTATTCCTGGTTTTCTAGAATTTTAGTAATAAATTGCAAGTAAACCACATTTAAAATTAATTACAATATTCTGATATTGATTTTGTAGTTCTTTTTGAACACATTTGGCACTCTAAAGAAACTTAAATTGAATTAATTTCCAGATTTTTCTACAAATTACTATGATTATCTGTTGAAAATACTGGTGATAGAGCGCTTCTCGTACGAAATTACTAAAACATCCGCGTACACGGAGTAATTTTCGCAAAAAGTTAAGTTTTGGTTTCCAACAAAGAAAAGCTGTCGATAGAAGAAACGGTAATTAAATTGTTCCATGTTTTCGCAAACGACACCGAAACGTAGTTAGAAGTTATCCGAATTGGATCTGTAAATGTGTAGTTGAATTTGCCACAGTTAGTAGTTCAGAATCATAGCAAAGTTGCACCAGCGTTGATGACATTTATCACTTCCATCTCAAGTTGTTAATAAAGTTTCCAAATATCTTCAAATTCTATTGGGATCAAAACAAATGGTTTAACTTTTCTCATATTTCGATTAACCAGGAGAAGCTTCCTCCAGGGACCTGCAATAAAATTAACCTGATACGTTACAAAATTCGTGGCTAATTTTTGTTCTGCTAATTTATTTAAAAATATTTTTAAGCTTAGTACTAGAAAAACGACGACAGTTAACACGGCAGTTATTTTAAAGACGAAAATTTGTCAGGCATATTAATTTGTTTTATTATGATCTTGTAGACTTGTAGAGAATTTATAGGTTCACATATTACTACGGAGTATGACAGACACATGCATGTTAGTTTTTGTCATCACGCTAAACTTAGCAAGTAAGCGGCAGTGACGGCGAACGGCGTCGTGACGCCCACCACCTTGGCGGCCACACGCATAGATCATCACAACGTCACATCGCACATTTATTATTGTCAAATACGTTAAATTTCCTTCAGTTATTAAACCTGCCTGTCAATTTTCACATATTTGGAAGAACGCCGTCGGATTAAAAATAAGTTTGAATTAAGATTAAGTGAGCGTCGTCGTCGTCACCGACGTCAAATTTGAATATCGCTAGGTGGTTTATTAGAAATTTAAGCGTCTTAGGTAGTATTAGTTCGCAATCTTTTGATTCCTCAGTAATTACCATTTAATTGGAGTCGTGACGTCCGGCTCGACGCTGGGATGATTTATGTGGATTTAGTGGAATTAGAGAGAGGTCTATGCATACAAATGTACTAGTACAAAATCACTCTCACTGAAATGCATACACAACGCATCCTCCACATACATTAATCTCTCACATCGCGTTGCGATAATCCGCACTTTTCACCTACAATTTTAATTTAAAAATGCCTCGTGGAAATTAAGCTACTCCAATTATTTTATAAACAAACAATTATTTAGAATGAATGCAATCAGTTAACGTCAATGTTAAAAATTTGCCAATTTCCTTATCCTATACATCTGACGTGTGTAATCAAGTAGATGAGATCTGTAGGAAGACAGCTGAAAGATAGCAGGAACTCGAAGAGCGTCAGGCAATGTTAGTTTTAGAACCGCACACGTTTTAATTACCCGTTTGGAGGCGGGAAATGTGGCCCACCCACTCGCTACTTTACTAAAAAGACGTCCAACGGGTGTAACTATCTTCAGTTAATTTTTTAAAACTTCAAAATAAATTACCGAATGTAATCAATTTTCACGAAGTAAACTCAGCACCTCAAATTAGCCACTAAAATTTATAAAATGTGTGGGGAATGCCAACAATAAATTTGTCGATGACCTTTATAACACAAAAAATAATAAATGAAATGTTTTTTTCTGATTTGCAATCTGATTATGTAGCGCTGTCAAATTCTAATCTCGTCGGAATCTTAGTTCGGAGTGTTGGAATGTAGGAAACCAGAGAGAAAACTTTGGGTGTTACAAAATTCTGGAAGCCAACGTTTTAGGGTGTAGAAGTGTAGTCCTTGTTTCCACAAACCCCTAAAAGTGGTATTCGGTGACAGAAATTTTTAGGAAAAGAGAAATTCTCGATCAAGGCACAGAAATCTACGAATTGAAAAGTTCCATCGCTGCCAGTATATGGTCACGTTAAACTCCAAACGGGTAATACAGGGAGACAATCATCTCATGGCAATTTGTATTAAAAATATTGCAACTGCGACTGATTCGATTACAAAAGCTACCTACCCTGCCCTAAAAATACGAAGATTGACCCCAACCAGCGACATTGAACCAAGGAAGACGCTTCAAAAAATTCAAGTCATCTACAAAGCTTTCAAAGATATGGCGAAGTCAATCTCTAATGCTATCTCTAACTATAAAGAAATTTAACAGCCATAATCCATACTACGCTAGGAAACCACCGATAAGCACAGGCTGTTTTCCAAGAACGGTCACCCATCCAAGAGTAAATTGCAAGTTGCATTGCTTAAAAAATATTGTAGCGTGAAAATAGCTTGCTTTCAATTTGTCCGGTCCTCAAGTTTTGTGTTGAGTAATATTCGTATGTGTTGTTATTACATAATTATTTTATAAAGCTAAATATTTGCTCATGTGTTTTTGTTAAGCTTCTAGTAAGTTTGCAGTGGGTGTTATCATTGGGCTTTAATGTTTCAAGTAGCTTACTCCATGTTTTATTTTTGTTTTCTTTGATGGTTTGTTCAAATTGTCTATTTAAGTTAGTCATTGCGTCTTTGTAGTGCACATAGTTTGATCTTTGTCAACGTTTCCGTATCCAATTTCTTTCTTTAATTAACAGTTGGGTAATTGTTACAAATATCTTTGTTACCTGACTTGATTCTTAAGCATCTTAAGATATAACAAAAATTTATCGTGACACTATTCCTGGATATGGTGGCATTGTCTTCACATGCCCAGTTTCAATTAATCAAGCATAAATGCTTCCAAGTTTATGTATCCAATTACAGATTTTGCATCTTGTATTTCTTTTGTAAATGTGACACTTTTCCCAATTGGAATCGTTTAAATATCTTGACAAATACTTAAAAAATTAATCAGTAATTAAATAACCCCCTGGTGCTGCTAAACATACCAATTCATTCACGAAGTATATAAGAAGTTTATAAGAAGCAGAAACTTTCGAAATGTAACAGAAGAATTTTTAATTACTGTAAATTGAACAAACAAATCATAAAATATTTACCAACATAATTATTAATCTGTAATTAATCTTGATAGCAGACAATTTTAATGTAGCTACATTAGATACATTGAAATAATTTATTGGTCAGACCACCCACTTCAAAGCGACGATTTAGTTTATATAGTTAACTCAAATAATTTGTCAATTAATTAGATGGATCGAATCAAATAACTGCAGTAATTCGAATTTGATTATACGAATTAACCATCGAGGCTGTAAACTTCCCTTATCCAAAATTCTATAATTTTTTGATATTTCTCCCGAATTTTATAAACTTAATTCATTAGTAAACTTTAACAATGTTGCTGGATTATTTATTGGAATACATTCCAATACAAATTACTTTAATTGATCAATTTGATCCCTACTACTTAATTTAATTGAGGTTTTTTATTTACTCTAATCTTCTTAAGCTCAGGTTTTTCTATTTTAATTTATTTTTCAAGTTTGTAATTACATTTAATTTGATTGCTTCTAAAAAAAAATCGTTGTTACTGATGAAAGTGTCGTCGATAATTCAGAATAGATTGTATAAAAATTTTTGTTGCATATTTTTGAAACTTGTAAATGATAAAAGTAATTTTAGGGTTCAACTGTTTCAATTAAAAAAAGTTTAATAATTTAAAAAATTCCTCTTTGTTTATCAAGTTGATAAATTCAATGTGATCTGGTAATATTATATTTTCATACTTTCCTGCACCAGATGTCGTTAGTTTTCTGTCTTCGTAATTACATTTAGTTTAAGATGGACTTTTTAATTTATGATGACAATTTAATGCAACTTATGCATAACTTAAGCAATATAAATCGTAAATTTCAATTAATGCAAATTAAAAATATTCCAAACTGATAATCACGGTATCATAATTGCTAAGTTATTACTTACAAAGTAATGAAAGTGTCATTAGGAGCTAACACTTCAATCTAATCAAAATTTCCATTTAATTCTAATTACAGCTAATTTATACGGATTTGCATAACTTAGTTTCAGCAGCTGCATTTGGAAGCTCAGTTGACAATGACAACTGTAATGCGTATATGATTACCACTCTCAACGGGTGCCAGATACTCTCATGGACGTCTTCTAACCCAATGAATTTTTCTAACTACAAAATTGATTACAGATTCTCTTCGCACATTAAAACACAACCCAAACTAATCGTGCACAAAATCTACAACTTCAAACTGACCAGATACATAAAATAATAAATTTATGCACAACGCCAATAAAATTATAATTCGTTGCACGTTATTTGTCACCGCTAATCAATCAAAGAGAAATTACATAACCACGCTAAATTGGTACACGACAAGAATTTTATAGTATACTTAATTAAGTTGGATTCAATTCGAACACAAATTAATGTATAATGAAAATAATTGCTTTCGTTTGTAAAGTTAATTTTTTTAAATTAGCATGTCACCGGAAGCTTTATTCGAAACCTGCACTAAAAGCAAAGTTCTAACCACAATTTGATTAAAATCCCAATATTCAAAGTTTTTTACCAGTTTGTTTTGGAATTTACTGGGATTCATGTAGTCGTGCAATAGATTGCATGATGTGGCATGTGATAAGACGTAATAAAAGTGACGATTTTTATTAAACTGTCTTTTACTTGACTCGACGATGTTAAATTCGAATAATGCTAAAATTCGAATTCACTTAAAATCAAGGAGTTACAAAATACTTTGTAACCTGTTTTTTTTAAATATAAGCGACAGTAGCGAAAGTTTGTTATGTTTCACTGAATTTTAAGTTAATTAATGGGTAATTTTACCGAATTTTTATGTGGATATAAAATCTATTTAATGGTCGTTACGTTTCAAGGACGGAAAGCCTAAGTTGTTAGGTCTGAGACACATGACAAGGTGACTTTTTGATCAGAAAATATACTATATTTTTTATGTGATATTTCATAAAAATGATTAAATATGGACAGTGGGCAAGATGATAATTATTAATCTACTTTAATTAAAGCAAACACATGATGGCCATATTTTTCTAATCGCCTAAGAATGCAAATAGGTTAAATCGACCTTCTTTCCCATCTAATATTTAGCTTTAAATTCTACAGGTCCCGGGATGTTAAATTTAATTACTGTGTAGGCATTTTGTAATTGCAGAATTTGTACATAATTTAACAATTCCAGAAAGCTCTATATAACAGGTTAGGCCTCTCCTAGATTGGTACAGTAAATCTAATTTGTTGTATAAAGTAATGCTTGGATTAATGTAAGTACTTTTATAATCTATTTGCCCACTTGATTCATTAAATAAACTTTATTCTGCAAGAACATCAGTAATGTCTTCTATCTTTAAGTTACTAAAAAGTAAGGAATCAATGTTAACAATATTGTAAAAAAATTTAACCACTAGGGCTAAATAGATTGTGATCAATGTACCAAAATAAAATCTGTTGTGTATTGAAGTATCGGTTATTTGTAGACGTTTTAATAAGTAAACCGAAAAGTTTGCAATAAGCACCAGGCAGAGATTGTCACAGTTTAGTGTTAATCCCGATAAATTCGAAAAAAGCGAATTTTTACAGACTATTTTGATACAGAAAATGAGTTTAATCACGCAGTTATTTCATAATAATCAAAATAAAGATAACCTATAATATAAAAAATTCAACATTTCGAACAATAACCATTGGAAAGTCTCATGGTAACAGGGGAAAATTTATCCTAGCAGTTTAAGCAACCTAATAAGTTAAAAAGGAAATCAACATATTATTTTAGGAACAAAATTCTGATACTTTTGAAACGATGTGGTCTTGACGTATAAATTGCGCCCTTTCAACACATTTCTGAATTCCACAAAATTACTTATGAGCTTCTATTTTCGGGAAAGTAAATTTTCCTAGAACAAGTACAAAGAATGTGAAAATTTGATAAATAAAGTGAGATCAACGTGAAAAGCCTAAAAAATAATTTTAATTTAAAAATTCTTGGCTCCCTTTTGTCAATATTTTTAGAATTAGACACATCGCGTACATTTGTTGTCACCGAATCAAATGCATTTGTGCATTCACTCACGCTTTGCGGTCTGTTTATGATGACAATTTATTTTACTGCTCGCTTTATTAAACTTGATTCATTTAGTTTTTCCAAAATGACAGAAAAGCGACAACATTTCACTATGTGATTAGGATTAATTACTAAAACAAGAAGGTTTGAGTAGTTCCAGTCGGTTGTGATGGATGGATCACCCGATTTAAAAAGAAACGATCAAATTTTATTTTGAAATCTAAGCCAGGAGCAGACATGGAAATTATTGTCAGTGACAATACCGACCCTCCAGGGTCCACTGTTCAAAACTCGATGGAAGTTTTTATGTGAAAAGCTTTATTTAGCTACAAAATAATTTTCCCAACTATCTATCACCCTTGCATTGCACTATTTAATTTATGTTGTACATTTTATGGTTCCATAGTTAAAATGTGTAAAAGTTTCTGTCAGCGCTACACAATTTCCTAGCAATAAATTTATTTTTCCAACATATTTTGAACGTAATTAAACTTTAAGGGAAATTTGTGTTAGTCATTACCGTTAATTGTTCACACAAACTACAATTTTTGTGCTAAATTTGACTAATGTTTCTATGATGATTATTAGGGCATAAAATTGTAATTAATTGGTAGGTACTTTTGAATATTTAAAGTTAATAGTAATGTAAAAATTACTTTACATAATGCGCTGTTGAGAACAAATATATTTGACGGTACAACTGGAATATACGACCATACGAAGTTATCCCTAGGCGTTACCATAACACTAAATACTTCACCAGAGAACTAATTGAATCGTATAAACGTGGGCTTAAGCACGATCATATTTTTAAACAAACAAAATCAATTGTATCCCAACATTTGCATACGTGTGCAGTTTTAACACCGAGCTTAAAGGTCTGTTTGCACCAGACAAGATTCAAAATGAATAATTAAAAAAATTATCCTTTATAACTTGGGAAGAACAAATTAAATGAAAATATTTCATTTTGGGTTAATTTGCATTCGAGTTTAATTGAGAATTTTTATTACAAAGGTGTAATTTATCATGGATGGTGCACTTTATTTATTGAACATTTGCAATTTTAGTAAGGTTCTTCATTTCTCGTTTTTCCTAAGCAGATTAAGGAAAATATATCACAAAAAAGGAAAACTTTTAACCCCCACAGCTCCTACAATTTCAAAGTGTCCTTCACTGGAGATTCTTGCTATTAAAACTAGTAGGAAGTTTTAATGATGAGCAATAGGAAAGTTGATGACAGTAAATTAATAACATTGAGATAATTTTGAATTAATTTCCGAAAATTGTTGTTCACAAAGTACGTAAACAATTCGTATGAGTGTAATTATATCATAACACATTATTTGCAAATCCCATGTAAATTAAAATTGTGTTCATTACGGTAATTGAATATTATAATACAATAATTGCATGTTCATTACAAGCAATTGTAAATAAACTGAGGAATAATAATAATTATTTCAGTAAAATTGATTTACATAATTATTATTGATACGCAACAAATTTTTAGCGATTTTCACACTCTCATCAGTAAAAAGCAACATCCTGGAATATCTTCTTAGGCATCCAATCGGTTTAGATCCGCAGTAAGCGAAGAATTCTCTAAAAGTTCAGCATCAATGCGTCCCAAACCATGACACATCCGCCAACAATTCGATGTTTTTTTTACGTATAAAAATAGTAATTATATCCATCCAGAGTGAACATCTTTTATTACACAAATATCTTTATTGTCCAGTTCGCATTCCACGTTAATGTGGTTTTTACCAAAGCAAAAACCGTTTTCCGTTTGATTTTATTTCTTCATAAAACTGTAGAATATTATTATTGTCCTGGAATTTTTGGGTTATAGAAGTAACTTCGTTGTTCGCTTCATGTAAACTATCTGAAGTTTGCATGTGGTTTAGAACAACGTAAACTGATCTTGTGATTTGCTTTCAAGTTTAATGTATTAAGTCCTGATAAATCGTGAGAAAGGATTAAATTTTATTGTTATTTAATAAACTTGGTAATTTTAAGTTTTATTAAATATCTAATTGATTTATTACGCATTGTAATTGCACGATATTTGCATATCAAATGTAATTTAAAATATCTTTCTTTCATTAAAGTACCTAATTGAATTACGTTGCAATTCCACATTCAATTATCGATTTCAATTATTATTAATTTTAAAGTTGCATTAAATTAAATCGCGGATTACTTCGTTACAATTTTGATTATAATGCTCTAATTTTTTCTTATAGATGTTAAATCAAAATCACCATTAATTTGGACTTTATTATTGGAAAATTGTAAATGGAAAACAGTACAGGAAGAGGCGAAAATAGCCATTTGTAAGTTAATGTACCGCCTATTTACAGGAATTTAGAGGTAATTTCATCTTCTTCTTCTTCATTGAATCAGCAGATCCCTTCCAAGAAACATGGAACCGATCCGGACATGCACGTCACCAAAACAGCGACTTCAGGTAACTGTTTCTAACATGGCAGGCCCTGTAGGACCCATAATTAAAACGAATTTGCAGGTCCGACGGGGAGAATTTACAAGAGTTTTCCCAGTTTTTCTTCAGATATGAGTGTGTAAAAAATAATTATTTGTGGAAACTCCATCTGCTGCTATTGCACAGAGGACCATAACCATAACCGTAAAATAAATGGAAGCATGGTTTCTGACGGGGAGAGAACAGGGAGAAGATACAACTCAAAGCATGGTAGTTATTATCCTGCATGACGAAAGGAGCTAGAGAATGGAGGAAGTTCAATAAGCAAATCAATAGGCAAGAAAATATGATCTTCAAGAAGCATCTATAGATTGCTAGATACCTGGACTATCATGGGGGGGGGAGGGTTAGTGGGTAAAATCCCACACTGCATAATATTGAGATGTCAAAAAGTTGATAAATGGGATCAAATAATGATTTTGGTTAAATTTTAGTTTAGAGTAAAATTTGTCGTTTTATTTGACATGAATCTTGGAGTCAATTTTAGAGACGAATGCGATAGTTTTGTTACTTTTGTTACACACAAAACAAAACAGATTTGATTTTTATAAGTTTGTGGTACTTGGTGCGAATTTGTGGTGTTTTCGCCCATATAAAATGAAATTTTGCCTGAGGAATGAAAGTGGTGTAATTTCAAATGAATGACGCCAATAAAGCGGATATTTGAGAAGGTTATGAAAATTTTGTATGTGCAAGGTGGGGAATAGAATTGTTGGTTGAAAACGGGCGAGTCCATTTTGAAGCGGGGAAGGCAGAGGCCGTTCGACGTTCAAGGGTCCTGGGTCGACCTCCATTGAAGCGGTGTCGAGAATTGCAAGAGTTTTTGCAATTTCTTCTCGACAATTTTAAAGCTTTTGAACTCACAGAAGCAGTTCTACAAGCTGTAGAAAGTTTAACGCGAGTGTTATAAACCGTATTTTAGTGAAATAATCATTTTATGCGTAATTTTATGCTCACGAACGATTTTCGACCATATTGAAATTATTTTAGTTTTTGGACGTGGTCATATCTGAAATAAATACGAGAATATTAAATTCTTGATTTGTGAGATCCACAAATCAGCTTCACATTACGTTACGAATCGGATGGCCGATATTTTCAGCAATTCCAAGTTGCACATGGTGATTTTTGAGGTTGGATTGGATGCCAGATGTGTGTTTGCTGCTGTCTGGTGAAGAAGCTTGAAATTTCTATGTCATCTAGCACTTGTGGTTTAAGACACAACACTGGAAATTGTTCACACTTTATTTCATTGGATTTTGGTTTGAAGAGTAGATATTTGAGGTCAACAGGTGTTTGCAGCTGCTTGCTACCAATTCCGGAAGCCATTTTGACACATATGCGGATCTCCGACATACGTTTAATTTTCGAGTACTGGATGTTCCCGTATTTTTCGCCAACCAAAATAAATTTTGTAATGAGTAAGTGGATGAACTTTATTTATTTAAAAACACCATTTTTGTAAAATTTTATATTGTTAACACACAAATCACATATAATCAGAATCACATAAAAGTATAGCTCATATGTTGATCCCAAATAATACTCTTTATCTGATGCTGTTAACATTTTTACACATTTTATTACATCGCTCGACATTTGTGTCGAATAAGTCAAAGATTGCTCCAAGATTATTTTTAATTCAAGTTAATAAATTGCCTTCTGATTTATCTGATCTTTTGATTGACTCCATTGAATCCACTAACTGTAGATCTGTAGTTTCCGTAAGTGTTTCCGGCATATAGCTTCCGGGAACTTAAAATCTGTCATTTGTTCCGGTGGATGCCGACTACCCCAAGCATCCGACTTAGAACTTGGCAAGTCAAGACCGTTTGGAACACGACAATATATTCAAAATCTAATGCTGACAGGGGTGCAGCATAGAAAAAGGAAATAAGATGATCACAACATACTTAGTTTATCGATGAAAAGGCTAGGAGCAAGAAATTAGTGGGAAATTTAAAATTTAGTTGCAATATTACATAAACTTTATTTAAATTTTGATGAATGGAAGTTTACTTGTTTTATATTTTCAGAATATTAAATAAAGATTGAAAAATATCATCATAAATAACAGGATTGCCAATTTTTTTCGGTTCACCAGATTTTTATTTATTACTTTTTCAATTGAAAGTTACGCAGAGATACAGTTAAAAGCTACATATTTTTGCAATATGGAGTTGAATATTTTCAAGGTCTATTTCATACCGACATTATCAAGTACAACGGAAGCACTTTTCGAAGTACATTTGCACTTATGAAATAATATATTGAAAGTGGGTCGCAGTCTGATTTTATTAACACTGCGAAATTACTGACCAGGAATGGGCTTGACTCGTTAATCCTTTCTATATAAAAGAAATACAAATTCAGTCACTTTCAGAAATTTTTAGAACACTTTAAATTTTTAAGATTTGCTTAAATGTTCAGATTGCAGACTTTTTCTAAAAGACCTTTTCGGATTGGTTAACAGCTAGAAGAAAAACTAAGTAAGTTGAAACGCGATGAACAGTTGACCTGAGGTTTTGTCTGGATTCTTGCATACCCCGTGTCAATGAAATTGACAACCAATGAAATTCGACATATTTACATTACCTAAAAAATACATCGAATTTACTTTGTTGCTTCCTACAGTCAACCGTGGCGACATGTCGCGACAGTGGCTAGGAAACCATACCCTTAATCGATCCCAGAAATTGGGAGCCATTCTTCAATTCTTGGCAAAATTGGAAGTTTACGTTGCTCGTTACCTAAAGGCACAATTAAAATTACTTATTTGGTAATAATTACCCCTTAAAGTGGGTTAAGATCACCAATTTATCTCAATAACAACTTGCATCGACAGCATGCGCCGATTGCAGACATTGAGTCGGAGAGCTGTCAAGAATCTTTGCATAATATATCACTCTCAAACGTTTCTTAAAATGGGTTTGTAATTACAGTGTGTTTGAGAACGTATTATGTGAAGAGCAGCTGACAGCTCCCTGACTAAATAGTCTTTACATTCGTTACCAAATCCAATGCTGTATGCTATTGATCGGAATGTATTTTCTTATTGTATTTTCCATTCTATTGTTTGTTTTTAATTTTTTCGATCTCATATGTGTGTGTTTATGTTTAACAAACAAAAGCAATGAATATAAATTTTCACATTGAGCTAGCAAGTATATAACATAACAAAAAAAATGATACCGAAACAGAGCTTACAAAAAATTAAGCTCCTCCATAAGCAATATAACAAAGTTTGTTACATTTTTACGAGTAACGAAAACACACAAAAAATTAAACGCTTTATCCTAAGTAAGTAAATGGTATTTAGTTAAGTTTTAAGTTACATTTACTTTACAAAAGTAGTATAACTGGATAGATCCCAAAATAAACAACTCTAATGAGTAAACAGGCCTTGTTTATCTACGACAAGTGAATGTCATCCAGTTAATCATCCCATAGAAACGTCTCGAACGGATAATTAATAAATCCAACGCCGACGGCTATCATTAATCAACAATTAAAAGCCAAATTGACGTGATTAAGTTCGCTATTCTTTCCTATAATGTTGCCTAAAATAATTAAATTTCGGCATTAATCACAATAATTCGCACCTTAATTGAATAACAAAACGCGTTGTCAAATTTTTAAGATTTATCGAATTTATTCGGTAGTTCAAAGAGAAGGAATATTTAATGGTTCTAAACTAGATTTAAGGAATAGTTAAGTAGGTGTCGCAATTTAACGTCACAGAGTTGTATGTTTGTGCGTTGTGTTATTTTGAAACAATTTGCATATCTGCATATATATTGCTGTTGGATGGAATAGTTGATGACGTGTCACGTCGAGGATTAGAAATTTTCAATAATTCGCTTGATGGATGAGTATTCCACAAAATTAATTTTAATTAGTAGATTTTTTCCTCTTGGACGCACGCTAAAAAATTTGTCGCATTTATTGTATGTGGTGGGTTAGTTAAAAGAGCTTTTAGTCTCATAATTTATTCTGTGATCTTAAGAACAATGACTGTGTGGGTAACAAAAGTAAATACGTCAAAATAATTCAGAATATTTTTATAAGAATTCAATGAAGTCTTATATTCGTTTTTAGAACACCTGAAAACTATCTGATGGCCTTTTCCAGTTACAATGACGCCGTTGTAATAAGTCAGCTTTTTGTTTTCTTTTCGTGTACGACATGCTCTTTGAATAAAAAAACGTACACGCTTTGAGATGTTATAGTTAATTCAAGGCATCCATAAGAAAAACAACCGGGGTGACGCTGCCGTTAGCCTTAATATTACCCGACGTCGTCCCTCATTGTTACCATTTGATAACGAAATTTGTTCGCATTAAAATCATATAGAAGGTGTAAATACAAGGTGTTATTCGTGATAAGGAAATATATTTCTTGTAGTGACCTCGTGTTAACACAATTCTGTCTTTAAAGGTACGAACCAAACTTATCGTGTTTCGTTGTACTAACAATAATTTATTGAGATAAAGAAACAAGTGTTTTCGATTTGCAATAAATTTCAATAAGTAGATAGAAATCGCTCTTTAACTTTACAGTCCACTTCCAAATTTGGATTCAAAATCCCCACACAAATTTGTATATTTTTATCGCACGTTCGTAAAAAAACCTCTTTGAAGTTTATCCGGCAGGAAAAACATATGCGTCAAAAACGCACTTAACTAAGTTTCCGATTAGTATTTTAAGGATGCGTAATTAGCTGCGGCTTTTTTGAAAGAAAATAAATATGATTAAGTACCCAATAACTGTATTAATAACCTCATAAATTATTGAGTCTTTAAAGATTCAATTTTGTATGGCTAAAGGAAATATAAATATGTCTGTTAATTTCTCGCAAAAAAGGAAATTTTGTGCTTTATTTTTGAAAATAAACTCGGTTTTTAATTTAAGTGCTTCTGACAATATTATAAATTATAACTTACTTGTTTAACTTGGAGCAAAAGAAGTTGTCTGGTTAAAAGTACCTTCTTATTGTCCATTAAAACACGGGGTTTGTTTTTCGATTCGTTGCGACGACATTCCTCGTACTTTCATTCTTAAGATGGTTATAAATTTAAAACTGCCTTAAACGGCGTATAAATATTATAAAACTGACTTGGAAAACACTAACTGCATAGACGAACAGTAATTTCGTGTTACTTCTTAAGAGCTTCTAAAACAACACTTAATTATATGCAACTTTTCAAAAAGTTGTGAAAATATTTATGAACGAACGCTCACAATTCCTGAGTTATTCGGTACTTGCAGAAATTTAAAAAAAATTAAGCACTCAACTGGAACGTACAGAAAAATGTGTAATAAGGTTGCTCGCACTAAAATTATTGCGAATAAAATTTTTATTTTGCAAAAACCATCGTTTACGTTTCACCATTGTGTGATAATCTCAATTTCCAGCTGCGCATTTCTCACCGATAGAAAATCTGATGTTGTTTACATTATTATCAATCCATTTTCATGTTTATTAGATCATTTTAGGAACACTAAAATATAAATTCGATATCCAGAAAGCACTGTAATCGGTAAATCGCTTGCTATTATTTGTTAAAATAGCGCCGAAGGCGATTTTTAAGGCTTTCAGGTTTAAAGGATAAAATTGAGATGAAATGTTAGTAATATGTAAATTTCCTGGTAAGTGTGATAAGGAAAACTTGACAACTATTACCTCAGGGATACAGATGAAAACTCTTAACACTTTACATTTCCTCCATATGGTCATTCCCTTCGTGAAACTAAATCTTATCAAAAGTAAAAAGGTCCTATTGAACGATCTACTTCGAAGTTTATACCACAGGTGCATAAAATTTTAAAAACTTTATTCTTAAAAGTAAAATAGTTTACTTTATTTGTTTTTATTGTTAAAGTTTTCAATAAAAATTTCAAACTACCTCGTAAAATTTGTTTTAAATTTATGACGCCAAGCTGAAAACTGACATTTAGAAAGTCATAATTATAATATTATCTTAATATTTATCTGTGAACAAGTGATCAGATGGTTAAGAGGCCTTATTCAGTTGAACGAGTCCTGTCGAGGGATCTCATACCGGTTTTAGTATGCAAGGACCATAATGTGGCCTAATCACCATAATTGCAAATCTGTAATAGTTAAAGATTTAAATAATCCAAAAAGAAATTTAAAAAAAAATAATAATAATATCCACCTCGGGTTGAATAATCAGTAATGGTTGCGTGCGTTGTGGACAATATTGTGTCCTAATGGCATTACCTAAAGCTTCATCCCTTATTCTTTGTTAAAAGAACAAACCCCATATTTAAACTTCAAGTAGTGAGGTTTTATCACTACAAGGAAGATAGAAAGTGATTATCCTGGGATATGATTACATATTAAACCGTATATCCCGCAGGCTAATCCCTGTCTCTAAGTAGGGCTCTACCTTAAAGCCTCCACGTGACAACTCTAATTTTATAGTTGGTGAGCTTTTTCCTAAAAAAATAGGTAAGTACAGTAAAGATATAAAGTAAAAATTAAATGGTATCAATCACAATCCACAATTGCTTAGTTTATAAATTTAAGGAAATGTCCTTTTTACGGCACAGATAAATTTGGGAACGATCGGGATTTTAACCTATGACCTTTAGATCTATAGCTCCACTTCCAAACCACTACACCAAACGACCTGTACATACAATTGTGACTTCAAAGAATACGTTACCATGGGGGAGGTACTCACGAATTTTTGTAGCATGGGGGTGGAGGATGAGATCATTTTGAGAAACCTCCGCCAATATTACCAGGGAAATCAGATCACTAGTAGAATTGAGGCAAGAGGAGAAGCAATCAAAAAACTTGATATAATACCCAAGATCAGATTAGGGTTTATTAACTCCTGCCGAATCCGAGCAAAAGCATACCAAATAAGATGCAGAAGATGCTGGATCACTCGGCAGACACATGCAATCTGAATGAGAGAACAAAAAACTATTTCAAATGTGGGGCACGACGTCAGATACTGCAAAGAAGAGAGGCCGTTTTGCAGTGGCGTAACTACCAGTGTGAGCGGTGTGCGAATGAACACGGCCCGTAAAATCTTAGGGGCCCGAGACAATGTAAGGTAAAAAATTCTTAAGTAAAAAGCGCCTGTGCAAGCCGGAAACGGACAATTCGGCAACAGGAATCCACTGGTCGAGCTTAGGTTAGTGTTAGGAAACGATTTTTTTTAAATGAGGGAACTGTTAAAATAGAGATCCGCCGGTGCCGAATTGTTGTGTACCCTTCCCTGTGCTGGGGGGTATTCCCAACAAATTTTCTCCTAGACCTTCTGGTCTGCGTTTTGCGGAAGATAGAAAAGCCAAATAAATAGTTAATTGGATTTTATTTTATTTTGTTATTTATTAAAAGCAAATGTCGTTGCCATGGTTACCGATGATTCTCTTCAAACTTGACACATGGAACCATTGTAGCGCCAAGTGGGTTTGGGGGTCTGGATTTATTGTAAAGAGTAAGGTAAACTCACACGCATAAGCTTCTAATTCGGACCCATTGTACTACATCCGGTTTTCAGCTTCACCCCGATCCTGTCACTCCCCAAGCCACTCCAGCTGGGCTTGGGGGTATAAAATATTCCGTTTGGTATGTAAAGCAACAAGAAGACAATTCAAGAATCAAACTTACTTGGTTATCAATTTTAATAAGTCGGCTTGTTGCTTACGTGTACCTGGGGGGTATTCCATACCCCCCAGACCCCCCGGTTTGTCGCCCATTTCAGGGGAATAAATTTGTTTTGGTTTAGCAATGTTTTAACTGATTTTTTAGTAAATTGATAATACTTAATTTTACCTCATTTTAAAGTATTTTTCTATTTTCTAGGGTGAATATAAACACCCTAAAATATGAAGAAATGAGTGTGTAATCTAGGGTCTGGGGAGATATGGACAATGGCCATTACTAGACAATGACGTAAATAACGTTGGGGGGCAGAGGGAGGAATGATCCCCTTAAACTTTATTATTTTGGAACCAAATTTTGTTTTTAAATCGCACACCTCTCCATCGAGGGGCCCGTCAAAGCTTTTGCTCGCAGGGCTAAAATTTGAAGTTACGCCACTGCCGTTTTGCATTGGCTGTGATAGGATAGGACACAGAACAACAAGTAGCAAATGCACCACAGCAAGAAAAAATAGCACAACTTGGAGGAAAATATAGGCGAAACAACAAGAACAGGGTAGATAGGGGAGATTCTCCCGCAAGTCAAGGTCCTGTATATTATGTTGGTCCAAAGTTAACTAGCAATCAAATTGCTTACAATAGACTGAAACCGATGGTAAATTCCACCACACCAAAAAATAGCGGAAAATTGGAGTTGCAATCGTTTATCAAATTTGTGTAATTTTCCAAAATTTGAAAAGCTGAGTTTCTGTGAAAATATAAAAAAATTTTGTAATCAGTAGTAATCGAAATTTTTTGTACATAATGTAAACATTAAACATTAAATATTTGAGAATCTGATTACCATATAGAAGAATTTTCCTGGAAGGAAAATTTCACATAAATTCAAAAGGAGAAGAATTAATATAAAATTTTCATGATATTTATGTAGTGCTAAAATATGAACAAATAAGTTTTTTGTACATAATGTAAACATTAAACATTAAATATTTGATAATCTGATTAGATTACCATATAGAAGAATTTTCCGGGAAGGAAATTTTCACATAAATTCAAAAGGAGAAGAATTAATATAAAATTTTCATGATATGTAGTTCTAAAATATGAACAAATAAGTAAACAACGTAAACGCATTACGCAATAAACTTGGACTATTTTACCCCATGCTAGGAAGTTAGGAGCATAAACTAACAACTTTATTATCAGCATTTGCTAGTCAAAATGCTTCCCACTTACAAACTATTGTTTGTTCAGTTATTCTAGTCAATTTAATGTCATAAATTTTCTACGATATTATTTTACTTCAAATATTTATCCAAATTATTTAGTAGGTTTTTATTAACAAATTTAAATAGATTGAGATGGAACGCTATTTTTAGAAGTGGCATAGTGAGATGGATACGAGGTGCAATTGAAAAGTGAGACAAAAAGGCGATGATCACAATTTAATCGATGAAACATAGATTTTGCACAGCTGTCAGCAGAGGGGTGAGTTAAATTGCAATTATTGTATTTATTAAGGAAATGCGTTGCGGAACCAGGTCAGTACAATGAAGATGTTCTAATAGGTAAAACCCTAAAACTTTTTTAGGGTCATCTTCCAAAAAGGATCCTTCCTTTTATATAACTACGTCCAATTCAATCTTCACGTGTAGGTGTAGATGGAACAGTGATCTACTTTTTTATAACCCATTTAAAAATTATTATTTGTCTAAAGTATAAATTATTTATTTTCTTATTAAACATTGTTAATGGTTTTACGGTCAAGTGTGAAATACGTAAAATAAAAATATTTGACCATTAAGTAGTGTTTACACTTTTAAGACGTAGGTGTTGCGCCATAATAATTAAACAAGATTTTCTGTTTGTCAAGAATATTATTCCACCACGTTATTCTGCATGTTAATTTTCGAAACGGTAGAAGAGGTATAAAAAAAGCTTCCAGTTGATAATTATCTTGTTGGAATAAAAGCAGAAAAAAATTTAGATTAAACAGGATAAATTTTTCTAGTTACATTTTTCAATCGTTCATCATGTCAAATATTTATTGAAATTAATTATTAGCATTTATTTTCCTTTTTCAAGTATTTGATATGATCTCATTGTGACTTGGCCGAATTTTCCATTCGATTTTGGTCCATCCTAGTTTTACCAAATTTAAATATCTTGGATTGCTTGATTTGGTTTCTGTACGCAATAACTCAACTCAAGAAATCCTTTCCTATTCCTTCAACCGAATTACACACTTTTATGTCTAATTTCATTTGCATAATTTTTCTATACTGCTTCAATTTGTTTGCCTTTCATTATAACGCATTTAAATTAACACAAACTAAAACATTTACGACCTGATGCACCCCAAAACCATTTGGGTATTGCATATGCTAATCTAAATTTTGACGATTAAACCATAAAAAACCTTTTATTTATAGCGTTATCAAAACTTTTAATGACTCTAGTGCTATTCCTGTAGCATTTTATGAAAATTATCGTTTTATGACCGCTGCACCGGTTGTAAGACTAACCCGTCGAATTATCTTGTAACTGAAAGTAAAAATTTGTAAATACCCAAATTTAAGCACCAAAAAATTCATATTATTTTAGCTTCGGGAACAATAAAGCGAATAAATCAAAGCTTGCAAATGTAATTGACAGATTGTAATTATTATTTGTCAAAATTGCGTTTCAAACGAATTGTTTAAAAAATCTCTGTATTTCATAAAATCATGAGTGATGCGAAATTAAAATCTCAATCCACCTTTTGGCAGTCAATGATGAAGAAATATGCGAACCAAAATTTTAAGTTACAAGAAGAGAGATGTAACTTAAATCGCCAATTAAAAGCTTTCGAAGATTGTTTGCCAAGTGACAGAAATAAACAAAAATTAGACATTTCAAATTTTTTGTCGCAATTTGATAAACCTGACAATGCTGCGTTAAAATTCCTAAAAAATCTGTTTTATAATAATTTTGTTGCACAAGCCTGCATTTTTCCCGTTGACGTTCAAATTAAGCATTCTTCTCATCACGACATGGAAGCCAAGCAAAAATGTTCTTGCAGGTCCTGCTTGAACAAGCAAGAAAATTCATCGATCATGAAACTTAATTGTAGTGATTCAACATGCATATGTGGTACGTGCGTAAAAAAAAATTCTTCCGCTTTAAAGTGCATATGCCGCGATAATAATTTAAATTTTGACGAATTGAAATCGAATGGATTGGACGAATCAGACTTGGATTCCGTGGATATGCTCTATATACTGAAGTTAAAGGAGTTGGTGGGTAGAGAGAAACAAATGACCTTGAGGATTCAAGAACTAGAAAATAAGGAACAGGAGTATAAAGAAGTTTTGCAACAAGCAGACCGTAAGTGGTCGCAGATGGAAGACCACTATAAGGAGCAATTCGTCCAAGTCAGGCAAAACGAAGATAAGGCTCGTTTCAAATTCGAGAACTTAAGTGAACAATTAATGGAAGAAAACACAAAACTCGCCGACGACGTTAAAAAAATTAAACAGGAATTGTTTCGTTGTATGAACCAAGTGCAGGAACCAATCTGTAGGCAGCTGCACGAAGAAAGGCGTAAGTCTGAGATGTTGGAACGTGAATTAAAATTAACCAACGAAACTTTCGCTGACCGACAATTTCTTTATAAAAAAGGTATGAGCGATTTTCAAGATAAACTGAATTCGACTTGCTCGAACATGAAAGATATTACCAGCACAAATGAAATCCTTAAAAAGGAAATGTACACGATGAGCAGCAGGTACGAAGAACTGCAGGAAGATCTTCGCAATCAACAAGTCAGCGAGTCACGTACCTTAAAGCGCCTGGATGAAGCAATGAGTAGAATTAATAATTTTAAATGAAAATATTGGAAAAGTTTTTCAATAACTTTCCCTAATATTATTTAAGTAACGTGTACTTTTTAGACATAAAATTGGCTTGCAATCTTGATTTTTCAATCCGGAAACATTCAAACAGTATAAAAAGTTATATCCTTCTAGGGACTGGACTTGAACTAGCAGGAAATACAAACCCTAAGAAAAGTTGTGAATAAATGTTGCCCTAGACGATGTTTCTAATAGTGTTTACTTTTTCTTTTGAAAAACTTTTACAATGGCAACAAATCAAACCTCATATACCAATATTTATCTAAAAACCCAAATACGATTTAAACATTTATTAGAAATTAAATGGTTTCAATTGAAAGAAACTTTTCATTACAACTTTAAAGTACTCGTAAGAAAGTTTCATTATGAATAAAGTTGGATACATTGATTTTCTTATTCTACTTTTGGAAAACATATAAATGCAACATAAATAATACTTTGGCTAGAATATTGCTTGTTTATTTTAAGCTTTCCGATGAATCCTTAAATTTAATTATTGGTTCGGATTTTTGTTCTTGAACACAAATTTAGTTTTTGTGTATTTTGAAGTTACGTATCTAAAATACATTGTATCCAGTTTTTGCAAGTTGAACTGGAACCCAATTATGGAAGACAAGACAATTTTCAATACAATAAAATAGTTAAGAAATTGAAAGCACAAGAAACTACAGTAGATAAATCATTTTACAACATATCATAGAAGACAGTTTAACGTGGAATGCGAACCACGGTATAGATAATTGGTTAGCACCTGGCTAAGGTCCAAAATTCAATTCCACCAACTACAGGTACCCGTACAGTAGAAAAATACTTAGTAGCTATCAATACTTTAAATTTAGAAACCTTTTTATATAATGCAAGTGCAGGACTTCTTTGAAGTTTTATTAAATATTTTTGAAATATTCAAAATGGAAAACTAAAAGCAAAATAACAATAATTTAATAAGTTCTGAAATATGCAAATATATTTTAGTTGTGAAGTTGAAACGACAATATTATTTGCTTTTCATTTTTCTTTTGAACATTAATTATTATAATTGAAAAGTTATCGAAGTTTTAACCTTTTTTTATACTTGAGATTAAATTTCTTTTGCATGGTGCCCCCCGGATTATAAAAAAAAAATTTCATGCCCCCCTATATTTTTCTTCATTGCTTCAATAAAAAACACAAATTATTTTTACGATATTTATTTCACCCGATTTATTATTTATTAATGGGATGTTTGCGCCTGCATTTTTTGAACCAGTTGGTCAATATCAGGTTCTGTTTTTGACAGAGCTATCATCAAATCATTATCGACTGCAAGACGATTTCGCTGCTTAGTTTTAATTTGCACTAATGCTGAAAATCCGGTTTCACATAAACATCGAAGAAAATGGCAGAAGTATTCGCAAGGCAAGAGTGGCAACTTTTGGATTAAGGAGAAAGCGTTTTATCCAAAATTTTTCCAAAGTCAAGAGGTGAAAGTCATCTTTCATTGTCGAATCTGGCCTTCATTTCCAGAAATTCTTCTTGGACATCTTCTGGTAATTGCAAAAATATTTAAATTTAAATAATAAATAATGATAAGTAATTACTATAATTAGATTAAAATATCCGAACACTTCATGCCCCCCCTAAGATCTTTCTACGACCCCCGGGGGGGGGCACGCCCCACCGGTTGGGAAGTCCTGCTCTAAAGCATTTGATGTGAACCGCTGGTGCCCGGGGGCCCATTCACCAGCCCGCAGACGCTTTATAATTTTAATCCTTTTTTTTTACTAAAAATTGCACTGATATCAAAATAACTACAAATCCAAGGCATCCTAGGGCTTAGAATTTGTTTGTTATTTTTCCTGAATTTATTACAACAGAGTTCATAGTTTCATTAAGTTTCAGAATATTTGAACAAAATTAAATTTTTATCAAAAAATTAAAATCAAAAATTTATTACACTGAATTCAAAATTACTTGAAAAGTAAGGCATCTTAGGGCTTAGAATTTTTTCCGTATTTTTCATTTGTTTATTACAACAGAGTTAATATTTTCATAAAGTTTCAGAATATTTGAACAAAATTAAAAATTTTTATCAAAAAATTTAAATCAAAAATTGCACTGAAATCAAAATAACTGCAAATCCAAGGCATCTTAGGGCTTAAAATTTTTTTGTTATTTTTCTTGAGTTTATAACTACTGAATTGATATTTTCATAAAATTTCAGAATATTTGAATAAAATTAAATTTTTTTCAAAACATTTAAATCAAAAATTGCACTGAAATCAAAATAACTGCAAATCCAAGGCATATTAGGGCTTAAAATTTTTTTGTTATTTTTCTTGAGTTTATAACTACAGAATTAATATTTTCATAAAATTTCAGAATATTTGAATAAAATTAAATTTTTATCAAAACATTTAAGAGCGCGCTGCAAATTTTGATGCAAAAACATGTTTCAACAGATGGCGTACCCTAAAATATTAATCTTTTATAGTTATCTTTTCACCCAAACAGAATTCTAATAATTTATAAGAGTCATATGAATAAACGATAACTAAGCTAGGCAATAAGGAAGTTTGAGCTTCCAATGTTGAATATTTACAAGTATATTCCAAAAAGATATGCACATGTGAAAATATTGAATATATTTAAAAATATTTATCTTTGAAAGCTCAAACTTCCTTATTGCCTAGCTTAGTTATCGTTTATTCATATGACTTTTATAAGTTATTAGAATTCTGTTTTGGTGAAAAGATAACTATAAAAGATTAATATTTTAGGGCACGCCATCTGTCGAAACATGTTTTTGCACCAAAATTTGCAGCGCGTTCTTAAATCAAAAATTTATTGCACATAAATCAAAATTACTTGAATACTAAGGCATCTTAGGGCTTAGAATTTTTTCCATATTTTTCCTGTGTTTATTACTACAGAGTTAATATTTTGATGTTTTTATCAATTTATCAATTTTTATCAAAAAATTTAAATCAAAAATTGCATTGAAATCAATGTAATAACGTCTAAAAAGACGTCTTAGGGCTTCGAATTTTTTCGTTATTTTTCCTGTGTTTATTACAACAGAGTTAATATTTTCCTAAAGTTTCAGAATATTTGAACAAAATTAAATTTTTATCAAAAAATCTAAATCACAAATATTGCACTGAAATCAAAAAAACTGCAAATCCCAGGCATCTTAGGGCTTAGAATTTTTTTTATTATTTTTCTTGAGTTTACTACTATATACATAATTGATATTTTCATAAAATTTCAGAATACTATTTGAACAAAATTAAATTTTTATCAAAAAATTTAAATCAAAAATTGCACTAAAATCAAAATATCTGTAAATCTAAGGCTCCTTAGGGCTTGGAATTTTTTCATTATTTTTCCTGTATTTATTACAACAGAGTTCATAGTTTCATGAAGTTTCAGAATATTTGAACAAAATTTAATTTTTATCAAAAATTTAAATAAAAAATTGCATTGAAATCAAAATAACTGCAAATCTAAGGCATCTTAGGGCTTCGAATTTTTTCGTTATTTTTCCTGTGTTTATTACAACAGAGTTAATATTTTCCTAAAGTTTCAGAATATTTGAACAAAATTAAATTTTTATCTCAAAAATTGCATTGAAATCAAAATAACTGTAAATCTAAGGCATCTTAGGACTTAGAATTATTTCGCTATTTTTCCTGTGTTAATTAAAAAAGAGTTAATATTTTCCTAAAGTTTCAGAATATTTGAACAAAATTAAATTTTTAACAAAGATTTAAATCAAAAATTTATTGCACTGAAATCATAATTACGGAAAAACTAAGGCATCGTAGAGCTTAGAATTTTTTCGATATTTTTCCTGTGTTTATTATAACAGAGTTAATATTTTCATGAAGTTTCAGAATATTTGAACATAATTAAATTTTTATCAAAAAATTTAAATTCAAAATTGCACTGAAATCAAAATAACTGCAAATCTAAGGCATCGTAGGGCTTGGAATTTTTTCATTATTTTTCCTGTGTTTATTACAACAGGAATTTAATTAATAAAAATAAAATTTTCCTTATTTTGAGGCCCCTTGATTTACGAGGCCCTAAGCGCGCGCCTCTTGCGCCTGTTAGGAAATCCGCCACTGATTGGATACGTTTGCATGAAATATCACGAAGGATAAAGTACCGTAAAATTAGACTGGCGTGACTGGGGGGGGGGGTTAAAATTACAATTAGGTAAAATTTAACAGTATTATAAATTTTTAGAAAATAGCTGTGTCAGTTTTTTGAAACTCACTGCATATCGCATCTTAATATTCCCTTAAGTTGGATCTCTAGGAAGGAAGGATTTTTAAATATGTTTGCCCTTTTTCGTTTCTTTTATGACGAAAATTGTACCTTGGTTCACGACTATTGTATAAAAAGCATTCAGCTCTCCCGTCAGGAACTGGAAGAAAACTTTATTTATTTTATTATTTTGGTTGGTATCTTGATTTACTTAATCAAAACCTGGATTGAGCTGATTAAATTTTATGGTTTGGAACCGCACTATATTATTTATTACAAAATGATTTTTCAATTTAATATTGCATAATTTATTTTAATGACATTTTTCTGTTATTTTCCTTATTATTTTTACTTTATTTAAGTTATCTATTTTTCTCTGCACAAATTGGAGCATAGATTTGAATTTTATTCATCTTTCCGTTACTTCACATACTAAAAAATCATTTATGACTTAAATGATATCATAAACGAGCAATTGAATTGATCGTAATTTTTTCTTATTAAAAACTTGTGGACTTGGAACTTAACGCCTCAGTCATATAATGAGGCCATTTAAGCGACCGATTGAGGCCGAGATTTAGATAATAAAAATTCTACAAGTCGCAAAAACGACACTATTATCAATTACCGAGCGTACCATACCGTCATTTCTTAATTAAGTTGGTGCTATGTAATATTTACGTAAAAGAAATTAAGAAACTTGTTCGTAAATAGTTAAAGGAACACAACTAATTATAATATCCACTTAAATTATAATTGTGGGTGTTCTGCAACATTAGATGAACAAAATGTTGGCAAACTTACAAATTTTCTAAGAATAAATTTTGGAATGATACGCCGTGTGTGGCCCTCATGTCTTCGCCAATCCTATTTAATATACATGAATTCTATACATATGTCAAGTATATAAAAAAATAAACTAGACTAAACGAATGTTCTCTTGTATATACGAGACATTTTTTTGCTATTCGCTGAGAAAATCCAAAAAAGTTAATTAGTTGTTAAATTATTTAAATTAATTACTTCGAAAAAGCGAATTAACTTGCATATACATGATATCATAAAATAACAGAAAAATTTTAATATTTTCTCATTTGGAGAATCTGCATAAATAATAAACTGCAAAGCAGTTTTTTAATTTCATCGTTTCGTCGTCAGTATAACTACTATCCACTTTAATATTAAAATATGGAAAACTAACTTTTTACTAGTTTTTCGAAAGTGTCTCAGGGCTAAAAAGTTTTCGCTGCTTGAATTAATTCTTTTGTTGTTCTACAAAATTAATTACAATACCGAACGAAGCCAGATGGAGGGGAACCACAAGGTAGGGGAATTAGGTTAAGTTGTTTAATCCAAAATGCATAAATTGCTTTGGAGGATTGCAAAAAAGGAGATATCTGATGAAGTTGCAAGCTTTGAATGAAGCTTTTATACAAATAAAATTTTTAATCGATTCCCATGAAACTAAATAAGTCCTACGAGCTGTTTTTAAGAATGTCAGTTTTATTAGTTGTATAAACTACTCGTTAACTATCCTGACTGGAGTCATTAATTGCGATTATCTTGACCACCACAAGATAATTGCAATTGTGTAGGTATTACTATATTTACTCAAGCAACTAAGTTTCTTCTTAACAAAGGCAATTTAGATTCTTATACAAAAAACCAGAATTATCAGGTCGCTCAATAAGTTAGTATCGGCATCGACACTCAATCAGAATCCAAAACATCTTCATAATTTTATCTATTTAAAGCTCGACGTCCAATTCATAAAAATTTGGAATAAATCGTCGGTTACTTTGGCACAAACATTTCAAACCAAACTGAATTGATATTTTATGTGGACATTTCCAATTTACAATATCTGCAAAATTGTAAGTTTAATGTTTTCACTCGATTATTTGTCGTAGCTGCTGCTGTACAAAACTTGTAACAACTCGTTGCTCCACTTTTTTAGAGAAATTGCTTAACTTATACGTCTCGTCAATTTAGCAAACTTTTAATTAAATTTAAAATTTTGCCCTAGGTAGTAAAAAACTTTTGAAATAATAATTTATCGAAAGGACTGCAACAATGAAGAAAATGAAAACGTAGGTACTAATAAAGTCGGTAAATGAACGAAACAAATTTGAAACAAATGTCATTTAAAGAGGTCTTCGACCTGTCATCTTATAACAATTCCAATATGACAACTTTTTCAGGTGATGAAGAAGAGGTACAGAGGCGGATTCGGTTCGCTCAAGAATAACCAAGTTATTACGTGCTTCAGTTTCGGAGCAATGCTTGATGCAAAAAATATTGCATTAATGGACTCCGCTTGCTGCACTAAAAATTGATACGTGATACCGGATTTGGCAACAAAATCAAAAAGACCCAACGAAATAAATTAATCCAATGCCGATTGTCGTTAAACATTTCTGCAGCGCAAAAAGTAGAACAATCGAAGATTCTTTGTGGTGTGAAAGAAAAACATTTTCATAAACGAGCCCCGCGTTATAATATTTTTAATAAAAGCTCAAAAAAATTCTGCTCGGCAAAAAATTGCGTGATGCTTTCGAAAATCTATAAAGCACGTCGGGTTCGTTATTTCTGAGTTACTTAGTAGCAATTATTGATCACACAAAAAGAAAATACAAAGGATTAAAAGTTTTAAACAATAAAAACAAACTTCCATTTTGGATGCCCGGAATCGCTTCGAAACCTGAACACGTTCGGGGTGAATAAACGAATATTGGTGACGGAAAGTATGTTCATTAAATATATAACATGTATTAGTAGTCTTTATTGTATCGTTTTTTCAGTTCTTTCTTTTTTTTGTTAATTTAAACCAAAACGCTTACATTTTGCACGAAAAACAGCAACTTTAATGTATTTTAAGTTTATGCGAGTTTTACGATGTTAATTAAAACTTACTTTAACAACTGTTTCAATAAAAGAGAACACCCAAATACGACTGGAGCAGCATACGAGGGAGAGTACAAAAATGGAAATCATTTTTCTTGTTTTTAGAAGAAAAGTCTTTTTTCACTTAAATCTTTTATTCTGAGCAAGTTCGCAGCTTTCTGAGTAATTTAAAAGTTTTAAGTGAAAATAATTTTTGGAGGCGTAGTACGACGGTCACAATTTCCTATAGAGCTTTGTAATTCTAAATTGAAAGTTAGATAAGTGAAACCTTACTATTGACAATAAAGCATTTTAGCCTTTAAAAAGTAAAACAAGCAGTAGCACTTTAAAAGTTGTTTCATCGTTATTCACTTTTGCTTTAAAATTTTAAATTCTTTTTTTGGCCTTTACAAATCGCTTTCAGCTGTCGATATTTAAAATCCATTAAATATTGGATTTAATTGGTGAAAGATGTAGTTGTTATCTTGGTGATAAAATAATGTATGCAAGCGGTTTGTATTTGGCAAAATGTTGTGAGTGAGACATCAATTTTGATGTCAAAATTAAGTACAACTTGTAAAAGTGCTTTTATGTCATTCAAACACGCCAATGATTAAGCATAAAAGTTTTGTTGTGATGTTTAACAATTAGTAAAACTTTTTGACAAATTTTAATTTCAAATAGGTCATATTATGGAATATTTTATTTCAGTTAACCCTCGAGCTGTGGCGTGCGACCCTTCGCCCTTCCTATCAAAATTTAGAGATTAAAATTTATTTTAAACACCAATTAATAATAATTCAAGTAATTTCATTTATAGCAAACAGTAGAAGAGAACGAAAGACCAAAGTTGCAGCTGATTGATTATCTCATTTCCAAAGATGGTTTGGATTGTTTGGATTATTCTCATCAGTTCATTTATATTTTCTTACACCAGTATGGGTCTAGGGAGGCAAAAAGAATTCTACAATAAAGCACAGATAATATCGAAATTACAGTTACTTGGTGACTTTTTTACCGTATTTTCCTTTAACGTATGTTCCAATCCCAACCTCTTGATTATTAAATTATGGTTTGACGTAAAATCTTGCAATTTTATCACCACCTTTTCAAATTACTTTTACTAATTACTTTTCAAATTAGGAACGTTAACAGGAAAAACAAGATTATCAGAATTAGAAATCCTGGCACAATTTCCCCTAAAAAAATCTGTAAAGTTCTTCTTCCTTGAGTTGAGCTCAATAAAGAACCAACAGTATTAATCGGCAAAATCTCTATCCACTAGGAAAAAATATCTCCTGTATACGTCAGATACCCCAAAAAAAGGCCAAGAGTTTCTTTTACAATTCACTGATGGAAGCCAAAACAACGTCTTGGGACCTTCTTAAGTGCTAGGATGAAAAGCTGAAGAACTTCGTTGAAATTGATCTGCAATTTGAGATTCTTATCTCATTTAAGGATGATTTTAATGATGAAGCTCATTGTGGAGAAGCTTCTCCCAAACGACGATGATAACACGGACTCAATTGTGGATTACCAAATATTAATTTCAGACTTTGAATCTTTTCGAAAAGTGTACGATATGAATGATATCAGACTCGGTCGTTAATAAAACACAAGCCATGAAGGCATTGGGCTTTAATAACATTCAAGTTTCCTTCCTCAAAAAAATTCACCAAGTTTATTGCCTGAATATCCATTAATTTAGCCCACTTTCGCAAGTTTTATTAAATATTTTCTTTGACATTTCTGGTGCTTTTGATAACTCGTGGTGGTCTGGCCTTCTTGACTCCATTTGGAGCAAAAAGGTCAACTTTTCTTCTTAGGTTACTTCTCAAAAGTTTTTCTCATGTCAGGCACTTGCAGTGTTTTGAAAACATGCTCAAACGGTGTCCGTAAGGTTTTCTTCTTGGTCCAATTTTCTGGGATGTACTGCTGGATATAACTACCTTGATGACCCTTCCATGGATATGAAATGTGTTGATCTAATGAATGTGTAGTTGTAGTGTAGTAAACAAGGACCAAAGTCATGTTCCACTCACTCATCAGAGTGAACTTTACAACTTTGAACTATTGCAAGCAGAATTTTAAATTAAATGTGAAAAGAATCAAATTCGTGGACAATTTTAAATACCTCGGAGTTATTTATTTAAAGCTTTACATTCAGATGAATATCGTTATCCTATTCCAAGATTTACAGATCCGCTTTTCATTCATATAATAATTTGTTCCTATTTCCTATTCACAATAATATATTGCATGTGTTGTAGTGATCCCAACAACTTCCTTCCATCTCTGTCTTCTCTGTCTCTCTCTCTTCCATTCTTATGCTCCCTTCATCCCATTCATTTATTTCTGTCTTCCACTGGTTTCTATGGAGTTATCTTCTTTACTATATCGTCGTCATTTTTCCTCAGCCATCGAATTCTCAGAAACTTAATAATATCTTCGCCATTTATTTCTCTGGCAATCTTGTGGTTCATCAAAGGTCTGGGTTCATTGTTCACATTTTGCTTTTTGGCAAAATCTGATCAATGTCTTACATATCTTCATTTTGGTTTCTCTACTTAGTTTTCTATCTCTAAACAGTTTTTCGTTCAGGTAGTATGCTTTATTCCCAGCGTGCAATGTTTTTCTCATTTCTTCTTCTCTTTAGGTTTGTTCGTTTGTATGAACTAACTTGAACTGGGTTATCTTTCGAGACAAAATACTCCCACCACAAAAGTTAGATAGTGTTCTAACTTGCACTGCCTACTCCTCCTATGGAGGTCGCCCAAGAAATTCATGTTCGGTTATGAACTGAGCAGCCAAACGAACACAGTACATTGCACTAACTTGAACCGAGCAAGTTAGTTCATTCAAACGAACAAACCTTTTTACAGTTCCTGTCTATGTGTATTCCTAGGTAGTTGAAGTTGTTTACTTCTTCAAGGGAGATGTCATCTATGGTCATAAGTCATAACATTCTATTGACAAGTATTGTAATTCAACAATTGTTGTATCTCATAATTTTTGCGATTGCTCTCATTTTCTTAAAGATTTTTTCCATTCTCCTTCGTGTTGGAGTTATCATTGATAATAAATTCACCGTGCAAGCATGTAAATTACATATCAGCAAAGCCACTTCTTTTATGAATTATCTCAGATGGAAAGTAAAAATCGAAAGTTAAACACAAAAGGGCAATTAATTATACCCATCGTAGCTTACGGAAGCGAGATCTGGATAAATAGATTAAATAATCAATATATCCAGAATGAATAGGCCTTCTTTTTGTTATGGTTCTTACAGCAAAGTTACCATTAAACTTCTGTATCATATTAGTGCTGGAGTATTCTCTCTCTCTAGTCGCATCCTCATGACTGAGTAATCGTGATCCAAAAAGCTCACTCGCAGTTGTTCACTATGGTCTTCCATTCTTGCCGATCTCCTGCATTTCTTATTGTTATCTGAAGGGTCGCTTCGTTATTTGTTTTATTTGATTAATCCATCTGTTGGACGATCTACCACTCGGTTTCTTGCCTTCTTCCTTTCCCTGAACAACCAGCTTCTCCAGGTTTGTCCCATCTCTGCAGATCACGTGTCCAAAATATTGAAGGATGCGTCATCGGCATATGATTGATATAGTCGCTTCTTTATTTTCAGCTCCTTCAATATCGACACGTTCGTTCTTTTCGCTGTCCATGGAATTTTTAGCATACGGCTCCAGCACCACATCTCGAAAGCGTCAATGCGGCGTCCATCCGACATCTTTTCCGACAAGGAAAATTGAAAAAATTAGGGTCTTAATCAGATGAATCTTACTGGAGGGTCTTAACCAGCTGGAGTATTAGCATGCATTAATTTCTTGACCTTGAAATCAGAAGGCTTAATGGGTAAAAAAATGGGTAACTTTGCATTGTTCTTAGAACAAGAATTTGTCCCAAATCAATACAAGTATCAAAAATTAACTTATCTATAGACTTAATCTTGATTGGCAGGAAAGGTGGGATAATTCTCCTTACGGTAGAATCACCTACCATTTTTTTTTCGATATCCCATCCTCAACAAGATCCCATTACTTCCAAGGTAGCATAACTACATAACAAAGATTGGAAAATTCCCCGAAAGAAATCATTAATAGATTACTGGAGTGCATTTTTACAATGACATGGAGCAGAAATGGAATCTTTATTTGGCGAGAACTCCTCTGTTAACTTAAATCGACTCCTTAGTATTTTTTTAAGTTTTGTTAATTTTTCTCTTTTATGTACCTTATTACCTTATCAGAACATGGGTCCTTCAATCAAATTTTCTACTCTCTCCTCTTTCTTGCTCTGATTGATTCTTCTCCTTTTACTTTTATAGCTGAGAGGTAAATTTTCAATACTTTGTTGTTATTATGAATGACATTATTGACCCAAGCTATTTTAGCATTCAATTAGGGATTCACCCAAACCACTCATAACACGAACCTGAAGCTCTATACTTTGAATGAAGTTGAATTTTCTATGTTTATACACTGACGTTTTTTGTTATATTTATATACTTTAAATAGATACTTCCTTAGACAATCATCATACTTGACTCTTCCCAAATTTGAACCGGGAACCCTTACATTAGCAGTTGATTGTGCGTTTACAAAAGATCGGAAGTCACGTGACCGAAACCCAAAACTATTTAATTTTAATTACAAAATATCTTCAACAAGAAGTGAATGGAAGCAAATTTTGTTGTACAATTTCCAGCAGAACTTCGAGTGTTGAAACAAAATCGTATTCAAATATTCCATGCTTAGTGCTTGAGCACTCCAAAAAGTTTCAAAAATGTGGTTTTTCTGTCCCATAAAAGGATATTTGATTTTGTGAAAAAATCACAAAATCGTTTTGTTTTGCTGTATTGTAAGATTTTTATTTTCGTATGCTTAGTCCTATAAAATGCTGTGAGTCCCCACTGACCACTAATCAATCTGGGTTCTTTGGGGTAGAGAAATAATTTCTTTACACAAAATGACAGTTTTGATAGCTCTCCCAAGTGTAGATACGAGACTAATGACCCCAAATGTTAAACAATGAAATAATTAGTTTGAACAGCAGCAATTAATTAACAATATTAATGACAAATTTGCTAATCCGCTAACTAACCTCCCGTAGGCTAAACGCAATAAATTTTTGTAATTAGTGAAAATTATGGCTGTTAACTTTAATTTTGTTTGTTAATCTCTTATTTGTTTTAATAGCGGATATGCTAATTTGTAGTTCTCTAACGTTAAGGGAAACACAATGAAGCAGACACTAAATAAGAACACCCTCCCATCATAACGGCTATAAAGACCACCATTACCGCTCTAATAAGGGGGATACAACTCCATTACACAGGGGGGAGTGACTGAGTACATTGTCTATAACATCCCGCCGGCATTTATATCTCTCCCCGGATAAATGAGAATCCTTCCTATCAAAAAATAAAAAACAGCAGAAAGAAAAAACGACACAACCTTTCGATGGGTCAATTAAAACTAATTAAGGAAAACACAAAATTTTGAGTACAATTTTGCATTTTAATTGCTTAATTTCAAGCAATTAAAAATTAAATTTATATTAATTGTTATTATTTTAACGTGTCGGAATCACGCATTCGCATTTTTAAGATAAGAATTGTATTTTTGTCTAATTTATAATATACATTTTTGGTTAATTACGTCAAAAAACAATTTAAATTCAAATTGAAAACATTCTATAGATAAAACTGGTTATGGCGCGGCTTTTTTTATTAGATAGTTTTGGTAAGTAATTGTTTGAATAATAATCTCAGTAAAAGATGTAATATTTTTTTAAAATGTAGAAGCGGTAAGCATTTGAAATGTCTCACATTTAATCAAAAATATTTACCAATTTAGTAAAAAATAATTAAAACCTGTTGATGAGAGAAGTTCGTTATTTTCGAATTAAATCGTTACCGCGCTTGTATTTTTAGTGATGAGAATTTAATGGAAGGATTAAAAATTTAGCAGGCCAAATTGGATTGGTGAAAAATAAATGAAAGCAGATCTCAAAGAGAAATGGTCAACAGTCTTCTGCGTTCAGTACTGTACCGAAAATATTTAATACATCTGTTCACTTTATCTTCAGTTCATGTTAATGTTGTTTTCATACCCCGAAGCTTTTTATTCACTAGACAAAATCGGTTACTTAGTACCTAAGGGCAAAACGTCACAAAGGGAGCCACTCTCCCAAAAACGCAAGATGAATAATGTAATAAAGTGGTAGTAGTGGTGAATTGCCAGTAAGGGAGGGTGTACTAGGTAGATGTATCTCTCTATTAATTTAAGAAAGAACGAAATTCTCGTGTACCCAAGGGACCATGAATGTTGTAGCAGGTTTTTGTACTTTCGGAAAGATTAAGAATTATGGATTTAAAACAGCGTAACGCACATTAGCGATATAACCATGAGCTGCTGAAGAAATAACAAATTGTAAATTTTAGTACATTATCCTGATGGATTTTTACTTCGGCTACACTGGAAAAACGTACGGCCTTGAGATATTTAAAAAAATGGATTTTCTTCATGCAGGCTAAAATCAAATATGATTTTCCACATTTTATTGACTTATCGTCAAAACTTCAAATTTAAAGGGGATCAATAAGATTTTAACACGACCATGTAGTCAAGTTAGTTTACAACGATCCTAAAGTCTAGAAAGCCTAATAATTATTGTGATCAGTAATAATATCATAAGGGCTTCAAAAATATTACAAAATAAAATAAAAGATTTAACCTTAATCAACCCTTATTTTTTGACAAGCATTCCTTTACTTGTATTGACTCCCTTCAAGATACTGAGTAACGGTTCATGAATACTGAAGTAAAATTTCCACCATTTCCACAGTTGTCCAGTTGATTCAACAGTTTTGGTAGTGATAAATTTTCTATCTATTAGGTATGCTAAAAAGTTTCGGGCCTAATTAGATAGTTTTTCAAACACCGAATTTTTATGTTTTGAAATTCTTTATTTAAACTAAATATGCTCCATTTTGTTCGGTAACCTTTTGCCACTTTTCGGCCAAAATCATTATTCCATCACTGTAAAACTTCTTTGGTTTATAGGTGAAAAACTTAGCCAAGTGAATTTCACAGGCTTCTTTTGAAGCCAATGTTACACCATTGAGGGAATTCTGGAGAGACCGAAACAAATGATAGTCTGATGGTGCAAGGTCCGGGCTATACGGTGGATGCATCAAAACTTCCCAGCCAAGCTCTTCCAATTTTTCTCGGGTCACCAAAGATACGTGTGGTCTGGCGTTGTCATGATGGAACACAACACCCTTCCTATTGATCAGTTCTGGCCGCTATTTTTGAATTACTTGCTCTAATCTGGTTAATTGTTGACAGTAGCGTGCAGAATCAATCGTTTGACCACTTGGTAACAGTTCATAATAGAGGATAGCTTTTCAATCCCATCAAACAGACAGCATCACCTTTCGAATGGTGAGTCCGGGCTTTGTCACCGTCTAGGGAGCTTCACCACGCTTCGACCACGATCTTTTGCGTACAACGTTTTCGTATGTAATCCATTTTTCATCTCCAGTAACCATCCGCTTCAAAAATGATTCGATTTCATTACGTTTCAGCAACGATTTGCAGATGGAAACTCGGTCGAGCAAATTCTTATTCGTCAAATCATGCGGCACCCAAATATCGAGCTTCTTTTTGAATTCAGCTATTTTCAAATGGTTTGCAACTGTTTGGCGATTGATGTTTAGACTCTTGGCGATCTCTACAGTGCTTACATGACGGTTTTGTTCCACAATTTCTAGCATTTCCTCAACTTTTTCAATGACTGGCTGACCAGAGCGTGGTGCATCTTTGACATCGAAATTTCCAGAACGAAAACGCGCGAACCATTGTTTTGCTCCTGTTTTCGATAGAGCATCTGGACCATAAACAGCACAAATTTTTTCACAAGCCTGCGCAGCGCTTTCTCTTTAATCAAAGAAAAATTGTAAAATGTAGCGAATTTTTTCTTTATTTACTTCCATCTTTAATCGGCAATTCTTCACAACTGCATGAGCCGAATCGAATGATTCTACTTTTGTTTTTTAGCTAAAAGTGTCATTTTTCCAATGACATATATGATTATGCGATCAGATAAGTAGTTTTTAGGCCCGAAACTTTTTAGCATACCTTATATGTGCTATTAATTCCTCTATTTTCATATAATTCACTGTCCTTTTACCCTGGGTTTAATAATCATTTGCTCTTTTATCAGCATTCAAATTTAATATTTGCAGGAAACAGAAAATTTCCCACTTTGTTTAACTGTTATTGAAATTTATCATGCTTTGTTCATTTAAAATCCGAATCAACAGAGCCCATAAATAGCAAAGTGAAAAGTCGTCTGTTGTATTCTTCTCCAGATGAATTGTAGGTTCTTTTTGTCCTAAATTTATACCCTAATAAACCCTTAACTACTTTTTCTTCGCTTCTAATCCAATCAAAAGTTTCTAATCCAGCTGTCATGGTAAGTATACTTTTTCTGATCATGGTCGTCCTGTTTACTCTCAAACTTTTGGTCACTAACTGGATATAAATTTTCTATATTTTGAGATTTAGCCCTACTCTACTGCACTTGAGTAATGCTAATTGGAGAAGGAAAATCACCTATTCCAGATACTAACCTTACCCGATATTACTTACCCATGCATGATCGGTCAAGAATGGATCTTTGTCCCTCGGAAAATAATAAGCTGTTATAAGTTTTCCACTTAACAAATTCTTGTATTTTAATCTTAAGACAAACCAAAAATAACTTCTTTGCTATATGGAGAGCCCAAGAAAGTTTAGAAATTCTAATGAAAATTTCAGTTGTTACTGAGGCGGAAATTTTATCGAAACGTTCCTTTGACTTCTTTCAAACGAAACAGCATAGTTATTCAAAAATGCTGAAAGAGATTTTGCCTTGAAAATCATCAGAATCTGAAAACTGTGCTTTTAATAATTATAAGGATCCCAAAGCTTTTTTTTATTTTGTAATAGTCACTCAGATTTTATAGTTGCAAACATTACAATAAATGGTAATGACTTTTAGTGATCCTAGCAAGAAACGACTTCCTTGAAAGTGATCCTTTGCAATAGTAACATTTGGTATCCGTAAACGAAGCCATTTCTTTAATGTCCACGGACAAGTTGGGAGCCTTTTTATGTCCTAGGACCATCAGCCGACAAGGAAAAGAAAACGGAAGACGTTTAAGATAAGTGATGGGGTCGAGTTGCTGAAAAGCAATAAAATGGAAAAAGGCGAAAAAGAAAAGTAGTAGTAACAAAAAATTGAAGTGTAGAAGCTGTGGACTGGAAGTGTTGAAACAATATTAAAGATGGCTGATAAGAGAAGAATAGATAAAGAAACGATTATTAAATCGTAAAACAAGAGGAAAATGAAAGGAAGGGAAGAAGTTGGAAAGTTTTTTAAATTAGTCGTTTTTGAAATGATTGAGCCTCGAACGCATCTGATAACTTTTATAGTTTTCATTTCCTAAAATAAGTGGGGAATATTTCGAAGTAGCATTGTATTGTATAACAAAACGTAAAGAGAAGCGAAATGAGAATTTCGGTGTTATTACAATTATTCCTCTCTAGGCAGTACTACGTCCCTTATCAGAAAGCTTCAGGCTCTTGCTGTTGATAACAAAGCTTAATGGTCTTTGAAGTATTGTATACATTTTATCAAAAGGTCACCTGGGATTTAATTAATTCAAATACTCTAAAATATTAATTTTATTTATATCATTCTACATTTGCATAATTAACGTTGGAAGTGTTCCAAGATAAAATTATTTGGGTCGTAGAAATTTTACAATAAGGTGGATTTTCCTTAAAGATTCGGAAGTTCCTGTCGACTTAACAGATATCGGCGGTTTCAAAGTTCAATCGTTTGAACTTTGTGGCCCGACCCGCGGGTTTTGAACTGATGCATTGATCAAAGACAGCGGTCGGAAGAAGTTGAATCGTTATTACAGGCCGCTCGTTATTCGATATTTCCGGTCGGTATATGCGTCGTCTAGACTTACCAAAGATTTCAAAAGGGTTAAAATGGGTATCATCTTATAGTGGTTCTTCGGCGGTACGCCACTGGTGGCATTAGGACACACCGCTGACGAAATAAAATATAAAGAATACATCGTTTGATGAATGGAATAGGGGAAATACTAAATCGGTTCACGTTTCAAATGAATATCGTGGGGAATTCTTTGATCATTTTGTCAATCCCAAATATTCTTCGTCATAATTGTACAGAGCTTTAACTAAATGTGGACGTTTTGCTAAATCGGCTTAAAGGTATTAAATTTATGTGATCACTTCACTTATTTAAAAAGTTTTTGAATTTTGTCTTACTTTTTATCTGTTTGAGCCGCTAAACGATTTACTTCTTGTGAATTAGGGGTTGATAAAAAGGGTTGTGAAGTTATACCCAAAGCTTATTAATATTTATGTGAAGGTGTTTGGTTACCTACCTTTTATTTATCGTAAACTTAATTGGAAGGGATGTTTCGATTTATTACTACTTAGTTCGGTAAAGGGTTAGTTTGTTCATTCAGATGGTTAATTAGGGCGAGAGCACCCTCATCTGCAGTATCTAAAAGTATATAAATTTATCTTTAATAGCTTTTTCCGGTAAAATTTGCATACTACACTTGTGTACAGAATAATTACCAACTGCCATTAGTTCTGGTATGTGGTGCTAACTACAAACTAATTCCATTAACAACTAAGCCCGGAGTATTACTTACCCAATTGGAAACATTGAATGTAAACTTTGCGATAAATTTAATCTATTGGATTATTTTCATTTTTACAACCAACATTTTTTACCACTCCTCCGAGATCTTCAAGAGGCAAATTATTGGATCAAAGCTTCGAGGGTTTAAATTGGCTTTAAATTTTTTTCAAATTATCAAGAAACTGAAAGCCTTGAAAGAAGATGGTTATATATAGGAGGATTTAAGAGATAAAAATAAATTTGAAAGCCCACGATATTTGACACTCAATTCGTCTAACAATTTATGTTCATGTGAACAGTCACTTGAGAAGAACTAATTATAACTTGAAATCCATCCGAAAGCATGTCGTTAAGTTAGTCGAGTGTGAATTTGACAGTTTACGACAATTTAATAAAAAAAATATTTATTAAATAAGCCAGCCCAATTTAGTCCCCGGTCGCTTTATTTATATGCGATTTTTATAAATCCACTCGTGAATTAAACGTTTCTTTCTACTTAGATTTGATCCTGTTCACTATTATAGCGCGAGGATCATCGGATTTAAAGGAAAGCGGATTGTAGAGACGATCTGTTTACGACAGTATTCAATCCTCGTATCCTACTCTTGAATTACACGTCCCACTTTAGTGTGAAATCTCATCCTTTGTCATCTGCATATACCCGTTACGATTGGATTTTCGTAAACGATTATAGCTACAAATCGACATTTTATTCAAAAGTAAACTAAAAACAAAACTTAATCCGATAAAAGAAATAAAAGTAAACAAAGACGCATAGAAATGGAACAGCGGGTCCTGTAAATCTGTCCGATACCTCCTGCGTTCCTGTCGAGATTATATTTCATATAAATCAAGACGATCTGATGAATTGAGCCAAATGGTTCCTATGATTAAAGTAATAAGGAAAACGGACATTTCTTTCGAGCGACACAAAAAGGAAAAATCTGGTAAAAAATGCTATCTATAATTCATAAAGGATCGAGAGGATGAAACCAGATCAGCAAAACTGCTGTACCGTGAAAAAAAGTTTGGACTTGGAAGCTTAACAACTCTTAAAACTTTGTCGAGATTAACTTTCAGTTGCGTTATCTTTTTTAACCGACCGGTTATGAAGACGACGATGAATTTTTCAACTTCAAGCACAAATGAATAAAGTTTTCTTTTTAGTTGTAATTGTTTACTTCTTTAAAACAACAAGTGGCAAACAATTTCAATTATTTAGAACAAAACTTATTTTTCGACGTTTTACTCTTAACTTTAACTTTCGTTTTACGTTTAGACGTTTATTCGTTCAATGCTATGAAATTTTTAGGGCTAATAGGTATTTAAAAATTCAGGAGAAATGTGAATTGAACATTTGGTTCTTACAAATGAAGATTACATTAGATAACGTTTTAAAAGCTCTTTTTTAGTTAATAAATCTCCCTCTCACTATTTTTTAAATTCTTTCTTTTAATAATTTAAATAGTTTAATTTTTTTCTTAAATTTTACCCCTGCTTTAGTTAACTTATGCGAATTCAGCTTGTTTTTATATTTTAGTTAAGGTATTTGGAACGATTTTAGTATAGTTTTTCCCCTTTGTGATGTGAGTGATGTGATCGCTAGTTGAGTGATAGAGCGGAAAGTCAGGGTTCAAATCTCAGGCCACAGAATTTTTTCGCTGAATTTTCCAGTGGACTGCATAAGCTGTGGTGAACTCGCAAGTAGTATAAAGGGCCTGATTAAGTGGCCCAAATTATTTAGTCCTCCACACCATAAAAATCCAAACTAAAGTGGTAAGTGTCAATAATTGAATTTTTGAATAAGAATATTCCTTAATTTTTAGAGTTCAAATAAGAGTTATAAAATAATCTAAAGAAATTCAAATAAAGATTGCAAGATATTCCTTCCAATAAGGCGTAACCAAAGGACCACCGCCAAGAACTAAAAATGATAAAACTTCTATAGATCAAATTTCCGACATTCTAAACATTGCCGAATGCTATGGCACCCAGACATTTGATCGAGACCACTTTCTCCTGGCCCAAACCGTACCATCTTCTTTCTAACTACATTTCGTCTGGATCAACTCTAGCAATCGACATCAGTACATTACTAATTCGATGTCTTAAACGTCAGTAAATATTTAACGCTCATTCTTGTATCAGAAGAAGAAGATATGGGGTTCTCAAATCGTCATGTTTTTTTAGGTTGGTAAATTTTTTGGGGTAAGTAATTATTAATGAACGAACCAGAAACACACAAGAAAATGTAAGCATACAAAAGAAAAATGAACAGATTTGAACGATGTTCTTACCATCTTTTCATTTTCTTTTCACATATTTTTTCTATTTCCTTTAGTGTTTTTCTGATAAATCGATCGGTTACCAAGTTATTGCTTATTATTGAAATACAATATTCATAATTTCGCTTTTTATGAATTTTATCTCCTTTTCTTCTGCCCCTAAAATTCAACACTAGTGGTGGTAGCGTACATTGACCCTAAATATAGATGATTAAATACTATATGTACAAGAATTTTTACAAAAACGTTTTGAAAAGCAGTGGACCCTCGTTAATCCATTCATGAGCATCATTCCTACTATCAAATTTGCTTGTACCAATTATAACCAAAATCAAATCGGCTCCAAGTTTCACTGTAAAATAAGGGATTATATTTTTCACAAGTTTTAACTTGCACATATACAAAAAAATCATAGTCATTATTTTATACCTGCAATTGAATCAAAATAATACAACTTTCGAGGCCGTGCTTTATCAGAATGATTACTAATACATTCGTCACAACGTTGAAATAACAAAAACCGTTTTTAAATTTCCTGTTTCAAGCTAGAAATTTACTTTAGTAGTGCAATATCGATAAAAGGACTTGAGTGTTTGTGAACTGATTTGTGTGTGATTTTCACTTTATTTTCTTTTTGTGCGGGTTAATTTTTTTTTTTTTTTTTTTTTTTTTTATTTAATAGTTTCTATTACAATCTATCTATGGATAATAAGTAATACATATGACATTACAAGACATGCAGGGATCATCCAGTGACATCTCCCTTTCATACATTTAGTCATAATGACTGTTAGAA
Organism: Rhagonycha lutea; assembly: GCA_958510855.1. Taxonomy (NCBI): domain Eukaryota; kingdom Metazoa; phylum Arthropoda; class Insecta; order Coleoptera; family Cantharidae; genus Rhagonycha; species Rhagonycha lutea. The sequence continues at coordinate 4,192,341 of OY294040.1, read as the reverse complement.
TTGACAAATATAAGAGATCACTTAAATCTACTCATCCAGTCGTTTATATTACGTCGCTTTAGTCTGTCGTTAATATTGACACCATTTTTCAGTTCTTCAACTAGCCTGTTCGGGTGGGCGCACAACCTTGTGTAATAAGTTTTGCTGTAGTTTACGATTTCTTCCCTAACCGTGGGTATTTGCAGGTCTCGTTGTATGACTTCATTTGGTACAAACCACGGAGCTTCGGTAATCATTCGTAACGCTTTCGATTGAAATCTTTCCAAAATTTCAATGTTGGAGGTGGATGCTGATCCCCACAGTTGAATGCCGTATGTCCATACTGGCTTCAGGACAATCTTGTAGATTAATAATTTATTTTCGAGGGTCATCTTTGAATTTTTGCCTATCATCCAGTAAAGTTTACTCAGCTTCAGCCCAAGTTGCTTTCTCTTCATGAAAATATGCTTGCGCCAAGTCAATCGTCTGTCTAAGTGAATGCCCAAGTATTTGGCATCATCGGATTGAGGAATTTCTTGATTATTTAATTTAACCGGAGGGCATGTACCTCTTCTCAAAGTGAAAGTCACTTGCACTGATTTATTCTCATTTACTTTAATTTTCCATTTCTTGGTCCATGGCTCCACTTTGTTTAAAATTTTTTGTAGGATCTGGGAAGCCACCTCAGGTTCTTCATGTGCAGCTAAGTAGGCGGTATCGTCTGCAAATGTTGCTATGATGGTATCAGCATTGGTAGGCAAGTCAGCAGTATAAATCAGGTAGAGGATAGGTCCTAGCACACTTCCTTGCGGGATTCCAGCCTGAATTGGATGTATCCTGGTGCACTCTTCTCGAAATTTTATGTAAAAGTGTCTCTCTGTGAGGTACGATTTAAGTACTAAGTACATGTTGTAAGGTAACGCTTTTTTTAGCTTATACTGTAGGCCCACCAGCCAGACTTTATCGAAGGCCTGACTTATGTCCATGAACACTGCAGTACAATATTTCTTCTTTTCGAAGTTTTTATTTATTTCCGAAGCTAATCTGTGGACTTGCTCCACTGTTGCATGCTCGCGCCTGAACCCAAACTGGTGATCCGGTAGTAGCTTTTTTTCTTTTAGAATTGGTGAAATTCTTTTTAAGAACATTCTTTCGAACAATTTGGACAGAATTGGGAGCAGGCTGATGGGTCTATATGACTTCACATCCTCGGGTGGTTTTCCAGGCTTTTGAATCATTATGATTTCCGCGACTTTCCATTGTCTTGGAAAATACCCCGTTCTTAGTATCGCATTAAAAATTTGACTTATAAATTTTAGGCCAGTACGTGGAAGTTCTTTTAATATTTTAACGGTGATGAGGTCATATCCAGGAGCTTTACCGGTTTTTAACTCCTTGCTTATCATTGATTTAATTTCATTTATCGTACATTTCTTTGTTGGTAGATCAGATTGTCCTGGAGCATCCAAAAACTGATGGATTTCATCTTCCTCATCATGCCTGTCAAATGCATGTGGTTGGAAAACCTTAGTTAAATGGTCTGCGAATAGCTCCGCTTTTTGTTTATCATCTTTGGCCCAGTTTCCATCTTCTCTCTTCAATGGAGGTATTTTGAGTTGCGGTCGATTAAGAGTTTTTGTTGCTCTCCATAAAGAGTAGTCAGTGACCTGTGTAGCATTGAGGTTTTCCAGGTAGTTTTGGATACATTGGTTTCTATCTTCTTTTAATAATTGTTTCAGCTCCTTGACTGCTTTGTTAAGTCTCGCTTTGTCGTGATGGCTTCTTGTGATTTGCCATTGTTTTCTTATTTGTCGTTTATCTTTTATTTTTTGTTTAATGTTTGCAGAACAGTAATTTCTTCCGTCTTCTATTTTTGGTTCTGGAGTCGAACTCCACCCTGCTTGCTGCAGCGTTTTGTTCAATTGTTCAATTGCTGCTTCTATGTCATTAGCTGTCTTTAGTGGAACCTGTAGTTGCAAATTTTCCTCTACTAGTTTTTGAAATTTGTTCCAGTCGGTCTTTTTGGAGCACAGTGATGGTGATTTGGTTGTGTTAATCACCTTTGTGCTTACGGTTACTATAACTGGAGTATGATCAGATGATAAGTCAAGGCTTGATTTTGCTTCTAAACATTTATCTGATATTCCTTTGACCACGCAGAAATCGATACAATCGGGTATCTTTCTTTGGTCCGTGGGCCAGTATGTGGGTTGACCCGTTGAGAGATGGTGTAGATTATTTTTTTGCATTGCTTTCATCAACTCTCGGCCCTTGGGGGTTGTTAGCCTTGAACCCCATTGTGGGTGTTTTGCATTATAATCTCCACCAGCGATGAAGCGTTGACCAAGAGTGTTGTAGAAATGCACAAAATGGTCCTCTTTAATTGTATGTTTAGGCGGGCAGTAAACGGCTGCAATTGTTAAGGGGCCAATCCAGTCCTCTATTGAAATACTAGTTGCCTGTATGTGTTCTTCTTGATAGTTGTCTAGAACATGATGTTTGATTGTGTTTTTAATCATTATGGCCGTTCCTCCATGGGCAGTTCCATCCGGATGCTGGGTAGAGTACACAGTAAATTTAGGAATTTTTATATGGCTTTTGTTTGTGAAATGGGTTTCAGATATTAACATTATGTCAATTTCATTGTTTAAGATAAATTGTATTAATTCTTGTCGGTGTTGTGATAAACGTGGTGCAGTGGTTTGAATTTGGAGTTGGATAACGAAGGTAAATATAAAGATTTTTGTAATAATGTACTCGCATATTATATTTACGATTTCTTGCCCATTTCACCCAAATTCTTAAACGATCCATAAAATTGTATGCTTATATTTGTTATTTACACCCTGAACTACCATAATTTTATTCGAAAATTGTTATATTCCGAAGAAAAATTATCGTGCTAAGCCCAATTCTCCTGATTACGCGCTTACAAAAATTAACTCCAGCTGTGTCTTAAAAAAAGGATAAACTAGTGAATGAAATCCAGGGAGGTCCAGATTCAGGAACCTTAGAGTAGGTAAACGAAAGTAAAAGTTGTATCGATTCGTTCCATAAAATCCATATAAGCTCGTCCTTCTTCCTTAAAATTGGTTTTTTGCAGACGATCTGGCCACGGTGATTTTTTAGTATATAAAATTATTGACAATTAATTATTGTAAATCAAATTTTTAAACGTAAAATTGCCTCGATCCGATTTTGGAATGTTTTTTTACTGTTCCAGTTAGCCCAATCTTTGATCAAACTCAATAATCTTGGAGAGCCAGTGTGCCAGTAATGTCTACTGACCATGTCACACCAAAAGTTTCCCACATAGTTCATCTTTTTGACACCAGGACTGTAGACAACCCTAGATCTCAAAACCCACAAGAATTGCTGTCTTTGTTTGTTGGCATCCATTTATCCATCCATTGTATCGTTTCTGGGTCTGTTGGTTGCACAACTCAGGACTACTTCCACTTTTTTGATATATTTTGATTCATTTAAGTGTTTCAGACATTATTTTTCAAGAGTTAGAATGCAGTGAAGCAACAGAACCGAACTGATCTTATGGTGGTTCAGTGCCATAAATGCACCCCTACTCGCGGTTAACATCTGAATTGTGTTATCCTGGATGCCGTTTTCATGTATTAGTTTTGCACCTTACAATTCGCCTATGAGTTCTGTTTTAAAATGTTTACATTTATTATTATCTCCCCAATGCTTGAGTCAGTATTATTTTTAGAACAATCCATATGCAAAGATATAGATATCTACCAGGAATCCTGTTAACCTCAATATCCAACATAGTATTTGCGTATATTTCCATCGATTCCTTGCCTAAATGAACAGTAGAAAACCATTTCCAAATCCACTGTAGGAACTGCATGCATCACACTCGCATCTTTGTCAGACATACTGACCTTTTCAACTGGTGAAGGGAAAATGCTGCTGTTACTAAATTTAAGAGCAAGCAACGACACCGTGGCATAGCATGGGGCACGGTAGAGTAAACTTTATTATTCTTGATTTAATTAAATCCAATTAAACTGCTTATCAAATGCCATTTCCAAATACTTGACGCATGAAGCCAGTTTAGGTTCTCTGAATATGGCAAAAATTATGTAGGACGCTTCTCCTGCGTTGACATATTGAAATTTCAATTTCAAACCTCACTGATTCGTCACCCATTCCTTACTGACGTGGTTCTTTTGGGTTTTCCACACATGCATACATTATAACCGCGACAATTAAATTCATTTTTATAACTTTTTAAACACCGATTATTTATTTTTGTAATTTTGACAAAATTTCTTTCTGTAAGCGTAATCTTCAAAGTTGTTTAAATTCAGCGATTTTATTTCTATTCCCAAGTCTATATTATTCAGTTTCTTTGTAAACCACCCTTCCTTGCTTTACGTCGTCCGTCCATGAGCTCATATTTTCATATTAACGAAGGGTTTTTTGAAATAACTTCGGCAATACATTTTATGTTGTTAAAATGTTATCAAAAAAAGAAAATCTTTACCTTCACATAGGCGTGTTTTCCGCATTTTGATTAGAACGAAAAAATTATAACTTATTACGATTATCCGAGATATTTGCAGTAAATGAAGATATCAAGCACTTGTTCAATAAAGTTCCCATTGAGAGAATAAAGAAATCGTGAGTGTAGTTCACGATCGGTTTGTTTACGATGTAAAATATTCAAGACTGTTAACTCCGTTTAGTTTCTTCTTGAGATTCTCACATTTTCTAATTTGGATGCGAATGAAGGGGAAGTGAAGGCTTTAACCCTTGATTAACAACTAAAGATGTTGCTTTGAGGAAATGTTAAATCTATTCAACGAGTTCGAATTTAGTGCGTAAATTCCTAGTGCTTGATTACGCCTGTGGGTAATCCCGTTAAAAAGGGGACAAGAGACAGGGGGTGCCACACAAACGCACAAATTGAATTTATACATTAATAAACAGCATGTACCATTAACTGAAATAATTAAACAAGTAATTAAATTCCATTGTACAATTTATAATGGCAAAAACTGCAGAAAAGAACAGCAAAAGTAAATTTATTTAACACCGTCCTCGTACCTCAACTACATCGCCCGAACCATTGTGAGCAAAAACTGTTTGTTTTTAATTTGCTTTCAGATATGTTTAATTAAGAAATTGAACATCTTTAAGCGGAAAAACGAAACCGAAACGAGGCTATTGAGAGCGCCGAAAAAATAAAAACGAGCGTTTATTTTGCAAAGTAAACAATTTCTTGTTGTTAAAGTGGACAAAGTGTATTTAAATATTTTATTTAAAAAATCTTATGGCTAGCCGGATATCGAAACCGGCGAGCGTTTTATCGGCTCGCTGGCCCGAAAGTCAATTTCGGTTTGATGTGATGTGAATAAAATTGAACGCTTAGCTTGTCCCATCAGCCCTAAATATACACTGTTATATCGAAAACGATCCCGAATTTTCTTTTATGAAACGAAAATTTTATTCCAAATTGCTATTCTGTTTTTATCACATTTTCAAGATTTTTATTACGTCATTAAATGAATATTAAATGGACAACGGGAAACTTGAAGGGTCTTCCGTGATGTTTTTGTTTTTTTAAATTTTTAAAGTGTAGGAATGTTATATTGATCCTATTAGGCAAGAGAGGAATCCTCGATGACAAGTTTAATCTCATGGCAGAGTCTTATGTTAGTTTGGAACGCTTCAGTAACACCACTTGTGCTTTCTCAGATTTTAGTGTGAAATTACGTTGCCTTGCTTTGTGTGCCTGCAATTTCACAGGATATTTGATATCCTATTATTACTGAGGCATTAAGCAATACGTCAATTTAATTCTTAATCAAATTGCTCTTAAATTTAGAAAAAGTCCTTAATGAGCTATTCTTGAATTGAACGACCAATTTAATGTCTCATTAACACGTCATAACTCTTTCTTGTTTTTAAATGCGGCACTTTTTGTTCACACGAGCGAAACCACACTTCTAATTTAAGAATGCTCGGTGTATGTCACGAAGATTGTAAGTGCGGTTGTAAAGGCACTAAACATTTGGTACCGCTGAGTCGAATCAACAAACTGTGGTTAATTAAAAGTTTAATTTAAATTTTAAATTTAATTAGCTAATCAAGAGGTTGAATTTGTATTTGGTTAGCAACTAAAAGTGATCGTTTACCTACAAGTGTAATTAAATTACTAATTAACGGGAACCTCATGAGATTATTTTTGTACCCGGCAAATTTTTTTCAATAATTCAATCATTTAACGAAGCCATTAGCATTTATCAATAATTAATACGACTTGCGTGTTCGTACAAGCTCCTGTTTTTTGTTTGTATATAAATTGCTCCGTTACTTCATCTTCTCTTATTTGCTCCAATTATTTGGTTAAAATCGTTAAACTAAACCTCCATAACTTATTAATTTTGTTTCGATATATGAACGTTACGGCTCAAATATATTAAACACGAAGTTTGTTCGTTTACTTTAAGTACTTAGTCCTATACTCTGGTATGAAATACCATTAAGCTGGTCAGTTGGGTAAACTTTTGCATTAAACTTGCTTTATACTTTCAAACTATTCTAAGCGAACAGCTTTAAGAGAAAATTATCCATAACAAAGCAATATTTTATTAAAATCTTTGGAGTGTACAAAAAGCTCACAAATTCTTTTGGAAAATTGTTCTATCTGAAACTAGGAATGGTAAATCATAAGTGCGTTACGAACAGACACGCTGAACTGATGTTTTATATGTAGGATTTTGGTCAAATATTACCAAGTTGAGATATCTTGGAATAAAATATCTTACTAATATGCACCATAACAATAAATAACAATTAAATGATAGCATCAACGCTTTATATAAACTAAATTATAGTATAACCACATCTGACGGACTAAGATACTACTACATTAATATTGCAATTTATCAAGCTTATATCAAATAATCCATAAATGTATATTAAACAATGCCCAGGTGCATGTCTTGTTGCGGATGCAAACTTTGTACATTCCAACATGTGAATGTACTGAATTTAATGCAAACAGTGAATTAATCCTTTTTAAACACTACAGGGTGCAGACAAACTGATTCTCAGATTAATGCAATTATAATCGGCATGAACTCCTAACAAGTTTGTAATGTGAATTCTTTTGACCAATTTATATAATTGAACTTTACTTGACCTTGAAAATAAAACGACTAGTTACCTAAAATGCGAGTATAATATTGATTGGGTAGTTTAACCCAACATACGAGGGTGGATCAATAAGTACCCGTGTTTGAAGACAGGTGGCGTTGCTGGTGGAAGTTGACATTACCGTCGTGTACTGCCATCTGTCAAACGACACCATACTAAATTTCAGACTGATTCATGGGTTAGTTTTTATTTGGCAGCCAGTTGTATCACACAAATGTTTCGTGTTTCTTAATAAAATGGAAAAAGACCATTTTCGATCCGCAATTCGCTTTTAATTTTTGGATGGAAATCATGCGAAGAAATAAATGCGAAGTTGGATGCTTTCTTTGGGGACCCTTCATCATCTATGACAACTGTTAGATATTGGTTCAACGATTTTAAACGTGGTCGTACATCTGTTTCTAATGAGGAGCGGTCAGGCAGGCGGCCTGACAGACGTGGTTACCGAGGAAATCGTTGAAAAGGTCCACGACATGATTTTCGCAGATCGCCGAACTAAAGTGCGCGAAGTAGCAGAGGCCCTAGGCTTGTCGTACGGAACGACAATTAATATTTTACATGATCAGTTAAGTGTGAGAAAGCTGTCGGCCCGAAAGGTGCCGCAATTGATTGCGGTCGACCAAAAACGGATACGACTGTCAATGTCAAAGCAGTTTTTGAACCTCTTTAAGCAAAATTCGCAGGAGTTTTTGGAAAGAGGAGAAACCTGGATACATTATTATACGCCAGAAATCAAGCGACAGTCAAAACAATGGATTTTTCTGGGTGATTCTGCTCAGAAGAAGGCAAAGACGGTCTCATAGACCGGAAAGGTTAACACCACGATTTTTTGGGTTTCGAAGAGAATAATACTCATAGACTTTTTGTAGAATGGAAGAACGATCATTGGGCAGTACTACAGTGAATTATTGGACCCATTTGATAAGAAATGGAAGGAATCACGGCCTAATTTGGCTGAACAAAAAGTGCTGCTTCATAACGATAATGCACCAGCACATTCATCAAGAATTATCCCGGACAAATTGCATGAACTACGCTAAAAAATTACTGTCGTACCCACCGTCGACTTCTTTCTATTTCCCAACATGAAAATATGGCTCGGCGGAAAAAAATTCAGCTCAAACGAGAGATTATTGCTGAGGCAGAAGCGCATTTTGAAGAGTTTGATCAAACTGGCGGCCAAATAAAAACTAACCAATGAATCGTCTGAAATTTAGTACGGTGTCGTTTAACAGATGGCAGTACACGACGGTAATGTCAACTTCTCTCAGCAACGCCACCTGTCTTCAAACACGGGTACTTATTGATCCACCCTCGTATACCAGACCAGGGTCAGGACATTATTGTCGTGTATTCGTTATGCTTATATTCACCGGGAGAGCTCTAACTTATTTAACTGTGCAAAGTAACTGCAGTGAAAATTTGAATCTGGATTTCTTTTGCCAGTTCGATGTATTTGAATTACAGTTCTGATTTTTGAAATAACATTTTGCTATTAAGTTGATTTTTACGTGCTGTAAGGTCATTTGGATACACAAAGCTTTAGATTTATTGAATACACTTCAACTTCACGTTTAACTATATTGTTGCCTATTCAGTAAAGCGGCTTTTACCTAGTGTTTATTTTATTAAAATTATTACATGTCCAGAGACACAATATTTTTGGATTCACAGTTTAATGAAATTTTCTCACATCAATGATTATTATTATTAAAGAAAATCAAAATTCAATGAATTCTATTGTCTAAAATTAAATCAGTATCTCATGTTAGGAAAATATTTATAAGAAGTTTTAGTCTTAGCACAAAAAATTTAGAATACTTTGTACTTCCAATATCTAACTACTGACAATTACTTAAAAAAATCAATTGAAAAATTATCGCAATCCAATTTTGGATTTTCTAATCTATAATAATGAAAACTAAACGAATAAACAGTTTGCAAGGTCTAAAACCAAAAAAAAGGTTAACCTCCTGATCGATCAAATTGGTAGTTTTACAATTTCGAAACTAACATTTTCAACTTTAACTGGTAATAGCACAAAAAACTAAGCATTTGAAGGAAAAATGCACGTATAAATGTTAGTTACACAATTATCTGCCTCAGTAGCTTGGAAAAGCTAAAAACGGTTAACTTTTATAAAAGTTATTGATACATATTTTAATCGCCACAGAACTTTTTTTATTTGAAGTCAAGCATTGCAAGTTTTCCGATTAAATGGCTTCTTTTAGTTCAAAATTTAAAGGATTCCCAACAAAACGTGAACCGCGAAGATAGCTAAAGATTATGAGCTTATTTCTTTATAAATACCATTGGAAATTTTTACAAAAGCTTTACTAAGCTCTAAAATATTTAAAGTTTAACCAACCTTTGAAATTTTTTCAGACAACAGCAACAGTTTAATTTGCACAATTTTGGATGCTCTATTTGAAACCAAAATTTGTTACTGTTGACTTCATAACTAGATAATATTTTTTCGACTTCTTTCAAGGTTGTCAAAAAATGTTTTGGTTTGTGTTGTGATAAGCTGCAGAATCAAGGGTTGATATTCTCGATGTATTTGGATTTTTTGCAGTAACCTAGGCTCGTAGTTTGCAGGTATTGAGTTTATCATTTATGGTTAGAATTCGATAACTTTGTTGCAAGTTTGAAGTTCAATTCACGATTTCATCTTTCTAATTTAGAAATTCGTTTGCCAGAGTTAGGATAAGATTCTGTATTATTGATTACTTAAATATGATCTTAAAAAGAAATTTTTTTAAGAATAGAGTGTGATTTTAGTATGTGTTATGTGAAATATAAATTAAACAAAAACTTAACTAGACGTTAAAATATTAGATTTTAACTGTAAGTAAAGAACAACATACAAGAAAATTTTATTTAAAAACACGATGTAGCAAATTTACTTCGCTATATTTTACTACATTTTTCAACTTTTATAAAAAACACCACGTTGTTTTTGACCCCCCCCCCCCCCGTAGTTTCAGTTTTCTCATTTTTTCAAATATTCTGTTTGTACCTTGTCACAAAAAGGTTAGAATTGTTCTTTTAGTGTTTTTAAATAAAATTTTCTTGTATGTTGTTCTTTACTTACAGTTAAAATCTAATATTTTAACGTCTAGTTAAGTTTTTGTTTAATTTATATTGATTACTTAGGTTAGGTACATCATTTATTGCTCAGCTGCATCTGACCTACATTCACTGTGTTTCGAAATTCATTAAACTGCACTTACGACCTTTACATGCTATGGTTCTATCTTCTTTATTAAAACAACAAAATTGTTTACATATTATGGTTAAATTTTATATTATTTGTAAGTCAATATAAATTTTAGTTTTAAATCAATTGCATCTGGATTGACGCAACCCTGCCCGTTATTACCATACACGTCCAAAATAATGTAGACGCTTTTGTGAACATGCAAATTTTGTTGTCAAACGCATGTCAAATTTCATCTGACGGTTGTGGTTTATCGAGAGGCCACTGCAAAAACCATAGTTTTAAAGTTTTCCGTAAAAATAACATCGAATAACGTGTCGACTCTGGGGCGTTTACTACACTTGAGTTTGAAAATCTATAATCCAGTTTTTTACCTTTCATATATTCGGAAGTGTGACAGCTTAGCCTGCTGTAAATATTTGAAGAAGCATTTTTGTTACGACCCTCGTAAGAAAATTTGAATAATATAAATCAGTCATATGTTTAAGAAAACGACCATCGCATATAAATATCTTCATTTCGACTTTGCTTTATTAAATTCAAATTTTATTTTTTATTAGTTTGAATATGTTTTAACCTCGATAAAAGTGATGAATATGAAAGGAGATAAAAAAATAAAGTCATAAAAATATTTTTATTACTGCAGTTATATTAAAGGTGAAATTTTTCCAATTTCTTCTCTACGTTTGAAAATGGTAAAAAGTTGCAAAAGATGTGGCAAAAAGCGATGGAAGTTTTTACTTCAATATTCGTAATGGATAAAAACTTTGCTGTCTCAGTACATATTAAAAGTTTCTGCAATCGTAGCTTTTTATCTGTTATTGCTGTTTTTTGGCACCGGTCCAGATTTATCCTTTTTTAAAAAATATTATTTAAAAGAATTGCAATTTTGTTGTTTTTAATTAGGAGTTGAATATGGCAGGTTTGCATAAAATAATACCACAAATGAAAGGGTTGCAGTATAAATCGCAGTTTCTAATCCGCTTTGAAACCGACAAATAATCACTAGGACTAATCCATTTCGACTGAAACAGAATATTCAACGGGGTTGTCACCACAGATGCTGTGAATATAAATGTAACCGAACGCACTACTATCGTTTTAATATTCAACAACAGTATTTATCTTATCGATTTATTCACCTCAATAACTAAGTGAACATATTTTAGAAGCCGCCGTCAAATTTTTAAATTCATAAATCACTTCCAAGTATTATAGTCCGATCGATTTATTCTTCTAATTCAGTCACGGTAGAATAACTTCTTGTCTCTCAAAAACTCGCTTAAACAATTTTTTTTATTATTAGGGACGACAATTTTTCCCACCCAATACTTTCCACATCACCTTCGAAATTTCTAATTTAAAGTTCGTTCCATCCAAACGGATAGTCATTAATTATTTTTTGTGTCACCTTCGAATGTTAGAAAAGTTCCCTCTTTCTCACTTTTGTTTTATAATTAAATAGAACCCTTGGAATGAAATAAACGTAACGTTAATTTATCATAGAAATGTTTGTCACGATGCTGTTACAGATGAAGAAGTTTCAAAGCGAAAGAAAAGCTGTTAAATCCAATTAACTTTTTTTCAATATTTAATTACCTTCTCTGCGACTCAAAATCAAAACTTATACTCCATTTGACTTAAAGATTGACGTTTCATGTCATGTCAAAATATGTTTCCACTCAATTAGAAGAAAATTTATTGTTCTAAAGAGATTGAAAAAGGTGATTGATCAAGAAAATAATGCGGGAAATCCCAGGTGGATAATCGAAAAACAAGTACCTGATTGTGAACGCATCCACGCTCAATATAGAATTATTATCGTGTTATTTTTATCACGCATTTATATTTTGTAACATTGAAAAACTTTTTGTTTATCGAAATTTATTTGTTTTTTGACCAAAAGACGAAGAAGAAGGTTTGAACATATGAGCGAACAGAATAATAAAATTAGCAATAAAAATTTCAATAGATCACTGCAGTGCCGACCTCGAAGTACAATTTGATCAAAAGTTGAACAACTACCCCGGTGGTTCACGAGTGCAGTGGTGAATAGACTAACTAGGAATTACTCTTGCTCCAGTCACGGAAGTAACTCATAAGGAAGAATAGAGGCCTTCCTGCCAACCTGTCCATTCACGTCTAACCACCTTACATTTTTTTTAATGTCTTGAAGGTTGCAATATCGAGATTTACATGCAGTAGTAAAAATAAGTGAAATTCAAAGTTTACCCTACCCTTAAATTTTTTTGGAATGTGCTGTTATAAAGTGATAATGATAGCTTATTACAATGATAGTCTATCCGATTGATTTATTGTCTAGCACCTTGTATACTAATTTCTCAGCTGACTAACTTCAAATTCGAAATAATTTAAGTGGAACATACATTATTACGTGGAATTCTAACCACGTCACATGTAATTCCAATGAAACCAAACTCGAAGCTTGACGTCTACTCCATTACCCATACATCAAACTGCATGTGATGAGGAATATCAATATCTATTGAAATTCAGACTTCGATTTTACTAACATACCATACCGAATGATGATTTTTTTAAATTTACCGATGGTTAAAAAAGGAATGGATATTGTTATTCGGCATTGTAATAAGCAGTCAGACTATTCGACTGCCTGGTACGTTACTTAATTAATTGAAAAACGAGCGTTTCGTGTAATAAAATTTAGTTGTCCTATTATTGAATTTACTCAACTAATAACATTTTAGTCTTAATTAAAAGGAAATAAAATTTGAAAGTTTATTATAAATAAAAGCGAGTTTTATGTGTTAGCGTAAGCAAATTTGGCATAAAATAGTAAACGAAAATCCTATAAAAAGGTCACTAAAAGCAAGGATCGGTTCTCTCCAAGGGATCCTAATCGGACTAAACTAAAACACACACCCTCTCCTTTTTGCTTATCAGTAAAGAAATGCATGAGCTACCGCAGTTTTTACGACACACGTGCTTCCGCAATAAACATTAAAAAAGAGTCTCCACATTAATCTGGAAAACGGAAAACTTAGTCGATTCAGCGTCTTTTACTACAAGTAAAAACATGGTGGGGAAATATATACCCAATATCTATCAAAAGTAGGAAGACATAAATTTTTCTAACAGTTTTATATTTTGGGAACCACCCATTGTAGTTTTAAGTGGAAACTACTCCTATGGCTCTGTACTTTGGCAATTCGTGTAAACAAACTGTAAGCAACCAGCAGTTCGTTCACTGAATTTACTGCAACATAAAACGCCTCCACTTCACTCTTAACCCTTCACTGCATCGTGATGTTTATAAACAACATAAATTTAAATCACCTGTAAAAATTTAAACTTTTGGATTTATTTGAACTTTTTTCTTTAAACAATGCCACAATATATCTGAGATTCTTGCTATCACGTGCAAAAGGTATAAATTTCAAAAGATAAGCAGATTTCAGCAGATTACTCTTTCGAAGTCGTGAATCTAATGTGATTGCTTGTTACTGCATATTTCGCTCCGTATTCATTTATTAATTATTTTCGTTTTAAATTGTTTTTTTTATTGTTGTGCAGTGATATTTAGTTTAGAAAGGTATTGATTAACACATTTATTTAATTTATTTGTAAATTAGTGCAAAAGAAAAATTTTTATAGCAAATAACATAATTAGAAAAAAACATCATTTTATTCGATAAAAAAAATTCCTTGCAAGAAATATTTTTTTAAATATTTTTTCATATATCAGGAAACCACAATAAACAAAATATATTTTTTTTAAGGCAAAAAAAAAAGTCATGCAGTGAAGGGTTAAACTTGCTTCAAGTAGTGCAACTACCATAAGAATCCATCTTTCTCGACTATTAGATTTACAAAAACACTTTTTTCTGTTTTGCACGACTGTTTCCTTTTTTGCTCCGTAAAAGCTAAATTAATCCTAATGAGAAATCTGAGAACTTGTTGAGTTGATATTCAATCAAAACTATCCGAGTGTATCAAACTTGTTGAGTTGTTAAAAGCAAGTTAGTATAATTTTATTGGTAATATTATTAATTTAGCAATGCGATTGCTAATTAACTAATTTAATAGTGTTTTAATTAAGCGATTTCGATTTGAATAATATGCAGCTTTTGCAAATTGAAAGATTTGCTCTGCTGTGGCTTACGACCTTTAATTATTCAAACAAAAAGTCTACTGCTTTACTGCACGACCATTCGAAAAATTAAATTTGGTAACCAAACCAAGTTTTTTTGATCTTGTAGAAAATATGGTTTTCAAAAAATTAGGAGTTTTTTAACCACTTGTAGTAATCGCATTGTAGTTGCAAAATACAGCTTTAATAGGTTACAAACCTACGGGTGGCTGGGTGACACTGCGACTTCTGTCACGCTTTACCTTAGTTTACAATTTACAGGAAAATTTAAAATACCTTAACAACTTTAGTTTCAATTCCTTTGGAAAACAATTATCACTTAAATCAATAATGAAACAAACTTTCGTGTTGCGACCCACATTAAAAGTTGTCTTCGGTAGTGACTTTTCTTATCCTACCAGAATTTCCTCCTGATAAGTTTTATTTGGATGATAATTTTTTACTACCAAGTTGAATTAATAATGAAGGCTTCTTCTAGTCGAATGAAACTACAATCGGCACTAAAATAGCATGAATCGGTTTTGTACAATTTTGGATTATGCAACCTAATTTGCATTATCTAAAATAAAAAGGAACCAATTTATAAGTATTTCAATCAATCAAAATTGTTTAGACCCAATAAATGACAGGTTTATTATTTTATATTTTTGTACAATTAATTATCTATCAGTAATTGTTTTAAAGCTAAGTATTGTGTGTTGCCTAATAAACTTTGACATTTAACTTATAACCTCAATATTATTAATGTAAATGTTGATATTTTAATATAATTAAAAAACTTCTGTGTAGAGTTCAGCCGGAATAAAATGACTGGGCGGAGTTACTGTGCAGAAACGGAAATTAAATGCACGTCACCTCCTTCCACATCTACTGCTCAAGCAAATGGCTACCGCCCAGTCATCTTATTCTGATTGAACTCTACCTTGACACTAAATGGTTTAAAATTACTTCAATTTTGAGAGTTCCAACCCCTGAATATTTCTGGAACACATTTTGAGAATTACTTTCGAAGTTTAGAACAATATTTTATACAAATTATTAATAACAAGACCCTAGTTTTTCCAATATAACCAAACTAAAGCTATAAAAAACCTATTTTTCGATACAAATATAATAAAAATTGGTCAATCGTTTTACTTCAAATGTTAGACTTTATTTATTGCTTTCGTTTAACGAATTGATAGAAAATATTTATTTAAAATAAAAATTACTTATTTTTTGTATTGAAAAATAATTTAGAAAATTACGTAAGTACCTACTGATTTATTCTTCCCCTCGGTAAATCGGAATATTTCGTGCCATCAAGAAAAAAGTATGTTTAAATTTATTTTTTTATAAACTTTGGATTCTCAAAAACTTTCATATAATATACAATCAACTATAAAAATCGTTTATGATCCTAATTCTCTTGGTTGAAAATGAGAAACTATTATCTCAACACACAAACCCTTGAATGATGCCAAAATCTTATTAAATGTGAAGCCTGGCACTAATAAACGTTTTCCATTGGTTAGTTATGTTAGAGTTTAAGTTCTGTTACCTTTAGATCGGTCTGTTATCGCCAATCAATCCCCTCTCTACTTATGATTACAATACCCATCAGTAAGGTTGAGAGTAGACAACTATGGTCTATGCATATTGTACTCTACCAATCGCTCCTTTGATAAATTGAACTGAGAGTAGGGTAATTTTCTGAAGTGATTAGCAAAGACACTATGATTACATTAGCATTAGCTCCGGCCAGCTTTGTCGACTTCTTGAATTTCTATTTTTCATTCAAACAATATAAAGAATCCAGCTACGTGAAATTGTACCCTAATATATTGTGGTAAAACGGAATGTTAGTGAAATCCAGTGATTTATAAAGTTTACGGCGATTTAAACCTAAAAAGGAACAAATTTAATTATTTGCATTTGAATTTTAACCGCGAAAGATTTACCTATTTTGAACTGCAAAGTGGCTCAAAATTTCGTTTTGTGTAGTGGCAGGTTGAAGTTTCTAAACATAGAAGGTAGACGATGTTGGCGAGAGAGCTTGGCGTGCGACTGTGAAGCCAGCAAGGCGTACTTTTGGTGAGGTCCACCAAAAGTGACCAATTTTCGATTTTTCTTGGAAAACCAAGTGTTTTTCAACCTGAGAAGTAGTGCGAAGTGTCGTCTAAAATAGACGAGTATTTTTAGATTGATTTGGAAGTAGAATCTTCAAGTTGCAGCGTTTTTTGAAAAACGCACATTTTTGGAAAAGTTTGGTATCACACATGTGCATATTTCTTGGTCAGCCATTGACAAATGATCGAATGATTTTTGTAATCACGACAATTACGTGCCTACAATTATATGTTTAGAAGAAGGAATTCAAATTCGTTGAAATTTGAATTCAATAATTTTACTCACCTAAATTTTGAGGTTAGTTATACAATTTTTTGAGATTGGTTCAAATCGGTTGCGTTTTGCCAACAAACTTTATTATGCGATTGCCGATCATCCTTATCTGGATATTTATGGAATAATTGTGAAGATTTGGAGTCACAATTCAAATTTTATGAAGAACGCAGACGTTCAAGGAATCAACAGGTTGCCGAATGACAGGTGTCGAATGCAAGAAAATAGCGGTTCCAAAACGTCGACAACAAGTGCCACATCACTGGTAAATAAATGAACTTTGAATTTTATTACACCATTTATTTTTATTGTAAATTTATTTGTGTCACACGATTACACATAAATAGAAACCTGGAGTATTTTGAGTTCGATTTGCAAGTAAATGCAAATACGAAGGGTTTTCTATACCACAATTTTACACTCTGCGACCAAAACGAATTTGTTCGTAAACAGCTCATGCTCGACCTGTTTTACTTATTTTAAAATTGAATTTATTTATGAGAATTAAATTAGTCTTTTTTTTCGAAGTTGAGTTTAATTTCATTTTTATGCAACGAATGTTACCCAGATTAAATTTTTTAGTATTGTCAATAACGACAATAAATTTGATTAAGGCAATTCATGCAATTTTGTTCCTAACAAGGAAAATTCGGTTGAGCAATTTTAGTGCGGCATCAAGGCCGTACAATTTATTTTATTTAGCGACCCGAAAAGGAGAGAAAGGCGTACCCAAACCTGAGATCATTCTCCGTACAGAAATTATATGTGAACCGACGCATAGCTGCCACGGTACTCTAGTTTGAGGTATTGTCCTGGTAGATAAAAAATTATTAAAGTTAAGGGTCGTAGGAAATATCTCTACAATATTTTGGACGTCAAGTATGGTGAAGAAGGCCGAAGCTTGGAGAACTATATCACCTGAGGATTAAATCACTATTTCTTTCAAGTATTTATTCAAGTCCCTTGAATGAATCCATTCCCTGAGCAAAATCTTGCAAGAACGGAGCTTTGCGCTATATTTTTGTAGTTAATCACTTCCCCATATTCACCTTACAGATCAGACGAAAGAACAACTATGACCTTCAGGTTTAGCCACGCTTAGAAAAAGCACGGTGATAAAAGTAGCAGAATTTTGGCCTAGATTATCTACAAATTCAAGTAGTATTAAAATTACCGAGCAGGACATTTGAACGCGGCCGTTTGAACGCGACCGGTTGAACGCGGCCGTTTGAACGCAGAGACGATTGAACGCAGGGACGTTTGAACGCGAGGACGTTTGAACGCAGGACGTTTGAACGCAGGGACGTTTGAACGCGAGAAATTGCACCTTCCCTCGACTTATTAATAACGCACTTTATTATGACCAAATTAGGGCAAAATGTAGATCCACCGGTCGAGGTTAGGTTAGTGTTAGGAATCGACTTCTATTTAAAGAGAGGATCATTATTAAAAGGTAGATCCCGGTTGAGGCTAGGTTAGTGTTTGTAAACGACTTTTTTTAAAGAGGTCATTAAAAGGTAGATCCACCGGTCGAGGCTAGGTTAGTGTTAGGAATCGACTTTTATTTAAAGAGAGGATCGTTATTAAAAGGTAGATCCCGGTTGAGGCTAGGTTAGTGTTAGGAAACGACTTTTTTTAAAGAGGTCATTAAAAGGTAGATCCACCGGTCGAGGCTAGGTTAGTGTTAGGAATCGACTTTTATTTAAAGAGAGGATCATTATTAAAAGGTGGATCCCGGTTAAGGCTAGGTTAGTGTTAGGAAACGACTTTTTTTAAAGAGAAGGTCATTAAAAGGTAGATCCATCGGTCGAGGCTAGGTTAGTGTTAGGAATCGATTTTTATTTAAAGGTAAATCCCGGTTGAGACTAGGTTAGTGTTAGGAAACGACTTTTTTAAGAAAAGGTCATTAAAAGGTCATTAAAAGGTCGATACCTAATCCAAGTATGTAATTAAGTACCTATCTAATTGCTCGCGTTCAATCGTCCCCGCGTTCAAACGTCCATGCGTTCAAACGGTCTCGCGTTCAAACGGCTGCGTTCAAATGTCCTAGACCTTAAAATTATGTATAATAAATTGTAATCTTTTCTAGCGCTTCTCTTAAGCACAGATTTTTTCTATCTAAACTACGTTAGACATCAAATCCCAAATGAAATACCCGGATCCAATTGCTCTCATTTAAACCAAATCGAATTTTAGTTAGATTACAATCACTTTTAATTTAAATATTTTAAACGGTAAGGAAAAAGTCCTTCATCCTGTATAGGTAACATTCGAATCATCAGTGATTGGTTAATCAACAGGTTTGAAATGCTTTCGGTTGCAATTTAGGCATTATTAATAGTATAATCTCATAATAAAAATAATACAAAAAATATTTTGCAAAGGCGACCTCTCCTTTCTCACGAATGAACCCAAACGACCGAATAACCTAATCGTAATAAAATAAATTATACAACACAAGTGAGCCATCATCAATCTTGAATTCAATCCGCGTTCCGTTAATTTGAGAAGTTAATGGACAAATTTCCTTAAATTTTAAAAATACAATACAACAAACGATGAGGATATAAATAAACAAGCATATTATGTGGTTCAATTTGACTGGTGACAGTTGTCTAATAGATTTTCTTCTCCACTTAATAACGGTGGCTTCGCGACGGTGTTAACCATTAGTCAGAATTGACATAGAAGAAATAATGTTAGAAAAAGGTCCAAATGAAATATATCGACAACTATTCCAAACGACACCCGAAGTCCATTATACCACGACCGCACACCTCGTCTTACAGATAAAACGCATTTAGGAACAGGATCAAAAAGAATCCATTGTTGTTTTTTAAAACAAAATTTTTAAATAACTAAAGTATTTGGAGCGTAAAAATTTATGTTATAATTTAAAAAGGAAAATGTTTTCCATTTATCAGTATTTAATTTTGTTTTCGTTTGATTTTTCCGGGTACTACCCTATTTCAACCCTCATTTAATATCAAGTAAATTGTTTTCTATTCGATTAGATGCAGGCTCAGTTGCGCTATCAAATCAACATTCGCTCGATAAGAGCACTTCAAAGCTAAGAGTCTAATAGATTAAGGGGACTTACCTTAACAGGTGAGGCGGAAAATTTATTTGAAACAGTATTTTTATTTGCGTGTGAATCCGGCCTTACAAATGAAAAGTGAACGGAGCGAATTTTCAACAAGTATTGTTACGTCGTGGATTTGTTAAAGATAGTTTTAATTTTTGCAATTTTCCTGGTTATTTAAAAACGTACGAGTGCTGTGAGCGCTAAGATAAGGTTTAATTTATTTTTTCTGTTAAAATTAAGTTCGTCAGGCTCGAGTTTCTTTGGCGAAGACCTCCCCATCTAATTAGAAGGCAATAAGATTGCTTTTTTAATGGACGTCATTTTAAAAATGGCGTTCCTCGTTTTTAAAGTTACGCGCTATCGCTCATGGATGAACACAAATTTTAATGTTTAATGCAATCTAACTTTTCTTGCTTAATAATGAAGTGTACAAAAAATACCCAATTTGCATTTTATACTTAGAAGATAAAGATCTTTTGGCTTTGGATGGTAGGTATAACAAAATTATCGGGAATAGTAGGCACTATATACAAGACAACGACGAGCTTTTATACTCCAAAAATTGCATGAGACACTCGTAACGGTGCATCGCCCTCTTTTTAAGCGCACTTATAAAATCATAGACCCTTTGAAATCTTTTCACATTACGTAAATTGCAAAAGACTTTTTTTACAGGTTCTTGAGACAAAAATAAACCTGAAACTTGTTTATCTCTTATTTTTCATGTGCAATTTTTAAATCATGACATTTTTAAAATTCACATTTCAGATAGAGCGAATGCACGTACATAAAGGATTGGCATAAATTACCAAGATCTTTAGTAACTTTGTGAGTTATCGAAAGAACGCGACCGTCCTCAAGACGCAGACGTGGTCACTATCGGATTTTCTATCTCCTAAGTTGCTTATCGGAACAATGCCAGTTAATTACCAAACTTGCTACCTGCATTTTGACGTGACCAGGGTTCTATTTGCTCAAGTTTTGGTATCTGCTCTTGCTCTTTTCACTCCTATCTGCGATAATTATAGCACACCCACAGTTAGACCATCAATCTAACCAAAACTAGACTTCCTGTTTCACTTTAGATTTTTTTCAATTCAAAAGATAATACTGACGCCATTTATTAAGTCATAAAGTGAATTAATTTATTTCTTTCTAAGCGAATCCACCGCTATAAACCAAAAAGTTGTTTCCTTCAAAGCCATGAAAATTTAAAAGTCAAAACCGTTTTGTTCGGCTAAGAAAATACCGAAATACTTTCTATTAAAACCGAAAATTGAAAATTTTCTTTTTTGTTATTTTAGGAAATGGGGGTTCCGCAGCTTAGAAGGGAGTGTTTTATAGTGATAGTATGGTAAAAAATTACCTAATTTCTTACTCTTTATGTTTATCCTTCTTTAAATTTATTTCAAACAAATTTTGATACAATAATTTTACCGCTATTTTGTTCTTTTATACTTGAAATGAATAGCCTATTTACTGTGTTTAAATTTTATTCTTGAAACGCGGTGATACAATAAAACAAAATTAGGAGAAACAAACATGCGAATTGGGGTGAAAACTTAAAATTTTCTTACAAAGAAATTAAAGTCGTCAGAGATACTTTACTAAAAGTTTTCTACAAGTTTTCTGCAAACGCAGTTCAAAGAAAGGAAAATCACTTCAAATATTTAATGTTTTAAAAATTTTAAGTTTTCTTTCAAGCAGTGAAACTTACAAGGTTTAGATCAGCCTTGTGTTACCTTTTAACTAAAGGGCCAATTGAAACTTTTATTGGTAGGTGAAGGGGCATACACCAAATTATCCAAGATGTGCCTGGTTTTTGTTCCAATTAAAAGGGATAGCCGATGATAACACTGATATTTGTGAGCCCTAAGGCCGAAAAAGTATAATTTAAGAAAAATTATGTTTTGATATTACCGAAGCGATCAAAACTAAAAGTGAAAACAGAAATATCAAATTTTCCTCTCAATTATAAAATAACAGTAGGGTTTTTCGACAGCGCAATGTTTCAAAAATAAGTTTACAAGTAAAACCCAACCAATCACGTAAACAAACTATACGTTCAAGTAGTTGCAGAATTAATTAATCAGAAGATCCGATAAAACGTTACATTTCGCACCTGCCGTTCTATCCTTGACTTGTAGTTGTAAACATTGTGTTAAATTTATAATTATTAGCAAATTTCTCGAAATTCCATCAGACACATAATAGGGGACCTACTGTTTTTCGTAGGATCAAAATCATGGGTAACATCTTACTCTTCATTTCAAGAGAGATTCTCGGGTCAGATTACCACTGTGATTTCGCAGTGCATTGCTAGGGGAGGCAGTCAGAATTAAGTTCTCACTTTGCCCGAGTTCAGGCTGAGTTCGGCAAATCAGGCTCTTTATCTGATGCTATCAGATTCTGATCTGATTTAAACGATGCTGCGGTTCAACTCAGAAAGAGAGAGTAATTTGGATGGGTTAGAACTCCAAAGTTAATACAGTTTAAAAAAATTTGAATAAAATGTAGCTTCAATCGGAACGCAACCCTGCATAACGCAGGCCATCTGATTTTTAAAGGACCATCAGCCTTTTATCTCCAGCGTCGAGAGCAGGAACCTCCTGTATTCGTATTTACTTAGATGCTTGTTTGACAACCAAAAACTACTTCGTGGTAACCATAACAACGACATATCTTAACATTGCTAACATTTTTGCGGCTGCGCTCCAACATTTTATTTATTCCAATTAGCAGCAACTACAAAACTTTTAATTGTGGTTGACCAGATCAATGAAAATTGCAGCGGTAAAACAATGTTCCTTAGAGTATTTCATTTCTTTAAATTCTGTTCGCATTTTCTTTTAACCATAGAGTATTGATTTTATATTGAGTTTATAATCGAAACCTTTTTTTTTAAATAATTCATCTAACGGATTCAATCGTATAAAAATGTCTGACGTGCAGAGTTTCACAGGCCTGTCCGGATACTCAGGGTAATTTTTATTAAAAAATTTCAAATTGTTAGAATATAAAGAATTTTTTCACCTAAAATATTTTAGATGTGTCGGTCTAATTTATTGCTTGTTAACGAACACGCACTTGGTAATTAAAATATTTGTCATGATATATATTTTTAAGTGAACTTTTGTGTCAATACATTTTTCAAGAAATTTTTTATAAACAAAAATTAATTATAAAGGCCATTAACCGCGATGGATTCTTGGGAGGGTTCTTTCATAACAAACTAAAGTTAAGCAATTTTCTATCTGAACAAGCAGCCGAGAATGAAGATTGGTGTTGAATCTTTAGTTCGTTTTGACATAAGTGATCTATGAAGTTAGATGGAATCGACGAACGCATTTATTTCTTATTTTACCCCACGTCGTCGTCGTCGCCGTCGGAATTCCTCATCTCTTTATTTTATTGCGTTTTTGACAACTAAATAATCACGAGTGCGTTATAATTTTGTTGAATTCTCATTTCCATAAACGATTTTATCTTTCACTATGTACATTCTTCAAAAACCAAACAAAAAATTTCAGTTTGGGTATCACGCACAAATGCATGCAGTACATACCTGATTTGTCATTGTCTGGTAAAGTTTATTTCCAGCAGGAATGGGTCAATGAACAGAATTTTCATTCATGATGGTCTATAGATAACTGATGTTACGATTCAAATTTTACTTTTGCAAATAACTTGGCTGTATTTCAAAAAGTAAAAGTCTACTACGGAAGACACAACATGGCCATTTAAGATTTAATGAAATTTTTGTCATCTTTTTAATTTATGATTTAAATGAGAAACCCTTTTGAAAAATTTTGATGTCATTATATTATAAGTATCCAAGTCGCCACAAAGTCGCAAGATAAAAAGGCATTTAAAATGCACTAAACGTTAAAGAGCAACAAATAACAGTTCTTAAATGTGGAGTAGATGCTTCTACGTTTACGGCGGATTCTTGATTATTAGGTTTGCCATAAATGTTTATATGAAGGTAATTTCACAGTGCAATCAATTTTTAAAAACATTTTTTTGTTAAGGTAATAAAATTGAACCATAAAAGTTACTAAAGCATTTTTCACGGTGTGTGGTGAAAATTTATGTGTCCGAATCTTTTGAGTTTTATGTATTCATTTAGTACGCTTTTATATGGGGTTAAACCAAAAATGATGGTGGGTTTTATTTAAAAAAGATTTTAATTTAAAAGGTGCGGATATGTCTTTTGGACGGTTTTTAAATTAGGTTTCATACAGAGTAACTTTAAGCTGATACAAATTATGAACAGTTAAAAAACCCACAGTGAGTCATATTCATCTCTAAAATTGTGATCCCGACTTTGAAGTACTTAAACTTCATAAAAATGAACCAATTATACTACTAACATTTTAAGTAGCGTCGTTTTTTTAGCCTTCCTAACTAACTTATATAAAAGAAAACACAAAATAACGCAAGATTGGAAGCAGAACAAAAATTTAATAAAATACTGGGTATCATTTTATAATTGAGTGAAATATTTATAATATTTTGTGAGACGCTCAGTAGTATGGTGGCTAAGCACTTGGCTACCAATGCCGACTGTTTGGTTCGACTCCTGAAGGAGCAAGAACCACTCTGGCCGTCTCCAGTTCAGTGTTCCAGTTTTCTTTTTGGTTTTTTTTATTGAATCCGTTCAACAGTTACAATTTGTTAAATAATATTAAGTATCACTTTATAACAAAAGAATAGGACATGTAAAGAGGTTGCCCAGTGACTCACTCTTATCAAATAGTCAAAAATCTTCACTTCACATTAGGCAAATGGATCACATCGCTTGAGTCGTCTTGATATGGAAGGGATTAATAAGTCCACTATATAAGGATGGGGTGGTCTATTATGAGCCGGTGTTGATATTTTTCACATTGTTTCCTTATTTTATCTTGAATGGTTTCCATTTTTAACTTATTTCGAACACAAATTATGAACAGTCAAAGAACCGCCCACAGTGTCGTAGTTTACGATAGGTAAATCATACTCATCTCTAAATTGGTGATTCCGACTTTGAAGTACCTTGAACTTCATAAAAATGAACCAATTGTACTACTAAGTTTTTGAGTAGCGTCGTTGTTTTTTTGCCTTCCTAACTAACTTATATAAAAAGAAAATAACCCACCATGGGAAACAGAACAAAAATTTAATAAAATACTGGGTAAACGTATCATTTTTGTAATTAAAAGAGGAAATAAAGTACATTTGTGCTAAAACTATGCTTAACATTAATTTATTAAATAAAAAATCCGTAAAATCCTAGGGGCCCGAGGCAATGTAAAGTAAAAACGAATGGTACCGCGCTAAAATCTTCTTCAGACGCGATGGACCGGTCGATGTATGTTGCTTGGAGCAAATGCAGGCGAGGGATGAAACAAGTTTAATTGTAAAATAGGGTAAAAAAATGTAATTTAAAAAATTTTCGGAAAAAAGTATTACGTTTTGAAGAAAAAAAGTTAAATATGCAGCCCAATCGTCTTGTTACGCTCCTTTTTCTTCAACCGTACAATGCGGGATGGAGAAAGGTGGAAACAATGCAATTCGTGCGTCATTAATTCATTATTACAATCGATTTTTCGGTTGATCGATTATTTCAGCAATTAGGATTTTTAACAAATTTCGACTGCAGGACCTATAGATGGGGGGGGGGGGTAATTGCATTTTATAATTTTTTTTTTACAATAACATTCATGACAGTGTAGGTCAGGGGTGCTAAACTCATTCCAGCCGCGGGCCATTTCTCGACAAGTAAAATTTTCGCGGACCGTACGAATGACTTTTTTTAACCCTATATTATAATAATTGAACGAAATTATTGCATCCCCAGCTTACATTTGCTCCGAGCAAACTGCGTCGACAAGTTAAGAAATTATTTATAATAATAAGTATGGAAATCCTGTCTAAAGGGATTTATCACCTACTATCTAATTAGTGGCGACGCGCATGAATGAATTAACGAGATTCTCACTTGTTCCTCCACCCGGTGAGGCCGAATAACATCATTCGACAATCATCATAGGTGATGAAGGCGGTCATAGGCCGCGGAACAGCCTAATTTTCAATAAAATTGTATATATCCATTCCTCTACAGCCGTAACAAGGGTAAAAATGTCTTTAGCTAGCGGGTTGATTTGCACTCCCTCCTCCCGCGGCCCGTTTGAACAAAAGATTTTTTTAAATATTTATTTTTATATATAAAAACATCGTTAAATCAAAATAAATTTTATCCTTAAAATGTAAAGAAATGGTTGCGAAACAGGGGGGTCTGGGGGGTATGGAATACCCTCCAGCTGCAAAGAAAGAACAAGACGCCTTTTCAAAATTGATTCTTGATAAGTCCCATTTTTCCTTACTTTTCCTTACGTACAACTGGGGGGTATACCCCCCAGACCCCCCGGTTTTAAATTAATTTTGTCGTATTTTATACACGGTGCCTTACGGTAAGAACTGCAACTTCTAGGAGTGGGGACTAGAACTCTTGATTCTAATGGTACACGTGTATGAAATGTAAAAAAATGGTTGCAAAACCGGGGGGTCTGGGGGGTATGGAATACCCTCCAGCTGTAAATATAGAATAAGACGACTTTTCAAAATTGATTCTTGATTTATATTGATTCTTAATAATCCTTTTTGCGTATGTACAACTGGAGGGTATTCCATACCCCCCAGACCCCCCGGTTTTACATTAATTTCGTCATATTTTATACACGGTGGTTTACGGTAAGAACTGCAACTTCTAGGAGTGGGGGCTAGAACTCTTGATTTTAATGGTAGACGTGTATGAAATGTAAAGAAAAGGTTGCGAAACCGGGGGGTCTGGAGGGTATGGAATACCCTCCAGGTACATCTGTAAGTAAACGTATAGATGACTTTTTAGAAATCTTTTTTAACAATCATTTTATTGCATCTTTATAGTTAGAAGGTATACCACATTCACAAGATCCCCTAGTTTCCCAAAATATAGGGTCCTACAATATTGGTTTTTCAGTAATCAAATTTGCATCTTTATCGATTGTGAAAAATCGTCTTGTTGACTCAGCTAAGTGTATTTTTTTTTTTTTCAAAAACACCGTTATTTTCGTAACATCCTGGTCAAGAGACCTAGTGGTTTTTTGAAAAAAATAATCTAAATTCTCTTCATTTTATCAAATTTTTAATTGTTTTCAATTTTCTAGGGCGCGTTAAAATTTTTTTTACTCCTACTCCTACTAGCTAATCAGCTAGGGTCCGGATTTGTAGGCACTAAAAAACTTGAAAATATGCAGGCAAATATGCTCTAAAAACTTCAAAATAAGCACTCAAATAAGCGCTAAAAAGCAGGCACAAACGAAGTATAATCGATTGAGACATGTCTCCAGCCCCCCCCCCCCCAACTAAAAATTATCTCGAAAACTATTTGGGTACAAACGAAAATAATGTGTGCATTAACAGGCACAAACGATGCACAAACGATTGAGACTATTTTGGAGTCAAAATTGGAAATGGGGGGTAGGGGGCTGGGGACACGCACCTTCTTGGTAACATGATCAGAGCAGTAATATTCTAATATTATCTATTAATCGCATATTCTAATATGCAGTTATTGCACTGAATCACCTACAGTTGACAAAGTATATTATATTAATTAAAATTAATGTTTTAATAATACAAACGACGGCAATATCAGAATGAGAATAATTAAAATTATTTAAAATTTTATTACTTGATTTGCTAAATATGCAAAATATTGTCGTGTTAATTTTGGATAAGGAACAACCAAAATTGTAAAGTGGGAAAAATTGTTGGGGAAATTTAAATTTTAATTTTGCGGCGGTTCGATGTCGCTGTGGAGCGCAAGAAGATAGGAAGTAGACTTGCGTACGCCGTCCAAGTCGTGGACGGTCGACATTTTTAGTTTTGATTGATTATTAGTTATAAAAGTTGATTATTTTTGGAAAATAAAAGACAAGTAAAAATAGAGTGTGTTATTTCTTACAGAACCAGAATTTGGAAGAAAATTATTTGAAAAATACAGCTAGAAAGCGTAATTATTTTCATTATTAATTTTACAAGGTCGGCCGATAAGGGCCGGCGTGAGGAAAGAGATACGATTGAGCTAGCGGGTAAGAAGGTGATTTCTCCGCCCCAATTGAAAATTTTACCAAAAAGAGTTGGAAAGTTTTATATTTAATATTTTAAGGGTGGAAAATAACACGTCAATATATATCAATATAAGCGAATAAGCATTTATAGGCAACAAACCGCCAAATATGCACCTAAACTCAAAATATGCATTATAGGCAAAATAAAAACTATATAAAACGATTCAGAAAGGCGTAAAACATGCTTCCCTTTTAAAATTCTGCACGTGCCTGTACGCAAAAAAAAAACATGCAAATGCTTACAAATCCGTACCCTACGTAATCACCTGTGAAAAATAGATAGGACATCGAAGCAGTAGCACAAATAAACCTCCCAGCATAGCACCAGGTTTTTCAATTATTTATTTATAAAGGTACCCTCCATGTCAGGGGAAGATTTTTACAGAAATATAAACTACAAAATACTTAATTTTATCTCATCTTTAAGTGTTTTTTTTTTCAATTTTCTATGTAAATACCTGGGAAAGAATGGCCCCAAGCCCAATGCTTTGGGCCCCCCAGAAGTTTTGCTTCTTTTATTTTTAAATCGCATACCTCTCAATCAAGTGCCCGTCAAAGCTCTTGCACCCGGGCCCAAAATTTGAAGTTACGACACTGAGTATGGTGGCTAAGCACTTGGCTAGCAATGCCGACTGTTTGGTTCGACTCCTGAAGGAGCAAGAACCACTCTGGCCGTCTCCACCGCGATTCTTCACTTATTATAGTTTTTTAAACATTTTCTTTCGCCAAAATTTAAACACATTTTCTCAACGAAAGGAAGATATTGGGTGATATGAATAAAACTGAGCATGAAGTTTATACTCAAAATTTTAAATCAAATACCTCAAATTATACGAAAAAAGTTTATACATAGTTGCTCAGCGCGAGTAGGCGTTCTTATTATAAGAGTCTCTGCTCAAATTTTGATTTTTCTTCGTACAACTCTGACTAATATTGCATGTTCAATTTATTCATATTGCCCAATATCTTCATTAAAAATTTTTAAATTTCTCATTGATTTGAAATATTATTGAAATTTATTTGAGTTCTATTTTTTACTATGAATTTTCACTTTTTTATGCATAGCCGGCTCTCGTTTTCTGCTCCTTTTTGAAAAAATTTTTATTTATTATCCATAATTCGCAAATATGAAGTTAGAATTAGATAAGATTTGGGAAAAATGTTACAGTTATATGCTCAATTCGGTTGTAAATTATGATTCATAATTTTACTAATAAGTCTGTGCTCCCCCCCCCCACAGTTTTCCAGCAGATGCTCTTGTTAATCCATTTGGAATGGATAAGGATAAGTTACAAGTAAAACAACTGGGTTAAATAGGTATACTATTGGTTCATCGTTTTACTTTATCGTGGTAATATTAAATTTGATAGTCCCATGATGGTAATTTTTGGCAAATCTTCGATAGATAGTTAAATAATTTTAACGACCGCGGTGGCTTACTTCCACTCCTGGTTGAGTACAGAACAGAAATAGCTGGTTCTTATCATAATGGAAATACAATCATTTTTCTTCGTAAAAAGAATTTCGAGTAAATTTTGACCACAAATTCACGTCTTCAGATTCGTTTGTGTTACATTCGTCAATGTCATTCGGCTAAAATTGTTTATTTTCCTTGTGCGCTTTACTTTACGTTTTGTTTCCTTTTAGAAATGTTTGTACACCGAATGCAGCTTCTTAAAATTCTCAAAAGCAAGCTAATGAAGTGTTACATCTGCCTTCTTTAACGTAACTTATTAACGTCTACTTTTGATGTGGGAAGAGTAATTCTAAAGTCATTAAGGTTGTAGTTGTTAATGAAAGTAACTCCCTTTTAAGTTTTTATCAAACTCAAACGATAAAATTTTATCTACCTACCTGTTTTAGCAGACAAACCTGTCTATGAAATTAATGATTTAACACTTTATACTTCTTAAAGTTCAAGTCTCATTTGCTATTGTCTTCTAGGACTCTAATATATCATTTGATATCTCCTGGAAACCCTGCTACTCGAGAACGATAATTCTGAAAAATGTTTGTTTCGTATCTATAATTTATTATAACCGTCAACTTATTGTATTTCTTATATTGTGAGAAATTTCACACCACAAACTTTATAAAGTTATTTTTGTACAACCAAAGACACGAACGATCTTTCTGTTCGATGTGATTGTGACTGACAATAATATGGAACAAAAATAATAAAAACAAAAACCGCGTAGTATTTGCATAATCCAAAGTATGTATGCAATGTTCTTTCAGTATACTGTGTTTATTTTTGGACTTGCTTCAATGTAGCAGTTCGTGAATGTGCCAATTTGTTTTCTTTTAATTTATTTTAGGGTTCATTGAAACCTTTACTGAAAGTGAATTTAAAACAGAATGTAGGTAGACATCTTCTATTTTGTCACAGCTGGATGTTTCATTAAATTATGCCACTCCGTCTCGAATGAATCAGTATTGTTTCAAAATTAAATAAAAATTGAATTTTTATGCTAATTTTAATTGCCCAATATTTTGCAAACACTTTTGATTTATTCCGGATGTGTGCTGCAATTACTACTGCCGTTTCGGTCGATATTTCCTAATAATTATGGCCAAATTGTTTCATCTACCTATGTATGTTGACATTTACAACCAACGATATATTTAACTTGTCACAAACTTGGACAAGTTGCATTTTCCCTATTAAAATAAATTCGTTTGTTTTGAAAAAAGAACATAAAATAGAGTTTAATGATATAGTAGAAGGTTTATCTTTGCTTTTATAATGACAAAAATATAAAATAGTTTTAGATCGCATGACAATTTTTATGGAAGATAGTAAATTTTATACAAAAAACCAATAGTTGGTGTGCATGCTGTTATCTTTGTTTGAATACAATAGCAAAACATAATAATTTGTAGTCACGCATTCATTTGTAAACATTAACCATGTGCTAACCTCAAACTTCCTGACACAGAATTATTATAATCATTTCAATGTAGCACACTTAAGCATACATTGCATCCCTTAGAGGTTTCCTCTTGGATACTATTTTGTTGTGGGACCACTGGCATTTTCTAGCACATAATTGCTTCGTATCTCAATTTCACCTAAAAATATCCGTTGCTGAAGATAGATACCTCGTGTTTACTTACGCAACCACTTAAGTGGTTAAAGAACCCAATTTAAGATTATTAGTGGTTTTACAAAATTTCTAGTAGATAAAATCTCGCAGCATATGGTAGTTTTAAAAGTTTTTTCTTATACCTTCATGTACTAACAAGAAAATATTGTTTTCTTATTTTTGATTTTCAGTTAGAACTAGAGCATACCAAATGGTGCAAAGTAATCTAACAAACAATAATAAGTATTCTACAAGTTTTTCGTGCAATCTTCTTCAAAGTTGTAATAACAACAACAACAAAATTGTCTGCATAACGCAGACTTTTTATTTTTCACACCTATTGAAAGTCAGCAGTGGTTAGTTAATCGTAATTTCAACCAAATTATAAAAAACATAAACAAAAGGATGGTACTGTGAAGTACATCGGTGTTAAATAAAAATTCAATGCTTTTCGTAGCTGAACTGGTAAGTAAATAAAATTTTACAACCGCTCTCCCATCAAAATAAATCATTTGATGACACTTTCAATTAAAAATTAAGGAGCGCACCCAATTTGTTAATTAAATCATTTTATTAGTTTACAGAAATAAATCTGAATTTAAAAAGTCAGTTAAAAATGCAGTGACGCACTTTAAGATTATTACCGGTTTGAAATTAATTTGTAGTTAATTAAGTAAATAAATTGAAATTGAAACGGCAGGAGAGTACTTAGTCTAGCCTTGCCAAGTGTTATATAATGAAGAGAGTACTACCTAGGTAATACAGTACAGCTAAACTAAGTGAAACATGGTGTAATGTTAGCAATATGCATATGTAAACTTTGATGATAAATTAACGCAGCGTGAAACGCATAAATTTCGTGGATTTAACCACCAAAACTAACCTAATTAGTAATTCTGTTATATTCCGAGTTCGAAACTAACGCACAATTGGAATAGAAACAATACCAACAGCATAGTTAGTTTAAGAGTTGATCTAATTTGGCATAATCCGATTGCCACACAAAGATTTGATTATGATAATCGAGATTCTGTTCTTGTATGACCTCGTCGTAGTCTGTTCCCGCATCTCTTCCTTGGATATTCATATCTTATCTTATTATCTCCTTACTCAATTATCAACATGTTCTTGAATTTGTGAATTAGCAGAAAACAATGGCGTCGAAACTTTGTTATTAAGGTACCTTCTTAATTTTAACCCTTAATTGGCCTAAAGTTAAGCACGTATTGCCTACCCCTAATCAAGCACTTCTTATTTCACTCCCATTCTAATCTTGGTAAATTGGATGTACGATTACAAAAAAATCCGTTGTCCGTTTTGTCACATTTAAATTCGAACTCGAAACTACTTCGATGTAATCCAATGTTTTGTTTTTTATTTTATAACATAAAACCATTATTATGTTGTGTTAAACTTTTGTTTTTACACTTTTCCAAACACTACAAGTTTCAGTAAACTGTAACATTTTTTTATAATTTATTAACGACTTTGTTACAAATTATCGCAATTCACGCACCCTCATTTATCAGAGTAAAAAAGTTTTAGTAGGTACATCAAGGGAACACAACTTTGTAGGACGCCTAAAATAATGTGCGTGAAGTTCGCTCAGCGTTTTCCAAAGTTGAAAAATTAAAAAATACAAGGGCGGATTGGCACTAAAATATTGGTAACGAAAAACGTTAGAACGCCCTTGCAGCTGACGATGACGGTGCAGAGTGGAAATATATTATTCAAATTCCGTGCAACATAAATTCTATGAATGTGTAAACTAAAATTGTAAAAAAGGGTGAAAGACTTCTAAGCAGTAAGGGATTATTTATTATAACAAATTAAGGAACTAATAAGCAATGAGTATTTATTTATCTCATAACGTTTGCAAATTGAAAATTGCATTTCTTTTAAATAAACTTAAATTTTTTTGGGTGCACTAACATTATAAATGAATAATAAAGCAAAAATATTGATATAATATTGTAAAACATAAATTAATTGGCTAATTAATCAGCAAATGAGTATTATTTATTTATCTCAGAAAATTTTCATATGAAACTGAATTTTCTTTTTATTATCTAAAAGAAAATACAAAGTTTAAAAAGCTTAATAATTATAAATTTCCAATTTAAAAACTAAAGAAAAATTAAATTTAATATTAATTTTTACATAAATTTTAAATAAAAAATTACATTTATTGTAAATATCCCAAATATTTGCAAATATGATAAATATAACAAAAACAATTAAATAATAATTTTAGGGTAAAACATAAATTAACAGACTAATCAGCAAATACGAGTATTTAAAATGAGTAATTATTTATCTCAGAAAACTTAGATAATATTTTATATAACTTTTTTTTTATAATTTAAAAAAGAATACAAAGCTCTAAAAGAATTAATCATAAAAATCTTAAATATTTGATCTAAATTTAAGATAAATTAAATTTAATATTGATATTTAAATTTAAATAACAAAATTGCATTTATTTTAAGTAAACTGTAAAATTTTCGAATGTACTAATGTTACAGAGCGATGATATAGCAAAACTTTTAGAAAATTATAGTTGTCGTGGGTTAAATTTTAGGGAGCAGAAAAAAAATAATTTTGTGGAGATTACAGACTAATCAACAGTGGCGGTTTTAGAACTTATGAGGCCCCCCAGGCGCAATTCAATTTTGAGGCCCCCCTCTAAGTATTTTCACTAATCCTAACACTCCCTCCCTAAAGCATTTGATGTGAACCCCTGGTGCCCGGGGGGCCCATTCACCAGCCCGCAGACGATTTATAATTTTAATACCTTTTTTTTACTAAAAATTGCACTGATATCAAAATAACTACAAATCCAAGGCATCTTAGGGCTTAGAATTTTTTCAATATTTTTCCTGTGTTTATTATAACAGAGTTAATATTTTCATGAAGTTTCAGAATATTTGAACAAAATTTAAAATTTTTATCAAAAAATTTAAATCAAAAATTGCACTGAAATCAAAGTAATGACGTTTAAAAAGACGTTTTAGGGCTAAGAATTTTTTCGTTATTTTTCCTGTGTTTATTACAAAAGAGTTAATATTTTCATAAAGTTTCAGAATATTTGAACAAAATTAAATTTTTAACAAAAAAAATTATATCAAAAATTTATTGCACTGAAATCATAATTACTGAAAAACTAAGGCATCGTAGAGCTTAGAATTTTTTCAATATTTTTCCTGTGTATTATAACAGAGTTAATATTTTAATGAAGTTTCAGAATATTCGAACGAAATTAAATTTTTATCAAAAAATCTAGTAAATCACAAAATATTGCTCTGAAATCAAAATATCTGTAAATCTAAGGCACCTTAGGACTTGGAATTTTTTCATTATTTTTCCTGTGCTTATAACAACAGAGTTAATATTTTCATGAAGTTTCAGAATTTTTCAACAAAATTAAATTTTTATCAAAAAATTAAAATCAAAAATTTATATTACACTGAAATCAAAATTACTTGAAAACTAAGGCATCTTAGGGCTTAGAATTTTTTCCGTATTTTTCCTGTGTTTATTACAACAGAGTTAATATTTTCTTGAAGTTTCAGAATTTTTCAACAAAATTAAATTTTTATCAAAAAATTAAAATCAAAAATTTATTACACTGAAATCAAAATTACTTGAAAACTAAGGCATCTTAGGGCTTAGAATTTTTTCCGTATTTTTCCTGTGTTTATTACAACAGGGTTAATATTTTCATGAAGTTTTAGAATATTTGAACAAAATTAAAGTTTTATCAAAAAATTTAAATAAAAATTTGCATTGGAATCAAAATAACTGTAAATCTAAGGCATCTTAGGGCTTAGAATTATTTCGCTATTTTTCCTGTGTTAATTACAAAAGAGTTAATATAAAGTTTCAGAATATTTGAACAAAATTAAATTTTTAACAAAAATTTAAATCAAAAATTTATTGCACTGAAATCATAATTACGGAAAAACTAAGGCATCGTAGAGCTTAGAATTTTTTCGATATTTTTCCTGTGTTTATTATAACAGAGTTAATATTTTCATGAAGTTTCAGAATATTTGAACAAAATCAAATTTAAATTCAAAATTGCACTGAAATCAAAATAACTGCAAATCTAAGGCATCGTAGGGCTTAGCATTTTTTTCATAATTTTTCCTGTGTTTATTACAACAGGAATTTAATTAATAAAAATAAAATTTCCTTATTTTGAGGCCCCTTGATTTACGAAGCCCTAAGCGCGCGCCTCTTGCGCCTGTTAGGAAATCCGCCACTGCTAATCAATAAATGATTACTAATTTATGTCAGAAACTTTGCAAATAAAACTGAATTTTCTTTTTATTATTTAAAAGAAAAGTTCAAAAAATGTCATATAAATCTCTAATTTGGCATAAATTTAAAATAAATTAAATTAATAATAACATTAATAAATAAACATCTGTGAAACTCTGAAGTTTGTGTGAAGTGAATTAGCGATTCGAACCCAGAACTTCCGCTCTGTAACTCAACCATCGATTACATCAGTCCATTGATGTGGCTTAATTTGGTCTATAGTTTGAAATACATTAAATTTAATATTGATTTTTATATAAATTTTTGCAATCTGCAAGATTCAAGAAAAAAATGAGTATGGTCCTTAACTGGCTCCACACTGCAGTTCATAATAATTTTTCTAATTGCTAAATAATTTGTATTATCTATCTAAATAAGCAAAATTAATTTCAATGTAAGAAAAAATCACTCATTTCAAAATCTGCAATTTTCAGCAGAAAGGAAAACGCGCAAAATTGTAATTAAACGAAAATTTTAAGGAGCATTTCATTTAGTTTACAGTTAGGTAACGCTGCATAATCAATTTTTAAATTCATTCGTGCTCTTTAAAAATTTTAACTGAATTCGACTCAAAGTAGAAAAATTATTTATTAATTTCTTCTTCTTCCAGTTTCTTACACTGTTGGGAGTTAGTATTATGGACCCGATTTATAGGACTAAAGTTCATGCGACCTTACTTATCTTGCCCTCCACAATAAAATTCACAATTAAAATAGTTTTTCAAAATTTTATGGCATGATGAATAAAGTCCTGCATAATCTTTTAGGAAACAGAATTTCTTTTTGTACTATATTTTACAGGTTTTTATATTAAGGTCTGCACCTAACAACTTAAAATTCAATTTTTAAGAAGGTGGCGGAGTGCTCTATAAATTTTAAAAGTCATTTTGGTATGTTGCAATTTAAACACAACCTACCTTGCAATTTCTTCTTAATATTACACATTATAAATTACACTTGATATGCAATTTTTCATGGGTGAAAAGATTATCATATGGATGCCGTTACATACGCTACATTTTTAAACAAATATTTAAGCAATATCGTACAAAATCACTATGATTTATATTTTATATCTCAAAGTAAACACTGCTGCTTGCTGTATGCAATTAATTTTGAATCTTGCAGCATAACTGAAATAATAACCGCTTCTCCAGTTCGATTTTCTTTTTTTTTTCTAATTCTTTATGTATAGCAGATGAGATAAAAGTCAAAGCGTAAAATGCATTGCAGATTAAAATAATTTTGGTTGCATAAAATATTTCATCCAACTGAAAAGGAGGTAAATGATGATGTAGTTTGATACCATAAATCAGTAGTTTAGTCTAGAGATTATTTGGATGCGTGTTTAAGTAAAGCCCAACCACAAAGTCTTAGCGACAATTGCAGAACCGACGTTATAAATTGTAGTACATAAATAATAATGATCCTTTTGGCTGCCCCAACTGGGCATCACCTGTGTACACTCGTGGCAAAATATTTAAATAAATCGATTTGTAAGATGTCAAAATGTGTGCGTAACTAATTGATCAACCCAGTACAAATTATTTTTGACAGTAATATAAACGGAACATTAAATTTCTTCTTCAAATAATTCCATGGTGCAAGAACTAAATTGCTCGACAAAAGATACAGCATCATAAATTAAATCATACGTTTATTTTATTTGTGAACCAAAAACTGAGATTGTTTTATTATTGCAGATTGCTTTTACCTGCGGAGTTAATGTCTCCATGTTTTTGCTCGCGCGACTTTGTAATACAAAAATCTTCACAAATTACAACCAAAAAAATTGCATTATCTTTTTTCGGTTTAAAGTGTGGGCATAAAATAAGTAATGAGATACAAAAATTAAAAAGTACGAAGAAAAATTACTTTGCAAGGTGACATAAGTAAACAAGATATTATTTCAAAGAGTTGAAGCTTGGATTTCTAAACTTCCTGATGGTTCCTCGTATCAAACTGGTACTATGTTATTGCACTATAATTTATCGGTTATAAATATTTTTATAGGTGATATTTTTAGAAGATTATTGTAATAGCATGCACACAATTATTTGTTTCAATTTTTTAAATCGATAATGCGACTTGCTGGTCAATAAAGTGCTTCGCAGTAAAATTCAGTTTGAGCATTAAACTTTATTGTAATGTAGATATTTAGAATTGCTAGTCATAAGCACCAGCTTCCGGTATCGAACTTTATTAGTCTAGGAGCTTCCAATAAATGTTAGTATTGCACTAGACATCGACGTGATCTGGTTGTGATAAAGTTTTGATGAAACATTTTGAGGTAGTCCTTAACAAATTAATCAATTTGATAAGAAAATTAATTTGTTAACCAAAAAAAATCGAGATTATCCTTATAAAGGAGTAGTTGAAAAATAAATTCAGAAGTTGTTAGTACTTCATGATTATGATAGATCACATGACACACAATTGGGGGGTGCCCTCAGATTTGAAGTTAAATGGAAGATAACAATATTAAACTAGAAATTTTAAGCGTTTTCTGTGCAACGGAAACTGCATCGTGGAAAACTCGCACAAAATTAGAAAAAAACCCTAATTTTTTCAGTCCCCACTTGAAATTTTGCCTTCAGCAGCTGTGGCATACTTTTATTTGGTTCAGTGGATAAAGCACAATTTTATCGTTTATTTTACGAATTGTTCACTCTAAATTTTACGTCGTATTTATCTGATTTTTGACTTGGGAATTACTTTGTGGGTGCACCATGAATTTTCCAGGAGATCGGGGCCAGTGGTTCAAAATTAGAACAATTTGTGGTTCACAGACCGAGCACAAAAATAGTAGCAGCAATTTTCAATAATATATTCGAGAGTGTGGAGACAATTGATAGCTCCACGACTAAAATCAAAACTTATGGTTTTTAAATTGTTTCCAACGCTCTACTTATGAGACAAGGCGGCTGGAATCAAAAGAATTGTTACTTTGCTAATTCTAATCGTTGTAATAGAAAAACCTTAAATATAAAAGTTCTCACATTAAAAAAACAAAGAGGAAGATAAACAATAGGAGCAAATAGAATAATTGAGCGTAACAAAAACAATACTGCATTAGGATCTTAAAATTAATTAAAATTTTTAAAATAATAAAAAGAACTCTAATTTGTTCGACAAAATAAACGCTATAGAAACAAAAGAAAATTGGATACGGATCATGACATCTCCAAAAATTAATTTTACCAAAATCCAAAAAACTATTTGCTGGACATTGAGTAATGACTGAATAAGACGATTTAATCGAGTTTTGTAAATCATTAGTATCTTCCCTTTCGCGTCCTGCTACTAAAATTTTAATTCGGCATATCTGAAAGTAAATTAAGATGGAACAGGTACCAACGTTAAAATATCGCTTTGAGAATCTGGTAATGTGATGCGGAACGAAAAAAATATCATTCAAATAAAACAAAATTTTGACTGCAAG
This sequence comes from Rhagonycha lutea, assembly GCA_958510855.1. Lineage (NCBI taxonomy): Eukaryota > Metazoa > Arthropoda > Insecta > Coleoptera > Cantharidae > Rhagonycha > Rhagonycha lutea. The sequence goes on along the minus strand of OY294040.1, from coordinate 4,153,352 downwards.
TTAAAGGTTTATTATTTTCAGGTATGAAATATTGTGTGGATTATTAATGGATTTGTTTTGGAAATTTAATTATCCGACGCGTTAAAAATCTGTTTGGGGGGTTTCGAGGTCTTTTTATCAAAAAAGTAAATAAAATTGGCCCGTCGGAATTAACGCGTGTTTATACGGGCACATGCTGGTATTTATTCTTTCTATTGTTAAGGCAACATCTTCTCTTTGTGATACAATAGAACCACCATAAACATACTTTGAGACTTTGTATTGTAAATCACACGGTAGCTTGAGGTGACTAATTTAAAATGGATGGTGTGAATTAGTGTAACTTTATCGATCTTGAGCGAAAAGTGGGAAACTTCTGAAACAAATTGGAAATCGGTTAAACGGGTTCAATAAAAAGATAATTTATGACGATGAATAAAAAATTAAAATTTTACAAACAAACAAGCAATAAAATAACGTTTAAGTAATTTATAATTAACTGTGTGGTCTTCTTAATTAGACCACCATATGGTAACATTTTATTAAGGTTATCAATATGTTGTTCAATATTTATAACTCGTTGTCGTAAAACAAGGTAACTATTAAAACCCTGTGTAGCTTTATGCAGGTACATGAGAACGATTTGTAGGAAGCATTATTGTGCTACCGTCATACCGTGGTTGTTTTAATTACTGGGCGTGTTGGTAAGGTTCAGTGCAAGAACTAACCTTTCGTTGTGTGGGAAATCAAAAATCAAAATTTTGGTTCTGGGGGAATCACTCGGGGAAATGCGAGGTGGCCAGCGGGCGACCGTTCCGGATGAACTTCCGTGAACTGATGTAGAGAAAATTAATTTTATTTTATTATATAATGATAAACTGACAAAGCTAATTTACAATAATATTGGTTTATAAATATTATTTAATTTAAATGCAAATTAAGCATTTCTACAAATTATCGTCCATTCGTTATCATCAACTACCGTTGTAATGTATTAACGTAATTTTTTGAATTAAATTTTAGTGCCGTAAATAACTACAAACTGATACGTAATTAAAATTTTTATATTAAATTACAATAAATGTTGGTTTAGGAAATTAATAAAACAGCGTGAAGTTTTTAGGAAATTTGTAGGCGATGGACATTTTAAATCATTTCGACAATAAAATTTTTAAAACGTACTTAATTTTTTTCGAATTACAGTCCCACTTACTTTCGGATTTTTATTTGGTATGGCTTGTATCGAGTAATAAAATCTTACTGAGCTCATATTTAAGGGTGTTTGATTTGGGAGTGCCTTAAGGTAAGGTCCTCGACCTCTCGTATCGTAAACATTTTGTCATTATCAATTAATAAGGTATAAAAATTAACATATTAATGATAAAATTCTCGTCATGTAATATTTATCTGTAACAGTGAAGGTTAAGTTTTTTATTGGTATTAATTTTAAATTGTCGTTTTGTAAATATTTCGAAATTTTAATTAATTTACCAGCATGACTAGGATAATGCTATGATTATTAAATGATCTTTAAAAAACAAAATGTAATTTTATTCATTAATTAAACTTAGTACATCAACTTGAGATGTTATTACCTACAATTTTTTTAACATGGTGCTCACCATTATTGGAATTTTTTAAATCAATTTCCTAGCCCATGAATCTTCGTTTTTAATTTCTATTGTATTAAATAATCCTTTCCATTTTTACAAAAAAGTATCTGAACGAACTTATCACATTGTGCCCACATCATTTAGAAGTGGTTCTCTTATTGGAAAATTGCCTTGAAGGTTTACCATTGCCTATGGAAGAGATTGCGGTTTCAGATTCAAAACTTCACAAGGGTGAAGTAATAATGAATATTTATACTTGGATACATAATTTTTGTTAGGGATGAAATCTCCAATTAGGCTCCAATGAATAAACATGCACTACAATCTAGCAGGGAGATCAAAGATAATGATTACGATACCACATCCAAAACAATTGTTACATCAAGGTGATAAAATTAGTTAAAACTCCTGTTAATTTTTCTATCAAGTGTTTGAAATTATTTTCATAAATGTTACCAATAAAATAATGCAGTTACCAAATTGAACTTGGTTGCCTTTAACTGTTTTCAAGTTGCGGTGCATTTGTGAAGTACATGGGAATGCAGAAATATTCAATATTTCATAAATATCATGGAAATACCGTTTTCAAACTATAGAAAACTTTATACAGTTATTAAAGAAAATTGAACATCAAAATAAAACATTTGAGAAATAAAATGCACTGTTTAAAAAGGATTAAAAATAGTGAAGACTGTTTTGGAATAATTTTAGTCAGGGAAAAGTCTGCTGCTTAACCGCCCGACAATCCCATCGATTATGAGTTAGTGCAACTTTCCACTCACTTCTAATATGACCTATATAAAAGGTATAATATCTGCCACTTGTATTAAATTATATAACACCCACATGCAAGACTACAGTTACCTTAGCACGACCCAAGAAATTTCTTTTGCTCTTACCATTATGGTTACACCCTAAGAAGTAATATTTGTTCCAGAAGAAAAAACTTTACAGCTTAATGCACAGCATAAAGTAATAAATCATATAAAATGATTTGAGTGTCTTAATTAAAACTGCGGTTCTAAATTGGCTGCAAAAGAAAAAAATTTGGCCGCACTTTTTCTGAAAGGTGAAAATGAAATGTGATTTCTGTTTTGATTTGGATTACTACCTTAACCGTGGTTAACCTTCTGTATGTCGCAACAAAGCCAAGTTGAAGATCACGAGTGACCTTTAATTTTAAAAATCGATGTAACAAATCAAACTAATAATTTGATAGTATAAATTTTCCTGCAAGGTTGTTCAATTAATTTGTTAATTTTTAGGCCCAGAAATTTTAATGGCCCAATAAGTCAAATTTAAAGACCCCACGTTTCATTGCGGTCTCCAAATTTCTCGGCGACGGCTAAAGTAACGGACACCAATTAATTAAATAATTAAAAATTGTCATTTAACAGTCTGTTGGGTAGTAGAAATTTAATTTCATAAATAGGTCAGCTGAGATCGATATCGGTGTATTTACAACATGTTAATCAGAATTGTCAATAAATCATACATTTTTTCATGATTGATTGTATTATTTCTCTATTACATTAAGGAGCAACGCAAATAATAACTCTTGACAACTGCTGATTATCTTACCTTGATCTATTACATATCTTTTTAATTACTCTTAATTATTGTGCACTACAAAAAGACCTTGTTTATGAGTAATTTATACAAGCGACTTAAAACAACGAACAACTTTCACATGATGATTTTATAGAATGAACACAAATAATGTTGCAATTTTGAATTTGTACCACGTCTGTCCGTTATTAAATTTTCATATGTCCAAAAATGGTCTTCCAGGTTCCTTAAACTTTCTTCCTTTAAATTCGATTTACCATTTTCCCAGTTGTGCCTGGCAAGTAATCAACGGAAAAATTTACGAGTGTTAGTTGCCAACGATTGGAAAATCGCCCAGTACACGATGATTTTCTATTTAAATTGCAGTTCGCATTAAATTAATTGCAATTTATGGAACCTAAATGAGTATATAAAAAAATGTTTACGATCCTCTGACATAAATTATATAAACAAGTTGTAATTATTAGTAATTGGAAAACTTGATTGCAAAGTTTTATTTTTATAAAATATCGGTTTCGTTCAACCCTTTATTTTATAATTGGATTCCACGTGAAGAAGAAAACGACGCGACGAGACAATTTAAAACAAATTTGATCGTTTTATTCGGCATTATTTAAATGAAGTATTGTTTTTTGAGTTGCTTGAGAAGAGAAGAGCAGAGAGGATTGCAATGATGTGTAATCTGCTTATTATGTTGGGGTTTATCCGAGATAAGAATCTTTAAGTAGTTGACAGTTGTTTAATAAAAATGGAAGGAGGACATATCTAAAACAATATAAGTCTGATTTTAAAGGATAAAGGTAATAAATAAAGAGTTAGACGGATGATACGCGACCAAGGCCACACACGGCAGCATAATTCTTTCTACTATCTGCTCTATCTACGGATAAAACATAGCAGACAAGTTGAAGTTTCTGAACAATTTATAGTCTCCAGCGGACTTAGATTCTTTCAGCTTTATTTGATAACAATAGTTAAAAAGTGAACATACCTGATGGTGTAAATTAGTGGTAGTTAGCAACTTTTCCAATAATTAATACCTTAAAGCCGCAGTAGGTAGACGTAACTATAAAAGAAGTCAACATTACTTTCGTTCGACTCCCTACTGTTTTACGTACCAGGAAGGTACAAAAGGTGTAAATTATGAAACCGTATTTGTTTTTTGTCGCCTTCCACCTGAATATTTTGTTTGTTTATACTCACTTTTTGTTTAACACAGCCAGGGGTGCGTCTCGCAACATTTTTATTCAACGCAAAGGCCGCCAATAAAAAAAAAACACCACTCGTAATTTCCATCATTTCCCAAAGTTTACAACTTTTTCGTAATTTTTCGTTAAGGTGCAAATTTATTTCCTTTTTGCTAACCGAAAATTTATGATGAAATAAAAATGTAAGGGTTAAGATTACATCAGAGGTATGGTAAACATAACTGAAATTTAAGTACACGAAATATTAAATTTTGTAGAATACACTGCGTGTCAGGAAAGGAAATTGGTAACATCTTTATTTTCCAACATCGTACACCTTTCCCAAGCCATCTGTTTCACCCAAAATATCTGATCATAGACATGACTTTATTTTTAAACTGGATTTACTAAAGCATAGATCGAGATCTCGAAACATTAATAGAAAAACAGTAAACGTCAGTCCTTTTGCATATCAATTAAACTCAAAAACTAATTTTAGGTCGAGTGAATCTAAAATTGTTTAAATTACTAATTATTTTTCAACTTCGTTAGCATTCGATCAGATAAGGAAGGAAAACGTTTCACACAAGCTTGCAGACAATCTAAAATTCTGACTTTCTCACTCTTTTATTTTCATGAAATCATAACTTTGCTATTAGAATTTCAGAGACCCGTTGATTAATTTCAAATTAAACCGATTGGATTGAAAATCCGATAAGGTGACAAGATGTTGAAGCTTGCGTGTCGAAGAATTCTTACAACTTTTATTTAATAATCGACACATCTTGATAAAATTGACGAAAGTTGAAAAATCAGTGAATTAAATAAGCACAGTTGTGCTTATCTCAATTTTGCCTTGTTCGGATACGATTAATTAAGCACAGCAGTTTTTTTGGGGATAAGATGCGGGATCGTATTATTAGAAGCTGGTTTCAATTTTAATGGTTAGGTTGCTTTTTCGAACTTTTGATGGTAATTCGTCTTGATATGATGTCACGTATCCAAGTAGACGACGGCTTAGATAAAATAGATTGCGATTGCTGGCCGCACACATTGCACGGATAGCCAATTCCAATATATTTCTTACGTTATTGATGACACCGCTGTGTCATAAAGGATTTCTGCACGCTTTTTTGTTTAATCCAATATGTTGCAAATTATGAAATGCATAGAATATTGGATTTTTCATATTTGTAACCAGCCTTGCTTCCTAAACCGTTCCAAAAATTAGCATTTCTTGATTTACGTCTTAGAAAATTGATAAAAGGTATAAACGCCCACCAAAATTATTATTAGTATCTAATATTCTAATAATAATCCTAATAAAAGTCAAAATTAAAAAATTTACATAATTTGAAACTTGATTGGGTATAATAACCAAAACAGAAAATAAAAGTATTCGTGTTAGCTGCATCTTCCTTATGTTTTTATAAAACTAATAAATTTAAAAATTCTTCTTGAAACTGTTCTTGTGTTACCGAAGGCTTTTCTTTAGTAATCCACCTCAAAGACTTTCTCGTTACTATATTATCTTCAGGTTAAATTATTAAATTTACTTTGAAACTTCATTAAGTTCATTTTTAATAACTAAGAGCTTTCGCCCACTATATTTAGTATGAAAAGAGAAATTCCTTCTTTTAAGATCTTTTACAAGGATAATTCAGATATAAAATTTGTGGATATCTTGTTGATCCTCTCTAGCGCGTCGGCAGTGTCCATTTCCTTTGATATTTTTACCTAGAAATTGTCACGTGTCAATGCTTTCAGTATTATCAGACTGCATATCCAGGATTATAACAGTCCGGAACTTTCCGTTGCAGTGATCTGTAAATAAGTGGACATTATCGAGGAGTTAGTAATTCACACTGGTTCTTTGATGTTAAAATGAGATTCCATTTGCATGTCCATCAGCCGAACGCTTTTCATACAGCAAAACTTAGATGAAATTACATAACATATCCTTTGTTGATTCCATCCATTAGCTAACACAAGCAACATTTTGATAATATCAATTTTTGTGTATTTATAAGAGAGTATGAAAAATTTAATCAATCTTTATTATTATTATTTATTTTAGAACATAATAAAAAAGTTTACCGGTTATATAAATAAATAAAAACGTATTCCATGTTCATCAACTTTCCACAGTTAGGAGATAAAGCAAACCAAAATATTTCCCAAGTATTCGAAACTTCTCCTAAGTTATTTCTTGAGTTTCTAAAGTTGAATTTTTCAACCATGCAGCTAAAAATTCAGGAACATAATTTAACAGAGATTAAATCACCTGCGGAACATCAAATACCTTACAGTAATGGAAATAAACAATTAACACAACAGTCATTCAAATACTTTATTACAAACGGGTGGAAGGATGAATTCTTCGTTAGTGCTGTTCTTGTCAAAGGAGATACAACATTGGCTGGACTAAAAATGTTAATGGCAAATTAAATATTGGCATTTGATGGAAACTTGAATTATCGTCCATCGTGAAAATAGTGCAGTTAATAAACATAAAAATGACATTAATAACATCCTATACGAGTTAGCCATAAAAAGGATAATCTGATGCAAAACCACAAAACGATGCAGTCATAATATGAGATCCTCCTAAACTTCCATCAAGCGTCGTCTTAAGCTTGAATTACATTATACTTTTTTCGACTTTTTTCGTCTAGATTCTCGTTCGATTTTGTTCCGAGTTTTTATTTCATTTGCTTTAGTATAGATGGCGCCAAAAATGACTACCTATCACGGACCTCTTACCTATACTACGCCAATAGGGATGTTGGCACTCCCGAACTCGGACCGACCCGAACGAAAACTCGGACGGGCTGCATATTTCTATTCGAGAAATCTAGACGAAAAAATTATAATGTAATTCAAGCTTTAGATAAGTTTCAAATTTTGAGCCATAGTTTACCACTAAATTATAACTAATGCATGCATAAACGCAGGGTTGAACTTGCATAGACAATTCTCCCCGACTAGAAACGAAAATATAAGCCAATTCACCTGTATCAATTAATTCGAGAGGGTATCCAGGCGGTTCTCCCCTCCAAAGTAAAAAATAAGACACTATAGATTGCAATTAAAATTTGTATAATTTCCTTTACTTTTGGCCTTCTGCATTTTGGAGGGTTAGTGGAAGCAGAGATCTGGAAAAAGAAACACAATTTCAAAAGAGTGGGTTAGCTTTACACCAATAAATTGGGTGTAAAACCGGGAGTCTGGGATAAAAATGGGTGTATCAAGTACAGATCCACTTTAGAAAATTTGGTAAAATTGAGAAATTAGAACCCAGGTGAAACGAAAAAAAACTAAATAACGAATGAGAAATGTAGAGATGAAAGTAGTATTAAGATCCATTTCGAATTTAACACTCCGCGATAGAAAAACAAATGTTTCAATAAGAGAAGATTGCGAAATACAAGACGTAGTGAAGTGGAGCAAGACCAGAAAGCAAGAGTGGAACAGCCATGTAGAACGTATGGAGGATGGAAGACTGGCAAAAGTTTGTAAAGAACGACTGCCGAGGGGCAAAAGACTATTGGGACGACCGCCTAAGAGATGGGCCCAAAGCTGGTTTTCCTCGTCAATGGAATGAGGCAAGACAAACAGGATAAATCCTAGTCATAAGAAGAAGAAGAACCCAGGTTTGTGAAAACCACTTCTGTGTGGATCTCAGTGACAATTTGTGACATGAATAATTATTGCTTTGATGCATCCAAATAATCTATTCTCTAAATAAAAATATTTAAAGAATATAAACTGCCGAAAGCGAGGGAAATTTTGGGTCCTATCCTAACTATTTATTGGATAGATAAAATTAGTAACACAGTGTGCGGTGTGATTAATAGATGAGTGGAGTGAGATCATTATGATGATTGGCATTAGGGTCTCTATTTGCGTCGTTTCAATTTATTTTGCAACAAAAACATACAATCAAATGTAATTTGCACCAGTGTGATTCAATTTGCGTCGTTTTATATCTAAATTATCGTTAATTATAATTTTTAATTATTTTATAAAAATTGGGGAAGTTCAAAAAACAGACAGACTCCCGATACAGAAGATCTTGTGCCCGACTAGCTAACAGCTCTTAAACTCCGCAATGAAAACCCCAGATAACCCGCCGAAGGATGCCCATCAATATTCAAAATCAAATTCCAGATAAACAAACAAATTTTTATTTTTGGAAATTGATAACTTTATGCACCTTTATAAAATTTAATTTACACCAACGAATTATTTAAATTTAATTGGAATTTGGGATAACTGTTAATCCCGATCAACTCTTCTCTCGTTAGTGTAAGGGAACATTTATTCAATTCAAAACAATATCCTGCCCCTTGCACACACGAAGGAATTCAAAAAAGAAAAACAAAATTATCAAAAACAATTTTGATATCAAATTTCTTGGATGCAACTTCACACGTATCACCAGAAGTAGGATCAGATACGACGCTCGAGTCTCATCAATCCATTAATCAACATCAACGTAGGTATCCAATTTGAATCAATCCTACTCATTCGCAAATCTAAGGATAAACTCCTGCTTTCTCCAGGAAAACTGCAACAACTGATAAAAAGATAAGTGGTATCTTAACCTCCAATTCCATTAATTAATAAATTGAAGTCGTCGTTTTTCCAACGTCATTCAGATCATCAAAAAAAATTATGTTCTTTCATCAAAATTAGCAATAATTGCTCCAAAATATCTAAACTTTCCAAATACTCAATGAACTGCGACTGCAAAATTTCCGAATTGTCGCGTAGAAAACAATCGAATCAACTTTCCATATCCATCAGGAAACACGCAACAGGACTTATTCCACTATTCCCCCGAATCACCTATGACTCCAGGATCTCAAAATTCGCGAATTACTCTTAGACGTCAAAAATTCACGTCCGCTTTCCAACAATGGCGACCGGAAAGATACCTTTTCCAATATTTCAGTTACTATACTCTAGTGAAAAGCCTAGAAAAACTATACTTAATGTTCCCAGAAAGGTTAACCATCCAACTAAGGAATAAGGACACATATCCTCCTAATAAAATTAAATAAGTTATTGGTAGAGTCTTTCCAACATTGAAAACTCAAACTTAAAACAAAATAAAACAAAAATCTTCAAAATTTTATGTCTGCCAAAAATGTTTTAAAAAAATAATTGAAACTAATAATAAATCTGGTTTAGCATTATATGTGTAAATTTATCAACTTCAATTTAACAAAATCAATTGATAATGAGGCGTCTTATCAGCATTTTATGATCAGGGGTTTTGGGGAATCTGCCCAAGTAACATTTCAATCCTAGTGATTGAATCCTGCAATTATTTTGATTTTGCAAGCAATTACCAGGATTGAAATGTTACTTGGGAGGAGGCATAATCCACTCTAGAAAATGAAAAAATCATTTAAAAAATGTGATCAAATTAAGAAATTGTATATTATATAGCTTATTTTCTTTAACGATTTTTCTCCTGGAGCTGGAGGGTATCTGCACTTCTTAAACCCCCTGATTTTTCACCCTCTTCTTCACATTTTACACATCACATCGCCCTACAATTATGAGTTGTACTGGTTCTTAAAACTCCAGTTTGTATGAATCACCCTGAATTCCAAAATTCCAAAAATATTATTAGAATTTTTTTAAAAATAAAGCAATTATTGAAATAAGTTTTGTTATCAATTTAATAAAATTCAATTTTAACAATCTTAATCAATCTTAACAAAACCTTTTCTCAAATTGCTTATGTTTTTAAATTATTAAAAGATTATTTTAAAGGTCCTTAAAAGATTTTTTAAATTTCTTATTTTCAAGTTTCAAAGTTTAATTTGAATTTGAATTTAATATTTTTTTTTTCACTAATTCGCGGTTTTTCTCAAGTTAGGATTCCACGTTAAGTTGTAAGTTCATGCTTACGACTTACGGGTTTATCTTTGGGTATAGCAAAAAATGATACTACAAATTTAGTTTCTCTTTTTAAAACAAATACAGTAATTAATTTTCATCTCAGTTCTAGTGAGCATTGGGAAGAGTATTATTTATAAACTGATTTTTATAAAGAATATTCTATTTTAACATTTGAATATAATGTGCAGGATGTGCTAATGAAGCCATCATACATGGAATAAATCTTCGAATGCAGTTAGACATTTTATGTCATTCGTTTTTCTGTTTGATTACAGCACATCAACAAAAGCTACTTGTAATTTATAATGAAGCAAAGATGATGTGATCGATGCTTATATTAAAATGCTCGACCATCAACTCGAATGTATTTACTAGCGACAGTTGCGTGCAAAAACGTAATATCCATCCAAGTGGATGCTGAACATACATGACAAATACACATGCAGTTTCTACCGACAGTTAAGATTATTGCATTTGTCGACCAACCTTGACATTATATCATAGTATATCAACAATCGATTAAATATTGCGTTTTCATTGGTAAACACGTCCATTCGTTATTGCAAAACATGTTTGTTACTCCAGTTTCTGTAGCAAAAATTATAAATGTTTGACATGCAATTATGCAGGAAAGTGCAACCAGTGAATAATTGCTAGTAATTGAACAACACGCAGCAAACAAATCCACCTTATCTAAAATTAACATCAAAATTTTCTAAATACTCAGACGTACAATTCCAAAAATGTTTCGATAACTATAAAAAATGTAAATTTTTGGAACCCGTTCACTTATAATATCTAATTTAGGTACCTACACCGAAGTTTGAACAAAACGGAATTGTCAAAAGATATCCGAGACCCAATCGATTTTGGCTGGAGCTTTTAATCGTTCCAATTTGTAAACGTCCAGCTAATATTTAATGAAACGGCGCGCGTTATTAAAAAAATGTAACTTACATTCTTAACAATCGACCAAACAAGTTCATTACACGCATTTAACATTAATTATATTTAATTAATTTAACTAGAAAAGCTCAATCAATTACAAAACTGGTAAGGAATTGCAAGAAATAAAATTAATTGCTTTCCATAGACGATCTCTTGAGAAATATGTTCAAAGGTTGCATATTACCTGATGGACTGGTTTACGACGATTAAGATATTATCATTTTATTCGACATTGATACGACTTGGAGCAACTGTCGCTGACAACTCATGTAAATATTACCTTAGCTTACCTTATACCTTACCTTCTCGATATGTTACGAATAATGGAACGCAGAATTACTAGCGTGTGGTTAATTATGATTTATTAAGAAAATTACAGGAAAATTGTAATTAAATATTGTAATAGCAACAATGTTTAACCCACAAGAGAGGAAGTATTTAATCGTCATCCAAAGTACTGGTTGGAAGTTGAAAAAGAGACTTAAACGCTTTCAGGTCGAACCGAGTTGCATTTTGCAACTTTTGTTGTCAAGAGCAGCCTTTCGAATAAGTGGTGTACAAACAATAAAGTGCATAGGATTTTGAAAATATTGCTGAAAATGTTCATCGAGTATGCACGGTGAAGTGCTCTTGTTAGTCGTACGCGTATCCAATAGAGGTATTTGTGCAAAAGAAGCCAAGTCCTTACAACCCTTCTATTCTCGATTCTAACAATTGCACTGTGTGGAAGTGCAGTGTCTAACGACGAGGGGTTCTAAAACTCCACCCATTTGGCAATGAAAAGTATAATGAAACGCGTATGTGTAATGCATGGCTAGGTGGATCCGCCTTGCCACTTCCGGTTAATTACTTAAAAACAAAGAAAAAAAACAATGGAAGAACTATGTAGCACGTGGTTGGTCGCTTCCATGCAGGATGCGAATTGTGACCAATAGAACTTTTTTCAACTTGAGTGCTCGTGCGTGCAGATCGAGTGTCCATATGTGGGTAAAGAGTAAGCCCTGCAAGTTTTTTTCCGATTGCAGTTCTAAACCTTTTTGCATAATGGTATTCCATACTGCATATCGAATATCCTTATGCAGATGTACTGTTCACTTCTATTGGTTATCTCGAGTAAACATGGTTGTCCTAAGTAAGATTATAGTTCCATTGTCAACTCGAATTACGTTCGGGACGTTCGTTGTTTTGCTCTACCGCACCGTACAAATTTTATCCGCGAAACCAAACAATTTTCACAAAAACCTTAATGCAAAATTTCTCACAATATTAAATTTCAAATTGCATCGTACACTTGACATTGAATGGAACAACTAAACGCGAAAATTATGATGTGCGAGAACAGTTAGAACGAGGCGGGCATGATAAATTCAATACCAGCTTATTGTACAATCCTTTTTCAAAAACCACCGACAAAACGAAATAAGAGCTGTGCAAAGCTTCCGCTTTGTAAAGGCGGCCATTTTATAAGAACCCTTCACATTGGCAGCGGTGCTCTTTGACCCTTAGATCCGGCAAAGAACTCCAAATCTGATAAAATTCGCAATCGTAATGAATACGTAAGAAGATTATTTCGAGACGAATTTTAAATAAAATGTTTAACTTTCCTTCTAATGACATTTTAAAACAACCACCTTCGTTAAAAATTTTGAATTATTTTTTTTTATCCTACTTATGAAATAAGAAAGCTTTTCAGTAACTCATTAAATTTGTTAAAAGCCCAAGTCGTGGATATTTATTTTCCTAATAAGGAAATGTATGAGTGCAATTAAGAAATTAGAAAAGTTTTAAAATTCTTGTCTTATAAATTTTATAGCCACCCTTTAATTTATAAACGTTAATGGTACACAAAAGCAGATTTACAAAGTTTCCAATATTAAAACTCCTTAACAAAATACTAATTCCTATAATTTAATAAAAGGGTTGCTAACTGCTTTACAGGGTTTATATTACAACCACAAAACTTTTTGGCATTTATTCCTGAATAGACTTGAAAATTGTTAATTTAATTATTTACTTAAGTTTTAAAACAAATTCGGAATTTGGAGCATTTAAAGTACCTAATGGAAATCGTCATAACGATTAAACAAAAGCATAATAAAGGAATTAGGGATATTACCATTTGTATAGTTAACTTTAAACTACATGAAGTCTGTAGCTTAACTTCACTATTTATATATTACACCTGGAACCAACAATCTTAACCTAAATAATAAAGATTATTTTTAATGATAACGATTTCATTGTGTCCCTTTGAATTTCCCCTAATGTGTAAAAAAAATCCTGGTTGTCATGATGGAAAATGCTACCTTTACGCTCTAGGGCAGAAAAGAAATCGTAAAAAATGTTTGGTTGTTTATTAAATAATCTTAATTATTTTAAATTAATCAAACGAAAAATAGAGCGTGTTCCATAAAAATAGAAAGTCATTTTGGAGTCCTCGCGTATCTCAACGAATCGGCCTGCAAATTATTACCTTCTACCCTCGCAGTTGGCAAGTTGGAAGTTTTTCTCCAAATCCAAGTCTGATTATTTATAAGACGTTTATTTTATACTTATGAAATTTTAACAATAATTCAAGAGCAAATACCAAGTTTTGGATATCTTTAGATGCGAAAAAAAAGTTTCGTTCGGTTGATATAATTTTCATTCTTATCCAATGTTGTTTGGATATAGGATGCACCAAATATGATAAAAATTTACGAAGTAAACGGCATAAATTAATTATTTTTGTGACAGTCATTATAAACATCATCAGTCCATAACCCTTCTGCAGGGTGTGGTGAGCCTTTTAACAAAGGCTTTTCATGGCAGATTACACCCCGGTGGTTTGCCATTGCCTGCCGAGGGGAGACGGCCACAATATGATTCTTACTTCGCCCGGAGTCGAACCGGGTTCTCTGTGTTAGCAGTCTATGCGTTTAATCGCTATGCTAACGACCGTCTCCATATTATAAACATAATATTTACCTTAAAATATTGCCTAATTATTTTAAAAATCCTTTTTTGAATATCGAGGAAATTTATTATACTTATTTTATTTATTTTTACTTAGCTCAGCAATCATTTCAATTAAGCATTTGGAACAATTTTAATTTAAAAAAATTGTAAAACTATTTTTGTGTTATTGTGAAAGTGCACCTGATTTTGACCCGGCTGTGATGTACTCTAAGTGGACGAGGTAATTCCTTTTTTTTTCCTCTCTTTCTGAAGAACTCACGTTTTACGTCGTACGTGTTGCAATTTCATTTGAAATGGTTCATTTAGGTATTTGTGTATCAATTTTGCTAAGTAATTTTCTTCGATTGATGCGATGTTAATTAAAAATTGTATTTGCTTTTTAATTACTTTTACTACCGAACAGAATTTTTTAATCAAAGAACACTAAAAAGTTCTTTTTTATTTATCTTATAATTTTGTTATTTGCAGTGGCGTAACGCAAACCTTTGAAACCCCCCTCCCCTCCCACGTAACATTCGCTAATGGGTCTCTTGTAAAACCATGAGAGGCCTAACTGATTTTTAAAATATTTAATGTTGTCTTCAGGGCCTAAGTACGTAGGTTTTAGTTACCTAAAGTACAGCCAATTTATGCCACTGTTTGTATTTATTTTTGTTAGAAAAATACAATTTTTGTTAATCTTTCACAAAATGTGCTGAAGAAACAAATATTTTGAAAATTATAACAAATATTGGAATTAAAATTTTAAATTTGCCAAAGTCAGACTGTTTAAGATTTGTTTAAATTAAATTTTTCTCTCCTATGGAAGCAGTTAGCAAACTTATAAACTTATGATGATACGAGTATATTGATTCCATAAGATATCCAAGAAATCCAGTTCATATTCCAAACGAGGCAGCAATTCCAAAATGGGATTCTCTAGGTTTCCAATACAAATTTTAAGGCAATTCATGCAATAGTCAGTTCTATACAATTTACCCAATTTTTCTAGGTGGAATAAGTGCCTGTTATACCACTGAGGCCTGATCTTTTAATGAATCATTGTTTCTTTATTGTTATTGTTCGACGCTTGGTCTCCTCAAAATGGCGTCCCCATTGAGGATGAAAAGACTGCACCTGATCTATGGACTTTCATGACTGTTCATCATGCGATAGACCAGACATTGATTTCTTCGAAGCCAATTGCACCCGATTGCACATGATCCGGATGGAATTTTCTTGTATCAGCTAAGGAAAATTCCTTTAAATAGATCCAGGAATGGTGTCTTTTTAAATACCATGGATTTACATGTCCTGATTAAGGTCAGAAGGCGATCATATGGACTCTTTGGATCTCCGGAAGACCCTTGATACGGTCTCGCATCATGCAATTAGACGTGCATTACAGCTCTTTGGAATCGAGTGATGGGTGGAATACAAGCGTTGTCCTACTATACTGCCTACTTCGGATGATGCGGGTGGCTTGCCCAAACCCATTCATGACACTCGCGGCGTTAAACAGGACGACCATCTATCTCCAATTCTGTTCAAATCGGTAATCGACAAATTAATTTGTAAGCTGGACCCATCAGTGCACCCATAAAATGCTCATACCTGGCATATGCGGATAATATTGTGATTGCAAATAACACTTACGTTGGCCGCAGTAAAATCATCTGCTGCTGGTGGTCTATCTGGTTCCAAAGCTCTTCGCACGGTTGACGTCCGTGTGGATAACAAAAGAATCCTTTAAGGTCGCGGATAAGACCATTCGCGAAAAATTCAATCTTGCAGTAACGCGTTTGTGCGATAGTGACAGTCCCTATTACCTACTGTTCCCAGGATTTTGCTGCAATGGTAAGCGAGGATCTGCTCACAAATTCCGTCTTAGCCTTAGGTGCAGGCCGAATACTCAACAGGGCAGAGTATTCGTCAATGGCATCAGCAGGGTGTCAAATTGGCGGCCCGCGGCCCGCCACGTATATTTTTGCGGCCCGAATAAACTTCGGTGAATAAAAAGATATATTTCTGTGCAAATTGTATATTTTAAGATAGATATATCGTTCAAAAATGAAAATGAGTTAGCAAAAAAAAGTTAGCTATAAAATTTTTCAATTAAATCTCGGATGAGGAACTTCCTAACAAAATATTAAAAGAGTGGCCGTTATTTTCTTTTAAAATTGAAATATCAAGATAATTGATTCCATTATTATTTTCAATTTCTTTAGTGAATAATGGAATATGCCAATAAGTACACTGTTAATTCAAATACAAAATGGATATTTCTCACCTCGTGATTGGAGGTACTAAAATTCAGATTTTACATGTCCTTAACAAATTCAAACTTCGTGTAATCTTGGAGGGTATTCCATACCCCCCAAACCCCCCGGTTACAAAGACCAACAAAATGTATGTTCTGTAATTTGATTTATTACATAGAAACCGTTCCAAATAGGTATATTAAAATATTTTGGTAGTAAGACCGGGGGGTCTGGGGGGTATGCAATACCCCCCAGCGCCTGGTTGTTAATGGTCAGGAAAACTTAAAATGAAGCGTATATGGATTAGTTTGGTCAAACGTCGATTTTACAGTTTATATTTTTACTCAAATTTTGCTCCTTATTGAAAATATACGCCCGGCACGTATATTTTTGCAGCCCGAATTAACTTCTCGACCGATCGACGCATGTTGCTCGGACCAAATATAGGCGAGGGATTGAACAAGTTTAATAATTATAAACTAGGTTTTAGGACTAAGGAGAGGGTTAAAAAAAGATATTTGCGCGGCCCGCGAAAATTTTGCTGTCAGGAAATGGCCCACGACTGGAATGAGTTTGACACCCCTGGCATAAAGGAATGATGGGGCGAGCTTTCGGACAAGTCCTAAAATACAGCACCATCAAATTTTCCTAACGGAGGGTGAAAATTAGATAGGAAATATTCTTCTCGGAACTGTTAAATTTTTTTGTAAACTGTTTATTTAATTTGTTTGTGTTGATTGGATCTTTTTCTGAAGGATGCTGATTATTTGGAAGACCTGCTTGACCATTTTCGAAAAAATTGGTTGCGATAATAATAACTTCTGTTCTGTTGAAATAAAAAACGTTTATTTGACAAAAAATGTAATATAGAAACTGTTTTATTCTTTGCTTTAAGTTTAAAGCATTGTAAAATGTATAAAAAGTCGCTATTGGATGTGACCTCCAATATTATTCTTTCGCTTTTGAGAATTATACAAGCAAAGAACCGTGAGCCTTTGAAATGTTTTTTTAATTAATAAAAGACTTTATTTTCATATTCAAAATACTAATTAGTGCTTTTTTCAACAGACTTAACTTCCTAATCCCTTTTTACTAAAGCGTAACATTTTAAAAAGCTAAAAATTTCAAAAAGGGTTTAAGTTAAAACAGCTGGTGTTTGTTCGCCCTAATTCCTTAGTAATATTTAATAAAGGGATATTAAAATATGAGGTATGTTGAATGTAACATATTTAATCGAACCTTGCGTGTTTTCGGACGCAGTTAAATATTTAACAAAGTGTACAAGCAAATAAAAAATATTGTAAAGTATACATTTAAATATTTTCTATTTGTTTTTCTTGGCGGAATATTTTAATAAATATTGTAGAAATTACGTGTGGGCATTTATGCTGAAAATAAATAAAACGAGCAACTTTTCGTGACACTCTTAAAACAGTAAGGTTTGGTATATTCAATTTCCAAAAAATACAATGCACATATTTTAACAATGTTATGATCTAGTCGAGTCATAAAGTTGGTCCAGCATTTTCAAACTTACCAAACCACACACAAACCCGTGTTGAATTACACTTCACGCTAGTCGCTAGTCGAATCACTGACTGAGAGTAAAAAATTTTCAAAAAATCATATTATTTTTAAGACATTTTCTAATACTTCACGACACATGGCCCACCCAAACGGAGCGTCCTTTTAAAACTTGCTCAGTCGGCTGTCAAAAAAATCGATGTTAGATTTAAGATACGAAAATAATTTGTTTTAATGGGTTTATTATCCTAATTATAAGTCTTGGACGTGTCACACCTTTTTCGATGTTATTTTCGTAATTGTATCCGTATATTAAGTTTCTCTTCTTAATTAACAAGCGCGCTGCTCTCATCTACATTCATACAAATTTAAAATGTCTTGTAATTTACATTGCATTCAATTCCTTTTGGTATTCAAATTCGCAATTAACTTAGCAATGTGTACATTTAAAGTGAAATGTTGTTACAAGAGATATTCAATTACCTTAACTCCAAAGTTCAAAATTTAAAATATCAAAATAACTAAATTTTATTTCTACAAATTTTACACTAATTTATTACTTCTTCCAGAACCTGTTGTATTGGATTATTGGCTACCTAGTACTAAAAAATTTGAAATTAATGGTTTATACAACTTTTATAATTAAGTTAGTTGAAGTCGCCATAATTTGGAAGATAATTTGCAAACCTTTGGATCATTAAGACGAACTAATTAATTAAAATCCACCTGGAAAGTGTTTTTATTTATAGCGCAACTAAGAAACGGGCACGAGTTATATCCGAACAATATTGGACGAAAGGAAAGTTCGACTCTAAATTAATTTAGAGAACAGGTGCCAGTGAATCATAATATTTGTGCAATAAAAGTGTTGTTTTGTGATCCCCAATAGTAAATATCAGTTAGGAAAGAAAATTTTCGATAACATTAAACTAAGCTTCCGTACGCAGTTCAGCGCCGTATAACAATCAAAACGGCGAGCAGATTGACTTAATGGGCTACTTAGTTGTTGTATAACAAAATATATTTTATAAAAGAAGTTTGGTTGGACCAGCAAGTTTCGCGATATAATAGAGCCTGTGTTTTATGTTCTTTATTAAATGATTCATTGTTAATTCCTGCCTTGTCGGACGGGTCGGCACGAAACAAGCGGCAAGGTGCTTCATCATCCATAACTGGCATTGCGCCGAAAATGCAACCTCCCCAAAAATACTACCACTACTTTCTTGTTGCAGTGCTAATAACCTCCCGTCTTTTGTCTCGTGATTGACTCAAATGCTTCATCTTACAATACTCTGCTTTCAAAAAACAAAGAATACTACAACAATCGATAGACAATCCTTTCTTCCATTCTGCACTTGGAATACAAACAAAAAGAATGCTTACATAAAAGCTACCCTTACAAAGTCGTACACAACTTGTCATATTATTTTTATCTCATCATTTTGGAGGATTAAGGCGATGAAATGGTTATTGTTAGTTGCGAATCCAACAATGGAACTGGTTCGACATTCGTCCCAATTTTTTTAAATCATAATTGAAAATAAACAAGAATTATTAATTTTTAAGCCTTTAGCGCTAAAGGTGCAGTTATAAAAACACGCACCGTTAATCGCATGGTTACCTCGTTGAATTTAATTGGCGTTATTATTAACACTTACACAATTACAGGAAGCATGCACATCAAAACCTGATATTTTAAGAAAAAGTAGATATTTTGATTGGAACGAATCACTAACAACCACTTTTTGTAGTTTCATTTGAATCCAATGCTCTGATTAATATTTTCTTTCTCAAGACGATTAAATGAGTTTTTTTTAATCTCGTAACCTGTCTTGTTAACAAAATGCGCGCCCAATTAAATATGGTAATTTTTTGACTTAAAATGGATAAAATTAATAATGGTCGCCAAATTGATTACTTTTTTTTTTCAATCCAAAAAATTAGTATCGGATTAAATGTAGAATTCTGTTAGGTTTTTATAACTCCAACAAGCTTGTTTTAACGGTTCAAATTTCAGATGTTTTGAAACACTATGATTTTGTAATTTTTTTAAATTTTGCTCGCAAAAAACTTGTCCGTTACAAAATTAAGTTAGAAAAGCCGTTCGGTCTTCTACAGCTCCAAACAGATCAAATTTACCAACAAAGAGTTAGGACTAAAAAATCGAGTTTCCTCTTCTGCGGAATAAAAACTCTTCCACGATTTTCATACTTCTGGGGTGTGTAGGCGAACACAGTTCTCAATATAATTAGAAAATAGTAGGCGCAACCGTGGGCCGTTCGGTTAAGTTGCGTTTTTCAGCATCCCAACCTTCAATATCGAAGGAGGAATAAACATGAACTTATATACGTAAGTCGTCTCATTAAGCAATTAATTTTTTTTCAATTACCATTTTGTGTGGTGAAGAAAAATTACATAATGTTAATTACATATTTACAAAACGATTTTCCATATTATATATTCGAACGAGATGATGCTGGTTGTAGATAGCATTCTAAAACAATAACTAAAACATACAAAATAATATCTGGCAAACAAATCAGGTAAAGTTTTCAATTCATGAATGTACAAGCAGTTACATATATGTGTGTTTGACAATAATTACAAGAATATTATATTATCTGGGGGGCTTTTCGCCAGTTGGGGTTGATTTAATGAAGTTTAGGGTGTGAGTTACGAATTCGGCAAGAACATAAATTTAGAAAAATAAATGAGGCTTAAAATAAACAAATTTTAGTCGTAATTCGACTGTCGATTACAAAAAATAACACTAAAACTGTGTAACGTAGGGTGAATTTCTGGTTACCCAGTCACATTTTAGTCAGTAAGTATTCTCTCTAAGAGAACTTCACTTAATTTACCAACATTTCAAAATGTACAGTGCTCTCATGGACCATGAATAATTGGGCACTAATTATAAAAGTTATTATTGAGTATTTAACAAGAAGCATCGTTCGCCATGTTGGAAAATATGGGATTATGAAAATACTATCCACAAGGAAGAGCCCCATGAAAGGCATAACTGACTAGGAAAGTGATTTAATGCAGATATCAAAATTATTTACTAGCTGAAAGATTTTTAAATGAGGCCTGCAGCTGATGGTCCACATCAGCCTGCAAGGCATTGTGAGAAAACGATTAAAGGTTACATACATCAACACGTGCAAGTTGTACCAAGAATTAAACATTTTTAAACAAGTAATAGTATAAATTTAATAAGAACAACATTAAATTTCAAACTATACTGCTGGTCAGCGTTGGAACGAATTTGACCCGCTGACGTTATATCAAAATATAAATTATTGTAATTTATTGTATTATTAAATTATCTACGTTAATAATTATATAATAACTAGATTGTCGGCATTTAAATGAAGGCCGCACTGAATTCGGAAGTTTCGTATTGCGATTTACTGTACCTAATATAAAAATAAATTAGAAGAAGAGACGGTCGGAGCATAGTGGTCGAGTAAGGGCCAGTTCTACAAAGCAAGTATAAATTAGGAATAAGCTATACTGAGAATAAGTCACACAGATTTCGTTGTACGCAAGCGTAGAACGCAATTTAGAGAGAGAAAATAGAGACTTATTCTCAGTATAGCTTATTCTTAGTTTATACTTGTTTGTAGAACTGGCCCTAAGTTGACTATGAGTGCTAAATGTCCGGTTCAAAACCGGGTGAACTTAGAACTCTATTCTGGCCGTCTCTTTGGCTCTCTCTGGCTCTGTTGTCGAATTTTTGCACTTCGTTGCCTGGTACAACTTTCTCATTTCATTTCAATGTTTCTAAGTACCCCATGCATTTTATTTAAATGCAATCGTTGAATTCAATGCATTTTGCTAGCACATTTTGTGTTCAATTTTGAGTAATCGTTAGAAGTTGTTGCTTTTATTGGGTACTTGTTTATGTTTAGAATGGGTGCACTTTTTGATCATTAATATCATTGGCTATTGTGTCTATGTTTTGCATAGCTATACACATTGCAATTATTGGAACTGTGTGATAGCATCTCTCAAGTTCTGTGTGACAATTGAAGCATTTGATTACTATTTGCGTTTTTTTGAGTTTCCCCAAGCCACCGGTTTTTTTTTCAGAAATTCACGGCCTGGCCTCCGCACTTAATCAGGAGCTAGTCTATTAACATCGTTGCCAAACAAACTGGAGATGTCATCTCCGGATTATGACGGACTCTGGTCTTTGTTTGGGTCGACCCTCTCATTAGGGTTGCGATTCAGAGGGTAGTTTTTGTTACAGGTTGAGGATCCGGACGATGCACCAGCTCCTTATCACCTGTAAAGAAAACAGGGCAGCTCATGAACCATGACCAAGTCTCGGAAGAGACCTTGCAAATGGGAACGGATAATCAATTGTTCAACTGTAGCTTGGTGTGTTGTGATGTATTTATTTACCTTGCAATGTATTTAAAGCAGTCCGATATATTAAATAACAAGAAATTAACTATAATTAAACACATAGAATAGATTTTTAATTACTTTCTTTGTTTTACCACTTTCAAATGGCCAACAGTTCAAAAAGTGCAGGGACCCTTGCTTTACCATTCTACTGCAAGTTGAAATTAAGTGTACCTGTTGTTTGTATGTTTATAAATCTTCCATATAGAGACGGTCGTTAGCATAGCGATTAAGCGCATAGACTGCCAATACAGAGAACCCGGTTCGACTCCGGGCGAAGTAAGAATCATATTATGGCCGTCTCCCCTCGGCAGGCAATGGCAAACCACCGGGGTGTAATCTGCCATGAAAAGCCTTTGTTAAAGGGCTCACCACACCCTGCAGAAGGGTAAAGGACTGGAGAGAGAGATATTTTCCATATAGATACTGTTTTCGATATTATATATTTCCTAAATTTTTCTTCGCAGGGGAGAAAAGAAGCCGAACGTTCAGAGGTGCACAATAAACATTAATGAAGGTTATTTTTATAGGAAGTTTATATTTAATTTAATTTTTCAAGGTTAAATGATAAAAAATTGATTTTATTAAACGAATATTGGGTTAGTGTTTTACATAAGTTTAGCCCCCCCACCCCGAAAGAAAAATTATCACCCCAAAATTAGCTGTGGACAGTAAACATTTTACTAACTACAATATAAAAAGAACATTTGCAATGATAATATTTTCATTCAGCTGTGAAGTTAGATTTTTGTCAATTAAATGGAGGAATCGAAACATACTACTTTTTAAATGAGCCTAAATTTTTGTGGAAAATTTTTTAATTCAAAATTGCCGATCAAAATCTAGGCTAAAAACTTCAGCTCGAATCCAAAGTAAACAATAAAATTCATGATCTTGTTAAAATTGTAATTTTGTAAACAAAATTTGAAAATCCGGATGAGTAATCCAATTACCATTATGAATTTGTATTTTTGAACAATAGTAGTTTAATAACATTTTTGTTTATGTAAATTTTCAAAATATGGGCATATTGTTTAAATTGTTTTTGCAACACCCCCAGGTGACAGTAAGCAACACAATCACATCTCAAGAATCAAATTTTGTATACTGATCAATTTTGAAAAATCATCTTGTTGCTTTCGTGCAACTGAGAGGTTATTCCATAACACCATACCCCCCAGACCCCCCGGTTTGACCTCAGACCACGTGATTGGTCACAAAAATGTGAAGAAATAGATGTGAAACCGGGGGGTCTGGGGGGTATGGAATACCCTCCAGTACATTATTAAATGTGAATTATTTTATATTTAATAAATCACTTGGGTTAGGGTTTCTTTTTCTAGGGCTTCCCCTGGGACCGGTGGTTGGAATATCCTCCAGTACATTAGACATCTTAAGGTATTGCATAATTTTTATCATTTAACCGTCTAATCACCAGGTATTCCATAACCCCCAGATCTACTGGTTTCATATCCATTGCTTGATGATTTGATTTCTTAACGGGATGAATTGAAGGGTCTGGGGGTATGGAATACCCTCCAGTACATTAGGTCTTAATGCCCAAAGAAAGCAAACTGACATCTTAAGCTTTTGTATTGTAATGTTAGTTTAAAATAGGTAAGTAATTTGAAAATGTTTTTGTATTGAATTGTAATGGTTTTTCGTCTTCTGAGTTATCTTTTATTGTGCGAAGTAGCTTTCTTCTTTATGACAATTTATTTGGAGCCACCACAAAAATTTCGCCAGCCTTCCCTAAAATCGTATCCTGGCTACGGCACTGAACGAAGACAAAGGCCTTTATGTAAATTTCATCAGAAACATGAAGAAAAGGGTGGAAATAAAGTGATAAAGCCGTCCAGGCAACGCAGTAAGTACTGTTCTGCAATTTAACTGTTACTTTATGATCTTCCGCTAATTTCACCATCATTTGGAAAGTTGAATATCACAATCCATCATAAATTGGAATTATTTTAATTACGTTTGCGGATGAAATGTAATCATCGGATGAAAATGTAATTTAACATTAATTTTGACTTGAACAATTTTACGAAGTTAGTGAGCTTATATAAATACAGCTGTAAATGTGGTTTGTAAGATTGGACAGTAATATATTCGAAAAGATTGTGTCATTCAGCATTTTTAACCACAAGAATTTGAAAGTGTGAAAAAATCTAAGAGAGTTTGTGGAGGACAATATATTTCGTGGTGCCCAAAGTTGAAGAAAATAATTGAGCACATTTTTAGGACTAAAATATTTTTTCTGGGTCCTAAAAACTTTAGGTAGAAGTTTTTGGCTAATTAGTTAACTATTTAAACAAAAGAAGGGGATAACGTTGTAATTAACTTTCCGTGAATTTTCAAAAATTGATAAAAAAAATGTTTACATTATTTCAAATTTGAAATTTGTACATTTAATTTTTAGAAATGTACCTTAGGATTTTCAAATAATATTATTTACCCCCAAACCCTCTTATAAAGTTTGGTTGGATTGACCCTTTTTTGATAACCAATCTTATCCCCCCTTCCCTCAAAATATTGGATCTAGTTGCACCTATGATCTGAAATATCCGAATAATTAATTTGCAGGATGCAAAACTGCTTTGCTTCTTTTGTTAATTTTTGAATTATTTTATTTATCCATCAGGAATATTACCAAACTGTGGATTGTTTGGCTTTTTGGAATTTTTCAATTTTGGTACAATAAATAAATTTAATCTCTTAAAAACCTACCTCATTTGTTACTTTTCCATTATAATATGATCTTATAAATTCAAATAGTACTTTAGAACGCAATTTGGAAAAACTTACGTTTGGCAATTTTCCTTTTGTTAGGAGGTGCTACTCTCTAAATATTAAAAAACAATATCAGGAATCATGGTATTTTGGTATTGGTATGGTAAATCAATGTATGGATAAAGGGACAAAGTTTTAGTCAAATATAAATATGAAATTGTAATGCGGTTCAAGTAAAAATTAATAATTTCACAATTCGGGAAATATTTGTAAATAAATACAAATGTATTTGTCTCCAAACAATACGAAAATTGTCTTTTCTGTCATGGCATCTGAAGTAATAATTTAATAAACACAGAATAATTCAGATAGTACTATCTTCACAAAGACTTTAAAATGACTGTAAACTTAGCAGAAATTTGTTTAGATGCAGATTCACTACACTACAGAGTAGTTTCTGTAAACTACCTGCCTTGTCTAGTAAAATCTCCCTTTCCATACTTAGTACGTAATAATATACTATTTTCTATTCCTATTGAATAACATATTCATTACAAGAAGTTTTCTGTTATCATATGGATTACTCACGGTGTTGAGTAAGTAAATGGTTTATTACTCTACAGATTGAAGTACTGTAGTAAAAAAAAATTTACTAGGCATAATTAATTTATAATATGGTTTAAAATGACTAATACTCGTAGAAAAAATATCGCATTCTACTCGCATGTGATGGTTAGTAGCCTATCTGATGATTTACGATATACACTGCGTCCCCGAAGGTAATAACTATAATAACTACCTCGTTTTCTCGTTGAATAATGTACTATTAATTTTCATTATAATTTGCTTTACTAATTAAATAATTTAATATTTAAAAAGTACTTTATTTGAGTGTTGCAAATACAACTGCAACACATCCGGTGCCTCTATTTTAAATGATTTCAAATATATAATTTAACAGGAAAACCTCCCAACCCACCAAAGTAGGTACCCTATAAAGTAAAAGTGCAAAAAATCACTAACAAGTAGGGGTTATTTCAATCAATAAATTGAGATCAGGATGTTATGTGTAATAATATATCATTTTGCATCGTCAGTGATGACTGGAAAAGCAATGCCTTGGGCATCAAAATCTGGGCACGGGTTATTGTATCATAATATTATATTATACAGTATTATATAAATATATTTTGTAAATAATGTAATTCAAATATTATATAAAAATAATGTAAATTTCAATAAGTAATGGTTTAGATTCTAAATGTAGATGTTATATTATTGTACAGGTAGTTTGGTGTAATAGAAGGGCGATGAACTTTGGATCGAAGAGTCCAGCGTTCGAATCCCGTCCGAACCCAAATTTAAATGTACACGTCAAATAAAGAGACCGACTGTCGACCTCATCCGTGTTTTTATAAAAATTCTTAAGCATCAAATACAGCAATATTTCGTACACAAAATATGATATCGAGTGAATGAATTTATTATCGATTTTTATGAAATCATTCAACTCATCGTTACGAAAATTATTGCCTTCGTTAATTCAGAAGCAACGTACGCCGCGGCATTTTTGTAAAAGGCGCCCACACTATCTCCTCTTGGTTAAATGCGTTTGCTCACGCAACAAAGTGCATTCACGCACATCCACAAATCTCCATGCTCAGCATTCGACATCATTTTCATTAATTAGAGAGTGGATAGGGGATTTGAAGCAGATACTGCAATTTGGAAAATTGTTATCACAAATTGAATTAGTAGCTTCACAGTTGGACGACATCGATAGGGTTATCGATAAGCTCGCTTTAGTTTATTTTAAAATAAATTTAATTATTAAATTGTAAACTAAACGAAATTGAATCACTTAATGTCTTTTATATCTGACAGTAGTGCTGAGCTAAGTGAGACAAATTTGAAAGCTTCAAAGCTTGGAGAAGAGAACTAAGAATTCTATAAAGTTTACGGGTTTCTGTAGCTTACATCAGCAGTGAGATTTCACTAAATGATACGTCAAGATAATTTGTACGAATGCTTTGTGAGACATAAAAATATAATTACTTATCTCATCGTTTTATTTTAAATTTGTTTATAAATTGGAATTGTGTAATATCCGCAATGCACATTTAAATGAGACAAAACAACCCCCCCCCCACCCGTTCGTGCTTGATTCCGTATTTTATAGTTATGACTTGCGGCAGCCGTTTATATTACTATAGATTCGTTAGATAATGGTGCAATATGTATCGAGAACTTGCTAATCTATAATAATGAGTCCTTAATCTGCAACGCCATTAGGCACGTCGGTATGTCCGTCGGCGCCCGCAAATGTTAACTCAACTGATCGAAATTGTTGTACTTATTACTTTTACAGCTTTATTACTACCGTTAGTTATTGTTCTCGCTCCCCATTAGCTAGATTAGTGTTCATATCAGGATTTTCAGTGTTAATTATGCTTTTATCTCAAAATGGGAAATTCTAATGAAAATGCACCTGGTCATATTTGATTATAAATTTATGAGGTGGATTTTATGATTCTCTGCATAAACTGTACGATTTATAAAACAAAATAATATAACCATAAGTTAAAGTTGCCTGGCGCAGTCACAATTTTAAAAAAATTAAAATGTACGAGTCGCAAACAGGGTGACAGAGTGTAACAAAAAAATTCGAAACTATGAAGAAGTTTTTATTGTCGACATTTTGACGTTAACCTTTTTCTGTAATTTTAAATCTAAAAGCTTTTCAGTAGCTGTGCAGTCAGGCGTCATTCTATTTCTCAGCTTGCTTTGTTTAGATGGGTCCGCCTCTTGACGCTTTTGAGGCAGATTAGCTATGAAATTAATCCCAAAAGACCACTTGACGGGTAGGTCAATGGTAAATTCGTTGTAGGTTCAATTGTCGATAATAAACAAAAATAAAGTTAGCTTCAAGGGTGAGATAGAACGGAATGTAAATTGCACCAAACCACAATTTGCACATTTGCGAGGGTAAACTCCTGCCATGGTCGAGCACAATTATTAAGCCATTTATGTACAAATTAACAAATAATTTTTAATGTCTTCATAAATATGCGGTTATAAAATACAATTACCTAGAGTAATCAACATGAGTTATAATTAGGTTTTGTTATTTTATGGTTGTACCCATTACGACGATCATATGAAGACGTCAAGAGACCATTTTCTTCACCTTTTCTCCGCATGAAAAGCGTACAAAAGTTAAATCGCGTCCAATTCTGTAATTATTTTTTATAATTTATTATAAATCAAAAATTACGTTTATGATTGAGCGAACATCCGCGTACGGATAAAAACGCACAAAGGGGCCGTTTTAATTACCTTATATCTCTCGATGTGTTGTCCACGTCCATCTTTTATTTTTAAAATATTTGGGCACAAAAGAAACCGAACAATAAAATTGAGAAGTGACAAAAAGAGCTAAAGAAAGATTGCGACGTGCTAAACATTCATATGTGATTGCAGGTTATGATGCGGTCACCTAATTAAAAACACGGTGTGTGTGAAATACGCGATGCCATTTATTTTTATAAGTTCGAATCATTGAGTTCATAAAACGTAGATTGTCAGCGAGGACGGAAAAACTTGGAAAAGCGTTCTCATCTAATTAAGCAACTTAAATTTCCATTCAAAATATTTCAATTTAGCGTAATAGCATTCTTGAACAACTCCTAACTAAATTTTCGTGTAGAAAGAATGCACGAAATTTTGTTAACTTGAACAACGTGAAATTTGCATTTTTGTAGTTCTAAAAGAAATTCCAAATTGTGAGCACTGAAAATTACGGTGCAGGATTCGACAAGAACCTAAACTTATTTTTAATGCGTTAATCACTGAATATTCTTAAATACGGCAGGTTAATTATTTATCATTTACGAAGTTAACTGTAAAAAGGATTTAAAAAATTTATATATTTTCATATGTCTGTGAAACCGACAAGTGAACTGATTCAAGTTTTTATAGATTATGCTTCAATTCTGCAGGTTTCACCAAAAGAAGTTGATGAACAACATATGCTATATACCGAAGACCGTTACGACAAAACCACTTTTTAGTTAAGCTTACCCTTTTTTAGCTTATCAAATACGAAATGCACTTTAGATTAGTTACAGAATATTTTTGGAATATCTTCTCTATTAAAATCTAACATGCTGATCGACAGTCGCCTTTTTAATTATTCACTTTCATACCTGGTTTGTTCCAACAAAAATTCCATCGCATCTGCGTTAATCCACCTAAAATTTACCAACGATATGACGTGAATCCGATTAACAAATTATTTTTGTGTTAATTAGGTACTGTCAGCATACTATAGCTAAAGCGCAAAGAAGCAGCTCCCCGACTAAAATGCAATAAATATTGTCTTACAATTTTAACTTTCGATTAGGTTCTCAATTTTCTTTTACTTTTTATTAAAGGCAACTGATGATTGATGGCAATTTTACGATTTTCATAACCCACACTTCATTTATTACTGTGTTTTTCAAAAATATGGATCCGCTCATGAAGCTAACCTGTAACAGCATTGGATGCGGCCGAAATTTTGTCATCTGTGGAATTGCCTGATCTTGTCCACTTCAATTCCGATGGTTGAAGATATATAAATATTGGTTCCTGACCAGTACCAGTGGAAGGACATGTGACATCCACAATGGATTATAACAACAGTTTCACTTGGGCGAGTAGGTCGTCTTTCTTGTCCTCACCTTAGGAGCTTTTTCTTCCTGGAACTTTTGGGTAAATAAAACTGCATTATTGGGATCCACGTTCTCCTCGAATTACTCGAACAATATCCTTGATAGTTGAAGACTTGAGGAAAAAGCTATCAACTACGTTGAAAATTTTCCATATTGCATATAAGTAGTCCGTCCTGTCAGTTATGTTGAGGCCTTGGCAGCTGACCCTAACCTCAAGAACCTTTTCTTCCTGGAACTTATTGGTAAATAAAGTTTCATTATGGGATCCACGTTCTCCTCGACTTACTCGAACAATGCTTTAACGTTGAAGACCTGATGAAAAAGCTATCAACTAGCAATTTTCAGATACTGTATCTTCATTAATTATTTTAGGATAGTGAAGACGGCATTGAGGTTCATCTTTGTAGGCATCTTCGCCTTGGTTTAAGTCGTCGTCTTCCATAAGAGTGAAGTATTTTGTACAGTGGCTTTTAATCCAAAAATGTTGTTGACTTTCAGGTATTTTTTCCTTTCATTCTTTACTATTTGAAGTAGTAGTTGTTCTTCCTCCTTCCTGGAAGGGAGAAAGAAAAACTGTGGTATTTTAAACTTCTCCATTTCATCTTGCAATTCGACGTGTTAGGATTAAAACGCTTTCAAGTGAATGCGATCTAACTACTAATTAAACTTACAGATAGAGGCTACAGTTTGCTTCTTCTTACAGGTACCTTGGTGTTAGTGGTTAGGGCGTGGAGCTATAGATCTAAAAGGTCATAGGTTCGAATCCCTATCGCTCCCAAATATATCTGTACCTTGAAAAGGATTTTTCCGTAAATAAATTTAATGTGTCTAAATTTAAAGAGTCTATGTCTTTTAGTTATAGGTACTAATTTCTTAATAAAACACTTTTTACAGTACATTGGCGTAATACAGGGTAACATTACACAATTTACTAACGAGCTGAGCTTAAGTCAACAAATTTGTTGTTTTTTTGTCGGAAGAGTTATAGAAAATATTTTGTTAAGCCAAAAGAAATACGTTTATTCGTCATGAAAGCTTGGTGCGCGACTGGAATTTGCTATATTCACCTTTTAACTTTTAAAAGTATGAACCTAATTCTGACCGCCTTCGCTCGAGGACAATGAAAAACCACCTAGGTGCAATCTGGCTTAGAGGGCATTAAAAAATGCCACAATGTCCCTTTAGAATTTAAGTTCACTTAATAAGAGAAAATTGCTGGCCACGGAAATGGACTGCATGAGAAAAATGTTATAAACGAGAATATTACAAGAGACGTGGTTGTGGACATAGTCATAGTGAAGGAGTTGAAAGAGGAAACTGATAATGTTTGATCAGACAAAAGGAATGAAAAATATTAGAATGGATCCCACCAGAACGAAGAAATAAAGGACGGCCTAGAAGAAGTTGGGGAGATGACATGGACGCCGATGAATTCCAGAAATCTGGAAGAGGAATTATGCCAAGATTTTCATATATTAATGATAATTAATACAGAGTTTTCCTGTTAGTTTGGATTAATATTTTTTTATAACATTCCGAAGCACCTACTAAATTTTTTGCATTTTTACCTCCTTAAAAATAAGCTGAGAGTATAGTGAATCCTGTATTGATCAGAAGTACTTATTTAACACTTAAAATCAAACAATTTCCCACTATCCTGATAATTTTAAGCAATAGTGAATGATGTAAAAAATAATATTATTTGGATAACCTCCGATTTCACCAATGGAAGGCCGAGCTAAGAAATTCAGTGAAGTCCGCGATTTGAACCCAAAATTTCCGCTCTGTACGCAACCAGTGATCACATCGATCCATTGCAGTGGCTAATTATTTAATACGTGAGCTGCTGGAAAAGTTTCCAGATTCTAGTATATCTAGTGGTGTCAGGTTTTTTTAACCATCATATTCGCAAAATTTCGACATTTTTAACATATAATTCAGTTAACAGTTCATACAAGTAGACAAGTTTTGTTTGCACAGCATTTTAAAGAAAGTAATTGTGCGGAAAAATGGAATTTTCGTGGGAAAATTTTCGTGCATGATTTTTTATGATTTGAAATGTGGTCTAAAGCCGAAACAATCCATAGATCGGATTGTTTTGGCTTTTGAAAGTGAAGCATCATCTAAGAGTACTGTTTATAGCTGGTTTTCCGAATCACAGCGTGCCTGATCGTCCAGCATCATCTGTTGTTGCCACTAATGTTACTGCTTTACGTGAAATACTTGAACAAGGTCCGAGAGATTCGGGCATCCTTAAGCATTGACATGAAAACAATAAACACGATTTTGCATGCTTATTTAGCATTTTGCAGTCACTGTGGATCCCACACAATTTGACAGAAGCTTAAAAACTCAAACGCAGTGTCGTGTCAAATGGTGCACAGAAATGCTGAAGAAATTCAACGGAGGTCTTTCAAATTTGGTGTGCAATTTCTTTGCTGGTGATGAAATTTGAATTTATTGTTACGAACCTTAGAATTAACAACAGTCCACCATTTGGATATTGTTGAAACATTTCAAAAATTGGTTTTTGAGGTATCAGCTTCATAGTGGAAAAAATGTTTTGTAAATTGGTTCCAACGTTTGTCAATTTCTATTCTATATCCAAAAAACCGACCCTACCCGTGAATAATTTCTTAGTGGTTTTTTTTTTCGCAACAGTCTCGGGGGGTCACTGGGAGTGTAAATTGAAAATCTCGACCAAATTATGCTTTTGCGTATATTCGAAAAATGTTTTTTTTTCCTTAAAAAACGGTTTTTCTTGAATAACTCGGCCATTTTTTATTTTACATAAAAACCGTAGGGACAAAAATTGTAGGAAATTTGATTCTCTACAAGTTTGGTCCTCACAATTTTTCTTCTAGGATCGATATTTTTGGAATTGGACCCGAAAAAAGCGACAAATTCAAAATAATATCATTATCTCTTTTATTTTCAACTTAACAGCATAAATGAAGAGGAACAAACTTGTAGAGAATCAAATTTTGGACAAATTTGGTCTCCACCTGTTTTTACAAAAATCGATATTTTCGGAATTTAACCTAAAAATATGCACCCATTTAGAAATATTCCCATTATCCCCTTTATTTTCAATTTTACAGGTACAGAAAGTTGTATTGTATGTAAAGTTGTTTTCGGGTCCAATTCCAAAAATATCGATCCTAGAAGAAAAATTGTAAGGACCAAACTTGTAGAGAATCAAATTTCCTACAATTTTTGTTCCCACTGTTTTTATGTAAAATCAAAAATGGCCGAGTTATTCAAGAAAAACCGTTTTTTACGAAAAAAAAACCATTTTTCGAATATACACAAAAGCATAATTTGGTCGAGATTTTCAATTTACACTCCCAGTGACCCCCCCCCCCCGAGACAGTTGCGAAAAAAAAATCACTAAGAAATTAATCACTGGTCAAAGTCTATAATGACTGGACTAAATTTCAAAAGTCAATTTCCAAATTTTAAATGTGTTCTATCATAGCGTTGCCAGAAATTTTCCAGCAGCCTACGTAGAATCAATTCTAAAATTAAAAATATATAGGATGCTATTATTTTCTTTATTTTTTATATTGTTGGACGTTTGCTTTGTAAATTTAGTTGGACACAGTTTGAAAAGCTGTCTAAGTGCGTAAAATTTGCTTCTTTTTCACAAATAGTGATTGGCGGTCTTTTTGCATTTTAATTAAACTTGAGAAGCACTTCCTAACCTAACATGATTTGATTTAAATGGATCATTGCAATATCTACTACTTCCAATGATTCACTTTACAAATTTTAATCACTACAACCGCTCAACTGATCAAATTAGTAAACAGTGTAAAATTCTCGTAGAAGACCAAGACAAATTTAGATTTTGAAATAATTAAGAAAATCGACTGCAATGAATTTTGATAAAGCAGAAAAACAAAAAGCACTGCAACGAATCAATTTAAAGAATCGTAAGCTGGTAAGAGAGAATAACTAAGCTGTGACGTGGAAATAGTTCAATATATCAAAATTCAGTTTGGTAGGTTTAATTATACTTTATTATTATTATGGACGTTATGAAATAATTTTCCATAAATGAGCTACCCTTTGTAATTACGTAATAATGTTTTATTAGTCTCGTAAAATTTCAGAATTAAATGATAATGGGATCATCTTTATATACTTAACCCTGCAATACAAATCAGTAGTATTTTGAATATTAAATGGTCTACATTGATAATTTTATAGGTTTAATATTTAGTTTGTGTAATTTTAAGATTTCGTTCTGTAGGACCAATAATTTGTATAACAGGGGCATCAATATAAATTTAGTGATTTCCATAATTTTATACCAAAAAACGATAAAGCATGAAAGTTAAAATTAATTACAACCTGGTAAATTTGACATGACTGGTGATTTTACTGGGAAAATTTTTTCACGACTTTCCTTTTCTAAAAATTTATAAAGAACAAAAGTTAATTTAAATTTTTGCATCGTTCCTGCGAGTTTAATTTAAGCACATTCGTTCCATTTTCCGTTAAGAGAAAGCACACCTTCTCTTATTAAGTAAGCAAAATGAAATTACGTTATGTATTTAGGTTGAAAGGGTTGTACTTGCTAATATAACATTTGGTACAACTTTAATAAATAATACATCAAGTCCGTTGTCATAATAATTATAGTACGTCGTGTTAATTAACAGTGCTCACTATTACCGGAGGCAAAAAATTTGCAATTTTTCTTGTGGCGCTTATTAAAAAATTAGCATTTTAGTGAGCTTTTGCGAAGTGACTATAATTTTTTTAGCACGTTCGTGATGATTTTCAAATTTTAACATTGTTCTGATAACTGAAAATTTACATGCTAGTCATATAATTTAACACGAGCAGAACTGAAAGTAATTGAACGCCATCAATAACCACCAACAATAGTTGTAGATCGTTTGCTGAATGAAAAGCTCAGCAACAATATTCACATATAGCCGCATATAGCCTGCTGGTCAAATTGTATTCTGGATAATCTCTACACCTGATAACTTTTTCAAACGTATTTTACAAAATGTGTTAGGCAACAACAACGATCCAAAAAGTTTACTTATAGTAAACACCTCGCTGATTTGGTATTTAGTTGAATAACAAGAATTTCAATTTGGACTGAACTTGTCGGTACAGCGTTGAAGCGAACATTTCTGCCAAACAAAAAAAAGTAATTTAAATCGCTTTGTTTTAAAGTTTTCAGTTCATTGGAGGGTGTAGCTCATTTCCGACTGAAGCAAAGGCATCACCCGTGACTTAATAGTTTGTGACTAATCGCGTATTCACTTTCGACCACAGTCTTCCAAAATCATCTATTATTGACAATGTACAAGTCAATCGAATTTAAAACTCATTACACGCTACATTAGGAACAACAACACAAAATTTTGATCTAATCTGATTGGTTACCTCAAGGTTACCCATCGACAAATTGGCGCAATATAAATAATAACAAAATTATTTTTTGATTAAACAGTCAAATGCCTCCCAGTTTACATTGCACTTTATTTTATCGTCACAAATCAAGAGAGAATTATG
The DNA here is from genome assembly GCA_958510855.1 of Rhagonycha lutea. Lineage (NCBI taxonomy): Eukaryota > Metazoa > Arthropoda > Insecta > Coleoptera > Cantharidae > Rhagonycha > Rhagonycha lutea. The sequence continues at coordinate 4,118,022 of OY294040.1, read as the reverse complement.
ATTTTAATTGGGTTTCAAAAGTGCTGATGTAGGATGTAACAAATTAATTTTGCTGATACATATTTAATTGTTGATTGTGTGTTACTATTGATAAAACGTTGGTGCGTATGCCCTTACAATTGAAGCTTGTCTGATTTAATTAATTATTATTGCAATTTAAATTCATAATTACAAATTGTAATGTGGTATGTTCGTTCCATTATGTATATCAGCTTATCAACGTCAAGTGGTTATTACCTGTCAATATTCTATTTCCCATACTTTCATAGATTCAATTTTATGCATCTTTACACCCTGTAACATTTTTTGCCAACAAAAATGCAACTTTTATCACGCAATGAAAAAATGTTGGGATGATCATATTTTAAATGGATAGAAATAATTTTTCGTACAATATAATAAAGTTTTAAATAAGTTTTAAAACCTTTAGACCTCTACTGTCAAAACCCTTTCTATTTAGCCACAAATATAACCACCCGGATAAGTTGCCCATCTGCTAATGGATAGAGTCTAAACTATACCCCAGCTCTTCTCTAGCTTTGAAAGCACGGTTATCGAAATTGATGATTCATCAGCTATAGGTTCCCCTTGTCAGTTAATTAGTTTTATGAAATTAACGAGTTTGCCTTCCAAATTTTATCGACTTTTAATCGTAATGTACAACCGCCTTATTCCAAAATCAATTTCAATGCTAATTTTGAAAAAGATTCTATGGGCACGTCAACGACTTCCAGACGTACAGTACTTATTCCCAAATGGCAAACCTACAGCGACTGATTTCAACAAATGTTTAGAGACGAGAGAATTATGCTATCTATCCATAGCTTCTTCACACCGCAACCCTCACCCGAACAATGTTCTATTGTGTATCTAAATGAAAATGAATCGGTAAAGTTTTGAAAAAGCAGAAAATCAATTCCCGCAAAACTAATTTTAAGTTTTTTAACCGCAAGTCTTGTTGATGCATGCGTCAACTTTCAAGTCACGATTGAAATATAAATTTTTGATAAATAATCCAAACATGTAAAAAGTAAATTGAAAACTCAAACATTAGTTTCCACTCGGTGTAATAGATGAAAATTATCTTATGAGCTAACAAGTTTAGTCGTTGAGTTTTCGTAAAATTAAATTTATAGTATAAGCGACTTAATATTGACGTGTATACTTACTTAATAAACTAATCACATAATTGATTTGCTTAGTTATCAAAGAAAATTTGCTGTTTGAAGCGATCGTTAACTTAGTCAAGATTCAGAAAGTTACCTCTTGTATTAAAGCATTCAAGATGCTGTTTGTATCAATGATACATGAAAATCTACTCTAACTTCCAAGACAATTGCGTTGGTTGGTTAATTAACGAAGCGATAATTATGAAGTAGTTTTCGTTATCGTTAATCTCGAGAAGAACTGGAATGAAGTGAAGTTAAACATTTGAAGGAGTAATAATTGAAAATGTGGGTCAAAATTCTAGTATTAATTTTGGTTTTTGCGCAGAAAAGTGTTAAAGCATTTTTAGCTTTATCTACGCCTTTTCATTTGAGCATTTCAATAGAAAATCATAACTTATTTGCTGAAAATACAAAGGAGTACAACAGCTGTTAACTTCACAATGAACGATCCTTTGGAATTAATTTCGTCTGTCCGGTTACACTCGATGACCAGGCGTTATTAATCCACTTTCCACCAAAGCGCCAACTCAAGCTGCTATTTCACATAAAGATCTATCGCGTTACACGGATCGTTATTTCAACAATGCTTTGTGTCACTCGAAAAAGACCTCCACGCTATTCCAGACATCCTAAAAATTTTAACTACAAAAATAATTATCGGAAAATTGTTACACCAAAACAAAACGCAAAGAGCAAATTTAACACGAACTTTCTTTTTCTTTCGAGCTGCTTTATTTTTACGAAAATAAAATGGGAAAAATAAAACAACTCTCATTTACTTTTTTCTTGCGACCATCAAATAAATTGGTTTGTAACTTCTACCAGAAATGAGAGCCACTTATAGTAATAATCCCACATTTGGGTTACGATAAAGTTGTGTGGCGCGAGTTGGAAAGGAAGGAGCAAATAGAGAAGTTGCAGGGACAAATACTACTCCCACCTCATATATCACAACGCACACCTTTACCAACAATCTATAAATTTTGGGCAAACAATTTGATACTCATCCAACATCGGGTTAATTAAAATTGCTCATCGACGTTGTCGTAAAACTTAGGGAATAGGAAAGAGGATTGATGCGGATGTTTGTGTAGTTTTTTAGTACGGGATTAGAAGGACTTAGTTAGGGTTTGTCTTGGTGAGAGCATCTAAACCACTGTCAGCTGTAAACCCTTTTTGGAAATAACTCATTTAATTGAATTAGTGCTTTACATAATCCCGAAAAGTTTTATCGTGACAATTTTAAGCGCCCTTCAAATAATCAAAATTTTTTCGCTCGAAAAGGACTAAGCGACGTGGGACAATCTTAAAGCCTCTGTGCTGCACCTGTAATAAACTTGATCGACGCGATTTGCTATTGTACACAATAGCGGTGTTAGATTTAACTTTTAAGTACCTAATTAATAATAATTAAACAAAGGCGTTAAATAATTAAGTAAAAGGTGGTGTAAAATTAACAATTCACCTTACCTTCATTTATTAAGTACAATGGTAATAATTGAAAGGTTTATTATATTAATCGTTATCCATTAGAGTTTATGAGACATTTGATATTGTGCGTAGCAACCAACATAGGAGAAAATATCAATAGCACAACAGCAGCTTTAACAATAATTCCGAATAATAATAAACATTATCACAGGACTATATTAAAATTATTGCTTTCATTTAATGCTTATGTACGTATCCGCAACTGCTAATTAAAATTTAATTTAATTGTTGTAATATTTTACATAGGTAAATTGCTAAAGGTACAAACACACGCGTAGATAAGCATTGAAACGAAAGTCGTCGTCAAAACAAAAATTAATTTGTCATTGTTTGAAATTAAAAAATTAAAATGATGTAATTAATTGCGAAGGAAACAAGAGAAATTAATTTGTTTTGTATTGTTGCTCAATTAAAATTTTTCTTTAATAAACACGGTGTAATTTAAAGTTGTAATGAGAATAAGATAAAACACTTTTGACCACATTTTTTGCACGGTAGCTACTCTTTAAAAATTGATTCGTCGATTTTCTACGGTTTCTTTTAAATATAACAATGGCAAACAAAGAAACTCTTTCCCGTATTCAACTGGCATTTTATTAACGTCAACTACAAACTAATTATTAAATTTTGGTACACATTCATTCGCCACAATTGAATTTTCACATAGTAGAAATAGATTTAAATAAACTACTACACAGGAACCTAAATAAATATAATTATATTCATTCTACGTTAGTCACTCCAGGCATATTTTCCTTTACGAATTGTAATTTACTTTGTTTATTCTGTAAAATTAATTTCTAATTTAGAAATTGTATTTAATACGACGTATCGCTTTGTTTACACAAAGGTCTATCGATAATTTTCTGGTTCAAAATACCCACACGGTTGTGATATCAGAGAAATTTAGTTTGTTAGTTTTATTATGTTTCGGTAACAACAAACAGCAATAAAGGGGTTTATTCAAAATAATTTGTTTCTGATGTTCTCTTCCAACACTAAAACTTTATAATCCACCTTTAACAGGTTCGTATAATGCAAAAATTTATAGGGGTCACTAAAATTTACTGCATGGAGTGTGAAATAATAATGAGCAAATTTGAAATTCATTTATTTGGTTAGAATAATTAAAGGATCTCTAACGATCCCATTTGTATAACTTGACACATAAAGGAAACATAATAATATAACTAACCATTATTATTTAAGACGTATTGTTTATCAACCCTGCACATAAACAAATAGTCAAACACATAAAGCGTCTAACACACAGTAAAAATTGTCAGGCCCATTTACCTTTACCGTGATTTTGGAAAAACACTATTTTCTTCACAACTTAACCTTTATTTATTGCAATGCAATCCCCATACATTGCTTACTTAATGAAACTAAAAATCTGTTGAAATTATCAATTTCCTTCTATTAATAACCACATGCGTTAGCTTTTGAAACACAGGAAAGCATGAATCCAAAACTGTCGTTTGCGCATTCTACTACTTCACAATAATTGCAGCAATTGCGAAGTACAAAATGCCATAATACCGGACTCCCAACTTTTCAAATAATTGAAGCGAAGCTTCCTCGCTGTCCACTTTTACAAAAGAATTTATTGGAAATTTCTCCAAAAATGTAGGCTCCTCAGACTTGAGGTACTAGACGAAGCTCGAATTTTGAAATTTAAATTAGAAAATTCACATGAAGTGATCGAGCCAACTTAAAGAATCATTGATCAGATCAATGCATTGTGTCTGTTAAATGTTGCAATTTTTACGACAATAATTAATAGATACAATAGCTACGTGCTCCCCCCCCCCTCCAGACCCTAGCCTACTCTACTACTAATCAATTGATAAATTATCAAAGCTATTTAATGTCGATGTAGATTATTATTATCGACCATTCGATTATGATTATTACAATCGAGTTTCACAGCAATCAGTCACTGCGTTTCACTTTATTGTTTGGGAGGGTGGGTAATTTTAAAAACTTTCTAATACACATTTTACAAAAGAATAAATAGTTAGATGATCCTAATAAAAATAAATCCTTTCCAATTTAATCGTAAATGACTTTACAACGTGTAAATAATCATTCTATATTACGATATGAATAGTATTAAACTGTTCCTTAACTTTCATGGAAAACTCGGTCCGGAAAGTAGGAAATTGGAAAATCTAATAAATTTGTTTAAATTTTAACGTAAAATGAATTTTACGGTTAGCTTAATAACAAACTAACAATGTAAAAAAAACATGAAACATAAAACTTTCATCACTCACCAAATAACATTTTGCAATTATGATAAAGTTAAAGAACTTACCGAAAGTTAGCTTATAGATATTAAAGCGAATAAAAGCATTTTCATGGATGTTAAAAAAGGTAGATGGTTAGCTGCAATGTTCGACTTTCAAAAACTGTAATAAGAGAGGAATACTTGAACAACCTAAATCCCACGAGCAAAACAATCTCTGACGCACTTCTAAAGGTGAAAAAATTAACTTTATCACAAAATTTGCCATCGTCGACCCTCTGAATTAACAGGTTTAAATTCCATTATTATATGCAATTATCCATCATAGGACAAATACATTTTCAACATAAAATTTCCCAGACTTTATTAAATTCCACCTGACGTTACTATTTCCAACCCCCATCAGATGAATACTGGAAACTTTGAGAAAAATTAAATATAGTAATTTGCTAGGAAACTCCTCCTCCGAAATAGATGCAAAATAGACACATCTGATACGCACTATGGCCTTCATGTAGGTCAAAGACCAAATTTCTTTATTTAAATAATTTTTATTAAGATTTAATTGACAAAGTTTACTGCTTTTATTTAAAATTTGGATAAGTTCTAACATCCTGACATACAGGAAGTATTATATCCTTCGCAGTTACTGAATTATATGGTGTGGGTTTACTAAGGCCACTTAAAGTCTTAATTGGCACCCCCCACTTCAAAATAATAACAATACTGACTACATAATTAAAATAAAATATTTAATATAAGAGTTTCTTATAAAACCCTGTCCCTCTCTTCGCAATGCAACTTTTCATCCATTTTCATTATACGTGTAGGACATACTTAGGACTTCAATATATGCAAATTGTAAATCACTTGCTCAAGATTTTGAAAAAGTTCACAAAACAATTATTAAAATACAAGAAAATTAAAGTTTTTGGCTGAAATAACTTTTAAAGTTTTAAAATTTGATACAAATTCTCTTAAATTGTGGAGAATCAAAAATCAGTCGAATTTTCCCCTATAAAAATTAAAAAAAAAAATATTTTGTAACACAGAACAAGTTAAAATTAGAATATAAAACAAATTATAGTTGAGAAAAGATCTAAAAAAATCGAGCAAATCCAATTAGAACCACACATTTTCGTTCTAAAACTCAACGAGCATTCACAGCAAACCACAACTGTGATGAACTGATTTGTAAATTAACCCGAAAATTAACAAACAAATTTGATCTTGACAACCCTGTAACATGCCAAAAAAATATAAAATGTTATTCAGATCTCCCTTATTTATTGTTGTTGGTGAATCGATGATCTGGAAAGGCAATTCAACACCGGAACGTATTTGGAACCGACCGGCCTAGCTAAATCAATTCACGGTTCGCCAAATTATATCGTATTTATTAGTATACGAACCGTGTTATTTATTCAAATTTGAATTTTTCTAAATTAATGCACCACTTACTATTTTAGCGGCAAATTATTTCGAAAAACTAAACCCGATATATTATGAAATGAACCACGAAGGCCTTGAACGAGAAGGAAATGTCGCAAGTAGGTGAATGGCATTATACAAACAACCGGGTCACTTTTTTAAGTTTTGACCACAAAAATAACAAAATACCGTTTACACTTTACGTGACTTGGATTTCCGCGCTTTACACAAAATTATCTCACGAAACAATAATGCAGTGCTTTCATCGGTCAATTTTTAAGTGAAGTTGTGCGGCAATTTTCTGGTAGCCCCCTATAACTAGCAGGAATAGCAAAAATCTCCATATTTTGAAATCCAAACCATTCGGTAGTTTGAGAATAATAATTAATTAATATGATTTTAAGGCTGTTATGATAGCTCAGGTAGTTGTTTAGGGCATAGGTTTAGATTCCACGTTAAACTGTAGGTTGAAAGTTGCAATCGTATTCTTTAAAAAGTTTTTAAACATTTTAAAATCACCACTAAAAATTATAGATGGAAGTGAACCACATAAAATGGCTAAAGGACATCCCACCCCGTAAATTAATTATAATTTTGACAAAATTGTCCCATTCCAAAAAATGTAAACTAGTCGGTTAATAACTTTTTGTTCGGACATTGTATGCGTGTAGCGGATTTGAGAAAATTTAAAATGAGGAAAATAAATAACATACTTCGTTCTAATAATTAATCTTGGAATTAATTAATAAGTAAATAACAATTTATTGAATTTTCTCTCCGAGTCATTATTCTTCTTCTAGGTAGCTAGAGGGTAGAAGTAGATTGAACAGGGTAGACTGATTTATATAGATGTACTGATAGGTACAGGTTTTGTTGCTAACTAAAGTAACGATATCTGATTATAAAATTGTAAATCTTCTATGGAAATCTACTTTAAAAAAATTTCAAGTACCTGCATAATTGGGTGGTAATTGAAAAATGATGTAACTACGTAATTGCTAATAAAAACATTTTAATTTTGCAAAAACTTTAAGAAAAACTAAAATTTTAATTTTAACTGTAATTTTTATTGTAACACGTGGAATCTAAATCACGACAAAAATAATCTCACGTCCATCAGGTCCACAGTTCAAATCTTTTGCTTATGTAGAGCTGAGGAAATGTATGCACGTACGAAAAATTTGCTTGGTTTTGTTTTAGTTATTTTTAGGCAAAAAAAGAATTGAATTTGAAAATCCAATTTTGGGCTCTTCCAAGGCAATGGTCCCCATTGAAATGTGTGTAGGAAAGATTCACGTCACTACTTAAAGGTTAAACCAAAATTGTCAATCCAAAATTTTCTTGTCAGTGATTCATAAATTCGAGTTTGTTCTTTCAAATGGGCGTTGTCCAGTTTTAACTGCTCTACTCTATCTTGCAAAGCTTTAGCCTTCATCTGATCATTCATAAATATTCCATCATTTTCGGGAACGTCTTGGTCTGCCTCGTTTCTGTTTTTGGCTATATCCTTTGTTATAGCTTCAAATTTTTTCAACAAATCCTGCATTGCTTCAATGTGTTCTTCTGGAGGTACTTTCTTATCCATCAATGCTACTTTAGCACACAAAGCAAGTTTGTCCATTTCCTTTTCCAGTATTGTAAAAAAATTTAACTTTCTGGTTAGAAGTTCCTCATAATATTTAGATCGAAATACTTTAGATTGGAAGTCAGTTAACTTTTGGCGAACATAGTTCATTTCGTATCGATCTAACTCTTCCGTGGATATAATTAATTCTAATTCATTCCCACGTTTTGCTGAATAAGCGGCTTGTTTTATGATATGCTGAATATCAGAACACACTGCAGTGTGATCTTCTGAATCAGCTGTAATCATATCGCAGTTTCTTAGAGCTGCTTCCCATGCATCTAATTGGGATTGCGCTTCAGTGATATCGGTTATTTCCGATTCTTCGAGAGCGTCTTCTTGCTCATCGTAATCTTCGGAAAGATGTATATTTTGAAGTTTGTTTCCAAGAACAAGAATGTCATCCTGTTCTGCATCTTTGGATTCAAGTCCGAGATTACTTTCGGAATCTAATTGGCTCTGTAGATCGAGAAGCAATTGTTGATATTCTTCTTCCTCTTGTGCTAAATCGTAAAGTTTTGCACTTTTAACTTTCAAATCAAAAGCGGCGTTTTTCATTTCTGTATTTTTTCTTTCCATTTCGGTTTCGATGTTTACTATACTACAGGATTTGATTTGATAGTCGGATGAATACTTGATGGCTTCTAAATTTATATCACCGATTTTCTTCACCTTTATAGTAAAAAGTTTCAAAAGATTAAGAGATTATCATATGGAATGAGTATGTAAATTGGGTTCAAAATAGAGCGATGTATTTCTTCAAATCAAATAACTCAGAAATTACCAATCATATCATAGTAGGTAGCTTTATTACCAACTACCCAAAATTATTCTTGAAAATCAAAATAAAATAGGTAGTTGAAATTGGACAACGGGCAATTTGGATCGATCATTTTGTAATCCATTAGAAATTTGCTTATTGATGGCTCTTCCATCTGCCTAATTATAATTCTTAAATGGTCGATTTATACTCACTTCACTTATCACTTAACATTTAAGAAATTTACCAATAGAATTATGTACCTACAGCCATTTATTTTAACTGTTATGTATTTAATCATTGGTTAATCCTCTTAAATGTTAAGTGATAAGTAGAGTTAGTATAAATCGACCATTAGTCAATCAGATTAAAATGATCCTAAACGGAAATTCTTGTATACTAAATATAAATATGCACAGGCACGCACAGGAAAAAAGCATACCTACATATAAATTTGTATAGCGTTATCCATCTTTACAGCTCTTACGCCATATATTAGCTATTAGTTAGCTAGCTAGCTATCAGGCAACGTTTAGCTAGAATAAAGGTATTAAAAATATCCATTTTTTTTAAGCTAAAGCTATCAGCTATATCTTAGCTCTCAAGTGGCTAATTATCCATTAGCTATACGTTAGCTCCCAGCTAATTAAAGCTGTTAATCAACTTACAATGGTATTTGAACACCTCCAACGGTACTTTGCAATATTCTAAATTATTATCTACAATAAGATATCTAATCATATTTGTTTTAAAACATTTCTCTGCTAAAATGGGGGTGGTTGCACTGTATAATCATTATACAACTATCACAACGAATGAAGAGAGAGATCCTCTAATGGAAGTTTCATGTGACGGAAATCCTAAGAATGAGTTAGCTCTCTCTAAAAATATCTATTCTTAAAGATAGCTGAATTTTAAAAAGGAGAGCTGAATATAAATGTAGCATTTAAAATTTGTAATGCCCTTCAACACGTCATAAATTAAGATCCATTATTAAAATAATATGTAGGACACGGTTGTAACTTGAACATAACTTCCGATTTAAATTAACAAAAATAAAGCCCGATATATCGAAGTTGATTTTAACTCCACCCTTAGCCCATCCATCGCATTTTATTAATTTGATAATGAATATTTACGACTTTCTCCATTAATTATTCCATAAATGGCAACTTTTTGGGTTTATTATACAGTAGGTACAATATTTCAAAAGTAAGATAACCCCTGCTTTAGAGTAGATATAACTTAATGGTTCAAACGTGTAATGGTTCAACTACTGTGGGCTTAATTCTATCACTATTTCGACTGTCGCTTTTGCATTTTCCAATACGGTATCGCTTCGTACACTGCATAAGCATAATCCCCCTAAACGAGTAGTTCCTTAATCGACACGAAAACTTCCAGCAGGTGAAACTTTTTGTTTACAAAAATATAATCCCCTATTATTAATTATTATCCTTTTTTTCGATCAATTTCCTCCACAATAATGATGAAACAGTCCTGCAAATTAATATGAAGCCCTTATTTTGACCTATCGACTCATTTTAGAATAAACTATTTAAAAATAATATTTTGGGAAGTTTTCTTATTTTTTTTGTAATAGGAGGATAATTTAACCAGGGTAATTAGTAGAAAAAAGTTATTTCGGTCACCGAAGCACGAAATACAAGCATTTTGTTTCGTTCTCCGAGATTGCTACACCAATACACTTTTGAAGTAGCAATTTTCTCACTTTCCTGTCTTTCACCAACCTTGTCTCAATTTTTTTTCCATCATTACTTGCACTTCCCATACAAAAATAGGCGGTAATTGTATATAATTAAAATTTAAGTAGCAGTATCTTCCACAAAATATTTGATTTAATAGAACATGTGGTCAAATTAAGAAGGCCCCTTAAGAAAATTTGCTAAAATACATAACCACTGGTAGATATCGTGTAATTAACATAATAAGTAATTTTTTTATATCCGTATAGAATTACTATAAAAATTCTTTCCGATATAATTACCAAGTGGAAATGGACGATAATGGCATTTATAAGTGATTACAGCATTCCGCAAGTATTTCGCGCCTTTGTTAATCGCGTTGGTCTTATTTAAAAATTTACTTCAATATAATTATGCGGTAGATTTAATGATTTTAATACCATAATTGCATTATCATCAAATTATATTATTAGACGTTATATACGTGGGCAAAAACTAATAAATATTAAACTAACGGCGGATTCGATCAACCATGTGAAGCCGTATCTAATATTTGTTTTATCGTAACATAATTAATATTATAATAAAAATTCACATTAATTTTTATTGAAATAATTAATTAAAAATTACATTCTATTAAGGTTTTTTTATTATTAACAATTATTTCTTCGTTTTCGTGTTATCTTTTCGAGAAGCAGCGTTCTATTGTAAATTACACGTGTCCTTAAAAATCTTGCCAGTCATTACTTTTATACTATAGTTTTGTGCCTACGCAATTTAATGGCAGGTCTGATGGTAAAACGTTATTAAATTATTATCTAGTTCTAACCACCAATTTTATTTCATGGACACCCGTAGCCCCCAGCACGATTACTCGTCAATCATAATTTTGTCCTGCTTGCGCTATATCCTAGCAGCTACTCGTTTTACTTCATTATTTACTGTCGTGTCGCAAGAGCTATTGCACATCCCCCGTATTACGTGTTACGTGCTACTTTTACCATTTCACCTACATTTACACTGATTTGCATAGCAAAATAAAATAATAAATGAAAGTAATTTATCAAAGGCGCATTTATAAGTGTATGTGACAACCCTATTACTTTCGTTGATTAGGTCACTTCGTTTGACAAAACGTCTTAGGACGTGACTAGAACATGAATACAAATGAGGAAAGCACCTAAATAGGAACTTAAATTCAAGAACTTCCCTGACATATTATAAGGCATTTACTAAAATAAATGTCCAAGTTTTTTGATAACACTTGTGCATGTATAAAGGTTTATCCAATTAATCAACTTTTCAAAATAAAATACAGTTTCAAATTTACTTCATTAATCATTTGGAGAAGTTAATTTTATGTGTACATTTTTACCATTATTGAATATTAAAAATGTAACAAAACTATAGTTACATAATTTGGTTTACTACTCTTATGTGTCAATTTTGTTTTGACTTAACAGTCTTCACAACTTAACCCTGCTGTTAGCTTTCCGACTTCTTCGCATACTTTACCAAAAAAAGAAATTTATCCCACCGCTGCCACCAATGTAACCACCTGCAGTGTGGTTTTAATTTTATAAGGAACATAACTTTGTTGTTGCAGGATTATTTACTTTTATTTAACAAAAATATGATTAATACTTTTTATATTCTTTTACAGTATATTTAAAAATAATAGCTTCCCTAACTAAGTTTGGTTTAGCTACAGGCTCAAAGTCAGTACACGTCTCTCAAACTAACATTAAACTCAGATTAAAATTGTAACTCAAACTAACTTTCCTTAAGTTCTACTTTACTTAACCAATACTTATATTCTGTTATTTTTCATTGTACGCCAATAAAACTTGAGTGGAAAATTTGCATGCTTGCTTACGCTTCAAAATTCTTTCCTGTTATTAACAAATTTTTTACCTCAGAATGTTTTGAGGTTGAACTACAAGTTTCATCATGCAAATTCCGCTCTTTCTTTTTAATTTTGGCTACCAATTCCTGCTGACACGTTGAAGTAATACAGAGTATCCCTGTTTCCTGATATTTCCAACCAAAAATGTATAAACAATTTTTTTAAAATCGTGCAGATTGAATTTGTTTTGAAAGTAAACATTAAATATAATTATTATGGAAAACCAAATTAATCGAGTGCTTTAGATACACAGTACATCCGCAAGGTATCTAACGTTCTGAGTGTTGATTTTAAGGCTCCTAGTCCTCCCTTGTGGTTTACGATTGATGCTGTATAGAAATCTGGTCTGGTCCATTACCTCGACGATAAAAAATTTTTCTCGTATTTGATGACATAGAAACTTCTGCAAATATTTAAATAAGTATAATCGTTTCTTTTCAGTAGCAAAACGTGCTTTATCTTTGCGTTTTCCGTTTTGCAACAAATAATAAAAGAGACGATGATCAATCAAGGTAAAACTGTCGCACGAATACATTGCCCTCTTACCACCTATACACAAGTTGCGTGTTTCGTTAAAAGTTTCTGACAATCGATTAAAGACTTTTAAGTTAGAAATGTTGGAATCGGTCTTAAAAACCGACGCCAAATTTATAATCCCTTTCTTGTAAAAATTAAAGTGAAAATTTAAAGCTTAGCACTTTTAAGTGAAATTTATTTAAGGACGAAAATCGATCGATTTTGTGCTAATCGTAAAACTTTATGTTATATTACCGTAATTCGAAAAATTGTGTGAATTGTGTAGCACAGTCGTTAAGAAAAAAATTGGTAGTACGATAAATACTTTTCAAATTATTTGGATAATGGAAATGTAACTTTTAGGGCATTTAAATCGTTCGGTAAATCGAATTCGGTCGTTAAATTTCTAATTTTCGAAAATTTATGTTATATAAATTATTTTAGAAAGAAAAATTACCTAATTTACCTAATTTAGTTTTCATATTATTATTACGACTTTCCTTTTGGGTAAAGTTTACAGAATATCGGAATTTTAACAACTTTTTCTTAACCTTAAACCTTAAAATATCGAGATTATTTTTTTTTTGCTAAACTTTTGGATAATGGATAAATGACTTTACACTACATTTATGAGTTCTTCTATAATCGTTATAAAAATGGAATTCCGTTCTTACATTTTCCATTTTAAAGTATACTAAAAACGGAAGCTATGTTAAAATATAGTTATCCTGAAAGTGTAAAAGCAAGCAAATAAAACTATCGGGTACAGTAAGTTACGTATAATGCAATGCAACGATCGACCAGTAAAAATTTAGCTTTTATAAAGTAAAAATCAATAAAAATAAAATAACTACACACAAAGAATATTTTTTTAATAATTTCAAAGTTCAGAATTTATATCAATTCAAAATTGATTGCAAGAAATAAATGTTACTCACCCCAATTAAACCTCGATTTTACACTACATTCGGAATTTAAAAAGTATGCAAATGAAAGTTTTTCATACACAGTTTTCTTGCAAATATCAAAAATGGGAATTTTATGCGAACATCACCCCACCCCTTGGTCACACTTAGTCACGTTTTGTGACCCCCTCCCCTAGACATGGATGTCCTTTATGGACAACCCCTATCTTAAGTCTCGATGATATTAGGAACCCACGGTGGTTATTCATATGATTGAGTAATGGAAGAAATTTCACATTAGATTTAAAAAAATATCAGAAAGATTCCAAAATCGATATTTAAAAAGATGATAAATGAAGAAAGCTTCTCGACAGAAGCGTCATGACCTTTTTGACAAAGGCTTTCATGGCAGATTACATCTCGGTGGTTTGCCATTGCCTTCCGAGGGTAGAGACGGCCAGAATAAAGTTCTTACTTTACTAGGATTCGAACCGAGTATTTAGCGTTCATAATCAACTCGCGTGGCCGCTAAGCTCCGACCGCCTCCCAATGGAAATTCTAGGATTTGTTAATTCAATAATTTATTGATCTGAATAGAAAAAAGATCTTATCTAACACTAAAGTTCTATGGCATAGATCCCAGTGCCATCATCCTAACCCAGATACGTCCAGACTTCCAGAGTTAGTTTGTTAGCAATCTGAGGACTCAACGTCATATAAAGGCTATTAAAAAGACTAATTGGAAATATCCCCACCCCACTCAAGGGTTATGTAAATAATGAAGGATCCCCATTGCATTATGGATTCTCCAAAGGAAATACTGAAACAAGGAAAAACAAATCCATCATAAAATTAACATTCAATGCATTAATTAGGGTACTACGGCATGCGGCAGTCCAAATACATTTTTTTAAATTTTTGTCTAAATACTCCCTCCGAGCATGATGTCCAAGCCTCTACCCTTTACCTAAACTAAACTTTTCACAACACAAAGATAAGAATCAATTATTGAAGTCCTACGGTAAAATTTTGTTTTTAAGGTTTGAAAAACATAATTTTCCTGTAATATCAATAAAACTTGGGAAAGGTATGCGATATTTTTTATAAATAAATTAATTGATCGAGCAATAAAATTGATTAAAATATGCGTTCGCTTCCGTTACATGAATATAACTTAGTTATTTAATTATTAAAATTACATAAATTATTTTTGTAATCACAATTTACAACAATTTATGTTATCATTAGCATAGTCTTGGATAATCGGTTCCACCATAACGACGTTATTAATCTGTGCATATTTTATTGTATTAGATCGATTTCTGTTTAATGGGAACTGCACTAATTAACCTATTACAATCGGTGTAGAAATTTTATTTATAATTAAATAATCTTTTAATGGTTTCGTTTTAATTTTGCAATAAAGCAATGCTAATTATTAATGCTTAATGGAATATTTGTAAATGGTAGGGAAGTTTTTGCTACGGTTGAGACTGGAAACAATGCGAATGTTTGCCTTATCTGTTTTATTTATTGATTATTATGTCGATATATGGAGGAAATTATTAAAATCCTTTGGTGGAACTGTTAATTATGACTAAACGCAATAAATAAAGCCGAAGAGCTCAAATCACACGTATAGAAGAAAAGTGCCTAAATTATTTGGTAAGGTAATTTGTAATTTATATCCTGGATGAATAATAACTTTTTTAGACCACGCTGTCTTGTATAGCCTATAGCTTAATAATCGCTGTGGTCAATAAATCTACCAAATACAATATTAACGTTATGATGGAATTTTAATGAAATGATAATTCAGTTCATCGCAAGCAACTTTAAATTGGTAATAATTGAGAGTCGAATTTGAACTATTCGGGCTCCTAATTTTAAAAATAGTCCACTGGCAAACTGGAAAAGCATAAATTGCAATCAAGCGGCAACCACGAGTCATAGCTGCATACCTGTCATCCGCGGAGGTCAAAACGATACATAACAATGTGTGGGTTCAGATTTATAACGACCCTTACCTGTAATGCTAATTTCCAAACAAAAGATTACATTTAATATTTTGTTGTTGAAATTGAATGGAAGAGCGAGGAGCCCAATAACGGATGAGAATCAAATTAATTCGCGCACCGAGTGTGTAGCGAACTTAACTTGATGGAGGGTCAAGATATAGGAAACACGCGGTGCGCTTCCCATATTGTGACGTCTCATTACTCAATTTCACTTTAATTTGAGAAACAAGTAGTACGGTATTGCTTCGGAAAAGCACCACAAGTTTTTTTTTGGCAATTTTCGGTGAAGGATTAAAAATGACTCCCTAGGATTGTTTCCTCTGATGGTTTTTTTTTCTAAATCCAATTTGCAAACAATGGACGTGCTTTCAATGGTACTTTATTAATTTTTTTATTGAATTTAAAATGGTATCGTTTATACATCCTCTAACAGTATTATTCTTTACATGACAATAAATATGTAACCGACGAGTTCTATTTGTGTCATTATTTCTATAAATTGTGGTCATTGCATTATATTTCTGGAAGTTCGTGAGTTCCGCAAAGTACGGTTTCTGATACCGTTTCGTTTCTTTTCGAAAATATAAGATAATAGAATTATGAATAACTTCCAATCGAGGAAATATTAAATTTACTAAGTTAAGTTCTACGATGAAACTTGAAAATATTTCCGTTATCGTTTCGAAAGGAAATTGATGATTGCATTAAGGAATCTTTCTACTTGCTTCTGCTTTTAGCTAAAGTTGTAACTCTTATTTAATTTGTTATTGTAACTTTTCATCAAAAATGCAATAAAAATTTTATTAATTTTAACGTTCTTGGAACTACATTTTTTAAGATAATTGAAACTGTAAATTACATTTTTCAATTTTAAATTTGGTTTTCTCAAAAACGTTCAATGAGTGCCCATGAATATAAAGTGCTTTACAATTTGAAAGTCTGAAAAATCCATTTGTTACATACCGGCTCAGTACTCCGATATATTTAAGACCTTCGTCTAGGGAAGCTATTGATAGCACTTCTTCAGAAACCTGGAGGTATTGGGAATATTTTCCAACTTTTCCATTGCAAGTATGAAAATTATAAAAATTATCAATAAAGGACATGAAAGTGTTTGAAAAACTGCCCAAAGGTGGATCACAGTATGTCACCCACAGATTTGTCTTCCTAACAATCATTTGTTTACATTTTGTTTTTATGTACAAAGAAAAAAACCGAAAACGATACTGGAGCTTACATTCGGATGGGTGACCGTTCGGCAACCACTTGGACTCTTTACAATCTACCAAGCAAAGTATAGAGGCACAAAATAATGTTTAAACAAATTTGGTTATTTCACGGAAGGAAACTTAAAATATGTAGGTAGTCTACCAGAAAATTCTAAAGTAATTGAATAGTTAATCAGGTTCGTTGTATATTATGTTGTAAATCAATGGCACATTTTTCTTCTTCAATGGCATTTTCCTATAAATTACTCTCACAATATTGATTTATAACATATAAATCATTAGCACAATGCATTGAAAGGATTGACTTGTAAGCAATTAAAATATTATCAATCTTATTAAAATAAACCTGATAAGAAATTTTTTTTTGACTAAAAGTACTACAATTTAAAAATCTCATTGCAAACCTACGATCAGTATCTTTCCTTGTTGTCTTAAGAGTGAAAAACTTTAAAGATTACTCTTATCAAACAAATAAATTACACCTACCGCTAATTTTAACTGGAAAAATAAATTACAAAGATAATTAAATTAAAAATAACATTAATTTATGAATGTTACAATTTGTGTCGTGGTTTCCATTCCACGTTAAGTTCGAGGTCAATTATCAATAAGTAAAGGCTATCGACATGTAATTTATCGAGTTCGATTTCATGCCCGAAATATAGAAAATAATTTACCCATCCTTAAATGACGTCACAGGTTTAACATAATTTTTTATTTCGAATATTCAAACCGAGAATTGAAAAACCTCCCGGGGTTTCCCTAACCGTATTTATTTTCTTGTTCCTTTTTTCACAATATGCGCTAAATCACTATTTACATTTATTGATGTATTTACATATTCTGTGTATTTAAATTACTCGATCGTCGTAAAAAAGATTTAAAATTTTAAATATCTGTCACATCGTGCGCTTTTAAAAACCAAATGAAAAGATTGAATAAATAATATTCTTGTTTCTCTTTTTGGAATAAATTGACATAATTCAATATTTAATTTGTCCTTTTGGTTTTAGTTAGCTACTAAATTAAAGTCGAAGTCATTTATGAATTTTTTCTAGTCGATTTTCTCGAATATTAGGAATTTCAATTAAGAGAACACATAAACATTATGAAATATGGTAAAATTTATCTAAGGAGTCGATTTACGGCCGCACTTTTGCAATTTATTGTCATACACCCTAATGAAATTTTTTGTACGTTGTAATAGTGCATATTTCTAAACCACCCCTACATTTATTGTGTATCATTTGACCATAACGTAAACTGCATGTATTATATCACAACTTACGCTTTCATAGCGACAGCTGAACCCATATAAATAAACATAAATAGGTTTGTTGGTGGTACGACGACGGGATATAGTAGAGGGTGACCATATCAAACGCGTGCGTAGGGTTAAAGATATTCCATTGAATTATCTAGCACTAGATAAATTAAAAGTCACAAACATGCACCTACATCAATAACGCGAAACGGCATTAAACTAAAAAACTTGGTAGAGAGAGAAATTTTCACCCGACAAAGTTTCTGGTAGCAATTTCCATGTATAAAATATGAGAGCTTTCTCTACCATTTTAATCTCTCTGGTGTTGCCGGAAACTTGCATAGGAAATTATGATCATTTGTTAAAGAACCACGACTTTTTCTTTTCTAAATGAAAATTTATGGGTAACGCGGGTAAGACTTGCAGGTAATACTTCGCTCGTGTGCTCGCTTATAATGAAAAAAAAAAATAAAAAACTAAAATTAAATTTATAGTTGTCGATATGCTTCCCATGACGTTGCAAAATTTTCAAAATATGATTTACATGTCAATTTTGTAATATTAGCCTAATCATACGAATTAATAAATTTAATTCCATAATTTTTGAAGAATTCGTTTATGTCAGAATTAATTTCATGGTAAATGACTTGGCAAAATTAAAGCAGCAGTATTTTTGTGGTAATGAAAAGACCAACAGGTGCAATAACATTACGTTTATTATTAGTTGCGTGTAAAAACTTTAAATTATGGGTTATAAATTTTAGTCGATATTATAAAAAAAAAAATAGGAAGTTTGATCAGGTATACAGGATACGTACAGGTAGTTTGGTGTGGAATATGCCCCTGCGGTCATGAATTCCATTTCTAATAGTTGCGAAATTACTTATTCCGTGGTTTAGATGTCACGTTAAACTAAAATTAAAGCCAATGTTTGAACGACCCTGTATAAATGAAGAGTAGATAATTAAATATGGATGGTTTAAATAATTAAAAAAAATTTAGGTAGGTCAAAGAAAATTCGCCTTGAGCTTTTCTTGTAGGGATTTTGTTGTATACGTTCATGATTTCAGCTTTGAAGTCTGAATTTCATAAATTCCAGAGGCTTATCTTAAACTTAAACTTAGTAAAATTTTACTGTTTGCCTTCCGGGTCTTCTTCCGGGCATATACAAGTTCTAAAACTCTAATCAAGTATAACAATTTCGGCGAGAATTTCAACATCGGTTATCGTATTATGCTGTGTTTACACAGAATATAATAAACTTAGGAGTGACAACAATTCATTAATCTTGATTTTAACAGCTTTTTGACTACATTTATTAACTTAAAACTTCAAAATTTGAGTGGGTACATAAAAGCTGTGCTTTTAATCAAAATGCAACACGTGGTACTACATCCCTTTCAGTTTTAGTAAATAAAATTCCACTTTTACCTCACGGAATATATAAAAATGAAATTAAAATAATTCAATTCTGCTTGGTTATTAAATTCTATTTTAAGTTTATTACATTTTTATGAAGGTACATTTAGTGTTATTTTTCTTTGAATGGTGTAATAAAGCGACGTGATTTAAATTCGTCCTCATTAAAGCGACTTTATACAGTAAAAAGGGCGTCTGTTCATATTACTGTCGATATATTTAACTTGCAAAAATTGTTACATTGTAATTGCTTGACAGTAGCCCCCATACATGTTCAAATGAACATAAAATATTATCATATGAGGCAACTCCCAGAACTTAATAAAACTTAAACGCTTTATTATGAATCATTCAATAAGAATAAATAAATTATAATTGAACCAAGTTTCAATTTGTAAGGTGTCGTGCTGATTTATTCGTTGTATCCAAAATGAGTTGCAAATTTTTAACCATCTACATAGTAAAAAATTCAGATCGATTCATGAATTCATTTAAAAAAAGATTTAGAACAATATAATTAAATTGTAGCTAAATTTTCGTACTTTTATCTATTAGAAAATATTTAATTTGATTCCACTGGGGTGGAAGACCCAAATTAAATTTTTTTCTATATTTAAAACTCGAAACTATTGTAGGGGGTAACTAAAATATTAATCCAAGGCGAGAAAGGTAATAAGATATCACCTGATATTATATCTCCATCGCAAATACCAGATAATCGGGTCTATTCTGTAACTTTAGCAACTTGCTAAAAATGAGCAATATCGCTAAATAATAATTTTGCTTAATATCTATTGGAGCAAAATTGCATAACCATGGTTATTAGCCATAATTAGCAATATTGCTCATTTTTAGCAAGTTGCTAAAGTTACAGAATAGACCTGATTATGTCTAATCAGATACGGAATATGATACGAGTCCAAACCCTATGGTGGGGGCGGTCAAGCAAGCTTAACCGCGGTGCTCCCACCCCCGTAGTAATTTTTATTTTTGAAAGCGTGACCCCCTTAGATCCAAATATTTCAAGAGTAATACGTAAACAAATCATACAGATTTATTAGCGCATTTCAAGTTCAAGCTGTTGCTTTCTTGCTTTGGAGTCCACTAGGATTTTGACCTTGAATTCTCCATGTATCCATTGAAGTGTCCATTTGAGGTTGCCTAAGTAAGTCAAGTGGGCACGAAGGCATTCACAATTTGTGGGTAGCAACTAAACGCAGTTCATTACTCAAATTTCCAGGAGTCTCCTTCTAGGACTGACGTCCTGCGCCACGAGAACCATGGGTTAAAGTTTTATGTGATAATAAGTCCATCTTATCACATAAAAAATGAATCTATTATATGCTTGGAAATTATATAAACATGAAATCTTGCAGATTTATTTATAGATACTATTTTTGATTTCATAATTAATTCTTGAATGATTTAAATTTTTATTGCGTTGTGACCATCTATAAATCGCAAGAAATGTAAGCATAGGCGTAGCTAAGCTCGAATTCCATGGGGAAATGGGGTTAAAGAAAATAACGAAATGAAAATGAAACCGAGGGGCTTGGGGGGTACGGAGTAAACCTCCAGGACAGGAATACAATTTTTGGCTAAGCAACCTAAATACATTATTTTGAAATAGATTGTTCAGGCTGTAAGCAATTTTTAAATTGACAATAAATTGACGAATTAATCATCATTGCGTCAATGATCGAGACACATGACTAATAGATCTATAGGGGAGAGGTTTGCAGGTTGCCTCTGACTGCAGGTTGCTACCTCCCTTAGATTTTGGTGTTGGACCAATGTCATAAACTAAATTTTGACTAAAATCGAAACCTAAGGAGGTGTGATCACTTTTAAACTAGTTCTGGAGCGGACAGAGCCACTAAGACAGTGTGTGTTGACAAAAGTTTGAAAAGTTGTATCGTGAAAATTTAAAAATTAAAATTGTGTTTTTGTTCTGTGGTCATAAATTGAACATTTTAATCGAGAAATCAAGGTAAATATTTTTTCTGTGTTGCTTTTACATTCAACTTACATTATCCTAACAAAATTTCAAACATATCATGAATTGGCAATTTTTTTTATATAATATAATTCTAAAATAGTGCTAGAATGCAGGTTGCCACCCTTTACGATTTTCAGGTTACTACCTATCGTGTTTCGCTTGTTTACACTCATATGCCAGTTTTTATGATTGTTTGATGTTTGCAATTGTTATTGAGTCAAAAGTGAAGTGTTTTTATTGCATTAAATAATTTTTGCCAGATAATATGGAATCATGCAAATTAACATGAAAAATCAAATTTTGATTTTTTATGCTAATTTACACTAATTTTTTTATGTTTACGACCACTGAGTGTCAATAAAAACCCATAAATTTTATAAATCAGTTTGTTTTCTTTCCGTTTTTCTACATTTTTAGCAATTTCTCGAGAGGTGGCAACCTGCAAACCTAAATTTCAAGAGCTCGATTTTAGGTACTTTTCATAAACTCCTGTAAAATTTTTATTTTTTGAAAATCCAAATAATTTCTACGTCAGGATTGTGCCTTTTGAGTTCCTGTTTCCAACGAATGTTATATATCGTCGGCTTAATCTGCAAATCTCGTAACTCCAATATACCAAATTCTACAGGGGAGACAAAAGACTGTTTAAAATATTCAGGATAATGAATTTGATAAATATATTTGAAATATATGTTTTTTAATAAAGTATTCGATCTATAAAAGGTTAATTACACTAAAATGCTAATTTTACTTTATTTAAAAGTGGACTTACGTTTTTCACCAGCATTTTTTTCAAACTTATTGAGTGGACTTACGAGATTTGCAGATTAAGCCGACGATATCAACAATATGTTGGTTTTGTGACGAGCTATGGGCAAAAAAGCTAAGGGGTGGCAACCTGCAAACCTCTCCCATACTATTTTCAGCTTTAATTCTGAAAGCGTCAATAGTAATAAAGATTAGTCGGTGCTTTCGGCCATCTTTATAGTTAGCTCTGACAAGCAGATCAACTTTCGACCTTATCCTTTCTTATTATCTCCACTGGTAGTTAGACGTTTCTTATTATAATTATTCAGAAATATTAAAAGAAAGAAAGTTGTAACTAACTTAACTTTACCAGGTATGTTATTTTATTTTCTCAACAAACTTCCCCTGGTTGTATCTTGTATCCTTGTATGTTCTTGTATCCGATCTTGTCGCGATCACCAAAAGATTTGAAAACGGACATATTAATTAATTTACCAACTTTTACACACGACACAGACAATGAAATTGGATTCGAACTCGAGGTACCTATTATGGAATCCTCGCGTGCTACCCAACCACCATTCAGCCTGTGCAATGCTTAAACAGCACAAATAATTCGAAATTAGTGGCTCTTTATTAAATTCCTGTTCTATGAATGTCTATCTGTCAGTACATCGGTGCCGAATATTTAAAGGAAGGCTTTCTACTAATAAACTTATTAGTTTCGATGAGCTGTCCTTCTAGAGATCGAGAGGTCACGTGGAAAATAAAAAGCCCATATTACTTCGATGAAAACCCACTAGTTTGAATAACAAATCATTACTCTGGTGGTCTCTGGAGAAAAGTATCGTATTGCAATCAGTTTTTCCTTGAAGCATCAACCATATGATGGTTCATCATCACTTTAGTTAAATTATTAGTTGGATTATTGGAAGAAGTTAACCACTCTTGGTTTGGTTAATATTTGGATTAGTGACAGCGTTTGTTTTATTTTCATACTATCTCATTGAGATTTTTAATTAATTAAGGATCACCGTTCAAATCCCACCGAAACACAAATCATACATTACAAAATTACGAGCATACAAATTTAAATTCTTGAACATTTTCCAACGTAAACGCGACATCTACCGACGATTCTTCAAATACTGCAACATGGGATAAACCCATGGGATAAACCCACTACAACCATGATGACCAAGACCGAATTACAAGTCAACAGCTTTCACTTTGCTGATGACTAAACGACATATTAGATGATAGTTCAACGTGTAATCCTAAACACGGAACAGATAAATTTGAAAGCGACAGGGATGCTGTCTTGTTGGAAAGAAGTCTTGTAATGGAATGCACTCAAAAGTATGCTGAAAACTTACCAAAAAATTTTTGGTTTTAAGACATTTTTCCATAAAAAATGAATTATTAAGCGGTAGTGGTCAACTTCCCTGATGAAGCTCTCCCACCTGGAGCACTTTGCAATCGCCTCTTCATTTTTAAACTTTCTCAATAAATTAATATTGCTTAAAATTCCGTTTATTTTATCTTGATCAAGTAACTTTTTTATAATAATCCTGTTATATACGACTGAACCCTTTCTACATTTTTACTAATTTGGAATTAATTATTTTATGCAAACTAAAAATCAACGTTATTTAAATTGAATTGCCAATAAACTTTTTGATTGAATTATTAAAAAATTAATCCGACATGTAACGACAAATTCAATTAGGATTAGATTGTGTCATCTGGATATCAAACTTCCTAATGAAGACACAAAACAAGGAAATTAAAAATAGCCGAAATAACAGTTATTTTTTAAATCTTGCAACATTGTCGAAAAAAAAATATTACAATTTCTGATTAATTATGATTAATATTACGATTATGTTAATGTGAAAAAGTTGGCAACAATATACAGTGTTGTTGTAGTTGGTTCAATTTAGTACATCTGCCACTAAAGTATGGATGATAAAGACTAATCCTATTACGAGATTTACATACGAGAGAGCACCAATAAATTAGTTTTATTTCATTATTTATATAAAATGACATCGCAAATAGGAACATAAATTACAATCACCAATAATTGTAACTAACTGTTTAAGAAAAAATTAAGTTAACCATTCCATGAAAACGCACGCAGAATACTGCATCAAAAACTCGTAGCTTTTAATAACGCGAAAATTTGAATTATTTTCAATTATGAAAACTTTAATTACGTGGTATAACTTTTACTATGTTTTACAGAAACATTATTTGTCTTCGTTATTTTCAATTTCTAGAGACTTTCTGTAAAATTACGTACGTAAAATATATAGTGCTCCTAAGTAATTGATATAAATTGGAACTTGGGATTTCTCTTAGCCCATTCTCAACCAACTTTTTCTGGTGAAAGTAGTTACGCACTTATTTATGGTCGTAGTTCGCAATCTTTACTTCATGTAAACTCATTTTTGCATACAACATAGAATTTTTGTCGGGGAAATCTGTTCAAACATAAAATTATTACATTTGTCAATTAATGTTACTTTATTGAACTTATTTTATATTCTACTAGAAGTCCATAAAATATATAACCGTATGACTATTTTATATTATAGTAAAGCAGGTATTTTACATAAGAGCATAAATAAATGCGATATCTGATATTCAGACCCATATTTGCGCTCTGTTCGTAGCAAAATGTCGTGCATTAAATTTTTGCCTTTTAATTAAAAAGCTTTGTTTACTAAATTAACCTGGAAATAGAGTTAACAAGTACACAAATGTTTTTTAAACTACAAAAGTTCGGTAAATCAGTCGAAACCGCAAATTTCTGGTCACACCTGAAAAGTTTTGAAGTTCTAATCGACTTTCCCAAACAAATTTGTTACACAAATTTTTGCAATTTTGTGATAAATAAATAGGACAACCGTAAACTTCGAATAACATTTTTATAAGGTTTAACATTAATTTTTTAGGGGATTACCCTCCTCCTCCTCTCACTATTCCTTTTTTGTCAGTTTCCTACTTCCTAAATTTCAGACTTTATTATTACATTTTTAGAAGCAAAAAAGTTTAAGTAAAATGGGAACAAAGTTTACCTTTTAATATTTGAAAACTGTTTCTGTGAACCATCCTCAGTGGCTGATGAACCAGAAATATCGTGAATTTTTTCTTAATATTACTTGAAATGAGGAAAAGAAACTGAAAGTAATATTTTGTAAATTTTGGTCAAGACGAAGCGATGAGCGGGAAGAAGTGCTAATTTCTCCATTCCAGACGGGCACAGGTCTTTAAGCTAAGATTTGTTCATTGGGCTTAAATGGAGATAGCTGAATTTAGCTACCA
This sequence comes from Rhagonycha lutea, assembly GCA_958510855.1. NCBI lineage: Eukaryota > Metazoa > Arthropoda > Insecta > Coleoptera > Cantharidae > Rhagonycha > Rhagonycha lutea. The sequence goes on along the minus strand of OY294040.1, from coordinate 4,092,257 downwards.
GTGTCCATCTGGCTTTAAAGTGAATTGTTTTGGTTATACGTTTATTTTATTCATTTCGAGTGCTTTTAAAAATTATAACTGTTTGCTTTCTCTGCAATATGCAAAATCTCATGACCATGGGATTTATATTTGTCAGGTGTATCGCAAATGTTGAATTCTCGGCGTCGAATTTATGTATGATAGCACGTGTATACACTAAACTAGGTTTAAAAGTACTGCCGATATGTGATATGTATTTTTACGAACATTCATATGAGAGCTCTCGATTTGGTCCAAATATGCAAATTTAGTTTATTATCACTTCTGAAAATTTTACATTGAAAACTGTGACTGGTTTACTTCCATATTTTATTTTGGATAAAATTTCAATATCCCTTCAATCTGCACTACACCAGGATTCCTCCTTAAATTGCATTCAGTTGCGAAAATAATTCCAAACCAATTTTACCAATTATTTGGTATTTCTTTAGTCAATGGCTGCACTGGACCCAAGCCGTTCCGTTCTGTGTTGATCCATCCGGTTAGACCTCTTATGAAGCTGGCGGAGGCACTTGATCTGGCTTCGTTTGGTATTTATCCATCCTTACTTCTTTAGCTTCCTGATTGCACGGAACTGATAGTTCCTGCCCACATTGCTTGGTGTGGGATTGTAACTTATCTACACGAACTTGCCCCCCCCCCCAACCATTACTATCCTTAATGAGACTTACTTGAGAACCAGTCCGATCTATCAACTGATCAGCTAAATTATAGGAATATGATTGATTATCAAGAAAGATAATTTTTATTGTCAGGAGTATACTCAAAGTGTATGTTTGTATGATATTCCTGGTAGTTGAGTTGTGTAATAAAATCAAATGTGTTTATAATTTATAACACGCAAACTCAATAAAAAAATATATTAATGGCACTAATGTAAAATCAATGAAAACCTTATAACACGTTGCTATCAATACAACACCTACAAGCGCAGTGCGGCATTTAATCAACGTAAATGAGCCAGGTGACCCGGGACATGATTGTGGGCGCCATTATTCCTACACGGCATTGTCTAAACGCATGACATTCTAGACATCTACCTGCAAATGTATGCAACTCACCAAGTATGTCTCTCTATTTTTCACATCCAAATTAAAATATAATCTTACACGAAGCTAGAGAATTTCACAAGATAACTATGTAGGATGAATCGCTTTGTCACCAGAACTTGTTCTCGTGCTATTCGTTTCCTATTAATTTTAAACTTTTAAAATAAATTCTATTCCACAATATTCTCCTTCAAATAACGTGAATATAAATTTACCTACCTACACTTTCATGTTTAAATTTGTTGATTTATTCGTTTGTATCGAAAAGTCAGCAATTAACTTTTTTTAAACTTCCACCTGATTTAATCTGCCAAAATAAACTCCTCTCTTTTTCAACTAAATTCTACATTTTTCAACCATATAAGGTGAAAAATATTCTAAAATTTACTAATTTGCTGCAAATCGTTTACGATGTTTCTAATTAAAAGTCAAAAATCAAATTTCTTAATATCATTTTTTTGGGAACCGCATTTTTGAAATCTGATTGGGGTCCTATTTGTTAAAGCTTCTTTTACTAATGAAGACGATCGAAAATCTTCTAGAACCACGAAACTAATTAAGCAAATATTTTACGATCTTAATTAAGCGCGGGCTAGCCATGCAGTTAGAGTGCAGGCTTCCTGAGCGGTTACTTCATTTCAAATTTGAAAATGAAAGGGTTATCCAAATTGATATGTGATAATTTTGCCAGCATAATTTCCAAAGTTGCTTTTGTTGAAAAATTTATATTTTCAAAAAATTTCGTTCAATGAAAGTAATTCATTGATATTAACTAAATTATTATTACAGTGTTTGTCTTATGACAGGAGATTTTGCAAAATTTTGTTATTTATTGGACGCAATTTACTCTATGTATAGAAATTTTGTCGTGTGGTCTCTCGGTGTATTTCAACGAGCAAGGCTAAATATTTTGGCTTTGACGTTGTAACAAATTCAAAAATGCCAGGTTTCGATGGATTTACATAAAGTGGTTTAATTTGTTACTATGGATGCAATAAAGAAAACAACAATGCAAGCTATGGATGGAAGCAGGTGGTTTTGCACAAAAAATCATTTTCATCTCCTGGAGAGATTATGGCTAGTAGTTTTTGGGATGCAAAAGGAATTATTTTTATTGATTACATTAAACAAGGTAAAACCATAACTGAAAAGAATATTACGCCAACGAAATGGAACAGCTGGATGACAAAATTCGTGAGAAGAGAACCGAACTGCTAACGAAAAAATCATCTTCCATCAGGACAATACATCTGCATACAAATGTGCTTTTTGACAATGGGTGAACTGAGGGACTTGAAGTAAGAATTATTGGAACATCCACCCTATTCACGAGATTTAGCACCCCCCCACTTTCACTTGTTCTCTAATTTAAAAAAAATTGTGGCTGAGAAACGTTTTCAATCAAGTGAAGAGATAGCAGCTGTGGGCGGGTGTTTTTTGACCTTTCAGAATTGCACTTCAGGGATGGAGTCCAAAGTTTGAAGAAATCGTAGGCGTGTAAACTAAAAAAGGATTCTGAAGATAAATAGATACATTCTTTAATAAAGAAAAGTCTTTCGACCTTGCTCTTGTTTATATCAGTCTATTTTGATTTATTAAGCTGATTGTACTAACTGTACAGGTAGTTTGGTGTAGTGATTAGGGAGTGGAGCTATAGATCTAAATGCCATAGGTTCGAATCCCGATCGCTCCCAAATTAATCTGCATCGTAAAAGGCATATTATCGTTAATAAATAAATTTGATTCATAATCTTCGAAAGGTTTAATTTTCTACCTTTTTTATGTCTTAATTATTGGTAATAACTTAGGAGTGACCACATTCATCAGAAAACCGGTGTGGAACAGTTTCATAGTAGTCAAAAAGTTAATTTTCTAATTTTTTTATAGGCAGCATATTATTTCACCGATTAAAAATGGTGGTTGAAGATGGTAAAAAGGATGCTATTGTTAATAATTGTAATTTTATGTAATATCAACCGACTTAATGACGACAAAATTGGGTATAAGTACAAAGCACACATAATATAATTAATAGGGGTAGCTATGGTGGCTTAGGCCACACTAGAAAATGGAAAAAAGTTTTCATATTCGAAGTTTACTGATATTCGGGGGCTTTCCAGAAGCAGTTACTAACAGGGAATGGATTTGACATCCGAGGGATAAGAATGTGAATGAGAAAATCAAATAGTGTAAATAAGAAAACGAGCAAAAAGTACATAGGTAAAAATTAGCCCCAATTCGGGGGGGGGGTAGCCAGGGAAGCTTCGAGTCTATGAATACGAAGTCGATGAGTATTTTAAAAAATGTGTGTTCCTTTTGAAATAATATGAAGAATTAAAAAACAATCGAAATTTGTTGTTCAGCTATTCCAGAAACATCAAATACTTGGATTTGATTCTCACCGCTCTCCCTAACCGCTACTTCCAAGAGCTAACCTGCAAATTTTCTAATCAATTTATTACTTTAAGTTTAACGCAAACAGCCATTTCCACTTAATGAAGATAAAAACAAAGATTTGTACTCAAGAATGTCTGCATTTCTTCTTTAAAAGTAATAAATGGATTTTAAGTATAGTTAATAATTATTTTTCTTCGTTTTCTCCTATTTATTGGTTCGTTGCTCTTAAATTGCAGTAAATTAGTAAATTGTGTGTAATTAGAGTTCTTTATAGTTTTGTCTATTAAAAAACAGTAATTATAAATAATTATATTTGACAACCTTCACTCCAAATAAAATTACAAAACTCGACTGTAAACATTGTGAAATATGACGTGCTTTTCGATGCCCACTCTTTTCATGTAACAATAAAGAAATTTGTCAATTGATAGAAGTTTAAAAATTGCTCAATAAATTTATATAATGATACCGCTATTGTCTTCCAACAATTGTAAAGGGCAAAGCAAATCAAAATATATTTTTAAAATTTTTATATCATTCGCGTTGTGTAAGAAGAATCAAAATCCAATAGTAAATAACGCACAAAAACATTTTTGACGTGATTTATAGGTGTTGAATACTACTGAATCAAGTCCATAAATAGTTCAATAGGTAACTCTTCGGACATATTTCTGTATGCATTTTATATTGGCTATAAATTTGAAACTTTTGCTTTAGTTGGATGGTTCTTTATTTCAAGATTCCAACTAAATTTTGTGTCACTATCTTTGATTTATTGTTATGTTTGCTTCTGTTTTAAATTCGTTTTCTTATGTTGTTCCAAATATAATTTGAATACCTACACTTTTTGTACGTCTCGGTACATTTTCTTTGACACCCTATAAATTAACTCACTATTTTATTTGTTTAGTATTTTTTGCGACATGGGTGTCCGTCGTTGGAAAAAAGATAATTATAAACATTGGTGTTCAAAAACAAAGAAATAAAGAAACCATTATTTATATGAGATTGATAGTTGAAGTTCATCGAGAAGAACAATGAACACTAACCTACGTGGGATGCTCAAGATGCAGATGCCGAAAGTGCAAAAATCGAGTCTTTTCCATAACAAACTTTTACGCACCGTTATAAAATAAAACCAAAAAATTTTAAACTTCCATCTTCATTACACGGAATAATTTATGTGTCTACCACTCTATTTCAGTTTTGCTAACGAAAATTTGATACGTTGATAGCAATTTTACGACTTTCCTAATAATTTATACTCACCATCCACCATCCCAAAATATAAATTAATTTTATAGTCAACACATGTCGTGGAAATTTGAGATGGGAAAGTGTAGGTGACAAATTAAAATCTAACGATTCCAGTTAGGCAGGCAAATTTTTGTATAACAAAAAAGTTATTCAAGGCGACTTACATAATCGACGTGATAAATGACCCCGTATGGTTCATCTGTACCCCCAGACGACTCAAATCTCATAAACCATAGGGTGTAATGTCTTTCTGTATAATATTCAGATTATTTATTCAAAGTCCTGATAAATAAATCTCACTTTGAAGAGGAATTAAAAATCGTGTAGTGCAACATGGAACGAAATATTTTGGGTTTGGATAAACTTTAATTATAGGTTTTTCATCGTGGCTGCAATGTCAAGGTGTGGTCGATGCATCAACAGAAGAAGAACCAAATCCTCACATATGGTTGTCAGCATGTGTGTGTCGCCCTACTTGACAAAACGAGTAATGATCTCTCACCCCATCACATAACCCAAACACTTGGAGACATTTATTGTACATAGTTACCCTTTTCATAATAAATTGGAATAGTTTGATATATTTCGCTTTTTACTTAGTCGTTAGTAGTTGACAGGAGGAAAAGCCATAATTAATTTAACTGACTAATCAACGTCCTGGTTTATATAATTTTTTGTTAATTACGTGTAAGAAAAATGAACCAGGAGGAAAATTGTCATTTGTAAAATTTTAATTTATCAACATAGTTCTTACCATCGTAAATTTGTCTTCGTTCTATCTTAATGTTCTATATCGATAATTTAACTAAATTACCAAAATAAACATTTCAAAATTTTAAAATTTATTTGACTGATAAAAAATTTAAGTTGCTTAACCAAAATTAATTAGTAAATTTAAATTTATGTGTGTTGGAGTGCCAACAGAAATATTGGGTGTTTTCTTCTGCAATAAGAAAGTGCTTAGGTTATTCAAAATGAAATGGGGTACAGATAAAAAATTGTGATGGTTTATAAATTAATTGCTCCAACCAAATTACTGATGTGGTTAAAGGAAATAAAATTCTAAATAAATTAATGTTAACTAAGATTATCCTGGGGTGGGGAATGAGGTAATGAGGATACTTTAATCACTCCAGTTTTTGCGGAAAATAGAAGTTACACCCTCAATTACTAATTAAAAAATATTTAAAGAATTCTAGTGTTAAGAGGAAATATTGATTTACAGAGGAATAAGAATTAAAATTGTTTTATTTTTAGGGAAAAAACGACTGGAATTTTTTCACTCTTTTTGCTATATTTGTAGGTTCAGTATCAATAAATTTACATGGATCTAGAATATTTAATTATTCGGAGACGGTCATTAGCATAGCGGTTAAGTGCACCGACTGCTAATGCAGAGAACCCGGTTCGACTTCAGGAGAAGCATGAACTTTATTCTGACCGTCTCACCTCGGAAGGCAATGACAATCCACCAAGGTACAATCTGTCTAGAGAACAATATTAACAAACAATTTATTACCCCCCTGAAAAACAACCCCCTTAACGACTAGAATTTTTTTACCATTTTGTAGTAGTTAAAAAGTGAATTCAACACTCTAATTCTCAGATTAGGGAAGGCATTGAAAGCTTGAATGTATTCTACTTGTAAAATTGAGGATAAATTAATTTATATGCACTTTTCATTTTCACCCACTCCCATTCACATACCTGACACCAAGGTTCGAAATGACCCAGAAAGTATCAAAATGGTAAGCGTTCCGGTGCATGAAAACTATTCAAGATGCGTTTCCTGTTCGTAGAATTTAAGCATTATAGTCCAGTCATTATATCCAAAAAAACCGACCCTACCCGTGAATAATTTCTTAGTGGTTTTTTTTACGCAGCTGTCTCGGGGGGGTCACTGGGAGTGTAAATTGAAAATCTCGACCAAATTATGCTTTTGCGTATATTCGAAAAATGGTGTTTTTCGTAAAAAACGGTTTTTCTTGAATAACTCGGCCATTTTTGATTTTACATAAAAACCGTAGGAACAAAAATTGTAGGAAATTTGATTCTCTACAAGTTTGGTCCTTACAATTTTTCTTCTAGGATCGATATTTTTGGAATTGGACCCGAAAAAAGCGACAATGTTCGCCTCATTAATATTGTAACTGTAAAATTGAAAATAAAGGGAATAATGGGAATATTTCTAAATGGGTACATATTTTTAGGTTTAATTCCGAAAATATCGATTTTTGTAAAAACAGGTGGAGACCAAATTTGTCCAAAATTTTATTCTCTACAAGTTTGTTCCTCTTCATTTATGCCGTTAAGTTGAAAATAAAAGAGATGATGATATTATTTTCAATTTATTTTCCAAAAATTAAATTAATTCCAAAAATATCGATCCTAGAAGAAAAATTGTAAGGACCAAACTGGTAGAGAATCAAATTTCGTAGAATTTTTGTCCCCGCAGTTTTTATGTAAAATCAAAAATGGTCGAGTTATTCAAGAAAAACCGTTTTTTACGAAAAAAAAGACCATTTTTCGAATATACACAAAGCATAATTTGGTCGAGATTTTCAATTTACACTCCAAGTGACCCCCCCCCCCCGAGACAGCTGCGAAAAAAAAAACACTAAGAAATTATTCACGGGTCAAAATCTATAATGACTGGACTATTAGCTTTTTTTCTGATATTAGAAGATTTTATCATCCTAAATAATTGAAAATCCTGTTGTTCATTTTAATCTGCTTTATGTTAAAAAATTTACATACAGCCAAATTAGTCGAAGATGATGGATAGTATCTACTTACGATAGAATAGAACAAATATTTACTGTTCTATTTTTTCCAATATTAAAGATTGGGGTATTACCAATGTAAGTAGAACCAATGGAATCTTGAATCATCATTTGATTTATTATGCATGGCTGTTTCCATGTGTAAAGTATATAAAATATTCAAAAGAATGGGGGTTATCATAGATTAAATTCTTGATTTAGTAGGGAGGAAAGTAATTAATTTATTACTATGGAAAATAGTGATTTTGATGAAGTAAAAGGATGAAAATTAGAAGGAAGAATTGCGCCGCAGGCGATTCGTTTACATGTTTCAAGGTAGAATCGGCTTAAATTAAAGAGACATAGTTACCTTTATCGAATGAAACTAACCCCCATTGATCTGCGCTTGAAAAGGGCAATGTTTTATTTTATTTTTGGCATCCCTTTACTTCATTATCTTCTATGGTATCAATCGATCGTTTTTCGGAGGGGAAGGCAAACAATTTTTTAAATAAAGCTTAAGGGGGGTAGGGTATTAAAATTCTAATTATTTTTATTTTTTTAACTGAATGCATAACATCTCAAGAACATTGTGTCAAAATTTCAAGTCGATCGGAGTAAAATTGACGACGTTATGAGTATTTTTATACCTGAATCTTTTATAAGTTTATATCAAAACTTTAAAGCGATTTTCCCACAACTCACGTTTTCAAAGTCGGTGACCCTCATAACTTCAAAACTACTGCACCGATCCTTTTGAAATTTTGAACACTATTTCTGTACATAATTTACGAGGTAACGCTGGATAGTTTTTTTTTAAATTTGTTAATATTTTTTATTTTACAATAACAAATTAGCCGATTTTATTCGCAAAAATCGCGTTTTTCCCTTCAAAGTGTTCCCAAAAAATGAAAAATTGAAATTTCGAAAAACCCTCCCAGGGTTACCTGGGGAAATCGATTATCTAACGAAAGAACTTTGATTTTTTGATTTCCGATGATCCAGCACCGAGTTATGAGGGACACCGCAATTCTACTTTTTTCCGAGACGCTTCCGAATAATTGCTGCCATTGTCGTATTTTTTAATATTTCTTCATGAAAATATTACACAATATTCTTCGAATGTTATACTTTAATGTACCATTGGTTTTAATAAATAGATTTTAACTGTGTTGTCAAAAAAAATTCACAAAAATGTGCCTCTTTTTGCACGAATTAACCCCCCCCCCTTAAGAGATAGCATTTTCAGGAGTTCTTGTTTTCAATGATTGTTTTTTTTACCTATTTTTATTAAAGAAACTTTTTCTAGACAGCAAAGTGCTTTTATATTTTATTGACAAAAATTTTGTATAATGCAACAAGGTTCTGGACCAATTAATGTTTACCATCTCAATAAAGCCGCTCGATCATGAGTAAATCTAATTAAAGAGATTACTATTATTAGAGAGTTCGATGCTGTTGTGTTACTCATGAGCAGTGGAAACACAGTTTCCAGAGAAAAATTACTTCTTAACATCAGGACCAGAAGATGCGGATGTATCACAGGGCAGTTTGGTGCGATGCCCGTAGGCCTCATGGGTTTGAGGGGCCCAATACGAGCCCATAAGAGGTGTAGGCTGTAGGGGATAAAGAAAATGGGAAACCATAATACGAAATTTGAAAAATAGAAGAAAGTCATTCCATGAATTGTTTTTGCTTCGAGGCCCACTCACGCGTTCAATTATTAAAGTGATGAAATTATGATGAACTCGAACAGCCATTTATTCAAGCAGACTTAAACTATGTAACCCAATTTCTTTTCAATGTTATAGAGTTTAAAGTCAAAATGCACCAAAAATTTGAAAGATTATTGCTGTGCTTCTAAAAACATTACAAAAAATGTAGATAAATACTTGATTTTAAGAAGTTACTTTAGAGGCGGTCAGAGCATAACGGTTAAGTATGTTGACTGTTGACTTGAAATGCTCGGTTCGAATCCGGATGAAGTAAGAACTTCATTCTGGCCGCCTCAAATCTTCAAGTTAAAACTTGAAGAGGTTATATCCAAAAGTGGATGGAATGACTAATAAACAAAACGGACAAAGTGGTTCCAAATTTTTACAAAAAATGAATGCAGCATCTTTAAATTATGAGAAACCCATGCTAAGCATAGCGGAAAAGCAGATTTATATTTCTTTTCTCTCCAATTTCTTATGTAAATAAATTCCTCTCAAAAACTGTTGGACCAGTGAAATTTGTATGGTCAAATTTGAATTCATCATAGCCAAATTAGTTGAAAATGTCAGTGTTTCTATGAATAGAAGAGGCCTGTACTTGATAAAATATTTACATGGTCCCAAAGACCAACTTTACCAAATGAATCATTTGGAGTATTATTTAAGTTAAATTAATTGAAACTTGATTATTAATTCTTCTCCATCTTTAAAAACAGCTCAATAGATTAAAAGTGGCAATTCAAACACACAAAATATTGGTTTGCACATTTCATATTCACTGATTGTTAAAATTGTGAGGGCTTTGAAGCAGACAGACCATTATATTAATTTTTTCACTGCAACTTCGCTGCAGCATCAAATTATCTGCTCCTGCTCGCGCTCAATGTTGCGGATAACATTAAATTTAGGGAGGAGGGAATTTTAAAATATTATTTCTTAAAATTTTGTGACTTCGAGTTCAAATTCCAAATCTGTCATCGTTCTGTGAACCCTGGTATCCATAAGGACAAAAAAGTTATAAATATGATTATATTAAAGCATATTATAATGTAATACGAATATACCTACCACAACCACAGTTCTTTAATTTTCCCATTAGCAATTTATGTAAATAACCAGCTATAGTGAAATTTTTCAATTACCCTCCACTAAAATCTTCAGGATAGGGAAAACGCATAACAATTTATCTTAACGCATGTTAAGCGAAGCTACAGGAAAAGACAAATTACTACTATTTAACCAGTCATTTCAAGTGCACGGCTTTCGAATAGGCATTTACAGTTAAATGCAGTTTTAAAGTGTGCTAACCTTGCCTTTATTATTTTTAAACGCTTGAATGTTACCTGCAGGTGAATAAGAAATATTTATGTTTGATTACATACCCGATGACGACGAATAAAAACAACGACTGTTCCAGAGGTTATCAAAATGTAACTGTTTCATTTTGTCTCGGACTACCCGTTTTGTATCTCAACCAGCGGTCACAGCAAGCCACGCTGTATAATCATAATTTACTCCTCTTCTAATTAAGTTCTTTTTCTAACAAAGTTGTGATTTCAATTAAGCGAAGAAGAAAAAAATTGAGAATTTGCATTAATTTATTTTGCATAATTCTCTTTTGCAATTCAATTATTTCTTTGTTAACATATCATCAATGTAACCAAGCCTACTTCTATGGTAAGTAGAGCGAAAGGGTGGAACTGTTTTTGTATGCTAATTTTTTGAGAAAAAAAGTACATAAATGAATAAAGGGTGTATTTTAAGAATGTCGTATAAGACCGTTCCTCAATATTTTATATACAAATTTATCGCGCACAAGAAACCCGAATATTTTCATCAATAAAAAAAATTGAGATGTAAATAATGTAAGAATTTTTCTGGTTGCAAAAGAATGAATTGTTTAATAATACATCATCAGCATAACACGTGTTTTCTTGTACGATGATCTTATTTTTCTAACGAATTAATATGTGTGCCTTTGATGTCAATGTTACCAGCATTGGTTAACTATTTTGACGCATTCACGCTGGGAAGTGTTGTACAATTTTGGACACAAATAGATTTGCATAATATATCTCACAGTGGACTCAATATTGGGCAATTAAAACACGTGGGTGAACTAACATTGGATGAAACACCTCAACTACATCATGTAAAAATTTTTGGGTGCAGATGAGTTTGTTGTTTTGGGAGTACTTCATCATCGAATCTTGTGCAACTGCCATTGTTTCATTTCTAAAACAACGCGAACATCGATTTCGGTGAGATGAAGAAAGAATATTTTTAATATAGCCAGATTGATGTTGGATCTTGGTCTCGTTTCTTGGCGACATAAAGAAAATTTAAATTTTAAAATACACTTCCTAACTTCTTATTAAACCAGAACATGTTAAAACGTGTAAGTAGAGTTTTGCAAAGTTTATAAAATGCAATTTCGTTTAAATATCTCGAGCTCACATTTAGGGATTCGCTAGTGCCTTTAAAAACCACTGAGTTAATGTAATTTAATAAAAATAAAGTACCTGTGCTAGATAGTAGACGCAGCCATTGCTGTACACAGTTTTATAAATTTTCAAAGTAGGAAACTTTGGAAGTTTTCTAAAATAATTGCAAATTTTATTATTTTGCTTTTAGTTTTTCAGGCAGAAAATTTTCACAAGGTTGCCTGAAATTTTAGAATAACAGCTATTACGAACAACATATTTTACGTCTTACGGTTGGTACGCGGCATGGAAATGTATTCAAAGTTAGCTACTGTGGAAGTTAGATAAATCAAAGTTTGTTGTAACAATTTGCTTTTATTGAATAGTTGCCCATTCAAGAATGACTAATAGAAGCTTTTATATTTATATGTTAGGTATACAGCATAAGTAATAAGTTTGAAATTGTGATCATAAATAAAAGTTCGTCTAGTTTATTAACTGTACTAATTTATTCATCGATTATAAAATACCTAAAGCTTAATTGGAATGTTAAAATTAATATCGATATTAAAATTTTTGTTCAATTCGGCATCACGATAGAATTTTAATATTATTTAACGATTTTCTTATTAAGCTTATGTTACGTCTACGCTCTACGAAATAATAACACACCAGGTTAATTTAAATAACCAATGAACTTGTTTGTTCAACGTTAAAGTAGTGATTAACCCTTTTTTATAATTTTTAATGTGAATACGCGTGTCGTTTAAAATTATTATAAAATTTTCGAAATTTATCTAAATGGGTAGGTATCGTGCTGTGTGCGTGTGCATTACTGTTTCAACGAGAGCAACTTTTCCTAATTTTAATTATGAAAGTCTAAAACGCTGAACAAATACCTGAAATAAGAAAAATAAAACAATGAGAATATGAAAACACGAAGCTGCATTTTATATATAGTGAGGCGTTCCTCGACATATTGTTTTCAAAGGGAACGCAAGAGACCAAGTTAATATTTTACATAACTAGCTTGAGGAATATTAATAACGCTGCTCTGCATGTTTGCCTTGTATATGATGGCCGCAAATGTGAATACATTATTTTATACCAACCGCAATTACTATCTTTTATAAAGCAATCACTGAAATGTTCTATACCTTTGCTATTTTAATAATCAAAGATTCTCTTATTTTAGAGCTTTCAAATCTTTGTTGAATTATAAATCAAAGCAAAAGTTCTATCGAAAAGAGGAAACGTAAAAACTTCATACTAAATTCAACTGGTTTAAGTTAACGTGGTGTTAGAACCGCGATAAATAATCTGCCGAAGTCAACCTTATACAAAAGACTTACTCTCTACCACTACACCAATTTTCCTGTCGCTCTAACTTAAAATTGAAAATTAGTTGATTGCGGAATCTCGTTAATCCATTAGTTTATGACTCACTGACACACACACACACGTACAGACATTTGTTGATGTTTGGTTTCTATCAACTCATGAAACCTACAGGAACATAAATTCGTCAAAATCTGAAAAGAAAATTACTCCTACCCTTCCTTGAAACTGAATTCGAAATCAATTTCAATAAAAACAATTTTAATTAGGCAATATTTTAACGAAAATATTACTAAATCATAATGAAATTATTTAAGTTTATGCTTTTACATAAAGCAATTAATTTTAAGTAATAAAGCAATTTTTTATATTAAAATAAGTAACGATATTTTGATTAAAGGTAATAAAATTTTTCATAATTTATTTAAGGATCATCAGATTTTATTAACTCGAATTTTCAACAATATTTATGTACATCATTTGCATAATTTAATTTTTTGTTGCAGGTAAGTGAAATAATGGTTGGGAAGGTCCCAAACTAATTTCAATAGTCAAATAGAAAAAGCGTGTGATATCTTTTAAATTTATTTTTATCCCTCAACCCTATATTTTCAAGCTTGTATAAAGAAATATTACAAACAAATCAATAATTTATTGTATTTGTTTAATAATAATTTTTTATTTCTAACCAAACTCATTTTTTATCGTCGAGAAAATTAAATTTAGGATGTGTATTTTTATTTGGACGTTTAAATCAAGTTGTTTATTATAGGTACACAGTTAAATAGTCAATAAAGCGTCATTTAATAGAGGTACAACATAATAAATTTTTTTTAAATTTATTACATGATATTTTTTTTTAATTTGCATTCGAAACAAACAACTTTTGGTTTCGATAAATATCTCTCAAAAATTTTGAGAGCCGCTATAATTTTTCATTTGTGAGGTAAATAGTTTTTACGACACGTCGAAGGAAATCAAATGTATTATTAAGGATTAAAAGCTTCTACGACAAATTGGAAAAGAAATTGATTGGAATTCAAGAATGTTTGATAAATTGTTTATTCTAAAATTATTGTTAGATGTCGTTTGAATTAGGCTATTCTTGAACAAACATATTAACATGGAATTGTGCATTAGTGCACAAAAATTATTAACATTTCTGGAGATAATTCCGTTCACGCTTCAGGTAATCCACTTCTTGCTCGATTATCGTTAACTAGAGAAATATTCTACTTGTGTTTACCCTAAATAACAAAATTACCAACCCTAAATAAGAGAAGTGAATTAAGATCCCTAAAATACCAAACGTGATGCAAGTTTTGCTAAAGTTTCATTATAGAATTAGAGAATTCGAACACGAACTTTTATGCACACGATTTTCTCTTTTACGAAACAATGTTCCTGATGATGGTTTTTATTTTTAGAATATTTGAATAAGTTGATAATAAAAATCTATAACTTATTCCCTAAACGGAAACGTGATCCAAAACCAAAAAGTACTAACTTTGTTTACATATTGTCATATTTTTAAAACTGAAATTGAAATTGAGTTTAAGAACAGATAAAATTTTGCTTTTTATTTTTCTATTAAAATGATATTACTCTAGTTAAGGGTTGGCAATATCGATACAAATAAAGACCTGTGAATGAACAGGTGCACAAGGTTTTGAACAGTCAATCAACTCAATGGAGAGGGAGTAATTTAGAGTTTTTTTATTGTAAATAATGATGTACGATAGAGTTGGAAAATTCAAATTTTTAAATGTGTTGGAATTTAAATCACGAGAGGGCGTTAAAAAAGTGATAGTGTCGGAAAAAGTAACGACGAGTGGCCTCTTCCAATGGAGAGAGAGCAGAGCGGTGGGTTAGAAAAGCCGGCCACACAAATTTTAATAAAAGTGCTTAAAAATAAAGTTAAAATTGCTCGCAGTAGCAAACTTAATAGATCAGTGATTCAATGAAAATAGAATAAGTTTATGGAAGACTTCAATCAGGAAGCAACGAATTTTATGGGTTCAAATTTGAAACATTCAAATTAAATTGCTCGTTTTGTTGCAATAATTTTCGTATGGAAGAAACTTGCAAGTTTAAAGAAGTCAGGAGGAGTCATTTGAATTTATGGGGAAGCAGTCCCCAGCAAACACACCAGGAAGTTATCACTCAGCCTAGAAACACCGATAAGGTAAAATTTTAAAAATTTGTTAACTTAAATGCTACCAAGATAAGAACATTCACGTGACGCGCGCATATTTCAACACATCTGATAGAACATGGAACACTCAACGTGAAAACGTCGGTTTTGTTTGGTTAAACACATGATTTGAACATTGGAAAAGATATTTTTCAATAACTTCAATTTTAAAACTCGTACAGAAACTTTGTAATTATTAATTTTAAGATGTATTGCGCTCTTTATTTGGTTGATCCACAATTGTAGGGGAGAATTATTAAAATTAAATGTGTGGATTGTGGATTAATCAAGGAGTAAAATTGACTGGGTTAATTAATTATTTTTCAAAACTTAACAATGTTGTATCGATATGCCAGGTAGGCATCACGAAACTGTATCAGCGATTTATCTGTTTTTAAAAGTGAAATAAAAATTATTTTGATTAAAAGTTTTTCTAGAATATTTTTAAATCGAATAAGGTAGCCGGGCATATTAAATATACGACATAAAAATGGCTACCCAATTAGTGGGGCGAATTTGGTGCTAATAAATTAAGGGAGAAAATTATTTTGGGGGAAAAAGACGAGAGAATAGCGCCAAAACTGAACTCACTTTTACCCTGAGAATTAACGTAATTTAATTTAGTTTTATCAAAATGAGTGATATAGAAGATAATTTGGTAGGGGATGGAAGCCCGACATTTAACCCGGGAGAAAATTTTCAGAGTACTCGTATGGGTTCGGCACAGTGGGGTGCAGGAGTACAGGATAGTAAACTTGATTTACTATTACAACAAATGACAATAATGCAAACAAATCGCGTAGAAGATAAAAAAGAGGCGGAGAAGAATAGGTTAGATGATAAAAATGAGGCGGCAAAGAATAGGGTAGAAGATAAAAAAGAACTAACAGAAATGTTGGGAAAAATGTTTATGGATAAAATAAAGGAAGTGAA
The DNA here is from genome assembly GCA_958510855.1 of Rhagonycha lutea. Lineage (NCBI taxonomy): Eukaryota > Metazoa > Arthropoda > Insecta > Coleoptera > Cantharidae > Rhagonycha > Rhagonycha lutea. Next base: position 4,076,150 of record OY294040.1, on the reverse strand, counting down.
AGAGGATACGGAAAGGTTAAATAAATCGCAGGTTGAGGTCAGGACACACATGAATAATCTTGATTTAGCTATGCGGGAACTGAAGGAAGATAGTAAGGTTTCTGGATTGGGGGAGGGTCTATTTCTAGACTCCAATTTTCAAAATAAACTAGAAACACGTATCAGTGACGTGTTGGATAAAAATATTACCAACATGAAGAGTCTAGAAGGGGACCTCACCTCATTCGGAAATCCGGAGGCCAGTCAACTGGTTCAGGAAATTAGGGGAAACGATTATAAGAGAGAAGGAGAAATTAAAGAGATTAGGGAATGGATAAATGAAAGAGAAAATACTTTCATGCAAATAGGGGAAGAGAATATCGGAAAAGATCTTGAGTTAAAGAGGATGAAAGATATCATTGGGAAAATTGACGGTAGAGTAAAAGAGTTAACAAACAAAATACAATCAGGTGGGGTGTATAATAATAGTACGATTGAGTTTTCCACAGGACAAGACCAATCAATGTTAAAAAGTTTTGTGCAGGAATTGAACCTGAGTTTTAATTCGGATAAAATGAAAAAGTTTAAGGGGGATGGTCAATATAATCCAAAGTTGTTCCTAAAAAATATAAAAGCGGTAACAGATAAGATAAACGACGTAGATAAATTAAAAGCAACTTTGAGGAGTAGCCTCAGAGAGGATGCAGAATCATGGTTCGGGATAGTGGAAGACGATATTGAAAATTTTGAACAATTTAAAGAATTATTTTTAAAACAGTACTGGGGTGAAGTGGAACAACAAAGAGTGCGAACTAATCTCAATACTGGTAGATATAGGGGAATGATGGACCAGAGTTTGACAGGATATGCGATTAGAAAAATTAACGCTGCAAAACAGCTAGATCCGCCTATCAGTGAACGCGAGATCATAAATAGCTTGGCGCGACATTTTGAAGACAAAATCATGGAGCGCATTTTTGTTGAGGACGTAAGATACGTGGATCAACTACTTTCGTTATTAAAGAGATATGAAAATTTTGCAAAAGTAAAAAATGAAAAAAATTTACAAGATGGGTCATTCAGTCAATTCAGGGGTTATAACGAGGGAGAAAGGCCAAGACAGGGTCAAGGCTTTAACAGTTATTATACACGTAATGAGAGATATGAGAACGCATACCAAGGAAACTACCGCGGTCAGAATTATTCACGTGGGCAAAATAATAGTTTTCAGTATAGAAGGGATGGTCGTAATGGCCAAACAAGCAATGATTACGCGAGAGGTACAAACGGTTCTCGTGCATATAATGCGCAAGATAGTTATAGCGGGGCAAATAATGGGAACGCGAGAGCTGCCCAGACCAGCAGAGGTAGAGGCATGCATTATGGATCACAGGGTGGTACGCACAGGCAGCAAATTGCTGAGGGGAACCGCAATGCGACGGTGAACAACATTAACGTGATGAATGTCCCAGAGGTTGAAAACACCTTAACGGATGATCACACGGATTTTTAAGAGGCGACAGACCAAGCGAGATAAACTCATACCAACATCCGCGTGAGTTTATAAGGGAAGTACAGGGTACGGAAGAGGTAGAAGGAGGAGTCTTACCATTTATTTCCCTGGGTATTGATCAGTTTACGGTTAAAGCTTTAGTTGATACTGGGGCAGAGATTTCGTTGATCAGTTCTAATTTTGTAAATAAAAACTTTGATTATTTTGAAAGTTCAATAATGAAAACAACTCCAATTAATTTAGTGGCAGTTAATAGTAAAAAGTTTTCGAAAGTCAACAAGACGCTGTTGGCGAAGTTGAAAATAGGAGATATACAATTACAGGAGGGTATTATGATCATCGACGACATGAGGATTGAGTGCATACTAGGGGTAGAATTGCTGGAAAAATTCCAGATAAAAATAGATGTTCCTTTAAAATTGATTACCGTGGGGGGAAAGGAAATTCCATGGATGAGCGAGGGAGATTTAGGAAATAGGGTTAAAGTTAGTGAGGAGGTCACTACCGTGAATTTTGTTAGAGGGGATGAAGATCGGGAGGTAGAAGCGGTAGCTGGACCTTTAAACAATAGGGGAAACGATTGGAAGGAGATTCCTTTAAAATGTGCGGAATCAAAGTTAGGCACGGTTAGGGAACTATTAGAACGGTACAAATCCTTAGTAAATGAAGAGAACAGGGTAGCCAAGGGCTACGAGCACAAGCTTCAGATCGTTGATGAGAATGCGTTTAAGTGTAAGAATTATCCGATTCCACAAGCATATAGAGCTAAAGTTTGGAATGAGGTGGAAAAGATGCTGGAGCAAGGCATCATCGTGCAAGCGAGCACCTCGTATATTAACCCTTTGGTAATTGTGAAAAAAACGTCAGGGGAGATTAGGATTTGTCTAGACGCTCGAAACTTAAATGCTATTACAAAACCTCAATATGAATGTCCACAGGGAATTGAAAATTTACTGGGTAGGATTGGAGGTAAAAAGTTGTTTTCAAAATTGGACTTGAAAAGTAGTTTTTGGTTAATACCTTTGGAGAAGGAATCTCAAAAGTATACAGGGTTTAGTATAGACGGACACACATTTTATTTTAAAGTAGTTCCGTTTGGTCTGTCGACAAGCTCGAGTGCATTGGTTAAAAGCATGCAACAAATTTTGAAAAAGTTTGATGATTTTTGTGTTCACTATGTGGATGATATCCTGATATTCAGCAAAGATGAGGTGGATCATAGCGATCATCTCTCATTAATTTTAAAGGCATTAGATTTAGCTGGATTAAAGCTCAATGTGGAGAAGTGCGAATTTTTTCAAGTAAAAGTAAATTATCTGGGTCTACGAATTACGCCAAAATGCGTGGAAATAAATGAGGATAGGCTTCAAGAAATAAGGGAATATCCGAGGCCCACTAACCTTAGGACGCTGAGGGGGTTCCTAGGTGTACTTAATTATTATAAACGTTTCGTCCCAGGTTTTTCAGATAAAACTGTTCCTTTGATTGAATTACTAAAGAAAAATACAAAATGGTCTTGGAAGGAAAGACAAGAGGGGGCTTTTCAAGAGCTACGATTGATACTATTTAAGAATGTTAGTTTAATACACCCAGACTTCACGAAAGAATTTATTTTAAGAACGGATGCATCCAATTTTGCCGTATCAGCGGTACTCATTCAGATGTATGAGGAAATAGAGGTGCCTGTATGTTTTGCATCGCGAACGCTTCGAAAAAGTGAAGTAAACTATACGGTGAGTGAAAAGGAGATGTTGGCCATCGTTTTTGCATTGGGAAAGCTGAGGTTTTATTTGATTGGCCAAAGATTTATAATTGAGACAGATCACTCATCATTAACTTTTCTGATGTCTACAAAGTTTACTAATAATAGGATTTATAGATGGTCTCTGTTAATACAGGAATATGACTTTGTTATTAGACATATTCATGGGAAAAACAATGTTATAGCTGACGCGTTTAGTCGAAAAGATAACCATCATGAGATAAGTAAATTAAAGGAAATTTTAATTGCGATGAACGAAATGAAATTGACTGTGAAACCGTATACATTGGATTGTATAATCGAGGCACAATTGGATGACGCAATTGTAAAGATTATTAATTTAGTCCACTACAACGAAGGGGCATATAAAGCGTATAAAGTAAAAAACAAAATTTTGTTGAAAGAGATACGGGGACAAGAGCTCTATGTGATTAACCATGAATTAGGTAAAAAGATCATTCTCGATATTCATCTCAGATATTGCCATATCGGGATAGAAAAAACATGGCTGATACTGAGAGAAAATTATTATTGTCGGAAGGATAGGAACTTAGTTAAAAGGGTTATTAATGACTGTAAGTTGTGTTTAATAGGGAAGTACAAAAATTTCCATAATAAAAACTCTGTTCAAAATATCAAGGTAGATAATCCGGGTGATTTGATTGCGATTGATTACATAGGGAATTTGATTGAGAGTGAAGGGAACAAAAACATATTAGTAATCATGGACATTTTTAGCAAATATGTAAAACTTTATCCGACCAGGGCGTGCACAACAGATATCACGATAAATCTGTTGGAAGATTACTGCAGGACAGTAATAAAACCGAAAAAGATCTTAGCCGATAACGCTACCTATTTTAATAATCAACGATTTAGAACTCACTGGATTGAACTGGGTATAGAAGTTGGGTTTTGTTCAATTAGACATCCGGCTGGCAATCCAAGTGAGCGGTATGTCCAAGAGACGATAAAATTTTTAAGATTGTTGACTTACGACAATAATCTATCATGGTTTGATAAAGTAGATCAAGTGGAGGCTTTTATAAACGAAACTCCTAGTACCGTTACTGGCATATCGCCAATATTAATTTTAAAAGGTTTATTACCTAATAGGCCCTGGTTAGTTAATCCTGAAAGTATCAACTTGAATCAATTGTTGAGACAGGCGAAAGAAAAGTTAGAGAGGTACCGAAATAACTATCTAAATAAAATAAATGCGAAAATAAAAAAGAAAATAAAATTTAAGGTAGGGGATCTCGTTATAGTGAGGAGTCTCCGAGTAGGGAAACGATCGGTGAACCAGTGTGCAAAACTTTTGCTACCGTACGAAGGTCCTTATCGAATTCATCGAAGGGTGGCCGAAAATACATACGAACTCATTAACCCAGTAAATGAAGTAATAAGGGGAAGGTTTCACCTGTCGGATTTGTATCTGTATGAGGGAAAACCATGATGATAAGCTGGATAACTTAGGAGGTTCAATCAAGTTTTAGAATTAAGAGGAATTTGCTTTTAAAAAAAATTATTTGCTGTAAAAATTTTCTTTTGTACATAAAGTGATGATGGTTACTTGGTGAAAGAGATAAGTAGGATTAATAATTAGAAATGAGTTCGGAATTATTTCCACCAATTAAAAGGAAAGATTGAATAGATATTGAAAATTAAGATGTCAATAATCAAATTTTAGAATTTTTAATTTTTGAATTAAGGGTAGTATTGTTTTTTTTGTTGATTGCGATTTCTCTTGTAAATTAGATTGTGGGTAAATCGGTAATTTAGATTTGTTTAATTTAATTTAGTTTTGTCAAATTATGTTGGAAGGTTGTAAATTTGATCATTTGATATTGGGGGAATTTTGAATGGGTGTGAGAGTTTTGCTGTTTTAAAACGAAAACCACGAGCTAAACACAGCTTAGCAGCTGGAATCCCATGTTAAGAAGCTTACGTCATCCAGACGAATAGATAAGCTCCAGTTGCAATTCAGGGGGATGATTGCATCCATTTAGAATTGGGAAAAATTTGAATAGAAATTTGAAGGGTTGTAAATAAGTTAATGTAGTTCATAAGTAGAGTAAGTTGAAATAATTCAAAAATTTTGAGAAGTTTCCGAGTGAAACAGTGAAGGGATGATTCACACTAGTTAATAGAAGTTTGGATTGAGTTTATAAGCATGGGAAATATCGGTTGAAGAAAGATGGTTTGAGTTAAAAATATTTTGGGAAAATCGTGGTCCAAAAATGTGACATTTTTGAACCCCAACTTTGAAGGGATTTGTCATATTTTTAAAACTGAAATTGAAATTGAGTTTAAGAACAGATAAAATTTTGCTTTTTATTTTTCTATTAAAATGATATTACTCTAGTTAAGGGTTGGCAATATCGATACAAATAAAGACCTGTGAATGAACAGGTGCACAAGGTTTTGAACAGTCAATCAACTCAATGGAGAGGGAGTAATTTAGAGTTTTTTTATTGTAAATAATGATGTACGATAGAGTTGGAAAATTCAAATTTTTAAATGTGTTGGAATTTAAATCACGAGAGGGCGTTAAAAAAGTGATAGTGTCGGAAAAAGTAACGACGAGTGGCCTCTTCCAATGGAGAGAGAGCAGAGCGGTGGGTTAGAAAAGCCGGCCACACAAATTTTAATAAAAGTGCTTAAAAATAAAGTTAAAATTGCTCGCAGTAGCAAACTTAATAGATCAGTGATTCAATGAAAATAGAATAAGTTTATGGAAGACTTCAATCAGGAAGCAACGAATTTTATGGGTTCAAATTTGAAACATTCAAATTAAATTGCTCGTTTTGTTGCAATAATTTTCGTATGGAAGAAACTTGCAAGTTTAAAGAAGTCAGGAGGAGTCATTTGAATTTATGGGGAAGCAGTCCCCAGCAAACACACCAGGAAGTTATCACTCAGCCTAGAAACACCGATAAGGTAAAATTTTAAAAATTTGTTAACTTAAATGCTACCAAGATAAGAACATTCACGTGACGCGCGCATATTTCAACACATCTGATAGAACATGGAACACTCAACGTGAAAACGTCGGTTTTGTTTGGTTAAACACATGATTTGAACATTGGAAAAGATATTTTTCAATAACTTCAATTTTAAAACTCGTACAGAAACTTTGTAATTATTAATTTTAAGATGTATTGCGCTCTTTATTTGGTTGATCCACAATTGTAGGGGAGAATTATTAAAATTAAATGTGTGGATTGTGGATTAATCAAGGAGTAAAATTGACTGGGTTAACTAATTATTTTTCAAAACTTAACAATGTTGTATCGATATGCCAGGTAGGCATCACGAAACTGTATCAGCGATTTATCTGTTTTTAAAAGTGAAATAAAAATTATTTTGATTAAAAGTTTTTCTAGAATATTTTTAAATCGAATAAGGTAGCCGGGCATATTAAATATACGACAATATAAACGCAGGACCAATTTGACGGTCACTTTTCATTGGCGGTAGCGAGGGCATTAGTGAGTAGAGGTATCAAATTTATTCGCAAAAATGTTACACATTTTCATATGTGTACATTAACAAAACTAAGCAACAACTCCAAAAAATTCAAGAAAGTTAATTGAATTTTTTCAACTTTAGCCAACTTTTTGAACTTTAAATAGCTAAACTCTTTGAAAGAAAGTATTTAACTGTTCTTATTTTATACAATTATTTGTCTAACAAACTTGAAGAATTAAACTTGGTTAATTTAGAATGGTTACAGTTTTATATAATATTACCTCCTCTATTAATTTGAGAAACAGAAATAAACTCTAAATTTAGAAATTACGATCAAGTATCCGAAATGGATTCGAATTTCATTTTTTAAGTAATTCAAAGGTTTCCATAATCCTTTTGAACTTTGGTTTTTAATAACGTAGAAACTAAATTTACTGCAGAATATTTTTAACTTATCTAAAAAGCTTGGAAAACCTCTTTTTATTGAAAGCTACTGAAATGTACTTTACATTTTCTGACGATTTTTTATTGTATTAGATCCATTTATGATTTTTAAAATAATCATTATTGTGTTAATTATCTTTGGAAAATCATATAATCTTATCATATATTAGCAACTGTTGAACCCCAGTAATCTTGAAGAAGCAACTTCTCCAAAATCCGATAATAAAGATTTGTTAATTGCCTATCAAATAAATGGTAAAATATTCCCCTCCCAGTAAAGGCGACTTTCCTAGCTTCATACATAATAACCATTATTATTATTATTATTATATTACAAATCCACTTAAAAATATGGTTGATAAGAAATAAGAGCAAGGATTAAATTTGTGGATCTTTACTAAAGGCCTGGCCATTACACGCAGTCAACGTAGCCAGTCCGACTCTGTTTTGGGGTGCAGTAACCCCCGTAAAGATAATTCATTTATCTAATGAAGACACTCAACATGAAATGAAACCCACTTAGCGTTTGTTAAAAATATGGAAAACTAGGATCGATTCCGTAGAAAAAAGAACGAATTTGAGAGTACTCGAGTAAATTACATTTTAAAATGGTGTTGACAATGCTTTCATAAATTGGTAGCTTTTAGCATGTTTTGGGCTGACGGGAAGGATCCAAACAGTAAATTGTTTTGGGCGCAAGAGCCCAATGTTCGACACGTTCTGACGAAGTGAACACGAGAACGTTGGCGTTCCCAACGAGTTTTGAGACAATGCTTGGGCCGGGCCCCATTTTAATTGTCTTGTATTTTATTTTTACAATGCTTTCGTTTAGCATTTATGTGTGTTTTATTGAAGATGGTCATTCTTAAGGCGCAGTAAAATAAATAAATCTAATAATAAGGATTCACTGGGTAACTTAATCTGATCTTACATAACCGGAAATACTTCTTAAAATTATTTTATACTTTTTACCTGGCTGTCCACGACACATTCCTGCTCAATCGCGAAGCGAGAAAGTGATTTAACATACAAATGTTTTGACGCCTAAATGTTAAAAAGGATTTGACAAATCATTGTGGTTGCAATTCCTTTGAAGTGAACGATAGGCGATAGTATACTATATGGGGCTTTATTTTTTCTAAAGTATCTCTTACAAGTACCATAAAATTTATAAGATGAATTGATTCCCCATTACAAGCACAAATTTGATTAGTTTTTCCAAGAAAATTGGCCATACAATTTATTATGGTCATAATCTAGCGATTTTCTATTTATCTTGACCTAAATGCGCCACATAAAATTCACGTTTGAAATTGAAACCGCAAAATTGCGGTTCGTTTTCAAAACAAATGTGAACGCTGTTTCATTGAATTTTCTAAATGCGGCCAATTTATTTTATTTTATCGATTTAATCTCCATGCAATTATTTATATTTTTTATAAATACACTTTTACAGTTTCGTTATTTCAGGTATTTTTGGTGTCGAAAATTTATAAAATCGAGCATTTCAATTTAAAATTTAATTTATGGCCCTTCTAGTGCGCATACGGAATTTTAACCAAAAATTTTAAACTTTTGCCGATACATAATGAATTATTTTGAAAATTCCACTTCTTTTGGATGTAACGGAAGCGCAACTTATTTTCGTCTTAACTTTTCCTATTAATTCCAGGCAAATTGAACTCGAAAATGTTTTTAATCGTTAATGAAGTAAAAGGATTATAAAACTTGATTTAATATCGCGGTAATTATAATTGATTAAAATTTATCGAAAGCTATTAAGTTGAACATTTTTATTGTAACATCGATTTTAGTTACAAGTAACTTGTAAAATGTAATTAATTAACTGTACGGTAGCGTAATTACAAATCTGGAAGATAAACATTAAATTTAATTGCACACTAATTTTACCCGCTTGCCATGTAAATGCAAAAATTTTTTGAACAAGAGGTGTGCGCATACCAGGTACTACAAAAATGAGACTCTAATTTATAGAGATAACTAGGAATTAATCATTCGTGTAACTCATTATAGTTGGTTAAGTGTCTTCGACCGTTTAAATTTGAACGAGAAGCTTTACTAGTCAAACAAGAAACAAACATTAATATAAGAGGAAAATTATTATTTACAAAGCAGCGGGATATCCGTATAGGTCTAGAAAACTTGACGGAAGGTGAGAGAGGAGGGTGCACACACTCTTCGTGCATTTCTAGATGAAGGTTTAAGAATATCATAAAATATTATAAACAAGCCAGGTATAGATTTTACGCAATCCTATCAACTCAAGACTAACAAACTACACAAACTTATAATAACGAGAAATTTGACTTTTATTAATCATAAGGATTGGAATGGTGTTACGACTGCTACGGTTTTATTTGATTAAGTGTGCAAGTTATATGATTCGTGTAATTTTTTAAAATTATTCCACTAGGTACTTTATTACGAATGTGAACTCACAATGTAGAACAGTCAAAAATTATTAAAGTTCAGAAAATAACTTAAAATTATTATTTGGTGTTGCAAAATTGAAAGATGGGAAAACATCAACGTGAAAAGTACTTTTCCTTACTAATTACACCTACAAAAAAATCTCCTAAATATATATAACCAATAAATTTTTCATGGTCCTTCCATCTCCACATCGTCGGCTGCTTCAACTCCCAGAAATGGAATGGTGAATCGAGTTCAACTCACAGCTGCGATTAAAAGAGTCCTTCGATTTCAAAATTGGACAGGGACAATTTTAAACAATCCTATCGTCTCTGTGCTCTATTGGAACTGTGGCTTCTAAGAAAATTTTACAATATCCAGAAAAATGCATTCATATCTGTAATATCTAACAGCTGGAGGTACAATCAAACCCATTTCCCTGAATAACAAATGTTATGTCGAACGATGAGATGACCACGTCTCAATTATAAATGTGAAATTAGCATTCATCCTTATATTTATCCCATGTCAGACCAAATAACTCCAAATGTAATTTAGAGCAATCGAATCAAGATATCCATCAAGATGGGTTGATGAGTAGTTCGCAAAGTTTCATCCAGTAGCAGCTTGCTAGGCTAACGTTCAGATGTGCATATAGCCCTATTTCTTGTTAACGGTGGCAATTCGTTAACTTAGGGGGACCGCCGGCTTAACGTGCCCTCCGAAGCACGGAGACTTGGTCATAAGAAAGTTTGACTCTCCCCAGGTTGGAACCCGGTACCCTGCATTCGCAACCAACTGAGTTAGCTGCAAGGCAATGACCGTCTCTTATTATAATTTTAATTACTTTTCTTTTATTTAAGTAATGGTCAAGCTATTATGGATGACAGCCACAGCAGTGGTGTGATGTGACGGCTGGTTGAGTTACGAAGCGGAAATTCTGGGTTCAAATCGCGGACCTTACAGAATTTCCTAGCTCGGCCTTCCGGTGAATATCCACAATATCAATATTAAGAACTAATGGTGAACACTTTTTATTTTTTAATCACAACTCCTTTATGATATTAACCACAATATTAAATTTTAAAGTATAGATTATAAATAAAACTACCATTGAAAAGTCCACACCTGCTTTAAAATACTACAAAGCAAAAGTCTCAAAACAAAGGAGGTGTTTGAATAAATCCCTATCATCTCCGCGCCGAATTTTTAAAATTAATTTTTGGAAAAGAAAATTATTTTTGTAACTGGTGGAAATTCCATCTACACCGGCCTCTATTTCATTCAACTTAAAGAAGTACCAAAATATCATTTCCGCATCTTAATGCCTGTTTATGGGCTCCAATTAATTTTTTATTATGTCTTATGACACTAAAATTAATCATTTCAAAAATAAATCTTCATTAAGATCGATCATTTCTCTAAAAATAAAAAAACCATCACCTGTGTTCCCCGGTAAAGCAAGCCGAAAATATTTTTTTAATTTGTGTTGATATAAAAAATTTTACGACGACGAATATTAATAATAAAACTAAAAGGTATTTAAATTAAAAATCCAAATATAATCTTATTTATAAAAATGTATGAGTCAATTTGCATATTAATTTGTTTAAATGGGATTAGATCGTAAAATATACGAGTCTATTTATTTTATAATATTTTTATTATACATACAAAATAGTATAAAAGCAGCGTGATGATAATCTGTTATAATTTTATTTTGAATTACACAAAAATTTAAATTGGAATCAATAACAGAAAATTTACTCATGATTTCACAAATTTCGACTGCTGTTATTGACAGGAATCCACTAATTTCCCTTTTTTGCTTTTCGTAGTGATCTCGCGAATTTGCGTGTTTTAGGTAGATTTTTTTATTGGGCACATCTTGTGACTTAAGCTGCGCTTATATATTCTGCTTGAGGTTGAGCAGGTACTAACGCTAATGATGTTTCACATAAATTATAATCAGCCGGAGATGACGACTTAAATTAGAACGCGTCGACTTACCAACTGACGCCGTATCCTTGCTCTTACGAAGTTGAAATTCTCTCAAAGTGGGTTAGGTTTTAGAATCCCTTAAGCTTTCGACATGTATTCAAAATGAAGTGATTTATTATTAATTAGTCGCTTTCATATTAGATATAAGTTGTAAGTATACGAATATGGTAGTAGCAAAGAGAAGCCTGCAATTTGAAAATTATAAGTCCATAAGATAAAGTCAAAAAGTTTTAATAAACGGAGTGGTTTAAAAACGTTTAGTTTAAAAATTTTGAAATGAGTTTTTAATGTTAATATTATGTAGTTCAGAAACATAATCGAACTTTAAGTATTATGTTTCCAAGTGTAATTTTATGATAAATGACGTTTTATAATAACTCAAACTAAGTCGATTACATAATTTTTAAAACGTTAAATCGTATGTAATCATCAACAAGAGGGAATATTGTAGGTAAACAACGTAACGGTAGCTCATTAGATGAAATTGTATAAGCACACATACATTATGTATTTAAATAGCTAGGTACATTATTTAAAATTTGTTTTCTTTGGAATCCGTACAATTTTTACCATAAAGCTATCATTACATGTTTATTTATGCTTACAACAATCACACATTTTCTCATGCTACTATTAACGCTTTTATAGCTTTACTGTAGCTTTGAGTTTCAAAAATATGTTATTCACCAAGTCAATGAAAATGTTGTAAATACTGAAAGATAACAGTTATCAATTAGAAGATGCCATCATGCAATGGTGAAGATTATTCCATATTTTCCACTTTCGAGTGCAAACTCTGCTATATTAAAAATAAGTCTGCATTTTTGATGCAGCAACTTGAGTTAATAAAATTATATGTAAAGTTTCATTTGAATTTCAAATTAAGTTCTATTTTACAAAAATATACCTAACTGTGAAATAAGTCGGCAATTCGGTATCGAGAAATGCATTACATGAATTAATTACGAAGAGCGGTAAACGGTGAAGTTTTAATAAGGAATCGTTAAAATTTTGCAACTTTAAATTCAATCGTATGCTCTCTGTAAATAGACAGTCTATGAAACTTAAAATAACAGTACAAAGAACAGATTGTATTAAATAATTTGATTTTATAAAATAGTGGAGAAATATGGAAATGTGAAATTGAGAACATTTGTTTCGTTATTTTAGACCTGTAGATATAAATAACATTTTATGTGTGCTTAGCACACCTAAACCCTATTACTCGGTATGTGCTTGGAGGGTATTCCATACCCCCCAAACCCCCCGGTCAAAAATAAAATCCAGAGACTTGGAAGATATGGAATATCCCCAGAGTCAGGAGGTTCAAAGTTTTAAATATGAGCAGTTGCCTTTGTCAAAGAAATCATCAAGATTTAATGATTATTTTATGGAAAATATTATCACTATAGAGTGGATCTCTCAGATATTATCATTGATGAGGAATGCTATCATACCTGAAGGCTGTAGTTGTTCGGCCTGAACTTCAGTTTCAAGGGTCATACCTTTTAATTCCGATAATAATACTTCAATAATAATTGGCGGTTGAATAGGAAAGCATGGATGGCAGTGTCTGGTACTTCGATTTGAACTCCAAGAAGACCCATTCAAATTTGAAGAAATAATTAAATAGAAAGACATTTAGGTACAATAAATTGTAATTTTGCAATTAATTTTCAATTTCTCACTCCATTTTCCTGCCTCAATAACTTTCACTTTAACAACCAAAGCATTAGTTAAACTTTATATCATTTTATTTCGTGAAAATATAAAGAATTTTGTTCTTATTATACATATTGCTCTAATAATTTCCTTATTGAGGGCTAAATTTTTCGAAAAACAGTATTCCAAAAATTCTAACTATTAAATTTCATTTAGTTTTTGTTTAAATCGATCAAATTATTCTAGTGCTTCCACTTAAAATTAATCCTGAATCCTAACTTAACTTGTTAATTTTGTTTTTATAATTGATAATCCTGCAATTTTGCACGATTTTATTGTAAGCTAACGTCGAATGCTTTTCAAAAATATTCAGTAATTCAAAAATTGTTAATGATTAAAAAGTTTACCCTGTGTATCTTCCAACTTCCTTCCCATTCTATTTTTTTAATGACAATTCTATTTAATTTCTTCCACTTTATTAATCTCGACATCCCTAAATATCAGCTTTCACTACACAAATAATTGCAAATAATTTACCACTACACAATTTTCATTTTAACTTAAATTTCCTGGAGCCTTTCAAAAGACATGTCCTTTTTTCTGTTTAAAAATGTCGCAACTATAATAACAAATGACGCTCAAACTGTAACATCCACCTTGTCTGAGGTTTTGTCACAATCACAAATATTACAAGACTAGATTGCCCCGTGGCAGCATGAAACTATTTTCATTTATTTATGAGGAAATTTCAAACGAATAACAAAAATACTACTATAATAATATTATATTCACCTAAAAGAGTCACAAATTTATATAACAAAGACACAAGGAAAGTCGAAGAAAACTTCACACAATATTTTTCCATGATTCAGAAGTCACAAATTGCTTTGTTGTTTTTCTCAAAAATTATGTTCGAATTTTAATTTCAAAAAATATTATCAGCTTATTTTCCAACTAACTCTAATTTTCTATTGTGGTCTATGATCTATTATGTATGTGATGTAGTTTTGTAATTAAGTTTCTTGATGTAATTCGATAATTAACTAGATTTTATGAGCACGTCAGTAACTTCCGGACGCACATTTTCTCAAGTATAATATCTACAGCTACACTGACTTCAGCAAATCTTTAGGAAGCAACCGATAAGTTAGTCACTGCCCTCCAAAGCCCTTAAGTGTGTCCTGAGTTTGAGAACTGTTTGGTAAATGAGAATGACGGACAAAACGAAGATGGGTGAAGGTATAGAATATGAGGATGAGAATATTTGTGGGAAGTAACAGTGGCGGATTTCCCAACAGGCGCAAGAGGCGCGCGCTTAGGGCCTCGTAAATCAAGGGGCCACAAAATAAGGAAAATTTTATTTGTATTAATTAAATTCATGTTGTAATAAACACAGGAAAAATAATGAAAAAAATGCTAAGCCCTACCATGCCTTAGATTTGCAGTTATTTTGATTTCAGTGCAATTTTGAATTTAAATTTTTTGCTAAAAATTTAATTTTGTTCAAATATTATGAAACTTCATGAAAATATTAATTCTGTTATAATAAACACAGGAAAAATAATGAAAAAAATTCTAAGCCCCATGCCTTAGATTTGCAGTTATTTTGATTTCAGTGCAATTTTGAATTTAAATTTTTTGCTAAAAATTTAATTTTGTTCAAATATTATGAAACTTCATGAAAATATTAATTCTGTTGTAATAAACACAGGAAAAAATATCGAAAAAATTCTAAGTTCTACGATGCCTTAGTTTTTCAGTAATTATGATTTCAGTGCAATAAATTTTTGATTTAAATTTTTTGTTAAAAATTTAATTTTGTTAAAATATTCTGAAACTTTAGGAAAATATTAACCCTATTGTAATTAACACAGGAAAAATAGCGAAAAAATTCTAAACCCTAAGATGCCTTAGATTTGCAGTTATTTTGATTTCAATGCAATTTTTTATTATTTAAATTTTTTGATAAAAATTTAATTTTGTTCAAATATTCTGAAACTTCATGAAACTATGAACTCTGTTGTAATAAACACAGGAAAAATAATGAAAAAATTCCAAGCCCTAAGGTGCCTTATATTTACAGATATTTTGATTTCAGTGCAATCAATTTTTGATTAATTTTTTGTTAAAAATTTAATTTTGTTCAAATATTCTGAAACTTCATGAAACTATGAACTCTGTTGTAATAAACACAGGAAAAATAATGAAAAAATTCCAAGTAAGGTGCCTTAGATTTACAGATATTTTGATTTCAGTGCAATATCAATTTTTGATTTACTTTTTGTTAAAAATTTAATTTTGTTCAAATATTCTGAAACTTCATGAAACTATGAACTCTGTTGTAATAAACATAGGAAAAATAATGAAAAAATTCCAAGCCCTAAGGTGCCTTAGATTTACAGATATTTTGATTTCAGTGCAATCAATTTTTGATTTATTTTTTGTTAAAAATTTAATTTTGTTCAAATATTCTGAAACTTCAGGAAACTATGAACTCTGTTGTAATAAACACAGGAAAAATAATGAAAAAATTTCAAGCCCTAAGGTGCCTTAGATTTGCAGATATTTTGATTTCAATGCAATCAATTTTTGATTTATTTTTTGTTAAAAATTTAATTTTGTTCAAATATTCTGAAACTTCATGAAACTATGAACTCTGTTGTAATAAACACAGGAAAAATAATGAAAAAATTCCAAGTAAGGTGCCTTAGATTTACAGATATTTTGATTTCAGTGCAATATCAATTTTTGATTTATTTTTTGTTAAAAATTTAATTTTGTTCAAATATTCTGAAACTTCATGAAACTATGAACTCTGTTGTAATAAACATAGGAAAAATAATGAAAAAATTCCAAGCCCTAAGGTGCCTTAGATTTACAGATATTTTGATTTCAGTGCAATCAATTTTTGATTTATTTTTTGTTAAAAATTTAATTTTGTTCAAATATTCTGAAACTTCAGGAAACTATGAACTCTGTTGTAATAAACACAGGAAAAATAATGAAAAAATTTCAAGCCCTAAGGTGCCTTAAATTTGCAGATATTTTGATTTCAATGCAATCAATTTTTGATTTATTTTTTGTTAAAAATTTAATTTTGTTCAAATATTCTGAAACTTCATGAAACTATGAACTCTGTTGTAATAAACACAGGAAAAATAATGAAAAAATTTCAAGCCCTAAGGTGCCTTAGATTTACAGATATTTTGATTTCAATGCAATCAATTTTTGATTTATTTTTTGTTAAAAATTTAATTTTGTTCAAATATTCTGAAACTTCATGAAACTATGAACTCTGTTGTAATAAACACAGGAAAAATAATGAAAAAATTCCAAGCCCTAAGGTGCCTTACATTTACAGATATTTTGATTTCAGTGCAATCAATTTTTGATTAATTTTTTGTTAAAAATTTAATTTTGTTCAAATATTCTGAAACTTCATGAAACTATGAACTCTGTTGTAATAAACACAGGAAAAATAATGAAAAAATTCCAAGCCCTAAGGTGCCTTAGATTTACAGATATTTTTATTTCAGTGCAATATCAATTTTTGATTTATTTTTTGTTAAAAATTTAATTTTGTTCAAATATTCTGAAACTTCATGAAACTATGAACTCTGTTGTAATAAACATAGGAAAAATAATGAAAAAATTCCAAGCCCTAAGGTGCCTTAGATTTACAGATATTTTGATTTCAGTGCAATCAATTTTTGATTTATTTTTTGTTAAAAATTTAATTTTGTTCAAATATTCTGAAACTTCATGAAACTATGAACTCTGTTGTAATAAACACAGGAAAAATAATGAAAAAATTTCAAGCCCTAAGGTGCCTTAGATTTACAGATATTTTGATTTCAATGCAATCAATTTTTGATTTATTTTTTGTTAAAAATTTAATTTTCTTGAAATATTCTGAAACTTCATGAAACTATGAACTCTGTTGTAATAAACACAGGAAAAATAATGAAAAAATTCCAAGCCCTAAGGTGCCTTAGATTTACAGATATTTTGATTTCATTGCAATCAATTTTTGATTTATTTTTTGTTAAAAATTTAATTTTGTTCAAATATTCTGAAACTTCATGAAACTATGAACTCTGTTGTAATAAACACAGGAAAAATAATGAAAAAATTCCAAGCCCTAAGGTGCCTTAGATTTACAGATATTTTGATTTCATTGCAATCAATTTTTGATTTATTTTTTGTTAAAAATTTAATTTTGTTCAAATATTCTGAAACTTCATGAAACTATGAACTCTGTTGTAATAAACGCAGGAAAAATAATGAAAAAATTCCAAGCCCTAAGGTGCCTTAGATTTACAGATATTTTGATTTCATTGCAATCAATTTTTGATTTATTTTTTGTTAAAAATTTAATTTTGTTCAAATATTCTGAAACTTCATGAAACTATGAACTCTGTTGTAATAAACACAGGAAAAATAATGAAAAAATTCCAAGCCCTAAGGTGCCTTAGATTTACAGATATTTTGATTTCATTGCAATCAATTTTTGATTTATTTTTTGTTAAAAATTTAATTTTGTTCAAATATTCTGAAACTTCATGAAACTATGAACTCTGTTGAAATAAACACAGGAAAAATAATGAAAAAATTCCAAGCCCTAAGGTGCCTTAAGATTTACAGATATTTTGATTTCAGTGCAATCAATTATTTTTATTTATTTTTTGTTAAAAATTTAATTTTGTTTAAATATTCTGAAACTTCATAAAACTATGAACTCTGTTGTAATAAACACAGGAAAAATAATGAAAAAATTCCAAGCCCTAAGGTGCCTTAGATTTATAGATATATTGATTTCAGTGCAATCAATTTTTGATTTATTTTTTGTTAAAAATTTAATTTTGTTCAAATATTCTAAAACTTCATGAAACTATGAACTCTGTTGTAATAAATACAGGAAAAATAATGAAAAAATTCCAAGCCCTAAGGTGCCTTAGATTTACAGATATTTTGATTTCAGTGCAATCAATTTTTGATTTATTTTTTGTTAAAAATTTAATTTTGTTCAAATATTCTGAAACTTTAGGAAAATATTAACCCTATTGTAATTAACACAGGAAAAATAGCGAAAAAATTCTAAGCCCTAAGATGCCTTAGTTTTCAAGTAATTTTGATATCAGTGCAATAAATTTTTGATTTTAATTTTTTGATAAAAATTTAATTTTGTTCAAATATTCTGAAACTTCATAAAACTATGAACTCTGTTGTAATAAACACAGGAAAAATAATGAAAAAATTCCAAGCCCTAAGGTGCCTTAGATTTATAGATATTTTGATTTCAGTGCAATCAATTTTTGATTTATTTTTTGTTAAAAATTTAATTTTGTTCAAATATTCTGAAACTTCATGAAACTATGAACTCTGTTGTAATAAACACAGGAAAAATAATGAAAAAATTCCAAGCCCTAAGGTGCCTTAGATTTACAGATATTTTGATTTCAATGCAATATCAATTTTTGATTTATTTTTTGTTAAAAATTTAATTTTGTTCAAATATTCTGAAACTTCATGAAACTATGAACTCTGTTGTAATAAACACAGGAAAAATAATGAAAAAATTCCAAGCCCTAAGGTGCCTTAGATTTACAGATATTTTGATTTCATTGCAATCAATTTTTGATTTATTTTTTGTTAAAAATTTAATTTTGTTCAAATATTCTGAAACTTCATGAAACTATGAACTCTGTTGTAATAAACACAAGAAAAATAATGAAAAAATTACAAGCCCTAAGGTGCCTTAAGATTTACAGATATTTTGATTTCAGAGCAATCAATTATTTTTATTTATTTTTTGTTAAAAATTTAATTTTGTTTAAATATTCTGAAACTTCATAAAACTATGAACTCTGTTGTAATAAACACAGGAAAAATAATGAAAAAATTCCAAGCCCTAAGGTGCCTTAGATTTATAGATATATTGATTTCAGTGCAATCAATTTTTGATTTATTTTTTGTTAAAAATTTAATTTTGTTCAAATATTCTAAAACTTCATGAAACTATGAACTCTGTTGTAATAAATACAGGAAAAATAATGAAAAAATTCCAAGCCCTAAGGTGCCTTAGATTTACAGATATTTTGATTTCAGTGCAATCAATTTTTGATTTATTTTTTGTTAAAAATTTAATTTTGTTCAAATATTCTGAAACTTTAGGAAAATATTAACCCTATTGTAATTAACACAGGAAAAATAGCGAAAAAATTCTAAGCCCTAAGATGCCTTAGTTTTCAAGTAATTTTGATATCAGTGCAATAAATTTTTGATTTTAATTTTTTGATAAAAATTTAATTTTGTTCAAATACTCTGAAACTTCATGAAACTATGAACTCTATTTTCGCTATGAAAAATAGCGAAAAAATTCTAAATGCCTTAGATTTGCAGTTATTTTGATTTCAATGCAATTTTTTATTTAAATTTTTTGATAAAAATTTAATTTTGTTCAAATATTCTGAAACTTCATAAAACTATGAACTCTGTTGTAATAAACACAGGAAAAATAATGAAAAAATTCCAAGCCCTAAGGTGCCTTAGATTTATAGATATTTTGATTTCAGAGCAATCAATTTTTGATTTATTTTTTGTTAAAAATTTAATTTTGTTCAAATATTCTGAAACTTCATGAAACTATGAACTCTGTTGTAATAAACACAGGAAAAATAATGAAAAAATTCCAAGCCCTAAGGTGCCTTAGATTTACAGATATTTTGATTTCAATGCAATATCAATTTTTGATTTATTTTTTGTTAAAAATTTAATTTTGTTCAAATATTCTGAAACTTCATGAAACTATGAACTCTGTTGTAATAAACACAGGAAAAATAATGAAAAAATTCCAAGCCCTAAGGTGCCTTAGATTTACAGATATTTTGATTTCATTGCAATCAATTTTTGATTTATTTTTTGTTAAAAATTTAATTTTGTTCAAATATTCTGAAACTTCATGAAACTATGAACTCTGTTGTAATAAACACAAGAAAAATAATGAAAAAATTACAAGCCCTAAGGTGCCTTAAGATTTACAGATATTTTGATTTCAGTGCAATCAATTATTTTTATTTATTTTTTGTTAAAAATTTAATTTTGTTTAAATATTCTGAAACTTCATAAAACTATGAACTCTGTTGTAATAAACACAGGAAAAATAATGAAAAAATTCCAAGCCCTAAGGTGCCTTAGATTTATAGATATTTTGATTTCAGTGCAATCAATTTTTGATTTATTTTTTGTTAAAAATTTAATTTTGTTCAAATATTCTAAAACTTCATGAAACTATGAACTCTGTTGTAATAAATACAGGAAAAATAATGAAAAAATTCCAAGCCCTAAGGTGCCTTAGATTTACAGATATTTTGATTTCAATGCAATATCAATTTTTGATTTATTTTTTGTTAAAAATTTAATTTTGTTCAAATATTCTGAAACTTCATGAAACTATGAACTCTGTTGTAATAAACACAGGAAAAATAATGAAAAAATTCCAAGCCCTAAGGTGCCTTAGATTTACAGATATTTTGATTTCATTGCAATCAATTTTTGATTTATTTTTTGTTAAAAATTTAATTTTGTTCAAATATTCTGAAACTTCATGAAACTATGAACTCTGTTGTAATAAACACAAGAAAAATAATGAAAAAATTACAAGCCCTAAGGTGCCTTAAGATTTACAGATATTTTGATTTCAGTGCAATCAATTATTTTTATTTATTTTTTGTTAAAAATTTAATTTTGTTTAAATATTCTGAAACTTCATAAAACTATGAACTCTGTTGTAATAAACACAGGAAAAATAATGAAAAAATTCCAAGCCCTAAGGTGCCTTAGATTTATAGATATTTTGATTTCAGTGCAATCAATTTTTGATTTATTTTTTGTTAAAAATTTAATTTTGTTCAAATATTCTAAAACTTCATGAAACTATGAACTCTGTTGTAATAAATACAGGAAAAATAATGAAAAAATTCCAAGCCCTAAGGTGCCTTAGATTTACAGATATTTTGATTTCAGTGCAATCAATTTTTGATTTATTTTTTGTTAAAAATTTAATTTTGTTCAAATATTCTGAAACTTTAGGAAAATATTAACCCTATTGTAATTAACACAGGAAAAATAGCGAAAAAATTCTAAGCCCTAAGATGCCTTAGTTTTCAAGTAATTTTGATATCAGTGCAATAAATTTTTGATTTTAATTTTTTGATAAAAATTTAATTTTGTTCAAATACTCTGAAACTTCATGAAACTATGAACTCTATTTTCGCTATGAAAAATAGCGAAAAAATTCTAAATGCCTTAGATTTGCAGTTATTTTGATTTCAATGCAATTTTTTATTTAAATTTTTTGATAAAAATTTAATTTTGTTCAAATATTCTGAAACTTCATGAAAATATCAATACTGTAGTAGTAAACTCGGGAAAAATAACAAAAAAATTCTAAGCCTTCTAAGATGCCTTGGATTTGCAGTTATTTTGAATTAAGTGCAATTTTTGATTTAAATTTTTTGATAAAAATTTAATTTTGTTCAAATATTCTGAAATGTTATGAAAATATTAATTCTGTAGTAGTAAACTCAGGAAAAATAACAAAAAAATTCTAAGCCCGAAGATGCCTCGGATTTGTAGTTATTTTGATTTCAGTGCAATTTTTAGTAAAAAATAGTATATTAAAATTATTAATCGTCTGCGGGCTGGTGAATATGGGGTTCACATCAAATGCTTTAGGGAGTGTAGGATTAGTGAAAATACTTAGAGGGGGGCCTCAAAATTGAATTGCGCCTGGGGCCTCATAAGTTCTAAAACCGCCACTGGGATGTAACCAAAAACCAAAGATAATAAGAACTGAAGCTGTTTGAGGCTATGATGGTTAACAATTAATGCATAATCTGCGTTTCTTAAATTTTATATATTTGGTCATTCGATAAATATCTCAATTGATAAAATTTTTTCGGGATCGTGGGATTAAAATTCTATGGCGTGATATATTTTTCTTTAAAACTAACATGTCTGCTTAGATATACAGAACCAAATTGTTCCTCAAAATTCACATAATGCATTCTTGCACTGTGTACAACTAAATTGGTAATGGATGATGAAATGTGATCCAATTTTCCAATAAATTGTGAAGCGTGAACATGAGGTAATTTCTAGACACCCTATAAGTAAGAAAAGCTTCTTTAAATATTTAAAGAAAAAGGGTGTTCGTTTTTTTGTGAAAATTTGATAACTTTTGTATCCGAAAGTAGATCAATTAGGGTAAAACTGGAACAATTTAGAATGAATAGTTTGACAAAGACTCGTTCTTATGCAATAGGAAGGACAAAACGATTGACATAACCTTAAGAAGGTTGTTTGAATACAACCCCTGTTTTGTTTGATTCCCCAAAGCGGAGAATATAAAGTTTAATGTTATATGGGATTTATATGATTTTGAAAATCTCTCAAAGAGCGTCTGTAAAAAGAAGTTGAAAAAATATAAAATAAACTTTTTAGTGAACATTTGCTTCGTCCGAACAAAATACACTCGATTTTATCTTGAGCATTAATGTTCACTGCAAATGCACAAAAACTTGCTCATTACTGACGGCACAATGTAGTCAGGTGGTCGCGTTCCTTGTTCATGTCACGTTTGTCTGTGTTGCAGGTTCAAATAAACAATTCCCCAGCCTTACAGTTCAAAAAAGTTCTGTATTTATAGGGTTAAAACTTTTAATTTTGTTAACGAAAGAGGAATTTCTAAAATACTCGCACTTGATTGAGAAGATAAATCAATTTCTATGAAACCCGCACAAAACTTTCTAGTCTACAAAGCATCGAACAAGATCAACTCAATCGCAAAGTAATTAAAGTTACTTAATTTTTGTTTTGTTCAAGGCATAACAAATAACAAAAACTATCCTTACAGTAGCTCGGAAGAACTATCGCCATAATCAATTTTCCAAACTTGTTCGCGAAAAATCTCAAAAATTTTCTTATTAACTTTTTAATTGCTTGTAAACAAGGTTTTGTATTTTATAAAATCCCGAAACGTTATTTGCAAGCTTTCCAAGTTTTAAATCAAATAACTTTTTCGTTGGTTCAAACTTTTCAAATGATCTTTTATTAAATTTCAAAATTATCAAAGAAATTCAATTTAAATACACAAAATATGTTCCTCTTCAAATTAATATTATTTCCTTTTTTATTCAAGTTAAAATTTGCTACTTCGTTTAAAAATATTCAAGATTACAAAAAGCTTCAATAGTCGACAAATTACAAACAATTTTTTGTGCTGTATTATTTTCTCAGTTGCAACGGTGTTCCGCATGGGGAATTCCTGCAGTCTGTGGTTTTAAAAACTTTTGGCGTGATCGCAGCACCGAAAGTTTATCGCGAATCCCACAAAAGTAGCTGGTTAAAATTCCATTTGTAAATTTTTTTATGGTAACGTCATAATTTTTTGTTATCACTTCTAATCCTTCTATAGTACCCACATAAATTTGTCGTAATCTTTATTAATGTAAATTTAAAAAATATCCACATCCATCGCCGCAATTTAAATAATGTTGTATTAGGACGTTGATATTATGCAAATTTTTATTGTTAACATAATCATCGTGGAAATCAACATTTTAATAACATTTATCATAAATTACAGGCAGGAGAAGAAGCAATTTCGATGCAACAACGCATTTCCTGTTTTATATAACCACGCACGTTCATCAAATTCAACGTCGGTCAGAAACCTGAAGTTTGGTGCTGAATTACAAATGGAAGAAGGAAGGTTTGTTCTGAGAAATTTTCTAAATTACTATGCAGTGACCTAAGTTTACAAATCGAGATACTACGACCATTAGGGAGGGAATTTTAAATTTTCAAAAAGTTGAACGTAATTTGATTGTTGATATTCAGTCCACATTTTCAAGCAGATGCATCTCAAAGTTTAACCTTTATAATTTAGTCACGTGCGTTACTTATCTCTATCTTGTGTTTCATTTAAAAAAAATTAAAACGGTAGGACATTTTTGAGGGTTTCCATCTTTTTGACTTCCTTCGGGAATTTCTCGACGTGATGCTAAAATTAAGTGATGCTCGGAGACCAAAGGTCCATTCTGCAGGAAGTGAGGGATGCTCGACGTGAAGCGATGCACATGGTGGCTTAGTTATCGCCTCTTCTATTTCCTGGATTTAATATGCGGATATTGAATTTTAGAAAAAAGTAATTTTTTGATATTTCGAGCAAAATTTGTAAGCTCTACGCGTAGACAATGCAAAAAATAAAAGGCGTGTCACGCTCTTGAATGTAACTTGACGTCTTCTGCAGAAATGCGATAAAAGTTGAAATATTTCGTGTAGTTATAGTCGGCAAAATAGCAAAGTATGATTTATGTGGTTCTCAAAAATATATTCCGGCACGCTTTTAGAATGAATTTAGATAACAACTTTTGTATTTTTAACTGTTTTAGTGAAAGGGTGCGTGTAGGAGAAAAGATTTTACAAATGATTTCAAAATTAAACCGTAAAATGTGTGTTTTGTTACAACTTCATTTTCACGATTTCTCATTACGCTGGAAATTGCACTGCACGAAGTGTTATTACATAAAAATCAAACAATCTAACCTGACTCGTTAAAATTACGATTCCTTTGACTGCAAAAGGCGGCCACGAAGAGATTTTTGCCTACCATTTCCTCAAGTTTTTATATGGTTCTAATGTAGAAAATTCCCGATTGTTCTCAAATTCAGACCATAACTTCCTGCGAAATGGGAAGGAAATACGAGTGGGAGTGGGATTAATTCTATGCAACCCTGTCGCAAAATTTATACATGTACTACATAGATGCGAATATAATAAATAAGAGGTGAAAGAATTGCTTGCGATTGTGCACCCAAAAGTCTTGAAAAATTATCGATCGATCGTGTAGCGCTACAACCCTAATGGGTCTTGGCTGACCATTATAATATTAACTTTTTAATATCAAATGGCATTCACAGCATTTAATTTTTTACCTACGACGGGGAGCCAGCCCGACGAAGAACCCCCAACCTGGAGGACCAGAGAGACGGCCAGAATAAAGTTCTTACTTCACTCGGATTCGAACCGGGTATTTAGCGTTCATAGTCAACTCGCATGACCACTATGTTCCGACCGTCTCTTATTTAGAATTTTTTTAGAAAAATTATAATGGAAAAAAATAAATTTTGAAGTAAACAAGAAAGATTAAACAAATTAGTGGCGTTTTATTGATTCCAGAGTGAACAACACCGAATGGAAGTAATAATTAAGGGATGAAGTATAAAGAAAAGTTGAAGAAAATTGGAAACTGAGAGAAAGAAATTAGTATCCAAAGGTAACATTTAGAAATTAACGTAATTAAAGTAATTAATTAAGTTAAGTGTAAAGCGTGAAAAGGAATTCAAAAAAAAAAATTATAATAATTAAAATCACAAACTTTGCAGCTTCTGAAGCAAACAAAACTCGCAGTTGTTAATCGTGTCGACAGTTACAGAAATTTAAATAAAATATTTCATCATCGTTAAATTGAAATATAAATGAAACAATTAAATGAGAATCTAAACTGTTATTCGAAACCCCTAAATTGGAGGCCAGCTAGTAACTTAAAATGGAAACCATTGCGATCAAAATGAGCTTCTTTGTTCATTATCAGATTATGAATGAAGTCATTTTATTTTGTAGTCGACCTTTGGAAGAGACTGCATAAGGGAACAGGCCTGAGCTTTCCACCGTGTGAAGAATCAAGTGCCAAAACTTTCTAGGTAATCCTCAGTATTTTCTTCGAGAACTTGAAAATTTTTTGTTTCATTTTTCGGGTATTTCATCAAATTGAATATTTTCACCAGCTAATCTTCCAAATCATGGGAGGTAGACCAAATGATAATTCAGAGGCTAATGGTAGGTTTGCTGACGCTACCAATCAATGATCTTCAAATGATTTTTGTGCGCTTTTCCGTTCTGAATTTTTTCATGCTTAATTCCTCGAGTATTGTCTCATTGCACCGAAAAGCATTTAAAACGTTTTAAAAATTCCCTAGCTTGGGGGGAAGGGACAAAACCTTACAAGAATTTGATGTTTGAAGGATAATGACCAAGGATTATTGTCATTCTCATATATTCCAAGAATGGAATCAGGAATTGGCTTTAACAAAATTAAATATATTGAAGGGAGGAGTGACACATTTGTGAGAATATGGAAATATTCTAAAAATTGAGACACATTATACTGGAAATAAAAGTGATTATGTCGAAATATTATTTCAAAATTTTTTAAGAAAGAAACACTTAAAAATATGATACAATTATATTATGCATATATTATGACCACGGTGTGGAGTGATGTGATTGCTGGTTGAGTTACGGAGCGGAAATTTTGGGTTCAAGTCGCGGACTTCGCAGAATTTCTTAGCCCGGCCTTCCGGTGGACATCCACACGCTGTGGTGAAAAGTTGTAGTAAAAAGAGTAGCAAAAGAGGATTAATCCACCTCGTGAAATGGATTGTAAAGACTTCAATAGAAGTGGCAATATTCCGACAGGAATGGAAAAGCCCTTGATTGATTGAATTATATGCATTTTCCTTCAGATACATCCTTTTAACCATACATAGTCCCATTTAATGATGTTCCGTATTCACGTTTCAATTTACTTTTAAAGTTCGTTTTATGTATTTCCTTTAGATTTCTCGCACACAATCGATCTGACCTTACAATTTCACTACTTTACAAAATAATTAACCCAATTTTATGCAAAATTTCAATAATTTTTGCTTCGACCAAAATCATCCACTTTGAAAGTACTTCAATTTCTAATTTTAACTTTCACTTGGCCTATATGAATTTGACGTTGGCTTCAACAGGTAATTTGGTAGCACCGGAAACCCAAATTTTGCCTTCTTTGACTATTAACACGTAAGTATTGGATAAATGCAACTTTTTAACCCAAATACTTATTAGGAAATTCTTCCTTCAAAAATCCTTCAGCATTTTTTACCTCTAATTCACCCCACCTCTGCTTTAGATCTGGTGTTGCGTTTAGGTACGTGTATTATTTTTTTAAATAATTACCTATTCTATTTAAAATTGTATTTTTGAATATTTTAGCGTGCATATATAACAAAAAA
This sequence comes from Rhagonycha lutea, assembly GCA_958510855.1. Taxonomy (NCBI): domain Eukaryota; kingdom Metazoa; phylum Arthropoda; class Insecta; order Coleoptera; family Cantharidae; genus Rhagonycha; species Rhagonycha lutea. The sequence continues at coordinate 4,048,759 of OY294040.1, read as the reverse complement.
AAATCGATAGATCATATCTCACCCCCAAAAAAGAATTCTAAATGACGTGGTTACAAGAGGGTTAAACCCGATAAGACTCGACTAGCAATACCCGTCACATACATCGCATTATCCTTCCGCTATTCAGGAAATTTAAGAATTATAAATTCAAAATCGTTCATTGTTTCGCATTTTGTGACATTCGAGCACGCAAATGTATGACTAAGCGGTTTTCTTTAGGGAAATGTTGTCGAAATTAATGCAATTTGAGTTGAATGTTTTATAATTGTGTCTCAGTCAATTACTCATGTTTTAATTTTCAAGTTAATTGCTTAACAGCATTTTCCACCCATTTGGGCAGTGCAGGTCATTAGTATTTCCACCCTAGGCCGCCCCGGTAGTAAGGTCTGTCGACACACTGACTCTATTTCCGCAATGGTGCTTTAATTTTGTCGTTTTATGCTTTGGCTGCGAAGTTGAAAGTCAAAATATGTATACTAAAGATGAGTCCAATTTGTGAAAGGCGGAAAGAGGGAGATGACATACGCACATGTGTAATAATTTGTGTGCTAAAATGTAAAATATGTCAGTTAGTAGACAGACAGATGTGACTAGGGGTGACCAGTGGTAACTAAAACAGGACGTGGCTGTCACAACAGTCAGGAAAATTAAAGCTTGCTTGCAAATTTTCGGTTCAATATTTGCTTTGTCCATGTTGTGGTTTTTGTGGTCAGCTGATTACGGAAGTCAGTAAATATGATCGAAGTGCAATTTTATTGTCGAAATATACATCCCAAAGTCTAGACGATTCCGCAATATCCACATAAGCAGCACATAAAATCGGAATTTTATATTTGAAACGTTATTATAGAGAAGTTTTCGCTGAACTGTGAAGCTTCGTTCGTGTTCCCGCAAAGGGAGTTAAAACGAAATAAAAAACCACAAAGCAAATATTGAAATGGATATTGCCGCAATGTAAGCAGATCCTAAATTGTAATTTATTTTAAAAATATCTGGCATGGACCCGCGAGCGCAGAGTTAATATGCTGTGTGCTAGCTGTTCCTGCTCTCCGCTATAACACAGCTGACGCTCAGTTATGATTTCGCACGTTATGTTGATATTAGAAGTTGTGCACAATTAGTGATCGATTTTTAACACTTTCTTGTTTAATTTACATTACAATTCCTCCCCGAGCGATTGCATTATAATTTTTATCCACTCACTACACTTCCTCCAAATTCAATTACCAAAGCTTTCGTCGAAAAATGCGTCAAACTGAAATAAAACCCTACTGATGAAGTTGTTTCCGCTAATAAAGTGAATTTCCTTCACTATTTTACAACTTGAAAATTTTATATGTGCAATCTTTAGCTTTACCACTTGCCTTTACACGACTCTGTAGAATAATAAATTTTCAAACTTTCCGTCTGGTTGTAACTTTAAAATTACAAGACATAAAAAACTTGACATTTGTTCTAAGTCAATTTAAAAAGTTACTACCCAATTGCTCCTTTTAAAAATTCAAAACTCTCAAAAGTGGCAAGTTTCGTAAATCGACACTCACTCGATTCGATTTTTAGCTCCACCGCACCAGGACTTTTCGTGCATTTTTGGCGCGTGTCCAGAAAACCGCTTTCGATTCGGAAAAAGTTACCCTAATCAGACTCCCTTCGTTCGATGAAATAACAACCGGGTCGTTTGGTCCTTAAAACACAAAAATATTAAACAAAAATGTTAAATGTTACGTTTCGGGATTATCAGTAGTTTTGACGCATCCCTTGCAAACAAGAACATCAAACTTTAAACTTGTAAATTTAATTTAATCTTAAATGTAACAGTGACAGCAACAATTAAAAAATTAAAATAGTTATTTCCATTTTGATTGACAGGGAGGGTGCGCGCCAGGACGTCGTCAAAGATAAACCACGCCTAAATAGAATTGATAAAATAATTGCTTCAATTAGTTTTGGATTTAAGACAACAAAATAAAATTTATTGACTAGCTTTCAGTTTGATTTTTGAATTTGTAACAGGATTAGTTAAGCTTGTAGAGATTAATTTTAGCAATTAGTTAGCTTCATTATTGGCTGCGAGATGTAATAGCGTTATCGTGTCCTTTTGAATGAAAATATGTCAAAACTTGTTAATTCTATTGGATTCCCATTATAAGTAAGCGATTTCATCTTAACATCGAAAATTGAGAATCTGAATTTCAATAACGACAAGTACTTCCGATCTGGTGCGTGTGGTGTATTGGGGAGAGAGGAGGGAAGCGAATGGCTTGTGGAGATAACCCAAATCGGGTTTCGCGTTTGAATAAGGACCCCTTTGTGTTTAGAACATCTTTTGATCCTTCTGATGTATTTGCTCACTCGCCTCGGTATGCATACACCGCTTAAACGCGGATGTTATGTCTCATCTACGTTTTATAATTGCTTTCTTAGCCGCAGGTTATGCACATTACCTATCGCCAACCCCCTAAATTCGAGGCAATAATGGCGGAGCTATAAATTTGTCGCAAGACTGAGCACGAACTCAAACGGAATATAATTCATATTATGAGTTATCTACGGGGAATGCGAAATGTATCGGTGAAAAATGCAAGTCCAAAAAAGTTTGACGTCTCCATTACGAACAAACAACTAAAAACTGTGATAAATACGTTTTGCTTAGCCACGTCGCCTATTTTACTCTCCCTTTATTAATTAGCGGTCAACAATCCCCGGTAGACTCATTAGTGGTCACTACTGTATGCCATTCTGCGCCGTATTACGTATTTGTTCTCCCATTCAAAATCAAATACATAAATTATCGGTTTAACAGCGCTTCTTATTGAATTGTTCTAATAATAAAATAAAAATCAATCTTAATTTCTTCCGAAACACCTAATACAATCCCATTACTTCATACAATTTGTTTCGGAACTACACAATCCAGGAAGACGGATGGGAAGTAATAAAAAATGCAAGACACATTTCCTCATCAAATTTTACTTAGAAATCGTATAGTACCTACTCAATTGTGCTTTCAATCATTAATGTTTTACATTCGCGCCAAAATTAATGGGACCCAATTTAGAGTCCACTAATTATTATTTTAAAATCCTTTTCGTTTTCCAAGATAAGATTGCTTGTTAAATTTTAGTGCTGGGGAGCTCTCACTTGTACAGTTATGAAGGTACTAACTTATCGGTAGTCTAGATTCAAACCAAAAATCCTCGTGTTTTACCCACAAATAATTGATAAAGTCGTGCAATCAGCATGCGTGCGTCCAGAATCGTGTATGCATTACCAATTATATTGGAGCATCCGCCTTCATTAAAGAATTCCGTTGCTCGATAAGTTTCCTGATATGTGTTCTGGTGAATGTTGTGCGAATTAATAGCTTTGCCATTATTGTACTTTAGGATTTAATTATCACCGACAAAATTCCCGAGTTTAGTGAAACAGCGTTGTAAAGCAATTCTTTAGTTTTCATTAACCCGGGATTAACATAAAATAGCAAATATAATGAGAACAAAACAAAATGGGGAGCATAACCGCAGAAAGTTAAGCTTCAACTAACAAAATTATGAAAGGCATTCTTTAAGGGATAAACTTTATGCTTCACAAATTTTACCATAAAAAACTCTTAGATTTATTAGAAAGGATTAAAAAAATATGTCCGACCACAATTTTGACCATAAAAATCCCGAGATATCGATTCCATTCCTCGCCACTAAGTTGCACCAAAACTTTTCCGATTTTAATTGGATGTTCAGGTTTATTATGGTAATAACACTTCTTGATGTGATTTTATTAAGAGGAGCTTTATTGCCGTGTCTGATGTGTCCAATCGATCATTAAAGTGTAATAAAGCATTTATATGGATTAAAATACATATTACTACGTCAAGGCGAAACGGAATAACTTATTTGAAACTGATGGAAACGCCAATTATTATTTTTTGAAGTTGCATTGCTTTGGAAAGAAAACTAACCTGCCCGAAGGTTTTCCCAAGTGGAGTTTCTAGTTTGTAGTAATGAACTGAAAAGTTGGTTTTATGGTATAAGCAAAGTTGACGATACTTGTGGAAGTGGAGTTGTGATGTTGCAAAGTAAAGGTTTAAGGATCAAAAAAGCAATTGAAAGCAAGCACCACATTGCCTCATTAATGACCAATTAAATATTCTTCTTATTTAAAAGTTCTTAAGCGATAATCCCCGCAAAGGAGGAAGTTTTGAGGAACGAGTGGGTCATATCCTATGAAAAGTTAGATGACAAAGAATCGTATTAAATGAGGATTAAATTAGAATTTTAAGTGAATTCTAGTGTTCAACATTCCTTAATGAGCAAACAGAAAAACTTTTAAGATTCCATTTGTCGTTCCCAGAATTTTAATCTGAATTTTAATTTGAAGTAGTTTTAATTACTTAATAGTTTCAATCTTTAAATTAAGTAAATTACCATTTTTTATCAGAACTCAAGAAGCTTATGTTCTTAATAATTTTAAATATTGAATAGCGGCATTCTTTTCTTTTATTTATATTTAATGTAAGTTGTATTGTTACACAATGTTTCAAACTTGTCAAAGTTTTAATTGGTCGTAGATTGACAATGTCGATAGTTAAACTACTTCGTCATCGATCCAACTTTTTTGTCTACACGATATCTTCTTAGATTACATACTAATTTTTTTAACTGGTACCATTAATTAACAAAACTTATGGTACTCGACTAATTAAATATATTTTTTTCCGTCCGTCTCATCGATTCCTCTATGAAATGATTACGTTGTATCGATTTTGAAACCGAAAGTTAAACGAAAGTGGATTCACTTTTTGCCAGCTAAGAATTCGTCCCTAAAGAGATGAAAACATCGAAACAATCTGACATGCAACAAAAACGACATTGTTCCAAAGTTTTGAGTATTCGCCCGGGGGGTTCCTTCGGTTAAATTTCATAAAAATTTTAGTATATTTAAATTACAATTATTACAAAATTTCTATTTTATAATGCACATCGAATTAAATAGTACCATACTCATCTTATGAAATAATGACTATATAATTGCCCATACCATTTTTACATTATAAATTTTTTGTCTTTAACTAAATCATGATCAAAGGATTCATTACCACGAGTTAGATGTTACATCATCACAAATTTAAAAATTTGCTTTAGAAATTAGAACAAGGTAATTTTTGCGATCAATTTTTTTGCAGCATTGTTGTTCAAAGTTCGAAAGTTTTTGTGTGCTTAATTGAAAGGGATCAAAATTGAATTAGCTATAAATTATAGCAAGTTTCGTTTAAAAAAAATTTAATTGGAAACGTTCGATTAAGAAGGCTTTGGCATTACTGCTCAAAGAAACTTGTTATACCTACTAAAGAAAAGGAATTTGTCCCTCACCTTGTATATTCCCATTGCAATGCAAATACTCAGACAGTTTGAACGGTTATCAGCTGCATACGAATTGATTACTTTGAGGATTATAACGTTCGATTTTCTATTGTGAAACGATTTTCCGTTTACAGAAGTCAAGTATTCAGGTAGTTAGCTAATCTTTTGTATTTCGTTGATCTCATGCTAATCAGATATCGTTTCTCTAGAGGCAGTCTATCATTTTCCAGAAGGTAAATCCTTTGATTGCAACGCATTTTTATTCAATTACTTGTGAAGTCGACGTTAGCTTTCAATTCGATCATTAAGAGCTGCTCTCATCCAATTTTAAGAATACGAAACGTTTGCTGAAGACAATTTTTATTACCTCAAATTGAGGTTTTCTAAATACTAATTCAATTCATTAGTTTTTCGAATTAAAGCTTTCGTCCACTTTGATAAGTTTTTTGGAATTATCATTTTTTTGAAGAAGATAATCGTTTGCTCTTTGAAGCTATTTTAAACTGTGAAGTAACCAAAATATGTTGCAGTTAGATATCCACACATTTAACATGGTGAATTTCGTACTACTGGTATTCGCTGGGTGCGAAGTGCATAGTGGGGGTATTAAAAAACGACGCCAGCGTCCGCTGCGGACAAATTGTGCAAAAAACGTGGCCAGATGTCACGCACCCAGAGAATAGGCAAATAGAATTGTATAAGATCTTAATGGTCATTTAAATTCTCCAATTGGTGGAATTAGCTCCTTAAGGACAATTCTTATTATTTATATTGAACTGCTCATTTCGAATAATCTTAATTTGAAATTATCTGAGAGGTTAAGACCATTAATTACGTAATAATTTTGAGAGGCAAGAGAGCTAGATATTTTTACAGATAATTCCATATGTAAGTTAATTTTTCAAATAATGAGTCTGCAAGATCTTTCGAACTATGGAAAAAGTGGTCCAAAATTATCCTTGCTAAGGTAGAAGCAGGAGAGCTCTACAAACTCTTTCAAACGCTTACTTGGGGTAAGAGGGGGTCAAAATTTGAAATATCGTCCTTTAATAATTAATGGTATCTCCTTAAGTGATTTATGTTTGAATATAACTCCAATTTTAAATTTAAGATAGACCACCTCCACTGTTTTCCTACCACCTCTTGGTAAAACGTAAGACAAACTTCTTCATTCTTTATTGTTTTATTAATTTTATAATTCATTTCCTCTCTTTCGAAGCTTTTAAATTCAAAGGAAAAGATGTAATATTTCCAACAATTTATTTTGCGATGTAACACTGGGCATTAAATTAATTTGAACTGATTCAGTCAACAACGCCATCTAAGTTGTAAAACGTTCATTTCTCAGTCCAATATTGATATGAGCAAATCACAATTTCATATTTTTTGCTCGTAATTTTTGGTGGTGTTGATTAAAATCCAACAACAATTTCAATGATGTAATTTTACGTATTTTATTTTTGGTGGGTGAGTAATTCACACATCATGGAATTCAGAAGTGTTTTGTTAATGTGGTTGTAAATTTTGGTTCTTAATTAACGAGAATGATTAAAATGGATGATAATTTCACATTTTTATTTGAAGTGTGGGTCAGTTCATCGTCCAATGCAGCCTTCAATTTGATATGAAGCTTCAAGTACACAATATTAATCTGCAGACACAAGGATAGTTAAATTTGTCGATAAATTTCTTCATCATTAAGCACAGATCTGTGAGTGGAGGCAGCATTCTAGAATTATCTCAAAAGTGGAGACCAGAAATAAGAGAACAATTAAATGCGGATGTAGAGGAACTATCAATATGGCTGATTGTGGAAGATAACGTAAAACAACTGTGATATCCAGGATGATTAACATAGCTGGAAAATCAACAATGGCTCCAGGTGCTTTTCTAATGGGCAAAGTATACGCGGGAGAAAAGCTGCTTGAAAAAAGATCTTACCTACACAACCTTCCCCCCCCCCCGCCGCACTATTTCAAAATTCTAAATATAAATAAAATATAAGACGTGTCTTCAAAAAGAGACTAAAAATAATCAAGAAAAAGAATGGGCCTAAAGAAATTGGAAAATTATGCTTTAAAAAACACAAAACGATGTATTGACAGTACAGAAAAAAAAAACGATTTAAAAAATAATCACCAAAATTATAACTCGTGCAAGTAATGGATTAAAAAATGTTTCCAATTTAGTAAGTTGGCAAGGTATAATTTTGTAATTTACACCTGACTCTAATTAACCAATATAAGTAACAACTAAGGATTTATAATAAATTATTTTAATAAATTTGACAATTAACCTAGAATAAGTTGCTAGAAAAAACTGGCCACTAATTAACACATCTCGTGGGTTTGAAACCTTCCTAATCTCCCCTTTTGAACGAGAATATAAATAATTGTTTAAGCTTAAGTTTTTTACGTAAAATTATTTCAAAGTGCAGGAAATAGATCATAATCAGGGACGAAGATTTGTTCACGATAAAAATTAAACAATCATTTTGGCTTTTCTTGTTTCTAAATAAGCAATTGCCTCATGTCAGTGCCACCTTCGAGTCATTTAGATGCAATCGCCCTTATTACAAGCATAAAATATGGACCGATCTTCTTGCGGAAATGACCACATGGCACGGAACACACTGTATAGCTCAATCTGCCCACGAACCGACAAATAGATATTATCGGGACTGATATCATTATTTTCGTGTAATTTAAATTGTTGCGTAATGGGTGTGTATGGAAATAAGGCCATTAAAACATAAACACGACTTCCATTTGATTTATTGTCTCCAGGTAATATAAGTTCCATTTGGTTTGATTAAATTGTTTTTTTAGATGTTTCTTAGTATACGATCCTAATAATCGATTCGCCTTGTCTGTCGAGAAACAACACCGATCCATATAAAGCACCATGCGGAACGTTCGAATAAAAATCTAACTTCTTACCAGTAATAATATTTCAAGTGTCACGAAAATTGAATAATAATTTATTAAATAAAAAATGTAGAGCTGTCTTGGTAATAAATATACAAAGCAATTAACAAAATAAACAAGATACTGGCATCCTAAAACCATTCGTGTCTATCAGTGCGATCTACCTTTTTTTAAATGATTTTACTTTTCAGATCCATAAATTGATTTCGTGTCAGTGCCTTCCACACGAAAGTCTTCTAAATTTTTCCTAAGATACTTTCGATAATCCACTTATCAGGTGGACGATAGCGATCGAAAAAAATATAACCGATTTGTGATAATTAATTTCTTCACCTGTTGTTCTAAATAAAATACTGTCGACGTTTTATTGGACGTTTATGAAAATAAAAATTTTCCTTACCTTGGCAATTATTATCTTACCTCAATCAGAATGTCAGTGCTCGAATCTTGACTTACAAGCATGTGAAGCAGTTGCCTCTCACTTCTCCAACTTCTTTTGTGTTAGGACAAGAGATGGATATTCTAAATAATCACTACTTTCGATAAACATCTTAAAAATCAAGAATTTCTATTGGAGTTTTGCTAATTTGAAGGCGTGCCTAAATTTTTTGGCATGAGCTCATGGAAACTGTTTTAAATTGGTGTTTGTTTTTAGATCAAATTAAAATATTTAAAATGTTTTAGAAAAGCGAAACTGGTTTCGATTAAGAAATAAAATTAATTTTATCCAAATGCATTAATTTTTGCGACAAATCTGTAAACGTTCGTCGTTTTAAGCTCATGCGTTTTTATGTTGCGGAAATGAATTAGGTTCCAGGATTTCCGATTATGTGATTGCATTGAAAAACAAATACGCGGCTTCGATTAATTGTTTGTTATTTAATAACAAAATGTAATTAAAGTTGGATTAAAAAGTTTTAATAACTCTTTTGTAGGGATTTCCAATAAAGAGAAGTTTTTTGTTGTGAAATTTCACTATACCACCGTAAAATTCATCCAAATTCAATTTATAAACGTAAAAACTTGCGTGAAAATTTTCCACAAAAATTTAGAAGTATTCGGAAATATTTATAATGAAAACATTCGTGGGTGCACTTTGGGGGAAATAAATAAAAGAACTGGACGACAATTTATAACAAAGAAATAAAACTTTCAACATTACCACTGAAGACCAGGATTAGAACCGCAATTATTTGAATTCTAGTTTGAGGATGTATAATTTACGCTATACCACTGGTTGGAAAAAATAAAGAAGTAGATGGCAATAAGGTGAAGTTGATAATCAGAACAATAAACCTTAGCAGGAATACTTTTTAAAACTTACACATGAAATCACAAATTCGAAGAGATTAAGGAGTTTTTCTTATGAAGAGACAACTGTTTCAAGAAAACCAAGATCTTCTTCAAATCGGTAAAACTAAACGTAAAACAAAGAGTGCTTTGGAGTATAATCCTGAGAAAGTCATCTACTTCTTTGTGGGACGTCCAAGAAAAAGATGATTGATCGAAAATCAGAACAAGCTCGAAGGTTGTAAGTCTTCATTATTCTTCATTTGATTCAAAATTTGGATAATACCAATAGTAACGATTGAAATTGACGTTAAATATTTTTTACTGAACATAACAAGTTTCTTTCTTATTAAACACGAGGGTTCCAAGGTTGTGCGGCGTAAAGGTCGCACTTACACTTCTTTAAGATTGACAAGAAGCCAACGAATCAATAAAACGTGGGGTAAGAAAAAGCTTTTTTTACTAACATATTGTCGTGATCTTTCTATCACCACAAGAAGAGTAGGGTGTAATAAAATTTTAATTTTGGTAAGTTAATCTAAAAATTTGTTGTTTTAGCTTTCCTACAAGAGTTCTACGGTATTTATGCTGTCTATCGCCCCCCCCCCCTGCTGATCACCTTTCCTTTTCCACAAGAGTTTGGCGTTATTTGTGCTTCAAGCTTCATGAGCTTTTCCTACGGTTCGTCTTAGATTTTCCACTAGAACAGTAACGGTGGTAAGCGGTAAGACAGGTAAGCGACGTACAGGGGCCCAAAACATCTTTTGTAATTTTAGTCCTGCAATTTTTTTTGCAAGTGAACAACTCCGATTTTTTTTTAATGGTAAAATGTCAGGGGGCTCATTGAAAATTATCTACAATATTCTACATCATGTGCATTATGGCTAAAAATAACTTCTTCATTGCAACTTTGTGATTTGGGGTGATTATTAGAAATTTGCAGGGAGCCGCAAAAGCAGGTGGTACTGGCCCTGCACCAGTTCCTTATTATGCTTCCTGATGGCTCCCTGTGAAGCTCCTCTTAGTTGTTTGCTGGTTTTAATTCGAAATATTTGACATATTTCACCTTTGTGCAATGAAAATTGTAATAATTCATCCTCAACTTGTCAGAAGGGCACAATTAATTTTAAAGAAATGTAAGTTGATAAAAAAGTATCCGTAGCTGGTGTAGAAGAGTCATCGGTTATGTATCCCATGCCCGCTAAGCTATTTGAACCGTGGCACGGATTACACGTTGAGTTATAGAAAAAAGTGGGATCTTCCTGCATTTGTACCTCTATTCCAAGGGAGCAGCATGAAAATGTTGCCATGATACCCAAACACAGACATAACGAACAAGAAGGAAAGGATGAAGAATGAAATTTTAGTGCTATAAAGTTCATTGTGAACTGGCGAAATGTTATTAAAGTCTGTTCAAAATAAAATAAGAGGTTCAAATTTAGATAAAGTTTCCCATGAGTAATAGAATGAAGAAATATGTAAATATGTCGTTATAAAGGAGAAAAAAGATAGAATTAATGGGGATGAATTAACCTTCAAATAATATTCTCAAACTAATATGTCTAATGTTTGATTTAAATTGTTTACATTCCTCCTTACCTTATTTTGATTATTATGAAATAACTTCGTAAATAAATTCGTTTTCTATGTTAAAAAGTACGAAAAATGAACTTCATTTCACTTGCTATCAAAACCCAAAACAAACTGTCACAAAGAATCGGTGGTGATATAATTTTTATAACATAATACTTAATTTTAATTCAACAAAATTTGCAGAGAATGAATAATAAATGGATAGTGCCTTCCCTTCAATATTTACTTCACAATATCATTTGATCAATAATGTCAATTTCTGCAAGTTTTACCCTAAAATATTGCAGTAAACTGATTCTATTTGCCGATACCAATTCACTAAAATAATTTCTAATATTAGTAACGCCAATGAATAATTATTTTTCTGAGTGTATGAAAGATGACAAAATATAAGCGAATTCGATTAAAAAAATTAAAGTATTCGTTTGAGTAAAAAATTGTCAAAAAGAAAACATAAAATTGTTAACCTGAGCGTGAAAAGTTTTGAGAAAAATTTAGAGGTAATCAAAAATATTTCCAATTGAATTCTTTCGTGGTCTCCCGAGCTTGGGGGAATCGATGTCAAAACTGTATCTAAAAAAGATGTTGTAATAAAATATTAACGAGATTGAAGTTTTGATAATGTGCGATATAACATATTTTATGTACCCTTATGCAGGGAACTTGAGATTTCATTACACGCTCCACTTGAAACCACACCCTTATCTTTGCAATTATTTGCTAATCTTGGAGCAATGTAAATATTCTTAATATTCATTATTTGCACAAAATTTGTTAAATGTGGCACAAGTTGAGAAATTAAAATAATTAAACACGGAAGTGAAATGCAACATATCACGACGAGTTTATTTATTTTTGCTCGATTGTAACAAATAAGAAAAGCAGCAATATAAAGAAGAATGACTTATGGCTCCTGGGCTTTAGCTGTATCGCAACACAGAGAGATACAAATTCAGAGCACGCTCTCGTGGGCGTTTCAACTAGATGATTCACCTAATATTTCTTGAGCTAAATCAAATTTATATGCAAACTGATTTTTGGTGGATCCTTTGTTGTAAGGAAAAAGTGGTCATTAAATGGTAACTGTTAAAGGACACTATCGCAAGTTATGGCGCTCTGGAGGGTAGTAATGCAGGTGACGTCACGACCAGAACTGGGATTAGGATTCATCTCGAGGGATTATCCTAGAACGCCAGATGCGAGCACCCCTCGTCAATCCACTACCGTAACTCGATATAACCCCATACGTGACGAAACTTATAAGGCGAGGTTTGACGGTGCTTCTTGTGCAGTTTGCACTTCTTCCTTGTTAATACTTTTGATATGTTGACAGACGTCGGGAAAATTTATCACCAGCCTGACTTCTTAAAAGTTCAATGAGATTTACAAAATGTTTGCATTTGACATTTCCTTTTGAAATCAACGCATCTTACCTACCACCATCCAATCTTGAGTTACTGCTTACGTATGTGAGGAGCGTACGAGCTGGAAAATTTATGCATTCGCGGAAAGTAAACTTACTTCTTATTCCCTTCCACTTTATACTTCTAAGTGAAAAAACCTCAATCCAAACATAGAACAAGTTTCGGAAGACAATGGCCTGTCCAATAATTGACAGGCTTAATCAAAAATAATTGCGTTTTAAACACTTCTCGTTCCGACGTATCATTTGATAAGAGCGAAAACGAAAAAATAAAATGCTATTCCCGAGTTTAGAGCGGAAGCCGATTTAAAGTACAGCGCTTTGAAGTGTCAAATCTTGTTGCAGTTAAGTGTTTATCCTTTTTATAAATCGTTGCTTGAATTCTTTAACCGTCAGCTTTAACATGTTTTCCATTTATACGGTATTCACAATTTTATTACAATTACGATAAACGTAACTACTCACACATTTTTCATCCTTGAAGACTTTCTAACACGTATGTAACGAGATCAAAAAAACCCTTCCCTCGGAATGCATAATTAACCTTCTCGTTTTCATAAAAAAAAAAATTAACGGAAATTAAAAGCTTAGACACGACTGATGCTAAAAGCTCAGTTATACGGAAGCAGAGAATATTGCTTGAATAAATAAGTAGGGACGTGTATTGTCGTCTTTAGTAGTCTCTTGACAAATCAATAAGTTATTTGGAAAATTGATCATGCATCATGCTTTTATAAAAACACTTTTTCAATTTACGTTTTAAGAAAATTGTACGTTTATCTTTTGGTAATTTGGTGTAATGGGTAAAGAAAAGGAAAATTAGTTAATTTTGAAAAACTCCTGATTATCCTAGAGTTTTATTTCGAGATGGATGGAATTTAAATTAGTACAATTTTATCGAGGAGATGCATTTAATCGCATCCGATGCTTCACTTGACTACAGCGAAGTTACAAATGAAGTTCTGCCAACAATTTGACAATTTTCCATTTATTCCAAAACAGCAATTTGTAATTTCATGTCGCTTAATTTGTTGGTATCTCACAATGTCAAAATATACACGACCACGTTAACATCTTCGTTCCAATTTTAAACTTTCAAATTTTGCTCCCTTTATACATCAATTCCAGCTGAATCAAAATCCACCATATAAGGAAAAACTATGAAACCCTGACGCTCTAAATCGATAATCAGGATGTTCGAACATCTTTTTTATCTTTTGCTGCATCTAACAAAATTTTGCCTCCACACCCTCATGAGTGATGGTAACAGGGTAGAGCAATGGCCTGTCCCCTCTTAGATTTATGGTTTAACTATCTGATAAGAAGAAAAATGGAAATCAGTAAGATTAATTATTGTACCTTCAAGTTAATTAAGCCTTTGAATATTCGTACAGCAGTCCACGATTCACTTACTTTGTTATTGATTGCAGAGAATGAGGAAGAAGAGAAGTAGGTCAAGTTGTATTATGATTGAGATATTCAAGATGTATAAATGAATCCATGTGTTAACCATTCAAAATTTAATCGTCTGTGGTATATGACGAAGGCTTTATTGTCTTTTTTATCATTTTAATGAATGGGTACTCTCAGATCTCGAAACCTTTTTTGGTTCAACATGCGGATCTTATACGTTTTATAACGGTCTCTGGTATCAAAGACTATCGGGATTTATGGAATTCCAAATTATTTTGAGTTCATAAGTTTGTTGTCCTGTTGAAAGATTCAAAAATATATATTTTCTATAGTTCCAATTGTTTTGTTTCTAAAAATCTTCAGATTTGAGATTACTTTGCTCATTAGTGGAATTGGTAACATCATTGATGCCAAAATCCTTGACCATTCACGCAATACTGCACATCTTCTAGTAAATGTAAATGGGCCGAATATTTTCCGTTAAGTGTTTTAAAGCATCATGAAGTAATTGGAATGAAAAAGTATCTTCTTACATTTTTTGCTCAAATTGCCTAATAACAACCTAAGTTTGGGGGGCCTTGATGGAATTATCCCCCAAAACTGTGAATTACATACCCATTCACAAAGTGAAAATTATATGTTTTCTATTCGGATATTCGTTTTGTTTTTTGATGAAATTACCATACCCAAATTTGAAAGTCTAAATCGACCTATTAATCTATCCATCACGGAAAGCTTTTGAGATAAGCTAACCTAACTTAAAATAAAAAAAAAATTACTTTTTGGCCATTTTAGGGTCAGAATAACATCAAAGCTAAAGGTTATAAAGTTTTTCGACCGGGATTATGGTTTTCACTTTAGTTTTAGACCTTTTTATAACTCTGACATCTACGCTACTGCAAATTTTAACATTTTATATTATAAATTATGAATTCAATTCCTGGGTTTATATCTACTGAGGCCCACCTTGTTTTTACGTGATGTTAAAAAATTGCTCGGGGCAGAAGTAGCTTCTTAAAATATTTCAGAAAATTTTATACCAACACTTGAAACGTACGAATGTTTATTTTATTTTGCCTAGCGCAAGTAAAAAGCCCGAGCATTACAAGTTTTAATTACATTTAACAAAAATACGATACGGCCCTTTCAAATAATTAACATGAAACATTCAATTAATTACGTTATTAAAATAAACACGAAATTTAATTAACATAAATGGTGGAAACGAGAAAGTTGGCAAAATGTACTTCTCGCTTTTTTCTAAATTATCGATTTTCCGTGTAATTTCGGGAAAAAGGAAACAGGTTACGTTGTATTCTATTACAAAGACTTAAAAACGAACTAGGAATTTACGCGAGGACAATAGAAGCCGACGGAATTAAAAAGAAAAGATCGAAAAATGTTAACAATGTGAAAGATGAGACGAACTTGGATCTTTGAAGAAAATTCGCGATGGTTTGTGGGTATTTAATTTAAATAAAAAATTTTTGTATTTAGCGGGATTAAGTTACACCGCAAGTTATCCTTTCTAATTCAACCGAAGAAAAAATAAACATTATTTGTCTAGTCGAATATTTTTAGATTTTTAAACTGGTTTTTTCGTTATACACAGGAACGGACCCGACATTTTTAAGTTGTGTATGTATCGATAATATTTGAATCCAATAACTTGTCAACTGGGGGCCTAAAATGAATTTGATCTAATTTTTTGAATAAATCTAGTTTTTACAATATTTTAAGGACAACTCGTCTAAAAACTTTGAAAAAATTAAAATCGGTTACTTTTGCAAAAGTTATCGATAGAAAATTCGAGATTTTTAAGATTGCCTAAAATACTAAGGTGGAGTTTGAGCTTACTTCAATACTAATGGACCAAAAAATAGAACAATAAGCTTAATTTTTTTGTTTTCATTTCTATTTTCAGTTTTACTGGAGAAAAAATGAACAAAAAAAGCAGATAGTTGGACTTCGAACCGCAGTAAGTAGGAATCTCGCGTTATTTACGCGGTGGTTTGGATTCCACGTTAAATTGTAGGAAGTAACTTGTGTACTAATGATTTAAATAGCCGACAAATCGAGGTTGGACTTCTGATCCAAACATAACGGTGGTCTTCCGCTCCCTAGCCTACCGGCATATGTAACACCATGTGCTGGTTGCAAATAAACTAATTAGTGAAAATTAAAACTGAGAATGAATAATTAATTCATGTAGCGTTTTTATTTGGCGTGGTTTTCGGAGCAGAAAAATTTAATTAAACTATTAGTTTTCTAGTTTGTTTATCGTTGGCTCGGAGTTGGAAAAGGTATTGAATGTGGCAAACTAGGTGGAAAATATAATAAAATAAAAATTGTAAACATTAAAGAATGTTGGCAGTAAGCTGCATCATAATTCTGTTGTATCTACAAAAGTTCCTCACCTTATAAGTTTTTACGAGCTGTTAGTGAAGATGCAATTTTACGTTTACTTAACTCCGCCATATTTTCTTGTTGGGTGCGTGCCGGATGGAAGCTAAGGTTTTATGTGAATACCCCGACATCGTATATTCTACTCAAAGTTTTATAACTCAAGTCTGGAAGAGGAGTAAAAAGCAAAAGTTTTTTAGTCTCGTCTATTTCCTATTGAGGGTCTTTTATTTTCGAATGAATTTGCTCTTGTTTCGTTTTTATTATGGTCGACTTGAATTGAAAATGTGTGTTGTGTTGGAATATAAAAATTTATGATGGAGATTTTGTAGGTAATGGGATAATTGGGTTAGGTTTAAAAATGAAAGCTCTTAATTCCACTTATAATAATTATAATAATTATATTTACATTTAGCCATGGGTTTGACTAAGACCACGTTTAATAGAAAAATAACTTATATGATGTATAATAGGTAATTATAATACAATAAAGTATTTACAACGAAATTAATTTAATAATCGGTTAGGTCGGAATCCCGCGGTGCCCGAATCAAATTATTTCTTGTATGAGATGTAGAGCAATTAAATTGCCTTAGAAAATATTTAATGTTGTTAAATTTAGTCGAAACGAGTTTTTGGGCTCGGGCACCTCGAGATTTAGTAACCTTGACGAGAAAAGAAAAACGAACGAGGAGCACATATTTGACGTATGAACCTAAACTAATACGAACATTAATCTGGCTACGTCTTCTAACGTCCAAATATTTGACAAGTATACTGAAGAAATTCAATTAGAATAAGTTTAGCGCACTTTACAAAGATTTTATACACGCAGCTTCGAAAGAGCGAATATTATTTTAACTTGATCAAGAAGTGTAGCGAAAAAGTAATTTACAATATTGGCAGCAGTTAATATAATAGTAATAATAATAATAGCTTCGCTCGCAGTCGATTCCTCTGGATAAGACTAGTTTTTTACACATTTATACAATAATGAGAGTCCGACGACACTACCAGTTTTTCACTCGCGCAAACTGTTCTTCAAGTGTCCATATCACATGTCCGTCACTATTTAACAAAACTTAGGAACTTTTTTACTTAATTTAGTCGGTCCGTTTGGCGAGAGACACTCACTATAGTATCGCAGCTGGAACGTCAAACATTAACTTGATTTTGTTGCACAGTCTTTTGATTTTCTTGTAGCGAACTACTGTGATGGACTCCAGTTACACCTTGAAACGATACGTCAGGCGTCAACGCGGTCGGAAGGAACTCTCCAGCCCTCGAAGCCGAATGCGTCTTTGCACTAACAGTCATCACTGGTTGAAAACCTGCAACAAGGAAAAAATCGTTATTAGCCTTACAAAGCCTTAATTGCCTACGTTCCACTACCGACCACACTCATTCAAACAATGCAATAAGCAATAATACTAATCAACTTCACAAAGGTAAGTCTGCATCTTGAAACAATACCACTCGTGAAATAACCAAGATCGTAACTCGCGTGGCAGGCGACATTTGTTCCAACTTCCGCCCTACGCCTTACAAAATAGAAAGCACGAAAATTTGTTGCTTCAAGTACGGGCAACTTGTACGCGGTGTGTGTGCTTGTTTTGTTTTGACAATCAAGGATTATTTTCTTCAGCTGTCCCCTATAAAAAACGTGGCCGCTTTACCTAATTTTCGCGCCTGATTCATCTAATCCCAATTTCTTTGAGGGTCAATGTAAGGGGTGAATCATAGGCGTTAAAATCGAACTGTATTTAGGTGACTTGAAAATTGTAAGTATTAATTCGGTTCAAGAATAAGAAAACTTAAAAAGTCCTTTGCCTTTGGCACCATAACCCCCACGGTTAATGGTTGACGTAATTTGAAAACAAGCAAAAGTGCAATGATCTTGAATTCGA
Source organism: Rhagonycha lutea (assembly GCA_958510855.1). NCBI lineage: Eukaryota > Metazoa > Arthropoda > Insecta > Coleoptera > Cantharidae > Rhagonycha > Rhagonycha lutea. The sequence goes on along the minus strand of OY294040.1, from coordinate 4,030,443 downwards.
GCATTTTTTTCTAGCTAAATTATGCTTTCTTAATTATGATCTAAACATGAAGAAACATTCAAATCCCGTCCGAATCTACCCCGTTGAGCAATAGATCCTTCTTTACGTTTAGTCAGTATATCCGTAAATCAGATTTTCTCAATATTACTCAGATTTGAAGTGATTATGATTTAGAATGGATTGGATATTGCGGATTATTTTCTTAAATTAGTATTAAGTTACGCGGCAATTGAAATTTAACTAGCATAAAATTGCACCCCCAAAAATTCGATCGTCTTACCCCCAATATTTGCGCACGATTCGATCAACGAGCTCGTGACAAATTAAACATTTTAAGCATTACGTTTCGATAATCTAAGCAAGTAAACGTACTCGAAAGAATTAAAAATCGATTTAAAAAACCAATTTGCCAACTTAATAACCCATTTTAAATTAAACGAACTTTATTAGCTTTAAAATACACACGACAGCGACGCAGTACAGAATCAACCCCATTTTTAATCGAATTTCGTTTGAAAAATTGTGTGACGTTTTGGAAATTTATTTAATTACAAGTTAAAAAGAGATATCTGACGCGTGTGTAATTACCTGTAATCGCACGTTTGGTCTGAAATAGAGCCAGTTATGAATATACAAATAAGAGCAAAATGTTATTTGCCTGTAACGTGCCGTACAAGAAGCTTCCAGCAGATGATTGAGTAAAGAGTTTTGATGGAAGATAAATTATCGTGCCTGTAACGCCTCATGACTACATACGTATATTTACATTTATGCAATTAAACTGCTTCCTGTTTTCTGCAGGGTTCTCCACTATAATATTGAATATTAAATTTAATAAAATTTCTAATTTATGTTATTAAGGGTTCTTTGTACTGCTTAGAATGCGGCGCAATGCGGGAATAAGAATATTTGCATGTATTTCGAAGAAATCGTCTTGGTTATTGTCGCATGTTAACCAGTCGTTCCTGACTACACTAATATGCAAAAATTGTTTTTACCTGCAAATCCTGTATAGTCCTCCACCAATTTGTGACTGCGTATCGACGTCGATCCCGTGATGATGTTGTCTATCGCAGAATGTCGCCTGCATTTGAAATACATTACGACTAATAAAACGGAAAATAAAAGTATGGCAGCACTGCATCCCATGATAAGTTCCATGCTATGCCAATTGTGTTTTGTTTTTTCGCCCCTCACGGCTCCCACTAAAACCGACAACAGGGGTGAATTGAAATCGACGTCTTCTCGAACGTCGCCTCGAATCATGTTAAAATCTTCTTGACTTTCGGTAGATACTTTTTGTGCTCTACCGGTATCGAGATCCATCATTTCGGATTTGAGATTGCCAATTCCCGGCGTTCGCGAAACAAGTTCAACTTGTATATGATAAACTGTGTCGGGCCACAAAGAGAGGGTCACGCAGGTGGAATCCGTAAACAGGTTGCCTTTAAGACCGCCGCCATCGACTTCCCAGGTTACTAAGTAAACTCCACGAGTTGTTTTAGGCTCCCAGGCGATTTCTCCAATAACTAAAACTTTCTGGTGGATAAGCGAAATTTCACGCAACATCCATGGTTCTTTCGCGTTTGCGGACGTGCTTTTACTAGTAGTTGCTTTTATTTCTGTGTTAATAGTTTTCTTCTTCTTTCTACTGTCCCGCATGCTAGCTTCGTCGGGACTATAAATCGTTACTAAACCCTGGGGGTCCACAACGAGTACCCGCAGCATGGAACCCGGTTGATCCGAGTTGAGTGGAACGCGTGTTGTTAGATCCAGCGTTTGAATAACTTGGCGCCAAGGGCCAGATTCGGTCTTCCGCATAACCACGTACACCAAGGGTGTCGTAGAACTTGCGGACGATGGTCGCGGCCACACTGCTAAAGCCCCAGACACTCTTATCACTCCCTCGCCCTTAGTATGAATTACTGGCTGCAACTGCTGTGCCCTCGTCGACGCTTCGGCGTGAAACCGGCAAGCTTCTTGGCATCCCGGAAACTGTAACAATTGAGACCACACATTAGTTATTTTATAACATTAATTTAAAACAATCATCAATAAGAATTATTATTAGATTTCAACTGACGTGACGATAATTTATCGAGCAATTTATAAATCATTCCGTTCAATTTAGTCCCAGATTGATGAATTTTAAATATGCAGGTGGTGTCGCGTAGATACTTGAGCGTGTATGGTCCCTACGCAGGTACCAAAATCAATAATAAAATTACATAATTGCGCTACACAAAACGGTCCCCTTTAAAAGTGGGAATTCGAGCTTAAAATTTTAAATATTTTTACATTTTTCCGAATTTATGTAGCGTAAATTTAAATCTGTTGGTTTAAGAGTTTCCGATTTCTGAAGTATTTAGTAACTGGACTTGGCAGATTTATTTTCTTGTAATAAAATCTTTTAGGAATGGAAAAACCATTATTCCCAGCAAACTAATAATAATTAAAACGAGCGTTTTGAGTACGAAAATAAATTGTAAAGGGATTTCGACAATCGACTTCATTTCTTTTGTGTAAACTGGAGTGGGATTATCAAACATTGTTTCAAATTCATTATAAGACGGTTTGGTGGATGAACTGCAATTAAACTTTGAATTGGTTTTGAGTAATAATTTTCAAGACACTTACAAAACTTGTAGAAGTTTCTTGTTGAAAAGTAATATCGAATCTCAAAATAATATTTAGAGTAGGGAATGCGACAAAAGTCAAAAGATATCTTTCATTAAAATTTTCTCCCACTCTTTTCGGAAAATTGGAAATCAGACTAGCTGAAGAACAAAATAATCTTCTCTAAACACTTCTAAATGTTTTGATTATTATGAAATATCTTTGTTATTCATATAAAAATCGAAAACTTCGTTATTTCAACGTTCGTTACATTGAATTACCACTGTATATATATTTTTTAAATGGGGTACGTCAGGACGACATTAATTTGTACGTGGGATACATTTGAAATTCTAATAAATTTTGTAATTAGAGAAAATTGTCATTCGGTAGCAAATAAAAGGTTTTTTGTGTATCCCTAGGGGTGATATTGTTTTTATAAACTTAAATTTATTAAAATTTTAAAAGGAATATTTAATCAAAAGAAGTGACTCCTTGTTTAGCGAGTAAATTCGGAGCTTTACTTTCTGCAATGCTAGAATCGATCATGAAAGAATTAAGTTGGGGTTTCTGCATGTGTACATCCCTGGGATATCGTCAGCTGATGCCCGCCTGGAAGTCGAGAGATAAATGGAATGGCAATTAAACCTGAAATCATCAGCTCTCGTCGAAATATGGAAGAATCGGGTATGAAAAAAGTTGGGTTTGTAGAAATTGGCTGACACTTTGAATAATTGTGTGCTCGGTAGTTGACGCGCCCTTTTCCCGTCGATCCATCTTCTTCCCTGGATCGTGAACCAAGTACACTATTAAGTCTCTCTTTTGTTGTTTGACGTACTTTTGATTCGATAAAGCAGCACCGTATAAATTTAAATTACACAATTGAACGAACGCTCGCTACAAAAATCGAGAGTGCTAAATATTCAAACCTATTTGTTTATCTTAGAACAAATCAAACCTTTCAATCCGCTTTTTCTCCGTTTTTCAATTGCTTGCCTGGATTTTATATACTCGAAAGAAATAATGGATGTAATGTACGTACGAATATAATCGATATTCTGTGCCAACGTTACCGAAGCCGCTGTAGGCAACCAATTTAAAATTGTATTGGAAATTTCAAAAACATAAGAATTTAGTGCAATAACAAAACAAGAATCGAACTCTTTTATTTTTCGCTGCTTTTGCGAGAATATAAATTTGAAATAATGAAATTAAAATTCTTGCAAACGCTATCATTCGCACCTGACACGACGCTAATATTCGCGTCACGACGTCCTTAAATTTGTGACCTTTTACACAACAAAAACGTAACTTAACAGTGAAGTAGCACATATTTTTCAATTATGAAAGAAAAGTTTTGGTGTCATCAAAAACAGCTTTCTCGTCTCCTTATAACTTCTTCCAAACTCAGATTAGCTGGAGCAAGTATAAGTTTAGTTTGCGAAGACGTGTCTGGTACACAAACCTGTAGAGACAGCGAGAAATGCTAATTAATCCAAGAAAATATATATTTATTTATTCAGTCGCAACAATTCAAACTTGGGGTGAAAATTCGGTGTTTCAATGTCTCGAGGGAACCAACGAGATACGAATTTAAATCAAAAGCTCTTTAAAATTCTGATACGTACTTTAGCTCAAGTTAATAAAACACAAAACACCACTATTTAGGACTTTATCCTATTTATATCAGACATTATTAAATTAATTCCATTAATCTTTTCGTCCAAAAACTCTTCCCCACTTTTCATTGTGAAAGATCTAATACGATTCATCTCTTCCAACAATGAAAAGTTGATGATTTTAGTAGCACTTTATCCACATAAATTTTGTTTTGGAGTTGGGAGTCGTATTTTCGGTATCGCATGACAATGGAACATTACGATATGAACACGTCTTTGTAGGGAAAAAGAAGGATGTCTCTATTTAGATAACTTCCCCAAATAAACGCAACAAAGTAATTAAGCAAATTAAAAAATACTTACACAAATTTCTTTTTCCTCACACATAGCACCCCAAACTTGGAAATTGGACTGGAGTAATTCGCAATTTTCCCAACACTGCAACAATAAAAAGAAAATTAAATAAGAAAAACGCATTTTTGGGGTGATACTACAAAACTATAACGGATATTCGAAATGATCGTCATAAACCGAGAGCAGATGATATGGTGACATGGTACTTTATATTTAGCATGTGTTTATTTATTAAAAAAATTATAAACACACGTATGGCGCCACATCTTTAATTACTTTCAATTTTCATACTCGTTTTATGGTTATTACATCGTAAAAATTAGTACTCGTTTGTAAACAATGCGATACAACCCTTTTTAGGGATTTTACTGCCCGTTTCTCACCAAGCTTCCGTTTCTAAACTAACATGGAAAGAAAGTAAATGCGGTCGGAATTTTCCAAAGACTCGGTCTTCCACCTCCGCACCGTCCGACGTCAAATTATGCAAGTAGTCCACAAATTTCCATCAAGAATTGTTACAAATTACTAAAGACGTCCGTCTGCATTTCGTGTTTTCTTTTTACCATTCTTTAGTGGCGCTAGACGGGCATCAGCAGCCTAATTTAAATAAAATTTTTCGAGAGGGTCCCATTAATAAATCGTGCCCAGAATAATAGATAAATTTTATTCATACAAAATTTTTGTGGCAATAAACAACTTGAAACTTCGACTTAATCAATAGAAACCACGTGGTTTTATTGTCTACCAAACAGAACAGAATAAAGTTATAAGGGCTCATTTACATTATTAAAAGTCCTCATTACATAAAATAATTTAGAAAAAAATACTTTTGAGTTTGAGAGGTTTATAAGATACGCATTGTTATCCTTGCATTTGCATTTTTAAACGATTGTCTGTGGGATAAGATGCTGATGGCTGTCAGGCAGTTGGAATAACACAAAAAATAAAATGAGATTAACTTTTGTGTGTAGACGTCGTGGTCCAATTGAAAATATTAACAATTTAGGGTGTCAAGTTCAAATTCGCAGCATTAGAACCTTCATTATAACGCAGACAAGTGTTGCTTAGAAAATAAATACGCGATGAAATTAGTAAACCGTCACTGCTAGCACTGCTAATACTTAATCATGTTATTTAATAGTTAGCAATAAAAATTTTGACGTGAAGGTTGAATATCCACCAAATTCGATGCCTGCATTCTTTATCTCCCATGGATCTCCTCTTACAAATAAAAGAGGAATTTCGTTTGGACCCTTGTAAATTGAGACGCGATTTTTAGAATGAATTGGAAGTGGCTAATTTTCGAAAAGCGCCGGAGGCAGAAATGAGGCGGCGATAAAATCTAGGAGAAAATGATTGTAGTTGAGTTGGTATCTATTTAACAACACCAGGCGCGAAAGAATAATAAACGATGGAGTTTGATTAAAATCTGTTTGTTGTTGCTGTTGTTGAGTTGTAATCTTATCTAATGCAATTGCATCCCGAGGAGTAGCCGTTGTCCGAGGAGATTAAATAAAAGTGAAATTGCAGAACATAAAATCATTAAGGACACGTAGTGTTTAGTTATTTTATAACGTCGTAATGATAGGCTTGTCAAAGTTGCTCGAGAATGAACTGCATTTACAAGATTCATTGCTTTATAGTGAATTATTACTGCATTATTATGGAATGTAATAAGAGGTTAAATCGTAGAGTAACACAGAAATTGTCAGTATTGTCAATAAAATCATGAATAATAAAAATTTTCAATTAGTAGTTCAAAAATAACTTCCTCTTGTGAGAGGCCTGACAAACGGACTGACTCCATTTGAATTTATTCATTCTAAACATGAACCCCATTAAAATTTAATGGGGCTCCATGGAAGTCTTTTTAGTTTGTTATAAAAATTTCCTCTTCTTTCTGATTAAGCCCAGTAAACTTAAAATGAATACCTTCGCGTATTTTCTGGCCTACTTGATCCTAACAATGAGTCTTTTAGAAAATAACTTTAAAAGTCGGAGCGAAGACGAATTGCAATGGCAGCCGACGAAAGCATTTTTGCAATATTTGGCACCCAAAACGTCGAGAACCTGTTTGAGACATTGGACCGCAAAGTATAAGCACTTATACGCTATGTTGTTACTCTAAAAGCCGCAATTTAACTAAATAACATTACTTAGTTCTACAAGTCGATCCGAAAAATCAAAAACTTTAATTTACGGCTTCAATAACTTTTGATGCGTTAAAAGAATTTTGGCCCGTTTAAAAGTCACCCTATTCATCCTTCACACCTGGAATTATTATTATAATGCTCGTGTTTTTAAAGCAAGACGAACCTATTGGGTTTGAAAAAAAAGACAGGGACGTGTGATTTCGAAGGATTTCTTTTGTATCGAATTTTCCAAATCACTTGGAGCATAAAATTGCGTGGACCAGGTGTCCGATAATTGTGGGCATAATGGGACAAATTGCACCAAAATAAATGTTACCAGCTCGCTTTGTTCTCGTAACACTGACGGCTGCAAATTGTTCCAATTCGTAGAATATCCCAAATGATCCGTCCGATCGGACGCATTAATTATTATTGTGGAAATACAAACTAAAGAAGTCCAACTTTTTCGATTTACTAGTATCGGTTTATGAAAAATCCATGATGGCAAATTCTAAACGAAGAGCACTTGTGAAACACAATGCCCCGAGGCTTCTTTATTATTTATCTAATGTAAAGATTCCAATACGAATCTTGAAATCCTCAAGTCGGCAGTTTAAATCTCTGAACAATGTGGGTATTATTATATGAGAGAAATTGAATTAGAACAATGGTGGGTCGTAATTGAAACTGTCTTAGATGTTATTAAGAATGATGATCCTTCAGTCAGTCAGGCGACACTTTAGAAAATGGAATTTAATAAGTCGATTGTGTAGATGTTCTTCTCGTGTTAGTCGACAGATTTCTGTCAATATTAGTAAAACCGAAAACGCATTAGTCAACATTAACAAGGCTTTTTATTTTTTGTACTAATAAACAATTTTCCTTCAATTTTACAATTCGAGACGCCAAGCCGTTGTAATAACGTAAGTGTATTTTGGACATTAATTAAGTTTTGTCCAAGACCGAGTCGACTTATTGGACGTCTCAATTCCCCTAATGCTTTTCTTACGAAATCCTTTTAATCTTTTCACTTAGTTTCCAAAATAAACAGGAACTTTTTTGAGTAATTTTATCATTTCTTGGTTAAAACGGAGGAATCCCGCGAGCTTCCGAATGGAAAACTGCACGGATGAGTTTTCGGCGGCGGCGTCGCGTCGTACTTTTTCTAAACAAATAAAACGAATTTTGTGGAACTCGAAATCCAATAGCAAAAGACGATAAAATATAGCGTGCTTTAGATCCGCATTTACAAATCCCTCATAAATAACAACCTTTAGAAAAGATCCTTTGTCCAATCTTGCATGTAGGCAGCAGGAAACACATCACAAGCGTCTTCGAATCTCGAGGGATTCGTGCAACGAAAGTCATATTTCTAGGCAAACGAAGATGTTTATTAACGTTTATTGGCGGGAATTGCTGTCATCCACCTAATTGCAGCTGTTCGCAAAATATATTCTAATTAGTGACAGAACGTCTTAAATATAATCCCTTGTTAGGTGTCGTAAATTGGATCGGGTTAAGTTTCTCGCCCACCCAACAGCGATTTTTTATTCACGGACGACGACGCCTCGGCCTTCTCTTGTTAACGAAAAAGCAAGAAGGATAAATTATTAGCTCTGGCAAAGCGCTATTAATTAGGAGACAAGTCGAAAATATTTATTTTTGATTAATTTCGTTACGCAAGTGTTGTCTTGAAAAATAAACCCTCTCTTAATAACATTTACCAGCGGCACTCGAGAGAGAAGCGGATTATTTTGTAAGGAAGGAACCGCCCTCGACATCAGGAACGACTTGATAAAAGAAGTGCACAAGTAGCACCAGATTGCCCCAATCTAAGTACTTTCTGATATTAGATATTAGCCCCCTCAGTAGGGGGTGAATTCGTTCTTATAAGTAGTGCTTATTTCAGTAAACCCAAGTGTCTACAATTGCACGTTGTTCGATTTCACCGGCGGTTGATATGTGACTAAGCACTGCACAGGCGCTAGCACGCAAGGATACGGGATATCCTGGTAATAAATTATCCTGCCTAGCTTAGAATACGATAATGCAGGGGACTTGATATTCATTCCAGACTTCATTTGTGCCATCGACATACGCGTTTGTCATGACTGCATGCAATAAAAGATGCACACTGGATTTTCGGAGATTAAATTTCTCTCCCTTGATGGATGTGGACAATAACAGAAGCTTAAGGCAACGAAAAATATAAAATGCATTTATTTAATTATACACTTGGCTGAGCATTCCTTTCTAGTTCTGTCTGTGTCTCCACTAATCCAAATGGTGTGGGGTTGTTGATCTTACTTCTTAGTTACTCGGATAATTCATTTTCTAACGTTATTTAACCTGACAACCCAACGCCACGAACTGAATCTTCTTCACGTACGTACACAATTTCGAATTTGTATTTTACCACTTTCCTTGATGACGACAGCCCGCTCGCAATTTGAAAATATAACAATAATAATTTGCAAGAGAATACAAAATAGAAAAACTTCCCCAGGCAACTTTTTCAAGGAATTTCTAAAGCAAGAATTTTTTTTAAGGGAGAACAAATCTTTTTTCAGAGTTCAATTTCAGGCTACTTGCGTCTTTTCACAATTGAAAAGAATACTAACTACAAAAAATTAATTTTAGAGTTCATTATTTTTTATTTATTCATGAACAGTGCCCCAGGTAACGTCGCTGGGCAGGGGCGGACTAAGAAAAGAAATACATTTTGGGTTCAAATTGGTAACTAACATCAATGATAAACTTGTAAGTTTGTAGGTTAAACGTAATTTTAATGTTAAACTAAGATGAAGAAATATGTTTACTTAAAAAACCATCAATCTTATATTATCTAGATAAGATGTAACCATACTGCATGCAGATTATTTTGAAGTACTGATATACATAGAAGTATGGATGGGGGTACGTGGAGAATGCTTTCCTTTTATAGGAAAGTGGCTGCAACTGAATAAAGTGAACACAAATATCCGTTCAAAAGAAAACAAATAAAAGCATTTTCCTAAAACTAAAAATTGAATTTCTGTAAAACAACTGCATTTTTGATACTTCATGTTGACACTAACTTAATGGACTGCAGTCTAATAAGAAAATTGTGTTTATTGCTATTGTATTGATTGGCTTCACAACAAATAATGGTTCGATGCCCTCTATTATAATAATACAAGCGCAATAAAAAACTTAAGTACCTAATTTAATATAAACAATGTTATACTAGAAATGCTTTACCTATGAGCTCACTTGACACCTGGTTTGAGTCACAAGATGTATAGATCGCTATTCGGTATGAAGGAATCAATATAGTTACAGTATAATGGTTTTAACCCTCAACAACCGGCGCTAGCTTACGGATCCACCATTAATTTTATGTGTACTCAATAAACACCATAGTGTAGCTAGTCTCGAGCGTCGTTGAGCGCCACAGTCCCTTTATGTGTAAAACCGGGGGTCCTCCAAAAAAGGGATCCGCGAAATTCCTTTTTGAGAAAATCTGGGGGTGAACTCCAGGTTACTATCTAATTTTGAGGGCAACGGTGCTATAAAACATTTGGTAACGTTCAACTTGGACTTGGTAGCGCTACTTTACTTCAGCTACATTGTTGCAAAAGACATGTGTAAGACACGGTGATAAACCGTATACTTAATTGCTAAGTAGCTGTAAGGTAACGGCAGAATTTAGTGTCTTGGTTTTGATAAACAGTGGGCTTTTAATATTTTTATCTCCAACCAAGATTGAAAGATTCCATTTTATGGAATTCACGCACGAGAAAAAGTTAACCAGAAAGTGAGATTTACCAAACGCCTCGAATTTCTTTATATTTTCTGACACCTTATATTACACAGCCGAACGTTTTAATATAATAATAATGTTTTATCCTAAATTATTTTATTGGAGAACTTCTATTTTTATTGAACTATAGAACTCGCCTAACGGCTCATTTGAATAAAAGCGACTTTTAAAAAGTTAAATAAGATTAATTCCGTAATTAATTGAAAAACAAACTTTCACCACGTGGCTAGTCCAACCCTGCTTCCATAAATAAGCACGAAATGTGAAGGACACCGAGAAAACAAGAGGATTTCACCGTCGGAAACAAAATATTTTATATTTACGTTTTTAGTTTTTACCGTTGCATACTTTCAATAAAGCAAAAATTTTGCGAATGCGATTTCACCTGTTTTCCTCCACCCCTTTGCTTCCATAATCCAATTTTATTACACCAATAAAGTCAACAACTGTACATAAAGCATAAAAGCAAAATTTAAAGTTCCGTTTGCTCTTTTGTACCGAAATCCGACAAAAACATCGGGGTAAGCAAAAATTTGCAAACCCTTTTACACAATTTTCAGGATGTACTCGTTTTTATGACCCACAATAAAAGTTATTACTATCCCACTGCAATTTACTTTATTTTTGCTAGGTACACCGCCGCCTGCGTCCAAACCAGTTATAAAAATTTGCGAAAAACCCTTTTACTTTAAAGTTGTAAAAATGGGACGACCTAAAATATCGATTTTCAATACAAATTTTATTGCGTTATTACCGTACCCTTCGCTTAAAATTATTTTTGCAAACCCTTCTTGGGTAACGGTGAAAAAATTGCACCAATAAAATATAAAACCGCTATTAGAACTGCTACAGTTAGGGGCGGTTTCGTCTTTTTATATTTTGTTTACGAAATTCTTACAAAATTTCCTTTTCTAACCCCTCGGGCTGGTTCCAAGAGTGCGTCCACAATTAATTTTACTTTTTCAAGGCAATAAAAGTGACAAGACTGAGCCAGCACTAAGTTTGAAGCTCAGTTGGGGGGTCGTAGAATCTCGCCTAGACCGACACCCATAAGGGAAAAACGAGTTATTTGTATATTTACGGGCGACGTCTTCACAATAAAGTTCGTCTAAATTTGTCACACACCGAAATGATAAATTACCCACCAAACTATTACGATTTTCTCGTTACAGCTTCGTCTCGATAACATAAATTAGACATTTCTATGCTGTTATTGTGATTCGACAGTCGTACAAATTTCGATTTTTGTTTATTGCCCTCAAGATCTATTTCAATTAGGCGATGTAGTTGCGCGGTAATAAATTACCCTTTTTTTCGCTCGAGATGCCATAAAACGGTTATAATGTTGGAAACTTTCTCAAATTATGCGATTATTAATTTTATTATTCCGATTTTTATTTCTTCGGCCGTTTTCCGAATCAAAATCCTATTATTTTTATGGCGTCAAATATGATATTGCAGTAAACGACAAAACGTACTTCCATTTAAAAGCACTTCTATGTATCGCCTTGTTCCATCAGATAAATCACTGGTATTTTATCGATTTAGATAAACCAACCAAGAATTTCTGCGATTACCAATAAATGGCACTTTGAATCTAACGTCGTGTCTATAGAAAATCGCGATAGGGAAGTAGAAAACACGATTTAATACTATTTTATTATTTTGCAGTCTTCATCAATGACAAGTATTTACTGGTAGTGCAATTCCGAAAATTCTTCCTCGTTAGATAAAGTTTGAATTTGGACTTGAAGTGTTTAAGTATATTTCATTGGCTGCATACCTCCCCCGACGTGAACAAGTGGTGCAAAAATTGAATATCAAAGAGACCACTTAAGCCGCAATTCCCGACCACAGTCGTTCTAATAGACACAAACTTGAAAATCATTGTGAGGTTAAACCGAAATGGTCAAGATCTTCTTGACCCGTCCTCTCGTGATTTATACCCGTAAAAAACAAGAATATAAAAAGAGTTTGTACTGCAGTATGTAAAAATAAGATTAATTTGCTGTTAGGCCGATAAAAGCTATGCAAAAGTTAACTGTTTTTCTATTGTATAAATAATGTGAACACGAAATTTCATGTTTGAATTTTATTGTTGGATTAATAAAAGAGACTCTACACGTTGAATATAAATAACGATCTAATATAGATAATTTATTTATTAATAATGTTTGTAACGAAACGGGGTGTTGATTTATTCTTAATACCACCAAAATGTATTTATTTTTTATTACAAAATTTTGGGTTTCGATCGGTACTGCACAACACGAGCGACACTGAAATAAATGTAGATCGCAATGCTAATGAGATAGCATGGAAAGTAAGAGCGTCGAAGATGATTTGGCGTAATCTCTTCGCTTTGAAGCCGTAATGATCTTGTTAGAATAGTGACAAAAGCGCGTCCATCATTTTTGTTGGAACGTGAAACTTAAAATTGCGCTATTCTTCCGATTGTTATTTTAGAGTCGATATGTGCACCAGGATCAAGATATCATTGACTTTGCGAACAATATAGTCGTTGTGTCATATCCAGTTACCCCCAAAGGTCACCTGTTCACGAGCGGAGATCACCAATCTGTAGTTCCCACAAAGTAACAAAGACCGACTTCGGAAATATGGATTTATTGTGCATATCTCTTGTGGGTGGCAAACGTCATGCCCGCGAACGCGATGGCTCACGATGGTGAAGCACTCAATTCGTGAGATATCGGCATTAGGCAACGACCCGCTCACGATCACGGTCACTGTAATTTGTTGAACCCGATACCTTGACTTGATTTAACCAGGTAGTAATGAAAAAAATAATTTAGTTCAGGTTCGATTTACCATTCCTTCCAGTTGCAAGCAAATCGATCTCGCCCTGACGGAGCGAGCGAACGCAGCGCTGATTGAAATTTGCATCAGCCACTTTTTTCCTCTTCAATTTGTCAAAAATACGGTTTGTTTACTTTGCGAACATAAATTGATGGTTCGATCCAATCGGGATGATATTGACGATAATGACGAGCATAATACACCAACTTCGTGTCTGAAAACACGACCAAGAAAATTTGCAGACCCAATCAAGACCACTAAAAGATCATCTCATGAGAAACAAACAAAATTAACTTCGCTCCTTGCTTATTAGAGCTAAACCGTTTTGACTTCGAGCTCGCGAGGGCGGATGTAAATCTTTGTCGTCGCAATGTTGGAAGAATGGAAGAAACCTCTCTGTAGCGGAAGTGTGGATGCATTATTCTCTTCCAATCAAAATTTATTGCGATTGGCATTTACTTCGTGATTGTTACATCTAATTCAGCTGCATGTAGTGCATTTACAGCTATTCTATATCTCAACAAATCCAATGTTTGCTAAAGGTCACGACACCATTATTACTTTGTTATCAACGGTAGTCGATGAGTTGGAGAACAGAAAATTGGAATTCCGGGTTTCGTCCGCAAACCACTACCGGATCGAATTCGTGCTCATGATTTTGTCTACGTACTTAATGGGATTTTTAGGTCACGTACAGTTCTAGACGAAGCTCGAACAAGTGTTTTAACTCAAATTGGTTCCAAAACTTATTTCGTGATTTATTGTCTTGTTATGCTTTACGTCCTTGCTCTCTATAATCCACTGCACCATTTATCAATCCGTATCTACTCGATCCAAATTCCAACCCGAATAAAAAATTCTCAATTTATATTTTAATAACCATTACAAATTTAAAGCAATTTATTGTTATACATTTTGAGGTTTATGTAAAATTCGGTTCTTTTTATGGGGTATAAATTTATATGTGGACGTTAATGGTTAGCAAAGATGTTCGTCTGAAACCATTTCGAGACAAAATATTACACAGGTATCCATAATATAACGGTGTATCACAACAAAAAATAATTAAAAATTGAATGACTAAAATTGTGTTATCACCACCAACGTGTAATTTATTTATCTAGACTTTAACCCACCTCGATTTTAATTGAAAGCATTGTTTCGAAATTTTATTAAGTTACATTATATATGAAACAATTGTGCAAATAATTAAAAGTGTGGAAGAGGTGATTGAGTAATTTGGCCGAGCGAGAAATTGCAAATTGGCCAAAAAAAGTCTGGAAGCCATTAAAATTCACCAATAGCCAATAGCGAATTAAATATTACACGACCTCTTGTCCTTTCTAGCAGACCACATAGTAACGGTTCCGAAACCTACGGAGAAGTTTTCCATGCACAACAGAACAAAGTGGTGTTAAATGAATTTGTCCCGAAGCGACTTAAATTATAAGGTACACTACAATTACAACTTTAAACGATTTCCGTCGCTACCGAACAAATTGATCAAATGATAAAAAAATTCCTCAAAAAGTTAAAAGTCCCGGATTTGACCTCGTCCTTTTACTCTCCGGCACATAACATTTTCCACGTGATTGAACACCTCACAATCGATGTAATTACATTCAATAAAAATTTACTCCTCACTCGAAAAAAGTGTAAGTTCACTTGAGCGTTGAATTTAAATTACATTAATTTTCCAACCAAATCCCCAATACCCAATTTAAAATTTAATTATCATACGAAACACAAAAAAGCGTCCTTTACTAAATTCCTTTCCGAAAATTTTTATAATTGTCATTCGCAGCTGATTTTAATGAGAACTAAAAACGCCGTAAAGAATCCACAGCCGAGTGATTTCTGTGGTCCTAAATTCGTTGAAGCGGACCATAAGCATACACAAAAATAAAACCGGCATAAAACATTGTGGTGGATGGAGAAAAATCATTACGGCACTCAACAGAGGTGAAAATTACATTCGTTTTGGGGTCAGGTCAAGAAACTTACCATAAAACAATCTGGTCCTTGAAGGCACATCGATTCTCCGTTAGGTCCGTCATTTGAAAACTGCAAAAAAAAAGAAATGTTAGTCTCGAGGGTTACAAAGTTTTGTGTATTGCGATAATGTTGTGTTGTGGAATTGTTTTCTGTTGTTGACAGTTTGCTCGGGGCGTCGAATTTACTAAAGTTTAAACAGACCAAGTTATTGGTGTTACGAGGGCCTTTCGATGAGTTAAGTGCCTCTTCTTCTCGTAAAATGAAAGTGTTAAATTTGGATTATGTGAGGCACGTATATGCGGGCTATTTAGGAAGCGCAGACATACCATTTGAAGTTGGAAAAGGCAATTCTGAAAATCTTTGAAGATCAAAGTAATCAATTTGAATTCTGAATTGTTTGTATCAAGTTGAACACAAACTAAGGATAAGCTAACGTATATAACGTAAGATGAAAGAACAACCTGGATTATACAGATACCAATCTAAATGGGATGTAATACGTTAGGTCTAAATCGTGATTGCGCCTAGAATTTGGAATCCCTGCTCTAAGCTGGCTTACGAAAGCTTAGAAAGACAGGATTGTTTTACTCACGTAGCACCAAACGCATAATAAGGCAACACAAACACGCGTCGATATTTGTTTTTAAAATTGGGATAATAAATTCAAAATTATCGTCATTTTTCTCGCCAACTTAACAAGGCGGTAGCATTTCACATGCAAATTGCTTTAAGGTATTAGCTCTGTGTATTCTCCATTTCTTCCAAGAGCAATAAAGCTGTTGTGGCTGACATAAATATTATTCAAATGCGAAAATAAATTATTCAATTACATACATAGCAGATATATCAGTGCATACTTGAACTCGGGTACAATGCTAGATAATCAAAGAGAATAAATTTCATTAGTGCATAGCTTCCATATGCAGGCCCAACGGAATCCAGAAAACATTCCGCAAACGTGATACACATTTTTGCGTCTTCCGTGCACAATTATACCTTTCTTGTACAAAGAAAATTAAACAAGCAAGGTTAAATCATTCAAAGAAACACGACACAATCTTCCCACAAAACTACAAGTTGTCATTTCAGCTATCCAAACCACGAATTGCATTCTCCAGATTACTGCTTTTATGCAAGATACAAAAGACCCGCAATAATCACAGAACTAAATGCGTCTCTGTTCGATTCATCAAAATTGGTTTGATTGTATTAACATTTAATTATTAAAAAGTGCACTGAAATCGTGACTTTTGCATTCCCTCGCAGGCCAGGCGGCTAAAAAAATATTCCCGCCGAGTTCGTGTGAGGTGAAAAATTTCACACATTAAAATTAGTTTGCATTTTGTACTTAATAAAACAGAACAGATTTAGTTAATAAACTGTAAGTCCCCATAGTCAAACTTAACGCTGAGGCAAAAAGACATGGTAATAAGACTAAATTTTGTATCATTTTCATTTATCGAGGTTGAAATTTTGTATCTCGAAGTATTTTACTTCTGGCTCTCAACTTTTATCGATTAAATTAGAAATGGCTTAATAATAATCCAAGCATATTGGAATCAAACAACTTTGTAGTTGTGGTTGAAGCATAAAAACAGAATTATGTAATATGAAATACATCAGAAGCTCCGCAGGTGATTTTCTGGAAAATCAGATATTGAGAGGATTTAAAATTCAAATTTTCTTGTCGATTTGGTTTGATTAATTCGTAATACTTAAAAAGGATCAATTTTAACTCATATTTTTATCAAATTTTATAATAATTTAATATAGAATGCAACTTGCAATTTAAGGATCATGTATTACTTGAATATAATGTGTTTACCCTAAATATGTTCCAGAATGCAAATTTACCGCTTGAAAATTTAATAATTTAAGATATTCCAATGAAGAAAGGAGTCACGCAGGACTGCACTCTGTCACCACTAATATTTAACCTATACTCAGAAGAAATGTTTACAAAAACACTGGAGGGTACTGAATAAATGTAATAACACTTAATAACATTCGTTATGTAGATAACACGGTTTTCTTAGCCGATAGTTGAAGAATCTTCAAGTGCTCCAGTTATTCCAAGCGACACAGAAATGTGGCCTGTAGAAGTTCAAGAATAAAAATAGAATATAATATAACCATGAGAAAAAATATGAACAGAAAGAAAATTAACATAGTAAGCATTGATTTATGTGTCTGTGCTATCTTTTACATTCAGTGCAGTCCAATAATGAACACAATGACGCAGTGCAGCACTGTATGGAGTTTTAGGTTATTATCAAAAGATAAATGGAAGACGTGGACTTGCTAGAAGATCATCGGAGCTATCTTTTACATTCAGTGCAGTCGAATAATGAACACAATGACGCAGTGCAGCACTGTATGGAGTTTTAGGTTATTATCAAAAGATAAATGGAAGATGTGGACTTGCTAGAAGATCATCGCGATTGAAAAATTTGAGGTACTGATTAGACCAGACAATTAGTTCGCTTTATAAATGATAGGCTAAGCAAGCAATTATTGTCATTATATTTGATGTTCTTCTGTTTAACGGGGGGGGGGGATCCGAGAAAAGAAAACTCTTGCAGATGATTTTCTATGCAGATCTCGCCTCAGTAGTTTGGCATTAAGTGCACTGACTACCAATAAATGATGAGTAGCAAGTTCGACTCTAGAATCTTACTTTGACCATCTCCCCTCGAAAGGTAATGGCAAACCACCAGAGTGTAATCTGCCTAAAGAACCTTTATATCAGAAGAGCAAAAGTAAATTTATATTTTCTTAAATCAATTATAAAGGTCGAAAAAATTCTATGATGATACGTAGATAATATGAAGACGGCGGTCACTCCTTAAGGTTAATTATTATTAACGCTTTGACAGCTAGGTTCCACTTAATTTCGGATTCGAGAACACTTCTGATGTTTTGTGAATGGATTATCCTAGTCGAAGACGGTTTAAAAAATTTCGTTCCAATATTTTGGTGCCAGTGCGACCCTGGTTGGTGTAATGAAAAAGCAGATACGCAGCTGGTTAAGAATTCATTACGGTGACATTTTACACGCCCAAACTATTTTAGCCATTATGTATCGAGGAATATGAATGTTAATGTGACTTGAATTGCCTTTACCACCCTTATTTCTTGTATTTTATATTAAAGAGTTTCCGAATACTTTTTTGGGAACGACAAATGCGTTTTTAATGGCCGCCGCTTTATGACTACTGGTGTAAGTTATACTTTTACATTAAAGAGCCTAAATTACAATTTGGCAATCGCATGCTGATTTTATGTAAATAGTTGGAAATAACTTAGCTCCCCATAGAATGACCACTTACCCAGTTTGCGACCTTTACGTCTGAATATCAAACGCGACTTGACCCACAACACCAAAAGATATGAGCTAGGATAGGACAAATACTCATTACCAATTCAAATTATACTTGTTTAATGTAGCTCACTGGGTTTTGCAAACTCCATTTCAACGGACTATTAGAATTATTTGCTATCTGCTACGTATAGGAACACTTAAAGCCCTAGTGCCATTTAGCTGCGGTTCTTCTCTATGAATTATTCACCTGACCTCATTTGTTAATGTGGAAGGTAATTCATATAATAAATACGTTAAAGAAAATTCGCAGGTTTATAGCACAACAAAAGAAATATGTAAATAATAAATTTGACGTCGGAAGGACGGTTTACATAAAACAAACTTTGATGTGTGATATATCGAAAGGCTTCCTCAAAGAAAAGTTGACGTGCGATCGAAACTTAAAATTTCGATTCGTCCGTATTCGTCGTCACTGTTTACCGTTTTCCTCTATTTAATTAATAGGAAAACGGAAGAAATCCCCGTAATCTGGAGTGGATTTGGTCGGCCTGTCGGAATGAATCAATAAGAAATACAACTTTATATATTTTCTTCCCCCGACTCGAGAAATAATAAAATCACGCGCTTACCAAGGGCCGAACACCTGCACGCATTCTACTAGTACTTCAATCTCGACAGGAAAATCTGATAAGAACGAAACAGGCGAGATTAATTCCGTTTGGATTATACCAACTCTTGATTAAGCAATTAAAATATCAAATAGAAACTATAATTATTATGTATGATGATGCAAAGTGGTGTACCGATTCGATTTAGAAGACGAGGTAAACAGGAAATATTTGCTCCAAGAAAATGGCAAGATTTCCGTTCCATCACAACTGATACCGTAATAGCCGAAAAGCTTTTACATAATTCCTATGATTTTTTCTTTTTATTGCTCTATTTTATGGTCCTTCGGATGATTTAGTTGCTACAAAACTTACACCAACAAAATAAAAGCGGAAAGCCACCCCCGATCTCTTCTTATCGTGATTCTTCCAGTAAAGTAAAAAGTTTACATTAGGAAACAATTTTTGCCGAAAAATGTTACATAATTTAAGAAAATGGTCACGTATTTAAGAAAGAAATACGAAAAAGAAAATTTCAAATAATAAAGTTAATATTTTTTATCATTCAGCCCACGTTTACATTACAAGAGGGGCGATATATAATTTTCGTTTCCAAACGTATTTTTATTTATATTGAAATAAGAAACTTTTATGACTCCGAATTTCGGAAACATAAAATGCCGCTTCTGCCCTTTAATCACCCAAATTAAGCACCACGTTATAAAACAACATTAATTAAGCTGCTTTTTGTGTTGTGTTGGATCGCTTCTGTTTTGTACTAAAAATCGAGTTTTCATAATACTTTAGCGTTTCCAAAAAGTTTTCCTTTATAAAGTAGTTAATATTAACTGTAAGCAAGCATCTGTTACGTCTGAAGTTTCCATTTCACATTTCTTAACTTAATATTTCTAGGCATGAAACTAAAAACGAGTGGGAGCTGCAGCAACTCGCAAGATTGCCAGAAAACTTTATTATTAAATTTTTCATGTCGAAAAAATGTTGGCCAAAATTTGCGGAAAAACAGTGTCGTCGCAATGTTCAAATTAGAAGGATCATGCTTAAACAGAAAAATGTATTTCCGGTGATATCGCACCAAATGTCATTCCCAACACGCGACGTATTCCTTTAATGGTTAGTTTCCTACGCCATATTGCGATAAAAGCGACCATTTTGAGAGTACTCTGTAGAAATAGCACCCCGCTAAATGTTCACATAAAAGAAAATCGTCGGGAGGCGAACTGTTAAATAAATGCGAGTCCGGCAGTTATCTTGAAACGTTTGTATCATTTGTGTTTCGAGCTTCTTTGTTCTGTTTATTGGAGTTCAAATGAGAGAAATATCCATTCTTCCGTCCACCTTACATACCTCGTTCGACAAATTGACCCCCCTGTAATATTTTTTTGATCCACACCTCGAAACGAAATTTTTGGAATAATATAGAAACAAACGAGTTTGTTACAAAACATTCGAAACCCGAGGGTTAAATCTGTGTGTGGGATACAAAGGATAATACGCATCTGTCGCGTTGTGCCTTTGATGATTTCCTATCCCATCGCACCCGCATTCGACCAAATTTATAATGTGCTAATGTGAATATACGCGCGTGTAAACTTCGTTAAACCGTTTGTACTAAATACAACTGAACGCACGCCTACAAAAATAATCCAAAGTCATTTTAATACAAAAGCTCCAATTGGATGAGCACAAGCTCATAAAATGTAACCAGCGATCGTTATATTGAATCTTATGCAAAATTTTCACACGGTTACGACACCCTTAAGTTCCTTATAAAGAAAATCCTACTTGGGTAACTGAAACCTCAACAAACAAACAAATCGTAAATATCTCACGAAGAAAACTATAAAATAATCCTTAATTACCGATTAACTTTACAACCAATTACTAGATGTTTTTAGTTTTACTACTCGATCAACAATTAAATGAATTTATCTCCTCTTTTTAATAAAACATTTGTTATTCCATTATCTGTGTTTCTCAAGATTCCACTATCTAAATTAGATACCCAACTACTTCTATCCAATAATTTACACAGCATTTTACAAAATTAGTTACCCAATAAATTTCCAACCGTTCCGGAAGTGCATTTTCTCTAATTTGGTTCGAAATTCACAGTGAATAACGAGATGAAAATTAAAAGAACAACCCTTTATGGATTTGGGCAAAACTAATTACACCAATGGACGATTGGTCGGATGAAACGGTCGAAATTGATGGCATTGAAGGGAACTTTTAGGTTGCTTTGAAAAATAAAACGTAAAAAGTACGTTCGAAGTTCAAGAAATTTGCAGTATAACCACTAATTTTAGCGGTTCCTGATAAAACTAAAGCGCTGGGAACCGACTCTAAACTGTAAGTTCCCAACATTAGACAAAATACCAGGAGTATGTTTCAGAAAGAACCTGATAATAAGCGGCAAAGAGAGAAGAAGAACCAATTCGTTCATACAAATGGAAGAATGAATTTTCAAAAATAATATATCGGAAAGGTTAAATTAATTAAAGGTTTTCCCTCAAAAATTTTCCAAAGAAAACTTTTGCGTGGTATTCGCGAATATTTTGTAGTATAAGATGATCCTTTGTTCTTTTGAGGTGGTAATATTTCCTCCAATTTGGTTGGAAAATTCACGGTGAATAACGCTTAGGATATTAAAAGAAAAATCGTTTGTGGATATGTGGAAACCAGTTAGAAGGTTAGATAAACAGACGAATCAAATTAACAGCAATGAAAAGCTAGAAGGGTTGAAATTAATAGAGCGACAGGAAGAAG
Organism: Rhagonycha lutea; assembly: GCA_958510855.1. Taxonomy (NCBI): domain Eukaryota; kingdom Metazoa; phylum Arthropoda; class Insecta; order Coleoptera; family Cantharidae; genus Rhagonycha; species Rhagonycha lutea. Next base: position 4,008,391 of record OY294040.1, on the reverse strand, counting down.
CGAAATATATTTTGGTGATATTAGCACCAAAGATTTATTATTAGTCCTCGGATGGATTTAATACTTAAGATATAAAAAATTATAAACCTAATGAATTTCGTGAAGATTTTAGAAAATTCTTTGATTAAAATTCAAATTTCTTGAATTTTATACTTGTAAATTTTTGCAAATCGATCGATGTAAACAACACAAAAAGCAGGGAAAATGAAAATCTTGAATGGAAACGTCGACAAACGAATCGTGACACGTCGTTTAGAAAATTTCACGTTTCAGCCAAAACACATCCGGCAATTTCGAGTGAAATAAACAGCGTCAATTAACGATTTAGGCAAACGGAAACGGTTTTCGTTATTTTTACAAAATAACAAAGCTTTCATCAAATTGTTAAAAATGGAGGTGGAATGATATATTATTTAGACGGTTATGAAAATCGGAAACGTTTTTACAATCCTCACTTAATTTGTATTTTAATCCCGAGTTTAAAGGGTGGGTTAGGTTGGATGTGCGTTATCTCGATGGTATTCTGTGGTAGTTAAATTCGCATTGTCAGAGAGGAAAGCGGTAGTAATTCTCATCGGCGAGTATTTAAAGGAATTTAGATTAAAGCAAGTCTGGTGGCGAGTTTGTGCCAACATAAAGTCGTCCGCGGTACTTTACATGTCGAATTTACAGAAAGTTTTGGTAGGACTGAAATGGTAGCGCATGTTGACATTAAATTGTGTGACATTCCGTTGTATCATTAACATTTAATGGGAATTATAGTAACGTAACCGCCATATTTTAGTTTACAAAGGGAACATGTGTTCGGCTTGTTTTGTTCAGGTACTTACATGTTTCAATAGCACCGTTCTTTGCATTTAAATGTTGTTTACTTTTATGTATAGGCTTAATAACCATCCGTATTTATAGCGGTTGGACCATTGCAAACATAACTCGTGATGTGGTGATGTATTCCGCCATTTTCATTAGCGGGGTTCAGTTCTGGGCTCTCGGGGGATTTGGGACCACTGTATGATAAAATCCTGTTACCCGTTTCCATGGCAACGCTTAGAACTCCTGTCCCCAGGATAATTCGGTTACAGGTCCTGCACTCGAGCAAAGCACCACCAATACTCGTTTTGGCAAAATAAACACTTGTGACACGACAATATTGATGTAAGTTCTACTTTCAACATTTTAGTGTGCTCAGTCGAGATTTGTTTACACCGCTCGTCCGAAATCCTCATTTCAATATCTTTAAAACACATGCCGCCCGATATTAAATTGGCAAAATGCCATCGATAATTTCCTTTTTTCGATATCGCAAAACTGTGATGTAACATGTGCTTCACTGAGTCACGACGAGGACAACGAAATTATATTCGCACGGTCAGTTACCCCCGAGTAAAGCTCAAAGGGCACATTTTAGTCCCCAGCTACAAACAAACATGCACCCGACGAAATCAAAAAGCATTACTAAGCCGCTTTGATTGATGGTATTCTTCATTATTCTTTGCATAAAACGCGAATGTTCGCAGGAGAACAATGCACGCATTGACGAGTACGTACCAAGACGTACAAAAAATTTTAATAGTTAATTTCGAATTTATTTCTAATAGTACTCCGAAAGACTCTTCAGACGCCATCACGTACTAACTTCCATTGTTATCTAATTCGCTGTTTTAAATTCCATCCGCCAAATGTTTTTCTACAACTTCTGGGTTGACGAATAATGTCTTCCAAAAAACCACAGGATTCGCAATAATATTGACTGGTAATTAAATGTATGCAACCACCCTAATTGATAATTACATCTTTCGCATTAGTTCCAATTTGTAAAACCACCTTAATTAAATAGTGCAGCGTTGCAGCCAGGAAACTTGATCAAATTTGAAACTTAATTTGCAAGTTGGCTAAACAAAGGATTTATTTTATGAGATGCATAAACAAGATGGTTGATTAGATTTATTTAGACGTGATGGTTCGATTTTTACCTTTTGGTTCAATTTACATGTAAGAATGTCGCTGCACAATCGAGCATAATTACAAGAGCTGGCTATTAACAGCATTCTGTGTACCATAACTCAGCACTACCAGCGGTGGAGTTTCCATTAACATGCTAATCTTGTCAAATTCATTATGCGTGCCCTAAGCTAAACTTCACATACCTACGCCAATGGCTACGACGCTCTGTTCCACTAAGAAACGCTGCAATTATGAGGTAAATGCAACAAAGGACGGTCTTGTGGTCTTCAATAAAACCGCAACATCTCACAGACGAAACGAGGAGAAAAAAACCGTGACGACGTCCGCCCAATTTTGGTAACAATGTTGTAGTAGCGTTAAACGTCAAGTTTTCTAACGAGCAGATAGAAAAAGCCAGTCCCGTGGTCTGCCTGACACTAAAAGGAGTTTTTGATCCGATCCTTCCAACTTTTTCTTACACTACATGAAAAATGAACTTCCCAAACGCCGCGTTTGGACCACAGACGACTATTACGACGAAAAACCGTGCGATTGATTCAGATGATAAAAAAAATTTGATATTAATTTCGTAATGGCTGTATAGAAGAGCAAATTTTATCGGCACTTAAAAATGCAAAAAGCTCCCTGGCATTGTCATTTACGTGCGCGCTTTCGCATTTCCATTAAAGTTTTCCAATTTACATTTTTCCAACATGATTGTTGAACTTTTCGACAACATAAATTTAACTTAAAATTATTTACCAACGAACGCATCATAAATCTAATTAACCCTACGAACACAAAATAACCTGTCAGATCTCGATAATAAATAATGGGCATCATCGCTAAACCCGCACCTGGTCTGGCCTAAAACAAACTTGGAGTTTACAAAAAATTACTAATTCAAAAAAAATCAATTAAAATGTATATTAGGTAAATATGTACTACCTACGAGGGTTCGACGAAAAATTTTAATTTGTCGGTACGACGTTGCTAATTTTGAATGCAATAGCGCAAGGTGTAGTCGAAATAAACGACGACATTATTCACCACGGGAATGAGTATTATTCTTCAACTGATTTACATTGAATGCAATACATCTTCACCGAACACGATCGCAGAGAAAATTCGCGATACATAAATCTTCGAGAGGTCACAACGTTAAATACACCTTATTTTATTGGGGTCTTCATGAATATGAATTCGCTAACACGCCGGAATGAAAACAAAATTTTGTTCCTTTGTGCTCAAAAAACAATGAAAACAGAAAATTCCAAAGTCGCATATAGACATCACAAATTTAAGAGTATCCCACGAGATCTCAATAAATTCCAACCCATTTTTTGTTACTACCTAACCAACCGTTCATTATTTCCAAGGTCGACTCGATATTCTAATTTTTAATTAGTCGTGCATTGATCACCCCGAAGAACGGGCGAAACGTTAAACACCCCCGCCTTCGCGACCGTTAAAAAATCGTCAGTCATAGTAAATTAAGCAGCCATCAATAACGAAGGAAAAATTGTGGCACGTTAATTAGGGTAAAATGAAAAACTATCACGCGAACGGTTCGGCAGAAAGGAACCCAGGACGCGGATTTATACGCGATTAATTTGAGTACAAATACGTTGTGATCATAAAGTGTGAAGTACAATGGAGGATTTTTCAGGTGGGCCAGCGAGAAGTCGTTTTGATTCGTCTTACCAATTAAGATACACCCAAGCCAAGGCGGCGCCGGCGACAGGAAAGTTTATGGTCTCCTTATGGTAACATAAGGCGCCTAAGTTTAGCCATGTGTTGAACGTTCCGTAAAATTCTCGCACCGTTATTATTCACTCTTTATTACATCCATAAAGCAATCTCAGTTTGGCGATGCATGTGGCTCCGGCAGTTAATCCAAACAAACGCACCAAGAAATTCCTCCAGCATAATTAAAACTTTCGGCTCTCCAGTTCTTCCACCACCTCAATTGTAACTTTTCAACAACAGCTAATAAGGCTTTGACAAATGGACGAAATAATCTCAAGTGCCCATTCGAATCGTCCCAAATGATCTCTTTCCATTTGAGGCATTTAAAAGAAAGATAAGTTCGTTATCGTTAGGCTAAACGAGAATAAAAAACAGTAAGTTGAGACCCCAACGACAGGTCGTTCATTAGCTTAGAAGTCTGATAAGTCTTTAGAAATACTACAGATGCGTTGCACGAAACAAGGCACCCAGAAAACGGGTCCTAATAAATGGTTAACTATTTTTAAGTAGTTTTGTTGATAAGATTTTAAAATAGAAATTAAGTCGAACCACGACGTTAAATTTATCGACAAAACAAATCCACTTTAATTTATGTTCCAATGATTAAAATCCCGAGACTTTTATTGTATTCTGTTTCTCCTCGACGATGAGAAACCAAAATTTTTGGTTTTCTCGTCTTTCTCAAGTATAACCGTCAATAAAGTCGTAAACTCGTCATGTTATTACCATAATCTGTATGGTAACGTTAAAGCCGTAGTAATATATTATTTTATCGGTGTATTGAAATAAATTGCCCTGCGTATGCTTAATTATGCATAACTGGTATATTAAAACAATCGGTTGTTTTACGGCTAATTGTCGTCGGAAAAATGCGTAACGAATTTTTAACGATGGATATAACGAGGGAGTTATAAACTTAATTATGTTTCGTTTGTGCTGTAATGTGAGGGAAGATGTGATATTATCGACAACTGAATGGAGTAAGAGAAAGGCTCGATCGTCGATAGGTGCAGGTAATGACAGATCTGGTCTCAATAGCTGTAAATTGCAGCTCGCATGCGACAGGTAACGTCCGTTTAAACGTGTAATGGAGGCGAGCGTAGTCCGATCGCGTATTGAGCACGGAACAACATACAAAACGCATTAGAATCGCTCTCTCCTTGATTTAACCACGACCGGTGCAAATGATTTAGAAAAAGAAGAGGTCGTTAGAGTTAACGACACGATAAGGAAACCTAAAAAGAAAAATATAGGTGAGACGGTAGCCGCGTTTTACAGATAAACAGTTGGAAATAATGAGAAAGGATAGGAAGCGGTGATAGATAAAAGACGATTATTTGAAGTGAAACAATGATGCAATGGCTAAGCCAAGAAGACGTGACGTAATTGATGGTCGTTAATAGTTCGATATACGTGGAAGATGAAAGACCACACAAGATTTTCGGATCTAGCTATGCCGTCGTCATTTTGGTGGCATTTTTGTGCGCAATTCGGAAGCCTCCAAAGCGGGTGGTCGATCATCCTTACTTGGCTGTTCGTACGAGGATCTTATTAATAAAATGTTAAAAATTTCATTTTATTACCCTGCTCCAAACCAAGTCATTCTTAATGAAGTATTTAAACGTGACCCTGACGCCGGCTCAAGCAAGCTGAATCTTTCGCTACCATAACACAAAACGTACCAGTTTTGCTCAACTTCAATTAGAAAATAATTAGAGTAAGGTAATGAAATTATTGGATACCTTAAAGAAAATACTGCTTCGTAATTTAGCAATTTAGTTTTTGCGACACGATCATCATCGATCCACTCAAGCATCCTTCTCTGTTATACAAAAGCGTAAACCGACACACAATTACATTCTCTCGAAACACTTCCGATAATAGTAAATCGAAACCAAACACGAATTCTTACCACCTAAATGGTTTGAATCTATCGAATAGTTCGTCTACGCGCACCCCAAACCCATAAAAATCCATACGGAATACCAAACGAAATTCGGATACCAATTTCACGAACTTGTGCGAAACTTTCACAACTACATGGTACGTAGACACAAAAAAATCGTTAAAAATTAAATCTTCGAAATCTTGTCGAAAAGAAAAGCTCATCAATTGTTAATTGAAGGGCACGCAATAGGGGAGATCGAAATGAGGCCTAAAATAAAAGAAAGTTGTTTAAAATGTACCCGGCGTTGTTGGGGAAACGTCACCGGAATACCAAGCAGAATTTAGTTTGGCTAAATAAATCACCTATTACAAATACGTTTTGACGTAAACTAATCGTAGTGGTGCAATAATGGCGAGCTTATCGGTACGAATGCTGATGCAGAATGCATTAACATGAGTCGATAAGGCTACTAATAACGAGGACGTCTTTATAAACGAGTTGCAGCATTCGCACCCGGCATCAATTTCCCTAATTTGTAAGCAGAAAATCAGTGTAGGCTTTACACATTTTCAACATAACCAGTTACAGAATAAAAGCAAGAACTGTAACAGCAGTTACAATCCTACATTTACGCCGTCATTAAACGGAGATAAGTATAATTACATATAGGATGAACGTTTTGGTAGCCACTTACGACGGTTTAAAGCGTTAAGTAATAACAAAGCAGAAAAAATTTAAATATCTGCAATTCACGATTCCAAAATTTTTGGCTTTGCAATTTGCTAAATAGTTATTACACTTAATAAGGTTTGCATGTGGGCCCCTCTTCAACGACTTCTTCGCTGCAAGTTACGATCATAATACATTGCACTATTACACGGGAATATGAAATTGCAATGAAATTTATAGTAAACATTAACAACAACTGCGGTTTAACGCGCGTGTTCTCAAATATTATCCCAATTTCAAATGGAAATAGCTTCATCTACAAGACTCCCAGAAGTGCAATTTAATGTAACTTACGAGGCAGTTGCAACCTGCTGTCCCGCGAGAAACTCACCTGCAAAAATAAACGAATATTAGCAAAATTCGTATATGAATATTCAATCGAAAGAATTAATTCAGATCAATACGGTTAGAAATTTAAAAATCAAATTAAAATTTTCCCTTCCGGGTTTGCATGATTAATTCATAGAATTTTCTCACCGACACATTTTTTTAATTTCCAATTAGTTTTCACGCCGAATTCCTCGGATAGGTGACCGTTATATTGAACGACAGTCGAAAATTAATTCAAAAAGGGGTGCATAGATTAAAATTGTCGAAATCTTTCGGTTTTTCATCAAATTACGCGTAGTTTTATTTAAACTATTGCAAGCACCCGGTAGCTTTCTCTTAAAAAACAACAAATAGGGCTTCATAGTGGTGCATTATGTGCGAAAATGTATCAGTTAATAATGCAAAAGACAAAAACAGGTTTTTTGTGTTCAAATTTAAAAAATTATGTTCACTAATAGATAATTAAAGCTTCGAAAAGAAATTTTTTATGTTAGAACGTGAGTAGCGCTCTTAAAATGAAAATAATTCGTGAAAATTGTACGGCGAACACAAATCGAAATCGATGCGGCATTTCAAACGTTCATGTTTGGTTTTAATTATAGAAATGTAAACAATTTTTAATGCGATAAATAATTTTTTGAAAACAAATGACGAGTGGAAGAAACTTATATTGAGAAAACATTTCAAAAGAGAAAGGTCCCAACACATCCGTGGTCCCAACGTTAAAAAAGGTTTTAAAAAAGGTTACGAAAGACAGACAGAATGGGACACAAGGCAAAGCTGAGCGAAAAGGATAGATAAGAAAAATAAAGGTAGGATCCTCGTTTCGAATTGATTAAAAATCAGTGTTTGACAAACTGTTGTCGGGTTACAACAAAGGCGAGCCAAAATTTAATTTAATTGCTTAAAAATTTAGGGAGATTTTAATTTCCCTTAAATTATAGGTTTCTTTATCATGAAACCGGTGACACATACCAAATTTTGCAAGTAAAAAGGTCGATAATGAGATAATTTTAGGATGTGGTTGGTGTCTCTACCACAAATGATTTTAAAATTTTCGAAAAACCAGGGGGTGTTTTTGATCTCTAATTGTGTATAATAATAGTGATTAGGAAAAATGTGTTGACAGGTGATCATCACAGTCGCATTTTGAAATTAACTTCAACCATAAAAGAAAAATTGAATTATAATTCAAGTTCAGGCTTTTCAGAAAATAGTTTGGAACAGTGGTTCTATATCTATTTGAAATCGAGGGAACACTAAACTTTGACATTTTTTTATTAACTACTGGAGGGTATTCCATACCCCCCAGACCCCCCGGTCTACTAAATAGTTTCATTTTTCTTAGCCTAGAGCTTCGACGCATCTATCTAATCTTGACAATAATAAACCAAAATTTGGAAAATATAATTTGCCGTTGCTATGGCACGCTTTTATTTTTACAGCCGTTGTTAATGACAGTTTAATTTTTCTAATCTAAGGCGTAAAAGTAGTACTTTCCACAATGAAAAAGCTTGCTACATTCTAATCTAATTTTTAAGCACTGTTTGCCTTGTAAATTGAATAAAAAATATATTATTGTGTTTCTTTGTAATCGTCAGAAATTCATACTATGAATTCATTAAGCTACAAAAATCTGCCGAAAGAATTAAGATGAAATAAAATAGGTTTTCTGATTCAAAACTGGCAGGATAATATCTATGAAGTCTATAGAAAATTAATTTTGTTTTTGATTCGAAAAGACCAGAAGCTTTCTCGTTCATTTACACATCACATTGAATAGAAAAAATAAAAAATATGGTATTAACTTCTTCCATGGCTGACAATGACTCAAGAGCTTAAACTAATACATTGTAATAAAATTCTGTTTGATATCCCAGATTACCTGTTATGCTTTACTTAAAATTAGCATATTCGATTAAACAGATTGACACACGAGATAAAATTTACCCCCTATTATAATTATTTCAGAAAATAATCAATTCCACTCACGTAAGTCATGCTAACTAAACTATGAAGTTGGCATGTCATCGAGTTAAATCTTAATTAAACGAATAATTAATTGGAAACTAATAAATGCAAAAATTCAAACATATCTCGTCGAAAAATAAAAGATAATTCAATCATCAACTAAAGTACCTGATTCAATCGCGATTTATTTACATTGCCATAATCCGATTTGATTTATTTGCATTTTATTAAATTTAAATAACCAATTCGATTTTTGTCATGGAACTCGGAAACATGGAACATGAAAGTGTAGGTACTCGAAACTATAACTCGAACCACCTAGTTGAGACTTTTTACCATTAAATCATTAATTAAACATTTTGTTCCTAGAAAATAATATAAATTATGGATTGGTTGAAATACCAGTTTCAAAAACAGGAACAAAAATGGAAGCAAGCGCAATAATAACTATTTACGATTCCGCATAAGTGAAAACTACATGCACGTAAGCTCGGTTAATAACTCCAGATTAACCTCGTTTCAGACTCAACATTTTATATGCAACGATTTAAAAGTGGACGACTGGTAATTTCAAGATTAGTGGACGATAAATTCACGCATACGCGTTTATACAATTGGAATTTGATTACGCAAACGTGAAAAATATTAAGATGCTTTTGGTAATTACGCAATTTCTGTCCCTGCTTTAATATACTTAGGGGGTGTTGTTTCAGACCCCCTCGACAGATAAAGCACGACGAGAGGGAATTCACTGTAAATTCGAAATTAATTTAGCAGAAGACCTAACGTTTAAATGTGAACGCCTCTAGAAAATCTTAATACGAGTAACGCAATTTGCTCTTTGAACAAACGCAATTTTATTCTAACACAACTCGACAAAGTCATGAACTCGAAATACTCGACTACGTCTCTACTTCCATAATACAAAATACGAGAGAGCATTAATAACGGAACAAACATCCAAATGTATAAAACATAAATTTCCAACTTACTTTCAGTGCAAACGGAATTTTTAATGAAAATACTTAATTGCAATGTAAAAATAATTGCATGCATTATAACACATGCGAATATTCAAATACGTAATGAAGGAATAAATTTGCATACTTAACCAACGCAAAACCACTCGAGAGGAAATTTTTATAAAATACTTTAACCGAAAAAAATCAATTTTAGCAAATCGTTTCGATTTTAATCTTAAAAGCTTTAATAAGTTAAAAAAAATAACAAAAGATAAGATGCAATATAAAAATATTCAGGTACGTTTTACAAATTGTAAAAGCTTTATCATGACTTGCCAAAAAAGTTTTCAGTTTCCATCTCGATATATTAAGAGTTTTAAACTTTGCCCCTTTCGAAATCCAAACTTGGGCCGATATAAATCAATAGAATTTATGTAAAAATAATGCTTCTGCATATAAGAAAAAAAAAGAAGGAATAATACGGAAACTCCTGACGTAAAAGTACGTATACAGGATGGCGTACAAGTCGTTTCACAAACGGTTACACACATTTAATAAAGAAAAAGTTGATTAGTATTAATAACGTTAAAAAAACGTCAAAACAACGTGCACATAAACACAGTCGAGTTTTTCCGCTGGAAACATACGCAACAGCTGTGCGGGTGTAATTTTTATTACAAAGAATCCACAAGTGTTTATACAATTTTTTTGGGACGTAGGAAAATTAAAGCGAATCCGACCGAAAGTCGTTCGCTGAGCTTTTAAAATTAAAAAAAAAATTTGCTCCTAGTGAGTCAGGTAAAAAAATTGGTTGGTTAATCTTAAGATTATAGCAGTTTTAATCCAAAGTGAAGATGATATCTGAGTAGAAACTTGACAAAAATGTCGACAGGATCCCAGATTACGTAAAAATGTAGTTCGCCCTCGATGTTATAATTTTACGGGCCAATGTTTCAATCAATACGACATGAAGTGTAAGTAGATAAAATCTGGAGCCGTTTTCCTTCTTATTTTTAATCTACTGACCTCACCTCTGGGTGTAGTCGAGTTTTGCTACAGCATTTGGTCTTGAGTTAGGTAGCTCGGGGCAGTTTTACATCGGTTACTTCATGGATTTTAGTGACCGTCTACCTGTGAAAGAAAGCTGGGAATGCTGCCGGTGTACGTTTCTAGCCAGCCGGTTCTCTTGTTCTCAATTTTCTGCCTCCGTCTGATTGCATTATAAGTGAACAAGTGCTTTTAGTTTATTATAACCGAGATAATTTTAGAATTATATCATAAAGCCGATACGATTATAGTTATTAAAGGTCAGGCTCTCCGTACGAGAGCACCTCGCGAGACAAAGACGGCCATCTCAATAAATAACGACCTTCGTAAATCTACATGTTGTAATTTAGAATCAATTGATAAATGAATTATGGAACGTGAATAGATGCCGATCGATACTTTCTAAGTGTAATTTTTTTAAAAGCAGAAATTTAGAATCATTAGATCAACCTCGTACATAATTAAGAAACAAAAGGTAAAATTATGCCTAAATGATCAATTCAAACCTATAAACGTGTCAAAATTACGAAAATTGATTACCAAAGATTTCGGTTTATCGGATCGCTTGCAACCTGCAATTTGATCCACCTCGTATAATTAAATTAACATATTTTTTTGCTACATCACTAAAATCATAATTATACATTTTCCATCGACCATAGTTCCTCCTCGCACGGATCCATAACGTTCAAACGTCTCCAATTTAGATAATTTCAGCTTAATTATAGCAGCTCGAGTTCAAAAGAGAAAAAATCTTTGATTAAGCACTTAAATGGGTCACCGATTTTAAATGGCATGCATCGGTAGTGGGTACGAAAAAAATTCTTTTATTTTACATTCGCTGGTGGGAAGCGTGTCCATCCATCAAGATAAAAAAAATTCATCTAATGTACAATGATGGATTACGAGATATTAGTTTCTAGATATGCTAACTCCATTTATATTAAACCATTAGAGAGGCACATACCATAAATCAATGTTTTTAAATTGTCACGTGGAGTATGGCTCCGAAAAAGAAGAAACCGTACCTACCTAATAATGTAATGGATTGGGACGATTCTTATCTCATAAAAAAGCTATTATCAGCGAGAGGCTCATAGCTCTGTTTGGTACACATAAAAGTGTAGTGCAGGCAGGATAGCCTAAGGCAGTCCAGGGCAGCCGGAACTGCACGAGAACTCGCTAGTGCACATGACTGTAACAAACGACTTTAGTGCAGGCGGTGCAGGATTGAAACGTCACTCATAAAAGTTGAAGTTTTTTTTTATAAAAAAATCAAAATATATTAGTGTGCGAAAGGGTAGTCTAAAAAATCAGAACAAATCGAGCACAGTTATTTCTGAGAATACTTAGTTCAACAATAACATCATAAATGAGGACAAATTTATGAGTTCATTTCAAGAAGGCAGTTTACATTTTTATGGCCTACGACAAGTTAGTATCATAAATATCTTTCTTCACCCTTAATTATTAGATATTTTTTTATCAAGTTTCCTAATCCTAAAATTGTCTAAAATTGAATATAATAAAATTATATTCAACCTATAAGAAGTTTTTTGGTACATTATACGTTTGAATTATTAAGTTATTAAAAATGATAAAAATGCAATTTTTATGTAAATTTGCATAAAAAATTATTTTAAGGACGTTGTACCCAATTACAGCGAAAAGGAATTCAAAACAAATTTTAGAATTTCAAAAAATTTATTTTTATTATTATTATAATTTATTTTTATTATAATAATTTATAATAAAATTTATTTAATTAAGAACAAATCAAGTAAATATGTCGTTTTCAATCGCAAGTTTTATTACCCACCCACAAATTCTACTGCTTGTCAGCTACCTGCACTCGCTACTCTAGCTATTTAGGTAGAGTAAAATGTGCAGTTCCGAGCTGTTCGGAACTACAACAATTTTCGTAACAAACGGTTGTCCACTACCTGCACCGCTTACACTAATTCATGCCAAACGCGATTTAGGAAAAAGTGCAGTTCAGGTTGCACTAGGACTGTGATACCAAACAGAGCTATAATTAGGGTTGGCAAAAACAATTTTGTTGCGCTCCAGAGAAGAAAACTCATCGTCTGTGACGGATCGGGCAAAAACAATGTTAAAGTCGAATAACAAAAACAATTAACCCAAGGTGGCAAAAACGTCAAGTCAGAGATGCATGACCAATGCATAGGCGTAAACCAAATTGTTTTATCAACAGATCCGACCCTAACAAGACTCATATTCAACCACTACAAATAAAAAAGTCCAGTCATCGCCAATATATATTCAAATTTAAATCCCCTTCACAGAGTTTCCCCCTGAAACTGCATTTCACTGCACGAAATTCAAAGATCAATCAAGGGCGCGGCATTTTCAAAGGTGCACACGCACTTTATGAGCAAATGCTTTTAATTCCCAAAATACTTTTAGTTTTATTATTAAATGTCTTTTCTATTTTCATTTTAGAACGTAGTTAGGTTACCTGATGGCCGACCAAATTGCTCTACCGATGATGATGCCTCGCAGCAATACGATTACGAACCCAACGATTAAGCCAATTTCGATGAGACCTAACAAAAAACCAAAACCAATTTTGTATTAACCGCGAGAAACAACCTAAAAATTGGACCTCCTTTTCAGCTTCTGCTAACACACAAACGAAAAGGTCGTAACATCTCGCACTCGAATCCAATCGAACATTACGTATCATTTTTTAAATTCAATCTTGGACCATTAAATAAATTTATATTCCTGCTTCTCTAGTCATTAAATGATGACTGTTAAAAAATCTTCAACTTCATAAAAACTACGACAAGATATTAAAATTCATTAAATTAAAATTGCAAAACCCATGTTCAAATTAATTGACTTAAATACAATAAAAAAATGTATTATGTTAGTATCGACATAAAAAGTTAAATTGAATTTCGGAATTAATTATTTTAAAATCGTAATTAGTAGCGAGGAAAATCGTAAAAAATGTCATTTTCCACACCTTAAAGTCGTCCTACTCCGTTATTAAATATCATTAAATTTAAATTTCGTTGTAATAATATTTAAATGACAAAATCCTGGGGGCAAGACAAGAATTTACTGAAAACCTACAATTTTACTCCATGAAGGCGACTTTTATTTTTTCAATTGGCACCTGCATAACCAACTTGTTATTAGTCAGTCATGAATAATTGGCATTGTAAACCTTCCAACATTTTTTACACAACAATAGAATGCCAAAATTGATAACCAATATCACTGTGGTCATAAAATTCAAAACGAATCAGCCCACGTCCATTGTGTGCAAAATAAAGAAAAACAGAAATTTAATATTTGCATTATTATTGTTAACATACCACAAACAAAAATTGAAATATCTCCAAAAAGTAAACAAGGTTGCCGAATAATCGTGTCAAACAGCCCCAGCAACCTGCAAATCGATGCTTCCAGAAGCGAATTCAAGTGCCGATGAGTGATCAAAAAAATATTCGAAATTTACTTTTTATATCCTCATTAAGTACGACCCACCGAAAGAATTCGAGATATTTTTTTCCGTCAGCGAGATAATCTTGAAGAAATTTATTTGACAACAGCTTTATCGAAAATTTTGTGCAATAAATAGGAAGATTTAACTTACTAATAAAAGATAAATTAGAACAAGCTTACGGTAGATTTTTTGCTCAACTTGCAAAAATTGCCAATTTAATTACTTTTACATGCATAACGTAACGCGATAAACTAACCTACTTTGGGTGTTTGCATAAAATAAAAGTAAATAAAAATTTGTAACTTTGAAAAGCGATTTGTTTGGAACCAACTCCACAGTTTTTGCGCGCAAATGCTGGGATTATAATTAAAAAAGTGGATCGCTTGGACAGAAGATTTGGAATTGAAACTATTTGGTGTAGTAAATTAGGAAAAATAACGAAGTCGCTCTCCAATTACAGACTTCAGAATCGGTCTTCTGTTCCTGCTGAGATAATGGCTTCCGTTTCTTGCTTCTGTTGTCATTTTGAAACACGTAACCCCCGGGCTTCATAAAACCGCCAAAATATAAACTCCGATATACAAATTCAACCGAAAACATGAATTCTTAGTTTTGTTTTTACAGCAGGAAAGTTGCTTGAACATGGAACGAAAATTTATTAGAAATTTTAGGTAGTGAAAGACAAATATTTCCTTTGAATTGTGACTATGATTGATCGAAAAATAGAAGAGATTTTAATGGGTCATGGAATTGTTTGTTAATTCCGTTGATTAATTTACATTTTGATAACATTTGAACGCGTTTGCTATCTTTGATGGAGGCTTAGTCATTGAAATTTTTTGATTCCAAATCTCTCTTCCACTTCGTTAGACTAAACAAACAAATATCTAAATAGTTGATCGATAAAACAACTTGAGATCGTTGAAAAGGAGATATCATTGAGTTCCTCGGTGATGATGCAACTTCGTTTTGCTGAATCATAAAATATAAATAAGCAGGTGCATTTGACTTGATTTCGATAATTAATTTCTTTGTTTTCAATTTTTCAATCAGCACAATTTCACTTCCCAAGGACGGAATTTTGAATATTCCCATTGTTGTAGGAAAATAATATTTCAAGACGTTTTCGTTAAATTTCTCATAAAATTTATTATTTATGACCAAAAACAATTATTTTTACATTACCAGAGGAAACATTAAGGTAGAACGATTGTTAATTACATACGGATAATACACACACGTGCTTTTTTATTATAAAATTGCTTTTTTAAAATCGATATAGTACAAAACGCGAAAAAAAAAATTTTTTGAAACGCGAATAATATAAAACAAAGAAATTGGTAGGATGGGACTCAAAAAGGTTCAGTGAAACTTATCTTGGATCTTCTTTTAGCTCGACATAAAACTATCACGATAAGAAAACTTTTGTCAAGATACATTAAAATTTACTACGTGCTTTTTTGTATATCAGCAGGTAAAACCAGGTCAACTGATGTCTTCCCATCTCCTAACAAAAGCCAAATAATTACACACCATTTTTGTGGCAGTGTAGATTAGGATGAGCCAAGGTAGTACGAAAAATTTAAAAAAAGTTCCTAATACACAAATAATGGAATGTTTGGTTTGATTATCCAATAAAATGATTGATGACCTCCATTGATCATTCATGGTTTAGATAAACATCGCGCTTTTACTTATTCTAAACTTTTAGTATTATCAAAAATCGGTTCGGTATGTTTGTGTTTCGTCATCAATGTTTCCTATATTTACCTACTTTGCGATAATTTTCTCGGCACCGTAACGTCGTCTCGTAAATCAGAAATATTCAAGTTTGCTACTTCTGCAACACGCCAAACAAGTCGGAAGAAATTAAAGAACTGATTGAAAATTTAGGGTCACAATTTTAAATTGCCATTCAAACATCCAACCGCAAAGACCACCTCGACTGTCACATGCACTATTCCATTTTAAATTTTAACAAAACGTGATGATCTGAACCGTCGTCGTCTCTAATTTGCGTTTGACATGAAGAGTTGAGAAAATTAGGGATGGAGCAGAGAATTTGTCATCAAACAAATTAGAAGTTGAATAATTCCGAGGAGAAAAGAAATTTTGGGTAACAAATGGGTGGGCGACGTTGGAAGAAAATTGGATTCTAAAACTTTTTGTGTGAAACTTCCATCTTTTGATAAAATTGATATCTTGAGAAGTGTCGTCCAATAAAAATCGTTTCGATATATTTTCTCGAGAAAGTTTTTGATTTTTGTTCAAAACAAGTTAGCGGTTTTGATGGCAAAAGTTGTGATTGAGGAAACTTACCCTTTCTAAACAAGTGGCTCGACATTGAGCTACTCTCAGTGGACTTCCGACGTCCTGCTCGCCACCAATAAAAATAGCCATAGACGAAGAGATCGTCGCTAAACATATCACTGATCGCCAAAAAACAGCCATGACGCAAAAAAACACAAAATTGTCAACTAAACGAGAAAATTAAAAACACATCAACAAAATCAAAACACATGCACAAAACACCAACACAATAAAATAAAAACTAATTTTTAAAAACTTCGACGGTGGTGGTTGCAGAAGGGTAAACTACGAAACGAGTTGACATCCGTTCGTGAGAACAACTTTCACGTCGAGATTCTAAAACGAACCTTCCACGACAGAGCTTTCAACTGAACTGGCGCAGAAACTAAATCTCGATCTCTTCCATCACCAACGCAGACGGATACGGGTAACTGAGTTGAGTTCGAGTTCAAATCGGCTGCCGGTTCGGCTGGAAACGTTTCTCTTTAGGGGGGATCGCAAGGGGTTGCACTCGGGTTACACATTACAATACCTCCCTTGTACTTTACTCCAATACCCCTCCAGAATTACTGCGGGTATTTGCAAAAATTGCATGCAAAATAATAATGGAGACTGCAATTTTTAACCCTAATAATTAACCCCAGCACACACATTTTTTTACAACCCTCCAAGTCACTTTTTGCTTTCGTACAACAAAATAAATGAAATATTACACATACACTTTTAGAATCTTAATAGCTTTTCCGATTTTGTTCATTTCCAAATTTGTAAATCGAATAAAAAGTTTTGAAACTTCAAACTGTTATGTTTTAATTATTAATCCGAGCAAAAAACGTATTCATAATTAATGGTATGGTTTTGTATTCTAATTAACGGAAAAAAATTAATGTATCACCTAATTGAGGTAAATGGCTACGTTTTTGGTTCGTTTGAAAAACGAGTTTCACAAAATAACAAATTTTGTCGTTCAGATCTTCCTAATTAAAACTAATTAACCAATGCATTATTCATAAATTAGCGTTAAGCCAGAAACCTCTAGGCTTAAAAATGCGAATTTGATCACTAATTTTTGGAGAAATTATTTCGAGCACCCCTAAATAGGTTGAGGCTGGCGACTAAAATTTTAAACGTCTAGACAAGAGTGCGAGTGAGTGGTCAGAACATTAGAATTTGAAAACGTATGAAACACGATTGCAATAATAAAATGACACCAAGAACAAGAATAATAATCAATATTCTTATTTGTGAAAGGCACGTAGAAAATTTTTTATATCAAATATCATGACTGAGGACTGACAATGAGACACTGAGTAATGCATTTTTATGAAAAATGTTGGTCTGAGCGGAAGTGATGGTGCGTACAAATTAGAAACGATGCAGCGCAACCCCCTTGTGTGATATTTTGACTAAAATAATAAAGTTGTCCCCTTTTGAGTAAGATTTATGTGAAACTTCAAACAAAAGCTTTACTTGCACAATGTAGGTGGCAAGGATCATGAAAATTTAGAAAACGTCAGGTAGAAATTACAATGTTGCATCCAATAACTTTTACTATTGTTCCTGGAGATTAACGTCAGAAGATTTTTTCTTCATCGCGACCCCTAAAGGTAAATCTCAGATTTTTGTGATGCTAATGGGAAATGCTTTTTTCACATCAAATCAGGGCTTCTTTTCGGTTAAAATAAAACAAATTAGCTTCCTCGATTTTAAATCAATTTCTATAAAATAAGTACTAGTAGATACCATTATAATCATCAAGAAAGAATTATGAAAGTTATTATCGATAAAAGAGTAATGTCAACATATGATTAATTTGGCAGTATGATTAAATAAAAAATGACATAGATAATACATGGCACGATAATGATAATGGATCATTATGGTTTTAATTATTCTTATAAGTTGAAACATAATTTATTTTGAATTTAATGGAAAAGTAACTCTAAATCCATTTTATTCGTTATATTAGCTCGAAAGTATTATTTATAATAATATCCTTGCTGCCTTTATCAGATAGTATTTTTATTTACAAAACTTATTTTTTATTTACTTTATTTAACCATTAACTTTGTGTACTATTTGCAAATAACTGCAGAAGCTTACAAAATTTTCATTAATTATGTTTTAATTATGTAATTTATTTTAATTATTTTTATGCTAATTTTTAATTTAAT
Source organism: Rhagonycha lutea (assembly GCA_958510855.1). NCBI lineage: Eukaryota > Metazoa > Arthropoda > Insecta > Coleoptera > Cantharidae > Rhagonycha > Rhagonycha lutea. Next base: position 3,989,809 of record OY294040.1, on the reverse strand, counting down.
TATTATAATAATAAATTAAATATCAAAAATGCAAATCTCCTGGGGATTGCGAAGAGTTATATGGGGGTCGCAATCGGTAGAAGTGCAAATACGAACTTTAAGGGTTAAGGGGTAAAGCAAGGTCATTCCTTGTCCTGAGGGGGTCGCGAGCTGGTTTTATTTATTTTTTTGCTCTTTAGGTGGTCGCGACACAAAAAAAGTTTGAGAAACGACGCCGCAAAATATTCAAACTGCAGTTTTTCGTTCTAGAAGCGAGCGAACTTGATTAGAAAACAAAGTCATTTTCCACATTTTTGTACCAAGAGATAGTCAAAATAAAATTCCTATTTCACCTGACCTCGAACCCAAGACCTCGGCAGAGCAACGGTTGATAATTTTCTATTATATAGGTGCATTCTTTTTATTTTCACATTATTTAAAGATAAATTCAAGTAAATGTATGAATCAGTTATTGATACATGGTCAGGTGTGTTCAAAGTCTCCTGATGTTTTGTCACCAACTATCACTACTAATAAAATTCCGCATGTTCCTAGACTTATCTGATACCCTACAATTCCAAAACATCCCAAGGTTGCAAATAAAGTATCATAAGGAAATTAATTTAAATCACTGTATTTTTTTTTACTTTATATTATTAATATTGCATTTACAAATTCATCAAAATTAGTGCAAGATTTCCACGCACCTTTTGCTTGTTTCACAGGATTGTGGAAACTGGAGACGTTTAGGCCACTCCAGCTAAAAGTTCTAAAATTGCCTGGGCTATGCCCCCCAAAATTCAAATTAACCTACCCTAAATATCCAAAAAATTATTAGTTTTTAATGGTGATTATTATGAAGAACCGATTAACTTAATATTTCCAACCCTTACCTTCTTAGTAAACATTAATTTCCACAGAAATTTTATTTTTGGATTGGATTTCTATAACTGCCCCCTTATTTCTCTATGCGTAAAACTAATTTTTGAATTAATTGTATCGTAATTTTCAAAATAAATAAACATTAACAAATTTTAATTTCCAAATATGCAATAGTATTTGCAAATATTGTGTTTGTTATTCAATGCAGCAAATGATGCGGTTAGCGTCGAGTTTGAATAAAATGATCCCATTTTTTATACAATTTGCAGTTTTTATTAAAGATTTCAATTAAAAATATGTAGGTAGGTACTACATACAATTGGATAAGGCCAGACTTTCGAGAAGCTTATTATTTTTCCAAAAATAGTTTTCTACCCCTGGAATAATAAAAATTAGTACAAGAACATCTTTTTATAATTCATAACTTCAAATCTAAGCTCTGTTGGCCTTGAAAATCTAAACTTTTTGCTATTTTTACTCCCACCCCTTTAAAAAAATTGTTTGAAGACTTTCTTTTAGTCCCCCCAAACTTTTGACCCTATTTGCACCTATGGTTGTGATTAGTAAAAATTCTAATTGTCAAGAGGGAAGTTTTTAGGGGTTAAAGAAGTTAAATTTTGGCTAACCGACAAAAATGAGTCAATAAATTATTATACAGTTTTTCCTTGGAAGTCTGCAAATGGTTCTAAGTTTTCTTTAATTAATAATTATATTATTATCAAAACAGCAATCCAAGGTTTTGTAAAAATTTTACTTTAAAACTCTTCCAACCCTAAAATAAAAAAAAATGATTAAACTGTTTGCAGTAAGTTTAAATTAGCATAAGAAAATCAGCAAACGGTTATACATTTTCTTTTTGGAAAGTTTGCAAATTAATTTGAATTTTCTTTTTACTATTCAAAGAATAACTCGAGCTTTAGTAAAAAATTAATTTTTAAGGTGTAACTTACGTTAAATTTCAAATAAATTAAATTTAATGTTGAATTTTATATAAAATTTTCAGTAAAAAATATAATTAGTAGTTAAAATATTCTAAAAAGTCATAAATATGCTAACATAACACATGCAAGAACAACAAAAAAAGGAAGAAAATTCTAATTGACAATGGGGTTACTTTCAGGGGGTTAAAATGTATATTTCGCCGAATTAATGAAAAATCAGCAACAAAATTATGGTTGTTAATTTTTTTATCGAAAAGTTTGCAAATGACGATAAATTTTCTGTTATTGTTATTATTAAAAAAAAATATCTTATCTAAGGTTCTATATAAAAATGTATTTTTGCGGTTTAAATTTAAGCTTGATTAGCATGAATGTTGGTTTTGAACTTTAATATTTTTGTATAAAAAATATAAATTCGCAATAAATTTGTAAACACTTTTAAAAACAGTTTAAAATTACAAAAAGATTTATTTGTGAACGGGGTAGCTTTCAAGAGATCGAAAAGTATATCTTGGATAATTTATTACTATTATACTTAATTGGATAAATTAATAAAAAAGAAGAAAGTTACAATTTTCTTTTGTAACCATGAGTTACCTTTTTTAATGGAAGGAAAAATTACCTTCAGTTTATAAAACTTTCCGAAAAAAATAATAATCATAGTATCTGATTTACTTGTTAATTTGCATAAAATTTACTTTCTACCCCCCCCCCCCGGAAAAGTTAACCTCTTAACAATTCTTTTCAGATATACATATCCCTATATATCCAGACCAGCTGTCTGGCGTAAATCAAACATGGATAGACTACAGAGCGGGAAACCGCGGTTCTAATCCTGATTGCGTCGGATATGTGCTGCGAATATGGTGGAGGCTTTAATCCGACTATGGATTGCATAGCTGTTGATGATGATATGAAAATAATCCCCTGTTGCTTTATCTTCACAATTTTTTACGATATTTTTATGTTTTTAGAAATGAAAAGTTGGTTTGTTTTTATTTAGACGTTTGGAGACAAGTCGTTTAATTTCAGAGTTTTTGGACATCAAATGATGTTAATTTCACTCAATTCTCCCCTGTGTTAACCTGTTGTTTACCTTTATTCGTGGTAGTAGCTGTGTAGTTAATTAGGGTGTACGTATGTACGTTGCCTAATCTTGTAAGTAGTTAATTGAGTTAATGCTATATGCTGGTAGATTAGGCACTTTGTGTACACATTAATTTTAACCGTGCAGTTAACTTTTAACCTAGTGTAGTTTTGAATCCTGCATGAGAAACTATAATTTTATTTTATTTAAAAAATTCCTTGTTTTGTGCTATTTTTGTAGACAACGCAATCTATAACAATTTGTAAACATAAAATAAATAAACAAACTTTTGTTGTGATGTTATGTTATGTTATGAATGCAAGGCTACAAATATATTCTTCCCAGGAAAGTTGATCTCACTTAACAATGGTTATTGTTTTTAAAAAACCGTTGGTCATCAAAATCACTAAATACCATCTTGTTTGGTTACAGCCATTCATATTTTCACAGCATAAAATTATCCTTGATGAATAGGAAACCGAACTTATGTTTGGTTTGCGATATGTGATAATGCAAAATTCGCGTTGATTTACAGACATGTTAATTGAAATATCAAATATCAACGATGAGATGCGCTTTATCTACGTTATTTACACGAATATGCATTTATTTTTGTCTGGGTTAACTACTGATATCTCACCGATAAGATTTATTCAACTTCCGTAATAAAAATTTTAATATTTACAAACAAACAATACAAGTTTTATTATTATTATGTAAAACTTGAGATTTTTCCCTTTTAAACTCATAAAATACTAAATTCACAAACATCCGTGTTATAGGTCAAAAGATAAATCCAATTTATAGTCGGAGCGGTAAATTTATTTTGATCCGCGAGTTGTACAGTTCGTCCAAGCTTAAAAAATTGTCATAGACGTGCCTGGGGGGCTGTAACCGTTTCTGTTAAGTTGTTTGATTGACATAAAACAGTTTAGATTTATTCGCGGATCGCAAAATGTGCGAGAGGAGAAGTTATAATTTAACAACCAACACGGGCGGCACATCTTTAAACTCTGGTCTACAATAGACAATTAAACGAACATTCACGTTCGGTCGTTCAAACAGGTTCTTCACTTACTTCTTCAAATGTAAATTTAATATTTTTGTGTACTTATTGAAATTTTATGTAAACGGTTATATGTTTATGTAAAATAATACGTCTACATTTCTTTCGCTTATTATTTTTGGAACCTTGGATTATGTGAGCACACGTTCCTCTAACTGTAGTCACTAATTGACAAGATATGCAAATGAAGATTATTTATAATCTACGTCAATAACTGACAATAATTTTCAACAATAATTTGTCACAATGTAACGTTTTATTGTTTTTGATTAAAATTCTAATTATAAATGGCGGCTGTAATGTGGGATTGGTATCAAATAAATAATTCATGTATTTTAATTTGCACTCGAAAATGTACTACAGTCGCTGATTCCTTTTGTTTAGATTCCGTTCAATTTAAAATGCTGATGATGAAGAGAGAAAAAAGCGAAACTAGTTCTTTATTTTAAAATAATCTAGATGTAATAAAGTAACATTTATATTAAAGTCTGACACGAAATTCGCATTTTACTATCACAATACCAAAAGTAAGAGCTGTCCATTCGTTGCTGTGTTCCATTCATCACATGTTGCTGGTAGCATCTTTTGGTAGAATGGGTAGTCAAAGTTCGTGTCCACTTTGCATTTGTGATAAGATAAATTCGACCGTAAAATTCAAGCCCATTCAAAACTAAGATATACCAAACAACCAGGTGATTAAGTCTATAAATTTTTTAAAAGCTTTGAATACGTTTTTGTATTGGTAACCAATTAACAAAACGGAAATTGTGATAACGCTTAACCGGTGGTTAGAATCTTTTAAATATCGTTTAACTACTTTGTTTATTTATGCAAATAAACCAAAAATTTACCTGATCCCAGATAAAAATATCACCAACTTTATTTTTATTAGGGGCCCCGCCATATTAAAATAATTGCATTTTCAAAAACTTATTTAATTGTATTGTAATTTATTCAAAAATTTCATAATAATATAATTTTACAGCAATAATTTGTTAAACGTCTACCCAAATTTAAAAAACAATTTATTTTAAAGAATATTTTAAAATGTATTCTCCCACAATTGTATTATAAAAAATACCTAATATACCTCGACCATTTCAAAATTATATTTGTTTCCTGGTGCTATATGTAATTTTTATGCAAATTTAATTACGTATTTTTGTCCAAATAAATAATTTTTTGTGTTCTTTTCAAAAGAAATTCGTTTAAGTTATGCAATTATCAAATTTAATAAATAAAGAAATAAACAAAGTACCTACGTATTAAAATAAATTGTTCCATAATTTTTATGGCAACGGCTCAAGTTTCAAAATTCTCATTTAAATGTGCCCGATGTCCTTTTATTACTTTTATCATTATAATTCCAACTGAATATCTTAAAAATTTATGATTGGACCTCGTATTTGTGCACAAAGCACGTAACAGCCATTCAATTGTGCTCTCTCTGGTTTAGCGCGTTTTGAAGTTTGCATTTTTGATTATGGAAATAGTCGTGTTTTTGTATGGTACCGTTAGTCATAACGCCAATTTCAAAAGAGCTACTCATGGGGAGTTGACTAATTTAATTATTATGATCATTAGGGATTTTATGTAATACTCCATTATTCGAATTGTTAGTTAAATAGATTACTGTATCTAATTGTGTAATTAGTGAGTTATACATTATAAGTAGGTTAATTGCATTACAATCAAAAAAATCTCCTCATTCTTCTTTCATTTTCAAAATTTTTCATAACCATCACGCTGATTTATTTCAATTAAATCCGACTCGATTTTATCAATAAAAAAATCGTGACATTTAGTCATGGATATTCACGGAGTGAGTAAAATTTTGTAGCGTAATTTTTTTTTTGATTCGAAATTCAAGTGTCCATTAAAGAGATAGCAGTTTCCTGTACTTCGTTTGTCCGTATTTAATAAAATTAATTTTCCGAAAGGGTGATCACAATAAAAAGTGTTGTGACTAAAATTTAAAAAAGTCGTTTGGATAATTTTGTAGCAGGTTTTGTCATACAACCATTACAGAGTTAGGAATAAATGTTTTATTACATAACACATAAAGAATATTCCATGCAGAATCATTAATTTGTGTTCCAGCTTTAACTTTTTGGATATTTCCAAGCGAGAGATAATTGTTTCTGCACACTTTATAAAAAGTGACCCCGACCTGAACGCTGGGTAAATAAGCATGAGTTACATATTTCGTTCAAGTTATTTCCCGATAAACAGTTAATTTTATGTTGCATTTAAGTTTATTTCACCTGACATCGTTGCAAGATTTTGTAACAATAAATTTTTAAATACGTTTAAATTACGCTAATTTGTCAAAGATGCCTACGTGCAATGTACCTACGTCAAAGGTGTAATTAAGTTAATTTGGTAGGTCGAGACTCCCTGACAATGTTAGCGTAAAATGTTAACATAAAGGCACGCGCAACTCATTGTCGTTTCATTAAGCATTCATCATTCGAACTAAATTTTGTAATTTCTCATTCAATATTCAAAATTGGGTCGACTAAATTTAACGGAATACCTAGCTTAACCGACTAACTGAATCTATCTACGTTTTACCATTGCACATCAGCATCGTTATACATTGACGTAACGCACCCCCCCCCAACTTTCACTAATGGACTCTTATAATTAAAATTTTGATCTCCACTTCTATGCAGTACCTAATTGTTATACATTCATCGTTATTTCATTTTGATTATTATGAAATAACTGTGTCACTTTTAGGTATTATAATTTTATAAATTCCAAACCACTGGAAGCGTAATAAACTATTCTTTCGAGAATCAGATTACTTCGGTGCTTACTATAACAAAATTTTTCTTCGCCTGGGCTCGAACCTCGTTCTGGTATTAACAATCGATGTACTTAATTCCGTGTAATAAAATTTTGCTTTAAGCAGAAGCGAGGAGGAGTTTTTAATCGTTAATTTTTGATTAAACAATTTGATGATCTTCGAGAATATAAAGGTAAGGCGTAAACAGTACATTTACCAAGTATAAGAATAACAATGTGAAATGGCATGGTACAATGTGAAAAATTATGTGCAACTTTCCTAAGACCCACAGCCACTACGAAAGCTTTCCTCTAAGATGACGAGGTCATCATTGTACTTTGGAGTCCACTAGGATAAAACTTTCCAAACCATGACAGCTCTCCTTGTCATAGGTGACAATTTCCTTTGAGATTATTAACCTTTAAGGGTTGGTTTCCTTCAGGGTTAACCTCCTGCGCCATGAACAGGTTCATGGGTTAAGGTCATTGCCTTTCTGCTTACCTTTAGGTTGCGTTATTTGGATGACGAACAGAAAGAGTCGTTATGATAACGAGCCATTTGGTTACCTCCACTTCCTTCAGGGTATAGCCTTCCACACCATGAACTGGTCATGAGTTAAGGTCGTTGCCCTTTTAGTACCTTATTACAGCATTTTGGTCAACTTAGGCCAGCAAAATAGATGTAATAATACCAATGATCCCAGAGTTCATTTCTCTAATGAGTTCAGTTAGCGACCGTTTCTTCTTACCCCTGCTTGCGCTTTCCCGCAGTCAGTCCTTGCTTGAAGCTATTATATACAGAAATTTTTCCTGACTTCAGGATTAACCTCCACCGTCATGAACGGGTCATCGATTAAGGATTTGATCCTTCAATTCGCCATGGTTTCCATCAGGGTATAACCTTCCGTGCCATGCCAAATCATGGATTAAAGTCAATGCATTTTATGCCTCCCTGTTTCCATTGGATTCAGTCAGAAGTCATGAGTTAAGGTTAGCGCCCTTTAGGTCCCCTTGTTCAAAGTTAGCAGGCAGGTCAGTATTACTAGTATTTAGTTTATCCAGAGATCATAAGCCCAGTTTCCGCAGGGAGTTTGGCCTGTCCTATGAGCCCGAGCAGTCTTCGAGCAAGATCAGGTGTAATTAGTAATGATTTGGGGTAGCGAGCCCACAAATTATCCTTCCAGTGCCGCCACGTGAAAGCTTGCACTTAGTAAGTTAAAAAACGTTAGCTAAAATTTTCTTTAGTTGGTGCCAGCACCCCTAGCAAGCTGGCACTCCAAAAGTTGCTTGTATGGACATGCACCTTCCACCGGCATTATCTGAACTTTAAAGCGAGATCCCATCACTATCCATTATACCTAATACAGTAATAAGATTATAAAGTAGCAATTTTTATACAATTTGTCACAAGAAAATTCATTTTCACTTTTTAATTCAAAAGCAGAAGAACAGAAGAAAATCTCCATATACCGATTATAGATCTCGATTTGCATTGCATTAAAAACTATAAGAGTAAAAATATGATCTGCGTCGGTATGATTCAATTTGCGTCCTTTAAGAAAACTATAATCGTTTGTGCTTGTGCAATTTAACAGCTGCAATTTAATTTTAGCTGGCAATAATATTAATATTATACAGTCAAAGAACAAATGACGTTATTCCTCACTTATTATTCATTTTTTATTACGTTTACGTTGTTATTTTACATACTTACATCTAAATTATGTTCTGTTAAAGTTTTATTAGTTGCAATAAATTTTATTTATCATTTTCAATGGAATGTTTTATTAAAGTACTTCCCAGCATTTAAAATTTTCATGACAATTCGGAGCGCATTTCGTAAATTGCTATGGAATATTATGGAAATCAGTGATTCGATTTGCGTCATTCTAATGTATGTACCACGATACAAATCAAGATGTTAGGTGTACTTGGATTGCTCGGGCTTCACAACATAAAAATCGCCCTTATTGATTTAAATCCAGTGGCGTCAACATTAGCAAAAGTAAATATTCTTTGTTCTAGCAAAATTGTATAACCTATATCTTTAATAATAATTACTCTTTGTTTATTTTCGTTTTAGTACCGTAAATTCTATTGTAATCTTATGCAATGATATTTCTTACTCTACTGTTTCTGAAGAATGACGATTATTGAGTTAGATCTGACTATCTCTTGGTGTTTTCTTTTAACAACTTTGGACAAATGTAGACGCTTCTTGTTATGATTTCTATGTTCATTTTTAAGCAATTTTCTTCTCATGGAAAAGCTTTATCCACATACATAGCACCCCATAGATCCGCCACTGCTAAAATAATAATCTAAATAAGAATACAGATCAAGGCCATCATCATCAATTTCATTTGATCAGAAAAGATGCGGGGAAAACATTTCTTATGGGGGGGGGGGAAGGTGCTCCGTCCTGCCTATGGGATTCAAGAAATATTAAAAATTAAATTATTTTCGGTTGCAATTATTATTTTAAGAAGAAAATAGCAAGAAAGGGAGGGCTCAAGTCCACCTTGACATTTAGGAGAGACCCAGCTACCCTGAAATTGGAGTACAAATTTGCTTATCTTTGTTGAATTCAAATTTAATTTGGCAGTTTTTGATAAAATAAAGTTTTTGAAAAATTAATGAACTCATGAACGAAGGGTTGAGCGAAATTTTGATTATAAAAATAATAATTTTCCCAAAAAATTTTCCAAAAATTCAGTTTTGGCTCAAGAAAATAGAAATTTTGGTATAAATAAAAATTTTGATTATTTTTATTCCAGATGAGCAAAAAAAGATATTTTGTTTTTTAACAAATTCAAATTATAGATGGAGTCAGAGTTCTTGTGTTCCTTTTTGAAAATGTGAATGTCCTAGATTATCCTGGAATTTGAATGTTAATATTCTAGTTGAACATTAGAAATTATGGTGTACCTATGTTTGCCCATTGTCTTCAGTTTTTTTTTTCTCCTTCCAACCGCCATCTTCGTCTTTCTCGTCCATTTCTCATCTCGTCTACTTTCTTCCATTTTCACTTTCAATGTCTTATCGATGTCTTATGAAATATTCTATCCTTGTCCAACCAGAGGAAAGTGCGGGTTTGAAAATTGATTTGAAAACTGGGCATCTTAGTAATCGGGTGAGGGGGGGGGGTACCCACTGGCTGTCAAGAAGCTCCAAGCCAAATTTTTTTTATTCTTGATACGTCGTCTTGTTGTTTGCTTGAAGCTACACCCCCAGATCCCCTAGTTCCTTGGAAAAAACGTTATAGATAAATAACCTTTACCACATTTTTTAAATGTTTTCTTTTCTTCATTTTCTAGGGTAGAATAAATATTTTCTAAGATGTACCTAAGTCTTCTACCTCCTATTGGCTACGTCCCTGCATTTCGATATTTAAAAATTGAAATCTGTTAAGTATTTTTATGCTACGAGTATTTTAAAAAGCATTGTTGGTGTAATTATTTAAAAATTTGTAATCATTTTTTTGTTGTTGTCGACATAAAATTCGTATGTTGGTTATGTTATAGATTTTAGTGTGTTAGTGAATTTCTTATTATTAATTTGAAGTAAAAACAGAAAACTAAAAGTCGGAGGTGACTTTTAAGAAGTTTTAACATGTTAAATTGTTTAATTTGACTCAAAATATTAAAATAAAAAGTAATTTTACCGACAATTTAATATAATAGATATAACAATGTTGTAAAGTAGGGCATCAAAACTATAAAATGTTAAAAGGAATCTGAAGCACCTATCCAGACTACGTAATTCAATTAAGCTATATATAAGAGTTAAATTACAGAATTTGATACACTACAGTGGTTAACATAAATTGCACAAACTTCATAAATTACAAACAAATTATTTAGCACCACTAAAAATTTCTAATTGAATTTTTTTAAAATTTAATTAAGTATTTTTGTAAATTAATGCTATGGTTATTATACTGGCCCAACAGTCGACTGGGAATTTGAACTCGCTACTACATATTTCGTTGGTTTAATTATTAATAAAAGAAATAATATTATATTAACTTCGTTTCTACTTTCATAATTTTATTTTCGACGTGTGCAACTTTTTTAAAACTTACCTACTACATATTCGTATACTTTGCAGATTACACCACAACTTTAGTGTTATGAAGTGGACATGTCCGGTTTTGAATGAAGGCTCCGCCAAAGTTAAGTCGTATAAAAGCTGTCATATAAATTTCCGTCATATAATTATGGATTATGGTCATACAACAATTTGGAATGAAAAATATTCGGTGCATTTTCAATAAAAAATTTAATGAACACCATAGACGGCATGGTATTATGTTAAAACGTTTTTATGGAAGAATAACCTTGTCTAGGTTTTAACGCATTAGTAGAGAAACAAAAAAATGTTTTTAAATTAGAAAAGCTATTACAAATTGAAATCTCGTTAAAAGTTATGTTTCTAAGGTCATTTTGATTATCTTTTATAGTACATCAAGTGATTGTAAATTGCAGAAGAAAATTTTCAAAAGACTTCTGTATTTAATTACTTTTAATTGAATGTTGCATTGCGCCTAAAGGCTAAACAACACCTTAATTTACGATTCAAGAATTATAAAAGAAGTGAATGGAAAAGATTTTGTTCTGTGTCGAACTTGAATTTATAAATTAATTAAGTAACGCGTTTAATTATTACAATTTTTAATTATTTGTGCCATTTATTGTGCAAGGATTAATTTAATTATTTTTAATTTGAAACTGATAATGGATGTATGAAGCTCATAGAATCATTGCGAAAGACTCCAGGAGAAATGGACACGTAATTTCAATTTAAATTAATTTTGTATACATTGCAGCTTCGATATTAAACAAAATAGCAATTATATGATGAAGGGTACAATTTAATAAAAATAAATAACCGCACAACCTAAATCTGCAAACACAGTCGATCATTAAAAAATTAGTCACAAGCGTGATGATGCGCACAAAAACAATGCAAAATAACTGTACTTGCACGAAATGCAGACAAAAGTTGATTAACTTCGGGACTTCGGCCCTTTGTTGTTTTTCACAATGTGCACTAAAATTATTACCGTAAAAGTTGTGACATGTTTTTTACCACAATTTACTTAATTGCATATATGCATTTTGTTGTTATCTTACTTTGTGTTATTTTCTAGACAGACCTTGTGCTTTTGCCTCACGGGGATGTTTACGACATGCTAATAAAGTTGGAAGCCGAGATTTATTTTTAGTTGCAAAACTTGTCTGCAGAGGAGATATTATTAAAAAATGAAAAGTAAAATATTCATAAATGAAAATAAATTAAAATTAACGAGGACATTTCCACTTCAATCTTTTTATTGGGAGTGTCCCATGCGGTTTGCAATTGCAGTTGCTTTAATAGAAAAAGTTATCTGCAAAAAATTGAAATTGATTTGTCGACTTTGTATGTCGTCAGAAGTCACCACGGATCAAATTATGGAGAAGAATTAGGAAGAAATCGACTTGGGACTTTATTATTATGTAACTGCGCCTGACAATTTTACTGTGTGATGATTATTGTTTCTGCAATAAAAAAGTATTTTAACCAGAGCATAGAAACTTCGTTATGTGTGAAACTTAATTGTTTGCTCGTTTTTGAAGCAGTAGAGTGTGTCAAACCATGTTAACTGAATAATTGCACTGAGTTTTGCGTTAAAAATGAAGAAAATACGGAAATTGACAGTTTTTAAAACTAACAAGCATGGTAAAGCCGCTAATAACTTGCATCCAAGTGAGGAGTTCCTTCCGCTCATGTATTTTTTCTGTAAATAGCTAAACCGTTTTTGGCCAAGTCGAAAAATGGATTTGGTTGAAGATTTATTCACGTTTCGCATAATTTCTTGGAAACTTTTCTGTGCTATAACCAGGCAGGTTTACGCCTCTAAGTAAAAAATGCCACTTGTTATGCATTAAAGTTTATTGCCAATGTCATAAAATTGCAACAATAAAATGCAATCAAGCATATACAAATTGAAGTAAGTACAAAAAAAGTATTCGAACCACTGTGGAACTTCTTATTGCTAATCAATTTTCTAAAATACCATTGGTTAATTAAGTAATAAATAATAGAAGTTTTTTATATTGGCGCCTAATAAGGATCCTTTCGTTTTCAATTTAGATTTCAAGAGTAATTTAGTAATAAACTAAAAAAAAGTGGGTTACAAAGTTATCACTGTAAAATTATACCAATAAACCAGTGGCATTCTTTTACAGTGGCATTAAACCTACATATTAATTTAATTCGAAATCATTTCTGTATCTCCAAAAAAAAAAGTTAATAATATATACTTAGATGTATTAATGTTGATTCATCTCGTGTAAAGGCCAAGAAAAAGCATCAAGAATTAAAAATGGTGACGATTCAAACCAATTTGAAAAATAAAATAGAAAAAGTCTTCCTAACAGATTGTTAAATATACAAATTGACTTGCACCGTATTGCGTTAATTTTTACTTATTTTTGGGACAGACATGCGTACGGTACAAAACACAAATTAATTTGCTAATTTTTTCTCATCTAGAAAAGGTAATCTTTGAAGTTACTTACCGTACCGGGAACGATTAAAAAAATTACGTTTAATGCTTTCAAGTACATCGTGCTTTATCTTAAACGATTTTAAATTACAAAATTACTTAGGTTTCGTAACAAAATAATTTATTTATAATAATGAGAAAGTGTCTTTTAAATGACACAATTAAATTCGGTTTTGTTCAAGCAAGTGCGCTTTTAAAAAACTATAACTTCAGTTTTCATTCTTCATTGTTTACCGGAATGGGTGGGTAAAATTTTTTAGTGAAGAGAAATAAAGAAATAACAGAATAGTAAGAAAAAAGAAAAAACCAGAAAAGGTTAACAAATTTCAAAACTTCAAATTTTGTATGGAAATTCAAGGTGTGTACGTAATATATTCATTTTGGAGAAACTTGGAGAGGAAAAATATTAGCTAGAAGATTCGCTACAATTAGTAGTTCAATGTGTGGGATTCGAACCCATAACTACTTCTCTTGTAACAATTTGTGTTACCCACAATGCTACATTGTGGGGTTAAAGTAAAATCACTGCAAAAGTGCAAACAAATATTAAAATTTATTTTTCAATGTAGGCAATATCTATTTAAAAATATTGTATATTTAAAATTAGGGGCGATGTAGACATGATTGACCTTCAATATTCAAAAAATTGCTTTGGGCGCTGTTTAGAAATAAATAAAACTTTTTTTGGAATGAACAATTTCCTTTCAACGTCTGGTGGTTTGCGGTCAAAAATTAAAAATTTATAAGCCACGCAAGTTAAAATTTCAGTCGCGTTAGAAGTTCAACTTAAATTTTTTATGGCCTCACTTTCTTAGTGTTCATAGACTGATCTATTCATTATTTTTGTAAAAGCCCAACCAAACTACACGAAACTACTTTCACCTTTTTCAATAAATTTGAATTTTTGAGGGATTAGGTTACGTAATCGATAACCAGCCATTTAAAGATTAAAATAAATCTAATAAAATTTGATACGAAAAACATTAATATGAGTTAGGTTTCAAAACATCAATGTCATTATTATGCAATTTTTTTAATGTGTCGATAAAGCATCAAAGCACAGAATCGAATTTTGGTAGAAAATTCAGTTATTGTCACGAGATTTTTTTATAGATAGAATGACAATCGAAGGAAAAAATACCTCGTTATTGTTGTTGACGGTTGGAATAATATTATCTTGAAAGGAATCTTTCAGATTGTCAGTTTCAACTCAAATCGCTTTTAATCTTTTAAAAAGCAAAAAGTTTATAATCGTCACAAGAAAACTTGTAAAAAAGCTTAGGCGTAGATTAAGAAACCCCTTTTCTGTCATACGCGTGTGTCGCTTTTCAACATCTTAAGTAGCATTCCAATTTATTTTTTAAATTCAGAAATTACAATTACCTTGTTAAAGTAAGCATGAATATTAGCTGTAGGATTTAGCGCAACTTTTTAACTGTGACGTGCCTCTAACGATTATTTCACCGCAAAGCTTCCATTTTCTTTCTGCTCAAGTAGCTAACTTTTCGAAAAAAATGATTAAATAGGAGTATAACTTGTATTATTATTATTAAATTTTTAACCTATCCTCTGTTCTACATACATAATTACTGACTGCATTTACCAGCGCCTCGAGCTGTAATATCGTTTAAAATGATTGTAATAATAATTTGCTACTGAAAATTATAAAAGATATAATTTTTTGAGGTTTTTTAAAATTATCGTAATTACCTTCTCGCAAGCAAGAAGCACGAAAACTGTGAAAACGCATTGGGAGAGTTTTAACGGAGTATCTCATGGGTTGCTTTTAGGGACCTCGGTTTTTGCATTTTATCGTAACGGTAAATCACAAAGCTATAAAAAACTTGTCAAGGTTCTTTAAAATCTATTAAGACAGTAGATAAATATTTGCATTAAGTCGGACTAATTAAATAATTATGTGAAATTTTGTTTAAACAGCTTAATTTATTATTGGGTAGAGGCAATCGCTCTGAATCGCTTTAGAGTTCTAGAAAACCCAGTCATAACACTAATTTTCCCAAAAAAAGTATTTATACGTGTAAATACCGTCGATTTAAAAAAAATCGTTTTAATAATCGTCACGAAGTAAGTGCTTTGGACTTCAATTAAAAACTAAAACCATAACACTTCATTTATTGCAAGTTCTTGTTCGAGCCATTGTGTAATGTAATTAAGAAAACTACACTTAATAAACTTTTAATACTTATCAACTTTAATCAACAAAGTTTTTTAATTAAATTTTAATACACTGTCTCCATAATCTCGTGCTACGTTTTTATTGATGATTTAAAAGTTACATTTTGTGTAAATACACAATAAACAGAAGCTATGCTAACAAATTTTCGAAGCAACCGAGATTCGAACTCAAAATCATCAGGTTTGCAGTTCAACTTCTTCCCTCCCACATCAAAATACATGTACGTATTTGATTTTTTTTAAACAATTTTTACTGGTTTTATTACCATTGCAATTTTTTTCTTCGAACAGCGATAAAACATTTCATTTCGTTATAAAGTTAAAGTTTCATTTCCTTACCGTCGTTGGTGGCCAAAAAAGACTTTGTGAGCGAGCTAAAAGTGATTTCTGTGCTTTACTATGGTCAAAACTCAAAATACAAATTTACTACAAAAAGGACCATTTTTGTTCCTTATAATATAACAGTTAAATCCAATATATCTTTAATTTTGGGGCAAATTAGAGCTCTAACATTAATTTATTTGCAAAACCCTGGATTGTAGTTTAAAATTATTTGCAAACTTTCTGAGAAAACTAAATAATCAATTTCGGATAAGTTAATTAACCAAAATGTACTTTTTAACCTCCTGAAAACCACCCCCTAACGCTTAGAATTTTTAGACTATTTTTCAGTTTTTCTAGCAAATATTTAGAAATGTATAAAATTTCTCCTACATAGAATTTAAATCTTATCTCACTGTGCCACAGTTTTATTTATTTTGGAATTTTTTAATTAAAATTATTTATTGATAGTTAAAATAATATTTAATTAGCTATTGAAATGAAATCAGTTAGTCAAAGTTAGTTAGTTTTTGCTTGATATATCAGCGGTTCTCAACCTCTGGATTGTGACTCAATTTCAATCAGTAGTGATGGATAAAATTGACTTCGTTGATCTGGAATCAAATTTGAAACCAACCAAAATTATTCATTTTAAGTTAATTTTTGCGAAATTTTGAATCTGTAGATCAATTTTTTTCCCACATTTTGACCCCCTCCTGCTTTATCACAGTTGGTCACATTCGTTTCCCCCAGGAACGTTTGATAGTCACAAAACAAAGACCTCCTTATTCTTTAAAATCGAACTTGACGAAAACAATTCACTAATTTAAAGCTTTTTTAAATTTGTATGGCTACAAATGAGATTTTGAGAAAATATCAAAAGAAAATATTCAAGCACAATTTTTTTACGTATCCCAAACATGTGTTTCTTATGCGGACATCATATTTGATGTGCTCCCTCCAACCCAACTGCATTTGATCATACTTGGCCTCGTTTTTGACCCCCCAAGCTAATTGGTCAACTTTTTCCGATTTTTGACCCCCTTTTCCAGTTGGTCACATTCTTCGGTCTTTAAATTTTTATGGCTACAATTAAGATTTTTAGAAAAATACTAAAAGAAAATATTTAAGAACAATTTTCTTAGAAATCCTAACAATGGGATTCTTATGCGGACGTCATATTTGTCATACTTAGTCCTGTTTTGTGATCTCATCCCCCCCCCACCTTTATGGACGAATCCTTAGAATTCAGAAAATAATTAATTCTTCTTTGTTATCACAATAGTAAATATTAAGATTTCATGGATGTGAAGAAAACTTCATCCTCTCTTGCAGAATATAATTATTTCATCAAGAGGCCTGCACAGTTAAGACATCTTTTAGGTAATTTTATCGTTTCCTTGACGATCATAACCATACATTTTTCATGGTTAAAAAATAAATCACTGAAGCTCAAAAGCAGATTAATTATCTTCAAAATTAATTATTTTTGCTTATTATTCCATGGATTGTAAAGGAAAAAAGGTTGTAATTCTCTTATGCCCGTATTAATAGTCGCGGATTGATCCGAGATTCAGGATTAACTCTCGATTTGATGTCGATTTGACGTTAACCGTTATTTTATCAGTGCCACACTGGAACGTTGAAAGATCCATATTGAAACTTATCAAAGAAAATAATTGAAATAATTTATTTTATATTTAATATACTTAAGTTTTATACATTATAATAACTTAAAATTAGAAACACGTATATCCAGTGCGGCCTTTAGGCCGCACAACCACGTAAAATCTAATATATAATAATAATAATAATAATAATAATAATTTTTTTATGGTTTTTACACCTCGTAATTTGATATTCAGACCGTCAATGTAATAAATTGCTACCATGAATTTATTGCTTATCAAGAAATGTTTGCGGGCCGGATGGTTCTAATTCGAGGGCCATATAATTTTATCTTAGGATTGTAGCTTGGGAACCACGCTTTAAGGTATCAAGAAAAACAAATTTTTCGAAATTATAATGATGGCATAATTTTACCCCCTTCTCTAATCGTATGAGAAAATTAATACGGTTTAACTGTAAGTAGATAAATTATGAGAAGTTTGCGAGAACAATTTCCTGATGTAAATACTATAAAACTGTACATTCGATGCTCTTTAGCCATAATTATGTGACAACAGAGTTTAAAATTCACATTAGAAAATAAAAATTCTAATTCTGGATACAGACCTAGCCATTTATTGATCTTTGTGAAAGTTCCTTGTGAAAAACTGCATCTACAGTTTTAACTTCCAAAGGCAAATAGCAATTTAAAATCGAGACTAGTCTAAAGAATAGTTTAACAGAAACGAAAAAGTAAACGGTCTAGCTGTTCTGAAAGGATGAACTCCACAAAATTAAAATCTTGTGCACCGAAATGATTCGAAAAATAATGAATATGAATAACAAATAACCATAATATCTTCCAGTACCCTTGCTATAGTCTGCTCAGGAAGAAAGCTAATTTCGAGGTTTTTTATGATTGGTTTAATTGTCAGTTAGCTGCCAGGTATTTGATATTTGAAACTTTACGTTAAATCCTAATATTAAGTTATTTTAAGTGCCCAATCAAATATTTGAAATTTAATTTTTACGTATTATGCTTACGCTTACGGTCATCAATGTAGTAAAATAATTAGTAGACTTTTAGATTTATATAGATTCTGAAAATATTATAATTATTATACAAATAGGTCTTATTATTAATTTGGGAAGGAAGTTTTATAAAATGTTAGTATAGGGCAAAGTAAGTTTGGGAACCACTGTTGTAGTACTCAAAATATAATATTATTTGGTCTAACAAATATTAGTAAAACAACCCCAAAACCATAGTTTACATCTCATCTTCGAAAAGTTTAATTATTTTTCTAACAAATTTTTCTTATTTCACGTACACTGCGGATTTAAAGTGTCTGCTCGGGGTGCCTTTTATTTTAAATGTTATATCAATAATTCTAATTAACTGTAGTTGCATGCTTTGCATGTATATTTATATGAAATGCTTAGAATTTCTTAATTTGAAAGCACGCTTACCTGTGTCACAACTTTAACGCTCGTTATCCGTTAAACCATCACTTTTTCAAAAAAAATTATAGGGTATTTTTTTTATTAGGAATGTAATTCTCTACAAATTAGCTTCTATGAATTTTTGATGTACAAGCAACTCTTTTTGAGATATAAAGAAAATACTGGACTTGCACGATTGAAATAACATTTTAATTTAAAAAATTTGGATTTATGGCATAGTACTAAAACGTCGCTCTTTTGGTACGGCGAGGTGAAAGTTATGTAGGTTTTGCTGGTTTGTGATGTAAATAGTGGTATGTATTTACCAAATAAAGATATTATTATATCTTCTTTTTTCTCATCCGAAGCTACTTTGCTCCTCACTAATTCTGTTTTCCAATTCTTCCGTTGGTTTTGGTTGATAAAACTTTACACCTCAATAGTTGTTCTTCCATTCTTCTCAGACATGTTATCATTATTTCGTTATTTACTCTTGATATCTGCATGTACCTCGACGACCAAGGACACGTCCTTGACACCACCGAGTTTATTCCAAACCTGAGTGGTAGAAAAATAATGTAGTAAAACCGTTGGGTGTCACTGATGTGTAAAATTAATTAATTTGGTCTAAAGTCTATAATTTTGCCCACGTTCAAATAATAAATTACAAGTTCGTGTATTTCTCGATTGAATTTGAAAAAAAAATGAAAACGTGTTACAAATACGTTGTTTATCAAACGTTCAATCTTATGAATAAGTTTGCCATTTATTCAGGTGCTTTGGAGTTTTTATTGGCACTAAATGCAAACAATAAAGGTAATTTAAGATTCAAGTTGGATTAATAATGCAAAATGTCACGTATTATGAGCATAAAACTGCAAATGTACTAAAATAGTATTGTGTTTACAGTTTACTAGCTCTTAATAAGTAATATTCGTTTGTGTTATTGCCGTGATATGCAAAATTATGTATGTATTTAATCACTTGATTAACGATATGGTTATGTCCTAATTGAAAAACGTGATTCGTAATATTTACAAGAAGCAACAGCGTTAAGTTTTTTAATACCCAAATTACGTTTTGCAATAGCTAAAACTTTATGCTCTCGTAAACTTTTAATGGACACTTTTTTCTCAGTGTGTGTTATTTTCACTTCCAATATCTGGAAACCTTCCTTTTCTTTCTTATTTCTTATTTCGAAACAAAGCGACAGTAGCTCTCTTTTATTTCAATACCACAAATTGAAGTATGAATGATCGTGGGAGAGAGAAATAAACATGTAAAAATGTGGAAAAATAATTTTTCAATCGTGTAGGTAGACGTCGAATAACTTCCTGCTGTGTTTTGTGTTGAAATATTGTCCGACTAATTAATAAACACCTGAAATTTGTCCTATTCATACCTTGTTGCAAGGTAAACTATTCGGCTTTTCGTGCTACAACCTGGATAATTTTAACAAAGCGCATTTATTATTTAAACGGCGAGTACTATTATCCTCATCCGCACACCGATGAGTATTTTGTAAATAAGTAATTAGGGGATTTTGCAAATTTCGTGCCGGAAGTGAACTGTGACTTCCGGTAGGGCAAAATCCAACAAGGTACTCTTGCAGCGTGCATCCTCAGGTGGACCTGCTCGAATTAGGGTAGCAGTTTTGAAATCGGTCAGCGTTATCAACGAACCGTCTGACTATATCACATGCCGACTTCAACCACAAATTAATTTATGCTTAATCACACGAGACCAGAGAGTACTCCATTATTAATTAAATAAGACTCGCATAATTATTAAAGCTTGTTGCTCCAACGATGTTGCATAATTGTAACTTTAATTTCTTAATTAATACAGACGGTGTCGTTCGAGCGTGTAAATAAACAAGATTTTAAGAAAAAATTTGGGAACAAAAACCAAATAAACGCGTATTTGTCTCCAAATCCAATTTTAAAACCTCATTTGCATAATTAATTAATTAAATATTAAAATTTAACCGTTTAATTAAATTTGACACTTTTTCAAAAACACAAATCGAAACCAAAATTACGATAAGAGCTTTTATTGTAAAGATAACAAAATTTTTTAAACAACGAATTAATTAACTTAATTGACATCGTCATTATATCTATAGAACTATCAATTCGATTCTGATAACGTTTTTAAAATTAATTAAAGTAATTTAATACTGCAAATATTTGAACTATTAAAATTGAACTTTTTCAGTTTTAATAGCCTCTAAAATTATATTTTATACATCGGTTCTGAAGCTATCTAGGTATATTGGTCGATTGAAAATTAATTTTGTTATGAATTCAATTTTATACTTGATCTCATCAGTAGCATGCAGTGCAGTTGTTAAGTTTTTATAACCAACCGCTATTACAGAAATATGATCTTAAAAAAGAAATTTTTTCAAGAATAGAGTGTGATTTTAGTGGGTCCGTTAAGTTGGCCCCCCCCAGTTAATATTTTTTCTCCAAAAGCTAGCTCCCGAATCCTTATAGCTAGCACCAGCTAGCACCCAAGTATGAAAGCTAGCACCATTATAGTTTTTCCACAAATCGATATTGAAACCGGGGGGGGCCAACTTAACGCTAGCCCCCCCCAGTTAATATTTTTTCTCCAAAAGCTAGCTCCCGAATCCTTATAGCTAGCACCAGCTAGCACCCAAGTATAAAAGCTAGCACCGTTATAGTTTTTCCACAAACCGCAACTGAAACCGGGGGGGGCCAACTTAACGTTAAGTTGGCCCCCCCCAGTTAATATTTTTTCTCCAAAAGCTAGCTACCGAATCCTTATAGCTAGCACCAGCTAGCACCCAAGTATAAAAGCTAACACCGGTATAGTTTTTCCACAAATCGATATTGAAACCGATGCTTTCGGTCCTGACGGACGCGCATGAATGGATTAACGAGATTCCATATGTTTATAGGATAGGCTGCCGACAAACTGCACGAATGTGTAGATAGCGAGTTATTATTGTGGGTCAAATGTTACCTTACTATAGAACAATACTTTGCATAATTCTAGCGCATTTCGTTACTTAAAAAATGAGTTTATCTGAGGTGCATGTCGCTGCCCCCCCCCCCCAAATCGAATTTTGGGGTGAATTTGGTGTCAATCGTTAGAGCTTCGTTAGAGCCTAAATGAGCTTTCATTATTGGTTTAGGATTACTTTTTGAAATCGAAACAAAAATTTTACGCTCTAACGTCTGACCCTAATTTCACCAAAAACTTCAAAAATATAACGAAAATAGAAAAACACGTCTACCCCCCCCCCAAGATTTCGCGAATAACTCAACTACGGTTGACGCTCAAACGAAAAAATGGAAGCTCAGTTAGACTCTAACGATGCTTTAACGTTTGACACCAATTTCACCCCAAAATTCAAATAAAGAGGGAAAATAGAAAAACAAGACTAAGACCCACCCCCCCAAAAGAAAAAAGATTACCAGCAAGAAGTTAATCGTTTGTGGAAGGAGGCAAAGCTTTTGCTGCATATAGAGCATTCTTATCGGTGAACTTCAAGCTTTGCCTCTTTCCACAAACGATTAACTTCTTGCTGGTAATTTTCTTTTTTTTGGGGGGGGTCGTAGTCTTGTTTTTCTATTTTCCCTCTTTATTTGAATTTTGGGGTGAAATTGGTGTCAAACGTTAAAGCATCGTTAGAGTCTAACTGAGCTTCCATTTTTTCGTTTGAGCGTCAACCGTAGTTGAGTTATTCGCGAAATCTTGGGGGGGGGGTAGACGTGTTTTTCTATTTTCGTTATATTTTTGAAGTTTTTGGTGAAATTAGGGTCAGACGTTAGAGCGTAAAATTTTTGTTTCGATTACAAAAAGTAATCCTAAACCAATAATGAAAGCTCATTTGGGTTCTAACGTTTGATACCAATTTCACCCCAAAATTCGACTTAGAGAGGGGGAAACGTGTCTACGTCCTGTAAGTAATGAAAAAGATATAATATAATGTAAAAATACAATTATACCGTATTCGGCCCTTTTAGTTTTTCAGAAATGTGTGCAGTTTTTACAAATTCTTACAATTTAACTTACATTATTATACGAGAAATGGGCGTGTATACTTTACAATAGTGGGAAACAAAATTGAAACATAAAAGTATGAAAACTTTTGTAAAATTAATTTTTCCATTTTTATTTATTATGAAGATTATAATGGCAAGGAGGATTAATTTTTTTAATCTAAACAAAAGTTTTAATCTGGTAAAATAAAATTAAATGTGAGGATTATCGGACGCAACTTGCTCGGAGGAATCGAAAATTTGAAATGCCCTTAACTTTTTAGAAAATGAAATTAGGATGTTGGAAATGGAAGCTCATTTAGGCTCTAACGAAGCTCTAACGTTGGACACCAATTTCATCCAAAAATTCTTAAAAATAACGAAAATAGAAAATCATATCTGTGCCCCCCCCAACTGTTTCGCGAATAACTCCGCGACGGTTGAGGCTCAAACGAAAAAAATGGTAGCTCAAATTCGACTTGGGGGGGCCAAGGTGTCTGCGGCCCCCCCCAAATATTTCACGAATAATTCCGCGACGGTTGAGGCTCAAACGAAAAAAATGGAAGCTCATTTAGGCTCTAACGAAGCTCTAACGATTGACACCAAATTCACCCCAAAATTCGATTTGGGGGGGGGGCAGCGACATGAACCTCAGATAAACTCATTTTTTAAGTAACGAAATGCGCTAGAATTATGCAAAGTATTGTTCTATAGTAAGGTAACATTTGACCCACAATAATAACTCGCTATCTACACATTCGTGCAGTTTGTCGGCAGCCTATCCTATAAACAAATGGAATCTCGTTAATCCATTCATGCGCGTCCGTCAGGACCGAAAGCATCGGTTTCAATATCGATTTGTGGAAAAACTATAACGGTGTTAGCTTTTATACTTGGGTGCTAGCTGGTGCTAGCTATAAGGATTCGGTAGCTAGCTTTTGGAGAAAAAATATTAACTGGGGGGGGCCAACTTAACGTTAAGTTGGCCCCCCCCGGTTTCAGTTGCGGTTTGTGGAAAAACTATAACGGTGCTAGCTTTTATACTTGGGTGCTAGCTGGTGCTAGCTATAAGGATTCGGGAGCTAGCTTTTGGAGAAAAAATATTAACTGGGGGGGGCTAGCGTTAAGTTGGCCCCCCCCCGGTTTCAATATCGATTTGTGGAAAAACTATAATGGTGCTAGCTTTCATACTTGGGTGCTAGCTGGTGCTAGCTATAAGGATTCGGGAGCTAGCTTTTGGAGAAAAAATATTAACTGGGGGGGGCCAACTTAACGGACCCGATTTGGGTATGTGTTATGTGAAATATAAATTAAACAAAAACTTAACTAGACGTTAAAATATTAGATTTTAACTGTAAGAAAAGAACAACATACAAGAAAATTTTTATTTAAAAAACACTAAGAAAACATTTTCTAACCTTTTTGTGACAAGGTACAAACAGAGAATATTAGAAAAAATGAGAAAACTGAAACTACGGAGGGGGGGGGCCAAAAACAACGTTTTTCATTCTAATCTTTCAAGTGTGCAGGTGAATCCAGTTATATTTTTTATTCCGTTGGTAAACTTTTTTTTTGCATTTTTTTCCTCCTTTTTTTTTAAACTGATTTTAACTATTCGATTAATTTTAAATATTTTCTTTCAATCTGGCTAGTGAGGTTTGTCTGACGAGCGACAGAATCGCGAAACATCGATGTAACAAATTTACTTCGCCATATCTTCATTAATTTTACTATATTTTTCAACTTTTCTAAAAAAACACTACGTTGTTTTTGACCCCCCCCTCCGTAGTTTCAGTTTTCTCATTTTTTCTAATATTCTTTGTTTGTACCTTGTCACAAAAACGTTAGAAAATGTTTTCTTAGTGTTTTTTAAATAAAAATTTTCTTGTATGTTGTTCTTTTCTTACAGTTAAAATCTAATATTTTAACGTCTAGTCAACCGCTATTGTTTATTATTAGATACCAAATTCTGTAGTTTCACTAGATAATCTAGCTGAATATCCTGATTAATCATCTATATCGTTCAAATGTTTATCAGACCTGCGTCTAACCTTATAGTAAAAGAAAAAGAGGAGAGTAAGAAAAATCTTTAGTACTGATGAAGATCTGGCCTAAGTCATTTTTATTAGCAATATTAGCACTTAATTTTTTGGTCCAAAACATAATCCTGATGTCAATAATCTGTTGTCTGTCTGTTTCATCAGGTGTTTCCAAGACCAACAATAGATTTGAATTTTCCAATATGTAGAGGAAAGAATTTCATAAATTTTCTAACAATAGTTTGCAAATCTAAATTTGCCTGGTCAAACAGTCTCAACTTTCACTTGTATTTTGACTTTGGAATTTTCATTCTGTAAAGAATTTTAATAAACCACAATTTTTTAAGAAGTTTTTCCTTGTGGCTCTTGCCGAATTAGTTATAGTTAACCAACTCATGTAAGAAATGGTGCAAGGTCCAGATTGGCTCTGTTCCATTCTTAAATTAGCTCACAAGCAAATATTCCGAGTCAGCATCAGTAAAATCCAGTGGCGGATTTCCGAACAGGCGCAAGGGGCGCGCGCCTAGGGCATCGTAAATCAAGGGGTCTCAAAATATGAAAAATTTAATTAATATTAATTAAATTTCTGTTGTAATAAACACAGGGAAAGTAACAAAAAATTCTAAGCCCTAAGATGCATTAGATTTGCAGTTATTTTGACTTTAGTGCAAATTTTGATTTAAATTTTTTGATAATAATTTAATTTTGTTCAAATATTCTGAAATTTAATAAAAATATTAATTCCGTTGTAATAAACACAGGAAAAATAACTAAAAAATTCTAAGCCCTATTATGCCTTAGATAATTTGCAGTTATTTTGATTTCAGTGCAATTTTTGATTTTAATTTTTTGATAAAAATTAAATTTGCTTCAAATATTTGGAAACTTGATGAAAATATTAACTATGTTATAATAAACACAGGAAAAATAAATAAAAAATTCTAAGCCCTAAGATGACTCGGATTTGCAGTTATTTTGATTTCAGCGCAATTTTTGATTTATTTTGTGATAAAAATTTAATTTTGTTCAAATATTTTGAAACTTTATGAAAATTGATTAACTATGTTATAATAAACACAGGAAAAATAACGAAAAAATTCTAAGCCCTTAGATGCCTTGGATATGCAGTTATTTTGATTTTAGTGCAATTTTTAGTACTAAAAAAAGTATTAAAAATAGAAATCGTCTGCGGTGCTGGTTCTTGTGAGAACCAGGGATTCAATCAATTGCTATATGGAGTGAGGATTATTGAAAATACTTAGAGGGGGGCCTCAAAATTGAATTGCGCCTGGGGCCTCATAAGTTCTAAAACCGCCACTGGCTAAAATCAACTCTAACCCTTAGTATTACATTTTACTTTCCAATATTTTGTATTTCTTGTTATAAAATTATATTAAAATAATTCGTGAAAAAGGGTGAAAACACTTACGAAAACTCTGATTAATTTTTTAATCAAACTGTTATCAAAATCTCTACGAATCAAATAATTTAGGTTCTTTTCTCCTATTCTCGGAAAGTTAATTCATACGATCAAACTATGCAAACATCAAAACATTTTGAAAATTAGATTAAAAATAATGAATGTTGAAAAACAACTAAATTGAATTGTTTCCTTCAAAAATTTCAATTCGCCGACAAATTTTCATCGAAAATTGCTGTTTTTTTTCGAAGCAGTTTAAAATAATTTCGCTGATTATACGTGTAACACGTTTTCATAATTTTTTATATGAAAATCATTAAATTTAAAGGCTAAAATAATTATACAAAACTTAAATTAAGTGGATCAGTGGCAATAGACTGGGGGCAAAAATATTCGACTATATAATTTTTGTCGTAAGTGGTTCCGTTTTAATTATTTCCGAGCTAAATAATAATATTAAATGAATGTATGTAGGTGAATTTTGAAACTTGATGGGCATTTGTTGGCAAGGCGCGCGAAATATTTCAAATATTTATTGTTCGTTCCATTTTACTATTACTGCAAAGTGTTAATTTGACGTGCTTTATTAGGTACCACCGGTCGGTTACCTTTTTGACTCTTATTCGTGTGAATTAAAATTGTTGTTATTAATTATTTATTTACGCTATGAAAGCTTTTTGAATGTTTAGAAAAACAGGACAAGTTTTTTTGCCAAAATTATTGTCAATTACACGGTTGTTTGTTGCGCTTCTATTCTTATTTTGTTTAATTTACAACTGGAATTGCCTAAAGATATAATGGCGGTAGATTCATGTTATTACAATTTTAAAAAATTTGACGCCATATGCATGTCAAGAGGGCAAATTAAACAAAGAAAAACGAAATTTCGATTGGATAAATTATAGACTTGTATTATACGATAATTTATGTCATACAGGAACCGAAATCGATCGCAAGAATTTGTAAAATTCGCATTTACAAAAATACTTTTTTGTTGTAGGTAAATTTGGTTCAATTCATGTGCGTGATGACGTCGACGACGCGTATGTTACATTCTTTATCCACCTTTGTTCGGCTAAATTATTCAGCATAATTTTGCTAATTATTTACGAAAGGTATTTTTAAAATGCCTGTAAGATTGTCTGCGCCTAATTAGAATACTGCATAAACTATTTAGTGGCCTAATAAAAAATTTTAATGAGTTTCTCTAATTATAAATATTCGTTAAGAGTCGTAAGGACCAATTAGTGTCATAATTGTTCTACTTGAAGAGCAGGGTTATAAAATGGAAGATTTAGGGTAAATAAAACAATGGTCATGTGACGACGTTTTATGCTCTCTTTTTATTGCAATAAAATGTGAGCTTTTATTGCGGACGCTAATTAGCCTCAGTTTACTCTGTTGTATGGCATTTACTTTGTATTAATGAATAATAATAATAACTTTGTTTTGGTTTGATCTGGATCGCATAGGGCGAATACGGCCCTGTCGTTTAAATATAAAAGACCTCCTTGCTGCATTCGTCTTATCTAAATAACTATCCCTGCAGCTATGTTTTTCAATTAATTAAGAAACCACAATAAATTATGAATGTCGCAAAGACGTTAGGTCTGTAAAAGTTAGCAACAATAAAACAAAATTTAAAATTTGTACTTATGTAAATTTTATTTCAATTAAGCTGTTCGTACATTTAACATAATAAAAACATCTTTCTAATACCCACAATAAATCAAATATTATTTATCGATATAGAAATGCGTTTTGCATTTAAATATACGTCGCCTTAATAACTCAATAGAATTAAACGTAACTTTGTAACAACGTACATTTAAAAAATTTCCATAATAAATTAACCATTATTAAGTAAGTACAGGTAATATAAATTGTAAACGCAATTTACGCACAAGATTAAATACCAAAGTTTTAGCTTGTTTCGTTAAGATGCGAAAAACCGATAAAATTTAATTAAAAATCAAGAACTCCCATTTATTGCTTTCAACTTGATTAAATTAAATTCGCGAGTGGTTACCTCACTTAAACATTTCAAAATTCGCTTTCATGTAGTTTTTTATCACCTTCTTAGTTAACTAGTCAAAATATTCGTAAATAATTGGTATTTTTTTTTAAACAATTCCAGTTTTGTCACCTTGTTCATCTTTTTAGTCTCGAGTGATTGAAGCAGTATTCTATGGGAACGTTAATGATTTTCAAACGCACATTTTACTAAGTTAAAAGATTTAGGAGACGAATAAACCTTGTATAGTCAAAATTATCCCTCTTTGACAGTGAACCCAGTTCTACTTATTACTAAACTGTAAAAAATTTTACTTGTTATTGATAATTTTTTAAAAATTCTCACAAAACTGACCACCCCGATGATTAACCAAAACGTGAAACGTTTAGGAGCTTCGAACTCTCATTAGTCACGACCAATGCGCAAACTGTGAATATTAAATATTTTTAAATAAAAAACGTATGGGAAAATAACATGTGCCGAAAAATTGTTTACACTAGAAACGGATACATCGTGTAAAAACGAAACAAAATGGAAAAAAAGAAATGTATGTTTTGTAAAGTAACAACGAAAATAAAAACATCTTAATTCATGTAATTTAAAATTTTTGACAAGAAAATGAAAAGTAAATATTAACTTCGAGTTAACCTTTATAATTTCTCTTTTTTTTTCGTACTGGGTAAAAAGTAACCATAATACATAATTTGTCTCCTTTTTGGTTTAGCGCCACAGCTTCCAAACCCAGGTTAAACTAAAACGAATGATCCGCGTTCTAAGAGTTTGTTTCATTCTATCGTCATTGTGGGTGGTAGTTAGTAGTTTTTTGTTAAATATACAAAAAGTTTTGGTGTAATAAAGAATAGTCTGACATAAAGAGGTAATTAGCAGTCTGAGTTTCTGTCAAGTAGCTTTAGTTTTTTAAGCTTCCTTTGTATGAAGACAAAAAGAAAAAATAGCAACGTAGCCGCCTAAAAATTCTTATGTGAATGCAATGTAAATTATGAATTAAATATTTAACGTTATTTTATTTAGAGATGTCGAAACAATTTTTGCAGAAAATTCCCAACAGATGCTGTGCGTTAAATTTTGAAATTTTCTATGCCTAACGGTTTAAAATTTGTATTACATAATTAACTGAATCGGTTTAAAGTTTGTGCAAGGTGAAAATTACTTCTCAATTGATTCTTCGTTAGCTTACTGGTTATTATTGTTAATAAACCAAAACTAATTTAGGTACTTTAGTTGCATACCGTTGATTATAATACGTTTGTAATCGCCTTTCTTCTAAAGAATGTGACAAGCGTCTGCCTTTCAGTATTAAAACATCATTTTTCCGGTGAACAGGCATGGGAATTAGCAAATGCTTGTTTTCTTTTATTACTAATTTAACTACAAAACATGCACATTCAAAGTTATAAAAAACAAACTTTAATGGTATTTATTTTAATGCCACTTTATACAAATAACAGCTTAAACGCTTAGCTCAATTAATTTTAATTTCTAGAACCTTTAGTTCATCTTACTACAACATATGGGCTTGTAACAGTCACAGCGAAGGTTTAGGTTGAGAATTCGCGTTGTGAGGTCATTTATAGGTGTCCATCAGCATGAGGGCTTATCTGTTTATATACAATTCAATCAGAATTATTTCAATCTTTACTTGTCATCGTTTAGTTGTCTTCTCAATTTGGAGCTAATTTTATTTAATATTTTGCATTTCGACTGAATAATCAGTTCAATTCCAATTTTAATTTTTCCTTGGTTTACTGGTTTATATTGTATTTCCTGATGACGAACGTTTTGAAAACTTTAAACCATTTTAGTATTTTACGTTCATCAACAATTGCTGCTAGAAAATTTTGCTCAGAGATTTTTTGATTATTATTCTCCTGGTGCTCTTTCTGTTTCCAAATTTTTTATTACATTTTAAAAATTCTGTTTGATTATTAATAGGGAAACGATTATTTCTCCATAGCAAGCCATGTTTTTTAAAAGGTTCAAATTAATGTGTACCGAGTGGTGCAAAAAATATTTTACATTATTTATTAGCATTCTATTCTTTTAATTAAAAAGAAGCTTTATTATCCAGATTGCACAAATGGAAATACTTTTAATGTTGAATATCCATTACCTTTTGCATTTTTAATTTAAAAGCTGGCTATTTAATATGACAATATGGAAATGGCTTTTTAAATTATAGAGAGTAACTTTTATTCAAATCCTGTATTAATTTCGCTTGAAATGCGAACCGCCTGTGTGGGTATTTGGAAAATAATCAAGTTCCATTTCATGTATATTTTAAAAAGCGATGCGCCAACCACCGCTCAAAAATATCGCATCTGCCTTTGCAGTCTAATAAAATTGGCGATGTGGAATTTTTATCAATATGAGATTGTTGTTCGAACTCCTTAAAATATAATTTGTAGGGAAAGTATAGGAAAAAATCGAAAACAAGTTTTTTTATTAGAAAAGTTATCTAATTCGGCGCAAGCTGTTGTAGCCGACGTGTGCTTGCAAAATCTATTTAAAACAAGCCAAAGTTTATTCGTAATCGCATTCTAAAGTGTGCCTTTTATTCAGCAAACTTGGGCCAAATTTACGTATCATAAATTTTATAATGCGCTCGCTTTTAATAGAAATTTATTATACACAAGTAACAAACGATACACAAATTAAAACTTTTTAGTTAAATATTTATTACATTACTTAAGTACTAAATTGCCAATAAAATACAACAATCAACCAAATGAACTCAAAACTTCAATTAAACTTGAGGAGACAACAGCAATATTAACACAATTACAAGAACCATCAAAAGTTTTAGCGAAATCGAGTTTTTTAATTGTCGGCTTCTTTTATGTTTGCTTAAATTTCAGTTATTTTGGCTACTAAATCCTATCATTAGAGCTGAAGAAAAACAGAAGGTCGTTTTGGGTAAATTGTCCTTCTATACCTCTTGTAATTATAGGACGTCATGCTACACTAATTCTTGGTTACTCAACAGGGAGGACCACACCGTCTCCACTTTTTTCTTTCAAATTACACCACTTTCTAGAAATTTTGTGATTTTCCTGATTATTTTTTAAAGAATTTGTATTTCACTATAAAATAGCAATGGTACATTGCAATTTCTTCAGCGGAAGCTCATTAATATCGCTTGTATCAATTTTGTTTTCGAAATATTTAGATAAAGATGGATTAACGAGATTCTTTAGATTCTACGATTCTACTGATCTTTAAAAATATTAAAATGGATTCTGAGGAACGTGGGAAGGCCTAGAAGAAGTTGGAGAGCCGATATATGAGCGAATGCGCAAGAAATTTGATGGAAGAAAACAAGCGCCCGAGAGCATCTAAAATATTGAGGAGGGCCAATAGTGGAATCTAAAAAAATTAAATTTTCAACTTGTGATTATATTTAAAGAGAATATTTTAAAACAAGGAAAGGCACAATTACATTCTGTTTATCAGCTCAAAGAGAGAGAGAGGGGGGGGGGGGTAATCGTCTGTCGGTGGAAGGCTACAATGTCTTTCACCAAATGATATTGCTGTGCATATATCTTGGTAAATTGGTTCTCCTAGAGAACTTTCTTTGAGAGTTATTGCAATTTATTCGTTTTATTACAGTTTGCACAGAAATCGAGAGGTAGGTCACCGTCGTCAAGGAAACGGTGAGACTAACAAAAATAAGATGTCTTAACTTCTTCTCGCAAAGGAATTACTTTGCAAGTTATTTAATTATAAAATTTAGGACATTCCGCCTGCCAAGAACCTAGAGTTCATTCTACAGCTGGGATGGCTTGAGAAGTGACAGAATCGGGGTTATGCTAAAATCTGGAGGTAGTATTATGGGCATGAAGAGGCCTAAGTGCGTGTGAGTTTATCTTACCTTCCACAAGAAATCCAGAATTCTGTCAAAATGGGAAATTATAATATGTTATGTGTATAATTAGATCATCATGTCAGATTTGCACATTAAACATATGAAAGTGTGTATTTTACGTGTCGTCCATGTCTAGTGGGGATGAGGGGGTTATAAAACGTGACGAAGTGTAAGCAAGGAGTTATTCAAATTTCTTGAGGGGGGTCCGAAACAAGGGTAGCCATTTACTTGGTAAACATGCGCCTGAATAACAACCATTCTTTTTATTTACTTTGCTTAACATATTTAGTTCGGTCTAGGGTCTTCTTACTTCTTATATCGCGTAATATAACTCGGCCTTTGGCCTCGTATTTTACCATATACATAATAAACATTAAAATGTCGTAGAAAATTTTATTGTAGATATAAAACAAAAGATCATCTGGAGCAGTACAATTTTTTGTACTTGGGCTTCAGTTACGAGCAAAAAAATATTGGACAGCAAAGAGTTCTTCTTGTTTTTCTGGAAGTGCATATCTGATTTCGGGGGTTTGTGATCTTCCCGGCTAAGCCAAGAAGACTTTACTAGGTAAATGTTAATGGGGTGGTTTCCCGTTGCCTTCCCCTTAGCCCACAGATCATCATAATAATATATCTAATAATATATAATAATATATCACAATTGGAACCGCGGTTTCCCGCTCTGTAGTCTCTGGTCTAAAGAGTTCTTACTTACTGATTAATCATTATTAAGGATTAAAATTACAAAATATCAGAGTAGAGAAGTGCGAAGGCCGTAGACTGAGCTATGTTATGTGACATAAGAAGTGCGAAAACCGCAGGCATCAGAGTTATGTTAAATATGACTCGAGGACGAGAAGACCATCTACGATAAAGGTGGAATAAGAGAGTGGTCAAAAATTTGGAACAAATTGCGGACGTCCTCTATAGATGACTCCTTAAATTCCAGAGTTAGTTTGAAAATTAATTTTGCCAATTTAACGTCTATTTCTTATGTTTGCAATATTGTGATTAATTTTGCTCCGAAATTGATAAGAAGGTAATCTTTTCTACATTAGTATAATGTAACCGGCAATTAGGAATTCTAATTAGGAGTTCTGCCTGCAGGATGTAAACATTTTGGACGGCCAATGCCCCCCCCCCCGCTCCTACGCATCTCCAATAAGAGTTATATTACGATGGAAAGAGATGAAATAGAATCAAGATCTAGAAAAGCAGTGAAAAAATTCTAAGCAGGGAGTTTTTTCTAAAGGATTTAGGGGGGGGGGAAGTATATTTTTAAATTTTTAAAGAAAATGAATTTTCCTTTTTCATTGTTCAAAATGTACCTTGCACCCTCCCGGAACTCTACCCCTTAGATAATTTGAATTTTTTCGGTATTTTTGCTGTCTTTATTGGTTTGATATTGGTATATTTAAATTATGTATTTTACAATTTATGTAAAAAGCAAAACCTAATAGCACCGACCAAACAAGTGACTGGGGATTCGAACCCGTAACTACTTTTTCGTAGTTGCTTTCGTTTCACTCCATGCCACTCTGCTGGGTTATATTAAATTTAATTTAACTTAAATTGGAACCAAGATAGAGGTTTAAAATTAATTTTATTATAAAACCTTGCATTTATTTTTGATTAATAATAAAAGGAAATATACCGTCATTTGCAAATTTTCTTGAAAAATTAATCATTTTTTGATACATTTTCAAATATAACATTTTTAAATAGAATGTGTATTTTATTCCTCAAAAAAAGTAACCTCCTACTGCTTAAAAGTTTTTCTCTATTTTTAATTTTAATTTTACTTTGTGTTTATAATTTGAACATTCATACTTTTTAATCCATTCGTTCCTATATTCAAGTGGTCGTAATCTAAAATTGGTCATTGAATTCTTCAGTTATTGGCAAAATTAGACCTAAATTACGAGATGAATTAATTTATCAGGTAATTTAATATTTAAACCTTTTTTATTTAACTTTTTTATATTATAATTAAATATTTGATTTTATTTTATTAATTTCCCATTTTTTGAAAATATGAACGGATTCGGGTGGACCTATACAATTTAACTTGGATTCCGGATCACTCAAATGGATGATTTTTATAACTTCAATTTCAAATAAGGAAATTGCCATTTATAATTATTATAACCTGACGTCAGTAAGAGGACATCAATGGAGGATAATTGGATATACAAAATTATTTCGAGTTATTCAATCCTGAAATCAATGTTACTTTTACCTAACTCATAATAAAGTTTATTTAATTATTGCTGATCTTGAACCGAAGAGAACGTTGCTAATTTTTCAAAATTAATTATTTAACAAAAAATGTAAATATAATGGACTCACTTTCCAAACCCATAAATAGAATTTTTCTGAAATTTAATTAAATTAATTTAGTATGAAAGTATAATTTATAATTACATGTGTGGTGATATTTAACAAATATTACTGCAAATGAAATTTCTTATAAATAGGTCAAGCAATAAAAAAATAAAAATTCAACAATATTGATTGATTTTGTAATCATTTTAATGATAATCATTTTAAGGAGGAGTTGCTTAAGAAGGTGGTGAAATCGAATTCAGTTGAAATGTACGTGGTTTTATAGATAACCAAAATAAACAACTAAAATAAATTGTTTTTTAACACTCATTAAAAAAAATCAAATGCGATAGGTGGACAACAATATATTTTCCAACATATGATTACCGAAAATACGTAAGTAATGTTTCAAAAATTAGTAGTAAATTTAAAAAAATTAATTTGCTTTTGTATGAAATTCGAGAAATACCTCCAAGTTTATTAACTGAATAATTCATTGTAAAAGTTTGAAATTAAAATTATAAAAACTGCAGTCTTGAAGAATGGGATCAAGTGCAGTAATTTAACACTTGAAGCAGGGTAGGTATTAATTTTAAGTAAATCGAACGAAATTATAATATATTACAAAATGGTAATTTTAATTCACCGAAAATTACACCCACTTACAGTAAAAATTTTTTAATTTTGTAATTTTCACTCACTCGTTGAATTTAAATTTCCGACAATACAAAGAGTCAAATTAAACAAATTGCTTTTCATGGTTTGATGGTACAATTTTGGAAGAATTTTGAATAATTAAAATACATTTTGTTATTTTTAATAATTCTAATGCGTAATCATACAATTACCAGCGGTGCTTAAGGCACTTTAAAATTTTAATAACGAGTTTTAAAGAATATAAAAATAATTTTCTCGAAAAAATGCTAATATCAAGAGCACGATTTTAGTACATTTTAATATAAAGTACCTAAGCTAAAATAATTCAAAAATTGTTTAATTACGGTCGTCTAGACACAATAAAATATTTTTCGGTCTTACAAAATAGCATAATAACGTAGGTACATTTTTTAACCTTGCCTGTAATTTTAAAATTTTATGTTATGCATAATATATTATTTAAATTCGCGGTATTTTTAAATATTTTGCGTAATTTAATTTTAATATCTTCGAACGTGCCCCCTCTCCGTATAAAACAATAAATATTTCATAATTTGTTATTTTTACAGACAACTTCGTTAAGAATTAATTGCTAATAATAAAAACATATTTATATGGTAATCATAAATTGATAAGCACCCCATGAACGTCATCAAACTATTACAAATAGTAAAATGACTTTAATGATGCCTTTGGGTTATAATAGAAAAGGTGCATCAGGTAGATTTCCATTTTATTCGATCGCTCTAGCGTAAAATATCAAACCGAACGTAGTCCAATTTTATTTTTTACTCAGTTCTTCCATTAGTAATATTTTTTGTGCGCCACTGATTCCAATTATAAAAGTTTGATCATCTGTCAAGTAATTATCATAATTGGTACAAATGCTTACCCTTTCCCCTATAATTTACCGTTTTGTTTTTCTTTTGCCGACAGTAATGCACAACAATTTTAATTAAATTGATGGTTTTAACATTTATTTAAGAAAATGGATTTTGGATACGAAACATGATTTAGTAGTATTACCTTGACAGTTTCCATGGAACCGTTTAATTAAAAAAAGACTGAAGATGCGAACAAAGTTTGAAACGTCACAAAACTATTTCATTTCACTATAGTTTTAATTTTCGAAGCCCAATTACCCTGGTGCGCTATAAAGCAACGAAAAAAATTAACGGAATAACATGAAACGCATATCGTTCGGTTATAATTGTAAAGGAACTGGGTTATTAGCATTTTATGGCTGTGTAGCGCCACACTTTGAGGAAACGTCTAGGAACGCCCAAAACTAGGCGGCTGCTCTTCAAAAACATTAAATTGCCCCTTATAAAACCACGAGGATTTGTACTGTTGATTGGCTTGGATAATTGTTTTTTGTGAAGTTTGCCGAAAATTGGCCCGAAAAACGGAGACACTTTTTGGCAAATATTTCCGGTTTAGCAAGCCTATTGATCTGTAGTTCTGTTACAATCCGAGTCTATTTCGAACTTGCGAGTACATAGACAATATTGCCCCAGGAGAGCCCTTGTCGATGATTGCGGCATGTTTCTACCAATG
Organism: Rhagonycha lutea; assembly: GCA_958510855.1. Classification (NCBI taxonomy): domain Eukaryota; kingdom Metazoa; phylum Arthropoda; class Insecta; order Coleoptera; family Cantharidae; genus Rhagonycha; species Rhagonycha lutea. Next base: position 3,953,038 of record OY294040.1, on the reverse strand, counting down.
GGGTGGTTGAAAGAAAATTATTGTGTGCAAACAAATCATCTCCTGTATTTACCTTTGACGTAACTTCGGCATTGTTGGAAATTTATTTTGATGAAATTTATTTTGGTTTGTTTTGATATTTCTTTGATGGTGAGTTTCCCGCTTTTGCGAAAATTATTCTTTGGTTTTGTCCTTACAGCTTGGCGCATTTGAATTATTTTATTTGGTTTTTTATTTATATTAAAGTATTTTTAGTATACGACGACGATGTAAAAATATAAGCCAAATAATTTACTTTGGTATTCTTAACGTTATTTATTTGATGGATTATTGTAATCAAAAAGTGTTTGTGTTTTATAAATTGAAAAATTTCTATTAACTTTTTAAAACAGCTGAGGTACACAAAATATGGTCCTATGAATTACTCTGTCCTGCAAAAATGTTCAAAATTTAGAGAATGTTTAAGAGAATTATAGCAGGTGAAATATAATTTTATTTTCGTTTTATTTCAATGTCATGTACGAATGATTTATTGTATGGGCCTCGTGCTACTCGTGTATACAAAATTTATTATTTTTTCTTACATTTTCTTTTTGCGTTAGGTTGAAAGTAGCTTTTTTACATGACACAAGAGACTAAAGGACCGAGAACTCTATTTTCGTAATAAAGAAGTCGTAAGCAGAGAACTACAAATAACTCCCGATGTATTATGTTATGTTCAACATTCAAGAGTCAATAAATTCAATATTTATCTTAAAAAATTAAAATGTTCTTCCTTGTGAGCTAAGAAAACACAAACTTACTTTATCGTTGGCACATTTCAAATTTAGACGCTTGTTCTTGTTCGATGTAAGTAAAGGAGAGGAAAGGAATATTGGAATATAGGTCTGTGGGGAATATATTTTCCTGTATCCTATATACATGCAAATGCAATTCAACCTGCGAGACCGAAAATGTGTAAGGCTTACCTACTCTTCAATCGGCATCATCTAATATTAATAACGACGGCACGGGAATAGCTATATTCGTTTTCAATGTCTGCAGTGGTTTTAGACTAAATGATGTTCTTTTCAAAATTTTTGATATTTCCTTCCGAGTGCATTCTTCTACAATTCAATTTTGTGCTTTTATTTAGTGAGAAGCTTCATTTTATTTTTACATTCTACTTGAACCTTACAACCATGCTTATTAATTCACCACCTCACTTAAAATTTTACAAGAATTTATTAGTTTGGATTTTGGAACAATTCAGCTTCTAATGTAAAACATTTAACCTAACCTAACATTTTGGGGTGCACTGTAAAACTGATCGATTCAATTTGAACTTGAATCTATCAGGCTGTCACTTATCAAACATTTTGAAGTAGTCAAATTAAAACTTTAAATTTCGAATTATCCTGTACCTATAGGAATTTTGTTAACACTCTTCATCTAGGACTTGCTTTTACTTACAAAAAACTTACCCTCTTAAGTCTTAATTTAAAATTAAAAATTTAACTACCCCAATTTATCAATGGTATATTTTAAACTATTTTCCTTTCAATTTCTCAGTTGAATTCCTTACTTAAATCTCAGCATTTTATTCGGATATTTCGATTTTCATTCCAATGGAACTACCCCAATTTCTTTTGTTTAAATGTTTACCCGCTAATTTGTTAAGTAAATCTGTACGAATTAAAAGTTACTGAATTTTACTTATTTCAATTTCTATCTCCGGAACCCCCCCCCCTCCCGCCGTCTTTTGTACAATGAGATTTATTTTCTATAATAAGCAGTTAATTTTTCATTCTTAAGCCACCCTAATTGATTGATGGTATTTTTTCATTATTTTATCGTAATTGTGTACGAATTTAAAGTGTCCGAATTTTAATCATACTTATTTCGTTTCTCATTTCCTGAAACCTTCCCCATTTATCAATGACATTTTCCTCAAAATTTTTCCATAATCATCAGCTCATATTGAATTTATCCCAATTTATCAATGGTATATTTTTAAATACTCATTTTGAATAGTTAAATTAAACCCACCCCAATTAATCTATGGTATTTTTTTCGATATTTTGCCCTTAAATTGATAGGTACTTTTGTACGAATTCAAAATTTTAAACTTTTAATAAGTTATTCGATATCAACCCCCTGAAACCGCCCCAAATTATCAATGATATTATTTGCATTATTTTTTTCAATAATCAGCAACTCATTTTGAGTAATTAAAGCCATGCAATGTTGTTTTTTTTTTAAGTTTCAGAGTTTTTATTTCTTATTTTGATTTCTACCTCCTGACACCACCCCCATTTATAAATGAGACTTTCTTCATTGTTTTTTCTATAATGAGCAGCTAATTTGGTTAATTAAAATCATCCCAATTTATATATGGTATTTGTATCAATATTTTTCCTCTACTTTCTTTGGAAATTCTGTACGAATCTGAAGTTTTAGAATTTTTATCGGTTATTTTTGAATTCCATATTCTGCACCACCCCCATTTATCATCAAGATTCTTTTATTTGTTTTTCCATAATCAGCAACTCATTTTGAGTAATAAAAACCACCCCAATTTATCAAAATTATTTCTTTCAATATTTTTCCATTAATTTTTTGGGTAACTGTACGAATTTAAAGTTTTAAAACCATCCCAATTTATCTATGGTATTTGTATCAATATTTTTCCTCTACATTGTTTGGAAATTCTGTACGAATCTGAAGTTTTAGAATTTTTATCAGTTATTTTTGAATTCCATATTCTGCACCACCCCCATTTATCATCAAGATTCTTTTATTTGTTTTTCCATAATCAGCAATTCATTTTGAGTAATAAAAACCACCCCAATTTATCAAAATTATTTCTTTCAATATTTTTCCATTAATTTTTTGGGTAACTGTGCGAATTTAAAGTTTTAAAACCATCCCAATTTATCTATGGTATTTGTATCAATATTTTTCCGCTATTTGTTAGGAAATTCTGTAAGAATCTGAAGTTTTAGAATTTTTATCAGTTATTTTTGAATTCCATATTCTGCACCACCCCCATTTATCATCAAGATTCTTTTATTTGTTTTTCCATAATCAGCAACTCATTTTGAGTAATAAAAACCACCCCAATTTATCAAAATTATTTCTTTCAATATTTTTCCATTAATTTTTTGGGTAACTGTGCGAATTTAAAGTTTTAAAACAATCCCAATTTATCTATGGTATTTGTATCAATATTTTTCCGCTATTTGTTAGGAAATTCTGTAAGAATCTGAAGTTTTAGCATTTGTATCAGTTATTTTTGAATTTCCATATCCTGCACCACCCCAATTTATCAACAGGATTCTTTTATTTGTTTTTTCATAATCAGCAACTCATTTTGAATAATAAAAACCACCCCAATTTATCAAAGTTATTTTTTTCAATATTTTTTCATTAATTTTTTGGGTAACTGTACGAATTTAAAGTTTTAAAATTTTAATCAGTTATTTCAAATTCAAGCCCCTGAAACCAGCCCAATTTATCACTGGTATTTTTGCATTATATTTTCGATAACTAGCAGCTCATTTTGAGTAATTAAAGCTATGCAAATTTATTAATGGTATAAAAAAATTATTTTTCCATTGCTTTGTTACGAATTTAATGTTTCAAAATTTTAATTAGTTACTTCAATTGACCCCACATGATTCTAACCTAAATTGATAAATTGTCCAACCATTGGCCAATATTGACTCAGTGCGTAGTGTCCCATACGAGAAAATCTGAATCATATAAACACTATGAACTGAGTCTTTTGACCAATGGTTGGCCAATTTTGGTTTACAATTCTAAGTGCTGTGATATCATCATTAATGGAGTCAATTTCCAGATCGTAAAACCACCCCCCATTTTCCAATGAGGTCTTTATTATTGTTTCCATTATCAGCAGGTTATTTTGAGTAATTAAAACCGCCCCAATTTGATTATAATAATTGCAACGTGGGTGATTTTTGATGTGGAGGTGTAAAAATTGAAAATATTGAAGAAAAAAAATGATTCATGGTTGTGTGGGGAATTCCATGATTCTGATTAGAACAGCACACAACACAGACACCGATTAAACAATCAGAAACGTGGTCTCATTTTCCACATTGTGGTGTCCTGTTTCAGTTTTCTATATTAAAGGCTTTATTAAGACATTTCTAACAGCTTTTATTGTTCATACAATTTATTTTATTTTGTTCTCAATAAAACGGACAATTATGTCCGCTGTTTTTATTATTTTTCCAAGATATTCGCTTAGGAAGAAACACGGTGCCAGTCAATTGTGGTTTTAATCGTAATTCAGGGTTGAACATAATGAATTTAATTGTAGACAAATTATTTTATTAAACCGTGCACTTTTGTACACCTAATTAAATTAGATTCAAATAAAGTGATAATAAAATTCTTTTACGATCTAGACAAAACTTAATTACTGTAAAAAAGCGAGTTAAAAAGCATAATTGTCCGGAAAATGTTAGAATTCATAAGAATTTTTCTCGAGATGTCGGAAAGGAATAAAAAGTGACGGAAACCATAAACATGATGCGGACTCCATTAAGTTTGCTGTACTAAACTCAGCCAGGATTTAAGGATTATATAATGAAAATGAAAACTCGAAGAAATTTGTCTTGTCTCGGTGTGAATTATGCAAATACAAAGCGCCAACAAGGAATTCGCTTTTTAAATTGCATTTCTACTGTCGCAAGAGCTTTTCCTACAAATAATGAAGAAAAATTGAGTTTTATTTTTGCAATCCTGACGATATTTTATGTTGTTATAATAAAGCAATAAAATTTTCTAATAATTAACGTATCGGTGCGGTTATCGTCGTAAAAATCTAACTCGAGGTCTAAAACTCAAAGAACATCATGTGGTCGGCAGTAAAATGTTGATAAACGTTGTTATAACGAACTTAATAACAAAAACATATCCCTCGAAAAATCGCCACCAATTATATGTTGTGCCTTGAGGTAAATTGTTAATGGCTTCGTATAAAACTTAATAATAATGGTCGTTCGTGGGCAGCCATGTGACGCGCCCGATGATGCGTGCGGTTGTGGTTTTTGATAGAAAAACACATTACGTGACAATTCCTATCAAAATTTTGATTTACAGTGTAATAATGTCCATCCGACGATTTAACGTGACTAAAAATTTTAAAATTACACTCCATGAAACCACTCAACTGCTCTTTGTTCTTCCTTTCATATTTCAATCACTGATGGAAACATTTTAATTGTAAAAGTGCGCACCAAAACGGGATTAATTTATAAAATTTATAAAGTCCACCTTTAATTAATGACAAAAATATAGTACATAATTTAAAACAAAAGTTAATTTATTTTTCGAAATTTCATTCTATGGGCGAATATTCATAAATTAGTATGTTAATAGGTTCGAGTTTTTTATCCTTGTTTGTGTCCTAACTTTTATGAAAATTTCAATTTTAAAAGTCAACTCATAAATTCTCAGTTTCTGTATTAAAGGCAAGTTTTTCAACATGGAATAGTTTACTGGTCTTTGTTAACACTAGAAATATTTTTTTCCAAATTTATGGTTATTAATGTAGCGAAAATTAGCAAAGCGTGCGTAATATTTAATAAAATGTTAGTTTTATTGTTTACTTTCAGCGTAGACATTGCGAATTACAAATATTTTATTAAATATGTTTATAATTTACAATAAATAACATTGGGGTTAGATATTCATTTTTTACAACCCTCCTTTGCGGAAATCAATAAACCGTCGAAGCATCATCACAATCTGCCAATCTGCTCCAGGTGGCTTTGCTTTTATTAAATACATTAGGTTCAAAGGATTAAAAATTGAACAAAAAATATAATTTGAAAGTTTTAAACTTATTAGGGGCTGTACGATAGTGTATCGTATATTATGCCTTTTTAAAGGGTTGTAAGAAGAAGGGAAGGTATTTAGTAAACTTTGGTTTTATGTAAGAATTATGTGGAAAATTCTGTCTAATTTCTGATTTTTGTAATCTTTTCCTGATTACTTCTCCATGTATTAGCAAGTTAAAAAACTATAAGTGCGGCTTGTAGGCCTCAGCATCTACCAGCAGCATTAAAATTACATGCAAAATTTTTTTTTCTGCCTATCTGTCAAATTTCTGTAACCTATCATCAAGGTAAATTTTATACAGCATTCTTCGATAAATTCACACCTACCCACTCGTTGGATGACAAGTTTGCTGCGTTTTCAGAGAACCCCACGTTGGGCGCCAAGTTCCAAGTTGTTATAGAAATTTGTAAAATGCATACCCTACACAATAAATTAATAGTTTTTAAAGATTTTTCGTATTTTATAATTTAATTTTTGTACAAAATAAGTACATGCGGAGACTATTAGCTATAATTGGGCAGATTGAAATTTATTGCGTTCAGATTACTCTAATTTTTGCTGTTTGCTCCTTTCAAATATTTTGGATTACATCCGAAAGCCAAGAAAATGTTGTCTATTTATTAGATTTTTTCCCTCCCACCAATACCAGAGCTGTGGGTGATCTAGATCCCTCGTAGGTTCTTACTATATTGCGATTTAGGCGATTGTCCGGCAGTTTACTATGGAAACATTACCTGAGCGCCAGTTTTCTAAATAAAACACAAAGACAATAACAGTTGGCTTTCTTTATCAAATGAAAGAAGTAACAATAAAAGACAGTTAATTGGTGATAGAACATTTAGTTTTTGAAGCTAAATTTTTCCTTTTTCTTCTTCAAGCAAACGTTTACTTTCTTGATGAAGTCTTCAAAAATTATATAGAAAGGCAGATGCGTTGCAAATTCAGTTGTAAGTTCCAATTATGTGAAACTTGTTTTCTTGTGCTTGTAATTCTTTTATTGAGAAATTATGGTTGTCATCTACGAAGTTTCATAATAATAACTTGAGACTGGCTTTTAATGTGTTTGTGCACTTACTTAAATAATAACAAATAATTGCAGTAATTATGCACATATGTATGTCTAAAATCTTCATGGAAAATCAAGATTCTGCAAGTGCACTTTTTAACTACCATAATTCATACTAGGGTAATGCTCAACGAAGCATATACACATAGAAGAATATTATGTGAATAAATGACATCTCCAGGTAGGTGTAAAGAAGTGTTGGTAAAAGGTAGTAAAATTACTAAATACACCTCACATCCGGCTGACTTTCTAAAGAACAGCATGAAGGTATAAAATTTAATTTGGTTCCGTAACAATTCTTCAATGCATTATAACTTTTGCTTTTCACACCTTAACATTTAGTAAGGTAAATCACGCTCTAATGATTTTTTAGTCAAACCATTCAAATAATTTTTCTTTTTTATTTAATAAATGAATTATTTAGTGTTGGTTAATTTATGGCCGTATTGTACACAACATAATATTGGTTAATTTTTGTTATCCAACTTGTCATAATAAAAATCGATGTTGCGAGCTACTGGTTTCGAAATTTAAATATGAAGCATCATAAATCATCCAACAAAGAGTTAAGTCGAATTTTAGCAATAGATTTCGGTCGCAGCGATGGAATGCGATAACAATTCTCTTAATTTAGATAAAGTTGGTCATAGTTTTAAGAATTGTAATGATCTGGCCTGACGTTCGTCCAACAAAACCAATCCATCATGATGTTACAAGTCAGTGCAATGTCGTTTGCAATACAAATTCGAAATTTCAAGGCACGCATATATAATTAACATAATTTATGAACAGCTGTCAACCAGTAAAGGGTTGATTTCCCAATTACAATAGCAATTTAGAATTCCATACATCTTAGCTGTTCTTAGACTGCCCAGGTAGGATGAAAATCACATTTGTCTAATTGTGATTTATAAGACGCTTTGTTACGTCTGATGATGTTAACCTTCGGCAGCACCGTACTTGTTTATTTTAATTTCTGTTTCGTTTGTTTTTCTTGACCACGATTCTTATTTGTTTAGGTAATTTCTTGCTTCAATAACCACAACCATAAGCTGTGCCGCTTTTTTGGCCAGCTTTTTCTTTCCCTCCATCTACATCTTTTATTGAGATGTAATGAATTAATTAACGTTATACCTGCATCATCACTGACAACGTATCTGAGTTTTTGATCTTGAAATGGAAATGTAGCCTTCTCTCGCGAAGAAGTATATTAATTCTCCTCGTGTCAACTGTGTTATGAATGATAAATATGTAACGGTGGGTAGAAGTTGCCAACAGGCACTGAAAACCAAGCAACTTCCTCGTAAAAAAATTCATTTTGAAAAAGTTCCTTTCAAGGTGACCACATTTTTAATTGCATTTTCCTGAGAAAAAAATGACGTGTATATCTCATAAATTATTTCGAACGAATTTCTATTTAAGAACTGCGAGGAAAATGAAGAATACTGCAATTTCGAAAAGAATGTTAACAATAAATTTGGTTGAATGATCAGTCTTCCAGAAGGTCACAGATATACTGACGACACTGCAGTAGTTGTAGACAGTCCCATATATGGACGGTCTCCAATGCTTGATACATAACAGAGGAAGATAAACTTGGTTTGAAAATGAACTCTAGGAAAAGGAAAGTAACTGAAGCTGCTATTCGATCAAGGGAAATGAGGTAAGATTTTGTGAGGTGTTCTGATGCGTATTCCTGTATGGGGGTGGATACTGAATCCAAAAATCCTGGATCGACCATATCACCAACAATAATTTAATTGCAATAATTCAACAAAATTGATTTAAAATTTAAATTTAGAGACATTTCCAAGTGAAACAAACTTTCATTTGGATCGCTACAGTGAAGAAGGCATCTAAAGAAGAATAAGATCAATCGGATTCGTGATGGAGAATTTTAAATTTAATAGTTTCGTGCAAGTATAAAGATCGGAAACATATTCCAATGTATGCCATCCTGAATGGGGCGGCAGTAGATACCAATACTTTTCCTTAGAATTCGTTTGAGAAGTTGGTCGATAGATACAGAGTAGTGGCGGTTTTAGAACTTAGGAGGCCCCAGGCGCAATTCAATTTTGAGGCCCCCCTCTAAGTATTTTCAATAATCCTACACTCCCTAAAGAAATTGATTTGAATCCCTGGATCTCACCAGAACCAGCATCGCAGACGATTTCTTTTTTTAATACTTTTTTTTTACTAAAAATTGCACTAAAATCAAAATAACTGCAAATCCAAGGCATCTAAGGGCTTAGAATTTTTTCGTTATTTTTCCTGTGTTTATTATAACATATAATATAATATAATAATTTCATAAAGTTTCAAAATATTTGAACAAAATTTAATTTTTATCAAAAAATTTAATCAAAAATTGCACTGAAATCAAAATAACTTCAAATCCAAGACATCTTAGGGCTTAGAATTTTTTCGTTATTTTTCCTGTGTTTATTATAACATAGTTAATATTTTCATAAAGTTTCAAAATATTTGAACAAAATTTAATTTTTAACAAAAAATTTAAATCAAAAATTGCACTGAAATCAAAATAACTTCAAATCCAAGACATCTTAGGGCTTAGAATTTTTTCGTTATTTTTCCTGTGTTTATTATAAATTATAACATAGTTAATATTTTCATCAAGTTTCAAAATATTTGAAGAAAATTTAATTTTTTTCACAAAAAAGTCGAAAATTGCACTGAAATCAAAATAACTGCAAACCTAAGGCATTTTAGGGCTTAGATTTTTTATTTATTTATTACAACGGAATTAATATTTTTATAAAGTTTCAGAGGTCACCCTATTTCGCCGCCTTCGAAATCGCCGCCGCGGTCATTTTGCCGCCACTTTTTTTCCCATTTTGCCACCTGGTACAATTTCATTTCGCCATCTATAAAATCTCCGCCTCTCATTTCGCCGCCACTTTTTTTTCTCATTCGCCGCCGATTTAATTTAAATTTGATTTATTTAAAATAATAAATTTACAGTAATTAATTCAAATGTACATAAATATGACTAACGCTGTCCAAATATTCAATCCACTGAATTTCATTATTCAGCACAAGATACTCATAATCACGAAATACCAGCACAAAATCCCCCCCACCCTTGTGATTTTATAAAACGTATTTCGTCAGCTATTTCCAAATTTTGAAATTTTCTTTTGTAGTTTTTTAATTAAATAAAATAATGTTAAATTATTCATTTATTTAAAAATTTTATTATTATTTATTTTATTTATTTATTTTAGAAGGTTATTCATTTGATTTGTAGAATAGTTGGATAGATAGGCAAACTAACTAAAATTTTAACCAATCAGAAGTAAAATATAAATAAATTTCAATTAACTATACCAATGAAATATCATAAAACAACTAGTGACATCATCTGTTGAATTTTATGATTTATTCCTATTTATTTTTTTGGAGCGGCAAATGGGAATTTATTTTTTGGCGGCGGCCAAATGAGAAGGCGGCGAAATGGGGTGTATTCGTTTCAGAATATGTGAACAAAATTAAATTTTTATCAAAAAATGTAAATCAAAAATTGCATTGAAATCAAAATAACTGCAAATCCAAGGCATTTGAGGGATTATAATTTTTTCGTTTTTTTTCCTGTATTTAATACACCAGAGCTAATATTTTTACAAAGTTTCAGAATATTTGAATAAAATTAAATTTTTTCAAAAAATTTAAATCAAAAATCGCATTGGAACCAAGATAACTGCAAATCCAAGGCATCTTAGGGCTTAGAAATTTTTAGTTATTTTTCCTGTGTTTATTACAAATAGAGTTAATATTTTCATAAAGTTTCAGAATATTTAAACAAAATTATATTTTTACCAAAAAATTTAAATCAAAAATTGCACCAAAATTAAAATAACTGTAAATCTAAGGTATCCTAGGGCTTAGAATTTTTTCCTTATTTTTCCTTTGTTTATTAGAACAGAGTTAATATTTTCATTAAATTTCAGAATATTTGAACAAAATTAAATTTTTATCAAAAAATTTAAATCAAAAATTGCACAGAAATCAAAATAATTGCAAATCTAATGCACCTTAGGGCTTAGAATTTTTTCTTTATTTTTCCTGTGTTTATTACATTGGAATTAATATTTTCATACTATTTCAGAATATTTGAACAAAATTAAACTTTTGTCAAAAAATTTAAATCAAAAATAGCACTGAAATCAAAATAACTGCAAAGCTAAGGCATTTTAGGGCTTAGAATTTTTTCGCTATTTTTCCTGTGTTTATTACAACGGAAATAATATTTTCATCAAGTTTCAGAATATTTTAACAAAATGGAATTTTTATCAAAAATTGTAAATCAAAATTTGCACTAAAATCAAAATAACTGCAAATCTAATGCATCTTAGGGCTTAGAATTTTTCCGTTACTTTTCCTGTGTTTATTACAACAGTAATTTAATTAATATTAATAAAATTTTTCTTATTTTGAGGCCCCTTGATTTACGAGGCCCTAGGCGCGCGCCTCTTGCGCCTGTTCGGAAATCCGCCACTGTACAGGGAAGAAACTGAACAAAACGAATTTGTTTACCAAAGCATTTGGACAAACTTCCCTTTAATATGCCACAATACTCGCAGTTGGCATGGCAACAGGAAAGTTAGTTACACTTTTAATAGCTTGCAGAATAAAAGATCATAATATGTATGAAATTTTTTTTGGAGAAAGAAATTGGTCATAAGAAAGTTAGACTTTCTGCTGATTCGAACAGAGCATTTTAGAATTAGGAGTTAATCGCGCTAATTACTATAAGTCAATGACCATCTCATCCAAAACTGGGCATTTAATTTAATTGCAATAATTGTGCTGTATCAAATATAGTCAGTTATGTAAATATATGTAAAAAAATCGACATGTCTCATAAATTAATTTAAATGAACTTGAGAAAATCAGGTGTAATTTCGAAAAGAATAATAAAAGTAAATTAAGTTGAATGATCTATCTGATTCGTGGTGGAAAAGCGGACGACCCCATGCTGCATAAATAATATCCAAAACATAGAAATAAAAAATTTGAGTGAAAGTATCGACGCCAAATTATAACAAAAAAATAATAAAATTTTGATAAATTGCACGATCGTAAGTCAAAATTGAAATTGAAAATAAATGTGCGCTATTTGATTAAGATAATGACATAGCTCACCCATCATTTATTCCAGTGGCTTTTATTTGTCGCAGGGGACGTGAAATACTACCCCATTTTTAAATCGAGCTTCCTTTGACATTTATTTATTTCCTCATTTAAAAATCAAAACTGGAGAGGATCCGATATTTTTAATTTAAACTTTAAGCGGGATGGAATGGTTTTCTTAATTATTGGAAGGCTTAAGGAAGCTGCATGATAAATGACAAATAAATTGCTCTATCAAGTCTTAACCGTCGATTCGATTTAAAAGTCATTTTATGACAGAACTTACAGCTACATAAAACCCAACTATAAAACGAGCTGGATTTGCAATCGCTACCCATAATAGGCAAGGCAAGGTGCATACTCAATTTACCAGTTCATTTCGTCCTTTTTTCTAATCGTTCTTAATGTGACACGTCAAACTCCTAAAAATACTACACTTGCAATCGCTTTACAATTTTCTAGCAAATAATTTCAATGAAAGCGATAGAATTCCAATGCATTTATGTTTCCGACACTTTTATACAAAAGATTTCCATTGTACGTTCTATTTGTCAAACCAGACCTCCTCAGTATAAAAGACCGCTTCAATGGATTTTACATCTTGGACGCTCCCAGGTGACGGGGGTTGAAGATTCTAAAATAACTATCATGGTCCACGGCCATAACACACAAATATTATTCCTCCATAATAACGGAATCTTTTACAATTCAAACAAAAAAATCTCGGGAGGTTTACAAAAACATTTATATCCAGAATTGTATTTTTTGATATTTTAAATATTCATACATATCGAAATTTAATTTATTGATGGCATGCGAGATTTATCGATGGAGCAAAATTGAAAATTTACATTTTTCTTTTCAATAAATTTTAAATAAATTAATATTTATAAATTTCTAGTTTGAACGTTTGTTTATAATAAATTTAACTTTGTAATGCGTATTAATTAATTAAAAAATAATATTATCCAAGTTCGAATTTTGAGCTTCTCCACATTGTTACATCATCTATACAATCTGAATCTCTAATAGCCTACTAATCCCCTTTCTTAATTCTTATCTGGGTTCGATTTTGTCCCAAGTTCTTGCACCTTTTTGCCCGATTGTCTAAGGGATTAAACTTTACAAAAATTTTGAAAGAATTTATCGGTTGATCACGTCTCCAATTGCATCGAAACAAAATTTGTTAAATTTTTCGACGAGTTTCGTTCAGCCAGTAGGTCAGTGCGAATCGTCCTCAATGGAGTCAGTAAATAAATTAATTGGCGATATTTGTTTGGAACAACACGCAAAGAAGTCGATACCCTTTATATTATACCTAACAAAATCTTTTAAGAGTTTATTATCATTCAAATGTCGATGCTTTGTCAATTCAATGATACACTTTCTAACTTACAATTATTAATCTTTTGGTTACGTAAGACAATTTCAATAGATTTTGCAAATTTATTCAACCACTTGCAACATTCTCTTCTATTTGAGAATAAAAGAAAAATCAAAATAGGATTATATTATTAAAATAGTAGGTAATATGACACGGTAACATAATAAATTACAACTTTCATTGTACGATCAAACCCACAAGTGAACTTTGCTTATTTAATATTGACGAAATGTTTCTCTCCATGGGGAAATCCTCATTGAAAGGTTCCACCTTATCCAATTTTAGGTTATTTTAAACGAATTTTGATATTATACCTTTCAGGTAAAATTTGATTCGACTGACGATTTCAAAAGCTAAATAATCCTCTTTTGCTAACTAATAATTCAGTTAAACCGAATTTTTTTAGAAACCAGGTGACAGGCAGTATTTGTTTGGGATGTCTCGAAGAATGATTAGCATAAAGGTGCTGGGTGAGCCGTCATTAAGAAGAATTACGAGGCTACTTTTGGTTCAAAAGTCGACAATACAGAAAACCCACTTATTTCTGTGTCAATTATCAAAAGAAAAATTAAATTTGTAAAAAGAATTGTACAGTGTTCCAGTGAGATTCAAACCCAAATTCATCGCCCAGTCCAGTAGCTTCCTCAAGAAATTATCCATTGACCTGGAAATAGGTATATGGAGGCATTCCATACCCCTCCCCAACCTTTTATTATGTAGAAGATAATAAATTCAGTAAATTGTCGTTGAGTTCGAATCCCCATCGAGGTCAGATTGTTGAGTTCATAGCTTTTCTGCGAAAAGCTGTAATCTAACTTGTTCTAATCAATTCACATTGTGAAATTGCTAAATTATTAACAGTTGCGTTTTTATATCTAAAACCTTGTAATTAAGAATGTGTTGCTAAAGAGTTCCTTTTATCTCAATTAAGATGTTGTTCGTAATTAACAATAAAGTCGTAATTTAAGAATTTTCAACGCTGACTTGAACATGGTTGTCGCAACAAAACCACTAAACGTTAAACTTGTTCATATTTTTAATTAATATTTTATCTTAACGACTGCGAGTTTTACGATGATGGACTTAAATGTAAAAAATCCGTTCAATTTAAGGAAGAAAAATTAAATTTGTTTCGGGGGTATAACTGGGGTGAAACGTTTTGAAAGAGAACGGTGGATTATAATGAGCCCCATATCATATAAAGCTTGTAAGGACAATTGGATGGCTATAAATCGTGCTTTGGTTGTAACTTGACAGATTTTTACTGGGCATGCACGTGTGTGGAGGTAAACAATGAGACCAGAATGCAATTGACTACTGAGCTTTCAATGCATAGTTTCTACATATTTCCGTTTGTACATTTTGGTGTTCCGCCTCTTCTATACGTAACAAATGGATATTTTTTGAATTGGACTTGGATAACTTTAGAGCTTTACTTTATCCGATATTTAAAATTCTTTTAAAGTCATCACAATGCCTCAGATGTTCAAGTCGCATTTTAGGAGCGATTCGATTTTATTTTCGGTTCCAGAAAACACGTCCGGGTTTTTATGTCATTTGTTGACAAATTGTTTATCTTGTGTTACGTATTGTTATTTTCGTGTACCGGATGTTGCTATTATTCCACACTCTATCATTAAGTGTGGTCAACAAACGACTCGAACAGCGCTCGTTCCTTCTTTTTACCTTTGTGAGCAGTCAACCGATCAAGTAATATTTATATGAGAATAAAATAAATAAATGATTATCATTTCAAACGAGCATTATAAATGTGAGAATAATGCCATTTCAAGCGCTTCCTACATTCATTTAAATTTTCATCAAAGTTCCTTCCAAATAAAACCGACAAATCCAAACAATTACAAGGAAGCCGGGTTAAAAAGTTTGGAAAAATACAAATAATTGTTGATCCGGTTCTGTCCCTTATATTATATTAATTTCTTAATTACTTGCGTGTTTAGAAATAAAATTTTAATTAATTATAACGTTTTTTGAAGGAAGGTTTACACAACAAATTGTAATTAATTTGAACAGTAAAACGACGCAAAGGAAATTTTCAATTACGTGCGTTAAAATTTGTGGGGCTGAGCTGGTGAGTTGCGCTACCCTTTATAAGATTACAGTAGCAAAATGCGTGTCCCTTTTTTATCTGCTTCTACCTGAGCCGCTTTTATTTATTTTTGTAAACGTTTAGTATAACAATATGTGTAAGCAACTTGGAAAACTTTTTTCAATTTACTTTAAAGTTTGTGGGTTGTCTTTATTACGAGGCACATTTCCTGTCTGTTCACCACCTCATTTTTATCTGCACTAATAAGAATAATACGAGGGAATAAAACCTACCCTTATAAAAAATAGAATAAGAATAAACTCTAAATTGTCAAGTTTTTAGGGCGTCACTAATTTGATATTTTGTATAAAGTTTTGGGGTGTAGTGCCGTAATATTAAAAAGAATTTATGTGGGTGCACGAATATATTTGTAAAAAAAAAAGAAAACGAATAAGTTTTTGTATTATTAATTTTATAAAATATCTCGAGACGGTCCTGACTACAGGGTTTGACCAATTAAAAGCAATACAACAAGCGGATGCCTTGACAATTTATTATGAATTCAAATTTAAAACAAAACTTACCTGTTTTGTTTTCGAAATATTCAGAAAATCATCATTGATGCTGATGCAAAAATTGGATTAACGAGAATCTCGATTCTTTTAGAAAATATTTTTTAAATAAATTCGTATAACTTTTGCAGAACATCAATCGCTAAAACACAAACAACATTTATTCTGTAAATAGGTTTCAATTTTAAAATATTAAGTATTTAATTGCTTTCAATTTTGTGAAACCCCTGACGTGAAAAATAACGAAATAATTGAATAATCAAACAAATTCCATATTGTAAAACTGTCAATTTGTAGAGTTTTAGGATTAATTAATTTTAACCGATGCGGAAAAAGCAAATTCGAAAACATTAACATCGAATTAACAGTAAAATTGATGTTGATATTTTTAACACAAATGCTTATCAACTTCGAGGTTTTCGATAAAGTGAATTAATTATTTTCTATTATAGAGTAGTTTTTCGAAAAAAATTTCTCGGGTGATTGCTATCGAAGTTAATGCATTGCTGCACACGAAATAAGAAGCTCCTCATTGCTTATTGAACTGTAAAACTAATCTATGATTGTGACCAAACCTGTTCTTTGTACCGAATTCAATCTAATTGTACAATTAGGTAAACAGAACCTAAAAAAATGAAAATATTTTGAAAGTAATCGTGAGTGGCGACGTTCTAATTGATTTTAACTTTTCAATTATAGAATTCTTGCTAATGATTTCATTGTCTGAATTTTAGATTGCCTTGCATAGAACTGGATCACAAATACAATTTAGGTGCCCTTTTTTGGTTTTACGCTGTTCATTGGTCAAGAAATCCTGTGAGATAAAGTAAACGATTTTGCTTCTGCAGTAGGAAGTTGGGATATTATGTCTTCGTCTTTTAACTGCTTTTGTCTATAAACCACTACTCTTTGCTACCTCTGGTTGGAAATTTTAAAAATTAGGTACCTACATACCTATTTTCTTCGAAAATGCTGTAATCTGGTTATTTGAATAATTAAATCGGATTATACGTTGCCGAAATGCAGTTTGCTTATTGAAATGGATGTTTACAATGGATTCAAATTTCCTGATTTGCTTAATTTGTAAAGGAACAGTGTAGGGTTATTTCAAATTTATTTGAAGAACTTACGAATAAGATTAAGCTGGTCGACAGGGACGGATCCACAGAGGTGATGGCGGTAGCTTATACCTTAATATTCCTAAGTTGTGCAATTTCGGCAAGTAGACTAAAAAAGTTTGTAGACCCATGGTATGGACAATTAGTAAAAACATTTTACAACGATAAAATAGGATAAAGTAGGAAGAAGAAAACGAAATATTATTTTTGTTACATGGAACTAAATAATGTGATGGTTTTTTGGCCTGTTATATAACGAAATATAATTTTTTTTCTCCTTCCCCAACATTGAATGACTTTCCAGAAGTTTCCAAGGGTTTTCCGATTGTTTACTTTTAACAGTACCCTCTAGGTCAGGGGAAGATTATTTTTGAAACATAAACTACACAATATTTAATTTTATCTAATTTTTAAGTGATTATTCTATTTTCTAGGGTGGCTAACTCGCAATAATCCCCTAAAACGTTAAGAAATGTATGTGAAACCGTGGGTCTTGGGGATATACCCCCAAGCACAAGGAAGTAACAAGATAGCTTTTCAAACTTGATAAAGACGTAAATTTATTTCATCTTTTTCTTACTTACGGTTGGGGAGTATTCCATACCCGCCGTTACAGCTTGTGAGAAATGGATGGAGAACTAGGAAGTCAGTTGCAAGAAAACCAACAAAAATTTAATTCTTTAACAGTGTCCCCTTGTTGTTTATTTACATCTGGGGGGGGGGTCTTGACCGATTCCACTGATGTACCACTGTAACTACTGAATTATAGGGAAGAGGAAGAGGTTATAGTTCCTTAATGTACAGCGTGGTGTGTTAAATGTAAACAAGTGATTGCAAAACCGGGGAGTCTGGGGGGTATGGAATACCCCCCAGGTACACCAGTAAATAAGCAACAATACGACTTTTTAGGAATCAAATTAGAATAGTCATCTTATTGCTTCGTTATAGCTGGAGGGTATTGCATATCCCCCAAACCCCCCGGTTTCACGCCCATTTCTTTACATTTTAGGGAATAAATTTGTTTGTGTTTTATGTAGTTTATGTTCTTGATAATAATTTTTCTCTGAGGGGGGGGGGGGGTAGAATACCGTAGGAAAACGATGCTTTCTCAAGAATTAAATTTGCGTCTTTATCAATTTTAAAGTCATCTCGTTAATTCATTATGAGCTGGAGGGGGGGGGGGAGTGCTCCCAAGCCGTAAGTAAGAAAACGATGTTTCTTTGAGAATTAAATTTGCGTCTTGATCAAATTTGAAAATCCATCTTGCTACTTCCGTGTAACCGAAACAAATTTATCCCCTAAAATGTGAAGAAATGGGAGTGAAACCGGGGGGGTCTGGGGGGTATGGAATACCCTCCAGCTATAAAGAAGAAATAAGATGACTATTCTAATTTGATCCCTAAAAAGTCGTATTGTTGCTTATTTACTGGTGTACCTGGGGGGTATTCCATACCCCCCAGACTCCCCGGTTTCACGCTCATTTCTTCACATTTTAGGGAATAAATTTGTTTCGGTTACTTACAAGAAAGTAACAAGATGGCTTTTCAAACTTGATCTAGACACAAATTTAATTCTCAAGGAAACATCGTTTTCTTACTTACGGCTTGGGAGCACTCCCCCCTCCCCCAGCAAATAATGAAGTAACGAGATGACTCTTTAAAATTGATAAAGGCGCAAATATAATTCTTGAGAAAACATCGTTTTCCTACGGGTATTCTACCCCCCCCCCCCCGAAACTATATAATACTCAATTTTATTTAATTTTTAAGTTCTTTTTCTATTTTCTAGGGTAGCTAAGCCCCTTAGCTTATTTTGTGCTCGAGGTTATAATGAGTCATTTTGAACTACGACATTATATAGAAAAGGAATCCCTACGCCATTGCTTCAGAAAGCACGTAAAGTTGTTGGTCCCCTGTAGAGTCGTAATGAGGCAAAAGCACAAGTGGCA
The DNA here is from genome assembly GCA_958510855.1 of Rhagonycha lutea. NCBI lineage: Eukaryota > Metazoa > Arthropoda > Insecta > Coleoptera > Cantharidae > Rhagonycha > Rhagonycha lutea. The sequence continues at coordinate 3,933,917 of OY294040.1, read as the reverse complement.
AGTAATTTAATTTGCGCTTACACCCCCCCCCCCCCCCGGTTGGAATTTATGCAATTAAAAACATTGTTAAACCAGAACAAATTTCATAATTTTTATTCAACCTTTCCCAACATTGAATGACTTTCAAGCGCTTTTTCGATTGTCTACTTCTAAAAGTATCCTCCAGGTTACGGGGAAAATTTTTTTAGGAACATAAACTACACAATCACCCCTATTCTATAACCTATAAAAGAAGAAACAATCACTCCAGTAGTCTTGATGAGATAGGAAGACTAGTACAGAGTGGAAGAAAAATAACTGAAGTTTAAAGAAAGACAAAGGAACGGAAAACAGAACAGAAGAAAATATTAAGAAGATGAAAGTAGGAAGAAGAAATAATCACTCCAGTAGTCTATGAATGGAATCATCCAGTATTATGGATGACGAAATGATATCAGAGTTTTTGCACGCTGGATATAGTCCAATTCGCTAGGCAGTAAGAAGCTGGGGTTCGTTTTGGGAAGGGATGCCTCTGGAAAAATGTTATAAGTAGTTCTACCTCATGGGTCGGAGTCTTCCCGCCAATTTTTTCCATACGTAATTGATTCTGTTTAGCAGAGATTCTTTAATTTGTGTCTTATATTTGAAGTGCGCTAGGACAATTTCTTACCCCTTAAAGAAACCTGTTTTGGACAAATTGGTCATCTACGCTGTAATCCTGTGTGAATCCCAGATGAATCCAGATCTCACTCCAGTAATCCACCAATTCCACCACCCACGTCGTCGTGGGCTTTAAGTGGAACGCACCCTTTATGCTTTATGTATTAATTAGATCAGCCTGCGGCCTAGCATTTCTTCATTTATAATGCTTTAACTACTTAAGAGGAATCCTCAGAGTTGCAAGATAGCACTGAATTACAAAAGTATGTTTTCAAACTTTGAGGATTCCTCTAAAGCATTTGAAGATCGTTGATTAGTTCATTATAAACGAATTCCAATTTGTTATGAGTCAGTTCACAAATTGTTGTTGTTAAATTCAGATTTCTTTTTATTTGAAAAGACGCAAATTGAATCATATCGATGCAACAGAGACTTTTAATGTATATCTTTGATGCCCCGTAAATTGAAACAACACAAATTAAGACCTTGATGTACTACCTGATTTTGTTCATCACAAAAGAGATTTTTTATTTAGTATAAATTATAGTTTGCTTCTAAAACTTTTTGAGTCCCTCGTACTACGGAGTCTATAGTGACTTATTTACAGCATTTCTCTTAGAATATAGAATCAAGGCTGTCTTACCTTCTATTCGCGTTTAACATTAACAAAACTTCACCACACGGAATAATTTCAAACTCCATTTTGGACGTAATATTTTAGTGATGGTGGAGCCACCAACGGTAATTTAAAACGCTAATAGGATATCAGTAACAAGACTTTACTTTGTTAAGAATTTCGAAAAGTCCTTTTGTCATTTTCTTGCAGCTGGGGGGTATTCCATACCCCCCAGACCCCCCGGTTTCTTTCCCCACCTGACAATTTGTCTAAAATTTTTTAAACTGCAAATTTATTAATGTTAAACCTGTGAATACTACAAAAATCGTGAAAGAATTCTAAGCACATGCAGTGATTTTTGAGGAGGAAAATTTTGAAAATATTTTACTGTTAAACTTGTAAACAAACACTGCAAAAATAGTAAACTAATTCTAAATGAAAAGGGGAAGCTTTTGAGAGGCAATTCATATGCCATGCAAAAATGCAGAATATCTCAAAAAGTTAGTGGTTAGGGGGGGGGGGGTATTCGCGTTTTACATTAACAAAACGCCATCACACGGAATAATTTCAAACTTCATTTTGGACGTAATATTTTAATGATGGTGGCGCCACCAACGGTAATATAAAACGCGAATTAGGGGTCGTCTATTAAAAAATCCTAAAATATAATTCTGAATTCTTTCTTGTATAATTCCAATTTTAATTATTGTATCGTTGATTTTCGAGAAATTTATGACAAACTAACTGTGACTAATGAGGGGGGGGGGGTCAAGAAGAGCGGAAAAAATTGCTAATTAAAACAAAAGAGAAATTTAACCAAGTTTCTACTCTAGAAACTAAATGCACCTCCAAACTGTTCAATTTAATATAAGAAAAATATTTAATCAGATTCGTTGCCTGGGACCGGTGGATTCTAAGAGCTGGAACGAAGTCAATATGATCGTTAATTTATGTTTTTGGAAGATACAATTTAAATTTGTATTCAAATTTTGTTTACAAATATTTAAAATATTTGGCCAACTTTTGCGTACATAAATCTACTTTTTATCTTCAAGATGCGTAAAACAATCGAATTTTCGACACCTTTAATCGAAAAAATTCGATTTTTCGACACCTTTCCACTTCAGCGATTGACCAAAATTGGCTTGTTGACCACCCCCTACTATATAGTACTGACACCCCCTATTCTGTAATATTTGCATTCGCAATTGAATTAAATAGATATGGCAATGCAGGACCAAAGAAAAAGTCCGAACCTCCCCTGACAAAATTTATGGAATTAATTTTTTTTTTATATTAAATTTTGATGTTTGGTTTGATTGTTATGTTTGATGTTTGTTATGTTTTTGATTTTCGTCTTCTAAATTTTTTTTATTTGCGAAGTAGCTTTCTGTTTTGTGACAATTTACTTGGAGCCACCCCAAAAATTTCGTGAGCCTCCCCTACAATCGTATCCTGGCTACGGCCCTGTGGTAATGGTATAATGGAAACAAATCTTGAAATTATCAACGATTTGATAACGAAAATGTTACAGAATAGGGGTGTTAATTACTTTTTGCGGAAATTATTTATAATTTTTATTGTTACTGTTAATGACAGGTAATCAATTATTAGCAACACTTAAAATTAACTATTACCAGTTTATCTCTAATAAGTGAGGATCAATTAAATTCAAATTGGTATAATTTTATAGTAAAATTTTTTTGTTCGTCTTGAAAATTTCAAACTTACTAAATTTTGAAAAGGAGACTCGAATAATTAAAAACCGTTGTTTACACCAGACAAAAGCCTTGTAATACCTCCCAGAGTACCTGTAAAAAATGAGCTCTTAAGTGCCCGTATAAAAGTTCTTAATTTAAGTGCATTGTGGTAAGCCGGATGTTAAAATTTTGCATTCTCAAAAATTACTACCTCTTGCCTTTAAATCTTCTTATTTTAACCTGTTAGGTCATTCACAATTTTGAGAGTTGTCGGTGAACATCGAATCGAAAACAAAATGAATCGCTTCTTCAGCATTTTTGTCTTATTTTTGAGCGCGTTTTGTGTTGTGCAGTGTGAAAAAGACTTGATGAATTTTATTAGAAGCAGATTATACGTTGGAACCTGTCGAGCTGCCTGCATCGAAAAAGTGAGTATTTTTCAAAATAAATTTAGTTATCTTTTGAGTAAATTACTTCGGTAGGTTTAAAGTTTCGGTTTGTTTGATTAGGACCACCGTTCAATAGTTTTTTGAATCCAAAACCGTCTAACTCTTGTTTGCTCTTTAGTTTAAACCGAAACGTTTCTTTGTATTATATTTGGCAGCTGTTTCGTTTCGATATTTGCTTACATTTTCTTTAAGAAAGGTCTGAAATGTGAAAATTTAACGATCGCGATTTAGAAATGATTGGCAAATTTAATAACACAGACAATGTTTACCCCATATCCTAATTTCAAAAATTTTACAAAGTCAAAGCAAAGCACAACTTTAACAGTTTTTCAATCTGTATTTATGCGTTTTTTGCTGAAAGCTCACGACTCAATTGTTTGCATAAAATATTAGCTCTTTTATTTCGAGCAAGCGTGATGCCAAGTATGAAATATTACCAACCCTCTGGCCTTTTTTTCGTTTGTAAATTGAAATCAAAAAACATTTTTGTTTTAGTATTATTTCTTTTATTTTATATAAATTTTTAATGGGTTTGTTATAGATGCACTTCGTGTTCTTGTTAATTTATTATTAAGTACTTTTTCCAAATAATTTTGTGCTATTTTAGAAGTACATTAAATTTCAAAAACCATGGCGCCAAACAACTATTTATTACTAATTTTATTTGGTTACAATTGAACCCAAGAGGATTTGTTTCAAATTGCAGGTAACAATTTTTATTTTTTATCCCGTTCAATTTCAAGTTTGGCGCCTGAAAATATGACCGAGCGGCTTATCAATGTAAACGTAAAAAAGGCTTAACCAATCACGTTGCTTCTAATCCAAATCTTACTATCGTATCCTTTCTTGCATCCTTGCCGACAATTTGTTAATGAGAAATGGTTCTTAAGGGGGTAGGCTACCACGGCCACCCTGTAGATCGTTAATCTAGTTTGATTATGAATACTGACCTTCCAGAAGGTAATATAAATCAAGCTTATCGAAGTGAGATCTGAACTATGTGGTGGTCACAGGTTTTGTGATTATAAAGATTTATTGATTCCATCGAATTCATCCTGCTCCTAATCTTCCGTCACAAGAAGCCGTGTAAATTAAGCTGCTTTAAGAAAAATAAAGTTGTGTTCATGATTTTATTACGAATTTGATTTATTCGCTTAACCACCACTCTCATTCTTAACACGAGACTTGATAAATGTTGCCCCTATCGCGCATATCGGTTAGGAACCGCTCTGAGTCTTTGTAATTACACAGCGTTACGATAGCTTTAAGTTGATTGAACGTACCCTCCAGGGTGAGAAGCTATCCATAACCGACACCATCCAGGAAGAATTTATAGTGCAATTTACGGTTAAGATACCGATAATGTCACATATGAGAACGAAATTATGCAAAATTTAATGTCACGGTGGTTTTTAAATTGATAGTTAAATGGTGGAAGACGTATCGATTAACGTTTTCTCGGATAATTTAACTTTGTGTTTAATTGCCACCGTAAAATTATATTTACTTTTACGTGCACATACTACAACTTCATACTCATTCAAAATGTTACTTCGGGCGTTATATGGGCGTTGCAAATTAATATGGTTTTATTATAATAATGACATATTTATTGTTTCTTTGTTAACTGTATAAATGTTATTACTGTTACTTCGATTCAGAACTTCGCTACCTCAATAATCGAGAACGCGAGCTTGAACCTTGTGGTGCACCACTCGATAATGATTTTGTCCCGTATGCAAAGATTACCTATTAGCACCCTTCGTTGTCGTCGAGTTATTTATGAATATGAGACGTCTTTGTAATTCCCAGCATTGCTATTGTATATGGAAAAATGGGAGTTTTTACGGTGTACATAATAGCTACTTCGATTGCGTACCGGCTTAGGTGAGAATAAATTTTGCCCCCCTAGTTTCATACGATCATAATCACCTCCGGTATCGCATTACTTTTATTGCCCCAATTATTAATTTGTAGATACCGACTGCGCCAGTTGCGCAGGAATTTTTATAAAAGCAAGGTCCCCAAGGGAAACGGGATTTATTTATATTCTCGCGAAACTTTTTCGATCAATCACACCTTTTTTTGTTAATTCGTATTAAATAATTCATTTGTTTGTTGTCTATAATTTGGATGTGAAAATACCGAGCGATTGCGAAAAACTCGCTAGGATTGGAGATGAAAGGTGATAAGTGATGGATGAAGAAGGTTATAGAACCCGTTAATTGGAATTATAGATGGAATCACGAAGGAAACAAAAGCGTTTTATTTTTCTTCGTCCGACCACGACGAGAGCACGTTTAGATAACAATTTATTTAGTTATAAATTTTGATAACATTAGTAATTACATACTAAATTGTAAAGAATTATATATTTCATCTGAAAGGAACAAGAAATGCGGAACTTGGATGAGAGAAGAGGTATCTTTATAAAATATTATCATTATTGGAGGATTACTATTATGGTAATCGTTATAAATGTGTTTCGGTCTGATTATTACTAAGGGCGTGTCAACTTAAGCAGGTGAGCTAATGATAAGATATGCAGGTTAAATCGGAATCGCACAATTAGAACGACTTGGATTTAATTAGTGGTAATCGATAAATTCGTGATTATATTCTCACGTGGGCGTTACACATCTTATTTATTGCGTATTTATTTCTTGCTTATTTTATTTTTTTAAATTATGCCGCGCGCAATAGAGACGTTGGATAAACATAGGTAGTAGCTACGACTATTTTAATGTACCTACTTCGCACTGAGTGCAAAAGTCCACCAAGAAGAACAAATTCAATGCAAATGCCTTCATGTAAAACACATGCATGTAAACAAAGAAAACTATTTCGCACCAAATAGAGGTAAAACTAATGGCTAATCAGTTATGTCTCAAAAGGTATGTAAGTAACAAAGGAGAAACTACGTCTTCACTTGTTACATTTTAATCCGATCGGTTTGTTCAATCCATAACCGATTTCCCGGTTTTTTTTAAATCTACTTGAAAGAGTTGCGCTTCAGTTACCTTGTTTTGACCAAACTTTTACTTGGTTTTAACTGCTTTTTTGTTTTTAATTAAATTTTCCATGAAAATTTTAAAGAATTAGGAAATTTACTAATTTGGTACTGTAAAAGTCGGGAAAGTTAATACTTGGGGGCTAGTGAAAATTTCTCGGAACTTAAAAATTTAGTGAAAAACTGATTTTTAAAATTTTAAATTTTTGTTATGGAAAACTTGGAAAAGTAGGAAATTTGTTTTGGAAAACTCAGTGGGAATCCTGTAGAATCTTTCTAAAAACAGGGCTATGTCGCTTTGGTGATGGTGATGAACATAAGGAAAGCTTAATTTGGAACAAATAGACATGTCAAAAAAATTTTCTCCTTTGCATCCTTAATTTTTCTTCGCAGATTTGCATAGAATGTAACTTTCCAAGTACCAAAATATAAGAAATGTATGACCTTGAAGATAAGATTTTTCAAGAACTTCCAGGCGACATATAGCTTGTAATTCTGATGATAATAGGGATTTGGAGCAGACCAATTTTAGAGTTTAGAAGAACTCCATTCCGTTCTATGCACCAGGTAAAATTTTTAATTTAAATTCAGTATGGGGGTGGGGAGGTATCACAGTGCAAGAGGGGTATCCATAATGAAGAAGCTTCCAAAATCTTATGAAGCCTTACGAGAGTGTGGATCGAACATTTTGAAGATCGTCCTTACCCAGATATATAGTAGCATTGTATATTCATGGAATATTCCTTAGACAACGCAAATTCTTCTCTGCACAGGCTAATATAGCGATAATTTCCATCTGGAAGACATTTGCGTAGCAGCCCAGGTTTATGCTAATGGCAACTCCTGCTCCAGTACTTACATCCGTTTTGGATCCATCTGTATATTAGATGGTGTCATATCGAGCGCCCAGCTCCTGCTTGGTACCCTCCTCTCCCTTCTCAGGTATTGCAACTCTAAAAGGATTTGGAAGTCCCTAACAGTACAGATTCTGTCTAATTGCATGGATAGCATGTTTGTACTCCTAATGGAGTTGAAGATCATGGTTTGATGCAAGGATTTTGGAAATGATCTATTTTTCTAATGTGTTACATGCACTGTAATATTAAGCTCACTTAGTTCAGATTGGAAAACAAAAAAACACCTACAAATGTGATAAAACTAGTGAATTATATTGATTATATTCTTCAAAATCTCCCAGTCTTCTGAGTCAGAAAATCTCATTTCTTCATATGTACAGGTAATTTGGACTAGTGAAAAAGGTTGAGGACTTGGGATCTAAGGGTTCTAGGTTCGAATCCTACTGATGTCTTCAAAATTTACCTCTGACCCTCTATTGACCTCTATTTTTTTGTCACGTTTGCATTTGCATTAAAAATGTAGGTCCGACTTCTCATGATATTGGGTTTCTTTTTAACAAAATAACAATAAGAATGAGAAGTAATATCTAATTATGATTCCTTTATAATTGGGTTTGTCTGTTGGATGAAAAATGATTATTTCTTGGGAAGGGGTGAAATTAAAAGTCTCAGCATTTTTTTTGGTGCATGAAATACCTGAACTTATTTCAATCAAAATTTGAATTTAATTAGTTCATCTTCTTGGAATGCGTCACGTTTGGGAAACAATGAATTAGGGTGTAATCTCCTTATTAATTTCGCGTTGTAATTACATAATTAAATGTCCTGAAATGCCCACCCATGGTTTACAATAATTTTTCTGTTTGATTTACTATATAGTACTTTAGGGGTCACCTATAAAGGAGGTCCATGCTTGGGGAGGGAGCAAAATTTGACTAAAAATAAGTAAGTGTAACCAGGGGGGGTCATCCGCATTTTCACTTTAATGAGTTTAATTCCAATTTTAATTGTCTCGATTTTAGAGAAATAAGGAGGGGGTCGTTGATTACTGACCATCGGACGTTCCTAAGGCGACCGAAGATTGTCACCAACTATGACGAAGGGAGGAGGAATTAAAAATCAGAAATGATTGCAGACATCTTTTATGGACGACTCCTTATTTGATTATTTGAAATATTTTGTTATAATTTAATTATTTAATAACTTTTATTTTACTAATTTAATTTGTTTAGTTTAGTTTTATAATTCAATCTGTCCGTACAGGTTTTTGTGTGCTTAATAATAGCTCAAGTGCGGCCTTTAGGCCGCACAGCCTCTGCAATCTAATGTTAATAATATCCTCTTTACTTCCTCCTCAGTCCATATCCCTTCTGCAGGGTGTGGTGAGCCTTTTAACAAAGGCTTTTCATGGCAGATTACACCCCGGTGGTTTGCCATTGCCTGCCGAGGGGAGACGGCCACAATATGATTCTAACTTCGTCCGGAGTCGAACCGGGTTCTCTGTGTTAGCAGTCTATGCGTTTAATCGCTATATTAACGACCTCTCTTTACTTGAAACCCAACTTCTCTTCCACCAGAATACGAAAGTTACTCCAGTAAAGACTGGGATTTTTACTCCTAATGAATTTTCTAGTTTGACTAGGGATATTAGAATAATATTTTTTGTGGAAAGAGGGTAATTTTTCGAACAATATGATATCATTTTAAATATAAGTATTTTGATAACGGTTATAATAAGTCAAAAAAATCATCAGAATATTTATTTTTCGACAAAGTCTTTAAAATTTAATTGAACAAAACTTCAATTGTTGAGTAATTTTCTTACTCCCTGTGTTGTGTGTTCCTACCATTAAATAATTTGATAAGAAATTTAATTAATGTGGTCTCTCCTTTATTTCATACAATATTAGGATCCTTCAAAATTTATACTGATTTCCAGGATTGTTTATTAAATTAGGAGAAAACAATGCCCTACAGAAATACGAAATCTCTGCAAATACGACTAAAAAGTGTGATAAACGATGTAATAAGAGAATCACTTGGGAGGTCTAATATTCAGAGCAAAACGTAATTGGTTTGTACTTTATACGTACAAGAAGTGCTACTGGGTGACTTTCTTAGAAAATAATCGGTTCGTTGTCTTCCTTTTGTCACTTTACAGTCTTAACAAGCCGCAATTGTAAACGTGATTTAACAAACAAACTAAAGGACCGCAGACCACCCCTATTTACACCTGCACAATGAACGCGTTGTATCATATTTTAGTGCACAACAAACCCCTAATCAGGAATCGTTTTCTGGAAATTTATCTCCCAAATTTTAGTTTAAAATTTTCCCATCAGAACGATGAGATTTACTACCTTCAATTTGATACTGGGATGAATACCGAAAACGGGAGAAATAAAGATAAGAAACGCTACATCGAACCCACCACACTCTCATAATGTTTCATATTTTTTGCGCCATCACAGCCCCTATTATATCATCTCGGTTTACGAGGTTAACATGAAAATGAGCTTTATGCGAGCATTTATTTTATTTTTAAAATTTTTTCGAAATTAAATTCGATGAGAGGGTTGACAAAAAGCTCAAGTGGGTTTCGCGTCTTTGCAACCTTTAATTTTTGTACATAGGTAAGTGTGTGTACAGAAAAGATAAAGTGCAGGTGAGCATATAAAATATAGTAACGTGAAGTTTTTACCTTTATACCTGAGATTTTCTAAACATCCTGTACTTTGTGTCACGAGCTCCGACCCTAATAAGCCAGAGTCTTTAAGACCTAATGCATACAAAAGCAGATGATGACGTACGACAATAATGACAATTTTTATACCTTTTTATATTTTTTTGTCACGTTTGCATTAAAGAGATTTGCTAGTGGGTATTTTATACTTGGGCGGGTTGATTTGGAATATTTAGCTGACAGTTAGGGGAGTAATTTGGTAGGTGATATACAATGCTTCTTTACATCACCGCCGAGGTGAATGAATCTATATTAATAAAATATTCGGATTAAAAGAAAGTTACGATTCGAGATTCAAGATTAAAATAATACAGTTTTAATTTTTTATTATATAGTCGGTATTGAAACGTCTTGCGACGTTATCCGATACCTAATTACCAACCTTGCGAATTGGCATTTGGTTTGTTTAGCATTTTACATTTTTTACCTAGACGAGGAGCAAGCCCGACGTAGAACCCCCAACCTGGAGGACCAGAGAGACGGCCAGAATAAAGTTCTTACTTCACCCGGATTCGAACCGGGCATTTAGCGTTCACAGTCAACTTATTCGACCATTATGCTCCGACCGTCTCTACAGTTTTAATTATTACCGAATTAATTAACCCACCACAACAGGTGCACAGAAAAAAGGTCTACAAAACACCAAAAACTATTTTTTTTTTCGGTGTAACAATATTTTTCGTGAGAGTTTTAATTACCATAAAAAGTTGAAATTTTGAAGTTAACATAAATAAACATTAAAAAACAACCCCCGTACATAATTTATGTTTTTTCTTGATGGTTAATATTTCTTTTAGTACCATATAGCTTTCAGCGCCGAGACGTTATAAACTTTGACCCCGTTCTAGAGCTAGGGGTTGATTTTAACAGCATATTTGGTATTTGACTGCCTGGTTACTTTAGTTATTTATAAATCCACTTTTAATTTTTTTATTTGGGCAATAAAAACGTTTGTGTGCTTTTATGGAATACTGTGTTCTGTTTGTTTTGTAATGAAATAAACATTCGTGCTTTATATCCAAAAAAACGATTTGTATTGTTTCAACAATAAAACTACACTTGCAGCACCAACTGCAGAGGTAAAATTTAAACTCAACAAATGAGAAAATTTATGCAATCTTGATGCATTTCCATATTCACAAACATTTAAATTATCCTGAAAACAATTCACTGTGATTATCTGGATTTAAGAGGAAGCTCGTTATAGTTTCGATTCAATTTTGTTCGATTATAGCTTAAAAATTTTAAATTTCTGGTTTACTGCGGTAGATTCAAAGATTTTGTAATATCTTTTGTTGTGTTACGTACAAGTAAGCTGCACTTAAAGCTTTCAAAGGCACCGCCGTTTTCAATAATTCCATTATTGTTTATTAACTTAAGTACGCACTCCAACTTTGTAACAAATTTTTAAGTGTTTTATAAACGTTTAACGCGATTACTCTACAAGTGGAAGTCCACCCTGTAAAGGGAGTCAAACAAATCACCATTACACCAAGAGCTTTTTATGCAACCAGTTTGGACCGCATTATTTTATGTGACTGTATGCAAAAAAATTATTTTTAAATAATGTAATTTTATGATCTTCAATTTTCTTCTTCTTTAATTCTTCTAAATGAAATTCTAAGGATAAAACTTAAAATCTCGTTAATCCATATGCGCGTCATTCACCTAATATGAAAGAAAAAGAAACACAAATCACGCCATCGTACGCTCTGCCAGTCTGGTGCAGACCCAAAGCGAACCAATTAGTAGATAATTTAAAATTAAAGTTTAATATTATTGCAGATTGTTAAAATCACGTATCCAATTATCCACTACGCTTTTGACAATTTTTCTTTGTACATTGAGCTAAATAATAAAACGTTCGATTTTATCCCTCGATGATTGTGAAAAAGTTTGCCTTGTTAATGCGCTTGGTAAATTTTTTTAAAAAGATTACGTAGGTTATTTTTACCGGCTTTAATTTCACGTTCTATTGCACTTCTTTTATAAAAATGCGCTACCTTCCTCCGCATTAAGTAATATTAAGACGAAAATTGGTTTAGAGAAATTCGTAAAGGCTTACGATAATGATTTTCGAAAGATGTTACACAGACACACAAGTCGTTGTTAGTGATGTGTACGTAATTAACTTATTGAAAAATATCTTCCGAGACGCTGAATTTTAGTGCTACATAAAAAGTAATGAACTCAATTTATTAAATGGGATAATATTAGGAGAACGTGAACGTAAATGATAAGCAAGAATTTTGCATTCCTGTTCTTTCACTCGGAATCAATTTTAATTCGGTTTATTTAAATAAATGCAGGACCGGATCTGATAACCTAACCAATTTTTTTTTTGCAGTTTCTTCCACAAAGTGAGTTCCGAAATAGTAGCGAATTAGGGTGCAGAACAAATGAAAATTGGAAATGCTATATGGTAAGTTCCTCACAATTAGAATAGATAGTCATCTAAATTATACTTAGCAATTGATATTTTATCACAGTAAATTTACAACTGGAATATTGATTCAACAACCCCTAGGGATATAATTATGATTAAACTGGCGAGGTTTGAAACATGAAAGAAATATTAGCATCGTTCTGTAATTTAATACGATTCTAAACGTTTTCGGCCCTTTGTGTGTTTTTTTAACAAATAACAAACGAGATTTTTTGTATCGACAAACAGTTACAATTAATCTCATTTCATTTAAACACGTACGGTACACCAATTATTGGTAATATCTAATAACTAAGGTCGATTCACACGTGTTACTGATTTTCTTTCTTTATGTATGTTGATACAATAAGTGGTTGTTTTTACAAATTTTGTGGACCGTAAAATTGGGTTACTTGCCATGATAAAAAAAGATTTAATAGAAATGAAGAAATAATAAAAGTGAAATAGTATATAGGGGTGCATTTGTGATGGAAGTAGGGAGATACAAAAAAATGTTTTGAATTGCTACATGCTGGAGGAAACCATAAAATGGGTAGGGTAAAGTGCAGGATTTATTACAATATGTTTATTAAGAAAAAAGGGGGGATTCAAGCGATTATTTGGGTCAGATCCTGATTGTTCCAATAATTTACTAATTTGAAGAGTATAATTTTTCAACATTGGTAAAAATGCGATACAGTTGCTTGACCAGGGTATGGACAAAATTGATAGAACAGGTGGGAGCACCAACACTAGAATGAAGAACCACATCGCGGGGGTAATGGAATCCACTATGTTCATCTCCATTGATCGTCCTTGTTGGGTTTTTGGCTCTAAAGCATAAATTAACAAGCACATAATCGAACGAGAGACAGATCTTGAAGTTCGTAAAACTTCAGATATAAAAGAAATTGATCCATACTCGCCAGGTCAAACGGAAATCTTTAGTTATAAAGATAACTCGAAAATGCCAATTGAAGAAAGGCAGCAGCGCTTCTTACGGCTCTCGCATATACCCAAAGTGACTTGATTCCAATTAAAGTAAATTTTTGCTTGCAGCCAGGAACAACTAATTTATTAGGAACTGTTGTAAAATGGCTGTCAGATAAAATAGCTGCCAGCCAGTTGATACACAGCTATGTGGAAAATTGCGTTATTTTTTCATTTTCTTGCCTCCCATTCATTGTAAACGTTTGTTAGATTTGTAATGTTAGCAAAGCTGCTGTTTTGAAACTTTCTTGGTCTGCGATTCTCTTCAAGCTGCTCAAATCTTGCAACAATTGAACCTGTAAAGTTTCACAAACTCCAACTAATAAGCAGTTTCTGCGTCACTTTGTTGAAGGATCTCTAAAATTCAAAAAGTGTTTGAGAACTTCTGCTTTAAATAATTATATTAAAATAAAAAGTTTCTTGTAGTTTTATGAAACAAACAAACAATATCTCAATATTAATCGATTACCATTTTTTGTTGTCTGAAGGTAATTATGTTAATAGCTTGATGTTGGCTTTATTATAGCTGGACTATGATTACGATGTCCCTCTTTTTCGGTGTAATCCCTCCCCTTCAATATTTCATGATTATGTTTAAAATAACGGAGGTAGCAAATATGAAAAACGGATCGATATATAATTAATAAATATGGAGGTTGAAGTAATTAAAGGATGCTGCTTTTCATTTTTGATATTATTTGTGCAATGCACTTTCCTTTCAGAAAAAATTTGAAAGCACAAACTGAATATTTTCAACAGTAATAAAACATTGTTAAGAAATTTCCATTTTTATTGCAATTTTAATGAAAAAGCACGTAGAGTGGATGAGATTCCATTAACTATAATTTGCTTCTATAAAAATAATGTGTGGATTATGCGAGACTCAAATTGTAAAAACAACCAATTTTAGCTACAAACAATTTCCTTTTAATTTAAAATAAACCTAAAAATTCAAATTACGGTGCATAAATTTAGCTTTTTCAATTTTTGTGTAAATAAACAAAAATATTTAATGATAACTTTTGAAAAATTTTCAGTGCTGGGATTACTGCGGAATGCTGGTCGTGGACGAAGGAAAGACGGGCAAAATGTGCAGCAGCAACATATGCGTAAGTGGAAATTAAAGATGTCACGTCTAAATTTGTCAAAAAAAAGTTAAATACTACCGCGAACATAAATTTATTAAGAGCAGTTGATACGACACATTTATTTAATTAAACGTTCGAATATTCCAACATCCAAGTTTCAAAAATAGGAAAAATCTAAACTTAATCACCTCACCTTCTCTCTTCTTCGATAGAAATAGAAAACCTCATAATGAACCCTGAAATAGATTCAAATTAATGATCGACAACACAAAGAAAAACATTTCGTTTAAATTGTTTTCATTTCCTCCCGGAACAATTTGACGACTAACACCACTTGATATTTAGAAAAAAGGAAAAACCCCGAAAGTTTGTTCCCCATTTTGTACAAAACAAAATGGTTATTACTCTTACGGGAAACATTAAAAGAATTTACTGTTTACTTCTATGTTACCTATCTAACAATATTTATTTCGAGTCCTTAACAAATTTACTTCCATTTTCCTCCTGCACTATCAACTTGCGCAATAAATTACAACAAATAAAAAACTTGGCAACCTTAAATTTAAAGTTGGAAAATAAAACGAAAAAACTTTCGATATACTCTTCGTATATAGAAAAAGAATATTAACAAAAATAATAAAAATTTCTTATTGATTTGTTTCCAACGAGGTATGGTTAAGACATTTCACCGTTGTTACTACTACCATTCGTCGATTTGTCTTCTTGCACCCCATCCGGGTTCCCAGCTTTGATGTGTCAAAAAAGTATAATATTCCCTTCTAAATTTATTTAATATCCGGTTTTAATAACAACCCCCATTTAGGTAATATATCGACTTGTTATGTAAATTTCTAAACTTAAGCTAGAAACGTGACGATTATAAATCAAAAATTATTTCAAACTTTTTGAAATAACTGAAATTTTTTTTAAAAAATTACTGCGTTGAAGTATGCAGAAATACCTGAGAATAGTAATAAGATAAATGACGACGAAAAGAAGAAATCGACGAGAATTTATAGTAAAATCAATCTTAATGCAGTGACACTTACCAAAATACAGGATTGGATTGGAAATAGATTACCTTTTAGAAGTTACGTACCCTATTCACCCGACTTTATAAATTGGCACTTTCATTACATCTCACTTTTTTTTAAGTTAAATATTCCTAACGCAACTTAAACCGAATTAGTCGAATTTAAAACTTTTAATTGCTACACAAGTCCTGCCCTGTCCTAAAAATATTTTTGTGGAACGAGATAAAAGGTGAGATAAGGTAATGTTGTGAATTAGTGACTGATAGTCGCTCCTAAATGATTAATTAAATTATTTAAGAAGATATTCGAAGATGTTAAAAATTAAAGATAGAAAGTGTTCGAAAGATAAGAGAAGGACCAACATGTTCATTTCGTGTTAATTTTAATGCACAATCTTGTTTCTGTTAGAATAATATTAATTATTCCGACTTAAGCTGTTGGCTTTGAAAAATTTATTTTGCTTTTTAATCGTCTCTTTTTTAGGGTGGTCTTTTTAGCCAACAAGAAAAAAGTTTCAAATAATTAGCCATATCATTTATAATATTTTAATTTTGTTTCGGTTCAGGAAATGAAAAGTCAGCTTGCGTTATTAATTATTCCGATAGCAAACCACAGTTTTTGATATACAACTTGATATGTATTTCTCTAATATTTTACTATTTCAATGTCAGCTTTGTGTATAAAAATAATTTTTGGAAAAGAATTCCAACATAAATCGCATTATACTCCCGTTTTCCTCCAGGTCACAAGGATCTCGTTAGAATCTCGTAGGATTATTCATGCGCGTCACTTCATGTAATTTTCGATTTATTAAAAGTTACATAACTTACAGGTTAATTTTTTCAATAATAATATTGAATATTTTTAATTTTCTTCTCTCTAAAGCATCGTTTCTCAACCTTTTTTGTGTCGCGATCCTCTACAGAGCAAAAAAAGAGAAAGACAAGCTCCCTTAGGAACAAGAATGACTGTTTTGTTTAATTCTTAACCCTTAAAAAGTCAATAGAATGGTATATGTATCCTTCGAGAAACTCTTTTTCCCTTTTCCCTAAGAAAATAGGTCGACAGCTAGGAAGTCGACAGCCTGAGTGCTTGGCTATCCTTTTTGGCTAAATTTTCTGAGCTAAATTGCATTGAAACATTCATTGAGCTAAAATAGTAAAACCCAAGAAAACCAAAGTCTAAATATAAAATTAGTAGAGGCTCTCCATCTAAGGATCCTTTCAAGAAAGGAAGAAAAAATTGAAAATGGGTTTGGAAACTTATTTTTCAATTGCTTCAACTATATTCTTGTCTTCATTTAATTTCCTCCATTCCTTCCTTATTCCTGATATATTTTCTTATCTTAAATTATGATGGGTATCTATCGGAAATGCGACAATACCTCTAAGCCTAAGCCTAAGCCATAGTTGTTCGGCATTTGGCATTACTTTGTAAAAAAATTTTATATTATAATTTATCGTTACGATATTATCAATGGTTTCATGTAATTATGGATAATTATGATTTTGTTAATTTCTAAATGAATTATACTTGATTTGCTCATATGGTTACCATCGATACCAACCCTGCGTTCGGGGAGAAGCTACTTACGCTACCAAACATTTCTTTTTTCTTTCTTTCGAGCTTCCAGTCACTTCCAAACGCTTTGGCTCCGCTCCTTTCAGTCGCTACAAACATTTTGGTGGGGAGCCTAAACGTTTGGAAGCGACTGAAAGCTCGAAAATAATCATCCATAATATTTCCAATTTTGATTAGAAGGATATTCCTTTGGTAAAATTGTTTTTTTGGACTATGCATACATGATTTAAATAGTGGAAGCAACCGACTTTACCCTCAAGCTCCACTTCTTGTACCATTTTGTCACAGCTAATTTTTTACCGTTTTGAACCTGGTTTTTAATTTCTTAGACTGACTGGCCTGGTTCATATGTCATTTATAGGCCACTGACAATTTTCTTTCGAAAAATATTGATTTTACATTTTGTTCGCTTCGTTCACATCATCTTTTTGGTAACTGCTGGAAAGTTTAGGATTTTTTACCAATAGTGGAAAGCTGTCAGATCACAAATGTCAAGCGATGCAACTTGGGGTTCACACAATGTGGTAAATGACTGAAGACCAATGAATCAAAATGTTGAATAACAATCAGGTCGAGAAAGAAAGACCAGGTTTACCAGCACCAACCTTGATCGTACCCTCACATAATTAGATCAAGATGATCAATACTATAAATTGCACTGCAGTTTAATATGAGATTAGGTGTGGATTAAATGTGGTATTCGAACAATAACCGGTATATCCAATGTGCCGAGATCATTTTTTGAATAGATGGAATCGGAAACAAATGGTCATTGCCTTGCAGCTAACGCAGTTGGATGCGAATGCGGGGTACCGGGTTCAAACCTGGGGAGAGTCAAACTTTCTTAGTCTTCTTGCTTCGAAGCCGGTGGTCCCCTGGGTTAGTGAATTGCCACCATTAACATAAAAAAAGTCTAGCAAGCTACCTGATAGATGCAAAATATTTATATGCTCAACACTGCCAAGACAACGACGCAGAAAACTTACTAGAAGAGAATTCTCAGAGCAAATTGCTTCTAAATAGAAAAGAAAAAGAAGAAGGAAAGAACCACCTTTCAGTGGTATAAAATCTCTAAAATAAACGACCGTTATTTCATTGCAAATGCAATAAAACCAGAAATGTTGCCAAGTCAATTTATTTTACTAGAAAATTTCCATTTGCCATGAAAACGACCTTAAAAATGTCTTGAAGTGGGGGAGAAATACGATAGAGCTGGATTATTTCTTTATCCTTTAGCTAAACTGTGTTCTATTTTTTTTTACATAAAAGCATCCTCGTTAATTGGTGCTTTATATTTTATGGGAGTAGAGGATTTCAAACAGCGACAGGAAAAGTATTCACAAAAAATAGAAAAATGTGTATCGTAATTGTATCGCAATGTAAGGTGGATTCAGGAGGGGGAAGGGTGATCGCTCCTTAAAACTTTTAAAATTTTTGGAAATATTTTTCTTACTTTTATTATATTTTATGGCTTATTTTCAACAAGCCGAAGTTTAGGGAAGTCTTTCTCGTAAGCGAATTAAATTTAAATGCAAACTTCGTATTCGCTGGGTGCAAAGTGCATAGTGGGGGTATTAAAAAGCGACGCCAGCATCCGCTGCGGACAAATTGTGCAAAAAACATGGCCAGATGTCACGCACCCAGCGAATAAGAATATTAATGTACCAAGGATCTTGGGGGGGGGGGGGTTATAGAGTATCATCCAGATCAGGGGATTTCTGATCCACCTCAAGAAATTTCTCTTGGAAAAAGTTATCTCTACTTTACTATAATTACTCTAGGGGGGTCTCGAAGGATAAATATACCATTTTATTGGCTTTTTAAGGGTTACAAAGTAAAAGAATGATCATTCCTGTTCCCGAGGGAGTTTCGTGCTTTTTTCTCTTTCTTTAGCTCTTTAGGGGGTTGTGACATAAAAAAGGTTTAAAAACGATTTTATAGAGTGAGCGAAGCCCCCATCGCAGTGGCGGTTTTAGAACTTATGAGGCCCCAGGCACAATTCAATTTTGAGGCCCCCCTCTAAATATTTTCACTAATCCTAAACTCCCTAAAGCAATTGATTTGGTGCCCGGGGGGGCTCATCCACCAGCACAGCAGACGATTTATTTTTTTAATACTTGTTTTTTTACTAAAAATTGCACTGAAATCAAAATAACTGCAAATCCAAGGCATCTTAGGGCTTAGAATTTTTTTGCTATTTTTCCTGTGTTTACAGAATTGATATTTTCATAAAATTTCAGAATATTTGAACAAAATTAAATTTTTATCAAAAAATTGTAATCAAAAATTGCACTGAAATCAAAATAACTGCAAATCTATGGCATCTAAGGCTTAGAATTTTTGTGTTTATTACAACAGGAATTTAATTAATAATAATAATTATATTTTCTTTATTTTGAGGCCCCTTGATTTACGAGGCCCTAAGCGCGCGCCTCTTGCGCCTGTTGGGAAATCCGCCACTGCCCTTTAGCTATGGTAGTGATTGCTGTAACAGTAGATCGGGGATCAATGGGGAGTATGAAGTACCAAATCAAGAGGATTCCAGATCTATCTCAGAAAATTATTTTGGGGAAAATAACCTACATTTAATTTTATCACATTTTTAAGTTTCTTTTCTTCAGATTTGAGTTCAAAATTTTTTTGAGTTACGCGATTGTTCGCAGTGAGAGTTGACCGGGGGGTTTGGGGGTAAGAAATCAACAAAGCGGCTTTTAAAAATAAATAACGATGCAAATTTGATGCTTTCTGAAAACAATTCCACGAATGATCGAAATTGTTAACTACAGCAGATTTTGAAATATAAAATCACAAACAAATTTTTTGCAGTTAAGAACTCAGATTTTTTAGGTTCACTTTTAAACTAAACGCTCAATTTCGAGCTAGAATCTGACTCGGAAATGTCTTTACTAAAAATCGTAATAATGATAAAATCTGTTCGTAACGCTTAGTTTGTGGAATTCAGTAATAAAAAAAATTACACTGTTGTTTATTGATATCAATTCCATATAATTTGGAGATTCAAGCTTGGGAGGTGGCGGTATACCTCTAAAGGGCAGAGTGATTGCCTTTTTCGAAAATAAGTAGTTCGTGTTCGTTAGGCAATATTTGATGGAATTTTTCTTTTTATATAATTCGAAGGTAAGATTAAAATGATCCACCCTTAACCGTTCCAATAATTAGTAATCTCGAAGTTTCTAACTTATTCCCAATTCCAAACACGTTTAATTTGCGAGTAAATTGTATTTGTGATTTATTGCGACACTTTTTGAGAGAAAGAAGAAATAAATTAACAATTAAATATCGGTATGTGTGCGAGTGTGTGTGTGAATGTAAGATAATTTAAATGATGCAATTATATTTCGTTAACCGAAAACTCGGAAGCAAAACAAGCAAAACTAAAAGTAATTAACAGAATTCCACCAGCCAGTTGTGTGGACTAGAAATTAGTAAAGGAAAACCGCGGCCTGCTTTATTTACTAGTTAAACATAAAGCAAAATGTATTTAAATGGCGTTCGAGGGAACAAATACGAGATACTCATGTCAACTAAAGTTTTATTGGGATTTTAGTCCCACAGTTAACGAACGTCTCTTACCAGTTCAAAAATTACAACAATCTCGCTTTTTAACGGCAAATTTGTTTGTTAGTTAATGCGTGGACACGTTTTCATATTTTCTTTGCTCTTCCAAGTGCTATCTTAGAAAACAACTGGGTACACTTTACACCAACTTTATTTGGTTTTACTTCACTCGACTTTTTAATTTTAATTTTACTGTAAATTACTTACATAAATCACATACTGGCGGTATTAGTTCAGGTGGTCGTAAAATATACCAATTACGAACGATAAAATTTTCTTTTGTTTTATTGCCACTTTTTAATGCAGTTTAATTTCGGGCAATCGGCCGACACATTCCTTTCCTTCGTTAATTCTTCCAATTCCGAACCAATGCGGAACCGATTACATTTTCTAACCAACCCTCGTAACTACAAAAAATCGCGATCCAAGTCTGCAAAACATTCTTCACATTGCTGCTTTCAATCAATGAATAATGCAAGAGATTTTTTCGATTACATAAAGATTACTTAGTTTCTGTATTAACCATAGTTTGAATAAGGAAAAAAGTGGTCGGACTTTAATGGCGCTAATTTTAATAACTCGTTAGGCTGTGTTTGTTTACTTGAGAGGTATTCGTGTTAAAAATCGATAATGGATGATGGCTTATCGGGAGTTGAATAATCTTATTGTGGTAATTACTATGCAAAGTTAGTTATAGGTGAAATGTATGGTATGAACAAACACTGGCACATACATTACATACTCAAGTGTACTTACACCTACTAAATGCGATATGGCGGTGTTCATTTACCACAGTAGTCACAGATTCTCTGTAGAAGCGCTCGTTTGATCGAGATAGTCTCTGAGTTGTGTATTGGTGTTGGTGGCCACCTAGGGAGTGTTAAACTGGCTGCTATTTGTCGTCAGACGCTAAAACTTAGTAATGTTCTCTTATATTGCAGGCCCGGACTTCTTTACTTTTCATCCCTTGGGAAGAAACGATAAATTCCCGATCCAAGAACTTTCAAATTCTTCCCTCGAATAATCAAAACTCTCGCTCTTGTGTGCAATAAGAAAGATTTCGTAATAAAAAACTTCAAAAGACGAAATGTATTGCAAATATCGAAACTTTTGGCACATCAAAGTGAGAACATTCCAACCAAACGTCTTGATTACATTTTTACACTAATTTATTAGTTTTTCTATTATTTATATTTATGGATTGTTTGTTTGCCACCCAGGAAACGATTCTTGTAAATTGAGTGACTAAATCATAGTTTGATTAATTACCACGCAAATAACCGATTTAAAATTTAAAAATAAACTGTTTTTGTGGTTTATTGCTCAATTAATCTTTATCTCCTTTCGAGTGCTTTACTTGTGACCAGTTCTCCAAAATTAATTACCTTGGCATTTTCTTGTCATTAATTAAACGACAATAAAACTATCACATTGCTGTAAAAAAAATTTTTGATGATTTACATGCAGTTAAAAAAATTTCTTAAATTTTGTCGTATAATTTTCAATAAAGTTAATTTTGGTATGGTGGCCCACTTGAGTCATATACCGTTATTAAATTAAATAGACAATACCCAATAGCAATACTTTATAATTATTATAAAACGTACAAAAATTAAAGATTTTGTAGGCAAATAAAAACCTTAGGAACTTTTTTTTTAGGGGCCCGTTTTGTATATTTGCTCCTCCTGCTCCTCCTGCACCGCCGCTAGTTAGAACCAATATTTTGTTGATGATGATGAACCAATCATCGAAAATTAAAGACAACTTTTGGTTTAGAATTTTTTCATTATTTTTCCTGCCGTTACTAGGTTGTAATCAATTGTTTTATGCAGTTGCAGAATATTTGAACAAACTTTATTTTTTATCCAAAAATTTAAATCAAAAATCGCTCCGAAACCAAATAATCATCGGAAATTAAAGACAACTTTTGGTTTAGAATTTTTTCATTATTTTTCCTGGCTTTACTAGGTTGTAATCAATAGTTTTATGTAGTTGCAGAATATTTGAACAAACTTTATTTTTTATCCAAAAATTTAAATCAAAAATCGCTCCGAAACCAAATAATCATCGGAAATTAAAGACAACTTTTGGTTTAGAATTTTTTCATTATTTTTCCTGGCTTTACTAGGTTGTAATCAATAGTTTTATGTAGTTGCAGAATATTTGAACAAACTTTATTTTTTATCCAAAAATTTAAATCAAAAATCGCTCCGAAACCAAATAATCATCGGAAATTAAAGACAACTTTTGGTTTAGAATTTTTTCATTATTTTTCCTGCCGTTACTAGGTTGTAATCAATTGTTTTATGCAGTTGCAGAATATTTGAACAAACTTTATTTTTTATCCAAAAATTTAAATCAAAAATCGCCCCGAAACCAAATAATCATCGTAATTTAAAGACAACATTTGGTTTAGAATTTTTTCATTATTTTTCCTGGCTTTACTAGGTTGTAATCAATAGTTTTATGCAGTTGCAGAATATTTGAACATACTTTATTTTTTATCCAAAAATTTAAATCAAAAATCGCTCCGAAACCAAATAATCATCGGAAATTAAAGACAACTTTTGGTTTAGAATTTTTTCATTATTTTTCCTGGCTTTACTAGGTTGTAATAAATAGTTTTATACAGTTGCAGAATATTTGAACAAACTTTATTTTTTATCCAAAAATTTAAATCAAAAATCGCTCCGAAACCAAATAAATAACGGAAATTAAAGACAACTTTTGGTTTAGAATTTTTTCATTATTTTTCCTGGCTTTACTAGGTGGTAATCAATAGTTTTATGCAGTTGCAGAATATTTGAACAAACTTTATTTTTTATCCAAAAATTTAAATCAAAAATCGCTCCGAAACCAAATAATCATCGGAAATTAAAGACAACTTTTGGTTTAGAATTTTTTCATTATTTTTCCTGGCTTTATTAGGTCGTAATCAATAGTTTTATGCAGTTGCAGAATATTTGAACAAACTTTATTTTTTATTCAAAAATTTAAATCAAAAATCGCTCCGAAACCAAATAATCATCGGAAATTAAAGACAACTTTTGGTTTAGAATTTTTTCATTAATTTTCCTGGCTTTACTAGGTTTGTAATCAATAGTTTTATGTAGTTGCAGAATATTTGAACAAACTTTATTTTTTATCAAAAAATTTAAATCAAAAATCGCCCCGAAACCAAATAATCATCGGAATTTAAAGACAACTTTTGGTTTAGAATTTTTTCATTATTTTTCCTGGCTTTACTAGGTTGTAATCAATAGTTTTATGCAGTTGCAGAATATTTGAACAAACTTTATTTTTTATCCAAAAATTTAAATCAAAAATCGCTCCGAAACCAAATCATCGGAAATTAATGACAACTTTATGTATATTTGCTTACGGGCCCTAGCTACTCTTGCACCGCCGCTACTTGGAGGGTATTCCATACCCCCCCAAACCCCCCGGTATCAGTGACTAATATAGTTTAGTTTCTGTCGTTGATTTTAATACATGGAAACCATTCCGAATAGATACTATATAAATGTCTTGGTATTAGAAGTAGGTCATAATTCTAACGGAGCATTGTTATTGCAAAAAAAATTGTTTTAGTGCAACAAATATGCACGTGGACGACAAATATCTTATTAATTTTCTTTTTCAATTTTCCTACTGCACGCGAAGAAATAATTCGCCGTATTAAGTTGACCATCCTGTATATTGGAACCGTTATAATCAAATCGATATACAAAAGAATAACTCAACGTTACATCGCTATTTCACATATTCTGACAATAAAAAATCACCATTCGTGTTTTTAATTACAGAAATAAAATATCTTAGGAATCGAACTTTTCTGCATACATTAAAGACATACCACATGAAGTATTTCTAATATATCTGTGGTTTCAAATTTCATATGTTTGAATAATCTTCGATAATTTATCACTTACGGTCTTTTTAAAACTACGTAAACAATTTTTTAGTTTCACCATTGAAAATTAATCAATCTTTTTTTCCAGATGGAAGGTTGCCAGTATTCGTGCCAATTTTACAAAGACGTAAAAATCGAACAATGGACTCAAGGAAACTCTCGAATTAACGACGTCAAATTTGTCAATTCCTCCATATTAACGTGGACTTACGAGACAATAGGAGAGGTTTTCACCATTTTCGGTTCCAAAGAAGATGGAAAGTGGTCCGAACTGCGTCAGGTAAGAGAATATCGATTTTATCCGGGGGATTCCCTAAAATAAACAAACAAGCAATCAATCTAATTTTAACGATCAATCATTAACTATGTTAGCTTAGCCTAGAAACCTTCAATAAAGTTTCTTTATAATGCAATAAAGTAACGTGTCAAAGGAAATGTGTTTACACCCGTTAAATCTTACATAAAAGTCGCGTAAATTTTATATCCGATTGGAGAGCGCTGTAAAGGCACAATAATGCTAATAAAAAATACGAAAAGAATTTAATAGACAATTTTATGTTTTAGAGCGCTGGAAATCAAATAGCCATTTATGGGGAGAGTATACGCAACGTTACGATTTTCAGTTTGTCTGCACATGGTTTGGTCAGTTATGTTGGGTATAATTTACTCGATGGACGTACCGAAGGGGGCGAATATATTAATTTTGAAGAAATTATCAAGAAGTCGGAAAAGTTGGTGAATTGTTGGAAAGACAACTTACCTGTAGTCTTTGTTGTGAGCTTTGTTTGCTCATTTGTTGGTGTTTTATCAGCTTGTGTTTTGTTTTTCTTGTTAAAAAGTATGAGAATGAAAGAAATAATGAAATGTACAATACATAGGTCGATATTTTTCATAGAAATTGATATGGACAAACCTAATGCGTTTTTAAGTGAGGTCTGAAAACCTTTTGTTATATTCAATGTATTTATTATTATTGCATAGGACATATTATATTGTATTGTTGTTTAACGTTCCTTTAATGAGTTACACATAATTTAAATAAAAAGGAAAATGTACATATTGTATGATTTCAATATTCCATTGATGAATGACTGCATATTGAATTCAAAGTTATTAATTTTATTTAGTATTTATAAGCTCTTGTATATATTTATTATATAAAATAAAAAAAATATGAAAATAAACCACAATCTTTTTACCATGTTCTGGTTTCGATCAGATCTTTCAACTTCTTGTCTAATTTCAAATTTCTGCTATTTTCAAGATTGCATAGATGTGTATATTTAGTTGCAGCTGCTAAAGGGGCTAATGTTAGCCATATCTATGCTTCAAAACAACCAAAGAAAACGAATCTACATAAACTAATTATTAAAACTAATTATTAAACATTGAGATAGATATTAATATATAGTTTTGGCTTGGGTGAATTTTTCAAATTACTATCAAATAAATCGATGAATAAACCACTTTCATTAACCTTTGAATGAGATTGTTATCTCGTCACTTTTTATTGTGTTTTCATTTGCATTGACATTTACTCTATGTTGACTTTTACCGAAAAAGTAATTTTTCAGTTTTTATAACAGAACCAACATGGAAACAATAAACAAATTTATTAACCTCCAGCTATTCCTCAAGCATTTTTAGAAAAAAACTTAATAAACTTGAAATGTTAGATAAAGGAAGAATTTAAATACGTAAAAAATAACAAAGATTTTATTTTAAAATAAAAATTTTATGATGTACGCAAAAATAAACAAGTTTAAAAAAAATTTACGTTTAAATCTTGCTAAATTATTTTATAAAAAGTGTTTATACATTTTTTTGTAATACTAAAAATTAAAATACAGTATACTAATTCACTTCAGGGAGCTCAGATGCTGCTTGAATTTGGGAAAATTTAACATTGTAGTTGATTTCTTCGAACGTGGTTACTATCAAACCATAAACTTTATAGTGAAAAAGTTTTGAACTGATGGGTAATGTTTTGGTTTTAGTGTATTTATTCAGAAATGCCTTCATATTTGAAGCACCATCAGTTGCTATTATTATCAAATTGATCGATAATAAGCTATTCACTTTTGATTAAGATTTCTATCTCATCACTTTCAGATTATTAGATGTGCTTATGATTCTATTTTCGGACGAAATTGATATCAAATAGTCTTAAGAGTGAGTGAAAATGTTTAATTCTTTAAAACTGTCAGGGATGGACTGACTATGGCAATAATTAATACGCTTTGGCTGATTTATAAAAGATATGCTGATATTATTCAAATTTTGGACGATCACATATTATCTAGAATATTTGGGTTGCTAGGCGTCTGGGTTTTCCTGGACAAGTCCTCTATTTGAACTAATCGCAGAACGTCTGGGAATTGAGAAGAGAATTTAATCTTGTCCGATATTTTTAGCAATTTAAATTTTTTAATTTTTTATTGCATAAATTACAATAATTACTCAAATCTAATTGTAAATACTAATTCTTGTAGAAACTTCTAAAGTACTAATTGAATAAAAGAAGGGTAATAAAAATTGGTAAGTTCTATGTGTAGATAGATTAATCGTAAGATGCCAGCAGCTCATTTCCCTTTCAGAAATTTGCGTTTCATAGGTTTATCAACAAGAATAATTTACGATCCATAGTAAACATCAACAGAGAAATTTGAAAGTGAACTTGTAAAGTTTAAGGTATATGTTAGATTGTTTTATTGTATATTAGCTTCAATGCATTATAATATCCTGCAGTTTGAGATAGAAACTTCAAATATAATTGAAAAATGAAAATTTTGTAACCCAACAACTTTAAATACTACCGGTTCCACCAAATTTTAAGAAAATTAAATGATTTCATACACCGAAACTTTTTTATTGTACTGATTGAGATTAGTAACAATTTGAGGAAAATAAAAATAACAATTTTAAAAATCTATCCTTACATTGACTTTCCTGGAGTTGTCCAAAATAATCACAAGTTGCAGTTATTTCACGACAAATAGTCGTCCTGTATATCTAGGGTGCACAGTGCAACTTTCCATCAATAGTGCAAAGATTGACAAAGCTAACTTTTTAAATTAATATCAAACTTTTATGCTATAGAACGAAAAATGGCAGAAGAAAAATATTATTGTTTAAAAATTAATCTTTATTATAATACATTTACAGTGTACAAAAAAATAAATACTTATATACGCAATTTCGCTTACATTACGAAGATTTACATGATAAGTTTTCTCATTTACGAATTTTTTTATCAATAGTTCTTCAATTGCTTCACTACATCGTTGTACAGAAGTGTGGGAGCATCAATCGCGAACAAGAAATCGGCATGATTAAATTTCTTATCAGAAATGAGATGTTTGCCCTTTCTGTATTTTCTTGCTATCTTCCCGTATAATTTATCCACGTCCCTAGTATTTGCCATCCAGTCGTTCTTGCTGTAGAAAAAATGGACTGGAACTTTGATATTGTTCAAGTTGTAACTCGGAGGCTTGTTTTTACCATAAACTAGCCGATTTTTGAGAAACCCGAAATCGTATTTTCTGAAATAACCTGAAATTGAAGTTTTGGTTAGGGTTCCGTTTTCGGAAAACATGCTTCCACAAGCTTACCAGAATTAATTTCTTGGGCGTAGTGAAGAATTTGTTTAGTTGACGTTCCGGCTGGAGTGTGGCCCATAATTACCGGTAACAAAGTTGCGTTCATCTGATCCTTATTAAATCCAACAACAGCAAACAAAGAGTTTGTGCAAAGAATTTGGAAGATGGAACTGTCTCCGCATAAAGTTTTTCCTACGGTTCCAATTACTTCAGAATGCGGAAGAAATTCGTGCATACCAAAGAATTGAGCTATTAACTAAAATATCAAAAATTATATAAAGTCGATTTGCAAGCTTGAGAGTTGTTCTTACGGCAGCAACAGGTTCTATGACTGCGCCATACTTCATGATCGGACTCGTTATACGTTTCATGAACCCGATGGGAGCCAAACTCATCATGGCTCGGATTTTATTATTATATTCGGGTCTTTCGGAACACAAGACGTAGAAAACTGTAGTCCCCTGAGAATGCCCAACATAAAATATTTTCTCTTGATTAGTATTTGCAACAACGTAATCTATTTTTGCAGCCACGTCTTTTATTGCAATTTCGTGCCAACTGAAGCTCCAATACTTTTTAGCGTTTGCCACAGGATCCAATTCCTTATGTTTTTTGGAATACCTCGTTCCTCTTGCATTTGCTAACCAAACATCGTAACCGGCATCGGCCAAAATGTAGGCAAATCCTTTCTCAGGTCCGGCAATAATCCAATCGGCGGATGACATAAGAATGCCGTGTTGTACCAAAAGAGCAGGTCTACCTTCAGACGGTCCGTTTCTTCCATAAGGAATTCGATGCAACTCTAAGATATACCCATCTTCCGTTTCTATTGTGTGGATTTCGCAAGGGTATCCATATTTTTTAATAATTTCAGGCTGCAACAAATGAAATAAGTTAAGAAAAGTCTGTTTATTATGGTTTGTTTTAAACTTACAACAGTCAATTTGGCATCTTCTTCTATATTCTTCGGAAGTGTCTCGTAAAATTTTTGAGCGTCATTTCTAATTTGTGCAAATTTAAGGTCGTGCTCATCACCACTGGATGATACAGAAGCAATCGTTAAAAGCGCGAATGCAAATATTATTAACTTCATTGTGACTTACAATTTCATACTGATGATTACCAAAAAAATGGTTGCGTATTTATATCAAAAACTAAATCTTCACTTTGATGTTATCTACTGAAGTGTTCTGTCATAAACAATTTCGAGAGTATTTAAAAAATATCTACTTTTAGCTAGATTTGATTTAATTTCGATTACAGTTTTTGATTTTTATCTATAGTCCGCCGATGTGAACATAGGAAAATAACATGGGAAATAGATTTTTTTTAAATTCCTGCTTCCCATTATAACGGATTAGAACGAAAAGAGTATCAATTTAAAGAGGTTTATTTTCCGCGTCTAAAGACACCCAGCACCTGATGGTTTGTTCTTTGATCATTGTTAAAAAAAAATGACAAAATAGCACTTTTAAATAGATATTAGATGTCACAGTTCAACCATCCAAAGCAGGTCTGATTTTTAAAAAGTCGCTTATTTTCAGTCTACATTTTTAACATTATTAACGAACAAAACATCAAGTGTCGGGTGTCTTTGGACGCGGAAAATAAAACTCTTTCAACTGATACCTTTTTCATTCTTATCCGTTCTGATGGGAAGCAGGAATTAAAGAAAAATTGATTTCCCATGTTAATTTCCTATGTTCACATCAGCGGCCGGTCACCCGGTAAATTCTCTCTTCTGACTAAAGTAGAAGTGCGTTTTTGCAAATGTTAGAGAAATATGTTTAAAATAATGGGTTCTTATATACTCGTATTTTCTGTTTCTGTACCTTTTGAAACTTGGAAAAGTTTTATGTTTCTCAAGATTATGATAATACAAATTGAGAAATTGTGTATTATAGTCATTTACCAGACACTTTTGGATATATTATGTGACAATATTTTTTTGGAAATGTGAAAGAAGTACTTATAAAATTATATCTGATTTAACATAATTATGTAAAATTCAATAATTTCTAAAATTTTTGCATTTTCTTAAGCAAACTCTTTAAGATCCGGCTATATTTAGATATTATCACAAACTATCTCAAAATTATATCTAAAAACATTGACGAAATTCGAGCAAAGTTCGATCTTTCCTAATCTCCTGTATCTTCTTAAGTAAGTACTTCAAGATCAGGCTATGTTTAGAAATTATTATGCACTACAAATTAATTATCTCAAAAGCATCTCAGGATTGTGACAATAGCTGCCTTTAGACACACGCGATTCCTGACGCGATTGGAGCGGACGCGACTAGTCGTGCGGGTTTGGAGCGTGTGTCTAAAGGCAAAGTTTTGAAACGCTCCAATTCACAAAGGGCTGCCGACACGCCTTGTGTGTGTGTTTAAATAGGACGACGTTCTTGGAACGGGGCGTTCCCGGCACGTCGGTTTTCGCGTCGTTCTTGGAACGTCATGAATCGCGTCAGGAATCGCGTGTGTGTAAAGGCAGCTAATCAACGGTCAAGAATTGGAAACCCTTGCGAATGTTGTTTACAAAAATTGTAAATAATTCTTATTATCTTTTCCATAATCTGAAAATCAGTTTAATAGCATTTCTCCAAGGCGTGGTGGAATTTGATAATTTCGTGCTTGAACAACATCAAAATCAAAGTTGCATAAAAATTTGTGTCCCAAACAGTTTTCAATTTGGGATCCTGCACGCAGGAGCTACTCAAGCAACAATGATTTATGAGACATCCTCTTCTCGTACGGTTTAGCAAAGGGATACAATATTCATTTTGAGGATGAGAATAACTCGGTAATTTTAAGTTTGTCATGTTTAATTTAGGATAAGAAAATTAATTTAAAACATATCAAAAAAATAATTGTAGTTTTAGGCGCACAGGTAAATATTATTTTGTCGCTTGGAAATGCTGAGTTCAATTAGTTACCAAAACCATCAGTAGGTAAATGTGTTTTTAAGAATTCTTTGCCGAATTTTAATTAACGATTAAAAATAATATACTACTAATATTATATTCATAAAAGCGCTCTTTTATGAATTTTCAACTTCTGCCCTATACAAGTGGAAACCCACATGATTCCATCTCAAATAGCACATGAAAATTTTATCGATCAAATGACTATTAAAATTTTAATTTTTTAAATTGGCAAACTTTTGATAACATGATAGTGAATCTACTTGAAAGTTATCAACAAGATTTGCATCAAAGATATGATACTTGAAAAATAATTGTTTACAGATTTACTATCAAGGAATGAATGATAGTGAATATGAATAAAATTTCGTATTGCAATTTTTACTTATTTATTAATATTAAATTTATGAAGAAAGATACAAAAATTACCCCAAGCTCTTAAATATTATATCTTGGTCAGGATCAAATTCCCCCGACATTTACCCGATATGGTACAAAGAGGATTTTTCCGGGAAAACCCGGACGTGTGACCACCCAAGCTTAGAGGAATGCACTGTCTAATCATGTGAGCCCAGAAAAATATTATGTGATGTCACAATGCACTTAATAGACCAAATGCTGAGGAACAGTTCGGAAAATCTGGATTTTCTTTTGTTATTTCCTTTTATAGATTTTTATATTACTAGTGGAGACGGTCAATAGGATAGGGATTAAGTGCACTAACTGCTATTGCCGAGAACCCGGTTCGATTCCGGATGAAACAAGAATCGCATCAAAATTCGAATAAATACCTAGTAATTTCTATAAAAGTTGCCAATTCCTTGAAAAACTTTTATCACTTAAATTTATTTGTTTACAGTAATAAAATAGACTCGTACGTTTATTGTTGACTTTTGCACATTTGGAGCAATACGTAAAGCTATTGTTTCTTATCACAAATAACTTAATATATAATATCATGCTTCTTTTAATGAATTATTTTCATGCATTTAATTTAACTTGATTACGAAATAATAAATGATAGTAAAATAATCACTTAGATTGATTGATAAGATAAAATATTATTTACAATTTTTGTAAATAAGAAGGTTTACCTATATTTTTGACCTTCAGTTATCGTAATCCACGGTTATATTTTTAATACATTCTTGTAATTTCTAAATATAGCCAGATACCAAGTTACTTATCAGAAGTTTAAGGTTTTTCAATAATTTTCATTACCTACCATAAACTCGAGAAAAATTAAACGTCTTTATTTTTCAAAATCAAAATAGATACACCCAGAACAGGTAGCAATGTTAAGAATAAATTGTTGCTAAAATTGCAGAAATTTAGACCCGCATCAAGCTAGCGCCGCCACTTTCTCAAAACCTAAAAAAAATATGTTGAGAATTTGTTGCTAATTTGATGCTAATTAGTTGCGGCAATCGCGAATTTGTTGCTCTTACCGTTCGCGAATTACAGCCAATTAAGTGGTGGCGGCGCTAGGTTGATATCAACCTAGCGTCGCCACCACTCAAAAATTTAATAAAATCAAAAAATAATTATATGGGAATTTGTTGCTAATTTGATGCTAATTAGTTGCGGCAATCGCGAATTTGTTGCTCTTACCGTTCGATAGTTACAGCCAATTAAGTGGTGGCGCACATGACGCACATGAATGGATTAACGAGATTCCAATTTGTTGCTAATTAGTTGCGGCATAGCTGCGGCATGCATAGCATAAAACATAGCACGCCCCATCTACGGAATGGCAAAAAGGATGCCCTCATGAATACAAGTTTTTGAAATTTTTCAACTTTTGAATATATTGGAGATAATTGATAAAAAAAAACAAAAAAACCCCGGTCTTGAGGTAACACCCCCATAAACTAAGCCAACAGAAAACATATTAGCGCTAATAAATTTTTTTAAACAAATTATTTATGGGGTGTTACCTCCAGACCGGTCTGTTGTGCCTATAAATCCGCTCTCTATAAATGACTGTTTACTTTAATTTCTGTGCAGCCCTGTGTTTTTTTTTATCAATTATCTCCAATTTATTGAAAAGTTGAAAAATTTTAAAAACTTGTATTCCTGAGGGCATCCTTTTTGCCATTCCGTAGATGGGGCGTGCTATGTTTTATGCTATGCATGCCGCAACTAATTAGCAACAATTTGGAATCTCGTTAATCCATTCGTGCGCGTCATGTGCGCCACCACTTAAATGGCTGAAACTATCGAACGGTAAGAGCAACAAATTCGCGATTGCCGCAACTAATTAGCATCAAATTAGCAACAAATTCCCATATACTTATTTTTTGATTTTGGTAAATTTTTGAGTGGTGGCGACGCTAGGTTGATATCAACCTAGCGCCGCCACCACTTAATTGGCTGTAATTCGCGAACGGTAAGAGCAACAAATTCGCGATTGCCGCAACTAATTAGCATCAAATTAGCAACAAATTCTCAACATATTTTTTTTAGGTTTTGAGAAAGTGGCGGCGCTAGCTTGATGCGGGTGAAATTTAGAGTCCTACCTCTTCAAACGGCAAATATTCTTCAGATAATAAAATTACAACAAAGTAATCAAAAACCGTAAAACCCATAAAAATTTGAAGTGACTGCAGCTTCGTTGAGAGCTGAAATTTTTAAAATGACAATCTCCTAATCGTACGTGGTATACTAACACTTCAGTTGATAACATTGCAGAAAAATTTTTATTTTCCTATATATAAATAAAAGAATATTTGCTAATCATCAGTATAATTCATTGTAATCCACGATGAAGTTATTAATATTTGCATTCGCAATATTAACGGTTGCTTCTGTATCTATCAGTAGTGATGAGTACGACATTAAATTCGCACAAATTAGAAAGGACACCCAAAAGTATTACGAGACACTTTCAAAGAATGTAATAGAAGATGCCAAATCGACTGTCGTAAGTTAAAAAAAAGCATAATAAACAATAATCCTTAATATATTTAATTTGCTGCAGCCTGAAATAATTAAAAAATATGGATACCCCTGCGAAGTCCACACAATAGAAACGGAAGATGGACAAATCTTAGAGCTGCATCGAATTCCTTATGGAAGAAATGGACCGTCTGAAGGTAGACCTGCTCTTTTGGTACAACACGGCATTCTTATGTCATCCGCCGATTGGATTATTGCCGGACCTGAGAAAGGATTTGCCTACATTTTGGCCGATGCCGGTTACGATGTTTGGTTAGCAAATGCGAGAGGAACAAGGTATTCCAAAAAACATAAGGAATTGGATCCTGTGGTAAACGCTAAAATGTTTTGGAGCTTCAGTTGGCACGAAATTGCAATAAAGGATGTGGCTGCAAAAATAGATTACGTTGTTGCAAATACTAATCAAGAGAAAATATTTTATGTTGGACATTCCCAAGGAACTACAGTTTTCTACGTGTTGTGTGCCGAAAAACCCGAATACAATAATAAAATCCGAGCCATGATGAGTTTGGCTCTCATTGGTTTCATGAAACGTATAACGAGTCCGATCATGAAGTATGGAGCAGTAATAGAACCCGTTGCTTCCGTAAAAATGACTCTCAAGCTTGAGAAACTAACTTTTTTAATATTTAATATTTTAGTTAGTAGCCCAATTCTTTGGTATGCACGAATTTCTTCCGCATTCTGAAGTAATTGGAACAGTAGGAAAAACTTTATGCGGAGATAGTTCCATCTTCCAAATTCTCTGCACAAACTCTATGTTTGCTATTGTTGGGTTTAATAAGGATCAGATGAACGCAACTTTGTTACCGGTAATTATGGGCCACACTCCAGCCGGAACGTCCACTAAACAAATCATGCACTATGCTCAAGAAATTAATTCAGGTAAGTTTGTGGGACCGTAGTTTTTTGAAAATTAACTGTAATGAAAATAACTTCGATTTTAGGTTATTTCAGAAAATACGACTTCGGCTTCCTCAAAAATCGGCTAGTTGAAATTGAAATCAATAAAGGATGTACTCTGAAGCAAATTGTGAAATACAGTAGAGGGTACCGGTAATGCGAACATCTCATAATATTAACATACAAAAATATGAACATTTAGTTTTATATTTTATTGCAGTTCAAAACTGCATCATAATTCCTGAGATAGAGACAACTGGGCATAACAGTTAATTTAACAAAATACTGTAATTAAAATCTACATAAAAAGCAAAAATTGTTGGAAATCAAAATTATTGAATGACATTATTATATAATTAGGCATTGAGTAAAAATCGTAATTATCATTTTTTACAGCTTATCTTCTTCATCAAGAAGATAAGCTTACAGCTTATAATATTTACAAATTATGTAGGTACACAGATACGATAAGCAAGTTTTAAAATCATGTGAAAAATTTGCTTGAATACTATCGCGCCATTTACTTAGAAATTTGTAACAGAAGATCTTGAAAAATTTCTAAAGATGAAGCGTTCTATTCGCGAGTTCCTAGTGAGAAACTTTTACAAACATATAATACACTAGATGCAATATTAATTACGCAATTTTAATTTTAATAAGTTTGAAACAAATTTTAATAAGTACCATCAGCTGGGGTAACTTTAACTCTTTGGGGGTAACATTGTCTCAATAATATTTTATGCCCATATAATGTATGTTGCTAAAGCTTTTAGATAGTTTACCATTCCCCAAATCATTATAATACATTGCAAATATAGGTTTTCATAATTAATGGGAAAAGGTTACTCCAATTAAGAGTAACTTTGGCCAAATTTTTAAGTTAACAAATTAGAAGAAACATTTTGGGTACTTCAAGATTTGGTTACATTATTATAGATCTTTGTTTTGAGTTATAATATAAGAAGCAACTTACAATGTAAATTTTTCTAATTTTCAACAGCTTTTATAGTAGAGATCTAAAAAAATACGGAACGGTGCCTGTGGGACAAAGTTACCACAGCTGACGGTACCTATACCCACTAGTTTACTGTTACCTTCTCGAGACTTGCTCTACTCCAGCAAAGAGAAAAAGATGTTATTATTTAAAAAATTTGTCTTTAAAATAATAATATACAATTATACAGAGATTATAAAAAAATAATAAATATTTCACAAGCAATTTCGCTTACATTACATGTTAAGTTTTCTCATTTACAAATATTTATCAATAGTTCTTCAATTGCTTCACTACATCATCGTAAAGAAGCTTGGGAGCATCAATCGCGAACAAGAAATCGGCATGATTAAATTTCTTATCAGAAATTAGATGCTTGCCCTTTCTGTATTTTCTTGCTATTTTCCCGTATAATTTATCCACGTCCCTAGTATTTGCCATCCAATCGTTTCTGCTGTAGAAAAAGTGAACTGGAACTTTGATATTATTCAAGTTGTAACTCGGAGGCTTGTTTTTACCATAAACTAGCCGATTCTTGAGGAACCCGAAATCGTATTTTCTGAAATAACCTGAAATTGAAGTGTTCGGTTAGGGTTCCGTTTTCGGAAAACATGCATCTACAAAAGCTTACCAGAATTAATTTCTTGAGCGTAGTGAAGAATTTGTTTAGTTGACGTTCCGGCTGGAGTATGGCCCATAATTACCGGTAACAAAGTTGCGTTCATCTGATCCTTATTAAATC
Organism: Rhagonycha lutea; assembly: GCA_958510855.1. Classification (NCBI taxonomy): domain Eukaryota; kingdom Metazoa; phylum Arthropoda; class Insecta; order Coleoptera; family Cantharidae; genus Rhagonycha; species Rhagonycha lutea. The sequence goes on along the minus strand of OY294040.1, from coordinate 3,897,171 downwards.
CAACAACAGCAAACAAAGAGTTTGTGCAAAGAATTTGGAAGATGGAACTGTCTCCGCATAAAGTTTTTCCTACTGTTCCAATTACTTCAGAATGCGGAAGAAATTCGTGCATACCAAAGAATTGAGCTATTAACTAAAATAATAAATATTAAAAAAGTTAGTTTCTCAAGCTTGAGAGTCATTTTTACGGAAGCAACGGGTTCTATGACTGCTCCATACTTCATGATCGGACTCGTTATACGTTTCATGAAACCAATGGGAGCCAAACTCATCATGGCTCGGATTTTATTATTGTATTCGGGTTTTTCGGCACACAACACGTAGAAAACTGTAGTTCCTTGGGAATGTCCAACATAAAATATTTTCTCTTGATTAGTATTTGCAACAACGTAATCTATTTTTGCAGCCACGTCCTTTATTGCAATTTCGTGCCAACTGAAGCTCCAATACTTTTTAGCGTTTGCCACAGGATCCAATTCCTTATGTTTTTTGGAATACCTCGTTCCTCTCGCATTTGCTAACCAAACATCGTAACCGGCATCGGCCAAAATGTAGGCAAATCCTTTCTCAGGTCCGGCAATAATCCAATCGGCGGATGACATAAGAATCCCGTGTTGTACCAGAAGAGCAGGTCTACCTTCAGACGGTCCGTTTCTTCCATAAGGAATTCGATGCAACTCTAAGATGTACCCATCTTCCGTTTCTATTGTGTGGATTTCACAAGGGTATCCATATTTTTTAATAATTTCAGGCTGCAAAAATTAAATCCGTTAAGAAATGTTTGTTTATTATGGTTTGTTTAAAACTTACGACAGTCAATTTGGCATCTTCTTCTATATTCTTCGGAAGTGTGTCGTAAAATTTTTGAGCGTCCTTTCTAATTTGTTCAAATTTAAGGTCGTGCTCATCACCACTGGATGATACAGAAGCAACCGTTAAAAGCGCGAATGCGAATATTATTAACTTCATTGTGACTTACAATTTCGTACTGATGATTTCCCAAAAATGGTTGGATATTTATATAAAAAACAAAATCTTCACTTTGATATATTATCTATTTAAGTGTTCTGGCATAAACAATTTGGAGAGTATTTAAAAAATATCTGCTTTTAGCTAGATTGATTTAATTTCGATTACAGTTTTTGATATTTATCTTAGGAATTCTAGCTGCTGATGGCTAAAGTTGAAGTGACTATGCGACTGGAACTTTTTTGCAAATTTAGGAAAATGTTTAAAATCATTAGTATACAATTTCTGATGTTTTGCTTTGAAACATGGCAATGTTTCATATTTCTCAAGTTTATTATTCCATCATATACAGGGAGAGCGACAGTTTTGGTTGGGTGACCATCTCGTTGTTGGAGTGGCAATTTCCGGTAAACGGAGTTCAATATCCACAAGCCTATTAGGTGTGCGAATGAATCATTTACATTTTACAGGATATCATTGTGAATTCTATTATGTTTGATCCTTAAAAAAATTTCTAATTTCTTAAACGTAAAAATTCGATAATTTCCTAAGTTTTTGCATTAAGATCCGGCTATATTTAGAAATTACCACAATTTATCTCAAAAATATATCTAAAAACTTAGATATTCGGGCCAAGTTCGATCGTTTCGTATCTTCCTAAGCAAGCACTTCAAGATCAAGTTCAGAAATCACAACAGATTATCTCAAAAACATCTCAGGATTGTGACAACCAAAGTTCAACAATTGGAGACTCTTCGCATGCATTTTATTTATAAAATCTATAAATAATTCTTATTTTTTCAATAATCTGATAAATCAGTTTACTATCATTTCTCCAGGGCATGGTAGAATTTTCCTACATGAACCTAAAAACTAAATATTGAAAATATCAAAAGCGAAGTTGCTTAAGAAGATGTGCTAGAAATAGCTATCATTTTGAAGTCATCCACGCAGAAGTTACTCAGCCAGCTATTATTTATAATATCCTCTCCATTGTGAATAAATGCATCATCTTTTCCCTAAGGCCAAGGAGAGGGATAAAACAATCTTTTTGGGAATAAGAATGAAATTACTAAAATGGTTAGGTAACCAGTTTGTTATATTTAATCGAGACTAACATAATTTAAATTTAAAAAAAGGAATCATAATAATTGTAGCTTTATGGGTATCGAAAATGTTGTAAGTTCTAAAATGGTAGCTTTACATTGTTTGTGACTATACCAATTTTGTGCTTTCCTTACAATAGTTTCAACAATTATTATTGTTTTTAATAATATATTGTGGTGATATCTACAAGTTTATTAGTCCGGATGGATTAATAAGGTAGTAATTTAACTTAATTTGCTTTAGATTCAATAGGTCACTTAATTTAGCTGATATAAAAGTGATATTTGCATCAATTACATGAAAACCATTATTTGTAACAAATTATACACATAAAACAAACGATTTGAATTTATTTGTGAAATACAAAGTTTATGTCGCGTCCTGTACATCATTTTGCTAATAAATTTGTAGCGCCAAAGTTCTAGAAAAAGTAAAGTGTTAATAATAATTCAGTGCATGCGCGATTAAAGACGTTATGTTACCTGGAAAGAAGTGCCATTTTAGCTAACAAGGAACAAAATTCCCACTTACAAAAATTCAATTTCAAAAACTGGGAACGCAAAGCGAGCGAGCAGAGAATCAAGCGGCCAGTCTCTTGGTGAAACTCAAACCGAGAGCGCGTGAAGTCTCTTGGTAGATCTCAAACTGAGAGGAACTCGTGTAAAGTTCCTGGGTGTTTTTCGAGCGGAAAACACAGGAGTTCCTTGGTGAAACTCAAACTGAGAACACGTGAAGTTCTTTGGTGGATTCCAATTGAGGAACTCGTGAAGGTTCTTCGGAATCAAGGAGCGAAATTTGTAATTTCACTAAAGTGAATAATTTACGAGGATCGCGTTTTCACGTAATTGCTAATTACGGTCTATAATTAGTGGAAAGTTGTGTATTGCGAACGTAACGAGTTGGAAGTTGGCTTCACATTTGGTGGAAAGGAGTAAATGGTTTGGTTGGATATTCAACACAACTATTGGCGCGGGAATGCTGGCTGCCGTATGGAACATTTGCTGCTTTGAACAAATTGGAACAGGTGGCGACTACTGGCAAGAATTTAAACACATGGATCCGGCAACACACAAAGTTTAATGAAATTTTATCAGTTTGCAATAAGGTAGAGAATTTGAATTTTTATTTTAATGAATCCAATTTTAAAACAACGATTTGTGTTGTCAATGGATTAATTAAAAACTTTGTTAAATTTGATTTACTATTTTTACATGATACACAAATAATGAGATATCCAAATTTAGCTCCTGAATTTGAGGAATTAAATGTAATTTTGGATCCCTTGATTATTGCACCCCACACATTTGGTTCGAGACAAATTTGTTGTCTACAGTGAATTGATGCAAATTTTCACAGTAAATTATTTTCATTTAATAAATTATGTGGTTTTCGAATTGTTATCTTTTTATTTCGTCCGTCGAATCCATCGACCCTGTAAAAGAGAAAAACTCTGCTACGGCGTAAAGCTGGTCCAGCGGCCTTTGTAGATTTTTAAAGGTAAATATCAGTACAATATACTAATTTTGAATTGCTAAAAAAAAATTGATTGTTAAAAATCTCTGACAGGATTAAATTCACCCCGGACGTTCCACGATATATTAAAAAAGAGGACTTGTTCTGGAAAACCAGACGCCTGGCAACTCTAGCTTGGAGGAATCCATTATTATTCAATCTTGAAAGCCTAGAAGAATATGTGATGTTCGGAATTTAACTTTTAATTTTGTTATTTTCTTTTATAGTTTTATATAGTAGCAGGATGTAGTTGTTCAACCTAGGCATAGTGGTCATAAAAATTTCACATCGATGGAGCGTTCCATTCGCGAATTTTTCGTGAGAAGCTTTCGGGGACGGGGATATAATATTAGATAAAAAGTTAATTACTTAAAGATGCCTTTAAAAGCTGAATAATGACATTTTATACGAGTATCTAAACTATTTTTAATAAAAGTTAACTTGAAGATAACTCAATGTAGAAATGTTGTCACACATCCATTTACTGTTGATTTTTCCAGATTTGCTTAATTCCACGAAAAAAGAATATGGTAATTATTATTTAAAAACTAGTCTTTATTATATACATATATACAGTGTGTACAAAAAAATTAATAAGCAATTTCGCTTATATTACAAAGATTTACATGCTAAGTTTTCTCATTTACAAATATTTATCAATAGTTCTTCAATTGCTTCAATACATCGTTGTACAGAAGTTTGGGAGCATCTATCGCAAACAAGAAATCGGCATGATTAAATTTCTTATCAGAATTTAGATGTTTGCCCTTTCTGTATTTTCTTGCTATCTTCCCGTATAATTTATTGACGTCCTTAGGATTCGCCATCCAATCGTTGCTGCTGTAGAAGAAGTGAATTGGAACTTTGATATTATTCAAGTTGTAACTTGGGGGTTTGTTTTGACCATAAACTATCCGATTTTTTAGGAAGCCGAAATCGTATTTTCTGAAATAACCTGAAATTCAAATGTTCAGTTAGAGTTACGTTTTAGGAAAACATGCATCCACAAGTTTACCAGAATTAATTTCTTGGGCGTAGTGAAGGATTTGTTTGGTTGACGTTCCGGCTGGAGTGTGGCCCATAATTACCGGTAACAAAGTTGCGTTCATCTGATCTTTATTAAATCCACAAACAGCAAACAAAGAGTTTGTGCAGAGAATTTGGAAGATGGAGCTGTCTCCGCATAAAGTTTTTCCTACTGTTCCAATAACTTCAGAATGCGGAAGAAATTCGTGCATACCAAAGAATTGAGCTACTAACTAAAATATCAAAAATTATATAAAGTAAATTTGCAAGCTTAAGAGTTGTTCTTACGGCAGCAACAGGTTCTATGACAGCGCCGTACTTCATAATCGGACTCGTTATACGTTTCATGAAACCGATGGGAGCCAAACTCATCATGGCTCGGATTTTATTATTATATTCGGGTCTTTCGGCACACAAGACGTAGAAAACTGTAGTTCCCTGGGAATGCCCAACATAAAATATTTTCTCTTGATTAGTATTTGCAACAATGTAATCTATTTTTGCAGCCACGTCCTTTATTGCAATTTCGTGCCAACTGAAGCTCCAATACTTTTTAGCGTTTGCCACAGGATCCAATTCCTTATGTTTTTTGGAATACCTCGTTCCTCTCGCATTTGCTAACCAAACATCGTAACCGGCATCGGCCAAAATGTAGGCAAATCCTTTCTCAGGTCCGGCAATAATCCAATCGGCGGATGACATAAGAATGCCGTGTTGTACCAAAAGAGCAGGTCTACCTTCAGACGGTCCGTTTCTTCCATAAGGAATTCGATGCAACTCTAAGATGTACCCATCTTCCGTTTCTATTGTGTGGATTTCACAAGGGTATCCATATTTTTTAATAATTTCAGGCTGCAACAAATTAAATAAGTTAATAAATGTTTGTTTATTATGGCTTTTTATTCTGAACTTACGACAGTCAATTTGGCATCTTCTTCTATATTCTTCGGAAGTGTCTCGTAAAATTTTTTAGCGTCATTTCTAATTTGTGCAAATTTAAGGTCGTGCTCATCACCACTGGATGATACAGAAGCAACCGTTAAAATCGCGAATACAAATATTAATAACTTCATCGTGGATTACAATTTCATACTGATGATTACCCAAAATTATTTTAGATATTTATAGGTAAATCACAATTTTCACTTCAATGTTATCTACTGAAGTGTTCTGTGTTAAACAATTTGGAGATTATTTAAAAAATTTCCGCTCTTAACGAGATTCTAGTTATTTAATTTTTGAATGGTTCAAAGGTTTTTGATTCCCTTTTTTTTATTTTTATCTAAAGAATGTTGCTTGAAGTGGATGGCTCTAAGCTTCTACAATGTTAGCAGAAATTCATTCTATACATTGTTGCATCATCTGGTAATATTTTTGTAGATTTTGAAAAAGGGAGATGTTAAATTTTCAATTTTCAATATTTGTCACCATTATATTGTAAATAATTGCAAATTATTGAAAAATCCTAAACATTTAATTAAAGAACTTCAAAATCTAGCTATATGTACTAGATAGTGCAATAAACTATTAATATTATTATACGTGAATTACAGTGGCGGATTAAGGCCTAGGCCAGCTAGGCACGTGCCTAGGCCCGTAATTTTTGGGGCCCGAAAATTAGGTTTTTAATTTATTTTTGAGTTGGCCATCAACCCACTTAGTTGATTTCTTAAGAAATATTAAGAACTGCCCCTTTATTTTTCCATGCTTAAAACTGATTTTTGAAAGTGTGGTAATTTTTGAAAATAAATAAATATTAACAAATCTTAATTACCGAATATGCCTATATGCCCCTGAAATCCCACAAATTAGCACGAAAACATCTTTTTATAATTTCTAACTTCAAATCTAAGCTCGTTGACCTTGAAAATCTAAAAAATTTTGCCTGCGGCGCAATTTTTCGTTATTTTTACCCCTCTCCTTAACAAAATGTTTGAAAACATTTTTTTAGGCCCCCCAAACTTTTGACCCTAGTTGCGCCTATGTATGCATCATGATTGAAGAATAGGCCCGGAATTACAATGTTGCCTAGGGCCCGCTTTAGCCTTAGTCCGCCACTGGCTGAATTACCATAATAACCAAAAGTCAAAAACCTGTACAAGAATAATTATAAATAATGTTTTATCTTATCAATCAATCTAGTAATTATTGTAAATAATCATTTCAAATGCATGAGTCCAGAATTCTGGCCACATTTTTGAAAATGTGAATATCGGTTATCTTTTATTTTAATTGTTAATGTTAAAGTCCTAGTTTAACATTCCAAATTATGGTAAACCTACTCCAAACTCATCACATCAAATCATGACTTCAAGCTATCATCACGTGATGAACAAATATCCAATTATATGAGCTGTTGGAACTCATGTGATGATGCAGTTAATCTGTAGCTTTGAGATAGGATTAAAAGAGATAAACTGTGGAATGAATGGTGTCAGTTCAAATGTCAATTACTTCCAAATCATATGTGCCCGTGGTTTAACTTCCACGTGAAGCTATAGTCGCAGACGTAAAAGCTAAAAACTACGGTTTTGTAATTTGTTAGTCATATTTAGGAGATTTCGGCTATTTTTGTATCTATGGCCCGGGACCATAAGGGGCCCTACACAGAACGTGCAAAAATAAAAGATTTTGTATGCAAGTAAAAACCTTACTACCTTTTTTTTAGGGGCCCGTTTTGTATATTTGCTTACGGGCCCTATAGCTATTCTTGCACCGCCGCTGGTATTAAGTTCCACTATCATTCAATCCTTGAAACATGTAACCATTTTTTTAAATATTTATCAAATCTTGTTGATAACTTTCAAGTAGATTCACGATCATGTTATCAAAAGTTTGCCAATTTGAAAAATTTAAATTTTGTAGTAATTTATTGATTGATAAAATTTTGATGTGCTATTTGGGTATTAAAATCATGGTTATTGGCGCTCATTGAGTGGGGCAGAGGTTGAAATTGAAATGTTTAAATTTATGAATATGATATTCTAATTATTATCAATGAAAATTCGTCAAAACATTTTTGAGTACCACAAAATTTACAGGTTTTGTAAATTCATTAGACATAATGTGGATACAAAATAATATCTAAAAATTACTTACAATTATTTTGATTACTTTTTTAACTTAAATTTTCCAATCAATAATTACCAAATCGTTTCAATTATCTCATTCAAATCCTCAAAATCAATGTTTTATCCCTTTGCTTATCAGTAAGAGAAAGATGATACGGGAACAATGAGGATGTTATATAAAATAAAATAATAGTTGCTTGAAAAACTTTTGAGTGGAGGACTCTAAATTGAAAACCGTTTGGGACACAACTTACTATTATGTAATTCTACCATGGTAGAATTTTCTTTTGATAATTTGTAGGCATGCATGCCCTGAATAAATGCTAGTAAACCGGTTTATTAGATTATCGAAAAGATAATAAAATTATTTACAATTTTTATAAATAACAAGGGTGCAAAGAGTATCCAATTCTTGACCGTTGATTGTCACAATCCTGACATGCTTTTGAGATAATCTGTAGTGGTTTCTAGACATCGCCTGATCTTGAGAAGAAGCATAGAACACGATTGAACTTGGCCCAAATTTCGTCAAGTTTTTAAGCATACTTTTCAAGATAATTTGTGGTAATTTGAGTGATCGAATTACACGTTTTTGAAATCAGCAATGCCCTTAAGGATCAAAAATAGATCCTATTAACAATTCATTCCCATACCAAGATTTGGGATTTTAGCACTGCCTTTACCACTCCAATAAGATGATCACTCAACCAAAACTATCTGGTATCATAAACTTGAGAAATCTTAAACTTTTCTATTTACCAACCCAAATATCAAAACAATTTACCGATGATTTTAACCATGTTTTTTCAATATTTACAAAAATTTCCAGTGGCATTTTAACTTTAGTCAGAATTCTATATATAAAAATCAAAATGGCAATCAAAATTAAATCAATCTAGTTAAAAATAGATATTTCATAATAATCTATAATTATTTATGATATAACACTTCAGTAGATAACATCAAAGTTAAGATTTCGATTCTAATATAAAAAGCCAACAAAATTTTTGTGAACCATCAGTGTAATATAGTATGAAATAGAAACCATAATGAAGCTAGTAATATTTTCATTAGCTCTTCTAGCGGTTGCTTCTGTATCATCCAGTGGTGATGAGCACGACCTTAAATTTGCACAAATTAGAAATGACGCTCAAAAATTTTACGAGACACTTCCGAAGAATATAGAAGAAGATGCCAAATTGACTGTCGTAAGTGTAAAACAAACCATAATAAACAAACATTTATTAACTTATTTAATTTGTTGCAGCCTGAAATTATTAAAAAATATGGATACCCTTGTGAAATCCACACAATAGAAACGGAAGATGGGTACATCTTAGAGTTGCATCGAATTCCTTATGGAAGAAACGGACCGTCTGAAGGTAGACCTGCTCTTCTGGTACAACACGGGATTCTTATGTCATCCGCCGATTGGATTATTGCCGGACCTGAGAAAGGATTTGCCTACATTTTAGCCGATGCCGGTTACGATGTTTGGTTAGCAAATGCGAGAGGAACCAGGTATTCCAAAAAACATAAGGAATTGGATCCTGTGGCAAACGCTAAAAAGTATTGGAGCTTCAGTTGGCACGAAATTGCAATAAAGGACGTGGCTGCAAAAATAGATTACATTGTTGCAAATACTAATCAAGAGAAAATATTTTATGTTGGGCATTCCCAGGGAACTACAGTTTTCTACGTCTTGTGTGCCGAAAGACCCGAATATAATAATAAAATCCGAGCCATGATGAGTTTGGCTCCCATCGGTTTCATGAAACGTATAACGAGTCCGATTATGAAGTACGGCGCTGTCATAGAACCTGTTGCTGCCGTAAGAACAACTCTTAAGCTTGCAAATTTACTTTATATAATTTTTGATAATTTAGTTAGTAGCTCAATTCTTTGGTATGCACGAATTTCTTCCGCATTCTGAAGTTATTGGAACAGTAGGAAAAACTTTATGCGGAGACAGCTCCATCTTCCAAATTCTCTGCACAAACTCTTTGTTTGCTGTTTGTGGATTTAATAAAGATCAGATGAACGCAACTTTGTTACCGGTAATTATGGGCCACACTCCAGCCGGCACGTCAACCAAACAAATCCTTCACTACGCCCAAGAAATTAATTCTGGTAAACTTGTGGATGCATGTTTTCCGAAAACGTAACTCTAACTGAACATTTGAATTTCAGGTTATTTCAGAAAATACGACTTCGGCTTCCTAAAAAATCGGATAGTTTATGGTCAAAACAAACCCCCAAGTTACAACTTGAATAATATCAAAGTTCCAATTCACTTCTTCTACAGCAGCAACGATTGGATGGCGAATCCTAAGGACGTCAATAAATTATACGGGAAGATAGCAAGAAAATACAGAAAGGGCAAACATCTCATTTCTGATAAGAAATTTAATCATGCCGATTTCTTGTTCGCGATAGATGCTCCCAAACTTCTGTACAACGATGTATTGAAGCAATTGAAGAACTATTGAAAAAAAAATTTTGTAAATCAGAAAAATTACCATGCTATGTAAGAAAAGTCTAACGCATTTATTCAAAATAAATAAATAAATAAAATATTAAAATGATTATAAATAAAAACTATATAAATCTTGAGGTAGAGGGGGCCCTAAAGATTATGCATTTAGAAATCTTAAAATAAAGCAAAATTTTTTTTCTTTTCAAGTTGGTTTGCAAAATATCAATTAAAAAGTTTCTTAATCAGAAGTAAAGGCTTTGTAGTGAATTATGTGTCTTACTTTTGTTTTAATAAATAAGATTGTCAACACTATAATATACTGTAAATATTTTAATCCTTGATCTTCTGGCACTATAAAAGCAATGAAATTTCACTAAATGCATTGTATTGTAATTTGTAGAGAGTAGAGATAGAGTCCGCCTTGCTTCGTGGAGCATAACTTTTTGGCGCCCCTTGTATCATCTATCCATGTATCATCAAGGTAAAGGGATTGGCATATAGCTTTATCTCTTGCTCTGAGATAACCAAAGGGTACTCCTTCCATTGCTACACAGCCCCGAGATTTATGTTTTCTGGTAGCTAAAATATTGACGCCCAATGTACTGACGTCGCAAAACTTTTTATTTACCAACTAATATGGGGTTATATAGGGTGTTTTTTTAGCTGCATGAGAACTTTCAATAGGAATAACAATTGAATCAAGATTGCTATGGAAACAGTTTTTTGACATTTGTGTTTAGCAAGGTTTGGCATTTGATAATGCATAGATTGACCATTGAACAACGCTACCAAATTGGGCTCACAACCAATTGGAAGTGGATCCATTTTTTTACCGTAAAATTTTGTTCAGTGACGAGGCACATTTCTGGTTAAATGGGTATGTGAACAAACAAAATTGCCGTATATGGAGTGAGACCAATCCGGGACATTATCTTGAGACTCCATTGCATCCATTAAAATTGACTGTTTGGTGTGGAATACACGCCAACGGCATCATTGGTCCATATGTCTTTAGAAATGAGGAAGGAGCTACCGTTACGGTGAATGGTGTGAGATATCGACACATGCTCAATACATTTTTGTTTCCAAAACTTCAAGAGCTAAACATTGACAACTTATTGAAAGGACAATTTGGTGACAACATTATTTCAAAACGTGGTCCTATCAATTGGCCTCCAAGATCGTGTGATTTGACACCTCCAGATTATTTTCTGTGGGGGTATGTTAAATCCATTGTTTATGCTAACAAACCAACAACTCTAGAAGCATTGGAGGCTAATATTCAGCAAGCCATTTATGAAATAAAGCCAGAAATATTGGAAAAAGTGGTCAAAAATTGGACTGAACGGATGCGCTTCGTAACCATTAGTCGTGGTGGTCACATGCCGGAAGTCATGTTCAAATCATAAATGCCTTTAACTGTACTTTCATAAAAAAATTATAATCAAAACATTCCGTCAGGTTTTTAATGTTTTATTTCATTTTGAAGTTCTCATGCAGCTTAAAAAAAGCACCCTATAGTATGTGAAAACCGGTATTTGCCATTATGCCTAAAATAAAAATAATAATAACTCTCAACAGTAAAATATGTTTTGCTTTATTTTATAACAAAATTGAAAAACTTTGTTGCTTTACATTTTCGTAATTATTTTACAATCTACAATTTAAAATATTTCTATGCTATAAATATTTTATTACAGATTCCGAAATAACCGATCATATAAGATAAAAAACAAGAGAAAACTATATTTGTTTACTTTATAAGAATATAAAAAAGAAAATTAAACTAAAGGTATTGTATAAATGGCGAGGCAGGCGACACCGGCAACTTCTCCGTCTTGAATATTCACCACTCCGAATACACCTTGCCATATTCGACTTAATGTATACTTAATACTTACTAATAGTAAATTAGTCCTGTTTACTCTTCGTGAATATTAAATAATTTTGCTACCTCGTTTAAGTCCTCATATTTACGCTCCTCTTTTAATACCTGCCGTGCTATGTTCATTCGATTAAACACATTCCACAACACAATACCCACAACAATATCGTCCCTCAAATAAAACACCACTCCCTTGCCATAATCTTCGGTACTTTCAGACTTATTTTGTTTCTTTATTTGTTCTACCAGTGCCTTCAGCTCTGGATCTTTTCTAACTTGGTCTTTGCATTCGGGTGGTACAATCTTTAAAAAATTTGTTAAAAATAGATTTCAAAACAAGCCGCAATTCTCCTTACCTCATCAGCTTTATTACATTCGTCTTTTTTATCAGACTCTTCTTCAGTCTGCAACAAAATTGTAAGAAATAAATTTTAGATCAATATTATTTCGCATTGCTTGTTAATTTTTAAAAGTTAGAGTACATTTCCTACAATTACTCTTACCTCTTCCATTTGACATCGCATGGCCTCATCGGTAGCTTCCACAACGGCCTTTGGAGTATCCAATTCGGTTGCTTTAGCGAAAACTCCAACAGTAGGTAATTTTGCATCGACAATTCCTATTGCCTCGTAACCCACATCTGGCCCCAAATCCGACCAGAACATACTTTGGTGCCAATATGGTTTACCAGCCCCCGTCATGTTCTCTCCTGCAAGGCGTCCAGAAACAACTGCATGATCATGATGTTCAACTCTTCTCCTGCCAAGTTTGGTGTCATAGAAGCAAGCGCAATCGCCGGCCTGCGAAACAAAATTTGAGAAATATTTTCCACGAAACCCTTGTCTCCACTCACGATGTACAAATTTGACCTTGCTTGCAGCTCAGTGTTAACCAAGTAACCTCCAAGGTCGGGATCCACTTCCAAGTCGGACTCTTCGGCTAATGCAGTATTGGGTTCGACGCCCACAGCAACGATCACATGATCCACTTTAAGTTCTTCTTCGTTGTTCAGAGTCAACTGAAGTTGATTGCCAATAAGTTTAACTCCAATTACTTCCGCTTCAGTAAACACATTAACTCCTTCCTTCTTTACTTTTTCCGTCGTCCACGAACTTAAATATTCCGGTAAAACTTTTCCCATATTTCCAGGTTCTTTGAAGATTTGCGTCACTCGAAGGTCCTTCTTAGCTACAAAATAAATTTTACGATCGTAAATTGAAATCTTGGAAATTGATTACCTCTCGCCATTGCGCATGCAATTTCGCTTCCTAAAAATCCTCCTCCTACAACAGCAACTGATTGCACTTCTTCAACAATCTGATAAAGTTCTTGGAAATCAAATATTTCACGAAATAGCGTTACAGCGTTTTGAATTTTAGGCTCTGCGTTACTGAATATGTCCAAATTTTTAGGCTTTGCACCTAAAAACAGGGAATAGAAAGTGGCTCCAAAAATATACGCCCTTACCTGTCGCAATTAAACATTTTTCGTAACTAATTTCATAATTGTCTTCCAAATATGCTTTCCGTTCAACTACATCAATATTCTTAATACTCCAACCAAGTGCTACAGCAACACCACCGTTTTCAGAGTCGTTCAACTCATCACAATTAACATAAAAGTCTTCTGGTTCGTAAAATATACTAAAAAAAGACACAAATTTACTGTGTTGCTTAGAAAAATAACAATGTCCCACTAAAATTCAGGTTTTCCCTGATTAAGATGAAAATATAAAATTTGGGTTATCATTTTTTGATATATCACAGAATAAACCCGCGTAGAAACAGCAACTAAAGTCGGCGACATTTTTACTGAAAATGCCATTTTCAAAATTTTAATGCATTTGTTTACAAGAGCAGCATTAAGAGCTCCCCTGTGTAAATCCACCGGACAGGCATAGGATTGTAGCTCATAAAAGGAATTATCTATAAAATTTTCGTACTGTAGCTTTAGTATAATTTAATTGTAGTGATAGTTTCTTCGTATGTCAATTCCCATGATAATCGGTCACCTTAAAGAACCCTTTGGAGGGTATTCCATACCCCCAAACCCCCCGGTCTCACAGACCAACATGGTACATTAATTTAGTCATTGATTTTATTAAACCGTATAACTTTTAAACATTGATAATCAACAAGCCATGGTATTAGAACCGGGGGGTCTGTGAATATTAATCTTATCAAGGCCGGATGGGCTATGGAAATTCTACCAGAAACATTTTTTGGAATGACCTTTTTTCTAACCCTATTTCATAATTATTGCATATTCATCCCTAAGATTCATCCAATGATGGCCCCCAGACCGAATTTGCAAGGGAATAGAGATATTTGGGAAAAAATAGAATTAACTATAATTTCGGTTGATTTTTCAAAATCTTTTTGATTAAATGAATTTGATTAAAATGATTTAACATTAGAAAAGCAGTCGATAAAACATATTAATCCTCATCTCCTTCATCGCAACAATGACCTAGCGGCCTTTAGTCGCTGTTTTGATGAGGACAGAATGAATCTACTAAATATTGTTAAATGATACAAAAAGTAAATTTTCTAAGTGGAATCCTGTGACTTACCTTCGTTCCGTACCATTCCATTGTTTGAATATTAAATTTTCAACGTCATTTGGGTTACTGTTAAACCACATTTCTTTTGAAAGTGGTGGTCTCATGTACGGAAAATCACCTTCGCTTGTGATTACCAGAACCTAAAAGAATTAAAATGATAAAAATCCAAAGAAATAAAAGTTGAAACTTACTTTAGCTGTAGGATCTGATGACTTTATTGCCCTAAATGCAGAGAAAGAAGCAGTTCCACCACCAATCAATAAATATTTAACATCTTTAGGAATTTTACTAGAATCTAATGGATTTTTAATAATAACTCTGGGTCTCGCTGAAATAAAAATGGGATAAGTTAAAAATCTTTTTAAATAGTAATATCATAAATAAGAATATAATAATTGGAGATGACTCGGTGAATGAACCATTAAAGTCGAAATCTTACCTTTCCTCTTTATCTTTGTTTTGAATATTGGTCTGGGTGGAATTACTTCCCATGCCTAGAAGCAAAATCAAATAAAAAAAGGTCAGATTTAAAAGCAGTCATCACTTACAATTAAAGAAGTGATTAAAAGTGCCAATGTTCCAATTGCTAACACGATAAAATAATATCTTTTACGTCGTCCATCGTGTACAGTGAAAGGAGTCTGCCTTTGTGGCTCCTTATCCATGAGATTCTCAGTTGGACAATCATAATCCATGGGGTAAGGCTGAATTACAAGTGCGTTAATAATTATTTTATTACTGAATAAAAACAGTGATAAAGACCTTTCCTGCATTAGTGCAAGGATGTAACGGGTGTATGGTCCTACACTCAGGCAAAACTGGTTTCGGTGGTTTGCATGGAGCTGGATCGGGTGGACAAGCCCCCGAACGATCTCGTTCCGGCGGTTTCCTGCCATCGTGTCCTTCGCTATAAAATCTATGTACACCTACAAAACGTAGCTTTCCTACAATTAAAATTGAGAAATTACATGCTGAATAACGACAAGATGTGAGGTTAGGTTGACATTATCTTCTTACAAGTTAACTAAAATCGGCTAAAACGTGAAAAGTAACTTACCGGTTCGATTTAGCGTGTGGATAAATGCATTTTGTCCCAATTTTTGTGACGTAAGCTGCACAAATTTACGAATTCTTAACATTTTTGCCGGCGCTTACGTAAGTCCTTAACCTAGTAAAAAATGTTTCAACAGGGTAAGTTTTCAGAGAGCGCCGGTTCTATCATCAGCAATAAATCTGCGAAACGGTACCTTTTGACATTGGGGTGAAGAAAATTATAATTTTGATGGATAATTCAATTTTTGTTTTTTAACGTCAGCCACTGTAACATTTTTGTATCTCAATTCTTTTTTAATGCGCGGCGGTTCGAATGTCGCGCAATCCGCAAAATTATAATTTTCGATTGAAATCGTTATTATGAACTTACATCAGTGGTTCTCATAGAAATATTAGGGTGGTTCTTCCCCATAAACTTTTCCTTCTACCGAGAAAGATACGTAGAGGGACCACCTGGTTTTAAAACTTCATTCGACAAGATTCACTAACAACACTAATGAATCAATCGGAGAATAGACTGGAATAGTGTGACGTCACAAAATGGCCACAAACCATATGACTAGTGTTAGTGACATGCTAATTAACAATATTAGAGGTGTTTGCTGGCGAAATTAGTTTAATTCATGATCACTTATGCCATCAACGCATCCATCACTAGCCTGACTTAAGGTAAACTTCACTACTTTCAATTGTATCCAGTCCAGCCGACCACCAAATCATCTTATATGAAGAGATGCTCGATCTATTAATCGATAGAGACTTCTATTTACGGCAGATGATTCATCATCATACAGTCGTTTTTCTTCTTGCCAGAAGCATCGTCGTGACCCTTAAATAATGTTGATGGGGTAGTTACCCTTCCCCATAGTTCACAGATCACTTTTTAGACTTTTTAGATCATTAAAATTTAAGGGTTCTCTTGGCATACTCTCTGTGAGTTGTCATTGCCTTTCGAGGGGAGAACGGTCAAAATGAACACGGACCTCCATAGAGTGGAGCAACAAATTCTATTTTTAGAAAAATTTAAGTATGTATGGGATAATACTTGAGCGTGTATGGAGGAATTAAAGAATTACCCTAATAAATAAAAATGTCCCTAAGGTCAAAGTGAGCAAATTCAAAAAAAATGGCGGTATCTGATTTATTAGATGAAAATAAGCCCGAGAAAATGGTTTTTCCGATTGTTGTAAACGCAACAATGTCAGTTATTGCGTACTTTTTGACCGTATATTTGATTCCAAAACTGAATGATATGTTTATAAAAGCGAACCTGTTTGGAATAGATATGAGCAAACGAACGAGCGAAAAAGTGTAGGTTATGTTTGCAGTGTTCTCCGAAAAGTTTTAATTTTTCTTTTTTTAAGGCCCGAAGCGATAGGTGTAGTCTCGGGATGCACCTTTTTGATAACCATGTTCCTATTTATACCGGTTCCATTTGGGAATTCGTTGCTTAATGGAAAATTTCCACACGATGAGGTAAAACATATTAAAATCTTGCAGATTTCGAATGACGCTTTCTTAAGTTTGTAGAACTCATTGCTGCGCTTTTGTCGATCTGTTGTATGGTTCTGCTTGGATTTGCAGACGATGTGCTGGATCTGAGGTGGCGCAATAAACTCTTTCTTCCCACTATTGCCTCTTTACCATTGCTGATGGTTTACTATGTCAATTTTAACTCGACAACCGTGATTATTCCGAAACCTTTTAGGGAATTATTCGGGTTTTCTATTAATTTAGGAATTTTATATTACATCTATATGGGAATGTTGGCAGTGTTTTGTACTAATGCAATTAACATCTTGGCCGGTGTTAATGGACTGGAAGTTGGACAAAGTATAGTCATCGCTATTTCCATAACCGTTTTCAATATTTTGGAATTATATGGAAATCAGTGGAAGGCACATTTGTTCAGTTTGTACTTCATGCTACCTTACATTGCCACCAGTGCAGCCCTACTCAAGCATAATTGGTATGTATGACATTTTGAATTTATATTATTTATTTGGTCGAATCCCCCTACAAATATGGCTTTGTACCTACCCGATTGGTTATTAGTTATTACCAACCTGGGTAGTCTAACGGGTTAACAAATTCGTTCCTATTGAACAATGACAAAAAAATGAGTACAATGAAGTTTTCGTTTCCTTCCAAATCAATTTATTAAAAAATTTGTTTTATAAAATGACACACCACAAATTAAAATGATAACAATTTAAGTTAAAATCCTAATATATCACAGTCTAAGATATCAAACGAGTCATATTTCGATGCTCACGCCTTTTCCGAAGTTAACCTAATTTTTAAGCCAAACTAAAGCTACGACTGCAGGATTTAGTAGTAATCAAGTTTCGAGTATAGATTAATAAGCAACCAATCAAATTTCCAACTGTTATTCGTAACAAAATTAGGCGCATAATATTTCTCCCTGTAACGGCGCATTCTCGTCAGTTCAGTCTTCGAATCCAAGTAAATACCATTTTCTATTAAGTCTTCGATGTAAGCATTATCAATTTTTTTGGACGTGATATTCACGAAACGATTTGTACTCTTAAGGTGTTCGATAATTTGCACAGGTTCATAACAAAACTCGCACAACCACCCGCCGAAATGGTTCAAATCGCCCACAATTAATCCACGATTTGAGAACTTCTTCACGGTTTCGACGCGCTCCCCCAAGTACAAAACCGTCGCTGCTCCACCCCTCAAGACAGTTTTAGTGGGATGAAGCCAAAAGAAACCGTAAACCGACCAACGAAAACGAAAGTAGATCGGTTGGGGCCAGCCATCGTAAAGTTTTAAAAATTGCAGTGCCAACCCGTTCGGAATATCGTCGGATTCCCCGAACAAAACCACGTCGTCGTTTTCTAAATTCGTTACCACATTTTTTGTGAACCCCCAGGCGTCGCGTAAACCGGCCGCTTTTATATACAATATCTTGGAGTGGTGGTCACGCAAGAAACCATTTCGAAGGCGGTTTTGAAAATTACTTTCAGTCTCGTTCTCATAGAATACAAACAAGTCGACGTATTCGTCTAATTCGCTCACTTTTACCTCGGTGATAGTCAAGTCGACTTCTTGGAACTGCGAGAGGTAAATAATCCTACGTCGGTACTTGCGTGGCCCTTTGATAGGTAGAGATTTCCTGTAAGCAAGCAAGGCACGCCAAATCACTTCGGGTTGACCACAGTCAGAACCGTGCCAGTCCGGTAAACAGTGGCACATCCAATTACGGTCTTTCGAACGATGCATTGACTTCAAGTCGGTCCCTAGTTTGTAACACAAGCTACTGTTGAAATCGTCATAAAGTTCTGTCGTGTTGAGCACCCTTAATTTAAATTTGTCGTAAATCGTGTGATATGTCAAGTTTGGAAGATTTCGTTGACCCAAAACCTTCAGGAACGAAACTTTCTCGTCCTTTTCTTTTTTCTTTTCGGTCGTCTTTTTCCTCGACCCATTAGTGTTGTTATCGGCCGGAAGAAGAAAATACGAACCAATTAACAATAACTGAAGGGCGAGAATGATCCACAAGGATATCCTCTTGCAATGCAATCGAATATGCATTTATTTCGATTTACATCTCCTGCAGAGTTAACGCCCTTAACCTCACTTTAAGTCATCCCATAACGATTTGATTATGATGAATCTTGCATCCGTTTTAAATTACTCTTCGTTAGGACGATCCTGTCCAAGTTGCAATTTTTTCATAATCGAATTAATTGCGATTTATAGAACCGTGGAATCTTTCGAAATTAATTCCTTTGTTCGACACTAAAATAACAATGGCGCTGTTTGTTTTTGGAATAAAGCCTGCGTCACACTAAAAAATAAGAGTTGGACCATTATTTGATTGATAGAAAATAAGATGTGATATTCAGGCCCTCTCCTCGGTCCATAACCCTTCTGCAGGGTGTGGTGAGCCTTTTAACAAAGGCTTTTTATGGCAGATTACACCCCGGTGATTTGCCATTGCCTGCCGAGACCGGGGCGGTGAAAATAGAACCATTTTTATTCGCGTTTTACATTAACAAAACGCTACCACACGAAATAATTTCTAACTCCATTCTGGACGTAATAAAGTGGAAATGTAAAAACCGAATAGATAAAAATACGAATGACCTTTTCTTAGCAATGTCAGACCATTTTATAAAAAAAAACTAGGCAGTTCTGCGACCTTCGGCTGCCTTCACCTCCTATGAGTGTCGGATGTGGTTGTTTGGCCTCACAGGGTGGAGGGATAGTGGGAATCTCGTTAATCCGTTCCTTTTTTTCTAAAAAGACACCATGTTTTGGTCATTTGCAACATTTTCATAAATCCCTTTTGGATAGGATTTCCGTAAAATCCGTTGTTAGTGCTCACTTACATCATACTATTTCGCCCAAATTTTTGCCTTTTTGTACTTGTAATAATTACACCCTCAGCTATCAGAAATTCAATAGAAAATTTTTAAATTGTTTTTCCATTTTAAATGTAAAACTCTATTTTTTAAACTGAATTTTGCTTTCAGGTACCCATCCAGCGTATTCGTGGGAGACACATTTTGTTATTTATCCGGGATGACATTTGCAGTGGTTGGAATCTTGGGACACTTTAGCAAAACCACTCTCCTGTTCTTTATACCCCAAGTTTTAAACTTTTTATATTCTGTTCCTCAATTATTCCATTTGGTACCTTGCCCACGGCACCGTTTACCCAAGTTCAATTCCAAATCTGACCTTTTACAAATAAGCACCACGAGATTTCGTTATTCTGAATTGAACTTTTTAGCCAAATTAATTTTAAGAGTGTTTAGGGTATTGAGAATAATTCAGTGGAAAGAAAAGAACGGCGAAGTCATTACTAATAATTTTACGTTAATTAACTTTGTTTTATTAATTTTAGGTCCTTTACACGAGGCGAAATTAACCAAAATTTTGATAGGGATTCAAATTTTATGTACTTTTGTAGCATTTACTATCAGGTACCCCCTTGCGCACTTGTTTTACGATCTTTGAGTGGTGCAAATTGTTATATGTTTTATTTTTATATGGAGAGTTTAAATAGAAAAATGTTATTTATAAAAATAGCTATTTTATTAAAATGTGTGAATAAATTTGATAAAATAAAAATTCGTTTTATTTAATTGCACCATACTTCAGTTTATGTCGAGCATATAAATCAAAATATCCTTGCAAAACATTTAATTACAAAAATTCGAAAATGTCAGATGATGAAGATGAAGAAGAACAGAAAGGCGAAGGAGGAGAGGGAGCGGAAGTCTATCCATATGGGGTATGTTTTATCATCATCAATACACAGTTATATTTAATGCGAGATAAAAAAAAATATTAGGAATACGAGGGCGGACGTGATGACAATTTAGACAGGCATGGTTGGGGAAGTGCATTACTCCCAAACGGCGACATATATGAAGGGACGTACAGGAAAGGCCTTAGAATGGGTAAAGGTTTGTATTGCTTTCGAAATGGAGCTCGATATGACGGAGAATGGAGAAAAGGTAAATAGAAATCGCAAGGGTGCAAACATCAATGGGGTCGCGGGCGATACTTGCCGCGATATAAAGAGTAAAGCCGTTAAAGGTAAAAATTTTAAGGTAGAAAACATGGTAACGGTCAATTTCTGTACCCTGATGGTACTCGCTACTTGGGAGAATGGCGTAAAGACAACAAGCATGGCCAAGGAACGTATTTTTACATAAATGGCGATACGTACGAAGGCGCATGGTATAAGAATTTTAGACATGGGTTAGGAACTTACACCTTCAAGAAAGATAATATTACTCATTATGGTAAAAAATAATAACGCCATTCAAACATTTTTTTTTATAAAATCTTGTAGGTACCTGGAAAAATGGCCGAATGGAAGGTCCCGGAATATACACCTATCCTGGATACCGTTATCACGGAAGATTTGATAAAAATCTTCCCAAAGGACCTGGTTGCTTTACGTTTGAAAATAAGTGGATGCAGCACGGATTTTATTTGAACGTACGCGATCCCGCTTTTGATTACGTCGGCGCTGAAGAATTGGCGCTTGACGAAACACGAGAAGTCGCCGGTAAAAATCATCACTACTTGCAAGTATTAAAAAAGTTAATTTTAAAATAAAAATCTTATTAGATCAGGAATATCGCGGTAATCCCCGAGGAATCGTTCCAATTTGGAGAGCAAGGGTGGTGACTTCGTACAACGTCGAATTATTACCGCTCGAGCCCATAGCCCTTCCAGTGAAAGACTCCGAAGACTCTCTACTTGATATAATCGAATATTTACAACAGCAATATCGCGATATGGGTGGCGAGGAGGAGGAAGAGGAAGGTGATAGAATGTTTTATCCATCACTACCACCCGCTCCTCCTCCTGGAGAAGAATCTGCTCAAACACAAACTTAACTTTTCTCTTATTAAGCCACAATTCACAATACTTAGAATAATTTATGTATTTACAGTTGCGATAATTAAATAAAATAAAAACCGTTAAATTAATTGCATTTATTGGTTCGATCCTGACATTAGCATACTGACGAGTGCCATCTTCTCCTTTTCCTTCTTTCGCACCACGTCGACGGCCCTGTTCTTCCAACAACTTTTTCGCAGTTTGATGGGTCTGCTTCCAACGTAGCGGCCTGAAACAAAAAAGCATGGATTAAAAAGTGACAATTCCGCTTTGGTGGTAGTCTGTATATCAATTTCGGTGTTATACACACTGAAACAAGAATTAATGTGGACAATGAACTTGAAAAAGTAATGCCAGATTAATAAAATGTGCCACGAGATAATGCAATAATATGCCCAAGACGCCGCCACCAAGACAATAAATTGATTGATAAAAATGTTATTATTAGCAATGCTTATATTTTTAGTACTAAAAACACATCAACCTAAAATAACAATTATGGCCGTCACTATATTTAGATGTCATAAGTAAGCAATACCATATTCGCATTGAAAAATTGTGATATAATCGGATGCAGAATATAGAACACTTTTTATTGCCATATTTGTTACTGATAATAGTTAAATTTAGACGTCCGTCTCAATATTTTTATAGTAAACAAGAATTTATAACAAATTTTTATTGTAAAAATCCCTCGTCGGCGATTTACCAATAAAACAGTGTTTACAACGCGATAGGATTTTGTTTGTCTATTTGGGATTACCTGTCGATAACTTTTATAAGTTGTGACTACTAGAGGGTACTTTGTACGATAACATGTCACAAATTGCAATTAAAACTGAAAAATAACATTGAATTTTATTACGTTTACACCGAAGCAGGCTTCATTGAGCTCCCATCCACTGGGCAAAACCGTAGGAAGTTGTATTTGAACGATTTTGATGAAATTTTGTACATGCATAGAACTGACCAAAGGCCTAGCCGTGACGAAGCACGAATTATGTGTGCAAGTACTACACTGAAAAATTCCAGTGTAATTGTAGGAAATTTTCTGTAGTACAGTGGAATCCGGTTACAACGAGGACGCAGATAATTGCTGTTATAAGCGGACTTCGGTATAAACGGTTTACTATAAACGCATATAAAACTGCATTTAAAATCATATCCATGATTGCTACAATCGGCATCTCGCTATAACTATCAATACTTGTTATAAGCGGATGCTATTGCACTTATTTACACAATTTGTTTAAAAACAATACATTATACAAATTTGTATAACATATCACTAGGGTCCGGATTTGTAGGCATTTGCATGTTCTTTTTGCGTACAGGCACGTGAAAAATTTTAAAAGGGGAGCATGTTTTACGCCTTTCTGAATCGTTTTATATAGTTTTTATTTTGCCTATAATGCATATTTTGAGTTTAAGTGCATATTTGGCCGTTTGTTGCCTATAAATGCTTATTTGCTTATATTGGTATATATTGTTGTGGTATTTTGACCAATTAAGAGTGACAGCAGGCAAATGAGAGAGTAATTTGTTTTTAATTAGTTTTTAATTCAGTAGTCAGTCGATACGACTAACAAAAAAAAATAAGATTTGCATCAAAAACAAAAACCATCCCATGTAACGATTAATTACACATGAGACACAATTTGAGTTTATTTGTGAGATACAAAAATTTTGTAACACCCTGTAAGTAGTTTTTGATTTTGATAACAACCACAGTTTTCTGTAAAACAAAAGGTGAAAGTGATAATTCAGTGCGCAAGCAATTAATAGTACCATGTTACCTGAAAATAAGTGTGATATTGGCAGACAGGAACGTCGATTCCCACCATAAAAGTTAAAAGTTTTGAATTTTGAAAAGACACAAAATGAAAGAGAAATAGAATGAAGCCAGTTCCCGGGTGAAGCTCAAGTAGAGAGGTTCCTAAGTGATCTCCAAGCGGAGAAGAGTTCCTTGGTGAAACTCAAGCTGAGTGCACGTGGAGTTCTTGGGGAGACGTCGATTGAGAAAGTGTGTAAATTTCTCGATAAAATCCCAATTAAGGAACTCAACTGCGATTCTTTGGTATAAAAAGACCAAAGCATTAATTTACTTGATTAAACGGAAGTAAATAAATTTACGGAATTCGAATAATTGATGAAAGTTGTGTATCGTGAACGTGGCGAATCGGAAATCAACTTCACATTTGGTGACGTATTTGTATTTGGAATACCGGCAGACGTGTGGAACATCCACAGCTTTGGACAGGTTGAAACGGCTGGCGGTTACTGGCAGGAATTTCGACGCATGCATCTGGCAACACACGAAGTTTAATGGAATGTAACAAATGTGCAACAAGGTACAAGATTTATTTTTTATTTTTAATTAATCTAAATTGTGAATCAATAATTTGTGTTGATTTTAGATTAATTAAAGGACTTTATTAAATTTGATAATTATAATTTGTTTACATGAATACACCAATAATGAAATATCCAAATTTAGTTCCTAAAATCGAGGATTTAAATGTGATTTGGATGTTTTAATTATTACACCTGAAATAACACATTGGTTTTAGACAAAATTATTGTCCAAATTGATTTGATGCAAAATTTTACTATTGATTTCTTTTATCACTTAATAAATTATGTCTACAACAAATTGCCCTCTTATTTCGTCTACTGAATCCACTGACTCTGAGCAAGAGAAAAACTCTACTCCGATAATACACTAGTTTTGAGGGCCTTCTGAAGTGAAAATCCATTTAAGGGATAAAAACCACGTCAATATTTTGCATATTTAGCAAATCAAGTATAATAAAATTTTAAATAATTTTAATGACTCTCTTTCTGATATTGCCGCCTTTTGTATTATTTAAAACAATAATTTTAATTAATATCTACTTTTAAGAAGGTGCATGTCCCCCCCCCCATTTCGAATTTTGACTCCAAAATAGTCTCAATCGTTTGTGATTTGTTTGTGCAAACATTATTTTCGTTTGTACCCAAATAGTTTTCGAGATAATTCAATTTTAAGTTGGGGGGGGGGGTAGAGGCATGCCTTTTTGATATTCGAATTTCGGATTCAAAATAGTCTCAATCGATTGTACTTCGTTTGTGCTTGTTTATTTTCGTTTGTACCCAAATAGTTTTTGAAATATTCAAGATTTTCGGTAACACGTATTAGCATGATGTGGTAATATTTACAATTTTTGAAATTTGAATTTCGGATTCAAAATAGGCTCAATCGATTATAATACTTCGTTTGTGCCTGTTTTTTAGAGCATATTTGAGTGCTTATTTTGAAGTTTTTAGAGCATATTTGCCTGCATATTTTAAAGTTTTCTAGTGCCTACAAATCCGGACCCTACATATCACCAACCAAATACAAATTACATTTGTTCTTAGTGTTACAATTAATTATTATAATACAAATTTTTCTTTTCTTCGGCTCTATTTTTGTGCAATTAAGCACAAAAGGCATAATTTAAGATCTTTTAGTGCTTTAAGTCTTTTAGTGATATCTGATCCCTACCTATCAGTTGAAGATTTCGTGTGTTGCTTTTGATTGGTGCTTATGACACCATTCTATTTAGAATTGGACGATAGTTAATACAATACCAAGTGGAAGCCAATTGAGATTTTGTAACAAGAAAAATTACTAATTCGTATAAGATGATAATTTCGTCGTAGAAGTGAACTTTTCTTACTAAATTTACCTTATTTAATAATCAAGCTATAACTTGAAAACAATTTGAAATATTATACACTACATAAACCGCATATCAATTTATTATGTCAGCTTTTAGAAATTAGAAAAAGTAAAAGATGTAAAATGCAGATAAAATATTTCAAATTAAGAATTTATGAACAAAGTATCGATTTAATAATAATAATTTATACTCCTCGCCCGAAAACTTTGGTATTAATTCATGGTACAATAAATTACAGTTTGGTTTAGTTAACTTTAGTTATTAAAAATCATGGTATTACTTCATCCTAACTCAACCAATAACGGAAGCTGTTTAGTTTGCATAACCAATGGCAGTGCTTATTTATGCACGATTAGGTGTACGAAGATGTAACACAAAATTTCACTGGCAAGGACTATTATTCGCCGTGTGCATTCCTCCTGCTGCCCTCTGGTGGCTCAATAAAGAAAATGAAGTGGGACTGTTTTAGCAATAGCAACTGTTTTAATTAAAGATTTTTGAGGGAAATTTAAATTTAAACTTTGTTTAAGAGGTCAGTGGTGTATTGATGAGTATGCTAAACACATAAGGCATAATAAGTAATAATAATTAATAGACAAATAAGTCCCGTTTCTATTACGGCCACTCCAAACGCTTTGATCGGTTTTTGTATCCCCTCTCCACCCACGCACATAGCGAATACGTAATGTTATCATTAAAATAATACACAAAATTAACTAACAACTGAATTTCACAATTAACAGGAACATGTCCACCAGTCTATTGTATTAGTTTGTAGACAATCAATAACATTATTTTATATCTATTAAATTTTGTCAAGTGTCACGTGCCTCTAAATAAATAGTACCTATCCTCACTTAATATAATATCACAGATCAAAAGTATTTAAGCTTGAGTATTTTTCAAAACAGATATTTCTTAATAAATGAACTATTTTTTTCTTAACCTGAAGTAATACAATCGTGGGTTTTCTGCAAAAACTGACAAAGTCATTTAAACCAACAAACAATTTTAAAGTAAATAAAAGGCTATAGAATGCGAAGGTTACCCTTGTTATGAAATAAAACGCATTTCCTTTTTACTTTTTAAAATTTATTTCTCAACATAGTCCCCTTTCAGTTCGATACACCTAGTTCAGCGATATTCCAACTTTCACAAACCATCCAAAAAATATGATTTGTCGAATTCCGCAAATAAGCCTTTGGTTTGATAATCACGTCGTAGCAATGCGTAGTGTAACTTTAACAGTTTTGATGTGGCGATTGCGGATGATTTTTCTTCCTCTTCTTTTACTTCGCCAAATGGGGCCGATTTCTCATCAATTCAGCATCGAATCGTTCCAATAAATCAGCATAGTACTGTCCCGTAATTGTCCTTTCCTTCTGTAAATAGTCGGTAAAAATAGAAATGATTTTCGACTTCTTTGGAGCAGATTCGCCGGGCGATGTTCACTGTTTTGACAAAAACTATTTCGAATTGCGCTTAAACATGTAGAAACAGTACTCTGAAGTTGTCATGCGATTCCGCTTTTGCCCCACTCTTAGCAAATGCGGCACCCATTTCGCCGATAGCTTTCTCATGCCTAATTTTCTGTGTAGGATATTTTGTATGCTTTGAGATGTTTACAATGTAAGCAATTTTTTATTTGTTGTTGAATTTTGTTAGATTGAAAGACTTGGACGTTCGTAATTAATCAAAAACTTTGAATTCGTTAAACCAATATCTGATCGTAGTCACAAGGTGCATGCTCCATATATATTATAAACAGCGTGCAACTTTACTTTTATTTACTCATTATGTCTTCCCATCCAAAATTAGAAATGGAATCACTGACGGATATTGCTCTTTCTCCATAATTGCAAACAAACAGAAATTTGCTCCTTTCGTCAGCTGTTAAAATAAAAAAACTACTGAATAAATTTGTCTGAAATTTTGGAAAGGCATCGTTCGATAGATGGCGCTAAACAAAAGTATGCAAATTTTGGGACAGTGGCGCTATCAGTCGTTGAACATGGGTACTTATCAGACCGTCCTCGTACATAAACAAAGGCTATAAAGACCTGAATTATGAATAACTGCGAATAATTAATCTAAAATATTAATGAATTAAAAGAAAATTGTTTATAAGATGAATCTGTTTATCTGGCAAACTAAGAGGAAACCAAAATTTTCGGCTGAATCCCCAAATTTTTCCACTTGAAAATTGATGGTACGATTAGGAAGACTTCGTTCTGATATTTGGTAAACCCAACGAATTTGATGCTTTTATTCATTATTTTGTATTCATTACAAAATAGAAGCAAATTACGTTTTTAAAATGGAAATATACAAACAAAATAACCAATTTTTAGATATCTTTCCAAATATTTGTTGTTATTGTTTATAAGTCGAATGTGCATGCTATGAAAAAACGTAATTTACGCAAAGAAAAACAACAAATACGCCATTTTAGTTTTGCAAATACAAAGTTCTTCCAAAAAAACGCACTATTTTTGGAAATACCGATAGATTACTAGATATAACTAGACACATAATTGAATTATTGCAAAATTCCTAATTTTTGTTGTTGTAATTTTGGCGCCGGACGCTCATAAACAGTAAATTTTCATTGGCTACAGAGATATTAAGATTAAAACAAATTTATAATTAGCAAAATAATACGATAGGACCCTTTTAAAAAATTGTCGTCATGCAATGCCAACATCAGGTTTATCATCGTACGTTGGTACATCATAAAAACCCCCGTTACCGACACATATTTAACTCCACTTTTCTACAATTCGCCGCTTAAACCTACACCAGCGTCCCGACGCTATCAGTTCTCCCGCTGTGCCACTCGTCACTAGATATAAACATCAGCAACAGGTGAGTTTGACATATTAAAAAAATATTTTTAAATTAAAAAAAACCGCGAGATAATAATATAAATGTGCATTTTAAAATAAAATTTCGTGATTGATAAGCTTCAAATTTTGTTAACAATTTTTAATTTTAGTGCGTGTGGTTTTGCATCAAATAGAAAATTAATTAATTGCATTAATTCTAAAATTATAGATTGCACCCCTATATTTGAAATTAATTTCGGATGTAACAATTATTTTTAAATAATTAAAATACTAACTAATAAAATGCAAATGAATTTCAGTAATTATCAGAATAAAAATTATCTCTTTTCGAAATACAAAATTTCAATATTTTTGAAAATATTTTGAAAACCAAACAGTAACAAAAGTTACTTAATAATGTGACCTTTGTTCATTAATTTAGAGACGAGAGCAATATTAAAACAATTCAGAAAAATTTCAGTTTATAGATTGATTTTCTAAAATTTCATAGAAGTGTTTATTGAATTCCCTGTTAAGTTTAGGTAATCGTAGCAAAAGTTTATTTTATTTGTTTAAATTTTTTTTTCTAAAAATTAATTATTGAGGATCATGAGTATTCATTATTTTTTTTCCTACATTAAATTAAGTCTTGTGAATTCCCAAGTAAGTGTAAAAGAAAATATTTATTAAATTCTTGGATATTTAGAAACTCGCAAAAACTTATTGCTTGGAAACTCACAAAAACTGAAAACATTTCAAAAAATTTAAGACTAAATATTAAAATTGACTTCCTTTTAAACACTAATGTTCAAAAATAGCAAAACTAAAATCTAAATTCCAAAATTCGATCCCTCAGTACTTAAAAAGTTCATGATTACACCTGTTTTGATAAAAATTGTAATTTGAAAGTCTAAAAGCAAAAATTTAATTTGAAAAAAATTCCCCTAATTGATGAGTGAGACCAAATACGTTATAAAGTATTTGGTGACATTTATGTGAAGCCATTTTTTCATAATTATGCCAACATTAAAACTTTTAATTAAACTTTGATTTTTAACTTTTGTTAAATCAAACGCGAGGTCGCTCAATGAACCAATCAAATTTTTGCTCAGCTTTGGTATCACGTTATCGTCATATAATTAACATTCGCTATTGGTTTACAAATAAATTAATTAAATTTTTTAATTTAGTTGCGCCAATACGAATGGTGCATAATTGTAGCATATCAAATGAAATTAATCCAAAGCCAATACTTCAAGAGTCCAGAAAAATTGCATAGTGGAGTATTTGTGGCTTCGATTTCCGTATTATCTGTATATTTGTTTAGCGTACTGACCATTCCTATTACTAACGTTTAATTAAATAATAATAATAATATTTCAAAAGTCCAGAAAGTTGACGACATTGTAGTCGTAAGATTGTAAAAATTTGAATTTTCGTGTGCTCCCCTACATGCAGAATAAAAATACCAAAAAATTTGTAATCGGTTCAAATTACGACTCGAAAGTCTCGAATGGTTGAAAAACTGTACGTAAAGACCAAAGAATAAAAACAAAACTAAAAATTATCGCTATTGTTTATATTATTTCGTTAATTAAAGTCGTTCCTGATTCAAATTGATAGCACGAAATATTTCGATTTGCGTCACACTTATCAACAAAAATCGAACTGAAACCTAAATTTAGACTTTGATATGCAAGAAAATATAATTTATCTAAAATACTAAATTATAAATAAATGCAATTTATAATATCTACCAAGCTAATTTTTGCATGCCGATATTCTTAACTTCGATCCAGAGAAATAATTTTCACATCAAGCATAAAATTCCTAATAAATTATAATTATTGACGCAAATTTACATGTGTAAGATGTATGACCCATTATCGTGTTGATTATTGTCATATCTGAAATTACTTTTCTGGCGCCCGTTTACTACTTATTACATCAATTTAGTAATAAATCTTCCTACACTTCAATTATTTTAAACAAAATTTCGAAATGGAACACAAAAAGTATGCTCTATAATATTAGGGGTTTTTAACCTCCAGCGTGGGAAAGCACCAAGTTACAAAAAAATGATCTTCTTATTAGAGCATTTAAAAGTAAAACTAGGGCTTTCAAATCAAAAGAAGTTTAAGTTGCGCACAACAAATCTGATCTAATCCTCTTTCTTCAAACTTACGTTTTGTGATTCATTTTCTTTACAAAATGCTATTTTATTTTCATAAAAATATTTGACATAAAGGCCTTTTATTCAAGTGAAGAAAACAAAATAACACGATTAATATTAAAAATTTCATTTTATTACTTAACTTTGTTTTGTTATTAAAATAAAAACTAGAAGTTAAAATACAAGATGTAGCATCAATCTTCGAACTCGGGTGTTACGTCATTCTACCCTAACCAATATTATAGAGGCTGTAGTGGTTACGTGAGATGACGTAACACCCAACTTCGAAGATTCATTTATACCGTAGTAAATTATTTAGGTCGTCGGCGTCCGTCGTATTAAATTAAAATTTAAAAATTAACAAGTTAATTCAAATATTTTACTGCGATTTTGTTTCAGAATGAATATTTTGCGATCAAAACACACAACATTGGTTTTACTCCAACTAATTTTAATAGGGCAACTTTATTGTGCACCAACGCAGAAAAAAGAACCAAATTCGCTAGAAAAACAAAAAAAAAGTAACTTTGTTTCAAGAGGATGGGGAGCAGGAGGAATGCCGTTTAGTGTATTGTACATGAGCCCACAGTCGTCCAAACAGCCTATGTACGAAAATTACTATTACGACGAGCCATTATCGTCGCCGTCTCAATCTCAAATACACCAAACGAAAACTAAGAACAGACGACCATATACGGTAATACCACAACTATTTGTTTCCTATGGTTGGGGACCACTGGGATAAATTCGTTAATAATCAAATTACTGTAGCGTTAATTTATTAAATTTTTATTTTTATTGTATAAAATGTGGTACTACACAAATAAAAGAAACCAAAGTTTTCAGTGTGCTGTTTATCTATTTCGCGTGAAATGTTAACAATTTTCCACACAACGAACAATTTTAAGAAAGTTCAACATATTTTCAGTTTTCATTCGATTAAAGTTGAAAACAAACCAATTACGTAAAGAATTTCTAATCAAAAAGTGTACACATTTTATTTTTGAAATTATTAAAAAAAATAAAGGAAAACCGTAATTAAAAAAATAACTAATTAATTAAAAAAAGGTCAAGATAAAAATTAAAAATTGTTCTAAAGTAATAACAGGTAAAAATAATTTGTTTGTGGATTAAACATTAAAACTACTAATATTCTTTGTCATCTTCTGTGATACTCGTTACCATCACTTTATTTATTCGTAATGCATCTTTGTCTGATTAATTTTTTAGTAACAAACCTAAAAAAGTTGGAGTGTGAGGTCAAGCTAAATTTGGTGGTGGTATGTCGCCAGCCTGACACAGCTATCCTACCAGTTTTGTGTATCTATCTGTTCGTAATGCATCTTTTATTGGTTCATTGGTCCAGAAATTATGGAGGTTTTGATTTGTAGGACTTTTATGGCTTACAAAAATACAAGATGATTATCCTCTTCAAAAAATTAAGTTGCTGTATAACAAAAGTACACAATTAAGGGTGCGATTTTAAGGACTGTTTCAAAACTTCATTAACAGCTCAAAATTAGTTATAAATACAGGGATGATTTTTTTTTAACTGAAAGAGGCGAATTTTCCGAAGGTTATGATATAATTTTTAATCGGTTATGATAATTAATAACTCATTAACATTTTGATTAAATTAATTCGCGATTTTATATCTAAAATGCACGATTAATTACAATTTAAAATATATCATGTCACAGTTAACATTGCAATCTTTAATATTTTAGTTTTCAATTATTATTTTTTGTTTTATAATTATTTGAAGTTTTGTTTCGGATATAATTTGAATGATTTCAAAAGAAATTTTAAAACCAATGAAATTTTCCTTTCATTCTTACCAGTCAATAAAAGACGTCATTTATTCGCTGGGTGCGAAGTGCATGTGGGGGTATTAAAAAACGACGCCAGCGTCGTGCAAAAAAAGTGGCCAGATGTCACGCACCCAGCGAATAATTAAATAGTAAATCTAAGTAACTGGGGCACCTATTGAAACAGTTTTCGTCCAAATGATCGATGGGGCCCTTAACGTAGTGGCAGATCCAGAGGAGCCCGATCGCCCTTACCCTTAAAGCAGTGGTTCTTAACCCGTGATCCGTGGAAGCTCAAGAAGTGGTCCCAAAGGCAAACAGTAATTGAAAAAAATTAATAATATAAAGCACAAGGTTGGGACCCCAGTGTGTTGAGCAGACAAGGTAGAATTACGTAAATGCCCGAAATAAATATTAATAAAAATGGACTAATTTTTGTTTAGGTTAATACGAAACCAACGACCATCATGAAAATAAGATGCTTAAAGCCATCTTTCTCGATTCATCACCTCCGCCGAAAATGCACCCACAACGCCAAAACTACTAAAGACAGAAGAGCACCCTATCTTTTCCTAGCCCATTTTCAGTATGACCATATCCTTGGTTAAATTTTTTTATGAAACACCTCAATAAACATCTGCACCCTTACAGACGAAGAAGATATGGTGCAATGTCATTGTGCTCCGCACAAGTCCTCAAGTTCATCATCATTTTTACGTTCCCATTTACGTAGTAAAGTATTGTGATCGATTCAAAAACAAACTTCGCATAGACACATCAAAATTTCGATTCGATTTTTGGAACAAAATCTGAACTTTTTTTGGACTTTTTAGATTATAGCACATATCTGATGCAACCAGGATTTAATTAATTTATATTATATTAAATTTTATAATTTAATGTTTGTACACATCCTTTAAGAACCACTGGTTTACCTATTAGTTGTATTTCAGTTCTGTATTATCACCTAAACTTTGTTAACTTCTAGTTTTCTTTTACATATATTTAGCTTGACAGTGAAGTTCTTTTATTGCATTCCATTGTCCATCTAAGTTTTTTAATAACCTTTTGTACTTGCTTTGCGTATTTTCTTCTAATTTTTTGATTGTTTCAAATAGGTAATAAGTACTTATATTTTCCAAAAAATGCTGTTTCTTGATTCGAATTATTTGACTTGGTTTCATTTTTGTCCTTCTGGTAAGTTTCGCTCGTAGTTTTGTATTTTTAATTGTGATTATCGATTATTCTTTTGCATTGATGAGATTTGCTTGACTTCCAATTTAATAATTGAATTGTTGTTGCTGATTAACTTCTTGTATGATTTGATTGTTTTGGCAGGTTTGCTTGGATTTGCGTCCTTGTATGAATTTGTGTATTTTGTTTACATTATTTTAATGTCCAGACGCCGCTTTCAGACGTCCAGTGTCCTTTGATTTGCTTTGGATTTGTCCGGCGCCTCTGCTTGGACCTGGTGTGGTTTGTAATCGCTGTTGGACTATTGAATTTCTGTCGCTGGTGGACGAATTGCAATCAAATACGATTGATTGGTATTGTAATTGACTTTTGCCTAGTTTACGGCCACAAACTATTTGAACCGACGAAAATGCCTGACGTACTAAAATTTCGTCGCTACTCGCTAGTGGACGTAGTGCAAAGTCGCTTGTTCAAATCCGGCTTTAGGAAACTATTGGGTTGAAGCTTTCTAGGTGAAATTCCAGACTCAGAATTTCTTGCATACCTAGAAGAGCTTCTGTTGTTGGAGTAAGAAGTGAACTACATAAGTTTTCAAATACACTGTCTAATCTTTATTAAATATTCAGTTTATATTTATATGCAGTTTTTTAATAAAGGAAATGCATTTATAAAGTTCATTGCCTTGACCAGATGCATAATTTTTATTTTACATTTCCTCATCAGTCATCAAGCGATTGCTAGTTTACTCTATATTTGAATTTTTAATTTACTACATTTTATTTATTTTAATTTCCTCCGCGTGGTCCCTGAGCAAAACAAAGGTTAAAAACCACTGCCTTAGAGCTTATAAATGAAATATTCTTTTGGTTTGTATCTCTCCAGACTGACAAATTTATTGTTAAGAAATTAAGTAAAATTTATGAAGTAATAATAGGTACAGATCTTTTCCTCAAATTATAAGATAGCATAATCACAAATTGAAAATCCTGAGCATAAATTGTAAGCAACTTTCATATCTAAAAACCTAATTTACCCTAACTCCCTCACTTACACAAAACCTAATGCAACAATAAATAAAATTTGCTAATTTTTACTCACCGTTCATCTCTTTCATTGCTTTTGTAAAATCGGCTGGATCCTTAAAACTAATAAAACCATAGCCTTTCGTTTTGTTTGTTCTTTTATCTCGAACCACGCGCGCTTTCATAAAGGACGGATATTTGTTAAAAGTTCTGGTTAACAGTTCGTCCGTAACGTCATTTCCAAGGTCTCCACAGAATATTCTGAAATCGTCTTCGGACCAATCAGCCAACGATAAATCTTCCCATGTCTGTCCACCTGCGGTACGCAACAACTTCTTGTTTTTACCTCGCCTACGATAATCGTCTGGTCCGAACGATTGCAAAGCACTGCTGGCCTTCCCTGTTAGAAAAGGTGGCTTTAGAAGTTTAGATAATTTGAAAGTTTAAATTTACCTTGTGAAATTGCCAATTCTGCGGGAACACTAACTTTTTCTTTAAGTTTCTTTAACTTCTTCTCCACTTCAGATTGCAATGCTAAAAAGTCAACAGTATTCGTCAATTGATTTTGTTGTTGCTGTAAATTTTTTGGTGCATACAAAGTGGGTTTTGCTGAAACTACTGCAGGCTGAGACACGTACGACTGAGAAGAATATTCCAAACCACCTCGTTTGCCTCCACTTTTGATTTGTTGTGGAACCATAGAAGGTGGATTCGGAGGTGGCGGAATGTTTCCAAAACCAGGTAAATTAAAACTGCTGTATTCTTGTAGTTTCTGTTGTACTTGATTGTACGTGTGCGTTCCAACCACGGGACAGCCCGCTATTTCAGCTTCAAATCTAAAAAGGTAATGTTGAAAATTTTGAGGTTACTTTTCTTAATAGTTTATTTTACCTGCTCATTTCATCTTCCATTTGACGAAACTTGTCACCCATGTTGCTGAGGTTAACTGTTACAACTTTTGAAAGAAATTGTGATGATTTATTGAGTTGGAATAAAATAATTCGAAAAAGCAGCCTTCGATTCCTTAATAAACAAGTACACGATTTTTGACAGTTCCAGTTCCAGTGCTGCCACCAATACGTGAAAAAACAAATAAAAAATATTTTTTTTATTATTATTATTTAAGGGACGGTCGTAATGAACGCTAAACGCCCGGTTCGAATCCGGTTGAAGTAAGAACTTTATTCTGGCCGTTTCTCTGGTCCTCCAGGTTGGGGGTTCTACACGTCGGGCTGGTATAATTAATTTTCATAATTTTTTTATTGCAGTTTTCATGCTTTTGCTTTAAACAACAATAATTGAGTTATAATATCTCTTAGTTATAATACATCTCCTCGCATCTCCTCACATCTCCCACACATTTCTTGCCTCATGTACACCAAATCTCCCCGGTGATTTACCCCTCGAAAATACCTATATAATTTTATATCTTTTAATTATTATTATATCTTTTAAACGATCGACTTATGAAGTGCAGTTTGCAGATGCGCGTAGATGAATGGTTTTTTTCATGTTCTAAATTAATAAATTTTGAAAATTTTAATTATGAGTTAGTTGTGATTTTTATGTTTATTTTATTGTTATATGCATCCATAGAGGAGGTCGTGAATTTGGTATTTACATGGAAGTTTCTACACTAATTTTTGAACCGCATAACATATTCGACGTATATAAGTTTTTATATTGAACCATGTGCACCCTCGTATCGTTTATCACTTTTTTAATTTTTTAATTATTTTAGATGAGGCTAGATTTCCTCAGGAGTTGTTCATGTTGTTTTTAAATATTTGATTATTTGAGAATTTTTTGTTGTTGTTTTACAATATAATATGAAACTTATAAGTGGTAATGACTAATGAACATTGAACTAAAATTAAAACTCTAATAATAATTAAAATAAGAACTTCGCCAACTTTCGCAATTTTCTAAATGGCGAAATTTGATCCGTGTGTGGCCTGCCTTATTATTTATATGAATAGTAGAAATCTGTAATTTGTTTGTTTAAAACTGTCATTTGCTGTCATTATAAACAAATCATCATGTAGTTCGCGGCGCGATTTTTATTATTTTTGAAATGTGAAAATGAAAGTAAAGGAAGGTTAGGAACAGTGTATTTATATTTTCTACCAGAAAGACCGCAGAAATTTAATGGGCTTGGTAATAATAATTATGGTATGACGATAACCTTTTTCTGTGACAATGCAAGTTTTATTTGTTTTTAGTTATTGTGGAAATTTTGTAATCCCGTTGTTTATTCTTGTAGGTATTCCGGGAAGTATCTCGTACCGAAAGGAGTCCAGTCATAGATTGCAAAGTTTCTTCGGGGGTGCTTCTTTGAAATATTCTCGACAAACAAACTTTCAGTTTTCCAGGTAACGTCTTATTATATTGATGGTTGTCATTATGCTTAAGCAGCGTTGAAATGGTTAGTGAACCACGGCCGTGAATTTACAAATTTTAATTTTCACGATTTGATAATTTTTATATTCGTGGCGAAGGTTTACACGGGTCGTATGCATATATGACAGTTGTGAACATGAATTCGGCGGTGGCTGACGCATGTCAAGTTATGTGTGCACTGATAGCAAGGGATATTTTTACTGTGTCACAACTGACGTTTCTTATTTCCGGATAAGTGACTTTTCAATAACGACTAAATATCAAACATGTTTGATATCACCACGAACGTAATTTTATCAGTTCGTGGCAAAAATTTACGATTTCACGAATCAGTAGTTTACACAGCCGTGGTTCACTACCCATATCAACCCAGCTTTATAGCAGTTTTTATTATTTTCTGCCAATTTTTGACTTGCATTTGTTTTTTAAAGAAATTGACAAATTGCGGCGTCTAGTGAATACAAAATTATTAGGACTTTATTTTGGTGTTTTTAAAGAAATAATTATTAACTTTCGGTAAATTTGGTTGTAATTTAGAACTCGCAATTTTTTTTAGTGTGCGTCACAATTCAAATGTTCGGATAGAAAACTTGGTTTACGGAGAAGAAGTAAAACACAAATAGGTAGCGGCTGAGTTTTGCAGAGTGCTGTTGAATTACTTCTAAATGAAAGGTAAGTGATTAATTATTTTTCAATTAAATATGCAGTTTTCGGTAAAATGAGTGGAAATTTTAAAAAAGTTTGATAATTTTCAATTATTTTCATTTGGCGATTTTTATAAGTTCCGACAACTTCCGCTAGGTGTCGATGCCATGTTGAATATTTGACGTGCTGTTTTTTTTTTTAATAATGAAATGACAATCGGCGGCGTCTAAGAAATAAAAAGTAGTTCGGACCTTATTTTGGTGTTTTTGAAGTAATAATTTATTATCAACTCTTGGTAAATTAGGTTGTAATTTAGAACGTTTAATTTTTTTAGTGTGCGTCAGAAATCAAATGCACGAATGGAAAACTTTGATAAAGTCCTGCTGAGTTTTGCAGAGTCGCTATATAATTACTTCTAAATGAAAGGTAAGTGATTAATTATTTTTCAATTGAATATGCAGTTTTCGGTGAAACAAGTGGAAATTTTAAAAAAGTTCGATCATTTTCAATAATTTCAATTTTTTAAGTTCCGACCGGTTCCGACAACTTCCGTTATCTGTCGGTGGAAGTCATCTTGAATTTTTGACGTGCATTTGTTTTTTTAAATAATTAAATTTCGATCACCGGCGCGGCGCTAAAAATAAAAAGTAGTTCGGACCTTATTTTGGTGTTTTTGAAGTAATAATTATTAACTCTTGGTAAATTAGGTTGTAATTTAGAACGTTTAATTTTTTTTAGTGTGCGTCAGAAATCAAATGTTCGGATGGAAAACTTTGATATGGAGATGATGCAAAACGTAAATAGGAAGCGGCTGAGTTTTGCAGAGTCGCTGAAGAATTACTACTAAATGAAAGGTAAGTGCTTATTATTATTTAATTAAATATGCAGTTTTCGGTCAAATGTGTGAAGATTTTAAAAAAGTTTGATAAGTAACTTTCAATATTATATAATGCAGGAAGTTGGTCTAGAAAGGTGGGTGCCGGGCTTGTTAGAATTTCTAAGTTCGAATCCTACTCGGAACGATTTTCTTTCTGTCCTAGTGGTTTGGACTCCACTTTAAAAACTGTCGTTCCTGTTGAGCGGTGCTTATGCACTGCTCAGAAAAATATAGTAATATATCAAATTGACTTTCCTGTTATTGGGTTCGCCTGTTGGAATTTTAACTGATTATTATTATAATATAGTTAATTTTAAAATATGCGCTCGGGACACGCAATTTAGTTGCTTTTTTTATCTAAAGGTAGGATTTTCGGACCCTGAGACTAACGCGGTTTATGAAATTTGGTGGGATTATGGGTAATACCATTCTATAGTCGTGTACAAAAATTGAGGAGGGGATCTTAAAATATGCGCGCGGGACACGCAATTTAGTTGCTTTTCTTATCTAAAGGTGGGATTTTCGGACCCGTAGACTCTAATGCGGTTTATGAAATTTGGTGGGTTTATCGGTAATACCATTCAATAGCTGCGTACAAAAATTCAGGAGGGGATCCTAAAATATGCGCTCAGGATACGCAATTTAGTTACTTTTTTTTATCTAAAGGTAGGATTTTCGGAGCCTGAGACTAACGCGATTTATGAAATTTGGTGGGTTTATCGGTAATACCATTCAATAGCTGCGTACAAAAATTCAGGAGGGGATCCTAAAATATGCGCTCGGGACACGCAATTTAGTTGCTTTTTTTACCTAAAGGTAGGATTTTCGGACCCTGAGACTAACGCGATTTATGAAATGTGGTGGGATTATGGGTAATACCATTCTATAGCCGTGTACAAAAATTTAGGAGGGGATCTTAAAATATGCGCGCGGGACACGCAATTTAGTTGCTTTTCTTATCTAAAGGTGGGATTTTCGGACCCGTAGACTCTAATGCAGTTTATGAAATTTTGTGGGATTATCGGTAATACCATTCTATAGCTGCGTACAAAAATTCAGGAGGGGATCCTAAAATATGCGCTCGGGACACGCGATTCAGTTGCTTTTCTTATCTAAAGGTGGGATTTTCGGACTCGTAGACTCTAATGCGTTTTATGAAATTTGGTGGGTTTATCGGTAATACCATTCAATAGCTGCGTACAAAAATTCAGGAGGGGATCCTAAAATATGCGCTCGGGACACGCAATTTAGTTGCTTTTGTTTTCTAAAGGTAGGATTTTCGGAGCCTGGGACTAATGCGGTTTATGAAATGTGGTGGGATTATCGGTAATACCTTTCTATAGCCGTGTACAAAAATTTAGGAGGGGATCTTGAAATATGCGCTCAGGATACGCAATTTAGTTACTTTTTTTTATCTAAAGGTAGGATTTTCGGAGCCTGAGACTAACGCGATTTATGAAATTTGGTGGGATTATCGGTAATACCATTCTATAGCTGCGTACAAAAATTCAGGAGGGGATCCTAAATTATGCGCTCGGGACACTCAATTTAGTTGCTTTTCTTATCTAAAGGTGGGATGTTCGGACCCGTAGACTCTAATGCGGTTTATGAAATTTTGTGGGATTATCAGTAATACCTTTCTATACCTGCGTACAAAAATTTAAGAGGGGATCTTAAAATATGCGCCCGGGACACGTAATTTAGTTGCGTATTTTATCTAAAGGTAGGATTTTCGGACCCTTATGCCTGTTTTCACCAACAATTTATTTAAGAATTTAAATAATTTTATTTCAATTTTTGACCCCCCCCCCCCACATGCGGCCCGCACAACATTTTCATATCTGTAAGTGGCCCGATGCAAGAAAAGGTTGCTCATCCCTGTCCTAAAAGATGCGCACGGGACACGCAATTTAGTTGCTTTTCTTATCTAAAGCTGAGATTTTCAGACGCTTATGCCCGTCTTCACCAACATTTTATTTAAGAATATCCTAGTAAAGAATTACTTAGCTAGGATTCCATAAATTTAATAGTCAAATTTGACATAATAGTTTATTATAGGTTTGTTTGTGCAGCAGTTTGAAACCGTTGCAAACTGTCAGACGCATGCGTAGTTTGGAATTCACGTCATAATTTTTGATTTGCGCATTCGTCTGACGATTTGAAACTCATCAAACTGACTGCACAAACAAACCTTATGTCAATACTACGTCAAATTTGACCAATTAAATTTATGGAATCCTAGCTAAGTAATTCTTTACAAGGAAATTCTTAAATAAATTGTTGGTGAAATGCATTTGCTCCCTATAATTTGCAATTTTCTTTTTGACAATATCCTAGTCACCATGTTTTTTCTATCTGCCATTAATTTGTTTCCCGCAAACACATAGATACTTCAGTTCCCCAAGATAGTGATGTGACAAATCGAATATTGTTATTTGTTAAGAACCTTACTTTATTATTTTTCTTTCTTTTTTTCGAGTTACTCGAATTTACAAAGTATTCGACTCGTCACATTGCTATTTGTTCATATTCCGTGCGTGCGTCTTTAAAACTCGACTACTCGAGTTTAACTCGAATAAATACTCAACTCGTCACATTGTTATTCCAAGAGTACTGTAGCCATACGCGAAAATTGTAAGTCCCCCCCCCCCCGAGTTTATAATTTTCGTTTGGCAACCAAAATCGTGTGAACTTTACATCCTTGGTGTACGCAAGTTGAGTAGGATCACAATGAATGTCATCTTGACTAATGTGTTTATTTTCTACTTTGCAGATTTGAAACATCCAAGAGCTATTCAAAGAGGTTCTCGATCAAGAGCGCTGTTGCATTATTTTTTAAGAAAAGGTAAGTGTTATAATATTATTTTCTTGTCTATAAATAAGTAGTTTTCCGCTGAAATTGAAAAGTATGAAATATTTCAATTCTGTCATTCCGGAAGATTTGGCTAGTTACGACACCATTTATCATTAAGGATAACTACGATCTTACCGATAGCTACAGGTTTCTGTATTTCCATTTAAATTACAGATATCTGCTAACTTATCTGTACCAATTTTGAACTGCTGACATCTACAGTGACTTTTATCAACTATGGACTCGTGTGAACTTACCGACACTTACAGATTTCTATTACTTATCTACATCTACAGATTACCTTATTACCATATTATTTGTACTGCTGCCATCTAGTGTACTTTCATCACATTAATGACAGCAATTTACTGTAGTCGATAAAAAATAATTACAGATATTTTTATAAAACTGACATATCAAAATTTGTATGGCAATTGTCAAATATTTTGTTCTGTGGCGGCTTTTATCAATGCAAATTATTACCAAGCTTTTTAGCAAGTATTAGTTTAATAAGAATGAAATTTAGTAAATCGTAAATTATTGTTATACAAATCATGTAATGCTATCTGAAAATACCATTCAAGTAAGTAGTCAAATGGTTTCAATTTATTATTTCATAACCTCTCAATAAACTTACTAACGGTAACGCGACCTAACTCTAAAGGAAATAGCCAAATTGGAATCGCGTTTCAGGTAGACCATCGGCTACTCCAAAATAAATCCTCAACGTAACCTACAAATCCACGTTAGGAACTTACCATTTTCCGGTGACATTGTTAAAGTTAGCCCAAGGAATTATGACCGGACGGAGCTAATTTGCATAAACGAAAATTCGTCCTTTGGAAGTTTATGTTTCTGTCAATTGGTGGAATTGGGTGTAACTACTGCGTAATATTTTAACTTCACCAAATACCTGATCCTTTTCAACATATTATATGAATTCGTCCATGTCCTATTTTTATTTTTTGTTTTTCAATCATTGTGATAATTTTGTAACTATGTTATGTGTTCTTTTTTCTAGACTAATAATTTGTGGTGCTCAAGCACCAAGGAAGCGAACGTAGATTGCAATATTTGGTTTCGGTCCATCCAGAATATCGTCGATGAAGATGGTGAAAGGAGTTGAATGCAATGCTACTTTGTTCTTCTAAGTGGAGGAATTGAATGCGGTCATGAGGTGAAAGCTTCTATCTTGGAGGTAAGATTTTATAATAAATTATTTATTATTTATGCCAACGTTTCAACCAAGTTCCCTTTTTTTTTATCTAATATTTAATGGGAAAAATCCGATACCCTCCTCTATTTTCGCGGAGGAAAGCTAAATTTCATTCT
This sequence comes from Rhagonycha lutea, assembly GCA_958510855.1. Lineage (NCBI taxonomy): Eukaryota > Metazoa > Arthropoda > Insecta > Coleoptera > Cantharidae > Rhagonycha > Rhagonycha lutea. The sequence goes on along the minus strand of OY294040.1, from coordinate 3,854,282 downwards.
TTAGTCCAGTCATTTGGTAGTTTTACCTGGAAAGTTTTCCGGTAGTTTAGAAAATTGATATTTTTATAGATTTCGACGTCATCTTTTCGAATTTTTTACTTTGCCACCTCGTATCTTTGCCGCTCGCGGCGCCAAATTGGAAAAATTACTCCGAAAACTAAAAGCTTAAGCCTAAAAACTTCCTACTCATTTTACAATGAAAATAGTTATGTAATAAATTAAACTAGAGAAAATTTCATGTAATTTATGTGGTAACCTTTTTTTGTAAAATGAATAGTTTTAGCGTACGAGCGCCGCCGCCTCAAAATCTACACCAACATGTGTGATTGTCAAAAAACTTATTTCCACACCATCAATGAGGTACAGTAAGTGGCGCGTTTTTCTTTTGTGATATCCCCAGTAGGCCTAATCCACAAGTAATTAAAAAATTACTATTACGAAACTTAGAGCAATTCTCTTTCTCTTTCCTATTCTCAAACTAGGTTTTGCAAGTTGATCGTCTTTGGTACGGAGAAAAACGACACAGATATGAATTTTTTCCACATTATCAGCGCTAGGATTATTAGCTTCGTTATAATCCTCTCGTTCCTTTGTTATTCGTTGTATATTTGCTCGAGAACGGTCTCCGTTTCTGCCTCTTTATCTCTATCTTGTAGTGGAACTTGCGAATTATTCGTGGAAGAAATTTATATATTTACGATTTGCTTGGTACTGAAGACGCTGAACTCGCAAGACCTGGGCCGGTATTCTGAGGTCGTCGCTTTTAGAGGAGCGGAGCGATATAACTGTCATGTGGCTGGAGCGGCACATGAGAATCAATGAGAATACAAAATTACCACTCCACTCGCAATTAAACCACTCACTTGCTCACTTGGAGTGGAACGAGTTCAGAATACCGGCCCTGGTCCAGCAAGGATAGGAAAGCGAAGGAGAATACGCCAAGTTTCGTAATATTAATGTAAGTAAGAGGTAATTTTAGGAAGTAAATATAATTTAATTATACCGGGTGACCGGCCGCCGATGTGAACATAGGTAATTAACATGGGAAATTAATTTTTCTTTAATTCCTGCTTCCCATCAAAAGGGATAAGAATGAAAAAGGTATCAATTGAAAGAGTTTTATTTTCCGCGTCTAAAGACACCCAACACTTGATGTTTTGTTCTTAAATAATGTTAAAAATGTAGAATTAAAATAAGCGATTTTTATGGTGCTTTGGATGGTAGAACTGTCAAAGCTTACGTTTAAGATTAGTTTTCAAAGAAAATCAATTGCAATGAATTAAACAAGGCATCCAATATCAATTTAAAAGTGCTACTTTGTCATTTTATTTTGAGCTTTTAACAATGATCAAAGAACAAACCATCAAGTCATTGGGTGTCTTTAGACGAGGAAAATAAACCTCTTTAAATTGATACTCATTTCATTCTAATCCGTTATAATGGGAAGCAGGAATTTAAAAAAAATAAATTTCCTATGTTATTTTCCTATGTTCACATCGGCGGCCGGTCACCCGGTATGTAGATTAGGGCTACTGGGGACACCACAAAAGAAAAACGAGTGTTGGTGTAGACCTTGCGGCGCTTGTAAGTTAAAACTATTCATTTTACAATAACAAGGTTACCCCATAAATTACAGGTAATTTTCTCCAATTGAATTTAGTACTACATAACTATTTTCATTGTAAAATGAGTTGGAAATGAGATATTGTCAAAGAACTGTTTTGAGCCCCATTTTTCCAATTTGGCGGCGCGAGCAGCAAAGATACGAGGTGGCAAAATAAACATTAGAAAAGGATACGTCGAAATCTATAAAAAATACCAATTTTTAACACTCCCCAATAACAAGGTTACCCCCCCATGTTATTGCGCCGGCGCCGTGGACAGTTAAATTTTTGCTCCATGTAATTTGTAATTTTCAGTTTGGATGCCTTTTTTTTATTTTTATCTAGTAGTTGTAAAATTCGCGAGTCCTCCCCTGTTATTCCGCCGCGCACCGTTAAATTTTTGCTCCATGTAATTTGTAATTTTCAGTTTAGATGCCTTTTTTTTTATCTAGTAATTGTAAAATTCTCGAGTCCTCCCCTGTTATTCCGCCGCGTACCGTTAAATTTTTGCTCCATATAATTTGTAATTTTCAGTTCGGGTGCTTTTTTTTATCTAGTAGTTGTAAAATTCGCGAGTCATCCCCTGTTATTGAGCCGCGCACCGTTAAATTTTTGCTCCATGTAATTTGTAATTTTCAGTTTGGATGCCTTTTTTTTATCTAGTAATAATTGTAAAATTCGCGAGTCTTCCCCTGTTATTCCGCCGCTTACCATTAAATTTTTGCTCCATGTAATTTGTAATTTTCAGTTTGGGTGCTTTTTTTTATCCAGTAGTTGTAAAATTCGCGAGTCCTCCCATGTTATTGCGCCGCGCACCGTTAAATTTTTGCTCCATGTAATTTGTAATTTTCAGTTTGGGTGCCTTTTTTTTTATCTAGTAGTTCTAAAATTCTCGAGTCCTCCCCTATTATTGCGCCGCGCACCGTTAAATTTTTCCTCCATGTAATTTGTAATTTTCAGTTTGGGTGCCTTTTTTTTTATCTAGTAGTTCTAAAATTCTCGAGTCCTCCCCTATTATTTCGCCGCGCACCGTTAAATTTTTGCTCCATGTAATTTGTAATTTTCAGTTTGGGTGCCTTTTTTTATCTAGTAGTTTTAAAATTCGCGAGTCCTCCCCTGTTATTCCGCCGCGCACCGTTAAATTTTTGCTCCATGTAATTTGTAATTTTCAGTTTGGGTGCCTTTTTTTTCTCTAGTAGTTGTAAAATTTGCGAGTCCTCCCCTGTTATTCCGCCGCGCACCGTTAAATTTTTGCTCCATGTAATTTGTAATTTTCAGTTTGGGTGCCTTTTTTTTCTCTAGTAGTTGTAAAATTTGCGAGTCCTCCCCTGTTATTGCGCCGTGCACCGTTAAATTTTTGCTCCATGTAATTTTCAGTTTGGGTGCCTTTTTTTTATCTAGTAGTTGTAAAATTCGCGAGTCCTCCCCTGTTATTGCGCCGCGCACCGTTAAATTTTTGCTCCATGTAATTTGTAATTTTCAGTTTGGGTGCCTTTTTTATCTAGTAGTTTTAAAATTCGCGAGTCCTCCCCTGTTATTCCGCCGCGCACCGTTAAATTTTTGCTCCATGTAATTTGTAATTTTCAGTTTGGGTGCATTTTTTTTATCTAGTAGTTTTAAAATTCGCGAGTCCTCCCCTATTATTGCGCCGCGCACCGTTAAATTTTTGCTCCATGTAATTTGTAATTTTCAGTTTGGGTGCCTTTTTTTATCTAGTAGTTTTAAAATTCGCGAGTCCTCCCCTATTATTGCGCCGCGCACCGTTAAATTTTTGCTCCATGTAATTTGTAATTTTCAGTTTGGGTGCCTTTTTTTATCTAGTAGTTTTAAAATTCGCGAGTCCTCCCCTGTTATTCCGCCGCGCACCGTTAAATTTTTGCTCCATGTAATTTGTAATTTTCAGTTTGGGTGCCTTTTTTTATCTAGTAGTTTTAAAATTCGCGAGTCCTCCCCTGTTATTCCGCCGCGCACCGTTAAATTTTTCCTCCATGTAATTTGTAATTTTCAGTTTGGGTGCATTTTTTTTATCTAGTAGTTTTAAAATTCGCGAGTCCTCCCCTGTTATTCCGCCGCGCACCGTTAAATTTTTGCTCCATGTAATTTGTAATTTTCAGTTTGGGTGCCTTTTTTTTCTCTAGTAGTTGTAAAATTCGCGAGTCCTCCCCTGTTATTGCGCCGCGCACCTTTAAATTTTTGCTCCATGTTATTTTTTTCTGTGATGATTTATATCGCGTCACCTGATACGTATATTAATTCACCCCACCCAGTGGGTATTTTTGTGCGATCTGTTTTTTTTTTGACAATGTTAACACCAAAAACGCGATTCCGATCCGGCACTTTTGCGAATCGATAGAACGCGTCATGTAAAAATTATAATCTCCCCCCGCACCCTTAATTTTTTGGATTGCGGCATCCGTGGATTGCGGTAACCGTTGGGGGTTTTTCAGTTGAACATTGAAAACGCGAATGCGATGTGGAACTTAATAAAAAAGTTGGCTCTGGTAACGCCAGCACTCTAATTGACCCCCTTTCCTCTGTGAGGTCCATCGTGTGAAGTTTAACCAAGAGCGGTTGAAGTCGAAAATGTCTACGAATTTTTATAACTTGTCAATAATTTGTATTTTGTACTTTGCAGATTCGAATTTTTATAACTTGTCAATAATTTGTATTTTGTACTTTGCAGATTCGAAATGATGGGCCCACTACAAAGAGGAGTCCACCGTCCACGGAAATGATGGTAGAGGTGCGTCGCCGGATCCACTCGTCAGCAATCAAGTGCCGCGGTGTTTGTTAATTTTATATGATCCAATACTTTGTAATAATTTTATATTGATGTGTTGAATAAATGTAAACTATAGTACAAACAGAATTTTATTTACAAGTCCCCTACTACAGAACTTAGAAAATTTTATAAAATATTTCGAGAAAAATTTGGGCAGCCTTTCGTTTTAAGCTTCTTTGGTATCACTAACCAGTCGGCTCGCTCCGCTCGCGGTTGGCTCGCTGCGCTCGCATGGTCCCGACCGCCCGCCCCTAGACGATGCGCTGCTTATATACCCAAATCCCCCACTTTACCTACACGAAAGGTGGGGTCGGTTTCCGAATGCATACCGAACTCGAATCGCACTCCCACCACTAGACGTCAAAATATATTTTGACAATTGGACTTAGCAAATTTTTGAAAGTTTTAAATTTGTCTCATCTCAAATTTTTAAAATTTGTTACTTATTTGCTACCAGGAGCGCATAAGTTAAAGGAGGTAATTTTTATTGCTCCTAATACACTGACGTTTCATTTCGATAAGGAGGTAAATATTTAAATTATCTCTTTCGATTCATGCACTCCTGATACTCTAGAAATTTTTAAAATTTATTTCTTTGTACCAGGAGCGCATAAACTAAAGGAGGTATTATTTTATTTTAATGCTTCTGATACATCGAATTTCCATTTGAAGATACTTACGAAATTTTTAACATTGATACCAGGATCGCATAAGTTGAAGGAGGTATTTTTTTAATATTTTGCTCCTAATACACCAACGTTGCATTTAGAGAATCTTAACACAATTTTAACGTCGATTCAAGTGTTCCTAATACATGGACAATTTGCGCATAACTTCAAGGAGGTAAAAATTTTCAGTGATGAAATTTCACTTTAAATAAATACAATTGTACAAAAATATGTAATTATAAAATTTATTGCAAAAATAAGTACAAGGTAATATTTTCCATTTCATTTTTAATTTTTTAACTAAAACTTTTTAAAAAAAACTTTCCATTCCAGTGGTCCCAATCGCGCTTGATGGATGGATGTATATCTGAAATAAGAAACAAATATTAAAATCACTCTTTTACTGCCTACCCAGCAAAATTTCAATAATACAAAAAATTACAAAATTCCAAGAAAATAATAGCTATTTTCAATAAATTTAATTCCAGGAAAATAAATTTAATTCCAAGAAATTTAAATTATTTAAAAGAAATTTAAATTATTTCCAAGAAATTTAATTCCAGCAAAATAAATATAATTCCAAGAAATTTAAATTATTTCCAAGAAATTTAGTTCCAGGAAAATAAATTTAATTCCAAGAAATTTAAATTATTTCCAAGAAATTTAGTTCCAGGAAAATAAATTTAATTCCAAAAAAATTAAATTATTTTCTATAGACATAAAAATCCAAGAAAAGCAGAGTAAAAGTATATGTTAAAAATGCCCTTTTTGAATTAATTGTGAGAATTTTTTCCAAATTTCTTATGTAAAAAGACAGTCCTCTACAAATTTTCAGCCTTCTAATTTATTTCCTGTTGACTGTAGAAGGAAAAAACCGTTTTTTCACATTGCTTCATATTTTGTCATTTTTATTGTACTAGAAGATATCCGAAAAATCTCAAAATTTGCGAGAAAATTCTCGGCTTCGCCTCGTCTACGAAAGTCCCATGGTTGTAAAATCTCATTTTACGGCCTTGTGATGAAAACTACTATTTTAGAGTAGTATGAAAATTTATTCTAACATGGTTAAATAATTTTTTTTAACATTGATCAATTCTTATTTTGTTGACTTAAATTGCGAAGGAACTCTAAAAAATTATTTTTAAATTTCTCGGGTCATTGTTGATTTTACTAAATTTTTTGAGATTTTTCGGATATTAGACCAGGAGATGCTGACACAAAATTCCAAGTCATTTGTTACACAAAATATTTTGCATTTTCCGTTTATTCTTGATTCGTAACAAATATTTAAAAAAAAATTAAAAATTCACGTCTTCTAATTGGCATTTAAAGCAGGGGTGTCAAACTGGCGGCCCGCCACGTATATTTTTGCGGCCCGAATAAACTTCGGTGATTGCTTGTTTTATAATAAAAAATATATATTTCTGGGAATATTGTATATTTTACGATAAATATACCGTTCAAAAATGGAGGAGGGTGAACAAAAGTTATCAGTGCGGCCCGCGGAAATTTCGTTTGTTAGAAAATGGCCCGCGGCTAGAATGAGTTTGACACCCCTGATTTAAAGTATGGCATTTCGCTAGCACTATCAACAACCAGAAAATGCAAAAATTTTAGTGTAACAAATGACTTGGAATTTTGTGTTAGTATCTCCTATATCGCTTACAAGGGGTCACTACAGTGAGTATGTCGCCAATCGAGATCCCAATTTTTTTGGTGATTCTAATTGCTAAAAAAATTATCACTTTCGAATTTTAGTCGATTGGACCTTAGTTCGTGAGTTATGAATTTTTAAAAATACCGTGGTGGGTTAACTGCTATTATTATTAGCTATTATTACAAAAAACCGTGGTGGTCTAGCGGTTAATAATTTGTAATGGTAATTCGTAGGTCATTAATTTTTTAATTCCGATAATAAATTACATAATTTAAAGAAAAAAAAATTGCCGGGACTGGGATTAGAACCCAGTACTTACGCGTTACAACGTCCATAATGTTAAGCTTATGGTAAAATCTGCCTTTTCAAAAATTCATAACTCAAGAACTAAGAGGCAATCGGCTAAAATTCGAAAAAGTGATAATTTTTTTAGCTACTAGAATCACCAAAAAAATTGGGATCTCGATTGGCGACATACTCACTGTAGTGACCCCTTGTTAGTACAAAAAAAATGAAGAAATATGAAAAAACGATTTTTTCCTTCTTAAGTCAACAGGCATTCAATTAGAAGGCTGAAACTTTGAACACGACGCGCGACGTCTTTTTACATAACAAACTTTGTAAAAATTACCATCATAAAATTCAAAAAGGGCATTATTAACAATAATCAATTAATCCCTCAAATAGGGAGTTACTGGGAAAGTTTTCCGGGGGTGTTAAAAATTGGTATTTTGATAGATTTCGACGTGTCCTTTTTGAATTTTTACTTTGCTACCTCGTATCTTTGCTGCTCGCGCCGCCAAGTTGGAAAAATGGGGCTCAAAACAGTTCTTTGACAATATGTCATTTCCGACTCATTTTACGATGAAAATAGTTATGTAGTAATAAATTTAACTGGAGAAAATTTCTTGTAATTTATGGGGTAACCTCGTTATTGTAAAAAAATGAATAGTTTTAACGTACAAGCGCCGCAAAGTCTACACCAACACTCGTTTTGGCCAAAAGCTTATTTCCACACCACAAATAATGAGGTAGAGGAAATGGCACGTTTTTCTTTAGTGGTATCCCCAGTAGGCCTAATCTACATATAATTAAATTATATTTATTTTCTAAAATTACCTCTTACTTAAATTAATATTAAGAAACTTGGCGCATTCTCTTTCGTTTTCTTATCCTTGCTGGACCAGGTCTTGCGAGTTCATCGTCTTCAGTACCAAGCAAATCGTAAATATATAAATTTCTTCCACGAATAATTCGCAAGTTCCACTACAAGATAGAGATAAAGAGGCAGAAACGGAGACCGTTCTCGAGCAAACATATAATGAATAACAAAGGAACGAGAGGATTATAACGAAGCTGATAATCCTAGCGCCGATAATGTGGAAGAAATTCATATCTGTGCCGTTTTGCTCCGTACCGAAGACGATCAACTTGCAAAACCTAGTTCGAGAATAGGAAAGAGAAGGAGAATTGCTCTAAGTTTCGTAATAGTAATTTAAGTAAGTAAGGGCCAATATATTCACCTCCGAGTAAAGTGTTCAATATCGTAACTGACAGATAAATAAACTGTCACCAATCACATTTTCACATTTCAGTAAAATCACCAATCAACAAGGAGGTTTATAAATTTACTGAACACATAGTTACCCGACACTTTAACCAGAGGTGAATATATCGGCCCTTAATATAATTTAATTACATGTGGATAAGGCCTACTGGGGATATCGCAAAAGAAAAACGCGCCACTTACTGTACCTCATTGATGGTGTGGAAATAAATTTTTTTTGACAATCACACGTGTTGGTGTAGATTTTGAGGCAGCGGCGCTCGTACGCTAAAACTATTCATTTTACAAAAAAATGTTACCACATAAATTACAGGAAATTTTCTCTAGTTTAATTTATTACATAACTATTTTCATCGTAAAATGAGTCGGAAGTTTTAAGCTTAGGCTTTTACTTTTTCGGCGTAATTTTTCCAATTGCAAAGATACGAGGTGGCAAAGTAAAAAATTTGAAAAGATGAAGTCGAAATCTATAAAAATATCAATTTTCAAAACTCCCGGAAAACTTTCCAGGTAAAACTACCAAATGACTGGACTAAAGGATGAAATTTAGCTTTCCGCCGCGAAAATACAGGAGGGTATAGGGTTTTTCCAATTATTAGATAAAAAAAAGGGAACTTGGTCAAAATGATGGCATAAATAATTATAAAATCTTACCTCCAAGATAGAAGCTTTCACCTCATGACCGCATCCAATTCCTCCACTTAGAAGAACAAAGTAGCATTGCATTCAACTCCTTTCACCATCTTAATCGACGATATTCTGGATGGACCGAAACCAAATATTGCGATCTACAGTCCATACATCTAGAAAAAAGAACACATAAAATAGTTACAAAATTATCACAATAATTGAAAAACAAAAAATAAAAAAAGGACATGGACGAATTCATATAATATGTTGAAAAGGATCAGGTATTTTGTGGTGAAGTTAAAATATTACGCAATAGAGAACGCGTTACACCCAATTCCACCAATTGACTGTAACATAAACTTCCAAAGGACGAATTTTCGTTTATGCAAATTAGCTCCGCCCGGTCATAATTCCTTGGGCTAACTTTAACAATGTCACCGGAAAATGGTAAGTTCCCAATGTGGATTTGTAAGTTACGTTGAGGATTTTTTTTGAGTAGCCGATGGTCTACCTGAAACGCGATTCCAATTTGGCTATTTCCTTTAGAGTTAGGTCGCATTATGTCAGGTGGGACATGGGCATCCATAACAGAAGAAAATATAATAATAAGGACATCTTGGTGCTTATGAGGAACGAAAACACCAAGTGGCAGTTTCATTGGATTTGTGGCAAAAACTTGTCAAAAAATGACAACAGAAAGTGAAAATTACTTGAAATAATATTTTTACATTTCAATATAAATGTGCACTTAAAGTAACCCAAGTAAATATGAAATTCTGTAGAACAAAAAGTTCTTGCACATTAAAATATTAACAAAATCTTACCTGCAAGATAGAAAATTCTTTGCCTTACAAACTCCTCCAGTAAAACCACTCCTCCATTAAAAGTAGGTACAACGGTACACAATACTACGTTCCCAATTTTCATTGTCGATATTCTGAATACAAAAAAAAACTTGGTGATCTAGGTCGCCTCCTTCAAGCAAGACATCATTACTGTGGGTGCATCTACAACAAGAACACCTAATATAGTTAGAAAATTAATACATGCTGCTGCACAAATGGATCAGGTTTTTTGTCAAGAAGTTAAATTACTTTACGCAAAAATGGTAAAACCGCTTCCGATAGATTTAATGCTGTGTTGGGTTGTGGAGTCTTTTGAGTGACTCATTTGACTACTGAATTTTTTACTTCCTTCGAGTGCAGAAAATTCGAAAAATTATTTTCATCTTTCTTTTCTCAATTATCTCATAACACTTGTGCCCTCAGAGTCTCGATTAAAAATTCCTGCTTGTAAATCAAAACTCCTTTCCGTGAAAACAAAATTTAATTTTGTAATTAAATTATGTTTAATTTATTGTTAAATGCAGCAATAACCCCCCCCTCCACCAAGTTAAACAATAATATCTAAAATGAATGAAGAACAAGAAAATTACTAGCAAAAGTGCGCGTCAAAGGGATCAAATTCAATTCATTTGCATTCTTACATGGGGAGTTTTCAACCGATTCGTTGCAAAACTTGCATCCCTAATAATCTGGTTTTGGGAGAGAAAAACTAAATTACACCAATGATATATAACGGATAGTAGAAATTTGATTGAAAAAAAGACTAAACTGACCTGTCGTTTTTAAATGCTCAGACCGCTCGAGGTTTCTTCAAATTTCCAATTGTCCTTGTACAATTTTGCATTCCACCATTCAACTCGTTCGGTATGAAAGCCTACAAACAAATACTTAATTTACTGTAAATATCACAAAATGATGCATCTAATTTAAAAATTAGTAAGTTCTTTATACAATGACGCCATATTGTGAGGTTATAAAATACTTGAAACAGAAAGACAACGTACCACAAATTATAAGCATGTTTAGATCGAATAAAAGCATTAATTGATTACAGCTATCATCAGGAGCACATTTGTACAACAATCATATGCTAATTTTCATTTTTAACCTCATAATTAATTTATTTCTATGCTGCTTTTCATTAAAAACTTCACAATAATTTGTCTCGTCGTGTACTGTCGGGTCACGAAGTTTGTAAAACGCCTTACGAGATACCACGATTACGAATCGGGACACAGGCGTCCGTATTATTTTTTTCACTAGGGGGGTCAACAGAATTCATTTAAAATTATTATAAAAAGAATTAATAATAATTAATAAATCATGAAATAGCAATTTAAGATAAATTATCAATTTAAATAAATCAAATCAAATATTTTATACAGACAGATCATGGATTTTATTTGTATGAAAAGATGAAAATGAACAAAAATTATCAAAACGCACTAGAAAGTTTTATATGTCCTGAAAGACAGTTGTTGAAAGATAGTTGTTGACTATCTTTTTTTTTGATAGTTGTTGACAGTTGTTGAAAGATAGTTGACCAAATAATTGGTTGACCACAAAGTGACCACTTTTATAAAAAACCACTTTTATTAAGAATTATTGACTTTTTACACTTTAAAGACATAAATAAAGTAAAACTATATTAAAATATTGAAAAAAAAATTGATTAAGTATAGTTATATTATTACTTTTGAAATTATTAAAACACTCACATATTCGCTATACAGACTCCATTAGGAGCATGATCCTGCGTTTATATTTTGCACAGGGGAAGCTTATTCGCTGGGTGCGAAGTGCATAGTGGGGGTATTAAAACCGACGCCAGCGCCCGCTGCGGACAAATTGTGCAAAAAAGGTGGCCAGATGTCACGCACCCAGCGAATAGGGTTACCAATAAAATATATTTCAGACACACAAAAATTCAGGGTCCTTCGGGGTTCACCGGCACCCGAAAAACTGATATTTGCAAATTTACTTGTGATTACCATAACAAATAGGTATTGTCTGTTTCTTCGGCAGGGTAGTCGAACTATTGTGTAATATCTTCGTTAACTTCGGGAACTTATTAGATTGAAGCCAAGAACTTGCGGAAGAGACGATATCGAATTCGCCGCACGGCTAATTCGCAGATGGTACTTTTTCCTGATGGCGCCTCTGACGGCCGCAAACAGGGCGACCTTCAGGTCGTCTAAGACCAAGCATTTGGATGGTCTGCACATCAACGAAGATAAAATGCAATTGAAATTACAAATTATCCCCCGAACTGTGGATTTATGTCGTAGAACAATTTTATGTAACAACTACGAATTAGGCGATACGGTTTATACGGTTTCAGGTCTGCCGCCATCTGCTTCGTGACGTTACTGGCTGATTTACCATAAAAAAATAGATTTAGTCTGTTTCTTGCTCTCCAATTTGAATGAAATAATTATTAATAATTAAAAAAATAAACGATACGTAACATAGGGGGCACCTCTATTATTCCAAATTAGGAATAAAGGATATAATATATTATTTTGCCCCCCCCCCCTCCCGCGCCTCAGCGTTATCTGTTGTGAAGTTAGTAAAAATTTCCGAAAGGATCGAGTGAAAGGAAGGTTTCACTACAGATACTGTAATTTACGGTTTATTATTACGAAAATTCATTTAAAGAAAAATGTATTTTCCACTCCACTCGCGGACACACTGATTCACCTACACTAGACCTACATCACTTGGAGAAACTTTTTGTTAATAATTGTTGTTAACCTTTCAATTGATGAGCAAAACCATCTAAACAGATCCTCAAAAAATGCCATATTCGTCAGGCACCATCTCGATTCCATTGTCATATTATGCGTGAATGTAATTCATTTACAAGATCTCTGAAAAGGAATATAATTCATCAGTAAATTTGTAATAAGTGTATGAAAATTAATAACTTACTCGCAACCCTCGTGATTGTTATCTTAAAAGCTGGCATGACGATAAAACAATAATTCTTTCCATGTGCCAGATTTTCATATACTATAATAATATTATGTCGAAGCTGAAACATACATTAAGAAATCCACACACTTCATTTAAAAGGTTTCAAAACCTTCTTTACGCACTTTAAGGAGTTTATGGGAGCGTCACGCAAAAAACACGACACGGCACGCAGGTTTCCACAAACATTCTTCACACACTGTATGGATTTATCATTCGACCGTCACTCAAATTACCGACACGCATGTTTCACCAACTTTCTTTACACACTGTATGTGGTGATTTGGACCGTCACACAAATTTGGCAAAAGCTTTTCCAAAATATTTGTTTACCATTCATCCAGCCAACTTGAGCACGATGAGTTTCGTCCTAACCATCATCTGTCGTTGACAAAATAACAATGAAAAAAATTAATTAATACTTGGCGTTATAATATTGCGAAAATGGAGTCTCGTGCGTGGGAATTTCTTCGTGATTCGATCATCGCTTTTTACATTTCTTCTTTACTTTATTTATCGCAATGCATATTTTTTACCATCCAAAAGTGTCTTGTTAATATTATGCACGAGCAACGGAAATACAAGAGCTAATTTATGCAACAAATTTTATAAATTTGATGGACCATAATCTGACGAAACTGTAGGATAGGTCGTACGCCATAAATTTATGGCACATTTAATTTATTATTATCATATTATACTTACACTGAAAAAAATAATCGACAATTTCCGCATTGATAAAATTACCAATTATTTTTTGCAGTGCGTCCTCGCGTCTTTGAGGGCCACTCCACGCGCGGTGTTTAACATCAGGAGCATAACTTTAGGCTGATTTGCTGTTCGTTGGAAAACATCGGCGTAGCATACATCCAACATCCAATAATAAATCGGCATAATATTATAATTCGAAGACAAAAATAAATTTGGTGCGCATTAATTAAAGAAGCCATCAGCTGTTAGTTGTCTTTTTCAAGATAATTTCCTTAAACATTACCAGCCTTATGCATAGTCGTACTTTTAAAATGTTACTTAGTAGCTACTAGTTAGTAGCTACTAAAGTGTTGCTATGCATAATTCTTTTAAAATTATTATTTTAGTTAGTATCATACTAATGTATAATTTTATAAATATTTATTTGGCAACACCGCAAAATATCAGATTATAACCTAAAAATATTAATATAATGACGTAAGTCAATTTTTCAACCAATAATATTAGCGACATTTGAAAATTTGTCATTGCTATAATCAGGGACGTGCCCAAGGGGGGCTGGGGGAGCCTCCCCCTCCCAATATTTTAGGGCGTTGCTAGCATAGCGCTACTACTGTTATATTTAGTATCCAACTAAGAAAACCGTATGCATAGTCGAGTTAAAATGATACTATCCTTAGTAGGATACTAAAATCCTTGGTTACCTAGTAAAAATTTTAGTGGCGATCTTGGGCATGTTTTAGACCATTTTAAGCTTACTTTTAATACAAAGTAAACAATTTTTTTGTATTATATTTTGTCGAAGATTAATTTATTGGTTCTAAGTTGGTAAATTAATTCAGTTGGTAAAAATTAAAATACTCGATTAGTACGCCGTGTATTGAAAATAAAATTTTCTTCTTCTGCACGTATTAGGTAAGTATCCGTTACGACAATATCAATCACGGGTCCTTCCATCTTTTCCTTGGTCCTCCGACATTACGCCTTCCTATAGGTTTGTACAGGATAACTACTTTGGAAGTCGCGTATCGTTCATCCTCATCAGGTGTTTTCTCCACGTTTCACGGTATTCTTCTACTTTATCGCTTAGATTGAAGATGCCCAAAGCATTTCGAAAAGCTTTGGACATCTCATCCGATCATATCCTATCGGATATCCGTGTTTCTCTCTCTATCTCTTCGAGTGTAGCCCATAATAATAATGGAGCTCTACGGGCCTTGTAGACCCATGGCTTGAACAATCTGTCTCCATCTCTTTCGGTCTCTCACTATAACTGTCCAGTCTTCTACTCCCATTGTCCTCAGGTCCTCCTCCACTGCATCTAACCATCTTCTTCTTGGTCTTCTTCTGCTACCTATCGTACCCTGCCTTAGGACTTTTCGGGTCGTTCTCTCTCTCGGTTGTCTTTCCACATGCCTCAACCACCTGATCTTTTGGGCCTTAATTACTTCAATTATACTCGGCTCTCCGTAAAGACCCATAACCTCATCATTTTCCAGCCTGCGCCATACGTCATCTATTTGTCATCCACCATAAATTCTTCTAAGAATATTTCATTCCCATCGTGCTACCTTTGCGCTGTCGTTTTTATTCAATGTCAACGTTTCACTACCATATTGTACCGCCGGCCTTATCACTGTTTTGTACATTTGTATCTTTGTTCTTCACGATATCTGCTGTTACGTAATATTGTTTCTAAGCTTGCAGCACTGTTATTTCCTCTAGTTATTCTTACGTCAATTTCTGTGCTGTTGTTGAGGTTACCTGTAATTAAAGTTCCCAAATAGATGAAGCTTTCCACGTTCTCAAAATTACTCGTATATATTCCTTCACTCCTACTTTAACCGTAAGTCTTCTCTCAATTATAATAGTTCCGCTGCCTTTTGCGCCCATAACCATGTATATTGTTTTTGTTTCATTTATCAGCATTCCCATTTTTTCCACTGCCTTAATGAGATTTCTTACGATTTTCTGCAGTTCATGTCGGCTTTTTGCAACTATCACAAGATCGTCCGCATATGCCAGGCATTGGTGGTTTGTATTGTATATCGTTCCGTTTGTGTTTATTCCACTATCTCGGATTATTTTTTCCAGTACCAAGTTGAATAATATCGCCGACAAAGGCTTTCCTTGTCTCAACCCGGTCTTTACCTCAAAACTCTCAGATATCTTGTTGTTCGACTTTACATAGCTTTCGGTCTTGTTGAGAGTCATCCTTGCTAACCTTATAATTTTATCCGGTATCCCCAAAGATCTCATTGCGGCATACAACTTGTCTCTATTTACCATATCATATGCTTGTTTGAAGTCTATGAAAATCGCGTATAGTTCTACTTTATGTAACATACTTTTGACCAACAAACTTTTGACCCTAGTTGCGCCTATGTTTATGTTCATAGTAACTCAGCTGTATTTGTTTCAGGGTGAATATTTGGTCCATTACAGATCGATTGCTTCTAAAGCCTCATTGGTAGTCACTGATAATTTCTTCGACAAAATCGTTTGTTTTTTCTTTTATTTCTATTGCAAGTATTATATTATATACCGTGTCTTGTAAAGCTATAAAAAGTGTATGTGGATCATATAAATTCTTTGATTTATTATAGCCAGGGAGGTACCCAACCAAAATCCCAAATTTTCGATGGGAAATTGTCCAACTTAATTAATTGAAAATTATGAACTTTCTGTAATAAATTGTCTATTTTTCCTAATGTGGGTTTAGCGGCTTTTACCAACTTTACTAAATTTTGAGTAATTTTGCCAACTTTCTTCCAACATCCTAAAATATTGGGAGGGAGAGGCCATGCCATCCCCCCTTGAGCACGTCCCTGATTATAGCAATGACAAATTTCGCTAATATTATTGGTTAAAAAAATTACTTACGTCATCACATTAATATTTTTAGGTTATAAGCTGATATTTTGCGGTGTTGCCAAATAAATATTTATAAAATCATACATTAGTATGATACTAACTAACATGATACTAAAGTTTCTTTATGCATGTTAGCATAAGCAAGGATTACTAAGCCATACAACCTGAGTCCGGACCTGTACGTTAGAATAAGCGAGGACTACTAAGCCATACCACCTGAATACGGACCTGTAATGAATACGGTCCTGACTAATAATTTTAAATTAAGTGTTGATTAAGTAATACCAACCTAAGTTGGTATTATGAGGGCGGTAATCAACTGAGGTATACTATACCGGAGAATAATTATGTAATAATAAGTAAGATAGAAATAAAGTAATAACGGTAATAAATCGTAAGTACGAAAAAGTAAGTAAAAAGGCTTGTTTTATTTTATTTTACTGTAATTTTTGGCTAACGCTAACATCAGAAGTGGGATTCGAGCATACGTTTAACCACAAACGGTGATTTAGGAGATCAGATTGGATTAAATCAGATCGAAATATTCGTGTTTTGTTTTGTGTTTTATTTTATTTTGTGTGTGTTTATTTTATTTTGTTTTGTTGTTTTATTTTTTTTTTCCCCGTTCAATATGGGTCAAAATACAGGGGATGTTCCAAATAATACAATCCAAAATCCTGGTGGAAATCAGATGGATTTTGAACAAAATATGCAAATATTTTTTAAAGAAATAGCTAATTTTCGACAAAAGTCAACAAGTGAAAATAACCAATTCCCTGTTACCTTACCGGATCATGATCCAGATAGTAGCGAATTTTCAACGGACGAATGGATCGACCACATAAACAGTTTGAAGGAGCTGTCTCAAGTACCCGATCATATAATGATCTTGAAAGCGGGAAACGCTCTACGAGGAAACGGTAAGAAATTTTTTGATGGTTGGAAACCTTTCAACAGGAGTTGGGATAATTTCGCGTATGATCTGCGTATAAATTTTCCAAATCAAGAAACGTGGCACACGAAGTTAGTTAAAGCCGCGACTATGGAAAGTGCTGATTTCGATAGTTTATGCGAATATGCGATAAAAAAAATTCGTAGCATTTATCAGTACGAGCCACAATTGATCTGGGAGAAAGTTTTATGTCCTGTGATTGGTGGGATAACAAATGATACAATTCGACAGAGAATGCGAACAAATCGACCAAAAGACCAACAAGAACCCAAGTAACACATAATGGAATATTAGACGTATAAAATTCGTCTAGACCAAACGGTAAAACCGACTATAATACGTATACTGTATACGTATACGTATACGTATTTATGGTCATGACGTATCCCAATATATAGACGTATATTGTATACATATATTATACATATTTCACATACGTATATTATCCTTAATAATACTACGCATATAAACCGTATACCGTATACGTATTCGTATACGTATTTTTGGTCATGACGTATCCCAATATATAGACGTATATTGTGTACATATATTATACATATTTCACATACGTATATTATCCTTAATATTGATACGCATATAAACCGTATACCGTATTCGTATACGTATTTTTGGTCATGACGTATCCCAATATATAGACGTATATTGTATTCATATATTATACATATTTCACGTACGTATATTATTCTTAATAATGCTACGCATATAAACCGTATACCGTATACGTATTCGTATACGTATTTTTGGTCATGACGTATCCCAAAATATAGACGTATATTGTGTACATATATTATACATATTTCACATACGTATATTATCCTTAATTATGCTACGTATATAAACCGTATACCATAGATGTATATTATCGGTCGTTTTATATCACAGTTATAGACAAAAAAAAAATGTTTTAGTAGCACACACTTTCCTGTAGCGTTCTAGGTCCGTTAAAGATCCATTGGACATGACGTTCCTACTTGGCTTTTATACTGTTTTAAATTTAATTTTTTTATCACGGTTTGATTTTAAGCAGCCTTGTCTTTGTATGTCATCTGTAAAATTCTGATTAAGTTTAAATTTATTATATTATACTTACAATTTTTTTGGCATCTGCGGGAATCGAACTCATGACCTCAGGATCTGCAGGCGGGTACTATAACCATCTAGCTATGAAGGTTATATTAATTTTTAGTTACCTTACCTGCCATAAACTATACAGGTATTAAATACTTGACTAATTAAAACGGTAACTGAAAAATAATTTTTACAAGATAATACAAATATTATTATGTCCTATATATTTTATATAGGTATATAATAATATTTTTTATACCTATATTAATATATTGAAGTCTAATAAAACCAGCCTCGAAATATTGGTATAATTTTTTAAAATTTTAATTTTAATAAATTTTTAATCAGGCGGAGAATTCACTTCTTTACCCGGCTTGCTCAATCATCTTCGTCCAGAGTCGCCCACTATCAAGCGACCTTGCAAATTTGTCTTCAAAAAATCAAAAATTTTACGTTTATTTTATATTAAATATTCAATTACCAGAATAATACACTCGTTTTAATTTTCACTCTTATTTATTCAAACAATTCAAAAAAAAACTCTCCTGTCCAAATTTTAGACATCAAAATCAAAACGCACTCGCACCTCGCAGGTAAGCGGCGAGTGACCACTTATCGTCCCCTTATCATTCCGATTTATAATTCTTAAATATTCATAAATCATCTAAATAAATTTTTTTAAATCACCTCAGGATTCGACCTTGGTATTAACTGCCAACGAGCCAGCGTCTTATTCTATGCGCCACCCGTCGCGTCGTCGCACCAACATCAAAATTTTTCAACATTTTTGTAAAAATTTTAATTTTCCAAAATGGCCCCTTATTATAAAATCGACCGGCTACTTTATTACAAAAGAAATATGACAATATATACGTCTGCCACCAATTTCACACAAAAATTCAAACTAAGAGATAAAATAGAAAAGATGTACCCCCCCCCCCAAGATTTCACGAATAACTGCGCCAAGGTTGAGGCTCAAACGAATAAATGGAAGTTCGTTTAAGCTATAACGAAGCTCTAATAACGTTTGACACTAATTCTACCCCAAAATTCGACTTGGAGAGTGGAGCAATTCGACTTTTCTACTTTAAGAAATGGCGTTCAATTTTACAGTTGCCGTAGACACGCCCCCCCCCCTACAGCTTGAATTTTGTGGTGAAATTGGTGTTAAACGTTAGAGCCTAAATGAGCTTCCATTTTTTTCGTTTCATCATCAACCGTCGCAAAGTTATTCGCGAAGTCTTTTTGGGAGGGGGGGGGAGGTTATAGACTTGTTTTTCTATTTTCGCTGTTATTTGAATTTTTGGGTGATATTTGTGTCAAACGTTAGAGCTTCGTTAGTATAGAGTCTGAATGAGATTCCATTTCCATAATTGTAATTTCATTTTCTACAAAGTTACGGGTATTTCAAATTTTCTAGTTCTCCGAGCAAGTTCTGAACGATAATCTTCAAGTTTAAATCTATTTGACGAGATTAAAAGTAATTTTCCGTCATAGGTGTGAAAAAATAGACATTTTCAAGAATTTTTTGAACTGTTGTATAAAAAATTCGTTAAGTAACTTTTACGAAAATTAAAAAAAAATATTTATTCTGCACCAAGTTATCAATTCGATTGTATTTGAAGTCGTTTATTAATTACTTGGACCCATTAATTACTTAGCGGTTGCAAGAAGTACATGAAAAATTATATTTAATCAGGGGTGCAAAAATCGGATTTCACTTTCGGGTCGGGTATCGGGTTAAAGTTATACCTGTCGATTACCTGACCATTAGTCATATTTAAAATTGCAAGTCATTTATAATATTATTTGATAATAATATTTCAAAAAGGTATGTCTTTTACAACATCAGAAAAAGGTATACATTTTGTAAAATTATTTTTGATAATTCTATGATAATAAAATTACGTCTTCATTTTGCAAAATGTTTCTTTCTCGGATTGAGAATTTCTTTATGGAAGATCATTCGAATAAAGAGCATAGAAAGCAAGTATAAACTAAGAATAATCTATACTGAGAATAAGTCTCTATGTCCTCTCTCTAAATTGCTCTAAATTAATTTTTTCAAGCACAACTTTTTGAATTTCCAAATTTCTATTTATCTACACAAAAGACAAAGGTCCAAACCTACTAGCCTTTCTATTTAGTGCATATCTGGACATTTCATAAAACCCCTGTTTTTAGTATGACTTTATTTGATAATTATTGTGCAAGTACAGTAATAAATTATAAGTAAATAATTGTAGTTTACTTTGATGATTTCTTGCAACGCCATTAAAACGCCCGGTTTTTAATTGATTGCAAAATCCGTTACCCCTATAACTCTAACTTCTGGTTGCATTAAAAGTAAACATAAAATAAACATTTCAATACTTTTGAAATTTCAGCAATAAATTATTATTATCAATTAATAATTGCCTACATGATTGGTACTTTCTCGGAGCTTCAAGTGCTTATTTCACAATTTGCACTGTCCTAGTTGATAAAATGCTTTAAAAAATTTCATTTTTGGAAAATATAAAAAATCGTAATTCAAAGTTACAGTTAAAATACGTACAAAGTGTTACAAGACAGAAATCGTCAACTGCAAGTTTTGTCTTTGAATTTTATCTTATCATAATTATTATTCTTTAATATTATGTAGGTGAGGTGCCAAAAAACATTATACGGTTCAATTAAAATTGAATTTTTATGCATAATATCGTCCAAATGGCACCTTCGTGATATTTCGTAGTTATGATAAGCCAACGCTCCAGCACCTAAATATGAAGTAAAACGTTCTGGAATATTCAATTGGTGCCACAACGTAAATATGGGTGCCACTTCGTCCATATACATAGGAATTTGGTGCCTAAACGTTGCATTTTATATATTATATTGGGATACATAATAACAAAATATACGTATACGGTATACAGTTTATATGCTTAGCATAATAATTATTAAGGGTAATAATATACGTATGTGAAATATGTATAATATATGTACACAATATACGTCTATATATTGGGATATGTCATGACATAAAATACGTATACGTATACGTTTACAGTATACGTATTATAGTAGGTTTTACCGTTTGGTCTAGACGATTTTTATACGTCTAATATTCCATTACCCATGTGTTACTTATATTATGCATACTTCAGAACTTATAAAAAAATATTATTTTTAATTTACGTTTGTAAAAAGCGTTTATTAAACGTATATCGTAGTCCAAAAATATATTATAATATTATGTATGGTAAATTTATACGTATAATATCCATCTATAACACGAATTCTTTAGTTCAAAATCATACTTCATAACTTATAAAAAAATATTATATTTTTACGTTTATAAAAAGCGTTTGTCAAACGTATATCGTAGTCCAAAAATATACTATAATTATGTATGTTAGCATAAGCAAGGATTACTAAGCCATACAACCTGAGTCCGGACCTGTACGTTAGAATAAGCGAGGACTACTAAGCCATACCACCTGAATACGGACCTGTAATGAATACGGTCCTGACTAATAATTTTAAATTAAGTGTTGATTAAGTAATACCAACCTAAGTTGGTATTATGAGGGCGGTAATCAACTGAGGTATACTATACCGGAGAATAATTATGTAATAACAAGTAAGATAGAAATAAAGTAATAACGGTAATAAATCGTAAGTACGAAAAAGTAAGTAAAAAGGCTTGTTTTATTTTATTTTACTGTAATTTTTGGCTAACGCTAACATCAGAAGTGGAGATTCGAGCATACGTTTAACCACAAACGGTGATTTAGGAGATCAGATTGGATTAAATCAGATCGAAATATTCGTGTTTTGTTTTGTGTTTTATTTTATTTTGTGTGTGTTTATTTTATTTTGTTTTGTTGTTTTATTTTTTTTTTTCCCCGTTCAATATGGGTCAAAATACAGGGGATGTTCCAAATAATACAATCCAAAATCCTGGTGGAAATCAGATGGATTTTGAACAAAATATGCAAATATTTTTTAAAGAAATAGCTAATTTTCGACAAAAGTCAACAAGTGAAAATAACCAATTCCCTGTTACCTTACCGGATCATGATCCAGATAGTAGCGAATTTTCAACGGACGAATGGATCGACCACATAAACAGTTTGAAGGAGCTGTCTCAAGTACCCGATCATATAATGATCTTGAAAGCGGGAAACGCTCTACGAGGAAACGGTAAGAAATTTTTTGATGGTTGGAAACCTTTCAACAGGAGTTGGGATAATTTCGCGTATGATCTGCGTATAAATTTTCCAAATCAAGAAACGTGGCACACGAAGTTAGTTAAAGCCGCGACTATGGAAAGTGCTGATTTCGATAGTTTATGCGAATATGCGATAAAAAAAATTCGTAGCATTTATCAGTACGAGCCACAATTGATCTGGGAGAAAGTTTTATGTCCTGTGATTGGTGGGATAACAAATGATACAATTCGACAGAGAATGCGAACAAATCGACCAAAAGACCAACAAGAACTAATGCTTTTGCTACGCCAATGCGATAATGAAAACCAAGATGATCAGAGGAGAAGAACAAAACGACCTAGGATGAACACGATAAACACCACGCGACCTGATTGGGATAATGAATCTCAAAGATTAAAACGATGTTTCAAATGTGGTAAACCAGGACATCTCAAAGACGCATGTAGAAGTTTACCAAACTCAAGGTACTCACAAAGAAGTCCAATACAAGACAGATGTTATAAGTGTGGAGAAAAAGGTCATGAAAGAAAAAATTGTAAAAATGCCCCAGATTTGATTAGCCCGCAAACTCATGCAAAAAAAATTAATAACCAAAACATCGTTCCTCAATGTAATTTTTGTCAACGATTGGGGCATGCTGAATCTGATTGTTTTAAAAAGAATGGACATCCCAAGATATTTTGTTTAAATAATAGATGCGAGATCACGCCAACCGCTACGGTATCAACTAACAACACGAAGCAAGAATTTAGCTATTTGATAGATTCCGGAGCAGATCAGTCTATAATCCATCATTGCGTAGTAAAAAAAATTAATGGTAAAATGATCGTATGTTCTCAAATCCTGTCTGGATTTGGAATAGATGTAGAGACCTTGGGAATTTGCCGACTATACATTGCGCTTCAAGAAGTCACTCTTGAAATTGATTTTCTAGTTGTACCGGATAATACCATTCCTGGTGTAGACGCATTGATTGGGTGGGAGACGATTCAACGTCCGGGATTACAAGTGGTCGTGAGAAAGTATGGTTTGGATTTAAAACTTTCACCAATAGTAAAACCTCAAATTCGAAGTGTACTAAATAATAACGAATTGTCAGGACTGGACGAGAAATGGAAAAAACAAATTCAGAAACTTTTGGACTCTACTCGCAACCAAATACCGCAAGCAGTAACCACCGGAAAATTAAGAATAACTTTAACCGATGATAAGCCAGTAGCATTTCAACCTAGGAGACTAGCATACAGCGAACGAACACAGCTGAAGATAATAATTCAAGACTTATTAGACCAAAATATAATTAGAGAAAGTTCCTCACCTTATGCTAGCCCCATCGTGCTAGTTAAAAAAAAAAATGGATCGTTACGGCTATGTGTTGACTATAGGGAAGTAAATAAAAAAACTGTTCGAGATCGTTACCCGTTGCCAAATTTAAGAGATCAACTCGATGCATTAGGAAAGGCAGTCTACTTTACCACTCTTGACATGAAGGATGGGTTTCATCAAATAGAGATTGAAGAAGACAGCAAGAAATACACCGCTTTCGTTACACCTGACGGTCACTATGAATACAACCGAATGCCGTTTGGATTTGCAAATGCACCATCTTGCTACCAACGAGCTATAAATAAGGCTCTGGGAAATTTAAAGGACACAGTGGCACAGGTTTATTTAGATGATGTTATGATAGCTTCCGAGACAATCGAACAAGGATTCGAAAATTTAAAAAACACGTTGGAAGCGCTATCTAAAAGCGGATTTTTACTTAACCTAGAAAAATGTACATTTTTTAAAAAGGAAACTGAATATCTTGGTGCCATAGTAGGGCAGGGCATTATAAAACCGAGTTTAAGGAAGATCGATGCGTTAGCTGGTACTAAACCACCAAATGACGTTAAGGGGATTAGACAATTCATGGGTCTAGCTGGATATTTTAGACGCTTTATTAAAGATTTTTCATTAATTACTGCCCCTATCACTCAATTGCTAAAAAAGAATGAGGAATTCAAATGGACAGTCAAGCATGAAGAGATCCGGCAGATAATTATCAACATTTTGGTAAACCAACCAACGTTAAGAATATTTAATCCAGAGCTACCAACTGAATTGCATACTGATGCAAGTTCTGTTGGAATCGGTGCGATTTTGATGCAAAAGGAAGAAAATGTAATAAGACCAGTTGCATACTTCAGTCGAAAAACGACTGAAAGTGAATCTAAATATCACTCGTATGATTTAGAAACACTAGCAATTGTTGAAGGGACGGAACACTTTCGAGTCTATTTATACGGATTGCATTTTACTATCTATACAGATTGTAATTCCGTAAGAGCAACTGCATTAAAGAAAGATTTACATCCACGAGTGGCTAGATGGTGGATGAAGCTTCAAGATTTCGATTTTGAAATAGAATACAGACCTGGGTGCAAAATGGGACATGTGGACTATCTAAGCAGGAATCCACTAATTCGGAGGATACAAAGAACTACGAAAGCTGATACGATAATAGAGCATCAAGCAAATGATCCATTTTGCCAAGAGTTAATTACAAGTCCTAATGACAAATTTGTAATAAAAAATGAAATTGTTTATCATCAAGAAATCAAAGGAAAGGAAGTCATGTTAAAATGTTATGTACCGATATCAGCTCGATTAAAAGCAATGAAAATATATCATGATGAAGCTACGCACATAGGATGGGACAAGGCCATCATACGAATGAAAGAAGAGATATATTGGCCCAAAATGGGACAAACATTTAAAAAGTACATCAGAAACTGTAGATCGTGTACCCTTGGAAAATCTCATACAGGATCAAAAAGTGGGAAATATCAAGAAGGTGAAAAAGCAACCGAACCAATGCAGGTATGGCATATTGATCATGCAGGACCATTGGTAAAATCTAATAACTGTACTGAAATTTTGGTTGTCATCGATGCGTTTGCAAAATTCTGTATGCTTACTCCGATTGAAAACAAAACTGCGGAGCAATCAGTAATAGCGCTGAAGTCATTATTCAGAAAGATTGGGAAACCGAAAAGGATTATAGCGGATAGGGCACGTGCATTTACGTCAATTACATTTCAGAACTATTTAAAAACAGAAGACATCGAATTACACTTCATAGCAACAGGAGTACCACGAGGAAATGGTCAGGTAGAAAGAGTAATGCGAACATTGTTCAATCTAATGCGGAGCTCTTTAAATAATGAAGATGAACACAAATGGATTATGATATTACCACGAATTGAAGCAGTATTAAATGAAATGGTATGCTCGGCAACAGGATTCTCGCCAAATGCACTCATGTTCGGAACCAGAAAACGATTACCGGCGGAGGAGCTATTTTTGAAAGGAATTAAGGAACAGAATTTGGAAAGTATGGATACAATGAGATTAAAGGCAAACCAAAAATTAGTACAAGGAAGACACATACAACAAGAAGAATTTGATACAAAAAGACTTAATGCGATTCTTTTTAAAATTGGTGATAAAGTAGTAGTTCAGGACACGCAAAAAGCGGGATCGGGAAAACTAGGCAACAAATTTTTGGGACCCTATGAAATTATAAAGATTTTGCCTAATGAACGGTACGTACTGAAACGATGTAATAAAAACACAAAAGTGACGAAAGTTGCGGCACATGAACAATTAAGAACTTGGCCATCGGATCAGGCATTGGTATTATGAGTTGAAAAAACAAAAAGGTTGTAAATTTTATTTTTCTTCTTAATTTTAAAAGATAATAAAAAATTATTATTGAATTATTATGGCGGTTAGGTCGGAATTATTATGACGGTTAGGCCGGAATTATTATGGCGGTTAGGCCGGAATTATTATGGCGGTTAGGCCGGAATTATTATGGCGGTTAGGCCGGAATTATTATGGCGGTTAGGCCGGAATTATTATGGCGGTTAGGCCGGAATTATTATGGCGGTTAGGCCGGAATTATTATGGCGGTTAGGCCGGAATTATTATGGCGGTTAGGCCGGAATTATTATGGCGGTTAGGCCGGAATTTTTATGGCGGTTAGGCCGGATTACTTATTATTATATCGGCAAAGCCGAACTACTTATTATTACGACTTTACGACTAATTTATTATTTATTGTGCAACATTAACTTTAATTATTTTTCAGGATTATTAGGATTATTATTACGACTGTACGACTGATTATTTATTGTATAACATTAACTTTGATTATTTTTCAGGATTATTAGGATTATTATGGTGAATTATTAGGATTATTATTACGACTGCAAGACTGATTATTTCGGCGGCATGACTGATTATTTATTGTGCAATATTAATTTTGATTATTATTTTTCCTTATATCGCCGGTAAAATCGTGACACGGTAATGAGCAATGACTAGGACAACAATGGTGATTCACAAGCACTAATTGACAAGAAATTGATAAATTGGCCTTACAAAATTTGGGATGAGAGCAAGATTATGTCACGAGGACGCGACAATTGCAGGAAGGCCGTGTTAGCATAAGCAAGGATTACTAAGCCATACAACCTGAGTCCGGACCTGTACGTTAGAATAAGCGAGGACTACTAAGCCATACCACCTGAATACGGACCTGTAATGAATACGGTCCTGACTAATAATTTTAAATTAAGTGTTGATTAAGTAATACCAACCTAAGTTGGTATTATGAGGGCGGTAATCAACTGAGGTATACTATACCGGAGAATAATTATGTAATAACAAGTAAGATAGAAATAAAGTAATAACGGTAATAAATCGTAAGTACGAAAAAGTAAGTAAAAAGGCTTGTTTTATTTTATTTTACTGTAATTTTTGGCTAACGCTAACATCAGAATTTTATTTAACTGCATTAAAGAAAGATTTACATCCGCGAGTGGCTAGATGGTGGATGAAGCTTCAAGATTTCGATTTTGAAATAGAATACAGACCTGGGTGCAAAATGGGACATGTGGACTATCTAAGCAGGAATCCACTAATTCGGAGGATACAAAGAACTACGAAAGCTGATACGATAATAGAGCATCAAGCAAATGATCCATTTTGCCAAGAGTTAATTACAAGTCCTAATGACAAATTTGTAATAAAAAATGAAATTGTTTATCATCAAGAAATCAAAGGAAAGGAAGTCATGTTAAAATGTTATGTACCGATATCAGCTCGATTAAAAGCAATGAAAATATATCATGATGAAGCTACGCACATAGGATGGGACAAGGCCATCATACGAATGAAAGAAGAGATATATTGGCCCAAAATGGGACAAACATTTAAAAAGTACATCAGAAACTGTAGGTCGTGTACCCTTGGAAAATCTCATACAGGATCAAAAAGTGGGAAATATCAAGAAGGTGAAAAAGCAACCGAACCAATGCAGGTATGGCATATTGATCATGCAGGACCATTGGTAAAATCTAATAACTGTACTGAAATTTTGGTTGTCATCGATGCGTTTGCAAAATTCTGTATGCTTACTCCGATTGAAAACAAAACTGCGGAGCAATCAGTAATAGCGCTGAAGTCATTATTCAGAAAGATTGGGAAACCGAAAAGGATTATAGCGGATAGGGCACGTGCATTTACGTCAATTACATTTCAGAACTATTTAAAAACAGAAGACATCGAATTACACTTCATAGCAACAGGAGTACCACGAGGAAATGGTCAGGTAGAAAGAGTAATGCGAACATTGTTCAATCTAATGCGGAGCTCTTTAAATAATGAAGATGAACACAAATGGATTATGATATTACCACGAATTGAAGCAGTATTAAATGAAATGGTATGCTCGGCAACAGGATTCTCGCCAAATGCACTCATGTTCGGAACCAGAAAACGATTACCGGCGGAGGAGCTATTTTTGAAAGGAATTAAGGAACAGAATTTGGAAAGTATGGATACAATGAGATTAAAGGCAAACCAAAAATTAGTACAAGGAAGACACATACAACAAGAAGAATTTGATACAAAAAGACTTAATGCGATTCTTTTTAAAATTGGTGATAAAGTAGTAGTTCAGGACACGCAAAAAGCGGGATCGGGAAAACTAGGCAACAAATTTTTGGGACCCTATGAAATTATAAAGATTTTGCCTAATGAACGGTACGTACTGAAACGATGTAATAAAAACACAAAAGTGACGAAAGTTGCGGCACATGAACAATTAAGAACTTGGCCATCGGATCAGGCATTGGTATTATGAGTTGAAAAAACAAAAAGGTTGTAAATTTTATTTTTCTTCTTAATTTTAAAAGATAATAAAAAATTATTATTGAATTATTATGGCGGTTAGGTCGGAATTATTATGACGGTTAGGCCGGAATTATTATGGCGGTTAGGCCGGAATTATTATGGCGGTTAGGCCGGAATTATTATGGCGGTTAGGCCGGAATTATTATGGCGGTTAGGCCGGAATTATTATGGCGGTTAGGCCGGAATTATTATGGCGGTTAGGCCGGAATTATTATGGCGGTTAGGCCGGAATTATTATGGCGGTTAGGCCGGAATTATTATGGCGGTTAGGCCGGAATTATTATGGCGGTTAGGCCGGAATTTTTATGGCGGTTAGGCCGGATTACTTATTATTATATCGGCAAAGCCGAACTACTTATTATTACGACTTTACGACTAATTTATTATTTATTGTGCAACATTAACTTTAATTATTTTTCAGGATTATTAGGATTATTATTACGACTGTACGACTGATTATTTATTGTATAACATTAACTTTGATTATTTTTCAGGATTATTAGGATTATTATGGTGAATTATTAGGATTATTATTACGACTGCAAGACTGATTATTTCGGCGGCATGACTGATTATTTATTGTGCAATATTAATTTTGATTATTATTTTTCCTTATATCGCCGGTAAAATCGTGACACGGTAATGAGCAATGACTAGGACAACAATGGTGATTCACAAGCACTAATTGACAAGAAATTGATAAATTGGCCTTACAAAATTTGGGATGAGAGCAAGATTATGTCACGAGGACGCGACAATTGCAGGAAGGCCGTGTTAGCATAAGCAAGGATTACTAAGCCATACAACCTGAGTCCGGACCTGTACGTTAGAATAAGCGAGGACTACTAAGCCATACCACCTGAATACGGACCTGTAATGAATACGGTCCTGACTAATAATTTTAAATTAAGTGTTGATTAAGTAATACCAACCTAAGTTGGTATTATGAGGGCGGTAATCAACTGAGGTATACTATACCGGAGAATAATTATGTAATAATAAGTAAGATAGAAATAAAGTAATAACGGTAATAAATCGTAAGTACGAAAAAGTAAGTAAAAAGGCTTGTTTTATTTTATTTTACTGTAATTTTTGGCTAACGCTAACATCAGAAGTGGAGATTCGAGCATACGTTTAACCACAAACGGTGATTTAGGAGATCAGATTGGATTAAATCAGATCGAAATATTCGTGTTTTGTTTTGTGTTTTATTTTATTTTGTGTGTGTTTATTTTATTTTGTTTTGTTGTTTTATTTTTTTTTTTTCCCCGTTCAATATGGGTCAAAATACAGGGGATGTTCCAAATAATACAATCCAAAATCCTGGTGGAAATCAGATGGATTTTGAACAAAATATGCAAATATTTTTTAAAGAAATAGCTAATTTTCGACAAAAGTCAACAAGTGAAAATAACCAATTCCCTGTTACCTTACCGGATCATGATCCAGATAGTAGCGAATTTTCAACGGACGAATGGATCGACCACATAAACAGTTTGAAGGAGCTGTCTCAAGTACCCGATCATATAATGATCTTGAAAGCGGGAAACGCTCTACGAGGAAACGGTAAGAAATTTTTTGATGGTTGGAAACCTTTCAACAGGAGTTGGGATAATTTCGCGTATGATCTGCGTATAAATTTTCCAAATCAAGAAACGTGGCACACGAAGTTAGTTAAAGCCGCGACTATGGAAAGTGCTGATTTCGATAGTTTATGCGAATATGCGATAAAAAAAATTCGTAGCATTTATCAGTACGAGCCACAATTGATCTGGGAGAAAGTTTTATGTCCTGTGATTGGTGGGATAACAAATGATACAATTCGACAGAGAATGCGAACAAATCGACCAAAAGACCAACAAGAACTAATGCTTTTGCTACGCCAATGCGATAATGAAAACCAAGATGATCAGAGGAGAAGAACAAAACGACCTAGGATGAACACGATAAACACCACGCGACCTGATTGGGATAATGAATCTCAAAGATTAAAACGATGTTTCAAATGTGGTAAACCAGGACATCTCAAAGACGCATGTAGAAGTTTACCAAACTCAAGGTACTCACAAAGAAGTCCAATACAAGACAGATGTTATAAGTGTGGAGAAAAAGGTCATGAAAGAAAAAATTGTAAAAATGCCCCAGATTTGATTAGCCCGCAAACTCATGCAAAAAAAATTAATAACCAAAACATCGTTCCTCAATGTAATTTTTGTCAACGATTGGGGCATGCTGAATCTGATTGTTTTAAAAAGAATGGACATCCCAAGATATTTTGTTTAAATAATAGATGCGAGATCACGCCAACCGCTACGGTATCAACTAACAACACGAAGCAAGAATTTAGCTATTTGATAGATTCCGGAGCAGATCAGTCTATAATCCATCATTGCGTAGTAAAAAAAATTAATGGTAAAATGATCGTATGTTCTCAAATCCTGTCTGGATTTGGAATAGATGTAGAGACCTTGGGAATTTGCCGACTATACATTGCGCTTCAAGAAGTCACTCTTGAAATTGATTTTCTAGTTGTACCGGATAATACCATTCCTGGTGTAGACGCATTGATTGGGTGGGAGACGATTCAACGTCCGGGATTACAAGTGGTCGTGAGAAAGTATGGTTTGGATTTAAAACTTTCACCAATAGTAAAACCTCAAATTCGAAGTGTACTAAATAATAACGAATTGTCAGGACTGGACGAGAAATGGAAAAAACAAATTCAGAAACTTTTGGACTCTACTCGCAACCAAATACCGCAAGCAGTAACCACCGGAAAATTAAGAATAACTTTAACCGATGATAAGCCAGTAGCATTTCAACCTAGGAGACTAGCATACAGCGAACGAACACAGCTGAAGATAATAATTCAAGACTTATTAGACCAAAATATAATTAGAGAAAGTTCCTCACCTTATGCTAGCCCCATCGTGCTAGTTAAAAAAAAAAATGGATCGTTACGGCTATGTGTTGACTATAGGGAAGTAAATAAAAAAACTGTTCGAGATCGTTACCCGTTGCCAAATTTAAGAGATCAACTCGATGCATTAGGAAAGGCAGTCTACTTTACCACTCTTGACATGAAGGATGGGTTTCATCAAATAGAGATTGAAGAAGACAGCAAGAAATACACCGCTTTCGTTACACCTGACGGTCACTATGAATACAACCGAATGCCGTTTGGATTTGCAAATGCACCATCTTGCTACCAACGAGCTATAAATAAGGCTCTGGGAAATTTAAAGGACACAGTGGCACAGGTTTATTTAGATGATGTTATGATAGCTTCCGAGACAATCGAACAAGGATTCGAAAATTTAAAAAACACGTTGGAAGCGCTATCTAAAAGCGGATTTTTACTTAACCTAGAAAAATGTACATTTTTTAAAAAGGAAACTGAATATCTTGGTGCCATAGTAGGGCAGGGCATTATAAAACCGAGTTTAAGGAAGATCGATGCGTTAGCTGGTACTAAACCACCAAATGACGTTAAGGGGATTAGACAATTCATGGGTCTAGCTGGATATTTTAGACGCTTTATTAAAGATTTTTCATTAATTACTGCCCCTATCACTCAATTGCTAAAAAAAAATGAGGAATTCAAATGGACAGTCAAGCATGAAGAGATCCGGCAGATAATTATCAACATTTTGGTAAACCAACCAACGTTAAGAATATTTAATCCAGAGCTACCAACTGAATTGCATACTGATGCAAGTTCTGTTGGAATCGGTGCGATTTTGATGCAAAAGGAAGAAAATGTAATAAGACCAGTTGCATACTTCAGTCGAAAAACGACTGAAAGTGAATCTAAATATCACTCGTATGATTTAGAAACACTAGCGATTGTTGAAGGGACGGAACACTTTCGAGTCTATTTATACGGATTGCATTTTACTATCTATACAGATTGTAATTCCGTAAGAGCAACTGCATTAAAGAAAGATTTACATCCGCGAGTGGCTAGATGGTGGATGAAGCTTCAAGATTTCGATTTTGAAATAGAATACAGACCTGGGTGCAAAATGGGACATGTGGACTATCTAAGCAGGAATCCACTAATTCGGAGGATACAAAGAACTACGAAAGCTGATACGATAATAGAGCATCAAGCAAATGATCCATTTTGCCAAGAGTTAATTACAAGTCCTAATGACAAATTTGTAATAAAAAATGAAATTGTTTATCATCAAGAAATCAAAGGAAAGGAAGTCATGTTAAAATGTTATGTACCGATATCAGCTCGATTAAAAGCAATGAAAATATATCATGATGAAGCTACGCACATAGGATGGGACAAGGCCATCATACGAATGAAAGAAGAGATATATTGGCCCAAAATGGGACAAACATTTAAAAAGTACATCAGAAACTGTAGGTCGTGTACCCTTGGAAAATCTCATACAGGATCAAAAAGAGGGAAATATCAAGAAGGTGAAAAAGCAACCGAACCAATGCAGGTATGGCATATTGATCATGCAGGACCATTGGTAAAATCTAATAACTGTACTGAAATTTTGGTTGTCATCGATGCGTTTGCAAAATTCTGTATGCTTACTCCGATTGAAAACAAAACTGCGGAGCAATCAGTAATAGCGCTGAAGTCATTATTCAGAAAGATTGGGAAACCGAAAAGGATTATAGCGGATAGGGCACGTGCATTTACGTCAATTACATTTCAGAACTATTTAAAAACAGAAGACATCGAATTACACTTCATAGCAACAGGAGTACCACGAGGAAATGGTCAGGTAGAAAGAGTAATGCGAACATTGTTCAATCTAATGCGGAGCTCTTTAAATAATGAAGATGAACACAAATGGATTACGATATTACCACGAATTGAAGCAGTATTAAATGAAATGGTATGCTCGGCAACAGGATTCTCGCCAAATGCACTCATGTTCGGAACCAGAAAACGATTACCGGCGGAGGAGCTATTTTTGAAAGGAATTAAGGAACAGAATTTGGAAAGTATGGATACAATGAGATTAAAGGCAAACCAAAAATTAGTACAAGGAAGACACATACAACAAGAAGAATTTGATACAAAAAGACTTAATGCGATTCTTTTTAAAATTGGTGATAAAGTAGTAGTTCAGGACACGCAAAAAGCGGGATCGGGAAAACTAGGCAACAAATTTTTGGGACCCTATGAAATTATAAAGATTTTGCCTAATGAACGGTACGTACTGAAACGATGTAATAAAAACACAAAAGTGACGAAAGTTGCGGCACATGAACAATTAAGAACTTGGCCATCGGATCAGGCATTGGTATTATGAGTTGAAAAAACAAAAAGGTTGTAAATTTTATTTTTCTTCTTAATTTTAAAAGATAATAAAAAATTATTATTGAATTATTATGGCGGTTAGGTCGGAATTATTATGACGGTTAGGCCGGAATTATTATGGCGGTTAGGCCGGAATTATTATGGCGGTTAGGCCGGAATTATTATGGCGGTTAGGCCGGAATTATTATGGCGGTTAGGCCGGAATTATTATGGCGGTTAGGCCGGAATTATTATGGCGGTTAGGCCGGAATTATTATGGCGGTTAGGCCGGAATTATTATGGCGGTTAGGCCGGAATTATTATGGCGGTTAGGCCGGAATTATTATGGCGGTTAGGCCGGAATTTTTATGGCGGTTAGGCCGGATTACTTATTATTATATCGGCAAAGCCGAACTACTTATTATTACGACTTTACGACTAATTTATTATTTATTGTGCAACATTAACTTTAATTATTTTTCAGGATTATTAGGATTATTATTACGACTGTACGACTGATTATTTATTGTATAACATTAACTTTGATTATTTTTCAGGATTATTAGGATTATTATGGTGAATTATTAGGATTATTATTACGACTGCAAGACTGATTATTTCGGCGGCATGACTGATTATTTATTGTGCAATATTAATTTTGATTATTATTTTTCCTTATATCGCCGGTAAAATCGTGACACGGTAATGAGCAATGACTAGGACAACAATGGTGATTCACAAGCACTAATTGACAAGAAATTGATAAATTGGCCTTACAAAATTTGGGATGAGAGCAAGATTATGTCACGAGGACGCGACAATTGCAGGAAGGCCGTGTTAGCATAAGCAAGGATTACTAAGCCATACAACCTGAGTCCGGACCTGTACGTTAGAATAAGCGAGGACTACTAAGCCATACCACCTGAATACGGACCTGTAATGAATACGGTCCTGACTAATAATTTTAAATTAAGTGTTGATTAAGTAATACCAACCTAAGTTGGTATTATGAGGGCGGTAATCAACTGAGGTATACTATACCGGAGAATAATTATGTAATAATAAGTAAGATAGAAATAAAGTAATAACGGTAATAAATCGTAAGTACGAAAAAGTAAGTAAAAAGGCTTGTTTTATTTTATTTTACTGTAATTTTTGGCTAACGCTAACATCAGAAGTGGAGATTCGAGCATACGTTTAACCACAAACGGTGATTTAGGAGATCAGATTGGATTAAATCAGATCGAAATATTCGTGTTTTGTTTTGTGTTTTATTTTATTTTGTGTGTGTTTATTTTATTTTGTTTTGTTGTTTTATTTTTTTTTTTTCCCCGTTCAATATGGGTCAAAATACAGGGGATGTTCCAAATAATACAATCCAAAATCCTGGTGGAAATCAGATGGATTTTGAACAAAATATGCAAATATTTTTTAAAGAAATAGCTAATTTTCGACAAAAGTCAACAAGTGAAAATAACCAATTCCCTGTTACCTTACCGGATCATGATCCAGATAGTAGCGAATTTTCAACGGACGAATGGATCGACCACATAAACAGTTTGAAGGAGCTGTCTCAAGTACCCGATCATATAATGATCTTGAAAGCGGGAAACGCTCTACGAGGAAACGGTAAGAAATTTTTTGATGGTTGGAAACCTTTCAACAGGAGTTGGGATAATTTCGCGTATGATCTGCGTATAAATTTTCCAAATCAAGAAACGTGGCACACGAAGTTAGTTAAAGCCGCGACTATGGAAAGTGCTGATTTCGATAGTTTATGCGAATATGCGATAAAAAAAATTCGTAGCATTTATCAGTACGAGCCACAATTGATCTGGGAGAAAGTTTTATGTCCTGTGATTGGTGGGATAACAAATGATACAATTCGACAGAGAATGCGAACAAATCGACCAAAAGACCAACAAGAACTAATGCTTTTGCTACGCCAATGCGATAATGAAAACCAAGATGATCAGAGGAGAAGAACAAAACGACCTAGGATGAACACGATAAACACCACGCGACCTGATTGGGATAATGAATCTCAAAGATTAAAACGATGTTTCAAATGTGGTAAACCAGGACATCTCAAAGACGCATGTAGAAGTTTACCAAACTCAAGGTACTCACAAAGAAGTCCAATACAAGACAGATGTTATAAGTGTGGAGAAAAAGGTCATGAAAGAAAAAATTGTAAAAATGCCCCAGATTTGATTAGCCCGCAAACTCATGCAAAAAAAATTAATAACCAAAACATCGTTCCTCAATGTAATTTTTGTCAACGATTGGGGCATGCTGAATCTGATTGTTTTAAAAAGAATGGACATCCCAAGATATTTTGTTTAAATAATAGATGCGAGATCACGCCAACCGCTACGGTATCAACTAACAACACGAAGCAAGAATTTAGCTATTTGATAGATTCCGGAGCAGATCAGTCTATAATCCATCATTGCGTAGTAAAAAAAATTAATGGTAAAATGATCATATGTTCTCAAATCCTGTCTGGATTTGGAATAGATGTAGAGACCTTGGGAATTTGCCGACTATACATTGCGCTTCAAGAAGTCACTCTTGAAATTGATTTTCTAGTTGTACCGGATAATACCATTCCTGGTGTAGACGCATTGATTGGGTGGGAGACGATTCAACGTCCGGGATTACAAGTGGTCGTGAGAAAGTATGGTTTGGATTTAAAACTTTCACCAATAGTAAAACCTCAAATTCGAAGTGTACTAAATAATAACGAATTGTCAGGACTGGACGAGAAATGGAAAAAACAAATTCAGAAACTTTTGGACTCTACTCGCAACCAAATACCGCAAGCAGTAACCACCGGAAAATTAAGAATAACTTTAACCGATGATAAGCCAGTAGCATTTCAACCTAGGAGACTAGCATACAGCGAACGAACACAGCTGAAGACAATAATTCAAGACTTATTAGACCAAAATATAATTAGAGAAAGTTCCTCACCTTATGCTAGCCCCATCGTGCTAGTTAAAAAAAAAAATGGATCGTTACGGCTATGTGTTGACTATAGGGAAGTAAATAAAAAAACTGTTCGAGATCGTTACCCGTTGCCAAATTTAAGAGATCAACTCGATGCATTAGGAAAGGCAGTCTACTTTACCACTCTTGACATGAAGGATGGGTTTCATCAAATAGAGATTGAAGAAGACAGCAAGAAATACACCGCTTTCGTTACACCTGACGGTCACTATGAATACAACCGAATGCCGTTTGGATTTGCAAATGCACCATCTTGCTACCAACGAGCTATAAATAAGGCTCTGGGAAATTTAAAGGACACAGTGGCACAGGTTTATTTAGATGATGTTATGATAGCTTCCGAGACAATCGAACAAGGATTCGAAAATTTAAAAAACACGTTGGAAGCGCTATCTAAAAGCGGATTTTTACTTAACCTAGAAAAATGTACATTTTTTAAAAAGGAAACTGAATATCTTGGTGCCATAGTAGGGCAGGGCATTATAAAACCGAGTTTAAGGAAGATCGATGCGTTAGCTGGTACTAAACCACCAAATGACGTTAAGGGGATTAGACAATTCATGGGTCTAGCTGGATATTTTAGACGCTTTATTAAAGATTTTTCATTAATTACTGCCCCTATCACTCAATTGCTAAAAAAGAATGAGGAATTCAAATGGACAGTCAAGCATGAAGAGATCCGGCAGATAATTATCAACATTTTGGTAAACCAACCAACGTTAAGAATATTTAATCCAGAGCTACCAACTGAATTGCATACTGATGCAAGTTCTGTTGGAATCGGTGCGATTTTGATGCAAAAGGAAGAAAATGTAATAAGACCAGTTGCATACTTCAGTCGAAAAACGACTGAAAGTGAATCTAAATATCACTCGTATGATTTAGAAACACTAGCGATTGTTGAAGGGACGGAACACTTTCGAGTCTATTTATACGGATTGCATTTTACTATCTATACAGATTGTAATTCCGTAAGAGCAACTGCATTAAAGAAAGATTTACATCCGCGAGTGGCTAGATGGTGGATGAAGCTTCAAGATTTCGATTTTGAAATAGAATACAGACCTGGGTGCAAAATGGGACATGTGGACTATCTAAGCAGGAATCCACTAATTCGGAGGATACAAAGAACTACGAAAGCTGATACGATAATAGAGCATCAAGCAAATGATCCATTTTGCCAAGAGTTAATTACAAGTCCTAATGACAAATTTGTAATAAAAAATGAAATTGTTTATCATCAAGAAATCAAAGGAAAGGAAGTCATGTTAAAATGTTATGTACCGATATCAGCTCGATTAAAAGCAATGAAAATATATCATGATGAAGCTACGCACATAGGATGGGACAAGGCCATCATACGAATGAAAGAAGAGATATATTGGCCCAAAATGGGACAAACATTTAAAAAGTACATCAGAAACTGTAGGTCGTGTACCCTTGGAAAATCTCATACAGGATCAAAAAGTGGGAAATATCAAGAAGGTGAAAAAGCAACCGAACCAATGCAGGTATGGCATATTGATCATGCAGGACCATTGGTAAAATCTAATAACTGTACTGAAATTTTGGTTGTCATTGATGCGTTTGCAAAATTCTGTATGCTTACTCCGATTGAAAACAAAACTGCGGAGCAATCAGTAATAGCGCTGAAGTCATTATTCAGAAAGATTGGGAAACCGAAAAGGATTATAGCGGATAGGGCACGTGCATTTACGTCAATTACATTTCAGAACTATTTAAAAACAGAAGACATCGAATTACACTTCATAGCAACAGGAGTACCACGAGGAAATGGTCAGGTAGAAAGAGTAATGCGAACATTGTTCAATCTAATGCGGAGCTCTTTAAATAATGAAGATGAACACAAATGGATTACGATATTACCACGAATTGAAGCAGTATTAAATGAAATGGTATGCTCGGCAACAGGATTCTCGCCAAATGCACTCATGTTCGGAACCAGAAAACGATTACCGGCGGAGGAGCTATTTTTGAAAGGAATTAAGGAACAGAATTTGGAAAGTATGGATACAATGAGATTAAAGGCAAACCAAAAATTAGTACAAGGAAGACACATACAACAAGAAGAATTTGATACAAAAAGACTTAATGCGATTCTTTTTAAAATTGGTGATAAAGTAGTAGTTCAGGACACGCAAAAAGCGGGATCGGGAAAACTAGGCAACAAATTTTTGGGACCCTATGAAATTATAAAGATTTTGCCTAATGAACGGTACGTACTGAAACGATGTAATAAAAACACAAAAGTGACGAAAGTTGCGGCACATGAACAATTAAGAACTTGGCCATCGGATCAGGCATTGGTATTATGAGTTGAAAAAACAAAAAGGTTGTAAATTTTATTTTTCTTCTTAATTTTAAAAGATAATAAAAAATTATTATTGAATTATTATGGCGGAATTATTATGGCGGTTAGGCCGGAATTATTATGGCGGTTAGGCCGGAATTATTATGGCGGTTAGGCCGGAATTATTATGGCGGTTAGGCCGGAATTATTATGGCGGTTAGGCCGGAATTATTATGGCGGTTAGGCCGGAATTATTATGGCGGTTAGGCCGGAATTATTATGGCGGTTAGGCCGGAATTTTTATGGCGGTTAGGCCGGATTACTTATTATTATATCGGCAAAGCCGAACTACTTATTATTACGACTTTACGACTAATTTATTATTTATTGTGCAACATTAACTTTAATTATTTTTCAGGATTATTAGGATTATTATTACGACTGTACGACTGATTATTTATTGTATAACATTAACTTTGATT
Organism: Rhagonycha lutea; assembly: GCA_958510855.1. Taxonomy (NCBI): domain Eukaryota; kingdom Metazoa; phylum Arthropoda; class Insecta; order Coleoptera; family Cantharidae; genus Rhagonycha; species Rhagonycha lutea. The sequence goes on along the minus strand of OY294040.1, from coordinate 3,814,390 downwards.
ATTTTTCAGGATTATTAGGATTATTATGGTGAATTATTAGGATTATTATTACGACTGCAAGACTGATTATTTCGGCGGCATGACTGATTATTTATTGTGCAATATTAATTTTGATTATTATTTTTCCTTATATCGCCGGTAAAATCGTGACACGGTAATGAGCAATGACTAGGACAACAATGGTGATTCACAAGCACTAATTGACAAGAAATTGATAAATTGGCCTTACAAAATTTGGGATGAGAGCAAGATTATGTCACGAGGACGCGACAATTGCAGGAAGGCCGTGTTAGCATAAGCAAGGATTACTAAGCCATACAACCTGAGTCCGGACCTGTACGTTAGAATAAGCGAGGACTACTAAGCCATACCACCTGAATACGGACCTGTAATGAATACGGTCCTGACTAATAATTTTAAATTAAGTGTTGATTAAGTAATACCAACCTAAGTTGGTATTATGAGGGCGGTAATCAACTGAGGTATACTATACCGGAGAATAATTATGTAATAACAAGTAAGATAGAAATAAAGTAATAACGGTAATAAATCGTAAGTACGAAAAAGTAAGTAAAAAGGCTTGTTTTATTTTATTTTACTGTAATTTTTGGCTAACGCTAACATCAGAAGTGGAGATTCGAGCATACGTTTAACCACAAACGGTGATTTAGGAGATCAGATTGGATTAAATCAGATCGAAATATTCGTGTTTTGTTTTGTGTTTTATTTTATTTTGTGTGTGTTTATTTTATTTTGTTTTGTTGTTTTATTTTTTTTTTTTTCCCCGTTCAATATGGGTCAAAATACAGGGGATGTTCCAAATAATACAATCCAAAATCCTGGTGGAAATCAGATGGATTTTGAACAAAATATGCAAATATTTTTTAAAGAAATAGCTAATTTTCGACAAAAGTCAACAAGTGAAAATAACCAATTCCCTGTTACCTTACCGGATCATGATCCAGATAGTAGCGAATTTTCAACGGACGAATGGATCGACCACATAAACAGTTTGAAGGAGCTGTCTCAAGTACCCGATCATATAATGATCTTGAAAGCGGGAAACGCTCTACGAGGAAACGGTAAGAAATTTTTTGATGGTTGGAAACCTTTCAACAGGAGTTGGGATAATTTCGCGTATGATCTGCGTATAAATTTTCCAAATCAAGAAACGTGGCACACGAAGTTAGTTAAAGCCGCGACTATGGAAAGTGCTGATTTCGATAGTTTATGCGAATATGCGATAAAAAAAATTCGTAGCATTTATCAGTACGAGCCACAATTGATCTGGGAGAAAGTTTTATGTCCTGTGATTGGTGGGATAACAAATGATACAATTCGACAGAGAATGCGAACAAATCGACCAAAAGACCAACAAGAACTAATGCTTTTGCTACGCCAATGCGATAATGAAAACCAAGATGATCAGAGGAGAAGAACAAAACGACCTAGGATGAACACGATAAACACCACGCGACCTGATTGGGATAATGAATCTCAAAGATTAAAACGATGTTTCAAATGTGGTAAACCAGGACATCTCAAAGACGCATGTAGAAGTTTACCAAACTCAAGGTACTCACAAAGAAGTCCAATACAAGACAGATGTTATAAGTGTGGAGAAAAAGGTCATGAAAGAAAAAATTGTAAAAATGCCCCAGATTTGATTAGCCCGCAAACTCATGCAAAAAAAATTAATAACCAAAACATCGTTCCTCAATGTAATTTTTGTCAACGATTGGGGCATGCTGAATCTGATTGTTTTAAAAAGAATGGACATCCCAAGATATTTTGTTTAAATAATAGATGCGAGATCACGCCAACCGCTACGGTATCAACTAACAACACGAAGCAAGAATTTAGCTATTTGATAGATTCCGGAGCAGATCAGTCTATAATCCATCATTGCGTAGTAAAAAAAATTAATGGTAAAATGATCGTATGTTCTCAAATCCTGTCTGGATTTGGAATAGATGTAGAGACCTTGGGAATTTGCCGACTATACATTGCGCTTCAAGAAGTCACTCTTGAAATTGATTTTCTAGTTGTACCGGATAATACCATTCCTGGTGTAGACGCATTGATTGGGTGGGAGACGATTCAACGTCCGGGATTACAAGTGGTCGTGAGAAAGTATGGTTTGGATTTAAAACTTTCACCAATAGTAAAACCTCAAATTCGAAGTGTACTAAATAATAACGAATTGTCAGGACTGGACGAGAAATGGAAAAAACAAATTCAGAAACTTTTGGACTCTACTCGCAACCAAATACCGCAAGCAGTAACCACCGGAAAATTAAGAATAACTTTAACCGATGATAAGCCAGTAGCATTTCAACCTAGGAGACTAGCATACAGCGAACGAACACAGCTGAAGATAATAATTCAAGACTTATTAGACCAAAATATAATTAGAGAAAGTTCCTCACCTTATGCTAGCCCCATCGTGCTAGTTAAAAAAAAAAATGGATCGTTACGGCTATGTGTTGACTATAGGGAAGTAAATAAAAAAACTGTTCGAGATCGTTACCCGTTGCCAAATTTAAGAGATCAACTCGATGCATTAGGAAAGGCAGTCTACTTTACCACTCTTGACATGAAGGATGGGTTTCATCAAATAGAGATTGAAGAAGACAGCAAGAAATACACCGCTTTCGTTACACCTGACGGTCACTATGAATACAACCGAATGCCGTTTGGATTTGCAAATGCACCATCTTGCTACCAACGAGCTATAAATAAGGCTCTGGGAAATTTAAAGGACACAGTGGCACAGGTTTATTTAGATGATGTTATGATAGCTTCCGAGACAATCGAACAAGGATTCGAAAATTTAAAAAACACGTTGGAAGCGCTATCTAAAAGCGGATTTTTACTTAACCTAGAAAAATGTACATTTTTTAAAAAGGAAACTGAATATCTTGGTGCCATAGTAGGGCAGGGCATTATAAAACCGAGTTTAAGGAAGATCGATGCGTTAGCTGGTACTAAACCACCAAATGACGTTAAGGGGATTAGACAATTCATGGGTCTAGCTGGATATTTTAGACGCTTTATTAAAGATTTTTCATTAATTACTGCCCCTATCACTCAATTGCTAAAAAAGAATGAGGAATTCAAATGGACAGTCAAGCATGAAGAGATCCGGCAGATAATTATCAACATTTTGGTAAACCAACCAACGTTAAGAATATTTAATCCAGAGCTACCAACTGAATTGCATACTGATGCAAGTTCTGTTGGAATCGGTGCGATTTTGATGCAAAAGGAAGAAAATGTAATAAGACCAGTTGCATACTTCAGTCGAAAAACGACTGAAAGTGAATCTAAATATCACTCGTATGATTTAGAAACACTAGCAATTGTTGAAGGGACGGAACACTTTCGAGTCTATTTATACGGATTGCATTTTACTATCTATACAGATTGTAATTCCGTAAGAGCAACTGCATTAAAGAAAGATTTACATCCGCGAGTGGCTAGATGGTGGATGAAGCTTCAAGATTTCGATTTTGAAATAGAATACAGACCTGGGTGCAAAATGGGACATGTGGACTATCTAAGCAGGAATCCACTAATTCGGAGGATACAAAGAACTACGAAAGCTGATACGATAATAGAGCATCAAGCAAATGATCCATTTTGCCAAGAGTTAATTACAAGTCCTAATGACAAATTTGTAATAAAAAATGAAATTGTTTATCATCAAGAAATCAAAGGAAAGGAAGTCATGTTAAAATGTTATGTACCGATATCAGCTCGATTAAAAGCAATGAAAATATATCATGATGAAGCTACGCACATAGGATGGGACAAGGCCATCATACGAATGAAAGAAGAGATATATTGGCCCAAAATGGGACAAACATTTAAAAAGTACATCAGAAACTGTAGGTCGTGTACCCTTGGAAAATCTCATACAGGATCAAAAAGTGGGAAATATCAAGAAGGTGAAAAAGCAACCGAACCAATGCAGGTATGGCATATTGATCATGCAGGACCATTGGTAAAATCTAATAACTGTACTGAAATTTTGGTTGTCATCGATGCGTTTGCAAAATTCTGTATGCTTACTCCGATTGAAAACAAAACTGCGGAGCAATCAGTAATAGCGCTGAAGTCATTATTCAGAAAGATTGGGAAACCGAAAAGGATTATAGCGGATAGGGCACGTGCATTTACGTCAATTACATTTCAGAACTATTTAAAAACAGAAGACATCGAATTACACTTCATAGCAACAGGAGTACCACGAGGAAATGGTCAGGTAGAAAGAGTAATGCGAACATTGTTCAATCTAATGCGGAGCTCTTTAAATAATGAAGATGAACACAAATGGATTATGATATTACCACGAATTGAAGCAGTATTAAATGAAATGGTATGCTCGGCAACAGGATTCTCGCCAAATGCACTCATGTTCGGAACCAGAAAACGATTACCGGCGGAGGAGCTATTTTTGAAAGGAATTAAGGAACAGAATTTGGAAAGTATGGATACAATGAGATTAAAGGCAAACCAAAAATTAGTACAAGGAAGACACATACAACAAGAAGAATTTGATACAAAAAGACTTAATGCGATTCTTTTTAAAATTGGTGATAAAGTAGTAGTTCAGGACACGCAAAAAGCGGGATCGGGAAAACTAGGCAACAAATTTTTGGGACCCTATGAAATTATAAAGATTTTGCCTAATGAACGGTACGTACTGAAACGATGTAATAAAAACACAAAAGTGACGAAAGTTGCGGCACATGAACAATTAAGAACTTGGCCATCGGATCAGGCATTGGTATTATGAGTTGAAAAAACAAAAAGGTTGTAAATTTTATTTTTCTTCTTAATTTTAAAAGATAATAAAAAATTATTATTGAATTATTATGGCGGTTAGGTCGGAATTATTATGACGGTTAGGCCGGAATTATTATGGCGGTTAGGCCGGAATTATTATGGCGGTTAGGCCGGAATTATTATGGCGGTTAGGCCGGAATTATTATGGCGGTTAGGCCGGAATTATTATGGCGGTTAGGCCGGAATTATTATGGCGGTTAGGCCGGAATTATTATGGCGGTTAGGCCGGAATTATTATGGCGGTTAGGCCGGAATTATTATGGCGGTTAGGCCGGAATTATTATGGCGGTTAGGCCGGAATTTTTATGGCGGTTAGGCCGGATTACTTATTATTATATCGGCAAAGCCGAACTACTTATTATTACGACTTTACGACTAATTTATTATTTATTGTGCAACATTAACTTTAATTATTTTTCAGGATTATTAGGATTATTATTACGACTGTACGACTGATTATTTATTGTATAACATTAACTTTGATTATTTTTCAGGATTATTAGGATTATTATGGTGAATTATTAGGATTATTATTACGACTGCAAGACTGATTATTTCGGCGGCATGACTGATTATTTATTGTGCAATATTAATTTTGATTATTATTTTTCCTTATATCGCCGGTAAAATCGTGACACGGTAATGAGCAATGACTAGGACAACAATGGTGATTCACAAGCACTAATTGACAAGAAATTGATAAATTGGCCTTACAAAATTTGGGATGAGAGCAAGATTATGTCACGAGGACGCGACAATTGCAGGAAGGCCGTGTTAGCATAAGCAAGGATTACTAAGCCATACAACCTGAGTCCGGACCTGTACGTTAGAATAAGCGAGGACTACTAAGCCATACCACCTGAATACGGACCTGTAATGAATACGGTCCTGACTAATAATTTTAAATTAAGTGTTGATTAAGTAATACCAACCTAAGTTGGTATTATGAGGGCGGTAATCAACTGAGGTATACTATACCGGAGAATAATTATGTAATAATAAGTAAGATAGAAATAAAGTAATAACGGTAATAAATCGTAAGTACGAAAAAGTAAGTAAAAAGGCTTGTTTTATTTTATTTTACTGTAATTTTTGGCTAACGCTAACATACTTGACATTGTAATAATGTTAGGGTCACCCATAAGTGATAACATTCAATACATTTTACATTCATTGTATGCATGGCTTTCCTGGAAATTGGCCATTTCCTTATTATATGATATAATTTTACATGAGTTATACAGAAAGTAATCTAAAAGAAAGATGCAACGTCGCATTAATTACAATTAAAGTTCGACCCCAAATTAATCAGGGTTTTTGTATTGAACTCCTCAGGCGATATGAAACAATTTTTAAATATTCTTAACCGGGTCAATTCTACGCGATAACTTTCAGTTCAAATTATATTACGACCTTAAAAGTTTATTTACCTGACCAGGGCTGAGTACAACTGATTATTCTAGTTTTTACCAATTCATCATATTTATCACATTTAAATGCGAGCTCTACATTAAAGTTCATTTTAGTTATTATGATTACTGGCACATTAGCACAATTAATGTGAGTATTCCATTTTCATATCATTCAACTGCGTTACTAATTAAGTAAACACTGTTAGGTCAACTATTAAACTGTGCAAACCAAACCTAATCGTAAGTCGATCTTTTTCAAGCAGCGTTCTTGGCACAATGACCAAAGAAGAAATGAATGGATTTCATAGTGAGAAGCTGGATTCGAATCCCGAACATGAAGAGTACCAATATTTGCACCACATTCAACAAATTTTGGATCGAGGAGTCAAAAGGGGCGATCGCACTGGAGTGGGCACCCTTGCAATTTTTGGTGCTCAAATGCGTTATTCTTTGCGCGACAACGTTTTTCCTTTGCTCACCACAAAACGGGTATTCTGGCGTGGAGTCGCGGAAGAACTGTTATGGTTTATTAGGGGAAGTACGAACGCCAAGGAATTGTCTGATAAGAAGATCGCCATTTGGGATGCAAATAGTTCACGCGAATTTTTAGATAACATGGGATTTTTTGATAGAGAAGAAGGTGATTTGGGACCTATTTATGGTTTTCAGTGGCGTCACTATGGGGCCCATTACAGAGGGATGCACGCAAATTATACTGGCGAAGGTGTTGATCAACTTAAACAAGTAATTGAGACTATTCGTAATCGTCCTACAGACAGACGCATTATTATGTGTGCTTGGAATCCAGCTGCTATTCCAGAGATGGCGTTACCGCCCTGTCACTGTCTGGTGCAGTTTTACGTTGCCGAAGGGGAACTTTCCTGTTTGTTGTACCAACGTGCGGCGGATATGGGTTTAGGTGTACCTTTTAATATTGCTAGTTATGCTCTCCTCACTGTAATGATAGCACACATCACCGGGTTAAAGGTAAGTGAAGAAACAATTTGAAAAAAAAAATAATAATATTTTCATATTTTAGCCTGGTGAATTTGTCCACACTTTGGGAGACAGTCACGTCTACTTGAACCATATTGACCCCTTGAAGGAGCAGTTGAAGAGGGAGCCAAGACCGTTTCCACTTTTGAAAATAAAAAGGGAAGTGAGTTCCATCGAAGACTTCAAATTTGAAGACTTTGAAATTTTAAATTACAATCCCTACCCAGTAATTAAAATGGCAATGGCTGTTTAATTTTTAAACCTTTGGTTACTTACTTTTTGTAAATTGTTTTTAGATCGTTTTAGATATAGGCTTACATTTATAAACTTTAGATATAGATTTTGAATTACTCTTGTATTATTGAATTTTAGCGGTTACTTGTACTTGTTTATAATAAAATACGTTAGGAAATATAAAAAAATGTTTATTAACAACAAAAACGTATCAAATAAGTAATTAATCAGCGGAGCATTTGCAGAAGTTTTCGTTTTTTGGAAAAAATTCTAAAGATTCCCATGATTTTCTCCCCCTCTTCAGGCATTCATTTTTTTTGAACTCTGCAAAAAAAATTTGACAAAATTGTGGATATGAAATGAAAAACTTTTCCTACCTGCTTTATAAAAATATGTTTGAATTGTTCCAACTTTGGTTTTGGACTGATGTTGATACGCTAGCATAAGCAAGGATTATTAAGTCATACAACCTGAGTCCGGACCTGTACGTTAGAATAAGCAAGGACTACTAAGCCATACCACCTGAATACGGACCTGTAATGAATACGGTCCTGACTAATAATTTTAAATTAAGTGTTGATTAAGTAATACCAACCTAAGTTGGTATTATGAGGGCGGTAATCAACTGAGGTATACTATACCGGAGAATAATTATGTAATAACAAGTAAGATAGAAATAAAGTAATAACGGTAATAAATCGTAAGTACGAAAAAGTAAGTAAAAAGGCTTGTTTTATTTTATTTTACTGTAATTTTTGGCTAACGCTAACATCAGAAGTGGGATTCGAGCATACGTTTAACCACAAACGGTGATTTAGGAGATCAGATTGGATTAAATCAGATCGAAATATTCGTGTTTTGTTTTGTGTTTTATTTTATTTTGTGTGTGTTTATTTTATTTTGTTTTGTTGTTTTATTTTTTTTTTCCCCGTTCAATATGGGTCAAAATACAGGGGATGTTCCAAATAATACAATCCAAAATCCTGGTGGAAATCAGATGGATTTTGAACAAAATATGCAAATATTTTTTAAAGAAATAGCTAATTTTCGACAAAAGTCAACAAGTGAAAATAACCAATTCCCTGTTACCTTACCGGATCATGATCCAGATAGTAGCGAATTTTCAACGGACGAATGGATCGACCACATAAACAGTTTGAAGGAGCTGTCTCAAGTACCCGATCATATAATGATCTTGAAAGCGGGAAACGCTCTACGAGGAAACGGTAAGAAATTTTTTGATGGTTGGAAACCTTTCAACAGGAGTTGGGATAATTTCGCGTATGATCTGCGTATAAATTTTCCAAATCAAGAAACGTGGCACACGAAGTTAGTTAAAGCCGCGACTATGGAAAGTGCTGATTTCGATAGTTTATGCGAATATGCGATAAAAAAAATTCGTAGCATTTATCAGTACGAGCCACAATTGATCTGGGAGAAAGTTTTATGTCCTGTGATTGGTGGGATAACAAATGATACAATTCGACAGAGAATGCGAACAAATCGACCAAAAGACCAACAAGAACTAATGCTTTTGCTACGCCAATGCGATAATGAAAACCAAGATGATCAGAGGAGAAGAACAAAACGACCTAGGATGAACACGATAAACACCACGCGACCTGATTGGGATAATGAATCTCAAAGATTAAAACGATGTTTCAAATGTGGTAAACCAGGACATCTCAAAGACGCATGTAGAAGTTTACCAAACTCAAGGTACTCACAAAGAAGTCCAATACAAGACAGATGTTATAAGTGTGGAGAAAAAGGTCATGAAAGAAAAAATTGTAAAAATGCCCCAGATTTGATTAGCCCGCAAACTCATGCAAAAAAAATTAATAACCAAAACATCGTTCCTCAATGTAATTTTTGTCAACGATTGGGGCATGCTGAATCTGATTGTTTTAAAAAGAATGGACATCCCAAGATATTTTGTTTAAATAATAGATGCGAGATCACGCCAACCGCTACGGTATCAACTAACAACACGAAGCAAGAATTTAGCTATTTGATAGATTCCGGAGCAGATCAGTCTATAATCCATCATTGCGTAGTAAAAAAAATTAATGGTAAAATGATCATATGTTCTCAAATCCTGTCTGGATTTGGAATAGATGTAGAGACCTTGGGAATTTGCCGACTTTACATTGCGCTTCAAGAAGTCACTCTTGAAATTGATTTTCTAGTTGTACCGGATAATACCATTCCTGGTGTAGACGCATTGATTGGGTGGGAGACGATTCAACGTCCGGGATTACAAGTGGTCGTGAGAAAGTATGGTTTGGATTTAAAACTTTCACCAATAGTAAAACCTCAAATTCGAAGTGTACTAAATAATAACGAATTGTCAGGACTGGACGAGAAATGGAAAAAACAAATTCAGAAACTTTTGGACTCTACTCGCAACCAAATACCGCAAGCAGTAACCACCGGAAAATTAAGAATAACTTTAACCGATGATAAGCCAGTAGCATTTCAACCTAGGAGACTAGCATACAGCGAACGAACACAGCTGAAGACAATAATTCAAGACTTATTAGACCAAAATATAATTAGAGAAAGTTCCTCACCTTATGCTAGCCCCATCGTGCTAGTTAAAAAAAAAAATGGATCGTTACGGCTATGTGTTGACTATAGGGAAGTAAATAAAAAAACTGTTCGAGATCGTTACCCGTTGCCAAATTTAAGAGATCAACTCGATGCATTAGGAAAGGCAGTCTACTTTACCACTCTTGACATGAAGGATGGGTTTCATCAAATAGAGATTGAAGAAGACAGCAAGAAATACACCGCTTTCGTTACACCTGACGGTCACTATGAATACAACCGAATGCCGTTTGGATTTGCAAATGCACCATCTTGCTACCAACGAGCTATAAATAAGGCTCTGGGAAATTTAAAGGACACAGTGGCACAGGTTTATTTAGATGATGTTATGATAGCTTCCGAGACAATCGAACAAGGATTCGAAAATTTAAAAAACACGTTGGAAGCGCTATCTAAAAGCGGATTTTTACTTAACCTAGAAAAATGTACATTTTTTAAAAAGGAAACTGAATATCTTGGTGCCATAGTAGGGCAGGGCATTATAAAACCGAGTTTAAGGAAGATCGATGCGTTAGCTGGTACTAAACCACCAAATGACGTTAAGGGGATTAGACAATTCATGGGTCTAGCTGGATATTTTAGACGCTTTATTAAAGATTTTTCATTAATTACTGCCCCTATCACTCAATTGCTAAAAAAAAATGAGGAATTCAAATGGACAGTCAAGCATGAAGAGATCCGGCAGATAATTATCAACATTTTGGTAAACCAACCAACGTTAAGAATATTTAATCCAGAGCTACCAACTGAATTGCATACTGATGCAAGTTCTGTTGGAATCGGTGCGATTTTGATGCAAAAGGAAGAAAATGTAATAAGACCAGTTGCATACTTCAGTCGAAAAACGACTGAAAGTGAATCTAAATATCACTCGTATGATTTAGAAACACTAGCGATTGTTGAAGGGACGGAACACTTTCGAGTCTATTTATACGGATTGCATTTTACTATCTATACAGATTGTAATTCCGTAAGAGCAACTGCATTAAAGAAAGATTTACATCCGCGAGTGGCTAGATGGTGGATGAAGCTTCAAGATTTCGATTTTGAAATAGAATACAGACCTGGGTGCAAAATGGGACATGTGGACTATCTAAGCAGGAATCCACTAATTCGGAGGATACAAAGAACTACGAAAGCTGATACGATAATAGAGCATCAAGCAAATGATCCATTTTGCCAAGAGTTAATTACAAGTCCTAATGACAAATTTGTAATAAAAAATGAAATTGTTTATCATCAAGAAATCAAAGGAAAGGAAGTCATGTTAAAATGTTATGTACCGATATCAGCTCGATTAAAAGCAATGAAAATATATCATGATGAAGCTACGCACATAGGATGGGACAAGGCCATCATACGAATGAAAGAAGAGATATATTGGCCCAAAATGGGACAAACATTTAAAAAGTACATCAGAAACTGTAGGTCGTGTACCCTTGGAAAATCTCATACAGGATCAAAAAGAGGGAAATATCAAGAAGGTGAAAAAGCAACCGAACCAATGCAGGTATGGCATATTGATCATGCAGGACCATTGGTAAAATCTAATAACTGTACTGAAATTTTGGTTGTCATCGATGCGTTTGCAAAATTCTGTATGCTTACTCCGATTGAAAACAAAACTGCGGAGCAATCAGTAATAGCGCTGAAGTCATTATTCAGAAAGATTGGGAAACCGAAAAGGATTATAGCGGATAGGGCACGTGCATTTACGTCAATTACATTTCAGAACTATTTAAAAACAGAAGACATCGAATTACACTTCATAGCAACAGGAGTACCACGAGGAAATGGTCAGGTAGAAAGAGTAATGCGAACATTGTTCAATCTAATGCGGAGCTCTTTAAATAATGAAGATGAACACAAATGGATTACGATATTACCACGAATTGAAGCAGTATTAAATGAAATGGTATGCTCGGCAACAGGATTCTCGCCAAATGCACTCATGTTCGGAACCAGAAAACGATTACCGGCGGAGGAGCTATTTTTGAAAGGAATTAAGGAACAGAATTTGGAAAGTATGGATACAATGAGATTAAAGGCAAACCAAAAATTAGTACAAGGAAGACACATACAACAAGAAGAATTTGATACAAAAAGACTTAATGCGATTCTTTTTAAAATTGGTGATAAAGTAGTAGTTCAGGACACGCAAAAAGCGGGATCGGGAAAACTAGGCAACAAATTTTTGGGACCCTATGAAATTATAAAGATTTTGCCTAATGAACGGTACGTACTGAAACGATGTAATAAAAACACAAAAGTGACGAAAGTTGCGGCACATGAACAATTAAGAACTTGGCCATCGGATCAGGCATTGGTATTATGAGTTGAAAAAACAAAAAGGTTGTAAATTTTATTTTTCTTCTTAATTTTAAAAGATAATAAAAAATTATTATTGAATTATTATGGCGGAATTATTATGGCGGTTAGGCCGGAATTATTATGGCGGTTAGGCCGGAATTATTATGGCGGTTAGGCCGGAATTATTATGGCGGTTAGGCCGGAATTATTATGGCGGTTAGGCCGGAATTATTATGGCGGTTAGGCCGGAATTATTATGGCGGTTAGGCCGGAATTATTATGGCGGTTAGGCCGGAATTATTATGGCGGTTAGGCCGGAATTATTATGGCGGTTAGGCCGGAATTATTATGGCGGTTAGGCCGGAATTTTTATGACGGTTAGGCCGGATTACTTATTATTATATCGGCAAAGCCGAACTACTTATTATTACGACTTTACGACTAATTTATTATTTATTGTGCAACATTAACTTTAATTATTTTTCAGGATTATTAGGATTATTATTACGACTGTACGACTGATTATTTATTGTATAACATTAACTTTGATTATTTTTCAGGATTATTAGGATTATTATGGTGAATTATTAGGATTATTATTACGACTGCAAGACTGATTATTTCGGCGGCATGACTGATTATTTATTGTGCAATATTAATTTTGATTATTATTTTTCCTTATATCGCCGGTAAAATCGTGACACGGTAATGAGCAATGACTAGGACAACAATGGTGATTCACAAGCACTAATTGACAAGAAAATTGATAAATTGGCCTTACAAAATTTGGGATGAGAGCAAGATTATGTCACGAGGACGCGACAATTGCAGGAAGGCCGTGTTAGCATAAGCAAGGATTACTAAGCCATACAACCTGAGTCCGGACCTGTACGTTAGAATAAGCAAGGACTACTAAGCCATACCACCTGAATACGGACCTGTAATGAATACGGTCCTGACTAATAATTTTAAATTAAGTGTTGATTAAGTAATACCAACCTAAGTTGGTATTATGAGGGCGGTAATCAACTGAGGTATACTATACCGGAGAATAATTATGTAATAACAAGTAAGATAGAAATAAAGTAATAACGGTAATAAATCGTAAGTACGAAAAAGTAAGTAAAAAGGCTTGTTTTATTTTATTTTACTGTAATTTTTGGCGCTAACATGCATACCAAAATTTTAGTAGCTACTAAGTTGCCACTAACTAGTAGCTACTAGTATCATTTTAAAGCCATAATGCTGTTTTACATTAAGAACATCTTGAATCATTTGAACTTCTTCGATTCTTTTATTAACGCTTGTAATATCTTTCATTATTTTATTATTTACAAACAGCCTTATTATTAATTAATTTTTAAATTAATGGCGTTTCTGAGACAAGAATATATCATACGATCTAAAATAGTATTCGAAGATTCACCTATCAAACAAGTAAGCAACTTAAAAATTTTGGGCTGCCCGCTAGACCTGCATTAGGAGAGAGATATACAAGAAAAAATCGAGAGGTTTAATTGAGTAAATGCAAAAATAAAGCCACTCCTCTAAAATTTTATAAGGTAATGTCCGTACCTAATACAGTTACTTATGGCAGCGAGACAAGGGTGATGACTAGAGAGCGTAGAGTGGTGTCAAATAAAGAAGAAAAGGCGTAGCCAAAATCCGATGCAGTAGATTGCGTGACACCCAATTCCACCAATTAACACCAACATAAACAATATTGTACGAGATTTGGTTTCTGCGCATTACCTCCACCGTTACTTCTTTATTTGACACCACTCTAATTATATGCACAACAAACCGATCTTGAGGTAACACCCCATAAACAATTAGTTAAGAAAAATTTATTAGCGCTAATAAACGTTTCCTATTACTAACAAATTTTTCTTAAACGTTTATGGGGTGTTACCTCAAGACCGGTAAACCACAATGTTGTGCATATAAATCCGCTCTCTAGTGATGACAAAGAAACTGGAAAGTAAATTACAACGCGCTGAAATGAGGTTTTTAAGATCTATCATGGGCTACACTCGAAGAGACCAGGGAGAAACACGGATATCCGAAATGCTTTGGGCATCTTCAATCTAAGCGATAAAATAGAAGAATACTGTGAAACGTGGAGAAAACACCTGATGGGGATGAACGATACACGACTTCCAAAGTAGTTATCCTGTACAAACCTATATGACGGCGTAATGTCGCATGTCGACCATGGAAAAGATGGAAGGACCCGTGATTGATGGTGTCGTAACGGGTACTTACCTAATGCATGCAGAAGAAGAAAAATTTATTTTCAATACACGGCGTACTAATCGAGTATTTTAATTTTTACCAACTGAATTAATTTACCAACTTCAAACCAATAAATTAATGTTCGACAAAATATAATACAAAAAAATTGTTTACTTTATCGGAAATAAAATTTTTACTAGGCAACCGATTATTTTAGTATCCTACTAAGGAAAACGACTATGCATACGGTTTTCTTAGTTGGATACTAAATATGACACTAGTAGCGCGTTAGTAGCTACTAAGGTGACTATGCATACGGCTGTAATTGTTCAGTTTTATTGTTGTTAATAATTTAAAACCAAACTTAACTAAAATTTTAAATATTTCTAATTTTCTGATGGGGGGGGGGCTTTATCATTATTTCTTCTTCTTTCTTCGTTAATTCAATATCAATTAGTCATATACATATCTCTCTTCAGTTTTATTGTTGTTAATAATTTAAAAGCAAACTAAACTAAAATTTTAAAGATTTCTAATTTTCTGATGGGGGGGGGATTTATCATTATTTCTTCTTCTTCTTTCTTCGTTAATTCAATATCCATTAGTCATATACATATCTCTCTTCAGTTTTATTGTTGTTAATAATTTAAAAGCAAACTAAACTAAAATTTTAAAGATTTCTAATTTTCGGATGGGGGGGAGGGGGCAATTAATTATTGTGCACCATGTATACTCTTCTTCCTTCTTCGTTAATTCAATATCCATTAGTCATATACATATCTCTCTTCAGTTTTATTGTTGTTAACAATTTAAAACCAAACTAAACTAAAATTTTTAGAGAACTTGCGGAAGAGACGATATCGAATTCGCCGCACGGCTAATTCGCAGATGGTATACTTTTTCCTGATGGCGCCTCTGACGGCCGCAAACAGGGCGACCTTCAGGTCGTCTAAGACCAAGCATTTGGATGATCTGCACATCAACGAAGATAAAATGCAATTGAAATTACAAATTATCCCCCGAACTGTGGAGTTATGTCGTAGAACAATTTTATATAACATCTACAAATTAGACGATACGGTTTATACGGTTTCAAGTCTGCCGCCATCTGCTTCGCGACGTTACTGGTGATTACCATAAAAAATAGGTATTGTCTGTTTCTTCGGCAGGGTAGTCGAACTATTGTGTAATATCTCCGTTAATGTCATTTATCAGTTGGAGAAGAACCAATACGCGGTACTGAAAATTATTATTAGTGTTATTTTTGAAGTTAGTTCAAATTTCAGAACGGATTGAGTAAAATGAAGCTTTTCCTACTAATAATAATTTATACTTATCATACTTATATTATTAAGAAAAATGTATTTTCCATTCATCTCGATACACTAATGCACATGTTAAACCTACATCACTGGAAAAGTGTTTAATTAGTTTTCACCAACCTTTATTTTGTTGTTAAAACCCTGGCCATGGAGCCTACCTGAAATAAAAACAATTTTTAGAATAAATTTTTTTTAGAGACGGTGAAGTTTTAAATGTATTTTAATTTTCTATATTTATATTTCAATTAGTTACTAAATTGTAACTTTGATTATTATTTATAAAGGTATAGGTCTATCGAAACAATTTTAAATTATTAGCCGGCGCGGCGTTGCGGGGCCATTTATTAACCCATTTTCAATGCTAAAAGTTATAAATAACAATATTATTAATTAAAATTAAAATAAAAACTATTTATTAGTAATCATGTATTTTTAATTTATTGGATTTAAAATGTTTTAAAAAGCTAGTAATGAGTAACTCACTAACATTTCAAAATAGTTGTTGATTAAACTATTTGTTTTTGCAATTTGCAAATAAACCGATTTAAACTGCATAGGCGCAACTAGGAGGGGGGGGCGCAGCCCCCCAAAATTATCATTTTTTAATTGCGAAATTATGAAGAATCGATTAACTTAATATTCGCAATCCTTACATTTTTAGTAAACACTGAATTTTCACAGAAATTTTATTTTGGGTTGACAATCTGTGACATTTTTCTATACTTAAAACTGGTTTTTGAATTAATAGTAGGTACTTTTTGCCAATAAATAAATGTTAACAAATTTTAATTACCGAATATGTTATATTTAAAAAAATTGTTTTTGTTATTATGATACTTCAGTTTAGTGGGGATAGAAACTTGAATTGATTAACAAACGATGAGGTTAGCGTCGAAGGTCAGACTTTCGAGAAGCTTATTATTTTTCAAAAAATAGTTTTCTGCCCCTGGAATCACAAAACTTAGTACAAAAACATTTTTTTTATAATTTTTAACTTCAAATCTAAGCTCTGTTGACCTTGAAAATCTAAAAAATTTGCCTGCGGCGCAAAATCAAACAAAAACTCGGCGCTACGCGCCTCGCCCCCTGGACCTCCGGCTTCCTTCTATTTTAGTCTCTAATCTAACTAATGTATTAAACATGGAACATGTTTTTCGATACCGAACTACCTCTGTTGTTCATGATACCAAATACAATAATTTATTTAACATCTGTGTTTTTAGTTGCACAATTTCTCTGCATTCGTCGCTCGTTGGAAACTTTTAACCCTAATAGTTGCGCCTATTCACTGGATGCGTGACATCTAACCACCTTGTTTGCACAATTTGCCCACAGCGAACGCTGTAGTCGTTTTTTAATAACCCCACTATGCACTCCGCACCCAGCGAATACGAAACTGTCGTTATTTTATAACAATGATATTTGTGCCGACCAATCGTATTCTGCAGAGAGAAAGAGAAAGAATTCTTTTCGAAGCGAGAAAGAAAGACATTTTTTCTCTCTGTCACTATTTCATAGCAATGACAACTCCCTTATAATATTGTTATTTACCATTTTTAGCCTTGAAAATGGGCCAATAAAAGGGTCCGAAAGATCGTAAATTAAAAATGTTTTAATAGATCTATACCCAATTAGAAAATTACAATAAGTTAGTAGTACAACTTCAACAATATCTACTATTATACAATAAACACACGGATGTGTTGTGGAAGCACTTTTCGAGAGGCCGTGAAGACATGTCATTACGACAGTACTAAATATGTTAAGGATAAACCATCAATCAAGACCCTTCGCGAGGTCAAAGTGGCGCAACTTAACTAGTTGCTAAGAAATTGTAAAATAAATTCGAAATAAGTCAAATTATAACCAAAATACAACAAAACGACAGACATGTTTCGATCTTGTTAGATCTCATAAGTAACGTATAGCTGTGAATTTATATAACCATGTTATATTATAGAATTATGCTATAGAATTATGTTACATTATAGAAACATGTCTGTCGTTGTTGTATTTTGGTTATAATTTGACTTATTTTCGAATTTAATCAACTATTATGAAATGTATTTTACGAAAAACTGCTATACCTTTATTCCTGAATTCCTTAGGCGTTCTTCACCATACCTCGTCACAAATCCATTTTCACTTACACAGTTATATGATTCAGAGTAAAAAAATTTTTAATTGAACACTACTTAACACTACTTTTTCACAAAAGAATTATTAGCAAAATTGATCAACGGTAATTACAGCTTATCTAAGCTTTCATATCACTCCGATTTGCGCGAACACTTTCAGCTTGATTTGGCAAAGTTCTGAAAAGTAAATTAATAATTAGAATACATTTAAAAAAAGGGTTTAAAAATATGCTTCTTACTTGTAGCTGATCCTTTTTGAACATTGAATTTTGAAACACCTGCAATCCATTTGTCTTGTGTACTAAGTTTCCTAAATGATACCTATCAGAATTCTGAATCTGATGAATATTGGATTTGCACAACAAATCCAAATAAGGCATAATTGTTTCATTCTTAATTGTGTTGTTTCTAATGCAACTTATTAAACGTTTTTAATTTGGAGGTATGGAGTCCATGATGTCCATCTTCATGTCTCCATCTTAATTTGATTTGAAGTTTGTACCTAATACAAATGAAATAAATCATTATTGAGAAGCAGAAGTTGGAAACTTAAGAGGTATTTATTACTGGTATAAAACAAATTGGAGATTACATAATACTAAATTTGTATTGAATAACATAAACATTTGCATCTTGAAAAAAATCCTCAGCATGCACTGTTATAAATGAGCGATATCGTTTATTAGGTACTCAACACCAATCTCGAATATTGGGGTGAAATCACAACAATAGCTTATTGTGAGTGCTAAGGGAGGATTGGCCTTACCGCATGCCATAGTTACACCCTAGCGACCAATTACATTTGTTGTCACAGGGTGAACTCTGAACATTTTTTTTAAACGTCAATATAAGATTTTACTTGTTATATAATTGCTAATTATAATTAATGTTCTTCAATGTCCTGAAGATGATCTCATAAATCAACATTAGTTGACACAAACATTGATTTTATTCATGGGGATTATGAAAATGTAATCATGGTTACATCAAAAATTTCTAAATGTAATTTATTGCATAAAAATTACTAATGTCTGCTTTTCGTTTCACATCTTTTCACAATATTTGACATGAAAATAAAAGTTCTAAAAAAAAGGATAAATAAATTCGGAAGGTTAATTCCAATTTTGTACTAATTTATTTCGAAGAATGCCCTAAAGCTCTAAAACTATTTTAAAAATTACAATTCAATGCAACCCAACTTGCACCAACATTGTGACATTCAAATAAAACCTATAATAGGTATATTTTATATTTTGTACAAGCAAAATTGTTGATTTACAATAAACAGTAAATTGTATTACTTATTACTGATGTTTAAAAAAAATTCAAAGAAAATTTTTTCAGACACTGTCAGAAATACAATAAAATTGATCAATAAATTGCAGATAATAAAAGAGATTTGCACTGTAATATTGATGAAAATTTCTTACAATTAACACATTGCGTGCCACGATATATTCGCTTATGGCATTTTATACATCCTGTCATTCATATGTGTATGACGTGGCACGCAATGTGTTAATAAGAAAATTCATTTGATTTCTGAATCTGAACTAAAATTACTAAATTGCAATTGAGTTAATTGATATTATGAACATAATCCAATGCATCTTTTGGCGATTCAGAAATACAGAACAATAATATTTGAACTAAAAGGCACAAGAAAAATATAATTTTATGGAAAACCTAAAAAAGTTTCAAAATATTTAGAAATAAAATTTTCTCAGGGAAAAATTGTTTTTAAAAGAGTCCAGTAGAGTATTCATGGTATGGTGATTCCATCATATGGTAATGAAAAGACTTCTTTTGGGTGCATGTCGACAGTTTGTGTGAAAGTATTGACTTATTTGATCGAAATGGTAGTTGACATGATGGTTTTCTATTTATGCTCTGGGAGTTATATTGGTTGTGATAATTGATGGGTCAAGACTGGGCGTTGACCTTAGAAGAATGAGTGAATGATGAATGAAACAATGAATGAAGAATGTGCGTCAAATATCAGCTGTTGTAAAATATTTTATGGCCATATTTTGCACATCTTGGGGGTCGATTTGCAGTTATTTTGGAAGTAGTGGAAAGTTGATTAATGCCAATCACCGCTATTAGGTCAAAAATCTTTCTTCCTTAGTTAAATTTGTCTAATATGATTTGGAATAGAGGGACAAGGCGATCATCGTGTACATTATTAATAATTTCACTTATTGAACATAATGGGAAGGAAAGTTGGCATGGTCCTTCCTTGGTGGTGGGTGGAATGGAGATTCCATCGAACTTCTCAATAATTTTTGTGGAACTGATGTTCCTGATTTTGATCAATTTGACCCGTTGGATGTGGAAGACTATCCTCAAGGAGGTGAAAACTGCGAATCGCAGTAAAGTTTAGGAAATTGTTGGGCGTTTGAATGTCTTCCAGCGAGGATGCTGTTGAGGAAGATATGATGAAGCTTTTGGTGCTGTGTCGTGGAAGTTTGTTGCCTTTTTGAAATATGAAATCAGGTGGCGAGCCTTAGCTTCTGAGGTTGTTGAGTGTACCCAGGTTGAGAAAATTCTTTGTTGATGAAAGTTCTGGAACTATAAATAGTTCGAAATCATTCCGTGTATTTATTACGGGTAAAGTTAGACAGCTTCGTCTTTATTTTACTATTTACCTATATGAAATTATTAATCGCAGGTAGAGGTCAAGTTTTCCTAAGTGGTTGGCACGTGACTTGTGCTTGGGCGGCAAATGTGGAGGGACAAACATAGAACCGAAATGACGAATATTTGTTTCTGCACATTAACCACTCCTAACCACTAAGGAAAAATACTATAGAGGGAAATAACTATAAGGGATAACCCATTGAAATATTCAAATAATTTTATTTTAGCAAAGGTACAATAATTTTAACCGTACCATAACCAAACGTTATAAATAAAAGCTTTAAATAGGTGCATGTCGCTTCCCCCCCCCCCCCCAAATCGAATTTTGGGGTGAAATTTGTGTCAATCGTTTAAATAAGCTTCCATTTTTTCGTTGGAATCTATACCGCATAATATTAACATTCCTTACCCCCTCTCGTAACCAGGGTAGTGATTGGCTGAAAATCCGTGTCCGTGTACTTCCAAGTAGGTCTAAAGCGCGGAGAGTGGGGACCGATCCTATTCGGATCCATCATCGTTAAATAAATTTTCAATATTAATCATGAATTTTACATGTTTTACTAGCAGGGGCTACTGAGCCAATATATAAAATTCATGGTTAATGTTGCAAATTTATTTAACGATGATGGATCCGAATAGAATTTAGTTGCCTTGCCAAAACTGACTATTATTATACCACAATAAACACACTATGTGTTGTGGAAGCACTTTTCGAGAGGTCGTGAAGACATGTCATTACGACAGTACTAAATATGTTGAGGATAAACCATCAATCAAGACCCTTCGCGAGGTCAAAGTGGCGCAACTTAACTAGTTGCTATAAGAAATTGTAAAATAAATTCGAAAATAAGTCAAATTATAACCAAAATACAACAACGACAGACATGTTTCGATCTTGTTAGATCTCATCAGTGACGTATAGCTGTGAATTTGGTTATAATTTGACTTTATGTTCCTTCCCTTATATAGCATTTTATAAATAAAATTAAATGGATAATCCGATAAATCAGAGTTATCCAAAAAATAAAATTAATAATTCGCGCAATGCTAATTGGATTAAAACGATCTAACAAGATCGAAACATGTCTGTCGTTGTTGTATTTTGGCTATAATTTGACTTATTTTCGAATTTAATTTATTATTATACCGCAGCGGTCGGCAACCCGCGGCCCGCATGCGGCCCCCGAAGGGTCTTGGTGCGGCCCGCGACTCTAAAATAAATTACCTTTTTTTTTAAAAAGAAAAGGCTCTTTTCAGTGGATTTTCCAAGAAGTGCGGCCCGCACTCCGCACTAATCCCAAACTAAAATATTTGGCCCACGTAAAACAAAAGGTTGCCGACCCCTGTTATACCGTATTCTGCCCTTTTAGTTTTTCACTAAAGTGTGCAGTTTTTACAAATTTCTGCAATTTAACTTTCACTACTATACGAGTAAACAGCGTGTTCGCACTTTATAATGGTTGCAAACGCATATGAAGTTTTTGTAAAATTAATTTTTCCATTTTTATTTATTATCAAAATTAAATGGCAAGCAGGATTATTAGTTTTTTTAATCTAAACAAATATTTTAATCTGATAAAATATAATTAAACTTGACGGTTATCGGACGGACCTCGCTCGGAGGACTCGAAAACTTGAAATGAAAAAGATATTGGAAATGGAAGCTCATTTAGGCTCTAACGAAGCTCTAACGTTTGACACCAATTTCACCCACAAATTTAGAAAAATAGAAAAACATGTCTGCAGCCCCCCCCCCCACACTATTTCGCGAATAACTCCGCGACGGTTGAGGCTCAAATGAAAAAAATTAGAGCTCATTTAGGTTCTAACGAAGCTCTAACGTTGGACACCAAATTCACCCCAAAATTCGACTTGGGGGGCCAAGGTGTCTACAGCCCCCCAATAACTCCGCGACAGTTGAAGCTCAACAAAAAAAATGGTAGCTCGTTTAGGCTATAACGAAGCTCTAACGATTGATACCAATTTCACCTTTCACCCCAAAATTCGATATAAAGCGGTGGGGCAGCGACATGCAACTCTGCTTTAAATGCAATTTTACTTTGTTCCTTTGGTTATTTGGGTACTGATGGGGCCCACATTTATAGCCGGTTTCAGCAACATTATGCTATAGTTAATTTCTGATTAAGTTAACCCAGATCAAATATGAACCAATGGAAAACGAAGTCATAAAACCGATTTTTTGTTGTTCATATTTGATCTGGGTTAACTTAATCAGAGATTAACTATAACATTAGGTTGCTGAAACACACAGGCCATTAATGTTCCAAATTTGAAGAAAATTGGTGACCCTCTGAAATTGACTAAATTTTTAGTGATGGGAACTATCAAACTGTTTTGACTACTTATCGATAGTTAATTATTAATTATTTTTTACTATCGATTGTTAGTAACTAAAAATTTAGTTACTAAAATTTAGTTACCGAATAAAAACTATCAAATAAAAACTATCGAATAAAACCTATCGAATAAAACCTATCGAATAAAACTATCGAATAAAACTATCGAATAAAAACTATCGAATAAAAGCTAGTTATATAGTTATATTGAATGAAAATATCCTACTTAAAAAAAATCCAAAAGGGATTTATCACGGGCACCATCTAATTATTGGCGACGCGCATGAAGTGAGTAACGAGATTCCCAACTTACTAGTTAACTATTTACTACTAACTGTTAGTAAATAAAATAGTAACTAAATATTTATTATTCGATAGTTTTAGTAACTAAAAGATTATTTGAATAGTTTTAGTAACTAAAAAGTTATTAAAATAGTTGTATTAGTAACTAATAAGTTATTCGAATAGTTTTAGTAACTAAAAAGTTACTCGAATAGTTTTAGTAACTAATAAGTTATTCGAATACGTTTTATTAGTAACTAAAAATTCATTCGATAGTTTTTATTCGATGTCGATGGTCCCATCACTATAAAATTTTTGAATATAAACCTTATCAAAAATTGAACAAATTACTTAATAAAAATGCTTTTGATTATAATTTTGAATCTCTGTTCATTTGTTTTAATTGTAATTTTGTGCAAATAATAAATTTTAGTGAAGTGTCTAAACAAATCTTTTGTAGTAGAGTAAGGTTTTGCTTCTATTCCCAATAACAAAATCATAAAAAGTAATAAGCAATCTCACCCCAAAACAGAATAGATATAGAGGATCTTCAAAAAGATTTTCAAGGTTTCAAATTATTGAATAAGTAAACAGAAATAATATTCCCACCAACAAGAATGTTTTAGAGCACTCACATCCAGTGAGGAGTGGGTGGGGCTAACGCGTAGAAACCAAAACTCGTATAATCGTGTTTATGTTGGTGTCAATAATTGGTGGAATTGGGTGTCACGTGATGTCCACTCCTTTGGCTACACCCACTCATCACTGAATGTGAGTGCTCTACATTTAATCAAATTATTACAAAAAAATTAAAAATTACTCACCATCTGCTAATTTGAAGTAATGCTGGATGTGATGATGGATCAATGCAAGAATGGTCACCAAATCAACAGGTTGACAGTTTCAGCTCTCAGATTCCTCTGGCAATTTTGAAATCTTAGAAAAAGAAATTATACATTATTAAAAGTTTGTTAAAAGCTTTCCGTGGTCAAGCATAAATAGGGAATTTTTATTATCAAAACAGGTTTATACTTTTCAATTCCACCCTCAAATTTTAAGTAAAAAATTCAAATTAAACCAAAAGATGCAAAAATGAAGTTATTTTAGGTAATTTGGATGTTATTGAAACTGAAAATTTACTTACCATTTTGCAATCAATAAAATTATTGATGATGATGAATTGATCACAAAGTTATCCAACTGATGCAATGGTCGTTTGGTTGATAGTTAAACTCCAATGCTTTGAGTCGCTTCCTTACTAATCCAGGTTGAAATGCCACTAGAATAGAAAAGTTAAAATTATAAATTAAAATCTACAACAAATTGCTGATGAGAAAATGTAAAAATTTTAGGGAGATGCTAGAAATTGATTGAAATGAAAGGACAAGAAATTACAAGGTGGACGCCCACTTATCCCGAGCTTTAAAGAAATTATTTTTAACGAATTTAATTTTATAGCAAAAATATTATAAAATTATGAAAAACAATTAACCACAAATAATAAATAAATAGGGTGGATGATGCTTCAAGATCTCGATTCAAATTGATTAAAATTCAAGCAAAAGAAATTACAAGATGGACACCCACGCAATCATTCACAAAATTAATTTGGAATTTGGGTGGATGATGCTCCAAAAGTTCGTTTAAGATTGATTTAAAAAAAAAATGCAAGAATACAAGATGGACACCCACGCGGCGTCTCTTTTACTTTGCAAATTTTTTTACCTAAAAGGAGCAAAATTATAATATTAAATAAAATCTCACCACAATAAATTTTATTTCAAATTGATCTTTCATCACTGTTAGAATAAGTTTTCAAAAAATTTCAGTGAAAACATCAAGTTTTTCACCGATTTTCTTTAAAATATCGGGAGCATCATAAGGCCGCATCTTAGAACTGTAGAAAATAGCATTGAAATGACCAGTTCCGCCGCCAGATGCATAAACGTAAATCTAAAGATGCGTTCTAATTGGACAATACAATAATACGTCACATAATTGCACCTGAGGGATGAAGATGTACTAATACATAATAACATGGCCGATCGCATTTACATTAATATTTTTTTTTATAAAATAAAAAATTTTATAAGAAATATTAGCTTCATTATAAATTTTTGTCGGAAATTATGAATTCTTCGGACCATTTTTCAGTTTGAAGGGAAATTTTGTAAAGCGCTTTGAAAATTTTCATTCCAATAATTAAGTTTCATAAATTCAAGCCAAGCGTAGGTACAAGTTAAAAGTTATAACATAAAAACTACTCACTATTTGCTAATTATCGAAAGTATTGGATGAGTTGATCGATCGTTGTAGAAATGGTCATCGAATCCCAGCAGGATGGCATTTTCCGTTTTCCCAAGTTCCTCTGGGAAGTCTTCAAATCTTAGAAAAAGAAATTGTACATTAGAAACAATTTTTATTTAAATAGGAGTGCATGCTTCAAAAACTTAGATCAAAATTAATATTCATAAATCATATTTAATTAAGATGATGGATGAAAATCTCAATTAAGAGTGATCAAAATACAAGAAGAAAAGATTACAAGATGGACACCGATAAAAGGAGTAAAGTTACAATATTAAATAAAATCTCACCATATCAAATTTTATTTCAATTTAATCTTTCATCACTTTAGAACAAGTACACAAAAAATCAGTGAAAATATCAAGGTTTTCACAGATTTTCTTTAAAAAAACGGGAGCATCATAATACAATCCAAGTCTTGAAGATGCAATGGCTTCTAATGCCGCCAGGTAAAATTCTACCTGTTGCACAATTCGCTAATCGAATGAAGCGTTCTAATTGGACAACGCCATAATGTCACATCAGCTCTTCAGGGTTGAAGATGTACAAATGGCCGCCTAGTTAATGCTTAAAAGTTACACTTAATTTAAAAATAAATTGAAAAAATTGCAAGAAAAATTTGGCTTTTGTAATGAAAATTTTCTGCAAATTAACAATTTTTCGAGTCAATTTTGAGCGCGATCGAGTATTTTCAAAACCGTGTTGAAAAACTTTATTAAAAAATTTAAAATTAATAAACCGAAGAAAAGCCAAGATAATGAAAATATTAAAATTGACTTACCTCGAAAAATACCACTTGCAGATTTATCCTTGCACAACAAAACATTCAGTTTCACTGCTTTAGAAAATAATTCCCGATATTAGGTACCTAATACAAATTCAATCTAAATCAGCTGATGCTGTCCGCCTTTAACAAAATTATTCACAGAAACCTGGGACAACTAAGTTTTTAATTACAATTTGAACGAAAATAGTTAGCTTTGATAATTTTAAATACACAGCTACTTTGATTTCCAGAAATTAACTTTGTTTATAATTGACGGTATTTAGCTGATGCATAATTTTCCAGCATTGTATTTTGAATAACCACACCAAAAAATAAAACACAAGATTTATTGACACTATGGCGCGTAGGAATTAAGATCAACTGAACAATCAAACTAAAGATTCTAAACACCGTAAAATACAGGAACTATAACCTACTAAAACGTTCCAGGATATTTGAATTTTATGGAAACTTCGAGCAAATTGCGGGCGGTAAAATTCAATTTTTAGTCTATTTTATCACTTTAAAATATTCACATTAACACCAAGAAAGATTAACCTACTAAAGTTAGTAAATGGCCACCATCATTTTGATAAAATAAACTTGAAAAAATATGTAGAAAAGAATTTTTATAAAGGATTAATAGAAACTAGATAGGGGAAATGTGTCTATGGTGGGCCGCTAGCTGTATTTTCAAATTTACCGCGTATAATAATATAATACTGTGTATTATTATCTTTCTCTAAAGCCATCGAAGATGAGATTACAAGGCATATTATTAATATGGAAACTTGAAATTTTGGACTAACTTCTAAAGATTTACGGCGGATAGTATTATAGAATGGTTTCAATCCCGAAATAAAAATGGCTTAGGGGATTCCTAAAGTGCAATCCACGAATATCTTTGCAAAGCCCAGAAAGTACATCATTAGCTAGAACCCAATCTTTTAACAAGCCTAATATTCAAGCCCATTTCAATGTACTATCTAATACTAAGAGACGGTCATTGCCTTGCAGCTAACGCAGTTGGATGCGAACGCGGGGTACCGGGTTCAAACCCGGGGAGAGTCAAACTTTCTTATGACCAAGTCTCCGTGCTTCGGAGGGCACGTTAAGCCGGCGGTCCCCCTGAGTTGACGAATTGCCACCGTTAACAAAAAGCAGGGCTACAGGCACATCTGAATGCTAGCCTAACAAGCTGATACCGGATGTAAAACAACTATAGTCCAAAAATCGATCTGCGGACTACTCACCAACCCGTCTGGCCAGCGTGGTGAGTTATGGCCAGATCCTCCATAATATGGAGAGGCTTATGTCCAGCAGTGGGCGAAAAAAGGCTGATGAAGAAGAAGAGATCTAATACTTAGAACCGTATATAAACCGTAAATAAAGAGAACCGTGGTTCGCAAACAAGTTGGTGCACTTTGTGGACAACACGTAACCGTAGTGTGTGCAATGAATGTCATAGACACTTACGTCCCTCCTGCTATTATTTACTCTCGTCAAAGAATGAATGATAAGGTTATGAACGGTGCTCTCGCTAGTAGCAGAAAAAGGTTGGATGACCAGTGAAAATTTTTGTAAATGGCTAAAGCATTTTGTAAGGTATACAACAGCGTCTAGCGAGAATAAGGTTCTTTTACTCTTATAGATGGGTACAGTAGCCATAATAGTCTTGAATCTCTGCAGTTTGCAAAAGAAAATTGTGTTATTGTGTGTTGCTTTTTGCACACTGTTCTCATCACGTTTAACTATTGAACGTTGGATTCTTCCGTCCACTTTCAATTATGACTTAATTCAAAATAGCAGATCCTCAATCAAGCTTATTTGAAGAGTGCTGTACCATCAAATAGAGACGGTCGTTAGCATAGCGATTAAGCGCATAGACTGCTAATACAGAGAACCCGGTTCGATTCCGGGCGAATTAAAAATCATATTATGGCCGTCTCCCCTCGGCAGGCAATGGCAAACCACCGGGGTGTAATCTGCCATGAGAATTTTACTGAATTTTACTGGTACTCACGTTGTAGAGAAAAGTGGATTCGTTGTCAAATATGTAAGTCGTGATGCCACAATGAGTGCGCTGGTGTTACAGATAGAAAAAAATTCGTAGCCAAAATCGAGCGCAGTAAATGTGGAGGGAGAACATGTCGTTGTTCGTAAAAAGTTATTTAGAAAAAGAATCATGTCACTTCCTAAGCCATATAAAATGAACTCCAGAATCCTGGCAGGCGGAGTGTTACTAATTCTAGCCATGTCGGGCCAGAAGTCTCCCAACCATAGGCGCAACTAGGGTCAAAAGTTTGGGGGGGGCTAAAAAAATGTATTCAAACAATTTTTGTAAGTGGGGGGTAAAAATAAAGAAAAATTGGGATATTTTGGGGGGCTAACTTGAATTTAGAGGGGGATTAGCCCTCCAGTCCCCCCCTAGTTGCGCCTATGCCCCCAACATAGATCAGATGTTCAGCTGTTTCTTCCTCTTCATTGCATTCACGACATAATGGGTCATCTGCATACCCCATAATGTGAAGGTATTTATGTAATCTGCAGTGTTCAATTAAGATCCCTGCAATATTCCGCAAATTGACACTGGATAATAGCTTCAGATATAGTATCTCGTATGCTTCAAAGAAGGCGCAGGTATTGCAGCTCTTGCTTGGTTGCATGATGTAGTTCCTTGTACCCATCTGCAAGTGTGCAGTTTTAGGGTGTGTTGTTTGAGGTAGAGAAGAATGAGGGAATACTTTTTCTTGTCCCGTCCCGCCCCGTCCCGCGGTGCGGCCTTGTCCTGCAGTCCCGTCCCGTCCCGCGGGTCCCGCATATCCCGCGGGTCTCGCATATCCCGCGGGTCCCACGCATCCCGCAGGTCCCGCGCATCCACCCCCTGAGCACTGTTTTATTTTATAAATAGTATAAAAATAACAATTTTAATTGTTTTTTATTATTTTTTTTAATAACTTTTAAAATTTTTACTTAAGTAAAATAAATTTATAAATCAAACGCGGGACTTAATTGGCATCCCGTCCCGCGCGGGACTAAATTGGCACCCCGTCCCGCGCGGGACTGAATTAAATCCCGTCCCGCCCCGTCCCGTGCGCGATTTTTTGATCCCGCATTCTTCTCTAGTTTGAGGAGTGCATCCAGAGCCTTGACGGAAGGCGTGACCATCGGCTCCGGGCCGAAGAGAGAACCGTTGGAGCCCCTTCTCGCCAATTCGCGTCAGCTCTTGTCTTTCCTTTGCCACTTTGATGTCCTTTAACCCACCAGGTAGAAAGAACATTTTGGCTAGATATCTTATTCAGTGTCTAGAGGCAGTGAAGCAGAGTAATTTGCCTATAAGTTCCGTTTGAAATAGAGATACATGCGATACACTTATGGTCAAGTTCTGCAGAGTATATTCCTGCGTCTGATCCAGCATTATTTTTGGAGCCATCCGAGTTAGACCATTGAATTCCATTTGAATTTATCAGAACGTCGTAATTCCTGTCAAATATGTATTTATGGTGGATCAACCAGATGACTTTTCAAAAATTTGGAGTATATGAAATACTCCTAGACCTATAGACCATTGTTCATTATCTCATTGTTTGCTAAGCGCGCTAGATCTCCTAAATTGTGAAAAAAACTGGTTTGAAACCAATGATCGGGGGGGGGGGGGTATGAAATATCTCTTAACAATAAGGAAGTAAAGAGGTGACTTTTAAAAACGCTTACTTAGTTCTTGAGAAAACATCTTTTTGCTCACTTCCGGATAGGAAGTATTCCATACCACAGACCCCCCCGTTTTCCGATTGTTTGCTTTTAAAGGTACCTACCAGGTCAGGAAAAGATTCTTTCAGAATTGGAATATTATCTAATTTTTTTAAGTGCTTTTTCTATTTTCTAGGCTCTAGGGTACCTAAGCTTCCTAGCTTACTTTGAACCTCAAGTTTCTGCGCCCGTACCGTGATGTGCCATCTTCTCTACGCCCTAGTTACGGCTCTGTTTAGTTGGTATATGGTACGATTCATAAAGTTTTAAATTTGGTCCTCGCGTGACTTCTATGTCCTTTATCCTTCATCCTTAATTGGGTTGTACAAAAATTCTTAACAATCTAAATTATACTCAAAATTTGTATTTCTTGGTTCAATTTTTCGATTAAAATGGTATCCAATCATTCTTCATATACGTACGGCCTGATTGAAAAAGTACTTCCAAATTACATAAAAAAATACACTACCTTATTACTAACATTAACTTGCTATTTATTTAAAATAATTCAAGAAGGCATCAAGGGGCAGGAAATTGGTCTAGTAAGGTGGGCCGGGCTTGTTAGTAGAATTTCTAAGTTCGAATCTTACTCGTAACTCTTGAAGATGGGTTGTATTTTCCAAATATTTACCAAAAATATTCACTCCTCACAGTGGACATGAAAGCAATAATTCTAATTATTCTATGATACCGGTTATTGTCTATAGCTCTAGCTCATGGTCGATATTTTCATTTGATATTATAGTCTAAGAGCCAGTGGTTGGCAGCCTAACGAAATTTTAACAGACCTTATGTTTTCTTTATTTACTCTCCTATATATCTGCCGTACATGAAATGGGGACGCTTAAGTCCGAGACCCCTCAAGTACGAAGGGTATCAATAACAATAACAAGAGCATATAATAGCCACGATGGTTCCAAAAGGTAACATTTTTGAAAGTTTAAAAAAAATAAACAATTTACAATATTTGAAATAAAACTGAAATTTATTGTGAATAATAATAATTAGACTATTATAATACGAATCATAATATTTAAAAAATAATATTCAGATAATATCAGAATATATTATGACTAGCTGGAAAGCCCATCCACGGATGGGCAGTTCGCCAAGGGTGAAAACTCGATTCGTGTGCTACTCGATCCCAGGGGGAGGTGATTTTAACTTTTAAGTTGGTACTACCAACTACCAATCAGAATGCGTTGTGTGTCCTAAAAAAATGACACGCCGGAGGAGCGTGCTGGCCTTTTATATGTATGATTTTATATGCATGATGATGATATGATCACATAATTATTTACCATGGGAAACCTTCAGTTTTTTTCATTATCGTTGATGAGTCTATTTCCGCAATATATAATAGCAGGTATAATATTCAACGTTAGGCAAATAACTAACGTAATACCTACTCGAAATGTTGAAGAACAAATTATATTTTGTAATGATGCTTCTAATGTTGTGCACTTCGCTAAATTGTTCTAATGATTTTCTTTCAAAGGTAATGTTTTTTCAATTATATCTAGATATAATAATAGTGAAAATATAATTTTCCAATGGGTTTAATATTATTAACTCGATAGAGGAAAGTAACCAAATATGGAATACCATTTTGTTTTTGTGGCATAAAAAAAAAACTATCTGATTTAAATGCAAATTTAATTATAAACACAGTCGGTTATACATTTTGGCTTATCTTAGTCATATTCTTGTGTTGTAATATTAATCAACAAATTTTTTTTTATTGAAAAATCAAAGTAACATAATAGTAGCTATTTATGGAATCGGTACCCAAATATGGAATATGGAAATAAGAACCAAGTTTCTTTTACAAAAATTAACAAAAACAATAACGTCTTTTTATAACAGATCTTGAGACTTTTGTCAAAAATAAAAGTAACTTATTC
The DNA here is from genome assembly GCA_958510855.1 of Rhagonycha lutea. Classification (NCBI taxonomy): domain Eukaryota; kingdom Metazoa; phylum Arthropoda; class Insecta; order Coleoptera; family Cantharidae; genus Rhagonycha; species Rhagonycha lutea. The sequence goes on along the minus strand of OY294040.1, from coordinate 3,782,276 downwards.
CGTTAAAATTAACTTATTCTACTGCAAAAATCACACACCACACACACTATTGTCACCGACAGGCGCCCATTCCTTACATAAGATTTCCATATAATTTTCCCTATTCCATATTAGGAACTACGCTCACTTAAGAATAATGTTTTTTTATTGAAAGCCAGGTTATATTTTCCTTAAAAGTAACATACGTAATGTTATCAGTCATCCTTCTGCATGCTTATAAATGTAGAGTAATTAACAAATTACTAATATTTACGTTATAGATCAAAATTTTCACCACTAACAATAAAGTTTCGCAAGTGCGTAAAAAAAATAATGTTCCGCCATGTGGATATTAATGGTAATAGAGCGTTGTAAAGTTTGGGGTGGTCAACTACTCTTACTAGGTTGTCATTTATCCTAGTAATGGCTAAATAGAGGCAGTGGTTTCGAAAATTTAATGGTATTCCACATTAGGGATACTATTCCATATTTGGTCACTTTCCTCTAATATTCTTAAAAATTTTATTTATTGAATTTCACGGGTTAAAAACTTAATAATTAATACAATAATTATTACAATAAATATAACAGATCTATTTTTAATTTATTTCAATTTAATAGCAATTTAACTCTCTATATTATACGAGAAAAGATCGATAAGACTCCTATAGACCCACATATGTGTTTTTTTTTTATTATAGATTATCGGCGTCCAATGCAAATTGTATTGTAGTAGATTTTCTATAATTATAACTGTATTAATATTATTAGGTACCGTGTGGTTCCAATAAAAAATGTTGCTTAGAAAATGTTACATTCCTCGCTAATTTGCTTGATTATTATGAAATAACTTCATGCTTACATTTGTTTCCTATTACAAAATACAATATATACAATACAAAATAGTATTAAACAAAAGCATTTTTTAACAAAACGTTTGTCATCCCTGGCCTACTCTAAAAACAATTTTTATATGGTAAATTAAAAATGCAAAAGAAGAAGACACACTTTCAATTTGTCCTTTCATTTTTTTCTTTTTTAGGTCCTGATACAAGCTTATAAATTTTTAAGCAATGAATATCGTATGCTCCCCGGGTTTCGTTTTCAGATAAACCTATGTAAGAGTTTAAAGGTAAATATTATAGGACTTCAAATTATTTATAAATGTGGAAATTTAACAACATATGGTATTTATATAAAAACAGTGGCATCTCGTTAATCCATTCCCTCGCGTCACCGTAACCCCCACCATCAAGTTTCCGTGAACCGATTTCAACCAAAATCTAATCAGTTCTAAGTCTTAATATAAAAGACCTAAATATGAAATTTGGTTATGAAATTCTTATTGGTTTGGGCGCTAGAGCGCACACAAAATTAAGTGACACACAGACACACAGACATACAGACATTTGTTGATGTTTGGTCTCTTTCAACTCGTTGGACCCCAAGGACTCTAAATCCGTCAATATCTCAACTTTTTTTGTTGTTGCGATTTTATAACTTTCCCATACTATATGGTATACTATGTATACTCATATTTGTTGTATGGTAAAGTAAAAAGCACTAAACTATATTTTGATTTGTATTATTTGAGATTGAAAATTTCAAGTTTGAAATTGTAGATAATTATATTATGTTATTATATTAATGCATACCTAACATTACATAGTTTTATTACGAACGTAGTTTTATTGTGTTAATAAAATTTAAAAGGAACTCAAGTTGAGGAAGAAGACTGGATAAAATATAACACAGGAATCTCACAGGAATCTCACAACAAAAAGATAGCACAAACAGGCCCGGACTGGCTAGGTCGGCAATCGCCGAGGCCCCCCAACCCAAGGGGACCGCGGAGGGACCTCAAAAAGTCGTTTAAACGTGGGGTTAAAGTGGTTTTACATTTTTTATATACCTACAAGTGTCAAAATAGCGAAAAATATGATTTTCAAAAATCTCCCCTCTTGGTAAGGGGCCCCTTTCTCAGTCTCTAGCCCAGTGATTCTCAACCACTGTGCCGCGGCACTTTTGTGTGCCGCGAAATTCTAAAAATGTGCCGTCAAATTTTAGATAATATAATTATGTTAATATTATTAAATAGTATGATTTAAAAAGAAAAATCATTTTAACAGGAATAGATATTTAAATCCATAAAAAATTATTATCATAAACCATTTTACGTAGTGTGTTATAGGTAAGTAAATAATTTTTAAACTTATCATTTTCTTTGTGTGCCGCCAAATTTTGAAATCGTTAAAAGTGTGCCGCAACAAAAAAAAGGTTGAGAATCACTGCTCTAGCCGATGCGCGATGGCCTCCAAAGGCTTTGTGTCAAAGTGGTCTTCAATTTATGATCATCACACAGTTTTTAGAGGGTGGTCCAAAGCTACGGTGACCATTTTGTTGATAAACGTGGCGATCTAATCTTTCGAGGTCTCCATCATCACAATACAAAGCTCGGCCTTCGGCCTCGCACTTCCCAGACACTCAATAAACATGAAAATGTCGTAGAAAATGTAATAATAATTGTAGATATTATAGTTACTTCTACTTTCCTTCTAAGTTGCACTGAAGAAATCTAATAACATCGAAACGTGCCTGTCGTTGTTGAAATCTCTAGGTGTAACTAATTTATTCAAATTAGCATTATTAAATTCTTTAGTAAACTGGTTAGTATGCATCCAACCCTGTATAATCGAGATTCAATTCTCAAAATTATCTAAATGATTTAAAACTATCGATATGATCATTCTTCGTACAGACTGATTGGAAGAGTACTTTCTATTCAATCTAGTACAATTGCAAGTACAAATAATTACTGAATAATTATAAAACGATTTAAAAAAAATTTTATAAAACGATTTGCAAAAACCTTCAATATTTCTATTATGCTTAATGGCTCGATTTCGGAAGTAGATACGAGTGTAGATATACAATATTTGATATAAATTATATTAAATAAATTACATAATGCAAGCTTATTACTGTAATATTAACTTTGTTTTTATTCAAAATAATGCATAATATATTTTTCACAACTTGTTAAAATCGATAAGATGCATGGCTACATTGTCCATTTTTTAATTAATTTATTAATTATTATTAAATATAAATTAAACAAAAACTTAACTAGACGTTAAAATATTAGATTTTAACTGTAAGTAAAGAACAACATACAAGAAAATTTTATTTAAAAACACTAAAAGAACAATTCTAACCTTTTTGTGACAAGGTACAAACAGAATATTTGAAAAAATGGGTTATTTAGGTGTACCAGTTATATTTTTCATTCCGTTGGTAAGCTTTTTCATTTTTTCCTATTTTTTTAATTTTTTTTTTTTAATTTTTCGATTAATTTTAAATATTTTCTTGTATTCTTGCTGGTGTGATTTGCCTGACGAGGGACAGAATCCCGAAACATCGATGTAGAAAAATTTACTTCGCTATATCTTCATTTATTTAACTATATTTTTCAACTTTTATAAAAAAACACCATGTAGTTCCCCCGTAGCTTCAGTTTTCTCATTTTTTCAAATATTCTGTTTGTACCTTGTCACAAAAAGGTTAGAATTGTTCTTTTAGTGTTTTTAAATAAAATTTTCTTGTATGTTGTTCTTTACGTACAGTTAAAATCTAATATTTTAACGTCTAGTTAAGTTTTTGTTTAATTTATATGTCACATAACACATACTAAAATCATACTCTATTCTTGAAAAAATTTCTTTTTTAAGATCATATTTCTAATTATTATTAACTTACAAGAGAAAATGAGGATAATTTGGGACACATCAATAGCAGATTGAGACAGACGACCAAATATTGGTAGCAGACAGTGAAGACTCACTCGAGTATGCATTCCATAAACTCCAACAAATCATGAAAAAATACAATAATATGATGATCTCAATATCGAAAACAAAAGCAATGACGTTTCTGGAACAAGAATATACACGATCTAAAATAGTACCCGAAGATTCACCTATTGAACAAGTAAGCAACTTCAAATTTTTGGGCTGCACGCTGGACTTACATCAGGAGAGATATACAAGAAAAAATCGAGAGGTTTAATTACCTAAATGGAACGATTAAGTGCACATTGAATAAATGCACAAATAAAGCCAATCCCACTCCTTTAAAATTCTATAAGGTGATGTCCGTACCTACAGTTACTTATGGCAGCAAGACATTGGTGATGACAAAGAAACTGGAAATTAGATTGCGACACGCGGAGAGGAGAAGAGACAGAGGATATCCGAAACGCTTTGGTCATCTTCAATCAAAACGATAAAATAGAAGAATACCGTGAAACATGGAGAAAACACCTGATGAGGAAATGAGGATGAACGATTGCCGATTTCCAAAACAATTATATCTGTACAACCAATTAGGACGGCATAATGTTGGAAATCCCAAAGAAAAGATGGAGGAACCAGTGATTAATGGTGTCCTAACGGGCATACTTACCTAATAAGTGCAGAAGAACTTACAAGAGGCAAGCTTTAAAGAGTAAGTAAAGAGATATACTCTTAATTTTTTTCCCTCGTCTACATTTTTCTCCCTATACCACATTTAGCTTCCCCATACATGTGCATTATCTCTTCCCTCGCTTACCGTCACTCCTTAAATTGATTTTGGCCGCCTCTAATTTTGGCCTCCCGTGTGGTTTGCACACTAGTAATAAATAAATAACCAAATCATGTTCTTCGATTACTTCAAGTTATAATATTACTAATTATTGTTTAGCTTTATTCTCGATGCTTTTATTTGATGTTATCATTATAATAAGATACTATCACAGCATTATTTACCTCGGGAATCCTTTTTTTTTCATTGTTGTTGATGACTCGGTTTCCGTAATATATAAATACCATAAAATGAACGATTATGCATATATTGTGTAGTAAAGTGTATAAGTTAGCTAATCATAATATTTACTCGAAATGTTGAAGCCCAAATTATATCTTGTAATAATGCTTCTAATGATGTGTACTTCTCTAAATTGTTCTGATGATTTTTATTCAAAGGTAATATTTATTTCAATTATATTTAGATAATAATAGTGAAAAATTGCCAAAACACAAAATTTTATTGAATTTCACGAGTTTTAACAATTACAGTAAACATACCAGATCTATCTTTAATTTGTTTCAATTTAATCGGACGGGCCATCAAAAATCAACCGGGAAATTGATGATCGGCGGCCCAAAAATGTAATAGTCACGGCCCAAAGGAAGCGGCCATAAAATGAGAAAGATGATTATTGATTCCATTAGCGTGACGTCAAAACACCTATAATATAGGCTTTTGACGTCATCACTAATAAGAGTCAATTCCTGTATGTCTTGACGTGGATAAAACTCAACCAATGACTTAAGCAAAACATCACCAGCTCCGTCGAAATTCCAAATCAATGTTCAAATAGAACAAAATGGCAGGATTTAAATTTTCTATTCATAACCACAAGTATTTCTGGTTGTACCACCGTCGGTTAAACCAATCAACATGGCTAAATACGGGGTTTTTAACCATGTTGATTGATTGAACTGAGTTCTAATTTGAACGAGGTTTAACCGACGTTGGTACAACCCACCCTAAGAAAAATTGTTTATTTTTCTGTAATACAACTAATACTATTTTTTATTTTTTCAGTTCTATCAAAAAGATTACAAATATGAATTTCAACGAGTGGAAATATTCGATTATGATAAATCTGTTCTGAATTTTTTTGAATTAAAAACTTTTAAGTACAACCGGACACTTCCAGCTATAAATATGACTATAAACTCAAAAATTAATATGAGTACTGACTTAGAGGTAAGAGTGATGAATGACACTGATTAGGATGACTAATTAATAAGGTCTTTGTAATCCCTGAATTACGCTAAGAATAATTTTGATATGATAAATCTAGGATGCAAAAGAAGACGACACATTTTCAATTATTTGTCCATTCATTAATTTTCTTTTCTTTTTAGATCACGATACAAGCATATAAATTCTTAAGCAATGAATATCGTATGATCCCAGGATTTCGTTTTCAAATAAACCTTTGTAAGAGTTTAAGGGCAAATATTGCAGGACTTCAAATTGTTTATAAATGTGGAAATTTTACTTCTTGCCAACTAATTGAAGTAACACATTTTTTATAAATACTTAAACATTTAATGCATTTTTTTTGCATAGGAAAAGACGTATAAATCGTGCAATATTCATCTAGATGAATCTCGATTTCCACCTTTAATACCAAGTGCTGATTACAAGATGCAAGGAGAACTTATTCGTAAGGGTAAAATTTTCGCTACATGTGGACTTTTTGTAAAAATATATCGTCCTATTGCTATACCAGGAAAGCACTAAAATATATCTTGATTTGTATTATTTGAAATTGTAATTTTCAGCTTTAAAATTGCAGATTGTATTTAACCTTTAGTTAGTGATATGGGCGCCTCCGAGGCAAAGTTCCCATTTGAAATGTATTTGGGAAAGATTCACGTCACTAATTAAAGGTTAATCGACATAATGACCACCATAATTTTCAAACGTAGTTTTACTTGGTTTTACTGTGTTAATAAAATAAATAAGAAATAATAAAAAATAATTATTTTTATGTGTACTACACCGCTAAATTTTACAAATGATTTATACTCAAAGGTAATATTGTACTACTAATAACCAAAAATCAGTCAAATATTGACCAAATTGCCAAAAAAAGTAAGTTTATTTTTATTATCATAAAAGTTTTCAAAACTGTAGGAAAAACTTTGAGAATTCTAATTATTGTAGGTGACAAATTGAGGACTGCCCCATCCAAAATTTGGTTAGATACATGAATGAGAATTTAAGATCAAAATATGTTCAGGTTGTGTTAATTAATTATGAATATTGAAACTTCTTGGTACAAAAATTACGTAAAGTTACGGAAAATAACGTAAAAATTCTAAGACCTAAGATGCATCAGTTTTGATGTTTTGATTTGATTTCAGGCAATTTTTGATTTAAAATGTATGATAAAAATTTAATTTTGTACAAATATTCTCAAATTTTATTAAAATATGTATTCTATTCTAACAAACACAGGAAAAAAAACGAAAAAATACTAAGCCCTAAGATCCATTAGATTTGCAGTTATTTTGATTTCAGTGCAATTTTTGATTTAAAATTTTTGATAAAAATTTAATGTTGTTCAAATATTCTGAAATTATATAACAATATTAACTCTGTTGTAATAAACACAGGAAAAATAACGAAAAAATTCTAAACCCTAAGATGCATTAGATTTGCAGTTATTTTGATTTCAGTGCAATTTTTGATTTACATTTTTTGATAAAAATTTAATGTTGTTCAAATATTCTGAAATTATATGAAAATATTAACTCTGTTGTAATAAACACAGGAAAAATAACGAAAAAATTCTACGCCCTAAGATGCATTAGTTTTGCAGTTATTTTGATTTCATTGCAATTTTTGATTAAAATTTTTTGAGAAAAATTCAATGTTGTTCAAATATTCTGAAATTATATGAAAATATTAACTCTGTTGTAATAAACATAGGAAAAATAACCGAAAAAATTCTAAGCCCTAAATTGCATTACTTTTGCAGTTATTTTGATTTCATTGCAATTTTTTATTTAAATTATTGTAAAAAATTTAATGTTGTTCAAATATTCTGAAATTATATGAAAATATTAACTCTGTTGTAATAAACACAGGAAAAATAACGAAAAAATTCTACGCCCTAAGATGCATTAGTTTTGCAGTTATTTTGATTTCAGTGCAATATTATTTTTGATTCTAATTTTTTGATAAAAATTGAATTTTGTTCAAATATTCTGAAATTTTATGAAAATAGTAATTATGTTGTAATAAACACAGGAAAAATAACGATACAAAATTCTAATCCCTAATATGCCTTATATTTAGAGGGGGGCCTCAAAATTAGTTTGCGTCTGGGGCCTCATCAGTTCGAAAACCGCCACTGTAGGTAAGCGGTAACTGAAGAGATTTGTTTCTGCTGCCATTGGTCTTACCCTTGTACCCTAAGCTTATACCATAGATTTTCGTCGCTAGGGTAATTTCCGCCCGTGTGCAAAGTTAAATTTTAAAGTTAAATTTTTTATAATTGAAAACAGGTAATAAAAATGTTATTCTAATATGAAAAAAAAATGTATATGATAGGTGACTTACCAAAGTAAAGAAAATTGATGTGTGCTTTTCATATTGTACTTTATAGCAATATTCCAGTCAAAAGAGACATTCTCCATCAAAAAAATTCTTAACAAGGTGAAAATAGGTATAGACCTTAAAAACAGCATTTCAAATGACTTATCAAAAGTTCCCATAGATCCCACCTGTACGTAAAGTTTTATTTATGGTCCAAGATAAAATAATCAAATGTTGTAGCAAAATAGTCATTACAAAGTTTGTTGACTGTGCAAATTTCTACAAACAAGGTTTTGATACTTTTTTTCGACGAGTCATAATTCATGAGATATCACGATTTCAACAATTGGAAATCATATTCTGCATAAAATACACTCTTTTCTACACCACCTTCGAGCTAGAGTACTTGGTGCATTCTTTTTGTTTTGTTCTGATCAAACGAAGATCATATATATAGTTAATTATCAAACCAGGACATAGTCCAGTTAAAATAGGTATTTTCCATCGGCAAAATTCGCACCAAGGTGAAGATTAGCAAATACCTTAAAAACAGTATCCAATCGTTTATCCCAATTTGTCACTGGAAATTAATTAAACTGATCTTGGTTGCCCGTGTGCTTGCACACTGTGCACGATAGGACGCGACGGTCCTGGTCCTATCTATATAATATAATAAAATAACTAACCAAAACTTTAAACTTTAACTTTAACGTTATGAATTTATGTGTTGGATTGCTCGTTTGCATTGTACCGCAAAACCAGGGTGCATCTGATGAGACTATGCCGTTTGGCTAAAAGTCGAAATCAGCTGATAATGCAATGAGGTCTTTGCTGGTCGGTGTTTTCGACTTCTTTCGCATTTCATGCGTTTTTTGTTGGTGAAGTCTGGTCTATCTTGACTAATTACACTTTGTCTTACGTGTGTGTAGGTCCATTGTGGTGATGGATATGTGTCTCGAAGAGAACCTTTTCCAATAACCAAAACTTGTTCTGATTACATCAAGTTATCATAATTATAACTGAAAATATACCGATTTTCCGGTTATTGTCTGGCTCATGGTCGATGTATTTATTTGATATCATTATTATTCTGATATTCATCTTGATTTACCTCGGGAAACCTCTCTTTCATTATCCTTGATGATTTGATTTTAATAATACTCGTCTATATACCATAATATGTATAATATATTGTGCTATTTAACTTTAAATAAGCTAATATAATATTATCTACTCCAAATGTTGAAGCCCAAATTATATTTTGCAATAATGCTTCTAATGTGTGCTTCTACAAATTGTTCTAATGATTTTTATGCAAAGGTAATATTTATTTTAATTATATATGTTGAGAGAGATATTAAAATCATGAGGAAACTGTGCCGCAAGAGAAAATTTTTTAAGGAGGGGGCAAATGTTTTCACATGCCTATTCACTTTTCCAATATTTTTAAGATGTTCGTAAACGGTTCATTATGATAAGTTTAACGTGTCGGATAATTTATTCCATTAGTGTGACATCAAAATACTTTTAACCCTTCACTGCATGACATTTTTTTTTGCCTTAAAAAAAATATATTTTGTTTATTGTGGTTTCCTGATATATGGAAAAATATTAAAAAAAATATTTCTTGCAAGGAATATTTTTTATCGAATAAAATGATGTTTTTTTCTAATTATGTTATTTGCTATAAAAAATTTTCTTTTGCACTAATTTACAAATAAATTAAATAAATTTGTTAAACAATACCTTTCTAAACTAAATATCACTTCACAACAATAAAAAAAACAATTTAAAACGAAAATAATTAATAAATGAATACGGAGCGAAATATGCAGTAACAAGCAATCACATCAGATTCACGACTTCGAAAGAGTAATCTGCTGAAATCTGCTTATCTTTTGAAATTTATACCTTTTGCACGTGATAGCAAGAATCTCAGATATATCGTGGCATTGTTTAAAGAAAAAAGTTCAAATAAATCCAAAAGTTTAAATTTTTACAGGTGATTTAAATTTATGTTGTTTATAAACATCACGATGCAGTGAAGGGTTAATATAGGGTTTTGACGTCATCACTATAATGGAGTCAATTCCTGTATGTTTTGACGAGCTCCGTTGCAGTTCCAAAGCAATGCTTGTCAAATAGGATAAATTGGCAACATTTAAATTTTACTATTCATAACCACAAGTATTTCTGGTAGTAGCAAGTAGCTTCATAAAAAAGCAACATAAACTGTTAAATGAGCTTTATCAAATACCATGTTACTATAAGGTAGTTACCAAATAAAGTTTTTCAAATGCAAAATAATTTTTTAAGTCAGTGAAAGAGTATAAAATTTATTATGAATAGCAAATATCGTTTAGATAATATCATATCGCATCAAAATAGCTCATTTAATAAATCTTTAAAAAAAATTGATTATTTAGTATCTGTAATATTATGTACACCTAATACTATTTTTTTCAGTTCCATCAAAAAGATTACAAAATTGAGTTTCAACGAACAGAAGTGATCGGTTATGACAAATTGGTTCTGAATATTTTCGAATTTAAAACATTTAAGTACAATCGGACATTTCCAGTTGGACATGGCATTATAAACTCAAAAATTAATATGAGTACTGGAATAGAGGTGAGAGCTACGCTACGCCAATTTTTATTGTAGTGCATTTTCTATATTATAACTTATAACAAAGTACCGTGGTTCCAATAACAAATTCTTTGAAATTTTTACATTTCTCGTTAGTTTGTTTGATTTATTATTTATTATGGATAATTCTCATGATTAAATTTGTTTTCTGTTACAAAATAGTAAAAAAGAATTTGTAAAAAGTGAAATGGCTACATTGAAGTAGGTATTAAATTGTAACGCTACAAATTGACATTTAGATACTATTGAAGAAGAAGAAGAAGAAAATAATATTATATTAAATTTTTTATCAAAGTTGATCGAATTCTATTTGATCCCTGGGTTATGCTAGAAAAAATTTTGTATATGATAAATCTAGGATGCAAAATAAGACGATAAATTTTCAAATTGTGTCCATTCATTATTTTTCTTTTTTTTTTAGATCACGATACAAGCTTATAAATTTTTAAGCAATGAATATCGTATGCTCCCCGGGTTTCGTTTCCAACTAAACCTTTGTAAGAGTTTAAAGGCAAATATTGGAGGACTTCAAGTTATTTATAAATGTGGAAATTTTACTTCTTGCCAACTAATTCAAGTAACACATTTTTTATAAATACTTAAACAGTTATTGCATATTTTATTTACATAGGAAGAGACGTATAAATTGTGCAATTTTTATCCAGATGAATCTCGATTTCCACCTTTTATACCAACTGCTGAATACAAGTTTCAATTGGAATTTAGTAATTATGGTAAAAAATTCGCTACAAATGCATTTTTTGTCAAAGTATATCGTCCTATTGCTATACCAAGATAGCACTAAACTATGTATATCTTGATTTGTATTATTTAAAATTGTAATTTTCAGCTTTAAAATTGCAGATTGTATTTAACCCAATTTTAATAGACATAAAAATGACCACCATAATTTTGTTATTATATTACTCCATAAATCCATGATCCATTGCATTACATAGTTTTATTACGAACGTAGTTTTATTGTGTAAATAATATTTAAAAGGAACTAAAGTACTAAATTCTGAGGAAGAAGACTGGATAATATAACACAGGAACCTCAAAACATTTTATTAGTTTTAACTCTGTCCTGTCTATTTAGAATGACGGGCGCTTCCCCAAATAAAATAAAAAGATGATTTAATTTTCAAAATGCGCTTGATGACAAAAGTATTCAAAGTAATTTAATAAGTTTCTTAGGAAACCTTTATCATCCTAAAAGAATTTCATTTCCATAAGACACTAAAATGTCACAATCGTAATTTCGATAAGTTTAAAGCAAAATCGGGATATTAATATTGAACTACAATTTCCTCTAAATTTGAACCTCTCACTCCGATGGTCCCTGAATGATGATATGGTAAGACTGACTGGGGTTTATTCCCCTTCCGTCGCGTCGTAATGGTTCCGATTTTTTATCTATCCGAAGGAAGAACTCTTCAGGCTTGTAAAACTTCAATATTTTAAGTTTCATTTATTATTATACTTTAGATTGCTAAAATTCAATAATATTGTTTTGCGCAATTAATTATGTGATTCTAATTAAAAATGTGCAAACAATTTCAAAGCGATTGCTGAACTACAAAATGCTTTAAAAATCTATACTTCCATTATTAATGTACTTTAGTAATTTTCATGTTCATGGCCGATGCAATTATGATTATTGTCAATTGAGGTAAACATTCAATTGTTATTGTCCTTAATATGACTCGATTGCGGATGCAAGTAGTAACCATACAAAATTTGTTTTAAAAACTAACACAATCCAAATGTGATTCACATGCATATATGCACCTGCTGGAAGTGTTGAAGCACAAATTAGATTTTGTAATTTTATTTTTATAATGTTATGTACTACACCACTAAATTTTGCAAATGATTTGCATTCAAAGGTAATATTGTAATACTCCAGATATTATGCAGGTTTTCTAGTGATTGCAGTGTCTACAATATTTGTTATAATTTTTTTTATCTAATCTACAGAATATACGACAGTAACACTTCGATTCTATGGATGTTATTTAATATACGAATATATATGGTAGTGAATTGTATGTATTGTGAAAGAGGATAGACAAAGCAAAGATGGTTTCATCATCATAATTCATAAGCAATATTCTGCGAAACTATAGAAAAAGTTACTTTGTGCCAACCTTTCAAGTAGAGTAGTACCGTATTCATATTGACAATGTCAAAATTTGAAGAAAAAACATTATTTCGATAATATGGGATGGGATATATCGACAGAAGCATAGCTGAGGAGCATAAACTGCTAACTCCTAATAGTGAAATTTTATATGAGGTAAAAGAAACCGTACAAATTGCTCAAAAAAGATTTTAAATGAAAATTCAAATTGCGTTTTATTAGAGCACCATTAAATTACCAATCCATAAAGTTTAATTTCAATTTTCATTTAAAATCGTTTTTGAGCAATTTACACGGTTTTTCTTGCCTCCTGTAAAATTTCGCGATGAGGAGTTAGCAGTTTAACACTTTTAAATGACGATATCAAGAAAACTATATAGAGTAATAAAATAAAGTAATTTTACAATCACATTTTTTTTTCGGGAGTCACTTTTTTCTATGAAGCCCCCCCCCCCACCCCCGAACCGCAGATATGATCTAGAAGTAATAAATAAAAGCAAAACGAAATTCTAAAATGAAATATCTAATCATAAAATGAACAATGAGCAAGTTAATATTAGACCTTTACAATATTGTAACTTATTTTCAAAGAGAAAATTGGATCAGATTTTCAACTTCCTGTTAGATATAGGAATACATTGTTATGTGATATCGCTTTTCACAAAAACCTGCAATTTATTTAATATTTAATTAATGATCCGATTTCAGGTACGACCATGAAATTTTTATAAAAGGTTGATAATATAACTTGTCAACATATGATGCCAGTAACTATTCGAAATGTTAAAGCTTAAATTATATTTTGCAATCATTTTGGTTATGTGTGTAACTACAAATTTTACAAATGATTTGTATTCAAAGGTAATATTTGTGTTTTTATTATTAATTAAATCCTATAAACCACACAAATCTAACATAAGTTTAAAAAAAATACAAGAATGAAATAAAAAAAGGGAAATTAATTGAAAAATTGCTGCAAAAATATTTAAAAACGACTTCGTAAATGGAAAAATAAAATTCATTTACAATTTTCTATTTTATTTTAAAGTAACGAGGAAGGGGATTAACTTAATTTTACTATAGGTCGATCGCCTCTCATAATCATAATAGGTACCACAAAAGAATTCATAGTAATTTTCTAACAGTTTTTTGTTTTTGAAAGTAATTTAAAAATAATATATGATATAAATTTAAAGTTACTCTTTTATTTTTAAAGTTTCATCAAAAGGACTACAAGATTGACTTCCAACGAACGGAATTGATCAGTTATGAAAAATCTGCCTTTAATGAATTTAACATTCGAACTTTTAAATTGAACCGAACATTTCCAGCTGTAAATGTAACGATTAACTCAAAAAGGAATATGAGTACTGAAGTAGAAGTATGTAAGAGCAAAATTTTCCTATGGTTAAGGGAAGGGTGCAAAACAAAAACGACATATTTTCTATTCCTCTTCTCATTTGTTCGTTTTGTTTTAGTTAGTGGTAGAAATGTACAAATTTTTAAGTAACCAATATCGCATTTTCCCCGGGACAAGATTTCAAATAAACTTATGTAAGACTTTTAAGGCAAATCTTGGAGGAATTCAAGTTGTTTTCAAATGCGGAAATATGAGATCTTGCAATTTTCTTCAAGTAAGTATTTTTCCTAATTCCTACAGTTTGTTACATTTGTTTTGGGTATAGGGAATAACGTACAAAATATGCAATGTTTATCCAGACCAATCTCGATTTCCTCCTTTCCTACCAAATGGTGAATATAAATTTCAATTGGAATTAACTTATATCGATGAAACTATCGCTACTATTGCAACATTTTTAAAAGTATATCGTCCAATAGTAGCAACTTAAAGAAAACCAAGAGGAAAATTTGATATTTTTGTTATTTAATGATATTGTTAATTTTACAAATAGCATTTATTAAATCTTGAAGCAATGTTAATATTGTTTAATATATTGCACCAACTGGTTTGCTGTAAATGAATAAACCAATTCGACGCGTTTACATGGATCCGATAGACACAGTTTTGTACATAATCTGGTTTAGATTGAATTTTTGGTGATGCCCAAAAATTTCAATGACTACATGATTTCAAAGAGATGGAAGGGATTTTGCGGAATCTGTACACATCAGTCAGATAAAATTACTCTGACGCGAAATAGAATGTGTCAATAAGGTCGAAATTTATGTAGAAAATGCAAACTTGCGAAACCAATCAATATTGATTATTCATCCTCCTTTAAACGCTTCATTTTGCTACAATATTACTAATTTAGAAAACACATTCTAACTCAAAATTTATAAAAAATTATATTTAGACACTTTAGACTAAAAATAATAGTCATGAATATCAATTAAGTAATAATAAAGACGTGCCACACCCTGAACTAATTTAGAAGTCATATTCCTAGAAAAACATTAGCTGGGCACCTCAAATTAATATAAAACAAAGGAAATATGTTTAGAATAAGATTATCATAAATTAATCATAGTGAGGATAATAATCTATACGTTGAAAATATCGATTATTAATAATAAAATCATAACAATCCAAGATGATTAGAAATTTTACCTCTCATCTCTCATATAATCGGTTTTGAAACGCATTACAACGTTATCCGAGCCCAACTACCAACCTTGCAAATTGGTATTTGGTTTGTTAGCATTTTACATTTTTTACCTAGATGAGGAGCAAGCCCGACGTAGAACCCCCAACCTGGAGGACCAGAGAGTCCTCTGGAATTTTATTTAGAATTTTACCTCGGGAATATAATAAAACATATTTTTAAATATTTTCAAAAATATAATATCAATTTCATAATGCATAACAATTAATTATAAACATCAACTACCTACTTATGTAAATTTGCGAAAATATTCGTTAAATCTTTCTTTATGTGGAATTTTAATGTACGGTAACAATCCATAGATGACGTATTGCAAATTAAACTTATGCAAAAATATAGCGTCAATTTTACTAGTAAAGTCTTCAAAATTTGAAGTGTCACGATAAGATGAAAGAGCTGCTAGGAACGATTTAAAGTCTTCTGGTTGTAAAACGTCTTTAACCTAAAATATCTAGCATTAATTAAGTAAAACAAAATCAGGAATCCCTTTTACCATAACAATATAATCTTTGATGTCTACTTCAGGTGTAGTCATGTTTTCAGTTCGGTTTTCGTATACCATAGTAATACGTTTCCGCTTTTTAGGGTTACTTCCGCCCCGATCTGAACTGCCAGGATTATTAAGTTGTGAAGTGGATGTACTACTGGAAAAGTTAAAATTGCCCTTCGGTTTTGTCAAGTAAACATTGGACGTGTCGAAATTTGCCGCAGGAACTGCAACTTGAGTGGTTTCTTTCTTAATGTAAGGAAACTAAAATAGACCAAAATACAGAAAAATGTAAAAAAAAACGGTTGAAAGACTAACCTCTGCATCGGCGATACGATAAAAGTTCCTCAAGTCTCTGATAATTTCACCAAAACCATTAACTGATTTGATTTGATCACGTAGCCATTTCGAAAGTTGTGATTTAATTCTAAAACTTGTAAATCGTGAATCAAGTAAGATTATCGCCCCATAATCATTTTTGTGTCTGATTATACGACCCATAGCTTGATTAACCGCCCGGGTTGCTTCCAAAGTATACCAATCATCACCTGAAAGGAACTAGGAACAAAATATTGGAAGATTACGTTTGAAACAAAACACAAAATTTACCTCTTTGTCTGCCCTTCTGCACTGATCCATGTAAGATCGTTTTAGTACAATTTTGGGGTCCTTAAGAGGTGGATATGGTAATCCTGTTATTAAAACGGCACGCCCGTTAATATCAGCAAAATCTAAGCCTTCAGAAATTTTTCCTCTACAAACACCCATGAAAATCGCCCCCTTGTAGGCCGGGTTATTTATACGATTGTAGAACTCCTTCATGGCCGTATCAAAAGCTTCCTTTTGTTTAGGTTCAACATAAATTGCCTAAAAATCGGGACGATTAGAACAAACCGCAAGGAGGGGGGTAAAGTAGTTACTTTTTGATCACAAATGCTGTTCCAAATGCCTGCCATTTCCCACTCTTCACGACACTTTTGCATAATTGGATAAGAAGGAAAGAAAACTAACACTCCATTGGGAACGATTCGAGTCAAGTTTAAAATTGTTCGTCCTAACGAGGATATGTATTGTGGATTATTTCTGTAAAAGGTAGAACTCAAAAAAGTGTTTTCGAAAAAGTAGTCTGATGTGTGTACCTATTTTGAAAACTACTATTAAGTTCGATCCCATCTGGGCCTTTGCTTAAAATTGAAACGCATATTTGTCTTGATGTCACAATGTGTGGATTCTCTAGACGCACCGGAACGATCAGCTGCAGCTCAGAAATTAACGGTTTCAACGGTGCCAGTGTCCCGCTAGTTAAGATTAGACATTTGACTCCCAACGCCATCAGCATGTTCATTCTAAAATTTAAAATTAATTCAAGAATAAATGCGGTCGAGTCAAATATACCCAAATCCGGAACTGAAACACCAGAAGGCCAACACACGACCATTTTGTTTTGATGTAGCTTTGGATAACCAATCGTTGGCTGCCCTATTCTTTTTAATTTCTTCAGTTTTCAAATGAACCTAAATTCATTTAAAATCGTTAAATGGAACATCAAACAGTTTTTGTTAAATATCAAGCAGGATCGTAATTTGAAATTTGAAGAAATCAGGATGTGGCAGGAAATAATATAGCAATTTTGTGCGTCAAGGTTAGTATCTAGGAAGAGATAAAAAAAAGTTTCAAGTTTATATTTCAAAATTTGTAATGACAACCTTTTTAAATCTTTCTTTAATCGCTAATTTTTACTTACTTTGTAACATTTTTTAATTTTTTCCACATATTCAGGCGTAGGGAGCGCAAAAACAATTTTCAAAAGAGACTCAAATAATTCTAACCCATTGCCTCGTCTTTGAAATGGACCGTCGGGAACGGCAGTTGCAAGAAATTGTAAAATTTTGTCAATTAGAATTTCAACTTGTTGACTATTTTCGTATTGCACCTGTACGATAAAACTATGATTTTTGCCTTAAGAAATGAAATTTCAACTTACCCCTGCTGTTTGAAACAATTGAAAAATAAAATCTCCCTCAGAAGTCTTCCCATCTGCTGAAGTAAACGGAACAGCATCTATCGCTTTTTCAAAATCTAACAAAATTTGCTTTAGGACGCACAATTCATCAGCAGTGAAATCTTTTGGGTCTTCGTCTTCATCAAATGATGATGCTTCCGACGTCATGGCCTTCATGACCCCCGTTACTTCTTCTATGCACATGGTGATATCACTTGACTTTAGTTCAACCGAAGCTGAATCTTCACATATTCTATCAACATTGTGGGCTTCGTCCAAAATGACGATTGTGTTTGATAATTCAATTCCTAATATAACACATTGAAATTAAAAAAAAAAAAAAATAACTTATTGCTGGAAGCTTTGAAATAATTATATTTCTTTGTTTGTGCCTTTTATGTCCCTCTAGAGTCTGATATACTGAACTATTGATGAACTTAAGACCTATTGACTCTATTAGTATTGAGGGCAACACCTCCCCCCCCCCAAGGGCCTAAAAACTGTCGAGATATTTGATTATCACAGAGGAATTTAATTAAATAAGAAATTTTAATTGGGTAAAAGTTTTAATAATAGATAAAAAATAAATTAGTATAATATCTCAATCTCATATCTATCTTGAGTTGAGATTTAAAATGGTTTTAAGAGAGAGCACTTTTTAAAAATGAAATTTATGTCAATATCAATTTTGAAGTCATTTTATTGTTATCTTACAGCTTACCCTCAGTTTTAACCCATTTCTTCACATTTTATACAAGGTTATATTGTATAAAATACCCCACAATATGAGGGTTGTAGCCCCCTCTAGCACTTGAGGTTAACTACGCCCCTGCTTATATTATATTAATTTTAAATGTTTCTCACCTAAAGCTTTTCTTGATTGCATATCCAGGATATAATTATAAGGCATAAACACAATATCTGCCTTATGTTTCACTTCCCTTGACATGAAGTAAGGACAAAATTTATGTTTCTCACCTACAGAAACTAAATCTTCAATATCCAAAACATTTATACCAGCAACTCTGGGATCGTCTTTAAATTTATCCACCTTATTGTAATAAAAGCAACTCTTTGTGTGAACCTTCAACCTGCACATGTGAATCTAAAATCGACACCATTAATCACTCACCGAGAAAATGAAAACCGAAGTCAAACCTTGGCCGAATTACTCTCTTCTTTCATGACCTCCCGATTTATACACAACTGTTCCCTCGACCCGACAATGGTCGCTTTCATGTGACTATAAGCCGTCCTCTTCAACTCTTGCATGGCTTGCGACAGTTGAGTGTGAGTTCTCGACGAGTAAATTATAGTAGGCACCCCATAAAACGCCTTATTCTCATTATTCCCGGTCTTCTTCTCCAAATCCTTTTGAACTTCTTCAAAAAGATTCTCATCATTGTCATCAAAAAACGGTTTGTACCTCGCCACTTGAATTTGTGCCTTCTTCATGGTCAACCAAGCCAAGGAAGAGCAAAGTAACGACAAGGTTTTACCTGTCCCTGTCGGCGATTCCAAAACACCATTAGTTTCGTTCTGAAGGCACTCAATAACTTTCCCCATGTACTCCGTCTGGATATCGTAGGGGGTGAAGGGAAACGTCACCGGAACGTTGCGTATTGTCAAATTGGTCGACATTTTAAATCAAAAAGTAATAACACAAAGTCACATTTTAACTTCAAACTCACAAATGTTGGTTATTTAGCCAAAATACCGCTCAAATTGCACTGCTACCACCACGAAAATATAATAAGGCCGCGTTCAATCAGAACGTTACAAATCAGCACAAACTCATTTAAAAACAATCTTTACCACAAAAGCGCTTAGGAACTACGAACTGAACGTTGCCAAAGCTATAAACAAAGTTTCTAACCTCACATTTTCAATGTCAGTCAGATAATTTTTGGATAAATAATAGCAACAATGCAAATTGACTATAATTATTATTTATTTGTCGGCTCGGCTTTCTTTTGTTCTACAATTTTAACCGTACGAAGTTACTTCGATTAAATATCATTTTAATTAATTCCATGTTTCCTTTCAGATATGTATAATTTCAATTGCCACATCCGCAAATTATCCAATAATTTGGAGAAGTAAAAAGGAAAAATACTTTGTGGATCCTAAAAGTGGGAAAAGTATCAGTTTTCCTTCCATTTCTGATAATTTCTCCATACACTTGAGTGTAATTGTTCCAGCTTACAATGAAGAAGTTCGATGTAGAATTTTTTTTTATTGCTTTTTAAATTTTTGGTTTATTGTACTAATTTTTAGTGACACCCATGTTGGATGAGTGTGTGGAGTTCTTGGAAAACAGGGGGGCGAGTTTTAAGTATGAAATTATTGTTGTTAGTGATGGGAGTACCGACGGTACAGTCAAAGTTGCCAACAAGTATTGTGAAAAATTGGGGACCGATAAGTTTAGGGTGCTGAATTTGGAGACAAATCGTGGTAAAGGCGGAGCCATTAGATTGGTAATTGTTGATTTGCACTGTAAATCTTTAAAATTCAAATTTTGCAATTTTAGGGCGTGCAAAGTGCAAGAGGAGCTATGATTTTGTTTGCCGATGCAGATGGTGCCACTAAATTTGCAGATTTGGCTCAATTAGAGTCGAGTTTGGTTGAGTTATTGCAGTGTAAGATTTTATACAAGTGCAATGTAAATTTACATGATAATGTATGTAAAATTACAAATGCACTTGAATCTTATGAATATTCAGATAAATTCCCTGGTGTTTCTAATTAAAATTCCTTTTTTAGTGGATTATTCCAAGAATCCACTAGCTACATCACACAAACTGGCAATAGCAGTTGGTTCCAGAGCCCATTTACAGACTGAAGCTGTAGCAAAACGAAACTTCTTTAGGACGATATTAATGTATGGTTTCCACTTTGTTGTGTGGTTGTTTGCTGTGAGAAGTATAAAAGATACCCAATGTGGATTTAAATTATTTACACGTAAAGCTGCCCGTGTTTGTTTCGAATGCTTACACATAGAAAGATGGTAACTTTATTTTACCTTAATAAATTTTCATTTAATTTAATTTTTAATAGGGCCTTTGATGCTGAACTTCTTTACATAGCCACTTATTTGCACATTCCAATTAATGAGGTTGCAGTAAATTGGACTGAAATTGACGGTTCCAAATTGGTACCAATTTGGAGTTGGATTCAAATGGGTAAAGATTTAGTTATGATTTGGCTGAGGTATCAAATTGGTGCTTGGAAAATTAATCCAAAAATAGAAAATTAAGATAAGATTTTACGGCCGTTTTTATTACATTTTTTTTTTTTAATGAAATATAGAATTTTAAGATAGAGAAAACTGTGTAAGTTAAATGTTCGTTTTTTCCTACAAACCTGCTATTCCAATCTATATAAACAGAAAAAGGATTATCTAGAGATGAGATTTTTAGGTTTTTACCTTTTTTTTATTTTAGCTCCTATTTAGATGTTATTAGTACCAAAATTCGTTTCATGGAAAACTACATAATATTAAGCCCTATTTGTTTTTGCCTTTTTTACCTTTTTTGCCATTTTTTAATTTTTTCGACATTTTTTGGACTTTTTGGACAATTTTCTTTAATTACTAGTGAATTTATTGAAAAAATGTTATTCTGGACTATAATTTTACTAAAAATATTTTATTATATTTAATTTTTCTCTATTAATTTTTTATTTGAAAAAAAAATTTATTTTTATTTAAAAAAAAATAATTATTTAATAAATTAAGACCATTAAAATTTTAATATCTAATTGGTGGGTTTCGAAACTATAAAATACCAACCTAAAATAGCTTTTTTAGTGCCTTTTTAGGTACCTTTTTTTGACTTTATACGACCTAAAATAGCATTTTTTAGGACCTTTTTAGGTACCTTTTTTTGAATTTTAACGACCTAAAAATCTCATCTCTAGTCATAATATTATGTTACTACTCCTCCCCCCTTTTTAAAAAAATCAAGTCATGATTTCCTTAATTTTATAAAATAACACATTTATTATTTATGTAATATTAATTGCATTTACACCAGTCCGCGCATCCCAATTTGAAAATCGCGCGCTAAATAAAATATCGCTACAGGAAGAGCCACAAAAACCTCCTGTGGTTTTATTAGTGTCTGCATGTGCATTTTTGTATATTTGATTTTTGAGGGGGGCTAAGGGGGTCGTTTTACAGGAGAATAAGAAATAAACTTTTTTTAACCTTATCAAATTTAATATTTGTAGTATTTGCAGTTTCAAAATATTTACATCCCTTTCGGACCATCTCCCCCAATTTAATAAGACAGCAATTGAAAAAATATTATATTGTAAACCAACAAAATATAACAAAAATATTGAAAAGTTACATAAATTTGAAAATTTAATTATTAATGTAAACTTCGTTCTCTTTCAAAAACTCTATAATATGATCATTAACAAGGGTCTTAATATCTTTAGCCACTACCATATCGATATGGCAAAATTTTTCATCTTTAACCCTATAAGGTTCTCCAAACGGTTTTGCTACTTCCGGTAACCTTTGGTAAAATAACTTCACGTTCTGAAAATCAAAGATTAAATATACTTTATCGAATTATTCACAAAATTACTTCTTCTGAAGCTATAATGTCGCCGGTTCCATAAATGATATGACTGGGCACATTTATTAAAGACAAATTGTAGAGGGGAGGGTGTGGTGTTCCGTAACGCATTAAATTCTTTACCTCTCCGTAATCAAACTGTTGAAATTTCTTACTCTTTACTAATTGAAATAAGTGGTAAAACATTTTTAAGCTAGTTGTTTCTGTACTTTGTGCTGCTAATACTGGAAAAGTTTCCTGGTTAAAAGAATTAAGATCAATCAAGGTTATTCTTATTTTTACGTTGATATTACAAATACCGGTGCTTCCTGTTGAACATTGAACCCGATAACTAAATTTTTTATCAAGTCACACAACAGAACTTGGGAAGATAGATCAAAACAGAAATGTAGTAGAAATTTTACGAAGGCAGGTGTTCTGTGATACAATACGCCTTCTGGGAAAAGGATGTCCAAAGCTCCCTAAGAAAAATTTGGTTAGTACTAGTTTTTTTGTTAATTGCAAAAACTAAATTCACGTTACCTTCGATTCCCAGTACGGAATCAGTTCGACTAAATCTAAGAGTGGCGTTCTCATTAAATGCAAGTAAATCGTGGGTGCTAGAGAAATGGAAATTCGTACTTTTTGGATTGCTTCATCTGGATTCATGATATTGTAAGCATAGTACACCATCGCACCAGAAGAGTAACTAATGTAGATGACTTTTTGATTGACTTTACTCGTCACTAAATCCAATACAGCTTTAACATCATAGATTCCTTGCTCGTGAAAGGAAAAATCCCAGTACCTTTTATCATTTGGTTTTAAATACTTGTGTCCACTTGAGTAGCTGGTTCCTCTTAAATTACTCACCCAAACGTCATATCCTTCGTTGGCCAAGAGGTAAGCTAAAATTTACAAAAATTTAGAAATCAGAAAGACAAGGTAGTGCAAAAAATATACCCAGAGAACGATTTTCAACCAATGTGTATAACGTTGACGAACTAGTTGTTCCATGGACAAGAAGTACTGGTGCACGAACAGAAGTACTACTTTTTATTTTCGGAGTGATTCTAAATAGTTTCAATACGTATTGATCTTCTGTTATGACTTCAAACACTTCGGTGTTGTAACCATAAAACTGAACAATTTCTTCCTGATAAAATAAAAATGTGATTTTATTGTAGGTACACATTCAAATGTATTACTTACAAATGAACCCAGCACATCGATGCTACGGTAGCAGTTTGAATTTTTATGTCTGGTGATGTTATAGCTAGAAAACGAATGACAAACATAATTCAAATATTTTTGACCAACTAAACATTTAATGAAGCACAAAAATGTTAAACATGTAATAATTTTCATAATACTTGGGTTATTTTAGCACAGCACTAATTTTCAACTGGTTATCAACAATGTAATTTAAATGTGCACCATTTTATTTGTTAAATCTTGCCTAGATATATTTATATTGTGTAGATCAGGCTGTAGATGACCGCAATAAAAAAACCTTTTAGCATGATAAAAAAAATGTGAAACTTGAATAATATAATTTATTTCATACCATATAAATAAAAAAGATACTTTGATACAATTAATTAGTGTCTGTATTCAAAACAAAGTTGATATGTTCTACAAAAAAAAACTCTAATCGTAATCATCGCGTTTCCTTGATTAGAATAGTCAAGTTCACCTCACCGGTCAGTTTTCCCCAATTTTAATGCATAATATTATCATATATTATTTATTTTTACACATTAGACAACCATGATTTTTTTATGCAGCCAAAGAGAATGTGTAGTACATAGAGGGACCACTGTGAGTCTTAATACTTAACTTTGCAGATAAGTTTTCTGCGTCTCCTGGAGAGTAGGGTTATCACTATGTTACAGTGAACGTATCTCTGTTTGGTTGTTAATCATATTTTAGATTAGTAAGAAATTAATCAACCAATTAGAGTTGTTCCCCAGGAGGTGCAAAAAATCCACCTATCGAATTAAGTTTTAAAACTAGGTGGTCCCTCTAATAGTAAACAAATGATTTATAAGTAAATACTTAATTTTACTCACAAAGTTTGCCCTTGAACTGTTGATGTTTGTTTTATTTTATTTTTATTGTTTTATAATACGTCATCAAATCATAAACAAGAGTACAAAAAAATTGTTTCACTAACAAAATCCCAGCATGAGAACAACATGTTTTCGTCCAATGAAAAGTTTTTTTTTGATTTTTAATTATTATTGAAATAAGGTTTTTTTCTCTTTGAAAAATTCCATAACATAATCATAAAACAGAGTCTTTTAGATCTTCAGAACCTGTAAAATTAGTAAGAGAAAATTTTTCAACTTCAATCTTAAACGATTCTCCTAAGTGGCGTAATTATCAGTGTGGGTGGTGTGCGAAAGGAAACTCCGAGGAAATATAAAGTAAAAAATAATGGCACCGTGCCAATCTTCTTCATCGATGGATGTTGCTCGGAGCAAATGTAAGCGAGGGATGAAACAAGTTCAATAATTATTATGAAAGGGTAAAAAAGGTCATGAAAATTTTTTTTTTACATATTGGTACATGCGGTTCAGGTCTATGTGTCTAGGGGTAGTATTTGGAATACTTACACCCAGGGCTGGGCAGTATCTCAAATACATGTATTTGAAATACGTATTTGAAATACATTTTGTAATTTGTATTTCAAATACATGTTAGCATAAGCAAGGATTACTAAGCCATACAACCTGAGTCCGGACCTGTACGTTAGAATAAGCGAGGACTACTAAGCCATACCACCTGAATACGGACCTGTAATGAATACGGTCCTGACTAATAATTTTAAATTAAGTGTTGATTAAGTAATACCAACCTAAGTTGGTATTATGAGGGCGGTAATCAACTGAGGTATACTATACCGGAGAATAATTATGTAATAACAAGTAAGATAGAAATAAAGTAATAACGGTAATAAATCGTAAGTACGAAAAAGTAAGTAAAAAGGCTTGTTTTATTTTATTTTACTGTAATTTTTGGCTAACGCTAACATCAGAAGTGGAGATTCGAGCATACGTTTAACCACAAACGGTGATTTAGGAGATCAGATTGGATTAAATCAGATCGAAATATTCGTGTTTTGTTTTGTGTTTTATTTTATTTTGTGTGTGTTTATTTTATTTTGTTTTGTTGTTTTATTTTTTTTTTTCCCCGTTCAATATGGGTCAAAATACAGGGGATGTTCCAAATAATACAATCCAAAATCCTGGTGGAAATCAGATGGATTTTGAACAAAATATGCAAATATTTTTTAAAGAAATAGCTAATTTTCGACAAAAGTCAACAAGTGAAAATAACCAATTCCCTGTTACCTTACCGGATCATGATCCAGATAGTAGCGAATTTTCAACGGACGAATGGATCGACCACATAAACAGTTTGAAGGAGCTGTCTCAAGTACCCGATCATATAATGATCTTGAAAGCGGGAAACGCTCTACGAGGAAACGGTAAGAAATTTTTTGATGGTTGGAAACCTTTCAACAGGAGTTGGGATAATTTCGCGTATGATCTGCGTATAAATTTTCCAAATCAAGAAACGTGGCACACGAAGTTAGTTAAAGCCGCGACTATGGAAAGTGCTGATTTCGATAGTTTATGCGAATATGCGATAAAAAAAATTCGTAGCATTTATCAGTACGAGCCACAATTGATCTGGGAGAAAGTTTTATGTCCTGTGATTGGTGGGATAACAAATGATACAATTCGACAGAGAATGCGAACAAATCGACCAAAAGACCAACAAGAACTAATGCTTTTGCTACGCCAATGCGATAATGAAAACCAAGATGATCAGAGGAGAAGAACAAAACGACCTAGGATGAACACGATAAACACCACGCGACCTGATTGGGATAATGAATCTCAAAGATTAAAACGATGTTTCAAATGTGGTAAACCAGGACATCTCAAAGACGCATGTAGAAGTTTACCAAACTCAAGGTACTCACAAAGAAGTCCAATACAAGACAGATGTTATAAGTGTGGAGAAAAAGGTCATGAAAGAAAAAATTGTAAAAATGCCCCAGATTTGATTAGCCCGCAAACTCATGCAAAAAAAATTAATAACCAAAACATCGTTCCTCAATGTAATTTTTGTCAACGATTGGGGCATGCTGAATCTGATTGTTTTAAAAAGAATGGACATCCCAAGATATTTTGTTTAAATAATAGATGCGAGATCACGCCAACCGCTACGGTATCAACTAACAACACGAAGCAAGAATTTAGCTATTTGATAGATTCCGGAGCAGATCAGTCTATAATCCATCATTGCGTAGTAAAAAAAATTAATGGTAAAATGATCGTATGTTCTCAAATCCTGTCTGGATTTGGAATAGATGTAGAGACCTTGGGAATTTGCCGACTATACATTGCGCTTCAAGAAGTCACTCTTGAAATTGATTTTCTAGTTGTACCGGATAATACCATTCCTGGTGTAGACGCATTGATTGGGTGGGAGACGATTCAACGTCCGGGATTACAAGTGGTCGTGAGAAAGTATGGTTTGGATTTAAAACTTTCACCAATAGTAAAACCTCAAATTCGAAGTGTACTAAATAATAACGAATTGTCAGGACTGGACGAGAAATGGAAAAAACAAATTCAGAAACTTTTGGACTCTACTCGCAACCAAATACCGCAAGCAGTAACCACCGGAAAATTAAGAATAACTTTAACCGATGATAAGCCAGTAGCATTTCAACCTAGGAGACTAGCATACAGCGAACGAACACAGCTGAAGACAATAATTCAAGACTTATTAGACCAAAATATAATTAGAGAAAGTTCCTCACCTTATGCTAGCCCCATCGTGCTAGTTAAAAAAAAAAATGGATCGTTACGGCTATGTGTTGACTATAGGGAAGTAAATAAAAAAACTGTTCGAGATCGTTACCCGTTGCCAAATTTAAGAGATCAACTCGATGCATTAGGAAAGGCAGTCTACTTTACCACTCTTGACATGAAGGATGGGTTTCATCAAATAGAGATTGAAGAAGACAGCAAGAAATACACCGCTTTCGTTACACCTGACGGTCACTATGAATACAACCGAATGCCGTTTGGATTTGCAAATGCACCATCTTGCTACCAACGAGCTATAAATAAGGCTCTGGGAAATTTAAAGGACACAGTGGCACAGGTTTATTTAGATGATGTTATGATAGCTTCCGAGACAATCGAACAAGGATTCGAAAATTTAAAAAACACGTTGGAAGCGCTATCTAAAAGCGGATTTTTACTTAACCTAGAAAAATGTACATTTTTTAAAAAGGAAACTGAATATCTTGGTGCCATAGTAGGGCAGGGCATTATAAAACCGAGTTTAAGGAAGATCGATGCGTTAGCTGGTACTAAACCACCAAATGACGTTAAGGGGATTAGACAATTCATGGGTCTAGCTGGATATTTTAGACGCTTTATTAAAGATTTTTCATTAATTACTGCCCCTATCACTCAATTGCTAAAAAAGAATGAGGAATTCAAATGGACAGTCAAGCATGAAGAGATCCGGCAGATAATTATCAACATTTTGGTAAACCAACCAACGTTAAGAATATTTAATCCAGAGCTACCAACTGAATTGCATACTGATGCAAGTTCTGTTGGAATCGGTGCGATTTTGATGCAAAAGGAAGAAAATGTAATAAGACCAGTTGCATACTTCAGTCGAAAAACGACTGAAAGTGAATCTAAATATCACTCGTATGATTTAGAAACACTAGCGATTGTTGAAGGGACGGAACACTTTCGAGTCTATTTATACGGATTGCATTTTACTATCTATACAGATTGTAATTCCGTAAGAGCAACTGCATTAAAGAAAGATTTACATCCGCGAGTGGCTAGATGGTGGATGAAGCTTCAAGATTTCGATTTTGAAATAGAATACAGACCTGGGTGCAAAATGGGACATGTGGACTATCTAAGCAGGAATCCACTAATTCGTAGGATACAAAGAACTACGAAAGCTGATACGATAATAGAGCATCAAGCAAATGATCCATTTTGCCAAGAGTTAATTACAAGTCCTAATGACAAATTTGTAATAAAAAATGAAATTGTTTATCATCAAGAAATCAAAGGAAAGGAAGTCATGTTAAAATGTTATGTACCGATATCAGCTCGATTAAAAGCAATGAAAATATATCATGATGAAGCTACGCACATAGGATGGGACAAGGCCATCATACGAATGAAAGAAGAGATATATTGGCCCAAAATGGGACAAACATTTAAAAAGTACATCAGAAACTGTAGGTCGTGTACCCTTGGAAAATCTCATACAGGATCAAAAAGTGGGAAATATCAAGAAGGTGAAAAAGCAACCGAACCAATGCAGGTATGGCATATTGATCATGCAGGACCATTGGTAAAATCTAATAACTGTACTGAAATTTTGGTTGTCATCGATGCGTTTGCAAAATTCTGTATGCTTACTCCGATTGAAAACAAAACTGCGGAGCAATCAGTAATAGCGCTGAAGTCATTATTCAGAAAGATTGGGAAACCGAAAAGGATTATAGCGGATAGGGCACGTGCATTTACGTCAATTACATTTCAGAACTATTTAAAAACAGAAGACATCGAATTACACTTCATAGCAACAGGAGTACCACGAGGAAATGGTCAGGTAGAAAGAGTAATGCGAACATTGTTCAATCTAATGCGGAGCTCTTTAAATAATGAAGATGAACACAAATGGATTATGATATTACCACGAATTGAAGCAGTATTAAATGAAATGGTATGCTCGGCAACAGGATTCTCGCCAAATGCACTCATGTTCGGAACCAGAAAACGATTACCGGCGGAGGAGCTATTTTTGAAAGGAATTAAGGAACAGAATTTGGAAAGTATGGATACAATGAGATTAAAGGCAAACCAAAAATTAGTACAAGGAAGACACATACAACAAGAAGAATTTGATACAAAAAGACTTAATGCGATTCTTTTTAAAATTGGTGATAAAGTAGTAGTTCAGGACACGCAAAAAGCGGGATCGGGAAAACTAGGCAACAAATTTTTGGGACCCTATGAAATTATAAAGATTTTGCCTAATGAACGGTACGTACTGAAACGATGTAATAAAAAAACAAAAGTGACGAAAGTTGCGGCACATGAACAATTAAGAACTTGGCCATCGGATCAGGCATTGGTATTATGAGTTGAAAAAACAAAAAGGTTGTAAATTTTATTTTTCTTCTTAATTTTAAAAGATAATAAAAATTATTATTGAATTATTATGGCGGTTAGGTCGGAATTATTATGGCGGTTAGGCCGGAATTATTATGGCGGTTAGGCCGGAATTATTATGGCGGTTAGGCCGGAATTATTATGGCGGTTAGGCCGGAATTATTATGGCGGTTAGGCCGGAATTATTATGGCGGTTAGGCCGGAATTATTATGGCGGTTAGGCCGGAATTATTATGGCGGTTAGGCCGGAATTATTATGGCGGTTAGGCCGGAATTATTATGGCGGTTAGGCCGGAATTTTTATGGCGGTTAGGCCGGATTACTTATTAGTATATCGGCAAAGCCGAACTACTTATTATTACGACTTTACGACTAATTTATTATTTATTGTGCAACATTAACTTTAATTATTTTTCAGGATTATTAGGATTATTATTACGACTGTACGACTGATTATTTATTGTATAACATTAACTTTGATTATTTTTCAGGATTATTAGGATTATTATGGTGAATTATTAGGATTATTATTACGACTGCAAGACTGATTATTTCGGCGGCATGACTGATTATTTATTGTGCAATATTAATTTTGATTATTATTTTTCCTTATATCGCCGGTAAAATCGTGACACGGTAATGAGCAATGACTAGGACAACAATGGTGATTCACAAGCACTAATTGACAAGAAATTGATAAATTGGCCTTACAAAATTTGGGATGAGAGCAAGATTATGTCACGAGGACGCGACAATTGCAGGAAGGCCGTGTTAGCATAAGCAAGGATTACTAAGCCATACAACCTGAGTCCGGACCTGTACGTTAGAATAAGCGAGGACTACTAAGCCATACCACCTGAATACGGACCTGTAATGAATACGGTCCTGACTAATAATTTTAAATTAAGTGTTGATTAAGTAATACCAACCTAAGTTGGTATTATGAGGGCGGTAATCAACTGAGGTATACTATACCGGAGAATAATTATGTAATAACAAGTAAGATAGAAATAAAGTAATAACGGTAATAAATCGTAAGTACGAAAAAGTAAGTAAAAAGGCTTGTTTTATTTTATTTTACTGTAATTTTTGGCTAACGCTAACATACATATTTTCAATGTATTTGTATTTTGTATTTCAAATACCCAAAACAAATGTATTTTGTATTTTTGATTTCAAATACAATTTAAAAAAATACTGTACAAAATACTTTAAAATCGATAATTAATTTAATTTTATTTTGATAACGGGTTAACACTTTGATTATGTTAATTAGCGATTTTATATCAAAAACGCACAATTAATTAAAATTCTTTAAAATAAATGAAATCTCTCTTCGACCATAATTTGAATGATTTCAAAAGATGCGCGTTATGAAACCAATGAAATTTTTCTTTCATTCTTTCCAACCAATGAAAGACATCATTATTAATTAAATTCTGAATATAAATCGATTTACCAACATACTTAAAAAAAACAGACCTGCGCAGAGGCATATTAAAACACGTGCAAATCTGCCGGAAAATTTTTCAAATACATTTTTTTTATAATATTTAAGAAATATAATTAAATACTTCAATAATAATGTATTTTAAATACATATTATAATTAATAAAGAACGGCTTTTGTTTGTAAATGCCTCGAAAACATGAAAATCTGAAAATGTAATGTATTTTGTATTTGAAATACTGTATCTTGTATTTTGTATTTCAAATACTCGAAACAAATGTATTTTGTATTTTGAATTTCAAATACCCAAAACGAATGTATTTTGTAATTTGTATTTCAAATACATATTTTCATGTATTTTGCCCACCCCTGCTTACACCATACTGAGAAAATCTACTGCATGGTCCTGACCAGCAATTTAGGATTTCCAATGAATTTCGCCTGCAGGACGTAAAGATTTTGGGGGGCGATTACCATCTGATTTCGCTGCTCCAATTACTAATGACCCCCCCCCCATGGATTATCTCTCTCTCCAGTCGCATCCTCATGACTGAGGAATCGTGATCCAAATGGTTCATTCGCAGCTACCCACCATGCTTCTCCACCATAGAATATAAGATTTACAATAGAAGGGAAACTTCCATGTTAAAAGTTTAGACAGTCTTAAACTGTCTTTTCGTTGCGCCCCCTGGGTGTCATGGGTCAACTAATACGTATCTTTACATTTTATTCCACTATATTTAAATTTAAATTACACAAATTAACTATTTTTCACTGTTATAATTTGATAATCGTCTTAAAATTCCAATTTATAGGATATTCTATGATAATAGGTAATGTTATTCTGTACTTTTCTAAATAATTATTGAAACAGCGCCATCTTAAGAAAATCCGCCAACTAAAATACCATTAATATCAGGGTCTAATATTTTCCTATGAAGTTTCTACACCGTGTTCTCCACTTTTGCCGGTCTTCTGCATCTCTTATTGTTTCCTGTAGGGGTCGCTTGGTTATGCTTTTTATCTGATCTATCCATCTATTGGGCGATCTCCTTCTAGGTCTTTTGCCCTCTACCTTGCCCTGAACCACCAACTTTTCCAGGTTCGACCCGTCTCTACGCATCACGTGTCCAAAATATTGCAGGATGCGTCGTCGGCATATGGTTGATAATCTGTCCTTTACTTTCAACTCCTGCAATATCGACACGTTTGTTCTTCTTTTTGCCGTCCATGGGATCCTCAACATCCGTCTCCAACACCACATCTCAAAGGCGTCAATGCGGCGTCCGTCTGCCATTTTGATGGTCCATGACTCTACACCGTACAAGAAAATTGAGAAAATTAGGGTTTTAACTAGATGAATCTTGGTATTCAGAGTAATTTGCCCGTCGATCCATACTTTAAGGATGGATTATAAGGAATTGAAAAAACGGCTGAAAATGGGGTTTTGTAAACTCCGCTAATTTCGACCCACCTTAAGATGGGGCTTATTTTTTTTATAATCCTGGTTGTAAACTCCCCTAACGTCGAGGGATTACTAGGCAATAAGATTATAACGCTTATAGATAGGCTTTAGGGATAATATATTGCTACCAACTTTGATGAATATAAATAATCAAATAAATGGAATAGAAAAAATAAGTCAATTAATTAAAATGTTATAATTGGTGTAGTTGTGGTTCGTTTTTCTACAATAAATTGTTACATTATGTAAGTTTTAGTTTTTGAGTTCATTATTGGCTATAAATGCAAAATAATGCTACACAACATTGCTAGACAACATTATTTTGCATTTATCACGTTTGGTTGTTTGTTTGTAATTATGAAAAATATTATTTAACATTGTTTCAAATGTAAAAATGTTGGGTATCCATAAGTTACTGCTTCAGGGGTTTATTATCTCAAGTTCTTATTTTTTATGTACTTTTAAACATATTGGCCTATAGTTCTTTCACGCAGCTTTCTTTGTTCTTATTAAAATTATTTTTCACTTTTTAGAGCACTTTTTTAGTTTTAAATAAAAGGTCAACAGAAACTTCTTGTCAATGTGAAATCCATAGCTAGAAAATCATAGCACACCAGAGCTTAGGTTATTTGTTGAAATTCGCTCTTTTTTTTATAAATTTGTGGCCAATATGCAATCTGTACAGACAGGTTTGGAACATCAGAGCTTTGGGGTCGTCCATAAAAAAAATCATCTACGTCTAGGGGGGAGGGTTACAAAATGTGCCATATAAAAAATTCTTTATTTTCAAACATATTGGTCTGTAGTTGTTTCAAAAAGCTTTCTTTGTTCTTATTAAAATTATTTTTTAATAAACAAATTATTGTTTTAACAAAAACTTCTTGTCAATAATGAAATCCATACACAGATAAGTTTGGCACATCAGAACTTAGGTTATTTGTTGAAATTTGTTCTAGTTTTTATACATTTGTGGCCATATGCAATCTTTGGAACATCAGAGCTCATGAGTTGTCCATGAAGGATATTTACGCATACGGGGGGGGGGGGAGTCATAAAATGTTTGCTATATAAAAATTGATTTTATAATTATTACTTCAGGGAAATTATTATTTCAAGTTATTCTTAAGCGGCGTTCACAATAAAGTGGGGTCTTGCCTTTCTTCGGCAGAAAGTTAGGAAGAGCCAATCAGAATGAACAATTTTTTAATCATAGAAAAGGATACACGAAAATACTTTAATCTAATTGGCGCTTGCCAGCTCTCTACAATGCAAGACCCCACTTCATTGTGAACGCCGCTTTATTTTTTGCGTATTTTCAAACATATTGGTCTGAAATAATTGGACTACTGGTCAATGTGGTAACAAATTGTTAATTTATGAGGATTATAAATTTTATTTTAATCGTGCATTAAAAAGTGGAGATGCTGTGATCAAGCTTCCAACAGTGAACAATAACCATTGAAGAAATAGAAATTAACTCAATTATTTGACGAGGAACATCATTAATTATTATCAAATATGCAAATTAAAACAAAACATGGGGAAGATTTTCGTACGAAACCAGCTCGGAGGACTCGAAATTTGAAATACTCTTAACATGCTCTTAACTTTGCAGAAAATTAAAATATAATTATGGGAATGGAAGCTCATTCAAGCTCAAACGAAGCTCTATCGATAGACATCGATTTCGCAGAAAAATTCGTAATAATAATGAAAATAGGAAAACATGTCTCCAGCCCCACCCCCCAAATATTTCGCGAAGAACTCCGCGACGGTTGAGGTTCAAACAAAAAATTTAGAAGCTCATTGATGCTCAAACGTTTGACACCAATTTCACCCCAAAATTTCACTTGAAGGGCATGTCGGCATCACAGTTTTATAGGTGATTGGTTTTCATTAAGAATTTTGTGTAAATTTTAAACTTTAAATAAATTCAAAATTTTCTGTTTAGTTATTATGTATAATTTAGTTAAGTCCTTCTTAATTATCCTACTTAAAATGTATTACATTCGGGGAGTTTACAACTAGGATTATTGGTGAAATCTTCAAAATTAGGGGAGTTCACCACTTTTTTTAAATTCTACCTGCTGGATTAGGGGAGATTACATATGCCCGCTGAAAATATAAAATTCTCAAAAATATTGTATTTACTCCCCCCTCCCAGAGCCGTAACAAGTGTAAAAAGCGCCTATGGCAAGCGGTTTAATTTGCACTACCCCTTGCTCGTTACGCTGGGGGTATTTCAGACCCCCCAAGTTTCGAATTTTGGAGTGAAATAAATTGCTGTCAAACGTTAGAGCCTAAATGAGCTTTCATTATTAGTGTAGGATTAGTTTTTGTAATCGAAATAAAAACTTTAATCTGATAAAATAGAATCAAACTTGAGGATTATCGTACGGAACTTGCTCGGATCACTCGAAAATTTGATATGCCCATAACGTTGTAGAAAATGAAATTCAACTAATGCAAATGGAAGCTCATTCAGGTTATAATGAAGCTCTAACATTTGACACCAATTTCGCCTAAAAATGGTCACAAAACATATCTGCCCCCCCCCCTGTTAGCACTAACAGGTCAATAGAAATCTTCTAGTGAAAAGTTTTATGAAATAAGGGGTAAAGGTCATAGCCAGGAGAGTATTCAATAAGGCCAATTGGAAGAATACATAATCTAAACTAAAAAATAAGATTGTAACCCGGAACGATTTACAGGCGTCCCTCATGGATTTTGTCATCCATAATAGCCATTACAATAATTAAAGAACATCCAAACTAATGATGGGCAATATTTTTTCGAATAAATACACAACATAATTGATATAAAAAAATATATTAAAACATAAAAAGTCAAAATTGTACTACATTATTTACATGATCTGGGAAGATAGTCGGTTTACATAGTCGCTATGTAGAATTTTCGGGACTGCTTTCATCTAACAATTCTATTCGTTGTCTTTTCACAAAATGTTGAATCTTGGATTCCAAACTTTCTGTAAATGGATATTAAACACCTCAAAAGCAAAAAGCAGTTTCATACCTACCACACTTTTGTCTTTGCATTAAGGGAATATAACTTTTTGATCTCACGCCGCTCAACAAACAGTTGATGTATTCTGACCGTGTTTCTATGTTGTGCTTTTCACATACTTTGTAAAGGTCACGTAACATGTGTTCCATCATGGTGGATCTACAAGAGTAACATCAAAAATAGGGTTCGCTTGTATGGTTTTCCAGTTACTTACTTGACTGACGAGAAAGTCCACATTGATTGCAGCTTACTAAGTACTATGGTCATGGCTATTTGGTTGTACACCCAGTCTGTTTCATTTAAGTCATCATAGTCACAATAATACAAATTTAACGGTACTTCACTTGCCATGTTATAATCAGGCTTCCTAAATGATTAAAAAAAAATGTATAGGATCCTCAAATTCCCTCAAAATAATTCATCTTACCTAGGATTAAGGTCAACATTTAATAAATCTTGAACAATGCAGGGATTTTCTCTGCCTTCTCCCACTAAAATCAGTACCCCCATCAGGTACCTAATTTGGTGCCACAAGAAAGCTTGCCCTTGTATTGTTAGAACATACATTGAAAATTCTAAAATGGCATTAAAAATTTAATGTAACCCAAATCATCCCGATTTTTTGTGGAAAAAAAATGTACTTTTGGTCAAATATGTGAAAGTATAAATTGAGATTTACATGAATAGAGTTCCCTCTTATAATCAATCATCAGAAGTGGGATCGCCAGAAATAGTATTTCCAGCTAACCTACAACAATTGTAACAAAAAATTTTGACTTACAAAAGACTCACCATCTTCATTTTTATTTTCCAATGGCGACGAAGGTAAAATTTGAATACTGTTGATGGTTCTAAAAAACTTGATTACCCCATTTCCTACATCCATCTTGCAAAAGTTACGAAAATCATGTATACCCAGCATAAATGCAGCTGCAGTGTTCATATTCTAAAAACTTAGCTTTTGTAGTCGACGTTTTGAGTTTCCTCGCAAATATTTTGATTGAAAAAGCAAAACAAATAATAAATATGAAAACATCAACCTTTCTTATCGGTGTCAGATTTTGATTGGTGTTTGTGACCCTATTCTAGTAATACAAATGGTCAAACTTGAATAAGTGGATAAAATTCCAAACAGGAAGAGAAAAATCGTATAATATTTCACTTATTTAAATAAATAAAATCATTTAAAAAGTGTGAATAATTCCCAGCCTTGCTCAAAAGTAATAATCGACTGAAAAACAAAAACTCACCTCAATGTTCAAATTTGATTTTGGAAAAAAATATTTATAAGTCCTGCCATTGCAATTAAAACGTGAACTAAACTCATCATCCACTGGGCACCAAGCAACACACTGGATTGCATCCGGCAAAACTTTATTTATAATCCAACAATAATTAATTTCATTTTCTAAATTTCTATCATCTTTCTCCAACTTGCTCCTCAAATCGATAGAAATAACCTGACCAAAGGAACTGACTCCTTTGTCGGTCCTTCCGCACCTGTGATAATTGGAAGTGGTTCTATCTTTGATCAGACAAGTTTTTACCAGCGCTTCGAACAAATAATGTTCGATTGTGTTGAAGGTGTCCTCTTGTGTTGCATACCCACAAAAATCCCATCCCGCGTAGAAAAACTTCAAGAGAACATGCCGCGTGGTACAACTGCAAAATCCAAAGGTATTAGAACTCGTCCATGACATATTCCAACTTACTTCTCAAAATCAAACTTCCGTTGATGTTTCAACTGCTGCTTTTTCTTCTTGCTTCCACCAGACTTTGCAATTATATTCTTGAGTTGCACGTTGTGAGAATACAAAACTTTAACCTTCTCAACCAACTCCTGCAAACATCAAAATCGTGAAAAAAGGAAAACAAATGAATGAACTAACCTCTCTTGACAGTCGATCCAAATGGTCGATGTTATATTCGCCCCTGTGCTGTTTCCTCTTTTGTACGTTGTTTTCCATTTGATCTGGATTTATCCAGGAGTCGAAATTTAACTACAAGATCACCACATGAAAAAAAAATTGAAATTTGAGGTTAAATTGTGAAATCTTGGGTTATTGCAATTTAACAAAGTTAAGTGAATTTTTATAACTTTCTAGGCCTAAATTTGGGTTTATGTGGTCGAAATGTTAGAGAAAATGACTTTTTGAATTTAAAATTGGCACCGAAAACGACTCCATTATCACAACTGGAAATTTATGTACAGGGTACTGTCAAATTTTATGGCATTACCTTCCTCTTTGCACAGTTTACGAAGGTTTCGCTAAAATTGTTTGAACTATATGCACTTTCATCATCGTTTGCTAATTGCAAAATTAGTTTTGTTCTTGAACTTGCAGCCATGGTTATTGAAAATGCACTGAACAAATTTTGTAATAGTTTTATCATTTTCATTCTGTTAGTAACGAAGCTCTTCTATTTTTCAAATTGCTTTTTAATTTCATATTGAAAATTAATGACAAATTTAAGTGTTTCCCTAATTACCTGCCTATTAGTAGGGGAGACAGGAAGGTAATGAGGGTAGTAAAGCGCCTGTGACATAAAGCAATTTAATTTTCTCTAACTTTGTTAACTTCTAATTTTTTTTAATTAGCTTGACAATGATTCAATTTTTAAAATTTTATTTGAAAGAAAACACAGGATAGGACACAATTTCTAATTGTTTTTTGCTTTTTAAAATACTTTTCAGGTCAGGGTAAGATCTTTTTAGGAACAAAACAATGTAATATTTAATTTTATCTAATTTTTAAGTACTTTTTCTTTTTTTAGTGTAACTAAGCCCACTGGGCCCCCTAAAATGTGAAGAAATCGGGGGTCTAGGGGGTATGGTATACCCCCCAGCCAGGCGCGGATACAGAGGGGGGCCATGGGTGCAATTGTCCTCCTGACTCACGACCGAAGTACTTTATTTTGACCAATTTCAAACCAAATTTTCTGGAAGATAGGTAAAATCATACAAAAATATTAGTCCCCCCCTGAACGAAATCCTGTATCCGCGCCTGCCTCCAGCACCACAAAGTAACTTCAAAGTTGATAAAGACACTAATTTAATTCTTAAGAAAACTTAAGCCCGCCTAAGTCCTCTCAAATATGAAGAAACCGGGGGGTCTAGGGGGGGGGGGGGTATGGAATAGCTACTACTAATATTGCATTACAAAATCTTGCAAAATTTTTGAAAAAATCCTATCGGTTAATAGGGTAGTCAGTGACGTAGCAAAACAGGTAGTGCCAGTGGTGCCAAATTCACCACAGTGCCACAGTCAAAATTGATTTCTACTATTTACAGAGACTTTATTTGTAAAAATAATCTATCACAGTTTGTACATTGTAAAGAACTTTTTTCAAATATATTAAAATTTTGTGAAATCTACGATGACTTTTTGTCATTTACCTGTTTTTGTGCAATAAAATTGTTATTTAAAATTTTGTTGTTGTAGAATAATGATGGGGGTCCGCTGTGGATCTTGCACCAGTGCCCGGTTTTGACTTGCTACGTGTCACTGGGGATAGTTTTTGTAAAATGTGCATTTTGGATAATTAAGAAAGAAATTATCCAATTCTAAAAAAAAAAACCGTTTGTAAATTCAAAGTAATCGAAAAACTAAATTTTAAATAAATATTTTGTTTAAATATAAAGAAAATTTGTAATTATACTAATATTGAATTACTAAATCCTGCAAAAATAATGAAAAAATTGTAACTCTTGATGGGGTGGAATTTAGGAGCTTGAAATGTCGAAATTTGCTAATTACAAAATGGGAAGTTATTTGTGATCAATAAATAATTACAAAATAAAAGTAATACTTCCAGGACCCCCCCCCCCCCCATTTCTTGTAACGCAAAATTTTGTTAGGGCACTTTTCGAAAAATACGAAATATAAAATACGGACGCGCCATCTATCGACGGTGTTGAGAAACATCTTTATTGCATTCTTCAATTTGCCGTGCATGCGTATTGACATTCTCAAATTTTTGTTATCGCGTCACATGACCTGATTTGTTCCCGTGACCAAAACTGAAGGAAAATTCAAATATTGTCTCGAAATTTTGCGCAAATTTGTTGCGATGGACATTCTAGATCCATTGGATACGAGGTAATTGATTTACTTTAGACGTTTGAGCGACTTGAAGACGTACGTTTCGTTATGTAACTTCCTGTGATTACGACAAGGTCATTTTGCGGTGTTGATGATTCAAATAGATAATAGACAGCAATATTTATTTGTTTGTTGCTAATGGAATAATTTTTTAAACGTATTTTAGTAACGATGGAGAAATAGAGACCAAAGTGCTGGATCAAATTGTCGATGAACAGGGAATGGAAAGTGATGATGAGAGAGTAGTCGAGCACCTTTCTCCTCAAACTTTGTTAGAGACGCCGAACGATACGGGATTTGCACAATACGCCTTGCGAGCGAACGAAGGTCAGTTTCTGTTTACCTTTCTTGTTAGAGGCTTTCTGATACGGATGGGTTTGTAGGTGGAACGATAACATATCGGGTGCTGCATGTGGACGATACGATCGAAAATGGATCTCAGATTGTCTCCACCGGTGCGAATTTTGGAAATGCGGGAGTGCAGCAGGTTATTACGAGTAATTTAAATGGACAATTGTACGTCATAGGAAATCCTAGTGAAGTTTTTAATAACCAAGGAGG
The DNA here is from genome assembly GCA_958510855.1 of Rhagonycha lutea. Lineage (NCBI taxonomy): Eukaryota > Metazoa > Arthropoda > Insecta > Coleoptera > Cantharidae > Rhagonycha > Rhagonycha lutea. The sequence goes on along the minus strand of OY294040.1, from coordinate 3,741,821 downwards.
AACTCGGGCGATTGCACCCAGGGCGTCCCTATTAGACACCACCACAACTGTACAGGCTAATATTAAAAAGGTTTGTTGATTTATTTTGTTGTTTTGTGCTATGGCAAGTGAAATTCTACTCCTTTTATTACTGTTCTTGTCGGAGGTGAGGCTGCGGATCATCTTATTCACAAATTATTGCGATTTTAAAAGTTATTAAGGGGGACATATGAAATATAACCTTAAATCTATGCGAGAAAATGATTTCTAAGTCTTTTAACGTAAAAGTGGAACGTAGTATTCCTGGTAACATAGAGTAAAATGTGGATTCCACTGTGGTAGTCGTACAGTTCTGTGAATCATGACCTTGAACTACAATTTATTTTGAAACATTATTATCTATTGATATTTGTAGCACAAATACTTTCTAGTAACAAAATATTATTTTTCTGTATCTTATATCGGGGAGAGGAAATACTATTTATTAAATTTGATAACTAAAAAAGGTCGAATATTTACACATAGTATAATTTTTTTTATAATGTTAGATCATAAATTGTTTTGGTAAATACAGTGGAACTTTGATAATACTCATAGATAGCAGCTGGAGGTGTCAAAATAGTATACCATACAACTGAGGAGTAAAGTGCCACTTTTCATGCTAAGGGAAAAGAGTATACCTACCTAAGGTTTTACTCAGGCCTGGACTGGGTCCTTTGAGGGCCCTTGGCTAGAGATTGAGAGGGGCCCCCTGACCAAGAAGGGAGATTTTTGAGAATCTCATTTTCGGCTATTTTAACACTTGGAAGGTAAATAAAAAATACAAACGAATACAAACCACTTTTACCTCAAGTGTAAACTTTTTTTTGAGGCACCCTAGGATCGCCAATCTAGACAGTCCGGGCTCGGTTATAATATTGTTGGTCATTTTAATTATTGTGAATTGCGAAAAAATATTCTGCAAATTGTTAAGGTGAAGAAATTATTTAAGCTTTCTACCTTAAAACGAGATTTTTCACATAAAAATTAACAGTTTGTTTACTGCTTTTGAGTTTTATTTGTCAAAAATAGAAACTTAGCATTTTTATGTTAGGTTTTTTTTAATGTTTGTACTTGGTAATGTGATATGACGGGATTTCCACAATTCAAGTCTCAAATCTGTAATAGGTGACGCAGTTTTTAAACAATATAAATTATAAATATAGGCAAACCTCACAAATCTCATGTGGCTGAAGTTAGATTCAGATTCACATTTCTACAATGGACCGGCTAAATCAACACTATGATAATTTATTTAGTAACTGGTGCATTTTAACAACAATTTCTCAAACACAAAATTTACATAATCAATAAGTTTATGCTATTACTTGGACTAGAAAACATTTTTAACTCTCCAAAATCAACAACGCACATTTAAAGCATAAATTGAAGTGTTTAAAATGATGCAGTGTCATATTCTCACCCCCCTTCCAGCCAAAAATTCGACAATATTTAGTTGTTACTAAATAAGTTTTGTTTTAATAGGTTTTGGGGGTAGATTTGCGATTCTAGGTTGAAATTAAAAAAAAACCTTGTCCCAAAATTTCACCCCAGCCAAAAAATAAATAATAAATAAACACCCCTGGATCAATATGGTACAATGGGTGTCTTTATTTTTATTTTGTGAAGAATTTGGAAGAAACGTTTATTATAATGAATGAATGAAAGCAACAAATATTAGTTACAGAAAAGCAAAAAACAGAACTTTTTCGGTTAGGTGTAACATATAAATTGGTCTGATTTAGTTTGAGTAGCTTAAAAATGTTCGATTTCCTTTTAATTCTTCAATGTCGGCATGTTTCGTAGACAAATTTTAAAAATTATTTTAGCAATTTTTGTTTTTTATTTCAGTGTAACTCCGGCTCTACCATCAAACTTCAGTATCCACCTAAGGTATTTTATTTGTATTTTTTAAAACTTGAATCTATTTCCCCTGTTCAAATTTTCATTTACAATTTTCTTTCACATATTCATCAAAACATTAAAAGTAGAATTTCACTCGCTAGACCACCCATACATCCAATTATTGCCTTTAGATAATATTTGTTTGTTGTTAGAGGGACGAAAGGAGGAGAGCGACGCACAATGAAGTGGAAAGAAGAAGAAGAGACAAAATAAATAATTGGATAACAAAATTATCGAAAATAATTCCTGAAAGTAACACGGCAGAAATGAAAGGTAATGGACACTATGAAGGCCAATCAAAAGGTGGAATTTTGGCGAAAGCCTGTGAGTACATCCACGAGTTGAAAGAAGGTAATCAAAAAGTCGAGGTATACGCGAAAGAAAATAAAAATTTGAGTCAAAATATTGAAATATTAAAACAACAAAATTTGGCTCTAGAAAGAGACAATATGAATTTAAGAGACTACATACACAGCAACGGTTTGCAATTACCAAAGGAATTTCTTTCCTAGCTGGTGGATAAATGAAAAGAATTATTTTTGTGTATGATAAGTATTGTTAGATAATGGGGGTAATATTACTAACAGTAAGGAGACTTATTAATTATTAAGTCATTTTATGTGTTAAGTTATTAATTTTTAGGATTAATTTTGTGATAAAATTGTATGAAAAAAATTAATTTGTTTGTTGCACTTTTCCACGACCATTGTTTAATATTATTACCAAGTTTCAAGTTATATTATTATTACTATTATGTAAAGGAAATAATTAAGTTTCACTGATTAATAATTGATTATTTAGCTAGAAAGATTTGTTATACTTGCCTGTATTTTATATTTTTATTTTTTATACCATGTTGAGTTTTGTGAATAATTATGAATTTGTTATTATTTTGTTGTTGTAAATCAAAGTTAGAATTTGGATTTTAACACGAAAAATTGGCCATGTTAACAAAAATTTTGAATAATATGAAATTAAAGATTGTAATTATCATGTAATTGTATATTAATTTTTAACAGTTGTAAATAAATGCAATTAAATAGAAATTATTTTATTTTCAATCATTTTTGTATTTAAATGCACTAACTTAATATAGAGTGAAAACTGTGGAAATTTCATTACCATTTTCTCCATATTAAAATCTGCAAGAAAATCAACTACTCGAAACACGATTTTATTCCAAAATAGGGCACATAAGAATAAATATTGAGACACTTCTCTTTATTTTCGATTTATGTACTTTTATTTAAAATTAAAATTATGGAAATTGGTGACTCATATGCCATAGGTTTCCCTTGCAACTTTAATAGTATTTTATTCCGCATTTATTGTGTAGTGATTAGATAATAAAAGTTAGATAATAAAGTCATTGACCATTGAACTTTTAATAAAAATATTAAAATGATTGGGCACCGAAAATGCAGGGTTAGTGTACAATGAAAATTCTAACTGTGTGTTTTACACTTTTGCTGAGTTTCCTGTTTGCGTTATTGTTTGTTCGGAAAAATCGAAATAATGTTGGCAAAACATTTAATGATTATTACACAAATCGCGATAAAAATGAAAATTGTTATTATAATTCAGATTACAAATTATCAGTAGTAAGTCTTGACTGTGTAGATATATTATTCTATATTTTATACATGTAACCCATTTTTTTTAAATGAACTATTAAAATTGATTCATTTTTGGAAATTATTTAGAATGTAAACCCAGTTAGAAAGAGAGAACATACATTATTTATATAATAAATTGTATTTTAGCTTCCCTTAGAGAGGCCCCTTAACATTTAATATAATCATACAACATAATATAAAATAGCAGTTCCGTGTGTCTGTTCGTAACGCACTTCTCATTAGTTGAAAAGTGCACTACACCAAACTACAAGTATAAAAATTATACTTTTATTTTAAATTATGAGCGAAAAATCACAATTTTTATTGTTTCAGTCGGAAATAACAAGAAAGTTAGGATATCCATCTCAAACTTATAATGTATCAACAAAAGATGGTTATATCTTAACAGTCTTTCGAATACCATATTCCCCATATCGTTCTCATGGAGAAGAAAACAGCAAACCAGTATTTTTACAACACGGAATGAATTTAAATAGCCACAGCTTTGTTAACGTGGGTCGAAATTCTCTAGGATTTGTTTTATCTGATTCTGGTTACGATGTTTGGTTGGGAAACTTTCGAGGAACTAAATATTCGTCGAACCACTTAAATTTTAGCAAAGATAGTAAACAGTATTGGGATTTTAGTGTGGATGAACTGGCTGTTTATGATATTCCAGCCCAAATTGATTTGGTCAGAAATGTAACAAAACAAAAAGTGATCTACTTGGGGTATTCGATGGGTTCTACCACCGCATTCATGCATGGATCTATTTTTCCAGAGCTTACTGCACAGAAAATAAAGGCTATAGTCGCTTTAGCTCCAGTTGTATATCTCCATGACGTTCGATTGGGTCATATTTTAACATATACTTTCTTCTTCATCAGGGTAAAAAAAGCAACCTATGATCGCACGAAAGTAATTGTACACTTTTAGACTGCTTTCCAGTTCTTTGCAAATGGAAAATTGTTCCTGAAACCATCTAGAGAAATTATACAAATCCTATGTTTACCATATCCATTCCAAATGAATGTATGTCAAATTTTCGATATGGTCGTGGCGGGTTACAATTTCGACCAAAATAATCCAGCAAGTGTTAAAATAAAAAAAAAGTTTTATATTTAAAAATTTAGTACATTTTAGGAAACTCTACCAATTACACTTCAAAGTAATTATGACATATCTTCCATAAAGATCCTCTCCCATCTGAATCAAATTGCTCATTCGAATAAATTTCAACATTTTGATCGTGGAATGACTGAAAATATTTTACGGTACCAATCGCCATATCCCCCTCACTACAACTTGTCTAAAATCAACATTCCAGTTTATCTGATTGGAGCAGCAAACGATTTGCTTTCAACCCTTGAGGTAAGAAGTATTTTTGAAAATGTACGTTAAAATAGTAGTACCTAATAAATTTAAATTTAGAATACCAGACGATTAGCTGAAGATCTACCAGCTGAAACAAAATTGGAAGACCATCACATAATACAGGACCCAAACTTCAACCATGCAGATATTTTAAGTGGAAAGGATGCCAAAAGTTTGGTATTCGATGTAATCGTCAAGTTTTTGAATAAATACTTTTAAAATTTTTAGTCTTCAAAATCAATAATTAAAAAAAAATTAGTTTTATTTACGTACTAAACAATTTTGGGGCAAAGCAAAAGTAAAACTTTTAGGTATTTTTTTGAAAATATTTTCGTTCTTGTGAAAGCCTCTCAATGCGAAACTGTTGCCGTTTTGCTTTTTCTGCACGTAGTAAATCTTCTTGTTCGGAATATTTGTTGTGCTGACGAATTCCGTATACAATTCCAGCAACAAAACAACTCCATCTTGCTAGCCTAATTATGGGCGACACTCTCACTGGAGGATAATAATCTACCATTGCGTATGACACCGGAGGTATTCCTATAATTTTTTAAAATCACAAAAAAATAATGAAAAAATTGTAAAAGAAAGTTAACTGTCACATTTGACAAAAAGATTTACAACAATTAAAAACTGTGACTATTTTAAAAATGCGGATTGTTTCTTCATTTTCTTCTTGCGTTTATATCCTTCAATTTCTTCAAGTTTTATGTAAATAATTGTAAACTATTTTTCTGTACTTGATTATAGCCTTTAAGCATAAATTTTTAATAAAATTTTACTGTGGGTCTAAATAAAACATTTTTTATAAGATTAAGTTCTGGGGTTGGTTGGCGTAGCTGGGTAACTTTTGGTTATATGCACCAATTTTCATGTAGGGTTATGAGCAATGTAATAGTAAATTATATATTTTATAAAATAAACGTACGTATTTGATTTGTTCATCACATGAGGCCGAAGGCCGAATAACCACATCAATATTGTGCACTAAACTAGATGGCTAAAGGTGGCCCCAGGACGAATAATAATATAATTAATTATAAATAGGCACTACACATTAATTTATAAACTTTTATTGTCCATTGTGCAAAATTGTATCAATATACAATGTAAAAATAACAAAGATTAAAAAAGTTTTAATAAAAATTGGTTGTTGTTTTCGCACCCATTCTATTATGAAATCGAATTTAAATTTGACGTTAAAAACAAATCAATTAAATACTTAATAAAATAAATTAAAATTTAAAATGCAAATAAAACTTGTATTTTAAATTAATTTATTTTTTAAATATTATTAAATAATTTCAAACACAACTTTTGAATTGTTTTTGTAATTTTATAATTTTTAATTTGCGATTTCAGTAATTTATGTTTTGCTTTGTAAAAATTACATTTTCAACCTAGGAAAGCCACAAAGACGTTTCTTTTATAAGCTCTAAGAGAAGGGCCGGTAGGGGGGGGGGGCGATCGTCCGTCGGCGAAAAGCTACGTTCTTTTACCACCTACCTGCCCTATATTATCATGGTTTATAATAATAAAAATCATAATATCTTTATGATTTATCCAGTATTCTTTTTGCTCGCAAAATATTACTTATTTTAGAAATTGTAACCCCTACCTAAAGGAAATTTTGGCTACGTTATTGATTAATTATAGCAAACAAATCTTCGGTATTATGGTTGCATATTTTTTCTGGATTATGCAACCCAACTTGCACTAACTCATGTCGCATTGAATAAATTGGAACAAATTAATGTTCTAAACAGCCAAAATCCTTCAGTTACGATGAGAATCAATAAGGGATATTCACTGGGGCCAAATTTTGATTAAAAAGATTCTTATTATCCATCAAAAATATTATTAAAAAATAAAAATGAAAATATTTAAATATATGTATTGTCGTATTCCTTTTAGTCGGTACAACCCCATTATGGTTTCGAATCATAAATAAAACATTTTAAGTTATATTTTGCACATAAAATTGTGCTTCATTTTATTTATTTCTCTACAGAAAACTTTAACATTTCCAAGAGCGATATGTGCTCAAATATGCGCCTTTATACCTGTCAGCGACCCCAGGTTGAAAAACCATGCTGTAGGGGAAGCATGGGGCATCCGGCATAACCTGCAGAAGCAGTTAAAACTGAAATTCCATATTTTTCTGTAACATAATGACATTGTATACCTACTTAATAATTTATAAATAAGTTGTGAGTAAATTATTTTTATAAGGAACACAATAAGTTTACAATGGGAAACTGCATTTACATATTGATGACGAATATTCAAGAGCAGGATGTTAAAAAAAAAGTTTCCCTTCAAAGAGTTTAATTATGTGTTATAGAAATATTCCAGCAAGGTTAGTTAAAAATGAAATGCCTTCAGGTGTTCTTCATACTCTTGCTGAGTTTTCTGTTTGCATTATTATTTGTGCAGAAAAATCGAAACAATGTTTGCAAGACATTTGCTGATTACTACACAAATCGCGATAAAAATGAAAATTGTTATTATAATTCCGATTACAAATTATCAGTGGTAAGTCTTGACATACTTTATATTTTTTGTATCCAAGTAATTTTGCTTAAAACAACGAGGAATTAAAATGAATTTATTCAAAATGCAAATTTGTAGTTTGATAATGTTTTAATTCTCAGATCAAGATGAGAAAGATCTGATAACACTTGTTTTGAAATTCATTTGTTTGTTTTAACAGGAAGTTTAAAATAAAAAAGGTGAACTTGAACGATTAAACATTAGTTTTTTAAAATGATCCATAAATTAACGTACTAAACATTTTTCAGAAATAAAATTCGCAAAGTTTCCAGAAGTAAATGATACTGAATGTACAATATTCCGAAACGTTTTGACATCTTCAAATGATGAGCAAAAAATGTTCTGCAAATCTGCTTCAATATTTCTTGATCAAAAGGGGGAGGGAAATTTGTGAATTTGTGAATTTGAACGATTTTAGGAATACTTTAACATTCTATAGAATCTACTATAGGGCAAACCATTTTGGAAACTCCCATTAAAATTTAAAATTATGGGGTATAATCAAATTTTTATATTTTTTCAGCCAGAAATTTCAAAAAAATTAGGATATCCATATCAAATCTATGATGTAATAACAGAAGACGGGTACATCTTAACAGTGTTTCGAATACCATATTCCCCATATCATTCTTATGGAAAAGCACCCAGAAAACCTGTATTTTTACAACACGGAATGAATTCAAATAGCAATTGTTTTGTAAACGTAGGACGAAATTCTCTTGCATTTGTTTTATCCAATTCTGGTTACGACGTTTGGTTGGGTAACTTTCGAGGAACTAAATATTCGTTGAACCATTTAAATTTGAGCAACGATCATCCCAAGTTTTGGGATTTTAGTGTGGATGAGTTGGCTGCTTATGATATATCAGCCCAAATTGATTTGGTGAGGAACGAAACCAATCAGACGGTTATCTACGTGGGGTATTCGTTAGGTTCTACTGCCGTATTCATGTATGGGTCTACTTTTCCACAGCATACTTTAGAAAAATTAAAAGTTATCGTAGCCTTAGCTCCGGGTGTGTATGTCCACGGCATTCGCTTGGCTTCCATATTAAACTACGCTATGTTCTTCATCAAGGTAAAATATAATTCCTATACAAACACCCTTATATAATTTTATAGTTGTAGACTGCTTTCCAATCCTTAGCCAATGGAAAATTCTTTGTGAGACCATCTAAGGAAATTACAGAAATCCTGTGTTTACCCTATCCATTCCAAATGAAGTTATGCCAAATTTTGGATATGTTTGTGTTGGGTTACAATTTTGACCAAATTAATCCAGTAAGTGTTAGACTTTTTTAAAAAGTTCTATTTCTAATAATTTAGAATTTTAGGAAACTTTGCCTATCACACTCCAAAGTAATTATGACTCTTCTTCCATCAACACTTTATCCCATGGTCATCAAATTGCAATTTCGAATAAATTTCAACATTTTGATTACGGAACGACTGAAAATGTATTAAGGTACCAATCACCATTCCCTCCTGAATATAATTTGTCCAAAATTAACATTCCAATTTTTCTAATTGGAGCAGCGAATGATTTGGTTTCAACCGTTGAGGTAGGTGGTATTTTGAAAAATTTATATTGAAATAACATAATTATAGTAAAATTTAATTTAGAATACCAGACGACTTGTTCAGGATCTACCAGAAGAAACAAAATTAGAAGACTTTCACATAATACAGGACAAAAACTTCAACCACGCTGATATTTTGAGTGGAAAAGATGCTAAAATATTTGTCTTCGACATAATTGTTAAGTTTTTGAATAAACATTTTTAAAACATTTTTCATTCTTTAATAATTATAATTATTATTTTATTACTTTCAGGCCAGAATTGAAATCAATTATTGATACAAATTATTTACAAACACATCATAAATACATATGAGTTGCACTTTCTTTCCAAGTAGTTTTGAGCAACTTACCAACATTTGCGCTAGTCACAGACACTTTTTGTCAGAAACGTTTCAATTTTTATGTATTAAAATATTAAAATATTTTAATTTATTAATTTTTACGAGTTAAAAACTTAACAATTTAATGGCATAATATTAATATGAAACGAGGCCTGTACCTATAATAATTTGTTAATTGTACTTGCGTCAAGATTAATTATTATTGTCTAAAATTCAAGGTTTAATATTTTTTAAAGCATATTTGGTGTTTTTTGGGAATATGATTGCTTTTGCAGAGTAACATAGTCTGACTTTTGAGACCATTTACATAATTACTGCGATATTGTTCATTTTGTTCCATGTGATATTAAACATATTTAACCGAAATTTTCCCCTCCCGAAAGCTCCATAATAATTTCAAACTGTTGAAAATCTTATAGCAATACTCAAGTAAAGTTAGTTGAAAATGAAATATCTACAGGTGATCTTCATATTTTTGCCGAGTTTCTTGTTTGCATATTTATTTGTGCGGAAATATCAAAACAATGTTTGCAAGACATTTCCAGATTATTACACAAATCGCGATGAAAATGAAAATTGTTATTATAATTCCGATTACAAATTATCAGTTGTAAGTTTCGGAATTATTATAAAATTATAATATAAATTAATATTTAAAACAAAGGTTTAAAACATTGGAATAATCAAACTTTTTATTTCTTCAGCCGGAAATATCAACAAAATTAGGATATCCATCCCAAACCTACAATGTAACAACAGAAGACGGGTACATCTTAACAGTTTTTCGAATACCATATTCTCCATATTATCATTCTCATGGAAAAGAACTCAGAAAACCAGTGTTTTTACAACATGGAATGACTTTTAATAGCCATTCGTTTGTTAACGTGGGACGAAATTCTCTTGCATTTGTTTTATCCGATTCTGGTTACGATGTTTGGTTGGGAAACTTTCGAGGAACTAAATATTCGTTAAACCACTTGAATTTGAGCACCAATAATCCAAAGTTTTGGGATTTCTGCGCGGATGAGCTAGCAGCTTATGATGTTTCGGCCCAAATTAATTTGGTGAGAAACGAAACTAATCAAAAAATTATCTATGTGGGGTACTCGTTAGGATCTACTGCCGTATTCATGTATGGGTCTACTTTTCCTCAGCATACTTTAGAGACGATTAAGGTTATCGTAGGTCTATGCCCTGCTGTGTATGCACCAAAAATTCGTTTGTATTTCATGTTAAAATATACTATATCCATTTTCAAGGTAAAAGGAAGCTCCGGAAACTCCAATAGTCCACGTTAAACAATTGTACGTTTTTAGAGAATTTCTGAATTCTTATCAAACGGAGAAATTTTTCTAAGGCCATCTAGAGAAATTATAGAAATGGTGTGTTTACCCTATCCATTCCAAATGAAGTTATGTCAACTTTTGGATATGGTAACGGTGGGATACAATTACGATCAAAATAATCCTGTAAGTGTCCGATTTAATTAAATTTTTATTATATAATTTTATATTATAAAATTATAATACATTTTAGGAAACTTTGCCAATCACACTTCAAACTTTGTATGACTCATCTTCAATGAACACACTATTACATGGTTATCAAGTTTGTGATACGGATAAATTTCAACATCTTGATCATGGAATAACTGAAAATATGTTAAGGTACCAATCTCCATTTCCCCCTCCATACAATTTGTCCAAAATCAACGTTCCAGTTTATCTCATCGGAGCAGCAAACGATTTACTTTCAACCGTTGATGTAGGTGGTATCTTGGAAATACAATTTAAAATAACAATAAATTTTAATTTAGAACCTCAAACGACTTGATCAAGAGCTACCGGTTGAGGCAAAAGTGGAAGACTATCACATAATAGAGGACAAAAACTTTAATCACATGGATGTTTTGATTGGGAAGGATGCTAAGAGTTTAGTATTCGACATTATTGTTAAGTTTCTGAACAAACACTTTTAACATCTTTCATATTTTTTAAAGAGTTTATTGTTTTTCAAATAAATGATCCAGTCGCACATTCAGCATGAAATTTACACCATACAGTTTTTCTGATGAACAAATACGAAAACTTTGTTTATATTTTATTATTGTTAGCTGGTTAACCCGATATAAGTACACATATTAAAATATTTTAATTTATTAATTTTCAAGAGTTAAAAACTTAATTTATATGGCAAAATATTAACATGAAATGATATGGAAACGAACATGGCACTGATACTTGTGTAAAGATTAATGATTATTGTCTATAAATTCAAGGTTCGATATTTTTAAAAGCCCATTTGGGTTTTTTAGGAATATGATTGTCGTGGCAAAGTAGCACAGTTTGCCATTTGAAAAGATTTAATTAATGTGATATTGCGTCTCATTTTGTTCCATGTGATATTAAATATATTTAACTATCATTTTTTTAAATGCATTCATTAATAAATTAATATACTAAATAAGTAATTTGCAAACTGTTGAAAATCTTATAACAATAATTAAATAAAGGTTAGTTTAAAATGAAATATCTACAGACGTTCTTCATATTTTTGCTGAGTTTCTTGTTTGCATTTTTATTTTTGCAGAAAAATCGAAACAATGTTTGCAAGACATTTCCAGATTATTACACAAATCGCGATAAAAATGAAAATTGTTATTATAATTCCGATTACAAATTATCAGTTGTAAGTTTTGTAACGTTCATAAAATTAGGTATAAAATATATTTTAAATATTTTTCCTGTTTCTAAATTCGACTGCTTTCGACTTGAAATATCCAAGTAAATAAATAAATAAAATTAATATATCTTTTTTTAGAAATTTTCCATTTTAAAATTGGTTTATTCTTAATTCGTGAAATTAAACATGTTTTATTTGTAATAAATTACGAATTAAGGATATTGTATTAATAGTATATTTTTAAGCTTTCGATTGAGTATTTCAATCATCATCAGAATAGTACAAATAATAAATTAAAATTCCATTTTAATTTATAATTTAAAAAATGTCAGATAAATTAATCCATAAGTTTTTATTTTCAGTACTTCATTTTGCAACAGAATTAGAAAAATTCGTGTATGAAACACGAGTAAAAGTGACTTTTTAAAACTAGTCGTATTTTTGCCCCCTGTACAGATTCATTTTTACGCTCTCTGTTTTAAAGAACGAATTATTAATCCCATACAAATTTTGAAAAAGCTTTTGATGAATCTAAGGGAATAAATAATCAAACTTTTTATTTCTTCAGCTGGAAATAATATCGAAATTGGGATATCCATCCCAAACCTACAATGTAACAACAGAAGACGGGTACATTTTAACAGTTTTTCGAATACCATACTCTCCATATCATTCTCATGGAAAGGAAGTCAGAAAACCAATATTTTTACAACACGGAATGTCTACTAATAGTCATTGCTTTGTTAACGTGGGACGAAATTCTCTTGCATTTGTATTATCCGATTCTGGTTACGATGTTTGGATGGGAAACTTTCGTGGCACTAAATATTCGTTGAACCACTTAAATTTGAGCAACGATACTCCAAAGTTTTGGGATTTCGGCCCGGATGAGTTAGGTGCTTATGATGTTTCAGCCCAAATTAATTTGGTGAGAAACGTAACTAATCAAAAAATTATCTACGTGGGGTACTCGTTAGGAGGTACAGCTATTTTCATGTATGGGTCTAGTTTTCCGCAGCATACTTTAGAGACAATACAGGTTATCGTAGGTCTATGCCCTACTGTGCACGCACAAAATGTTCGTTTGTATTACATGTTAAAATATACTCTATTCATTTTGAAGGTAAAAAGAAACTAGAAGACTCCTCCTTAAATAATTGTACGCTTTTAGACAATTACCCAATTCTTAACAAACGGAGAATTTTTTGTAAGGCCCTCTAGAGAAATTATAGAAATGGTGTGTTTACCCTATCCATTCCAAATGAAGTTATGTCAACTTTTGGATATGGTCACGGTGGGATACAATTACGATCAAAATAATCCAGTAAGTGTTAAATTTAATTAAATTTTTATTTTTAATGATATAATAAATTTTAGGAAACTTTGCCAATCACACTCCAAAGTATACATGACTCTTGTTCTATTAACACCCTATCCCATGCTTATCAAATTGCGGATTCGGATAGATTTCAACATTTTGATCATGGAATGACTGAAAATATGTTAAGGTACCAATCGCCATTTGCCCCCCTATACAATTTGTCCAAAATAAACGTTCCAGTTTATCTCATTGGAGCAGCAAACGATTTGATTTCTACAGTAGAGGTAGGTGGTATTATATGAAAATACAGTTTAAAATAAAACTAAATTTCAATATAGAACCTCAAACGACTAGATCAAGATCTACCGATTGAGACAAAAGTGGAAGACTATCACATAATAGAGGACAAAAACTTTAATCACATCGATGTTTTGCTTGGGAAGGATGCTAAAAGTTTAGTATTCGACATTATTGTTAAGTTTTTGGACAAACACTTTTAACATCTTTCATATGTTTTTTGAGAGTAATTATTTACTATTAATCCGTACTATTAATTCCTCAAACTGTACTAACACATCTTCACCCACTTCAAGATCAAAAATAGAAATATATCAAACCCATCATTTATTCATTTGTGGTGTCTTCCTGAGTTTTAATTTTAATATAATATGGAGCCTGGCAATATTATTACCCATTTTCACAGTTAAATGAAAGAAAAGCATCTGTGCTACCATTTTAAGAACTCACTTGCAACCTGGCACTCAAGGATGAAGATAATTGCTACTAGCTTTCGAATATCAGGTAGGCCGGTAAGGAAATATGATCTATTTGAAACAAATAGATTTCTCACAACCTAAAGGAAAAATTGTGGAGTGGTATATTTTGTAAGGAACGAAATTGTTAAATTAAATAGTGACAAAATATAAATTGAGTTAGTAAATGAGTTTATTTAAATTTGGAATGTAGAGAAAGTGAAATTTGGTCGTTTTGAAATGGAATCTTTTTTGAATTGAAATTGAAATTCACCTGGAATCGAATCGGGATTTCTAACTTTGAAATCTCTGGACTCTGACCACCTCAAAATATTTTAATTTGTTAATTTTCACAACTTCTTCTTCAGCCCATCTTAGTCTACTCCTGGACCATAGGCCTCTCCAGTAATGGAGGTTTTTGCCATAACTCACCACGCTGGGTAGACGGGTTGGTGAGTAATCCGCATATCGATTTTTGGACTATAGTTGTTTTACATCCAGTAGCAGTTTGCTAGGCTAACCTTTAGATGTGCCTATAGCGCTGTTTCTTGTTAACGGTGGCAATTCGTCAACTTAGGGGGACCGCCGGCTTAACGTGCCCTCCGAAGCACGGAGACTTGGTCATAAGAAAGTTTGACTCTCCCCAGGTTTGAACCCGGTACCCTGCATTAGCATCCAACTGCGTTAGCTGCAAGGCAATGACCGTCTCTTCACAACACAAACAACAAAAACAATAATTTAAATGACATAGTATTAATATGAAACTGGTCTGTACAATAATTTGGTAATGATAGTTGCACACATTAATAATTTATTATTTTCTACAAATTCAAGGTTCAATATTTTTAAATGCATTTTTAAATTTTCCCCTCCCGAAAGCTCCATAATAATTTACGAACTATCGAGAATCTTATAACAATACTCAAACCAGATTAGTTTAAAATGAAATATCTACAGGTGTTTTTCATTTTTTTGCTGAGTTTCTTCTTTGCATTTTTATTTGTGCGGAAAAATAAAAACAATGTTTGCAAGACATTTCCAGATTATTACACAAATCGAGATGAAAATGAAAATTGTTATTATAATTCCGATTACAAATTATCAGTTGTAAGTTTCGTAAAGATTAGAAAATTATAATATAAATTAAGTAGGTTTAAAAATTAATATCTATATTTATTTGTTTTGAAATTCAACTGCATTCGACTAGAAATATCCCCATCCCTTGTGATTCTGCAATGCTCAGAGAAGGACACTAAAATCACATAAAGCCATAAAGGCTTTATAATAGTGGAGTCATTGATAAAATTTGATAGAAGCTTAGGAAAAAAAAGGAAGATTGATAAGTTTCTTGTAACGCCTTTATGTGGTGATGAGTCATTTTGATAAAAGTTTGTTCACTGAGAACTGGCATTCATTGTAACGGATGATCTGTTTCTAAATAATGTAAAATAGGAAATACATAAATTATATTTAAATTGTAAATATCATGAAAAAGTAATTTGGAGGCGATTGGGTGGTTAAAAATAATTTTGGGAAAATATTTAAAAAAAAAGGTCAAGTTTTGAAAAATTTGCGATTTCCAAGTAGGTAAAATTGGAAAAAGGAAAGATAATGCCATAGAAATGAAGTTGTTGACAAAAAAGTTGAGTTGAGAGGGAAGAGGAATAAAATAGTTAGTGGCTCATTATATCTTGAAAGGGAAGGTTGAGTTCTCAATTATTCACGAAAAGGAAAAATTGTGTGGCCAGAGGCAGCATCTATTAGTATTCATTGAGTAAGAAAATGTTAGCCACGTAGAAAATGTGGGGTAGAATTCAACAGCAACAAGGGGTAAACAACGGTTAATCTAATCATAAGTCGACGAAATATATTAAGAAGAAGTTAGGGAAAAATTAATTAAGTGCTTCAAAAATAATGGAAGACCATGGAATGGATTAGGAATGAGGAAGGCAGCAATCACCATATATTTGGAAGTTTCAGTGGACAAGGATAAAAAGGTGTTCCGACTCAATCGACTCCAGGATTTGACAGACTTATTAATTGTTTATATTTTTATCGTTTTCGAAATTTGAAGTCGGGTTAAAAAGTGTTTCAATTATTTGTTTTAAAATTTTTGTGTTTAAATTAAAATTGTGTTCTCAACGGTAATTGTGTTCATCAATTCAATTTAAAAGTAATAAACAATTAAATTAAATTTCGTATCGCTCTGCGCAAGGAAGTAATTATTTTTTTATTAGATCAGAATAACACATCTTAGCAGAACGAACAAAAGACACGAGGAGATGGGTGATTTTTCATTGTAGTCGGAGGAAAAATTCATATAAGATCATCACTTATAAGAAACAACCTGTTTTTATGGTGATTTTCTCAATAGTGCATAAAAAAAAAATATTATATTGTTATGTCGTTTAATAATTTTAATCCAATATAAATTTTGAAAAATCTTGGCGAAACTCCCATTGAAATTTTAAACTATAAGAGAATAATCAACAATTTTTATTTCTTCAGCCGGAAATAATATCGAAATTGGGATATCCATCCCAAACCTACAATGTAACAACAGAAGACGGGTACATCTTAACAGTTTTTCGAATACCATATTCTCCATATCATTCTCATGGAAAGGAAATCGGAAAACCAATATTTTTACAACACGGAATGTATACTAATAGTCATTCCTTTGTTACCGTGGGACAAAATTCTCTTGCATTTGTTTTATCCGATTCTGGTTATGACGTTTGGATGGGAAACTTTCGTGGAACTAAATATTCGTTGAACCACTTAAATTTGAGCAATGATAATCCAAAGTTTTGGGATTTCGGCCCCGATGAGCTAGGTGCTTATGATGTTTCAGCCCAAATTAATTTGGTGAGAAACGTAACTGATCAAAAAATAATCTATGTGGGGTACTCGTTAGGAAGTACAGCCATTTTCATGTATGGGTCTAGTTTTCCGCAGCATACTTTAGAGACAATAAAGGTTATCGTAGGTCTATGCCCTACTGTGTACGCACGAAATACTCGTTTATATTACATGTTAAAATATACTCTATTCATTATGAAGGTAAAAAGAAACTCCATGACTCCTCCTTAAATAATTGTACGCTTTTAGACAATTACCCAATTCTTAACAAATGGAGAATTTTTTGTAAGGCCCTCTAGAGAAATTATAGAAATGGTGTGTTTACCCTATCCATTCCAAATGAAGTTATGTCAATTTTTGGAAATGGTCACGATGGGATACAATTACGATCAAAATAATCCAGTAAGTGTTAAATTTAATTACATTTTTATTTTTAATGTAATTATAATAAATTTTAGGAAACTTTGCCAATCACACTCCAAAGTATACATGACTCTTGTTCTATTAACACCCTATCCCATGCTTATCAAATTGCGGATTCGGATATATTTCAACATTTTGATCATGGAATGACTGAAAATATGTTAAGGTACCAATCGCCATTTCCCCCTCAATACAATTTGTCTAAAATAAACGTTCCAGTTTATCTAATTGGAGCAGCAAACGATTTGATTTCTACAGTAGAGGTAGGTGGTATTATTTGAAAATACAGCTTAAAATAAAACCGAATTTCAATATAGAACCTCATACGACTTGATCAAGATCTACCGATTGAGACAAAAGTGGAAGACTATCACATAATACAGGACAAAAACTTTAATCACATCGATGTTTTGATTGGGATGGATGCTAAAAGTTTAGTATTCGACATTATTGTTAAGTTTGTGAACAAACACTTTTAACAGCTTTCATAGTTTGTTAAGAGTAATTGGTTACTATTAATCCTCACTAGTAATTTCTCAAACTATACTAACACATCTTCACCTACTCCAAATTCAAAAATAGAAATGTATCAAACCCATCATTCATTCATTTGTGGTGTTTTCTTGAGTCTCATTTTTAATATATGGTTCCTGGCAATATTATCACCTATTTTCACAGTAAAATGAACGAAAAGCATCTGTGGTACTATTTTAAGAACTCACTAGCAAACAGGCACTCAACGATGAAGATAATTGCTAGTAGCCTTAGAATGTCAGGTGGGTCTGCGATGAAATATGGTCGATTTAGAACCAATAGATCTGGATCTGTGTCTGTTTAAAAATTGTTTACAAACTCATTATAATATAATATACTGACATGTTCTTTTTATTTTCATAATTTATTTGTATCTATAGTAGTTTGATGTTACACCTCTTCTTTTCCCATGGATTAATGTAATAGAAAGTTTAACTTTGCACAAATTGCACACACGGCAGAAAGGTAAATTCGCGGAGTTCTATATTTTGTAAGGAACGAAATTGTTAAATTAATAACTAAATAGTGACAAAATTGAGTTGGTAAATGAGCTTATTTAATTTTGGAAGGTAGAGAAAGTGAAATTTGGTCGTTTTGAAATGTTTTTTAGGGACTAACCGGTAAGAAGAATTTCACAATTCTTGGTCATGTTGGAAGACATCTAGTTTAGACACAGTTGGATGTAATCGAACTTTAGAAATATTATTAATAAATTGAAGTAAAATAAATTAAATTAATTGAAGATTCTCAAGTTTAATACAATTCGGTCAAGCAGGGAAGTTTTTAATTAATAAGATTTGGGTATAAAATAGTAAGGTAGTTGTAATTTGATTTTTAAATAATTTTAATAAGAAAAAAACAACTATAATAATACTGCATTATATGGTGCCCAAATTGAGGATTCAGTGTAGATAGGGTCTGGATTCCATTTTAAACTACACTGTGTCCTTCATCAAAGGAAAATATAATTCTTATATAACTCCCCTTATATAATTTTATATTCGTAGACTGCTTTCCAATCCTCAGCAAATGGAAAATTCTTTGTTAGACCAACTAAATGAATTACAGAAATCCTGTGTTTGCCCTATCGATTCCAAATAAAGTTATGTCAAATTTTGGATATAGTTGTGTTGGGTTACAATTTTGACCAAATTAATCCAGCTAGTGCTAGACTTAATAAAGTTTTATTCCTAATAATTTAGCATTTTAGGAAACTTTGCCAATCACACTCCAAAGTAATTATGACTCTTCTTCCATAAACATATTATTCTATGGTCATCATTCATCAAATTGCGATATCGGATTAATTTCAATATTTTGATCATGGAATGACTGAAAATGTGTTAATCACCATTCCCTCCTGTATATAAATTGTCCAAAACTAACATTCCAGTTTATCTAATTGGAGCAGCAAATGAATTGGTTTCAACTGTTTAGGCGTTTTTTTTTATTTTAAAATATTTTATGGTTTGGTTTTTATCATTTATACCAAAACCGTTTTATCAGTTGCAAACGCCAGCCAAAGTCAAGGCTGGCGTTTTCTTTTAGCATTTTATATTTTTTACCTATATCGAGGAGATAGCCCGACGAAGAATCCACACTTCGTGGAGAGAGACGGCCAGATGCTCCACCTGGAATCGAATCGGGATTTAAGAGCTTGACCACTATGCTCTGACCACCTCAAAATATTTTAATTTGTTAATTTTCGCAACAAAAACAACAATTTAAATGACATGGTATTAATATGAAACGAGGCTTGGACAATAATTTGGTAATGATAGTTGCAAACATTAATAATTATTGTCTACAAATTCAAGGTTCAATATTTTATTATTGGAGTTTTTTTGGGAATATGATTGCTGTGGCAGAGTAACATAATCTGCCCTTTGAGACCATTAAGTACTGAGATATTGTGTTTAATTTTGTTCCATGTGATATTAAAAATATTTAACCGAAATTTTCCCCTCCCGAAAGCTCCATAATAATTTAGTAACTGTTAAAAATCTTATAACAATATTCAAGCCAGGTTTGCCTAAAATGAAATATCTACAGGTGTTTTTCATATTTTTGTTGAGTTTCTTCTTTGCATTTTTATTTGTGCGGAAAAATCAAAACAATGTTTGCAAGACATTTCCAGATTACTACACAAATCGCGATGAAAATGAAAATTGTTATTATAATTCCGATTACAAATTATCAGTTGTAAGTTTCGTAAAGATTATAAAATTATAATATAAATTAAGTAGGTATAAAAATTAATATCTATATGTTTCTTGTTTTGAAATTCAACTGTTTTTGACTAGAAACATCCAAATAAAAAAAAAATTTTAATTTCTTCAGAAATTATATATTTTAATATTAATAATTTAAAATGCCAGGTAAATTATCCACACGTTTTTATTTTTAGTACTTCATTTTGCAACAGAATGAGATAAATTCTTGTATGAAACACTAGTAAAAATATTCGAATCGATTTTCGCATTTCGAAAATTTGCATTTTCAAATAGAACAAAGTGATTTAGAAATATCTGTATATTTTTTTATTTTTTATTATGTTAATAGCTTGCTGCATTTTCGTCAATTACCAGCTGAGTTAAGTGTAAATTGCTGTCAGGAGGTCAGGACAAATTTTTAAATACAAAACAATTTAATAACATTTTTATTTAAGCTAATTTTGAATTAAGAATCACTGCCATTTTACAGATTTGACGTTTTGAATACAAATTCCCTGCGTTATACATTTCATTGTTAAACTTTTCATCAACCTATTTTTATGGGGTTTTCTCAATAGTGCTTAAAATAAAATAAATTGTTATGTCGTTTAATAATATTAATCCCATACAAATTTTGAAAAAACTTGGGCGAAACTCCCATTGAAGTTTTAAACTATAAGAGAATAAACAAAAATTTTATTTCTTCAGCCGGAAATAACATCGAAATTGGGATATCCATCCCAAACCTACAATGTAACAACTGAAGACGGGTACATCTTAACAGTTTTTCGAATACCGTATTCTCCATATCATTCTCATGGAAAGGAAGTCAGAAAACCAATATTTTTACAACACGGAATGTATACTAATAGTCATAACTTTGTTAACGTGGGTCGAAATTCTCTTGCATTTGTTTTATCCGATTCTGGCTACGACGTTTGGTTGGGAAACTTTCGAGGAACTAAATATTCGTCGAACCACTTAAATTTGAGCAAGGATAATCCAAAGTTTTGGGATTTCGGCCCGGATGAGCTAGGTGCTTATGATGTTTCAGCCCAAATTAAGTTGGTGAGAAACGTAACTAATCAAAAAATTATTTTCATGGGGCACTCGTTAGGAAGTACAGCCATTTTCATGTATGGGTCTAGTTTTCCGCTGCATACTTTAGAGACAATCAAGGTTATCATCGGTTTATCCCCTACTGTGTACACACGAAATACTCGTTTGGGATTCATGTTAAAATATTCTCTATTCATTGTGAAGGTAAAAAGAAACTCCAAGACTCCTCCTTAAATAATGGTAATCTTTTAGACAATTGAATTCTTAACAAATGGAGAATTTTCTATAAAACCCTCTAGGGAAATTTTAGAAATGATGTGTTTACCATATCCATTCCAAATGAAGTTATGTCAAATTTTGGATATGGTCGCGGTGGGATTCAATTACGATCAAAATAATCCAGTAAGTGTTAATTTAATTAATTAAATTGTTATTTTTAATAGAGTAATAAATTTTAGGAAACTTTGCCAATCACAATCCAAAGTATATATGACTCTTGTTCTATTAACACCGTATCCCATGCTTATCAAATGGTGGTTTCGGATAAATTTCAATATTTTGATCATGGAATGACTGAAAATATGTTAAGGTACCAATCGCCATTTCCCCCTCAATACAATTTGTCTAAAATCAACGTTCCAGTTTATCTCATTGGAGGAGCAAATGATTTGATTTCTACAGTAGAGGTAGGTGGTATTATTTGAAAATACAGTTTAAAATTAAACTAAATTTCAATATAGAACCTCATACGACTTGATCAAGATCTACCGATTGAGACAAAAGTGGAAGACTATCACATAATCGAGGACAAAAGTTTTAATCACATAAATGTTTTGCTTGGGAAGGATGCTAAAAGTTTAGTATTTGATATTATTGTTAAGTTTTTGAACAAACACTTTTAACATCTTTTATTATATTTTTAAGAGTTATTATTTACTATTAATCCTCATTATTAATTCCTCAAACTGTACTAACACATCTTCACCTACTCCAAGATCAAAAATAGAAATGTATAAAACCCATCGTTCATTCATTTGTGGTGTCTTCCTGGGTTTCATTTTTAATATAATATGGTGCCTGTTATATTATCAGATTATCACCCATTTTCACAGTTAAATGAACGAAAAGCATCTTTGGTACCATTTTAAGAACTCACTTGCAACCTGGCACTCGACGATGAAGATAATTGCTACTAGCTTTCGAATGTCAGGTGGATCGACGATGAAATATGGTCGATTTAGAACCAATAGATTTGGATCTGCGCCTGTTTAAAAATTGTTTACAAACTCATTATAATTATAATATTATACTTATATGTTCTTTTTGTTTTCATAATTTATTTGTATCTAGTTTGATGTTACACCTCTTCTTTTCCCATGGATTAGTGATATTGAAAGTTTAAATTTGCACAAATAGCACACGCGACAGAAAGGAAAAATTGCGGAGTCGTATATTTTGTAAGGAACGAAATTGTTAAATTAAATAGTAACAAAATAGAAATTGAGTGGTAAATGAGCTAATTTAATTTTTGAAGGTAGAAGCAGTGAAATTTGGTGGTTGGATTAATGTTAATTGGTTATAAATTAAAAAACCAAGCTGTAAGAAAAATTGCACAATATTTGGTCATACTGGAAGAGATGGTAGTAGGTTGGACGCAGTTGGCTGTAATCTAACTTTATAAATATAATCTTTTAATATAATATAATTCGGTCAAGGAGGGAAGTTTTTCATTAGTAAGATTTGAATATAAAATAGTAACGTAGTTGTAATTTGATTCTTTAATAATTTTAATTAAAAAAAAATAAAAAATAAAATAACACTGAATAAATGGCACCCAACGTGGGGCATCTTCGAATTTATCAAAGAAATAGTGTAATTGGTAAATTTATATAATATCAAAACAACTCATAGAGCAACCCAGAGAAGAATTAGCTGGAATTATTAGATTAGGCACTAATTCATATTATTTAGGAAACAAAATTTGAAGAGAGAATAATGGAAAGATCAGAAGAAGAAATTAATAAAATTTAGTTCTCAACTACAGTTTTGCAACGAAACTCTATAATATTACCCCCTTATGTAATTTTATACTTGTCAAAACATTGCCAACCACTATCCAAAGTAATTATGACTCTTTTTCCATAATCACCTTATCCTGTAGTCATCTAATTGCGATCATCAAATATTTTATTAAGCTTTCAAGCACTTGTATGCTCTTCGTCAGAATAATACATAATATATTAATTTATTTAACTGGTAAAGTTAATGTTTAATATTTAATATTTGATTGTAAATAATATTCTTTTTAATCTTTCATTCACTTGTGCTGTCCAAATGAAACTGTTTCTTCTCCTTCCTAGCTATAATATTATTACCCATCTTGAAGTAGGTAAGCGAGTAGCACCTGAGCACCATTTTTGGTCTCACTAGCAACCCGAAACTCGATACTGAAGATAAAAGCTAGTCGTTATTGAACAATAACACTTTTAAGCTAAAAAAATTTTACTAAGAAAATTATTACATAAGCTGTATCTTACATAATAATCTACAGCTTTATAGACAATCAATTTTACAAATAAATTATTTTAAAAACTAAAAAAATATTAATCTAAATAGTGCGTCAACTACCCCGGTCTATACGTACGCAGTGAACGCTGGTTTCCGATTCGGTTTACCCGCTGCGATCTTTACATTGAAATATTTGTCCGGTTGCCAGCTTCGTTTGGCCACAGTTACATTAATTAACATTGAAGAGAGATGAGCTGGTAAGTCGGCGCCGGTAAGCATAGAGATATTGTTGCTGTTGCAACGACTGTTAAAGGTAAATCTTTCAAATTTGCAGATTTGATTTGCTAAGAAATTCTTAAATACATGTTGGTGAAAACGGTCACAAAGGTGTTACATCACAAGATTTTGGTGGTCAATTCACAGGACAATGTTTTGAGATAATTTGTTCACCAAGCTATTCGGTCAATAAGTAACTATTTGCATTAGTAGTGTGATATGTGTCACCATCTTATTGAAACCAAATCGCTTGCAAATCAATATCAACCATTTGTTCCCAAAAATTGTGTGTTATCATTGAACAATAACGTTCTTTATCGACAGTAATTCATTATTTTGAAAAAGTACACCATATAGTGAATATTTAAATTGGTAAGTTGTTAATTCGTGATAATAAATTCATTGTTATATTTTAATAATTATGTAACACCCCGGAAATTAAGGGTTAATTTCGGGTTGTTTGTTTATTTTTCTAGTTATGATTTTTAAATGATTTAAAAATTAAAATGCAATTTTAGATGTAAAAGAAAATAATTTGTGTACGCCTATGGAAATATAGTAATTCAAATTGTGCTGACATTTTATAAAATTTTTCGATTCTTATATCTTTGGAATCAGCGTAAAATTTCGTTCAAAGTAAAAATATCGACAGGGTCGAGTCAAAATTACTTTGTAAAAAATTCAAATTTAACTTTGCAACAAAGTATAATTACTACATTGTAACGTAGAAAATATACCTACGTATTGCAGGTGTGCGACGGGCGGAGATACGAAGAGAATTTGATGACCATTTCCGTTTAGATAAGGATTACGCTTCCCGTCTCAATGACAAGATTTTAGGTCATTTCTTAATTTTGGTCCTACAGAGAAATGAATTGTATATTTGTAACGTTTAAGAGATAACGATTCCAAATATCTAAAAATAAGTTGGAAAAGTCAAGAAATGTAGAAATTGGAATTAAATTTTCAATTACCAGTAGACGCGTGTGGGAATTGCTAAGTCGGCTATTTCTACGCGCAGAAAAAAAATGTATCTTCCTCTAATTGCGGAAGGACGTCTTTTACTCACATGGATTTTAATATAAAAAATAAAAAGATTCACTTTGGAAGAGAAGTGGGTCAGAAGTTATAAATATGGGTAACTGTACTGATAAGAGAGAGTCCGGCCGTTACCTGCATCAAACTGCGTTGCTCCAGGGGGAGTGATCATAGACGCTTTTTGATAAGGGTACATATTCGTAGACTCGATTGTGCGGGTTAATTTTGTGAATTAAATAGAGAGTCCTCCTTCACCTGTTGCTAAGAAACTTGCTGGCCATTTTGGAAGCAAATTTCGAAAAACAAAGCTGAAGTCGAAGACTCCAAGTGCGATTTGGGTTTTGAGTTTTGATAATTGAGTTTTTTTTTTACAGTACAAAAGCTCAATTAGTAATTTTGTTTGCAACTATTTATCAAACCATTGTTTGAATAAATAAGTTAGTGGTAATCAATTAAATTAAATAATTTAATTAATTTTCTCGACTTAAATAAATAAGTTAAGTTTTTGTGGTTTTGCTGAAACAACTAAAGGTAAAATTTATTGTTTACTGATAAATGATTTTATTTTGTGTGCGCGTTTGTGAAATCATAATTTGAGAACGCAAATTTTTGTATTTCTAACGAGTTGTTAAGGAAATGTATTTGGGTTTTTTATATTATAATAATTGATTGGAGTGAGATTCGCTCATCAGGTTATTGATACTTAATGTAAAAGGATAATCGCGAGACGATTGTTTCCTCGTTTGTTGATAGTTTTGGCTGCATATAAGTTTAGCCAATATTATTTAATCGTTAAAGTAAGGTTTGATAAGTTAATCTGTTTTATGTTTATTTTGGAAATCTGAATATTTGATATTCAGCGACGGAAACAATTTGTAGTTGGTTGAATGTTTCGTCAATTATTACTTTCAAAAGTTATTTTGTTGATTATACTGTGGCAAAAGTGTTGTCATATTATAATTTCGAGTTAATTATTTTGTAAATCTTTGTAAATAATTCAGTTTAATTTAATAAATTGTTATATTTGGGAAATATTAATTCTTTTATTTTGAATTTAAAAGAACCCCATAAAATAAAGGTGGAAGTTTTTCAAAAGTTAACGATTCCTACGTTTTCACAAAATCACTGCACAGGGCACCTTTCACCCTACATTAGCCAGCGATATTTACGTCATTTCGTGAAGATTGGGAAACCAAACCAGAGCTACCAAAAAGTATCGAAGAGGTCCAGGACAACTAACAAAGAGAATTTTGTCGGGTGGCAGCGTAAAAACTAAAAATAGACTGTCCTTTGTTACCGTGGAACCTTCGTCGATATTCCCAAAAATTCAGGAGTATCTCAAAACTCGAGAAATTTTTGGGAAACCAAATAAATTTAAAGAACATTCTGGGGTGACTTTTTATTTAGGCCAAGTAAAAAGGTTTTTGTGTTTCTGAAATTATTATCAAAATTTTAAGAGAAAATTTTATAATTAATTTTAATAACGCACCCCCGGTTGTTACAATTATACGAATTAAAAGTAAAATTATTAGAATATAACAGTTAACATATAATAATATAGTGAATATTTTACGCTGTTTACGAATCATTTGTGGTTTTTCTGATGACCAAATACAGCAACTTTGTTTATTAACATAAACATCTCAGTGAAGGTGAACGAATAAATTAAAATACTTTAAAATATATCGAGTTAATACCAATAAAATTGAAATAATAATATTAATTTTTTATTTAAGCTTTCAGTTGCTGTTACATTTTTTGTCAGAAATGTTTCAATTTTTTATTTTACAAATATTTTAATTTATAAATTTTCACGAGTTAAAAACAACAATTTATATGACATAATATTAATATGAGGTTTGTGCAATTATTTGGTAATGATAGTTGCAAACATAAATTATTACCTATTGGTTACAAATAATGCAAGGTTCAATAATTTTAAAAGCACATTTGGAGTTATTTGGGAATATGATTGCTGTTGCAGAGTGACATAGTCTGCTCTTTGAGACCATTAATTGCTGATATAATTGTGTCTCACTTCGTTCCATGTGATATAAATGTATTTAAAAAAAATTTCCCCTTCCCAAAAGATATAATAATTTACTAACTCTTGAAAATCTAATGACAATACTCAAGAAGGTTAGTTTAAAATGAAATATATACAGGTGTTCTTCATATTTTTGCTGAGTTTCTTGTTTGCATTTTTATTTGTGCGGAAATATCAAAACAATGTTTGCAAGACATTTCCAGATTACTACACAAATCGCGATGAAAATGAAAATTGTTATTATAATTCCGATTACAAATTATCAGTTGTAAGTCTCGTAATGATTATAAAATTATAATATAGATTAAGTAGGTATAAAAATTAATTTCTATATTTTTCTTGTTTTGAAATTCAACTGCTTTCGACTTGAAATATCCAAATAAAAAAAAATATAATTTAAATTTCTTCAAAAATTTTCCATTTTCATTAATAATTTAAAATGTCAGGTAAAATCCCCAAGTTTTTAATTGTAGTACTTCATTTTGCAACAGAATTAGAAAAATTCTTGTATGAAACACGACTAAAATTGATATTTTAGAAATAGGCGTGTTTCTGCCCTGCTGTACAAATTTACTTTTATTGTTGGTTGCCTAAGCCTAAATAGCTGTTATATACAACATAGTAATACAATGTATTATGCAATTAATTAAAGGTGAACTTTAATTATTGCTATTAAGTTAATTATTATTATATTATTCAACTGCAAAATTTACATTTTCATATAGGTTATTTTAACAAAATTATTTCTAAATATCTGTATATATTTTATTGCTCTCAAAGAAGCATGGCACAAAAAATTACTTTACTTTGACCTACTGAGCAAATCGACAAAGACGTCATTGGCTTGCAAATGTTTGCTGCATTTTCGTCAATTACCAGGTGTGAAATTCTTTGTTGCCAGGACAAATATTTAAATACAAAACAACTTAATTACATTTCTTTTCAACCTCATTTTGAACTAAGAAGTACTGTGTCATTTTACTCTAATTTGACGTTTTGATTACAATTCTCATAAATATTTTGAAAAAACTTAAACTACAAGAGAATAATCAAAATTTTTATTTCTTTAGCCGGAAATAGTAACGAAATTGGGATATCCATCCAAAACTTACAATGTAACAACAGAAGACGGATACATCTTAACAGTTTTTCGAATCCCACATTCTCCATATCATTCTCATGGAGAAGAACTCAGAAAACCTGTATTTTTACAACACGGAATGAATTCTAATAGTCATTGCTTTGTTAGTGTGGGGCGAAAGTCTTTCGCATTTGTTTTATCCGATTCTGGTTACGACGTTTGGATGGGAAACTTTCGAGGAACTAAATATTCGTTAAACCACTTAAATTTGAGCACCAATAATCCAAAGTTTTGGGATTTCAGCGCGGATGAGCTATCTGCTTATGATGTTGTATCCCAAATTAATTTGGTGAAAAACGTAACAAATCAAATGGTTATCTTCGTGGGATACTCGTTAGGAGGTACTACCGCATTCATGTATGGGTCTGATTTTCCGCAGCATACTTTAGAGAATATCAAGGTTATTGTAGGTGTGGCTCCTGCGGTGCATGCACCAAAAGTTCGTTTGTATTACATGTTAAAATATACTCTATTCATTTTCAAAGTAAAAAGAATCTTCAATACTCGTTCTTAAATAATTGTACGCTTTTAGGCAATTTCCCAATTCTTAACAAATGGAGAATTTATTATAAGGCCTCCTAGAGAAATTATAGAACTGGTGTGTTTACCCTATCCATTCCAAATGAAGTTCTGTCAACTTTTCGATATGGCTGTGATGGGTTTCAGTTTTGACCAACTTAATCCAGTAAGTGGAGACTTAAAGAAGATTTTAGTTTTAATAGTACATTTTAGGAAACTTTCCCAATCACGCTCCAAAGTATATATGACTCTTCTTCCATTAACGCCATATCCCATGCTTATCAAGTTTCAGATTCGGATAGATTTCAACATTTTGATCATGGAATTACCGAAAATATGTTAAGGTACCAATCGCCATATCCCCCCTTATACAATTTGTCCAAAATCAACGTTCCAGTTTATCTCATTGGAGCACCAAACGATATGCTTACTACAGTAGAGGTAGGTGTTATTATTTGGAAATAAAGTTTATAATAAAATTAAATTTCAATATAGAACCTCATACGACTTGATCAAGATCTACCGATTGAGACAAAAGTGGAAGACTATCATATAATACAAGACAAAGACTTCAATCACGTGGATCTTATGATTGGAAAGGATGCTAAGATTCTTGTATTCGACGTAATTATCAAGTTTTTGACCAAACACTTTTAAGACCTTTTCGTATTTTTTTGAAGAGTAATTACTTGTTAGTAATTCTCACTATTAATTACTCAAACTTCACCTACTCGAAGAACAAAAATAGAAATGTAGCAAATCTATCATTCGTTCAGTTGTGGTGTCTTTCTGAGTTTCATTTTTAATTTATTATGGTGCGAAAAGCATCGGTGGTACCATTTTAAGAACTCACTACCAACTCGGCACTCAATGATGAAGATAATTCTAGTAGCTTTCCAAAATCAAGTGGGCCAGCGAGGAAATATGGCCAATATAGAAAAAATAGATCTGATAGTTCTTTTTATTTTCATAATTTATTTGTTTCAAGCTTGATGTTGTGCCTCTGCTTTTTGCATATCTTGGTGAGATACAAAGTTTAAGTTGGCATACATGACACTTATCCCAGGAGGGAAAAACCATTAAATTGTTATAAAAGGTGTGAAATTGTATAATAGTGGCAATATTAAAAATTGAGTTGATAATGAATTTATTTAATTTTAGAAGGTGAAATTTGGTAAAGTGAAACTGTGTGATTTTATTCAGATTTGGAAGATAATATGGAGGAATGGAATGGAAACTTTATTTAAAAAAAATTATTGTACCGAGTGTTTTTTTCTTAAATTTCTACCGCGTTTCTAACCACATTTGGTGTTAATTATTAACTTTAGTTTTCACCTCATTTTTTCGACCATTGGATCAAATCAAAGAGAGTTTTCCACTACATTCTTATGATTATTGATTCACAAATCATAACAACTTTCCTGAGTTGGGAAATAAAATTTACCAACCCTGTATGGTATAAATTTCCTACTTATCCCTATAAAACAAAAGTAATTATTTGATTTTCATGTTTGATTATGGAAGAATATAATAATATTAACATGAAACGAGGTCCGTACAATAATTTGATAATGATAGCTGTAAGCAATAATGATTAATGTCTACAATTTCAAGGTACAATATTTTTATACACACATTTGGTGTTTTTTTTTGGAAATATGATTTTTCTTGCAAATTGACATAGTCTGCTCCTACAGGAAAAATTCCTGTATGATACACGAGTAAAAGTGACTTTTATAACTAGGCGTGTTTTTCTCTCAACGTAGCAGTTCACGAATTGTTATGAAACGTTTAACTTTTTCATTTAGTTGCAAAAATAACTGTTATAATAAATAATACAATACAATAAATTGAAGGTGATTATTAATTATATGTTATCAAGGAAACTGTATGATATACAATTTTGGAACGCATTTTTAATTAGGTACCTATATAATATGGGAAAATAATAAAAAATTTATTTTCTTCTGACGTACTTAGTAAAACGACACGTTGGTCATTCGTTACGTCAATAGCATGCTGCATTTACGTCAGTTTCCAGCTGTGTTATGTGTTATTTTTTCTGCAACGACACATTTTTAAAATTAAATCTGATTTGTCATTTTAGGTAAAATTTTCCCTATATTATATATTTCATTGTTAAATTTTTATCTGATGATAAAATGTCTGCAAATAGCCAAATCTCTATCTACGTGGGACGAAATTCTCTGGCATTTGAGCAACGATAATCCAAAGTTTTGGGATATCAGCGCGGATGAGTTAGCTGCTTATGATGGTCAGAAAGCCAGATTAACATTCATAACTGCCAGGGACCACTTCATTCTCAACTAGGAAGAAAATATATAGTACTACACGAAAACTCAAAAGATAATTACCTCCATGACCTATATAAGATATCAGAAAATATCATTAGTGAAAGTGAGACATCCTATAATTTTGCAAATTAAAACTATAATGTTATTTCATGTTGTTGTTAGATAAACAACTTTTTCTCAAATTGTTATGTAATATAATTTAATTAAAATTAACATTGCTATGTAATGGTATAAAATTGTATGGATGTTGAGCTGGCGATAAACATAATATAATAAGAGAAATTCGTTTTTGGTATGCTACATCCCCAAATTAGGCATATAGAATAATAAAAAGTATATTGAAATTTCGATAAAACAACCAATGAAAGAAATACTCAAATATAAAATTTGACAATCAAAACTTCTTGGTTTTCTGAACTGCAGAAATTCAATTAATGATTCTAGTCAGATGTAGGGGAAGGTAGGGTCATAAGTTCCTAACCACATTTGGCGTAAATTATCTTTAGTTTTTATGCTGTAATAATGGCAACTTTTTTAAGGAACTCTGATTTGTTTAGTTTTTTTAGGCATTCTGAAAGTTGATCCAGTTTCTGCAAGCTAATACATTGCTGATCCTAGAGAGCCTGCAATTTATAATTAGCAATAATGAAACGTAAAATTGGGCTTAATGAAATAAGCTGCCATTATAATATATAAACTAAAAATAACAAGAAAATGTCATCAACTTTTAGGTAGCGAAACAACTAACTAAAAATATTACGCACATTCGTTTTCACAAAAACCTGTTTTGGTTTAAAGGCATGTTAAATTTCCAAGATGTAATCATAAATTTGAATGCTAATTTAAAATTTCGTTATTATTATTCTTATACGTTACGTTTATGACATTTTTGTCGCAAAATTTTGTCCATGTCAAGTCCATGCAAAAATTATCACCGTCTCAAATGGAAAATGGAATGGAAAATTTTCCTAAATCATTTTTGAAAAATCTACAGGCACATAATTCCCAAAATTGCCAAAAATTATTCGTATGGGCCCATGGGAAAATGCCAACCCATTATTTCTTTTAGCAAAAACTTCGTACAATGAGAAATTTTTATTTTCCCCTTCCAAAAGTTTCATTATATAATTTCTTAAAGGAATACTCGAGCGAGGTCAGTTTAAAATGAAATATCTACCTGCGTTTGCGTTCTTTATACTCTTGCTAAGTTTTCTATTTGCATTATTATTTGTGCGGAAAAATCAAAACAATGTTTGCAAGACATTTTCCGATTATTACACAAATCGCGATAGAAATGAAAATTGTTATTATAATTCCGATTACAAACTATCCGTAGTAAGTTTTGCAATTATGCTATATTTTATGATCTACCTTGAATTAATTATTAAAATTAAATTATTCACTGTTGATTGTGGTTTAAAATTTAAAATCAGACTTTTCATTCAAAATGTCAGTAAAGCTAGGAAGATAATATTTACCAGAAAGAAAACGGGACCAGTACCCTATTTATGGGGCTATTGAAATAAAAAAAAAAGATAAGAATCTTCTAATATCAAATTATACTTTAGCCCCCTTTCCCACCAAACGCAGAAAAAAAAACGAAAGATTATTTTCCGAAGATAATTGCTTGCTTTGAGATTCAAGTGTTTGTTTCCGAGAGGAATTTAACTAATTAATAAAAATACAATTTTATAGAAAATAAAGTCAAGGTGAACTCGTCGGATACCAGTTTACCATATTTTTACCAAGGAAATTGCATAATATTAAACAAATAACACCTAAAACCAACTTTTGTCTAAAATATTTTAAAATTAAGGTCTAGTTTAATCGCCTCTCCAATAGGTAAACATAGAAACTCTTAAAATTTTCTCATAAAATTAAAAACAAATGTTTCACAAAAACTAATAATTTTAATTGATAAGCATTTAATGTCCCTCACGATAACTCAAAAGTAATTAACAGAATTTATTTAATTCTGAGCTCATTTAATTCGTCGTTAAATTCTCAATTTACATACAATAATTTGATCTTACTCTAATCTAGACGATAATAAAAATTTTGCTATTTATAAATCTTTGTGATTATTTTTTTCAAGTAAATTTCACAGGGCGAACCGCGGGAAAGGTAAAACACAAGAGTTTAACTGGTGTGATTCAGGAATTTTCATCTAAAAATTTGATGAAAAAAACAAAAATTGTATGAGATTATCTTCAAATGTTAATTAATATAACGCAAAAATAATAACCCTATTGTTAACTTTGTTTTTATTAACAAAAATTCAAAAAATGTACCTATTTTTATCCCTTTAAATACGAATATCCCATATTAACTTCATGTGAATTAAAGAACTGTAACCGCAGATACATAATTCAAAATATTTTATTAAATTATTTAATAATTTTAACCCCCATTGAAGGATTAAATTCTGAAGGAATAATGAAAATGTTATTTCTTTAGCCGGAAATAGCAACAAAATTAGGATATCCATCCCAAACTTTCAAAGTAACAACAGAAGACGGGTACATTTTAACAGTTTTTCGAATACCATATTCTCCATACGATACTCATAGGAAAGAACCCAGAAAACCAGTTTTTTTACAACATGGAATGAGTGTTAATAGCCAAAGCTTCGTGAACGTCGGACGAAATTCTCTTGGATTTGTTTTATCCGATTCAGGTTACGATGTTTGGTTGGGAAACTTTCGAGGAACTAAATATTCGATGAACCACTTAAATTTTAGCAACGACAGTGCGAAATTTTGGGATTTCGGCATGGATGAGCTGACTTATGATGTTTCAGTCCAAATTGATTTGGTCAGAAATGTCACAAACCAAAAGGTTATTTATTTGGGGTATTCATTAGGTACGACTGCCATTTTCATGTATGGGTCTACATTTCCAGAGCTTACATCAGAGAAAATCAAAGTTGTCGTAGCGTTAGCTCCTATTGTATATTTGTTCGACGTTCGTTTGGGTGATATTTTAAAATACACTTT
The DNA here is from genome assembly GCA_958510855.1 of Rhagonycha lutea. Lineage (NCBI taxonomy): Eukaryota > Metazoa > Arthropoda > Insecta > Coleoptera > Cantharidae > Rhagonycha > Rhagonycha lutea. Next base: position 3,707,743 of record OY294040.1, on the reverse strand, counting down.
GTTCTTCATCGAGGTAAAAAGAAACTTATTTATACTCCCCTAATTATTATATAATTTTATACTTGTAGACAGCTGTACAATTCTTAACAAATGGAGAATTGTTTGTAAGTCCCTCTAATGAAATTATGGAAATGGTGTGTTTACCTTATCCACTCCAAATGCAATTTTGTCAAATGTTACATATGGTCATGGTTGGATGCAATTACGACCAAAATAATCCAGTAAGGGATAAAACAATTAAATTTTCATTTTTAATATTGTAGTAAATTTTAGGAAACCTTACCAATCGTACTCCAAAGTACTGACTCAACTTCCGTAAACGTTTTGTCCCAGGGTTATCAAATGGGTACTGCGAATAAATTTCAACGTTTTGACCACGGAACTCATAAAAATATTTTACGGTACCAATCGCCATATCCCCCTCAATACAATTTATCCAAAATCAACGTTCCAGTTTATCTCATTGGTGCAGCCAACGATTTGCTTTCAACAGTAAAGGTCGGTGGTATTTTGGAAATACATATTTATATTTTAAAATAAAAATAAATTTTAATTTAGAACCTCAAGCGACTTGATCAAGATCTACCAGTTGAAACAAAAGTGGAAGACTATCACATAATACAGGACAAAAGATTCAATCACATAGATGTTTTGAGTGGAAAGGATGCCAAAGTTTTAGTGTTCGATGTAATCGTAAATTTTTTGAACAAACACTTTTAAAATATTGTTTTTATTTTTCGGAAAGAAAATGCGGCAATCCTCACTATCAATTTTTTAAACTGTACGAACGCACCTTTAGTCCCCCAAAATATTAAGTTTTAGCATTTTTTATTGGAATTTCTTTTATTTTAATTGGTAGATAACAATCGTAGGGATTCACAGAATTTTATTATTTAAAGTAATTTTTATCTATTATATGGACGAGAATTTTATTGTAATAGACACCCAGATATCCGACATTTCACACATATTAATTACTATAAATAATAATTATCCCACTTTAATGAGCAATGTTGAGCTTACGTTACACAAGCAATTATAAATATTTTAAAATGTATAATTATTATTATGGTATTTAATTTAAATACATTTCTTTAACCTTTGGAAGTCATTTTCCGAATATTACACAAAATTTGATGAAAGTTTTTTTATTATTATAAAGTTATTTACTATCAACAGTAAGTAAATTGATTAGATTATGCATTTGATTGTGCTCAAAAACCTAGAAAGCAAATTTTGCTTTTAATGCATCAATGGAAGTTAATGGTTTTTCAAAATCTTTTTGAAATAAATATTTTGAGTTGAAAAAGTCTCATTTTTGTACTAGGAGAACTCTTAATCAGTAGTAGTAGGTGTTTTTGAACCTCAATATTAGCCTCAAATTAGTGAAAGAAATGGTTACCCAATAGAAGCACCTAAAGCAACAATAGAAGATGGTTGTATAGTTGCGGTACTGAGAGAAATAAAGGCGTAGCCAAAATCAGGCTCAATAGATGACACGTGATACCAAATTCCACGACATTTGATTGGAAAATCTTAGGGAAAATAAATATTCTTTGGAACTCAAAATCTTGAGCAATTAATGAGTTCTGGGACTTAAGTTTTTGCGGATGTTATAATATCAAAGCTCCCACTTTATATGTTTATATTTAAATAAAATAGGGACGACGGCGACGCGACGCTTCCGTTATTATGAATTACAAATTACATCATGTTTGCATTGTTTAAATCTGGTTACAACACCACCAAATTATGATAAAGCTTCCTACTGTTGAAGCACGTAATAATTCAAAAGCCACCCACACTCAGATCATATTATGATGAGTTTGAAGATGAGCAAGAAAGCTAAAATACATCAACTAATTTTATTGAGGTGTAAAATAAATGTAGCTATGGGTCGCGGGATTACGCTGATAAATTATTTTTACATTATCATAGCATGGAAGATTCCTTTGCCTAATTAATTCAAGTATGCCTTGGAGTTCTGTCTGAATTTTTGCTTCACAAAATATTGGCATCATGAAAAGATTTCCACGTTTCCCACCCTTATAGCCGGCGCTGCCTCCCAGTGCTCAATTATCAGTCACTTCACAGATATTTAATAATAAATACATTGCTGGACTGTTGGGTATCCAGTTCCAATACAACTACCCATCCAACTTTCTCTTTCTGAACTTATGTTACCCACGTGTAGCTTTTTAAGGATAGATCGAAAGGTAAGTTCGACTTTGATATCATAATTACTTCAAGTTTTTTTATATTAATTATAATTTTTCTTACGCAATTAATAACATTATGTAAATGTTCGTTTATTCCATATTAATCAAGTTCAACGTGAAATTTCCAATGTTAAACTTTCTTTACGCAAGTAATCATGAATAGCTTAAAAACTTTGGCTGTTCTTGGAAATATTTTTTTGGCCTATGCGTTCCAAAATAATGTTTGCAAGTCATTTGCTGATTATTACACAAATATCGATCAAAATAAAAATTGTTATTACAATCCCGATGGTCAATTATCAACTGTAAGTAAATTAGCTTTCTTTTGGGAACATCAAAATGTGGTCATCAAAAGGTGGAAGCCTTGTCTGGAAGAGGCGAAGAGAACAATCACTCCACATAGCTATCAAAACTCAGTTATACTTTTACGTTTTCAACTTTTTACATTTTAGCCTCAAATCATCGAAAGACACGGCTACCCAGTAGAATCGCATAAAGTTACTACAGATGATGGTTATATATTAACCATTTTTAGAATTCCATATTCAAAAATTGATTCCACCGAAAGCATGATAAGAAAGCCAATATTTTTACAACACGGAATATCAGTCAACAGTGCATTTTTTATAAACGGAGGCAACGATTCATTGGGCAAGTACGAAAACCATAATATGCAAAAATCTGACTAGCACTGTTTACAGGTTTTTATCTCTCCGACGCTGGTTACGATGTTTGGCTGGGAAATTTTAGGGGAAGTAAATATTCTTTGAAACATAAAACCTTGAGCAATTTAAGTGACCAGTTCTGGGACTTTAGTTTCCATGAGCACGGATTGTACGACTTATCAGCCCAAATTGTCCTGATAAAAAAAGTAACAAATCAAAAAGTCATACATATTGGTCATTCTATGGGTACCACTGCTGCATTTGTTTATGGTTCACTTCAGCCAAAGCTTTCATCGGAAAACATAAAATATTCCATTGCGTTAGCTCCTGTAGTCTTTATGCAAGATATTTGGTTTCAACCATTTGTAGAACCTGTTTACCAACTTTTAAAGGTAGGAATTCCAAACCACATTTTTTTTTAATGTAGAAAATATTCACATATAATATGCCTTTCAGCACTACAAAAAACTTACCGCCGTAGAGGGGGTAATTCAAAAACTTTGCTACTCGTATCCTTTCCAAATAGAATTCTGCGGAATTATTGGAATGTTTTTGGAAGGGTTTAACTACGAGCAAATAATTCCTGTGAGTGAAAATTACCTGAAATTATCTACATATTTCCAATGCTTTCACTTCTAGGAAACTTATCCAATAGTTTTTCAAAGAGACTCAGTGTCTTCAAAAGTGGCGGTACATTATTATCAACTAATAAAATCTAGAAATTTTCAACAATTTGACTATGGTCCTAATAAAAATTACATAAAATATGGTTCGACTCATCCTCCAGAATACAATTTATCTAACATTAATTTCCCTGTCCAGTTAATTGTTGCCCCTAACGACCAAATAGCTACAGTTAAGGTAATAAATAGATTGTACGTACTTACAGACGCTTACGTTCCACTTGCGGGTTAGCGTTTAAGTGGAACGCATTCTATATTGACTTACCTAATATAATACTTTTTTATTATTATTTAAGAACGCAGAGAAGCTTTATCAAGCGTTACCTAAAGGAGCAACGAGGAATACCACAATTTACACAATAAAAAATGAGAAAAGTAACCACTCTTCATTTATCACTGGAAAAGACGCCAAAAGTTTGACATTTGATATTATATTACAATTTTTATCTCAAATTATGTAAGTTACAGAAGAGAGAAGACAACAAAATGTTAGTTGTATTTGAAAACCTTCTTTTAGTTTTTGTACAATAAAGCAAAAAGAATCTGAAATACCGGCATATTACTATCAAGTTACACCGCATTAACCACGAATCAATTGATTATTTTACGATTATAAACATCACTATCTTACTTTTCACTTTTGTACCTTCCAATTTCTTCCATTGTTCGGTACTTACTATATTGGAATGGTTGTTTTTGTCTATCTTTTATTCTATTGTCTTACTTGTTTACTAATAAGAACCATATACTGTCAAGTGTCATCTACCTTCTTTACCTTGATGAGGCCAAAGGTCGAGCAACTATTAATGTAGGTACGAATCAATGCATTATTTATTGGTTTATCTTACCTTTCTAACGCCAAATGGCCTTGGATTTAGGATGTTTTTTCAATCAAAATATTTGGCGAGTCAGTCCCAAACTTTGACCAATTGCGGATACATCCCTTACTTTCAAAACAGCGATGTGTAATGAGGTATTACCGTTGAGAGAAATAGCACGAGGCTAAGTCGGATTGGTCATACCCGCAAGAGTTTGATCAGGGAAAAGTATGATAGAAATTATGGTTCTGGTGGGTAAGGCTGGGCCCAGAAGCGGATGTGTCGAACGAGTGTCTCTTTCTTGAAAAAGGTGAGGACGATTTCCAGGACGTTGTATTGAGCTCCTGGGTTCCCTTCGCTATGCGAAGAATCTTGGTCAGAATCAAAATAGTGGCGGTCAGCGCCACAGTGTATTTGTCGCATCGAGGTGACGTGGGGGTTCTTGACAGATGGTGTGGTGCGTGGGAGTCCATGGATTACTATCCATTTTTTTTATGACAAAAAACATAGGTTTTGATTTTGTTTTGTATGAATATGGATGTCGGGTAGGCTTTCAGAGTGATGGCGACGTCAGATGGTAAATTTGTGAACATCTTGGAATGAAACATTACCACAATCTGGTGGTGGCTGCGGTTTAGTCGTCGGCTTAGGCGTTTGGCGACGTATTATAGGAGTCCTTGAGGACGCTGCCGTCGTTTCCATCGGTTTCTGGTCATTTATGGAATACCATATCGTAGTTGGTTTCATCCTCATTGCCTTCTATCTGGGTGCTGATCTCAATGTCAAGGGCTACTATTTTAATGTTTATTAGAGCACACAAAAATGTTTTAACAAACTAAAAACAAACATAAACAATCAAAAATGCTAATAACCTAGTAATTGATTTACGTTAAATGTAGTTAGATAAAAAAAAATAAATAATAATCATTTCATAATAATTGGAGAATGCGGAAAATTCGCATCAACTGATCCCATGGAAGGTCATTTTGAAGGTTTAAATCCACTTTGTGATATTTTTAGGCAATCTTTTATCTTACTAAACAAAAATAATTAGAAAATTTGTAAGTGGTATGACTAATAAGAGATAAAAAATCGCGAGACCACAAAGGTTTCATTTTGATGCAAAATGTCATCAATAATTAAAAAAGGCGGACTTCAACCCGGTCAAACTACACGATTGCAAAACTTGATTTACTTTTTTATGATTCAGTACATAAAACCAAAATTTCTTCTCTTCTATAATTGCAAATAATGTACCTACTAGATACTGAAAAGAAAATTATTCTTGAACGTGAAAAATATTTCAAAAAATCACTTTTTCTTTTATATTTTAATTGTAAAAATTGAAATTCTTTAAATTTTTTTAATTTAAAACATTTTTGATGGTGTCGTAGGTCAGCAGGATGAAAAATCCTTTAAGGCTCGGATATGTGACACATTTTATGTTTTTCATATTAATTAACAGCTCAATTAATTGACTTCAAATTTTGAAATATTATGGATCTTTTAATAATTTATTTCATTTAATTATAATTTTTTTTTCTAAATTGTAGTGATTTCTTCAATTTTTACAAAAAAAGTTTTTCATACTAATTTTAAAAACGACTTAAATGGTCTGTTTTAAATTAATTTTAATAAACCTCATAGAGGCCACTAGATGCAAAAATGTGTATATGTCAAAAACAAAAAAAATGAGTTTGTTATACCATTTTGTTCGTTAAAAGAATCTCTATATAGCAGTCGGGTGCAAAAATTTCTATTTGTTGAGTAAAATCAATTTGAAATCTGTTGTTGGATGCAAAACTCTGTCTTTAGGTAAGAAGACAAACATTTGTTGAACAGCTGCGCTGATGATATTGACATGAGAATTTAATGATAATTGTATTAATAATAATGTATTACTTATTAAGTGAATTTGTATTAATTTTTTTAATTAAAACATAATGTTGGTTGCAAAACTGTGTATATGTTATTTTATATCTGAAATAATTGTTGTTTTACTTAATATATTTTGATAATATTATTTAGTTGTGATCAGATAGGTGAGTTCTATTATTAATAACAGAGTTGCGTTTTAAATTTTATTTATTAAAACCGTAAACAGTTTTTTGCGATTATCTCAGAACGAGTTGGATGTCATTATACACAGTTTTGCATCTAGTGGCCTCAATGTGTGATATTGCCTCCAATTACCTAAAATTTACCTCTCATCAGTGGCGGATTATGGAGCTTCCATGCCACATATAACAGGGGTAATATTACATCCAGCGGCGGATTTATCACTTGAGAGGCCCCAAGGGCAATTTTGCCTTTTGAAAAATTTGACCCAAGGGTCAATTTTGAGGCCCCTCTAAATATTTTTACTATCCTTACATCTTGTGCATTCTACCCGCACGTTTCTTACTTTGATATGCACAATATCGGTGGTCTAAAAAAGCTGAATTTTGAGGCTCCAAGTGCACGCCTCGTGCGCCTGTTCGGAAATCCACCAATAATTACATCATACTTTTATTTATAATTTTAATTAGTTTCAAGTTCCGAAGAAGTTAGATCCGTCACTGCTTATCTTTGTAACATATCTTATACGATTATTTATCTAATCGCAAAAAAGAGTGAAATTCTAAGATTTGCTTTATCAACAAATACAATTTTTCCGTTTTTTAAGCAATACCAACGAAATTTTTTGAGTGAAGTTGCATTTATTCGTAAAAATCAGCTGTTTATGAACTTTGTGCTAAACTTCACAATCCATACTTAAATTTGTAATCTCTTATCTTCTAATAAATAGACTCGAAAGAGCGCAATAAAGTCATTTGAGTCAAGGATAATGATCCACGTGTGTCAATTAAATTCTAAACATTTCAGTTATCACTTTTGCAAAATCTTGAAATTCAATCAAATAAACATCGATCATGAAGTGGATAGGTTATTCCACAATTTTTGGAGCAGTTCTAATTTACTTTTTTGTTAAACCAACCAACAATGTCTGCAAGAATTTCGAAGATTATTACTCCGATCGTGACAATAACGAAAATTGTTACTATAATCCTGATTATAAATTAACAATGGCAAGTACTTTTTTTAAACTGTGTGGTAGTGTATAGGTAAAACCGTTAATTTACCAAGTGGTTGTAAAATTTGAAAACTATTAATAGTGCAATTTTAGACAGAAATCGTTAAACGCCATGGTTATCCAGTGGAAGTGCACAACGTTACGACGGAAGATGGTTACATCTTAACTTTGTTTCGCATCCCACATGGAAAAAATCACAATGACAAGTCACCACGAAAACCAGTTTTCCTTCAGCACGGGATTGCATTAAACAGCGAGTGCTTCATCAATACAGGACGAAAATCACTAGGTAAGTTTTTCATTTCTAACGTTTTTCCAAAACTGACAGTTTCGTTATCCTTGCAGGTTTCATATTATCGGATGCAGGGTACGATGTATGGTTTGGTAATTTTAGAGGGACGACCTATTCGAGACAACACGTCAGCTTAGACGACTCAAATCCAAAATTTTGGAACTTTTCCTTCACCGAATTAGGTTATGACGTTAGATCAAACATCGACCACATTTTCGAAAGAACGCAACAAAAAGTTACCTTTATTGGATATTCTCTAGGAACAACAGCTTCATACATTTACAGTCTGACCTATCCAGAATTATCAAATGAAAAAGTGAAAATATTGATTGGACTTGCCCCGATTGCATATTTAAACAATTGGAGTTCGCTACCCAAACTTCTGATTTCTTACTGGAAAATTGGAGATGTAAGCTGGTTCCAAAAAAGTAAGAATTAAATAATAACACTATCATTTTAGGCCATCATGAAAACTTTCTCCAACGGAGGTGTTTATCCAAGAGAATATATACCCAATAGCATAAAAAAATATGCGTGTTTTCCGCTGCCCTTCCAAATGAACGTGTGCCAATTTATTGAAATGATGCTTTGGGGTTTCGACTTTGAACAAAACGATCCTGTAAGTTTCCTTTCACACCTTTTTGCCAAAAATAACCAATATTTTAGGAAACACTACCGATAACGATTTTAAAGGACTCAGATTCCGTGTCTTTCAAAACAATATTCCACTGCAGCCAGTTAATCGTGTCGGGAGATTTTAAAAGCTACGATTACGGAATCGAAGAAAACAAAAAAATATATGGTACCTGGGAACCACCTCATTATAATTTATCGGAGGTAAACGTTCCAGTTTATTTAGTTCGGGCGGAAAATGATCTTATGTCGAGAAAAGAAGTAAGTTAAATTTTCGGATTTTTGTAAGACTAAACCACTGATTTTAGGATATCGACAAGTTGTACAGTGAATTACCAGAAAGAGTAAAAAATTATGAAATTTATACGGTGAAACACAAAAATTTTAACCATATCGATTTTCTGATAGCACGCGATGTGGTTCCATTACTTTACGATCATCTGTTACAATTTATGGCGCACTTGTAATTTTATCTAATGCTGGGAGATGTTGAAGAGATATTGATAACATGGATTAGTTGATATATTGAATATATTTGTAGATTGCATTGCATAACTGAGATAATCAAAATTATGCTAATATTTTTGAAATTCAATATCGTGATTCGATAGATCAAATATATTCTCGGCGCTACCGTAACCGAAAAATGTTCAAAATTGCAAATTCTTAACTGACGCAACTGAAAAATTCACCAGTAAAATATTTATTTTTTAATATAATTTGATTTAATAATATGGAGTAATATAATATATAAAATAGGAAGACTGTACTAATATGGAAATGTACAGAGATTTTTATTATAATATGTTACTGTATCAGCCTAAAAGGCTCTAGTTGTGTGGGCTGGTTGACGTAATAGTTTCTCTAAAAAAAGGTAATAATATCTTCGACACATTGAAAATTCACGATAATTAATTTTTTGTTAAATCGAAAATAACAGAAAGAATTTAATTTGAGTATTTTTCGTTATGTGAATCCCTAAAATTCCATCTGAAAGGATCCTTAATGATCATTAAGTTAGCAGTGTGTCGATGGTATAATAAGTACTGTACAAAAAACCGTCAATGTCAATTTTATTTGTATATTTTTTATGTAGCAGACAAATGAATTTTATATTATAGGGACAATTTACTGCATTTTGTCATTATATTTTAAACATCTGCTTCAATATTATATTGATATAAATAAGCATAAAAATTAGTGCGCCAACCAACCCCGATAAGGTAGTACGTAGGTCCATTGAAAGAGATGTAAGAAAATGTTATTTATTTTAATACAGACAAATTTTTTATTACGTAATTTTTTCCTAACATATCAATCTACACAGTAAAAGGCTATAATCTTTAAAACATACTAAAAAACTGAGAAAACCCCGGTCTCCCCTACTATGAAAATGAATTAGCTTTGCAGAGGATTGTTCTTGCAGACGTCTAACTGAACTGATTTCTCTTATAAAATGATTCGTTTCCGTTTTTTTTTTGAGATCTATCAAATAATGATTATACAGGTATCCCTCGAGTTACACGGTCAATTGGTTTCATGTAAGTCGAGACTCAGGATTAGTGCAGACTAATAATTATATTGTGTTCCGTGTAACTGGAAACCGTGCAATTCAATGTTAGAAACTCATACAAAATCTAGTAAAAGAAGGTTTGTTGTTCCTTCGATTTCATTTGAATTTGGATGCTCTCCTAAAAAAACTAGTGTTTCAACCCAGTTTCAAAAATTTTAAACACAATTTTTGTTGCTGACCCCCGCTTTAAAATTCACCCATTGCGTTTAGAATTTTTTCAATATTTTTGCAGTATTCCAAGATTTAATATATTAATAAATTTACAAAGTTTCAAAAATTTTAAACAAAATGTTACAAATTAACCCCCTCAAAAACTACCCCCTTGTTTAGAATTTTTTCACTATTTTTGCAGTGTTTACAAATTTAACACTAATATTATTTAACATTTGTTTGAAACTTATAACAAACTTTTTGTTGCTGACCCCCTTTTAAATTCACCCATGCGTTTAGAATTTTTTTTACTATTTTTGCAGTGTTCGCAGACTTAAAATTAATAAATTTAGTTTAAAAAATTTCAAAATTTCTTTTTGCTGCTTTTACCCCTATCAAAAATCACCACTTTGGAGCAATGGTTTTCAAATTTTATGCTATTACGTCCCCTTTGAAAAAGAATCTAGTCTTGGCGTCTCCCCCTTTTATTTAATAAAATAATATTCACATTTTTAAAAGGTAAAAAATGCATTAATATAATTTATTAAATATAAACTCTCTAAATCGACCTCTCTTCCTGCCACTTCCAACTAACTTACAATCCAATTATTACTCTCTAATTCGAACAAATTTTAATACATTATGAGAATTCGATTTAGAGAGTTTTGACTGTAAAATGAAAATTTTTTTCAAATAGAATTTCACGCCTCCCTTTGCACCACTCCGTGCCTCCCCAGGAAGGCGCTGGAAATCGCTGCTATAATTTGATGTGGACCATCAATGCCGAATTTGTAATAAATAATTGGAGTAATTCCACAATTCTTAAAACATTTCGTCGGTCGAGTATTGGTTTGTTCCATGTCCATAGGAAATCCTATGGACTTGGAACAAACCAATACTCAGCCGACGATTTGTCTAAAATGCATCGTAACTGCTAAATGCAGACTTCGGATGGCATTTAGATAAAATCAAAAGAAATTAGTGAATGCAATTTTAAACATTGCTGCTAGGACGAATAAAAGGCAACAATTTTGTATACAAATTACATTTTAATATTCACCGAAAGTGCTAATTTACAATACTATTTGGTGTAATTTGCGTTGATGTAGTGGTACAGGAAAACCAGCAAAAATAGTGCGACGCCCAAACTGTTCGCTAAAACTGCCAGGTGAATATCGGTGATCATTTCCTAAAAAAAAACAAACAAATAATATTAATATATTTTTTAAATTACGGCGTGAAGTAGTTCGTACATCGCCCGCGTGATGACGCCAAAGTAACACAACAAATCAAGACGGTTAAGTTTTTTAAATGATCGCAATTTATTTTAGTTTTATTTAATAAAATATAAACTCTTTTTGTTACATCTAATTACAAGTAGTACAAAGGGCCTATTCAAGGTAAGCAAATTTATGATTTCGTTTATCGATTTCCCAAGCGAGTAATTTTGTTAGAAATTAAGGGTTCTAATTTTGACAGTTGGGGACTAATTGTTTAATTTTCGTTAACGACATTTGTTAAGTAATTAATTACGTACTCACCCTTAAGTTTTGTTAACTCTTCTAGCGAAAAAGTGATTATTTATTTAAGAATTTATACACGTATCGTTTTATAAACGGTGGAATGTGGGAGGCCTGTAATACCGGCAGTGGGTGACGTTTAATAAATTTGATAATAATTTTATGTATGGGGTGATTCAAAAGTGTTGAATGAAAAAAAGTGATGCGAAATTAAACTTTTACGTGATATATCCGTCTGTTTGGTTGAAAAACTAACATTTAGAGTGAACCTTGAATTAATTATGAAACTATTTGCTCGAGCTTGAAGGTTTTCCATTTTCTAACCCCCTTTTGATTCAATTAATTTTTTTTTTCCAGAATGTCAATAATAGCGTCAGCTGCTAACGATTTAAAATTTCATCAATGGCCCGACGGTATCATTCAGCAAACTTACGTCCCCGCAAAATTTGATGAAGGCCCAATCAAAAGCATCTCTTGGGGAAGGGATGGGTCATGGGTGATTGTTGTTCCTAGTTCTGGACCAACAGAAATTATCAGTATTAGAGACAACATCAAATTATTACAAACCATCGAGCAAGTTTGCCATCCAACTTGCGCAATCTTTCAAAACGGGACCAAAAAGAATATAGCAATTGGTACCTTAGCTGGTCAAGTGATTCTTTACGATATAAAAGCTCGAAGTGTGCGTAAACGCTTCCCCAGAACTTCTTCCACCATATTTCAGTTGAAATATAACGCGAAGGATTCGCACCTGGCGGCTGCTTGTAATAACGGCGACATTTTGGTTTACAATAATACAACATCGAACATTACCTCATCCTTCAGAGTTCCAAATTCCGATAGCGTTTCCACAATTAATTTTCATCGAACCAAACGAAATCTCTTGTGTGCCGGAAGCGACGAAGGAATCGTAGCTGCGTGGGACACCAACACAAATTCGGTTTTATGTAACATACCAGTGCATCAGGCGCCAGTTACAAGCATATCATTTTCTCCCATTCGATCAGATCTCTTAGTCACTGGAGGCCTGGATAGGCGGTTTACATTTTACGATCTTTTAGCTAAAAAATGCATTTTAGAGGTTGAGGTGAGCAGTTCCATAACGGCGTTGGATTTTAGCAATTGTGGAACTTACCTAGGTTTAGGTTCCCAGAATGGAACCATAGTTTTGTACGATACAAGAAATTTCGTAAAACCGGTTTCCACATTTATGGCTCACGAAGGCAAAAAAATTCGGCATGTGTTGTTCCAAAAACTGTTGCTCCCAAACGACCAAAAAAATAACAGCACCTACGATATTACCGTCCATAACCTGTCACGAAGACAGCAGGAACCGGAAGTTAGTAATGACACCATCGATTCCTTACACCTAGTCACTTGTGATCAACTTGCACCTTTGGAACAGCCTCCTCAACTCAAAGATTCGTCAGATACAATCGAAGATTCCTTCCTTGAAGCATTGGGGTTGGAAAGCAGCGGGCGAATTTCTCAACTGGAATCGAGACAGTGCGAGACGATTGGTGGGTTAGGAATCACATCAGAAGTGAGAAAGTGGATGGATACATCTAAACACTCATTGATTCAAAAGTCTCACTTGTTGGAACAATTATTAATCACCGATACGCCGTCCACAAGCAGCACCAACACCAAGAAAGTTACATCAACGCCAAAATTTTTAATTGGAGATGTTGCGACTCCACCTCCCACAGCCTCTCCGATTGACACGATCTTAAAATTGCCTCCGAAAGAAAATGTCATCAGTGTTTCACCGGAAGAACTGAAAAAATTGGTGAGAGAAGTAATCAAGGACGAAATGGCGAGTCACACAGAAGCCTACAAAGCTGAACTAAAAGACAGTTGCGCTGAGATTCTGGGGCATATGAGAAGGCAATTTTTGGATTTGCAAATGACTATTGTCAAAGAATTTGTTGCTATGGAAAGCAAAGTTCAGAAGGTGAAAAATAATTCGTCCAAAGAATTTATTTGTGATGACTTTTTGATAAACCAAAATCACAAGTTAATAAAGGAGTTGGATTCCTTAAAGGAACAGATGGTCGAACGCGATTCTTTTCGTAGTAAATTTTAATGCTCCTAGCGTACGGAGTTAAGTAGGTCAATTACCGAAAATCTAATTTTCACACGAGAACAATATTTGAAAAGTAACCTAAATTGTATGTGCCTTATTTTGTATAATTTTTGTAATAAAACTGTAAACTTTTAGAAATTTTTGTGTGTTTATTTTTTTTTGAGTGGGGGGCCCCCCATAAATTCCGCTCAAAACATTCAATTATTTTAGACGTCGTCGGCGCGTGTAGTTATGATTATGCGCATACGCGTATTAAATATTTTACCCCTTTAAAATTCAATTTTGTTCATTATTTATTAAATTGAAAATGGTCTGTTATTATTTTTAGAATAGAAATAACATCAATCACAAACCAGTAATGTGTATCAATTGCAGTTGATGACATTTTTACTTCAATTGCGGTTATTGATTATATGATTCATACACGTGGATTAAACTTTTCACCATATCTATCACAATTTGTATTTACTTACTAGTGGTTGATACATAATATTGCTATCTGATCGTGTCAGTAAGTCAATGTTTGTACATAAATAGAAATTGTAGTGTACCTACCTATATGTATACATAATTTAAATTATCAATTAATTGAATTATATTATACTGACGTGCTAAAATTAATAAAACAGTGTTCTGTTGTCTGAACAGTGAATTTCGTTCCGGAAGTGGCGGATTTCCGAACAGGCGCGCGCCTGGGGCCTCAAAATTCACCATTTTTGAACCAGAATAAAAAACGTGCGCATAGAATACACACTGTAGAGTGTAGAAGTAGTGAAAATATTTAGAGGGGGCCATGGACTTAGAAGAACCTTGTATGTCCATGGAGGGGGCACTAAAAATTAAATTGCGCCTGGGGCCTCTCGAGTGCTAAATCCGCCACTGGGTTCCGGTAAAATTATTCCATACTTTTATAAATTGTCTTTTATTTAATGTTATCAAAATTGTCTTTAAAATTATTACCGGCAAATTCAGCAATTAGGATTTTATTTTTAAAGTACCTGGTTATTGTTGCTCGGCCATTCTACCTCGCAAACAAATCCAGTCGCTCTTGGATTGATTGCAAGGTTCCCACTCATGTGGAAAAGCTAAGGAATATCAAAATTTACTAATATTTTAGTTAAAAGTTAAAACTTGAGTCATTTTTGGAATTTTTTGAAATGTAGAAAAAATAAACTGCAATATAAAAAATCGCGTTTCTTTTAAACAAAGTAATTGCAGCCTACTGATTGGTCTATTATTAACCAATGTTAATTTGAGCTGCGTGAGTGTGAACTTTTAGCTTTATGTAATGCCAAATGTGAGTGATAAGACCCTGAACATATTTGCTGGTAAAAAGTATAGAAAACTGGGTATAAAATAATTCAAACAATTGAGTAGATTGATTTTAATATTGAATTTTACCACACTGAATTTTGTTACCTCTTAATTATTTCAAGTTATTAATTTAGAACATAAAAATTGTTACTATTTTGTAAATATCATGGAAATAGCTATTAAAACCATTAGGAAACCTTATCTCATTAAAGAAATTTGCATGAGAAATTCAAATGTGTGAAAAATATGCGGAGTTCCATTTATTTAAATTTTGAAAATTTTCCTATTATTTGAATCATAATAATCAATAATATTTCTGATAAAATAGAAAATGTTTGATTACGGATATCCGGGTGCGTGGGGAAGGATTTGAATAGATATAATTTAATGGAGTACCCTTTACTCCCGACTGACCCCCCCTCCCGGGGGGAATTACGTGAGGAAGATGGTTTTGTTTGCCAAAACCAAAATTTAAAATTTATTACTAAGAATGAGACGACAAACTCAAAAGAGAAGAAATAAACTATCTGACTTGAACTAAACACCTGATAGGTCGTACATTGTAGAATTATTTTGATAAAACTCGGACGTAGTGATAACTTAAAAAGGTGACTAAACCACTTAAATAATTTCATAATTAAATTAAAAGAGCTGCGAAGTTTAAAGTTTTTTTTTATGTACCAAATCTCAAAAATTGAAATGTGTATTTACTGGATTACGTAGGTATACTTCAATTAAAAATTTTGGAATATAAACTTTGAAAAATACAAAAATTAACGAAGGGAATGCTAAAAATAAAATGAAAATCGTGAAAATTAAATATAAATTATTTTTGAAAGTGTAATAATTTTTGCAAAACCTACTTTTTTGGGAAAAATTTCAAATTTGATTTTAAAAAGCTGAATAAGCTATTTTAAAGGATGACCTTGAGGTTCGATTAATAATTATCTGGTCTATTAATATCGAAAGCAGCCGGATTAATATTTTGTTATCAAAACTTTTACTTAAATATTTAGGTATAGAATTATGTAAAATTAACTTGTGATGTAGGTACAAAGTTTATATTAGTCAAAGTTTTTTTTGTAGTGTTTTAAGAATTTCAAGTGTATATTTGGTAGTGATTGAGAACGTTCTGGTAACCCTTGAGAATTTTGAATTGCAAGGTAAATTTGTTTCATAATACATTTTTAGAAAATTAATGGAAAAACAGTTTCGTCTAAGAACTTTACGAAATATCTAAACTACCAAAACAAATTTGCGTTTCTAACTGTTGAAAATAATAATGTTAAAATTGCAGCGCCACTGTGGTGGAAATTGAACTAGATCTAGAGACATTGAAGGATTTTCAAATAGAATTTGCATATTATTATATAAAGCGAGTTGCAGATGCAGTACTAAATTTTAATATTTTGCTTTATTAAGTTAAATATTACATATTATTATAATTACTACTAATGAGATTATAGTTCAAATTAATAGTTATGTCTTCAGCTCAGTACCAGCTAATTAATAATGATAATACTAATAAATAGAATTTAGATCATAAATGTATGCCAATAATTTATTTATTATTAATGTTTGTTGGATTAATTCCTGGTTGTGGTTAAAATTCAAAGTCATTCAAGTACACGATTACAAAAAAAAACTGCCAATGCAAATTGTCAAATCAGATGTCTTTAATGGCCCGTTTCAGCAACCTTAACTTAAATTAATCTCAGATTAAATTAACCCATGTTAAATATGAACCAATGGAAATCGGTTTTATGACTTTTAAACTGTCGTGAATACCAACCGGATTTCCAACCATCCTTCGGAACCAACTTCGGATTTTTGCGTGAAACTATTCGAGCAACATTTTGAAGCTATGGTTGGTAGCTGTTTGACAATAAAATGCAGTCATTTTTCTGGGTTTACTCTGGGTGAATGTCGTATGAGTTAATATCCAGAAACCAAAACTAATTGAAAGCCAGACACATGTCGTAGTTGACTATCTTTTTGGACTTTGTCATAGTTGTGTATTTCTGATGATGATACAATAATCAGTATTTTTATATGTTGGTCACCAGGATGTCTGTTGTCTGTTAATTTTCTTGATAACACGACACAGCGGGAATTGCTATTTTGTTATAATTTATTATTATAACTCGTACATCTTCTTAATGTAAAAAATATGTTTTACAAGATTTCATGTAATAAAATATTTAAAATACCAGAAAAGACAAATATATTTATTTTTTTTCTCGTATTTACATTATTTATGTGCATGACCATAGTCATTAAATGGCATAGAACAACTTTAGTGCAGCAAAGTTCACATTACATTTTTATAATAGCGAAAAAATTATATAAATTGATACTACATAGTTAATTATATAATATTTTAATAGAATTGAATAATTTTGGATGTTTAAAATGTTGATTGGCCAGTATAATAACATCAGTCGGTGCAAGAAAGGTTGCATAACGCAAAATTGTACAAAAAAATTAAACTTGATTGCAAATTTTGTCTTGCTTTCATATTTTATATTATGATATTATTTATCCTGACTTGTAATTAATTATTATTAATAGCATAAAAATATCATAAATTTATTGTAAAACTGAAATTCTATTTTATTGCTCAACATTTTGAACATACAAAAGTTAAATATTAAATAAAGGAAAACTCGAATTATTTCAAAATTAGCATATTCAAGGATGGGATTGTTCGACTTTTGAAAGCAGTTCCGGTTTTAATTCACCATTAAAAGCTAAAACAAAGCTGCAATATTTTAAATAAATACACAACATAGTAGTACGTGTAAATTTTCACTGAAATATTCGAAAATTTCTACGACTTTTTTAAGTATATCGAAAAAAGTAAATGTTTATCTTTCTTTCATAATAATAAATATGTAGTGAAGTTTCGATAATCCGAACTAATTAATGTAAGGCTGTGTACAAATTATTGAATTTTTGGATTCATTATTATATTACTACAAGACAAGACAAGCAAGCTAAATTTGGAGTTTAAATTACCTACTGGCAGTTCCGATTACCGTGAGATCGAATTATCGAGGTTCCACTGTATTTTTTTTTTAAATCATTCATTTCTTTACGTACGTGGTGAAAGAAAATAAACGTTATAAATTATAATTATTGGCAAATTTGCGTGGAGTGTGCAATTTCTTTAATGGGACCAAAACGGTATCTTGATTGTCAATAATTTTGGGTAATAGTAGGAATTATTTGTTATGTAAATGTAATAATGGAGGGAACAATGATTGGTAGGTATAACCAGATTTATGCAAAGGCGACCTTTGATAAAGTAATTCAAGACTTATTTTATTATTATACTTGAATCAGCTCGCTGTGAGAACACAAACAGAAAAATTTGATTATAGAATGAAGTGGCTAATTCTCTCATCCATTAGTGTAATTGGACTTGCTGTATTTTTTGTCAGGCGATCAACCAATAATGTGTGTACAACATTTCGAGACTATTACACCAATGTGGATCAAAACGAAAATTGCTACTACAATCCAGATGCCGATTTAACTGTCGTAAGTTTTTTTTTTATCAACATTTTTGACTACATCAAAAACCTCCAAAACATCTCAGTTTCTCATCGAAATAGCTACATCCTCAGCACCTTTTTAGAATCCTCCAATATTTGTTACGTTTCACTCAATGCCATTATATTGGGTTTCAAATGATTTTTACTATATTATGCAAAATAGAACTTTGTAACTAACATCAGATCATTTTTTATGCGCCACTTTCTAAATTTGCATCATTTTTCATACAAAAATAATACAATGCAATCATGTTTATTCGATCAAATTTGGCCTGATCGGAAATATCCACCTTTTGTAGTGTATAAAAATTAACTTGTAAATTCTAAGGTCAAGTGTGCGTTAATGAAATATTCAAATACATTACAAAATAAACTTTAATGATTCACTAATCGTTAAAAAACCATACGATTTTAAAGGAGATAGCGTGGTTTGATAGGGCTATCTAATAATAAAGAGGCCTGGGAAATATTCCCATATTAACTTGTTTTCATTATATTATTTAAATTTTTCTAACGAGTAGGTACGACGAACTACTAACGAAATAAAACAGTCACTTATTTTAAAAGTGTAAAATTTTGTTAAATAATTTTTAGCCTGAAGTAATCAAACGATGGGGCTATCCAGTGGAAGCACACAACGTCACCACTGAAGATGGATACATCTTGACCATGTTTCGAATTCCCTACTCCAAAAATTCCTACAATAAAACACCTGGTGTGCCTATTTACATCCAACACGGTTACAAAGCAAACTCAAAGTGTTTTGTAACCAGAGGAACTAAATCCTTGGGTAAGTCATTTATTAGAAAAAGAAATAAACCAATCTAAACTGAAACTTTTTAGGATTTATTTTATCGGATCAAGGTTACGACGTTTGGTTGGGAAATTTTAGAGGAAGCGATTACGGTCGCCTCCACACAAGTATAACTCTGAAAGACGAAAAGTTTTGGAATTATAGTTTCCACGAACATGGAGTCTACGACGTTCCTGCGCAAGTTTCTTATGTGAACGAAGTCACCAAACAAAAAATTATTTATCTTGGATATTCGATGGGAGGAACCGCGGGAACGATATTTTCCATCGAGAAATCTAAAGAAGCCGAGGAGAAAGTAAAAATTTTAATATTAATGGCTCCGTTTGTTTATCCAAAACATATAAGTTTGTTTACGCAACTCGGATTAACATTGTGGCCTATCTTAACGGTAAGGAACTCGTGACAAAATTATTGATAATTACAGAAATTCGATTTCCTGTTTTGTTACGAAAACAAAACTCTAAGTACTACTCTGAATTTTTTTTAGCCCATATCGCAATTTCTAAGCAATGGTCAGTACTATCCTGATGGTTTTCGTTACATAAATAATGAAATATGGAAGCGGGTGTGTTATCCGTATCCGATTCAAATGGAAATTTGTCAATTTTTTGATATGTGGAGTACTGGGTTTAATTACGGACAAAATGATCCCGTACGTTACCAAACATTTCAATTTGTTTCACTTAATTTTTACTTTATTTTTAGGAAACCCTTCCAGTCACTCTTTTATATTTTTCTGAAACCAGTTCGGTGAAGGTGGTGAATCATTTTTCGCAAATGTTTTTAACTGGGACGTTTCGTCAATTTGATTACAGTGCGGAAGAAAATGAAAGGATTTATGGGAGTGTCGAACCACCAAGCTATAACATTTCGAATATTAATGTTCCAGTTCATGTACTTCGAGCAAATAACGACATGACATCTCCTAAAGAGGTTTGTTTACAATAATCATCGGCTTATTTCCAAAAAATTATTCCTTCTCCATCCAATGTCCTCTGTTACTCCATCCAAATAAGTTTAGTTACATTTTAATTGGCAGAAATTGTGTGCAAACCTTAATTATTGTTATTTCATTTTAGGGCATCGATAAATTTTATGCTTCTCTTCCCAAGGCTGTTAAAAAACATGAGATGTTTGTTGTTCGTGATTTAAATTTTAACCATGTTGATTTTGTTTTCTCCAAAGATGTTATTCCGTTGGTGTATGAAGATTTAATAAAATTTATAAATAGTTTATAATACATTTTTCTAGTTTCTGTTAAGTAGGTTTAATAAATTATTGTTACATAAAATTGTTATTTAATAACCTCCAATATTTCAAATGAATCTTTTCTATTACAAACATTTGTTGTCTTTAAGTTAGAATATATGGGAACAAGGAGATGTGTCAATAAAACAGCCACTATGAGAGGCAATATCTCCCGTAATCCACATCTGTCAAGTTAGTGGCAAAAGATTGCAGCGGCTTTCCTGAAGTACTAAGGGATTATTGACAGGAAGTTCTATTTGGTTTGTTTTGGAGAGCAGAATTTACTACTACTTTGTCTGGTTTCTAAAGCCCCGTTCTCCCGATTCAAGTTTAGTTGACCGATTGTAGTTGATCAACAAAAGTTGAATGAAATCTGTAGTGAGAACCTTTGTTTTAAGGTAGTTGAACAACTTTTTAGTGGAATATTGATCAACTTTTGTTGATCAACTGTAAATAGGTCAACTAAACTTGAATCGTGAGAACGCGCCTTAAGGGACTTTCACTAACAATCAGCAGATGCAGAATTACTTTTGAATTTATGCATCTTGATTGTGATGGACGTAAATTAATAGTTCAAGTTTTCTCCACTCTCTACGACAGCAGCAACTTCTCCTAACATCACAAACTAATAGTCTGCTTATCCTTATTCGGGTCGAAGAAGATACAGAACTTAAAAATAGTCCAAGTGTTCTAAATAATTAGATAATCTTAAAACTTGAGTGGGTTTTGATTCCACGGAGACTGAGTGCTGCCTTGGTCAGAGTTGGAAGATTACTGTTGAGTATTTTTTATTGTAGCTGGCAGCCACTCAAAAAAACTCTAGTTACTGTCAATTCTTTTCATTATTTTTCTTAAATATCTTCATCTATGGAGAGTATCTATCGCATCTTGCAAAGCTAAGACAATATTGAATGATCACATTTTAATGCTATTTTAATAAAAAAATACTAGGATTTAATTTAATTGAAAGAAAGCGAGATATAAACCAACACCATACCCACACTAATCCAATAATATCCTACTTTCCTTTTTTTTTACTCCTGTACCTTATGCGGGATCTCTGCAATACCAAATTGTTGGTGCATCCAGCCTGAGATCTCCGTAGTCCAGCCAAGCCGTCTGGAGTATATAAGATAACTCGAACATATACTGGAAATAATTTTGTAGAAGCTGTCGGCTATGATTTAAGTACAGAAACAGAAGTGTCCACGAATTTCGAATCTGGATTCATTCTTCAAATTTAATGTTATATTACCATTATAAAATGGTTACTCATTTATTATTTCGGTTTCAATTTATCAAATAATTTATGCGATTGCAGTTATCTATATCATAAAAGCACAAAATAGGGTAAATTTAAATTGCAAATGTGTGCTATTGCTTCAATACAAACTAACAAACTAATATGAACATAATAAGTATAACTGTTGTTCTTTTGTGCTGTATTAAATATTCAATAGGCCAAAAATATTTGAATTATGTTTGCCACTCATTTTCCAGCTATACAATAACTAGAGCTAAGAATCCAAATTGCTACTATAGCGGTGATGTTTTCGGTTCATTTGTAAGTAATAAATTTGGGAGTATGGAATGCTTGTAGGAACATTTTTTGTATTTCTAGGAAGAAATTGCTCAATTTTATGGTTATAACACCGAAGTCTTCAATGTGGTAACAGAAGATCAGTATATACTGAAGTTATTTAGAATTTCTTCAATGAAAAGCACCACAGTTGGTGCACCAGTTCTTCTTGCTCATGGTACTCTGACTGCAGCAACAGCATATACAATAGTTGGAAATCGGTCACTAGGTATGTACCTATATTTTGGGTCACCTTGTCTCTCTGATTTGAAAACAATATTAAATTTTAGCCTTCCTCCTATCCGATGAAGGATACGACGTCTGGGTGTGTAATTTACGAGGAACCAGCTACTCCAAGCATAAATTCTTGAATATCCATGATAAAAAATTCTGGGATTTTTCACTCCAAGAATTTGGAATCTATGATCTTAAATCTATCATCAACTTGGTAACAGCAACAACAAAGCAAAAAGTAATTTACATTGGTTGGTCCTTAGGTGCGACCGCCTATTACATTTACAACATCATGAATCCGGATGAAGCAATAACGAAAGTTCAAGTTTCCATTGCTCTTGCGCCAGCAGTTTTTATACATTTAGCGAAGACGCCACTGATAAAAGTTCCTGAAATTATTCCATATCCAATATTGACGGTAGCTAGAATTGATTTCCTAAAATTCACAAAAAGATAAACAAAACCAAATTTTTATTAGGCAGCTTTTGACACTGTGTTCCCGGAAGGCGTAATTTATTTGAAAGATCCTGCATTCGTAAATTTTCTGTTACATTTCTGTTTTGACAATCCATTTCAAATTTTGTTGTGTGAACTTACAAAGGATCTTGTCACTGGGTTCAACATTAAACAGGAAGCACCGGTAATTGTCCCATCTACATGAGTAATAATAAAAAAAGTATTAATTTTTTTCAACCAGGAAACTTTTCCGGTATTTGTATCGAAATGTACCCAACCACTTGGATTGAAATTCGGTTACCATGTAATACAAATAGCCAAAAGTAAAAAATTTCAACAGTTCGATTATGGAACGGAAAAGAATTTAATGCACTATGGAACACCACAGCCTCCACTCTATAACCTTTCTTTAATAAATGTGCCTATTTATATGATTTATGGACACGGCGATCTTTTGGCTACCGAAGAAGTAATTTTGTAAATACTAAATAACATAAATGTAATGGTTGATTTTTAGAACGTGAAGTTGTTACACCATGAATTACCAGAAGTGACCAAACCGTTTGGAGAGCCGTATAGAGTTAAAGATGATCATTTCAGTCATACCGATATGGTAGCTGCTAAAGATATTAAGCCAATGTTGAATGATCATATTATAACTTTTTTGAAACAGAATAAAGTTTATTTTAACAATTAGGTTGAGACAAAATAAAATTAATTATAATTCTGTAGTTTATTGTTGTAATTGGAATAAAAGCCAGAAATATGCCTCACTAATCAAATACAACTCTGCAAACTGTTTTTTTTTTTTTACTTTTTTTGCACCGCAAAGTGTTGATTCATCCAGCCATAGTGAGAAGAGTGGTGATATAGGAATGCCAATTCATTAACCTTCCTTGTCAGGAAGTTGAGGTGTAGTGAAGATGGCGGCATAAAATTGCTGAAATTACTAGGATTTAATTTCATGGAAAAAGGAAGCAGTATTACACCCACACTAATCCAATAATATCCTGCTTTCCTTTTTTTTGACTCCCGTACCTTATGCGGGTTCTCTGCAATACCAAATTGTTGGCGCATCCAGCCTGAGATCTCCGTAGTCCAGCCGTCTGGTATGTACAAGATAATTCGAACATAAACTGGAAAGAAAAATGTAGAAGCTGTCGGCTATGATTTAAGTACAGAAGTGTCCACGAATTTTGAATCTGGATTCATTCTTAACAATGTTGTACTACTATTCGAAAATGGTTGCTCATTTATTATTTCGGTTTCAGTTTATCAAATTATTTATGCGATTGCAGTTATCTGTAACAACAGCACAAAATTGTGTAAATTTAAATTGCTTGCTGTGGTATTTAAATGTAAGCAGCTGCAAAATGTATGCTATCGCTTCAATACAAACTAACAAACCAATATGAACATAATAAGTAGTATAGCGTTTGTTCTTTTGTACTGTATTAAATGTTCAATAAGCCAAAAATATTTGAATTATGTTTGCTACTCATTTTCAAGCTATACGATCACTAGAGCTAAGAATCCAAATTGTTACTATAGCGGTGATGTTTTCGGTTCATTTGTAAGTAATAAATTTGGGAGTATGGAATGCATCTAGAACTTTTGTATTTCTAGGAAGAAATTACCCAATTTTATGGTTATAACACTGAAGTCTTCAATGTGGTAACAGAAGATCAGTATATACTGAAGTTATTTAGAATTTCTTCAATGAAAAGCACCACAGTAGTTGGTGCACCAGTTCTTCTTACTCATGGTACTTTGGCTGCAGCAACAGCATATACAATAGTTGGAAATCGGTCACTAGGTATGTACCTATATTTTGGGTCACCTTGTCTCTTTGATTTGAAAACAATTTTAAATTTTAGCCTTCCTCCTAGCCGATGAAGGATACGACGTCTGGGTGTGTAATTTACGAGGAACCACCTACTCCAAGCATAAATTCTTGAATATCCATGATAAAAAATTCTGGGATTTTTCACTCCAAGAATTTGGAATCTATGATATTAAATCTATCATCAACTTGGTAACAGCAACAACAAAGCAAAAAGTAATTTACATTGGTTGGTCCATAGGTGCGACCGCCTATTACATTTACAACATCATGAATCCGGATGAAGCAATAACGAAAGTTCAAGTTTCCATTGCTCTTGCGCCAGCAGTTTTCATACATTTATCGAAGACCCCACTGATAAAAGTTCCTGAAATTATTCCATACCCAATATTGACGGTAGCTAGAATTGATTCTTAAAATTCCCAAAAAGATAAACAAAACCAAATTTTTATTAGGCAGCTTTTGACACTGTGTTCCCGGAAGGCGTAATTAATTTGAATGATCCTGCATTCGTAAATTTTCTGTTACATTTCTGTTTCGACAATCCATTTCAAATTTTATTGTGTGAACTTACGAAGGATCTTGTCACTGGGTTCAACATTAAACAGGAAGCACCGGTAATTGTCCCATCTAACATGAATACTAATAAAAAAAGTATTAATTTTTTTCAACCAGGAAACTTTTCCCGTATTGGTATCGAAACTTACCCAACCATTTGGCTTGAAATTCGGTTACCATGTAATACAAATAGCCAAAAGTAAAAAATTTCAACAGTTCGATTATGGAACGGAAAAGAATTTAATGCACTATGGAACACCACAGCCTCCACTCTATAATCTTTCTTTAATAAATGTGCCTATTTATCTGATTTATGGACACGGCGATCTTTTGGCTACTGAAGAAGTAATTTTTTGAATATTAGGTAAAATAAATGTAATGTTTGATTTTTAGAACGTGAAGTTGTTACACCGTGAATTACCAGAAGTGACCAAACCGTTTGGGGAGCCGTATAGAGTTAAAGATTATCATTTCTGTCATAGCGATATGGTAGCTGCTAAAGATATTAAGCCAATGTTGAATGATCATATTATAACTTTTTTGAAACGGAATAAAGTTTATTTTAACAATTAGGTTGAGACAAAATAAAATTAAATATAATTTTGTGGTTTATTGTGTTAATTGGAATGAAAGCGAGAAAGACTCCACACGAATCAAATGCAATTCTGCAAACTGTTTTTTTCCTTTTTTACCTTAATTAAAATTTCTGCATCACAAAGTGTTGGTTCATCCAGCTTGAGTGGGAAGAGTGGTGATATAGGAAAGCCAATTCATTAACTTTCCTTGTCAGGAAGTCGAGGTGTCGTCAAGATGGCGGCATACAATTTCTGAAGCCGGCTGAAGCTATGCTATATAATATTTTTTCATGGAAGACATTTAGTTTGCCTTGCATTACTAATTGATTTGATTTTAAGTCACTCTATTATATTCGTTTTCATGGAAGTTGCAAGAGCTGTCGCCATTGCTTTATGTGCAGAGATATCTTCAAATTTCTATAAACTTTGAGCATATAAATATTTTACATCCATCAAGTAGCTTGCTAGACTTACCTTCAGATGTGCCTGTATCCTGGTTTATTATGTCAATGGTAGCAATTCACTAACCCAGGGGACCACCGGCTTAACGTGCCTTCCGAAGCACGGAGACTAGTCATAAGAAAGTTTGACTCTCAGTTACAATAAATTAAAATACTTGAACATTTCAGCTAACCAGTAATATTTGAAAATGATTTATTACAAAAATGATTAGGTAGATACTCATTTGCTATTTACGTATTATAATATTTGCCAAACTATTAGCCGCTAATAGTTTACATAATAATTATAGTTATTTATGTTGGAAAACATCAAATGTTGACAATTTAAATTGTTTTAAAAAGGTATTCAAATAGTTAGAATTTGATGCTATCGCTGTACTATGATTAACAACCACCATGAACATAATAAATTTTGCTATTAGTTCAGTTGGTTAAAAATATTCCATTCCTTTTCTAACTATTCTATTAGCAGAACCAGTTAATGATTGGCCCAATTGGTTATAAACTTCTGTTGACCCCAAATTCTCAGCAATTGAGTACACCCCAAGCTTCTTTTTACTTATTTCACTCAGTTTGAAGGTATTCTCTTGGAACATTCCTCCAAAATTTGCATATGGTCAGCAGTTCCTCGCCTATTAATCAATTTCGTTGGTGTTATTCACTTGACTCCAGTTACAGCCAGACAGACAGATCTTTGAATCTGGTGCAAGGAGAACACTGTTGTTACCTGTTCGGCCCTGGACCTTCATGCAATAGCAACGTGGTATAAAACCATGGTATAGAGCCAGAGAGTGATCCTAGGGGACAGGGCCCATTACCGTTTCATTCCTCCCCGATACAGATCTAAAACAGTTTTAAGTGGGGCCACTAGGTCGCACAGTTTAGGTAAAAAATAAATAACTTTCTGAAAGTAATAACGTTATACAAATTCCAAAATTTGTACTTACATATTTCTCAATAAATTCGAAATCTACAATAAAATGGGGATGATGAAGATGATTGAAAGTGGACGAAAATGAGAAAAATTATACAGGCGTAATGAAAATTGAATTTTCCTAACAGAGAAGATTTAATTAAATCATGGGCATTATTTGGAGGAATGGGCAGAATATCTCCCACCTCATCCAAAGCTCATCGGGGCTTTTGAAGTTCTTCTTCTTCTTCTTCTTAGTGCCATATCTTCTTTAGACGTTATTAATTAAATATCACAATGAAAAAATCCAAGTTTTGGATCCAATCCAAAAAATGGTTTCTTTATACAATATTTAATTTATGCATTAAAATACCGACCTTTAGCTACAAAATTGTTATCATTATGCAATTTTCAAATTTATCAAACTGACACTTTATGGTGTGATTGCAGTTATCTATATGACAACCTACAACAATTATGTGAAGTACCATTGCCCTTGCAATTAGGCAACCGAAAAGTACCTGCTACCACTAATAAATTGCAATGAAATTTATAGTTGTGGTTTTTGCATATTTATGCTTTATTAAATGTTCAATAGGCCAAAAATATTTGAATTATGTTTGCCACTCATTTTCTAGCTATACAACCAGTAGAGCAAAAAATCCTAATTGCTACTATAGTGGCGATGTGCTCGGTTCGTTTGTAAGTAATAAATTCGGGAAAAAAGTAATTAGATTATATTTTTGTTTCTGCAGGAAGAGATTGCTCAGATTTATGGCTACACTACCGAAATATTTGAGATTATAACCGAAGATCAATACATATTGAAGTTATTCAGAATTACTCCCATGAAAAGCACTTCCATTGGTGCTCCGGTTCTTTTAGTTCATGGTGCTTTGACTGCAGCAACGGCATATACTATCGTTGGAAATCGGTCTCTGGGTAAATATTTTGGTTTACCTTGTCTCTCTGATTTAGAAATAATTTTTAAATTTCAGCCTTTCTCCTGGCCGATGAAGGATACGATGTTTGGGTAAGTAATCTTAGAGGAACCAGCTATTCACAAAAGCATGTATTCCTGAATGTTCGTGATCCAAAATACTGGGATTTTACATTCCACGAATATGGAATCTACGATATTAAATCCATCATCAACTTCGTTACAAGCACCTCAAAGCAGAAATTAATTTACATAGGTTGGTCCGTCGGCGCGACCTCCTATTTCGTTTACAATATATTAAACCCCCATGAAGCAAGAAAAAAGGTACGAGTTTCCGTTTCACTATCACCCGCAATATATTTACATTTAGCGAAAGCGCCGTTTGCAAAAGTATTGAAACTAATTCCGTACTGGATGGTAAAGGTAACTTGAATTGAGTTATAAACATTTAAAAAGAACTTACAAACCAAATATTTGTTAGAAAATTTGGGACCATCTTTTCCCTGAAGGGGTATTTTATCTCAAAACATCTGCATTAGTAAAATGGATCTTACATTTCTGTTTTGACAATCCATCTCAGGTTCTGTTGTGTGAATTAACAAAAGGTCTAATAGTTACTGGATTAGACATCCAACAGGAAAAACCGGTAATTGAAAAATCTAGATGAAAATTGCAATATAATCTTAATTTTTTCAACCAGGAAACTTTCCCGGTACTTGTAGCGAAATTAACCGAACCAATGGGTGTAAAAATGATGTACCACGCCATTCAATTATCCAAGAGTAAGAAATTTCAACAGTTCGATTATGGAGAGGCAACTAATTTGGAACGTTATGGAACACCAAACCCTCCACTTTATAACATTTCTTTATTGAATTTACCCATGTATCTGATTTATGGACCCAACGATTTTCTGTCTACAGAAGAAGTAATTTTTGGAATGCTGGCTAAAGCACATTTAATTTGTGATTTTTAGAACGCGAAGTTGATTTACCACAACTTACCAGAGGTGGCAAAACCGTTTGGAAATCCATATGGGGTTAAAAATGAAAAGTTTTGCCATACCGATATGGTGGCTGCTAGAGATATTAAGACTCTCTTAAATGATCATATTATAGAATTTTTGAAAGAGAACCAAATATATTTTAATAATTAGAGAAAAATAAAGTTAAATAACGTATTATTATAATATAAAATTTCGTCTTCTGGTTTAAAAGCATAAATTATGGGTGATTTGTCGAGCTCAATAAAAACAAAACAAAAAGTATTTTTACCGTTCAGTTTTTTACACCATATTTGTTGATATTTTGAAAATATAATACAGAAACAATTTTAAAAATAAAAAATGAAAATGAAATAAGTTATAAGCTGGTAAAGTTGGGGGTAACAAAATAGAGGGTGTGCTGGTTGACACGACTGCAACCCTTCTGGTCTTCGGAAACAAAATTTAAAAAAAGATTCTTAATTAGTAGAATGTCGTTATAGCCTCTACTAAAGAGAAACTAAAAAATTAGATTCTTTTTTGCAGAAGAATTTCAGGACATTTTTGTGTGTCAATATTTGATTTATGCATAAAAAAATCCGACCTTTACCGTTAAAACATGTTATCGTATGCAATTTTCAAATTTATCAAACTCACAGTTTATGTTGTGATTGCAGTTATCTATAAGTTTATTAGAACAACCTACAATTAAGTAAATTAACACTGCTCTTACAATTAGGCAACTAAAAAGTGCCTGCTACCATTAATAAATTACCATGAAATTTATAATTACGGTTCTTGTATTTTTCTGTTTTATTCAAAGTTCAATAGGCCAAAAATATTTGAACTACGTTTGCCACTCATTTTCCGACTATACGACAACTAGAGCAAAGAATCCCAATTGCTACTACAGCGGCGATGTGCTCGGTTCATTTGTAAGTAATAAATTCGGGAATGTTTATTTAGATTTCAGTTTGGTTTTTCCAGGAAGAGATTGCTGAGAGTTATGGATATAACACCGAAATTTTTGAAGTTATAACCGAAGATCAATACATATTGAAGTTATTTAGAATTTCTCCCATGAAAAGCACATCCGTTGGTGCTCCTGTTCTTCTCGTTCATGGTGCTTTGACTGCAGCAACGGCATATACCATCGTTGGAAATCGGTCTCTGGGTAAATATTTTGGTTGACCTTGTCTCTCTGATTTAGAAATAATTTTTAAATTTCAGCCTTTCTCCTGGCCGATGAAGGATACGATGTTTGGGTAAGTAATCTTAGAGGAACCAGCTATTCCCAAAAGCATGCATTCCTGAATATTCATGATCGAAAATACTGGGATTTTACATTCCACGAATATGGAATCTATGATATTAAATCTATCATCAACTTTGTTACGAGGACCTCAAAGCAAAAAGTAATTTACATAGGTTGGTCCAGCGCCTCGACCTCCTATTTCATTTACAATATATTAAACCCCGATGAAGCAAAAAAAAAGGTACGAGTTTCCGTTTCTCTATCACCTGCAATTTATTTTTATTTATCGAAGGCGCCGTTTATAAAACTATTAGAACTAATTCCTTACCGGATGGTAAAGGTAACTTGAATTGAATTATTAGAATTAAAAAGAAACTTACACATTAAAAATGTTTATTAGGAAATTTGGGACCATCTTTTCGCTGAAGGGGTATTTTATCTCAAAACACCTGCATTAGTAACATGGATCTTACATTTCTGTTTTGACAATCCCTTTAAGGTTCTGTTGTGTGAATTAACAAAAGGTCTAATCGTTACTGGATTAGACATTCAACAGGAAAAACCGGTAAATGGAAAATCTAGAGGAAAATTGCAATATAATTTTAATTTATTTCAACCAGGAAACTTTCCCGGTACTTGTAGCGAAATTAACAGAACCAATGGGTGTAAAAATGATGTACCACCTCATTCAATTAGCCAAGAGTAAGAAATTTCAACAGTTCGATTATGGAGAGGCAACTAATTTAGAACGTTATGGAACACCAAACCCTCCACTTTATAACATTTCTTTATTGAATTTGCCCATGTATCTGATTTATGGACCCAACGATTTTGTGTCTTCAGAAGAAGTAATTTTTGGAATTCTGGCTAAAGCACATTTAATTTGTGATTTTTAGGACGCAAAGTTGGTTTACCACAACTTACCAGAAGTGGCAAAACCGTTTGGAAAGCCATACAGGGTTAAAAATGAAAAGTTTTGCCATAGCGATATGGTGGCTGCTAGAGATATTAAAACTCTCTTGAATGATCATATTATAGAATTTTTGAAAGAGAACGAAGTATATTTTAATAATTAGGGTAAAATAAAATTAGTTAACTTTAGGCTTGATTTACTTCAATTGAAATGTTCTTGATATCTCTATGGTTAAAGCTCACCAAAGATGAATTAATAATATATTATATTTAAATAAAATAGTTTTCCTTCCTAGATTTTCCAAAATCTTTGAGGTATCTGCACATTTTTGAGATATGAAGGAGTTTTAATTACAAACTTGATTTTTAATGGCAAACAATTTTGCATGAATTTTAAATGAAACATATTTATGACTAATTTTGTCATTTAATTACTTCCACTTATGCAAATTAGTAGTAACAAAATGAGCATAATTACTAACAATTAAAGCAATACCGAGTATATTGGAAATTCAACTTGTTCTATACATTTTAAAATTATGATCAAAATAATTTAGAGTTAATTTTATAAATTGTGAGTAGAGACTAAATTTATTTATGCCATGGTCGGATTTCATATAGGTCTGTAGGTCCTCGTTTAGGTTAAGTCAGTAACTAACAATTACTAACTTATACTTCGCTCTTGCAGGTTTTTCCCGATGCTAAATTGGCTTTGCAATTTTGGATTTGTAATTTGATTATTGTTTACATAAAAAGAACCAATAAAATTTAGTAATTGAATCATAATTATTCAAAACGAAACTAATAACTTTTTTTATTGAAAATTATGAGAGGGAGAACAGATGGGGCTAATTACCTCTTCGTGGATTCCAAAAGGAAATATCCATATTTTTAGAAATATAGAAAATATTTGAAATTACTTTCGTAGAGAGAAGCAATAAATACAAAGTAAGTTGAATAACAAAAAATGTAAATGAAAACGTAATCTATGTATCTTTATTACGTTGGCGCTTGCTACCATAAGTATGTTAAAATTTTTAACTTTAAATATCTTTAAAATATGTAAATAACTTTTGTCTGTTTCACAGTTCCTATATTAAAGACGTTACAATAATCTACTATTTTGCTTATCGCAATCGTGTCACTATCGTTTACATGTAATAAAATTAGGTTAAAATTGTCATGACTGATTAGTATTTCCTTCATTGCACAAATAAAATTAAAAATTCAGTTATAAAATGAATCAGTGTACCTACTCTTTAATCCATTTAATCCAACAACATAAAGTTGTTAACCATTGCTAAAGCCGTATTGGTGATCAGGAATGAGTGCATTTTCGTTAATTATAGGTTTTATTTTATTAACAAGAATTTTTTCAAAAACCTTTGATCAGCATTATGATCTGAGCGATCTTCCACTCACTTGGAAAGTGACCAATTCTGTGTAATAGCCTGGATGGACTTCGTCGGTAATTCCTTCAGGATCCTTCCCGTTATGAGGTCAAAACCTGGGGCCCTTTTTGGGTTTATGTCTGTTTTGATTATTTGTTTTACCTCGCTGGATTTGATATTTTTCATTGGCAGGCTCATCTGATAAAGGGCTTCAAGATAGTCACAAATTTCCTTTTCAATTTCTGCAGGTGCTTCACTCTGGATTGGTTTGAACACCCCTGCCAGGTGGTTGGCAAATGTGGCAGATTTCTCTTTATTATTTCTGGACCAGTTCCCATCTTTATCTCTAATGGGAGGAATTTCCAGTTGTGGTCTCTTGAGTTTTTTGGTTGCTTTCTAAAGTGAATAGTCATTTAGTTCGTTAGCCGTTAGGTTTTCCAGGTAATTCTGAATTTCTTGATTATTTGGTCTAACATTAGTTTCTTTCCATCCGGGTGGTTTGTATGATATACTTTATACTTATCAAACTTGATATGACTTTTTTGAGTGAGGAAGTGTGTTTCTGATATCAGTAAGACGTCGATTGAATTATTATTTAGGAAATATCTTACCTCTTGTACTTGTTAGCGTTAAATAAAGTTGTTTATTATTCGAATTTCCAAATTTATAAAGCAAGTATGGTTTACGCGATTACATTTATTTTTACATAATGTATTATAGGAACCGCAATATGAATATAATATGTAAATTTAAAAAATGTAATCTACATTAGTTGAAAAGTTTATATTAGGTATAGCTTTGCTAGTAAAGCAGTAACCATGAATTTTGTAATTATTGTTTTTGAATTTCTTTGTTTTATAAAATGTACAGTTGGTCAAAACTATTTGAATTATGCTTGCCACTCATTTTTTGACTATAACATCATCAGAGATTTGAATCCTGACTGTTACTACAACGGGGACGTGGTCGGTTCATTTGTAAGTAATAAATTTGGTAATTTACAAAAAAATACACTTTTTGTTCTTAGGAAGACATTGTGCAATACCATGGTTACAACACCCAAGTGTACAAGGTTATAACAGAAGATCAGTACATATTAACGATTTTTAGAATTTCTCATTCAAAAATTCCAACTGTTGGTGCACCAGTGCTTCTTGTACATGGGGCTATAAGTTCGGCAACAGCATTTACGTTGGTGGGAAATCATTCACTGGGTAAATTTTTTGGACAACGTTCTGTTCCGATTTACATTTTAAATTTTAGCCTTCCTTTTGGCCGATGAAGGATACGACGTCTGGCTGGGTAATCTTAGAGGAACCACCCACTCCGATAAGCATCTTACTTTGAACATTTATCAAAAACAATTCTGGAATTTCACATTCCTCGAATATGGAATGTACGACCTTAAATCTATGATCAACTTGGTTACGAGCACATCGAAGCAAAAAGTAATTTACATCGGCTGGTCCCTCGGCGCAACCGCCTATTACGTTTACAACATCAAGCATCCGGATGATGCAATGAGAAAAGTACAAGTATCCATTTCTTTAGCACCCACAGTTTATTTCCATGTAACAAGAACTCCGATTTTGAAAGCATTTGAGTTAATTCCATACCGGATAGTGAAGGTAACTGGAAATGAATTGTTTAATTTAGAACAAACCGTACAAAACAAATTTTTCTTAGGAAACTTTCGATCGTCTTGTGCCATTAGGTGTATTTTATTTCAAAACACCTGCACTCGTGAAACTGGTATTACATTTCTGTTTAGACAATCCTTTGCAAACTCTGGTCTGTGAATTTGTAAAAAGTCTGTTTACTGGATTCAACATTCAACAGGAAGCACCGGTATTTGTAACATCCAAATCAAAATAAGAATAATCTTAATTATTTTCAATCAGGAAGTCTTTCCGGTATTCATATCGCATTGTATCCAACCATTTAATTTAAAAATGGGTTACTATTCTGTTCAATTGGCCAAGAAGGGGAATTTTCAAGAATTCGACTATGGAACGCCAAGGAATTTAATTTTTTATGGAACTCCAAACCCACCACTCTATAACATTTCTTTAATCAATGTACCAATTCATATCATTTATGGAGCCAACGATTTTTTGGGAACAGAAGAAGTAATTTTGTGAATTATTTTGTAATGTAAATATATTATTTGAGTTTTAGAACGTGAAGTTGTTTTACCACGAGTTACCAGAGATAGCCAAACCGTTTGGAAAGCCTTATAAGGTTAAAGATGAGAAGTTTTGCCACAGCGATATGGTAGTCGCAAAAGATGTTAAGGCATTGTTGAATGACCATATTATAGAATTTTTGAAAGTGAACGAAATATATTTTAACAATTAGGACAAAATAAAATTGTAATATATTTTTATGATTAGTTTTAGTTGAATCTGACATCATTTTTAACTATTCATTTAAGCGTCCAGAATTATGGTCATAATTGAAGACATTATTGCTTCGAAATTAATTTTAATTTCAAAATTTTATGTTTTATCTTTTACCTAATTAATTCTTTTTGGATCATTTAAAAATATTTATTCGTTATTACTAACAGCACAGTTTTGACGTTATCAAGATACGGCATTTTAATCTATGAGAGAAGCGCCTTAAATAATTGTTTTTTAAATATTGGTTTTTAACGGTTTCATTGAGAGTATAAAATAAATAAACTAAAAGTTTGCTGCAGGAGATACAAAAATATAGAGAATGATTATAAAAGTGATCAATTTCCGCTCTAGTAGACCAAAGTTTGGAGTACCCCTTAAAATTTGTACCTATTATTTAGCAAAAATATTTGCAATGCGTATTTTAGCTTTGTTTCCATTGCGACAGAAATATTTATTTACATTTGTTATTTGCACACCACGTAAACACAATACAAAGGCCATTAAAATACCATATAAAAATGTCACTTTGATAATACCTGAAGATTTATTACTTGTTATTTTATTTATTATTAGTTCCGATAAAAGTTTTGATTTACTTGTATCGCCATCGCATGACAATTGTTCATTCGAGTGAACAAGGAAGAATCAAGCTCAAATAATTAAAATGGTTTGTTGAGTCCAGATCTTATAAAAATAAACCAAAATCTGGGTGCTTACGGAAACTTCGGCTCCTGAAGACAGATTATATTAATTCAATTGTCTGTAAAGCACAACCCAAATCCTGGTTTACTGCGAAGACTCGAAAAAAATACAAGAAATAAAAATTTTGATTTTTCTGGAACTGTTATTGTAACGAATTTTATTGGCTTGTTACGAATGTTGGTTGTACGGCACTCATTAGCATTTTCACACGCTAATGGAAATTTTATCAGGTGGTTCGATTGATTGGCGATGTAGCAAACACTCCGATTTTTCGTATAGTAGTAATTACACTTGGTTTGTTATTTTCCTGTAAATTATTATACTTAAGTAATTATCTTGTTGGTTTGTTCAATTAGCTATTTACTGGGGTATCATTTTGTTAGTGACAATTACTCTTTGGAATATTGAATTCCTCCCATTGTTTGTGTTCTGGAGCTCACCAATGGATTATAACCTCGTTCGTTTAGGACGAAGGAAGAATCATTATTTCTTACATTACAATTACGGTCTTTTAATTTGAATTCCAAATCCGTGGGGTGTCCTGATTAGTTGCATTGTTTTTTTTTTACATGGGGTAATAACGTGGGATTATATTTACAACAAGCGAATTTCATGTTCATATTTAATTATTTTAGACTATCGGGAATTGTTTTATGGTCCCTTCGTGATACATTGAGAAGATCAATCATTCTACATATTTAAGAAGATAATTTTTGTTACATTTGCGGAAATATTTTTAAATCATTGAAATCTTTGTAAACACGAACCTGTATCCCTCAGCCAATAAATCTTTCTGCATGAAAGCTTTTCAAAGATTGTGAAGCATTTCAAAACTGTACGACGACGCTAATTACTGTAGCATTACTTAAGAGTAATTTTTGATTTCCAATATTGTCATCAACTCGCGACCCTTCACATTATTGCACAAGCTAGTCAAACAAAGTTGGTGGATTTACGGGTAAAATTAGAAACACGTTTTACTGTAATTTCCAAACAATTTGTTCTTAGTACATTTCACCGATCTATTCCAAGTCAAATTTTTGGGTGAAATTGTTGTCAAAGGTTTGAGTTAAATAAATTAGTTCTCCTTCCCAGATTATGAACTTTTGTGAAGGATAATTTTTATTTCATGTAATTTTGGTTAATACATTATTTACAGTAAATAGAAAAAATATTTAGATTTAGGTTTAAATTCAGTTGTGACATCGTTTTTAGTAGTCCACTTAAATTATACACACAAACTGCTTGTTCCATTTCTTCCATACTTCCAATAGTTCCATACGTTAGCTATACACTTATTAATATTTTTATATTTCCTCCAAAATCTTGGAGGTATCTGCACATTTTTGAGATATGAAGCAGTTTGAATTACAAACTTGGTTTTTAATGGCAAATAATTTTAAATGAAATATATTTATGACCAATTTTGTCAGTTAATTACTTCCACTTATGCAAATTAGCAGTAACAAAATGACCATAATTACTAACAATTAAAGCAATACCTACTTGTTGAAGTAACATTATTAATAGAGTTGTAACATAATATGAGTATATGGTCAATTCAACTTGTTCTAATATATCTTTTAAAATTATGATCACAATAATTTAGAGTTAATTTCATAAATTGTGAGTTACACTGGTAAGACATTTGTCACTTGCAGCTTTCAAACAAAATAAATTCAATAGAATTAACCAAACACTGAGAAAAATCCAAACTAGCAATTAAATGGAGAGTCGGTCGTCGAAGCCAAAGGAGTAATATAAGAATGCCACAGATGATGTGGGGCATGGAAAGCAACCAAGTAGAAGAGATTGATAGAGAAATAAGATGAGCTTGAGGTACTCAAAAACAAAACTGACCGGAAACTGACAAGTTGTTTGAGCAAAATCTTATGACAGGTTTTACTTATGTTGCCTCAGCAACATAGTAAGCCTAACCTAGAAATTGAAAGTAGTACAAAAATGGATGTTAGGGAGGGAGGGGAAATTGATGGAGGGGTTTTCCCCGAAGATCCGGAGATTTTTTGAAAATTTGGTTGTTTGAAGACGATAGATATGTAAATGTAAATAGTTGTGGAGTGGAGACCCAAAGTAGGTTGGTACAGTATTTAGAAACAATTTCGCATAATATGATGGACAAATAATACAAAAAGAATGGCTGGTTACAATTGAACGTTAAAGACATACAGAGATGGAATTCGCTGAAAAAGGTCTTTGTCCACTTTTCTTTTTGGATTCACTGAATATATTTTTTTTAATTTGTCCAAATAGTTTGGGGCAATGGTAGTGCGATAGACTTTGGATCGAAGGGTTTAACATTTTAATCCCAGTTGACTAAATTTATTTATGCCATGGCGGATTTCGTAGGTCCTTGTTTAGGTTCAGTCAGTAACTAACAATTACTGACTTATACTGCGCTCTTGCAGGTTTTTCTCGATGTTAAAATTTGATTTGATATTTTGGATTGGTAATTTGATTATTGTTAACATAAAAATAACAATTAAAATTTAGTAATTGAATTATAATTATTCTAAAAGTTTAAAACGAAACTAATAACTTTTTTTTATTGAATATTATGAATATTTTTAACTGAGGGGCTAATTACCTCTCTGTGGATTCGAAAAGGAAATATCCATATTTTTAGGAATATAGAAAATATTTAAAATTACTTTTGCAGAAAGAAACAATAAATACAAAGTAAGTTGAATAACAAAAAATGTAAATGAAAAAATAATCTATGTATCGTTATTAGTTATTACGTTGGCTACCATACGTAGGTTAAAATTAATCTGTTAAATATGTAAATATCTGTTGTCTGTTTCACAGTTCCTATTTAAAGAATATTGAAATAAGTAAATTTTGCTTTTCACAATCGTGCCACTGTTGTTTTTCATGTAACAAAATTAGGATGTAATTGTCATTACTGATTAGTATTTTCACCATTGCACAAATAAAATTAAAAATTCTGTTATAAAATGAATCAGTGCAGGCACTCTTTAGGTATAATTTTTATTGACAATTCAACAAAAAATTGAATAGAAGGGTGTTTTTAATTTATATTCATTTTAATGCATTTTAATGCGTTCAATTAAGAATTTTTCGATAACAAAAGACACAAGATGGCAAAATTTCATTATTTTATCACAGAGAGAATAAATTAGTGTTAAAGAAGTTTGGATCTGGCAACATGATTAAAAAAATTGTAGAATTTTTTTGTAAATTCAAATATGAAAGTAGAGCAATGCTTTTAAGAGAACAGAACGGCCAAGAATCACCACTAAAAGAGAAGATATAAAAATACTGACATTATCTTCTGTTAGTAATACGGCATCAGTTTCAAAAAATTACCGGAATAAAATATTATTGGAGAAAATAATTCAAAGTTTACTGTTTTAAGGGTATTAAACCTTCATTTAAAAGATGTAATAATACTTGAAGCTATAGGGTTAATTTATTGGTGACGATTTTCTATTACAACAAAGCAATGCACCTATTTATCGTGCTAAAATTATCACCAATTATTCCCGACCTCTGTCGAAAATATCTGGGAAATTAATTTCTGACTATTTTACTTGTAATAATAAGTATTTTGATATGATTTTCCGTAAAGAAATATTAAACGAGTTACAGGCAAAACAGAGATAAATTAGTCTGCCCTATTAAAATATATTATAGGGAAATGCTTAAAATTATAAGATTTTTGGAAACCGTACTAAAATTTAGTTTAGGAATTTACTCTACTTAGCTGCGACTGATCTATATTTTTACTGTGAGGTTTTTACTTTGACCAAATGTGTTGATTGTGTCATTTGAGTTTTTACCATTCCCTTGTAATGATTCATTTTAAATTTTATCCCAAGAATTTGTTGAGAAGAAAGAATTGGTAGGACAAACCTAATAATCAAAAGCGACTGTGCTGTTTTAATTTTGATTTGATTTTTGTTAAGCAAAGTTATTTATTATTCGCATTCCAAATTTATGAAGCAAATGGTTTACGCGATAACATTATTTATCTTTACATGTGTATGTAGGAACCGTAATATGAAAATAATATGTAAATCTAAAAAATGTAATGTAAATCAATTAAAAAATTTATAGTATAGCTAAGACATTGCTAGTAAAGCAGTAACCATGAATATTGTAATTATTGGTTTTGCATTTCTTTACTTTATTAAACGTACAGTTGGACAAAACTATTTGAATTATGTTTGCCACTCATTTTCTGACTATAAGATCATCAGAGATTTGAATCCTGACTGTTACTACAGCGGTGATGTGCTCGGTTCATTTGTAAGTAATAAATTTGGAAATGCACAAAAAAATACAATTTTTGTTCTTAGGAAGAAATTGTTCAATCCTATGGATACAACACCCAAGTGTATGAAGTTATAACAGAAGATCAGTACATATTAACTATTTTCAGAATTTCTCATGCAAAAAGTCCAACAGGTGGTGCACCAGTGCTTCTTGTACATGGGGCCACAGCTTCGGCAACAGCATTTACGTTGGTGGGAAATCATTCACTGGGTAGATTTTTTGGACAACGTTCTGTTCCGATTTACATTTTAAATTTTAGCCTTCCTTTTGGCCGATGAAGGATACGACGTCTGGCTGGGTAATCTTAGAGGAACCACCCACTCCGATAAGCATCTTACTTTAAACATTTATCAAAAACAATTCTGGAATTTCACATTCCACAAATATGGAGTGTACGACCTTAAATCTATCATCAACTTGGTTACGAGCACATCGAAGCAAAAAGTAATTTACATCGGCTGGTCCATCGGCGCAACCGCCTATTACGTTTACAACATCAAGCATCCGGATGATGCAATGAGAAAAGTACGAGTATCCATTTCCTTAGCACCGACAGTTTATTTCAATGTAACAAGAACTCCGATTTTGAAAGCATTTGAGTTAATTCCATACCGGATATTGAAGGTAACTTGAAATGAGTTGTTTAATTTAGAACAAACCGTACAAAACTAATTTTTCTTAGGAATCTTTCGATCGTCTTGTGCCATTAGGTGTATTTTATCTCAAAACACCTGCATTCGTGAAACTGGCATTACATTTTTGTTTTGACAATCCTTTGCAAACTCTGTTCTGTGAATTTGTAAAAAGTCTGTTTACTGGATTCAACATTCAACAGGAAGCACCGGTATTTGTAACATCCAAATCAAAATAAGAATAATCTTAATTATTTTCAATCAGGAAGTCTTTCCGGTATTCATATCGCATTGTATCCAACCATTTAATTTAAAAATGGGTTACCATGCTGTTCAGCTGGCCAAGAAGGGGAATTTTCAAGAATTCGACTATGGAACGCCAAGGAATTTAATTTTTTATGGAACTCCAAACCCACCACTGTATAACATTTCTTTAATTAATGTACCAATTTATATCATTTATGGAGCTAACGATTTTTTGGGAACAGAAGAAGTAATTTTGTGAATTATTTTGTAATGTAAATATATTATTTGAGTTTTAGAACGTGAAGTTGTTTTACCACGAGTTACAAGAGATAGCCAAACCGTTTGGAGAGCCTTATAAGGTTAAAGATGAGAAGTTTTGCCACAGCGATATGGTAGTCGCAAAAGATGTTAAGGCATTGTTGAATGACCATATTATAGAATTTTTGAAAGTGAACGAAGTATATTTTAACAATTAGGACAAAATAAAATTTTAATATATTATTATGATTAGTTTTAATTGAATCTGACATAATTTTTACTATTCATTTTAATTGCCATAGACAGAAATTAAGCAATTATTTATTCAAAACGTGCACTTCTTCTAAAGTGAAAAGATTATGAAATTCGAGACTTGCAGGAAAGTTTTTGTAAGCCAGATTTAAACTAAATCTTGGTTGGTTTTAGATAAATATTTTTTGTTTAAATTGCAGACAGATTTTGACGTTATCGCTTCTAACTTTTATTATATTGACATAATAAACATTTTTGTTTTTTCCTTTATAAGCTCCATTATCACTAATACTGTTAGTTAATATTTTGAGTGAATGAAAAACATTCGCGTATAGTTGTGCATACAAATTACCTCTTGAATACGGTAACGTGGGGCAAAATTGATCAAGAAATAATTAATTTTAATTTCAAAATTTTATGTTTTACTTAATTAATTCTTTTTGCATCATTTAAAAATATTTATTATAGTTATTACTAACAGCACAGTTTGGACGTGATCAAGACACTGCATTTTAATCTATGAGAGAGGCACATTAAATAATTTTTTTTTAAATATTGGTTTTTAACAGTTTCATTGTGAGTATAAAATAAATAAACTAAAAGTTTTCTGCAGGAGATACAACAATATAGATAATAATTAATTATAAAAGTGATCAATTTCCGCTCTATTAGACCAAAAATTTTGAATTCCCCTTAAAATTAATATTATTTATAAAAAATATTTGCAAAGCGTATTTTAGGTTTGTTTCCATTGAAACAGAAATATTTACATTTCTTATTTGAACACGACATAAACACAATACAAAGGCCACTTAAATACCATATAAAAATTTCACTTTGATAATACCTGAAGATTTATTACTTGTTATTTTATTTATTATTAGTTTCGATACAATTTTTGAG
The DNA here is from genome assembly GCA_958510855.1 of Rhagonycha lutea. Lineage (NCBI taxonomy): Eukaryota > Metazoa > Arthropoda > Insecta > Coleoptera > Cantharidae > Rhagonycha > Rhagonycha lutea. The sequence goes on along the minus strand of OY294040.1, from coordinate 3,665,287 downwards.
TTACTTTCAACGTACGAAAATTCTTCATTTGAGTGAAAAAGGAAGGAATCAAGCTCAAATAATTACAATGGTTTGTTAAATCCGCACCTTATAAAAATAAACCAAAATCAGGATGCTCACGAAAAATTTCCATTCCTGAAGACAGATTATTAATTCAATTGTCTGAATAGCACACACCAAATCCTGGTTTGCTGCGAAGACTCGAAAGGCCAGACCAGGCTTAAGTGAGCTTAGAACACACACGAAATAATAATTTCGATTCTTCTGGAGCTGTTATTGTAACGAATTTTATTGAGTCGTTACTATTAATATTGATTGTTGCTGCGATTGTACTCAATTAGCATTTTCATGCGCTAATGGGAATTTTATCATGTGGTTCGATTGATTGGCAATGTAGCAAACACTCCGATTTTTCGTAGTAATTGCACTTGGTTTGTTATTTTACTGTAAATTATTTCGAGTAATTTACTTAAGTAATTATCTTGTTGGTTTCCTTAATTAGCTATTTACTAGGGTATCATTTTGGTAATGGCAATTTCTCTGTGGAAGATGGAATTCCTCCTATTGTTTGTGTTCTGGAGCTCACTAATGGATTATAACCTCGTTCTTTTAGGACGAAGGAATAATCATTATTTCTTGAGAAGATTAATTTTTGTTACATTTGCGGAAATATTTTTGTATAATTTTTAAATCATTTTAATTTTTGTAAACACGAACCTGTACCCCTTAGCCAATAAAGCTTTCTGCAACTAAAGGTGAGTAATTTTTTTAATTTTATAAAAAACCTTGAATCAAAGCTTTGGGATAAAAAAATTTTCAGTTTTTACTTTTTTGTTCCTCGCTGCATTATCGAAGAGATCAAGTGAATTTTATTTGTCAAGTATTTCCAACTGTACGACGACACGAATTACTCCAGCATCACTTAGGAGTAATTTTTGATTTCTAATTCTCATCAACTCGGGACCATTCGCACAAACTAGCCGGATGATTATTGGTCCTGCTTTAAAAACAAGATTTACGTATCTGCTAACTTTAGTTTAACACAGACCGCGTTTTTCTTTTGGGAAAGATTAGAAACACGTTTTACTGTAATGTCCAAACAACAATTTGTTCTTATGCGCAGGGGTGCAGGTAGGAGGTACATTTCACCGACCCATTTCAAATCAAATTTTTGGGTGAAATTGGTGTCAATGGTTTGAGTTTCCATTATTTTCGTTTGAGTCTCAATCGTGTCCGAACCATTTGTGAAAACTGTTGAGATTAGCTGAGGACATCCTTTCCTATTTTCCCTCCATATCTTGAATTTTTATGTTAGATCAATGATGCTTAAATGACCATTCATTCAACATTGTGATTTAATTTTCTACAAAGTTATGGGCAATATTTTCAAGAATCAAATTGCCGTTGCTATCAATTTTGGAAAATTGTATTGTTTCTTCCTTACTTCTGGGGGTTAAGACCTTCCGGTTTCATATTCACTTCTTTATATTTATACACAGGTTCCTAAATTCAGGAGTTATAGCCCTGCTGTACTAGGGCAATTTTGTTGTTTTTTGCACAACTGTGGGGATAAATCTATGTTACCTAAACTCATTTAGGTTACACATTTTTGTAAAAATAGCAGAAACAATTCGTTTAGTTTCAGAATTATTATTCCATAAAGGAAAATTTAAACTAGAACATTCATTATAAATGTAAATTAGATATTATCTATAAATGCTATCTGGCACGGGAGTGATAACTTGTATCACTATAATAAATTATGTAAAACTGTTAAGCTTAAGGTGGGTTTACGTATAGTGACATTTGAGCTTTGACATGACATGAGACGCGTTCACGCGAGTTGACTATGAACGCTAATCACCCATTTCGAATCCGAGTGAAGTAAGAACTATATTCTGACCGTCTCTCCCCTCGGTTTTAGTGACAAAATTTAATAAAACCTTTGTGGAATATTATGTCAGTTTTTTATTGTTCAAGGGGGAGTTTATTAGACTTATCCAAAAATAATGAAACCCAAATTCATAGAAGACATTTTTAATTAATATATGAAATGAATTTGTTTGAGCTCTCAATGTTGAATTTTTTTTTAAATTATTTTTCAATTCTTTTTTTTGGCCTTGATGTGTTGTCAGTTAGGCAGACTTCTGTATATTTAATATAGACCCAATTCTTAAATTCACAGCGTGTCGATGCTAACTGAATATCTGCGCTGTAACTCCACCAGTGATCACATCAAACCAATGTTGTATAAATCGAGCTTTAACGATAAAACAAATTTATACATTATTCATTTTTTATGATAATTATAAAATAATATTTTAATAATTCTGCAGTTATGAATATTTAATAACATTTGCTAAACATTTAAACAGCTGAAAAGTCAATGGTTTCGCGAAGCTACTACTAATAGTACAGGATCATGAACCGAGTAATTTTTTCTTTCGCATTTTTGTGCTTTATTAAATGCTCAGTTGGTCAAAAATATTTGAGTTATGTTTGCCACTCATTTGCTGACTACAAAATCTTCAGAGATTTGAATCCTAACTGCTATTACAGCGGTGATGTGCTCGGTTCATTTGTAAGTAATAAATGTGGAAATGTGAAAAAAACTACAATTTTTTGTGTTTAGGAAAATATTGCTCAATCCTATGGTTACAACACCAAAGCGTACGAGGTTATTACAGAAGATCAGTACGTCTTAACATTATTCAGAATCTCTCCAATAAGAAGTACTTCAGTTGGCTCTCCAGTGCTTCTTGCACATGGAAGCTTTGTTGCGTCTACGACGTATACGCTGGTTGGAAATCATTCGCTGCGTAAATTTTGTGGACCATCTTATCTCCCAAAACTATTACCAATATTTTAATTTTAGCCTTCCTCTTAGCCGATCAAGGATACGACGTCTGGTTGAGTAATTTTAGGGGAACTAGTTACTCTGATAAGCACAAGTACTTGAACGTCCATGAAAAACAATTCTGGGATTTCACATTCCACGAATATGGAAAGTACGATCTTAAAGCTAACATCGACTTCATTACGGGCACAACAAATCAAAAAGTAATTTATATGGGTTGGTCCATCGGCGCGAGAGCCTATTACGTTTACAATATCTTGCATCCTGAGGAAGCTCTCCAAAAAGTACGAGTTTCCATTTCTCTAGCACCCACAGTTTACGTGTATTTAATGAAAACCCCACTTCTCAATATTATTGAATTAATTCCATACTCGATATTGACGGTAACTTGTATTGAGTTTTTAAAAGTTAAAAACCTACAAATCAACTTTTTATTAGGGAACTTTAAACACTCTTTTCCCGGGAGGAGTCTTTTATATGAAATCACCAACAATAGTAAGCCTTATTTTACATTTCTGCCTTGATGCACCATCTCAAGTTCTCTTGTGTGAATTTATAAAGGACATCTTGACTGGGTTTGACCCTCAACAGGAAGAACCGGTACTTGCAATATTATAAGTAAAAATAAGGATTATTTGATTTTTTCCACTAGGAAGCCTTTCCGGTATTAATTGCGCAAAGTACAGAAGCGACTGCCTTAAAAATGGCTTACCACACCGTCCAAATGTCTAAAAGTAGAAAATTTCAACAGTTCGATTATGGAAAGGCGATGAATTTAATGCGTTATGGAACACAAGACCCTCCAATCTATAACTTATCCCTAATAAATTTGCCCCATTATATCATTTATGGACCCAACGACTTCTTGTCACCAGAAGATGTAATTTTATTGATATTTGGTAAAGCAAATTTAATTTCTGATTTTTAGAATGCGATGTTAGTTTATAAGCAGTTACCAGAGGTAGCCAAACCATTTGGGGTGCCATATAGAGTTCCAAATGAAAAATTCTGCCATACTGACATGGTAGCTGCTAAGGATGTTATTCCTTTGCTGTATGATCATATTCTCGAGTTTTTAAAAGTAAACCAAGCTTTATTTAATAATTAGGAGGTCAACTATGCTTTATGTATATCGAAAATAAGAAATATCCTATATTATACTTGATAATAAATTATATTGTTTAAGTTTTAAATTAAGGTCATAAAAAGAAATATTTAATGTAATCGGTAGAGAAAATCAATTAACTATGACAATGCTGTATTAAATACAGTTATCATCCAAATAATTTGCAATAAATTCTTTAATTGGTAAGGTATATAAAAAATCCTTTAAGTTTACTTTTAACAGTAATAATCATCAGCCTTTAGAATGAAATTTTTAGTGTATTTTGTTCTTATCTGTTTCAACCACTACGTAATTGGTCAAAATTATTTGAATTACGTTTGTAATACTTATACTGGTTATTGGAAGTACATCAGAGCTATAAATTCCAATTGTAAATATAGTGGCGACGTTTTTAATTCATTCGTAAGTGAAATATTTTTATTATATCTTATATATTTAGGGCTAACCAAAATGGCTCTAATCAAAGACTAAAGAACGTCAAAAATCCTTCTTTAAGTATCCTCTGGCTCACTTCCATATACAATACACATTCCACCATTGTTTGGTTTTTGCTGCTCCAATTTTTTTTTCTAATTTATTGCCTACCTATTATTAGCATCCTTGTCGATTAACACTCCAAAATATTTTTAATCAAATAAAATTGTGATGGTTACCGTTTAGGAAGAAATTGCTTCATCTTATGGTTATAATGTTCAAACTTTCACAATTACAACCGAGGATGAGTACATATTGAAGGTATTCAGAATTTTTCCAAAAGGAAGAACTCCTTGTGGTGCTCCAATATTACTTCAACATGGCACTAGCTTATCGGCAACAGTGTTTATGATGCTCGGAAATAATTCATTAGGTAGGTTATGGAATTAATTTTAAATGCTAAAGCAATTTCCTATACTCAAAACCGGAAAAATTGTAGCCTTTATTTTGGCTAATGAGGGGTACGACGTTTGGATGGGCAATTTCAGAGGAACAACGTACTCAAGTCGACACAAGTTTCTAAAATTAAGCGACAAAAAGTACTGGGATTATTCATTCCACGAGTTCGGATTCTACGATCTTAAAGCCTTTCTAGATCTTGTGACTGGTGAAACGAAACAAAAAGTAATTTACATTGGCTACTCCGTTGGTTCGAGGGCGTACAGCGTTTACAACAGCATGCGTCCTGAAGAAGCAAGCGCGAAACTCCGAGTATCCATATCTTTAGCACCGACAGCTCTCATGTGTTACACTAAGTCACCGATTTTGAAATCAATTGGCCTTGTTCCAAATGGGATTTTGAAGGTAATTATAATTTTATTTGAACAATACTAAAACTAATGAAATTATTTAGATGGTTTTAGGTATTATCTATCGAAAGGGAGTTTTTAAACTTAAAACTGTTCAAACAACAAAAAAAATTTTGCATCTCTGCTTGGATAGCCCATTTAGACTGCTTCTGTGTGAGCTAGCAAAATGTTTGTTCCTTGGATTTCAATTCTTTAAGGAAGCTCCAGTAACTAAAACGTTTTGTAAATTCTTAATTTTCATTTTTGTTTTTAAATAGGAAACTTTACCTGTATTATTAGGACAAGGTGGCGAACCAAGCTCACTGAAAGATTTTTATCATGCCCACCAAATAATGCATGATATGGAGTTCCGACTATTCGATTACGGATTGTACAAGAATTTGGAAAATTATGGAACGATGGTTCCTCCAATTTATAATTTTTCGAAAATAATGGTGCCCAATCATCTTGTCTACTCCTCTGGTGATTTTGTGGCTACAGAAAAAGTAATTTTGTAGATTACAAAAGAACAAATTTGTTTAAATTTCTTTTTAAGTGTGTAAGATCAATTTATGAGAAACTGCCCGAAGAGGCGAAACCCTTCGGAAAACCGTATAAGGTCAATCAAAAGCTATTTAACCACTTGGATTTTGTTGCATCACGAGATGTAAGGACGCTGGTGTATGATCATGTTCTAATGTTTTTAAGAGAAAAAAGCAATTATTTTAATAATTAAGTAGAATTAGGGTGGAAAAATAAAAATATGCTATGTTATTATTACCGATATCAATTTCGTATCAATAAGAGACAGGGGAGTCAGAGGGTGGCAGTATAAGCAAATAAAATGAAACACTGTTAATTTGACCGATTCAGCTCCAAAAGCGGAGTATGTCAATACTCTGTTTTTTGAGATAAATTACAGAAATTTAGAGCAAGATTCCGCAACCTTACGAGTACAAATTTTAGAGGATGAAACTAATTTAAAGTAAGGGTGCTAATTCGTTACACTTTCACAGTGGTAATGTAAACAGGCTTTCAACGGTTTTTTCTTTTTTTGCACGGTCTTTATTTTTTTTCCAAAGGTAGGGTAGGGTGCTCTAAGACTGCAAGGTCCGTAAGACAGCGCACCTCTTATATTTCAACATGTGTGTTTGTTTCCAACACATCACTGCCAATGTTGTGGTAGCCCTTAACCTCTTAACCAAGCGTGTATGATGGCAGTATTCTCCAATTTAATAAATTGGAGATGGCTATATTCGTGTCGTTTTTAAAATTACGGAGCAGAGTGTAAGACTGCGCAGTGTGGTAGTTTTGCTCGATATACATACCGAAAAAGTAAGAAATCATTAGAATTGATGGAATAAAAAGCGAGGAAGAAGCCGAAGCGAAAGTTGCCAAATACATCAAAAAGAAATCCACAAAAAGTTAAAATAGTTAAAAAAAAATACAAAACAAAACTAATGGAAGCAGAGAGTCGTGGAGTTAGCTAAAACAATATATAATGCCAATAATTGAAGATAGAATCAAGTGTACTACATCATCCTCTCGGTAGTGGCACAAGAAGCAGTGCACTGCATTATACTGGCATCTGATGTGATCTATGCTTGTAAACTGTAGTAAATTGTACAGACCCAAAAGTGCGCAGTTTTACACGACGGGGTTTGAGAGTCAAACTTTCTTATGACCAAGTCTCCGTGCTTCGGAGGGCACGTTAAGCCGGCGGTCCCCCTGAGTTGACGTATTGCCACAGTTAACAAAATACAGGGCTACAGGCACATCTGAATGCTAGCCTAGAAAGCTGCTACCGGATGTAAAACAACTATAAGTAGTCCAAAAATCGATTTGCGGACTACTCACCAACCCGTCTGGCAAGCGTGGTGAGTTATAGCCAAAAAATCTCCATAATATGGAGAGGCTTAATGTCTAGCAGTCGGCGGAAAAGGCTGATAAAAAAAAAGAATAATGTTTAACTAAGTTTGCAATAATGTTGTTGAAAGACCAATAAGTTTGAATAAAAATTTCTGAGTTTTTAATTGCTTTAGTTTTTTTTTTTTTTTTTTAATTTTACGAGTCAAACCTTAAGTGCGCAGTCTTAGAGAACCCTACCCTAATTCTATTTGTCTACTCCAACAACTAACATATAAAGCAATTATTTGATGCTATAAATTATTAATAACAAAACGAGCCTACATTTAACTTCATAAAAAAACTTATTATTATATAGGCAATAAATGAAAAAATTCAATTAAATTTTATAATGGTGTATTGTATAATATTCAATTGTAGTCATAATCGAAATAATTTACAGAAATATGATCTTAAAAAAGAAATTTTTTCAAGAATAAAGTGTAATTTTAGTATGTGTTATGTGAAATATAAATTAAACAAAAAAATATTGCTTTATATGTAATATTTTAACGTCTAGTTAAATTTTTGTTTAATTTAGAAATAATTTACAATACATTTTGTAACTGCTAATGGCAATATTAAATATTTTCTATATTTTTTTTGTAATTCTAAAGATTAAACGTAGTTATCAAAATTTAGAATGAAATATTTAGTTTTCTTTGCTTTAATCACGACGTGATTGGTCAAAATTATTTTAGCTATGTTTGCAATTCTTATACTGATTATTGGATCACCAGAGATTTTCTACGTCAGTATTCTTTTCTTCAGTAGTTGTAGCAGTCATTCACAATACCATACACAATACAATCAGTTTAGGTACCGATTCAACCATTGTTTGGCTTATTCTTCTATTATTGTATGAACTTATATGTTTATTTCACCAGATTGATTTGAGCTAACTTAATATTAATAACTGCCAACTAAATGTCAACAACCAACCAATAGAAAGAGTGAATAGATACACATACCTGGGCACCATCATCAACGAACAATGGGACCATTCCCAAGAAATCAAGTGTCGCATCGAAAAAGCAAGAAGTTTTAAGTTTTAAGTTCATTAAAATGGATGCACTGTTTAAGAGCCATAATCTGACAATGGAAACAAAGATAAGAATGATGAAATGTTATATTTTTCCTGTATTGCTCTACGGAGTAGAGGCCTGGACGTTGACGGAAGCGACGACAAAGAAACTCCAAGCATTCGAGATGTGGCTATACCGAAGAACCTTGAGAGTGTCGTGGGTGGAAAGAGTGACAAACCAAGAGATCGTTCGTTCGTTAACAGCCTTTTTCTGTCCACTGCTGGACACCAGCCTCTCCTTATTATGGAGGTTTGGTTTGACCATAACTCACCACGCTGGCCAGACGGGTTGGTGAGTAGTCCGCAGATCGATTTTGGACTATAGTTGTTTGACATCCGGTAGCAGCTTGCTAGGCTAGCATTCAGATGTGGCTGTAGCCCTGTTTTTTTGTTAACGGTGGCAATTCGTCAACTCAGGGGGACCGCCGGCTTAACGTGCCCTCCGAAGCACGGAGACTTGGTCCTAAGAAAGTTTGACTCTCCCCGGGTTTGAACCCGGTACCCCGCATTCACATCCAACTGTGTTATCTGCAATGCAATGACCGTATCTCTAACCAAGAGATACTCAGAAGAATAGGTAAAGACCTGGAAATTATCAATACAGTGAAGAGTAGAAAATTGCAGTATCTCGGCCACATAATGAGGAACGAAAGTAGATACCAACTCCTACAATGCATTTTACAGGGGAAAATAGCTGGAAAGAGAAGTGTCGGCAGAAGAAGAATATCCTGGTTGAAAAACCTAAGAACATGGTACTCTATGACGACCACAGAGCTCTTCCGAGCAGCGGTGAATAAGATCAAAGTGGTCAAGGATGATAGCCAACATCCGGAACGGATAGGCACCTGAAGAAGAAGAAGAACTTAATATTCTAATAATGGAATAGCATCCATGTCCATTAATACTAAATAAAAGATATTTTTGATCAAATAAAATTGTGATAATTACCCTTTAAGAAGATATTGCTTCGTCTTATGGTTATAATATTCAAGTTTTCGAAATTACAACCGAAGATGAGTACATATTGAAGGTATTCAGACTTTTTCCAAAAGGAAGAACTCCTGGTGGACTTCAACATGGCAGTAGCTTATCGGCAACAGCGTTTATGATGCTCGGAAATAATTCATTAGGTAGGTTATGGAATTCATTTTATTTGGATTTGGTGACTGGTGAAATAAAACAAAAAGTAATTTACATTGGTTACTCTGTTGAGGGCTTAATATGGTTTACAACAGCATGCGTCGTAAGGAAGCAAGCGCAAAACTTCGAGTATCCATATCTTTATCACCGACAGCTTTCGTGGGTTCCTACAATAAGTCACCGATTATGAAATCAATTGGGCTTCTTCCATATAGGATTTTGACAAACATAGAACTAATGAATTTATTTAGAAAATCTTAGATATTTTCTACCCAAACGGAGATTTTCAGGTTAAAACTATCCATGGAACCCAAAAATTATTGCATCTCTGCTTGGATAGCCCATTTAGACTGCTTATTTGTGAGCTAGCAAAAAGTGTGTTGGTAGGATTTCACTGCTTTAAGGAAGCCCCAGTAACAAAACAACTTGTAATTCTTTAATTTTTATTTCTGTTTTTAAATAGGAAACTTTACCAGTATTATTGGGACAGAGTATGGAAGTAACCTCACTGAAAGATTTTTATCATGCCCACCAAGTAATTCGTGATAATAATCAATTTCGACAATTTGACTACAGAATTAACCCAATTTATGGACCCAACGACTTTTTGTCACCAGAAAATGTAATTTTATGAATATTTGGTAAAGCAAATTTAATTTTTGATTTTTAGAATGCGATTTTAGTTTAATACAAGCAGTTACCAGAGGTAGCCAAACCATTTGGGGAGCCATATAGAGTTCCAAATGAAAAATTCTGCCATACTGACATGGTAGCTGCCGAGGGGTAATTCACTAAGGTTTAAACCGTACAATGGATTGCAGTCCCTAAAGATTGTACAGAGATTTTAAAAGATTTTTGAGATTGTCAAAGGATTTAACAAGATTTTATAGATTATAATCTGGATTTTGCCTGACAACAATTCTAAGATTTTTGGGATTGTTTCGAAGATTTTGAAAATTTTTCTGAGATTTTACAGATTTTTATTAAGATTATGAAGATTGTGCGGGATTTTACTGCATTTATAAAGATTGTAGAGATTTTATAGATTGAAACAAGGGTTGGTAAGATTTCTACTGGATTGTAAAATCTATGCGATTTTTAGTGAAGATTTTATAGATTATAATCTGGATTTTACCTTGGTGTACAACAGATTTTTGTAGTGATTTACCCCTCGGTAGCTGCAAAGGATGTTATTCCTTTGCTGTATGATCATATTCTAGAGTTTTTGAAAGTAAAGGAAGCTTACTTTAATAATTAGGAGGTCAACTATGTTTTATGTATATCGAAAATAAGATACCTACATAATTATTATACTTGATAATAAATTATATTGTTGTAGTTTTAGATTAAGGTCTAACTTTTGATGGAGAATATAAAAAACAAGTTTAAAACCAATGAAACTATAGGAGAGACCGGGGTTATTTGTTAAAGAAGTGAAATTTAAAATCTTTTACAGTTAGATTTTACCCCTTTTAAAATACAGTTATTCGCAAACTATGCTCAACCATAATACGGAATTTAGCTTTTAAATCGCCCTTGTTGATTTTGAGAAACTACTAAATTAATTTGGCCAATTAAAATAACTTTTGTAAATCTAAACTTTCATCCATTCACTACTGTGTGGTCTATGCATCGGTTATTTAATTTCAAAATCCTACTGTCTTGGGGTAGCTCGAAAGTGAAATAAAAACATTTACTGATGTAACAATATTAGCCCCGGTCTCCCAAAACTATAATTAAGTTTAGAGTTTTAAAATGAATTTTAATAAGACCTTTTTAAAATTTATTTCTTGTTGGTTAGTTCTTCCAGGCTTGAGTAATAAGTCGTTATATAAGGGTGGGGGGGAGGTGTTTCGTGCATCTAAGGACTGTGACGTTAGAAAATCGTAATTTTCATGAACGATTTTCACATGCAAAACAAAATTATTTTAAATAAAAAATATAGTTAGTACAAAATAGTAAGCTTCTAAAATCATGGACATATCGCACCGCCAGTTCAATAGGGTTGCAAGTGCAAAATTGGTCTGTTTTTAGTTATTGCTGTATTGCAGTTGTTTGCAATCATACGTAACTCAAGACTAGATAATAAAATAGTAATTACCAGTTTTAAAAAATGATTAAATATTTAAAATTTTTTAAGTAACTATGAAAACTGTTTTCTTGATTTCTCAACAATTACTCCTTTTGCACTTGCAACCCTATTGAACTGGAGGTCCGATATGTTATTTATCAATTTCTCTTAATAGTTTACATAATGCAGAGTATACAAGAAGAAGTACGTCACAAAATTGTGCAAAAGCGACCTGAAAATCCGACAATTTCTAGTAAAAAGATAGCTAGGGAACTCGGAATCACAGTAAATCTAATAAATTCTACATTAAAAAGTTATTATGCCAATCACACTATCCAAAGAAAATGTGAAACTGGAAGAAAAAAAGGTACCATGGATCCAAAATTTGATAAAGCTACTGTAAGTTGCTTAAAATTAAAAAGAAGTGCTTCAGTCCGAGATGTTGCTAAAAAAGTTGGAACAAATGAAAGTATGATCCAGAGAACGAAAAAAATAAATAATTTAAAGACCTATAAAAAACAGCTTAAGCATAAACGAACTTAAAAACTAATTTTAACAATAAAAACCCGGATGGTAAGTTTGTATAAAATTTTGTTAGAAAAAAAATCTTGTATCGTCATGGATGCCGAAACTTATGCAAAAATGGACTTTGCAACACTAGCTGGTCCTCAATATTATACAAAAATACCTGAAGAGAATCTTCTTGATGCCATAACGAAAATTAGTGTTGAAAAATTTGGTCTCAAACTATTAGTTTGGCAGGTTATTGGTCAGTGCGGAAAGCGAAGCAGAATTTTTTTTATTTTACAGCAAATAATTTACAGCAAAGAATGTATTGCGAACCGATTAAAACTATTCATAAAATCACATGATGGTCCAACATTATTTTGGCCTGACTTAGCCTCAGCTCATTATGCTAAACAAACTTTGAAGCTCATTAAAGCGGAAAATATTGAATTTGTACCTAAAGAGGCTAATCTACCAAACGTCCCAGAACTTCGCCCAATTGAAAGATATTGGGCTCTAATGAAAAAAAATTTAAAAAGGGATACAAATCCAGCTAAGGACATCAAAATATTCAAGGTAAAGTGAAAAAGAGCAGCCAGTAGAGTGACGGATCATATCGTGCAAAACATAATGGAAGGCATTAAACGAAAAGTACGCTTGACTATCCGAAATCCTAAAACTTGATTTTTTTTGATTTTATGAATTTAAATTCTTTAATATCATTTTAAAAATAGTTTCACTAAAATTGATCTTTAAACTTGAAAGTTGTGTTTAATTGAAAATTACGATTTTCTAACGTCACAGTCCTTAAAGGCATTTAGGAAGTTTATTTATTTTTTAAGACATTTCATATTTTAGTCACTTTTAAATTTGATACAACATATTATTGACTACTTCTTCAACTAACATTAAAATCGATTATCTAGGAAGGTCAATAAATTAATTATATTGGTTTCTAAAAATAAGCCTACATTACAACTTCATAAAAAGAAATAGTACTACTACTTACTTTGTAGTCAGTAGAGAAATTCAATGAATTATTACAATGATATCATGAATTAACAATAATACTTGAAAGTCATGATCCAAATAATATGCAATAAATTCTTTAATTTATTGGTAAGAGATATAAAAAATCTATTAAGTGTACTTTCATTTGAAAATCTAAACAGTAAACACAGTTATCAGAATTGAAAATGAAATTTTTAGTGTATTTTGTTCTTATTTTTTATAACCACAAAGTAATTGGTCAAAATTATTTGAATTACGTTTGTAATTCTTATATTGATTATTGGAAGGCCACCAGAGATACAAATTCCAATTGTAAATATAGTGGCGACGTTTTTAATTCATTCGTAAGTGATATATTTTTATTATATCTTATATATTTAGGGCTAACCAAAATTACTCTAATCAAAGACTAAAGAACGTCAAAAATCCTTCTTTCAACCGTTGCGTTGTTTGGCCTTTTCTTCTTTTATATATTTTTATTCTACAAGATTGAGTTGAACAAACCTGCTGCTCCAAATTTTTTTCCTAATTTATTGCCTACCTATTAGCATCCTTGTCGATGAATACTCCAAAATATATTTAATCAAATAAAATTGTGATGGTTACCGTTTAGGAAGAAATTGCTTCATCTTATGGTTATAATGTCCAAAGTTTCGAAGTTACAACCGAGGATGAGTACATACTGAAGTTATTCAGAATTTTTCCAAAAGGAGGAACTTCTGGAGGTCCTCCAATATTACTTCAACATGGTAGTACCTTATCGGCAACAGGGTTTATGATGCTCGGAAATAATTCATTAGGTAGGTTATGGAATTAATTATAAATGCTAAAGCAATTTCCTATACTGAAAAAAACGAAAAATTTTAGCCTTTATTTTGGCTAATGAGGGGTATGACGTTTGGATGGGCAATTTCAGAGGAACAACGTATTCAAGTGGACACAAGATTCTAAAATTAAGCGATAATAAGTACTGGGATTATTCATTCCACGAGTTCGGATTCTACGATCTTAAAGCCTTTCTAGATCTCGTGACTATTGAAACAAAACAAAAAGTAATTTATATTGGTTACTCTGTTGGTTCGAGGGCGTATAATGTTTACAACAGCATGCGTCCTGAAGAAGCAAACGCGAAACTCCGAGTATCCATATCTTTAGCACCGACAGCTTTCATGGGTACCTACAATAAGTCACCGATTTTGAAATCAATTGGGCTTCTTCCACATGGGATTTTGAAGGTAATTATGATTTTGTTTGAATAAACCTAAAACTAATAAAAATTATTTAGACAGTGTTAGGTAGTTTCTATCAAAACGGAGTTTTTCAACTTAAAACTACTCAAACAACCAAAAAAAGTTTGCACTTCTGCTTGGATGGCCCATTTAGACTGCTTCTGTGTGAGCTAGCAAAATCTTTGTTACTTGGATTTCAATTCTTTAAGGAAGCCCCAGTAACTAAAATGTTTTGTAAATCCTTAATTTTAATTTTTGTTTTTAAATAGGAAACTTTACCTGTATTATTAGGACAAGGTGGCGAACCAGGCTCACTGAAAGATTTTTATCATGCCCACCAACTAATGCGTAATAAGCAGTTTCAACAATTTGATTACGGAATTGACAAGAATCTGGAAAAGTATGGAACGATGGTTCCTCCAATTTATAATTTTTCGAAAATTACGGTGCCCAATTATCTTGTCTACTCTTCTGGTGATTTTATGGCTACAGGAAAAGTAATTTGGTATATTAAACAAGAACAAATTTGTTTAAATTTTTGTTTTAAGGGTACAAGATTAATTTATGAGAAACTGCCCGAAAAGGCAAAACCGTTTGGAAAACCGTATAAGGTTAATGACGGGCTATTTAACCACAACAATTTTATTTCGGCACGAGATGTAAAGACGCTGGTGTATGATCATATTCTAATGTTTTTAAGAGATCAAAGCAATTATTTTAATAATTAAGTAGAATTATAGTGGAAAAATAAAGAAATGCATGTTATTATTACCAATATCCATACCAGATCAATAAGAACCAGATGAGTCTGAGGGTTGCAGCGTAAGAATTCAAATAAAACACTGTTAATTCGACCGATTCATATCCCAAAAGCAGAGCAACTTAAAACTCTGTTTTTTTGAGAAAAATTACAGATATTTAGAGCAAGGTTCCGAAACTTTTTTAGTGCAATTTTTAGATGATAAAAATGATTTAAAGTAAGGGTGCCGATTCGTTACACTTTCACAGTGGTAATGGAAACAGGCTTTCATCGGCTTTCTCTTTATTTTGTATCGTGGTCATTTTTTATAATTTTATATATGCTATTTTCCAAATTTGTTTACTCCCCCAACTAACATAAAAATCAATTGTCAAGGAAGACCAATAAATTAATTTATTGGATACTATTAATTATTATCAATAATTGCAACTTCATAAAAAAGTTATTGTTATGTAGCCAATGAACTGAAAAATTCAAATAAATATTACAATGTTTTATTGTATATTTAATAGTACTTAAAAGATCAAAATAATTTACAATACATTTTGTAACTGGTAAGGGCAATGTAAAATATTTTACGTATATTGTTTGTAATTCCAAAGAGTAAACTTAGATTTTTTATTGCTTCTATAGCTAAATTAAGATTTTATAGCTTAATTTGCATTTTTGTATAATGGAATTTCGAAGTAGAAAACATTCCTGTCATCCCTATTGGCGATATAACATAATTATAAATTTATTAACTAGGTAGGAAATTTTACTTTCTGGTGGAGTTATTACCGAAGACCTCAAGCGCGTATTTGCTTTGACAGTCCTCTCCAGATTCCGTTATGTGAGTTGATAGAAATTAGTAAACATAATCTGCAGTTATTTAAATATTTTATAGATAAATTAACATTTTAATTGTTAGTTTCTAAATAGGAAACGCATCCTGTTCTGTAAGGGAAAAATACTTATCCAAGGTCACTGCAATTCCCAGTCATTGGGCCTTCCAGCTAATAGTTATACAATAAATTACATAAAGACTTTTGCAAATTTGAGCTTTTTGGTTGAAGATATTTGATATTAACCCCTTCAATTATTAATGTTCCAAATTAGTCCTAAATTCCAATTTTAATGTACTAACAGATGTGGAAGTGTAGGTTTGCAATCGTACTACAGTACAATTTTTAAGAAAAAATTCAAATTAGTTAAATAATTAAAATTTTATAAAAATGCATTTATGTTGTTTGGTTTGCCTATATCAATGTAATGATTTTGCTAACTCTTCTCTGTACGAGGTAATGAACCTATGGCCATACAAAGTTTGTCTTGCTTGCTCGTTTCTTCCTTGTGTGATTTCAGATAATTTAAACATTAACAATTAAAATTAATAAATTAACAATCGCGTCGATAGACGGAAAAGCAGTGCCTTATCGTTAGTTTTCTTGTCTTGAAACTGTAATGTCTTGGCAGAAAACCTCCAAACTTTCTCTTTCCAACAGTTTAAAATATTAACCCAGACGACAAATTGGCCTATATGTCATTCCAATGTCTGTTGATTTTTCAGAACATTTTTAAATAATATCTTCTTCCAGACATTTGTTGTAGAGGTCAAGAAAGATATCCAAACATCCAAACATTTGGAGAGAAAAATTGGTTAAGTTTTTCCCCGAAGAATTTTGGAAAGTTTTGTATTGAACTTCTTGTTGTGTTAGTTCTTCCAATTAGAGAGCTTCTGTAAAGTTTCCTGGATTTCTGATTACCAATGAAAAAAGATATTGAAAGGCTTACTTTACATATTGAATTTACGACCTTATAGCTAAATAAATGTGGTTAAAAGTGTTATAAAACAAAAACTAATTTTTATTAGCCAAATCTGATAGAAAATTATGGACACCTTTCTTCCTGGTGGAGCTTTTTACAAGACACCGCAGATAAAGTGTACATGTTTTCATAATCCCTTCAAAAGTTATATGAATCAGTCAAAACATTAGCTCTGTGGTCCAATGTTATTCAGCAATCTGCAGGAATTTAATTATAGCATAAAATGAATAAATTAAAATTTATTTTAATTGTTGTTTTTCAAATAGGCAACACTTCCTGTTGCGAGCCACTGAGTCAACGTCACTGCGATTGTTGTACCATACCCTACAATTAAACCCAACTAATTTTCAACAACTTGATTATGGAAAGAAGAAAAAAAATTAGAGATATTAATAGGCAATTTTATAATAGTACGTTAAAAAATGTTGACATTCAAATTTTTCTTTAGGGTTTGAAAATTTCCTGGAAAAGCGAAACCATTCGGGGAAGCCCTACATGGTTGACAACAAAAACTGTTATGGTTGGGGTGATTTTGTGGCAGCAAATGATGTGACAGTGTCTTTGAACGATAGTATAGAATTTTTTAGGAAGAAAGCAAAGTATTTTAAATATTTTAGGAAGCGGTCTGGTGTAATATAATCATCCATAATGAATTTAGACTTTTGCGAACGCTCTAACCACTCAATCAATCGGTTATAAGCATCCCATCAGCACAATCTGACATATTTCTATGAAAATAAATTACATAAGCATAAGAATTAAGTACAAGACTGTGATCGTTCATATCTGTTAACTGACAAAACTGTGATGGAACAAGATCTATATAATATAAACTTCGGCTGAAGACCGAATAACTATGGCCCTCGTGTACTAAAAGGTAATTTTAAAATCTTACCGTCTGTAATAGTAAGTTACTTTGCCAGAAAATCTAAAATTCAAATAATATGCTAAGCTGTAGTTCAGTTTTTTTAGTTTTAATTTTAATCAGACTTTTGTTTTAATTAACTGCATTTTAACCAATTAATGGCCGTGCTACATAAACATTTAAACATATCATAAATTCGTTTCTATTCTCTCTTTTTTATAGAAAAGATACATATAACATCAATACCGTGGAAACAACAGTTTTATTTTCACAATGCTTTCAATGCAATTAAAGAAATTTCGTGAGAGTTTTTTGCTTTATTTCTTTTGAATTCCATATTTCAACTTATTAAATTTTAAAACTTTTAACACAAAAATTTCGACTCCTTATCGAGGTGAATGTCTACTACTTTTGTCTTATTTATAGTTATGACAGTGGTTCCATAACAGTGGTTCCTGAAGGCTTCTTTGGTGAGGTCGTTTGCGAAGCCCGTCGTCTTAGTATTCCACACCAGCAGCCCAACTTTCCCTGAGAAATTCTGCTCTTTATATCAAAGGATCTTCCATTGCTATTATTTTATGGTTTTAGTAACTTTCCTTATAGCAAGTAGAAGATTACCCAGTTTTTTTTATCAGTTTATCTGTTTCGTCCAGAAAGTAAACTGGGTTGCTTTAGTGGATTAATTTATTTCTTATGGAGGACATCTTCTTAGGTGTTAATTGAAGCGTTTAAGTAGCAGCAGTGCTACTTTTATCATAATTTCTTCACTACAACACCTGAAGCCATATTTGGTCTAGGGACTAGCTTTTCCTAAAATGGAAAGCTTTTATATGTTTTTCATAATTAATGAAAGTCCTGCTCATTTTTCTATCTATCTTTGCCATTCATCTTCTTCTATGGCATTTTTTTTGTGGCAGTCAAGAGTTCTTTTTTTAACTCTGCTGTTACTTTGACCTCGTCATCATGGAAACTATTTATTCCGTTTACCAATAGACCCTCTCCTCCTAGAGGAAGGGATCATTTTCTATTATACTTTTGCAGATTTTTCTCTTCAAGTTTTTGAAGATGTGAAACTGAAAATAATAATAATTTTAGAATAATTCCATATGTATTTTTTTTTATAAATTGAATAAGATAAAAAATATAATATACAAAAATAAAATTATGCAGCAATCCTATTAGAATTTTAAGGTTTCCCGAAGCATTTTTTATCTAGCTCACCTTACAGAAATTTTCCTTTACGGAAAATTATCGTTATATCAAAAACGAAGACAAACTAATGGATTCATTCCCAATGGACTCAATTTTTGGACTAATTTTTGGACTAATGCCCAAGATTATATTTATAATAATAAAAAAATGATGATAAAAATGTATTTTAGCGTTTTAGCGTACATAATGTGATAATAAAAGTTACGTATAAATATTTATAAAACTTTTAGGAATTATTACAGTAGTCACAGTAATTATAATAATATTAAAGCAACTTTTTAAAAAATTCTTCGCTAATAATTATTTGGGCTTATATAATTTTAGCGCAAGAAAGCAATTAGTTTAGATTTTTATGTTTCCTGTTAAATTAATAATTGTTATTAGAAATTTGACTGGACTGCTATAAAAACTATCTTGATGAAGCTTATCTAACAAGATAAGTTGGAAAATTAAAAAACTAATCATAGTTTTTATCTAATCGAGTATGGTATAGCAAATTGAGAGCACGAATCGATATTTTCAAAATAAAAGTTTGATCGAAACAAACCGTCAAGTTCTTGTTAGGTCAGTGTTCCATAAATTTTTCCGATACCAACACGATATCGGGGAAAACATGCTAAATTCTAAAAGAGCAAAGTGAACGCCCCTGATTCGTCGACTTCGTCACGATACGGTACGTTGCGTAAGTTAGTTGAGCCAGTTGATTATCGGACAGGTAAACTTTATCACTAGTAAACACAGTTTTGAGGTGAAACGTGGTTAAAAAGATGTACAGTTTTTAAATTAGTTAAACTCGATGAATTGTTACTAAAGACGAAATTCTTTCACCGCTCGCGCCTTCTAAATTTACTTTCCAACTCTTCTTTGTTTGCATTGTTGGCAAAGTGCAAAGTGCGCGCTCTCCAGTTTCTCAAATTTGTGATTAAAAAATGGATTTAAACGGAAATTGTCATAATATTAGGAGGTATGTACCTAAGTGTAATTATTTAAACGTAATTATTTTAATAATTTTTTATTCCAAAGCGCAAACAAAGAAAAAAATCGATATCACGCTTTGAAATAGCATTACTCCCACTAATCTTTCAATTTAATCGATTTGAAACAAAAATTTAACAAAAAAATTTAAAAAGAAAACAAAAACAATGTAACTGTAATTTTTAAAATTAATTTACTACAATATGGAAGGTAAAACTTGAGATGTGAGCAGGTAGAAAGGTCATTGGCTCTCTTCAATTCATTCAAGTTTAATGATGAAGCTTCGTATTTAAAATAAAATTAGTCACTTGATTGTATCGAATGACTAATTAAAGCCGTATAAATTAAATTACGGTCCCGATGTTTTCAAAAATTTTATGCACGCGAATAAGGAATTATGTACTTTAATCTGCTTAAGTCCAAGTAAATAATTCAGTTACCTGGTCATTGATATAATTAGTTAAATCAATAAAGTTTCGTCGGGTTGTGACCTCAATTGTTTGATTACTTACATGGT
Source organism: Rhagonycha lutea (assembly GCA_958510855.1). Taxonomy (NCBI): domain Eukaryota; kingdom Metazoa; phylum Arthropoda; class Insecta; order Coleoptera; family Cantharidae; genus Rhagonycha; species Rhagonycha lutea. The sequence continues at coordinate 3,644,960 of OY294040.1, read as the reverse complement.
TTGGTGTAACTTAAACTAATTTGGAGTAAATATGCAAATTAATTGAAAGGTTTAATTAACTGATCCCAATTAAAAATTAATTAAAAGATAAAATTCAGCTTTTTGGTTTAACAGAAGTATAAAAGAGAAAAAGTTTCAATTAATATAAGGAAAAGCAGCAAGTGCGTAAAATAAACAACTCAAGTAGAACTTGAAGGTTGTAACAATTTTAACTCTTTAATTATGTAACAATTTTTTAAACATATGGTAGAATATCCTATTTTGTAATGAATATGCAACTATATCATTGTGCAAAGCATGGCAAAACGCTTAAAATAATCAGAAAGCGGCTTGTATCGGAAAAGTTAACAAATTGATGGAATAATTCAAATTGGAAATCTTCATGCATCGAGGAATGCATGTAAGACGTCCTCTTTATGGCATTTCTGTTGTTTTATTGATTTCTAACGACTTGGAAGTGATTGACCAACTTTGTTTGCAGCTTATCACGAAAGCATGTGTTCTTGCGTTCTTGGTTGCCATGACAAGTTTTTCCATATATCCAAGTAGACTTTTACGGCATGAGAAACGTTTATCCTTTATTGGCGTTTAGGTAACAATAAATACCATTGCACGGTAAATTTCATACAAGAAGAGCTCCACACGCAGGGGATATTAAAGTAATTTATTTAAGTGGCACGCCGTTTCATTGAAGCAAAAAAATTTTAATTTTATTTTCAAATATGAAATTAAGGATAGAAATTTAGAAATAATTAGAACAAAACCTGATGCTCGTAGTTAGAAGATGCACAAAGTATGACGTCACCATGATGAGGGAAAAGAAAATAGGAAATGAGGAAGGGGTGATTTTGAATCAAATTCCATTGGACCAGAAGAGTACCTAATCAATTTTGTAGAAAGCTTCCTTCTCTGATTTTTCCATAAAGTTAACATTCAAAGGTCAAGGAAAAATTCTGAATTGAAGGTTTTGGAAAACCAGAATTTAAGTTGAACAATACCAAATGGAATTTGCAAAAAACTCATCAAAAACCTAGCTAGGTTAGCATCCTCATGATACTTTTTAGACCAATAGTGCGTCAGATCAAACTGAACTCTTGGTTAGAAGAGAACTAGAGCTAAGTTTTCGAAGAGCAGTTGTGCTTGACTTTGGAAAAATTGGGAAACAACAAATCAAGAAGAAGATGAGTTAAGTTTCAAGTAACAAACAATGGATAGGCGAAATGTTTTGCAAGATAAACCATGGTAAAGCTAGAATAATTAAATACCTAGATCAGGCCTGACCTAGATGATCTTGTCATTTTGCATCTTTCAATTGCGTTTAGTCGGAAAAGTGAGTAATATAGGATAAATTTCTTGGTTTTATGGATACGCCCCATGTCTTTTTTCACCTGTCTTTTTTCACCTGTCTTGTAAAAATTGTGATTTTTTGAGTGCGACATTATTCAAGAATCTAAGTTTTAAATTTTAATATTTGAAAGATAAGAAATAGTGATAATTTTTATCTTGTAATATTGCAATTAACTTTCAAATTTCCCATTAATTTCCTATCCAGCCAAAAACAGACTCGAATAAAACTTACATTCCAAAGTATTTGATTTGGTTGGTACATACAAGTAAGCAATAAATTACAAAATCAGGTACAAAATGTACACAAAATGATTTCAATTATTCAAGTTAAATTCAAATAAAAAGAAATTGAGACATTCTCGAAAAATTCTCATAATATGAATTTAACTCACTTACAAAAATCATCGCATATCTACAGTTCAAAATTGGCATAACGAAAATTTTTTAATTTTTAAATTTCGGTTACAATAATTTAAAGATTCCTGCAAATGGCTTTAATAATTTTCCGTTAAATGACACTGCAAGTTTTGTTTTGGATTATGTATAAAAGTCAGCTGCTTTTGATTAAGTTTATCGTTTTGTAATTTTTGTTTGGACGTTCCAGCGATCTGTTTTTTAGACTTGTGTTTTCATTCCAAATTAATTAATTTGGATTTACGTCAGTCGCAGTCGCTGCGATTTTGGGATTTATTATCTTGGTTACCGGCTTCTTTTGGAGTATTTATCGAGAAGATTTTATATTCATTTTTGAAGGCTTTATTCGTTAGATGTTTAACACCTTATCGAATAATAGTCACTATTGAAGATTCGTGGACCCTCGAACGCAATTTTTGAGGTATTTAAACCATTTTCTTAAGTCGAGTTTTATATAACATAAATTCTTTTAGATTTGTTTTTACGTGCACACTTTCGGCGCCTCCTGTATTGTTCACATACAATCAAGGTAAAGAAATTGGTACATTACATTGCCTCTTGATTTCTACGAGCTAGCCGAAGGGGCACTACCATATTAAATTGCTACACAGTCCTCGGGTTTGTAGTTCAAAGTCAAAATAAGTACAGCAATAGCAAATAAACTCACATCACAAACGACAATCTCTTCTGCTAACATCAACGATGCATATTTGAGATTGTGGGTGTAATTTATCTAAAAGATAAGAACTGCACAAATTATAAAAAAGTTAGCTATTCCTTGATACATAAAAATGTTAAAACAGTTGGGTCATAGGTTCGATTCCGAGATAATGCCAAATTATTTATACCGTGGTTCGGATTCCACGTAGGTTCTTCTTTTAACGTAATACGCCCTGAGTCAAACGTTTATAAATTTTTATTACAATTTTAAAAAGCATTCTAATTTCTATTATGCATAATTTAATTTTGTTGCAATTTCACTTAACCGATATAATTTTTTAATCATCAATTTTATTATTTATTAACACTTTCATTTTCTTTTGATTTAATTTTAATCATGCACGTCTTTTTAAAATTAATTCCGTATTGCATTAAATTACGTTCTCCCAAGGATTAATTTCCATTCTGATTTTATTACATTATCATCAGCTTTTCTTGAAAATGAATTTCCTGATGTTTGAAATATTATAAGAAGTAATTATAAAAAAAATTCATCAGTCGGACTACACGGTGCCCGATTTTTAATTATATTTTCGGTCAATTAAGGCAACTTATTACATTTATTAGCGCAGTCTAAGATCTCATTACATCCAGGAAATTGAATTTTAAAGCAATTTTGTGTGACCTTAGTTTTTCCAAACAATTTAATAAAATAAGAAGCTAAAATTAATAAATTATAATGTTAATTTTTGAAACAATACGAATAATATTAAATAATTTCATTTAAAAATAAATCTAAACAGTACGAAATAGGACAAGAATGTTAGTAAAAATTAAATGGTAATGTTTAATAAAAGTTATCGTTTTAAATTTTAAAATCTAAATATTTATTTTATCGTTTCCTTCCTGCAAAATATTAAAAAATAACGTAGATGATTCACAAACAAAAACCACTTGCAAAAATTCTAAATGAAGTTTTTCTCACAGGTAAAATTTAATTATGTGAGTACACAATTAATTGTTTGATTATTATTATCATAATATACCATGTGTTTTAATTTATGATATCTGTACAAAATGCTAGCATTGTCTAGGCATGTATTTTTTTTACACTCATAAATTGTTTTAAAATAAAATGAGGTTTCAAACAAAATTGCATAATTTTCCGATTTGTTACCCAAAATTAAATTGTTTTTGCTATGATGAAGCGAATTTCTAAAACTTGTTGCGCTCAAGTATCCCTTTGTTATACTTTAAGGTTGTTGAAGTTGGTAATATAGCAATTTTATTTAAAAGCAAAACTACGGTGTCGAAAGCAACAGACCGTCAAAACTTTATGAATTGAATTTTAGTGTTTTAATGAAACTATTACTTTCTCTTCCATTGTGAATTTAAATCGAATTTTTTATTATAATTTTAACTTGCCCCAATTAACGCACATTCCTTTACCCATTGACTTACATTCCACAAATTTAAAATGGTATTTCATTTTCAGCATGGCTCGTTCTTCACGTCTGCTTCGATTCAAATCAAATCCAGATTCGGATCCAGAAAGTCAGATAATTAGAAACACATTCAGTCGCAGCCCGATCAGACCTCTTCAGCCAACCATACCATACGATTTTGTTCGACACAGCCGAAAGGATGCCTCAGCTCAAAGCACAATAGTTCAAGATATAGTACAAATGAAAATAATGTTGATAAAGCTTAAGAGAATATTAAGTAAGGTAAATATTTAACAATTTAAAAAATAAAAAATCACTGATTTTGTTTTACCGAACAGGAAGAAGAAAAATCGGTAAGTAATCGAGGTGACAACGTAAGTATTCCATCCAAGTTGCATTTATTTTCTTTTAGGATGAACAAAACCAGAATCCAAAAGTAGTTAAAAACGGTTTAACCAAATCTAAAGTCGAAGAAACAAATTTGGACGATCTCACGGATAACAGTTTTAACGCCATCGAACTCGGCAAACAAATTTTTCTCTTGCAAAACCAGTTGGAAGAACGCGATAAAACCATAAAAAAGCTTGAGGAAAAAGTAACCTCGTTAACGTTAGAAAACAGACGAAGAACAGTCAGGTCAAAAAGTTGCACGACGGCGAATGTCACCACGCAAACTGACAAGGTTTCGTATTTTCGTGTGATTTTTGAACAGGAAAATTAAGTTTTTCTTATTTCAGAGTCGTCCTGTGTCAGTAAGTTCTGGACTTCCACATGACTGCAATTCCAATATCGACTATTTGACGAGGTTAGGAAATACGATAACAAAGAGGAATTTGTAATTAAACTTTTTTATTTTCAGCGAAAACACAAAATTTAACGCCTATCCGGATGAAACGTCTTCGTTACGATTAAACAACCACCTAAGAAAATCACTTCCACGGTTGTGGAGAAAATCGACAGAACCGGCTTCACTTCAGACTGTTAAAACAACCACGTCGTTCATTCCGCGAAGAGCAAAAAGTCATGGTAGAACTACGTCGACGCCTGTATAAAGTTTTGTTTTGTACAAAAACTGTTATTTGTTAGTGCAATAATTTAAGATATTTGTCTGTGATTCGATTTCCTATAAAAAATCTTGCCTTGAAGTTAATAAGTGTTGTAGGATTTTAGTGTGCTAATGTTTGTTAATAAGCTACATTTTTGTACAAAATAAATTAGAAATTGAACTCTTGCTAATTTTTACCCATTAATCATTGGTCGTGTCATCAGTGCTAATTTACCATAAAGGTTATAGTAAAACACGAATAGATTGAAAGAATTATGTTAGATATGCAACCAAATATGCATAACTCTATGGAGCACAATAAATATTTTTATGTTTCGTCCTTGTCCAACTTATGCCCACGTCTAACTTATTAATTGCTAGCAGCTGCCTGGTTTTTCCAGCCTTTATTTTGTATTAGCTAATTTATGGCTATTGGCAGGCTCACAAAGCTTCCCCAACAGTTTGGATTTTGCAGGCTTTGGATTTTGGTTTAAAACCTTCAAAACTTGCTTTCCATTTCTTTTACTAAGAATTTTAATTATCAAATTAAGAGTTGTCCGATGTGAATTATTTATTACGAATACAAACGGCAAATGCGAGTTTATGCTAGTTAGGTTAACTGCATTCTTTCTTCTTGCAACAATTTATTAAAAATTTCAGATGGAATTATTTTCACAAATTTCCATTTTATGTGACCTTAGAGATGTTGAAATTGAAGGCCATATGAATTTATTTGTGTGACTTGGATGGACTTAGGAGGAATTTCGTTTGGAATCGGAATAAATTGCATACTGTAAGAGTTGAAAAATTAATTTTTTTTAGCCAGGATTATTTAGCCAGGGATAAAGCTGGCTTTTTGAAGCAAGGTGTGGTCGACGAGTAATCATGGAGAATGTGAATCTTCATTTTCTTTATCATCTAATCTTGGTGTGGCGAATCAAGAGAATCGTAATCGAGGATGATTGTCGTAGATCAGCGCTTCAGTTGCCTTTTCTCTGCGAAGGATTTTGAAGAGTGCCTTCATCATGAGTTTGAAGGTGGGGCTCAGCTGTAATTGTCGGTAGTTGGGGGTTTGACCCTATGGAGGGTTTGACTTCATAAGTTTTTCCTTATATAAGTTTTTCATGTGGATGTCCATTCAGTACAGCAGTAATTTGTCTTGATGGCGGACGGCAAAGGTAATCTGGCTGTGACGATTTATGTGGACGAAATCAGACTGTCTAGAATTGGTTCGACTTCCTGCATTTGAACGTATTTGGATGGAACATAAGGGGTATTGTCGTCCAGCTTGCTTATTTCATTGAGTTCGCAGGTATTTTCTGGTGCAGTGGTAGCCAAAACAATGAACTTGTTTGGAGTTTAGATTTCGTCAAAGGCGGTGGAGAGTGTTGGAAGACGAGAGGTGGGTCTTCCTCGTAGTGGTCCCTGGAGTCGGTGAAGTTGACCAATGGAAGTGCAGTTTGAGCATCAGTTTGATTGGTGGAGAAGGTTGGAATAAAGTCTTTTAGAGCGTTGCATTGACTTAAATCAGTTCTCAATTACTGCAAATTCCATATCGTCGTTGGAATTGAAGTAGGAAACATCTATTGTTTCGTCTTCAGTTTGGGTGCTGATCTCGTGTGTTTTGGGGGCGAGGGCTATTGTTGCATCGTGTGGCAAGTTCCATGCTCTCCATATATAGCTTTTCTATCTGCGCGGCTGTTCATCACGTCCAGATTTGAAAGGTAGGTGAAGAATTCAAGTTCAATATTTTTTCTATTTTTTCTTGGGTGAGCTAAATATTTTGTAAACTAGAAAATGTCGGATATCCCACCATTAACTCGTTTTCTCTTGGAGTTTTACTCTTTTTAGCATCTTTATTAATTAATTATACTTTCAATTTGTCTTCAAATTCATTTATTTTAGTTTCAATAACAATATAATAAAGTTTACTTTACCAATTTCTCATTTTCATGTTTTATTTCCTTGATGTCTCAATTTATGGTTGATCCAACATTCCTTATCTTAAAGTTTGTAAATACAAACAACTTTTAAATTCATTATTTCTATTCAATAAACTTTTTACACAAATAAAGTTATAATAAAAAAGATAAACATCAATTCTGTTAGTGCTGTATCTTGGTTAAAATCATAAAAGTAACCGTTTAATATTTGAACTTTATTATTAGTGGTGAGTTTCTCTTCGATACCTACCTACTTTTCGATAAGGTAACAGTTAATTAAGAAAAGTAGGACTGAAGAAGGTCAGCAACTTGCTATGAAGAGTACAGCTAGTGCATACAAGTTCATGGTTACTTTATCACCTTTTTCAGCTGACAAGATACAACGCAGTTTTAACATCCAATAATTTCTTTATTTATAATTAATTAATTAAGTAATCCATCGATGGACATTGCATGAAATGGATAAAATTTTAAGTGAATTATTTTTAGTTTTGTTAATTGTGTCACACGTACTATCGGCTAGGTATGTTCCAAAATGGAAGAAGCAGGTATTTATATTAATTTTTTTTTTAATTATAAATTATTTCAATTTCATTTACTGTAATTAAATAAAATCTTGATTAAGGCGTGTGAAATACCTGCGGCTAAAAACGAGCATTCGCATTATACATGCGATGATGATGGGGAAGTGAAGTGTATTCCTGGATGGAATGGGGATTTGTGTGACGTTCCCAAATGTCGTTCTGGCTGCGATCCTTTAAACGGTTACTGTAATCGACCAGGGGAGTGCTTGTGCAGATTAGGCTTTTATGGTGAGAAATGCAATAAATGCATTCCTTTACCAGGATGTCAGCACGGTTATTGCAACACGAGCTTTGAATGCCTTTGCCACGAAGGATGGGATGGAATATTTTGTTCGGATCGTAAGAATATTTAATCTCGTATGAAAGTGAACTTCATTGTTAAATTTTTAGCGATTTGTAAATCAGAGTGTCATTCCACACGTGGGTACTGCGAATATCCAGGAGAATGTCATTGTCGGATTGGATGGTCTGGAAAACTCTGCAAGGAGTGCCAAATTTTACCAGGATGTATAAACGGTTATTGTACGAAACCATTGGAGTGCAAATGCTACCCAGGTTTTACCGGAATCTTGTGCCAAACACGTAAGAAATTAGCAAACTTTTTTATTCCTTCATAACTTTTCGTGTTATTTCAGCAATATGCGCGTCAACGTGCGACAAAGCACGGGGATACTGCAGAAAACCGGGTGAATGCAGGTGAGTGTAAACAAACAAAAAAAAACTTTGGTTTCCTGACGTAAAAATATTTTTAGATGCAAAGTAGGTTGGTGGGGAAAAACTTGCGATAAGTGTTATCCTTATCCAGGATGCATGAATGGAAACTGCCGCAGACCGTGGGAATGCAACTGCAAACAAGGATGGGGAGGAATGCTATGCGATGAAGGTAAAAACTAATCAAAAATCTAAACACTGCTTAATTTTGCAAAATTTTAGAGTTAAACTACTGTGAAAAGAATCCAGATACGTGCCAAAATGGAGCCAAGTGCATCTCAATGATTAAGTCAGAAGGAAATTTCAAATGTTTGTGTCGCGAAGGTACAAAAGGTAGAAACTGTGAAATTTCCATCTTGTCTACCACTACCACAAAATTGACAACTTTGAATGAAATTTTTGATCTCACTACAACGGAACTACCCGTCTCACCAGCTAATGTAACAAATTTCAACAGCACATCAGAAGTATCATTAATCGAAGAGGACGAAAATAAAGAATCAGAGAATGAAACTGAAATTTAAATTATTTACAAGTTTTCGCTTAATTATTTATTTAATTTATTAAATTATTATTTTAAAAATTAGGTAATGTTATTAATCCAAATAAATTTTAAGTGTTAAATCGGAAGGGTTAGATTAGAAGTGTCAAATTTAACTTGACCAAAATAAGTAAAGGTGTTGATATTTTCGAGCTGCTTAAATTTCCTTTGTTTTTTGCTTAGATTTCCTTGTTGAATTTTTTTGATTTGAGGAATTATAATTACGTTTTTTTAAATTTTTCAACGTTAAATGGCTTAAAAAGAGCTCATAATTTTTTCAACTTGCGTTTTGATTAAATCTGATGTGTTTGGCCTGAAACAAGAAAAGCCTCAAGGACATTTCGTTTATGAGCTCTAAGAAAATGAGGTGGGGGTAATGGTGCGTTGTGTCGGTGGAAAGCTATGGACCAACCTGATCATATTATATCAGGGCCAATAATAATCGAAATCATAATCTCTTTATATTTGTGTGAGGTTCTCTGTTTATTCATAGAATATTACCTTTTTTTTTTTAGAAATTTTAGGTGTTCCCTAAATGAAGTTTTGGCTCGCCATTGATTAATTAAAGTAAAAAAAATGCTACGTCGTTACATAATTTTTCTGGAAATGTAATCCAACTCTTGCACAATAATTTAAACAACCAAAATTCTTCAATTACGCTAAGTTAGTTTCAATTATTAGGAATATGTTTATAATTACTATGAAATTCTGTTAAAATATTTACTGTGAAAAAAATGTAGAAAAAATTAAGATTATTTTCCCTTACCTGGAGGGTAATACCTTTCGTGCCCCCAGACCCCCAGGTTACACATCCACTTTAGTGCCCTAACCTAATGTTTTAAAAGAATACTGACTCGTGCCAAAATGGAACCATGTGCATCTCACTGATTTTCCGAAGGAATTTACAATTGTTTTCAATTTCAACAGTGTATCGGAATTATCTTTAATAGAATAGAAGCAATTTAAATTTTTTCGTTTAATTAGATTGTTAAACAGGAAGGATTAGATGAGAAGGACAAATTCTTTTACGAAGTCCTTCGAGCTGGTTTTGCACGAAAATGATTGTATATGGCTTTAAATCGTGGCGATATTAATCTACGAAAACGATGACCCTAATTTTTCAAATAAGTAAATCAGAATTTTTATGTTACTGCTTACTCGATATTACACTTTCACGGTTTCTGTTTCCTTTCCTGTAATTTTCCAGTTTTAAATTGTCACATTATATGCATGGTAGTTACATAAAGATAGGCTGATCCAATTTTCTGTGCACAGTATGAGGAAATCAAACAAGTTTATGATTATTAAATTATTTTTAGAAGCCTATCAACTTTGCGCAAGATTTTTCTGAAAACCCCAAATTGTTTAAATTTCTGCTAATGTATGGATCTCATTATGATTCTCCAATTCCATTGTCACGAAAATGATAAAAAACCTGTATTAATGATTTATTGATCGTAAATGATTAAATTGGCAACGAAATCTTGTTATTGGGTTGTGCAATGGGGAAAGAAAACATTTTACTTACGTAAATTGCATTTGTAAACGGATAGTTAAATTTGCAAAAACAATTTATTAAAGTTGTTCGCTTTAGCAGGACACACCTTTGCAGAGAAAGGTAGGTAGGTACCATCACGTGCTTCGTAACTCGTCTTACAAAAATAATGTAACCAACTTTTTAATAAACTCATTACGAGATCCAATTATACCGAACACTTGGCCAAATAATAATTAATTTATTTTTTTGAAGAAAAATAATCTGTGAACACAGGAAATTCAATTCAAAACTTGAGAAAGGTTTCTGATTTTATGTTTCAGAAACGATAGAAGGTTTTTTTGTAATGGTTATATCTGTATCGGATCAAAAATTGGTCATTTGCTTTAATTACAACAATAAAAATGAAAAATAGAAGTAACTATGTGAATTTTTTATACAAAATTTTGAAACTTTTCTTTTCACCTATCAGGGAATTTCAAAGGGTAAACATAAGATGCTTCCGAAATGATGACTGTTTTATTCATCCAAAACCTAAGTAAACCAAAATGTGAATAAGAGCTCAAATTTGAATTGCTATAATCATCCCACTCTAGAATCACACATGTGAATTATTACCAAAAGTGTGGCACCTTATGAAATGCGAGAAGGTTGAAAGGCATTTGCCTCCCTGTTTTCTGCTTTCACTTTACCAGGCCATTTTGATGAAATATGTGGAGGGAGCATCGGGATATTCTTGATATCCCATTGTTAACCACTACCTTGTCAAAGCTTTTAAGTCCAGGTTGAAATCTTACATGCAATACTTGTTAAATTGGTTCTCTGTTGGAATTATCAGGGGATGAGGAGACAAACCATGGGAAATTTTTTATTGTTGGAAATTATTTAGTTCTGCTACATGAGGATATAAAACTGTGCACAATTTGTGTAACTTTCAAAATGGCATGCTTGTGAAGCTTTGGGATGAAGGTTTTGCAAAGAGCGATGGAAACGTTTCAAAATACATATTACACATCCAAAGTATAATGGAGGAAATTTTTTATAATTGCAAGAAGAAAAGTCTTATACCCACAGTACATCCAAGAAAATCTAGGAAGATTTAATAAGTACAGAAAAGTTTAATGAATCAGTGCGTGTTGGAGAGGATGGACAAGTTGGAGGTGAATCAAATATTTCAACATGGTGTCGAGCGGTGGGGCTGTATTCATGGGCTTATTATTAAGATGTTCGGGCTCATTTTCCAGTAAAGTGGAAAGAAGTAGATCAAGCTGCTTAAAAGCTATTTTGAATTAAATCTTAAAAAAATGAGTTTAAAGCAACTGATATTTATTCAAAATTTTAAAACTTTCTTTGCACCTTTTTAAATTTGCAATACAATTTTCCACCTCAATTCCAAATCAAAACCAAAAATGTGCATATGAAAGTAAAATCTTTTATTGTTATTGCACCAACTTTCTTAATTCCTAATAAGATCTCGTGCCCAAAATTAAACAGTTTAGTGATGGAAATGATAGAAATAATGCACCTCCCACGCAATTATAAAATTGATAGTAATAATTTTGTAATTAACGCTAATTTAAAGTAGATTAAAATTAAAAATTATTTAAAGCATTGACAGGTAGTAATCAAGTTGTAGAAAATTGCCCACTCTTACCATTATTACAATGCACCTGCGAACAGGAAGTTAATTCATTGATTAATAATCTAATAAATTATCAAGAAATCTTTGACTCAGTTAAGTGACTTAATACTTAAAAAAATAAGCTGACAAAGGTGGAGTCGAAAAAGAAAGTCGTTCAGATTATCAACGTCTAGAAGACTCATTCGCAAGTTTCGTTAACGCAGTTTAAATGTGTGCTTGCTTAGGTATGAAACAACCAAATAATTAATTTGTCTTCGTGTGACAGTTTTTCAAGCATCATTAAACATGAAATTGGTATGTATTTAAAATTACTTAATAATTACTTAACACTAATCTTCCTTTAAGTTTTTCATTTTTCATTTAGTTTTTCAATTGCTTATCCTTGCTGCTTGTGAAATTAAGAAGAGAGGCGTTTTTGCTCCCTATTCGTACAGTTCGATAAATTTTGGAAATATTCTCGGAGATGACAATAATTGGAAATACGTACGAGATTGGTCTCACTATTTGAGAGATTACAATTTTCAAGTTTCGAATAAGGATTTGTACACGTTACCCAATGTGTTTAACCAGCACGAATTGCAGGATTCAAGATTTATTTTAAATCATTTAAATCCACCGTGGCAATTTTTAAATTTAGCTGAAAATTACGGTCACAGTAACTTTCCTAACTTTAAACCAAATTTTTCACCTACAGTTAGAATAAACGCACCGATTATTTCGATTCCAAGGGTTAGACTTCCAGTTCCTGCTGTAACGGAAAATCCGTTACCGCTCTTATCACTTTACGCTAGAAACAAAAATCCAGCACCGCAGGATGACTCAAAGTTAGGTTCTTTACAGCCACCCAAAAGAATTCCGGCAACGGCCACGCATCCTCAATCAGGAGCAGGACATTTGGGTTCAGGATCGTTAGGTTACGTTCGGTTAGCCGACGGCAGAATAGCGATAGGTTCTGGTTCCTTGGGATATACGCCTGCACAATTAGCAAAAAATAATGTGGTAACAAACACCGAGAGGCCCAATTTTGTAAACTTTTTTGTGCCAAGCCAACCCGATCCTGGTTTTAGTTATCGAAATCAACAATTTTACAATCAAAACTAACTACTAAAAAACTAACTTAATTGGTAGGATGTGTTACTTACTGTGTTAATAATTTAATTAATTGTACCTCCTCTAATTGTTATCAAATTAATAATTTTAAGTGCTATAGTATTTGCTATGTGACGGTGAAAGTTACCAAAAGATTGTTACTGTTACGTTTTTTGAAAAATCGTACCTACTAATAATAAAAAATAATGAAATAACAAGTTTTTAAACCAATTTGGTTGTTATTGTTCAAGTTAATTATGTTTAAGGAGAAATTAAATTAACTATTTTAATTTTGTAATCGTGTAATTAAACTTAAAAATAAAATTACCAGTATTATGAGTTTATAATATAAAAATGTGGTAAGTCGAATTTTAAAGTTTGGCTTTTATGTAGGTATAATATTTTTTTTAATTTTTAGGTTGGTTCTTAAACAACTCTTCCTTATTACAAATTCCTTATAAATTGATCGTCGATAGCAGTTAGTAATTTGCTTCGACCTTTTTATAATTTTAAATTTGAAAATTAATTTCTTTTTCAAATTTCCGCTATTTGATGTGGATATAGGCCACCGACCTATATTTTTGTCCTCTACAATTGAGATCAAAAGATAAAATTTTATTTGTGAACCCTCTGCTTTTCAATTGCAGATTCCATAATTTTACACATTTTTTAAGGAATCTCAAATATTCAGCTTCAAGTTCATTAAAATCGAAAAATGCCAGCTAAGAAAATAAATGCTTATTTAATTGCAAATAAATTCTCGCATCTAGCGATTTATTTTCCCAGCCAGTGCAAACAACTTTCATTTACAAATCTAACAAAAATATGCGTACGCTTTGAAATTCGCACAAAGAAAACAGCATACAGTAGTCAACCGACGACGCTACCGTTGCGAAAAGTCCCGAAATTGTTTGATAAAATAGTGGTTAAAGTTTTCTCACCTTAATTATCGTCTTCGTAATCGAAACGGTCAACCGATCTTCACATGGGAAATCATTGAAGCAGATGCGTCGATATTCTTATCACTTCCTTGGCCTTCACCAAAATTTTCAAATAATCAGATTTCACCCTTAAACCATCAATTTTTGACAAACCCAAAATTGTAATTAATTTACCAATCTTCAACAATTCATATCAGAATTACATAGTCTCATTTGAAATCTCCATGTAAAATTTTCCCATACGTTTCACCAAAATCGCTATCGTTAAATTTTTCGCTGCACCACTATCAAATTTCTAATGCAATCTTAGATTCCATTATACCATCAAAACTAATTAATCAACTCTTCGTTTATTAATTAAATAAAAAGTTGAAAATTCCAATTTTGCCCACACTTGGATGGGACATCTAAAATTTTCGCAGTCGAGTTCCGCACGTCCTTATGGGTCGTGTAACTCAAAAGGAACTGCTTATCTTCTCATTGCCGGAAATTTCCAAAAAGTTTCCCCTACTTCCGCTGATAACTTTTTGAAAATTTTCTCCCAAGTCGTTACAGAAAACTACGCTAATTATTTGTTATGAGGTGAGAAACTCTGCTAAATAAATTTGTCACACACAAATTAATTAAACTTTCTTTTCTTTCTGATTGACGCACTACCGAAGATGTTACGAATTTCAATACAAACCAAAATCAGATAATCCAACAAGCAAAAATATTTTTCGATTATTTAACAATTCAACTTACGAAATTCTCAACCGATTTCATGGTAAAAAATATGTACTAAGTTCCTTTCCTTCAGGAACTCAAAGTGAAACTAAACCATCATTTATGTGAGAGCTTCTGACTTCAATTAACTATGTAAAAATCATTATTTAATTTACAAAAAAACTGAAGTCTTATTTATTCTCAATTTTAGGGGTTGAATTTAATATATGACAATATATTGCAAAAGATGAGAGGTGCTTCAGTTCAGAAGTTTAACAGAAAAGTTCATTAGCAGGACCATGAAATCAGAGGTAAGCTTTTTGGATCAAATACTCATCAAATTTGTATACAAAAAGGAGTTCTGCTCCCAAATTCAGACTTGCTCACTCCTGAAGAGATCGAATCCATCCTTCGTCCATAAATCCTGAAATTATAGTAATCCTTTCACACTATACAAACCCGCAAGAGATTAAATAAGCAGTAAGAAAGTTCTAGTAGGAATTGAAGATCTGATTGTCGATAAATCAGAAAAAAAATTATAAGGTCGGAATGGTCAAAAGTATAATAAGGAAGATCTCTACTTAAATTAGCTTCCAGATAATAATACGCCATATTTACATCGCCAAATGAAAGAGGTAAAAACTCGATTTAAAATTGTTCTAATGGATACCGAAAGAACTAAATATTGGATAAATTTGTATAAGGTGTCATCCGTAAAGGACGTCCCCAATCTTTTCCGACATTTTGACCCCCTTGAAAGGTTGAAAGTTGGTCAGAATCTTCTCCTCCCTCCTACAGATGGTCTGATCTTGATTCACATCACATTCGAATATTCAATTATTTATTGTATGCAGATCGCCTATGTTTACCTGAATTTTCCTCTTCAGGCCTATTAAAATTTTAAAGCAAAGATACAAAATAAGGTAACGATTATCTGTCCAATTCGATCATTTTATTTACAAATCCTTAATTTTAGAAATTCTATAATTCAACTATTCATTCTGTCTTAATATTGAAGTGCTTCCTGCAATCTTCTGGATCATCCATTTTGTAGTTGGATCATTAATTTTCTACATGTGGTTATTTGGGTGCTTTTCAAAATACAAAAGAATAAAGCAAAACTCAAATTTAGATGTCCTTTTTTTAAATTTTTTATTAAGGATCGGATGTTCGCCAATTTTCCGACATTTTGACCCCCGTGCCCTTTTACCACAGTCAATTACGATTTTCACCCCCTCTCCAGGAATATACGGTGATCACTAATCACAAGAGGGATTATTATATTTAATTTTACAAAACATTCGGTATTTAAAAAGTATGCAAAAATAATATCAAAAAAATATTTAAGCACAGTTTTCTTACAAATTCCAAAAATTGTATTGTTATGAGGATGTTAGATTTGGCTAACTACCCCTCCACGGTGACACCCCCTCGTTTGGCATTGACCCCCACAACAAATAATGCCTATCGAACGACAGAAATTTTATTAACAAATAAATTTTAAATTTATTTATAACAGCGCCATCTTTTATGTTACGGTAAAAAATAACAACATTTAACAATAAACAAGAGTCCTTTTAAATGTGAAAGTATATTAAATTAACGTGAAATCCGATAGTGTTCGCTGTTCTGCTATATATTGAGTAAAATTTAAAAAATTCTTGTATGTATTTATCAAATCGCAGAACTTTGAAAACAGGAAAAACGTAACTGTACGCCTCAATTTTGTCTTTAGTTATTTCGAATTTTGAATTTAATTAAAACATTTTTTAAATCGAAGCGACTTTAATTTTTCGTAGTTAACTCCCAAATGGTTATAATCTTAAATTATTGAAGATTTTATATAAAGTATTTCTTTTGGAATATTACATTGTTAAAAGCAATAACAATAAGAAATTACAAACTTTAAGATTTAGAGCATTCTTCTATAAAAAATATATGAATACATTCAGATTTTGATTTCTAACAATTAAATTAATTCGAGTGTGTGTAATTAAATTAAATTAAATTAAGCTGATTATCTCGAATATTTACAAGATTTGACTTGGAGTTAACATATTTTGTACTATTACAATGGATTAAATTTGTATAATTTTCATCTAATGTACGGAGAATTATTAGGAATCTTTGATTTTAATTTAGATTAATTTACTTTTTTGCTTTGGTGTTACGTCATCGTTCCTCTAGTTTTTCCTAAGCACAGCCATTGGTTATTTCAGCAAAAACAGCTTCTCTGAATTACATCCTCCACTGCAGAATTTCTCAGCCCAATGGTGTTTGTTCAACACAAGGATGTTCAGTGAAGAATCATCCCTCGTGAAGTTATGTCGGTATTTCTTATCCTCATTACAGTACAGCCTGATGATCAGTATTAAAAACTTGCAGTTTTGGATTGCTTGTGAAGGGAAATCAAAAATTCCACAAAAAATAGACCACTAAATCAGTGGTTTCCTTCTTTGACCATCCCAAATTTAGGGCACATTTGAGGGGCCTGGATGACAGTACAACATTTATATTGGCTGTCAGGGCAGAAACACCCTAAGATGTTAAGCTTCTTTAAACATTCTTCCAAGAATTTTTGGAAGCAACTTCTTTAAGTGTATTTTAATTTAATCTTAATTTAATGAACTTTTTTAAATAATTCCTTTTCATTGTTGGAAACAATAAAATAAAAAGATATCACGTCGAAGAAATCGAAAATGCTGGAAACGGTTTATCATAAGATTTATTAATTCTTATTGTTCCATAGGAACTTGACTTTCTTATTTTGTTCAAGTAATAAAATATCTACAAGGTATATCATATCTGGTTATGCTATACTGCATTTCTTTAATCTACCGTGCGGATATCAATCTATCATTATAAAATTTATAGTAAAAATTTATAACTAGTTTGTCAAGTTTAGCACTGAATAAATTTTAATAAATTTAAGAATTTGGATGCAACTTCTTCGCAAGAAATTTAACATTCTATATTAAGTGACTAAAATGAAACGCTTGTTTTTTATCAACTTTATTAAATATAATAAACCATGACAAATTTGTTTCGCTTTTATTTAAGCTCCTTCATATATTCTCATTAATAGATTTTATTATAACTTTATAAAAAATAAGTGTTACATTTTAGTAATTTAATATTATTATTTCACAAGTTAATAACTCAAAATATATTTATATATTTTAATTTCACAGATATTATACGCATTATTATGTATTTTTCTTTAATTATTTTAATTTCAATTAAAATTGGAATTAATTAGTTTACATATTTATATACCAAAGAAAAATTATCCATTTCTGTAAGTGAAGAAAGACAATTTTTCTTACGAAAGTAAAAAATGAAGAACTACGGAAAAGAATTTCAGATATTTGAAATTTTTGTTATTTATGAGGATATCAATTACCCCACATGGAAAAGCTTATTTACTGTTAAATGATCACGAAGAAATAATCTCTGAACGCCTTTCTATACGAAAACACCAAATTTTGTACCACCCAAGTTTAACCCAGCATGCTATCCATGCAATCAAGAATCTTAATTTAAAGACCCAATTAAAATATAAAAGTGTTAAATGTTTTTCGTTTACCTCTTTTTGTTATTATGCAATAAAACAATTAAAACAATTCCAATTCTTATCAACGAAAGAATAGGATTTTTAAATGTTCCAGTTCATTTGTATTTCCTAAAGCAAGTTTGCAGTTATGCAGGAAACAAAGTCCACTTTAGTAAACTTGTCATGATATTCCGTAACTAATTTCTCATGTTGAAACTCACGTAATATTATCAAAAATATAGTAAAATAAAATTTGTAGTTTCCATAACAAGGTTATTGTCTACAATTCTGCAATTTCGACAGCCGAACAATTTAATTTACTCGTATCCCATACTTAATTTAATTATTCAATACACGAAAGCAATAATTATGTTTTTATGTGCACAAAAATTGCCATTTTCTACTTCATTAGCACAGCTTGCATCATTTCTACAAATGTAAAAAAATATGGGTCGCACGTTATTTATTATCCTTCATGAAGCAGGCTAAGGGATTAAACTTGAAAATGAAATTTTAAACCGAATTTCTCGTTCGCAAAAATTAAAAGTGATAATGTATAAATAAGTGTCGCCTTTCTTCCGAGAGCATGTGTTAGTAAAGTTTACATAATCCGAAAGTAGACCATTCATCTTTTGGGTGGATATTGGTGTAGAAAGGTAAAGTGGCATTCAAATAACATCCGCCCCTCTCGTGTGAACATTTTATTATTTTAAACTCGTATAAAAGTGCAACTGGAGTGGTATTCGGAATCAGTCTTCTGAGCATCTCAAGTATAGCATGATGAAGACCACGGTTAGCACTCTTGCATTTATTGTTGTAATTTACAAATTTTAATTTCTTTTTCATTTTTAGATTTGCGTGCTTATTTTGACAGTTTCGGCATGCCTTGCCAAGGAAACGACCGAGAAGAAGACCGCTAAACGCGGTGTCTTTGGTGAAGGTCTTGCCTTGGGAGGACATGGTTTGGACTTGTCAGGTGGTCATGGTTTGGACTTATCAGGTGGTCACGGTTTAAGTGGAGGAATCGCCCTTTCTGGTGGACACGACGGTTTATCGCTCGGTGGAGGACATGGTTTAGGTGGATTAGGAGGTGGATTAGGAGGTGGACTAGGAGGTGGATTAGGCGGTGGATATGGTCTTGGCGGAGGTGGAGCAATCCATTTGGGCTCACATGTACAAAATCATGTGACAATTACAAGAAGGCTTGGATACCCTGTTCCACAACCATACCCAGTGACTGTTCATAGGGATATTCCAGTACCAGTACCACATCCAGTTGCTGTACCAGTTGATAAACCTTATCCAGTTCATGTTCCACAACCTTACCCAGTGCATATCGATAAACCAGTGCCTTATCCAGTTGAAAAGCCCGTACCATATTTAGTTAGAGTACCAGTTAAAGTACCAGTACCACACCCAGTTGCTGTTCCAGTGCCAAAGCCATATGCAGTTCCAGTACACAAACCATACCCAGTTGCAGTACATGAACCAGTCATCATCAAAAAACCAGTACCAGTACTCGTACATGGACATGGAGGATACGACGGTGGAATTGGATTATCAGGCGGACTTGGATTATCAGGCGGCCATGGCATTGGATTATCTGGAGGTTACGGTGGCCTTGGTGGTGGTCATGGCTTAGAACTTAGCGGCGGTTTAGGGCATGGTTTGGAAGGTAGCCATGGAGGCCATGGATGGTAAACTGTGATTATCTCATCTCTCATCAATCATTTAAATTTAAAGCAATTTTCCATTTTTTTCATTGTATTATACTGAAAAGTTAGTTTTCTTAGATATTGTGATTGTTTGTACATAAAATTTTATAAAATTAAAGTTTATTTAATTTGTAATCTTGGTTTTATGTTAAAAAAATTCATTACAATTTAAGTTGTTTGATTAAATAAAAAATTAAACAAATTTTTGTATTTTTTGAGTAGGACAGTTTTTGGAGCTGGAGATTTTAAAGCAGCGAAAGTTTTTACTTATATTGAAAGAGGTTTTCCCAAATTTGTACTTGTTAGAATTTTTAACTCACACATTCACAACAATTTATTTAAATTTTCACACACTTTTCACAACATTTCAAAATTTTCGTATTTCGTCCTAAATAAAAGTGATTATAGCTGTGATGTAAGTAATCGTAGTTGAGAATGAGATTTGTAGGTTTATTTTGTATTTTGAAATCTTCAATGAAGCACTCGAGAAATTTTTGAGCAGTAGTTAATCACTTTATCCTAGAGTTATGAGTTATTAATTTACGAAGGAAGGTAACGGAAGGAACAATACTAATATTTAACCGTGACTTTTGATCAAATTCTGAACTGTCATCTGCTGTAACTCACCAGGAGATCACATTAAACTACGGTTTTTCCTGTACGTGAGCGTCCAATGAAAGCATTACAATTGAGCTGGATTAATGAAAACATAAAAAATGTACTTACTAATGGTCCAATAACGACCCAGATCTTGATTGCCAAATGCCTTTGTGATGATGACATGGTTTTGTAAACATCCTAGAAATAATACATCAAATATTTTCAATTAAAGAAAAATTAAGTTGTGGGGCCGAAGACGGAACGGAACGGACAGTTTTCTCTAATGATGACTTTGGACGTCAAGAGTATCTTCAACTCGGTCAGCTGGAAAAACATTCTTAGATCGACCCTGTAAAATAATAACTACAATGAGGTCATACAGTTAGCCACACTACCTGTGGTAGAACGTACGAGATATGCAAATATCAAGTAAGTCGTAGCGACAACCAAAAAGGACAAGGGTGGTGTGATGAGCGGAAGAAAGAAACATCACCCAACACTGCAGAATATAATCATCATCATACGTTCCTCGGATGCTAGATACATTTCGGGACGCAAATTGGCAAACGATTTTCTTTATAGGATGGGGGCGGGTGGGGGCTATGTCCGTCTAAATATGAAAGAAAAATCGTCCGCCCTAAGAAGAATGATTTTAAAAGTCATTGCATTGCAGCTAACGCAGTTGGATGCGAATGCGGGGTACCGGGTTCACACCTGGGGAGAGTCAAACTTTCTTATGACCAAGTCTCCATACTTTGGAGGGCACGTTAAGCCGGCGGCCCTCCTAAGTTGAAGAATTGCCACCGTTAACAAAAAAACAGGGCTATAGGCACATCTGAAGGTTAGCCTAGCAAGCTGCTACTGGATGTAAAACAACTATAGTCCAAAAATCAATCTTCGGACTACTCACCAACCTGTCTGGCCAGCGTGGTGAGTTATGGCCAAAACCTCCATTAATGGAGAGGCCTATGGTCCAGGAGTGGACTAGGGTAGGCTGAAGAAGAAGAAGAGAAATTATGACGAAGAGTTAAAATGGCTGCAGAGGAGGACCTACAGGGTAAAATGACTATCAACGACCTATTTTTGATAGTGTCGCTAGACACAATTGGACTCCTGGTAAATAAATGTAAGACTATAGCTTCAAAAAGTTGTTCTGAATACCGGAAGAGCTCTAGAATTAATCCACCTCTGCATTCCCAAGGAAATGGAATATCTACGAAAGTGACAGGTAAACCCATAGGTTGGCAAAAGCAAACTTCCGAACATTTTTTTTTTTTCTAGGGCTTTTCCATTCCTGTCGGAATATTGCCACTTCTATTGAAGTTTTTACAATCCATTTCACGAGGTGGATTAATCCTCTTTTGCTACTCTTTTTACTACAACTTTTCACCACAGCGTGTAGATGTCCACCGGAAGGCCGGGCTAAGAAATTCCACGAAGTCCGCGACTTGAACCCAGAATTTCCGCTCCGTAACTCAACCAGCGATCACATCACTCCACACCGTGGTCGATAACTTCCGAACATAGGTAAGCGTAACAAATTTGAGCAGAAAAGGTAAAAAATCTTCCCTCAAGCACAAGAACATAGTAAAAATTATGCTAATCCTCGAAGAACAATATAACAATACAAATTAGAGGCGGTCGGAGCATAGTGGTCACGCGAGTTGACTATGAACGCTAAATACTCGGTTCGAATCCGGGTGAAGTAAGAACTTTATTCTGGCCGCTTCTCTGGTCCTCCAGGTTGGGGGTTCTACGTCGGGCTTGCTCCTCGGTGTAGGTAAAAAATGTAAAATGCTAACAAAATCCAAAAGCCAATTTGGCGTTTGAGAACCGGGAAGCTGCGCATTGCAGTATAAACCGGATATATATATATACATAACAATACAACATTTTTATTTGGCCGGTATTTGCATTTGCTTTGTTTATATTTTGTGTTGATTTTTATTGTATTTATGCTGTTATTAATAAACTGCTAATTGTACACGAATTGTAATAAATTAACTACCAATTAATTAATTATAATTGGTGGCTATAGAATCCATCTGTCAGAAATCTACCGACTTTCTATGAATGTATCATTACAAGAATGTTATAAAATATTTGTTGTGGAGTAATCCAAGTGGAAGTTACATTGCTCTTGGCTTCGAACTGTGCATTCTGCTTTATGATAATTTTTTTTTTTACTCAAGGATGGCAATAGACTAAGCAGTTTTTAGTTTTGGAAGCCCTTTTAGTGTTGGAATATAATAAGGTCTACCACTTTCCAATTACAATCTATGGAAGCCATCTTAACCTTACCATAATAATGTTCGAGATTTTTGGGTGATTGCTTTGTTCGTAATGCCAATGGTGCGGATGATTTCTTTAACATAAATTAGGGTGAAGACAAACTGCTTTGGATATCCTTATTAGGACCTTTTGAAATAAACTAGGGGATGATATTTAAGCTTAATTGCACCTCTACTTCTTTAGAGAATTCCTTTGGGCTGAGATTTTCCTAAATTCAAACAGGATACAATTGTCATTCGATTTTAGGAATGAAGATGAGACCATGGAGTTCTCGATGACATAATTAAATCTGTATATCTAGGTTTTTTTTTATGATAAAATTGTAGATCACAGAATCCTTCCATTAAACTACAGGCCAAAATTAATGAAATCTTTTGTACACTTTCTTATTACAGGCATTATTAACTTTAATAATAAGTACTAGACTGGAAGACCCGGAAACGTAACTAGGTTTTTGCGGACCATATATAACCGCCAATTAATGTTGACCTTGATGTATTGGAACAGGAGGATTTTCAGGCTTCACGCTTAAGAAGCTGATACCTAAAATTTATTTTCTTGTCTGGTGCACAACAATCTTCTCCATGATAAGCATTTAATTTGACATGCATATTTTTCACACTTGGATAAACAATTTAACATATAAAAAAGCTAAACAAGTCCTTAGAGTGTAAATTATTCTTCTAAAGTGACATTTCGAGTAAGTTGCTCATTTAGAGAGCGACGATCTCAGCATCTCAAATTTAAATTAATTTTTTGAATTTTTTAATTCTCCATGTCCGAAACGAATTTTTCTAAATTACTGTCTTATAGGAAGAGCTAATAGGTAATATCGTTTCTAAAAAATGGAATTCATTGATGCTTATCGATTTGTATAAAGCACTTAACTAGTAATTTGGTGCACTCTACTTTGTTACATTAACAAAATTAGAATGATTTTTTGAAGACGATAGGGGAAATTATGAAAGTGTAATTACTCCTCATTTAAAAGTGCACTTCATTTTTTGTATATAAATCCACGATTCTCTAATTTGATTCACAGTTTGATTTCACATCCATACGAACAACATGAAGTTTTTGGTAAGTTAAACAACAACATTTATCTTCAAACTAATAATTTCTTTTATTTTTTTTTGCAGATTTTGACTTTATTGCTTGCTGCAGCAGTCTTTGCAAAAGAGGCTGCAGAAACAAAAAGCAACTCAAAACGGGGAATCCATGATTTGGGTGATTTTGGCCATGGTTCTGGTGGCGATTTTGGACATAGTTCCGGTGGCGATTTTGGATCACATGGAGGATTTGGACACACCAACCAAATTACTTTAACGAAGCAAGTTGCAGTTCCACATCCGGTTCCAGTTCCAGTGCAAGTTGAAAATAAAGTACCTTATCCTGTTCATATTCCTGTGGCGGTGAAAGTGGACAAACCTTACCCCGTGAGTGTACCAAAACCTTATCCAGTACATGTCGATAAACCAGTACCTTATAAAGTTATCAAGAATGTACCTTACGAGGTCAGGGTACCAGTAAAGATCCCTGTTCACATTCCCGTCCAAGTTCATGTACCACAACCTTACCCCGTTCATGTTAACAAACCAGTCCCATATCCAGTTCATACACCAGTATATGTTAAAAAACCAGTACCATACATCGTAAACACCGGTGGACACGGTCAAGGATTTGATCAAGGAGGACACAACAGTTTTGATCATGGATTTGGTGGTGGACATGAATCTTTCGGTCACTCTTCTGGAAGTTTTGGACACGATAGCTTCTCATCGCAGCATCATTAAATTAAGGTTTTCTTTTTCACAAGACTGTTAAAAAATTTTGTATTGAAATATTTTTAGAAAAAAAGAATGTAAATCTGTGTTAACGAACATTAAAAAATTTTGTAATATTATTTGGTTTTGTTTAGTTGGTTTACGTTTCCTACAATTTTTGTTTATTTTACAAAATTTTGATTTTGTTCAATAAATTTTTTAACAGAAGTTCAATAAAGATTCACGAAATGTCGACTTTAAAAAAATAGTAGAGTGGAATTGAATTGTCCAAATCCCCAAAAAGAACCAAAATTAATTAACTTACTGTACTAATGGACGATAGCAATCAGTTAATGCAACCATAAACTTTTGTTTACGTACAGAAGCAAATTTCAAGTTGTGAAAATTGTTCACTTAAGATTTAGAAACCTGCTTTGGTTATTTTTTAGAAATATGTATAATAATGGATTAAATTAAATTGAATTTTTTAAATTTTAGTATTGCAAAATAAAATTTAATAATAAAATTTAAAAATAAAACTTAAGAAAATAAAATTTTAACTAAATTTTGTATCACGAAATATGGCATAGTTAATGATAGAGAAAAAAGGGATATTTTGAAATAAGAACTGAAGTTCGTCATCCAAAAGAGGGATGATTTGAAAAATATAGCAAGTTTATTTCAGTTGTCTTTTAAAGATTTGTTAAAAACAGATTGCTCTTAAGATTTTCTCTTAAGAAAATGTGCGTCTGGAAGTCAACGATGTATTTATAAAATCTTGTCGCAATTAATCATTGTATTAAATCGAAAAATGGTTTCAAAGATGGCTATCAAATAGAACTTGTAAAGAAAGCTCTTCAGTCCAACGATTGCTTTACCCTAAGTAGACACAATATCGGGTTATCTCTGCAATTGTTTAGTATTTCTAAAGAAAACTCATGCTAGAATTACATTTTTAATTAGTAATTCAAGTTCAAAATTTCAGAATTCAGAAATCCGTTAATTTATTTAACTAAGAGTTGAAATTTTCCTCAAACCATAAAAGGTTGAAAATTCCTCTTGCATGGAAAACATCTCTATTTTTTACAATCAGAATCAGGACCGTTCAGAAAAAATGCGAGGCTTAAAGCAACCGATATTTTTGAGACCCGCTCCTTCCAAAATTGAAAATATGGTAAGAAAGCAAGAATTGTTAGTTTTTGTTCAGGAATATTTTTTTTTATTTTTATTTGTTTTTATTACGAAGAGCGACAATAAGTTGAAAATTAAACCTCCCTCCCACTCCTATGGGAAGCCTTAATCATATAGGCCAGTCATTGGGGACTTAAAAAGTGAAAAGTTAGACAAAAATTGCAAAAGTTTTTATATTTTGGGACAACATTGTGACAGGTCAAAAAATTATTAATCCGATTTTTGCACCCTATTTTGTTCCCCGGAACATTGTTAAATTGTTAAAAGAAGAGTGTAAATTTGCAATAACTCTATGAAAAAAATTCCGAAATTTATGCAAATCTTTGAGAACAGTTTAACAATTAAATATTAGACATCTTCTATAAAGTTTGCACCCTGCTACGATGACCGGAACATTGCAAATAATATTGTGATTATTAATTTTTCATACAGGGTTGTATTAAGGAATTATTTGCAGACTTTTGCAATTTTTTTCGACAGGCTAAACAAAAAAAAATTAATAAGCTACTGTTTGCAATGTTTCGGTCATTGTAGCAGGGTGCAAACTTTATTGAAGATGTGTTTTAATTATTAATATGTTCTCTAAGGTTGCCATAAATTTCGGAATTTCGATTTTTTTAATTTAACAATGTTCCGGGGGGCAGAAAAGGGTGCAAATTCGGATTTATTATTTTTTTACCTCCTTCAATGTTGTCTCAAAATTTGAAAACTTTTGCAATTTTCATACCCTTTTTGCTACAATGACTGGCCTAATAATATCAACTGAATAACATTACTAAACTATTTTAAAAAATTCTACGAATATTTAAATACAACTTCAAAGTTAATCAGACTTTCTGTACACTTTTGATTCTTTGCACATATTGGAGGAATTGATTAAAGTAATTAAATTATTGCGTAAATTCAATTTTGTTCAGACATTTTCTCTTATTTTGGGGTAGTAATAAATCTAACTCCTTTTATATAAACTTTCCAAAACGCTGAGCAATGTTTGCTCTCTTTTACCATTCACATTATGTAGCTTCCGGTTTCTCCCTTCCTGTATCTTTTTGGGTGTTGAAAATCTCTGACAGATATAAGAGGACTGCTAGATTCCAAACTAACGAATCGACTATTTTTACACCATCAATTAAATACGCTTGCTACATCAGGTTGTATATTATTACATAATTTTTAGTGATAAAAAAATATTGAATGCATAATCATCGTAATTTGCTTATGGGCTTTTATGTGTTAAGTTATGATGATAAAATTATTGAATTTTAAATTTGTGTTATGTGACATTCAGTAACATCGTAACCACCAGACCAAAATCGAATAATCATGAGTTCATAGCTTCCATCCACCTGTTCAGTGAGCAAATGTTACAATAATTAAAATTAATTAATTACTACTTGCCAATAAAATAATTTTACACTTAAATTATTTAAGTAAGAAAACATGTAATAATACAATATTTAATTATTTTCCAATGCATTGTCCTCTTATATAAATTCTAGTTCCTGTCCAATTTGTCATCTGTTGCTGAAAGTTGGAAGAATTTTATTTACCTACAATTAAACAATATTTAATTATATTCCAATGCATTGTCCTCTTATATACATTCTAATTCCTGTCCAATATGTAATCTGTTGCTGAAAGTCGGAAGAATTTTATTTGATAATTATTTATGCAAATATTATACAAAAAATTTAATTTAAATTTAGTGTTGATAATATAAATTAATCGAATATGAAACGTAACCAAAACATATAATAAAATTATCTATTTTATTTGATATAGTGACATAGTTGCCATTATAATTATTATTATAAACAAATTTAAATAATCAAAATTCAATAATTACCATAATTTTTATAATTAATGTGCTTGTTACCGCATAAATCATTTTTTTATTTCTTCTTTTGCTTCTTTTTTGTTTCGCTTTCATCTACTTCCATTTTATTCGAAGAACTTACATCTCACTTATTATTATTTATTTTCATTTTGTTAGCCAATAATTAATGTTTTCGTTTTTTTTGTGTGGGCCCCACTAAACGGTCACTTTAAATATTTTTGTATCATTACGTTAAGTTGCTGCATTAATTGAGCAACACAGAATCGGTTATGATTAATGTAACTATGACTGTGTGCTTTTTTAATTTAAATAATTATATTTTAAATGTATTACACTTAAACAAACTTACATAATTGTGAATTAATAATGTGGTCTATTGATTTTCAGGAACTCTGTAGAAGCGAAAACGTTATGTGTAACAATTATAATTTCTTCATGTATATTTACAATTATATATTACGGGGGTAAATGGGGAAAGTGTGCTAACTCGAAAAGTATAAAAGTAAGAATTTTTTTTCTCTATGTTACATTTAAGTTTGTGTTCATAGCTAATAATTAATATGAAGTTTCTGGTGAGTGAATTTAATAAATTATGTTATAATATCAAATAATCACGAACATTGTGTTTTCAGATAGTTTTTGTTCTTCTTGGCTTAACAAGAGCAGAGGAAGTAAAGAAAAACGAGAAACGAGGTTTGGATTTAGGATATGGAGGTTTCGACCACGGTAGTTTTGGAGGAGACGACCACGGCCTCTTAGACTTGGGAAGTAGTCACGGGCATGGTTTAGATTTAGGTCATCACGAGGAACACGTCAAAACTATTACAATTACCAAAAAAGTTCCCTATTCAGTACCTCACTACGTACCTTACACCGTGAATAAACCATACCCAGTCAAAGTTCCAGTTAAAGTGCCAGTCGAAGTTCCAAAACCTTACACCGTCCATGTACCAAAACCCTATCCAGTCACTGTTGAAAAGCCATACCCAGTAACTGTTGAAAAACATGTTCCTTATACCGTAAAGGTACCAGTGAAGGTCCCAGTAAGCGCTCCTTATCCAGTTTCCGTGCCAAAACCATATCCAGTTTATGTGGACAAACCTTACCCAGTCAAAGTACCATACACCGTTGTGGTCGAAAAGAAGGTGCCAGTTCACATCCATGAACACCACGATGATCACCACTCTTTCGGAGATGATCACAGTTCTTTTGGAAGTGATGATCATTCTTTCGGACATCATTTCTAAAGAAAATATTAAATGTAAGGAAAACTTGTTCAATTTTGTACCTATAAAAGAAACTAATAATTATTGCAATTTCTTAAAGAAGTTATGTAATAGAAATTACTTTCTGACGTATGGAATTATTTAATTTTCAGATTTCCTGTGACAACTTTATTGTTCTAATTTACCAATCAAGACTTGTTATTATTTGTGATATTATTAAAAGTATTATAATTTTTTACACAAATAAACTATAATTTTCCTAAATGTTGAGTATAATTTTTTTTACAAAGAAAAGGTAAACTGGGTCAAGACCTAACGTCGTTGAAAATTTAAGTGCTTAAAGTGCCCAAAGTACAATTTCACAAATTTTTAGAAAAACAGATCCAATTTTGAGAGTTTTGTGCCCGTTAGATATAGACAGAGAACGCAATCTCAACAGTTTGGTGAATTATATTAATGTTTTTGATATAATTTATTAGTCGAAAATTTATGAAAATTAATAATACTATTGAATCAAAAAATCGATTACAAAATATCATTTTTAAATGTCACACTTTTGTAACTGTTTGATGCACAAGAGCAACGAACTGGATAACGATTACGGTTTCGTATGCAATAGCTTACTATACCACAATGTCAAGGTGAAATGAATTTACATAATTTATTGTTAGATTTGTTTATGTGTTACTGTTTGTTTTGTAAAATTAATTTAAAATAGTGACAATTCCAGGATATTATTTTGGGGTGAACGAATCTCCGTCTGTTATTTCTTCATTAAATTTTAACATGGCTTTCAAAAAAAAATGTTTTTGGTCTCCTACTGACAAAATATTGGTAGCTAGACCATTCGGGCTTGTAAGTCATAAAATCTTCTAGTAGGTAAATGAAGGTCGTAGCTGTTCCACCTATCAATACAATCAAAGTGTGACTAAATGGAAATTTTTACTTATTCCTTATGTATATAATATTTAAATATGAATAAATTAATTACAAAAATAATAATTTTGAGTTAATCTGAAATAGAAAGATTTTTGTCACACCCCAATTAGTAATCTGGTTTATCTTCCAAGCAAATCATCACAGTGCCTCAATATCACAACTTCAAGTCATCAAAGACGATGACGGTGATGTTGCCGTAATCCGTAATCTGTAATCGGTATAGCAATAAACGGAGTTTAATCTTTTATTTGTTTCATAGGACTTTGATCTTAAGAATGACTCAGCACCGAAAGCTTTAAATCTCGCTAATTCTTCAGCTAGAGATCCCAAAACACCAACTTTAGCTATGCATTACATGATCTTCTTCCAAGTTCTTCGCTACTATTGCCTTCTTCATTCTATTATTCCATGATCTTCCAGATTTTCCACGTCTCTTTATTCCTGGGAATTGAAATAATATCACTCAATCCGGTGTCCTTCATCCTTAAAAGGTTTCTAAACCATTTTAAATCCTTTTTTCCAAATGCTATTTCTTCTTGAACATCCGCATTCGGTCTCCAGATCTAATACATATTTATAACAGAGAACCTAATCAACCATAACTTTCCCACTCAAATTGGTCATTATTTGACCAATTTTTCCAAGAGGTTTCCCTCCTCAACTTGAACCAGCCGGACAATTCTGCCGCGTCGAATTAAAAAATTGTGTGAAAATGGTTGTATTTGGACCATGATGGTTGTTTCTCTTATTTCTTTTTTGCTGTGAATCTTCTCTGAATTGCTGAATGATTTCTAATTGCATTTTCCCTGGACCATTTCTATTTGAGTCGCCGATTTGTTGGTACGGTTTGCATGAGTTGAGTATGGATGATTGATGTTGCGTTGCTTTCTTGTTGTACTGCTCTTCCAATGGTTTTTGAAATTGTTTTATATTATTTTGAAATATAAAATTTCTTACGTCTTTTGGTATCGATTCATTTAATGGATGATTCTGTTGTGCGCTGTGTGGTGTTGTTTTTACATGAGCTGGTGAGCTGAGCTCATGTAAGCTGCCACGCCCAAACGAGATGTGGTGTTGGGTTGGATTGATGAATAAAAATGCGGGCGTAAATCGCATAATTATTTGGATTTGTTGGCTTTTCTGATGTTTCCAATGTTGATTCTTTTCTGGTATTTCGGTTTGCTTGTAAATTTTTTCTATGTCTGCTTCTTCTTGCTTCGTTGTTGGGTAATTTGATTGTTTCCATTTTTTGAATTTCTTGTTAATTTGTTCCATGTTTGTGCTAACTTCATACTTGTTTGTTGCTTTTCCCGATTTTTTGTTAATTTTGGTATTTCGATTAAATTGATGCTTGGTGAAAATCTTCTTGGTTTTCTTTTTGCTTGCATTTTGGTTTTTGATACTTGCGAGCTGTCATCTCTTTCGCTTAATTGTGCTGCTTCTTCACTTGGCATTTTCGTTTCTTTCTGTGTTATTATTTCTTCCAGTTCCCAAAATTTCTCTTCCTCCTGCTCTTTTGTTTCGAATTTTGATTCTTCATCTTCCAACTCTTCTATTACTTCCAAAAATTTTTCTTCTTTCTGCTCTTTTGTTTCTTCCCATTTTCATTCTTTAATTTCTCCGAATGTTGGTACCTTATTCTTAAATTCTTCTTCTTCCAAACATTTCTCCTCTTCATTTTCAAACTCATCTATTTCCCAAATTTTGCGCTTTTCCTTTCCAAATTCTTCTTCTGTCCAAATTTTCTGCTCTTCATCTTCTTCTCCCAGTTCCCAAAATTTCTCTTCTTCCTGCTCTTTTGTCTCGAATGTTAGTTCTTTCTTTTCTCCGACTGTTGTTTGCTTGTTCTCAAATTCTTCCCAATATTTCTGCTCTTCATCACGATTGAACACGCCGAGTATTTCTGCTGGTTTTTGTGTTTCTGGTAAAATGCTATCTGATCCTTTTCTTTCCATTTTATGCATATTTCTGAATTTTCTGCACTTGTTAATTTCGTGGTCTTCATTGCGACAGATGCATCTTATCTGATTGATAAATGTATTTACATAATTTTTATCTATTTTTGGTACTGTAAATTTGAATTTGTACGTTGAATCTTCCTCTACTTTTTGTTCCAATTTTACCATTATTTCTTCGTATATTTTTTCGGTTTTCCAAAATTTGTCATCATATTCGTCTTCGTTTGCCCATATTTCGTCATGATGTTCTTGTATTGCGTTCCATTTTTCTTGTAAGTTTCTTAAAATTCTCTCGTACGTGATTTGTGGTCTGTCTTCTAAAAGTTCGATTGCTGCATATTTGATTTCTCTAAATAAGGAATTTATCTTCGAGTATTGTTTCTTGATTCGAATTATTTGACTTGCCTCCATTTCTGTTCTTCTCTTGAGTTTTGCTCGTATTTTTGTATTTTGCTTGTTGATGCTTTTTCTTTGATTTCTGTTGTTCCGCCACTGTGCGTTTGTTTGCTTGTTTGACTCGTAGATTTTCTTTGCTTGATTTGTTTGTTTGATTGTTCAGGCGTCGTTGCTAGACCCTGTGTGCGTTTGTATTGCTTGAATTTCTTCGGTTTGATTGTCCGGCGTCGCTGCTGTGGACCCGGTGGTTGTTTATTGTCGCTGTTGGACCTGTTGCTTAATTGTTGTCGCTGGTGGACCTGGTGATTGATTGTTGTCGCTGGTGGACGTGGTGGTTGATTGATTGATTTCCTGGCGTCGCTGTGTGTGGACCCAGTGGTTGATTGATGTCGCTGTTGGACCTGTTGCTTAATTGTTGTCGCTGGTGGACCTGGTGATTGATTGTTGTCGCTGGTGGACGTGGTGGTTGATTGATTGATTTCCTGGCGTCGCTGTGTGTGGACCCAGTGGTTGATTGATGTCGCTGCTGGACTTCTTGAATGTTGTTGAAAATCTTGAATCTTGTCGCTGCTTCTTCTAGGCGTGAAGGACCATGATCAGTAATCTGGTTGTAAGTCAAATTACTGAGGTTGTTGTTACCTACCAGCTTCCACTGGCAGTAACAACTTTGGAGTTGTTAACACAAACGAGTCTGAGGTTAATACTTGAGGTTAATACTTTAAGATTAAACACTTATCCCTTTCAAAATGGTGCAGCTGCTCTCGGGTCATAACGAATTCGGAAAATTCCCTCGTGTGATTGGGGAAATTTCTGGATGGACTTTGCCTTAGTGGTTGGGATCTTAATGTGTGAATTACACAATAACAAGAGCGCAACGGTGTAATGCTATTTTTGGTAACCCTGCCCCTCTCTATGTGAACTTGAATAATCTGTTCAATTAGACCTCAGCAGACTTTCTTTATCCTTACCTAGAACCTAAAACTAAAAAATTGTAATGAGGAGGAATAATATAACATATTTAATACTACCAAAGATAAATGTTTTTTTTTACGGTTCTAATTTTCATTCGTCATACCTCTAATAATACCTCCATGCTATTCCAATCTAAAGGGGTAACAAATTTACCAGATCCAAACGTGAAAGAGCTGCATGGATGCAAAGATAAATGGTAACACCAAATGCAACCTGTAATAAATGAAAAAATTAACATTAGCCTCTGCTAAGTGCTGATAATAAGTTAAACAAGCAGAATCTAGAAATGGCTTCGAAAAACAAAGAATCCCATCCAAGCCTCCATCTCATTTCTATTTAAAAAAATAAAAGCATAGAGACATAATGCTAATAATTATTATATCAGAAGTTTTCCTTAAAATGACGGATCCAATGAATCCACATTTGAAAATAAAAGCAAAAGGCGCAATGGTGAAAATGAGTGCATCCCAAGTAACATTTACAGCTAAAAAGCAGCTACGAATTTTCTTAACAGTTTATTGACTGGTTAGCAGCTACCTAATCAAGATTTCTAAGGACTAAATCTCACCAGTGGCTTATAGAAATTAGTTTTTCGGCCTCATCTCGTATAAACGTTATCTATTTTTGACATTAATTTGAAAATATTTAAAGGTACCTAAAAATTTGCAGTAAAAACTTCATATTTATGAGGTTTTTAGGACGACCGCAAGTCCTAGGCAATCATTCGAATCCTTACGTTAAGAGAGAAATTCAATGAAACTTACGAACTAGAATAATGGGAGTCCAAATTTTCGAAAATTATTCTTACGCGAGGTAAGGGTGGACTACAAAATCTTACGAATCCTAACGTTTCGGGGGGGGGATCGCAGAAATAAATGGAATTCGACCTCTTCTCTCTGATCTTAATGGGTGTCTAGCCTTTATTTCCAGCGTCTTGAGCTTGGGATCTAGTGATTTCTTTACTTAGGTGCTTATTTGACAGCTAACTAATAAAAAACTAACTGAGCGTTAGTAAATTGTCCAGCAAATAAATGTGCAATCCTGATTATAGGTTCTAATTACCTAGTCTGTAGAAAACTGCAATCTTGTCGAGATTTATTTTTTGCAGATCATCATAAGGTTTCGCGCATTATTGCACATGTGATTGACAGGGGCGTGAAAGTTTACTTCTCAGTTAACGATTGCGTTTTATACCTAAGGTTCGTCGAGGTACAGAACTTTTGTTTGGTCTTGCGAGAATTCGTTCCACATATGCACACCAATCCAATTACACTAACATTATTTTATGATGTTGATTTAATTAATAAAGTTGCCAATGCATAAGCGCAACACATTAATTACAAATAAAGTAAATTTTAACCAAGAGGAAGACATGGTAAGTCTATAAATAAATTATAGGATATTACAGTGCCAAATATTCATATACAGAGTGGATAATGCTTACTCTTCATAAAATTGTTGCATCCTAAATAAAAATTAAGGCTTGCGTTTTGTTATTTATTGAATTTTTGAGAAAGCTCCTAAGTAGCTATAACTCATCACAGAATTATGATGTGTTACCTGTAGTTTTATATAATTTCATGTGTACCCTGTATAAAATATTGTACCTAGAGCTATTACAAGCAGTTAAAAAATTTGTTTCACCATTTACCATATTTAACCATTGAATAATAAAATAATTAGTATTTTCATAATGGACACACAATGTAATACTTAATTGGAAGATTTCTATGAACATCGGGCGATTAAAATCTATACTTGCAAAAGTAGAAAATTTTGTTAATCAAATATAATTATAACGCGAACTTAATGATGTAATAAATTATAATGCGTTTGTATTGTACAATTAAAATGCCACACAATTTAAAATTTTCTCAATTCAATATCATTCTAAAGTGGGCAAGAGCAATCGACCATATCATGGAACTTACATGGTAAAGTGTAATTTAGTATTTTACCAAAATTCTTGTAAGTTTCAAAAATGCATTAATTTAAATTGCTAATTAAATATTTTAATACTTTCTTGCATTCAATAATCTTAAATCATCGTTGGTCTGCAGAGCTTGCACATTTAATAAAAAATGGAATTACAATATACAAATTTAATTTAACTTAAAAAAAATTAGAGCGTAGTATTATTTCCTTTTACATAATAATGAGATATGCACGTCTCTTATAATTTGTGTTACACATACTCGCTTTTAACAATAATAATTTATTGTAAATCCACTATCAAACGCTGCTTTCTCCACAAATTGCAAAATTCAAAAGACCTACAATAATTGAATAATTACTTATTGATCAAATTCGATAATTCACTCATTGTTTAGTGACCTTTAAACAATTTCTGATTGATTGATAAATCGTAATTTGCAGCAATAAGTATAAGTGCAAAATTGTAACCATAACTTTTTATTGTTTAATTGAAGTAGGAAATTATAATTATGAACACGAACAAAAAATTGTTGGGAGTTCTTACATTTATATAATTTTTTTTTACTAGCACAGCCGATGGAAGGGGAGGAAGAAAATAGTACCCTCCACGAATAGTATAAAAACTGTACGTACCAACAAATCAATCAACAGTCGTTACTTTTTCGCTAAAGTATGAGGTTCCAAGTAAGTACGAGAAAGAGTTTAATTATTACATAATATAATCCTTTATTTTCTATAGATTTCTACTGCTTCGCTTTTTGCGGCTTTAGTTCTCGTATCGTCTGCTCCTGCAGAAGAGAAGAAAGCGGTAGAAAGTGATAAAAAGGCTGATTCATCGTTGGTGGAGAAGAAGCAAGAAAAACGTGGATTATTCGATTTGGGCTATGGTCACGGTGGGCTCGATTTAGGAGGAGGACATGATTTCGGAGGACATGATTTTGGTGGTGGACACGATTTTGGAGGACACGGTGGTTTCGAGGATCACGGTCACGTCAAGCAAGTGACGATTACCAAAACCGTACCTTACCCTGTACCACACGCAGTCCCATACCCAGTGGTGAAACACGTACCTGTACCCGTTCACGTAAAAGTTCCAGTTCACATAGTCAAACCTTATCCAGTTCATGTTCCAAAACCATACCCAGTACCAGTCGAAAAACCAGTACCCTACCCAGTGGTGAAGCACGTACCATACCCAGTTAAAGTACACGTTAAGGTTCCAGTACCACACCCAGTACCATACCCAGTCGAAAAACCAGTACCATACACCGTTCACAAACCAGTCCCATATCCAGTGAAAGTCCCCATTGTGGTCGAAAAGAAGGTACCTGTTTTTATCAAGGATCACCACCATGACCACCACGATTTTGGAGGTGGATTTGATGGAGGACTTGGTGGACATGATTCTTTCGACTTCCATCACTAAACAACGACTACAAACTCTACTTGTCGCTATTTATTCTTACGTTTCTGTTATGTTTGTACTATTTTCATTTTCTGATAAATAAACAACTTAAATTATTTTGAGCAGATTTAATACAAATTAATATTAGTGAGCGGATGGTCAAGCGGTTATCCTGCTAACTTTTCGTGTCAATTTTATTGTTGACAATCTCTAGAAGGTTTTTTTTCTACCTGTCCGCTTTAGGTAACATTGTAGCCGAAACAACTTCCTTGCTTTGGAAAAACAGTGTAAAGATTGTCTATTTTATAATTTTAAATCAAAGTTAAGTTGTAATGTAGGTCCCCCAGAAATTACGAACCTGAGAAAGTGTTTGAATTCAAATATTATATTCATATACCTACATAATTATTTATTAACAACAAAAATAATAATAAAAACATAACAAAACTATGGCAAATAAATTAAATCATTTACGAGGAATGTGAAACTTGAGTATCGGATGGATAGGCATACGATTGTTCACTTTGATTTTCTCCATTTTCAGAATTATTACCGTCGTAGGAGTTATAATTTCCTTGACCGTATGAATTTTCCGAATGGATGGGCTCACCGTATGAAGTCGATGTCAAAGCTTCTGATAATTGTTTATGATCACCACCATAACCATCGTGATTTGCAACGCTTCCATAAGGGTCCCTATTAATATGGGTTTCTTGTAAATTTTCAGATGGTTTATATTCGTTTTCGGGGACGGGGTACGGTTTTGGAATCTCTACGGGAACGTGAACGTTTTTTATTACTTCAACAGGGTACGGTTGGGGAACTTGCACTAGTTTTGTCACAGGAACTGGATAAGGCGTTTTGACATGAACTGGATAGGGAACGGAGTGTGGAATTTTCACAGGATATGGTTGTGGAATTTTAACAGCCAATACATTGGTTATTTTAACCACATCTGCGGGAAGTCCTCCTTTATAAATGGTTCCCAAATCTTGCAAGTCATATTGAGGGTAGTTCAATTTACTAAATCCATTCAAATCGGGAATTCCAATCAGCCTGTAATCCGGTTGTTTTTGCATGTTTGCATTTTCGTTCACGCCATAGCTACTCGGCTTAACAACTTTGATGATTGCAAATCCAAGTATTAAAGCGGTTATCTGAAACAAATTTTGAAAATCGAATTTTGAATAGAATTTTACTTACTGTGTAACGCATTGCTATGTCTTCTGTTAATAGATTGTAACTAATAGATGTACCTAGTATTAAAATGAGTTTATATAGATAATAATGGGTCGACTCGGGAAAATCCTCTCGAATCATTTCACTTTCTTTGAACATTAAACGTCCACTCACATTAAACAATTTAATTAAAAAATTTGCTTTCTGATTTTGGTACAAAATGCACTAATTGGTCTAGTATTTGTTTTACGCACGACAGTGCCTCATAAATTATAACTTTTTTTTAGTGCTTGATTTAATAGATGGCGTTTGGGTTTATTTTGGTTAGAAATTGTTAAAACGTTTCGTTTAGGGTTACTTGGTGTAATTCAATCTGCGTGAAATTTAATCTTAATTTTTTAGCAAAAATAACGTACGTTAACCCTAATGTAATGACAAAAAGTAGTAAAAGCGAAAGTACTCTTGATTCCTTTCACCGAACAATCGATTCTGCCACAAAACATTTTTTTTTTATTACGTTCTCTATAATATAGTAGCCACTTGAAGAAATCCATTGTCAGGGGCAGGTTTGAAATGCTTATGTGTGATTAAGTGGAAACATTAATTATTAACTTAACGGCTTTTATCCGAAATGACAAGTCACAGTGTTGCATAAATCTAATGATATGTTGTAATAAAAAAAAAGAAAGAAGAACGAATGTACACTTTTGGTATCCAAATTGTTACATAATTATTGTAACTGTGATTGCTTTGTTGTGGAACAAAGTTGGGACGCACCAAATTCTGAAGCTATAAGTTCAAATTTAACATGGCTTAAAAACTTTTGTGGTTACTCGACATTGACCATTGCTTGTTGTAAACAAATAAATATTTTGCAAACGCTTCAATTTCAAGGTTTTAAGTAATTGTTCTTCAGTTTCTTCTATTTTTAACGATGAAATAAACAAAACAAAATAAAGTTAAAATGTAATTGGTATTGTCTTCGCCGAATATGTGATTCGAGATTTGAACCTACGTTTTCTTTCTTTCAATTTGAATTAATAAATTATTGACTATTAGATTTTAATTTAATTTTCAATCACAATTTAATTCCTTCTACCAGAAGTAGTTTAAATTTTACTTGGATCCCCTGCTAACATGACATTGTACGAGTTGACATAATCAGAGTGTGACAAAATCACACTAAAGCCGTTCGCAAATAAAATTAAAATAACCAGCAATTACCAATTTCAAACTATCGTATACACGGCGGTGCACAACAAAACAACAATCAATTTGCTGCAATGATAAGAAAAGCCCTTTTTTCGTATTATTACAATTTTAATTTTATTTTCTTACCGGAAAAATTTATGGTGAAAGCATTTTTAATTGCCATTTACGAAGCGCAATTAAAATTTTTTTAAATTTTGATTTAGTAGTTTCATTAAACTTAAAATAAAATTAAAATAATAATTAACTAATTTGTAAAGAAATTTTACCACTGAAAATTTATGAACTGTGAAATATGTTTAGTAACACTTATTTTAAAATTACAATATTTCAATATTAAAAGAGTTTTAATAACCATAGTAATTTTAATTTAATTATAAAAATCTCACCTTCCCCGGGAGATCGACCGAATCGGCGCTCCAGAAGGTAGTGAAAAGCATAGAGGTCGATAGATTATCAAGAATCAACCCTGGTATCAACCAGTGTTCACTGATATCGATGGAGCCTTTGATAGAGCTCCCATTGAAAGCATTAGTGTAGCACTCCAACTTCAAAGGGTTTCCACGACCATTGCAAAATGGATTTGGTTTTTTTACTTATCTGAAGAACTGGGAAGATTAATATTGGAGACATAAAGATTAAAGGAGTTGTCACAAAAGGCTTTCCTCAATGGGGAATATGCTCCCCATTGATGTGGAACATTGTGGTGAACAGCCTTCTCAAACTCCAAAATGATAAGGGCTACTAATTATACCTTCCAACTACGAAGCCTAAGAGCATCCCTAACTTTGAAGATCAAGTGGTAGGAGGCAAAGAAGAGCCTTAAGAGCTGCGGTTGGTGCTATTCGCACTACTCCAATTACAGCCAAAGAGACTAATCTCTGAATCTAGTTTAAAAAAGGACGCAATTTTTACTATATCAGGGCACTGTAGGATAGCGTGGGTCTAGCAACCTCATTATAGAGACAAGCCAAAGATCCTAGGGGACAGGCACCATGAACGTTACATTGCTCTGCGATACTGCCAGAAGTCTTGCCAAAAGCCTTGATTTTTCGAGCTTCATTTGTAAATGTTTTCCCCAGTTCAACTTCTTGTCAAGTATTATTTCCAGAGTACCTGTTATGCTGCTCTTTGGCTGTACTTAATTGGAGTAGTGCGGATAGCACCAACCGCAGCTTTTAAGCCTCTTCTTTGCCTCCCGCCACTTGATCTTCAAGGTTAGGGGTCATCTTAGGCTTCGTAGTTGGAAGATATAGAATAATAGGTTAAGAGGTACTGACAGATTTCATCCCGGATTTTAGGAGTCACGAAAATTTTATGGCTTATAGATAGACACCCCCTCAATACAAAACTGAAAATGGCAGACGTCTATCTGGTCGGATAAGGGAGTAATTAACGATTTAAAATCGTAAGAATTTGTAGAGCGGCGCGGGGTTCGAGGGATGGTAAAAAGGTATTCACACCACTATACCGAAAGGTTGTACAATAGCTTTCTATTGTGAGCGCGTGTCCCCTTACAATACATCTTTAGTATCCATTCGTATATAAGGCGCCTTCACAGGCGCAATCGAAATTTTTACAATTTTAAACCATTAATTTAACAATGTTTCCGATCGAATTTTCATATGAAATTTTTTTTACATTATCTATAAACAATATGTAACCGTTTGGTGAAGTCGGCAGAAGTCTAGCATTTTTAGAACATTTACCCCTTTGTCCCCCCCCTTATCCGACCAGATAGACGTCAGCCATTTACGGTTTTGTATTGAGGGGGTGCCTGTCTATAAGCCATAAAATTTTCGTGACTCCTAAAATCCGGGATGAAATCTGTCAGCTCCTACAGAATCAACCCTCAATACATATTTGATAGGAGTTTGACGTTTTCTTATGTGCAAACAGAACATCTGACTATGATAATGACAGTATACTCTGCAGAACTTAACCTAAGCATGAGTGTATCGCTGGGTCTATGTGCATCCGTATTTCAAGTGGAATTTGTATTACACTGTGTAATTTAAGTTCAGGATAGATGCATCTGAGACAAAAATATTCAGGCGGAAGTGGCTTCAATGGCTGTGGATGCACTTCTCAAACAATATACTCTTGAACCGCACACCTGCAAATGGGTATAAGGAAATGCGTGCAACCAAGCAAGAGCTGCAATACGTGCACCTTCTTGGAAAATTGCAGGAATCTTAACTGAACACTGGAGATTAAATAACCACCTTCATACAATGGGGTATGCAGATGGGCCTGTATGCCGTGGAAGCAATGAAGAGGAGGAGATAGTTGAACATATACTTTGCTATTTTCCGGTGTAACTTCAATGAGAGGATCTGTATTGGGCCACTTTTGACCCGACATGGTCAGAATCAATAATACTCGTCCTGCCAAGATCTTGGAGTTTATTCTACATATGGAATGGCACCCGACAAGATCGGGATGAAGCCGAAAACCGGAGGTAGTACCTAGTACCTACAACGGGTC
This sequence comes from Rhagonycha lutea, assembly GCA_958510855.1. NCBI lineage: Eukaryota > Metazoa > Arthropoda > Insecta > Coleoptera > Cantharidae > Rhagonycha > Rhagonycha lutea. The sequence continues at coordinate 3,603,741 of OY294040.1, read as the reverse complement.
CGATTTGGAACTCCAAGTGTGTGACTTTATCTTGCCCTCCATAACAAATCCAGAATCCAAGCGTTTTACTTAAATTATTCTTGACTTTTTTTGGAATACATACTTTAGAAATAATCGCAATTTTATCATTAACTCAAAATTAAAGTTCAAAATTATATTTTTTCTTCTTCAGGTGCCTATCCGATTTCGGATGTTAGCGATCCTCCTGGCTAAGCCAAGAAGACTTTACTAGGGAAATGTCAATGGGGTGGTTTCCGGTTACCTTCCCCATTCTATTACTAAATCAAATTGTTTAGAACTGCATTGGGTAACAATTTTTGCGTTGATTGTCATTGATGTTCGTGACCCTATTCTATCAATACAATGAGCGCCAATTGTCAATAACAAAATTGATTTTATAACTTTAACCAGAGAACTGTGCTTATATTTGTCTTCGTAAATGTAGAATATCATCATAACATGCGTTAATTTTGAAATTTTTTTATATTTAGCCAGGGGGGATCCAGTCAAAGTTCATAAGGGCTACTATGTTTAAAAATGTACCCTATATGGAAAGGTAAAATATCAGATTTTTAATTTAGGAACGGGCTAAAATCTTTACTAAGTAAATAAAATATCCTGTGAGCAAAAGACGAACCTTTTTAGAATAATGCGCTTAGCCTAGCGGTCGGCAACCCATGGTTAAGCTATTCACTTGGTGGCACGAGGAAGATTTTTAGGTGGCACAACAAAGAGAATGAGATTTGATTAAAAGTTTTGTAAAATGTGGCACATTTCTACTAAGTGGTAGACAAAACAAATTTTTGATATCATCGGTTTTTGAAACGCCTTACAACGTTATCCGAGCCCAACTACCAACCTTGCGAATTGGTGTTTGGTTTGTTAGCATTTTAAATTTTTTACCTAGACGAGGAGCAAACCCGACGTAGAACCCCCAACCTGGAGGACCAGAGAGACGGCCAGAATAAAGTTCTTACTTCACCCGGATTCGAACCGGGCATTTAGCGTTAATAGTCAACTTATTCGACCACCATGCTCCGACCGTCTCTCGGTCAATATACAGGGTGTCCCCGCACTCACTTTACATAACTTAGGTGGTGATAGAGGACACTTTTCTAAGAACAATTTTTAACAAAATTCAAACCCTCGAGAGTTAGGCCTCTTTAAAGCATTTTTTTTAATTTCCACCTTCACGTGGCTATAGCGCCGAAAATATTGATTTTTCAGTAAAAATGGTTTAGTGATTTTTTAAAGAGCGTAAAATAATCTACAAACTAGATTTTAACATTTTATTGTCTAAACTCAACGGCTTTCGAGTTATGAATTAAATTAAGTTAAAAAATGTCGAAAAATTTGAGCTTTCCTTTTTTTTTGTTTTTTTCGATAACCTGTATCTTTTAAACGAAACATTTTACAAAAATTCTGACGCCCCATTCCGGATAGGAAATTTAACGGACTACAACTTTTGTCTAGTAAAAATTTTTGAGAAACCAATCCATTTCACAGAAAATCAGAAAATAATAAACAAGTTAGCTACAAAACAAAAAATTAAATTAAAAAATTTTTATTTTTTTTGAAAAATTATTTTATTAATTAATTTTAAACTGTTAGATTATTTAAGTAAATGTTGAAAATGACCACCCTTATTTTAAATACACCGTCGTGATTAATAACTTTTAATCGCAGAAATTCGAATTTTTGACACTTTTTCACACTCAGCGATCGACCAAAATTGGCCTCGTAATCGATCGGTCGACCCTTCGACCTTGTTGACCACCACTGGTATAGTGGCTCTTAACAAAAAAGGAAGTGTTATAAATAATACTATAAAACATAATTTAAAACGATCACGATTGTGTATTGAAAATGAGGGTGGTTCTTTTCAACATTTACTTAAATAATCTAATAGTTTAAAATTAATTAATAAAATATAAAATTAATAATAATAAAAAAAATAAAAATTTTGCGAATTTAATTTTTTGATTTGTAGCTATCTTGTTTATTATTTTCTTATTTTCTGTAAAATGGGTTGGTTTCTCAAAAATTTTTACTAGACAAAAGTTGTAGTCCGTTAAATTTCCTATCCGAAATAGGGCATCAGATTTTTGTAAAATCTTTCGTTTAAAAGTTACAGGGATTTGAAAAAAACCAAAGAAATAAAAAGTTCAAATTATTCGACATTTTTTAATTTACTTTCATTCATAACTCGAGAACCGTTGATCGCTCTTGAAGAAAGCTCTATACCACTTTTATTGAAAAATCAATATTTTCGGGGCTATGGACACGTGAAGGTGGAAATTAAAAAAAAATTCTTTAAAGAGGCCTAACTCTCGAGGGTTTGAATTTAGAAAAAAAAATTTGTTAAATATTGTTCTTAGAAAAGTGTCCTCTATCGCCACCTAAGTTATGTAAAGTGAGTGCGGGGACACCCTGTATAATAAAACAAAATAAAACAAATTAATTTTACAAATTACTACTTTTATTTGAAATTAAGGAGATGCTTAAAGTTTTAAGTTATAACTTTTTCGTTTAAATCCCAAAATGAAGGTACATTTTTCAAATTTGTAATAGTATTGCAAAATTCATGGAGAGGAAACTACGCCCCCTTTACCCTAACCCCCTGATCCTAATTATTTTTAGAAATTTTGTTTACCATTCATAAAGGAGAGAATAAAAATATTTTCCTAAGGAAAGTGTAAAAATGAGAAAGGGTAATGAAAATCCTAAAATTAAATTATTAGAGAAAGGATTATTATCGATACGATGAAAGTTTGTAAAATTAAAAAAATATTAAGACTGTGATATCTTCCATCTCAGTAATGTTCCAAAATATCATAACTGCCGCAAAATTGGTTACAGATTTTAGGATGATTCTTTGTTTAATAGAAAAAAGTATTTCGAAAAATATAATTAATAATTATAGAATTTTCAAGCACATATCACGCATTAGCCAGAACTGACTCCCAAAACTCGTCAGGGATGGAAAGCCCCATGGCACCAGACCACCAGGAAGGCCCCCGAAAAGATGGAGGGACAGCTGGTCATCAGCATCCCAGGAAAAGCCAGATTTAAACAGGTCTCAGACCTAAAACAAGCTGAAGAAGAAGAATTTTCAATACGTTTTGCATCTGATTCGTCCTGTGGCTCCACAATGGCGTGAATTGCCAACTCAGTCAGCATCCAGTCCCCTGCACTATGAGGGATAGCTCATGCGCTAGGGCCATCATATTTCTTTGGCTGCCATATATTAAAGACAGGGCGGTTCTTATTTAGAACACTTCGAATACTGAAATTTTTGTCCGTTGCACCTTCAGAATTAGTTGGAGATCTGAGGTGTGGTGGTGTGATCATGAGATCAAGTTATGCTAATCGCCTTCGCAAGTTTAAGTCATAGCAATACCCTTTTGTTGCTACCCGTGGCACGTTTTAACTCCTGTTTTGTCATTTTCGTAGGTCGAAGACGTATCAAGACCCCTTAAGAACATTCAAGTTATGCTGATAGCCCTTGGATTTGAATCAAATCTCATAACTCAAGCTCTCAGTGTATGAAGGGTCCTGAACCTATCCAATACTATTATGGTGGCAGAACTCAAACCACAAGTCGATTTCAACACTTTGGGATGACAATTAAGAGGAATCCTTAAAGTTGGAAAATACACTTTCGTAATTCAATGATATCTTGCTTATTACTAAAGAAAATTGCACAAAAGTATATATTTTTTAAAAGAGGACACTTGGACGCATACTACTGTGTTTTTATTATTTTTAAATTCAAATTTTTTTCAAAAATTTTCTTTTCAAAAAATTTGAATTTAAAAAAAATAAAAACACAGTAGTATGCGTCCAAGTGTCCTCTTTTAAAAAATATATACTTTTGTGCAATTTTCTTGAGTAATAAGCAAGATATCATTGAATTACGAAAGTGTATTTTCCAACTTTAAGGATTCCTCTTAAGGATCAAAAATGATATCCTCATGTTTAGTCGATCGGTCTCAAAGTGGTGAAACCAAGCTTAGTTGCGAGGGTTTGTACAAACAAATTTTTCGGCAAATCCCATATCATTATGAGCCGGACCTGTTGGTCAAGCGACAAGCAAGGACTGAGTTAGGAAAATTACCAAACCTAGTCCTAAAGCCTTCCTGACCTCATGCTGAGAATATGTGTAAAATAAAGGAAACTTTAATTTATTAATCAACTGGAACCAGAACGAATGAAGTGGAAAATCATTTTCTCTATTAATAAAATTTTATTTTTACATGATTTTTTTACTATGGTTTCTGTTCCTTTGATTTTCATTTTTCATTTTGGTTTTCATTATTTTTGTTTTTGAAATACAACCACAAAAATATTTATTTTGTTTCATAAGAAAACAATTAAATATTAAATCGTGGGGTAAATAAGAAAACTTTTTCTACTAAGCTGTGGTTATATTTAATTTGGAAACGTGAAGTGGAATGTAAAAAACTGGAAGAAACTTGCAATAAACAACTCGGAAGTAACAAAATATCGTTTTGATCTTTACTAAGATAAGTGGCTTAAATTTCTCCAATACGTCTTAATTTATTGAACCGTTACATTTACATTTCGGCTTATTACATAAGAGATCGCAATTTTATATTCAGCAGACTCGCCTTTCTTCAAATGATGATTGATATTGTTAAACAAGATTGATGATTAGCTACAACAACGAACTACAATTTTTTTTTGGTTAAACAGATTAATTATTATTGGACAAGAACGTATTTGGAAGTTTTTGAATTAAAAATTAAGTGGGAGTTTTGTTTCCGCAACTTTTTGAAAATAATTAAAATAAGTGGTATAATTTTATGGAGGAATATAAATACTGCGTTTTAAAATAAAACAGTTGCATTGAGAAAGTATAGGCAACACAAAGTACTATAATTATTATTTGTGATCCAGTAAGATTGAATAACAGTTCATAAGTCTACCACTTAACATATTATACTTACTAAAACAGAAAATATTGCTATAATTAAACCAAATAAAAAGAGTGAGGTAAATAGTGGCTCCGTTGCTTGTCGCTCTGGATAAACCACCCCATTAATTACATAATTCCTTGTACTTCATCTTAGCAACCTGCGTCCATCTGGTTAAGAAAATAATCCAAATGTAGTGCTTTTTGGATCAATTTCGTAAGAAGCAATCTCTTACGAAGGTTGAACGCTTCTGGATTCGCACCTTACAGTTTTTCTTTTTAAATAATTTCTAATGCCCATATAAAAATTATTGCAATTCACCAGTCATCACAACTAATTTATATCTCACCTATTTACAATTAAATTACAGTAAATTAACGCACAGTCAAACAAAAAAAAAAGTGCTATGAATATTTAAAACTGGAAAAACGAGTCTAGTGATGGTAAATTTTTGAAATTTTAAGTAATTAAGTACATTTGTGATCTTAATTAAACTAAGTTTAGCGGTTAATATAATTCCAGTTGCAATTATTGTGCTGCACCCAACTTTCGCTATGCAATCCTTATTCAACACTGTTACTTAAGGATGTCATTTTTCGAGCTTTATTGAACAGCTGCTATTGATATCGAGATGGACAACCAGCAGGAAGTTCTTTTTATGAAGTACTAACTTAAGTGCTAATTATACGTCTGATTGCTTTTGAAGTACAGCAATTTTTTATTACATGTAAATGTAACAACACCCAAGTTCATAATCTTGCGTAAGTTTTATAAGTGAAAATTTTAATTCTTTTTGGATATTTAACCGATACTTTCAGTTTTATGAAATTGGTTTAACTGTGGATTTACAGTAGAAAGGGATGCAATTAAAAAGATCGCAGCCATAAACTTCAAAAAGCTTACCAATATTCAGAACAGAACTTTCTTAAAATTATTCCTTTTTTTGGGTCAAAATCCTTAATTTAAAATGTGTTTGTCAATGATAATGCTTTTGATAGAAAATTTTTCTATACTTGATTATAATTTCAATTTTGTGTGTAGTTTTAAATTTATTTTAAGACTTTCTGGATAGTTTAGCAGGGAAAACTGGAAGCCGAAGCAAACGGCTAGGAATTAAAATTATATATTCCTTCCTTACCGTGGTTGGAGTGGATCAAAACAAAATTTTATAAAAACAAATTTGAACACTTCTGATAGACAGCCAAGCGGAGGAAGAACTCATTTTTGAATTTTAGTATTGGGAAACCTTAAAATAAATGGGAAGATATTGTTTTGTTATCTTGATGGTAACATTTTCCAAAAATGCATTTATCTTCTTAAGTTCAACTTATAGTTTCCTCTGCTTTCACGCTCTACAAACTTCTTATATAAATTGCTTCATCTAATTTTTGTTGACTACAACTTAGCGATATTGAATTTTCGCTCTCATTATATTTTTTAGTAATATTTACCGCCCACACACTTTGAGACAGAGCTGATAGTTATATAAAAAGCCCTGAGTCTATGCTTATTTCCAACTAATTTATTAATATTGATTGCTTTTTTTTTAACTTTCTTTATCTTATTTCTATATGGTGATTAAACCTTTTGTTTCAAGATAAGAATAGTTCTTATCCATTCCGTAGGAAACTGCGGATCCACTCTGCAAAACTTAGCAGAAAATATTTTGTGCTTCTTTCGTATGATTAAACGCCTCTCAGTACCAGAGCTGGTTGGCTACTGAGGTTCTTATAAGACTAGGTCAATTGTCTAGCAGCAGCTGCTAAACAAGAAAAAATAATACCAGGACGCCAGCCTTTCTAAATTGAGGTTCCTTCATTACTTAAAGTAGGAAATAAATACCAAGTTAGGGTATGTTTGTTCCCAAAATTGTTATGCAAGCTGACAGAAATGACAAAATTAGTCGAATCAATGTGAAAATAATAGTGGTTACACGTGTAAATCCCTTGGTCCAAAGATACGAAAGCAGTCCTGGCACTTTTTGACTGCAGTAGCATAACGCTACACGCTGGCGTTCATAGCACACACAGTTCATAGCCTCCTTTGCATATACCAGGCTGATGGTAAGCAGTGTCGAGGAAGACTTCTTCCTAAGACCACAGTTTCTCCTCAACACCTGCTGCAAACAGCCTACTAAATACGTAGAAGATCATCTTGTTAGAAATTCAAAATCTCCCTAACCTTAATATTTGGTCTCCCAAACATACACAACCGTTGCTTGCAGACCTGATCCAAACCGTTGCGTGCCTATTTGGAGACACGGTCTTCGTCTTCCCCAGCATCGACCACACCGCAATTACCCGGGGACACTATTCAGCTAACCTTTGGATTTCCACTTTATATCTGCTCTTTATGGATGGTCAATAAAATGTCATCTATGTGGGCTACCGCACGGAAGTTTTCTTCCAAGTTCATGGAGGAGGATGTCATGTAGGAGTTTCCATATTGTACCTCTGGCTCAGTATGGACCTTTGGAGAAACTCTTAAGGAGAGATTTCCACGATCTTCCTGGCGACGTACATCTTTTTATCATTGAATTATCACTCTAAAAAATTACTGACCTTAGAAGGCGGACTTGGACGACTTTCTAGGACCTCTAAAACCACAAGTGACCGTTCAATTATGATCAAACTCTGCTGCTACCGTATAAATTGAATTATAAAAATTTGGTAAATAATAACTGACGCTAAGTGGGAAACTTACATTTAGAATGTCACACAATTCGCTTCACAACTTGTAAAATAGAATCAAACATAGTTTTTTTTAATAATTATTAGTGTTCACCCCCACACGAACGATGGGGTGAATCGACACAAAATACACAAATTTCCTCGAAACAATTTTTGGTAATATTAATCGGTAATACAAGGCAAAAGTTTGGGTAAGTTCAATCTTAAGATTTTTTTGGAATTCTTTAAAAATTTGGATGATTATTTTATTATTCCAAATAACCACTACAAGGATTTAACTTGAATCGGCCGTAAAATGTCTAAAAATCATACTTATGCAGAAACTGATTGAATTAGTTGACTTTTTTTTGGAGGGTAAAAAATTCGTGGTAAAAGTAATTGTTTTCTCACATTACATTTTTCAATTTATAAATGCAAATGTATTTTAATTGTATAATGTATAACTTTCAACTGTCGATATAAATAAAATTATAAATTTTCGAGTGAATTTAACGCAGTAGATTATATACATAATTGATTTTAATTGCATGCAAATCCGAAAATTTTATTATAATTAATTATTATAAAATTAAAATATATAAATATCTTTTGAGTTATTAAAATGTAACACTTTTTTCTATCAAGTTATAATAAAATAAAATCCATTAATGAGATTATATAAACTATGAAAATTTGTTTCGCTTTTATTTAAGCTCTTCAACTAGTTATAATATAAAAACATAAATATCATTCTAAATATTAATTTAAATCTGAATTGTGAAAAATAATTGATTGAAATAAAAATTATAAAACTGTTACAAAATGCATAATAGAATAAATTACCATAATCATGCGAAAAATTCAAATGTTAACTGCTATCAGGGACAGGGTTGGTTTCCAGCCAATAATATACTTATAATTGACCCGGTTGTGTTACATTAGGTCTGTAAAGGATGCTTATAAATTAGTTGTAAAAATTAAATCAAATTATTTTAATTAACTTTCCAATTAACTTTTTATAATTATTATTATATGATCCTTAGCATCGTAAAAATTTTAGACTTGTAAAAACCTGGCGCAGTCGGATGCTTTTCCGTATATTACTGACATTTTACCAATTCGTGTTATTATTTATATGTTCATAGCAAATCTTGCTTTTACATCAGACAGGAAGGAGATACCCGTTTAAATTAATTAACTCTCTGTTAACTTTTTTTTTGGAGGAAACAAAAAGTCAAAATTTAGTACATACCTGGTTTTGTCAAGTCCATAATTTTGGAATAAAGGAAATTTATTTTTGCCAAATATGTGCCACAATTTGCACTAATTTTATATTTATTAACGAAGTCCGTCATGCGTGACATACCCGCATGCCATTTATTCAGTATATTTCACATGTACAAAGGTGATTTTCACATTAATTAAACACGATAATTCCGAAGCAAATCACTGTTTAATTTCTCACGCTACAATTTTTTTTAACAATATTATTCAATCGGCGCCTAAAGCTAAAAATTATAAACACTACTGCATAGTAAGGCACCATGAAAGATGTTAGATAAAAAGGGTAACAGTTCTGGTATTTTTAATTATTTATTACTGCCATTAATTAATGAATCCAAACTGGAGTAATGTTACATAATTAAGTTTTTTTGTGAAACCCCGTAAACTTTAATGATAAAAAAGTTAGTAAGCCATTCAAAAGTGAACGAAAAGTACAATTTTGAAGGTTTGATATATCGGATTGCATACTGCAGGATAAACATTCAACCAACTTTCCTTTTGTGCTGATAAATTTATGTAAAAAAACAATTTATAATACATTTAACTAGCGGTAATAAAATTTGTAGCATAAAAAGGAAATTCAATATTTACAGTAATTGGAATACGCTATAAGGTTCGATTAGACAATGGGTGGAAAATTTGCATTACATAAGAAGTTGCATTTACTTTTAATAACTTGAACTATAACTTTTTGCACTAACAAATATGAAATAAATATAGTTAACAAACGACAATGAATCAGAAGAGATTATTCACCAGCTAACCAGGATAATGATACTCCTTAAAAAGATAAATAACTCACGACCAACACATATTTAATCATTTTCAGCTTATAGAAAACCACGAAAATTAAAAAGCAACTTTAATTTTGAAACCGAGCATACCAAAAAGTGCAAGATAATGTTACACCCTTAAATAAATATTTATAATTTGTAAATTCAATTGTACCTATACCATAAGGGGAAAAATATAAAAAATGTTATTTAAAAGGTTTAAATTCACCCTCTGTTTTAAAAATTTGAAGAATTCCTTTTTTTTAGTTTTCCCAAATTATTGACCCCAATTGCCCCTTTGGTTGTTGTAATGGTATAATTACTGTTACGTTTATTGTGGGTGCTGTAAAAGGAGATGCAGTAATACATTTATAATGAGAAAATAAAGTCGATGTACATAATTAATATATTTTTCTCATAATATAATAGACACAAATCGTGTAAACTATGTTTGGTTTTGATAAAATACAAAGACGTGCAATATATTTAGGATTATACATATCTCATTCATTTCAAAATATCACTGTAAAAAAACATAAAATTTTGCGAAGAATACAATAACTACATAAAAAAGTATGTGCAATATTTTGGAATATTTATTATTCAGGAAACGTAAATAACTTTAGAATTAAATGCATTAAGTATACGATTTATATGCGACTTGATCTCATTATCATAATGGTACAATAGAATTTAAATTTTTTTCAAAATTATATAATTCGAATTCTAAAAAAACCTTAAAATGAAGAAATTTTCAATTTCCAATTACGTAAAAAGAAAGAAAATTTTATCCAAAACCAGTACGTAGACACTCTGGGTGTTATCATTCCTTTATTGTGTTTCTCTTAAAATAGAAAGCTTAAAAAAGATTTACCCAAATATTATTGCATGTCACTATTGTAAAAAGGTGTTTTCAATTTGGTGATTGTGTTGTTACAAAATAATTGTAACAGTAAACGTAGCATTTTTAATGAGAATTACCGTGAACGAATTTTTCACTAAAATTATAGTTTATATCCTAATTTAATTGTTTTGTTAAGGTTGAGAAAGAAACCAAAGTTGTTTATCTTTTTTTTTACCTTCAGTTATTATAAAAACACATCACGAAATCAAAAAACGTTAGATTGCCATTCAAGAAAATGTTGACCTAAAGAACTAATGCTTTTTCCTTTGTTTCTCCAACTAATCTTTAGTTTGAGTTCCTCACATCAAGAATTTTCTTATCTAAAAATTATAATAAGCAAAATTGCATAATCCAACCGTTTTTCCATTCAATGTACTCGTGTGAAAAATTAGAAAGAAAATTATGTAAAACCCATGCATGTTTGCTGCATTTCTGGTGCGAATATTACTTATGTCACAAAGACTGTCAATTGCTTTCTTTTTTCCAACTTTCAATTAAAAATTTAAACGAATTACGTTTATCATCGTAAAAAATTTGCATTTTAAAAAAAAATGTAAATTTGACCTAATTATTGCCAATCATAATCTTAATTTGTATCGAATTGCTTCAATTAATACATGCGATTTGATACATTTAAATCAGCATGGTCGATGATTTGGAGCTTTATGTGAATGCATGGGATTCATCCGCCTAGTGAAAGTCATGTAACCCTCACCAGCATCAATGTAGTATATAAACCCACCTTGCGAGGGGTCAAGATATCACTTCATTTAGTTCCTCGTACAAACAAACATGAAACCTTTTCTGGTAAGACAATTTTGAAAAAGAAATGCAAGCAAGTTACAAATTTTATTATTTTATAGATTGCATCGCTTTTACTAGTGGTCACTAGTCTAGGCAGATGTAGCAGCACAAACGACAAGAAAAATGATAAACGTGGAATCTTAAGTGGTCACATTGGAAGTGGGTACGGTGGCGGTCACGGAATTGCCCTCGATGGTGGTCACGGTGGTTTAGAAGGAATTGGAAGTTTATCGGGCGGATATGGAATTAGTGGAGGTTACGGTGGTGGAATTGCGTACGGAGGTGGATACGGAGGCGGATACGGAGGTGGATACGGAGGTGGAATTGGATTAGGAAGTGGAATTGGACTAGGTGGCGGCGGATTAGGAGGTGGACTTGGAGGAGGTGGTACTACAACCAGTGATACTACATATTCCCAAATCAATCAAGCCGTAGCAATTCCCGTACCACAACCTTATCAAGTAACCGTGAATCGCCCTGTAGGAGTTCCCGTTGCACAACCATACCCAGTTGATGTACCTCGTGCAGTACAAGTTCCAGTGCCAGTACCACAACCCGTTGTTGTTCCACGACCAGTAGCAGTACCTGTTGCTCGTCCAGTACCAGTACGAGTTGAAGAAAGGATACCAGTTCCAGTACCACAACCCTACGGTGTAGCAGTGCCACAACCATACCCAGTAACCATTCCACAGCCCGTCCCAGTCAGAGTTCCACAACCTGTTGTCGTTCAAGTTCCCCAAGCTGTATTCGTTGGAGGTGGAGGTGGTGGATCTGGAATCGGCGGAGGATTCGGTGGTGGAATTGGACTTGGTGGAGGAAGTGGACTTGGAGGATATGGAGGAGGATTAGGAGGATATGGAACATCAGGAGGAAGTATTGGATACGGTTCCATTGGAGGTGGTCATGGATCGATTGATCTTAGCGGTATCTCACTAGGAGGTGGTTACGATGGTGGTCATGGTTCAATAGGCTCTATTAGCAGTGGTGGACATGGCCTTTCACTTGGAGGTGGATACGGAGGTGATCATGGTTCCATAGGTTCTATTAGCAGTGGCCTTTCACTTGGAGGTGGTTATGGAGGTGGACATGGAGGAAGTTACGGAGGAAGTTACGGAGGTGGTCACGGAGGCGCTTCAAGTTATTCCAGTGTTTCCTTCGGTAAACATTAAAGTATAAAATTTTCAAAGAAATCATTTACTCCATCATATAAATATTCCTCATACCATCATCTTATTGTGATATACTGATTGATGTTTTGTTTGTATTATTCGTGATTAATTTAATCATTGTAAATATATTTTTTCATAAAATTGTATTTATTTTTATCTTGTATAAAAAAACAAATAATAAGAAGTTAGGGGGGGCATAGTAGAAATAAAGAATTAAAAAACTATGAACAAGTTTTTGTATTTTAATTGAAAATTAGAAAATGAATTTTTGATGATTCAATAACGGAAATTAAACAATTTCTGGCTATTTACAGTAAATTAATTGGAAACCAGTTTGAAATGACAAAAAGGAGACTGCATAAAATGCTAAAGAAAGCTGTTTGGACACCAATGACACAGAATAACGAGTTTCTTCCCATAAATTTTACATAGTCAAAATTTTTGAAAGTTATTGAGTTTCCTGATTGGTGATTCGGAAGAAATACAGCTTACTGCCCAGCCTAGGCGGTAAAAATACAGTAAAAGGATGTAATTTTGAGTTTGGTTTCATTTCTTCATCTAATACTAAAGTATGCATAATAGTGAATCGCATATAATTATGAGATAGGTACAGTTATTTAAGGCAAATAAAAAGTAAAAGTTTGGCTTCCTTTTTTTTCTGTTTCGTGACATCGTTCTTAAAAAAATTCTTCTCCAACAGTAAAAATACCAAAATGCAATTTATTGCAAAACAAGTTTCCATAAAAATTAATTAATCACCAAATGCGACAACGATTTCTTTCTTGATTCATTTTACTTCCTAGAGAATATTTAAATTCATATTCCATCAGGCGCCTGCTCGCCCACCGGGCTTACCGGGAATTTGTCGGTGGGTCTCCATAAAGTAATATTATTATTATTATTATTAAATCTTTATTATCATTAAATTCGGCGTAAAAATATAGAAAAACAACAAATTACATTGATTTAAAAACAAAAGGCGAAGATTAGCATTAAGTGCTGTTTTTCATCTAGACCTGGAGGGCGAGGCTTTTCTGATGGTTTATTACCCTTGATGATTTCATGAAATCGTCTATACTATAGAATGCTTGATCTATTAAGTATTAAATAGAATGGGCCCTAGGTGGTTCCAATTCCAAAAAGATATCATCAACCTAAAAATAGGACAAACAAGAAATTTTATGAAAAATATAGAAAAATGAGTCCACTTTTTCGTTCCCTAAATGTTTTCCATTACGCTTGTCTGCAATTATTGCAATCACAAATGGAATAATTGATTATATAAAAATTATAATTCAAAACCGACACAAGACAAGAAGTCAAAAACATGCAGATGACGATGATTTCTTTTATATCTAAACAGGAACAAAATAGATGCACAATTCTAGAATTTTTCATCCCATTTTTGGTTATTAGTATTAGTAATTTTCTCATTGACAAATTTCTCAATCCTTGTGTTTACATGTCCGTTTCTGTCTCATAAGTTTATTAACGACCCTCAAAAGCGGAATCCATAATATTATTCCTTGATTCTGTGCGATTCTCAAACTCAAAACAATTACACAACTAAAAAGATATTTTATTCACGAATAAAATTTTTTTATACTAGCGCCATCTTTATTATCAACATTTAATAACAACGAAGAGTTCGTTTAAATGTGAAAGTATATTAATTTAACATAAAATCCGATAGTGTTCGCTGTTCTGCTGTTTCAATGTAAATATCTATCTGTTATATGAATGGTTAACTGCAAAAACGGGACATGTCCATAGTTTTCCCGAGGCTGGCAGTAGAAATGGGACATGTAGCATTATCAGTATTGACGTGGTACCCAGATTAAGATGTCATATACTGCAAAAACGGGACATCTCCGGGAACTGGCTCCTTTCTGATTTAAATTACACAAAAATTCTCAATTGTAGAGGTTTGAAAAGGTTTAGCGTATGATTATAAAAATTATGGTCAAATTTTTGCAGAAGAAGAAAACAAAACGTTCGCCAAATGACCATTTCTTCCGCTCAACAATTATTATCAAGTATCAGATACATTTTGACTGAGGAACACCAAAGACAAAATACCAATCTGGCTAGTTTCCCTTTAGTGCAAAAACGTCAAACTTGGCAACTGCAAATAAATCAAAAAATCTTACTTATAGCCTACGAAATGCCTTAAAAATTGTATACCCAAAATTTGAGTTAAAAATATACAAACCTTTTATGGAAATTAGGTTTTTTTTACTTCCCGAACATTCATAAAAATGTGACATGTCCCTTTTCTGCGGTTAGCGATTCATATGTAAATATGAACCAATTATTAGAAAATATAGTAAAAGAAAGTGAAATTTAAAAAATTTCTTTTTATCAAAATGCATAAATTGATAGATATATGGTAGAATATTGTAAATAAGAAGAACTTAACTGCACAGTTCACTTTTCTATTTGGTTATATTGAATTTTTAATTTAAGTAAGTCTTCCAAGATCAGCTTAGAAGAACGTAGAAGAACAATTAATTTAAATTGTCAGAAGCTAGGTCAGTTTTTTGGAAATAACTCTTCCAAGTATATTCTAATTTAATCTAAATTTAGTGAAATTTTTGTATCGTCGGTTATGATAAAAAATGAACTCGAAGAAACCGAAAATGCTGTTTATTTGATCCTGCACATCTAAATCTAACGCACAGACATCAATTTTCCATTATTTTATAATTAAAATTCATAACCAGTTTGTCTAATTTAATTCTGTATAAATTGTGCATTAATCCTTTAAGAATTTGGACCAAACCTCTTCTCAACAAATTAAACATAGCATTGTTGTTTATTTATTTATATATTTAAATTTGAATTATAATTAATTCATTTTTTATTAATGGATATTGATATAGAAAGGTAAAGTGGTATTCAAATAGCATCCGCCCCCTCTCGAGTGAAGATTTTATTATTTTATACTCGTATAAAAGTGCACCACAAGTTGTGTTCAAAAATATTCTTCTGATCATCCATAGCAAGATGAAGACAACGGTTAGCACTCCTGTATGTTGTTATTTTAAAAATTTTAATTTTATCTTTAATTTTCAGATTTGCGCGCTTTTATTGACAATTTCGGCATGTCTTGCCAAGGAAACGACCGAGAAAAACATCGCGAAACGTGGTGTTTATGGTGAAGGTCTTGCCTTGGAAGGTAATGGTTTGAACTACTTGTCAGGTAGTCATGGTTTGTTTTCATTAGGTGGCCATGGTTTAAGTCAAGGAATCGGCCTTTCTGGTGGACATGAAGGTTTATTAGACGTTGTACCAAACCACCCAACAATAACAAGAAGAAGTGGAATTCCTTTTCCCGATCCAAAGCCAGTGATTGTTTATAGAAATATTCCTGTACCAATTCCACATCCAGTTGCCGTACCAGTTGATAGACCTTATGCAGTTCGTGTTCCAAAACCTTACCCAGTGCACATCGATAGACCTGTGGCTTATCCAGTTGAAAGGCCCATTCCATATTTAGTTCGAGTACCAGTTAGAATACCTATACGAAGCCCAATGCCTGTACCAGTTCCAAACCCAGTTGCAATTCCACAGCACTCGCCATACCAAGATAGAGGACATGAATCAGTCAAGAGTGAACATCATGGAGGATACGACGGCGGTCATGAATTTATGGGCGGCAATGGCATTGGATTGTCTGAAGGTTATGGCCAAGGTGGTCATGGCTTCGGATCTAGCGGCGATGTTGGGCATGGTTTGGAAGGTGCCTAATGTAATTGTAAATTGTGATTATCTCATTTCTCATCAATCACTTAAATTTAAAGCAAGTTCCCATTTGTCATTGTATTATATTGAATAGTCAGTTTTCTTAGATATTATGATTTTTTGTACACATAATCTGTAAACTTGGTTTTATGTCACAAAAGATCATTTACCATTTAAGTTATCTGAATTGTTAAGTTTTTACGTTGTTTGATTAAATAAAAAATAAATAACATTTGTATTTTTTTTTAAATTTGATTATGACACTTGGCACTGGTAAAACTATGATTAATTTATAAGTGGTCTTAAAGTAACGAAGTTACGAAAATGAGTTTTTCCAACAGCTATTATTAACCAAATTGTCACAGTACATTAAACTTGGGTTCATTTTTATGATCCCCAATCGAAGAACAGAAAAAGTACTTTTATTGCAAGACAGTGCACCTGTTCACAAGGCAAGAATGAGTGCCATAACGTCATACGGTTTCAAAGAATTGTTTTTTCACCTTTGAGTCCAGATTTGAGACCAAGCGATTATTAATATCATTGTAATTTATTTATTTATATATTTAAAATGATATTAGTATAGAAAGCCAAAGTTGTATTCAAATAACATCTGCCCTCTCGAGTGAAAATATTATTATTTTATACTCGCATAAAAGTGCAAAACAAGTTTTATTCAAAATTAGTCTTCTGATTATGAACACGATGAAAACAACGGTTAGTACTGCTGCGTTTTGTTATTCTACAAATTTTAATTTTATGTTTCATTTTTAGATTTGCGTGATTTTAGTGACAGTTTCGACATGTCTTGCCAAGGAAACGGCCGAGGAGAACGAAGGGCATGGCTTGGACTTTTCAAGTGGTCATGGTTTATCCTTACCAGGTAGTCGTGGTTTAAATAGAGGAATCGCTCTTTCTGGTGAAGATGAAGGTTTATTACTCGATAGACGACAAGATTTGGGTGGATTAGGCGGAGTACCAAATCACCCAACAATTACAAGAAGAAGTGGAATTTATTTCTCCGATCCAAATTCTGTATTTGTTCGTAGAAATATTCGAATACCAGACTCACATTCAATTGTCGAACCAGTTCATGAACCTTATCCAGTTCGTGTTCCGAAACCTTACCCATTTATACACAAAGTTTTGTCTTGCAAGGAAAAATGTGATGTTACATGTGAGAAAATTAAAAAGGAAGAAACAGTTCTTCAAGTGGAAAACAAATATCTAAAGGAGCTTCTAGCTGTAGGAATAGAGAAAAACAGGGTTTTGCAGCAAAACAGTGAACTTCTGATGAAAAATTTAAAAATATTGGAAAATCAAATGGATAGCTGGAAACAAGAAACTGTAAAGAAAATATTAACTGCGACTATAAACCAACCGAGGGCACTAGCCGATTGGAGTAATGAAAGAAACCTAATGAAGAAAACTACATCAGCACCAAAAATTAATGTAAACAATGACAGTACGAGGAGTCCACAAAATGGATTAATGAGATCTTTTAAGGCAGTATTAAGGAAAATATTTGGAACTAGTACAAAAACAGACGTCCCAACTAAGAACAATGCAAAGAATAGTAATCAACAACAAAGCTTTGAAAAACAAAAAATTACTAACAATCAAGAGTTGAAAGAGAAAAATATAGGTACTGGAAATAAAATTAGAAGTGAAAGTACGCAAGGCTCTACAGGAACAAAGCGAGGAGTTTGGTTATACGTGTGCAGGGTAAAAAGAACTACCACATCAGAAATGATTAATGAATATTTGACAGAAGTACTAGGATTAGATAAAAATGGCGCTGATGTGAAAGAAATACCAACGGACCCAACAAGGAAGAAATGTTTTGTGGTAATAGTTCCAATGGAGAAGATGGAAGAAGTATATAAACCCGAATTTTGGCCTGAAGGAGTGGATGTTAAGAGGTTTGATTTCGATAAAATTCCAGAATTTCTAAATAAATAGAGTAGTGCAAAAGACAATAAACTAAACGTGGGAAAAATATGTGCAATCAATTGGAAACGCGGTGTTGACACTTGAAGTTAGGCTACAGATACACAAAAAATGAAAGAATATAAACGTGGAAGAACAGCTGTATTCAAAACAATGTATTACATGTAAAGAAGAAAAACAGTACTAAACATTTAAAAATGTTCTATTCTAAAGGACTTTGAAAAGCTGTTGTATCATTTGGTGCACCGGTTACTAATAGAAATGGAGCCATAACAGTGGTGAAGGATTCAAGTGAAATCCTTACATGTATGTTATTACTTTTTTCTGTTTGACATTCATTCTTCTTTTATGTGCGTTGATTCTGTACAATTTATTAGAAATAAATTATTGTTTATTATTATTATTATTATTATTATTATTAACCAGTTAAAAAGCCCATTCCATATTTAGCTAGAGTATCAGTCAGAATACCAATACCAAGCACATTTCCTGTACCAGTTCCAAAACCAAATGCAATTCCATAGTACTCGCCAGACCCAGATAGAGAACATGAAGCAGTCACGAGTAAACATCATTGAGCATACGAAAGTGGTTCTGAATTTATGGGTGGCCATGGCATTGGATTGTCTGAAGGTTATGGTCACAGTGGTCATGGCTTCGAACCTAGAGGCAATTTTGAGCATGGTTTGCACGAATGCTAGGTACCGGGTTCAAACCTGGGTAGAGTTTGCTCATGGAACTAATACTGCCAAGTTCAAGAAGAAGTTAAATAATGTACTGATGTTCGAGGAAATTATATTAAAAACAGAAATTATAGAAATTACATAAATTATATATTATAAAAAATATTGCCTTTTATATTTCGGGATTCAGCTACCCTAGTGCTGCCATCTGGCAACTAATATTTTTATCGTAAAGTTTGACATTTTTTAAGGTCTATGTATTCAGAACTTTTTGCCGTATGAGCGCCATTTGTGTTGTTTAAAAATTCTTGAAAAATAAATTCGTCCAAAAAATTGAATTAAATCATGAACCATAATTGTGTGATTATTTTTTACAACTTTCGACGTGGATTGACTCAACAGCAGTGCATCGATGAACTTAATTCGACTATTGGCGATGAAGCACCATCAAGGACCAATATTTATGGCTGATTAAACGAATTCAATCGTCGCCGTAGTTCTCTCAACGACGAATTTCGTGAAGGGCGGCCAAAATCGGTTGTTGTTCCCGAAGACATTGATGCTGTGGGTGAACTGATACTGCAAGATCGTCATATGACTTATTGTGAGATTGCGGCATTCTTGGGCATTATGGGGACTAGCTCACATTCAATATTGAATAAACATTTGGTTGTCAAAAAGATTTCTTTGCGTTAATCCCGCATAATTTGACAATCGTTTAAAAGAGGCTCTTGTTAATTGGTCGAAAAAACTGCTCAAAATATATAATTGCGGTGCTTCAAAAAGAGTCTATGACATCGCGACAGAGGTGACGAATTATGGATCTACGCGTATAAGCCCAAAAATAAAAAGCAGTCGACTGTGTGCGTTTTTCAAAATGAGCCATCCAACAAAAGCTTCGAAACACTTCGAAGCAAGTGGTCGCCTGTTTTTTTCGGAAAAACTGGACATGGTGCATCCGTACCATTGATACAATGTAGAACGGTAAATTTTGAATGGTACACAATCATTTGTTTGCCAGAAGTCTTCGGAGAAAGAAGGAAAACCAACCGCCAAAGACGGATCATTCTCAACTATGACAATGTGAGCTCTCACACATCGGCTCAAACAAATGAATTTTTGAGTACTCAAAACGTTGATTTGATGGACCATCCGCCGTATAGTCCTAATTTAGCACCCAATGACTTCATTTTATTTCCGTACGTCGAAAATAACTAGCGAGGTCAACGTTTTTGACACCTTAAGGAGCGGCTGGTGCGTTCAAAATGCAAGTTTTGGAGGTACCTCAATTGGAGTGCAAAAAGGACTTCAAGCATTGGTTTTAATGCATGCAAAAGTATATTGATCTTCATGAAGAGTATTTTCAAAACTAATAAAGTCATTTTTGATGAAAAATATTGGTTGTTGTTCTCAAATCCCGAAATATAAAAGGCAACCCACGTATTAATGTTTTTTTCTGATCCGCTCCACAAACTTGAAAGTCTCCCCTTTACTATTCACTTGCTTTTGATTTAAGTTTTGCTTTTATAAAAATAATCATAATTGTTTTCCAACATTGAAACTTTTGTGTCATAAATATTCAAATTTTATTATTGTAATTGATTAATTTGGTGGCGTAGAGTGCGAAAATCGATATATGAATAGCGCAGAAGCTTTCAGGTCACCCAAAAATGATTACAATTTATTATTATAATGGGGTTCCACGTGATGATTAAAAGACTTGGTTTTGATTCAAAGAAAATTTGTGTTAATGTTATTTTTAAATTCATTCAATTGCATCCATAATTAAATGCAAAAATTAACGCACCTAGTTTTACTTTCTGCAAAAAAACTTTTACTAGTGGTGATAAAACATAATATACAAATTTTTCTTTCGTGAAATTAAAAAAATTTAAAAATTTGAAAGTTTCTTGCCTGATTTGATCTACCCAGGAGGCGACTAAGTATGTCTCAATGTCAATGTGTCAATATCTCACCTATTTTCTGTTAATCTATAACTTTGCATTACATTATTCTATATTAACATTCGAGCTGGGTTAGTGAATTGCCACCATTAACATAAGAAAGCCAGGATACAGGCACATCTGAAGGCAAGTCTAGCAAGCTACCTAATGGATGTAAAATATTTATATGCTCACAGTATTAGCATTGACAAGGAAACGATGCAGTTGTTGGGAAATAACAGGCCCTAAGGTCTGCTTCTTCTTCATAAGCCTTTTTTCCGCCCACTGCTGGACATAAGCCTCTCCATATTATGGAGGATCTGGCCATAACTCTAAGGTCTACTAGAAGAGAATTCTCTAGAGACTTGCTTCTTGAAAAGAAGAAGAAGAGGTTAGGTTCTATGGTGTTTTGGCCAAATTGGGATTTATCTTAAATGTTCGTTCGGGGCAGGTTGTCACAAAAAGAACCCTGGGATGGTTGTCACGTGTAACAATTTTGGCTGTATTATGTTCTCAATCCAGCAGATCAGCAATCTGGCGTAAATCAAATACGGATAGACTAGAGAGTGGGAAACCGCGGTTCTAATCCTGATTGCGTCGGATATGTGCTGTGATCTAAAAAGTCCAAAATCAAACTGTGGACTATGGGGAAGGCAACGGGAAACCACCCCATAAACATTTCCCTAGTAAAGTCATCTCGGCTTAGCCAGGAGGATCGCCAACATCCGGAATCGGATAGGCACCTGAAGAAGAAGAATGTTCTCAATGCAATATTGTTTGATAAATTAAAAATTTTCTTTTTCCCATCTAACAACCAATTCGAAGTTTGTGACAACAAACCTGGGATCGGGGCAGGTTGTCATAAAAATTTGCTCAGACAAAAACTTCTTTTTCTGAATTATACCCTTATGGGTATGATCTCACCACTGCAATAAAATATAGCAAAGGATATACACTCAAGGATGTTCTAATTACAGGAAAGTAAATTGTAAACCAAGGTTTAATTATAAACAATGCTTAAAAATGGAAATCGAATATTTTGACATGAATCGGCCACAAAATATTAAAAAGTGTTAAAAAGTGTAAAAATTCAGTGTAAGTAAACTAATATTATTTGAAAACAATATTTTGAAATTTAAATAAACATCGTTAGAGACCTACACAACTATTCAAAATAGAATCATGCCTTCGCTGAATTAAAGTTGATGCAACGGGGGTACCCATTAAATTAACATAAAAATTATTTATTACACTTTAAATGTATAACTTTAAAAAAAAAATACCTATTTAAATTTTGGTGAATGCAATAGAAATCTATTATTATTTAATGACCTTTCAGCTAATATACAATATTACAATAGTTTATTATCAGATTATTTTAATCAGCATTTATAATGGATTTTTTGTATGCAAGTTCCAAAATTTTATTGTAATATTATAACTTTTTCAACTAAAATTTTTGTTTTTTTGAAAACTTTCCAATTAACTTTTTATTATTTTATGTGATCTTCAGCATCGTAAATATTTTATGCATTTCGGATGCATTTCCATAAATTACTGCCATTCAATAAATTTATGTTATTTTTTATAATGTTCATAGCAAAAATCTTACTTTATATCAGACATTAAAGAAATTTCACAAAAAAAAGTTACTACCTGATTTTGAAAAGTCCATAATTTTTAATTATAATTTTCACAAATTAAACACGATAATAAATTCTAAAACATTTGCCACTGTTTAATTTCTCATGCTACAATTTTTTTAAGCATTGTTTATTTAATTGGTGCCAGAGTCAATAAAATTTATAAACACCACTGCAAAGTAAGGCATATGAAAGATATTAGATAAAGGGTAAAACTTCTGGTATTTGTAATTATTTATTGCTGAATCAAACCCTACATCGACTGTAGATTTTTTACTGTAGATTTTCCCCTAACGACCACGCAATATTTCCATTATTTCAATATTTTTCACCTTTCAGAGTTTCAACTCAACTTGATCCAGTATTTCTGACTTCACTACTTCACTGACGTCACTAGCACCTGGAACTTTACTTCGGCCACTTGGGCACCGGACATTACACCCCGGTCAACCAGACATGAGGGTATCTACCCCACTGTATAAGTTTATCAAGATCCTTTCATTTTCTTCTTTAACGAAACCATTTTTAACCCTACTAAGTTGATTATCTTTAATGTACAACTTACAACCCCGTAAACTTTAATGATAAAAAAAGTAACTTAGAATTAAAATTTTAAATTTTTTAAAATTTTTAAAAAAAGTTGCGAATTTGATCCAAATTTTGCTAAACATAATCTTAATTTGGATCGAATTTCTTCAATGTGATTTGATAAATTTAAATCAGCAGGCTCGATGATTTGAAGATTTACCTGAATGCATGGGATTAATCTGCATGGTGAAAGTCATGTAACCCTCACCAGCATCTATTTAGTATATAAACTCACCAAGCAAGGGGACAAGATATCACTTCATTTAGTTCCTCCTACAAACAAAGATGAAACCTTTTTTGGTAAGACAATTTTGAAAAAAAACATGCAAGCAAGTTACAAATTTTGTTATTTTATAGATTGCATCGATTTTAGTAGTTGTAACTAGTCTAGGGAGATGTAGCAGCACAAACGAAAAGAAAAATGAGAAACGTGGAATCTTAAGTGGTCATATTGGATACGGTAGAAGTGACGGAATGATCTTCGATGATGGTCACGGTGGTTCTGAAGGAAGTTTACCAAGCGGACATGGAATTAGTGGAGATTACGGTGGTGGATTTGCGAACGGAGGTGGACAGGAAGGGGGACACGGAGGTGGATTTGGAGGAGGTAGTCATACAGTAACCCGAATCAATCAAGCCTCAGCAATTCCTGTACCACAGTCATATCCGGTAATCGTGAATCGCCATATAAAAGTTTATGTTCCA
Source organism: Rhagonycha lutea (assembly GCA_958510855.1). Lineage (NCBI taxonomy): Eukaryota > Metazoa > Arthropoda > Insecta > Coleoptera > Cantharidae > Rhagonycha > Rhagonycha lutea. The sequence continues at coordinate 3,579,945 of OY294040.1, read as the reverse complement.
AGACCTTACCCAGTTGATGTACCTCGTGCAGTAGAAATTCCAGTGCCTGTACCACAACCCGTCATTGTTCGACGACCAGTGGCAGTTCCTGTTGATCGCCCAGTTCCAGTACTATTTGAAGATAGAATACCAGTTCTAGTATCACAACCTTTCGGTTTACCAGTGCCACAAATATACCAAAAAAATATTCCACATCCAGTGCCAGTCGCAGTTCCACAAACTGTTCAAGTTCCCGAATCTGTCAGATTACGTGGTGGAATTGGACATGATGGAGTATTAGGGGGCGGACAAGGTCTTGGAGGATATGGAGGAGGACATGGAATATCAGGAGCAAGTATTGGATACGGTTCTGGTGGTGGACAGGGTTTATCACTTGGAGGTGGACATGCTTCAATAGGCTCTATTAGCAGTGGTGGATATGGTCATTCACTTGGAGGTGGTCAAGGATCGATTGCTTTTAGTGGTGCCTCACATGGAGGTGGTTACGCAGGTGGACATGTTTCAATAGGCTCTATTAACAGTGGTGGATATGGTCATTCACTTGGAGGTGGTCAAGGATCGATTGATTTTAGTGGTGTCTCACGTCTAGGTGGTTACGGAGGTGGACATGCTTCAATAGGCTCTATTAGCAGTGGTGGATATGGTAATCCACTTGGAGGTGGTCATGGATCGATTGATTTTAGTGGTGCCTCGCAAGGAGGTGGTTACGAAGGTGGACATGCTTCAATAGGCTCTATCAGCAGTGGTGGACATGGTCATTCACTTGGAGGTAGTTATGATGGTGAACATGGAGGAAGTTACGGAGGTAGTCAAGGAGATGCTTCAAGTTATTACCCTTCTTCGTCATACGGTAAACATTAAAATATAAAATTTAGTAACAATATTACCAAGAAAAAATTAAAAAAACTGTAAACAACTATTTGAGTTTTAATTTTAAAAGGCATCGTGTTTCGCAAACACATAAAATAAGAGTTTCTTCCCATTAATTTTACACAGTCAAAATTTTTGAAAGTAATTGAATTTCCTGATTTAGAGCTGGGAAGGAATACAGAAATCCGTATGGATCAAAAATCAAAATATACAGTAAAAAAATGCAATTTTGAATTGGTGTCACGTGATAAATTTATTTCTTCGTCTAATAAAATATGCATAATAGTGAGTCACATAATATACAAGATACAATATAGCACAAAAGAAGAGTAAAAGTTTGGCTTTCTTTGTTTTCTTTTTCGTGACATCGTTTTTGAAAAAGTTCTTCTTCGACGGTAAATATACAAAAATACAATTTATTGCAAAACAAGGTTCTAAAAAACCAATTAATCACCAAATATCACATCGGTTTCTTTTTGGATTCATTTTACTTCCTAGAGGACATTGGAAAGCATCTGCAAATTGCTTTGAATTTTGTAGAGTGCCCAATACTCTAATCGGATTAGGACTATGTTCATCGGTTTCTATCTGATATGTTAAGGTATCTGTGTCAGTAGTTTCGCACCATACCTAAAAATTGGTTACAATTTTAGACCCATCTAAAATACCAAAATGGGACTACCCAGCGCGAGATGTTTCAAGCATAGGATTTTTAGCCCTGTTGTCATTCTATGCACGATAGTTCGGTAAATAAATTTGGCATTATAATATTTCGAAAACTATAGCCACGCCTAAACGGTCCCGCACCGAATAGTACCCAATCACAAAATAACTACGTACGCTTGAATATGCCAGAAAAAACATTTGTGAATTGGAAAAATTTTCAAAACCGGGAAGTTGTTTTTCGGGACCATGAATTTTCACATAGCGCTGGTAAGCCAAAAATGCGTGGTTCAACCCTCCGTTGTCGGCTAAATTTTCCCCAAGTGTTTGGGTTCCATTAATCTAAAACCATGCTGAAAGTAAAAAAAAAAAAGATGAAAATAATGAAGTTACATTTTCGTCGATGTTTGGTATGGAAAGGTCGTTGTATTGGTTGACGAAGCAGTCGGTTTTATTTTCGAAAATCGTTCTAGTTTTATTGGACCACCATTCTCTGTAATTTCCGTACTTGTCAAACAATCGTCCTATAAAATATTTCGATCAGCTTGGTTCCAAAATTTTAGAAACTTACCCGTGTTATCAAATCCATGTATCACTTCGTGCCCTAAAATGGATCCTATCGCTCCGTAGTTCAAAACTCTGAAAGTTAAATTAATTTGTTACAAATTAAGAATTGGTAAATACTTACTCCAAGCCCAAATTATAAAACGGAAAGGTTAAAATTCCCATTGGAACAGCTAAAAAAGAAGAAAAAAAGATTATTCAAATTGTCCATGAAATGAAACGCTTTACTGATAGAATTGTCTGGGAAATAATTAAAAGCGTTGATAGTTGTAGGGACCGTCACCCAAGTTCTCTCAGTGTTCTGCCTTAATGCTTCCAGTTCTCTAAGAGTTGCTATCTTAATTATTATCATCATGTTATCCAAAAATGTGTCATTTTGAATGACGACCTAAAATAAAAATTTAATTTCTCCAAAAATAACTTCAACATGATGTAACTTGCGCCACTGTAAAAAGCTTCCAAAGTTGCCTTATCCATCAACCCTTCCGGATAACCGATGAAACTGATCATTGCTTTACTCTTCTCTAAAGTTAACCGTTTAGTTTCGGCATCCATCCAATTCAGGTTTGCCACTCTTTCCACAAAAGCTTCCTTGATATAGTCTAACATTTGGCGCACCTGAAAAAATCCTTTCAAAAATTTGAATTGTTATAATTTTGCGGTTTGCCTTAGGTTCCGTGTCGTTTAGAAAGCTTCGGTCAGCGACTCCGTAACTAACCGCCAAACCCATGAATCTAATAACGATGCCGGCGCAATATATCGATCTGAAAGGATTTGAAAATGGAGAAGCCATTTCAGGAATATCATAAGGTTTTACCTGGGTTGTTCAACATCGAGAATACCTAAAGCTTTCTCCTGTTCTTTAATAATATTTTTGATCTCCGTCCCCGAGCTCCAAAGCATGGCGCCTACGGCACTCCACCACATGTACAATTCTATCTGTAGATCCGTAGCTTGTGACAAATACAAAGCTATTGCGAGAAAATAAGCTAGTTCTTCTTCTTTGATGCGTAGAAGATCTAGGTTATCTAAATCTAGAGTAACATTTTGAACTCCTTCAAATAGCAAGGTCAGGTAACGCCTCCAGATTATTGTTTGTGTCTCGTTTTGTTCCATTAAATATTGATTAGTTACGTTTTGCAAATCATCAACTTTTACTTTTAAATATTCTAATGAGGAACTTTTTAACGCTAAAAACTGCGATAAAATGGATTAGCAAACTGCATTATTGTCCAAAAAATGCATACTTACTTCAGAAACGTCCATAGTGATGTTCCAAATAACACTTGCAGCATCTTCTAACATTTCGTCTGTTACATTGGCCGATTGGCTTTCGGTAATAATTCTAATAACTTCTTCCACGATATATTTGAAAGCATCTTCTAGAGCCTCTTCATCCCCATCTTCTTCTTCATCCTCATCTTCGTTTTCTTTTTGTAACGATTTCAAAATTTTAGATTTTAACGTTGTCGGCAAAGGAGAGTCAGAATCAGGAATGGTCAAATGAATCACATTATTATTGCTTCTATTATAATAGTCCTGACTTACAACTAATCCAATAAAAGTATCCATTGCAAAGGATTTCCTCAAAGCTACTTCCGCCTTAATCCAATCAAACTTAAAATTTGGATCCTTACTTTTGTTAAAATAATTTGGAACCACTGGCAGGTTTACTGTTTTCAAGTATTTTTCAATCACAGTGACACCTAAACTATCAATCGTTTCTAAAACAAAAATTTGTACTTCGAAAAAGTCGACCAAAAACTTAGGCTTACTGGTATCCATGCAAGATAAATATAAATCTTGACTTTGGCGAGCTGGTAAGGGTTCGTTGAGGGAAATATTAGATTCGAAAAAATTAACAGCCGAAACAGTAATTCTCTCATCCGCAATTTCAAAACTTGAGTAGTGTGGGTACCAACCATGATTAAGGTGCTCTTTGGTCCAACGGCCGCAGGTAAATTTATAGAAATCTTCGCATGGATCTACAGTTAAATCCATCGACAATTTTAAATTTGTTGCCGAACGTAAACATTCTTCGGATGTGCAAAAAGAAGCTTTTTTTAACTTTTTCAATTCTAAATTTGTTTTCACATCTAAAGAAAAAAAAGTGGATATTGATTGTAGCTTTTCATAAAGTAGTTTTAGCTTACATTTGTGTAAGGCCACCATAAATGCAATTAATAAAATTGCAATAATAACATTTGAAATTAGTAATGATCTTTTTAAAAAATTCGGTTTTTGTAAGCTAGAAAACAAGAAAATTTGAAAATAATAAATACACGGTTTATCATTTTTAAATTTATTTGAGATTGCTTATTGTAATAAATTAGAAAAGTTTACAAAAATAAATCAAATTTTTTAAAATTTTGAGCTTACGCAGATGATCTGGATTTAATAGTTACTAAAGTACTGATTGTTTCGTTTTTTCTATTGGGTGAATCTGCAAAAACACTGAAAATCACACAATTTAAATGAAAATTTGAATTCGTACTTGATATGGTGTAGACATTTTCAGGATAAATTTCCATTTTTTTATTATTGATAAAATTTTTAAATAGAAATTGGTCCGTGAAAGTTGAGTAACGTCAGCTTTATTGTTTCTGAAGCAACTGGCATCTATTCACATCAATATCCAATTGAAATTCTAGGATATTGATTAACTAAAATTATTTATTATTTATCTGTCTTAGTTCATTTCCGTTTTTTATATGTTCCTATTATTTGAATATTTAAATTAATATTAGAAGTTGTAAGGTGATGTTGATAATAGCAACTCAACAATACATACATTGTGAACCATGAAGCTTAAATTTAGAAGAAAAAATTTTTTCTTCTCGTTTTTGGCTTTGACCTGTTGACATTAGCTAGGCTTATATAAATATAGAACTTACTCTTAAATCCACAGCGTGTCGATGGTCATTGGAGGGCCGAACCAAGAGATTCTGTGACGTCCGCCATTCAAACCCAATTTCCGCTCGATCACATCAAGCCACTGCCTTGGTTGTAAAATTTAAACGTACACCAAGTGCTTTTGCCAAATCCAAATTAACCTAGTCATATCAATTTTTGTATCACAGGCAGTTACTTTCTTTCACATAATAATATCGGACGTAAAGTGACTAATTTCTGAACGGTTGGAATAATGCAACTTACCACCCTGACCACTAAACCAGAAACTCTTTAAACAATTACTACTGATGCAAAAATTAATTGGTAAACTATTGGTTTTGAGCATAATAACTTTATTTCACTTAATATAAAAATGCACAATTGTGAATCACACATACAAGGTACAGTGTAGCAAATAAAAATGTAAAGGTATCACTTATTTTTTCTTTTCGTTGATATAACTTTTATAAAAAACTATTAGAAATAGGAAATGTAAAAATGCAATACTAAAGACAATTTTCTATAAGCGTTTGAGTTTTATTATCTTAACTGTATTAATTAATCACCAAATTCGACACCGATTTCTATTACTTGGATTCATTGTACTTCCAACTGGACATTGAAACGCATCGGAAAATTCTTTTAAATTTTGTAAGGTACCTAAAACTCTTATAGAACTTGGAGAGTGCTCGTCATTTTCGATCTGATAGGTTAAGGCAGCCACGTTTGTGGCTTCACACCACACCTAAAAAAAATCATCTTTAGTATCTTGCAGCTGCAGTAACATATTTACCTACACTTCCATACGCCACAAAAAACATCTGTAAGTTTGAAAATTTGTCAAAACCAGGTAATCTTGATTCAGAACCATGCTTCTTCAGGTAATGCTGATATGCCGAAAAAGCGTGGTTCAAACCTCCATTATCGGCTAAATTTTCCCCAAGTGTTTTGGTTCCGTCGATCTACAAAGGCATACATAAAATAATGAAAGACATAAACATATTTTTTACATGGTCATCAATATTTGGAAGAGAATAGTCGTTGTATTGGTTCACAAAACAAGAGGTTTTATTTTCGAAAGTTAATCTGGTTTGGTTGGTCCACCATTCTCTATGGTTTCCATATTTGTCAAATAATCGCCCTAAAATTACAATGGTATTTCACTTGGTTTCGTTAAAAAATCTTACCAACTTACCCATATTATCAAACCCGTGTGTCAATTCGTGTCCTAAAATGGATCCTATCGCTCCGTAGTTTAAAACTCTGAAAATTAAATTCAATTTACTTTTCGAATCAAACCCCTTCAAATTCACTCACTCCAAACCTAAATTGTAGAACGGATGGGTCAAAATTGCCATAGGGACAGCTAAAACGTAAAAATTTACTAAAAGTTAACTAAAATTTTCGACTTACTGATTGAATTATCCGAAAAATAGTTGTAAGCGTTGACGGTGGTCGGATCAGTTCTCCAAGTTCTGAGACTTTGGATTCTTAAATTTGCCAATTGGGCAGGAGTCACCTGCTCAACCATCACAATCATATTATCCAAAAACGTGTTATTTTGGATGACTATCTAAAATCAAAATCATAAGTTTTCTCAAATCTTACCCTAATAAGCAGCTTACGTCACCGTAATAAACTTCCAAAGCCTCTTTATCCAACAACCAATCTGGAAATCCAATAAAACTGACCATTTCCCTACTCTTTTCCAAAGTTAATCGTTTCGTTTCATCATCCATCCAGTTTAAGTTTGTTACCCTTTCAACAAAAGCTTCTTTGATATTATAAAGCATTTGCTCCACCTGAAAAAATTGAACCAGTTTTGAAGTTTTCTTTTTTGGATTTCACCCGATTTTACCTTAGGTTTCGTATTGTTTAAAAAACTTCGATCGGCAATCCCGTAACTAACAGCCAAACCCATAAAATTTATAACTAATGTGGCACAGTCTACCGATCTGAAAGATTTGCAAATTTAGGATTGAAACATTTTCTACGAAAAGTTATACCTGGGTCTAAAAACGTTAACTTTGATGAAAGGTTCCGTTTCCCTGGAAATAATGTCGTTTATCTCAGTCGTGGTGCTTACCATCATCGAGTACACTGCAATCCACCACATGTACAGTTCTAGCTGTAGATCCGTAAGTTTTGACAAATACAAAGTTATTTCGGGCAAGTAAGGTAACTCCTCTTCCGGAATGTATAAAAAATCTTTGGTGTCTAAATCTAACGTAACGTTCGGTATTCCTTCAAACAGCAGGGTCACGTAACGTCTCCATATTAATATTTCGGATTGGTTATTTTGTATCAAATACTTATTGGTTACGTTTTGCAAATCGTCCACCGATACTTTGAAAAATTCTAGCGAGGAGCTCGTCCTGTTTACATCTGAAAGCTAAAAGAGGCGATTTTGTTTGGTCCCAAAATTGTTGACTTACTGAAGCAACATCCTTACTGATGTTCCAAATCAAAGTAGCAGCATCATCCAAAACAGCATCATTTGGAACAGTGCTCGTTTGGTTTTGGGAAATAATTTTTATAACCGCTTTGGCCATATTTGTATACGCGGTTGCTTTAGCATTTTCATAATCCTCCTCCGTTAGTAACGATTTTGAAGTTTTTACTACTTTCCTTTGAGATTTCAGTGGACTAGGTAAAGGGGAGCTGGAGTCAGGAGTGCCCATATAAATTACATTATTGCTTCTATTGTAAATGTCCGCGTCTACTAATAATCCAAGAAATGTATCCGTAGCAAAAGTTTTCTTTAACTCTACTTCAGTCTTAATCCAATCGAATTTAAAGTTATCGTCCTTATTTTCACTAAAATATGCAGGAATCACAGGCAAGTTAACTTTTTTTAAGTATTTTACTAGGACGGAAACACCCAAATTATCCATCGTTTCTAAAATAAAATTCGTTGATCATTTTGAGAGTTGCTAAAAAATTTAGTCTTACTGGTATCCATGCATGATAAGTATAAATCTCGACTCTGACGAGCTGGTAATGGTTCGTTTGGTGGAATCTGAGACTCGAAAAAGTTTATGGCAGAAATTGCAATCCTTTCGTCGGCAGTTTCGAAACTTGAGTAGTGCGGATACCATCCATGATTGAGATGCTCCTTGGTCCAGTGACCACAGGTAAACTTGTAAAAATCTTCGCACGGATCCACGTTTATATCCATCGACAATTTTAAATTTGCAGCCGAACGTAAGCATTCTTCTGATGTACAAATCGAATTCCTTTTAAATTTCTTTAGTTCATTATTTTTTTTGATATCTGAAACCAAAATTGTAAGTTTTCCTTTGGGTATTTTCGGTATTTTTCACTTACATTTACATAAGGCCACTATAAATGCAATTAAAATTATTACAATAATAATAATTAAAATGATAGATAATTTTTTATAAAAATTCCGTTTTTTCAAGCTAAAAAAGAAAATTTATATACAGGGTGAGCAATGCTTTCTTTAAGTTTTGACTTACGCTGCCGATCTTGACTTAATGGTAACCAAGTTGTCAAAATGTTCGGCATCTTTATTTGGTACAGTTGTGTCTGCAAAAATCACGCAAAGTCAATTAATGTTAATAAATAAATTAAGACGTACTTGATATGGTGTACACATTTCCGTTTTCGTTTAGATTTGGAACTTCCATTTTAGGAAAAAAATATTATTTAAATAAAAAGTTTTAAAAGCGCTAAAATGAGTAACGTTAACCCGCTTGTCTCTGCTCTAACTGACAAGCTTTTGTACAAATAGCAAATCGATGTGCTGTGCATATTGATTGTTTAATTTATTTTTTGTCCTATCCGTTTTGCTGTTCATTTCCTTATTTGAACATCAATGCTCATATAGTTGTAAGGTAACGTTGACAATAGCAACGACAATAATTGTTACATACATTGCGGGTAATGAGGCATAAAATGCGGAGGAAGGAAACATTTTGGAGCGGCAAGTTTGCACTGGAAACAAGAAACTGCTAGGGTGGTTTCTACGGGGACGATTTTGTATAGAAAGAACAACCAAAAATTTTAAAACTTTCATATTGAATACAAAATTTGAAGAAGAAAAAAAAGTGTTTTTATCATCTGTTTCTTATTAAAATTGCATGATAGTCGTACACGGAAAATCCATTAACAAACAATTAACATTGCGTAATCTCAGTTTAATTTATTAGGTTTAGATAACAATAAAATTAAAACAATGGTTATTTATTTCCGAATTCTGCTTTGTAAGTCTGTGTGTAACTTAAACAAGTATCAGATTTTCAGTTAAAAGTGAAATTAAAACCATGGCACAAATTAAATTTAAAATTCAGATCCTAGTTGGTACCCAATTAATTGTGTCAAGGATGGTATTTGTTATTTTACTTCAACCGAGCCTCCTGCAATCGTCAGATTGGCCATTCTCGAATTTCGCATTCTCAAATCGAAGAAGATCTCAGATATCAGAGATGAAGATGGCAACGAAGTCTACACAGGACGAACAAACATTGATTAATGTATGAGGAAACTTTCAGATAGACCACTTCCGATAAACCTTATCCTGATACTAATGTGAGGAAACTGATAGCTTAACAGAAAATCTTTTATTAAGGCCGTGTTCTGGTTTGAAATGAAAAAAAAATCAAGGTTTTGTTTTTTTGCATATTCTTAAAGTTTAGACCTTTAAGAATATATTCTCAAGAGAAAATTTTAAAATTCCAATAGTTTACCACGTTTTAGCTATTTTAGTGACGCAGCAACTGAACCTAGCAGTGAGTAACTTACCGAAGGTCGTAGTAATTATGTATTTTATGACATTTTAACATTTTTCAACATGGTTGACATAATATCTCAAGTTCCATTTGACCGATTTACTTCAAATTTTGTAAAAACCTTCAATATATAACTTTCTATCGCCCCTACCATTTTTGTATCCAAATTATTTGTTTTACTGGTTGAAACTTTTGCTGAAAACTTTAATAGAATATTTCTCACAACTACATTTTTCAACATGGTTGACATGATATCTCAAGTTCTATTTAACCGATTTGCTTCAAATTTTGTACCAACTTTCACTATATAACTGTCTATTGCCCTTACCACTTTTGTATCAAAATTATTTGCTTTACGGGTTGAAACATTTGCTTAAATTTTAAACGTGTTTTCCTCAAAACAACATTTTTCAACCTGGTTGACATGATATCTCAAGTTCTATGTAACCGATTTGCTTCAAATTTTGTATCAACCTTCACTATAACTGAAACAAAAAATGAATGTTTTTGTTCAGACAGCCGCCATTTTGCGAAAAATTTTTTTTCCGTTTTCTCTTTGGTAGGGACGATAACGACGTTCTTAGTAATTAAGAATCTTTTTTGAAATCTTGTCTCCGATTACCAGAAGGGTTGCAATCGTGTCAACCAGCACACCCTCTATTTTTTTTACCCCCAACTTGACCAGCTTATAGCTTGTTTAATTTTCATTATATTTTTTCAAAATTTTTTCTGTATATTCTCAAAATATCAGGAAATATGTTGTAAAAATCTGAATGGAAAAAATATTTTTTGTTTCATTTTTATTGAGCTCGACAAATCGCCCATAATTTATGCTTTTAAACCAGAACACGGCCTTAACCCTTTATTCAGGGCCTTGTCGTGCTATGGTGCGAAGATGCAGTTGCAGATATAAATTTGATTCTTGAAATGTGATCTTCTTGCTTACTTATAACTGGAGGGTATTCCATACCCCCCAGACCCCCCGGTTCATATAGACAATATTTTGAAGCGAATAACCTAAGTTTATTTAGTTTTTATTTTTAGGGTGAGCTGAGGTCCCTTATAGCTACACCCTGTTCTCAACGTTCTTTTACTACAACATAAATAAATACTGCATAATTTTTCTTTGAAAGTTCTCCATCTTCAGAATCAAACTGCAGTACCCCCCCCCCCCGCCTCAGATAAGTGGAATATTTTGTAAGAAAATAGTTTATATTGGGGTTTCCAATTATCTGGAGAAATCAAGATATTCAAAAATTAACTAATTTGGTCCTGGAAAAGTCAATAAATTTTTAATTGTAAGCGAAAGTCCTCATTATAACTTCAGGTTAGAAAAAAAGTTTTTAAACTAAACAAATTTAAATTAACAAGAAAAGTTTTTGTTTCTAATTTAAAATCGTGTTCATTATTCACAATATTTCAAAAAGTCAGGAAAAATGTTCAATTTATGTTATGGAAAATCTGTAACAGTAAGGGAATTTGTTGTTGTTGAGCAAAATGTTTTTTCCATTTTCTATGGTCGGTTAAAAATTTTTTAAAGTTGTATAGCCTCCCCTGTATCCAATTTAAAAAATAATCAATCTGGAGAAATCAAGATATGCAAAAATTAACTAATTTGGTCCTGGAAAAGTCAATACATTTTTAATTGTAAGCGAAAGTCCTCATTATAACTTCAGGTTAGAAAAAAAGTTTTTAAACTAAACAAATTTGAATTAACAAGAAAAGTTTTTGTTTCTAATTTAAAGGGAATTTGTTGTTGTTGAGCAAAATGTTTTTTCCATTTTCAATGCTCGGTTAAAAATTTTTTAAAGTCGAATAGCCTCCCCTGTAGCTAATTTAAAAAATAATATGGCTTCATTTTCAAAATTTACCTAAACACAAATATTAGTATGTTTTAAAATATGTGGCAGAACTGGTATCCTGATATCCTGATATCAAAATTAATAAAGAGAGCGCCGCAGGCGATTTATTTGAAACGACCCATGAAAATACATAATATCCTAAATCTCCTGAACCTTGGAACCATTGAAAAACAAACTATGAAAACTAAAACTCGAAAGTTAATAAATATGCATTGCATTTATTTTCGTAATGCTTTAGTTTCGTTTACTAATTAGCTTGCGGTTAATTTTTTTAATTAAAGGAATGAAACTCAACAGTAGAACATTAAATGCCGGTTTTTCGCTGCTAGAGGCGCCGAATACGAAAGGTAATTTAAAAAATTCACTTTTCCTGTAGCGTATTTATTTTGTTTACTCCCCCCCCCTCCTAAGAGAATTTCAAAAACCAGCGCTTTTGTATGCTGTTATTTTTGAATTGTAAACTCTAGTAGAGAAAATCTACAAAAGCTGAATAGATTATACAAAATTTTCCACGTTTGAAGCGATTTGGTTTTTCCTTTATTGATTGTATTGATTACCTGTTACTTCCAAGATTAAAGAGGAGCATGGAAAACAAAATTTGAGTTCTATTGATTCTTGAGTTTTTGAGATTCCTGCTACCTACCGCTCACTCACTGACCAAAAATTTAAAATTTTGAAGAGCTCTGATAGGTTTGAAAACGTAAAAGCTTAGGTTATTTGTTATTTTTTTTCCTTAGAATAAATTTGTTGTCAGTGCGGATATCATAGTTATCCAGTGAATGATATCGTTTATTTTTAAATGTTCTAATAAAATAGTTGTAAATTTTCATTATCTAAAGCTGATATTGCGTTATTCAAATAATAATTCATAAGTTTAATGTCCTTGAATGCAACTTCCTATATTATGCCTCTACCGTCAGTTTACAACCCAGATTTATACTGGTATCATACCAGCTCTTTACACAGAAGGATGTTATTGTTAGGATCTTACTATCAGGTAGAATTGTTCAAATTTAATTTACTCAGCTGTAAGTTCTCCTGGACCTGTGCTCGTCTATTTTCAATTCTCCTCAGAGTTGTCATTAATATTTCCTTGATAACTTTTACTTGTATCTGTGTGAATACTCAGCAATATCATTTTTACTTCGATTGTATTGAGATCTGTTTCTTACAGACAGTAAATTTTCATTGTATATAGGATCCAGTTTGATATTGTATTCCATCGATCTCTTCAGACTTTTTTCCCACATATAATTCTTCTCGCTTAGTTAAATATTTTCCTTGCACTTTCCACGAATCCATTTTTTATATCAGTGTTGGAATTCCAACAACTAATACTATGTAATAATAGTTCTTTCCACTTAACAGAAAAATCAAATTTTTAAATGGATTATTGAAAATGCGATGATAAAAATAGTTATTTTATTATTATTTATTGAATTTTGTCTTGCTTTTATGTGGAAAACCGTATCTATAATGTACTTTACATTAACGACGGCGACGTTAAGTAATATATTATATAATAAATGAAATTAATGTTAAAAAAAGGTAATATTGTTATAATATCCAATCTAAATCATTTCCATGAACTTCTTTTTATATGCCACTGATGAGATCTAATAAAATTGTAATGTCTATTTTTCATTGTTATACGAGGGCGGTTCGAAAAAATTATTAATTTATTGACACATAGATGGTGTGATTTTCCATGAGATTTTCCTCTTACTGTAAAGTGTCGTTTTTCCGTTAATTTTCTCATCAAAAAACTGCTAGATTAAATTTCCAATTTCTCATCCCCGGTTGACCAGTATCTCCAGCAGGGTTATTCGGTTTAGTGGTTGAAGGACATTTGATTTTATATCTATATTTTGAGTCACAAGGATTTTCTTATACATAGAGAACCGCATCACGAAAATACAGATAATTTAGAGTAAGGTTTTCATGACAGATTACCTTGGTAATTTGCCATTACCTTTTAAGGCAAGGCAAAATCTCCTGTGACCATTTCCTGATTCATTAGACCAAAGATAACTTGAAAACGATAAAGGAAAGCTGAATTTTAGGAAAAAAAAAAATTCACTGATATTAGTCCGAAAATTTATTTCTTCGATAATTTGCAGTAAACATAAGTTTTATAATATTTACATAAAAATAAATAATTTACATTACTTTTTTTGAATTTTAGACATCTAATCAGTGATGATAACCGTGATAACCATGATATCCGTCCAGTGAAAGAGGGGCAGCGACGGCATAGCTTTTGTAAATTGGCGGTGAAGCAACAACGGTCTGAAAAATTAAAATAATGTTTTCAATTTGAATTCACTATTATGATTGTCAATTAAATAAAACATTGCGTGTTCCGCAGTTTTCCTACATTAACAATCGTGTTATTCTGATAGGGAGAAAATCGCGTTCTGAAGATATAAATAATAAAAAATATTGACATTGTAAAACATAAAGTTACATGACCCTAGTACAGTGTGAATCACAAATTTTGAATGTTTGTCAATGGACGATAACTTAATCGATAATGACACTCTATTCAGGTAATTTATCAAGATTATTGAGAATATATTTTTTATTACGGTATCCTCAGTTCAATACCCCTTTAACACGCAAACGAAAAGTTTGGATGTACGAAAAACAAAAAGGGAAAAGTATTTTCAAATTTAAAATGCAGGAAAACGCCAAGGAGTCTTTCAGTTCCATGCATCTTTAATAATTGGTGTATTGGATAAAATCGATTAGAGTTCCTAATGGGAATTAAATTAAGCAAACTTAATTGATAAAATCTCAATTAAAAATAATTCTATGCATAAACGTTGACGGCATTCATAAATTAAGTGACAATACGTGAATCAATGAAGGTTATTAACATGCGGTAATGTTAAAAGTTGTATTATAAAGTGCACTTATAAAATATACATAAAAAATATCGTATATAAATTACAATTCTACATAATTCTTTGATTTCCTTAAAGAGACAATTACGGAAACCAAAAATCATCTCTAGTAACTTTTCTTCCTAAATGTATGGTTTCCTAGTCGCAGATCTGCGCGGCCGACTGAGCTAACAACAAATGAAATGAAAAGGAAACCATACCTTTTATACGCAAAGTTTTAGAGTTATCGCCTAAAAAATCTAAAAATTAGTTTCCCAGTGCACAGTTTTAAAATGTTTTTAAAACTTACAGTTAAACCCTGTACGAACAACTGAATTAATATGTTTTTTGGTGATAATTATCTCTAATAATTTATATCTAATAACAGCCAAAAAACTAAAAAGTTTGTTTTTCATTATCCTACCAGTATAATTTCAAGGATTCCATAAAAACTTAAACGGATATCGATTGTGAAAAACACGAGGTCTTGATTACTTTAGATTTTTTATAACCGATTTGATGGTTCAAAAATGGTAAAGGTAACGTAAAATTTTTTACCTTAACAATTGGTGCAGGATGAGCTATGTAGCGGGTAACTGTCGAATAACTGGTGGCTGGAACAACGTGATGCTTAACCACTGGAATTGGTGCAAAGGTTTTGATGATGGGTGCTGGTGCATAAATAGGTGCCTTTATAATTGGTTGCGAATAAATGGGAGCAGAGTAAGTTTTTATGTAAGTTGGAGCAGGAATAATAGGAGCAGAAATGATTGGAGCCGAATGATAAATTGGACCATGGTGGAAATCATGAATCCCTGGATATGCCCAAGTTACGGTAAACAACAACGAATATATCTAAAAAAAGAAAAAATTACTGTAGGTTTTTACCCTTTTGTTCTTATCGATTTATTGACTAAATTAAATTGAAAGCACAAAAAAGTTAACCTAAGCGAATCGACAATGATAATGATGTGAATTCGATCAGATATTCAGTAACCCATAATTATCATTAATTTTTAATATCAACCAAATTTAATGGTAGCCGACACAAAATCACTTACCACTAATTGCATCATTTTTTTTAATTTGAAAATCTATTGGATAACTAAAAGACGTGTGCTCTCATCTCTTATATATCTGTTGAAAAACCAAAGATGGTGAGACTCGGGTGGGGATGATTTCTCAATGTTAAAAAAATAAGGAAAATTAAAAATTCGCGGCATTGTGACTTATATGCACATTGTATACATTCTATTGGATGCATGATTAACAACGCAATAACAATAAAATTCAAAATACTTTTGCAACTTCGTCCTAGATCTGGAAACGGAAAGTGTTTAATGATCATGAAGAATTTTTAATCGCGTAATTATATTCTAATAAACAATCTTTGAGTACTTGAACGCATTTTAAAACTGTAATCGTATGAACAGTAACAAAAAAAAATTAAGAGTGTAAGCGGTAATTTAAACGATTATTTTCTTGGTGAAGAAATTAAATAATAGCACAAATTTCGTCATTAATACAGGATTTACCTGCAATTGCTAAGGAAGTCGTTTTGCACGAATCTTTGGAATAGATAGCACCGTACAAGAAAGGTCATATATTGCATTGTTGTCGCTAAATAAGATGAGAGCTAATTAGCTTAAATGAAAAGTTGCTTTTGTATGGGTACATAAAAGGAAATATGATTTTTCTTTGTAAAATCAAGTTGTATCCTATTACTTTTCAAAATTTTGAAGAATGAAATTTTGTTACGTTATAAATTTGTTTCAAATAATTTGTCTAGTGCCTATAGCATTTTTATAAATTCACATCACAATTAACATTAACTTCTGTAAGTTGTAGTTTAGTAGGTAAGAATGCTGTATACGAGAATTTCTAAATTCATTACGTAATCTGATATGACCGATTTTACCATTTCCAGGTAAAATTTGCAGCATTAAAAAAGTTCAGATCCTTAGCTACTAATAGAGAATATTCTCAAGTTTAAACTTAAAGTTTAGGTCATTGCTTTGAAAACACAATTGACATTGAGATTTTAAAAAATCGGCTATTAAATTAATTTCACTATTTTCATAAATAATATATCTCATCGGAAGTGCTGTAATGTTTTCATTCAATGCTAATTACACACTACATAAATACATTTTGTCTTACAACAACCGTAACGACTAACAAGATTTTTAAAAGGGTGCACCTTGATACAAAAAAGATAGCTCCATTTACCTTCGTCGTCTTCATCGCCATATATTATACTTGATAATTAACGTCGACTAGAAAACTAGATCAATTTTGTAACATCAACATTGCAAAGTAAAGTAGGTAGGTGAGTTAGCGAAGTACAGATTTTTATTTTTAATTCAACCTCTATTTTTTATGCTTGCATTACAATCTCTTGGTAATCTATCAATTTATATTCAGCCATTAGTAAACCATCTTATGCATTTATAAGTGATCAGCCATTACAGCATCAAATGTGAATTAATTTAATAAGAAATTATAACATTAGGAACTAATTAATTGAGCGTAATTCAAGTAGCGTTTAATTTATTATGCTTAGTATGGTAGAAATATTCGAGTAATGGCGAGAAAATCTCTAAATGTTTACTTCTACGTACATAAACAGAAAATTGCAAAACTAATCAAAAACTTTTATATAGGGTGTTTTTTTAGCTGCATGAGAACTTTCAATAGGGATAACAATTGAATCAAGATTGCTATGGAAACAGTTTTTTGACATTTGTGTTTAGCAAGGTTTGGCATTTGATAATGCATAGATTGACCATTGAACAACGCTACCAAATTGGGCTCACAACCAATTGGAAGTGGATCCATTTTTTTACCGTAAAATTTAGTTCAGTGACGAGGCACATTTCTGGTTAAATGGGTATGTGAACAAACAAAATTGCCGTATATGGAGTGAGACCAATCCGGGACATTATCTTGAGACTCCATTGCATCCATTAAAATTGACTGTTTGGTGTGGAATACACGCCAACGGCATCATTGGTGCATATGTCTTTCGAAATGAGGAAGGAGCTACCGTTACGGTGAATGGTGTGAGATATCGACACATGCTCAATACATTTTTGTTTCCAAAACTTCAAGACTTAAACATTGACAACTTATGGTTCCAACAGGATGGTGCTACGTGCCACACAGCCAACGAAACCATCAATTTATTGAAAGGACAATTTGGTGACAACATTATTTCAAAACGTGGTCCTATCAATTGGCCTCCAAGATCGTGTGATTTGACACCTCCAGATTATTTTCTGTGGGGGTATGTTAAATCCATGGTTTATGCTAACAAACCAACAACTCTAGAAGCATTGGAGGCTAATATTCAGCAAGCCATTTATGAAATAAAGCCAGAAATATTGGAAAAAGTGGTCAAAAATTGGACTGAACGGATGCGCTTCGTAACCATTAGTCGTGGTGGTCACATGCCGGAAGTCATGTTCAAATCATAAATGCCTTTAACTGTACTTTCATAAAAAAATTATAACCAAAACATTCCGTCAGGTTTTTAATGTTTTATTTCATTTTGAAGTTCTCATGCAGCTAAAAAAACACCCTATATAACGAACTTAATCATTACCTAATTTTGAAATTAAACATTCCGGAAATTTTCGTCCCTCGTAGTAATGCAGTGTCTTATTTTTAAATTATGGTCTTACTTAAAGACATTATTGCTTCAAAATTAACCATAGTAATAATAAATAATTTTGTAATAATTTTGGGGTGTGGACTATGATGTAGTAATTAATTCAGTCAAACTGCATTTTAGTTAACGATTCGCTCTACTTTATTAAAAGTTTAGTTAAATTACATACAAAAAATGTTTTAACATATTTTAATTAAACTAAATTAAAGAGCGAAACGTAGAAAATATGTACCTACTAATTTAATTAATTAATGCAACATAGATACTACCTTGAAAATATTTTTAAAAATTTATTTTAAATTAGAATTCGTAATTTAGAAATATTCTAAATGACCACGTATATAAAAGTTCAAAATCTTATTTAATTATTATTAATGCAAATTAATTGAATGTTTATTTAAGGTAGTAAGGGTAAATTGAAATAATCGAATCTCATCAAATCGAATGAACACATAATTACACTAGAGTAATTTCTGAAAATTAATCAATGAAATTCCTATCGTTTGTAGATTTCTATATTCATGAAGAAAGTGTGTCGGTCTTTCTCCCTCGCACTTACTAAATCAATATAAGACTTCAATTTTATTCGTTTTTCTTACCTAACGCAATATTTATTATTTAACAGTTTCAAGTCATTTGACCCCACCTTATCATTCTTCTTATTTCATCGGTTTATGTCAATTTTAATGATGAGAAAATGCTTGAATTCAAACTTTAAATTTTAGCGGTTAACCCGATTAACCCAACGCCCATAGAAAATGTTGTCGCGGGGCACTCATATTCTTTTAATAACATTTTCCTTTACCTTTTCTTGAGTAAAAACTCAATTTTTAGGTTTTTAATTTAGATTTAAGGTTATTTTAATTTCAGTGAGATTTTTTATTTAAATTTTTTGTTAATGGTGAAATTTTCTTCAAATATTCTGGAATTTCGTGATAATTCTATTTCAATTATAATAAAGACAGGAAATAAAACAAAGAAATTCTAAGCCCTATATTGCCTTAAATACCTACATACATAATCTGATTTCGGTGCGATTTTTCATTGAAAATTTTTGATAAAAATTAAATTTTGCTTAAATATTCTGGAAGTTCGTGAAAATACTAACTCAATTATAGAAAAAACAGGAAAAATAACGAAAAAATTGTAACCCCTAAATTGCATTAAATATTTACATAATTGGATTTCGGTGCGATTATTCATTAAAAATTATTAATGACAATTATTAAATGTTGTTCAAATATTCTGGAACTTCTTGAAAATACTAATTCAATTATAGTAAAGACAAGAAAAATAACGAAAATATTCTAAGGCCTAAATAACATTAAATATCTGCATAATTTGATTTCGGTGCGATTTTTATTGAAAATTTTTTATGAAAATTAAATTTTGTTTAAATATTCAAGTACTTTGCGTAAATACTAATTCGATTATAGCAAAGACAGGAAAAATAACGAAAAAATTCTAAGCCCGAAATTACCTTAAATATCTACATAATTTGATTTCGGTGCGATTTTTCTTTGAAAATTTTTGAAAAAAATTAAATTACGTTAAAATATTCTGTAACTTTGTGAAAATATTAATTCCACTATTGCCAATACCGGAAAAATATCAAAAAAAATCTAAGCCCTAAATTGCCTTAAATATAATATACATAATTAGATTTTGGTGCGATTTTTCATTTTAAATTTTTGATAAAAATTAAATTTTGTTCAAATATTCTGGAACTTCTTGAAAATATTAATTCAATCATAGCAAAACCAGGAAAAATAACGAAAAAATTCTTAGCCTTAAATTACCTTAAATATCAACATAAATTGATTCCTGTGCGATTTCTATCATTGAAAATTTTTTATGAAAATTAAATTTTGTTCAAATATTCTGGAACTTCGAGAAAATACTAATGCGATTATAGCAAAGACAGGAAAAATAACGAAAAAATTCTAAGGATGAAATTACCTTAAATATCTAGATAATTTGATTTCGGTGCGATTTTTCTTTGAAAATTTTTGATAAAAATTAAATTTTGTTCAAATATTCTGGAACTTCTTGAAAATATTAATTCAATCATAGCAAAGCCAGGAAAAATAACGAAAAAATTCTTAGAATTAAATTACCTTAAATATCTACATAATTTGATTTCGGTGCGAGTTTTCATTGAAAATTCTTGATGAAAATTAAATTTTGTTCAAATATTCTGGAACTTCTTGAAAATACTAATTCAATCATAGCAAAGACTGGAAAAATAACGAAAAAATTCTAAGTCTTAATTGTCCTTAAGTATCTACATAATTTGATTTCGGTGCGATTTTTCTTTGAAAATTGTTGATAAAAATTAAATTTTGTTCAAATATTCTGGAACTTTTTGAAAATATTAATTCAATGATAGCAAAGCCAGGAAAATTAACGAAAAAATTGTTAGCCTTAAACTACCTTAAATATCTACATAATTTGATTTCGGGGCGATTTTTCATTGAAAATTTTTGATGAAATTTAAATTTTGTTCAAATATTCTGGAACTTCTTGAAAATATTAATTCCATCATAGCAAAGACAGGAAAAATAACGAAAAAATTCTTAGCCTTACATTACCTTAAATATAAAATAATTTGATTTCGGTGCGAGTTTTCATTGAAAATTCTTGATGAAAATTAAATTTAGTTTAAATATTCTGGAATTTCGTGAAAATACTAATTCAATTATAGCAAAGACAGGAAAAATAAAGAAAAAATTATAAGCCCGAAATTACCTTAAGTATCTACATAATTTGATTTTGGTGCGATTTTTCATTGAAAATTTTTTATGAAAATTAAATTTTGTTCAAATAATCTGGAACTTCGTGAAAATACTAATTCAATCATAGCAAAGCCAGGAAAAATAACGAATAAATTCTTAGCCCTAAATTACCTTAAATATCTAGATAATTTGATTTCGGTGCGATTTTTCTTTGAAAATTTTGGTTAAAAATTAAATTTTGTTCAAATATTCTGGAACTTCTAGGAAATATTAATTCAATCATAGCAAAGACAGGAAAAATAACGAAAAAATTCTTAGCCTTAAATTACCTTAAATATCTACATAATTTGATTTCGGTGCGATTTTTCTTTGAAAATTTTTGAAAGAAATTAAATTTTGTTCAAATATTCTGGAACTTCCTGAAAATATTAATTCAATCATAGCAAAGCCAGGAAAAATATCGAAAAAATTCTTAGCCTTAAATTACCTTAAATATCTACATAATTTGATTTCGGTACGAATTGTTCTTCAAAAATGTTTGATGAAAATTAAATTTTGTTCAAATATTTTGGAACTTCTATGAAATATTAATTAAATCATAGCAAAGCCAGGAAAAATAACGAAAAAATTCTTAGCCCTAAATTACCTTAAATATCTACATAATTTGATTTCGGTGCGATTTTTCTTTGAAAATTTTTGTTAAAAATTAAATTTTGTTCAAATATTCTGGAACTTCTAGGAAATATTAATTCAATCATAGCAAAGCCAGGAAAAATAACGAAAAAATTCTTAGCCTTAAATTACCTTAAATATCTACATAATTTGATTTCGGTGCGATTTTTCTTTGAAAATTTTTGTTAAAAATTAAATTTTGTTCAAATATTCTGGAACTTCTAGGAAATATTAATTCAATCATAGCAAAGCCAGGAAAAATAACGAAAAAATTCTTAGCCTTAAATTACCTTAAATATCTACATAATTTGATTTCGGTGCGATTTTTCTTTGAAAATTTTTGAAAGAAATTAAATTTTGTTCAAATATTCTGGAACTTCCTGAAAATATTAATTCAATCATAGCAAAGCCAGGAAAAATATCGAAAAAATTCTTAGCCTTAAATTACCTTAAATATCTACATAATTTGATTTCGGTACGAAATTGTTCTTCAAAAATGTTTGATGAAAATTAAATTTTGTTCAAATATTCTGGAACTTCTATGAAATATTAATTAAATCATAGCAAAGCCAGGAAAAATAACGAAAAAATTCTTAGCCTTAAATTACCTTAAATATCTACATAGTTTGATTTCGGTGCGATTTTTCATTAATTTATGATGAAAATTAAATTTTGTTCAAATATTCTGGAACTTCTTGAAAATATTAATTCAATCATAGCAAAGCCATGAAAAATAACGAAAAAATTCTTAGCCTTAAATTACCTTAAATATCTACATAATTTGATTTCAGTACGATTTTTCATTGAAAATTTTTTATGAAAATTAAATTTTGTTCAAATATTCTGGAACTTTGTAAACATCCAAATTCTATTATAGCCACGACAGGAAAAATAACGAAAAAATTCTAAGCTTTAAATTGCCTTAAATATATAGTTAATTTGATTTGATAACTGTGGACAGATATAAAAATGTCGACGCCGCTGTTCAATTTTGGTCTGATGATAATTTTTCCCATTGAAATTAAATGTGGGAGTTGTCCGAATATTTTACAAACTGTAACTGTTTTTCTATTGCGTTCTGTTAAATATTTCAATACAGTATGGCTACTACCGTTTATCTAGTCCCTATCTAAGATTTTTCAGAACCGGGGCAAGAACTTGACTTTTCTGCAGCATTTGAGTTTAATGATTTCAAAACCTCACAAAATATATGAATTTGGCGCCCACTTGAGTTTCCGCTCGGGGCAGGTGCCTCGATTTCCCCCCCCCTTAGATCCTGAGCTGCCGTTTATTAACATTACTATTTCATTACATTACATATAAAGGTGCTAGCTTAATAGTAAGAACCGAACGTAACCACGGTTCTTGTTCTTCAGTTGGTAAGTCAACATACCAACATCAAGAATCATTACAGGTTCATTACCTAGCATTCGAGATTATCATCATCTTCTATGCTATTAACTAAAGTAAACTTTCGCAATTTGATATTATCATCAGTCTTCATATATTCCTATTTTATTGTAATTCGTTTTACAGTAAAAAACACAGTACCACAGTATAACTTTTGAGCCACCCTGTACATAACATTTGTGTTATGTTCAGTAATTTATCGCATAAAATGGTGGTCAATAGTAAACGTATGAAGCCGATTTAGAATAATTTAATGTAAATTCTACTTATTTCGTTTATGTTATTTGTGTCTTCAATTAATTCGTAAGAAATGGATAGTATAGGGGCCGAAGTTGGTCAAAAAATGAGGGTAAATTTATAATTTTACTGAAACGTCAAGATGACAGTTTGTAGGTTAAGTTTTTAAAATGTTTTAATTTTCAGTCTGCTATTAAGGCAAAACTGACCGAACTGGGCTGTTATGTGGGTAAGTGAAACTTCCTCTTGGTTTATCGTCCATCTAAACGTAAAATTTTTAGATGACGAATTACCCGATTACATTATGGTGATGGTTGCCAATAAACGCACCAAGTCGCAGATGAACGAAGATTTACAGTTGTTTTTAGCTGCGAAAACGTCGACGTTTGTGGATTGGTTACAAGTTGTGCTAAAAAAGTTAAAAGAGATCACAGTAACTAATCCAGGTGAGCAGGAAGTTGTTGGTGAAGTTTTTTTTTCTTAAAGTGGTTGAATTTTAGAAATTTACAAGAGGGTGGTGAAGCGAAAAGCAGAAGATGAGGCGAAACCGTCTGTGAAGGTTAAAAAGGAAAAGAAGGAGAAGAAAGGGTTGAAGAAGAACAAGAAGAAGGAGCAGGTGATTGAAGATTTACCACATGTCAAGTCGTTGACTGATGATATCCCAGTGGAAGCCAGTAAATTGGCGGAAGTCAGAAAAATTGTGATCATGAAAGATAATCAAAACGCGTGCAATCTTGTTGTAAACGAGGATGCCTTTGATATTCCACCTTTATCGCAGGTGGCTACATCGAATGAGAGTGAGTTGAATGAAATTGAAAAGAAAATTCGGAGTGTGAAAAGTAGGTTAGGTTTGCAAGTGCAAAGTGAATCTGAAGACGAAGATTTTATTAGTTTAAAAGCTGAACCTGAAGACTTATTTCCAAATGAGAAGTCTGTAAGTCAAGATAAAAGTAAAACTAAAAGTCGAAAAATTCAGTTAGTGAGGTCAGAATCGCAGGAAGAGGATCAGATTTCGTTGGAACAAAAAAATGAACATCCTAGGATTGTGTTTGGGAGTGATGTTTCGAACAGTGTTAGAAAGCAGTCTATTTTGGAGAGGTTGGGTAAAAGGCTAAGTTTGAATCAACCTGAAGATCATCAGCCAGTAGAAAAGAGAAGCAAAATTAGTTTGACTAGAACGCATCAGAAAGACGAAGAAGCTCCCAAGGAGAAGAGCGTTGAAAACAATTCTACAAGAGAAAGTGCCCTAAAGAGGCTGGGGGTGAGTCCGAAGGAAAAAAGTGGGGATGTCAGTGCTCTAAAGAGGCTAGGATTAGGAATTAGTCCAAAGGATAAAAGTGGGGATGGCAGTGCCCTGAAGCGGCTGGGGGCGAGTCCAAAGGAGAAAAGTGTGGACGGTAGTGCTGTGAGAGAGGTTTGTTCTATTATTCTTTTTTTTTTTAAATTTTAAACAATTGTACATTTTAGAGTGCTCTCAAGAGACTGGGTGCAAGTTCCAAGGATAAAAGCGCGGATAGCAATGGCGGGAGAGAGGTTTGTTTTCATTTTTTAACTTTTCCTTCCAAATGTGAAACAATAATGTAGTTTCTTTCATGGGCGCTAGTACTAGGCAATTTTATTTTTTTAAATGGAGCATTAAACCTATGAATACTCCGAAACGTGTGAAGAAATTGTAATTGTTCAGCGGTAATTATTGAGAGGGGTCATAAATAAAAATTTTGTTAAATAATTTTAAACCTCTTTAATTATGTTAATATTAATCTCGCGATTATTGGCTTAAGGGTGTTTTGTAATAAATTTCAGAGCGTAGCTTTTCTGTAATTTTAAATTTATTTTTAGTTGACATAATAAAGAATTTCTTGTTTAGAGCGCTCTGAAGCGATTGGGTGTGTTGTCAAAAGTGGCTGTGCCTCAGAGGGAACCAATTGATTCAGAATTGGACGTCATCACCAAGGATGTTCCTAGTGTGGTTAAAGTGAAACCAAGAGTTATGCCTCCCACAAACAAACAAGCCAATAAGAACCTTCTTCTTAAAGCAGTGGCGGAAGCCCAACGAAGTATCGCCCAGACTCCTGTTGTTGGCAGCAATGCTAAGGTAACAAATTATTTAAGTTTTTGCAATTTGTTTCTCAAATGTAATAACTTTATGTAGCCGGATGCTTTATATACGAAGAAGTATCGCGAAAAGCCTGACCAGCCTTCCAGAAAGTTGTCGGCTAAAGAAAAGAACAAAATCAAAAGTATTTTGACTCAGGATGACAAAAAGAAGGAGTTAAATTTTAGTAGCGACGACGATAACTTGGAATACGTTCCAAAACCGGTAAAACAGAAAAACGAATTCAAAGAACAATTGGAATACGTTCCAAGTTTGAAGGATCAGGGGGAAGAGGACGAAAGCGATACAAAGATCAATGCCAGCCAAACTTTCATCATCACATTAGACGGTATCTCAAAGCCAAACAAAATTAAATTGTCGCCCCAAAAAAAAGAAGAAAAGAGTTTTGAGCTGATTAAGAAACGCAAATCGCCCATTATTTTCGACAATGTTGCCCCAGTTGTAACCAAAAATAAAAGTATTCCAGATAAGCTGCCTGTGATTGTTGCACAAACGGCGATTAAAACTAAGGAAAAGTGCAAATATTGGCCAAACTGTCGGCAGAGTGAAAAATGCGAATTTGTTCACCCTTCCACGCCTTGCAAAACGTTTCCTCAGTGTAAATTCGGGGAAAAATGTTTGTACATTCATCCCATGTGTAAATTTGAGAGTTCCTGTACACGAAAAGATTGCCCCTATGGACATAGTACAAGAAATTATACTGTTGGTAAGTTTTTTGCTTCCCAAAGTTGCTGGTTTACTAAACTTCAATTTTAGTTTCAGCACCGGCTTTGCAGAAGTGTAAATTTTATCCAAATTGTAATAATGCGCATTGCATGTTTTATCATCCTAGACCCTGTAAATATGGAAAATTTTGCAAAAATCAATTGGAGTGTAATTTTTCACACGATTTTAATTCAAAGGTTTTTAAGTGGCGTTCATCAACTTAATTGATTCTTGTTATTTATTTATTTTTTTTAAATTTAATCGTGTAGATAGCTTTAATGATTAATTTTTAAAGGTTTGAATTTTGATGAATTATTGTACACAAAATTTGTTGATAATTGTATTATGATGTCTAATTTATAAAAAATATATTGGAAATTGTGATTTAAATTTTGATTATTTTATTTCTCGCAAGTACATAGCGAAAAAAGGTTGAGAACTGCAGGGTTTTGTTGACGTTTCGTTTGTTTATGTTTTTGTTTGGCAATGTCATTTTGAAATGAATTAGGTAAATTTTCTGCGTAGTTTTTAAATTTTAATCAAAATTATGACCGAATAAATTATTTTAATATGTTTTCTAACGTTTGTACAAATTTTTTAAAAATATCTTCGTGTGGTGTCAGCAAATTACCAAATTTAAGGTTAGTGGTTTTGGAAAGTTACATTTTCTCAACAACGCACTGATGTTGTACCCCACATTTTAGAAATGTGCACAGGAATCATTATGATGTGCTCGGTGTACCGAGGAACTGTTGCCCCAAAGACATAAAGGATGCTTTTGTAAAATTATCCAAAACCGTAGGTGCATTTTATGCGGTAGTTGTGTTTAATGAAATTTTGTGTTTGCAATAGTATCATCCGGATGTGAATAGTGATGGCTTGGCACATCATCAGTTTTTGAAAGTTTCGGAAGCCTACAATGTATTAAGTAAACCCTTAAGTCGTAAAATTTATGATATGGAAATGAATCACTTTTCACTTCATGCTGATCTGCGATCCATTAAACATAGGAGACCAAGAGGATAGTAAGTTTCAGGTTAATAGAATTTAAATTGCACAGGTTTGCACTTTTTAATTGGATATTGCTTTATAAAATTCTCAGTGTTCTGTAAATTATATTGCATAAAGCCACATTGGTATCTCTTATTTCATTTTTCATCGCAATTTTAAGTTTTCTGCTTATTATCATTATATTATTATTATGTTACATTCAGAAGTGTGATTCCTCTTTAATTCTCACATTTGTCCGAGTATCATTTTTTCTTTATTATAGCAATTATCCCTTCCTTCCATTCTTTTGGATTTTTTCTACTGTTCATATTTGCTTTATAAGTTCATAAAATCTTTTGTACAGTATTTCTCTTCCATATTTCAGTTGGTTCTTCTATTTGTTGTTCTTCGCTTATTATTGTAGTTCTTGAACTTTTTATAAGTTAGTAATAAATAAACGAGCCAATCAGACATGCGACAGAATTAAACTGACGTAACTGTGATGTAATGATTACTCCGACCACCAGATGTGCAAAGAGCCACATACAAAACAAAAGATGCTGATGAAAATAATCAAATAACTTTTGTCGTGGAAAATCTTTTTAGTAAGATAGCATTCATAGAAGTCGTAATAAATTAGCAAACCTATATCACTCTATGCGTAACTAAACACGAAATTCAAGTCCATAATATTTCAACCCAAAGCTGCAGTAAAATTCGCCTATAATGGACTTCAAGAGATGAAAGGTCCATTATAAACGGGAGGTCATATTAACCATTTTTTAATACATTGATAACAGAAGTTTAGTTTAAAAATTAATTCTTCATAGTTGAGTTTCCATTACAAGCAAATCTAATAGGGGTGGATTACACAATATTTTCATTAATTTGTTCTGCAGAAAAAGTTATTTGCGTTTTTCATCATGCTAAAGAAATATAAATAGATACATTTTTATTGTATTTAAAATAAAATTACAAAGATACATTTAGGGCCAGTTGTATAAAAGAGGGTTAACTCGGGGATCAGCTGATCCTGGTTCAAGAGCTGACCCAGGATCAACGCAAGGTAGATAGATTTACTTGATAGGTCACGATACACAAGTGTATCGTGTTGATAGGTTTATTTGTACATTTTCTATCTACCTTGCGGCGATCCTGGGTCAGCTCTTGAACCAGGATCAGCTGATCCCCGAGTTAACCCTCTTTTATACAACTGGCCCTTAGAAACTCATCAAAAATACTTGAAATATTTCCCAGCTCAAGGGGGGATCACCACCTTCTAGAAAAATTAAGCATTTATATAAAACATAAAAGCTAAAAGTATTGGAAAACAGTATAGAGGGGGGGGGGTTATCAATTTTTGTATTTTTCTTTTGAATCTATGAAATCGCCCCCCTTCAAATGTTTCTGTATCCGTCTTTGGCGCAGCCCTGAATGTATGACCGTGGTTACTTATTTATGAAATTGCATTTAAAAAAATATAGTCATATTTTACAGAAATTTAAATAACTAAATTGTATATTTATTCTTGATGACGCGTTTTGGCTTGAAATCGTCTTTATTGGGCCAAGTATATTGAAAGTTAGTATTAAATTACAAATAGTTTTAACAATTTAAATTTCCTTATACTTCATATCAATATTTTAAAATTACAGGAAATTAATTTCCAATTAGATCATTATATGGCAATTAATTAGCCTGCCATGTTATCGACTTCTTCAAACAGCGGCGTATATATTACTTTTACTTTTTAATCTCGGTATGGTATGATTCTAGTTTACGGTCACAACACCGATCTTCTTCAAATTTGGTGTGGACATGCTCCATGATGTCCTGAACACGAATCACTAAAAATTTTTGCGCGGAAACAATTTTTTGGCCGTAAAAATTTTTTTTTTTTTTTTTCGATTTTTGGTATGATTCTAGAAGACGGTCATGGCCCAGAATCGAAAATTTTGGAGGGGGGTCGTAAACGCCCAATAAACAGCCAAAATTTTCCGCGGAAACAAAAAAAAAGTCGAAAACTAACACTAACCTAGCCTCAACCGGGATCTTTTAGGATCAAAAATACTTTTTTGTTATGGAACTCTGGCGGGGGTGGTTGTGTTGCCAAAATGGGCCTTCCGCGCGCTACGCTGCGCTTCGCACGCTACAGACCCATTTTTTGGCAACACTAAACCCATTAAAAACATCCCCCTAGGGTGATCCAACTCGGCAAATTGTGCTACTAGCAAGGGGTGAATCTCGCTTTTTGTTTTGCAACCACCCCCGCCAGAGTTCCATAACAAAAAAGTATTTTTGATCCTAAAAGATCCCGGTTGAGGCTAGGTTAGTGTTAGTTTTCGACTTTTTTTTTGTTTCCGCGGAAAATTTTGGCTGTTTATTGGGCGTTGATCCAACTCGGCAAATTGTGCTACTAGCAAGGGGTGAATCTCCCTTTTTTTTGCTGCAAATTTAAGGCAAAAATACGTTGAAAATGTGAATTTACCTCGACGTTAACTGTACGATGAATTTCCCCGTGTGTTTTAGTCAAAAATACCTTTTTTTTTATGTTTCCGCGGAAAATTTTGGCTGTTTATGGGGCGATTAAGACCCCCCCTCCAAAATTTTCGATTCTGGGCCATGACCGTCTTCTAGAATCATACCAAAAATCGAAAAAAAAAAAAAAAAAAAAATTTTTACGGGCAAAAAATTGTTTCCGCGCAAAAATTTTTAGTGATTCGTGTTCAGGACATCATGGAGCATGTCCACACCAAATTTGAAGAAGATCGGTGTTGTGACCGTAAACTAGAACTTACCCGAAATTAATTTTAAACCTTTACCAAAATAGTTTTTTGTTTTACCTAATTAATTGAGGGCTCAGTGCTGATTTTTAAAGCTATGGTGAGTGCTCCTACCAACCCCAGACACTTGGGTCAATCAACCCCAGTCTTTCTTGCTCAACATGTATTTTTCTACGTTTAATAAATGAAAATTTGTGCAATTTTTAGTTTATAAAATTATAGATGCACTCCATGTTCGTTTTGGGCGCTGAGATGTCCTTACATCTTAACTCCCAAACGGAACACGGGGTCGTATTCTTTGTATTTTTATTATTCTTTTAATTGTAGTGGTTACGAATCGACCGCTTATTGGAACCCAAGGCAAAGATATCGAGATCCATTTTATGAAAAGCAAGAATATTATCCCTACCATTGTTCCAGAAATAAGATTGTAGCGTTAATGTGCCTTTTGTTTTCAGCCGTAGGAGCTATCGTACAATTTTATGCTATCAGGTATCCTATTTTTCTTCTTTGCAAATCTGGTAAAAATCTGTTGAATTTTACTTTTAGTTTAAGCTGGGAACTAGAAGAACAGGGGGGCATTAAAAACATTGTTCATCTATCTTAATTATTGTTATCATTTGTTTATCCTTTTATGCTAATTTTTGTTTTATTAAGGTTCTAGATCAATAGGACTAGATCATAAAATTCAACAGAGGTCACTAGTTGCTTTATTATATTTTATTTTATCCAAGATACAAACTTTTTAAACAGGTATAATATTGTATTATAACATTTGAAAAATAATTTTAAATGAATGAACCTACAGTTGTTGTTATACCTCATAGACCCTATTATTACCTACCTGGCTTATGAATTATGGGTCATCGTTATGAAGTACCTGTGGTTAAAAATTTTCCGTAAAATTGAAATAAAATTATGTTTTGCTGGATTTACTAAAAATTAAAGGTTCTCGAAAATATTAAATTTGTAGATTTTTAGACAGGGCCGGATCAGAGCTGGGATCCAAATCAAAGCATTTGTTCAAGTGACTAAAATTTTGAATAAAATTTCGTCTAATAGCAAAGGTACATTTAAGTAATTGGCGTTAACAATACAATTCGTATTTTGATTTATTTAATTGAATTTTTGAATTTTCTTACCTAATTAAACAGTAATTTTAAATCTACTTTTTTCTAACCAATCACAGATGCTGCTTTGTACATAAAAATTGGCTTCGAAAAATACAGCATTTTGGTTTGACAAAAGAATACAAACATAAATCATTGTTATTATAGGACTATGTAAACTCCCCTAATTAGGGGGGGGGGGAAGAGATAAAATTTAGGACATCTTTTATGGACAACACCTTAGATATTTTGTCAAACTTACAACTGGATTACATATTGACCACAAAATTATTCAAAAAGAAAATAAAGTTTGACAAATAACCTAAGGTGTCGTTCATAAAAGACGTCCGAAATGTTTTCTCCCCCCCCCCTAATTTGGGGAATTTATAGTCGCCGTCATAATATCAATATTCTATAGTTTAGTTATTATATTATACTTCTGGTTTTTAAAAAGCTATATAGAAATAAAATTGATATAATACATTTTTTTCGGACCCCCTTCCTAGTTTTAGTCGCATAATATCACGCTGCGCTAGGCAATTACCCCCCCCCCTTTTTTGCATATGTATTTTATGGACAACCCCTTAAACTCGATTCGCACTATATCGAGTCAAGTTTGACAACGCAACCACGACAAATCTAGAATTCATCATTATTAAATCAATAAGTAGCTACAGACCTTATATTGTTGGGGAAATTTTGCTTTAGCTATTGAAATTTTATGGGCTGCACCAAAAAATTTCTCATATGAGAAGTCATGTGACAAGTCACATGAGAAATCATATAATAGTGTGAACCGGGTTTTAAATGAATTTGTAAATTATTTCCAATTTATAGTAAAATTAATAAATTAGAAAGAAAATGGCGGAGCTAATATGCAGGAACTAAAATGAGTCCGTTCGACTTTATGCTTTTGTCAATTGGTGAAATTGGGTGTCACGTGTTATCTACTGCACCGAATTTTAGCTACGCCATATTTGGGCACCTGATACTGAAAATATCGTTTGCACCACAAATTGAACTAATTATTGTATAAGGTATTAAGGGGTACAAAACTATAAATTAGTCCAGTCGTGTCCGTATTTGCAACGAAGGGGTGTCAATTTGAAGCATTCATCTGCTCTTCTGCGATCGCCCCCCCCCCTGGAAAAATTAAACAGTATATTAATCATCATCTACACGTCTAAGACCAGCGGTCCGTTACGTCACGCGTTATTCGGGTGTTATCCATCCTATCCAGGTGTTGCCTCCATGCTGTTCTGCATTCTTTTATTTTTTCGTTTAGACTATTATATTATGTTTAGCTCTCTTCTTATCTCGGTATTTCTTTTTCTATCAGTTCTTTGATAGCCTGCTATTGATCGCAGGAATCTCATTTCGGCGCTTTGTATATTATAAAACATAAAAACTAAAATTACTGGAAAAAATATAGTTTTTGTATTTTTCTTTTCAATCTATAGAATCGCCCCCCTTGAAAAAGTTGCTGGATCCGCCCCTGGGTCGTAGTGCATTGAAATTATTTTTTATACCGAGTGACCGGCCGCCGATGTGAACATAGGAAATTAATTTTTCTTTAATTCCTGCTTCCCATCAGAACGGAAAAGAATGAAAAAGGTATCAATTATTGATATTCATGATTATTTGAACTCCGCTATTATTAAAACAAGTACAAAAGAAAAATTTTTGTTGACCATTTTCACTTCGCTACAAAATCAAATTTAGAATTTATGTGCAAATATAATAAATATTTTTTGCACGTTTGGACCGATGTAATTTACAATGTATAAATACAATAAATACAAAAAAGCATTGCAATCAGGTAGGGGACAGCTTATAATAATTTACGGTAGCTACCCTAAGATTTTACCAATACCTGCCAATACAATAGAAAATAATATGGTTTGTGTCTTTGCTTAAAATTTTAGTGCCGACCTCTTTTCGAAAATGCTTGAACTGCACGTTTACTTCTGATTGGTTAATGCCATGGCACCAATTTGAAATTTCAAGTAAATTGCTTCAATTCTAGTGTCAAGTTCAACTCAAAAACGAATAATCCTAGAAAGTTGAAATTTTCAAAATATACGTAACAGATGAGTTTACTTAACGTAAGCTATTTTATATTTAGATCAAAAGTGTATTTTATGGAAAACCGAAAGAAAATTTTTTTTATATTAATTTTTTTGAAATAAAAAATAGCTTACGTTAAGTAAAATCATATTCTACGTATATTCTGAAAATTGCAACTTTCTACGATTATTCGTTTTTGAGTTGAACTTGACACGAGCTCAGCGCCTATTGATCTGCCACCTTAAGAGGGGCATTTAAATTTTGATGCGAAAACATGTTTCAAAAGATGGCGTGCTCTAAAATATTCTAAGAATCTAAGAATCTTTTCACCAATACAGAATTCTAATAATTTATAAAAGTCATATGAATAAACGATCAACTAATTTAGGGAATGAGGAGTTTGAGCTTCCAATGTTGAATATTTACAAGTATATTTCAAAAAGATATTCATATTTGAAAATATTGAATATTTTTAAAAATATTTAACTTTGAAAGCTCAAACTTCCTCATTCCCTAAATTAGTTATTGTTTATTCATATGACTTTTATAAATTATTAGAATTCTGTATTGGTGAAAAGATTCTTAGATTCTTAGAATATTTTAGGGCGCGCCATCTTTTGAAACATGTTTTCGCATCAAAATTTAAATGCCCCTCTTAATAATTGATGGATTCTTTTGCTAATGGTAAAATTTGAATAAGCACCTACTAGTACTTTAAAATTTATTACTGTTAGGGTAAATCGTTGGGTATGAATAGAACCGACTTCAAGCAGGTAATTTTTACACCTGGCTCTTTTTTAGAAGGGGATTATCGTAAAAGATGTACAACAGATGGCGGATCATTTTATACTCGCAGTTATGTTGGGGTTCATAACAGCATATAAACCCTCGTTCTTAGTTTCAAAATCACTCTGGTTTCCCTTCAGAGCGAATAAATCTTTCGCCTTTTACTAAAGATTTCCGTGGAGGGGAACACTCAAATGAGTGTTTAACTCCAATTTTTTGATTGTCTGACTTACAGTCGGACTACAAGTAAAATTAATAATAATTTAATAATATTATTATAGATATAGAGGAATTGGATGGTTATTTTCCATCAAATTTTGAGTTGAGAATTATCCATTACCGTTGTCAGTGAGAGTCAAATTCAACAGACTTTTACCTTATTAGCATTTTATAACAGCACTAATTTTTTTTTAATTACACAGTGACTATGACGTTGTCGCGAAATAATTTGGTATTTTTCTTTACAACAGACATTCGGTGACGTTACAAAGAGACTTTATGATTGCAAGATCGATAGAAAATGAAATATATCTTACCAATGTACAAGCTGATGCCGAAATAAATGGAAATGAATTGCAACTTCAATTACTGGAACAGAGAATCTGCAAATAAGTCTCACCAAATTGCTGCGCATTAGTAAATTTTTCTAACACAATTAATACAAATTTTATTTATTGTTACAATTTATTAGAAATATTGCAAGAAGAATAAAAAGTTTCTAGTCAAAATATTTTTTTTTAATTTAAAATTACATTAGTAAATCATTTAATTTATGTTAAAAGGAAACTATCACAGAAATAAATATTTTGAATTACAATTTTAAATTTTCCTAACTTTTTCAGCTACCACCATTGGATTATCTTTTTTCAGTTCTTGTCTTCCAAGTTCACGATAATCAAACTGACAGTTATGCATATCACTGTATCGATGCACACCACAATACATTCCTCCACATCTGCATCCAATAGGGATCAAACCTAACTTTTTGCGACAAATATCACATCGATTTTTTTTCGTTTTCTTCTCTACCACTTCCGAATTCGAACTTGCATCTTCACTTTCAAGTTTAGTTTCAACAATTTTGAATTCTTCCGGAGTCACTTTTAGTACAGGTCTAAACACCGCGTTCGATGGGGTCGGTTTTAGAAGAGGTGGTTGCTGCTTTGCCGGATCCGACTTTTTGTAACACACTGAACATAGCTCGTTGGTGTTGGGGTTTCCAAAAAACCCGCATCCTCCCTTGCACAAAATTTGCTGACGCGTCGGGCCTTCCATTTTGGAGTTTCTAAATAAAACGTTTGACTAAAAAAAAGCGTGGCAATCAAAATTTATTTACCAGTGAATTAAATTTCTTCTTAAAATATAAATTTTAGCACAACTATGCACTGTTAACATGAAACAAACGAAAATTAGTTAGTAGAAATAATAGGCATGTGCGCAATTCAAGATAACAACGAAACTTTAATCAAATTTTGTGTTTGACTATTTGAACTTCAATAATGATAAAATTTAATTTTGTTGAAACGTTCATGAACGATAAGTAAATAATCTAATTTAATTTTTCTAAAAATAAAATTGATTTACCTGATGTATAAAGGTTCTTGTGTGTTGTTGTTTTGCATCCAAATCAGTCCAAGTTGTTGTACTCTGGTAAAATTTTGCAATCCATAACGCACGGTCTTATCAGTCATTATTTTTAAATTTTTGAGCAGGACCGTAGCGAGGACTTATAAAACCGACGTTTTCACTCCTAATACGGTAATAATCGGAGGAGCGACTAGAATTTCAAATGTTATTGAAGGGGCTAAAATCCATTACCCAAGAAAACTCACGAGGGGGATAACTTCATTAACAACCCTTTTAGAAATGAAAAAATAAGAATTTTGTCAGAATTAAGGTCGATATTCAAGTATTAGGGAATCCTCCTGGATCCGTCACGGTGCACCCATTTTTTAATAAATCAACGAGGTCTTACCACTCAAAAATTGCATACAAACCTATATTTATCTATTTGTCTGGATCTCGAAAGTTGCGAAAATTATACAGAGCTTTCCATCTGTTTTTATTAAAATTATCAATAATTAAAAATATTGGAACCAAAAATTTGAATATTTTGTTATTGTTATGTTGAAATATTATTAAATTTTTGTTATCAAATTAAAAATATTTAGTCACAATAGCAAGTTCATTAGTTCTTGAACCCTGAAGATAATAAATTGGGATATAGGTACACGCAAAACAAATTTTCTTATAATAGTAGCTTCAAGTGTTATTCTAATTTAAATCAACAACAATGCAGAATATTATATTGTTGGTGATAGGACTAGGAGTTCTTTGTTTGCAAGTAAGTGAGCACTATTTTTTAGCTTCCTCGTAAGAATTTAACTTTTTAGGGTGTTTTTGGAATAGCGTTAACGGAAGCTGATATCCGTCCTTCTCATAGGGAATGTTTAAATGAACTCAATCTGGAGACAGAGTTATTGTTAACAAGTTTTGATGACGATTGGGTTATAACTACAGGAAACAAGGATCTCAACAATATTGCTTTGTGTACCTTCAGAAAGGAACATCTAGTAAAGGATGACGATACATTGGATCTCGACAAGTATCAAGATGCGCTGGTTAATGAATTCTTTGCAAAAGTTAAATTGAATCTGGATAATCCCAATGAAACTGCATTAAATGCAATAGATGCTTGTAGATCTATTCAAGGATCTGATGCTGGCGACACCCTCGTAAAACATCATAACTGTATTATAAACTACTTAAAATCTCTTCGAAACACTGTAGAAGTTTAATGTACCTACTACTGATTTTTAAATAAACATTTTTCATTGTATTGTTTGAAAGTTGTTTTTATTTGCAGTTTCATTCTTACAATTAAGTCATAACAATTCACGTTAAATTTTTTCCAAATGTACCTTTAAGATGATTTCATGGAAGGAAGGTTCTTATTTTTCATAAACAGTTGCTATTCGGCCGATCTTATGAAAGTTGCTTTGACTTCCAGATGAATTCCTTCAAAAAAAATGTCATCCATCAGATGACATGGGAAATAAAATCAGAAAGAAACAATTTCCTACAGTTGTAGCCTCTTTAGGGCTAAAAAGTTCTCCAATTTGAAAGATGAAAAGAAGACATCTTTTGTTCAAATTGGTGAACCTTTTAGCCCTGAAGAGGCTACAACTGTGGGCAGCTGTTAGCTGATAAATATTTCTGCCAGTAAGTATATCACCAGTGGGTACACCGCATGCGTAAATCAGCGGACCTTCGTAGATGGAAAGAAATGGAGAAATCCTCATCTTCGGAACTATAATAGAATCGCCTCCCTCCTGAGGTATCACTAAGCTAAGGCTATTCTTCAACAGAAGAAGACGATGAACATTCCACATCTCTTCTAACAACTTCTTTCTTCAAGCATAACTTTCCTTTCCTACTCTTTTCCTCTTCAATCCTCTGCCTCTCTGGCGTGCCAGTGAAGGCGTTCTGGAAAATGAACAAATTTGTTCTGGAGTGACGGCTGTAGATGGTTCAAATGCCCTTCTTGTTGAAGGTGTTTCTTCTGATTGTTCTATTAGTCCTAGAGGAGTAGAAACAGAATTGCCCCTAATGATATGGTGGATGTGATTGATAAAAGAACTCGTCGGTAGTATAAACGTTCGATATTCCAATAAGAATTACAATGTACAAGATAAATGAAGAAAATTATGGAATATCACGATATGGACAGACTGTATCTATAATTAGGAAGAGCTATTGGATAAAAATGTAATCACCAATTATAAAAAAAAAATGAAGCTCGATTTTGTAAGCAAATTTATTGTGCTGCATTGTACATTTGGCTATTTATTTCCAAACGGGCGATGAACTTCCCCATATGTGTTAAATACACAGGCTTCTTCTTTCTCCTGACTACGGAACATCGTATTAATGAACTTATATTCACCATGTGGCATAAATGGAGGTAGTTGAGAGTCGTCGATAGCAAAATTAGTAAACTTATACAATATGCCCTAATAAATTTATAATGGATTAAACATACTACTATATTATATTTATATGCAGTATTTCCTACCTTCTCAATGTTGCAGGCATCTAGATTACCATACTCTAATATTTTTCCTAAACCAAGCATATTCATTTTATACGCAGTGCATAAAGTATATTGATAACGTAATGGGAATAATCTATACTCGTTACTAGCCCATTTGAATCCTTGTACTACCACCTAAAAAGCATATTTTTGCTAATCAAATAAATTTAAACTATTACATTTTTAACCTGTAATTTATTATCAAAATCAATCTTGCTGAGAATGGTACAATTTATTCCAACGACAGTTCTATTAAATTTAAAGGACTGCATAGTGAATATTTCGAAGTAGCTATGATTTACAGATGCTACCTCTGCTCTAATGTTTCTTACTTTGTAGTCTTTCTGATGAAACTGAAAAAAAAATAATTTACTTGTGAAATAATTTTAGTGAGAGATGATAATTGAATTGTGAAATCTTTACCTTCTTCAGCAACTCTTTTTGGGCAAATGCCTCTGGTACAAAAATTAAAATCACAAAAATTAGCTGCCACATCTCGAACTAGTATTATTATACTTTATGAAAGCAAACACGTAAACAAAGTAAATTGATATTTTTTATGTAGCTAAAGTGAAATATATAATATAACGAAACAAATGCTTTTTTTATATTATGTAGATGTAATCTTTCATGAAATGATTATTGTTAGGGATCATTTATTTATATCTTTATAGTACCTCGTATGCAAAACACACGTATAAATTTATTTCCTGCTTCCTCTGAGTTGACATTTCACTTTCGTAGATCATTATTTCTTCAGATAGTTTAAAGGTAGTCCAAGAGAAGATCTTTTTAGGCAATATCGTATTACTTGAAATCGTGGTCTATGCTCCAGCTGGTATTCTTATCCTAAAAGGAGATGTTTTTTGCTTGGGTTTACTTTTACCAAGCAATTTCGAAAATTTTCAAAGAGTTGAAACTTATTATATCCTTTTTAAGGAGCGGCATCAGATGTACAGAAATTATTCATCTTTCAGGAGCAGGATCAGAGTTTTGTGTGATTTTTGAGACAAGTCGATAACTGTGTCGACAAAAAATGCTTTAACAAATGCAGCAAGAACCAGGACCGTCATTAGGATTCGATGTATATTGAAAACATTAGCAAAAAAATTATAAAATCAAAGAACACCTTACCGGAATACATGTTTCAATCTCATTCACGGTTCTTCTCGTAAAACTGCTATCATCAGACTCGTACTGGATTAATGAAAATACAATTTTACTCACCAATTTTACAAATAAACTTCGATCCTTTTGATCTTGATTGTACAACTAACCTTTGTGATAAAAAGTTTCCTTTATTATTTTTATAATAAACATAACAATTGTATGGTAAACCAAGTCAAAAGTTTTGCTTAATGTACTACTAAATATTATAATAATTTAATTCTAGACCCACCTTAAGATGGGGCTCCCCTAACTCCCTAACACTCCCCTAATGTCTGAAGTAATTGAAGCCTTTACTTTGGAATTCCTAAATATAATAAAACCAAGAAGATCAAATCTCACTAAATTTCACGATTATTTGATAAGAAATTATGTGCACAGTTTTCTCAAATGACTGGGCTAAAGTGTCTGCTGATTTAAATTTGACCACAAATGCTGGTTAATCTTTTCACGCAAGTTTGAATGACAGCTTCAACCACGTACACCCCAGTTTTTATGAAAATTATTATAAATCAACAGAATTTAACATACTAATATTAAATTTAATAATATTTGCATACTACATCAAGAAACAAACGCACAGAAAATTTTTAAACACATACAGGATGGGATTTTCCACCGAATCGTAAAGTATTCCATTTAACTTTTCTCAGATTTTCCTTTTAGAATCAGAATGAACATAATTTGTATTCAATCCTAAAATTAACTATGAAATATATTTATTATTGTTAACTTCTTACTTCTTGAAATTTGATGTGTTAAATCTACCCCTATTAAATAATGTGTGAATTTTGCGATATTTTATGCTTCTTTCAACAATTTCTTGTACTTCCTTGACCTCTGAAGATAGTAAATTGGATGTAAGAGAAACACCAAAAAACTTTCTTGATAACGGAATCTTTGATAACGGTTTCAATTAATTTTATAATTTAAAACTATTACAATGCAGAAGATATTTTTGGTACTCGAAGTAGTTTGTAAGGATAATTACATACTACTTTTAAATTTTGATTAAAAATTTATTGCAAAATTGATATGCAAGAAAACATTATATTAGCGAAAATGTTTTTCAGTCTTATTTCTTCAGTTGATTGTTAACTATAAAACTATCAAACTCAAACCCTCATTTTTTCTATCAATTTTAGAAGTTATAACAAAAATTCTGATAAAAAATTCAAGATATTTAAATAAAAACATCGATTACTTTTTGACCTCCCGAAGATGGCACATTGGATATATAAAGCCCACGTAATACAAATTTTATAACAATTTCAAACGTTTGTCGAATATTAATCAATAACAATGCAGAAGATATTGTTGGTACTAGGAGTCGTTTGTCTGCAAGTAAGTAAAAAATGTTTAATTTTTGATCAAAAATTGGTTACAACTTTTCGACTTATCACTTTTTATCTTTTAGGTTGTTTTCGGAGAATTTACGGAAAATGATGTACGTCCCTCTCATAGAGAATGTTTTGAAGAACTCAATCTAGATTTAGATGCGGTGAAAAAACATGTTAATGATGATTGGTCTGTTACTGAAGGAAATGATGATGTCAATAGATTTTCTTTGTGTACCTTCAAAAAGGAACATCTATTAAATGATGACGATACGATAAATACCGACAGTTATAAAGATCTATTAGTTAATAATTACTTTGTAAAACTCAATTTAACGTTAGATAATCCCACTGAATATGCATCAAATGCATTGGATGCTTGTAAATCTGTTCAAGGTTCTGATGCTGGCGATACCATCATAAAACATAACAATTGTATCGTAAACCAAATCAATAATAATCCTTAATGTATTTACTACCGAATATTTGAATAAATTCAATTTATTATAATTCGTCGCAAATTATTCTTGTTTTAGTTATGTTTCATAGTTTCGTTCGCAAGTTTCATACTTTAAATTATATCGTCAAGAGTTTCCATTTTGGTTTTTTCAAATTCATCCTGACCAAAATGGTTATTAGCAAAACTATTCAATTAAAACAGGGAATTTGAGGATCAGCGTAATCAAATAAATAATGTAATTTTAAGAACGTCGTTCAGAGTTGTTGGAAAGAAGTCCAAGAGAATGATGAAAATTAGAAAAAAGTGAAAAGCATAACTGTAAGACATTCAATAAAATAAGGAAAATAAATTACTGAAGTATTGAAACAGTTTTTCGAAAAAACAAAACAGAGAAGGATTCTTAATACAGGAAAGTTTTTGCAACAAACACATAATTGAAAAATTTTATAGATAAAGAAATTGTCAAGGGATCCAGAGAATTTTCCGAAGCAAATATTTTACAAACATAAAAATTTACAGATGTGCACTAAAAATAATGGAAGAAGTTAGATCGGTTTCGATTACTAATAAATTAGTTTAATAATCAAAATGGGTTGAAAGTGGGATAAAAATCTAAGGATTGCAACTGATTTGATGATTTGTAGAAAAGTTAGAAAAACCCATGTTTCAAATATTTAAAAAAATAGGATGGGTGAATGAAATTGAGTTCAAACTCAAAAGACATCTTAAATAACGAAAAAGGTGAAGAGATGAGAGGGACAATAAGGGGTAGTAATAAATTGCAACAATAGATGGGCCAAATGAAGAGAAGAATTGATTGGATGATAAACATGAACATGATATTAAAATTGAATTGCTTTAATCATGACGCAAAGTATACAATTTATTGCAACTTTTGATTCAAGATTTAGCTCATTGTTATACCTCATTATTATTAGCTTCATTCACTTATTGATTAATATCTTTTGCAGAAATACAGTTAAAATATTATAAGGAAATGCACAGGACAAAACTCACAGTCGGTCAAAAAAGCAGAGAAAGTGATTTCTATTATTTACAGAGACTTTTTTGTCAAAATAATCTATGAAAGTCTGTACATTGTACAAAAATATTTTCGACCATGACTTTTTGTCATTTAAAAAAAAGCATGGGGGGTCGCTGTGGATCTTGCACCATCCGGACCCGGTATTGACTTGCTACGTCACGATCATTTGGTACAGTTTGGCGTAGTCGACCTTAAATACCCTATATAATATGAACCTCATTATCATTTTTTATTAGTAATCATAGAGGGTGAAATTTCACCCTCAAAATTTCACCACTGTGTGCAAGAAACCAAATAAAACAAATACATTTTTGATTTTTTTATCAGTCTTAAAAGCTATTAGGACAAAAATATTTTTAAAAAGTTACATAAGTATCAATTAAATGACAAATTGATTACTTCTTGACCTTTGAGGATAACAAGTTGGATATAAAGCACTCGCAAAACAAAATTGAAACATTTTCAATTGGTTGTTTTTAAATCAATAACAATGCAGAAGATCTTGTTGGTACTAGGAGTCGTTTGCCTGCAAGTAAGTAAACACTAGTTAAATTTTGATCAAAATTAGTCATAACTTTTGAATTTGTCACAAATCTATTTACATTTTTAGGTTGCTTTCGGACGATTTACGGATGAAGATGTACTTCCCTCTCACAGGGAATGTTTTGACGAACTCAATCTAGATGTAGATGTGTTGAAAAACAATGTTAATGACGATTGGTCTGCTACTGAAGGAAACGATGATTTGAACAAAATTTCTTTGTGTACCTTCAAAAAGGAACATCTACTAAATGACGACGATACGATAAATACCGATAGTTATAAAGATCTATTAGTTAATAATTACTTTGTAAAACTCAATCTAAAGTTAGATAATCCAACTGAATCTGCATCAAATGCATTAGATGCTTGTAAATCTATTCAAGGAACTGATGCTGGCGATACCATCATAAAACACAATAATTGTATGGTAAACCAAATCAAAAATCTTTCCAAATAAATTTAATTTTTATTCGTCACAAATTATAGTTGTTTTAGTTATGTTTCATGGTTTCGTTCGAAAGTCGTTTTTATTTTCATTGTTGTACTTTAAATTGCGTCGTTAAGAGTTTCCATTTTGCTTTTCTAAAGCTCATCATGATCAAGTCATTTAAGGAAATCCACGGAACGAAACTGTAGTCGATCAATGCGAGAAAGGTTTCGGGGACTACTGCAAAAGTGGTCGATAATTAAAAATCGAAATATTTGCCTTTAAAATATTATTCGTGCGTAAAAAGAACCAACTTGTCAGTCAAATCTTCTCATCGAAATATGTCGAATTATTCGAAAAGTGTTGGTTTCTAACATTTAATTTTTGGGTTCCACACACACCGAAATGTTTTTGAACTCATATTCCAGGTGGTTGGCAAATGTAACTTATTTTAATTATGGTCTAGTTTCCTTTAGAATTTTTAATGTGCAGAAGTTTCAATTCAGAAAATGTAATTATAATAGTTGCAAGTATCATCATCATCATCATCTTTATGCTTTAGACATTTGTCCGTTGCGTCACTCCTGGTCTCCCCATCTCTTTCTGGGTCGTCCCACATTTCTTTTACCTCTGGGTCTGTACTTCTATATTTTCTTTGGAATAGCTGCAAGTATTAAAATGTAAGTGTAATTAAATAAAAAAAAATTGATTACTTCTTAACCTTTGAAGA
The DNA here is from genome assembly GCA_958510855.1 of Rhagonycha lutea. NCBI lineage: Eukaryota > Metazoa > Arthropoda > Insecta > Coleoptera > Cantharidae > Rhagonycha > Rhagonycha lutea. The sequence continues at coordinate 3,536,376 of OY294040.1, read as the reverse complement.
TAACAAGTTGGATATAAGCATACGCCAACCAAATTTTGATAACATATGCAATTGGTTGTCTAACTGAAATCGATAACAATGAAGAAGATATTATTGGTCCTAGGTGTCGTTTGTCTGCAAGTAAGTAAACTCTAATTAATTTATGATTAAGATTATGATGATGATAAATTTGTTACAACTTGCCCCAAATAAAGAATAAAGAATTATAACATTTTATAGGTTGTTTTCGGACGATTTACAGATGCCGATTTACGCCCCGCTGAGAGGGAATGTTTAGAAGAACTCAACCTAACTATTGATGTGTTATCAAATAATATTAATGAGGATTGGACTGCAACTGAAGGAATCGATGATTTAAACACGTTATTTTTGTGCTCGTTCAGAAAGGAACACATTGTAAAGGATGATGGCACTATAGATATCGACCAGTACAAAGATTTGCTAGTTAAAAACCTCTTTGTTAAAATATCTCTAACGTTCCATAAACCCAATCAAGCTGCATTATATATGTTAGATGATTGTAAAGCTGTTCAAGGATCTGATGCTGGTGATACAATCGTAAAACATTACAATTGTCTTTTAAACCATTTCAAAACTACTATTGTTTAATGTACTATAAAATATTGAAATATAATTGGTTTCTTCTCAAATTGTAGTTGTTTTAATTCTGTATCATAATTTGTTGAAAAGTTTTTCTCTCAATTTTTTTATGATCAGAACGAAGCACATCATTGACAAAGGCAAATACAGGACCAACACTTATTTCTTCTAACAAACTTAACTCCCGAATAAAATTACGCAAAATTGTTTAACAGCGAAAGGAATTGAGCCTAACAGGGTAAGTATCGAATTAATAACGGCATCCAAATTATCCGCAAGCAGCCACACATAAAATTCAATTTCGTAAATTCAGAAGTTTTTACGGAAAAATGAAAAGTTATCTATGGAAAATAAACATTATTTGATTAATTCTTGACCTCTGATGATAATAATTTGGATATAAACCAAACATCAAAATATTTGGTACTATTTTTCTAGTGTGATCTAATATCAAACAATGATAATGATGAAGATCGTGTTAATACTTGGAGTTGTTTATCTGCAAGTAAGTTAACACTCTTTAAATTATATTCAAAAATGTTCATAACTTTTCGCTTGATGTAACAATTTTTTTAGACGGTTTTTGGAGAATCTTCGGAAGACAGGGAATTTATTTATTTATTTATTTATTTAACGGGTAAACCAATTTACAAAATTCAAAATTTAGAAACAAAAGAAATATACATAATGCCAGTTTAATGACAATCCAATCCAATGCATTCAAATTCCACATGAGGTTCCTCTTAAACTGAGGATATGTACTGCCCAATAAATTAAAACTATCAAATTTGTTTAACTTATTGGCAAAACGACACATCCTAGTTAGGGGGCTATGCATTCCATAATTTGTTCTATTATATTCAATCACAAACAAGTCCTCATGCCTTGTATTATATACGGCCACACGAAACTTGAAGCGATCCAATAAAATATCACAACTAATCCTTTTATTCAACAATCGATGGACAAAGCATAAATCGATGACGATTCTTCTGTATTCCAAAGATTTGGTCCCACAATTCATTAAAGCATCTTCTTGGCATGGAATGTTTAGAAGAACTCAATTTAACCACAGATGTGGTAACAAAAAATCTTAATCAGGATTGGATGGCAGTTGAAGGAAACAATGATCTCAACAGATTTTCTTTGTGTGTCTTTAGAAAGAAACACATTGTCAAGGATGATGTTACCTTCGATTTCGACAAGTATAAAGATCTGCTAGTTAACAAATACTTTGTAACAGTAAATCTAAAGTTTGATAATCCCACTGAAGCTGCATTAAATGGATTAGATGCATGTAAATCTGTTAAAGGATCTGATGCTGGCGATACCATCGTAAAACACAACAATTGTCTTATACACTATTTCAAAAATGATACTAATGTACAACCGAATATTTAAATAAACTTAATTGTTTTTTTTTTTACAAATAATTGTCCTTTCAGTTGTGTTTCATAATTTTACTCAAAGATCCTTTTTTATTTCAATATCATTCCTTGTATTCCTCAATTTTTGTATAATACTCAAAACAAAGCAGGTCCTTGATAACTGAAAATGAACATGACCAAGTCCTATTTTTCCCTGTCTACCTCTGATACAGGTTAACAAGTTTTTTAAAAAAAAAGGATAAGGAATGAAATCAAATCTGATTATGCCATGAGATTGTCACTGTCCGCAAGTAACCAACCACATAAAAAATATAATTTAGAAACTTTACAGAAAATGTTCAAGTTATCTAAGAATTAAAAAAAAATTTATTAAATATTTTTGATTGACCGTGACCTCGGATGATAATAAATTAGATATAAAGCAAACAGCATAAAATATAATACAAGTTTTTAAGCGGTAGTCTAATTTAAACCAATGACAATGATAAAGATATTGTTGATCTTTGGAGTTGTTTATCTGCAAGTAAGTGGCCACTCTTTAAAAATATTTATCAGAAATTTTTTAACAAATTTTATTAGGTTGCTTTCGCTGAGTACACAGAGGACGATCTCCGTCCCATTGACAAGGAATGTTTAAAAGAACTCAACTTAGGAGCGGATCTGTTGCTAAACAATTTTCATGAGGATTGGACAGTAACCGAAGGAAACGATGATCTCAACAAAGTTGCTTTGTGTGAATTCAGAACAGGACATCTATTAAAAGATGACGATACTTTGGATTTTGACAAATATAAAGATTTTCTAGTTACCAAATACTTTATAGCTGCTAAATTGAAATTTGATAATCCCAGTGAAGCTGCAACAAATGGAATAAATGCTTGCAAATCTGTGCAAGGATCAGATGCTGGCGATACCCTATTAAAACATTATAATTGTATTGTAAACAATTTCAAACCTATTGCTTAATGTACTATTATCAAAAATTTAAATAAATTAAAATTTCTTTTTTTATTATGTTTTCTTGGTGAGGATTCCAAAGGAAAACGTCTTCGTTTATACGTTACTACTTTTGAAACGCAGGCTTACCAACTCGAACACATTGTCTTCTGTTCATTTGTTGCATTAAATTGTACTTAAAATTATTATTAATTATGAAAATGTTAAACACATTTTTACTCAAAATTTCAAAGAAAATTATATTTAACTTCGTTATCCATCAAGCTAATCAAGCGATATTGCACTATTAAAATGAATTTGTTGCTTGAAACAGGAAATTCTGTATAAAGTAGCGTGGAATACATCAAACAAAGTTGACTTACATTGCTACAAATGAGATTATTTTTCTGTAGATCATCAAACTGTCCACTTTCTGAATCTAAAGTTCTACTACACATTAAAAATAATAAAGGAAACTAAGCCAAAATGAATTTAAAGGAATCAGTTACATTTGCCGACCACCTAGAATATAGTACGAGTTCAAAAGCTCTTCTGTCTGTGTTGATCGCAAAAATTAAATGTTTTTTAATTATTGAGCATTTTCGACCGATTTGGCGACATTTAGAGTTGTCCTCGAAACTTTTCTGGCATTAATCCACTGTTTGTTCCTTGAAATTTCTTAAATTACTTCCAATTAAATTCCACAAACAAAGTGGAAAGTCTTGACGCAGTTTAAAGTATGCTACTGAAAATAAAAACGACTTTCGAACGAAACTATAAGATATAACGGATATAACTAAATAAAATATCATTTGCAACGAATAAAAATTGAATTTATTTAATTTTGGGGTTGCATAAGACTATTGATTTGGAGTACAATACAATTGTTATGCTTTATGATGGTATCGGCAGCATCAGATCCTTGAACAGATTTACAAGCATTTACTGCGTTTGATGCAGATTCAGTGGGATTATCTAACTTTAGATTGAGTTTTACAAAGTAATTATTAACTAATAGATCTCTATAGCTGTCGGTATTTATCGAATCGTCATCATTTAGTAGGTGTTCCTTTTTGAGGGTACACAAAGAAAATTTGTTAATATCATCGTTTCCTTCGGTAACAGACCAATCGTCATTAATATTGTTTTTCAACAAATCTACATCTATATTGAGTTCTGCTAAACATTCTCTATGAGAGGGAAGTAAATCGTCATCCGAAAATCGTCCAAAAACAACCTAAAAAATTAAATAGTTCTGTGACAAGTTCAAAAGTTGTGACCAATTTTTGATCAAAATTTAAATAGTATTATTATTTACTTACTTGCAGGCTAACTACCGCTAGTACCAACAATATCTTCTGCATTGTTATTGATTCAAACTCGACAACTGTTTGAAATTGCTATAAAATTTGCTTTGCATGGGCTTTATATCCAATGTGCTATCTTCAAAGGTCAAAAGGTAATCGATGTTTTTATTTAAATACTAATGATATAACTTGAAATTGTTTGTTATAAATTTTGTAATAACTTTTAAAATTGATAGAAAAAATAAGGGTTTGAGGTGGATATTTTTATAATTAAGTGTGAACTTGAATGTGCAATGGAGTGGCACAGTAGAGTCTAATACTAAAGGGGAAGGGAATAAACACTTGATTTCGAAGTTTTTATTTTGTTTTCAATTATGTTCTAGGAATTGAATAACATAAGTAAACACTTAAGTAATCACGGTTATTAATAATTTATAAAAAGAAAGCGTCTGGGATCTTGTCAAATTTGTTTATGACACTTTATTTTCGACAGACTCTTCCATCATAATATTTCGCTATAGGAATAAATGTCATGAAATGTATAAATGAAATAACGAAATTCAAAGGGTATTGGATTTAATACGAATCACAAATAATCACTAAAAAATCCAAAAGTAATTGTAATGTAATGATTAATGAATTAAAAGGTCACACAGAGAAAAATGTATGAACAAAACTAATTTTATGACTTCTGTAAAGAGTAGGAAGAAGATTATCAGATTTTGATGATATTAACAAGAGAAATATTAAATTGTAGTTGTGGAAACTTAATAAGTTTTTCTTGTGGAATATTTGATTCTAGACTCAGTGGCGGATTTCCCAACAGGCGCAAGAGGCGCGCGCTTAGGGCCTCGTAAATGAAGGGGCCGCAAAATAAGGAAAATTTAATTATTATTAATTAAATTCCTGTTGTAATAAACACATGAAATTTTCTGAAAATATTAATTCTATTGTAGAAAACACAGGAAAAATAAGAACAAAATTCTAAGCCCTAAGGTGCCTTGGATTTGCAGTTATTTTGATTTTAGTGTAATTTTTAGTAAAACAAAGTATTAAAAAAATAAATCGTCTGCGGTGCTGGTGGACCCCCGGGCACCAAGGGTTAAAATCAATTGCTTTAGAGAGTGGATCAGTGAAAATACTTAGAGGGGGGGGGGCTCAAAATTGAATTGCGCCTGGGGGCCTCATAAGTTCTAAAACCGCCACTGTCTAGACTACAAATTTAAGAAGGCTGCTCAAAATGAATTTTCACGAGTTATCCAGACACTGCAGTATACTAATGCTGTGTACTTAGTAAGAGAAAAAAATTAAATGGAAATTTGACAAGCAACTAAAGAAACAAGACAGAAAACAATTTATTTACATTATTGGTATTTGTAATGTTCATAATCAATCTTGCAATCAAATTTTAATTAAAATTCAAATAGTGTGTATTTTTATTCATGCAGAAAAACTACTTTGAGTATCAAAAATATAAAAATAATTTTAAGTTAGATAATTAATTCAAACTGTTTCAAAGTTCCTGTTATCAAATTTCTTTGGTGTTTCTCTTACAATTAATTTGCTATCTTTAGAGGTCAAAGAGGCTTGAAATAGTTAAATAATATGTTATTTGTGATATTTTGTTAGCTTTTTTGTTTTAATATGTAAGTTTGCGAAATTGTTAAAGAAAGCATAAAAATATCCCAAAATTCTACTCGTTAAAATTTTAATCGTGGTAGATTTAGCACACCCAATTTGAGGTTTATTTTCAGTGGCGGATTGCCGAATAGGCGCAAGAAGCGCGCGCCTGGGGCCTTGCCTTATTAAAGAGTGAGACAGAGGGAAATGAAATTGGGAATTAACCAATATAAAATAACAACTGCTTGGCTATATTTAAAGGTTTACTAATGTTCAGGTTGTGTTAATTAATTATGAAAATTGAAACTTCTTGGTACAAAAATTATCAAGGTTTTTGATCAAGGAATTTGATCAGATTTCATTATGATGGACCTAATCGAGAGAAGTTATTATTATAGAATGGTTACTAGGTCTCGAGTAAGTCAAAATATTAATTCTGTTGTAATAAACACAGGAAAAATAACGAAACAAAATTCTAATCCCTAAGATGCCTTATATTTAGAGGGGGGCCTTAAAATTAGTTTGCGCCTGGGGCCTCATCAGTTCGAAAACCGCCACTGTTTATTTTTAATATAAGCTAACTATGACAGATATATTTTTAGGTAAATATTGGATTGAATGCAGATTATGTTCCTTCTTATTAAAAACAGAAAATTTGAGAAAGGTTAAATGGAACACTTTCCAATTCGGTTGAAAATCCAGAGGACGATCGTCCTGCTAAGCGATTTTGGTTGTCTATTTGTATTCTTTTGTGTGCTACGCCAATTTACAATACATAATTTATTATATTGTATGATAGCATAGATTAAGAATTTTTTAAACTTTGGAGTGGTCCCCGAAACTATCCTCGTATTGATCCACTGGAGCTTTGTTCCGTGAAATTTCCTAAATGACTTATAGCTCATTTTGATTATAATGAACTCGAGAAAAACAAAGTGGAAACTCTTGACGATGCGACTGAAACTAAAAACGGCTTTCGAAAGAACTAAAACAACTATTATTTGCGACTAATAAAAATTTAATTTATTTAGCTTTGCGGTAATACAAGACTATTGAGTTCGTGTACAATACAATTGTTGTGTTTTACGATGGTATCGCCAACATCAGATCCTTGAACAGATTTACAAGCATCTATTGCATTTGATGCAGCTTCAGTGGGATTATCTAACTTTAGATTGGTTTTTCCAAAGTATCTATTAACCAATAGATCTTTATAGCTGTCAGCATTTATCGTATCGTCATCATTTAGTAGATGTTCCTTTTGGAAGAAACACAAAGAAAATCTGTTCAGATCATCGTTTCCTTCAGTAGCAGACCAATCCTCATTAATATTGTTTTTCAACACATCTATATTTAGATTGAGTTCTTGAAAACATTCCCTGTGAGAAGGAAGTAGATCATCATCCGTAAATCGTCCAAAAACAACCTAAAAAATTAAATAGTTGAAAAGTTGACAACTTGACAAGTTGAAAAGTTGCGACCAATTTTTGATTAAGATTTAAATAGTAGATATTTACTTACTTGCAGACAAACGACTCCTAGTACCAACAATATCTTCTGCATTGTTATTGATTCAAATTCGGCAACGGTTTGAAACTATCATAAAATTCGTTTTGCATGGGCTTTATATCCAATGTGCTATCTTCAAAGGTCAAAAAGTGATCGTTGTTGTTATTTAAATGCTAATTATCTAACTTGAAATTTTTTGTTATTTTGTAATGACTTCTAAAATTGATAGAAAAAATCGAAAAAAATTAATAGAAAAGATGCAGAGGCACAATAAGGTCTAATACTGAAGGGGGGAACAAACATTTTTGTTTTGGAAGTTATTATTTTGTACTCATTATTTTCTAGGAATTAATACGTAATCACTGTTAAAATGTGCAAAAAAAAACCGTAAAGGTGGTATACATTTCTCTGGGATCTTGTAAAATTGTTAATGACGCTTTATTGGCAACAGACTCTTCCATCATAATATTCTTCTGCAGAAATAAATGTCCTGAAATGAAATAACAAAATTCAAAGGAGTTTGGATTCATAATGAATCACATCTTTTCATAAAATTCCAATGTATTTGTAATGAAAGTAATAGGTAACTCAAAGAAAATTTTATGCACACAATTTAACTTTTTACCTGTGTAAGAGTAGGTGGAAGAATATCAAATTTTGATGATAGTAATCATATTTAGAGAAATATTAAATTGCAATTGTAGTAATTTATGGAGTGTTTCATATGGAATATTGGATTCTAAAGAAATCTACTTCGAGTACCAAAAATATCTTTTGCATTGTAATAATTTTAAATTAGAAATTTAATTGAAGCTTTTATCAAAGATTCTGTTATCAAAAAATTTCTTTCGTATTTGTCTTACATCAAATTTACTATCTTTAGAGGTCAAGATGGTACTAAATAGTTAAATAATATGTTATTTGTAATTCTTTGAAATTGTTAAAAAAAGCATAAAAATATCTCAAAATTCTACTCGTTAAAATTTTAATCATGTTAGATTTAGCACACCCAATTTGAAGAATTTTTGTGTACAATATAATAAGCTAACTATGATAGATATATTTTTAAATAGATTAATGTAGGATTGAATGCATATTATGTTCCTTCTGATTATGAAAGGAAAATCTGAGAAAATTTAAATGAACCACTTTACGAGTCGGTGGAAAATCCTGGTTTATGGTTGTCTATTGTCGATCTTATTCATCGGTTATCTATCTTGTTAATTTTACAACATTTTGCATTTAAACCGACCTTATGATATGTTCTTTTGCTCTATTCTTATGATAGCATAGAATAAGAATTTTTAAAAAATTTGGGATGTGCTGAAACGGCACATATAATACCATAAATTTCGTAGTTAAATTTCCATATTAAATTAAGACTCCTAGTACCAACAATATCTTCTGCATTGTTATTGATTCAAATTCGGCAACGGTTTGAAACTATCATAAAATTCGTTTTGCATGGGCTTTATATCCAATGTGCTATCTTCAAAGGTCAAAAAGTGATCGTTGTTTTTATTTAAATGCTAATTATCTAACTTGAAATTTTTTGTTATTTTGTAATGACTTCTAAAATTGATAGAAAAAATCGAAAAAAAAATAATAGAAAAGATGCAGAAGCACAATAAGGTCTAATACTGAAGGGGGGAACAAATATTTTTTTTTTGGAAGTTATTATTTTGTACTCATTATTTTCTAGGAATTAATACGTAATCACTGTTAAAAATGTGTAAAAAAAACCGTAAAGGTGGTATACATTTCTCTGGGATCTTGTAAAATTGTTAATGACGCTTTATTGGCAACAGACTCTTCCATCATAATATTCTTCTGCAGAAATAAATGTCCTGAAATGAAATAACAAAATTCAAAGGAGTTTGGATTCATAATGAATCACATCTTTTCATAAAATTCCAATGTATTTGTAATGAAAGTAATAGGTAACTCAAAGAAAATTTTATGCACACAACTTAACTTTTTACCTGTGTAAGAGTAGGTGGAAGAATATCAAATTTTGATGATAGTAATCAAATTTATGAAGTGTTTCATATGGAATATTGGATTCTAAAGAAATCTACTTCGAGTACCAAAAATATCTTTTACATTGTAATAATTTTAAATTAGAATTTAATTGAAACTTTTATCAAAGATTCTGTTATCAAAAAATTACTTTCGTATTTGTCTTACATCAAATTTACTATCTTTAGAGGTCACGGTGCTACTAAATAGTTAAATAATATGTTATTTGTAATTCTTTGAAATTGTTAAAAAAAGCATAAAAATATCTCAAAATTCTACTCGTTAAAATTTTAATCATGTTAGATTTAACACACCCAATTTGAAGAAGGTTTGTGTACAATATAATAAGCTAACTATGATAGATATATTTTTAAATTGATTAATGTAGGATTGAATGCATATTATGTTCCTTCTGATTATGAAAGGAAAATCTGAGAAAATTTAAATGAACCACTTTACGATTCGGTGGAAAATCCTGGCTTTCGGTTGTCTATTGTCGATCTTATTCATCGGTTATCTATCATGTTAATTTTACAACATTTTGCATTTAAACCGAACTTATGATATGTTCTTATGCTCTATTCTTATGATAGCATAGAATAAGAATTTTTTAAAAATTTGGGATGTGCTGAAACGGCACATATAATACCATAAATTTCGTAGTTAAATTTCCATATTAAATTAAGCAATTTAATAAGGTTAGCAATTGAAAACATAAAGTTGGACTTTCTCTTAACACTACAAAGTTGATTAAAGAACAAAAATTAAGAAAACTTCCTTTTAGTATTTGTAAAGGGTCTTTCTTCAAGAACGCACTTATTTCAAATTTAAATAAAGCAAAAGCTTTCATAGGCAACAATTTATTTTTGCAGATTTTGCATGATTATTTAGCGCTTTGCAGTCGCTGGATCCCACAAAATTTTATAGAAGCTTAAAAACTCGAAAAAAAAGTCGTATCAAATGGGGCAAAGAATTGCTCAAAAAATTCAACAATACAGCAAGCAAAGTTAACTTACATTGCTACAAATGAGATTATTTAGCTGTAGATCTTCGAACTGAATCGAAAGTTCTACACATTAAAATTAATTTAAGAAAATGAGTTACATTTGTCAAACACCTACATCCTAGAATATGAGTTCAAAAACACTTCGATCTGTGTTGATCCCAAATAGTATTAAATGTTACAAACTAATAGCTTTTCGAATAATTCTTATTTCGATGAAAAAATTTGACTGACCAGTCTGTTTTTTTTTAAATAAATAAAATTATGATTTTTACTTATTGAGCGCTTTGATGGCTTTTGACCGAATTGGCGACGTTTGGAGTAAGTAGTCCCCGAAACTTTTCTCGGATTGACCCACTGGAGCTTTGTTCTGTGAAATTTCTTAAATGATTTGGTTCATTCTGATTATAATGAACTCGAGAAAAACAAAGTGGAAACTCTTGACGATGCGACTGAAAATAAAAACGACTTTCGAACGAAATTATAAGACATAACTAAAACAACTATTATTTGTGACGAATAAAAATTTAATTTATTTAGCTTTGCGGTAGTACAAGACTATTGAGTTCGTGTACAATACAATTGGTGTGTTTTACGATGGTATCGCCAACATTAGATCCTTGAACATATTTACAAGCATTTATTGCATTTGATGCAGCTTCAGTGGGATTATCTAACTTTAGATTGATTTTTTCAAAGTATCTATTAACCAATAGATCTTTATAGCTGTCAGCATTTATCGTATCGTCATCATTTAGTAGATGTTCCTTTTGGAAGAAACACAAAGAAAATGTGTTCAGATCATCGTTTCCTTCAGTCATAGACCAATCGTCATTAACATTGTATTTCAACAAATTTATACTTAGATTGAGTTCTCCTAAACATTTTCTGTGAGAGGGAATTAAATCAGCTTCCGAAAATCGTCCGAAAACAACCTAAAAAATTAAATAGTTCTGTGACAAGTTCAAAAGTTGTGACCAATTTTTGATCAAGATTTAAATAGTATTTACTTACTTGCAAGCAAACGACTCCTAGTACCAACAATATCTTCTGCATTGTTATTGATTCAAATTCGACAACGGTTTGAAACTATTATAAAATTAGTTTTGCGTGGGCTTTATATCCAATGTGTTATCTTCAAAGGTCAAAAAGTAATCGTTGGTTTTATTCAAAAACTAATTATCTAACTTGAAATTTTTTGTTAGAATTTTGTAATGATTTGATAGAAAAAATAAAGGTTTGAGTAGGATATTTTTATAATTAAGTTTAAACTTGATTATGAGATGCAGCGGCACAATAAGGTCTAATACTGAAGGGCGGAACAAACATTTGTTTTGGAAGTTATTATTTTGTACTCATTATTTTCTAGGAATTTGATACGTAATCGCTGTTATTAAAATGTGTAAAAAATCCGTAAAGGTGGTATATATTTCTCTGGGATCTTCACAAATTGTTGATAACACTTATTCTCAACAGACTCTTCCATCATAACATTCTTCTGCAGAAATAAATATCACGAAATGAATAAATGAAATAACAAAATTCAAAGGAGTTCGGATTCAAAACGAATCACATCTTTTACCATACACTAGTGCTGAATTTTAGGGGCGGAGGAAACGCAGACTACAATAATCAAAAATTGGTAATTACCTAATCGATGTTTTAAAGACAATACAAAAAAATATGCAAACTTCAAAACTAAAAATTTTAAATTTTATTTACAAATTTACGATAAAAACGTTAAAAATATTTTCAAACGCAATTCAAAATCTAATCTAATCCGTAGAATCCAATAAGCTGTTATCACAGCTTTATTCGCATGAAATTCAAATGAGTATGAGGTTCATCTGGTAACAAAACGATTTCTCCATTTGGAGTATAATCGGCATATTTGTAAGAAAACAACATTTCGAAACCAAAATTTTTAAACAATTTTGTACTGTAAGCGCTGGTACAAAAAGCGCTAATATGGGTAAATCCCTGATTTTTTAGTGAAGATCTAAAAATCAACATTTCAAATCACTAAAAAATCCCAAAGTAATTGTAATGTAATGATTAATGAATTAAAAGGTCACACAGAGAAAAATGTATGAACAAAACTCATTTTATGACTTCTGTAAAGAGTAGGAAGAAGATTATCAGATTTTGATGATATTAACAAGAGAAATATTAAATTGTAGTTGTCGAAACTTAATAAGTTTTTCTTGTGGAATATTTGATTCTAGACTCAGTGGCGGATTTCCCAACAGGCGCAAGAGGCGCGCGCTTAGGGCATCGTAAATCAAGGGGCCGCAAAATAAGGAAAATTTAATTATTATTAATTAAATTCCTGTTGTAATAAACACAAAAATTCTAAGCCCTAGATGTCTTAGATTTGCAGTTATTTTGATTTAAATTTTTTGAAAAAAATTTAAAAAAAACTTCATGAAAATATTAACTCTATTATAATAAACACAGGAAAAATAACGAAAAAATTCTAAGCCCTAAGATGCCTGAGATTTGCAGTTACGTATTTTTATTTCAGTGCAATATATTTTTGATTAAAATTTTTTGATAAAAATTTAATTTTGTTCAAATATTCTGACACTTTATGAAAATATTAACTATGATGTAATAGACACAGGAAAAATAACTAAAAAATTCTAAGCACTAAGATTTCTTAGATTTGCAGTTATTTTGATTTCAGTGCAATTTTTGATTTACATTGTTTGATAAAAATTTAATTTTGTTCAAATATTCTGAAACTTCTTGAAAATATTAACTCTGTTGTAATAAACACAGGAAAACTAACGAAAAAATTCGAAGCCCTAAGATGCCTGAGATTTGCAGTTATTTTGATTTCAGTGCAATATTATTATATATTTTTGACGATTTTTGATAAAAATTTAATTTTGTTCAAATATTCTGAAACTTTATGAAAATATTAACCCTATTTTAATAAATACGGGAAAAATAACGAAAAAATTCTAAGCACCCAGACGTCTTGGATATACAGCTATTTTGATTTCAGTGCAATATTTTTGATTAAAATTTTTTGATAAAAATTTAATTTTATTCAAATATTCTGAAACATTATGAAAATATTAATACCGTTGTAATAAATACAGGAAAAATAACGAAAAAATTCTAAGCCCTAAAATGCCTTAGATTTGCAGATATTTTGATTTCAGTGCAATTTTTGATTAGCATTTTTTGATAAAAATTTAATTTTGTTTAAATATTCTGGAATTTTCTGAAAATATTAATTCTATTGTAGAAAACACAGGAAAAATAAGAACAAAATTCTAAGCCCTAAGGTGCCTTGGGTTTGCAGTTATTTTGATTTTAGTGTAATTTTTAGTAAAAAAAGAAGTATTAAAAAGTAAATCGTCTGCGGTGCTGGTGGACCCCCGGGCACCAAGGGTTCAAATAAATTGCTTTAGAGAGTTTATTAGTGAAAATACTTGGAGGGGGGGGCTCAAAATACTTAGAGGGGGGGGCTCAAAATTGAATTGCGCCTGGGGCCTCATAAGTTCTAAAACCGCCACTGTCTAGACTACAAATTTAAGAAGGCTGCTCAAAATGAATTTTCACGAGTTATCCAGACACTGCAGTATACTAATGCTGTGTACTTAGTAAGAGAAAAAAATTAAATGGAAATTTGACAAGCAACTAAAGAAACAAGACAGAAAACAATTTATTTACATTGTTGGTATTTGTAATGTTCATAATCAATCTTGCAATCAAATTTTAATTAAAATTTAAATAGTGTGTATTTATTCATGCAGAAAAACTACTTTGAGTACCAAAAATATAAAAATAATTTTAAGTTAGATTAATTCAAACTGTTTCAAAGTTTCTGTTATCAAATTTCTTTGGTGTTTCTCTTACAATTAATTTGCTATCTTTAGAGGTCAAAGAGGCTCGAAATAGTTAAATAATATGTTATTTGTGATTTTTTGTTAGCTTTTTTATCTTAATATCTAAAAGTTTGCGAATTGTTAAAGAAAGCATAAAAATATCCCAAAATTCTACTCGTTAAAATTTTAATCGTGGTAGATTTAGCACACCCAATTTGAGGTTTATTTTCAGTGGCGGATTGCCGAATAGGCGCAAGAAGCGCGCGCCTGGGGCCTTGCCTTATTAAAGAGTGAGACAGAGGGAAATGAAATTGGGAATTAACCAATATAAAATAACAACTGCTTGGCTATATTTAAAGGTTTACTAATGTTCAGGTTGTGTTAATTAATTATGAAAATTGAAACTTCTTGGTACAAAAATTATCAAGGTTTTTGATCAAGGAATTTGATCAGATTTCATTATGATGGACCTAATCGAGAGAAGTTATTATTATAGAATGGTTACTAGGTCTCGAGTAAGTCAAAATATTAATTCTGTTGTAATAAACACAGGAAAAATAACGAAACAAAATTCTAATCCCTAAGATGCCTTATATTTAGAGGGGGGCCTTAAAATTAGTTTGCGCCTGGGGCCTCATCAGTTCGAAAACCGCCACTGTTTATTTTTAATATAAGCTAACTATGACAGATATATTTTTAGGTAAATATTGGATTGAATGCAGATTATGTTCCTTCTTATTAAAAACAGAAAATTTGAGAAAGGTTAAATGGAACACTTTCCAATTCGGTTGAAAATCCAGAGGACGATCGTCCTGCTAAGCGATTTTGGTTGTCTATTTGTATTCTTTTGTGTGCTACGCCAATTTACAATACATAATTTATTATATTGTATGATAGCATAGATTAAGAATTTTTTAAACTTTGGAGTGGTCCCCGAAACTATCCTCGTATTGATCCACTGGAGCTTTGTTCCGTGAAATTTCCTAAATGACTTATAGCTCATTTTGATTATAATGAACTCGAGAAAAACAAAGTGGAAACTCTTGACGATGCGACTGAAACTAAAAACGGCTTTCGAAAGAACTAAAACAACTATTATTTGCGACTAATAAAAATTGAATTTATTTAGCTTTGCGGTAATACAAGACTATTGAGTTCGTGTACAATACAATTGTTGTGTTTTACGATGGTATCGCCAACATCAGATCCTTGAACAGATTTACAAGCATCTATTGCATTTGATGCAGCTTCAGTGGGATTATCTAACTTTAGATTGGTTTTTCCAAAGTATCTATTAACCAATAGATCTTTATAGCTGTCAGCATTTATCGTATCGTCATCATTTAGTAGATGTTCCTTTTGGAAGAAACACAAAGAAAATCTGTTCAGATCATCGTTTCCTTCAGTAGCAGACCAATCCTCATTAATATTGTTTTTCAACACATCTATATTTAGATTGAGTTCTTGAAAACATTCCCTGTGAGAAGGAAGTAGATCATCATCCGTAAATCGTCCAAAAACAACCTAAAAAATTAAATAGTTGAAAAGTTGACAACTTGACAAGTTGAAAAGTTGCGACCAATTTTTGATTAAGATTTAAATAGTAGATATTTACTTACTTGCAGACAAACGACTCCTAGTACCAACAATATCTTCTGCATTGTTATTGATTCAAATTCGGCAACGGTTTGAAACTATCATAAAATTCGTTTTGCATGGGCTTTATATCCAATGTGCTATCTTCAAAGGTCAAAAAGTGATCGTTGTTGTTATTTAAATGCTAATTATCTAACTTGAAATTTTTTGTTATTTTGTAATGACTTCTAAAATTGATAGAAAAAATCGAAAAAAATTAATAGAAAAGATGCAGAGGCACAATAAGGTCTAATACTGAAGGGGGGAACAAACATTTTTGTTTTGGAAGTTATTATTTTGTACTCATTATTTTCTAGGAATTAATACGTAATCACTGTTAAAATGTGCAAAAAAAAACCGTAAAGGTGGTATACATTTCTCTGGGATCTTGTAAAATTGTTAATGACGCTTTATTGGCAACAGACTCTTCCATCATAATATTCTTCTGCAGAAATAAATGTCCTGAAATGAAATAACAAAATTCAAAGGAGTTTGGATTCATAATGAATCACATCTTTTCATAAAATTCCAATGTATTTGTAATGAAAGTAATAGGTAACTCAAAGAAAATTTTATGCACACAATTTAACTTTTTACCTGTGTAAGAGTAGGTGGAAGAATATCAAATTTTGATGATAGTAATCATATTTAGAGAAATATTAAATTGCAATTGTAGTAATTTATGGAGTGTTTCATATGGAATATTGGATTCTAAAGAAATCTACTTCGAGTACCAAAAATATCTTTTGCATTGTAATAATTTTAAATTAGAAATTTAATTGAAACTTTTATCAAAGATTCTGTTATCAAAAAATTTCTTTCGTATTTGTCTTACATCAAATTTACTATCTTTAGAGGTCAAGATGGTACTAAATAGTTAAATAATATGTTATTTGTAATTCTTTGAAATTGTTAAAAAAAGCATAAAAATATCTCAAAATTCTACTCGTTAAAATTTTAATCATGTTAGATTTAGCACACCCAATTTGAAGAATTTTTGTGTACAATATAATAAGCTAACTATGATAGATATATTTTTAAATAGATTAATGTAGGATTGAATGCATATTATGTTCCTTCTGATTATGAAAGGAAAATCTGAGAAAATTTAAATGAACCACTTTACGAGTCGGTGGAAAATCCTGGTTTATGGTTGTCTATTGTCGATCTTATTCATCGGTTATCTATCTTGTTAATTTTACAACATTTTGCATTTAAACCGACCTTATGATATGTTCTTTTGCTCTATTCTTATGATAGCATAGAATAAGAATTTTTAAAAAATTTGGGATGTGCTGAAACGGCACATATAATACCATAAATTTCGTAGTTAAATTTCCATATTAAATTAAGACTCCTAGTACCAACAATATCTTCTGCATTGTTATTGATTCAAATTCGGCAACGGTTTGAAACTATCATAAAATTCGTTTTGCATGGGCTTTATATCCAATGTGCTATCTTCAAAGGTCAAAAAGTGATCGTTGTTTTTATTTAAATGCTAATTATCTAACTTGAAATTTTTTGTTATTTTGTAATGACTTCTAAAATTGATAGAAAAAATCGAAAAAAAAATAATAGAAAAGATGCAGAAGCACAATAAGGTCTAATACTGAAGGGGGGAACAAATATTTTTTTTTTGGAAGTTATTATTTTGTACTCATTATTTTCTAGGAATTAATACGTAATCACTGTTAAAAATGTGTAAAAAAAACCGTAAAGGTGGTATACATTTCTCTGGGATCTTGTAAAATTGTTAATGACGCTTTATTGGCAACAGACTCTTCCATCATAATATTCTTCTGCAGAAATAAATGTCCTGAAATGAAATAACAAAATTCAAAGGAGTTTGGATTCATAATGAATCACATCTTTTCATAAAATTCCAATGTATTTGTAATGAAAGTAATAGGTAACTCAAAGAAAATTTTATGCACACAACTTAACTTTTTACCTGTGTAAGAGTAGGTGGAAGAATATCAAATTTTGATGATAGTAATCAAATTTATGAAGTGTTTCATATGGAATATTGGATTCTAAAGAAATCTACTTCGAGTACCAAAAATATCTTTTACATTGTAATAATTTTAAATTAGAATTTAATTGAAACTTTTATCAAAGATTCTGTTATCAAAAAATTACTTTCGTATTTGTCTTACATCAAATTTACTATCTTTAGAGGTCACGGTGCTACTAAATAGTTAAATAATATGTTATTTGTAATTCTTTGAAATTGTTAAAAAAAGCATAAAAATATCTCAAAATTCTACTCGTTAAAATTTTAATCATGTTAGATTTAACACACCCAATTTGAAGAAGGTTTGTGTACAATATAATAAGCTAACTATGATAGATATATTTTTAAATTGATTAATGTAGGATTGAATGCATATTATGTTCCTTCTGATTATGAAAGGAAAATCTGAGAAAATTTAAATGAACCACTTTACGATTCGGTGGAAAATCCTGGCTTTCGGTTGTCTATTGTCGATCTTATTCATCGGTTATCTATCATGTTAATTTTACAACATTTTGCATTTAAACCGAACTTATGATATGTTCTTATGCTCTATTCTTATGATAGCATAGAATAAGAATTTTTTAAAAATTTGGGATGTGCTGAAACGGCACATATAATACCATAAATTTCGTAGTTAAATTTCCATATTAAATTAAGCAATTTAATAAGGTTAGCAATTGAAAACATAAAGTTGGACTTTCTCTTAACACTACAAAGTTGATTAAAGAACAAAAATTAAGAAAACTTCCTTTTAGTATTTGTAAAGGGTCTTTCTTCAAGAACGCACTTATTTCAAATTTAAATAAAGCAAAAGCTTTCATAGGCAACAATTTATTTTTGCAGATTTTGCATGATTATTTAGCGCTTTGCAGTCGCTGGATCCCACAAAATTTTATAGAAGCTTAAAAACTCGAAAAAAAAGTCGTATCAAATGGGGCAAAGAATTGCTCAAAAAATTCAACAATACAGCAAGCAAAGTTAACTTACATTGCTACAAATGAGATTATTTAGCTGTAGATCTTCGAACTGAATCGAAAGTTCTACACATTAAAATTAATTTAAGAAAATGAGTTACATTTGTCAAACACCTACATCCTAGAATATGAGTTCAAAAACACTTCGATCTGTGTTGATCCCAAATAGTATTAAATGTTACAAACTAATAGCTTTTCGAATAATTCTTATTTCGATGAAAAAATTTGACTGACCAGTCTGTTTTTTTTTAAATAAATAAAATTATGATTTTTACTTATTGAGCGCTTTGATGGCTTTTGACCGAATTGGCGACGTTTGGAGTAAGTAGTCCCCGAAACTTTTCTCGGATTGACCCACTGGAGCTTTGTTCTGTGAAATTTCTTAAATGATTTGGTTCATTCTGATTATAATGAACTCGAGAAAAACAAAGTGGAAACTCTTGACGATGCGACTGAAAATAAAAACGACTTTCGAACGAAATTATAAGACATAACTAAAACAACTATTATTTGTGACGAATAAAAATTTAATTTATTTAGCTTTGCGGTAGTACAAGACTATTGAGTTCGTGTACAATACAATTGGTGTGTTTTACGATGGTATCGCCAACATTAGATCCTTGAACATATTTACAAGCATTTATTGCATTTGATGCAGCTTCAGTGGGATTATCTAACTTTAGATTGATTTTTTCAAAGTATCTATTAACCAATAGATCTTTATAGCTGTCAGCATTTATCGTATCGTCATCATTTAGTAGATGTTCCTTTTGGAAGAAACACAAAGAAAATGTGTTCAGATCATCGTTTCCTTCAGTCATAGACCAATCGTCATTAACATTGTATTTCAACAAATTTATACTTAGATTGAGTTCTCCTAAACATTTTCTGTGAGAGGGAATTAAATCAGCTTCCGAAAATCGTCCGAAAACAACCTAAAAAATTTAATAGTTCTGTGACAAGTTCAAAAGTTGTGACCAATTTTTGATCAAGATTTAAATAGTATTTACTTACTTGCAAGCAAACGACTCCTAGTACCAACAATATCTTCTGCATTGTTATTGATTCAAATTCGACAATGGTTTGAAACTATTATAAAATTAGTTTTGCGTGGGCTTTATATCCAATGTGTTATCTTCAAAGGTCAAAAAGTAATCGTTGGTTTTATTCAAAAACTAATTATTTAACTTGAAATTTTTTGTTAGAATTTTGTAATGACTTGATAGAAAAAATAAAGGTTTGAGTAGGATATTTTTATAATTAAGTTTAAACTTGATTATGAGATGCAGCGGCACAATAAGGTCTAATACTGAAGGGCGGAACAAACATTTGTTTTGGAAGTTATTATTTTGTACTCATTATTTTCTAGGAATTGATACGTAATCGCTGTTATTAAAATGTGTAAAAAATCCGTAAAGGTGGTATATATTTCTCTGCGATCTTCACAAATTGTTGATAACACTTATTCTCAACAGACTCTTCCATCATAACATTCTTCTGCAGAAATAAATGTCATGAAATGAATAAATGAAATAACAAAATTCAAAGGAGTTCGGATTCAAAACGAATCACAGCTTTTCGTAAAATTCCAAAGTAATTGTAATGAAATTAATAGGTCACTCAAAGATAACTTTATGCACACAACTTAATTTTTTACCTGTGTAAGAGTAAGTGGAAGATTATCAGATTTTGTTGATAGCAATCAAATTTACTAGGAGAAATATTAAATAGCAGTTGTAGTAATTTATGGAGTGTTTCATATGGAATATTGGATTCTAAAAACATGCAGAAAACCTACTTCGAGTTCCAAAAATATCCTTAGCATTGTAATAATTTTAAATTGGAAATTTAATTAAAACTTTTATCAAAGATTCTGTTATCAAAAAATTTCTTTCGTATTTGTCGTTCCAATTTACTATCTTTACAGGTCAATGAGGTACTAAATAGTTAAATAATATGTTATTTTCAATTTTTTTTTAGGTTTTTTGACTTAATATCTAATTTTGTGTAATTGTTAAAAAAAACATAAAGATATCACAAAATCCTACACATTAAAATTTTAATAGGGTTCCTTCTGAATATAAGGCACTCACCAAAAATATTTTCTCATAATCGAGATTTTAAATGTTATTCTTATTTGAATCAACAACAATGCAGAAGATATTGTTGGTGCTAGAGGTTGCTTGTTTGCAAGCGAGTACTATTTTTTTAACTTTATTTGTAAAAATTCTTATTTTATTTTATATTATCTTTCCTCAGGGGCACAGTGAGGCTACCATACACTAGTGCTGAATTTTAGAGGCGGAAGAAACGGAGACTGCAATAATCAAAAATTGGTAATTACCTAATCGATGTTTTAAAGACAATAAACTTCAAAACTAAAAATTTTAAATTTTATTTACAAATTTACGATAAAAATGTTAATAATATTTTCAAACGCAATTCAAAATCTAATCTAATCCGTAGAATCCAATAAGCTGTTATCACAGCTTTATTCGCATGAAATTCAAATGAGTATGAGGTTCATCTGGTAACAAAACGATTTCTCCATTTGGAGTATAATCGGCATATTTGTAAGAAAACAACATTTCGAAACCAAAATTTTTAAACAATTTTGTACTGTAAGCGCTGGTACAAAAAGCGCTAATATGGGTAAATCCCTGATTTTTTAGTGAAGACCTAAAAATCAACATTTCAAATTTAACAATAAAATTGAAGAAAAATTATTCCTTACTTCACTTCCCTTAGTAACGATTTTGCTAAACCTTTACCCCTCCAATCCGGATGAACTGACAAAATCCAAAAGGAAGCTTCCCTATCCGATTCAGTTAAATTTGAAATTTTTTTTACTTCATCTTCTATCATCATAAAAAATGGTATTAATTTGAGAAAAATTGGGGAAGGATTTTCAACTCTAGGCGGCTCGTTAGTTTTCATGCCAACCAAACCAACAGCTACTATTTGTCCTGTTTTAGTAACAAACATATAAGACAAACCTTCATCGATGCAATCACCAATACTGCTTGCTCTATCCAGATATCGAAAATCTTTACATTCTTTACCAATTAAATACTGATTCATGGGTTCACTTTCAACAAAAACTTCTCTAACAAAGTTTTTTGCAGCCTTAGCCTCATCAGGGGTAATTAATTTTAATTCTGGGACATCACACGTCGTCATGGTGCAGTTGGCAATTTACTAAACTCGATTTGAATGTGGTACTTGTTTCGTTATCATTGTATCACTTTTTGATATTTAAAAAATAAATATTTACAAAAATAATTTTTGAAATGTAATCGAGGTAAAAGTAAGTAATTCAAATAATAATAATTGGTAATAATATAGGATAATTCAGTCATGTGAGCATCATTCATACTACAAAATTTGAAATGCAATTTTTCACTAATTTTCTTAAATGTTGTTAAGAATAAATTGTAGAATAAATAAAAAAAATATTATTTATAATATTTTTAATACAGACAAAGTAAACATTTTGAAGTTGTTATATATTATTTAATGATAAATAGTTTGTTTGTATATTTGTATTTCTTGAAGGTCAGCATGATTGGATGCTTTGTTGTAGAACTTGCAACTTGTATTTTTATATTCAGTTGTAATTTTGAATCACCAAGTGAAGCACACAGCCGAACAACTATGGCCCTCAAAATTAGAACCTGAATCATATTTTGAAAAATATTACTCCAAGTTTTACTAAAATTTATTAACACAAGCTTTGTCCCAAACAATTTGATGGACTGCATTACAACTTCAAACGCATAAAATTCAAGTGCGTATGAGGTTCATCTGGGGATAAAACCACCTCCCCATTATGACTAAAATCGGCATACTTGAAAGAACATAATGTTTCGAACCCACATTTTTCAAACAATTTCGTACTGTAGGCGCCACTACAATAAGCTTTGATGTGGGTAAATCCAAGAAATTTTAGTGTAGTTCTAAAATTAAAACAAAAACTTGTGATTGCAAGATAACCAAAAAAAATTCGTTCTTACATTACTTTCTCCAATAAAGATTTTCCAAGACCTTTTCTTGTCCAATCTGGATGAACTCCCATGATTCGAAAACATGCTTCTTTGTTTGATTCCGTTAAATTTGTGATTTGTTGTACTTTTGCTTCAACCACTTGCATAAAGGGCATTACTTTTTGAACAATAGGAGTTATGTATTCATTTTCGGAGCTACTACCACCTTTATATGCAACCAATCCAATGCCTACAATTTTTCCAGTTTCGGTGACGAACATGTACGACAAACCTTCATTGATGGAATCAACAATAGTGCGTGATCTAGCAAAATAGCGAAAATCTTTGCATTCCTTATTTATTAAATATTGATTTATGGGCTCGGTTTCCAAAATAAATTCTCTAAAGAAGTTCCTCACAGCTTTCGCATCATTTGGAGTAATTAATTTTAATTCACACTTCGCCATGGTTAAAATTTTAAATTAAATTATTACTGATAGCATGGGATGATAATGAATTTACTTGGCCCACTAGCGTTGTGTGACAGTTTTGTTGTTGTTTTATGTTCTCCTTAATTTCTGTTATCAAAGCAGGTGGAGATAATTTTATGATACGATATCTAATGGAAATATTTAAAACGTTTTCAATCAATTCCAAACTTTTATTTTATTTTCCAAAATTGCGTGGAACCTCTTTGGGATCAGAAAAATTACTTCACAATTTTCATATTTTTGCTTGGCAAGCTCGGCAACATTAGTTACATTATAGATTTGTTTGGTTTAGAAAAATAAATTTCTTTGTAAACTTTTGTGGGTGTAAAGATGTAGGGCGGAAGCATAACCCAATTTCTCCCAAGCCTCTGAGTTTTAGAGATAAAAATCGAAACAAGCAGATTGCAACCTTTAATGGACCATAAAATAAAGCCTGCATCCAAAAATTTGTGAAAGCATTTTGTTACAAAATTTATAGCAGAAAATCAAACTTACGAGTCAAAACATTAAACAGCTAGAAGACAAGAGAAGGTTTCTAAAATAATGTAAAACAACAAAAAACAGTCAACGATTTAAAATTAGATCATCATAAATTTCACTGCGCCAGCGTGGTTACGTCGGCAAACTGATTCAGTGGCGCACATGCCACTGCTATCGGTTGATTAACAAGGTTATTGGGTGTATTTTTCTTTCCCGTATTGGAGATGTATTCCTTGATTTGCAGGGACTTCAAGAGATTCATATGAGGGAGCCTGTGTATGGTAAGATTAAAGTAAATAAATATTTGTTTTACAATTTTATTCTGGGGTTTCTTTTTTTTTTCTCGCAATTTTGCATCAAAGGATTATGTGAAACAACGTGATTGGAATGGCAATATTACAATTTGACGTGCATAAAATTCAAATGCGTGTGAGGTTCATCTGGCAAAAAACCCACCTCCCCATTTTGAGTATAATCGGCATATTTGAAGGAACACAAATTTTTGAAACCAAATTTTTCAAACAATTTCGTGCTATACGCGCTGGTACAGTAAGCTTTTATGTGGGTAAATCCCAGCATTTTTAGTGAATTTCTAAAAATAAAAGGAATTAAAGAAAAGCCTTGTAAAATTAGAAAAAATAGTCCTTACATCCCTTTTTCGGTTAGTAATTTTGCAAGACCCTTTCCTATCCAATCTGGATGAACTGCCAATATTCGAAAACAAGCTTCTTTATCCGTTTCCCTCAAATTTGTGATTGGTTTAACTTTTCCATCAATGATATCAAAAAATGGGGTTAGTTTTTGAACAATAGGAGTTATATCTTCGCTTGAGGGACTGCTAAATTTATATGCAATCAATGCTAGGGCTGCTATTTCTCCAGTTTCGGTGACATACATATACGACAGACCTTCATTTATGCAATCACCAATACTCCTGGCTTTATAAAAATATCGAAAATCTTTGCATTCCTTACGAAATAAACATTGATGTATGGGTTCGGTTTCGAAAAAATATTCTCTAACAAAGTTCTTCACAGCCTTTGCGTCATTTGAAGTAATTAGTCTCAATTTTAAGGAGTCACTCGTCGTCATGGTGCACCTAGTTTTAGTTAAACGTAAGTGAGTTTAGAATACTTAACTTAAATTACGACTGATAACACGTGATATGAATATAATTATTGCACTATCGCTATGTGCAAGGTTCAATCGCGAATTTAAAAATTTAAATTTTAGCGCCGAATTGTAAAATGCTAATGTAAATTGTTAAGTCCAAGCAGAGTTGACGTGTTTATGCCCAAACTACATTTTTCTCAAGGCTTTTTATGGCTATTCGCCTTGATTGTCTAATACTTAGTGCAAAACCTAAAGCCTCACTAACCCCATCCATGGAAATTCCTTGTAAATCGATGTGATTATTGAGTCGAATAGAGTTCTGATGATATGAATAGAAAACTGATGATTCATAGAAATACTAGATGGAACCTGAAGGATGGAACACTTGCAGGGATGAGTCTAAAATACAACTTTTGTGACTTAATTTCTTATTCAGCGATATCATGAAGTAAGATTAATGGAAATTCATGGAACCAACTTTTCCACCATATCAAAGATGAGAGATTTTGGTTTTTATCGTCTATGGAGAACCAATACAAAACAAATAGAAACATTCCTAGTCATAAGAAGAAGCCTTGTCAAACAGAAAATATGATCGCATAGGAAATCGAAATTTCCACTCTCTCCAAATCATAATATACTTCTACGTTCAAAAATAATACTGAAGGTTTTATTAATAAAATATTTTCTAACATAATAAGATTTAAAATTGCGTTTCTATGCCTAGCATCAGCGGCATTACAATTTTATATGCATAAAATTCAAGTGCGTGTGAGGTTCATCCGGTGCTAAACCCATCTCCCCATTTTGAGTAAAATTAGCATACTTGTAAGAGTACAGCGTTTTGAACCCATATTTTTCGAACAACTTCGTGCTATAAGCGCTGGTACAATAAACCTTGATATGGGTAAATCCAAGAGATTTTAGTGAAGCCCTAAAAATAAGAAAAAGTCAGATAATAATACAAAAAGTAATGAATTGTCCTTACATCACTTTTTCCACTAACAATTTAGCAAGACCATTTCCTATCCAATTTGGATGAACTACCAACATGCGAAAATGGGCTTCTTTGTCAGTTTCCGTTAAACTGATCATTGGTTTTACGTTTTTTTCAATCATATCAAAAAATGGAGATAGTTTGTGAATAATAGGGTTTATGAATTCGTTTGGGTCAGTAATACTATCTTTATATTCGACTAATCCAAGGGCTACTATTTCTCCAGTTTCGGTAGTGTAAATATACGACAAGCCTTCATTTATGCATTTACCAACACTTAATGCTTTGTACAAATATCGAAAATCTTTACACTCTTTACGAATTAAATGTTGTTGTAAGGGCTCGTTTTCCGAAAAAAATTCCCTAACGAAGTTTTTCACAGCTTTTGCATCATTTGAAGTAGCTAATTTTAGTTTTAGGACTTCACACGTCGTCATCGTCGAGTTGGCTTATTAGAACTAATTAATTCGTTTTGAAAATTTAAAGTAAATTACTACTGATAACAAGTGATAATGGAAGCACTTGTTCCGCTATCGTTGTAAATAATATTCCGGCGCCAAATTCAATGATTACTATCAAAGATAGCAAATCAAGATGCTGTCTCAGTAAGCAAATTCTGATTGGTTTATCACAACCATTAGTTTTAAACACAGACAGTCACAGACACAGTCAGTTTTAAACAATAACAGATATTATTCCGCTTTCTCGAAAATAGGGAATAGGTAAGGCTAGTCACCTTCGAAGATGCCTCGCATCATCAAGGCAGTGTCTACATTTTCCACTCAATTTTATAATACTGAAAGTGTCAATAACATTTTCCATCATAATACAATTTAAAATATAATTTTGCACGTCTCTGCAGTAATCCCTGATCCAAAGATTGGTTGGACAGCATTACAACTTTATATGCATAAAATTCAAGTGAGTATGAGGTTCATCTGGTAGGAAAACCACCTCCCCATTTGGAGTATAATCAGCATACTTGATACAATACATTTTTTTGAAACCAAATTTTTCGAATAATTTCGTGCTGTAAGCGCTGGTACCAAAAGATCTGATATGGGTAAATCCGAGAGATTTCAGTGAAGTTCTAAAAATAAAAGCAAACTCAAATTTAACGAAAAAAAAACTATTAAAATTAACCCTTACATTACTTTTTCAACTAACAATTTAGCAAGACCTTTCCCAATCCAATCTGGATGAACTGATAACATCCGAAAACTTGCTTCCTTATCAGTTTCCGTTAAATTGACGATTGGTTCCACTTCCTCTTCAATCATATTATAAAATGGTTTTAGTTTATATTCTATAGGGGTTACATATTCTCCCGAGGGTCCTCTAACTTTATATCCAACCAATCCTAGGGCTGCTATGTCTCCAGTTTCGGTAACGTAGATGTACGACAACCCTTCATTAATGCAGTCACCAACATTATTTGCCCTATAAAAATATCGAAAATCTTTGCATTCCTTATTAAATAAATATTGGTGCAGAGGTTCGTTTTCCAAAAAAAATTCTCTAACGAAGTTTTTCACAGCTTTTGCGTTATCTGGAGTAACCAATCTTAACTTTAGGACATCATCCGTCGTCATGGTAGAACTAATTTATCGAGTATTGGGAACTTAAATTAACTTACTAACTGATAACACTATTCGATCCATTATCGTTACATAACAAACTTTTTGTGATAATCTGTGTTGATTTGCTTCTGTAGATAAGCTGATTCGTTTTGCTTTCCTGCGCAGCAACGAACGATTCGATAGAATGTAATCGTCAAACCATTTGAATAAGGTAAAGAGAATTTTACGATACGTTATCTGATATTTTGAATTTTATTTGTTAAAAATTAGAAACAGTGTAGCTAAATTTTTTCGACCTAGTCACAAAATATTGTAACCCCCTCTTAGATCAGTGTGAAATGTTTCCAAGAACAGGTGTTAACTTTTTACTTATGAAATATGCGTCCAAGCTGCTATTTTTGCCCAAAAATTCCAAGAAAGCCCAGAATTCGAGGCTCCATGGTATTGCGACGGAGATGGGCTTAGCAAATGATCCCAAGCTACAGCACGAAATGGGAGTGGACTCGGAAAGTCCTTTGACTGCAGAACTCACCTTCGGCTTATTAAAAGTGACTCATTGGAATGCATGCCTAATAAAAGGTACTATTCCAACAAGAAAATTATAAATTTAGTTTATCACGTTTCTACAGTAATAAGGTAAACTTTATTCCAAAGATTTGAATGGTATTACAATTTAACATGCATAAAATTTAAGTGCGTGTGAGGTTCATTTGGCAACAAAACCACTTCTCCATTTTGAGTATAATCAGCATACTTGACGGAGTACAATGTTTTGAAACCATACTTTTCAAACACTTTTGTGCTATATGCACCGGTACAAAAAGTCCTGATATGTGTAAATCCAAGTGATTTTAGCGAAGTCCTAAAAATAAAAAAACACCTTACATTTATAAAAATTCCATTAGAACATAATCGGCCTTACATAACTTTTTCCACTAACAATTTTGCAAGACCATTCCCAATCCAATCTGGATGAACGCTTAACATTCTAAAACAGGCTTCCTTGTCTGCGTCCGTTAAAGTTATGATTGGTTTCAATTTTTCTTCGACCATATGAAAAAATGGATTTAGTTTTTGAGTAACAGGAGTTAGACGGTCACCAAGGGAACCGCTAAATTTATATCCAACCAACCCAATGGCTGCTATTTCTCCAGTTTCACTGACGTACATGTATGACAAACCTTCATTGATGCAATCACCGACGCTATTTAATCTCTCTAAATAGCGAAAATCTTTACATTCCTTACTAAATAAATGTTGATGCAAGGGTTCGTATTCCAAGAAAAATTCTCGGATGAAGTTCTTCACAGTTTTGGCGTCTTCTTTAGTAATCAACCTTAATTTTAGGAATTCACACGTCGTCATGGTAAAACTGGTTTTATAGAAACTTCATTCAGTTTCGAAAACTTAAATTTATTGAATTACTGAACTGATAACACGTGATAATGCATGTACTTATTTCACTGTCGTTGTGTGACAATTGTGTTGTTGTTATTAGGTTATTACGTATTTAATTATTGCAGGGCCGACTTGGAAATTTACGAATCTATGTTCAAATTTGGAGATTGGTGGTTTTTGTATTAAAAATAAGAAGATATAATATGGTAGGTTAATTTCATACAATTTCTAGTTCTTGTCAAAAATTGGAATTGGGTTTTATGGAACGGACGAGCATATTATATCTCGTGACGGCTCTGTTAATCCTTCAATTATGTTCTCATACTGTAGTAAAATTAACCTTGAATATGATCAAAATGGAATGCAGGGGAGATCGGGGCACAGTGGTCACTTTGGAATTTTGGAACACTTATTCGTTTGTAAATGGACTTTATTGTGAACACAACTAACCAGAGACCGCAGTATAGTATGTACTGATGATATAAAAGAAGATTTCCATTGGAGTTCATTGATATTATCAGCAATATTGTTTATTTAATATTAAGATTTTATATTTTAGCGTAGTTTTTGTTTTTTAAATCGGATACAAACTTGCAATTTTTCATTTAATTACAAGAACAAATGATTTCTAGTTAAAACCATTAAACCCCAACTCAATTAATAGATCACATAATAAGCACAAAATTATGGAATATTATAGCATAATTTTAAATTTTCCACAATTTTAAAAAGGTGGAGCTATCAGGTTTCACCTGGAGGGAAAACTACTTTCAAATTTTCACTATAATGAACTAAAAGTTTGTCTCTATTAGCTTATAGGTTTTGGTTACCTTTTGTTTAAAAATGTAACATTTTTTTTGATTTTCTCAAACTAGAAGCAGACAAGAAAAGGAATAACCATAAAATGACGAAATTTTCATAATATTTTCCAACACAATACAATTTAAAATAGATTTTATCACGTTTCTACAGTAAACTTTGTTCCAAAAGGAATGGTTGGTATCACAATTTAATACGCATAAAATTCAAGTGGGTGTGAGGTTCATCTGGCAAGAAAACAATCTCCCCATTTTGAGTATAATCAGCATATTTCCAAGAGTACAACTTTTTGAAACCACATTTTTCAAACAATTTTGTGCTATACGCCCCAGTACAAAGGGATTTAATATGGGTAAATCCTAAAGATTTTAGTGAAGCCCTAAAACCACTAAGAGATTAGATTTCAAAATAAAATTAAAAAAATTTGTCCTTACATTACTTTTTCCACCAGCAATTTTGCAATACCATTTCCTATCCAATCTGGATGAACTGCTATAATCCGAAAACTTGCTTCCTTGTCTGTTGTACTTAAATTTGCGATTTGTTTGACTTCTTCTTGAATCATATCAAAAAATGGTTTCAGTTTCTGAAGAATTGGGATAGCATATTCTTCGGGCGAGGGCCTGCTAACTGTATATCCAACCATACCAAAGGCTACTATTTCTCCACTTTCGGTGACGTACATATACGAGAGACCTTCATTGATGCACTGACCAATGCTACTGATTCGATCAAGATAACGAAAATCCTTACATTCCTTACTATACAAATGTTTATGTATTGGTTCGTTTTCAAAATAAAATTCTCTAACAAAATTCTTCACAGCCTTGGTGTCATTTTTAGAAACCGATCTTAATATTAGGGTGTCACCCGGTGCCATTTCTAAACTTAAATCACTGAACTTTTAGCATACGTTTAAAGGATCAAATTCTTCCACTATCAATGTGTGACATTAATTTTTATTGTTGATATTACGTGCTCACTTGCTGCTCTTGATAAGGTAGTTTGTTTAATTACTACGTTTTCACACAGCTGGAAATTTGACCTTGCAAACCATTTAAATAGCAGGTATCCGAAGTTTTAGTCGAATATAAATTTCTATTGTGGCTTATCAACCAAAGCAAGGTGGTGATAATTTTGCGCTGGATTAAGCCAATGGTAATAATTAGAAACTTTTCCTAATATTCGTTACTTAAATTTTATTTTGCAGGTTTTCAAAAGTAAATGGGGAGATTTTATGCCAAAATTGTCAAGAGAACTAGAAAATCAATGCCCTTCGAAAAGGGATTCTGAACCACGGGACCGACCTCAATGAAGTTTCAAAGTACTTGAATGCCTCTTTTCAGCCCCTAATGTGTGACAATTTTATTGTGGATATTACATCGTGCTCCCTTGCTCACTCAAAATTAAAATTAAACCATATTCAAAAACGACAAATTTAATAGAAGAATATTGAGACATTTGAAAGGCGTTGTCCTCTAACGTCTAACAGAATCGTTCAGGGCGAGTTTACGACATTATTTACAATTATTTATATTATTTTACAATGAAAATATTGAAAATAGATTTTTATTTTAAAATATAAAAAGAAAATTTAGGGTGCATAATATTATTTACGACGAGGAAAACCATTCCGTTAGAATATAAAAATATTTGCGAATACAAATTGCTCTTTAAAATTAAATTGAAGGGTAAGCCTTAGTGATTTATTAACACAAATTTTTTACAATAATCAACTACGTCGCAAATTATTTAAATAAAACCCATCTAAATCTAAATACGCATTTGGAAAATTTAATATTCTTTTATGTATATTTTTGCCTCCTTGTGTGGATCAGCTGGACAGATTGTACTTTCTCCATTTTCTTTGTAGTCTGAATATTTCATGGTGTAGATGCAGTCAAATCCAATTCTGCCAATCGCTCTTGCACTGAAATAACTGGAACAATCTGCTCGTATAAGACCATGATTCGTTTCTCTTCCCATTTCTCTGGAAAAGATAAAGCACAACGTTACAAATTAAAAAAAAAATAACCACAAGTTCTCGCACTGCGCTTGTTCAAATCGATTAAAAGTTGAAATAAATAATATAAATTGCATTTTCATCCATGCCATCGCTTTATTGTAACCTAATTAAATAACGATTGAAGTGCTTGTGATTTATGTTCCATTACCGTCCTTCAAGCGTATCAGATGAGGCTTTGGAAATCAATTCCATTAAATCTGATTTGATAGCACTCCATGCCGAACGAACATGCTTTTCGCTCAAATAAAAAACTTAATAAATTATTCATGTTGAAAATGCTACGTTTACGTAGGTATAGGTATAAAAATACTAAAAATATTAAAGTTTTTCTGACAACATAAATTGGATTTCTAAATTATTTAAAGGAATCTTTTGAACGGTGTTGTATTTAGTAGTACGAATTTCTAAAACTAGATATTTAAAAAAAGTAGATGCAAAGTATAGAATGACCGTCCAGTCTGTCGCATGCCACATACATGTAGTGATCGATAAAGAATTCAATAACCAGAATATCTTTTTTAATCGGATTTTAATTCCTAAGTATTTAATAAATATAATAAAGAAGAGATTCGTTCAAGTAGCAACCAGAAACCGTTAAATTACAGTAAAAACTCATAAAATGTCTTTTGCCTTACTATGCTTGACTGGACCGTCCCCAGGAATAAATCCTTGGTGTGTTACTTTGGTAATGGTAACTGGTAAAGTAGTAAATAGTATCTAACTATTATCAAGTCTTATTATTATAATGTTAGGGTGGGACCAATTTTGTGCTACACGAATGCCATACCTTAGGGGTTTTTAAATCTGTCAATATTGCAACAAAAAAGTTGATATCACTTTTATCTGTCTTATCGTTTTCTTGACGACCATTGGCTTTCTGCAAAAATGATCACTACAGTTCAGAAAAGGGTTAATTAAACTTCGAACCAGACTTATTTTTTTAATATTTTTTCACACCTGAAAAGCAAGGTCACGGTCATCAAGGAAGTGATAAGCCGATCAAAAAATGTATTAACCCTTTTCGTAAGCTTATCAATTTTATAGACATCGCAATAACAAACAAAACCAATTTTATTAAGTAATGTTCGACTATCGCAAATTGTTGACGCTTTTAAACAGCTTTTATTTTAGAAAAATTAAATTAATTGAAAATAAAATAAAATAAAAATTGTTTTAACAAAAAAAAACGTGAAATTTCTCGAGTGTTAATTCTCTTGACGCAAATAATAAATTAAAATTTCTGAAACTGACAGCTTTACATTATATTCAGAGACCTGTGTCACAAAAAATTGCGCCCTTGAACAAATTTATTTTTTACCTACATAGTTTTGTCCAGTAATGCATTGGAAATGCCTTTCCCTCTCCACGCTACATCAACTGATAAAATTTTAACGATGAGGATTTTGTCAATATTGGGATATCTTGCAAAAACGTCAGCCTTCTTATCGAGCTCCCTTAGCAGTCTCAGAATTTTAGCAAATTTTGGATTACTAGAGTCCTTGCTTGTTTCAGGATCGCTTCGTCTCACAGTTCCATTTATACACACTCCGATAACCTTTCCCGACTGTGTAACAGCCATCAGCGACATGTGCTCTTTAATGCATTCAATTGAATATTTTTCTAATTCTATGCAATTTCCGTCTTCCGATTCGATGAGATTGACGGCAACGTTGAGAGGCTCATCTTTGAAGAAGAATTGACGGAGATGTTTTAAGACGCGTTCGGTGTCAGATTCTACGATGGCTTTAATTTCGTATGGTTCTGGTATGGGCGATATTGGTGTTGACGGCGTCGATGGAAGAGACATCGTTTTTTGGGTCTAAAAACATTTTATTTATTAAGGTGATTGTATGATTTAATTAAAATAATATTTACGATGACCTTGACCCTGTATTTTCAAGATTGCTAGCTTTCAGTGTCAAGATTGCTTTTCAATTGCGTATTCTTTTATTGAATCTGACAAAATGTGAAAGGGTTTTTAAATTTCAACTTACGATTTTTTTTACTTGTGGTCCACTTCAAAATTAATTCGTTTTCTTCTTAATTTTTACACGGTTTTTTTGACAATGCATCAATAATTTTTAAAACTTACAGTGCATCAACATACAGGATGTGGAAATATTATGGACAATGCACAAATCCTTTTGTTTTACGTACTGACCTTTTCTTACTGAGTTTCTCTTTAGTAAACTTTTCGTTTCCACAAGAACCACAAACCATGGTTTTCGTTGGGAACCATTGGTCTATAACCTAAATGTGGTGTTTAAGTTCTCAAAAATGATTTCAGAAATTAACTGAATCCAAAACCGTGACAGTAATTTTGATAAGATAACAAAATAATAAAACATTAACAAACAAAAGGATCGTTGCATACATTATAAATATTTTCTTTTTTGAAAAAATCAATATTTTGGCGATATAATTGTCCAATTACACGCATTTTAAAGTTCAAATGAGTCGGAAGTGTGGATTGCTAATAATCCAAAAGCACGCAAATCTTGAATATGAAAACCTTAAAGATCAATTTACCAAGAGTTACAATGTCATATTATGTAGCAAATTTTAAGTTTAAAATTTATATTTGCAGTAATAAAATAAAATAAAATTTCATTTACCTCATAGCTGGGCTTAATCGCAGTATCAAATTTGTCAGATAATATAAATGACGATTGAGTTTGTACTGCCATTTGCCGGTTTAATAAAATCACACGTTTTATTAAGGTGAAAATGAGCGAATTTTCATGCAAAGTACATGAAAAGCGTTACTTTGAAACTGCTTCGAATTTTCATCTCGTACTTTTATATACTCCCCAAAATCCTTCTCAGAAAGGAAGTTTTGATCACGCAACGGACGTTATCCTGCGCATACAGGCACAGAATTTCCTTCTTTTGTGTGTAGTTCACGGTCAAAGAAAACTAAACCTTTCTACTATCAAAGCTTTTCTTTAGTAATTGGTTCAATTACTTGTAAAAGGAATTACTCGACAAAGTCGTGCTCCATTCTTTCAAAAATCGAAAAGAAAAATCATCTGCAATTTCAAACATTCGTGGGATTAAGTTAAACGATTTGAGTGGAAACCTAAATTATAATTTTAGGAAAACTTAGTTTGACTTCTTCATTGATTTTGTTGCATATTGCGATCGATATAGCTAAACACAACCACTCAACGTATCGATTCACCTAGGCAACAGTAACAACAAACATTAATTTTCGGATTTTTAAACTTCCCAACATTAATGAACTTAGTTGCTCCGTTTTAGATGAAAAGGGAAACATTAGCATCATACTCGGTTTAATTGCCGTACTAACTGATATTGATTTGATTTAAACCGAAAATTCTTGCTTTATTTGTGAAATAATTGGGTATCACTTTACTGTATTGATTAGCTATCGGTTTCAAATTTCAGAATTAAAGAATAATTTTTTTAATCTTATGGAGACTCTATAAATCAAATTCGATTCAATAGATTTACGATTAAAGATGAAGTTATGTGATCACTGATCACAATTATTTAGTATTATACGTTTGTGTCAATTAAAAATTTTAATATTGCTCCTGATAACTCGAAACTTACTCATAGTAATTAATCACAGTTGAAACTCAAAATAATTTCAATATTTTCCGAGTCCTGATGGTCACTAAATAATAATAGCTGGCAGGACAATAGCAAATTTCAACTTCATTCAAGCTTCATTATAAAGCAATAACTCCAAGTTAATCAATTTATTTATGTGTAATTATGCTATTACGATGGTATATTATGTATAACGCAGTATACGATTTTATTTCAATGAAACAGAGGTATCACAACGGTGGGTGATTTGGTATAATTATTGATTTGAAAATGCAGGGTTGCAATTACAGCTTTTTCAAAATTTCTTAACTCGGCCTTCCGGCAATCGACAAAGTCAAGGTCAAATCAAAATTATTAAATAACCAACCTTTTGACATAAGTCCTTTAATTAAAAAGAATTCGAATACAAGATAAATTAAATTGGAAATTGGGTCACAAGTATTTTAAGAAGCAATAACATTCGAGGGCCTTTACACACTTTTATCTCACTTACCTGTAATTATTGAGAGGTTATGTTTAATTATATAATTCTTATTAAAACCTTAAAAAACGGTTTACTGTCAAGTTACACTGCATTAGCCACGAATCAACTAATTATAAATGTTAGTAACTTTTCTGACATTTTTAAATGAAAATTACTAAATTTTTAATCTCAAAATGTTTTTTATAGTTATGGAAGTTATTGAAAAAGAATAAAATAGAAATTATAAATGCAGTTTTTATAAATTTAGTGTTAGTATTACATCATAGGTTTTGTTGTTATCATGTACTTACTTACAAATACAATAATGCAATAAATCCATTTTTATAGTTACTCATAATAGTAAAAGAGAAAAGCAAACCTCAACACAAAAATTATTTATCTTCGTTTTCTGTTATTATGTGTATTTTATTTATGACAAACCACAATAAAATAATATTTAAATGTGCATCAATATGTAGATGAAGTCACCTTCTTGTAATTATTCTATTGTATTGTTTACATAACACTTGACGAGGGGGGGTGCATAGTTTGCAAATATGTACTCAATTGAATAAGCAATACAAAATAATGCCATTTAAAAGCCATTACTGTTAGAAAAATGAAAAAGTAGGGAGAATTTACTGTCTGTTTACTTATTGTAATGATTACAGTACTACTAAAATATTTACTTACGGTCTTAGTATACTTTGGAGGTTAAATTCAAAGATTTTAGGCTTTTTGGACCACCATGAGCCCGAAAAATACTAAATAATACCAAAAGGCGTCACCTTTTAAGGCTAATTTGAGTTTATATTTTACCTGCTATCTTCATGTAATTTCATATTTACAGCCCCCCCCCTCGATCAATAGTCTACATCATTCCATATTATCAATATTCCAAAATGGATAAATAAAATTCCTTTTGAATGTTATTTCTATGTACTACATAATAATTCTTCACTTACAGTTAAAATTCTAATATTTTTACGTTCAGTTATGTTTTGTTTTTAAAAAAATACTTTTGTTAAATTAGAATTTAAATTCGCAGGTTTAAAGAACTAAAAATATATGAGTATGTACTTATGTACGTCAGTCAATAAACTAATGCTCGATTTTGAATACCAAAGACACGTTTTTTACGTTTCCAATAATTGCACTGTAAAGCTTATCACTACTTCACCATTTAATTGATTACTCATGTTTTTTCAATCAACAAGATTCTATTATCGTCGTCCAATTTTACGAGACCTTTAATATTTTTATGTGTTCAGTAAATACTTTGAATAATTTGCAAACCTCAAGTAAGTTATAAATAAACCGGAAGCTATCGACAACAAAACTCTAGAAACGTGTGGTATATAATTTTAATAATTAACTTAAGGTGGCCAATCTCACCCCAAGTAGCAAATCTTTTTAGGTAAATTAAGTAGGTACCTACTTCTGCATTAATAAAATTAAAGTATAAATTTAGATTCGTTATTAAAATTTAGATATAATTCAGTCTCTCAAGTGCTGTAGTCTATTTATTTATCGCATGCAGTGGAGAATAACAAATACATGCAGTTTGCACGTGATTTATGGGGAGAAGTTTGTCATTGCGCAGGGACGCATCTATTTTGACCTTACAAACACCCAATAGCAATTACAGGTGCAATAAACATAATGCAATCACGTGCATGTCACGCGTTGATCACTGTTTACATCCACTGCATGCGATGAATAAATAGACTATAACTATATTTTACAAAGATACCTAACCATTAGTTGGGACTGCTGTCATTTTAAAATACTGGAGATCTACAACAGCATGCTTATATTCTTCTCCGTCGTATTGCTTCTTGACAGAAGCGTCGTGACCTTTAACAATGCTTGTTAAAGGCGTTCATGGCAGATTACACCCCGGTGGTTTGCCATTGCCTTCCGAGGGGAGAGACGGTCAGAATAGAGTTCTTACTTCACTCGGATTCGAACCGGGTGATTAGCGTTCATAGTCAACTCGCGTGAACGCTATGCTCCGACCGCCTCTTATATTACTTCAATATTATTTGTTAAGTCACCATCAAATTTGTTTATCATTACGCAATTATCTCCACCCAAATAATTTGCGTAACATCTGTGTAGATACCTCCATTGTATTTTATCTCACCTGTGCAATTAGAACAGCTTATTAAATAAGTAGAAATCTTTTTTTTGGAGGCGGGGGGCAAAATCGTGTTGAAAAAGTTCTAGAGAAACTTATTCTCGGTTTTTCTCCAAAGGGCACGATATAGAAACGTGCAATTAAATTTTAAATGTGGATGTATTTTTATTTTTATAGTTTTCATGCGATTGGGATTGATTTAAAGCGAATCAATCAACTTTGCTACCAGATTCTAGCTATATACGGCTTCATGTGATTTCCAAGGTAAATAACTTCTAATAAAATTGAAATAATCAGTGTATTATTTATGCGAATTCAAAAGCAGAAGCCAAAGAAGAACCCAGGACAAGATTTTAAATCACCAAGTGCAGAATAAATCGTTGAATTTGAATGTCATCTTTGACGTAACCAATCACGGAAGGATTTTTTGTTTATAAAACTAATGGCAAGGCTTCCGTGCGATGACATAATATTCAAATTCGAAGATTTATATTATATTTAATTTTACACTTACAACCAAATCAAATCAACTTCATTAAATCGCTTTTAATATTTTTCCTGATGAAGCTTCAAAATATTGTTCAGGCTACATTTTCTTAAGCAATAAATTTGTATTAACAACTATTTTATCACAATTCTAATGTCAAATCACAACAATTTCTTAATATAAAGTAAAAAATTCGTTGTACTGTCAACAATAATATTACAAAATTCCAATTATTTAAAGGAAATAAAAATATTTTGTTGGTGCATAACTTTAAGTTCTAGTCAAATCACATAATTTTTAAATATCCTTTGAAGAATCAGACAAAATCTTTTTAACGTAGACCTCACAGGAATGATGTGGTTCTTTTGGATGAAACAACGGCTTTCCATTCTCCTTGAAATCTTCATACTTGAGTTGGTAGATGCAATCGAATCCCAATCTTGCAATAGCTTTGGAGGTGTAGTGACTGGTGCAATCGACTCTCATCAATTCAATATTTTTCATCAGTCCAATTTTTCTAAAATAAAAAAATCGTGTCAGTAAGTTTCACGTTTCCGCTACATTTTTACCTTGTACTGTCGAGTAATTCCTTTGCAATTCCCTTGCCTCTCCAGGAGGTATCAACCGATAAGATTTTCACAGACATTACATTGTTGACCGCCGAAAATAGTTTCTCAATTTCTTTGGTTCCTTCCAGGTCAATGTAATCCAGCAATTTTAAGATTTGTTGAAATTTTGGATTACAACACTCAAATTCGTCAGATTCGTCAATGGAAGCGCTGTTCAAACAAACCCCAACAATTTCATCTTCCGATGTTACTGCTATCAAGGAAACTCCTTCCTTGATGTATTTGGTCGAATAATACTCAAGATCGTAACAACGTGAATCTTCTGTTTCTATGAGATTCACGCAATCGTTGATTGGTTCGTCTTTGAAGAAAAATTTTCGTAAAAACATAAGGACCTTTTCGGTTTCATCTTTCCGGATGTTTCTGATCGAGTACGATTCATTTGGTGGTGAAGATGTGGGAAGGTGTGGTGATGACGTTTTAGACATGCTTTCCTGGTACGATAAATTATTTAAATGTTAATTACAAATGCAAAAAAATCAAATAATTTTTGTTTGAATTGAAAAGATTAAAAAACTATACAGGATAATTATTATTAAAAAATGTTGGGAGTTAAACTTAATTTAGTAGCAAATTAGCGAAATTGCAATAAATATTATGGTTAATTTCGGTTAATTTTCAAGTACATTAAGGTTCAATTTTAAAAATTGTCATCTACATACGGAAGTATTTTACTTTACTGTCCTGATGTCGCATCGTAATAAATATTGTAATTGGGAATATTACAAAATAAATATATTAAAAAAATTAAAAGATATAATTTTGTATAATTTATTCTTACAACATTTTTTTAATTGGTGTAATAAAAAAAATAAAAAGTCAAGTTTATTGTGGTAGAAAGGGAATCCAAATTAAAAAAATTTTGATATAAATTTCAAGTTTTTTTTTACAAAATTGTGCCCTAATTTAAAAAAAAATTCAAAAACTTACCCCATAGCTGCTAATATTTAATTTATCGAACCGTTCGGGTAAAAAATTGGAATGAACTTGAATATCCATTTTTCATTCGCGAGGTTTACAATGTGAAGCACGATTCCCACTATATTTGCAACTGAATTAGATTTTCATATCCTACTTTTATATGCTTTCCCAAACCCTTAATTGGAAGATAGTTTTGATCTTGTATATTATATTATAATAATACTCTGTCACAAAAGTGTATATTTCCAATATGTGTGTAGTTCACGGTCATCAACAATAAAATTGTTCATTGCAATCTCTGTGGTTAGGTACTCGACTATTAAAAATTTGAATCGTTTTTAACTTTTACAAGACGTTTAATTAATATAAGAAGGAGACCGATTTTTTCCTTGCAACCAAGAATTTTGCAAATATTGGAAATTCAAAATTTCACTCAAATAATGGTAACTTACTAGAATAAAAATGATTTTGTTTTATTAATTGGAAGAAGATAAGAACTTGGAATAAATATGATCTAATTTTTTTTTAAACGAACTGGAAATTTTATTGGAAAATTTAAGAAAAAAACGGCTACGCGACACCAAAACAAACCGATAGTGTTTTAATTATTCTAATTTTGATTAATTAGAAGCAGATGATAACTACGTAAGTACTCATATAAATATTTTTATTTAGTTCTTTCCTTGAAGATAAACAATACTGAAGATATGATTATCGCTTTCTTATTGGTTCTCTATTTTTTATACAGACAATTAGGTCAGATAAGTTATCATCACGATTATTAATAAAATAAACTAGATTTAAAAATAATGGGATTTTTATTTTCACAGTAGTCATTCTCAGAAAACCACTTTCAAAAAAAATGGATAGCAAATTTGTTCAACGACCCTAACCTTGAAGAGTTATGAAGTTTTCTTCCTCTGTCTAGTGACAGTTGACAGATTCATAATTTTTTTAATTTACTTGTTTGCAGCAGTGGCTTGGTGTGACCACTGAGTTAGTTACAGTTAGAACTTTCATAACCACTCCTGCGTGACCTACACCAATAAAAATTTGAGGAGGTTAATTCTACAAACAGAAGTGAATAAAACTGTAACCGGTCATCCGTTAAGGTGAATTGAATTAATTTTGAATCTGGGGACAAACACTGGACCACCAATAATTTTAAATATTATGTTAATTGCATATTATGATTAATTTGCTGAATGATAATTATAATAATTATGTCAATATTTAAACATCTTTTTTCTACTGATCTAAGTATTTTTATTTAAATAATTCATATTATTATAATCATGGCATTTATGAATGAAAAAAATTGTAGGTACAAATTCTATTCACAGACTTCAATTAATTATTGTACAATAGTTTTATATTAAAATAGTTTTGGAACTAAAGATTCGTCCTCGGACAGTCTTAGTCCCAGGGTCTGGTCCTAATCCTGGCTGATAAATCGGTAACACTGCTGTGGTTACAACTCTGGATAAGAACTTCTTCTGTGCAACGTACTTTCCTTAACGTCATGCCTGGGAATCACGTATTTTAACAGTTGCTCGGCCTATGGTCTCACTTGGGCTCTATATTAAAACTAACAAATTATCTAAATACTTTTTT
Source organism: Rhagonycha lutea (assembly GCA_958510855.1). Taxonomy (NCBI): domain Eukaryota; kingdom Metazoa; phylum Arthropoda; class Insecta; order Coleoptera; family Cantharidae; genus Rhagonycha; species Rhagonycha lutea. The sequence continues at coordinate 3,494,809 of OY294040.1, read as the reverse complement.
ATAGTGGCATTCGAGGGTAAATATTTTCGTAAGAAATGTCATAGGTGTCAACAATCGATAATTTAATGGAAAAGGAAATTTTATTATCATTTTAGTACTTCGTTATGCTCCAATTGTTATAATTAAACCTAAATACATTATAATTCAATTTATGACTCCTACTTATTTAAACATTTTACTCTCCTTGTTAAGAAATATATTATAATAACAATCGCCGCATAAATAATTCGTGATGCACTTGTACTGGTAATAACGTAATCTTGAATGCAATTTATATGCATAAGATTTATTGCTCATAAAATGGTTGATGTTTTGCGTTCAAGAAGTTCCTATAATCAAATGAGATTGGAAAATTTCAATTATTACTTAAGCAAATCAAGGTTTTACATTGTTCCACATCTTTTGTTCCATGTCGTTGCACCAAGGTATGCAATTGCAAACTTGTGTTTCCCATAAAAGAAGTGCCTTCCTCCATTTCGAGTTTTTGTAAAAAAATTTAAAATTCTTCAAGTTGAATTACCGGTCCTGCTAATGAATTTATACGACGATACAGGTCTAAAAGAATTCATTTTCTGTTAATTATACAGAAAGAAGCTATGCGTGTAGGTCTACAGAGTTCTGCAAAACAGTTTCTTTGGAATATTATAAAAACAGGTGAATTGCTCCAAGTGATTTACAAAAAGTTTAGAAAAAAAATGCCCACAAAAACCATTTATAGAACAAGGCCACCTATTTTTATTGCTGAATGTTAAGGAAATCAAATGAAAGGTTGAGTTTAAGGACAAAAATCGCTGTTAGCTACAAATTTTATTGCAACGATAATAACAAGAAATTGGAATAAATTGATATATTATTTGATATAAATCAAATAAACCTTTTTTATTACGAACAAATATAATTTACATGCGTAACTTCATCCATGAAGAAATTGGTATATTCTCACTCATCCGTAAAGTACGACGTGGTTCACATCATTTCATTTACAAATCATTTCTACTATTTATTTTAGCATAATTAGCCACTTAACTGTCAATGCACATTCAGAATGTTATATTATTACGAAATAAACTCGTAAGACCGAATTGCAAGTCAACAGTTTAAACTTAACGTTATAATAAATTGGAAGGGTAGTTAAACGTGAAATACCAACCACGGCACAAAAAATTGGAGAGATGAAATAAGTTGAAACTATCTTTGCTGTCTTAATTATTATTATGTTGAAGATTAACCCTAAATTACTTGTAAATTGAAAAAGTCACAACTAGGAATTCCAATAATGCTATTTTTATTCCTATTGAATCTGATTAGTGACGTTTAGAAGGAATTTTTGCATTAACCCATTTAGAAATTTCCCAATTCAAAAAAAGTGTAAAAATCTACCAAATAGACGCAATCGTTTTATTTTCTAACCCAGTTTAGGAACAAAACGTTTGGCTAAACACAAGAAAAACAGTAAAAGGTGATACCGAAGCTGAACGATTGCAAGTCGCGTTGGAGATCTTTTTACAAAACGCAAACACCACAAGTCGTTCTGAAAATGAAATTTGAAAACGAAATCTTTGGAAGTTGGTTCAGAAGTTGCCAAACATTCTGATGAATGAATAAGTTAGTCAGTCTAAGCAAAATGGTTTATATGCAATGCAATACAATACAACTAATCTCTACCTAATGCAAACGTTGCTTTAATATTGAATATATTATATAAAAAAGGACCAAAGTTCGTCAGGATTTACCTGATTAAAATATTTCGAGATCAATCGATGTTTATGAATACCAAAATAAGCAACAAATTCTAAAAATAAACAAAGTTTATCTTAAGTATAATTAGATTGCATCGTCAATAAAAACGTGTGGTTTGTGGTTTGTTGGATCCCAATTGATTAATCAGGTAGAAAATCATACAAAACTAGTTAATTAAAAAAATTTCAATTGATTATACTACGAGAGGAATTCCCTTACAAAATAAACCAAACAGTATGCAAATTTCTGTTTTAAATTTGAATACCTGTAATTTTGGTCACCGACTCACCTTGTTAAAGTTTATAATAATATTGATTAGTTCAATGTCACCTAAATCCGTTATTACTTGCTATATGATGATTCTATCAAGGTTTAATTGCAGAAGGTTTTTGTGAACTCTTCTTCTCGAGTTTATTTTTTAACCTTACTTGGTATCGCAGAGATCATGTTCTTCTTGGGGCCGAAAAATGTTTTCCAGTTTTGCCATTTTCTTCTTCGTTTAAATTGTATCGTCATTATTTATGACGGCTGAAAGGTGCAGTAGATATTTTATACATATATATTTATCTACCGTTCTTTAAACCTAACATTTATAAAGGGAAAAATACATTTTTAATTGGTAAAGGTTATGGTGTTTTATTTGAATGGCAATTCGATTTGGTAGTTTTTAACTAAGAGTAATACCATCGACACACTGTCAAATTAATGATCATTTACATGTAAAATTATTTACATTGCCATTCATTCAGTTCTTTACTCACCTGGGGGTTTACTGTATTTGAACCGTTTATAATACAATCATTACAAATCATTCCTATTTAAAAATGTAAATAAAACTTGACAGTTTTACATGTCGCGTTTTTCATTCTACCTAATAATTACTAAATATTAATTAAATCAAAAGTAGTTATTATATTATAATTGCACAAGATAATTGAATTAATTTTAATTTTTCAATTCACTCAAATTTTTATCTTTTGATAATAATAATAATACAATTACCATTGCTAAGTACCAAAAATGATATTACATATTAAAACTAATTAATATTTAAACGTGTAATTATCGTTTTACTTCCGCGTTACTACAATAATTGCGTAAGATAAATTATATTGTTAAAAATGCAAGTGCTAGAAAATTTGGTACTTAAAATTAAGCAATTATCAGATCACGAACCTGTGTCACGTCAAAATTAGAATTAATTTAGTGAATTTGTAACAATTAAAAACACGCAAGGCTATCAGATAATAATTTCAATTTATTATAGTTGTAATAGGCGCAATAACTCCATCAAGATTTAATTAGATAATTCGATTTTATAGTATCAAAACGATTTTTGAGGTCAACCAGCCCTATACATTATTTTAACCTTAAGGAATCGTACTAAACCTAATTTTTACGGAAAATTAAATAATTAATTTATTAAACTAATTAACCTGTTTTAAAAGACCCTGTAATTAAATTTGAAGCCTATTTAACATAATTAACATTTATTTTTTATAAATCAATTTTTTGCATTCGAAATAATTGCCTATTTAAATGAATTTTTATTGCGAATTTTATGCAAGACCTCAAAATATATAATTCGGTTTATTATTAGATAGAAAAACTTTTTAAATAGTAAACAGATGCAAATATATTCATCAGATATTATGGCGATTTAAAAGGATAATGAGGATGTTGCAATATCGATACTATCGGAATGAATGATAAAAAAAGCTTCTTCTTTGAGGAAGTATAATTTTTGTTTACATTTTCTGCTATGGATTGTGTAAATAGCGGAAAATTGATTAATTATGATAAAACCAAAAAAATTTTGATTTAATTTTTAATTTCATTCCCAAGTCAAGGCAACGCTAAATTTATTATGTAACTGATTTTTTCCACTATTTAAAAACTCAATTATTTTAATGTTTTTGCACGGTTAATCAGCGTGTAACTGCTGTCTCATTAAGCAGGAAGTAAAATTGATTTTTTTATTGTTATTTGAAAGGACATACGAAGTGCTCTACTTAAGCTGATAATTTAACAATAAAAAGTACGTAAAGGGAATCTTATTTATTGCTATCTGCGGGGCATGTAAATGAAGTTCTATGTTTGTTTCCTATCCATTCTTGTAGGACGAAATTGAAAAGGAAGAAGGTCAACAACAGAAAACAAAGTGTTATATTTTTTTAATTAATTTTTACGTTTTACTTTCCCAGGATGGCAGAAAATGTAGGTTAAATTTTCTCTCTATTTTCGAGCACAAATCAGTAACAAACTTATCTTGTAAATCGAACTATGCGGTATTAAATATCAATAAAAAAATTGATAAATGTTATAATAATTCCTGCTAAATAATACGTAATAGAGACATATCAACAAGCAGGATGTAAACTTTAAACTCTAATGACCTAAATTGATGTATCCTATTTCAAACATATTGTTTTAATTTGTTTATTACTAACCCTTGAAAATATGAATTATTGGTAATATAACACTGAAATTATTTAAATGTGTGTCTAATTAATCTTTAAATATTAATTAATATTAATTGCATCTTCTTTCATATCTTAACTTTTTGCTCGAGTGGTTTTGAATGCAGAATAAATAAAAACAAACAAACAAATCAACTAAACAGTTATTTTCAATTACAATAAATCAAAGAAAATTCAAAATGAAACTTACGCTCTCGCAGGGAAATACACTCGTAAAATATTTGCGGAGTTGACAAAACGAAAAGTTTGTTGTGTTGCCAAACAAATTATGTATTAATAGATAAATCTAAAATTAAATACAATATTTTGATTAAATGCAATTCTTTCGTCAACGATTTCCATCAGCCAATACTGATCTTAATTTTGTACAATTGGCGAAAAGGTCAAGTTCATCAGAACCTTGAAAGAAAACTCATCGAGTTTCACCATCATGAACCCATTTTATTTTAAGTGACCGATTCGATTTTTCTTGGGTAAATATTTTGGAGTAACCAGAAGATTTGGAAAATTACTCATATAGAATCATAGCTGTAAATTTTAAGGAAATAGAGCGTTTCCATGGCAACCACAATTGAATCATGTACCATCAATACTGTGGATATTGTAGGTGAAACGTGTCAAAATGAAACTAGCTGAGAATACACATGTCAGATTATTAACCTTGTGCAAACGATGTGTCCTTCAGAAATAAGAAAAATTGATGAGTCCTGGAAATATTGGTATAGTTCAAGGAGAGTCATAGGACCGAAGATTAAGGGTTAGAACGTCCAATAGAGGGCTTGATCAAATCATATAAATAACGAAGCGACCTCTATGGATAACAATAAGAGATGGAAATGATTCGCAAGAATGGAAGAACATTCATGGGAGAGAAAGTATAATCAGTTTATTTATGTGTCGTTACTTTTAATATAATTTCTATGTTGGAAATATGGACCAGGTGCATTAACACCCCTATTCTGTAACTTTTTCGTTACGCCATCGCTATAACGAATCGTTGAACTCGAAAATTCGTAATTATATTCGTTACCGCATTCGTTAAGATCGACATAATGAACGAATACAGGTACAGGAGGTCAAGCACCACTTCCGAGGAATAGTACAACAATAACATAATAAAATGGACAAATTTATTAGTTCCTTTCCACTTTTATGGCCTAGACAAGTGTCAATGTCTCTCAATGAAATCGTTGTTCACTTATTTGCCTCTTAATTATTATTTTTATACTAAAGTTCATTTTGCACGTGCATTAAATTTAACTCACACTAACATTAAAAACAATAGGGTATTTTTAAGCGAAAGAAAATATAATGTAAATCACGAAATGAAGAAAAATAAAATGTATTAATCTGTTAAAACCTTGTAGATTTATTATTCTATACCTTTTTGTGTATATCTACTTTAATTTAAATAATAGTTGTTGGTAGTGTTAATTTGTACTTTAAATTTAATTTTCAAATTTAAATTTTAAATTCCAAAACCGAAGTTGACTATGCATGGATATGAATACAACTTCCTACTTATTCGTACAAAAAACCCAGGTTTTTTCGTTAAGAACGATCCTCGTAACGAATGAAGTTACAGAATACCATTCATACCGAAATTCGTTTGAAGCTTCATAACGAAGCCAATATCCTAACGATAACGAAAAAGTTACAGAATAGCGGAATTTGAAAACGAATTCATTCGAGCTTCTGCTTTCTTTTCCACCTGTTGTCCTTTTTTAAGATGCTGATTGATATAAGGAATATTTCGTGATTTGCTAATTCCTAACGTTTTTGGCCAATCACATTGCAAGTGATATTTATCTGGATTAGATTAGTCCAGCTCGTCCTTGCGTTGCAGTAATATAAATTTCCTTCACTTGGTCAGCATCTCTTTTGTTCCGCAGTAACGCAACTACTAACCATGACGTGACCATTAACCGTGGGTGATATGGTAATTAAAGAAATGCATCCAATAATATTCCTCGCTCAAATGATTTGGAACTTGGTCTGTCATTTAAATATGAGCAATTATTTGTTGAATAAAAAAATGTATACTAAATTAAGTAATTTTTATAATAATATATTTAATTAATATTAATGAATTGTTTTTTGATAGTTATTTTATTTAGTTACTTATTAATAGTTAATTCCTTCTTTTTATTAATAATTAATAACCCAAGAAGTGATTCTATTTATCTATTATATAATGTGTAAGTGTAAATTATACATGCCGAGAATGGCGGTGTCGAGGTCGATGTTGTGATTTAAGATGCAGTAACAAAAATAACAAAATTTATGCGCTTTTCTAACCAAATGGAAGGGAGGTATTCGATTAATAGTGTTATGTATAGAAGTAAAATGAATGTCGCTTACCAATTATTTGGTAATATAAATTACCAAATATAAATATAAATTCACTTGAATTAAATGTTACTCACACAAACTTACACCCCTATTCTGTAACTTGGTCGTTATCATTAAGATTGGCTTTGTTATTCAAACGAATTTTCTCTATGAATGGAAATCTGTAACTTCAATTATTACGGGAAACCTTCGTAGTATAATGCATATTCATTTTCGTTTTTTGAAATTTAAAATTTCCATTTAAAAATTAAATTTTTAATCTAAATATTAACCCTAGATCACTAGGGTGATCATCATTTGTCTCACAGACGAATGACTCAGAACGCATTTGATATCTATGCATGTTCCCGAACCCATGTTCCCCCCCCCCCGCTCAGTACCTTGCTAATTAAGTTAATTATAGATCCACGCGTATTCACTGCATGTGCATGTCAATCAAATCCAGAGATTCAGTAAAATATTCGTCTCTCAGACGAATGTTTTGTTATTACGTGTGAAAAGTGCACTTATGGAATTCTTATGGAGCTTTTATGATTTATAAATTTCATGTAAGATTGAAAATGTTACACCAAGTATTTATTCTCAAGCACATTCAAATAAAGGCAAAATTTGCCCATTTTGTCCTTATGAGAAACGTAGGATGAAGAAATTGTCATGTCACTCCTGTGGCTAGGGTATTTGTGTAGAACACACAATTCCAGGTTCTAATGGGTGTATAAAATAATTATTTTTAGTAATTTCATGGTTATTCATTAAGTTTTAGTATAAAATGGTTTTTAAATAATAAAAATTATATAGTTAATAATACACATAAATAATAAAAATTATTACTAAAAAATTTTTAAGCTTGATTTTGTTCGTCTGTGAGACGAATGTTTAGTGATAGTGTAACTCAGTGATCTAGGGTTAATACTACCAACAACTATTGCATTATATTAAAGTAGATATTACACAAAAAGGTATCTCATCATTACAGAATAATAAATCTACAAGGTTTCAACAGATTAACAAAATTTTATTTAAATATAAATTATTTTATATAGTATATAAATTAACAAATACTAACGGTGTACTAATTAAAAATATCCCCGAGATGGGTCTTGCTCGGCAAAGTGTATCATTAGGAAGGGGATGAATCTTTTTGGGAAAATTTGCTTCAGCTATTTAAATTTTATGGAATTGCACAAAACTGCTGTTTTCTTACAAAGGCACTTCAATGTCTGACACTGCAGTTTCAAATTTTAAAATAAAATAATCAAAATATCATATTTCGGGGTTAGGTTAAATTTTATTCCACATTTCCTGGACGGAATCAGTCAAAGTACGCCTTCACTGGGAATTGCATATATTTCCTAATAATCCACTTTCACGATAACAGATAGAATTTAAAACGTAGACCGCCACGCTTAAAAATATCCTATTGTTTTTAATGTTAATCAATAGTTAGGTCCATATTTAGAATCAATAGAACTTACCGAAATGGGAAACGTTCTTGAGAGAAAAATTACTAAATCATTTTAAAGTTTTTTGTAAATGTTAGTAATAATATTGGTTTTGGAAATCACATAAAATATTATTATTATTAATTAGTGAATTTTAACAAACACCATTATAATGTTATTTAATTTTATGGCAGTTACTGGCGGAAGACTTTGTCAATTATAACCCCACGAACGTAAAAGTGACACCATAAAAATTATATTATCAAAATTGATAAAATTAATTGTAATTTTAAAATTAATTCTAAGCATTTTGTAAACAAAATACAAAATTAACTGATAATTTTGAATATTAGATCATTTTTTATATATCAACAAGTAATTACTCACTCATAATATATAATAATATGATCTAATTCGTGAAATTAAATATAAATATGTTTTATTTTTAATAAATTACGAATTAAGGATATAATATTAATAGTATATTTTAAGCTTTCGATTGAGTTTTTCAATCATCATCAGAAAAGTACAAATAATAATTTGAAAAACTCAATCGAAAGCTTAAAATATACTATTAATATTATATCCTTAATTCGTAATTTATTAAAAATAAAACAATATGATCTAATTTCTATAATTTATTATTAGTTAATTTCGTAGTTAATTTATTATTGTATTTTTGTTCCTCTAGTAATATCCTTTGCGATACAATAATTTATTCCATATTTTCGGGGTAAAATTTCAAAAAGTCTAGATTTCCATGTCGAATAATTGAAAAATCAGAACTGAGAGTTTTGAAACTCAGAATGCAGTTCTGTTTTTCTGATTTTTGCATTTTTCATCTTGTTTCATTTCATAAAATTTAGTTACTCCTTCTCAAGATATTTTAAACCATCCTTTTTAATAACATGTCCATCCAATCATCAATGGGTGGGCTTGTATTTTCCAACTGACCTGACCACAATACAATTTCCTTCTTTTTATGCGAGATCAACCTTTGTACTTTTTGAAACGTTCTAATTTTCTTCTTATTATTTTCAAAATTCAATTTCTGTTTGCCCTTACTAATTCCTTTTTTTTTATTCTTCCTTTCAAAATTTGAACCTTTCCATCCATATTTAAATGTTTTATGACTTTCTATCTAGGTTTCTTCTTTAATTTTTCGAATTAATTTTGTGATTAAGTATACAATTTTTTTCATTGTTATATTTAAATCTTCAATCTTAACTACATCCGAATTAAAAGTTTCTAGTTCTTCTTAATTTTCATTTTCGTTTTCTGGTTTCATAAGATCATTCATTTTCAAATTTTCTTGTTTTTCACTCTTGCTAAAGGGAAATGGCCATTCCTTATCAAAAATCACTATCATAATTTTACCCATTTTAAAAGAAGTTTTCTATTTGTATTCTATAGTGCCATAAATTCCACATTAAATGAAATTTTGAATTTTTAAAGGAGAATGGACCAAAAATCTTAACTATATTGCAGTTTCTTATAGAGTTTTTACCATCCGACCATCGCATAGGTTAATCTACTTTTAATTAACTAATTTTAAGATTCGTTTATGAAAATTTCATAATCATTTTTCTTCGGATAGTTTAAGTTCATGGTTTGAAGAAAAAAGTAGTTTTTGTTGTTACTCCATCGGTAATATTATATCCGTTTATTATTCACTAGAAATTTTACTGTAAATTTTTCGTGATACAGGATTAGAAACAAGGCCGACCGCTTAGGAAGTACGCGGCTGTACGTTTAGCTAAAAGTCGTCAATCGTAAACATCCTTTATTTTTAAATGTGCAACCCTAACCAATTTTGAAGGGTTCTGAAAGTCAGTTCAAACTAGCAGCTTTTATTTCAGATGGTTTAATAAATTTTTCAATTTTGTGAGACCTACCTTCATTTCACGTAACTTTCAATGATTGTAATAGTCATACAATACATTTTGAAATATTACACTTGCTTGTAATATTATCGACATAGCCACTACTTGACGGAATCGAAGGTTACTCCCGATTGTACCTATTTTAAACAAATGATGTGAAAGGGAAAAACTAACAAGTTAAATTATTAAGGTTTGTTTGTTGTATTCGATAATATACATAAAAATATGTTATTGCTTTATAATAACAATCACTAATCATGATTTAGTAGTTCTCTGTCGTTTATAATTTACCATAAGATCCTGTTCATATACAGGGTGAGTCACTTTCAGTAAATTAGAAATTTAATTTGTTCTAGTTTATTTTCAGCCAATAATGAAATACCGTATTCCGAAGTTGGAAGTAAAGGCTAGCCGCCCTTGCTGTAATTTTCAATAATATTATTCAATTATACCATAATAATAATACCACACAGCTGTATTTATTTCATGGATCATGTTATGTGTGTCTAAATATCATAAAAAATTTTAAAAGGTAATAAATTTTAGACAACATTTAAAGGAAATATTTTAAATATTCAAATATAAATAGTATTCATTGTTAATTCTTTTAAAGAATAGACTAAACAATAATTTGTACAATATATGCAATTTCTATTAAAATATTATTGTATTATATCCTAATTGTTGTATAATAAAAATTTCCATTGAGTGTTAATTTATGGTGTTTATACGATTTTAATATGGTATTTACAATTTTAATACTTTAACCACATCTAATAATGAATTCTAAGAATTCTATTTTATTTTCGTGCGATTAAAAATTTTTAACCAGAAGTGTCACATCTTACAGTTTTTATGGATCATTTTCAGGTTTTTTAAGTTATTTTTGGCAGATTATGTTTCGGTGGTTTGCCATTGCGTTCTGAAGAAAACCGTCAGAATGAAGTTCTTCCTCCAACTCCGAGCCGAACCAGATATTCAGCATTAGCAGTCAAGTAACTTTGCTATTGACCTTCTCTAGACGGATTTTAGAGCATAATTGATTGCATTTGTGGAAAACTAAAACATCGGGACATTACCTTAATGAAATTTACTTCCGTAACAGTGAATTCGATGCCTAAATATTATTTTCTTTGATTAAGACGGATCATTGCATTTCATTTGTTCAGGAAGGAAGTTTATTTTATCCTACACGTATTTTTGAATATTTTTTTAACTTGTTTTTGATTATTCTCGATTACTTATTGGGGTGTGGGTATTGTGGCTCATATACCACTCCTCGAGGTGGACCTGATCTAGGAGTTATTTCTATTATGTCCTTTGTAATTTATTAATTCACTTCCTTATATTATTAGGTTTTGGTTGGTATTTACATTGTAAGATCACAATAACATAATTTTATAAAACAGTGGCCACATGTATTCTAAGATAAAAAATTTCCGGACGCTGCTACAGTAATTGTCAAACGTTATCTCAGTTAATGGACACGACCCTAATAATTGTATTGCAATCAAATGCAAAAATAGTTAAATTAATTACAAATTGTAAAAATCTGCTCTTCGAAAATGATTGGATTATTTAGACCACCTCATGAAAACCAAAGGATATTTAAAAAAATTGCCGTTGATTTGTCCACCAGATGCTATCAAATTCAATTTTGCTTCAAAGCTAATCTAGATTTTCAAATTGTATATTAGGTCGACCACTTTTGCATACAAGAAAAGTATATCCAATATTTTGGAGCTGCATCTAAAGAAAATTTAAATGAAAACAACCTAAAATTCAATAATTCATAATAACAATATTATTAAGAAATAAATAAAAGGGAGTGGATAATAAATTAACCTCCACCACATTGGAATTGCAACAATCACTTTTACATAGTCAATTTATAAAAATTTTAGACAAAAGATCAAACTCAATATTCAAACTAACTTTTTTAGTCTCAATTTTTATTTCATAGCCATAAATGTTTTTTAATAAATTTTAATATTAATTGAGTCGAATTGTAATGGATATTTATCAAATTCCTAATAATTTCTGTTTTTATCGATTAAGCATGCAAGTTATGCAAATTATATTAATATAATTAAATACTTAGTTATTATACTTCAAATCATAATAATTTATTATTGTAATTTATATAGGTATACTACTAATTTAAAAAATTATAAATTCTAAGTCAATTGCGGTCTTTTTATTTTCAGTTTATAACTCGAAATTAACCAAATTTTTATAAATTTCTCGTATCCATAACAACCAGAAGGTTACTTGAAAATAAAGCGTCCTGTTTATTTCAATTCGTAACGAAGTTTTCTCGTCAGTGAAAAAACTCTTGACATTTCGCTCGTACTCGAGAAATTTTTCTCGAGAATTTCTTTATTTTATTTTCTTTAAAACATTTTTTTAAACAAAGGGTATTGATTAAATTTTTATTTCTGGCCATAGTCTAGTGGAAAACTATAGGGAAATAAGTGTTTTTTAAGATTCTTTTCTGCCATCATTGTAACGGAAAAGAATAAAAATGGTATCCATCCATGAATCCATGGAAAACAACCACCCATGTATAAATTCGACATTTAAACAATTTGAATTTTCGTAGAAAAATAATCGCCTACAATTAATTACCTTGACAGGCAAGCAAAATAACCCAATGTAGTTTGTTATTGTAGGTGGTTAATTTTCAAGGCAAGTTATATTTTTTTGAAGTTGTTATTTTACTATTGTATTTTTAACAATAATAATAATTAAAGAGCAGCTATCAAATTTTAAATATTTTCAAACGAGGAAAATAAATCTCATCGTTCGATTGATGTTATTTTCATTCTCATTCGTTAAAAAGCAAGCGGGAATCTCAACAACAAAAAATAATTTGTGATGCTATTTTTCCCTGGCCACCCGGTATATTTTGTTTGCGAAAATATTCTTATTTTATTTCTTTTAAGTTAACTAAGATCGCCCAAGTCATGATTACCGATTTTGGAACATAAGAATTATTTTCTCGAGTATCACAGAAATACAATTTTTACATTAAACAAAATGCAATGATTGAAATTTTTTTGTTTTGTTTGTATTTTTGGAATAATTTTAAATAAAATTAAATGGTAATCTTTAATTTTTACACTCCATTATGAGAAAAATAGGAATTTACGATCGCAAAAAATTTGTACTCACCAAAGTTCGAAAAACTGCGCACTTTAGGCAAATTTAGTAAACGAAACTAACGAACAACTTTAAATTTCTAATTGGAATAATTATACTTCCTGACCAATTAAATTTCTAATGAGAACACAAGCGGAATGAGAAGTAGCTTCCCTAAAAGCTAGCATGTGATACGTGCTATAAATATATTTGTTACTTATCACGATGAGCGCTATCGCTCTTTGTATTATGTTACATTTAAGTGTTGTAAAGCTTTTATTCCACTATTGTATGCCCATAACTTTTAACGTTCCAATTGTGGAGAGTCTCTCTCATCTAACAATAAGGTTAAGTAGGATGCTTTGCACATCCTGTTATTTGTTATTTTTTGGGGATCAAAATCTATAAATAACATAATATTATACAGGGTGATAGATGATAACATTACTGTGGAAAAGCGGTTTTCGTTTAAGTGGCCAATTAAAATCTTCTTACATTTATTAGGCAAAATTGAAGCTTGAATTTAGCTTATTCGTAAGAAAAGAAATACGAGCGGGAAATTTGAAAGTTAATTGCAATATTACAAAGTTGCAGTTGTTGAATTATAAATACAATTCAAAAAAACTATCTGATTTTAAGTATAAAAAAGACGCAACTTGAATCATACTGAATCAGATGAAAAAATTTAATTTTTCTAATTGCACTCCACTGGGAGTTTTCAACCCAGATATGTATTTCCTAAACTAATTTACATCGTAGAAAAAAAAGTGTGGTTCTTAAATTTTTAAAACTTACTCTCGTGGAATACAGATTTTGTCTTCCGCTCTTCCTACCAGTGCCACATTAACGTGTAGCAAATGCTATGGTCCCCGCACCCGACAGAAAAGTGTTTATATTTTAAGGAAGAGGTAGTAAAAAAGATCTTCTTCCTTCCGCCCCGTGAACAAAAAGCGATTTTAGTTAGAAAATGGATTAAAAAAAGTCTTTCAAACGAATAAGGGAGCCCTGCGATAACATTTGCTACGGGCCCGCTCTGGCTTAATCCGGCACTCCTTCCTACCTGTTTATTTAAAATTGTTATTGTTTACAAATTTTTTTGTTTCAAAACTTTATAAAGTAGGTTATAATTGTTTAGTTACCTTGTTATTAATTTTTTTAAGTATTAACAATAAATTTATATACATAGTTCAAAAGGTCAGTAGTTTTTCATTGCGTTATTAGTTTATTGACACGCGAAGAAAATTTCCAAAACAATATAATCGGTATTTATAATGTAAACAAACAAATAATAAAATAATTAAAAAATGAGCAAAAACTCGGTAGTGAATAACAAAAAAAGTGTCTTTATCATTAAAACGAATTTAAATATAAAAATTTCATGCGAATTAGTCATTTTTATAAGAAAACCTTTTGTAATACTAATTCGATAACTAATTGATAGATTTTAACTTATTTTGAGTCGAAAAATATAATTTCATTTGATATTTTGAAAAAGATAAGGTGTTATTTAATATTTTAAAGTTGAGGGGGATTTAAAAATTCTAAAATTTGTTTTTAATGCTCATCAATCAGCTAGTCGATTTCTTTTTTAAATTAATTTTAGTTGATGTATTTTTGTAGTTCTGTTATTAAATAGTTGTATGTTATCCATTAAATCCAAAAATGTGATTAGGGTCTTGATAATAGGGGAGAGTGGGATAATGTAGAATGAGGAGTAAAGCAGATGTGTGTAATTTCGATTTTAGTGCTGTCATTTGTAGTAGTGCTAACTGAGAAGAATAGCGTGAAAATTACAGCATTGTAATATTAAAATTACAATAATTACAGACCAGCAGTCTGGCGTAAATCAAACACGGATAGACTACAGAGCGGGAAACCGCGGTTCTAATCCTGATTGCGTCGGATATTGTGCTGTGATCTAAAAAGTCCGAAATCGATCTGTGGACTATGGGGAAGGCAACGGGAAACCACCCCATTAACATTTCCCTAGTAATGTCTTCCTGGTTTAGCTAGGAAGATCGCCTACGTCTAAAGATAGATATGGCACATTAAGAATATTAAAATTACAATGTTTGTTCCGTTTTTCTAACAACATGGCCTATGGCGTCGTTTTTGTATTAATTAATAAAATAGTTATAAAACTATTATAACTTTGGAACTTGTTATGTAGTTATGTATAACAAGGCACTAAAGTACATAATTTTAATTCAAAATATAGAATTTAGGTTTATTTCCACGAGGCGAATCAGAGTGCAAACTATCACACGAGAGATTAGTAAACATTTATTGTCTCATATTTTTATTAACATTAATTATTTATTGGTTATAACAGAAAAAAGTTGAGGTCGTTTGAGACCCCACGCCGTAATCAACGTTGATAATAATTCTCTTCATAAAATAAAGTAAAAATTACTGCAAAGTCATAAATCATAATTCGATCATAACATATCATTACTGATAAATGTCATTGTAATTATGATGGCTCATAAATATTTAAGACGAATTAATATAGGATAACCTAGACTTATCTAAAAAAATTTATTCCACATTGCAGAAATAATTGGAAAAAAGTTTAGGCTACAATTTAAAATTTTGAAAAGAAACTGTGAAAGTATTTTTTATGGTGTACAAAATGAAATGTTTTTATAGGTAGTAGTACTAATTTTCACTTTTGTCTTTTCTATTAAATATTTCCCTGTCCTTTTTCGGTTTTAAAATGTTGACATTTTTTGTAAATAAGATTTAAAATTAAAAAATTTGTAAATTTTTCTGATAACAATTAATAACATTCGGTGGAAATGATTTATTTGTTAGTTTTCACCCTATAGAACGTAATACAATTTTTATTATTTTGTAAAAAATTTTCAGTATGCCCATAGGAACTATATGAGGCATTCCTAAATTATTTTGAACATTTAGAAGTGATTTCATGTTTATTTATGATAAAATCATTTTAGAAGAAATAACTAATTTGCAATAACATAAAAAAAACTTTAAAAAATTAAATCTACTTCAAAAAAAGCCCTGAAGAGGAAATAATAATATTTTTGAATACCCCAAATATTTCAAGGATATATTTTTATTAATTTTGTTACAATTGTCCAGAAGATAACTTCGGAAATTAGGGAAAATCGTTTAAAATTTTGTATTTAGCGACATCTGATGGATTAATATCGTACAATATAAAGGCAACTAATTTAGAAAACTTTGAAAAGAAAAATTTTAAATATTTGAAATTTTAAGGAAGAATTCATTTATGTAAATATCACAATTCAAAATACTTTCAAATGTTTTCATATTATTTTAAGCATCTACATCTACAAATTCTTTTGATTTCCTCCATGATACAACACTTAAAAATAAATTTTGAATTTGGGGTAACCCGATTCCCCAAATAAGAAAATAATTCTTTTTACATAATTCTCACAGTATAATAGATACAAATTGCAATTAAGTTTTTAAGTTACTGTCAATGTGAATAAACACAATTTTGGTAGAATTTTAAATTTTTTGGTATCCATTTTCAATTTTTCATTAATGTAGTACTAGAAGTTCAATTTACAACTTTGAAATTTTGCCTTCCCAAACAAAACAAACATTAAAATTTTAAATGCATAGTTTCATACTATTTCCTTTGCTAAACTATTTGGCATTTTCCTCAAAGGAATCTTATTTACCAGTCCACTGCACCGTAAACAAAGGCTTCCATTAGAAATTTAAATTTCGAGCAATGTCGGTTACCTCGTTTGTATTCAAATTAAACTTGGTATTTTGGGTGGCATAACTAACAGGATACAAAATTAGAAAATTGTAGTAAAACTTTTCCACCTACTAAAAATATTATGGGAAATGACCGTAAACTTTTATCTTATAACTGACCAAGGTAATTTTTTTCCCAAAAATAATGCTTAAAATTTCAAATTTTATTTTTGATTAGATTTCCAGTCATTTCTAAATTATTTGTGCTGTGTCAATTTTCCACCGAAATTAGAACAATAATTTTTTATTTAGGGTTGGTTTAGTGGTAAAATATTTTGTTGATTATAAATAATTTTTGACTAGCTTTGTACATGTCATCGTTTCAGCAACATTCAGAATTCAACAAATTTAATTTAATTTTCAATTTCAGCTCTCTCTTTGATAATGTCGTAACTGTGGAGGAAATGGTGCTATCAGATTTAATTTCCTCAACCCTCTTTTCATTGGAGCATTGTAAATGAATTTGTTGACCTAATTTTGCGACATGCAGTAAATATTTATCTAGGTGCGAGTTAAACAAAAGTGCGATTGCGAGTTAATTAAGATTTGGTTTTTCTAAACTTCAAATATTGAAACAAACAAAATAAGGGATAAACTTTGTAATAATGTATTATATTTATTACTATATCAAATTTAAAGAAGTATTGAAAATTTTAACGGTTACAGTGAGCGCTCAAGTATAATGAGAACTTTATTCTGACTGTCTCTCACCGGAAGGCAATGGAAAACCATCAAATTAAGGCAATCTGCTTTAAATTTAAGTGAATTTAATTTAATTTTCATGAGTTGGAAACCACCAACATACACGAATTTTAATTGTTGTAGTTTGGTCATAATTGGAGTCGCTTTTGAGAAAAAGTGAGGGGCCATTATCAGTGTTTGGTTTTTGGTTTTCGAGTGCTTGAATTCGTAATAGCAGATGAAGAGTCACCTTTTGCATTGAAATTACTATGTCGAAATTTAAAGTCTTTATTTATTCTGGTGTCAATATTTTCCCCCTTCTTGATAAATTGGAAAGATTCTTATTCTCCATTTTGAGAGGGAGAGAGGAGACAATGGAAGTGTGATCCTTGTATATTTTTTTTTTGTAAAGAGCACGTAAAATAATTCAAATCATTTCAGAAGGGAATATTTGTCCCATTGACTAACGGTTTAATATTTAAAAACCTTTTTTTATTTATATCTTGTACAATAAAGTTTATAATAGGAAAATTTCTCTTCTGGAATCTTATGGCTTTCTAAATGGTTTGCATTTTTCTGGCAAATTCTGATAAATTATCCTCGCATCTTTAAAACCAAAATGAAAATAAGTACTTAAATGAAAAGGTCTCCGATCCATAAATAATATAATTAAGCACCATAATTTTTGAAAAATTATAAATTGGTAGAATCATCAATCCATAATGTTTTTATTTTTTATCACTTCCTTAATCAAACTGTCGAAATTGTTTGCCACAAATTGATAGTTCGATGTGAAAATGCTTTCAATGAGATTGGTTCAATACTTTGCCCTTTCAATATCAGAAAGGTCTCCTATTTGACATCATAAATAGAAATTAAAGATTTTAAAAGGTTTTAGTTATCTGGGTTTTATTAAGAAGTTACATCAAAATAATCTTTTTCTTAGCTCAACCAGAAATATCCTAAAAGGCTATCCAAGCAGAAGCGCAATAATTTTAGAGTCGATTGAGATGTCTTGCGTTGAAAAATTCCTTCTGGGAATAGAGCTTCCAAAACTTCCTAAACAATTTTAATAGTGTTATTTTATTATTATTGTTATTTCGAAACTGGTGAAATATTTTTTAAAGGTTTTCGATTAATTTCACAGGATAACCAACAGAATTCTTCCTACTAAACTTTTAGTTTACGTTCCAAGGTGGAAAGTTAAATTTTGTAGCCCAATTTGTTCCAACAACTCGAGAGCTTCAAAAATTTTATTTAAATTTTATTGTTTGAAATTAAAAATAATAGTGGAAAGTTGATAATTTTCTTTATATTTTGGAAAATTTGTATTAAATTGGTGTGGTCTTCATATTTTCAATATATTGGAGAGGCGTTAATTTATTTGACTTTCTATAATACGTTAATTAAGTACTACCTTACTTACAATTAATAATTACATGCTCCTTGTTCATAATTAAACTTCAAGGACATAATTAAAATAATTTTTAAACCTACATAAAAAATTACTTCAATATTTATTGTGATAAGAGTGCAAGTATACCATCAAGGTTTGTTTTTTGCTAATTTATTGGTTAAATTTACCGTCTCCCTGAGGGCATTAAATTTTCCTACTCCAAAGCTAGCCCTGGATAAGAACTTTGCTAATGGAGGCTATAATTAATTGCAGAACTGAAAGTTCAAATGAGTAAGCTACTGAGAGATCGGAAGAGACGGAAAGGTAAGACCATGAACCAGATGGTGAGATAGTTGGCAGTCAATATCGCAAGATAACCCAACAGATTAAGACCACATTCTGGAAATAACAAGCCTTATAGGCTTAAATTCAGTTGAAGAAATAGAAGAAATGAAGAGGATTACACAGCCATCACTATGCGTGCATCCTTAACGTCCAAGAGTCATTTCAACTGATTAAGAAGACCACGACGCCAACTCAATTCCGCCTCCAAACACTCGGATGTATCGAAAAATTGTAAATAAACTACATATATCAAGGTCTACACCATGGTCCAGCAAGGCCTCCAGATTAATGACGTGAATTTCCAGGATCTAATGCTAAGTCTAAATTTAGTTTCCTATTCTCTCTTTTACCGTTGATTGTTGGTTGGAAGATGGTTCTTCAATCAACGCTTTTACTCAAACCTCATCTAAGTACCAGACAAATATCTTTGTGTCCTGCTGGGTCCTGCCAGGTCCTGCCTTGCAGATGATGAAGCGACATAGACGGAGTTAGTCTTTCAAAATTGTTGGTGTTAATCAGTTAATTAAGGTAATTCAAAAGAAAGGGGGCAAAAGCCTTCTTCTCTCGCTTCTTCTATGCAAAGAGAGTCAAGAAAATAGGCAATAAATAGCTAAGCGATCTGGCAATCGTTCGGAAAAGTATTGCTGTTAGGACGAAGACTTCGTTTCATTTAAACATCTTTTATATTTAAATCTTTCTGCTCGTATCTATGGTAATTCTTATCTCTCTTAATAAATAATATTTATATTTATATTTTTAAATAAAATAAAAAAGATTATACGTGAGGTATGGACTTGAAACATTCAGATATCATTAATTATCTCACTTTGCTGATTAAAATTTCACATTTTTATTTGTTATGCGTCAAATTATATATATAATTTAATCAAAATTGAAAAAAAATTACAACATGAATATTTATTTACTTTCGCACTCTCTTCTATTCGTCTTTGAGCATGCGCCTGATCTTTAATCAGAGCATCGTTTTTTGTACGCTTTCCGCTTTGCGTGCACTTGCTTCAGTCGGTAGACGGACGAGTGTTGTGAGTGTTTGTAAGGGAGCCATGCGGGATAGCAAAATGGCAGAATTAAAGTTCGAGGCGCCACTGGCACAATTCGAAGAGTCCGACGAGTGGGGTACGAATGAATTCCAATCACAAACATTTAAAAATGAAAACGAATTAAATAACATAAATATTTCAAAAAAATTGAAAGACATAGACATAAACGATATGCTAAACGATTTCAATGAGGACATCCTGTTAAATGATAATTTAAAACCAAAAATAATCCCTCCTAAAAATTTAATATTGAACGGAGACGCATCTGTTACTGATAATTTCACCGAAACGTTTTCTGGCTCCCTCGAAGATTTAGTTAACACATTCGATGAAAAAATAACCAAGTGCTTCGGAAATTATGAGGAATCGGTCGAAAAATTGGCACCTGTGCAAGTAAGGACACAAGAAGAAATCATGAACGAATGCCAGTAAGTCTTTTGTTTTGACATTTGTTTGGGTTTTGTACCAATTAATTATCATGCTGATTTGGAGTGCGAAGGACGAAACAATAGAAACTTTGCAGTTGATCTGTCTTCCTTCGTAAATATGGCTAAATAAATTGCTTCGTGGGTGGATTTCGGTTAAAGTTAATAAGTAGTAAAAAAATTGGAGTATGTTTTATTATTATTGTGGTTTTTCTGAATAAATGCGTCATTGATAACGCTGGGTTAGGTAACCAAACCACAGTTTTGCGTCTTTCTCCAAATGTTGGGGGGACAACATTTGGTTCGTGGGATTTTCTGAAGCTGTGTTTATTTAAAAGATAAATAAATATTTTGTATTATATGTGCAGAAATTTTGCGCATGTGCTTTGGTGACTAAGCTCTACTTGGGGATGTTTGAAAATCAATACTCGAGAACTCGAGTAAGGGTGTGTATTGTTGTTACCTGACCACCCCTGTAGGAACTTGTTAGATTTTCAATAAATCATGACATTCCTCGTGTTTTTTTTGTTGTTTGCAGAAAACCGAAGGCAATCAACCGATGTCGCACCAAAAAAGTGCGAAATTATCTATGCATTCCGGTTATTTGTTTATTTACATATTTTATAATAAACATTAACTTAAAATTTAAATATATTCACCGACGTATTTGTAAATCTAAATCTCTACATTACCATAACCAACTTTCCGTATCAGATGGCCGAAACTTTCGAAATATAGACCGAAATTCGTTCATTTGGAAATGGTATTGTTAAAATTTTAAATAATTTGAATGAAAACCTTTCCAATTTTTTAAAGCGATTAGCTCCAATTGATATTTAGGGATGGAACTTCGATTAAGTTGTTACAATATCTCTTCCTTCGGGAATTTTCGCTATTCATTTATCAAATAGATTGGCCAGTTTGTTATTATGTTGCTCTCCTAATTTATCTTCCAAAATTGCTCCAAAATCTAATAAAGCCAACATAAATTTAATTCTAATCACAATTTTTCGTTTTTGAATGAAATTCCATAATGGATAGCTTTTGAAACTGTCGCAACAGATCCATAAATCACTAAGTATTGGTGGTTTATCTAAAAAAGTAATTTTTGTTTTGAAATGAATTTCTAGAAACTTAATGATTAAGTTGCCGGAAAATTGACAAGATGAAAGTTGTTGAACCGTATAGCTTATTTTATTGTAAAAGTCAGTTTCTATTGCTAATTTATGTTTAACTTGGCAAGCATTTCTATCTGGATTAAGGCCATGCCAAGGTCGCTAGATTCTGTTTGAAGTTTTCCCTTTTGGATTTCCTACGTCCTGATAAGCAATTTTGTTAAATAACCCTTCCTAGTTAATGTGGAAATGCTTTAAAAGTTTTTTGTTGCCAAGAATAGATAAAGGTTTTGAGTTGTCAAGATCTATAATCTTCCAAGGTTTCCAATGAAATAATAACAATTGGAGAAAAGTTATATAGATTATTATGGATTAAACGTCTTAAAAAAATTCACCCAATAATTTCATTGTTAAGTAGCTAATACAAACAGATAAATGAATAAATATATTAGAAATTTGGCTATAAATTGATGGACCCTCTCAAATTTGGTATACAAAGTCCTGTGGAACAATAATAGTAAAAAGCTGCATATTATAATAATAAATTTTTTTTCGAAGTACCTCATAGGCATATTTCCCCTACGTGTTTGATGTAACAATGATAACAGCACGTAATACAATTTTATCCATTTGAATCGAAGTTTATTACCAAATCGGATGTGCTGAATATTATGAATATGAATTCAAAAATTGCCCATTACGTTCAATTTTCGATGAAATATTGGTAGAAGCTTTCAAAATTAGAATTTTTAGCCATTTTCAAAACTTGAATTTTTGTTATTATTTCATGAGGAAACAAATTAATGTGGAAATCACTCTTTAGGGTGGAAACCCTTCACTAATAATTATTTACAGGTCTAAATAATATATTGAAAATTCGCACCTAAGGTTGGATTTCGTACAAGTAGACAATTGGGCATTTCTTCTGTATCTTCCGTGTTTGTTAATATCAAAAATCTACTTAAAATTAGTCACGACAACAAATTAGATTTTCCTCTAGCGTGCTTACTATCTCGAAGGGTGTCTTGAAGATTTTTTTGGAAATAAATCAATGACGGCCTTTCAGTTTCCTAAAGTGACTTCCACGAAGCTTCAATTTCAAAGGAGGAAAGATCCTCCTGAAAATGATGAACAATTTATGACCTCGAATAACATGATGATGAAGGACAATAATTTTTTAAAGAAATGCAATAAAACCACAAACAATTGTTTCGCTCTCATTGAACTCCTCTTAATATTAAAACAACAATTGACAGTATCAAAAAGGTAGATAATGATTTTTTTGTTATTAACTAGGAAAACTGCAGGTGGGTTGGATTTAACCCATTCAATACCTACAAGTGGGACCCAGGCGGATGGATTATCTCTATGACCTCTCCATGATCGTTTTATTTTTCTCGTATTATTCACTTGAATTCGAAAGTATGATTCATGAGATTACGGTTCATTAATACTTCGTCAGTTGATATATTATTCTCTTTGGTCAAAACTTAAGTTTTATGTTTCTTGATTGATTTGTTTTGCGGTTTTACGATTAAAATGTGCATGCTAACGCCAGTAGCATTTTTAGCATCTGATAAATAAATTTTGAAATCTGGATTAGACTGTCAAGTGTACCACATGTCATTTCCATCACTCACAGAATTCAATGTTTATACAAATGTGTGATTGCCACATCTGAGAAAGTTTTCCTAGCTGATACTTGTCAAAAATGGAAACCGATAATGAAACTTTTAAATCCTGATTCTCTGTTCTGAACTTTTTTGAAGCAGACGAAAATTTTTTTTGATCCATCACTATCCAATTTTAAGAAGAAATATGTTCTATCAACTTCTAAATCTAGTTAGTCTTAATTAGTAGACATCGTTGCATTTGTTCAAATTATAACGGTAAATAATATTATAATAAGAAATATTAAATGAGTTTTACAAAAGAAAAGAAACCTGAACTTCAAACACTTCACCTTTTAAGTTTTTAACAAATGGCACGATGTCTATCATCAAATTTAAAAAAAAACACGTTTTCCTACCACCAAACTAAACTTCAATGTTCGACAAAAACTTCGAAGAATTGAGCAAGTTAAAAATACGAAATAACAACCGCCCAAATCAAATAAGGTCCGAGCAAGATATGTGGGCAAAGCGTTTCAAGAAAATTGCATCAATTTTGTTTATTTTCGACCACAAAAGCAATATTAAATTTTCCCCTTAAAAATATTGTTTCATTTTATAATTTCACCAGATTTTTCTTTTTTATTTAAATATCGTGACATTATAAATATATTTGGCCAACGCTGTGGCAGTAGGTACCGCATTAAAATCGATATCAACATTCAAAATTTTATCGTAGATTATATCATTCGCTTATTTTTAGATTGTATTTCTCTAAAGTATTTTGTGAATTTACATAACAAATTTTTGTTTGTTTTTTGTTGAGTAACGAAAAATTTCTGTGATTTTGTGTTTAATTTTAACTTTTCACCCTTCCTAGCGCATCATCGAGTAAATTTAAATTCTTGAAACCCACTAATAAGTGATTTGATTTTAATTATCACTTCAGAAAAAGCAGACAGGAAATTATATTTAAGAATTTATAGTTCCTTTTTGGCTCGTATTGTTACCGTATTGATTAACCTGCTTTGAGCTTTGACGCAGAGGTTTTTTGCTAAATTGAACTTTCAATTATTAATGACTGTTATGAGTGATTAACCTTCCAAAATCCTCTTGAGGCTTAAATGTTTTGATATTTAAAGGTAACACGACGTTTGCAACGTTGGTTAATTTAAAATGTCGGTTGTTACTTTTGAGACAACTTGGCGCCTGGAAAGCATAGACTGACGGCGCGAACGTCGCGACGCTACCTTTTAGGTTCAATATTTAATTAGCTCCTCGTTCTAGTGACCACACGTGTACGTGTAAAGGGGGCAATTTACTCAAACCAGGCCAATTCATTTATCGATTTAGTTAATGGCTCTCAACGAGTTTGCCATTTAATATTCAAAATATGCGAATGAATCACACGAAGGAATATATTATTATGAGAAAATTTATGAGAAAACGTGCATCCACCCTACCTGCCTCAGCTTCCTTTTTGTTTTTATTTTCTTTTATGACGCAAGTTCTTGAAGGAATAATGACCTCTGAGGAATATGCTTCATCAGAAAAACGTGTCCCTTGTTGTTAAATATTCTGGGTATTATTATCACAGATTTAAATGTGAATGGGTTGTTTGAGTTACATGTAAATGGACGTCAGAATTTTTTGTATTGGATCCTTTTCAATTTGATGCGGAACATCGAGAAGAAAGGGCGTAAAGATGGGAGGCTAAATTGACAAAGCCATTAAGCGGTACAATAAATGTCAACGGATGTTGGCGATTCCTGTTTACAATTTAGTGAAATGGTGAAATGTGCAACATACAAAAGTATTGATTTCCGTTATAAAAATACGAGGACAACCCCACCGAGAGTATGATGGAATGGACGTTAACTGAAAATAATGTAATAAGAAAATTGCACCCCTGGGGTTCCACCCTTTGTATTGTTTTTTTAACGTTCCTCAAACTATTAAGTTTTTACAACACAAAAACTAACAACTATAAGTTTCCAATCAACTTGTTTTTATTACGATGTTTAGTCTTTGGGTCATCGAACTATGAAAGGAAAGTTATTGCTGATTTCCTATTTTTGCTTATGTTGTAGGTGCAATAATTTACAGAAGTTTATTTTTTTGCTAAAAATTAATTAAACTGTTGAGATTATACTCTGATTCATCGAAAAATAAATTTGGAAACCTTAAAATATCCAAACATACTTTTGCACTTTCTCACTTAAATTTCCAAGGAAATTTGAAACGTCCAGAGAAGCGAAATCCAACCAAGAGGCCCGGAAATTGTTTGCTCAAGAACGGCAGAAACTTTCAGAAGCTTGACAACTTTTGGACAGCTTTAGCCCTATGATTCATCGTGCCTAAAGTGGAAAAGTGACTGTAGATTTACGTTTTTTACTTGCGTATGTTGTGCAATAATTTACTCAGGTTTAATTTTTTGCATTATATATTTCCTCTCTTCCTTTTTGGACCTGAAGTTCTTGTCAATTAGTCAGATTATTTAAATTGAAACCAATTCGTCAAACTTGTAAAAATACGAACAACTCTGATTAACGGTTAAATTATTATCATTTTCATCAATCATAATCATCATTAAAGTTCCGTAATGATCTGATCGTACAATAAAAGTCATTACTAAACCACAAATACAATAATTCTTCGAAATTAATGTAATTCCAACACTAATGAAGTACGTATCTTACAATTTTTGACCTAACAACACAATTCTGTAACAAGAGATGTTAGGAGTTGTAAGGGGAGTCGACCCTTCGTTATCAATGAAAATAGGCGTAAAAGAAAATAACAACACTGGAAACTAGTGAAGAAAATGAAAGAATATTGAGGAATCCCAATTAAATATATCGAGAATGCTAAAAATGGGGGCAAATGGGATCCTAATCCTTCACGACAATACCAATGGATAAGGCTCGAATTTCCTTCTGTTACAATTTCCAATTTCCTAATTTGATTATAAAACCTTTAAAGGAATCGATTTGCTAATGGTGACTCAGTGAAGCAGCTATTAAGAGAGCAATTCAGTGCTATATTAAATAATTTTTGTGATTTATTTCCAGAATTTGTTACTAAAATTAAATCACAAACGTTTGTGCGTGCAAATATGATAAAAATTATTATATGGAAAGTTTGACTAAAAGTTAGGAAAATATTTGAGTCTAAAATTCCCAAACTTGTAATTTTTATTTTACGTGATATCCTAATGAGTAAATCAATTCTTTTCATATTTACATGACCAGATGTTTCATGATAGGTGGTTACCTATTATTTTATTTATATATAGATAAATGTAAATAATAATTATTTACTCAGTGTAACTAAACTAACCTAAAGCGGATTTAATTACATGTTTTTATGATATAGAAAAATACCATTAGAAAATGTAAGTGAAGGAAATAAATATAATAATATTATAATGCAGATGGTTTTTGTAAGGACATTAACTGACGTAAGAATGAATTGTATTTTTGTCTCGTTTAACGAAATCAACTTCAGCATGATGTATTTATTTCATAGTGTTTGATGAGGTTATTTCATAATAATCAAAATAAGTTCAATAGGGTAAACGGTACAGTTATTGGCCACCATATAGTAATTGGCCAGTTCAGACGTTTGTTGTGACTGTAAGATAATGCGGCATCTAATGTTACTTTTATTTGCACGAAAATTTACCTACAGTTATCTGCTTTGCATTAGTTACTAATTTTTCCTACATATGACCATTTAAATGTCAAAATTTTTATGTGATTTAACTGCTACTCACCTATTGCTCAGAAAGTTAACAATTTCTTAAGAAAATTGTATTAAGTGAATACCTATAGTTTTGTTAAAACTTTAGTGAATCGTTATTTTTGTGGTTTCCAGATAAGTAAAGGTATGGGTAAATCTTATTTTATAACTTTTACTAAGGCTGAACGTGTTGTACGGTTAAGTAACGGGTGGCCAATAACTAATTCAGAAACAACACTGAAAACAGTAATTAGCCACCTCTAGTGTACAGCAGTTTTTGACAGAGCATGCACGTCCAAATCCGTTTAAGGATAATAGACCAGGAGATTGTTGGATGAAAGTAATATCAATTTGTTGTTAAAAAAAATTGTTTAATTTTTAAGAGTTTTGTAGGCTTCAAAATCACTCTAAATGTACCTATTCCAAAGCCACAGTGAGACGGTCATTGCCTTGCAGCTAACGCAGTTGGATGCGAATGCAGGGTACCGGGTTCAAACCTGGGGAGAGTCAAACTTTCTTATGACCAAGTCTCCGTGCTTCGGAGGGCACTTTAAGCCGGCGGTCCCCCTAAGTTGACGAATTGCCACCGTTAACAAAAAATAGGGCTATACGCACATCTGAAGGTTAGCCTAGCAAGCTGCTACTGGATGTAAAATAACTATAGTCCAAAAATCGATATGCGGACTACTCACCAACCCGTTTAGCCAGCGTGGTGAGTTATGGCAAAAACCTCCATTACTGGAGAGGCCTATGGTCCAGGAGTGGTCTAGGATGGGCTGAAGAAGATAAGCAACATATTCCTGAATTAGATGATGAAGACCCCTTTATGTGTCACGAATGCTATAAGGAAGACAAAAGTGAAGAAAGTGCATATGAACATGAATCTGAAGGCAATTATAGTGATACAGATAATATGCTTGAAGGCAATTATTCAAATGACAGAGAACAACACACCATGCAAGTCGATAGTTCAAAAGACGAAGATAATTTTGTCACAGAAGTAAATAAAATAGACAAAAGGAACAACAGAAGCCCTTTACTTATCAAATAGCGATCGATGGAAATGAAATTCAAGAATTAAATCAGTTTTACTTAGAAATACAGACAAATAAATGTATTATAATAAAATATTTCAAAGTTCTGTTGATAAAATTCCAATTTCTGAAATATAAGTAGTTATAATGTATTGATATAGTGATTTTAATTACTAATTTATATGGATTTGATCGTGGCCAATAACTATAAAATTAATGGCTAATTACTATAAAAAGTGGCTAATAACTATACATTTTTGATGTCTTGCAAAGAAGAGCAATTATAATTTTTATTTGTAAAGAAAAACCGCTTTTTAATTTTTTTTCTTAAAGTACATAAAATGACCTTTCCAGCGATGTATATAATATAATAATTGTGTAATATAATACCCATGTTTTAGATTTTTAAACAAAATATTTTCTTAAGTGGCCAATAGCTGTACCGTTTACCCTATATACTTCGTTATTCATCATCATCATTTGGCATTCCATTCCTTAGTGGAATATAGCCTCATCGTTTGATGCTTACAAATCCCTTTTCTGGAGTGGATTAGTCCCCATATTTTCTTCTCTCTTCTCTTCTATAGTTTTTCGTGTGTTTTCGCCTCTTCCATCGGATTCTATTCACTTCGTTATTATAATAATGAAAAAATGGTTTAAAATTGAAATCTTCAGTATGCCATCTAAAATATTCACGAGTCATGTGTAACAAAGTTTATAGCCAAAAACGGAATTTTTTTCGCCTTTAGCTTCTGCAGTCTTTGACAATTTTAAAGCAGATCCTTTTTTTGTGATTTATTCAACCAACAATGGAAAGTTATTGCAAATTTATGTATTTGCTTGCGCGTGTGTATCTAATAATAACTAATTTTATAGGCATTAAATACTATATTAATCTTTTAGTCAAATTTATATGTATGGCCTCTAATTTTTTGTAGGTGTGCAATACAAATGCCCTATAAATCTCATTGAAGAGGCGGTTAGCGTACTCTGGACGATGCGAAGTGTTTCAATGGCAATATTAATCAATATTACTCAGGGAGTAACAATAAAATCATTAGACCCAACTATCAAGTTGTGGAGTGAATTTTGATACGACATGTTCGTTCTGAGAGAAAAGTTTAGAAACAAAGAGAAAACTTTGTGAAACACGTGAACTGATTATTAATTGGTTCAATCTTGAGAAAATTAATACGTTACAACGTATTATTTACACTACATCTTCTCCAAAATGAAAACGTGATTTGCGTTAAGCCAAAGATGGCAAATCCAAACTTGATGTAAGTTTCTGTAGTAAATACACAAATTTGTAACGCAGGACCAATTTCCCGAGCAGCTCTCCTAAGAAAAGAATCCCAAAAATTGTTTGATTGAAAACTTGCGTGAGATTTTGTTCTGTGCTTCCAGATAGAAACTACACGTCACTTAAAATCACATTTTGTTTTCTTCAATTCAATGACCCCTACATGTGGGTTATCACAATGCATACCATGCTAAAACTTTCTTGGAAATTGCATAAATTACCGATTATTACTGCAATTTTCGAATATTGCATTTTCAATTTCATTGCTATGATTGTTCTTTCGTATTCTTAACACCATGGATTCCATATAAATTTTATCTTACCTCAACGAATCGGTTTTCTAGAAAGGCAACAAGTGGAAATCGTATAAAATTGAAATTTCTTTACATTAAATTTTTTGCATGTTGTATCACAATGACTCGGCACTTCAGTAGGGTTATAAACGTTTATCCTTAATTTTCAAAAAACTTTCCAGATAAAGGAAACTTATAACCTTTTAATTAACATCAAGTTGTGTTTTTTTTTTGATAAATTTATTTATGAGATGGAAAAATGCATTATGGAAGCAGCTTTTCCTTTTTCCATAAATATCGAATCAAAAATGAGTTACCACACCAAACCAATTTGATCGTACACCCAACTTGCAGCATATTTTAAATTTTTTAGAGTTTATGCTAGACATCTGAACTCAATTTCTGAGATCCCCAACTGCGTCATTTCTTTTCCGTTTTTTTTCATCTCTTCGTTTTCTGCATGGCAATGAGAAATTTTACGTTGTTAAACAAAGCCAAATGATATAATATTAAGTAATTCAAGGATGTACGTGGAAAGTGCTTGGAATAGTAAACAGACACTCCGTTTCACTTTCATTCAATTTTGTTTAATTAGCTAATTATAGCTCAAGGCACAATTAATTCAATTTAGATTCAATATCTGAGAATCTAGGTTTATTAAGCTCTTGGAGCACCAACCAATTTGGTTCAACTCTCCAGCGAGCACATAGCGACTCGAAAATTCAGCAAGTAATCCTTTTTAAATGAAAATATTATGCAAAATTGAAAGGTACCCATCACAATAAAGACACGATAACAATTTTCACGCTTTCGTTATAACGAACATGTGGCATGGAATAACTAAACGCTTAATCAAATAATGTAAAAACTTGACACACTTGAATATGGCCATTTGCTATTATCGCATTCGCGTTAATCTAAGAGGTCTTAAGAGGTCAAACTAAATAGCCTTTTATTTTTTAGTTGTGTTCTGCACCGCGTATCGTGATGTTACATAATTAAATTACGTTTATAAAGAGATTTATGTAGAAAAATTAGCGTTAAGCTCATGGAATTGCATGAGAAACGGCGAGACGCTCTGCATAAAAGCTTTGAGGGTTTCAAACGATTTTTTTTAAAAGAATATTAAAATATTTAAAGGAAGTGTCCCAATTCCTTCATGGTTTGTTTCCTTTTCACTTTTTGTTTTCTTTTAACGTTTCGGGAATTAGCTCTTCCATCTTTGGTTCAAAATTTTTGTGCTTGTTCATTAATTTCTACATTTCAATTTGATAAACTGTTCGTTCTTTCTCATCTCGAATTTTTGTTTGATTCCTAATTCTGCGTTCCATATCCATTCCGTTTAAATAATAAATTTGTTTAGTTCTAATTTTAAGAACTTCTGTTCCTGACAGTTTTGGGTCGTTGGGTTATTTTTTTCTTACCTTCTTCCAACGTTGATCGAGTTATCTCGACCGTCTTTCTTCCAAGTTTATTTTAAATTTAGTTATTCATAACTGTCTGCTCTCATTTTTTGTTCTAAATGGATTGACTGCTTTGGCACATCTAATCATTTTCTCCGATTGGAAGCCAATTGATTCAGAGTTTCTGCTTCCACTATCTTCTAACATTTTTTGTATGTACTATTGGATTTTACATTATTTTCTTCTTCATTTGTCTTCTTTCTGTTCAGTTGATCCACAGAACTCTGTTAAAAACGAACCATACGTGCGTAGTGTCAGAAAATCTCCCTCTCCAATCATACATTATAATGGAGAGATCACAAAAGTAGTAAAATAAAGGTCCAACTTCGTATTGAGTTATAAAAATTTGTTACACTGCCCTCCCCTGACAGATCTAACTGGGGTTAATATTAATGAAATGAAAATAAAACTGCAATACACAGCCTCAGGTAGACTTTCCTGATTAGTGGTAAAGCTTTCCACTTTAGATTAATTCTGTTCGCTAATATGACTCCCCCACAGCTCGAATTTCTATATTGAAAACATAGGATCCAAGGTATACAAACTCTTTTCTTAGCGTCACCTTATTTGGCCACCATTTATGTATAAATTCTTATTTTCTGCCCCCACAGTTGAAATGCAGTCTTTACCATACTTATCTCGAGTCCTAAAATTCATGCTTCTATTTCGCCTTTTTCATCAGCGGCCACCACATCGTGGTCGTCTGCAAAAAATTATGTATTATATAAACAAGCACTCAAGTTATAGTATAACATATTAAAATAAACTTTATCCCCTTCCCTTCGTTCAGTCGGGGGATCAATAACTTAAAAGCGGCACTTGACAGGGTCATCCCATGAGAGCTTTCCGCATTTTCTACGTGGTCAGACCGCCCCTGTTTCAATTTGCTAATCTCTCTGACCTAATCACTTCGTTATTCGATGTACATTCCGTTACAAAAGCTTATGAATTAAATTTAACTTTATTATGAATACTCGTAATAAAAAGCACTTAAGTAACAAATCACAAAATTGACATACCAATGTAAATCAACTCTCCATGAGGCGAGGCAACCCTCACCCCTGCATAGAAGAATACCTGAAAAGATAAATTACATGATTATTATGTGAATAATACCGAAACCGGTCACTCATTAAGGTTAATTTTAATTTATATTTTAGCTGATATCTTTAAACACTCGATTTTGTCTTTTGTCAAAACGCCCGTGGACCTGGGGGGATCCTCTAATCTAGAGGAAGAGCCCGCTAGGAATAATAATAATAAAGACTGCACATTTTTGAGGATAACATAATTTAAATGACAATATTTTTGTAAACTTTTGAAAAACTAAATATTACACTGCGCGGTTTCGAAATCAATTACTACTCACAAACAACTAAATTAGCAATTTCCCTATTTTTAGCACCTTATGTAAAACTTCGAGGTAAAATTTCTTAACATTCAACAAACAAAAATTAGTGCTTTACGAACAAATGGAATAATCAAACGATTGTATAAAATATGAAGGTGCCCTCCAGGTAACAAAGAGTTCTAGGGAGTTTTAAGGAAATTAAATTGCATATTAATTGAAGTTTGGAACAGCCCTTTTGGGGGAATAAAGAAGAATTGAGAAATCAGTACTTCTACGAAAATTTCTCAAAGGTAAGTTTAAATTATTCGATTCACTGCGCTAATAGGTATAAATAGTAATTATTTCAACCAACAAATTTATTCTATCGATTTATCTACGTACTATCACTTTGAAGTACGACCTATATTCAATTATCAGACAATGAGCTGCTTTTGACCTCAGAGAACCGTACAAGAAATATAATCATATTTCACACGAATACGTTTAAATTTTGTTTAAATTTTTAGAAGCCATAGGAATTCAGCCTTCACATAAAAGTACAACGTTTGTGTTATTTATTATCATCTCTATCCTGTTATTTAAAATAAAGCATCTTAAATTTTTCAATTGGATGTGTCACATTAAAATTCCTTCTAATTAAAATTGGTAATGTTGGAATTAATTATTAGGATGTATAATTCAACGTGATGATTATTTATCTCTTTGTTGAAGTTTGTGGAGTCTTTTTGAGCCATCTAACATGTTTTGCTTTTCTAAAGGTAAATTGCGCGCTATAATTGATATTTTATGTGATGCAAGCCTCGTGTGCCTTTTGTTCGTTTTCTTTTCAAACATCCACACAATACATCCGACCCTTTGGCCCCCATTCTCTTATTCTTGAACTTTTCTAACCTTGTCGACATCTACGCGTTTCGTATGATTAATCTTAATATTCCAGTTAATTTATTCAATAAATATGCACATGTAGAAGAAGGAATCAATTAAAGCGTTTCAATAATTTGTTCTTCCAAAGGCAAAATGATGACACGAGCCACTGATTACGAAGCCTCTTACTGGTAACGGAGCTTAAAAAGTTAAATTCTAAAATTACGGACTTCAACTTTCATAAAAGCTGGTTTGGAGCTTGGAGAAACCAGTTTTTAAGTATGGGTCTCTGCAAAATCTAACGAGATTATTTGGATTTAACAATATCGGTATTACGTGACGTTGTATCCAAGTGCAGGTAAAATCGACGTAGGGGCAAGGTAAACGGGTTATTGACCATTCCCAGTTACAGCCGTTAAACCACTGTATAATCGTAAAAGCTCAATTATTTATCCATTCCAAGCTTATGTTACATTATTATAAAATATAAACGCGACTTGAATCACAATAATCTACGACAAAAACCGTTATGTGGGTAACGAACGATTCTTTTTTCATCTCAATCCATTTATATATAATGTGAAGGTCGTATGTAAATATTTAACTTGTACTCATTGTTCAAAAAATTGAATGGATTTAACAATGCAATTTTGTTGTTTCAGAATGTGGTGGACCATCACTGGAAATTTTGGAAACATTTTACCCATCGATTGGTCAAAATCATGTGCCCGAAAGTTACACATGCCTTCATTAAATTTAAATCAAAACGAGGTAAGATAATTACACCCCAACCCGCCCCAACCACAATCTCAAAAAAAATTTCACGTTATATCATTTGGATGTCCCACTTAAGTAACAAAATAACGATTATGTAACCAAGAGACTTGTCGATCTGGTTTCACTTGAAAGTTTCTCACAGCTTATCAGATGGTTTCTTTTTCGTGGTTTTCTATTTTCGTGATAGTATTTTTAGGTGTCCCTAGCGTATAACATTTCAATAGTGAAACAAAAATTCTCTTTAACTTCTAGAAATTTAGTAGTACCTACAAATTGCTTTGACAACATTTCATTGTTCTAGTACAATCGACTTTATGTTCGCCTTTGTTTTTCACAAAAAAACCTATTAGCGAAACATTGCAATTTTAATTAATCTGTTTTATCAATTAACCACTTCGTGAGTCACAATGTGATTTAGTTCCTAAACGATTTGACGTCATCTTCGTAATTATTTCAACTTATTGCACTTACAGAACCTTTTAACACCCGATGACGATTTGGAATTAAGTTCGGAGGATGAAGCAGTCGCCAGCGATTTGGACATGCATGCGTTAATTTTGGGTGGTTTGCACCAGGACCAGGAACCTTTAAAAACGGCTGATGAAGTCATCCAAGAGATCGACGATATGATGCAAGAGGACGATTCATCTTCAGACGCTTCTCCCGAATGTAGAAAAACCTTTGTAGATACTAGCGAAACTTTGGAGAAAGCTAAAGAAGTTTTAAGTTCACCTTTATACGAGGACAGTAAGTTTCTGCATCCTCATTAATTTGTTCCACTTTAGTACTCTTTTTTTCTGCAGAACTACGCGATTTAAGTCTGTCTCAACTAAACGAACTTTATATGGAATTAGAAGTTTTAATTAGGGAATTTTCGGAAACTTTAATAACGGAACTTGCGTTAAGGGACGAATTAGAATACGAAAAGGAATTAAAAAATACGTTTATATCATTACTGTTGGCGGTACAAAATAAAAGGCGGCAATATCATGTCGAAAAGAAGAGGAGTTCCAAAGGTAGTGCTCTTCGTCCACATAATGGGTTAGATCCAAAAGTAAGTGTGCAAGTTTTTTAGTTTCTGGAAGGATAACGTTTTCGTTTGTTTTAGTACCTGACCACGGTTATACCATATCACATAGATAGTGGCCCACCTGATAATCAGACCCTGCAGGTTCTCATTAAAAGTAAGTCATTAAAATATTCCTGACTTCTAAACGTTTAACATTTCAATTATAAATTCGAAATTGACCGGTTTTATGGACCACTCCTTAGAGAGTATTAAATTTTATGGCGCAGTTCAGACAAAAATGATGAATGCACGTGCACTTTTGTTTAGTCCTCATATGAATATATTTTTGTAGTAGTTGTACTAACCCCTAACAAAATTATTTTGAATTTTAGTTTTGAAAGCCATTAATGAAGACAGTCCAACTGTACCAACCCTACTGACCGACTACATTTTAAAAGGTTTGTAGCAGTGGAAGACATGGAAATGCAATCTAATTTTCCTTTTTTTCTTTTTTAGTGATTTGTCCTACATAAGGAATTAACTGTTAGAAGATAAATTACTAGCAAAAGCACACTATAGTATATTTACATGACAAATAAAAATTGAAAGCTTACCAGTCTAGCGTAGCTTACGAAAAAAAAATGAAATTGTTCGTTTTTTGACTAATTTGTTGATTTTTAATTTATTTTTTGTATTATGTTATGACAGTGTTGTATATAATGTTTTGCTAAAAATTCTAGTCTTAATTGTAAAAGTATGAATGTCAAGAAAATATTCCAACTAATATTTTTTTTGCACATATTTGGAAGATTTGTTTTGCAATATTTACTATTTATAATTATAATATTTATTATGTGAACAAGTGATATTAGTCTTAATTTTAAGAGTTAATAATTACATATACTTGCCATATTTTTTCTAAATTATCTTAAGCTTTATTAAACTGAAACAACAATTCTTAACGATTTTACCATTGTTAAGTACATTTAAGAAGGATGTACGAACTTATTGTCTTAAATGTTTTGACTTCTGTTAAATAATGTAGATCTCCTCAAATAAAGCTCATTTCAGAAATGATTTTTCAATAAATTATTTTATTATCATTTTACAATGCAGTTTGCACTTTTTGTCTTTTAAATCATGTCATAAAAATAATTTAATTTAATTCTGCAGCACGCATGTAAAGTTAATTCATTACCCAGTATACAAACTCTAAAGTTGGAAAATTTGCATTTAACAAAGTGAGTTGAAGTAAAAAACTATGAATTTTAACTTTCTTTTATGCAGAATATGCAAATTTAATAGAATTACAACACTGGAAATTTTCTCAACCCTCGAGGAAATATTAGCAATTTTCTGAAATACGAATTCTACAATTAGTTTGTAAATTATTATTTACTATTTGAATTCAAATTAGGTGGAAATACTTCTGAGAAGATAAAAAGGCAGACCACACTAAGAAGAGATAGATGAGGTGGATTGCGGACAATGGAAACCAGCAATGGTGTTAAATTTCTGCCGATTTAAAATGGTGATAAAATTAATTATCCAGTTGGATAATTAAAATAAAAATCCTTATTATTGAGGTTTGGAAAAGTGATTTATTTAAGGTTAAGAAAAGTTTGATGATTAAACTTTTGAAAAAGGACTTTATCCGGAAAATCGATCGATGAGATCGCACATGAGATCTTTCTTGATGATTCACAATAATTGCTACCCATTTATATTATTTTGTTGTTTGGGTGGACCAAGAATTGTTGCATTTTTGACTTTGGATCGACTTAACAGGTGGGATTCAAATGCAATCCTGACATTAAAATCTTTTCAATGTGTTGATGGATTTGTTTGAAAACCAATGATTCAGATTTCATTCAGAAATTCATTGGAATTTCCAATGAAATGGCTAATTTCATAGACCTTAAATTTCTCATAATAAATAAATTCAAAATTCAATCTGTCCACCCATAGAAATCCACAAGATTTGAAAAACCTAATGGAGATTATATGAAACTTCTGGAATGCAAATAAATTGTAAATCAGATTTTGTAATTTTATTATTAAATTAAACAAGATTTCTCAAATATTTTACAACGCAATTGTATACTTTAACAACAGTATCTGCAGCATCACTTCCTTGTGTGGTTTTACAAGCATCTATGGAATTTGCGGCAATTTCTTCAGGATTATCGAATTTCATATGACCTTCTGGAATTGTCAGTTTGAGTAATAATTCCTTAAAATTTTCAAAATTCAAAGTTTTGTCTTCGTTTAGGAAGTTATGACTCTCATAGATACACAGGATGACGCTGTTTAAAGTAGAATTTCCTTCAGTAATTGTCCTATCGTTATTAATATTTTCCAGCAGTATGGATGCTGGCAAATTTAAGTCTTGAAGACATTTTCTTTCTGGTTCAGGTATGAAAGCATCCGTGTGATCTCCATAAACAACCTAAAAATTAAAAAAAAAGTTAGTGTTGAGTGAACTTCTTGTAACATACCTTATTTTATTTGTAGTGATTGAAAAATATTCCAATATTATGTATATACCTGGAGATAAACAACTCCCAAAATGAACAAAACTTGCTTCATTTCCTTTGAAGATTGAAAAACATTGAATCAATTACTTAAATTGGGATAAATTTACAATTTTTAATATAATAATAACAAAATACTCTAAATAAGAGCGAAAGTCCACAGTTTATCTATAATTTTTTTTTCAACCAATATGCAATAAGATAAATTAATATTATAATTACTATTTTTTATTACTGTATTGTGGAATAAATCTTTTTATTAGTTGGTTTTGAAAATAGAAAAAGTCTTTAATTGAAAAATTCATATATTTCTAGGGAAATTATTTAATTAGAAACCAACCGACCAAACAGAATTTTAACAATAAAAATTTGATAACTTAGCTGGAAAAACTTTGTTTCAAATAATGTTTTTTAGTATGAAAACAAACAAAGATTTGGTTGAGCTAACATTACTTGGAAAAAAACAGGATGAAGAATCCTTTTAAACGCATTAAAGCCTCACACTAAATAATGTAGCTAAATCAAATAATATAAGAAGATTTCTGGTGTCCAAACTGGACGAATTCCATTTGGTCCCCACGTAACCGCCACTATCTGAAATGTTAGCCATCCTTACATTCGTGGATCACTTTTGGACATCAGAAAATGTAAGGCTAGGGACCTGCGTGTAAAATCTTTAGCTTTGCTATAGATATTGAATAATTATTGTAAAATGAATAAATTATTTGCGTTGAATTTAAGGGTTAAAAGGTAAAGAAAAATTCATTCCTGTTCCTGAGAGAGTCGCAAGCCTTTTCCTCTCGTTCTTTAGTTTTTTGGGGGTAACAACACAAAAGAGATTAAGAAACGGTGCCCTAGGATGATAATTTTCCTTCGGCTCAGAATCAAAAATGCACTTTAGTCCTTATTAATTTATTATAAACTACAAATATTTGAAGGTTTTCAAATTTATTTTTCAACTTTTATCAACAATTTCTTGTAATTATAATAAAAACAAAACGATAGTTTTTTTCTTCTATTAGCTTTTATGAAATTTGACCTCGACGTTACAAAAAAAATATGAACTGGAGCGTAAAGATCACTCTAAACGTAATAACCACAAGGAAATGTTGTAAAAATCCTGTTAAAGAAATGAAACTTGACTTAAAATTTCATTTATTGTTAAAATTTTTGAGAGATCCTTTAAATGGGAGAAATTTGTATTAAAACGACCACTTGAGAGTTTTTTTTAACACCGAACGTAAATGTGTGTAAACTTTTGGAGTTTATTTAAACTACGTTATTTGTAATATAATTATCGCTTAAGATAACATGATAGCATTGATTTCATCATTACCATGTTAATATATAAGCTTCCTCATTAGTTTCAAATACATTTTTCTAGTGTTCCGATTTCCTTCAACTAACAACAATGAAAAATTTATTGATATTAGTACTTAGTGTTATTTGCGTTCAGGTGAGTTCCAAGTGTAACTAATTTTAATTTATTTGGTAATGTATCCTCGATAATCCTTCAAATTATCACCACCTTCTTTTCGTTAGGTTGTCTTTGGAAAAGTAAACAAAGTCGAGGATTTACCTCCATCACATATAGAATGTTTAAATGAACTTAACATTGATGCAGATGTATTGTTGACAAATACCCATGACGATTTTACGATAACCGAAGACAATTCCGATTATAACAAAATAATTTTTTGCGTCTTCAAAAAAGGAAACTTTTTAAAATCAGACGACACGGTGGATGACCTCAAATTTCAAACGTTTTTGGTTGAACATTTTATGAAGGTGATTGAACTAGATGTTGAGAATCCAAAAGAAACTGCAGCAAATGCATATGACGCATGTGCATCCGTGCAAGGAACTGATACAGGAGATAATATAGTTAAAAAATACAACTGTGTTCTTAAGTATTTTAGAAATTTAGACAATTGAATGTAGGTGTATTTTACCTTTTTTACTATTAAACATTCAACGAAAACAATTTTTACATTTTACAAAGCTGATAGTTTTAAAAACAATAAAATAAATTATAGTACATGCAAGTCTCTTTTTCTTATGCCTAAAACTGATCCACAATCTACCTCAAGGGCCCTTTTAATAAAGAAACACCGAATTTTCAATTTTTTGAAGTGATTTCGATTTTTTTTCGTTTAACATATTAATAAAAGTTTAAAAAACTCTACGTTTTGATCTCCTAGTATCGAAAGCCATAACCTACGTATATGTATTTGAAAATCATAATGGAAAACTTGAAACAGAGGTTTTCAAACTAAGTTATCAAATATTTACTGCAGAAATTGTATTTGGTCTGTTGAATTATATGGTTTCTAATCAGATGAATTCTCTAGAAAAATATGATTTTATTTGAATAAAAAATGGTAATTAATTATATTATTTTATCTTTTTAAAATTGTGTAATAGATAAACTGTGAACTTTCGTTCTAACTTCGTATATAAGGATGGCACAAAATATACAAATTCAAGTAATTACTTTTCATTAATTCTTTTCAATCTTCAAAAGAAATGAAGCAAGTTTTGTTCATTTTGGGAGTTTTATGCGTCCAGGTATATAAATCAAATATTTTACAATAATTTATTATTGCATGCATATAAATGGCACTTATTTTTGGCAAATTTTAGGTTGCTTTTGGAAGTTTTACGGAAGCTGATATATCTGAATCAGAGAAAAAATGTTTACAAGAATTAAATTTGCCCACATCTACAATTCTGGAAAATTTTAATGAAGATTGGACACTCAACGAAGGAAATTCTGATGTTAACAACGTTATCCTGTGTTTCTTTAGAAAGGATAACTACGTAAATGAAAACGCTTTAAATGTAGACAATTTTTATGATATGTTGCTCAAAATACTAATTCCTGGAGGAAATATGAAATTCGATAATCCTGAAGAAGTTGCCGCAAGTTCCATCGATGCTTGTAAAGCCACACCAGGAAATGATTTTGCAGATACCATTGTTAAACTTTACAATTGCGTTGTAAAATATTTGAGAAATCATGTTTAATAATAAAATTTCAAAATCTGATTTACAAATTTATGTTTTATTTGCAGACTTTGTAATAAAATGAATTTCAAATTTTACCGATGGGCAGATTGAACTTATGAGAAATCTTTGCTACAATTTTATCTCTAAAATCGCAGTGTGAACATCAAATTAATTAAACAACCCTGCAAAAAAGTGTTTCGGAAAAACTTGTCCTTCAAGGACTTTATTGTTAGAAACCTGAAATGCTAAGAAGTGGAAAAATAAAGTACTACTCGCAATACCAAATTAAAAATGATTTAAAGGATGACTTTGTCTATACTAAACATAACTGATTAAAAAATCCTTACTTTATTGTAAATTTTCCGCAAAAAGAATGAAATTTTGGTAAAAAATTTGTAGGGTGGCAAAGCTTGTAAGTGATTATTTAAAGGACGCTTACAAGACTTCTACCTTCATCATCACAAGGGCATTTGATAATCAAATCCTGATGGTTTTGGTGAAACTGTATAAGTTAAATTTGTATCATTTTCCTGTAATCGATTAAGGAAATCTATAACTTTTATTTTTTCATTGGACAACATATTATCCACTTTTTACTTATTAAAATTATTAACTGCTTCCATGTAAATATTTATTGTTATTATTACATTTCTAAAGTAAGCTACAAAGACAATAAGATAAAAAAAAAGATAACCTTTTAGCATTTGATGCAAATAATTTCCTTATAAGCTTGCAGTTTCACATAATATTATTTATCAAGTAGTGTGATTTTCATCCACAACAATGAAAAATTTATTGGTAATCATCGGGGCTATTTACCTTCAGGTTAGTTAAAATTAATTGTTTATAATCTTGTACAAAACCGATTCCTTCGCAGTAATCCTCCCAAATAGTAAATTGTTTTTACCAATTTCTTTACATTAGGTAGCATATGGAAAAGTTACGGAAGAGCAACTACCACAATCTCATATAGATTGCTTAAAGGAACATAACATTCCTGTCGACGTTTTTTTTAGTAATCTTCATGAAGATCTTACGGTAACGGAAGACAATTCTGATTTTAACAGAGTAGTTCTTTGTGGCTACGAAAAAGGAAACTTTTTAAAGGCAGACAAAACTTTAATTGATACCAAATTCCATGATCTTTTGGTCAATATTTTTTTGGCACAGACCAATTTAAAGATTGAGAATCTCGATGAAGCTGTAACAAATGCTATGAGCGCCTGTGTAGACGTCCAAGGAACTGATGCAGGAGACACCATTATTAAAACTTATAACTGCATTGTTAATCATTTGAGAAAATTGTAAAAAATTGACTTGAACTACTTATTCGCTGTTGTAATTTTAAATTATTAATATAATAGACAAAAATAATAAATATAATAAAGTTAAAGGTTATAAAAAATAAGTAAAAATTGTAATGTAGTTGTTAATTCAAACAATAAATGAATATTACTAGCTATAATAATTATATTTGGTCATTCGACCCAATCAATAAGTATAATATAATTTTCATCAGATTGCATATAATCAATAAGCCCCAAAAATGTTGTTTTTTTATCAAATAATATATTCTCTAAATTCCAATTCTAATTTCAAATTCCAACCATGCCGCCACAATGATTCAAAAACAATCTGGAAATATTACGGTCATAATTAAATAAATCTAAATCATTTTGGGCTTTTTCTTTTTAAAGAATTAACTGTGTAAAGGCCATAGTCGGATAAGCATATCAAAATATTGTTCCCAACATTTTTCCAAATTGATTTAAGAAGAATTTTCTTAAAATTTCAGCTCAAATATACTTTGGCAATAATATTAAAAATTATTTATTATAGTCATAATAAATAGAATCTACTTTGCATTTCCTTTCCTTTGTTTCCAATAATTAATTCTCAGTTTTTGTAAAAAATAAATAGTACGTACCAATTTTACAAACGATATTCTTGTTTGTATTTGATTCGATTTGTTTTGTTTTACAGAAAATTCAAATTATTTATAATTGTTAAACCAGGCTAAATGTTAACATTTAGCGATTATTTTTGCTTTGCATAATTATTATATAATTGAACTATTAAGATATATCTACAAGTTCAAGGATTTCAAATGTATTTTGTATAAATTTTATTTAATTTGTTGCTGCAATATAAATAAACTGACAATGTTTTTCTATTTGAGCTTATCAAATTTCAATCCGACTCTTTATTACAAAGTAAAATTAGAAGCATGGAGTACACTTCAAAAATGTTAATTCAGAGCAAATGTTGTAAAAAAACATTTAAAATAACCTGAAAAGGAAAAAAAAATTTTTAAAAAGGGATTATCAGATCAGCTTTTGTAAGGACGATTTTTGTTATACCAAACGAATATTTTTAAAAATCCTCGTTTTATTATACAATTTCCACATGAAGATAATACACTTTTTATTAACTTTTGGTTTCAATTTTCTATATTTTAATTTTTCAGTCATGTAAAGAAAAAATTGTTTTTCAATTAACTTAACAAAAAAACATTTGGGTTACGATAACTTTCTGACTTCTAAAGATTACACTTACTTATAAATTTAGACACTACAATTCATTTTTTGGCAGTAGTGCGAATTTGATCAACAGCAATGAA
The DNA here is from genome assembly GCA_958510855.1 of Rhagonycha lutea. Lineage (NCBI taxonomy): Eukaryota > Metazoa > Arthropoda > Insecta > Coleoptera > Cantharidae > Rhagonycha > Rhagonycha lutea. Next base: position 3,451,381 of record OY294040.1, on the reverse strand, counting down.
GAACGTATTGATAGTCCTTGGTGTTATTTGCCTTCAGGTTAGTACAAAGCAAACTTAATGGTGCTTCCATAATTCTTCAAATTATGAATACTTCCATTTTTTTTTCTTTAGGTGGTATTAGGAGATTTTTCGCCACATGATATAGAGCCAGTGCTTAACGAATGTTTAAATGAACTTAATGTTCCTAGAGATGAATTTATGGTTAATCTTCATGTAGATATATCGGTAGCGGAAGGTGTACCCGATTTTAACAACGTAATCTTTTGCGTCTACAAAAAAGGAAACTTCTTAAATGATGACGACACTTTAAACAATGACCAAGTACACAAATTTATGGTAAATCATTATTTCGATATATTTTATGGACCTCGTAGGAGACCTGGTAATCTCGAAGAAACTGCAACAAATGCGATTGACGCCTGTAAAGACGTGCAAGGAACCGATAAAGCAGATATTTTGGTTAAAAATTACAACTGCATTGTTCATTACTTGTCCAAATTGGAAAATAGAAATTAAATAGTTTGTGCGAATGTATTAACTTTTTTGAAAATTAAAAATTCACACAAAAAATAGTTCGCATTTTGTAACCATCTAAGATAAGACATTATTGCCCACATTCAGAAAACAATTTTTAAAGACCTGCATTCAACCACGTTCATTATATCCTGATGAACTGGGAAATACGACATAGTAGTCTAAAAACCAGTCCTTCCTTCTCGGTCCTTTTACCCTAAAGAGGGTTTGGTGAACCTTATAATTTGGGGACGATTTATGTACTTTTATATGTTTTGTACTATAGGTCCTTTTATCCTAAGACAAAGGTTTCTCATGGCAGATTACACCCCGGTGGTTTGCCATTGCCTGCCGAGGGAGAGACGGCCAGAATAAAGTTCTTACTTTACTCGGATTCGAACCGGGTATTTAGCGTTCATAGTCAACTCACGTGACCGCTAAGCTCCGACCGCCTCAAAACCAGTATCCTTCCATAAATTTAAATCAGAATTGAATTTGTTGTTAGAAAATTGGAAAAACAAAGGTTAAAATTGAATTAAAGCTTTTACAGATAAAAACAGAGCTGCATCATCAATAAAGAAAACTTTTTAAATGCGGACAATATTACATTAAATAAAGACAATTTCTATACTATGGTGGCCTCTGGAAATTCGAAGCCGTCCAAAGCAGCTCTAATAAATGCAATTGATGTCTGTAGAACCGTGCAAGGAACTGATCAAGAAGACACTTTGGTTAAAAATTATAACTGTATTGCTAGTAACTTCAAAAACTGATAATATTACTATAATTTGGAATCGTGGTTCACTTGATCTGATTTTATTAAACATTTAATCCGAAAGGTTTGATTGTTTAATAAATAAGGGCGATAGGAGGTAAAAATTCAAAAATACCACCCGGTTGCCCTAAAATTCTAAAATGCTCATTAATTACGTAAGGGTTTCGGTGGAAAGAGGGTCTGAAAAATCTGACGAATCCTTAAGTATTATGGAGGGGGGAATCACTCGAGTAATTTTGTAAAATAATTGGTAATTTGCTGCAAGAAAGTCGTTTCCTATTTTGGATAAAAGTTAAATCTTATAAAAACTTTTCCTTATATAAAGTAAGCGGAGTATCGAACCCTTAAATATACATTTAAAAATTAATAGATAATCCAAGATTCCAAATTTATATTTATAATTTTTGAAAGGATTTAACAACACAGTTATAGTTTTTAACCATCGTCTCTACCTGATCAATTCTTTGAATCACTTTACAAAGTTCAACTGAATTTGTTATAAATTTTTCGAAATTATCGATGATTATTATGTTAATCAACTTCATAAAATCATTAACCATAAAAGTCGTCTGCCTTTAAAAGATTGCCTGTTTTGTAGCCGCAAAAACTTACCTAGTTAAAATCGTATACGTCCTCTTTTGCTGTGAATTCTTCATGGTTATGAGACAAAAATACATCCATATCAAGAACGAAAAATTAAAAAGTTATATGAATTGAAAGCATTGTCGGCCAAAAGTAACATTTTTCGACTTTTAAAAATAGAGTTAACAGCAAAAGTTTACAAATCAAAGTTTATAAGTAAAATTAACAGTAAAAAAAGGAGTTAAGGTTGGTGTGAGAAATTCGTCCTTTAAAGGACTCTAAGTGGTACTTTCACTACAGATTAGAACTGTGTACTTTGTTTTACCAATTCTAAGGATTTTAATCAAGTTTAATTTTTGGACTGCTTTTTGAAACATTTCCTCGTTGTTATTACTTTGAAGTGCATTTTTCAATTTGATTTTACTTTTTAATAAAAAATGTCATATATAATTTTAAATAAGCAACAAAATCTTTAGCTATAATCTTTCTACTAAAATTTTTTTATAAGGAAAATTATACAGGAAATAATGAAAATTTTTGCCAAACATTGTTTTCGAAGTAATAATAGTTTAGTATTTTTTTTATTACTAACTTAGTTATTACATACTTAAGATAAGATAGGCTGTTGTTTTAAGATGACCTCTTAGTTTTTGTTGATAATAATTTCCTTATTTAAGTGAGCCTCCACAGCAGCAAATACATTTCCAGGTATTGTGATTTTGATTAACAGCAATGAAGAACGTATTGATAGTCCTTGGAGTTCTTTGCCTTCAGGTAAGCTCAAAATTATTATTATGATATATTCTAAATAATCTTCCAAATAAGTATTTCTTAATTCTATTTTGTCAATTTATTTATTAGGTTATATTTGGATTAGTTACGGAAGAGAGTGTACCCCCAGCGTATAAAAAATGTTTGGAGGAAATTAACATGACTATGGAAAAATTTCTATCTATTATGAATAAAGATTTTATAGTAACGGAAGGCATTCCCAAATATAACGACGTGGTTTTGTGCGCCTACAGAAAGGATAATTACGTTAAAGCAGATGATACTTTGGATAACGTTAATTTCCAAAACCTTTTGGTCAATGTGATCATGAAGTATGCAAATGTAAACGTTGATAATCCCGAAAAAGTTGCAGCAAGTGCAACTGAAGCCTGCAAAACCGTGCAAGGATCTGATCCTGGAGATACTTTGGTTAAACATTACAACTGTATTATAAAATACTTGAATAAATTGTAACAGTAAAACTTCAAATGTTAAATAAATTGAGTTTATTATGGCCTTTCTTTGAGGAAATATAAAAATTGATAAAATTGCTAGTTTTTCTTACTCTGATCTTCATATTAACGTGATTTGAATGGTGTTACGAAATGAGGATTCAACCCTCAAAACTAAAAATTGAGTTAGCCCTGGGTTTTGGGCCTATGGGTGTTAGACTTACAATTTTTTCACTTTTAAATAATTTTACCTTTTTTATGAACATTAATGACCAGCAGTCTGGCGCAAATCAAACACGGATAGACTAAAGAGCGGGAAACCGCGGTTCTAATCCTGATTGCGTCGGTTATGTGCTGTGAGCTAAAAAGTCCAAAATCGATCTGTGGACTATGGGGAAGGCAACGGGAAACCACCCCATTAACATTTCCCAAGTAAAGTCTTCTTGGCTTAGCCAGGAGGATCGCTAACATCCGAAATCGGATAGGCACCTGAAGAAGAAAAGTTGAACCATATTTTTAAATTGCCATTTTTAAATCTCAACAAGGATTCACGTGCCTGGTATCACCTTATTATGTGCATTTGGTCGTTTTAAACAGCAATCAAGAACCAAGAGGCTTGGGACCCTATTTTTTAAGAAGATTTGATGATCTTAAGAATTTTTAGACGCCATTTTCTCAGTTTGAAGTTGGTTAGGGTTGGATCCTTATTGCGTAACACTATTCAGTTTTCATTATTGTAAAAAACGACTTGTGAAATGTAATATTAATTCTTGTAATTTTGCTAAAAATTGTTTTCGAAGTAATTTAGTTATGACATAATTAAGATAAGATATTAGGCTATTGGGTTAAGATGACCTCTTATCTTTTGATGATTATAATTTCTGTATATAAGTGAGCCTCAACAGCGGTAAATACATTTTTCTATAATTGTGATTTTGATCAACAGCAATGAAGAACGTATTGATAGTCCTTGGAGTTCTTTGCCTTCAGGTAAGCTCAAGATTATTATGATTATGATATATTCTAAAAATAATCTTCCTAATATTTCTTAATTTTATTTTGTCAATTTATTTTTTAGGTTGTATTTGGAGCAGTTACCGAAAATGATGTACCCTCATCGTATAAAGAATGTATAGAGGAAAATAACATGACCATGGAAGAATTTCTATCTACTATGCATGAAGATTTTACAGTAACCGAAGGCATTCCCAGTTATAACAACGTAATTTTATGCGCCTACAAAAAGGATAACCGCCTCAATGCAGATGAAACTATGGATAAGGCAAAATTCAAAAACCTTTTAATCAATGAGGTAATGAAGTATGCAAATTTGAACCTTGCTAATCCTGACGAAGCTGCAGATAATGCAATTGACTCCTGTAAAACCGTTGAAGGATCTGATCCAGGTGACACTTTGGTAAAACATTACAACTGTGTTATGAAATACTTGAACAAATTGTAACAATATAGTATGAAATGTTAAATACAAATTGCTACTTTTTCTAAGTTTGCTGTTAATAACTTAGGTGTTCTTTATTATCCTCTTCCAAGGTCCTTTGCAAAATATTATACATACTCTTGTTGTAAGTATTCAAATTAGTTTATGAGCTATGGGTTTCGATTTTAGTATATTTCCATGGAAATCTACAATGTATATTTATTTAAATACAATAAAACTTTAAATTATTAAAAAACATTATTAGATACATAATTCAAGAAATATACTTTGTGGTTCAAATGAAAAATAAATTAGCCTACATGCAAATCCTATAGCAAAACGAATCATTCACTTAATATGAGGATTATTTATATGCAAGCAATTTTATCTGCGTAACTTTTATGTGCACTCTGATAAAAATAATCAATTTAACTAATTAATTAATTTTTATAATAAACAAGTTCTAATCTGTCAATAATTATTACTTTTAATTATACATAATAATAATTATTACTTGTGTAGTATCAAAATAATATGGGTTTAGATTCAAGAATACCGAGTTGTAAAAAAATGTCATTATTATCAAAATTTTACAGAAAATTACATTTACCATTGTTAGGCATTAATGAAAGAAAGTTGAATTGGGTGACCAGATCCAACTTCAAACCTTCTCACCACTTTTATCACAATTAACCTGCACAAAAGAGAACAATATGAAAATAACATACAAATCAGTTCACTAAACACTAAAGTCTTTCCCAATCAAGCGATACTGCACTATTAAAATAAATTCTTAACTCGAAATAGGAAATTCTAAAACTTTTTATTGTTAGGAAGTTGCGAATAATGTAGGAGTAATCTTTCTGATAAAGGACGGTCTCTAATTCACTGTTAGTTAAACCTTTTTTTTTTTTTAAATGCAACCCTATTTCGTAAATTAATTTACCTATTTCTGTGACTTTCAAGAATTCTTCCAAAATTTGCTAGAAAACTGCTCCTGCTATAATTTATGGATGTGTCTCTGGCTCCCTCATTAATTACCCGCCACGAAAAGTTTATAAACCTAGAAAAAGAATGCACGATCTACAGAAAAATACGATAGGTTCACAAGTATAATTTCGTAATTTTAACAATAATATACTGGGGGTCTTGTAAATCGTTGGTCATTTCTCGGGTTTTTAATAGATCTAATAAAATAATATAAAAAGTTTACATAAAAATCCTGCTTTACCAAGAGAACGACTTGTGTTATTATATTAATTCTTTTAACATTTAGTGTTAATTTTCTATTTGCCAAAAATTGTTTTCTAAGTAATTTAGTTATCGTATATAAGTGAGCCTCCACAGCGGTAAATACATTTTTCTAGAATTGTGATTTTGATCAACAGCAATGAAGAACGTATTGATAGTCCTTGGAGTTCTTTCCCTTCAGGTAAGCTCAAGATTATTATGATTATTATGTATTCTAAATAATCTTCTATTATGTTTTATTTTTAATAAATAACGAATTAAGGATATATTAATAATAATTAATTTTGAGATTTCCATTGAGTTTTTCAATCTTTAATTCGTTATTTATTAAAAATAAAACATAATATCATTTCACGAATTAATAATAAACCAATTTTAAATAATCTTCCTAATATTTCTTAATTTTATTTTGTCAATTTATTTTTTAGGTTGTATTTGGAGCAGTTACAGAAAAAGATGCACCCTCATCTTATACAGAATGTACAAAGGAAAATAACATGACTATGGAAGAATTTCTATCTAATATGCATGAAGATTTTACAGTAACCGAAGGCATTCCCAGTTATAACAACGTAATTTTATGCGCCTACAAAAAGGATAACTACCTCAATGCAGATGAAACTATGGATAAGGCTAAATTCAAAAACCTCTTAATCAATGTGATAATGAAGTATTCAAATTTGAACTTTGCTAATCCCGAGGAAGCTGCAGATAATGCAATTGACTCCTGTAAAACCGTTGAAGGATCTGATCCAGGTGACACTTTGGTCAAACATTACAACTGTGTTATGAAATACTTGAACAAATTGTAACAATATAGTATGAAATGTTAAATAAATTGTGTTCATTATGGTCATTTTTTGAGATAATATAAAAATTGATCAAATAATTGCTACTTTTTCTAAGTTTGATCTTAATAACTTGGGTGTTCCTTATTATCCTCTGCCAAGGTCCTTTGCAAAATATTATACCTACTCTTGTCGTAAGTATTCAAATTAGTTTATGAGTTATAGCTTTCGATTTCAGTATATTTCCATGGAAATGCACAATGTATATTTATTTAAACATTGTAAAAATTTAAATTATTAAAACATTATTAGTTAATTCAACAAATCCTAGCAAAGGGAAACATTCATTTTATATTGATGAGGATTATTTATATGCAAGCAATTTTTTCTGCGTAACTTTTATGTGCACTTTGATAAAAATAATCAATTTAACTAATTAATTCATTTTTACAATAAAAAAAGTTCTTATCTGTCAGTAATTACTTTACAATTTCATATTTATTCTAACATTTTCTTAACCATATTTCTTAAATCACAGTGTAATTATCAAAATATGGGTTTAGATTCAAGAATACCGAGTTATAAAAAAATATAATTATTATCAAACTTTTAAAGAAAATTTTAATGAAAGAAAGTTGAATTGGGTCAGCAGATCCAAATTTAAACCACTACACAACTTTTATCACAATTAACCCGCACAAAAGAGAACAAAATAAAAATAACATCCAGATAAGTTCACTAAACACTAAAGTCTTTCCAAATCAACCGATACTGCACTACTAAAATAAATTCTTAGCTTGAAATAGGAAATTTGAAAACTTTTTATTGTTAGGAAGTTGCGAATAACGCAGGAGTAATCTTTCTGATGAGATTTTCAAAAATCGATTTGTGGACTGCTCACCAACCCGTCTGACCAGCGTGGTGAGTTATGGCCAAATCCTCCATAATATGGAGAGGCTTTATGTCAAAAAAGGTTAATGAAGAAGAATCTTTCTGATAAAGGACGGTCTCTAATTCACTCTTTAGTTAAACCTTTTTTTTTAAATGCAACCCTATTTCGTAAATTAATTATTACCTATTTCTGTGACTTTCAAGAATTCATCCAAAATTTTCTAGAAAACTTCTCTTGCTATAATTTATGGATGTGTCTCTAGCTCCCTCATTAATTACCCACCACGAAAAGTTCATAAACCTAGAAAAGAATGCACGATCTACAGCAAAATACGATAGGTTCACAAGTATAATTTCGTAATTTTAATGATATACTGGGCGTCTGGTAAATCCTGGGCCATTTCTCGGGTTTTTAATTATTGATCTAATAAAATAATAAAAAAAGTTTACATAAAAAATTTTCTTTACCAAAAGAGCGACTTGTGAAATTATATTAATTCTTTAACATTTAGTGTTAATTTTCTATTTGCCAAAAATTGTTTTCGAATTAATTTAGTTATGACACATTTGAGATAAGATATGCTGTTAAGATATAAGGTTAAGATGACCTCTTAGCTTTTGATGATAATAATTTCCTTATATAAGTGAGCCTCAACAGTGGCACATACATTTTTCTATAATTGAGATTTTGATCAACAACAATGAAGAATGCATTGATAATCCTTGGGGTTCTTTACCTTCAGGTAAGTTTAAAATTACTGTGATTTTGAAATAATCTAACAATCTCCCAAATAATTTCTTAATTTTATTTTGTCAATTCCTTCTTTAGGCTGCATTTGCAGAATTTACGGAAAAGGATATATCCCAAACGTATAGAGAATGTACAAGTGCAAATAACATGACTTTAGAGGAATTTATATCTACTATTAATGAAGATTTTACAGTAACGGAAGGCAATCCTAATTATAACAGCGTAATTTTATGCGGCTACAGAAAGGATAACTTCCTCAATGCAGATGATACTTTAGATAAAGTTAAATTCCAAAACTTCTTGGTCAATGAGATCATGAAGTATGCAAATGTAAATATTGCTAATCCCGAGGAAGCTACAGCAAATGCAATTGACTCATGTAAAACAATTGAAGGATCTGATCCAGGTGATACTTTAGTTAAACATTACAACTGTGTTATGAAATACTTGAAAAAATTGTAAAAATATAGTATGAAATGTTAAATAAATTGTATTCCTTACAGCCTTTTTTTGAGATAATAGAAAAATTGTTCACATTGCTATTTTTTATTGGTTTGATCTTAATAACATGGGTTTTCATTATTATATTCTTCCGCCACTTGAAAACCTCAAGCTGCATAAATTTTAAAAATGTTATAAGGTCCTTTCAAAAATATTATACTTTTGTCGTAAGTATTCAATTTAGTTGATGAGTTATAGGTTTAGATTTCAATATATTTCCATTGAAATGTACAATATACGATATTATATAAACAAAAAATATTATTAGTAAAATAATTCAAAAAATACACTTGGTGGTTCAAATTAAAAATAAATTTGCCTACATGCAAATTCTAGTAAGAGGAAACATTAATTTTATATTGATGAGGTTTATTTCTATGCAAGCAATTTAGTCTGCGCAACTTTTATATTATATTAATTAATTTTATATTAATTCTTGAAATATTTAGTGTTAATTTTCTATTTGCCAAAAATTGTTTTCAAATTAATTTAGTTATGACACATTTGAGATAAGATATGCTGTAAGATAGGGTTAAGATGACCTCTTAGCTTTTGATGATAATAATTTCCTTATATAAGTGAGCCTCAACAGTGGCACATACATTTTTCTAGAATTGTGATTTCAAGTTACTATGATTACGATATATTCTATTAATTTTCCAAATAATTTCTTAATTTTATTTTGTCAATTCCTTTATAAGGCTGTATTTGGAACAGTTACGGAAGAGGATTTACCCCTAACGTATAAAGAATGTACCAAGGCAAATAACATGACTGTCGAGGAATTTATATCTACTATGAATGAAGATTTTACAGTAACGGAAGGCATTCCCAGTTATAACAACGTAATTTTATGCGCCTACAGAAAGGAAAACTACCTCAATGCAGATGATACTTTGGATAACGTTAAATTCCAAAACATTTTGGTCAATGAGATCATGAAATTTGCAAATGTGAACGTTGCTAATCCCGAGGAAGCTGCAGCAAATGCAATTGACTCCTGTAAAACCGTTGAAGGATCTGATCCAGGTGATACTTTAGTTAAACATTACAATTGTGTTATCAAGTACTTGAAAAAATTGTAACAACAATGTATAAAATGTTAAATAAATTATATTCTTTATTCTATTTTTTCTTAGTTTCATCTTAATACGGTTGGTTTTCCTTATTATCTTCCGCCGATTATCTTCTCCCACTTTAAAACCTCAAGCTGCATAAATTTTATAAATGTTATAAGGTCCTTTGAAAAATATTATACTCTTATCGTAAGTATTTAATTTAGAGTAGGTATATTTCCATGGAAATGTGTACATTATGAAAAATAAATTAGCCTGTATGCAAATCCTAGCAAAATGAAACTTTAATTTTATATTGATGAGGTTTATTTATATGCAAGCAATTTTTTATGTGTGCTTTGATAAAAATAATCAATTTAACTAATTAATTAATTTTTAAAATAAACAAGTTCATATCTGGCAATTATTACTTTGTAATTTCATATTTATTCCAACATTTTCTTAAATCACAGTCTCGAAAATCGTATTATTGCGATTCAATTAATGATAAAAATTACTAATGAGCGCTAATGAGTATAATGACTTTAGTTTATGTGTAAATTAAAACTTGTAAAAAATATAAAAGTAATTCCTAATTTCATAGAAAATCTTAAAGCTGTTTACAGATTTTCGTTATAATTGGTTCACGTAAATTAAGCAATAGAATCATGCTCATGAATGGATTAACGAACATTCACTGTTTGGAAAAACCCTTTTTTTGTAAAAAAAAAACCCTATTTCTATTATGACTTTCAAGAATTGATCCAACTTGACAATAAATTGCTAGAATACTCCTCCTGCTGTCACTTATAGATGTGTCTCTGGCTCCCTCATTAATTATTACCCACTACGAAAAGTTTACCAATCTAGAAAATAATGCATGACCCACAAAAAAGGTTTATACGATGGGTTCACAAGTTCAAATTTATTTTGTGTAATTTCGTAATTTGTATAATATATTGAGGGTCCGGTAAATCGTGGCTTTCTCGAGTTTTGTATAGATCTAATAAAATAGTACAAATTAATTTTACTACTAATTACTATTAATTTTTTTAATATTTAGTGTTAATTTTCTATTTGCAAAATATTGTTTTCTAATTAATTTAGTTATGAAATACTTAAGATAAGATGGGCTGCTGGGTTAAGATAAACTGTTAGCTGCTAATAAATGATAATCATTTTTTCCTTATATAAATAACCATCCACAGCAGCAAATCTATTATTCGAGTGTTATAATTTTGATCCACAACAATGAAGAACGAATTCATAATCCTTGGGGTTCTCTGCCTTCAGGTAATTTCAAAATTATTTTGGTTATGTTGTATTCTAAATAATATTAAAAATAATTTCTCTTTAGGTTGTATTTGGAGGAATTACGGAAGAGGATGTACCCCCATCGTTTAGAGAATGCCTAAAGTTAAATAGCATAACTGTAGAAGAATTTGCGTCGAATTTGAATGAAGATTTTACAGTAACGGAAGGCGTTCCCAAATATAACGACGTAGTTTTATGCGCCTACAGAAAAGACAACTATGTTAACGCAGATGATACTTTGGATAACGTTAAATTCCACAATAATTTGGTTAAGGACCTTATGAAGTCGGAGAATGCTAATCCCGAGGAAGCTGCAACAAATGCAATTGACGCTTGTAAATCCGTCGAAGGATCTGATCCAGGAGACACTTTGGTTAAAAATTACAACTGTGTTATGAAATACTTGAAAAAATTGTAAAACTAAAGTATCTAATTTTCAATTGTTTGCTACGAAAAGTTTATCAAATTGCTATTTCTTTAGAGTCAAATAAATAAATAAATTATAACCTTGAACGATTATTATCCATGTACGTACGTAACAGTATTAGGGTCACAGTTCAAGGTAGGCACCTATTCATAACATTTATTTTTCAAAATTTTTAACCTAAATAATACACAGGGTGTTTGGTATGTCTCGAATTAGAGCTGTTGCGTTTTCAAATTTTTCCAATCTGCATTAGAATTTTTTAAAAGGATTGATGGCGATAAATTGAAGTCTTGTAAACATTTACTTTTTGTTTCTGACAGATCATTCCCTAAACTGTCCCAAAACAATCTTAAATTTAAAAATAAGCCTTAAATGATCCAATATTTCTTCAAAAATAATGCAAATATATCATAATAAATTCAGTAAAGTATACGTTTAATTAATTTAATTATTGTTTTACTATTTTTTTTATGTTCTACAATATTTTTACATTTATCTTTATTATTTTTGTTTATAACAAAAAGATTTTATTTATAATAAATATTATGTTTATAATTTAATTCAAAATTTTATAGTTTTTATCATGTCTATACATTTAATAGTAAATTAAGATAACTTTATTAACGATGATTATTTTTATAACAACAGCATCCTCAATTACAATTTCAAATACATTTTTCGCATATTATACTGATACTCATCAACAGCAATGAAAAACATACTGATAGCAATCTTTGGGGTTATTTGTGTTCAGGTTAGTTCAAAGTGCAAGATATGAAGTTTTATCAAGAATCCTATAAATATTTTTCTTTAATTTTTCTAATCAATTTCCTTGTTCAGATAGTATATGGAAAATTTACAGAAGAAAATTTACCTCCAATATATAACGAGTGTTTGAAGAAGTTTAACATGGCTGTAGACGTATTTTTGAATAATTACCATGAAGATTATTCAACAAAAGAAGGTGTTTGTGATTTTAACGAGATAATTTTTTGCGGCTACAAATGAGGAAACTTCTTAAATGCAGATCACACTTTGGACTATGTCAATTTCCGTAACCTTGTGGTCAATGATGTTATTAAGTTGATTAATATAAACGAAGATAACCCCAAAGAATCTGTACAAAATTCAATCGAAGCTTGTAAAGTTGTGCAAGGAACTGATCAGGAATCCACTTTGGTTAAAAAGTACAATTGTATATTTTTTAAATATATTTTTTTAATGTTTTATTTTTTTTAAATTATGTTCTTTTGTTTGTATAGCCTATTGGCTAAATAAACGCTTTATTATTATTATATTCATCCATTCTACTAATATTCTAAATCGAAGCACCGAATTGTCTCGTAAGTTACTTTGTATGTATGTATGTTAGCTCTACAGGCATAGGAGGCCCATGGCCTCCAAACTCCATATGAGTTCGGTAATAAGGGAACCCAACACTTGAGGTGTAATATTCTAACTGGGATCTAACAAGGGTATAATAAAGAATTTTAATTATGTTGGCAGAAAAATGATTGTCCTGCTTGTGAATAAAACTTAACCTGCGGAGTACTGATGCAACTTCCTCAATGTTACTTTGTAGATTAATACAGAGCTCAAATATTTATTTTCTTTTAAAGTATTGCATTTAGATTAGATAACCTTATAAATTTGACTCTAGATGATAAGTTTTACATATACCCAAATTGCAAGCATTAACAACAGCATTTTAAATTGTTTTTTTCAAGTATTTCAATTTTCATCAAGAGCAATGAATAAGATTCTATTGATAGTCTGCTGGATTATTTATCTTCAGGTTAGTCCAAAGCTTTATTTTAGAATTTTGTGCAAGATTATTTTTAAATTTTTTACCAATATTTTCACGCTAGGTGGTATTTGGAAAATTTAAGGAAGAAGATGTACCTTCAATATTTAAAGAATGTGCAGAAGAACTAAACATGGATATGGACTTATTTTTGTCTCATTACTATGAAGATTATACAGCAAAGGAGGATTTTTATGATTTTAACGAGGTAATTTTTTGCGCCTACAAAAAAGGAAACTATTTAAAAGCAGACTTCACTTTGGATTATGATAGATTCCGTAACTTTATGGTCAATGATTTTAAGAACTTGACTGACATAGTCATTAATAATTACGAAGAAATTGTAACAAATTCAGTTGAAGTTTGTAAAATGGTTCAAGGAATTGATCAAGGAGACACTTTGGTTAAAAATTACAACTGTGTTATTAAATCTCTACAAACAGGAATCAATACTTAAAATTTGATGACTGTTATACTATATAAAATAATTATATTAATTATTAAATAATTCAAACCAAACGGATGTTTATTTTTGAATTTATTTAAACATTAAGAAAGCTCGAATTTAAAGAAATATTATTAGGAACCACCTAGGTTTGGTATTTCTTTCCCTAAAGAAAATTTTAAATCGCTAAATTTTAAAGGACAAAGTCAAATTTTTAAAGATTTGGCATTATAATTAAAATTACTTGTTTCTACGTTCCACAAACTTGAAACAATTTTCTGCAAACTACTTTTCTCAAAAACTTCCTTATAACTCGAGAATTAATCAAGGGATTTTATTTATCCTGGACTACGTTTTGAAATTAAATTCTCTGTCATTTGAGTTAAGATTATAACGAAGAATTTTTATTTGCCCATTAAAAAGGAAGTAAATCATTTAAGATTGATTTTATCTAAGAAGTTGCTATTTTTTGAATTGGAATAATGGTAAACATTCCTGATATCTTATAAAGAAAATTATCTTATTATGAGTAATTAATTTTATGTAACAAACATGTTTAGGAGCTTTGTCCTCATAAAACAATTTTGTACCATCAAGAATGAACAACATTGACGTGTTTCCGACTAATCCTCTTCAGTACCATATACCCATGGAAAACTTTTGATTTTGCACCGTGCGGTTTTCGGCTGACGTATTAAATAAAATAATAAAATAAATGGTTTAATGTTCTGCTACTGACTTTTCCATAACTTCAAGATATTTTCTGGAGTCTCAGCAAAAATCCTTTAAGGCGTTTTTTACCGATATTTTTTCTAATTTAATTTGACGATTTTCTGCTGTATTTAGTAGAGACTAGAGAGCAGATTCATACATTAAAATAATACTAGAGGCTGGTAGATGCTAATCAAAAGGAAAAAACGAAAATTACTCTAAATTAATTTAAATTTCAAAAGAGGTGGTTAGGGAAACTTTGGACACGAGGTGAAAATGAAGAGCTTAATATTTCCCAACACATGAACAAAAAAATAAGATATCCCTTTACATTTACATCTCCAAAGAATGATCATAGATGCCTACCCCAATTGAGTAATATCAAAACACATCAACTTACAAGGTCACAACAGTAATAATTTTGTGATTAAGTAACTTGTAATTTATGATCTAAATTGTAAATGAAGATAACCTTTTAGATATTAAGGATATGTTTTCGTCCATAACCTTTGAGATTTTTAAAATTACAGTTTACTGATATAAGTATTGAAGCTGCAGTTCCAATTATATTTTAAGAATAGTGACTCTCATTAGCAGCAATGAAGAACATATTGATAGTCCTTGCAATAATTTACCTTCAGGTTAGTTTAAATTATTAATTTATAATTTCGTGAAAAACAAGTTGTAGCAAACTTTGAACCTTTATTGTTTTATCAATTTCTTTGCTTTAGGTGGTAGTTGGACAATATACGGAAGAAGAAGTACCCCAAATTTTTAAACTATGTTCTACCGAATATAACATGACGATGAACATCTTTTTGTCTCATTATGAGACAAAGAAGAAGAAAGAAGTGCTGGAGAATTCATCCGAAAAGTTTTATTCCAATGCTTCCAATATGCCGATATGAGTTTGGTAATAAGGGGACCAAATACTTGAGGTGTATTCCAACTGGGATCTAACAAGAATAAAATAAAGAATTTTAATTGTGTTGGCAGAAAAATGATTGCCCTGCCAGTGAATAAAACCAACGCAACGTGCGGAATACATTGATGCACATTTCCTCAATGTTACTTTGTAGATTAATCCAGAGTTCAAATTTTTGTTTTCTTTTAAAGCATTGCATTTAGATTAGATAACCTTTTAAATTTGACTCTCGATGATAAGTTTTGCATATAACCAAATTGCAAGCATTAACAACAGCATTTTAAATTGTATTTTTCTAGTATTTGAATTTTCATCAAGAGCAATGAATAAGATTCTATTGATAGTCTGCTGGATTACTTACCTTCAGGTTAGTTCAAAGCTTTATTTTACAATTTCATGCAAGATTCTTTTTTAATTTTTTACCAATATTTTTACGTTAGCTGCTATTTTATTATTATTTACAACTCTGTTATTAAATCCCTACAAAAATTAATCAATACTTAAAATTTGGTGTTACATGTTTATTGTATCGATATAATTATTATTGTATTAATTAGGGGTGCCAGAAAATAATATTGTCTATTTTGTACTTCCATTATCCCCAGATACTTTTTTATATAAATTTAATTAATTTTTTAAATAATTCAAACCAAACAGCTGTCTCTTTTTGAATTTATTTAAACGTTGAAAACTAAAGTTTAAATAAATATTATTCAGAACCACCTAGGTTTGGTATTTTTTGCCCAAAAGAAAATTTTAAATCGCTCAATTTTACTGAACAAAGTCAAATTTAGAGATTTGGCATTATAATTAAAATTAGTTGTTTCTTTCTAACTTCCACAAACTTGAAACAATGTTCTGCAAACTACTTTTCTTAAAAACTCTCTTATAACTTAAGAACTAATCAACAAATTTTATTTATCCTAGACTACGCTTTGAAATTAAATTCTCAATCATTATTTGAGCTATGACTATAACGAAGAATTTTTATTTAGCTCATTAAATAAAAAGAAAATCATTTAAGATTGATTTTATATTAGTAAGGTTAATTTAATAATTTAGGAATTAAGGATATACAATATTAATTTTATTACCTTAATTCGTAAATTATTAAAATATCCTTACTAATTTATTTTCACCAATTAACAAACTAACCAATTTAATCGTAACAGGAATTTAAATGACTAATACGAAAAGTGCAGAAGAACACCAATTTAATTATATTATTTTTTATTAATTTCTATACTTTAGATGGTAGTTGGACAATATACGGAAGAGGAACTATCGCCAATGTTCGAACCATGTTCTAAAGAACTTAACATGACTATGAACATCTTTTTGTCTCATTATGAAAATTTTATTGCAAAGGAAGACGATTACAATTTTAACCAGATAATTTTTTGCGCTTACAAAAACGGAAACTTCCTAAATGCTGAAGATACTTTGGACGATGTCAAATTCCAGGAACTTTTGGTCAATCTTGTGATGAAGGACATTAATATACATGTTGATAATCCCAAAGAGTCTGCAAGAATATCAAATGATGCCTGTAAAGATGTGGAAGGCACTGATGTAGGGGACCATTTGGTTAAACGTTACAATTGTATTATTAAATACTTGCAAGGGTTGCAATAGTAAAATAAGTTGAAATTGTGTAGATATTAAGTTTTTGATTATTATATTTCATTATATCCTTTTGTGAAAAATTATTTTTTAATAAAAATTTGTTACTTTTACCGACTTTATTCAGCAGTTAAATAGTTTTTCTTTTTGTCAACCTTTTCCTATTTACAGGTAAGCAAGGTAGAATGTACATATTATAGAGGCCATTTGTTTATTCTCATGCTAAAAATGGGCCGTAGACAAATTTTTACTACCCTTTAAAGAAATGTGACAGTATGCTCTACCTCCATTACTTCAAGATATTTTCTGGATTCTCAACTAAATTTCTTTAAATTATGTTTTATGTTTTCTCTTCAATATAATAATCTCCAGCCGCTCTCCAGTCGAGAGCAATGATAATCTCAGGGGTGCATATTATAAAAAATTAAAAATTTTGTGATTGTGGTTGTCTTTTATAGGATTTGTACGCGATAAATCCTCACAATTGAGAAGCCAATCTGAAAGAAACATCAGGTACATAGAATAAGCAAAATGGAAAACAGCACAAATATAATTAATTATATAAACAACTAAGCTATAAAAAATTATTATAAACTTTAAAATTTGAGCTCAAATGAATATTAAATGAATAAAAAATTAACTAAACTTAAAATTAAAATAACAAAATTCTAATATAAATAAGAAAAACGTTCGTTATCACCAATAAATTAATTTCTCAATGAAATGAATAATTAATTGTAGCTAATTGCACTGAACTTTATAGCACTTGTAAAGTTGTTGATGCAAACACAGAAAAACATACATGTTAACGACATATTTAGAAAATAATTTTTTTATGAGGTATCCTAGTTTACACGTGTGGATCTCAAGCGTGTAACAACATTTAGAGAAACATAACAGAATTTTAAAATTGCCATTTACTGATAAATAAGCATTTATAACTGCAGTCTTCCAATTCTGAGTAGTGATTTTCATTAGCAGCAATGAAGAATATATTGATAGTCCTTGCAATTATTTACCTTCAGGTTAGTTTAAAATATTAGTTTATAGTTTCGTGAAAAACAAGTTGTATCAAACTTTGAACCTATATTCTTTTTATCAATTTCTTTACTTTAGGTGGTAATTGGACAATATACGGAAGAAGACGTACCCCCAATATTTAAACAATGTTCTAATAAATATAACATGACTATTAACGAATTTTTGTCTCATTATGAAAATTTTATTGCAAAGGAAGGTGATTACAAATTTAACAAGATAATTTTTTGCGCTTACAAAAAGGGAAACTACCTAAATGCTGACGATACTTTAGACGATGTAAAATTCAAGGATCTTTTGATCAAATCTGTGATGCCGGTGATTAATATACATTTTGATAATCCTGAAGAGTCTGCAAGAAAATCAATTGAGGCCTGTAAAAATGTAAAAGGAACTGATGAAGGAGACATTTTGGTTAAACATTACAACTGCGTTATTAAATACTTGCAAGGGTTGCAAAATTAAAATAAGTTGGAATTGTATCGCTGTTACCTTTTTAATTATTAAATTTCTTTATATCTTTTTATTTGAATTATTTTTTATAAGGTCCTTTATTGAATTTGTTCACCAGAAACATCAGTTACATCGAAAAAATGGAAAAAAGCACAAATATTATTAATTAAAAAAAAAACTAAGCGATTAGAAATTATTATAAACTTTAAAATTTGAGCTCAAATGAATTATTAAATGAATACAAAATTAACTAAACTTAAAATTAAAATAACAAAATTTTAATATAAATAAGAGATACGTTCGTTATCCTCAATAAATTCTTTAGCTTTTTTGCTCATAGCTCGTCACAAAATCAACGTATTGTTGATATATTATAGCATTCGTTGGAAAGAGGAACTCAAAAGGCACAATCCTGAGTAGAAATTATTTGAATTTTCAAAAAATAAAAAGTATACAGGAGTTTTTCAAAAGTACCTAAAATCGAGTTCTCGAAATTTAGGCTTGCAGGTTGCCACCACTTAAAAATGTAGAAAAACGAAAAGAAAAAAATCAAAATTTGATTTTTCATATCAATTTACATAATTTCCCATTATTTTGCTAATTTAATTTTGTAAAATGATATGAAATCATTCGAAATCATTATTGGAATCACAATTAGGGCAAGTGCAAACACTAAACCGCATATCAGCACATTTTGAGCGAACGGAAATGTACAAAAAATCACCGAGAATATCAGTAAAATGCAATAAAACCACTTCACTTTTGACTCAATAACAATTGTAAACATCAAACAATCATAAAAACTTGCATATGAGTGTAAACAAACGAAGAAAGAGAAGTAGCAACCTGCATTTTGACGCTACTTTAGAATTACCTATATTATATGAAAAAAATTGCCGATTCATGATTATGTTTAAAATTTTGTCAGGATTATGTAAATTGAATGAAGAAAATATTTACGTTGATTTGCATATAAAAATGTTCCATTTATGAGCACAGAACCAAAGCACAATTTGAATTTTTAAACTTTCAAGGTACAAGATTTCAAACTTTTTTCAACACACACGGTCTTATTGGCTCTGTCCGCTCCAGAACTAGTTTAAAAGTGACCACACCTCCTTAGGTTCCGATTTCAGTCAAAGTTTAGTTTATGACCTTGGTCCAATACCAAAATGTTGCTAAGGTGGCAACCTCCAAGCGGTGGCAACATGCAAGCATCTCCCCTACATGTTAACGACATATTTAGAAAATAATTTTTTTATGAGGTATCCTAGTTTACACGTGTGGATCTCAAGCGTGTAACAACATTTAGAGAAACATAACAATAACTTTTAATTATATCTCCATAACTTCAACTGTGAGATTTTTAATCGTAATGGGTTATAACTAGAGTACGGATTTTTAAGCATAAAAAATCGTGAAAATAGCACAAAAAATTGCCATTATATGCATAAAAATATGCATTAAACTTAAATATAATAACTAATAAGCATTTTGAAATAAAATTTATTGGAAAAGTAACAGTAAAATATAATGTACCTACATAATTACTGTACATCGTTTTTACCACAATATTTTTCTAAAAAGTCTCTAAATGAACCATTTTCTAATTTTGATAATGGTATTCGCATTTTACTTTAACAAAACGCCACCACAGGGAATAATTTCAAACTCTATTCTGGACGTATAGTAAGATACTATCTCCAGTGTGTATGGGTATTTGATGTTTAAATTTATGTAAATATAGTTTAAATTTAAAAAACACGATGTGAAGTTAAGTAAAAGCTTCTAATTTATTGTATTTTAATTGTCTTCTTCTTCTTCCTTTCAGGGTTTAGGCATTGATGCCTGTTCCGACTTCACAAGTCTCGCCATCGCTTTCTAGGGCGTCCAATATCCCTTTTGCCTTTTGGACTATAAGAAAGCATCTTTTTTGGAATCCTTTTGTTTTCCATTCTATTCAGGTGTCCTCTCCAATTTTCTCTATATTCTGAGATTTTTTCTTTCACCGAGAAGATTTGTAATTCGGCCCGAATGTCCTCATTTCTTATTTGGACCAGTCTTGTGCATCCTTTGGTTCTTCTTAGGAACTGCATCTCCGCCGCCTGTAGTTTTGATTCTTCTCTCTTGGATGGAACCCATGCTTCACAGCAGTATGTTAGGACTGGTATCGCCATTATTTTATAGAATTTTATTCTTGTTTCCTTTCGAGTTAGATTTTTCAGGTTTCTATGTATCGTTCCGCATATATGCTGGAACCTATTTATTTTGTTGGGTATGTCGTTGTCTCGGTCGAACTGTATTTTAATTGTAATTGCATTAACG
This sequence comes from Rhagonycha lutea, assembly GCA_958510855.1. NCBI lineage: Eukaryota > Metazoa > Arthropoda > Insecta > Coleoptera > Cantharidae > Rhagonycha > Rhagonycha lutea. The sequence continues at coordinate 3,430,548 of OY294040.1, read as the reverse complement.
CCACCACACAGAATTATTTCAAAGTCCATTCTGGACGTAATATAAGTAGTAACGGGAATGCGAATGGGAATAAAAAACGTTTTATGGTCTTGTGATGAACTGCAACCAGCGATTGACTCAAATAAAGTTTGTTGTTTGCTTGCATCATTTTTATTAAGATGTTGCATTATGTTAAATTTCTTTTAGCTGTTTATCTCCTCTTATAACAAATATCAAGTCTTGCAGTTAGTTGCCGACTTTAAGATTTCTGTTATATAAACAAAACCTATTGTCAACTAAATATTAAATTCAAAGTAAGCAAATTGTAAATTTTAAGTATTTTTTATGTATCTACTGCAATTTCTTTTTAATTTATCAAAAATATGCTAAAATAAGCACTAAAAATGCTAAATCTAAGCATAAAAATGTTAAAATAAGCATATAAGCATATGACTTATTTTTTTCAAATTCGTGGACATTTATAACAATTACGCTTCTGCTATCAATATTTACGTATAGAAAATTTGCTAGAAATCCGTACTCTAGTTAAAACAATAATAATTTTCTATTTAAGTAATTCATGAACATAAGATAAACTTTTAAATTTTTAAAATAACTATTTACTGATATAACCATTTACAGGTACAGTTCCAATAATATTTTCTGAGTAGTGACTCTCTTTAGCAGCAATGAAGAACGTATTGATAGTCCTTGGGATTATTTACCTTCAGGTTAGTTTAAGGTGGCGATCTAGCCCATATTATTGCAATGTTAATTGTGGCGTTTTTAGTGTTTTTACGGAATCTGAACTAAAGTTCTGGTTTAATATTACCGATTTTTACAGGAAATTATCTTCTAGTGCTAGGATTAGAAGAAATATGTCGGAATTTAAATTTTTACATACAAAAACGGGAGCCCTTGAGCAGACGTTAATATGTAATTAAATTTTGAAATTGAAGTTTTAAAATAAAGATAACAGTCCATAGAACATTTTGTATATATCAGAATTTAGATTTTTGCTCGAAATATATAGAAAAATCGTGTGTATAAAAGTGATTTCTAAATTGCAATTTTTAACATTCCGTATATCAGTTAATTTAAATAATTGAGCATTTAAATTTAGCTTACAATGTAGATCAATCTTTCTACTTTATTTTATATATACATCATTTTTTTGTAAGTGCAATAGTTTTTGCTGCTTAAGCGCTGCCGTTTGACACTAAAAACGGCTAAAAACGCCACAATTAACATTGCATTACTATGGGCTAGATCGTCACCTTAAAGTATTTTATAGTTTCGTTTTTAAAAGTTTTTATCAATTTCTTTACTTTAGGTGGTAGTTGGACAATATGGGGAAAAGGAGGTATCAATATTTAAAAGATGTGCTACCGAACATAACATGCCAATGAACATCTTTTTGTCTCATTATAAAAATTTTATTGCAAAGGAAGGCGATTCCAAATTTAATCAGATAATTTTTTGCACTTACAAAAAGGCACACATCCTAAATGCTGACGATACTTTCAACGATATCAAATTCCGGAAATTTTTGATCAAGTTTTTGACGAGTGTGACTAATATACAACTTGATAATCCAGAAGAGACTGCAAGAAAAGCAGATGACTCCTGTAAATGGGTTAAAGGATCTGGTGTAGGAGACCTTTTGGTTAAACGTTACAATTGTATTATTAAATACTTACAAGCGTTGTAAAACTAAAATTAGTTGGGATTGTATAATGTTATTTTTTTATGATTGTTAAATTTCATTATATCTTCTTATTAAAACTTATTTTTTCAAGGTCATTTACTGAATTTATTTGCCAGCATTCGTGGATTTTGACAAAATTAATGACGCTTTAAGCATCGTTCACATAGAATTAGCGTTGCGCCTTGCTTTCGTTGCCTTGCAGAATTTGTTGCTTGATATTTGCTTTCGACCGTATAGCGGTCACATTGAATTAGCGCGGTGCCTTGTTATGTGAACAGACTGTATTGTCCAAATATCCTTAGATCTAACAGTAGCTTACCTGTTATGTTATGAAAAGTAGTACTTATACAATATTTATTTAAAGTCGTCTCGGAATATAATCTTAAAATAATTAATTATACATAATCTTTAGTTTTGCAATAAAATTCGCATTTACTTATTTTGATTTAATTTTGACTACATTAATTTATTCATTTATTGCAATATAAATGCATAAAAATTATTTAATAATTGTGAGATCACTACACATTGTAAATATTAAATTTATATAAATTTTTTAAAAAATAAAATAGTAATTACATTTTTCAAATAATATTACAGGCTATTGTAAACAGCTTTTGGGTTTTATGGTGTACTTTATTGCCATAAATAATCTTTTGGTTGTTAGGGTTGTCCTGGCACTTTTTATAATCCTACTAAATTACCTGCATAAAATACTTTACTTCTTGAAAATTCTTGACAAATTATTTAATTTTAAAATAGACCTATTTTAAATGTTAGAAAATAAATTATTTAACGTAGCAATAAACTTTAGGGAATCAATAAGAGAAAAAAAGTATACAAAAACAAATAAAATTTTATTTAAATTGAAAATCACCAAATTAAAAAATGGCTATTTGTTTGCAATAATTTAAAATTCACCTATTGGAATCTTTTCCGATAATAAGTACATAACAATTTTGAATTGTTAAAAATCTCGAATCGAATTAAACCAATCCAATCAAACAAATAAAATTTAAAAGGGTTCTTGCTTTGTATCTGAAGTGAAAAAGCTTGACAGAGGCAAACTTCTGCAAAACTTCAAAAGTCAACAGTAATTTTAAACATAAAACCTTTTTTCAGATAAAATTGTATAATTTATTATTTCGTATACCTGCCAACATACAATATCAACCATTTGAAGCTTGACAAAGTCTGCAAGACCACGACATCGCAACAGCTAATTTTAAGAATAAAAAAGGATAGAAGAATATGCATCACTCTGATTGGCGCTTGCCATCTTCTACCGAAGCAACGCAAGGCAAATTTTTCATTGTGAACGCCGCTTTACTCTCTCTCAATTGGGCAGAAATTTGGAAACAGGATAATATTGACGATATTGTTAATGAATTTTATACTATATTATTATCGACCTTCATTAGGTCTAGATACCCTGCTTGGTTCTCTAATGAATTGATTTTCTTGATTAAAAAAAAATTATGCTTAATGCGAGCATGATTATTTATCGTTTTGCACTCTTCGTGATAAGGTTAAGATTCTTCGTTCTAAACTTTATCAAACGTATATTTCCAATATGGAAAGCGAAATTCATAGGAATCCTAAAAAATTTTGGCGCCACGTCGACAACTCGAAAAATAGCATGGGCTATCCTGCTCACATGTTTCTAGATGGCAACTTCAGGTCAGCAATGTGTAGATTTTTTTGCCAAACACTTCTCGACAGTAAAAATTGACTGTAACTAGGTCCATGAAAATTTTTGAAGACAAGAAAACCATAGGACGAACTACGGTTTACACGGCCTAATTAGCAGGATGAATCGATTAAATGCTGATAAATCATTCGATTTGTCCATCCAGTCGGTGGCGTAGTATCAAGTCCATGGACCTAATGAATGTTTGTTTTTGTTTTTTGTATGTAGATATTTGTTTGTGGGTTGTAAAATGGTTTATCCGTAAATAAATGTATTATTATTACAATTTTACAACAATAATAATTTTATAACTAAGTAACTTGTAATTTATGATTTACATTAAAACTTAAGATAACCTTTTATTATTAAGGATAAGTTCTCGTCCATAACCTTTTAGATTTTTAAAATTACAATTTACGCTATATAAGCAGTTATAGCTGCAGTTCCAATAATATTTTCTGAGCAGTGACTCTCATTAGCAGCAATGAAGAACATATTGATAGTCCTCGCAATTACTTACCTTCAGGTTAGTTTAAAAGTATTAATTTATTTATAGTTTCGTGAAAAAAAAGTTGTAGCAAACTTTGTACCTATATTGTATTATCAATTTCTTCACTTTAGGTGGTAGTTGGACAATATAAGGAAGAGGAAGTATCCCCAATGTTTAAACCATGTTCTACCGAACATAACATGCCTATGAACATCTTTTTGTCTCATTATGAAAATTTTATTGCAAAGGAAGGTGATTACAAATTTAACCAGATAATTTTTTGCGCTTACAAAAAGGGAAACCTCCTAAATGCTGACGATACTTTGAACTATGTCAAATTCCAGGAACTTTTGATCAATTTTGTGATGAAGGTGATGAATATTCGTGTTGATAATCCCGAAGAGACTGCAAAGAAATCAATCGACGCCTGTAAAGAGGTGAAAGGAACTGACGAAGGAGACATTTTGGTTAAATATTACAACTGCGTTGTTAAATACTTGCCAGGGTTGCAAAATTAAAATAAGTTGGAATTGTATAAATGTTATCTTTTTGGTTATTAAATTCTATTATATCCTTTTATTAAAATTTATTTTGTACACGGTCTTTTACCGAATTTATTCACCAGAATTCGTGGGTTGTTAAAAAGTTTACCTTTTCTCAACCATTTTCTATTTATTTGTTGATGTAGTATGTTATATTATATGTTGTACTTATGTTATATTGAGATTATTATTATTATTATTTGTTTAATCTCATTCTAAATTAATGTGGACTGTGGCCATATTTTTACTTCCCTTCAATGAAAATCCACAGTATACTCTTCCACTACTAATTTTTTATGGAAGGGAAATTCGACTTTTCCCTGACTTTTAAGCAGTCATATTCACATTTAGCTCTGGGCTTCCTTAAAGATTTAAATTTCAGTTTCAACACTGATAAAATTACTCTAAATTAATTTGAATTTCAAAAGAGATGGTTAGAGAAACGTTGGGGATTAGGTGAAAGTGGACAGCTTAATATTTCCCAACACAAGCAAAGAAAGAAGATTTCCCTCTTCATTGCATCTCCAAAGAATGTTCCTATAAGCAAAACACATCAGCTTAGAAGGTTACAACAATAATTTTCAAATTAAGTAACTTGTAATTTATGATCTAAATTAAAACTTAAGATAACCTTTTAGCTTTTTAAATTTGCCATCTACTGATAACAGTAAATTTATTGATTTTCAGCTGCAGTTCTAATAAAATTTTTCGAGCAGTGACTTGCATTCGCAGCAATGGAGAACATATTAATAGTCCTCGGGATTATTTACCTTCAGGTTAGTTCAATAACAAATTATTATAAATCATTTAAATTGTATCAAAATTTTTCCGTAGATTGTTTTTGGAAAAGTTTCGGAAGTAGAATTACCTCCTACACACAAAGAATGTTTAAAGGAACTTAACGTAGCTGTAGATTTGTTGTTCTCCAATTTCCATGAAGATTTTACGGTTACAGAAGACATCCCTGATTTCAACAATGTAATTTTATGCGCATTCAGAAAAGGAAACTTCTTAAATGCAGACGACAGCTTGGATAATGTTAAATTGCATAACTTTTTGGCAAATTCTTTTATGAAGATAGCAAATATAAACGTTGAAAATCCCGAAGAAGCTGCTACAAATGCAATTGAAAATTGTAAAACTGTGCAAGGAACTGACAAAGGGGACATTTTGGTTAAAAATTACAATTGCATTATTAGGTTTTTAAGAAAATTATAAAACTTTGAAGGATTGTAAAAACAATGAACAGGGAATGGAATCCCTACTGATCCAATTAAAGCAAATATAATTTGATGACCTTTTAGATAATAAGAGCTCATAAAATCAAGTCTAATTTTAATTACGGTCAATTAATCGAATAATTTTGACTTTTAATTAAAAATTAAGGTAACCTTCTAACATTTACCAATTACTAACCATTTTTAAATCAGAGCTTTCAATTTACAACATTATTATTAATTGAAAGCTACCCCATTTTCAAATCAATCTATTTATAACACGAAAATTTTGTGTTTCTTCTTTACCTAATACTTTTAGGCATAGTATCTAACTTTCGCAACTAAATGCAACATGTAACAAATTTTTGAAGATATAAATAAGTGTGTCAAAAATTGTTAAACATTGAAAATCGAATATTTTGAATTTGTCTATAAAATGTTAAATAACATACTTCCTCAAAATCCGACTGCGCCAATCGATTTTTTTCATCAAAAAGATAATCTTTTTCCGACAAAACAAAGACAACTACGTATTTGGAGTTCAGTCATCCATTGTAAGTACTTTTTAAATTCAACGTATAAAAAATTCGATAGATGAATTTCAATGCGGCTAATGTTTGCAAGAAAATTGTCATATGTTGTTTTTGCACATAATGAAAAATTGTTATTGACGAACACCCACTTCGTTTCATGTCCAAAGGAAAATAATATCTGTAATATAGGAAAACACATTAGATTACGAGTGTCCTTAGCAAGGTTCCATTATTAAATAATATTTTCATTTTTTACATAAGATATTTTTAACTTATTACTAAAACTTCAGATAACCTTTTGACTTTTGATGATTAGCATTCCGTGATATTGACATTCAAAACAGTTCCAAGTATATTTTTCAAGCGTAGTAAATTCATCAACAGCAATGAAGGACGTAGTTATAATCTTAGGGGTTATTTGCTTACAGGTTAGTTCAAAGTGCAACTCAAAAACACTTCAAATTATTCATAATTCTTATCAATTTCTTTTTTCTAGGTTGCTTTTGGAAAATTTACGGAAGAAGATCTACGCCCTATACATAGAGAATGTATACAAGAACTTAACTTGAATGCAGCCATATTGTTGGCTAATTGTCACGAAGATTTTACTGTAACGGAAGGCGATTCCAATTTTAATAAAGTAATATTTTGCGCGTTTAGAAAAGGAAACTACTTAAATGTAGACGACACTTTGGACTATGGTAAATTCCACATCTTTGTAAGCAATTCTCTTATGAAGATGGCTAATATCAGCGTTGACAATCCCATGGAAGCTGCAACAAATGCAATTGACGCTTGTAAAACTGTGCAAGGAAGTGATCCAGGAGACGCTTTGGTTAAAAATTACAACTGTGTTGTTAAGTACTTGAGAAATCTATAATATTAAATTAATTTGGAATCACGTTTTGGTGTTTTACTTTTGTTGTTATTACATTTTTAGCACAAACCGATCTCCTCTTTTGTTATTATTCAAAAGGATTTACATGGGTGCCAAGTTTTTATTTAAGATGTGAGGTCTTACCACCTAATCTTAATAGGCCCTCAATTAAGATTCTTCTCTGTATGGGGGAGCTGGGTCGCTCGCAAGTGATTCGCCGATTATTTCACTACTCAACCGATGGAATTCCAATTAACTGTGAAAGATAATTGAGATAAAACTCTTCAAATAAAATAACAATAAACATTACGCTAAATAGATTTTGCACAAAACAACATTGCTAGTAAATAGTTCCATCCGAATAATCCAATTTCGCCTCCTTTTTCCTGAGGCAACCACAGTTTCATTTATATAATTATCTCATCTGTTTATTAAGTGCGTTAGAAAACAATTTAAATAATCATAGATTCCATCTACAGCTTCAACAGTTCAAACTTTAGTAGGAAAGTGTTGATCTTCCATTAGTTTACTAATCACTGCCCTCAAGACACAATCTACCAAAAAATTTCAAATTATACGTAAGTTTATATTCAAATAAACAAAAAATGATCTGCTGTAGATAATTTTGATAGCTTCTTGATCTTTGTGAATAATAAGTTGAATATAAAAGTAAGTAATAGTATAAAACAAACTTGATAACAGCTTTCAAGTGGTGGTTTAATTTAAATCAATAACAATGCAGCAAATATTGCTGATAGTTGGAGTTGTTTGTCTGCAAGTAAGTGAATAATATTTAAATTCAAATTATCAGCTGATTAGTATAATTCTGATTTTAAGAGTTGAAGAAACGATCACAATTTAATTTTTAGTTTGCTTTTGGAGAATATACAGAAGATAATCTCCGTTCCGTTGATAAAGAATGCTTACAAGAACTCGACCTGGGTGCAGAGGTGTTGCTAAAAAATTTTCACGAGGATTGGACGGTAACGGAAGGCAACAAGGATCTCAACAGTATTGCTTTGTGTACCTACAGAAAAGGACAACTTCTGAAGGATGACGATACCTTGGATGTCGATAAGTATAAAGATTTCCTCCTTAAAGATTACTTTGTAGTAGCTAAACTGAATTTTGATAATCCCTCCGAAGCAGCATCAAATGGATTAGATGCTTGTGAATATGTTCAAGGATCTGATTCTGGTGATACCATCATAAAACATTACAATTGCATTGTAAACCACTTCAAAATTGCTCCTTAATGTAATACAGAAAATTTGAATAAATTGTTTTTTAACCTTCGCATGGCATACTGGGGTCCCTGGGACCCCACGACATCTTAAAAAGCCTGTAGAATGTTCTAATATTTTTTTTTGGCAAATCGACACCTTTGTAATTTAGCATCATAACCCTCTCGACATTTTACACACTATGCTACTGTTAGTTGTGGTATGCCCTTCAAGTTTTATACGATTTAAGCGAGCTTGGGGTCCGTGGGACCCCAGTATGCCATTTACGTAACTATTTTGTTAAAGTGGAAATATTTTTTTTAGTCATTTTGGCCTTTGATAACCATAATTTAGTGAATTAATATTACCTAAATTGTTAAGTTTTTAACTTCAGATAATTAATTAATAAGATATTTCAAAATATAAGAGTTTATATTTCATTTACATAGGTGCGGAGTGCGATGATTACATTGAATAAATCGCAATTTTAAAAACGTCATATAAGACTTTTGTGATAACATAATGATGATTTTTTTTTTTTATTTTATAGAATCATATGTCTAGTTTATAGTATAGAATAATTTTCGGTTAAATTCTTTTTCATTTTTGTGTAAATAAATTATATACTAAAAGGTTGCTTTTGATTGATGAAATTTGCCATATTTTACTAAATGTCGAATATAATTAAAAGTTTTTCTTTTTTAGGTGGATTATTTATACTTTTCAGTGACAAATACACTAGTTTAGTGTTTGTTACAAAAATCAGTCTTAAAATTTTATTTTCTCTATCGATTTAATCCCTTTTACCGTTGGGGTCCACATGACCCCAGTATGCCATCTAAGTAACTAAAATATAAGTATGCCATGCGAAGGTTAATTGTAGACGTTTTTATTCGTCATTATCATCTTGAGTGTTTCCATCATATATTTGGTTCGATCCTGTATCGCAAGAAGGTTTAGGATAATTTTTTGGATGTTGGTAATTATGCAGAGATACCACATTTTCTAAGAAAAGTAGTATTATTTGCAGATCTTTATTTTGAAACATAGAAATCAATAAATATTTACCACCACCACATTTAATTTTTCATCTTGAGTTCTAAGTAACAAGAAAAATGAAAATAATACATTATTGGTAATTCTAGGACTTTCGTACTTGCAGGTTCATAATTAGAAATTTATTTGCATAACATGAGAATTACCTTCCTTAATTTTAGGTTACTTTGGGAAATATAACGGAAGATCAGTTATATTCATTAGATAGGGAATGCGTAGAAGAACTTCGTTTGCCTATGGATTTTGTGTTAAATAATATTAACGATGATTGGGCGGCTACAGAAAATATTTCCGAAATTAACAGCCTCAATTTATGTTCGCTCAGAAAATTACATCTCTTACATGCAGATGGTACGATAGACAGCAAAAAAATTAGGAAATTTGTAGTTTAAGTATATTTTAGTTCGATAATCCTGCAGAATTTGTCCAAAATGCTACAGAGAAGGATATGATACAATCTTGCATATTTTTCATCATTTTCCAGAAAATTGTTTTCCTAATTACCTAAATAATTTATTTGCTTTGTTTATAGTATAAATTACTTACATTACTTTTTACGCATATTAAAACTACTGAACCGCATAACTTTCGCCTGATAATCAATGTTCGGTCGTTCGTCCTTAGTAGAAAATGCAATATCATCAACACGTGTAAATTTTTATTTTAAAAAGACGCAATTTACACAATTCGCATTTCATTGAAGTTCAAATAAGTAATGAAAATTATGATTCAGAATGAAAACCAAAAAACTAGCAATGTGATAAACTAAACCAGAATAAAGAAAGGAAATCCTTCGAGGTCTTGACTTACCTACAACATTGCTTACCTGCAAACCTGTAAAAATTCAAGTAACTAACGTTTCTTTTTTAGTTTCTATCGCAAATCAGACTTTCATTAGTTAGCAAAGCTGTAAAAAGAAAATTCCTTTAAATATGCAAAATTTGAAAAAAATAAAGGAGTTTCCATCAAAATGAATGATTTGCAGTTAACTCGAACCATTTAATTAAAAGTAAGCATTAGAAGTGGTTCAACAATCTGGGTTATTTAATCGTTAGGAGAAAAAATGAAGAAAATATTGTTAATTTTCTGGGTTACATCCTTGCAGGTAAACGAACACAATTGAAAATATAATTTTTATGTTACAAATCTAAATTTTACAATTTCAGGTTGCTTTTGGACAGCTCGTAGAAAGTCCGTTTAGTCCATTAGTACAAGAATGTTTCGGTATAGTTGGTGTAACTGAAGCTGAATTGTTAAGTTATTATCATAGCGATTTGACGGTTACAGAAAATGTTCCCAAGCTTAACCAATTCAGTTACTGTGCACACCAAAAAGCGCACCTTTTAAATGCAGATAACAGTCAGAATTCCCAAAATTTAGAAAGGTATCTTGTTAATAGATATCTTGACGCTGTTGGTTTGCATGTAAATCATCCCAAGGAAACTGTGCATCGTGCTATTGACCATTGCAGGAACATTCAAGGATATGATGTAGGAGACAGGATAGTTAAAAATTACAACTGTATTATACGTTTCATTAGGTACGAAGCTTCAAAAATGTTGTATTATTAAGTTGAATGTTTATTAAACTTATAATTTCTTGGCATTTTATTCTATTGTTTGTTACCTGGACGTCACGGTCCTTCAGGAGGCACTTTAAAGCCATTCGTTCGTTCGTTATCAGCCTTTTTCCGTCCACTGCTGGACATTAGCCTCTCCATTAGAAGAAAATCCTTAAAACCATTAGTTTCCATGATTTGATGATTGCTAGGATGTGCAATTAAAAACATGGTTACAGGTTGCATACATAAAATTAAAATATACCTCAAAAGCAAGAACAAAAATACAAATAGGAACATTTTTAGTTACAAGAAGAAGTAGTAGGTATGGCAACATTTCAATATACGATTCAGAATAAACTTGCAAAGAAGGAATTATATTGATAATTAAATTTGTATTGCTAACTAGGGTACAAATAATTTGAAGACAACTGGGAATAGAATTAGAAACTACGGGGTATGTAGCCCAATTCTCTATCCACTACGCTAAATTACCTGTACTTTGTTTTACAACTAAACTCTTAGCACAATCCAGCAATAATGAGGCTGTAGGCTGCCCAGCAAAGTCAAAAACCTCCAGGCATATTAATGTTAACAAGAAGGGCGCCCAGATACGAAATGTTTATTACTTCGATTATTATGTCCGGTTATTCTATAAGTAAATCGAAATCAAGGTAAGTCGCATGAAGATTTGAGGCCCTAGAATTTATTAACTAGAAAAAAATTAGTTTTAAAACCCAGATTTACTTACTTCTGTTTGCGTACTGGTAGCAAGAAGTTCTATCAGGTAGCGTTGAAGGGTTAATAAAATTCATGAACGATTTTTTTCTAGAGATTCATCGAACTGCGTCTTCGGTACGATTCAATTTGCGTCCTTTAATCTAAAAAAGAAATGGTTTTATATCGCAGTATATAATTAAGAAATATGGCAATATCAATAAATTGTGACACGTTTAATGCGGACGTTTAATAGTTAATTTTGTCTTTAGCTAACTGTAATTTACTATTATCAGTAAATAAAAATAATTTTGTTAAGAACAGAAGTTCCTCCCCTTACTCTTTGCTAAGTGTTCATTTTCCATCACATTCCTTCGTTCTTTGGTACGTTTTTTGTCACCTTTTAATGTCTTGTTAGCATTACCATTTAAAACAAAGTTTACGTCTATGGCGGAACGCAACTCATAATCATCAGGATATTATGTGATTGGATTTGTTTTGTTTCGATATGCGTCACATTAATGCAGAACTTAACTTCGACGCAAATGGAGACCTTACGGGTACTTAAAAACTTGTAAATATTTTGGTGATGAAGAAAGTATAAATATAGAATTACTTCCAAAATGGTTTTCGGTTGGGCTAAAAAATGTACTGGAATATATTGAAGTTACAATATTAAAAAAAAATAAACACCATTAAATAGCACAAAAATTTTTAAGGTGAATGTGATAATATTATATTAATAATTTGTTTAATATAACTATTACAAACAAAACAGAAAATAAATTGATTAAAATATGCAAATATTGAAAAAGTAACTGAACTGGAACAAAATGAATAATTTGCAGTCAACTTTATAACCTTTGATTAAAAGTAAGCAATATAAGGCCAGGCTAAAGTCGATTTGCTATTATTTATTCTAATATCTTTGTATTAATTTTAATAGTTAGAAGAAATGAAGAAAATATTGTTAATTCTGTCCATTGCATCCTTACAGGTAAACAAACACAGTTTGATTTTTATAGGAATAAATCCAAAATTTTGAATTTTAGGTTGCTTTTGGACAGTTCGTAGGAAACCCATTTACTCCACCAATGGAAAAATGTTTTGAAGAATTTGATGTAACTGAAGCCGATATGTTGAATTACTTTCACAGTGATTATACAGTCACAGAAAATATTCCCAAACTGAACTCAATCAGTTATTGTGCACACCGAAGAGCGCATCTCTTAAATGCAGATGATACCCAGAATGCTCGTAACTTAAAAAAATATTTTGTTCATGTATTTTTTGAAGCTGCTGATTTGCATATAAATCATCCAGAAGAAACGACCGAGCGGGCTATATTCCATTGTAGACATATTGAAGGATTTAATGTAGGAGACAGAATAGTTAAAAATTATAACTGTATTATGCATTTTATTATACACCACGGTTCATCCGTATATTAACTCAAAAGTTTATTAAATTTTTTCTTGAACATTGCATTTTTTTATTGTTACGGAGGCGGTTATTGGCATCACTGTGTTTCAAAAGATACTTAGTATGCGTACACAGAGAAGGCAGGAAGAAAAGAACCTTTCCCGAATTGAATAGTTGAAAACAAGGTCACAGAAGCATCTGAGACTAGTCTAACTAATATGCTTCAAAAATAAAGAGGTAACAACTTAAAAAATTTGGAAATGCTGAAAATGCTAGATAAGCTTTTACAAGATAAAGCAAATTGAAAACGCTTCAAAAGCAACTTAAAAAGTGACCGACTTGCAGTTGATTCTTTAACCTTTGATAAAGTTAAAAGGTATAAAAGCAACACCAACCATAAGCATTTGTACCAATACTACTTAGTTCTATCGGTGCTTCGTGTGATCAAAAAAATGAAAAACTTGTTGATAATTCTCGGAGTTTTGAGCCTCCAGGTATGTAACCTAATTTTGGATCTTCCAATACATTACTGTTCAATTTTAGTATTCGTTCGGAGAAATAGAAAGCATAATGACTCCACAACTCAAAGATTGTTGCAAGGAGCTCAATGTACCTATAGATCGTGTGTCAGGTTATCTACACAGCGATGATTTTACGGTATCAGAAAATATTCCCATAATGAATACCTTGACCGTATGCTGGCACAGAAAAATGGATCTCTTAAAATCAGACGATACTTTGGATTTCGAGAAGTACAAACAATTTTTATCTGGGGGATTTCTAAAATCTATTGGTATAAGCAATCCCGAAGAATCAGTTAGCAAAGCAGTCGATAATTGTAGCAGCATTGAAGGAAATGGCAAAGGAGACACGTTCATTAAATTTTATAACTGTGCTGTTCATTTCTTAACCCGCCATGTTTGATGAAAGGTAGATTAAATTTATTGAATTGTATATCTCTTTTTTTGTTTCCTGGGAGGAATAACCTTAAATTTGTAAATGCTTTTGTTGATACAGGAATATTTGCAAAGCTTTCCGAATCTGCCTGCTCTATTGAAAGTATCGTACAACAAAAAATTAGAAATTATGATGTAATGAATTTAGTGCGAATCCCAATGCAAAATACACATCTGAACATAAAGTTGTTATATGACGAGACAATTTTTGTATAACATAATAATGATGCCATCTCATGGTTGTTACCAATTATCGGTTGTATTTATTATTGCAGATGGTTTCTGTAAGGAAAAATTGGAATATTAAGTTTATCAACGCTGATAGTTAAGAATAAGCTTAGTTGACAAAACAGTAACAAAATGTTTGTTTATAATGCAAGAAACCAATTTGTGATAAAATGAAAAGTAGCTTATTAAATGTTTTAGCCAGTGACGTAGCAACAGTGCAAGTGGTGCCGGGCACCAGGGCCCGGGCCCCGTGGGGGCCCGGTACACGAACAAAATTGATTTCTATTATTTACAGACATTTTTGTAAAAATTATCTATGAAAGTTTTAAAAAAAATTGAACACAGCGAGGGCCCCAGGGTAGAGAGTCTACACCGTGGGGCCGGCGCCCTGAAGGAACGCCAAAATAAAGAAATATTTGAAAAAATTGAATAATGTAATTCATTCAGTAGTAAATATTATAGCTATATTTACGAGGCAACGAATGACGCAGTTGCAACATCAAAATTTCATGGGGAATTTCTAGTTAAATACAGGGTTGCCACAGATACACTTTTTTCACTTTTTTTGAAAATTATACACTTTTCTTCACTTTTTTGAAAAAAATTCACTTTTTCACTTTTTCCATGATTTCCCTTACAAAAATTTAATTTTTTGTTAATTTTTTCTGATAAATTCATAATTTTCAAATTTTTTAAAAACATTTCAAATGTTTTTGGTGGTACCTTTTTTAGATTTTTTTTTGTTGGTGTTTGTTAGATGTAAGGTGATTCTAAAAAGTAAAATCAGAATCGCACAAACCCTTGTCGATGGTGCTGTAAATTTGAGAAGTGAAGAAAGAAAAGCTATGGAGACTACGAATAAGTCTTTAAATGGAAAGATAAAATAATAACAAACTTTTTTACCAAGAAACCAAAATTTTCTTGATCGCTAACTTATATTTATGTTAATTTATATAAATAAAATAATATTATCATTAATTACGTGAAAATATTTTTACACTTTTTGTCACTTTTTTCACTTTTTTTTTAAATTTATACACTTTTTTCACTCACTTCTGGCTTAGAACTCTGTGGCAACCCTGTAAATAGTAACATTTGGTGAAAAATAGGTAGTATTTTCCAAAAAAATCGCCTACGGCGCTAAAACACGCTACTTTCCCCACCCCCTGTGCTGCCGGAGGTTGAATTATTTAGAGGGGGGCTTCAAAATTGAATTGCGTCTGAAGCTTCATAAATCATAAGTGCTAAATTTTCATTAGTCAGGAGGGGGGGGGGGGGAATTGAGATCTCGCACCACCAGAAAATCTTTTTAGGGAAATCTACGATGCCTTTTTGTCACTTACATGTTTTTTGTGCAATAACAGTGTTATTAAAATTTTTTTTTATAATAAAATAATGAAGGGGGCCCGATGTGGATCTTGCACCAGGGCCCGGCCTTGACTTGCTACGTCACTGGTTTTAGCTGACCCATTACCCTTCAACTGTTTAAATGTTTTAAATGGAGATGACACATTGAACGACAAAAAGATAAAGAAATATTTTGTTGACGAATATCTGAAAAAGGAGGGCTTAAACATAGAGAATCCTGAAGAATATATCCAAAAAGCTATTGAAAATTGTAAAACTATCGAAGGACTTGATAAGGGAGACACATTAGTTAAAAGTTATAATATTGTGTTGTACATTTTTTAACAAATCATGTTAGATGTAAAATTTATTGACGATTATTAAAATTCACGTAGTAATCAAAAATTTATTTTAAGCGTTTTTTGAACCTTTTATAAATCTTTGTTGAACAATTACATCAGAAAATTTCATGTCGAAAAAGGAATGATGTAAAGGACGTACAGGTTTATGTTTTTTAATCGTACAAGAAAGTCTGTATGATGTGGAAAATCGACAGGTGGCATTAGAATGTAATGTAGGACAACCAGTAATGATTTTAAAAAGTTTTCATAACACAAAGTGTTAGCAATGTTTGTTGTTGTTTATATAGACAAAATTAATAAACATTAAAGCACATTATAATTATTATTATTATTAACTGGAAGAAATTAACCACTTATCAGTTTGTTTATTTTTTTGTATGTCATAGTGCGTAACAATTCAATTACGATATTTTAAAATATATCGAGTTAAAATAAATTATTTAATATATTTAATTTTACTGAGCTTTCAAATGTGGGCAGAATAATATTAACACAACAATTTAATAATAACTGCAATAAGAAAAATAATAGATATTAACAAAAGTAACAATAATTATTATTACAATCATAATAAAATTACAATTTCAAATTTCCTATACAGGGGGGGTAAATAAAAGTTTTAGTTTTCCACTTAGGCTCAGGTGTTTTTTTTTTCTGTAGTTGATTATAATATGGACCTTTTGCACCTACACACTGTTATCAGCTTTACATGTCGTTCTTACGTCACGATTACTTATCGATGCACGAGGATTTAATTGGGTCGAAAAATCTTTCCTATTATAAATAGCTTTTTTTATGAATTTTTTCTACTCATTGTAACTGTGGTATTTGGAATTGGAACCTTCAAGTCAACATTCCATAATTATAGACAAAACATTATGTTTTCAATATAAAAATATCAAAGTATTAAAGGCCGTTCTCGTTATTTTGGTGAATTAATTTATAATTATTATTGTTTTTTTATCAATGTAATCAATAGTTTTGATTACCTCTTCACCTTTAGTGATTACTTTTAAAATATAAAAATAAAGTACATCCGCTGTAATTTTTCTTCCAAATTCCATAGTGTGAACGTGTGCAAGATGAAGACCTTCCTTTTAATTTTTGGTGTGGTGACCCTCCAGGTATATAATTATATGAATTTTTTTCTTCTTGTATAATGCATCTAACCAAATTTTAGATTATTTTTGGAGCATGTGATGAAAACTTAACGGTGATAAATTATGAACAATGTGTAAGAGAATCAAACGTAGATTTAGATTTCATATTAAAAAATATTCATCCAGATGGAACGGTGAATGAAGGAATTTCTTCAATTGATGATGTTACTTTGTGTTATTATAAAAAAGAACAATTCTTAAATGATGACAATAATTTGGATGTAGATAAGTTTAAGCATCATTTGGTTGACGTTTTCTTCAAATTTTCGAATATGACTTTTGATCAACCTGAAGAAGTCGCTATAAACGCAATAAAGTTTTGTAAGGATGTACAGGGATCAGATGTAGGAGATACCTTAATAAAAGGTTATAACTGCAGGATTCGATATTTTAATGAAGAGAAAAATAAATTGTAGAATTAAATGTGTATTTTAAATGAACTTCTTTCTAAATTAAAATAATTTTGAGTTCTTGCTTATTTATAGATGCACTACTGGAGGTGCAAAAAAAATTTAAAACTCTTTCTGGAGTTTTTACTCCTCCATTCACTAATTTAGGTAGTCTAAAATTCCAGTAGTTTCTTCTATTTATTACTCATTTCTCTTCATTTTCAGCCACTTCGATTTTTCTCTTCGCACGACTGGCATTTTCGACACAGTGAAAATGTAGAATTGTCCGTGGAAGCAATGAAGTAATAGCAGAATCTAAGTGCTTTTTGACCTCAGTAGTAGGGTCAAAAGGTCTAATTTAAGAATGATCCAAGTTTTAATTTGCATATACAAAAGAAAGTCCGAGTTATCAGACCTTTTAATACACTGTCGAAGAAATTAAATAAATGGCAAGTTATTTTATGATTTAATTGCAATTATTAAAATAATTTTATAATTGCAATGAATATCAAATTTGATAATATTACTATGTCAGTGGTATTTCAACAAGCTATGTAAGTATTTCGGTGACCAAAACTACGAAGTTGTACTTTTAGGTTCGTGTAAAAACAGGACTATGGAAAAAGGAATCCCAGATGTCGAAAATGTCCTTTTATATGTAATGGAAAAAAATAATTTTCTAAAGCCAGATTTTACCCTCGATATTGATAAATTTCAAGATTTTCTGCTGACCATTGATATAAATACTCGTGACTTTCAATTTGATTATCACAAAGAAGTCATTAAAAAATTGGCAGTAAACTTTTGTAGAGCTGTCCAAGGATCTACTAAAGGAAATACTTTAATTAAGACGTAGAACTGCATTCTGAACAATATATTTGAAAAAACCTAATTTTACACAGCTGTATATTTTTAAACTTTCCAAGTTTATCAAATTAATTCATGCTGATTGAAATAAAACAAAGCAGTTATTTGTTAATTTAAAATAAATTTATTTACAAATTATAGTGATTGATTTAATTTTGTAAATGTAATTACTTATAAATTGAAATTCTTTTTTAGAAATTCAATTACCTTTTAAATGGGAGGCGAAAAAATCCCCTAAATTTGAGGGGACGATTAGCCTTATATCCACTATCAAGAGCTGATTTTAATTGATTAAAAATTAGTAAGAATTTTCACTTTAGGTTGTAGCAAAATTAAAACTTATATAACTTATAATTCAGCCTGTCCAAAAATATGTGGTAAGGACGATGACAAACTAAAATTTCTATATATCTGAATGAAACCCCCAAAAGTCCTCTGGGAATTTTAGCTTATTTAGAAGATAAATAAACTTCTTATCTTTTAATTGAAAAATTACAAAAAATACATGGATAGCAAATAAATTTTTTCGGTGTATGTACCGAAGCAATAGATTTTTTCGAATATAATACCTAAGTTTTCAAACTTAATTATAACATTCCAGTAATATAATCATCAATAAGTTCTAATTACATGTAGTGCATTGATGCAATTTAGATTAGTAATTTCCCTCTTTGTCTGCCACATAATATGCTCAAATTAACAATGGCGATGCTTATGGACTTTGCGATAATGGAAAATGAGCCGAAACAAATGAATTTTAGCCTGATGCCGGAATTTCTAAAACAATTTTAAAAATTAATTAACCAACTTTTTACTCGGAAATTTGCATTACGGAAATAATTTAAATTTAATAATCATTTTAAAATAAAACTGAGCAAGAATCTACTGAATCCTCATGATCGTTAAAAGCAAATATAACTCTACCTGTAATATTAATTAATTTGTAGAATTTTGCAAAAATAAGTAAGTAGTAAAATATTAAGCAGATTATTTAAATTTTGTTCTTTTTGCTTTTTGAAACTTTCCCGGTGGCTGCAATTTATTATTAGCTTTAATATACCTAAAGTTTCAGTTAATTTCATTCGAGATGGGTATGTGCCTCTTTTATACGAAAATGCAATTTTCTATCTAAACTTGAATCGTAAAATATAAGATGGTTAAGCTTTTATTGTCTAGTTGGTTTATGATTTTATAACGAAATAAAAACTTTTTCATTATATTAATTTAACAAATTTGTATTTTAATTTGCATTTTAATTAGTTTTAAGTAGGTGGGTAGTTTTAATGAATTTGATAATAAGTTTTGCAAGATAAAATGCTTCGTTCGGAAGATATTAAAATAAGCAGGAAATTTAGTGCGATGGGTAACGAATCTTTAATATTACACTAATAGATAAATTAATTTAACATGAATTTAGTTCTATTATACCTGAACAAGGAAATAGGTTAAACACAAATTAATTTGTAACCAAGTGCAGTAATGGATATGCTTTGGTAAACCGTGACATTATTTACCTACAATTAAACTAATTACGAAAATCGGAATGTGGTTGATTAATCTTATCGTTCGAGCTTTCAAGATCTGAACAGCGCTTTTCTTATTTTCCTATCAAGAACATCTTCCTGCCAAGCATCAAAATAATGCTTGTTGCTAACCAGAATTTTAATAAATGGGAGTCAAAAGAACATTTTGATCGTATGATGGCAAATTTTAACCACATACGATCAAATTAACTACTGGTTATTTAGTAAATAAATAAATTTTTGGTATATATCGCAGAAATGAATTTGAATACTTTTCATTATAATCATAAAAATGTATGTAATTTCTTTTACAGTCACAGCGATTTCTATGTTTCCCTTTTTCAATCTTTTCGTATCACCAGGCTTTTTTTAGTCTTTTACTTATTGTAAGACTGCATACAAAAATAACTCTGAGAAACTACATTTACTCTGATTAAAAATAAGAAAACCATCCACACATTTTCTTGTCTGTCCAAATAATTTCAAGGGTTTAATTCTGCATTTCATAGTTGCAACAATAAAAAAGAAAATCAATATTTAATAAGAATTTAATCGAATTTTCCTATTAAATTTTGGTTTATTTGTACAACAAGCACAAGCGGTTGCAAAGTCATTATTGTCTCGAAAGCGACCTCAAGATGTTTAATTAAAGTTTATTTTCATTAACGTGTTCAGTTATATAAAACTAATCTTGATAAATTAAACTTTAATGTACCAGTTCTTAGGAGTTTTATTAAGTACAAGTCAAATTTGTTGATTGAGGTTTGGATAATTCTTATACCGAACTTGAGCATTTTGATATTCACTTCAGATTGGGTATATTTGATTGTCTTGGAAAATACACTGTTGGTATTAAAAAGTTGAGTTTTTGTTTTTGAATTTTCTTTTAAACTTCCTTATAATAAATTATATTTCTTCTATCGCAGTTCATAAAATAGCACAATAAGTTGATTTGGAATCATTTTAACGATGTTTTTTGAATTATTCTAGGACCCATGTAGTTATTTCACAGCTCATTGTAGTCGAAGAGCTTTAACAGCAAGAATTTTAAATTTTTTTATATGAACAGATCTTCGAGGATTACATTCATTTTAATTAAAAAATTGGGTGTTAAAATGCATTCTATTTAAATTGACTTCTTATACTTTAAAATAACTTATAATGTTAGTCTTCCGTTGATACTGCGATATAACCTGGAATAGTGGCATGAAAAATGTTAGACGAGGTAATTGGTCTTCCAAAAGCAACATGGAGACACGATATTATGAAGATTTGAAGAAAAACAGGAGGGACGTGGCAAAGTAGGTAAAGAGTAAAAATTGGAAGGAGTTCCAATTTCCAAAAAATTTTAAGGGTATTTTACCTTATCCTGGCTTGTCCATACTTATCCGAGCTTTAGTTTCCTAGTTTTTGTAGTTTATATAGCCAGGATTGAATACATCTGTAGGATTCATATTCAAACCAATCAGTTTTCTTGGATTTTATAACTATTTTGCAATAGGTTCAGAATTCGTAGATATTGGCACAATAATGTGTTATAAATGTTAAAATAAACTTTTATTAAGACATGGCAAGTATTTTAATTAATTAAGTATAAACAAATTAAAGATAATCTTGTACTGTAATTGCCTAAGAAATTCGGAAACTCCTAATTCCCTATCGGTTGGTTGCTGATGCGATGCTCTCTATTTGGTTCGATAAGCTTTCCTAAAGTTATTTATTGACCTACGAAATTAATGTTAACTAAATTGAGAATCTTATCACTTAAATTTGATAGGTAAAACGTGCCGACATCTTTTTGTTCCAATTTGTAGTTCCGGAGCAAATCTCTGGATGGATTCGTTCACGACGTGGTTTATATTTTTCCAATAACAAAAAATATCGTTTGGAGAGGATTTTAAAATGTTACCAGATAAACAAATTAAGTGAAAATATATTTTACGGTAGGAATAAATAAGAAGGAACCGGTGTTTACAATCTCCCTTTGTTAATGTTGATTTACATTACAGATCAAAGCAAATGTTGTTTGAAGTCTACGTTTTCATGTGTTTATCAACTACTCACAATGAAAGAGTCGATCAAACAGAGATAAAGTAATTCTTGTGCGTGGAATATTACATTTAACGTGATGTATCTCTTGGGTAACGAATCAATACACCTGTATACATGCGCACAGAAATTTATTCAATAACTTTGTTTGGAATTTCCCTGTATAATTACATCGTCGTCTGTATTTATGTTTCGCTAGACTGTGAGGCTTCCGCTACTTGCTAAGCTGAAAATTCGAAGCCTACCACATTCTGAAGGATAACTGTTGCTTCGTAAAATTTCATGTCCGTATATTGTAAAAAAAAAAGTTTGCGTTATGTTTCACTTTGCTAATTTCAAATTTTGTGGTTTGTTGATTTATCCTACTTAAATTTCATATTTTAAATAAAAAAATTTACACTTTCTATTCGAAAATCTAATAAAAATGGGATAAATATGGTGAATTTATAACAATATTCGTCCTACACATCATTTGAGGTTAATATTCGTTAATAAAGAAATCCTGAAGCAAAAATAACTTGGACGCAATTTATACTTCAAATGTGAATCCAATCAACGAGGGTTCGGTACGATCTAGAAAAGATATAATGCGTAGAATACCAAACCAAAGATTTTTTATTGGATAAGCTTTATTATAAGCTATCCACATGTACTCCTATCTCCCCTACTAATAGAGCTTCTTCTAGCAATGTTAATTATTCAAAATTTGGGTCGAAAACAAAACAACTTTGATCCGTTAATGTTAAGCACATAATTGATGCTTCCAGAAAAACTAATAAAGCTTTAATATTTAGTTTGTAAACTCAGAGTCTCATCATATAGTACATATTTAATCAGCAATTTGTTAATTGCTATTTCAATTTCACCAAGCAGATTAAAGTCGATTTTCGAAGATTCGCGTATTACAATTTTAATGCATGATAAAAATAGACTTTTTGCTGACTTACTGGGAAACTATTTGACCTAGAAAAGTCTGGAGTATCGAGTGACAGGAAAAACTTAAAGATGAAAAGCGCACATAAATAACTGAAGTCGTGAGAAGCTTCAAATAAAATGAACGATTATTTTGTCACACTGTAAAAGTGAATTGCTCGTCATTTTTTAAGAGGTACTCGAAAATTTTAATATCGCTTAAAAATGTCTATTCGATAAAAGTAGATCTTCATGCTTTAATATTGAAAGTGCTCTGTCAAAATTTATTACTTTAAAGACGACAAATTTCGCGATTATAATTTAGTGATGTAGATACAACAGTGAGTTTAAAAATTATTAATATATTATTAGGTGTATCGGCGATAAATTGGAGTAGTAACTAATATGTAATCTATCATACTATACGACGACGGTTCTCAGCAGTGACATTGATAGATGAAGCACTATTTGCACATCCCCATAGGTTTACCAACTTGGGTAACTCATCCACGACTCTATGTATTACAATTTGTCACAACAAATTTGAGTGCGATGTGAAATCGGTCTTTTACTACAGTAGACAACGACAGTCCTAACTCTATTAGTGTCACTTTATGTACATGTCATTGTTCGTATCGCTCTAGTTTTGCTGGTACGTTTATCACATAACATCAAATTGAACAAAATCTACTTTTACCCAAATGGAACAACGAAAAAATAAGTGAAACTGTTTAATCAAAATTATCACTTCAATTGTGCAGTGCCAGTGGGTGAAATTTGCTAGAACCTGTTGATCCTTCGTGTATGCTATGGATCATTACAAGTGGAATTGCTTCGCGCTACGGGCAAACTTTCCTGTAATAAAATTGTCAACAACCAAACTTTATAAAAGTTGGCAAAAATATGATCGTCATAAAATAAACGAGCGATGAAGTATAAAAACTGCATAAATTTTTGTTTTTTACAAATTCACTTACGATATTCCAATTAATTCCAAAATGTTTTGTAACAAGCTACCCCCACCGCAAGGTAATTTTTAGTCGAACAGAAAAAGTAATTCTTGTTATTTATTTTACGATGAAAAGGACAAACTAAAATAAATTTTCCTTTTGGGTTGTTCTACTTCTGTTGAATCAAAAGTTCTAAGATAAAAAAATTCAACCTAGTTAATGTTTCAGAAAATATTTTACCGATGGCCGATTTAATTAGATTGTTATAAACTGTATAATCAACTGAAAGAAATTACAAAAATAACCACAAAAGAATGTTGTTCAAAGAAGAAAAACACAAAGTCCCTTAAGGTTTATAAAAGCAAGAAATGTAATTTCATTAATGCATTCCTGCTTTTATATTCTTTTACAAATAAACCTCAATTTGTAAATTGCCTAATAAAGTTATAAAAAATGGTCAAAATTTTAGAAAAATATTGCTTTTTAAACATAAATACGTGCTTTGTATTATTAACTAATGTTAAATCTGCTCTTCAAAAACATACAAAATTTTAATAAATTTTATTATAAAAGTTGATAATCCCAAAAACATATCCCGTATTTTGATATCTTTCTATTTTTCATTTTTAACTACGAAATTAACAACATAAAGAAATTGTGGAACTTTTTCTCCTTTATTTAGGCATATCCTGCTTGTCTTTAGGTTAGCAACAAAAAAACTAATAGGAAAATCGCAAAAGCGAAGGAAACAGATTAACTCGCAGAAGAAGAATTAGTACAAATTAATGATGAAAACCCAGATTTTCCAAGATCGATGGTAGTATCCGTTACAATTGACAACGAAATCAACGACAAAGATGATAATGAAGCGGTTATCCATGAAAAAGTACCTGGTCAAGGTCGACTTACAATTGTCAGGACTGGATCCAGAGGAAACTTTTCACACCGGGAATCGAACCTGGCTTCCTTTGGTTCTGGATCCAGATTAAAGTTTTTTGGGTGAGTTTGAAAGCAAAGCTAAATGCTAATTCCAAAACTAGGGTAATTAATCGACTGGGAATTATGAAGTTTGTATTAAAATAAAATACAAGCGTTCAAAATAAATTTCCAAACACGAAAATCAGTGAATAATAGACATTTTGATGAATTCGGATAACTTTCTAGGGGTATGTGATATCTCTAATGTGGTAACTTGCGCTCTCATCAGTAACTTGGACTACATTACACAAGCATCTGGTTTTTCATTACCACTGTTAAAACTAAAAGTTCTTTAAAATTTTCTTTTCAAGAAAATTAATAGAGATTTTTCTTCTAGTTAAATGTAAAGTTGCTTCTCAAGATTTGGAGAGCACGTTTTTCTCTCTTCATCATCCCAGAGATTTCTTGTATGGTTTAGCTTCTCATATTATTTCTTATAGTTGCAGAAATCATTAAACGGTTAAATAAAGTTCAGGTATATTTCTAATATTCAGCTACATCTGCAAATTAAAATTTAGTTGAATACATAGAATACACATAAATAATAATACATTTTTTTTCAAGCTGGGGTGCAACGCTTAAGTTATCCTCATTTTGACACATAACAGAGCATAATATACTGTCGTGATGCACGGCTCAATTACACCCCCAATTATAGTCGGCAATGAAACCTCGCTTAATGTGGATCACTCGAACAAATTAACCACAGCTAGCCTTAAGTCAAGTTTGCACGTTTGAGGCCACAATATCTGCAGGTCGTAAATTCAAAGATAGTAAATCAGTCAAAGATCTCAATAAATCAGAGGGTAGTTTATTCAGACAAAACAAAATCAAAAATGGAGCAATTTTGATACTTTCCGACACAAATGTCAAGCAATATGCAATATGGTGTATAAAATGTACAAACGATAAATAAAAAGTATCATTTACTTTCAAAAACTCAGCTATACTTTTATTTAGCGTTATGTTTATGTAAATCGTGTAAACAGAATAAAAATAATTTTGTACAATAGTGTTTTGATAAAAAAGTTCAAATTTCTTACTTGAAACGATAATTTGATGTAGAACACAATTTGTGAAACATCCCGTACATTGGCAATGGTCGAATTCGGTAATGTGCAACTTATTCATCAAGATGGCTTCCAGCTTCTTTACACTGAGTAGCTCGGCTCCTGTAGTTTTCCAAATTTTGTGCTTCTGTCCAAAAATAAGTGATGTGACGTATAAAATTTCTCCTGTGGTGCATTTATCGAGGATTGATTTAAATAAATTTCTCCAACTTTTAAACCAAAACTGTAGTAAAAACGTGCAACTTTTTCGTTAACCTCAAAATCGAAATGTGGTATTTTAAAGTAAAGGAAGAAAGAAAAGTTTTATTTGTCGAATTAAAATTAATTGATAGCAGGGTGTAAAAAGAGTCCACCTGTTCCTGACACATTGTTGAGGAGTTAATAAGAAATTAAGGGTAGGTTACGACATCTTTAAATGGCACCCATCACGTGGAGCTCTAATTTTGGACTTACTTCAGACCCTGAGATCAATTTAAGGAATTAGTTAGTAAAACTGGGAAAATATTAAACCGGAAGTCGGTTTTATAAGATTAAAAATTTGAAAATTTTGGGAATTTGACAATTTAAATTTAAAATGGGTGAATGTTTGTAAAGGGGATTAGTTTAGTTAAAATTTTGAATCAATAAATTACTAAAAATGGCACAAACAAAATCAGCATCTATGGCAGATATAATTAA
Source organism: Rhagonycha lutea (assembly GCA_958510855.1). Classification (NCBI taxonomy): domain Eukaryota; kingdom Metazoa; phylum Arthropoda; class Insecta; order Coleoptera; family Cantharidae; genus Rhagonycha; species Rhagonycha lutea. The sequence goes on along the minus strand of OY294040.1, from coordinate 3,404,067 downwards.
CCTAATTAATAAAATGAACAAAGATTCACAAACGAAATTTGGCGAATTAAAAAAATTTAGTGAGGGGGTAATAACCGAGCTAAAGGGAATAAAAGAGGATTCATCTAAACGTGTTACATCACAAGTAAATATTGTAAAACAAATGAAAAAAATGAATAATACCACCGAAGAAACCTCAATAGTAGAAAAAGAAATTGCAGTTGAAAAAGTTGAAATGGGTTTGGAAGAAATTATAATTGTAGAATGGGAAGAAGTAGAAGTCCTAGTTTTAGAAAAATACATTATTGAAAAAGTCCCAATAATGGAAAATGTTAAAATGGAATAATTTCATAAAGCTGAGGAAATTATAAATCAAATACAGGAAAATAAGTTAGGTAAAATCTTAGAAGATGTAAAGGACAAAGAAGAGATACCATCCGAAAAATTCATATGGTTTTTCGAAATTAGAAACGAGAAATTTGAAAGTAAAAGAAAATTGAAAAGGAAGAAAATTTTGAAAATTAGTTGGATGAAGGGTATGAAAGTGGTAGAAAAGATAAGGGTAGTATCAACCCCATCCAAATGGCAATATAGAAGAGCGAGATGGAAGATAGAGGGAGAAAAAACAACCCCAATAAATTAACAAAATTGGAAAATTGAAAATTTTATGACAACTGCAAAGAAATTGAAAAGAGAAAATAAAATTGTAAATTTGATGAAAAGTGTAAATAACTAAAATAAGGTCTTGTAAATTTGATCAATAATAACCCCTAAAATTTAAAATATTCAGAATCGTCACCAGTAATTAAATAAACACTGAAAAATTAATTAAAATAAAAATTTAAAGCTAAGCACATGAAATTTTCGAATGAAGAATAAATAAAAATTTAATAGCAGTGAAATTTAAAATAACGTAATAAACAATAATCTTCGAAACAGAAGCAAATTTAATAATTAAAATTTTTATAAAGTAATAAAAATAAATGATTTTTTTGTATAACAAAATTAAATATGGACTAATTGGATAAAATTGAAAATTAACTTGTACTAAGCAAAAAGAATATAATTATTTGAAGTTAAATGGCACTTTTGGAAATGATTTGTCACTGTGACAAAATTTGAAATTGAAGAATTATTATGAAAATTTTTAAAATGAAGTTGAATTAAAATGAAAAATTAATAGAAAGGTAAAGGAATTTGCTACCATGTATAAAAGGTAGTGTGTTGATGGTGTATTGAGTTGATGAAATGAATTAGACAAAAATTGGAAATTTAAAGTAATTTGGAAAATAATAAGAATATTTGAATAATTGTTGGTACAAGAAAATGGAAATTAGTTAAGGGTCCGGTCCACAGACGAAAAATAAAATTTTGAATGATTTGAAGAATTAAGATTTTGCGAATATTAGAAGATTGGTTTATCAGATCACTGAGGTAAAAATTTTGGAAATTAAGAAAATTTTGGTGCGAAATAAAAGTTTGGAAAAGTCAATTGGGTGGCAATATTTAATTTGAAATTTGAAGGGTTGCAAATAAATTAATGTAGGTTATAATTAGATTTAATTCGAATAAAATTTGGATTTTTGGGAAATTTTGGATGTTGAAAAATTTAAATGGGTGTGGATTTTTTTTGTTTTGAGACGTAAAACCCGAGCAAAACACAGCGAAAGCTGGAATCCCATGTATGAAGCTTACGTCAAAAGGGGACGAATAGATCTGCTCTAGTCGCAATTCAGAGGGATGATTGCATCCATTTAGAATTTAGGAATAGTTAGAAGTAAAATATTTTAAGTTAAATACCCACATCTCATTTTAATTTTGAATGGTGTAAATAATTTAAAGTAGGTTATAAGTAGGTTAAGTTTAAATAATTCTAAAATTTTGAGAAGGTTCCGGATTGAACGCTGGAGGGATAATTCGGAGGAAACGAAGGTAAAAATTAAAAATGGAAATATTACTTTTGAGAAAGAAATGGATAGTATTTGTTTACTTCCATTAGTGTTAGCAATATAGACGGAGAGGTGACAGTTGTTTTTTAAAAATACTTTTTTAAAAAAGGACCGGCTTTCAAAGGATAACCGATTGAGCCAGCCGGGTAAGAAGTTGATTTTCTCCACCCGAGTTAAAATTTTACCAAGACCAGTTGGAAAATTCGATAATTGATATTTTAAGGCTTAGGAAAATAACACTTCAACATGGCGCCCAACGTGGGGCGTTTAGGTGACCAATTTTGAGAAACAAGAAGTTCACCGCGGAACCGACATTTACCCTGAGATTGTTTATAAGAGAAGTGTGACCATGGTTACAACGATGGATCGAATTGATCGAATATTGTATCAACTTATGGAATGGAGCATCGAAGACAAAAGAGAGAGGGAAAAGAATGGGGTAAAAGACAAAAGAGAGGCAGAAAGGAATAGGATAGAAGATAATAAAGAATTAGTAGAATATTTGGAAAAATGGAGCAGAGCAAAAGGCGGTTCTAGCTATAAAAAAAATTAAAATAAAGAAAGAAGTCCTCAGAGTAGAGAAGGAAATAGAACAAAAGATGGAAAATGTGGAAGAAAAAGAAATTATAAACGAAAATGAGCTAGCAGAGGTCGTAGCAGGCGAGGGGGTGGAAACCCATGAAGAAGAAGTTAAAAGATGTCTTACAGGCGACATTGAGAGGAAGAAAGTAATTATTTATTCCCGAAAAGTAATGAGAAGAAGAAAATGGAAAATTTTAAGAGCCAAAAGAAAATTAATTTGGTTTAACAAACAAAGAAGAAGAAAAGATTTCAATGTTAATAATAAAATGGAATACGAGGTGAAAATAAAAATTATTTCACCAAAAAAAAGTAGAAGGTGCTCCATATTCAAGAGGGTGCGAATCATTAGGGGATGATGCGCAGGAGGAAGATGCTATACCGTCCGACGAAGATGTGAGGTTTGTCCCGATTGGAAAGGTTTTGGATATAAGGAAGAAATTGAGAAGTAAGAAAATTTGGAATTTCCTAAACAGTCGAGCGAAGGGTATGGAAGCGGTAAAAGGTGTAGGGTTGGCTATCTTATCAAAATGGAAATTCAGGAGAACCAGATGGAAGGCTACCGTTTCAGTCAATTCCAGTGAAGCAACAAAATTTGAGTAAGAAATTTTTATAAAAATTTATGATGACCGCAACGAAAAATGGAAATGAATAATATTGTAAATTTGATAAAAGAGTTTGAAATTAAGATGAACGTAAATCGTCACCGGAAATCAAAACCAATTTTGAAACTAACAAAAATTTGAATTTATGCACAAAATTTTAAAAGTTTGATAAAATTAACATTCATAAACGCAAAATTTAACGATAAACTGCGATAAGAATATCATTTGGAAGATAAGCGAGACGAGTGCAAACGTTGATAGGGCATTAAAATGAATTTGAGTTTCCAATAAAAATTAAAAATTTGAAAGGATACATTTAAAAACAATGATAAGTTTTGGAATTGTACTTTGCAATTGAAAGTAATTATTTGATGAAAAAAATTGAAGTTAATAAAAAAAATTGGCCACTATGAAAAATTAAGAATTTGAGTTGTGAATAAATTTATGAAAGATTTAATATTAATAAAAATTGAATAATTAGAGAACAATTTAATGAAGCTACCATTTTGAAAAATGTAGCAAAATTGTTTGAAATTAATTAATGGTATGGAATCGTAAATTGGAATTATTATTGAAGTAGTAGTGAAAAATTTGAGTAAATGAAAGTCGATTTGGAGATTAAATGGGAAATTTTGCAACAGTACGAGATAAAATTGAAATTGATCAGAATTCACAGAAAATTGGAGGGTAAAAAAATGTATGCAATGTTTTGGACGATTTGAATTTCGCTGAAGATCTGAAGATGCTTTGTCGAATCAACGAATGGTGAAGAAATTGTTACGTTTTATGCGATTTGGATTGTTTTACGGATGGAACGAGATGACAGCATTCATCACTGATTAAAAGTTTGGGTTGGCGGTTGATAAATTTAGTGTAAATTTTATAAACTTTTAAATTTGATCAACGTGTAAATTTGATGAACAGTTAAACATAGACAGTAGAAACTTGTAAATTTGATAAATGAAAGAATGAGTGAATCGTCACCAAAGAATCGACTAAATTATGAACAATAACAGTAAATAATGTTGAAACAACGCACATAAAATTTAAACTTCAAATTATAAAAAGTTAAAATTACTTATGAACAAATTTAAATAGCGGTGAACTTTAATAATGGTGAAAATTAAAAATTTTAAAAGTTTTAAGCAAAATGAACAATTTTGAACGGAAGCAAGTCCGAAATTTTGGAATTTAAGAAGAAATTTAGAAAGAAAACAAGTTTTTTTCCAAAAAAGATGATTAAATGAAGAATGAATGTACGACATCGGTCGACGATGAAAATTTGGAAGCGTATTTAAGCAATGATTTTGAAATGTTTTGGATTAATAATGGAAATTTGAATACAACGAATTGGTTGCTATTTATGAATGATATTGGAAATAATTTAGTAGAATTTGAATGATTATGAAGTAAGTTTATTATAATTGCGAGGTGACCAATCTGTTATGATGATAAAAATTTGAAGTAATTAAAGAAAATTGAATAATAGTGAAGAATTTTAGTAGAGAAGATTAATTAAAATTTAAGAATATTTAGGAAGAATGCTACGATACGCAGAATTAAAGTTGTTGATGGTTCATCCAGGAAAAAGCTGGAATTTTGGAATTTTTGAAGAAAGAATAAATGAAAGATTTGCTGATGTTTTAGAAAGAAGTTTATCGGGTCACCGAAGATTGAAGTTCAAGAAAATAAAGAAGAAATTTGTTCGAGTTGGTAGCATTTGTTTTGGTGATTGCATTGGTGATGATGACATTCATGATTTGTATGATTTTGTTTTTAATTATTTAATTGTTGCAACAATTTTAAAAATTTATAAATTTTTGATGGTTTTTGTTATTAAGATGTTGTAAATTTTGATCTAAATGGAAGATTTGGTTCCTTATTCCAAAGACACGACGTGGAGTATCTTTCTCAAAATCCAGGACTGGACAAATCCCGTCAGGATTTATCGAAAGCTGGAGAGGCTTGATGTGTCAATTTTGGATAAGGATCAACCAAAATTTTGTAAAGTGTAGAAAGTTTACTGTAAAAATTTAAATTTGTATTTTGCGGCGGTTCGATGTCGCTGTGGAGCGCAGGTTCCGGAGCGCAAGAAGATAAGAAGAAGACTTGCGTACGCCGGCCGTCCAAGTCGTGGACGGTTGACATTTTTATTTTTGATTCTGAATAATTATAAAAGTTGATTTATTTGATAATAAAAAATAGGTAAAAGTGGAAATGGTGTTATTTCTTACAGTTTGGAAGAAAAATAGTTGGAAATTACAGCTAGAAAGCGTAATTTATTATTTTGATTATTAATTTTACAAAGTCGCTTGATAAGGGCCGGCTTTCAAAGGATAACCGATTGAGCCAGCCGGGTAAGAAGTTGATTTTCTCCGCCCAAGTTAAAATTTTACCAAGACCAGTTGGAACATTCGATAATTGATATTTTAAGGCTTAGGAAAATAACACTTCACTATATAACATTGTAAATGTTAGTTTTCCCTCGACATCAGCTGTTAATCCTTTTAACAATTGACACAAATTTGGCAGTTTATTCTGCGAACTCAAATATATAGTAATCAATTTTATAAACTATCTGGTTGCGTATAAATTTGGCAGTAATAAATATTTTGTATTCTAATTAGTTTTAATTTTAAAAGCCTTAGTTCATTTACCAGGGTTAACTTTACCGTGATAAGTTAAAAGAAATATTTTTAAAACTATGAAAATTTTACTCCAATTTTCCAGATTGCGCAAACATTTAAATTCTCTGGGTTATGTTTGAATATTTTGAAATCGTAATCAATGTTTGCTGCTTGATTTTAAATTTAATTAAGGGTGTACTTTGCTTTGAAATGTTATACCGATGTAAATACCACAAGTAACAGCGTTAATGGAAAATCGAGTTTGAATAGTTTAGATAGGATTGATAAGAAATTAACTTGATCAACATCAAACCAAAGATTAGAATTTTCTTTCCGATTAGGCGGAGGCAATCGGCACACACAAAAATAAACTGACAATAAAGTAAGCTCTTATTTTTGGTTTTGATTTATGCAGTGACCATGAAAGATTTTCTATAGAATTTAAATTAATTATCTTAAAATAGGGTTTTAATGAGCAAAAGTTTATCACTTTTGCTGTTAGTAACAACACAGACCACAAACATTTAGTAAAGCCGTCCTATGATAATCTACTCTCTTGTTTAAAACTAAAACTATTACAACTTCGCTTAGTACTCCTCTATATGGTAGCTCGAAACACATAAGAGATAAAATATCAACACTCTCTATTTACACAAGGTTTTGCTGTCATATACCTAAGCATTTCCATATTATCTCCTTCAAATACTAAATTAATAATAATCTGTTAAGTAAATGTACACAATATTTGCTTTCATATTAATGTAATATTCCAGTAATTTCACGATACATAACCGTGAGGAAGCCTAAACAATTTTCTGGTTGAAAAACAGCAAGGTCAATCTCACACAGAAACTAAGATTAAATTATCATACACAGAGAAAGCTTTGTGCTTTGTTAAGTTTACATTTTATAACCACGAAATGTTTTTCCAACGCTGAAACTCTGAAGACTTGTTGCATCTATGTTTACACAAATGTTACTTTGAAGTCTTCCTTTCATAGGCTGTAAAAATATTAGACGAGTATCACATGGCCTTTAAAATGTGAGATGAAACCAGATTTTCCTTCTATTTGTACATTTTAATCCTTTTATTTGTTTACCATGATAGCACTCATAAAATCAAACAAAGTTCTTGCTCCTTTCCATCACAAATTCGAGCGTGATAAAATGTAACAACAAAAACACACTTCATTGTTAAATTATGAAACTTATTAAAAGTTTGGAAAATTTAATTTCATAAAAAAATAACCACGTGTAAGTTATGTTTTACTTATGTCGGAAGAAGAAAGTTTACTTCGACGTGGAAGGAAGTAAGTGGTTATTTGGTAAAACTTGGATGTATTTCAAAGTTTTATTAAGTTTGTTTTAATTTAAAAATCGTTACGATTAATATGAAAACGTGGAACCCTTTCTCACTTCAGATGGAAGTTCAGCGATATGGAAGTGTTCCGTCACATTGAGTCCAGACTAGTCTGGACCCCTCTTGGAAAATTAAATTTCCATAAATTTATTCCTTTGAACAAAATTATGCAAATAGAACCGATAATTTGTTCGAAGCCACGTTAAAACTTGGAAAACTTTTACTGAGACTCGGACGTAAGACGACATTTTCTCGAAAATCTAGCACCTTTCCACCAAGAAATTTTTATGATTAAGTGGATGTAATACTTATTGCTTAACTTTACCACAATTTTTTTACAACATTCTGACATATTTTCGTCCCTTTAGTGATATTAACAGAGTGATGACGAGCGCGTCGTGCGCCCCATTTACCAACCGCTCTCCCTTCATTCTTAAAGTAATTGTATATACTTTGTTAAATGTGCTTGGGTGTTTTAAAGCTAAAAATATAGCTGTAGGTAAAAGAAACTTTTTTCCTGTAGAATCCAGTGTACAATTTTTAACTTAATAGCTGTTGCTTCGTAACCAAATGCTTAAAAAACAGATCATCCTCAAGTTAGTCTCAATTTTTTCATAAACTTTCGATAAACTTCGTAGAAGATTTTATTATTTGAAACATCGAATCAGTTATGTATTCAACTTATTTTCTTGTAAGGGATTACTTATTAGGTTTTCCAAACCCTCGGGAATATTTTTATCGACTTACTTTTAAATTCAGTTTTTCTGAGGTTTTCCACCACTTAAAAAAATTTTATTAAGCGATGTTAGAATTACCGCCACTGTGTTTATTATTTTAACAATTTCATCGTAGGTAACCTTGCAGGAGCTTTTATAATTTGAAATTAGAAAAAAAAAGTGGTACGGGGAAGGTAAGGATTCGGGAAAATCGATACTACCAATTTTTATTTATAACATAATCCGCTCAGTTACTTATGGATGTTTTCAATCCTGCATCGCCATTAAGAAATCATTAAATTTGAAATTTGTAGGTATAATACATTGTTAAAAGAAAATATTTGAAGAAAAATAATATAAAATTACATAGTTTAATTGCCTTTCTTTTCGTTTTATGTGGTTTTCTTTCGTAAATAATATAAACAAAATTTGTTATCGAATCTCCTAATTTAATTTTTTTGTCCTACGATTCAAAGATAATAACCACCCCATAACCACCCCTTTGTTGTAAGGGGCCCTGGAACAAGGAGTGCTAGAGGTTGGTCAGGTAGAAGTGGTAGCGTGAGAGGAATCTTGCAAAAGAAAATTGTGAAAATTATTTTAATGAAAATTCAAGGTTCAAGTGGTTTCTTTATAGCTGGTATAATTTTCATTTCATTCAAGTTTTTTAAATTTGATTTATAGGTACACAGTTCCTACGCAACCTCCTGTATATTAAACCGTATTTTTCCTCAACACAAGTTGGAGCAACTTTTCTTTCAATTTCAAGTTTGTTTAAATTTTCCTTGTCGTTTTCAGGCAAGCTCCTGGCGCGCATCAATCTTAGTCAGCAATAAACTTATTTTTCTGTCTATTAACTGTTATCTCTCAATGAGATCTTTCTCTATTTGTAGACATTAAACGATAAAACTTTATATTATCTCAGATTGTATAATACAAATAGGCTTTTCTTCACTTACACCAACGTTTATAAACTGAAAATCCCCTTGAAAACTTTTCGAGTATTATGTCGAAGTAATATAATAATTAATCACAACTAATTAATTTTATTTAATGGAAAAATGGCAAAAAAAGTTTTTTAATTTTTAATGAATACATAAGCTTGCTTTTACAAGCTTATATTAAAATAAATGAGTTTGTTTTCTGTAATGCCAGGGGCTTCGGTGAGTCGGCTTTCAGTATTCTTGAAGAAACTTATTAACAGACTCTTAAGAGAAAAGTTTGACATTTAAATTAAATGATGTTTCTTGTACAAAGAAGTGAGGTACTTCAAAGCTTAAAAATCTTTTTTGTTTATGACATTTTATTACATAAAATTTTTTATTCGATCCTCTAAAACCTGTTGAAATATTTAAATACATATTAAGTTTTTCTGCACAAATTTCTTTTGTAAATTGATTGAAGTCTCTAATACGTGAAATGTTATATTTCCTTTGATATAATTTTTCATACATATTCACTTTTATTATTTTTGCTCTTATTCGTGTGTGCCCAAGTGTATATAAAACTTTTCAAAAATCGAATACGCATAATTTGAATTTCCCTAAACAATTAACAAGCAATTCGATTAGATTTAATAATTTATACCGTCTTGTTGCCATGAAATGTCTCAGCATATATCGTTCGGTCTAATTGATTCCTTAGGGTAAATTTTACCACTTATCCGATAAACAGATTGATAAAGGAAACCTGTAACATCAAAATTTACCGCCATGTTCGATAAGTAACTTAAACTTTATTAAAAATAAAACTAAAAACGTTGACGTTCACTACAAAATTTACAAAAGTTACGAATAACTTCCACTTAGCCCCAAGGTAGATGATGGCGAAAGATACCACTGCTATTTGCTTCTGGCGTTAGGATCGGGGTTGCAAAATCTTATTACTTAAGTATTTGAATTATAAATGTCGGAGGGTCTTAGAAATGATGAAGAAAAATGGAAACTATGAAGGCAAAATTAGTATATTGCTTGATAATTTGTGAGTGTTTACTTGAAGTTTCCAGGTTGCAACTGCACATCACTTCACACGAATGCGAACAAACTTAAAGATTAAGTCGTCACTTCAAAACTTTGTTTCGGCAAGGAAGTGAACCGATTTGACTAGCGTACTCCATTTTAATATTTAAATTTTAATGATCAAAATTTGAGCACAATTTTAGTTTTGTACGTATGCTAAGAGACATGAATGGATCCAGCTTAATTAGAAACGTCAAAAGATATAAAATACCGAAATTTTAATTTTGCTCCCTTTGATGAACAAAAAATTAATGAAGCTCTATTTGATTTCAATCCGCATTATGAGTTTACTGAAATAATCAACTATGTGGTTCAAATTGAAAATATACCAAATACGAATAATTTCGTATTTGAAAATTAATAATTTCCTAATAAAATCGATTTATGGTAATAATATTTTATTTGAATGATGGAATATTATAAATAAAGCATTACTAATTTATGTTAAGTTTTCACGTTTCGTTGATAATTGCGTTGCATTATATTATGATTATTGAAACATAAATTGTGAAAACCACTGCATTTTTCAATATAAACTAGGATTATTTTATTACAGTCCACTTGGGGAAATTAATCTCTTCTTAAATACTGGAAGTACTAAATTCCTTGTTTCAAATTGTACCTACATATTGTATTCTACCGTAAGCCGTTTTAGAAGTTTCGAAATAAAAAGAGCTACCGGTGAAGACAATCCAGTGCTTCGACTAGCAACGACTCTTAACTTCGATATCCAGAAAACTGATGGTACCGTCATCGTACAATCAAAAATAGCATTCTCCAACCCGAATAAGTTACATCATGTCCTTGATGAATAGTCAAACTAAGTGAAATCCCTATGGATTGTTAGGAGAATATTCGAAGTGTTCTCTCTATTAATTATTCGTAGAGCTAATCAACAATGATTGAACTAAAACTAATGGAAGAACTTTTTGTTAGAAAAGCATAGTGAGTAAAATTCAGGTTAATATTGGCCTTTTAAATATTATTTTCAGGTGTTAAATAAGGCAGTATTACATTATCATTAGCAAATACGAATATTTTTGATTGAAAATGAAATACATCCCAATACATTTTCACTCTAAGAAAAGGATCAAATACTCGGACAAAATAAATTAGCAAAAATAAAATTGAAGCAGCGGAGCTTTCTATTGTTCCAATTCATTTTGCTTTAATATTCTCCCCGATATTAAATTTAGTCATGCTGGGCTCCAAAATAAATACCATTCCATATTTACTGTACCTGTAACAATGAATATAATAAGCTCCATAGATCAATTTATTGTGTACGTACATATAAACTGGTGTGCTTTTATTAGTTGAAATGATAGGGTGAACAAATAAAATATGTATTTAGAATGTTATTTGCTTTGTGTGCAAATTGAATCGATCCGTTATACATAAGTAAATATTTCAGCTGTACATTAATATTTTTAATTAATCATACGTGAAATGAATTTGATACATTAAAAAGTGAAAATCAAAGTAATTTAATAATAATTTGCGCAGAGACCAATTCACGCTAGCCTTTGATCGCGGCGACTCTCAAACGATATGTGATGAAACACCGTCAACTTTACTCGAACACAATTTCATTATTAAGAGATAAAATTCAATATTTCATAATATCAAATTTTTTTCCATTTTGCTTCGTTCAAGTAGAAAAATTACAATTGAAAATTACTTTGTTCTAACGGTAAACATAAAATTTTTTTATTAGACTTCAATAAACATTAATGTTGGAACAAACGCACATTGTTTATTTTTTCCAAGTTTCAAAAACTAAAATTGTCTAATATTTCTTCATTAAATCGGCAAACAGTAGCTATTTCAACCAATCAAATCGATTTTATTGGGATGTAAGAAACAGCCAAATAAAAATGTATCAAATTTGTACGTTAATTGGAGAAATCGTTCGTAATTAATTGAATTATTGCTTGTCACAGTCAAAAAAAGTTTCTGTCGAGATTACGTCTGAATTCCTGAGGCTTTATCAAAATTAATTTAAATTTTTTAATTATGAACGCAGGCTGGGTTATCTAGATTAAATTATGTAACATAATAGAAAAAATTTAACCGAATAATAATTTTAACTTTGTTAAAACAAAGTTTATTATTTACAAAGCTCAAATTTAAATTTTTACAAAATAAATAATACTTTCGGACAAAATATTTTGTTTTGGTAACATTTATTCTGAAATGTTATATTTGTTCAGACTAACTTCAAATTTTAAATTTATGTTAATCAGGGAAAATTTTTACAATAACGTATGTTGGAAATATGAATTTTATTTATTTCACTTGTTTGAACCGAGAAAACTTTCTGCTCGGTTAGCGGTTTAGGGTTTCAATTTTTCTACAGTTTGAATAAAAATAAAGTTGTGGGAATAAATGTTGTTAATTATAGCTTTAGTTTAATTAAGTGCACATTCACGAAAGTGTTCTATTAGTTAACATAGGAAACTTTCTTTAATGAATTTTGTTCCATCAGTGTAGTCAAACTATTTTCAATGGGAAACTTTAACCAGTTAGTTATTAGTTTGATGTTAAAATTTGGGTAACCTTTCGATGGATAAATTAAATTTATTAGTCGTATCGCTAAAATTAGACACTGTAGAATTGACTTTACAATAAATAAATTATTACTTTAAGTAATTTTTGTTTGAAAAGATTTTAAGTATTAAAACTTTTGCTTTAGGTTATAACCTAGATTTTGCAAATCTGGGAACTACGCTGTTGGTACTCGAAAGCAAAGAAAAATTATTAACCAACTGACACTAAGTGAAAAACTGACATTTGGAATGTTTGTAATATGTGGAATGAGTAATATTTTCATTTACAATTTCGAGTTTTACTTTGTGGAGTCATTTAAGTGAAAATTCGTAGATGAATTTAAACCATCGCGTCCCTGCAACGCAATTATTGTTTGTTCTTTACTGAATTTTAACCTTCTCATTAATTATATAATCCTTTACCTTTTAACATAAACAAGCATACGCAATGCGTTATTACCATACAAATAATTTTGATATGCGTATTAAACGTAAATTTGCAACTAATCAATACTTCTAAATCGAGAACTTGATTAACCCTTGCCAGCACCTCATTATTGAAAAGAGAATCAAACCTAAGCGAGTATCCTTCAATAATGGAGATCACAGAGCATTTATTAAAATTTAATGATAATTTATTAGTTATGCACCAGTAACTTAAACTGGTTTAGTCAGATATTGCAATATAAATAGTCGTTGACATGAAATGTTTGCAATTATTGAAGTTTATATATAGGGTGTTTTTTTAGCTGCATGAGAACTTTCAATAGGGATAACAATTGAATCAAGATTGCTATGGAAACAGTTTTTTGACAATTGTGTTTAGCAAGGTTTGGCATTTGGTAATGCATAGATTGACCATTGAACAACGCTACCAAATTCGCTTCCAACCAATTGGAAGTGGATCCATTTTTTTACTGTAAAATTTTGTTCAGTGACGAGGCACATTTCTGGTTAATTGGGTATGTGAACAAACAAAATTGCCGTATATAGAGTGAGACCAATCCGGGATATTATCTTGAGACTCCATTGCATCCATTAAAATTGACTGTTTGGTGTGGAATACACGCCAACGGCATCATTGGTCCATATGTCTTTCGAAATGAGGAAGGAGCTACCGTTACGGTGAATGGTGTGAGATATCGACACATGCTCAAGACATTTTTGTTTCCAAAACTTCAAGAGCTAAACATTGACAACTTATGGTTCCAACAGGATGGTGCTACGTGCCACACAGCCAACGAAACCATCAATTTATTGAAAGGACAATTTGGTGACAACATTATTTCAAAACGTGGTCCTATCAATTGGCCTCCAAGATCGTGTGATTTGACACCTCCAGATTATTTTCTGTGGGGGTATGTTAAATCCATGGTTTATGCTAACAAACCAACAACTCTAGATGCATTGGAGGCTAATATTCAGCAAGCCATTTATGAAATAAAGCCAGAAATATTGGAAAAAGTGGTCAAAAATTGGACTGAATGGATGCGCTTCGTAACCATTAGTCATGGTGGTCACATGCCGGAAGTCATGTTCAAATCATAAATGCCTTTAACTGTACTTTCATAAAAAAATTATAACCAAAACATTCCGTCAGGTTTTTAATGTTTTATTTCATTTTGAAGTTCTCATGCAGCTAAAAAAACACCCTATACAATTAGAAATTTTTTTGAATACTACAAATTTTTATGAAGTACTTTTATAGGCAAAATTTTATTTATTATGAGAGACAGCGTTACCTTATTGAGTTTTTAGTCCCTAAAAATAAAATACTGTCTTAAATAGGTAATTGTTACTTTTGAGTTTGCACACTAAATTACTTTTCTTGTACTGAGAAAAGGCGAAATCGACTTACGACAGTATTTTTGTTGGGTGTGTGAATAAAATTGTTATCGAGTGACATTAAGCTGAAAACTAACATTTGGAATATCACAATTTCCTTAATTTATATTCAAGCAACGGTGATTTAAGTAAACGCTTTCACCTATTTTGAAATTAGAAATGACAATTTATGATGTTTAAGATAACATAAATCATAAAAAAATTTCATTTTCCACTTGTAAAAAAAAAATGAAAAATGTAATTACAACTGATGAGTTACAATTTAGTTCAGACCTGATATCTTTAGTTTCCTGGCATTAAAAAGTCCCGAAACTCTTTGACATTCCTTTTTAAAAAAATAAATTTGTTAAGGAGTTAGCTCCTTCAACAGGAAATTAAAATTATGTTATACAGTAGTACATTATTTTCTTGTAAAGTAGCAAACTAAAAGATCCTCAAGTGGCGTAATTAAAATCATTTGTGTAATTTTAGTGGCTTCTAATAGCAATCCAACAAATTCTATTACATTTACTTTATTTTCTCCGCTTCAGCGATTTGTGTAGCATTTCTATTCTTAATCCAATGTGATTTTGTTGTGCAAGTTTTCCGTAAAATTGGAAACGGAAAGCAAGAGATAATCATTTAGACGTAATTGGCGTACTTTTTCTTCCATTAACTAACCATACATCACATAATTGCTAAAATTAATTTCATATTGTTTTGACATCAGTTAATAGTAATTTAAAAATTTAGTATTTTTTTTAATTAATTTTCTGGAAACAACTTCACCTAATAGGTACTCGAGTGCTTTGAACATTTTTTTATTTATGATATTTTTAGCTTTCAAATTAAAAATAAAGTCAAGAAAATTTTAATATTAATTTTTCAAAAAACAAATTAATAATTCATATACAGACACATCGTGTAATTAAAATTTAATATTTTCTTATGTGAGCTTAATTAATTCGACTTCAAAGTGCTAGTTTCATAAATAAGTAACCAGTTCTTTTTCTTATATTTAAGTGAAAATTGAAAACACAGCGTTGTAAATTGAATTTTCCTACGGTCACACAAAATTTTCAAAGATACAAAGGAAAAAGAGCGACAGGATAATCCTGAGTTTAAGTTTACTTTTACGAAAACATTTACGTAATATTCTTCTTGTTTACCACCTGAGCAAGGTTTAACTTGATGTTTTATATAAACATTTTCTTTGATTAACTGGATTGTTGTTTTATTTCATGTATTTGCAGTTGACACTATAATAAATACGTCGGAAAAGTTTTACAAATATTTGAATTATTTTATGTTTTACGTAGAGATTAATTAAAATGTTAATTAACAAGTTTTAATTATTCTAATTTCAAATTGTACGAGCATACCTAAACAATAACATTGTGTTGCGAAGCTGTTACATCGTTAAAACTGAAAATTGTTCGTTAATTAACGTAACCTTTTGTTATTTACGATAAAAAGTACAGTTCCAGGTGACGGTCAATGAAATGATCAACGAAACCCCAACGACGTGTTTAAATTTAGCGCCCTGTCAAACTAAATAATAGTAACTTCACCCTCTTGCACCCTAATTATACTCGAAGCATATTATTTTTTTGTTACACGCTATTATATCTGTTTGTAATTAATTAATTTTTTTTTAATTGCCAATGATCACATCCACCATACCCAAATGACAATTGGAGCTTATTGATAATCTAATAATAGAAATAATTAATTATACGATTGAAACAATTTCTAAATGTGTTTGATAATTTGTAAAATTAATGTCCATTAATTTTACCCATCTTGGCGTGATACATTACTCGAAATGTTTATTATTTATCACTTACAATAATTGAGCTGGTATTTTATGAAAAATTAGCTCTCACTTTCAATTAGTTACATATTTCATTTTCAAAGCGTTTTCACCAATGGGAAAACATTTTTTGAAAATTAACAGCAGGTAGCAAGATAATGTAATCAAGAAACCGTTAATTAGTTGCACATCAAAGAATTAACATTTTTCAACTTTATTCATTCTTTGATTTATTTAAAGAAAATTTACGTTAGAAAAGTTAGATTTTCTAATGTTTAGAAAAATAATAATCCTTTTCTTATTATTTCCTTATTATCTAAGATAACAATTTTCTAGGTAAACACAAAAATATATACTAAACTAAATAAATTCCACCTTGGAAATTTATTTGTTTCCCTGATTAGTGTACGCCAGTCTCAGCGCACATGGTGATAGTTTAGACTTGGATTCTAAGCAGAAATCGTGGTGGAGTCAGAATGAGTACAAGAGCTTTCAAAGCTGATTTGAGGTTTATTTAGGAAATAAGTCTGTTTATGCAGTTTTTAACAAAGGAAGAATATTTATAAAGTTCATTGTTGCTTCACGTTACAGGATGTATCAGTTTTTATTTTATTTTATGTTCCCGTTTTAGTGGAATAATTATCTTTGAAATGAATTATCTTGCATGGTTTTGCACATTTTTATTTGACCTACATTTGATAAGTCACCTCAGTTTGTTTCCTTCAGGATGATTCATCTTAACAATTTACACAATTTATCTACCTAGTCATGCAAATTATTATTTAAATTTAAAATTATTGTATAAAATATAAAATTATTAATTAGAGATTAAACAAAACATTAGAATGTAACATCGCAGGATTTAGTTTGTTAATTTAAAGAAAATTTGCGTTTTTCACCTATGAAACTTCACCTCTTAATAATTAATTACAATTATTTCAATATTTTCTCTGCCATTATCGAATAATTATAATAAAGCCATATAATAATTTAATTTTTACTGTTTGATTATTCAATAAATTTGTCAAGTAATATTTCAAAAAAAATGGAGAGCTTGACGGCCATAACCTGACGCATGAAGTTTCTACGTCGGCGTCGCCGTCGGGTCCGCGAGCGACCAAATTACTCGAATGTACGTGATTTAAATTCTAAAACTGAATTATTTTCTAAAAAATATTATAGCTAATGTGTAGTATATAATTTTAAATATTGAAAAATTGAGACATCAAAAAAAAATGTACGGTATTTTATAGGTAATCTAATTTAGAACGTTTGTGGTAATTTTGAGACGAATTGAACTATAAGTTTCGTATAAACCGGTCGTTTAGTTCGAAAATGTTGTTTTGTGAAAATGGCAAAGGAAACAAAACTTTATTTGAGTTTGATAAAGTAGAATTTTGTTGCATTACATTCAGTAATGTAATAGTAATTCAAGCACTACACAATAATCCTTCTGCAGCTAAATTCGTGTTTTCAATCTCTTGTAAGAGTGCACGTATTATAACAGAATACAAAAGATATCCAGGTAGTTAATTCCTCACCCAGTTTTTTATTGCTTGCGTGCTCTCTCACGTGGATTTGTATAAATCCAATATATTATCTCTGCGAATTTTTGCAAGTTGAGATTTTAGTAAAAATAATCTTAAAACTTCATACTTTTGAAATTTACAACAAAGAAGTAATAGATTACAGATTACAGAAACCCCTCAAAGTTTGCACCGCTACCCCGATGTCCTTCTTGATGTTCGAGGGCAACTAACCTTTATGTCCTGCGTTGCGAGAAACGAAATTTAAGCGATTGTTGCAAAACAAAAATAAGTCTTTAAAAATGTTTTCCATTATTTAATTATAAAAATAGTTTTCATTTAGTGAGGAATGCTCCATTTTTAACTAATAAATTTAAAATGTATACGTAAATTTTTTCTAGCAGGTACTACATAAATTAGTAATTGGATCAAAATGCAATCTATAAAAGGTAGGAAAATATTGAGAATATGCGATTACATTAATCTGCTTTCGGATGGTTTATTAGACGTATCTTCCGTAAATGTCTCTTTGGAGAGCCCCAGCTATTCAAACTTTCATGACTTGAGTTACCAAATTCATACGTCACATAATATAAAAGCTTTTTCAACGATGCTAAATCAATCACCTGAATAAATACAAAAAGTAGAAATGTTTTTTTAAAAACTCAATAATATATTCTATTTGTTTTGTACTTCAAAATTTTGAAATAACAGAAAGATTTTGGTGAGAATAAAATATGCAGTTTCCTAACACCGAGTCGATACTTCATTACAGATTAATAGATATTTTAACCCAAATTTTAATATTACATCCGACCGTTAATAACAATTTATTCAGTGTTCATGTTCGGGAAATGAAAATTTGAGAGATTTTGTAAGTTGCTTGAAATTGAAAATTTATTAGAAAAGCTTTCAGGATGCACTTATTGTCACCATAGTTTTCCGAGTTGAATCGCTAGGGGATTTGGTTTCGTAAACTTTCTTCCTGTGTTTTATTTCAACAATTTAATATAAAATAATTTAAAAGTCTTTCGGAAATTAAAGATTTTCTATTTACATTTTTAGCGAATATACTAAATAATTATCCCAAAGGAAAGTGGCGTCATCGGATATTTAAGTAAAAACCTTAACATAATAATCTAATAAGCGATTCCCTAAGGGCGTATTTTATTTTGAATAAATTATGGATGTATTGGGTGTCATGGGGTAACAAATTCAATGAAGTTGCAAATTTGATGTGTCTACTTGAACTTTTAACATTCAAACGAAGAAAGTTTAAAAGATTGATTTTGAATTAAGTTTGTAGCATATTTTAGTATTCGATTTTCAATATTTAGTTTAGTTATTGTCTCTCAACTGGTCGACGAATCTGCAGTAGTAAATCGGAAAGCTGTCGGTCGTGTAGCACCAACTATGATCTGCCACGAGCAAATTTCTATTACTGAATTGCTAAAATAATTTACATTAACTGATCTCCGTTGATTAAACTTCTTGGTTAGTTTGTTATCCAGTTTAAAAATTAACCAGAGTTAATGTGAGACTTGAAGCTACCTTCTGCACGAGTTGGTTAACTATAACTGCTTCCTGCAGGGATAACATGAAAGAGGGGCAACAGTAATGAAATTTGGAAACTCGTGTACACGTCACTCAAAATAATATTAACCCAGAAATGTTGAACATTTTTCAGAAATACACAGTTAATCGTAGTAGTGGCTTATCCAGCTCAATGATTCTTCAAAATAAAAAGAAAAAGGAAAATGCTAACAGCGATGACCTTGTACCTTTTCTTGTTGAGAAGTCTATTCAATACATTTTTAATTAAACCAAACTAATTAGTGGTAAAAGCTTCTACAAAGCCTAATATGGGTTTAACGAAACTTTGTATTGCTGTTTTTTACTTTCTTGTTTAAGCTCCCTTTAAACAAGCTCTTCAAATTTTGTGCACTCAATTAAACGAGATAGCACAACCACAAAGTTATTTTTCAATAATTAATTAATTTGCTTTAATATACGTCGCTGTGTACCTTTGTAATGTTAATGATTGAGAGTATTAATATTTAAGATGTTCCCTAAATATTATGCGTAAGCTTAAGTAATAATTAAATTTAAAGCGTTTTGTAGGTAGCATGTGTGGAAGTTAAATTTTGTAATTGGGTTAAATGTAGTTTAGCAGAGTCTATTGTTACGCTAAGAGCACTTTAAAGTCGTGAAAGGATACCATGTATAGTCCTTGCACTTGAGATGTTTTCAAGATGTAGCCTTCCATTTTCATCGTGACTCGAATTACGCTGCAAGTTTAACTCCTTCGACAAGCAAAATATAATTTTTTCTTTATTAAACTGCTGCAATTTATTGATTATTTAGAAGGTTTCTAATAATATGATAGTTAATCGAAATTGAAGCTCTACTATTGTCATCACAATGTAGCAATTGTAGTGTAATTATAGCATCCATTGTGGAAAATTGATTACGATTATCTGATATTGTTAGCAATACGGTTTAATTTAGTATAATTTATTATCCTTTACAGGATCAAAATAGTAACATAGCTTGAAAATTCATAATATAATCAGTCAATCAAAATTTGATTTTGAATTTAAAGTTTTAGGACCAATAAAGGACATAACCATCAAAGGTTTATTCTACAAATTATAAAGCAAATGTCGTTTTTCCATATTGTAGCAAATTTTTATGTGCTTTCATCAAAACGAATAACAAACAATTTGGTTCAATCGCTCGATAACACAATTAGGTAAATTAGTAGACAAAATTTTATAAAAATTAATTATTCCTGCATTTTAAATTTCGCTTTAACTGTGTTTTATGGCAAAGATATTCCTGTAATTAGAACAATTTTTCAAAAAAATGCAAATAAAGTGAGGCTGTAGAGAATTTTAATTGGCGGTTTTCGTGCATTTATATTTACGCCGTACCATTTATAAAACTTATAAAAATTCATTAAATTTTAATTTAAATTTCCTTAATTTAAAAAAACCTGATAAAATTATAAGGATCGTAAAGTTAAAATTGCCATATTTCTAGGGACGTTGCAGATTTTAAGTTATTAAATTTTTATACTTATCATAAAACCTCAAAGAAATAGAAAAATAAAACAAGATTTTCAATGTATTAACTAATTAATTCCACCGTGTTCTTTATAAAATTTTAAACTCAATTAGTAACTTATAATATTATAATGTACCTTCACTCAGAAAAATAATTTATTATCGTAACATCAAGAAATAATAAATTCAAGAAAACTTACCAAAGTGATCGAAAGCTTTTTTGAACATACAAGAAAATTTTCAAGGTTGTAAAAATTATTTTCAATAATATTCTGGGATGAAACAGTTGATCTTAATTTCTAGGAAATTAATTAAAATTAAAGATCCCTAAGTAATAAGATTAAATTTTCAAAATACAACAACACAGCCAGACAAATCAAACGTGTACGTCTAATTCCAATCAATTTTAATTTAGCTGATAACCTCAGGTAAATTTGTATTGATCTAAAAGTGTCCAAATTTAGTAAACTAATTGAATTTACAACAAATAAATATATTCGTTCCATCATATTTATTATCATCGATACACCAAATCTAGCAAATAAAATTGTTTGATGAATTGTTATAATTGTTTTAATTAAATTATATAAAATTGTTTGTTATTATTACGAATAAACTTCTACTCCATTTAATAACTTCCCTTACTATATTTTATATTTAACAGCTTATAATTATTTACCAATTTCCTATTACTGACTTACAGATTTTATTCATTGGCATTGTAGTGAATTAGTCCTTAGACTTAAAGAGTCAAACCTAATCAAGATCTGACTTCATAACTTGAATGTTATTGTTGATGTAAATAGTAAAAGTACACAATTCTAGCTTTAATTCAGAAAGCGTCAATTGCAGTTCAGGTTAACCAGCGTAGCAGAGCTATCCTGAAGAGTTAAATCTAAACTTTTAACTGTCCCCTCAGAGTTAATCAGAGGGGTGGCCATAAGGCCATCAGACCATTCCAATGCCTGCACTTCAATTTTACATGCTCCTTAAGTATATTCATGGTTCGTTAGTCTAAATATGAAAGCAAAAAATGGCTGCAAAGCTGTAAACAACGATTAGGCTGATAATTGAATTAGGATATTCAATTTCGTGGTTATAAAGCAGTAGATCCCCTTAGTCCGTCACATATTCGAATGGTATAAAAACTGGAAATTAAAAAATCATTGGGAAAGGAAATTGTTGAAAAATAACATCAATTACGATCGGATATATTACTTAATTTTACTAGTAGTTTCAATTTAACGAGGTATTCCTCCCATATTTTACATTTTTGTTCTCCTTTTGAATTATTGTTCATTAAAATCGCACCAAATGTTGGAATTATTGATTGACGTTAATTGTTTTTATAAAGCAATTACAAAGTTTAATCCGAATTAGCATATAGATAAGCTTATTTGTTCATTTAAGTTTAAATGTAATGCTAAAATTATAGAACCGTAATAAATTAATTTATGACGCACCCGGACGCACCCCTTTATTAAATTAATTAGCACAGTACTCGGTTTGACTTAAAATAATAAAAAGGTCTTTAAACCTGATTTAATAAGTGCAACAAGTTTCATTCTACAATTTAATCTTCCTTAATTAATTGTTCTCTTGCTGCACTTCATTTGAAGTTATTTAATTTAATAGGATTACTGTGGTTCTACCCTCGAACTGTTGCTTTCAAATGCAACAGTTTTTGGTTTCAACTCAACATTTCCCAAGCCAATCACAACTTCGTTCTGTTTAATTATGCACGTAGGGTTCATTTCATATAAGAAAATCCAGCCTTGTAATCATCAATTTTCGTTTCGGCGATCGCTTTCGATTAAATAACAGAAAAATAACGAAATTGGGAATATTTTTAAATAACTAACAAAATTCCTCACAATTTATTTAAATAACGAAAGAGAGAGCTACAAAATTAATTAGTAATTTACGATTTCCCGCGCTCTGAACTACCGAAAGGAAATTCGGCCGTGGATCGCTTGACGTCATCCATAAACTTAACTAAAGCAATTATTATTCAGCAATATTAATAATTGCTTAATTATTTTTGAGATGTTGAGATTTTGGTCGAAAAATATTTCCTTCCACTAATTGTAAATTACATTGCATGCTACAGATTTTACATTAAAAGCTTTCCGCTCAAACATCTCAAAACTTGAAGAATCTTTAAAGCACAAAATTTTCTAGAACATTTAATGGTTGTAATATTTAATTTTAATCACTGGAAATATACTATGAATTCATTTCTATCCGCAGTAACAGAAGTACAAAATTCTGTAACCGCCTGAAGCGGTTTTGTTTGGGGAAAGATTAAAAGATAATAATAATAATATTATTACCAACAGGTAAACTAAATTATAAGAAAATGTAAACCAATTATATCTGACAACATAAAACTTAAGATAACCATGTTATGTTATCACTCCCACATTTTTAAACAAAACATCTATATCTATCGTGTAGCGCTACAACCCTAATGGGTCTTGGCTGACCATTATAATATTAACTTTTTAATATCAAATGGCATTCACAGCATTTAATTTTTTACCTACGACGGGGAGCCAGCCCGACGAAGAACCCCCAACCTGGAGGACCAGAGAGACGGCCAGAATAAAGTTCTTACTTCACTCGGATTCGAACCGGGTATTTAGCGTTTATAGTCAACTAGCATGACCACTATGTTCCGACCGTCTCATAAATCATCAGTGTCAAACAAAACATCAGTGGTGTATTAATTATTATCCTTCCTTCTTTGGGTGGTCCTAACAGCTATTCTTCAGTTTCAACAAAACTCTTCTTTTTTCTTAGTTTCTGCTTCTGCTTTCAGTGGCTTTCGTTTTCTTTTCTTTCACATTACGCTGGTACGCTTCTTTCCACCTTAGTTTGTCTGACCATTTCTTGTCTTTGATAACTGTCATTTACATTTGTAACACAAATTGCTCAAAAGTTGGGCAGCTTCCCTATGATCTACGAGTCAACTAGGATTTTACCCCTTGTAGTACCAGAGCTTGGGTCGCACACATGCGGTTTGTGGATTCTTCCACGTTGTGACTCCAGCGATTGTTCGATAACTAACTAAGAAAAAAATGTTGGGGCGCAAGTTTCAAAGTCGCTGAGTCACAAAGGCACTCGGCAAATAAAAGTCAGGATATCCTGACCCTGAGATAATCAAATAAGATAAAAAAAATGCACATGAGTTGCCCTTTGAAACGTTGAAAAACTTGACTACACAATAATATAATAATACATTCGCAAGAGATGTCAAGTAAAAATAAGTTCATCTATTGTCTTTCAATAGATGTTGTCTTTCAATAGATTCAATAGAATCTCTTCTACCACAATCCGTTCGATTCAACATGTCAATTTTATTGCATCCTCAATCGGCCATCCACAATCGGCAAATTCCATCTTTGAGATTGAAAAGTTTTCTGAGGCGAGAAGGCGAGCTCCCTATGCAATTTGAGTAGTCAAAATCGGTGGATCATCGAGACAGTGGTGCAGCTTTTCTACTTTCTACCAACGAAACAAGAAAAACGATCACATGAAGTTCAAGAAAATCTTTTAAAAATAAAGTTACACTCAATTGAAAATATTGGAAATTAACTTGTTTTTGACTTTCTGCTAGTTTGGTGAGCTTTCGTCACATTAAAAACTTCAATTGTTAAAGATAAAGAAATTTTCCAAGCTGATGAATTTCTAATTATGAAAAATAATTCACTACCTGATAATTACTGATATTAAATTTAGATTGTTATATAAAAATTTTATCTTCAGCGAATTAGAAAGCTGCTTTACAATTTTAAGAAGAAAACTGATCCATAATATAATAAAATTGAAAAAGAGAAGCAACTTGAAAGTAAACGATAACATATTGTTCTTTGTTTAGCTGGTTTTAAAATTTTTAAAACAAAACATTATAACTTTTATTTTTCAATAAACATTGGGCTGAAATTTCAGAACAACATTTTGAAACAATAACATTGAATATTTATTATGTAGCTATTTGTATAAAAAATATTGTTCTTTAAAATTTAAATTTTGAAATCCCGAATAGCTCTGAGCTTAATTGCATAAATAATAACCATTCACTTAAAACAAGAAGAAAATATTGTTCCTAACTTTTATGGATATGTAGATTTTAATTAAAATACAATCTGTTTTCTTAGTTTTAGGGAATTTTAATACACAGCAAATAAGTCTGAGTAAACAAAAATTAATTAAATTTGCTAGGAGAATTTAAATAATATAGAATTACTTAGGTACTAATTAATGTTTCCTTATAATTTAATTTATTGTAATTGAAACAATGAAATATTGTAAAAGATTAAATTTTAAGGACAGAATACTTGAGTGGAGGATAATTGGTGACCCCGGCGGCGAACGCTACGTTGTTACTCGAAATGCTTAAGATTAAAATCTGAACAGCTTTTATTTATGCACTATGCGGTCTACTTGACACTCTTGATTTTGAATTCACTCCATTTTCACTGCATTAAATCATTAACACTGCCCCATAAAATAATCTGCAATAATTATTCAAAACAAGGAGCTACATTTGTCCAAGTTGACCAATTTGCATAATCTGTAATATAATCTGTCACATTTATATTCCCATTAACCACTTTTGTTAATACCCTAATGAATAAATTTTATTTTGTGTAAATGCTCCCCCATGTCTTTTTTATAAACCGTAAAAATGATGAGATTAAAAATGTTAAATCTGCAATTTGAAGTTGAAAAATAAAAGTTTTTTTAGGTTTACACAAGTTAAATTTTTAAGCAATCTTCTTGTTGGTTCTGTGTATTTCTGTGAAAAACCTGCTAAAGTGTGATATCCTTGAGTCGATTGTTGAAGTTTAAGTAAGCGAAAAATGTTTTCGCAATCCATTCCAAAGTTTCGCACCTCGTGAACCCGCAAATATTTAAAATAATAAATTATTATCGGAAATAAATTAAATTGACAAGTTAATTTGGACTACTATTATATTATAAAGGTATTCGTTGTGTAGATGAATATTACGGTTAAATACAAACAATATTTTTGATAAAAACTCCATTTGTGTAAATCAACGAAATTGGTGCAATTAAATTAACCTGCTTAAACAGCATGCAAATTAATTACACGGTTACTAGGTCTAATTAAAAGCTTGAATTAGGTAAACATTTAATTAGTTGCTTTAAGTAATGAAATTTTTGTATGTTCTGTATATTCCACATCTTGAAACGTCCTTTGAACTTTTTAATAATTGGAGAAATTAAAAATTGGTTTGGTAAAGGAAGTAAAAGTCGCTGACTTGTTGAAATGTTATAAAACATTTAATTAACCAAAGTACAATCATCATTATTATTACATTTTTGCCAACATGTAAACATTTTATCCCAACTTTCCATTCACAGCGTGAGCTGAAAACTTTTAATTAAATTTTTATGAAACGGTAATAATAATTTTAGAGTTTAAGTTTTGTACTGAAATACTCGCTCGGTTGGCTGGTTAAAATAAAACCAAATGAATACTTATTAAATCCGAAGTCACTTTATTAGTGCTGGCTTTTCATTATCAAAAAACAATGAAATGAGAAAATCAACGTTGTTGCCTAAAAGGAAAATGTTGTTTGAAAAATGAGAAAATTATTTTATTATATCTCTAAGAGCAAAAGAATCTAATTGGCTTTGTCTGCTGGCCTGCTGAGCTCTTGTTGAGATTCTGTTATGGACAATACAGTCAAGGCATTATTTGTAGGACAATGAAGTCAATAAAAGGAAATGCGGGCTTTCAGATATTTCCTACATTTTTTGTTTTAATTTAATATGCATTCAAAAAACACAGGTGGAAAATGGAAATTAAATTTAAAAAATTACACATTTTGTTTTTGAATGCTCATTTAAACTTTTCAAATCAAATATTTTTAATTTCGTAAATAATTAAGATGCTAATTAATCGCGATTGTTTAAAGATTAATTTATTAAAGTGTGGTTCTTCTTTATTTTTTTGATTTTTAAGGAACTGAATTTTATTCTAACAGGAACTACTGTCTTCTTTGGTGAAGAAGGCCAAAAATATTTCCTTGAAAATGGGAAGAAATGAAAAGTGGAATTTGAGATGAAATTTGTTAAACGTCTACACCAATTAAAATGTGAGTTTGAATAGCATTTTTAAATTAAATTTTTCAATTTAAATGTGTGTTTATAACTTCTTTTATTTTTTGACATTAAATCTAAATTCAAATATTTGATCGTAGATTGGTACAAGTTCAGAATTATAAGAAATTCGATAACCAAAATGAAGTTTGTGATTGTTTTACGAGTAAGAAATGTTTTGTTCTAATTAATTTAATTAACAAAACATGAAATTATGCTTTAAATTTTGCAGATCAAGTCAGATCTTTTAATTTTTAATATTTGATTTGATCTTCTCTGTTTTGCTACTTGCTATTGCAGATTTTCTTTTTCAAGGATATCTTAACTTTTGCATTTTGATCTTGAAATGTGAGGCTTGGATATAATCTATCTTTAATCCAACTCAATTGTGAAGAACGACCAGGGGTAAACAATTGGCGAGTATCAAAAATTTTACCATTTCATTAATTTGTTGTTGTTAAAATTTCTAATTTCCAAACTTTGCACTTGAGGATAGTTAGACTTTTTAAGAAGGAAACTAACAGGAATTTCTTACATAACGGCAAAGCAACGAATTCTTTATGCAGTCCTTCGATAACTTCATAAATCCTTCAACTTTTCTTTGGGAAACCGAAGCAGACGTTAGCGACAAGATCATTTTCCAAATAAAAGATTATTTTGGTGAAAAATAATTTTATGGTATGATATAACCAATGTTAGTTTGGAACTTGACGTCAGTTATTATAAGTTTTTCTTCTTGATAACAAATTTATTAGTTCAATCTGCGAGATATCACGAGATGTTAATTAGATTTCAATTCCATTTGTAACTTTTGTGCCTCCTGCAAATGTAGCTCAAACATAGCAGTGCTAACAAATCGTTAAGCGGTCACTTTAGTCCCTAAGGAATGAATTTTATGGTCAAATTTTTTTTTAATTATCAGTTTTACTCTCTTCAAATCTTAAACCTCGAGGCTCTCAACATCGATAAATTTCCTTTTACCGGGACTGAGTTTGAGTCAGTCCCACCATTCTAATGCTGATAGACGTGACAGCAAAATTATTCTGTAAATCACACAACTTGCAATTCTATAGAACGATAAAGCTTTCTGAAAAATGGAAAAACTATTTTTATAAAAAGCAATTTTCATTTTAAATTTTGTAATAATAGTACGTTTTGGTTTCGGGTGTAAAATTCGGTGCGAGCAATTTTAAAACAGATTTCTTTATTCGCTTTATAAGAAAATTTATATTTCTTTTTAGGTACTTATTCCGATATTTTTAAATAATCTATGATTCACATGAGAAGAAACATAAAACTCAATCTAAATCTCACTCAAAATATATTTTTCTTTTAATAAAAAAATGTTTCCAAAATTTGAATTTAAAAAACCCAGAATTTTAAAAAACGTAAATAGTTGATCTTAAATTAATATAAAACAAATTATAGTTGAGAAAAGATCTAAAATAATCTAACAAGTAGATTTTAAATTTATCCTAATGACGGCCCTGGTTGTTTTGTGCTTTTGTGTTAATGGATTGTAAGAAGTAAATTTAAAATCTACTTGTTAGATTATTTTAGATCTTTTCTCAACTATAATTTGTTTTATATTAATTTAAGATCAACTATTTACGTTTTTTAAAATTCTGGGTTTTTTAAATTCAAATTTTGGAAACATTTTTTATCAACCGCCTGAGCAGTTGGCAATACTTGCACGTCACGCTCTAATCTAAAAGAGCTCGTGTAACTTCTTACATTTCATTACCAACAAGGCATTTAACCATCAGGATCTAAAGGATTGGAGTATTTTTGGAAAGTTGGTGAGTAAAATTTTATCTTCATAAATCAAATACGGGTCTGATGATAGAAATGTTACGTGTAGAAACGTAACTAATCTTGAAATGCATTACCCGTTAAGGTGGTTCTTTGATTTTAGAATTTTTTTTGCTAATTTTTTGAATATACGTCGTATCCTAATGACGGCCCTGGTTGTTTTGTGCTTTTGTGTTAATGGATTGTAAGAAGTAAATTTAAAATCTACTTGTTAGATTATTTTAGATCTTTTCTCAACTATAATTTGTTTTATATTAATTTAAGATCAACTATTTACGTTTTTTAAAATTCTGGGTTTTTTAAATTCAAATTTTGGAAACATTTTTTTATCAACCGCCTGAGCAGTTGGCAATACTTGCACGTCACGCTCTAATCTAAAAGAGCTCGTGTAACTTCTTACATTTCATTACCAACAAGGCATTTAACCATCAGGATCTAAAGGATTGGAGTATTTTTGGAAAGTTGGTGAGTAAAATTTTATCTTCATAAATCAAATACGGGTCTGATGATAGAAATGTTACGTGTAGAAACGTAACTAATCTTGAAATGCATTACCCGTTAAGGTGGTTCTTTGATTTTAGAATTTTTTTTGCTAATTTTTTGAATATACGTCGTATCCTAATGACGGCCCTGGTTGTTTTGTGCTTTTGTGTTAATGGATTGTAAGAAGTAAATTTAAAATCTACTTGTTAGATTATTTTAGATCTTTTCTCAACTATAATTTGTTTTATATTAATTTAAGATCAACTATTTACGTTTTTTAAAATTCTGGGTTTTTTAAATTCAAATTTTGGAAACATTTTTTTATCAACCGCCTGAGCAGTTGGCAATACTTGCACGTCACGCTCTAATCTAAAAGAGCTCGTGTAACTTCTTACATTTCATTACCAACAAGGCATTTAACCATCAGGATCTAAAGGATTGGAGTATTTTTGGAAAGTTGGTGAGTAAAATTTTATCTTCATAAATCAAATACGGGTCTGATGATAGAAATGTTACGTGTAGAAACGTAACTAATCTTGAAATGCATTACCCGTTAAGGTGGTTCTTTGATTTTAGAAATTTTTTTTGCTAATTTTTTGAATATACGTCGTATCCTAATGACGGCCCTGGTTGTTTTGTGCTTTTGTGTTAATGGATTGTAAGAAGTAAATTTAAAATCTACTTGTTAGATTATTTTAGATCTTTTCTCAACTATAATTTGTTTTATATTAATTTAAGATCAACTATTTACGTTTTTTAAAATTCTGGGTTTTTTAAATTCAAATTTTGGAAACATTTTTTTATCAACCGCCTGAGCAGTTGGCAATACTTGCACGTCACGCTCTAATCTAAAAGAGCTCGTGTAACTTCTTACATTTCATTACCAACAAGGCATTTAACCATCAGGATCTAAAGGATTGGAGTATTTTTGGAAAGTTGGTGAGTAAAATTTTATCTTCATAAATCAAATACGGGTCTGATGATAGAAATGTTACGTGTAGAAACGTAACTAATCTTGAAATGCATTACCCGTTAAGGTGGTTCTTTGATTTTAGAATTTTTTTTGCTAATTTTTTGAATATACGTCGTATCCTAATGACGGCCCTGGTTGTTTTGTGCTTTTGTGTTAATGGATTGTAAGAAGTAAATTTAAAATCTACTTGTTAGATTATTTTAGATCTTTTCTCAACTATAATTTGTTTTATATTTTTCTTTTAGTTGTCGTTAAATTTTATATTCTTCATAATATTATAATAATTAAATCGATTTTAATTATTTCTTAAGATGTTGGTACAATAGGTAAACTTATTTTGGTGCTGTAAATTTTAATATCGAAAATTTTGATTTTCGTTCGTGCAAGCAATATTCGGTGCAAACAATTGTTTATTGAGAGTCTCCCCCGATTGCTACAGGCATGAAAAAACTTATTGATGTACGTACTACGAGATTATTTGAAATGAAAAGAGAAAATCTAACGTGGCGTGTAAGATGCGGAATGATAATCATATTTTTTTGTTACTTGCCAAGGAAGAACAATAATACTGCAAATCGATTAGATCACGAGTGCCTTTATTTACCCACTTGTTTGCTGCAAGCACCAATAACAAAGCAAATACCAAGTTACATTATTAGTTAAACTAACAAGATATGATGAAGAACATTTATAGACTTCAATTAAAATGTTACTACGCCACATCACTTCATGTTGGTGTCACGTTATAAACACATTCCTGTTGCTAGCAGGGCTTTTGTGAGATGGCTTTGTTGTGGTTGTCATAACCCCATTGGAACGTCTAACCCAGACTAAAATTACAACTTTGAATAGCATACAGCCCTTTTTCTGTTAACATCAAAAATGCAACACTATCATGTTTGTTGTGAAATTTCAAAATATTCATCTTTGACGTCTTATCTCGACTCCGACGTTGACGAAAGTCAACAGTTGAACCTTTTTCATTTCCAGCCTCTTAAGATCATACCGGAAGATATACCGATCGATCCCATAAATATCTATTAAATTATTAGTTTATGGAAGACTTCTCTTCGTAAGCGTTCCATAAAGCTATTTTAATTTGCATGAGCCCCACGCATACAATTAATTATAATTCCAAACAAATCCTTCAAACACAATGCAAGCATTGTTTGGCTTTTAGTCGGCAGTTTTGATAGGGGATTTGCAGCCACATTGAAAATCATTTTATCCCTTTCTAATAATATAAACGTTCAACCATTATTATTTAATTTTATTGTCCTAATTACGATTACCAGTGTATCAACCTGGCCACCACACAGTAACAGCGTCGAGGGATTACCGCGAGCTTGCAGGATCGGCTATTTCGGTCACTAAAGAATGAAACCTTTATTTAATTTCCAATTGAACGAAAAACTTACCTACGTTACGAAAAGTAGCTACCCCACACAAATTTGCAGATTTAATGAATAAAAAATGGGAAATCGTCCGTCCCTGAAGTGATCGTATCAATAAAATATTCTTTGTTTTATGTATTTTTTTTAAAGATTTATAAAAAGGTCAAGGTTCGTTGAGACCAAAAAGAGATCAGATGCGTTATCATTGAAAGGTTTCAAACATTATCCTGTTTATGCATTATTTATAACTTGCTTTGAATACAAGCTTAAGTTAAAACCAAAGCAGATTGCATTTAACTGCAATATTTCATGCAAAGATAAGTTTCCAGGTTATAAAATCCGCAAAAGGAAAAGTTTTCGTTTTGATTTTCCCGAAAATTTATACATCAGGAAGTTGAATTACAATTTTTAATATTTTTAGAGAACATTGATGAAATTCCACCAAAATATAAATACAGAGTTATTTAATAGATTTTAATTAAGTTTCCCAGATTGCAACGGAGGGAATGCAGGCAATAACTTTGATATACAACCTGGAATTAACTTATTAGTAAAATTACGAGCATCATAGTATTATTATTAAAATACCTGAAATTTTTTATTAAAATATCCGGTACAGGTAAATTTTTTAAATCGCTTAAAAATACGAAACATTTTCCCTGTTATCACGTGCGATCGATACACTTCAAATATAAATATGTAGCAATATTACTACATTACGTACGCTTCGTTTGGTGGTATTATTGTGGAGTGGACTATCAGATTATTGATTAGCGATATTGTATATTACTGATTAATTTTTAGATTTAACACCCTGATCGCAAACACTAAACATTACCATCAGCAAATTGAAAATACCCTCTTGGAATAATGAAACAAATAATTTATTCATATTACCTTAGGGCTGTACAGTTAAACAAGAGCTTTCTGCGATGTTATTCACTAAAATAGAAGGTGCTGAGTTTTGAGAATGGAACGATTTTGGTAATAATTTTTCGTCGAGAATTTTCTTTAATACGCTTATTATTTTTTATTGTTGCCACAAAGTATATTAATAATTTTTAAAGGAAATATTTGAAGGATTCCCGATAACCTACTTATGTTTTAAATTTTCTTTTATATTATTTTACTTTTTGTTACGGCATCATTGTTGTAAAATATATTTTAAAGATTACGTCTGAAATACGAGTTTTCTGAGAAAATTCAAGTATTTTTGATTTTCACTCTGCTTTAAATTAAATAAATAGCTTTAAATTGCAGATTCATAGTTCATGGCAAACGTGAAGTTAAATTATGCACAGAAAATACATTCTTTAAGGAGCAAAGCGTTGGCAAATTGTTTCATAATATTAAATATTCATGGAAGAAAAGCTACCCTTACCACGTTGTTCCAATAGGGTAATACTCAATATTATTGCGATTGTTTAATTTATTTGATTTTTTTTTCTACAAATATTTGATATGAATGAATTATATCTTTTAATTTATTTTCGTAGTATGTGTAATGCTGAGTAATATAAATGCAGAGTTATGAATGCATTTTAAGATCTCTGGATATAGAAGTCAGGACATAAAGAGGAAATCGACATTCGTAACAAACTGAACATCGTGAATCTACACGTAGCAATAGCTACACCATCAGGAATATACTTAAAATCACATTTAGTATGAATGGAAAACAGCCGATTAACAAAATAAAGGCAAAGAAGCACTGAAAAGACCGAAGAAGATGTGTAAACATCATCTGCAACTGGCATTACTGGTATAGTACCTATATTACCATATATGGTATACCTAATTTATTTGATTGTAGTGTGATTATAATCAAAACCAGTAGCGAAAAACAAGCTGCAAGATCTATTTATGTACAATGTGAAGATCCCGATAATATATTAGGTATGCTAAAAAGTTTCGGGCCTAATTAGACAATAAATGACATTAAAGTCGATTATCACTTATAATATATTAAGTGCATTTTTGATTATCAGTAACAATTTGACTACGTTGCCATGAAAACTTTGTTGTCAAGTAAATGTCCGAATGCGAAGCATGAGGACATTTACTAATAACAACAAAGTTTAAATATAGTAACGTAGTCAAATTGGATGATAATCAATAATGCACGTAATAAATTCGGTAAGACTATTGCACACATTAGAATTAGACACAATGTAACAGTAAATAATATTTAAAAAATTCTGTCATGGTTATTACGTTATAAATAAGAGCAACGTACACAATTATCAAAAATTATCAAATTGCATATGTGCAATTATCAAAGCAACTTGAACAATTATCGCTTAATTCTAACGCCATTGGTTAGAGTTGATCGGATCGCTAAATATCATTGGTTCATGTTAGTCATGTGACACATGTGTGCAATAGTCTCTAAAACTACTTATCTGATCGCATAATCATATATGTCATTGGAAAAATTACACTTTTAGCTAAAAAAACAAAAGTAGAATCATTCGATTCGGCTCATGCAGTTGTGAAAAATTGCTGATTAAATATGGAAGTAAATAAAGAAAAAATTCGCTACATTTTACAATTTTTCTTCGATCAAAGAAAAAGCGCTGCGCAGGCTTGTGAAAAAATTTGTGCTATTTATGGTCCAGATGCTCTATCGAAAACAGGAGCAAAACAATGGTTCGCGCGTTTTCGTTCTGGAAATATCGATGTCAAAGATGTACCACGCTCTGGTCGGCCAGTCATTGAAAAAGTTGAGGAAATGCTAGAAATTGTGGAACAAAACCGTCATGTAAGCACTGTAGAGATCGCCAAGAGTCTAAACATCAATCGCCAAATAGTTGCAAACCATTTGAAAAAATCTGAATTCAAAAAGAAGCTCGATATTTGGGTGCCGTATGATTTGACGCATAAGAATTTGCTCGGCCGAGTTTCCATCTGCGAATCGTTGCTGAAACGTAATGAAATCAAACCATTTTTGAAACGGATAGTTACTGGAGATGAAAAATAGATTACATACAACAACGTTGTGCGCAAAAGATCGTGGTCGAAGCGAGGTGAAGCTCCCCAGACGGTGGCAAAGCCCGGACTCACCATTCGAAAGGTGATGCTGTCTGTTTGGTGGGATTGGAAAGGTATCCTCTATTATGAGCTGTTACCAAATGGTTGAACGATTGATTCTGCACGCTACTGTCAACAATTAACCTGATTAGAGCAAGCAATTCAGAAAAAGCGGCCAGAATTGATCAATAGGAAGGGTGTTGTGTTCCATCATGACAACGCCAGACCACACGTATTTTTGGTGACCCGAGAAAAACTGGAAGAGCTTGTCTGGGAAATTTTGATGCATCCACCGTATAGCCCGGACCTTGCACCATCAGACTATCATTTGTTTCGGTCTCTCCAGAATTCCCTCAATGGTGTAACATTGGCTTCAAAAGAAGCCTGTGAAATTCACTTGGCTAAGTTTTTCACCGATAAACCAAAGAAGTTTTACAGTGATGGAATAATGGTTTTGCCCGAAAAGTGGCAAAAGGTTACCGAACAAAATGGAGCATATTTAGTTTAAATAAAGAATTTCAATACATAAAAATTTGGTGTTTGAAAAACTATCTAATTAGGCCCGAAACTTTTTAGCATACCTAATATTATAGTCTACTCTCGAAACAGACGATTTCAAATCGCAAAGTACAGTATTCGACAAATCCAATGACAGCAAATCGTTCAACAATGAACAGCCATTTACAATAATTTTCACTAATTTAGTCTTAATTTAAAGCCTTTTTGGAAGCAACGCTTCAAGACACATCTAAATGGCCGCACAGAAAATCCTTGAATCCTTCGACATGGATGTAAATGAGGTTTAAAATTTTATGTTTTTGTTGTGGCAAAATGAGATTTGTTACTCCAATTTGTTGCTGATAGTGCAATTTTCACGTTTTCGAT
Source organism: Rhagonycha lutea (assembly GCA_958510855.1). Lineage (NCBI taxonomy): Eukaryota > Metazoa > Arthropoda > Insecta > Coleoptera > Cantharidae > Rhagonycha > Rhagonycha lutea. The sequence goes on along the minus strand of OY294040.1, from coordinate 3,368,748 downwards.
AATTTAGAAGCTCTAGCACTGTTTTTTATTATAATAACAACTTATATAAAATCAAATCACAAATTCGACATAAAGGACCTGCTCCTGATACACAATGTTCCTTTTTATTATTATTATAAGCACATTTAATTCTGTGTCTTAATTTGCGTTCGAGAAAATCCAACAACTGCTCAGCTAAATATTTTAAAATACGACAATATATTCAAAATAATTTGATCGTCCTGGAAGTCCTCTTTAACTGGTCTAAACAAACGGTTTTACAAAGCTTTGACAATTTCCTCAAATTTTAAACATCATAGTCCCATTGTTGATTTAATTTAATTTTAAAGAAAATTCGAGAAAATCCAATAACTGCTCAGCTATTTTAAAATACGACAATATATTCAAAATAATTTTATCGTCCTGGAAGTCCTCTTTAACTGGTCTAAACAAACGGTTTTACAAAGCTTTGACAATTTCCTCAAATTTTAAACATCATAGTCCCATTGTTGATTTAATTTAATTTTAAAGAAAATTCGAGAAAATCCAATAACTGCTCAGCTATTTTAAAATACGACAATATATTCAAAATAATTTGATCGTCCTGGAAGTCCTCTTTAACTGTTCTAAACAAACGGTTTTACAAAGCTTTGACAATTTCCTCAAATTTTAAACATCATCATTGTTGATTTAATTTAATTTTAAAGAAAATTCGAGAAAATCCAATAACTGCTCAGCTATTTTAAAATACGACAATATATTCAAAATAATTTTATCGTCCTGGAAGTCCTCTTTAACTGGTCTAAACAAACGGTTTTACAAAGCTTTGACAATTTCCTCAAATTTTAAACATCATAGTCCCATTGTTGATTTAATTTAATTTTAAAGAAAATTCGAGAAAATCCAATAACTGCTCCGCTATTTTAAAATACGACAATATATTCAAAATAATTTGATCGTCCTGGAAGTCCTCTTTAACTGTTCTAAACAAACGGTTTTACAAAGCTGTGACAATTTCCTCAAATTTTAAGCATCATAGTCCCATTGTTGATTTAATTTAATTTTAAAGAAAATTCGAGAAAATCCAACAACTGCTCAGCTATTTTAAAATATGACAATATATTCAAAATAATTTGATCGTCCTGGAAGTCCTCTTTAACTGTTCTAAACAAACGGTTTTACAAAGCTTTGACAATTTCCTCAAATTTTAAGCATCATAGTCCCATTGTTGATTTAATTTAATTTTAAAGAAAATTCGAGAAAATCCAACAACTGCTCAGCTATTTTAAAATATGACAATATATTCAAAATAATTTGATCGTCCTGGAAGTCCTCTTTAACTGTTCTAAACAAACGGTTTTACAAAGCTGTGACAATTTCCTCAAATTTTAAGCATCATAGTCCCATTGTTAATTTAATTTAATTTTAAAGAAAATTCGAGAAAATCTAACAACTGCTCAGCTATTTTAAAATATGACAATTATTCAAAATAATTTGATCGTCCTGGAAGTCCTCTTTAACTGTTCTAAACAAACGGTTTTACAAAGCTGTGACAATTTCCTCAAATTTTAAACATCATAGTCCCATTGTTGATTTAATTTAATTTTAAAGAAAATTCGAGAAAATCCAATAACCGCTCAGCTATTTTAAAATACGACAATATATTCAAAATAATTTGATCGTCCTGGAAGTCCTCTTTAACTGTTCTAAACAAACGGTTTTACAAAGCTGTGACAATTTCCTCAAATTTTAAACATCATAGTCCCATTGTTGATTTAATTTAATTTTAAAGAAAATTCGAGAAAATCCAATAACCGCTCAGCTATTTTAAAATACGACAATATATTCAAAATAATTTGATCGTCCTGGAAGTCCTCTTTAACTGTTCTAAACAAACGGTTTTACAAAGCTTTGACAATTTCCTCAAATTTTAAACATCATAGTTCCATTGTTGATTTAATTTAATTTTAAAGAAAATTCGAGAAAATCCAACAACTGCTCAGATATTTTAAAATACGACAATATATTCAAAATAATTTGATCGTCCTGGAAGTCCTCTTTAACTGTTCTAAACAAACGGTTTTACAAAGCTGTGACAATTTCCTCAAATTTTAAGCATCAATAGTCCCATTGTTGATTTAATTTAATTTTAAGCAAAATAATATTTCACTCTTGAAGTTCAAAATAGTTTTGTTTTATCCTGTGGGTTTCATTTAATAATTTTGAAAAAATTTTTTAGAAAATTGAGGCCAATTTTACACATTTTAAGTCTAGTTCCGTCGTGGAGTTGCAAGTCGTTCAACTTTTTAGTTGAAAAATTAAAAAATATATAACCAATTAAGATTCCTAAGGACTAGGAGAAAATTTGTATATTTCGTTAGTCTTTTACAGACTTTCAAAAAAGTTAAATCGAACGAAAACAATTATTTTGTACTTAAAAATTGGAAAATGGCATTAATTAACTTTTTATAAATATATCTTTTCTGGAAGTTTGTTTCAAGATGAAAATATTGATCCTTCTAGAATAAAGTAAATAATTAGCTAAATTAGAAATGGTCGGTTCCAAAACTTTGCCAATTTCGCAAGGAATGCTAAATATTAAATATTTCTGGAATTTAACACACACAACATTCATATACACAAAAAATAAAATTGAATGAGTTTTCTAGAAATAGATTTAATTTTATATAATATCAGAGTCGGTTACAATTATCTCAAACCTAATAAAAACGAATTTATTAAATTAATCTTATTAACCTTCACATTTACTTTGATTTTATTTTAAGAAATATGGAAGATCATAAGCTTTTTGTAAGCTTATATGACCTCCATAGGGCAATTTTTTTTATCATTTATATATCAATGAACATTGGTTAAAATTACAGAAGTGTATCTGTTTTATCTGTTTCCTTTCTATGCTAAAATTAAGATAAACAAGAGAATCATTAACCGTTGCCTAGTCCCCTTAAAGGACTAATGAAGTAATGGTAAGAATGCCATCCATTCAATAGACGAATATTATCGAATTGAAGGAAATGTACGCAGTTAGGTAAGTTAGAAGAAGGAATACGGGATCGGAGGTGAAAAAGTGAACAAATTTTTAGGTTTTTGGGGTTGTCTTTATGAGATAACCCATAGTATATCACCTTTGTGGTTAGTTTGATGTTTTTTAATCCCAAAAATTTAACGATTTAATTCCAATTTATTTCCAGGTTATTTATTTATGGTTATTTTATTTAGGTTATTTGCTCAGCTTTTCAAAAGTGCTCCGTTAAAAGCAGTTAAAAATTTAAAAACTACTCTGAAAAGTTTGAACTACTTTCTAAATGTTTGAGTTGCCTTTGATCTGATTTGAATTGAGCGCTTCAAAAACTTGGAATAATTTCCACAAAAGTGAACCCAAATGAGTCGATAGTGTATCACATTCCTTGTGACTTTTCTAATTGCTGCATTGATTTTAATTACTATATTGAATTCAATTTCTAGTAGTGCGTGGTAAAGTTTACCATGTCTTGTAAATAATTGCTTAGGTTAACGCAAGCAAATTCAGAATAAATTAACTAATTTACTCAGGCGTTTAATCGCCTAGCGACTTGAAAATTATCGGTTTTGTTGTAAAAATTTATATTATACTTGCACGCATCCAGCTGGGTAAAGCCAATTTACTCAATCCGTAGGAAATTGCAATGCGAGCATATTAGGTAGATATCTAGGTACTACGCGACTCAATGAAAACATTATTTATTTCTTAACCTCTTACATATTATATTAAATAATATGCGAATATATGGAATAGTTTCAGTACAATCTAGAAAGAGGTCCTGGTGGCATGACCTAAACTACAACCCTTATTCTTTGGGAAAGGAACAAGCCGTGGTGATATTATACCACTAAAATAAAAGATAGCAAGTATTTATCCCATAATATGATGTCCCATTCCACGCTAATAGACAGCACAGGAAGATGGATTCTATGACGTCGTGGTTTCGAGTAACCAAGTGCTATAGTCCACGAGAGGACTTCCACTGTACAGCTCCGAGCAAGAAACGGTACCCTCTTTTCTGCAATCAGAAAGCAATAACAGTCAACGAAGATGGAGGTGGTTACACCTCCCATCCGACAATCACGCGAAAATTAATATAAGATAAGTTGGATATTTAGTTGCACTTGTAAATCTAATTTTCTGGTTATACTATGATGAAATTGAAACTTTCACTACCAGTTGGAGATAAGCAGATTTAGTATTAAATTTTCTACATTTTTTCTCCTAAAACCTTTTTTCTGTTGTTATAATCCAATATCGTGTGGAAGCGGTGCATATTGAATTTTTGGGATATTTCCAGTAACAACTTTGACATGAATTAGGGCTCGTAGCCACAAAGTTACATCGTTTATTCAACAATATATTGTTCATAATAAAAATTACTTATTGATTCTATAAAATTTTATTTTGGATGCGGTTTATAACTTGTAATCAAACATCCTAGAAACCGTGCAAATCGTATTTTTGAACATAGTATGAGTAATAATATTATAACAAGTTTCAGGTTATATCTGAAATTTTAGTGTTTGCTTTATTGATTTCATAAATAATTGATTTTGATGTGTTGTAGAGTAGAGCATGGAATAATCGAGCATAATTTAGAAATAGTAATTAGTAGCTTGACGCCACTAAATATTTTGATTCGCTGAGTTAAATAATAAAGTAGAGATTTTCAGAGGATTATAACTTAAAAACCGAGTTTAAAGTGCTTTTAACGCAAAATATTTATTTGAATTTTGAGAGTTTATTTCTATCTATCACAGTTTCATTGTTGTGAGACAAAAAATAATAAAAATTCTTATTACTATGTTTAATTACTATTTATTTCAAAACATAAAAAGTTCAAACATTTAGAATACCTTTGCTAGAAAGTAAATAATTGAAAGTTTAGATTTCAAAAACAGGCATATTTATGTTCCTCAAATTCCTACAGGATGTATTATGATACCTAGCGCTTAGGAGTGATATAAATCTATCGAAAATCCTTTTTGTAAATAAAAATAGAACATTTAATAATGTAATACTTGCTTACTCGTATATTAATTATTTATTTAATAATAATACTTCAAAAATTGTACGAGTAAATAATGCAATGGTAACTACCTACTTTCTTTATGTTATTCCCGCATTAATGATCTTGATAATGTATTATATCATTCTATGAAAAAAAAAATAAATAAATAAAAGGTTTATTTTATGGTTGTAACATTCATAATGTTATTCTTGGCTTGGCGTTGGTTGCTTAATAATTTTATTATAAGCAACTTTTTGTTTAATGTAATTTAGCAGTCAGAATTTGAAATGAATTAATCTCATCACAAAACATTCTAAAAATATTAAAATGATTACAAAATCATAGAAATAATAGCGGTGGCATTTTCAAACTACAATTTTAATTTAATGACTTTAAATATTACCGTTGCTAATATTTGTTGACCATAGTATATTAGTATTGTTTAATGTTGATAATGCAGTTTGTGCAAACGAGTTTATTCAGCAGGGATGTAGTATTTGCTTTGTACGCTTTGAATTTGATAAAATTATTAATAATGCTTCTCGAAAAGTTATTAAATCTATCTTTTTAGCTGGGTTAATATTAACAAGGCAATAATAAAATTTAAATTAAAATTTTAATTTTGGTCTGTATTTATGTAAACTTAAGGAATACAATTACAACGAAATCCATGTAATTTGAAAACTTTATATGTAATCGATACTTTAATAATAAAATACAATGTAAACATTTTTATCCAATTTTTATGTTCATCATTTTTCCTTCAGTTTTATTTTGCATAACAAAAGCTTGAAACTTTGTGTTTTATCCTATAGATACTTAAATTACATAAAATAAAATACATCCTTTTACCTGTAAACTATTTTTCAAAAAAAAATTTGTTATAAAATTGTTGCTCTACGTGGAAGTTGAACCGTGCCCGATGGATTATCATTGTATCGTAAAATTTTTTGATAACAAAAGTTTGCCAGATTAAATAAGATAATAATGCACTGTTTAGTTTTACGCAGCTAGAGGTTCTGTTTCAGCTTCCGAGGTGAATTTATCGACGAAGGACGCCGACAGCGTACCGACGCTGTTTGCAAGACCCCAGTTTAAGTTCGACCGCGTTTCAGCCCAACCGACCCTGATCGTCCTAAGCTTAAAAGCTCTAAGTGGCGATTTACTACATAAATGAGTTAATTAATATTTTATTCGTCACCATTGACCTAAATGCTACAGAAAAAGTCTCTCAATTCTGAGTCCAGGAAACCGAAATTCGCATACAATTCATTATTCATAATAAAAGCAATAAACTTGAGGCTTGCGTTTACCCAATGAAAAGCAAGCAGACGAAAACTTCTTAAGTCGTCAGGTATGATCTTTGTATAGTTTAATTTGACATTTACGTGCTACCTGTTGATATTGAAGTAGATTTCTAGGGTATAAACTAGCATGTTACGGGGGTCTTACAAATTGAAAAACTTTTGACCCCTTTACATTCCTGTCTTGTAATAGGTGTCACGACATTTGATTTTTTACACTTATTTCCTTCAGTTTTAAATAAAAATTCTTGTTGGTGGTAATAAATTTTGTTAACACATTTTAGAGTTTATTTGCATGTAATGATTATCTCTTAATTAACCTAAGAGAGATTTAATGGAGCACTAAAATTAGATTTATGTAAGTAGATGTTTCCACATTTATGCTGTTGTTACAACAACCTACTACCCCTAATATAAATTACAATTATGAATGTTGCACAAAACGTAATAGAACCACACCAAAGGAATTCGAACATAAAATTTTCTACTCGGTTAAACTGGAAAGTCCTTAATTTAAATTAAAAGAAGTTAAGTAAAAATCAATTTTGTGTATTCAATTGCACCCCATTTACTGTCATTTATTATCCCTTGCGCTATTAAGCTTACGACAGAATCGTAAAAATACACCCGTTTTCGTATCATCCTAGTTGAGTTTATGTGAAAATAAATAACATTTTTGTCCAACTTCTATTGGCTCTTATCGTCACCGAAAGAAAATTAAAAATCTTATTTTTTCATTCATAAAGCAAACTTATTTCAAAATTAGTCAAAATTGCTGCTTGGAAAGCTTCCATAACTTCAAAATTATGGTCAAATTCCCAAAATGTTCATTAGTTTCATTACACTGAGATAAACATTTTTAGTGTGATTAGATAAAAATATTTCGGGTAATCCTGCTTTCCGTATTTAGATCAAGTAGATGAAAGTAAACTTTATCTTTTTAAGTTTTCACGAAGTATTTTTCACCCCCAATATTCCAGAATGCAATGGTAAAGCTTACAAGCTTAAGGAAGATGTATCCAATTTGTTTCTCCGAATTGCAGGAAGGCAGTGCTTGAAACGGCTTGAAATTACTATATTACATTCATGTAATCTGTCGTAAGAATTGATGAGATCTCCAATACAACATTCGTAAAAGTACACACACATGTTGGTATGACCTCAGATTTAAATTCAAATTAACCTCAATAAGTGATCGGTTTCAGTGTTATACACAAAATTACGATTGTTAACTCTTCGTTTTATAAACACAAATATCTGAATTTTACTGGCTGACTAACCTACCCGTACTTTTTAATATGGAAACTTTAATTGCTCTTAATTCATATTCAATTTTGGCTAAATTTCTCCAAGGATTTCTATGTAAAGTCTAATGTAATTAAACTTGCTTGAGTTACAAGTCCAATCAATATTTTACATTTTCTAAGATAAATTATCAAGGACCTTCATCTTTATAAGAGGGTAGAGCTCTCTACCCCCCCCCCTATTAAATCCGCCATAGCGTGCTTTCACTTTTTAATAGTAAAAATCTGAAATAATTTAAAATTGGTAAAGGGGAAAGTAAGTAAGGGAAAGTATGTTTAATGCCTGCAAAGAAGAAATTAAAAGAACGAAAATTAAATTAAGAGTTAACGAGAACAACAATAATTAATTAGAGGTCAAGTTTCAGAAAAACGATTGATTTGAACCAAGATATGAAAATTAACGTAATTATTGATTAAAATTATAAAATCGAATCAGCACCGTAAAATCAAACCAACGATAAATTATTCAAGTTAAAAAATATTCATTGGTACATTGATTTGTTTTCATTAAAAAAATTTTCCATGTTAAAATCACCAACTTTCAAATGAGGGTAAAATCAATGCTATTATAATAAGGGCAAACTTTGAGAATTACATTATAAGATTATGCGTTACCTGATAGACCTTTAATTGCCATAATACAAATAAATTTACAATGCATATTTTAATACATGCGTAACTTCCATCCACGACGTAATCGGCATAACCTTACTCAACCATGACATGGATCGCATAATTTCACGTACTTTCTACGACTTATTTTAGTATGACATCAAACTGTTAACACGGCATAAACGAATTATTCGCTTTAGACACTGGAAGGGATACTGTGGTTATCCCAAAAAATGTTGTCGCCTTTTAGGAATCTCGCAATGGTCAGTAACATTAATTCTAGGAAATCCAAACTACTAAAATTTGATTACATTTTGAAGCCTCTATCTTTTATGGAAACCTCCAATAACTTCAGGAAATTCGTTTTTCTACTCCGAATTACTCCGAGTAAGTTACTTACTTGCTTTACTTCAGATGGCCAAATAGCTCTTTTAGAACTTTAACCTTCTCTATAATGCCTCTCCATGTATTCCGATTCCTCTCTTCTTTCAATCTCGCACTATGTTGTCTTTCTACTGCTGTCGTGGTCTACCAGAGCGTCTCTTTCCAATTGGTTGGTATCACGCCGCCATATTACTCTCTCAGAGTCAAATAATACGCCAAAAATCTTTATTAGGAATAAATGACAAGTTAAAAAGAAAATCCTAGCTTACCTAAAAAAAGTTAGCTTAGTTTACAACTTGTAGCTTGAAATACGGTGTCCTTGCACCTTTAGATAGATACTTTGAGATATGGATTCATCTCAGGGTAATAAATATGTCTTCTCGCAAGTTTTACATGACAACTTCTGTTATATAAAAACAAAGAATGTATAATAAGAAAAACAAAATAATGCTTACTTAAACAAGGGTAAGAATAATATTGTAAAATAAAAAACTGTTTTTGTACGTTTTGAGCGAAAAGTATGGGTCTAAAATTTTATATATCACCATATCACTTAAAAAATCAATTACTTTACTTGGAATTTTCAACATTTAATGTTGATTAATGCGGGAAGGCCGCAGAGGAAACGGACAGATGATATTAAAGAGATAATATTAATAGCAAAATAGGGAAACAGGAAAGCCCTACTTTCAGGAATGAACGAAAAACGAACGAAGAAAATTTTTATTTTTGGACATATAAATACTTCGGATCCGAAGGAGTAGCCTAGAAGGGCTGGACTTGAACAGATCAAAAGTTTTTCCACTATTCTTTTGGTGAGGACTTTCAAACAAGTTTAGAAACTTATAATTCAAGATGGATTAAACCAAGGTTACAATCAATGTTTGTCATCTCTCACTTTCGAAAGTTAGGAGTTGTTAAGTTAAAAATGTTTTAATTTTCGAACAAAATGTGAAAAACTCATAATTCGACTTTATTTTTACCCTTCGAACAACAAATAATTTAAATTTTACGATTTTGAAATTGCAATGATCTTTTCTAAACGATTTATTTTTAAACAAACTTTATTATATATCGCTTGTTGCACTTTAAAATTGTGATAAAAAGCTTTGAAGATGGAAATTGAATTTGAAATGGCTTTCACATAAAATTTGTAACTAAATTTATATAACACGTTTATTTACTTTATTTTTATGCATGCAACTTTATTTCTCTATTAGTGTTCTTAAAACGAAGCTAAAGCTTTTTTGTGTAGGATGAAATTAAATTTGATCGAACTTTAAATGTGGCTTTAATTCTTTCGAGAGCGAAAATGAAAAATTCGGTTTTCAAATTATTACCACAAAAGCTGCAATAACAACGTGCTACTCCATTAAAAAAGGTTTTAATGAATAAATGTCGTTAAACAAAAAAGTTATTCTATTATCCCTTATAGCCGTTTCGGGTTGCTAATTGTGAAAATTTTTAAATGGTGCGGTAGTGAGCCAACAGGTGAGTAGCGAGATTACGAGAGCGTTAAAAGCGGAAATCATTATAACAGTTTACATTGCTTTTTAAATTCAGAGTGCTTTATAATTCTTACAACAGTGTAAACAATGCATTCGAAATTTTACTTATGGTTAAGATAAAATAAAGTTTCCACTAGCTTCATGATTTATTCACAATATTAATCTTGAAAGTTGTAGCGCACTTTCGTAACTTCTTTTTGCTTTTCTTAAAGCTCAGCTTTTAAAACATTCACATTTGAAGCTAAAATAATTTTCTTGCAATATTTTATGGGTGTACGATAAAATATTGCTTAAAAGCATTCCAGTTTACGACAGAAATAATCTTGACCTCTTTTAGTTGCTTTTCAACAGTTTTTCAAAACTAAAATAATTTTTCTTTATTTCTTTTAGTTTTAATTGCAAATAGGAAATTAACAACAAAAATTAGCTATAAAATAATAAATAAATCAAACTTAAGTCGCTTCATTGCGTAGATTGTTACTTTAAAAAAGCAAAACTGTAGCAAATTATTAACAGACGATAAAAGCAAAGCTGCAGAACAGCAGATGAAGATCCTTAGAAAGTTGGAATAATATCGGAACCCAATAAAATATAAATTAATATTAGAGTCATAGAGAGATGAAAAATAAAATGTTCAACTGTAAAGTGTGGAAATTATGTTTATAATTTAGGAATCCTGTTGTAAACGATCGGAGGATAATCAAAATTTAGTTATTTACCACAAAAATCCAATGGACAACAAATTAAAACCAAAACGAAATATTTAAAAGAAAATGAAATTGCGCTCGGCTGCCTATGTAGCACAAATTAATGATGTAATATTGGAATTTTATTGGTGTTTCAATTGTTATGTACTACTAGTAGTAATATAATAAACTCAGTGATGTGAAAAGTTTGCTAGGTCACAATGTAACTCAAAATATTGATGTAATATTGATAGTTAAATTATTGATGTATGTTGATTTCCAATATTTTTTGCTGTAAAATCTTCCTTTTTATACATTTTATAATATATTACACATAATATAATCTACAAGAGTCGATAATGTCTAACCTAATCTAGAAACCAACAATCTAGCAATCTAGGCTGGACTCCCTCGCACGATATTTTAAATTGTAATTTAATTTCATTACGTTACGCCTTAAATAAATAAATTCTACTAAATTTCGCATTTCACTGTAATGTCATTAGTCATTGTAATGTTATTTGATTATGTTCGGCCCTGTATAATTAAAATTCTTTGTCATTGAATTTCTTACCCTTTTTCTTAATAATTAGGAATTATTTTGTTAATCATCCTATGGTCATGGAAAAAATGATATAAAATTCTAAATAAATATAACAAACAATTAAATACCTGCAAAGCTTCAATTGACTCCAATAGTGTGACGTCAAAACGCCTAGATATAGGCCAACCATACTACATGAATTTGCACTTATGCACTGATTCCAATTCCTGTAGTGTGATTGGTCTATTTCAATTTCAATTGGTACTTTAAAATATTATAAAAATCTCCTAATTGTACCCTTAATTAGTAGAAAAGTGAACTTTTCCCACCTTACTCACCAAATTACTTTGTAAGCTTATTGCAAGAAGTATTTTTGAATTTTTCAATGTTTTTAATTTATAAATAAATATAATGGAAACAGGTACCTGATACATATTTATAAAGCATTGTAATTTGAAACCAACTAAATATAAACGATCTTGAATAATAATATAATGTTGAAGCTTGATCTTGAATTTCAAAGTTTGAAGTTGTTTACAGATTAACATCAACTCTTGAGAGCAAACTAACTTTAGTTTTCATTAAAATAACAAAAACTTAACTCCTAACTTAAACGCGTTTATTAAAAAAATTTACTTGATTATTTAAACATTGTTAAATTGAATGTATCCATCGACTAAAATATTGAGATGTGGTAAAGTCAATCAAATGGACCGATGATGATTTTGGTTAAATTTTGGTTTAAAGTAAAGTTTGTCGATTTGTGCGACATAAATCTTGGGAGCAATTTTGAGAGACGAATGCGATAGTTTTGTCACTACTAACACACAAAACAAAACAAATTTGATTTTTCATAAGATTGTGGTGTACTTGGTGCGTTTTTGTGGGGTTTTCGCCCATATAAAGTGAATCTTTACCTGAAAGGTGAAAATAGTGTAATTTCGAATGAATGGGGCGGTATTTAAACCGGAAACTTACGAAAATTGTTGCAAAAATTTGTTTATTAGTGTGGTAGGTTGAACTGGACAGCGAAAAAGTGATAAGCCGTTCGACGAGCAAGGGGTCTTTGGTCGACCTTCTTTGAGTGCGTTTCGTGAATTTCGGGGCTAATTTTGTTCGAGTGATTTACATTGGACTAGATTTTCTTACCGGTTAATCTAGGAAGCAGGGTTGAGTTTTAAATCACGACAATATATTAGCCAGTTGCGAAAGTTTTCGGTCTAATCTACGATTCCAGTATTAAAAATATGTTCACTCTTTCTCTAGTGTAGGCAGCCATTTTAGTTTCACCAATATGTAACTCAAAATTAGTATAAATATGATATTGGAGTCTATATACCAAATCTGACTTATTTCCTAGATTTGTACGAATATTTCCTGACAAAATTAGACAATAACTGGGAATTAAAGGGTTAAATATATTATTACCAGTAAGTGCATTTCTCTAGTCAAAATATCGGGAGTTTTACTCCAAAGTTTGGAAAAATGATACATATTTAATTGTTTCGTTGGAACCTGTTAAGCTTAGAGCCCAAAACGATGCCCTAGTGACTCACGAATTGAGCCGGTCCTGTCCACTTTGAAGTGGTTGTGTTAGTAAACCCAATAATTTTGATATCGTAAATTTTTACACGTAAAATTAATTTACTCACCTGCAGGTTAAACAAGCAATATACACAAACGCCGGTTCTATTCTATGTTCATAATACAGATTTAACTTAACATGGTAACTAACTAAACATCAAAGAGAATACTTTGGCAGTTTAACTAGAATATTTAATTAGAATATTGACACGATGTGGGCTTAAATTGATTTATTTACATTATAAACGCTTGCAATTTACCGAAAATTATTTACCTTCTGTTATGTACTGCTGTTGCTCGTTGTTAAAATTGTTGGATAGAATAAAAAAGGTTAAGTCAGTTCTAATCTACTTGTCAAGTTACAATGGTCAGCAATTGAAGAAAATTGTAGAAAATTGAGATTTGTCAGTCTCTGAGTTTTCTTAACTTCCTGAGATTTATCCATCACCGATGAATATGACAAGCTAATACAAAAACATCGAGAAATTTCCTGGGGATAACCATTCATCCAAGGTGGATTATATTTCTTGTGTTCCACTAACCGCACAGCTTACTTAATAAGCCTATTAATAAAACTGAGGTTCAAATTGCCTCTTGGGTTAAATAATTTAAAGTTGGAAAATTTAATCTAAAATGACTTTGTTTTCTTATCGCATATGACGCGGTTATCAAAACTTCCTTGAAATGTTAATATATTCTATAATATTGGAAACATGTCAACGTTGTATAATCAAACCGCACACAATCATTGCAGAGTTCAATAATATTAATTTATGTTATATCATTCATTATAATATACGTAAATTGATTCGAAATATTTTGAAACGAAGTCTTACGGTGTTTGTGAATTGATAACAAAGGGGTCCATAAAAGTTAATTAAACATCAACATCGCATTTGTCTGCTAACTTCAATTTATCAAAGCTCAAAATTGAATTCTCAATTTTATTTGTACGAACCTATTGTCCATCAAATCTACAAATAATACGACCCGCTGTTTATATATTTTTTGAACTTAACAATACGAATTTTCTGAATTTTATTTTATACATGGGTCGAAATCGCAAAACAACCCAGGATTTTTAATACACTTCTAAAGCTCATAAGCGTAGCTTCTGCTAATAATCAACTCTAAAGTGCACTTAAATAGTTAAAGAATTTAATAATTTTTAGATGAAGCACATAAACGGTCTGACAGACTAATTAACAATTTCTAATTAACACAATATTCTTCAGTTAAAATTGATTAGATAAATTATGCTCCCATTAGCGATGCTTATTCCCCGATTGATAAACGACTGAAATTAATTTGTTTTTATCAAGGGGTGGAGTAGAAAAATAACGACCCAGAAAATGAGGCGGAAAATTGCAAAAGCTAAGACAACAAATATTTAAAGTGACGAGGGATATGGTATATTTGTACGGAGCTTAACATTTTGCGCGATATAATGGATGTTCTATCTGGTTTGCTCGTTAGAAGTCTTTCTTATCGTTTCGCCCTAACTTATCATCCAGGAGAACCTCTTTAAATAACGTAGTTTTTATAATTTCAACTGCAGTTTTAGAAAATCCAGTTTTTCAGTTGGAAATGCATAATTTACTTGGTCTGCCTCAACCGACCTCCCTTAAGGATTGTAAAAAAAAATAAGAATTACAGTCTACAATATTATCGTGCATTTGGGTTAATGTTGGACCAAATTATCCTAATACCATTAAAAAATCACTGGGTCATTTCAAATTGTAATTCAATAATATTTCATTTAGTATATCAAAGTTGTTGTTTTTTTAAATTTATTTTAAACATTATCCACGGATGTAATATATTACGTTAATTAGTTCTGCCGTTTTTCTTCTCTAATGGTTTTATATTAACAATTAAATCACGTACATTATCCCCATTATACAAGGTTTATGTGTTTATGAATATTGAAGCACACAAAAGCAAAATTAGTTTGTATAGGACGTTCAAATGGATTGCTGACTTACCAATTAAACATTTTTGGATTTCGTATGATTTTTTTGTAATAAAACTTCAGTTGAAATTCCACGACTTTGTACAAGTCTCCAATTATTTTAAATATTTTAAAAATCTTCTTCGAACAAAATTCGAGGGTCGAATTTTATATTGTATTAGGGTCGTTTGTTGAAATCCACATGTTGCATAAATCTCAAGCTTTTAGATAAAATGACACTACATTCCCTTGAAAGAAACATTTGAAGGGTTTCGTTTTACGTGAACAATTTTTATTTCGGGTTAATCCCCCGTTTTAGTATCATTGAAAATTAGAACGAGAAGATCCATCACTGCGTTTGTTTAAGGAATTTAACTCTCAAGAACTTGAATCCAAAAGTGAATGTAAGAAAATTATACAACTACGAGTTAAATTAAATTGATAAAGTTACATCGTAATAAGTTACTTTAAAATTCATTTGAATGTCGAGGAATGGTAGAAGGAAAATCATCAAATTACATATTTGAGTTTAAATTTAAATTGCAAATCCGATTTTAAAATTAAAATAAATTACACTGCGATAATTACATAAAAATGTGGACGAACGCGGATTTATTTGCGCCTTGTCTTATTTTTAACACACTTTTTTGTTACAGAAATCATGAAATGAGTTCGATTTTGTATAAGGAAGAGGTAGGTAAGTTTTCTTTTCATTTTAAAATACAGATTTTATTTTTGTTTGAAAAAAGTTTATTATTACGTAAATTGGTGGTTGTAGATAATTGCAAGCAGTTATACGAGAACTGGTATCGGAGAACGTGCTCGGTATAATCGTTCGTTATAAACTAAGATCAGGTGGTAACTCCAAGTTTCCAATTATAAAACCTAAAGAAATACTTATTTTTGAAACTAATTACGTTTATATTTTCTAACGGTTTTAATTTTCAAATTACACTTATCGATAAAACGGATTTTGTCCTTCTTACGCTATTATCTTAAAATTGTCACTTAAAGTAAACTTAAAGTTTTATCTGAGACATACGACGTTAATATTAACTTTTATGATATCAATTTGATATTTTAAGTAGTAATTTGGCTAATAAAGAAATGCAAAGTGGTTCTGAAACCGTAAGTGACACTTAAAATATTGATTTAAGTGTAACTTAAAATGTTACGGTCTAAAATTAATGCTCGTTCCTTTAAAAAATCACTTATTTTTTTAATAATTTACCATTATTTATCATTAAGGCAGTGAGTAATACTCAAGATTCAAAATTGCGTTGGAAAAGTTTTAAACGGTGTCGTCTCTTGAGATGCTGATGTGCCAGCCGGTCTAATCTGACGTGGTCTATTTTTTTACGGAATCCTTCGGGACCTACCTACATATTGTCATAAGAAGATACAATCAGAAAGCAAATGATAAAACGGATGGAGCAACTTTATGCATACAGAGTGCGACGTAACTGTGGAACCAAATTTAAATTTACTTGGCATCTTTGCGTTACTTTGTAATATTATCATTATTACATACTGTGGTGGAAAGAGCTTCATTGCATGTAAGGACTAATAATGCACATTTTCACCTAGGTTGGTATATTATTCCTTATTTTTCAATAATTTAATAATAAATCGGATTTATGCAAACCTCATCAGACCTCACTCATTCCCTAATCCAGAGTTAAAAATATTTAAAATATAATGCATTTAAGTGGCACTTAATGATTATTGTAACACTTAAAACAATTGGAATTCATAGAATTTTTTAGGTTCAGTTTAAAGTGATACTGGCAGATATTTTGCAGAAGTATTTCTTTTTTGTGCTACCTCACTTTAACTCAATTTTACACGCATTATACCATTAAAGATTTACGTACGTAAATCTCAATTTGGAGCTTTTATGTGGAGCTTAGATAAATGTTGACACTTACATTTATAATTGATTTACAACCATGCAAAAGTTAGATTTATAGCAAAATCGGTGAAGAATGTTATTTTAAGTTGTAGATTACTATGCAGAATATAATTAAGACTAATTCTGTGAAAACTTTAGTGCAACTTTAACTAAATTTTTACCTTATTTTAAGTTCTTCGTAAATGTCTAGAGCTGCAATTGAAAGTTTTAGGAAGTTTAAATACACTTCAAAATTTCTGGTGTACAAATCAAACCGCCATCAGTTAAGCGTTACTTAAAACACCACTTAATGTGGAAATTTTAACATATTTTACAGAAATTTTCTTTACAATGCTAACCCTTACAGAAAATTTGAAATAAATTAAACATTAGTGCTCTCTACTCCCGTTCCTACGTTCACATGTAATATTTAAAACATCCTGGAGTGCTGCAAACAACCCTTAACCGCAAAATTCTAAACGCACGTAATGTTATTCTAATTACAAAGAAAAAATTTAATTCGAGATATAAAACAATTACATACACAAGTTGAGATTTCATTCTAAATTTGTTCTGCTAGCAAATGTAATTTATTTAACTGGAAAACTTAAATTATGATAAGCTAAAAAATGGAATTAATCAATAATACAATTTACCTTATGTAAATACAAACTCATCAAGCTCGATCGTATATCATTGCCTAATCAATATAAATTAATATTTGACGTGGATTTGGGTTATGGCTAACTAAGACATTTAATTTCCGGTTAGTAAATTTTACACCTTGTCATTTAATAATAATAATTATTTAAGTCTACCCGCCCGCCTATTGAAATAATTTATAAAACAATTTTGTGTTGCAAAAAAATTTCAAGAGGTGTAAGTAACCTTTCCAAATAATTTTAATATACCATTCAGGGTAGCAGCAGAACGGTACATTTTAGTATCCCAGGATTATATTTAGAATTATAATAATAAAATATTACTTCTAAAGGTTTCCCTTTTGCCTTGCAATTTTAAAAGGAAACTTTTAATAATTCATGCTCTCGTGCTTTATTAAATACGTAATTATAAACAGTAATTTTTGATTGAACGATTTATTACATAACTATTTATTTTATTCGCATTTTTCGCTCTTTTATGTAATGAGCGATGGAATTTAGATAATTGAGCGCGTCCCCACAACAATAATTTAATGAGACCATTAAATTGATCCAAATTTTTCCCTTTAAATGGGGGCGTATCAATTATTTTGAAAATTGAAAGTACTATTGAAGTGTCGTTTGAGCTTTTTACTGTTTGTTTGTAAGTAAAAATGAAAATTGTGTGTATTTTAAGAAATTGCTTTTAGTCGACTTTTCAACATACAGGAAATTGTCTACAACATAATAAAATGATAAAAAGCTCGAATGCGCTCTACAGGTAGTTTTAGTTCTTCACCCTTGTATCCTAGATTGCTATTTTTACCCCATTTCTCCCTCGCGCTGAACACACCCTAACACCATTAGGACGTAGCGGTCGACATGATTAGTAGCGTTTTATATTATTAAACCAGAGATTTAATTTATTTTGCGCTACATTAGTTAAAATATTGTTTTTGGTAATTGGAACTAATGGACGTAAATTTGCATACCAATCAAGATTTTAATTATGTAAACCGTTTTTGTTGTTTAAAGTACTCGTTAGTAATAAATCGAAACCTTTCATGTTTCAACAAATATTCTACAAACGAATGAAACTTTTCGCTCAAGGCTCAATTTTTTCGTGCTACTCCACGCGTGCTTAGCGATAAAATTCTAATATCAAAAATAAGAAAGGAATTGTGAACAAAATTGTTATTAAAATTGCGTAAACAAATTCGTAACTGTTTTTTCGAATTCAGGCTTAGAGGTAAAGTCAAATCGATTAGGGTTGCCGTAAATCACACTTCTCAACTTTTCTTCAAAACTTTTTCGAATTATTTATGGGCTGAATGTATTAAAGCTGACGTTTTCAAGAAAGTTTAATTTTTGACAAATCAAAATTCAGTATTAATAAAACGTTCGCGAAAAACGTGATATTAGAAGTTCTTTCAAATTTCAATTTCCAGTTGCTACACCCCCAGAAAAATTCGCGCACTGTTAAATTCTTGTGGCCAATCAAAAAAGTTGAAAATACATTAAAATTTAATAAGTTTAATCAACCACGTTTAACAACAAACATTTTAACGTCAATTCTGACACTTGTGAGATAATTACGTTAAAATTGTGTAATCAGCTGGAAAAATAAATTTTTGTATCATTAATTTTTCGTTTCAAATGTCGATATTTTGCATCAAACAAAACGAGTCGTTGTAAATTGTGAGATTAAAATTTTGTGTTGAAATCAAATGGGGCAAAATGATGGATTGCATCAAAAAAATATCTTATTGAAAGATTAGAATTATTTTGCAATCGGGAATTTAATAAAAGGCTGAAGCCTTAAAATGTAGAACAATTTATTAAAATGTTGGAATGTTACGTAAGCGATGAGTTTCCGTTCTTGCGTGTTTTTGCAAGTTTATTATAGAATTTTAATTCTTCAGGAAATTGTTCAGCAATTTCA
Organism: Rhagonycha lutea; assembly: GCA_958510855.1. Taxonomy (NCBI): domain Eukaryota; kingdom Metazoa; phylum Arthropoda; class Insecta; order Coleoptera; family Cantharidae; genus Rhagonycha; species Rhagonycha lutea. Next base: position 3,349,361 of record OY294040.1, on the reverse strand, counting down.
TCCGCAATTGGCCAGATTTTTGTAAAAAATGTTCCACTGTTCCAATGCAACCCCCATCTTACAGTATAACCCCTATCTACAGTTTAACGTGGTTTTCGTAACACGGGAAAAATAATACACTTCATTTTGAGGAAAGTTAACTAGCCAGATATCGCAGCAGTGATCTAAAGTTCTTCGTTCTCCAAGAACAAAACCTGGTACTCCACATTAGCAGTGAGCGCTGCTAAGCTATCCAAGTAATATTTGTAGCTAACAAACAGTTACAATTTTCAATAGCTTTTTTTCGGCATGCTAATGACTAATTATAATTAATAATATGAATTTAATAATTTGTTAACTGTAATAACCAGGAAATAACTGACTGGCAGCTCTTGATATAAGTTAGTTAGTAGAAATCTGTAATAACATGCTGGATAGCCAGCTGACAGCTCTTAATAACTTCGCTAGCTGTTTAATTTATAGCTTTTGAAAAATTATGGATCTGTTTTACCGAAGTATTATAACATTTAATATTCATAATGTTATATTATTATGCTACATTTGAAATTCAAAATTTTAGAAAAATTGACAGCTAAATATTATATGATCTCTCATAATAGTTATAATCCATTACTTAACTGATTATAAATGCAGATTTATATTATACTAAATTTAAATATGTTTAAATTGTCCTATCGTTGGTCGATTTGCTAGAGTGATGGATTTCTAAAGGGTGTATTACACGGTCAAACTAATTATTGCTCAATTTTTCGTGAAGTGTACAATCTTGAATTAATTTACGCAACTTGTTACCACCAGCTTTACACCGCAGCTTCGTACTAAAATTGGTTCAAAAACAATTGGACCGTTTTAACAGTACTACTGAAAATAATTAGCTATTTTTTTTAATACTGCAGTTCGTGCAGCTGCCATACAAATCTGTTAATTAGGTAATGTCTGTTTCTCAGTTACAAAATGGTCGGTTATGGAAACCCAGCTCCATTTCATTCTTAAATCGCACCTCGAAGGTAATAAATGGCCAGCAAAATTGCTAATAAATTGCAGCTATATTTCATGCAATATTGTTAAAAAATTCACTTTGGTTAATAGTAAACAGACGATCTAATCCAAAATAGTTGCCTGATTAACCAGCTATTAGCTGATTTTCACAACTTACCGTCGGCAACCCATTACAGGGAAGCTGTCAGCCAGTTATTGGCTAGCTATTGAGTAAATTGAGTATACGCAGCTAAATTAGCTCTAAATAGCTAAAATAAGCTTAACTTTCGACATTTTTGATCAACTCTTATTAAATTCGCACTACTCGACACTTGGTAAAGGTTGAATCATCCAAAACGCATCTTCGTTTATTTCCAACAGAAGGAAGTTGAACTATAATGTTGTTGAACTGTGTCAAAATTAAATCAGTGCATTTGAGTACGCAATAAAGTAATGTATGAATGGGTACTAATTATGGCTAAAGCGTAAAAGATGTTGATGTAAATTTTGTGGTAGCAATATTTGAAAATGTCGCGTAACAATAATAATAAAACGAAGGGGTATGAAGGAGATATATTATTTAAATTTAATTTCCTAAATATGATAGCAAGCAAATAAATGTGTCGTGAGCTTAGTAGAAAGAGATAAAATTATTATTGTGCGTCGTTTATTATATTTTAAGCTCGAATACCTTTTGCCCTATAGAATCAATACACCTGTTCACATGCGCACAGAAAATAACTGAATAAGCTCGTTTAGAAGGACCCTGTATAATTATATCGTCTGTTGTAGTCAAGCATTTTAGACGGTGAAGCAACTAAAAATAGGCTGGGAAACTCTTCACATCCTCAGTGTTAACTGTTGCGCACTGTCATTAGCATACTTCGTTTTGATAACGGTTTTTGCCAGCAATTTTGTTTGTTTATGCTGATCGACATTTTGTACATATTGGTTTAGAAATTAAAATTATTAATTAAGTTTTTGTGTACCTTTCGGGATTTAAAGAATTTCGCAATGCGTTATTTACAATATCCTGATATGCAAACAGCTCCTATTTAATTTTCATTTTTCCGAAATGATAGACACGAAATTAAAGTGTGTACAGCACGAATTAATAAATTGAATTTTTTATTAATTACTCAGCAGAATTTCGAGCAATTTAAAAAATTAAAATAATATTATGAATAGTACAAAAGCAACGTCACAGTTTTGATGGCCTGTAATTATTTCTCATTTTTATTTAATCAAGTCAATTTTTTTAAGTAGTTTTTTTCTTTCTCTCGGGAAAGCTGCTTAATTAATTATTTTTATTTCATAAAATTAAGGTATCGCAGATGACCACTAATGAGCTTTCTTCAAGACTAATAAACAAACTTCTTCAACACTTCTTTTTGTATTTTTAACGTTTGTTAATTAACTCACTTTCTATGTTTGCTTTTCAACGTGCTTTTCCCGGAAAATTGGGTTTCCCTAATCAATCACCGCGACTGATATGTGTTGAAAATTTCATTTCCATTTGGTTAATTTTAGCTGATTAGCAAATGGAAATTTTCGAGTGTTAACATTCAACAATCATTGTTATGCAAAAATAAAAAATGCCGAATTAAAAAGTTACTACCGAAATTTTGATTTTACAGACCAATACCCAAAAACTTTTACTAATGAACACATTAAATTTTAAGTTACACGAAACGGCAAATTTTAATTAGCCTTATTTAGACAAATATTTTTTCTTTCTAATAACAGCTTTGATTTATCGCAGTTCGTTAAATTAAACCCAACGACAGCTTGAACCTCCGACAGTTTTTAAATATTCATGGTATGCCATTTCAAATGCTTTTTGTGTTTTCCTTCAAAATTTATCTGGGTTAAATGTATAAAATTTATATAATATCAATTTTTTTAGAACTCTGCCATAGTGCAGATAATTATATTAAAACTGACACAATTTAAATTTGGTTTTAAAATAGCTAAATTAATAATTGTGGTCGTGAGGTTGCATCAGTGTTCATTTTTTAACTTTCCCACCCCCAAACCATTCCTTTTCAGATTTAAATAAATTGAAATATCCATTATTATTTACCTACAAAAATAAAAACCTTTTCTTACAAAGGTTAACACTACAGAAGCTGTTTATAGTAACAAAATAAATCATTACAATTAAATCATTAAAACAAAAATTATTTGTGGAATAGAAGTGGATTCTTAAGGAATACCTGAGATTTTTAATTGGGAGAAATGCTAATGAATACCGCAGAAAGATTAAATCAAAAATTTCAAAATTCCTCTAGATGTGTTAGTTCATGTATAATGACAGATCATTGATCATTGATCTATGATAGATCAATGGAAGGTTGAAATTGCTAGGCCAAAGTTAAGATTTACTTGGATTACTAACAAGCAACAATCTAAAGTATTTTGTAGAAGTTCTCTAACAACATAACATCTCTGCAAATTCAAATGATAAAATTTAAGCTAAAGTTACATCTACGTGGAGGCGACAATGACAATCTCTTCGATGGAGGAAATATGACTAATATTGTAAGACTCGACGTTCCACCTCATGTTCGTAGGCGGTGTACTATGATAATAAGTAGTACAATAATTACAATTCAACTCATTCCTCTGCATAGTAGATACATATTTCGTCGTTCCAAATCAAGCTAAACAAGGTGAAATTCGAATGACTGCAGTTTTTAGATTTCTATGCGTTTCAATGTGATCAATGGTCCCATCATAAAGGTACAGAGGACAATTATTACAATATACAGCTCTGAATCTTGAATAAAAGTCTATAATTAAACTCCGCCTAACCTAAATTTGTGATCAAGACTAACACAAACCCTCCAATTTGATCCAATAGGTTTATTCGTATACAATTCGCTTTTATTCGTCCTTTTGCTTTTATAAAATTTTGTTCTAAATTATTCTAAATTTTATTCAAATATCATCATAAGCAATGGAATTGCTATGCCGCAGTCTTGGAATCAAACTCACAATTTATTCACGAGTGTATTTTCCTTTACATTTACAAGATGTATGAAATGTGGTGACTCTTGCACTCTCCATGACGTCCTTCCAACTAATAAGTCTGAACCGCCTGCCTGCCTGCCATTCATTTTATATTCAAGAAATTTTGTTATTTTGATTTCTGTGTTACCTTCACCCCTCTTCTGTAACTTTTCGTTATCGTTATCCAAACGTTAAGAACCTTAAAGTTTGGATTCCATGTACCACTTCTATATCTATTTAATTTAATTACAACCTTTACGGTTCGATAACGATAACGAAAAAGTTATAAAATAGAGGTTTAAATGCGATAGCTCTATTGAAATTCCAATCGGCGAGTGAAAGCTTGTGAGGGCGTGGCATTTGATGAGGTGTCCAGCGAGAATCCCAAATCGCCCAATCAATTGTGCAAATTTTATTATCGAATATATATTCAAAATTAACAATCTCAGTTCTATTTCCAATAGTCAAGTAAGAAACTCTGATAGCTTCTAACAAGATTCGGTTTCGTAAAGCAAAAAGGCATTTGAGGAAATTGCGCGTCTACGATTACTAGGTACCGTTATATTCCTCAGATAACTAGAGTTTCAAAGAAATTACCAGCTTGAGAAGATACGATAATATACTTGTGATATTGGATTAAACAATTTATTGAACTGTAATTTAAAGGTTCGAATAGTTTCCATTTAAATCTTTTTCTAACTTTTTTCTTCGGTGATTTTCAAAACTTTAAGCATTAATCGTTTATTTATTTTTTTTCTATTGCTCTTTATTAAAATAATATACCCTTATTTATATCCTTCCATCTTTCCGAAGCAAATGGATGATTTATGTTGAAATATCAATTTTAAGCTAACTGATAATTACATATCTGGTCAATTTACACTTCAATCATGATGTTAATTAACATAGTTTTGCGCTACTTAATTTAACGTTTATACAAAAAAGAAACTGTAATTAATCGATCGAGTTTTGGAAATTATATCATTATAATCCTCATTAGAAGTCAAATCGAACTTTTTCTCGGCTTGAATTGTGGTGAATGCAATTTTGAATAAACGGTTTCGGAACTTGCAAAACTACAGCCAGTGGGAGCATTTACAAGAAGAGGAAGTCATTAATTTCAAACTCCCAAAACCCAAAGCAACTTACTTATTAACCACCCATATAAGGCAACACCAACAATCCGATAGATTTATTTGCATTTCTCCAAACTGCAATGTTTAATAATTTAAAGTATTTCAACCACAATTTAAAACCGAATACGTTGGATTTATCTATGTTCTATTTGGTAATTTTCAAGATTCCAAAATACAGTTTCCACGGCGCGGTTATACTGTTAACTTTAATGAGTCAGCATCCCTAAGGCATATTTGTTGTAAACTACATAATGTACTACATCATCAGCATATTGTTATAATTTTCCACATAACAAAGCAAAAACAAACCATACAACTTTTTAATACGTTACATTTCCCTTACGAGAAAATTTTAATCTATGTTCTCGAGTTTCCATCTCTAATACTACAAAAAAATTTCATCTTGTTGAAAAATTTTTCTAGTTTATGCAAAAATTTTCACACCTTTGTCACTTAAACATTCGCTGTTTGATTTAAATCACGAAAGTAACCTCTTCAGAAAAAAAAATAAAAGAAATTGAAAAACGTGGCCGCACTTTGTACATCACAAAAACTTTTAGTTGATGAATTACAGCGTTAATATAATTTTCCTAAATTAATTTTCCCAAATTGTTCAGATCAATTTTAGTACGAAAACTTAAATTAGTTTTCAAAATTTTCTTTTTAATAATAATTATCCTCGTAACCTCCTAATAGAAAAACCGTATGGTATCGACATAAAAGAATTATTGTTTTCGCTAAATTGAAAATTATGGAATTGATTTATCCGAAACTTGGTGCTTTCTTAGAGATGTAATAGCGTAAAAGTTATTTATTCATTACAAGGTTTAATTTAATATTTGAATATCAATACACATGAAAAGCGATGTTTTCCAGTGTGAAATGGTATTCGATTTCCTCTTTCATTCACAATAGGCAGAGCATAAGGATACTGCTGAAAGTCTGAAATGGAAGGCACTGAAATATAATTTGCGTTTTAAATTTGTTTATCCCCGAACCTTTAATACGTATCTGATTTTTTTACGCCGATTGTGGAACTCTTCCTCGGAGTGGAAAATGAAAATTAACCCAGTATCCGTAAAAATTGCTAAATTGAAGAAACGACGTTATTTAGACGTGATGGAACCGTAAAACTGAAATACTTGTTTGAAAATCGTGGAGTTAAAGGTGATAAGAATGGTATCGTGTAGGGAAAAAGTGTCAAAAAAAACTTGTAATTAATCTTCCGCTTAGAAGCAGAGACGTCTGCAAGCTGCAATATGATCGTGACGAAAATTCAACATTTTCTTAAGAAGCGGAATGTGATTTCTGCGATAGCGCACATGGGATTAATCGTTATACGAAAAATCCAATCGCCGAAAGAAAACGTGGTTCAAATTTTAGCTGATTTGACGTGATTGTGACGCACAAATAAAAACTTAAAACATGCAAAAGTTGCTGTTTTGAAGGAACGATTTAATGGGTATTTTTCAATGAGTTTCTGCTATTATAACTTTAATTAAAATATTAACGACTGTAACTTGATAAAGTTTCTTTTATTTCTGTATTTTGTAATTGTTTATTGTTGCTCGGAAAATCTTGTAACTCACTTTTATAGGTCAGTGATTCGTAATCCTTGCATTGCTTTGTTATAATCAATCCGTTTACTCGAATAATAAAACTTCGCTTCTATAAATATCATTTTTCTTCCTGAATAAGTACACAAAACGAAGGTTTTGTTTCATAAAATAAGGGGGGGGGGGAGTTTCAACGATAAGCTTTAAAAATTAAAGATTAAATTTACATTTATTTACTCGAATAAATTTCAACTTCTAAGTGAAAATTCTCTTTTGCTGGATTTTATGTTGAATTTTTTTGTGAAAGCATCTGAATGACTTTAGAAAACCGCATCTGTTCTTGAAGATTAATCTACAGCACGCGGTTTCAGTAAAGAATACACAACTCTTGTCGGGATGATTTATTTTGGAAACTTCATTCTGATTACGTTATTCGTAGGTGGATGTTATAAGTCAGATACGGGAGGAGATGAGGAAAGCGGTTTGTTTACTAAACTACATTTAACTTAATTATGATACATTAGTGCCTCATACACTGCCACCAAACAATACAGCCCAAGATTTAATTACACGGTCTTGATTTCAACGTAATAAAAATTAATGCGTTAATGAAAGCAAAGTAAAAATTGTTTTAATTAAGGAAATTTTTATTACACTCTGTTTTCATAAAATGAAATTAAAAATTTTATAAATTTTTTCTCCATTTTGAATTACATGAAATCCTCCGTGTTACGCCATTTATCCGACCAGCGTCAATTTCAATAGGTGACTTTAATCCTTTAAGTTTGTGAGAATTACCTTGTTTATGTCACCGCATTAGTTATCGTGGATCTTCAATAAACATTTTCCCAAAGGATTCACAAAACCCATTTTTTTACCCCCTAAATAGCAAGGTTATCCGTTACTGACAAAAAATTTGAAACGTAAGTGGAATTTACAATTTTTATGACAAAACGACAATTACTAACCCAGTAAACACACGTACGTGGAATAAACGTTAGAAATGAACGATAACCATACGTTAATATACGTTATGGAGTAACGTATTATTTGCGTAGAAATGTCGCGAGCTTTAAAGTATTTTTCAACTTAGCAACCAACGTTGTTTTAACGTTGATTTTAACCTTTATTGAACCATCTCAGGCAAAATGTAACGTTATTTTAACGTATATCCAGTAAACACACGTACGTGGAATAAACGTTAGAAATAAACGATAACAACACGTTATAATAACGGTTATGGAGTAACGTATTATTTGCGTAGAAATGTCGCGAGCTTTAAAGTATTTTTTAACTTAAACAACCAACGTTGTTTATAACGTTGATTGTAACCTTTATTGAACCATCTCAGGCAAAATGTAACGTTATTTTAACGTATATCCAGTAAACACACGTACGTGGAATAAATGTTAGAAATAAACGATAACCACACGTTAATAACGGTTATGGATTAATTGATTGGTTAATTGATTTAATATTATTTGTTTAAAGTAAAAGAATTAAAAAGAAATTCAATTATAATTATTTATTTAGATAGATATTAATTACATCTTTAGTAGACCTTGATTTTTCCGTAGTACTAAACCTATTGTGCAAATACATATTATTATTAATCATAATTTTCATAATATCCATTTATTTGTTTCCATGGGTATTTTCTATTTCTAAATCAATCCATTTCAATTGCATCCATGTTTCTGAAAAATAACTATTGATAAACATTAATAACACAATCTACTTACTTTTTATTTTTTTCCAACGCGGAAAAAATCTCTCCTAGTGGGGATCGAACCTGGGAACATTTTTAGTCCATTGCAAGAGTCTAGCGTTCTAACCAGCTGGGCTACACAGGGTATATAAATTAATGCAGTTGTTTGTGATTATCAATTTTGATGATCACAATTATTATTATAACTAATTTATAAATAAATTCACTCGAGAAAATAATTCGTAGTTGACAGTATCAATTTCTGAAATGCTTAAAATAAAAATTAATATTTAAAAAATATAAAGGGTATCCGAATAAATTTTATAAATGTGGCCTGTTAAAACTTGTAACTTAAAAGTTAATTTAAAAAATGAAATGTAAGGTTTATTAAAAAAAACTTTGCGTTTAAAATATAAAACATAAATAAAGTGCATATTTTTTAAGAGTCGTTTAAAATAAAATAAATGATAAATTTTAAATCATATTCAATACATCATAATATTATGTAATTCACTTTTTGAAATGATTTTAAAATAGATAATAATATTGAAAAATGGCGTTAAAATTACGTTAGAAAAATACGTTTAAATACTGGGTATCTTCAACGTATGGATAAATGTGGTGTTATGTACGGTTTTCTCGACGTTTCATCCATAGCTAAATAATACGTGTTTTTTGGCGGAAATATCACCAAGGCGTTGTCTTTTCATACTAATTCAACGTTAAAATTACGATAGAAAAATACGTTTAAATACTGGGTATATTTAACGTATGGATAGACGTGGTTTTTTGTACGGTTTTCTCGACATTTTATCCATAGCTAAATAATACGTGGTTTTTGACGGCAATATCACCAAGGCGTTGTCTTTTCATACTAATTCAACGTTAAAATTACGATAGAAAAATACGTTTAAATACTGGGTATATTTAACGTATGGATAGACGTGTTTTTTTGTACGGTTTTCTCGACATTTTATCCATAGCTAAATAATACGTGGTTTTTGACGGAAATATCACCAAGGCGTTGTCTTTTCATACTAATTCAACGTTAAAATTACGATAGAAAAATACGTTTAAATACTGGGTATATTTAACGTATGGATAGACGTGGTTTTTTGTACGGTTTTCTCGACATTTTATCCATAGCTAAATAATACGTGGTTTTTGACGGCAATATCACCAAGGCGTTGTCTTTTCATACTAATTCAACGTTAAAATTACGATAGAAAAATACGTTTAAATACTGGGTATATTTAACGTATGGATAGACGTGGTTTTTTGTACGGTTTTCTCGACATTTTATCCATAGCTAAATAATACGTGGTTTTTGACGGAAATATCACCAAGGCGTTGTCTTTTCATACTAATTCAACGTTAAAATTGCGATAGAAAAATACGTTTAAATACTGGGTATCTTCAACGTATGGATAAACGTGGTTTTATGTACGGTTTTCCCGACGTTTTATCCATAGCTAAATAATACGTGTTTTTTTGGCGGAAATATCACCAAGGCGTTGTCTTTTCATACTAATTCAACGTTAAAATTACGATAGAAAAATACGTTTAAATACTGGGTATATTTAACGTATGGATAGACGTGGTTTTATGTACGGTTTTCTCGACGTTTTATCCATAGCTAAATAATACGTGGTTTTTGACGGAAATATCACCAAGGCGTTGTCTTTTCATACTAATTCAACGTTAAAATTACGATAGAAAAATACGTTTAAATACTGGGTATATTTAACGTATGGATAGACGTGGTTTTATGTACGGTTTTCTCGACGTTTTATCCATAGCTAAATAATACGTGGTTTTTGACGGAAATATCACCAAGGCGTTGTCTTTTCATACTAATTCAACGTTAAAATTACGATAGAAAAATACGTTTAAATACTGGGTATCTTCAACGTATGGATAAACGTGGTTTTATGTACGGTTTTCTCGACGTTTTATCCATACCTAAATAATACGTGTTTTTTTGGCGGAAATATCACCAAGGCGTTGTCTTTTCATACTAATTCAACGTTAAAATTACGATAGAAAAATACGTTTAAATACTGGGTATCTTCAACGTATGGATAGACGTGGTTTTATGTACGGTTTTCTCGACGTTTTATCTATAGCTAAATAATACGTGGTTTTTGACGGAAATATCACGAAGGCGTTGTCTTTTCATACTAATTCAACGTTAAAATTACGATATAAAAATACGTTTAAATACTGGGTATCTTCAACGTATGGATAGACGTGGTTTTATGTACGGTTTTCTCGAAGTTTTATCCATAGCTAACTAATACGTGGTTTTTTACGGAAATATCACCGAGTCGTTGTCTTTTCATACTAATTTAACGTTACAATTACGATATAAATAACGTTATATGGCAACGTTGACAATGAGATCTATTTGTAACGTTGCATATACGTTTGAAAAACACGTTACAATAACCATAGAAAGTAACGTATAATTAACGTCAAAATCGTACCAATGGTTGAGTTATTAGTATTTATCTACGTCGTTATAACGTTGGAAATTAACCGTTTGCTATCAACGGACTACCAACGTTGATATATTCAACCAAAAAGTAACGTATAACGTACTTTCAACCTAAGTTACGTTGTTTCAACCGTAATTCAACGTGTATGTGTTTACTAATGGAGAATCGAAAACAAGAAAAATGGTTCACTTTATTGATGTAAATATTTAAGAAAGCATTAATTGAGCAAGGCACTGAAGGATATTGTTCTGTTGAATGAATTGTCAACACTCTAATTGCAAATAAAAGTTGAAGTATACTTCAATATTTTCCGAGTTTTCTTTCATTTTCCGGCTCGAAAATTTATTAAACACACAATATTTATTGTGAAAAACTGTGGACGTCGGTATCACTTTCAAGTCGAAATTAAACCCCTCATCAATTATATTACACGTACAATCAACGAGATAAGTTGCAATACTCAAATATTATTAATTTTTTTTGCAGCTGTTCCCGATTAATTAGGTTTGGTTTATTTACCCCATCATTGTTACACACCTCGGTTTATTGATTAATTATACCAATGACATACATTTTACCAACCAAATTTATTTTTCATTAACGGACCAGGGCCATGTCAAATTATTTTGTCCTCACGCAAAAATTCCGACGAACAAAGGTAAATTTAAAAATAGCCATTTTAAACTTTTCAAATTCTTGTACTCTACTTGATAATTTGCCACTTTTATTTGTCTTGTAATTCCATCGAAATTGAATTAAAATTGCCTTTTTTGTTTACATGATTCTAATAGATAAAAAAAAATGTCGCCCCAGTTATGTTTCGTCCTGTTATTTAAAAGTACAGTGCTTTGCACTGCTAACCGATATCAAATTAACTAATACTGCAGGAGAAAATTGAAGAGTGGTGTTGTAGCAAATTTCCTACGAAATTTATTATTCGTGCTCAACGGTTGGGATAATTTACCAATTAGTGCATTATCAAGTATTCATGAATTCCGCACCTGGGAGTAATAGTCACTGTTAACTCTATGTTTAAGGTTTGTTACTATGCCATTTTAAACAGGAACAATGCAATACCCACTTATATTTTACACGAAAGCTTGAAACGTTTTCAGAATTTTAATTATTGTAGAGTATGCAATTACGTTTTTAAAACTGTCGTACTCATTTTAGTAAATTAAATTTTTGTGAAAACTGGGGACGATCGCAAAACGGTTTTTGCATAACTTGCAACCAAACTATTTGCTCTGAACAATAAATGCTTATTTTCATTATAGTGATTTAAATATAAATTGAAAAGGTAATAAATTTTCGTTTTCAGCAATAATGATGATGAAGTAACTTCGGAAACGATTTTATCCAAAATACCTCATAAAAGCAAAGTTTAATGGCCCCTATTTTCATTATTTAATATAGAAATGCATAAATATGCATTTCTGCTTTCGAGTTCGATGCAACTTCGAGTTATAATCCATAATTCACTCATTTTTTTTTAATTTTTAAAGGATTTGATTTTTCGAGTAGTTTAAATTTCGAGGTATAATTATTCAAAAATCAAGAAATATACCTGGAATAAGAATCTAGTCAAGTCAACTAAAATCAGCAATATTTAATCCAAACTTGCAATGGTTAAGTTTTTATTGATATCTCGTTCTATTTCAATATAGTCAAAGTCGAAGCATTACAGAAGAAAAGACTATGACTGTACTTCTCCTCAGTCCATAACCCTTCTGCAGGGTGTGGTGAGCCTTTTAACAAAGGCTTTTCATGGCAGATTACACCCAGGTGGTTTGCCATTGCCTACCGAGTGGAGACGACCACAATATGATTCTAACTTCGTCCGGAGTCGAACCGGGTTCTCTGTGTTAGCAGTCTATGCGTTTAATCGCTATGCTAGCGACCGTCTCAATGACTAAACTAAGTATTAATAATTGACACCCAATTTTGGGGTTCACTCACAACTTTGATTATTATCTCCTCTTGTAAATTAAATAAATTCGACAATTTAGCATCCCCAATATTTGAATAAATATAATAATTAAATATTCTCCATGAACTCTAAGAGATTCCCTAATGCATATAGCATAATTAGAGACCACCGCTGGGGAAATAGAAAACAGGTCAAATTAAATGGTTCTGAGCAGTTTAAATATTCATATCGTTTCACACATAAACCACACCTTCATAATATATCGTGGATGTAATAAAGATGAGGAAATAGCTGAACATTTACTTTGTTACTGCCCGACATTTATTTCAATGAAAGGACCTGTATTGGGGCCTCTGGTCCGACATGGCCAGAATCAGTAACACTGCGCCGGCCAAGATCCTGGAGTTCATTCTACAGCAGGAATAATTTGGAGAATGACAGGATCGAGGTGAAGCTCAAAACCAGAAGTAGTACCATAGGCCCGATTTAGAGGCCCAAGTGTGTGTGAGTTTAACAAATCTAGAATTCAGAATCCAGATGGTACTGAGCAGGGTACTATCCACCTAATAAATAAAAAGGATCAAATTCGGTCACAAACTCTTCACTGGGAGGGGCAGGCAGCTTTATCAGGTAATATTAAGGAACAGTTTCCAACAAATGTCGTCCAGGAACCCTAGCTATTCGCTAGATCGACATGAAATTTGAAAACTAATTAGATCTTTCATCAGAATATAAGAACCCAAAATTAGTATCCCAACTAATTGTTGTCCAACAGGACAACTTCGAAACAAAACAAAGGACCTCTTCTCAAGACGCTTCAAGCTTCTGATAAATTATGTAACTTTCGACATTCTGCACAATTCCGTCTACTTCGGAACTGAAAAATACAATAAAATGCAACTTCGCACTATTTTGATTGATAAAACCACAGTGAACATCTAATGCTAATTTTTAATTGTGCAAAAAGAGAGAATCAACGACGGGGGGGGGGGGGAATTATGGAATAAACAAAGTTATGGGGTTTGATTTTCTAAGCAAATAACCCTCTGCCTACAATCAACTAAAAAAATGTGATAGAAAATTCCTCTTCCTTTGTGATTAACAGAATCGTGTCTGATTGGTTCTAATTTACAGAGCTGTAACGAGGGTAGAAACCGCAAGGAAGTTTGCTCTTTAAGTTGCAAAACAGTAATTTTTCTCTTTGTTCAATAATAAATGACTTTCCATATCCGCCAAAACCTCCGGTTTTCCAATTGTTTACTGTTAAAAGTACCCTCCAGACCGAGGGGTAAATCACTACAAAAATCTGTTGTACACCAAGGCAAAATCCAGATTATAATCTATAAAATCTTCACTAAAAATCGCATAGATTATACAATCCAGTAGAAATCTTACCAATCCTTGTTTCAATCTATATAATTTCTACAATCTTTATAAAAGCAGTAAAATCCCGCACAATCTTAATAAAAATCTCAGAAAATTTTTTCTCAGAAAAGTAACTAGATGACTTTTCGAAATTGATAAAGGCGCAATTTTAATCTAAAAAAACATCTTCTTGCTTACTTATTCGGTTGGGGGCGAGGGGTAATTCACTAAGGTCTAAACCGTACAATGGATTGCAGTCCCTAAAGATTGCACAGAGATTTTTGAGAATATTCAAAAGATTTAACAAGATTTTATAGATTATAATCTGGATTTTGCCTGACAACAATGCTAAGATTTTTGGGATTGTTTCGAAGGTTTTAAAAATGATTTACCCCTCGGCTGGGGGAATTCCATACTCCCAACCCCCCGGTGTTTCCATTATTTAATTTTAAAAGTCTATGTGTCTTAGGAAAAGATTTCTTCAGAAACAAGGATTTTAAGGATTTTCAATTTTAAGAATTTTTTCTATTTTTTAGTGTAGCTAAACTCCCTAGCTTATTTTGCACCTCAAATGCACCATCGTCACCACGTTCTAGTTACGACACTGCTAATTTATTAGTTATTACTAACAAAAACAATTTACCAACTTAAAACAAATTTTCGACCAAAAAAATAAGTAAATGCATCTGATTGGTTACAATTCCTCCTGAGTGAAGCTTAAATTTGAATAACTATGCTGTACACTAACTTATAGTCGTATTCTCCTGAGTGATGCCAAACTCCAAACATCCTTATCATTAAATATATCTGGAAGTTTCAATCGTCAGATAAATAATTTTATAAAAAATTAATTGACAAATTTTACTGCGTGTATTTGAAAATTGATTAACTTTTAACCCGCTGACACCGGTCTTAACACCACAACGTAATAATGTTTAAAATAAATTCGAAAATAAGTCAAATTATAACCAAAATACAACAACGACCAGTGGCGGCTCGTGACATTATGAAGCAGGTGTGCTGCAATAGGGAACTTCAAAAAGGGTGGGGGGGCAATTGTTTTTAGTAATTATTTAAATGATTTTATCAGAAAACATGCGGAAAACTGTACTTTCCGAACCTCTTCCTGAGGTCGGAAACGTATTCTTATATATTAGAAACTATAGTAGACATTTACCAACCACAAAATAATTGGCAGTTCTGCAGCACATAGGGAATAACCGCCACTGACAACGACAGACATGTTTCGATTTTGTTAGATCTCATCAGTGACGTATAGCTGTGAATTTGGTTATAATTTGACTTTATGTTTTTTCCTTATATAGCATTTTATAAATAAAATTAAATGGATAATCCAATAAATCAGAGTTATCCAAAAAATAGAATTAATAATTCGCGCAATGCTAACTGGAAATAAAACGACCCGTTTTATAATACAATAAACACACGGAGGTGTTGTGGAACTTTGACCTCGCGAAGGGTCTTATTGATTGATGGTTTATCCTCAACATATTAGTACTGTCGTAATGACATGTCTTCACGACCTCTCGAAAAGTGCTTCCACAATACCTCCGTGTGTTTATTGTAATAATGTTTATTTGAAACTTACCATTATTGAACTTCTTGAGCGGGAGGGTCCAAGTAACGACGGAGTTAAGGGGTTCAAATTTGAGTCTTCTTTTTTATCAGCATGTAATTGCTGATAAAACTCTCTCTCTCTCTGATAAACTCTCCTAATTCTTCCCAAACCTCCCTATTCTGTGCCTTCTTCATCCACTCCCATCATTTTTCGTCGAGCCATCGCTTTTGGGGCTTCCTCTACTTCTTTTGGTCATTTTCGGCTTCCAGTTTATTATTCTTGGTGTCCATCTACTGCAGTCCTACTTCCCCACATGCAAAACTCTTTCTCCTTGTGATCTCAACCACCTAGTTTTCTTTCCCTAACTTAATTTTGTAGCATAAGTAAATGTTACTCTTCGACATTTTCTATCGTGGTATCACCTATGTTTGTTTCCACGTTTATTTCCTCTGTTCGCCTGGCCCCAACATGATTTTAGTTGTAGTTAGGTTCATTTGCAGCCCTATACTTTGTGATGCTAGATTGAGATCCTGGAGGATGGATAGATTCCATCTTTTTTCTCACAAAGCAATTTCTTGAAAGTGTTCTCAAGGGCAAGAGTGAAGAGCTTAGATTACATTATTGGATCTCCTTACCTAACTCCTCTTTCTAGAATAATCTTTTCTGTCCTTGTGTCCTCATTTATCTTGACCTGCATGCTTTTGTGCTGCATCCTGATGACTCTGGAATATCTTGAATCCACCCTCGCGTCATTCAGTGCCTGAAGGAATGCCCATTTTTCTATGGAGTCAAATGTAATCGACAAACGCTAGGTGCATGGGCTCATTATATTCAGCTCATAATATAAATTAGAGTACAAAGGAAATAATTAGAATCAATAATTTGTTTCTGTTACAATATCAAATGTTTAAGGAATAGTAATGACTTTTTCTGCTATATTGAAAAGTACAATTGATTTAATTATATAAAAATTTGTAATACGTATTTTCATCACAATGACTAAGGGCATAGCGCGTCATTCGATAGTTAGCAATAAAATTTGCACCTTCAATATTGTTAATTACACAGCTTTGAGTGACTTTCTTGTTGTAATTTGCAGTAATTATGGAAACCTTGGTATCTGCAATTTTCATTACAAACCAAAAATCTACCTATTATTAATTAATATTATGAATTAGCGAGAGGCGGCTGAGCCGATTAACTCGCACATAACAATGCAATCAGTTTATTTCCCAACAGTGTGAATCGGGCGCGACTAGGAATAGAACCGCGGAATTACGTTCCCTAGCCTGCCAGTATATGCTTAACGCCACACTACTGGTTAAAGCATGTTTTGTTTTCAAATGTGAAAAATTGGGTCGAAAGCAAGAGAGATATTTTATAATATTAAATTTTAGTGATAGTGTATAAAGAAAGTGATCCAGTACCTTCCAGGAGGAAAATAGATAAAAGTTTTGTCCAATCGTTAGACGTTAGAAGGTTACGAGATTTATATATAGGCAAAAAAAGGTTGGAGTAGTACAATTTTATATTCCAAATTTCTATCCTACAATTGATTTTGTGTTATACAATGTTGTACGTTGTACTACTAATTGCAATTATTTAATTACGAAGGGTTCAGAGTTACTCACACTTCTAATGTCAAAATTTGCATACTGGATTGAAATTGAAAATGGAAAAGAATCGCTTCCATATGAATGAATACCACATTTATCAAAATAATCGCTTATATGAAATAAAAAAAATTGTTTATTACAAAAATTATTGTCACTTCGATAAGAGTAACGCCAAAATTTGTTCCAAAATTTGCAATAATTTAAATGGAGGCACGAAATACTTTAAGGGTGTGTGAAAAAAAATGGAAATTTAATGAAAATCTATTAAATTTTTTTCTATTAATATCGAACTTGTTAATATTTTATGACTTAGGTACTAATTGAACGTTGAATTTGATTTGATTTAAATTTTCAATAAAAGTTTGAATAACTAACAAGTTTTTTATTTTCAGTTTTGTTATCGGACAAAATTCTAATTAATTTTTATTTATTGAAGTTCCCAACAATTTTCGGTTTACATTAGTAAAAAAAACGGATGAAAATGGATGTAATCGCCTGCAGGGAAAGCTGTTTTTTAATTGCAGAAGCTTTCTATAATATACTTTACTTTTTTAAAATAGATATAGATAATAATCAATAATAATAAGGCTATATTCGACTTTTTTTTGATTTTAGAAAACCACAATCTTTAAGTTCGTTTAAAAAATTTTGTTTTGCTGTATTCCTTATTATTTGATGGTAATTTCTGGATAAGGTCCTGACCATTATATTTGGTTGGTTTTGTAATGGTGCTTTGTAAAAATCGCTGCTTTTATCGCATTCTTAACAATATTTTAAGTTTAATTTTTCTTGAATATTCCTTTATCGATTAATCATCGAGGAAAAATTTATATTAGCCAATTTAAAGGATGTTTTCATGCAAGGAAAATGTAATACAAATTTTTTTATCATGACGGTAAATATTTGTACAGATAGAAAATCTAGAATTTTTTACGCATTAATAAAAAAACATCTAAATTTCGCATATAATTAAAAAATTCTTAGCCGTTCTGTTCCTTCGTGTACTTCATCCAATTTAAAATTAAAATTACAATATTGTAACTGAAGTCCTACAAATATTTTTGAACCCACATTTTAAAAATCTTTCGAAAATATGCAAACTTATAAACTTACACTGTCGTTTTGTAATATTGCAACTAACTTTTAAATTTCCCACCCCTTTCTTAACTAATTAAGTACCCACTCTAATTAACGAAATAAATATATTTGATATATTCGTTTCGTCATCCCTTGAGTAATGGTAAATCTAACCAGTTAATCCTGTCAACCTATAAGCATTTACGTTACCGGTTAATTCAATGTTAATGGCCTTATAATGACTAATGACTGCTTAATGGTCAAATGTAAATCCCATCAGCATTGGCAATATAAATTCAAACAATACAGTCGAAAAATGGATGAAGCTGTTAGACGAATCACATAATCTTGTTATCATTCTAATAATATTTTTAACAAAAACTTGCTCCATTAACTTAGCCAGATTTTGAACGAATTAAAGTTTTTTATATGAGAACCAAATAATATGTTAAAAAGAAAAGATAAAAGTCATAGCCAAAGTTTTAATAAGTATGCAAAGCTGCTTTTTATCTTAATATTTTTTAGGAGTACCAACTACCTTTAAGCAGTAAAAACTACTATTCCAACGATACGATGGGGTGAAATAATGTAACTTCTTGGTGAAGAGCATTTTATATTTATTTGCATATTTTTCATTCGCAACAATAGGCAAAAATTTTCGGGTCATTGGTCGCACTGTACAGCTACAGCTGTGAAAAGTTATCAATACTCTCATCAATCATTTTGTAAAAGTTGCACTTTTAATATTTCGATATTTTGCACAATACATTAAACATGCGAAACTTTTCGCTTCCCTTAAATAAATAAATAATCAAACAATCGCATTATGGAAAATAAATTCATAAATACAAAGTTTTGCCATCTGTTTAGTTTAAAAGTTGCATTATAGAAGTCCATTATCGAGTTTGGCTCTTATTTTCAATTTTATCAGCTATTAGCGTAGTAAGTATCAAGTCAATTTCTTAAAAATGCTTATAAAGATGAAGCTGTTTAGGAAAATAAAATTGAGACTCGGTTAAAATTTTATGGTGACAGCTTTACGCTCTCACCCCTTACGACCAAGTGGGCTAATGTGGTAAATTTTATGCAAACTGAAAAATTACAACAAATATTGTTTACACCCAATTTACAGTTTGAAACGGGTGGATTACACTTAATGTATAATTCATGGTGTTATATAACCGTCAGTAAAAAAGTTACATGAAATTTATATACGTGACAGATTTTCATAAAAATAAATTTAACATATATTTCTGCACAAAAATGTAAAAGTACAAAGGCTCAAACTTCATGTTAACACCAACAATGTTATATTATTAATCTCTTGTCAGATTTAGTGAGAAGGGCGATGTAGATAAAAAAAAATTAAATTTAACATCCCTTACAATAAGCACGCACCTTATTTTCAAAAACAGCTTCTAATTTTTCTATAGTACTTTTGTTAAATTTTTGAAATGATAACTCGACGTACATTTTTGTGCAGTCGGTTTAATTTAAATTACATTTTAATTAAAACTGATGATAATAAAAATGATAACATGAATGTAAGGCCTTTATGTTTGCTTTCCTTTTAACGCTTGTTTTCGTATTAAATTTTAATATTTCAGTAGAGTTGCAATTACAAATATCTTATTTTAGAAAACGTTAATAAAAAAGTTATTTGCATTTACCTCCCTACAATGTAAATTAAAATTAATTTTGTATGACTTATTTATTCATTAAAATAAATATTGAACATTTTATAAATGCCTAGTACTATATTAAAATTTTCAAAGAGAATATTATTAAAAATTTCTAAATAGTTCAACTATTTGTTCAAAAGAACCCATGGCAATTCCAAATATAAATTATTATTTTGTGATAATTAAAAATATTTAATTAAAATTTTAAAAATAACTGACGGAGCAAACAGTAAAATTCAAATTAATAACTAATTGCACTTATACGTATTTACTTTGCTCGTTAATTTTTTAAAGCTGTGTTATCTGATATGATTATAGTTGATATTGCAAAATATTACCGTTACGTCACTCGACAAGAAATTCGCCACCTTCACTTGAATTTGACCAAATGATAGAGAACTAAACCCCTAAATACGCCATTGCGCAAATTAGGTCATCTAGTACAGTGTTTCTCAAAGTGGGGTACGGCAAGAGTTTCGTGGGGATACGCGCTGCAATGGGCTTTGGTCAAATTTTAATTTTTTGTTACTTAAAGTGACCAAAGAAAGACATCCAATGGATACAGGGTTAAAAATAAGGTCAATCAATTTTTTTTTCTTGATTAGGGGTACTCAGTGTTACAAAAATGGTAAAAAATTGACATTAAGTTAAAAACTTACATTTACAATGTTACAAAAACGATGATTGAAAAACGAAGCAAAATAGTAATCTGTTTCCGTGCTGGATGTTTTTTGTATCCATCGCACATTTTGAACAAGCAAATGGAACAGGTGAGCAAAACCAGAAATTATGCAACGATGGAAAATCCTAAAATTATAGATCTTGAATGTAAATAATTAAACTCGTATAATAATAATTACTTCCGAGAGAACTTTCTTTAAATAAATAATAAACGTACGATCTAATTTTACATGAATTGTAAATTATAAATAAACATGTAAATATTTTGTGAAATTTGTAGACCAAAATGAAATAAATAAGCACTAATTTTAATTACGTTAAATTGTTATTGTTATGTTATATTGCTACTTTTTATCCGCATTTTAAAGTCCTTGCCTCGGAACTTTATTGTTACGTTCATTCGTGCAAACTCAACTAACTTTGATTTTTTGAAAGTCAGTGAGGACACTTGGCTTTATTTTGAAACTATTACCGATATTCTGTATAATATAGGATCAGATTAGTAATTGACTCCATTTGTGACTACGTCTGTCCCCTGTCTGTCTGTCAACTCTTATAGTTAGTTTTGATTCATATAACTTAGTGTCAATTCAATTAATATTTTTTCAAATGGACATTAGGCACTTAGTCAATATTGGCCAATGGTTGTCCAATTTTGGTTGGCAATTCTAAGCACTGTGACGTCACACTAACCCTGCGTTCGGCTAGAAGCTACTTTCGTTACAAAACATTTCTTTTGGGCTTCCATAGTCGCTTCCAAAAGCTTTGGCTCCACCCCTTTCGGTCGTTACAAA
The DNA here is from genome assembly GCA_958510855.1 of Rhagonycha lutea. Lineage (NCBI taxonomy): Eukaryota > Metazoa > Arthropoda > Insecta > Coleoptera > Cantharidae > Rhagonycha > Rhagonycha lutea. Next base: position 3,327,749 of record OY294040.1, on the reverse strand, counting down.
CTCTACAAAAATTTAGGTGCGGAGCCAAAGCGTTTTGAAGCGACTGGAAGCTCGAAAGAAGGAAAAAAAGAAATGTTTGGTAGCGAAAGTAGCTTCTAACCGAACGCAGGGTAAAGAGGTGAATTCCACTGGCTCCGTCAAGTTGTATCGCTATTTTGGAATATAGAATATATTTTTGCGTAATTTGGAAGGGCTCGTGAAGTGCTGTAAATTATTTTAAAAATACTGGGTTCGTTAACTTTTTATTCGCAAATAACCATTTTTAACCGAAGAGGGGCTAACTTGACATCCTTGAAAAGTTTCTAAAATGGGGGGGGAGGGCAAAATGTACCCCGTACAACTTGACGAAGCCAATAAATTCACTGCTGGTTTTGAAAGCAGCCAATGTACTTGAAAATACTCTCGATAGATGTCGTTATTAAATTTAAATGCTCAATAAATTTCTTTAGCATCACTGAAATCAAAAATTACAACAATATATAGCGATTTATGTAATAAATAATCAATTGATTATTATTGGTTATTGAATTGTAGTCTATTTCGTGGGCTCACTGCAAAAACTAGACAAGTCCATATTAGGACCTTAAAGGACTGCACTGCATGGTCAGTTTTTAATTCTCATTTTTAAGGTAAAATTTCAGTTAAAATTTTAAAAAAATTCTCACCAGTGGGGCAGAAAACCAAACAACTTTATCCCATTCTTCTGTTTAATTTTTGACTAAAATTTAAGCCTAAAAAAGAGAATTGAAAACTGACCATGCAGTGCAGTCCTTTAAGGTCCTAATATGGACTTGTCTAGTTTTTGCAGTGAGCCCACGATTTATTAATCACTCAGATGTAACAGCGCCATCTGTTAATAGTCTTTTAAAGTAGACCTTTGTTGTTTCCAAAATCAACAATGGAATTGCTAATCTGTTTCTGATATTACATAATAATAGGTATTATAAAACAGAACTTTTTCTGCGTTTGTATTTTGTAATCCACCTCAGGAAATGTTTTTGCCAATCTAAAATGAAATCTGGTGATCAATTATGACTTTAAAATTAGCGCTAATAAATATTTTAAATTGGTAATTTACATTTCTATTGGTTAGTTTGTTAGGGTTACCTTAAGACCTGTCTGTTGTTATCTAATCCAAAATACCAACTTAAAATGGCAAAAATTAACTATACATAAACAATAATGAATAATTGAAGATTTGCTTCCAAAAAATTATCAAAAAATGGGCCAGGATGATACAAAAGTGGTGCAAGTAACAAACGTTGCTTCTCAAGTCACCAGGGACCAATTGAAAATTTTATTTGGTTACCTCGGAGAAATTGACGATATTCGTTTGTATCCAAAGGTTCGACACATCGGTGCCTCTGTGCAATTGAGAATTTGTTTCATCAAATTTACCAAGAAAAGCACAGCCGCGATAGCTCAGTATATAAATGGGACAGTACTCTTCGATCATGCCCTAATTGTAACACTTGAAGAGAGTGGCGAAATTCCTGACGAAGATTTTGCATTGGCGATAACCAAAAATGGAACCGTCATGCCAAGTTTGTGCTCATCGGAAGGATTCCTACCACCACACGTAGTTACAAGAATTTCAGATTCAAAGCAAGTTGAAACTTTTGATCCCAACTTGGAGGCTAACGCTTTGCCTGAGTATCCACCACTACCTGCAAGTTACGACAGTGAGAAAATTGATGAGGTCAGGCGAACTGTTCAAATTGAAGATTTGGATTCCAATATTTGCAACGAAGACTATTTAGAATTTTTTAGTCAGGTTGCAGAAGTGAATTACATGTGCCGGTGTAAATCAACATCAGATTTGAAATATTGCATGCTGGTTGAATTTAGTGATCAACCAAGCATAATAAAAGCTTTGAAGTTGAACGGGAGTGAATTTAAAGGAAACCCAATCAAAATTGTGCACGCTACTCAAGCAATTGTAAAACCTGATAATGAAGCTATGCAAAAAAGAATCGTGGAAGCTTTGTCTTCTGCAACCGTATCGTCATCTCAGGATAGTCGAAGATCTAGATCTAGGTCACTGGAAAAACGTCGAAGGTCTCGATCCAAACGGAGATCTCGGTCAAGATCCCATGATCGCAAACGGACACATCGGCGTTCTAGATCGCGTTCCAGAAAACGCACAAGTAAACATACCGGTAAATCGCATAAAGGCGATATGGAACTGGAAAAAAAGCGATCGGATAGAAAGCATCGATCTAGTAGGTCTAGGTCTCGGGATCGTAAAAGAAGCAAGTCCCGCTCTAACAGTAAAAAGCGGTCCTCAAGACGCAAGCATTCGCGTTCTACTAGCAGAGATAGGAAACGCGACAAAAAACATGACAGAAGAAGGTAAAATTTGAGGGTTGGTAGAAAAATTAGTGGATGAACATTGCACGACAAGTTATACCCGACTTGTGATTGGTTATTTTATTTATTCTTGTTTAATAAAAACGTAGTTTGTTCAAATTGAAATTTAATTTAAAACTTTCTTGATGGAGTCACGATTACCAACTTCATTAAATTTAATGATCCGAAGGATATCCTAGTAGGATAGCAATAATTTCGACTTGGCGATTTGGTAATTGGGAAAATTGACGTCAGTTGAATTTTAAAATAAGATTTATTTTAGTGTTCAAATTGCATCCCTGCATTTCAGTTGAAAATTTTCAACTTTAAATATTTATTTCTCGAAATTGTAGCCCAAGCATCGCTTAAATAAAGCTTATTAAATTTAATTTAATACTTCATTGTTCTTTGATATTTTATTGAGTCCCAGACTAAGCTTTCCTTTTCAGTTTACCAATTGTTCTCTTAATTTGGTATTACCGAGATTAAAACCTTACAAGACTGCGATTGTGCAGGCCTGAATTAAAAAATAAATATTAAGTGATGGAAGTCACGAGCTTTTTGATGTCTAAAATTGCCAACAAAAAATTGTTATTTTCATCATTTTTCATTCCTGAAAGTTACCGCAATGCTGTCACATTAAGTACCATCGCCCTTTTCAGTTTTTTTTTGCTTTCACGACTTAAAATGTTTGCACTAAAAAACTTGAAATCTTTTTTTTTAAGTTATAATTAATAGATGAATCAAATTTTTTGAATTCTTTAATTTTCTTACGTAATTAAAAACTTTCTGGAATGACGATCTCGATAACGATGTTAATTTTGACGTTATTTGCGCAATACCGTAGTCTTAATTTAGTTTCAGTTTCATCTTTGCAGTGATTTAGATACCTGAGTTTTCACAGTTAAGTGAAAATTGAGTTGCCTGGGAAACAATTTTCGGTAAGAAAAATTGAATTTTTGGTAGTTATACGTAATATAATACTTCGGAACAAAGTTTTCAAATTTATTCTTAAGGGTGGGATATTCGGTGCGTGTTAAGGCCTATAATGTTTATTTTGAAAACAGTTAAAAAGATTGATTATAAATTTTTCGAGAGAAGGAGAGAACGATAACAATGTGCGAGTGTCCTTTATGCGAGACATCATCGGTCCAGTATAGAAACCCAAATCTGACATTCTCATACAATTCAATTTTGCGACTCATAATCCTTATCTAGGACCCCCCCCAGCTTCTACTGTCACTTATGGGGATTGTTGCTAAAATGGAATATCGAAACATGTACGTTATTGTTAGAATTCCGAGTTGCAAATTGCCAACATAGCCAAAATAGGCATATATTTGTTAGGATCTCCAGTTCCTATTTCTTTCTCATTTTTATGTATGTAGTTTATAGGGTGAAATCCGTCACTTCCGCGAGGTAATTATTGGGACTAGGCATCAAATCACATTAGCATATCCATTTGCTACCACCAGAATTTTCCTTTAAGTTTCTTCATTGGTTACCATTATTTTTCCAGCATATTATTTGCAAATGTAGGTAATCTATCATTTCAGAGATCGGTAAATTCGTGGGTAAATCACATAAAAAAGTGTTTATATTAAAATTTTAAACAAATCTTGTCAAATTGTTATATTATTGCGAATTATCAACTGTAACATTATTTTTATAAACAATAAACATATAAAATAAACAATTAAAATAAATAATGTGTACAATGTAAATGTTTGCATTTTCGTTGCTCTTTGTTAATTAAAAAATAAAGCATTACATTTTGAGCTGATAAAAATTTAAATTTTTAAAAATTGTGTTACACAAAATTACGTCAAACTTTCTTAAATGCATTCGAGAAGAATGTAATAAAATGACACAAAAAGTACTTTAATACATAAAAAAGTTAAACAAATTATTAACTTTTACTTGCCGTTTCTTCTTCTACTCTCAACTTGAATAATTCCGTTGCTAGAAACAATTTGTACAAAATCTTCGCTGTCGGTATGCTAACACAAACTTCCGAATCTTGTGAATCTACTATCATTCTTGGGTTTTGTTGCAGAGTCTTTGAATATCTTTCAAGTAATTCTTCAAACTTGCTTAATTGAGGTGGAGGTCGAGTGTTTTCTATATTTTTATCATCAAATTTACAATTTTGTAATACTTTCGAACATTCTTCACAATCTTCGACGAGTTGAAAATCATCTTTCGATAATTTTGGTGTTGTGGTCGTAAATTGTCTGTATAGTGGATAGTGAATTTTATCTTGCAGTTTAGGAATGGTTAATGCCACTTCTTCAACATCAGGGGTTGGAAGTGGGAGATAGGTATCGTTGATTATTGGATGCACCGAAAGAGCCCTTCGAATTCCATCATCGTTACTGCAAACTCCAACCAGGACTAAACTATCTAACGAAACCGACCCCTTTCGTAACATTGCTTCTGATATTTGAAAAACATCCCCATTCATGGTTTGTACACAATGTTTTTTGTCGATAATCCCAATAATACGGGCTACGCGCATTTCTAATTTTACCATAGATAAACTCATTTTTCTGATTGGATCTGATGCAACTGGAGATGAGAGGAACTGATTATTTTGAAAAAATTAAGTGCCTGGCTTACCTTTATAACAAATTTCGGACTTTTTTACAACACGTAAAACTTGAGGTAACTTAACGACAAATAAAATGTTAATATCTTTTAAAATTTTAAGGTTATTGAAGAGTGATAATGCAGGACATGATACCACGCCATATTTTATAGCATTGATTATTACAGGTGTAAATTTAAACAGGAAAATAGGAAAATTAAAATTTGTTTGCATTAAATATTAAATTAAAAATTAAGGTTGGATTAAATTTAAACATTTTTTAAACCAGATAAAAGAAATCCAGCTTAATTTTAAAAATCCTTGGTTAATTTTTTTTTTAAATAAAATTGACTTATTTATCATTTGAAATTTTACCTAGTACAAGGAAAAAGCTGCGTTCCATAAACACATTAATAAGGGAATAGGACTCACTTTAAAAGGATAATTCCAAAAAAATATGTATGCAGTTCCGGATACCCTTACCATGGTGGTCACTTGGACCACTTAAGCCCGGGGTGCACCAGGCTAAAGCTTATCATAAAAAAAAACGGAAGAAGATGAAGTACGAACATCCACACGATGGTCTGAAATACTTACAAAATATTTTAAATACAAAACTCGTTATAAATTCTTAAATATTCAAATAATCTTTGTAATAATGTACCTACGTTGAAAATAAATTGCTCTTTATGTCCGTTTTTCTTACACTCTCTATAGTTCTTTATTAGTTCAAAAAGTTTCCGCAGGAAGGTGCTTAACTCGACTTTTTACATCTTTTGTGTAAAACTTCCTGAAGCTAAAAATACTTACGGATTATCGTGTGTAAAAGTGATGGAACACCTTCATCACACACCTTTCATCCAATTAATTCGAAGGTTTTTGTTGTCGTGAGATTTTAAGTTTATCATCGTAGGACGAAATAATTCAACATTTCCCCAATTTAAATTTCCATCCACTTTTATGTTTCTATTTTTGACAGTGTTATCTTTTCATCAGATTTTTTGCTCATTGTCGTTCTAAATTAGAAACTGTTTCTCTTTTACAACTAACAGTTTATAACAGGGATAAGCTTATTTGATAAATTGTTCATCGTTGGAGAAGTAAAATAATTTCGTGGACTTTGTAAATTTACTACCAGCTAATTATAACCTTTTTGCTTACAAATAAGAAATTTGAAATCGCACCACTAGAAAATTGTCAAAGATGTAACTAGCTACTCAACAAGTTTCAAGAGATCTCGACAGGCATCGTTAATTCTATAGAATGGACAGCTGAATGCATCAAGAAGAGCAATCTCACTAAAACTCTCTTAGAAAACAGTTTCACGAGAATTGAAGTGCTTACAAAAATCCATTTGCAAAATGAGAGATCAAACATAAGATTTGTTTCCAAGAACAAAAAAATTTTGTCAATTCCTTGACTGTTTTCAAGTAATTGAGAATTATTATTCTTGATTGCCTTTTATTTTTAGAAACAAAATTTGCAACCCTAAGTCGAAAAATAAATGAGAAAATAAAACTAAAGTAGCTCTTTGATATTTTAAATTAGTTTCAGATTCAAGTTATAAAAACACGGTGTGAATTTGATTTAAATTTGGTTACTTATTTGCCACTGTGGTTGTTTATTTAAAAAAATTTATTTCGATTCAAACAATAAAATGGAAGACGTCGCGTGTCGTCGATTTTTATTTCTAAATATCAACCCCGATTAATCCTTAACTCGATTAATTTTTAATTATGCCAGATTATTACGCCACCCTAATTTGAATATTAATACAAAAAATAATTAAATTTAAGTTAAATAATCCTGGCGCAGTTTACCAATTTGGTCGTATCCCTCACAAATTGTGGCGAAGCGTACTAATGGCACTCTAAAACAATTATTGATTTATTGTAGTAATTCAACAAATGGAACAAAAGTAAAAAAGCCAATTATTGCAAAAAAGGGTTTATATTCAAAAAGGGTTTTTGTTTGAATGTTCACCTGATATGTTTTGTATTTTGAATTAGCACAATTTTAAGCACATTAAATATTTTATTCAATGAACACAATCACTAAAAATGTTCATAAATTCTATACAATTTAAAACAAAACGAAAAATGAGATTACACAGAATAATTTAAACGCTGCGCTGGCTTTACTAGTACCACATTAATATTTTAGCGTTATTCGATGGTTTTTAGCTTTTGGTTGATCAAGCACTGTTCCCACGTATCCGAGTACCCAGACAACGACGCTTTAGCAAGAAAATCGACTTATTTTGTTATTCGGCAATTAATTTCCTAAATAACTCGATACGTTTCTTCTCGAAACAGTGAAATAACTCAATTAATTGAAGTCATTACGACGAGAAGGCAATTCAAACCAACTTCAGTGTACACTACAAATCGGAGAACATTTAATAAAAATGCAGCTAAATGAACAGTAATCGTAGCAACATGCAGTAGTTAACTAGTTTAAGTACTTCCAGTAGAATTTTATTTTAAGGATGTGAGGACGCTTTTACATAATAAAATGGAAAACTACTTTTTGGGTTAGAATGGTGAAATAAAGAACATTAAATTACAAGCTTAAAGATGGCATTTACTTGACGGATAATTGTTTAAATATAAATTATATTTGAAGCAATTAAAAAGTGCGAAGGAATTTAAATATTTATGTAATATCCTTCTTCCAATTAAAAATTTAAATAAAATAATCAAAGAATTAGAAGTATTAACATTCCATTTTTTGATATTGCAGGGTGGTTGGAAAACGAAAAATGTCTAGTGCAAATGCTCTAATGTGTAGGTATCAATGATATAAATTTCAAATTAGAATTAAAAATTAATTAAAACAAGTCTAATTTTCACAAAACTTTATATTTAAACGACTATAGTTTCGCCCTTGCGGTAATTTTCAAGTTAAAAATTTAAAAAAAAAAGTTAGAAATTTTTAACTTGAAAATGCCCGCAAGGGCGAAACTACGAATATTATAGTCGTTTAAATATAAAGTTTTGTGAAAATTCGACTTGTTTTAATTAATTTTTAATTCTTATTTAAAATGAATTTTCACCAAGTTTCGATCGAATCCATTAATTATTATTATTATTATTCATATAAATTTCTCCACGTAAAAAATGGAAGGTCGTATAGTAACTATCCAGAAGGGACCATCAGATATCCATGTTGATAAAATTATTATGATTTGACTACTGTGCACTATCGAATAAAAACTACATACAACAATCGCATGCGGACATGAAGAGTAAACACCATTCGGTGGCTTAGGCATCAGTTTACGTTTGTTGAATGGTTTCGTTCTTACATCTCATTTTTAAAGCTTTTAATATGTGCTTACGGGAGGAACCACCCCTAGGAGAGCTTGCCAGGGGTAGCTGTCAGGCCGTACTGCACTGTAAAATAATGTTAAATTTAAAAATTCTGTGCTGGACCGCTCTTGGTATATACTGAACAGAAGATCTACAACTACTGCCACAATACTTATAATAAATTGATATATCTTGACACCCTCAAACCTTAGGCACGTAAGCCATTTTCCATTTCCATTTAAGCTATATAAAATTCAAGACTCTCCTGAATATTCTTTAGCTTATTTTGTCATAATTGTAGCGAGAAATTTTCAGAAACAACAGCATTTAAACAGTTAAAATATTAGAAAACAGTTAGACCATCCATAATGATTAAGGTGACAACCTAAATTCACAAGAATGCAATTAGGTGGTACGAAAATCTACGATTTTAACAAGAAATGCAATAATTCAATATATTCGTCAATGAGGAAGTTTCGATACATGAACTCAAATAACAAAGAATACTGTGGTTGAATGTCACTTTTGTTGAATTATTGACCATCGAATTGGTAAATAGAGGCCGCATTAGCGTCTCACAAATGTGGTACTTGAGGAGTATGCTGAGGACTGCGGAAAGGACGAAAGAGTTTACAGATTATTATCAACCGCGTGAAGAGGACACATTCTCCAATATTTTGGGTTTGTAATAATTAAAGATTGGAGATTCAAGAAGGGTACAAAGTAAAACCTAATATCAAGAGTTAGATAAAGCAAACAAATAATGGAGCGACCTCTGCTAACAGCAATAAAAGGTGAGGAGAACTGGCAGGAATGGAGAAATGTAGACTGTATTCAATATTTCTGCACTAGGGTGCCCAGGCTCTGCGGCCTGGAGGTCGCATTGGAGCTATTTTTAAGTTGGTAATAAATAAACGAAGTGCAGGAACCGAATGTCACAGACTCTTGTGCAAAAAGAATACTTTTTTCAGTTTTTTATCCACTGATTTTGTCAAAATCAGGTTACGATTTGTGTCGATACTACGTTTTGATAAATTAGACGTACATCGAATCACACATTTCCATATAATCCCATGGTAATTTTCGAAATGTGTTCTGTGATTGTCGAGAACCTTTTATGAAATGGTAACAAAATCAATGAACAGTGCTGCGTTACCTTAACACCAGATTAAACTAACTCCATTAGTGATGATTAGAGACAGGATAGTTAAAACCTCACAAAAGGCAGGCAAAAAGGTATTCAAAACAAGCAAAAAGGCACGAAAAAAGCAAAAAAAGGCACGAAAAAGGCAAAAACCCCAAAAACTCGGAAAAACAGTTGTTTTTTTTTTAACCAAAATCATACAAATAATTAATTCTCTTTATTCTTGCGCCAACTATAATTACTAGAAGTTTCTCTGTATCATCAACCGTTAAGTTGGTTCTTCTGTCACTGTTTGAAAGTGCAAAACAATTTTTCCACGTCGCAAGTTGTAATAGGGGCAAATTTTAAAGAACTTATCTATAAATCAAAATCGTTATTCGAAATTGAGTCAATCCAACTTCTTGTTTGTTGTTAGAGTGAATTTTTTCCTTAGTGGTTGGTACGTGACTCGGGCTTGCGCTGGCAAATGTGGAGGGAGAATGCTTGAGTCTTGACACCTAATTCCGCCAATTGACACAAACATAGAACCGAAATGACGATTATACTTTTCTGCACATTGGCCGCTCCCAATATAACCACTAAAGAAAAAATTCACTCTGCAACCTATTTCTAAGTTATAAGAGAATTAAAATTCCTTTCCATTTATTTTTATGAGTTTCTTAGAAATTTCCCAGAAAATTTTAAATAAAAGTTTTAAATTTTAAAGTCAAGAAATAAATTAAAAATAAGCAAAATACTAAAATTTTGGTTCTAAAAGGTACTAAAACGGCAAAAAACAACACAAAATAGGCGAAAAAGGCAAAATAAATTGAAATACCCCCAAAAGGCAAAAAAAGCAAAATAAAATATGCATTTTTGATGATGACATACTCTGAAACGGATTTTAAATCGGGTCTGCCTGAAATTTCTCAATTTAAAAAAAAAGGTATTTTGCCTAACTATCTTGTCTCTCGTGATGATTGATGACGCCACAGTGGTGGTGAAAATTGTTCAACCTTTGGCCCAATTTGACTCAATACTTCGAGTCCATTTGATTCAAATTGTTTCAAATGGACACTAGACACTGGCTCGCTGTCAGTTACTTACTGTAGAGTTATCGGAAATGTGTGTGATATCGGAGGATCGCGGGGGGGGGGGGGGGTACGGAGTACCCTGCAGGGCTGCAGGCAGGGTGAAAATTATTGAAGAAAATAGCCGCACATGCATAATATTTAATTTTATTATTAATCATACACAAACTGAAATTGAAATATCAACACAAATCGAGACCTGGTATATTTATAAGCTTTCGTAACTTGAAAATTTGTGATATCAAGCAAGATTTAGGACCTTAACTTGAGCACTGTTTCCAAAAATTTAATAGCACTACCAAGTACCTAAATTACCAGCAGAAATTTCCCAAACTAAAATTTTTATTATGAATACTGATTTTTAATCAATTCGAATTTCCATAGTCAAATGCTTTTATTATTTGAACAATTTGGATAGGATTTTCTGAAAAGCAGGAAAATCGTTAACTTGAGTAAAGAAAATTTATGATAGCACTTGAGAAAATAACAAAATTGAATGAAAAAATTATTCCAAAAATATTACACTTGACATTTTCATTCACAAGAAGTTACATAAATTAAATTTCTGTATTTGTACCTTCAATTCCTATTTTTATCAGAAAGTTATTAAATATTTAAGAGAGATAGAAAAACGAAATACAGTAAAAGAACATGTAAAACAATACACTAACGTTTAACTCGACTAATTGTACGTCACCAAACAATATTTTTTCCTATTTTGAAATAAAGCAGGGATCTCCTTAATGCTCAGGTGGCGTTCCTGGATCTTAGAACGCAAAACAGCGCCAAACTGGGTCATTTTAAGATTTTAACTTTAAGTTAATCGTTGTTGAAGATTTTACCTTCGAAACCTTAAAGATCGGGCATTTCCTATAAATTATTTAATTTCTGAGAATTAGCAAGAACGCGGTAGAACGAAACAACTATGAATGGAGAAGCGTTAAATGCGGTCTTACTACATCCTTTTAAGGAAAATTGGAGTAATAGTCGGTTCAAGAAGGAAATTATTTTTTAGTACAATTAATTTATTTCAGATTGCATGTTTGTTAACATTTCAAATATTAATGCAAATAGACTATAAATACGTTTAAAACATAGTGGAAAGAGGGCGTGGGTAATTTTTTAAATATTTAAGTTTAAAATAATGTACAAGGAAAATTTTACAAATTTTTGTGATTAAGCTATAAAAGCTTCAAATTTGTTACTTCCACTATTAGATAACAAGTCAAATAAGTGATACTTTACTGGAAAACCAGGCTGGTTTTGGTTCGAGCCCATAGGTCAAGTGTTGGAAAATTAGCAAATCTTATTGTACTTAAAATAGTATAATAATTGTGCTAGAAATGAGTAAAATTGTGGTAGAAAAGGGTACAATTCTACACAATATTAACACAATTTGGAGTTGTAGACAATCTAGCCCCAAATTGAATTAATTTTAACCACAGCTTTTTTTCTGTGTATTGGGTTTGTTTCGACTGCATTAACTGCCCAAATTTTATTTAAGTCCCCTTGAATTAAACCTACTTTAAAAAGTTTGGTAATCATGGAATTGATGAAGGAAATTTTATTACCAACCTTGACACTTCTCTACGGCCCTTAAACCAGAGAACTTGATGGTTGCAGAAAAATATATAATGTTATTTTTTTCCCGCGTTATATTTAGAAAAACTATGGGTATCTTAAGGCATTGCTTAAGGCGGGCATTTGTAACTCATCTCGTATATGAAAGGAAATGATCCTTTCGTGAAATCTAAAGTTTAGTTTCCATGTAATGTAATTTTATGAAAACTTTTACATAAAATTTTGGGTCTAAATCGAACTTTACAGTTTACGAAAAGCCTTTATATTTTGCAGAATAATATAGTAATATTATTATGGTATAATCTTCAGGCGATTCCTGATTTAAGACCGAACTTATTTTATGTTGTGGTGCAGAATTAGTTTTACCACAATGAAAAACAAGATTTCTTTCTAATGCTTCTAATTTCTATGTAAATAAAACTTAAAAGCGGTCTTGTGGAAAGTCGACCTATTCGGAATTCTTCCGAATTTTGTATGGTGTCTTTAGGAAATCTAAGTAGAGATTAGTTTCGCAAAGGAGAATGCAAGCTTGGGACCCGACCACGCCTAGATATTCAAGTAGCAGTAATAACTCCACTTAATGAGGAAGAATTAAAACCAACCTTGGTCCTAGATAAAACCACTCCAGAACAGTTCACGCAGGTTTTTACCCAATGGTAAAGGAAATAAACCCACCCAAATGTTTACGCAAATTGATAACTCACCGTGGATGGATAAAAATAATAAAAAAGTTCGATGCAGCTGAAATAAGTAGTACCTACTTATATTTGTACAATCGCAAATTGATCCACAACTTTTGAAAAGTAGTATTATTTAAATTTACCTTCTTACGAAGAAAAACTTTCGTCGTCGTCGAGAGATGTTAGTTTAATGTATTCGTTTACTTAACGATGATTTTACATTTGAGCCATTCACGTGAATGCTTCTCATGTTCAAAACCGAACTCGATACTCGAAACTGTATTTGATAAAAAAATAACGTGAATTTTTAAACAGGCAGGTAATTGTGAATATTTTATGTTTGGTAAAATATAAATGGTATATTAAATTACGTTCATCCACTCAGTAAAGCTTTTAACAACGTCGAAACTTAAAAGCATATTTAGTATCCAAGTGTTTCAAAAGAAGATTATTCAATTTACAGAGGACCCTTTTAATCATATACAACAAAACAATAATAAAATTTTAGGAAAATTAAAAATTAGTTATTTTTAAAGCGGCCTAATTAGTTTTTAATTAAAGGAGCAAGAGTTTACACGTGTAAGTTAATCAAGACGTTTTGGATTCTCAATGAAAAGAGCGTTTGAACTGAACGAGCAAGTTTCTAAAGCTCGAGATTGATAGGATAACTTCATTGCTGACCTGGTTTGTACTAAAAGACGTTCGGTTTAACTTATCACCTAAAAGCATAATTTTCGCAAAATTAATTTTCTAAACCAAACAACTTTCCATGATGGTAGCTTAAGTCAATTTTTACAAATTTCAATAAATTAATGGATAGTCCTTGTGTTGTATAAATCCTGAAACTTCACACGAGTAAGTAAATGTTTCCGAAACGCTCTTAAGATATCAAATTTGTGTAATATTTAGCAAGTTTAATTAAATCATGGGTTCCTTCCTCAAACACAATCTTAAATGCTTGTTTAGCTACTGCTATACTTACATAATACCAAATTTTAAGCTTTGCTTAGCCAATTCTCAATTGAAATTACCTAATTTATCTTCTTCGCTCACTCTTGTTTCATGAATTTATTTATTCAAAATTTATTACCTATCAATTTATTAAAGTTCTCACAGAAAATATGTGATGGATGCCATTAATCCTGGAAACGTAGCACACTCTTTCTACTCCTGTATACTTAGTCATGTAAATGGTTGGTAGTTAGTGGTAAATTTTAAAAATAGCACAGAGATAAACTTTTAGATTAATTACGAAAGTAATCCTGCAAATTATATCATTTAAAAAAATTTGCGCACGACAAAAAGTGCCCAAAAGAGTAAAACAAACTGTTTTATCCATTTAATTAAGAACTTAACTCGCCTTTAATTACTTCTTAATTCGTGATTTTTATTTCCACTTGAATAAGTAAGACTTAAACATCTCCAATTTTTTTCAACTTTTCATTAAATATTTAGGGGGAAAAAACCGATGGCAAACAAGGGGAATTGCTAATTTCAGTTGGGTTAATTTAATCGCTACCGATATTCATGCTAACGTAGAAAAGTAATTTTTAAAATATAAACACCTCGTAGAAAATTAAATTTTTTAAAAATTCAAAACCCAGAGGATTAAATCTAAAAATTTAATTTCCTTACAAAAATTGATTGAATTTTCAGTTTGATTTCAATCATAAACCGACCCACTTAATAATCCAGAACCACAGAAGAGCTAAATATCGTTTCAAGGTTCTAAAAATTTAACATTGATGTCTTCCGACAAAGTAATGCTCTTAGAAAATACTTATTTATTTAAATAAGCAAACGAAAGTTTCAGGGTTCGTCTATTTTTTACACATTTACTCTAACCTCGTGTAATCTATTGTGCGTTTCGTGTCAATTTATCTTTTCTTAGCATTCGTATTTCAGCAAATCCTGTATCTCTTTGAAGAAAATTGATTTATTCTTTGGTTTCCATGTAAATCTTAAAAAACAAAAATTTCGTTTAGAGAACACAGAATTTCGATTTTAAAAATTATTCGTTTAACTTTTTTTTATCTCGAAAATGCAACACAAGTTTTTAGTTTACTGTCGGCTTAACCTTAAACTTATTGAAACCTTTCCACAAGGCATCAATGGTTGGTGTTTGTTTTCGATGTGTTTTACATTACAAAAATTTTCATACAAAATTAATCGGGGAAAAATGCGAATGAAAATCGTTTAAAAATAAATCTACACCGGATTCAGAAACCCACAGGAAAAAATAAATACTTTATCATCTCCAGAGACTCTGTTAGCTCAAAAAGTTTGTGTATTACATAGTCTGTGCGCTTTAGTTAAATTTATATTCTCGCTTAATTAAAATCAATATACACATCGAGGTCTTAATAATCCCAAGTTATTTATTTTTTGAAACTGTAATTTATGTATTTGTGGTATATTCGAATGGGACTTTTCTCAATTTAAATCTTAAATTTCAATTTAATCCAATTTTATTACAATTATGTCAAGAATTTATCTATATTACATAGATAACTGCAAAGTGAACAAAATATTAACTTTTATGTTAAAACATGTAAAATATTTAAGGTGGTTCTGAGGATACGTTAAAATTACAGTATCTTAAGTGTACTGTACTGTAAATTATAGGATTACATGATGTAAAAAATTGTGAGGGAGAAAATACATCTGTTTAGGCCAAATATTATTTAAGTACATTATTCCTGCCAGTAAATTTGATATTGTGAATTTTCACAAACTTCCTTGACTATTTTGATACTAAAATCGAATCACCAAGTTATTTCATTATAATCATTTCTTCTAGTTTAAGTGGCAGCAATGCTTTTAACTGTCCTGAATACCAGGATTTAATAACTTATTTCTTTATGTGGTTGCCTAGCAACTAACTGTAGCAATGACACTGAGCGCCTGGTAATAGTTCAATAGCACTCAAAAGGAACAAAAAGAAATTGAGAATTCGGATAAAATCTGAATCCCAAAACTACTCGAATGAACATTTCGATTAACCCTAAGAAGATAATGTAAATAAAAGTGAATCTTCGTGTATTTAAATGACCACAGAACGCGAGCAAATAAAGTTGTTCAATAATAAATCCGAAAATAATATCAATAAGGCAAAAATGTAATCAAAATTAAGCAGTCTAGGGTTTGCGTCACTGACTCGATGGTTTATATTTTGGACCCAAGAACAGGCATGCATTTTTGCTCGTTGAAGAATTGCATTGTTAGTACCCCAATGCTAAGAGAAGTTGAACGTTCATTAATATATTGCCGCCTTTATTTGAATATCATCTGAACTGCATCTAAATAAAATAATTGGTTTATAACAATAAAGTTAATTCCAAGGGATGTTAAGATATGAGGTAAATTTAATATCACCTAACGAAGTATAAATTGAACTGTTTTAGGGTGCAATTTTTTGAATTAAATGGCATACAGCACAAAAGACGTTTCATCATTATTAATATTCATTGGTCAGGAAACTTATTCAACGTTCAAAATATTACTAATGCCATTAAGGACACAACAATTACTAAATCGCGTGTTGAGTAGGAATTCGATAGTATCACCTTTTTTTACGTTTTTAGCTTCCATTTTGCCGAAATCAGGATTCAGATTTCAATATAATATCCCAAAATTTCTTTAACGACTTCTGCTGACTTTAGATTTATGCCATAACTGGAAGAATTGTTCCAATAACGATTTTTTTTTAAATACTGTCACTGAATCGCCGAATTCTACGAGTATATCGAAATAATTCAATACTTTCTCTCATGAGTATTTAAATACTATTATTTCACAGATTATTTAAATGTGAATAATTATTTAAACGGTAAACTACCTTTCTAATTCTAGCCTCATCGGATACACTGCTATGCCCTAAAATTCCAGATCGATCTTTGGGCTGCAGAAAAAGTAAAGGGAAACCACCCCCTGATAAGTCATCTTGACTTTGGTCAAGCGTTTGGCATGCGAATATTAAATTAAGTAACATTAATTTTGCTATAGAGCAGTACAAAAATTCAAGTTCAGGTTACAAAATTAAGGCCAGGTGTGAATTGTAATTTTTATTTAACCGGCATCAAATTTTGCATGCACAATCTTGTTACTATTAGAATTTCCTGGCTTGTTAAATAATTAAAATCGGTCTCGAGGTGTTTGAGATATAGAATTGTCAATTTCGTGTGGTCGAAAACGCTCCGCAAAGAAAAGTAGTACGTGCTCGAACGCGTCTGCAAAGTAATATGGCGTAAAAGTTCTTTAAAATTAACTTAAAAAGTTGTGATAATAAATTGCTTGAATTGTTTTGTTTCATGAGTTAATTAGCGGCTATATTTTAGTGAACTTTTATGCAAATTAAAAAAAGTAAGTTTGAATTGGATGATGCAGGATCGTTAGTTGTTTACTGGAAGTGTATTTTGGTGTCAACTATGTTCATTAGGGTATCATCAATTATTTCGTATTTCTCCAACATGGTTTGCAAATGAAGGGTGTACGTAGCTTGTTTGCCTACTGCAAAAATACTGCAACTACAAACCATCTAATCGTTCCTGTTTCAACATGAATTTAATTAACTTGTAATAGTTTTTGAAGACCACAAAGGATTTGAAATTTATTTTTATCAGTAAAATGTTTTCAGGCAACAGGTTTTCTGTACTACTTCCACAGTTCAAAAGGAGAGAGTGAATCGGAATTAATATTTTAATTTTCTTAAAATTGTGTTGCTATTATAAACAGTGTTTATTTCATTTGAGATTTACTTGTACCCTGCAGGTGCTTTTCACGTTACAAACAGGATTATTTTTTTTAACTTCATGGAAAATGATTACGACATGAAAAGTAAATTTTTAATTAATTTTTTTTGATGGTACAACGACATTTCAAATTATCTTCTTGTTTCAGTGGCTGTAACATTTTGGTTATTGGAACGAAAACATCGCCTTTGTCGTCGCAAGTCATCCGATATAAAATATTGGACCTTTTAAGGTGAGACAGATTTTGTATTTTAATTAAAATTGACACAAATTTTAAAGTATTTCAACGTGAATGTCACTTTTATATCGAAAAGCTTCACTTTTCACATAACTCAATCACTTTTAATTAAAAATCTAACTAAATCGTCATTGTTAAAACTTACAAAAATTAAAATTGATTTTAATATAATAAATGCAGAAACTATGGTCAGCTATCACTGCGATTTCACTTCTGTTTGTTTTCCTTGTTCGTGAAGCTCCCACAGGAGTTCGGATAAGTGAAAATTTAATATCTGACCATGCATACACATACCAACATTGAAATGTACTCACGTTGATGAATTTTAAGCGTGCTTCAAACTTCATGTAAATGTACAAAAAGCAGTACCTCAAACTACAGCAACCACTTCTATGTACTTAATAAATTAAATTTTAGTTTAAACCTTTGTACAATTTCCGCAGTCTCTTGATCACAAAAAATCTCGATCGCTTTGTTTAATCCAAAATTTCATAACCTGTTGAACATATGCGTGATATTGCTTACCATAAATCACATAGTTGTTACATGCTTAATACGTAAGCTCTATAGCAAACCTATTTTGAATACAAGCTATAGGCATTAAATGTAGCAACCTGTTGATCTTCATATAACAAACTAAAAGTTGGAAGTTACAAGAAGTAGATTCAAATCACTTTCACGAACTATTTATCAATAAAAGCAACCATTCTAAAGGTGAGGAGGAGATACCTACTTTTAATTGAACTCGTTCGTAACTATGGAGTACCATGTGTGAAAATATAATTTAATTAAAACTGCAAAAATTCAGTCAATGTAAATTGGTGGAAATGAGAAGTTTGAGAAGAACAGAAGAAGTAGAAAACGCGAAATTAAATGACGTTAAGCGGCGTTCACAATGAAGTGGGGTATTGCCTTGCTTTGGTAGTAAGCTGACAAGCACCAATTAGATTCAAGAATTTCTTCCATCCTTTTCTATTATTAAAAAATGATTAAAAATTTAAAAAAAGCAAGGCAAGACGCTACTTCATTGTGAACGCCGTTTTACAATACAACGACTTGCTTTCCATTGAAAACCATTACTTCCAAACCAATTTGATTAGATCCGCCGGAGTGGCCACACCAGAACCAGGAGGATTCAGACCCGAATAGATCAGAATTCTTTCAAAGTATAGTCAAAAGAAAGTGGCTACATTTATTATGGGCCAGATTACATCTGAAAGTTTCCGTCGTCGGAATCATTTGAAATGTTTACCCGACTTTTATAATTTAAATTTTGATTAATCAAACAATACTTGACTAAATAGTAATAATATTTATAAATGTCCTTTTTAAATCGAGGATCAACTGGTCAATTCAATTTTCCCAATTCTTTCTTTTAAGAATCAAAAAAAATCATACAACTCAAAATTATGTGTATGTTACAAACACCAAAATTTATCATAAAACTAATAAAAATCGAGGTTTTGTAGTCAAAACGTTCAAAATCGTAATATTTAAAAATAAATAAGAATTCGAATGAAATGCGCGGCCCTTTTTGGTAATTAAACTATGTCAAGTGACTCTTGAAAGTTTGGGGCAGAAGCAATAAATTTGAACAGGTTATTGAAAAACCAGTAAAATAGATTTTTTAAATTTAAATGAGGAAAATTTTAAATTTTTTCGAGTTTAATTTATTTTCTACACCAACCTGAACAAAAATTTAGCAATTAAGACATAACAATTTTTCACCTAGTTCAATCGAAGTTTCTTGTATCGTAGTTTGAATTCCACACGTTAAACTTCAGGTTTAATTTATTTACTCATTTTTACTTGCCCTACTTGGCAAAAATTATGGCAAATGACAGTCCAAACGAATGCTGGAGAATGTCATTAACAAATTATGGACCTATTAGAAATCAAAAAAGAGACAAGAAAGAGAAAGAATTCTTCCTAGGAGAAGAAAAAACTGGATTCAGTTAGAAAAAGAAAAAAATTACAGAAGCGGTGAAAACTAGGATGATAAGAAGGAGAAGACAAAAAATCAGTAAAATTCAGCAAGTTTAATTCAGATTATAAAATATTGTAACGAATTAATACAAAATCGGTCATTCAAAAAAGATATTATGAAATCCTAATAAGTAAAGGAATTGCAATTCAACTTACCTCTATCTATCTCAAAAACTATGAAGGCACAAAAATCATCTCCCATATTCATGGAAAACTTCCGCATGTCGAATTAAAATTTTGCAGCGTAAGGACTCTCTGGACGATGGATACCACCACACCTCAATCAAATGTGAAGTTTCCAGCAATTCTAACCTTCCTCGTTAGACCATCGTCGATTAAAAACCAAAACTGTGATTTCAAAAGATAATAATAAAAATGTAGCTTTCGTGTTCTCGATTGTTTTAATTAAAAGCTATAATTAACCTTCCTTTTTTACTTAATTAGCAGATAATTGGTGGATCTAATTTCTCGAATAAAATCTTTTCGATAAGATCGAAAATAAAACCCTAGAAGAGCTTTTCGGAATTGAGTTAATTAGCCAGATACAACATTTTGATATTTAATCTGCATTTCTTGTTATAGAATATTTATAAAGAGATACTCAAAGCGAAAGCTGTTTGTACGAAAGCGTTCCATATTGTCGTGGAAACACATAAGTCTTTCACTAACAAGTTGATTCCAATAAATAAATAGTTTATTGTGTTTTCTGAAATCATCAGCATGAGAAGAACGTTTTTGTGATCAACCAATAATAGAATTTATACTACTAGGAAATCTTGCGTCGTCTAACAATATCGAATACAAGAAATCAATACGTTACGGTATTTGTTAACTTATCCAACAACTTGAAGCAATTTTTCCAGCAAGTTGAAAAATGTTGAGTGGATAATACAAATAAATATGAAAAAGTTTATAACAAACTTTTAATTATCTTCGTAATAATAAGTCGAAAAAATATTTAATTTTCCTAAAAAATCCTACTTTTAAGCAGGCTAAATTTGACTTACAAAATAATGCCTGGATTAAAATTCCAATTAACTGTTTAATATTGCCTTTACCTACATAATCTTGCAAGGCTTGTCGGGCTTTTCTACATTTTAATTTATGTGACTTGGAAAATTATTACGCCGAGCATTTTTCAATTTAACGAGCTTTTGTATTGGAGAACCTCAAAAGATTGGTCGTCGATGAAAGCTTAGTTTGGCTAACATAGCGACCAAAAATTCTTGTTAAATAAATTTGCTATTATTTTTGAAATTGAATTTTTAAAGCCTTTGTGACAAAAATTGTAGGTACATGAAGGTTGCCTCCAGCGGTGTAAGGCACAAAGGACCTAAACGGATGCAACTTTTTGATGATTCAAAAACCTTTCAGGTCTAATTGATTATTTCATCGATGGTAACTTTAATATGACCTGCATCGTTAAATTTTCTTGTTAATTAAAGCCAAACTAATTGATCTAGTTTGTGCACCATGAAATTAATTAATTGAATTTTTATTATACATAGCAACCTTGTGCTATAAAGCTTTCTATTGTGGTTTAAAATGTTAAATTGAAAATTTAAATAGAAGGTAGTTTATTACAATTTTAATTTAAATATCTGCCTTGTAATAATTTCTCTTCCTAATTCACTGTTGCGTGCTTTAACTAGCCGTAAAAAATTATGAATGCAAGAGCGGTACGAGAACTGCAGTCATAATTTTGTAAAATATAAATTTTATAATTTATTATAAATTTGGTACGTACCAGCGTTTTATTGGATTAGCAACACAGACTAACCTTAGTCGAGTTTAAATTAGTTAAGCGATAACCTGGTTGCGGCTTAAAATGAAGTACAACGTAAGCTTGCTTTGGTTAATGGGTAGAAAATAATACAGGCAGTATTTATTTATTCTATTTTACACCCAAAAAATTTAAGTTTTCAGGTGTAAAACTGCTCCAAATTTCAAACACGTCATAAGCATAGTAGCGCAATCCTGTTAAGATTGCTAAAATGTGTAGAAAAACTGTATCATAAATTATTTATACCCTGTATTGAAAGCACCCTAAAAATATGTAAGTTTAAATCTAAATTTCTTTATACATTCAAATTTCGTCAGATATATTTTATTCCTTTTGAATAATTTACTAAAATTCGCTGTGTGATTAAATTTAAAGTCTTTGTTAAAAGAAAATTTATAGAAAATCAAATTTATGTTTTAAGATAAAAAAAAAAGACGTAGTATAATTATTAGACAAAAGAAAATGTTCGGTTCGTCTATGTCTGTAAACGGCAAAAATAAATTTTCCCTCTTAAACGTCAAACCTGAATCAATCAATCTGTCTATCAATCGATTCCGATTTATTGATCCCAGATAACAGTAAAATTGGAACGAAAAAATATTGATTTTTTTTATAAAATTGGAATAGCTAAATGAATTTTCTACTTTATATTTTCCGATTTCATTTACTACTAATTGAACTGTGTATTATAAAAGTTTAAAAAATTAAATTAAAACTAAAATCTCATTAAAAGCTATAACTTCTGCTTCATCAATAAAATTTAACTCAAAAAGTTTAATATTTTCAACTTTTGCAGTTGAAAAAAAATGGCTTTTTCCACTTTCACTTTTGGCACAGCTACCCAAAATAATCATTTAAAAGTTCAAACGACTCCTTAAGGTTCCTTAATCGGAGTGTTCTTTGTCGTCCTGTAACTAAAATTGCTCATTATATGTGCAACTGCCTCGATGTCCTACCGATTGTTCACAGGCGACTAGCTAGAGTTTTATTCAACCTAGCTTCGTTGAGTGATGATATTCCTATCCTTACAAAATTAGGTTAACTGTAACTAATTCTGCAAAAATCTGACAGCAAAATCTCCTACTTTATCATGAGCAAAGAGTTAATCCCTTAAAACAATCGATTACAACTATGTGCAAGAATGCTACTATGCTGATACTATGCAAGAATGCTGGTATCTTTCCGTAAGAATGTGTAATCAGTAATGGTAATTAGTAATTACATTATTTGAGTAATTTCGTAGACTTATGCTTAACAAAATACCTCTGCGAAGAAAGAACGAAAAGTTCAATTATCTCTCATGCATCAAAAGGGGAATTTCCTTTTAAATTAATTACGAACGACATACTCACAGCTTCTGGTTTCTCCGCCGACTCAAATGAACCACGACATAATCAAGCGATGCTCTGACAGTGGAAGATCCTATTGAATGCTGACAAGACAGAAAATATTGTTTTTACAGAAAACTCAGAAATCTTAGCCCTCCGACCGTTATTGATCATTTATGAACAACAAATTAAGCCAAAAATGAGACGAAAATTCCTAGGGGTTACTATGGAAACGAGAATAAACTTCAACGCCCATCTACAAAGACGAAAGCAGCCTGCTTACGCTTGAATGTGAAAGAGCTATCCTCTGATGAAAAACAAAGTAATTATTTTCTAAATGTTATGATAGGACAGATAGTAGCATATTATTTGTACGTTCCCTACATGGCCTGGTGTAACCAAGATCAGTTTATCACCGAATTTGGAGCTGGAGCTATGGAGAAACACTGTAAAATTAATAAAAATCAATAAATTATATTTGATCTAATTTAAATTTTGCTTAAATTATGTACCGCAAATTCTGACTTCAAATCGCAGAGTATCTAAGGGTAAGCATGTCTAAGAGGTCGATGCTGCGGTTGATGTGGACGAAGGGTGAACATACCAGAAAGGTTTATCCTTTCAGAGAATAACCGCTTGAATAATCTGGTAGTATCGCACTAGACTTCCCTATAAGAAGCGAGGGAACGACCAATCGTATTAATCCTCGGTATAAGAGGTGGGGATAAATTGGTACCATTGCACTAGGTTTTGCTATAAGCGGCGAGGGTGCACCGCTAGCATTTGTTGTGAACGCACTCCAATTTCAATATTATATACCGTTGATTTGACCGTCACATGTAAAAAGAAAATGTTAATGTTAGAAATTTTCAAATCTAATTTTACTTTTCTTCTCAAATATTTCATCTTTAATTGTTACAAAAACTACAATAGCGGTCAATTTTTTCAATTTCATCACGATTTTTGCTTCATGGGAAGTGCTTCTGTTAATATACTTTCCTAAAATTATAGTCACGTAAGGACTCGTTCAGATTTCTATAGCGTACGCCTTTTGAAATACAATAATTCGATTTCGATCAACAATAAACTCCTAATTAAAACAAAAAATTTGAAATTTTTGTCAACTCGACATTATTTTCTTTGTAATTTGATAGATGAAACGACAGAAACGTAATAAAATTCAGCCAGGGATTCCCCAAATTGAACACATATTTCACACCGTTTGTTTTACCGACGTACATATTATAAACTTTTTTGAATGAAATATGAAGCGTCGCAGGCGAGGAGGCCATTAAAGGTGGAGAAATTAAATTTTTACCCCAAAAAATTTTCTTGGACGTTTAGAATTACCTGTAGGTACAATTTACTTCTTAAATTATTCTTATGTTTAAATAAATAAGTTTGAGTTTCTTCATATTAGAACCCTTGTTAACGCTAAAAAGTTTTAATTAGGGGTGGGTTTAAAAATTTTACGAAGATTCTGTTTCTCAATTAGTAGGAAAAAATTTAATTTTGAAGATTTTCAATTATTAAATTATTCTTATGGTTCTGGGGTGACACTTTTCCTCCTTTCCTCGCATTTTGAAGAGCTGCAGGAAATTTTCTGCACTTAATATTAAAATAAAATTAATCTCTCTGTTCCAGCTATATTTTCCTTAGCTGTTATTTCTTGTGTTGTATAAGAATAGAACAAAATCTGGGAAAAGCTATTTTTATAGAAAATATGACGAAAGATTAATCATAACGTGGGATTTATTGACCTAGTAAAATTTTCTTTTCTTATCCAACAGTTTCCTCTCTGTACATGATATCGGTAGAACTTTATTTTCTAAACATTTTTCAAAAGCATTTAACGAATGTAACGTTCCATTTACCAAGTTAACAAATAATATATTATCCCTTAATCTAATCTATTTTTAACTCGACATTTTGATCGGTTAACGGGAAAATGGGGCGATTTTCACATCCGAAGAGTTAAATTCATGCGTGATTACGTCACAGGCGCACAGGACTATTTTCTTCGTATTGAAAATTTACCTGCAGCTTAATAGATTCCTAATCTGCTTACACTTTTCCTTTGAATATTTCCCGAAGGTTGAATGTTTTATATTTATGCACAAAAATAAGATGTGCAGGAAAATACGAAAATGTAAAACAGAATTGCTAGGACTGAGATAATCGAAAAAAATTAAAGCGCATTTCAAAATAAATTGCACGGCTTCCGTTTAATTATAACTTTATAAAATCATCACCTTACCCCAGAAAGCGATGTTGTGGTTGGGTTTTTTACTACTTTCTTATCTGATTAAGTAAATTGTTGATTAAAGTAACTTTATGGTAGTTTACATGAATATCAGTTGTTTTTTAACCCATTTTGGATAAATATTTCTCGTTTTATAGTTCCAGTAAATTAAGATTAGCATTAAAGTTTATAGTAAATTCAGCTTAAGATGAATTTAAACAATATAATAACGTACAATGCCGTAGAACAATTGAATGTTCGTTTTTTAGAGAAAGTTGGATTGAATTCTAACTTTGTTGAAAATGTTATAGTTTCATGATTTACGTACTACACAATTAAATACAATCTATAGCGCTGAAGGCTTCAAATGTTATCCAACGTTGTATTTGTATTATGGTACGTCATTGTAATAGTTTAAATTTCATTTAGTACCTGTACCTTCTAAATATTAAAAAGAAAAAGATTTTAAATTTACTTTTTCATAAAACACTTCAACGATCAATTAATTGTAACAAGAAAATTTCCTTTTTTAAACTTGAGTTCTGCCAATGACAAGATAAGCTCTGGCATGAATGCAAAAACGAATCCGTTGTTTGTTCTCATTATTTTAACTTGTAATATTTTATTAAATTTGTTCTTTCATATAAACCATCCGAAAATTGAAATTTTTATCAAGATATTTAAAAATAAAATTGTAAATAACTGTTAATCATTATTGAAGTAAAGTTAAAATGAGAATAATATAAAGCTTTTCAATCTCGTCATTTAAACGTTGCCTAAATTGTTCATATATGCAGAACTAATAGTTTGAGCTTTTTAACGTTGGCTTCACAACAACTAGGATATAAGAACCTGTCTATTATATTTAAGCTTAATTTTAGCATATTTTGAGATTACGAAGAAATTCGCACTTTCGTTACGTTACAGTGGTAATAAATTAAATTAAGTTATGAATGTGTAATTTTAAGGACGATTTCGTCAAGCCTTAATTAGATCCATTTCACATTTAAAGTGAATTTTACCCACAAGTAAAATAATATAACTTTTAACTCGTGTATAATGAAATTAATATACCTAAATTGTTTTTCACTTTCGAGCTAATTTAACGCAATAAAAATCAATTATATTTTATGACCTTTCGGCTAGCTATCGTGAGATTATTTACATTTTATATTATTATTAGTTTGATGTAAATCTTAACTTGTATAAGGTTATTGGAAAATGAAATCAATTAAATGAAAATAATACCTAAACTATGACAATATTGTTTCGCTCTCATTTAAGCTCCTCATGTAGTTATAATATAAAAACATAATTTTATAAAAAATTATTGACAAAGTGCTGTACATTTTGCTTCATGTTTAATAGTTTATGACCAAATTTTTCAACATTGCTGCAAATTAAGAAAGCAATTTTTAAGAGCGCGTTCTTTAAATAATAAATTGTGGAAATTAGTAATTTAATATCGTCCTTTTTGTTAGGAAGATTGATTTAGATTCTTTACTTCTTGTTCAATTCCTCATTATTCTTCTTCTGTGTCAAGTTACAAATGTATCGCTGGAACTACTTTTAGCAAATTCAAAGAACATGCAATGTTAAAGGGACGCCTAAAGTTTACGTAAGAATTTAATTTACATATTAAGTTTACAAAAACAGTTCATTATTCCAAAACTAACAAAATTGATAATATAATAAGTTTACAAGCATCCCAAACGTTCCCTATTTAGACCAACCTGCATAATTAGCAAGCAGGAAAATGTAGTACACGTGCGCGACGCTGGTACCGTATCCTGTCGTCGTTAGGATCGATGATGACGTCAAACGACGCACGATCAAATTCGAGAGCTTTCCCGACGCTGCCTGGCGGTTCCCAGTTTAAGTCTGACCGCGCTCCAGTTTACCGAGTTACAGGGTGCGCTAACCGAGGCCTGAGCTTTTAAAGCTCGGTATGGTACCCGTAAAATGCGCTAGCTGGTGTTAGTGAATAAGTGAGTTTGCATGATTCTGTGTTTTCTAAATAAAGATAGAGTCACCGTCTACTCAATTTTTTTATTGGGATACAAAATACTCATTATAAACCACCTGTTACGGTGCTCTAAGCTTTTTTTTCTAATTGATCAGGTATTGGCTCCCGCCAATCTCGATATAAAAATTTTTCTTTCAAAATTATAAAATTACTGTGGAAAATTTTTTCTCTCGAAATTTTAAACTTATTTGCTTATCTAAATGTTCAGTTTTTCGAAAAATCTGAATAAAATAAAAACGGAAAATTTTAACGACCGAAAAATTCAGAAAATATTAAATTTAAACTTCAAACATTTTTTATGTTCAAAATTTCTTTGGATTTGTATGTGCCAAAATATAAAACTTATTTATTCAACTTTCTAAGAAAAAAATTTTAAATTGTATTTCCATTTTAAAAATTCACATCGAATACTCAAAATTGAATTTTAACTTCCAATATATTTATGATCAAGAATGTTTTGGAATTGTATATCTCAATATATTAAACATATTTGCTCAAACAAAAGTATTTTTTATAGAAAATTAATTTTAAATTCAAATATTTTCTATGTTGAAAATTTCTTTGAAATTGCATAATATCTCAAATTGTTAAATTTATTTGCTCAACTGGAAAAAATTCTTCAATTAAAATTATTGTTTTTCATTTTTAATAGATATTTTTAGATTTCCTTTTGTTCAAAAAAGTAACAAAACTTTTCTATTAAAAATTTTGTAACTCAAATATTTAAACGATGAAGTTCATAAAAAAATAAAACTTCAAAATTTCTTTAAAAGCTTAATATAAACTTTGTATCTGTCGGCGGAAACTTGAATTTTCACGAAAATTTCAATCTAACTGATAAAAATCAGCCATTTTAGTTAAAATATTTATATCTTAATTAACACTTAATAAATTTTAGTTGGTTCTCATCGGGAGAGCGCAAAATAATAAAATTCTTTGCGAGCAATGTCATAAATTACTAATGGAAAAAATTAAGGGTTGTTAAATTCCACTTTATGCAGCTTAAATAACTACCTCATTAAATTAATTAAATTTGAAACTTTAATTTTGAAAAATTGTTTTATTATCTCACGTAAGTTTGTCCTTTAGTTTAGCTACTGTACAGCTAACTGTTAGCTGAACCCTGAAAGCTTGAGCTTTTGGAACAACTGAACAGGAAATGTTGGAGAAATCAGCAACAAGTACCTGGAGTTGCGCGTACGTTAGGGGTAGAACAGACGCGCCTATAAACAGCGCACTAAACATTATCCCGAATGACGATTTTATAGTACATTTTGTTAAGGCCATTTATGTACATAAGTACTACAATTCTCAATATGGCTTTTAATCGTTGATCCAAATTATACCCATTAATATTTTTTCAAGTGATTTTATGCTTCGTTTACTTCTTTATAATTTTCATAACTCAAAAATTTCAATAAAAGTCACATTACACATGAATTAACAACGTTTTAATGGTTATCTACAGGGTGATTCTATTATCATTTCCTTTAAGCCAAAACAGAATTAAATTAATAAGCGTAGGAATCAAAATTATATACCTACAGAACTTCGGTTCGCTTCCTGACAATGCCAAATTCGTTCAAATATTACATTATTATTCGCAATTGTTACCTACTATAGAAAAAATAGGACTAGATAAATAACAATCAAAAATTAAATATTTTATGGTAAAATACGAGAATTGTTAAACCATGGCAGGGTTTCGGTATGGGCTACTTATTGATTTCAAAGTAGGGGTCGTAGGTCAATCAAAAACTTCAAATTTAAATATTCAAGACCTTCGTTCGTTTCACCTCATTGAAAAATCAGGGTTGGTAAAATAAAAATTAGGGTTGAGAGTCCCCGAAAAGTGTTTATTGACCTAGTGATTATTTTATAGAGATTAAAGAGTTGATCTTCGCAGAATAGGGTTAATATTAAATTATCTGTGCCAAGGTTGGCATTTCACGTGAATCTATAGTTAGTTTTACATTGCATTGGAAGTGTTTTCACGTCCATAGAAAATCCTACTTTTTAACGTGGATTCCGAACCACCGAATCAAGCTAATGCGTTGCTTAATAATTACTAAAATTTACTGAGAAACATAAGAAATATTTTTTAAACATCAAAATTGTCAATATTCTAGCACTTTGTTAAAGTTTAAATTAAGTAAGCGTTAAAGGTCCTGAACAAGGAATAAAATTAACCTCATGGGACATTCAAAAATGTCTTAAACGAATCAATAAAATTATTTTCTGAAAGTAAAAACTGGAAACTTTGCGGTAGTTTCTGAAAGTTTAAAATTTTAAACAAAGATTAGTGTTTCTAAAAGCTCTAAAATTCCAAAAACAGCAACTATAAAAATTTTTTTCATTTAAAATTAATATAATAAACTAAAAAATGTTTTTCCTTACGAAGTAGGTCTCAGAGTAAACCAAATACAAGCTGCTTTAATCATTGCACCATTGTCTCGATGGCTCACCTGTATTAGGTGGTGAAGAGCTAAGGTTTTAACCCCCCCCCCCCCCAGATTCTTAGCTGAACGACCTATTCAGTACGGGCAGTATGGTTCAGGAAACTCTCGAGAAGGTAACTAAGGAAAAATTAGGTGGGCGCCAGGATTCTGAAATCTAAGACGGAAGTAGTCAAGAGTTGGCTTTATTTTATCAAACAAAGCTAAAGAATAAATATGAGATTGATAAGTTATAGGACACACACAAAATTCTCTAAAGAAACAAATGAAATTCAGAATGTAGGATAGCACATCCTGTTATTATTTAAATTAAAAAATAAACATGTGAACTGTCATGAGGCAGACCCCTCGAAGATTTAAGTTTCAAAAGAATTTGTTAGGGGAGATCAGGTCACGTCAAAGAAGGAGCAAATTAAGCTGCAGGCAACTTTGAGTTCAAAGACTTTAAGAATATCTAAATCCATTTGGATAAACAAATATATTAAACAATTAATCGACCAGTAATCAAAAAGTGCGAAATCACCAAACTTCTCTAGGTTCTAAAATGACCGTATGAAAAGTCACCATCTTGGATGTAAGGATTTAATTTTAAAAAATCACTACACTCCCTATTGGTAGCCTTCTTTTGACATACAACAAGATAAAATGAACAAAGAGTCTCAGTTTTAAAATTCATGTGATGTGGGGCGGTTAATTTACGTGCATACAGGGCGCAAATAAAATTTCAAATTAACCATCTCGTGGTGGTAACTGATAGATTTAAAACTATTAAAATTATTAACAGCTGGCGGCGCTAAGCTGAAAACTGATATTTGGAATATTGCAGAGCATTGAGTTACTTTACAGAAAGAAGACCAGACTGCCAGCCATGATCGTACTTGCATTAGAAATGAGTAATGTTTGAAAGGCTCTAGAATGTAACGTAAAATTCAAACCATGCCATAAATAGATTTAGAATCGTTTGGCATTCAAATCAAACGTGGTTGGAATCCCAATCGAATCTATTACCCTATGGTTCGAAGCCTAACTTCATATGCACAATTACGCAGCATAGGTACAATACAGCACTGAGCTTTGCTCTTAAGACTTCAATAAGCACCAGAGAGGCCAAAGGCAAAATAATTGAAGAAGTAAAGAATTGAAATAATTAAGACACAGATTATATGGTAAAAAGCATTTCTATTCTCTAAGAGGGACAGTTTAACGAGACGATAGCCGAAAATCTAAGTTTAGCTACGAAGTTTGAAGTAAAAGAAAACTTCTACAACAAACAAATCAAAATGCAACTCCCTGATTTAGTTAGAGCTAAAAGGATAGAATAAAAATGGCTGAACGGTTATTGCATTAACTTTTCGTGCCAAGGCTGCTTCCGTAGGATTTTTCACTCACTGAATGTTTAACTGCTGATCGCAGGTGACATTATAAAAGACGGTGTAAAATTGTCTATTCATGTGGTTTGGAATCCATGTAACAGGCACAGGCAGTGTAAATTGGAGGTTATGGAAAGATCTTACCCACCTCCTCCATAAATATTGGATGAGACTTTCAACACGAAATGAATGCAATAGAAAAACCAATTATGATCTTTGAAATATCATTAAGCTAAAAATTTCTCTTTCTTTCAAAGTAGAAACGGAAATATAACAATATTTCTTTCAAATCAAATTTTAGAGGGTATTTCGCTCGGACTAGAAAATTTGCACTCGGTTGCATAAAGCTCGACATTTCATAAGTGGTTACATAAATAGCTATCAATATGTTTCAAGGCGAAAAGAAAATCTCGTTATCAAAAAGTTTAAAGGGCTGAATTTTTAAAAGATTTATTGTTATTATTTTAGGTCATGTGGAATTTGTAAAATAGGCAATCAAAACCAACTTAACAAATCGGTGGTGCTCAAACTTTTTGAATTTTTTTTTTCACAATTAGGCTAAAGATATCAATTTAATTTCCCCTACCTGTGCATATCAATAGCGGCAACATAATAAACTTCATAATTACACCATCAACAGGCTAATTTAATATAAGGAAAGTTTGTTAAACTAAATATAAACCCTTTTTAAGTTTTCCGTTTTGCCTAACCAAATTGATCAATTCTAATTTGCTTTATGTATGCTAATATGAGTGAAAACTTAGTGAAAGTTTGGGTATAAAAGATTTTGAATAGAATTATTCAGCTCTTTCAAACCTCGTTTCGAAAATGTTTTCAATATTCCTTCAAGTTTCTATTTAAATATTTAAAATAACATAAAAATGTGTCAATAAAAGTCGAAACTTTAAAAGTTTCATAAAAGAAAATGTAAACAAAACTTAAAAAATAAATAAATTAGAAGCTAAAAAAGAATGATGTAGCTAATTGTGTTTTTCTGTCTAAAAATGAAGATATTGGTGTTTTAGTTTTGTAACATCACTCCACACGCTCCAAATTAGTAGTTGTAAACTAGCGATCCTCCAGAAACCCTAAATCTTTGATGTGATGTTGTCTTAAGCAGAGCAGACCAACTCGTAGAGGAATTGGAGGAAGAAATATCCGTGCCGTCAGAATGAGCCATGGCGCAGCTAACCTCTCCGCGCTTGCGCCACTACAGGTCCGCACCGCACGATGCACTCGCACGTTTTTACAGATTTCACAGCTATTAATAGTCATCAAGTGAAACTTTTTTGCAAACTAGTTAACACTTATTTGCACAGATGTGTCACTCTAGAGACCCATATAATATTTTACGGCATGCTCAAGTTACGATATGCACCACAGCCGATTTAGCACTAATTTTAAGCATATCTCATTTTTACTAATCACTCCTTGCTCGACTAACTTCTAATTCTTTATTTGTATTCCAGAACAATGACCGCTATCTGCTTCGTTTGCAATCTTCCAATATTGTCTCATCAAGTGGGTTTGGTATGGCAAGGAGGAAATGGATGGGACGATCTCGTTCGAGAACAACTGGAAGAATCGACAATTCGTCAACGTTTGGGAGGCCGGAGAGATTCGGCCACTCAGATATGCAGCATTTCACCACCCACAGAGACACAAGAAACGTCTCCGCCAGCTACGGGTACCGCTCGCCGACGTCGAAGCTCGTTAGCTCAACTAACGGACATATTAAGAGAATGGGGAGGAGGTTCCACCAAATCAAGACAAAAGGCTCCTCTAAATCGGCGCGAAACGCTGGCAGACTTAGCTCGCAGTCTACCGTGGGGTCGGCAAACAACAGAAGGTGGTCCAACACGAACAATAAACACCCGCAAAAGACGAGAATCTAGCGCAGATTCTGGCATAAAAAGTATAGGATCAAAATCTCGTAGAGATTCACATCAAACAGCCATATCAGATTTTAGATCAGAAGTTGCCAAATTGTGGCAACGACGCGAATCCAATGCCGCCACCACCACCGTTATAACACCCAGTTCTGGATCTCGACGAGGTTCCGGCGAGTCAAGCAGAAGTGGAAGAAGAGACTCCGTAACTCACTCTCACGGAACTTCTCGTCGAGGTTCAGGAGAAAGCGGTCGAAGCGGCCGTCGCGATTCGACCACCATATCAACACCGCCCCCACCAAAAGTGATAGGCGCAACTCACAAAAAAAGGAGAGATTCTAGGACAATCAACGATGCTCCACCATATTATCGTCAAGAACAAAGACCATCTACCTCTTCAACTGCTTCCGATTCGGTTCCTGTTTTTGCTATTCAAGCTGCAACCACTCCATCAAATAGTCATCCTACGATCGTGCATACAGGAACCACAACTACTACAACTAAAATTTCTGTAAATACCGTTACTATTGGAACGGACGTTATTCAAGCTATACAACCTCCTACTATAATTACCTCTAGCGTAACACCACCTGCAACCTCTCCCACGGTTCAAGCAACTACGCCCACGCATCCCTTACTAGCGACCAGACGTGATTCCACGACTCAATGTGGGCGCCTTGGTAGACGTGATTCGCGTAGTCATGCTAGCCCTGAACGATCTTCAAACAAACTGTCGCGTTTACAGCGTCAAAGTACAACTTACGATGAGAGCTGTTTACCGGGAGGTAGCAGCAGACGTGGTTCTCAACCTGGTGCTCTCAGTCCAGACGTTGATGATACCGGACGTAAAGCTCGACGCGATAGTTTAAGTCCAGACTCGGCTTCTAGAGGACGAAGAGATTCTAGATCTCACTTGAGCCCGGACAGATCCGGAGAACGCGATATAAGCCCGGTACGTTGCCATCGAAGGGGCAGGTTAAGAAGACAATCAACCAGCGTTGCCGGTAGACGACGAAGCGTACATCGCTCCCCAGATTCCTCCAGTTGTTCGTCACGCGATCCTAGTCCTTCAAACAGACCCATACCGCCTCCTTCGGAAACCCATCGTCCCGCTATACGTCGTCAATCAACCACGGAAGAAATTTTAATCGCTCGAGGGTTTCGAAGACAATCCACCACAGAAGAAATGATTCGTTGCAGAAACTTTAGGCGCCAAAGTTCTCAAAGTGATGACACCAGTAGATACCGAGGCCGACGAGATTCTTGTACGCAAATTATAGATGGAACGATTGGTTCCATGACTGTTGAGACTACCAGCACCTTCTTTGATTCGAGTACACAAACAGGTGAGTGATAACATCTTGGTTTGAAAATTGTTGTTTATATAGTGATAAAATTGGATTATTCACGTGTACAACCAGCATAGCGTGATGTAATCATCCTGACTTGTTTCCTATAAGTTCATTTATGTTGGCACGCCCGTCCACCACCGACTGATAAAATCGTATACCACTTCCTGAACAAGGTTAAAGCGTTAATTTTATTCTATAAATTCATTAGTCGAACAATGCAGAAATTTAACGTGCGCGCCGGCATCTCAGTAATATTTGTGATAACACGGTTGGTAATCGATCGGGGGTGGGTCCGACGCCGCGACGCTAGTTCAGTGGCTCTGCGACGTTCATAGCACGTGCACGCTTGTGATCTACTTCTGCATCTGGGCTGATGAATTTCTGGGGTTAGCATTCATAGACTTCTAATGTGCGGAAATGCAATACACAAACATTTCTTAAGCTTTTCTGTGTTTCAATTGCTTCTGGTGTAGCTTTGTGACTTTGTGGCTTTTCTTAAATCATCTGTTGCTACTTCATCCATGTTTGTTTATACGTGCGTGTTTATCACTTAAATATTGGTAGTAAATTAATTATTTTAAATGTTGTTGCAAAAGGTAATTGTTGTACTAATAAGTTAAGTTTTTGTGTAAAAAAAAATTGGGTATTTTTACTATGGTTCCAAATTTTTGAAGAAAAAAATTCAAAAGTTTCGAAATTTTGGTTCTTGTAAATACCGATAAACCGCTAAATGATTACATCAAAAATATTTATAGAATGATTAAGCAAGGTTACACACCGTTACATCCCGGATGTAAACACTGCTCCTTAAGTTTTAACAGAAAAAGTTTGTTGTTCTAAAAATTAGTTTGAAAACTGGAAATTTTGCTTGCAATTATATTGGCTCACTTTAGAATTCAACATTTTTAGGTTCATTAGATTACAAAATTATAAATATTCAAGTCTTCCTCAACGCAACTTTAATTAAATTCTCAATAATCTTCCCTGACAAGTCCATTCTAAATATTTCATTACAGTCTGGCCTGGCGTCTTCCCATTCAAGAAAATTCTATTGAATGTATTTACTTTGGTCAAACTTTTACAGATGACATCGCAATAAGTAACAAAATTGGATTTTCCCATTAATTTTCAAAATTAATTTGGAAGAAGACCAAAATTTTGGAAGACCTGCCCAAATTGCTTAGATCTAGACGTATAAATTGATACTTTTACTTACCTGGTTTCATTAAATTGTATTGGAAATACTTCAAAAGTATTTTTGTTAGCTTTTTCTAATACTTTTTTAACTTTGATGGAGAAAATATCGAAAAACTTTTATTGATATTAAATTAAATCTTCCGTTTTATTGAATGAAAAACGTAACATTAATTAGAAAAAGTAAAGGAAGCAATTTATATGGTAATGAAAATATGAAGTAATGAATTCCGGTTTCAAATTATCATCTTTATTTTGGAAGACATTTTTTTAATTGATAAAAATTGAAATTTTTGTAAAGTGTTTTTCTTTTCCAATCTCTTAAAAGCGGTGAACATGTGGGAATTTAGGGAAAATCAATCTTTTTGTTATTTTCATAAAAGATAAAAATTGTCTTCTGTGACGCGAGAGAGTAAATTGCTAAGTAAGTTTGTATGTGTACAATAACCTAATTATGGCCACATTACAGCTATTCCCATAATTGAAACCAAAATGTTCACGTGATATTTGGAAGACGACCGAATCTTCATTAAAACTTGGTTATTAAAGTTATCAAAAAAAAATTCATTTAGCAAGGAAAATTGTTGGAATCAAAAATAATTCTAAAAATTTTTTTAAGTAAGATGGCTCGTACAGAAATAATCACTTTTCTACAGTAAATATACGAACATAAAAAGAAAGCAGGTTACCTGCTTACTAGTTGCCGGCACCGAAAATCTTCACATGTTAATAAGGAAAGCCGATAATCGAAAAGATATTGACGTGCACCAATCGCTGCCGATACCCTAAATCAGTCTGCCTGATTTCTTTCCTTTAGAACCTTAAGCTAAGATGTCTATGACGAACTAATTGGGAACTTCAATTTTATTCTTTAATCTTGAGGTTGTGAATGCAGCATTATCTTCACAGATCTTGCAAATGTTTCGTGTTGGCATGAAATATCAAGCCAGCAAAGATAAAAGTGTGCCTTGGCTGGTGAAAATTCAAATCTTTGGGATTTTTGCTTTAGTCAATCGAGGGTTGTTAAGAGAATACAACTGGAATGAGAAATCTTGGTACATCAAGAAGAAAAATCAGTATACTGTTTGCTTAGCAATAACATTTTATGGAAGAGAGCCTCTTTTGGACATAAAATTCAATTGTATTGATTTGAAAATTTATTATACTTGTTTACAAATCGATTTAATAAAACTTGTACGAAAAAGTTTTGTTCTTTGATAGAAAGAGCCTACCCTGGGCTGTCCATTTAAATACATAACTACTGGAAACACGACGCCATGTGTGCAGGCTATGCATTGGCCTGTGGCCAATTTTAATAAAAATATCTAGAGATCATAAAGATAAAATTTTGTGGAAAACGAATCGTCTGTGATACATTCGATCTTTATCTCCTGACCAAATTGCAGCTTTTGCAGAAAATGTGCTTCAACAAAGATGGCTTTCGATTTCAAAAATTATCCATAAAATTCATTTTATATTTTTTTTTTAATTTTGGTGTTCTCTAACCATGTAGGAAAACATGTAAGGACTGTTCATTTTATTAAGCGGACAACGTTATTCGCCTGTAATAATTATAATTGTCAACCGATTTTTTTCTATTATGCGTCATTTGTTTAATCCAAGTGTTAACTATTACATACCACCTTTAGTTCCTTATTTTTATCAAAAATTAACATCATGGAACGAATTAACATTCAAACTCGAAAACTTATCCTGCAAAAGTAGTGTTTTGAAAAATTTTCTATTAGAAAACTTGCAAAAATGGTTAAATGTTCGAAGTAAGCGGTGTTCCAAATCATTAAAGAATTTGGTAGGAATAATACGCTCATGATTAACTAAAATCATGTCATAGATAAGGGACGGTGAGTGATTGGCCGAAGGGAAAGCCTTAAAGCTGCTCAAGTCCTGGAAGAATATCTCGGTATGGGAAATTTAAAAAAAGGCAGGAGTTAGTGTAGGTACAGTGGAAAATATTAAAAAGAGAAACAATGTTAAGATGTATAAAAACCAAAAAAATGCCTAAAAGGTCCACAGAAGAACAGGAAAGGTCAAAGAAGAAGTGCGGAAAGTTGTACACCTTTTTCCTGAACAACAAGATTCGGTGTTCTTTAATGAATGATGAAACTTTCGTCAAAATGGATACCAGGACATACCAGGCATACAATATTATAACGCTGTGGTAGGAGAGGATGTGGCTAATGAATTGAAGATGGTCCAGATGCACAATTTTGGAAAAAAGTCCTTGTGGGGCAAGCGATTTGTTCATGTGGTTTGAAAAGTTCAACATTTTTTTCAACTGGGACATTTGAGAGTCAAAATTACAGACAAGAGTGCATAAAAAAACTTTTATTGCCTTTGTGTAGGAAACACAATGTGTTTCCATTATTTTGGCCAGATCTAGCCACTGCCCACTATGCTTGTGCTACTCTTGAACTTTCGCATTTGAATAATGTCGTTTTTGTCAAAAGTGAGGACAATCCTTCAAGTTGTTCTGAACTCCGGCCTATGGAGAGATATTGAGCTATAGTTAAACGACACTTAAAATGGATGGCCGGGAAGCTAAAACTTTAGAATAATTTAAAAAAATGTGGATCTTAGGCAACATAGGAACATGGCAAGTGACCGCAAAACCTGTGCGAAAGCTCACGCAACGCGTCCGCGTAAAAGTCCGAAATTTCTATCGCACGTGAACATACAGTAATCATCAAAGAAAAAATAGATTTTACAATGTATAGTCTTCACTTTCATTAAATATTAGACCATTCTATTGATAATGAAAAAAGTTATGTCGCAAAATGTGTGTCCGCTTAGTAAAATGAACAGTCCTTAATTTAAAATTTGTGATTCCTAGTAATCTAAACCAAACTGTGTTAAAATCCACCTAACCGTGGATTTTCTGTGATTAATGAATTTTTCATACTGATTTATTTACCCATCCAATAGTGTTACGAATTTGTTACACAGAGAATTTGATTTTCTTGACAATTCTATCACTAATCAGGAAAACTTGCGGTTCAAATTTCAATGTCCGACTTAAAAAATATTTTTGTTTCCTTCTAAAGGATTTTGCCCTCATAACAGTCCCGGAAGCGGTTTTTCTGACTCAGTAGTATCTGCTAGTCTTAACATTATTAATTCGGAAAAGCTGTGCAATCTTGGTATGGTAAATTTTTAAACTGATTTTTTAAACCATTTTTAAAATGAACTTCAAAACTTTTTCTG
The DNA here is from genome assembly GCA_958510855.1 of Rhagonycha lutea. Taxonomy (NCBI): domain Eukaryota; kingdom Metazoa; phylum Arthropoda; class Insecta; order Coleoptera; family Cantharidae; genus Rhagonycha; species Rhagonycha lutea. Next base: position 3,289,190 of record OY294040.1, on the reverse strand, counting down.
TTAAAGTGAATAAAAGCAAACTTCTTTGGAACATTTTTTGTGCATTTGACTATTTTACCCTAAATCTAATTTTAAAATTGCAGTCGATTTTCTGTCGATATAAAGAGAGAAATTGAATAACTTTGTTAAAATTTGCGGAAGTATTCTACTCATTGCGTGATATACCTACATACCTATATCATGTTACTTCAGGTAGATACTTCATAAATTAAATAGTAGATACTACATCTGCGAAGTAGATACTACTAATGTGCAGTATTTAATCTGATTTAACAGCATAAATAATATTTCACAAATTGATACATTGATGTGGCAACACCGCAAAACTTGAGCGACACTTTCTTGGCCCTCGACAGTTTGAATTTGCTCAAATTTTTTGTCCTGCTTGATATAGTGATAACTCAGGAGAGCTCTACCTCTCTTACGTTGAATGAATAAATAAATATTGTTAAATTTTTTCAAGTTTTCCTTGCAATCTATTTCTTGTCTTATTTGTCCGTTGTAAGCGACAGTAAATTTTTCAAAAGATTTGTCTTTTTCCTTTTCAAGTTGATACGTTATTCTATTATTATAAAATTTTATGATTTTCTAAAAGTGTGGCGAAGGCAAACTGTCATCAACTTGTTGTCTTCCATTTCAACATCAGAGGTACCATAATAATTATTATTGTCATCTCAAATTTAAGATAATGCTTTTCAAACTTTTGACGCGTTACATTATAAAATCGATTCAGTAAAACTCCACTGTAGCACAGTTTTAAAAATCTCCAGGAATTAAAATTAAAAAATCTTCTTTCTAAATTAATATGTTTGCTGACGTGTGATATCAACATTCTTTGCCGTGCCAATCGGAATTGACTTCTTCTACTCGGCCTTTAGACTCATTTAGCTCATATCCAGAAGCCCAACATTTATTACATGTACTGACTGTGCTTGTTTTGCAGACAATAATTCCAATTTCCAGCTTGTCTAGGTCGACTATAACCAACTGTGTCTTCTTGGGTGGAATCTAAAGGACATCCTCCTTCATTTCCTTCCATTCCTTCTTCCCTCTTGCCATTATCTCGATTAATGCGAAAATAGTCAAGTGAACAGCTCTATATTCCCATTTATGATTATTGTGATTTTCAAAATCCGCTATTGAACAGGAGAGATAAAACTCATCTTTATGTTTTAATTCATTCATTATTGTGAGAGGTCTCGACACTTTCCTCCTATGAGAATCCATTTAAATTTCACTTTTTAATCCAACTCACCCAACTAAATTTTTACCATCAAATTTAATTTATTACTTAAACCATCCACAGAAATTCAAGATACGTCTGTCGATTTCGACGGTAAAGGAAATAAATAAGAATACATTTTATTTTATCCTGCATTTTGCAATTTAAAATCAAACCAAAAAAGGCTACAAAAATGTTTTACTGTGCACTTTTTGGTAACGATTACAAAAATGTATTATTTCTTTTTATGTTATCCATTGAACAGTGCACCCCAAAAATGTATAAAAGAATTTGGTTGACTTCACAATTATTAATTACTGGCGCTAACATTTATTTACTATAGAATTTGAATAATCGACTTCAAAAAGCAATTTAATTTACTAAGCCTACAAGGAATAAAAATATTTGTGATTCCTTTAATTGAAATTCATAATAATATATTTGAAATATAATTCCATTTATGTTTTCGTGGCAACTAATAACATAATCATGAACCTGGTGTAGTAAAGTTTGGAGGCAACTTTAGATTTGAGAGATATTAGGAATATTAGGTTATACAGAAAGCAACACAAATTTCAATTAGTTTCAATGTTCGGTTACTAAATTACTTGGTGCTAGGTTTCCTACAATAATTTGCAAATAATTTATGGCTTAATAGAGAAAATTTTTAATTATAGCTACCCTTATTAACTCGTAACGTGTTAGGGTTGCGTAGTAACAACCAATACATATCCTGTTGGTCGATGATAACAAAACCGTCGTCGTGTGGTTGACCCGTTAGGAAAAATTGAAATTTTTGCTTGTTTGATATTTAAATTATTGGAAAACGGAGCATTCTGTTGAAACTTGCCACTCAAAATTCATTGTTATCTCTACGGAGCACACATCGGTTTACATAATGTACTGCAAAATGACAAGTTGGATTATTGTGCCCTAATCTAACGGAAGATTTCATATTTATGTGGATGCTTGCTCACGTTGCAATTTATTTCGTTTCATATCCATTCAAAATAATTGTTTACTGCATCAATCTTGAATACCAACAACAATTTTTTGTTTCCTCGCTGATGTAGCCTTTATCAAGGTAATTAAGGAAGCCGTTACTTAACAAATTAACTTTAATAAAGTTTTGTTGATTTTACGAAGCGATCAGTTATCGGCCTCGTTACTTTATTATTTTTTGCAAGACTTTGCTTGAAATAACTTGCAAGTAAGTTACTTTTAAGTGCTAAGTTGGAAATTTTCAAAAACTAATAATAAGATGGTTTACGCTCTGAAAGTTGGTACTATATCAAAGCAAGTTTTTTCTGCTGTTGTTAACATTTGAAATAAAAATTGTAGTACAGGAATAATTAAAAACTCCACCTACTCCACTTAATCAACTGTCTAAATGTAAATGTCATCAAGTTCGTTAGTGTCACTTTCATTGGTTGAAATTGAATTCTCGCCGAGTTGTGTAATCTATTTTCATGTTGCTATTGATTTTTGTATCATCTGATACTTATTTTTCTGCTATTGTGGAATTTATGATTAAACTTTGTATTAATAGGACTTTGTAATTATTACCATGTTGTGTAACTTATATCCTTCCGAGAGCTTCTCTTTATAAGCCATCGAAATGTATTTGGTGGATGAAAGATTATATGGTGGAAGCAGTTGGTACAAAGAAAGTTTCATAATTCATGGGAGTTTCCAAATTTTAACTTTTCAGCAAAGATACTTTAAAACCTGGATTTCCCATTTATCGCACCAATCGGGCTTTCGTTCCGTCAAACAACCAAATAGCGTTTTTTGTGATTGGATGAACATGAGAAAACTGGAGAAGAAAACGCTTCAGATAAATTCTAAAAGTCTTTAATTCCTGTCTTTCGTTTTATTATCATGTAAAACGTTTAACGCTCGTTTTATGGAAATCTTCAGTGCGAATAATTCAATTCTATTTTGCTATATTCTATCATCCATTTAAATTGTATGATGTCGAAATTTGAAATACATAAACTTCTAATTTTATACACACCATCTGCGTTCTAAGTACTAAATCAATACTCACTAATTTTCTTGATTAGAAATTTAACATAAGTATTTGAAAAAAATTTAAAAAAAGAGCTCAATCAAGGTAACCCTTTAAAAGTTTACTTTTGTAATCAATTCTTCCGTGCAATAATATCACGTGCGAAATTTTATTATGAAAGAAAGCGTGATTAAGAAAGAAAAATCTTTTTCAAACCTAACTTTAACTTAGTTCACGATTTTATTAAGTTTCCCGAGCCTAATTGTGAAAAGTATTTCGAGCTTAAATATTTTGTGTATTTTCAAAGTTGCAACATTTTAGTTGATACAAAATTAAGGTAAAATTCCATCACCCATTTCTCCCGACCAAAAACAAAACTTTTATTAGACATTCCTGGACTTCCCAAATTATTTATTTACCTTGCGTTTTCTTCGTTACGTACCTTGTTTTCCCAAAGAAGTGTGCACGTGCGTGGGTAACTTCGAAAATAAACTTCAAAGACCGCTCTTGGTTGAAGTTTGAAATTGAATGAAACAATACTAAAAATAAACTAAGGACAATTTTAACTGACAAACTGACTTTCGGTTAATTTTGTGGTTAGTTTTACAAAATGGTCCGCATTAACCGTGTTACAATTGATTAGTAGTAATGAAAAAGTGGAGTAAAACTTGTTGTTTAATTTTCAGAACCTTCGCCTTTGTATGATAATAACCACTACCACGAAGAATGTCTTCGTTGCAACTCATGTGGACTCAACCTGACGGGCCCAAATCAGAAGCGAGCAAGGCGCTTCAAAAATCAGATCTTATGCGACCTGCATTTTGCTGACGTTGCCCTTATGGAGTGTTCAGATTTTATGCAACAACTGCGTTCCTTCAAACCACAGTCGTTAGGATGCGCTGTAGCTAGGAGAAAATCATCAACCACATTAATATTTCCCTTGCCACCACAAGCTTGTTCCGGTAAGTTCTGATATGATTGATGCTTCGTGTAGTTTTCATCCATTAGAAACCTGCTTTATCAAAAAAGGTTAATCGCTTGTCATATTGAACATCTTACTTATGTAGGCTAAATTAAAATTGATGAGCACGCCGTTATTTCGATGTACCTAAATGTAAGATTGATAAGAAAATGGGGGAAGTTTTAAAAGCTTTTTGTCGCAAAAAATTTTAATTTTCTAAACAAATGTTGATTTACATAAAAATACTTAAAATAATCTTCGCATCACGGTTCTAAACTCTAAACTAATCTTAGTGTCTTTATATTAAATATTGTTATATCACGACATAACAACCCCCGTGGAGTAATTGATACGAGGCAGGGGTTGCAATAATAACATTGCGAGTTTTAATCTCCTGGAATGGATATTATTTTTCCAAACAGCCGTAAAAAAAATTTGACCTGCACTTTTTGTGGTAAAATTTTAAAAGCGTTTTAATGTTGCGTTTAAACTAAAATTAATTAAGTTTCAAGATTAACTTTGTTTAGGCGAATCGTGCACTAAAATATATTTTTTGATAATGTTTTGATCAACGATACAAACCAGGTAGAGCTGTAACCCATAAAACAATTCCTGACTAAAATAAACTATCTAATAAAATTGCGAGCGAAGAAACATTATAAAATTATTATATTGTCGTTTTATTACTTCATAAAGTATGTATGAGGAGAGTCGTTGTTAAAAGCCTTCTGATTACATTTTTATTACCAACATCACAGAAACGGTTATTATTAAAACGTCATATAACGCAAACTACTCCTAGTTAGCTACCCAGACATAACAATGAATTCCATATAAATATAACTGAAACATTTCGTCTTCAATATAAGATGCAAAATTGTTCGTTTTTTTTTTTTGTAGTACAAAGTAACATAAAGCTCCTGACATACGTACCCATGTGTGTATAGAAGGCCTAACAAGATAATGTGAAACTTTGTTATTTGAAGAAACTAGAAACTTGTTATTTATGTTTGGATTATTATAAGTCCCTCTATGTCACACCAGGGACACCATTAACCTAAATTATAATATAAATTTTAAAACAATTATGTGTAATATACGAGATTAATGAAAGAAGGTTGTTGTTTTATCGATGATATTATAACGTTCATTATTTTCTCAATTAACGTCATAAGTTTCTAAACAATAAATAAAACATTCAAAATTCATATTTTCAACATTATACCAATGGTAGGTACTTTGCAAATGTATTAACCTTTTTTATAGGAATCCAAAAGGTTTATGTAAAAAATGTTTCCAAAATTTGATAATAACTTTTTATTTTATAAATGATCGTTTCGCGTAGTTCGAATCGCAACGAAAGTCCTCCTATAGTTTGCGTCTTAATTCTTTCGACCGATCTGCGGTGCACTGACGAATTTCTGGTCATTGCACGCTTAATATTTGATTTCACTGGACATAGTAATCTCAAATTTAGAATTAGAATGCACTATGTAACTAATTTTAAGAATTTTTATCTTTTGCGATCCCATTTTGACGTTAGCATCAGCCATAATGTATGTTAAATTGAATATAAAGTAAAATTCAATTTAACTTATTCAAAGATCTGATTTCAATAATCGGATTTATAGTAATTTATTCAATAAGATTAACATTCGCAGTTTAGTGGCGAAATTCTCTAACATTCAATGATATAATTGTTTTACATTTTATGGTATTAAAAAGTATTTGAATTAATCTTGGATTTGTGGGAAGTGGAAAGTGTGGAAATTGCGCCAGATATGTTGTAAGAATTAAAAAGTCTAAAAATCATCTGTTGACTACAGTGGCGGATTTCCCAACAGGCGCAAGAGGCGCGCGCTTATTAGGGCCTCGTAAATCAAGGGGCCTCAAAATAAGGAAAATTTAATTATTATTAATTAAATTCTTGTTGTAATAAACACAAAAAATCTAAGTCCTAGATGCCTTAAGATTTGCAGTTATTTTGATTTTAAGCAATTTTTGATTTATTGATAAAAATTTAATTTTGTTCAAATATTCTGAAAATTTTTGAAAATATTAACTATGATGTGTAATAAACACAGGAAAAATAACTAAAAAATTCTAAGCCCACAGATTTCTTAGATTTGCAGTTATTTTGATTTCAGTGCAATTTTTGATTTATACATTTTTTGAAAAAAATTAAATTTTGTTAAAATATTTTGAAACTTTATGAAAATATTAACTCTGTTGTAATAAACACAGGAAAAATAACGAAAAAATTCTGAGCCCTAAGATGTCTGAGATTTGCAGCTATTTTGATTTCAGTGCAATAATTATATTATTTTTGATAAAAATTTAATTTTGTTCAAATATTCTGAAACTTTATGAAAATATTAACTATGCTGTAATAAATACAGGAAAAATAACCAAAAAATTCTAAGCCCTAAGATACCTTAGATTTGCAGTTATTTTGATTTCTGTGCAATTTTTGATTTATTTAAATTTTTTGATAAAAATTTAATTTTGGTGAAATATTCTGAAACTTTATGAAAATATTAATCCTGTTATAATAAACACAGGAAAAATAACGAAAAAATTCTAAGCCCTAAGATGCATTAGAATTTCACTTCTTTTGATTTCAGTTCAATTTTTGATTTAAATTTTGGATAAGAATTTAATTTTGATGAAATCGTTGAAATATTCTGAAACTTTATGAAAATATTAATTATGTTATAATAAACACAGTAAAAATAACAAAAAAATTGTAAGCCCTAAGATGCCTGAGATTTGCAGTTATTTTGATTTCAGTGCAATATTTTTTATTAAAATTTTTTGATAAAAATTTAATTTTGTTCAAATATTCTGAAACTTTATAAAAATATTAACTATGATGTAATAAATACAGGAAAAATAAGTAAAAAATTCTAAGCCCTCAAATGTCTTAGATTTGCAGTTATTTTGATTTCAGTGCAATTTTTGATTTAAATTTTTTGATAAAAATTTAATTTTATTCAAATATTCTGAAACTTTAGTAATAAACACAGGAAAAATAACGAAAAAATTCTAAGCCCTAAGATGCCTTGGATTTGCAGTTATTTTGATTTCAGTGCAATTTTTAGTAAAAAAAAGTATTAAACAATAAATCGTCTGTGGTGCTGGTGGATGGGCCCCCGGGCAGCAGGGGTTCAAATCAATTGCTTTATAGGGAGTGTAGGATTAGTGAAAATACTTAGAGGGGGGGGGCTACAAAATTGAATTGCGCCTGGGGCTTCATAAGTTCTAAAACCGCCACTGGTTGACTACACTTGCCAACCCTCCTGGCCATAGTGGGGAGTTATAGCCAACAACCCCAATTAGGGGAGATTATAATGTCCAGCATTGGACCAAGTCCAACCAACCAAATCAATAATACTTACAAGCCCAGCGCTACAAATAACATCAATTAAAGTAAACAACTCATTCCGATGAAGGAGACAAAGGACACATAGTCCTGCCGCTCCGCGACAGAATCAAAAGACAGAGAGAGAAGTCCAACCAAGTCAAAGTAAGAGTAGAAATTGCAACTTAACTTATCCCTACCTTACAACTAGTCGGATTGCTCATTTCTGTTCTTCTTGGTGGTTTCTTCTGTTCTTTCATGGAAAACTCATGATTTATCGTTCTAAATTGTGTTCAGTATAAAGCTAAAATATTCAAGAACTAAACATTAAGTTAAGAAAAATCAGTTTACCTGTAAGTGGTGACATTCCCTTAGCCTAACAAACAAAGCTAATCGCAAAAATATTGTCTATAGTCTAGGTGAATAGCGATGGGATGCTCAGTCAAAATCAAATCACCCTAAATCACACATTTATTGCTCATCATATATTTTAAATGATTAAAACAGTAGTTAAGGACGCTTGATTCTGGGTCTGGTGTGTACAATCCAAAAATATCAGTGTAAATGGAAAAAAATACATATTTTTAGGTATAAAAGGCCCATAGAACAAACCAAAAGCATTATGAGCCTGTAGATGTATCCCACAGATTGATCCAATCTCCCAAATGAATAAATTATATACAACTTATTATGTCGCAGCGAAACGGAGACTTTTTTGTTAACGAAGATCTGGGGATCGCAAATTAGACCCTATTAATTTTAAATTTGGTATGCACAAATTTATGTACGCATAGATATGCAATGATTAAAATCGAACTAAAACTTTTTGAATTATAGATTTTTAAAGTTCACCACAGTACTTTAAAACACAAACAACCCGCGAATAAGTGCTTGTAAATTACTACACCACCCTGGAGGTCCAGACAGGTATCATAGGTCAACAGTCGTTTGTAAATTGTTTTGTTAGTTTTGTAACCAAATTAAAAAAATTAATAGCTACTTTCACAAAACTTTTGTTCGTCTGTAAAACTAATTTATTTTAATTTTATCTTTTAAGTATTCTACTTTATAATTCAAAACAATTTCAATTTAACTTTACCTAAATACTTTGTAACAATAATTTATTTTATTGTCATTAGCAAGCCTTTGTGTATGCTATATTACATTATATTTTACTATTACTAATTGAAAGGAGGAAATTGAAAGACTCCCCAAGCGTTAACTCTACTGAGTATAAATAATATAATGGTTATTAATTAAATTGGTTAGTTAATCTTTTTATTAAATAGCTATCGATAGCGGCTTAATTCTTACTGCTAATTTTCATTGGAAATTTTACAACAACACTAAATTTATTTAATAATTTTGCAGCAATATGGTAGGTCAAAAAAATTTAAATTGGTATATTATCAGCTACAGATTATTATGTTGATTTCAATTTGCCATCGCCCCACTGCCTTTGCTTCCTCATTTTATTAGCTAAGCGGTAAACTGCTATCGCTAGAATTTAAAATTAAAATGTAAAGAAAATTTTTTAAGCTACTGCGATTTACCGTTAACCAAGTTTTCCTTTTGAAAGATATGGAAAACATCTGCGAGGTCATTGTAACTCGACGAATTACATTGATTCTGATAAAGCAAAATTATCCTCTTAGAAAATGAAACTAGGTTAAACTTTCAATGTTTCTAATTCATTTGGATGTTATTGATTAAACGGACATTAACAAACAACCCGCATTCTTCTCCAAGCTACCAGTCCACCCTTATAATTTTGACAAAATTGCAGCTTTTTATAACAAAATCGATCCAGAATTCTATTTGATTTGCTCTTATATAATTTTTTGCTATAAAGAAAAAACAAAAAATAATGATAAGAAAACAATTATTTTTTCAAAACTGTTCAAGCAGTTACAACATCAGGGTACTTATTTCCATTACGGCTATTAGAACGGAAAATGTTTCAGAAACTATCTTCTCATACGAAAACGAAATTGTAACAATAACAATAATGGCAACTTCTATTAAAATTCTGCAAAACAACCACCAGTAAAACCTTACCACTCCGTTTTCAAAATTTCAATGTCTCGTGAAAACAAATGAAACAAATTTTAAGAAATAAAACTAAAAAAAACAACATGAACGCAAAAGCTTTTCAGTAAATTACATTTTTGGTTATGACAAATTGGAATTTTGTTTCCATCCTAAGTTGACAAACTTGGTCGTATCCCTGATTCTTTAGACATGGAAATGTATTAAATTTTAAAGTGAACAGTCATTGTCAAAAATTAGGGAGTAGGGTTGCATTAGCAAATGAAAAAACAATATTTTATTGAGTACATAGGAAACTTTTTTATTTAAAAAAAATTTTGAAGCAGATAATTTATCCTTAAGATTGCACAGTTCCTTTTTCTTATTGTTGGTATTTTTCTCTGTTATTTAAAAACTTTTACAATTTATTTTGTAACGGTGCCCACAAATAATAATTAAAAGTTTTTGTGAAATTGTATCAAATAAATTTTAATTGTGGAAATTCGACCTATACAAGGTGCTTCGTAAAATAAACCGCAAAGTTTTGTTAATAATTTTTAAGATAGTCCTTATAAAAATTCACTTAGGCTCAACTTTCAACAATACCTAATAGATTTTCAACGGTATAGTATAACAAAGGATAAAATTTTTAGTGCGGGTCGTAAGTACGGCGAAGTGTACGGAAATTAAATTTACATTTAAATCTATCTCGTATAAACTTGGTTTCAGTGAAATTTTACACCACTTCCAAGTGGTGCCTTTAAAGTATCTTATTTGTCAAAAACTGATGCCCGCAAATTTAAATCAACAATGTTAAAACGCGGTCTTGTTTGTTCTTGATACACCAAATTGCTTGAATTTCAACTAAGTTTCATATTTTGAATTAATTGTTTAAAATTCGCGCCTTTTGAGAACAGTTAAAATTGGCGGAGCTGACGGCACTGCAGTCAACAGTAACATAACAAGACCTCATTTTTTGATTGGTTCAAAGGGAGAAGCAATCTTCTCAGAATATTCGTTTGAGATATTGCGTTTTATTTTCAATTAGTCGTTAGTTTAAATATTAATCCTACTTTTAACCTAAAAACGAGGCCTAAAGCCGCACTAATTTCTTTTAGAATGGTAATAAATGAGTGAACCAACCAGAAATGAGTTAGAGAGACAGAGTTTTGCACATAATTCTTGTGTTTATATAATTAAATTTCATTTTACGAGATAACTTTTAACCGTTAATAGTCACCTCGTAAAATTAGTTCTATTTACATAACAACATGAATAGCACGTCCAACAGTATGAGAATATGCAGGAACCACAATAAGACGAAACCAAGGAACATCTTTGGTTTATTAACACATGCATCGACTTGAAACTTTATCCGAGTTCTTAAATACGAATTCAGTTTAATTATTTAACCGTTGATAATATTTAACTTAACGATTTTAAGTAAAATCTTTAGGAACTTGGGTGCAGCGAACAATAAATTATTTGTCACGAATCTTACCACATTGAGGTTCGAACTTTGACATTTTTATTTCTAATACAACCTGAGATGGAAATCAGTATCTTAACCTCGTTCAACCTACCTGAACATAATTCAATAAGCATAAGTTAATGTCTGAAGGATAAACACTTCAAAATAACTGCATTCAGGATGCAACGAGTTTTACTGAAAATTAGCAAAGTAAAATTTATACATCGAGGAAAATTAAGCTTTAATATGGTTAAGCTGGGAGAGGTTTAAAATTTAAAGTACTAAATCTATTGACATAGTTTCTAGTATATGATGGAAGAATAACAAAAGTTTTACCACAGTTTTAAATACAATGCACGTTCTTGAGGTTTCAACATTCACTTCAAGTTAGATTTTGCACTGCTATTATGAGAATAACACAAGAACTACTTGATCTATTTATGTTTCACAATAATTGCAACTAACTTTGGTCATTCTTATCCGCTTACACAGATAATTGGGTGTAAGGATTTCAATAAAACTAAGAAGAATGATAATACTTGAAATAGTGCAAGAAAATCGTCTTTTATAATTCAAGTTGCTTATTACTTAGCGATTGCTAAGCCCTGCGATGTGAACCTCTTGCAGACATATTTATAACGAGAATACAAGGACCTCATTATAGGTTACGTATCGCTCCGTAACCTAGCACCAAGTGTTATCAATTTAAATTTTTTTAATCTTTCATTAAAATTCCTGTTTTCACAAAGCTTTTTAAATTTATGAACATTCAATCATGTGAATATCACACGACCTTTATTCAATGTGTTTCGAAAATAAAGCAATTGTTATTGATTAATGCCACACCGAACTGATTACAAAATAATCCTTGTGGTTAGTCCGTTATTTTGAACCATAAACGCAAATTTTTGGCACAATAAAGGACGTACAAGATAAAAATTTAATTAATATCGCCAGTTATTATAATTAAGGCGCCTTGCTGGTAGATTAAAATGCAGTATCTAATTTCAAAATTTTAAGCCTTTACACAAAATTATGTTTTACTTAATTAATTCTTCTTGCATTGTTCAAGACACTTCGTTGTAAGCTACGAGAGAGGCGCCTTAAGGTAAGGAGTCACAACAATATAACATTACTAACAAGTATTTGATCATAAATTGGTACATTACCTCAAAATTATCAATCAGTTTAAGTAAAACTTGCATTGTTTAGACTTTAGATAAAAGTTCAATTGCCTTATGAACCATAAAAGTAAACTTTTCTAACCGAAACGCTTTCAGCTGATTATAGTACGTACTTGTGTAAATTGAAGTGCCCGAAATTAAATTGTACCCACCTACATTTACTAAATTACTTTTTTAACCAGTAAAGAAGATGGTAACCGATAAGTTTGCAGCATTGAGTCTCTAATTAAGTAGTAGTTAATCTCCAAACAACTGCGAGGCTTAACGTTTTCGTTTTATTTTTGTTCGTTCCTTTCTTATTGTTGATATTTCAGCTTTAGCGAGTTGCTTTAATAGATTAACAGTGCGCTGTAATGGGAAACAAGGACTAGGTACATTGACTTTTATTTGTGATAATGCCTAGGGGTAGTTTAGCTGCATGTCGCTGTTCTAACGTTTCACAACGATACTTTTAAGCTTCCAAAGTCAATTCTGCTTTTACGACCTGCAATTGAAAAATAAACCAAATTGATTTGTGTTACAATGTTACTGAAAATACTTTAATTTTGATTTTTCTCCTTTTAACCCCGTGGAACTGAGCTACAAAATTCCAGAATCGTTCTTCTATTTTTACGAAAAAAGTCCTTAGATCCTTTGATATTAAAAATTATAACTTCCCCAATGTACAAAATATTTCTTTATAATATTATATTGTAGTACATATTTAATTTTATATTAAATTTTGGAAAATTGCAAAAAAATTACTATATTACATGAGACTCACCCAAAATATTTCAATATTTTTTGTGTGAGTAATAAAAATTCCATATTTTGAATTAAATTACAATGCGAATGCTTCGCATGTTAAATCGGTTTTGAGTGGTACTCAAACGTTCATAATCTGGTACTACCTGACAATGTTGCTATATGTGGCTACGATATTACAGAATTTAATTTCAACTTACGTTAAAATATGATGAAATTTTGTCGATATAAGCACCGCCAAGGAATTTGAAGCATTTTATATTGGGTCGATCGTGAAACTTATAAAATGTTTATTATTATTAAGAAAGACGATTATTCGGGAGGAATACAAAAGGGAAACAATTTTTATATCATGAAACTATCATAAAACTATCGTCAAATTTATTGGCACACCTAATATACACAAATAACACAATTTTCGTCGGAAGCTGAAAGAAAATGATTGAAAAAAAATTCGTCGCGCTATTTATCTTCGTAACATTTCAGGCTTTGAGAGGTTCGGAAAATGATAACACAAGAAAGGGGAAATTAAAATTTATTTCCAGGTTGGATATTTGCAAATTATCGAAACGACTAAATTATTAAAATTTCTAGGACGGAAAGGAACATAATTATATTGCACTCGCAACTTCGACATCCTGGTAAGTTAGCTTGTTATCGTTAATAAGGAGCCAGGATAGTTAACGAAAATCTGCTTTCCTATAAATAAAAGGGGAAAGTTTTAGCAAAATTTAATTTTAACTGGGACAAGTTTTCTTTACTTTTTTAAATCTTTAAGTATTGTCGGAACATTCAAAAGGAAATTATCTTCATTTAGTTCAAACAAAAAATATATTCCCTATAAAATTTCTCCTCCGACGATAATAACGTCGATGTAACTTTCACGGATATGCTAATACATAATAGATCGATTTTTCAACAGAAATTTGATTTATTTCTTCCACGTTGCACCATTGATTATACCATTGTATATTTGAGTGAGATACGTAACCATTTGGGAAATTTTATAATGTAATTTATTCCTAAAAATCGATAAAGTTATTAACTTTTTCTAAAAAGGAAGGGTTGCTCATCTTTCTGAAATGTATGATCAATAGTTGTGCTGCCTAAAACAAACTTGCACTAAACTAATAATTTTTGTTCCTTACCTACAAATTTTGTGCATATGAAAGAGAATCCCTCGACTTTTTTGTTGTTATTATTATTCTTCTGGTTAAAAATTTAAAACACACATAAAATATGATCTACTCTAAAGCTCAATGCAACGAAAGGTTAAATGTAATATATCTTCATTCAGGGCACACTATGTTTAAGAGTCTTTTGACAGGTGCAAAGTATTTGCTATAGAAGAGGGTGAAGTTGTAATATTCTACTAGCAACAGAAAATGCAGTGATATACCCGCCCTTATTTCATTAAAAGTCAAGGTTTCGTGTTTTTAATCTCATTCTCTTTGTATGTGGAACGTTTCTCTCAGGGTTTTTTTAATAATCGCTCTATTTATCGATACAAATTTAGGCTTTCTCCAGAGGCAGCACGAACAAGTTCAAGCTTTCGGAGAAACTTGTACAAAGGATGTGGTAATATACAATTGGAATATAAAACACATTATACGAAAAAACGCTCTTGCTTTTAGCAAAACCCAGTAACAGTAACTCCTTGGTGTAACATTTTCAAATAAAATTTAATAAAGGCGCAATATTATTTTCAGCACTTTTTTAGCTACGATTTCCCTGTTTTTACTTTACTGAAGCGGAAATCTAAATTTTTTCGACAAGTTATTTAGGCGCGACTAGGAAACAATGGTTCAACAGTACAATTCATTTTGTTTTATTACTATTAGAAAATTCACCCTGCTAAAAGTTTGTCCAAAAGGTTCCATTTTTCATAGGGAACCAAACAAAGCACACTTCGATCCGTATCGAAATACACAAGAGAAAAACGTTGACACTGCACTACGTAACAATTAATCAATTAATTTACGTAATTCGTATTCGAGTATTGTGGTAGGAAATGGTTCAATTTTCCATCGGAGTGTTTAAAATTTAAATGACTAATTAATTAATCACAGTGTTGCGTCATCGAATTTTAATTGTTATGTAAACTGGTAGGTCCTATCAATCTGTAATTTTAAAAATAATATAATTGTGTTTTAATTGGTTTTAAAATCGATAGCCAAAACTTAATATTGGTGAACGAAGCAATTAATTATAGATTGAAACGCTTCTGCTTTATTTTGTAACATCACGCTCAATTTTTTAGAATGTTTAATGTACACACAAAATTGTAATTGTGAAAATATTGAAATTTGAAGAGAAGTGCGGAGAAATTTGTATTGTGGAAATGTCTTTAATGGTGACCATAATGTAAACTCGGTATAAAATGGAATTTTATTGTTTTAAAATGTAAATTTACACAAATATTAAACTAATTAACAATTTTTCTGTTGGAAAAGTATTTTAATAAAATATAACCCTTTTATCTGATTTCCACTTGTGTACTTATAATTTAAATTTAAATTTTCAAACCCTCCAATAATGATATTGAACCGTTTATTTTTAGTACACTGTATATAAAACTTTTATTGTTTCTTGCACCCTAAGCATGCAATAAATGTTAATTTTCTGGAGTAATTTCAAAATTATGAAAGAATCATTTTTATCTGTTAGCTAGGTTGTTTTACGGTTAGCATCCCTTAGATTTACATTTTATTTAAATTAAAAACCGTTGCAAATTGTCCATAATTACAAAATAATATTATACAAAATTTGAAGATTTTTACGAATTAAAAATAAAAACAAAATATCACTGCTGGCTGCCAGATGATGGAAAATTGAAGACAAAAAATGTGAGAAAGGTGAAGTAAAAATTTTCTCTTGTTATTAAGAAATCCCAGCACCAATGGGAAGAAATTGGCAAATTAGCCACAAACTGAAAGTTATAACTAAAAAGAAATCATTTAACCAAATTGAAATCTGAAGATTATAAACTAAATTATAGTGTGATATTTGGTTTTGAAACGCATTACAACGTTATCCGAGCCCAACAATTTTTACCTAGACGAGGAGCAAGCCCGACGTAGAACCCCCAACCTGGAGGACCAGAGAGACGGCCAGAATAAAGTTCTTACTTCACCCGGATTCGAACCGGGCATTTAGTGTTTATAGTCAACTTATTCGACCACTATGCTCCGACCGTCTACTAAATTATAGTCAAAAATATAAATATTTAATAAAGAAACTTGAAGATTAAAAGAATCATTGAAAAACTGGGATTTTAAATTACCAAAAGAGAAGATAATCTATTTTATTTAAATTATGAACTATGTTTGCAACTGCTAAAAGATTGTTTCGAGATTTTAGAAGAAAAGTAAATTAAAGTACCAGAAACGAAATACTTCATGTTGCCCCACGTTGGGCGTCATATAAATTCTGTGTTTATCTTCAAACTGATTATAATTTATAATTTAATCTGATTTAAATCTTACTGCTTTTTTCTTTATTTAATTAATTTATAGATACAATGCTTGAATTAACAATTGAATACAAAAATTAACAGTTGACACAAACAAATGTCCTGATTATGCGATTACAATAATTAGGACTTTAGTCTCTCTGTCATCGTAGAGATGGAATTTTTCGGTATTGAGGGCCTGAAAGTTTCAGCTTTCTATATTAGCATGCTACTTATTGATGAGAAGAGACGATGAGACCTATGAAGCCCTTCCAATGAAAGAACAAATTAGTTACGAAGGAGATTGTCGATTCAACCCATAGGGTCGTCTGGTCCTCCTGTATCCTCGTGAAACTGTCACCTAGCAAATAATTCCCACAACTGATAATAAAATCATGACGTGGAGACCGGTGCAATCCCAGGTGCCAAAAATATGCATGAAAAAAGGAGACAATTTAAAATATTAGCAGCTGACAAGTTGAAAACTAACATTTATAATGTCACATACCTAGAAATTCTGAATGAAAGAAAGTAAATTTTTTAACAGAAAGGGTAGAAAATCATTTAAAAAATGATACTTTAATTTCAAATAGTAGCTATAAGCTTAAGCTATTTTTAATTCTAATTACCTCTAAGCCACTTTTAGTTTATACCGACTTTTATTTAAGAAAATTTAAAATATTATTAAAAATGCAGAAGTTTTTTTGTAATTACTCTCAAACAGAGTTCAAAAGGTTTCCTAAAAGCTTAAATTAAAATAAGATTTTTATATAATCCATAGAGATTATTAGCGATATTTCTTTAAGCAAAGATGTATTTTCCTTATAGTATCGCTTTGAGTTATTTTTGTTTTCTTGTGAACATTAAATCAGAGTAAAGCCGTGATGGAGCATTGCATAAATTTATTATCAGGAACAATCTTCATAATGCAGGGATAAAAAGTGAGCCCCATGAAAGGGGGGGGGGGCATTATATTTTCTTCGTTATTCTAAAATCCTGTTTGAATTAGATGCCTTGGAATATATTATGCAAGTTACCTAAGGTACACTAAAAAGCTCCGTTTTACGTCAATTTTTATTAGTTCTGTCTATTTTATATTATTAAAACTAAAACAAGTATTAAAACTGTCAGTAGCTAACAAGACATCTCTAGAAGAGCATTTTACGGTTCTGTACTATGCAAATTTTGATTTACGAATTATTAAAAATATATCCGTCCATTTCTGGCAAAAAAAAACTGTCTGCTATATTTATAACAATAGAAAACACAATTTTGATACGACACACGTCTATAACTTCTCTAAAGATGCACTGAACGGAACGAGGGGTAAGCTCGCCCCCGAGGGTTTAAGAAGAACTTATCTAGATAATGGGAAAAGGGATTACGGTCCAGCTAACTTCTTTGCATTAGACTTCAAGGAAGTGTAGAAACGCCAATTTTATTATTTCTTACGAGTGAACCTGACAGAAGAAAATGGGAACCAACATTTCCGTTAAGAAATTCGAACAGTGGAAAACAAAAAGAACCGGCGGCGATTTTGGTCTGCAAAATTCATTTTACTGTTTCGCAATAATAAAATGTTGCAGAATACCTAATATTTTTAAGCGCTTACAATTTTATTACAGACGGCACCGCAGGCGATTTTCTGAAACTTAGTAAAACGGGTTGTTCATCTATGATTATTTGAAAATCAGAAACCAATAGCTTGTTCTATCCATTATGCATAATAAACTTACACTAAAGTTTCGCTCAGGAAGGCTGACTTGGGTAAATCCCCTGGGTGCTAATAATGGCGGTGTATACTTGGAAACATTCACCGAGAAATGATTTTTTAAATTATTTATTTCGAACAGAAGGGGCAGGTCTAAGATTTTTGACAAACTACAACTTGCTGGTTATTTACTTATTCAATTATAATTATTTACGTTTCCACTGTTCGGTACGTTTAAAATTTAAATAGCGATACTGCGGTTTGTCGCATCGAAGAAATTTTCAAATTGTTAAGTTTACCCAAAGAGAATTCTATATTTGTGTTTGCGTTCAACGGAATTTATTACAAAGCAATTTTCAATTTGTAATTTTGTAATTTCATCGATTTTATCGATTTTCTAAGATACTGTAAAATTAAGGTTTAAATTTGTATTTAACAATTAAATATTAATTTTGACTTTTAGATTGAAGAAATTTGATTACCAACAAAGCTTGCTAGCATTGATTTTATTATTTGTAAGCTCTTGAAATAATAGGTTGAAGTGTAATTCAACACTGTAACATTTTTCATTGAATTTATTATTTCATTTCTTTATAAATGAGATCATCTTTAAACTGAGCTTTTTAACATTAAGGATACACAATTTAATTCGGTACCTACTAATATTTTAGAAATTTGGTTCCCTAATTTTTGATTTTTGCTCTAATAAATTTACTTAAAAGCCCTAAAAAGTTTATATCTGTCTTTTCTGGTGTGCGATTAGCCTAAAAAGTACAAGTTGACGAAATTTTTTCCTTTTAATACAATTTAATGTTTTAATCAAATTTACACTGGAAGCCTGTTGAAGAATTTTTAATAAAGAAGTAAATATATTCTAATATTACGTACAACATGGAAATATTCAAGCAAATTCTCTTCAATAGCTGTCTGGAAAAATTACCTTCATTTATTATTTGTTTCGGTTCGTTTGACGTTCTTATTCAATAGTAAATTGGGTCATCTAGCTGCATCATTAAAAGATGATATAACGTACTTTCAGAATTTTATTTAACTTTATTACCCTTATTTTCCTTGGGTAAATTTGCCATCAGGAAGTACATTTTGCTTTCTTTGATTTTAAACAGGGATACGACACAAACTAAATTAGGAAATTTATAACCGTCATTTTTAAAAAGGGAAATCGAAAAGGGTTTGAAATTGCGAATAAGCGGTTTTAACCCTTTTTTATAAATTATATAATAAAAACAAGTTTACCTTCAAATCGTTTACGCAAAGCTTGTTAAAATTTTTGTTAATTAGCAAGTAAGTAATTAATTTTTGTTTGTAAGCTACTGCCTATTATTGCTTGCAAACGGTCGCTTTCAGGCGAAGCTTAAAATTAGCTATGGTGAAAGTTCAAAGCTCAGTCGAAATATGCTGATTTGTGAAGCTCATTCTATCAACTTTTTCAAACTTGGTCAATAAAACGTTTTATTATACAACTATAAATAAAATTTGTTAATACACCTTTTACGCAGGTATTTATATACTAAATTGCAAATTTTATTACCTACGCACACGAAACAAATATTCTTATCAATAAAAATTATCTTTTCTCATGAGAAATCAACTGTGCATTCAATTATTAATTTTCTAAAAATACTGTTTGAGTAATTTTGGAAATATAAACTTCACCCCAGAGACTTAGTCTTTGTCACAATAAATTAATTATGAAAATAAATAAGATGGTAGGTAGTTTAATTATTTTCGTTCTTTCTAATTATATTTTATTGTTTCTTCTTCTTCGTTAAAAGTAAATTAAATATTTTTGTTCAGCCTTTACTTTAAGAGGTATTAGAAAAATAACTAAAATAACTTCAAATGAACTCGCATAAATTTTAAATTACTTTCCTCGTGTTAGTAATATTCATCTACCCAACTCGAAAATTGAGTTTTAAATTATTCTTCGCAATACTTTAAAACTTTTTACTTTGTAAGTGTATGTTTAAGTTTTTGATATTTAAAATATACAACGAAAGTGTGTGATGTTTAAGCAATCGTGATGGACTTAAAAGGAATTTTAAATTCTTCGCTATTTTTTTCATTAAGCTAATTTATTTTTGAATAAATTTTATATTATTTTGACCGAATCGATAGTGTGGAATTATTTGATGGCTCCCTTATCTTCTCTAAATATTTTTAATTATCTAACTACTAAATAATAAATAAATAGGAACTCATCAGGACTACGCAAACCTGCCGAAGAAGATAAGACAGTTATTTTTATTTTGTAGTTTATAGAACTGTCGAATAACAACTTTTTTTATTTTTCGGTCTCCTGTCGACCTTTTTAATTAGACCAGAAGGCAACAAATAGGATGATTTAATTTAAACGAATTATAATTAAAAATGGTTTTAATAACCAGATCATTAACGTTTAATTAAAATGTTTGTATTATTTTGAACGATGTGGGAGCTGTGGAGGAAAGGAGAGTAGGTACTATTGATTTATTTTATTTGCACAAAAAATAATTTTCCAATAAGTTGACCTCCTTGTCGAAAAACATTACAGTAATGATTTAACAAGCATCAAATTATTTGAAGGATTTGGGAAACTTGTCAAAAAGTTACTAATAAATAATAATTTATTATTTTAGTGATAGAGTGACAGGTTTAAAAATTGCCTACGGAATGAGAGCCTTTTCTATCCGCATTTAAAGGTTCACTAAATAAACACTAATTGAAAAGCTTAATAAAATTGGTCAATTAAGTTGACATATTGGAATTAACTTGTTTAATCTGTATTAATTTGTGTACCTGATGTGGATTTATTTATCAAACTTTTGAATGTTTCCATTTTAATACTTCAATTATTGAAAGTTGATGGATAAATTCCCATTCGTTGTTTAAATTTGTTATTTTAATTATAATTAAAATTGAGTAGCATACCTTGTAATTACAAAGTTACACGATAATTGTGTTGTTTTATTTCCCTGTTGATTATTATTTCCACCTGTAGATAATAAATTAAAGATCAACGGAGAGGAAAAAACGAAAATAATGTTAAGTTGAATGTTCGCAAAAGGAATATAAAATAGGATTAACTGAACAATTTAGAAAATTGCTTTTGCAACGTCTTATGAATAATAAAAAAAATGGATATCATCGTAGGAAGAAAATACTGTGTATGGTCGGCTCACTCTAAGTTTGAACACCAAGCTATTTTAGCTCGTTTGGTGTTCTACCTTACAGTGAGCGGACTGTACACCAAATCTTCACAACTCACCTGCTTCGCACAAGTTCCATCAGAAAACCACTACGCCTTGGGGACACATTTTTCTTGCTGCTTCATAACTGACTAAATCAATTTAAAAATTAATGAAGTATACTAGTAAATATTGACAAACTTGTATTACACTTAAGTTACTGTAGAAAACTTGTTGCTTCGTCTACTTTACTTTTTTTTATTAATATTTAAGAACTTTCAACAAACTTTTATGTTTTCTTAGTTGTAAGTGAAAATTTATGTAATCGAAAAGTTTGTAAGCAGAATATTGTACCACCTCTTTAGATTTTTAATAATTTATCGTATCTTCAAATGTAAACCTGCACGATACGAACAGGGGCGGACTGGCAATTTCGCGATTCTAATTTAAAATTAGTTAACTGATGGAAATCCGTTTTTCACAAAAGCAAGAAAATGTGAATACAGTTCCGCCGCTGTCCTAAATTAATTAATATTGTTCCGCCAGTGTTTTGTCACCTGGACATCTCGAACGAAAAATCAGCTAACTGGTTATACGGGTAGTTTGGTGTGGTTGTGGAGTGATGAACTTTCAATCAAAAAGTCAAGAATAATAATAATTAATTCGTTTTAAAATGAAGCTGATCTGCAACTGAGATTTTACTAATATCAATAAATTAATAATTGTTTTAAAAAAATACGCTCATACTCTGCAGTTACATTCATAGTTCCTTTTTTGGACTTTAAGAAAGTCATTTAACCGATTTTAGTTGTTCCAAGGTTTTTAAAACGTTAAAAATATTTCTATATAAATATTTTCCTTTCGACGACGCCGACGCTTGGTTTCTGTGCTATTGGCCTATTGTTAAAAGCGACTGGATTTTATTTCCAACTTGAGCTAATTTTCTAACCCTGGAAAAATATTACCAGGTACAAGAAAATTCAATAAAAATAGGTAATAAGAAAGGAAGAATATAACTTTGTTAAATCAACAAACAGATATTGCTTACAAATAGACACGTTCAAATATATAGCAAATTTTGTCAGTTCAATTGATTGTTCAAATCCTCCCTTGGTTATGAACATAAAGCTGTATATTTGAACAGTTTGTCGCCATTTTGAAAACAATTTTATTTACTATTATAATTTTGTATCTACCAAATTTATAATCTTCTAAGAGCAGGATTTAGTTACTCAATCTCACGTTATTATGTATCGATAATCCCAAATATCGAGTAGTCTTAAAATTGTTTGTTTAGAATTACGAAACCTTGTCTTACTTATCTAAACAAAATAACTAAACCCGAATTTCAAATTCGACCCTATTAAAGCACGCACGATACCTTAAATATGCTCATCAAAAAATCATTAAACTTGGAATCCTCCGAGAGAGTTACGCGTTTATTTATTAATTTGTAAGCAAAT
The DNA here is from genome assembly GCA_958510855.1 of Rhagonycha lutea. Taxonomy (NCBI): domain Eukaryota; kingdom Metazoa; phylum Arthropoda; class Insecta; order Coleoptera; family Cantharidae; genus Rhagonycha; species Rhagonycha lutea. Next base: position 3,266,398 of record OY294040.1, on the reverse strand, counting down.
TTAAGCCGAAACAAAGAATCTTACAAAATTGGTAATTTTAGACGAATTCTGTGAAGAATTTCCTCATAACTTCATTCCCACTCCTGGTTACTGGATAGAATGTTCCCGCCAAAAAATAGCATCGGATACAATTTGGGACGAAAGTGAATCTGACCGGGACCTCCACGAAGGTGACGAGGAAGATCACAATGGAGCAGATCACGACAACGGACACCACTCGAGAGCGCACGACCACGGTAAGAAAATTTTTATTTTACCGGCATTTTTTATTTTAATTGTTTAGGTTGTAACGACCTGTATGAAGACGACGAGGATGAGGACTCGACGTCGCCTTCACCGCGCAAGAAAACCACCATCGAGGAGCAATGGGAGAAAAACGGTTGCTTCGAACTGACGAGCGTCGAACAGGAAACGTACGAAAAATATTTTTACGGAACCGAGCATTGGAATTATTTTACGAACGATGAAGACCTAGGCCCCATTATTTTATCTATTAAGCAAGAAACACTAAACGGGAGAGATCAATTTAGGTGAGTGATTCTTTAATGGAGTTTTGTTGTTCGATAATTGATTTATCAAACCACCAAAATCGTTTAGAAATCCTTTTAACATTTAAATTGTTGTGAAAAGGAAAGTGGACATTCACTGTCTTAAATGATTCGAAAGAAACGTCAAGACAACAAACAGAGCTTACACAAACAAGCCTGCAAATCTGGACACTTTCCAACCAAAATTAACCACCTGCTGATTTATAGGAGTTTTTCCGAGTCACAAGTAGTAAAAACATCGACAGAAAGATTTTTAAGCAAATTACTTTTTGTCGGAGATACTTTTGATAAATGTAATTTGGTTGAAAGCGCTTATTAATCCATAAATTTCTAAATTATTGTAATTAATCAACTTAAAATGAAACAAAATTTTATTAAAAATTTAATTTTCCTTAATTATAATTAATCAATTTCAGATTTAACTAATTTGCTTTGGAAAATATTAAGAAAATTGAGCAGGATTCTTTATTGTTATTGCTAAGCTCTCTGCAGGAGTTTTCCATAAAATATTAAATTGCTATTACAGTTTTACAGTTTTCACGGTACTCAATTTTTTATATGCGTGCACAATTTATATCGGACTGAATTTTTGAAAATGGGTTTTAGTTTTTATGAATCATTGTTTTATTTCCGAATTATTGACGTACATCTGGGAAGCAAAATAGTGACATAATTTTATTATGACGCTCGTATATTATAACTTATATCCTCGATAAAATAATTTTATATACCTCGTACTTATAAATATTGAAACAGCAGGTTGAAGAAGAACTGTCTGTAGTGAAAATCATTACTCGATCGTAAAACTCGGTAGCGCTGCTATCAAACAAGAAGTTATTCAAAAACTCATTCATAATTACTGATGAGTAGGGGATTATATATAGAATAATATTTTTTAAGGATTTTCTTTTAGTATTTTATTACAAAAGTTGTTCGAAACTATACAACAAATTTTTTAATTCATTTTTAAGGATTAAAATAACAGCGCATTACAGGATTTGGAAAGATTAAAATGAAAAGGATATTCATATCGGAACAAAATCAAATTGCCTTAAAACTACAGGAAAATTCTACTTTTTGTTAAATTTTAACCCGCTTTCAGTCTGCGTTCTTTCTAAAAACAGGGCAGGCTTTTTCTAAGAATAGTACTCGAGGTAAAGGTTAACGAAACACGAAATCAGACTAATCGACAGCCAAGTTAAATGATATATTATAATATGTAATTAATGCTCACATGGAAATTGAGCAGATGCCTATAATAAAATCTAAAGTTTTCAAAGAAAACAATCAAATTCAAGGGATATAAAAGAAAAGCTAATTTTTAATAAATATGAAATACATGGGGGAGTTGCCATCGTTTGGGGGTAATCGATGGGTCTAATTACACCGGTAATTTATTCGACAAGCGTCCATTTAAATATATCACGGAATTCCATTAGAAAAGTTGATAAATAAAAATTAAACATCACAGAAATCTTGACGAGTATTAGAAACTACAATTGTAAAAATTATTATTCAACTGATACCAAGTGGAAAACTGACAGTTTTAATGTCACAATATTATCAAGCGAAACAAGATATGAAAGGTAGAAATAGGAAAAATATATCTTTTTCAAAATTTCAAAGGTAAATTTGTACAGGGGATCTCAGAATTGAATGCCTTTTTGTTTGTCTCAGGAAAATCTCCCTGCAGATTTCCTCCTGAAATGCTTTGCGCAAAATTTTACCCTGTAAGTAAGTATGTACGGACCTTTATATTCTCAAATAATTTGACAAATGGTAAAAAACTGAATTAGCACAACAATTTTTTAAAATTTGAATGCAATGCAGATGCAGCCTAGTTAATTCGTCTTTTACACGGTTGGGTAGAAAAACTTGCCTAATTTTATCTGGAAAACGTTTTCTTTCATTCTTTATCGTTTAAGTTTTTGTTCCTTGCAATTTACTTCTTTCAAGATTCTGGTGCCATATTTCCATAACTTTTTAAATTATCATTTTTGCTTCCTAAATTCGTTTTTGCCCCATCGTGATTTTTTTATAACATAGAAATTGATATTAATAACTTTCATTTAAGAGTACTTACAATGTCAGCACGCTACTCGCTCACTCAATAATGATAAAGCTCTTGAAATAATTTTTGTTAAACATGTAATCGGGAAGCTTTTGTGTAAACTATAATAAATACTGTAAAAATGATTGATAACTCACCTATCTCGATTTTTACATCACTCATCAACATAAATCAATACGTGCTTAATGCACGCTTTGTTGCCCACCGATTTTAACCTGGTTACTTTTCGTGCTAAATCTTGAAAATTAAAATCAAAATTAAGCAAACTTGGTAAAATCGGAAGAAATCTTGCAAGTGTAATGGGTTAACCGGTAAACTATTTATTACATTTAGACGGTACTGTTTACAAAATCGTATATCCGGACTCAGGAGCTTCCCGCTTCCGGTGCAAAATAAATTACACTCGGGCATGTTTCCCTGAAAATTATCCCTACTTAAACAAAAATGTGTCATCAGAGTACAAAAACAAGTAAATTCTTTTACCTCAATTCCAGGATATTAGTTCGAGCTATAAGTTACACAGTTCATGGTCTGATCCCAGCGAGTTGCGTTTTCGCTGACCGTTACAACCGTGAAGAAGTTGTGAGATCCCTGGGGAAAGAAGTCAACATAAATCCACCTTTAACACTCGGACAACTTCCAGATACGCCGGAAGAACTTTTAAAATTAGATCAGGTAATGTTTTATTTATAAATTGAATTTTCACGCAATAGAAATGAAATTGAAAAATATTTTTTCCAGCGTTTAAATAATTCATAGCGTTAGATTTACTGCAATATTCCGTGCAACTAATAAGTTTTCCTAAATTTTAAGTAAAGAAAATGTTTTTCTTTAGGTTTTTATTAAATCCGAATTGAAAGTAGGAGTGATTTACGTTAAAGAAGGTCAATACGCTGAAGAAGAAATTTTAGATAACAATGATAACTCGATGTTGTTTGAAGAGTTTCTTCAAATATTGGGAGAAAAGGTTCGATTGAAAGGATTTGATAGATATAAGGGCGGTCTCGATACCGTTCACGACTTAACAGGTGACATATTATTGAATTTTCCTCGATAAAAATTATTACTTTCATCTTTCAGGACTTTATTCCATTTACACAAATTGGAGAAACATAGAAATTATGTTCCATGTTAGTACTTTATTGCCTTACGAAAAACATGACTCTCAAAAGTTACAGCGAAAGCGACACATAGGAAATGATATCGTTTGTGTTGTCTTTTTGGAAGCTGATAATACATCATTTTCACCGGCTTGTATAAAAAGCCATTTCTTACATACTTTTATACTAGGTAAGTGAAAAAATCACTAAATGCACGGTCTTTTATACTATGTAGAAGTTTCGTCGTTAAATAAAATTGAAATTTAAAAGAAAAACTTGCAGAGGAGGTTTGGAAAGGAGAACAATTATTAGTATTTTATTTTTAAAACTTTTCAAATATATTTTATCAATATTTCATAAGCATAGCCTATAATAAATCATTTACCTGTGTGGGTTACGGTGCTGCAGGAGGAGGATTCTACTCCAGCATTCATATTTTAAAGTACTTAAACGATTTTTTGAATTCTTTATGGCAGATTACAACTATCACCTATCGAATTGATTACAACCAAAGCCACTCAAATACGCGATTACACAAATTTTGTAATACCTGTACATTTCAAATTGTTGATATTATATTGGATAGCTTCTGACTCACTTGTATTTTTTCACTCGAAATATTATAGTCAATCCAAATAACACACACAAGTAACCATATTTGGTCTGACGTAATCATTCATATCGAGCACCAATCAATTCAGGAAATTTGAGGAATAGCCACTTCAAATATTTGATTATCCTGAAGTTCGTCTGTGCAAATAGCCAACCGTGTCTAATATTTATCTGCAATACTCAAATTGTTGTTCCTTATTATAAAATTGAATTGTTACAGAACACACAACAAATTTTCACTTACAAATTTTCACAAAACAGAATTAAATCAAACAAGGAATTACCTTCATTAAAAGTCAACAAGGAAGTCCTGTGAAAAAAGAAGTGGGGGTCGTCAATACCAACTTCTTTGTTTTTCGAATTAGCATAATATACCGAATAGTGCAAACATACTAACAATATCTATTGTATTAATATTCAATAGGAAAGCTTTCAATTAAATCAAGAATATATTATTTATAAATATTTCCAGGGAAATTTCGCATAAAATTGTGAAGCAAAATGCATATCGGAAAATGGAAGCTATGTTTGTCCATTCTATTACATAAATCTCCCAAACCTTCTCTATAACCTGTACTAGCAAAATTTCAATTTCGTATCTTAAAAGTTAATAAAAAGATAATTTAATTAAAGACCATAATTTCAAAACCAAAATGTTTCAGTTCGCACATCTCCGCGAATAAAAAGAAAGCCCACTCGTTACGAAGTCTCGGTTGTGACGAGAGACGAAGTGGGTGCATATAAGCCTTATTTATGGGAACAAAGTGTGTTTGATAAAGGACCGATGTTTCGAGAGTGGCTTTTAACCAAAATAGTGAACGGTGAAAGAGCCAGCTACTCTGCTCCTAAATTTGCGCGAATGCAAGAACGGACAAGATCCCAAATGCTTGAAGATATCGTCGCAAATCTTCAAAACCACGCCGAAACCGGCCAAATTCCCAAACCCTACAGAAGAGGTTCTTGGAGACCGATCGGACACATGAGGCCTTCCTCGCCGCTATTAGATAGCGTGAGGGATCAATTTGAAGATTACGATCAGTTAGCTAAAGACTTCACGAGGGTGTTTTTAAATGCGGAACAAAATGTTTTACAGAACGCACAACTTTTTGATGTGGTTTTTTTGGTCGGTCAATCTAAACAAAAGGTAAAAAGAGTTCAGGGTTTAGTGAAGCTTTTTAATCTGATCGGAATTTTTAGGTTAAGTTTATCGGCGTTCGGGCGATCTTGGGGGTGAGAAGTCGCGTTTTTCAAGAGATGTTGTATGGAATTCAGACTGGATTTGGTTCTCCACAAGTTCCTGTGGCGGAACTTTTAGCTAGACCCGTTCCCACACTTTTAAGTCCTCAACAGTCGAGGCCAAAAAGTAGCAATTTTTTACAAGTCCCGGATATTGAATCTCCTCGTCCCAAAAGTGTTCCTAGCTCTCCGATGGTAAAAAGAGCCTTTTCTAGATTAGGCACGATCACAGCTGGTTGGGGGAAATCGATACGAAGGCACAATGCGCAACAGTTAACTGTCGACGACAAGAAAAAGTGGTCTAGTAGCCAAGACTGTTCGAGTAAGTTACAAAGATTTTTTAATATTCCGTAAGTATTCCAAATTGGAGTTACTAAAGCGCTTCTTCAACTTTTTACAGATTCGCAACTAGCACATGTTATATTTGTTTATATTTTTATGTAGAACAGATGTCTTCTTAACTTGCAGATAAAGATGGGAAAGATAAGGATGGGAAAGACAAACATAGTTCGTCTCAACTACCCGTACCAAGACTAAGTGTCTGCGCTGACGCCCAAAAAGTAGACAGAGCAAAGCTTGCACAAACTGAATTTTCAATTATAGAATTTGACCCAGAAACGTTTCGTATTTTATTGGATTATTTACACACAGGATCTTGTCCTCTCACATGTGCCACTATTCCAGGACTGATTTGTGCAGCTGAACATTACGACTTACCCGAATTATTACAAGCCTGTTTTCACCATGCCAAACAATTCCTTCGGACTGATGTTGTAAGTTACTTTTGGAAACACATTTTCCAGTTTTCTTATAAAACGATTTTTAGGTGTGTTGTATGTTGTGTTCATTAGAAAATTATTATTGGAGGTACACTTCGGCTTCCGAATTAGTTAACATGATTTTAGCGTTTGTGGAAACGAGGGCTTTTGCTTTATTTCAAACTTCGGAATTTTTAACGCTTAGCGAATCCATGGTTCAAATGATTATGTGCAGGTAAGCTAGTGCAGTTTTTTCCAAGTGCCGTTCGTCAATTTTAATCCATTTTGAATTTTAAATTATTCAAAATAATCTATCTATATTACTTCTGCAAGCCGGAGAGATTTTTCTTCAAAAAAATTAAAAATTAATTTTGGTGTGGGTCTAGCAACGAAATTTCTTATGTTTATAATATGGCTAACAGTCCTGATATTACCCTTGCAATTCACATCCAGGTGATTTTACGTACTGGTGCCTTGTTAATCGAAATTTTTTGACAGAAAGCTCAAATCAGCATAAACTGTAATCTGTCGCAAACAATGCACTTTTCTTATTTTTATTTGACTTACCGAAATCGTAGTAAATAATGTCGCGGGTCAAAAAGGACTAAATTAGCACAGTAACTCTACGAACTGGCGGCTAGCTAGCAACAGTGAAGATAGAGTGGATTCTCAACCAAATCTTAGTTAAAATCATCAGGGCTACTGGAGTGCAAAGGGAGAGGGAAACAAATTAACGGAACCGTCATTTTATCAATTCCATATGCGTCACTCAGACATGGAATACAATAATAGACGCTGATGGGGCAGGTACAAACGATTAGACTATTATGGATATAAAATTGCCGGATTTCACTTCTTTTTTCAACTTAAAAACGTTTTTGTTGAACTTGGTTTTATGTTTAGGAATTTAGAAGTTCCTGAGGTGAGGAAGTTTGAGGCGATGTTAGGATGGGCTAGACATAAAATACGCACAAAAACCTCAAGTAAATTAGATGCAAAGTTGGAATTTAAGTGCATTATGGAGCGATTAGCGAGAGATTTAAAACTTTATAGAATATCCCCGCAAGAATTAATTAAGGTGAGTGATTTACTTGTGCACTTAAATCCGATGATAATTGTCTTTATTTAATCCAACAGGTCGTTTTGCCATCTAAAGCTATTAAAAACGAGCGCATATTAGAAACGTTAATGTTCCAAGCAAACTCGGGTATGTACCGAATCCAGGATTCCTATCTTAAAGAAGCAACCCAAAAACTTCAAAAACAAGAATCACGTTTTTCTGAATGGGAATCCTTTGATTTTAGCGCGTAAATACACGATGGTGAAATTGAAGACAATCACGACAGCAATTTCAACATCAATATTGTGATGATGTATTTGATGTGAAATAAAAGTGGGAAACATACCAAAATTGGGCACAAGTGAATCATGTTTTAATATTTAAATCGGCGTGATTGCAGGACAATCCTTAAAATCATATTTAAATGTTTGCCTTGTGTGTAAAGCTGAATTTAGACAAAGTTGTACAAAATATGGAGCATTTATTTTGCTTACCAAAAAACGTTACCTAAGTATATTTTTCTGTTGGTAGTTAAGTGTTGTGTGTTTGTCTAAATTCTGCCCAAAATTGTTAAGTAATCTTGAATATGTTGAGTCGATCGCGGTGTAAACGCAATTTTGAAACCGACGCCGTGATGGACTTAAAGTACTCATTGTTGTTTAGTGGAGTAACGTAGATCAGTTCCAAATTTCCAAAAGCATTTTATGTGATCCCTATGTGTTTTCTGGTTTTTGATGCTTAGCAATACTTATCCTTGATGTGTTCCCCAAAAAATTGTTTTAGCAAAGAAAACCGTTGGTGTTTCTAGTACAAAATTTTAACTTGATGCCAAAAAGAGACCAAAGTGTTTTTTGGGTTGGTTGAATAATTAGGCAATATTGAATCAGCAATAAACGCTTATTACGTGAATTTTTCAACTGGTCTACTTGTACTCTACCAAGACATTTATATTGTTGCGGGCTCTTGCATACTAATTATAATCTACCAGATCACAATGATCGTTGTTTGTTTAGTACCTGTGTTGTAAATACTCGGCAGGTTATCGCGGACCCTGTCTGTATAAAGAAACTCGTTGTTCATATACGTGTTCGATGTTATATATTCGGATCGCAAACCAAGTCTCATGGAGACTAAATATATTTTAATTACATAATTAGATAGCAAATACAATTGTTAACATGTTTTGATACAAAATAGCAAACAAAGTAAAAAAATTTCTCAATGTTTCTTTGCCACTGTTTGTCTGTTTAAGTTAGACAAGCAAAAATGAATGTCCTTAAATATCCACAATATTATCGATTGTTGTTCCCTTATTACAAACCCTCGATTTATGTATTTTTTCCTTGCCAGCTTTACTTGATTGTTAACTCTTGCTAAGTATTACTGTTGCCGAATCGGATGCTAAAATCGTTTTATCCCCCCCCCCCCCGACTAATTTTTGGGTTATTCCCAATCCTATACGTACGTACAATTTGTTATTGTTTATGTACTTAATTTTAAGCACCAAGAAGATTCTATTGGTATTAATTAGTTCGTTGATTGTCGAATTTTTGCGAAAACATATGAGAATATTTAAATAAAGCACCAATAGAGTCTTGAATACAAAATGAATCTTGTAAATCTTTATTTTAATAAAATAAATCAATTTAATATATTAATTTTATGATTTCTTGAATAATTAATTTAACCCTGAAGGTATCTTAAAGAGCCAATGAAGAGATTTGAAGACGTGATGTCTTCAAATTCTGATGGTGAAATCTAGACACGTGATGTCGTAGTATTATCACCTATATTCCGAAGGACCAGTGGTATGCGTAAATAACAATACTTGTGGTATTAACATGTAATAGCGAATACAATCATTTACATTAATAACTTCAATTACTGAATCTTATACAATATTTACTCTCATATAACGCAATGACAAATCTAAATCTATTTTTTCAAATCAATGATAATTATATTTATTTTTCGTCTCCTGGTAACGTAAACGGATGTTTAGAACGATTGCGAATTTCTCCAGCCAAAATGAAACGAAACGCGCAAATGGAGGACCATTATAAAAACTAATGTCAAGTGTCTTCCTAAATGAAAAGAAGAAAAACAACTCTATCGATATTAAGGTAGGAATTATTTCTTTCCCTATCTAAATGTACAATTAGACACTTTTCATTTGTGTAGTTTAACCGCTCGTCTTCCATATTCGCAAGTGGCGCCCGAAAACACAAGTCGTTGAAAAATACTCCATCCAATAAACACATCCTGATGATTGGGTACCCAAGTAGCATTTTGATGCTGAATTGCAGCAATTTGCAATTAAAATTTGCTATAGGCGCTGCCGCAGCCAACTAAATTGCTGCAAAATTGCCGCAATATTGCAAGATATTGTTAGTTTCAAAATGCTCCTAGAAAAAGTTACGCATATTTGTCTTGAATAATCCCTCGAAAAATGGCTCGAAAATGTTTAAGTGGCTGGTGAACCACCAAGAACCCTGAATTTGCTTGTACCTTTAATACATAATAAAACTAATCATATAAGCTTCCTATCCTGAAAATATAAAAGTTTCAAAATGCTCCTACAACAAGTTACGCATATTTGTCTTGAATAATTCCTCGAAAAATGGCTCGAAAATGTTTAAGTGGCTGGTTAACCACCAAGAACCCTGAATTTGCTTGTACCTTTAATACATAATAAAACTAATCATATAAGCTTCCTATCCTGAAAATATAAAAGTTTCAAAATGCTCCTACAAAAAGTTACGCATATTTGTCTTGAATAATTCCTCGAAAAATGGCTCGAAAATGTTTAAGTGGCTGGTTAACCACCAAGAACCCTGAATTTGCTTGTACCTTTAATACATAATAAAACTAATCATATAAGCTTCCTATCCTGAAAATATAAAAGTTTCAAAATGCTCCTAGAAAAAGTTACGCATATTTGTCTTGAATAATTCCTCGAAAAATGGCTCGAAAATGTTTAAGTGGCTGGTTAACCACCAAGAACCCTGAATTTGCTTGTACCTTTAATACATAATAAAACTAATCATATAAGCTTCCTATCCTGAAAATATAAAAGTTTCAAAATGCTCCTAGAAAAAGTTACGCATATTTGTCTTGAATAATTCCTCGAAAAATGGCTCGAAAATGTTTAAGTGGCTGGTTAACCACCAAGAACCCTGAATTTGCTTGTACCTTTAATACATAATATTACTAATCATATAAGCTTCCTATCCTGAAAATATAAAAGTTTCAAAATGCTCCTAGAATAAGTTACGCATATTTGTCTTGAATAATTCCTCGAAAAATGGCTCGAAAATGTTTAAGTGGCTGGTTAACCACCAAGAACCCTGAATTTGCTTGTACCTTTAATACATAATAAAACTAATCATATAAGCTTCCTATCCTGAAAATATAAAAGTTTCAAAATGCTCCTAGAAAAAGTTACGCATATTTGTCTTGAATAATTCCTCGAAAAATGGCTCGAAAATGTTTAAGTGGCTGGTTAACCACCAAGAACCCTGAATTTGCTTGTACCTTTAATACATAATAAAACTAATCATATAAGCTTCCTATCCTGAAAATATAAAAGTTTCAAAATGCTCCTACAAAAAGTTACGCATATTTGTCTTGAATAATTCCTCGAAAAATGGCTCGAAAATGTTTAAGTGGCTGGTTAACCACCAAGAACCCTGAATTTGCTTGTACCTTTAATACATAATATTACTAATCATATAAGCTTCCTATCCTGAAAATATAAAAGTTTCAAAATGCTCCTAGAAAAAGTTACGCATATTTGTCTTGAATAATTCCTCGAAAAATGGCTCGAAAATGTTTAAGTGGCTGGTTAACCACCAAGAACCCTGAATTTGCTTGTACCTTTAATACATAATAAAACTAATCATATAAGCTTCCTATCCTGAAAATATAAAAGTTTCAAAATGCTCCTACAAAAAGTTACGCATATTTGTCTTGAATAATTCCTCGAAAAATGGCTCGAAAATGTTTAAGTGGCTGGTTAACCACCAAGAACCCTGAATTTGCTTGTACCTTTAATACATAATATTACTAATCATATAAGCTTCCTATCCTGAAAATATAAAAGTTTCAAAATGCTCCTAGAAAAAGTTACGCATATTTGTCTTGAATAATTCCTCGAAAAATGGCTCGAAAATGTTTAAGTGGCTGGTTAACCACCAAGAACCCTGAATTTGCTTGTACCTTTAATACATAATAAAACTAATCATATAAGCTTCCTATCCTGAAAATATAAAAGTTTCAAAATGCTCCTACAAAAAGTTACGCATATTTGTCTTGAATAATTCCTCGAAAAATGGCTCGAAAATGTTTAAGTGGCTGGTTAACCACCAAGAACCCTGACTTTGCTTGTACCTTTACTACATAATATTACTAATCATATAAGCTTCCTATCCTGAAAATATAAAAGTTTCAAAATGCTCCGAGAAAAAGTTACGCATATTTGTCTTGAATAATTCCTCGAAAAATGGCTCGAAAATGTTTAAGTGGCTGGTTAACCACCAAGAACCCTGAATTTGCTTGTACCTTTAATACATAATATTACTAATCATATAAGCTTCCTATCCTGAAAATATAAAAGTTTCAAAATGCTCCTAGAAAAAGTTACGCATATTTGTCTTGAATAATTCCTCGAAAAATGGCTCGAAAATGTTTAAGTGGCTGGTTAACCACCAAGAACCCTGAATTTGCTTGTACCTTTAATACATAATATTACTAATCATATAAGCTTCCTATCCTGAAAATATAAAAGTTTCAAAATGCTCCTAGAAAAAGTTACGCATATTTGTCTTGAATAATTCCTCGAAAAATGGCTCGAAAATGTTTAAGTGGCTGGTTAACCACCAAGAACCCTGAATTTGCTTGTACCTTTAATACATAATAAAACTAATCATATAAGCTTCCTATCCTGAAAATATAAAAGTTTCAAAATGCTCCTACAAAAAGTTACGCATATTTGTCTTGAATAATTCCTCGAAAAATGGCTCGAAAATGTTTAAGTGGCTGGTTAACCACCAAGAACCCTGACTTTGCTTGTACCTTTAATACATAATATTACTAATCATATAAGCTTCCTATCCTGAAAATATAAAAGTTTCAAAATGCTCCTAGAAAAAGTTACGCATATTTGTCTTGAATAATTCCTCGAAAAATGGCTCGAAAATGTTTAAGTGGCTGGTTAACCACCAAGAACCCTGAATTTGCTTGTACCTTTAATACATAATATTACTAATCATATAAGCTTCCTATCCTGAAAATATAAGAGTTTCAAAATGCTCCTAGAAAAAGTTACGCATATTTGTCTTGAATAATTCCTCGAAAAATGGCTCGAAAATGTTTAAGTGTCTGGTTAACCACCAAGAACCCTGAATTTGCTTGTACCTTTAATACATAATAAAACTAATCATATAAGCTTCCTATCCTGAAAATATAAAAGTTTCAAAATGCTCCTAGAAAAAGTTACGCATATTTGTCTTGAATAATTCCTCGAAAAATGGCTCGAAAATGTTTAAGTGGCTGGTTAACCACCAAGAACCCTGAATTTGCTTGTACCTTTAATACATAATAAAACTAATCATATAAGCTTCCTATCCTGAAAATATAAAAGTTTCAAAATGCTCCTAGAAAAAGTTACGCATATTTGTCTTGAATAATTCCTCGAAAAATGGCTCGAAAATGTTTAAGTGGCTGGTTAACCACCAAGAACCCTGAATTTGCTTGTACCTTTAATACATAATAAAACTAATCATATAAGCTTCCTATCCTGAAAATATAAAAGTTTCAAAATGCTCCTAGAAAAAGTTACGCATATTTGTCTTGAATAATTCCTCGAAAAATGGCTCGAAAATGTTTAAGTGGCTGGTTAACCACCAAGAACCCTGAATTTGCTTGTACCTTTAATACATAATATTACTAATCATATAAGCTTCCTATCCTGAAAATATAAAAGTTTCAAAATGCTCCTAGAAAAAGTTACGCATATTTGTCTTGAATAATTCCTCGAAAAATGGCTCGAAAATGTTTAAGTGGCTGGTTAACCACCAAGAACCCTGAATTTGCTTGTACCTTTAATACATAATAAAACTAATCATATAAGCTTCCTATCCTGAAAATATAAAAGTTTCAAAATGCTCCTACAAAAAGTTACGCATATTTGTCTTGAATAATTCCTCGAAAAATGGCTCGAAAATGTTTAAGTGGCTGGTTAACCACCAAGAACCCTGAATTTGCTTGTACCTTTAATACATAATATTACTAATCATATAAGCTTCCTATCCTGAAAATATAAAAGTTTCAAAATGCTCCTAGAAAAAGTTACGCATATTTGTCTTGAATAATTCCTCGAAAAATGGCTCGAAAATGTTTAAGTGGCTGGTTAACCACCAAGAACCCTGAATTTGCTTGTACCTTTAATACATAATAAAACTAATCATATAAGCTTCCTATCCTGAAAATATAAAAGTTTCGAAATGCTCCTACAAAAAGTTACGCATATTTGTCTTGAATAATTCCTCGAAAAATGGCTCGAAAATGTTTAAGTGGCTGGTTAACCACCAAGAACCCTGAATTTGCTTGTACCTTTAATACATAATATTACTAATCATATAAGCTTCCTATCCTGAAAATATAAAAGTTTCAAAATGCTCCTAGAAAAAGTTACGCATATTTGTCTTGAATAATTCCTCGAAAAATGGCTCGAAAATGTTTAAGTGGCTGGTTAACCACCAAGAACCCTGAATTTGCTTGTACCTTTAATACATAATAAAACTAATCATATAAGCTTCCTATCCTGAAAATATAAAAGTTTCAAAATGCTCCTACAAAAAGTTACGCATATTTGTCTTGAATAATTCCTCGAAAAATGGCTCGAAAATGTTTAAGTGGCTGGTTAACCACCAAGAACCCTGACTTTGCTTGTACCTTTAATACATAATATTACTAATCATATAAGCTTCCTATCCTGAAAATATAAAAGTTTCAAAATGCTCCTAGAAAAAGTTACGCATATTTGTCTTGAATAATTCCTCGAAAAATGGCTCGAAAATGTTTAAGTGTCTGGTTAACCACCAAGAACCCTGAATTTGCTTGTACCTTTAATACATAATAAAACTAATCATATAAGCTTCCTATCCTGAAAATATAAAAGTTTCAAAATGCTCCTAGAAAAAGTTACGCATATTTGTCTTGAATAATTCTTCGAAAAATGGCTCGAAAATGTTTAAGTGGCTGGTTAACCACCAAGAACCCTGAATTTGTTTGAACCTTTAATACATAATATTACTAATCATATAAGCTTCCTATCCTGAAAATATAAAAGTTTCAAAATGCTCCTAGAAAAAGTTACGCATATTTGTCTTGAATAATTCCTCGAAAAATGGCTCGAAAATGTTTAAGTGGCTGGTTAACCACCAAGAACCCTGAATTTGCTTGTACCTTTAATACATAATATTACTAATCATATAAGCTTCCTATCCTGAAAATATAAGAGTTTCAAAATGCTCCTAGAAAAAGTTACGCATATTTGTCTTGAATAATTTATCGAAAAATGGCTCGAAAATGTTTAAGTGTCTGGTTAACCACCAAGAACCCTGAATTTGCTTGTACCTTTAATACATAATAAAACTAATCATATAAGCTTCCTATCCTGAAAATATAAAAGTTTCAAAATGCTCCTAGAAAAAGTTACGCATATTTGTCTTGAATAATTCCTCGAAAAATGGCTCGAAAATGTTTAAGTGGCTGGTTAACCACCAAGAACCCTGAATTTGTTTGAACCTTTAATACATAATATTACTAATCATATAAGCTTCCTATCCTGAAAATATAAAAGTTTCAAAATGCTCCTACAAAAAGTTACGCTTATTTGTCTTGAATAATTCCTCGAAAAATGGCTCGAAAATGTTTAAGTGGCTGGTTAACCACCAAGAACCCTGAATTTGTTTGAACCTTTAATACATAATATTACTAATCATATAAGCTTCCTATCCTGAAAATATAAAAGTTTCAAAATGCTCCTAGAAAAAGTTACGCATATTTGTCTTGAATAATTCCTCGATAAATGGCTCGAAAATGTTTAAGTGGTTGGTTAACCACCAAGAACCCTGAATTTGCTTGTACCTTTAATACATAATAAAACTAATCATATAAGCTTCCTATCCTGAAAATATAAAAGTTTCAAAATGCTCCTAGAAAAAGTTACGCATATTTGTCTTGAATAATTCCTCGAAAAATGGCTCGAAAATGTTTAAGTGGCTGGTTAACCACCAAGAACCCTGAATTTGCTTGTACCTTTAATACATAATAAAACTAATCATATAAGCTTCCTATCCTGAAAATATAAAAGTTTCAAAATGCTCCTAGAAAAAGTTACGCATATTTGTCTTGAATAATTCCTCGAAAAATGGCTCGAAAATGTTTAAGTGTCTGGTTAACCACCAAGAACCCTGAATTTGCTTGTACCTTTAATGCATAATAAAACTAATCATATAAGCTTCCTATCCTGAAAATATAAAAGTTTCAAAATGCTCCTAGAAAAAGTTACGCATATTTGTCTTGAATAATTCCTCGAAAAATGGCTCGAAAATGTTTAAGTGTCTGGTTAACCACCAAGAACCCTGAATTTGCTTGTACCTTTAATACATAATAAAACTAATCATATAAGCTTCCTATCCTGAAAATATAAAAGTTTCAAAATGCTCCTACAAAAAGTTACGCATATTTGTCTTGAATAATTCCTCGAAAAATGGCTCGAAAATGTTTAAGTGGCTGGTTAACCACCAAGAACTCTGAATTTGCTTGTACCTTTAATACATAATATTACTAATCATATAAGCTTCCTATCCTGAAAATATAAAAGTTTCAAAATGCTCCTACAAAAAGTTACGCATATTTGTCTTGAATAATTCCTCGAAAAATGGCTCGAAAATGTTTAAGTGGCTGGTTAACCACCAAGAACCCTGAATTTGCTTGTACCTTTAATACATAATATTACTAATCATATAAGCTTCCTATCCTGAAAATATAAAAGTTTCAAAATGCTCCTACAAAAAGTTACGCATATTTGTCTTGAATAATTCCTCGAAAAATGGCTCGAAAATGTTTAAGTGGCTGGTTAACCACCAAGAACTCTGAATTTGCTTGTACCTTTAATACATAATATTACTAATCATATAAGCTTCCTATCCTGAAAATATAAAAGTTTCAAAATGCTCCTACAAAAAGTTACGCATATTTGTCTTGAATAATTCCTCGAAAAATGGCTCGAAAATGTTTAAGTGGCTGGTTAACCACCAAGAACCCTGAATTTGCTTGTACCTTTAATACATAATAAAACTAATCATATAAGCTTCCTATCCTGAAAATATAAAAGTTTCAAAATGCTCCTAGAAAAAGTTACGCATATTTGTCTTGAATAATTCCTCGAAAAATGGCTCGAAAATGTTTAAGTGGCTGGTTAACCACCAAGAACCCTGAATTTGCTTGTACCTTTAATACATAATAAAACTAATCATATAAGCTTCCTATCCTGAAAATATAAAAGTTTCAAAATGCTCCTAGAAAAAGTTACGCATATTTGTCTTGAATAATTCCTCGAAAAATGGCTCGAAAATGTTTAAGTGGCTGGTTAACCACCAAGAACCCTGAATTTGCTTGTACCTTTAATACATAATAAAACTAATCATATAAGCTTCCTATCCTGAAAATATAAAAGTTTCAAAATGCTCCTAGAAAAAGTTACGCATATTTGTCTTGAATAATTCCTCGAAAAATGGCTCGAAAATGTTTAAGTGGCTGGTTAACCACCAAGAACCCTGAATTTGCTTGTACCTTTAATACATAATAAAACTAATCATATAAGCTTCCTATCCTGAAAATATAAAAGTTTCAAAATGCTCCTACAAAAAGTTACGCATATTTGTCTTGAATAATTCCTCGAAAAATGGCTCGAAAATGTTTAAGTGGCTGGTTAACCACCAAGAACCCTGAATTTGCTTGTACCTTTAATATATAATAAAACTAATCATATAAGCTTCCTATCCTGAAAATATAAAAGTTTCAAAATGCTCCTAGAAAAAGTTACGCATATTTGTCTTGAATAATTCCTCGAAAAATGGCTCGAAAATGTTTAAGTGGCTGGTTAACCACCAAGAACCCTGAATTTGCTTGTACCTTTAATACATAATAAAACTAATCATATAAGCTTCCTATCCTGAAAATATAAAAGTTTCAAAATGCTCCTAGAAAAAGTTACGCATATTTGTCTTGAATAATTCCTCGAAAAATGGCTCGAAAATGTTTAAGTGGCTGGTTAACCACCAAGAACCCTGAATTTGCTTGTACCTTTAATACATAATAAAACTAATCATATAAGCTTCCTATCCTGAAAATATAAAAGTTTCAAAATGCTCCTAGAAAAAGTTACGCATATTTGTCTTGAATAATTCCTCGAAAAATGGCTCGAAAATGTTTAAGTGGCTGGTTAACCACCAAGAACCCTGAATTTGCTTGTACCTTTAATACATAATAAAACTAATCATATAAGCTTCCTATCCTGAAAATATAAAAGTTTCAAAATGCTCCTACAAAAAGTTACGCATATTTGTCTTGAATAATTCCTCGAAAAATGGCTCGAAAATGTTTAAGTGGCTGGTTAACCACCAAGAACCCTGAATTTGCTTGTACCTTTAATACATAATAAAACTAATCATATAAGCTTCCTATCCTGAAAATATAAAAGTTTCAAAATGCTCCTAGAAAAAGTTACGCATATTTGTCTTGAATAATTCCTCGAAAAATGGCTCGAAAATGTTTAAGTGGCTGGTTAACCACCAAGAACCCTGAATTTGCTTGTACCTTTAATACATAATAAAACTAATCATATAAGCTTCCTATCCTGAAAATATAAAAGTTTCAAAATGCTCCTAGAAAAAGTTACGCATATTTGTCTTGAATAATTCCTCGAAAAATGGCTCGAAAATGTTTAAGTGGCTGGTTAACCACCAAGAACCCTGAATTTGCTTGTACCTTTAATACATAATATTACTAATCATATAAGCTTCCTATCCTGAAAATATAAAAGTTTCAAAATGCTCCTAGAAAAAGTTACGCATATTTGTCTTGAATAATTCCTCGAAAAATGGCTCGAAAATGTTTAAGTGGCTGGTTAACCACCAAGAACCCTGAATTTGCTTGTACCTTTAATACATAATAAAACTAATCATATAAGCTTCCTATCCTGAAAATATAAAAGTTTCAAAATGCTCCTAGAAAAAGTTACGCATATTTGTCTTGAATAATTCCTCGAAAAATGGCTCGAAAATGTTTAAGTGGCTGGTTAACCACCAAGAACCCTGAATTTGCTTGTACCTTTAATACATAATAAAACTAATCATATAAGCTTCCTATCCTGAAAATATAAAAGTTTCAAAATGCTCCTACAAAAAGTTACGCATATTTGTCTTGAATAATTCCTCGAAAAATGGCTCGAAAATGTTTAAGTGGCTGGTTAACCACCAAGAACCCTGAATTTGCTTGTACCTTTAATACATAATAAAACTAATCATATAAGCTTCCTATCCTGAAAATATAAAAGTTTCAAAATGCTCCTAGAAAAAGTTACGCATATTTGTCTTGAATAATTCCTCGAAAAATGGCTCGAAAATGTTTAAGTGGCTGGTTAACCACCAAGAACCCTGAATTTGCTTGTACCTTTAATACATAATAAAACTAATCATATAAGCTTCCTATCCTGAAAATATAAAAGTTTCAAAATGCTCCTACAAAAAGTTACGCATATTTGTCTTGAATAATTCCTCGAAAAATGGCTCGAAAATGTTTAAGTGGCTGGTTAACCACCAAGAACCCTGAATTTGCTTGTACCTTTAATACATAATAAAACTAATCATATAAGCTTCCT
The DNA here is from genome assembly GCA_958510855.1 of Rhagonycha lutea. Taxonomy (NCBI): domain Eukaryota; kingdom Metazoa; phylum Arthropoda; class Insecta; order Coleoptera; family Cantharidae; genus Rhagonycha; species Rhagonycha lutea. Next base: position 3,247,063 of record OY294040.1, on the reverse strand, counting down.
ATCCTGAAAATATAAAAGTTTCAAAATGCTCCTAGAAAAAGTTACGCATATTTGTCTTGAATAATTCCTCGAAAAATGGCTCGAAAATGTTTAAGTGGCTGGTTAACCACCAAGAACCCTGAATTTGCTTGTACCTTTAATACATAATAAAACTAATCATATAAGCTTCCTATCCTGAAAATATAAAAGTTTCAAAATGCTCCTAGAAAAAGTTACGCATATTTGTCTTGAATAATTCCTCGAAAAATGGCTCGAAAATGTTTAAGTGGCTGGTTAACCACCAAGAACCCTGAATTTGCTTGTACCTTTAATACATAATAAAACTAATCATATAAGCTTCCTATCCTGAAAATATAAAAGTTTCAAAATGATCCTACAAAAAGTTACGCATATTTGTCTTGAATAATTCCTCGAAAAATGGCTCGAAAATGTTTAAGTGGCTGGTTAACCACCAAGAACCCTGAATTTGCTTGTACCTTTAATACATAATAAAACTAATCATATAAGCTTCCTATCCTGAAAATATAAAAGTTTCAAAATGCTCCTACAAAAAGTTACGCATATTTGTCTTGAATAATTCCTCGAAAAATGGCTCGAAAATGTTTAAGTGGCTGGTTAACCACCAAGAACCCTGAATTTGCTTGTACCTTTAATACATAATAAAACTAATCATATAAGCTTCCTATCCTGAAAATATAAAAGTTTCAAAATGCTCCTAGAAAAAGTTACGCATATTTGTCTTGAATAATTCCTCGAAAAATGGCTCGAAAATGTTTAAGTGGCTGGTTAACCACCAAGAACCCTGAATTTGCTTGTACCTTTAATACATAATAAAACTAATCATATAAGCTTCCTATCCTGAAAATATAAAAGTTTCAAAATGCTCCTACAAAAAGTTACGCATATTTGTCTTGAATAATTCCTCGAAAAATGGCTCGAAAATGTTTAAGTGGCTGGTTAACCACCAAGAACCCTGAATTTGCTTGTACCTTTAATACATAATAAAACTAATCATATAAGCTTCCTATCCTGAAAATATAAAAGTTTCAAAATGCTCCTAGAAAAAGTTACGCATATTTGTCTTGAATAATTCCTCGAAAAATGGCTCGAAAATGTTTAAGTGGCTGGTTAACCACCAAGAACCCTGAATTTGCTTGTACCTTTAATACATAATAAAACTAATCATATAAGCTTCCTATCCTGAAAATATAAAAGTTTCAAAATGCTCCTACAAAAAGTTACGCATATTTGTCTTGAATAATTCCTCGAAAAATGGCTCGAAAATGTTTAAGTGGCTGGTTAACCACCAAGAACCCTGACTTTGCTTGTACCTTTAATACATAATATTACTAATCATATAAGCTTCCTATCCTGAAAATATAAAAGTTTCAAAATGCTCCTAGAAAAAGTTACGCATATTTGTCTTGAATAATTCCTCGAAAAATGGCTCGAAAATGTTTAAGTGGCTGGTTAACCACCAAGAACCCTGAATTTGCTTGTACCTTTAATACATAATATTACTAATCATATAAGCTTCCTATCCTGAAAATATAAAAGTTTCAAAATGCTCCTAGAAAAAGTTACGCATATTTGTCTTGAATAATTCCTCGAAAAATGGCTCGAAAATGTTTAAGTGGCTGGTTAACCACCAAGAACTCTGAATTTGCTTGTACCTTTAATACATAATATTACTAATCATATAAGCTTCCTATCCTGAAAATATAAAAGTTTCAAAATGCTCCTACAAAAAGTTACGCATATTTGTCTTGAATAATTCCTCGATAAATGGCTCGAAAATGTTTAAGTGGCTGGTTAACCACCAAGAACCCTGAATTTGTTTGAACCTTTAATACATAATATTACTAATCATATAAGCTTCCTATCCTGAAAATATAAAAGTTTCAAAATGCTCCTAGAAAAAGTTACGCATATTTGTCTTGAATAATTCCTCGATAAATGGCTCGAAAATGTTTAAGTGGTTGGTTAACCACCAAGAACCCTGAATTTGCTTGTACCTTTAATACATAATAAAACTAATCATATAAGCTTCCTATCCTGAAAATATAAAAGTTTCAAAATGCTCCTAGAAAAAGTTACGCATATTTGTCTTGAATAATTCCTCGAAAAATGGCTCGAAAATGTTTAAGTGGCTGGTTAACCACCAAGAACCCTGAATTTGCTTGTACCTTTAATACATAATAAAACTAATCATATAAGCTTCCTATCCTGAAAATATAAAAGTTTCAAAATGCTCCTAGAAAAAGTTACGCATATTTGTCTTGAATAATTCCTCGAAAAATGGCTCGAAAATGTTTAAGTGTCTGGTTAACCACCAAGAACCCTGAATTTGCTTGTACCTTTAATGCATAATAAAACTAATCATATAAGCTTCCTATCCTGAAAATATAAAAGTTTCAAAATGCTCCTAGAAAAAGTTACGCATATTTGTCTTGAATAATTCCTCGAAAAATGGCTCGAAAATGTTTAAGTGTCTGGTTAACCACCAAGAACCCTGAATTTGCTTGTACCTTTAATACATAATAAAACTAATCATATAAGCTTCCTATCCTGAAAATATAAAAGTTTCAAAATGCTCCTACAAAAAGTTACGCATATTTGTCTTGAATAATTCCTCGAAAAATGGCTCGAAAATGTTTAAGTGGCTGGTTAACCACCAAGAACTCTGAATTTGCTTGTACCTTTAATACATAATATTACTAATCATATAAGCTTCCTATCCTGAAAATATAAAAGTTTCAAAATGCTCCTACAAAAAGTTACGCATATTTGTCTTGAATAATTCCTCGAAAAATGGCTCGAAAATGTTTAAGTGGCTGGTTAACCACCAAGAACCCTGAATTTGCTTGTACCTTTAATACATAATATTACTAATCATATAAGCTTCCTATCCTGAAAATATAAAAGTTTCAAAATGCTCCTACAAAAAGTTACGCATATTTGTCTTGAATAATTCCTCGAAAAATGGCTCGAAAATGTTTAAGTGGCTGGTTAACCACCAAGAACTCTGAATTTGCTTGTACCTTTAATACATAATATTACTAATCATATAAGCTTCCTATCCTGAAAATATAAAAGTTTCAAAATGCTCCTACAAAAAGTTACGCATATTTGTCTTGAATAATTCCTCGAAAAATGGCTCGAAAATGTTTAAGTGGCTGGTTAACCACCAAGAACCCTGAATTTGCTTGTACCTTTAATACATAATAAAACTAATCATATAAGCTTCCTATCCTGAAAATATAAAAGTTTCAAAATGCTCCTAGAAAAAGTTACGCATATTTGTCTTGAATAATTCCTCGAAAAATGGCTCGAAAATGTTTAAGTGGCTGGTTAACCACCAAGAACCCTGAATTTGCTTGTACCTTTAATACATAATAAAACTAATCATATAAGCTTCCTATCCTGAAAATATAAAAGTTTCAAAATGCTCCTAGAAAAAGTTACGCATATTTGTCTTGAATAATTCCTCGAAAAATGGCTCGAAAATGTTTAAGTGGCTGGTTAACCACCAAGAACCCTGAATTTGCTTGTACCTTTAATACATAATAAAACTAATCATATAAGCTTCCTATCCTGAAAATATAAAAGTTTCAAAATGCTCCTAGAAAAAGTTACGCATATTTGTCTTGAATAATTCCTCGAAAAATGGCTCGAAAATGTTTAAGTGGCTGGTTAACCACCAAGAACCCTGAATTTGCTTGTACCTTTAATACATAATAAAACTAATCATATAAGCTTCCTATCCTGAAAATATAAAAGTTTCAAAATGCTCCTACAAAAAGTTACGCATATTTGTCTTGAATAATTCCTCGAAAAATGGCTCGAAAATGTTTAAGTGGCTGGTTAACCACCAAGAACCCTGAATTTGCTTGTACCTTTAATATATAATAAAACTAATCATATAAGCTTCCTATCCTGAAAATATAAAAGTTTCAAAATGCTCCTAGAAAAAGTTACGCATATTTGTCTTGAATAATTCCTCGAAAAATGGCTCGAAAATGTTTAAGTGGCTGGTTAACCACCAAGAACCCTGAATTTGCTTGTACCTTTAATACATAATAAAACTAATCATATAAGCTTCCTATCCTGAAAATATAAAAGTTTCAAAATGCTCCTAGAAAAAGTTACGCATATTTGTCTTGAATAATTCCTCGAAAAATGGCTCGAAAATGTTTAAGTGGCTGGTTAACCACCAAGAACCCTGAATTTGCTTGTACCTTTAATACATAATAAAACTAATCATATAAGCTTCCTATCCTGAAAATATAAAAGTTTCAAAATGCTCCTAGAAAAAGTTACGCATATTTGTCTTGAATAATTCCTCGAAAAATGGCTCGAAAATGTTTAAGTGGCTGGTTAACCACCAAGAACCCTGAATTTGCTTGTACCTTTAATACATAATAAAACTAATCATATAAGCTTCCTATCCTGAAAATATAAAAGTTTCAAAATGCTCCTACAAAAAGTTACGCATATTTGTCTTGAATAATTCCTCGAAAAATGGCTCGAAAATGTTTAAGTGGCTGGTTAACCACCAAGAACCCTGAATTTGCTTGTACCTTTAATACATAATAAAACTAATCATATAAGCTTCCTATCCTGAAAATATAAAAGTTTCAAAATGCTCCTAGAAAAAGTTACGCATATTTGTCTTGAATAATTCCTCGAAAAATGGCTCGAAAATGTTTAAGTGGCTGGTTAACCACCAAGAACCCTGAATTTGCTTGTACCTTTAATACATAATAAAACTAATCATATAAGCTTCCTATCCTGAAAATATAAAAGTTTCAAAATGCTCCTAGAAAAAGTTACGCATATTTGTCTTGAATAATTCCTCGAAAAATGGCTCGAAAATGTTTAAGTGGCTGGTTAACCACCAAGAACCCTGAATTTGCTTGTACCCTTTAATACATAATATTACTAATCATATAAGCTTCCTATCCTGAAAATATAAAAGTTTCAAAATGCTCCTAGAAAAAGTTACGCATATTTGTCTTGAATAATTCCTCGAAAAATGGCTCGAAAATGTTTAAGTGGCTGGTTAACCACCAAGAACCCTGAATTTGCTTGTACCTTTAATACATAATAAAACTAATCATATAAGCTTCCTATCCTGAAAATATAAAAGTTTCAAAATGCTCCTAGAAAAAGTTACGCATATTTGTCTTGAATAATTCCTCGAAAAATGGCTCGAAAATGTTTAAGTGGCTGGTTAACCACCAAGAACCCTGAATTTGCTTGTACCTTTAATACATAATAAAACTAATCATATAAGCTTCCTATCCTGAAAATATAAAAGTTTCAAAATGCTCCTACAAAAAGTTACGCATATTTGTCTTGAATAATTCCTCGAAAAATGGCTCGAAAATGTTTAAGTGGCTGGTTAACCACCAAGAACCCTGAATTTGCTTGTACCTTTAATACATAATAAAACTAATCATATAAGCTTCCTATCCTGAAAATATAAAAGTTTCAAAATGCTCCTAGAAAAAGTTACGCATATTTGTCTTGAATAATTCCTCGAAAAATGGCTCGAAAATGTTTAAGTGGCTGGTTAACCACCAAGAACCCTGAATTTGCTTGTACCTTTAATACATAATAAAACTAATCATATAAGCTTCCTATCCTGAAAATATAAAAGTTTCAAAATGCTCCTACAAAAAGTTACGCATATTTGTCTTGAATAATTCCTCGAAAAATGGCTCGAAAATGTTTAAGTGGCTGGTTAACCACCAAGAACCCTGAATTTGCTTGTACCTTTAATACATAATAAAACTAATCATATAAGCTTCCTATCCTGAAAATATAAAAGTTTCAAAATGCTCCTAGAAAAAGTTACGCATATTTGTCTTGAATAATTCCTCGAAAAATGGCTCGAAAATGTTTAAGTGGCTGGTTAACCACCAAGAACCCTGAATTTGCTTGTACCTTTAATACATAATAAAACTAATCATATAAGCTTCCTATCCTGAAAATATAAAAGTTTCAAAATGCTCCTAGAAAAAGTTACGCATATTTGTCTTGAATAATTCCTCGAAAAATGGCTCGAAAATGTTTAAGTGGCTGGTTAACCACCAAGAACCCTGAATTTGCTTGTACCTTTAATACATAATAAAACTAATCATATAAGCTTCCTATCCTGAAAATATAAAAGTTTCAAAATGATCCTACAAAAAGTTACGCATATTTGTCTTGAATAATTCCTCGAAAAATGGCTCGAAAATGTTTAAGTGGCTGGTTAACCACCAAGAACCCTGAATTTGCTTGTACCTTTAATACATAATAAAACTAATCATATAAGCTTCCTATCCTGAAAATATAAAAGTTTCAAAATGCTCCTACAAAAAGTTACGCATATTTGTCTTGAATAATTCCTCGAAAAATGGCTCGAAAATGTTTAAGTGGCTGGTTAACCACCAAGAACCCTGAATTTGCTTGTACCTTTAATACATAATAAAACTAATCATATAAGCTTCCTATCCTGAAAATATAAAAGTTTCAAAATGCTCCTACAAAAAGTTACGCATATTTGTCTTGAATAATTCCTCGAAAAATGGCTCGAAAATGTTTAAGTGGCTGGTTAACCACCAAGAACCCTGAATTTGCTTGTACCTTTAATACATAATAAAACTAATCATATAAGCTTCCTATCCTGAAAATATAAAAGTTTCAAAATGCTCCTAGAAAAAGTTACGCATATTTGTCTTGAATAATTCCTCGAAAAATGGCTCGAAAATGTTTAAGTGGCTGGTTAACCACCAAGAACCCTGAATTTGCTTGTACCTTTAATACATAATAAAACTAATCATATAAGCTTCCTATCCTGAAAATATAAAAGTTTCAAAATGCTCCTACAAAAAGTTACGCATATTTGTCTTGAATAATTCCTCGAAAAATGGCTCGAAAATGTTTAAGTGGCTGGTTAACCACCAAGAACCCTGAATTTGCTTGTACCTTTAATACATAATAAAACTAATCATATAAGCTTCCTATCCTGAAAATATAAAAGTTTCAAAATGCTCCTAGAAAAAGTTACGCATATTTGTCTTGAATAATTCCTCGAAAAATGGCTCGAAAATGTTTAAGTGGCTGGTTAACCACCAAGAACCCTGAATTTGCTTGTACCTTTAATACATAATAAAACTAATCATATAAGCTTCCTATCCTGAAAATATAAAAGTTTCAAAATGCTCCTACAAAAAGTTACGCATATTTGTCTTGAATAATTCCTCGAAAAATGGCTCGAAAATGTTTAAGTGGCTGGTTAACCACCAAGAACCCTGACTTTGCTTGTACCTTTAATACATAATATTACTAATCATATAAGCTTCCTATCCTGAAAATATAAAAGTTTCAAAATGCTCCTAGAAAAAGTTACGCATATTTGTCTTGAATAATTCCTCGAAAAATGGCTCGAAAATGTTTAAGTGGCTGGTTAACCACCAAGAACCCTGAATTTGCTTGTACCTTTAATACATAATATTACTAATCATATAAGCTTCCTATCCTGAAAATATAAGAGTTTCAAAATGCTCCTAGAAAAAGTTACGCATATTTGTCTTGAATAATTCCTCGAAAAATGGCTCGAAAATGTTTAAGTGTCTGGTTAACCACCAAGAACCCTGAATTTGCTTGTACCTTTAATACATAATAAAACTAATCATATAAGCTTCCTATCCTGAAAATATAAAAGTTTCAAAATGCTCCTAGAAAAAGTTACGCATATTTGTCTTGAATAATTCCTCGAAAAATGGCTCGAAAATGTTTAAGTGGCTGGTTAACCACCAAGAACCCTGAATTTGCTTGTACCTTTAATACATAATAAAACTAATCATATAAGCTTCCTATCCTGAAAATATAAAAGTTTCAAAATGCTCCTAGAAAAAGTTACGCATATTTGTCTTGAATAATTCCTCGAAAAATGGCTCGAAAATGTTTAAGTGGCTGGTTAACCACCAAGAACCCTGAATTTGCTTGTACCTTTAATACATAATAAAACTAATCATATAAGCTTCCTATCCTGAAAATATAAAAGTTTCAAAATGCTCCTAGAAAAAGTTACGCATATTTGTCTTGAATAATTCCTCGAAAAATGGCTCGAAAATGTTTAAGTGGCTGGTTAACCACCAAGAACCCTGAATTTGCTTGTACCTTTAATACATAATAAAACTAATCATATAAGCTTCCTATCCTGAAAATATAAAAGTTTCAAAATGCTCCTACAAAAAGTTACGCATATTTGTCTTGAATAATTCCTCGAAAAATGGCTCGAAAATGTTTAAGTGGCTGGTTAACCACCAAGAACCCTGAATTTGCTTGTACCTTTAATACATAATATTACTAATCATATAAGCTTCCTATCCTGAATATATAAAAGTTTCAAAATGCTCCTAGAAAAAGTTACGCATATTTGTCTTGAATAATTCCTCGAAAAATGGCTCGAAAATGTTTAAGTGGCTGGTTAACCACCAAGAACCCTGAATTTGCTTGTACCTTTAATACATAATAAAACTAATCATATAAGCTTCCTATCCTGAAAATATAAAAGTTTCGAAATGCTCCTACAAAAAGTTACGCATATTTGTCTTGAATAATTCCTCGAAAAATGGCTCGAAAATGTTTAAGTGGCTGGTTAACCACCAAGAACCCTGAATTTGCTTGTACCTTTAATACATAATATTACTAATCATATAAGCTTCCTATCCTGAAAATATAAAAGTTTCAAAATGCTCCTAGAAAAAGTTACGCATATTTGTCTTGAATAATTCCTCGAAAAATGGCTCGAAAATGTTTAAGTGGCTGGTTAACCACCAAGAACCCTGAATTTGCTTGTACCTTTAATACATAATAAAACTAATCATATAAGCTTCCTATCCTGAAAATATAAAAGTTTCAAAATGCTCCTACAAAAAGTTACGCATATTTGTCTTGAATAATTCCTCGAAAAATGGCTCGAAAATGTTTAAGTGGCTGGTTAACCACCAAGAACCCTGACTTTGCTTGTACCTTTAATACATAATATTACTAATCATATAAGCTTCCTATCCTGAAAATATAAAAGTTTCAAAATGCTCCTAGAAAAAGTTACGCATATTTGTCTTGAATAATTCCTCGAAAAATGGCTCGAAAATGTTTAAGTGTCTGGTTAACCACCAAGAACCCTGAATTTGCTTGTACCTTTAATACATAATAAAACTAATCATATAAGCTTCCTATCCTGAAAATATAAAAGTTTCAAAATGCTCCTAGAAAAAGTTACGCATATTTGTCTTGAATAATTCCTCGAAAAATGGCTCGAAAATGTTTAAGTGGCTGGTTAACCACCAAGAACCCTGAATTTGTTTGAACCTTTAATACATAATATTACTAATCATATAAGCTTCCTATCCTGAAAATATAAAAGTTTCAAAATGCTCCTAGAAAAAGTTACGCATATTTGTCTTGAATAATTCCTCGAAAAATGGCTCGAAAATGTTTAAGTGGCTGGTTAACCACCAAGAACCCTGAATTTGCTTGTACCTTTAATACATAATAAAACTAATCATATAAGCTTCCTATCCTGAAAATATAAAAGTTTCAAAATGCTCCTAGAAAAAGTTACGCATATTTGTCTTGAATAATTCCTCGAAAAATGGCTCGAAAATGTTTAAGTGTCTGGTTAACCACCAAGAACCCTGAATTTGCTTGTACCTTTAATACATAATAAAACTAATCATATAAGCTTCCTATCCTGAAAATATAAAAGTTTCAAAATGCTCCTACAAAAAGTTACGCATATTTGTCTTGAATAATTCCTCGAAAAATGGCTCGAAAATGTTTAAGTGGCTGGTTAACCACCAAGAACCCTGAATTTGTTTGAACCTTTAATACATAATATTACTAATCATATAAGCTTCCTATCCTGAAAATATAAAAGTTTCAAAATGCTCCTAGAAAAAGTTACGCATATTTGTCTTGAATAATTCCTCGAAAAATGGCTCGAAAATGTTTAAGTGTCTGGTTAACCACCAAGAACCCTGAATTTGCTTGTACCTTTAATACATAATAAAACTAATCATATAAGCTTCCTATCCTGAAAATATAAAAGTTTCAAAATGCTCCTACAAAAAGTTACGCATATTTGTCTTGAATAATTCCTCGAAAAATGGCTCGAAAATGTTTAAGTGGCTGGTTAACCACCAAGAACTCTGAATTTGCTTGTACCTTTAATACATAATATTACTAATCATATAAGCTTCCTATCCTGAAAATATAAAAGTTTCAAAATGCTCCTACAAAAAGTTACGCATATTTGTCTTGAATAATTCCTCGAAAAATGGCTCGAAAATGTTTAAGTGGCTGGTTAACCACCAAGAACCCTGAATTTGCTTGTACCTTTAATACATAATAAAACTAATCATATAAGCTTCCTATCCTGAAAATATAAAAGTTTCAAAATGCTCCTAGAAAAAGTTACGCATATTTGTCTTGAATAATTCCTCGAAAAATGGCTCGAAAATGTTTAAGTGGCTGGTTAACCACCAAGAACCCTGAATTTGCTTGTACCTTTAATACATAATAAAACTAATCATATAAGCTTCCTATCCTGAAAATATAAAAGTTTCAAAATGCTCCTAGAAAAAGTTACGCATATTTGTCTTGAATAATTCCTCGAAAAATGGCTCGAAAATGTTTAAGTGGCTGGTTAACCACCAAGAACCCTGAATTTGCTTGTACCTTTAATACATAATATTACTAATCATATAAGCTTCCTATCCTGAAAATATAAGAGTTTCAAAATGCTCCTAGAAAAAGTTACGCATATTTGTCTTGAATAATTCCTCGAAAAATGGCTCGAAAATGTTTAAGTGTCTGGTTAACCACCAAGAACCCTGAATTTGCTTGTACCTTTAATACATAATAAAACTAATCATATAAGCTTCCTATCCTGAAAATATAAAAGTTTCAAAATGCTCCTAGAAAAAGTTACGCATATTTGTCTTGAATAATTCCTCGAAAAATGGCTCGAAAATGTTTAAGTGGCTGGTTAACCACCAAGAACCCTGAATTTGCTTGTACCTTTAATACATAATATTACTAATCATATAAGCTTCCTATCCTGAAAATATAAGAGTTTCAAAATGCTCCTAGAAAAAGTTACGCATATTTGTCTTGAATAATTCCTCGAAAAATGGCTCGAAAATGTTTAAGTGTCTGGTTAACCACCAAGAACCCTGAATTTGCTTGTACCTTTAATACATAATAAAACTAATCATATAAGCTTCCTATCCTGAAAATATAAAAGTTTCAAAATGCTCCTAGAAAAAGTTACGCATATTTGTCTTGAATAATTCCTCGAAAAATGGCTCGAAAATGTTTAAGTGGCTGGTTAACCACCAAGAACCCTGAATTTGCTTGTACCTTTAATACATAATAAAACTAATCATATAAGCTTCCTATCCTGAAAATATAAAAGTTTCAAAATGCTCCTAGAAAAAGTTACGCATATTTGTCTTGAATAATTCCTCGAAAAATGGCTCGAAAATGTTTAAGTGGCTGGTTAACCACCAAGAACCCTGAATTTGCTTGTACCTTTAATACATAATAAAACTAATCATATAAGCTTCCTATCCTGAAAATATAAAAGTTTCAAAATGCTCCCTAGAAAAAGTTACGCATATTTGTCTTGAATAATTCCTCGAAAAATGGCTCGAAAATGTTTAAGTGGCTGGTTAACCACCAAGAACCCTGAATTTGCTTGTACCTTTAATACATAATAAAACTAATCATATAAGCTTCCTATCCTGAAAATATAAAAGTTTCAAAATGCTCCTACAAAAAGTTACGCATATTTGTCTTGAATAATTCCTCGAAAAATGGCTCGAAAATGTTTAAGTGGCTGGTTAACCACCAAGAACCCTGAATTTGCTTGTACCTTTAATACATAATATTACTAATCATATAAGCTTCCTATCCTGAAATATAAAAGTTTCAAAATGCTCCTAGAAAAAGTTACGCATATTTGTCTTGAATAATTCCTCGAAAAATGGCTCGAAAATGTTTAAGTGGCTGGTTAACCACCAAGAACCCTGAATTTGCTTGTACCTTTAATACATAATAAAACTAATCATATAAGCTTCCTATCCTGAAAATATAAAAGTTTCGAAATGCTCCTACAAAAAGTTACGCATATTTGTCTTGAATAATTCCTCGAAAAATGGCTCGAAAATGTTTAAGTGGCTGGTTAACCACCAAGAACCCTGAATTTGCTTGTACCTTTAATACATAATATTACTAATCATATAAGCTTCCTATCCTGAAAATATAAAAGTTTCAAAATGCTCCTAGAAAAAGTTACGCATATTTGTCTTGAATAATTCCTCGAAAAATGGCTCGAAAATGTTTAAGTGGCTGGTTAACCACCAAGAACCCTGAATTTGCTTGTACCTTTAATACATAATAAAACTAATCATATAAGCTTCCTATCCTGAAAATATAAAAGTTTCAAAATGCTCCTACAAAAAGTTACGCATATTTGTCTTGAATAATTCCTCGAAAAATGGCTCGAAAATGTTTAAGTGGCTGGTTAACCACCAAGAACCCTGACTTTGCTTGTACCTTTAATACATAATATTACTAATCATATAAGCTTCCTATCCTGAAAATATAAAAGTTTCAAAATGCTCCTAGAAAAAGTTACGCATATTTGTCTTGAATAATTCCTCGAAAAATGGCTCGAAAATGTTTAAGTGTCTGGTTAACCACCAAGAACCCTGAATTTGCTTGTACCTTTAATACATAATAAAACTAATCATATAAGCTTCCTATCCTGAAAATATAAAAGTTTCAAAATGCTCCTAGAAAAAGTTACGCATATTTGTCTTGAATAATTCCTCGAAAAATGGCTCGAAAATGTTTAAGTGGCTGGTTAACCACCAAGAACCCTGATTTGTTTGAACCTTTAATACATAATATTACTAATCATATAAGCTTCCTATCCTGAAAATATAAAAGTTTCAAAATGCTCCTAGAAAAAGTTACGCATATTTGTCTTGAATAATTCCTCGAAAAATGGCTCGAAAATGTTTAAGTGGCTGGTTAACCACCAAGAACCCTGAATTTGCTTGTACCTTTAATACATAATATTACTAATCATATAAGCTTCCTATCCTGAAAATATAAGAGTTTCAAAATGCTCCTAGAAAAAGTTACGCATATTTGTCTTGAATAATTTATCGAAAAATGGCTCGAAAATGTTTAAGTGTCTGGTTAACCACCAAGAACCCTGAATTTGCTTGTACCTTTAATACATAATAAAACTAATCATATAAGCTTCCTATCCTGAAAATATAAAAGTTTCAAAATGCTCCTAGAAAAAGTTACGCATATTTGTCTTGAATAATTCCTCGAAAAATGGCTCGAAAATGTTTAAGTGGCTGGTTAACCACCAAGAACCCTGAATTTGCTTGTACCTTTAATACATAATAAAACTAATCATATAAGCTTCCTATCCTGAAAATATAAAAGTTTCAAAATGCTCCTAGAAAAAGTTACGCATATTTGTCTTGAATAATTCCTCGAAAAATGGCTCGAAAATGTTTAAGTGGCTGGTTAACCACCAAGAACCCTGAATTTGCTTGTACCTTTAATACATAATATTACTAATCATATAAGCTTCCTATCCTGAAAATATAAGAGTTTCAAAATGCTCCTAGAAAAAGTTACGCATATTTGTCTTGAATAATTCCTCGAAAAATGGCTCGAAAATGTTTAAGTGTCTGGTTAACCACCAAGAACCCTGAATTTGCTTGTACCTTTAATACATAATAAAACTAATCATATAAGCTTCCTATCCTGAAAATATAAAAGTTTCAAAATGCTCCTAGAAAAAGTTACGCATATTTGTCTTGAATAATTCCTCGAAAAATGGCTCGAAAATGTTTAAGTGTCTGGTTAACCACCAAGAACCCTGAATTTGCTTGTACCTTTAATACATAATAAAACTAATCATATAAGCTTCCTATCCTGAAAATATAAAAGTTTCAAAATGCTCCTACAAAAAGTTACGCATATTTGTCTTGAATAATTCCTCGAAAAATGGCTCGAAAATGTTTAAGTGTCTGGTTAACCACCAAGAACCCTGAATTTGCTTGTACCTTTAATGCATAATAAAACTAATCATATAAGCTTCCTATCCTGAAAATATAAAAGTTTCAAAATGCTCCTAGAAAAAGTTACGCATATTTGTCTTGAATAATTCCTCGAAAAATGGCTCGAAAATGTTTAAGTGTCTGGTTAACCACCAAGAACCCTGAATTTGCTTGTACCTTTAATACATAATAAAACTAATCATATAAGCTTCCTATCCTGAAAATATAAAAGTTTCAAATGCTCCTACAAAAAGTTACGCATATTTGTCTTGAATAATTCCTCGAAAAATGGCTCGAAAATGTTTAAGTGGCTGGTTAACCACCAAGAACTCTGAATTTGCTTGTACCTTTAATACATAATATTACTAATCATATAAGCTTCCTATCCTGAAAATATAAAAGTTTCAAAATGCTCCTAGAAAAAGTTACGCATATTTGTCTTGAATAATTCCTCGAAAAATGGCTCGAAAATGTTTAAGTGGCTGGTTAACCACCAAGAACCCTGAATTTGCTTGTACCTTTAATACATAATAAAACTAATCATATAAGCTTCCTATCCTGAAAATATAAAAGTTTCAAAATGCTCCTAGAAAAAGTTACGCATATTTGTCTTGAATAATTCCTCGAAAAATGGCTCGAAAATGTTTAAGTGGCTGGTTAACCACCAGAACCCTGAATTTGCTTGTACCTTTAATACATAATAAAACTAATCATATAAGCTTCCTATCCTGAAAATATAAAAGTTTCAAAATGCTCCTAGAAAAAGTTACGCATATTTGTCTTGAATAATTCCTCGAAAAATGGCTCGAAATGTTTAAGTGGCTGGTTAACCACCAAGAACCCTGAATTTGCTTGTACCTTTAATACATAATAAAACTAATCATATAAGCTTCCTATCCTGAAAATATAAAAGTTTCAAAATGCTCCTAGAAAAAGTTACGCATATTTGTCTTGAATAATTCCTCGAAAAATGGCTCGAAAATGTTTAAGTGGCTGGTTAACCACCAAGAACCCTGAATTTGCTTGTACCTTTAATACATAATAAAACTAATCATATAAGCTTCCTATCCTGAAAATATAAAAGTTTCAAAATGCTCCTACAAAAAGTTACGCATATTTGTCTTGAATAATTCCTCGAAAAATGGCTCGAAAATGTTTAAGTGGCTGGTTAACCACCAAGAACCCTGAATTTGCTTGTACCTTTAATACATAATAAAACTAATCATATAAGCTTCCTATCCTGAAAATATAAAAGTTTCAAAATGCTCCTACAAAAAGTTACGCATATTTGTCTTGAATAATTCCTCGAAAAATGGCTCGAAAATGTTTAAGTGGCTGGTTAACCACCAAGAACCCTGAATTTGCTTGTACCTTTAATACATAATAAAACTAATCATATAAGCTTCCTATCCTGAAAATATAAAAGTTTCAAAATGCTCCTAGAAAAAGTTACGCATATTTGTCTTGAATAATTCCTCGAAAAATGGCTCGAAAATGTTTAAGTGGCTGGTTAACCACCAAGAACCCTGAATTTGCTTGTACCTTTAATACATAATAAAACTAATCATATAAGCTTCCTATCCTGAAAATATAAAAGTTTCAAAATGCTCCTAGAAAAAGTTACGCATATTTGTCTTGAATAATTCCTCGAAAAATGGCTCGAAAATGTTTAAGTGGCTGGTTAACCACCAAGAACCCTGAATTTGCTTGTACCTTTAATACATAATAAAACTAATCATATAAGCTTCCTATCCTGAAAATATAAAAGTTTCAAAATGCTCCTAGAAAAAGTTACGCATATTTGTCTTGAATAATTCCTCGAAAAATGGCTCGAAAATGTTTAAGTGGCTGGTTAACCACCAAGAACCCTGAATTTGCTTGTACCTTTAATACATAATAAAACTAATCATATAAGCTTCCTATCCTGAAAATATAAAAGTTTCAAAATGCTCCTAGAAAAAGTTACGCATATTTGTCTTGAATAATTCCTCGAAAAATGGCTCGAAAATGTTTAAGTGTCTGGTTAACCACCAAGAACCCTGAATTTGCTTGTACCTTTAATACATAATAAAACTAATCATATAAGCTTCCTATCCTGAAAATATAAAAGTTTCAAAATGCTCCTACAAAAAGTTACGCATATTTGTCTTGAATAATTCCTCGAAAAATGGCTCGAAAATGTTTAAGTGGCTGGTTAACCACCAAGAACCCTGAATTTGCTTGTACCTTTAATACATAATATTACTAATCATATAAGCTTCCTATCCTGAAAATATAAAAGTTTCAAAATGCTCCTACAAAAAGTTACGCATATTTGTCTTGAATAATTCCTCGAAAAATGGCTCGAAAATGTTTAAGTGGCTGGTTAACCACCAAGAACCCTGAATTTGCTTGTACCTTTAATACATAATAAAACTAATCATATAAGCTTCCTATCCTGAAAATATAAAAGTTTCAAAATGCTCCTACAAAAAGTTACGCATATTTGTCTTGAATAATTCCTCGAAAAATGGCTCGAAAATGTTTAAGTGGCTGGTTAACCACCAAGAACCCTGAATTTGCTTGTACCTTTAATACATAATAAAACTAATCATATAAGCTTCCTATCCTGAAAATATAAAAGTTTCAAAATGCTCCTACAAAAAGTTACGCATATTTGTCTTGAATAATTCCTCGAAAAATGGCTCGAAAATGTTTAAGTGGCTGGTTAACCACCAAGAACTCTGAATTTGCTTGTACCTTTAATACATAATATTACTAATCATATAAGCTTCCTATCCTGAAAATATAAAAGTTTCAAAATGCTCCTACAAAAAGTTACGCATATTTGTCTTGAATAATTCCTCGAAAAATGGCTCGAAAATGTTTAAGTGGCTGGTTAACCACCAAGAACCCTGAATTTGCTTGTACCTTTAATACATAATAAAACTAATCATATAAGCTTCCTATCCTGAAAATATAAAAGTTTCAAAATGCTCCTACAAAAAGTTACGCATATTTGTCTTGAATAATTCCTCGAAAAATGGCTCGAAAATGTTTAAGTGGCTGGTTAACCACCAAGAACTCTGAATTTGCTTGTACCTTTAATACATAATATTACTAATCATATAAGCTTCCTATCCTGAAAATATAAAGTTTCAAAATGCTCCTACAAAAAGTTACGCATATTTGTCTTGAATAATTCCTCGAAAAATGGCTCGAAAATGTTTAAGTGGCTGGTTAACCACCAAGAACCCTGAATTTGCTTGTACCTTTAATACATAATAAAACTAATCATATAAGCTTCCTATCCTGAAAATATAAAAGTTTCAAAATGCTCCTAGAAAAAGTTACGCATATTTGTCTTGAATAATTCCTCGAAAAATGGCTCGAAAATGTTTAAGTGGCTGGTTAACCACCAAGAACCCTGAATTTGCTTGTACCTTTAATACATAATAAAACTAATCATATAAGCTTCCTATCCTGAAAATATAAAAGTTTCAAAATGCTCCTAGAAAAAGTTACGCATATTTGTCTTGAATAATTCCTCGAAAAATGGCTCGAAAATGTTTAAGTGGCTGGTTAACCACCAAGAACCCTGAATTTGCTTGTACCTTTAATACATAATAAAACTAATCATATAAGCTTCCTATCCTGAAAATATAAAAGTTTCAAATGCTCCTAGAAAAAGTTACGCATATTTGTCTTGAATAATTCCTCGAAAAATGGCTCGAAAATGTTTAAGTGGCTGGTTAACCACCAAGAACCCTGAATTTGCTTGTACCTTTAATACATAATAAAACTAATCATATAAGCTTCCTATCCTGAAAATATAAAAGTTTCAAAATGCTCCTAGAAAAAGTTACGCATATTTGTCTTGAATAATTCCTCGAAAAATGGCTCGAAAATGTTTAAGTGGCTGGTTAACCACCAAGAACCCTGAATTTGCTTGTACCTTTAATACATAATAAAACTAATCATATAAGCTTCCTATCCTGAAAATATAAAAGTTTCAAAATGCTCCTAGAAAAAGTTACGCATATTTGTCTTGAATAATTCCTCGAAAAATGGCTCGAAAATGTTTAAGTGGCTGGTTAACCACCAGAACCCTGAATTTGCTTGTACCTTTAATACATAATAAAACTAATCATATAAGCTTCCTATCCTGAAAATATAAAAGTTTCAAAATGCTCCTAGAAAAAGTTACGCATATTTGTCTTGAATAATTCCTCGAAAAATGGCTCGAAAATGTTTAAGTGGCTGGTTAACCACCAAGAACCCTGAATTTGCTTGTACCTTTAATACATAATAAAACTAATCATATAAGCTTCCTATCCTGAAAATATAAAAGTTTCAAAATGCTCCTAGAAAAAGTTACGCATATTTGTCTTGAATAATTCCTCGAAAAATGGCTCGAAAATGTTTAAGTGGCTGGTTAACCACCAAGAACCCTGAATTTGCTTGTACCTTTAATACATAATAAAACTAATCATATAAGCTTCCTATCCTGAAAATATAAAAGTTTCAAAATGCTCCTAGAAAAAGTTACGCATATTTGTCTTGAATAATTCCTCGAAAAATGGCTCGAAAATGTTTAAGTGGCTGGTTAACCACCAAGAACCCTGAATTTGCTTGTACCTTTAATACATAATAAAACTAATCATATAAGCTTCCTATCCTGAAAATATAAAAGTTTCAAAATGCTCCTAGAAAAAGTTACGCATATTTGTCTTGAATAATTCCTCGAAAAATGGCTCGAAAATGTTTAAGTGGCTGGTTAACCACCAAGAACCCTGAATTTGCTTGTACCTTTAATACATAATAAAACTAATCATATAAGCTTCCTATCCTGAAAATATAAAAGTTTCAAAATGCTCCTAGCAAAAAGTTACGCATATTTGTCTTGAATAATTCCTCGAAAAATGGCTCGAAAATGTTTAAGTGGCTGGTTAACCACCAAGAACCCTGAATTTGCTTGTACCTTTAATACATAATAAAACTAATCATATAAGCTTCCTATCCTGAAAATATAAAAGTTTCAAAATGCTCCTAGAAAAAGTTACGCATATTTGTCTTGAATAATTCCTCGAAAAATGGCTCGAAAATGTTTAAGTGGCTGGTTAACCACCAAGAACCCTGAATTTGCTTGTACCTTTAATACATAATAAAACTAATCATATAAGCTTCCTATCCTGAAAATATAAAAGTTTCAAAATGCTCCTAGAAAAAGTTACGCATATTTGTCTTGAATAATTCCTCGAAAAATGGCTCGAAAATGTTTAAGTGGCTGGTTAACCACCAAGAACCCTGAATTTGCTTGTACCTTTAATACATAATAAAACTAATCATATAAGCTTCCTATCCTGAAAATATAAAAGTTTCAAAATGCTCCTAGAAAAAGTTACGCATATTTGTCTTGAATAATTCCTCGAAAAATGGCTCGAAAATGTTTAAGTGGCTGGTTAACCACCAAGAACCCTGAATTTGCTTGTACCTTTAATACATAATAAAACTAATCATATAAGCTTCCTATCCTGAAAATATAAAAGTTTCAAAATGCTCCTACAAAAAGTTACGCATATTTGTCTTGAATAATTCCTCGAAAAATGGCTCGAAAATGTTTAAGTGGCTGGTTAACCACCAAGAACCCTGAATTTGCTTGTACCTTTAATACATAATAAAACTAATCATATAAGCTTCCTATCCTGAAAATATAAAAGTTTCAAAATGCTCCTAGAAAAAGTTACGCATATTTGTCTTGAATAATTCCTCGAAAAATGGCTCGAAAATGTTTAAGTGGCTGGTTAACCACCAAGAACCCTGAATTTGCTTGTACCTTAATACATAATAAAACTAATCATATAAGCTTCCTATCCTGAAAATATAAAAGTTTCAAAATGCTCCTAGAAAAAGTTACGCATATTTGTCTTGAATAATTCCTCGAAAAATGGCTCGAAAATGTTTAAGTGGCTGGTTAACCACCAAGAACCCTGAATTTGCTTGTACCTTTAATACATAATAAAACTAATCATATAAGCTTCCTATCCTGAAAATATAAAAGTTTCAAAATGCTCCTAGAAAAAGTTACGCATATTTGTCTTGAATAATTCCTCGAAAAATGGCTCGAAAATGTTTAAGTGGCTGGTTAACCACCAAGAACCCTGAATTTGCTTGTACCTTTAATACATAATAAAACTAATCATATAAGCTTCCTATCCTGAAAATATAAAAGTTTCAAAATGCTCCTAGAAAAAGTTACGCATATTTGTCTTGAATAATTCCTCGAAAAATGGCTCGAAAATGTTTAAGTGGCTGGTTAACCACCAAGAACCCTGAATTTGCTTGTACCTTTAATACATAATAAAACTAATCATATAAGCTTCCTATCCTGAAAATATAAAAGTTTCAAAATGCTCCTAGAAAAAGTTACGCATATTTGTCTTGAATAATTCCTCGAAAAATGGCTCGAAAATGTTTAAGTGGCTGGTTAACCACCAAGAAC